>FR990068.1:8973929-18973929 GCA_905404285.2 Erannis defoliaria
ATGATTGTTAATTTTTCCATGCTTCACAGGCTAGGTGTTTCACCTCCCACATCTCGTACTAGGTTAATTGACAGTGTGGTTGACGATGGTAATGTATCTAGAATGGAATGGAAACTGACTCTCAAGTGATATAAGGCTGCCGGAATAAACCGATAAGAGCTTGGAAGTTTTCCAGCTGTAGCCAGACAATTATTATAATTTATAATATAATATATACTATAATATATTATATATCACCATCACTTATGCTATGGTTTCCTGCCGATCAAAGAGCTAAGTTTTAAAAACTTAACTATGATACTAATTAGTTTTTATTGTAAGTAGGTACCCTATTCAATGCGCAACTCTTTGTACCCAATTAAAATAAAGACCTTACCTAATCTTTTTTACAATAAGTGCTTTCAAATGCCCAAAAAACTAATAAAACTAATGAAAATGTAGTTTTCGTATATAAAAACAACAGATAATTACGCTATATTGATATATTATAACTCATAATATATTTATTACACTACAATTATTTTAACCCATCTGTTTATATTGTCTATAAAAGTATTACTATACAGTTTTAGAGCTCCCTCATAAAAAAACGTAATTTTTGGCGTTATATCCTGAAAAAAACAGCCACGTCATCCAATTTGCATTGAAAATCCTCCAATATCCGAAAATGCCATCATAAACACTTGTCCAATATTGCTGCTTATTCCGTATTCACAAATCGTAAAAATGGAAATGGGATAAATCCGTTGCCCTATACAATATCCATAGTCGTAATACACAAATAGGATATAATATTGTGCACCTTTTCGTAGATATTTAGTTTTCTTGCATTTGAGATAGTAAGTTCAAGCAACCTAGGGCCGTACTGGAATATGTTCAGCTGCCGACACTGGCTCGGTAGTACTAGTTGCCAGTACCGAGACTGCTATACCGGGTGTAAACAAAACATAACTGCTCTCGAAAACGAAGACACAGGTACATACCTACTCCGGAAAAGAAACTTTCGTTACAAAGAAAAAATCCTACAGTCCTGATTTTTAGAAGTAATATTATGTTATTATGCATGATTATGGGATCTTTAATACTGGTTTTCACTTTTCACCACTGATTAGAAGAAACCTTTAAAGTTCCAAGGTTAAAGAGACCAGTTTTTTTTTATACTACCTACCGGTGCTTACAACACGGTACAAAATAAAAAACGCCATCTTTCATTAAAAATATACACCCAGAATAATCTAGGTCACGTATTACCTTGAAGCTAAGTACGCAATTAATCACCCAGGGTTTATTCCAGCGTCATCAATCACTTACACTCGTATATTCGTACCTAGGCATGCCATCCATCGCCTGATAAGGGTTCGCTTAGCCTAAAAATATTCAAATACAATACCTACAGCGCTCCATGGATCCACCCGCTGGCTTACAGGAGTAGTATATTTTTGCGGGATAAAAACAGCCAGCAGTGATAGGCTAATTGTGATGATGATGGAGCCTATGTGTTAAACCAGGGTATAAGCGTTCTTCATTCCAAATTTCATCCAAATCCATTCAGCCGTTACATAATAAGTACAAGAAGAAGTTACAAACACACACTCACACACCTACTCATTCGAAAACATTCGCATTTATAATATTAGAAGATGAATATGATAAGTACGTTTGATAAGTAGTACTTTTTTTTTCTTAGTTATTGGCATCGCACGTTGTGCAGTCTGCCAGTGTCAAATTTATGATTTTTCAAGTTTTTATATTAAAATCAAGTATGTCATGAAATTACAGTTACTCACACGAAATTAGTCATAGTCGAGTCAAAGACATGCCCTAGTAAAGTTGTGGCGACTTTACTATGAGCTTCTACGGAGTTTTGAAAACAACACGAAAAGACATGTTTCACTACAATATATCTCTTGCCCACACTCGTCCATGTAATTTTTATTTATATTCATTGAGTGAGTGAGTGAGTGTATGGTGGTGTTTTATTCATTGAGTGTTCACAATGAATAAAACACCAACATTTTTAATCATTAAATCGCGAAAAAACACAAGTTTCAGAAAATAATAGAATCAAGACATAATTTTTCCGTGTTCCCGCAAAAACTAAAGTAGGACTTAGGTACGTAAGTAAGTATGTACTTTGGTATTAGTTCGATCAAACAAAGAGCAATGCCTATTACATTCATTATTATGTATCTACTAGCACTGCAGTGTATCGCGGTTCACCCGTGATCTAGCTGGGATAGTAGCCTAATAACTTGTTAATCCAAGGTAAAACTCTATCATCATCAGCCAGAAGACGCACTGCTGGACGAAGGCCTCCTCTTGATAAGGAGGGGTTGCTATAATCCCCACGCTTGGCAGGCAGCCAACCGATAGGCTGCCGGTCCGGTGGTTCTGGATCAAGGGCGGATCCAGGGGGGGGTCATGGGGTCATGACCCTGGCCTGGGCTGGGTGTACGTCGACCACTGATATTTTTTCTAGTTGTAATTGAATTGGGCCTGTCCTAATTAGACCTCGACTCAACTATATGACCCCCCCCCCCCCGACTTAAAAGCTGGATCCGCCCTTGTTCTGGATGCAGTTTTAGGACATACGCAGGTCCTCTATACAACATCCAAATCCATTCAGCCGTTTTTGTGTGATTGCGAGTAACGAACATCCAAACAAACGTCTAAACACCCAAACATACAAACTTTGATTTATATTACTCGTATTAGTAGGACAGCAGGATAATAAAATTATACCTAATCAGGCTTAAACGTAGTGTTTAAATTATCTTTGATGGCTACTCATTTCATCATAATCAGCCTGTCATAGTCCACTGCTGGACATAGGCCTCTCCCAAGGCACGCCACTCAGCCCGATCTTCAGCTATCCGCTTCCAAACACTGCCAGCTGTCCTACGTATATCGTCACTCCATCGAGTCTCAGGACGTCCTACCCTACGTTTGCCGATACGTGGCCTCCACTCTAGAACACGTCTACCCCAGCGGTTATCGGTTCTGCGACAGATATGATCAGCCCACTGCCATTTCAGTTTACTAATACGCTGAGCTATGTCGGTAACCTTAGTTCTCTGGCGAATTACTTCGTTCCGGATACGATCCCTCAGAGAAACACCACTACTCATTTGGATACTCATAATTATTTTCTTTTCTTATTTTCTTATTTTCGCTGTTTCTTTTTCGTTCTGCGATCGGCTGTGCCATGAGCAGAAGTTACTGGGTGTGTTGGTCATAATATACTTAAATAATAAGAAAGAAAACCTATTACTGGAAAATGTCTGTTTTTTGTGGTGACTAATAATGGCATTTAGCGATGGGATACAAAAATGCAATAGATTATGCCAAACTAGATTAGAACTAGAAAACTAGATTATGCCAACAAACCAAAATTTGAAAATATTGTCTGAAATGGTACAGTGCTATCTCGCATATTATACACACAATTCGTTTTCCATTATTATTATAATTTTTGTAGCGACTAGTGTTTGCGCTAAGTAAATACTAAATTTCAGTTCTAGATGTCACTGCAACTCACATAGGCAAGTGTTGCACTTACCATCAGGCGAATTATTTATGCCTGATTCTACCCCTAGCTACGTGCAATATGGGCATAGATATAAACTCCAAATCTAGAGTACGTACTTACTTGAACAGATTTTTATGAACGCGTGCTTCATCCTAGACCGCATCAGTAATTAACATCAGGAAGGATCCATTCAAACGTAAATGAGGTTTTTTTTTTACTCTAGCTTTACATAGAAAATGATTATTTAAATATTTAGTTAGTATATTTTATTACCCCTGTTGTCATTGCTTGAGAGAGCACCACATTTCCGACATCACAAACACTTTGTCGAAACACGACATGCAGCAGCTTTAATACCGATGTCATAAGAGTTATTTTTCATTAATTACAGATGAACGTTAGCATAATTTCAAACGACTCTACCAAGTTTATTTCCCATGCAACCACGGTAGAAATATGTGCCTCCTTTTAAAAAAATGTTGTCATTCACTGTCTTAGTATTTTATTTTATAAATGCTTTTACGTAACGAAATAAACGCCGCCCTTCCAGTCAGGGAACACCGAAAACTGAACTGCCTGAAAGATGTGAATTTACTCCCAATCCGTGTTAGGTAGAGCTTGCCCATTCCTTTTACACGATTCAGGTAGATATTGCTACATTTTGTAGTTAAGTGCCATCTATAGACTAGTAGCTGAACTAGTACACTAGTCGCTGTAAAGTGCCATCTAGCGGTGAGTAGTTGTACTACTAAGTCATTAAAAACCGCCATCTAGTAAAATAGTAAAATATAATTATGAAACTAATAGTGCTTATTTCAGTTATAAATATCAATAATAGATGGCAGTGAGAAATCAGTACATAATTCATACATAGTTTTTTTATAATAAATTCTACAATTTATTTAAGCCTATTTCTTATTGTTTAGTTGTCGAAAAAACAATCATTATTTTAAATCTAACTAGAAAAGTTCAAAATTGCTCTACTAAAACTGGCAGGAATACTTTCAACAAAAAAAACATAAACTAAACGTCAAACGTTCAGCCGATCAGCTGATTGAAATTGAAGAACTGTCATTTGTCATGGCAAAGCTCATTTGTTTTTATTTATGAAATGCAAAAAAGCCTAAAAAAAATTCAATTTAAAATTTATCGTAGTATTAGTGCATTAAATTTAAGACCGTATAGAAAAAAAAAATACGATAATGTTGAAAATGGTGAAAGTTTGGAGGTTGGGGCAGACTGGCTATGATACCGCCCAAAAGATTCAACTTGCTCTGGCCCGGAAACATCTGGATGCTATGATGAAAGGACAGGATGAGGACTTCGATACACTGCTCCTTGTGGAACACACTCTACCGGTTTATACTGTTGGTAAGTTTAACTGTGACTTTAAATAATGTACCTACTTTAGTTTCTAACTTCTAACCTTAATCATGCCTTAACCTTTCAAATCCTGCCAGAATAAGCTCCAGAACATCTTCTATATTTAAAGCTAGGTAGGACTTTATGCCAATCAATTTAGGGGTGCGGGAGGAAGGGAGAGAGGTATAACTCCGCACCAGAAGCGCAAATTCCTGAAATGAAGTTCCAGAAATACCTATCTATGTATGATATTTTTAATTTACTCCAACCCCTATATCAGAACAATTCTAAGTTTGTTATTTTAGGTTCGATCAAAAATTTAAGGATTTTGGGTTGTCTATAACAATAAGCCTTTCTCACCTGACATGAAGTGTGAAGACTGTCTACCTAATTCAGCTCTGTCACCAATCATATTTTCAGATTGGTACAAAATACAATATCCATAACCTAAATCACCAAATTCTGATATACTCTGATAGACGGGTTAGAGTGAGGTTAATGAATAGTAATTATAAAATATTCTTAGAATTCATTTAAGGGTCGGAGAACACTTAAAAGCAGCAGAGCAGCTTTCCTGCAGCAAATTTTTTTTTTTTCTTAATTGCAGGAATTAGAGATGAAACACCAAAAGATGAAATCATGAGACTGCGTGGTCTTGGTGCCGAGTTTAGGAAGACAAACCGAGGTGGCCTGATGACGTTCCATGGGCCTGGCCAACTGGTGGCATACCCAGTGATCAACTTGAAGCATTTTAAAACAAGCGTCAAGTGGTATGTCAATAGCTTGGAGGAAACTGTCATAAAAATCTGTGAAGAATTAGGTAAGAATTTTCTTTGTTCTCTCATCACCCTCATTTTTTATCTTCCTCATTAATAAATACATAGTAGCCTAGCATATAAAGCCTATGCAATTACTTATTAGCTTTTCATGCTTTAAAATTTTCAAGTTAATTTGACTATTATTAACCATTGTTTATCGTGTTGTGTACACATGCTTAGGAATATAGTCTAGCTCTGCACCTATTCTAATTTTTGCTTTTAAATGCATTGATTACATTCTGTTATGTGTGCCAAAATAAATAAAAAAAACAAAAAATATATATACCTATTACCTACGAAAATTTCAAGACATTGTGGTCGATTCTGACGGTTTTAGTTGACAGTTCTAAAGTAATTAAAATATTGCTGTCACTATTTTACTAGGCATGTTAGCTAAGGACAACAATACTTTAGTTAGTTTAGAACTGTCAACTAAAACCGTCAGAATCGACCACAATATTGTCTATTCTTTAACCTGCCACCAGTTACGTAAATTTGACTAACAATTTTAGTGACCCCGGTCTCACATACTGGGATTTTTAAGATAAGATTTTTCACATTATTTTCTGGACATGCTGTTTAGTTAATTAGATATTAAAATAATGTGTTTTTTTACTAATAAGAATGATTTGAAATTGATTGATGTTACTAAGAAAATAAATTTATTTTTAAATTATAATACGTACTTTTGGTACAAAAATACATAACCGCTATCTTGGTATTGAATTTATCTTACCGATGCTTTGCCACTGCTGCGCAAAGGTCTCTTCCATCTCCTTCTAAACAGTGTTATCATTCTACAGATAGTAACGATTTTTGTCTATTTTAGGCCTCAAAGCAAAACGTTCACCTCACACCGGTGTTTGGATTGACGACAACAAAATAGCAGCCATAGGAATACATGCATCTAGATATGTGACGACCCATGGCATAGCTCTAAACTGCAACAATGACTTGTCATGGTTTGACCATATTGATCCTTGTGGCATCAAAGATAAGGGTGTCACTTCACTAACTAAGGAAACTGGCATCAACCTACCAATAGAAAAGGTAACTCCAATGTTCCTCCACTCCTTTAACAAGGTGTTTCAATGTAAAACAGAAGAAATGGACACAAAGTCACAAGAAGAAATATTAAATAGGGTTTACAACAATTTATTGGCAGAAGCGCAAACAGTCACTGCTAATCTTTAACAACTCATTTATATACCTGCGCTGTATTGTTAACTTTTTAGTACAAATTTTATGAATCTTAGTTTTTGAATCTATTAATAAATATAATTTATGAATGTTTTCGTAAATAAATAAAAAACATAATGTTTGTACAAGTTTATTTAATTTGTTAATAATAATGAAAAAATAAATAGTAGATTATAATTAATTAATCTAAATAAATAAAAAGAAATCTCAAGTTGGGTTAGAAAGGAGTAACAAATAATTATTCAGTCCTTGTGATACAACAAGCACCTTATTAATTTGTTTCCTCAAAACCCAACCGAAAGTTCAATAATCTAAGTAACTGAATCAGGCAAAAGGCCAGAAAATTATATTACCTATATATTTACAAAAAAATGTTTATATGTGTTGTAAACAAGAAATAGTTTTACCAAAACATCAGCACAAGATATAAAATCAAAAATACTTCTAGTCTACCTACACTATAATGGAGTAAAAACTAATTACCAATCTAGTTGTTTGATTCAGAATAATCCCCTAAATTATACTAGATTCTAGATTGACCACGAAATTTTTAGGGATTATTCCAAAAAAATTCTCTTATGTCCCTAATAATTATGCATGTACTGGAATAATTGTACAAAGATGGTCAAAAGTCCTAAACGAAATAAATGCATTGTCTGAATAAAAATACCCTTACTTAAAACATATAATAAGGAAAATTCTGATTACAAAATCAGTTTTATAAAAGTTAGAAAAAGTTTCCTAAATCTTTCTGGTACAGGCTGATCTTTCAACGAGTCACTTCAAACTGCCGTAACAGTAGGACGAGAGTTTGTGGTGTTAACACTTTTAAAGGTAACTCGTTAAAAATAGACTTACACAATTATTGTCATTTCGATCCTAACTTAAACGTACTTATCTAGTAAATGCTGTTAAATGCAATAAATTACTTCTAAAAAATAAATGCAAAAACACGCGGTGGTTACAATACATATTGGACGGTTTTTTTTTTCAATTACACCACGATGATTAATTGAACTTAATTATATGGACGGAGTTGGAATTTTCCTACTGGATTGTGTTCTTCAGTCGTTTGTATCACAAGTTCCTTCGATCGGAAGGAGCTACTTACTATTGAGACAGTTGTCCCGTGTTGTTAAAGTGCGGGTAGTTTACGATATGTGTTTTGGCGGCGTCAGCCACTTGCGCATGTAGTAGCAGAATATGGTCGCGATGTAGAGAAGAATCAATAAAGCGCACGCTACACCCAATAGCAGTACCGAAGCTTTGCTGGGACAGGGTTCCACGATGGTCACTGTCTTTTCTGAAAACCAATAAGTCATGTTAAAGTCTATATCACATTCAAAAACGCTTTTCAATACAAGATAAGTATTGTTTAAAACTGTTTGCTTATCACTTAACTACTTCTTTCTTGCGTTTTTTTTTTGTCAACAATAAGGAATATGCACGTGTTTTTTTTTTTGATTCACAATAAAGCTGACTGGCAACAAAACAAATCATCGGAAGTAAAATTTTTATATGTACACAAATAACGACAAATGTTTATAACGACGTTACGAACATTTTAGATTCAATTTTGACAAGGTGGGCACTATACTAGGTTTATGACGTCAAAGAACACGGTTTCAAATAAATTCTGTACTAGCCCGTGTTTTTCTAGAAAGGGACAGAAGACTCCCTCCCAAATACTTTGAACACTTGCATCAGATTTAGTTAAATTCTCCATTAATCCTATTATTTGTAATAATTGAAACACATGCATATTCCCTATTAAATAGGTAATAAGGCGAACAAAACGCTCTCGTGGTCGTCGTCGTCATGATCGGTCTCGTGGTCGTCGTCACGGGAGCACTACTTAATGTACTACATTTTCACCTCCTCAGAATTGAGTTACAAAATAAAGTCCATGAAATCACTGCATTGGATACGTGCTCATTACTTTACTCGTTAAGGAATTGGTGATATACGCAAAACATTCAATATAACAAGCATCAATCGTGCCTAAGTGCGTATACTTAGAAAGCGGGACTTACCAGCGCCGATCTACCAGCGCTTATCGACACTGGTCCGCTCAGATAACCGGTACATATTTTAAGCGGGCATAAGCAGGAGCTCAGGGGCCGAATGTCTTTAGTAGCGTGGAAAATGTCGAGCTCAACATACGAAAAAAAATTTGTTATAAAATGTTAGTATCACGTGTTGTTCTCTTGCCCTTGCCGCCTTCCAGCGCTGATCGGAGCTGGTCGGAACTTGGCGGCGCCGTTCGGCACTTATCGGTGCTGGTTCGGAACAAAGTATAGAGAACGCCTGCGCCGACTACCTGCGCGGATCGGTTCCGAAATGCGCTGGCAGATCGGTGCTGGTAGCCCGCTTTCTACGTGTATACGCCCTTATACTTTTTCTAACTTCAAAATGATGCAGCGTAAAGCTTACCTCCAAAATTAGTTTCGGAAGCGGTGCCTCCAGGCTTGTCAGAGCGCAAGAAGTCTGTGCTTTGTCTCTCGTCGCCGAAGTCCAGAACAATGATCTCTTGAGAGATATTCATTTCTTCATCTTGAGTCGCTTCGGTTTCGGTTTGAGGCACGGAACGTTTCTTCCTTCCCCAAGACTCCACCGTTTGCCTTCCCCATTCGCACATGGCCTGTTTGGAAAATGCATAAATTATTCACTATAGATTTTACGATCTCTCTTACACACATCATATTCCTACGTGTAGAGAGTAAACAAATCCTCATCATCATACATTTTATTATTAATCTGCTCATACAACACAATTAACCCTATAGCTAGCCACTTTATTGTAACTTTAACGAACTTGTTTTAATTGTTTGCATGTATGACTCGGGCCTTAATTACCTACATTAATTTAAATTCGTTTACATAGAAAGCTTTGATCACTATAAATAAATTAAATAAATATAAATATTGGGGAGACATTTATTACACACAGCGCCATCTAGCTCCATACTAAGCAAAGCTTGTATTATGGAAACCAGATAGCTGATAGAATACTTATATACATTTTTTTTCGTAAATACATAATTATGATACATACTACACCCAGACACAGAACAAACATCGATGTACGTCACAAACATTTTTGTCCTGGGTGGGGATCGAACCCACGTCCTACAGCTCTAATCTAAATAATGTTCTTACCGGTTCGCAAGGCCCAAGGCAGTATTTGACGTTGCACTGGAAGATGACGCCATATGATTCGGTGAATCTGAATGCTTCATACACCGACTGTAACGCGTTGCCTTCGGGATTGAATGCTGGGAATATAGACGGGTCCACAGGGCATCTGTAAGAGTACGACACAATTTACTTTGGTGTCTCGTGCTATGGTTTTTGGCTATATGTTAGATTGTCAATTCAAGTTCAAGATTCTACTTCTTATATGTAAATGCTAATCTCACCCTTCATCATCGATGATCTGGAAGGTAGTCTTGGAATCCTTGGCCATTGCCACACAGCTGCGGGCGAAGATTCCATAAGGAGCTGCAAATAAGATTACATTTTAGAAGAAATTACGATGTTTCCGACACAGCTTGCAGTTTAATACTTTCCCGAGAAGCTAAATATTTCCAGCCAGTAATTGTGAAGAGCATAAGCTTCTTGTACGGACACTTGCCAGGATCCTTTGATTATCGTTACTATGGTCGGGTAATCCACCGAGCTATTGGGCTCTTCCGATTGACCAGCCAGTACGCAATCAAAAATCGTCAACGTTTTATTTTACCTCCGGGTTTCTTGATTGGCGTAAGCATCTCTTTTAAGCGTAAGACGTGCCGTAGCTAGGAAGAAAATAAAGTATCTTACTGTCTTCCGGTATTTCGATACGGAAGGTGAGTCTGTCTCCAATGCGGACAGTCTCCACCTCCCGTTGGCGCGCGTCGAGGATGCGGATGCGTGGCGGGGGTGCTTCTGGAGCAGCCGTGATCGAGATCATGTCTGGGTCTCTGTAACATCACACAAGCATTATCATCAAAATCAAGCACTAGGCTATTGAATGTTGGATGTTTTGGATGTCTTGCCATATGAAAGATGCCACAACATCTTCAACTACCTAATGACGCATTGGGAAAAGGAAGAACTGTGATTGCGTGAATGAACCAAAAAGTTATAATTTGACACATATAAATCGCTTATCGCAAGAATTTTATAAGGTTTGCTAAGCTTTGGCCTAACGAAATCAGCAAGAACAATAAAACTTACTCTTTTATTAAAAAAACGTTTTGAAATTCTAATACGAGAGAACTTAAGGGCATAATTTACGCGTAGCTATGCAAGTATGACATGATCTTAAATGGCACAATGTTATGTTTTATCTTTATTTAATGTAAATAGCTAGTAAACAGCATTCTCAGTTAATTATAATGGCAAAATGCCATTGCAACACCGTTTACAAGATTAAATAAAAATGCCAATCAAACAGTTTCTCATCACGTCTACTTTGGAGTAATTCTGATGTGAATCTGATTACTACGTGCTTACAATGCAGGATCGTTAATGGGTCAACGGAATTTAAAGTTGTCTTTTCACATAGGCATGTCAAAATAGCCCCGTTTTTCATATTAGACTGCCATATCACGTAACGTCTCGGGTCTTTGCGAACGAGAATAAATTATACGGTAAACGCTAAACGCCCCTTTGGATGACAATGTACAGCGCTACCAACGTATCAATGGAATGAGGGAGCCATCATCGTATTTTCAAACTGCTTCCCATGCAAAATTGCAGTTCCATTATTTAGCTAACTCTTTATGTAAGTAGGTCAGGTTGTAATAATTTAAATAGTAGAACATGCAGTGTCCCACTGACCTGATAGGCACCATTCCGAAGGTGATGTTCTTAGAACTCATATCGTATGTGCATTTCACTTTGTAGATCTTGTCCGCTTTGGTCATTACGACGCTGTGGTGCTGGAGGACGACCGTGTTGGAGTAGACGCCAGTCTGAAAGATAAGAGTGCAGTCGAATCATGACAGCGTGGTAATGACAGCTAATATTTCAGTTTGATATATTTCGAACCCTAGTAGAGTGCCGAAATTACTGGCATGTGGTGGTAATAAGTATGGTACCTATCAAAGAATTATTCCCACCTGCGTAAACTTTTTTTTGCACTTTGGTATTTTTGTTTTAGGTTTCCAAACTTTTAATATATTTGATAAGCAGAAACTCTTTTTGATGGGAGCGCAAGATTCAGCTCTACAAAGTTTATGCGATATCCGCGTGAGTGTTTCCCTATTATTACAATCTGGGTGTCTTCAAGTCGCGAGTGAATCGGTTTCTACTAGGAAAGCGAGCTTCATCGTAGACCACATCTTTACTTGACATCGGGTGAGATGACGGTCAAAGGCAACCCTATAATTATAATCAAATAGAGTTTTAGTTGTTTAATACTTACCACGCTCTGTGTGTTACAATCCTGCCCAGCCATGGTAAGATCTAAGCGGAAAAAGTCGCTGTTGTCCACGTCGATATTGCAAGTCTCCGATCGGCCTAACGCGTAGATACGACCATTGAACGGTTTGTTAGTCCGCACTTGAACTGCGATCCTCGTATCCTTGCAAAGCACCGCCACTGGAATTGAATTTAAAAATAAGCCAACCTCCCTTAGAAGCAATTAACAAGAGCTCGTAAATATCCAATTACCGTCGTAGCAGGTGCCAGTCTTGTCGCAATTGGCGTCATTCCTGGTCAAGTTGTTCGTCATACTCGTATCCTGCTGATGTTCAATCGTCACAGGTAGCTCGCCCGAGGGATTAGTTACCGGCTCTAAAACAAATAAAAGATAATAAAAATACATACATAATGCCACTGTTACAAAGAGCATTCCTATTTCAAATTACAGAGCTAGCTAATGACCCCGAACAAATCTATGAATCGAAGGAACGCGTCTATTTACAACAGAACCGCTCGTTGATTAGATGCTTGATGCGTGCACGTATCATAATAATCGATAGATGATAGCAGCAACTCGTATCTACAGCACGTTAATTCTAAATGCGGCCAGTCTAGAGCCCATTGCAATTACTTACTGTAACCGCGCAAAGCTCACCGCTGCACTCCGGGCTACTCTAGATTTTCACACGCACGCGGTAAGTAGGTACTGTAAACTGGCGATCTTCGTATACTAGGAATCCTACGCTGTTCGAGCTTTATAATTTACGTTGACAGACCCTTGAACGTTGGTTGACTACCGAGTAATTTTTATTGTACGTAGGTACTTACATAATATAAGGGGAATTGATTACTATAAATCCTACGTGAGAGTTAACGATTATTCTAATTAATCTGATTAACATAAAAATCTTTTTGTACTTAAAAACGCCTCTAGAAGTGGTGACATTTCATTTTTGTATCGCGTAGAACTTAAATTTAACTTAGATTGAAATATTGGAGGATCTAGCTCTCTGGCTGGGTACTTAATCAAAGATTGAAATTGATTTTGAATCAACCAAGTAAGTAAGACCAAAAAAGTCATGGCATGTTTTATGTAGTGGTAGGACTCTACTGCAGAGTCCGCCTGGGCAAGTACCGCACCTTTGCCAGTTCTTCAACCGCCAAGCAGTAGTGTGCAAGCATTACTGTGTTCCGGTTTGAAGGGCAATGTTATACCAGAGAAATTACTGGGTATGAAGATATTTAACATCTAATATCTCAGGGTGACGAGGGCAGTGCAGTGCGGCGCAGAATTATGTTCGCAAGTTCACAATTCTGACACTGCTACTACTGTTAGTGGCAGGCGTGACGCTTACCACCAGGCGAATGTCTTGCTCGTCTCGTCACTTGAACGTATATTTTTTTTACATCTGACGCATGATGAATATCTCCAAAGAGATCGATGTCAGCTACCACAGAAGCGTAAACAATAGAAAGTTTTGTGAATACAGTGTCAGTAGCTGAACAGAATGAGCTCTATTGGAATGCGCCGATGCCGATGGCTTGGTGAACCGTTCCTAATCGATTCGTTAGCATAGTAGCAGAACGTCTGGATATATTCGCGACCGTTGCCCCACAGGCTTGTCCGGTCGCCGATATTAAGGTGACGTAAACTGTCGATTTAGGACATTGACCGGAGAATTTACTACAAAGGAGTGTCGTTCGCCCAGTGACAACGCTAATGCCGCCATTCCTGCTGCGGTCGTTTAAGGAACTTTGAACTTTCATGTTAGAGCAATGTAATGGGTTTATGGATAAACCTTAACATTTTAGCGAGAACATTTAAATGCCAGCCTAGCCTAGTCGTGAGAACTAGCGAAACCTGTCATAAAATTTGAAAAAAAAAAATGTAACCAAGCGTCAACTTGGAGGCGACCAATGCCAAAAGTAAGTAAAAGGCAATGATGTTATATGTCATTTACTCTATGGTAAAAGGTGTATTTTTAAACACATCTTTTAATGATTAAGATCGTAAATATTCAGATAAAAAAATAGTAAAGGTAGGGGAAAATCCTATAGAAGCAGAGTAACCGAATAGAATTTTGAAAAATTTTCTGGTTTGGTAAAAAACAAATCACAAATTACTAACATATTACAAGTATCTATATTATCTAGTTTCCATATTACAAGCTTTGCTTAGTTTGGGGCTAGATGGCGCTGTGTGAAAAAAATGTCCTGCGATATTTATTATTTATTATTATTATAACAAAAAAATACTGTTTTTATTCAAATGCTCTAAATTATCAGCGACAACACCGCATTATTTTTTACGAATTACACAGCCAGACTAATTTTTTAGCAGTGTAGCCGTTTATATCTTTTATTTCATGCCTATATTTTGAATAATTACATAAAATCTCACCTAAATTGCTCAACGCCATTATCATCGTCAAATATATCATGTGATTTTCGACTCTAAACTAATGCAACCCCGCGGGTAAAATCTGATATTTTTCTGGCATTAGGCGCACTCTTAATTTAAGATAAAGATAAAAAGAACTTAATACAAACTTTAGGCTAATAAGCAATTTGGTTGTATGTACCCATAGATGACTAGATTTTATTATCGTAATCATATACTTAAGAATGTGTACAATAACACTTTTCTTGTTGTATACCTACAGGGCTATTTCTAATCGGTTAGCATCGTTTTAAGGGCATATTCTGTACATCAAAACAAACAATTTTTACTATGGGGCCAACATTAAAAACGCGAAAAAGAAATCAGCTGTTCCATATATTTTGCCCATAAACTTATTGTATGGAACAGCTGATATTTTTATCGCGATTTCAATGTTGGCCCCATAGTAAAAGGTTTTTGTTTTGATATACAGAATATGCCCTTACAAGGATGCTAACTGATTAGAACTAACCCTGTATATAATGGTAAAATTATCGTAAGTATTCAGTATTATAATTATATCATTCCTGAACTGAGAAACCGCCGTGCTTGAGTGTTTTCCTACCTATTCCAATAGAGGCTCGTCACAAAAAAGGCAAGTGTAATGAACGATATAGAAAGATGCAGGTGGTCCGCTACTCATCGAGGAACAGTTTATCCAATCACCACAAAGACGTGATGTGGCGTCTCATAATTAGATATGAATGTAATAGCTACCTTAAATGGTATTGCTCTAGGAATAACAGTTATATTTTGTTAGAAGTCATAACACGATGCTTGAGTGCTAATAAGATTTTGAAGTACAATAAAACATAAGAAACGAGATAAAATAGCTATTAACTTAAATATATATGAGATTCAAATATCTGCCCTATCGGGAATCAGACCCTCGACTTTTGTCTCATAAAGCAGAGGCGCTAAACCATGCAGGACAATCTTTCACTATTTTGAAATACATAAAGTACGCACCTAAAAAATAAGGTGAGTAAGCAAAAGTGAGCAGAGTATTATTAGGACAATCTGGCCTAGGTATTAACCGTTGAAAAACTTCGCAGAGTCTCCAGATTGGGATTTTTTCCCCAATTTGAGGAAAAATAAAAATAATGGGGAAATTAAAATTGTGGGGAAAGTTTCGGGGAACAGATTTTATTTTGGGGAATGTTAGGAGAAAACAAACAATCAGCAGTTGCATACATTTTGTCCAAGGTCAATTAACTTTTTGAATGGAACAGCTGTTTTTTTTTCACGATTTCAAGGCTGGCCACATAGTAAAAGTTGTTCGTAATGATGAGTACATTCATACCATTCAGTATTAATTATCCTTTTTGTTACATATTGTATATTATGTTATTCCTAGATATAAAGAAAAAACTATAATAATTACATAAAGTAAGGTAAAAACAAACAAAAAATTTTGGGGAAAATTCTTGGAATAGTATCTTTTTGGGGATTTTTTTTATGTGATCTGGGGAAATTTCACATACTATATCTGGAGACCCTGAAACCCTTCGTGAAACTTGTTGATAAACTCACGTCCTCTAGTAAAATAACAAGAATATTGGCAACTAAGAATAACGCCAGGAGCTCAAAATAGACGCTACACGTCTCTCGACAAGTTTCCTAGGCTATAATTTTCCAACAATGTAGATAAAAGTATGTACTAGTTTCATTGCACACTTCAGGGTACCGTATCAAAAATGTAAAATGGAATCCTTATAACGATGAAACTCAAACGGATGAACACAAAAGGCTTTGTAATTATCTAGTACCCGATCAGCGATCATCTCAGGAACTACAAACAAAAAAAAACCTAAATAGGTTTATCGACTTAAGTGAAATATTGGCACGTATTATCTAGTATCTATCTATCTATTTACACTTCATTTTCATCAGCTATTTAACATAATTTCTTTAAATAATAGTAATAAGTAAGTATATAAGTTTCAAATAGATTAGTTATATTCTAGTAAAGAGCATTAATAAACTATATATTTACTATCCACCGTGGCCAAAAATCTAAATACGAATAAATATGTTCAGTTTTAATTGTAAGTATTGATTTTAGTACATAAAAAAATATTGTTTAATAAAGAAACAATGCCTTAAACATAGCTTTAAAGCACTTAAAGAAAAAGACTATTATTTTTGTTTAACAGGATCAGTATACTCCAACCTTTATAAATTTGCACTACTGTTTTACGTCACTTTTTCGTCATCCTGGCGCAAATTATTGCGCTACTTTTACGTCACCGTTGCGCTGTCACTGCTGCGTCATTTATGGCAAAATTCTCGTCCTCACCCATGTACAGAACCCTCAACGGACGCGTATTCCTCCTTAACACATTTATTTGAACACTAACAACGTGTTTGATGCCTCGTCCACGCATTGAGTCCAACTGTCTATCATAATTATATGCAGTGTAATGCCTAACCTATTACTGTAATGACACCCCGAAGGATCGGACCGGTATATTTATTTATTCTGTAAAATACAAAGGTACACACGGTTCAACTAATGATCATGTTCTCGAAATTTATTCCTTTATTTTAACGATATTTTAAAGTATCATTACATGCCTGCGGGACGAAAGAAGTTACTTTCTCCCCGCTACGCGGAGCGAAGGTACCGCAGCCTCAGATATCATGTTTGTCACACTCTGCTTTGCCTCGAGAGACAATATACATGAGATCTGAGACATACTTTACTTTTGATCCCTGGGTGTGTAATCTACTATATTTGTAATAGCTAACTATACCGTAAAGGCAATTTACCTTAGCAGAAGTAGGTAGCGTATACTAGATTATTTTAGTTTTAGTTGTTATCCTACAGAAATTAGCTGTTTCTGTGGGATATCAATTAAAACCGCATGCCATTGCTAGTATAAAACCGATGCCACGCTGAGAATCCTGATTATCTTTACTAACTCTGCTCAATGCGTGTATGACCGTAGAGCATTTTGATTTGGTTAACTGCGTATCTAAAATCGTCCTGAAACATTTGGTTAAGTTTTTACTTCATCCTATATCCAAATTTAGATAAGAGAGCTTATGTCGATCCTTACATACAAGACCGTAGCCAGGAATTCATTTAGGGGGGGGTCGAGCCAGAGACAATAAGTAACAACTATAAGACGTGACGACGATCTATATGTAAGTAGTTATATATAAAACGCTGGGTTGGCGAAGGCATTTCGGCATTTCGGTCTTGCTTACATAATGCACGTAAACAAATATATCTATATATATATATATATATATATGATGTATATAGAAATATGATTAACGACTCGCAAGGCGTCGAACCTCGGAGAGAAGACACATAGAACGAGTTTTGTCATTAAAATTTTACTATCAGTCGGAGCACTCGTGCTTGCTGTTTTTTCGCAGCCTTAATGTTGATTGTTATTTTAATACGCGAATCCACTTAAAGCATGTCTGGTGAACTTGAACCTGAAGGTAAACATCAAAGCAAAATTTGTGAACCAAAAATTAGATTTAAATCACTTTTTCACAAAACTTCCTAGTTCCTAGTTAGTTATTAGCTTAGCTATTTATAACTTAGCTCTAGATAAAAAAGATTACAACAAACATAACATTTGAAAAATTGTTGAACATTTCACACAGCGCCATCTGGCCACATACTAAGCACTACTATTTTTTTTACAAAGTCTTTTATTTCTTTGCAGTTTACCAATGATTCTAAGTGTTCATCCTCAAAAGTTTAATCTTGTTTGAGAGAGTTACTTATAAACAAGAATGTGCTGATTCGTCTCCTGTTCTGACATCGTATTGACTTTTTTTAACACATACCTTTATCGAAGCCATTGATCGAAGCCTTAGACCGGAGCAGCAGCGCGAGTACCGTTCTTGACGATCGTTATATTTGACATTTAAATCGGTAAAGTTTGATACAAATCGGTATCGTCGTCGTCAGCCATAAGACGTCCACTTCCGGACAAAAGCCTCCCAATAGAGAGGTGTTGCAGGCGGCTTGGGGATCGCAGAATGCTCACCACTGTTAGCCAAGAGGACGCTGCAGCTCGTCCTCCGGTGGGTCTGGTTGCAGTTTAAAGACATACCCAGGTCCAAAAATCGGTATACATTAAAGTAAATCTGCTATACCAACACGTCAAATTTAGCGACATAGAACGGTACTCGCGCTGCAGGCCCGAAATGACAGTATTATGATTATGTTTCTTTGCTCAATGAAAGCTCATCACGTAAACTTGCGTAAATTTGACCGTTCAGTTACAGAGTTAGTTCATACTTCCTATTCGGTGTCGTTGACTCCGCTGCACCACCGACAGGCATATTTGCAACGCTCCAACGAATCCAAGGAAATTATCGACGATTCCCACGCTCGCTCTTTACAAAGGACGCGATTTGTTAATCGATATTAACAGTGTAGTCACTGATATTAAATCAACTGTTTGTTGAGACAATTTTTATTTAGTATTGCTAATATTTAAAGGAATTATACTGGAAAAAAAAACAGATTTTGACCAGGATTCTTCCTATAACTATGCAGTTATAGAAAGAATCCTGGTAACCAGAACCGTCGGAGGATGGGTAGTAGCGTCTTTTTGATAAATGGTGGTGAGCATTCTGCGATCCCCAAGCCGCCTGCCAAGCGTGGGGATTATGGCAACCCCTATGGTAATCCCTATAAAGGGAGGCCTTCGTCCAGCAGTGGACGTCTTTTGGCTGATGATTTTGATTTAACACTGATAAATTTTACCGGGATATCTTGTGTCACTTTCCGGTATTTTAACCATATTGAACACATGAAGAAAAAGTCGATTCGTTGCTAAGTAAAAGAAATTAAAACGAACATAACACAAAATTTTGTGTAAAATATAGAAAGTTAGGATATTATAATGACGAATCAAACTGCTGCTGTATCTCTCTCTAGTCGCTTGACATTATTAAATTTGTAGAGATAGACTGCATCTAAATATAAACCCATATATTGTCGACACACATTTTTTTTAAATGATAATCACACATGTTTTTTAATAATTATTATTATTAAAGTGAAAAGAAAAGGGAATTAATGTCATCTGCAAATTGGTATACAATAACAAAGCGTTAAATACAGTGCGAATTGCGATCTGTGCGATAAATGTTTTACAATGTATTGTCAACAAATCGACAAAAACGCAGCCCGCAGTCCTCACTAAAACTCAAACCCAATCGGAGTTTCTCCGACAGTTTACCTACATTTTGTAAGTAGGCTTCGCTCGCCTTCTTTTTGTAGCTATCGATCTCTTTTTATCTTTTTACAAAAGTGTGGAGATACTAGTACTCAGTTTGTTTTTTGGTCAGTTTGTTCATCATAACTGGCCGCTAGATTAGGTTACGGATTAGATGTGCTCGCGTTAACTGATGCTCTTTTTTGTGATCACTAAAATATGTTGTCGCACCACACTGTTTAAAGCTCAACTGGCTCACATAGACTTCGCAGAAGACAATGCAAGCGTCTAGCATTATTCGTATTTTGGATTGCCTACTTACGGTCACATAACTTCCGTGTGAACCAAACCAGATATAGTGGTTGCAACAAACGGATCTTTACTTTAGGCGAGAAGCTCAAATAAATTAAAATTCAAAGTGGAAAGGCATTTCCTTAATGTTTAGTTTATACCGGCTATTTCTTATCTGCCATCGTTCAACAGCGTTTAATAAACGTCAAGTCACGAAGGACGGGATATTTTAAGAGTCAGTGATTAAAAACAGGTCTAGTCCAGGCGCGTGGTCGGAAGTGTCCGAACAAGGATGTAACGGTGTCGGTGGCTGCAGCCAAGGTTCCCTGCGATCGGCTCGGATGCCATGCTATGCCGTTACCCGGCCATTCGATCCAACTCAAGTAATGAAGTAGTTTACCTAATAACTTAGAACGGTCCCTGTTTGCTAAACTCGTTCAGATACCACAGACCTATCATTCGTCTTACTTAGGCATGAATAAGTGCATCAGATGCTTCATTCAGGCGAATGCGACTGTCGCCGCGAGGGTTGTATTAATATTTGTATATATATACAAATATTATATATAAATACATAATAACTGCTCCGACGGCGCTTGTTATGCTCCTATGAAGTGGGTGATTAGTTGGGTGATTGAGCTTTTCACATCAGTTTATCCGTAAAAATCTTTTGCGCTTGGTAAACAAGAAGTAGAGCAAACCGAACTCTAAACTTATTTTTAAATAGAATCGCAAATAGTAATGTCAGTAATTTACGGGACACCACCAATAACCACCATACTACACATCAGCCAGGTCATGTTTATTTGATGTACTGAGCTTTTCTATTTTTGTATAGTAATGACTAAGAAAACGCGGAGAAGAATTATGTGAAAACCCCTTGGAGGATCTAGCTCTCTCTATATATAATCAAAGGAAAAACCCAATAAACTTACTAAAGCCGTTATGCTCTTGTTACCCGATTTATTAAAAGCGTATGGAACAGCAGGCTGTTTGCCATTTTATAGCGGTAGTTCTTTTTAGTTTAAGACAAAGATAATATTATTAAGTTTATGATAATCGAATCTTATCGATTTTAAAACTCTAACTTTTGGTCGTGGGCTCTCGTAGTTACTCAGTTTGGGAGAAAGTAAAAAGATGAACAATTTCCGGCGTTCAACATGATATCATGTATGTTCCATTAAAATTTTAATTTGTTGCTGTCGAATCATTTTTTGTTTTTGAATATGTACCTATCAACGAAACGATTATAAAACATGCAAATTTTCTAATACTACATTAATGACTATGAAGATCCTTAATTCATTTGTGTGTAAGAAAATGATTAACAACAAACTGCGAATATTTTAGACACTAAATGTTTCAAAATGTCGTTTGTTTTAAAGTGGCAATTATGGCAGCGTATAATTCTGTAGACTGGTCGGATTAGCAACACACGGTTGGCGCGGCCACTGACCTGCGTACGACCATGCCAATGGTAAGACCTTGCAAGGCCGTTATCTTTCTATACACTACTATTAATATACCATTCGAACTCATGCAGCGTTCAGACGAAGCGTCCATACATTACTTGCATTATGTCATACTCACGAGTAATTTGTAATCGTAGGTAAACTAGTTTTAATTTTTAATGTTATTTGATATAGCAAATATGGATATGGTCCACAGTCCACACATGCTAAAGTCACAAGATATATGTTTTTCTTGCGTTATTTTAGGCAATTATTGACGACATCTCACAGTGTCGTCAAGGATTCAAATAAACAACCCTGTATTAGGAAAGCTACCCGAACATCCTAAGGCAATTAAAAGATATTATCAGGTAGTGCATATTATTAGGCCGGTGGTAATTATGCAATCATTTTTTTATATGTTTCATCAAACTCATGATCTTACCATAATCCTGGCAGAGATTAGTTGAGAGATAGTCTAAACAGTTTCATAATAGCTGTTTAAATTAGGTACCTATTAATTTATAATCAAATAATTTTTGAGAAACGTTCTATAAGCTGCTATGTGTCAAGTGCTTGTTATTTGGAAAAGATTTAGCGAATCTGACTAGGTATGACCATTCGATCATTATAAATTAAATGTAACATTATTATAAATTATTATAATAAATATGATGGCAATTCATTAATATAAAAAAAATAGTTTTTTTTTTAAATTATTATTATAAATGCGTAAGCTTGTCGGTATGTGTATGTTTTTACCGAATTAGATGGCGGCGTGCCCTGCAATCTGCTCCCTTAACGACCTACATAAAGCCACGGATAGTGCCATAGAGGTGGCCGAGTTTTGGTCGAAACACTTGATATAGCTACGAAAACGAAACATCGACTCGAGAAGAAGAAGACCGAATTAGATGAAACTCGAAATGAAGATAGCCTATTTCCCGGAATAACATTTATAGGCTACTTTTTATCATTATAACCACCACCGTTTTTCAATACCACGCGGGCGAAATCGCGGGGCGCAGCTAGGGTTTTTATAAATGTACAATAATATCGCATTGTACGAACGCAATCTTACTCGTTCTTGCTGTAACCACGGGAGTCCGAATGAACCATAGGATAGCTGGTTAGTATAATGTTGAAAGTCATTAATATAACAGTTTCAGTGGTTTTCTTACTTGTTTACTTTGTAAGTTATAACATATTTCCTCTAGAATCAATTACCAACTTCGGTTTACCATTTAAGGACCCTGTTTAAAAAAATCACGTGCAGTCATAGCAGTTTTTTGACGGTTTTTATGAGTTTGTGTTATCTCAAAAAATATTTTTGTATCTATAAGATGTGAGAAGTGATGTGACGCTTATGTAATCTTTCTAAAAAAAATATATAATAAGAAAAAAATTAATAAAACACTTCTATTTTAACACTTTACAACAGTTTTAATCATTAAATTTTTACTAATTTAACACGAAAACTTACTCACTTGTAAACTAATACAGTTTATCACGATTTGTAGCTATTAGTTTTGAAAAAAAATTATATTATGTTTGTAATAAATTAAAAATGGGTAAAAAAAAACAAAAATCTAATCTTGACACGCACGAATCTGCGTAACTGCCATATTTTTGCTCCGCTAAATATGGCCCTATCTCATTCAGCTTTAGAATAATGATTGATCGCAGTAAAAAATGTGCTTGAAACATACATATGTGAAATATATGAAATTGAAATATATAAATACAGAAATGTGCGCGGCCTTAAAACGATTATTTTAAGCATAGTGTATGGGTTTTTTTTAAACAGATTTACAAGTAAAGAAGTATGTATTATTGTTTGTTAAAGATAGTAGAGATTTTCATTTTGTTATAAATTTACCTAGAATAATACACACCTGCTATATAAAATAGGAAATCTATTTAAATATATGCCTTATCCTTTTCAAACGACTTCAAAAAAAGAGGTTCTCAATTCAACTGTGTTTTTGTATGTATGTTACGCGATTACTCCGCCAACTATGAATCGATTTTGATGATTTTTTTGTTTGGTAGGTGATACTTCAGAGGTAGTCCCATATAATTTTTGTCGAAAACGGTTCAAATTTTGGTTTTTAAATAAAAAAATCTGGTATAAATCAAAATAACTGGAAAATTATATGAAGACGTCATCGAGGTAGTCAAATTTGAAGTCGGTTTTTTTTTAAGCATATATTATTGTATCACGTGAACGTTTGCGTTCGACCACCAGCTAGCTTACTAATTTCTTTCTACTTTCCGTCGACCTCTCGTTCTACACTGGGCCTGATTCAATTATAGTTGAATTAGGGCTAAACCGCTGGACTGACCCTACAAAAAAACGATTCAATTTGTATACCGCCACCGTTATGAAGGCACGCACGACCGGCGCCGGCCGCAGCTACAACAATGGCCCATGTTTTGAACTATTGTGACTTTTTGCACCAAAATGCAACGGCAGCTAGTATAATAACAGATTAGGTAACAGTCGCCAGATGATTCAGCGCATTGTGAGAGCATAAGTATCGAAATTACAGCTGCACGTATCGGCGATATCGCTCGCCTATTCAACGCGAACACATTAAATTACCAAAAGTAATTTAATAATGCGCCGGCTATCGGAGCGTCTCGCGGACGATTTGTGATAGAACTTCTATTGTAGAGTGATACCTACTTCCTCATAGCTCGTAACTAACCCAAAAAAAGTATGAATCTATCTTCTGTTAACATTTTATCGTATAACGAAGACAAAAAAATTGTTTGGGATTGCACAAACTCTGCCAGAATTCTGACACATTTTTAAGCGTAAAATGATTTTCGGCTTGTATAGGTCTACTTTGAATAGTATGCAACATTCATCAATTAGCATTCGTAGACCAATCGCAATTTACATTCATGATTAGCTTTTGATACCCGCCGCATAATTACAGTAACCCATTACAGAGGAAAATGCGGATTGAATTCAGCGGTACTAATACGGGAAAATATCTGAATAGTTCAGTAAATTATGTACCTATGTTTCGCTCGGTACAATGAAACAAGCCAGCGCGGCGGCCCGATGCCAATCTTAATGCAATAAGTAGAGGGCCACGTAATGGAGTAGCGAAGATCCCGGTTCCAGCAGAACCGGGATTGCGTCTAACGAGCCATTTGTTACACGGTAATAATTCATATCAGGCCTCTTCAGCCTTAATGCTGTTCCCGTGTTATGAAGTACTATACTCAGAGGGAAGCCGTGTAAATGTTAGGCGCCGTGTTGCTGTTTTAAAACTTCTACCAATATTGACGGTAAATAATGTTGACACTTGACAGCCTTGATGCATAGTCACACTTGGGTATTTTTTGACCTCATACTTAGAACTGATAAAATTTACTATTAATTAAATATACATATTAATTTCATGAAAAAAAATACGGTACAGCATATAACACGTTAAAATAAATTATTACTAAAAATATTTATATAAATTTTAAATTAACAAAAATAATATTACCCTTAGTTTTAACAGCAATTTAACAAAAGTAGGTGGTACCTTATACATGTTCGTTTTAGTCAAAAAAGGGCTAAGAAAAGGATTTTATCCAGAAGCCATTGTTTTTAGGTAATAGAAGTGAATTCCTCTTTGCGAATATCGACACCGTGCATGAAGATAATTTAGCTTTGCTCTATTCAGCTTCTATCTATCCCTACTGCCGACAATCCCGTCACGATCTTCGTCAGGGCATATAGCTGGAACTTGATTATCTGGCGAATCGATTGTATCTCTCGGATGGTAGGTATTCTAATATCGAGAGCTTTTGACCCTGAACCCCGGCTAGAGTCGTCTCGATTATTTACGTCTTGTTAGCTCTCGACTATACTTTGAGAGATTTAGTACCTATCAAAACGTAGAGTACCTACTTACTTATTGTAATGATTGGAAATAATAATAGACGTTACAACAATACCTTATAACAGTATTTTTGAGAGATCTACATAATTTTGGAGTAAATCTATCTAATCTTTTTAAAGAGTCGCTCTTCATGTTTCTATGAAATAAATTGTATCTATCGATTAATTAGGTCTCGGAAATCTTTAACCGATTTTCACACTTCCGTCACAATGGCTCACAGGTAACTGTGCCGTACATATTCAATCGATTAATTTGACTCGTGTGAAAATATCGTTCAGCATTGCTCACTGGCTGCTTGCGGTTCGCCATCCAGTTCCATCGGCATACCACACAGTAGACGTCTTACTCACGTACAAAGTTCGCTCACATCATTTTGATTCAATGAATCCGATAAAACGCAAAAAGCATCTTCATTGTTAACTTGTAGGCATTTCTCACGACTAGTAGGTGAGAAGTTATTCATAATCGTAAGAGGACCGTCTAACAATTAACTTCCGTTGAATTAACGTGCACTAATGGTGTAATTATCGAGATTTGTATCGTTTTATTGTTTTAAATTATATGCCACTAATATGAAATTAAGGTGTACTTACTGGTTGTAATGTTATATTTGGCAGATTAGGGAGTCCAAATTACAATTAAGTCGATAGTCTGCTTCATAATTTGTACTTGTAGAGAATTGTAAAGACGGTAATTGTATGACAGCAGGCAAAACATTCGATAAGTAAAGTAACATAGACTATAATATTGTAATACTAATTAATATTTCCGGTCCTCTACCTAAGCTATACTTCAGGCAATATTTTATCAGTTTCATGAATTCTTTGCTCGAAAAGAGCCAGCAAGCAAAAATTCATAATTTAGGAAGTAGAATAGAACAGGCTTTTTCATAGTTTTCATTTGAATTTCATTTGTACAATAATAAGACGTTTTATGACAGCCTTATAGCTCAGTTGGTAGCATGTCTGCCTTCAGAGCTGTAGGGCGTGGGTTCGATCCCCACCCAGGGCAAACATTTATGTGACGAACATAAATGTTTGTTCTGTGTTTGGGTGTAGTATGTATTATAAGTATGTAATATTTACGAGAAAAAAAAGTATATAAGTATTCTATTCGCTATCTGGTTTCCATAATACAAGCTTTGCTTAGTATGAAGCTAGATGTCGCTTTTTGTAAAATGTCCCGCATTAATATTAATAAAAGAGAAATAAAAAAAGAGCTGGAACACTTAAAAGAATTGAAAATTCTTTCGTTTTTTATTCCCAGATTAGTAAGAAATACGAGTTCTACGAAAACGCGTAAATGCCATCAGTCGAGTAACTGTACTGCACGCCTAGCTGATCGCACTCACGGTAAAAAGTAAAAAGCGTCGCATGCGTCGCCAATCTGATATTACCTACGTTGCATCGCACTACCAATCTTATGAGCAAGAGTGCGTTGTCTTTAAATCAATAAATAATACCTACCTATAAATGAAGGATCTCGTTTAATTGGGATTTATGCCTTATTCGTCCCAAGAAAGTACGGTTTCGTTAAAATACTATTTTTTTATTTAAAAGAAGATCAATGATGACTGCGTTTAAATAGGCGTGTGGCCTGATGTTTAATTTATGACAAATAACAGGCTTAGTGATGAATACAACTAAATACATTACACATACTGAAAAAATAAATTGTATTGGATCATAAATCTCTGAGATATGAGCGTTTAAAATTTTAGGCGGGGATAGAGAAGGGATGCTCTATCCCTTTCTCGCAAAGCACGTGTTAGTATAGCATTTGTATGCCGCGCCTGAGACTTGACGTCATGGCTCAGTATAGCGCGCTCTCTGTCTAGCTTGAAATTAAAATACTTAGAACTTATTTATTTTTGAATTATTTAAAATTTTGTTTTCTTTGATAGGCTCTATTAATGATCAGCTTTTCTATGAGGTAATAAAAAAAATGTAGTCATCATGCCTATTGCGACTGCAAGACAAAATAGATGAGCAAACAGGAAAACGAGCGCAGGATCAGAATAAGGGGTCACCGCCGTCTACCTACACCTGCAACACCAGAAGTATTTCCGGTACATAACTTTGTAAAAGCTACAACACAAACAAAGGGCCAGCGCAAATAGCTCAATATTTCTGACTTTACTCCCGCATTATTTTGACATTGTAAACAAGTCGGGCAAACCGCAAGTAATAACTGTGCGTGCTAAGATAATAGGTAAGGCTGTACAGCTGAATGACATAATGTTTTATGCCCAGTTCTCGCAACGCCTATCCGCTGTTCTCACCGGATTACCGTAACATCTCTCATATGCGTACCATATAAAGCTTATCCAGTTCCATGAAGCTGACATACAAATTGCTATCGCGTTGATGTAGCATGGCTTGTTCTATCTCTAAGCACACTAGTTTCCAAGGAGGTGTCGGGCGCGCGTGTGAAAAATATTAATCGTATCCTCTTTGCAAATTTTATAGGATGTTTTAACGCGTTTTACGATGATGCTTGTGACAGGACAATAGAAGGCCCGTAGTTACAATGCTGGTTAATAAATGAGGCAGTGTAGCATCGTATGTGTACGATTCCTGGTTGTGCGATGTGTAAAGAGGGTGAACGCACGCGTTGTAGTGTAGGTGGTAATACGTACAACGGCTTGCTGGTAACTCGTTGCGGGTAATTATTACTGAGGGTGGAGGTATCATTACCAAGGCTGCATGTCTTTTTAGTTTTCTGTCTAGTCCATATTTTATAACCTGAATAGGTATTTTAATATTTTATTATCTCAAACCTATCTTGCAAAATATTATATCCATCAATGACACTGGTTATGGCTTTACCAGGACATCTGTAATGCTATTTTAATGTATTAGGCTTGCGTTTAACTGCCATCTTGCGTAATGTTAAGCGAAGATGTAATCTACTATAATTTAGGTACCTAAAAAACAAACTTTAACACATGTAGGTATCCGGCGTTTTAAAAACAAAGTAACAATCCCAGTGAACATATTGGTCGATCCTGTTTTTAATGCCATACAAAGCGAAGACATAAACAAAAAGGGGAGTAATCACTTAATCGTAACCTGATACAAAGAAATCCACCGTCAATAAACGCAAAAAATATATAATTTCCAGTAGCAATACCTGTCTGCAGCTAATAACCGTTTTGACTGCGTTTAAACTAGTACACACGAGTTTTTATTACACGTACAAATGCCCAATATTACAACCACATCTCCAGGCTATTTGCGTTCATTATTACCCATCCATTGGAATGGAAGTAGGCGCCACGATTCAGGTAATTATGGCCTAGCATAAAGTTATTACAAGATTTTAATTTAAACCCTGTATTATTTTTCCATTACCAATGAGAGCGCTGTAATAATGCATTAAAATGTTAATGTCACTGCCGAGTTCATAGTTTTTATAGGAGCGGGATCTTTTGCTCTGGATCAGACGACATTGTTTTACGTTACTACTTTAGTAGCAAGTGTGAAATCGTTAACAAGGTATATATACCTAATTTATACTGCGATATTTTATGTACTTAGTGTATTTTTAATACAAGTTTGCTTTTTATTGTTTTTTTTTTAAATTGTGCTATTATAATGATCATGCTATTTTATTGAGGTTCAACCATGTCAACGATGGTCTGGACGCAAACAAACGCATAAAAAAACTCATAGATTTATTCGGATTCAAATCAAGAAGATATTTTCCTGTACTCATGGCCTTACAAGTAACTAATCTTGAATGTGCTTGGAATATTGTTTTTGGACGCGATTTTAACTAAAACTAGCACTTATACTGAATACGACGATGCTGAATGATAACATCGCAGTCTATTGTTTGTTTTGAATGTAAGAAACAAAATAATGCTTAACTTTGTCAAAGTATAGATAGATAGAGAAGTGTAGATACGTTAAAAATAGCAAAGTACTCACTCTCACAGAAGTTCTCGAAGTACTTTCCGATCGGTTCCCCGTCGTCAATGAGAGGTCTGTCAGCGTTCAGATACGCCGAAGGTCCATCAGGGAGCGTGTGGTGGTCGAGATGATAAAGCTTGCAGTTGTACGCTGCCGAGTGAGGTGCGCCCATATACAAAAACGATCGACACAGGAACTCCGTCTCTATTTCGCATGCGAGCTTACACGCAGCTTCGGATGTCACCTGTGTTGGAAGAATACTAATTTATTATCCATAATCGAGTTTAGATAACAATGACTGTGAGTCATATTGATTGACTCTCGTAAAAGTGTTCAACATGTATCAATATTAATAAGAGAATATCGATTGTTGGGTGTTCCGCTCCACTCGATAGATTTATCGATATTGTCAATTATCCCGATTTGGCTTGTTCGAAGTGCTGCCATATATATTTTAATTTTATTTGATTGGCAAAACATTTCACAGTATTCGGTAGGAAACCATATGCGGTCTTCGATAAACTAGCTAGTGATTGCATTAGAATAAATAAATAGGTGAATATTGGAAACCCGCTTGAAAATCAACTTCTACACATTTTAGCCTCCTATATCTGTCGTATTTTTAAGTACGATAATACATCATAAAGAAATTATATAAAATTGCTTTAGAGCCGTTGCAAACAATTTTCATCCGCGTTCCTGCTTTATTGGTTCAGACGTTCTTAAATTAAGCTAATGGCAGTAACCACCCAGGTGACCATAAATTACTGAACACGATCCTAACCTCTGCCATCCCGCGGTTAGATGAAAATCCAACACGGCCCGAGACGTCCAGGCCCTCGCGATTTACGAGTATATACTTACCAATTACTCTATGTACCTACACCATAATAAACCCATTACAACTGAAGAATAGTTTCTCCTCAATCATAATCCAACAAGCTCCAATTAAGCGAAAAAATATAGATGATGGTATAAAAACAAAGCCCTTGTAATTACTCTTTTGAAGAAATCCATGTTTCTTAACCCACAGCTCGTAACTTTAATGGCTAGCCGTCATCAGTTCGCCTCTTCCCATCTCTCATCGTGTTCGCTGTTTAATATTCAACAAGTAGAGTTTCATGGCTATGTTAATTACACACATCACGATACATGTTTTATATTGTTATGAAGTAGGAATTAGTGTGTACCTGTATTTCTTTATCATTGTAGTAGTGTAGCCCTGCGTATTGGGCCACCTTATCTTCAGCGACTCCGACGCGTGGCGCGGTGAATATTCTCTGCCCCTTGCACGCCTGCGACGCTTTTAGGCACAGGTTCTAAGACCACACACATAGAAATCACATAAAATAACACGAAACTATAGTAATAATACTAACCAAGTAGTTGTTTATTTACACGACCGTTCAAAAACACCGCAATACGGTGGTTGTAGCGATTGGTTTCCGCGAAATTTGCGCTTCAAGAGCGCTAAGGTTGTTATTTCAAAGTGGGCGCTTGTAATGACACACCTTGTTTCTGTGATAAATGACTTGTAACTTAATATAATGGACATTGGATAGTTACGGAATGTTGCTCAATGGGGACGCTAGGGAAAGCCAGTGAAGTTGAGGAAATTACAGACTTAAATCATCGTAACTAGGTGATGCTTGCTTTAGAAATGCAAGTGGTTGTAATAGGATTCTACGACTGTTCATAAAACATCGTTTAGACTTACGATTCATACTTATTATAGTAGTTTCATTATTTGCATGATTATGTCAAGATTTTTGGGCAGACTTGTACGAGCAAGCGAAGAGAATAACTAAAAAAATCGTACGGATTCGCTATTTAAAATAAGTGTGACACCAACATCATTTGCAAGTCTTAAAGCTCACCATCTCATGACCCTTCCCTCATGACTCCCTCTTTCACCAATCTTATTGTCTTACTTATTCTATCTTCTTCTTTTCATATTTTTTTCAAGTGTGGCTTAGTTAATTCGCTACCTACTAACCTCAAAGTAGTCTGTTCCAGGCGTATCAACCAGTTGTACGAAATGCTGTGCAGTGCGTCTGTCAGAATCACTGAGAGCGCACCTCATGCTCCCATACTCGTATTCCGCTGATCGACACGAGAACTTTTTCTGTAGAAAATTAAGCAAATTAGTACAGTTAACTTTTTCTTTGAAGTAATCTTTATTTTTCCTCATCATAAATATAAAAAATAACTGTCAACGTCCATAATATCCATCATCTTATATTGCTACTAGCTTTTGCCCGCGGCTTTGCCCGCGTAGTAATGTTGAATACTGGAATTCGGTTAAATCGGGGCCCAACTCAATTGAATCACTAAAATACGTATATTATTGCATTTTTTCCAAGCCGCTTGCAAGTCTTTAAGTTTGCTTGAGGATGACCAAATTTAATATTAAAAATTTATTTAGCAGCTTAGGCTGTACAGTATCTATAATAATTATGTCCGTCAAACAGTCGTCTGCCTAAAAATAGCCTATGTCCGTTTCCGAACCTTATGCTATAACTACCTATCCAAAAATGCAGCTCCATCTGTTCAGCCGACCAATAAATACGCCCATCCCCGTCCCCATTCCCAGCCTCATCCCTATAAGCGGCCCCTTCCCCATCCCCATCCCGATACCAAATGTCATTTTAATATGAACACGCCCATCCCCGTCCCCATCCCCGTTCCCTCCCTCATCCCCATCCCGAACCCCATCCCATCCCCACCCCCATCCCGATTTCAACTTTCATCTTAATATGGACACGCCCATCCCCGTTCCCAGCCTCATCCACATCCACATCCCATCCCCACCTGTCCCCACCAAATCCCCACCCCCATCCCCATCCTCATCCCGATACCAATTGTAATCTTAATATTAACATGCCTATCTCCGTCCCGTCTCCGTTCCCAGTATCATCGCCACCCCCACCCCCACCCCCATCCCCACATCTATCCCCATCCCTATACCAAATTTCATTTTAATATGTACAGCCGTTACAAAGTTAAGGAGAAACAAACGTACTATCACTAAAACTTAGTTTTTTTTTATACTAACGGGAGCTGATATTGAAAAAACTGTGACACCCGTATCTTCTTATTTTTATAGTAGAATATGTATACCAAGTTTTGTATCAATCGAACCAGAGAATAAAAAGTTTCATACAAACTTTAACACCCCATTTAACCCCCTTCGGGGTTTATTTTCGAAAAATCCTTTCTTAGTGGGCGTTTACACCTCTCCAAAAACATACCCTCCAAATTTCAAGTCTCTACGTTTAGCGGTTTGGGCTGTACGTTGTCTATATGTCAGTCAGTCAGTCAGTCAGGACAAAGCCTTTTATAGTTATAGATTATAATTTATATATTTTTTCTTATTATTCTTATTATCTATTTACTGCCAGAAGATTTTTTATAATAATTATCTATGTTAGCCGTCATAGTCTAAACGAAGACCGTTCGACCTGAAAGCGCAAGGTCGTGAGTTCAAATCCCGGACCCGTACCAAAGAGCTCTTTGGAGTTTGTGTACGGATTTTCATACCACTGGGTTCAAGGTAAAGGAAAACATTGTAAGGAGACTTGCATACGTCCAGAGAGAAAAAAAATGGCGTTCGCGACCCCACCCAAACGCAACTGGGCAGCGTGGAATATATGGCCTAATCTGATTATGCCATCTTTGTAAACAGTCATGAAACTGCTTTCACAGTTGCTCATATAGCTAACTTAGAAGCCATAAAATATGAAACGGCAATATTCTGATATAAGATATCTCGACCTAGACTTGTAGGTCATCTCTATCTCCCACACTCCACAATATATTTTCCTAGCAGTGTATGGATATCTATTGAAACATCTCGGTGTAGGAAGGGCTGATCACAGAATATCAATGGTTTCTTCGACATAGTTGCGGATCATAATAAAGGACCTATAATTTTGTCTATATGTGGATCGCCACTATAGCCAAGGCGAAACCATAAAACATAAATTGAATAGATAAACGGTAAACTGCATCGACGATACCATGACGCTCAAGTCTGGAAAAGCTAAGTACCAAACTGCTGAGCTTTCAACTTGAAAATAACAGTTGTCTTGAGTAGTTTGCTTAAACGGATAGGTACTACTCATGAATGTTAACAAGTTCTATGAGCAAGTGACTATTAAGTGATTCATAAATATTTGACGATGTGATATCTAGTTTGCAAACTGTTGTATACTTTAGTGTCAATGAGTAAGAACATCTGTTCAACACAAGTTCTTGTATTAATTATTGTTATAAAAAATACGAAAAAGACACTTACATCATATATGTATACATAGTACATACCCTACAATATACATACATATTAGTACATCTAGGTCGCTCTCGGCCTAACTAAAAAACAGTTAAATATAAAAACAAATGACGTAAGTTAGTATTGCGCAAAAATTAATGACTTATACTTAAAATTGTTAATCCGAAGTTTTTAAGTATACGGCCCTCGTTCTTGATATTTTTAATCCATTTTTGGCATTTTTAATAACTTGATAGTTCGCTAGGTTATTTTAAGTAAGACCTAATATCTAGCTACCTGGCTAGGCACTTTACTAAACTAACTATCCTAATTAACTCTACTTAACTAACTATACTAAAATTTCCATGAGTATCTCTCTTTCTCTTGACATTCTAGCTAACTCTACCATTTACTGAGGTCACCGGTTTGGGTCTGACTCTATGTATAATTCTTCAAGGAGTGCACTTACTTGCATAATAATACAGAAATCCACTACTCACCTCATTGAGACAAGCAGCAAGGCAGGCCTCCTTGGTGGAGGTGTAGATGATGGTGTTGTCGAGACCTCTGAGTGACTTCCCCGGCACTCTTTCGAAAGCCCACGGCCGTAAGCACACGCTCTCTGTCCTCACTTGAAGTTTCACCATGTAGTATGTGTTCACTGATCGCTTTAACAAAAGATAAAAAATATTAATTGGACTGGTAAAAAAACAGAAAAATCTCATTCACCCTCGACAAAATGTAAACAACTTTTTTTTTCGATTTCCACGGCTTACCGTGTAACCCTTTTTGTAGGTATGTTTCGATTAAACATTCACCATAGGCCGTTAAACATTTTTATGAAATCTTATAACTCTTGCCCTTGTGATCGTACCTGCACCTGCGTACCTATTTTAATATTTTTTCTAATTAATCTGACTGCCTTATAGCTCAATCGGTAGTAGGTCTGCATTAAGAGCTGGGCGTGGGTTCGATTCCCAACTAGAACAAACATTTATGTGATGTTTGATCTGTGTCTGGGTGTTGTACGTGTTTAGAACAAATAAAGTAAAGTATTCTGTCACCTAGTTTGGGGCTAGGTTACGCTGTATGAAATGTCCACCAAAATTTGTTTATTACATGACTGCCCAAAAAAAGGAGACTAATATTTTCATACTGCATATAAGTGAGTCTCTTTATTTCACCATAACTTCTAAATGCCTGAACAGTTTTGGATGGGGTATCGTTAGAATCTAAAGTTCAACTTTTCAGTAATCGTTAGAATCCTTACATCATCCCGAATGATATTGGCTATAATATTTTTTGGTAGTGCTTTCGTATTTTTTGAATTCGTTGTTTTGTTTATTTATTTAATCACCATAAATAGTGTAACATTTAACGTTACATTACATCGCTGAATACAACAAAACAGTTCTTGAACAATAAAAACTGATGCAGTAGTTTCTTTAAACACCGATGAACGTATGATTTGCAAATCTGAATGGTCAATGGATCGTGAAATCTAATTCCACCGTGATCTCACGGTTATCCACAGTTCACTGGACACACCACGTTAATTTCACTTTAATTCCATTAATCAAAATAAGCGGCTCTATTGTCATGCATCAACGCATCGTTGATGTAATTAAGCGTCTTCTCTCCAATGGGTTTGAAAGCGTTTCTAAAGTTTCTATCATAGGCTCTTAACAGTACAGGGCATTAGTAACAATCTAATAACCTCTTAGGATCTGCATTTGTACCTACCTTACCTATATCATAACAAACATTCGTTTTATAACTAACGAGTTAAAACAGCTACTCCATGCATTTTTTTAAGAGTATATGTATATTTTCTATAAAAAGCAGTTTTATTTTCCACATTTTTATTTATTTATTTGCTACTGCCCCGTTTGTTTAGGAGCTATTTTGCCAGGAACAGTGAGGGAGGAGCCAATGAAAGAGGATCGAAACGAAGAATAATTCAATCTCAAAAATAATATTGTTATCCTGTGCGGAGCTAACCCTAAGAAGCTAAAGCTAAGAGGTTACTATCGCTACTAAAATGATCCTAAAAGGTCGGTAGTTTACCCTGTATCACAGAAAACATAATAGTACTACACACAGAAGATTCACTCGCATACGAGTTCAAAACACATCTAAACAGTTGAACCAGAATATCTTTAACTAAAATCATGTCATATTCAGTGCAAGTTAATTTGTACCCTTTTTGTGTAGAGTAGTAACGATTTCACTTTATTGGTGAAGCTCACACGTAGACGTGACGTCAAAGAGCCAAGCGCTACACTGGAAAATCGATACAGTATTATATACAAATAAGGTACAACTGAATATAACATTGTTGTAGTTATAGATATAGACGTTTAGCCGCGTTTTCTTTGGAAATGAATATGCCTTGCCTGTATACTGATTCATTTCCTTAAATGCTCATAAATACACGTAGATATACAAAATCTCCCGCGTGTCTACTAAGCACGGTGCTTAGATTTTCTAGGGTCCCATTTAATCTGAATTGTTAATCCAATCTCAACATCTTCCCACTAATTGGCATCTTGCGAAGGATTTATTTGGCTATTAACTAGGCCTTGTTTAGCCCGTGCCATTGCTCGATCGCTCTAGAATAGACATATAAGTTGAAATATAATGGCTATGGTAACCGTTTATATGTAAAGTTTATTCGATTTATCTAGTCGCGAAAATTTACGAACAAGCAAATTTAACAAACAAACTCGCAGGCAGTATTGCTATAAGAACTTAAATATTTTGCTTAAAAGCCTTTGATATATAGATTTTCTAAAAAAAACTTAAAAACACTTCTCGAAAAAAAAATTAAGCCTGAACTTTTTTTTTGTAAAAAAAATTTGTCTTCATTATGATGGACAAAGAAACCCCTGTTAATATAACTTAATGTTATATACTTAATGTTAATATAGTACATCATTTTATACAAGTAGACAATATACAGTAGTTTATTTGCGACAAAAAACATAGCACACAAACAAAAGAAATTAGAAAAAATAAGAAATTGTAATCCAACCGTTTTTTGCTACAAAAAGGGCCCCCTCAGCATGATGTCTGTTGTAGTACAAGTACTAGTATAGTTATTGTAAATATACACGCACCATTAAAATTGAGATAACAAATTTTATGCTATAGGCTCTAGCATATACGTATATTTTTTTATTATGAAAACTGACGTGGTTTTGACACATTTTTGTTTTATTTATACGGAAATACTCACGTTTAATTGAATCGGATACTTCGACTATAGTTTCGATCACATCCGGTGACCTTTTTCAAAGAGTGAAAACAGAGCCCGACACGCGTGCAGCTGCGTCCTGCTTAGCACTATAGATCATATAATCAGTGCTGAGCAGGACGCAACTGCACGCGCATCCGGCTCTGTTTTCACTCTTTGAAAAAGGTCAGCGGATGTGATCGAAACTATATTCTGAGTATCCGATTCAATTAATCGTGAGTATTCCAGTATAAATAAAACAAAAAAAATATACATACATTTACGAAAATTATACAGTACGTAAACGATAGAAAATATATGAAAAAATATTTCTTTCTTTCCCGCCCGATTACGGGCGCTGTCACGGTTTTTTTATCGTTTATAAACCGATGGTCTTATAGTTTATTTATATGTAATCTATGGCTAGAGGCTCAGTTAATAATTGCGGCACGTCTTCCCCGTGCCGCGTTCAACCTTTCTCCTTCATGTCGGCCACCGCAATTTGCAATTAATGTTACTCCTGGTTTACATAAACACGTAGAAAGTTGAAGCAAGTTAATTAAGTTCTTGTTATTATTTACCTGCGGAGTAGCCATAGGATTGTTGGCTTGTGTGTCATTCTGCAATAAACACCGCGTTTCTTGTACTGGCGTCAACGGATTTAGGACGAAACTGCAACAAAATACACCAACGATAAACGATATGAATTTGCCATATTTTTCATTATAAATGCTGCCGAAACCGAAAGAGAAGACCTTAGTAATTTCTTGCCGTGTCATCATCATCATCATTATAATCAGGCTATCATAGTCCACTGCTGAATAAAGAGGTAGGCCATTCCCGAAGCATGCCACTCAACCAGATCTTCATCTTTCCGCTTTCAACTACTGTTAACTGTCCCGTCGGCTTTCTTCCAGCAGTGGATGTCTATATGCCCACCGCTGGACGAAGGCCTCCCGTAAAAAATTTGCTCGGGATGATTTCGAGTGGTGAATTTTGGGAGCGGGCCGAATTTCTTCCGTACGCGGACGAAGTCGCGGGGGACCTCTAGTCTAGTATAAAATAAAATGCTTTATCAATCTGAACAAAAGGATCGAGCAAGAACGCACACCGGAAAACAAATAACGGTAGGAACTTAAATTCATGACTAGATCTCGGCCACTGGTGTTGTAAAAAGTATGTTTATGTGCTAAAAGTAATTGCAACTTGTGTCTATGATATCTTATTGTGTCTGATTTATTGACTGTTGGGTTTAAGTCTATTTTATCATAACGTGGCTGCTATTTCGATTGTTAAATGGTACCAAACCGAACAGTTATCTTTTATTTAGGTAATTTGCAAAACAAAAATACTTTGGATAGTAAATTGTAAGAAAAGTGATTTGTAAATACCGTTTATTATTTTATTTATGTGACAGTTAATAATTTTATTGTTAGGTATCGGAAACTTAAACCTAGATAAATAAATATCTATCTAGGTTAACGAGTACAATGCTAGTAATACCTCATAAACATCTTTTGCTTTAAGAAGATTAAGGTTAAGGCTAACTCACAATATATGAGGATTTCAAAAAAAATGTGTTCACTATTTATCAAATTGTCGCACTTTTTAGGGAACATTTTATTTTTGTTATTATTACTTACAACCAGGGCTACGGGATTCGGTAGTACTAAGCCGAAAGAAGGTCATTGTAATCGTGATTGTGAACAATTTCTACTACGGGGCCAACTCTGAAATCCGAAAAAAAACAACTGCTCCATAAATTTCGTCGGTGAATGACATTTGTCGTGCGAATTTATTTATCTTCTGCTTTAAAATCTTCCCAACTCCGCAGCAGGAAGTTTAATATTACAACTAGGATGGGCTTCGGACAACACTGTGAGACACGCAATGCGCTTACCCAAGCTCTACCATAAAACTGATGATTCTAAGATGCAGAAATAAAACGGATGATTCTATGAGTAATAAAACTGATGAATCTAAGATGCAGAAATAAAACGGATGATTCTATGCAGATATAGGATACTAGCTCTGCCCCGCGGTTTTACCCGCGTTTTTCGGGGTAAAAATTAACCTATGCTTTACTCCAAGATATGAGCTACATATATACCAAATTTCATCCAAACCGTCCAGCCGTTTCAGCATGAAGGAGTACCAAACACACTTAAACACATCACAAATACAGACAAACTATCGCATTTATTATATTAGTAGATATTCTTGTTACTATCCTGACCTTGAAAAATAGACTAGATTAACACTGGACCGCAGTAAACGGCATAGCAGGATAGCTATGTCATTTTCCTGTCCTTATACCCAGAAGTGGGATAAGGGTGGCTGCGGATGAAATGCCCACTCAATAACGACCTAAATTCCCACTAAAGTCACTTGAAAAATAGATAAGTGCGTTTTAATTTCATCGTAATATGACCCACAAGAATTTAATAAGTGACAAAATGTAGACATAGTGTACTATTTTACTGAAAAACACATTTAAAACTAAGGACAGCATATATATACACCCTCATAAAAAAGCACGTACATTTTTAAACTGGCCAGTGATAGAAACTCGATCCAGCTAGACTAGATGACGAGAGATACTGTTCTTTAATGACCTTAAAGCCCTTACGCTATGATTATCATCGTATTTCTTAATTGAGGAGGCGCCGGTGTTCAGCTACTGGTTCAAATAATTGCATGGCTAGCGCCAGCCACTCGTGGAATGCATTATCTATGAGGCAAATAGGATTTGGAGTTTTATATTTTTTATATTATTGTTTCCTAATTATGGATACAGTATACAACGTTATGAGTTATAAACAAGGGTTATATGAAATATTGTTTTCGCTCACAAAACGTTGCAGAAATTGCTTCTTTCAAATAATTGTCTTTAATATCCTAAGGCGCATCGCACACAGAATGAAGTGTCGTGTCGGCCTCGAGGCGAATGCGCGCCTCTTCTAGCCGTTTTTTGAATCGATTTGGTCATCGCCTTGTAAGAGTCAGCTCTCTATCCAGAGTGGCTATAACGGGCCTACCCCTCTCGCCAAAGAACCATGTCAGATATTTGTCCATGGACAAGGTCGTTATATAAAACTAGTTGACAATGCCGTTATATAAAACTAAATTTAGAGCTCATTGTTTATCCCGGCTGGGTACTTCACTGCTCAGCGAACACTACCAGAGTCGCGACGCAGTCAAGGCGGCGTCGGGCGGAGTCGAGGCGGCGCGGCGGCGGCGCGACGATGGCGCTTTCGCCTTGACCCTTCTACCACGCCGCCGCCTCGACATCACCTCGGCTCTAGCAGTGTGCTATATGCTAACACTTACTACAAATACAAAATTCAGAATACATACTTTTAAAATCAAGATATGTTTTAGTGGTTTTAAAATCAATATTGACTGTGGTCGTTATCCACAGTAGTGAAAAAACGATATTTATTGATCTTTTTGTAAATAATACAATGTCAAAGTTGTTATTTTTACGTCCGAGTGTCATAGTAATTACTCAAACCTAAGCACTTGCGCAAACTGTAATGTACGACATGTGTAAAATAGTAAAAAGTTAGTGTATAATTAATTGGTTACACTGTGTCATCACTTAAAGTCAGATAAGTGTTTAATCGGTGCCTATTTTATTTTTTGCACATTTGGACTTAATGTGAACATAATTCACCTTACGTATACTACACGTCTTTTAAATAGGAATGTACTAAGATATTGAAATGAGAATATATCTAGGCGATGTGGGGATGTGCCTGCGTATTTATGCGGGATAGATAATCTAAGAACAATTTCATGGAACTGGTCACTAACGAAATGGCAATGCAGTTACTTTATTCAATCTAATAAATAAGCTAAGTCCAGATTCCTTTAGTAGATTATCTGAATAACTTACTAGAATAATACCTATGCTTTGAAATAATAACAGCGGAGGCGTAGCACAGGTGATTCTACAACTCGATACCAATTTTACAAACCTAAGGAGGAAACTATTTGTAAGATTAATGGTTCCATGTTTTCTTTAGATAAAACTTATTTGCTAACTCATAAAAACTTTACCATTGATCACGTATGGAACTTCTATTAATAATATTTATATTTCACGTAGGTGTCTACAAACGATTGACTCTACACCGACTGACAAATTACAGACCTTCCCATTATAAATGACCATTTAGGAAGTTGTAAACATGCGAGTTTATATTTAAAAAAACATTGATTAATGTACTAACGGAGCCTTGGTCTAATGACATTGGATTTCGCTTCGGTTTCAAAACTGGGATAATAAATCTTTTGAATCTTATCAGAGTGCAATTAAGAATGCACTCGCCTACTATTTGTGCAATCGTGTTTATGTATTTTTTTATAATACCTACTGTTGATTTATTGGCATGCAATCCAATGCATTGCCAAAACTTCACTAGAAAAGTACAGAGAATTGAACATATTTCAATTCACTACCGCTGTAGGTAGTACAGAACCACTGTATGCACTATCTTTATTTATTTTCTTCAGATTCATGATCAATTCTATGGCCGATTCTGAATATTTCTCCGGCTTTACATACAAGTTTTAATTTGATTTTGATGAAAAGATCACACAAGGTCTTAAATAACCAAGAAAAAAAACAAGATTAATTAAATTACCGTCTATAGAAAACTCAAACAAATAAACAATAATTACTATGAAAATAATTTTGGCACTAGATAAATTATGAGTCTTACTTAAAAATTTTGCTCAAACGTCATTCAACTTCTGCGCAACACAAAAGTTAAGTGCGCGGTACTTCACTTTAAGTTTACTTTAAGCGTCGTTTTAAGTAAGACCAGGTGATCTTGTCGTAAAATCTGCTAATCACTAGACGCAACAGTGTTTTGTTTTTGTATTATAGTAATACGATTTTTCGATCTGACTGTCAGGCCGTCACATACGAAGTAATGATGTCTTGTTCGATAAATGAATTCGCATTTGTTTATCTTCGATGCTGCTTACGACCCATCCGGTAGCGATTAATACAAATATAAATAAAACCAAACAAAATGAAGGAAAACAAAAACGACACTAATACTCCGGGAAAGAAAATTTCGTTAATATGGGATTTCCAGAAAAAACCCACGGTCCTGATTTTTTCAAGTGTTATTAGGCATGATTATGGGACCTTAAATCTTGTTTTTCACCAGTGTTGCTCTGAAGCTTTCGTTTTAGAGCGATAAGAAGAAACCCTTAAAAACCAGGCTTTTGAGACCGCGCATTCTATACTCTTTACACTAGCGGAGAGCTATAGGTACTGACTTCACTCAACGGAAAAAGCGAATAGAAATTGAATCGGCCTCAACGGAAGATCAGCGCTGTTTGATAAACAGCACTATGCTGAGTTGAAGCCATTTTTGTGACATCATCCTAGGACTGTAATTATATTATAGGTATATTACTTTGCTGATGTTACAAAATAAATTACATTTATTTCTTTCTTTCTTTTCTTTCTATATGTAATTTGTGACGTCGTTTGCTCGAAAATAGAACTTAAATCTCCGATCTCTTAATCAAAGGATCTCGCGTAGTTCCAAAATGTATGCATAAAATTAAGTGGTTAATAAACCTTTAGGAAGATCTACTAAGTCGTATCGATTTTAAATTTTGATTAATTGATATTGCCACGTTTGTTTTTCATTTTTAACCGACTTCAAAAACGGAGCATGGACGCGTGTTTGTTACGCGATTACTCCGCTGATTATGAATAGATTTTGATAATGTTTTTTTTGTTTGTTTGGTAGGTCATACTTCAGAGGTGGCTCTATATAAATGTTATCGAAATCTGTTCTGTAGATTTGATTTAAAATCAAAATAACTAAAAAAGTGTATTTTTCTCCGTATTTCAGAGACCTTACTAGTTATAGAGGTATATAGATAGCTAACTAAAGGGTTTTTTTATTTTACAATCAAGTGACGAAACGAGCAAGGCGTTCGCCTGGTGGTAAGCTTCACACCTGCCACTAACAGTAGCAGTATCAGAATTATGAACTTGCGAACACAATCCTGCGCCGCACTGCACTGCGCTCGTCACCCTGAGATATTAGATGTTAAATCTCTTCATACCCAGTAATTTCTCTGGTAACATTGCCCTTCAAACCGGAACGCAGTAATGCTTGCACACTACTGCTTGGCGGTTGAATAAGTGGCAAAGGTGTAGTACTTCCCCAGGTGGACTCTGCAGTAGAGTCCTACCACTACAAAAAATAAGTTTTGTAAGCAATAAATATATTGTATAAAATGAAATCAAGACTGTAAGCATTAATGTGAAATTTAAAATTTGTTGACTACACTATAATTCTATCACACACTAAATGCAAAATAGAAACTAGGTTAAGTATAGTATGCAATTTAAAATATGGTCCCAAGCAACTCAGCAATTATTCTAGTCCATCTAACAGACGCTTATTCTAAATAGATCTCTAAGCAACTATTACTGCAGTTATAAACGCACACATTTGTAGCACTAAATAACACAAATTAAGTTCGTAATGAATACAGCAAGTTCTAACCTAACAGGTTGTCAAAGTACCTACACTGTTCTTATTTCTAAGACACTTAATTGTCACAGCATTGACTAATTATCAGAATCACAAAAGGAAAACCTAAACTGTCGTCGTTCAAAGGTGGACTGCGCTATGCACCGGTTCGCCGCAGGGGCAATGAGAGCATGTGACGAGGTATCGCGTCACGTATTACGTGCGCAATTATTAAATAACCTATCGATAGCTGGTTCTTCGCCCCAGGCGGTGCTTAACGATAACATGATTGGCAAGTCATGACGCGGGCTCGAAGGAGGTGTGATCGGGTGACGTCGAAAAGAATGCTTTCTTTAGTCTCCAGGATTGTTTCTAAGGTCGTAGTGTGCGAGGATGAGCAATTTATGTAACACTTTCAAATCACGCAAATATGCACTTGTGTAACCGACTCAGACGGCTCGGGAATCGTCAGCAGTCGACTTAACAATGTTTATATTTATTTCGGAAACTGTTTTCATAAAAAAAATAAGTAGGTACTCGTACTTCTTTCTTTTCTCTATTAGATGGGCCAACGACATGGTGGATGCAAATGGCAGGTAGTATATAGTGTGGCGGTCAAAGGAGGAGGCCTTTGTTCAGCAGTGGACGTCCCAGGCTGATGTGATGATGACTCTTACTTGTATATTATATGAGCAATTAGATAAATAACACAAGTAAATTAAAAAACTCGGGGAAAAAACTGTATTGACCGATCTGGGATATGCTCAGCCCACAATCTCGAGATTCAAAATTTAAACTATGTGGAGTGGTAATCTAAAATAGCTCGTTAAACTTTAACGTATTTCTAATCCCGTTCATAAAACTGCTTATGAAACACTTTGCAATGCTATTAAAAGTAAAGTATTCAGTAAACAGTTAACAAAGTAAGCTCAATAAAACGGTCTACGATCTAACTGTCAAGGTGTTTACGCGGCTTACCATCCCGTTACGCTGCTTAATCTCTATTATACTTAAGTTACCTCGACGATTTACGATTATGACAAAATTGTCTAAAGTGTTAGCTGATCGGCATCTGTCTGCTAGCTACATGCGCCCGCGCAGCCGTCGTAGCAACAGGCACGAGACACGCGTGTTCCCTTCAAACTATGTCATCAATCACTACCAGTGGAAATCGGAAAGCTGCCCGTGACGTGAACCATAATCTATCTCACTCTACATTAATACGCTTTTAATAATATTTTGATAACTAAATTAATGGTCTCTCGCTCGCTTTGTATTAGATGGAGAAAGTCAAGCGCATTCTTGTTTTCTTTGGCGATCAATTAAGCTGAAAACAACGTGTCGTAGAGATAACGTCACGGTAGAAAGTCCATCTGGCCTCCGAAAACAATTTGAGATATTCTTAACGGTTATGGGGCATGTCGTTTGTGAGATTTTATCAGAATGACGGCATCAGATATGGAGGTCGTGATCCTGCTGGGCGGTTCAGATATTTAATCTGAAATTCATGTTGGATTTGTCGAGGACGGAGCGGTTCCGACGTGCGGGCGCTCCGCTAGTCTCCGCTCGCTTCCGAATACCGTATCTCCCGCGCGATAGACGACGACGGTGGCACCGCACTGAACAGTTACCGATTGTCTAGAATCGCATCCGTTCCATTCTTTTGTCAGATCGCTATTTCTTTCGACAGATTGATTGTAGATGTGCCCATGCGATTGTACAATGGTTGATTAGAAGCGCGGGAAAGTTCGTCTCGTAATTGAATACCTGCCAAATTAATTTTCGTTCGATTTCGTTCAAATGGATTTTAGAGAATCTAATTAGCATTGCAATAATTTTACACGCCTCGCTTTGCCCTAATGGTATTAGGTTTTGGATAGCGCTCGCGACAGTCTATACAATGCGGCTTGCTATAGATAAAAATACAATGAGAATAATTATATATGTAATACACACTCGCTTTCCAATACTTACTTAGTTTTTTAATTGCTTATTTTTTAGTCTCTCACGTGTTCTGGGTTACAAGAAGGTATAGGTACTTACTTAATAATGGTACTTCGATTGATTTAACGCGTAGCATCATCATGCTATGACAAAGATCACAAGATAACTTCAATAAACTATTATAAATAAACTTATCTAATCCTTCACTGTAAGATCGTTACATCTTCAGAGCGTACAATTTAACAAAATAATTGTATAATATCTGCAATATTTAGACTTTAATTGGCGAGAAAATTACATCGGCGTGTAAACAGTTATAAATCCCAATCCGCCGTCAACACGAACAAGCGGTCTAAGCGCAAAACGATAAATTAAATAAAGCGTTGCAAACCACCAATAGTCATGAAAACTATCCACATGCTTGAAAATGGTCCACGCGAGCAATAATCCATTGAAGACGTATGCGATCGCTATTACTGTTATCCAATTTAGAGCACGCCGAGGTCGGTTTCCGCTTTTACACGGTTTGTGGGTACGATGTAAGTACGTAGAGACATTGTTACTACCCAAGAGCGTGTCATTGGAATGCCTGAACCGCGGAGGACGTGTGGCTGACTGACACACATTCCTGGAATGACGCGACCTTACTTGTACTAGCCCCTCGCTACCGCACGCACGTACAGGCGAACCTACTAAAATTTAACGCCAATTTCACTTGCGATACTATCTACTTACAGTTCCTTTATATCTAACCGGCGGTCAGCGGGTCAAACTATCGAGTACGCTATCACTGGTCTATACACCGACGATACCATACGTGACTTGATGTAGATCCCATAATAGCTACGTGAGTACCTATAGTCACCATGAATACAATTCTAAGCTCATGCCCTTTCAATGCATCGAGCTCACTTCTCTATTATCGAGTGGCATCACACGTCGAGTGTGGCACCTTGTGAATGGCCAATGATTAGTTGCAGAGGCGCAGGTTATCTAAAATCTCGATGTGTCTAAATCGGTGGATCTCTAAGTCAGCCGGCCTATCTGGCCGTCCGAGACATTTGGGTTACGAGCATCGAGATATCGAATCGTGATTCAATGACGAGTATTGATGTGATATTGATTGGACGATGCGAATTGTGTTTAGTTAGAGTGATTGCCTCTAAAACAATGTGCATTGATTCTATCGGCTACCACTTGTAATTAGTTGAGCAAATAGCTGTAACTGTATTCCGTCAAATCAGTTGCTAATAAGTACCATTGTTTAGTAATTGGCAACAACTTTAAGCGTACTCTCCCGAAGTGCAATTTTAGGTCATGATTTAATGTTATCATCAAAATTATATAAAAAAAACTCTTTTCAACTCAACTCCGAAATAAAGCTATAATGTCCATTAATTAACTATAAAATAAATGATAATTATCAATCCGACATTAATTATATATGATTTAGGCCCAAAACTAATTAAAGGATTAATTTATACTGCAGTTTCTGAAGTGAATAAGTAAAGAATAGATATTTCTAAAACTGATGAAACTTTTAGCAGCCATTTCAAAAACTCGATTTAAAGTAACGTTTTTAGTGCTATATGTATTGACTATACTAGCGAGACGTTCGCCTGGTGGTAGGCATCACGCCTGCCCATAACAGTAGCAGCGCTAGAATTGTGAACTTGCGAACAAAATCCTGCGCCGCACTGCACTGCGCTCTGCTCGTCATCTTGAGATATTAGATGTCAAATCTCTTCATGCCCAGTAATTTCTCCGGTAGCATTGGCCTTCAAACCGATTCACAGTAATGCTTGGCGGTTAAATAACTGGCAAAGGTGTGGTACATCCCCAGTCAGAGTCTGCAACTACATCCACTACATTGAGTATAGAGTTTGAGATTGTTATAACGGTATAAAAATATATAAGCATAGATATAGTAATAACTAGGTAGGTACCAATACTGAGCATGACATTGGGAACAAATCACTCGGTTTTACGCGCTTATTGAATAAGAACGTTACGGCGATATGGCCGCGCCGTACTTATTAGATGTGACTGGACACTGGATGCGCCGGATTAATTATTAATTTTTATTCATTATTTATTCATGATTAATAATTTATTTTATTTCGCGACGACGACTTTTTTGTGTACGATCACGCTCAGTCTAGACCTACTTAGTTTATGTCTTGGACCTAGGTATGTCCTAAAACTGCATTTAGAACCACCGGTGGACGTGGTGTCCTCTTAGTTGGGGGGGCGTGGGGATTATGGCAACCCCTCCCTATTAAGGGGAGGCCTTCGTCCAGCTGTGGACGTCTTCTGGCTGATGAGTGTGTGAGTTATTGTCTTTACTAATGATAATGGCAACTTGGTTTTCTATGAAATGTTTACCTGAACGAAGCCGCTTGACAGTCGGGCTCCTCTCGGCACCAGCCATGGCATTCGTAGAGCGAGAGGTTCCGCACCGTGTAGTACGCGGTACCAGGGAAATCCACATCGGTCAGCTTCTCGAATGCCGTCCGACCTGCAAACATGAGCCACATTTAACGTCTGCTTGCGGAAATCAGGCATATCAAAAAATTGGTGATACTAAAGGTTTAACTAATAGGTTTGACTGTCAGTACATGAACCACTGTTACAGGATTCATGTACTGACTATAATAAGCAAACGACAAAATTTAATGTGTAATTATATTTTAATTTTATTGTGATCTGAATTGTATTACTTATAAATTGTTTTATTTTTTATTATTATTGTATGTGAATATGTGATATGACATGTCGAAATAAATGGAATTTGATTTTTTTAAGTGGAAAATAATAAATTACGAGGTAAAACAGTAAATACGAGTTTACATACAAATTCGTTTTTTCGAAAAAGTATAATATCGTCGTCTACCTCTACGCCACGTTAACTAGCTAGCTATATACATAACCTAAGAAGTAGGGCATTCGTTTTTCTGTGGGTACATAGGTACTTATATGCCTTAGCCAATTTCATTAACTTTGGTATAATAATTTGGTTGTTAAGGGTAAAGTAAGTTAGTTTGTATAGGCAGCCCTAATGTCAGAGTTAATGTGCCGCCCGAAGGCCTCTGACATGGCTGACGGTTGTTGTTATAGAAACTAGAATCAACAACATAGATTAACAAAAGAAAAAAATAGAGAATAGATGTTTTTATTTTTGCATTCATACTTGTAAATTTTAGTTATAATAATTAAAAAACTTACTGAGCGCAAAAGAAGCTTGCAGCAAGAAAAGCGCTAGCCGCGCCAAGCGCAGCGACTCGCCCTTCATGCCGTCGAAGCCAGCACCTGTAACAATAAAACAAACTGATAAATATTCACTCCCATAGCAAAAACTAGCGTACAAAAAAGATTTGACGCAAAAATCGCGCTTTTTCCTAGACCAACATTTTTTTCTTAGAACTTCATTCGAAAAACCAGAGCACGATCTTCTTTTGACAGCATGACATGGCCTCAAGCGCAAAGTTCGTGTACTCGAAAAAAATATATACAAACATTTTGAGAAAGTTGCACAAAAACTACGCAGTGCCGGATAAGTACTGACAACTTCGTAAAGCGCAACGTCCCAGTTCCTTGGGTCACGTGCATTCACACAAAACGATAGTATTGTAATCTCGACAATGAATAAAATCGAAAGCCGGCCAATCGACGAATCGAGGTGTTAGCCGTACGCGAGATATTATCTCTCATTCTCATACCGAACACCTGACTTTAGAGTAATTTATTGCAGCAGCCCACTCAAGCACGTACCACAAATTACTCCCAATTCGACTCTATAATAACTTTATTGTAGCTTAATTGGACTAGAAAGAAAGAATACATAAAAAATATATTACGTTAATTACACAGTGCGGTACATGAAGAGGGTCAGACAACAATCGCTGCATAGATCCACGAAAGCTAATAGGAAAGTCAGTGACACGAATTTTCATTACTTTTTTGCATTGCAATATCGCTTTCACTAATCTTTTTATCAAACAGAATGAATGAATGTGAAAGTACAACATTGTTGCGTGGAAGGTACTCTCTACAACGGCTGAAATCATTTTGAATACATGCTCAGTGATTCGGATGACTTTCAAGCAATTCATAACATTTCTGCATGGATGGGCACAGTCAATATTCATTTAAATTGAGTGTCATAAATGGATTCAGATATTTTTTCGTGCAACTGTAGCAATCAAAGAACGGAAAGTTGCACCGATTGATGTACGTGTATGTGATCATAAAATTCATTAAATAAATTGCACTTACAGGGTACCGCTATTTTAATTTGGGTTGCTTTCTCAAGAGACATTCATTTAAAAGTAACTTATTTGGAAATCCGGTTGTACTGACATATCGAAGCCATCATCAGGGAAATATTGATTAGTTCATTTCGCTGAAGGCGATCGAAATGTATCAGCCCATAACAAGATATGCCTTTTAGATTACATTTAAACGAACTCTGGAATAGCATTCTTCATTTAAAAGCGATGTCTATTCAACATTTTATTTATTAACAGTACGACCAAAATTTTTACGGAAAATTACATATGTTCTGATTTTTTGGTTATAAGTAAATTAGTATAGAGTATAAGATCCCGGACGTGGTGTCGTCATTCCTCATAGATTTAAATGTTGGATTGTTTCTACGAAAACGATAGACAGCAGACTTTGTGAGAAAACCACAGCAGCAGGTAGGTAGGTAGACATAGTAGAGGGGTTCGAAGCAGCACACGTCTTGCGCTTCTTCTTCTTTTCTTGCTTTCCTTGAAAAAGGTCACCGAATGTGATCGAAACTAAAGTTGGAGTGTCTGACTTAATTAAACGTGAGTAATCCCGCATAAATAAAACAAAACAAAGATAAGTACTTTTCTAGTACCACTCACACTAACCGCTAACCACTAACTCCAACCGATATCTTTCACTAAGCACTTATCAGTAGGTCCGGCAACCTCAATTGAGAGCAAATTCCTATTGCAGAACACGTGTTTTACCATCTTCGATCACACTGACATTTAAGATCAACGGCGCTGTACTCAAAACACTTCGTCTGTTAACCCCAAAAAAGAAGATAACTCAAATTATAAGTGCTCGCTATTCACATAGAATCCTTAAATTAACAAACGTCACTCTCCGCAATACAAAAATGAAGAGCACAATACTTAACTAACTAACGTCATTAAACTGCGTTTTTAAGTAAGTTCTAATTCATTAACAACAATGCTTGGATAAATCAAACACATTCCTACACTTAAGGGGGCGACTAATGCCAAAAGTAAGTAAAAGGTGTATTTTTAAACACATAGTTTAATGATAAAGAACGTAAACATTCAGTTTAAAAAAATACTACAGGTACGGGAAAAACCTGAAGAAGCCGAGTAACCGAATATAATTTTGGAAAATAATCTGGTTTATTATAAAAATAAAATACAAATTACCAACAAAAAAAAACAGTTTTAATTCAAATGCTCTAAATTATCAGCGACAGCACCACATTATTTTTTACGAATTACATAGTCAAACTAATGTTTTAGCACAGTAGCCGTTAATTTTTTTTATTTCATGCCTACATTTTGAATAATTAAATAAAACCCCACCTAAATTGCTCAAAGCCACCATGATCATCAATTGTATCATGCTATTTTCGACTCTAAACTAATGCAAGACGCGCGGGTGAAGTCTGTTATTTTTCTGGCATTAGTCGCACTCTTAAAACGGAGCGGGTTAAGGCCACGGCCATTGTCAAGACAGCTCTCAGTCCGCGTCGCTGAATATGGCCGTACAACGGAAGGAGCCTGCGTTACAGTTACTTCTAACTCCACAAGATACCTATAGCCGAGAAAACCCTACAGCGGAACATTGCTCCAATCTTGGTGATTCTGCACACAATGTACCATAATAACTTACGGGTGTTTGTTCTTTTTAAGGCACAATAGGCGTTATATAGGTACTTGAAAGGGGCACAATGTTGTTGCTAAAAAAACAAAGTAGGACATAACGTTAAATATAACAAATGTTCCTATTATGCCTTAAATACTTATAGCTCTCGAAAAAACAGCATGTTTTCAAATAAAAATTTCCAATGCTGGTAAACTGTTTCTTTTGGGGGTATTAAATGATGGTCAAATTTAGTTACGTCATTTAACATTGCAAAAAATAAAATTCTTCATTGTTTTTAGGTATGACCTTTCTCCTTCTTGGAGGAGTCGGCTCTTTATCTTACTTAATCAAAGACTTTCCCTTATATTTATAACGTAACTAGTGTTTCAGAACAATTAATCCGCTTTTTATTTTTCGTTTCTTTCCAACATATACAAATAATTTCTTACAAATAATAAATTCTGATTAATGCTTTAAGTATAATAAACTAATTACAAAGGTATAACAGAGTTCTTGAGAGTCCTGCACTAGGCGAACCAGCAGCGCGAGTACCGTTCTATGTCGCTAAATTAGACGTGTCGGTATAGCATATTTATTTAGACGAATTTGAGAATATACCGATTTCAATGTCAAATATAACGATCGTCAAGAACGGTACTCGCGCTGCTGTATCGCAGGACCCACGACGGTTGCGAATAAATACAGTAATAATATTTATGGTGCGGTTAATACATGGAGCGAGATTGGTTAAGACTATTGATTATACGAGAACTATGTATTGTTTTCAAGTTAGACAAGGCTTTAAATATTATTAGACTAGCTAACCCAGCTAACTTTAACTCTATGTATGAACACAAAATACATGTAGGTATGCCTTTTGAGACATCTATGTCTTTTTTTATTCCGAGACTACTCCACGTTTAAAAAAAAGGATGTTTTGCTCTTGTGAAGAATGCGTTATTTACGGAAGTAGCCCTAATGTGTAATTAAAACTATAGCGTGAACATTAAACGTAATTTGCACCACGTCACGTAATTACACCACGTCACGTGCGTGCTCATATGTCACGGTAATGATGACAACAGTTATGTCACGATGTGCAGACCGTGGCGCAGCGGGCGCCCGGGCGCAGCCACCGTGCTATGCGCTCTGAAATTGCCCAATTTAACGGTGAATCACACGCCTTGTTACATGTGGATAGAACACCTTCACTACTAGCGTAAGTACGCTTACAAAAATCCTTTAACGATCTAAGTAAAGAAAAAGTTTACTAACATCTACAGCCTACCTTATCCGGTGGGATAAAAGGGACTCGGAGACCAATACAGAAATAGAAAAAATAAGTACAAAAGTTACATTTGCATTAAACGGTGTATGGATCAGCTGACTTTTTCGCTATTTCAAAGTCGTTCGCGTAAAAATTGTTGCCAATAATAAGTTAAATAGCGGATGAATAGCTCACTTAATGGTCATGCACGAGTATTACTACAGTTCAAAACAGTTCAAAAGACTATCTTGGCATTTGCGATATTAACTAAAGCATTTGTATTACACTCAAAAGTAATAAAATAAGATAAATAAATAGCTATATAAACTCTATGATACAATGAGTTATGCTGTACTGTATAATATCATCATGGTAAATCATCTTAATAACTTGAATACTAACTAGAAACGCTCAGCAAGACAGTTTCCAAGATGCGACAGTACTCAGAAAATGCAGATAAAAGCTGTAAATAAGTTGTATCTCCCACCATTATCGCGCTGTATGGAGTCTAATGAGGCTGTAAGAAGAAAGTTGACAAGGTTGTAAATGTATTTATTTTGTTTTTGCCATTCCATTAACTTTATCATAAACTTAATAAAATATACAATGTGTAACAAAATGGTTCAACAATACGGAAGGGTATTTACTCATCATTATGAACAACTTTTACTAAAAAGCCACACCTGAAATCGCGAAAAAAAAACAGCTGTTCCATACAAAAAGTTCATTGTATCATCATCATCATCATCAGCCCGGAGACGTCCACTGCTGAACGAAGGCCTCCCCCTTAGACCGCCACACTGTACGACAACCTGCCATTTGCATCCACCGGTTGCCCGCGACTTTTACCATGTCGTCGGTCCACCTAGTGGGAGAAAAAAAAAGTGGGAAAAAAATAATGGAACAGAAATGAAAAAAAATGGAATGGATGGATTATTTTTTTCACGAAGTCAGGGTTAGCCCCATAGTGAAAGTTGTTGTGTCCGTATTGTTGAACCTTTTTGTTACACATTGTATAAAACTTATAAAAATCGTGGATCATGATTCGTAGCGAAAACTTCAGATTTCTAAGTGGATTGCTGCATAAGTCGCCATACTTCCATTTCTATACTATGACGACTCGTCAATTACGATCGAAATTTCGAATTTGGGTCATGTCCGGGGATATTTCTTGAGACTGAGCTAGACCGATGCCTTTGATATTATAAATAGGCTTACTATCGAGTGTTACCGAAATAAGCACGATTGGCCAGAAAGTACTAAATTAAGCAAAAACGTGTAAACATCTAGTTTTATGCATTTGTATATTATACAAACACGCAAATTAATCATATAATGCGATTTCTAATTAACGAGTATCAGGATTAAAAATAATCAAGAAAATTCAGTAGGGATAAAAAATATTATTTTATTGTTTTATTCGGATCAGGTTTCGTATGGTCACATCCTGATACGTGGTCTAGTAAGAAAACGCATAGCATTTCTGCTTTATAAGTAACTAGCTGATACCCGCTACTTCGTACGCGTAGAGCTCGGCCTTCGGCCTCGCTGCTATGACCCGCTCCATGAACACAAAATTTCACCCAAATCGGTCCAGCCGTTTACTCACCGTTTAAACCTTCCCTGGACTACAAGAAACATTTCAAAAACAAAATCAGCTAAATCGGCCCAGCCGTTCTCGAGTTTTAGCGAGACAAACGAACAGCAATTGATTTTTATATATATAGATAGATTGTCAGGTTTCCATGATTGAGTGGATTTAAATACGGTTCAGTAATAATCATCAATCCATCATAAACTATAATAAAATACTTTCACCCTTAAGATTTTCCCATAAATTACATCGTAGTATGCAAATAGGTAAGATTACAGTACGTAATCAAACATGACCAAAGGACTTCATTAAACACAATTCATGGCACACAATGGCGGTATTCTCATGTGGCGCGGCATGCCCAGATTAATGGTTACACGTAATCTTAGCTAGTTTTACTAACCCTCACAATAATTATCCAAACGCTGTACATGGACAAAGAAATTATAGTTTTCATTTCCTGTTAGTACCCGTGTTTATATGAATGCTCATTGTTGAATAATAAAGAGATTTCACACAATCAAATAGCCGAGGAAACAATTCGCCATCAAAGGGTTATTTGTTGTGAAAATCTTTCTGCATGATTGTTATGCAGTAGGCTTATTTCTTTTACCGTTGTGATTGCTTTACCCTACTGCAATCGTACGTACTATAATATTGTTTTACTATTGCAATACTACGCTGTAGTAAAACATACTTGAGAAAGACAAATTCTTTCGACAACTTCCTTTTCATTAGATAAAATAAAATAAAACTCAGTAGTTTTCCATTTTTTTTTCTTCTCGGTGAGTGCACAAATATATTATTAGATATATTATTATTTAATCGTTTTTGAGTGTATACTTCAAGCGCTTATTGCTCTTTATATTTGTTCTACATTAGTTTATTTTTCTACTATAACTATCCAACTGTTTATAGTCTTGTTTATTATAATATTTCTAAAACTAGAAACTCCTAATTGTTTTTTTGTGTTCTATCTAAGTTTTCACTATGTTATTCATAACCACGAGTTTCGCAAAAATTATAAAATTAAAATAAAATATATATCTGAAGGATTGACGCCTAACAGAAACAAACGTCCAATATTTCTAAAGCTGCGCAGTTATTAGGTTATTTAGATTTCAATTGATGAGTAATTGTCTGACGTAAACTTAGACCAACATTACTAATATCATGAGAGGTCGTCGACAAGTTGTGATTTATTCCAAAGGATAGAAGAAAGTGACCATGACCCAAAGATATTTGTCAAATCATGGTCATAACTGTCCAGTCATCAGTGCAGCCGCTAGTCAACACAGATAATAAAATTAATATCTTAATTATTAAACGATGACATAACACTATTTGGAAAAACGGGAATATAGTTATTAAATGTAGTGACGTAAATTGAAGAACTTGCTCTATTGTCTTGATAGGTTGGTAATGTAATTATTTACTTTAAGTACACAAAAATCTGTATGTATTCTAATAAGTTACATTCAAATGTTTTAAGTTTTAGCAAAGAGTGTTTCCGTAATTTATGATCATGTTTTGTTTTTAGATTATGGAAAAACAGCTAAGTCTATAAAGCAATGTATGGCTGACCAAACTGACCATGCAAAATGCAATTAGGTACCTTATAATGACAAAAATATATGAGTCGAATTGAGTATTTCATGTTTTATAAAGCAAAAACGTACTTTATAATAATAATAAGTAGGTATAAAACTAAACTTAATATTTACTTTGTACCGCTCGTGGCGTTACTCGACTAGGTGTTCTAAAGGATCACAGAAGTAACGGTTAATTCGATAAATTTTCTGATGCAAGACCGCGAATTGAGCGGTACCGTGCGGGACAACTGACACGTAACATTGACAGTATATACCCAGTTGTCTGTGCTGTACAAGGAACCATCAAGCATGTAAAAGCCCTTCAGGCGGCATGTTAACTCTAACATTAGGGCTAGACACTTAGCCTACAGAAACTTACTTTTTATGCTATACTGTACTACATCGCTAGCGTGATTGCTGCATTACTATATGCCATGCTACATCCTTAGTTTTTTATGTATAAAAATGCATAGAAACCTGTCCTATTTTCTTATCGAGTACGTGATAGGTATATTTCGAACAAGCCAGCAAGTTATATGAGTACCGGGAAATTACGGTAATGTTAGATCTTTGAAGTTTGCGCGGGCGCCGAGGTCAAAAGTGCGACCGCACGTGTCCGCCTACATAATGTCAGATACTGCTATCACCAGAGTACACTATGAAACAGATAACCAACTTGTTTTAGGAATATACAACTCCAAAATCCAGAATAATGTATGTTGACCGTGTCAGACAGTTATTTTAGAAGCTGTTATAAAAAACTAGTAGGACTCGAATAATTGCGACGTTGGTTAACTTGATGCTTTGAGTTTACAATTATACATAAGCATGTTATGTATACTGTATAGGTACGTATGGTAGTTGTACTCAGACTTGATGATTTATTAGCAATAATCTAAATCTTATATAAAACAGAGAGTCGACAAAGCTACTTGGGATAATGCGATCTTTTGATTGAAATAATTCAGTTTGGTCCACTTCTTCATACGAGTAGGTATCTATTGCGAAGTTTTCTCTGCCCTACGAAATCGCTCTCAAAGATGATGAGTCTCATAAGTCCATCGAGCTATCGAGCATAAAGACATTCGAGCTCTTTGATGGACTGCCAAATTGTATGGGATACTTGTGTGTGACTCGCGTGTAAAGTTGTTTTAGATAAGTTTATTTGTAAATGTTAAATAGCTATGAAAGTTTCTAGACCAAGTGCCTTTGAAAATATTCTAAAAATAAAATGTTCTGAGCTTGTTATATATTTTTTTAATTTAGTCTTAGCGGAAGCTTACGATTTTCACTGCCGATGGCACTGGTCGCCAAAGGAAATAGTTACATACCTACTTTTTCAAATTTTGATTTTTGCTACGAAATTATTACAAAATGTTCGATTATTGCACACTTTTATTCATTTATTGGTCTACCAATGACTTGCTATTATAAGATATATTATAATGAACCTAAATGTATAGGTACTTAATCTGGACTTTATCGAATAACTATATCAAATGTAACACATAAAATACTACCAACAAAACACAAAAAAAAAGGAAAAAAGAATATGCGACAGTTTGTCGGTGTGTGTTTGTGTGTGTGTATGTTTGTTACTCCTTCACGCTGAAACGGCTGAACAGATTTGGATTAAATTTGATATAGTAGCTTATACCTTGGAATGACCCAACATACTTACTACTTTTTATCCCAAGAATCAAGGATGCAACCGCAGGACGCAGCTTATATAAATAAATAACATAAATAAGCTCGGGATCTTTTTTCTGTATATAATAGGTAACTGTTTACGTACGGACCTGAGGGCCTAGACAAAGTGACATTCGATTTCATGTCGATATGGAATCGCTCCGAAACGAATGCCGTTTGTCTAGGCCCGCTGTATAGTAAGAAAGCGACCTCATGCTTTCAAGTCATGTGATCCCCTTTCTATAAACCACGGCTTCCCTGACATGGTAAACATTCTGAATTCCGATATACAAATCCGACCTACATCACTACATCTACATGCAGATCCAAAACAATAAAACCTCATTTATATAAAAGCTTCGCCGCCGAACTAGAGCATAAAACCTCTTTTGTTTACGACTTAACAGATCGTCCGATACAAATCCGTATGTCACAATCAAGTAGCCGTCACAATGCGGCGAACTTGACCGAGCGCTAACGGTACTGGCACCGACGCAAGACAATGCGTGCGCCCGCGCCGGTACTCACTGCGCACTAATCTGTGGCGCCGACAGGTTGCTCGCCTGACCCAATTATACAACTGGGCTATATTCTTTTGAATGCGTGTGAATTTCTTATACTTTCACGCGTACGAATAAATGCCGTTTTTCGGACATTCCCATGGTCTGCGGTCAGCTTTTGGCATGTTTACAGAGTGTTTTAAACACACTTGTTTATGACTCTATTATAAATGTACGATTATAATTTACAGTCTTTGATATATTACCTATATATTCGTAGATACTATTGGGACGGGATACTACAGCAAAAGCAAGGAATGCATAATTTTCTGTCACATACGAGTACGATTCTCTTATTGGAGTTGAGAAAAAATCTAATGAGTACAGAGTACTACAGAATAAGTACGTATACACAGTAGAATAAGTTCATTCGCAAAACTATGGTAAAATTAAATTGAATCAAAAACCTTATTGGCTCTATTTTATTTCAGTGCAATCTCAGCTGCTACGCATAATTATTGCGTGTGAACGTTGAACAATCTAGAAATAACTAGTGGTTTACGTTATACTTGAGCTTTCTGCATACGTATACCTATATACTCTGTAATGGGATAAGAAATTAACTAACTAACTAGATGTAAGACAAGATAAAGGTAATATATAAGAAACTACCGTTAGTTTACGCTTTTTATTTGAGCCTTTTGCATTTACCTACTCTACATTAAGTTGGGTGTAGCAAGGGTGTACGATTAGATTAAGGTGAAAATATTATTTTATTTTTAGTTTAGGACGCTCTCGGCGGTAGTATGTTGGTACATACTTGCATGCAAGTCCAGTTAAAAGTTAAATGTCGACCAATTTATATCAGACGCCAGTTAATAAGGGCACAGTGCTATAATATTTAGGCTTTGAAATCACGAACTTATCTATCTAAATTCCATACAAAATGCTTATTAACTTAATTATGGTAGATATGCAGTTCGATATGTAAATTACATAAATAAATACTCGACTCATTAGTGAAAATAAGAAGCCTACGTTAGCACCGGAGGCGCTTACACAGACGGTTGTTTTTTTCACTGTATACTTACATAAATAATACAAAGATACCATATTTTTTATCTTAATTGTTAAAGACAAACGAGTGCATTTCCACTGGTCTTGAAAACTTGCTATGCTAACTAGCTAAATAAGAATTTAAAAAAACAAAAACTGAAAAGACTTTCCAAGTATCATAGTAATGAGTACATTATACATATACATCAGCTTAGTGAACCGACATTCCACATAGAGTAAATGGAGCTTGATCGCGTCGCGTGTACATTTCAGAATTGCTCGGTCGGTATGCAAAACCCTTGCTAGTCTAGTCCGTGCCTTGTCTATATCTTTCTCCAGAAATGTCGAGCTGATTTTTTCCATAGGTAGATGTTCATTATTTTTTCAATAAATAATATGTTTGATCAAGCTAAAGTTAGATTTCAGCAAGAGTAAAGTAATAATACAGGTATAAAGTGAAACAATATGTCGACATATTAACTCTAATAAAGCATATGTCAAAATTAAACCAATCAACGATTTTTGGCTACGTATATCTTTTTCACTTTTTAACGTCTGTTTGTAATTAATTGCCTTTTTAATTTTGAGTTTCAAAAAAACTTCATGGAAAACCTATTTTTTTCATATTCGGGACACGTAGTACAGATCGGGGTACGGAAGAAATGCGGCCCGCTCCCAAAATTCACCACTTTATATCATCCGGCGCAATTTTTTTACCTTTTTCTTATCATCAAGCAAGATATGATAACAAAGTTTCTTCATGATGTATCGTATTACTTGACCGGCAGCTTAAATCCATCCACACACCCTGTGGCGTGCGAACTGAACACGCTAATCGCAGAGATATGATGCTAGCATGGAAATATAATCATGTGCAACTGTGTGTGCTGTGTGAAACTAGCCAGTTTCACCTACTAGACCAACATATCTATGGTCTTATGAGATCGTAGGTGTGCTATTAATTAACCCTTCTTACCGGATGACATAAATGTGCACTGTCATTAGACTACCGCCGGCGATTTAATAATATCGATAGGAACCATGCTCGCAACTATTAATTTCATCAGTCTTCGACTCTATACTCAACGACCTAAGTACCAGTTTCGAATTTCATCCATTAAAATAAGGTAGAGAAAATCCAATACACTGAAAGCCGGCCACCGCGTAAGGTAGTAAAATTATTGTGGGATTAAACCGCCTATTCTATGAGAACGACTTCGCAGAAACGCATTGGAGGTCACCTGCATCTCGAAAGGAGAGTTAATTATAAGTAAATAAACGAAGCTCAAATTAAGGTGCACTTTGAGAAAAGTTGTATTTAACATAAGTATATAATTGTATCTGTGTCGCTTTCACAAGAGATATTACCTAGTTACTTGCTATTTACTGCCCAGAGGTCCTACGTTTTGTTTGGTACATCAATAAAACAATCAGTCCCTAATAAACTTACATACCGTAGATATTGGTTCCTACAGTTAGGATAAAAAAACGTGCGTAAAACACAAGCAATCACAAGTTCATTTGAGATGCGCCGAGACATCACTAAGCTAAAACAAATATGGAACAAATTTTAATAACAATAATACGGTTTAAAAAAAATACAACCGACTTCAATTTCGACTACCTGGATGACATCTTTATATTTTCTAGATATTTTGATTTATTCCTGTAATTTTGATTTAAAAACCCAACTACTGGACCTATTTGAATAAAATGTATATGGGACCACCTCTGTAGTATCACCAAAAACATATAAACAAATACATACAGTCGAATTGAGAACCTCCTTTTTTAAAGTCTGTTGATAATTAATGAAATACTCATATTTTCAATCACTAATATTTTAGTAATATACCAGCCTACATGCGGTACCGTATGAATGCTAAAGAAATAAATGAATAAACACAATAGTTAAGAGTCTTTACAAACGTATAGAGTTAGAGAACAAAACGTCTGGAACTAAATGCAAATTTATGCTCGAACAGACAGTGTAGCGTAGAATATAGCTCTCAGCATAACACGGGACACTAACGAGGAAGCAAGGGCCGACCGCGGCCTGAGGACGCCGCAAAGCAAGCCACGCGTGCTTCCACACGAGATACTACATCTAATGCAGAATTTTAATCACCCTTTTAAAGCGCTTCCAGTACTAATGAAACGACACCTGAAGAAACGCAAATTGCACGCTTGAATGCTTGAGAAGGTTTCTCAGGGCAAAGGATATGCAACTCTCAGCCAGAGTTTATGTTCTCCGAAAAGTACAATGCTGTCTTGGAATTCAAATTAAACAGTTTTCTTCTAGCTTGACATGTGCATGTGCAACTTTATGGCATCGTTGCAAAAAATCAGGCAGGGTGCAGTCAAACGCAACATATTAACTATGTAAAATAAACCTTTCCATCCATTTATATATACACAGTTATACGTGAATCTTGTTAGCCCATTAGGAGGAAATGTGCTGTGAGAATCGTGAGGTCCTGGGTACGAGATCCCGGGCTAGTACCAATGAGTTATTTTGCATGAAAAAAATTATACCGTTGGCTTTTTGCTGAAGAAAAATATTGTATCCGGGGTATATATAAAATGGCTTATTTTGAATCTGCCAACCCACACCAGGCTAACGCGATGGAGTAAGTAAGTACTTATCGTCCAATTTACATATTACTGTTTGACTGAATACAGTTTAGTAATATGTAGATTTGGTCGGCTCTATAGCTTCGCGATACATAGGTTGCATTCATCGGTCAATCTTACTATACTCCAACGACCATCTAACCAATGAATGCACAATGGATATTCCTCATAAATATTCGTACAATCGTTTTGGTCAGTTCATTTCAAGTTTTATAGTTCATTCTATTGTTTGTTGATTTCACTTTCTCTTGAAAGTTTTTACAAACATTTTAGCGTACTTACGCTTATATTCTTTTTGATCGATCTTTCTACTGAACAAACGAAACGTCTGTGCAAACTCAATGATAATAAATCATGCGATCAATACGAGACGCGGTCACCCCATGTAGTTTATTGTGAGAAGCCATTTAAAGAATGAGTGGAATAAATCGTAAAGTCTTTTATTTCAGGTCTTGCATTATTTGTAGAGAGGCCTTTTTATGTTGTTTATTGAGTTCCGTGCAATGTTGTCCCTCTTGAGTACACGTCAATACTTGACAGGACAAAAAGGGCGATTGCCGCGAGTTCACAGGCGTCCCACGGACAAGCTATTGTGTTTCTATAATATGAACTACTGTGTTACTACACCACTGGGTGATATAAAATCCATACATCCATGAGGTAACTGTGAAACTTACTCCTCCAAACTATGAAAATACTAATCATTAAAAACTACTCATCTTAAAACGTTGTTTAGGTTAAACGTCACTTAAATTATGTGTAATACGAAAATGAAGTCTGCAATATTAACTAACGTCATTTAACTTTTAGCGGTGTTTTTAAGTAAGGCCTTGAATGTAGGAGTTAATTTGAATCTAGTTAATAACATGCACTTTTACACCCTTACAAGAAAAGTAGAGTGCATCGAAATGCCTGGTAGCGCAAGTTGTTTCAACATTCATCTGATATTAAGTTAATACGTTTTTTTTAATTTTTTTCCCGCCAACTTAGATTTAAAATACAGACAAAGAGAAAGCTGTGACTTACTATTCTAAAACTACTATCTAAAAAAGAGTAAAATATTTTTAGTAACTAAAATAAGAAAATATGATTCATCTTACCAGTTCCGAGTATAAATTAGGCTGTATCTAATGCTCAGGAATCCAAATCCTGTAACAAATGATAATTTCATGTTAAATCTAGTAGGTGAGTACACTGACCTACTGCATAGAGTCATCTGATCTCAATACCAAATAAACAACATAATGTAAACTAACAGAAAGTGTTAGATCTCATTTACAATACTCGTGATACCGTTAAAAGCTCGCCTTGGTATATTTGCCGAATGAAACATCACAGCAATTGGTGCAAAAGTCAACACGAACACTTTCTACGTTCTAAATTAAGATGTCAGTGTTAAAAAGTATTAGACAAACGATAGAATTAAACAAATCGTCCGTAAACGACCGTGTTCTATCATCTATATCCAAGTAAAAGTGTAAGTAGCATCGAATATTCGCAAACATTTATAAGTTTGACATCTTGGCTGGCGCCGCGCATTCTTTATGTACTAAAAACATATAAAAGAACACGAAGACGGTTGGCTAAGAACTATCGTTTTTTGTTTTTTTTATTTATTTTATATTTGTTATTTGATATATTTCATGGTTCTTAGCCATAGTAGTGGAATCAACTCTGAAGGCTTTAGCTCTAAAGAGCATTAAAAATACAACAATATTTTTAGTAAGTTGTTACCAGAGAAATTACTTGGTATGAAGATATTTAACACCTGATATCTCAGGGTGACGAACGCAGTACAGTGCGGGGCAGGATTGTATTCGCTAAGTTCACAATTCTGGCACTGCTACTGGCGTGACGCTTACCACCAGGAGAACGTATTGCTTGTCTCGTTATTTGAAAGAATAAAAAATATAAATATTAAGTTTAAGTCTATCAACTAAAACTTTCAGAACTGAGCCCATTATCATAGTAAAAAGCACCTTTGTGAAAACGAATGTAGCTCTCTCCACATGCACTAATAGTATGACATTCATAGAACTTGACCCGCGATTGTACACAGGTATGTGAATTTTAACTCTATTAATCATTTAAAGACTAGTGAAATCTGTGTGGTATCCGTATTTAAATGCCTTTCGATTATATCAAAGTCACGATACCATGTTGCAATTAAAACTCAATAATCCTTATGTTTTAGAAAGGAAGCTAATACCATTTATATATATATATACATTTATTATGCAAAAATCTATAAAGAATAGTGATGTCAGAGAAAGCGAAATTTTTGTATTCCACATTAATATGTATTCTAACTATTAGTAACATAGATATATTCTTTCGAGTTTCAATTTGCAACATGATGTCATACAAACACTTGAGGCGTCATGTTATTTTCGACAGTAAGTATTCGAATTATTTTACAAAAAGAAGACCTTTGTGGCAAGTTTACACTCCTTTTTATTCAAATCGTTTAATAAGCATAAATTATGGAACCAATGACATTAATCTCATTTGAATAACCAAAGATATTAACTGCTCTTTTAAAGTTATTTGATCGACCGATAGTCATTTTAACGGTATTTTGTTTACCTACAAGGCTTTGAACATTTATATTCTAACATTCATTCGATAAAAACTATTTTTGTTCTAACAGGACTAAAACATTTTCTACTGTGTAACGTCTAATGTACCGATAACCGTCAAAGGGTGGACGTGTTCTAGAGTCGAGACCGCGATTGGACAAACGTGGCGTAGCACGCCCTGAGATTAGGTAGACAATATACGTAAGGCAGTTAGCTGTGGATGGAAGTAAAAAACCAATCATTTTAAGGTTCTTGTTATTAGTTACACATCTTCCAAAGTTAATTGTGTTTCAGCAAATATTTTTTTTATTTTACTTTACTTTTATTTTAATTAGCAGACTGAGTGGTGGGCTTTGGAAGAGTTCTATATTCAGCAAATTTGCTAAAGTTACAATAACTTTCAGCATAACTTAAAGACGCGATACATCTCGGGATAAACGTGCGCCAGCGTGTCATAAATAAACCTCGCTGCACGAATAGCCTTTTCTCTACAGCTTAGAAAATAGAGTTAGTCGAGGTACAATACCGCTGCCGGGGGCGTTCGTGCTCTGCGGGAAAATAAAAGGTGAAATTCGCATTTGAAATGGTACCTATCTAGGAGTCCAGTCGGTCCCTTTATCCGCAGCTGATCGCGCTAGACAATGTGGTGGATGAAGAACGAAGCGAGTGCCTAGCTAGGGTTACCTTATGACAGAATTTGATCAGGTTTGTAAAGTTTTTAGGGGCTTGTAAGGAGTGCGGTCTGAAAATGTTATGTTTTTGAGGTTTTAATGTAAAACTTCGCGTGTTGGTTGGGTTAATTCATGATTTGTCCCAGTAATCCCAGTATTCAACCATTCCTATCCCAGTAGGGTAAACCCACAATGAAATAATAAAGTAATAGATTTTGACAGTTGCATCACGTCGGCCGGCATGGCACACAAAACTAAGATGTTATACTTAATTATTTAGATCTGCGAGCATGGTATTGGAAATGTTCGCAGTTTTAAATGTCTCACGTACTTGCAATTTAAATATGGGAACTTTTAAACAAATTAGACTTTTGTTAATGACTTTTCAGTGTTCATCTGGTAGCCCTAGGCAGGGAGGCAGTGGCGGCGGCGAGAAGGGGCGCATGACCGCGCAGGGCGCAATGACCTTGCGCGCGCGCATTCCTCCCGCTCTTTCCAAGGCTCCCGCCGGCTCCAGTCTCTCCCGTGCCCCGGCTAGAATAGCCTCCATTAAATTACCTACTAGGGAACATCGCGAACGCATCGAGTGTTGTACGAGTAAATCACTATGGCCCCACATATTTCAATAGAACTATTAGTAGTAGATAACGCCGATACACTGTTAAGTAATTTTTGCATATATTATTCAAAATGGCATGTCGTACCAGTACCGTGAGATGGCTCTATATGTCGGTGGTCTAAGAGGCACAGGATAATAAATCGTCATAACTTTAATGTAATGACGCATCAAACTGAAGATAACATTTATGCTACATTGAAGAACATTTATGAGAAAACCATCTATAAAACCTGCTTTACCGATTGCTTTCCATTACGCAAGATATATGGCAGTGAAAAGTATTTTAAGTGCAAACTCAAACACTCATGTCAACCTATCCACAGTACAAAACAGAACTAGGTTAATAACCTTTAGATAAACATGTGAAACGAACATAGTCTAGCAAATAAGCTGAGTAAATAAGGAATACATTTTGACGAGAATCTGTGAGAGTAACTAGTCCAAACTAGCATTCCGAATTTGACCTACTTTTATCTACATGACTATACTTATATACGTCTGTAGGAAAACAGTTTAACAAAAGGTCGAATTTATAACTGCTTATACACTTATGCTTTATTTTGCATCTGAAGTAAAGAGTACTAGAAATGTAAAACAAGGCCCACATCCTTCACCTCACTTCCTACCGGAATTAATTAATAATTTATTTTTATCACAAAATTTCAAACCTTATCTAGAGACTCAAAATATCATACGCAAATAGAGTCAAAGTTCATACAGAACGCATAAATCTAAAGGCACCGCTGACACCATAGTCTTGTGCTAGATACTGCTTCGTTAAAGTAAGCAAATTGGCACCTAAGCTAACGGGCTCCGTACCAAATAATCGGAAAACCACGGGTTTGCGTCACAGAAACCGTTCAGAGTGAATCCAAATTGGTATAAAACCCACGCCAGCGGACGAAATGTCCACTGAGCGTAACATAGCACACATAACGAGTCCATTCCTTTTGTTTGCAGAGTGCAGGCCTACGCAAACTCCAATTTCTTCGACTTCTCGGTCACTCTACTTTTTACCACAACTATTTTTCTTGATTCTGTATAAGCCCAGAACAATCTATCTATCTATTTCTATAAAAGGATCTGTCCTGACTTACTGACTGACAGACAACGCACAGCCTAAACCGCTGGATGTACAGACTTGAAATTTGGAGGGTGTATTCGTCTTGATGCGTAGGAGTGTACTAAGAAAGGATTTTTTTAAATTCGACCCCTAAAATGTGGGGTTGAAGGATAAAAAAAAATCCGTACGCGCACGAAGTCGCGGGCTACCTTTAATAGTAATTTTAATAACAGTAAGTTTATAAAGGCCGAGTCACCAGCCCGAGTGTCAAAGTGAATGTGCCGCCAGAAGACCTCTGACATGGCTTGACGGTCGTTGTTTTAGAACAAACAACCGGGACCGACAATTTACAAGTCATCCTAGCCAAGAAAAAACCATTTGTAAATGCCTCTCCCGGTCACCCATCCGAAGACTGGCCAAATCGTCCGTTGCTTATCGTAATCTTAATTATTTACGAAAATTGCTGTACTTCTACCGAATATTTAAAACAAAAAATACAAGCATTTCGATAATGCTTTTATCGAATTTTATTACTGAAGAAAATGTCAAATTATCCTTATTGCTTTAGCGTTAGGTCTATACTTTAAAAGCTTAAGTTGGGTAGCTCGGTGTCATGTGCCACGCCGAGCGGCTATATTTTATTAAGTGTATGTGAAGAAAGTGCAGTTTGGATTGAGCTGTGCAGCTCGACCTTAATTCCAATAAAATCTGGCTTTAGGAAGGCGGAACACATAAACATACAAATCTGAAAGTTGGTTGCATACAAATGTGGTTTAACAAGGGCAAGTCCGGAAATTAAAGTACCTTTCTTTTCAAATGCACTTTTGGATCGCATTGCGGTTCAATTCACCTTGCATTTTGGATTTATATTTGCATTTTCATAATATGATTTGCGATAACCTGGCTAAAGGCTTTTATTTAATTTGGCTAAAGAAGTAAATAAAGCTAAAGAAGCCCCTGTATAGTAAGCCTTGAGGCATATAAGCTACAAATGATGATGATGGATTTGTAAAAGAATAGAATAGAATTTTGATACCAGCGACGGTGATTGGCTAATATCTGGCATACCCACTGAAGAGAGAAGTGAATAGAACGGAAATGTGACGAGCCGGTGTAAATGCGCTTAATGACAATTCTACCAATATACATGTTTTTAAACTGAGAATACTCAAAAAAACAATTTAAATAGACGCGTAGGAAACCAAACCACATTGCATCGTAATTAGATCAATTTGATCTGTTGCAAAATGACATTTCGAGTGTTTTACTATAAATGCACGACCAATAATTGGCATTTTTGCGTCGTATTTTGTATATTTTTTTTTGTGAAACTGGCGACAGCGGTTTTTCATACAATTATTGTTTTGACAGCCGTTCTATCTAAGAAGTAGGGCTTTCGCTTTTCTGTAGGCGTCTGTGGGGTCTACTTGGTTATAGCCAAGGGTATTAAAAATGTTAACATTACAATTACGCTTGATTTGTCCCTTACCGCGTTCTTAATTTTTTTTGCAGTCTTAACCTCAAAGTTACGTGGAACTGGAAGCTTTAAAGAAGGAAGAATAAGAATGCTGAAAGCAACCGGTCTTTATTACGTCAATTACGTATCATACGAGTACCTATATAATGGCTATCGCGGTACCGGGCTAGACCAGTCGTACCATATTTAGAGGTGTATTCTTGGCTGGATTGCATAAGCTGTGACGCCATTTTACAAAAAAGTGCCACATAAATATGCATCTGTAGCTACTAGATTGCATAATTACTACCAATTTAATTAAACTCTATCTTTATGCTCATAGGAACTATGATATGATTCTATGGTAATAAGGCTAATAAAATCTTTTTTAGTGCTAATAAATCATAGAGCAAAATATAATATTCTATTATAGCATAGAGACAAATAACATTTCTCGAGTTATTCGACTAAAGTTACAAATCAAAGAAATTTCTCGATCTATTTTTTGGTTATAGTATTGATTAGATGTGCTATCGAATTCAAACTGCCATTTTTTTTCGCGAGTATAATTTTGTTTTAGAAAAATATTTACCTATTTTAAACTCGAAAATTATGTTACTTTTATTCAATTCATTTTGTTATTTTCTGAACTAGCACTATGGTACCTATCTGTAGATATAAAGTTATCCACTCATTACTCCAGTATGTAGATATATAACATAGGGCCTAGTAGCTTAGACTAGGTAGTTACTTAAAAGCAGATAAGTGAAAGTTTTCACTCGAAGGACATAGCTTAAGGAAACTGTCCTAACAAACTCGGATACGAGTTTCAAGTCTTCAAATATATTTTATTGCAGTTATACTTGTTTATAAATGGTAGTAAAGTAGTAAACTTGACATTCCAAAAGCCTCCGCAGTGTGCCAGTCTTTTATGGTAAGTTGTAACGTCGAGAAGTGATCATCCAGTATGATGGCACGGCCGTCAATAGCTTCTTTACAATGTGGTGAATGGCAGTGAAAACTGATTGTCAGGCACTTTGTTTGGCATCGTGTAGTTGCGAACTTTGTATGGAACCTGACACAAGTCTACACTCTCGAATATCTCGAGTAGTTCTGAGTGTTTGTGTACCTACATACCTATATACTTTAAAACAGATTTTACGTTATGTTTTGTATTGTGTTTTTTTTTGTGTCATGCTCTATTTCATTGTCAAGTTAATTGAGTCTTGTTTTCAGTTTTCTACACCTTTTTGCGACAACATTAAGTAGCCATTAGATTATTTTTGTGTAATTTTTAGTGTGAATCAATAAAGTGTTTTTGTATATATCCTAATTACCAAGTATGTCTTACATTATCGGGATACACAAAGTTTTTGAATGATGTCTTCAGAATTAAACGTATGAAGTCGGTGTGCATTATGAGTATTCATAGACAAGATTATTAGCGCAAAATTTAAATACGAAGGTAACGCGTCCGTTATATTACTTACCCTCATTAGGGTCAATTAGCGAATTGGGTATTAACTAGTATCATTATACACTTCACATTATTACTAAAGGTGTTTTCAGGCAATGCGCGAAGCAATACCGCGTGCGTGATACGCAAAAACTAGAGCTCGCATGCAGGATAATCCCACGCTTAACGTAATTAAAACACAATTCGTATGCATAATCATATGCATATCAGATAACAGATACTCAGTTTTTTTTTTGTGATAAGTAATGAACCGAACAAGAAGCTCTACTACTATTACGAATACAGCGGTACTCAAAACTTTGAGTATCACGAAAAAAGTCCAATGCATTGCTGCATTGGGTGGGTAGAGCTCAATTAGGTTTAGGGTCCCGGATGATAGAGTCCCGGTGCCAGAATTGAGAAATATTAGAGATATTAGATGTTAAATCTCATCATACCCAGTAGTTTCTCTGGTAACATTGCCCTTCAAACTGGAACACAGTAATGCTTGCACACTACTGCTTGGCTGTTGAATAACTGGCAAAGGTGTGGTACTTCCCCAGGCGGACTCCGCAGTAGAGTCCTACCACCACAGTCAATGAATTAAATGGTAAAATACTGAGAAAAATCATATGTATGAAAATTTACAACCCCAGTTAATGAATGTGATGTTTCGTATTACCACAGATTATATAACACTATACTAGAGACTAGAGTTAGTGTAAGCTAGTAAGTTCATGAGTTCCGTTGGTTCACGATACGGAGTTAATTTCCTCTACACGCAATTAGCAGTAGTGCGACGCAACCGTTAGCTGCACATTCCCGCGACTATAAAATTGTTCCGATGCTAATCCCTGGGAACGTCTTTGTACACTTTTTTACTTAGCATTAATTATGCAAGAAAAATAAAACAGGCGCCAAGCTGCGCCGCCAACACAACACCTAGCGTAGTCTATGTCTATAGACTATAAACTTTGACAGATAATGTTTACTATCAACTACAAGAATAAATTGATATCCCTATCTTCGATTAGAGGGGGAAAAAAGTCTAAAACCCCAATGTAGTACAAAATGTTTGCATTGGGATTTTCTCTAGGCTTCCATTTGTTTCGTGATTCTGTTTTTGTATTATCTTAGCTACTTGGCTACATGTTACTACTTAGCCACATATTTTGTATTCTAATTAATAAAGGTCCTTTGTTTTAATAAATTAAAACCCATAATTTACTTTTTATTGATAACTTTAGTGTACCCAGCAGCTCCTTCCAATTTTCCCCGCAATTTATTTTCAGGAATTTTTTTTAGGTTGAAAAGCCTATTTTTACCCAGGTTGTAATGTATCGCCTACCAAATTTAATTCACGTCCATTCAACATCAGCTGAATGGTTTTGAACTGAGTGGAAACTAATATAACTGTGCACACACACACATGTAGTCCTATGTCCACCATAACGACTAACGTAATTTGTAATTTATTTTAATATTGATTTAAATAGTCAATTTCGTTTTTTACGCGTTCAAAATTAATTTTAAGTAATAAAATTTTACAAACACTTTTCATTATCTTTATTTATTTATTCCACAACCTACTAAACAGCAGTTTTAAATTCCTAATACTGGTTTTATTAAATATTTATTAAATTTTTAGGCGAAACAAAATGAGCGCGTCATCGTAAAAATATAAAGCATAACGGCGCGGCGTCTAGGCTGTTATGATAAAATCTTTATAAATATAAATCGTACCATATGACATTATAACAGTACATACATTATAGTTGTAATAGTTAATGTAATTTATATACGACGTAATAAGAACGCTAATGAGTGCGGTTTGCACTTTATTTTTCACTTCTATACAAGTTGTATCTCTCTGGGACTAGAGGCAAAAACTTTATCGGTAATGACTTAACGTAGAACTTTATGGCCAAGTTACCCACAACTCTAATGTATGCAATATAACTGCTACGTTTACAAGTTAAGTATCACATTTATTACAAGAGAAATTTGATATACATCATTAAAGATTAACATCTCTATATAAGAAAGACTCGTTAAGGCATTTTACTGGTTACAATTAACCTTACTTGAAATAATCATTACATTTCTCCTGTAGTGCATACCTAACCGTTTCTATTTGAGTTTATTTATCGCAATATCATTGTGCAGTATCACGTCGGTCATTCTTTGTGCAGTTATCCGATCTTGTGTCGGCGAACCTAAAATCGGATGTATCTCAGCAGTTACCAACATGGAAGTGAGTCCGTTAGCATTCTTTTCGCAAACCGACGATGGACTCGGACCAATACGCCTATTATGCCGAATTTTACGCCTATAATTACAAATTAGCGGTCAACAGGTGGATACAGAATCAAGGTTTTGTGCCAATACCATTATTTAACTTTTTTGGAATTGGTTTTCGAAATGTATTTTTGTTCGCTAAGCTTTATCATTAAGGTTATCTTATTGAGGTAAAATTTTAAGAACTAATATAAAAGATGCGCACTTAAATATATTTTAGGTCACCGATAGATATTATAACAGAGATTGTGTTGCAAGATTTACCATAACATTTCAATACTTCGGCGCAGCACGAAGCAAACAATAAACTTGCCTATTTACAACAAACAGAAAAAACAGCATTTAGAATCGGAGCAGTGTTTTTACGGCTATACAAAAACTTGATCCGTTACGCGTGTTGTAAATTGTTTAAACTATAAAGACAAACAATGCGTACCTCCTAGAGCAGGCAGCGCGTTGAAGTCTAATATAGGCACTTCATAATGTAGATGTTTCGTAGCTCGCTGCGTAGCACTATTTTATTTATATAAACATAATCATGATCTGTATTAGCGGGTTTTTCGCTAATGTATTTGTATAATTCATTTTTACCTTGAAATAACTTGTGTTACTTTTATATGATGATTTCCGTAGGATAGCAGATAATACACTAATAGGTGTTCGTAATTCTAGCGCTGCGCAGCGTTCAGTTACCAACTTTGTAAATTACATTCTCACTGTTTTTATACTTTTTTTAATTGATATTGGCATTCACTATTATTCATAAGAGGTTTTGGACAAATAAGCATTAGTCTCCGTCATTATTGCAAAAACATTAAATTATTTTCTAAGGCAGTTACAGATACAAATCCCAATATTGTCTGACGAAATAATCTAGTTTTAATTTTAACTTTTACTTTCTAGTCTATGAATTGATATGACAGAAATATTTCGCTACATACATACACCAGTAAAAATATTTTGCCACGGCGCTCATTCTTTACGTCCAAAGTAATCATAATGACATTTTTGTCGATTTCTCCAATTTAATAACGATGATTACTTACTATTAAATTGATAGAAAGTGGTTTGTCTTCCAAGCTTTCGTTCCAAAAGGGGTAATGTCCGACTATGAGATTTAAAAAATGGTTAAGTCGACATAAAGACGTGACTTATTTCGCTCGATCGTTGACAGCGTAGATAATGTTATCTCATTGTTTTCTCGCCGGATTGGAAGCTGGAACGATCCCAATTGAGGCGAGCGGGGTTGGGAAAGGTGGCCGACCTCTGAGCACGACGTCCCCACAATTATTGTATAATACAACATAATAATCGCATCTGACCGCACTCGCGATCGAGATTACGAGGAAGGAAGTCGGCATGAATCTTCATGGAGCAGGAAATTTCTCAGCAAGTATCTCGTATAACCAGGCTTGCGATCGAGACATATCGCCATTACATATGTAGTACACACAAATTGTAATTTGTGTGAGAATAAAGACGTGCATTGTTAATGGATATTTAAGCGATCTACGTAGAGAAAATTTAGGCAATGCATGTTTGATTCGTTCATTTATCATAATAACTTATGTTTAAGATTGGGCTACTTTTCAAAACATTATCAATCATAACATTGTTTTTTTAGTTTAAACAACATGTACTTTATTCAAATTACTCATGTAAACAACGCCCTACTTATGAAGTAACTCGGTGGTTAAAGTCGATTTGTATTCGTCGGCTATTCGGTTACCGATAGACAACTTATCATGTGTATAATCGATTATTTCACTCGCTTGGTTAAAGATACTGAGACAAGCGGCGCTTCATTTACATATCAAACGAAATGGTTCCAGTTATGACAGTTACATCATAACTTTGAGATTATAACTAACTATGATCAGATATTTGTGCTATAATACTTTGTGTGACACATCTTTTAACTTGATGTGACATTGAAATAGGAGAAGAAAAGCTTTTGCTGTCGTTGTGCGGTTAACAATAGAGACACAGGTAGGTAAGTATAAGTTATTGTCAGACACAGCAGAACAACTTACCGTGTTATCAGATATGTTATGCTTGGACACAGATAGACTATCGCATTATTTACAGTCCATGTTAGATCATATCATATCTTATCTATTTATGTGTGTTTTTTTACTTGATTTAAAAAATCACTTCTATAAATATAGCAAAAAAAAAAGAAAGGTACATGTATTAATTGCCGTCGTGCCTTTACGAAACCATTATAAACAATAAAATTAACACATTTCTTTCACATTTATTTTTTAACTTAGTCTAGTTCTTTCAGCTTACATCCTATGAATAAAAAGATCATAATGTATTTTAAACACAAACACGTTGTACTAAACCACAATTGGAGAATAATTTATAAAGATGTGACACACTTTAGTGACACCATACAGAAAACTGCATTTTTTTATTTTTTACAAAATATACGACAAGTAGTTAGAACTGTTTCTTTTAATCGTTAAATGATAATTATAATTCCATGCAAGACATACTATAATCCCTGACTGATGAATACTCCGTATTTCCCAAATATGCTTAAAAAAATTTTTGAGGCTCTATAAACTTTGTTAAAATTTATTCAAATTCGTTAAATTTCTTCCGTTTCACGGCTTTACGCCGGTATGACTGTACGTAAACCGATGTTAAGCGACGCAGGCTTTTTACGATAAACAACTTTAAAACTATATTGTAAAGTTTGGGCAGTTGTTCACACAGTTACCTGCTATAAGAATTTAAAGGTGCTCACTCACTCACCGTGCTCCAAAAACGATGAATCGACAACCGTGTGCATGACTGTACATTATCATAATTACATTCCGGCGGCGTAATTACCAGCAATTCTTTGAACAGTAGCCTCAAATTGAAATGCATTACGCGACCCAGATCATAAACACTGAGAAGATTGATGACATAATTATAATATTAGTAAGGAAATGGCATTATGTTGGTGTTTTTAAGTACACTAATTATAATGTTATGTTTTACGCTACCATCGTGAATAATTTTCAACCGACTTCAAAAAAGGAGGTTCTCAGTTCGACTGTATGTTTTTTTTTAATGTATGTTACTCGATTACTCCACCAATTATGAAAAGATTTTGATGTTTTTTTTTTGTAGGCAATACTTCAGAGGTTGTCCTCCATATAAATTTTATCGAAATCGGTTCAGTAGTTTGGTTTTTAAATCATAATTACTAGAAAATATGAAGATGTCATCCAGGTATTCGAAGTTGAAGTCGGTTGGTTTTTTTTTAAAGCGTATTAGGTATATAGGTAAACGACCGGCATCTATTTTCTGAAAGGTCTTTACTTTCTAATACATCAATGAACAGACAAAAATTGTTTAATTATACATGTCAACTTAAAATTTTAACGTGAATGTTATTCATATATACCTACGTACGATTTCAAAGACAACTCTATTCTCATGTTTTCGTCCTTACGCCAACAAACGTTTTAAGATGCACTACATACTTCACTCAGTATCTAATGTAATGATTATAGCCTCTACATATTTTTTTACTCCAAGCTCTTGACAATCGACAGCCTAGAACTTAAGATGTACTGCGCCTACGAATTTTACAGACTACAATAGAGAGTAAACAACCAAGACCGGACTTAACCTCAAAAACATATCGTTCACGGGCCTTGACGCATGTCGCGGTCAGTCGCCCAAACGGGCGTCATGCCCGATCGCGGCGGGTCGCGGAAGGCCGGCAGCAGGCGGCACGGTTCCCAGCCACGCGCCTCCTGCGCTCGCGCCGCTGTGTGAGCGTCACACTACTCTAGATAAAGAGAAACGACGCGGATTCAATACAAAGCCTTGTGCATCAACGTAGGGTTGAGTATTTGTTGATATTTTTTATCGGATAAAGTTCTGTGTATGTGTTGTGTAAAGCGTTATCGCCATGATCACCATGGTAGACAAGCCGCGTGCAAGCCAAAGGCGTTCTGATTAAAAAAACAATTTGTACATCGAGGATCTAGAACTCTCTACCCAAACCTGTAATGTTCGAAACGTACAGTATCAGCAGGATCTAACATTTAAAGTAATGCAATCTTTACACAAATTACCTACTTGAAATAACAAACAACAGCAAGGTTGTAGAACTCTCTGCCGGAGCTCTGTCTGGTTTCTGATCTGTTTTACGTACAAATTGGGTTTCTTCAAAACAAAAGTTAATAAGTTCCATCCACGTAAGCGTGCTCTATCTTAGACCACACCATTGCTTAGCATCAGGCAGGGTAAGGTGTAATACCTACGGTAGTACCTAGTATTATAGTTAGCAGTATTATATTATAGTTAGCTAGTAGTTAGTTAGCTAGTATTATATTATAGTATTATATTAACTTTGGTAGTACATAATAAATCTATAGGTGTGACAGCCTATTCTAAATAAAAAATATATCGAAACTTTGCAAGAGATACAGTTCGGCTGATTTAAATTTATAATAGAACTTTGAGACCCATATTATGTGAATTTTCAACTGATATTCTCACTATGTGCACCCAGGTGCTTGCTTTCATTCTAGGTCATGTTCGCATAGTTGAATGGCTCCGTAAATCCACCGGCAGCCAGGCCTTAAGATGCATGGATTTTCTTGTCCAACGCTTTAAACTTTACAGCTGTGAGATAAGGTGCTCTTTGAGGTGTATAAGCTACACTTTCTCGTGTATTCATCATCATCAGTTTAGTGGGTCGAGAGCTGACGTGCATAAGATCGCACGCGCATCTACCCGGCCACGGGACGCTGGCTGTAGCAAATCCATTACTTCTGACAATACGCCACTAATGTTTCCACCGGCTACGTGATCCCAACTGTCAGTGAAAGTTACATTCGTGTTTCTGTCAAATGAAACAACCGTTATGTGCCGAATCATCATCTTGTACGACGCCACTATTGTTATTAGACGCTATAAAATTGTAAACGCTTTTCTGGTACTGTTGTTGATGCGATGGAAATAAATGATCGGTTTTTTATATTACAGACCGAGCCGTGAAAGCCGTCTGCTGACATCTACTATTAAGGGGGCGACTAATGCCAAAAGTAAGTAAAAGGTGTAGTTTTAAACACATAGTTTAATGATAAATAACGTAAATATTCAGATTAAAAATATACTACAGGTAGGGGAAAACCCTAAAGAAGCCGAGTAACCGAATAGAATTTTGGAAAATAATCTGGTTTATTACAAAATAAAAATACAACTTACCAACAAAAAAAAACTGTTTTAATTCAAATGCTCTAAATTATCAGAGACAGCATCACATTATTTTTTACGAATTACATAGCCAAAGTAATGTTTTATCACAATAGCCGTTTATTTATTTTATTTCTTGCCTACATATTGAATAATTAAATAAAATCCCACCTAAATTGCTCAAAGCCATCAATATCATCAATTGTATCATGCGATTTTCGACTCTGAACTAATGTAAGACGCAAAAAATCTGATATTTTTCTGGCATTAGTCGCACTCTTAAGAATAAATTAAAATGCTCAGGTTAACCTCTAATCGGCACTCAAATATTACATACGAAAACTTATTAACTCTGATGAATGCAAAATACCAATAAAAGCTATGTATGCGCATTCGCAACGAACATTATTCGAATACAAACGGCAAATATTGGAAGTTGAATGTTCAAGTACTTTAACTATTTAAAGCTTTTGAAAGGACACGGTAACAACTGTTAACACAAGCTGTTCTTACAAATAGAGGAATGTGAAAAATTTCGTGTAACTGTACTCTGTGCACGAGTCACGGGGTTTTGAATAAAGATGCATTCGATAGTGCTCTCTACGGCGCTTCTTTACATTAAACCGATACCATCAAAGTACGTAGAAATAACTAAGTAAAATGACATACTGGCACTAGTGCGCCGGCTTTATCAGTAGTTGTAAAGAATAATATACCGTTAAGCTGTCTACCGTTTATAAGCATAATATCATAAAATACTGGAAAATATAAAACCTAGTAATAATGGATGAGCAATACATCATGGTTCAAAGACCATAGTAAACATAAAGTTATTAAGTGTCAATAAATACTTTATACTTTCCACTTTACCGTTTAAACTTAAATCCATTGTTGACAGAAAAGCTTGTTCTAGAAATTTTATGCGTTTTCAATTTAAAAAAAAACTACTTTTTATATTAATTTGCGTCTTGTGACCACCTATAAGCAAATAAATATCGTTGGACATTAATTTCACACAGCGCCATCTAGCCCCAAACTAAGCAAAGCTTGTAATATGGAAACTAGATAGCTGATAGAATACTTATTATACTTTTTGTTTTGTAAATACATACTTATATTACATACTACACCCAGACACACTAGTACACACTACGACACTATTTATGCATCTCCTTACTTGGTTTTCCTACATATATTACAAACTAGCTGTCCCGGTGAAATTTGAAGCTTAAAAATAAAAAAACGTGGATTTTCCAACGTTTTAGTAGTTTTTCTGCTATTAGACAAACTAAAATGCAACAAAACAAAAGTCATAAAAATCGGTCCAGCCGTCGTTGAATTATAAATGGTGTAACTAAACCGACTATATTTTATATATTAATATTATAACATTATTACTCAATATAATCTTAATATATAAAACATAGTCGGGTTATGATCCAAAAAATATTTATAAAATTACTAAAAGTTAATGTGCTTATAAGTTACTTCCCTATGAACACTTCTGCCCTAATTGTATAGAGAGGTATGTAGTTCGTCACTTTGTATCTTTGTAGGAGATTCAACTAATGCTATGAAAATTATTTTACAGGTTCAAATTAGCACTGCCCGAGTAATGAAGACTGTTTCATTCACAATGCGGCTGCGTTCAAAAGCTAATATAAATAAATATGATAAGAATAGAAAAGATAGTAAATAGTTTCATAATGCAGGTGGATTATAAATCTATTTACTAAATTGGTATGCATTAATACCTATAGTAATGTCGACCACAAATTGCGAAATGGGATGATCGAGGCAATTTCTTTCGTACTTTTACGAATCGATTTGATTATCCTTCATGTTGCAGTGATCGACCCTCGAGATACCTGCGAGTAGCCAGTTGTTTTATTATAGCAAAATGGTTTTCTTTTCATGTACGATTGAATTACACGGCTATTAGAGTACATTCGCCGGAGATGCGCGGGCGCAGGCACGTGAACACTCGTGCTAGGCGGTCACGTACATTTAAATTGATCTATAACTTTGTTACTGTAAATTTAATGAATTTAATACGGTATTGAGTCATCCGGCGGGCAGCTCATAATTCACAAAATAAGAATCGGAAGTTAACTCGAATGGCAAATGTATCGATGAATTTAAAGTTACTCGTACCTATTATTATTACTTTAGTACATCATTCGAATTATGTGTGCTTACTCATAGCTCACTCTCTGGTTTATTAATAGCATGTTACATAGATTGTTATAGAGTATACTAAAAGTTTACTTTGGTTAGGTTAGGAGATACAACTAAAAAGAGTAAATTCAGAGTTAACAGTAATAGCAATTTAGAATGTTCTCCTAAAACATGACACAGTCTGAAAATCACAAAAATTTGACAAACCACGAATTCGTGACGAACTACCGCAAACGGTAACTCACGATCTATTGAACAATGTATCGCATACATAAACTAGGAATAGCTAGGTATATATAAAAATAATTTAATATCGCCTATTACCATGTGAGGATTCTAGCCGTATTCTACCATCCTAAAAAAATACAAGATTGTAGTGCTGATGAATCTTAGTAGTTAATCTAAGCGTAGTAATGTAGTGAGGTTTAATCATTTGAAGTTTACGATAAAATGTATACATACATATTCCCCTAAGATATTATCTACTCGCGCATAAAACTCTGAAAACATAACATTCCTTTTTTGGTCAATAATTTAAAAGTTTAACGAAAGCCCATTTATAGTGTCCTCGGTATCTTATCGAAAAAAAATATTAAACTGGTCCATGGATGGAGCGCGCGATTTAATTCGGAATCTTGCGATTTTTTTATAATAATGGATTGTAGGATCGTAGGTGAACTTCAGCTATTTTCAAAAAGTAAATCTGCATCACAGTAGGTACTAAATGTTTTATGTAAAACCTTTACTGTTTATTTACAATACGATAAACTAGAACATTCTTTCGCAAACATATTTGTGTGTAAGAAAAACTACTGTCAGTAAATATAATTCAGTTTATCTTATTCCAAAGCTACGGCAGTCATTGCTACTGAAAGTTTTATGGACCAATAAATATGCTTCCTACAATAATTGTCACTTACTATACTGTAGAGTGTGCGAGCAACGTAATGAGGCTCGGCGAATCTCAAATAAAACCCGAGACATTACGGAATTGTGCGATTGTGGGTCGACGATGGAGAGAGGGCACTGGGTCGGGGGAAAGTAGTGGGGCCTTATGTATGTACTGCTACACTGTTAGTGCATGCCGTGATTACTCGGTGCTTACAGTCGCTACTTCATAATGTACGAGTATGTGTACCTAATTTTGTAAATTAAAATAAGATGGAAGAAAATAGAGTGAAAAAAGTGAAAAATACTATATTAAAACTAATTGTTGAAGTTGTAGACTTGAACTTTAGATTAGATGGTGAGAAGTTAAGTCAATCTCCATCGGGCTTTGTCTAGGGCCTTATCTACTGCAGAACTTTTTCTTTTGATTAAACTTTTATTGTACCAAACACAGAGTAATAGAAGGTACCAAATATCATAGTCTAGTAACTCGCAGTTCGAACTCCGAAATATATTTACCTAATTTCGTACTTTTGACGCTAGATTTTAGATTATTCTTGATTCAAATATAAGTTTTCTATATTAATTATTATTTCGGGTGGTCCTTTCCGGTTCTGACAGTTATCGAGACAATTTGTGCGCGCGTTTTACTCGCGTAAGTTTTGTTATAAGAGGTTATTTCATTATAAGTGACCATAAAACATAAAAGACCGGAAGTAACTATCCAGTATTCGCTCACTGTTTTTATACCATGATTCTATGATGAACTGGATAAGACTCTCCAGTAATAAAATCCTTAATAATGGGACTCTATCAATCAAACTTTTATCGATTAAATAACTTTACGATTAATCTAACTTATATAATTTTTTTCACAATAACATCGCGCTAAAATTTTCACGGGCTCCTCAGTTTTTAAAGAGTCATCGAACTTTACTCTTAAAATATTTACGTCATATTATATTTACGTATAAATCTACGTCAGGTTAAACTTGGGCAATTTGAGCAAACATTGGTCACAAGTAGGCCAATGTTCGTAAGTGTATTTGGGCGGGGCGGGGCGGTTCTCGGTCAAGGTCACCATGCATTGGTTCGCAAAAAAACCAACTGGTTATGCTGACTTATGCGCCCACATTAGGTTAGTATCGATCATAGCATTTTTTGCGATAATGTTTAACGAGATAACGAGACAAGTCACTCGGTATAGCTATATAGACTATAGGAAATAGTGACAGGGCAATGATCGCGCTTTTTTACTCTATTGAACTCGCATTATGCTTGGACGAAGCCACATGATGTATTGCTTGTCAAATACGATATTACTCTACCTTATTTATACATTATGTATATAATCTATAATTATGATCCTTTAATATCTTGATTGTTTTATCATAGGAACATAAAAAATTAAGAATCTTCAATGAGTCGTTTATTATCGAAACTTAATGTTTACAAATAAAGCTGTCAAGTGCGAGTCGGACTTGCGACTCGGACAAAGAGGGTTCAGTACTACCACAAGTATTAGGTAATCCGCAATAGTAAGAAATATTCTGTATTTAGCTACTATTTAGCTGGCTACCTAAGTATTACGGTTCCTGAAATATACGTCGTTATATAGATCGAGTAGATGGACTAACACACAGACAACCAGAGACAACATTTGGACACCCTTTGAGTATGGTACACTAAAAAGGAGTTATAATGACGATATATCAAACAATTATAAATTTTCTGATTTTTCCCGTAACTATTGTAATGAGACCTTGCTTCTTGCTAAATTTCATGACTCTAGGTTAACGAAAAGATCTCTATTAACTTTAATTTACTTGCGAATCTGAAGAAATTAAACAACCTGGTAAAATTGCCGTAATTTTTGATTACGTTGACTTAGAAGCTTGTTTTTTTTTACAGCTCTAACGGACCGTGATCTATTTTAAGTATTTGATATTAATTTTAACTTGAAAGACTGACAGACAGACGGACAACGAAGTGATCCTATAAGGGTTCCTTTTTTCTTTTGAGGTACGGAATCCTAAAAATTGTTTTCGAATTAAGTACATGAACGTTAAATGAATACTTGTTTATGTTGAAATTTATTTAGTTAAACTAAGTGTTAACTATTTAATAATATTCAGTTCCATGTAATCATTAATTGGATTGAGATAATGATCTAACTTAAAATAGTTAAGCAAAATTGAACGGTTACTAAGCACGATTCTTTTTGCTAAGCTCATTTATTAAATGAAGTAGGTGTTAAAAATTGCCAATCAGAATCAGATTGTTAAGCGTAGAGTAAGCTAGTTTTAACGTCTAAAATTAATAACTATCTATAAAAAATCGTTTGAAACAATCTATAGGTTTGCTACATACAGATGGTTTAATAAGTATGTAATAGTTTCTTATAACGATTATTTAATTTTAAGTACATAGTTTAGTTAGTTAGTTAATATTTCTTTTATAACTGTCTTTGTATAATATAAATAAAATTAATATCTATTTAGTATTAAAGTATAGTGTAGGTATATCTGATAGGTGAGCCCAAATATCTACAATAAGTTTGTTTTCCGAAACGAATCTTAGTAAAAATAATTACTTAAAAAAATTTTACTTTACTTACTTTACTTTTAGATTACAGTTTTTTTTGTATTTATTGGCTTGCGTTTGACTGCAACTGATCTCATCTCGTCTGATGTTAAGCAAAGATGCAGTCTACGATGGAGCACGCTTGCCTAGAAGAAACCGATTCACTCGCGACTTGAAGACACCCAGATTATAATTATCGGGAAACACCCACTCGAGCAGCGCATACCACTATTCAGTAGTTCGAATAAAGAAAGTGGAATCAAACCGTTTCGTACGAGCTTTCATTAATTTACTCCAAAAGTTTTGTAGGAATAGGATTGTACTCCCTATTTCAATGATTTTTCACTTATTATTTATATTATTTAAACAGGCGTCACGAAATTTAAAAACCTGTGTTCATTCGTATCGAATTCCGTAATCGACTTTCATTTCGAATTTCATAGTAAAAAAAATCAAACATCTATTTGAATATCGATCAAACCTAAATACCACAACCAAGTTTAGCTTTACATACTCATATACTCTATGCAAATGTGTGTCTTGTACACGTTAATTTTGCTGTGGTAAAAAGCAAACCTATTTTTTTACTATAGCTCGTTCGAGTTTATAGACAGGCTATTAAAAATTTAATAACAAGCATCCTGTTCTAACGCACACGTCCTTAGAGGCAACACAACCTGTCCTGGACTTGTTTTAGAAAAGTGCTATTTCACACTTCAAGAAGATCTACGAAGCAAAACGATCAAAGCCGATGCGAGATGTTAGATTAGTTGTATAAGAAGTGTTAAATAGGTACGTATTTTTTGTACGTAGATGAAGTTGTGTTTTATGTACCTATTAGTAAAAACAGTAGGCAAGTACCTGTCAGTTACACTCCTAAATAATAGAAGGTTTGTTAATACTTTTACAAATATTAGGGTTCCATACCCAAAGGGGTCACAGGTCCCTACTACTAAGCCTACAACGTCTATCTAGTCTATCTATTCGTCTATTTATTCTAGCCCTGGCCTCCTCTCTGCCTGGCCTGTATCTTTTGACCTGTAATGAATGGCCGGTTTCGTTCTATCACAAAAACAGCAAAACATAAAATCGCCAAAATTAGAGCGAATCAGTAACATTTCTATAGTAAAATACTAGAAAATCAAAAGCTGCCAAGCGAGCCCAATTCTCATTAAACTTACCATTATACCTACTGAAGCAAACACATTTTGTGAAGTACATAACACAAACATATTGTGTGGTGGACCCTTGGGTCCGCCTGTCCGACGGGCACATTGCCGGCTTATAAAAAAAAACAAAAATGCAGAAAGCAAACTCGCGCCTTTTTACGTCCAAGGTTTCTCATTTAACCCACAGCAAGCCTCAAAATGTATATGTGTTACGTGTAAAGGCAAGTGTCACATAAATATTTCCAGTCAAGGGTCTATTCAAAAGTGATTATCTTTTCTTTCTTGAGTTCTCATATCATCATAAATTATTTTAATTGGTTGTAAAACATATTCGTAGCGAAGCAAAAGGCTACGACAATGGTAAACCGAAGGGCCTATCTGACGGTCCGTACACCAATCCAAGTAATGATCCAGGAGAGACTGAGACCGGACCGTCTTCGACTAATGACGGTAATCATTTTATCATCTTCGTACCAATAACGTGCAGACCAGAGGCCGAGCTCTAGGGCCGTGCGAATAAAAGATAGATGACAGAGGCAATTTAGTTATTACCGGCAATACAAGCATGCAGTTCCGTAGTTACATATCTTTCTAAGGCAGCGGAGAGATGTGACACACTGAAGGATACTATTACCACCTAATACGCTTTTGGTCGGAAGCGCATTTCCTTGAGATTGATGTGGCCATTGCGATGTAGAAATGCTTAGATAGCATGGTCCAACGCTGCGGTAAGTATTATAGATGACTAGCTTTTGCCCGCGGCTTTGCCCGCGTAGTAATGTTGAATACTGGAATTCGGTTAAATCGGGGCCCAACTCAATTGAATCACTAAAATACGTATATTATTGCATTTTTTCCAAACCGCTTGCAAGTCTTTAAGTTTGCTTGAGGATGACCAAATTTAATATTAAAAATTAATTTAGCAGCTTAGGCTGTACAGTGTCTATAATAATTATGTCCGTCAAACAGTCGTCTGCGTGAACCTACAAAAAAATAGCCTATGTCCGTTTCCGAACCTTATGCTATAACTACCTATCCAAAAATGCAGCTCCATCTGTTCAGCCGACCAATAAATACGCCCATCCCCGTCCCCATTCCCAGCCTCATCCCTATAAGCGGCCCCTTCCCCATCCCCATCCCGATACCAAATGTCATTTTAATATGAACACGCCCATCCCCGTCCCCATCCCCGTTCCCCCCTCACCCCCATCCCGAACCCCATCCTCACCCCATCCCATCCCCACCCCCATCCCGATTTCAACTTTCATCTTAATATGGACACGCCCATCCCCGTTCCCAGCCTCATCCACAGCCACATCCCATCTCCACCTGTCCCCACCAAATCCCCACCCCATCCCCACCCATCCCCACCCCATCCCCATCCCCATCCCATCCCAATCCCCATCCCGATACCAATTGTAATCTTAATATTAACATGCCTATCTCCGTTCCGTCTCCGTTCCCAGTATCATCGCCACCCCCACCCCCACCCCCATCCCCACATCTATCCCCATTCCTATACCAAATTTCATTTTAATATGTACAGCCGTTACAAAGTTAAGGAGAAACAAACGTACTATCACTAAAACTTAGTTTTTTTTTAATACTAACGGGAGCTGATTTTGAAAAAACTGTGACACCCGTATCTTCTTATTTTTATAGTAGACTATGTATACCAAGTTTTGTATCAATCGAACCAGAGAATAAAAAGTTTCATAAAAACTTTAACACCCCATTTAACCCCCTTCGGGGTTGATTTTTGAAAAATCCTTTCTTAGTGGGCGTTTACACCTCTCCAAAAACATACCCTCCAACTTTGAAGTCTCTACGTTTAGCGGTTTGGGCTGTACGTTGTCTATATGTCAGTCAGTCAGTCAGTCAGGACTAAGCCTTTTATAGTTATAGATTGTGATGGAGTAAAAAATATACCTGTTCTGGGGAATACGAGAAAGTCAAGTCGAGTCTTCATGGAATAAATTGGCTAAATAATTTTTTTTCGTAGGTGATATCTTCATCTCTTCTCGTATTAGATTACAATGCAATTTTGTAATACTCTATACGTGACTTTCCAATTTATTTTAGTGCACCTTTATATGCTCACAAAGGTGTAAAGGAATAGCTAAGTTACGATAAAACTACTTGTAACTAGCTAACCAGATAGACAACGTGCTTCAAAAAGGTTCAACAATACTGAAGGGTATGTATGTACTCATCATTATGAACAAATTTCACTATGAGGCCAACACTGAAATCGCGAAAAAATCTGCTGTTCGATACATTTTGTCCAAGGTCATTGAACTTTTTGTATGGAACTACTAATTTTTTTCCCCGAGTTTTAGAGTTAGCCCCATAGTAAAAGTTGTTCATAATGATGAGTACATACATAACCTTCAGTATTGTTGAACCTTTTTGAAGCACGTTGTATATATTTTTTTAATCATTTCAAAATACTTGGTGAGCATAGTAAATAGTAGTAGGTAGATAAAATAATTAACCTATTTCTAAATACCCACCTAAGACCTTATATCCTAGTTAAAGATGTGTACACCACAAACTAAGTACCTAAATATTTTAAATGCAATCTACAAACTATTTTCCTATTTATTACTTAAAAGAAATCGCTATGAAAAAGTTAATGTGTGTCTTTTATAAACTCATTTTAACATGTAGTAAGTAGGTACTTAATAGCATACAATAGCATATAATGTAACGACATTTACTTAGTAGGTACTAAAACTTACTTAATAGATGCCCAAAGATAATAATTAGTCAGAAAATTCTTGATAAATCCATCAACAAACACTTCTGACAATACTTTTAATTCACGATATTATTCTCTTTATTCATTAAAGCAATAAAAAAATATAAATAAAAAATACTTAAAAAAAACAAAATCAACTTATCTAATTTATATTTAATATTTGAAATTTATCCCATCCAATTAGACGGACACATCTACTCGTATACACTTAATAACGTCCTGTAATTTATCTCCGAATGGCTGAATATTCATATCGCACTAACTAGACTATAAAATAATTGGCTTATGAACTAATGTTAAATATATACCTGAGAGCAGCAACCGGCTTCAATTCAACTGACTTGAAGTTCACGTGAAATGTTCAAGTGTTCACTAGAAACTAAACTGTCCGGGATCGCGAGCACTGACGCTAGAACGAACGAACCTATTGAACGGGAACGAGTGCTCGCTCGCGACGCGAATGTTCGGTTACAGACCGGTGCGCGTGCGGACAGCGACACACAGTCAAGCGTCTCAAACGGAATGAAATTGTGAAGAAGACGCCGCGGTCTTATATAGACGTGGCCATAACCTGACGCCGGATAACGGGCTCCTAAAGACAACTGTGCGCTGCGATTCACCACCTTCCTGCGCGGACGCAAGGCGTAAAATGCTTCCGCTGCACAAGCCCTTTTTAATGTAACAGATAGAGCGAATTTTCAATAAAGCGCCCCAAGCTGAACACTGCAATTTGCCAGAACTACGCTAGCAAACCTTCGATTCAGGCGAACGGGCGACAGGACAACGGAACGCGAAATGGCACCGGGCGCGGCGTTACGGTTCGTGAAACAGAGCGATTTTTTTAAGGGAAATTGCCTCTATAGATGTAACCCTCTTACTTGGGTTTAAGTTCAATCAATAAAAATAAGTTAACAATTCTCTAAAAAAACAAAACAATTTTTTTTTATTCCTTTAAGATAGAAATAGCTATACTTAGAAGCCGCGCAATAAGAAAAAACTGGTATTATTTACTTTCTCATCACATTATCTTGGCTCGTTCGGAACCATCATCATATCAAATCATAAGAGTATTAGAAGGCTAGTTAGAAGAAGATCAAATTAAAACAATAAACGACCGGAAACGATCAAGTGTTAGTAGGTAGTTTCAATTATTTATTATCTTTGATTTCAATACGTAGGTACATATAAGTAGGTATCGAATGGCTTTAATTGGAGCTAAGCTCTACTTTGCTGCAACCAAAAGCTTCGAAAATAGTAGCTTGGTTTCACGCTTAATTATCACCTAATGGTTACCGGCTAGCAATAAAAACAAGTGCGTTAACATTGCCTTTTAAGCTTACTTCCTGCGGTTTCCCAAAAGAGGATTTAAGGCCAACAGTGAGTTGATACAGCAGTGAAAGTCATTTCGCACTGACTCACTCATTATCTTGTCGATGAAAATTTTAAATTGCACTGAACACGGCATGTTTCAATCTAAGTTTATTTGTGTAAGATTCAATTACGGAGCGCCTAATGATGTACGCAGTTCTGGGCTTCGGTTAAGAAAATAGCTTATTCATGACTCTTTGCCCGCGGCTCGTAAATAAACTTCTAATTTTGTTTGCTTATTTCATTTATTTGTTGCGTTGGATACATTATCCAACGCATAATAAAAAGTTAGGGATATAATGAAAACTAGGCCTGAGCCGACCATGTTAGCCGGTTGTCGTTGGGACAAAATCACAACATAGTGGTTTCCACAGAATGGCATTCTACACAGACGGAGATATGAAGGAAAGAAATTGACTCTTGCCTGAAAGATTGGACCAAACTAAGTTGTGCAAAATAGAGAGGAATGGACGGAATGGAGGCTGTCCTGCAGTGGGATAAATAAATAAATATTGGGGGACATTTTACACACAGCGCCATCTAGCCCCATACTAAGTAAAGCTTGTATTATGGAAACCAGGTAGCTGATAGAATACTTACGTATGGTTTATTTTTATAGGCTAGGCAGATAAAAAAAGTTCACATTTATTCAGCCTATAAAATCACCACATTCTATAGAAACTTGTAAGTAATATTTTGCTTCATTAAATGTCCATATGAACAGTATCGGTTTTTTGGTCGTATCGCGTCGGTTTCCCGTGTGTTTAATGCAATAAAATGTGGGTTTCTGTGCTAATGTTGCGGGCAGTTAATCCATTGCACGGTCGCATTACACCAAATGTATGGAAACTCGTTGAAGTTGCCGCGACCGCCAAACGTAGAAATCTATTTCCTTTGTAAAATCGAGTACTTATTGTAGTGCGTTTGAAGTACTCATGACAGGATACTTAATTACTTAATTTTATGCAACACTTAGGCACTTCCTCTCTTTCACACATCCTTACACTTATATACAGTTTTGTCTCCTTGTTGGTAGGTAATATGGCATTTTAGACACCTACAGGCGTGCAGGACATCGCACGCGTATTATCGTCATTTGATAACGCAATAATCGAAATAAATTATTTCCCTTTTCAAACTTTATGCACTTACCTTAAGCTTGTAATGAAAAGTGTGCGATCCATATAAAAAAAAACATAAATTAATGATAGGATCTATCTAGTCTAGTGCATGGTGTGTGTGACCCACTTTTGGTTGAGTTTACAAGTTATCTTAGAAAAATCTCATCAATAAGCATTAACTTGGTCTGCTATATCTCTGATAACTTATCGAACTGCAAACATCTTTAAAATGTTAATAAGTTATTTAAATTGTATGTGCTAGGTAATTCTTAATTATTTCAGTATTTTTTTTATTTTGTAGCAAATAATTACGTTTACTCTTAAATATTTTAATAAGTACCTCGTTTTCAGGGAGCAACATCTAAAACATGTACTATTTTCTAATCTTAAATAAGCATATTTCAATACTACATATATGCTATTATTATAATATAGTTGTTAAGTTGTCTAGACAGACAGAGTTTGCTGTGGAATCTAAAAACGCTCTGAGCCTCCCGACCCAACTGTATAGGTAATAGGTATTATTGTCATTGTTAAGTTTGTTGTTGTTATATTTACGCTTTTAGACCTAAAATATATTGCGATCCACCAATACGTGTTACAAGTGGTTTTTTTTTATATTTTATAGGCTTGCGTTTGACAGCCACCTCGTCTGATGATATACGAAGATGCAGTCTACGATGGAGCACGCTTGCCTAGAAGAAACCGATTCACTCGCGACTTGAAGACACCCAGTTTATAATTAATTGTGGGGGAAACACCCATTCGGGCAGCGTATTCCACTGTTTAGCATTTCGAATAAAGAAAGTGGAATCAAACCGTTTCGTACGAGTTTTTGGTATATCTACCATAAAAAGGTGTCGCTTTTTCCAGGTCCTGGCCGTCCGATAGAAGAATGGGCAAATGGGGGGAATATAAGATCATGCAAATCCGAAGCACACTCTCCGAAATGTATCCGATAAAATACCGATAGGTTAGCTACTTTTCGACGATGATCGAGGCTTTGTAACAGTTTGTAGTAGTAGTTTGTTGGTAGTCTCTATCACGAACCATGACATCGCGATAAACATGGAGCGTGGCACCGGGCACCTGATCAGACAGGCTTTTTATTATACCTAATTACCTGCTATACGAGTATGTGTGAGTATCTTTACGCCAAGGCTTCATACTTATTATCTATAAATAAATGAAGCAAATTCTAATTCACACTTTGCTTATTACGTTTTATCTGATCTTGAATCAATTTGTTAATCAAAAACTTTCAACTGTTTGAAATGAAGACTTCCTTTTTAGCTGGCTTTCTTTTCTCATTCGCTTTTCAATCTGTTCTTGCTTTTCTAATCTGACTAGGTACATATAAGATTCCACACTACAATACCTACTCAAATATAATTTTACTAAAATCAGTTATGAATAAAATATATTACTTAGATATAATTGTTCCTGCCTCCGTAATACATTTTCAAAAGACTTCAAAAAAAGAGGTTCTCAATTCGACTGTATGTATTTTTTTTGTATATATGTTAAACGAGTACTGATTTTGATGATTTTTGGTAGGTAATACTTCAGAGGTGGTCCCATATAAATTTTATCGAAATCGGTTTAGTAGTTTGGTTTTTAAACCAAAATTACTAGAAAATATGAAGATGTCATCCAGGTATTCGAAGTTGAAGTCGTTTATAAAAAAAAAGCGTAATATTATTTATTACACTTTGATGGTCGTCTCTAATCTCGATAAGGTTTTTTGTAATCTGTTTGTCAAAAGATCTGGGTCGGCCGTTTAACATCGATAATACACAGCACATTTACTTGTAACTTTCATAAACTTTGATAAAATGTGTTTACAGCTTAAAATCTAAAGTTCTATGTATGAATATCATAAAGTTTTACAACTAGAGCGCAACCATAAATCCTTACTAACTTTGATATTTGAAATTATAGTAAATTCCTATTATTAGTCAAGCCTCTAGTAAAAGAAAAATATCTATTCAAGTAATATAAATTATACTTAATATGCTGATTTCATCAAGATACGAACAATATTTTAAAATAAGTAACTTTAGTTCTTTTGTATCAATATTAATTTTTTTTTTTTTTTTTTAAACAAGCAAGTGACGAGACGAGCATGGCGTTCGCCTGGTGGTAAGGTCACACCTGTCACTAATAGGAGCAGTGCCAGAATTGTGAACTTGCGAACACAATCCTGCGCCGCACTGCACTGCGCTCGTCACCCTGAGATATTAGATGTCAAATCTCTTCATACCCAGTAATTTCTCTGGTAACATTGCCCTTCAAACCGGAACACAGTACACAACACAGCTTGCACACTACTACTTGGCGCTTGAATAACTGGCAAAGGTGGTACGTGGTACTTCCCCAGGCGGATTCTGCAGTAGAGTCCTACCACTACAAAAAAATAGCATTATTATAAATTCATAGCATTAGTTGTCGCATAGATTAGAGTGAGTTCGATCCCGGGCCCGTACCAAGAAAGTGTTCGAATACGTATATACCGATTTTAAAACCGCTGGCTTTTATTTGAACAGGAAAAAATTCGTGAGGCAATCTGCATACGTCCTGCATACGATTAATTCAGTGGCGTAGGTACTCGTAATATGTGAATTCACCAACCCGCACCGGACCGGCGCGGCATGGTGAAGTGTCGCCTAATCGCCCTTCAAAGGTAGACTTTTTTTTTTTTTTATTGGAAGTTCACAAACAGCTTTATGCACCAACTATAGTAAAAAAAAAAGTACACAAAAATCGATATAGGGTGCATAATTCCTAAATAGTGAACCTAACTTACAAACTTATTTTTTTTTTTATCTACCATAATTATTTGTTATTATCTTACAAAAACAAAAACTTGTATTTCTTATTGTAGTGGGCTACTTCAACAGATTCTTTATCCCAATTTTAAGAGAGGAAAGCGGACCAAGTTTGAAAATATCTATATTTATATAGGCTTAGTGGGATGATAAAAGACTGATGCAGCACATAATACGTTTATAGCCATAATAGGTTTATCTTTAGCTCCATAGACAGATTAAGCTTCACTAAAGCCTTAGTATTGCCAAATGGCAATTTGTATAACAACACAAATCACGTGAAGTTATCGTATAATTTGTTATATATAATATCCCGTCGTAAATTTTATGTAAGTCGTAATTATATCGGATGACAAGTGCATTGGCGTGGTGGCTGCGCGTGCGCCGGCTAATCGCCGTGTAACGGTGGCGAACTGTAAAGTGCGCTACGGCCCGCGGCCCGCGTGCTAAATTTGCCGAAACACAGCTCTAGCGGGATAGATGCTCTTAATTCAAACTGCCACCAAATTGATTCTTTTGTTTCTGGCGACATGAGAGTTTATGACCTCTCGTTAAGTACATAATGCTATATGTTTTTTTTTTTAGATAGGTCTACGTTTGAACGCCAACTCGTCTGACGGAAAATGACTTTGTAGTCATGGAGCATGCAGACCTATGAGGTACTTCTTCACTCTAGCCTTGAATATGCCCATATTATAGTTTTCAGGAAACAACGAAGACGGCAAACCATATTCAAAGGCCAAGGCCAACTTTATATGCCAGAAAGACCATCTTTGAAACAAATAACAGCCGCAACATAAAGCCGTTGAATTTTTAAGCCCTTATTAATAACCGAGGAGTACCCACGGAATATTTAATCCGCCTTTTGCATTTTCCTTGCTTTCCAAATTTCTATTGGAGTACAAAGACAATAAAAGCCGTATCTTTTTTCCTATACGAATACACGTGCCGCAAATTCCAACATGTTGAAAAATTGGTCCATAATTTGTCACCGCGTGTACCTACTTATTACATGAATGTTTGTAAAATCAAATGAAAGTCGACCATACTTAATGACTCTTAAGTTCAAGGCTGTGTTTTATGAGCCATAACACACTCCGCTGTGTTCAAGCAGATAATTAACCTGTACTGGAGTAAACATTGACTATGCACGTTTATTGCTTTAGTAGCTTCGACACTAATATTATAATTATTACTGTAATTAAACCCTTCACGCAAAAAACTCAATAATTGTCGATTTATAGACATGTCACTGCTCATAATATGTACCAAAGCCATCAAAATTCATAATGAAATTGTTTTTGCAAACAACAAGAGCTCTCCAGGGTTTTCGGGAGATGCCGCACATCATACGCTAGTTCCCAATGATCATGTTTGTTATCAAACATGGCATCCTTCAACCAATGAGAGCAACTATTTGTCCTTCAGTGATTATCAATTATTCGATCACCTGGTCGACGCGACGCGTGATCAAAATGCTGGCGTTTATTTGGCCCAACGCATAAGCATTGTTATTCAGCGTGGCAATGCCGCCAGCATGCTGGGTACGCTGCCGATTGGTAGTGGGTTTGAGCATTTGGATTGTCTCTAGACTTTCATAGGTCTGGATACAATCCTTTTTTTTTCTTGTTTAGTAGACTAAGTAGTCTTTGTAGTTTGTTGTAGTTAATAAAGGCATAGGCCTAAAAAAATTGTTGCCTTAACAATGTATGCTACATCTAAATATAAATATAGGTAAGTACTAATACTTACATATTATACTTTTTATCGCGCAACCAACATCTAAGGGTTTTCCAGCTTTTATTCCAGTTAATAGCATTCTACAATAAAATTATAAAATGAATGTTGGTGCTACAGCGGGTGCATTGTCCTTGTATCGCGTTCATATTCTCAGTATATTCTAAACTAGCCAGGTTCGCGTGTCAATAACGACCCCAGTACCGCAACAATGAAGGCAAAGACGTCGATTCAATCATGTCGTGCAATGAAACCTATGAGATTTACCCATTACGGTACTTGCTAATAGATTTTCTTTTCACATAATGCTTTAGTTAAACTTTTTATGACTTCTCGCCCTTTGAAACGGCGTCAATAATAACTACAAGATCGTTTGAATCAGGTCTCTAAAAGTAGAGCCCATAGATACATAGCTTTTTGGCGTAAAATTAAAGAAGAATGCAAAGAAAAAACATAGTAGTACGACTAATAGTTAAGTTACATACTTATTAAAATTGCATGTTCTAAAGTTCCTTGAAAACTTGGCTTAGAAAAGACTAGTTTACTAGACTAGGAACTCCTACAACAAAGTGCCTTGTAAACTTCAATACTAATTTGTTTCAATCAAACTCTGTTCCCCACGCCCCTAACTTAACGCTTCGAACTATTAATTATTAACAAACCATACGTATTTAACGTCACGCAGTGGAATTGAAAATTTTACTTTAAAATCAACAACTAAAGCAGAACAATCTCAAACATCAGAATTTGAACCCGTTTCAATCATGTCGATTTCTGCCTTAGAACAAGCAAAATACGAAATAGATAAATCTTTGATTCTCAGTACATTTTGCATGCGTAGAATTGGTCTCTCGTTCGAGAACCCCAAAGGCACCTCAGCTTATTTAAAACAGCAACTTATGTTGGTACTGTCGGTCTGCGGTATTTGCTACCACGTCTTTAGTGAAATCGTCTACATTGGCCTCACGTTGTCTAATTCGCCACGAGTCGAGGATGTTGTTCCACTTTTCCATACTTTTGGCTATGGTGCTTTAAGTAAGTATCTTTTACACTCTTTCCCGTCTAGACGTACTTATTCCCTACTAACCTAGTATCAATATACCTAAGTATTCAACCCTCATTTTTCATTGTTGAGGTTATTCATTCATTAACACATTTTTACATAATCGTGCAAAGAATTTTCTACGTTACTAATTCGACAGGTATCGCAAAAGTGTTCGTTCTCTGGTACAAAAAGGATATTTTTACAAAACTTTTGATTGAACTTGCTGAAATATGGCCGCTGTCTCCATCAAACCAGGATGATAAAGCAATTAAAGACAATAGCTTGAATGCCCTTCGTATGGCCCATCAATGTAAGTACAAAATACAATGAGCAGTCAGATACGAGTATATCAAGGAATCATTTGGTAAGCGTACGCAATCAATAAAAAAAACTGGCCAAGTGCGAATCCAACCCGCGAACCAAGGATTCCGTAACAATAACATCACATAATATATTAGTATTCTGTTATATACTTACCAAAAACATAAGGCTAGTTTTTTTAGTTTGTTGTTTGTTTTTTAGTAACTTTTAACTTTCCACTAAATCACGCTAATTTTGTCACGTTTTCGTTTATTACCATTTTAACGACAAATCAAAAACAATATCCTTAATTGTTTACTTTTTATATTTATGTGTTTTGCTAGGATAAACACCATAATAATACATTTTGAATAAGCAGATAACGTAGGCATAGTAAAAATTTCCCGCTGGACCTCTTTTGCGGACGAATCTCTAAAAACATACGCAGACCTATGGAATACACTTACTATAGATAAGTGTCTATTTTTTAAATTTCAGGGTACTTCACTGTTAATATATTAGGCGTGTGGTTCTACAACGTGACACCCATTGCTGTCTACTTCTATGACTTGTGGCGGAGCGGAGATGCCGCCATTGGCTTCGTTTGGGTCTCATGGTACCCGTTCGACAAACATCAACCCTTTGCCCATGTTGTCGTTTATATTTTTGAAATCTTTGCCGGTAAGACATTGGAACATTATCATACTTCACGTGTATTCAAAAAACATACTCAAAAATCAAGCACTGATTATAGAGTATCGTGACGATTCGTAGAAAGAAACACAGAATTAAAACGCCGCCTCAGAGTGGATAATCATGTTATCAAGCAAAACGTTCCTTTTATTGACAGAGTGAAAGCCTTGATGATATACAATCATTTGACTCCCATTAACACATCGAGGGTAACAATATACTTGATCGTAGCAAGTAGCAATTAATCTAATTTAAACTGATTATTACACTTTACATGCATTCTAAAAAACTTGAATTGAGCAGAGCATAATTGCGATTGCATGTTGAACTAAAAACAAATATAGCAACCACTTTCGTTGGTAAATTGTAGAGAACAAAATGAGCTGTAGCCATCTCATGAATGAACAAAAACTCATCAAGTCGCAGTCGGTATGAAAACTAGTATAGGCTCGCGAGACATTGGGTTTCACTACTCCGCTTTCTTAGAAAACCTAACGAGTATGAGTTAGAGAAAAACTAAAGACTGAAGTGGACGCTAGCGGTCTAGAGGTATATAATTATCATGGGGCCACCTTGTATTTCTCTTCTTATAACACCTTCCATAATAGTAAGGAAGTTCGTATAGGCTGAGTGGCCAGCCCTAGTGTCAGAGTTAATGTGCCGCCCGAAGGCCTCTGACATGGCTGAGGGTTGTTGTTATAGAAACTAGAACAAACAATCGGGACCAAGAATTAAACGTGTCATCCGACACACGGTAGCGCACAGAAATAAATGCCACTCACGGTCACCCATCCGAAGACTGACCAGGCCGTCCGTTGCTTAACATCGGTGATCGTTTAGAATCACCTAGACAAGCTACCCCACGAGCGATACAACTATATCAAACATTGGAAAACCAGTTTTAAAACGGATGTATGCGTACTTGGAGGAAGGATATACCTCTTTCTCTGCATTAGTACGAATGATTAGCGGGCATAGAAATAGAACAGTATATAGTACAAATAGTATAGTATAGTTCATGACACAATATTTAAGGGTTTGTCTCTAAGTAAACGACGTGAAGACTTGCCGTTGTCAAATTCTGCCCGTAACTCCTCGTTCGTGTACCTTCTGTAACTCTTCTTGATATTAAGTAGTTTATTTTCAGGTCAAACCTGTGTGTGGATAATGGTATGCACAGACCTGCTTTTCTCCGGCATGGCGAGCCACATCGGCTTGTTGCTTCGCCTGCTCCAACATCGCCTGGAATGTATCGGCACCACTGACCAAACTGATGATGAGGATTACCAAGAGATCGTTGACAATATCAAACTGCACCAACGTCTCATAAAGTAAGTCAAAAAATATTACTATCATTGTATCATCAAATCTTAAGTTCATATTTCCCGCCCAAGCGTTTGATTGATTCTCACAAATGCATCGACCAATAACAAGCGCAGTACAGAACTGCGCTAACAGGCTTCCAATCGCCGATGCAAGGAAACAGACGTGATTGGTGTATTCGTACCGACTATCGCCGGCCGCCGCTGCTTGCGCGGTCATTCATACTACTTCTTCTAAAACTATAATACGAAATTATCTGCGATTTTACCTAAAAGCGTTCTGCCATCAAATCTGTGTTTTTATTTAGAAAAGGACTTTAAAGTGTGTCGTGCCGTGCCCGTAACCCATAATCACTACCGTGAAAGGACTGTCCAGGAATCCAGGTGAGCCTGTTTATATTGTTATTTGGTCTCCCTGCAAAGTAAGAGAATTCAGTCTAAAACCGTTTGGGAGGACTTCCCATCCCCATGGAGCTCCAATACGCTTCATTTTATGGTGCCGAAACCAGGGAATAGGTTGTAGATTCATACCTAATCGTAATTTGCAAGAAAATATTTCTATGTAAACTTCGCTATTTTCATGTTAATGGCTACCGCCATATCGAAACCGCACTCCATTCAAACTTCATCGACTTGCATCTCGTAAACTACTGTACATTTCTCGTTTCTGTGTGAACAATAGATAATCAGAAATACACGAATCTCATTAGAATACATATTTTTTCATTTGGACTGCGCGTACGCAGACTAAAGGAGTTAGAAAATACATATTTTGTTGTCAGATTCAAATTGCAGATTGTTGTTCCGTGCGTTTTTAGTACATGTAAATTATCGTTTTCTTTTGTTCAGTACATGCACTAAGGCGTACATTTTATACGTCACAACAATTAAGTTGGATATTAATTGGTATCTAGCTATTCGGAGATAGGTATTTCGTAGATATTCATTCCTTCAAATCGTAATCATATTAGGTAGTACCGATCCATTTTTCATCATATTCAATCGTAACCGTAACCAGTACCTCCCGCATTCTAATCAATCACAGTACCTACCAACCTAGAACGAAGTTCGCACGAAGTGCAGAACGTAAACATTGTTAAGTTGTTATCTATTAAGTGAAATTAGTGATGTGCGTTGGATAAGATATTTTATCGTTAATTTTCTTCGATTAATATTTTATTTTATTTCGTTTCAAACATTTTGCATTGTCAACATGGCTTTGTCGCGATCATTATCTAAGGATACTACTAGCCTATCGCCCTCGGATTTGCCTGTTTTGCGACGAAAACGTACCCTTGTTTTAAACCGATTACGCAAAGTGTTGGAAGTTGCTATAACTGCTAAAACGGATTCATCTCGGCTTGGAGAATTCCTCGTACACTACGGGCAGGTACAGAGGCACTTAGATTACTTCGAACATGCTCATGTAGACATTTTAAGTATTGTAAACGACGCGGAAGCTGAGAGGGAGGACTTAATCCGATCTGACTTTGATAAAATTTATTATCAAGTGCTTACAATTCATCACGCATTGGTATCCCCTCCGCCTACTTCTGCTTCGTCTACAGCGCAATCTAAATCTGGTATTAAGCTACCGAAGTTAGATCTTCCGAAGTTCTCGGGCAATATTAAAGAGTGGTCAATGTTCCACGATGCGTTCAATTCGCTCATTCATTCGAATGAATCTCTTTCGGACTCCGACCGGATGCAGTATCTCCGGGCGAGTTTATTCGGGGACGCGTTGGGGCTTATACGTACATTTCCCATCCAAGGCTCGTACTACCAAGAAGCATATCAAACACTCATCAATCGTTATCGTGATAAACGTGAACTAGCATTTACTTGTTGGCGCGAAATGCAAAACATTACACTAAAGCTGAACTCACCTACCGAATTCAGACGTGTGTTAGATTTATTCAACGAGAACCTGCTCATTCTGAAAAGTCTGAAGTTGCCGACAGACCAATGGGATTTCATACTGTCCTATCATTTGTTGTCGAAGTTAGACTCGAAGACTCGTTGTGCTTTTGAGAAAGATCATTCGGCTTCGGAACTACCTAGCTACTCCGCTCTCAAGGAGTTTCTTGAATCGCAATGTGAAGCACTCGTTCGTGATACCCACTTCTCGGGTAATCGCGATTCTCAATCGTCTACTACTACTACTACTAGTAGTAACAAAAATGTTGCCAAGTCAACTAACGTTGGTAATAAGAAGGTTACGTCTTCATTGTTATCTAATCCAGAGAAAACTACTGTTCAACCAGAACAATCGAAATCAACTTCCACTGAAAGTTCTAGCGCTGTTGTACCGGGATCGACTTCTTACAAGTGCTCTTTTTGTTCAGAGCCTCATTCGATTGCTCATTGCAAATCATTTGCTGCAAAATCAGTTAAAGAACGACACGATATAGCGAAACAAAATCGTTGGTGTTTCAATTGTCTGAAACCCTCCCATGTTCTTCGGGACTGTCGTTCAGTTTTTAACTGTTTAAAATGTCATCAAAAGCATCATACACTTATTCACCAGGATAGTCATGCAAGTAGTTCTGAACAAAAGGATTCGGCCGGTGCACCAGTACGTGCTTTAACAAATATCGGTGAAAATTCTGTAGTTCTTCTATCGACTGCCGTTATACAAATTCGTGATTCGTCAGGCAACTACCAGTCATTCCGTGCCATCGTTGACACAGGTAGCCAGGCGCATTTTATTTCAGAGCGTGCAGTCAATCGGTTAGGACTTTACAAACGTGTGACCTCACGCCAGGTTCGGGGTGTAGGTAAATCGTCAGCTTCCATTTCTGGAACTGTTCAACTTCAGATTGGTATTAATGGACAAGTGGCATTCAATCTTGATGCATTGACAATACCTAACATTTGCGGAAACATGCCTAGCATGAAACTCAACAAATCGTCTTGGCTTCATATTCGTGGTCTCAATCTCGCTGATCCGGATTGGGACAAACCGGCTCCGATCGATGTTCTCTTAGGTGCTGAGATTTTCCCCTCTCTTATTCTACCTGGAAGTGTGAGTGGAGAACCGAAGCAACCTACTGCGTTGAATTCTGTGTTCGGCTGGCTTCTTATGGGAAGCGTTCTCGATAACCAAGCAGATGACGACATCAACTCGTTTTTCGTATCGGATGACCAACTTCTTCAGGAAGTCAAGAAGTTCTGGGAGTTAGATACTCTTCCAGATACAACAAAGCTGACAGCTGCAGATCAGAAATGCGAGAAAATCTATTGTGATACGACAACTCGGGACAACGAAGGGCGATACTGTGTGACCTTACCGTTCAAAGACGATGTTCAACCATCATTTCCAGATTCCAGACAGTCTGCTCTTCGTCGTTTTCATTCCTTAGAGCGTAAACTTTCGTTAGACTCTGTTCTTCAAGAACAATATTCGGGTTTCATGGCTGAGTACCTTCAGTTAGGTCACATGAGTCCTGTGCCCACTAACGAAGTGTGTCAAGGAAAGTATTACATACCGCATCATTGTGTGCTTCGTCCGGATAACGTCAGTACAAAGCTGCGCGTTGTTTTCGACGCATCGAATCGTGACGCCGTCGCTGGCGTATCGTTAAACGAAACTTTACTTATCGGTCCAAAGTTACAAGCTAGTATTTTGGAAATTCTTCTGAGGTTTCGTTTACACTCTGTGGTGTTTTGCGCTGACGTGTGCAAAATGTACCGTCAACTGCTCATAAAAGATGAGCATCGTGACTATCAAAGAATCTTCTGGAGATTTCATTCATCTCAACCGATCTTAGAATACCGACTGAATACCGTTACCTACGGTGTTTCTTCCGCTCCGTTTTTGGCGTGTCGTACTATCAAACAACTCGCTGACGACGAAGGTGGTGATTTACTTCTCGGCAAAGCTGTTTTAACACAAGATGTGTTCGTTGACGACGTCGTGACCGGATGTTCAGACCTCGAGCAGGCCATGCGCATGAAAACTGAGCTTATCGAAATTTTGAAACGCGGTGGCATGGAGTTACGTAAGTGGGCAAGCAATGTCCCGTCTCTGCTCGCAGATCTTCCTTCCGAGCACTGTCTCACCGAAAACGTATCGGTGGATGTTGAGAAGTCCGATATTCTAAAAATATTGGGGTTGAAATGGGAACCTCGTTCCGACCATTTCCTATTCGAAGTCAAACCTCTCGATCGCGTATGTACCAAGCGTAATATTCTGAGTGAGCTCGCTAGAATTTATGATCCCATCGGTTTTCTATCGCCTCTAACATTCTTCGCGAAATATCTCGTTCAAAGATTGTGGGTTCTAGGCGTAACGTGGGATGAAGACCCTCCAGAAGATATCAAAAGGGAGTGGAATCGTTATATCGAAGAACTTCCTCTAATAGAAAGTCTCAAAATTCCACGACATCTAGCTCCACCTCATATCAAATCGTGTGAGCTCCACGGATTCGCGGATAGTAGCATGCGTGGATACGGAGCTGTGGTGTATCTTCGTGTTCGTGACCTTCATGAAAATGTCAAGGTCTTCTTTGTGATGTCTAAAGCAAGAGTTGCCCCCATCAAAGTGGTTTCTCTTCCAAGGCTTGAGCTTTGCGCTGCCGTTCTCGCGGCAGACTTACTCAAATTCGTGAGTGTGATTTACCAATCTCTTCTCCCCATTTCAGACTTGTTCGCGTGGTCAGACTCGACTGTCACGCTCGCGTGGATTCGTTCGCCTTCCTCGCGTTGGAAGACGTTCGTAGCTAATAGAGTGAGTCATATTCAAGATGCGATCCCTAGCGCACGCTGGTTAAAGGTTCCCACGACTGACAATCCTGCAGACGTTCCTTCAAGAGGTCAAACACCAGCCGAGCTTGTTAATAATTCGTTATGGTGGGCGGGGCCTAGTTGGCTCGCTGAGGACTGTCAGTTTTGGCCTTGCTCAATTTCAGATCCTTCTGAGGAGGAACTTCGTACTGAAGAAAAGGTGCAAGTTCTCCTTTCAAGCGATGAACCTTCGCATCCTATCGATGACTTACTTATTCGATTTTCATCAATCCGTAAAATCCAACGTATCGTTGGCTTGTGTCTTCGTTTCGGTCACAACGCGCGTTCTAAACTTAATCGCCGTTCTGATCCTCTCTTAAATCGTGCAGAAATTCATAACGCGTTGTTAGTTATCGTAACACGTACTCAGTTCCTTAACTTTCAGGAAGACATGAAGCGTTTGAAAGAAGACAAACCTCTTTCAAAACCAATGAGAAAGCTAAATCCTTTCATCGATAGCCAGGGAATTCTCAGAGTAGGAGGTAGACTTTCGAGATCCGGTTTGGAATATACTCACAAGCACCCTGCTTTGCTTCCCAGGCAAGCTGCGTTGACATTCATGATTATCGACGCATTCCATCGTGAAAATTGTCACCCTGGAATTAACACACTACACTACTTGGTTAGCCAACAATTCTGGATTTTGTCGGCTAAACGAGCGATTCGACATCAAGTTTCTAAATGTTTGAAATGTTTTAAAACTCATCCCACTCCTCTCGAACCGTTCATGAGTGATCTACCAGCTGTCCGTGTCAATCAAGTCAAACCTTTTAGTATCGTCGGCACGGATTATGCAGGAGCGTTTCGTGTCAAATCCGGCAAACATCGCGGTGCCAAGATAACCAAAGCATATCTTGTCCTCTTCGTTTGCTTAACGACCAAATGCGTTTACCTTGACGTAGCGACAGATCTGACAAGCGAGGCTTTCATTGCTGCTCTGCGACGTTTCGTTAGCCGTCGTGGTCGCGTTAGTGTCATTTATTCTGACCGCGGAACGAATTTCGTAGGCGCGCAGCGAGAACTCTCTTCGTACATGCAAGACGCCGCTCGCAACGAAGGAATCGAGTTCAGAATGAATCCTCCCGCCAGCCCACATTGGGGTGGAGTATGGGAAATTCAGGTGAAAGCTACAAAATCACTTCTTTATCGTGTTGTTGGCAATCAATCATTAACGTTAGAAGAACTCTTCACGTTATTCGCTCAAATAGAATCGGTATTAAACTCGAGACCACTTTACCCGTTGAGCTCAGACCCTAATGACTTCGCGGTGCTTACTCCCGGTCATTTCTTAACGTTAGAGCCTTTAACGTCTGTACCCGACGAAGATGTTACTTCGGTCAACATAAACCGTCTCAGACGATGGCAACTAATCCAAAGGTTTCAACAAGACTTTTGGAATCGGTGGAAGAATGAATATCTCCAATCGCTTACTCAACGTGCAAAGTGGACGAAACATTCGAAACCATTGGACATCGACTCTGTAGTTATAATCAAATCAGAAACTCCTCCACTAAAGTGGCCTATCGCGCGCGTAGAACGCCTACACGCTAGTCCAGATGGAGTAATACGTGTAGCTACTTTGCGCCTACCGAACGGATCTTTCCTAACGCGACCGTTAGTAAAGATCTGCCCTTTACCTAATCAAACTGATTAAATCGTAGCAATTTATCTTAACATCTATCTATCTATTAGTTAAGTAATCTAAACATTTAGTTATAGTTCATTATTCGTTAGATTTACTATTGTTCACACATATACGACACCGCTCCATGCCAACATGAATCATTCATTACTCCGGCATATTTTTCGCATTCTTCTTTAGTAAATATGCCAAACGTAAATTATTTTGCATTATTCGAATATTTCGAAAATACACCTCACGTGTATTTTGGTGGGCGGTAATGTATCATCAAATCTTAAGTTCATATTTCCCGCCCAAGCGTTTGATTGATTCTCACAAATGCATCGACCAATAACAAGCGCAGTACAGAACTGCGCTAACAGGCTTCCAATCGCCGATGCAAGGAAACAGACGTGATTGGTGTATTCGTACCGACTATCGCCGGCCGCCGCTGCTTGCGCGGTCATTCATACTACTTCTTCTAAAACTATAATACGAAATTATCTGCGATTTTACCTAAAAGCGTTCTGCCATCAAATCTGTGTTTTTATTTAGAAAAGGACTTTAAAGTGTGTCGTGCCGTGCCCGTAACCCATAATCACTACCGTGAAAGGACTGTCCAGGAATCCAGGTGAGCCTGTTTATATTGTTATTTGGTCTCCCTGCAAAGTAAGAGAATTCAGTCTAAAACCGTTTGGGAGGACTTCCCATCCCCATGGAGCTCCAATACGCTTCAATCATATTCTAACCGTATTTTGCATAAATTACTAAAACCTCTTTTTAACCGTTTTTTAGTTCATAAATGGTTTGTCAATTTCTTTCGAAATACGAATACATTTTCAAAAAAGAAGACAAAACACTTTTTAACTAAAATAGGTTTAAAATACGTTTTAGTGTTTTATGCATAAGACGGTAACGTCGGCACGGATACGGGAGAAGTTGATACAATTATGGGTCAAGACTCCTTCAGCATTGGGGTGTCAACGTAAGGACCAAGAGGAAGTATTTAATAGTAGATTGTTAGCCAAGGGGTTTGAAAACTATATTTTTCTGCACTTAGTTACGTACCTTTGGAAGTGAAAAGCTAAAGATTAGTCTGAATGTTGTGTCATGAATATCATTGCATAGGCCCATATTTTTGTTTAGGCTAAAAAACAAAAAACTTTTTTTAATAGTAGCGAAATATTTTGTAATTTTTTGTTTTTATATAACGTTAAAATAATCATGATTGATGTTTTAGGTATTGCAACGACTTAGAAAATGTTTTCTCACTTTCGAACTTTGTAAACGTTGTACTTAGTTCTGTCAACATTTGCTGCGTTGTCTTTGTGATTGTTGTAAGTTTCTAAATACTTAGACCAGTAAGTAATTTGGTACCAAACATGAGATATGGTTAAATTTACATGTGTGTTTCAGTTGTTAGAACCGTTTATGGCAGTTAGCAACAAATTGTTTTTGGGATCAGCGCTGATTCAGATTGGAATGCTGTGCTGGTATGCAGACGATATTTACTACGCGGTTTGTATTTTAGGACCACTTAACATCCCAATTGCTTTGAAAATTGAATCGTCAATCTACTTTTCGTCTTTGGACATATCTCTCTTTTTATTTCTACAGAATGCAAACGTGGCAGTCTCCGCTTATAAAGGGAATTGGTATGTGACCAACCCTAGATGTCGCCGTGCGCTGCTTTTCCTTATAAAAAGGTAGATAATCTAAATTCTCTTCTTTTCATTCTTTATCTTTTCTTAATCTTAAGTGATTAGATTTAAATCTAAGATACAAGTAAGTTGGAAGGGTTGCCTGAGAATGTGTTAGGTATATAGACCATAATATTATATGCTTTATTGTTTTTTTTGCAGGGCTCAAAAACCAATAGCGTTCACTGCAATGAATTTTACTGATATTACACTAGTGACATATTCATCTGTAAGTTGGTTCCTAAATTATTATCTTTCAACGAATAGGTACTTTGTTATACATAATTTATAAGTAGGTGTATCTAGTAGAAAACCTATCGCCAAGCACATAAATTGTGTTCTGGTAGCCTAACTAGAAATCCAGATCCCATTTCACTCAGCCAAACTCGGCAAATATATCATCTTCGACCACACTATCGTCGGTAACATCAAACGGGCAGTGGTTAAAATCCTAGCTTGTCAATTAAAAAAGGCTGTAAGGTATATGATATTCATCTTTTATTTTGTTGCAGATTTTGTACAGAAGTTACTCATATTTCGCACTCTTGTATACAATGTATAATGAAAACTGAAATATATCTGTGGGTACGAATATCTACTCCCTAGGTTTCCTTTTTCGCAATGCATGTAGAATTATAAATAATTATAAACTTGTTTTAAATAAAAAAGTTTTTAAACAACAGTTAGCTACGGTAGTTTCTGTCAGTATTGTCACGACTTGTTTACGCCCTTGTCAGTTCTTATAGCCATTTATAGTCATTTCCATTCGTAATTGTGCGAACAATCTTATGTCCGTCCTAGTTCCACTCTAGAACTGGTTGTGGAACAAATAAACATAATAATTTTGTATAAGGCTTGAATAACTTGTAATCTGGGCATTTCGTGGGCAGTGACCGACAAATTCAATGCCTTGCCATACTGATCAAGCGAACGCGATGAAGTCATGTTCGGCATCGGCTGTAACAGATTCTATTGAAAACCAGAGCTTGCCTAGTATTCCAGTCAACATAGAAATTGACGAACAGGCGCTGCACAGAGCTAAAAGTGCCTACTTTCAAAGTGGTTTACATCGTGCACCCACACCTGCCAGTAGTAGACAGACGTATATCCAAAGATCATTTGCGAACACTTCTTCGATAAAGCAATCTAAAACACCTGAACTTAATAAAATAAACGAGTATGCAGTTCTTAAAGTGTATGAGCATAGAAATTTTGGAAAGTCTGGATCTAACTACAGCAAAATGTCTGAAGATTTAAGCATCCCTAATCTGCCGAAATGCCGGTCCCTTGTATGCAATAGACCTAAGTTTGCCGTGCCCAATTTAAGGTCACATTATTACAAGATAGATTCGGTAAGATGATAATTATTGTCAACATTAGTGTTGTGTTTTAAATAACACGTTTATTACCTGTATTTGATTTTCTTTTGATTAACAGAGCAGGCAAGAAAATACATGTGAAGCAGGTTGTATTTATTTACCGAAACTGCAACCAGATGAAGCTGAGTTTTTACAACTCGTTACCGAAGACAATGTCCAACTTGTGGAAAAATACCTTGAAGATCACCCATCTGTGAATACGAACTGCACAAACTTCCAGGTTAGCATGTTAGCATTAATCCAAAGATATGATGTTAATTAATATAGGTACGTTTGTAACACACACTTTGCCACTCTATGTAGGGTATATCGCCGCTTCACATCGCCGTGCGTAACAGATCCGAAGAAATGGTGGAATTTCTCCTGAGAAATCCGTATACAGAAATTGGTGACACTGTATTGCATGCCGTAAGAGATAACAGTATAAAAATATTGGGTAAATTATTTTTGGCTTTCACTGGCTATGCGAAACTCGCTAGCAGTAACCTTTATAGCACATTATGGCTTGCAGTTATGCTTTTGGATGCCCAGAGGAAAATTTCTCCTGGGCTTGAGTTCGCTGGAGCGACACATTCTACGATTTTCCCTTCGCACGTAACCCCTCTGATTCTCGCTGCGCAGTTAAATAACTACGAAATAGTGACCTTGCTGATGTCTCGTGGCCATACAATAACAAGTCCTCATTCGCCAAATTGTGACTGTATAAACTGCAAGTAAGTAACAATGACTGGATAAAAAGATATAATTTCTTTGACCGCATTCCTATAGGTATACTAGATAACTAGTTAACTATACGTTACATTCACACGTTCAATTTAAACGGCCGTCAATTTATGGGTATTTTTCGACACAATCGCTTTTCAGTGCCCGACTAGTTAGTAGAATAGTGTTTTGCATTTAAACTGTTCTCTCAAGCCAAAGACGACTCGGGTTTAATGACTACATTTTGTCTATTAGTTAACGAGTGCTAAACTGCTGAATAATGCAGTTCCAGCCACGCCCACGCGTGTCGCATGTCTGTTGTTTCCGAGATCTGATTCACAGCACACCGTTATTACTTTAACGCCTATTTTCCGAGGAATTGTGTGGTGATAGAAGACGGACTGCACGCGAGTAGAGCCCGCCTGTCTGTGTACCGAGCCATATCCTCCCCTGCGTACCTGGCGCACGTCACGTCTGATCCTATCCTTGAAGCGTTCCGTCTCACTGAAGAGTTAGCAGCAAACGCGGCGTCTTACAGACACCTGGCTGCTGAGTACTCCCAACTGAGAGACCAAGTCAGAGAGTTTGCTGTCAGCTTAATAGGTAATAGAAGACTTAATTCATATTTTCCGGTTACCTTAACTGTTATTGATATGACTAGTTCTACACATTATATCTTAAGTTCTCTCAATTCATTCATTCAAAATCAAATCAAAATTAGAATCAAATATTTATTACATATAGTTTGTTTACAAACTGTAAAATTTTGAGGTCGGATAAAATTCGAATCGATTTGAATTCAACGGCTAAAACGAACTACACATAAAAAATATACAGCCGACTTCAACTTCGAATACCTGGATGACATCTTCATATTTTCTATTAATTCTGATTTAAAAACCAAACTACCGATATCGATAAAATTTATACGGGACCACCTCTGAAGGTACTGGCCTACCAAACAAAAAAAAAACTTTAAAATCAGTTCATAGTTGCTCCGACAAAATACATACAAAAAAATTACAGTCGAATTGAGAACCTCCTTTTTTGAAGTCGGTTGAAAATATAGTACGATGACCGTTTGCTCTATCGATAAAAAACTAAACTCTACAAACTATATAGTTTGGTTGCCAATTATATTGCAGGAAACTGTCGTACTTCTAACGAAGTGGAACTTATTCTCAAACAGACGTCTGGCTGCGAGGGCCGACGTCATTTCGTTTTGCCTCGACTACTCATGGCAGTAACCTGCAAACAATGGGAATTTGTCGCCCATCCTAATACACAACAGGTGAACCTAAATAAAATAGATGTACGTATGTATTTTAAAATAGTGTATGTGTAGGTGTGTACTGTATTGCATCTGCCTTAAACATCCCGTTGTGCATAGGCCTAGCCTCGAAGGGAGGCGTGTAGGACTAGGTGGTCTACTACTAGATCCTAATTCTAAAGTCTAAACATAAATTATAGAATTAAAAATTAGAGTATAGAAAGCCTGTGATTTCAACAGCACGACCGATGCACGACCGGGTACGACGACACTACAGTTTTTTTGGGGCTTTTAAGCCCCAAAACTTTAAGCTCCAAAACTGCTCAACAAATTAATCTAAATAAAATCTACGTAAATATTTAAAAATACTTTCATGCATGTGCTAGTTCAAAATTAAGAAATGCACCCAAACTTTCTTGACGCTTCTGATGAATGAAATAGTTGTTAAAACTAGAACGCGTAACTTACTACTTACTTACTTCGTTCTTTCGCCAGCAGTTGGCTTAAAAGTCCCAAAACTGCATATCATGGCACTTAACTACCATCTGTTCAAGCGTGATAGGTATTATTTTACTACCGTGCACTCGTACATGGAACTGTTATTTAGATAACGCGGTCACCACGCACTACAAACCAATATTCTTTCAACTTTTAGGTGCTGGAGTCGTATTGGTTGGGAGATTGGTACAGTTGGCGAAGCAAATCGATTCTGACAAAAATGTTGATTGTTTTATGTCGAGTTTTTATGCTGCCGCTTATTTTGCTGTTTTGTATTGTGAGTATTTTGTTTTTGTAACAGTTCTCTATATTAAATCTTTGTTACACGGAAAACTTATCATATACAAAGACAATAATACAACCAATTAATTATTCAGGCTTCGACAGACCAAAATTTACGAAAAAATAAACAAAGCTATCTTTGTCCTTACATTCTACTAAATAAGGACTGCAACATTTTTATGTAGTTATAGTTATAATCTGATACTCTTATCTTTAAAATTTGGTTTTTATCTTTAGCAAATGGAAGCTGATCGAAAATTAGTATGGTCACTAAAGAGTCTTGGTGTGTCTATGAAAGTGCAAAATCTCAAGCCATACCAGTTCTTGTAAAATACCGTTCATGTAAAAGTTGGTCACGTTTACATTTCCCAAATCACTGACTGCCAAAACACGAAAGTTTCATTAACCTTTTCTAAACATCTATTAAAATACCAGAGCACTGGCATCTCATCTGCCTGTTGGGTACTTAGTAATTAGTGAATAGACCCTGGCTAAAACTTCAGAACTAACTTCATCACCACTACCTTTTCCTGGTTGGAGTTAGTATACCCTCAGAACTGTCTCTCTGTGCATCTCTCAATTTTTTTTTTATTTATACGGGATTATTCACGTTCAAATAAGTCGGGATCTCCGAGTAAAGCTTCGATCACACCTGGTGATCTTTTTTAAGGAGTGAAACTGAGGCCAAAGCTTGCGCAGCCACGTCCTGAAGGTCCTGATTCGTATAGTGAAGATAGTGACGAGCGCAGTTTCATTACACATAAGTTATTCCGTTTAAAAAAACGGGTCAAAACCTACATTTTCATGATAAAATCTCTTTGAATTGTTCTAACTCGACGTTCATATCTTGCAGCTCATTAACAAAAAAGTTTATAAGCTCTCCTGTCTTGTTACCTCCAGCTCTTACCACGGCATCAACTGCTGAAACACTATCAGATACCACTGAACAAATTGATTACCCACGCTGCTTCCTACTTCGTATTCCTTGCTCTCGTCTTCTATATTTCAAATCAAGATAAGAGCAAGCTGCAGCGCGGGCCGCCGAATACAGGTTTGTAAGAGGTTAAATGGTGCGTTATTGCAGTATTAACACGGCGTAATAGTTCCTGTTTTGACACTGGCCTATAAAAAAATCCTAGCGTTTTAGATGAATTGGGTCACAGTACTTTTTAGGGCTCGTATTTTTGAGACAGGTTTTGGTAGACATCAGCGCAACATCTGTGGCACTTACCTAATATTTTCCACTAGATTTCAACGTACCTATAACGGGGTCCATATTCCCCATAAAAAGTAGAGTTCTAATATAGGCACCAATGACGTGCGAAAAGTGCAGAACCTTCATTACCGATCCTGACATCATGGCCCTAAAGTTGGCAACGGTGAAAACAAATTTGAGCTCAATTTCCAGGCTTTGCCTGACTTTCGCTGCAGTTACCTAGAGCATATGGATTACTTATATTTAACAACCTGCCGTCCGCAGTTTCACCCGCGTCGACAGTTCCACAGGACTGTTTGGTTTTGGAGAAAAAGTCGCCTACGTTACTTTTACATTTTGAGCGTCGTCGTAGACTCTCTTCCTATCCTGAAAGATTGAAACATTTTCTTGTAATACCTCTCGAGGTGCGCCGGAAATATATCAGAATCACCATGCTCCACAAAATGATTACTGTTCTATTGCCTCCCCTCATCTCTTATATACCTCTTCTAAACTTCAATACTAGATTCAAATCTCGTAATTTAAACCACAAGTTATTCAGTATCCAGACCTTCAACAACAACATATCCTGCTGTAATCCCATTGTTAGTTTAAGTCGTGAATAGGTACAACGAAATTCTAAATCTGGCAAATAATGAAGACATTGATATCTTTGATAATAAGTTCAGTCGCTTTCAATTTAAACTATAAAGTAAACTATTATGTTTATGTTCTAATTAAAAATTTGTTTTGGCTTCCTACATAATTACCAACATAAGTTGTTTCTTGCATAAATATTTGTAAATTGTATCTTCTAAATGATATGAATGTACCTCTTGCGATTGTACTTAAATCTTTTCTAATAAGCAATACTAGGCACATATTTTTGGAATGTGGCCTTTTTTTCAGCTTTCCCCACTAGGGATTTTGGCTCCGCGCGATAAACGTGTAAACATTACCTATATACAAGTATGTTTAAGATGTAGACATTCCTTTGTTACTTTCTGTTTTAAGTGCTACGAAAATAAAAATCAATAAACACCAACATGTCAAGAATTACGTTAACTAGTCGTTCGGTTATCGCCTGAAAGAAGGACAAAAACCCCTATTGCCGAACAACGACTGTTATGTTTTATTTTTAGTGTTTTCCTCGTGTTTTTGGCAATAAATATATTCTTATTCTTATTTTTATTCAATAAACTAACAAATATTTACACTTATTATGCATTCATAATATAAGCAAAGATTCCTAAGAATTAAAGTAACAAAAGTTTTACAAAAAGTTGCAGAATTTTGCCGTCACCTTTTAGATAAGATGAAGTCAAGATTCAGACAATAAATAACATAAGAAACACGAGACTGTGTTCGTGAAACCATTTTATAGCAACATTTTGCATTTAGATTAACACCAGAGAATATAAAGTTACAAAAATAACTACCTTTGGACGTTTCGCAGCGACTGTTACTTATTAATCTTAGATCTGAACGCCAGTTCTTATATTAAAGAAACTGATGACCTCGATCTGTATTAAATATGAATTCGTAACTGTCGAGATGAAATTCAAGTTCAAATGATAAGAAATAATAAACGTTATAGTTCCAGCATGCTTATAACCTTTGTTATGGCAGCATTGCGCCATGCACAAACTTTGACTAGGTACTTGCGAATTTTGTGAAGAAAACGTTACTTAAAAACATAAATTGCTAAACGTTCATTTCGCATTAAGTGTACGTACTTTTCATAATAATAGGAACCTTTAAAAATTCTCTCAGAATAAGCTTTTGGCCAAATGTTTACATTTTAGTTTTCACCCTTCCTAAACAAATTTCTATTCCTGCTCCTTTTTCAAAGTGCTCATTTTGAAAAGTGTACGTTATGATAAGTGCCCTTTACGAGATAAACAGGTACTTTTTAGACTGCATCGTCACTTTTGTCATTCCCACGATCTCAGAATACTACGACATTTTGGTCAAAAACTAGCTTAACGCTACAGGTTTGATAGTATGCCACTTGACCCTATTCCCTTTATTGTGCGAAAGTAACTAACTGTCTCTATACGTAATCTTTGTGTTTCACGACTGAACCGACCTATTGATAGCTAAATTTTGGCAATAATGAGTAGTGTACTTACCATATTATCTATGAGACAGGAAAAAATATTCCCCCAAACTTCTAACAACCAGAAAATTTTAGGTACAAATACGTTAACGTCATAGGGTTAATATGTAAGCTCCCTTGAGAAAAATTTACAATAATACCCATGTTATTATGCCATATTATACTTCAGGCGCAGAAGGTCTGCTAATCCTCTACGTATGCGGCTATACCTGGTCCGCAATCCGTATGTCCCTGATGCAGGGTCCACGCCGCTTTTTTATGGCCATGTGGAACTGGGCCGAGATCATCATGCTCACGCTCTTCTGGCTCACATTCGTCTTCTGGGTCTTAGCGGCTATAGATACGAATACCTCCGACGAAATCATGCTAAAAGGTAGCTTTTTTGTATTTTTTTAATATCTGGCAGCTTACTTTGATTTCTCTAACTTTGGCATGAATTACGTTTGTAAGTATTACCGAATAGCCCAACTCTCTTGACCCTATTACGCGCCTATTACCCTTTATTTCGACACAAAAAAAACATTACTTTTTGACAGAATTTAGGAAAAGAAAGTCTATGCCTTTTCCTATTTTTATTTCTAACCTTGCCATTCAACACTATAGTAACTGAATTCGAGGCCATTAAGGTATTTTTCCTTTTCCGCAGAGAGAAAATATTGGAGTCAGTACGATCCGACTCTACTGGGTGAAGGGACGTTTTGCTTAGCGACAATATTTGCCTTCTTCCGCCTGATGTTCTTGTGCCAGCTCAGCTACCATCTAGGGCCGTTACAAGTATGTAAATGCCGTGTTATTTTAAGTAAGAACTATTCCGATTCACCGACACTTGGACAGCGCACGTTGCTTACGTCTTGTTAGCTGCATAAAGACGACAGTATCTAGAGAATCTCTGCTATTAGATTTGAATAGGATACGCTTAGGTAGTGTTAGAGTTGAAACACATGCTTTTGCTATCTTTCACACGTTTGTTGTGTATGAGTTCCCCGACTACGCGACTCGAATGTTGCCGCTGATGAGAGCGGGGCTGTCTCTACTTCAAGTAATGTGAGGTCGAAATAGACGTCACACGTACTTACATAAAGAGTTCATAAGACTCATGTAATTTCATCTTTAATATACCAACTGAAAGGTTTTGCAAAGTCGCGCAATGAGGGTACTAACAAAGCATCAATTTTCAGGTATCTTTAGGAAAAATGACTCTTGATATCTACAAATACGTCATAGTTTTCGCTATCATCATTATGGCTTTTGCTGCGGGGCTCGCCCGCTTCTACCAATACTATGATGGCATGGTGTATGAAGATCAGTTTGGAATGAAAAGGGTGCAGGTATGTCTTTCTTTAAATTGATACTTCAGCAGGGGTATTCATAACTCAATCGGAAAGGTTTCCGATCGGATTCACACTATCTGTCCCATTCATCTACATTCAGGATGATAAGAGACGGATAGTGTGAATCCGATCGGAAACCTTTCTGATTGAGTTGTGAATAGGGGTAGGTACTGGTAATATCTTTTTGCAATACAATTTCCCATACACAATACGGGCTACACAATGATTAACAGTACGTGTTGTATGTCGTTTAATTTCACGGATCATTGCAACACACAATGGAATGTTTACTGTTAGAACAATTTAAAATCCTATGTGGCCTAGGTTAGGGAAGACGGTCTAAAGCCTAGAGCGATAAGCGCGGGTACCAGTGAATTTCGAACAGGAATTTGCTTTTTTCATTTTGAATACTATTATCATTTGAGAATTATTAACTTGCTGACAACTGAGCGCCCCGCCCGGCCCTACCGGATCCAGCCTTTTTTTTTTAAACCAAAGAAGTGTCATATAATATACTATTTTAGGTTTTACAACTCGAGTCTAAATGTATAATGTACTTACCTAGTTATCTTACTATTTGATGCTTGCAACTTCGCGTCGACAAAAACCCGTCCTGCTGTTTTCTAGCATTTTCCCAGTCTTCATCTGTCCCACTCTAACAACCTTATCATTATCACGTAAATACCTATTTACAACCAGCTTATTTAGACTAGAATGAAGACGCTATTGTCGTATTTTTCTTAAAAATTGTATTATGAGTAAAGTGACGTGGTTTTGATGCATTTTTGCATGACGGAGTGTCTGATTTAATTATTCTTTGTCCTAGATTCTCCAAGTTTGTCCCGTATAAACAAAACAAAAATGTTATTTAAATTTGCCAGTTTTTATATTTATATATTTAATATTCCAGTGCCCAGTTCTTTGTGGGTCACGCTTATACCTGTCTTCGGATAAATTGGTCGCACTAAACCGTAGCTTGTTTTAAGGTATCATCATTCACAAGTCTGACCGATACTTTGAACACACTATTCTGGGCATTATTCTGTATGGCCCCACTGGAAAGCGCTGACATAGTCCTGGAGAACACACGAGGAACCAAACAGCAGCACATGCCCAAACACATGCCCAACGAGAATAAACACGGGTTCACAGAACGCGTTGGATACTTTTGCTTTGGATGTGAGTTGTCGTCGTCTTTATTCTTTATCGTCGGCACAGCATGATTTCCTTTCTTATCAGCCGTCATCTCTACACTGAGTTACTGAGTTAGAGCACTAAGTTACAAACACATAATTTTTCACACAATTTATCCACAATCTCTTAGGATGTCCTCTTATGGTTTACTTTCGAGATGAGTAAACAAAGATTACGAAAGATGCGCTATCGCGTAATAAAACAACGTTTGAAAATGACTCCCGTGCCGTCATGTTTACGAGTTGCGCCGGAGTGCGAAAGAAGGTAGCACTTTTATAAGAGCAAAAGGGATAGCGCGCGTCTCGCTTAGTGAGCGCAGACAGGCGAGATAGTCCTTGGGGCCGTTTTCACAGGGCCATTTGAGGGCGCGATATGACATGTCTCCCTCCTTATATACAATGTGTAACAAAAAAAAACTACTATACTGACGGGTATGTATGTACTCACCATTATGAACAACTTTAGCTATGGAACCAATCCTGAAACAGCGAAAAAAAAACATTGTTCCATACATTTTGTCCAAGGTCAATGAACTTTTTGTATGGAACAGCAGATTTATTTTTTCGCGTTTTCAGCGTTGCCCCGTAGGTAAAGTTGTTCATAATGGTGAGATTGGTGAGTACATACATACCCTTCAGTATTGTTGAACCATTTTGTTACACATTGTATATAATATCATTGTGAGTAAAACAATTAATTAGATCGCTGTGAATGGCTGTATGTTCGTTCTTATTGAAGCCGTCTGTAAGTTGCGATTTGTTATTTATATTATAATTTGTTTTTTTTTTAATCTTTAATGCTAAAGATGTCTACTTAAATATTCATGGCCTAGTTCTTTAATTACAGGTTTCGAAGTGATATCCGTGATAGTGGTGTTGAATATGCTGATAGCGACAATGTCTAACACCTTTCAAAGAGTCACAGACAACGTCGCCATAGAATGGACTTTCGGGAAAACGGAGGTAACTGCTGTGCGGTGCGCGGTGCATTATTTTGTTCGCAGGTTCACAATTATAGCACTGCTACTGTTATGGGCTGGCGTGATGCTTGCCAACAAGCTTACCATACGTCCTACTAGTCCTCAGTCTATTGTATTAAAAAAAATTATATTTCACAAAAAAGTATTTATTCTGTTTATATTATTAGAAAATTTCTCACATACTCAGGACTAATTTCACTGTATCCAGGTATACATCGTGTATATGTGGCAGACGACTCTACCCTCCCCGTTCAACCTGATCCCCACGACGTCGGGTCTGGCCAGTATAGGGGAATGGATTCGCACCAAGATGTGCAGAACCACAGGCACTCAGGCGCAGTGGTCGTGCTCTTACTGCTGTTTTATTGTGAGTTTTTTTCACTCTGATTACGAGTGGGCTTTTTAGAATTTGTATGTTTATAGCATTGTTGACGACGGTCTTTCAAGCTACTTGGACGTATCGGAATTTGTATTGTATACTAGCTGATCCGACAGACGTTATCCTGTCATTAAACCGGTCCATAACCGATTTGGCTATTTTTAAAAACAAAAAATAGCCAAATCGGTCCAGCCGTTCTCAGGTGATGTGCTTACCAACGAACAGCATTTCACTATTTTATTTATATATATAGATTTGATACGAACTTACACTTCTTCTGAACACTCTTGAAAAATTTAATACTTCAGAATACTGCAAACATCCCTACCTATTAATCGGGAGGCTTTCGTCCAGTACTGGACGTATTATGGCTGACGATGACTGCAAACATGCAACTAATTAGGTACATAGCTTGAACCATTTGAACTGATAGTAGACACTTTTGCTAACTTGACATAGCTCTCAAGGTTTGCAAGTTAAAATGGCAATGGGCAGGCCACATAGCTCAAGGAACTGATAACCGATGGGGAAGAAAGATTCTTGAGTGGCGACCACGTACCGTAAGACGCAGCGTAAGTAGGCCTCCTATTAGGTGGACCGACGACATTGTGAAAGTCGCGGGCAACCGGTGGATGCAAATGGCAGTTTGGCGTACAGTGTGGCGTACAGTGTGGCAGTCTAAGGGAGAGGCCTTCGTTCAGCAGTGGACGTCTCCGGGCTGATGATGATGATGATGATACTGACTTGTTTAATTTCAAGAATAATAAATTATATAATTATTAGTTGATGGCCTGATTGTATCAACTAATTAAATTATATAGGTTCTAGCTGAGTAATTACTAGCATGTTTGTTTAATATCAAGAATAATAAATAATATAATTTAATTAGTTGATACAATCAGGCCATCAACTAATATTTATATACCTAATTTATTATTCTTGAAATTAAACAAACGTGCGAGTAATTACTCAGTTAGAACCTAAGTCCCTCTAGTCCTAGGGGAGAGGCTTTCGTCCAGCAGTGGGCGTCTTCCGGCTGTTGACGTGGCGTGACAATCAGGCCGCGATGTTTACCATAAACATTGTTTTTGGCTTACATTCCAGATGTAACACTTGCATGTTTGTTGTTGCATTGTTTGATGCTCACTTTTTTATTTCATTTTTTATTTAGGAACGCGACGTTGAAAATAATATACAAAAGGAGTTCCCGTCACTGATGTCCGTCCTAGTGCAGCGATATTTCAGCAATAACCCTCAAAGCATAGGCTTAGGCGACTTAGAACTAGTACGCCAAGATATAAACACGATAAAATGCGAGTTGGCCAAGAATAATCTTGAAATTTAAGAAATAGTACCTACTGTTAAAAGTGAAACTAATTATAGCTTGCAATTTATAGATATTTATTTTAATTTTAGATATAATTAATATAATATAATATATAGATTATATAATAAACATTTCTATATTTTAACTATTATTTACTTAAATCTAAAATTCCTTAAACACTTCCTTTAGATACTAGATCCTAATGTAGGGTCTTACTTAAAAACGTTGCTTAAGTAACAAACTGCATTGAAATACTGCACAATACAAAAAAATTAAGTGCCCAATTCTAACGTCACTTAAGTTTAAGCGACGTTTTAAATAAAACCCATAAATCTCAACAGGAAAAAGTAAAAGCATAACCGCGCTTTTTACATAAAAAATAAACATAGTATTGTGTCAGTTTGAGCACAAATTACTTTCAGATAATCCATTAAATACACAAGAAAACTAGTTCCATTTCAACTAGATTGTAATAAGATCTATTTCTCCTTATTCCGTTAGACACAAGTCCTACAATCACCCGACTTAATGACGTCAAAATTTTAATATCATTTATAAACTTCAGTCTTCATCAAACCACCAATCGCTAACTTTAAAATCACCGCGGTCGTATCACGTAGATGAAGTTACCCTAATAAACAATGTGGTTAATGTTGAGAACTGACCAAATGAAACGAACGAGAGCAACACTGTCGAACGAAACGGGCATTTTCTTGACAGTCGAGAGAGTGATACATAGGTCTTATATTATAAGAATGTTTTTGAGCGTATGGTATGCATCTTGTTAACCAGCATGTTACTGGTGTGTTATCAATAAAGTTCGGGTAGCTAAAGTTCGCTAGGTCTTTATTCCCCTTTAGAAGTAGTGAAACTCATTGCCCGTCGCTGGATCTTTACTGCACCCTTATCATGGACGTTCGTGATTCTGATTGCGACCGTGCGCGAGCGGGAGGACGCATAGCGCGAGTAAGTTGGTACGAGCGGGATGGCATGCTATCGCAATCAGAATCGCGAACGTCCATGATAAGGGTGCTGATCAACATTTTGTGCGATCACAGTAGCGATATTAGTTCTTATGTTCCACATAAATAATTATGCTACTGGAGCTATGGGGTCAATAAAGTAATGATTGATACATGCTAAGCGAACGAAACCGACGATTACAGGTCTCGCTTTAAGTAGAGTAGCCTTGGTATCGTAACTACTCAGCGCCTTTTCATAGTGCGAGCATCACAACCGGGCATATCTAAAGGAGCTTGCATTACATCCGGATGTCAACAGATTCGTCTATGTGATATAACTTCCTCGTCCTTGATGTAGTGCCCGCATTATATTTTGGTGTGTCTATTGGAGCTTGCATCTCAACTGGGCAAAAAACATGTCCATCTCAGTAACTACCTACTCGACGCGTTTGGGCAAGAGCTCACATCAAATCAGGCTCACCAAAATATCCGCTCGCACGACATTCGGACGTGGAACTTGCACAATTTTTATGATGTTTCAGTAACTACTCGTCGCCGTTGGTCTAGCTCTTATGACATCCGGAAGTGGAACTTTCTCCCGTTGGATGTAACTATTTGTCGCTCTTAATCTATTGCGGGCATAAGATCCGGGTGTGCCTAAAGTACCTCGCATCACATCCGGACGTGGAACTTGCCCGCTTTAGTGACATACTTGACGCCTTTGAAAGGCTTGTACTTAGCGCCGTACATGTCGAGGCGACTCACTCGCAGCCCACTCACAGCCAGCTGGGGGATCGTGAAGTGCACATTGATGCTCGGGTTTGCACCGCTCGTGTCTGCGCCTGATGCCACTGACACCTGCAATTAAGAATGTTATAATTTCATTATAATCGGGTGAAGCAAACTGGGTAAGCCTAGCTCGGCTAGACATTGATAAACTAAAGTGCTGTCCTCGACGGGATGATATTTCTTGTGAATTACAGTATGGTCAACGTAGGCGATTTATCGCCATATAGGCTACTCAGGACGACGATAAAAAAATCTGAAAGGCGACTGGTCGCCTTTTAAGCTACTTTAGTGACAAGCCATTTATTCGTATTTTTTGGTAAGGTTACAAATAAATAAGCTGATATGAACAAGTATTTTTTTATTTATAGCGATGTTTACGCGTGTAGGCAGGCTACTTTTGGTAAATGCTGAAAGTCGGCTACTTTAGGCTACCAGTGCTGTGAAAAATGACGACTTCAGGCCCTACGGTGTTGGCAACACAGGTGAATTAAGCTGGATGACGTGTCAATGTTCATTTAACTATGATGTCGGATCATGTATGCAGAAGGTTATTATATGGCCCTATATGGAGTACACTAGCAACGGAAACAAGACCTCTTATAAAAAAAATAGGAGACAGGAATGAAAATGGGATGAGACATAGAGAATTCATACTTACAGTTCCTCGAATATTAGGCAGTTTCGGTAACTCTATACGTCCGATGTCCCAGAGTAGCACTTTGCTCACCGGATCGTACGAGTATTTCCCTTGGTTTGCGGTGAGAGAGCAGTTCTGTACACATTTCGGCATGCAGATTTCTAACGCCACATCTGAAATTTAGAAATTTATGGTAAGATGCAGTTTTTTTTTTATAGGGTCTAAGATGATTGCGGCCAATAAGACAATATGCGAGACATATTTAAATACTAGTCAATTCCAAAAACGATGATTTATAATATTATTTTTAAAACGATTTTATTTTTTATTTATATTTTTTCATCATTAGAAAAAAATCTGTGAAAATTACAATAAATATATCGGACAAATCCCGGGGAGAAGTCCTAAATATGAATATGAATAATCAATAACCTCATTTGTAATGTAAGCTATTTTTGCAATACTGATTGAATTTTGAAAATGTGTTTATATGCTAAAATAATACGACTCACTTTCCAATGTCCTGCCCATGGTCTGCTTAGGGCCGACGGTCAAGTCCAGCCTGCCCTGGTCTCCGTTGTTCCGTAGCGTAAGGTTGTGCCTCACGTAGATCGGTATAGCCACCACGCTTTGAGAGCCAATATGGTACGACATTAGCCGGAAATTGCCGTCAGGCGGGACGAATGACAGTATTCTTTCAGACTGGAATAAACAAAATACATCTTCTAATAGGCTAGATGACTGGTTTTTTATATTGTCCTATTAAAATGCGGCCCATAAATATAGCTGATTAATGAAAAGAAAATGAAAATCTGATCATAAATAAGCAACTTATAAGCATTTTAATATCATGCTAGACAGAGAGACGAAACAGCAAATCGTGACGTCACTTCTCTGCATGCCATATAAATTATATTCTGACAAGTAAGGCGTGACGTCATTTTTTGTTTTGTGGGAAAGGGACAGAGTTGTCTCTAAAAACAACTTTAAACGCTCATATAAAAAATAGGTCTCCCGATCTCTATGGTCTGTCCGCGAGCATATTAAGAACCGGTATAGAACCAGTAGCGCCCGTTCTTAGTCACTTGTTTAACTCATGCCTGCGGGAAGGAATATACCCTACAGCACTCAAGAAAGTTAAAATATGCCCCTTGTACAAAGGGAAGGGTAAAAAATCAGAGATGAAGTCCTATCGGCCCATATCCCTCGTCCCTGCCGTCAGTAAAGTGTTTGAGGTCGGACTCAACAGGAGACTTCTTAATTTTATCGTGGATCGTGGCGTTTTGTCGGAACGCCAATACGCGTATCGGGCCGGCCGCGGGACCACAGACTTGGTGCGTGAGGTGGTGTGGCGAGTGTTGAGCGCGCGCGAGGCGGGATTGCAGGTTGCCGTTCTTTGTTGCGACCTATCGAGCGCGTTTGATACTGCCGATCACGATCTCGTTGCAAATAAGCTACGGTTTTACGGGATCCGCGGTCCGGCTCTGTCCGTGATGTCGTCCTTCATGTCTAAGCGAACGCAGGTCGTGGTGGGTGACAGAGGCCACGTAGTATCGTCTGAGATGGAGAACGGGATGGGCGTCCCACAGGGCTCCTGCTTATCTAACACCTCGTTCAGTCTCCTCCTCAACGACCTACCAGGTGCCATCAATGGCGCCGAGATTTACATGTACGCCGATGACGTCGCTGCGGTGATCACCGCGCCGACGCACAGTCAGCTGGAGTCGAAACTGAACAAGGTAGCAAACGAGCTCGAAAGCTGGTTCCGTTCTAACGGATTAGCTCTTAATAAGGACAAGACCTGCTTCCTTGCATTCAACCTCAATGGCCACTCGACAAAGACTTATTCGGTAGCAGTCGGCAATACCGCGCTCCAACAGGTACATAGTACGAAACTTCTGGGTTTCCACATCGACGGTGCGTTGACGTGGGAGACGCACATAGACGAGCTTTGCGGGAAACTGAGCCGCTCGTGCTTCGCGCTCCGGCGGCTTGCGAGCACCGCCACCCGCAGCGTGGTGCGCTCCTGCTACTTCGCGACCGTCCACAGTAACATCACGTACGGGTTGGAACTGTGGGGCCGCGCTGCCGATCGGAATAGAGTCTTTGTCATGCAGAAACGAGCCATACGTGGTATATGTGGTGTCCAGAACGATGTCTCATGCGTAGAGCTATTTAGGGAACTTCAGATACTGCCCTTGCCATGTGAGTTTATTTACCAGATAGCCCTATTCACCCATGTTAACCTAGAAACGTTCCAACGTAGGGGCGTTCACAGCACGTTAGCTTTACGAAGCAATAAAAAGAAAGACCAACTGATAACCCCGACGCACCGTCTCGTCAAGTCGGAGAGGTCAGTGTATATTTTGGGGCCCGCGATCTACAACCGTATACCAGCTTCCATTCGGGATGCTCCTTCCACCGGGTGCTTCAAAACCAAGCTCAGAGCGTGGTTGCAAGAGAATTTGTTTTATGACATTGAAGCTTATTTTAAAATAAGAGATTATTAACATATTTTTTATAATTATTATTTCATTTTATTGTGACATACTTAATGAAATTTGACGTGTAACTTTGGTGTTATCAATAAACGATTTGTATTTGTATTTGTATTTGTATTTGTATATCAGAACATTATTAACCGATTTAAATTATTTTTTCAATAAACATACTATATTTACTTCTTCATCAAAGCTATTAGTTTCAACGATATAAACATCAGTCATCTACCCTATTTTGACTGACAAAAACAGCCTCATCTATTATGCTGCTTACTTTGCTTTGCTAATAGGTCTAAAAGCATGAAATTTTGCACAGAATTTCGTTATATGATATAGGGAGCACTAAGAAAGGATATTTTATTTACACCCACAAGGGGGTCAAAAAGGAGCCCTACCCGAACCCTACAAGGCCGAAAGCTGCATGCATTAGGCAAATAATTTCGACCGGTATATTTGAGCATGAAACAAAGCTATCGTACACACTAGTATTGTTTATACATACCTCCCACCTCTTGAATCTTACACACGGATGGAAAGAAACATCGTCAAACAGTCTCGGGTTCACGAAGGTTAGTGTCAGATCTGGCATGCCACTCAATTTTATACAGCAATCAATCTGAAAATTTGAATAAAATAATTAGCTCTTAAACTATTCAACTACATATGTGCTTACAAACACTAACTAAAAACAAGGCCAACTAACAAGTCAAAACATTCAATATACAAGTCTATTCTGGCTTTTGTAAAGGTATTTCACAAAACGTTCAGTCATATGGAAAGATAGACCATTAAATGCAGATAAATTATAGGATTTCATTATATTATTTAGTTTGAATTCGTAACAAAATTTAGCTGTGATAAACTTCCTAATTACCTTAAATTCGATATACTAGTGTTGATTTAAATTAAAAATATTATGCCTCTAAGCGTCGGTAACCACTTCATCATCATAGGCATCAGGGGAGTTATTCTCTATGAACATGTAACATTGACGTAACATACTTTCACGAACGTGCAAGTCAGAGTAAATTTGACGCTTGAGCTCAACATAGTTTTGTATTCACAGGGAATTACCTCTCTGGTGCCACAAAACTTGTGAGCCACTTTTATTACAAAAAAGATTTATAGAACACTTACATATCCCTGTATTTCTGCCGACACAGTAGCACCACTTTTGTCGATGATCGCGTCTACTTCTTCTATAGCGTCGAAATAGGCCTCATTGTTAGCGTATTTAACGCCTGTTCGACGCCACGGCACATTGGATAACTGACCAGATGGTAATATTGATGATACGCTGAAAAATTGTGCACAGATAAAAATTACTGACCTGGAAAACATTTTTTATGGTACGCTCTTCAGATGGTGAAATGTCTATCGACCCGTCTCCGCACTCCGCCTGTCATATAGTCGACGACACGAAAAATCCAACATGGCGAATTGTATAATCTAAATTCAAATTTATGTCAACATAAATTTTGCTAAAAAAACATGTCATGTTTTGTAACAAAAGCTGCGTCTCACTATACACCTTTCAAACAAACAATTTGTGATTAAAAATGTGGTATTGGCACAGTATAAGCAAATAATGCGATTTCAGTTTTTCAACCTCACGCATACATTTAGCATTTTGATACATTTTGCTAGCAAGTCAGAGTAAGAAAGAGTTCTCTTCACATCACATCAACAGCCGGAAGACGTCCACTGCTGGACGAAGGCCTCTCCCTTAAAACGAGGTGTTGCCATAATCCCCACGCTTGGCAGGCGGCTTGGGGATCGTAGGAATGGTTACCACCGTTAACTGAGAGGACGCTGCTGCCCGTCCTCCTGTGGTTCTGGATGCAGTTTTAGGACATACCCAGGTCCAGATTTCTCTTAATTAACATCAAACTTACTTTGATTTTCCAGTAACAGTGTTGGCAATGGTTCTCAATATATTTGGTGGTTTAATCAACTCTTTTAAGATATTGCTCTCTGTTGCCAGTGGGAAGCCATTGTCTAACATCTCATCCAAAAGCTAAAAATTAAAATAAAATTTAATTTGGAATAGTTGAGTAGTAGAACTCTTGTTTTTGAATTATGAAAGTATAATAACAAAATTTTACCTCATAAACTACAACATAGTTTTCTTTAATGATACTCTCTGTACAGTCTGAGAAGTAATCCTGAAATAAAAATATGCATTAATTACAACCCATTTAAGAAAAAAATTGCAAGACACCAAATTATCTTGATTTTACTATAGAAACTAGATTTCACCAAATTATCCTAAAATACTCAATTATTTGATTTTAATTAACACAGGTGTAATGTTTTGTATATCCTTTATGCTATTCTGTGGAAAAAAATTACAGACTATTATTGACTTCTATTTTCCACTAGCAGCGTCCCGCAGTTTTACTTTTGATTCCTGGCATATAACGAAGCCTGTTTATTTGTAGGTATAAGCTCTATACCGAATTTAATCTAAATCCGATCAGCTGTTTCAGCGTGAAGGAGTAACAAACACACACACGAACAAACTTTCGCATTTCTTATATTAGTGTGATGTGATAATACAGACCTACACTACAGATTCAAAAATAAAATTTCATGTCATTTCCATTTTGCCATAAGATATTGGCCTTTCTCTAACATCAACAACAAAATAATTGTCTATTACCAGCACACTTCTAGAGCACAGAATAAGTTTAAAGACATGTTATGAAAATTTAATTCCATATTATTTCCTTCATTATGGGCATGTTAAATCAACAAACAAAGTAGGCGAGTAGGCAAAATTGAGCCTTGATTGAACTTGGTCTGATAATGCTTTTGTATGATACCTACGTATTACCAGACCAATGCATTCTATAATCTGTTTTAGTATTTTACAGACTGAGGTGCACTATATTTTTTTGTTATGAAAACTGAAATCGTTTTGACACATTTTTGTTTTATTTATAAGGGAATACTCACGTTTAATTAAATCGGACTTCTACTATAGTTTCGATCACATGCAAGAAGGAGAAGATAGACTTAACAGACAAATACTGAATTTCAACACTGTTTGATATAGGCACATCAGCGTAATGCTAATCATTAAATAAATAAAACTAAAAAGAGGTGCACTATAGGTTAAAGCGAGGATAAAGTTACTCTACATAACTTACTTGGAATGTGTCAACAACTCTGTGTAAGAACTCAATCACAAACAATGGTGGCACTTCTTGCTTACATACTGCAACTAAAGCTATCCCTCCTCTTTGTATGGAAATCAGGTAATGATGAGGGGCTGCCAGCACAGGTGGAACATCCTAAACAGAGTCAAAAATTATTCAAGACTGTGTACACAAATTCCTCTTCTTTTTCAACAGGCACATTCGTCTATTTTTTCGTAAAATGTAATCATTTTGTTCACTAAGGATACAGTTTTAAGCGCTTTTGTGTAGTGTTAAGACAGAGAGCACAATATCAAGATATAACATCAAGCCATGCATACTAGGTATAAGCAAGCAACTACTACTGCATACTAGGTGCAAGTGTTCTCCTTAACAACCCAGCAATGGCGAACCTCACTAGCTCCTGTAGTGAGTCCTCAGATAGCTAGCAAAAAAAGTTTTAAAGGTCCTGTTGTAAGGAGCACAGGGCAGTTGATCTTCAACATTGATTGAGTGTAGTTATTTTCTATATCTGCAAAGCTACTAGCAAAGTTCACCATTTTCAGATATGTTAAGGAGAACAATATATTCTAGGTACTATATTTTTTCCTGTAAAAAGTATCCTTCGTCTGTCCTCGTGTCCACTGCCGTTATAGTCAGCAAATTTCGCGAAAATTTGTTTAGCCATAAAAAGGTATTGAACTAAGAAACCTATATAGAACTCGTATTGGTGTAACTTGGTTGTTGGTACTGGTACTTACGTTAGGTGAGGCTCTCTGGGCCTCCAAATAGTAATCACATACTGATCTCGGTATCACGCTTCGCCAGTGTTTTTCTAAGAACACGTCCCTGCAAACGAATCAACATTAAATAATTTTATTACTATTTTTATCAAGAGTAACTGCTGGTTCGGGTTTCCCTGTGGTAGCGAACTAAGCTAAAATTTACATAAACCGAGAGAAAGCACTTATTTGGTAACAACCATGTATACCATGAGCCATGGTTATCTATGAAAAAGAAAGGAAAGTAGAAACACCTACCCAGAAGGGTTGATGATAAATAAACTGTGTATCATATTGGGTATCACTTTGTAACCTATTTACAATACATTCAACCAAAATTAATCAGGCTCAGCTCAGGAATTATTTACATATTTTCAATGTTTTGCATCCATTTCATTTGAAACAAACAGCATAGAGCAGATGACATTAGACGCGATCTAAAATAGACAATAGTGGCAATGGCACGAATAACGCTAAGAAAAACCAACACAAGATTTAAAAAAAAACTAGGTACTGGTGTTGCTTTTCATAAGCATTGTTAGCATCGTTGTTACTGCTGATATATTTCAGACCGCACTCTATCAATCATTGGCTTTAGCTTTAAAATGAAAACATTGACGTGTACATTGTATCCTGTCAATGTCACATTAATTGCTTTTTTTTAATTCTGGCTTCCCACTGTCCATCCAGAGATAGAAATCCATTTCTCTGATTTAGGCTATAGGCATAGAGAAGAAGAGAGGAGCTAAATTCTCCAAGCCAAGGAGAAGATTATTTTATTTATAATATACCTACTCACTATCGAAAACCTCAAAGTAATTAGTGGGTGGCAGTGCAATGAAGCCATTTTGCCCTAGACTTTAGTTATTACTCAAAATGCTTGGGACTGGATTGGTGTTATCTCTGGCCATCAAGTGTTATCTCTGACCATCAAGAGAGCGTCTTGCTCAAAGATAACTATATACTCTACCGAGGTCTTGCTCGTCTCATCACGTCTCATTGCTTGTCATAAGACCATAAACATGAACCCTGAAAACCAGAGTTTACTACCTGAAAACATTGCTCTTTTTTTGGACAGTTGTGTAAAAAGTAAATGGTCTTGATTTGGCCAGTGTAATTTTTGCTTTCTAGTCTCTACGCATTTTTGATATTCCGAGAGTACCTAATATTTACCTAATGATAAAAATAAACTTACAGTCACAGTCTACCATGGTCCAGTTAGAAATATTGTGCTAAGTACCAGCTTATTCAGCCTGTAGGCTGTCAAGTTACATTAAGCTGGGCTTATAATCATGAAGCATCCTCCCACTTGCGTCTTTCTTTAGCAAAAAAGAACGGAGGCTTATGTATTGCTAAACTCACAGAAAAGTAAAAGCCCTACTTCTTAGTTAATTTCTGTCTTTATTGGCCAAACTCAAAATTTCATTAGGATAGAATTATCATCTTGAGTACCTACTCTGTACTATTATTTCTTCTGTGATAGATCTTCATATCACAATGTGATATTTTTTATTCTTTCAGAATAAATAAATAATTTAATAAGCTCACTGCAATCACTTTTTAGTGCATCTACAGAGTAGTTATTGTTTTGTAAGCACAACATTAAATCTATGAACTTACCAATATTGAAAACGGCGTTTTTGTTCTATAGGTATAAGGGGGTATTTTTTATAAATATATTTATTTTAAGTTTTGTACATATGTACCTATAATGTATTTGTAAATAAATATTTAACCTATCAGTTGCATCTACTCAATTGTTTCTATAAAGGCAGAGACAAGCATCTAACCCATTTGATTGGTTGGTTACCTAAGTAAGGCTTTCACTTTGGGTCCTCCAAGACTTTTCCTTTCCACTTGTCTCAACCGCAGTAGTGAAAACCCATTAAGTCTCGACTCATTACTACATATTAAAATATATTTTTTCGTTTTGCAAGGGTCAGTATCCATCAAATCTGAGCAGATTGATAATTATAACAATCTTTGTTACCTTCATCTTTAGACTTGAGACAACCGTCTTTAAAAAGTAAGCCAGAAACTCAGTAAATATTATATATTGCCAAAATTGTTGAACGAAGGTGCTAATAATCTCAGATTTGATCAATTCAGGCCCTGACATGCAAAAACATAAAAGGATACCTTACATATCGTAGATAAAATAAGTAAGTGGACAGTTATTAAAAAAGCATATACTGTTTTCCGACTTTTATTGATAGAAATCTTAAAATTATTTAACGGTTGGACTTAGCGACACGCTCCAACTCGTCCTTTTTCTTGATGGCATATGAGTTTGATGAGCCCTTAGCAGCGTTAATGAGTTCATCAGCTACACACTCAGCAATGGTCTTAATGTTTCTGAAGGCAGCTTCACGAGCACCGGTGCACAACAACCAGATGGCCTGGTTCACACGACGGAGGGGAGATACATCCACAGCCTGACGACGGACAGTACCTGCACGACCAATCCTGGTGGAATCTTCCCTGGGTCCAGAGTTAATGATAGCTGTCACAAGTACTTGCAGAGGGTTCTCTCCAGTGAGCAAATGGATGATTTCAAATGCGTGCTTAACAATTCGCACAGCCATAAGTTTCTTGCCGTTGTTGCGGCCGTGCATCATCAGAGAGTTAGTGAGACGCTCCACGATGGGGCACTGAGCCTTGCGGAAGCGCTTGTGAGCATACCTTCCAGCAGAGTGGGGTAGGTACTTGGCGTACTTCTCCTTTACAGAAATGTAATCCTGAAGGGACATGTCCGAAACCTGGACATCGTAACAGCTCCACCGTCCGAAAAGCTTGATTTCAGGAATGTCAGCCGGCTGCGGCAATGGCATGGAGTCAACAGCCATGCTGCCCGCTTCGACAACATCATCATTCCAGTTTTCTTCAGTCATTGTGTTACCCTAAAACCAAAGAACACAGTCATTTACACGAAATCAATTATATACAAATCGCCCGGATTCACTTGAAAACAAATTATACGTACTTTTCTATTCGGAAATAGAAATTATAACCTCGTGTTGTCAATGGTACACGAGAAAAAGGAAGTTGAATTTGTAACCACAGACAGAATAAAAGTTCGTTTCTAAATGTTGCCTACAGCAACAGACTATATCTGGTTTCCTTGTTTGCTATTATCTTTTTTCTCAAATCTTTCTGAGAGGATAATGGCATAAAACATTGTGCATAAGCCACAATTATCACTATAATATTATTTCTGTGTGTCCCTATTATCATGAGAAAACAGCAAATTCAAGCAAGTCAAGCTGAAGTTATGTAAGTAATCGTCATGCTCCAATGAATTTTAAATAATTATAGCATTGTTTATATTACGTGAGGCTACTATTATTACTCCCTGTGATTACGTCGAATGGTTACACAACTAAAAATTTAACACAAGATATAACGTAATCGAAGATACTTTATTGTGGTATAAATTACCGTAATACATATTATTTTGGAAAAAAAATATATATCTCAGGACATTTTTTCACACAGCGCCATCTAGCCACAAACTAAGCAAAGCAAAAATAAATAATTATTTAATTTATTTTGCAAATGCTCGATTTAGGTCATCCTCAATTTTTTTTAATTCTTCGTTCATTCCAGTTCATTCGCTACCTTGACGTTGACTTTACCAAGAAGTTAAAAACAAAAGTTTTTTTTTCCTTTTTTCTGTGGCACGTTTGTTCATTGTCAAGTTTACATTTTTTAAAACGAGGAAACGGAATTTTATCAAAAACCCCCAAATCGATACCATACCAATGAAAATACAAATGAGGCGTTTGTTTAAAAAAAAAATAGTTCGTGGTGTTTTACTAGATGGCGTAAGAAGCACAGCTGCCTTATCATGTAACTGCTGCCTTATCATGTAACTGCTGCCTTATCATGTAACTGTTCGGGATCGCGATTCGGATTGCGATTTGTCATTAATGTCACTTGTCACTGTCAAAGCTAATCGGTATCACGTAGTGATATCTCTCGCTATCGTTAACGAACGAATGCATTGATTTCCTGAACGAATGAAATTATGTGAAGCAAATCCGTCGGTCTTTTGGCGTTTCGTCCTGCCTTCAGGGTCAAATGAGTATTGGCGGGAACGCGAAAAAAAACGTCGCAGCATTGTATTATTTTGAACATTTTTCCGAGTTTTTAATGTATTAAAAATAGTGGCGTTTTATATTAAATGCCGATTTAAGTGCATGAGTGTGGTCAAGTGATATAATATGGTGAAACATGGTAATTTCGTGTTGCTTTCAAAACTCCGAAGAAGCTTGTAGTAAATTTGCCACAGCTAGGGCATAATAGAACCTGACCGTGACTTACTCTTTGTGCCTAGGACACGTTTGACTGAAAAGAAAGAAGGATCGATGTAGAAATATGTATGCGGCTGAAAGACTTGTATCCATGGCCAGGATGATTAAAAACAACAAACAATGCAGGGTCAATCAAGCGGTCAAGTCAAGTCAATGTCAATGTCGTGACGTGCGTCTGATATGAAAGTTTTTTTTTTTCCTTAGTTATTGGCATCGCACGTTGTGCATTCTGCCAGTGTCAAGTTGATGAATTTGTAAGTTTTTAAATTAAAATCAAGTCAAATATGTCATAAATCACATTTAGTCACACGAAATTAGTCAAAGTCGAGTCCAAGTCATGCCCAAATTCAACACTCAATGAATAAAACACCACCATTTTTAATCATTAATTCGCGAAATAACACAAGTTTAAGAAAATAATAGAATGCATCGACATGATTTTTCCGTGTTCCCGCCAAAACTCTATGAAAGTTTTCGTGTGAATGTTTGTGAAATAAAATTGTGAAATCTTCTAACTTCTCATAGGCATTTGTGCAGTTCAGAAGTTTTAATGTTGCTGCACTTTTCTAATCAGTGAAAGATTATGTTTTAACGGCTACAAAAGACAGTATTCTCCAACTTGTAGAATTTAAGGTTATCAAGGTCATACATATTCAAAACAAAAATTTTTAATGTCTTTGATGGAGCACCAAATATATAACGCATTGAAATGGGACTGCGCAGAAATCAATTCCTTATTCTTAACGGCAGTATCATCAGTAACGATTCATACCTATTGCACCTCAGACATAATAGCCCGAATATCAATGTCCAAAGAACATCTTCAAGTATTAGGTACCTGATTAAAGTTAAAGGTACACTGCATTGTACGGAAACGAGACATGGACAATGAACATAAGAGACCGAGAAAGGCTAGAAGCATTTGAAATGTGGTGCTTGAGGCGCATGGAGCGAATAAGCTGGAAAAAGAAAACAAATCAGGAGGTGTTAGACATTGTAGGAGAGGAAAGAAGGATCATAGAAAGCATAGAGCTCAGAAGAGGAAAAATGTTTGGCAACCTTGTGTGACATGACGTATTTATGAAAAACATCATAGAGGGGAAAATAGAAGCAAATCAAGGACCCTGAAGAGATGCTTTGTTGATTAAGTTAAGGAGAGGGCCAAAGTCATGTCATACAAAGAGATCAAAGAACTGGCCGGAGATAGAGAAAGATGGAAGGCAGTCCACCGACAAGAGCCATGCTCTTAAAATAAACTAATGAATGCCATATGAGGAGTCTGTACGGTCCATCAAATTACCTATGAACGATAGTATTGTACACTTAAGCACGGCTCAACGATGAACAGCAGTAAAAAAACAGACCTCTTGGACACTAATGTGTACTGTACTATTACTCTGGACATGTACATGATAAAATGTGGGACTTGTATCCTCTTAGTACCTAGCGTAGTAACTGTCCATGTTAAGTAAATATCTAATATGTAACTGTATAAACATGTTTGTTAACTCCACAGGTTAGCTCTACAAAAGCACTGCCATGTATTTGTCAAATAAAAATATCAGGATTTAACTATTTTAATATACATCTTTTTATTACCTATCTCTGCCCCGCAAGTTTTTTTTGTGCAACTGACAGTCTTTATAATATGCACAAAAAACTTATTTTTTCCCCTAGTTTTTTTAGGCCTGCATTGTTATGCCCAGGGTAGCTAACTAAAACATATTAAAAACCTAAGCCAAGCTTAGGTATCAAGGGATATTTATTGAATTATTAATACCTTGAACGAGTCTGAAATGTAGGCCAAGTAGATTCAGTTTCCGGGGAGTAATAAACAGTACCAAACAATAGATAGGAAGGTCAGTAATGTATTAACATCATACTGCAGAACAATTTTATGAGATTACTAATCACAATAACTAGATATTTTATAAAAACTACTTTTTACTTTAGTAACTTGGGTATCTTACTAAAACTACAATTATTTTTTAAGACATTTCTATACAGAAAAAACTACATACAATATATCCTATCTACATACATTTTAAGAATTTAGAAACTACTATACAATCAAGTTATGCGATTAACAAGTCACTATAATATTAGGACCTATAGAATATAGCACAATAAGAGAAGTGTGTGCACTTCAAAGGTGGCTCACATACATTACTCTTGAAAATCTAGGAAAATTATATGGTCAGTTCCTGTGGGATAGCAGGTAACCTACACAGTACAACCATAAATTTAATTACTAATACAAAAAAATAAAAATAACATTTATTCACTGACATTATTACTAACTACTACAGTATTCGGTACTAGTTACTATTATACATCATTTAATACTCCTTTTCATCATGAGTAACATGTACACTTCCATCTAACCCACTGGAGTTACTATGCCAGCGGCCCACAGCCTCGCTCCGTTATTTCAAGGAGCTGGGTTGGCTCGGGTAGACGCTGGCGGGGGAAATGCACAATACACCCCTAGCGGGACGTCAGTGCAGGACTTATCGCCCCCACGTTGAATAAGAATAAGAATACTCCTTTTATTTATTTGTAACACCAGCACTAGTTTCGCCATCAGGTTGTCCTCCCTGGACATAGGCCTCTTCTAAAAGTCTCCACTCCTCTCTATCTCTGGCTATTCTGCGCCACCCTTTTGGTAGGTCGTCCTCCCACCTTCTCTGTGGTCATCCCCTTGATCTCTTCCCATCTCTGGGGTGCCAATGACCTCTTTGGTCCACTTTTGTTTCGGAGATCTAATCACATTTCCAGTCCATGTGTTAGTAATTTGATCTTGTGTGAGACATATGTCATGCCTTGTGGCCTTCCTAATTTTGGTCAGTCTCCACTTGTCCTGCAGCTTAATGTGTAACATGCTTCTCTCCATCCCTTGTTGGCATGCCTTAAGTTTTAGTCTGTTTTTAATTACTTATACTATACTATTCAAATAACAAAAAAATTATGCTCTTACAATTATCAGCAACAAAGTCATACTTTAAAATATTGGCTAAGCATGATATAATAATATAAAAATTACATTGTAATTGTGTAACAATTAACTCATACGTTAAATACCTACATAAGGTATTATATTACATTTGTTCTTTAGATACACAACTGTAACTTACTCACATTATTAAATCAACTCATAAAGTACATAAGGTATTATAATTACTTTTGTTCTTTGAATACTTAACTGTAAGTTGCTCACATTATTAAATCATTAAGCGGTGATACCCTTTATTTCTCTATACTATAATCATGCTGACCCATGATGCTTTTGTCTAAATGATAAGCTCACAGTGGAACAAAATGAAACCCACCTGAAGACAGTTGGTTCCACCGTCTACGAACCCACCGCTTCATTCGAGCTTCTTGGTGTGCAACACTGCAGTACTACAGTAGGTACTGTACATTATAATATCGGAACCCACCCGTTTCTCCGGCCTTACAACGCTTGTGCGCTGTCTTGCCAGCAAAAGTGGTATTAACTCATCACAGCGGGTAGTGGCCGGTAAACTCCATAGTCGATATCGTGATATGCTGACTTATCTCCCTTAAGATTCGTCGCTCCATTGCGGTAGTCTCGGGTATGTAGTATTCTTTGTTCTCCGTCCATAGCAGCTAACAGCATAGAAAATTTACTATAGATGGCATGGCTTCTAGAAAATGCTTAGGATATTTCCCATAGGCAGGTGGCCTAGTGACACAAACTTCCCATATTTCCTTGTAGGAACTAGGGCAAAATTACACATGCCTTTTGTTTTTGTTTCTTGAAAGTTATTGTTATGTTTTGATATTGCTACGTGCTACCTCTATCGTTTGACACGTTGCTGCGTTCCGTAATGCGCTAAAAGTGATAATATTGCGAATCCGACCAAAGTCAGAAGTATTACTCAATCAAATCAAAGACCTTGTATTTTGTGACTATTACATTTGGTCCGATTCGCGATATTATCGCTTTTAGCGCATTACGGAACGCAGCACAGCTGTCATTGAGCATTTAACTAGGCAGCTGTCATCGGAGTTCTGTGATACCGATTACTGAGGTTTTAGGCCAAAGTACAAGAAAATGTTCATTCAATTTGGATCGCGATCGCTAACCCTCGAATGACGTTTCGTATTGGTTTCAAATGTCAAAATACAACCCATATTGAGCCCCTCGCAATCCCGATCAAGTTACATGATAAGGCAGCAGAATCTGTTTTCGCCGCGTTCCGAATTGAGTCAAAATCGATGTTGGCGTTGTGAGCGATAAATGTCGTTCCGTTTTGATTATTGGGCTTACAGCGCTATCAGCGCGATATCATTTCGGAATGGCTGAACATGGGAAACTAATAAACTAACCTCTTTCGAACTGGTATGCACATAAATATAACTGGATTTGGTTATCAGCAGTCTCATCATTAATCACGAACAACATTATTTCTCTTCTATAACAGTTTTTCTTCTTATTAAGTATTTACATACAACTCTCCTTTTACTTTCCATGCTTATATTGTACGAGTTAAACGTCAGATTTGACAGCGCTCACAGTGATAACGCCGGGAAGCAATATCACTGTGAACGCAAGATGGCGCCAGTAATGACGTCATCCATGACGTCGAGACTGCTACCGTAGACGCGCTAACGCCAATTCGGAATGGGTTTTCATCGCGCTCACAGCGCCAACAGCGATTTTGACTCAATTCGGAACGCGGCGTTTGTCAAACCCCGTTTAATCTTTTTTAGATATTCCTGGCCATGGATACAAGTTCTTCGGCCGAAACACGGTCAAACCGATTACGTATGGTGGTGGGTTCGTAACGAGTCACACCAAAACCAGTCACAGTTTGACTCGATGGGTTTTTTTTTCCCATCGAGACTTGTTGGGAAAACTTTTTGATAAAAAAAGTTTCATCAGTGAGTCGATGGGAAGAATGAAATCCCATCTAGTCAGATCTCTAAACTCCGAAAAAACTTCTAGTAAAGTTGCCATGGCTTTACTAGGGTATGATTAAACTTGACTGTGACTTGGACTGTGACTAAGACTCATATAACTAGAGTAAGAAGGGTTGATGAAGAAATATGTTTTCGCCTCAAGGATTAGTCCACAATCCAATCAAACCATCCATGAACATGAGAAACCATGATTCATCCTTGATCCATTGATCCATAATGGATTGTTAATAGATCCATGGCCATGAACAATTTTATGGGTTCTTTGGAATTTATGTACCTATTCAAATACCACTGGATGACCACTGGCTTTTCGGTGAAGGGAAACATAGTGAGGAAACCGGCCTTATGTCTAGAGAAGAAACTCAGTGGCGTTTTTAATCTACATATCCGCACTTAGCTTAAACCAGTTTGCTGGACTACGGCCTCATCACCCTGAGTTATGATATTGAGTAAAACTTAAAGTAAACGCTCCTAAAACGTAAGCAAATCGAAGCCGAATCGAAGGTAGAAATGCCAAATGGTCACGTTCGATGGGTCCAGAAAACAAAGCTGAGGCGTTGGAAAGTCGCAAAAAACAATAACAATAATATTTCCGCTCGTGAGCGAAAACAAACTAAAACGTAGTGTTTAATTTTCCTATGAAACAAACTGCAATGAGTAAAGAGTTTTTTGTTTTTAAACGAAATAAACAGTATTACAATCAATGTCACATTGACAAGTTTGACATAAACAATTTCAAACGACTTCACGCTATCTATTATAATTTTTGGAACTAACACTTTTTTTTAAATAGAAAACGCCTCATTATTAAAATCACATATAAAATTATATTACTATATTAGTAGTAATATCAAAATAAAAAATACTAAAATGTATATCGAACAAAGCAAAATAACATTACAGTCCCTACAGATCCCTAACATTGTATTTTTTCATTACAGTAGACAGTACAAAGTTCAAAATTACTCAAAATTACAGTAAATCTACTGTAATTACAGTGCGTCTGGAAGCACTGCAGGCTAATTATTATTATTATTTAACTTCTTTTTTTTTATACAATTCGTTTTTTTTAGTCAAGTTATTTGTAAAGGCTTAGGACATTTCCTATACGCCGCGCCGTTGGCCTAATGGTACTAATTTTCTTACCTCCCTATAGGAACTACCTACAATAAATAAATAAAGAATTTTAAAAACTAGGCCAAAACAGGGTTGTTAGATTCGGGTTTTTTGGGGAATTATTGGAAAAATGAAATCCTTGGGGAAATGTTTGGGGAATGAAAAATAAATAAAAAATTTGGAGTTAATTTACGTGTACTCCGTGTGTACTTAAGAGTAAAAATGTTCTGATGTCGCCTTTGAGATACGGGAGAGCTAGATCCTCCAAATTATTGACCAAGTATTGATAGTACGCCAACCGCCAATGCCATCTAGGCATCAATTAAGTCATTATATATTTTATATCTAATTTACCATGGGTAAAGAAGCCAGCCGAAAAACATTCTTAATCTTTAGAAAAAAGTAGAATATAACGGATCCACCACCACACGGGAAACTTGACTTAATCAGTCGATGCACCGCCCAGCCAGCAGCCGTCGTCAGAGACGCATACAGGCGCTTACGAATGCCATCTAAACAGTGCGCACAAGTTTTTCCTGTGACAAACCTTTCATGCTTACCTACTGTAGAAAATAAATAAATAGGTAAGTACCTACACAAAACGACTTACTATACATATGTGTAAATGTATGTGTAACACGTAACAAAAAGGTCAATATTACTGAAGGGTATGAATGTAGTATGTACTTATTATTATGAACAACTTTTAATACAGACATTGAAATCGTGTACAAAAAACAGCTATTCCATACAAAAAGTTCAGACCTTGGACAGAATGTATGAAACACCTGATTATTTTCGCGTTTTCAAGGTTGTCCCTATAAAAAAGTTGTTCATAATGATGAATACATACATCTCCTTCAGTTGTTGAAATTTTTTGTTACATATTTTATATTACATTATTTAATTTGTTTTATTTCCAGTTAGAAAAAAAATGGGGGAAAAAGTTGCTAAGCATATAATTTTGGGGAAAAGATTACTTGAATATGGGGAAATAGAAACTCGATCTAGCAACCCTGCAGTCAGTTTCAGTTTCGCGCTTGGATTGGACTGAAATGAAAGTGCGACTTGTTCGAGAAAAAAAAACTTGGTTTTGGGGAATTCGATACTGGAGCACTGAATCCTATCAGCATTAAAGTTACCTCCTAAAATTCGAGTATTTTGTTATCGTCGTGTCTACACTGAGTTAAAATAAGAGAGCCTTACACATTTAATTTTAATACAGGTTAGCCAGAGTCCGAGCTCGCAAGTGTTCAAAGTTCGCTATGGCTGCACTAAAAAATTGTAAAAACTTGAAACTGAGAGGTTTAACTGGGTTATCAACTAAATACTGCCCTCAACTGAATTCTCGAAGGGACTTAAATCTTCAAGAGTATCACAGTAAAGATTTGCTGAGAAAATATGAAGTATCTATACAAGACTTCCGGATTTTGGATTCTAAATTGGACTCTACGCCACTATCTGGTTTTAAAGCTGATGAGTATGTGGTAAAGGCTCAGATCCTAGCTGGTGGTAGGGGCAAAGGTCATTTTGATAATGGCTTCAAAGGTGGAGTGCACTTGACCAAGAAATCTGATGAAATTTTAAATTTGGCAAAGAACATGATTGGACACAAGTTGATAACGAAACAGACCCCTGCCGAGGGTATTCTGGTAGATAAAGTAATGGTAGCAGAGAGCGTCAACATAAAGCGAGAGACATACTTCAGTATAGTCATGGACAGAAGTTTCAACGGAGCTGCCATTGTGGCTTCTCCTGCTGGCGGGATGGACATAGAAACAGTGGCCGAAAAAACTCCACACCTGCTAAAAACTCTGCCTGTTGATATCTTCGAGGGGGTAACAGATAAAATTGCTAATGAAGTTGCAGAATTTTTAGAATTCAAAGGGCCATTAAAAGCAAAGTGCGCTGAAGAAGTAAAAAAATTGTGGCAATTGTTCTTGAAGGTAAGAGACCTTTGCTATAACTTTCCTGTTCAATCTGAAACCTAAAAATGTATAACATCAAGAGCATGTTATAGTTGCAACGAATTAAAGGATTTTTGTTCATTTTCAGGTAGATGCAACACAACTAGAAATCAACCCTCTTGTCGAGACAGATGATGGTCGTGTAGTGTCGGTGGATGCTAAGATTAATTTTGACGACAATGCCAAGTTCAGACAAAGTGACATATTCGCTCTTGATGATGTGTCCTTAACAGATCCAAGAGAGGTAAGTTGCCTATACAAAATAAAGATATTTTGGTTATCAGATAAATGGTATCTAAAGTATTACGTCTTGGAACATTTCGATGATAAAGAATAATATTTCTCTTTATTATTGTGACAAAGAATACTTCCAATAATGTTACATAATCATAAAAGAGCTCTGTACACTTTAATAATGTAAAAAATGTAGTCACTGAAAGCACACACACACACCTCATACAATTCATAGACAAACTATATAAAATATTTACTTAACAATATGGTATTGACCTGATAAGATAAGCGTTGTTTGCTGGCATAAAATTATAATAATATAACCTATTATCAGTAAACATAATGCTCAGATTAAAAGCTGTCACAGAAGGAGCAATAAAAAAATCAGTATGAAATGTTTAGTGGAAAAAACTTACACATATTGATTTATTTATGTGCCTGCGGGGCTAAAGTGGTTACTTTAGCCCCGCTACACAGTGAAAGGAACTTCCTCCCCGCAGTGGCACGTAAAATCGTATACACACCACAGCAGCAAGTAAAGAAGCCTCAGATCTCATGTTGTCTCATATACACATCAGATCTGGGACATTCTTTACTCTTATATCTCTATTCTCCCTAGGCGAGTAATGTACTATTTTAAAAGTAAGGCCATAGACCTAGCAACTATGACAACTTTGTGTCAAAAGTTATCTCATAAACACAAGATGGAAAAATTTCCATTTTGTCTCTTGGAATAAACAACTGATTGCTATTCATATCTGTTGGCCTTCAAAGAATTTATTATGCAGTTTTTCAATTGGTACTTGGGAGCATTTAACAAGTTATTTGTATTATCACTCCTTGTATTTCAACATGAGTTATGACATGATGTTTATCAACTACTTGTTATTCATATTATGTTAATAAGCTGAAGATAGACATTCATATTCCTTTTAAATGTAAGACCATACTAAATATATATATATTAATGATTTAATATTCTCTTAAAATGTCATTTGATATTGATGAACCAATAATAATTCTCATATTAGACAGATTACTGGTTTCTTCCGTTACCGACTTAGTTTGCTGATAATAATGTTCTACACATTATTTTAAAATATTTTTGTATGAAGTGTTTCCACACTTATGGTGTTTCTATGTTCAGGCATCTAAGGCAGAGACTTCTGTAGCTTAATCGGCAAAGCAGTTGGGACGGAAACCCATAGAGACTGCTCGTATGCAGGTTCGAGTCCTGCCAGAGGTCATAGTTTTTCTTCCTGTTTAAGCATTAAAAACGCTTGCGGTTGACTGCCATCTTGTCTGATGTTGTTTGATGTTGCGATATATATGATATGCCAAATTTCTCTCAGGAGAAAGGAAGAAAAAAATGTGATTTTTAATGTTTCAGAAAGAAGCAGCAGCCCTAAACCTGGTGTATATAGACCTAGACGGCAGTATAGGATGCATGGTGAATGGAGCGGGTCTGGCCATGGCCACCCTAGACATCATCACCCTGAACGGAGGCAAGCCAGCCAATTTCCTGGACATGGGCGGTGGAGTTGGGCAGGCGCAGGTCGCCGCTGCTCTTAAGATTCTTGAATCAGATCCTAAAGTGAAGACTGTATTTGTTAACGTTTTTGGAGGTGAGTAAATCTGACACGTACACATCGACACATCGTCCCATATGAATGGGAAGCACTATTTCATCATCAACATGTATAGAATATAATGTAATTACTATATTGTACTAAATATTCTTATGATTAATATTTTTAGAATGAAATCTTAAATCTAAACTTTTTGTGCGTCAGAAGACAAAAACCGTTCCGTTCGTATTTTATATGTTAACAATAAAGTAAATTATTTTCAACATAATTTCTCAATTGTTTGTTGGACCATTGACATTACAAAAATATGTATTTTGGCTGTCAGAAATCGCAAAAGAACGGTTTGTCGTGACACAAAGTAGCCCATGTCACTTGCCCACACCTCGCCCATGCCAAAATTAATGTCACGTTGTTGTTCTGTTTGCTGCATCAAAGAAGGACAAACAAACCAACAAACACACTTAATAAGCATGAATATTTTGTTTTATTTATACGGGAATACTCACTTTTAATTAAACCGGATACTCCGACTATAGTTTCGATCACATCCGGTGACCTTTTTCAAACAGTGAAAACAGAGCCGCGTGTCGGCGTGCGATTGCGTCCTGCTTAGCACTTAGCAGGACGCAGCCGCAGGTCACCGGATGTGATCGAAACTATAGTCGGAGAGTCAGATTTAATTAAACGTGAATATTCCCGTATAAATAAAACAAAATGTGTCAAAACCACGTCAGTATTCATAATAAAATAGCATTAATATTAATTATTAGTAAGGGCAGGTTTGTGTGAATATGTTAATGTTTTAATCTTTCTTCGACAGGTATAGTGAACTGCGCTACGATTGCGAACGGCATAGTTGCCGCGTGCAAAGCCAGCCCACCGAAACACCCCATGGTCGTACGGTTAGAAGGAACAAACGCTGAAACCGCGAGGAAGATTCTGGAAGCATCTGGCCTTCCTATGCAAATTATCAACGATGCTGACGCGGCGGCGAAAGCTGCAGTCAAATTGGCCGCATAATATAAATGTATGCTTTAGGACATTTTCCATACCCGTGTGGCCTAGTGGAGAAATTTTCACATGCTTACTTACCTACTCCTACTAAGTCAAACTGTCCTATTTTCTTAGACATTATGAGTCCTGCGTCTTCCTCAGACTAGCTATAAAATAGTTTCAGCCAGATCATTAGGGAATCATACACCAATTTATTGGTGGTGGCAATCCCAAAAGCTGACTTTAGTTAGGTTTTTAAGATGTTATAAATCATTGAAATTTTATACGAAAAACTTCTAATCAGTTAAGGTATGTTGGTGCTTATACTGGTTACTTATTTGTATCTAAGTTAAAATGTTATGTATTGGTGAATATTCCAAAAATATATTTGGTGACCAATGAATTTATTTTTCGTTCAAGAATTAAGTTTTATTGTAATTAATTTTGTGTTCATTAGATTTATTGTCTTGAATCCGAATTTTTCTAACACACCTATAGGAAAATAGAAGACTGAGTTGCTTAAATTCTTCTAACATTTTTTTCTATAACTTTGTGATATGTACACTGTACGTACATTAGTGTTTACTATGTACACAAATCCATGTCCTTGCCATAAAAATGTTAATTGTTTTTTGTATATAGATTTGTGTATAAATAAAGTTAAAAGAATATTTACTTATCAATCTTATTTTTATTCTTGCAATGGCTGCCCCAGTAAAATTATTCCTAGTAAAAGTATTCTTTGGGCTGCTCTCTATTGTTTCACCTGCAAGGACGATCTTAGATAAATTCGAACCGTAAAAAAATACTTGACGTAACATTTTCCTGTTGTTTTCAAAACTCAGTAAATCAAGACCAAGGCCAAAATGAAGCTGCATGAAAGCGTCCCGCACGCGGTCGTTGCGATATCACGGCACACCGGGACCTTCATCTATTACGCCGACGACATCGAAGACGACGTAATAGACTTTCGCATATAATATATGCGAAAGTTTGTCGTGAAAATGCTAAAGTATTGTATTGCTATATTGTATTATCACACACTAATATCGATATTAGTGTGTGATAAAAATAAAATATGGTTTGCAACAAAAAATAAATGCCGCAGCGGGTGAGAATATATTCGGACTTTAGTTTATATCGTTGTCACTTTTTTATCAGACATGTTAGCTAAGGACAGCAATACAATACTTTTCATCACACTTGCTCGTAAAGTGGATCTTATTACTTCGGTTTTAGACTCATTTTTACGCTCACGCTTTTTACTTTACATTACGGCACTTGTGTTATAATAGGTATAACCCGGTAAAGTCAAGTTTGTACGTGACTGCAATTAGCCGTATGTATACGAAGCACTCTTAATATAGCCGGGTAATACAGTTTTTTTGTAATATCAACAAAGAGTTCTTATGCCGCTGAAGTAAATGTCAACCTGCGCGCGCATTGCTGGTTTGAACGCCATTTTCCGCAAATGATTATTGACGTTTTTGCTGTGTGGTTGATTATATTATCAAAAAAAGTTTGTTTTTTCCTCGCAACTGTGATGAAAACAGTCGTATGGAACTCTTGTGCTATGTTAGTCATTACGCTCTCGGCTTCCTTATCGCGCTCGCCTGCGGTGTGCGCGCATAATTCCGCCTCTAGTGTAATTACCAACATAGCACACTTGTATCATAATGTACTATTAGTTCTGTCAACTAAAAACCATCAAAATCGACCACAAATATAAACGTCATTGATAAATACCTTGTTATCACAGAACCCTCATGAACAATCAAAACACAAATAACAGTTACGAAATACTTTATAATTTTTAACGAGCACATAACTACAATTACGTTAATTAAAATAAAATAGCCCATAGATGATATCTAAGAATTAATTGCGGAACAAGTTGATCCGGCGACCCTGAGGCGCGGCGTCGGCTCTGTTGACGGACATGTTGGATTGTATCTCTTCGAAGGAGGGCAGGTAGGCCAGCTTCCCGCGCGCCGCCACCGACGGCCGCTGGCTCAGCATGCGCCGAGCCACGCGGTTTATGTCGTCAGCGGTGATTTTCTCTGTAACCAAAGGAAATTTTATTAAAAGTTAAGTAAAAAAAGGTCATTAGGAAATTTTCCGTAAAACTGCCGACGGAAAATATTGAAGGGAGTTTTGGCGGGAACATGGAAAAATCATGTCGTTGCATTCTATTATTTTCTTAAACTTGTGTTTTATCGCGAATTAATGATTCAAAATGGTCGTGTTTTATTCATTGAGTGTTGAATTACACGCACGAGTGTGGGCAAGTGATATAATGTGGTGAAACATGTCTTTTCGTGTTATTTTCAAAACTCCGTAGAAGTTCATAGTAAACCACAACATTACTAGGGCATGACTTGGACTCGACTATGACAAATTTCGTGTGTCTAACTGTAATTTCATGGCATACTTGACTTGATATTTTGATTGAAATAAAATATATTGAAGGGGTGACAGTGACACAGTCGCAAATAGATTTTTTTATCATTCGCGTGATGATGAAAAACGGATGATAAAAAGTAGCCTCACATCATCAGCCAAAAGACGTCCACTGTTGGACGAAGACCTCTCCCTTAATAGGGAGGGGTTGGCAGGCGGCTTGGGGTCGCAGAATGCTCACCACCGTTAACCGAGAGGACGGTGCTGCCCGTCCACCGGTGGTTCTGGATGCAGTTTTATGACATACCCAGGTCCAAGTTCAGTTTGTACCCACTGATGACAAAAACCAATGTATCCATGGTCTCACCAATTTCGTTGATGAAGAAGGCAGGCGGCTTCCTCTTGCCGGTGGCGAGCACCTGCCGGCCCACGTCCTCGAACACGACGGGCCGCGCCTCCAGGTTCATCAGCAGCATCGACTGCAGCTGCGTCTTGGCTCGCTGCAAAACAGTTATTTACAATTCATTTTATTTTTTTGTTTTGGCATTGACTTGTTATCTCTTACCACCAGGAGAGTGACTATGGCCTATAAAAATACGCTTATACATATATATATTTTTATGAATGTCTAAAACTATAAGGGGTCATTGTACTTATTATTATGAACAACTTTTTCTATGGGGTCAACCCTGAAATCGCGAAAAAAATATCAGCTGTTCCATACATTTTGTCCAAGGTCAATGAACTTTTTGTGGAACAGTTGTTTTTTTTTCGCGATTTCAGGGTTGGTCCCATAGGAAAAGTTGTTCATAATGATGAGTCCAATAACCCCTTAAAGTTTAAGACATTAATAAAAAATTGTGGTGTATATTGTGATTTAGAAATCCCTGATATTTTTTTGGTGCTTCCGTGGCGGTCAAAATGTTAAAAGCGGATGCCTTCACATGTCCTTTTCCACGTACCCGGAGCTCCATCTCGCCGACCTTGCCCGCCATGTTGGCGAGCTCGCGCGCGATCACGAGCGTGGTGTCGTACAGCCGGCTGGGCGGCGACGCCGAGTGCACGCAGAACAGGCCCGTGTCGCCGTACGCGTGGTTGTACGCTGTCGCGTTAAACATCCAGTGGTATCTGCAACACAACACAACATTACATGTTACATGGTACATGATAACGCGGCCGTGCTAGCCTAATCGGAAGGCCGCTGGTCTTGTACTCGTGAGGTCGCGGGTACAAACCCAGGCTGGTACCAATGATCTCTTTGGAGTTTATGTTTATGTAAGGAAAACTCGTGAGGAAACCAGCAATATACGTCCGGAGTAGAAATTCAATGGCGTATGTGAATTCACCAACGAGCAACCGGGCCAGGGTGGTGAATATGGCCCATTTGCCCTTCGAGGGTAGGCCTAAGTGCAGCATTGGACAATTGAAAAATGCTGATCATGCAACAGTACACGGTACACGCTTGTTTACATGGGTGTCAATTCTGTTGCACCACTCACTAAATCAAAATCAAAACTAATCTGACAGGACTGAAATTATCGGTTTAGGACACATCCGCCAGATTGTATTCGCCATAAATAAATAAAATATACATTTATAGTTCACTTGGGCATTAATGAGGAATAAGAAAATACATTGACTAAATTGCAGTTCTATAATTATTTTCATGATTTTTTATTTTGGGTTTTTAGATTTGGCCTCATAGTAATGTTGTTCACAATGATAAATACAACGCACCCATTTCGCCTTAGTACACCCCAAGCCTATAATCCTGTATACACATAAATATAGAGATTTGATTATCGCATTCAGCAAAGCATAACTTGGCTTGGCGCACTGTGCAAAGTTAAGGTACGAATTTGTAAGGACCATGCTTTTGAGTTTGTCTTGCCGGCCGGAATATTTCTATGGCAGCGAGTCTCCTGTACATAGTACTATTATTTATTATTCTGTAGCATAAATGAGTGCGGCATTTAACGTGCTGGACAGGTCCAGCACATTTAATGAATTCGGCAAGAACCTGTTCAGCACGCTAAATGAGTGCGGCAAGTACCTATCCAGCACGTTTAATGAGTGCGGCTGGTACCTGTTCAGTGCGTTAAATGAGTGCGGCAAGTACCTGTTCAGCACATTAAATGTGTGCGGCAAGTGTTCAGCACGTTAAATGAGTGCGGCAAGTACCTATCCAGCACGTTTAATGAGTGCGGCTGGTACCTGTTCAGTGCGTTAAATGAGTGCGGCAAGTACCTGTTCAGCACATTAAATGTGTGCGGCAAGTGTTCAGCACGTTAAATGAGTGCGGCAAGTACCTGTCCAGCACGTTAAATGTGTGCGGCAAGTACCTGTCCAGCACGTTAAATGTGTGCGGCAAGTACCTGTTCAGCACGTTAAATGAGTGCTGCAAGTACCTGTTCAGCACGTTAGTGTAGAGTCTGGTGTACATGCCCTTCCCGGGGCCGCCCGCCGAGAACGAGCCGCCACCGCCCATCATCATGTTCAAGACACACGTCGCTACGAAGTCGGGGTCGGCGTGGGAACAACCTGCACCATTACAAATATAAGAGTCCGTTTCCGTATCACCGAAGCGGAGACACATAGGAATAAACAATTGCATTAGACAAAATAAAACTACATTTTTATGATTGATAGATTTCTGCGAGTCTCCTCTTTCAACAGAATTCTGCTGCTCGCATGTAGTTAAATAAATAAAATGTGTTGAGTATGTTCTTAATATCGAGATATTTGTATGAACTAGCAAGGACTGCGATTTCATTGTGGTGTACATATTTTATAAACAAGACTGCAATAATGTGGACTTATTTGGAGCAATTAAATAACATAATTTAACTTACTCTCCAGTGCGATAACAACATGTGACAGCTCTGGTAAATCCGACCCAGGATATAGCGGAATTTCACATTCTTCCTGATAACAAAACAAATATAAGGTATTTAATACCAACACAAGGTATACCTATTCCAATTAGACATTTTAACTAGTACCACTCAGTACTTAAACCATTCAGGAATAGACTAAGTCTATTATTTTACTGTGACTAATGGGGATTTGTCACATTTTTTTTGACCCCGAGTTCTTTTGTATATAAATGTGTTGATAGCACTCCATAAAAGCGATAAGCCATCATGAATTTAGACAAGCACCATTTTGCGTAATACAAGAATAGTCTTCACTACAAACAAGGGTCTAAAATGTTAGTTGGAACATTTTATTAGCTAGAACTTTAATTTGTAATAAGCAAAGACCCTTTTTGAGTTTCAGCTTTTTGTACCTGCTCTAAGCCTCCGACGTATTGTGCAATGGACTTGTCCACTGCGGGTTGGAATGAGCTGATGTCTTCCACGTCAGAGTGCCATGTAGGTTTCATGTCCACAAAGTATTTCTGGACATGCTCCACAAATGGACCATGTTCCACCTGAAATATGATTTAGGATATGTGAATTAGGGGATGGTAAACACTGAATCTAGTGGTAGTATATTTGCTTGATATCACTAATCGGAATTTTATAATTAACTAAAAACCCAGTTGTAATAGAAGGGATAGTGCAGGGGCCGTACCATGAGCCGCTTATTCCGAGACTGATTATGCTCAGCTGCCGACACAGCGCGACTGTGAATTTTATAGCCTCGCAATAAGGTTCGCGGTCGCGCAGAGTTGGCAGCTGAACCTATTCGGTCCCGCTATAAGCAGTTCACGGTACGGCCCCAGGGCAAAAGAGAGCTTATTCACAGGCTATGGATAATATTTCTGATTCCTGTCTTTCTTATTGATTTTAATGCTAGGTATTGACGATACTAGCGAGAAGCTCGCCTGGTGATAAGCATTACGCCCATAACAGTAGTAGTGCCAGAATTGAAAACTTGCTAACAAAATCCTGCGCCGCACTGCACAGAGCGAGCTCGTCACCCTGTGAAATAAGATGTTAAATCTCTTCATGCCCAATGATTTACTCGGTAGCATTGCCCTTCAAACCGAAACACAGTAATACTTGCACACTACTGCTTAGCAGTTGAATAACTGGCAAAGGTGTGGTACTTCACCAGGCGGACTCTGCAATAGAGTTCTACCAATACTAACATGACTTTAGAATCATTTATCTATCACACTATTCTAATATTAAGTAGAAAGACAATATCAAACTTTAAAAAAAAATACAACCGATTCCAACTCCGAATACCTGGATGACATCTTCATATTTTCTAGTAACTTTGATTTTAAAACCAAACTACTGAACCGATTTCGATAAAATTTAAATGGGTCCACTTCTGAAGTATTACCTAACAAACGAAAAAATAATCATCAAAATCAGTTAATGATTGGAGGAGTAACGTAACTGTTTTTGTTTTTTTTTTTTTTTTGTTTTTTAATTAGGGTACTCTATAATAGTATACCTTAATTTAATTACAATCTAGCTTATTCCGCTAATAAGTAATTTAGTTCTAACTTAATATATTAGGTAATTATAGGTATTTCTAAGAATGTGTCCAATAACACGTTTCTTATTGTCTCTATTAAGGCGAAGTCACTTTGGTCGCGTGTTCTTCAGGGTCAGCACTTGCACTGTTTACACTAATGCTTATTATTATAATTCATTTTATTAAACTAACTCGAACGGTTTTGTTCTTTTGAGTCGCCTTACTATATTGTAGTGGTCAAGGAGCTGGATGGCCTCGACATTCACATGATGATGAAGCCTGGTTTCGTGAGCTTCTGCGTACTTTTTTATTACTCTCTCGACGCTATCTACTTGAAGGTCCCGATGAAGATCGCTGTTTCTTATGTACCAAGGTGCATTGGTAATGTCCCTTAGTACTTTGTTCTGAAATCTTTGGATTATTAGCATATTACTCTGAGCGGTGCAGCCCCACAGCTGTATCCCATAAGTCCACACTGGCATCAGGACTTGCTTATAGAGTAACAGTTTATTCCGCATTGACAGCGAGGAATACCTTCCTAGTAGCCAATACATTTGTTTGTAACGTAAATTTAATTCTTCTTTCTTTTTCTTAACGTGTGCTTTCCAGCGTAGCTTGGCGTCAAGAGTCATCCCGAGATATTTGGCTTTATTTCCGTAGGGTACAACTTGGCCGTTAATATAAATTGGACAAACGCAATGTCTTTTATTGGTAAAGTCAATGTGAATTGACTTCGATTCATTTAACTTTATCCGCCATTTTTTTGTCCAATCAACGACTTGTTTTACAGCAGTCTGAACCTTTGCTGCTGCTTCTTCATGGGTACTTCCTGTAGCCATAATAGCAGTGTCATCAGCAAAGGTTGCAATGGTACTATTATCTAACTCTGGCAAATCACAGGTGTATAATAGGTACAGGACCGGGCCTAGAACACTTCCTTGTGGTACTCCAGCTTTAATTTCTTTCAATTCTGAGTAGGCATCTTCTTGTCTAATTCTAAATAATCTATTTGTAATATATGATTCTAAAATATCTGTGAACTGTTTTGGTAACATATGTCGTAGTTTCTGTATCAAGCCTTCATATCATATCAACTGTTTTTGTAAAAGTTAAAAAAAGTTTAGTTTATAGTAAAATTAAAAGTTTAAAAAAAACAGTCGATTTGAGTACCTCCTTTTTTGAAGTCGTTTGAAAACAGGAGAATGATGTAGTAGAAAATATTAATGGACATTACATTTTCTTTCATAATGCAGGACAGCTAAAAAATCGGCAATCACATCAGAACAAAAAATCCAAAAGAGGTTCAAAAAGGTTTCTTACCCCAACGGCTGCGACAACCATTCTGTCAGGAGTGTAGTGGTTCTTCAAATAATTAATAATAGTAGTTTGGTCAATGCTGTTCACATTCTCTCGTGGACAAATCTTTGGCAATCCAAGTGTGTTTCCTCTATATGCAGCCTGAAACAAAATAGGTTTACAATAATACAAAAGTATTCTAAAACATTGCTTGCACATCTAAAGTGGAAATGGTTGTTACTCATTACAATGCTGTGAGAAAACAATTGTATTTTAGGGTTTTGAACTTCTGTCTATAATGTCTTGTAGTCAGAATTTGTGGTTCCTGTACCAGTATAGGATAAGAGTTTTGTGGGGAGAAAGCAGAAAGCTTCTAATTAAAAATATAGCTATTAAGTCTGTGTGCTTCATTGTCGCTTACCACCGCTACCAACGAGTTGGTGGTCAAATGCAAAATAATACGTGATTAAAAAAAAATAGAGTACTGTTGATGAGTATTGTGATCTTTGATTTATCATCATCAACAGCCCGGAGACATCGACTGCTGAACGAAGGCCGGGACAAAAATTACCTATATACCGAATGCATCCACCGGTTGCCCGCGACTTTTACAATGTCGTCGGTCCACCTAGTGGTGGGAAGATTATTGATAGCTTTTTAGTATTATTATTGTGGTCTTTGATGTGAGTTTCTTGGTGCACTTTAAGGCTTGATAAAAACCCGATAGAAAAACCGGACGGTCCCGCCGGAAGGCGGAGTGCCTTCCGTGCATACAATTTGTATTAGGTACACCGTAAGACATTTCTCGTGACGGCCGTTTCGCTCGCACCTTATTGTGCGTGGTCTGTGACCAGGCGCCGGACTGAAATAATGTGCGGCCGGCCTATAGGATACATAGTGCACCAGGTCATACCCCCAATTTTTTACCTTATAGCTCAGTTGGTAGCGTGACTGCCTTCAGAGCTGTAGGTATGGGTTCGATCCCCACCCAGGGCAAACATTTATGTGACGAACATAGATGTTTGTTCTGTGTCTGGGTGTAGTATGTATTATAGATATGTATTTACAAAAAAAAAAGTATATAAGTATTCTATCAGCTATCTAGTTTCCATATTACAAGTTTTGCTTAGTTTGGGGCTAGATGGCGCTGTGTGAAAAATGTCCACCGATATTTATTTATTTATTTATTTTTGGCCTGACCGATGTAATGATCAAAGGCTTTCAACAACTCAATCAAATTAAAAAAAAACGTAGTGCTTGTTTACGCCATTACGCAATTAATATATTTACTATTAATTTGTGTTGTCTGTTACGGTGTGAGATGTTGAGATATATTATAGTACAGTATTATTACTTACAGCATGTATCATGTCCATAAGAATGGTCTCTTGCTCCGGTCTCATGGAGAGTGTTTCTAATTCGAAAGCCACAGCTTGCCTCGCCGCTTCAATTTCTTCTGTAGACAGCTGCGGTCTTAATGTCACTTCTGCTAGCACCTGGAAGTAAGCACACTTGGCTATAGATTAACAAGCATATGGATTTTAAGTTAAGAAGTAAATAAGTAGGTTTTGGTGTCAAGTAATACGCTTTTATAAATCGAACAACCGACTTCAATTTCGACTACGTAATATCACTTCTTCATGTTTTCCAGTTATGTTGATTTATTCCAGTAATTTTGATTTAAAAACCAAAATACTGAACCGTTTTCGATAAAATGTATATGGGACCTCCCCTGAAATATCACGTACCAAACAAAAAAAGAATCATCAAAATCAATTCATAATTGGCGGAGTAATCGCGTAACATACATACAAAACAAAACATTCAATCGAATTGAGAACCTCCTTTTTTGAAGTCGGTTGAAAAGTCACAACCATTAAGTATTGTATAGATGCAGATACATTTTAGAAATATTGTCACGCTAATTTAAATACTTTATCACTATCACAAGGTCTAATTTAGCTTATAAAACATTTTTCTGTAAAAACAGTTCATATAAATTGTATTAATAAATAAGTAATAGCAATTTCACAATGACTTGCTATGTAAACTCATTCACCCATGACTGTGATGATGTTTAACTTAGTAATTACCATGTCTCCGTTAGAGTTGCAATACAGTACACCATGTTGGTGTTCTTTAAATAAAAATAAAAGTTTGAGAGGCCAACCCTCATGTTTGATATGCCGTCCAGTGACCTCTAATATGTCTTTGTCTATCATCATTTATGTAGAATAAACTCTTAATATGCATCTAAACATATTTGCTCATGGTAAGTTAGGTAGGTAGTAAGGTAGTTATGAAATATCCTACTAATGTCAACTAATATTAATTATAAACGAGAAAATTTGGATGTATGGATGAATGTTACTCTTTTACTCTGAAACGGCTGAACGGATTTAGATGAAAATTGGTGTAGATACCTCTACTACCTCTACTCCTCTCCTTATACCTTGGAATAAAACATAAACTACTTATTATCCCAAGAAACGCGGGTGAAACCGCAGGGCGCAGCTAGTGTGTGTGGATTATGGCAACCCTCCCCATTAAGGGGTGGCCTTCGTCAAGCAGTGGACCTTCTGATTCTGATTGATGTGCGTAAATAACAAACTCAGTACAGCTTGATCATTCAATCAAACTGTATGGACCTTAAAATCCTGGTTTGCTTGATCAAACTACGCGATCGAATCTCGCGGCTGGAGTGTGATTATTAAAGTTGTATGTGACTGCAGGGTTAAAGTGGATACTTTTGCCCCGATACGCGGAGTGAAAGGACTTTTTCCTCCCCGCAGCGGCACGTAAAATCGTATACACACCACGGGAGCAAGTAAAGGATCTCAGATCTCAATTGTAACAACACTGTAGAGTAGATAGAAGAAATTCAAACACTAGGTACAAAAACTAAAGTAAGACATCTGAAACATGGCTATTCAGCCCTTAAGATATATACCTGAGTAACAGCATCTAGCCCTCTAGAATCCGCACTGGTAGCATAAACTGTGGTGTCTCGTGAACCCTGACAGTCACAAATGCCTCCATGTCTCTCAAGCTCTCGAAGCATTACATCACGTGTTGCATATTTGTGGGTAGCCTGAAAAGTTATAAAATGTTTATGTAACATTTTTGTTTTATTTATACGGGAATACTCACGTTTAATTAAATCGGATTCTCCGACTATAGTTTCGATCACATCCGGTGACCCGCCCCCACCCCCGCGCCCGTAGAGCAACCACTGCCATCGCGCGCGCGACGCGCAGCGGCCTGCAGTGCTAAGCAGGACGCAGCAGCACGCGCGTCGGGCTCTGTATTCACTCTTTGAAATTTTGTATCCGATTTCATTAAACGTGAGTATTCCCGTATAAATAAAACTAAAATGTGTCAAAACCACGTCAGGTTTCATAATAAAAAAAGATTATATAATTAACTATCTGTAGGATTTATTAGATCTAATTTGCATTAGAAGAATTACAATGGCAATGGTTTTATAAATTCAATTTTATTATGATACACTACAAGCATGCTCCTGCTGCAGCAGGAGCATTGAGGTACTGTTTACAATATTGATGATATTATCACCATTGTGAACTGATGTTGGACCAGATTAACACAGGATCAAAGCATGTTGACATAGCAAAAGATGTCTAAAGCCAGCAGTGGGATATGAAAGGCTTTAGATGATGATGATTTTATTAAGATATAGAAAATAGAACAATTTTTGAAAGTTTTTGCATTTTATTTTTCTGTACTTACTCCAAAGCTCAATTTTTCTAAAAAATGGCAGATGCCATTTGGGTATGCAACTTCAAATCTTGGCCCAGAATCAATCACCACTGGAAGGAAAGAATAAAATAATTTAACAACTATATTGCTTATCAAGGGTTTCGAATTTTAGATCATGTCAAGGGGGAAATAAAACAAGTCAAAACAATCAGCATTTACCACTTCCACGTCACTACCTGCCACCCACCTGCCACCTGTGGCCTGCCTGGTCACTACTTGCTGAATGTTGTCCGGCCCACTCACTTCCTTGCACTTATAAGAATGTGCATAGGAAATGTAATCCTACTAACCTTAACAGACATGCATGCAAACAAACAGCTAACAAATTGGCTTTTAAAATTGAATCGAGATGAAACTGAAGCACATTCACAGCATCTATAGGCAATAGTTTTTATTGTACAGTCAATCTCGGATTATTATGTGTGTGTACAGATTGTGTATATGATGTATATTTTAGTTTCTTGGTAACATCGCACGCGAGCCCCAAGATACAGGATTTATGCTTAGTTTGGGGTTCACCGTTAAACCCACTTTGTTGGGTATGTACAAGTTTTTATACTAATTGTATGCATTTTTCTGCCTTGTGTTTTACTGTACCTTGTGTTGTAAAATGAACTTGTACTTACTTTATTTTACGGTAATACATTTATTTGTATTTGTATTATTATTAAGAACTTACCACCAGCAGTGCAAAACTGTCCAAACTTTCTCTCTGATGCAACTCGGAGACCATTACTTAGGACTGTAACTTCTGTAACAGTGTCTTCTGCTTTAGCTGTAGAGAAAACCACTGGAGGGAGGTCTGGCATGGGCTCTGAGAGAGGTGGTAAAGATGTTACACTGGTTTTCGGCAAAGGCTGAGCTGGCCTTTCTAAATCCGTGCTGAATTTTCTTACGCAGCATCTTGGCGTTAGACTGTAAATAAAATTTGTAAGTTGGTATTGATGAATAGTGTAGCTTAGCCAGTCTGATTCAACTTTATGGTCCAATGATGAAATTGTATAACCTCACTAGTGAAGAATGAGATTTCTTCGTTCAGGACTGTAGTTGGGTTAATATGGTTTCAAGCAATATAATATTTTAGCAATGAAACATACACTCACCCATTTTTCATAGAAAATAACCTAGAGAATAGATACTTCATATCAGTGACGTGAGCCATTTTTCTTGATCTTAAGTTTTCTGGATGCAGTTAATGACTTTAAAAAGCGGTTTTTGCTCAACCAAGCAACTTTAAACGTGATTTTAATGCATTTTTATAATATTTGTAAAGAATTCACGACAAAACCTCAAAGAACATACAATACAATAATGTACAGCCCGGGAGGCAATAATGTACGACCAAAGAATACTAAACTTTTACTACAGATTTTTTTTTTAAATTTCTCTGTTTTACTAGGAGTGTACGACACAGATAATGGACGGCATGATATTGTACAGTATAATAATGTAAATTTGCGAAATGTACTCGGATTATTGGCTGTACAATATAGGGCTGTACTTTATAGACACGAGCCGATAATGGACGGCCAGTATTGTACGATTGTACAGCATGATATTCGATGTACATGTACACCAATTATCATGCTGTGCATTATTATGCCGTACATTATCTTGTCGGCAAATATCATGTTGTACATTATAGACACCCTCCAAAGAATACTATATACCCGAGAAGAAAGCCGTGTCCATATAAAAAAGAGGGGGACACTAAAATTAGCGCCATCTATTTGGAGCCCTTTGACATATACAAATTTACGACGCAGAGCGGCAAGTATAAATTGACGTAGCGGGAAAAATCAAATCGGAGACTCTTTTGTAGCGGGAAATTCAAAATACTTGCACAAAAAATGTTCCAAATCACCAGTCACCAGTCGCCTTTCAGATTTTTTCATCGCTGATCGTCATCCGAATTAGCCTAAATTGTGATAAATCTTCTACGTTGACCATACTGATGACTGACTGAACATGATTCATAAAAATCCGTTAGATGGCGTTGACGAAGCATGATTCTGAATATCACTACTTAGTCTGTGATTCTGAAGATTTTGAATGTTATGTTTATTATTATTTTTATGTTTATGATAAGTTATAATGTAATCAATCAAGGTCAAACGTCAAAAATTCAAGAAAAACTTATTTAATTTACATCAGGATGTATTCATAGTTCAATCGGAAAGGTTTCCGTTCTTCGCACGTACTAATTTGTGTTGTGGAAGAACAAAAGCATAAGAAATACCATGGGTATGTACTTTGTTAGACAAACAATAACCACAAAAAAGCATAACAGAACAGATTTAAATGCTCAGCCAATTATGCATGATTCAGCCAATTATATACGTTATTCTGCTTTCAGAAACGGCCTAACTTTATACAATGTTTTCTGTTTTGAAAAGCAATTTCGTATACAATCGCTATATGTTTTTCGTAATGCAGTTCACAATCCAAAAGCAACCCTAGGTTGACTTTGATTCATTCATTCATTTCAATGAGCGATTTTCCAAACATTAATTTTTAAAAAAGTAGTTTCCTTGAACTCGATAATAATACTCATATCTCATAGCTCATATCTCGATAATAATACTCAGAATCAAGTATCGTCAACGAAATATATATTTATCAAATTAAAAAAAACCGCAGGTCAGAAAACCGCTCACTGCATGACATTAAGACAGTAGCTTCAGGTTTTTTTTTTATAGAGTCAATTTGAGAATTAATGTACTCGGATTATTGGTTGCACAAAATTTAATTCGGAACTTATATAACTTTTTCTATAATAAATAACTACTGAAGAAATTATTCAAACAAAATATTATAAACAGTAAAGATATTCAATGTAATAAAATATTATAGGAGGATTTTTTCATTGATACCCATTATTTACAGCCACCACATATTTATTTATTTACCACGTCTCTAGCCCTCACCATTCGCTCGCATGAGAGTTGAGGATTCTGGTGTGAGCTTCACACCAGAAGCCCCATCAAACCCTACCTATAACTTTGGAATTACAATGCGACTAATTATCTCACATTGGTAACTAATATTAATGACTAAATATTTGCATTTTCAAATCCAATAATCATGAAGTTTTCAGAGGTGAGGATTCTGGCGAGAAGGACATGTATTGTATATATTGTATTTTTTTATTTTATACAACCAGTATTGTACAGCCCGATATTCCGAAGGCATTTACTCCGATTATTTGGCTGTACAATATTGGTTGTACGATACTGCAATATTGGCTGATGGCTGCGCAATATTGTGTTGTGGTTGTGCATTATTTGCTCTCTGTTCTGTTCTGTCATTTTATCAGGGTCTCCAGATTGGGGGTTTTTTCCCCATTTTGGGGAAAAATAATAAGATTGGGGAAGTAAAGGGGAAATTAAAATAGCGGGGAAAGTTTTGGGGAACAGATTTTTTTTTGGGGAAAATTTGGGGAAAGCAAATAAATCAGCTGTTCCATACATTTTGTCCAATTTTGTCAAAGGTCAATGAACTTTTTACATGGAACAGCTGATATTTTTTTCGCGATAACAAGGTTGGCTCCATATTAAAAGTTATTCATAATGATGAGTACATTCATACCATTCAGTATTAATTACTCTTTTTGTTACACATTGTATATTATATTATTCCGAGATATAAAGAAAAAACTATAACTACATAAAGTAGGGTAAATACGAACCAAAAATATTTGGGGAACATTCTTGGAAATAGTATCTTTTTGGGGAAAATTTTAATGTGATCTGGGGAAATTTCACATACTATATCTGGAGACCCTGCATTTTATGTTGATTTCAGGAGGATTTCTGATTTCAGTCTATTTGCATTGAGCATTTAACTAGAAGAGACGGGACTTCCATACATCGAGTCAATTTAATCGAGTCAATATTTCATTTTTTTTAAAGAGTTTGTGTCGCATCTTGTAGCCAATATAACAAGTATGTACTTCATTCGCACCACATGGGTACCATCCAAACAAACGAATAGGGTTGTAACAGTCCAGCTTTTATCGATAAAATGTACCGGCTAATGCACAGACTAAAAAACCCTTTTTTATATTTTACCGGATAATCCATATTACTGTAACGTTGGAATTAGATGTGAGCAAAATGAAACGCAATTTTATATTCAAACTAAAAAAACTATTTATCTAGGTAACATTAAAATAGCCAGTCGCGCGTGTGAAATCCGAGGCACGCACCCGCGCCATTTTGCGCCGCTTATACAATTTTTCAATACCAATACGCGACCATGCTAGCGCGTTATCTTCAGCGTACGCCCTGAAAGAAACAAAAACAATACATATTATGGGGTGGTGATTGTTCTTTTTATACGATTGTGTTATGGACGTGACGGCAGCCTCTCTAAAAAAATCAAAAAAAAACTAAAATAATGTTTATTTTAAGCAGTATATATGTTGGCGTCTTCATCAGTCTTCGTTGAATTCGTTGCACAGTATTTCACTTGTGCTGGAGACGTTGATGTGAGGCACAGGCTTTTTCAATATAAATGTGTATTTTCTTTAGGTCAAATTTGGGCTAGATTTGGGGCTAGGGGATAAATTATTATTTTCGGGGCTCAACAAGTCGAAAAAGGGCTAGATCTAGCCCGGAAGGGGCTGACTTGGCAACACTGTTTACGCACCCGAGTGTGGGCAAGTGATTAACTGTTAATGTGGTGTTACATGTAATTTCAATTTGTTTTCAATAATCTGAAGAAGCTTGTAATAAATAATCCTCTAGCTTATGCTAACGAAAAACATGCTTAGGTAGAAATCTAGCTATAGTTATTATTATTGTTTGTATGTTGTCCCTATTTAATGATCATTTTTGGTGAACATTGAATCGAATGCCTACAATATAATTTACATCTCTAAGCAAAAAAAAAATGTTTGGGCAATAGTACAAATTCAGAACTTTTTTACTCTAATATCCGAGATATAAATCTTTGCTGCTGGGCGCTGCCGCTGGATACGATTCGGGCCATGTCTATTGACCGAATTGTTCATGGGGTTTTAACAGATCACTTTCATGAAATGCAATGAAAAAAAACACTATTTAGCACTATTACATTATTATTATTACTTTGAAAACGTGAGTAAGCCCGTATAAATAAAACAAAAATCCTTTTCTATAAAAAGTATGCTTGCGTTTAACCATATATAATAATCACTAAATTATCGGTTTCTAAGTTATCGATAATTTTGGTACATCACTATCTTTGTTTATTTAATGTAAGCAATATTTTTAGTTCTAATTTATATGCACGTTTACTGCCGTATGCGGCTACAAAATGTAATTTGATGCTTACCGGGGTTCATCCAAAGGAAACTTGGCCATAAAAATCCATTTTTTGTTTCCAATGCGGCAGATTCTAAACCCGCAAATTTCGCACGTAACACTCCGCGGTTTTGGCGGCATTTCACTCCAAGCTCACCTACACTCTTAGTTAACAATATCAAGCTATTAGATAGTTCGGGTAACTATTAAAAATGTAATTAACCTCGAAAGCAAAAAATAAAATAAACAAACGGACAAAGAACGGCGAATGACTGGGAATGAGCGAATGAACTGATGACCGATGACGGGCGGATGGATCTACCCCCGTCCCACCCCGCCTGCAGGCCGCCATTATTTGCGACACAAAGTCCTTACAAAAATTCAATTTGTTCGTACTCGCGTTAGCCTGCTATTTGCTTTGTAGTTTAAAAATAAAAATGTACAATTTTTGTTTTACGGTTATCTAATTACAATTTCATAATTATAATCGATTTATAATCGATGTGAATAAATGAGGGAAGTTCAAATTATTTCATAATCACAAAACCACCAAAGTTTGTTCGGTGAAATCATTAATTCATGAGTCTTACGATGAATTTGAATTTCAATTTCAATGAACGACAATGCTTTGTATCCACGGATTTACTATAATAACCAGTTAGTTTTTTTATTACCCGCTTGAATTATCTGAGACGCAACTCGCACAACATTCGAGTAATCTCAAAATAAAATGGCTCTAAAATTGCACCATTTAGCTCAGAGAGGGTTTTCAACATCCAATAGAGTTCCTCAAGTGTGTATAGTCGGAGCAGGTCCAGCAGGTTTTTATGCTGCTATGCATATCACTAAAAACCTGGGACTGGTAAATATAGACATCTATGAAAAACTTCCTGTGCCATTTGGGTTAATCAGGTTTGTATTTTATTTATTTTATTTTATTCGAAAAACGTACAGTGTTATTTAAGCTATAGTTATAACAAGTATTATTACTAGACACCATTTACGTGTTTTCGCATTTAGAATCTAAATTTACTTGTTTGCTACAATAAAAGATAATGCCAGTAGCAAAGTCTTACATATTGATGAATAATATACATTTAAAAACAGTTAATAATAGTTAAGAAGTGCCGTCAAACCAATTATCAGATATTAAATCACGGACTTTATTTGGAGAAATGTTAAATTCAGGTATGAAGAGTTTAAATACCTACATATTGAATAATGCTGCTCGTCCTTCCTGTTTCTATGGCAACTGGCCAGGATTCAACTTACCCATGACTGACAATATTTTGTTGGTAGTTGTCTACTTACTATAAAACTAAGGAGATTTCCTATTTTACTTAGGCCTAGTAATTAAACTTTTACATAAATGTACTTGTACCTGGCAAAATATCAAATGCACTTATGTTGATTTCTTTATTCTCAGGTACGGGGTAGCCCCAGACCATCCTGAAGTTAAAAATGTTATCAACCAGTTCACAAAGGTAGCGCAGAAGCATAATGTAAATTTTTATGGCAATATCACTCTGGGTAAAGATGTCAATGTAAATCAACTGAGACAACATTATGATGCTGTTTTATTGGTGAGTTTACATTCTACTTTACTAGTTACTTGGTTATATAAAGTCTTTATAGTCTGAGCTCTAACAGAGTTAAAATGCCACCTGAAGTACATTATTACATTATTTAAGTTAGATTTTTGGATTACATTTTGAAACTATTATTTATTAGTGCTTTATGCTTCGTCAATTATTATAGACTCGTAACTACAAAATGATGACCTATTCAGTTGGGAAGGAACTAACTGCCAAGGTATGGGCTAAAGGCAAAGATTACGAAAGATGCGCCATCGCGTAATAAAACAACGTTTCAAAATGACCGCCGTGCCGTCATGTTTACGAGTTGCGCCGGAGTGCGAAAGAAAATAGCACTTTTATGAGAGCAAAAGGGATAGCGCGCGTCTCGCTTAGTGAGACAGTTCTTGGTGCCATTTTCACGGGGCCATTTGAGGGCGCGATATGACATATCTCCCTCCTTATAATATAATATCATTGGCTAAAGGTCAGTTTGGTGGCTTAGGGCCGTCTTAATTTTATACTATGTACTTATTCCCAAATAATTAATTTGAAATATAACACATGCTATAATATTCTTTTTTTCATTTAGTGTAAAGTCAAACTATTCTTTTCTTTGTAGACATATGGTGCCGAAGAAGATAAAATACTTGGTATTGAAAATGAAGATGCTACAAATGTGCTAGCCGCAAGGAACTTTGTCGGGTGGTACAATGGACTGCCTACTGATAAGAATTTAAAAGTATGTTTCACAATAATTATAAACTTTGTTTTTTTAATGATAGGCTATAAATGCTGATGCGCCTATATCACATATCTAAGGGTGACAAGCGCAATTACTTATTAGGAGTGTAAACTAACTTGTAATATTTATTAATAAGCATTTTCAAATTTCAGTTAAATGACAAATTTGTTTAGTATGAGCAAATATACAATTTGTAACAAAAAGGTGTGATAATACCAGTGTATATTGAATGAGATACAATTAATTTGAGATCTTTTGTGTTTTATTTCAGGTTGACTTGTCGAGTGAAACGGCTGTAATACTTGGACAAGGCAATGTGGCTTTAGATGTAGCAAGGATTCTACTGTCACCAATAGACGAACTCAGGAAAACTGACATCACACAGCATGCCCTAGAAACCTTAGCAGAATCACGAATAAAAGAGCTTTATTTGGTTGGCCGAAGAGGGCCTCTGCAGGTAGCCTTTACTATCAAAGAACTTAGAGAGCAACTGAAATTAAAAAATTGCCAGACGATTTGGCGAGAAACAGACTTCCTCAGCGTTAGTGATGTAGTACCTTCATTGGCACGCCCTAGAAAAAGACTGACAGAACTTATGCTCAAATCATTAAATGAAAACAAAGATAATGCTAGTAGCATTTCTTCGAATGTCAAGTTATTGAAGCCAATATTCTTTCGAAGCCCGAATAAGTTTCTGGTGAATAATGAAAAAAAAATAACAGGGGTTGAACTTGTGTGTAACAAATTAGTCGGTGACAATATGGAAACTCAAAAATGCATTCCAACAAATGAAAAGGAGACACTAAATTGTGGCTTAGCCTTTAGAAGTATAGGATACAAAAGTGTTAAAGCAGATAAGGACCTTGTATTTTCTAATGGTTTAGTAGCAAATGATAAAGGTTATGTTGTAGATGACTGTCCCAAAGATATGGGCAAACTTTATGTCGCTGGTTGGCTAGGCACTGGCCCTATAGGGGTAATATTACACACAATGGGTAATGCTTTTCAAGTAGCTAAAAACATGTGTGAAGATCTACAGAAAATAGATCTATCTAATACCAAAGATGGCTTCGAAGGTGTCAAAAGAATTATTCCAAATAGTGATGCTAAAATAATTAATTGGGAACAATGGGAAAAGATAGATAAATATGAAATTGAACAGGGTGTAAAGATAGGCAAGCCCAGAGAAAAGGTTTGTGATGTGGATAAAATGATTGAAATAAGTAAAAGCTAGTTCTGTACAATACAACGGACCTTATAGTAAGTTTTATTAAAATAATAATGAATATGCAATCATAAAAAATATTATTTAAGTAAGCAGCGACGATGATAAAATGTCGCCAATATCACCGTCGCTGTAGTTAAGTACATAAATACAAATATATAATGTTATTTTCCTAAAAGGATAAAAAAAAAAATTATCTTCCATTATTCATGATCTACTCAATGATGTTTGATGTTTCCATCTGATCTGCCATTTTCCTCCGCTCTGGACTGCTAGGGAAAGCTAAGGGCTAAGAAAGCACGTGGCGTTTTCCACCCACGTTCGCCTCAGTAAAATGACTAGATGCAACGACGATATAAATAATCGTCGTTGCTAGATGTAAAATTTAGTACTTGGCAGATTTACAATAGCCTTGCAATAAATGCCTCAAATGCCGAGTCTGCGGCTGCCGCGCAAGTAACGGTGCACCGCTTCTCGGTTTGCGCGGAGAATCTCAATGAATTTCAATACCTATCATAGAGTAGAAGTAAATACCATAGAGTAAGTAAATACTACGTAATAATACCTATTCTCGATCGTCGTAAATAATAATAGCCGTGTGTCGTTCTTGAATGAATCCTTCAATTGAAGTACTTCAGCTGTGTTCGTCCTTCATTCACTACTTCAGATAAAATGTAGCTACTTCTTAGTTCAGCTGTCTAGTTCACTCGACGTCGCGAAGTCGCGAACGATGAGACACGAACGAGCCCAGTGAGGAAGGATATTTAAGATTGTATATAAGTATTCTATCAGCTATCTAGTTTCCATAATACAAGCTTTGCTTAGTATGGGGCTAGATGGCGCTGTGTGTAAAATGTCCCACAATATTTATTTTATTTCTTTGGGAAGGATAGATAATGCTATCACGCTCTGTTTTAGGTACTGAAGTAATTGCAGCAATCGATTTGCAAGCGCTGGGCCAGTCCATTCCATTATCTCCGTCGCTGGTCATCATCATCATTTAGATTCAAGGCATTTTTTTTTTAAATGAGTTATTCTATTACACACGATGGGAATGATTAAATGCCATTATTCTACCATACATTTTTTGCCCTCGGAAACCCATATAAAAGTATGGTATAATAATAATATTCACGAAGAACGTACGACGCAGTATAGCCTTACAACTTTAGGCTACCCTAGGCCCTATGGGCAAAATAACCATAAAATATGTTTTGTATTTTTTATCATCCGAAGATGCCTAAAATAAAGTTGCCACGATTTTACTAAGGCATGACTGAACTTGACTGTGACCATATATGACTCATTCGAGTTGCAAATCATTAAATACTTGACATAATAAATACTTGACACTGGCAAATGCACCAAGTGCGATGCTATAATCCTAGGAGGAAAGAAGAAAATAAACAGCCTGTGTATTTTGAGTCATGTCATGTCATAGGCAAATAAAAATTTGAGGTTGGTTATATTATTAACTGTTTTAAATATATTAATAATATTCTGTAATAAATGAAATTATCTTGCTAAAAACTTAGGATTTTTAGTTATCTAATGATAGATAAGTTTTAGCCTATTGTAGTTTGTTTAGATCACTTGCAGATAAAGAGTAATCAAGCAATAACCACGACCACCAATTTAAACAAGAACTGGCGATGGAAGCAACAAAAAATGTTAGAGTCGGTGATTATATCATAATACAAAAACAAAATTATCGAAAACTACAAAAATTCAATAAACCAAACATGTCGATTACTTTGGGCCGAGACAGTGTAAATCTAAATGGGATCGAAAGTATGCCCTATTTTTCATATTTCAAGCTAAACTCGTCTTCCAATAAGAGAAATAGAGAATACACAGTGGAATATACTGAAGAAACCATTACTCTAAAAGATGAAATAGACATCAAAGTCTCTGGAAATGATAATAGGAATATACTAGACGATGGCCGCTCTCAGAAGCTTTCTGCTGCAGACATTGAAGTATTAAAAAGTGATGCCAATAAAGCTTCTGATATTGTAGAAACTCTAATTACTAACTCCAATACATTTCATAACAAAACTGAGTTTTCCCAAGAGAAATATTTAAAAAAGAAAGAAAAGAAGTATTTCGAGTACATACAAATTTTGAAACCTACATTAAGGATGATAGCTGAAATTATGTACAAGTTAGAGCCTGTAAAAATTCAACACATAAGGTTAGATACATTGTCACAGATAATTACGATGTCTAATATACAATGTGAAGGTGTTCACTTGTTGTATGATTCAGGTTCAAATGGCTTATTAGCCGCTGCATTATTGAGTACTATAGGAGAGAAAACAGAAGGTAAATTATTACACATGCATCCAGGGAATATGTCACAGAAACAAGCATTGCTTGCACTCAACTTTGAAGAAGAACAACTCAAAAGATGTGTATCGGTCAATGTATATTCTGCTCTAAGGCAATTTTATCAAGGTAGTGATACTAATTCAAACTGTAAAGATAAAAATCAGATGAATCCTCTAAAAAGGAAAAACGAAGGTGAGTTGGAAGCTCACTGTAAAGTAGCTAAAGTTGAAGAAACTAGTCAAGACATTGAAATTGTTGACGATTTGAAAATTGCTGAAGATGTAGAAAATTCAGACACAAAACCAATTGGTACAGTGGAACATACAGAAGTACCAGTACCCAAAAAACCAAAGTGGCATTTTGATAACATAGCAGCAGCAGAATTGCTAAGAAATAAAGTGGATTCCCTTGTGATTGCTTGTAAAGAAGATCCACAGAATATATTTAAAGAGTTAGTTAATTTTGTAAAGCCTGGTAGACCATTTGTTATTTATTACCCAGTGATAGAACCCTTACAAAATATGTTTCTAACTCTAAAGCCTCAGAGCACTGTGTCAGCTTTGAAACTTACTTGCAACTGGATGAGGAATTATCAGGTAAGTTAAATCATCTCTGCCATGCCTGCTAGAGAGCAGCAATCTGACATAATGGTTTGATCAATATATTATGTTGACTTTTATATACTAAGCCAGAATCACAGTCAACTTACATTGGACTATTTTTGTTTTATTTATTGGGGATTAGTCTCTCTCAATCACATCCAGTGACTTTTCTCAAGGTATGAATACGGAGTGCGGCACACATGCAGCTTCGTATTACGCCATCATGCCAGTTTGCTCCATTCTTACGCTGCTTCTTTTTTTATTCGTAGGCTACTGAGGTCATTAAGCCTCAAATACTTATTCAGAATTAACAAATTTTTTTTGCTAGCTTTTTTAATGCTATTTTAGGCCCATCTCAGAATGAATTTTTAAAAACCTTTTGAACTCACCTCTGAAACATGTGAACATGTGACATCATGTTTAGACTGTATATTGTCCATCTGTCTGTCAGTGTTATTTTTGAGTAAGTTGAAGACACATAAGACAACAAAACTGGTTTTTCACAGCTATTTCGCACACACAGGCCCCTCCTTCTTCAAGAAACATATTGACTTTCCTATGATAGACCTATGGACTATATCATTTTTAGACTGTGTATTGTCCGTCAGTGCAATTTCAAGTGATAACACTCGTTCGACTCGTTTTTCACACCCATTTGCAACTTCAAGGAACAACCTATGAGTTGCTAGCAGCTTTCGGGTCCAGTTTTAGAGATGATTAGTTTACTATTCATTCTTAGCCTCAATAATTCCTATCATAAAATAAAAATCTAATTTACCTCATTTCTTTTCCAGGTTTTACCAGAAAGGACACATCCAGAAGTAATGATGAATGGGTCAAGTGGATATATTTTATCGGGTTACATACTTAAATAACGATCATGATCATATTTGTTATCTTAAAATAAGGACACATTATTTTTAAAAATAAAAAATTTAATGATTTTTAAAAAAATTATTCATCTCTTTTATTCAAATGAACATACCATTTCAATCTAAATGCATTATAAAAATTTATATGAAACATGTGTGACATGCAATGGATTGCGTTCGTAACAAATGCCCAGCAATATATTAAAAACTGGGTTTTCCACGCTATTAAATCTAGCTAGATTGATGTGTAATTTCTAGCTCACAAAACTGATTATATAAATTCCTTTTGGGGTCTATAATTTTTTATAAATCCTATTTGTCCAAATATTCCAAAACTATAATAAATTCAAACACGGCCTCGTGGTAACCATGTAGTTAGAAAGTTCAAAATGCACAAGAATAGCAGAATACAAACAAGTGGGCCATACTAAGTATTTGTATCTATTATAACAGTCCCATCTGTGTATACTTACTGCAGAACGGGTACACTGTTCTCATTCATAAAGGAATGTAAATCAGTCTAATCAGTAGTTGCATTTGGTGTTATTGAACATCATGAATGATATTTGCTATAAACCTACTTAATTATGATAGCTTATGTAGCTTTAAACATTAAATACGTTATATTCGAGAGGAACATTGATTGTGGCGAAAATCAGCGATGATAATGAATATGAATTTGGCACTTATCTAGATCCATAAATCAATTTAACTGTCACAAGTGTGCCTAAAAGCTTACGCATGAACTAATGACACCTGATGATCAATCACTGGTATTATAAAAAAAACAATTGGAACTATTGACGTATCAAAACATCAAGTTCTCTTATATTATTAATTCGTCGGCACAATAAGAACACTTCACTATAATCTGTCGTCACTTTTGAACATTAATTAAACTTTCATACAACATACAGATATTCTAAATCCATTTCTATAGAAGATTATTGCCATCGGAAGCACCGACTTGGATTCATTTGTATTTATAAGATTGTTCTTGTTTGCTTTGGGGAATGTTATTAGATATAATGGTATGAGTAAGATATGTAAAGTACAAGCATCAGCAATGAGTACACGCCTACAAGCAATTCATACAATACAAAACTATTAATAAACTTGCACTCTATAATTGTAAATAATTGTGTGAATTCATTGAAATAATTAAATAATATATTACTCATATTATATTACACAGTTATCGTAAAATAAAATAAAAACATTTGTTATAAATATCAAAATTCATTAAACCTAAACTGTTACGCTAAACAGAAAAGTCAACAAAGTGAATAAGAAAATTGAGAGATCTCAGATACAAACATCCACTAACAACTTGTCGATCGATCTGTTGTTCATAAATAAGAAACATAACTTCAGCAGCCGTTACAAATACGTCATATTTTTTACACTGAATAGAAGAAATTAATAGAACAAAAGCTAATAAGAGCCGAACGAGCACTTAAAACATTGCACACATATTCAGAAATGATAATTTCGAGTTCGTCAGACGATACACGTAAGTATTAAAATGAGAATACTAAACCGAAAAATAATACTGCACCGGAGTTCGCACCATACATAGATAGAGATATGCTAATGCAGTATAGGTAAATATTGTATAACTTTGGTATTGGTGTTATCGAAGGCGTCGCGCGGCGGTAAAGCGTCGGCGAAGCGAGAGGGCAGCGGCCCAGTGGCGGTCTGGGGGCGGTCCGGTCACGTGGCGGGGTACGTGCCGGCGCCGGCCTCGGGCGGCTATGACGAGTCCTCGTCGTACCACGTGCGGAAGTCACAGCTCTCATCGTAGTCATCCTGTAAACGATATCACAACTAAAATATCAGTTGTAACAAAAATAGTAATAAATATAAATGTTCTCAATCTGAATGTGGCATTTCGATTTTGGCTCGCGACCGCTCGTATTTATTCTACCGTATCAAGGCAAGTGATCTAATGTGGCTAAATGCATATTAAGCTTTATTTCCATAACTCCATTTTTATAGTGTTGTAAAACTCCACCATGTTACTAGATTGACTATTTTATTGAGATGGGTTTATTAATATAATGTGAACTCGAAGAGTAAGAAAAAGAGATAAGCTAACGTATGCCACTGCTTGGTTTGACGATATTCACTTATTACCATGAAAACAAGTAATTATCTCAAGCAAACGCAAAAAACGGGCGTCGCGTCAAGTTGTTTTAAGAGGAAATACTTAACTACAGGTGGTTTGTGTAGTAGTGTAGTACTTCAAAGTGTGTGTTTAATGTTTTGTAATTAGGACTAGCGAGCCACATTAAGGAGCATGCTAGAAAACAGTATGGGTCGCCGTCATCGAAAACGATGAGGACTATATATATACAACGTGTAACAAAAAGGTTCAACAATACGTAAGGGTATGTATATACTCATCATTAAGAACAACTTTTACTATGGAGCCAACCCTGAAATCGCATTAAAAATGTCAGCTGTTCCATGCAAAAAATTCCTTGGCCTTGGACAAAATGTATGGAACAGCTGATTTTTTTGCGTGATTTCATGGTTGGCCCCATAGTAAAAGTTGGTCATAATGATGAGTATATACATACCCTTTCGTATTGTTGAACCTTTTTGTTACACATTGTATATAATAGTACTTCAAGCATTACACTAATAGGAGATGCCAATGGCGATAATTTGACCATTTTTGCGGGGACGACATGATAATGCATGGACACTTTCAAGTAAACTCTCACAGTAATAAACCAATTTCCTGTTCGTATGAACGCACACTACAACAAACTCACAACACACACAAAGGGTATATGGTCACTGACCATATACTTCTATCATTATACCTTTTGGCAAATGGGTACGCCTTGAATTGCCACCTCCAATGGATTAAGCTCAAAAAGTGTATTATAGTTAAGTACCGCCATCCAGGCGTGATCGAGGACATCCTCGGCGGCGAACCGTAGCTCGGGCTGCGGGCGCAGCATGTTGGCCACGAGGTCGATGGCGGCGGCCGACACGCGCTCCCAGTGCGGCGCCGGGAACTCGAGCCGGGCGGACAGGATCGCGTCGAACAGCTTCTCCTGGTCGCCGTCCGGGGACGAGAACGGCGGGAAGCCGCACAGAAGGATGTATAGAATGACGCCCGCGGCCCATACGTCGATCTGAAATAAAGTACAATGCCACATGAAGGGCTTCTTATGCGCGACTATCGGACGACTTTTGTTATTTGATGGTCTCCTTTGCGCCGTTGATAGCGAAATAAGAAGGGCATTAGATTATCAACCGATAGAATGTCTCCAAGTAGTGTTAATGACGCTTCTGAATTTTGTTGTTACTGAATTCTAAAAGTTGTGCATGGTCAGGCATTCTCTTGCCATTACGAGACCCTCATTACGTGTTACTTTCAAATAACTTTTTCACTACGCTTGCTCAAAAAGCCCGTCATTATAGCGCACCAGAACGGGGCTAAAACAGCATATCATGTTCTAGGGGCTAAAATAAAATTATGCTCTAGTGGCTAATAGTACATTATAATACGAGTGTGCTATGTTGGTCATTACACTAGAGGCGGTATTATGCGCGCGAGCCGCAGGCGAGCGCGATAAGGAAGCCGAGAGCGTAATGACTAATACCACAAGAGTTTCATACGACTGTTTTCGTCACACTTGCGAGGAAAAAACAATATTTTTTTGATAATAATCAACCACACAGACATTTGACACACGTCAACAAACATTTGCGGAAAATGGCGCCCAAATCAGTAATGCGCGCGCAGGTTGATATTTACTTCAGCGGCATAAGAACTCTTTGTTGGTATTACAAAAAAAAACTGTAAGTATAACCCGGCTATATTAAGAGTTCTTCGTATACGTACGTCTAATTGCAGTCACGTACAAACTTGACTTTGATAGCACCATGTGCCGTAATGTAAAGTAAAAAGCACGCGTGCGTAATAGCTTGGATTATGAGCCTAAAACCGATGCAATAAGATCCACTTTACGAGCAAGTGTGATGAAAAGGTATTTTAAAAATACCTTTTCATCATCATAAAAATTACATTACGGCACTTGTACTATAATAGGTATAACCCGGTAAAGTCAAGTTTGTACGTGACTGCAATTAGACGTACGTATACGAAGCACTCTTAATATAGCCGGGTAATACTTACAGTTTTTTGTAATACCAACAAAGAGTTCTTATGCCGCTGAAGTAAATGTCGACCTGCGCGCGCATTACTGATTTGGGCGCCATTTTCCGCAAATGTTTGTTGATGTTTTCGCTGTGTGGTTGATTATTATCAAAAAAAAATTGTTTTTTCCTCGCAAGTGTGACGAAAACAGTCGTATGGAACTCTTGTGCTATTAGTCATTACGCTCTCGGCTTCCTTATCGCGCTCGCCTGCGGCTCGCGCGCATAATACCGCCTCTAGTGTAATGACCAACATAGCACACTCGTATCATAATGTACTATTTTAAACGTCCGTTACACCAACGAGCCTACAAAAACGAAAAAGTTTTTATTCATAAGTAGAATAATAATAAATAAAGATTAGACTTCAATCTGTTTAATAAAAAAGAACATTTTTAAAAAAATTGAAGTAAGCGCGATCTCTTCCCTCTCTAAACCTCAGTCGTAAAACTACCTCGTACATAATGGGTTATTTTAGCCCCTTGTATAAGAATCTACTATTATACATCTTAAGGCACTCCGACAGAAAAAAAAAGTTATGCGAGTGCAGTAAAAGTCGGCTAAAGTTTCGCGGCTCGGTGCATTACAGATGCTTCACGAGGTTATATGCGGCCACTCACGTATAACCGGTGCCTCGTGCGTGCTACGGTTGGAAGACGTGTTGCAGATGCCAAATACGAGTTCAGTACACAGCCATAAAATTACCATATAATGCTGTTGTGAAGATCGTGATAATGAAACATTACATAAAAATTTGATTGTTAGAGTTCAAGTTCAAATGGAAGAAATATTGTGGGAAATACTGCGTCTTTGTAGTTTTACGTTTACATAGTAGCTTCTGCGGTGTTCTCGCAATTATTCAAATGTTTCAAATGTTTTGTGTGAAGTCATAAAGCTATTTTACTTTGATGATCGGTGAAATCCACAGACTCTACTCGTCTTAAAGAGTTTGGGGCGTGGCGTCTGAGCGGAGCTGGTTACTCTACCAATAATTGCTATTACTAAAGCCCATTGCACATTATGACACTTACAGGCAACAAGTAGCACGGAGATGATGTAATATAATATGTCGAATGACTTGTGACCCTATACAGGGTTAGTTCTAATCAGTTAGCATCCTTTTAAGGGCATATTCTGTACATCAAAACTAAACAACTTTTACTATGGGGCCAACGTTGAAATCGCAAAAAAAACAGCTGTTCCATACATTTTGTCAATGGATAGGAACTTTTTGTATGGAACAGCTGATATTTTTTCGATTTTTTCAAATGTTTTGTGTGAAGCCATAAAGCTATTTTACTTTGATGATCGGTGAAATCCACAGACTCTACTCGTCTTAAAGAGTTTGGGGCGTGGCGTCTGAGCGGAGCTGGTTACTCTACCAATAATAGGCATGTGGCCTACTGCTTAATTTATGTCAAATAACCGGCTTAGTGATGAATATAACTAAAATATTACAAATACTGAAAAAAAAAATTGTATTGGCTGATAAATCTCTGAGATATGAGCGTTTAAAGTTTTAGGTGGGGATAGAGAGGGGATGCTCTATCCCTTTCTCGCAAAGCACGTGTTAGTATAGCATTCGTATGTCGCGCCTGAGGCTTGACGTCATAGCTCAGTATAGCGTGCTCTCTGTCTAGCTTGAAATTAAAATACTTAGAACTTATTTATTTTTGAATTATTTTAAATTTTGTTTTCGTTGATAAGCTCTATTGATGATCAGCTTTTTTATGAGGTAATAAAAAAATTGTAGTCATCATGCCTATTGCTATTACTAAAGCCCATCGCACATTATGATACTTAGAGGCAACAAGTAGCACGGACATGATGTAATATAATATGTCGAATGACTTGTGACCCTATACAGGGTTAGTTCTAATCAGTTTGCATCCTTTTAAGGGCATATTTTGTACATCAAAACAAACAACCTTTACTATGGGGCCAACGTTGAAATCGCAAAAAAAAACAGCTGTTCCATACATTTTGTCAATGGATAGGAACTTTTTGTATGGAACAGCTGATATTTTTTCGATTTTTTGAAATGTTTTGTGTGATGCCATAAGGCTATTTTACTTTGATGATCGGTGAAATCCACAGACTCTACTCGTCTTAAAGAGTTTGGGGCGTGGCGTCTGAGCGGAGCTGGTTACTCTACCAATAATTGCTATTACTAAAGCCCATCGCACATTATGATACTTACAGGCAACAAGTAGCACGGAGATGATGTAATATAATATGTCAAATGACTTGTGACCCTATACAGGGTTAGTTCTAATCAGTTTGCATCCTTTTAAGGGCATATTTTGTACATCAAAACAAACAACTTTTACTATGGGGCCAACATTGAAATCGCAAAAAAAAACAGCTGTTCCATACATTTTGTCAATGGATAGGAACTTTTTGTATGGAACAGCTGATATTTTTTCGATTTTTTCAAATGTTTTGTGTGAAGCCATAATGCTATTTTACTTTGATGATCGGTGAAATCCACAGACTCTACTCGTCTTAAAGAGTTTGGGGCGTGGCGTCTGAGCGGAGCTGGTTACTCTACCAATAATTGCTATTACTAAAGCCCATCGCACATTATGATACTTACAGGCAACAAGTAGCACGGAGATGATGTAATATAATATGTCGAATGGCTTGTGACCCTATACAGGGTTAGTTCTAATCAGTTAGCATCCTTTTAAGGACATATTTTGTACATCAAAACAAACAACTTTTACTATGGGGCCAACAAACAACAAAAAACCACTATAAAACTATTCCATACATTTTGCCAAGGGAACTTTTTGTATGGAACAGCTGATATTTTTTCGCGATTTCAATGTTGGCCCCATAGTAAAAGTTGTTTGTTTTGATGTACAGAATATGCCTTTAAAAGGATGCTAACTGATTAGAACTAACCCTGCATACGCCCATGGCAAGATCCTAGATTACCAATTCAGTTAGCCCGAGTTAAAAGTAAAGCTGTTACCTTCTTATTCTTATTCAATGTGGGGGCGAGTCCTGCATTGACGTCCCGCTTGGGGTGTATTGTGCATTTCCCCCGCCAGCCCCTACCCGAGCCAACCCAGCTTGAAGTAACGGAGCGAGGCTCTGGGCCGCTGGCATAGTAACTTGCTAGCTGTTACCTTGAGTCCGTATCCAGTCTCGAGCAGTATCTCTGGCGCGACGTAGGTGGGTGTCCCGCAGACGGCGTGCAGCGGCCGCCACACCTCCACAGCCAGCCCGAAGTCCGCCAGCTTCAGCCCCCGGATGCTGCCGTCCGGGCCCACTTCCACCTACACGATTACACATACCACCGTTTATCTTACCAACACACATATACATGTCACTAGCTGCGCCTCGCGGTTTCACCCGCGTGATGGTGAAAAACCGTGATAATGATGATGATGAAAAGTAGCTTTGTTATTTCGGGAAATAAGCTGTTTTTCATTCCTAGTTTCTACCAAATCCGTTCAGCCGTTTTGTCGTGAAGAAGTACATACACACAAACACATCAAGAAATTTACGCATTTATAATATTAGTGTGAGGTGAGGTGATGAGCCTATTGCTAGACAAATTGTGTCCTATTTGCAAATTCCGTTCTCAAAATAGTGAACTATATTGGTTGGAACGCGAGTTTTCAGTTCCAACCATTTTGAAATGCGTCAAGATAGTCACGTCACACCAGTTTTCTAATGCATCGTCGTATTGTCTGAGGATGTTAGTTTATAGCTTTTGACGAGCATAGTGCGAGCCACGGTGGTTGTCTGGTGAGATGTCATACTGCCCGGCGATTCTTAGCTCCCTCGATGATCAATATAAATAACAGTGGTGATCTTTTATTTACACGTCTCGGAAAATTATATTTAATGACAAGACAAAGACGAGATGAGTTCCTAAAATTGTCATGGCGATATTCTAGTAACTAATTTCATTATCACACTAGAACGTTTTCAAAGAGGAGCGGGCACGCAGCGAATACGTCGCGATTACGCAACGTTTTCGTCGCCTGTTCGCGGCGAGTTCACGACGTACAATACACTCGGTAACAGAATCGATTCCGACAAACACTTCTGTTAGCTTTGTTACTTCGAAGACGGAGAAAACGAAAGCATTCAAGAATGAAAGGGTTCTGTACGGGAATGTACAAAATGCCGTTCGCGGCCAGCTCGTTGCGCGACCGCGACGTGTTCGTTGCGCGTCCGCCACGTATTCGCGGCGCGCCCTTTCCGCTTTGAAAACGCTCGCAAACCGCTAGTATGATAGTAGCCTTAGGGTTTCGTTTCTTGTTCGGTACTTAAAACCAAAGATAATATAATACTATTACCTAAAGTCGAAATATACATTTAAAACTGTCAAAGGTTTCGGATGCAATGCGTTTACCGTTCCCGCACATATCACTCGAACGTTCAACTTTGAGTCAACGACGTTATAATCGCTCTAATCGTTATGCTCGTTTCTTTCAAAACATGTCTACAAATTTTGGAACTCATTTCGCTTTACATAAATAACATACGAGTAGAAGCCTCATGCTTGTTCCATATCAACAGATAGTAATGACTCATCTCGATGTGTAGGTGAATTGTGATATTTGTGATTGCATGTTAGTCTTACCAATAGGTTTTCTGGTTTGATGTCACGATGCACGATAGAAAGCGAGTGTAGGTATGCGATAGCTGATGTTAAGTGGCCGATTAGCAAGCGCGCTTGCGGCTCTGAGAATTTGGAAGCGGTCGCGATACTATCGAATAAGTCTCCACCTATAACATTCAAACATAACTATTTCAGAGCAATTTAGAAATTAATAATTTCACAATCACTATACAGGGCGACTTTGATTAGGCTAGATGACTGGTTTTTTTTAATTGTCCTATCGAAGTGTGGCCCATAAATGTAGCTGATTAAAGAAAAACTGATCAAAAATAAGCAACTTATAAGCATTTTAATATCATGCTAGACAGAGAGGCGAAACTGCAAATCGTGACGTCACTTCTCTGTACGCCATGTAAATTCTATTCTGACAAGTAAGGCGTGACGTAATTTTTTGTTTTGTGGGAAAGGGACAGAGTTGTCTCTAACAAAAACTTTAAACGCTCATGTATCAGAACATTATTAACCGATTCAAATTATTTTTTCAATTAACATACTATATTTACTTAAATTCTTCATCAGAGCTATTGGTTTCAACGATATAAACATCAGTCATCTACCCTATTCATTGGCATTATCTTAGGGGGTAATTAAACTTATCATAATGAACAACTTTTACTACGAAATCAAAGCGGAAATCGTCAAAAAACATCAGCTGCTCCGTACAATTTGTCGTGCATAATTATTTTTTTGTATGGGACAGGCATTTTTTTTTCGCGATGTCATGTTGGTTTCATGTTGTCCATTATGATGAGTTGGATAACTCGTCTTAGATAATGCCAATGAATTAATTCATATCATACCTGTATCATGGCAAAGATTTAGTTTCTGCAGTGCATGATCAGTCATGCAGTTTCTAATTTGAGTTCTATGACTATTTATACATATAAGAGTTCTACTATAACATGAAGTAGATCCACCCGATGGAAATTGCTAAAGGTTACAAAGTTTCTGATACAAGTATACTATCGCAGATATATTTACTTGTACACTGATGTAATAGTTTACAACCTACTAATACAAGTTATCATCAATCGAAGAGCGAACGAATTTGAACTGTATAAACTATTCATTAATTAATTAACATTTAATTTGCGAATAAACAAGTAATGTTACAATTATTTGACAATTCCTAAGTGAAGCACATGATTCGGAAGAGTTATTAGTCAATTGATGATATGGGGAAGTTATTTTAAGCTATGACTTACCACTGACGAGTTCCATTACTAGGAACAGCCACTCGGGGCTGTCTTGCTCCTCGATTAGAGAAACAATGCGCGGGTGGCAGAGCTTTCTCATAACACGAACCTGGGGAAATAAATGATGATGAATACATGGCCATGGGAACAAAATTATAGGTCATAAGCATTAAGCTAATAACAATAGAGTCACAAACGTGCAAAAAAACGTCCTCGCCAATACTCGGCGCAGGCCATAATGTCCACCGACTTTTTGAACGACTTGAACTACGATAAGACACAAGCGCTCAAGCATACATTGAACACTATAAAAGCGACATAACGTCTAAATTCGAACAATTGTGAACTACTATATAATGCACGTAGAGGTACGTACAACGGCACTCGGACGTTTTTTGACTGTTTTCACTTAGAGATTGTGACTCTTTAGATATTAGCTCAATGGCCATAAGACAACTTGCGCAACAGGGATCAACCATTGGGCATAATAATAAATTATGTCCCAAATGTTGTTCCGTTTATGATTTTAGCAGTCTGGATTTGTAAATTAAGGCTTCCAGAAGGTTATATAATAATAATAATAATTAGAGACATCTGTTTCACACTCTGTCAAATTTACAGGTTTCAGATGTCCTTGCGGTTCTCTTGTAAACATTATTATATATATATATACGGACGACTAACGCAATTTTGTTGTGAAACGCGCTCCCGATATTTCAGTCTGCCCGTGAAGACGGTGCAAGCATCGGCGCCGAAATATCGGGAGCTTGTTTCATAACATAACGACTGTAAATATCCCGTAAATAATAATAGGACTGGAATGAATAACGAATAATAAAATGCTTTTTTTTAATGGAATCAGTTGACGAGACGAGCAAGACGTTCGTCTGGTGGTAAGCTTCACCCCTGCCACTAACAGTAGCAGTGGCAGAATTGTGAACTTGCGAACACAATCGTGCACCGCACTGCACTGCACTCGTCACCCTGAGAGATTAGATGTTAAACCTCTTCATACCCATTAATTTCTCTGGTAACATTGCCCTTCAAACCGGAACACAGTAATCATCATCATCATCATCATCAGCCCGGAGACGTCCACTGCTGAACGAAGGCCTCCCCCTTAGACCGCCACACTGTACGACAACCTGCCATTTGCATCCACCGGTTGCGCGCGACTTTTACAATGTCGTCGGTGCACCTAGTGGGAGGCCATAGTAATGCTTGGACACTACTGCTCGGCGATTGAATAACTGGCAAAAGTGGACTCTGCAGTAGAATCCTACCACTACGGAATAACTATAACTGTAATGAATGACTGTAATTAAAACAGAGTTCTCATGTAACTTTTTCGTAGGTTTCAGTCCTGATAGACACCATTGTTGTGGTATTGGACGTTGGTAAGTGTTCTTATTGGTTCAATTAAATTCTTGACTCGTAAAATAGCTTATCAGCCTGACGCATTTTTTAAATGTTTTTTTAATACTAGTGTGTTCGTTAAGGTTGCACTTACCTCTGCTTCTACATAGTGTTCTTTTCCTTTACACTTTGCCTTGTCTATTACTTTAAGGGCATACTCTTTGCCTGCTGTCTTGTCTTTGCATATTCGTACAACAGCGAAGTTGCCGTCACCTGTGAATAGATTTTAGAATGTAAAAATTATAAATGGAATGCTCCGACATCCAGTCCAATACTTCTCTACAATTTCAATTGATCTTTATTGGCGGAAATATACGTAGATTTGTTTAGCATATAAATGCTATCACGGCGAGTTCTTTCTTCGAAACTAATATGAAGTAGTTTCGGAGAAAGAACTCGCCGTGATTCTGACAGACATGATATTTCATTGACGTTGCCCGGAATTCGGTCGGCTAATAGTACAAAATTATAACTTTTGGAGAGAGAGAGCTAGATCCTCCAAGCTTTTGAAACATTCTTCCTTTAAATTGATAATTTTAATGTTTTCCTCTCTACTAATAATAGATATCTACGCTGCGCTGATACAGCGAGTAGACAAATATTTTGTATTTTACCATAACAATTTGAATCATTATTGAACCCAATTAGAAAAACAACTCTTGACTTCCTCATGAATCATCGAATTTTAATGAACGTTACATATGGTAGGTATGTATATATTTGACTTGTAGTTCATCTTTTGAGATAAGACAAGTGTTTACGCGTAAATGAGTCACTGTTAGCAGAACGCATTATTCCATTCATAAGGCTACCGCCGCGTTTACGATCTACATCATAACTTGGTATATATCGTTGTCGCGTGCTGTGAGGAAAATGAATAGTTTATTAATACAGTGTTACACTGACATAATGCCAATTTGCGCTAGAGTGGACATTGGTTCGGAAATGTGTGTTTATAGGCGAAACGCTTTTTTACTCGTCATGGAACAGTAGAATTTTGGAATACATAATACATTATTTTGTATTAAATATAACGGGAAGTTTAGCTAACAGCACGATTTATACTAATGCTGGTCTCGCTTTTAATTTTGCTTCACATATAAGTTTTTCGTCAGCCACATCCTCTTAGCCCGTATGACATACGTCATACGGGAATAGATTTTATTATACTGGGAAGACTCGGAACAGTCAATCTGTATTTGCTTTCCGCACCACCCTCAACACCAACGCACGGTTCGGAAAGCCGACACAGATCGCGGAACATTATAAGAGAAAAACAGATGACACGACCCCTCAGCATGGGGGAATCGATGCAAGGAGGAAAAGACTAAAAACGGACTATTCTGAGGCTCCATTTTTATTACGGGGATAAGAGCCTAGTCAGAGAGCAGTGATGTGATTCGCATCGCGCACTCCTGCGGTGCTATGTCATACTAGATGACACACACACGTTTTGGGACAGTGTAGGCAAAAATGACTAATTCCCCTTATGGCATGGGGTCTCACACTAACTTCTCGGGCCGTTCCGAACCTCATTATTTAGGTGTAATGCAGACTTTAAGGTAAACAATAAAGTACCAATTCATATATTTATACATTTTGAACATTTGAAGTTAAATACGTTTTGCAGTTTGCTTTTAGGTGTATAGTGGATATGTAGATTGTGACCGCCTATACTATCTAGTCCTGTTTATGTATGAGAATTGAAGATGGTGATATGTTTACCAGGCCAATGCTTTATATTTTATTTCAATAATGTGTAATTACATTTTTCCTTTTTTTTGTTTTATTTGATTTATACGGTACCATTTAAGTTTAGGAATATAGTTATGTATAAATATAAATATGATAAAATGTGTTAAAACCACGACAGTTAACACGAAAATTATCCTGTTCTCTTCCTAACATTTCAGCACGGTATTCTCAGTTGTAACACTAGTTTTAAGTTCCTTTTTTGTGTTGTGATCATCATGACTGTTATCATTTCTTTTGGTGTGTACAATAAAGGGTTAATCTATCTATCTGTATTACGTTTGCGAACTTCGAGTAAAGTCACCTATTCAGAGCAGTCAGTTCAATTGCAATCCTTTCACAAACGTTGATCTGTTTGCAATAAATAACTGCCTCGAGTTGTAGACTTGTCATAACTGGCATCACACATCATGTACTCGGTTTTTTTAAAGATAGAGAGGCAAACTGCTAAGCGGTCCTCCTAATGTGATGGTAAAATATCACGACCATCTATGGATAACTGTAACAATAGAAGCATTGCCGGCGCTTTCCCTGCTCTTTAGGTCACCCTAAACTTTTAAAAAGTTTGAAGTTTTTGCTAACAACGGCTTTTCAACTCGCATTTCCAAAAGAAGTCTTTCCACTAGGGTTAAGCGTGTTAGAGATACCTTCTACTGATTTTTCCTAGTTCCAGTCGAATGTACTGACCTATGATCCTTCCGACGCTGTATTTGAGCCGAAGTGGCTGCGGCAACAGTGGCGCGGCAACGCCTTCTGCGGCGTCTCCCGCGGCGCCGCCGCCCGCCTCGCTAGCCGCGCGCGCAGCCCCGCCGCCCGCCTTCACCGGCATGCGGGGCTTTGGTCCTGTTCTGCACAACAACACCATATTACGGTTTCAGCATAGATACAGAATATAATCAATCACAGTGACGTGGTGAGCACCACGGCCAGATGACGTCCAGTTTTGGACGCAGGCCTCTGGCTTGGTTTGTTGGGCGGCTTGGGGATCGCAGAATGCTTGCCACCGTTAAACGAGGTTGACAATTCAACAAGGTAGGCACTTTCTAATACTCGCCTGGATAACTACCACCCTCAAATGATATATCTATGGCTAAGCGTCAAACAGTAGAACACAGTTTGACTGCATCTCTATTCCAAATATATCTTTAAAATTTAGATCACATTGTTGAGTAATCATTAGGAATGTAGTGTAGATACTTGCCTTTTAATTTTTCGTTACAAACAATTTTTAAACGTACTCACTGAGCCGCAAATGTGATTATAAGTTAATTTTACTTTAGACTAAGTCACAGCAGAAACCAAATTGGAATGGTTAAATATTATGTAGTTCCGTCAAATAACAAAAGACAGCAGTTTCGCAACAGCAAAGTACCGATCAAAATGTATTGGCAAGTCAAATTGCAAGCCGAATGTTGCGTAACGAAAACGTTTGAAATACCTCGGTCTTTAACACTAAGGCAGATTTACATTACATAGCATTGATATTTTTTTATTAAGTTACATGAAAAGAATAAAAAAAAGAAAAGTCTACTCACCTAGAATTTCTACTGATGGGCGTTTTCCTACATTGTAACACAGCCTTGCTTTCTTCGAATTCGAGTTCGAAGTCTTCCTGATTCACCCTGAGGACAGATAATAATAGCTCTATACACACACAACAACAACACATACACACATACAACAAAAATATTCACATACAAGTAAAAGCGTTATTTACACCATTCTTTCAGAAATAATTAACAGTTAAGAGTGATAAGAGGACAGGACGATGCGAGCTCCTAGTTTAGCTGTTCAAGGTGGTACTTGATTTTATTATTATTTCATAAGTTGTTTACATGTTTAAATGCCTTTTATACGATTGTCGAGAATTTATTGTCTAGACAAACCTGAAGTAGGTTTTTAGACCTTAGAAAAAATATTGTTTGTTAGATTTTTTAAATTAAAAAAAAATAAAAAAAATAAAGGAGTTTCTAGTTTATTTAGTCTTGATTACAAGCACAATTGTTACATCTTTAGTATTATGTATATGTATGTAATTTTTGCTTGTCTGCAATACCTTGTTACTTACATAGCAATCGTGCTTAGTATCTATAGTTTAGCTTTCTAGCCTGTCGCCAGCTGAAGGCCGCTTCTGTAGTATAAAAGTTTTGTAATCAAACAACGCTTTCTAAACTTCATGCGAAATGCGATAAAGTTTGAAGTGTAACAGATTATTGCGAAAAGTGCGGGCTGATTGTGACAGCTGCATTCTAAAATTTAATATCAAAGAGTAATAGCTCAGTGATTTATTTTTAACACGTAGCGAAATTAAAATTTACATTGCAAAATGTTTTCGATTGACGTAGTATTTAAATATTAAGAGAAAACTAGATCGTTTTTTTTTCTGGCGGTTGGCCAGTTTGATGCTCTCACCAATTGAGGTCTGGTGACTTTAAGTCAAGATCAAACGAGGTTTAAGGCAGGTCGTAAGCTCTTAGAACCATTATGAGATGGCGGTCTCTTGCTACCTTCATCACAAAAAGTTTTTATGGAAGAGTCAAAATATGTAGCATATTTTCATTCAGTATTACTAAACAAACATTGAAAGAGAAAGCTAGACTATCTCACCATACTTTTGAAGTACACTAATACGAACCCATTTCAAACTATGTAAACCAAACGTAAAAGTTCTCGTACCTTTTAACGTCACGAGATTCATTTCGTATTCAACTCCTGACAAAATATCAAGCAACTTCAATACAGGTATACTTCGACTCACGTTACAAATCTGTAAGTACTCGTACTTATAAGATTGCTTTACACTTTGACCAGACAACCTGTATATAGCTTGATAGATGTATTCTGGGATCACCGCAAACACCACCTTCAAGATCGGACTTCAACACAGTCGAGTATCTAGTGTCGTGCTTAATGCTTACCTTTCATTCCCGTACGCGAAAAAGACGTCTTCGTCTTCGAAGAACTGGTGCAGCGCCGCGACGGCGTTGCCTGACTGCGTGAACACCTTGCGCACGCAGCCTGTGTCCAACTTGATACATTCTGTAATCGCAGCGAGCGCGTGCTCGAGGGTCGGACTGTTGCGTTTGTTTAGGAGTAACCGACACACCTGGAGGACAAAATAGTAGATTATGCACTAAGGGAATAAAGCAGTGTCTTACGTCGCGGGCGGCATATTGAATCCTGAGCGTAACGAGGGAGTCTAGAGTTAACTCCCGAGCCTAGCGAGGGAGTTAACTTTATTCCAGAGGAGAATACTTCCTCCGCACACCTTCTGCGAGACAATCACAGAACCAAACACCGTCTTTCGTTTCACATTCTTTGTAAACGCACCTTTTTTTTGAGTTCTGCTTATGGTGGCCAGTTCGATTTTCGAACAAACCTCTTTACAATGCCATACGGGCATTTTTTTACTTAAGAGTTTTCCACGAGTTTCCATACGAATCGTTCGAAATTCAAATCACTTTATTCCTTAGGGAGTTTCATACATCTTTATATCGCTTAAGAGATAATGCTTTACTTTACGTTGAGTTTGCATGATATGTAATTGGACACTGTCGAGCAGGTGGTGTGAAAAGTTAATTTATTGACGAGAGTGTAGCGCCCTTGCTTTCCCATGAAGCGGTCGGCTCCATCAATAAGAGTTCCTTGACTGGAGTCCGAGAAATTCTTTATTATGCATTACTGTTTCGGTTTGAAGGGCAATGTTACCAGATAAATTAATGGCCATTGTCATTGTTATCTCAGGGTGACGAGCGCAGTGCAACGCGGCGCAGGATTTTGTTCGCAAGTACACAATTCTAGCACTGCTACTATGGGCAGGTGTGCGTGATGCTTACCACCAGGCGAAGTGTCGCTCGTTTCGACACTCCATTGCATATAAAAACTCATTCATTACTCACGTTTTTTACTTTATAATAAACGAGTATTGTATGAAATAATGTATGTAAATGAGGTGGATCAACAAACATTATTATTATTATATTACCGATGGAAATTCTGTTTCTCTCGGCATTGTTACAGGCTCGGTTTTTTTTTTCCAAAGATAAGATAATACTATAGCTGTCAAACAAAGGTATATTCAACGAGAGCGACAGGTAAAAGAAATTACACATCAGAGCACACATCACAGCTCGTAAGAAGCCTATTAAATTCAAGTCAGTCGAGACAAGCGACTTGTAGAAACCTTTCCAAAATATATAGCACTCGCAATATAATCTAGCAAGGTTGAATCGCGTTAACTATCTAATATAATAAGAGGCTCTGTCGTTACTGACAGACAACGCACAGCCCAAACCGCTGGTAGTACAGACTTGAAATTTGGAGGGTGTATTCGTCTCGATGCGGAGGTGTGTACTAAGAAAGGATTTTTCTAAATTCGACCCCCAAGGGGAGGAAAAAGGGGGAGGAAATTTGTATGAAAGTTTTGTTTGTTTGTTTTTGTTTTTGGACTTTTAGTCACGAAAATTTGGATTTGGATAGTTCATTTAAAATAAAAAACTGTTTTAATTTTTTTTTGACAGGAATGATTTAAGGGGGCGTGGAATGTTGTATGGAAAGTTCTTTGTTTTTAAAGTTATAGTGATGAAAAATGTATATCTGGGTAGTTCATTCAAAGGGGGGAAGTTTTGGGGGGGAGTTGGTAGAGTCGGTAGAGTTTGCTCGGAATGATTTAAAGTGGAGAATTTTGGGGGCGGTCCGAATTTCTTCCGCACGCGGACGAAGTCGCGGGGTACCTCTAGTTATAAATATGTCCATTGACGTTGGACAAAATGTATATTACAGCAGATTTTTTTTTCGCGATTTCTGGTTTTGCCCAGTAGCAAAAGTTGTTCATAATGATGATTACATACATAATATACCCTTCAATATTGTTCAACCTTTTTGTTACTGTAACAATGTTACACGTTGTTATACTCGAAGTCAACAACGAGTACATACGATTATCACGTCAATTTGTAAATATCGTAAACATACTACGTCATAAAAAACGTGTTTTACTCTGTATTGAGGAAAACTATTGGCAAATTCGATAACCTTTGCTATTTTACATTACTGTTATGCATTGCTTGAAGTAATCTTTTATGAACTTCGCGGACTTCATGATGACACTCGATTAAGTTCATGAAGTAAAAACAGAAGCCAATAAACCACACAAACAACTGAACCAAAGTTAATTAAACTTGCAAAAGAAACATCTCGAGTTTTCTGTACATAAAAAGCTTACGAGGTACGACATCATAATCCAAACTAAACAGAGAGTAATTAACCGGACAAACCCGGGTAAGCCGGAAATATAAGTGTGTCACAATGTTGGAATTTAAATTACGGGAATACTCACGTTTAATTAAATCGGATACTCCGACTATAGTTTCGATCACATCCGGTGACCTTTTTCAAAGAGTGAAAACAGAGCCCGACGCGCGTGCAGCTGCGTCCTGCTTAGCACTCAACGTGAGTATTCCCGTATAAATAAAACGAAAATGTGTCAAAACCACGTCAGTTTTCATAATAGAATTTAAATTACGTTTCTAAAATAATGAAATAAGTCAGCTATTTAAAATTTATTTCTTTGAAGTAAATGTTGCGAAAACTATATATGATTGTCAGAAGTACAATTTTTTTTAAATAATGATGACAATAAAATGAAGGTATTTCATTTATTAGTAGGGATAAGTGATAAGTAGATTCAGATTTTTCGACTTATCGCTACCAGTACATAAATGGATTAATTTTCTACCTACCCATACTTACCAGTATAGGGATGCCTTGAAAGGGATAGGTGTACCAGGCGTAAAAAAGCACGTAAATCGGTGCACGTAATCGGCGTTCATAGAAACAGGGTTATGCAGAACGGTGGCCGAAACCGAAAGGAGTACTTGTCGGAGTCAGGAAAAAGAAAGGAGAAAGGAGTCGGAATCATTGTACTCGTTATGAACAATTTATTATTACTAAGAAATTGACCATAATCGTCAAAAAATATCTGTTGTTTCATAAAAGAGTGTAATTTAGACCCAATTAATGTATATGAAACAGGTGTTTTTTCATATTATGAGTATAACATTTGTACCACTATGTTGTGTACAATGGAGCTCAATGAGTTATTTGATATCATTTACTATAGACGAAGGTCATACCAAACCACAAACCAAGTAGTAATTACTAATTATTCTGAGGCCAAGTAAAGTATAGTTTATTCATCTTAGTCACGCGCAGAACGAATTAAACAACTCAACAACAGCTACAACTCTACCATAATCTTAAGTTTTTTTTACATTTCAAATAAGACTTAGGCTGCTATCACACTGGAGATTTGCGAATGTGTTTTGCGATTAGTGAACGTGATCGCAGCGTGTTCGTTCCGCGTCAACGCCGCGGGTGCGTGACGAACTCGCAACGTTATATCAGCGTTTTGAACAGTCAGTAACACAATGGATTCAGCTGAGGAAGCACTGTTGCTAGCATTGATGCTACGAGATGACGTAATAGTGTGGAATTATTTAGACAGCTTTAATATGCACTTAACTTTTTGAAATTAACGTTTTGTGACTAATAAACAACTTATACTCGGATAATGGGGCCACACGCAAAACTTTTCGCAGATGGCGCCAGCAGCGATCTGGACATGTCAAAACAAAATCAACTGTCAATTTAAAAGATCAACAAAAGCAACTGTCAATTTATTATTTCCTTTTCTTTATTCGCTTCGTGCATTCTGCCAGAGTTAAGTATAAATGTATTTTTTTAGTTTTTATTGTATCAAGTCAAATACTAAATACTCAATTTGTTGCAGATACAACGAATAAGTGATAAAATTATAATTAGTCACAGTCAAGTCCAAGTGATGCCCTAGTAAAGTTGTGGCGACTTTAAGCTTTCACGGAGTTTTAAAAACAACACGGTAGTACATGTTTCACCACATTATATCACTTGTCCACACCTTGTACGTGTGATTAGACACGTAATGAATAAAACACCACCATTTTTAATCATCAATTCACGAAAAAACACTAGTTTAAGAAAATCTATGGACAAGGAACTTGTATTCTAATGCTTTGTTGAATAAATGTCGCGTATTTTACGAATACGAGTTTTGTTTGGCTTCTTTTTCCACTGTCTGCCTCCATTTTTTCAACTTGGAAGATTGCGGAACTCAAAGAAGAGGAGGAAAAGCAATGATCTTTTATAATGTAACATTTATGACAAGTAAAAAAAGTAGTATTAAGGAAAAGTATCTGGGAAAAAGCGGACCTTGTCGAACGGTTGGTAACTCTGATACAAAGAGTGTTTAAACACTACGTTTTACTCTGATATTTCGTAAGGTCATATTGGAATCTAATATGAGTAAAACCATTAAAATGTTGGAAAAATCAACAAAGTGTATGAGATTGACTGTTATGGACACATCGACTGTGCGCCACGTAGCGGGATAAAATGCCAATGTGGATCCCCATTGTTTTCATAATAACACACGAAAGGTAGGCTATCAACTACGAATAATATACCTTAACCGTAGGTTATCAATTAGTTAGTTAACACAACAACAAATCACTATAATTGAGTCTTGAGCGCAGCGCACGCGATTGTACAAAATGGCGTCCACGTCATAGTGCCGCGACCGCGACGAGCGCGCAATCGCTCACTAATTGCCTCGCTCGAAACTCTTTCGGAAATCTCTAGTGTGATAGCAGCTTTAGAACGATGTGAGCAAAACGTTTACCGTTCCAAAAAAAAAGACAACCGGTCGGTCCCATATTCCTTAAATTCGAAGGGACCTTTAACATGTTAAATCTTACTTTAAAAACTTCTCAACAGTTAATCACTGCTTAAGATGCTCTGTCAACTTTTCTCTGACGTGAAGTGTCACGTGCAAGAACAAGACAGAGAAGTTTAAGCAGTGACTAAGTTTGAGCGGCGTTTTTAACAAAGGCCGTAAATAGGCGCCCTATGCCTATTGCTCAGCATAGGGATAATAATGCTGATGCAGAAGAGTTAAAGAGAGACAAACAGGGAGTCTGTTATATCACCCTTAATTATGTTAATATGCCACGAATCACAATGTATCCTCTCACATTAATACAATACATGAGCATTGAGCAACCATTCATAATTATATATATATATATATGCTGCCACTAACAGTACCAGAATTGTCAACTTGCGAACACAATCCTGCGCCGCACTGCACTGCGCTCGTCACCATGAGATATCAGATGTTAAATCTCTTCATACCCAGTAATTTCTCTGGTAACATTGCCTTCAAATCGGAACACAGTAATACTTGCACACTACAGCTTATTGGTTGAATAATTGGCAAAGGTGTGGCATTTCCCCAGGCGGACTCTGCAGTAGAGTCCTAACACTACAAATAAAATTTTGTTATTTTTGAGCATGAGAACTAGCAAGTTTTAAAAGAAAGAAAGAAAGTGTTTTTTTTATCGAGACAAAAAAAATAGATACACACACAAAAGTTTTCGTTCTATATATTTTATACTTACTCTCTAATTAATGGCAGACTGATAAGTGTTAATTTAATTGGGTAAATTAATTAGCAACATAGGTGTGGTCACACGGTTCATTGGCATTAGAAATTAGGCCAGCAACAAGTAGGTAGTTACTAAATGTACGCTTCCGTTTCGCTAATGTTGTTTATTCAAATGAAATCACACTCATGTTATGTATGCAAAAGTAATCAACATGGAACGTTTTAAAAAGGGTGTCTTTAGGCATCTGTCACGGTGGGTAACCCTTCGACAACATTGTTATGAGGGAATCTGGTGAGCGATTTTCCATAAAAACGTATTCCCCTATTTTTCTTCCTTAATAGTGACTCTAGAGCAATTTTTTTAAATATAAATTCTAGGTCTACTATAGACATGTCTCCGTCATTTTCTTTTTTATAGCAACTAATTGCAAAAGAAAATACAAACCCCCAAAGATTACTATAATATTTTCTAGTAATTTTGATTTAAAAACCAAACTACTGAACGGATTTCGATAAAATGTATATGGGACCACCTCTGAAGTATTACCTACCAAATAAAAGAATCATCAAAATCAGTTTATAATTGGCGGAGTAGTCGCAAACCATACAAAAAAAAAAAAAAATGATGAATTGAGAACCTACTTATTTAAGTCTGTTGAAAATAAGGATTGAGTTTAAAAGCTTCCTCTTTTTTAAGTCGGTTAAAACTAGTAACTATTGGTTCACTCTGACACTAGGGCTGGCCACTCAGCCTATACGAACTTACTTACGTACTTACTCACCTTGCGTGGTTTAACTCCATTTCTAATGACGGTAACTATCCGTGGTCGAACCACATTGTCTCCCGCGGGGCTGACGCGCGCTGTCCCGTTGCCGGTAGTGTTGCTGCTACCATTTGTCTGAAAACAATAGTATTGTTGTAGTTTATCACTTGGCCTACATTCGACGCTTTATCGTCTCGTTTCTAGTAATGGTTCCATCTCCAATATGTACCAATATTAGACACCGTCAAGTTGAAGTCGAACTCCCACATTGGTACCGGTAGTCTGTTGCAAGTACCGCAAATACCGCAATACATTTGACTTTCAGAATATATAAATAAACTAGAGGTCGTCCGCGTACGGAAGAAATTCGGGCCGCTCCCAAAATTCACCACCTTAAATCATCTCGAGCAATTTTTTTAGCTTAGCCCAACTCTACTGACTCCCCCAACCCCCTCACCCTAATCCCCCAACCAGTCAGTCAGGACAGAGCCTTTTATTATTAGATATTGATTGATGATGATAAATTAATAAATATTGGGGGACATTTTACACACAGCGCCATCTAGCCCCATACTAAGCAAAGCTTGTATTGTGGAAACCAGATAGCTGATAGAATACTTATACAGGGTTAGTTGTAACCAGTTAGCATCCTTTTAAGGGCATATTCTATAGATTAAAACAAACAACTATTACTAAACAGCTGTTCCATACATTTTGCCCAAGTTCGATGAACTTTTTGTATGGAACAGCTGATAATTTTTTCGCGATTTCAATGTTGGCCCTATAGTATAAGTTGTTTGTTTTTATGTACAGAATATGCTCTTAAAAGGATGCTAACTAATTACAACTAACCCTGTATACTATTTTTTTAAGCATGTGCATGTTTTTCACTTATTAAAAAATAATACGATAAGTGGAGAGTTTAATTGAATCTGAGATCTAGAGTCTAAATCAACTCATATTAAATGCCTAAACCTAGCGATTTTAGGGTTTAAACATTTACAATATGGTAAGCTAAATTGCAGCTTGCTGAATAACATTAAAAAAACGCTCACAAATAAAATTCTTAACTTACTCTACTTCCAACCAATTTGATAAATAGTCATGCACTCGTTGCAATCAATTTCATTTGCCATTTAAAGTATGTGTTATCAGTTAAACATGATGCAATAAATAATGTGCAAGTTTGTGTTATCTAAATATCTTGCTGACTTATAAAGTTGGAATCAGATGTGAATATAAATGCAGAAGTATTAGATAGTATTCAATTTATTCACGGAAACATCGACGGGCCGCCTTCTGACCAACGAGAGTGATGGAGAAAGAATATGTTTCTTTCTCTTTTGTCCTCGTTGCTCTATGGTGCTATAGTCACCGGTTACCAACTGAGTCGTGCGGCCATAAATCATTTCACTATGTCTATCTCGCTCGCACTTGTGGGCACGCTCGCACGATGTCTATCTCGCTCGCACTCGCACTATCCCTATTGACGTTTATGGCCGCACGACTCAGTTGGTAACGCGGTGGCTATAGTCTCTCCATTTGTTCCTATTACCTGTTGACAGCCGAGCGGTCTACGCGATCTTAAACAATTTTGACTAGAAAATAGTGACCTCAAGCAGACCGGACACTTTTGTATCCAGATAGTGGCATATGAAATCCATGAAAAACAGCCAGTTTAATCTAGCTACCCTTTTCCTTACTATCTTATGAAGCTGGCTTGATTGATTAATGGCAAAGACGAACTCCTAGTCATAGTCACTGTCAGATCTTTGGTTATGCTACACTGAGTAGATCAATTGGCTAACAAAAGATTTCCAGCACTAACAAGGTATCTATGTAGGACCTAGATATTATTAAATGTTTACTGTTCATTTATATTTTATATAGAGCTCGACCCACGACTTTTCTCAGTCTGCAAATGTAAGATGGTTTATTTGGTACATGACATGTAGGTGGACCACGGGCAGACATTTATATTATGTTAGCTAAACTAATAAATACTAACTTAAAATTAAATAATCAATATAAGAGGCCATATTTATGCATACATCGCAGCCAAATTGTAAAATACGCCGTATTACATAACGGCTAGCCATTTCTGAAAACAGCGCCGTTTTACAAAGCGGCGTATTAACGTTTAGCCAAATTGTATTACGGCTGAAAGTAAGGCTTCAGTATTATATGCTTGCTTCGTGTTCTACAACACGGCTAGCCATAATGTAATTTAGCGGGTTATGATACGCCGCTTTGGCAATCGTTAGTTAAAATTTTGGACACTCGCTCGTTTTGATAACCTAAATTTTTTATTTTATTTGGTTCATACATTTTGTTTGTCTGCTACTGATTTACCAAGTACATTTAAAGCATAAATATATTTTTTTACTGAATACCATATTATTTTGTTAATATGGTAAGCATTTAGCATTATATGCAACTTTATTACAATACGGCTAAGCATAGGCCGCCGTATTATAGAACGTATCTCAATGACAATCCGGCTAAAAGTTCATCCGCCGTATTAGAAAACGGCTCGGTTTTGTAAAATGGCTAGCCATTATGTAATACGGCGAATTCTACAATTCGGCTGCGACATATCTATAGGCAACAAACCTATAAACCTTTCATTTTTCATTTTTTCATTCATTTCATTTCAGGTATGTGCCCAAAATGTTGGCCATGTTGCCCCGCTGGATTGTGAGGGTAATTTTATACCTGCATTTTTCATCAATGATTACAGTCTCCCCGACAATAATTAAAGTTGTTTAAAGCATCCGGCCCAATGGCCTATATTTATGGCCCAAATTTTTTTATTTTTTTTTATTGGCACCTATTCTATGCCTGTCTGTCAAAACTAGAATATTTGCGCCGTTTAAGGGATTCTTTCGGGATTGAGTTGATCCCCAAGCCGCCTGCCAAGCGTGGGGATTATGGCAACCCCTCCCTATTAGGGGGAGGCCTTCGTCCAGCAGTGGACGTCTTCCGGCTGTTGATGTTAAGGGATTCTGCTGCATTAGTCAGTCGCACCATCCACTTGTTTTGATGGTTCTGTCTGAAATATAAAGTATTCTGTCTTATGACAAGTTACCTGCAAATATCGGGACAGCCTGTTATTGGCTCTTGCTGGGGACGGACTTGCGCTGTCGCTCAATGACTCTGGCCCACTCAGTCTAAAAGACTGGGGTGTCACTGCACTCGCTTCATAGTCCAGTCGTTTGAAAGGTTCTCCAAATCCACTGCACACATATGACTGGCCATCTTCTAAATCATCCAGTTTACCAATCTAGAAACATACATATGACTTACAAAGGATTGTGAGGAAATGGAATGTCCACTCAATAAAACGCTTTAAAAAAAATACAACAGACTTCAACTTCGAATACCTGGATTACAATGTCATATTTTCTAGTAATTTTGATTTAAAAACCAAACTACTGAACCGATTTTGATAAAATTTATATGGGACCACCTCTGAAGTATTACCTACCAAACAAAAAAGAATCATTAAAATCATTTCATAATTGGCGGAGAAAACGCGTAACATATATACAAAAAAAAAAGCAATCGAATTGATAACCTCTTTGTTTGAAGTCGGTTGAAAATATCTCTACCCGGTTGACATTAAGGTCTAGTCTAGGTCATAGTTTCTCTGCTGTATATACATGAGACAGGTAGGTATATTAAAACTATACCTTTAACTGTGTAAAAAGGAGGTTTTCAATTCGACTGTATGTTTTTTTTTTTTTTGTATGTATGTTATGCGATTTCTCAATTATGCACTGATTTTTATGATTCTTTTTTTATTTGGTAGGTATAAAACTTCAGAGGTGGTCCCATATAAATTTAAGGTCCCATATGTTTTTTTTTTAATTTAAGGTAATCGAAGTTGAAGTTGATTGTTTTTTTTTAAAGGGTATTTAGAGCAACCACTTGCTCAGACTTAATTCAGTAGAGATTTTGAGTTCAATGTTAGCTCAGAGAAAAAGTTTGCAAGCAAAACTATAACTTTTATGCAGAACATTATAATTACTTACAATATAACTAAGGATACATACTTTTCTACCATCCAAAGAGAATATTGCCCTGACTCCACTTGGCAGAGTGACATTGTCCACCAGCACCCTTGTCAAGTCAGTTGTTAAACTATCAAATGACCTGAAAATTTGATTTATGATGAGTGCATCATTGTTAAAATAAACAAGCTATGTTTAAGCCTTTAGATTCAACATTACCAATAACAGGGTACTAAAAGCAACGTCAGCCATTAAAAAAACAACTCTATTCTTGCACTATTATGATTCATATATTTTTTTTAATGAGGTACTGTTAGTAATAGTTTGAATCCAGTTTATTTATGGACTACATTTTGAAACAGTTTTCTTGAGTTGATGTTGGATCTATAGTTTGAAAGACAATTATAATTGCTTGAGTAAATCAAATGTACTATAAAACAATAGTGAATCAAATCCTGCTAATGTTTGTTTTGATTATTAAATAAGTGGAGCAATTTTGACGAAACCCACCAAGGAGATAGATAATGAGCATTGTGGGAAACAACAGTTTTATTTTTGGTACTGGTACAGCCTTTAATTAAAATTAAGATTAAAAACTGAACTGAAATCCAAAACTAAGAATAATGTAATGAGCCTTATAATAGCATCCTGTAATAATCATTTATGTAATTTTTTATTTGTTTAATAGTTTAACTGACCTATATATATTTATGTGCAATGGGCAATATTGAGAAGCCTTTAACGAGGGTGAACACACCAAACAAATTTTAAGAACACAAATAGGATAAAAAAGGCTCAGTCGTAGAAATCTACTTGTTAAGTACCCATAATAGAATACCTGTATATTAAAAACAAATGAGGGTACAGCTGATTCAAAGAAATTGGTAAGCAATTATTCACAAGCAATGTGGCAAAATTTCTATTGTATGCACTGACATTAACTAGCTATATCTATAATTAAGTAGATATAGGTACAGACTACAGCCTAAAATATGGGTAAAAGTGAAAGTGACAAGACATTCTAACAAGAACTTATTACAAGAAGAGTAGGTACCAATAAGTGTTAGATACCCACCTATATCGTTCCGGCAAGACTGGAATTATTACACCTGAATAAAATTTATCACCGTTTCGAAAAAATCTGACTCGTTTTGCTTTCCGCGCTGGTTGCGCCCGTAGCATTACATTACGTCGACTCGTCCTAGATTTCAATATTTCCATATCGCTAAAATCTTTCTCTAGCTCGCAGACCGAGCTAGATCGGCTGCCGCTTCGGCTCAAATTATTGTCCATCTAAAAAATTAAGAAAGTTATAACAAACTTACATAAAAACGAGTAACGGATCACTTTTTTACACCGTTTAACCCTCACCTTGTTTGCTTTTTGTTTACTGGACTACGTGGTAAATTTATCGTATCAACATATATTCATTGCTTTTAATTCTGCTTCATTTTACACTATAAAAAGGGAGAATTGCAAAATAAATTAGAAATAATTCAGTAAAACTCATGAATCACACAAAATCAGCGAGAGCGGACATCAACCAAACGAATGAACGAAATTGACAGAACGAACCCAAATTGTAATACTGACTTTAATTTGACAATGACAATGCAAGAGCAATTTTCAGTCTTCTTCTTTTTCATGTTTAACTTTGCGCTTTGTACATTTTGCCAGTTTATTCATAGTAGCTTTAAACTAATACGTCCATGAGTTTATTAGCCAAAAAATATGCAATAGACAACAAAAACTTAAGGTCTATGCTTCGATATGTTTTTTTGTAGTCTGTGAGTCTGTGGAACTTGGAGGTGTAGGATCTCCTAGTAAAATTATTCTTTGTGTAGGATTCTCTCTCTCTCTCCTAGGGTGCGTATACGTCCCCAGCGAATTTTTCACCAGCTATAAATTAAAATAACGGAGTTTCGCTGAACGGTGTCATAGCTTTATGTCAATAGTAAGGAATGGAACAAGCTGCTGGCTTCCTTGTTTCCTGAGAGATATAATCTAGACCTCTTCAAGGTCAGAGTGAATAGGTATCTTATAAGTCTGCGTGCTTCATCCTCGACCACATCGTCGCTTACCAACAGGCGAGTTGGTGCTCAAACGCAAACATATAAGCGTTATTAAAAAAAAGTGTCAAAAATAATGTCATAAAAAACAAAACAAACAATATAATGTCAAATAGCTCAACGTCTCAACCTGCCAGCTGTCAATACAAAAACAACAAAAAACAAACAAACATTATAGCCAATTTAAAATATTTTTGCCAGTAAACGGGGCAGTTAAAATTTTTACCGGTTTAATTTTTCACCTTGTGGAGTCTGTGTGAACTGTGAAGGGGTGTTTTGACGTTTATCTAGTAGTGGTATAAGTTTTACGGCCTTACCTAAAATAATCTCGATTCTCTTACTCACTGCTTAAACTTCTCTGTCCTTTTCTAGCACGTGCAACTTCACGTCAGAGTGAAGATAGCAGAGCATCTTAAGCAGTGACTAACGGTTGAAAAGTTTTTTTAAGTAAGGCCGGAAGTCTGGATAAGTGCCATAAACTCACCCCAGTGGTGTCAAATATATGTTGCCAAGTCAAGAGGTTACTTAAAAAAACTTCTCAACCGTTAGTCACTGCTTAAGATGATCTGCCACCTTCTCTCTGACGTGAAGTTGTACGTGCTAGAAAAGGACAGAAAAGTTTAAGCAGTGACTGAGATAACGAGATTATTATAGGTAAGACTACTGCAAATGAGGCGTTTGTTTAAAAAAAAAGAATAGTTCGTGATGTTTTACTAGATGGCGTAAGAAGCACAATACTGTTCTGTCAAACCCCGTTTAATCATTTTTAGTTATTCCTGGCCATGGATACAAGTCCTTCGGCCGAAAACACGGTTAAACCGATTACGTATGGTGGTGGGTTCGTAACGAGTCACACCAAAACCAGTCATAGTTTGACTCGTTGGGATTTTTCTTCCCATCGAGACTTGTTGGGAAAACCTTTTGGAAAAAAAAGTTTCATCAGTAACAGGGACTCGATGGGAAGAATGAAATCCCATCGAGTCAGATCTCTAAACTCCGAAAAAGCTTCTAGTAATGTTGCCATGGCTTTACTAGGGTATGATTAGACTTAACCGTTACTTACTGTGTGTGACTTGGACTGTGACTAAGACTCATTTAACTAGAGTAAGAACGATTGATGAAAAAATATGTTTTTGCCTCAAGGATTAGTCCACAATGCAATCAAACTATCCATGAACATGAACAACCATGATTCATCCTTGATCCATCGATCCATAATGGATTGTTAATAGATCCATGGCCATGAACAATTTTATAACTACAAACAATCAGGAGATCAAATCAACATAATGTTTAGTTTGTTGTTTTAAATTTTTTGGTTAGCCATGGTTGCCAATTTTTTGGTTTTGGTTAGGTTTAATAAAGTTGCTATGGCTTTACTAGGGTATGATTAGACTTGACCGTGACTTACTGTGTGTGACTTGGACTGTGACTAAGACTCATTTAACTAGAGTAAGAACGATTGATGAAAAAATATGTTTTCGCCTCAAGGATTAGTCCACAATGCATTCAAACTATCCATGAACATGAACAACCATGATTCATCCTTGATCCATCGATCCATAATGGATTGTTAATAGATCCATGGCCATGAACAATTTTATAACTACAAACAATCAGGAGATCAAATCAACATAATGTTTTGTTTGTTGTTTTAAATTTTTTGGTTCGGAATAAACTTTGTAGGTTCTGGGGCCGTACCGTGAACCATTGAGCATTTAACTAGAACCGCCGTGAACTGCTTGTAGCGGGACCGAATACGCTCAGCTGCCGACGCTGTGCGACTGTGAATTTTATCGCCTCGCGTTAAGGTTCGCGGTCGCGCAGTGTCGGCAGCTGAACTTATTCGTTCCCGCTATAAGTGGTTCGGGAAATTGCGTTATATCTTCTCGTCCAAAATCCCTCAGTGTCTGAAGACAAGGGTCAACTTTTTTTTAAAATTTATTGGCACTGGATAAAAGTCCTTTAGCCTAGGACAGACCAGGGTGTGTTGCCAGTGATGACATATGGAACTGAAACGTGGTCTTTAACTACTGGCCTTTTGGAGAAACTCAGAGTCACGCAACGGGCAATGGAGAGAGCTATGCTCGGAGTTACTTTGCGCGATAGAATCCGGAACGAGGATATTCGCCAAAGAACCAAAGTTACCGACATAGCTCGCAAGGTTTGCAAATTGAAGTGGCAATGGGCAGGCGAGGCCACATCGCTCGAAGAACTGACAACCGATGGGGAACAAAGATTCTTGAGTGGCGACCGCGAACTGGAAGACGCAGCGTAGGAAGCCCTCCCACTAGGTGGACCGACGACATTGTAAAAGTCGCGGGGAACCGGTGGATGCAAATGGCAGGTTGTCGTACAGTGTGGCGGTCTAAGGAGGAGGCTTCGTTCAGCAGTGGACGTCTCCGGGCTGATGATGATGATGATAATAAATGGTTCACGGTACGGCCCCTGATCCTTTCACCCAAAGCAGTTTTGAGATGTGGTAGTAAACAGTATTGCGTCCAAGGTAAAGAAAACATCTAATATGTGTTGTTTTTACCTTGGACGAAATTAAAAATATCGGTGAAGTAGGTAGGTATGAGTCAGTAGGAGACGGGCCGCTTCGCATTCGTGAGTTGGCCGGTTCACATCCCGACGACTCGTACCAATGGGTTCTTTGGAATTTATGTTCGAATTCAAATACCACTGGATGACCGCTGGCTTTTCCGTGAAGGTAAACATAGTGAGGAAACCGGCCTTATGTCTAGAGAAGAAACTCAGTGGCATTTCTCAACATACTACTACATCTACTCTACACTACATATCTATATATCCGCACTTAGCCAAATCCAGTTTGCTGGACTACGGCCTTATCACCCTGAATCATTGCCCAGCGGGCCTAGACAAGTGGCATTCGCTTCGGAGCGATTCCATATCGACAGTCGCTATCGCTTAAGCGATAATGAAGTTCGTTTGGTAGACTAAGTCACATAGGTTTCGCTAACGCCTTCTCTATTCGTTTGTTCGATAAACATTACATTTTGTCTCTGGACTTTCGTCGGCAAACGTCAAATTGCCATAGAATACTTGAGAGTTAGTATGAAATAATAGAATAAGCAGATTTTAGCTTCGCCGGATCAATGTTTATGTTAGTTAGTATAAACAATTATTATTGCCATGATCTTGGCCTTGTATTAACCGCCCTTGAAAAATGTATATGTATTAATTGTTATTCCCTATTACATAATATTACTAAATAATTTTAAATCATGTTTTTCTTTTAGCCGTTTTTTAAATGCAGTTTTTTGAGCCTAAAGTAGCTGCATCACATTTCTAATATTTTAAATGCGAAAGTTTGTTTTTTACTCTTTCATGCTGAAACGGCTGAACGGATTTGGATTACATTTTATATAAAAGTAGCTTATACTTTGGAAGAAAACATAGGCTACTTTTTATCCCAACAACCGCGGGGTGCAGCTAGTTATAAATAATGCTTTATCGCGTCTTCTCAACGGTTTCCAATAAGTTCTCCACTGGCATTCACACATAAAGCGCACACTTACCTACACATTTTATTTTAAACAAAAAACTCAAAATAATTCACAACATACCGCTCAAAACAGTGTTAATCGCCATTTTGTTTCGTTTTCTACAGGGTCTCGGCATTCGCTAGGGTTTCTATCGAGCAAATCGAAAACTAAGCGATAACGCTAGCCAAAAGTGCCGCTTGTCTACGCATTTCTATGGAAGTTGTTATTCGGCGATGTCGATTCGTTTCATGGAATCGAAAGATGTTGACATTGTCTAGCAAGTTTCTATTCGTTAACGTAAGACCACGTGACATTGCGATAGCTTATGCCAATCCCATACATTTGGGACTTTTCTATTAGCGTCATCGCTAATCGAATGTTACTTTGTCTAGGCCCGCTGAAGTATGATATTGGGTAAAACTTAAAGTAAACGCTCCTAAAACGTAAGCAAATCAAAGCCGAATCCAAGGTAGAAATGCAGGGGTCACGTTCGATGGGTCCAGAAAACAAAGCTGACGCGTTGGAAAGCGCAAAAACAATAACAATAATATTCCACGCTCGTGAGCGAAAACAAACTAAAACGTAGTGTTTAATTTCCCTATGAAACAAACTGCAAACAGCAAAGAGTTTTTTGTTTTTTAAACGAAATGAACTGTTTTACAATCAATGTCACATTGACAAGTTTGATATACAATTTCAAACGACTTCACGCAACCTATTATAATTTTTGGAACTAACACTTTTTTAAAATAGAAAACGCCTCATTCACCCAAGGTTCACACGTATTTTAGCTAAATAATTAACTGTTATTATTCTATAATGGTAGCTTTAGGAACAGGGATCAGAAAAACATAACCGGAGTTTTGGCGGGAACGCGAGAAAATTATGTCGCTGCATTGTATTATTTTTCAAAACTTGTGTTTTTAAGAGTGTTAATGCATAAAAATGGTGGCGTTTTATTCATTAAGTGCTGATTTATGAGCAAGAGTGTGGGCAAGTGATATAATGTAGTGAAACGTGTCTTTTCGTGTTGTTTCCAAAACTCCGAAGAAGCTTGTAGTAAAGTTGCCACAACTTTACTAGGGTATGTATGGACTTGACTGTGACTTACTGTCTGTGACTTGGACTGTGACTACGACTCATTTAACTGGAGAAAGATGGATCGATGAAGAAAAATGTATTCGGCTGAAGGACTAGTATCCGTGGCCAGGAACTATTAAAAACAAAACAAGGAACAGGGAACAGATGACGCATTTATTTTAACATCAATTTCGTTTCGTTTCATGTCAAAAGTACAGACAAAGAGTGTGATTAATTTGTATTTTTCCACGTTTGTTTAAATTTTTGTGCAAAATGTCCTCACGTAAAAAGGTGCTGCTCAAGGTGATCATCCTCGGCGACAGCGGGGTGGGCAAAACTTCCTTGATGAACCAATTTGTCACCAAGAAGTTTTCCAACCAGTACAAGGCAACAATAGGGGCAGATTTTCTCACGAAAGAGGTAATTGTCGACGATAGAATCGTCACAATGCAAATCTGGGACACTGCTGGACAAGAGCGTTTTCAGTCTCTTGGAATGGCGTTCTATCGCGGGGCGGATTGTTGCGTATTAGTATTTGACGTAACTGCCCCCAACACGTTCAAGTCCTTGGAGAGTTGGAGAGACGAGTTCCTGATACAGGCGTCACCGCGTGACCCTGACAACTTCCCATTCGTCATACTGGGTAACAAGGTAGATCTGGAGAACCGCGCAGTCTCTGCTAAACGCGCACAGCAGTGGTGTCAAAGCAAGAATGACATTCCATATTTCGAAACAAGTGCCAAAGAAGCTGTGAATGTTGAACTAGCTTTCCAGACTATTGCCCGAAATGCATTAGCCCAGGAGACCGAAGCAGAGCTCTATAATGAATTCCCCGACCAAATCAAGCTAAATGCCAATGACAACCGACGCAACAGGGAAGGTGATAACTGTGCTTGCTAAGCCCTAATGATTACAAGCTTCAGCCCTGCGATTCACTAGTTATAGATTTTTATAAAGTAAATACATATTAGTATATAACAATATTGTTTAAGAAATGTTTCCTTTTATATTATCATGTAAAAATGTATAGAAATGTTAGGTAACACACTGTTTTGGATGTTTGTTATGCACATTTTTTTTTAATTGTATGAAATGCACATACACACTGATTTGTGGAAATGCTAAAAGTACAATCATTGTAGTGCTAAAAGCATGTCAGCCGAGGGTAAAGCGGGAATACAGAATTATTTTATTAATTCTTTTCATTTCACCAAAACTTGCAAATTAATTCTGGTTCTGTGTTTGTCTACTGTATAATATGACGAGTATTTTGAGATATTGAATTAAACAAGATAGAATGGGATACCTGAAAAAATATTGTGTTTCACAGTAATCTTGATCAATGTGGACTGTTCCATTCTACCAACAATTGATCATTGGTGATGTAGAAACCTCTCTATTGATGTCGACTTTTCCATCCTACCATCTATCAATGGGTGTGAAACCACTAATCAGCTAATTTTGCAGCTTTATTCAGAAAAACAATAATGATGTTATATTGCAGTTATAATTAAGTAATTTTAACAGAATGTGCCTCAATGGTGTGTGTCCAGCAGTGAATTAATCTAGTTGATAATAAATATGTGATATTCTTGTTTTCATATTGATTTTATGCAAATGTTGAAATTTCATGCCAGTAGTTTTACACGTCACAATGTTATTGAGATCAGTTTCATTAAAATTGGTATTGTTACATCCATTTACATGGTAATTACTTTCTTCTACATCGGCTCCAGGCTTGCAATGAATTATTCAACGAAATCATTCAGTATATATTTGAGTTATAAAAGTGTTAGTTGTAAGTAGCTAATGGTATCTGTATGCTATTAGATTACTACATGTAACTTGTTTTTTTTGAGTCACTTATCAATATTAAAGCTGCATCAAGCGGCGATGAGCTTACCATCAAGCAAACTGCCTACTTGTTTGCTGTTCTATCTATAAAAATAACTCGACTCCTTAGTACCACCATCTTATCGTATGTTGATGCAACGTTTTAATAGTAAAATTAATGGTAGAGGTGAGGAATGGTGAGGATTCTCAACTGTGTGACTTATTTAAAAAACAAGTTATGCGTACTGATGTTACGAGTATGACAAGGCAGAACAAAATACAAAAATATAATAGCATGTGCTAGCTAATGACTCAAGTAATGATATCAGAATGTTAGAAATACTCTGTAGTTAACCTAGTGTATTTAAGACCTGCTTAAATGCCTAATGCAAATATCTAGGTCTTGTTTCTTGATAATAAAACCTACGAAACAAAATGCCTCATATACAAGCTTATACTGAAAAGTGGGCACTTTCAACGCCTAGTTAGTTCTTAGGTCTTTCGACTGCAGGTTCAAAGTTAGCCTGAACCATTTGCAGTTTGCGCCTTATGTGCTAGCTTTGATGTATAAGTGAGTATATTTATATAATTATTAAAAATATTTTATGAGTACTATAGTTTGAAGAATTTGTGTATTTGGAGTAAAGGGGTGTCTTGCTCATATGATCTGTTACTGCTACTATTGTACAAACTTATCTGAGGGAGCCACGGTCGTATTTTTGAAGAATATGTATCGGCTTTTTAATAATATTTAGTTCTTCATTTCGCTTACATTAACAGATAAGTTGGTGGCACTATAACAGCTTTAATGGCAGACTGGTAGCTGTTAGTCCATTCTATTATAATATTTCATGAAGTAAAAAAAGACAATTCTATTATTAAATCCAGCTATCAAATTTTTTATGAAGATTTTTGACCAACGTCGGCCCATTTAAAAAAATCTGCTTTCGTCCTCCAATTATGCCTGTATGTATTCGGCTCAAAATGTATTTAAATTTAGAAGCCAATAGCAGACTAACAGCTGTCAGTCATAACTTAAAGTGCCGCAATGTGTAGGGTTTCCTAATGAAATTTGACACATGTTAAGGATAGCGTAATGGAGCATGGAAACAAAATAATACAACAGATAGGTCACAAAAACTGTGTTGCTAATTTGCTACTGTATTATTTTAGATAACAACCCCTATACTTTAAACCCTTGATGTTTTATATAACATCATGGCATCAGCCATTCCGAAATGATTAGAACATACATTTTTAAGAATGAAGATGTCAGAACTAAAAATACTAGGTAATGAGTAGTTACTATCCAATGATATTATATATATAAGGAGGGAGATATGTCATATCGCGCCCTCAAATGGCCCCGTGAAAACGGCCCTAGGGACTGTCTCGCCTAACTGCGCTCACTAAGCGAGACGCGCGCTATCCCTTTTGCTCTCATAAAAGTGCTATCTTCTTTCGCACTCCGGCGCAACTCGTAAACATGACGGCACGGGAGTCATTTTCAAACGTTATTTTATTACGCGATGGCGCATCTCGTAATCTTTGTTACTATCATTGTCTAATTGTTTATTCTTGTGTTGTTAGTCAACGCTTTAGTTGATTGTTTAAAAGGTTTGAGAATTATGACAGGTAAGGCAGTGTCTTCTGTAGCTTAATTGGCAAAGCAGATGGGATTTAAACCCAAAGAGTGCTCGTATGCAGGTTCAAGTCCTGCCAGAGATCATAATTTTTCTTACTGTTTATACTTTAAATACATTGTCTAATTATTACTCTAAACAGGCGAAAAAAGATACAGCATATTTTTTTTTATCTTAATTTAGTTCTGGCAATCAAGAAAATCGAGATATGAAGACGCACTTGCCTCATTTTAAAAGCTATCTATGAAAATGGGGTCCTAATAGGTACATAATTTAAACAAGACTTAGGTATTTCATATTTGTTATTTTGTATTATGTTATTTAGTTATTCATATAATTTCCATCAAATTATTTTATTCACCTATTTATTTAGTTCACCTGTAAAACCGAAATACATGAGATGGTAAGTAGTACCTTATAAAGCTTCACACGTTTATATTATGTTTGATTAATTGATTATAAATAATAATTATAGTAACTAATTATTATCTAAAAGTGGGAGTAAATTAAGGTCTAGTTATAAAAAGGTAACTAAATAATGTATGCTGTAATAATGGTTGCTTTTAATTTTATATCAATAAATAAAATATCAAAAACTGCTAGTTGTTTAAAATATGACGCTCCTGTTTTATCTTTGTACCCAGGGCTCACCATCGAATGTTTCAAAACAATGAGCGCTAATACAATGTATTTTGTAGTGGTAGGACTACTGCAGAGTCCGCCTGGGGAAGTACCACACTTTTACCAGTTATTCAACCGCCAAGCAGTAGAGTGCAAGCATTACTGTGTTCCGGTTTGAAGGGCAATGTTACCATATAAATTACTGGGTGTGAAGAGATTTAACATCTAATATCTCAGGGTGACAAGCGCAGTGCGGTGGGGCGCAGGATTGTGTTCGCAAGTTCACAATTCTAGCACTGCTTCTGTTAGTGGCAAGTGTGACGCTCACCACCAGAACGTCTTGGTCATCTCGTCAATTGACAGTAAAAAATATAATAAAAAATGCAATGGTTAGGGCCACCAGCCAGCCTAGAAAGAAAATTTGCCAAAATATTATTATTTATATTTTATAATGAAGTGCGTTTGCATACTACGTATTATTCACGCAAGGGCCATTCAATAATTACGTCACGGTTTAAGGGGGCGGGGAGGGGGAGAGGTCAACAAAGTGACGGGTAAAGCACTATATAAAATAGAGTTTTAATAATCCACGTGTAGCACATGAACTAAAAAAAATTTGTAATAATTTCCATCTCTTACCTAAAACTATTTTTTGTCATATGGATGTTTTAATTAAGTAATTTCCAAATTCACACCAGATGCAGTGGTCTCACTAATGACAGAAGAATCAAGAACGTCGACCTTGGAGGATCTAGCTCGGTTGGGTATATAATCAAAGACGTCGACGTACAAATAATGATATAATCAAAGACGTCGACGTACAAATAATGCTAGGCCTGTATAAACGCTTAGGACATTTCCCATATACGCAGGTGGCCCAGTGATACAAATTTCCCATACTTACTTCCCTTGTATTGTATGAGCTATGCCAAAATTTCACATGCCTTTTATGATCTCTTACTAGCTGACGCGCTCCAGCTTCGCACGGGGGTAAATACCCATTTTTAAACGACATAAAAAAAAAAGGAAGTTACGAGTATAATTCGACACGTACCTATATTGTATGCATGTATGTAATATTACTGGAACTGCAATATTACATGCATATTCTCATAAGCTTCACATAAGCTTGCATATTCACATATACCTAAGCTTGAACTAAAGATAGAACGACTGTCAATAGAGATGATAAAATTGTTCAAAATTTGAAATTGGAAATGAATTTGTTAATTGGAGTGATCATCATCAGCCAAAAGACGTTCACTGCTAGTTGAAAAGGTTTGCGCTTTTCTTTTATAAATATAGATTAGGTACCTACCTACATGAACGTTATATTGCAGAGTTTGTTAAATACACATTTGGACAAAAATTCAATGTTAATCTTCCAAGATGTGAGTGAAATATAACTTAAAAACTGCTGCACGGCTTTGAAATCGGTTGCTTTTCAAGATTTTAACTGAGTACAATAATGTCATCATACCAGCGGTTTCTGAGATTTCGCATAGATAACTTTCATAGATAACTTTGCATCCCCATACTTAAATAGCTTGTACGGATTGATATTGAAAAAATATGAATTAAACGTCTATTTTTTCCCATTCCTTAATAATATGTGTGCCTACGAAATTTCATAGCTGTAAATATCGAAAAAAAAACCCATACAAACTTGCACCCTTCATTTCACCTTTTCGCAAAATCCGTTCTTAGTGAGCATCTACATCCTAACAACAGACCGCATGCAAAATTTTAGTCGTAGCTCTGGTAGTTTTTGAGATTTCTTCTCCGAGAGGTATGCGTTGTCTTTTATAAATATAGATACATTATTATTATGATGAGGATTATTTACATGTTACCTACCTACCACTTAAAGAACCAATAGGAATATAAATGTGTGTCTAAACCACGTCAGTTTTCATAATAAAATCGGAATATACACAAACAACACATTTAAAAAAGTATTGTAGCAAAGATTTTGTTAGGAAAATCCTAATCTAAATACGTGCCATGGCATGGATGATATGTACGTACCTGCCTACGTAGGGAAGTTTCCTTCTCAACCAACTTCGTTTGTTAGATACTTACGGCCTTACTTAAAAACGCCGCTCAAACTTAGTCACTGTTTAAACTTTTCTGTCCTTTTCTTGCGCGTGACACCTTACGTCAGTGAGAACTTGACAAAGCATCTTAAGAGGGCGACTAATGCCAAAAGTTAGTAAAAGGTGTATTTTTTAACACATAGTTTATTGATAAATAACGTAAATACTCAGATTAAAAAAAAAAAAAAAGGTAGGGGTAAAACCTAAAGAAGCCGAGTAACCGAATAGAAATTTGGAAAATAATCTGGTTTATTAAAAAAAAAATAACAAATTACCAACAAAACAAAAACTGTTTTAATTCAAATGCTCTAAATTATCAGCGACAGCACCACATAATTTTTTACGAATTACATAGCCAAACTAATCTTTTAGCACAGTAGCCGTTAATTTTTTTTATTTCATGCCTACATTTTGAATAATTAAATAAAACTCCACCTAAATTGCTCAAAGCCATCATCATCATCAATTGTATCATGCGATTGTCGACTCTAAACTAATGCAAGACGCGCGGGTGAAATTTGTTATTTTTCTGGCATTAGTCGCACTCTTAAGCAGCGACTAAGATTGAGCGGCGTTTTTAAGTAAGGCCGCTATTGCGAGGCAGGAACAAATAAGACATAAGTACCTACTCAAAGTTGTAAGGATTTTGTTCTGAAGGTCTTAGCTCTCTACTCTCTACCTATTACCTAGACTATTCCTAACGTTCGGATGAATCTGTTTTTTTTAGAGTAGAATATAGAATACTTATACAAATAATAATAATAATAATTATGTTTATTTGAGACTATTACAAGGCTTATGAAGTATGTAAGTACTAACATTTCTAAAAATATACTTAACTTATTTTTAAATAATTTGAAGATGATTAAAATAAGTTAAGTATATTTTTAGAAATGTTAGTACTTACATACTTCATAAGCCTTGTAATAGTCTCAAATAAACATAATTATATTATTATTATTATTACAAAAAATCTATGACATAGGTACCTATTCTACCTATGCTTCAGCATCAGATTTGAAGTTTCATGTGTCACGTCCTAATGTGTGTTTTTCTGTGTCAATCTTGTATGGGTAGAGCGGTAGAGTGCCTATTCAATTCACTTCAGTGGAGCCATTCATTCGAGTGTCTAATAACGCTCTGTTGAAGGCACAGAATAACCGGCAGTTAGTGCCTGTGTACGATATGGGTATTATACTATGAGGCTGCGCATGCGAGGTAGCCGCACCGCGCGCGGTGGGGGGAGTCTTTCAGCCGGCTTCACTGCCCGTCCACATCCAGTCTCGTCTGTGACATGAAAGGGCGCGATTCTACACACTTATCACGGTGCTTCGAGCAATGCATCACCATGAACAGCCGCCAGGGAATGCATGTAACGGTGAGTGCTAATCATAACATTATTAATTGAAAGTCTGCGCATTGAACACGTGTTTTTGCGGCTCGCGCAATATCGGCATTGAATTGCAGTTCTTGTTTCATTCGCTTGACGTGTATGTTCAGGACTTCAGGTATAAATCACACACCAAGCACGAATGCAGCCGTGTTATATTTTTCCTTATAAAAGTTTTAGATCCTGGTATGATTCCATAATTATATTTATTCATTTCTTACCTATCTACATTATTGAGTAGTATTAATACTTAAGCACCTCCATCAAACTCATCATCAGCCATATCAGTTCACTGCATAGACATTCGGAGGTCTGTATATCATAAGGAATGAGCTACACAAACAATACAAAAGACATACTTACCACTGTAACTGTAACACTTTTCGGTGAAGTGAAACGTGCAGAAACTAGTATACGTCCGGAGAGGAATTTCAGTGGAGCACGTGAATTCACCAACCCGCACCAAGAGGAATAACTCTACCACGCTGGCGTGGTGCGGTGATAACCCAATCGCCCTTCGAGGGTAGACCTATTCACAGCTGTGGGATGTTAAATACTGATGCAGTAAGCTATACAAAATATTTGTTAGGTAATAGGTATCTATTCAATCATATAATGGGCACGCACCCCTTTATTCCAGTAATCTGAGTGGACACCAATACCTAACTTTATATACCTAACAACCACTGTTAATTGGCCCTTCTAACGAACATTTTTTAGGAGAGGTCTTGCTTGTCATTTTAAAAGCTTATAAATTACATTATTATAATTTATAGAATAAATATAAATAAGTTATAATTTTAATAATAATAGGTAATTTAATAATATTTTTTAATTATTTATAATTTATAAGTAGATAATATAAGTAATTCATATTATAAATTAAATTATTATAATTATATTATTATTCAATCAGTTATTTTCATTTTTACAATATAAATACAAAAACATTAATATTATAAAAAACCTAAAACTAGAGTGCCGCCAGCAGCGGGGCAGGGCTCAAGCTGCCGCTGGATAGAGCTGCAGAGTGAAATATTATTATAATTTACAAAAAAAAATAGTAAATCTGTAGCGAAATTTTTATTAATAAAAAAAATTAGAGACCTAGGTACTTTCTTATAATAAGTATAGCAACGACGTGTATAGCGACGAATAATTAATTATTCTTAGGCGACTGCTGCGAAAATTATAAGACATATCTAAACTAAGATGATTAATTACATTTACCTAAATTAAATTTGTTAAAAAAAAAACCTCAGAAGTGAGAAGTACCTAATCTTAGAGAAGTAGACTGAGGCACTTACACGTTTTCAGTCGCGTTTTTAATTCATGTAATAGGTGCTTATAAAATGCTAACCGTCTTATGCATAAAACAATAAAAAGGACTTCAAACCTATTTTAGTTAAAAAGTCTAATCTAATCTTCTTTTTCCAAATTCAAATCGTAATTCGAGATAAATTTGACAAAACACTTGACTAAAATAGGTTTCAAACACGTTTTAGCGTTTTATGCCTATGACGGTAAGTAAATCCCAAATGATAAGATCAAAAATTGTAATTGTAGTGTGTAGATACATACCTAAGTAGATTTACTTAATATTGGTTTAGGTACAGGGTGCTTGTTTCTGGCAAGTGTATCAATATTGTACACTCACTAACAGTAATTGCGAATCTCGAAAACATTGACATGATCTAGCAAATAGGTAAGTATATATACATACACCTGAAGAGCAGGCAGTCTTCTAATATTGTGATTCATATTTATATAGACAATAGACAGTAGTTTATTTGCGACAAAAAACATAGCACACAAACAAAGGATATTAGGAAAAACAAGAAATTGTAATCTTTCGTCTTTTGCCGCAAAACGGCCCCCAGTCAGCATGGTCATATAGAATTAAAAGAATGCAAAATAAAATGTAAGCAGGTATAGGTAATTAAGCAGGTACTTATAAAATTCTATAAATGTAAGTACATATGACTCGCGGGTATGAGCAACATGAGTATATAAGGTACCTATACCCACGTTAACAATCGATCGTAAATTGATGAAATGATTTGCTATAGTCAATGGTCATTGTCCCAATTTAGGAGATACATTGCGGTTGAACTGGTTGAGCCAGAGTAGGTATACCAGGAGTGGTAGATCTGAGATGAATTAGTTTGTTTTACTTAAGGTATCACTTATAGTGATATAATACAGCGTTAGAGCCGTGCTAGTAAATATATACAGGCTGTTAGTTTGAACACCGTTATCCTTCTAGGATTTCATTGTACTCATCATTACAAACAACTTTTAATATGGGGCCACCCTTGAAATTGCGAAAAAAATATCTGTTGTTCCATACATTTTGTCCAAGATCGATGAACCTTTTTTTATGGAACAGTTGTTTTTTTTCGTGATTTCAGGGTTGGCGCCATAGTAAAAGTTGTTCATAATGATGAGTACAATGATATCCTAGAAGGATAACGGTGTTCAAACTAACACCCCGTATAAGTAAAAATACAAGTTTGATTAATTTTAACTATGCATATATATACATTCAGTCTGTTATTAGTCCACTGCAGAACATAAGCCTACCCTCGATAGAGCCATATCCATTACCTATGCTGTCCCAGTTGCGGATTGGTGCATTCAGATACGCTATAGCTTCTCTAAGCAGTGGCGGATTTACACATTTGCCGCTAGTAGGCTATTAAAAATTTGCCGCCCGTAGTCCGTAGCGACATATACTCGTATATCCCGCGTACACAATAATATTTTTTGTCAGTGAAATTGTTACTTATGATTTGTGCACTATTGTCGGAATTATACCATCCCTTTCCCGTAATTAGCACGATTGTGAACTAGAGGATTATTCAGTTCCAAGATTATTTTTACAACCCAACGATTCGATTTAGTTAAGACAGCAAAAGAAATTGTCTTTATAGTATAAATATTTGCCCCCAATTTGCCGCCCTAGGCTCCAGCCTACTCAGCCTGCTGGTAAATCCACCACTGTCTCTAAGCAAAAGCTATTTATCTTTTTTCCACTAAACTAATGCGGCTTTAAGTTGGTCTCACTAGTTATGGGATACTTTAAAATTGGGAGACATAAAATAGTTATAAAAAACTGTTGAGTTACCTATATAAGTACTTAATGATGGATTTGCCCACTTAACAATCGATCATTGATAGTTTTTAACGTGGAGGAGTCAGCTCTATCATATTCAATTTACTTGACAAAACCAAACCAAATTTTTTTTATGGCTTGCGCCTTTGCAATTAACAACAACAATTTATAGTTATTTTTTATGAAAGGCTGTAAAAATGTTTTTTGGCGCGAGTAATTGTATTGAACTCTGAGCAAGCGAAGGATTCTAGGATTCTAGATATTCAAGTATAGAAACCTGAGCCTCGCTAGAGTTTCAAAGGTACGAGACGCAGAATAATTATGCTGCCGAGCGAAACACAAACTTTTCACCTCACTACAGCGAGGAAAATGCTAGTGTTTTTCTCATGCAGTCTTCGTGGTGGCCAGTACGATTATTCTAAAAATTATGTTGGCGCACTGACATGAAATAAGTATTACTTACCTACCTATGCATATTCAGTGGGCTGGCGGTACTTATACAAAATTGTTGAATAAAAAGGTTCTAATTTTTCGTGGCAAGATGTGGCGGATAAAATGCACTTTTGCACTGAGATTACCAGGAGATTACGAATGATAAACATAATCTTTCCGAGCTTGTGAGGTGAAAATTATAAATACATCTATCTCTTTTTTTTTATTTTATGAATGACTGATGCTGTTGGCCTCAGATGGCCTCTACAGCGTCACCGGACTTTTGCATCTATCTCCCCATGCTATTAATTAATAAGTGCCAATGTAAAATACAAAGTAGGTATTACTATTAGGTACGTGGAATATTTAGTAGGAACATAAGTACCTACCTATACTTAGGTAGGTACTTATACTACCTATTTTTTTAGGTATGTAGGTATATTAGATGATTTATCGACGATGAGTTTGATATGGGAAAATAATTACAAGTTAAGTAAGACATATTATATTAAGTATGACAATAATATTTTTATTTCTAATTATTCTTAAATATTGGGTGAGTGCACCACAATCATGACTCTGACCAACTGACACAAAAAAATAATTGCTATACCTACTTCCCTCTCGGATCATTCTCGGAAAGTATAATTATGATGACAACACGTGTAAGACCACGTAGGTACGCACGGTGCAACTATGACAAAAATAATTATGCTCTACATTCTATTTTGTGATCGCTGCACTTCGAAGCTACATTTTAATACACTTTCGTCAGTTTTTTTTTAATTACAGATTAAAATATGCCTGTCATTCAGAACACACAAATAGCATACCATGATTCAGTCACTTCGTGACAAACATCCACCTGCGGCGGCAAACCTCCACCTCCCTGAGCCACCACAACCTGATGACGTTGCCATTGATGTCCAGACTCAGGAGATTGCAACGGCTGTGGCGTCTTTTCAGAGTGGCTCAGCTGGCGGCCTTGATGGCCTAACACCTCAACATCTAAAAGATCTTCTATCTTTTAGCTCTGGTGAGGTGGGCGAGACCCTCTTAAAAGACCTTACAGCTTTGGTAAGTCTTATGTTGTCGGGACGAGTCAATAGTGACGTTATCGAAATTTTGTACGGCGCAAATTTATGCGCACTTATCAAAAAAGATGGTGGTATCAGGCCTATTGCGGTCGGCACCACATACCGTCGCCTCGCGGCCAAGGCAGGCTGTAGGCAAAAGGTTGCTCTTTTGAGTAGCCTTTTCCAACCAATACAGCTTGGTTTTGGTTCGCGAGGTGGGTGTGAGGCTGCTGTTCATTCTCTCCGGACTTTTTTGGATCAAAATTGTGGAGAGGTGCTACTAAAGGTGGATGTCAAAAATGCTTTTAATTCGGTCGATAGAGGCGCCCTGTTGACACAAATCAAAGACAAAATTCCAGACGTTTTCAACTTTCTTTGGCAATGCTACGGCAATCCCACAAAATTAACATACCAAAATAATGTTTTGTTATCTTCAGTAGGCTGCCAACAGGGTGATCCATTCGGTCCCGCCATTTTCAGCCTGGCCATTCATCCAATTATTCAACGTCTCCAATCCAAACTTAATGTTTGGTATTTGGATGACGGAACCTTAGGAGGTGATGTGAGCACTGTCCTAAATGATTTGCAAATTCTCATAGACGAATTTCGTCTTATTGGCTTAGAACTAAATTTTTCAAAATGCGAACTCTATGTTTGCGATTCATGTCCGAACAAAGATTTGGTTATTGCAAAATTTAATGATTTGGCTCCAAACATCAAATCTGTGGATAGATGTTCTCTTCGCCTACTGGGTTCACCGATTTTAGATGAGTCTTTTTCACCTTTCGTAGAAGAAAAAATTCAAAATTTTATGAGTGCCTCCAGGAGGTTACTCAATATTAACGCCCACATGGCGTTTACCATTATCAAATATTGTCTGTTTGTGCCAAAATTTATATACACTTTACGATGTAGTCCACTGTGGAAACACGGTGAGCTCCTTTCGAGCTTAGACAATGTCGTAAAGGAAACACTAATATCGGTTTTGAATGTTGACATGAATGACAGGACATGGTCACAAGCCTCACTACCAGTAAGGTTAGGAGGCTTAGGGATCCGCAAAATTTCAAGTGTAGCTCTACCAGCTTTCTTGTCCTCAGTTCATAGTACACATAAATTAATTGAAAAAATCCTTCTTCCCTCTTTAGGCCATTCCGGTGTAGTAGTAGCTCATTTGAATGAGGCCAAGAATGTTTGGAGGGAGGCTTGCCCAAATACTGATTTTCCGAGGACTTTGTCTTCGCAGAGACTATGGGATGGGCCGATCTGTGAACTAGCACGGAAATCTCTTCTAGATACGTGTACTAGCGTCGCAGATCGCGCTCGTATCCTTGCTGTCTCTGTATGGGAATCAGGTCTTTGGTTGCAGGCTATTCCCTCCTTTAACACTGGTAGCCTTTTGGACCCAACTGCATTTCGTCTAGCTGTCAGCTTGCGCTTGGGTGCAAGGTGCTGTGAGGCCCATCGCTGCCAGTGTGGTACTGTTGTCGATCAGCTCGGTCACCATGGTCTCTCTTGCTCAAGAAGCGCTGGTCGGATCGGCCGCCACGCTAGCCTGAATGATGTCATACGCCGGGCTTTATCCACCGCCAATGTTGCAGCTGTGCTCGAACCGAGCGGCCTTGCGCGTGACGATGGCAAAAGACCTGACGGTATGACACTTGTGCCTTGGAAGATGGGACGGCCCCTTGTATGGGACGCAACTTGCGTTGATACTTTGGCACCGTCACATCTTCCTGAGACACAGAGTAGGGCTGGTGCGGCGGCAAATTCGGCGGAGCGGCACAAGCGGCGCAAATATGCTAACCTCGGCAGAGGTTACATATTTGAGCCGTTTGGTGTTGAGACATTGGGTCCGTGGGGACCGGGAGCTCATCATCTTTTCAAAAACATATCCGAGCGCCTGGTCGACTCGACGCGTGATCAAAATGCTGGCGTTTATTTGGCTCAACGCATAAGCATTGCCATCCAGCGTGGCAATGCCGCCAGCATGCTGGGTACGCTGCCGACTGGTAGTGGGTTTGAGCATTTGGATTGTCTCTAGACTTTCATCGGTCTGGATACAATCCTTTTGTTTTTTGTTGTGTAGTAGGCTAAGTAGTCATTGTAGTTTGTTGTAGTTAATAAAGGCTTATGCCTGTTAAAAAAAATAGCATACCTAGTATACCTACTTAATAATAATAATCTAAATCAAAAGTGTGTCACATTAGTTTTATTATGTAATACGTTATACTAGATACTTTACTTACATAAAGACAAAATTAAATACTTTTTCATCACACTTGCTCATAAAGTGGATCTTATTACATCGGTTTTAGGCTCATAATCCAAGCTATTACGCACGCGTGCTTTTTACTTTACATTACGGCACTTGTGCTATATTCATAATATGCTATATTCATTAGAATAGGTATAACCCAGTAAAGTCAAGTTTGTACATGACTGCAATTAGACGTATGTATACGAAGCACTCTTAATATAGCCGGGTAATAAATACAGTTTTTTTGTAATACCAACAAAGAGTTCTTATGCCGCTGAAGTAAATGTCAACCTGCGCGCGCATTGCTGGTTTGGGCGCCATTTTTCGCAAATGTTTGTTGACGTTTTCGCTGTGTGGTTGATTATTATCAAAAAAAGTTTGTTTTTTCCTCGCAAGTGTGATGAAAACAGTCGTATGGAACTCTTGTGCTATTAGTCATTACGCTCTCGGCTTCCTCTCGGCTCGGCTCTCTCTCGCCTGCGGCTCGCGCGTATAATACCGCCTCTAGTGTAATGACCAACATAGCACACTTGTATCATAATGTATTACTATAGTTTTGCATGTTTTTCTCATTGTTATAAGTTTACTTGTTTTTTTGTCATTATACGGGGTGTTAGTTTGAACACCGTTATCCTTCTAGAATATCATTGTACTCATCATTATGAAGAACTTTTACTATGGGGCCAACCCTGAAATCACGAAAAAAAAGGTTCATCGATCTTGGACAAAATGTATGGAACCGCAGATATTTTTCAAACTAACAGCCTGTATTCAGCGACAATGATAAGATGAATGGACGGGAAATAAGCGCACGGATTTTGAAGACTATATTATGTTGAGCGCCGGCTCTCCACTCGCTTCAGTCATACTGTTTTTATTTCATTTTAAATTAAAATTATTACAAATATATTAATAACATTAATATAGATAATGAACATCATCTAATAATTATTCTAATTAATATAATTTCACCTATTGAAAGAAGGAGGGTGAATACTGAATAGTACCTATTATAGGCTATATGACTGGATTTTTTTATTGTGCTATTAATGTGGCCCGTAATTATAGCTGATTAATGAAAACAAAATAAAAATCTGATCAAAAATAAGCATCTTTTTATTCCATAAATTTAATCTATTATCTATTATACGGTATTTATCAACAAACAATAAAATAGAATGTAATAACATTAGACTAAAATACCTACTATACTAAAATAATGAACCTAAAACTAAAAACCTGAAAAAAGATAATATAATAACTAAAATATATCATTAGCATCTTATAAGCATTTTAATATCATGCTTGACAGAGAGGAGATTATGACGTCACTTCTCTGTACGCCATATACATTCTATTCTGACAAGTATGGCGCACAGAGGCGTGACGTAATTTTTTGTTTTTGCGAAAGGGACAGAGTTTTCTCTACCAAAAACTTAAAACGCTTATACCGGGTGTTAGTTTGAACACCGTTATCCTTCTAGGATATCATTGTACTCATCATTATGAACAACTTTTACTATGGGGCCAACCCTGAAATCACGAAAAAAAACAGCTGTTCCATACATTTTATCCAACATAGATGAACCTTTTTGTATGGAACAGCTGTTTTTTTTTCGTGATTACAGGGTTGGCCTCATAGTAAAAGTTGTTCATAATGATGAGTACAATGATATCCTACAAGGATAACGGTGTTCAAACTAACAACCTGACTATTATTTATTCTGTGCCTGTATATCAGAACATTAATGACCGTTTTTTTTTTTAATAAACATATTATATTTATTTAAATTCTTCATCTAAGCTATTGGTTTCAACGATATAAACATCAGTCATCTACTCTATTCCATAGTGTCTTGAAAATCGCCATCACTATAGTACTACTCCAAGTTAATTGATTGTATCCTAAGTATATTCATACGGCTGCAGTTGATTTGGTAATGGTAGATCGCTCTCTATCTGGATAGCAATGAAGTTGACACAGCGAATAAAGCGAGCCAAATAGCATCTATAAATTAGGAATATTTATTTCTGTTTTCATAACAAAGACAACGTATTTCAGAGAGCGCATTAGAAAATATTTGTAGTACCAGACTCGCCTACAGGCAAACTAAATGTCACCCAATGTTGCAAGAAATGTTTACCCACAGGGTTTGAATAGCGATACGAGTAGCTATGTGCCAAAATAGATTGGAAAGTTCGAAGCTTTTACTACGTCCGTGCCAATTAATACGGGACAGACTGTTAAAAATCTGATTATTGTCAGTTCCTAAAGAAATTATACACGCGCCATACCTACAAATCTATATTTATAAAAAGCTCTGTCCTGACTGATTGACTGACTGACCGACAAGAACGCACAGACCAAACCACTGGTCGTACAGACTAGAAATTGGGAGGGTGTATTCATCTCGATGCGTACGGGTGTACTAAGAAAGGATTTTTCGAAATTCGACCCCTGAGGTTTGTTTGTATGTAAGTCCTTTATTTTTGTACTTTTAGTCACGAAAATTTGGATTTGGATAGTTCATTTAAAATAAAAAGTGCCGATTACAATATTTTTTTTGACAGGGACGATTTAAGGAAAGGAAAGGGGCAATGTGTATGGAAAGTTCTTTGTTTTGAAGTTATAGTGATGAAAATGTATATTTGGGTAGTTCATTCAAAGGGGGAACGTTTTGGGTTGTTAGTAGAGTTTGCTCGGAATGATTTAAAGTGGAGAATTTTGGGAGGTGGCCGAATTCCTTCCGTACGCGGGCGACCTCTAGTAAAATATAAAGGGCCTTACTTAAAAACACTGCTTAAGATAACAAACGGCATTTAACTTCTGCGTAATACAAAAAATTAAGTGCGCGTGAACTAATATAAAATAGCGTTTGTAAGGTCCTAAATCAATGGTTCAAAAAAAAATGGTTGCCATAATCCTCACGTTTGGCAGGCGGCTTTGGGATCGCAGGATGCTCACCACCGTCAAGCCGAGAGGACGCTGCTGCCCGTCCTCCGGTTGTTCTGGATGCAGTTTTAGGACATGCCCAGTATTGCCTAGGTCCAGTTATACTTACATCTCTTTTCAAATCTTAATAATTATCTTAGTAAATAAAACTAAGTCGGGTTAGCTACACCTTTTATAACTCTAAAACGGCCGGACCGATTTTTATGATCTTTGATTTGTTGTATTTGTCTCTGCCGCGAGGCCCGCGAGTAGCAGAATAACTCAAATATATATATATATATATATGCGTTACGAAGTTCGCTGGGTCAGCTACTATATAAATAAAAAACAAATGCCGCAGTGTAATGTAAGCTCATCACTTGAGCACGGACTCATTTGACTGTTTTTTTGTTGCGTTCGTGATTGTCAGGACTAGTTTTGTACAGAAAAAAAATGCACCCGCGTGAAGCCTGTACGGGTACGGGCCGCTAGTTTCAAATAAACTATGCGATGCAGTATTGTTTCTACAGGACAAGCTATTTTTTAACAACCCCATGTACTCGAATCTACCTAAATAACAATGGTTAGGACTTCTACGCAGGACTCTTAGGAGAGACACTAAAACAACAGCTTAGTACCTATAGATGAAACCAAAAAGTAAAACATACTAGAGTCATTAGCAATTCAAACAACGGCCAATTAGAGTCGTGTAAAGACAACGTGTAAACAGAAAAAAGGTACGAGTAAAGCAAACTGTGTGCCAGTTACATCAGATACTTAGTCATAAATTGTATTTACCATTCTAAATACTATCTATAAGTTGGACTTTTGGTAGTCTAGAACATTTTACGTGCAATTTGATTGAGTGACTAATTTTACTGCATGATATTAGGTACCTACCTAATATCACGTCAAAGGCCAATATATCCATGACAGGTGCAATTATCGATAAAATGATATCAGTGATATCATGGCAAGAATAAGTATGGATAGCGGTGAGTTTGAAGTTAGTATACCTACAAGTGTTTAGGTAGCATGCCGCCATAAGTTCGTGCATCAGGATCTTGGAGGATTCAGCTAATTTATCATCGGGATTCAATTAAAAGTAACCTTTCGCTAGATATTTGGTACTATATCTAGACTTATTATCTCTTAATGAGAAAAATCAAGAGTTCATAGTCATACTTTTCCCCCCTTAATTTTCCTTGTTCCGTTTAAGTTTCCATACTGACGTGTAAGTTTGGTGTTATCAATAAACTATTGTATTGTATTGTATAATATTCCTTGACGATGTAAAGTTTTAAAGTTAAACGAAATGAGCCCATTATAAATAAATCACCGGGTTACAATGTGCAAAGACACGGACATTGGACACTTGGTATTTATAGTAGAGTCGGCTGAAGTTGTATTTGTATTTAGCCTGTTGTATCCCATTACTGGGAAAAGGCCCCTCCCCGACTTTTCCAGTTTTGGCGGTTTTGTCCTGTAGTATCCCAATTTTTGTAGAAGGTTCATCGCGCCATTTCTTACGGGGGCTTTCTTACTTGGTCTTTGACTTGGACATCCGAAGGCCAATGTCAAGACTTGCAGTGCTAAGGTCTTGTAACAGTAATCGTAACTCTCTGGCTGTGGAGGAAAAGAGCACGATGTCGTCCGCGAAACGAAGATTAGTTAGTCTCGTTCTGCCGACATCGACTCGTTAAAAATAAATAAATAACATCAAAAACTAATAATAATAAGTTAATTAAAATAATCAATGTCATGTAAAACATAACTAATATCAAAAACAAAATATCGGTCAAATATAAATATAGTTCAATAATCACACTATTCAATTTAATAGGTTCAATGTCATTTTAATATTAATACAATAATTGATATTGGTTTTTTTTGTTTTATTATTCTTATTCTAATTATTATTCTTTCCCTAAAGAATCATCTACTTTATAGAACGAATTCTCGACTAGCCAATTTTTAGTTCTAGCTTTTCCGAAGACTTATTCGAGGACGCTTGTGAATAGTTTCGGAGACAATGGGTCTCCTTGTTTGACACCTTTCCTTTCTCTATTGTAAGCCATGTGATTGCAATTTAACTGCGCCTTTGCTGGTAGAGTATATGTTGGGGAGAAAATGTATGTAAGGGAGTAGATTTTTTGGTTTTGAAGAGTTTTAAATATGGAATCGTGCGTCATACTATCAAATGCCTTCGTTTATTCCACGAAACGTCGCTTTCAGGAATATTAGATTTGGTTGATTGCGTGGAGGTGGTCCGTCGTGGAAAGACCACGTCGAAATCCGAAAGCCTGTTCGGGAAGTAGCACTTTGTCCAGCTGTCCGGATTAGGTATTAAAAAGTTAGCTATAAATTTCGGGTTGATTTGATTTAGTTTTTTTTTTGTTGCTAACTACTAATAGCTTATATTGTATACGTAGGTACTATCACAGAAAAGCGAAACACTTCTTAGGTAGAACGGCTGTCAAAACAATGTTGTAAAGCCATTGTATGGAAAACCGCTATCGCCAGTTTCACGCTTATTTGTAAAGAAACTAAGCTCAAAAAAAAATGCCAATCATTGGCATTTTAAAAAAACGCCGAAATTATATTTTGCAACAGATTAAAATTAATCTAATTACGATGCAATGTGGTTTGGTTTCCTACGCGTCTATTTAAATTGTCTTTTTGAGTATTGTCAGTTTAAAACTTACTGTGCCGGCTAGCGTGGCCCGTCACATTTCCTTTTTATCTTTACTCTTCAGTGGGTACTATATAGTAAGCAGTAGATACCGTACGTATTTGTTACGTATATAACATCTGTAACGTATTAGAATACGTAGTCATATACCAATAATGCCTATAACGAGCTATGTTGTCTGTGAATTTTATACTTTATTCATTACAGAATTCTTATAGTTACCAAAAGGTATAAAAATATGGTATACTCAGACGTTTTATTATATAAAATCATTTATTCTGTTTTATTCTACAGGAATAGAAAAATAATTATAGATTTTTTTTTTTAAGTTTTGTATTTCAATTTGACCTCTATAGAAATTAAGAATAGACGATAAAAAAAATAGATAAGTATTTAGAATTTGATTACATTTTTGAAACACTTAATATCGTTAATCTATAACTATAAAAGGCTTTGTCCTGACTGACTGACTGACTGACTGACTGACTGACATATAGACAACGTACAGCCCAAACCGCTAAACGTAGAGACTTGAAATTTGGAGGGTATGTTTTTGGAGAGGTGTAAACGCCCACTAAGAAAGGATTTTTCGAAAATCAACCCCGAAGGGGGTTAAATGGGGTGTTAAAGTTTGTATGAAACTTTTTATTCTCTGGTTCGATTGATACAAAACTTGGTATACATATTCTACTATAAAAATAAGAAGATACGGGTGTCACAGTTTTTTCAAAATCAGCTCCCGTTAGTATAAAAAAAAACGAAGTTTTAGTGATAGTACGTTTGTTTCTCCTTAACTTTGTAACGGCTGTACATATTCAAATGAAATTTGGTATAGGGATGGGGATAGATGTGGGGATGGGGGTGGGGGTGGGGGTGGCGATGATACTGGGAACGGAGACGGGACGGAGATAGGCATGTTAATCTATAACTATAAAAGGCTTTGTCCTGACTGACTGACTGACTGACTGACTGACTGACATATAGACAACGTACAGCCCAAACCGCTAAACGTAGAGACTTGAAATTTGGAGGGTATGTTTTTGGAGAGGTGTAAACGCCCACTAAGAAAGGATTTTTCGAAAATCAACCCCGAAGGGGGTTAAATGGGGTGTTAAAGTTTGTATGAAACTTTTTATTCTCTGGTTCGATTGATACAAAACTTGGTATACATATTCTACTATAAAAATAAGAAGATACGGGTGTCACAGTTTTTTCAAAATCAGCTCCCGTTAGTATAAAAAAAAAACGAAGTTTTAGTGATAGTACGTTTGTTTCTCCTTAACTTTGTAACGGCTGTACATATTCAAATGAAATTTGGTATAGGGATGGGGATAGATGTGGGGATGGGGGTGGGGGTGGGGGTGGCGATGATACTGGGAACGGAGACGGGACGGAGATAGGCATGTTAATATTAAGATTACAATTGGTATCGGGATGGGGATGGGGATGGGGATGGGGATGGGGTGGGGGTGGGGTGGGGATAAGGATGGGGTGGGGATTTGGTGGGGATGGGATGTGGATGTGGATGAGGCTGGGAACGGGGATGGGCGTGTCCATATTAAGATGAAAGTTGAAATCGGGATGGGGGTGGGGATGGGATGTGGTGAGGATGGGGTTCGGGATGGGGATGAGGGAGGGAACGGGGATGGTGACGGGGATGGTGACGGGGATGGGCGTGTTCATATTAAAATTACATTTGGTATCGGGATGGGGATGGGGAAGGGGCCGCTTATAGGGATGAGGCTGGGAATGGGGACGGGGATGGGCGTATTTATTGGTCGGCTGAACAGATGGAGCTGCATTTTTGGATAGGTAGTTATAGCATAAGGTTCGGAAACGGACATAGGCTATTTTTTTGTAGGTCCACGCAGACGACTGTTTGACGGACATAATTATTATAGATACTGTACAGCCTAAGCTGCTAAATTATTTTTTAATCTTCTATATATAACTACTAGCTTTTGCCCGCGGCTTTGCCCGCGTAGTAATGTTGAATACTGGAATTCGGTTAAATCGGGGCCCAACTCAATTGAATCACTAAAATACGTTTATTATTGCATTTTTTCCAAGCCGCTTGCAAGTCTTTAAGTTTGCTTGAGGATGACCAAATTTAATATTAAAAATTAATTTAGCAGCTTAGGCTGTACAGTATCTATAATAATTATGTCCGTCAAACAGTCTTCTGCGTGGACATACAAAAAAATAGCCTATGTCCGTTTCCGAACCTTATGCTATAACTACCTATCCAAAAATACAGCTCCATCTGTTCAGCCGACCAATAAATACGCCCATCCCCGTCCCCATTCCCAGCCTCATCCCTATAAGCGGCCCCTTCCCCATCCCCATCCCGATACCAAATGTCATTTTAATATGAACACGCCCATCCCCGTCCCCATCCCCGTTCCCTCCCTCATCCCCATCCCGAACCCCATCCTCACCCCATCCCATCCCCACCCCCATCCCGATTTCAACTTTCACCTTAATATGGACACGCCCATCCCCGTTCCCAGCCTCATCCACATCCCATCCCCACCTGTCCCCACCAAATCACCCACCAAATCCCCACCCCATCCCCACCCATCCCCATCCCCATCCCCACCCCCATCCCGATACCAAATGTTATTTTAATATGAATACGCCCATCCCCGTCCCCATCCCCGTTCCCTCCCTCATCCCCATCCCGAACCCCATCCTCACCCCATCCCATCCCCACCCCCATCCCGATTTCAACTTTCATCTTAATATGGACACGCCCATCCCCGTTCTCAGCCTCATCCACATCCCATCCCCACCTGTCCCCACCAAATCACCCACCAAATCCCCACCCCATCCCCACCCATCCCCATCCCCATCCCCACCCCCATCCCGATACCAATTGTAATCTTAATATGAACATGCCTATCTCAGTCCCGTCTCCGTTCCCAGTATCATCGCCACCCCCACCCCCACACCCATCCCCACATCTATCCCCATCCCTATACCAAATTTCATTTTAATATGTACAGCCGTTACAAAGTTAAGGAGAAACAAACGTACTATCACTAAAACTTAGTTTTTTTTAAATACTAACGGGAGCTGATTTTGAAAAAACTGTGACACCCGTATCTTCTTATTTTTATAGTAGAATATGTATACCAAGTTTTGTATCAATCGAACCAGAGAATAAAAAGTTTCATACAAACTTTAACACCCCATTTAACCCCCTTCGGGGTTGATTTTCGAAAAATCCTTTCTTAGTGGGCGTTTACACCTCTCCAAAAACATACCCTCCAAATTTCAAGTCTCTACGTTTAGCGGTTTGGGCTGTACGTTGTCTATATGTCAGTCAGTCAGTCAGTCAGTCAGTCAGTCAGGACAAAGCCTTTTATAGTTATAGATAGATAAAAGGCTTTGTCCTGACTGACTGACTGACTGACTGACTGACTGACTGACATATAGACAACGTACAGCCCAAACCGCTAAACGTAGAGACTTGAAATTTGGAGGGTATGTTTTTGGAGAGGTGTAAACGCCCACTAAGAAAGGATTTTTCGAAAATCAACCCCGAAGGGGGTTAAATGGGGTGTTAAAGTTTGTATGAAACTTTTTATTCTCTGGTTCGATTGATACAAAACTTGGTATACATATTCTACTATAAAAATAAGAAGATACCGGTGTCACAGTTTTTTCAAAATCAGCTCCCGTTAGTATAAAAAAAAACGAAGTTTTAGTGATAGTACGTTTGTTTCTCCTCAACTTTGTAACGGCTGTACATATTCAAATGAAATTTGGTATAGGGATGGGGATAGATGTGGGGATGGGGGTGGCGATGATACTGGGAACGGAGACGGGACTGAGATAGGCATGTTCATATTAAGATTACAATTGGTATCGGGATGGGGATGGGGTGGGGATGGGGTGGGGATTTGGTGGGGACAGGTGGGGATGGGATGTGGATGTGGATGAGGCTGGGAACGGGGATGGGCGTGTCCATATTAAGATGAAAGTTGAAATCGGGATGGGGGTGGGGATGGGATGGGGTGAGGATGGGGTTCGGGATGGGGATGAGGGAGGGAACGGGGATGGGGACGGGGATGGGCGTGTTCATATTAAAATTACATTTGGTATAGGGATGGGGATGGGGAAGGGGCCGCTTATAGGGATGAGGCTGGGAATGGGGACGGGGATGGGCGTATTTATTGGTCGGCTGAACAGATGGAGCTGCATTTTTGGATAGGTAGTTATAGCATAAGGTTCGGAAACGGACATAGGCTATTTTTTTGTAGGTCCACGCAGACGACTGTTTGACGGACATAATTATTATAGATACTGTACAGCCTAAGCTGCTAAATAATTTTTTATATTAAATTTGATCATCCTCAAGCAAACTTAAAGACTTGCAAGCGGCTTGGAAAAAATGCAATAATATACGTATTTTAGTGATTCAATTGAGTTGGGCCCCGATTTAACCGAATTCCAGTATTCAACATTACTACGCGGGCAAAGCCGCGGGCAAAAGCTAGTATAATATATAATAATAATTTGAATCGATTTAGTCATCACAAAACGTACACTCACGGTGGCGTGAGTGTACGCATCCAAAGCGGTTGCAAACTTTCGCCTACTTGTATACATTTTTCTATGAAGTAATCGCGTCTTGAACCATTGTATATACCTGTATAATATACTACAGGTATACAAAATGGTATAAGATCGATTTTGAGATAAGATCATGTAAGATTAGGAGATGAGATCTTTCAAACAACATGCTCTTTCAGGTTTTGTATACAAAAGTCTCCAATAGAAAGTATAGTCTGGTATGGAAATTTATGTTTCCCTCATCTTGCCCAAAATGACCGTCATTATAGCGCACCAGATCGGGGTTAAAATAGCATATCATGCTCAAGCGGCTAAAGTAAAATGTTGATCTAGGGGCTAAAGTTTTTTTAAATTTTGTTACTCCAACGAGCCTACAAAAACGAAAAATTTTTGTTCACAAGTAGAATAATAATAAATAAAGCCTCGACTTCATTCTGTTTAGTAAAAAAAATTAAATTTTATTTTTGAAAATGGAACTAAAAGCGGTGATCTCTTTGGTAGAATGCGTGCATTGCGTTGCGGCTACAGAAGAAATTAAAAAAGAAGACATTGGCGCGAAATCTTTAGAATTTTTCTCTATAAGCATAGTTAAAAATTGAATTGAGTGACCGCAATTTATTTTACAATAGTGAAAATATCATTGTCTGGTGAGAATGGAGACCCTATGATATTTTTGCAGATGGGAGAGGAAGGAAAATAAATAATTTTCAATCTGTTGCCGTCAAAGTCACAAACCATTTATTTTGGTAGGTATTTTTTTATTATTTTGATATATATTTTCTCGCAATCGTAGTGAAAAGTAGATTGTACCTAACCCCATTATAACTCGGTTTATTTTACTCGATCGGTAAAGCTCAATCGAAAAACTACCTCGTATATAATGGCTTATTTTAACCCTTGTATACCTACCTTACAATCTACTATTTAATGTCTGAACCATAGATCTAGTAAAAAATAGATCTATGGTCTTAACATAATCAAGCTATGTTCTATATGAGACTTATCAAGTTATCAAAAATGAGTGACATTGACATGACATACCATCAGAGTTAAAAGCTAACTGCAGCATATGTGCCTTGCCGTCCTTATCTTAATGGGCGATGATATTGCGGGGAAGGGCCAAGGACATTTCAATTTCAGTCCAGAAATAGTAAGAACGGTCTCGCAAATTAATACAATCGACTTTGGCATTCATCATTCATTATGGTCATTCTGTTTAAAAACTTATGGATAGTATAAAGTTTTAAAAGTTCCGTCAAAACATTTTTGTGAACTTTTTATGAGCACGTCATTCGCCCACGCTCCCGAGTTTGCAAAGACATTTTACTCACGATGACGCATGCGTGAACGTATCGATCTTTGCGATGCTGATTTCTCCTCTCCCGATTGTAAGAGATTCTTCGGCGTAAAACTTGGTTCATCCACGCTGAATAGAAAATTAGCGTGTTTTATGATGCCATTCTTGTTCACGGTCACCGGGCGGAAGGACAATCAATAAAGAGCTTATTACAAAAATACGAAGCCGCTACTTCGATAATGAATTGATAATAAATATAGTACAAGGTATTGTGTGCCTTGGAAAATTTGTACGAGTAGGTAAATGGATAGAATGTATAGTTAGCGTCATTAAATGGGCAGTCTGCGCCGTAGACCGGGTCACATGACATCGTTCGCTATCTCAGAATAACTGACCGTCGAGTCTAATTATAATACAGATCTCCGCTGTTCATTTGTGTGTATCCAAAACAATTTAGAAAATCCATAAGTACCTGTTGGAAGAAAAAGTTAATTGTTGTATGATGTAGATGTTAATGAAATAAGATTTTCTTAGGGATATCCTTAATAGTCTTTTATTTTATCGTTCAGAAAACGTCAATAGCTAAACAATTACGGCCTTACTTAAAACACTGCTTAAAGTTAAATAACGTTAGTTAAGCATTTTTGTTTTATTTATACGGGAATACTCACGTTTAATTAAATCGGATACTCCGACTATAGTTTCGATCACATCCGGTGACCTTTTTCAAAGAGTGAAAACAGAGCCCGACGCGCGTGCAGCTGCGTCCTGCTTAGCACCTAAATATTGCGTACTTCAGTTTGTATTGCGCAGAAGCTAAATGACTATGATTGAGCTTTTGTTAACTTTTTAAGGAAAGCTGTAGTAGTCTAAATCTTGACTTCATTCTTTAAGAGCATAGGTACATACAAATTAAAAGAAAAAACCACCTTAACGAATGTCACGGCTAAGAAAAAACAAGGGCAATCTTCGATCTACTCAAGTATATGTGGGTATGATAGGAAGATACTGCAAATCATCGAAAATGTAGGTATAGGTATGTCAAGTCAACCATGTCAACTTGCTGCAATGCGTGACACGAGAGCAATGCGTGTCTGCGTGATACGTGTAAAACATGCTTCGTAGCATAAAAACGTTTCCTTGACCTAACTTTAAGGTCAGTAGGTTTTTTTTATTATAGATTTTTATATGTAGCTCGTGGCGTAGCTTGTCTAGGTGATTCTTAACGATCACCGATGGTAAGCAACGGACGTCCGGTCAGTCTTCGGATGGGTGACCGTGAGTGGCATTTATTTCTGAGCGCTACCGTGGATCGGATCACACGTTAAATTGTTGGTCCCGGTTATTTGTTCTAGTTTATATAACAACCGTCAGCCATGTCAGAGGCCATCGGGTGGTACATTAACTCTGACACTAGGGCTGGCCACTCGGCCTATACGTACTTACTTTATTATAGATTTGCGTTTGACTGCCATAATAATGTACCTAATAACATTTCTGATTAAATGACATCTGCATTCGCTACAAATTTTCGCGTAACTACGAAATAGAAGAGAATTACCTACTGTTAAATCTAGTTAAATATCTTCATGTATAGGTATTTATCTCTCTATCTATGTTACTTAAGTGTTTCGAGACCTAAAAATTTTCGGCATAATCTGAAATTATAATCTGGCTGCATCCAACGACAGTCATAATGGAATGGACGGGCCCAGCGCTTGCAAATCGTTCAAAATTAACAAGTCAACACAATCAAGCATACCTAGCTAAAAATATGCTTATTACATTTGCCAGAAAATAGAGATAGCGAATCTAATTACTGCATGACAAAAAGAGGACACATGTACAATTGTACATGTATTAGAAGTTTGTAATTGTCATATCGTAGGGCTCGCATGTCGCAAAGACAGAGTATGACTGACGCGAGAGGGGAGCCGGCGCTCAACACATCTATATATAGTCTTCAAAATCCGTGCGCCTATGTTTCCCGTCCATTCATTTTATCATTGTCGGTGGCTGTATCTTCGTTTAACATCAGACAAGATGGCAGTCAAATACAAGCCTATATATTTTTTTAAAAGACCAAAAATATATCATATTTACCTAACTAAAAAAGGTACGTAACTTTGGGACAATGATTCATTTCAGACACACGAGTGCCAGTTTGAGTTTTCCAACGTTGAAAAGTTCGAAGTACTGAAGCTGAAAGTCATATCAATGAAATTCCGTTGACCGCTTGTTTCGAGAGAGTTATAATCGGATTGAAATCTATTTTCGTAACACCCTAATCCGGATAATACCTGGTTTCCAAAGACATTCGGACGGAAGGTCAGAACGAAGGTCGTTCGAAGGTCACACAGGACACGGGGCGACGTCGGGTCTGATAATAATTTTCTAGAGGGTTGTTCACCCGTGCTACTCGTATGTAGGGTAACGATAAAGTCTTGGGAAAAGCCGTAGCCGTAACCCTATAATGAGGGCGTGAAAGTAATGTTTATTAACTTATTACTATGTAGGGACAACAGAGTTGACCTTTGTGGTATGCTATAAAAAAAAATGTTGTAAAAAGGTTTACATTTGACACGTGTGGCCTCATGTGGTTTGACGAAATCCTGGCTGATGTACCTAAAGCAAATATGTGGTATTGATGGAGCACGCTTTTACTTGGAAGGAATTTGTTTAATTCGTTTGGTAAACACGCGCGGCTGACACGTAGAGACGTACCTATATAAATCTATTCAAGTTATTCCCTTTTCAAGGTTTTTACAATATTATTTTTTCGTTTTTTTTTTTAATTTGCATTACAGACGAAAATAATAAAGTAACATGTATTTATTCTGGATCGGGTTCCTAAGTTAGTGAAAATCGAAAAGGGTTATTCTTGAGACGTACCTACCTATAATATAAAATATTAAACGTTTGTAATAATTTTCGTGTTATTTTCAAACTTGTTTCAATGAGCTGTATTTTGTTATCTGTCATATTAATATACGTGTTTATTTAACGTATTATGAACTGATCACATTTACATTTTAAATACGAATCTACACCTCTTCTAAAAAATAAAATTCTATCGCAAAGATATTCAACTTTACAAAATACCTAGTCTTAAAGACAGACATAAGTCTTTTATAAACGAAAGTAGGTATGTGTTGAAGATTTTTGAATTAAAGAACGAAACATAGAATCTAGCAAAGAATAAGATGCTAATAGGTGTATATATACCCACAGAAGTTTAAACTGTACCTACTGTTGATATTATTCTATAGAATGAGAGTTGATACGATTATACGATTTATTCGTTAGAAAGCTGTACGATTTATTCTACAGATACCTAGGTATAGCCATGTGACGTTATAATGTAAAAATAAAATAAAAATGGCGAAAAGGTGGCCCCATCTTCGACAGAGCCTTGAAAGCGGCCTACGTCCACAGTAACAAAAAACAAAAACACACAGCAAAAACAAAAAAAAACAAACAAACATTTTTTTTTAAAAACAAAAAATAACAAAAAAGAAAAATAACTAAAAAAAATATTTAATAACAAATAAACACAACAGCAAATTTTATAACTGACCGTAAACTAACAATGATTTAGGACAGGCATTGTTTTTACTGAAAACCTTACCTACTAGTTCCTACTTTCCCCATTAACATTACTATCTGAACATGAAAACGATTTACCAAATTAAATATTGCATTTTTTTGCTCGGTTTATTAAGTGGTTTAATGAACATATTTAAATTTTGTGGATTAGGTAGATAAATAATTACTAAAAAAATAAACAGACCAAAATAAGATAATTTTAAATATCCCCATAGATCACGAATCGACGTCAAAAATTCCGTGAAACAAAACGTTTTCTATTTTGAAATTTCACCTAGAATTACCAAGACAATTTTTTCGTTATCGTATTGTTTTGTTATCTTTATTGCTTTGTATCAAGGTTCACAGTCGATTAAATTGTGTTTCTAGAGGTGTGATTAGTATTTCAAGAAGACATACGACGCGTGGCACACTGTCGGCATCTATGTAAATTGCATCGTGTGCCAAAAATTGCTACGAATAGCATGATACTTGTATCAGGATTCCGGTGCTGTGGATAATGGTGACGTTTTTCTAAACATACCTACATATATGATCAAACCGACTTTGTGCTTTTTTTTTGTTTGTTTGGTTAAGGTGTAAGAGTTTATTGGCTCAAATAAAGAAAATCCCCTGTAATTTGTGTTCCGTCGCCTATAATAATCTCTATCTCCATATTTTTTGTGAATCTCTCTTCATCATACTAACGGTTGCTACGATTTTGCTACGAAAACTTCTACGCTGGACCTTTTGCTACGCTTCGGCTGCGAATTATCTACGATGTTAAGGCTAAGTGTTAGCCAACTTTGTCGTTTCGTGTTTTTTTTCTAAATAAAAAAACCGATGTGTTTATCATATTCAAATGTAAAAATAATTTGAATTCAAAAGGTTAGTAAGTAGAGCATGCTCCTTGCTATAAAAGTAAAACTAAATAAAAATTAAAACATCAAAGAGAAGGAAATCTATTGCGGCTTAAATAAAACTAAAGCTGCCAAAGTCTAATAAAATCTATAAAAAACATTTACAATTCCAAAGTCCCAGCTGGAGGTTAAAATTAGATTTTGCAATGAAATTGAAATCGAAACGTCGTAAAGGCGGTAATGATTTTGTTTGTCTTATAATCAGTGATGAACTTGTCCAATTTCGTAAAGTTTGGAATAGTGACGAGATATCAGATCTCCGTCCATTGATCGGTGGGCGGCGGGCGGCGGCAAGGCGGGCGGCGCCCACGTGCTGGCGCCCGGAATAGCCAGTCTTCTCCTTGCTCGCTCACAACTAACATATCTTACGCGCCAACTTTTAAACATCGTAAACCGAAAGAAACAAACTTTTTAAATCCCGTGATTACGTTTTCCTGTAATTAGAATTATTTTTAGCGATTCCGTATAAAATCTCACGACCGTGTGATTGCAGAAACGTGTTGTGATAAGTAAGCAATATTGTAAACGAGGTTTCGGTCACGTTTGTAACCGTTTAGTTATTTCCCATTCGTTATTGCAAGAGTGCTCATGAGTTACGACAGGTCAACGTGTACGAGCACGCGTAAAATAAACTTTTAAGTGAAGTTTTTACAAATCGCAATTTTCAATTTACAAGGTAGATTAATCGTGGTATGAGAAAGTGAAACTTGTGATATAAAATTTGGATTTTGAAGACTAATTGATTCACTGTGGGGTTCAACTGTAACGTGTGACCAAATAAATTATTTTAAAAAAACGCGAATTTCCGGAGGAAGTCAAGTGTAACGTGTGATATAAACTGGAATATAAAAGACTGGTTAGTTGATTAAAAAAATAAACTTTTAAGTGGAAATAATACTTGGCGAGTGTGCTGAAGGCCAGTTAGTGTGTAGTGTTGGCTCGGTAAGACAAGGGCCGGCGCCGGCGCCGCGAGGCGACGGTCCAGTAGCGGCGGCCGCATGTGCGATGCGATGCGAAGCAAACTCGCCGCGCTCCTGCGCAGCACCCGAGGCGGCCACGACGACAAACTGCAGAATGGCTTCTCACCTGTGCACGTCTTCCCAGAAGGTTCTCTATTGTTGTTAGAATCTTTTGGTTTTTCTTTGCATACGTTTTTATGTACCTACGTGTATAAATAAGGTTCAGTGAATTTGGAACATCTGCATGAAAATTTTTTGCTTTTCTATAGTCTGTACCTCTAGCTCCTTCATGACTCTAAGCTTAGATATTTTGCCGAAACTTTTTACTTAAGTCGGGGTTTTTGGTCCTTTTGATATTTTATAAACATTGAATGTTAATGCATCATTGCCAATGTTTCTACGAGGTATGTTTCCACAGAACTTGGTTTGTGAAACTTTTTGAAACAAGTAATTAAGAAAAACACCTGGGTGCTTTGATTATAGAGAGAGAGAGAGCTAGATCCTCCAAGCCTGGATGACATCTTTAATTCCAGTTATTTTAATTTAATACCAAACTATTACTACTACTAATTCTACTTTATGATTTTTTAATTTTTTTTTAAACTACTATAGGTACCGATTTTAATGAAATTCCTTTCAAATCAAAGAACAATTTTCCAAATTTTCCAAAAGGTTTTTAGATGATGGAGTTCTGAGATAACAAACATAAAAAAAACATACAATCGAATTGAGAACCTCCTCCTTTTTTGAAGTCGGTTAAAAAGAAAGAATGACGAAGAAAGGCAGAAAGAAGTACATTTCTAATTTATCTGCTGAGATGTAGAATTTCGCGTAGTTAGTGTAGACTTAATCTTTGATTATATACCTAGCCAGAGCTAGATCCTCCAGGATTATATTAAAAATTATGTAAAAAGTTCCAATTCAGATAATATTGATTGGTTGACGGATCAGTATTTTTAAATGTACTTTCTACATGCTTATTCTGTATGGCAGTGCTCTTTATTATTCTTACCTTAGTCTAGTTTTAAGATAAGATATTACTATAAAACTATTTACAGATTTTTTTATTTTAGCTAACAAGCTTTCGTGTCCCCTAAACATAAGTAATCTTTAAACATAAACATAATTCTAAACTTTGGAAAGTCATAGAGCACTCTTTAAAAGTTCAACAAGGGATTGAAAAAGCTAAACCAATCTTTTTAAATTACTTAGGTGCTTATGCTGATGAGGGTTGACTTTTTAGGTTGCTTGACAAACAATCTTTTAATACAAGTAGGTACGGTAGTAGTTATAAATACTATCTACCTATGTCTATGGGATTTTTGAATTGGAAAAAAGGCTTATTGTTTTTCAAAGAAGATCTTTGTTCAGCAGTAAATTAAAGAAACTCTAAAATTTAAAACTAGCTTTATTTAATGAATACTTAGTCAACTTATAAATAGGTAACTATTAAAAAAAATACTCACAAATCAAATTAAATATGTAACAAATTAAGGTAAAATTTTGTGTTGTCTAGCTTCGGGTCTTGGGGCATTGTTTCATAAAAACCTTAATAAATATTAAACACTTACGTCAACTTATATATGTTCACAATAGCATATTTACCTAAATACACCCTTAGAGTCGTTAAAATAATCGAATACTTTTGTCTATTGACTGAGTTTTAACGCCTACTTTTCTTCAAATATATAAACAGTGGACGGCTGTTATGCAATCCAATTCCTAGCCAGTTATTCTTGGGTATAGGTCAGGGTTTATAAACATTATACAAGTCCCTTTCAATGGTGGCTTACTGATTTTATTCTGACTCACCGGCATCACAATGACAAAGCTTCGTGTATGTTTTACAAATAATATAAATTCATTATTTTAACTTCAACACCGAGTTGTATATTCCATACGTACTCTAACCTTGTTAGCGTGTTATTCTAGAGACGTTGTACATTTAAAATGTTAACTAAACAACCTCATAAGTCACTACTGCTACAAGATAAGTATTTTTACCATCTCTTTAAATTTTTGATTGAACTAGATATTATTTGATATTAAAATTATAGTTGACTTGGTATATAGGTTACGTTCCTTGTAACCCAATAATTTGTGTATATTTATTACACTATAAAACACTACACTAAAACGATAGTTTAAGGTGCGCCTGCCTATCCTATATACATCCCGTCAGCTAGAAAACGTCCACTACTGGACGAAGGCCTCCCCCTTAATAGGGAGGGGTTGCCATAATCCCCACGCTTGGCAGGCGGCTTGGGGATCGCAGTATGCTCACCACCGTTAACCGAGAGGACGCTGTTGCCCGTCCTCCGGTAGTTCTGGATGCACTTTTAGGACATACCCAGGAAGAGTGAGCCTGGCATCAGCAGCTGGTGAATGATATAATACAATTTAATACTTTACTTCTACTACTCCGTATAAAATAGGCAGTTGACAGGTAGATAGAGATGTGGCATGGAGATTTCTCCATGCCACGTCTCTATGTTACCGTGTCTATGTTGTGTCGCCTGTATGTTACGTCTCTGTGTTACCATAATGTAACATGTTAAAATATAAATATAAAACGAACTACTCTTGCGGCTTCTTTTCTTTTAAGCACTTCCCTGCACAGTGCTAAAATGAGATAAATATAATGTCTCAAAAAAAAACTATTTGAAGAAAATTTCGATTTGTAGAGGGCAGATTTTTTATTATATCCACGCAAGATGTAACCGTGAAAAGAGACAAGTGGAAGTAAGGGAAATAATTAACTATAAGTTATTGATTTTATGAATTAGATTCTTTGAAATACTGTGTATTTTTCGATATTTGCATAAAAATCTCAAGCACTGGTACACGTCGTCTAAACATATCACTACTTTCGCTGTTTACTTAAAAACTCGTGATCTTCTTGTGAGAATTTTATCTAATTTAACCTAATGGGTTATTTGAGGTTTCACAAGTTCATACAATAATGTTTCCCTTCTTAGTATGTGTGTGAGTGTGGAAGGGGACATACTTCGCCCTGTTCTAGGGACAAATGGTAAATAATTGTGAGTTTCAACTACTAATCACTTTTACTTCATTGGTTTTAATTATCTATAGTTTTTTTTCATCCGTGGTATAAATTAATTCTGTTTTATATTTATTTATTTGTTTCCTGTCACCACGGACTCCGGGTCCTTGCTTTTTGTCAAACTTAACAATTTTTGTAACGAATGCTTAACATAAAAAAAAACTAACGACTTTACATAAGGTCAAATAAAGTTTTTATTCAGTTTATGACACAGTTTTTTAATATGGAGCCCTATAAGTTATCACATTCACTTAAATCATTAAATAAAAGAGCATAATTCTCATTTTGATTCTTGCACATTGCAGTTCAGCGTTTGATTAATCTGAGCAGCCCAAGAGACAACTAGACTGTGTTAAAACTTTTTGACGTTTGTTTGTGAAAATATCTAATAAAAGTAATACGTGTAATACTACCTACTACAGCGCACTATATGAAAAGGCACTAGAATATTTATGTAGATTGGAACTAGTTCTGTAAGCCGTTCATTTCCCACTCGCTGATACAAATAGCACATTATTGTACCCCTATTAGAAATATTCATCCGTTACTCCTACAAGTATGTTTTATATTATTATCTAACTCTAGGTACAGGCGAACCTACCTGTTTTATTTTATTTTGAATTTGCATGACGGCTTACGTGCGTCATTCAGTTTTATTGCTAAAGCTTTCAGCTTTCTGTTAGTTATGTAAGCTAAATATTTATAAAAATACTAGCTGCGCCCCGCGGTTTCTCCCGTAATTCTTGAGATAAAAATTGGCCTATGTTTTATTCTAAGGTATAAGTTACCTCTGTACCAAATTTCATCTAGGTAAATCCGTTCAGCGAAAACAAACAGCGTGAAAGAGTAACAAACTTCCATACATATAAACATACGCGTTTATGATTAGTATAGGATACTTGGGTTTTAAAGCAATAATGATCTTATAATGAATATTTAAGCTTATTGTTAAGATCCTACAGATCTCCATTTAAAGCACATAAATTTGTAAGTTCATACGATTAAGATCTCGTTATAAATTCGAACAGAGACATTCCTTTTTGAAGTATAAATTAAAAACATTAAACTACCTAATTAAAACTAAACTAAAATTAAAAAATATATATATAAGAGACCGTTTAAAGTATCTATAGGTAGCAAACCTATAGATAGTTTAAATGGTCTCCAATTTCGGGTAATGTGTCCTAAATGCGGCCACGTTGCCCCGCTAGATTGCGAGGCTAATTTTCTGGCCCAAATAAAGTCCAGCATTTTGGTCACGTGTAGATTATTTAAGTCTTTCTTTTTGAAGTCTTTAAAAGGCAGATATTCTTCTTTAGAGTTATTCAAACACAAGTAAATATATAACAACTTATTGGTCGTTAAGTTTGATTCAATTTACCTACTTAGGTCCTCAATTTATAGGTAGATACATTTATATTGCGCCTCATAACATTAATGAGTAAAAATGTTTGATCCCACTAAACAATATTAATTAATAGGAGACATTTGAAGTTAAAAACAAAAGTAACTCCAAGAGTAAAGCTTTTAAAGATAACGATGAAGTGTAGAGTATTATTTTGCGTCCATTGATTCCTAATTCCTACCGTATCAGCCTATACATATATACTACCATGGAATGGAAGTTTTGATTTGTCATGATACTATACTACCTTTATCTACGCGACAAGTTGCACAGTGCACATATACACTTAGATACATAGCTATACGTGTGTATTACTTATTGCGGCTTTACTCGGAATTTCCAAGTTGTAGGTACCTACCTAAATGGTAAAGCTTACGTTCGGTGCCTATCCTCTGTACTTGTGGCATACGTGAGGTAGAGCACACATTGTTTTGGTCATTTGCAAATAATGTGTCCGGTGTGTCATGACATGTGATACTAACTATGTCATCAGAATGAGGACTTGATGCGAAGGTGACCATTGAATCATTCTTGAATCTTTCGGTACAAGCCAATTTGAGTATCGTCTATCTAATCAGGTGAAAGAGAATGTAATTTATGATATACGATCTCTATTAGCGATCAAGTATCTACAAAATCTACGAAATTTATTTTTGGTTGTGCATGAAATCTATTGCAATATTTCCAGTCATCCTACAAAAAGTAACAAAATTTAAAAAATAATAATTAAAAGTACAAAAAGTCTTAACGATTAGATGTTTGAATAAATGTTTCGTCGACAGCGATAAGACATCCACTGCTGGACGAAGGCCTCCCAATAGAGGGGTGTTGCCATAATCCCCACGCTTGGCAGGCGGCTTGGGGATCGCAGAATGCTCACCACCGTTAACCAAAAGGACGCTGCTGCCCGTCCTCCGGTGGGTCTGGTTGCAGTTTAAGGACATACCCAGGTCCGGAAGGTCAGGAATAAATGTTTAATGTTACTCAATCACGCTAAAACGGTACAAAGGATTAGGTCGAAGTTCGGTATAGAGATAGTTAAAACTCTGGAATAACACTTATGGCTACTTTTTATAACTGGATCGCAGTTGAGACCGCGAGACGCTGTTAGTAACACATAATTAAAATTAATATTTAATCACTGACTTTTGATTTCTTACAGAATGATAAATAATTGTAGAGCTAATAAAATGCAATGTTTGCCATCTTACACGGAGATGATCGTGCTGACAAGACCTTAGTGCTAGTGGAAGTAGGCCATCATAAACGTCTATTAAGCGGTCTGATTGCATTATAAACATCGGTTTATCGCGGAACATGCTTCGATTTCCGATTAGATTATAAGTAGTAACATAATAAAAGCTGTTTTGTCGGTACGTAGGTACAAAACAGTGAACAAGGCTGTCCAGTTTATCATGGCACCTTAAATAGGGAATAACTTGAAAGACTGTTTGTTTGTTTATTGTATTTTGTAGATATGTATGACGTGTACGTAGGGCGTTCATTATAAAGTGAGAATGAGGTAGATACTCTTTGGAACCGAAAAAAGTAAATACTGGCTGGTAAAGCTGGAATATTGATAAGATTATTAAAAAGGAAATAATTTGAATGTCTTTTGTTTTAAAAAAATGGAAGTCTTTTGTTTGCAGTCTGTCGTAGCGTATTGTCGAAAATGGAAAAATAATAATTGCGTGCGGTTATTAAGTATCTGTGCATGAAAAATTTCACTACGGAACAAACTAATCAAGACTTGCAGGATACTTTAGGAGCAAATGTGCCACCTTATTCTACAATTGCTCGTTGGTGTGCCGAATTTAAACGTGGAAGAACATCCATCAAAGGTGAGCCTCGCACGGGCCGCCCCATAACGGTAGTGTCCGAAGAAATGGTAAAAAAGTCGAGAACATTGTTTTAGCAGATTATCGTTTCACGGTACGTTTTATAGCCGATGAAACAAAGATTTCGACTGGTAGTGTGCATAGCATTTTACACGAACGTTTAGGGATGAAAAAAGTATCCGCGTGCTGGGTCTCCAGAATGCTTACCGATGCACAAAAACAAACCAGGCTGAACATTTCTCGAGCTTCATTGGAAATGTTACAACAAGATCCTGATCGTTTTTTGTCTCGATTCATAACAATGGATGAAACATAGCTTCAACATTACGATCCTGAAACTAAATTACAATCTATGACTTGGAAAAGACCACCACATCCAACTCCTAAGAAATTTAAGGCGAGTCGTTCCGCCGGATAAATCATGGGCTCTCTTTTCTGGGATAGGCAAGGGTCATGATAGAATATCTCTACAGTCACGGGCTCTTTGTATGCAGAACAAATAAAAAAGACGCGTAACGAAATACGCGAGAAACAGCGAGGCAAACTAGCAAAACTTGTTTTGTTCCATCAAGATAATGCCCCGGCTCACACCGGCCCGGTCCGCCGTTGCTATGGCTACAATTCGTGATGCTGGCTTCGAAATACTTGAGCATCCTCCATATTCACCCGACCTTGCCCCTAGTGATTTCTATCTATTTCCGAGGTTGAAAGAGTCTCTGAGAGGACAGAGGTTCGAAAATGACGAAGCAGTAGTCGCTGCAGTACAGAAGTTTTTAGGTGCTCAGGATGAAGAGTTTTTTAAGATAGGAATTTTAAGCTTAGAAAAAAGATATTCCAAGTGTATTACCCTAAATGGCGACTATATCGATAAATAAAATAACATTTAATAAAAGTTACCGGCAACATACTCATTCTCACTTTTTATTGAACGCCCCTCGTATTGCAACAGTCGTATATACATTGCTAGAGAGGATATTCAATATTATTCTGATGTCATTGGACAAGAAACCCATTGTTTTGTAATGACGCTTGCAAGTTGTAAAACGTGACAGTTGCGCACTATACAAGTTGCAAATTTTGACGCACTCTTTAGACTCTTAATACAAATCCCTTACTCATAAGCATAACGCAGGTGAACTAAAATTTGTCTCATACTATCATCAGTGCTAATAGTTGCCTATAGGACAATTTTGAATATCAAACTGTCATCGCCTAGATTTATATAATTGTGCTGATATCCTAATATAATAAAAGCGAAAGTAACTCTTTGCATATCAATAGCTGGACCAATCTTGATGAATTTTGGCAAGTCGCCTGCCGAATTGGTAACATAAGAGGCGAAGGCGAATATAGAATTCATTTTCCCCGGTAATATGCGGAAAAACTCGGAAAACCACGGGTCTCTAGTGTGATATTGGTTTCATCGCGATGGACATCCGTCGCAGACAGATACCACTTTGTATTGTATTTTGTTTTGGCTGAGTGGCGTCACTAATCACTCTGGCAACGGAGCCTATTTATTTAAATTAAAATTGGCGTGACATTGTTCGACGTGTATTATCGGTCCGCAGATAGAATATGATGTGACTATAGTTATTTGCCACAGGCTTTTATTTACAAGTATTTATTTTTGATCTTAGGTAAAAATCGACATATATTTTTGTACATATTCTGTTGCGTTTGGCATTTTTCGATTGGAAATAGATTCGAATAAATATTCTTCTATCTTAAAAGTACCATTGGCATAACCGTAGGTTGCGTTCCAGTTCGATGTACCTATTCAATAACATCCGCTGATAACAATCTTGGTTTCTAAATAGAGTTGCTTTCAGATTTTCTTGGTATTTTTGTTTTACAAAAGTGCCTACGTACCTACGTTTTAGTCCATAGAGTTGCACATAAAACCTATAAATAGAAGGCTATTCTATTCTGTCAGTGCCTACTTCGACCTTGCATCGATTTTCTGCTTTTGCCCCAATTGGTCGGCCGGTAGAGTGTTTCATAGTGGTTGTTTTTATATAACTACTTTATTGGAAATGTGTGTTAACTTCCAATAACTCAACTACGTCCAGTTACAGTTTAATGGTAAAAATACTGTTCTTGTCACTTTGCATTAGCATAGTAGGTAATTTTGTAGGTTTTTTGAATAGCATCAGTGAGTTTATTACGTTATATATGTACATGCTACATGCGCTAATTATTGGCTACCTATCGGTGCAAAATATCATAAGCTTGCCAAACGTGCGAATACTTTGTCAGCAATACTAAATCTTATAAAATGTATAGTCGTTTGGTGCCAACGACCTCCGATATAAAAACAACAACATCGACAAGTCAAGTGATTGACTGTAAAAAAAAAACAAGTAGCGCTTCCCGGAGTAGGTATGTACTTCCGAAATATTCTCTCTCCATTTTTAATTCTTGTCACAGAGTTGAAATTTGGCGTGCATTTCTCTTTTTGTTATGCACTTAATTGTCCTCAGGCAACACATATCAGCCTGTTGATAATCCACCGCTGGACATAGGCCTCCTCTCGAAAGGCGATTGCGCCTAATCCACCACACTGGCCCAGTTGTGGGTTGCTTAATTCACATACGCCTTTGAATTTATTCTCCGGATGTATGCAGGTTTCCTCAGTTTTCCTTCACCGAAAACCCCGTGGTATGAAAATCCGTACATAAATTCCTAAGAGCTCCTTGTGACTGGCCGGAGATTTGCCCGCGACCTCAAGATTACGCTACCACAGGTGCAGGTGGTTAGGTGCATAATAATTATACAACCACGTAATCGAAATGATTTTATAAAGATAAAGATAGAGATGAGGTAAAAAGAAAAACAAACATGATAGTGTCGTTTCTTTAAAAAAAATATATATTTGCGCTGCGCATAGGTACTTATGTCTAGTTAAAAATGGAAAGTGGAAACTTTTTCGTTACCACACACATTGAAATTCTTTTAGACCGATAGGTATCTTTAATTGAGTTGAAAAGTTGGCAAAATGTACAATACACACGTTGTAAGTGGTCATTTATTTGAAATTTATTCGACAGCTATTGTGACGCCAGCAATTCTGTTATTTCAGACTTTAGCTTAAGATGTTTGAATACCAGATGAAGTGGAAGTAGTGAATCTAAAATCATTCGTTATTATGAGCAGTAGGCACTCGGTCCGTGACGTGCGATGGGTGTGTCGCGCTTTTCACGCGTTTTTACACTGTATTTCGGACATAAAAGATGTGAAGTTATTTACTACTATACTACTTATATCTATTCTACAAATGCCATGCCACTTAAGAGCACGTGATTCGTAACAGATTTTATGGCATTATTGTGTTATGTTTCATACCATTCAGACGGTTTTCACAGCAGCAGTAAAGCTCACCAGAATGTGGAAAAACTATACAGTGTTGTAAAGTGTGCTTTGTAAATCAGAGAAAGAGAATTTCTGTGGCATAATTTTTATTAATTATTTATTCATGGTGATTATAATACGATTGCAAGCTCAGAAAAAAGGATTTCAAAAACTACTATGGATGATAGATCAAGTAATAGAATTTTTACTTTTTAATTTTATTGGTGTTTGACATTAATTAATTATAATACAATTTGACATTACATGTCAAATTTGAATACACAAATTATATTTTAGTCAAATAACCCACCCCTGACTGTACCCGGTGCAAAGGTGCCCATGACACTGGCAGCATTTCCGCGCTGAATGGCAATTTTTTTAATTAACTGTAGGAATACATTGTACATATTACGTAGCTTTCCGTGACGTCCCGAACCAAAACACAAATCTTGCCATATGCGACATAGAGTTGTAATATTTTCACAGAAATTACTTCATTTAATAACACAATAGATTTACAATTTTGTTTTTAAGGTTAGGGCTTTGATTAAGAGCTAGATCCTCCAAGGTTTAGGGTTACGTATAAAGTCTGTTTAGAGGAATCTTTCTGATGAGACTTGACTTAGATGTCATTCCGTATGTAATAGTGGTAGGTACACTGAAAAGTCCCAACCTGAAACTCGACATTATGTCAATTATAGCAGTAGTTGTCTTCAAACTTTTTTTTTTGTTTTTATACTTTCAAGTGACGAGACTAGCGGGACGTTCGCCTGGTGGTACGCGTCACGCCTGCCTGCGCCGCACTGCACTGCGCTCGTCACCCTGAGATATTCGTTGTTAAATCTCTTCATACCCAGTAATTTATCTGGTAACATTGCCCTTCAAACCGGAACACAGTAATGCTTGCACACTACTGCTTGGCGGTTGAATACCTGGCAAAGGTATGGTACTACCCCAGGCGGACTCTGCAGTAGAGTCCTACCACTACAAGTAAGGTCAAAGTGACTAGAGGCAACTGACTAAAATGTATATCTATTTTAAAATAAAATTATGCTATTGAAATTGTTTCGTATTTTTCGTACGACAGATATATATAATTCTCAACGAGTCAGTTTTCGGTTACAATTTATTGTAACCGCAGACAAATACCTCTTTCTTTTGTATGGGCTGATGTAAAGCAAAGCTACTTGTTATATCCAACGTATCCCAGACTGTTCTATTTCAAGAAACAATCTCGAGGTGCTTGCTATAGTTGACAACATTCTATTTAAATTAGGACATGATAATAGACTAGATGACTGATGTTTATATCGTTGAAACCAATAGCTTTGATGAAGAATTTAAGTAAATATAGTATGTTTATTGAAAAAATAATTTAAATCGGTTAATAATTGTCTGATATCTGAGCGTTTAAAGTTTTTGTTAGAGACAACTCTGTCCCTTTCCCACAAAACAAAAAATTACGTCACAGGACTTGTCAGAATAGAATTTATATGGCGTACAGAGAAGTGACGTCACGATTTGCTGTTACTTCTCTCTGTCTAGCATGATATTAAAATGCTTATAAGTTGCTTATTTTTAATCAGATTTTCATTTTGTTTTAATTAATCAGCTATATATATGGGCCACATTTTAATAAGACAATAAAAAAGCAGTCATCTAGCCTATTGTGAATTGTAGCCAAATTGTACAAGCTTGTTGAGAGATGAGTCATGAAATAACGTACTCCTAGTACTTGACATAGTATCGTCACAGAATAATGTTTTTTTTAAATAAAATTACTAGCACTCTTGGTTTTACTGAGTTTCCTAAATTTGATAGTTTGTTTTTCTTGCTAACAAGTAGGCTATTATAATATGTAATACGAGGTATAGGTACATAAGTTACCTATCTCTATCCTCATCTGCTCAGCTGAAATGTGTGAGTGGGATTCCAATGAATAGGCTAGATGACTGGTTTTTTTATTGTCCTATTAAAATGTGCCCGATAAATATAGCTGATTAATGAAACGAAAATTATAATCTGATCAAAAATAAGCAACTTATAAGCATTTTAATATCATGCTAGACAGAGAGGCGAAACAGCAAATCGTGACGTCACTTCTCAGTACGCCATATAATTTCTAATCTGACAAGTAAGGCGTGACGTCATTTTTTGTTTTGTGGGAAAGGGACAGAGTTGGCTCTACCAAAAACTTTAAACGCTTATATATTACAACATTAACAACCGATTTAAATTATTTTTTCAATAAACATACTATATTTACTTAAATACTTCACCAAAGGTATTGGTTTCAACGATTTAAACATTAGTCATCTACCCTATTGTATGAATAGGCACAAATGAATATTTAAATTTATACATTTTCGCGTTCACAACGCAAACCGCGAGTAGCGTTTATTGTCTAAATTTCTTTCACACAAATTCATCAATCTTTCAATCGTAAATCCCTTTTCCTCAGAGTATTTCCGTTTCTCCGATTTTAGAGTGTTTCGGAAATCCTTTCGCCAAGATGTAAAAGCGTATTTAGTTATCACCAAAGGTAATATAATACAATATAGTTACCACTTATTCGTCGTAGAACTGCTACGAAATTTACGTAGTATGCCATGAAAGTTCTACGAGTAGAGGTCATAAAATCAGCTGTGGCTATGAGCAAAGCAATCCACAATTTCCACAGGTTTCTTAACTCTCTATTCTCTAGATCTTGTGCATCATTTTATGCTGTTTGCAATTGGGTCTATAATAAATTTGTATCCTACCGACTTCACGATATTATAAAAAAATATGAAGTCTTAGCAATTTCTGTAAAATTTGATTGACCTAAACGTAAACGCTAAATATCTGTTGGATTGGATCTATAATTTGCAAACACGGGTGTTATCAAGTGTTACGTTATTTTTAATTTTCCGAATTACGTATTTTTGTATTTTTTTGTCTGAGGAACGGAGTATAACCCGTAGATTACGTAGGCCGCGTGGCGGCCTGATGCCCCGAGCTCCCGAGCCATACTGCATACAATAAAATAAAAAATTGGGGAACATTTATTACACACAGCGCCATCTAGCCCCATACTAAGCAAACCTTGTATTATGGAAACCAGATAGCTGATAGAATACTTATATATATATTTTTTGTAAATACATACTTATAATACATAACACAAATACAACAATACAATGCATACAATGCTTTGAATGTTGAGACGTGTATTTCACGCACGTGTTAAATCATGCGTCACGGCACCGAGGTTAGGCTATGCCTTAGGAAGATGCTATCTATAAATATGTATTGTAATAAGAGGAGTGTTTTGTCGTTACAGGGAGCGCACGCGAAGGCGGACTGGTATGGCGCGGGTGCTCCGCCGGCTGCGACGCCGAAGACGCAGCGGCGGGAGCGCTTGCCGAGAGCGCCCTCAACCCAGGAGACAAGGTACTGCCAGCGCAGATTCACTCCCATAAAAAACTAGTCTAAACGTAGGCATACCTATAACTAAAACACAACGTGTTAACAGAAGTTCCAAAAAGCAGCTGTTTCATGCAAAAAGTTAATTGACCTTGAACAAAATGTATATGGAGATTTTTATTTCGTGATTTGTAGGTTAGTCCGTTAGTAAAAGTTGTTCTTAACGATGAGTATACATACCTTCAGTATTACTAGTACTAGGTACACCTATTTTTAACACGTTGTATACAGGGTTAGTTGTAATCAGTTAACATTATTATTCTGTACATCAAAACAAACAAGCTTTACTATCGGGCCAACATTGAAATCGCAAAAAGCTGTTCCATACATTTTGCCCAAGGTCGATGAACTTTTTGTATGAAACAGCTGATAATTTTATCGCGTATCTTAATCGTATCGAGTATTTTAATGTTAGCCCGATAGTAAAAGTTGTTTGTTTTGACATAGGTACAGAATAAAATATGCCCTTAAGGATGCTACCTGATTAAAACTTACCCTGTATAGCTAATAGCACTAAGCACTAAGGTACTAGCACAAAAAAAAATTAAGCATGGTTCGTATACATATGTGGTCAAACGCAAACCTATTATGAATGAAAAATGTGGTCAGTACAGGCTAGGTATGTGGAACGGTTTTACTTTGCCGTAAGCAGATCATAGTATTATTTATTGTAAATAACTTTTTCACAGGGACCAACTCTGAAATTACGAAAATAATAACTGCACACAAACACCTATTTATATGCATAGCACATACAAAAATGACAATTACAACTAAATTAGTATTACATAATCTGTGTTTACGCGCAGCAAAATGGATAGCAGATTTCCGCAGTAAAAGTTTCACATTGATTGTAACTCCGTATAGACTGGATAAGAGTGAAATTTTCAGTTACTTACTAACTTGTGCCTAGACTATAGACCAAAATATCCTATGAGATGTGAGTATATGTCCTATACATAAGTATAACTTATACGAGGGCTACACTAAAAGTATCGGGAATGGAATATTTCCACTGTTTCTGTCATATTAAAATCTTTTTAATTGAAAACTCCTTGGTTTTAACAATCGAATACCATTTATTTATTTAAAAAAATATTCTCGGTCTTGTCACAAGGTTTTGTCAAACTTGTTTAGTCGTTGAGAAAATGGAATTGACTCGAGAAAATTCAAGAGCGATGATTTATTATGACTTTCGAAGTGGTTTAACACAAAAACAGTGTGTTGACCGGATGATTTCTGCATTTAGTGATAAAGCCCCATCCAAAACCACAATTTATCGCTGGTTTGCTGAATTTCAACGTGGACGTGTCAAGCTCAGTGATGATCCCCGTCAAGGTCGTCCAAAAACTGCAGTCACCCAAGAAAACGCTGATGCTGTGCGTAAGCTGATTGAGGAAGATCGACATGTGACATACCGCGAAATTCAGGCAACTTTAGACATTGGCATGAGTCAAATACAAATTATCTTGCATGAAAAATTAGGTGTAAAAAAGTTGTTTTCCCGATGGATACCGCATTCGCTCTGTGAAGAGCAAAAAGCGGCTCGCGTTACTTGGTGCGTCAGAACTCTCGAAAGATTCCACGCAGGATCCTCAAATGCTGTATACAACATCGTATCAGGTGACGAATCCTGGATATACGCGTACGAACCTGAAACAAAAAACCAGTCACGAGTTTGGGTGTTCGAAAATGAGTTAAAGCCAACAAAAATTGTTCGTTCACGGAGTGTTGCAAAAAAAATGGTGGCCACGTTTGTCTCCAAAACCGGCCATGTTACGACTATTCCTCTTGAGGGACAAAGAACGGTTAATGCAGAATGGTATGCTAGCATTTGTTTGCCACAGGTCGTTTCTGAACTCCGTAAAGAGAACTGCAACCGCCGCATCATCCTCCATCACGACAATGCGAGTTCTCACACCGCGCACAGAACAAAAGAGTTTTTAGAGCAAGAAAACATAGAATTATTGGACCATCCGCCGTACAGCCCCGACCTAAGCCCTAATGATTTCTATACTTTCCCTAAAATAAAGAATAAATTGCGTGGACAGAGATTTTCATCACCTGAAGAAGCTGTGGACGCCTACAAAACGGCCATTTTGGAGACCCCAACTTCCGAATGGAATGGTTGCTTCAATGATTGGTTCCATCGTATGGAAAAATGTGTCAAATTTCGCGGAGAATACTTCGAAAAGCAATAAATATATTTTTAAATAGTAATGTTGTGTCACTTCCTTGATTCCCGAAATTTTCAGTGCCGCCCTCGTATATGAGTTTGGAATTTGGAATTCGTTTTGCCATTGTAACTCTTTTGAAGCTTAAGATTCCTTGAAGCACTCTACAATTCTTAGTACTTTACGAGTATTTTTCCCCACTCTTTTATGGAGAAATGCGGCGTAGCTAACATACTTTACGGCGAACCTCTGCAAGAAATGCCCTCTTAAAAATTGTTGAAAGGTATTAAGAGCACTTGAAATAAATACTCTGTGAATTGCTGAACAGAACTACCAGACACTAGAAATGTCGAGGTTAGATTTTTATCTATCTATTCAAAATATTTCTGCAAGTATTTCCTAGGCGGGTTAAAAGCAATTTTTATTCCTTACTACTACGAGTAAGTCGTTTGTTTGTAATTTTGTATAGTTACAGTTGTTTACTAAGTAACTTACTCTACCTGAATTTGTAGCTTGCATAGGTATTATAAAGGAGACAGACGGTAATGGAATAAAATCGTAATTTTAGGGAATCCAAAAATTATGAAACTGGGACGGATAGTATGAACATTTATACGTAGTAGGTACGTACTTACTGAATTTAGTCAAAATCGTACTGGTAGTTATCGTAAAAATATACTGGTAGGCTAGTAGGATAGAGAAGCTTAGAAGCGAGAGTGAATTCAAACATTTAATACGCTCTGCAGGGCTAACATGCGCACCGCGAGAAAATTTTGTCGTGTCTTTATGTCGTGCGAAAACGAGACAAACTTATACAGATTCGTAGCCTTGTCCTGTTTTGTAGAATCGAGTAAATTTTCTCGCGGTGCGCATGTTAGGCCTACAGGTCATCAGTCTGTTCCGACAATCAAACATTGTTCATTGCAAGAGATGATGTGGACCCGGCTCAGAGACAGCAGAGCTTTACTCGGCTGTTGACATGACAGAACAAAATGCCACCTCTAGTCGGTGGGTTTGTATGACGTTTTCGAGGTCCGACACGTGCGAGAACTTCATGCGGTTCAATATGAAAATAAGTATCTGTACAAGACAAGACTATTAATCAAAGTATGTTGTCCCCAGTTGGAGGGGTCGGGCACAGCTCCGGACGACCCTGTTCACCTCAAGAGACGGGTGGGACTCTTCAGTGGGGTGGCTCTAATCGTTGGCACCATGATCGGTAAGTCTCCAGCAGGGGTGACGCGTCGTACTTTCCGTACGTCGTACAAATCCATCTCTGCCATATCGTATGCAGTGGCTGCCTGTACATGACAGAGGACGATGGGATCTTCATAATAGGTAATGTCGAACCACGCGCATGCACTACCATTTAGTATACATTTTTGTACTATATTATCAGGTACAGCGTGTTACAAGTGAGTGCGCGTGTCATCTGCAGGGAATTTTCTGAGATTTTTTTTCATCCCCTTTTCGAAGCCTTCCATTGTTGTAAGTTGCATATGTTTTGTTGCATATTCAAAACTGTTATTAACCGACTTCGAAAAACGACGTTCTATGTTCGACGGTACGTATTTTTTAATTTTTATTTGTTCATCGATTTTTCCGTCAACTGTGAACAGATTTTAAAAATTATTTTTTTATTTGAGAGGATATACTCCCGAGGTGGTCCCACCCATATACATTTGAAGCCGGTTTTTTTTAAAAGTTGTTTGTTAAACCTAAGACATAAAATTCCCCTGCTACTGTGAACTCTGCCGGAGTCTGAGCAGTTTGTGTATTTTCAAATCATGAGTAAACCAGGTTCCTATATTCTAGTTCCAGAAAAGCGTGCTCTATTCGAGACTACATTACTGCTTTACATAGTAGTAGAGTGCAGTAGGTAGACAAACGAGCACATAAATTGGATTTAAAAAAAACCAGATGATATTAATTTGTTAGTGTGCAGTATTATCATCTTATTCTGGAGTATGTCCAACCGAGTGGACCGAGTAAACAAAAACAACTCATCAACGTTTGTGTATTTTTTGACGTTGTTGATATAATTATATTTAAGTAACCTTATTATGGCGTTTAAGTAAAATAACGTTTTGTTATGATAAATTTGTTTGGAAATCATAAAGTACTTACACACTATATGGTGTAGAAAATGGAAGGATTCGTAATTATGAAAACGGAAAAAAGAGTCTTGTTTTATAACTAGAACATGAACAGCAAAGAAAATTTCTGTTTTCGTAGCTAGTTATGAACTTTTAGTTACGAATGTGGATGAAGGGGTACTTACTGTGTCTGTATTTGAACAATAGCGAGCTCCGAGAACCTAACACAAAAGCTAATCATATAATGCACTGGTAGAACTTGAATACTTGGATCTGAAGGTGAAGCAAATATAACTCGCTAGTGCAAATATTTTACTAAGTATTTAATAAATTGTGCTCTATGATTGTAAGTAATACAGTAAGTACAAAATTATAACGAATTACTTACCTACTTTATCTCGTGCAGGGAAGAAATACATACTTTGAAATTAATACTTTTAAAATAAATGATAGAACACGTTAAATGAGGATATATCATCATCAAAATCACGGTTGTATACAGTTCTATTTTTATTTACGGATTATTTATCATGATAATGTTGTGAATCGAGCTTCACAAATTTCGGCCCAGTTGCATGCACAGCACAATGTTCACGGTCGGTTATCAGGGGGACGGGCACACCAGGTGTCTGCCCGTGCCCCTGATGATTGGAGTGAGGAATGTCGAGGAAGAGAGATAATTTTGCGAAAAGCTCTGACTAAAACTAAATCAAAGTCGCGGGTGAATCTATACACGATTGAAATGCGACCGAGACAGTTAGCATAGCGAGAGGCATATTACCCAGCCCAGCAGTGGGATTAAAGGAGCCTGCGGAAGATGACAATGATGATGACAAGAACTAAATAAAATTTACATGAACAGTCAACAAAATAGACTTATTTTACCTACATTAAGCATTGTGAAGGAACTTTATAACAAGCAAATCTTCGAGAGCAACTAGCCTACAAAGTTTGGTGTAGATTTAAGACTAATAAACATTGATAAGGTCGCTATAAGTCGCTTTGATTTTTAAATCCCTAGCACATGACAAAATACAAAGCAGATAAAAATATGTCATAATTTACATGACGAGCGTCAAACGAATAATATGTACGTAAGTTGGTATACGTATAAGTTTACATCAGATTTAGCGTGCCATGCTGTTTTAATTAATTTCATCACATGATGATTGTTTAATTTAGGCATGACCTTTTACGTCATAGTGCTGCCTACGAAAACAACCGTAACTACGTCACGAAAGAAGATTTGTATAAAAATATTTTTCTGAACACGATTTATCTAAACCTATATCTAACAGCGAAAATATTACTCACTGCATGCATTTGAACAGAAATAAATTTCTCAGAAGACCAGTAATATTCGTTTATGATGTGATCGATCACAGTTTTATCTGACTCTTCTATTTTGAGAAGATTCCTAGCAACAACTCATGTTAGATTTTGTTTTCAGGATCAGGAATTTTCGTCTCGCCCTCGGGGCTTTTGGAGCGCACAGGCTCGGTGGGCATAAGCTTCATCATTTGGATGGCATGTGGCCTGCTCTCGTTGCTTGGTAAGTACAACAATGAGCACTACGAATAGTTAATCTATTGTTGGACATAGGCCCTAACCTCAAACAGCGATTGTCATAATATGTACCACGCTGGCCCAGTTGCGGGTTGATTGGTTCACACACGCCTTTGAATTTCTCTGGTTTTTCTTCGGACGTATGAAGGTCTCCTTGCGATATTTTTCCTCACCGAAAACCAGTGGTATGAAAATCTGTATATACATTTCAATTTATGTTATGTTATCTATGGTACGGGCCCGGTTAGATTCCTTTAGACTACCACGGCTACAATGAATAATCGGCCTTATTTTAAAGGATAATGTTAAAATTGGCTATTCGTGTGACTAGCTATTGTTGTAACTGCTCAAATATTCAAGCAGATCAGCGTGAACGATAGGTACGAAGTACAAACGTGCGAGCATGTTGAACAACCAGTTTATTGTTCCATAATATTAATAAGTTGGTGTTTACATTACAAGGAGCTCTATTTTATGAAGAGTGCTGTGTAAATTATATTGGCACCTTTAGTAGCGGTGTTTTTAATGTCTCTGTTCTGTTAACATTACAATGTTGTGTGTCATAGTTTTAGAAGTATCGTTATTGATCGGACCAACCTTCTAACGTTTGGGACGTCTCCTTTTCTTAGTTCTGTTGATGAAGTCGAAAGCTGCGAAGTTGACAGTACTTAACTAGTTTTAAAATTACTACATTAGTCCAATTACGCAATATCCGGTACAATTACAATGTCGTATTTACTTATAAATGCAAGCCTTTAATATAAAGTAGTGTAGTATGTTTGTAATGTCCTTTCTATGGTGTCAATAGAGTGTTATTGTATTATTTTTCATTGAAAGTGCTGTAATTGGCCTCAGATGCTGATAGCCCTTTATACCGTCATCGGACTTACGGAAACCCGGTTACGTCTTATCATCTAAGTACTCCATGACTCATTTTGAGATATTATTGTAAACAGGAGCGCTCGCGTACGCGGAGTTGGGAACAATGAACACGTCATCAGGAGCGGAGTACGCCTACTTCATGGATGCATTCGGAGCACCCCCCGCATTCCTGTTTTCATGGGTAAGCTGAAGTATCTACTTAAATCTTTTGCTTACGGAGAAATTTTTGATTTTGGGATTTTAAATTTTGATGAAGCTTCTTCAGGCTTTATAGAGACAATGTGATTGGCTGCAATCAAGAGCAGAGAGACTGCAACTCTTAAATAAAATCAGAATTCTTTGGTGGTTTGCCAAACTGTGTACATAGCGATGTTTTTAAAAAAAACTCTCAATATCTGATACAAATCGTATCGTATGTGCATATAATAACAAGAAAAAACATCAAATTGGAACCAAGAAAATCACATTATTTGATTGCTTGAATGTAGCGAATGACATTGCCGTAATAGCCTCGCCTTTGGTAGTGGTTATATGTATATTTACATCATGTTTTTGATGCATTCTCGAGTTGATTACATGGGCTTCATCATAAAGATAGAATAATCCATGCTACGGCTTTATATTCGCCATATAGTGCTTTAGCACTATTTGTGAACCTTGTTTGTCAAATTCAGACTCAAAGGTGCTGCCACTTCCGAAAGTGGGGCGAACCACGCGCGCTATGGTCGGAAAGACAACGAGGATTAACTAGGTATTTGACATTTCTTTAATATATTTTAATAATTAATGACGGTTTTCATATACATTGCGTTTTTACTCAGTGTCTGAATTGTTCTGCTTTTGACGCGTCACGCGTATCTATAAATGAATGAACAGTTTGACTTTATAGCACTTAGCATAGAAATTTGCGGAAACCACGCAGTACCTACGTAAGCGATAGAAGTATATGAAGTAGTTTCCATTTACGCCTAGTAGTCCCAATTTTCATACTTTTCTAGGGATAGAAGTAGTTTTTTACGTGTGCGTTAGTATCCTAGTCGCCACTACTCAGTGGTCTCATGACCTCGCTTGTGTGCATCTGCTCTGCACCATGTATAATTCAATTTAACTATTTATGTATAAAGAATATGGTGATCACCAGAAATCAAGACTTTCATTGTACAGCAGAACACGCGGAGAGAATCGGGGGGGTCGATAGTATCCCGGATGGATGTCATCTATAACTATAAAAGGCTTTGTCCTGACTGACTGACTGACTGACTGACTGACTGACATATAGACAACGTACAGCCCAAACCGCTAAACGTAGAGACTTGAAATTTGGAGGGTATGTTTTTGGAGAGGTGTAAACGCCCACTAAGAAAGGATTTTTCGAAAATCAACCCCGAAGGGGGTTAAATGGGGTGTTAAAGTTTGTATGAAACTTTTTATTCTCTGGTTCGATTGATACAAAACTTGGTATACATATTCTACTATAAAAATAAGAAGATACGGGTGTCACAGTTTTTTCAAAATCAGCTCCCGTTAGTATATAAAAAAAAAACTAAGTTTTAGTGATAGTACGTTTGTTTCTCCTTAACTTTGTAACGGCTGTACATATTAAAATGAAATTTGGTATAGGGATGGGGATAGATGTGGGGATGGGGGTGGGGGTGGGGGTGGCGATGATACTGGGAACGGAGACGGGACGGAGATAAGCATGTTAATATTAAGATTACAATTGGTATCGGGATGGGGATGGGGGTGGGGTGGGGATGGGGTGGGGATGGGGATGGGTGGAGATGCGTGGGGATTTGGTGGGGATTTGGTGGGGTCAGGTGGGGATGGGATGTGGATGTGGATGAGGCTGGGAACGGGGATGTGCGTGTCCATATTAAGATGAAAGTTGAAATCGGGATGGGGGTGGGGATGGGATGGGGTGAGGATGGGGTTCGGGATGGGGATGAGGGAGGGAACGGGGATGGGGACGGGGATGGGCGTGTTCATATTAAAATGGCATTTGGTATCGGGATGGGGATGGGGATGGGGATGGGGATGGGGATGGGGTGGGGATGGGGTGGGGATTTGGTGGGGACAGGTGGGGATGGGATTTGGATGTGGATGAGGCTGGGAACGGGGATGGGCGTGTCCATATTAAGATGAAAGTTGAAATCGGGATGGGGGTGGGGATGGGATGAGGTGAGGATGGGGTTCGGGATGGGGATGAGGGAGGGAACGGGGATGGGGACGGGGATGGGCGTGTTCATATTAAAATGACATTTGGTATCGGGATGAGGATGGGGAAGGGGGCGCTTATAGGGATGAGGCTGGGAATGGGGACGGGGATGGGCGTATTTATTGGTAGGCTGAACAGATGGAGCTGCATTTTTGGATAGGTAGTTATCTATAACTATAAAAGGCTTTGTCCTGACTGACTGACTGACTGACTGACTGACTGACATATAGACAACGTACAGCCCAAACCGCTAAACGTAGAGACTTGAAATTTGGAGGGTATGTTTTTGGAGAGGTGTAAACGCCCACTAAGAAAGGATTTTTCGAAAATCAACCCCGAAGGGGGTTAAATGGGGTGTTAAAGTTTGTATGAAACTTTTTATTCTCTGGTTCGATTGATACAAAACTTGGTATACATATTCTACTATAAAAATAAGAAGATACGGGTGTCACAGTTTTTTCAAAATCAGCTCCCGTTAGTATAAAAAAAAACGAAGTTTTAGTGATAGTACGTTTGTTTCTCCTTAACTTTGTAACGGCTGTACATATTCAAATGAAATTTGGTATAGGGATGGGGATAGATGTGGGGATGGGGGTGGGGGTGGGGGTGGCGATGATACTGGGAACGGAGACGGGACGGAGATAGGCATGTTAATCTATAACTATAAAAGGCTTTGTCCTGACTGACTGACTGACTGACTGACTGACTGACATATAGACAACGTACAGCCCAAACCGCTAAACGTAGAGACTTGAAATTTGGAGGGTATGTTTTTGGAGAGGTGTAAACGCCCACTAAGAAAGGATTTTTCGAAAATCAACCCCGAAGGGGGTTAAATGGGGTGTTAAAGTTTGTATGAAACTTTTTATTCTCTGGTTCGATTGATACAAAACTTGGTATACATATTCTACTATAAAAATAAGAAGATACGGGTGTCACAGTTTTTTCAAAATCAGCTCCCGTTAGTATAAAAAAAAAACGAAGTTTTAGTGATAGTACGTTTGTTTCTCCTTAACTTTGTAACGGCTGTACATATTCAAATGAAATTTGGTATAGGGATGGGGATAGATGTGGGGATGGGGGTGGGGGTGGGGGTGGCGATGATACTGGGAACGGAGACGGGACGGAGATAGGCATGTTAATATTAAGATTACAATTGGTATCGGGATGGGGATGGGGATGGGGATGGGGATGGGGTGGGGGTGGGGTGGGGATAAGGATGGGGTGGGGATTTGGTGGGGATGGGATGTGGATGTGGATGAGGCTGGGAACGGGGATGGGCGTGTCCATATTAAGATGAAAGTTGAAATCGGGATGGGGGTGGGGATGGGATGTGGTGAGGATGGGGTTCGGGATGGGGATGAGGGAGGGAACGGGGATGGTGACGGGGATGGTGACGGGGATGGGCGTGTTCATATTAAAATTACATTTGGTATCGGGATGGGGATGGGGAAGGGGCCGCTTATAGGGATGAGGCTGGGAATGGGGACGGGGATGGGCGTATTTATTGGTCGGCTGAACAGATGGAGCTGCATTTTTGGATAGGTAGTTATAGCATAAGGTTCGGAAACGGACATAGGCTATTTTTTTGTAGGTCCACGCAGACGACTGTTTGACGGACATAATTATTATAGATACTGTACAGCCTAAGCTGCTAAATTATTTTTTAATCTTCTATATATAACTACTAGCTTTTGCCCGCGGCTTTGCCCGCGTAGTAATGTTGAATACTGGAATTCGGTTAAATCGGGGCCCAACTCAATTGAATCACTAAAATACGTTTATTATTGCATTTTTTCCAAGCCGCTTGCAAGTCTTTAAGTTTGCTTGAGGATGACCAAATTTAATATTAAAAATTAATTTAGCAGCTTAGGCTGTACAGTATCTATAATAATTATGTCCGTCAAACAGTCTTCTGCGTGGACATACAAAAAAATAGCCTATGTCCGTTTCCGAACCTTATGCTATAACTACCTATCCAAAAATACAGCTCCATCTGTTCAGCCGACCAATAAATACGCCCATCCCCGTCCCCATTCCCAGCCTCATCCCTATAAGCGGCCCCTTCCCCATCCCCATCCCGATACCAAATGTCATTTTAATATGAACACGCCCATCCCCGTCCCCATCCCCGTTCCCTCCCTCATCCCCATCCCGAACCCCATCCTCACCCCATCCCATCCCCACCCCCATCCCGATTTCAACTTTCACCTTAATATGGACACGCCCATCCCCGTTCCCAGCCTCATCCACATCCCATCCCCACCTGTCCCCACCAAATCACCCACCAAATCCCCACCCCATCCCCACCCATCCCCATCCCCATCCCCACCCCCATCCCGATACCAAATGTTATTTTAATATGAATACGCCCATCCCCGTCCCCATCCCCGTTCCCTCCCTCATCCCCATCCCGAACCCCATCCTCACCCCATCCCATCCCCACCCCCATCCCGATTTCAACTTTCATCTTAATATGGACACGCCCATCCCCGTTCTCAGCCTCATCCACATCCCATCCCCACCTGTCCCCACCAAATCACCCACCAAATCCCCACCCCATCCCCACCCATCCCCATCCCCATCCCCACCCCCATCCCGATACCAATTGTAATCTTAATATGAACATGCCTATCTCAGTCCCGTCTCCGTTCCCAGTATCATCGCCACCCCCACCCCCACACCCATCCCCACATCTATCCCCATCCCTATACCAAATTTCATTTTAATATGTACAGCCGTTACAAAGTTAAGGAGAAACAAACGTACTATCACTAAAACTTAGTTTTTTTTAAATACTAACGGGAGCTGATTTTGAAAAAACTGTGACACCCGTATCTTCTTATTTTTATAGTAGAATATGTATACCAAGTTTTGTATCAATCGAACCAGAGAATAAAAAGTTTCATACAAACTTTAACACCCCATTTAACCCCCTTCGGGGTTGATTTTCGAAAAATCCTTTCTTAGTGGGCGTTTACACCTCTCCAAAAACATACCCTCCAAATTTCAAGTCTCTACGTTTAGCGGTTTGGGCTGTACGTTGTCTATATGTCAGTCAGTCAGTCAGTCAGTCAGTCAGTCAGGACAAAGCCTTTTATAGTTATAGATAAAAGGCTTTGTCCTGACTGACTGACTGACTGACTGACTGACTGACTGACATATAGACAACGTACAGCCCAAACCGCTAAACGTAGAGACTTGAAATTTGGAGGGTATGTTTTTGGAGAGGTGTAAACGCCCACTAAGAAAGGATTTTTCGAAAATCAACCCCGAAGGGGGTTAAATGGGGTGTTAAAGTTTGTATGAAACTTTTTATTCTCTGGTTCGATTGATACAAAACTTGGTATACATATTCTACTATAAAAATAAGAAGATACGGGTGTCACAGTTTTTTCAAAATCAGCTCCCGTTAGTATAAAAAAAAACGAAGTTTTAGTGATAGTACGTTTGTTTCTCCTCAACTTTGTAACGGCTGTACATATTCAAATGAAATTTGGTATAGGGATGGGGATAGATGTGGGGATGGGGGTGGCGATGATACTGGGAACGGAGACGGGACTGAGATAGGCATGTTCATATTAAGATTACAATTGGTATCGGGATGGGGATGGGGTGGGGATGGGGTGGGGATTTGGTGGGGACAGGTGGGGATGGGATGTGGATGTGGATGAGGCTGGGAACGGGGATGGGCGTGTCCATATTAAGATGAAAGTTGAAATCGGGATGGGGGTGGGGATGGGATGGGGTGAGGATGGGGTTCGGGATGGGGATGAGGGAGGGAACGGGGATGGGGACGGGGATGGGCGTGTTCATATTAAAATTACATTTGGTATAGGGATGGGGATGGGGAAGGGGCCGCTTATAGGGATGAGGCTGGGAATGGGGACGGGGATGGGCGTATTTATTGGTCGGCTGAACAGATGGAGCTGCATTTTTGGATAGGTAGTTATAGCATAAGGTTCGGAAACGGACATAGGCTATTTTTTTGTAGGTCCACGCAGACGACTGTTTGACGGACATAATTATTATAGATACTGTACAGCCTAAGCTGCTAAATAATTTTTTATATTAAATTTGATCATCCTCAAGCAAACTTAAAGACTTGCAAGCGGCTTGGAAAAAATGCAATAATATACGTATTTTAGTGATTCAATTGAGTTGGGCCCCGATTTAACCGAATTCCAGTATTCAACATTACTACGCGGGCAAAGCCGCGGGCAAAAGCTAGTCATAGATAATTATCGAACCCCCACAGTGAGGAATTCATGTTCATATCCCTACACCATTTTTTGTTTATTTTACTACGTAATTCTCACAAATTTCTATGCTAGAGCCTCTGAGCTGATGTTTGTTCGGCAGGACGAGTAAAAACGTTTAGATGTTAGCGGGAGTTTTTATGTTACGTTGTCCGTTTTAGGTGTCGACATTGGTGCTGAAGCCGTCACAAATGGCTATCATCTGCCTGAGCTTCGCGAAGTATGCGGTGGAACCGTTCGTGTCGGAATGCGAGCCGCCGAGCTCGTTGGTCAAACTTGTGGCGGTCATTTCTATTGGTGAGTTTTGTAGTGAGAATTGAATTGAGTTTTATCAGCAATATTTAACAGGCATGTGGCTAGCTGCTATAATTAGGTATACGTAGCGTAGAACTGCAGAACGTTAATTTATTTTTCAACACAAATTTGAATTTACATTATTTTAATTATTATATTTCAATGAATTTACGAAGCCTGTATATATTGTTCGAAAGTTACAAATTATAAAGCCGCTTAAAGCTAAACTCACCCTGTTAGGGACCAATTTTTTTTTGCTTTACGACGAAAGCTTAGGCTCTTGCAATGTTTTTAAAAATAGCCATAAGCATTGAGATCATGTTTGTTGATTTTTTATTTAAATCTGAAATTTCATATTTTCTTTGTTCGGAAGCTAACTTAATACTTCCGGTTCACGTTTTTTTTAATTTTATTAATTTCCTGGACGATCATTATTTTATGTACGAACAATCAATAACGATAATAAATACAAAATAGCATCGAAAAAGCCGCCCAAATCATTTTTTTTATGCCAGAAAATTTTTAAGAAAAAAAAACATAACTCCTAAACTTTGACAAATCGTAAAACATACATGCGGTATTTTCGTGAAACCCTTGGTACGAGGAGTACAAATTTTTCCGGATGACGTCACTGTTTGGACCACCTTGAAGAGGTCTATCATAGAGCTATCATATTTAAATATTGATAAGCCCTTTTACTAGATCTATGTTAATAAGTATTTAAAATGAGGATTTAGGCTACATTTTGGTCTATAGTCTATTCAGTTCGTGCAAGTGGTTGAGCTCCCGACAAGAAACGCAGGCGATCAAACGTCTATAGTTATGTTAATGTTCAGCTATAGACATCTTCTATTAGTAGGTAACCGTAATCTAAACAATGGTTTCCTTATAAATTCCACTCGTCCATCACAGCAATCAACTCAATTTAAATCGCCTAGAGATAGGCCGTGTTTTACAATCACGCGTCTAGATTTTGCGGTCGCGTCGCAACTCAATTGAAATATTTACAAGCGTCTTAGATACTCGTAACCTCTAGTACAATACTACCATGTCGCTGCACGAGGCTTATAATAATAACACAGGGTTAGTTATAATGATCTGATCAGTTAGCATCCTTTTAATGGCATATTCTGTACATCAAAACAAATAACATTTACTATGGGGCCAACATTGAAATCGCGAAAAAATATCAGCTGTTCCATACAAAAAGTTCATCAACATTGGGCAAAATTTATGGGACAGCTGAAAAAAAAGGATCCCTTAAAAGGATGATAACTGATTAGAACTAACCCTGTATACATGTTTTGAAGTATATTACCTATTGTTTATGTACTAGGTGTTTGAACGACTTATTCGAACATGGGTTTAAATAGGACGAAAATAATATAATTACAAATATACTGCAAAAACAAAAATAGCCATTCAAGCTGTGACAAAATATAATATAAATAAATATCATTGGACATTTTTCACACAGCGCCATCTAGCCCCAAACTAAGCAAAGCTTGTAATATAAATAATTCTACTTGCCCGTGCGAGTGCATGGATCTGTGACAAAACAAAACCATTCATATCACGGGCACCGGCTGCCCGCGACTACAATGTCGTCAGTCCCCCTAATGGGAGGCCTGCAGAGGCCTTGGGAGGAGTACATTTCTTCCCCATCGGTTATCAGTTCTTCGAGCAATGTGGCCTGCCCATTGGCACTTTAACCCGGTATAGTGACTTCTATTTTTACATTTCACTTCTAATAATATATTCTTTTCCCCAGTGATGATACTGGCAGTGAACTGCTACAGTGTGAACTTGGCGACTAACGTGCAGAACATTTTCACGGCAGCCAAGCTGGTCGCCATCGCAATCATTGTGTGCGGAGGAGCTTATAAACTGATATTAGGTAATAGCCCATACGATAGCACAACATCACTGTGCATCTTTTGTTATTTTATACATGTGTTTTATGTGTGCGATTTTTTGAGATATGCTAAAAATATTAGTATTGTATGAATATTTCTAGATTCCTGATCTCAGGATGACCTGATTTTTATACCATAACCGTCTTATTATTAAACGTGATGTAGCTAAATAATTAATCCATCTTTTGTCTTATACTACTGAGCTCCACATTTGAAAGTTGAAAAGACAAACAGTAACAGTAACGCTGGCTCTATCTGTTCTCATAAACTATGGAACTTTTTCTCCTGATATAATATGAAGGTTTCCTCACGATGTTTTCCTTCATAGAAAAGTCTGTGGCAGCAACGGTGATAATGAAATGGACGGGCCCAGCGCTTGCAAATCGTTCAATATTAAGAAGTCAACACAATCAAGCATACCTAGCTAAAAGTATGCATATTACATTTGCCGGAAAATAGAGATAGCAAATCTAATTACTGCATGGCAAAAAGAGATCACATTTATTTGTCTATTGCTCTCGAATCTCGAACATTCACGAGCATTGACGAAGGATTCCCGAAGTCACTCTGTCTCGTAACATTACGATCGCCTCAAAACGGCGATCACCTTAGCATATTTATTGAAATTAATTGCAGTTGTGACAAAATACAGTGATTAATATATGTTATACAGTGTTAATATAGTATGTGCATTTACTTATGGAATTTGATCCCCAAATTTTTATTACGATTATTAGTAGTGTTCTTACATTTGGGAAATGCACATGAAGTCAAAATTCGGATTTATTTGTATTGTCGTATCGTACGGCTTGCATGTCGCAAAGACAGAGTATGACTGACGCGAGTGAAGAGCTGGCGCTCAAAATAGTCTTCAAAATCTGTGCGCTTATTCATACCCGTATCATTACCCGTCCATTCATTTTATCATTGTCGCTGGTCAAAACAGACACTAGCTACCACTACCACCACTGGCTACTGGACTGGGCCATTTCAGATAACTAAAGCAATAAGCCCCAAGAAAAAATTGCTCGTCTGTAGTATGTTTTTAAACAGTATCTATGTCACTGTTACTACGCGTTTATTAATAAGAGGGTCCTTAAGCGATTAATCATCATATTTTTAATGGTTGCTATAAAATAATGTATGTTCAGAATCACGTGTATCTATCTCATCACGATCATATGTAATGGGTTGTAAATATGTAACACTGACGGGTTATGTGTCATTATGGTGCAGGTAATACGCGACATTTACAGGAGCCAAACTTCGCCAGTAGCACGGCGACACTGGGCAACATTGCCACAGCATTCTACACCGGCCTATGGGCCTACGACGGTTGGAATAACCTCAACTATGTCACTGAGGAAATTAAAAACCCATCCAAGTAAGTTTTCCTGCTGTAAATACTTTACAAATAAACGTAATCAACATTTTTAACAAAAATATCAAGTGTATACATGTACCTTTGATAAATTATATGTCTGGATAGACTGAAGGATCCTAAACGCGTCGAAAAAAATTGCGGTTAACAGTTAGCCTCTTATGCACGCACACTATAACAACGACAATGGTGCAACGCGAGTGTATGACAGCCATGTCACGCACACTAGTATAATAATGTTGGCCTGTCATTTTTCGTTCATAAACAGTACGAGACTCTATCTAGACATATTATTTATCAAAGACTTGTACAGATGTCGATTCTGTTGCACCGCTCACTAAACTAATCTGACAGGATTAAAATTATACGCGTCTCATTTCATTTCAATATGTTAGAAAAGGATTTCAACAGGTTTCGTCCTGTCAAATTAAGTTTAGTTTAGTGAGCGGTGCAACAGAATTGACACCAATTTTTATTGCATTTAATTTAAAGGCATGTCTGCAAAGCGAAAGAAAAAATGGCAGGGTGAATTCTGTGTTCTGAACCTTTCTGAACCTCTGATTCTCGATAAAAATTGTTATTTAAAGAAAACAAAAATCTCAGTTGTTGAAGATATTGCGTTTAACCGAAGATAATTATAATACCATACTTGGTTTAACCTAGTATATAGTGCTATTTATAATCTGTGGTATAACGTAACCTGCATAATATTATACGGATGCAAGTCGTTTAATTTTATGTGTTATGTTTGCACCAATGATATTATATATAAGGAGGGAGATATGTCATATCGCGCCCTAATATGGCCCCGTGAAAACGGCCCCAGGGACTGTCTCGTCTGTCTGCGCTCACTAAGTGAGACGCGCGCTATCCCTTTTGCTCTCATAAAAGTGATATCTTTTTTCGCACTCCGGCGCAACTCGTAGACATGACGGCACGGGATACATTTTTAAACGTTGTTTTATTACGCGATAGCGTATTTTTCGCAATCTTTGGTTTGCACAACTCAATTTTTTTTTACTTTAACAGCTTGAAAACTTGCGCGGCAATACACTGTGCTCGAGACTCGAGATCTAAATCTCTTATGCCTGATAATTTGACTGAAATCATTATCCTGCAACACTGACTAGGTATCCATCACTAAAATAATGCTTGGCGGCTTAATGAGTAACAAAGGTGTGGCATTCCCTAGCATACCTTCTCTTCTTCGACTTCTTTCGAAAGAAGTCCTACCCCTGTAGTAACTGGGCAACCGTAGACTTGTTCAAACCACAGTGTTATGTTTTAGGAATCTACCGCTAAGTATAATAATCGGTATTCCGCTGGTGACGCTGTGCTACGCGCTGGTGAACGTATCTTACCTGGCGGTGATGTCAGTCAGCGAGATGGCAGACAGCGAGGCCGTGGCGGTCACCTTCGGGAACAGGCTCCTAGGGCCGATGGCCTGGCTCATGCCGCTTGCTGTCACCATTTCCACCTTCGGGTCCGCTAATGGGACGCTGTTCGTCGCTGGAAGGTAACCAGAACATATTAACTCTTTTTAAATCCGACCAAACTATGATGGTCGTGATAAAATAATATATAATATTCCCGACTAAAATTACTTAAGTATATTTAAGTGCTGCTTACTGCCGCTGGAAGTGTTACAAAAACTTCAGTAGTTTGGTGCGTGAGACTGTAGGACGCGCATTAGATATTAGATGACTTATTTGCTTATTGCCGTCGATGAATAACACTAAAACCAAACCTCTGTTAAGTTTTAGTATTTTATGAAAACTGTGACTTAAGTGCTTGTGGGCGCCGTGTAGAAGTTACCATCCTAATAATATACGGAGGAAAGTCGTTTACTTTTTATGTGTTATGTTTGCACTATCTCAAAATTTCTAACTTTAATAGACTCGTGACGTAAATCTCTTATGCCGTCTCTTACGAGGGCGGCACTGAAAATTTCGGGAATCAAGGAAGTGACACAACATTACTATTTAAAAATATATTTATTGCTTTTCGAAGTATTCTCCGCGAAATTTGACACATTTTTCCATACGATGGAACCAATCATTGAAGCAACCATTCCATTCGGAAGTTGGGGTCTCCAAAATGGCCGTTTTGTAGGCGTCCACAGCTTCTTCAGGTGATGAAAATCTCTGTCCACGCAATTTATTCTTTATTTTAGGGAAAGTATAGAAATCATTAGGGCTTAGGTCGGGGCTGTACGGCGGATGGTCCAATAATTCTATGTTTTCTTGCTCTAAAAACTCTTTTGTTCTGTGCGCGGTGTGAGAACTCGCATTGTCGTGATGGAGGATGATGCGGCGGTTGCAGTTCTCTTTACGGAGTTCAGAAACGACCTGTGGCAAACAAATGCTAGCATACCATTCTGCATTAACCGTTCTTTGTCCCTCAAGAGGAATAGTCGTAGCATGGCCGGTTTTGGAGACAAACGTGGCCACCATTTTTTTTGCAACACTCCGTGAACGAACAATTTTTGTTGGCTTTAACTCATTTTCGAACACCCAAACTCGTGACTGGTTTTTTGTTTCGGGTTCGTACGCGTATATCCAGGATTCGTCACCTGATACGATGTTGTATACAGCATTTGAGGATCCTGCGTGGAATCTTTCGAGAGTTCTGACGCACCAAGTAACGCGAGCCGCTTTTTGCTCTTCACAGAGCGAATGCGGTATCCATCGGGAAAACAACTTTTTTACACCTAATTTTTCATGCAAGATTATTTGTATTTGACTCATGCCAATGTCTAAAGTTGCCTGAATTTCGCGGTATGTCACATGTCGATCTTCCTCAATCAGCTTACGCACAGCATCAACGTTTTCTTGGGTGACTGCAGTTTTTGGACGACCTTGACGGGGATCATCACTGAGCTTGACACGTCCACGTTGAAATTCAGCAAACCAGCGATAAATTGTGGTTTTGGATGGGGCTTTATCACCAAATGCAGAAATCATCCGGTCAACACACTGTTTTTGTGTTAAACCACTTCGAAAGTCATAATAAATCATCGCTCTTGAATTTTCTCGAGTCAATTCCATTTTCTCAACGACTAAACAAGTTCGACAAAACCTTGTGACAAGACCGAGAATATTTTTTTAAATAAATAAATGGTATTCGATTTTTAAAACCAAGGAGTTTTCAATTAAAAAGATTTTAATATGACAGAAACAGTGGAAATATTCCATTCCCGATACTTTTAGTGTAGCCCTCGTATTTAATCCGACCAAACTATGATGGTCGAAACGTGGTTGAACGGATAGCCATGCAGGTTCCAATGGATATGGCAGGATTTATGGCTAGAGGGAAGAAGCATAAAGCAGTCACGGAATGTTGGCCAACGACTGGAAGGCAGCTACCGAACATACCACCAGCTCGCTGATCGATCGACTTTGTTAAGTCAACAGGAATGCTCAGCAGCGGGTGGAAAATGGTCGATGATGATGATGATATGCAGAAATAATCGATGGGTTGCAGAAATAACAGTTAAAATAGCTAACAATAAACCTAGGCTAGAATTAGCTTATTTTTTTTATTTTTTCAAGTGACGAGACGAGCAAGACGTGCGCCTGGTGGTAAGCGTCACGCCTGTCTCTAACAGTAGCAATGCCAGAATTGTGAACTTGCGAACACAATCCTGCGCCGCACTGCACTGCGCTCGTCACCCTGAGATATTAGATGTTAAATCTCTTCATACCCAGTAATTTTATCTGGTAACATTGCCCTTCAAACCGGAACACAGTAATGCTTGCACACTACTACTTGACGGTTGAATAACTGGTATAGGTATGGTACTTCCCCAGGCGGACTCTGCATTAGAGTCCTACCACTACAAGCTTGGTTTGTGTAGGCTGCCAGGAAATACTTAGTAAAGGGTACTTAAAAACATTTTCCATTTGCTTTTTATTCGATGTTAGAGTGGAGTTTTATATCACCCCAGACAAAAAACAAACAAATAAAAAACAAATATCCCCATGTAAGTAAAATAGAACGTTGATTTCTGAATCTAGTTCAGCTACGAGTTTTGAGAATAAGCTTAATATCCAATAACAAAATGTACTTACTGTTTTTTCAGGTTATGTTTCGCAGCATCTCGTGAAGGCCATCTGCTGGACATCTTGTCGTACGTTCACGTTCGCCGGTTTACTCCTTCTCCTGGGCTAATTTTCCATGTAAGCATGAAGTAGGGCTTTAGCTTTTCTGTGTAAGCATGTCAAGTTCATACGATGACTTCAACACATATTTAAAAAAAAAAGTATATGTTACCGGCCAAACCCGATTTCAGGATAAACTACTTTTGCCTAGGCTAAACTAATTCTTCCTACATGTAATAGGATAAACTGGTATAGCCTAGGCTAAACTAGTTCGTCCTAAGCCCGATGGGATAAACCAGTTTAGCCTAGGCCAAACTAGTATATCCTGATAGAATACATACTCTTAGGATAAACTGGTATGGCCCAGTATAAACATTATAGAATACCTAGAACGACATAATAAATAGGTAAATTGAATAAAATACAATTTAATTAAGGCTACATTGGCTTATCCTATCGGGCTTAGGACGAACTAGTTTATCCTATTGCATGTAGGAAGAATTAGTTTAGCCTAGACAAAACTAGTTTATCCTGAAATCGGGTTTGGCCGGCAACATATATAAGTATTCTATCAGCTATTTGGTTTCCATAATACAAGCTTTGCTTAGTATGGGGCTAGATGGCGCTGTGTGTAAAATGTCCCCCAATATTTATTATGTTTTTGTTGACCATTAGGCGCACACACTTGAAACATGCGTATTACCTGTACAAATTTTGGACAAATCCTCTCTCTGGTCTATAAATTCGCAACATTTAGTTTGAATGAAAAAAAAACAGTACTTATAGTGAATTTTCGTGTGCAGTTCAGATTCATCGTGACTTTTTCCTTGATTCCTTATATCTTCTATACACACACACACACACACACACACACACACACACACAAACACACACATCCTCGTAAAATCAGACTTTGTCAGTAAATAGATCTATAATTTTTATTTAAGTATAAGGATTTCTGCACTTACTTTAGGAACTCTCACATTATATTGTTCGGAGGCGGGCGTCGTTACTCGCGACACAGTGTTTAACTTCTGCGGATAACATCTTTCTACCAGTGTTTATAAATGTACATTGTTTTATGTTCCTAATAAAGATCAATTTCATTTCATTTCATATCTTCTATTGCAGTCGTTGATCGCGGTGGCCATGGTGTTGTATGGGACGATAGATTCTCTGATCGACTTCTTTTCGTTCACGGCGTGGATCTTCTACGGAGGCGCCATGTTCGCTCTGATAGTCATGAGATATACCAAGCCCCACGCGCCTAGACCTTACAAGGTGAGTTAAGCTTACACGGCTACAATAGAGTAGATGACTTATGTTTATATCGTTGAAACCAATAGGTTTGATGAAGAATTTAAGTAAATATAGTATGTTTATTGAAAAAATAAACCGACGACATTGTAAAAGTCGCGGGCAACCGGTGGATGCAAATGGCAGGTTGTCGTACAGTGTGGCGGTCTAAGGGGGAGGCCTTCGTTCAGCAGTGGACGTCTCCGGGCTGATAATGATTGAAAAAATAATTTAAATCGGTTAATAATGTTCTGATATATGAGCGTTTAAAGTTTTTGTTAGATATGTGATTGATTCAGGCGTTACTTTGCGGAAGTCCATTGTTACCAAAATTTGTTTTAATTTCTAGTGTTTTTCCGCCTTAATCTTAATTTTTTTGTTAGAGACAACTCTGTCCTTTTCCCACAAAACAAAAAATGGTGTCACGGCTTACTTGTCAGAATAGAATTAATATGGCGTACAGAGAAGTGACGTCACGATTTGCTGTTTCGCCTCTCTGTCTAGCATGATATTAAAATGCTTGATAAGTTGCTTATTTTTGATCAGATTTTCATTTTCTTTTCATTAATCAGCTATATTTATGGGCCACAATTTAAAAAAACAGTCATCTAGCCTATTATCCTAACAAAAATATGTGGTCATGGAACCTAAATCTGTAAAATCTGCATGGCAAGGCAGTTACCTAATGATTTTCTGGCGCGAAATAAAAATTATTATTTTTAAAAATTTAGTCAGCAGCGTTAGAATGGACGTCATTTTAACGCTGCTGACTACTTAAATCATTCAGTAGCCATAGATGTATCTTGTCTTGACAAGATAATAATGCTACAAAATAAACTAATTTTAAAGCCTAATTTCTATTGTATTATGTTTCAGGTGCCGATAGTAATCCCGTACTTGGTTCTGCTAGTGTCCGCGTACTTGGTAGTGGCCCCAATCATCGACAAGCCCCAGTGGGAGTATCTATATGCAGCTGGTTTCATCTGCTTGGGTCTGCTGGTCTATCTGCCATTTGTCAAGTGGGGATACTCCCTTCCGTTCATGGGTAAAGCTATACTGAGTTTATGTTTTTAAAGCTTAAACAGGAAGAAAAATTATGACCTCCGGCAGGACTCGAACCTGCATACGAGCAGTCTCTATGGGTTTCCGTCCCAACTGCTTTGCAAATTAAGCTACAGAAGTTTTTGCCTTAAATGCCAAATTTCCCAACCTGTTGTAATATACTGATATACTGAGTTTATTATGTAGCGAGGTAGCATTTTGTTTGCAATATTTTTAAGGGGCTGTATGATCAAAGAGACTTAACATTCTCTATTTAAATATGTTGTAGTGTACAATTTGTTCTTTCTTTTGCAGATAAAATAACAGTTTTTCTACAAATGGCACTGGAGGTGGTGCCAACTTCTACGACGTTTGAATACTAAGGGTGTTAGTCTGTGCTAGACTATAAAGAAGCATTTGTGACAAAATTACTTAGAAATCGTTAATTTTTACCATATCTGAGTATTATGTACTTGGTTTTTGATAAGTATTGTTCATTATTTTAGGTCGTATTTCGCTACCTTGGTACTTATAATATTAGGTAAGATGGAAATCAGTGATATAAATATATGTTTCAAAAATCTCGATATATTCTATTTAATATTCATAACCACTATTATATCAATGATAGATAGATAAATTTGAAGGGAGTGAAATAGACCTTTTGAGATTGATGATTATATTTTTTGACTGAAATTAATGTTACATTACATTACGTCATAAGTACTCAAAATTATATGGCCGTGATTTTGTGTAACTACAATATTTATGAGATTTTAATGTCCTGTACGTAATAATGATTATGGGTGTTTTTAAATTAATATTTTATAGCAATGTTGTCTTACCGTCGATTCGAATGTTTAAAGCCATTTTGGTAAGCCACAACGGCGCGTGTTCTTTGCCTGGTCGAGGCAGCGACAATGATAACATGAATGGACGGGAAATAAGCGCACGGATTTTGAAGACTTAATGTTGAGCGCCGGCTCTCCTCTCGCGTCAGTCATACTCTACCTTTGCGACATGCTAGCCGTACGATACGACAATACAAACTTCTAGTACATGTACATGTGTTCTCTTTTTATCATGCAGTAATTAGATTCGCCATCTCTATTTTCCGGCAAATGTAATATGCATACTTATGCTTGATTGTGTTGTCTTGTAAATTTTGATCGATTTGCAAGCGCTGGGCCCGTCCATTTCATTGTCACCGTCGCTGGGTCGAGGGCAATATTTTGTGAATAATTAGTTTGTAGTGTGTTCAATGTTCATGGTTCATTTCGTTAGTTTGCACGAATCATTCCTATGGGGCCTTGTTTGCGAGGGGATCGTCTTCATCACCGTCTACGGGGGCATTCCTACAGTACCGCAACTAGTGCAAATAACGGCTTAATCTTCATCGCGCTGTTTGCAGTCATTGCGGTGAAATCGATTTATAAGGGACAAGTCAAAGTGAAGGCCGAGAATAGAGCTTAATGCCACGAGTCAATTACCGGATGCGTATCATTTTATAACGTTATCGATTCAATAACAAGATAATATAGCCACAATTGGCTTTGAATGCCTCACGTCTTCAATTTTCTGAAGCTTCTAAACAGCACTGGAAGTTCTCGACAAACATTACGGTCTTGCAAACGGCCTTACGTTAACCGCAAGTTATAAATACTAAAGCCAGCGCTATTTATAAAGTACCTATCCGCCGTCTATAGCGTCATTCAGTGTTTATAGCAAAGACTGTCTAGTGACGAGTTCGCGGGCTAGAATATACTTTGTTTTATTAAAATTGTGGTCTGGAAGGTATGAAGCGAACCACGTCAAACTCGCAGCCCTATTCGCGTCACTATGAGTGATTGTGCTAAACTCATAGTTTTATAGTTCATTGTTCATTAATAGATAACCTTAGTATATTAAAGGAGTACCTACCTAAAGCGAATGTATTAATTTGGCGAATCAGTTTGGTTTGCATTAGATATATTAGATACTTGCCAGGGGATAGCAGATTAGCTCAGATGTCATTCGTGATCATATAGACTAGTGCGTACATAGCTCAGTTGTCATTCGTGATCATATAGACTAGTGCGTACATAGCTCAGTTGTCATTCGTGATCACATAGACTAGTGCGTACATAGCTCAGATGTCATTCGTGATCACATAGACTAGTGCGTACGTAGCTCAGTTGTCATTCGTGATCATTAAGACTAGTGCGTACATAGATCAGATGCCATTCGTGATCATTTAGACTAGTGCGTACGTAGCTCAGATGCCATTCGTGATCATTTATACTAGTGCGTACATAGCTCAGTTGTCATTTGTGATCATTTATACTAGTGCGTACATAGCTCAGTTGTCATTCGTGATCATTAAGACTAGTGCGTACATAGCTCAGTTGTCATTCGTGATCATTAAGACTAGTGCGTACATAGCTCAGATGCCATTCGTGATCATTAAGACTAGTGCGTACATAGCTCAGATGCCATTCGTGATCATTAAGACTAGTGCGTACATAGCTCAGTAGTCATTCGTGATCATTAAGACTAGTGCGTACATAGCTCAGTAGTCAATCGTGATCATTAAGACTAGTGCGTACGTAACCATTAGAGCTTGGTCTTATATCGGTGTTGTTAAATCAGCAGTAGGTACTTTTCCTAACATCAATACTTAGTTATATAAATGTTCTCTGCATTACCTGCAGCAAGATATAATATGTTTACGAATTACTTAGCATTGCATTGTATTTATTACCACCACATTGAATCAAAAATGACAAAACTATCCCCTATTAAAGACTAAAGTGTGTTTTAACAATTAGTTAAAGAAGTTCATCGACGTTCTAGATTTGCCACTGGTAAAATTTGGTCCTACATTCCTTACCGGGGCAAAACGACGCCGTCGATGATATTCAAATTATTTTTCAATACATTTGCACGAAAAGTATATTTCAAAGCGTGTAAACGTAATAAATGCAGGAAAGTTAAAAATGTTGTACGAAAAGACGAATACTTGTTAGCACCGGAATGTATCGTGAAAAAATGCCGCACTGCAGTTTTGTATATATAATTTGCTAAAAACGCTACTAAACAAAATGTAATAGATAAAAATAAAATAAAACAAAGAAAACAAATGGCGCCATTGTTAGTAATTGCACTTAGTTATAAGTTACGATTAAAAATACGAAAATTAGGTATATTATAATTTAAAAGAAAGAACTAACAAATCTTTGTCTATTTATTTGCAAAGCAAGACGAATTCCTGTTTTTAACCATCATATTTGTAGAGTGGATATCGGAGTTTATTTCAAGTGATTCTGACTATTTTCTCACAAATGTATTGAAAAACGTCGTAAGATACTCTAGCGGATGTCGGCTTTTACAAACATGTGTCCAGCAGACCCAACTGTGCATATTCAATTTACTTACCAAAACGAGCAGTATTGGGCACTAAAGAACACCAGTTCCCAAAATGAGCATGTTGTCAAATATGCACAATTTTTTTTAATGGTTAGAAACATTTGCCGTTGCTCGTCCTGTCATTCGCCTTACTCGTTTGTAAAAACAAACTTCCCGCACTCGTATCTCAGTATTTTGTTATATTTATGATTATGCTCCAATTGTTTTTATATAAACTTAAACTTTTTTAATAACATTTTTAGGTAATCTGTAATGAGCCCATAAGCTTCAAATGTTAATATTTTGGCATATAATATTGTTGATAGAATCGAAATTGTAATAAATTACAGAGTAAAAACGGGCACACAGTTACAGACCTAACGATGTGATAGTTGTTATGGGTAAATTCTAATGGTTTTATTTTGTGTAAAGAAAACATTAAATGCTTACATCTACTTACAAATATAATACTTAACTATGTGTGTACACTTATCTCTTTAAGAGAACAGAATTATTTATTGTTATACACTACCATTGAAATAAAATTTTAAATAAAGACATCTAAAATCGATCGTCTCGATGTTTCATTTCCCATACTTCGCTATAGTATATAAAGAGTACCTAAAAATTCTCACGTAGATTTTCACTAATTGTGCTGGTATCGATCTAGCATCGATGGCTGGTACGTTTGATCTAGCATTTACCTCTTTACAATGTTACGTCGAAAGTTGACATAACCTTGTAAAGGGGTAATGCTAGATCAAACGAATTTATTTGTATGGGACATATATCTAGTTAAAATATCTATGTTATGGGATATAATTAGCTAATCTTTGGCTTTACAATGTTATGTCGCCACCTTTCATGAGCTGTCAAAAAGCGATTAAAATAATGGACAGAGCTATAATTATAATAAATAAAATAGCTAAGAAACAAATACATTAAGTTTAGTTTTAGTTTGAGTGTATAAGCATTGGACTATCTTTATTGTACGAGTATCTGTCGCTTAATAAGTATGAAATTAAAAGACGAAATATGTTTAACAATGTTTATTGCAGTCAATAGGGCAAAGATCGCAGACCTTCGCAGTGTTCAATACCATTTAAAACATTTTGGCTGTAATAACACTAAGAGAAACAAAAACTGCCAAGTTATCTTCTAAAATATACAACGTATAGACAGTTTTGTGACAAAGCTCTAATGATTAGGAGTTAAATGTCAGGTTAAAATCTCAATGCAGGTTACAAACAATGCGAGTATAATATTGTTTATTGTAGATAAAATATTATTTATAGCTTGGCAAATAAGCGGATTATCACGTCAGTAGGTAAATTCATCCAATCATCTTCCTCTGAGGTACTACAGGGTTGCTAGTATTTCAAAATATTTGCGATTTTGGCGCCTCTATTATATTCAACTTTTTTTTGCCAAGCTATAATTGTGATGTTTTTGAGTCAAGTTAGGTCGCGTTTTTGATCGGGTAGCGGACAGGAATTACATTGTAGTGACGGGGCGAGAACGATGTTTTTCAATACTCATTGAATAAAACCATTTTTAACGACAAAGGGGCGGTGGTGGTGAGCTCCATACAAATGTAATCGCTACTGCCTGCATGTCGCTGCGTTTTTGCCACCACAGCACCGGCCCGTTAGTTGCTGCCACTGCCACCCCGATATACGCCGGGGTCGACTACGGTGCCTTATATTTGTGATAATCATACATAGTATATCTATAAAGCTATCATCCAGAAATAATATATATTTTTTTAATTACATAATACAATACAGGAAAGTGGCAAATTTAAATTTAGAAGTCAGTAACTTAAAAATATTATACAACATTTCATACAAGAGTATTTTAAAGAGCAAGAGTACATATTGTTATATCGAGCCTATTTGTATATCTCGCTCTTGAACTACAAATCAATGGACCTAAGTCTCACAGGGCCTATCTCGTTCTTGAACTAAAACTCAATGGACCTAAATCTAAATATGCCTACCTCGCGTTTGGTTTAGGCACAACGCGATTAAGGCACACTGCGTTATAGGTAGGCAGCGAGCAAACGTTTTAAAATATGTCTATTCGAGCACTGCACATATAAATTAACATAATTATAATCATTGCACTTATATAATGGTATGCTGAGTCAGATTACATGGACGACACAGGACATAATTATTGCAAATAAATTGTATACACAAATGTAATAAAAACAGCCAAACTATATTTTAAATGGTATGAACTGACTTAGAATCGCATTATTTCAAGGCAACTTGTATGTGGAGAATCAACATAGCATTGCAACATATCTAAGTTGCATCAATCACAAGTTTAAATAAAGCCAGTGTCGAACAAAGGAAACTACTGAAGTAAAACGCGTTCTAAACTTTTTTCTATCAATGATTTTCAATCTACGACTACACCAAATACATTCATAGCGCATACAATTCAGGGTGTAGGTAGGCTAACTCTAGCACGCTCGCGTTTCTGTATAAAAAAAATGTATGAGCTGCGCTAACTGGCGCGGGCGCGTGAGTTGGGTTAAATGTCTGAGGGCGTACGCTAGAACACGCGCGGGCGTACGGAGCGGGTGTCCGCACCGTGCGCCGTGGGTGCTATAACAGAAGTGAACGCTGACCACTCAAACTCGAAACATTTTTATGTGAAAGTTTTAGCATCTTTTGCCCGTTTCCATCTGTGGTTTCATAGAGATGATTTATGCAGCGTCCAAAGTACATCTGCGCTTTACTATTCTTTACCAATAAATAACGTTGACTTAGCGCTCGTGGCTAAATAAGCCTATTGTGGAGCAACTGATGCGGTCAGATTTGTCGCAGATGTATTGCGAAGAGGGTGGCAGTTGGTGAAGATTTATGTAAGCACAGAAGGTAGAGAAGTGGTAAGGATTATCTTAAAGCAAAGAATAATTAATTGTAGCTTAAAGGTCATACTCTACATAGATTTCTACGAAATATGAAGCCGTTGGTTTGATGCGTCTGAAGTCACAAATAAACTAAAGACTCGAGAATAAGACTAGTCCAAGAGACTGGTCATGAAATGCATAACACAGATTCACCTAGAAATTTCAACTATGTAGATATTTATATTTTTCCAACATTTTCTTGCCCTACTGTAGGTGCTCAAAAAAGTGCGCATCAAGTAATCATATGCAAATATGCACCTTACGGCTAGCACATTGTAACTGAATTCGTATGATGATTTAGGAAGATCAATGACTAGTAATATAACGTATTGTTACTGGCATGTAACATATATTATAACTACTAGCTTTAGCTATAAATGCTTCATGTGAATGATGCAACACAGCTACGTTACAATTTCTCCACTATAATATTCACACAACTAACTATATGTCAATAAATCTATTATATAATATCTACAACAGCCTTAGAATCTAAGATGTGGCTTATTCTTCATCATATGCCTGCAACAACGAGACATGTATTAAATTTGACGCTCTATCACAGAATAGTACAATATACAGAAGACTCACTCACCTAGAAAACGCGTAAAGACTTTTGATATGCTTAAAAGTTTACCTTTGGAGGTGGCAAGCGAATCCCTCTGCCAAAAGGCCAATGACTTTGCGTGTGTTGTGAGTTTGTTTTAGTGTGCGCTCATATAGTGTAAAATTTTATTTAAAAGTGTGTCATTCGTGTTTAGCTCATCCCCTGGAAAAAGGGACGTAAACGGTACCACGACCTAAATAGCTTCTTCTTTGAACGTTATTAAACTTGTAATAATAGCTCGGTGTGGATTATAAATTTTGCCAAGATCACCTTTTTTGAACCCGACAGGCTTGGAGCTAGATTTTAAAGCTTAGCAATAAACGTCTTGAAGCAACAACTTTTCCTCTCCTGGCAATACTGTGTAATAAGGCCAGTGCATGAATTCATCCAATAAGTTAAATAAATCTTCTCCCGATTATGAGGTCGAGGTATTTAGAGCTATTTGCGACAGTGGTAGTGGTGGAGCTATACTTAGCCAAACTACTGGAAAGGAGGTCTACCAACAAGAAGTCTAGTTGGATTAAAAAAGCTTCTAATTCTGAATGGGGGCGATGACTCCTGCATTGACATCCCGCTTGCGGTGTTATCCTCGTGTCTCGGTTGGTTTGGGTACCAGCCTAACCGAACCAACCGAAATCCATAAAATACCGGAGCACAGCCTTGGGTCGCTGGCATAATTTTTCCACCCCTATTTCGCCAAGTGTTGTGGCGAATGAGGCTTGGTCTAGTTTCCTTGAGGTATCCTTCTAACACTGGACCTGGGTATGTCCTTAAACTTCAACCAGACCCACCGGAGGACGGGCAGCGGCGTCCTCACGGTTAACGGTGGTGAGCATTCTGCGATCCCCAAGCCGCCTGCCAAGCGTGGGGATTATGACAACACCTCTCTATTGGGAGGCCTTCGTCCAGCAGTGGACGTCTTATGGCTGACGACGACGATAATTCAAACAAAACATACGAATGAGATCGGGATCTGTGGCTTCCCAGTGCAATAGCACATGCTCCAGTCTCGTTTTCCTGTCGACAGCCCCGGCACAAGGGCCTTGAAGCTCCACATTTGTTGTTAATTAAAGCTCACAGCAGCCTGTAATGGCACCTATCAGAACGCGAAGTTCCGACCTGCAGGTTAATCATGTAACTCTTCAGGATCGCGATTCGGACCGCGATTTGTCATAAATGTCACTTGTCACTGTCCCGCCAAAACTCATTTGACCCTGCAGGGCAGGACGAAACGCCAAAAGACCGACGGATTTGTTTAACTTAATTAGTAAATCAATGCATTCGTTCGATAACGATAGTGAGAGAAATCCCTCCGTCATACCGTGAAGCTGTGACAGTGACAAGTGACAATTATGAGAAATCGCGATCCGAATCGCGATCCCGAACAGTTACATGATTAGCCTGCTGGTGTGCTATTAAGAAAGCTTACTTGTCAAGTGTTTCCCAGAAGCCGAGTAGTATCGCGCGGTCGAGGTGCCGCTTGGTGCGGCTGAGGTTGAGCACGGTGACCGCCCAGCGAGCCACGTTCGCGTCCAGCTTCATCTCGTCGTACTTCAGGTGGAACGCACAAACTGGAATACACACATTCATTGAGTAAAAGTACAGAATCTCTTTACGGAACAGCAACGAACATGGAACAACAGCCATGTCGGAAGCATTCGGGCGGCATATTTATTTATTTGATACACAAAACAGAATACAGTCTTTACATTTGCATTGTATAGGTTACAAATAATTTGTTCTAGATTGCATTCCTTAATAAATGTGTACACAACATGAACAACATAGAAGCAGTAGGTACCTACATCTATAAGTCGATCAAACATTAAGTAGTATTGTAATTACACAATAGGCTAGATGACTGATGTTTAAATCGTTGAAACCAATAGGTTTGATGAAGAATTTAAGTAAATATAGTAGGTTTATTGAAAAAATAATTTAAATCGGTTAATAATGATCTGATATATGAGCGTTTAAAGTTTTTGTTAGAGACAACTCTGTCGCTTTCCCACAAAACAAAAAATTACGTCACGCCTTACTTGTTAGAATAGAATTTATATGGCGTCCTGACAAGTGACGTCACGATTTGCTGTTTTGCCTCTCTGTCTGGCATGATATTAAAATGCTTATAAGTTGCTTACTTTTGATCAGATTTTAATTTTCTTTTCATTAATCAGCTATATTTATGGACCACATTTGAATAGGACAATAAAAAAAAACCAGTCATCTAGCCTATTAAACATAAGCAGTCATAATAACTACTTAATAAAAAAATATGATTACGGTAATAACATTTAAAAGATTACGGTTAGGACAGGTGGCATACTAAAAAGAAGAAAAAGTAGTAGTATTGACTCTCACTCGGTGGCTGGCTGCTTAGCTTTTTTTTAACCGACTTCAGAAAAAAGAGGAGGTTCTCAATTTGGTTGTATACCCTTTTTCTAAGTAGCGTAGAGCGCATTGCATTGCGGCGCAGGATTTTGTTCGCATGTTCACAATTTTGGCACTGCTACTGCTATGGGCAGGCGTGGTGCTTACCACCAAGCACACGTCTCGCTCGTCTCGTCAATCCATTGCATAAAAAACCTTTTACCTCACGCCAAACATACACTCGGTATAGCGAATGATCTGTACCGCCAGTTAATCTTTGTAATAGGCTAGATGACTGATGTTTAAATCATTGAAACCAATAGCTTTGATGAAGAATTTAAGTAAATATAGTATGGTAATTGAAAACATTATTTAAATCGGTTAATAATGTTCTGATATATGAGCGTTTAAAGTTTTTGTTAGAGACAACTCTGTCCCTTTCCCACAAAACAAAAAATGACGTCACACCTTACTTGTCAGAATAGAATTTATATGGCGTCCTGACAAGTGACGTCAATTTGCTGTTTCCTCTCTCTGTCTAGCATGATATTAAAATGCTTATAAGTTGCTTGTTTTTGATCAGATTTTAATTTTCTTTTCATTAATCAGCTATATTTATGGGCCACATTTGAATAGGACAATAAAAAAAAACCAGTCATCTAGCCTATTAGGGTCAATGAAATTTGACGAAATCTTTTTTTTTTTTTATATACAATCAAGTGACGAGACGAGCAAGGCGTTCGTCTGGTGGTAAGCGTCACACCTGCCACTAATAGCAGCAGTGCCATAATAAAATTGCGAGCTTGCGAACACAATCCTGCGCCGCACTGCACTGCGCTCGTCACCCTGAGATATTAGATGTTAAATCTCTTTCTTGCCAAGACAGCGTGAATGAATATTATTCAGGGCAATAATAAACTGAAATATTTACTTCGCCGCGCGGCCCGAGCCAGCGAGAGGAGATTAATTTAGCTAGACGGCGTACCAATGTTTATTTATCTGTGATATTAGGAGACTTTCTGATCGAAGAAAGTAAACACACTTATTTGTTTTATTTATACGGGAATATTCACGTTTTGAGTGCTAAGCAGGACGCAGCTGCACGCGCGTCGGGCTCTGTTTTCCCTCTTTGGAAAAGGTCACCGGATGTGATCGAAACTATAGTCAGAGTATCCGATTTAATTAAACGCGAGTATTCCCGTATAAATAAAACAAAAATGTGCCAAAACCACGTCAAATTTCATAATAAACACACTTAGCCTAGAAACGGGACTGCTTCAGCTTTGCCAGATATTAAACTGCCAAGCAATAATGTGAAAACATTACTAAGTTCTTATTTAAAGGGCGATGTTTTCGTGAAAATTTTACTGGCACGAAGAGATTTAACGTCACATAGCTCTCAGGACGACGAGCGCAGTATTTTACCGCGCAATTACTGAAGTTTATTGCATTAAAGATGTGCCAAATGACACGACTTATGACATCATGACGAAACTCGACTTTTGGACGTGTTATTAATACTCTAAATCTCATCAAAGTGTCACCAGCCCTCATCAAAAATTAAAACATAGTAAAAAATGGAATACGTAGTACTTATGGGTACGTTCCCTTAGGGTATTGGCAAACAAGTGACATCATCTTCATCTTAAGCTGACATCACGATATGATAACGTACATTAAATGGACCGATTGGTAGTTCCGGCTGCCAAAACATCATAACATTGGCAGTTGGCTATTCTATACATAAATTCTACTGGAAATGATACGACGTTCTTATACTTTCCAAGTGTTCAAAGATGTAGATCAATCAATTCATAGTTCATATATTCAGGTTTAAATAAGACTTTTATTATACATATTACTTATCTGGTCCCTGCAACACAAATGCAACAGAAATAAAAATAAATACAACGTCCTGCGGCATGAGGATTATACACGCCACCCACTAAGCTATCATCTTTAGCTAGTGATTATTAATTTAATTAGAGCGACTAATATGATAATTGTGTTTGCGAACTATTTGCTTACAAAATTTCATAAAGATCGGATCATTAGTTCGCGTTATCGTCGAACAAATATGTATACATACAAACGCAGACTTGTCGCACACAGAATGGAGAGTCGAGGCGGCGTCGGGGCCGATGTGCACATCTTCTAGTCTAGCTTTTCTATTCAATCGAATTGGTCAGCACACACTGCCAGGGTGGAGGCGGCGTCGGGCTAGTGTGGGCCGCCGTCGGGGTAGGGTGGAGGCGGCGTCGGGGCAGGGTGGAGGCGGCGTCAGGCCAGGGTGGGGCGGCGTCGGGGTAGGGTGGAGCGGCGTCGGGGCAGGGTGGAGGCGGCGTCGGGCCAGGGTGGAGCGGCGTCGGGGTAGGGTGGAGGCAGCGTCAGGCCAGGATGGGGCGGCGTCGGGGTAGGGTGGAGCGGCGTCGGGGCAGGGTGGAGGCGGCGTCGGGCCAGGGTGGAGCGGCGTCGGGGTAGGGTGGAGGCGGCGTCAGGCCAGGGTGGGGCGGCGTCGGGCTAGTGTGGAGGCGGCGTCGGGCCAGGGTGGAGCGGCGTCGGGGTAGGGTGGAAGCGGCGTCAGGGTAGGGTGGAAGCGGCGTCGGGGCAGGGTGGGCCGACGTCGGGGTAGGGTGGAAGCGGCGTCGGGGCAGGGTGGAGGCGGTGTCGGGGCAGGTTGGAGCGGTGTCGGGGCAGGGTGGAGGCGGCGTCGGGCCAGGGTGGAAGCGGCGTCGGGGCAGGGTGGAGGCAGCGTCGGGGCATGGTGAAGGCGGCGTCGGGGCAGTGTGGAGGCGGTGTCGGGGCAGGGTGGAGGCGGCGTCGGGCCAGGGTGGGGGGTTTCGGGGTAGGGTGGAAGCGGTGTCAGGGCAGGGTGGAGGCGGTGTCGGGGCAGGGGGAGGCGGCGACGGGGCAGTGTGGAGGCGGTGTCGGGGCAGGGTGGAGGCGGTGTCGGGGCAGGGTGGAGCGGCGTCGGGGCAGGGTGGAGGCGGCGTCGGGCCAGGGTGGGGGGTTTCGGGGAAGGGTGGAAGCGGTATCAGGGCAGGGTGGAATCGGCGTCGGGGCAGAGTGGAGGCGGTGTCAGGGCAGGGTGGAGGCGGCGTCGGGCCAGGGTGGAAGCGGCGTCGCGGCAGAGTGGAGGTGGCGTCGGGGCAGGGTGAAGGCGGCGTCGGGGCAGTGTGGCGGCGGTGTCGGGGCAGGGTGGAGGCGGCGTCGGGGCAGGGTGGAGGCGGTGTCGGGGCAGTGTGGAGGCGGCGTCGGGGCAGGGTGGAGGCGGTGTCGGGGCAGGGTGGAGGCGGCGACGCGGCGCAGGCGCCTTCGCCTTGACTCTTCTACCACGCCGCCGCCTCGACTCTGACAGTGTGCTATGCGCCTTAGACTCAGAGCCATTGACCACGCTTGGTCTATTATTTTAAAAGCAAGGAGACTTACTATTAGCAAATATCTGCACCGGGTTGCCATCCCAGGGCCAGCCTTTAAACTGCCACGCGGGCCCTTGCACGAACACCGCGACGACACGATCCCACTCCGCCGCCGACAGCCGGCTGGGATTGTCCACTATGCGGTATGGTACCTACGGAAATAAATACTTTTTAATTTATGTGTATTTTTATTATTTGTTGCGTTCCGTTCAATACTCAGATTATAGTTCGACCCAAGTAAAGCGCCACCGGATATGACCGAAAACTATAGTAGAAGTACTTACCTATTTATATTCAGTCCAGTAAAACGTGAAAAATCTCGTATAAATAAAATAAGAAAACTTCCTAAGTAAGAGACTGACTGTCTGTCACATTGATAAAATATAAATAAGACAGTATGTGTTTTTGTTTGTTCTCATTGAACTCCATTATATATGCAATAGCCGACGTATCTTTATATTAAGTCTTAGTCTAGGTTAACAACCTATCAATGCTGCTTTTACTCTTGTAAAAAGATTAACATTATCAACTCACCGTCATAGTTGTCGCATTAGTAGGCGCATGGTCGGGCGTTGGACCTTTTCGCCTTTGCATTAATACTTCATTTTCACGAGCCGAACCTTCGGCTTTCTTTTGTTCCACAGTGAAGAATCTGCAAACAATATAACACTTGAAATCTACTTGCGATTGCAAAGTACCATATTGAGACCCGAATAGTCCAACTCGGATGGGCAGCGTTCGGAAAATTGCGTAATATCTTCTCGTCCAAAATCCCGCAGTGTCTGAAGACAAGGGTCTTCAACCAGTGTGTGTTGCCAGTGATGACATATGGAACTGAAACGTGGTCTTTAACTGCTGGCCTTTAGGAGAAACTTAGAGTCACGCAACGGGCAATGGAGAGAGCTATGCTCGGAGTTACTTTGCGCGATAGAATCCGGAACAAGGATATTCGCCAAAGAACCAAAGTTACCGACATAGCTCGCAAGGTTTGCAAGTTGAAGTGGCAATGGGCAGGCCACATGGCTCGAAGAACTGACAACCGATGGGGAAAAAAGGTTCTTGAATGGCGACCGCAAACCGGAAGACGCAGCGTAGGCGCGGCCTCCCACTAGGTGGACCGACGACATTGTAAAAGTCGCGGGCAACCGGTGGATGCAAATGGCAGGTTGTCGTACAGTGTGGCGGTCTAAGGGAGAGGCCTTCGTTCAGCAGTGGACGTCTCCGGGCTAATGATGATGATGATATTGAGACATATATAAATAAACTTTGATACGTTATCCAGCTATATTTATAAGAATCTCATTTCACTGGTTCAGTGTCGAGGTCCTATCATTTAGCCGGAATAACATTAATAGGGTAGATGACTGATGTTTATATCGTTGAAACCAATAAATAGCTTTGATGAAGAATTTAAGTAAATATAGCATGTTTATTGAAAAAATAATTTAAATCGGTTAATAATGTTCTGATAAATGAGCGTTTAAAGTTTTTGTTAGAGACAACTGTCCCTTTCCCACAAAACAAAAATGACGTCACGCCTTACTTGTCAGAATAGAATTAATATGGCGTACTGAGAAGTGACGTCACGAATTGCTGTTTCGCCTCTCTGTCTAGCATGATATTAACGGCCTTACTTAAAAAACTTTTCAACCGTTAGTCACTGCTTAAGATTCTCTGCCATCTTCTCTCTGACGTGAAGTTGCACGTGCTAGAAAAGGACAGAGAAGTTTAAGCAGTGACTAAGAGAAACGAGATTATTTTAGGTAAGGCCGTAAAATGCTTATAAGTTTCTTATTTTTGATCAGATTTTAATTTAATTTTCTTTAATCGGCTATATTTATGGGCCACATTTTAATAAGACAATAAAAAAACCAGACATCTAGCCTATTCATGCTCCTACGTCCGGAGGACGCAGCGTAGGTAGGCCTCCCGCTAGGTGGACCGACGACATTGCGGAAGTCGCGGGCAATCTGTGGATTCAAATGGCTGGTTGTCGTACAGTCTTCTGGCTGATGATGATGCTCCTACGTCTGTGATGGGCGCGGAAGATTTAGTTTCTGGCTGTACATGCGCCGTTTTGCTTGGACTGTGCCAAACTTGTTTTTAACATGAAGGCAAGTATCTACACAGAATACATAATAGTCCTACTTACAGAAGATTCTATCTCCTAGAAAACGTGTTTGAACATAGTTGAAACACAATATATCTTTAACTACAATAATGCCATATTCACAATATTCAGTGCAAGCTAATTTGTACGCTATTTGTATTGCACAGTGTGTGGGTAAGTGGGTATGTCCTAAAACTGCACCCAGAACCACCGGAAGCCGCCTGCCAAGCATGGGTATATAACCTCTTAAGGAGGAGGCCTTCATCCAGCAGCGGACGTCTTCTGGCTAATGTTGATACACTAGATTGAACACTCACTTGAAGTCTTGCAGCATGTCCTTAACATTGTACATGGTTATGAGTGAGGTGGCGGCGGCGGGAATGATGATGATGGGTGTGCGCGAGGGCCGCTTGCCGCCGCCGCCACCCGGCGGAGGCCGAGCGGCCGCTACTGGTAGCAGCTCCCTGCGCCCGGGCGTGCCCAATGACGGCGGGCCGTTTTCTGTTACACAAGAATATCGTTACTTTTATATCATACTAGAGATCGCACCGCTACTCCAAGTGAAGTATGACTTTTTTTTTTTTGGCTTGCGTTTGACTTCCATCTCGTCTGATGACAAACAAAGATGCAGTCTACGATGGAGCACGCTTGCCTAGAAGAAACCGATTCACTCGCGAATTGAAGATGCCCAGATTATAATTATCGGAAACTCCCACTCGGGCAGCGCATTCCACTTGCATTTTTGCTGTTCGCCCCGCTCCCATACCCTACATTTGGTTTTGTTTTTCTCCCCATTTTCACCCCTTTAGATCAACCCTGGCAAATAATAACATTGTTTTTGTTTTAAAAAATCTATAAATACCTATTTTAATCACTATAACTTCAAAAACTTATATCTTTCCTAATAAAGTTACACCCCCTATTTCATTATAACTCATTAGCAGTAAGTGCTTGTACGATAGCTCGACTAGGTATTTCAATACAATCAACGAAGATAAACAATGGACGATTTAGTCAGACTTCGGATGGGTGACCACGAGTGGGATAAACAATTATTTCCGAGTGTAAAGCTGCAAATGTATCAGATGATACAGCATACATTGTCGGGCCCGCTTTGTCTTATAACAGCGATTATTAAGGCTTTCGAGCGCCATAATATGAGAATGTTAATATCGAAGTTCATTATCTACTCTGATATTAGGGCTGGCTGGCTACTAAACCTAAAAAAACCTACTTACATTGTAACTGAAATGAAATCACACTATTTTGTACACTATTATTACTATAGCTGCTGGCTGTAATATGCCGAGATATCCCGAAAACAAGCTAGCGAGTGTATTAGAAGTTATTGCAACTGCGACTTGAAAGTCAATAAGGAGTAAAGATAGAGCACTAAAAAACCAAAAATAGTGCTATTGCACAGAACCCTCGGAGTGCGAGGCCGTCTCGCACTTGGCTCATAAGCTAATAAATAAAGCTATGGGATACATAGGTTACGATTCCTGGTGTGATCAATAAATAATGAGTTATATATGCTGCGTTCCGTAATGCGTTAAAAAAGATAATATCGCGAATCCGACCAAAGTCACAATTATTACTCGCTCAAATCAAAGCCCTTATATTTTGTGACTATTAAATTTGGTCGGAGTCGCGATATTATCACTTTTAGCGCATTACGGAACGCAGCAATAGTAAGCTTTGCATTGGTCATGCTAAATTAATGTCAGAAGTCGACAGCATGAAACGCATTAATAAAATATTAGACTAGAGTAGGATGGCATTAATTGGTAAGGAGGCGATTAGAAATGAAATCATTATAGCGAGCGTTATTGCCCTTTATATTTTCTGCATATCGCTGATGACAGGATTAGAACCTATCTTATTTTTCTCCACTTGGTATAAAAAGAGTAATACTTACGTTGCATTTGCCTCGGATGATTCGGCGTCTGTGGAGCGCGAGCCGCGACTGGAACACTTGGTCCTTCTGTCACTGACTTTAGGGTCATGCCATGGTACGTCCCCATAGTGTCGATTTTGAATCCTTCCGTCTCTGAAACACATGAATGCAACATGTTAGTCCAACTGTGAAATCTTTGAAAGAAAAAATTTAGGCAGTCAAAGCATCTCTTGACCACAATTTATCGCCTAACACCATTATATGGTTGGAGCGTGCTCATCTAGTACCATAGAGATGGATTTATAGCACTACCTATTATTCTTATTCCTGAGCAACCTCATATTATTTTTCTTGAAAAATACGTGGAGGAAAATTTCTTACTAATATAAAATGGATGATAGGTTGTCTATACTTCCATAGAAGCATATATCGTCGTCGTGAGTCGACGTCAGCCATAAGACGTCCACTGCTGGACGAAGGCCTCCCAATAGAGAGGTGTTGCCATAATCCCCACGCTTGGCAGGCGGCTTGGGGATCGCAGAATGCTTACCACCGTTAACCAAGAGGATGCTGCTGCCCGTCTTCCGATGGGTCTGGTTGCAGTTTAAGGACATACCCAGGTCAGAAGAGTAGTGACATTTAAATAGGTACTTGATTCATCATCAACCAGAAAAAGTACACTGTTGGACGAAGGCCTCCCCCTTACAAGAGAGTGGGAGGTACTTGATTGATCATGTTCAATTCAGGACTCAATGTTTATAAAGTTATAAGTGTGCTGGACTGGACATGAGGTTAGATACTCTAACAAAAATGGACCAAAGAGGTTGTATCTTGTTTACCCCAAAGATGGAAAGAGATCAAGAGGACGACCACAGAGAAGGTGGGAGGAGGACATACCAAAAAGGTGGTACAAAATAGCCAAGTTAGAGAATAGTGGCGACTTCTAGAGGAGACATCCAGAGAGGACAATCTGATAGTGAAACTGGTGCTGAAGTCACAGACTGAATTTTTAGAACTGTTTTTTATTATTATTATGTATATTAGAAACTAGTTGTTAATATCAGATAATAAACCCTATTCTAAAAAAATAAAAAAATTACTATGAAGTGTTACTAGATTTTTGTCTTTTGTTCAAGCAGTATATTTACCTTCTTTCTGCCTAATGAATCTTTCCTGATCGTATCTGTTATACTGAGTCTGCTGCGTCGGCATCACTGTGGGCGGAGGCATGATCACTGGCTGAGGCCTGACTGCTCCCGGCCTGCCTTCCTCTCGTGCTTTAATGCTGGTCAGTAGCGCTTGTATACTTTTTAAAAATGTCTGAAAGAAAGTTCAATAGATTATGACAATGCAAAGTAATCTATGTTACTAATCAAAACTACTGACTAGTTACTTACTTTGCCATTGCTCTGTAATACTGTGGTTCTGGTCCTCCATTGCCTCTCCCGGCTGATAATATCTTTGGTGAGATCTACATCATAATCCAGGATGGCTCTCAAGTCTGATCCCACAACACCAAGTGTGTCCGCGTAGTCATTACTTTTGATGGTCGTCCTTTTTTTTGCCAAACGCTTAGCTTTAATAGCTGCGATCTTCTCCACTGACATAGCCTCGGAAAGAGACCTAGAGAAGAGATAATAAATCAATGTTTGTTATTTTATTATTCGGTATAATAAGAATGGTTCTGATGCAACTAATTTATTATCACCGTTAAACAAAGAGATTTTTGTTCAATAGAGTGCTAGGTACTCTGTGAAAGAAAAAAATTTGTGGTAAATTAAATTTTTAAGTAACTTATTTGTTCTTCGCATAGGAATATAATCATTTTAGATACAACACAACCACTTCACTAAAATCTAGAAAAAATTATGTCCATATGAATATTGAAAACGTACCCATCAAGATTACATTATTATACAACTATGCTTACATCCAAAAAAAGGAATGTTAATAAAAAAAACTTAACTATATTGTAACTTTTGGACTAAACTCATATATTACTGTGTAGGTTATCTAGACAACCTTTACCTACCTTTAGACCTGAATGTCACAGAAAGTATCATGTTTTTTTACACATACAAGTTGTGCTGACATACTAATAATACACAAACTGTAAATTAGTAGCCTACACAATTACATCCAAACATTTCAAAGTTGTGAGAGTGGAAACAAACATCCTCACAGGCTTTTAAGGAGTCTGTTCATTATGATGTACCACACCATGACCGTGCTACGAATGTGACAGGTAAAAAAATATTCTTTGTATTGAAAAGTATGACACTATTCCCACTAGACTGTTCCGTCATCAACCAACAACATCACGTACCATGTACAGAGCATTAACAAATTGTCGACGAGAATATTTTGCCAGTGCTGACACGCACATGCATGGTGTGCGACGTTGCTAAACTGCTACGCACAGGAGGCAACCTATCAGTTCCTATTGGTTTTGGTGGATGTTGCACATGGGCATCATACAGTCATAGGATGCAGGATGCGTATATAGAGCATTATCATGTTCCTTTCATTGTGTGATACATTCGTAGTCATGGTTTGGTACGGCATAGTGGGCAGACTCCTTAAATGTGAATAATTTTGGTATGAAAGAAGATTTCAATAAGCTGTATGACAGAAAAAGTATTTTACTTGATATTGTCCACTGTGACAGATGCCTCCTTGGGTGCATCAAGACGGGCTGCCAGTTGCTCCCTAACTTTCTGCACATGCGTTTCCTCAATGCGAGGTTTCTTTGCAACGGATTCTCCGCCTTCATGGTCATGTGTTCTTTTGACCTGTGTAATTATGATAAAATACATTTAATATAATGCATTTGAAACCGAGGCAAATCATTACATAATTTGAGAAAATTTCCCTTGTATTCTTACCTGTGTTGGTATTTCCAATGGAGCACTTTTGTCAATGGATGCACATGTGACAGTTTCTCCATTCAAGTAAGCTAGTATATCTTTACGGTCTGGACGGCGCACAGCTGGTATATTGGCAGCCTAAAGAAAAAGAAACTATTCTTGTACTCCATCCATACCATGACACAATTTTAATTATGCAGAGAAACAACCAATCTACATACCGCAGCTTGCCGGACATACACGGGATGTGTTAATTGAATGTGCTTAAGGATAAAAAGAAGACATTCTAACGTATAATATTCTTTAATACTGCCTTCTTTGCCAGATCTGAAACAAGACATTAACTTTGAAACTTGTCCTTTTGTAACAGTAAGTCCACATCAGAGTAGTTTCACTTACCCCCACATAAGGTAGTTGGTCTTAACATTTTTAGGCCACGAAAATTCACCGAATATGATCTGGTTATCGCGTTCAATAATTTCTTTTTTGTTTACGTTGTACTGACGAAGTAAACTGAGCGGATCCGCCATGATTACTTCGTAGCGCTATCGCTTGCCTGCCAACTGAAGTTAATTTTCTTTCCTCTAACTCAACTAAAACTAAATATGACACAGAAACACGACACGTAGATAATTTATGGTTCACTTTTATTTCAAGTAGGCTATTACGACAAATGTGATTATTTCTATAATAAAATTAAACGCAACATATTTGCATTTTGCCACTTTGCTTTTGCTAATTTTTGCTTGTGCTTGCCTTGCTTGCTTTGCGTTTGCTTTCAGGGCTACCATTCTAAAAACTCAAAATGCCACACAAAAAATCTAATATCCGCCAACATCACCTGTCCTAAGACCGCCTAATGTAAATCATGCCAGACATTTTCAAAATGCTATTATTTTTCAAAATCTGCTGCCTATATGCTGCTTCTTTTTTAGAACTTCAATAAAATAACCACATTATTTTTACCATGGAAGTATTCACAGGGAAAATAACGAGGTTAAATCTGCCATATTGGCAAAAACCTATTACAAATGGTCGCACTGTTTGCTTTGCTTGACTCTTTGTCAGTTGCGCAAGGTTGTCAATGTCAGGTTTTTTTTCTTTAGTTATTGGCTTCACACGTTGTGCATTCTGCCAGCGGCAAGTTTATGAATTTGCAAGTTTTTTAAAATTAAAATTAAGTCAAATATGTCACGAAATCACAGTTAGTCACACGAAATTAGTCCAAGTCATACCCTAGTAAAGTTGTGGCGACTTTACTATGAGTTTCTACGGTGTTTTGAAAACAACACGAAAATACATGTTTCACCACATTAACACTTGCCCACAATCGTGCATGTAATGGGGCGTTTTCTATTTTAAAAAAAAGTGTTCGTTCCAAAAATTATAATAGGTGGCGTGAAGTCGTTTGAAATTGTTTATGTCAAACTTGGCAATGTGTCATTGATTGTAAAACAGTTCATTTCGTTTAAAAACAAAAAAACTCTTTACACATTGCTGTTTGCAGTTTGTTTCATAGGGAAATTAAACACTATGTTTTAGTTTGTTTTCGCTCACGAGCGTGGTATATTATTGTTATTGTTTTTTGCGCTTTCCAACGCCTCTGCTTTGTTTTCTGGATCCATCGAACGTGACCTCTGCATTTCTACCTTCGATTCGGTTTCGATTTGCTTACGTTTTAGGAGCGTTTACTTTAAGTTTTACCCAATATCATACCTCAGGGTGATAAGGCCGTAGTCCAGCAAATTGGATAAGGCTAAATGCGGATATGTAGATTTAAAACACCACTGAGTTTCTTCTCCAGTCATAAGACCGGTTTCCTCACTATGTTTCCCTTCACCGAAAAACCAGAGGTCATCCAGCGGTATTTGAATTCGTACATAAATTCCAAAGAACCCATTGGTACGAGTCGTCGGGATGTAAACCGGCCAACTATAGAAATCTGAAGCGGCCCGTCTTACCCTAACCGGGTACCGTTATACCCTAGTAAAGCCATGGCAACTTTACTAGAAGCTTTTTCGGAGATTAGAGATCTGACTCGATAGGATTTCATTCTGCCCATCGAGTACCTGTTACTGATGAAACTTTTTTTCCAAACGGTTTTCCCAACAAGTCTCGATGGGAAGAAAAATCCCAACGAGTAAAACTGTGACTGGTTTTGGTGTGACTCGTTACGAACCCACCACCATACGTAATCGGTATAACCGTGTTTTCGCCCGAAGAAATCTTAATCTTTTTTAGTTATTCCATGGCCAGGAATGACTAAAAAAGATTAAACGGGGTTTGACAGAACCGAGTTTTGTGCTTCTTACGCCATCTAGTAAAACATCACGATCTATTTTTTTTTATACAAACGTCTCATTCAACACTCACGCATAAAATTATAAGACTAAAATGTATTGGCGGAACTATAAATATAAAAATAATAACTATGAACATTTCAGTGGCGGGAACATGGAAAAATCATGTCGTTGTCATTTCTATTATTTTCTTTAAACTTGTGTTTTTTCGCGAATAAATGATTAAAAATTGTGGTGTGTTGATTGTTCATTGAGTGTTGAATTACATGCACGAGTGTGGGCAAGTGATATAATGTGGTGAAACATGTCTTTTCGTGTTATTTTCAAAACTCCGTAGAAGCTCATAGTAAAGTCGCCTCAACATTACTAGGGCATGACTTGGACTCGACTATGACTAATTTCGTACCTCACTGTGATTTCATGACATATTTGAATTGATTTGAATTAAAAAATTATGAAAATTCATCAAAACACACTGGCAGAATGCACAACGTGCGATGCCAATAACTAAGAAAAATATATATGAATATTTTCATATTTTCGGACTGTTGTTTTAGAGCAATAACAGATGGCGTTAGCAGGTCTAGAACTAGAAATACTTCTACTGAAAAGTCAAGTCAATCAAGAGAAGAGAAGAGATTGGATTGTTTTTCCGTGTATTTTCCAAACATGGCTGCCGGTCGAGTCTAATGATATTTTTGTGCTTTTTGTTCTATAAAAATTTATATAATTTTACGTAACTTAAAATTGATCGCATAAAGTAATATGTCATAGTGAGTTTAGTTATATTTACAATGACTTCCACTCCAAAGACTGAGAAATTCGGGCAAGGTAAGTAAACCGTAACGTACTCGGTTCTGCTTTGATATTTTTTAATTAAGTAATCATTATGCGTATACTTTCTCAATTATCTTAGCAGAACGCTTAAAGCTTTGAAAAAGGCGAGTTCATACTTATTTCACGTGATGTACTTGTCTAATAACATGCCAATGTATTGGCAAATTTTTGGTAGTCGGGAACTGGTCAGGAATCTAGGTTTGACATTCCTGACTCAAAACCTACATAACAACAATAGGTAGTTCATAAGTATTTTCCTGTATCAATTGTCATTTACATTGCTCTTCTTTGGCTTATTGAAGTTGCAACTATTAGCAAAACTTAAATAGGTGCATGCTTTACATGGTCTCATCAAGTTATAGTATCGGCCGAATTTTTATGCACCTAATTTAATTATTATTATCAAATCTAATTCGTTTTATTAATTTCTTTCGTATGACTATAATTATTGATAATAATATTTACTAAATTTAAAATATTTAACAGCTTAGTGTTGGTACTGCACCAGAGCTAATATGCCAGCAGACCAGAGCCTCGCTCTCATTATTTCAAGAAATTTGGATAGCTGTACTCTCTAGTAGATGCTGGCAGGAGAAATGCACAATACACCCCAAGGGATGTCAGTGCATTGGTTATTGCCTCCACATCAAATAGAATAGGCACTAACAATGGCTTGCCGGTTTTTCTTCGCACATAGGCCGTTGAATGGAGCTTTGTGCATTCTCCTTTCCTGGTGTAGAAAGTACAGCCAAGGCCAGCTGCTTGCTGATGCTTGCGCAGGCCTCCTGGTTTGTCCCATATGTCCCGAATTCCCCATTGAGCTGAGCATTGTTGTTTGGTTTTCCCTTGATCCATTGGATAGTAATGAGTGTTTACTCATGCTCCGTTCTGTGATGGTTATATATATCTATATATTTATATAATTGTTAGCTCCACAGACTGCGGATTTGTGCCTTTTGTCAACTTTTACATTTTTTATTAACTAAATTTTACACATAATAACTTAAAAGCTAAAGGCTAAAAGTGCTGGTTATATTTGCATATTTCATCTTGCAATTAATTAAATTTCATATAAATAATACTTACTTGTGTACTTTAATTAGTTACTTTCATTGTTATTGACTTAATTTTAACCTTTTGAGCGCCAATGTCACCAATAATTAACTAGCTCTAGTGGACCCGGTACGCCAGCAACATCTGTACATAGTTGGTAAAATATATGAAATACAAAAACATAAAATATATGGGTCAAAATCAGAGAGGCGAGCATTTTGCTTCCGACAAAACTTTTGTGTAAAAAATATCGTTAAAACACTATAATAATGCTATCGTTCATAGATATATGCACTTCGCGTGTTTATTTTGAGTAATAATGTTATAATTGATTTTTAATAAAAATTGTGCTCAAATAAACATTCCGGGAACGTGTCCTTAAACTATCTTTCGCAATTCAGCTAAGTCAAAAAGTAAAAGAAGATCAAATATAAATGACTATTCTTTAATATTAGCTTTAAATAGCATTAAAATAATAAAATTATGGTAAATTACATTTATATCATTTGAATTTTTCATATTTTGACTCCTCAAATCTTGTCTGAAATTTAGCAAATCATTTTGTGAAAGCTGGTAATATTATCTATAAAATGAACAAAAAACGTTGTGTAGATGGCGTAAGTGAGCATCGGTGTGAAGTCCGCAAGTCAAAGCAAACGCTGTTTGATGTGTTTTCGGATATAAATAATTATATTTCCAGTATGTACCATTTAATTTGATAGAATGTTTGTCGTACCTTAATTCGCTGTGACTACTGGAACGCTGTTTTGTAATTTGGGGGCACGGCAGTGCCTCCGCCAAGTAGAGCACGAAGCAAACACTGCCATACCATCCTTTACTGGAACCATTTCGCCGCATTTTCAGGCCCCTATTTGAGAACCTCTGGTTAAGACCAGAACGCAGAAATTTTCTTCATCCAGTAAGCTATAATCACATAGGTAAAATAAAAAAATTCAAGCCTGTAGGTCATTTAGTTCCGAAGTTAAGTGAAAGCAAAGTTTCGCATTTATGACACTCACTCACTCACTCACTCATGATCATCAAAATAGAACTAGTACTTCCCATAAACTCAGAGAGCTGAAATTTGGTACAGAGTTAGGGTTTAATGGCCACATAAAGGGAAAACTATAAAAACTAGGATAATCGAAGATCTGGAGTACCTGGTGACACTTATTTGAAAACACAAGAGCCCAACCAAACTATTAAAAATCGACATACCGCCTTTACAAAAAATATTCTACTTTGCCTCTTCATTTGATGTCAAAAATCGAAGGTCTGAAGTATCTGATGAAGAACCCTCAGCTTGTCTCAGCTGTATTAGAGATATGGTAACTTCTTCTACTTCTACTATTGGTACATAAAAAAAATCGACTGTCATTGCAAAAATCCAGCGTAGTGGGACACATCTTCTAATTTAATCTAGCCTATTGCTTCCCACTGCTGGGCGAATGCCTCCCCTTCTGCTTTTAATACGCATATAAATAAAATTAAAGGAAAACTCTGGATAAGACTAGACTGGCTTTTATACTTATACTTATAAGTTTACAAGAAGAAATAGTCGAACGATTAACTTTATTCTACTCGAACATTACACAAATTACACTAAAATATTAATTAATTTCGCTCAAAACTTGGTCAAAATATAATTCATTGGACTAAGAGTGGCGGTGATACCCGCACACGTCCCTAGATGGCGCTGACTGTATTTTAAAACGTGCTTACGTTTGTTTTTCCGATAACCTTATATGGCGAAGTGGCAACCGGCCGCGTTGCAGTCGTTTACGACATTCTTCTACTGCACTTGAAAACGTTTGCTAGGGATTAGGAGGGATTATTTGCATTTCGTTGATTTCGCTTATTATTTCGTGAAGTTTGCTAAGGTTAAATAGCAGGTTGTTATTATAAAATAAATCAATATGCCCACGTTTCTACAAAAAGAAGTGAAATCCCACCAAAAACATGCTGTAAAAAACTAGCCAAGTCTCGATGGAGCTGCTTGTTTATCTCTAAAAAGTAATGAAATCTAGACAAAGTCGTGCCAAGTCTAAGGTTCCTTACTACGATTTCTTTATTATTATAGTTAATGTTGTGTGACTTGGCCGTTGAAGGGTACACAAGGGAACAAAACCAGGTGCTCCATGACACCATTGCACCAATCTGTCGCCAGAACCGCTACCCATTGACGATGGAAAATTGCCACTTGGAAAACGTTGATTCACAGACGGACTTCTGATCATTGATAGTTTCATTCATACATACCCTTCCTTATTGTTGAACCTATTTGTTCCTTCCTTCTTAGCCGTTAACGCTCTTGGCAGAGTGGTTGTGGTCATCGGTTCCGGTGGTGGCTTGCCTAACAATAACCTTGTTCCTTTTTGTTACACATTGTGTAATTAATAATATTAGTTTAGTATTCATATAAACAATAAAAATAGTAGTTGCTGCAAAAATTAAAATGACAGAGACATGTCCGAAATTCTCTTATGAAAATAAGACAATATGTTTGTATGGAGAATCTCGGACCGGATTCCCTCTTAACGACTCGAGTAACACATAATTTAAACAACTTCTGTACCAACAAGTAGTTTTTTTTTACTTTTTGTAGATCCCGAACATAAAGCTTTTTTTTTCTTTCTTAAAAAGTCGATTTAATTGTTTCCCTGCAAAACATATTAAATACATCTCTGTTTCAGTGGCTTTCTAATGTTGTATTTATTTTGGAAATATTTTAATTAAACATTTTTAAACTATCACGGTTGTTCATTACATTTCTATTATTATTTACGGTATATTTAGCGTGATTATGTTGTGAAACAAGCTCCCGATATTTAGGCGCAATAGGGGAATATGCATGTTTTTTTTTATTGACCAGGGGGAACTTATAAACTAAGTGGGGAATGATTTGAGCATACTTACAGCTGCTACACTTGTCTTGACCGACGTATTTTTCGCAAATATCGAGAAAGTCTTCCGCCTTCCATAGAAACTTCAATTAGGCGTGAAGCGAAAACCAACGAGAAGTTTAGTGACCAAACAACCATAATAGAAATATCTAACTATCTATTGTGTTCCAAAATACTTTCTAAATGTTTATTTGCAAAATTAGGCAAATGAGTAGTTGTCGATAAACTGAAAAACATGATAGTAAAATTAGTTGATCGGAAAAAAATACGTGTTTATTACAATTCACTAGAATTTAAATTATTCTAAAGCATGTTTAATTGATTGTGTAATGGATTGAAATAAATCCCGGGTATAAAATTCGACGATAACTTATTTCCCGGAATAACGGTATAAGCAATTTTTTTACCGACTTCAAAGAAGTAAAAAACGTGGTGAATTTTGGGAGCGGCCCGAATTTCTTCCGCACGCGGACGAAGTCGCGGGCGACCTCTAGTATTGCTTATATTACTGGCCGCGGCTTCACACGTAGCGACTATCCCACAGACATAGGGTAAAACAAAAACGTAGGTCCGCTCTAACCCTCTATCTACATCCGTATTAAAAATCACTTGTTTGTATATTTTAAAGAACCTGGATAAGATTTGCTCAGGACCGGGGTGAGTGGCGTACAAGAAGGAAAATTATGACGACGATGACGTCTGACGCTTTTTTTTTATATGTAGTCCATTGCCGGTCTTAGGCCTAACCTCGAAGGGCATTGGCCCATGTACAATACACCACGCTGGCCCAGTTGCGGATTCATGGATTCACATACGCCATTGAATTTCTTCTCCTTTCTTTCTTTCTTTCTTACATGTTTCTTCACGATGTTTTCCTTCACCGAAAAGCCAGTGGTATAAAAATCCGTTCATAAACTCCAAAGACCTCATTGTTACGGGACTGGGCTTGAACCTGCGACCTCACGATTTCAAGTCGAGCGGTCTCATCATGCTGTGCATAATTATGCCGTACAATATCATGCCGTACATTATCTGTTTCGTACATCATTGCCTCCCTCCCAAATAGGCTTCAACCCGCTATTTAACCCTTTACTTGCCTATAAAATATTCATGTTTCTCAAAAATGTATACGAGTATTAATCATTTAATAGAGAGGCAAGTTTTATGTGCTCAAATAGAGTAAGCAAAGATTAAAATGATAGTGACTACGCGCTAGCCCTAATCGGTATTCGTAACGGGATTGAACACTGAATAGTATTATTTGAACTAGCCATTCCAGCTTACCGGAGCTGGTGCAGACGCGAAACTATTACGTGTGCCGTTCGTTCCGACTCGCTGTCCGAATAGAGTACGTATATTTTATTAATATTCCTGTGGTTTCAGCGGTGAATAAGATTTTGAATGGACAATATCGTTTTTAATAGTGGTATAACACAGACATACTTTTGTTACACGATACATACATAAAATTTGTAGAGATTGTTTGATGTGATGTCTCTCTGTATACAATTTATGGACTAAACTAGATGACCCGGTGACCTCCATACCATCTAATTATTTTTCCTAAATCACCGAAGTATTGACGAGACAAAAAAAACTAGTGGGTCGGGAAATAATTTTTTTACTTACTTTTTTAATCCAATCCAAACAGGTGGCATTGTGGTGACATTACACCCGAGTTCTACAGATCTGAAATATTTTTTTTTACCATTCTGTCCGATTATTAAGCATGCATATTTTTTATACTCAAAAAACGATACGATAATTACTACTAATATTTAAACCTCCTTATAGGTAAAAGTTTCGAAACAGATTTTTCGGATCTACACAGTTTGTACAATGCGTTGCGCCAAAAAATAATGTATAAGTATTTTAAAAAAACACATAGTTTGCGCGCACAATAAATATAAAAAAAATTGGTACTTATGCGTATTCAAATTGCCAATATGAACACTTGTAGCAATTTACTATTAAAAACATCAATTTAAAAAGTTCAAAGTCGTTACAATCATTGCCTTATTCCCATTATAAACACAGCAAGTTTCACGGACGTGTAGCTAAAAAAATAACTGGTACTGTACATTTGTATGAAAATGATCCGATATCCGGGCGCTGTTAATGCAGACAGATAGAAATCCGTTCCACATGTACCTCTCAGCGCTGCAGTCACGAAAGCTGCCTGAACGTGATCGCGGTCATCCAATTTCCTAGTCGTCGTTATAGGAATTCCACGGCAGCTGCTTCCATTTTCCCTAATTAGAAGTTTGTTTCTTGTGTTGTATTTTATCGAGGCTGCGCTGGGTGTTTGTTTCATCGTTGACAAAGATCTGTGAAACTGAGCTCGGAGGTTGTAACGGGACCACGGCCGGGACTGTATTTCAAACGCCTAGCCGCGGTTAGGGCATCGTGCCATTGAAGAATGCCTCCTATAATTGTCTCAACATTTATTTCAAAGCCTGTATCAATTTGATACATGTTCAGTTTTAAATATACTTAAGATGATTACAATACGAGGGCTGCACTAAAAGTATCGGGAATGGAATATTTCCACTGTTTCTGTTATATTAAAATCTTTTTAATTGAAAACTCCTTGGTTTTTAAAATCGAATACCATTTATTTATATAAAAAAAGATTCTCGGTCTTGTCACAAGGTTTTGTCAAACTTGTTTAGTCGTTGAGAAAATGGAATTGACTCGAGAAATTTCAAGAGCGATGATTTATTATGACTTTCGAAGTGGTTTAACACAAAAACAGTGTGTTGACCGGATGATTTCTGCATTTGGTGATGAAACCCCATCCAAAACCACAATTTATCGCTGGTTTGCAGAATTTCAACGTGGACGTGTCAAGCTCAGTGATGATCCCCGTCAAGGTCGTCCAAAAACTGCAGTCACCCAAGAAAACGTTGATGCTGTGCGTAAGCTGATTGAGGAAGATCGACATGTGACATACCGCGAAATTCAGGCAACTTTAGACATTGGCATGAGTCAAATACAAATAATCTTGCATGAACAATTAGGTGTAAAAAAGTTGTTTTCCCGATGGATACCGCATTCGCTCTGTGAAGAGCAAAAAGCGGCTCGCGTTACTTGGTGCGTCAGAACTCTCGAAAGATTCCACGCAGGATCTTCAAATGCTGTATACAACATCGTATCAGGTGACGAATCCTGGATATACGCGTACGAACCCGAAACAAAAAACCAGTCACGAGTTTGGGTGTTCGAAAATTAGTTAAAGCCAACAAAAATTGTTCGTTCACGGAGTGTTGCAAAAAAAATGGTGGCCACGTTTGTCTCCAAAACCGGCCATGTTACGACTATTCCTCTTGAGGGACAAAGAACGGTTAATGCAGAATGGTATGCTAGCATTTGTTTGCCACAGGTCGTTTCTGAACTCCGTAAAGAGAACTGCAACCGCCGCATCATCCTCCATCACGATAATGCGAGTTCTCACACCGCGCACAGAACAAAAGAGTTTTTAGAGCAAGAAAACATAGAATTATTAGACCATCCGCCGTACAGCCCCGACCTAAGCCCTAATGATTTCTATACTTTCCCTAAAATAAAGAATAAATTGCTTGGACAGAGATTTTCATCACCTGAAGAAGCTGTGGACGCCTACAAAACGGCCATTTTGGAGACCCCAACTTCCGAATGGAATGGTTGCTTCAATGATTGGTTCCATCGTATGGCAAAATGTGTCAAATGTCGCGGAGAATACTTCGAAAAGCAATAAATATATTTTTAAATAGTAATGTTGTGTCACTTCCTTGATTCCCGAAATTTTCAGTGCCGCCCTCGTAGTTCAACTCATTAAAGACGAGAAGATCTGTGTTACATCTAGCCATTACTGTAATAGCACCACTTACTTATCTTCACATCATCTGAGATTGCTTCTTCCGTTTAAGTCTAGATAAACATCTTGTGTAATTTTCTTTGGAAATGATCCTTTAATGCAATAACGCTTACAGCTTTTAGGTAACAATTTATTTTCTTCTCATCCATCACCGTTACCGCTACACAATATTTTAGTTATTTATGATACTAGTGCGGTAAGTTGGTTTTCGTCTTGGGCTTACCATAGTCACGAGTTTGTAAAAACGAATTCCGCACGTGTGTCATACAACGTTTTGACCACATTTGCGAGTAAACATATAACAGAAGTACAACAGATAATGAAACAAACTTTATTATTTGGTTTTTATTCTATCGGACGGAAAGTCGCAACTAAATACTTGACACTGGCAAATGCACAAAGTGCGATGCCATAGTCGTCCTAGGAGGAAAGAAGAAAAAAAAACTTTACTACAAGCATCTTCGGAGTTTTGGAAACAACACGAAAAGACACTCATTTAAGAAACGTTTTAACGAAGACGAACTTGAGAACGAAGTTTTCTTCTTTCCTGCTAGGAGGATTATGGCATTGCACTTTGAGCACGAGTTGCGACTTTCCGTCCGATATAATAAAAACAAAATAATAAAGTTTAGCTCATTATCTGTTGTAAGTATTTCTGTTATCTGTTTTCTCGCAAATATGTTGTAAAACGTTGTATGGCACTCGTGCGGTATTGGTTTTTACAAACTCGTGACTATGGTAAGCCCGAGACTTACGGGCAGACTTACATTCTTCTACTTGTAAAAACCAACTTACCGCACTAGTATCATAAATAACTATACTAGGAAGTAGGAACACAACTATGCGTATTCTCGTAATATAAGTGTATATTGCTTATATACAGTTATTCCAGCTATTTGGTAATACTATTCTGAATATAGAGACCCGTTATATGGAACCCATTTGCACTCGCCTCAACACATGTTACCTCAATTACCGAGCTATTCTCATAACGTCTCCTATACGCAAACGTTGGTTTGAGTACGCCAATTCATCTCTCTTTAGTGATTCTTGATTGATGTTGATGGCAGTTGTCACAACCCGGGACGGGTCGATCGCCTTGAGCCGCATCTGACCATATCCTACTGCAGTTCATCTTGACTTGTGCCAAAAGTGAAAGGATCGCATAATAAGTCCTTCGCTTTTGGGCAAGCCTTCTGCTTTCAAAGCATGTACGACCCATTAGTTACCGATGATTGCTTAGCGTGACTGCAAATGGAAGGTCGTTGTTTTCGAATAGATTTAAGAGCTGACCTTACAATTTACGCTACTCACAAAATTAATTTTAGAATTGCAAATTTGCCTTGATGTAAGCGCCATCATCAATGGGTGTTTTGTCAAGCTTTACGTCATGTGAGATCTGTAGCTGAATACATGATTATTCGTGGGCCTCTCTGAACCGAATTTGCTTGCGATTGAATCGATATAATCATGAAAACAAAAACTTAGACACGAGAAATTACTATGTCAGGGTACTTAGCCATTGTTTTAACCTGAAATATCTACCAATCTCAAAGGTAATTTTGGTTTTCGATCAACTATGATATTTTGATGGCATGGCGTGTCTAAAATGCTGCGTAGGTACTTATTTCCAAATATCAGCACGAATCTCGCATTGGAGCATTAGAGACGTGAGAATCTCGCGTGTGAATTACTATACGCCGATTATGTTCAATTATACCAATTGACAAATTGCTATTGAAAGGTTTTCGACCTTCAATTCAACCAATGCTGCAGGTACAAAAGTAACAACTACAGTTACAACCGCTTTAAAAGGTAACAAAAGTTTTGCGGAAAACTTATAACAAAACTTTATTCTTGCTATTGATATGACCTGGTGAATCACGAAACTCTAATCTCGTCGACTGGATTCTAAGAGTTGAATCATAGTTGAATAAAATAAATGTCTATTTGTCACTTGAAATAGTTTGTTATTGTGCTGATAATCACGGCGTCGTTTTGCAAGCTTGCATCACGGGCCTTGCACTGCAATTCGCTTCATCATTACGGTTTTATTGCATAGAGTCGCTTCGTGATGAGCTACTCTGTCGCCGCAGTGTTGAATAAAGCCAGCCATCACGTTGCGGTGAACCAAACGTAGTTTTCGTAATGTCACAAAAAATGCCAAGAACGCGATGCGCACAAAAGTCATCGTCAGAATTATTATTCAAATATCTCAATAAGATATAAGAAACCAGATCACTCATTTCATAAAACATAAATAATGATCATTTACAACGCACAAGTACGTTGCATCACGTCGAAATGGTGTCAGTGCTGTGAATTACAGTATTTAAACTCATCTGTTGAAATGATATGATGATTTAATTCTTGCCGTCATGGAATCGATGCCGTTAAAAAGTTCTTTGAAGAGTATGCCGTATCGTATAATGTAAGAGCGGGTGTAATGATCGCCAATCTACCAAGAAGTGTAGGGTCCCGTTAGGCTAGGTATCACGAACACGGCTGGTTTATTGGAAAGTGAGTACCGCAGGCAGCGGCCGATGGCCGTGCCTGTGTGGCCGAAGCTCTACGACAGGAATCTAAATCGGTTACGACGCAGATCAAAGCATCCGATTGATTGTTAATGCTAAAGATACACCCTATTACCAAATAGGAAATGGTTAAATTTGGTCATGCTTGCACAGAATAGTTATTTGTTTATAGGTTTGCGTTTGACCGCTAACTCGCCTGATGTTAAGCGAAGATGCGTTCTACGACGGAGCTATGGAGCTTACTTGCCTAAAAGAAACCGATTAATTCGCGACAAGACTCAAGACTTAAAACTTATTTCCAGATTGCATGTCGGGAAAGCCCCACTGGGAAGCGCAATTCCACTGGTTAGCAGTTCGCACAATAAAAGTGGACTCGAGCCGTTTCGTTCTTGTTTTATTTGGTTTTCCATTATTTTTAGTTCTCTTCATAGGCGACTGGTCAGCTATTCACAACTGAATTGCTGCAATTTAAACTTCAAAACAAAAACACGTACTTACACACACAAAACAAACTAAAATTAAGAAATAACTAAAGATAACTATCTCAATAGAAATAAAAGTGAGTGTCAATAATTTTTGTCATGAAACCGATCCCAATCCCAACTCTACAAGCACGTGATGCTTGCTGTAAACAACTATTGGCGCTGGACTTCCTTGGACTCTGTTTTCATGTCTCCCTGGTTGTATTGCGTATAGGTAAAAGGGTTCCTTTTGCAAAATGTGTCACGATTATTGTATTTTGTAATCTAACAGTTAAATAATCGATTGCCGATTGCATCTGCAATGTTACTCTCATCTTGTTTCTATCTGTACCATCGGCTCGTTTCTGGTGTGCTCATTTCTAAACTTGGTGTCTATAATGGATCGTAGAGTTCCGTGACTTTGCACTCTTTTATTTGTTTCCTTTCGTGACCACCATCTTACCGTTCATTTATCTATGACATAAAAACTAGCGATTTGTCGATAGCCTCGGATATGCCTAACATTTAGTTACGTGTAACTTTGTGAAAACATGCTAAATACTTTTTAAGTCATCGCAACTCGTAAGATTTTAACTAAACAGACTTCTATGTTAATTACGCCTCAAACTGAGTCTTTACTTGACACGGTCACGACATGACATTGCTATAAATGTGTTCTCTGCGGACCGTTAACAGATTTCAGTCCACGTAGACCTGTGCTGCTATGGTCAACTGACACAGATCTGTACCACACTTAGTATACCTTGCCATTCCGTCCGCTTTAGTAATTGCATGTGCATGCCTTGGCACAAATTGAATAGGTGTACTTAACAGTTGAATTCCAGTTTACACTTTTTACACCAAAATTCTAGTGATGTATTATGCATCTACGTCCGTCAGACTATTGTTTAACCGTGTGATCATGTAACCAGATACACGAATTTAGTTAGTGTTTCCTCGATGTTGGTTGTTAGGTATATGGTTTGCTCATTTTGTTGTATTCTGGTGTCCTCGATAGCAGTTGGAGTGAGTCGTGTTAGTTTGCGCGTAATATGTTAATCGCCATTACACATGTCGAGAAAATATAAAATTCTGTTGCGTAGATCGTTATTCTAATAATATTTTCTTTTGAGCGATTCATATTCCATTAAATCGATGTTCATAATTGTTTTTAAGCCATCTTAAATGTTAGTGAGTAATTTTTCGATTTATATGTCGGAACGATGTTTAATTGATGCAGCGCTTTAGGTTGAAAAACAAAATCGCAATGGCGGTACCCGTAGCAGGAAGACATTACCGGTGTTGAGTAATCGGTCGCGGGCGTTGAATCGGTCATTTGTTAGGACAGGTGTGATGTTGGGCACCGCCTCGGCCGAGATGTGCGGCGGAGGCAGCGCTTTCACTCTCGGCGGTTGACAGCGGGAGTGCGCCGGCGGCTGCGGCCGGCCGGGCGGCAGTGGTGCCGCGCCGTCGCTCGCCGCCGCCGGCTGCACCGACTCCCGCGATCCTCTGCAGCCCTCAACAGTGTCAGTACTATGCCGCGCGCTGCTCAGTTTCATCTCGTGCGCTCGGTACTGAAAAGCGACACGATATCTATTGTGATTAAATAACAGACTATTTTTAAACATACGAAAATTTTGGTGATAATTTAAGAAATTACATCCACACAATACGGTGGTATGTTCGGTAACGAAGACTAGTGTTGTCGTGTAACTGATATGCACTCTACTTACTCATTATTAAAATTCACAACTTGTTATGACTCGGTGAAATGAATAGAGTGGTGGCCAAAATTATTGGGCATTCTCAGAGAAAGTCGTAAATTCCGATGTTCAAGTTTCCACCTAGTGTAAATGTTTATCGAGACTCCTCGGTTTCGTAACTTTCTTGAATCTGTTCTGAACTTTAAACAACTTATTCATTACGCATCTGCTAGTGAACTCATGTTTAATTAAGGTGTCGTAACACCACCGCCACTCTTCGGGCGGTGCGCGTTTGGTGTAAAGTAAACGACCATTATTGGTAGGTATGTCTTGATTGAGTGATGACAAAACTTGTGGACACGCTATCTTATTTATTGAGGCCCGTGTAAATTTAGACTGTATTGGGTGTAGTGTCAAGGTTGGCAGTGCGGGTGCGGTCTGGACTGAACACCAGTCGTCGTGGAGCAGACGCGCGTGATGCTTACGATCTTGCATGACGTCCCGGGCGTCCGACGCGAACCATACTGTAAATAAATAATGATCTAATTGTATCTACATTGAACACACGCTATTTTTGATCGTGACCTTAGAAAACTAAACGTATGTGAACTTAAATAAAACAATTTAGTGGTGAAACGCAAAAACAGTGCCGAGGCGCATAAATGAGCTGCAGTTGTGCCAACTTTCGACGTTTTCTAAAGGGCCTCCTTTCCTCGTTGGCAATAGCATCCGCTTCGCAGCTATCTCCGGTTGCTATGGAGATATCCGCACTCAGTGACCTCGACTAGAAATGCTCGTAAAATAAAGGATTGACGGAAGAGAAATTGCTCAATATTACTAACGAAGGTGATAAAAATACACCAAAAGTCATGCCTCATTACGATGAAAGTTTTATCTATGATGATAACATAAATCAGAAAAGGAATAAAAGAAGTTATCATGTCTACAAGACGGGTGTTAATCCTCGTCCTCTACTTGAAAATACCGAAGTGTTACATGACCTAGAAGACAAAGGTAAAAGTGCAATCAAACGCAACATTAAAAATATAAAACAACGTGGAAATCGTTATAAACCAGAATTGCAGTGCACCACGCTTCTAAATCCTGTCAAATATAAAACTCCAGACATAATTGTGGACCATTATCCCCGAATAAGTGTTTATGATCCTAACAAATATTACGATCTGAAAAATAACAACATTTCGCCGTTAACCCCGTGCAAAAGTTTCGATAACTTGACCCTGAAAAATGGCAAGAAAAAGGAGGCGTATAGAGGAAAAATTAGAAATGGCGCCAGTCTTCAGAATTTGGCGGACGACGGTAATATGAAGCATTACGTATCTCCACGAGAGGATCGCCTCTACGCTAGTCGTAGAGATGACGCTAAAAACTCCTATTCTGTGGTGGATGCTCGATGTCGGTTAATTGTGCGGCGGGGCTCGCAGGGCGCGCCAGCTCCAGGATTCGGGACTTACCGACCAATCAGCAACGAGGGAATCTACCGAAAACCTACTTCTGGTACGACTTTAACATTGGATTATAATATTAACATTTTAAGAGATATAACCTAGACCTGCGCATGCCCTAAAACTGCACCCAGAACCCAAGGAAGGCGGGCAACAGCGTCCTCTCGGTTAACGGTGGTGAGCATTCTGCCATTCCCGAGCCGCCTGCCAAGCGTGGGGATTATGGCAACCCCTCCCTATTAAAGGGAAGGCCTTCTGGCTGATGATAAAGAGAACGCAGGGAATTTTCCAAGGGCTGGGAAATTTCAGTTACACTGCATTAATAGTAAAAACTAAGTAATATGACACTTTGTGATCAACTTCATTATATTTCTCAAATGTGTAACATAATAGCAGGTTCCATTGTCAGATTGCAATATTGAAAGTTGGATGTAACTAGATATCCATGTTCCTTTTCTACGGAGCATTACGGTCTTTGCACCTGAACTTTTCAATTTCCCTTCCTTGTCCGCGTCTACGCTTCGCAGATAGTGAATGATACTAATGAATTGCTCGATCTTGTATAACAATACGTAAGAGCTGCGGGAACTCTACACGATTGTTTCTATTGTTGACATAATGTTAAGGCCGTCAGCAAAAAGTGTATCAACAAAAGAATTCTCAATGTTGTCATTAAAATGATGAAGTGATTATTGACGCGAGAGAAGGAAAATTTGAATTATGAATGGTAATTTTACCGGATATCTTTTCACGTTAAAAATATATAGGAAAGCTTTTATAGGCATTTATTATACGAGTAGAATAATAATTAATTTCATCGTCAGCATGGTTGCTGCGACGACTTTCGTTTTCTCAAGAAGTCAGTAGGTTTGTGAGATAAACCACTGATCTCTCGACATATTGATTAGATTAACTTTCATTTTCTAAATTTCCTCTGTGATTGCTGATATTATCTTTTATGCAGTGTTCAGCATGTTCTTGTTTCGGTCTGTTTCACATAATAGCTATACTTACTCCACCTGAGCCGTGTAAACAATGAGATGTGGGATCAAAACACCCATAAATAATGAGATTCGATTTATGCTTTTTCTACTGCAAATCGTTTTTGTAATGCGTTAAGTCCCTCGCTACACAGGACCATCGGACAGGACATGCATGTAACACAGGAGCTGAATGTTAAGTAGTTGTTGATAATCGAGTTTGTGTGTGTATGACGATGACGCACGGCTGCCGGCTGAGGAGCGAGCATGACCCGCGTTAGGCGTCCGTCTGTCGCGGTGTGGTGCACAGAGGTTCGCTGGTTCAGTCGCCACTCGTCACTGCGACTTTGGGTGCGTCCCCCTGTCGCCTTCGGTCGTATTTATAAACTCGCGCGTCATCGACTGCATCATATTGATAAACTAATCGGTACTTACTATTTACTATTGTCGTATTGTCTGGTTTACTCTTATGTGCCATGTGTACTTTAGTGTGCGCTTTGAAACGTGTATCTTGTACCTAACAACCAATTTAGGAATCCCTAGTGCTGAGGTTATTACTGCGTTGTCTTACGTCATTATCTAGTGGGTTATTCTAATGCTTATTATATTTGAAAAGTACACAGTTGTATATTTATTATTATATACATTTGATTTTAATTTGCTCGACGAAACATAAGTAGGTAATTGCGTAGTTGTTGTGCTTACTACATTTAGTGCTTATATTTATGAATTTAATTATGTATTATGAATTATTATTTTTTACTATGTAAGTACATAGGTATATAAGTGGGTCACCGTAGCTAACTACCTATACTATTTATGATACAGGAAAATTAGACAATTTCCTGTAATAATGGTAGGGGAACGCACTTGCTGCTAACAAGATTTTGCTCTTCCTGCTTGAAAAAATCATTCACATTACCCTCTTACTAGATTATTAGTTTATTTGCAAATAAAATACAATTATACACAAAAAATAATTTTTAGTTATAACTAACTAAAAACTAAATAAAAGCCCTCTTACTTAAATTTTTACACGCTATATTATAATTATTATTCTGACGATAAGGTCTGTGGGAAAATACAGATATCGTATGCCAACATGTAATCATCATATCTATTTAAAACTTTGCTAATATATTTGTAGTAATGATGAAACTAATAATGATATGTTTGAATTGATGGTCTGATGATGATTAATAGTATCCATTAAGAGCCACCTCCTAGCTGAGCCCCAAAATTCGAGTCGGACGCTGGGATAATGAGGATCTGACGATGAACCTGGAAGATTGTTTTCGATTGGGTACTACTAAACCGATTGAATTTGAGTTCATTAGTTATGCCAGCATACCTAATGAACCCTTTTTTGTTTTTTACTTGGAGTCGAGCCCTTGTTGCAAACTTGGAGGATCTAGCTCTTATCAAAGGTTGCAAAGCATGTTTTTTCGTCATTTTAACGTTTCAAAATAAACAAAGTAATACGTGGCACAATCATTGCTTACACAAAATACACATTTGTTTAGTCCAGTACGTTTAGCAATAATTTTGTCAATAGATAACTTGTATAATGTATATACTAGTTGCACCATACATCTGTTCCAAACTAATCCAAACGTACGTGTGATACGATGCCATTATAATATTTCTGTTTTCAACATGCCAACCTTGGCTTGATGATTATAAGGAAGTCACATATGTACGGAAGCTGTAGGTATATTAGCCAATACGAAGTTAGCTAGACATACAAGAGGCACAAGGTAACGTTTCGAATCATTGGTTTCAATTAAATATGCTAATTTTTAGCTGGAATTCGGTCAGTTGCTATGAGATGATACGATGGACATTATTGGTATCGAGAAAGGCCATTATAGGGAATTTAGAGAATACTTTTGTATAGATATTTACGTTAAACATATTCAAATCTAAAATATGTAATTGGTTTTCTTTTCTTGTGGTGTCATCTTCGCTGGAATCCAAAGTTGGCTACATTAGCCATATCCAAGGACACAAGCGAAGCTCCTTACCCTGACTAAGTCGCAGTACTTCGGCAACTTAGTCAGGTTGCTCTTAAAAATATTGGACCACAGCACAGCGTGAGTAATGAGTAATGCCGAAGGAATAGGGCCGACGAAGCTCCCAGCCCCCTTGCTGGCAGGGTAGGAAAATTAGATGGTTCTAAGATATCCAATGTCCCAATACAAAGTATAATTTGATAAACTGTTTAGGCTAGACCATTTTTTATATAGATGCAATTTCGATTTAAAACCATCACGTTATACATTTTGCTATAATAAAGTAAATAACGTATACGACATCTATTATTTGCTAGAACTTCATTCGTTCCGCTGGCTTTAATATTCGCATCATACATCTTTTACATCGTCTATTCGCACTTACACTCCCAGCCTCTATAATAATAAATGGTTATCGCCTTTACGTACAAAATACGCTACGTCCTTTATAGGCTGCCTGGCTTGTGCCTTACGTGTGTGTGTAAGATATACGTAGTGTTATAACTATTTCCTTTGATCTAGAGTCTCGTCAAGTTGCTCATTAGGGCCGTAGCCTGTGCAAATGTGCATTTAATTAAATGTAAACGAGGTCCTGCGGAGGTACGTGCGGGCTTAATTATTTATATAGGTCTTCAACGACAACCGTTTCAATTACTTTTGTGTTCTTATTCTTATTCAACGTGGGGGCGATAAGTCCTGCACTGACGTCCCGCTAGGGGTGTATTGTGCATTTCCCCCGCCAGCGTCTACCCGAGCCAACCCAGCTCCTTGAAATAACGGAGCGAGGCTCTGGGCCGCTGGCATAGTAACTCCAGTGGGTTAGATAGATTTGATCACTTTTGTGTTAAAATAAACTATAATTAACAAAATAAAAGTAACTGCATAGTTGTGTGCATGTGTGTGATACACAGAATTTTTGTGGTAGGACTCTACTGCAGATTCTGTCTGGGGAAGTACCACACCTTTGCCAGTTATTCTATGTTGTCAAAGAAATTACTGCATGGGTATGCTGAGATTTAACATCTAATATCTCAGGGTGACGAGAGCAGTGCAGTGCGGCGCAGGATTGTATTCGCAACTTCACAATTCTGGCACACTACTGTTATGGGCAGGCGTGACGCTAACCACCAGGCGAAAGTCTCTCTCGTCTCGTCAATAGATTGAAAAAAAAAAAAAAAAAACTTTAAAATATTACTTATGTGACTAAGAACTTTGATTTGTGGAAAACCCTGTTTAATCCAATTTGAAGTCATACATGAGCGGTATTTGTGCAGTGATTACAATGTCCACTAATAGATAGGGTAATTTAAACAAATATTTGCTGGGGATAACTAATAATTATGTCTCCTAAAAGCGTTGTCCCATTTATTGGCTTCCAAAGGCATGACGCGTTGTCAGTTTTCCTGTATCAGACCGTTTGTTTACAAAGTTAAATCTTGCGAGGTCAGGGACATGAAGCGAGGTCGCTGCTCCACACTTGGCATGTTTTAGAAAAAGACGCTGACGTCGTCGTCTAGGTAAATGATTTGTTTTTCACAATGTTTCATTTTCAACCGACTTCAAAAAAGGAGGTTCTCAATTCGACTGTATGTTTTTTCAGGATTATTAAGACGATAAAAGCGTGCTCATGATAAAAGCAATGTTCATGCCAAATTTCATTAATGTTCACTAATACTTTCGGATTTTTGATATTAAATAATGTACAGGACAAAACCCTGAAGAACCCTTCATTTCTTAAATTTCGTTTATAATAGTATTTACGTTGTGAGGTATAGTAGATGGTTTGTTGCAGAAAACGAGTCTAGCGAGGGTGGGTCCGGACACCGCGGTTCGCTGCGCGGCGCCAATAAGCTGGCACGGCGCGCGCGCTCCTTTAAAGACGACCTGCTAGAGCGTATCTCCAATATGCGTTCCCCAGCGCAACAGCATCACCCGCCACATCTATCATCTGCCCTCAGGTAATATCATTTGTCCCGACTTGCTCTTCTGTTTTGTTTTCGGGCACGACACTATGAATCCTATAAAAAGCAATGTAAATGCCGTTTGAATGACAATAGGATTCACAAGCAGTCTTAGAGTAATACCGAATTGCACATTCCATATACAAATTGTTCGATTGGTAGCGGAGGTTCCTTTAGGGTTCATTTATCAGGGGCTCCTTCGGGACAGGTTGCGATATTCATCCATTAACAGACATTTGCCTGTGAACATGGTGCATGCAACAGTGTCGAAATATCGAGATCTCGTTTTCAATATTATCACGGCAAATGATCCCATAAATAGTCATAAAAATCGTAGGTCGAACCTGGATAAGATTGAGTGGCTAACAGAAAGAGAGGCCTTTGATCGGCAGTGGGCGACTATGGAAAATGATGATGGATAAATGAAATAATCATAACTGTACGTTAAAGTTTAAATCAGCGTTTTTCAACCAAGAACAATTATTATGGAGTCATCAAATGATTGTTCACTTGAAGCTATTGAATGAATCCAATCCAAACCCATCTCTAATTCATCAAGCAGTTCTACCCATCGCGGAGAAATTTAATGGGGTGATTATATTCCGGATGACAGGCGAAAGTTATTGTTTTTATAATTTGACCAAAACTTGATCACATCGGTTGATTTATTTTTTACTTCCTAACTAAATCCTGACTGTTATTTAACTGGAATACCTATCATACGAACATAATCTGCATATGGAGTAGTAGAGCTTCTAACGTGTTATATTAGTATTGCGCCGAAACGGAAATTATGACGCCTGCCTTCCTGCAGTTAAAGCTAGAAGGCTAGTAGTACTTAGGTACAGTTATACTGAAATATTCCTCACAGTACATCTTCCGACCTCCGTTGCCATATACAATATGTAACAAAATGGTCGAACAATACTGAAGGATATCGCGGAAAAAAAACAGCTGTTCCATTCAAAAAGTTCATTAACCGTGGTCAAAATGTATGGAACAGCTGTTTTTTTCGCGATTTCAAGCTTGGCCCCCTAGTAAAAAATCTTTATAATGATGAGTACATACATACCCTTCAGTATTGTTGAACCTCTTTGGTAAGTTATGATATCGCCCCGATCTGGGGGAGACGACAGGATTAAAAAAATCCAAGTCAGGCACCTTCGTTACATATTGCAGTATTATTATGTATACGATTTTTAACCTTCTGTCCAAGGACAGTAATATTTGTCTTTTAATAATTTACCTACTTCTCTCGTATGGGTTGCGTAGCAATATTCAATTTGTTTTATAATAAACATTGGTTTTTATTAGTCTATCTATATAGTCGGTAATTAATCATCATCTTGCGGGCTTTCTCCTCCTATCAGTATCTCTCTTATAACGCAGCCTTATCTCGTAGGTAAATTGTGTACACATTCACAACGAGCAATCTTCAAACTATATTGTTTCTTATCTATATTGATAAATTTACCTACATTTTACATACATAACTCCGCTATCTTAACTGTCAACAGCATAAGAAATTGTCGCTTATTTTAACAGTTTTATCTCGGCCGCCGGCGCTTCAACAGTGCCACTGCTGATTCGTATTTAAATTCAATTAATTCCTCTCAATAGTCACAAAGAAAAGGATAATTTTCGGGGTCGAAATAATATTCTCGATTCATTGTGTCAATTAATTACGTGTTAGCCAGAGCATAGCGTGTTGTGCAGTGTTTAATGTAAAGATTGCATTAAATGTGATTGTGATTGTGAGTCATTCGCGCGACCTACCAGTGTCGCTCATTACATTGTCTGCTAAAATCTCATTAGCTTAGTGCGTGCAATGTTAAGTGATTACATTTTAATGTCTTCGTTCGAGCTGTCACTCTGACTGGATTACTTTATATTCGTTTAGTGGACATAGCCTTTATTGCGATAAGTGGGCCTGTTTGAAAGCGGCTGAGTGGTATTACAAAACGGCTGTTGTGGTGGAATCCAGGTGTTTCTGCTAAATGTCTAACGCTGTGCGCTCGCCCGTCAGTGACTGGTTCAACATAAGCACGTACAGGCTCCACAGGAGATTCGCTAACAATGGAAAACGGTACGAATTGGTTAAATGTTTCGTGCTGTGTAAACAATACCATGCCGGATGTTGAAGTGCATCGCCCTAGGTTTCTTACATTTTACATTTAATATAGGTACTGCATGGCGAGAGATATTGCATGCTTCATTGTCTGAAAAAAAGATTCACAAGGTATTTTTTTTACATTACTCATATGCAAGGTTGTTTGCATAACCTTAGAGATACATCTGTGCAAACTTTCGTCAAAACCGGTTCGGTAGGTAATCGGCCAATTTGTTGTTTGCAATACATAGTTTCCGCTGAGCAGGTTGTTTGTAAATATCAAAGCGTCATCGCTAAAATGTTCTTTCTTGACCTTCCATTAAAAGTAGTTAATATGCTACTATTGTCGCTAGTTTATTGCTCTTGTTTATTGTAATCGTGCTTGTACATAAATGCGAAGTAAGGTGAACTGGGACCTCCTACTGAATAGAGCCTACCTTTGTATGGGAGGCGCGGTGTGGGCCTGAATGCAAAGCGCGTTTCGCAACGCATTCCAACCATTGACATTTTAATTTGTGTTCCTTTTGTAAATAAATTGAAGGTGATTTGTGTGTGATTCGCACTGAAGAGAGTAGTAAAGTAGGGCTTTTGCTTTTCTGTGGTGATTCGCCTAGAATTTAGAGTTTTCCTTCGTTTTTTACCAATAGCCCATTTTTGGCCTACTTGATACTAGTACACATAAAGTATCATATAGGTAAGGCTGTACAAGTTTCATATTAATACGTTCTCGTTCTGGTTCTCGCCAACCACTGTAAACATCTCTAGTGCCAAGTTTAAGACAATCGATTTTCCACTTCACGAATCGCATTTATTTATCGAATGAAAAGGCGCAACTGGTATAGGGACTATCTGATATAGACCGGTTGTTTTTGTCATACATGGATTGCCTTTTAAAGGTTTAATGCAGTTTGTCTGCACTTGTGTGCTCAGACTAACATCTGCTGATAGCTTAGCCGGGTTTTCACCCGCGTAGTGAGAAAGGCCAATAAATGTTCATGGTCGATGTTCCAAAAAGTCGAATGAATTTGTGCGAATCGCTAACGCGTGGAATATCTTCCTGAGTGGGTGTACCCGATAGAAAGGATCTAGGTGTCATCAAGACACGAGTCAATCGGTTCCTTCTGGGCAAGCGTGCTCCATAGATCGCATCTTCATTTGACTTCAGGCGTAATGTCGGTCAAATATGCAATCCCATCAACCAAGCCTACGTTCGTGAAATAGTTTTTAGAGCCCAATCAGCAGTGTGAAAGATTGTTAGGATCTACAAATTCTTCACAGACACATGTTTTACATCTTTTTACAAGCTTATAAACGTATGTATTTTCTTTAAGTTTATCTTAATCTAAGAAATCCTTTCACACACCTCAAATTCTCGCATCTATTTAAAACTTAGCAAAATTGTGTATTCTGATCACAACACTATAAGGGCGTGTTTATTTGACACGTATTTTTTTCCCGCCTATTCAACGCGGCCGCACGAAAGTGTTCCTCATCATCTAAGGGCAGTCTAAAGTAGGCCCTGTTGAGCTGAAACCCGGGTAATGGAACCCTTGAATGGACAAAAACTCATCGAGTTTGGGTTCGTCAGATTCGCGTTTTAATTACAATGGTTTGGACAACTAACATCCAGACTTTGAAAATATATCTAAATGTCTATCCAAACATCTGTCCTACTGGGAATGGAACGCGGCACCCGGGACCAGACTCTTGCTCATAAGGCAAACACGCAACCATTGAGCAATTGCTTATTAGTCACAAAATTATTTGTGTCATAGTTTAGTTCGCTCTTTCCTTCCGTCGCGTAAAGTATACAGTTCATCATTGACGTAGCAAATACCTGTTCTTACCGACTAACCGTCGGGGGAACTGCCCATGATTAATATGATTTAATAAACGCAATCGGCAAGGGACGCAACCAGGACACGTCGTTATTAAATTGTTTTGTGAGTGGATAAATTGACCAGTGAATTCCATACTAGCCAGTGCACATACTGCACTGGGTCAAATTATTCTGAATTTATAAAGGTTTTGCTGACCGCGTTGCTTGTGTAAGTGGGAAGTGGGATTTCTGTTATTCAATACATACATATACTGCAATCACAAGTATTGTTCAGGGCATATAAAGCATTCATTATTGACACATTATTTATGATTTTTTTTAGTAAATAAGCAACCATACTAACTTTAGCGCTAAAACCTAACCAAAAAAAAACTGTTTATTCAATGCTTTTTCTATAACTTTTTTTATCATATGTATCTGAATCTCTGTTGCTATAAAAATGTCCACTGTCTATATTTTATAATATAATTATGTGGCATTTTAGGTTGTTCAATTCAACTTATCATCCTTTTGGGTATAAATTCTATACTCATCCCAATCTTGACCATAACCTTATCTTAACTCGACCTTTATTTTATTTTTTTGTCAATTTTATCATCTCAATCGAAATGTGTTCTTGACGCATTCTAAAGTTATTTACGTCATAATTAATAAGACGTCATAGCCTAAACTAATCAGACAAACGACTCATCATTTTATTGTCAAGTACTAACTAACTGTTGGTTGTTTTTGTTACAGATCGCATTCCCCACTTAGTCCGAAACTTCGGAATATGGCGGCAAAATCAAATGCGAACGAGGAGGGGGAGATCACACCTGCCAAAGAACTTGAAAGACTTGTTAAAGAGGTACTCGCCACATTGCGAACAGCCATTTAGTTACGAAATCTTCAACCTATAATTACGAAGTAGTGGTAGCTCAGAAAAGTCGTGGTAGACTGTACCGTGACATCTTAAAATTGTGTTTGTTTGGTTCAGCCGCAGACGCTGCGCGACTGTGCTTCGCACCGCGATACGATTCCACTTCGGCGGCTGAGCCTAAGTGGACGGTTTTTAAGATGCCACAGTACGGCCCTAGTTTGGAGAAAACGTGCTTCAGAATCGTGAGGTTTGATCCCATGATTCTACCAAAGAGTTATTTGCAATATACGCACAGATTAAAAAAACTCGTACCGTTGGCTTTTCGGTATCGGAAAACATCGTGAGAAACCACCATATGTCCAAAGAAATCATTTAATGGCGTATGTGAATCTGGTAACCCGCACTGGGCCAGCATTGCAGTGGCAGTGGCATTTATTTCTGAGCGCTACCGTGTACCGGATGACACGTTAAATTGTTGGTCCCGGTTGCTAGTTCTAGTTTCTATAACAACAACCGTCAGCCATGTCAGAGGCCTTCGAGCGGCACATTAACTCTGACACTAGGGCTAGCCAATCAGCCTATACGAACTTACTTACTTACTGGGCCAGTGTGGAATATGGAAGTCGAGGATACGCCCGCTCCGTCGCCGTATTTGATATTCGCGTAACATCATAATAGCAAAACATTATATTCTCAAAACATCATATTTGCAAAACATTTTATTCTCAAGATATCATATTTTAAAAAAAACATATTCGCAATTTATGTTTTTTTTTTATCTAAAAGTAGCATCGGGTACATACATTCTGTTACGGGCTTGCCCAATAGTTGGATATTTAAAGACTGATGCAGTGAACGCTGTAACTGCACTAACGATCTAGTTAACTCTTTACTTGGCATACCTTAGGGAAGGAGGTATCTACAAAAATTGAGCAGAGCTGGGTTAATAAAGCCATATTTTCAGAAAAATTATAACACATAAAATACAAATACCGTCTTTTCGGGGTTTCTTGTAAATAAGAATTAGAACCCCTGTGGTAACGCCATGTCTGTCATGTCATGTATTTTGTAGTGGTAGGACTCTACTGCAGAGTCCGCCTGGGGAAGTACCACACCTTTGTCAGTTATTCAACCGCCAAGCAGTAGTGTGCAAGCATTACTGTGTTCCGGTTTGAAGGGCAATGTTACCAGTGAAATTACTGGGTATGAAGAGATTTAACATCTAATATCTCGGGGTGACGAGCGCAGTGCAGTGCGGCGCAGGTTTTTGTTCGCAAGTGCACAATTCTAGCACTGCAACTGTTAGTGGCAGGCATGACGCTTACCTCCAGGCGAACGTCTTGCTCGTCTCGTCACATGAAAGTATAATAAAAAAATAAAAAATGTATGTCTGCCATGTTATTCCTTCTATTCAGAAACTTATTCTATCATTTATTTATAATGGTCAATTAAAAATTAAAATCTAAAAAGATTATGTCAAACTATAACCCCTCGCCCTAAACGTGCCCATTAGGCTGGCAGCGTTCAGCGTTGTATTGCGAGGGAAATCTGTTGCACGAGATACTCCCCAGACCGCGGGTCTCGCCCCCTATCACGCAAACGCCGTCTTAGGTCCGCCACAAACGTCTTGGCTTCTGAAACTATAAAGGATATAGCGTCGAATTTGACATCCGTTAAATAATTATACTTAACAGCTACCAGGAAAGATATTTAAAATGTTAAATATACAGTACCGTGATTATGTTGTGAAACGAGCTACCACTACAACAGTGATAGGTTAAAACAGGGCTTTAAAAATGTTTTAGGGTAGAAACCACTAACCTGCCCATCTTTATTTAGTTATAAGCGTCAATGTTTTTTTTTCAGGTGACATTCGGCCTAAAACACTTTTCCGATGTTATCACCAAAAGAAAATTAGAAATGCTACCAGACAACGGTACCATAGTGTTTGAATCCATTGCCAATATTCACAAAGGTAACAATTTACGTAACATAACTGAAATTGAAATATATGTTGTTAATGTCGCGCTGTCTGTTTTTAATATTTAATGATAATCGCAGACGACGGATTTTAGCCGAAAGGCACATAAAACGCATGAGTGAGAGGAACAGAAGAAATTTTCTGCGTAAGTTAGAAAAACATCCGTACTGTAATTCGTAGATTAGAGTATTACAGTGCGTATTTGGTTGGCGTATTGATTGGGTATGTCCTAAAACTGCATCCGGAACCATCGGACGATGGGCAGCAGCGTCCTCTTAACACACTGCGATCCCCAAGCCGCCTGCCAAGAGTGGGGATTATGGCAACTCCTCCCTATTAAGGGAGAGGCCTTCGTCCAGTAGTGGACACCTTCTGGCTGATAATGATGAATGAATGACAGTGCGTATTTATCCCGCGGCTTCACCCGCGTGGAAAATCGTTTGGGGATCTTATTTTTTTTCTGAATATAATCCCATATCACATTCTGGCCTTTTGACTTCAATGTAGTCCTTTAATATGTTGCTGAAATTAACAATCAAACTGACGAATATACTTTCGAATTTATAATATAAGTAAGGATATGAGCATTTGCAACATGAATGCGTTTCCACCAAAGCGAAGACGGATAGAGCAGAGTGAAGACATGCAGGACTTGTCCTGTCCAATCACATTAGTTGAAGTAAAAATTATTTTTTCACAATTGTTCGATTGCGATTCCGGCACGTCTGCTCTGCTCCGCCCGCCTCCGCTTCGATGGAAACCTTATGCTAGGGTATCGCCCCATAATACAATTCATCCAGATCCGTTAGGTCTTTACAGAGAGTGAAAACATAACACACAAAAGTTTTTTTTATTGTAAATGTCATCCAGATGGTTTTGGTTTTTTCAGCAATAAAACCGTACTGCAGTCGGTCCCCTTCTCTAATGAGCGCCGTGAAGCGTCTGTGCACCGCTCTGGCGATGCTGATTAAACTATGCGATGAGATTACATCAGTCAGCTTGCGTGCCGACGCCGGGAACGAAGAGCTGGATACATCAGCCGATGCACTGTCTCCGGAGCACGTGAGCTCGGTGGTGAAGGGCGTGACTGCTGCCGTGGAAGAAGTGGCATCACTGGCTCAGCAACACATGACTCGGCCGGCGCTCTCGCCGCGACCCGCGGTCGTATCGCCTAGATCTTCTTCCACGCAGAGAAACTCTTTACCAGGTGTGTTACCATTGTTTTTAACAGTTATCCTAACTCGAACCGTATTTTTTGTTTATTTACGCCACGAATGATTACTCCGATATTTGTGTTGAGGGCCTTGTATACATTGAATTAACCATGTTCATAATTATAATAACCAACCAACTGGTCTTCAACCAGTGTGTGTTGCCAATGATGACATATTGAATTGAAACGTGGTCTTTAACTGCTGGCCTTTTGGAGAAACTCAGAGTCACACAACGGGCAATGGAGAGAGCTATGCTCGGAGTTACTTTACGCAATAAAATCCGGACGAGGATATTCGCCAAAGAACCAAAGTCACCGACATAGCTCGCAGGGTTTGCAAGTTGAAGTGGCAATGGGCAGGCCACATCGGTCGAAGAACTGACAACCGATGGGGGAAAAAAGGTTCTTAAGTGGCGACCGCGGACCGGAAGACGCGGCGTAGGAAGGCCTCCCACTAGGTGGACAAACGACATGGTAAAAGTCTCGGGCAACCGGGGGATGCAAATGGCAGGTTGTCATACAGTGTGGGGGTCTAAGGGGGAGGCCTTCGTTCAGCAGTGGACGTCTCCGGGCTGATGATGATGATAATTATAATATAAATAAAATAAAATAATTATTTCTTATTCTTCTTTCTTATTTGGTTCGGACGCCTTCTTATTTAAAATCAGTTTTTTAAAGACAATTAATTCGTTTAAATTATTTGGCATTTTCCTGTTACTTGAAATAGGCTTAGAATTCAAATACTTTTAGCATTCTCATTCTGAAATATCCAGCCTCATTTTTAGCTAGAAATTGGAATCAAACGCTTGTGATGAAAGGCGATCAAAACCGAGAATATGTCTCTATGAGTTTCTTTAGGTGACAATGCCTGTGATATATTTTAACTTGATTTGTTTGATACTCATCTTAGCACATGATAGGAATTATAGTAAAGCAATCAGATATCTAATCATCTATCTATCTATCTAATTCAATAAAGGACACGTGTCACTAGACTGACATGTATAACTAGAAAGCGACAGGCAATTTAGAAATCCTGATTGATCTGACCAGTAAATACATATGCGGTGAGAAGCTCACGTTACTTGTAATCATTGCGTAACCATGCGACTGTCGCCGAGATCCCACGGGGGCCTACCACAGAACAACACCTTCAACATTATCAGCTTATCACTACCCAAGCCGGACGACATCTCCCAAAGCAGGCCGCACAGTTCGACCTTCGGCATTTTCGACCACAAAATCTAACAAATTAATAAGTTCGTATAGGCTGAGTGGCCAGCTCTAGTGTCAGAGTTAATGTGCCGCCCGAAGGCCTCTGACATGGCTGACGGTTGTTCTTATATAAACTAGAACAAACAACCGGGACCTACAATTTAACGTGTCATCCGATCCACGGTAGCGCTCAGAAATAAATGCCACTCACGGTCACCCATCCGAAGACTGACCGGACCGTCCGTTGCTTAACATCGGTGATCGTTGAGAATCACCTAGACAGGCTACGCCACGAGCGCTACAACTCTTGACTAACACATTAAAAAAGTAGTATGTTTTATCCCTTATTCCTTATCTTACTTGACGTGATTTAGAAGCGGAAATACACTAATGATTAATGTAGATTTAGTTTTCCCCCAAACATTAATATAAGATTACTCGCGCTCTTTCTACTGTAAATAACGAGAGAAATACGAAACGAAAATACATGAAAGGCTAAAAAAGAAAGAATTAAACTAAAATATTATAGTAGGCCCCTTTAGCCACGTCTCGTAATGATGTGTAGTAAATCCGATGTTATTGCATCCATGTTGCATTATCAGGCTTACGTGCGGTGACGTCGGTTATTTGTGTATTTTGCAATATTTGTAGTAGTTGATAGAATTGAGATAAAGGTTTTCAAGGTAAAAACATATTGTTTTCCTGACGAGTTTGTGCATTAGCATAATGATGAAATATAAGTTTCCATAAAAAGTCTAGCAAATGTATCAAATAAGTATTTATTGCCTAGTCATCTTAGGCAGTATTCTTTTTCTATCTCCAGACTACTTGCCGGTGTTTGGTTTGGTATTGTGTTTATGACGATGTCTATCCAGTGAGTCCAGTAACTATCATTAAACCTTACCAAAATCGGTGGAAGTTTTGATGTAACAGACGGTAATATATCGACATTCATGTTACCTATTTGCATAATTATGTCGGCTAAAAATATAGACATGTACTTTAAATGTACTTCTGTAGTAGAAATACTATATTTGTAGTTTTCAATAGACTTCAATATTCATATTATTAAATACGCAGAATTTCCTTCAATCACCATAAATGGAATTGTACTGAGTATGAAATTATCTAATTTTAGTACTTGTGTACTGCGAGTGTTTACGCGGTTTTCCTTCTGTACTAAATGCTCAGTTATTATATATATATATATATATACTGTTTCTATATGCCAGCAATGTCGATATGCGTAGCTACGAAGAAAGCCAGTTCTGAATCCAGTATCCGAGTTGATTGAAATACGACACTACCAAAATGCAAACATACATAATACAGCCAACTTTTATAGCTTTTTCATCTAAACTTATTAAAAATGTTGCAGTCCTTATCTAATAGACTGCAATGAAAAAGACTGCTATATTTGTTTTCCGTAAGTTTCTGTCAACTTAAGCCTCGACAATGGGCAAATTTCTGACGGGCAATAAAAAAAAAAGAAGCTCATTGTAGATGGCTCTGGCTTTGCGCAGAACAGACGTGCCAGTCAATGACAAGTATTTTATTTTATTTCTTATGCCACCTATTAAAAATAGTGTGCTGTTTTTAACTGGCACGTTTAGTCTGCGCTATCTGTCGAGTTGAAGGAAACTTTTTTTTTTAACTCATGTTTGGGAAATCGTTCATTGGCATTAGTATTACAATAGAAAATTTAAAAAAACCCCGACTTGGAGTCATAGCTAAGAACAGTCGAACAAGTCATCTTTAAAGAAAAAACTAAATCGCAGATACTCATGTAGAAATTTATAACAAACAGCAAACAGAGGGGCTGTTTGCTTCGGGGGTTAAAATGATAAAACATAAGGTGTAAAGCAGCTCAAACTGTATCCAATTGGAGATAAAGGGGTAAATAATGTGAGATTTAGGACACTATTAGTCACGCACATTTTTTTTCTAATTTGTCATGTGCCAAAAATGTAATAAATTAGTAGTCATTTGTCACGTCTCCAAAAAGTTATAACTTGTCACGTCTCAACAAAGTTGCAAAGTTGTTTTGTTTGTTTTAACAATTTTGTTTTAACTTGTCATGTATTTTGCCGTATTCATCAAGTATGAATAAGGCAGATGAAATTGAAGCATACGATAATAAAACGGCTAATATGGACAAGGATATTGTTGTTAATTTACATTTAAAAAGTTTTTTTTGTTAATAATTGTTATAATTAAGAAAATACCTTTTCTATCTGATAATTAAATATAGTTATTTTATATTACCTACTTCTATTGGTTATTTCAACATTAAGCCAACGGACAGGTAATCTTAGTAGGACACTGTACACTGTACTGCACAACAGAAGCAAAGGGTTGCTTAATTTTTAAGTCTTCAAAATTGTTACATGAGGAATTAAATCTATATTTAAATGTAACAAGTTGCAACTTTGTTGAGACGTGACAAGTTGCAACTTTGTTGAGACGTGACAAGCTGTAACTTTTTGAAGACGTGACAAATTACTACTAATTTATTAAATTTTTGGCACATGACCAATTAGAAAATAAAACTGCGTGACGAAAAGTGTCCTAAATCGGTACTTCCCCAGGCAGACTCTGCAGTAGAGTCCTAACCACTACAAAAATTTAACGAATCGACAAAAAACTTTTCAAAAATTTTACTTTTAGTATTTATTTTACTTAGCTTCGCCTAGGTCAGCTTTTCTAGATACTTGTGTTACTTCGTTGCAGATATCCCTCTGACACCGAAAGAGAGGTCGCTGTTGACTGGCTCGCCGGGCGGCGGCAGCGACACGGGCGGCGGAGGCGTCGTGCGCGCCTCACACTCCTCCGAGTCTGTACTTGACGCGCCAGACTCGCCGCCGCCCAAACCCGCCCGCCCTAACCGGTAACTATACACAATATACAACATGTAACAAAAAGGTTCAACAATACTGAAGGGTATGTATGGGCTCATCATTATGAACAATTTGTACCATGGGGCCAACCCTGAAATCGCTGTTCCATACATTTTGTCCAAGGTCAATTAACTTTTTGTATGGAAAATATTTTGTATTTTTTTCGCGATTTCAGGGTTTGCCCCGTAGTAAAAGTTGTTCATAATGATGAGTTCATACATACCCTTCAGTATTGTTGAACCTTTTTGCTACACGTTGTATACACTATACGTTGTTAGTACCTGGACCTAGGTTTGCCCTAAAACTGCACCTAGAACCACAAGAGGACAGGCCGCAGCGTCCTCTCGGTTAACGGTAGTGAGCATTCTGCGATTCCCAAGCCGCCTGCCAAGCGTGGGGACTATGGCAACTCTCCCTATTACATAACCCGGGCTGACATTTAAATTTGTAATTTTTTGACCTACCTACCTACCTATTTTTTTGTTTTTTTTTTGTAGCGTTTTCGTCTTTCAAACATGGTATCTTATGGTTTTCTGAATATTGTAAAATACTGGCTTGCCTCTTTTATTGGCGTAGCTGCAAGTATGGCAATCATTTATGAAGTAATCTATTGGAAAACTTGGTAAGTTGATATCATAATGGTATTTCAACTAGAAATACCGCAACCGAGATTAGTCGAGCGCAACGTCTATATAAATATGATTAATATGATGGATTAGGTATTATATCGGTCTCCTATTTCGTGTCTAACACGTAGGAAGTTAACAGACAAGGCTTAATTGCTAAGAACGCAGTAAAAAATACAATTTATCAGAATCGATACCCGTTTTGCTATAAAATATGGTCATTTTAAAAGTAAAAGTTAGTATTTTAAGTTCGTATAGGAAACAAAACTGGTCTGACTTGCTTAGATATCACACGGCGCGTGAAAGCTGTAGGTATTTTATGGATAATCATGCGGTCGTGCCTTATAATTTATAACGTATTTGTTACGTATCAAGATTTAATAGCATTATAACTGCACGTAATATGCAAGAAATCTGGATTGGATATTACAGGATTGGATCATGCTAATTGAACGTTGCTAATTGATGTAAAGTACTTTCTACTTATCTAGTAGCGATTACGCGTGCAAATTCGATAAGAGTGAATCGAACATGTCATGCACTTTGGTCTAAACTTGGGCTATACAGTGTGGCGCTACGGTGCTGACATTAAATTAACACACGTGTAGGGTTAATCATCAGTAAGCAATAAGGAAAAAAGAAAAAAATCGCTACAAAACTCCTACAAAAAGTTCATCGACCTCGGACAAAACATCTGTTTTTTTTTTACGCGATTTTTTTCTTTTTTCCTTATTGCTTAATGATCATTAACCCTACACGTGTGTTAATTTAATGTCGGCACCGGCAATCATTTTACAACCCTATGATTATTTTGGGGTTGGCACGGAAACATAGCAATCGATCAAGAACGTTTATATTCGATGCAACCAAATACAACTTAGCACAGTTTATAAACGCATTCAATCAAAAAGTACTATGTCAACTTTCGATTCAAACGGAAGCCTGTCTAACACTAACCACAAGCCATAACTCGTGTCAACGCCAGACTTTCTCAAAAACTTCCTACCTTTAAGCGTGAGTGTTATGTGTTACAGGAAAATCGAGTTGGCCCCGCCTCTGCCGCCAAAGCGCAAGTCTGCCAACGACAACTCTCTTGGTCTGTCCATAGACAGGTTAGTATTTTTTTTTAAATATGATAAAGGCTTGCGTTTGACTGCCATCTCGTCTGATGATAAACGAAGATGCAGTCTACGATGGAGCACGCTTGCCTAGAAGAAACCGATTCACTCGCGACTTGAAGACACCCAGATTATAATTGTCGGGAAACACCCACTCGGGCAGCGCATTCCACTTAGCAGTTCGAATAAAGAAAGTCGAATCAAACCGTTTCGTACGAGTTTTTGATATATCAACCATAAGACGGTGTCGCTTTTTCGAGGTCCTGCCCATCCGATAGAAGAATGGGTAGGGGGAATAAGATCATGCAAATCCGAAGCACTCTCCGAAATGTATCCGATAAAATACCGATAGGCTAGCTACTTTTCGACGATGATCGAGGCTTTGTAGCTTGGTCCGAACTAGACAGTCGTTGCCAATGATTCTCCTGGCACGACCAACGTCTCAAGCTGGTACTTAGCCGATCCATCCCAAAGGTGCGAGCAATATAGTTCCGCGCCGCAAGTAAGTTATTTCGTATAGGCTGAGTGGGGCAGCCCTAGTGTCAGAGTTAATGTGCCGCCCGAAGGCCTCTGATATGGCTGACGGTTGTTGTTTCGCGCCGCGACCTACCGCAACGCGAGGAGTAATCGCGTTTATGTCCTACTATGCCCTTATACGAAAGTGGCGGGGTTACAAGTCTTCGGTGTTTTTGAATTGCCATGTTCAAATCGTCTGTAGAACCAGAACACAATAGGGTAGATGACTGATGTTTATATCGTTGAAACCAATATGTATCATCAATACCTTGATGAAGAGTTCCAGTAAATATAGTATGTCTATTGAAAAAATAACTTAAATCGGTTAATAATGTTCTGATATATGAGCGTTTAAAGTTTTTGTTAGAGACGACTCTGTCCCTTTCCCACAAAACAAAAAATTACGTCACGCCTTACTTGTCAGAATATAATTTATATGGCGTACAGAGAAGTGACGTCATGATTTGCTGTTTCGTCTCTCTGTCTAGCATGATATTAAAATGCTTATAATTGCTTATTTTTGATCAGATTTTCATTTTGTTTTCATTAATTAGCTATATTTATGGGCCACATATTAATAGGACAATAAATAAAACCCTTGTCATTTAGCCTATTAGCGCGATACTGAGACAGATGGCATAACAACAGATATTGCTATACCCAGCGTGGGGTAAATAAATAATTAGTCTGGTCAATAACAGATAGTAATTCATATCAGGCATGTTTTAATTGTGAAGCCAATGACTGATGACATTGTGGAAGTCGCGGGCAACCGGTAGATGCAAACGGCTGGTTACACAGTGTGGCGGTCCAAGGAGGCCTTCGTTCAGCAGTGGACGTCTGCTGGCTGATGATGATGTTTTAATTAATTTCTGTAAGTTTTTGTTGTCCTTTGGCCATCTGGGCTTACCATCCACTAGAACATCTTTCGCCAAGCACCTAAATGTGTGTTCCAACTACAACATCACTAGAAAGCTAACACTATCCAGAATATCCATGGCTATCAGTTCCTCTATAATGAAGTGGCATTATTACACAACTGTTATTCTTCCACTAGGAGTTGTTAGGACTCCCACTAAGTGGACCGATGCATTGCAATATTTTTCTGTATTTTTTTTATGGGCTAAGCTTTTGGAGTTGTTAGTGTAAAGTGAAAATAATAATTTGTCCTGTCATCCGTTTAGTATTCTAAACGATATAATTACGAGAGAGGAAGATACACTAGAGATATACAGTGTTATTTCTAATCAGTTAGCATCCCTTTAAGGGCATATTCTGTACATCAAAACAAACAACTTTTTCTATGGGGCCAACATAGAATCGCAAAAAAAAATACAGCTATTATATCCGTCATATGCATAAAACACTAAAAAACATTTCAAACCTATTTTAGTTAATAAGTGTTTTGTCTTCTATTTTCAAACTGAAATCATAATTCGAAAGAAATTCACAAAACATTTTTAACTAAAATAGGTTTTAAATACGTTTTTGCGTTTTATGCATAAGACGGTATAAATATTGCAATTTAGGTTAAAAATGCTCTTGCGCAAAGCAACGCCTGAATGAATCACATATGTTTCTATCTTTTTAAGAAGGTATAATAATTATTTTCAGGCTTTCCCTACAGTCTCACAGCAGCGGGTCGCTGGATTCTATGCTGAATGTGTCCAACGACGAGGAGCGGCATTCAAACATGCTCGACAACCATGACCATGTGTTCATCACGCCGCAAAACTCAGAACTACACGGTATACAATCTGTTAGCGTTTATATTGCTGTTGTTGCATAGAGACCTAGCTATAAGAACATCCTTGCGTCATATATGTCAGCTGGATACATTTTTGGTAATAAATCTACATTCGCCTCACAATAGTAAACGTTGGTGTGGCTGAGGTCAGTCTAGAAGATATAAAATACGTGTGGACCGTATGTATATCAATCATGAAAGGCACTCATCCATTAATGACATGACTGCCCAAAAAAAAGGAGTGTAATGTTTTCAGGGTGTATCTATGTATGTCTGTGTTTTTCTTTGTTCCACCATAACGTCTAAATACATAAACATCCTTCTAAAATACATCATCCCGAGTTATAAAGGATATAAAAATGTACTGTACCGCGGCGGTACAGTGCCATTTTCAAACGAGAACAAAAAAACTTCAATTCTTTTATATTTTGGGTTGTTTTTTGGCAGTACTTGTTTTGATTTGAGCTTTATTTAGAATGAATTACGTTCGAGCATAAATGTTGAATTGAACTTGAATAATTGACAACGTTCTCGATCCGTTACAGATTTGTCTGCTACTGCTATATCTTTTTGTTACCCTTTCTTTGTTTGGAACGAGAGTTACAGATAGGATCAATACGAGTGACGGGGTAGCAAAGACTTTGACTTATGAAGCAACCTGTGCGTAAAACAAGTATGGTGGATACTTTAGTATAGTGGGCTTAACGTTAGGCTGGGCCGTGGTTTACTGGGCATAAAGATGTTTGACATCTAATATATCAAGTTGACGAGCGCAATGCAGTGCGGCGCAAGATATCGTTCTCAAGTTCACAATTCTGGCACTGCTACTGTTTTTTTTATACAACGTGTAACAAAAAAGTTCAACAATACTGAAGGGTATGTATGTACTCATCATTATAAACAACTTTTACTATGGTGCCAACGCTGAAATCACTAAAAAAAAATCGGCTGTTCCATACATTTTGTCCAAGATCATTGAACTTTTTGTATGGAACAGCTGGTTTTTTTGCGTGATTTCTATGTTTGCCGCATAGTAAAAGTTGTTCATAATGATGAGTACATACATACTCTTCAGTATTGTTGAACCTTTTTGTTACACATTGTATACAATCTATTGACGAGACGAGCTAGACGGTTGCCTGGCGTTAAGCGTCACGCTTGCCATTAACAGTACAGTGCCAGAATTGTGAACTTGCGAACACAATCTTGCGCCGCACTGCACTGCGCTCGTCACTAAGATATTAGGTGTTAAATCTCTTCATACCCAGTAATTTCTCTGGTAACATTGCCCTTCAAACCGAAACACAGTAATGCTTGCACACTACTGCGTGGCGATTGAATAACTGGCAAAGGTGTGGACTTCCCCAGGCGGCCTCTGCAGTAGAGTCGCACCACTACAAGAATATGTTATGGATAGGCGAGATGCTTACCAATACCAATGTTAGGATTAAAGTGTTTAAAGTTCTATTATTATTTACGGGATATTTACCATGATTATATTGATTTAGAACTATAGTGAACAACCGTGATAGTTTAAAACAGTTTTTTTATTAAAGTGTTTGTTAAGTTTGTTGATAACGTTATTTATAACGATATTATTTTATTTTTCTTTGTTATTGGCATCGCACTTTGTGCATTCTGCCAGTGTCAAGTTTAAGTATTTTCAAGTTTTTATAGTAATCATCAAGTCAAATATGTCATGAAATCACAGTTAGTCATAGTCGAGTCCAAGTCATGCCCTAGTAAAGTTGTAGCAAATTTACTATAAACTTCTTCGTAGTTTTGGAAACAACACGAAAAGACACGTTTCACTTCATTATATCACTTGCCCACACTTGTGCGCGTAAATCAGCACTTAATGAATAAAACGCCACCATTTTTATGCATTAACACTCGAAAAAAACACAAGTTTTGGAAAATAATACAATGCAGCGACATGATTTTTTCGCGTTCCCGCCAAAACTCAGGATGTGATGAAAAACCCTCATTGCCTTTATTGATAGAGTTGTTTTCGACGCAGGTACGTGTAGCTGCGCGGGTGGCGGCGAGGCGCGCGCGTCTCTGGACTCGCACGACAATCACGTGAACTCTGTCCACGCGCACGCGCACTCCAACCACAATCGGTACGTCCAACAGTATGTACTGTGTGATTATTAGTTATGATTTTTATCAATCTAGCTGTGCACTCTTGCCGATCGAGTAACCTCGTACTTTTTGAAAGGTTGTTCAGATAGAGAATTGCCGTGGGACTTGAGGGCGTTGCCGTGTTAAATTTTTTTTTTTTTGTTAAGGTAGCAACACTATATGGTTAAGGCAATGTGGCTACAGCTGAGTGTAACATAATTATGCCAGGAGGAAAGAGTTAAAGTTACTATTTAAAAATCGTAACGTTAGTTCACTTATTTGCCATGCCATTTCTGGTTCTGCATTAACTCTTAAAATTACAATCCCCTTTGACTCGAGCACAAAACACCGAGTTCGCTCGCTAGTAGGCGTAAAGGAAAGAGATCAAAATGCGAGATTTCATTGTGATTCTACGGATTGGGTGTCCCTGCACAGTCGACCCCGAGGTCGCCCTCCGACACGATGGCGCGACGAAATCGGGAAGTTTAAAAAAGATTGGACGGCGCTGGCACAAGATTGAGACAGCTGGAACAAGTTGGGGGAGACCATTGCCCATCAGTGGGGCAATACAGATTAAACAAACAAAAAATAAATAAAAAAAAACAATCAGCCGCCGTGGTATACCGGATTGACGGATTGTTGGCATAATCTTGCTCTCAGCAAAAGAATACAGCGGGCATTACGCTTTGTTCTATTTCACTGGTAAGTTTGTGCCAGTGTTAATGTTCATAAATAAGCAGTGTATTTATTGATGACTATAAAAAATGGAGGCGCCAGAACCTATCTTAGTTTTCCGCCCTACTTATCTTACTTGACATGTGCACTATGGAAAAGTACTGTGTTATTTTAGTTTTAGCCAAGAGTAATATCCCCATGGTTTATAAAGCTTCGCTTCATCTTCTACCTTTAAAACGCTTTTAAATATGTTCTTCGTCACCATAGATCTAGTAAAAAAGGGGAGATGTGCGCTCTTTGACGAGGATCAAATAAATTAGGTCCACGGACCTAATTTACCTGAGTCACAATCGAACAGGCGCTTGTGTGGCACAATAAGTAGGTACAATTACCCAAATCTAACTAAATAAGCAGCGATTAAATGCTTGTAATAGGTACACAAATAGCAAAATCCAAAAACAAGTTCCACAGAATAACTTTGCACTCGTAAGTATATCAAAACAATTTTTTTTTTAAATTCTTCGGATTTATATTGCTGCTAGATCTACCGAATACCCGACTCGTATTTTGTTCCTGAGTTTTCGAGAATGAGTATGTAACTATTGCTATCTCGTTCGCGCTACAGTCCGCCTATATCTCTCTATCTCAGTTGTTGATACACATGAAGCACGAAATTGGAAATTTAGTTTTGTGAGTGTGTTGCATGTAGTTGTTTTAGTCCAATTATGTTTACGTGACATTAGAGTGTACCTCATCTCCCTTATTTTACTAGATCTATGTTTGTCACAGTTTCTCTATCGTATTATTTAATTGTGTCCTGTTTGCTTTGTTCAGTTTCTCCAACGAGTCTGGCTTTGTGTCTGTGGGTCACGCTGAGATTTCCACAGAACACAGCTTCACGTCTTCGTTTTCTTCCCACCACTATTCCAGCCATATGGATAGGTAATTTGGTTTTTTCTTTGAGTTATATGAGTATTGGCTGTGTGGGGGACTGTAATCGCGATCCGTATTGAGGTGAAAAGAGATTTATAGTTTAAAAAATCTCAGCAGCAGACATTCAAACTCTGTTCGATATAACTAGCAATAAACAATAAAATACCTTTGTGTGCTATATAGGTACAGATCTCGAGTTTGAAGCAAAGGTTGACTGAAAGCACAGCTGACCAAAAATACGTATTAGGTGCTATGTATTTATTTATGTTTATACAATATGTAACAAAAAGGTTCAACAATACTGAAGGGTCATACATACCCTTCAGTATTGTTGTTATATTGTTGTATTTCATGGTTGGCCCCATAGCAAAAGTTGTTCATAATGATAGTACTTACATACCCTTCAGTATTGTTGAACCGTTTTGTTACACATTGTATATTTTCGGGATACCAGACTTGGCATGTATGTATTGTATAGAAAGAAAGAAAGAAAAATAATTATTTATTTTGTAACATCTGTACCAAAAAATAACAGTGATGAATAATTAACAGATTCTTGAGTATAGTGTATACTACCAACATCTAAATCACATAATGACATCCTGCTTGAGATAGTTGTAAAAAAACTGATCCGATTACAGTCCAGTTTTACAGTTCATTGTTTTTATTTGTGTGCTGTCTTTTTATATGTTTTTCATTACATTTGCACGTTCAAGTCTAATCATTAACTCTGTGATTTCGAATTTTGTCATGTTTTGTCCAATTTTACCCTACTTATTGTTTATTTAACGTGCTACAAATTTCACACACAAACACGGGTAATTCCAAATTACCCTGTTTTCCCCTGACTTTATTAAAATGTGATTATTGTCCTGTAGTATGTTGAATATTGTTCTCAAAGCTTCCTGTTATTGTTTTTGCAGTACTTTTAACAGTACAGACTGTGTGAGCGAAGTCAGATGCACAGTACAGAGCTTTGAGAGCCGCATGAATGTAACCAATATGAACAATGTAACATCGCACCATTCTTCAACGTGAGTGTCCTGTCTGTTATACGTTTTAACTTGTCCCATTTAATCATACCACTCGGTCATCAAGACAAGTCTTGGAGACTCTTGGAAATCTCACAGAGAACAGGTATAAATGTTGGGCACTTATAGGCTATGCTTAATGTGATACTTTTTTAATTCAATTAGGACATTATTTTTTCTTACATTTTTATTGTATCTTTAGTTTGCCTGACTGTTTTATAAATTTTTAAAAGGATCACGTGGGCATAGACTAAATAACTTTATCAGAAATCAGCGTGAATTGGCTTCGCGTGACAAAGGGCCTACTATTTTAGTAGATAATTGCTCTATGCGGGAGTAAATTGCACTGAATACTGAGAATGTATAAGATAATACGTGATCCATCGGGACCAATTCACACTGCTTTCAATACTTTGTCAACTAATACTTGTGACTAAAAAACTGTAACTAACAATACCCGGTCCACTAGAAGTCTTCACCACGGCACCGGGAGTTATTTAGCAGCTGTATGTAGTCAATAAATAGGGTAGATGATTGATGTTTATATCGTTGAAACCAATAGCTTTGATGAAGAATTTAAGTAAATATAGTATGTTTATTGAAAAAAATATTTAAATCGGTTAATAATGTTCTGATATATGAGCGTTTAAAGTTTTTGTTAAAGACAACTCTGTCCCTTTCCCACAAAAGAAAAAATGACGTCACGCCTTACTTGTCTGAATAGAATTTATATGGCGTACAGAGAAGTGACGTCACGATTTCCTGTTTCGCCTCTCTGTCTAGCATGAAAAATGAATCAGCTATATTTGTGGGCCACATTTTAATAGGACAATAAAAAAAACCAGTCATCTAGCCTATTAAATGGAATTTCTTAAATACATACAATTGAGTTACAATTCCGTACTATCGACAATTACATCGGTAATAAAACACTGGCATTTGCAAAGGAAAAGTTCAATGTCACTACAAATATGCTTGCTTGTTTCTACGGGCGGCGCATTTCCTAATCGCTTCTAACATTTTCGTAACCGCTTGTATTGGCGGCAGACTGGCGAGCATAACGTCAGACGAGAGCGAGACGCCGCCCGAGCTCCCAGTCAAGACGCGCCGCAACATCCGCGCCGACGTACAACAGAGCTTTCCCACTGTTGAGATCAGGTAAGGCTTTGCTTTCTTACATTTTAATGCTTTATCGACTTCAAGGGCAAACCTTTCTTGTGATGATTTACTTATTTATTGGGTACCAACATACCATCATTAACCATAAGCTAAAATCTATAGAGTCACAATCTCTAAGTGAAAACAGTCAACAAACGTGCCTATACGTGCATTATATAGTTCACAATTGTTCGAATTTAGACGTTATGTCGCTTTTATAGTGTTCAATGTATGCTTGGGCGCTTGTGTCTTATCGTAGTTCAAATCGTTCAAAGAGTTTTGGCGCGGACATTTTTTTAGCACGTTTGTGACTCTATACATATTAGCTCAACGTCATTAAACACATGAAAGTAAAAAGAAACTAGATGCTGATACAATTGTAATTATGATTAAACGTGTATCAACAAAATCCAGGGAGGATTAAGGGGGAGGCCTTCGTTCAGCAGTGGACGTTTTCTGGCTGATGGGGTATCAACAAATAAATAAAAAACCGACTTCAAACTATAATAGAATATACGACCTCGAGAATATACACTTTAAAGCAAAAAAGTATTTAGAAAATTGGTCCACAATAATTGACGAAGAAATCAGTAAACATACATAAAAAAAAATATATAACATAGTCGAACATAGAAACTCCTCTTTTATTGAAGTCGGTTAAAAATAGAGTTTACCCGTTAATAAAACATTTTTCTGTGTATATAAATTCTATAACTAGATTTTACTCCATGAGAAAAGAACATTTCCCAAATGAATATGGGATTTGCGAGCTTAGGAAAATTTGCAAATAAGACATGCGAATTAACTAAACAATTATCCTTCATGTACGCAATTCTGTATGGCTGCAATATATGGCTGCAATTCAATCTCAAAAACATTAAAATTGAGTTATCGAGCATTCCGCACTAAAGCAGCACTATAATTATGATATCACTTTCATCACCCTCTATTACTTCACCCTCAAACATTACTTGGCGTAATGTGCGATTGTGGTTGCATCACAATAAAAAGTATTCTGCAAGAACATGTTTTATTTTTCGTATCTTCCGCATCAATCTTCCCTTCTGTGGAAATCAGGTAAACCAACGCTACCATTGCCACATGCGACCTTGTGACTCTGAAAGAAAATATAGCCTTTGATTTATCTCTAGTCGTAATTGCGCGTGCGCAACGTCGAGTGCCACACTAGTATAGCAATACATAGTGTTAATTAACTTGTACGTAATTTCAATCGCGATTCATTTGTGTCGAAACGATGTGCTCGTTTAATTAGATTTTACTATACAAACTAAAATCTTGAAATACAATTTATTTTTGTTGCTTATCCCGAACTTTGCTTGGTTCACTACCGGGCGTCTAGATCTAAGATTTCTTTGGCAATAGAGAATAGAACATTGAACATAAGTATTTTATTTTTATTTAAGGTCACACTACACCATTACATTGGCAAATCGTGTATACATTCAAATAAACGTAAATAATACTAAAAAATAATTCTTATATATAATATAATAATTAGGAAGGCCTCCCACTATATATATATATATATATATATATATATATATATAGGTGGACCGACGACATTGTACAAGTCGCGGGCACCCGGTGGATGCAAATGGCAGGTTGTCGTACAGTGTGGCGGTCTAGGGGGGGGAGGCCTTCGTTTAGCAGTGGACGTCTCCGGGCTGATGATGATAAATCATTTAAATTCGACACAAACTTTAGGCAGTCACAGTGCAAGCACAGTGCTTCACCGGAGCACAGAAAACTTAATAGTACTACGTAAATAGCAAACATAATAATTATTTTCGTGAAATGTATTACGTTTTGGCAAAAGTCGTAGAACAAAAGTTGATTGTCTTGATGTACTACTAAAGTCACTCTTAAGTGGATGTGCGCAAGTTACTAATACCCTTGTAACCTGTGGCCTAACATAGAAAGAAGATTGATTTGGCGGGAACTCGGAAAAATCATGTCTTTGCATTCTGTTATTTTCTAAAACTTGTGTTTTTTCGCGAATTAATGATTAAAAATGGTGTTTGTTTCATTTAGTGTTGAATTACATGCACGAGTGTGGGCAAGTGATATAATGTGGTGAAACATGTCTTTTTGTGTTGTTTTCAAAACTCCGTAGAAGCTCATAGTAAAGTCGCCACAATTTTACTAGGGCATGACTTGGACTCGACTATGACTGGTTTCGTGTGACTGACTGTGATTTCATGACATATGAAATTTCATAAACTTGACACTGGCAGAATGCGTGCGATGCCAATAACTAAGAAAAAGAAAAGAAGAACGCTTAAGTTAATTGGCTATTTACTTACTAGCATTGTGTTCGTAGGTCGTCCGGGGTATGTTCGCTGCACGGCGAGGCGCGGCCCCATACGCTCGCCGACCACCACCCGCCGCGCCCGCCGCCGCTGCCGCTCAAGAAGAAACACAGTCAGTATATCCCTTCCTAACCTAATACATTATTCGCCACCTAGATTCATACTATACAGGGTTAGTTCTAATCAGTTAGCATCCTTTTAAGAGCATATTTTGTACATCGAAACAAACAACTTTTACTATGGGGCCAACATTAACATCGCAAAAAAAAAAGTGATTCATTCATTTTACCCAAGGTCGATGAACTTTTTGTATGGAACAGCTAAGATTTTTATCGCGATTTCAATGTTGGCCCCATAGTAAAAGTTATTTGTTTTGATGTACAAAATATGCCCTCAAAAGGATGATAACTGATTAGAACTAACCCTGTATATGCGGCCACCATAGCAAAAAATTACATTGATATTGTACTACCGCAAAGATGATATTTTTTAGAGAAGCCCAAAGACTCTGTGTTTGAGTAAATCGCAATTTGTCTCTGGTAAGCGTGTAAAGGTAAAACAGACGGATTTTATTAAATTGTCGGCTTTCTTCGGTAGTTGTGTTTCGGTTCGGTAAATAGTGTAAGCGGTTCACTAATAATGAATCAGTCCCGCCCGAGTCTTCGGACATTTCTCTTTAAGAATAGTACATTATGATACGAGTGTGCTATGTTGGTCATTACACTAGAGGCGGTATTATGCGCGCGAGCCGCAGGCGAGCGCGATAAGAAAGCCGAGAGCGTAATGACTAATAGCACAAGAGTTCCATACGACTGTTTTCGTCACACTTGCGAGGAAAAAACAATTTTTTTTTGATAATAATCAACCACACAGCGAAAACGTCAACAAACATTTGCGGAAAATGGCGCCCAAACCAGCAATGCGCGCGCAGGTTGACATTTACTTCAGCGGCATAAGAACTCTTTGTTGGTATTACAAAAAACTGTAAGTATTACCCGGCTATATTAAGAGTCCTTCGTATCCATACGTCAAATTGCAGTCACGTACAAACTTGACTTTACCGGGTTATACCTATTATAGTACAAGTGCCGTAATGTAAAGTAAAAAGCACGCGTGTGTAATAGCTTGGATTATGAGCCTAAAACCGATGCAATAAGATCCACTTTACGAGCAAGTGTGATGAAAATTATCTTTTTTGTGTATTAAAGTAATCATACTACTTGAATTTAGTTAATACGGTTATATAAATGTCACTGGAAATTATAAGGAATATACTAAACTCATGCATTGTTGTGAAAACACGGCAAGTAAGAGCCCTTTTTTACTCACAAAATCAGTCGTATCTCCTCTGCACACTCAAATAGTATAATCTTGTGTGTGCTCCATTCCTAACTTAACCCGCATGCTTACAACTTTATAGTGCTGTAGATGTAGACTCAAACTACAGGTATCTATATTTTATGAAAAAAATATACTAGTCTAGCACCGCGGTTTTACTCACAATTTCTTAATTTTCCTGCATTTTCTGAGGGAAACTATCTGTTCTGTGTATCTTACGATGTACATTACAGACATGCCAAGTTTCGTCAAGACCGGCTTACGAATTTAGTGAAAAGGTAACGAAATATACAAATAAAGTTTGTATATTATTAGTATCATCCCTCTCCTATGAAGATTAAATATTTTTCTTAGTCGTGTCAATACATTTTGGTGACTTTGAGATCATTTTCTCCGCATGCAAGATATATTTGTTTAGAAGGCAGTTTTAGATTTTGCTATGGTGGCCTTTTCAACTATGGTACACCGGGAAAACTAAAAGTATTTGTTTCGTTTGACAAGTTTCTATAGTGCATATAACAAAACTTTCATTTTGCACCGATTATTACTGAATTGAGGCCAATATGGGTATGCGAAATACAGTGCATGCAAAATTGGATGTTTCATGCGCATGATACAAATTGCCGATGAAAGCTAACGAAAGTGGAATCAAGCACATCGAAGTTGTAATTTTACGGCCCTCGCACAAATGTGGCGGCAAATGTGTGCTATGTGTTCCTTGCTCCGTGTACTGTTCTTTCCGTGACTGGGGCCGATCTCTCATGCACTGTTCTACCTACAACTATTATGTTTCTTTCTGTCTATAATTTTATTGCTAAAGTGGTTTCAATTTAAGGCAGCGTAATATTGAAAACTGATAAAATATGCGTATTAAATGTCAAAGAGTTTTTATAAGTATAGAAGGCCTATGCGAATAAGGTATCTGATGTTGGCAGCCGTTAGTGATCGGTATCGTTATCTTTTTATACACCGTTTGTATAAAAGAGACTGACTGAGACAGGTGACTGATGTAAGAAAAGTGAGATAGAGAAGTCAACGAGCTACTGTGGTTTCCTCTTTATATTTAAGCAATCCTTTAATAATATATATATAATTATATCCGTGACTTCGCCCGCGTGCGGAATAAATTCGGATCACTCCCAAAATTCTTCACTTTAAATCATCCCGAGCAAACTCTACCAACTCCCCCCACCCACCATTTAACTTCCCCCCTTTGACTGAACTACCCAAATATAAATTTTCATCACTATAACTTCAAAAGCAAAGAACTTTCCATACAACATTCCACCCCTCCGTTCCCCCCATTAAACCGTCCCTGTCTAAAAAAATAATGAAAACAGCATTTTTTATTTTAAATGAACTATCCAAATACATCCATTTCGTGACTAAAAGTCAAAAAAAAAAGACTCATACAAACGTTTCCCCCCCTTTTACCCCTTTAGGGCTCGAATTTCGAAAAATCCTTTCTTAATACACCCCTCCGCATCGAGACCAATACACCCTCCAAATTTCAAGTCTGTACGACCAGCGGTATGGGCTGTGCGTTGTCTGTCAGTCATTATGTCAGGACAGAGATTCTTATAGTATTAGATCTCCAGATTAAATCTGGAAAAATGGTATTCTATTGCTATTCTTGCTCTTTATTTTATTTACACAAGCTTGTCAAAGATTGAAACTACTTCAGCTATCGGCAATGTCTACAATTGGATTGCGAATGCCTTATCTTCGACATCAAATTGCTTCTATTTTTGGCGTTAACTGACCCTTGAAACGATGTACATAATTATTTGGTGATGGTTTGAGGTAACTTTTGCTGAAAACTTTTGACAATAATGCTCATAACTTTTAACCCTGTGATCTGTTGTCGAAGATAATGTTCTTGGTGTAAGCCTTAATATATTATCTTACTAAAACGTGGAATATCAGTGGACTAGTTACAATTATGTTTTTGTCTGGTTTAATTCTATACCTACTTAGGTGGAATTGTATCGCAATTCAATAGAACAAATATAGTATTTTATTACAGATCGTCAAATTTGTCAAAATTAAAGTCGGGTTATGAAACTTTAAGGCGAATTAATGTCAAACGTCACACCTGAAATCCATAAAACTTAATTTGCCGACCGCAAATTACAATTTTGATGATAAATAAAAAAACTTATTTGCACTTCAGAAACGTGAAATACAACCGTTATTGCAATTTTTATGCCTAACTTGCATTGGTTGTTTTTCTCGCGTCACATTACATCAGCGAGATTGTATGAGAGCACATTATACTGACAAGTTGGGACCCTGAGAATCAACTGTACATAACATACCAATACTCTGTAATCCAAGCCCACAGGCTTATTAATTTGAACTTGAATTTATAGCTGTATTATTATTTATTTAATAAAGCTCCGTTTGTAAATAAGGGGGTAACTTTTCCAATAATATACCGCGTTTATTTCTGGGGGTAAGTTGTAAGTTATCTGAATGTACTGTGTATATTGTTGGGCTATAACGGCATGTTTGTCTGTTGTGCCGGTGCGGCGCGGCAGTGTTCCAAAGCGTCGCGTACAGCGGTGAGTGGATCTATGCATGCAACGCGCTATTTAGCTTAGATTCTATCGAATATTCTGGAAGCCTGCCTCGAGTTGACTATCAGCTGAATCAAAGATAAAGATGATATTTTGTCACAGCAAGCTAGCATGAGCCTAAGACATTTTCTCGGTTGTTCCTGGAATGGTGAAAATGCTATGGCAGAATGCGCCTGCGCAATAAATGTGTCAGTAGATTATTCCGCGCCAATTATGGTTAGCCCTGTTATTGGAATGATTTCATTTCTAGCAATATTTGTTTCAATATTTCCAATCGACTTTTCGGCGACAGATCAAAACTATGAAGGCATAGCAAAACAAATCTGTGTCAAAGAGTACTACAAATAAAGATCAATTATAAATGTTTATTGGTTCGATTACTGTTCGCAATAGATCTGCACGTATCTATGCAAACGAAAGATGGGCTGAGACTTATTTTGTGGCTAACGAGACATGCGTTAACTTTATCTTTCGTTCAGTTGCATTTCACTCTCGGTTGCGTTATCCTTTTACAGCCATTACAGATCCACTCCAAGAAGAAGACTCGTTGGAGGTTCATTCGTCTCGCTTATTTCACTGACTACTCTGTCTAAGGCAATTCGTGTTTCGTGTGTTACTATGATGGTAAAGGCGACGTAGGGTTAAGCCTACCGCTAAGCTGAGTCAATTCCTGAGGTAGCTGCGTGAGCGCTGCTAGAATTTCCAACAGTCCTGTTTGTTTATTGTTAGGACTTAATTTCGTGATGGTAACTCCAAGGTGCGGATGGAGTTCGGTGTACGTAATCTATTCCCACCTCCGCATCGCTTAGCAAAAAGCCTAAAACATATTCTACATTTTTGTCAAATTAATCAATTCGTGGGCATAGGGTAGAGTAATCGTATTAATTTTTGTATACTCTCTAAAGATTCACGATTATAAGACTAGTTTGCATTCCATAGCTTGTTTTTATTATTACACACATTTATAAATAGATGTTTAACTTGCAATCGTGAGGTCGCGGTTTCAAACGCATGCCCGTACCAATGAGCTTGGCTTTGGTTTTGGTGTTTATGTACGGATACTCGTACCACTGGCTTTTCGGTAAAGGAAATCATCGCGAGGAAACCTCTGGAGAAGGAATTCAATGGCGTATGTGAATTCACCAATCCGCTACTGGGCCAGCGCGGTGAATATAGGCCATTCGCCCTGCGAGGGTAGGCCTATGTCCAGCAGTGGACAATTAAAAGACTAATAGGGTAGATGACTGATGTTTAAATCGTTGAAACCAATAGCTTTGATGAAGAATTTAAGTAAATATAGTATGTTTATTGAAAAAATAATTTAAATCGGTTATTAATGTTCTGATATATAAGCGTTTAAAGTTTTTGGTAGAGCCCACTCAGTCCAATTCCCACAAAACAAAAAATGACGCCACGCCTTACTTGTCAGAATAGAATATATGGCGTACTGAGAGGTGACGTCACGATTTGCTGTTTCGCCTCTCTGTCTAGCATGATATTAAAATGCTTATAAGTTGCTTATTTTTGATCAGATGTTCATTTTCTTTTTATTAATCATATATATTTATGGGCCACATTTTAATAGGACAATAAAAAAAACCAGTCATCTAGCCTATTAAGACTAATTATGCTATAACTATAAATGAATGTTTACACGTAATAAAAACACGTAACACGTAATAATTGCTGTAGCAAATAAAACAAAACTAATATCGTCGAGTTCAAAGTCATGGCAAACGCTTGCTTATCGTCACGTGGCAAAATAACTTCTGTGTAAATAGGCTTACTGGCGCTTGAAATTATCGGCTTACAAAACGAAAACACGATTGTCTGCTTTAATTATCACCTGAGATGATGAATGTAATTAGAGCTTCATCACGATCACGTGTACTCGCTGCTTCATGTTCAACCGCTCTCTGGGGACGCACATGTTTCGCTTCAGCCATTTGTGTATTTTTACCATAGAAGTGTACTGAAATTGGTTTGTTTTGGAGGTAACTATTGAGATTTATTTGCTACATCATTGTTTAAAAATCGATGAAGAGATTATCTCTATTATTTCAGATAGCTTCGTCCAGTCGCATTACTTTTAATCGTTTTCTGTGACAGTGTTTCTGCTTGTAATTAACTAACTTACGCTACAAGACTTCTATGACTTCTATGTATAGTCCGAACAATCTACTAAGACGCGTCAAACAAACTAAACATCAAAAAATCTATTGCGACGCGCGCCTTCGTAAATTGCCTAAACTATGCTGCAATGTCTTGCGAGTGCATATTCGAGGTAAGGGTGCGTTTGCCCACATGAAAATAATAAGAATGCACCGGTAAAACTTCCATTATAGCTCTAGGCGATCAGGAGAACTGTTGAGGTGCGTCTTCCTGAAATTATCACAGTATATTTATGTGTGGAAAAACAAATATCTCTAATCTACCGTCTATTAGATAACTGATTTCAGTACACAGATGCCATAGATGTTAGTGCAATGATTGTAAACTAAGTATTGTTGTGCAGTAATGGCGTACATGGAGATGTTCGGGAACTGCAGCCACCCACCGAGCGGGGCGGCCGTCGCGCCGCCTGACATGTTCCGACATTCCATACACACCTACAATGTGGCAAGGTAAGGCTTATATTCATTACTACAGGACGCCCGAATCATGTAAAAGTTGCCAAAGAGCTACTGACGTTTTTCCGTAACAATCGCATGCAATCATCCCAATTCGCATGTAAAATGCTAGTTCTATATTTTGGTCGACTCTACCGATAACTTGGTGGCATTGTATGTTAGGTTTTTAATGACCAGGTTTAGAGAAATCACACTCTTATCTGTTAAATGGGGATTTTGTATGCTATTTTTGGCACAGTGCGTTTTTATTTTCTATTTCACTAAAGTAATTGACGGATAAATAAATAAATAAATATTGAGTGGACACTTTTTCCCACAGCGCCATCTAGCCCCAAAATAAGTAAAGCTTGTATTATGGGCAACAGATAGCTGATAGAATACTTTTATAATGGGATCTAATCCCAACAATCAGCTTGTACTGCCGGTAAAGGAAAACGCCGTGAAAAAACCGACGTAGTTGTAGGATACTCCTAGTATTTGGCTCGCTAGCTACCCTCTATAGTTGAAAATCGGCCGCGAAGTTCCGAAAGGTGCCGGATTGCTGTTACAGAGGCCTTTAGGCAATGCTAGCCTGTACCATCTTTGACAACACTGTCTGTCACTCAACATCAGCTGGTAGCACCTGACAGATCATATAGCCAGTTGATGGCTCGTGAACATAATTTCTCATACAAACACGACTCACCGTCGCGGGCAGGGGTCGAGGTAACGTTCTATGCTTGCGACTGGGATGACGCAATCTAAGATATGAAATACAATGATATTCTGATGTACTCGCATTGGCTAGCAGTGGTTTTTAAACTACAAATTTTCGTGAGAGGGGAAGTCGGACGATCAGTCAATAGGATTTATATTCTTTGGCTGGTAGGCTCAAGGCGATCACTGGAGCGTCATCAACTCCAGAAGACTGTCAGTTGAATCTAGCGAGTACTTTGGTAATAATAGTTCCAACGTAAAACGGATCCATTCGTGTTTCAGTTCGCAACACACCGTCCCCGGCGCTATCACAGTACAACGTCATCAACAAGTTCAACGATCCATCGCTCAGTCATTCACTGTACAACATTTTGGAAATCCACCGCTAAGGTAAGCCATTTTTTTCTGATCAGTATAATTAGATAATACAAAATGATACCGAAAAACAGTGTTAATTTCTAAGGCCCTATTTCAGGGCAGAGTGCAAGCAATTCTTCGCCTTCGCTTTCGGGTTGCAATCAGTGAAACAAAATTATTTGCTTGTTTAGTGTAATACTACAACACAAAAAAAATTGCTGAAGACAGCACATTGAACGCAGGTCGTTCATTGACCTAGCATAAGCTGTTTTTTTGTGTATATATACAAAAAAATATTATAATATTTTTACAAAAATATTATATTACCTATTTAAAACTGCAAACTTAAAAAAATATAATAATGATTATTTTTTTGCATAGTCCATTGTATTTAGTACACCAGTTGGTGTTAGTGACAAAAAGGAAAAATAATATGTATTTTTGCCTTAATTTTAATTGCATCTTATTAGTAATCACCAGTAAATATCACCAGTAATCAGTTGTCTTCTTCGGAAGTGGTTACGTACCTTACGCCCAGTATGATCGAGTTTGTTTTACATAGTTGATATTATTTATTACAGTGGTTCTGAAGACAGCGTAAGCATGACAACGTCGAGTGGCACTAGTCCGATACCCATCGAGCCACCGGCGCTGCCTCCTAAAATGAAGAAACAGGTACACTTAAACTAGATTTTTGATTTTACGAAGTTCTTTATTAGTCAATGATGAATACAACTTGCTTACAAACTAGACACAGCCTAGAAATTTGCATACAATAATAACAACATATTGACTTTTACAGGCTAACAAAACGCCTCTGTAAGTCTTTTAAAAAACAAAGTTTAAGATTTAAAATCATTAATCCATGAAACTTAATTAGTACCTATTGTTTGACCATCAGTTATACCTACGCGTAACGAGCCTATTGCACCAGGCTCATTTTTTAACTGACTTAAACTAGATTGAACATCTTTGTATGTCATTAACTACTATCGAAATTGATTTTTTAACTCGTTACGTAACCTCTTTGTTTGTAAATGTATTGATTTTACGGCGAGTAACAGAATAAGTGCAATAGGGAATACGCATGTTTTTTTTATTGACACACAAAAAAGCTGACTGAAAACAAAGCATCGAAATTTAAATTCAAATATATGCACAAATAACGAAGTTATAAAACATTGTTAGACAAGGAGGGCAATAAGTCGCTAATGACGTCAAAGTACACGATTCCAAACAAATTGTATACTAGCACGTGTTTTGCTAGAAAGGGACAGGTGACTCCCTCACAAAAACTTTGAAAGCTTATTATTCAGAATTTTACCAGCAGATTTTAATAATTTTTCGATGTAAACATCTGATTCAGATAAACTCTCCACTTATCTTATTATTTTTAATAATTGCAACACATGCATACACCCAAGGCCGGATCCAGATTTTAAGTCTGGGGGGTCATATAGTCGAGTCGAGGTCTAGTTAGGACAAGTTCCAATTTGATTACAACTAGAAAAAATATCAGTAGTCGACCTGCACACGACCTGGATCCGCCCTAGCGTACACCATATTGTTCATCATCCACAGCCTTCTTTATACCACTGCTAGGTATCAAGCCTCGCCCTTGGTATTGTGCAATTATTACCACGTTTATATTTAAGCACAAATAAGGCCATTAGTGTCCTTGATGTATGTAATGTAGTTGTAGGACTCTATTGCAGAGTATTTGCCTTGGGAATTATCATACCTTTGCCAGTTATTCAACCGCCAAGCAGTAGTATGCAAGCATTACTGTGTTTCGGATTGAAGGGCAATATTACCAGAGAAATTACTGGGCATGAAGATATTTGGCATCTCAGGGTGACGAGTGCAGCGCAGGATTTTGTTCGCAAGTTCACATGTCTGGAGTTATGGGCAGGCGTGATGGTTACCACCAGGCGAGCGTCTCGCTCGTCTCGTCAATACATTGCATAAAAACAATTTCATCATCAGCCATTTTCCACTCGCTGCTTAGGTTCTTCGCTTCTCTTCATTGTGCCACCTTTTCCAGTCCATGCCAATCTCGTCCACTGTTTTCCTACCATTTTCTGAATTAGATTTTCTTTTTTTAGATTTTATTTCGATGGCAATAGATTTGCATCTCGGTATCTAGCATGATGGATTGGTTGATTAACTCTTTATTGTTCACACCAAGAATTACACAGAAATAATTTAATAAACTTAAATATTGGAACACGTGGCGGCCTTATTGCTAAAAGCAATCTCTTCCAGGCAACCTTTGGATGGAGAGGGTATAAAGAATGCATAGAAGACGGGGTGTGCAAGAAAAGAAAAGTGTGTGAAATCATAAACATAAATACCATAATTATTCTAACATAAAAAATTAAAAACAATAAAAATACATACTAATACGCCTACAATGTCTATAATAAACTAATATATAAATGTATATGTATACAGGGTTAGTTCTAATCAGTTAGCATCCTTTTATGGGCATATTCTGTACATCGAAATAAAAAACTTCTACTATGGGGCCAACATTGAAATCGCGAAAATTTTTTTTGCTGTTCCATACAAAAGTTGAGAAAGACCTTGGACAAAATGTATGGAGCAGCTGATTTTTTTTTACGATTTCAGGGTTGGCGCCATAGTAAAAGTTGTTTGTTTTGATGTACAGAATATGCCCTTAAAAGGATGCTAACTGATTAGAACTAACCCTGTATATATACATATAATTATATATGCCGGGATGCCTCTCTATACTACACCTATAAGTGATGGAAACTGTTAACCTTACCATTTCAAGTATCGATATAGCTCTCAAATTGAGTTATCCAACACCACGGAACGTTACGTAACCGTCGCCGGTAAAAGTTGGCCGCGTTATGTAAAGCGTATTGTTTTCAGTTCCAAATGAACTCGAGCAACGAACTACTGCCTCCGCCGTCGCCGCGCCCCTCCTCGCACAGCAGCTCGGCTGACGAAACCATATTGAATAATGTTGTGAGTACACACCTCATTTCTTTTTTTTTCTTTTTTATGTAATGTTTGGCCGGCGTTTTATTACAATATCGCCTGGTGCTAAGTGACCTAGACTCGCTTGGGCTTATGCTTCTCTAAAGTCCATTTACGTCACTGGTGCTGTTGTACTGGAATGGCTGTAGTGCATGCTGTTCATGCTGTATGTCATATCCCAAACCAGACGTCAATGCAGCAGGGCTAACATGCGCACCGCGAGAAAATTTTGTCGTGTCTTTATGTCGTCCGAAAACGAGACAAACTTATAGAGATTCGTAGCCTTGTCCTGTTTTTAAGAATCGAGATTTTTTTCTCGCGGTGCGCATGTTAGCCCTGCAGGGATAATCAAATCATCTCGCAAGTTAAATATGAAAACTTGATTACAATATTTGCGTAAACACCCGCGATTTTGTCCTAGGGTTTTTCGCATTATCACCTTTTTTACCCCACCTGCTATGTGACGGTGCGTTCGAAGAAGGTAAACACCAACACACTTATCTGAGAAAGAACTTTGTTTTCTTTTCACTAAATGGTTAGACTCTATTAAGATTAGCAGTAGTGTGCACCACGAGGACAGCAGGTCCAGGACAGTAGAACCTTGTGTTTTAAGCGTCAAGGATGGTTGTTATTTCAATATTTGTTTAAATTCGTTCCAGAACTCTGACGATTCGTTCGTAAGTGTGTCGACTCCGGGCAAATTCCCGCTGGAGGACGAGTTGGAAATGCTCGTACAGCAGCCGACGCCATCTCCTGTTCCGTCACAGGTAAATAAACAACACGCGCTGATCCAATTGGGAAATGTGTTTAGGTCTGGTCGCTAGACTACCTTGATAGTACTATTCACTGGTCTTAAAATAAAACTCGATTCTCTTTACAACCGACAGCTGACATTAAAGTGTGGACTGTAAGTTGTAGAATTTTACAAAGCAACAAGCAGCTTTAGTAAACAACCGTGATAGTTTAAAACAGTGTTTAATCCTATAATTTTTTTCTTATGTCCATCCCGTCCGGAAGTATGAGAAGACATAAACTTCGTACCTATGTATTCTATGAAGTCTTGTCGTAGACATCACAGTCAAATTTCGCATATCTCGTTCTAGCGAAGTGAAGGAAGCACAGAGCCGGCGGCAGGTGACACGTCGGCCAGGGGTAGTTCGCCCCCGCCCGCGGAGTCCGACGACATCGTGCTGCAGACCGACATCAGCCAGTGGCTGGTGCTGAAGGCGCCCACGAAGGATGGCCCCGAAGTACGCGGGGGGCATCCTGATGCTCTCATCGTACTCGCCACTAAAGCTACCAAAGGTATGTTATATGGTCATAGTCGTCTTTCAACGTGTTATCACAAAAAACGAGCTTTATACTATGTTATTTATTTATGTGGGATTTGGTGTATGTGGGATGAAGAAATGATAACTCTTTTATTAGCCGTAATAATTATTGAACACTCGGCTAATTCAGGAATCGCAAAAAAACTGTTCCTCTAAAAAAAAGTACAATTCGATAAAATTTATAAAACCATTGGATCTTTACTATTTTAGGTTTAGCCCCTTCGTATCCTCATTTAAAAAAACCTACCAACCACACTCATTTAAACTAATTCTATATAACTCATGGGCTATTTAGTTTTTTAGATTGCGATGCATATTCCATTCTTCAACCTACATACTCGTCAAGAACACATATTAATCCCAATTTAGGTGTATTACTCATTGGAAAAGGTGAAAATTAACCATCTGAAAAACTATATTGGTTAAGCGAAGTGATTCAGGCATGATTGATCTTGTTGGGATCTACTGATATAAAACTAATTGTCATATAATATGCTGTGGAAGCTGGGTTTTCAGTTCATAATTCATATATTATTCCAACACGTTTCTGGAAAATATTTCACATATGAAAGAGGCATGAAAATACAAACTCATTTGTAAACTTCTGATCGCAACTAACTTTTATTTATAATCCGAGACAGAACATCCAAGTCCATCAGAAAGTTGGAAACCGACAACCAATACCTAATTAAACAAATACATAATCATAATAGGAATGTAAACTTCCTGTGACAATGCTTCTAACTTCTCAACTGTCATGCTTTCACTTTACAGAGACGGACGAATGTAAGTCGTTGATCATTCTCGGTGGGGCTGAGAGATGCTGGTTTTATTTTACTAATACCTTTCGCTTTGAAAATGTTGCTTTGTGTAGCTAACATATTTTGAATGTTTCCTTACGGGCTGATACACTTTTTCTTTCAACAAGGCTTTGCATCAGCACGATATAAGCACTGATTAAAATGCTATGTACTGTGTCAGAAATTTGCACAGAATTATTGGCTTCGCACAGCATGATGCGTACAAAATCTTGACGGAACTGATTTCGCATCAGGCGCTTCTGACTTCGCGTCCGAGAATAGGCACTGGCTTTGATTTGGTTCATTGTAAACTGCGTGTTTCGAGTGCGAGAAAAGGGGCAGGCTCTCAACGATCACCCACCAAACCGTTGTCAGGATTTCACTTTGTTTTTTTTTTGTTTTTTTTAATTGACTTTTGATGTTGGCGTCAGACGGCCTCTACAGCGTCACCGGACTTTAGGCAAGCGCAAATGGCGCTAGATCTAATGTAGGTTATAGGTGACTAGGTCATCAAGGTTACCTCTGACGGTACGAACCTCGGCTTGGCCGTAGCCGGGAGTGGGGATCAATGTTTGATCTCACATATTTATTTTTATTTGAGTTAAAATGCTCCGAGTTCCAATTAGCGCGGTAATAGAGTGTCATAATGCTAGGGCTTAACCTGCGTGACGCTTTACGTCCAGTTATCGAAATAATTAACGTGCAATAAATGATGCACTAAACAATGTGCTATATGGGTGGCCACACTATCATTTGACTTTGAAATATCGTCTAACGTCTAACGACGTTAATCGTGCCGCTAGCCTATTAGCGTGCTAACACCTGGCCATATCTGCTTACTGTATCAAATACCGCGCTAAATAATGGCATTACACGCAAGTGAAGCCCTAGCATTACTATAAATTCGCGTAACTACTTCGTATGAAACGGACATTAAAGTAGATAACTGCTTAAACGGATTTTAAATCTTATTTCTATAAAATTTAGTACACATTTTCCTTAATTCCATTTTTTTTAAGCAAAAGACAAGACGAGCGGGACGTACTCCTTGTACTAACTAGGCCAAAATTTCTTACGTCTTTAGAATCGTCCTCCAGATCGTTGCGCGCCGCTCTCTTTGCTGACCGGCACGTTTTAAAGGCTGCTTTTATTCCGGTCGGATTTGAGTGAGCAATGGCGTGGCACTCGTAAAGACGCAGTTTACGTGTAGCGAGTTCGGCTGCTGAGTGGTTCCGTGTGTTTAGATTTCGCGTACCAAGAGGCGTTCCTGGCGACGTACCGCACGTGGGTGGCGCCGCGCGGGCTCGTGTCGCGCCTGGTGCGGCGCGCGCGCCACCACCGCTCGCGCACACACGACCTGCGCTCCACGCTGAGCCTACTCACGCGAGTCGTCGCAGACCTCACGTTAGTATCACTAGCTCATATTTGTAGTGCTAGCATCATTTTTGTAGTGGTAGGACTCTACTGCAGAGGTCGTCTGGAGAAGTACCACACCTTTGCCAGTTATTCAACCGCCAAGCAGTAGTGTGCAATCATTACTGTGTTCCGGTTTGAAGGCCAATGTTACTATATAACTCACTATATGTATGGGTATGAAGAGATTTAACATCTAATATCTCAGGGTGAGTAGCGCAGTACAGTGCGGCGTAGAGGATTGTGTTCGCTTCGCAAGTTCACAATTCTGGCTTAGCTACTGTTAGTGGCAGGCGTGACGCTTACCACCAGGCGAACGTCTTGCTCGTCTCGTCACATGAAAGTATAAACTAAAAAAAAAAAACTATCGCATGGTATGGTTTCGCAGCGGCGGTCTCTCACCAGTAAGTAACCAGTATCCTCACCGTACTTGGCTGGAACATAAATCGCTAACAGTCAGCGGCGAGGCTCTAGAGGGGAGGGGCATCCTCTCGCCAGCCGGCGCTTAAAAGCGGTTACACTAATGATACGAGGGCGGCACTGAAAATTTCGGGAATCAAGGAAGTGACACAACATTACTATTTAAAAATATATTTATTGCTTTTCGAAGTATTCTCCGCGAAATTTGACACATTTTTCCATACGATGGAACCAATCATTGAAGCAACCATTCCATTCGGAAGTTGGGGTCTCCAAAATGGCCGTTTTGTAGGCGTCCACAGCTTCTTCAGGTGATGAAAATCTCTGTCCACGCAATTTATTCTTTATTTTAGGGAAAGTATAGAAATCATTAGGGCTTAGGTCGGGGCTGTACGGCGGATGGTCCAATAATTCTATGTTTTCTTGCTCTAAAAACTCTTTTGTTCTGTGCGCGGTGTGAGAACTCGCATTGTCGTGATGGAGGATGATGCGGCGGTTGCAGTTCTCTTTACGGAGTTCAGAAACGACCTGTGGCAAACAAATGCTAGCATACCATTCTGCATTAACCGTTCTTTGTCCCTCAAGAGGAATAGTCGTAACATGGCCGGTTTTGGAGACAAACGTGGCCACCATTTTTTTTGCAACACTCCGTGAACGAACAATTTTTGTTGGCTTTAACTCATTTTCGAACACCCAAACTCGTGACTGGTTTTTTGTTTCGGGTTCGTACGCGTATATCCAGGATTCGTCACCTGATACGATGTTGTATACAGCATTTGAGGATCCTGCGTGGAATCTTTCGAGAGTTCTGACGCACCAAGTAACGCGAGCCGCTTTTTGCTCTTCACAGAGCGAATGCGGTATCCATCGGGAAAACAACTTTTTTACACCTAATTTTTCATGCAAGATTATTTGTATTTGACTCATGCCAATGTCTAAAGTTGCCTGAATTTCGCGGTATGTCACATGTCGATCTTCCTCAATCAGCTTACGCACAGCATCAACGTTTTCTTGGGTGACTGCAGTTTTTGGACGACCTTGACAGGGATCATCACTGAGCTTGACACGTCCACGTTGAAATTCAGCAAACCAGCGATAAATTGTGGTTTTGGATGGGGCTTTATCACCAAATGCAGAAATCATCCGGTCAACACACTGTTTTTGTGTTAAACCACTTCGAAAGTCATAATAAATCATCGCTCTTGAATTTTCTCGAGTCAATTCCATTTTCTCAACGACTAAACAAGTTTGACAAAACCTTGTGACAAGACCGAGAATATTTTTTTAAATAAATAAATGGTATTCGATTTTTAAAACCAAGGAGTTTTCAATTAAAAATATTTTAATATGACAGAAACAGTGGAAATATTCCATTCCCGATACTTTTAGTGTAGCCCTCGTACTCTGCGGCATTTCAAATACATTTGGGATGTCCGGTGTGGTCAATTGACGTGATTGAAGCTGTATGCTGTGCCGGAATTCCTCTATAGGTGTGTAGCTATAGAGTTTCGACGAAGGCAAGGCGTTATAAAATACCTTACCACAATACATTTTACTTACAATGTTTTCCCCAGAATTTAGAATTCATGGTGGGGGTGGCTACCCTCACCCCCGCGAGCTATGTTCGCGCCAAAGGAGCTATTGAATTCAGACAATTTAAGAGCTTGACTAACCTGAATTCAACATAATTTTCATAATTAGGGTTCCGTACCACAAAAGGAAAAAGGAACCCTTAAGGATCACTTTGTTGCCCGTCTTTCTATCTGGACCCTTTTTTGGTTGTGACTCGTTTATATAAAATAACATATAAATATTTTTACTTCAGGATGTCAGACCTCGACTGTTCGCTGATGCAGGAAATAATGGAGTTCATCTATTGGCTGGTCGAGGGCGAAGAACTGCCCATTGCCAAAGCACTCAGACAAATTCTAGTCGACAAACAAAAACAATTGCATTTCCAACAGGTGAGAGTTAATTTTGTGTCACTTAGCCCGCGTTTTCGAACCCAGCAGGCAATTTGGCTTACACAGTTAATATTTTCTAACTGGATCTGGAATCAATATTTTGTACATTTACGTTCCTTTATCACATCGTATTTTATAGGTTTTTTATGTTTTTCATTACATGTTGACATTCCCGAATCAACCAACCAATTAAGAGTTGTATAAAAAAACTTGATACGACTTTTTTTTTTTCTTAGTTCTTGGCATCGCACGTTGTGCATTCTGCCAGTGTCAAGTTTATGATTTTTTCAAGTATTTATATGAAAATCAAGTCAAATATGTCATGATATCACAGTCAGTCACACGAAATTAGTCATAGTCGAGTCCAAGTCATGCCCTAGTAAAGTTGTGGCGACTTTACTATGAGCTTCTACTGAGTTTTGAAAACGACACAAAAAGACATGTTTCACCACATTATATCACTTGCCCACACTCGTGCATGTAATTCAACACTCACTGAATAAAACACCACCATTTTTAATCATTAATTCGCGAAAAAACACAAGTTTAAGAAAATAATAGAATGCAACGACATGATTTTTCCGTGTTCCCGCCAAAACTCTGATACGACTTTATCTTTCACAGACGAACAACAAGTACGAGTACGACAACCCGTGCTACGGTTCCGTATCCCTACGCCGCGATACCCTTCTAGACTTCAAGGCCACCGAGCTGGCCGAGCAGATGACTCTTCTCGACGCGGAGCTCTTCATAAGGATCACCACCGCCGAGGTGCTCTCCTGGCCGCGCGACCAGTCCGAGGAGAGCTCCCCGAACCTCACAAGGTTCACAGAGCACTTCAACAAGATGAGCTACTGGGCGCGCTCCAGGATATTAGAACAGGTACGATAATGCTAGCTGAGCACCACGGTTTCACCCGCGTGATGATGAAAAACGGTGATGATGATGATGATAAAAAGTAGCCTAAATGTAATTCCGGGAAATAAGCTATGGATTAACCTCGGGTTAATCCAAATCCCTTCAGGCAGGTTTTTGGCTTGAAGGGTTAATATACACACCCATACCGACTTTCGCATTTATAACATAAGTTTGAGTGTGATAGGTATGCCATGTAATAGGCTAGATGACTGATGTTTAAATCGTTGAAACCAATAGCTTTGATGAAGAATTTAAGTGAATATAGTATGGTAATTGAAAACATTATTTAAATTGGTTAATAATGTTCTGATATATGAGCGTTTAAAGTTTTTGTTAGAGACAACTCTGTCCCTTTCCCACAAAACAAAAAATTACGTCACGCCTTACTTGTCAGAATAGAATTTATGTGGCGTTTGCTGTTTCGCCTCTCTGTCTAGCATGATATTAAAATGCTTATAAGTTGCTTATTTTTGATCAGATTTTAATTTTCTTTTCATTAATCAGCTATATTTATGGGCCAATAAAAAAAAACCAGTCATCTAGCCTATTCTTCATCGATAAGATCGGATACAACTACATATTTTTGTATGCGCACATAATGACGAAACGAGCAAGACGTTGCCCTGATGGTAATCGTCACGTTTGCTTTTAACACTTGAGTTCCAGTTCGATATGTGAACCTTCGATATCTTGTCACTCGAGAATATAAGATGTTGAATCTGTTTAGGCTTAGTAATTTCTCTGGAAACACGGGCCGCAATCACGAACACAGTACATGCACAAGATTGTTTGGCGATTAGATAACGGAAAAAATATGGTACTTCCTCAGATGGACTGCAAAAACAACACCATTACAGAATGCAGCTAAATGACGTGTTTGGAAAGTGAAAGCATTTCTAATATGACAGTAACGGAACTGTGTTTAATGGAGCGAGAAGAGCAAAGAGCGGAACGCGCCCTATAAGTCGACCTGAACGTTTTTTTTTGTTTAGAACAGTTTTGACTAAGGGTACTCATACCCCTGTTTGCATAAAAAAATATGTTGTGTTAGAAACTTGCGCTGAGACATCTCGAGACAAGCTGAGAGCGGAAGTACTGGACACTTATTGTAATATGTATTCGTTCCACTTGAAATCTTACATGGTATTTGACCACAGATCACCTGATGTTAGGTGATGGTGTGGTCGAAAAAGACAAACATGTAGCTTGGAATAAGACCTATACCTCCGTTCGCTGAGAATGTCTAACATAGGGCGCACTCTCTTGCACAATTGTATGTAAGTGAAAAGGACGGTACTAGCTATGACGGTAATAACTATGTTCGTTATCTGCGACCAATGACGTGCATTTTGACGATATCCCAATTAGAAATTTTCAGCGAGTATAGCTCAACATCTGGCTTGACATCTAGCCAATAATTGGTGAAGTGGTGTTGCGGGAACATTCCTAGTTGCTTGATAACAGATTTTCAACTCGAGGTTGATAGCTAACTAGCCGCGTACTGTGACGACACGTTTATCCCATTATAGGATAAAGTACTAGATAGTAGCCTACAATCATACTAAGGTTTCCATGCGATATTTTTTTGTTCTCCGGTATTCTAAGTTCATTTATCTTATAATGTACTAACAACCCTAGTTATTTTTGTTTTATTTTTACGTGAATACTCACGTTTATTTAAATCGGATTCTCCGACTATCGATCACATCCGGTGATCTTTTTCAAAGAGTGAAAATAAAGCTCGACGCGCCTGCGACTCCGTCCTGCTTTGCACATTTTTTTTTCATTTGAGTATTCCAGTATAAATAAATAAAAATGTGTCAAAACCGCGTCAGTTTTCATAATAAAACCTAGTTATGTCCAAAAACTGCATCCAGAACCACCAGAGCGTGGGCAGGAGCATCCCCAAGCAGCCTGCCAAGCGTGGGGTTTATGGCAATAAGGCCTTGGTCCAGCAGTGAACGTCTTCAAGCTGACGATGTTGTACTTACAAACATACACTGTCCTGTTCCAGGAAGAGGCGCGCGAACGCGAGAAATACGCGAGCAAGTTCCTGAAGGTGATGAAGGCGCTGCGCAAGATGAACAACTTCAACTCGTACCTGGCGCTGGTGTCGGCGCTGGACTCGCCGCCCGTGCGCCGGCTGGGCTGGCCGCACTCCATCGTGGACAAGCTGCACGACTTCTGCACCATCATCGACTCCTCCTCCTCCTTCCGCGCGTACCGGCTCGCGCTCGCGGAGACGCAGCCGCCTTGCATACCGTACATGTCAGTGCCAACTTTTTTATTCTTAGATGATTTATGGCGTGACCGACATGGTTATCCGACTCTCGCACTATGGTCGGCCAGCTGAACCAGTATGGAACGATGTATTTATTTGGTATTAAAACAGCATCCAGAACTTTTTTTTTTGTAGTTGTAGGACTCGTTACCAGAGAAATTACTGGGTATGAAGAGATTTAACAACTAAAATCTCAGGGTAACGAGCGCAATTCAGTGCGGCGTAGGATTGTGTTCGCAAGTTCACAATTCTGGCACTGCTACTACTGTTAGTGGCAGGCGTGACGCTTACCACCAGGCGAACGTCTTGCTCGTCTCGTCACTTGAAAGAATATAAAAAAAAATGGTATATGGCGTAGCACATGTTAATGCATTTGCCAGTATCAAGTATTTGTAACCGACTTTAAAAAAAGGAGGTTCTATGTTCGGTTGTTTTATTTTAATGTGTTTTCACCGATTACTCCGTCAACTGTGGACCAATTTTGAGATTTGTTTCTGTTCATGGATATGTCGAGTTGGTCCCATAATTGGTTGAAGTTAGTTGAATAAAAAAAAAGTTAAGTTATAATTTTATTAGGTACTAATGAATGCCCGGTACTAACTTTGTCCTCGCAGTGAATCACTCACCAAGTCACCACACAAGAAAACTAATCGTGTCTTGAATACACCCTAAATACACCCCTACTCGTGTTAAATATTTTTTTACGAACTTATACTGTGGTTCTGCTGGGTAAAGGTCTTCCCCAATAGTAACATTATATCATGTTGTTCCCAGTGGTCTAGTCCTCCAAGATCTAACGTTCGTGCACATCGGCAACCCTGACCTGTTGCCGGACGGAAGCATCAACTTCACCAAGCGCTGGCAGCAGTACCACATCATGGAGAATATGAAGAGGTTCCACAAAGAGTGCGTATTCATTACACGTTTAAAATCGGCACAATAAGACGCGACGACACTGCGGCGCAGGATTATGTTCGCAAGTTCAAAATTCTGGCACTGATACTGTTATGGGTAGGCATGATGTTCACCATCAGGCCAACGTCTTGTTCGTCTCGTCACTCCATTGCATGAAAAAAATGGATTTGCAGATATCGATTTCCTACTATATAAGTAAGGAAGTTTAGAAGGTGGCTCATTTTGACTTTGAGGGGCATGCACTGTCACAGAAGGGAAATTTCAAGTAAAAGTTTACTTGTAATATTTTTGCTTCCTGAATACATACGTTTTTTTTGGCTCCTGAAACACAGATTTTAACTAGTTTCGGAGCCTTTGGGTTCATTGTGTGTATCATACATTTAAGGCAAAAACAAATCATTTTATATTTTGTATTAGTCCTAAAGAATTTCAAGGATCCTAGACCTGACATGTTTTCGGATGTTATTAGTATTGACGTTGTATATTCCGACAGCAGACAGTACAAGTTCAAGAAGAGCGAGCGCATCCAGGCGATGTTTAACGAGTTCGACGACGTGCTGAGCGAGGACGCCATGTGGCAGATCTCGCAGAGCATCAAGCCGCGCGGCGGGCACGCGCGCGCCGCGCCGCAGCCGCACCAGCCGCCGCCGCAGCCCGCGCAGGCCGCCGCGTAGCCTCCACCGCGGGCTAGCTATACCTACCCTAGTGAGTACTATATATACCTGCAGCGCGGCGGGCACGCGCGCGCCGCGCCGCAGCCGCACCAGCCGCCGCCGCAGCCCGCGCAGGCCGCCGCGTAGCCTCCACCGCGGGCTAGCTATACCTACCCTAGTGAGTACTATATATACCTGCAGCGCGGCGGGCACGCGCGCGCCGCGCCGCAGCCGCACCAGCCGCCGCCGCAGCCCGCGCAGGCCGCCGCGTAGCCTCCACCGCGGGCTAGCTATACCTACCCTAGTGAGTACTATATATACCTGCAGCGCGGCGGGCACGCGCGCGCCGCGCCGCAGCCGCACCAGCCGCCGCCGCAGCCCGCGCAGGCCGCCGCGTAGCCTCCACCGCGGGCTAGCTATACCTACCCTAGTGAGTACTATATATACCTGCAGCGCGGCGGGCACGCGCGCGCCGCGCCGCAGCCGCACCAGCCGCCGCCGCAGCCCGCGCAGGCCGCCGCGTAGCCTCCACCGCGGGCTAGCTATACCTACCCTAGTGAGTCTACAATCTGTAAAAAAAAGGTTCAACAATTTTTGTACCACTATTACTATGGGAACAACATTAAAACGCGAAAAAAAAACAGCTGTTCCATACATTTTGTCTAAGGTCAATGAACTTTTTGTATAGAACAGTTGATCCACCAAGGGGATAAAGTAGTGTCTTACGTCACAGGCGGCATATTGGATTCTTAGCGTAACCGTCTGAGGAACGCTAAAATAAATTTCCTTGCGTAGCGACAGATCTTAAACTTAAGTCTGCTGCGTTTTTTACATACATGCTGGTAGCTCAAATGCGTCCCAACTGTATCAATAAGGCATTTAAAATAATAATAATAGTATACTCACAATCTTCTTGTTGTAAGTTGTGATGTAATTTCAAGTCTGACTTAATTGTATTTGTGAATAGCTAAATATTAAGTTACTCTCAGAGTTACGTGTTTTTATTGCGCAGAATCCGTACAATGTCTTTCAAAGGGTTATAAGTGAGACTGATGATCTCATATTCGAACTCTTGACTGACTCTTGACTCATTTTTTATTTATTTTCAGGTGTAATCCAAAGAAAAACATGAAATAAGAATCGATCAGATTGAATGTGAGTATGTAGAAAGAACTGTAAGTTGAATAAAATTGTGATTATCTGTCCTAAAAAGGCCTAATTAATACTAGTGTATTTATTCATAAATTCATCTGTGATCGACCGAGAGCGAACTGTGTGTGGACAGACGGACGGAGCGACGAGTGATGCGTTCAACTCGCTTACGATTTCAACGCTTTCCATGTACAACAATATTTATATACTTACCTATCTAAATATACGAGCCAAATATTCTGTATCAGTATTGAATCGAGTTACTGTCGTCTTTACATATCAGCATGTGACTTGCATAGTGTGTACTAAAAACGAGCGACGCCTTGAGTGTTTAGGATAATGTACTTGATGACTTCTCGTTGTTGTATTCGCAGTCGTGTAAGCAAGCTTCGAAAGTTAACTTTTCATTACATCGAATTAGAATGGAAGTTTTTGAAATCTTAGCAAGTGTTAACACTGACGTTTGATTTACAATTATTAGTCGATTGTTAAGAATTTTGGATGTATTTCAATTGTAATGCCGTATTGTTATTTTAATGTTTTAGAGAGATTTTTGAGCACGTGTGGTGTCTCGAAATGGGTCACTTTGTAAGCGAATCGTATTTCACGTGCACAGATTTGAATGGAGTTCTTTTGCGGGCTTCCATGTTGGATGTCGATACCCCCCGTTGCAGTTTTGAGTGTTATTTAGTCGGCGAAATAGTAATTGCAATATTTTTCTACAGAGTTTTTAATAACACATCTTATACATATCAGTAAGTGTGTGCCAAATCGTTGAAAGCTAAATAAATGGCCCATTTTGGTACATAATCACGTTAATTAATAAGTACAAATGCATGTATTTATTAGACAATTATTCTCTCATAGCTGTTAATGAGAGCTTGAAGGTTGAACTTTGAAACGAAATTGCTGTACGCGAGCGTATTTCTGTCGAAATAATGACATTGATATTGCAATGTGGATTGATTTTTCCTTGTATGCCTTTACAAGGCAAGTATAGCAGTTGATGTTAGCGTAGAGAGAAACATATACTACGTCTTATTCCTTCCAATGCTCCATCTTTCATTTTAGTATTGATATTTTGCACTATCGTTTAGTTACAGATAATGAAGTACACGATTGCTGTACTTCTTCTAGTGCATATTTAAAAAATAACAGTGATTTACGACCTAATAGTGATGTACCCAATCGGTATTTTTACAATCACCCTAAAGTATAACGATACTATGTGTATTTTTGTGAATGCAGTCGAATGTTCAATGATTGGAAGCATAATTTTATTTTTGATATTCAAAAACTATATTTTTCCTATAAATTGCTACCTGCAAGGAAGCAAGCGATTTACGAATGACGTACTTTTGAGATCTATACTTATTTATAATCTTTACTGTTTGCGTAATTTTACTCTAAGGTTGAGAAACTGTAGCTAGGTATTATTATGAAACAAAGTTCAGTCGATTTGATAGTTTCGTATTATTAACGTCTGTAATAGTGATAACGAACAATAATACATTATTAATAAAAATACTGTCTCTATTACGTTATCTGTTAATTAAAGTTATTCAAAACTGCACTATTCACGACAAGAAAATCCTTCTCTCATTTCCTTGCTCTCTGTAGTCTTTCTTGGTTTCTCTTCTTTGTTTTTTTAAGTTCCTTTTCTACCGACGTTGGTTACTTGACACTTCTTCATATCGCATTGTATACTTTCATCTGTCCATAGGTTTTTGACCAGGAATGGAAAGATAGCATCCTCATGTGTCCAAGCCATTGTTGCATTTGTAGCTCACTCTCCAAAATCTTGTCGATAACATAGCAATCAGAATAAAATAATATAAAGTAGAAGTATTCATTCAGGGATTATTATCATATGACGTAATAATGAAAGATACATATTTTTATTAGTAGGTAAATAGTATAGTCAGCATTTAATTTGCCTTAAGACTATTTAAGGTCTTGAATAAAACAGCAATAAATTGTATTTATTGTTCTTTTGTAGAGACGCTGCACATTTGTGATACTATTCAAGTAGCGCTTACTACTCGAGTCTTATTGACGTCATCTATTCGTAGGCAATTATATTAGACGAATGTTAGTAGTAAGCGTAAAGTAAACCCCATTTTGTCTCGCTAAGGCCGGTATTACACCATGTTAGACACACTAGTGATCGGTATTGCGATATTACATTATTATAAAGGGTGACAACGTCACCACGACCTTAAAACAATACATATAATGCTCGTTATTTACATTTCTCAGTCGTCGTCTCGACCGCTCAATGCGATATAAAGCGCGAAGCAATCGAGACTCGACGAATGCGACTAGTATAGCTTCGGAAGAGAGTAGACATTGATAAGGGCGCCACTATCGCAAATAGTTCTCAATGCCAGCAATCTGATAGTACGCCGGAGGAAGATGAATTTATCTGATATGATAAATTGACACACACGTAATTAAATAAAAATAAATAAATATCGATGGACATTTTTCACACAGCGCCATCTAGCCCCAAACTAAGCAAATAATATGGAAAAGCTTGTAATATGGAAACCAGATAGCTGATAGAATACTTATCCACATAAAGGAGAGAAAAAGTCCAAAAAGTATTTAACTTTTTTTTTTGCCACTGTAATCTAGGTCTAGGATTGCCAGGTAAAAAAATGTTCTCTTGGTAAATTAAAAACCACACTAAACTATTATTACAATGTTAAAAACGTTTAAAGAAGATGTAAAATACGTACGTACTATTTTAGGTCGTGGTAATGTTTACGTCCTATATTTAAATCATACGTAGACTAGGTACGCATCGAGTGTTGTTTGTACGTAACTTAATTAATCGAAAGAAAAAAAAACGCCTATAACAAGCAATACAGTGTGTAAAACTTCTATATTTGCATCGATCTGTTAGTGGTGTCGCGTAAGACACGTCTCATGCAATAAATAATTAGACCAATATTTAGAACATTCTACAGTGCTTTACTCATAATTATGTGCTGATATTGTATTTTGTATTATATAAATATTTTGATTGCTAGATATGTTTGTAGGGTACGTTACCATTATTTTGTCTGGTATTATTATTTATTTAGTGAATTATGAGTTTGTGTAATGGTTTGATATGATTATTAACTAAAATGTATTAAAGACTGCCTAAATTAATTATTCAGTATAAATGACATGTACATTAGTGAAATATAGTTGTTTCCTTGTAGACCGTATTTCAATAGAGATGACGTATTATCTTTTTTTATGTTAGACCTCTGATATTATTCGTCACAAGTTGATATTTACGATTAAAACGCGTTATTGTAAATTGACTATCACTTTGTGAACAGCGTACATAATTTTGTTGTATTAGCGGGTTCAGTATTATGTTAATGAAATGCCATAATGTATGAAAATGGATTTGTTTATTCGCATTGTGTTGGTTTTTTTGTAATGTTAAATCTTTATTTTTAAGTAAAGTTTATTTTATACTATTATTCAGTATGTTTACATGCTTAATTTTATTGTACATTAAAATGTAATACATTATAATTCACAGTATAACCTGAATTGCATGCTTGTACAGTTTACATTTTGAGTGACGATTTCATTTGTAATTATTTTGTAAAATAAATATAGCACGTTATTTACAACAAGCAATTTGTTTTAATTTGTAACCCATTACAAAAATTAGTTATACAAAAACATTTTTTTTAAAGTAATTATGATCTAGGTAATAACTCAATCTAGTATAGGTGAAATTAGTGGTTACTAATTCTACACAACAATACAGGGTTATACTGGGTTTACCTGTACAATCCTAATTATAATGTAAAACGGAGATTAAAAATAGATTTTGGAAGAAAAAAACATGTTTATACACGCACTACATACCGCTTGAAACTTCTACCAAGTAACCAAAAAACTAACAGGGTTAGTTCTAATCAGTTAGCATCCTTTTAAGCGCATACTCTGTACATCAAACAAAAACACCTTTTACTATGGGACCAAAATGGAAATCGAAAAAAAAAACCTGTTGTTCCATACATTTGGCCCAAGGTCGATGAACTTTTTGTATTGAACAGCTGATAATTTTTTCGCGATTTTAATGTTTGCCCTATAGTAAAACTTGTTTGTTTTTATGTACAGAATGTGGTCAATTCTGACGGTTTTAGTTGACAGTTCTAAACTAATTAAAATATTGCTGTCACTTTTTTACCAGGCATGTTAGCTAAGGACAGCAATACTTTAGTTAGTTTAGTTCTGTCAACTTAAACCTTCAGAATTGACCACAATATGTCCTTAAAAGGATGCTAACTGATTAGAACTAACCCTGTATAGCCCATAGTTTTTGTTATCGAGTGCTTCATTTTGGAGGCCAAATGTTGAACTAGGTGCTAGTCTTGTGAGATCGCAATCGCGCCTATTAGCACAACATGTAATGGGTTTGACATTAGTCGCCTGATGAGAGCCAGCGGGGTACTTCAAAGATAAAGAAGACTTCATCCAAACCCACTCGATTTCGTAAGTAAGTAACCATGTACCAGCTTATCTATGTATATCTAATTTGGCGGACGGTTCTAAGGATCCCGTTGCGTTCCTACCCGACGTCCTCTTATAAATGCGTGAAGCGTTGTCACGGCCGTCAGTACGGTGCCGGCGTATTTGAATAGACGGACGAAACCTGTGAACAATAGAAAGTAGCTGAAATGATTCTTATATTAATAAGTGTAATGTTCGTTTTCGCGAATGCAGCACCGGTTTCTGAGGACAGGAACCTCGCGCTATTGTTTGGAAATCAACGTAAGTACCTAAATACATTATATATTATGCTGTTCCATTTACCATGAAACGTTTAGTTAGCTGCTGTCTACGTGCAGACTTCGATCACTGTCTCAATCAAATGCACACGTTGTTTTATAGGTACATCTTTTTAAATAAGTACCTAATATTTAATTCTCACAAAAAAACACCCTTTTCCTAAATCTCGCAAAAAGGCATCATCCTCTGGCAAGTATTCCGCAGATCTTTGAATAGAGATACCTACTATCCGTCTTATGCATAAATCACTAAAACAATTTATAAACCTATTTTATAACTAAAGTTTTATAAATAAAAAAAATTGTTCATTCATTGTTTTAAGTATATGACGGACGGTATAACTGTAACATTTATGTATCTGATAAACCACAGAAATAGGCTTAGATAGAACAACCAGTATGTGAAGGTACTTGGTATACCCGAACGTACTAGCGTAGTATTATATTATCAAAAAATATGAAGATATATGGGTATGAAGAGATTTAACATCTAATAAATCTCAGGGTGACGAGGGCAGTGCAGTGCGGCGCAGGATTGTGGTTGCAAGCTACAATTCTGGCTCTGCTACTGTTAGTGGCAGGCGTGACGGCCACCACCAGGCAAACGTAATGCGACTCGTCACTAAAATGTATTAAAAAAAAAAACGTATAATTAAGTACGCACAGAACTGTGCAATAGAATACAGCACACAATATTATAAAGGCGCAAACGTAGCGAGTGAATATTTTGAGATGATATTAAATAATAATTACAACAGGATTTGATTAGCAAAGTCAGTGAACAGACGGATAAATTGGTAATTTTAGAGCAGATAAGGTACTATCATATAGTATCATATATAAGAGTATTTTTTGTAACGTACCTAACGTACTTAATACCTAGAAAAAATAAAAGATAAAGTGAAAATAGAAAAGTGGTAACAATCTTCTTTACCGACAGTAACTGCGTCCGGTCAAGCAGAGTTCGGAGAATATTTCGAAGGTGACATGATTCTGACCGAAGAACAGAAGATGGCTGTAACGGAGGCCACGGGTGCGCGGAACGGACTGAGAGGCGGCGCAAAGCGTTGGCCTGACAAAACTGTTATTTATCATATCGATGAAGATGATTTTGGTAAGTTGGTAGCGATCTTGTACCTAAACACGTCTATTTCGGATATATTCTAGTATATCATCGAATAGGGTAGATGACTGATGTTTATATCGTTGAAACCAATAGCTTTGATGAAGAATTTAAGTAAATATAGTATGTTTATTGAAAAAATAATTTAAAACGGTTATTAATGTTCTGATTTATAAGCGTTTAAAGTTTTTGCTAGAGACAACTCTGTCCTTTTCCCACAAAACAAAAAATGAAGTCACGCCTTACTTGTCAGAATAGAATTTATATGGCGTACTGACAAGTGACGTCACGATTTGCTGTTTCGTCTCTCTGTATAGCATGATATTAAAATGCTTATAAGTCGCTTATTTTTGATCAGTTTTTTTTTAATTTTTATTAATCAGCTATATTTATGGGCCACATTTTAATAAGACAATAAAAAAGTCTAGCCTATTACCTGGATACGCTAAAAATTTCTTGGACGTTCCATAAACAAAATCTTGCTTCTGGCTTCTTTACTTGCTCTAGTGTGTAAAGGATTTTACGTGCCGCTGGGGGAGGAAGTGGTACCTTTCGCCCCGCAGGGACGTCATAGCTATAGACAGTTCAGTTTCTTATCAACTTTTTCTTTCACAGGAAACTTCAATCCTCGACTTATGGTATACTTACCTACCTACTTTAAATCACACTAATATTATAAATGCGAATGTTTGTCGGTGTGTGTTTATGTATGTATATTTGTATATGTTCCATACACAAATATACGTTTGATATTCGCCAAAGAACCAAAGTTACCGACATAGCTCGCAAGGTTTGCAAGTTGAAGTGGCCCAGGACAGGCCACATCGCTCGAAGAACTGACAACCGATGGGGAAGAAAGGTTCTTGAGTGGCGACCGCGAACCGGAAGACGCAGCGTATATAGGGAAGCCTCCCACTAGGTGGACCGACGACATTGTAAAAGTCGCGGGCAACAGGTGGATGCAAATGGCAGGTTGTCGTACAGCGTGGCGGTCTAAGGGGGAGGCCTTCGTTCAGCAGTGGACGTCTCCGGGCTGATGATGATGATGATGATTTGTATATGTTTGGTATTCCTTCACGCTGAAACGGCTGAACAGGTGTGGATGAAATTCTTTATAGTGGTAGGTAAGGTATACCTTGGATAACACAGGCTACTTTATATACCAGGAATCGCGGGCGAAACCATGGGGCGCAGCTACTATGTTAATAGGCAAACTGTTTTAACGTATTTTATACTTAGATCAATTGTTTTCTAGTCTTTATTTATTTAAATAATGTGTTTTTTTGGCTAAACCAGATAAGGAAGAAGTGAATATTATAAAAGAAGCTATGGCCGATATCGCCAGCAAGAGTTGTATAAAATTCCGCCCCAGGGAAGAAGACGAGCACGCAGTTATAATCAAGGTAGGCACTATACGTAAACCTAAGTTTATCAAAACATACATCTAATATAAGATCATCAGGGCTGTCGCTTGCTTACCTGGCGCCATCTAGCCGTTATCGCCAGTATAACTGTCGATGCCTCAACTCGCCCCTTAGACTAGCCTTCATATATATAGAGTTGAGATGAGACGTCCCTTTTGTCTTAAGGCCCAGTGTCCTACAAGTGCCTTTGCACCCACAGGTATAAAAGAGAGTTAAGGGGGAATAGGGTGAGCGCTTCTCCGTACAAACGTATGCCCCTATTTTCTTCCTGAATAATGCCTACAGAGCAATTTTTTTTTATTAATTCTAGGGCTACTGTAGACGTGTATCTATATTTCCTTTTTTTAGAAACTAATTGCTAAAGAAAATATAGCCCTCCAAAAGTTACTATGTATTAAGATATTTAAAGCGTTATTTTTTTTATGTGAAAAAAAGGTAACACAGAGACACGTCTAAAGTAGACCTAGATTTTATTTTAAAAAAATATTGCTCTTGAGGCATCCAGGAAGTAATTAGGGGAATACGTTTGTATGGAGAAGCGCTCACCCTATTCTCCCTTAAGAGAGATGGGCCACGAAGACATAGCCGTGACACCTACGTTTGCTTCTATTTTCCATTATGCTATAGCCATTATTTATTTAGAGTAAGAGCGGTTCTAGTTAAGTTCGTAAATAAATATGTAGTACTATTAAATAATTTTAATCCAGACCAAAATCTTAACAAACGTAGATCCGACATAGTGTGTAATACTGAACGTTGCCGCACGGCTATTGCGAGTCGACACTATCATATTATCAGTTCCAGATTATATAACAGACTAAAGACTGAGACTAAATAAATACATGTATATATCCACTCCCCTTATATAAATGTAAGATGAAGTGTGTTAAATGGCTCCAATCCTTGTCCTATCAAGATACTGAAGACTTAATTACAGTTTATACATAACTAACAAATTATGGACCTGGGTATGTCCTAAAACATCCAGAACCATCGGGGGACGGGCAGCAGCGTCCTCTTGGTTAACAGTGGTAACACTCTGCGAACCCCAAGCCGCCTGCCAAGCGTGGGGATTATGGCAACCCCTCCCTATTAACGGGGGAGGCCTTCGTCCAGTAGTGGACATCTTATGGCTGTCAATGATGAATGAACTGACAAATTACCTACATATACTCACACTCACTCACGCATTCAACATACTTATACACACCCCTCTTTTTCACTCACACATATACACACACACATCCTCGTAAAATCAGACTTTGTCAGTAAATAGATCTTTAATTTTTATTTAAGTATAAGGATTTCTGCACTTACTTTTAGGAACTCTCACATTATATTGTTCGGAGGGGGGCGTTGTTATTCGCGACACAGTTTTTAACTTCTGCGGGTAACATCGTTCTACCATAGTGTTTATAAATGTACATTTGTTTTATGTTCCTAATAAAGAGCAATAGTCTGTAGTTGTAGTGTGAATCTGGTTATGGTTATCACCATAATAAGGTTGCCACAAGAGGAGATCGGTGTCGCCTTAGCGATTATGCCGGTAGTTGTTGTGCTAGTGCCTACAACTACCGGCATATTCGCTCAATGTTTTTCTAGGAAGGAATTATAGGTAAAAAAATAATAAGGTTCATCCCTCCAGGGCACAGGCAACGGTTGTTACTCCAACGTTGGTCATACGACAGCCGACGATTCCGGCGAAGCAATCCCCAACCAAGTGCTCAACCTCAAACCGCCTGCCTGCGTTAAGCTCGGAACTGTCGTTCATGAAATGCTGCACACACTTGGATTCTATCACATGCAGAGCACTTATGATAGAGACGACTTTGTAAAGATCGAGTGGGAGAACATAAAAAGTGGTATTTTTTTTTACTTTCACGGTTTGATCTTTTTACAGTCGCGCGATTTGACTCAGCCCCGTAGCCTGTGTGCTTCACCTCTTTCGAAATATCCTTCGGTGAATAGCTTCTACACCTCTCTGAGAGTGTACTTGGGACGGCCGACAGGATGGCGTCCGGTAGGGCGAACTAGTACCGCCGATCTAACACCGCAGAGAAAAAAAATTAACCGGGCAAGCTTTAGCGGCCTGTGTGGCACGGATCACTGGCGTCGGACATGGACTTTTCGAGCGTAGACATATGCCTAGCTGTGGCTAGTAACAAGTTGATTAAACTAAGTACACCTACCTATAATTATGCCAATCTGAGTGCTTCAAGACTTCGCCTAGACAACGCTTTAACTTCACGACCTACATTTATGTAGATAGCTATCGAAGCATAACTTTTCGGACGTACCGCTGCGCTGGCTACGATATATTTTAACGTAACGTATTCATACTACCTTATATTTAGCAGGCACCTTAAGTACCAAGCATAACTAAGTACTTAAATTTACGTATTGATTATTTTAATTCTTTTATTTTCTCACTTAGGCACAGAACATAATTTCGCAAAATACAACAACGATACCGTAACTGATTTCGGCGTAGAGTATGATTACGGCAGCGTCATGCATTACCCCGAGCACGCCTTCTCGAAGAATGGAAACAAGACAATTATTCCTCTTATGGTAAGTAAAAGTAGTTATACCTAGGTATTTAGGTCTAGGTGTAACAAGACTGACCCTCTTAAGGTAAGTAAGAAGGTATACATAGGTGGATAGATAAACCTAAATGTTTTATGAATTATGTGACGACTATAAGTCAAGCTTGTCAATCATTCCATGCCATATTCAATTCAATTCTTTATTTTTCGATCCTTTGGTATACATAATATACGCTTGGCGACTTCAAACATTTACAATTTTTTCATAATATAAATTTACACTGTCACACCACAAAATAAAATAAGAATTACAAATTCATACAATCAGCTGTAAAGGGGCTTCGTCAGAAATATCAGAATTAAGTCAGAATTTTTATAAAATTATCACAGATATATTATAGTGTTATTGACATGTCAGTCATAGGCACCTATGTAACTACGAGTAGGTATGTGAGTGTGCAATTGGATTCAAAAAGTCGACGTCTCCACTAAGCCCGCGTAGTTAAGCTTAGGTACCTATGCGTTAAAAAGATTGAGTGCGTGTCCCTAATGTGGTTAGTAAAACCTATTCTTTGGAGGAGTCGGCTTTCTATCAAAATCCATGCGCTAAACGAAATACGGCTTCCGACAGAATCTGTTTAAGGCAGTTCAGCAGTTATAAAATGTTGAATGTAATTTTTTCTTTGAATATTTCACAATGATAAATCGGCTGATTGGCGCTATAGCCAATATATACTCTCACATCAGGAAAATCAGCAAGTGCGATCAGAATTTACAGTAGGTAACCTTTTTACCAATTAACTAGCTGTTAAATCCGTTTATAGATATATGTTGGGCTATACCTAGGTAGAAACTGTAGTACCTAACTGTAGTATAGTTTTAATTAAAAATAAAAATTAAAAACTTAATCCAAACAATTATAATCCATACAGGATGGCGTCAAAATTGGTCAAAGAGAAGGAATGTCGGAGAGTGATGTACTGAAGCTGAACAAAATGTACTGCGAAGAGTCCATATCACCCAATGATTTTTTCCGGGAGTAAATATTATTTTCCGGGAGTGAATATTATTGTGATTTAATCTAAGTCTGTTTCTGTTTCTAGAATTATAAAATGATAAGGCGTGAAAGTTCCTTTCTTCAATTCTGACTCGTACCTATATCTACAGCATTTATTTTTTTGTATTTAATAATGGACTTACGACCTGAGCGAGACGACGTTCGTCTAGTTGTAAGCTCTCATACACTTACACATGCTGCATATGGTGAAAAAGCAATGCCAGAATTATGAACTTGCGAACTAAATCCTGCTTGAATAACTGGCAAGGGTTCCCCAGGCGGGCTCTGCAATAGAGTCCTCTACCACTACAAACAATAGGCTAGATGACTGGTTTTTTTTAATTGTCCTATTAAAATGTGGACCATAAATATAGCTGATTAATGATCAGAAAATGAAAATCTGATCAAAAATAAGCAACTTATAAGCATTTTAATATCATGCTAGACAGAGAGGCGAAACAGCAAATCGTGACGTCACTTCTCTGTACGCCATATACATTCTATTCTGACAAGTAAGGCGTGACGTAATTTTTTGTTTTGCGGGAAAGGGACAGAGTTGTCTCCAGCAAAAACTTTAAACGCTCATATACATTATTAACCGATTTAAATTATTTTTTCAATAAACATACTATATTTACTTAAATTATTCATCAAAGTTATTGGTGTCAATGATATAAACATCAGTCATCTACCCTATTGTTATACGTCGTACACATTGAGTTAAATACATATAATATCATTGATTGGTCGTGCATCCAAAGCTGGTGGTATTTTTTAAACTATTAGTTGAATAAGGATTAAAATCAATACATGGTATAATTTTTTCATACATGTACATAATTTACCTAGACGTGAGTAATCAGCTAAAGCATAGAAGTATAATATTTAGAACTATGCGGATGTAAAAAAGTTAGAATACTTACTTGATGTATTTTTTTACGTGTTTTAAACGTATGACGGTTTTCGGTATGAGTGGAGTGAAGAATTGCGTTAGCTAGACCAAATTTTATAGGGCTTGGTTGGGAAAGCTAGTTCTAATTTTTTCTTCTAATCCAACTTTATTAGAGTCAAAGATCAACGCATTGTTTTGTGTAGCAATGACACAGTTTCAGCCTGACAATGGCAATGAAAGATTGCGAATATTGCCAACAGGCATGGCAAATTGTATTGAATAACATTGGTCAACTAATGAAACATGCAATCTAACTGCTCCATCAAGTGAAACGAAAGAAAAACATTTTTAATAATAATTGTAGCTGATTTTGGGTGATATTCTACTCTCCCGTACTAAACCTAAGACTTAATTATGGATTCGTTTGAGTGCGATTTCGGTCGAATGTCAGTCGTGAAAACTCATTCGTTCGATTCAGAAATTGAGTCCCTGAACATAGCCACACTGCTGCCCGCCTAGCACGCGAGCCGTGATATACGTCTATCCACTCTTTTTCCCCCGCGAAAACGAGACAGACATATTCATATTCTAGATTTATCACTTTCCCGCGCGGGGAAAGACCAATTAGTCCTCGGCGCGTACTAGGGGGCCTGGAACATACACTATGGGAGAGATTGAGGAATGGACTAGATAGACATATAAATAGATATAAGTAAATACCTGGTAAGATACACAAGATACCTATAATATGACCGACGCAAGTATATAGAAAGTACCTACTACCTGCTTTCTCATTAGGTAATAAGTTGACTTATTGGATAAGTGCGGTCACATCGCATTAGCAGGCATTGTCTTTACGGTCTACAGCAAGCATGCACGCGAGCACCACGCGAGGTTAACAATTTATCTATATAGGCAGCTTTATATAAGACTCTAAATGATCTCCTACGTATGAAATACCAAAAACCAATGTCGCACCGTTAAATAAAATGTTTCAAGATTCTTACAAAATGCTAAACTATTCTCCAGCTCAGTAGCCCTTAAAAAAACAATGATCATTTCAATCAATTTACGATTGCGATAGCTCTCAGTGACAAATCAATGGTCACAACTTTCATTACACCTGTTACAATATCAAATTAAATATTTTTATTATTGACTTGATAAAATAACTCGTCCGGTAAATTTGGCAACGACGCTGTTGCGCGGCGTTGAAGAGTGGTGCAGTCGCGGGGCTGTCGCAAGCGTCACCGCCACAGTTGCCGGCCTACACCTTGTGAAATGGTCGTATCCGAAGCTATATTAAACCTAGCCCCTCCTCAGCACGTTTTGTCCGACGCAAAAAACCAAACGCGAGAGTAAAAGCTACTCTATTCCGGTGAAATTATCATAAAATCGATAACAATGTCACACACCGTTAGTTAATATGACATACATTTTTCGAAATCGTGTGACTTGACTGCAGAGACAATACTGTTGTTTACAATGCCCCATGCATAGGTCATAGGAAATTTGCGTAGGTATTTTTTTTAATCAAAAGTAGATATAAGGCGTTACAATGCCGCGTGTTCTGTGGCTGGCGGTGCTTGTTTGTGTGGTGCAGTGCTTGCCGATGTCTCAAGACGAGTTGGAGGACTTTAGTAATTTCTTGCTGAAGACATCATCATTGGACATTCATGTTAAAAGTAAGTACCTGTCTAAATTTATTTTTATTTTTATACAGGCTTATTATTTCATAGACAGCTAACAATATCTTAGTATCATCAGCACATCATACACCACCATACCCCATAGCAAACAAGTATAGTTCTGACTTTTGAAATCGACGAGAAAATATATCTATAATAGCTAATCCATAAATGTTTTGCTGAGAGTACGTAAATCAACATTTTCTGTGGAACAGCTAATATTTTTCTGCTGCTAAGTCCTCTGAGCTAAAATGTATAATACTATACAAGGCTAAGTCATGGACTAAAAGTTGTTTCTCAATGCTGTTCAGAAGTTGATCCTAAAAGAGGTTGTGTTCATTGCTTGCTCACTATATATATTATTGTTCCTACATACATTCCTATTGTACATATTTGTTTTTTAAAAGTGTTACATGGCTACCCAAACGCTACTGGCATAAAAACATCCTTGTCCAGCAGGTGCTGCTCCCGATGACTCGTACGATGAAGACGAAGTAGTATCAGACCACGCTTGGGAAGAAAGTGGGAAATTTGAAGGAGATTTGATCCTCAACGATCGACAGAGACGGTTGATTGTCGAAAATGTGGAAGGCCTATCGAGGAACGGGCTTACAGATAGCACCAAGCGGTGGCCCAATAATGAAGTCATATATTTTATTCAAAAGGAACATTTCAGTAAGTTACCAACGCTTCAGAAAATGATCTGTTTACCGAATCTATTTTGAGACGATTTCATATACAATTTGTTCCATAAACGGAGCTAGTGAAGTTAATCAAACTTAAAAGCACGGGCATTCCTGCTTTTAGGTCTGACACGGCGTAAACCTAAACAGGCTAGGTCTATGGGGTAATTAAAAATGTCAATCATTGATCCAATTTATTCCCAAGTCTTCGCCTTTTCCTGCTCCTTATTTGTGGGCTTGCTTGGGTTTCCTTGAATTAATTATTTGATGGTCTGCCCAGTGTCGGTAGGTAGTTTAAAATGGATGCAAATCATAGAAGTTGCTCGTTAAGATTTAGGCTGTAGCATTGTTGTTTTTTAAAAAGGTATGATTTCTTTTTCAGCAAGTGGCCAAGTGCAAGCCATTCAAGACGGCATTGACGACCTAGCGCAAGCGTCGTGCGTAAAATTCCGACCATACAGGAAAGGGGATCGTGATGCGGTCGTTATACAAGTAAGAACTCTCCTTTCATGCTCTTATAGTATTTGCATATTTCTCCAGAAACATACCTACCTACTACTATAGCTTCAAGATAATGATATTTCAAAGTGTAGGTAAGGTACCTACTATGTATTTACGTAACCAGTTCTCAAGTTCATAGGCCAGGTCATAGAGCAAATGAACAAAGGGGTACCTTAAGGGCGCTGTAATATAATTTACTTGTATTAATAATATCTAGTATTTATTCGCGATGTCAGAGTCGATTACACAGTGATCAATAAAATAAGCTATTTTCAACCTAGATATACCTACTAGCGTTCCATGTACTAATAGTAACTAAACAATATGTAGAAAAATCTACTTGTTTTGGAAATCGCATATACATAGATAACATCGCGGTATCAGATATTTATGCCAAACGGTGCGTGTGTAAACATTGCTGTGTTCCGGTTTGAAGGGTACAGTGTAATTTAATGTAGAACGTCCTCCCCGCGAAGGCCTTTCCGAGGAGTTACAACATGAAGTGTTTTAAAAAGGGTATTTACTCACACCTCTCTGGGTTGGCAACGCATCGACAACAATGTTAATGTTGCAAGTGTCCATAGGCGGCGGTGAGCTTACCATCAGACAAGCCGCATGCTTGTTTGCCACAAACAGGGCTAATGAGACTTATCATCGAATGTCGCAAAGTAATGAGCGTCAATGCAGTGATAGCTACTCTGTTTTATTAATTACTCTAAATGTAGGTACCAATACTGCCGTTAGTGTTCATGACAGTGTTTCCACTTTCAATTTTGGTTTTTCCCTAGTTTATTTTCAAATTTTCCCTTAACAAATATTTAAATTCCTTGGTTATATGACCATGACCATAATAAAGAAAAAATAACCTTAATTTGAAGCCGAAGCTCTACTTTTACAGTTTTTCGCTTCACTTAACATTGGATAGGTAATTAATCGCCACTCTCACTCAGACAAACAATAGAATATTTTTTCGTTATTATTCTGCTATGCAGAATGAAAAAAATCCAACTGTTAGTATAATACGACTTAGGTCACCTGTAACGCTAGGGTCATAGCACATTTAATAGGTCAATAGGGTTACATTCATTACAAGATTTACGAGTTTCACTCACTCACTCATCAGCCAGAAGACGTCCACTGCTAGACGAAGGTCTCCCCCTTAATAGGGAGGGGTTGCCATAATCCCCACGCTTGGCAGGCGGCTTGGGGATCGCAGTGTTACCACCGTTAAGTAAGAGGACGCTGCTGCCCGTCCTCCGGTGGTTCTGGATGCAGTTTTAGGACATACCCAGGTCCAATTTACGAGTTTAAGACCAAAAAAACATAAACAAAAGGATTACCACATTACGCTCGATTTTCCCCAAAACTCCCTAAATCCCTGTCAAAATAAAAATGTCCCTAAACCTTACATAATATTGGTAATTTTTCCCTAATAAAGGGAGAAATCCCTAAAAGTGGAAACACTGGTTCATGAGCAGTTGTCTTATTCCTTCTTTATTCTCTTACCAACAGAAGAGCATCTCGTTTGTCTTGTTACTAGATTTTATTCAAACTTGATCTTATAAAAACTAATATTTCAGGGAAGCAGGCGCGGTTGCTTCTCTCAAGTGGGGTACCAAGGCGGATACCAGGTGCTGAACCTGTCGGGCCGGCACCCGGTGGGGCGCGGCTGCTTCCGCCACGGGACCGTGGTGCACGAGCTGTTGCATTCCCTCGGATTCTACCACATGCAGAGCAGCCCCGACAGAGACGACTATATTAACGTGGTTTGGCCGAATATCGTGCAACGTTAGTAATCTTTAATTATATTAAATATACTTTTTTTTAAATACCTACAACTACTTCAATTTCGGCTGACTGGATGATATCTTAATTTTTCCAGTTATTTTGATTTATAAACCAAACTACTGAATCGATTTCGATAAAATGTATTAAAAAATAAAGACTCATCAAAATCTTACACGTCCATAGTCCATATCGTTAAAGTAAATGTAAGCCTATAAAAAACTGTGGTTACATTCCGACTAAGTTCCGAGGAAATGCGTGGACAAACATACACACATCTAGCAAGTTTTGTACTTATATTTGTTTGTTTGAAATGGCAATACCCTAATAAATTATCTTATGTGAATATACTGCTGTTCCATAAGTATTGCATACAAACGAGTCGAACTGATAAACCTCCTTTTTTTGAAGTCGGTTATAAAAACAGCTTTATTATTAGAAACAGCTCCTTATTGGACATAGACCTCTTCACCATTTCTTTTTGTTGTTGGTATATCTCCCCAAATATAAAAATAGTTCATAGTCATATATCATCATAGATCATATGATATAGGTAAGTCGCTAAATGATAAATTAACGAACTTCGAAACCCATGTCAATACAAATTTAAATTAAGCAAGTATATAAAAAATAAAAAAAGATTGAACAGCCGAAAATATGAGATAATTTGCAATAGTTTTATAAGGCATTTCGGTTTTACATAATCTTCTCTACTTATACATACTTAATACGTTTTCGTAGATTGACGGATAGAAACGAAGGTAGGTAACTCAAGGCTAGGCAAGGCTAGGGGTAGGCTAGGTTTGGGGGAGGCAAAAAGTTTTATGTTTTTGTAAAACTAAATCTATTACATATTCATAGTAACTGTACTATCGAGTCTACATAGTACTACAGAGTCCAGTTCCGGACAAGGAAAGCTTGATAGAAAATCCATTCATGCCACTATATTACATAAAGGCAATAATGATTACCTAAACGGCAAAGCAACTCGCGAATGAACGACAGCTATGTTGTACACAATCCGCATACAAATTAGGCTACTAATACGCGAAAAGAATGCTAGACGCGCTAATATCTGTTGACAAATGCCCCTTTGTTCTTGTCTCACAACGCTTCTACATACATGACACGATGTAGATAAAATTGACCCCAAATATGACGTGATGAGCTGTCATAATGATTCGTTATATTTATTTACAGCCGCGCGTCACAACTTTCGCAAATACAACTCGTTCTCCGTGTCTGACTTTGGAGTCGGTTACGACTACGACAGTGTCCTGCATTACAGCCGACGAGCTTTCTCCGCCAACGGTCAGGACACCCTCGTGCCGAAGAAGGTGATTAAACTGGTTCTATGCATAATGTATGATGTATTTAACATACAATGTATCAAGCGCTTATCTTCATTTAATCAAACTTTTATTTATGTTTCCAGAGTGGTGCTCAAATAGGACAAAGAGTGGGACTATCGGATAAGGATACGCAGAAACTGAACAAAATGTACTGCGATGCCGATAACGACCCTGCGATTCAAGCAGATGAAAACATAACTAAGAAACCGAAAAACAATAAGAAGAAACCTAAAAATCAGCCATTTGAGGGACACGGGATAGGATACCATCAAGGTAAAACAGTGGTTATCAAGTTGCCAGCCGCTGAAACTTACAAGTTACCAAATGTACCGTCAACTCATGTATTTGATTTTAGTAAAACGCCGCAAGTCGTGCCGCCGGAAGCAGCAGGATATCGATTTGGAGAAGAAATAACATATTCATACAAGCCCATAACTTCGCTTAACATTGACGCAATCAGGGATTTTAACAAACCTGAAGTTGATCCCGTTGTAAACAAAAATATAAAGCAAGAACCTAATACTAAAGAAGAAGGAGAATCTCTAAAAGAAAACCAAGATGGACAGTCATCACCTCAGGATTCAAATGAAGTCAAACCAGAATATGTCCCAATTGATGATTATGATAAAGATTTGAAAGATGCTTTTGACAGATTAACTAAAATTGTTAAACAACACATTTATCCTCAAAATAAGGGTTACGATTACAAGATCAATAAGGATTATAGTGAATTCTTTGTACCCCAACAGCGTCAAAAATCAGATCCTCTTAATGATCCTGTACATGATACGCTTAAACAACCTATATCATATGAACCTTCTACAAAAACTCCACTAAAACAAATAGATACAACGCAAACTTTCGACGATACGTTTAGAGATACCCAGATACAAGACAGAATGGATGCTTCCTTCAGAACTTCACTGCCAAACAAAAATCCATATAGTTCATATGAACAAACTGAAACACCCAAATATGCTACTTTAGAATATCTTAAAAATAGACACGACTTCAGCCATTTATATTCGCCGGAGAATCTTGATGGTAATACACAAAAAGATGGAAATATTGCCACTGATGGTGGAAATTACAAGGAAGATATAAAAATTGACCCCTATGCTCAAGGATTCTATACAGATTATGTAAATGGAGATATGAAAGGTAGTTTGACGAAAGACCCCCCACTAGAAAATGTAAGTGAAGAAGTTAAGCCAAGCAAGTACAAACAGATAGTAAAGCCAAAATACTTTCAACGCGAAGTAGGAATAGATTCTTCTTATAGAACAATACTTCCTACAAAGAAGCCGTACAGTGCGTACGATCAAACGGAGACTCCCAGATATGCAACATTAGAATATCTTAAAGAGAGGCATAATATTAGCAATGTTTACCCGCCAAAAAACACAGAACAACAAAACAAAAAAGAAACTTATAAAGTTTCTGAAGACGATCACCCGCCAACAGAAAGCGATTGGTATGTAAAAGATTCTTTCAAGCATAACCCTGCTGATTACGATCGAGATTCATATTCTGATAACGTACGGCAAAACCCCAAAAACCATGATGATAGTGGCAAAGACAAAAATACCAAATATTCTTTACATAAACCTTCTACCAATAATAAACCAGAAATTTTTAACCAAAATTTCAATAGTGGTTACGAAAAAGAAAATGAAAAGCTGACGACTGATGGAAATTTTAATGACAATAAAAATAAAGCTTCGTCTGAATTAGAAGAACCAAAACACTCTGGAGAACATGATTATGACTACGGGAAAATCCAAAAAGAAGAAAGCTATAATTTTTCTCCTAAAGACGTTTATAGTGAAGAATCACCGAATTTATCGCACGAATCACTGACATACAATCAAGATTACGCCAACGATTATGAAAGAGATACTAGCTCCGTTGAGGCGTCAAAGGAAGAAGATAACGGAAGAGACTCACCAAAGAAGAGTCAAGCATATACACTCTACGGTATTCCTGTGCCGTTAACCAAGGACTGGTATAAAATAAGCTATGCAATACCTGAAATACCTAAGGCAAATGAAAATACTTCATGATACTCAATAAAAAGTGTCTCTTGAGTTTAACTTTTGTGCCTATGAAATCAGTCAATAATGATATAATTATTATTGTACTGTACATCGATTCTGTATTTGTAGAAAGGTATACTGCAAAACACACAGGAATCAATATTTCCCTACATAATAAGTTTTTAATTATTATCACACTTATAAATACTAAAGTATAAAAAGGGTTACGCGCAAAAGGTAGTCCGGCCTTTTGTTTTAGAGCTAATAACTAAGTATAGGGTCACAAACATGCAACAAAATTGTCCGCGCCAAAACGGCGCACGCTATGCAGTGCGCCGACTTTTTGAACGTCTTGAACTACGATAAGACACATGCGCTCAAGCATACATTGAACACTATGCAAGCGACATAACGTCTAAATTCGAACAATTGTGAACTATATAATGCAAGTATAGGTATGTACAACGGCACTCGGACGTTTATTTACTGTTTTCACTTAGAAATTGTGACTCCTTAGATATTAGCTCAATGCTTAGAGCTCATTATTATACTTACTCATCATTGTAAACTTTTACTATGGTACTGACTCTGAAATCACGAAAGGATTTAACTATTCCTTAGAAAAATATCGTTCACCCCCAACAAAAACTGTAAGGTGTAACACCTGTTGTGTTTTGTTCGCGATTTCAGGGTTGGCTCCATGCTAAAAATTGTTCACATTGATGAATCCTTCTTCCAGGTTAGTACTATCGTTCCGCCCTGTATAACAATGTATACCTATTCGTTACAACTTTGTAACGGCTAAACAGATTTGGTGTTTGATATTTGGTTTGCAATCTAACCTAACCTATCCATCCATCTTATAATTATATCTACTAGTTACTAATATCTCGATTAAGTCAATGTTTGTTTAAGTATATTATTTTATAGTACCTACAAATTTAATAAAGTCTAAACATTTTGTATTCGCAGTTTATTTATTTTTGAGTAGCAAAATCCGCTAAATACTAAAATAGCTTGCAGAAATTAATTGCTTATTCGGAAAAAAATACATGAATGAAAACTGACTGCCTTATAGCTCAGTTGGTAGTATGTCGGCCTTGAGACCTGTAGGGCGTGGGTTCGACCACAAGGACAAACATTTATGTGACGAACACAGATGTTTGTTCTGCTGGGTGTTGTTGTATGTTTAAATCTACAAAATAAAAGTATTTATGTATTCTATCAGAGCAGAGCTATATCTGGTTCCCATAGTTGTGTAGTTTGGGGCCAGATGGCGCTGTGTGAAATGTCCTTCAAAATATATAAAATAAAAAAATACGTTATCTGAGTCTTCGAGCATATTATACCATGTTTTAGGCTTGACTAATTTTGACTGTGAGTAATTTCGTGAGTGTGATTTTGTGATTTATTTGACTTTGTACTATAAAAACTTGGAATATTGCATTAAACTTGACACCGGCAGAATGCACAAAGAGCAAACGCAAAAAACAAAAAAAAACTCCTGTATGTCATTGTCAAAAAAAAAATATTATGACTGTGACGTAGTGTTTTTTTTTAATTTATTCGTGGTGCCAGGTTAGCCAAAATTGAGCTACATTAGCCATAGTTCTTCCATCCAATGAGGCGTTTGTTTTAAAAAAAAAAAAGTTCGCGATGTTTTACTAGATGGCGTAAGAAGCACAGAATCTGTTCTGTCAAATCCCGTTTAATCTTTTTTAGTTATTCCTTGCAACGGATACAAGTCCTTCGGCCGAAACAGGCGCGGATACAGGGGGGGGGGGCAATGGGTGCAATTGCCCCCCCCTGACGCCATCATCAAAATTCCTCATAGAGACTTGTTTACAAGAATCGTTATTAACTCATTGCTAAATTATATTATGTAGATTAAGTACATCGATCGATCAATGTTTTTTACTTGAAATTTCTGTTTAAATAACATCGCTAGTGTGTTATTTTCACCTTTTCAAGGAGCACTTCGGCATTGCGTTCGCTTGTCAATCCGTGCGCGACTGAAATTCACCGAGTGCTTGGAATCTAGATAAGCACTGGTTATCTTTGGCATTTATGGCATGGCAATGCAATATCTTTGGTTTTCTGATAGTTTATTTTGCATTGTGTGTTATTGCTTAATTTTTTTAAATAGTATTTTGCAAACTCGAAAACTTATTGAAACAGGAAAACTTTCTGTTATAATTATGCTTTTTGTATTGAAAATTTGAGGCTCGCCATGCATTCGCTAGGGACGCTTGTTTTTTATCCATACAAAAAAAAAAGTATTGGAACGGGGTGCCCCTTGATACGCTTGAAACTGTTTATTTATAATAATAATAATAATTTATTTCATTACCAAAAATAGAACTTATAGTTATTTTATTATCTAATTCGAATAATATTATTTGTAATTTAATTCAATCAAAACATCAAAAATTTCATATTAATAAATTTAAGGTTACATCTAATATTTAGAAGACAAAAGCATAAGAATTATATCACAAAATAAATTAAAATAACTGATTTGTGACCCTAGCTCTCACAGTAGGATACCCTGAGTTTGTGGGAGCTAGGTCTCTTCTGGTGTGCTAGTGAGAATGTATGTACAAGTAGGTACATGCGTGTTATTAAGTGTGTAGTACGTGAGTGAAAATTATTGTACATATTATGTCAGAGCGTATGATGGTGCGCGTATATATTATACATTATATATATGCTTGTGTGTGTATGATTGTGTGTGTGTGTATGTTTGCGTGCGTGTGTGTGTGTATGTTTGTGTGTGGGTTGAGAAGGACATTCTATGCGTAGTAGGTAACCAGGCTCAGGGTTGAGCTCGCAGAGATTCTTCCAAGTATATTATGTATGTGTGTACATGTAGTATGTGTATGGTGAGGTGTGTATATGTTGTCCAAAGACAGAAGAATAACGAAGGAAACAAAGTTTCGTTTAATGAAGTGCCTTGTCTTTCCGATCTTTCTTTACGGTGCAGAAACATGGTCCATAAAGCTGAATGATCGCCGGAAAATCGATGCTCTGGTGATGTGGTGTTGGAGACGGCTGTTGAAAATACCATGGACAGCGTTTCTAATAAATCTATCCTCAAAGAACTTCATATAAAAGACAGATTATCGTCGATTGTGCAGTTGCTAATCCTGAAGTTCTTTGGGCACGGCTCCAGGAAGGAAACTTCGATAGAGCGGCTTGTTGTGCTGGGCCAAATGGAAGGCAAGCGTAGTCCTGGTCGATCCCCAACTCGCTGGACCGATTTCATAAAAAAGGCCAGACAGTCAATCGTAGTGCAGTGTGCTCGCGATGCAACTAGCCGCCAGAAATGGAAAAGCATTGCGAGACGAGCGGCAGCCCTGGGGAGGGAAGACGACGGCGAGGAGTCTACCTGTACCTACTATCGGCGCAAGCACGACCACTCTACCAAGAGTGCAAGACTAACAAGAGCAGAAAGGTTTCTTTGGAGTATATGTTTTAAGGCATACTTATTGTTTGGCCTTAAATTATTTAGCATGTTATTAGTTTGGCATTGATTTATTAGGCATAATATTGCTTGTATTGTTAATTGTCATATAAAAGCATTGGGTTCGTTTTTTTCACCTTGATTTGATTTGGTTAGGTTTGAAATGAGTGACAGATCCGAATCAGAGCACCCCGACTCCACATAGTCTTGTGGTCTCTACCCTTAGAGTGTACATAAAAAGCGCGGGAGCCAGAAGCTCAAGGGACGTCCTGAGTGGAGCAAGCCATACGAGGGTGAGCGTAGCGAAGGGGGAGGTGGCGAGCGAAGCAAGCCGGTACCTCTTTAGCGAAGCGAAGGCCAAGTACTCTTAGGGGCGACCGCAAGAGCTTCTGGCGGAAGCCCACTTGGAGTCAAATTTAAGTTGGTTAGGTTTGAAATGAGTGACAGATCCGAATCAGAGCACCCCGACTCCACCTAGACTTGTAGGCTTGGCTTGTTGTGGGCTTGTGGCCCCTAGAGTGTACATAAAAAGCGCGGGGGCCAGAAGCTCAAGGGAGGTCCTGAGGGGAGCGAGCCATACGTGTGGGTTAGGTTAGTATTTTTTGATGATTATAGTTTATTTTAAGGTTTTTCGATATTTATGCTTTTTAATTATTAGGGATATTTGTATTTGTAATTATTAGGGATGCTTGTTTGATTTAGGCGATATATTTTTATGCTTTTTGATTATTATGGTGATAATTGCTATGCGTATAAACTTTATGCGCAAGGATTTATGCGGCTTGCTTTTTATGCGTAATGATTTTTCTGCGTAAAGTTGTAATGCTAATCGTCATTATGACATTTGTTTTTCTGCATTGGTATATGGACCCCCATTTCATGGTTGATATTCTAAAAACACGCACAAAACGGTTCGATTCCACCTTATTTTGCGAATTGCTAAACAGTAGAATGCGATTCATTCTTAAAGTTTCGAGTGAATCGGTTTCTTCTAGGCAAGCGTGCAAAACTGTAGACAGCATATTTGCTTAACATCAGACGAGATTGCGGTAATTGCCATTGCAAGCCAATATTGAAATAAAATAAGTAGTATATTCCTAACCTAGGGAGCAAAAGTAAAGAATGTCTGAGGCCACATGTATATGTCTCCATGTAGGCGAAACCGATGGTGACAAACATGAGATTTGAGGCCTCTTTACTTGCTCCCGTGGTGTGTATACGATTTTACGTGCTGCTGTGGGGAGGAAGTGGCTCCTTTCGCTCCGCGTAGCGGGGCTTAAGTAGCCACTTTAGCCCTGCAGGCACGAAAAATACAAGTACAATAATAAAAGATTTTTTTTTAAATTTAGAACGAATTTTCTGGAAGATAGACAAAATCACACAATAATTGCCCCCCCCTCAACGAAATCCTGGATCCGCTCCTGGGCCGAAACACGGTCAAACCGATTACGCATGGTAGTGGGTTCGTAACGAGTCACACCAAAACCAGTCACAGTTTGACTCGTTGGGATTTTTCTTCCCTTCGAGACTTGTTGGGAAAACCTTTTGATAAAAAAGTTTCATCAGTAACAGGGACTCGATGGGAAGAATGAAGTCCCATCGAGTCAGATCTCTAAACTCCGAAAAAGCTTCTAGTAAAGTTGCCATGGCTTTACTAGGGTATGATTAGACTTGACCGTGACTTACTGTGTGTGACTTGGACTGTGACTAAGACTCATTTAACTAGAGTAAGAAGGGTTGATGAAGAAATATGTGTATGTGTTTTCGCCTCAAGGATTAGTCCAAAATCCAATCAAACCATCCATGAACATGAGCAACCATGATTCATCTTTGATCCATCGATCCATAATGGATTTTTAATAGATCCATGGCCATGAACAATTGTATAACAACAAACAACCAGGAGATCAAATCAACATAATGCTTTGTTGGTTGTTTTAAATTTTTCGGTTTGGAATAAACTTCGTAGGTTCTAATCATTTCACCCAAAGCAGTTTTGAGATGTGTTAGTAAACAGTCTTGCGTCCAAGGTAAACAAAACATCTAATAAATGTTTTCTTTACCTTGGACGGAATTAACAATATCGGTGAAGTGGTAGCTCAGTAGGAGACGGGCCGCTTCACATTTGTGAGTTGGCCGGTTCACATACCGACGACTCGTACCAATGGGTTCTTTGAAATTTATGTACGAATTCAAATACCACTGGATGACCACTGGCTTTTCGGTGAAGGGAAACATAGTGAGGAAACCGGCTTTATGTCTGGAGAAGAATCTCAGTGTCGTTTTTAATCTACGTATCAGCACTTAGCCTTATCCAGTTTGCTGGACTACGGCCTTATCACCCTGAGGCATGATCTTGGGTAAAACTTAAAATGAACGCTCCTAAGACGTAAGCAAATCGAAGCCTATTCGAAGGTAGAAATGCAGGGGTCACGTTCGATGGGTCCAGAAAACAAAGCGGAGGCGTTGGCAAGCGCAAAAAACAATAACAATAATATTCCACGCTCATGAGCGAAAACAAACTAAAACGCAGTGTTTAATTTCTCTATGAAACAAACTGCAAATTGCAATGAGTAAAGAGTTTTTTGTTTTTAAACGAAATGAACTGTTTTACAATCAATGTCAAATTGACAAGTTTGACAGAATAATTTCAAACGACTTCACGCCATCCTGACGCCATCTGTTATAATTTTTGGAACTAACACTTTTTTTTTTAAGAAAACGCCTGGTTAAGGTAAGTTAAATCAAACAAATTTTTTTCAAATCTATATAATAATTACAAGCCTTGCATTCTTTGAGACAAGGTCTTCTTCAAATAAAAAAAAAAGAAAGCAACGTTTGTCGTTTTTGAAATTCGCGATTTAATGAAAAAGCAAACACACTACTAAATGACTAATCCGCACCTACTAATTTGTGTTGTGGAAGACCAAAAGCATAGGTAATACCATGGGCAAGTACTTTTTTAGACAAACAATAACCATAAAAAACTATGACAGCACCGCAGGGGTATTCACAACTTAATCGGAAAAGTTTCCATTCGGATCCATATTAATCATCCCAGTCCTCTACATTCCGAATGACAGAGACGGATAATGTGGATCCAAACGGAAACATTTCCGATTGAGTTGTGAAGACCCCTACTGATATAAATGAAATAAGTTTTTTTTATTTTGTCCCAGTCATCTACATTCAGGATGAAAGAGACGTAGAATGTGGATCAAAACGGAAAGCTTTCCGATCAAGTTGTGAATACCCCTACAGATCTCCGGCTTGCCTTAACCGGCCGTCCGGGGATGGAAATCGCAAGAGCTATAGACCTAAGTTCCAGGGTGGAAGTGTTAAAGGAATGGTTAGAGGACATAACCGCGAGTAGCATTTAGTGAAAGTGCAGCACATCTCTCGACACCCTTAGCCATCCACTCCAATGTTGACCCTCTGGCACCATTATACGGTAGCCCTTACGGCTCATTTAGCAGATGGCGAGTCATAACCTGCCTATAATTTTGATAATGACACAAAATTGGTAAGTGCCGTTTCTCATTCCATGGATGTCCAATGTTTCATCAAAAGTTAACCAAAGTTGTCGGAAATCTTTTTATAATAAAAGGCATGTGACATTTTGGCCTAGTTCATACAAAGAGGTATGGGAAATTTGTACCAATAGGCCACCTACGTATAGGAAATGTCCTAAGCCTATAATAAATTGTTATAAATAAATAAATTATTTGAATTTAATACCTACTATAATGATGAAATTGTATATCATATTTCATTCCACCCATTAAATAATTTCATAGTACTTTTGTATTTAATGGGGCCTCTTGGCCACCAATGCTTTTTGGGTGTTCCACCCAAGTGGTTGTCACGATACTCTTAAGAGTATAATTAAGTAGGTTAAGAGAGAATCTGGTCTGTGATTCTCCATAAAAATGTATTATGCATTCTTCCTGGTTAATGCCTCTAGAGCAATTTTTTTTAAATAAAATCAAGGTCTACTGTGGACATGTCTCTGTCATTTCTTCTTTATCAGCAGCTTCTTTCTTTTGATTTTTGGAGAGTTATATTAATTATTTTTTGTGAAAAAAAGGAATGACTCATACATGTCTACAGTGGACCTAGAATTTATTAAAAATAATGTTTCCCTACATGCATTATCCAGCACCCTTATCATGGACGTTCGCGATTCTGATTGCTATAGCATGCCATCCCGCTCGTATCAACTTACTCGCGCTATGCGCCCTCCCGCTCGCGCACGCTCGCAATCAGAATCACGAACGTCCATGATAAGGGTGCTGGTCTCTAGGAAGAAAATAGGTGAATGCATTTGTATGGAGAATCACTGACTAGCAGGGGTATTCACAACTCAATCGGACAGGTTACCGTTCGGATCCACATTCTCCGTCTCTGTCATCCTGAATGTGCCGGGGATGGATAATGTGGATCCGAACAAAAACCTCTCCGATTGAGTTGTTATGTGAATACCCCTGCAGATTCCCTCCTAAGTAAAGTTTAATAAATATGATGGATGATGACGAGTTTTAGATTATTTGAGCTGTAGAAAACTGGCAACACTTGTGGTCTGTGCACTTTGGCTGGATTGGATTACTCATACCTACTGTAAATTGTTTACTGTTTTTCATTTCCGATTTGTTTTGGTTGTGCGAATACCTAGTATTTTTACCATTATGATAAAGATAATGTTTTAAAGACAGTGCTAAGCTTATTTTTATTCGGCTGATGGTTTTTGCCGAGTGTCTGCTTGCCATGATTATTCGGAGAAGGTGACGATTGATTAACAGGAACTGAACCATTTTCCTTTTATTATTCATATTTCATGGGTTGTGGAGTGTCGTGCGTTAGCCGGGCAACAATGTCTTTGTTTAGCAGATATTACAACAATGACGGTGACTCACGAGCTCAGCTCGAAAGGAAATTGTACATTGCCAAAGAATCCCCCGAACCAGAGTTTGACTTATCCGATTGCGAAATGCGCCAAGTCCCGAACGGGACGTTTTCAATTTGTAAAGTCTACAGAAAAGAGCTTCTGTATCTTCAAAACAACAAGCTACAGTCTTTAGACGGAGGTGGCCTGTTATCAGACTTGTACCTCATTAAGATCTTTAATATAAATTCAAATCAAATTACTCACTTACCCAGTGAGTTAAAGTTTCTGGTAAACCTTACGGAGCTACACCTTCAAGACAACCTCATCAAGAGCATACCTGAAAGCATTCAGTACATGCAGAGTCTACAAGTTTTGGATGTATCTAATAATAAACTCGGAAACCTGACACCCTCATTGGGTAAGCTTAAAAATCTGAAAAACTTAAACATTAAAAGTAATCCTGATTTAGAAGAACTTTGCTCAGAGCTCTGCCAAGCTACTAGACTTGTTCAGATAGAGCTAGATGGCAGTAATTTTACATTCCCTCCATCGGAAATTTGTGTAACAGGTACTGCAGCGATCATGAGATACTTGTGTAAGTCTATAGACATAGAATACTGTGCCCCATCACCAGTAGACTCTGAAATATTCAGTATTCCAACACCAAGTTCTATTCAAAACCCTTTTATAAGGAGCAGCACAATAACTTGGGAAGAGCAAGAAGCAACAATTATCGAGCAAGAAAATAGATTACACAGGGCTGCCAAAGAACAGAGAGAGAAGTTCTTATCACAAATTGTACAAAATCAACAAATACTAGATTCTGAAATTCTCAAAGTTCATGAAGCAAAAGAAACAGAAAGGCAGAACTTGTTAAAGGCTATACAAGATGATGAAAAAGAAATTGAGTGCCTGGTAGTAAACTTCATACAGTCCGACTATTTGAGGCCTGAAGTTATACAGCAACAGTTGGCATTCGAACAGACTGAACATGATAGACTGCTGGAAATAACTAGACAAAATTATGATAATCTTAAGAAGTCTGATGTGCTTAGAGCTATGGAAATGCTTATTGAGGAAGACTATACCATTCAAAATTCAAAGAAAACATACACCGATGCCTTAAACAACATGAAACAGAATATGCTCTTGCAAGACCTGGAGGGAGCTGACAAAATGGAAGAACTACTAAAAGCTAAAGATCAATCACGAACAGCACTAGTTGGACAACTTCTAGAAGATCAAGATGTACAAAAGGCGCTTGTAGCTTCTTTGATTGAAAGAACTGACACTAGAAGTTGGAGTTTGAATCAGGAAATTTCTCTAATATCATCACACTTAGCTCGTCTCAGCGTAATTGAGCAGGAGAAGAAAAAACTACACATAACCTATAATTATAATGAGTTGCTGCACCAAAGAGTGCATCTAATAAACCTGTTAGACGACTTGTTTAGCCAACAGAACAAGCGTAGACAACAGCTAGTTGACACTCTCAAAGATATGGAGATTGAGTCATGTAGGTCTTCAGACTTTTGGTTACAAAGCTATCAGAAGCTAATAGACTCCGCACCAAAGACTTTGCTCGATATCACAAAGACTCTGGACCCTGTTTTGGCAAATTACCTCTTGCAAGAAGGAGTCATACATTGCTTACCATTTTTGGTAAAGTTTTTGTTTTCTGGTGATTCATTGATGGCGATTACTTCTGAGAAGCTAAAAGATAATGGTGTCTCGTTGACTTCAGATAGAGAGGCCATTTTGAGAGCTATAAAGCTGTATGTAGGAGCGAAGAGTGAGAATCACAACTATGAGGCTCCGACGTTAGAGCCGAGTGCCCCGGCTGAAGAACTAGTTGAGGAACATCATTTAACAGGAGTTGTTAGTAGCAATAAGAGTGTAGAGGCTGTGCTGGAGTCAGAATGCGTAGTGTGCATGGATGCCCGGTGCGAGGTGGTGTTTGTCCCGTGTGGGCACATGTGCTGCTGCCAGCAGTGTGCTGGTCAGGATATGGAGAGCTGTCCCATGTGCAGAGGAAGCATAGAACGAATAATGAAAGTCATGATTGCCTGACCTTGTCCTTTAGCTATGTATGCAGGTAAATATAAATGTCTGTTATTGTATTGATTAATTGTGACCTTGAGTTATGCAGTTAATTTCTGGTTGCCTTGCAAGTTCATGGGAGAGTCACTTTATTTTTATCGATATTATAAATGCAAATGTGTTTTATGGTTTCTTGTATCGATTTCAGATATAATATGCTTTTTTTTTTAAAACAACAGACTTCAACTTCGAATACCTGGATGACATCTTAATATTTTCTAGTAATTTTGATTAAAAAGCCACTACTGAACCGATTTCGATAAAACTTATATGAGACCACCTCTGAAGTATTACCTACCAACCAAGAATCATCAAAGTCAAAATCTTGACGGAGTAATCGCGTAAAGTACAGTCTAATTGAGAACCTCCTTTTTTGAAGTCGGTTGAAAAAATAATATTGCACGTCGTAATTTTAAATGCATGCAATAATTTTAGTTGCATATTCTGCCTACTCAAACAAATATCAACTCTAAGCTAAGACTAAAAATGCTATGTAAATGACTGGTTGTCACGACTCAAACGATAGCAGAACGTCGTCGTGTGTGCAAACTGCTGCACCGGAGAGTTTTAGGTGTGCTGCGGTCGAGTGGCTGGTGCAAAATCTTATTTCTTTGATCGAAGGTTTCTTGTTTTGTTTTGTTCTTTCTCCCCGCAATGAGAAGAATAAAACAATGTTATTTCTAGCAAGGTATAAAATAGAGGTGTTGATGCTGTTTATTACTTCTTTATGACTATCATCAATGGTGTTCAGTGGTCAAATTACTTCAACAGAGGAGTGTATTTATGTAACCAACATAGGCACCGTATAGAACTCTAGCTGTGATTGTCCTTGGGGATCCAATCAGGTTTTTTTTTCCAATATAAAATTTGTTTATTTCACGCTCACACCCATCAGCCAGTCCACAAATGTCCACTGCTGGACGAAGGCCTCCCCCTTAATAGGGAGGGATTGCCATAGTCCCCACACTTGGTAGGCGGCTTGCGGATCACAGAATGTTCACCACCGTTAACCGAGAGGACACTGCTGCTCTTTTTCCAGTGGTACTGGGTGCAGTTTAGGACATACCCAGGTCCAAGGTTTTATTAAGCCTATGTAACTATTAGTAAATCAATTTTCTTCATTATACTTTTCAGATGCAAGGAAAGCTGTCTGGAATTGAAAGTGTATCTAATATGGAAGTTCTACCAAATGGAAAATGAAATGGATATCTCTGAACTGAGTCACTTCAAGATTGCACAATACTCCGTCACTGAAGCAATACACTCTATATGCCTCAATAAGCAAGCTTTAATTGATGTTATTATGAACTAAATAGCACTTATTCTATGAGTTGTGATCACAGGATGTAACTGCCTTTAGATTTTTTATTGTTACATCTAGTCTAATATTGTAAGAATTATGTAATCTTAGTTACACAAACAATGGTAACATTTGAAATAGTGACCTAGAAAAGGAAGGGAATCTATTGAATCTGAAAATTATTTTATATCAATAACGCACTTTTTCATACACTATCATTGAGTGATACAGACCATTTTATAAATGGGTAAATAAATACATCCATAGATAGATATTTGCTAGTAAAAATGTTATTATAACATTTTAATGATATAAGGCATTAGCTAGTTCATCGCCTACTTAATGTATTTATGATAAGGTTGATAGGTAATCAAACAATTATGGATTATTGTAAGATAATAACATAATATAAAACAAAATTATCATTTTCACTCATGATGCAAATGCTTTTGATATTTTATAATTGCATTTATAGTTTTATGCTGAGTCAGATTGCATGGTATGTGTTTAATCGAAACAAACCTAAAATAGTACATTATGATACGAGTGTGCTATGTTGGTCATTACACTAGAGGCGGTATTATGCGCGCGAGCCGCAGGCGAGCGCGATAAGAAAGCCGAGAGCGTAATGACTAATAGCACAAGAGTTCCATACGACTGTTTTCGTCACACTTGCGAGGAAAAAACAATTTTTTTTTGATAATAATCAACCACACAGCGAAAACGTAAACAAACATTTGCGGAAAATGGCGCCCAAATCAGTAATGCGCGCGCAGGTTGACATTTACTTCAGCGGCATAAGAACTCTTTGTTGGTATTACAAAAAAACTGTAAGTATTACACGGCTATATTAAGAGTGCTTCGTACACGTACGTCTAATTGCAGTCACGTACAAACTTGACTTTACCGGGTTATACCTATTATAGTACAAGTGCCGTAATGTAAAGTAAAAAGCACGCGTGTATAATAGCTTGGATTATGAGCCTAAACGCGATGTAATAAGATCTACTTTACGAGCAAGTGTGATGAAAAGATTTTAACAGATGCAATAACATTGAACTGGTTGTTTACCAATCTTCAACCAGTGTGTGTTGCCAGTGATGACATATGGATCTGAATTGTGGCCTTTAACTGCTGGTTTGTAGGAGAAACCCGGATTTACACAACGGGCAAAGGAGAGAGCTATGATCGGAGTTACTTTGCGCGATAAAATCCGGAACGAGGACTTTCGCCAATGAACCAAAGTCACCGACATAACCCTCGGGGTTTGCAAGTTGAAGTGGCTATGGGGAGGCCACATCGCTCCAAGAACTGGTCATCAATGGGAACGTAAGGTTCTTGAGTGGCACCACTAACGGAAGACGCAGCGTAAAAAAGCCTCCCTACTAGGTGAACCGACGACATTGTTAAATTCGCAGGCAACCGGTCGATGCAAATGCCAGGTTGTCGTACAGAGTAGCGGCCTTCGCTCAGCAGTAGACGTCTGCGGGCTGATGATGATGATGAATAACATTGTAAATTCTGATGACTATTGCTAGCTTGTAAAAATGAAAGAATGAGATGTAACTCTTCAGTTTGCAGCTTATTCATTGCAAGGCAATAAGCCTTTTGCCCCTTTGGGGTTTAATTTCGTTTAAAAGCGCCAATCGTGTCTAGGTGCTTCTACAGAACTTCCGGAGTCATCCCGCCAATATTGGATATCCAATATACCTTATCATAATATGAAATGAAAACATTGTTATTGCCAATAATGTTATTGAAGCTATTATGAACACTGACGTGGTTGTGGCACATTTTGTTTTATTTATACGGTAATACTCACGTTTAATTAAACTGGATACTCTGACTATAGTTACGTGAGTATTCCCGTATAAATAAAACAAAATGTTATTGAAGCTGTCAGAATGATTCGCGTGGTTCAGGTGTATTTTAGTTTATTGTAAAAGTATTTGAGTCAATCTGTAGACTGCAAAATTATTGTAACGGAGGATGTTAATTAGCAATTAACAGCGCTAATTGACCGATTCCTCTGTAGTGTTGGTAAAAAACGTTGCATATACATATATATGGATATATATATGAATAACCATCGTTGCTTTAATGTGATCGTTGGACGACAATGTGACGGACTAATGCCGCGCGTTACCATGCAAGAATTTCGTTTGTAACTATCCTTTTTAGGTGCAATATAAATACTTTTTCTTTTTTTCCTCTCAAGAAGAATATACAGGGTTACACGTATCGGTATAACTAAAGATAAAGGAGGTCATTGTACTCATAATTGTGAACAAATTTTCCTATGGGGCCAACTGATATTGCGAAATAAATATCTGCTGTTCCATAAATTTTATCGAAGTTGAATGTCATTTTCAGTGGAACAGAGGATATTTCAGAGTTGGCCTCATAGTGAAAGTTGTTCATAACGATGAGTACAACGACTTTTCGCCTTAATTATACCGATACGCGTGGTTACGCGTATAACGTCGCACATTTTTCATTTGTTAGTTAAGTATGTAACACAATATAGGAATAACATATCATTTATTATCGACGGCGCGCCGCTTTGTTGTGCTGTGCCTTTACTGAATGTGACCTTTGTTGATCCACTAGTCATTTCAAAATTGTATGTATTTTAAATTTTAGTTAGGTTTTATAGTATTCGTTAGGCAACTATATCATTGTACAATGTGTAACAAAGGTTCACCAATACTGAAGGGTATGCATGTACTCATCATTATGAATAACTTTTATTATGGTATGGAGCCAACCTTTAAATCGCGAAAAAAAAACAGTTATCCCATACATTTTGTCCAAGGACAATGAACTTTTTGTATGGAACAGCTGATTATTTTTCGCGATTCCTTGGTTGGCGCCTTAGTTAAAGTTTTTCATAATGATGAGGACATACATTCCCTTCAGTATTGTTGAACCTTTTTGTTACATAATTTATAAAAGGAACACAAGTACCACAGTTTAAAACGTGGATTGATATAAGGTAATCGAAACTTTTTACATATTATGGTGTTTGCTTGGTTTGTACCGAGTATATAAAGTTTATTTGGAAAATGTCTATATTCAAAATGAAAAATTGACAAATCAGATCTCACACCAAATGTAAAGGTTTGGACTCTACACTATCCACTGTTCGCTAAGAATGTCTAATACAGGCTGTTAGTTTGAACACCGTTATCCTTCTAGGATATCATTGTACACATCATTATGAACAACTTTTAATATGGGGCCAACCTTGAAATAGCGAAAAAAATATCTGCTGTTCCATACATTTTGTCCAAGATCGATGAACCTTTTTGTATGGAACAGCTGTTTTTTTTTCGTGTTTTCAGGGTTGGCCTCATAGTAAAAGTTGTTCATAATGATGAGTACAATGATATCCTAGAAGGATAACGGTGTTCAAACTAACACCCCATATAGTGCGCTCTCTCTTGCACAATTGTATGTGAGTAAAAAAGACGGGTTACCGTCATAGCTAGTATGACGGTAATAACTATGTTCGTTATCTGCGACCAATGACGTGCAGAAACCGGATTTCCCTATTAGACATTCTCAGCGAACAGAGTATAGTTCCAAGTTATTTATTAATTTATTATCAATTGCTTGTTGTTGCAATCAAAAGTTGTGGAAGAAGAGCCTGGAATGAAAAAGAGAAGCCATAGATATATAATAAACTATTGTAAAGGTTATGCTAGCGCCTATTTTATAGTTGCCATTGCCATCCCCAATGTTGCAATCAAACAAAATAGGTACAGTGCCTTTAAATGTTTCAATTAGATAAAACGTGTATTATATGTTATATCTATTGAAATATAATTATTCATCCTAATATAATGTAAGTGTGTACATAATTGTGAGAAGTACCTCAGTGCGACCAGCCTAGTGGTAGAGGTGGCGAAATGAGGGAACTAATATTTCACAAGTGGTTATTCTTTATGAATACTAACAAGTACACTTTAAATAATATGACATGGGCTCGAGTTTTTTAAGTAATTCCTGTAGCCTGAAATAAACGATGATACTTATTATTTAAAATAAGATGAAAACCGACTTCTAACAATTTTTTATAATTATAATGAGAATATTCTCTTTCAAGCAATTAAGAATTTAAAAAAATCTGATATAAATATATTATAAATAAAAATACTGTCGAACTTAGAACCTCCTCCTTTTTTGAAGTCGGTTATAAATGAGAAGTTCCCCTCCCCCCCAAAAACCCAGCCAGCTTAGTAGATGCGTGGTTAATCGCACCTTATATCCAATTTTTTACCGACTTCAAAAAAGGAGGTTCTCAAATTCTTTCGAATTTCGAGGCTTGCCCCATAATAAAAGTTAGTCAAAATAACGACATTGTAAAGGAGGTCCTTTTCGTACTATGAATCGGCGTCACCTGTATTATTTGACTTGCATCGCCCCGACGATTCATCTGTTACCCTATTGTATATAATGTTACTTGTTTTGGGATAAACAGTACACGTAATGTATGTTAAACCCAACTCTTCAAGTCAAGGGAGTTGTGAAGACACGATTAACGAAGTATTAAGATTTTTAGATTTACTTTGTCTCCTATTAAATTGTTGGCGGTGCCTTCGTTTTTTGTTTCGATCGTGTCACTACAAAATTGTGATATGTAGTGCATTGAATATTGTACCTACTAATTAGGTAGGTAGGTATGAGTAATTATTGATTAATTTTGATTAAAAAAACGTATGAGTACGTACCTATCGACATTGATGAGTTGATAGTTTGTGTCGATAGCAAGGTATGCACTCATATATATTTAATTTAAGCATTGATTTTGTTATGTTACTCGTAATACCGGGTGTAAGGGAACAGCTCTCTGAAACGAAGACAGCTGATAATGATAAGACTGATAACAGGTCAGGGTCACTTCCATAGAAAACGCGTCTAAATAGATACACAATATAAAACTACAACAATCTCATATTCAGTGCAAGCGAATTTTTACTTTATTAGTATAAGACAGTGTTTTAATTTTTCACTGTAGCGCTTGGCTCGCAAACGTCACGCAGCTCCTGCCTGCTGCGCGCGCGCCTCGGACCCAGAAAGAACTATTGTGGAATACCGACAGACTGTCTTATAAAAATACAGTACAAGTTAGTATGCATCGGATATGACATGATTGTAGTTTAGATACATTGTGGTTCAACTATGTTCTGACTATGGGAGTGAATCTTCTGTACATAGTACGTAGCTATGGTTTCTGTGATAAGACTATTTATAAACAAAATATACAAAAACATTCAAGGACTCTACTATATGACTATATAGTCATATAGTCGAGTCAAGGTCTAGACAAATACAGGCTTCAATTCGAGTACAATAATAGATCACGCTATAACGGTCGCACTGCGCAGCAAGATTTGAATCGAACGAACAAAATTTATTCACAATGAACTGATGATGATCTGATGCATCATGTACAAATTGTAATAACAGTACATTATTATTGTGCGTGTCATTCGCGCATGTGTTTGACATCATACACAAATTATTTATTTAATTTCTATAAGAGACTAGAAAAAATATCAGTAGTCCCACACCCAGCCCAGGGGGGCCCAGGTCATGACCCCCTGGATCCGCCCTTGAAATCATTGCTGACTAAACTCAGCCCATTAAATTAGCCACTTTTTAACAGCTCATACAAAAATAACGATATAACTTTGTAAAGCGTCTAGCAAATTATATCCTATACAAATAAATACTTTTTAAACTAGCATTGCCTCTTTTCAAGGTTACTTTAACAGTTGACGTAACCTTGTAAGGTAATTCTAGATTAAATCAAACGTATTTATTTTTAAGGAATATAATTAGCTATAGACGCTGTACAACGTTATGTCGTCAACTTTTTATAAGCTTTCAATAAGTGATTAACATAATGGACAGAGTATAGAGGTTAACGAAAGGAGGTCGTTTGCTAATTTTTTCTTGTATCTATTGTGTTAATACAGCGAAAAGAAAGTAATTATTTTTCGCAAAAACAAATGTAGCTATTTAAGTACTCAGACCTGGAAATTCAAACCTTAAAAAAAGACTAAGAAAGAGAAAGATTTTCCTTATATCGTAGTAATCACCTATGTCTTCGTTTTCGGAAACGGTAGCCTTACACCCGGTATGTATTCACTTTGCTGTATTGTGTATGAATCAGAATATGCAAATTATTTATTTCCTTGTAATTAGAATCTTCAAAGTTTTACGTGTGAAAGATATAAAAGTGATATTTTGTTATTTTTTCATAAGTTTTAATATATCTACATTACCTATAGTACATTTGGAATTTAATTTCTGACTTACCTGATAAGTACAGGCGAGGATACTTAGGTATATACCATTAGATAACTAAATAAAAATATCCAGTTATTTGGATTTAACAACTAAACTAATCAACTGATTTCGATAAAATAGGGGACCACCTCAGAAGTATCACCAATTAAATTCATCGTCAAAATCAATTCCGCCACAAACAAACATAAAAAAACCATTCGAATTGAGAACCTCCTTTTTTAAAGTCGGTTGAAAACAAACAAAAATCAGTCCAACTCCAATTGTATTGTTTTTTATCTATTCAAGACTCGGAAGTCGTCCAAGTATTGCTTATACTTACTTATTACCTACACTCGGTTAATTATCGTGGCACTTAACATTAGGTATAACAATAAACTCAGTGTATCAGAAGGCTGTATTGTGTAGGCACTTATCTGCCCTATTTGATTCAATATTGAGCGATGGAACATTGCCACGGCTTTAATAAACGCCGTAAATCAGTTTGCCTTCCATGTTGTGACCGAACAGAGTCGATGCCTATTTAAATTAATAGCACCTATAGCGAAAGGCATTTATACTGGATCAGAGAAATTAGGGATAATATCCTTACTCTTTAGTACTGGGTAGTATTAAGAGTAATTAATTATGCTTATTTAAGGTAGGTACTAGGAGTTCTGTGAACCGTAGACCTTGCGAGCACACAGCGCGGTAGAGGTACAGGTTCTAAAGGTTGATTTCTTTTTGACGTTGAGGGGCAAAGCCCTGCCTTAAAATGCCAATGCCCTACCTTAAAATAATAAATCATTTTATGGCTGACGACTGTGAATTCCTACCTTAAATTCAGGTCTAGCTACGGCCCTGCGTTCGAATCTGAAGGTATATAGCCTACGTACTTATAATAACATGTATAAGGTCTTTGTTACTCTCCAAAGCGATAATAATAGAGTATAGAACACGCAAACTCCAATTACGATGAAGCCTTTCAAGTAAATCCATTCTACCGAGAGACATGAAGGACTGTAGGCAATTTTCTAATAAAGGTAAAGAGCTAAATATTGGTACAGTGTAGTCTGTTCAGTTCAACACAAAGCGAATTTGGCGAAACAATATGTCGGCATTTAGAATTTAGATAATTATCGTCTCTACAGCCTGTAATGAGATGTTTGGAGATAGAGGGCTCTTCTGAAAATTACATTCTGTTCGCGTTAACATTTCCAAGGAACAATTTCACAATGTATACTGACCTTTCTACCTTCGTATATATATACCTACGTGTCTCTTAGATAATTGCATTATTTTATGTAATACCTACCTACTTATATTTATCGAATGTTTTTGTATGTGCCTGATTAAGAGTATGAATGGTTTAAAACTATAGTTTTAAACCGACTTCAAAAAAGGAGGAGGTTCTATGTTCGACGGTACTTATGTATGTTTTTTTTAAATGTATTTTCACCGATTTCTCCGTCAATTGAGGACCGATTTTGAAAATTCTTTTTTTATTTGAAAGGGTATACTCCCGAGGTGGTCCCATATTAATTTGAAGTCAATTGTATTTTTTTGTAAAAGTTACTTGTATATTATTACAATTTATTAACACACGTACGTACATTACGTTTACCTACTTTCCACTAAGCGGCCAAAACGGGCAAGCGGATTTCAAAAAACAAGCGGCCGAACCGATTTTGTTGAAACGAGCAAAGCATTTAATAAAATACTGTTTTGAACTATCAAGGTTTTTTTATTACAGTTTTATTATTTACGGGTTATTTAACGTGATCAATGATTATGCTGTGAAACGGTATTTCGGCGAAGATTTTTTTTATGCAATTGTGTGACGAGACTAGCAAGTAAGCGAGACATTCGCTTGGTGATAAGGATCACGCCTACCCATAGCAGTTAGCAGTGCGATAATATTAAAGTTAAAAACAAAACCCTACGCCCTACTGCACTGCGATCGACACCCTGTGATATTAGTTGTCCTTTTAAAATGTGGTCCGCAAATAAAACAGATTAATGAAAAAATAATTTTATCTGATCAAAAATAAGCAACTTATAAGCATTTTAATATCATGCTAGATAGAGGCCAAACAGCAAATCGTGACGTCACTTCTCAGTACGCCATATAAATTCTATTCTGACAAGTAAGGCGTGACGTAATTTTTTGTTTTGTGGGAAAGGGACAGAGTTGTCTATAACAAAAACTTTAAACGCTTATAATATATCAGAACATTAATAACCGATTTAAATATGTTTTTCAATAAACATACTATTTTTACTTAAATTCTTCATCAAAGCTATTGGTTTCAACGATATAAACATCAGTCATCTACCCTATTTATCTAGCAACATTTCCCTTCAAACCGAGACACAGCAACACGTATACAGAGGGGGGGATAGTTGGGATATATCCGCCCCCGAAATCAGACTGAAAAAAAAACGTTTTTAGCCGTCTGTTTATTTGTTCGCTTGCGTGTTCTTTCAATAAATAGGTAAAATAAAAATATAGATAGATTCTGATCTTTTAGCGACGCCGACGTTACTAGTAGCGCCATCTAACCTATTTAGAGAGAAACCGAGAACGAAGACAGTAATGACATCTATTGTCGAGTTGAAGAACTAATAGTAGAAAGGTCGTCGAGTAGCGGAATATCAAGAAGCTTCCATAACTTTCTGATTCTGCTACCAGGTAGTAGATGGCGCAAGAATATTCCACAGTGTTCCAGAATATGAAAATGTAGTATAAATAAGTCCGGGAAGTCCGGGAACCTGCATGTCAGTTCATTTCGAGAGCGACGCAAGACAGAATCGAGAGCGACAAGCGAGAAAAAAGTGAAATCTGAATCTGAAGAATACTTCAGAAGAACTATTTTTATACCGTGCTTGGACGATTTGATATCTGGCATGAATGATAGATTTGCGAATCAAAGAGAGCTGCTTTCTTCTTTAGAAATTATTCTTCCGAAAAATGTGGACGAGAAGAAGATAAGTGAATTAGAAAATATGAAAATTTATTGGGAAGAAAGTGTTGGAGAATCACTAATAAAAGCAGAGTACAGTATGTGGTGTGCCAAGTGGAAAACCACAGATAAGAAACCAGTCGAAATTATGGAAATTTTAGACACGTGTGACAAAATTTTCTTTCCTACCATTAACAGGCTAATACATATTCTGGCCACCCTTCCGGTTTCAACGGCATCTGTGGAGCGGTCATTTTCATGCCTAAAGAGAATAAAATCCTTTCTAAGGAATAGAATGGCGGGCGAGAGGCTTACTGGTCTCGCTCTATTGTCTATTCATTCCGCTTTGGCACCAGATCCTGATATGGTACTAGACGTAATGGCTGCCAGCGGAAACAGAAAAATACTTATATAATCTATACTCTATACTATAATAATAATCTATACTAATATTATAAAGAGGAAAAATTTTATTGTTTGTTTTTTTTTCACGGGCAAGTGCCTTTATTAACTAAACAAAACAATGCAAACAAACAAACAATCAAATATTTGCTCTTTATAATATTAGTATAGATAAAATACTTATAAGTGTATGACTAAACTACGGACGGTACTTCTTTAAGTTATTAAAAATTATAGTACAGTGATTACAGCGATGTTTACACAGTTCACATGGTTGTTTCAATGTTTGTCCCCCCCCGAACCAAAAGTCTGGATACGTGCCTGAGACACAGTAATGCTTGTATACTGCTTAACGGTTGAATAACTGGCTTAAGTGTGGTACTTCCCCAGGCTGACTCTGTAGCGAGTCCCATGTACCACCACAAAAAAAACATGCACCACGTTCACGGCAGGGTAAATACATCATGGAACTGTCAAGTACAATTGTACAATTTATACATGTGAATGTTACAAAGATACGCTTGGATGGATAGATCATGCATAGATGGAGATAGAGTCAACAACAGTGTATGATATAAGACAACTTGTGATGTAGGTGTAATGACGTCATTTAGATCATATCTAGAGGGAATTATAATGAGTTTTTAGGGTTGGTATAACAGGAGAAGCCTGTTAAGAAAATTACTTTGTGGAGGTAGGTACGTCCTAATAAGTATAATTATTGTTACATACGTGTACGTATAGGTACCTATAATATAGGCTGTCTAGAAAATGAAGGATATTCACGTAATTGCGGATATGTCACATCTTTAACAGCCTACTCCTTAACGACTTATAATCTAGGTTTACAAAAACTTTATTTTAGTAAAACTTCCTCGAAATTTAAAAAAATTATGGCTTGGCCATGTATTTTTTTTATTGTGGATATTTGAGTTGTGTAAAACACTGTTCTTTTTTTTCTTAGAATGTTAGGAACATTTTCAACCGTAAAACCTCATTTTACGGTTAAAAATGGCAGCACGTTTACTAAAATAAGTTGGCAAAAAGTAGGATACATTGTGATCTTTCGCCAGTTACAGGGATGGATATCCTCTATTTCCTGGACTCTGTTATTCAGTTTATTACCATTTTGACGATTCTGAAAGGTGTCTCAAAACGATGTCAACGCAAAAACCTTTTGCTTACGTCAATATGTTCTATTTGCCAAGAACTTTCAGCGCGGCGATGTCTAGAGATGGTGCTCTTAGAATAACTGCCGAGTCAATAGAGGTGGAATAAATAATGCTGGCATTTTTATTCAGGACATGTCTAGGTGAGGGAGGGCTTCAGCAAGGCTCGCCGGGGTTTAGCTACGCGCGCCCTTACGACTTTCTATCTAACTAATGTACCTACTGGGAGACCGACCTATGCCAGTAATTGTTGTACGAGAAGAAAATTGGCAAACATTGGTAGGTTAAGGAATCGGTGCAAACTAGAAGCGCACATCTTATACGACGTGTTTTTCTAATTTGTACATGTAGAAATTAGAACAAGTACATACTGTTAAAAAAGTGTCCTCATACAAAATAGATCACGTGATGGGTAATTTTGTATGAAGACACATATTTTTTTGAATTTACCAGACTAGTAATAATAATGGTTTATTTTGACGGGTAGATCAACACTCTTCTATAAATAAATATTGGGGGACATTTTACACACAGCGCCATCTAGCCCCATACTAAGCAAAGCTTGTATTATGGAAACCAGATAGCTGATAGAATACATTTTTTTTTCGTATATACATTTTTATAATATATACTACACCCAGACAGAACAAACATCTATGTTCGTCACATAAATGTTTGCTCTGGGTGGGGATCGAACCCACGCCCTACAGCTCTGAAGGCAGACATGCTACCAACCAACTGAGCTATAAAGCTGTCAAAATTATATTATATTACTATATTGCTGCAACTTTAAGAACACGCTGTGTAAGTACTACGATGTTATAAAAAAAGCTATACAGGGTTATTGGTAACTAGCCAATACGCTCTTATTTTCAATTTATGTACATATGTACATCCAAACATTTTTTACAATTTGCGATTTTAAAAAAGCAGCTTTAGTATAATCGGCTCTATAGAAAATCTAATCGAAGATGGCACTAAAAATGTGTTTTTTGCCTCCAGCCAAGTAGAGATTTCATAGTGAAACATGAAAATTTTAGGTACAAGTGGGTATTTTAGTTTTTAAGGAACCAGAAAAACTAATTTGTATTTAGTTTTGTATTTCACCAATAGTATAAAAATCTCCTGGACCTGGACATGTCCTAAAACTGCAACCAGAACCACCGGAGGAAGGGCAGCAGCGTCCTCTCTGTTAACGGTGGTAAACATTCTGCGATCCCCAAGCCGCCTGCCAAGCGTGGGGATTATGGCAACATCTCCCTATTAAGTGGGAGGCCTTCGTCCAGCAGTGGACGTTTTCTGGCTGATGGGATGGGATAAAACTCTCAAAAATCTTAGTTTTACAACAGAGATTACCGTATATTAAGAGTAGACAAGTTGGTCGCTTCTCCATAGAAACGCGGTAGTATTACTACTCCACTATGTAATTTTGTAGGTCCAAGACTAAGTATTATATCGATTAATCTCTTCATTATTTAGGATTGTAAATTATTACGAAAGTAAAAAGTTAATAAACATGAAAGTTATGAGCCAGGAAACATCTTGTATTTTAGCTCAATTTTAACGCCACATTGGACGTAAATAAATTACATAAAGAATACGAAAACTCTAAAATAATTTATCAAGCGGCATAGTTTAGTTCATAAACATTTCAAATAACTTAAGTTGGAATAAATTAACTCAGAGTTTATTCAACCACATTACTGCAGCCAAAGATCTTTTTGCGCAAATTTGCGCGCTCATTTATCTTTCTTTCTCCCTTTCCCACAGTTTGTTTGATGAAGAGAGCATGCTTTTTAGCCGCGCCCACCGATGAGTTCGAGCCGTCAACTTGTCGATCCTTAACGTTAATTTTTGGCCCGCTAAATGTGACCCAATCTCCTACAGCTAAGACCGATTATCGACTACACTACAAAGTGCTTGAAATGAAAACATGCTTTTAAACATTTCTGTATTAAAAAGGCATGTGACATTTTGGCCTACTTCATACAAGGAAGTTCGCTCAAAAGCGCTCAGTTCATGTTGCTAAAATAATATTGTAATCATGCATGTAAGTAACTAATAAGTAGGAATTATGATTATTATGATTGTGATTATTTGTAAATTATATTTGTTTTATTTGCTAGCAAAAGGCCTGTCTAGCCCTAAGACAAACGTCAACGAGGTTTAATAGGTGCTAGTTACCAAAACCTATATAGAAATAAATGTATTTGAGAATTATTAAATAAATAAAAAAAGTATGGGAAGTTTGTACCACTAGGCCACCTAAGTATGGTAAATGTCCTAAGCTTTTAGTTATTTCCCAACGAAAACAAATTTCTCTTTTCATTTCATTAGTGGAAATCTAAGGAAAAATACCTCACACGTGACGAGCAAGAACCAATTCGGGAAGCATTCGAATGCTGTATCGCGCCTCCTGCGGAAATTGAATCGAAGGAGCTTACGTATCAATATCGATAATGAATCTGAAGCCGGAACCGCTGCTTGCTTCCTCTTGCCGAATATTGACAGCGAAATGATTTTTGTGGCTGGAACCTTAATCAAGTAGCTTATATTTTAGGTAAGCCGCTGAAAAATATATTTTCCATTACCTACCTCGAAAAAGCTAGCAGAAGTTATAAGGATTGTTCCCAAACTAGTCCTTAAAAAGGTCTCAACATTCCACGAAAAAATCAATTAAGTGTAATTTTACTCATGTCCGTCTAATTAAACACGTAATAAACCTAAGTAGGTAAATATATTGTAAATTATTAAGGAACATGGAGTAGCTTCAGAAAAGTTAGTCCGTCTTTTGTCTTTATTCGCCGAGTTACTTAAGAAAATATTACCCCTGGTACTGCCAGGTGATCTAAGGTGGACCATGGGATGAAATAAAATCCCCTGGTACACCTGGTTATCTTGAGGTGGACCACGGGAAGAAAAAAATGCCCCTGGTACAGCCAGGTGAACAGTGTAGGTGGACCACGGGCAGAGACCGAGGAAATTGCCAAAACCCGGATTGACTCCTCTGAGTGTTTTAAAGTAGGTTATACGTCTTACCTACTTCGTAGATATGCATAATTCACATATTACTTCTTTAGTTATACTTACATATTTATTTTTATGATGGTCGTTGCAAATGGATTGGCTGGTCAGATAGCTAACGAAATTCGATTATATCAGTAGACGTGCTCCATAATTTTATCTTAGTTAGCAATTATACGCTAAGTGGAGTTCAAAACGGTTCGGGTTCATGAATATGAAGGAGAGTTTTCCCTAATACCCTTACGGGATATCTTGATAAAGTCAACAGCGACCTATCTAGACCTCCGGAAAATATATTACCCGACTAAGCCGGGCCCAGTCCCAATCGTCAGTACGTACGTGGTCCTGACGATTTTATATTTCTACGCGACTCGGGGCAAAGCTTTTGAGACTTTTCAACCATGCTTCGGCCAGTCATCTTCATTTTCTGGCCTTTGAGGTGTAATGGACTGAAATATTATTTTGATGGCCTTTTTATTCGCGTAATTCAACCAAATGTTGGGACACACGCAGGGAAAAAGGTCGCTATGGGCGAACACATTAAAATATTAAGTATTCAATATAATAAATCTGACTATACAGGGTGTTAGTTTGAACACCGTTATCCTTCTAGGATATCATTGTACTCATCATTATGAACAACTTTTACTATGGGACCAACCATGAAACCACGAAAAAAAAACAGCTGTTCCATACAAAAAGGTTCATCGATCTTGGACAAAATGTATGGAACAGCTGTTTTTTTTCGTGATTTCGGGGTTGGCCCCATAGTAAATGTTGTTAATAATGATGAGTACAATGATATCATAGAAGGATAACGGTGTTCAAACTAACACACTCACTCACTCATCAGCCAGAAGACGTCCACTGCTGGACGAAGGCCTCCCCCTTAATAGGGAGGGGTTAAACTAACATCCTGTATAGAAACTGACGTGGTTTTGGATTTTGAAAGTATTTTAACCATAGATTTATTATACGAGTAGTACATATAATAAATCTATGATTTTATAATTATTTTGTAATGACACCTAAGTAAGTATATCACTAACATAGAGGTCACTAGTTACATATTTATAAGTGACAGGCCTTATACCTGCACGTACTTATAGGTACAATAGCTCAAAATGAAACCCATTTGTTTACCTTACCATCAAACCATCATGTTTGGTATTTGACGTATTAATTCTTCTGAAAATACGACATTGTTCTGAAATCATTGACGTAATCAATGGGGACTACTCGCTTTTGCAGTAATTTGAAGGAGTGTCCGCGTGCGCTGTACTTTGTTTTCATTCCTTGATAAAGATCACTTGAACGTGATCGAAACTATTGTCGGAGTATCCAGCCCAATTAAACGAGAGTCGTCGTCAGCCATAAGACGTCCACTGCAGGACGAAGGCCTCCCAATAGAGGGGTGTTGCCATAATCCCCACGCTTGGCAAGCGGCTTGGGGATCGCAGAATGCTCACCACCGTTAACCAAGAGGACGCTGCTGCCCGTCCTCCGGTGGGTCTGGTTGCAGTTTAAGGACATACCCAGGTCCGGACGAGACGAGAGACGAACGAGAGTAATCCTGTTCAAATAAAATAAAATAGGTTTGTATCCTGTATGGTCCCTAAGCAGTAGGTAGGTACATCCACCTGCTTAATTACAGAGCAGGATGATATTTTGAATACGTTTCTGCTTATTAGGTTAAGGGGATTACGTCTCGGTACCATGTTACGTAGATTTGCATGCAAATGAGGCTCGTTAATTCCGCAATAGCGTCCAATAGAGGATGCCCTCTGTTTCGTTTCATTTGGCAAGAACTGGGTCAGCCAAGGCGATAATCTAGTTTATTTGAAGGCGACGGGATTCCTTTTAGTGGCTCTTCATCAAAAACGGGAAATTGTTTTAGACGGTGGATAATAAAATGAATGCTAAGTAAAACGGATAAGTGTTTTCTCTCGTCGCTTTTTAATGAGCACTTAATTTTCTAAATGTACTTATGACTGTAAGAGTACTTATATGACGTCTTGGTAATGTAGGTACTTATGACTTATAGGTTGTGGTATTATTGAATGAATAATACAAAGAACGAATGTTTATTTAATTCATCATCAGCCCGGAGTCACCGATATAGCTCGCAGGGTTGGCAAGTTGAAGTGGCAATGGGCAGGCCACATCGCTCGAAGAACTGACAACCGATAGGGAAGAAAGGTTCTTGAGTGGTGACCGCGAACCGGAAGTCGCAGCGTAGGCGCGGCCCTCTGTAGGTGGACCGACGACATTGTAAAAGTCGCGGGCAACCGGTGGATGCAAATGGCAGGTTGTCGTACAGTGTGGCGGTCTAAAGGGAAGGCCATCGTTCAGCAGTGGATGTCTCAGGGCTGATGATGTGATGAAAAAGTTATTTACGTTTTTTTGTTCTTTTATAAAAAAATAATGGGTAAAATATATTGTTTTGCCATACGATATTTATTATCAGTAAATGATTCGTTTTCACATCACCGTCATTCTGATCTGCGGAGTCATGAGTCGTTAAGGAGGGTTTTATAGTCATATTAATTAATAAATTATTAAAGGATTATGACATTTCCTATACGCAGATGGGTTATAGTCACCGCGTTACCAACCGAGTCGTGACGTCACTATGTCTATCTCGCTCACAAGTGCGAGCGAGGATTCTTGTGAGCGAGATAGACATAGTGAATGATTTATGGCCGCACGACTCAGTTGGTAATGCGGTGACTATGTATGAACTAGGCCAAAATGTCACATGCCTTTAGTAGACATAAATAGTTTACGAATATCCGAAATCGAATCCAAGTTTTACGAGAATAATAATCGAACAGGTTCATTACCGATTTTACACTACCTCATCCGTACTGTGAGTTGTCAAAATTATCAACTTATTTTAGACAAAGCATAACATTTTCATTTTAAATAATGTCTTACTTGTTCCTTAGGGTTATATACAGTCTTGGAGGATCTAGCTGGCTGGGTAAATAATCAAAGTATACAGTCCAATCGGAAACAGGAAAGAGGGTCAAATTTAACTTGCAAGGTTTGAAAAGCACACAAGGACAAGGGAAACGCACACCGGGACAGGTGAAACTAAATAAAAGCTTAATTAAAAAGAATATCTCTCCAGATTGGCAACGTATCGACAATACCACTAAAGTTGCACATGTTACAATGAAAAATGTCTGCTAATTTTGTCCGGAAAACTTTTGCTACCGGCAAAATCACAGCCAGGCTCAGTCCTAACGCCACGTTAACTGGCAGGCAGTTCACGGCCACAGGATCCATCGTCCCGCGTATTCTCAGAAATTTGAAGATTGAATTTTTTTGATTATCCTTAAATATTATAATAATCTAAGCATCTATATTAGTATAAATAAAAATGTTTAGTAACTTACACGAATAAGTTTGTTTACTAAACCTGTTGCACATATAACTGTAAAAATATGTGACTTTGTACATACATATAATATACCTACGAGGTAAGTTTCGGAACTACTGAACTAATTTAAAATAATGTATAAACCTTAAACCCCAAGCCAAATATAAAAAAAACATGCACCGCAGCATTGCGTTTCCGGGTAAAGCTTGTTTATAATAAATTGAACAACAGTCATTCATAGATTCCAAAGCTTATGGGTATAACCCAGCTTTGAAATGTGATAATGAAAGGAATTTCGAGACATATTGATTCGTAGCCATGAACCTATAAAAAAAGTCGGACGGAACTCCCGCAAAGACAACACTGTGTCACCGTAATTGCGGCGGCTATCTATGTGCGAATGAATTTAGGGTTGCCATAATTCCCAAAAAAATATACCTTGAATTATCTAGACAAATACAGGTCGGCAGACAAGTTTATTGAAACTAGATTTTGGCCGCAATTTCGTCCACTTGAACTACAATAAGGCAACCATTTTAAATTACCTCCCTAAAGTATGGAAGCTCTAAATAAAAAAAAGTATCAAGAGGTCAAGCTGTATATCCGGTTCTACCCATCGGAATTAGATGAAACATGGCTTAGATTTTAAGTTGGAGTATGACCCTATAGTATACACATACCCATAACCCTAAGTATCAAACTGTAAAAATCCCATCAAAATCCGTTCAGCGGTTTTTGTGTCATGTAGGCAGTAAATACCGTACTATTTTAAAAGGTTAATGGTGGCAAAATGTACTTGAATGGGTGACCGCCTGTGAATATCGCGTAATGTTGTCTTGTTTGCAGTGATATTCTAATCCCGAACTGAAACCCCATCATTTTTTGTTACGGAACCCTCGGTGCGCGGGTGCGAGTTTTTTTTAAATTATAACTATAGAATTAATTTAAAAAGTCCCATTATTTCAGGTCATATCATCATGTCTGTGTATCCCCGAAGGGGTAGGCAGAAGTGACAGAACACCCATATATTTCGGGTAATTTGCACAAATGAATATTGGCAGCATTGGTATTCTGTCGAATTATTTTGTTCTGTCGCATGAATATTGGTTTTAATGTATAAAATCGGGAACTAAGTGATTGAATTATTCATTTACCTATGAAACGTGATTCCTGGTTTTTTTTTCTTATGGTCACTACGGTTTTTACACCATTTAACCACACAAGACATACTGATTTTTTTCGCAGCGTAGCCGTGCCTACTGTGTTGGGTTTGCCCGCGTAATGGCTGACTCGTGTGTGAATGTGTGCGTGCCGGCCTGTACGTACAGTAAGCTGGCCGACTCTGAGTGACACAGTATGTTGTTAGCGAGAATCTGTCCGACTTTTTTTCTAGGTTCATGTTCGTAGCATGGTCAAATTGCGAATGAATGCGAGATGTTCGCCTTTTTATAATTTCTACCCCATAGCTGCGTCATAAAATACGCTCTATATATATATATATACCTAATAAGTACCTTCACAATATAAAAGGAACCTAATCATAATAAACTTTGTTTAGCGGGGAGATTATCGGGAGGTCGAGCCGCGTGGAGCCCGCAGCCGGAAACTGGTTTTCCGTTCTGCTTGGTGTGCCTCAACGCTTTTATATTTCAACCGACTTCAAAAAGGAGAAGGTTTATGAGTTACAAAGTAAATTATTTTTATTTCTTTCTTTCTTTCTATTGTATTCTATGTTTTATTTTTTTTATGATTGTAATGTTTTTGACACAGCACATAGGATGTGGAAAAGGAGGGGAGCATAGGGTGTCTGGAAGTGACTCTGTAGTCTTATTTTAAAATTTGCTATTAGTACACACTTTGATTATTCCGATCATTTGTGTACCGAATTACGTGTATGTTATACATCCTGTTCACGATCACAGGTGTCTTAAAATAGTACTTTAAAAAAATTCATTACTTTTGAGCCTGCTTCATATCATACACACTTATTAATATTATAAATGCGCATAAGTTTGTCGGGGTGTGTGTGTGTGGTGTATGTTTTCCCCCGAATAAAATTTGGAGTACTTTGTATCGTCTTCATCGTTTGTCGTCATCACGCAGGTGAAACCGCGGGGCGCAGCTAGTATTATTATACTTATTATAGGTACCTATTTAGAAGAGGTTTTGGCGGGAACACAGAAAAATCATGTCGTTGCATTCTATTAAATTTCTTAAACTAGTGTTTTTTCGCGAATTAATGATTAAAAATGGTGATGTTTTATTCATTGAGTGTTGAATTACATTCACGAGTGTGGGCAAGTGATATAATGTGGAGAAACATGTGTTTTCGTGTTGTTTTCAAAACGCCGTAGAACTCCGTAGAAGCTCATAGTAAAGTCGCCACACTTTACTCGGGCATGAGTTGGACTCGACTATGACTGGTTTCGTGTGACTGCCTGTGATTTAATGACATATTTGCTTGATTTTAATAAAACAAACTTGAAAGTTCATAAATTTGACACTGGCAGAATGCACAACGTGCGATGCCAATAACTAAGAAAAAAAAACCTACTTAGAATCATATAATAATAATAATAATAAATTTTTATTTCAGACCAATTACATCCATATACACAAATTACACATAAAACAAAAAATACAAATTGGAAAAGATTTAAAATTCGGTGGTATTTTTGGTGATGGTATAACTTATAATATTTTTGTTCTTGTGTTTATTGATTTGAAGACGATTTTTTGAGTCGATAATAAATTGCTCTACATTTAGCCACGCTGGATAAAAGTAATTAAAATTAGATGACATTTCACACAGCGCCAACAACATCGGAATAGACAAGAATCCCATGTTTGATACATTCAAACACAAAATTGAACCTTAAAGGCTTATATTACTAAGTAAATAAGAATAGCACAACTTTACTATAAGATAATAGTTAAATTGCCATTTACTGGGGCGGGTGCGTAATAACTTTAGGGCGAGTCCTTATACCTTTGAGGTCTGGTAGTTTGCACTGCAGTTAACGTTTCAACTCCATCTGTGAGTTAACCTATTTTGTGATAATTAAACGGCGGTTAGGTCCGTTTTAACGTCGGTTACGTTTATATTGTAGAGTGGCAGATGTTGAGGCTACAAAAGCGTAGCAGTAATGCCTACCTTATACCTTTACCAACCATGCATTAAGTTTTAACAACTGTCCTTGTGTTCTTATCATTAAAAGCTAGTATTTGAGAAGTTATCAAGCAGTAGACGTATAAGCGGTTATATCTACTTACTATACTAGCGTCACTTTGCATTACCTATTATAAAGTTACCTCAAGTTTGGACCAGCTTCTTCTACATTTCTAATCCATTAACCTCATACTAACCAACCTTTATAGTACACTACACGACATATAGACCTCTCCTAAGATTCAGCGCGGTCGTCGGTTTTGACTTCCAGTCACTTCCAGCTGTTATATCGTTAGTCCAGCATTTTTTAGGGCATCCTACGCTGCTGCCGAGTTGTGGTCTCCACCTTAGAATACCACCAACGGATATCGGTTCTGCGACAGACCCGGTCAGCCCACTTTTTCAGGTTTTTCTACAAACTCTTTAATAACGAATAGCAAAGATCAAATTACCTTTCTTTTAGATACCAGTTTGCCAGTTCAACCGCCAAGCAGTTAGTAGTATGCAAGCATTATTGTGTTTCGGATTGAAGGGCAATGTTACAAGAGAAATTACTGGGTATGATGAGATTTAACATCTTATATCTCAGGGTGACGAGCGCAGTACAGTGCGGCGCAGGATTGTATCCGCAAGTTCATAATTCTGGACTGCTTCTGTTAGATGCAGGCGTGACGCTTGCCACCAGGTGAACGTCTCGCTCGTCTCGGCACTCGAAAGCAATAAAAAATACATTGAAAAAAGATTAGCTTTGACATCGTTTTTGAACGACGGCTTTACTTTTAGATCGTCTCGCGGAACATTTACAAGTATGAAATTATTTCTACAATCACCAATATCGCTTCTAAGTAAAGGCTTAAATAGTACTTTGTAATATTTTAGCCAGTAACGCTCGATCGCAATGTAAAGAGCCTGTGCCCCAGGCGTCCGAGCATCGCTCTCCATTCTTAATGAGCAAACTATCCTGAACAAGGCGAAACATTTCACGCGGCCCTCTGGGATGCCCGTCAAAAAGAGATAGCTCACAAGTAGCTAGGGGGCGACCTGTCTAATCCATTCAATTAGTTGCGGATTACCCGATCGGCGGATTACAAAGGAATCTATAGTTTCAGTAGCGAACTCGCTCTTTATTCTGTAACTCAGACTTGCGGTCGCTCTCGACGAATCTTTTTGTTTCAGTCTGTGGTTCATAGGATCTAGTGAACTTTATTCATGTAGGTCATCGTCATCATCAGCCCGAAATACGTCCACTGCTGGACGAACGCTTCCTCCTTAATAGGGTTGGGCTGTTGCTGTAATCGATTGCTGCGATCCCCACGCTTGGCTTGGGGATCGCAGAATGCTCACCACTGTTAACCGAGAGGACGCTGCTGCCCGTCCTGGATGATGTTTTGGGACATACCACGGTCCATTTGTGTGTTTATACTAAGTAGAGATCCTTAGCTGGTTAAGTACGGTTTATTTCGAAGTATTATATGTCCGATCCTTATTTCTGTGTTTATAGATATTGGGTCTTTCACAGTGCCCAATGGATGTATCTGGAAGGAACAAGCTCAGCACATGTGTGAAACTTCAGCCGCTAATCGGCCGCGCCAGGCGTGGTCGTGTAGGTTAGCGAGTTCTATGTTCAGCGTTCGTATGTTACTTGAAATACCCTTGTGCAGTCAGCGATATAGCGACCGCAGATTAATCACTTGTTAACAACGCTTCAGAGCCATTGTACATGGGGTTAGTCCTAATCAGTTAGCATCCTTTTAAGGGCATATTCTGTACATCAAAACAAACAACTTTTACTAAGGGGCCAACATTGAAATCGCGTAAAAATATCAGCTGTTCCATACAAAAAGTTCATCGACCTTGGGCAAAATGTAAATCAAAAACCAAACCAAACCAAATATTTTACTTGAGTTTAGCGATGGTATGACATAATGCTTAATTTTCTTTAACTCTTATTACTCTCTGTGATATGAGGTTATCAATTTGTAGACAAGCAGAAGTGGCACCATTGGGAAATAAAGCCGTCAAATCCGAGGACTCGGACAACGAGGGTTCCGTACCTACAAGTACTAAATAGTCCGCAATAGTTAAGTGTATAGCGAATATTTTGTGAACATTTCAACCGGCTATCTATTACGATTCACGAGATTATAGGTTAGTAAAGACCAGAAAGATGGTCAGACAGACACGGTAGGCGGCTTAATAATGTACAATTTAGTACAATTGGTATCTCTTTGGGTACGGAACCCTTAAAAAAATTCTACTTTCGTTCAATACACTAACTGCAAAATAAAAAAATAAAAATCTGGTGAAAACTTATAACGAAACGTTTGCAACGGTGATTTAGGCAATTTTAGGGCATGACTTGGACTTGACCATGATTTTAGTTTATGACTTAAGACCTGATACTATCAAAAACTTGTAATATGCATAAACTTGAAACTGGCAGAATACATAAGAAAAGGTTTAAACTTTTATGTGATTACTTTTCTCTTTTCCACAATCTTCAAGAGGAAAATTGTAATTGTAGCCCTCCAACTTATCTGTAATGTTGTTTAAATGCAAGAACTAAAAAAAAAACAATGAAGCTGTCAGTTTTCTTCAAAACCTACGCTCGCGGCTCCCTCGTCCATCTGTAGGGATAAGTTAGTCATACATTTATTAGAAGCAACTGCGATCAAACTCGTCTAAAAACCAAAGAACAAAACGTTTGCACATTTTAACGGTGTAGAACGCCATCTAGTATTTTTTTTGGTAACTAAAGAAACAAACAAAATAACCATTTCAGTTTTGGCTTGAGAATTGACGATATATTTACAAATTATCAGTTTTCAGATTTTTTCCGTAATTACTGTTATGTGACATTGCTTCTTGTCAAATGTCATGAGTCTAGATCAACAGGAAGTACCACATGAATTTTGATTTAGCTCACTCTAAAAACTCACAAAAATAGCCGAAATTTTTTATTGCGTTGACTTAGAAGCTTGTTTTTTTTACAGATCTAAGGGACTGTAGACTGATGTATTTGATATTAATTTCAACTTGATACACTAACGCATTCCAGAGAAAAAGGGTCTTGACAGACAGACAGACAGACGGACAACCGAGTGATCCTATAAGGGTTCCTTTTTTCCTTTTGAGGTAGGGAACCCTAAAAATAATAAAATCGACGAAATGTTACTAGGTAACCTGGCAAGTATTTGAGAACGTAATTTCCAATTTGACTATTCGGGTATATAGATAAGGTGCTTCTGGAAACAACTCAAATAAGACAAGAAAAATCCCAGTATAGTGCCTATACAACTGGTAAGACTATTTGGAAAGATTACTCTGATTAACCCTGTTTTAAGGGTAGGTTAGGTCCATCAAATATTACTGGCCATATACAAAACAACACATTTCTATTTTTTCCACAAAAACAAAATATCATTCAAAGTCCTCCAAGCTATTTGCGCGGCATAATAGCACCCTCGTAAAGAATTAACGGAGTTCACCAAAACAATTTATCAACAGGACGATCTTGGATGGAGTTTCCCGGGGCTATTGCTTAGCCAAGGGAGAAAGAGGATAGCCCATTGTGAAGGCCCGCGGCCACCCGCTGCCGGCACAAGCCTAATTGATATCAATTACTCGGCCGTCTCTCAAAACCTCTTTGAATCAGATCGAGAATTATTCAGTTGCCAGCTTTTCCAAAATCAAAGTTTAAGCTTCTTCGTAGCACCCGTCTTGTTATTAAAACCTCTGTTTTTATTAGATATTTTCCCAGATATTTGTTTTTTTTCCAAATAGGTACTTTAAGAAAAGCCTGATTTATCCTTTTATGTTATTTACTAAGCCAGGTCTAAACTAACTCTATTGTAAGTCAAATTTGCAGGAGGTCACCCATAGGTTGATACCATCGCAGCATCAGATATTCTATCACCAAAAACATAGAGGTAGGAACTACCTCTATGACCGAAAAGTACTCTTCTCGGTGGTAGAATATCTGATAGAGATCAGATCTCTATCAGATTCTGATATCTGATCTGAATACACTACTGTGTGTGAGCATTATAAAAATGTTGCAAAATTTTCTCCGGTTGAACTTTACAAATAGATTACATAGGTATTCTATTTGAGTACCTCTCCGAATGACATTTTGTTGAAACGTTTGTATTAATGTACAGGATAGGCTAAGAGTAGAGCTGTGACTGATATATTCATAACACTTATATGTACAAAGTTAAAAACATTATAACATGTTATTCATAACAACCATTTATATTACTTAGTATTAGTCAAATATTATTTACTAACTCGTTCGCTGTTACGCTCAGTGTTACGTGAGAACACAAAGAACAGGCAGACTGAGAGAGAACAGTTTCTAAAACAGCCGGTATACTGTTTTTTGACTGTTAAAGTAACAGTTTAGATGTCTTGTTATCCGTAAAGCATTTAAAATTCAAATAAAAATAAAGCGTTTAAAATTAAAATAATGGTATGTTGAAAATCGCTTATACATAGGTATAAAACCTCTAGTTTAGAGTGTAGAGTGTAGACAGAATCTAACCGGGAGATCGTAATAATTCCGAGTGTTTTTGCGGCGCGCAGCTAACTCACTCTGCGACATAACGAGTCATTAGTGTAGCTACGAACAATTTTCAGCTGGCACCACCTAGTATCAACTTTTAACTAGCTCTGATACTAGTTTTCAGAGAGAGAATCACATATACATACAGAAAACGCGAAAGTTCCTGTTTGAGTATTTGTTTCATGAATCTAATCTAACCTTTTTAAAGGCGTGGTAATATTTTAGACTTGCCCTACGGATTTACCTAACCACTACGCACACAAAGCACCAGAAATAATTTTTTTTGCGATTTTAATAAATTAATGAAAAAATGAAATGTCGGTCCATTGCAGTGTTGTTGAGTACAATTTTCCGGCCATGATGGGTATTTCCTTTCGGTTTAAGAATACCGTTTCGGGCGGATTTAGAGGTGTGGAGGCCTTGGGGCAATATAGGAGTCATCATCATCACCAGCCAGAACATATCCACGGCTGGACGAAGGTCTTCTTAATAGAAAAGGGTTGCCATAATCTCTACGCTTGGCTTGGCAGCTAAATAATACATTTCTTTGATAATAAAATATATTATATTTTTCGAGACAAATCAAATCTTCTCAGCTAACATAATTATTAGGAATTATCAAACTTTTTTTAGTAAGTATTATTTATGTTTCTTGTGGAGGCCCCGGGCAGTTGCCCTGATTGCCCTCCCTTAAATCTTGTATATACAGTATATGTACGAGTTGAGAGTTTAACTTTAGGTAAGTTTTTCTGTAAAAAGATTATTTTTGCAGACAGGACCTCAATAACAAACCAAAATTACACTAGGCGAGACTTTCTGACAGGAGATTATTTTTATTAAATTCATCCTTTGAAATTTTGTTATCCCGAAATTTCAACAAAGGAAAAGTTTCGGGAAAATTCGAAAATACGAATAAAGTTAAGAATGTCAATACAGACAGACCTGTTCCAGTAGGCGCAATAAAGACAGACAAAGTTATCTCTAGAGTTGGACATAATAATGTAACCAAAAAAAATCACATAAGAGTTATCAGTTTTGTGAAAAAATACAACTGTGGCTCCCCCACTCTACTCAAATAATAAATTGGTAGCCTTGTACTTAAAAGTCCTCCAAATCTGGCGATATGAAAGTGTTTGCAGAAACTTTGCAGAATTTCAGACGAACTTTCCATATATGGGTAGAGTAACCACCCGTTTTGTTTTCTTAGGTCAGTAGCTTCTATAGGCTATTTAGTATATAGATTATTGTTATGTTACTTAATATTATTATTAGGTTTACAAAGGTTTAGAATTTGATCCTTAGCTCAAACATTTTTTGCAGGCAACTTGAACCTTTCATATTTTTTATTACAAAAATGTATAATCTACAATGCTTCAGAACGAAATAACTCATTATTAGTTTTCAAGAGCACTTTTAAATGCGAATAATAACAGCTAGATACTTCTACACAGCTTCTTAGATACTCTTAGGTAGTAGAATTTTTAGCTAAACTTAGGTGAACTTAGGTTTTTGTAGTGGTTGGACTCTACTGCAGAGTCCGCCCGGGAAAGTACCACACCTTTGCCAGTTATTCAACCGCCGAGCAGTAGTGTGCAAGCATTCATGTATTCCGGTTTGAAAGGGCAATGTTACCAGAGAAATTACTGGGTATGAAGAGATTTAACATCTAATATCTCAGGGTGACCAGCGTATTGCAGTTCAGCGCAGGATTGTGTTCGCAAGTACACAATTCTAGCACTGCTACTGTTAGTGGCAGTCGTGACACTTTCCACCAGGCGAACGTCTTGCTCGTCTCGTCACTTGATAGTATAAGAAAAACACAGTTGACCTTGTTCTTACTCGTTACTTAAACGCCATAAGAAGGAAGAACTGTAAACGACAATTGAATATAATCCACCTTATACAATTTTTAAGCACGGTAACATACGGTAACGGTACAAAAAGGGGGTATTAATTTGGCAAAAAATTATGCTTTTGACAATAGACAATATTTTATTTGTAAAAAAAAACACATTTTGTACACAAGACAAGACAATAGAAACGCATAACAAATTTAAACAGTATAAAACAGTTTTTCGCCATAAACCGGTTCCAACTTAGCATAATGCTGGTTGCAAACATCCAGCGCTGGTCTTCCGTTGGAACCGTTAGTGACGTCCCCCACGCATACCACACGCGTAGACTTAGGTCCTGCTAAGACCACCTATACACCCTTTCTTAGGTTACGTCCATGTGCATAGGTATCTTTAGTCAGTGACGCCAGTAGCTGAAATATATGACATGGTAACCTTAATCTACGTGACTTCAAGTTTCTTTTGACAAGTTCTCCGATATTCGCCTCGAGCGGGGTTCAATCGAAACTTGGCTTCCTTCCGTCCGCGTCCTATACTCGTCCTCGTTAATTTGGAATGGCAAAATTAATCTTACTTTGGTTGTCGCGTACGGGTACCTTAATAGCTGTTTATGAGCATATTTTGGTACTTAAGTCTATGGCATAGATAAATAAACAGTCTATGGTTACCCAAGACGGTATAACAGCCTCTAACGGCCTTACTTAAAAAAACTTTTCAACCGTTAGTCACTGCTTAACTTTTTGCTCACTGATGCTCTGCCATCTTCTCTCTGACGTGAAGTTGCACGTGCTAGAAAAGGACAGAAGTTTAAGCAGTGACTAAGAGAATCGAGAATATTTTAGGTAAGGCCGTAAATATTCAAGTATCGCAATAATATTATTTTAGTAAGTGTTAGTTAACTGCATATTCTCAATTATGTGAAACTATTGAGATACTAAATCATAGTTAAAAGGGTAGGTATACTGACGTGGTTTTGACACATCCTGCGTCCTGCTTTGCACAAAGCAAAGCAGGACGCAGCCGCACGCGCGTCGGGCTCTGTTTTCACTCTTTGAAAAAGGAAATTTTATTAAAATTCAGTGTAATGGTAATTTCGTGATCTTCCTCGACTAACATGACTTATTCCAATCTCTCGAATAGATCATCTGAATTTTGTCTGTTTAGAACAGAGAATAGGCAATTAAAATCTTCAACGAAATTTTACCAAAGCGTAGTTTTTCTAAAACAATGTAATTAAAACATTTCAATTGATGTCTGATATTCTTTCTTATTTTTTTTTCTTTTTTCGTCTCATTACTGATCTCGTCATTGGTGAAAAAAGAATTGGACACCTATATATTATATATAAATATATATTACTTCGAAGTAGACTGTCGTGCTGAAATAGACTTAGATTAGGACCCATAGGGACTGCATTGCAGCTGCAAAACCTTCGATTGGACGAAGCCATTCTAATGGCATTCAATTAACTCGATTCGGTTAGAAAAATCTAAAGAGCGATTGTCGGACTAATAACCCTTTTCAATCAGACCAATTTTTAGTTAAATTCTGATTTTCTCTTTGTATTCTAGTAAATAGTAGAAAGAGAGAGAACGGGCGGTAGAGTCCTTGAATTGATATATCGATTTAGTAGTTGAGTTAGGTATCTAGTAGTGTACGTAGAGTATTAATTACCTACATATTATGTAATAAAATGTTATTTTTAATTTGATTGCTGAGTTAATTCTTATGTAGGTCTCTATTAATTGATGTACGAGTACTTTAAGTAAGTGCCTAAATACGTTTGAGTATTTCGTATCTACGCGAAAAAATCTTATTGGTTATTACATAAGATTATGTTGGTAGGTACGTACTATGAAAAAAAGAGATAAAATATAAGGAAAATTACTTTATAACCTACACAAATCTACCACATCGATAGAATCTGTACAGAGATAGAATATAGTAGAAGTGACGTGACCCTAATATTACCAAAAATCCTGTTCAAGAGAGCTAACTTTTCCTAGATTTAATAGTTACCCATTCCACAGATAACATCTAACCTACGGTCCAGGTCATGTGTACAGTCACGGCACGACGGACACATTAATAATGTGCGGTGTCCGAAACAATACGCCCTCGGAATATTAACGTGGCCTGCAACACAGAAAAATAATAAACTCTACGAAAATCGCTACCGTGAAAATAGTGGCACGTCCTATCAAGGTACTGTACTTACTCTTAGTTGCTGCTAAAATTCAACACAAGAAAAGTGTTTAATATTTAAGGAGAATAGATCTTATTAAAAAAACTGTTAGTACCTAGTCAACGCCCCTTCCGTAGACGCCCCAGACACGTCTTGGGCGACCCAGACGACCCCATCGCCGTCATCACCTCGGCGGCGCTGGGCTCGCCCGATCCGACCATTCCTAGCAACAGGAAGTATTCCGTTTTTGGTATAGGCGCCGGCTACCAGAGGCACACAAACACGCACCGACCTCGCCGGCGAGGTCGAGAACTCCCCAGATCTGTCAGAAGATCGGTTAGATTCTCTCCAAATAGTCAACCAGATCAACCCACTAGGGCCCAGGGCATACCCCTTCTGGGGTGCCAGGGCAAGTCTGACCCCACTCCCGGCGACGGCCAAGCCGAGGTTCGTACCGTCTGAGGTGCCCTTGAGCTACTCGCCTTTAACCTAAACCTAGACCGAGCGCCGTTCGCGCTTGCCTAAAGTCAGTCCGGTGACGCTGTAGAGGCCATCTGAGGCCAACAACATCACCCTTAATCCTTTAGAAGTACTCGGTTGTCGACACGTGTTTCACCTCTGCACGAGGCATCCTCAGGACGTGTTGACTCCTCAAGCGCTTGGCTGGGCTTGCCTTGCTAGGGTGATATAATTATTTTTGTTTCATTACTTATTGATCATATTATTTTTGTATGTTAATAATTATTTTCAATTTACAGGTTGATCATCGTTATTTTGTTTCAGGAAAATATTACATTGAAACAGCTTAAAATCATTATTTGTTTTCAGAATTTATTAATAAATTGCTTTCAGGTTTAATTGACATTTTGTTTCAGGTTTAATTAATTTTTTGTTTCAGGTTAGGTTCAATTTCAATTAAGGTTGATAGTTGCAGTAGGTTTTAGTGTGTCCCTTCATCCTATAAGTACTCGAAACGATATTACAGCGGAAAAACACTAGAAATTAAAACAAATTTTGGTAATCTTTTGTACATAATATAATCCAACGTTCTACTATTAACGGGATATTTACCGTGATTATGTTGTGAAATGAGCTCCCGATATTTCGGCGCAGTTGGATGCACCATGTTCACGAGCGAAATAGAACGTTAGTAAACAACCGTGATAGTTTAAAACAGTGTTTTATACTATAATCCTTTCAAGTTTAATTTAGCTAAAAAAAATACTATAATAAGGGTATCGATGCATGCTAAAATCAAAATTTAAAGTCCTCTTTCAGTTTTGCGGTAACAGGATTTAAGAATAAATTATGATAATTTATTTTACGACAGCGGTGGAAATCAGGATAACAAAGGGGCAGGTGCTCGTAAAACGGGAAATCTGTGTCGGACACCTATTTTAGGTTTAACTGGCATACTATTTCACTTCAGTGGGCAGAAAAGCAGAGAGGAAATAGATAGATAGCTCTAGTAGCTGCCGAAATTAATGAAAGACATGCTCATGATGCGAAGATATACTACTAGAAGTGTGACGGAAGAAAGATAAAATATTCACTTCTTCACTTCAACAGCCGAAAGACGTCCACTGCTGGGCGAAGGCCTCCCCCTTGATAGGGAGGGGTTGCCATAATCCCCACGCTTGGCAGGCGGCTTGGGGATCGCAGAATGGTCACCACCGTTAACTAAGAGGACGCTGCTGTCTGCCCTCCGGTGGTTCTGAATGCAGTTCTGGTGGTATCATATTACTAATCTAAAGAATAGATTCGTAGCATAGCCAGACATTACCGTACATCAAGCCAAGCTGGGGATTATAGCAACCCCTTCCTATTAAGGAAGGGGTTGCCTTCGTCCTGTGAAGAAAAAATTATAAAAAAGTCGTATGAAGGAAGGACAAGTATGCAGAAGGCATGCATTCATAACAGCTATGAGATGAAAAATTTAATTTGACTAAAACATAAGTACCGATAAGTCAAGTTGTGAAGTTAGTACTCAGTATCTTTCCATAATAAAACTATCGCTAGAACTTGCGTAACCGTACTATTTTATCGGGTGACAAGCCCTAGTCGTTCACAATCGGTAACGAATTGAAAACGTCTAGTGATCGGATTAATGGGGCGTTACTGGAGCCCTGCTATCGACCCGCGACGCTAATTAAGAAGTTTCGCTTCGATCGCCATAAATTTTATTACATCAGCGACTGGTATTTATGTGGCGAGTACCTGATCTAACCCAGGCAACATAAGAACCTTGTATTTTGGTTGTAAAAGCCCTACAACAAAAAAACACAGAAAACATACTAAGTACAGAAGATTCATTCCCATAATTATAGGAAAAAAATCAAACCTAATGGAACCACAACATAATTATAAGTCATGTTCAGTGCAATCTAATTTGTACTCTGTTTAAAAAGAAGTGAGTCAATATTCCATTGTACCGCTTGATTCGTTGACGTCACGCGGCCACTAGACATAATAAAGCGTGGGAATGGCTGGCTAAGCGTAATGTCATCAATATCATCATCCAGAAGACGTCTACTACTGGAAGAAGGCCTCTCCTCCCCGTAATAGGGAGGGGCTGCCATAAACGCGCGCGGAAAGTGGTAGGTACTCATACCTAAACCTTTCAGTGCACCATCTATATAAACCTTAGGGCAATTTCCGCACGCAACTTCCCAAGTTGAAACTTTCACATCATCATCAGCTAGAAACACAGATACACTTTCAGATGCTTACTGGATTACAGAGTTCACGTGATAGTTCCCCCCCCCCCCCCCCCCCCCCTTTGACAAAACTTTAACCGCCAAGTAGCAAAAAGGGGTACCGGGATAAAAAAAGGCTCCGTCGCAGAATGTATTTTTCCTAAAATGTCTACTGCATGTAAAACGTCCCTTTCGCACAATATCCCTTTCGTTAAATGTCCCTTTCGCACAATGTCCCTTTCGCAAAAAGTCCCTTTCGCACAATGTCCCTTTCGCAATATGTCCCTTTCGCATAATATCGCTTTCGCAATATGTCCCTTTTTGAGTAAATCCGGGGTGTAAGAAATGGAAAGAGTAATGGAAATTTCAATGAAGACATACAAGTATAGTTACAATTTCCATCAAATGCGGTAAGCCGTTACCGCACGATGAAATCACAAACTCAAACATAAACATTCGCATTTATAATATTTTACTACAACGTGAAGTAAAGTGTAAAGAAGAAAATAAGGTATCGCATAGCTTTGTATAGTACACTGGACATCTGAAAAGGCGAGCTGGCGAGCATATGTGCGTGAGTTCCACTGGAACCTTCGTTACTGTTGTGCCGTCCCAGTGTCAGGGGTGTCAGTCCTAAAAAGTTCCGACAAAATGAAATTAGTCAAAGGCTGAAGCGGATTTCTAATTTTAAGGTTAAGACGGTTACGAGTTGGGAAAAGTCCTCGAACTCGTAATAAGCTCGAGCTTTGTGATTAAGGGTTGTCGGAGCAGCAATAATTAATTAGATTCTACAGTTGCTTTAAACTTGAACGATGAAAAAATAATAAGTAGGTACCTGCGGAGTTTTAATCCAATACAGACACAGCAAAAAGTGTTGGCTAACGATTGCCTTCCTAATCCTATGCTGTGATCGGTCGGCCAGAAGTTATTGCTTTGGTTTTTTTTCTTTATTATTGGCTTCGCCCTTTGTGCGTTCTGCCAGTGTCAAGTATATTGAATTTTCAAGAAAGTATCAAGTCAAATATGTCATGAAATCACAGTTAGTCACAGTCAAGTCCATGTCATGCCATAGTAAAGTGTGGCGACTTTACTATATAAGCTTTTACAGAGTTTTGAAAACAACACGAAAAGATACGTTTCACCACACTATATCACTTGCCTACACTTGTGAATGTAAATTAACATTCAATGAATAAAACATCACCATTTTTAATCAATATTTCGCGATAAAACACAAGTTTAAGAATATAATAGAATGCAGCGATATGACTTTCCGTGTTCCCGCCAAAACTCCTGCTTTGGATTCCTTGGTTTGGCTTTGGTTGAGCAGTAGCGCGTTTTTTTTTTTGCTTAGGGTTTGGTGATCCAAGTAGTCCTTAGTAGCTTTACCTACCTCTCTTTATTCCAGCCATTCTCGTTAACTTGGGTCAATTACTAATTAATTTCAATTCGTAATAACAATGTTAATTCATAATTTCGTTTCCTTTATTCGAACCGTTTATTCAGTTCACGCAGAATCCCTACGTAGGTAGGAGGTATCTAATTGATATTTCCAGTTGCCTAGAAACTTGGGAATATCACACAAAATTATTATTCATTCGATTTATAGAGTTTTATAGGTACTGATGTTGAATAATAAATTGGAGGTAGAAATAATTAATTCATTCATTCATGTCTGCCTTCAGAGCTGTAGGGCGTGGGTTCGATCTCCACCCAGGACAAAAATGTATGTGACGTACATCGATGTTTGTTCTGTGTCTGGGTGTAGTATGTATTATAAGTATGTATTTACGAAAAAAAATGTATATAAGTATTCTATCAGCTATCTGGTTTCCATGATACAAGCTTTGCTTAGTATGGGGCTAGATGGCGCTGTGTGTAATAAATGTCCCCCAATATTTTTTATATTTTTTATTTTCCACTAGGTGGCGCATTGTCGATGCAGCCATGCAGCCAACTGTCAATCTCATACATTTTGATGTTTTTTTGTTTTGTTTTTGCAGAGATTATTTTAAAGACTCGAATACGCAGGGGTTTGTACAAAAATCTTTTGCCTTGCTAATTAAAGCTATGTCCAACATAAAATGTAAACAACTATCTAACCTTCCAATCTATTTTCAGACCGTCAACGGCTGCATAGATTCTTAAAACCAGGCACAGTAAGTATTTTTCCTTGGACTAGATTATCGACAAGGCCCTCATCAAGAGCAGATAGATTTAAGCAACGATTAACAAGAAAACTTGATTGTGCCACATCCGGACCACCACTGGCGCCATCTGCGAAAAGTTTTGCCTGTGGAACCTCATTGATACGGCGGCATCAGCTTCAGTCGAAGTGGGTCCTATTTATGAGCCGCTTCATTGTGGGCTCCCTTGGTTTACGACACTAATGGACGAATAAATTAAAGCAATTAAGGTAAATATTTCATTGTCTCTTTGCCGATTTTATCCTTTGTGTAAATAAATAGAGGTTTCGGGGTATTTTATTGACAAAGGCTTCTTTGAAATGGCTGGTAGTCGTACTGATTTTAGTTAGGTTCTTGAATAAAATGAATTTAGAAAGTTTGTTCGAAATCTATGAAATGAAACTTGTGGTTGGTCCTATTTTAAATACTGGAACTTGCTTAGTATAAAATAGTTATTTGTTATGCAAGGCTGCAAAGTTGTTTTTTGGCGCGAGAACTTGTATTGATACCTGAGAAAGCGAAGGACTCGTGAGCATAGCGAGGGTTTCAAAAGTACAAGACGCAGAGTAAGGCGCCGGCAGCAGGGCGCAAGGGGATGCACTCGCACCAGGAATAAAATACATAGAAAAAAATAAGCTACTGTTTCAATAAAAACTGAAGTCATCTAGGTTGTTGTTCAAAGTTCATCACTTTGTCAATAACAGTAATTGACCTGAGGAAGCCGGAAAAAGGAAAGGGCTGACCAAAAAACCTTGTCCCCCCATGTCCCGTCATGGAGCACTTCCGCGGATGCTCCTCCCGTAAAGTAAACCTGGTGGTGCCCATGCTGCCGAGCGCAAAACACTCAACTTTTCACCTCACTACAGCGAGGAAAATGCTAGGTGCAAGAAAAACACCTTAAATGTTTTTTTCATGCAGTCGTCGTGCTGGCCAGTGCGATTATTCTAAAGTGGACTGGCAGTATAGAAAACTATTGAATAGAAAGGTTCGTTATTTTTTAAATCTTTCCTCACTAGCAGATAAAATGCACTTTTGCACTCAGATTTCGCATGATACATAGAATCGTTCCGAGGTAGTGAGGTGAAAATTACTTTATTACCTCAATACCTTGCCTTTATTAACTAAAACATCTTAATCTTTATTAGGTGAAACTAAGGCCAGGGTGAAGTGAGCCTGCATCAACAAATACGGACAAAATATTATTTCCCGTTCTGCACATCCACATCTCACACGAAATTAAAGGTGTGACACAATGAATACTTTTACTTTGGTAGGTAATGCAGCAAAAGTGTTCCGCAAGCAACCAATTTCCATTTGCTATAAAATACTGCGCCAGTAATTTCACCCGAACGACAACGTATAAGAGCACGCCACGCTGGCAAAAAACATGTAGCCATAACTGTAGGTCATTACATTAGGGTCATATTTTCAAGACGCTCTGGAAGCAACGACGCCGCGTTGCTATGACGACGCTTCCTCAGGAAATTGCTGCTCCCCGCGTTTCATATATCAACTCCCAGGTATAATATCATTGCATGAATCTGGCACGTACAACGTTGACATTTTTATTTGAAAAGGTGAAACTGGCAACATTCCAAATTCTGAAAGGTGTTTTTTGTATACTAAGAACTCTATGATGATCATAATTTATTTCTCTATACATAATAACAACAAAACGCTACCATAATAATACTAATGATAGTTAAATTTTTGTCACGCACTCACTCATCAGCCAGAAGACGTCCACTGCTGGACGAAGGCCTCCCCCGTAATAGGGAGGGGTTGCCATAATCCCCACGCTTGGCAGGCGGCTTGGGGATCGCAGAGTGTTACCACCGTTAACTAAGAGGACGCTGCTGCCCGTCCTCCGGTGGTGCTGGATGCAGTTTTAGGAGATACTCAGATCCCTAAATTAAAATAAATATTTTTTTAAATATTTTTTTGTCAGCGCAGTGTGATTGGCACCAAAACAAACTACGGTGGTGTTTCAGTTTGACACACAGAAAAGCGAAATCCCTACCTCTTAGTATACGAGTATTTCAATTTACAATCGACAATATGAAGTCCAGCGTACTTTGTATAATAGAGGTCAGTGACAGTACCATAGTATTGTAATAAGAATAGTATCATTTTGTGATGAACAAATAATAAAAAAGTTGATTAAAAAAAAATCGTGCTCTGCTCGTATACAATAAAACCAATAAATAAAATAAATAAATAAATATCGGTAATAATTTTTACACAGCGCCATCTAGCCCCAAACTAAGCAAAACTTGTAATATGGAAACCAGATAGCTGATAGAATACTTATATACTTGTTATTTTTTTGTAAATACATACTTGTAATACATACCTACCAACAAACAACAGAAGACAAACAAATTATTTTGGAGGACGAAACAAGAATACCTATGTTCATAATATTCAAAAGATAGTAACTTGATCTAAACATGAGAGACAATTTAAACTTTTAACAACCCCTGAACTCTCTTGAATAGTGGTAGTTAAAGACATTTACGAAATCAAAAAAACTAAATCAAATTTTCATCGAGCTAATAACAGATAAACAATGGCACTTTGGCGGGAACCCGGAAAAGTCATGTCGTTGCATTGTATTGTGTTGTTTTTTTTTTGCGTTGCTACAGTTTTTTCACGAATTAATAAATAAAAATGGTGGTGTTTTATTAATTAAGTAAGTGTCGAATTACATGCACAAGTGTGGGCAAGCACAGAAAAGCGAAGGCCCTACCAGGGTGGGCAAGTGATATAATGTGGTGAAACATGTCTTTCACAGTTGTTTTCAAAACTCTGTGAAAGCTTATAGTAAAGTCGCCACAACTTTACTTGGGCATCACTTGGACTTGACTGGGACTAATTTTGTGTGACTGACTTTGATTTTATCAGTTATTGACTTGATACTTAAAAAATTGAACTAATTTATATTTGACGCTGGCAGAAAGCACAAAGTGCGATGCGAAGAATAAAAAAAAAAAATGAGTATCTAAAAAACTCTTTGCTTTGGGGGATTGGGGGTTAAAAACAACATCACATCCTGAGTTTTGGCGGGAACACGGACTAATGACTAATTTCGTGTGACTGACTGTGATTTCATGACATGTTTGACTTGATTTTAATAAAAAAAACTTGAAAATAATAAACTTGACACTGGCAGAATGCACAACGTGCGATGCCAAAAACTAAGAAAAAAAAAAACACATCAGTCAGTACGAATGATTCAGATGGTATCAAAGAGTGAATCAACTTTTCTCAATAAATCTTTGGGTAGTATGGATTCCAACATTACAAACAAAAGTGAGACGACGACTGACACGCGAGGCCAAGTTGAGAATGCCCCAAAACCGACAAGAATCGTTCCACAAAAGTTGAACGATTCACAACCGTCAAGAATTGTCTTCCGTAGTCGGAAAACTCGACTACGAGCTGGAGTAGACTTAAGCTGCAGTCGACTTATCTGCAGTTGCATGATACACAAGGTCGAATTTTCTACATCAAAAACAGGGTTAAATTTTGTTTTTTAAGGAAGCAACCTTATTTGAACACGGATATTTCTTCAATTTACCTAAAAAAAGCTTCAAAGATTTTATATAAATAAAAAAGCTTTATTGACACTATATCGAAGTTCCCAACCAATGTTTTCAGCTTTCACCCGAGACCGCGTGTGGTACACGCATATGTCCACTAATATTTATTTATTTACATTATAATATTATTTTACACAGTCTGTTTCGTTTATGACGACCGGCTAGACAAGTTGGTGACAAACGTAATGTAAAGGACTATGTGGCTTTGAAGAACGATCTTTGTTTTAAATATTCTGTCGTAAATACTAAAACATAGCTGGGTTACCTGTACTCATGGCTTAGGTCTATCTTCATTCCCACACAGTATAATGTAAAACCAGCGTCAGAATTAAATATTGCAGCGCAGCGATCCTCCACAGTTACGTTTGGGATAAGTGATAAGTTGATCTTTTTTGTGACATACCTACTGAAATTTGACGTGTGCCATAGTTGTATTATTTCTTCTTTTATTGTATTGTATAATATTATCAGTTAGTCGTTTGAAAAATAATCTCAGAATATCTGCAGCGCGAGTACCGTCTCTAACGATCGATAAATTTGACATATAAATCAGTAAATTTCGTAAAAAACGTTTTTTTCTGAAATTCGTCAAAGAAATGAGCTAGTTATATCGACATGTCAAATTGGCGACATACAGAACTTTACTCGCGCTTCTGGTTAGTTACAAGACGTTTCATAACTATTATCTCTACTACCTCATCAAGCAAGAAGTCAGTGTGTCACAGGCCATAAAGAAAGTCCTTTAATCATAAAGCTGGCTGCAGACTCGAGTCAACAGCTAGCGCGCGTCGGCTCTCTTGAGCTCACTGAAGTGCTTTCATCAACTTACGCTCAGTCACTTCACGCGCTCTCTTCATGTCACATACATAGAGTAAACTTCACCAGATGCATTTAATTGCTAGTCGCTTTTCAATCAGAAAAATATATAACCCTATTAAAATTATAATATTTAAATAACACATATAATATTAATAGTTAACATTGTTACTCGTCACTCAAAAATAGCTAAATGGATTTGTTTAAAATTTGGTATAGCTTGTAGCCTAATAATACCTTAAATGTCACGTAGGCTACTTTTTATCCCAGAAATCACGGATATACATTATACAATCTGTAACAAAAAGGTTCAACAATACTGATGGGTATGTATGTACTCATCATAATGAACAACTTTTACTATGGGGCCAACACTGAAATCACGAAAAAAATATCTGCTGCTCAATAAATTTTGTCCAAGGTCAATGAACTTTATGTATGAAACAGCAGTTTTTTTCACGATTTCAAGGTTGGCCCCATAATAAAAGTTGGTCATGATGATTACCTACATACATATCCTTCTACATATTGTTGAACTTTATTGTTACAGATTGTATAAACTTTGAAGGTTGCGACATATAAGTTGTTTTTTTTACCTACATAAACAACATTACGAAAGAAATCAATATAACAACTTATCCATCTATATCTAATCGACTTTAGCCCGACTCTGAACCGACTCTGACATGACTCTAAGCCAAATCTAACCTGACGCTTACGTAATTCTGATTGACCTAACTCAGGCACGGTAATTAAACCATGATATTTTTGATGATACCTAATGAAAAGCTTTTAGCTTGAATTGATTTTACTGATTAAAGCCCTACTGATTAAAATATAGAGCAAAAAGCCGATAATATAATTTAACATAATCTACATAGTATAATTCTACATTGCTAACACAAAAAACGGTAATTGGTAAAAAATGGAACCAGCCACGCGGTAGTACCGTAACGAATTCCGGGAGCCCGGGCTGGACTTACGCAGCAGTTTTAAATTTACATGTGTTATATGAAACATCCTACTGAAACATGACCCAGGCCTAATTGCTAGTTCTCACTTTACGTTGTTGGCAAAAACTGTTAGTATGGTTGTTGGGGTTGGAGGGATGACTTTGTCACTTATAAGGGCGTACGAGAAATAGCTGTGAAGCAAATAATAGATATGACTTAATCTGTACAAAAAAGAAACAGTTATTTATTATTAGGACTTTTTTTGTACAGATCAAGTCATATAATATCGGTAATAATAGTCAGTTTCGAAACCTGCTTGCAGAGTGTTTTTTTATAGATCCCTTTGCCCAACCGTCAAGAGCGAGAAAGCGAGATCTTCTAAAGCCCCAGCAGGGCTAACATGCGCACCGCGAGAAAAATTTCACGCCAGCAGGGCTAACATGCGCACCGCGAGATAATTTTGTCGTGTCTTTATGTCGTGCGAAAACGAGACAAACTTATACAGCTTCGTAGCCTTGTCCTGTTTTTAAGAATCGAGAAATTTTTCTCGCGGTGCGCATGTTAGCCCTCCAGGCCATGCGCCGCTATGTCGGTCGTGCATTTCACAATTTTTAAAGACATAATAATATTAAAACACTCAATAAAGTTATGAAAAATCGCCTGTGAAATAGCTCAGAATAGAATTACAAAGGTTCAGCAAAACTATCATTTTGATCTTAACAAGTTTTAGTCGCGGGCAACCGGTGGATGCAAATGGCAGGTTGTCGTACAGTGTGGCGGTCTAAGGGGGAGGCCTTCGTTCAGCAGTGGACGTCTCCGGGCTGACGATGATGATGAAGTTTTAGTCCTTCAAAATTCTATTCTATTTTATATCCAGTTTTATGAATGAAATGAATGGCTTGAATCGAAATTAAATTTTTCTAAAACATTGCAAATGTTATTCTTAGTAATTTCACTAATCGCGATTTTTCATTATGATATATTATGCAGTGATTTTAAAAATGCGCGTGCGAAATAGCAGCGCGCAGCATTCAGAGCCTTAATATGTGGCAATTATTTATTTATAATTACATAATAATAATTAACAATTATATTTTCCAAGATCTTCGGGACCGTGTAATAAAATGACCTCAGATTTGAACGTCAAAAGCTCCAAAAATAGCACAAGCAATTTCTGCTTCCACACAACAACCGATAATCTATCATTATTTATCAAAGTCTATTTATAAGAACCATCATCGGTACCAGCATACTGCCTCACCATTGTAACCCATACGAGCGTATAAAGGAGTAAGATCACATCTTTTTGTCATTAGGCCCACAAAAGCGGCCGATGTAAGCTCTTGACACACAATTAATGTATCGCTGGGTAATAATAAACCATGACTTTTACTTGGGAAGAAGGGAGGATAATGGCCGGAGTACATTGATCAGATTTTGCTGTACCTACTCATTGAGGTTGTATTTTGAATCGTAGACATTTACTGCGCAGTAGTGGAAGTCACGAATTTAACAAAAGAAGCCGGTTTACGATCGATTCTAAAAAACTATGTTAGAACATCATAGGCATGTTTTTAGAAAATCAGTCTCAACAGTCTATACAATACAATACAACAGTCTGAGCTATGTTATTTATTCTGTGGTATAAGTACCTAACACACTGTTGTTGATGCCTGCCAAAAGTCAGTAATGTGCTAATAATAACGACAGTTTTTTACCTTATAAGCCTTTATTAAGTACAGCAAACTACTTAGCCTACTATACAAAAAAAACATAAGATTTTTTTAAAGATGATGAGCAATGTCTCAACACCAAACGGCTGAAATATTTGTAACGTCGGCAGAGGTTACATATTTGCGTCGCTTGTGCTGCTCCGCCGAATTTGCCGCCGCACCAGCCCTACTCTGTGTTTAACGTCATTGCATTTATTTCGTCCAGTATACTTTAATACACGATATATTTTGTGTGGTGGTATCAAAATCTCATATACTACGCAGACCGCCGGAGTACGACAGCAGTCAGGTATTGAACCTTGCATTACTCCCTGGAGTCAGACTTCGCGGCCGAAGCGGCGGCGATGGCTTGAGATGACATGAGGGCCAACCGACTCACCATGCAGGACGTTAACAACCGTGTAAAGTGTAGGAAGCACAGCAAGAAAGCGGACTCTGGCTCGAGCCGGATAATCAATACAATACAATAAACTATTGTATTGTTAACACTAAAGTTACAAGACAAATTTCAAAATTTCAAACTAACTCTACTGCAGAGTCCGCCTGGGGAAGTACCACACCTTTGCCAGTTATTCAACCGCCAAGCAGTAGTGTGCAAGCATTACTGTGTTCCGGTTTGAAGGGCAATGTTACCAGAGAAATTACTGGGTGGAAGAGATTTAACACCTAATATCTCAGGATGACGAGCGCAGTGCGGTGCGGCGCAGGATTGTGTTCGCAAGTTCACGATTCTTGCACTGCTACTGTTATGGGCAGGCGTGACGCTTACCACCAGGCGAACGTCCCGCTAGTCTCTTCGCTTGATTGTATTAAAAAAAATAAGAAGAAGAAGAAAGTAAGTCACAAAAAAAATATTAAAAAAAAACAATAATAATAGTAGCTAGAGAGAAATGGTATGAAACCCTCAGTGCGCGTGTCATTCGCACTTGGTTCTCTATTTTATTATAAGGTTAGGCCGAATGAACGTAATCTTGTGAGCTGCTGTTAGTCGCGTCACGTAATAGTAGAGCCAGTCGAATAAGCATACAATTTATATTGCGTCGTCATTTGTTACAAACGCAATTTTGTACAAAACCGAATGCATCATAAATAACGCGATGCAAAAAAAACGCGACTTCCAACTTTCAAAACGTTTGTTGGGTCCCTAAAACTGACTGCTGATTAGCTGATAATGTCTTAAACGAGTAAGCGTCTCACTAGATTTTATTCTACTATTCAAATCTGAGACTGATGTCAATTGTTTTTTTTGCGGTAAACCTCAATCACTGTCGTGTACTACGCTAATAGGGCAAAACCTTTGCCTGGTTAGGACAGCCGTAATTATATTGATATTGAGTTTCTTTTTCGGCTGATTACAATGTCAGATTCAGGTTTCCAAAAATGGGGTTAAAGGAAAAGGATTGTTTTTTTGTTACAGGAAAGTACAATACACAGTGAATCAAGTAACTTTACAACAAAGTAACAAGTAAAAAAAGTAAGTTCGTATAGGCTGAGTGGCCACGCCCTAGTGTCAGAGTTTAAGTGCCGCCCGAAGGCCTCTGACATGGCTGACGGTTGTTGTTATAGAAACTAGAACAAACAACCGGGACCAACAATTTAACGTGTCATCTGACACACGGTAGCGCTCAGAAATGAATGCCACTCACGGTCACCCATCCGAAGACTGACCGGACCGTCCGTTGCTTAACATTGGTGATCGTTTAGAATCACCTAGACAAGCTACGCCACGAACGCTACCGCTACAAGTAAATAATTTTAAGGTAAGTAAATAAGTTTAACGTAAGTGCACGCATAGCATAATGGGTTTTTTCAGGATGAAGACTCTCGAAAACCTTCTGAAGTTAAGCGATTATTATAAGAAGTAAGAAGGTGTCTTCAATAATAAGACGCGAGCAAATTGCGTTTCGTTTAGGAATCGTGCTCTACCGTAGACAGCATCTTCGTACGAGGTAGCCGCCATATCACCATAGCACTCATAGCGAGTACCATAGATAGGAGGTACACACCTAAAAACTGCCTCAAAAGAGATTTTTTTTCTAATTATTTAATCTAAAATACAAAGCTAATGTTAGTGCGTTTTTTAGATACCAGCGTTCTGTTGTTAGAAGCATATGGATTGTGGTATATTTATAAATAAGTAGAGTGGAGGTAGCCCGCAGGGAATACCCTTCGCTTAAATGGTGCGGTCGGGAACCAATCTCCCTAATAAGTTATTTCCGATTCACGCGGTGCTGAGGTATACTTACTGTTACTCTCCCTGGGAAAAGTATTATGTTGCGTGCTCACTTTTCGTTTATTTTACCTAAATAGCCTACTAAGATAAAAAAACACGAGTTCCGTGATTTTAAATCACACACCGAATCAAAGCGAAATCGAACTTACCTATACCTAATCGTGGCGAACGATAAAAGTAATGGAAATACGCATAATATGTGAGAACATCCAACGCGATTCAAGAAGTACAGGCCACTAAACGTCGGACAAAGAGAGATTACGTAACCTTAGCAACAGGGTTCCCCTGGATCCTCTCGATTACGGTACCCTAAATATAAAACAAAAAAGCAAATAGACTTAAAAAAATCTCTAACATTTGAAAGGATCTACGAGTAACATCAACATGCACATATTAAAATTAAAATAATATATGCATAGACACCTTCGCTTGACGCCGTAGTCCTTGAATATTACAGGAAGTTTGGCAAAAGCTTCGGCATTCTATGAGTTGCAGCCGGGGGCATCACGCATGAATCTTGCATGACTCGGCGAGGTGCTCAAACACGATTGGAGTGACAAGAGTGAACGCGAACCTGGAAATTATTTAAGTCAGGCTTGCTCAGTTTATGCTATTAGGATCCAGCCAAACTAACCTGGCAGCTAGTACAGAAAGCACAGAATATTTCGCTGGCGGGATTTTGCTCCCGCAACATTGGCGTTTTCACACTGACCAGAAACGATATAGTCACGATATCGTCGGAGTGCTAGTTTCATACAATTAGTACTACACGCTTATATCGATATAGATATCGATATCGCGACGATATCGTTAGTCAGTGTGAAAGCGAGTAGTACTAATTATATGAAACTAGCACTCCGACGATATCGTTTCTGGTCAGTGTGAAAACGCCCATTTACAGCATTTTTTAATGTTTAAAAGTACTTATTTTAACGCGTGCCATATCGCCTGTTGGTAAACAACGACGTAATCGAGGATAAAGCACGCAGGCTTAGAAGATACCTATTCACTACGAAGGCGAAAATAGAGTACCATTGATTCGCAATCGACTATACGTTACTAAGATTAACAAAGACATGATGATGGTGTATGAATGAATAAATACTAAATAATCCATTCTGATGCAACCATTATCTTCATCAGAATACGTCCACTGCTGGACAAAAGTAGGGAGACTTTTAGACACACTTTAAAACATCCTTGCATTCTACATAATGGAAACAGTTACAGTACACATGCACCGACGGATCACTACAACCACAAACCCGCCCTGATCCCTTTGAACACACAAAGTAATTCTCAGCGCGCGTCGCAGATACATTTCCAATTTGCATCGTTCAAGGTATAATATTGCCTTTCTGCGTAGTCACTGCAAAGGGGAAAATTTGAAATTCACGCCATACATAATGAAGAAAAACTAACACGCTCAGAAAACATGTACAGAAAATTCCCTAGAGGCCATCTGATGCCAACAGCATCAGTCATTAAAAATAATAATAAAAATAAAAAAAACACTTGCGTCAGTCATACTCTGACTTTGGGACATGCGAGCCGTACGATACGAAAATACAAATAAATCCAAATTATGCTTTCGTGTGCATTCCCCAAGTGTAAGAACACTATTAATATTCGCGATAGATCTTTGGGGATCACATCTCTGTATTTTGTCACAACTGCAATTAATTCCAATAAATATGTTAGGGTAATCACCATTTTGAGGCGATCGTAATGTTACGAGATAGACTCTTCGGGAATCTTTCATAAATACTCGTGAATGTTCGAGATTCGAGAGCAATAGACAAATACATGTGTTCTCTTTTTGTCATGCAGTAATTAGATTCGCTATCTCTATTTTCCGACAAATGTAATATGCATACTTTTAGCTAGGTATGCTTGAATGTGTTGACTTGTTAATTTTGAACGATTTGCAAGCGCTGGGCCCGTCCATTCCATTATCACTGTCGCTGGATTTACCTATAACTACCATCGTGTTAAATTTAGTGGAAGCTAATTTGTACTCTTTTTGTATATGTCAGTGACTCGGTTTTCCACTGTAGCGCTTGTCTCTTTGACGTCACGCGGCTCCCACCATGACATGATTGTAGTTTACTCGTGCATTCGCTAAAACCACAGAATAAATAATAGTACTGCGTACTAAAACACACACAACTACTGCAACACCTACTAGGAGAAGCATGCGCCCCAGTCCCAGTCTCCGCCAGCCCCACTCCCAAGAGTGAGGACTGTTTGCATGCCGCCTTCCTCCATTCATACATGGATTCATTTACAACTCGGTGGTCAAGAACGTAGATCTTAGAGATGCAACGCACAGAAAAGCCAGGGCGAAGGTGAAACTTGGTTACTCAATCTCAAATACGAGGAGACTGAAGCCCTGGTGAAGGTCTATAATCTTGATGCCTAATCAATCTACAACACACCTACATACCCACCACGCATATCATACACATCACACACATTATACACTCCATATACACATCCCACTCGTAACGTTACACCTGTTTTACTGGATTAAAACAGACGTCACGCGACATTTACTAGATATTTGAGAAGTTAGGGCCTGCCTAACACTACTTCTAGACCCTAAAGGCGGAGAAGGAAAAAAACCAAAATATCAAATAGTAATATTTTTAATTTCGCTAAGTAATAAAATAACAGATTCAGTAATTAAAAAAAAATGAAGGAAGACCTAACGTCCTATCGAATTTGGGTGGCTTTGGGTCAACTCACGGTTTTATTCCGCTCGACGGCTTAATACAATGATATTATAATGTATTTATCTCAATGGCTTAATAGCTCCGTTTATTACTCCGTTATCGTTTGTCCGCGTCCTTCTTTCAAGGTAGGTTAACTACAGCATTTGGTTGATCAGCCACTTTTTCACCACCTTTATTTTTCAAGTTTATCATTCGAGACATTTTTTTAGACTGAAGCCATAGACTGAAGCTTTTGCTTGCCGTCACGCTATAAATGTCTCTGCCGTCACGGCCATAGAGTAAGTAAATACTACGTAATAGTCACGACTTTCTCCGTACCATTAAAAAAAAAAAAAAAACAACTTGCGGAGGCGAACGATATGCCAAAAAGTTTTACTATCGAGACAAAAAAGTTTATAAACTTTATACAAAAGAGATGGATATGAATGATCATGAAGATGAAAGAATACTAGAGTAGGGGTGTACTAAAAAAGGATTTTCGAAATTCGACCCCTAACGGTAAAGGGGAAACGTTTGTATGAAAGTCCTTTGTTTTTGTACGTTTAGTCACAACATTTTGGATTTGGATAGTTCATTTAAAATAAAAAATGCTGTTTTCAATATTTTTTTGACAGGAAAGAAAGCAAAATAATTTATTACAGGGACGTTTTAAGGGGGGAAAGGGGGGGTGAAATGTTGTATGGAAAGTTCTTTATTTTTGAAGTTATTATTATATTATATTATATATATATATATATATTATATATTAGCGATGAAAGTTGGTATTTGGGTAGTTCATTCAAGGGGGAGGGGGGATTGTGGGGAGTTGGCAGAAAAAAATATTGGTCGGGATGATTTAAAGTGGTGAATTTTGGGAGCGGGCCGAATTTCTTCCGTACGCGGACGAAGTCGCGGGCGACCTCTAGTAGTATGTAAGCTTAGCCAATAAATAATTTTGATTTTGATTTGATTTTGATTTTGAGATATAGGGTAACATTTTTTATTACAATAGGCTAGATGACTGGTTTTTTTTAATTGTCCTATTCAAATGTGGCCCATAAATATAGCTGATTAATGAAAAGAAAATTTAAATCTGATCAAAAATAAGCAACTTATAAGCATTTTAATATCATGCTAGACAGAGAAGCAAAACATCAAATCGTGACGTCACTTGTCAGGACGCCATATAAATTCTATTCTGACAAGTAAGGCGTGACGTCATTTTTTGTTTTGTGGGAAAGGGACAGAGTTGTCTCTAAACAAAACTTTAAACGCTCATATCAGAACATTATTAACCGATTTAATAACATTATTATTAGTAGCGCTCGTGGCGTAGCTTGTCTAGGTGATTCTAAGCGATCACCGATGTTAAGCAACGGACGGTCCGGTTAGTCTTCGGATGGGTGACCGTGAGTGGCATTTATTTCTGAGCACTACCGTGGATCGGATGACACGTTAAATTGTTGGTCCCGGTTGTTTGTTCTAGTTTCTATAACAACAATCGTCAGCCATGTCAGAGGCCTTCGGGCGGCACATTAACTCTGACACTAGGGCTGGCCACTCAGCCTATACGAACTTACTTTTTTTTAACCGATTTAAATAATGTTTTCAATTACCATACTATATTTACTTAAATTCTTCATCAAAGCTATTGGTTTCAACGATTTAAACATCAGTCATCTAGCCTATTCTCTGGTTATAGGTATTAATATTGTGTATATTCTTCAACTACGTTTAGAAGCGTTTTCTAATGGGATCAAATCTTCAGTACCTACGTAGTTATAGTGTATTATGTTATCTAGGTCTACAAAATACTCTAGAATAGCTTCGGTTGTAAACTTTTTAAAGTGTTGAATTTGGACGAGAATATTATTTGGGATTGTGAAATTTTACTTGAATTTTCAATTCGTGCACATTCACTATCCAAACCAAATCCTACGTTATAAAGGAGAGAAATATTAAATTCTCTGCAACTTCTTCACTATATTTTGTTTGGCTGCTACTGAAAATGTTTATAGAAAATTGTGTAAAGTATTATAGGGACTAGGTAAATAGACTGGCTGGAGGCCGTATTTACAGTAAATTGCTAAATAAAAATAAATAATAGGTCTTTACCTATGAAATTGCCGTTCTTCAGTACTGGTCATTTCAAATAGAAAAAAAGTTTGGAATGGCTTTGTATTCTAATATCGAATTAATTTTGTCTTAAAAACATGACATTATTTTTACAAACTCAGTCTTTTGTTTATTGATTAGCGTTGTATTTTCATTACATTTGAACATTTTTCGTCATAATGGATACTTTAAAAATTCGTGTAATTATGGAATATGAGTTCCGTCGTGGCACCAACGCGACATAAACGGCACGTAACATCGTTTGTAGAGTCGGTAGTTTTGGTAGAATTTGCTCGGAATGATTTAAAGTGGAGAATTTTGGGAGCGGTCCGAATTTCTTCCGCACGCGGACGAAGTCGCAGGGGACCTCTAGTTATTATATATATATTATATTTATTATGCACATATTCATTTGATTTCTTTTATTTTATATATATAATTGTTATAATTTTTTATTTTATAAATATTGTTTACCCGCGAGGTGGCCCATAACTGTTTGAAGTTAACAACTTATGAAATGATTGATGATTTATGAAACAAACTTGTGAACAGGTTTTTACGTTTCACTGAAAAGGCAAAGTTCGAAGCCCCCAATATGCAAGTGACACCTATAGCTGGTAGCGCCAGCCGTCGTGAAAATTGCAAGGTAACTAGTTTAAATTTTCTAGAAAATTGGCAATTTCGCATAAGCCTTTGAAGTAGAATGTAATAGAGTTTGATACGACCTATCTATATTATTAACAAGAAGCGCTCTTTAGTGTCACTCAGTATTTACGGGAACCGTTATTATAATTTAAATTAAAAGTTACTTATTTTTAGTTCAGGTAATAGGGCTATTCGTACAGACTGAATTTCATTGAAATTGTATTGGTGTTTCAAAAAAGGAGGAGGTTCTATGTTTGACTGTATGTATGTTTTTTTTATTATAATTATGTTCACCGATTTTTCTGTCAAATAGGTTCCACGGGCAATACTTTTCGCAGATGGCGCCAGCGGCGGCGGTTCGGATAAGGATAAATATTTTTTTCTTGTTAATCTTAAGTTTATTAGTTTAAGAAGTAAGCGTGTTGTGATTTATATAATACCAATGTTTTGTTAGTTTAAAAACACGTATTTTTTATATCTAAATAATATAGTAATTTTTAACATATGCCATACAAACAAAGTCAAAACTTAAAAACTTAAAAATAACCTTAAAATAACTAATCAAATAACCCGCCCCTGACCGTTCCTGGTGCAAAAGTGCCCATCACACTCGCCGCGTTCCCACGTTGAATGGCAATGGCCATCCTCTGCACCAGGAACGAACCGGAGCGAGAGTCACCTGTCCTATCTATGAGTCTTTGCCCTATTTCTCTAATAAGCGACTTAGCGTCCATGCCCCAACAACCCATGGTCTCCACAGCTATAGGCACGAAGTGGTAAAGCGGTTCCATGGCGGCGTACTTTAACCTCTTTTTTCTACTGGCGTCTTCCGCGGCGGCTGACGGGGAGTGGACGGTGCGACTCAGGTGGCTGGTGGCCACAGTGCTGACGCAAGTAGCATCCCAAACTAGGCACTTGCCGTTCTTCCATGGCACCAAAGTCAGCCCGTCCGGCCTCTTACCGTCAGACCTGCATAGACCCGGAGGCTCAAGTACACAGGGGACGTTCGCCGACACAAGGGCTCTACGGACAATATCGTTGAGGGCATGATGTCGCGGAAACCTCCCTGTACAACGACGACAACTCAGTGCGTGATGGCCATCGGCCTCCACCAAGGAGCCGCAGGTGCATTTGTGTGATTCTTGTTAATTGGTGCTTTAAATCTATCTATTATATAGCTCTTGATGAGGGATAATCTAGTCCAAGGAAAAATACTGGATACTGTGCTTTGTTTTAAGAATCTATGCAGCTGTTGACGGCCTGAAAATTGATTTGAAGGTTAGATAAGTTGTTGTTTACATTTTATGCTGGACAGAGCTTTAATTAGCAAGGCAAAGGATTGCTGTACAAACCAGTTTATGCAAATTCTCCCTGGTAATCCGAGCCTATAAAATGTTTTCTGCAAAAACAAAACAAAATGTATGAGATTGACAGTTGACTATGGCCGCATCGACGATGCACCACCTAGCGTAAAAAATCGCAGTGTGGATCCTGACTGTGGACCGATTTTAAAAATCTTTTTTTTATTCGTAGGTCACGTCTTCGATGAGACGGTAACATCTTGTCGAAGACGTGGTATACGTGGTCTATGACCTTACGGTCAAACAAACTTTAATTGTGAGGTGAGAGACTTAATTACCTTAATTTCTCATAATAATAAAAATATTTGTATGATCAGTATGCTATTGTTTTAGAATTGTCTATACATAAAATATAAAAAAAACAAATAAAATAAAAGAAGATAAAATATAAAAACAGCGACCCAAAATATGATTTCGGATAGCTTAATTATTTCTGGGTTGGCCCCATAGTAAAAGTTGTTCATAATGATGACTACATACATAGTCTTCAGTAGTTAAACCTTTTTGTTACACATTGTATATTATACTAGTACGTTAACAGGTATAGTAATGACCGTGTCATCTCTACTGCGGGAGTTTTCGTGAGGTTTCAGCAAGAGATCATTACGAAGGTTTAATAAAAGCGGCGCAAGCCACAAAAATTCACGTAAAATGTTTTTAATTAGGCCCGAGCATTTGTTAAAATTAAACAGGCTGTTATCGTCAGGGGTATTCAGGTTGTTTTTGTTCTTGTTACATTTTGCTGTATTATTTTACTGCTATATCATAATTCATTTATTTCCAAGCATCCAATACTCGAGGGCACACCCGGGGCATGTTTTTAAATAGGATCCAGAAAATTACAAGGTTTGACATTAATTAGGAATTCATGGATTCACGATTAAGCATGTCTCACATTTTTAGCGTTCGTTCATCGAAAGTTTCATTTCTGTGACGACAGTAAATATTTCAGAAGAATAGGCTAGATGACTGGTTTTTTTTATTGTCCTATTCAAATGTGGCCCATAAATATAGCTGATTAATGAAAAGAAAATTAAAATCTGATCAAAAATAAGCAACTTATACGCATTTTAATATCATGCTAGACAGAGAGGCGAAACAGCAAATCGTGACGTCACTTGTCAGGACGCCATATAAATAGGCGAGTGGCCTAATGTTTAATTTATGACAAATAACAGGCTTAGTGATGAATATAACTAAATACATTACACATACTGAAGAAATAAATTGTATTGGCTGATAAATCTCTGAGATATGAGCGTTTAAAGTTTTAGGTGGGGATAGAGAGGGGATGCTCTTTCTCGCAAAGCACGTGTTAGTATAGCATTTATATGCCGCGCCTGAGGCTTGACGTCATAGCTCAGTATAGTGCGCTCTCTGTCTAACTAGAAATTAAAATAGGTACTAGGACTAATTTATTTTTGAGTTATTTTAAATTTTGCTTTCGTTGATAGGCTCTATTGATGATCAGCTTTTTTATGAGGTAATAAAAAAATTGTAGTCATCATGCCAATTCTATTCTGACAAGTAAGGCGTGACATCATTTTTTGTTTTGTGGGAAAGGGACGGAGTTGTCTCTAACAAAAACTTTAAACGCTCATATATCAGAACATTATTAACCGATTTAAATAATGTTTTCAATTATCATACTATATTTACTTAAATTCTTCATCAAAGCTATTGGTTTCAGCGATTTAAACATCAGTCATCTAGCCTATTATGGTTTTTATTTTATCTACCTACATGATTTTAATAAAAGTACAAGTTGTGAGCCAAACTAACCTACTTATTTAAGTATATAATTCCACTATTTATCTTGTATACTTATTAGGGTTACGTGAAACGTTGTCATTAAACCGAAAGGAGGTTATCCAACAGCCTACTCATCATTGCGAATCACTTTTACTACTAAAATTGCGATAAAAATTGCTGTTCTATTGAAATATGTCAGGTTCCACAAAATTTATGGAACAGCTAATTTTTGTTTGTAATTCTCGAATCACATCTGTTTGAATCGATAACTTAGCTGACCTCCTCTCAGCTTAGCACTGCCGTTCTGCGTAACCCTGTATAAACAAACAAACATACAAACGCCAATTCGTTTCAGTAAGTAGATGACAACGCTTCACCCGGTCAATCATTTTCAGGAACAGCCAGTAGGCACGTGATCTTGTTACCTTCTTCCCTACCGCACTTCAAAATGATTGATTGCACCAAAGCTGACAACCTTACATCTCTACCCAGGCTCTGCAACTTAAATAACTTTGTTGCCATAACGAAATATTAGGTACCGCAACATTTCTCTCGAAACACAAACAAAACACTCTCGCAGTCATCTATCATCCAATTTTATAAAAGTCAGTTTAATTATCTCCTAGAAAGAGAAATGATAAATTATTCGGGAAACTAATTGGCAGGAATCGGGGTCGCGCTGGTCGAAGTTTGTCTTTCTCGAATCGAAGTTGACAAATAATTTATAGGGTGAGTACCGTTGGCAATAAAAGCCTCCCGAAATACTTTATGGGGGCTGTAACTTAGGATTATTTTAGTAGAAACCGTAATTTAACAGTCATAAAACTCATAAATTCCATTTTTATTGTTTTTATTATCTTTAAGCGTAATTTTTATGACAAATTGCAGATGTTTCATAATATATGAGAATAATAATTATTATCAAATCTTTTTTTACCTTTCACATAGCGCTATCTAGTCTCAAAGTAAGCAAACCTATTATTTTTAGCTGTTATTTTTTTAGCGATTTCTATGTAGGCCCTATAGTAAAAGTTGATTGTTTTGATTTACATAATATGCTCTTAAAAGGATGCTGACTGATTAGAACTAACCCTGTATACTTGGGAACCAGAAAAATAATTTAAAAAAAAGGATTTGGCGGGAACATGGAAAAATCATGACGCTGCATTCTATTATTTTCTTAAACTAGTGTTTTTTCGCTAATTAATTATTAAAAACGGTGGTGTTTTATTCATTGAGTGTTGAATTATATGCACGAGTGTGGGCACGTGATATAATGTGGTGAAACATGTCTTTTCGTGTTTTCAAAACTTGATAAAAACCCATAGTAAAGTCGCCACAACTTTACTAGGGCATGACTTAGACTCGACTGACTAATTTCGTGTGACTAACTGTGATTGTATGACTTATATATTTGACTTGATACTTTATAAACTTGAAAATGCATAATTCTTGACACTGGCTGAATGCACAAAGTGCAAAACAAAAAACGAAAAAAAAAACGAATAAAATCATTACTTATATTTTTGTTTTTTTTGTATAAACATTATTAAGGCACACAAAACAACCAGCTACAGAACAAACATCTACATTTTGTTGTTTGTCCTGGGTGGGAATCGAACCCACGAAACAACGCTGAGCACCTAACGCTCTAACTACTGAGCTGTCTCTACTAAAGTATTTACAATACTAAAATAAATTATTAAGATAAGTATATTAAAATAATAAAGAAAATAAAGCTGATTTTCAATTTAATAAGCCTTACACCTTAGGCGAAAAAACAAACGTCTTCACAATGCTTCTGATCCTGTATTATTTTGAACAAACGATAAAAGCGTGTAAATAATAAATAACACGAGTAATACCCACTCAGCAACACTTATCTGCCGAGTACACGTCTGAAGTTCCACCAAAACCGTAGGCTTTGATGTTTATTTCGAAGAGGACTTGTATTATTTTATTTTCACGGTATTGCGTAACCAGTGTGAGACGAGCATTCAACGATGCAGTATGATATTATACAGGGTTAGTCGTAATCAGTTAGCATCTTTTTTTAAAAATATGTTTATAGGCTTGCGTTTCACCGCCACCTCGCCTGATGATAAACGACGACGCAGTCTACGATGGAGCACGCTTGCCTAGAAGAAACCGATTCACTCGCGACTTGAAGACACCCAGATTATAATTATCGTGAAACACCCACTCGGGCAGCGCATTCCACTGTTCGAATCAGCAAGCAACGAACGAGCAACGATCAGTTCGAATAAAGCAAGTGGAATCAAACCGTTTCGTACGAGTTTTTGGTATATCAACCATAAAACAGTGTCGCTTTTTAAGGTTCCGTTTTAAGGGCATATTCTGTGCATCAAAACAAACAACTTTTACTATGGGGTCAACATTGAAATCCCGCAAATAAATTCAGCTGTTCCACACAAAAAGTTCATCGACCTTGGGCAAAATGTATAGGACAGTTTTTTTTTGCGATTTCAATGTTGGCCCCCTAGTAAAAGTTGTTTGTTGTAATGTACAGAATATGCCATTAAAAAGATGTTAACTGATTAGGACTAACCCTGTATATTACCGATATTATAGGTATCTGCAAATGCTTCATACCTACGTTTCTACGGCACTCATAATAGTTACGTAGCCATTTCCCGACTATAATTACATAATAGCTTAGGCCTTGTACCACCTAAGTGAGCAATTAATTAAGGCATGTTTTGTGAGAGTACTTAGATACACTAGTTGAATGGTTTATTCCACCTTATTGCTGTATAAATACGTACCTACATATCTAAATACGTAGGTAATATACGTATAAGTACACACAAATTGCGTATTTAACTAACTGTGGTAGGTTGTGAGTTACAATACCAACCATCTCCTATTACTTAAGCTCCTATAAGCAAGCTTATCTCAAGTTTAAGTGCAGCACTTAAGTTAGTTTCGGTGTTGCTTATTACACTGAACATAAATCATGCCTTATAACTTAACCACACTCACAGGGTAGTAATTCAAGTGAGCTTAGTGTGACGCACAACAAAAGGCTGAATTTGAGATGTTGGGCTTCTAATAATTGAACTAGGATCTCCAAATTACGCGTATGTCTGCCTGCCGGTTAACTTTATTTTTTACTGATCGAGCGAAGCGGAGTTTGCAGAGTGATTTTTCGAAGATAACTAGAGTTCATTATTTAAAACTTCATATAGGGACAAAATTGGAAAAAAAAACATTTAAATGAATGTCAATGAACTTTTTGTACGGAATTATCAAAAGTTGTTTATAACGATGAGTATATCTGTAAATTTCCTCTGTAAATTTGGAGGGAATGCAATATGCAAACAGCTTGTATAACTTGGTTTCAGGGTAGCTGAAACTAAGGTCCAACTAAGTTGTTCTTCTCTCCGGGTGTATTATACATGTTTATGGCTGCAGTAACGTATCGCTAAGCTCGAGAACTGTGTATTTAATGGGCTGTAAATGAAAAACGACGCAATTGTCGCGTCGGTGGCCGGCCAGGGGGCGATTCCGCGACGGACGTACGCCCTCCAAGCCTTTTATGATCCATTTGTATCGGCTCACAGGCCATGCGTCCCTTGGATGGAGTAATTGAAAAGTTATAGCCAATGTTTTTCGCTCGTACCGTGGAAAATTTCCAGTAATGGCAATCGGGGATTATTCGAATCGGTGGTGCTGGCCTGATGCAAATTCAGCTGTCCCTAATAGGTACCTAGTAGTACCGCTGAATTAATAATAGGACTGTGTAGTGTACTCATATAAATACTATATTCATATCGTCATATGCTTAAAACAATAGAACGTATTTTATACTTATTTAAGTTAAAAAGTCTTGTGTCAATTACTTTCGAATTACTATAATTTAACTTCAAAATTAAAATGATTACATTTTAACTTCTTTGTTTTTTTTTTTTTTGTTTTTTTTTTTTTATGAATGACTTTGCTGTTGGCCTCAGATGGCCTCTACAGCGTCACCGGACTTTAGGCAAGCGCAAACGGCGCTCGGCCTAGGTTTAGGTTAAAGGCGACTAGCTCAAGGGCACCTCAGACGGTACGAACCTCGGCTTGGCCGTCGCCGGGAGTGGGGTCAGACTTGCCCTGGCACCCCAGAAGGGGTATGCCCTGGGGCCCTAGTAGATTGATCTGGTTGACTACTTGGAGAGAATCTAACAGATCTTCTGACAGATCTGGGGAGTCCTCGACCTCGCCGGCGAGGTCGGTGCGTGTTTGTGTGCCTTTGGTAACCGGCGCCTATACCAAAGACGGAATACTTCTTGTTGCTAGGAGTGGTCGGATCAGGCGAGCCCAGCGCCGCCGAGGTGATGACGGCTATGGGGTCGTCCGGGTCGCCCAAGACGTGTCTGGGGCGTCTACGGAAGGGGGGTGGGTCTGTCGTGTCTGTCGTATAGTTCGAGGCTTGGACTATGAGTGGATTGGGATGGTGGGGGGTCGCATCGAAATAGCGGCGCGAAGCGTACTTAATGTACTGACGGATGGAGGGGAGTTCGAGATCGCAGTGCAGGTCGGAGTTTCGCATGAACCAGCTAGCACCGACTGCTCTGCGGATGAATCTATTTTGTATGACTTGGAGTTTCTCTAGATCTATGCTGGAGGCATGAGCGAACGCCACGGAGGCGTACGTCATGACGGGGCGAATACAAGTTTTGTAAATTGTAACCTTATTTCTAAGGGACAATTTACTACGCTCGTTGAGAAGGGGAGTGAGCCGGCCTAAGAAGAAGGCTGCTCGGTTGCGAACTAACTGGGCTGGCCGTTGAGCGTGATATGCTTAGAAGGAGGTCTTTTGAACGGATGAAAGTACACGGCTGCACTTTTATCGGGGTTAACGGTGATAGCCCACTTCTTGAACCAGTCTCCGAGGAGATTGAGGGCTCGTTGAAGGTGGGCTAGCTGAATGACTTCTTTGTTGTATTCCAAAATTTTATATAGTTTTTGTTTTTTCTATGTAAGGCTATAATATATTCATTTTTATGCATTGTTAATTTTTCTGTCACCATCTAATTTTATTTTTAAAAGCAGTACGACTGTCACGCAAATTTTTGTACTCTGCTCTACTGGAGGGCCTGCCAGCAACCAACCAACACCTAAAATATAGTCTAGCTTTGTCGTGGCTATCCCTGACGTGGTAGTTCCAACCAGCCACCTTTTTGTGCCCTCTCTGTTCACATGGAGGAGCTTACAATAGCCGCATTTTGTAGTACATACATTAACTATATGCCTGTAATATCTATCTATATAATTATAATATTAATAACCTCACTTAACCTCACAATAACTCACCTACTTAATAAATGACCCAAAATGTTTCAGGACCGACATATTACTGCCCATTGACAAAAACCTATCCCATTCGTCAAACAAAACAATCAGCCGGACCCCAAAATAAAAGTAATCGGCACAATGGCATAATCTTATTTGTGCCATAAAGGTATTGTTTTCATATTTTCCGAGGAATTTTCCGTTCGAAATTGACGTATTGGCGGCGGTGGTCGCTGAATCGAAACGAATGGCAATTTATCTGAGCAGACACGGCCCCCGGTCCGTCGATTACCTACATAACGTAGTGACAAATAGTTTCCATTTGCCATTTTCAGATGGAAGCCGCCCTTTAAGCCACTGCCCACTTGAAGCTAAGCTGCTAAAGCTTTTGACCCACTGCTGCGCCCGGAGAGGCTACGCACGTGTGTATGTGTCTAGCTTCGCTTTGCAAGAAAATGTGCGTACCTACAGTACTTAAATGCTATTTTGCAACAGATTAAAATTGATCTAATTACGATGCAATGTGGTTTGGTTTCCTATATACGCGTTTATTTAAATTGTCTTTTTGAGTATTCTCAGTCTAAAAACATGTATATTGGCAGAATTTTCATTAAGCGCATTTGCACCTAATGCCGGCTAGCGCGGCCCGTCACATTTCCGTTCTATTTACTTCTCTCTTCAGTGGGCACGAACACGCTACGCAAGAATACGAGATTAATGACGTCATTGCTACACACGTGGCTTGCTCGAATATGGCATCCACGCAGCTCAACGCTGTCAACGCTATGCACGCGATAACACGGAAGCGTGCGTAGCTGCACTTCAAATTTCAAATTTATTTATTGTCTGCTTAAAATAATTTTACAAATTTTGAAAGCTAATCTCCCAAACTGGGTGCAGTTAAGGCTGCGCTCATATATGTTTCAAGCACATTTTTTACTGCAATCAATTATTATTCTAAAGCTGAATGAGATAGGGCCACATTTAGCGGAGCAAAAATATGGCAGTTACGCAGATTCGTGCGAATTCGTAAAGATTAGATTTTTGTTTTTTTTTACCCGTTTTTAATTTATTACAAGCATAATATAAATATTTTTTCAAAACTAAGAGCTACAAATGGTGACAAACTATATTATTTACAAGTGAGTACATGTTCGTGCTAAATTGTAATGTGTAAAAATAGAGGTGTTTTGTAAAAAATTTTTCTTCTTATCTAAATTTTTTAGAAAGATTACAAAAGCGTCACATCACTTCTCACATCTTATAGATACAAATATATTTTATGGGAAAACACAAACTCATAAAAACCGTCAAAAACTTCTATGACTGCACGTGATTATTTAAAACAGGGCCCTTAAGTACTTACCCGTATCTTGAGGATTAGACCTTCCCGTAAATGCAACCATTATATAATGTTACTATCACTGCGGCGCTACAGTTGTACATAGTCGTGAGTTAATTAATATTCATGTATAGTGTGTGCTGCAGTGCAGTGGAAATGTAGACCCACGTTGTGAAAAAAACGTACCCACGCACAGCGACAATAATAAGATGAATGGACGGGAAATAAGCGCACGGATTTTGAAGACTATATGTTGAGCGCCGGCTCTCCACTCGCTTCAGTCATACTCTGCCTTTGCGACATGCGAGCCGTACGATATGACAATACAAACTTCTAATACATGTACATGTGTTCTCTTTTTATTATGCAGTAATTAGATTCGCTATCTCTATTTTCCGGTAAATATAATATGCATACTTTTAGCTAGGTATGCTTGATTGTGTTGTCTTGTTAATTTTGATCGATTTGCAAGCGCTAGGCCCGTCCATTCCATTATCACCGTCGCTGCCCACGCAGCTAAAATGCGCCGCATGGCCGGGCACAGCGTGCGCCGCAGTGGGCCAGCGGCTTTACTTTATAAGCATCCTGCCGCTGAAAAATTCATATTTTCCAACCAAAAGGATTTCAAGTCCTTTCTAAGTCCAGATCCAAATTGGACTCGCGATTGCTCAAAGGAATCGTTCCGCTGCATCATGATTTAGACCGGTTGAGGAAACGAAAGCGACAATGTAGAATAAATTGGCTTTTTGAACAAAGAACTAATAAATATTTATTGTTAAAGAAAAATCTCAATACTTTAGAACAGATTATACTATACTTGACTTTAGTAACAGTGCTTGGAACAGTGTGGCCTTTTTTGCAAGCATTGCTTTATGTGAGAATTACTGGGTATTAGATGTCCCTTAAAGTAGTGTGTTAACATTGCTGTAATTAATTTTAAGGGATAGGTACTGTAGTTACAGGCGAAATTACAGGTAGCCCAATCAATCTACGAGACTTAGTATGACGTTATTCGCATAAAGTCATCAAATATTAATTGAGGTTGGTTCCATTTGTAGACGGAGAAACAGTAAAAATATTATTAAGGAAAAGTGACCTTGAACTTTTGAAAAAAAAAACAACTAAATGCGTCATATTTTTCTTATTTTTTTTAGTATGTTTAAGGCTTGCGTTTGACTGCCATCTCGTCTGATGATAAACGAAGATGCAGTCTACGATGGAGCACGCTTGCCTAGAAGAAACCGATTCACTCGCGACTTGAAGACACCTAAAATAGTATACTACAAGTTAAACTATTCCGTGGTACTACTGATCCGGAGCGAATTTGTTTTATTCACCTACTCGCCGTAATAGAAAGAGCCTGTAGTAGGACGAGCAAATAAACAAGTATAAGTCAAGCTCTAGCCAGAATAGAGACATTCTTACTTTTCTTCACGCTATTTATAAGCCTATTTGTGGTAACTTATAATAAGCTTTCAAGTTAAATATAATTGTATTATTTAAGTGCTAGCTGTTAGTAGGTATATCATAAGAATAAAATAAAATATTTCACAAATTAATAAGTCAACTCCCTTCCTAATTTTAATGTAGACATGGGACTGGTTGTCTAAACTTCGACGAAACTCAGTTTAAGCCTCAGAGCCTGCCCGCATGCTTTCTAAATTCAATTACCATATAAACATATGTCTAAAGCTGCACACTCACACATTGCAAAATGTTATAAAACAGTATAAGTACATTGCGAAAAGAGAATAGAGAATAGAGTCATACCTACTTTTCTTGTTTTATGTATATTCTATGCTATTTATATTATAAGCATATTTGTGGTAACTTATAATTAGATTTCAAGTTAAATACAATTGTGTTATTTAAGTGCTAGCTGTTAGTTATCCTAAAAGAATAAAATAAAATTCACAAATTAATAAGTCAACTCCCTTCCTAATTTTAATGTAGACATAGGACTGGTTGACTAAACTTCGACGTAACTCAGTTTAAGCCTCAGAGGCTGCCCGCATGCTTTCTGAATTCAATTACCATATAAACATTTGTCTAAAGCTGCACACTCATAGGTACATCACTAAATTTTGTGAAACAGAAGTAGGGTTACTGGTAACTCGACCCCGATCGATTCCCGGCAGGACCATATATATAGGCGGGCTAACATACATCAAATTTAAGTCCACCAAACTTAGTAGTGGGCGAAAGTTAGTTAGTTTTCGAGATATTTAAAATTAAACAATTTTTGTTGTATAGAAAAAAATATAGTTTTCTATTGGCATTCATAATAAAAAAAAATACAGCAAAAAAATTGTCACGCTTATCACATGGTGAGTATTTTTGAATATTTTATTACTTTTTAAATTATTTACCCATTTTTTTTTAAATATGTGTTGTTCTGTTTTTTTAGCCCCTCTGATCCCGCCGGGAATACGTCGAGTTACAAGTAACCCTGTATACAGTGCAAAAATCCGACCAAGTAATGCCATTGCTATATTTAGCAATTCAAACAGTATTCTTTATCAAATTAAAAAGCCTGTTAATTAAAATAACTTTGTGACAAACTTGATCACAATGGCTGGGCTTGACATTGACAGCGACATTCCATTGTAAAAACTTTTGGAATTTGGATTTTAATCGGGTCTGTCAGATTCTCTATGAACTGTACCTATCATCGTTTATTGCGAAATGTGTAGCGTGTGAATGTTTATGAACGAGTGAGCATAGCATTGGAGATGCCAATGACGATAATCGGCCTACATAATTTTCAGCAATTTTAATTAAATGTATTTCATGACGTAGATAGTAAATACCTATCTTGGAAAATAATATTGTCTAAAAAGTTCAGCAAATGTGGACAACTGATCACAGTTCAGAAATTAAATGTACGTAAACCATAAAATAAAAGCTTAGTAAACAATCCGCGAGTTACTTCAAGAAAAGGATGAAACGGTCGTGCGCTGTTGTGGCCGCTGTTGTGGGGCATTGCCATGCCCCAGCAAACTGGGAAGCTAACGTAATAAACCTTGATTAAAAACAAACAGATTCTACAGCAGAGTCCGCCTGGGGAAGTACCACACCTTTGCCAGTTATTCAACCGCCAAGCAGGAGTGTGCGAGCATTACTGTGTTCCGGTTTGAAGGGCAATGTTAACCAGATAAATTACTGGGTATGAAGAGATTTAGATCTCATATCTCAGGGTGACGAGAGCAATACAGTGCGGCGCAGGGTTGTATTCGCAAGTTCACAACTATGGCACTGCTACTGTTATGGGCAGGCGACGCTTACCACCAGGCGATCGTCTCGCTAGTCTTGTTGTATATAAAAAATTAAAATAGACATAATAAAAATAAAACTATTTAGTTTTTTTTTTATTGATAGCTTTGTTTTGTCTACATGCCGTATAGAAACTATATCAAATTAAAAGTAAATGGAATAAAGTATTATACAATGTGTAACAAAATGGTTCAACAATACTGAAGGGCCACGTTGCCACGTTGAATGGCAATGCCAGTATTTTGATCACGCGTCGCGTCGACCAGGCGCTCGGATGTTTTTGAAAAGAAAATGAGCTCCCGGTCCTCATGGACCCAATGTGTCAAAACCAAACGGCTCAAATATGTAATATGTGTACCTTTTTGTTACTCATTGCATAATATTTTGTTGCAGATTGCCTAATTATTCGCCTGTGAATATTTTGCTTTAGCACTACGACACGCGACTGCTCCGGGCATATACCTCAGCCCGACTCGTGTAGTCAGTAGGTCCCATGAGTCAAGTCACGTGTACGACATATCTATGAGAAAGTTGGGAAAGTCACCTCTATTCAAACATTGAATAGGTAACTAATGAACACATTTCCCTTGAAAATGCCGAGAATATTAGTACCTAACGAAAAATAAACATGATATATTTCTGTCACCAAAAATATATGTAAGTATCGACATTTTATTTTGGCACATAAAATATAACAATTTTTTTTAGCAGAGCATACGAGAAAATATTTACCAATTATGATGCCTATATGTATAGCAAAACAAAAGAGGCCTCACAATAGCACATTATATTACGCGGGAGCCGCAGGCGCGATAAGGGCGCCGAGAGTGTACTGATCAATGCAAACGCGTTTCATGCGACGTTTTTCATCACACTTGCGAGGAAAAAACAGACCAGAATTGGTATTAACTTTTTGATAACAATAACACCACAGGTTCATCTTTTGCGCGCCGCGCCAGCGATGCGCGCGCATGTGAAAGCAAGGGCGCCATCCAAATCGACTTGCAGCTGATATTAAAAATATAATAAAGCAAATAATTATGTTCGTATTTTTATCATAGTTTATTGTGAATTGTGCATCATTTGATAAAAATAAATGTTTAATTATTTATCATAATTAAGTTTATTCATTCAAGAAAATGTGAAAAATTGGTAGTACACTACTGGTAGTACTGGTAGTAGTTCTTTAGCCGCATAAAAACGCTTAAACAATATTATCCGTTTAAATTAAGAACGCTTCGTATACATACATACGTATATAAGTTGCAGCGAGGTACTAACTTAACTTAATCGGGATATAATAAAACACACGCGCTCTAAAAAGCACGCGTGCTTAACTTGGATTATATGAGCCAAAACCGATGCAATAAGATCCACGTTACGAGAAACTGTGATGAAAATACATTTCTGATCTTTAAGCGTACACTATAGTGTATACGTACCTATGTTATGGCTAAAGAAGGTTGTAAAAATAAATTTAATTTTAACCGACTAATCTGCCTTCGGGCGGCACATTAACTCTGACACTAGGGCTGGCCACTCAACCTATACGAACTTACTTACTTACCGACTAATCTTAAGTTAATTTTCGGAGGAGAGGCTAATGTTAATTTACTTCATCTTGAGCCGGATGCCGGCCGCGCGGCTCGCTCGCTTCGCTCGCTCGGCTCGCACGTTGTGTTGTCGCAGTTCCAACCTAACCTACTGGTCAGCGGCACGGTAGGCTAATCTGCAGTTTAGCTGGCTAAAGATGAAATCATGTCCTTATCGCATATGAACATTATGGTCGAAATTAGGCTACTCTTGAAAATTTATTTAAGATTAGCCGGCTAAACTTAAGATTATTTTTACACCCTTCTTTAGCCGTGACATATACATGGTTAGTGGTAATCAGTTAGTATACTTTTAAGGGCATATTCTGTACGTCGAACCAAACTTACTACCGGACCAACACTAAAATCACAAAAAACAGCTGTTCCATACATTTTGCCAAAGGTCGATGAACTTTTTGTATGGGACAGCTGATAATTATTTCGCGATTTCAATGTTGGCCCCTTAGTAAAAGTTGTTGTTTTGGTGTACAGAATATGCCCTTAAAATGATGCTAACTGATTACCACTAACCCTGTATATATTATTGACGTCTTTATTATCATCATAATATAAGCCTAACAACAGTTTATATAATATCCTATTGCTCTCTCAAAATAATACCTTATGAATTGTGAATTTCGTGAATCTAGCTAACTAAGAATAAATATAACCATTATACTTCGACAAGGAGATTAAAAAGGCGTTGATAAAGCGAAGATAAATTACGACCAAAATGGCAAACAGAGTTCCTCTGCAAATACCTCGTACAAGGAAATTAAGTAATTAACCCGTTTTTATATTACCGGGTAATTAGGTAATATTTATTTTTCATGAACATGTTTCAAACGCGGTGTATTATTACTGCGTGGAAATTTGCTGACTTAGTACCTACCTAATGACCCTTCTTACCGTTTTAGTATGAATACGAAACGTACCTATACCACAGAATAAATAATAGTACTAAGTCCAGAAAGTTAACTCCGCAAAGGAATTGAAATAAATTAGGACTCTATCTACTAGGCTATAAAGTAGCAATTCAACTCGCACAGCGCTGGATTCCGCTCGCTATATTCACCTAGATATACCGCTCTCTTTCTATCACGTATGCTTAGTTACGTGCGACGAGGCTAGCGTGCGGGCGGCGACTGACTTCTGCCTTGTATTGTCCACCCAGACGGAGCGCCGAACATACCTAAACTGCGGAGTGACACCCCCCTGCCTATACCTAAGTTTAATTATAGCGTGCATTATAGATTCTAACCTTTTTGGTCCTGGCAAACTGGCTAGTCTGGTGGCAAAAATCCTGTAAAGCCACGGATTCACCAGGTTTTCTAGAGACCTATTTTTTCAGATAAAAAGTGGAAAGTGTCTTAACTATAGGGTATATACATGTAGCTACTCATTTTTAATTGTCGATTCCAAATTTCCCAAATCCATTGCGCCGTTAGGGTTATTCACCAACTGGACACGAGGGGCTAGACACGCGTGTGTTCAGTTGGTGAAACTCAAAATTGGCATCACTTATTATTTCGTCATTTGGACACGCTAGAATTTTCAAGCATGTCCAGATAGTGAATCTTTAAAGTGTGAAACAAAAAAACATACCGACATGATACCTAAGTGAAAGTGAAACATATCTACATACCTTTTTGTTTTATTTATACGGGAATACTCACGTTTAATTAAATCGGATACTCCGACTATAGTTTCGATCACATCCAGTGACCTTTTTCAAAGAGTGAAAACAGAGCCCGACTCGCGTGCAGCTGCGTCCTGCTTAGCACTGCGGGCCGCTGCGCGTCGCGCGCGCTATGACATGAGGCGGTTGCTCTGCGGGCGAGGGGGTGGGGGCGGCTAGATTGCAGTGCTGCGCCGGCGCTCTCTGGAGCTCTTCATCACTGGAATCGTCTCGTGCGGTGTCGGGAATATTCCAGCACGTGGAGCTCACCACGTCGCCTTCAGATACGCGTCCACTCTTGCGGGCCCCATGAAAACAGGGTCTCCAAGTCGGTGGCAGATTCCATCCCCCGTCTCTATTGAAGTTAGGGCTCTTGCTAATCTCTATGGTCTCCCTAACTTTACGAGGCACATAAAACTTTTCGCGTGCCAGCACCACTGCAGGTCACCGGATGTGATCGAAACTATTGTCGGAGTATCCGATTAATTAAACGTGAGTATTCCCGTATAAATAAAACAAAAATGTGTCCAAACCACGTCAGTTTTCATAATTAAAAAAAACTACATACCTATTCACACACTCAAAAAATGTTACATTTAAAATCAGTGTGATTTTCTCTTTCCTCTAAACCTCCATTCAGTTGTATAAGACCGTCGTAGATTAAGACGCAATGTTCCCCATATTCCTTTGTAACAGAGACGTGTGTCGCTTAGATGTGGCAAATAATTATTTCGAGGGTCTTATAACACGTTTCCGTGGCATCTTTTGATGTCAGGGAATATGTTAACGTAAACGTGCCACATCATGTTTAAAGATTACTCGGGCTTTTGTTTCTGTTGAATATAATTTCTAGAGAACCTTCACAGATACTCGCGTTCATAAATTGTTAGAATTGGGAACATATATCTAACATTTAATAAGCGGAAAGCCTCATTAATTTACTCTCCGATTTTCTTGAAGCATCTCAAATTAATTAGGAAACAATTACGTTTTCAATTAATATTATGATTAGCAGACCCGTTTGATCACTTTAATTTTAGCTATGAAATTTATAATTACTAGGTAGGAGGTACATCTTTGTTTTTCTGTGCCTTCGCGCTGCCCGGTTGTTCAAGAGCTTGCGATAATGATGGTTTCTATTACCATCGCTCTTATGGCAATTAGGATAAGAGTAAAAAAAAACCTTAACAAAACTTAACTCTTTAACCGACTTAAAAAAAGAGGTTCTCAATTCGACAGGTTTTTTTTTGTATGTATGTACTGTGATTACACCGCCATTTATAAATTGATACTGATAATTATTTTTTGTTTGTTAGGTCATACTTTAGAGATGGTCCCAAGTAAATTTTATTGAAATCGGATTTATATTTTATAACTGGAAAAAAGATTTCATCCAGGTAAATAGTCGAAATTGAAGTCGGTTGCTGTTTTTTTAAAGTATTATTTGTTCTTATGTTCTGTGCATTTGCAAGTTTTTGCGCAATTCTTGTGATAAAAAACGTTTTATGCCTGTTATCGTTCTCAGAATATCTCATTCCCAAATGTTGCCAAGATCCGATTTATTACATCAGAAATGTAACAAATAGAAAAATAGTACAGAAAAAAGAGTAGTAACAAAAAAAATATGTTTTTTTTAAAATTGTAAATAAAGAAAATTTTATTCTCCCCCAATAAAATTTTAAGTAAATAAAGTAATTAATAAGGTAAAGGCAAAGGATAAGGTAATAAGGTAAGGCTAAGGCGTAGGTAATAAAGTAAAATACTTAAGTAAAATTTTCCCTTGATTTTAATCACAGACTATATTTACCTACCATCTAATCACAATACACGAGGCAAATCGTTTAATCGCATCAGTTTTATTTCTCCCGTGAAAGGGCATGGGAATGAATAGCGTAATCAGCCGAATCAAGGTGAATGCGTAATTTGTTGGTTTCAACCGAGCGACTGCTGTTGACCCGTTTGAATAGAAATTTGCTAGTGATGGGCCATAGAGAAGCTTCCCCGTTTAATTTTGATTCTTTGCAGTTTTACTCACCTTCTTCCCAGTTTAACTGAGCACCTTTCCAATTTCACTCGGCTTCTTTCCAGTTTCACTCAGTTTCTTTCCAGTTTTACTCAGCTTCATTCCAGTTTCACTTAGCTTCTTCTCAACTTTACCCAGGTTCTTCCCAGATTGTAAATGTTTTGAGTATAAGTGGAAGGATACTATTATCCATCCGGATTTAAGGGAGGACAACTGGGGCAACTACCCGGGCCCAAAAATTGTACTCACAAAAAAAAAATACTTTGGTAAGATGGTGTTATTCGTCTCGCAATAAATTATTGAAACACTTGCAAGAAAAATATTATTTTATTGCCAAAGCTATATATAGCTATATATATAATAGCCTCAATCACCACGCTTGGTGATTGATTGCAACCCCTCTTATTAAAAGGGAGGCCATCGTCCAGCAGCATCTTCTGGCTGATGATTATGATAGCTCCTTTGCTGCACCAAGGCCTCCACACCTCTAAATCCGGGCTTGCTATTATGAGTGCTTTTTTTGCCCAAGCTTTTTTGTAGTGGTAGGACTTTACTGCATAGTCCGCCTGGGGAAATACCACACCTTTGCCAGTTATTCAACCGCCAAGCAGTAGTGTGCAAGCATTACTGTGTTCCGGTCTGAAGGGCAATGTTACCAGAGAAATTACTGGGTATGAAGACATTTAACAGCTAATATCTCAGGGTGACGAGCGCAGTGCAGTGCGGCGCAGGATTGTGTTCGCAAGTTTACAATTCTGGCACTGCTACTGTTAGTAGCAGGCGTGACGCTTACCACCAGGCGAAAGTCTTGCTCGTCTCGTCACTTGATAGTATAAAAAAAAAGAAAAAAAAATTAAAAGCTGTTCATCCAAAAACAGACAAAAAGAAAACAACATTTTGTCAAGCATAGCGCGCCTAAACTTTTCTTTTACGCGACGAAATTCCGAAGTTTTCTGTAGAAACGAAGCGTGTTTAGTATCTGAAAAGCTTTAGTGGGGTTCTTAAATCAATTTCGGTGCAGGTTTTCACCGTTAAAACTGGAACGGAGAGCACGCGCCTTCACTATTCAACGCCCAATCACGGGTCAGATTCAATTTTACCCACTTTTATTCGGTAGGATAATCCTGAAAGATACGGCCGGAAATATGAAAGGCTCTATTATATATTTTCTTTTCATTATTTAACGATATTGCCTTGTTATTTATTCGTGCGTAAACTTGGGTGGGTAGTTCAGGCATTCATGGTTTTGCGTAGGCCTTGCGCGGTAACTAGGCTTACCTAGTTATATCCTAGCCCACGCAAGGCCTACTTTACTTATAAAAGTTGTATAAAAGCATGAAAGTAAGTTAAATTCTAAATGCCTTATAGGTAAGTTAAAAAATAAATACTTGGCAACGGTATTAGCTTTCACGGATCATATTTTCCAAACGACATACTTGATAGTTGTAATAGGGCTCAAGCAGACTAGTCAGACAGACTATTCGTTTCTGTTTTTTGTTCTGAAACTCACCTGTTTCATAATACGTACCTATAGTAACGCTAAGTGCTCAAGCAGACTAGCGACTTCTAGCATCTGCGATCGGCGATTTTGCGAGATATTAGATGTTAAATATCTTCATACCCAGTAATTTATCTGGTAACATCGCCCTTCAACCCGGAACACAGTAATGCTTGCACACTACAGCTTGGCGATTGAAGGCGGACTCTGCAGTAGAGTCTTATATACCTCTACGAACAAAATTTAAATTCGTCATGATAATGAAACCATAAAATCGAAAGGTCAAAGTAACTACCATAAAAAGGTTACCTAGGTACCAGTATTATCGATATAGTGAACCTTTTAAAGCTCGTTCTCTTTAATTATGTCATTATTTCTCTACAAGTACCTACTCGGTATTGCAAGGGATCTGATCTGGGATAGGCCGATGTAGCCCGGAAATTGTTTTGAGATCATCGGCCTATCATTTAATTATTTGGGAACTGTGTAGCAGCCGGGTAACGTCCGGATCGCTAATGAACCCAGATTTACTCGTACAATATTTTCATTACATAGGAATCGAAGTTAAACGGTTTGCCAAGTGATTTGGGTTACTTGGAAGCTTTTTTGAGTAGAAGATGAACGAATAATTTTGAAGAAAGATGGCAAAGTTATATTTAGATAGATAGAAGATAGAAACTTTAAATTACAGAAATGTAAAGTAAATATAAAAGAATATGGAACAAAATAGCAATAGTAGTAAAAAAAATATTTTTTTACAGAAAACGAAAAAAATATGTGAATTTACGGATATTTAAAAAAAACGAAGTACAAACAAGAAGACAAAGACATTAGGCGAGATATGTGGGGGCCAGGTGCTTTGCGTATCTTTAAGGATTTGTCGGGGAAACTTAAAGAATCCACACGTGACCAAAATGCTGGCCTTTATTTGGGCCAGAAAATTAGTCTCGCAATCTAGCGGGGCAACGTGGCCAGCATTTTGGGCACATTACCCGAAATTAGAGACCGTTTAAACTATCTATAGGTTTGCTACCTATAGATACTTTAAACGATTCTTATATCGATTGATTAATGTTTTAATAATATTTTAATTTCGGCGAGATATTAAATGATATTAGTGAGATAAGGTAAAGATGGAGCTATTTATTAGCGAGTCTTCAAGGAAAAAAAAGTAATTTTGATATCAGACGAATGTGTGATTTTGTGCCTTTGGGCTGAATTTGGAGATACTTCTTGGCTAGGCTACTCATAAAATGTGTATTTGTTGGGAAGGAATATTTTATTTTCTAAGAAACCTAGGCAACTATTTAATATTTTAATGTGCGGTAAATCTGAGTTAGCTTTGCTAACATTACTTACTGTAGGTTTTTGCTGCCAGCTTTCCTTAGAAGTAAAAGCATGTCAACAGGACTTTTTAATTGACTAACTAACGTTCTGTTTGTGTTCAAGTTTGTTAAGAACGGTCGTACTTTTTACTACAAAAACATTTCTTATTTCTATTCTTATGTGCAGAATAAACAGTCTTTTTGTAACACGTCACTATAGCGTTACGCATAGAGGTAGCCTCTATGGCGTTACGCTTATCGGAAGTTCCAGAAATTTTCATTCAACTTTGAAAAAATTACCTAATTGTATGCCTATTTTTTCAGGGTCGTTCCAATACTTAATATTGTTCACAGTGATGAGTATAGACTGATTCAAACTTAATGGCGGCTGTGAAGTGCGCTGCAAGCGAGACTTTGCGATTGTAGGCACACCGCACGCCTAATTTTTGCTACTGCGCAGCGTCTTGCTCCTAAGTCCACTGCCGCCATTAAGTTTGAATCAGCCTGTACCTACAATGATATACTTTCAAATTAGTACTGCCGTTAAGTATGCTTAATAATATGTGACAAAAGGCACGGACCCTGAAGTCCGTGGAGCTAATAAACGAAAAAATATTATTTCCTGTAGGTATTGTTATTTTACCACTCATACCGTTAATAATATACGACCACTCGTAGTTCTGGTAGTTCTACATCCAAATTAGATAAGTAGGTACGTATTGACAATCAAATGAGATACTTGAGATCCCAAAGGTTCATATCGTTCATATCATTCAGGTTCGTTCATATCATTCACATCACGGTTGATATCATTCTAAATCGTAATTCGATGAACCGTACGGTCCCTACTTTTATAGGTTTAATCGAAAATCTTCTATCTTTATTTTTGGTAAATAAATTATTATTATTATTACCAATTCTTACTATCCCGTCTATGTCAGGTCTTCTTACGTCCAAAATATAGCTGACAAAATGATTAGCTAATGTACCTACGAACGAATGTACGAATGAAACGTTTAGGTAAGTACTATAGAAACATAATATAATCCCAACGTGAAGCCCTGGCTTAACTTAAGCCGACGCTGCCAAGTCGAATAGCTCTAATAACCTTCTCATAACCAGCCTTATAATATCCTGCTAATTTGTGTGTGGTAATTAGGGCTGAGAGCTGTAATAGGTTACAACAAATGTCAACCTACGTTTTATTAGACACCTACTTGATATGAGTGTTTACTACTTGTTACTGTTACAACTAAGTAGGTCGCGTCATGTAAGAACGCTGGAAGAAAGTAGAGGGGGTGTGTTTGCGCATGTGTACACTTGCGCACAAAAGTACTAGGCCTATTGTTTTAAATAATTATTAATTAGCCTTTTGCTCGCAGCTTCGTATATTGGTTGTTGCTAGGTACATGGCAAAATATATTAAATATCGCCTAAATCGCCTACTGCGCAGCCGTTCGTTTTTTCATTACGCGACCTATATCTAACCTTTAAATCTATTTTCAGGCCGTCAACAGCTGCATAGATCCTTAAAACAAGGTACAGTATCGAGTATTTTTCCTTGAATTAGATTATAGACAACGCCCTCATCAAGAGCAGATAGATAAAGCGACGATGGCAAAAAAACTTGATTTTGCCACATCCGGACCTCCGCCGCCGTCGCCGCGCCGCCGCCGCTGGCACCTCGGAGGAAGGATTTCTCTCTTGGTAACATTTCGCTGGCTGGGCACCCTCTGCGAAAATAAAATAATATAAAAAATTAAATATATCGTAGGAATTTTATTAAAGGAGGTCGCTGTTTAACAATCTGTGTATTGAAATAGCACTATAAATAATAACTTTAGAAGATTTAGATTTAGGTACAAAAATATTAATATAAGCTTAATATACCACACGGGTTCTTAATACGTATTTCCATTTATTATATACTTTGTACTATAATTTCTTTTCTTTAACTCGTCACCGTCTGTTTATATTTATTACTAGAAGTCGCCCGCGACTTCGTCAGCGTACGGAAGAAATTCGAATATCACTTTAAATCATCCCGAGCAATAGGGTAGATGACTGATGTTGTATCGTTGAAACCAATAGCTTTGATGAAAAAATAATTTAAATCGGTTAATAATGTTCTGATATATGAGCGTTTAAAGTTTTTGTTAGAGACAACTCTGTCCCTTTCCCACAAAACAAAAATGACGTCACGCCTTACTTGTCAGAATATAATTTACATGGCGTACTGAGAAGTGACGTCACGATTTGCTGTTTCGCCTCTCTGTCTAGCATGATATTAAAACGCTTATAAGTTGCTTATTTTTGATCAGATTTACATTTTCTTTTCATTAATCAGCTATATTTATGGACCACATTTTAATAGGACAATTAAAAAAAACTAGTCATCTAGTCATCTAGCCCATATCTATTATATCCGAACTCTACCGACTCTACCAACTCTACCAATTCCCCCTTTGGACTTGATACAACAAAAACGTATTACTTACATACGTTTATACTGGACTCTGGCAGAATGCACGAAGTGCGATTAACAAAATGAAAAAAATATTTTGACAGTTGGGTTTGTTGACATTTTGACATGTCTGGATCGCTGCTGGCGCCATCTGCGAAAAGCTTTGCCTGTGGGGGATCCACAATTGCATTTTGCAGATTGCGTAATTTTTGGCTTCTTTGATTTTTCGATTATTGAAGTAAATATTATTTCCAACCAAACTAAACTAACTTGTGAGGGGGTATAGTTTGACATAATCTTTTTAGATTTTAATTTTAATTGACCATTTATTATTTGACATGTAAATTGTATTTACTATAATTTTATTTGGAACAAATGCGTTACCCAATAACTAACTTCATTTAGGTACCTTATTATAAAGTTAAATTTCTAAGACATTTTAAAAACATTTTTCTAGAAAGAAAATGTGACTAGACACGTATTTTTATTCAGAACATCCAGAGTATAATTCAATGAATCTACCTCTACGTTGTACTGTCAATTAGAATTTGAGTAAACAACCGAGGCGTTTATTAATTTAACTTTGAGCCTTCAAAATATTGTCTTTAAAGCGCTTTTAAGCCAATAACAAAATTTTGTTTGTAAAATTAGGTTTGGAATTTGACTCTTAGAAAACGTCATGGTATTGAAATATTTTGGCAGTTAGCTTTCCTATAAATATTTAATCGCATATACATTCTGTTTAAAAGCTTATGATAGAATCAAAGTGATAAAACTCAATCGGCTCAATCGATTGATCTAATAGTAGATGTAGGTATCATAAAGGAGCAAAATAATATTTGTACGGCGAGGGCCGTAAAAATATTTTTTGAATCCAGAGCGAAGTGAGGCATTCTAGAGTAGAATCCCGAGTGTAGCGAGTAGCGAAGTATTCAAAGTATGTCGCCCGAGCCAAAAATATATTTTGCGCCCGATTGATACACTCTACTTTTCATCATCCACTATATGAGAAAATAAAAGGCGCCTCATATTGTATTGTAATATTATTATTTAATAAAACATAGAGTAACAACTAAATTGAAATTAAATAGTATCTAATAATAAAACAACTAAAAACTTATATTTCTCCCGGGATTTTGCAGGTAATAGTTTTTCCATCATATTTCTTGCGTCAGTTCTAATACTTTCAGGAGTTAATTCTATACTTTCACTGTCACTTGAAGAACTTATTTTTCAAAACAAAACTATGAATTTTTAACAATCCGTGAAAATTTACGAAAACGCGGGCTGTAGTTTTTTTAAATTTATTGGCATAGCACGTTGTGCATTCTGCCAGTGTCAAGTTTATGAATTTGCAAGTTTTTGTAATATAATGAAGTCAAATATGTTATGAAATCACAGTTTGTCACAGGAAATTAGTCATAAAAGATAAAGGTAAAAAGATAAAAAGAACTTTATTGCAAAAAATATATATGTATACGTAAATGCTAGACAAACAAGAGAACAATAATGAAGTTTAACATTTAAAATTAGTATTCAACCGACTTCAATTTTGACTACCTGGATGACGCCTTTCATAGTCAAGTCCAAGTCATGCCCTAGTAAAGTTGTGGCGACTTTATTAAGAGCTTCTACGGAGTTTTGAAAACAACACGAAAAGACGTTTCACCACATTATATCACTTGCCCACACTCGTGCAAGTAATTCAACACTCAATGAATAAAACACCACCATTTTAAATAATTAATTCGTGAAAAAACACAAGTTTAAGAAAATAATAGAATGCATCGACTTGATTTTTCCGTGTTCCCGCCAAAACTCCCGCCCGGACTGTAGTTCACGAGTTTTTAATTAGTTTTTTTTTATTCAGCTGGCGGCGCGACTATGGGCCGTCGTATCAGCCAGTCTTTATTCAAACAATATTTGCGTTCGATTTCTTTGGCGCTGAACACTAAGATGTTCCAAATTCAAAAAGTGCGCGCTAAAGATAATTGCGGCGATAAAGAGGATTAAATCCTCACAAACCTCACTGCCCGCTAAAAGTTACTTATAGAAAACACCACCTTTGAGTGCACTCTTGAAGGATCTAGCTCTCTTTCTATATAATCAAAGGTTGCACTTAAAGGCGAACGAAGTCGTCCTTCTCGAATAGATGGGATGAAATAGTAGATTGTTTACCAAGGGAGGAAACAACATTTTTTAAGGCGAGATATTTCTTTGAATCCAGATGGTAGCGAAGGATTCTAAAGTAGAATCCTGAGCGCAGCGAGGGATTCAAAGTACAATTTTATTTTTTCACATACATTTTTTTGATTTTTTTCACGCTCCTTCCTTTTTCAAACATCCTGTTACTTATTCATACAATATCCGTGGTTGATCTCTTTGATGATTGGAACTTTTAATAACAATATCCACATTCCAAATTCAAATTCACTTGTCTTCCCTCCGGGCGGAAAAGAGCTCATTTTTGCCCTGTTTGCGAGCAACAAAGTAGGTATTTTTGATACCCCAAAAGAATTCAACGGAGGTGAGATTTGGCAGCTCCAGGTGCCTTATAAAAATGGAGTTGTCTATAGTTACATAATATTGGCAAAGGTAATATAATACTGGTATTCAAACGTTGTTATAATAATACTCATATGCAAACGTTGTTTGATGTGCTGTATTAAAGTGAACAGCATATCAAACAATGTTTGATTTATGAAAAACAGTTGTTCCATTGAAAATGTTGTATTACTTAGGTACTTCTGGAATAACATACGGAATAACTGATCCTTTCGGACGAATTTCAAAAGTCACACATTAAACTAAAGATATTAATTATGCTGTACTGAAATTACTAGTAAGTAACCCTGTTTATGTTATAGACAACGTAAGTTTTTTTTAAATTAACAGGTTAAACGTAGACGCGCGTAGACATCTACGCCGCCGCGTAGCGACGTCTACGGTGTTACGGATTATACTACCTACGTTCGTACGTGCGTATTACTAAGGTTGCATCTCTACGGACATTCAGAACTATACACGTATTTGTACACATACCTGCAGGGTTACTCGGAAAGACTAAGTTAAGCTGAAAGGGGATCATATTGCAGTCATGTTTTTTTTAATGAAATCTATCCTGAATCATAAACTTATATTCATTGAAAGAACTTAAGTTTGTTTTTATGTTATTTTTATATCAATTCTTATAACTACTGAAATAACGGGCTAATACAGGGTTGCGAGCTACGCGTATCGGTATTATTAATTCGAAAGGGGGTCATCTGACCATTATTTGTAAGCAAATTTTATTATGAGGTCAACCCGTGAAATCGTGAAAAAACAGCTCTTTCATAGACTAATATCGTGAGTGAACAACTGTTTTTATTTTTTCGCGATTTCAATGTTAATCCCTACTACCTACCAGTATTACTACCAGTAGTACCACGTACATCCTTCTGCCTATCGGCTTGAACACCTGTTCTAATTAGCCTTGTATATACTTGTTCCCAGCGGAGGCCTAAATAAACGTGTTAATAAGCGCACGGATTTCGAAGACTATGGGCCTTACTTAAAAAATCTTTTCAACTGTTAGTCACTGCTTAAGATGCTCTGCCATCTTCTCTCTGACGTGAAGTGTAACATGCAAGAACAAGACAAAGAAGTTTAAGCAGTGACTAAGAGAATCGAGATTATTTTAGGTAAGGCTGTATATGTCGAGCGCCGGCTATCTACTCGCTTCAGTCATACTCTGCCTTTGCAATATGTGAGCCGTACGATACGATAATACAAACTTCTAATACATGTACATGTGTTCTCTTTTTGTCAAACAGTAATTAGATTCGCTATCTCTATTTTCTGGCAAATGTAATATGCATACTTTTAGCTAGGTATGCTTGATTGTGTTGTTTTGTTAATTTTGATCGATTTGCAAGCGCTGGGCCCGTCCATTCCATTATCACCGTCGCTGCTAAGAGCCCTGGAAACAGTCGGCATACTGCTCGCTTGCGGCGTGATTACGGCCAATAGTGGACTCTATGTCTGTCTCCATTCGTCTATGGATAATAATAATACTAATAATACAATAAATAATAATAATAATAGTACTATGGATAATACTCCGGGAAAGAAACTTCCGTTAGTATAGAATTTTCATAAAAAATCCCACAGTCCTGATTTTTTTAGGTGTTATTAGGCATAGTTATAGGACCTTAAATCCTGGTTTTCACCTTTGTAGCTCTGAAGCTTTCGTTTCTAGAGGGATTAGAAGAAACCCTAAAAACCAGGCGTATGAGAGCCGCGCACTCTTAATCTTTACATCAGCGGAGAGCTCTAAGTAATTTGGGCAATATGACGTCGTTTGCTCGAAAGTTGATTTTTCTATCTAATCTAGCTTACAGTCTAGAGCGGTAAATTTGTAGATATCATAGTAAATGGTACTGGGACCTTTCACCAAAATCGCTCTGCATCCTTCGTTTCTAGAGCGCTTAGAAAAATCTGAACATAACCAGCGTAACATGAACCACGCGCACGATATTAATCCAAAAAAATACTAAAATGACTACTTACTTTTTACGGGGTTAAACAATATATAATAATCACATAATTGTCGAATGGCTTGTGGCATTGACACCCATTTTTACTATTTTAGTCGGATGCTATATCGGATGGATGTGGGGGTATGGACCCCCTAAGCCCCCCCTTAAATACGCCCATGACAAAGAGCCTTAAATAGTGTTTTTTTCCTATCTATAAAACCTAAGTAGTCCTCAGCAAAGAAGTTATCGAAAAATATGTAGTAGTACTAAACGATTGAACATTTAAAACTAACAGCGTAGGGCACATCTAGCCACCATAAACCACCATAAATCCACCATAAATTGAAACAATATTTTTATAAGTACATTTTCGCTTACGTATTACGCTTACTCCATCTCTGTGCTACAGCAAGTCGATTATAGTTCGCAAATATTGACCCCTACCTGTAATAAAAGCCAGTTGGTGTAAAAGAAAAGAACAAATAAACAAAAAAAGAAATATCACAGAAAAGCAAAATACGCAATTTAGTTTACTTGGATGACATATTTTTCAAATGATACTGAACCGATTTTAATGCATTATCTATGGAAGCAATATGAAAGTAAAATATTTCAAATAAAAATAACTTTTCAAGTCGGTTTATAGTTGATAGAGTTCCGAGACAACAAACATTTAAACACCCACCGAACAGACCTACTCCTTTTTGAAGTCGGTAAAAAAACATCACTAAGTTAAATTTTGTTTAGATTAATTATAAGTAGGTATATTTGATTGCTAAATCCTGTAAGATCATCCGCCTTAGAAGTTACTTCCGGCTCACTTCACGTAAAAGGGAATGTAAATAAGTATTAGTCGCTCATGCGTAATTATAAAAAAAAAAATTGTTATTTTTCATCACACTTGCTCGTAAAGTGGATCTTATTGCATCGGTTTTAGGCTCATAATCCAAGCTATTAGGCACACGTGCTTTTTACTTTACATTACGGCACATGGTGCTATAATAGGTATAATCCGGTAAAGTCAAGTTTGTACGTGACTGCAATTAGACGTACGTATACGAAGCACTCTTAATATAGCCGGGTAATACTTACAGATTTTTGTAATACCAACAAAGAGTTCTTATGCCGCTGAAGTAAATGTCAACCTGCGCGCGCATTACTGATTTAGGCGCCATTTTCCGCAAATGTTTGTTGACGTTTTCGCTGTGTGGTGGATTATTATTTAAAAAAAAAAATTTTTTTCGTCGCAAGTGTGACAAAAACAGTCGTATGAAACTCTTGTGCTATGTTTCAATACACTCTCGGCTTCCTTATCGCGCTCGCCTGCGGCTCGCGCGCATAATTCCGCGTCTAGTGTAATGACCAACATAGCACACTTGTACTAATACATAATAAACTAATATGTACTATATTGTTGTTGTGTGCATAATGTACTATTATGCACAGGAAAAACAACATTGGATATGACATGGATAGAGTCATAATTATATTATGTTGTCATGATGTGATATCATCCTATTATACTGGGTAGTATGAGTGTGGAACGCTTTTTAGTATAAGTAATATAATATACAGGCATTGAGCTAATATCCATCACGTGTCACGAGTAAGTCACAAACGTGCAATAAAAATCCGCGCCAAACCGCGTTTTTCAACGACTTGATGCTGGACTATCGATATGCAACACTTAGGTGAATTGAAGATAGTATTTTATAATCCTGTAGCGTCATGTTGCGGTGGCATTTTCCCAATAAAATACAGCGAGTAAGAACAATAAACAACACATTTGGGTTGCTCGCAGCTCGCTGTAGCAATTCAAGTTCCATTCTGCAGTGTGTCGGGACATTAGGGAGGCGCGTTCATTTTATTACGGTGTCCGAGCCCGCAGTAAACTGCCCTTTAACTCACGCCGGACACTACCACATATTACACTTGTAATGGAATATATTCTTGGCCGCTTCAGGAATTTTCCATTCTAGCGGCGCGGCGGTCAGGGTAAAATAGTTGCTAGTGAAAAGCTACGCGGGCTAACAATCGAGTGAGGAGCTTACGAGTTTTGAGTTTTAATTATTTTTATTTTGTGTGAAAGTGTTTGGTTACGTTTTATTAACTAAGCTCACAACATTTAAAAAATCTGTTGAACTTAAATAATATTTCCAAAAATGATGTGGCTATAATGTTATTTGAGATTATAAGTTAATGAGATGAACTTAACTATTTCGGTAACAAACAACACGACTTTAGCTTTATTCTACGGGATCTGATACTTTTCTGGTATATTAAGTAGTAACTTATGTGTTAATCCATAGTATAAGCTTTCTTTAAACACATAATTATATAGGGTGAAACCTATAACTTTTGAATGCTTTTAGATTTTTTTAAATTTATTGTCTGAAAACTATCTTGGAGGATCTAGCTCTCTCTCTCCTAATAATTACGTAGGTACATTACAATTTAAATATTCACGCTTACAAGAATTTAACGAGATAAAAATAAGTAAAAAATATAAGTATAATATTTTGTCTGCTACATCAATTGAAATACAAGTTCGCTTCCATGTAAATTACGGTCATAAATACAGCCAGGCATTTCTCCCATTTCGACCAAAATTCTGTGAAAAGTCGGCCACATTCGGAGCTATGAAATATGCAAAATGGTTCACAATCGTTATGCATGAGATGGGCCAATTACTAAAAGCTGTCTGTCTCGAAGCACCAATCGATACTGTGTATGGAAAAGTGTAAATGCCTCATCGGAACGTAAGGTTTAACATGACAGAATAGCATCATACGTAACAATGATACAATTAATACATTATGAGGTGAGACTTCTATATTATATAGGTGTTATGTTTATTTGCCGTCGAATGTCTCACAGTAATAAGTGCTATGCAGTGAAGCCATGGGCTTTGTTTCGCCTACTTCAAATTCTGAATGGTTTATTCCACTTTGTTCACACACATCACACGTCAACAGCCGGAAGACGTCCACTGCTTGACGAAGGGAGGTGTTGCCATAATCCCCACGCTTGGCAGGCCGCTTGGGGATCGCAGAATGGTTACCACCGTTAACTGAGAGGACGCTGCTGCCCGTCCTCCGGTGGTTCTGGATGCAGTTTAAGGACATACCCAGGTCCACTTTGTTCACCTGGGTGAAATCACCTAGGTGAACAAATTGGAAATTATAGTTTCTCATTTCACCTCGGACTCATTGCACCTAGGTGATATCACCTGGGTCATTTGTTCCGCTGCAATGAACTGATGAAAAATGAAAGCTTTGTTTGCCTTATAACTTAGTTATAATAAATAAAGTTACTGGTTTGTGAAATTAGGTAGTTACCTAATGTAGTTTAAAACATCATTCAACAAAAAATATAGTAGTAGAGTATAGTAGTTGGGACGGAAACCCATAGCGACTGCTCGTATGCAGGTTCGAGTCCTGCCGGAGGTCATAATTTTTCTTCCTGTTTAAGCTTTAAAAACATAGAAATACCATAAGTGTGGAATCACTTCATACAAAAATATTCTAAAAATATAGTGCTATAATATGCTATGTATTATACCATTCCCCCTCAAAAAAACTTATTTTATTCACTGAAAACATTGAATAAAAAGGACTTTTAATCGCTATTTTGGTGTTTGAATTTAGAACACACCAACATATTCGACCTCAATCACAATGATATACAACCTCCTTTCGCAAAAAATACTCGATACAAACTGTTTGTGCAAATAATACTCGACATAAAAACTCCACTATTTTCAACCCATTCAAAAAAGAGGTTCTCAATTCGACTGTGTGTTTTTTTTGTATGTATGTTACGCGATTACTCTGCCAATTATGAATTGATTTTGATGATTCTTTTTTGTTTGGTAGGTAATATTTCAGAAGTGGACCCATATAAATTTTATCTAAATCGGATCAGTAGTTTGGTTTTTATATCAAAATTACTAGAAAATATGAAGATGTCATCCGCAGGTATTCGAAGTTGAAGTCGGTTGAATAAAAAAAAAAGAAAGTATATTATATTATACCTTTATATACTTAAGTGATACAGATGGGTTGTTTGCAAAGTACTCCAAAATTGTCCAAATTGTTTTAAAACTGGTCCATGAAAATAAAAACCATAGCGCATCTTTTTTGTTTATTTTATATTTACCGGAGTAGGAAAGAATTTCCCGACCCGTTGAATGCTTGACGGAGAGAACACGAGTGTTTTAAAATGAGTTGATGCGTATGAAAATTGCTTTTGTCACAACATTTTTCCAAGATATATTTTTAATGTATATTTAATCTGAGGATGAGTGACGTGGGTCCTCATTTCTCACGCCTCGGTTGGTGGAATGTTTTTGTGAGGAAACATTAATATTATTTTCCACTTTAGCGGCGCACCGTGGTTTTTCAGTTTTATTGCCTTTCGGGGCGTAACAAATATTATATACTTTATAGTTTTATAATGAGTTACGGTTTTTTTTTCTGTATTTTGTTCCTGTTATGATTACAGCCTTTGGGCACGTAACCTAAAAAGGTAAAAAGGTTACAACAACCTGAATTTCAAGCTGAAATTATTATAAAGCGACGGAAGGAACCAAAATCTTACTAAGTTTAGATCTGATTAAGAAATTTCACCTTAAAATAGGTTATTCTTGTGAACAATAGAGCAGCTCATTTTACAGACTCGAGAACATAAATTGATATTAGATTCACAGCTCTACCGAGAGCTATTGAAATGAAAACGTCTGGATATTCAGATCACTTTGCCAATTTCTAGTCAATTAATTTTGTTATCGGATCTAATCACACTTGCTCGTTGTAAACGCTTGTACTATTACAGCTCAAAGTTGCCTGAAAGAGATTGTTTTTAACAGTAAGGCCACCACTTGTTACACTGTTACGTAATTTTTTTTTGTGAAATTTTTGGTGTGGACTATTAAAAGTTTAACTCTATCCAACGCTTACAAATTTAGTAAAAATTAAGGCTTCCCTTGTAAACATATTTCTACATGTTGTACTGTTTGTACATGTACATGTTTGCTAAAATTTAAAATGATTATTTAAAAATGTTGTTGTTGTTGTTTGATTGTGAAAGAGCGGTGGACCAGCGCACCGCGCGACCGCGAACCTTATTGCGAGGCGATAAAAATCACAGTCGCGCTGCGTCGGCAGCTGAGCGTATTCGGTCCCGGAATAAGCGTTCATGGTACGGCCCCAGGCAAAGTAAAAGGACCGCTGTAGGTCCAGCCCCAAGATGTTTGACGATATCTCCACCATCGGTGTCGAACTTCGACCAGATTAGTACAGGACATAGGCAGGGGAGTAAGCGAGAGGCCTATAGTTAGAGGCTGTGGATAATGACAGCGATGATTAGTGTTGTCATGAAACAATAAATAAAAACATGTCAGTGCGGATATATTTACGGATGGGCTTGTTAATACAATTAAACAACATGGTTGCCTGGAAGAGATCGCTGTTAGCGATAAGGCCGCCACTTGTGGCACTAGTTCTTAAGGTTCTTTCTTTTATTGTAATGTTATTTTTGGTGTGCACAATAAAGTTTTTCTATCTATCTATCTATTAATCAATTTGACTCCTTTATTTAATGATAATGAAAACTGACGTGGTTTTGACACATTTTTGTTTTATTTATACGGGAATACTCACGTTTAATTAAATCGGATACTCCGACTATAGTTTCGATCACATCCGGTGACCTTTTTCAAAGAGTTAAAACAGAGCCCGACGCGCGTGCAGCTGCGTCCTGCTTAGCAACTTTTGCTGCTTGCTTGGGTGCTAAGCAGGACGCAGCTGCACGATGCGGAGTATCCGATTTAAACATGAGTATTCCCGTATAAATAAAACTAAAATAAATGATAATGTTAATTAATTTGATATTATGAATGCGTATGCCTATGACATTTACTTATTTGATTACATTTTGACTTTGTTTTATCATTTATTCTATTTACTATATAATGATGCATAATTAGTAATAATAAATGTAATGTATGTGTGTGTTCAATTAATATTAACAATAATATTATGTCAATTTTGCACACCTGATTATGGGTGTTAATGCTTCTTATTTCTATTTGCTAAGATCTTTTGTACCCATTAAAAAAAACACAAATACAGGCAAATAAATGATTTGATTTGATTGATTTGATGAAATTGCGAGGGGCAGCTATTCGAGAAAATTACATTATGATGTCACGGCCTACACCACTGCGAAAGCTCTAAAGCAAACAGAGATGCCATTAATTGGATTTACTAAGATTACAGGAGGACGGCACAAACTAATCACGAGCAACTATGAGCTACCATTGTGTCGGCTTTGTACGCCCCCGAGTTCTGTTAAACAAATTCGGGGCTAGTTTCGGTTGTTTCACTCCATTGTAGCTAACTGCTGTTAATTTATTGAATGGCTGAAGCATTGTTGCGTAGGAGCTTGCGATTCGAACATAGCACGTAGTTATTACCTCTACTAGTGAAATCATGTTGACGACAAACCATTACTGGGTACTCTTTTTTTGACGTCCTTATGTAGCGTTTACTTAATTATGGTGGTAACGATGGTACTTTAGTCTCGTTTCAATTAAATAAAGTGTTTTTTGAAGTGTACATTTTAGTAAATACTTATCTTCTAAGCGTGCCGCACTATATTAGAACTTCAGACCATTTAATAGCTAAAAAATACTTTGACTTAATTAGAGAACATAACAGAAGTTACCTTGCAAATTACTTCGATATTCATACTTGGTTTTCTTTCAATCTAAATTTGGGTGGTATATAAAAACCATTACTCTTATCTATAAAGTAACTAAACTTTATTTTTATAACTACAAGTAACATTTAAGACCGTCACACACAACGAAGATGCTACTTAAAATATCGCTCGCCATACAATTTTAAAATATATAATAACTTTGTCACTTGTTTTTTGACGGCTTACTTACTCATCAGTCAGAAGACGTCCACTGCTGGATGAAGGCCTCCCCCTTAATAGGGAGGGGTTGCCATAATCCCCACGTTTGGCAGGCGGCTTGGGGATCGCAGAGTGTTACCACCGTTAACTAAGAGGACGTTGATGCCCGTCCTCCGGTGGTTCTAGATGCAGTTTTAGGACATACCCAGGTCCACCACGGTTTTGACGGCTTGTATGAGTAGGTATAATTATAGCGCAAGCGATATTGAAATATTGTTCTAAGATAACATTAAATATTATAGCATCGTGTGTGACGGCTTTAATAGAATATAAGAGCGTACATGGGGCAGCGACAATGATAAGATATGGTGCAGCAGAATACTTGCTTATACGGAGAATATCTTGAACAGTTAAAAAGTTCGCATTGCATCCCAATCGCCTACCGGAGCCTCGCTCGCCAACTGTACCCGTTTTCGGAACAAAATTTCAACATAAAACTTGTCCTACATTCACTAGTTCTTGGCGTATGTAAATAACGATCGCAGACCAGTTAGGACGGATCAAGGGGAGGGCTACAGTCACCCCTACCTCTAAAAGTGATGAGTGTCACCTTCGCCCACAATTTTTTTGAATTTCATTCTTATTTTATCGTGGCAAATACAGACAGAAAGAGCTTATTAGGTAAAACGTGTTTTTCTGCTTATAAAATTAAACAATCTGTTCATTATTCAAGGCAAAGTATGGAATCACAAAGGTGAATCCATACTTTGTTTAAAGAATGTTAGAAAGGTATCTAAATTTATTCCTGTTGGTAAATTGTAGATCTGTATTCGTAACTGCATGGTGAAGCACGATACAAAACACACTATACAGGGTTAGTTCTAATCAGTTAGCATCCCTTTAAGGGCATATTCTGTACATCAAAACAAACAACTTTTACTATGGGGCCAACATTGAAATCGAAAAAAAAACAGCTGTTCCATACATTTAGCCAAAGGTCGATAAACTTTTTGTATGGAACCGCTGATATTTTTTTCGCGTTTTCAATGTTGGCCCCATAGTAAAAGTTGTTAGTTTTGATGTACAGAATATGCCATTAAAAGAATGCTAACTGATTAGAACTAACAGATAAGTACTTATAAGTACAGATTTTTTATAGGCTTATAAAAATATTGGTATGTCGCAATCGAGTCGTATCCGGGACGCCAGCGCCACCTGGTGGCACTCGATGGAGTCGGTGACGTGCGCGCCGTCGATCGGTGACTACACTTTCCCGTTGGCGAGCGGCGCGTGCGGTGGACACTGAACCATCGCGCGTTCTGTGATACGTACCTACCTACAACTTATTTGTGCCAACCTGAGTACTGTACTGTGCCTGTAAAGATTATAATTTGATTGACTGTACGAGCTTGTTTTCTTCATCCGACACTACCTACCCACGACGCCCACTGCTAAGAGGATCAACGATGAGTGCTGATGATGATAGCGAAGGACTCCCTCCTCCGTAAATAAATTATAATCCTGCGTAATTGACTAAAAAACTATCGATAGAGCCCCCATCCCACACCCACACTGAATTCATCAAAACCGGTGGACCGAACCTTGGTGGCTGCCTCTTTCCTATATTAAAAGATTTTACGTTGCAATATGAACTTCGGTTTTAGTGCAAAACTACCGAAACACCTGCGCACTATGTAGCCGCTAGAGCGTAAATAAACTGAAATCCCTGAGCATCGTAGAAGAGATTTTTGATATCATGAACGAAATGAAATGATCGTCTGTGACGTCAACGAGCCAATCGCAGCAGTGGAAAATCGACTTACTGTCTTATATAAATAAAGTAGTAGTAATGCACTGAATATTAAAACGTTGTATAATTGTCATAGGTACTTACCCATATCTTCGTTTAGACAAGTTTTTTATGGGAGAAAATGTGCCATGGGGCTACGTATGTGGACGAGACGGCACTACAATTGCCGTCTCGTCCACATACGTCAAAAACTTGCCATAATCACGATCTGTGATGGACATAATTGTATAGAAAAGACTGAGAAACCTCAATACACCAATAACATCCACTGTTTAGCTTTTCACTCGCTGAATTTCAAAAGCCTTTCAAGCCGTAATGACGCGCGCCAAGATATCTAAGAAATGGAAATTTTAATTATTTCTATCTGCTTAGTATTCCGCTCGTCTCTGTCTGACTGCGATCAAAGAACTTTGAAGCTTGCCCTAAATCTTTAAAAGATCTGACGTCACTATAAATACCACTACTTGGGTAGGTATAAAACTGAAAACAAGTCTCCGAACGAATATTTTAGTATTTTCGCTATTTGAATATCAAAAAGCGTTTACTAAAGTAAAGGTGTACTAATTTGAAAGTTTGATAGCTCAGAAAATATGATAGCGTGCCCAAGGGCGTCATATACTATGCTGGGGCCCCTGGGCATACAAAAATTTGGGTCCCTTTTGGAAAGTAAAGAAAGCTAATTATACTAACATTTTTCTACTGTTTTTATTGCCTTCAATCTATCCTAAGTCAAAATCAAAGCCTAATTTATGGAATTTTTATACTTCTAAATGAAAAATGGCAACGTTTGACTTGATTTTGTCTTAATTTAATAAAAAATAATAAATTAAATATACATTATATATTTAATTTAATTTGGTTAAGTAAAATTGACATAATTTTGACTTAAATTTTAAGACAATAGTTAATTTTATTTTCGACCCGGTGCTCACTGTTACTGTGCCCGACAAAAATGTTTTGATAATAAATGTGAGAGAAATCGTCGGTCCTTCGGGGCCCCCTGAGGATGTGGGCACTGGGCACGGGCCCCGTGTGCCCTTATGGTAAAGACGGTACTGCACGCGGCACGCTGCGTTCTTATAATTTAATTTAGACCGGATACCGAATATAAAATTAAAAACTTTTCTAAAAATTGACGATATGTAATATTTTGTGATATTTTTGTGTTGTTCATCAACTTTTTTTAATTTTACCTTTTTTTACCAGTATCCGTATAATTTGATCAATAGCCTTATTGCTGCCCGAGACAGCATACCTAAGTACGCGGTATTAAAATGTAATTTTCCACTAATGCGTATGAGGGCTTACAGTGGGCGTCGTACGCCCAATATGGAACCACCCTCGCAGAATTTGATATGCGGTACCGACGGTGACATAATCGAGTTAATTAATGAAATCTCAAGACGAGATGCGTACGGAGCCGTGTATGGTGGTGCGTGAACTCTGCCGTCTCTGCCTAATTGGATTGCCGTCTTTATCTATGTTATTTACATACATGATGCGGGGTATGACGGTCTCGTATTTTGCAACATACGCTGTGGTTGTAAGTTGTGACTCTGAAATATTCACATTTTCTTCAGGCAATTGCTTCATTGGGGCTAGCTTGGTATTTCCTTGTGTTTTGAAAATTACTTCGTTATGTAGAACAAATATTTATTTATAATAAGACTTTTAAGACATTTCTAACTAGGCACGGTATGGCGCTTTAAACTCGACGCCTTTAAAAGGCTATGTCAGTATTCGATGCAAGATGACAAAACTTACAATATTTAAATAGTCGAGACTCTTGCTTGCGAGAGAGAGGAGCTAAATCCTCCAAGTTGCTTGCATATTAGGGGAAGTGGGGAAGTGTTAATAAAGATACTTAATATTTTATAAGTGTACTTTTTGAGGCTCACCTTATTTCTAGTGAAATAAATAAAACAAAAATGTATGTGTGTATGTTTGTTACTCCTTCATGCTTGCATGCGGCTTGAATGATTTTGTATGAAATTTGGTATAGAAGTAGAAAAAATATTGTAAGTATATCTTTGAATAAAATATTGTAAATCATATAAAATATTTTCTCTACGTTTATGTTATCATGTTATTACTAGATGTACTGGTTTTTTCATAAACATAAACTTTGAACTATTTTCCTCGTCTTAAATTCGGCTATGTCGTAAAATCTACCTTAGAAGAAATCTACGTGCCAAATTAGCTTTCTAGTAGGTGTAGTATTAGTTTTCGCGATTTCGTGTTTCATTTTTTCGTGAGTCATTGGTTTTTCGCTTTTATTTTTTACACTAAAGCTAGGGCTTCACCTTCATGACGCTTAACGTCCAGTTATCGGAATAATTAGCGTGCAGTAAATAATGCCTTAAACAATACGCTACATGGGCGACCACACTATCATTTGACTTAGAATATCGCCTAACTTCTAATGACGTTAATAATGGCACTAGCCTATTAGCGCGCTAACAACCGGCCATATCTGCGTACTGTATCAAATACCGTGCAAAATAATGGCATTACACGCAGGTGAAGCCCTAGCTTAACGTTTATGTATTAAATTCGCCTTTTCTTTCATTTCACATTTTTCTTCGTAATTCTACTCAAACATATTTGATTACATTTTCTTTCAATCATACCAATCTTACTATTGTAGCCAGTTAATGGTTATAATATCATTAAATTTGTACGAAAAGAAGGAAGAAAAAGAATTAAGTACTTACATAAGTATACTATAATGTATATTAGGTACATGTATCTTTATATTGGTGCATGACATGGAAATTCGTTGAATGCAATATCTTAAATATCTGCCCCAATGAGCCGTCGATTTAAAATTTATGAACTAAACAAATTCCGCAACACATAGAATGTGTGCCCTATTTAATTAATTTCGTCCAACTTTTGGGCGCAGGGTTTATTTCGGACAGCGAGGGCTGGACCGTAATCCAACCACACAGATGGCTGCGGATCGGGAGATAGTGAACGAATTTACTGGCCAGTAAATAGAAAAACATTATAAAATATTATTAAATACTCCTTCTTCGGCCGATTCTCTTAAGTTCTTTTGTCCAGATTCATTGTACTGAGTTGTTTGGAAATGGACAATGAGGTAAAGTTTGCAAATCATACACTTTCCAAAAAAAACTAACAGTAATAACACAGCTAAAGGTGCGTATTAACTGTATTTTTATACGTTATGGGACTAGCTTTATGGGACTGCCTGAAATCTATAGGTATGACCCATTTATGGTTACAGTTTTCCTCGTCTAGAGAGCGTAGTTTTGTATAGACAGAGGACTAAACTAACACATGCTAGTTTTCTCACGCTCAATCAAAAAAAAAGAATTTTGATTCTCATTTTCTAGTGTAGTTTACATTATGCGTACAATGCTACACATAATATCTTCTAAATAATTATGTAGATACGCGTCCAATACATACAGGTAAAAATTGAGTGCCAGTGCGTAAGTAGTCATTTATATTATGTATTATCTAAACATAACTAGCTCATCCCAATGTTTGAACGTAAGTATACATTATGCTTCTCAATTATTTATCTTGAAGTTTCGATGTTAAAACTTTCTTTTGTTTTTCTTAAAAAGAAACAAAATCGCTCAGTGTTAAAAGTTGGAGACTTTCAAACTTAAAGTTGAGGTAAGTATCTAATAAAACGGAAAATGAGAACCCCTGGAGTGGGTGTCAGAAACGAAAGTTTTATCGAGAAAGTTCATTCGATATTAACAACCGACATTTTATTGGTTTAAAGATATTATTTTGAAGTGGGTAAGTATAACAATTTTAGTGAATTTAAACGAATTATTAATCGAATTTGAGTCATATACAATCAAACAGTTCTCAAACTAATCTCAAGTTAAAACCGGAGTCCAACGAAGTCACACTATTTCAAACATCTTTAGCCTTTTTGAATTATTGATTTATCGGAGCACCAGAGAGTTCTTAGATCGCGTCTCCTTTCTTCTTTCCTCAGTTCTTGAGTTCTCCCGAAATAGTTTAACCACATAGATTGATTTAGTTTTTTTTTAGGCATACGCTTTTATTAACTACAACAAATTACAAAGGCTACTTAGCCTACTACACAACAAAAAACAAAAGGATTGTATCCAGACCGATGAAAGTCTAGAGACAAACCAAATGCTAAAGTAGTAGTAGTGCGCATGTGCCCTTTAGCTCTTTGATTACCAACAGTCTCAAACCTTTGAATTTCTTCTCCACTTAACGCAGCCTCCATGTTTCCATTCACCAAATAGCCACTGGTTAAACACATGTTCAAAGCATGATGATATAAAATGTTCTTTCAAAATTTCAGTTCAGAATCGAATTGATTTTTCTGTTTCACATTATGTCGAGTTAAATTCTAAGCTTAAATTGCAATACTTCCGAACTGTCGAGTATCGACGCAAATTTTCTACAGGGACAGAGAGCTTGAAGCAAGTTCTCGGAAAGTATAAGAACGTCATTCAACTTTAAATTTGAAAACATTTACTGCATTCAGGAATTTTCGTTTCAGTAAAGCTACATGCTACACGACTTCACATGGAATTTTCCTGCAATTAATGCTTCCATTCCTATTTTTGTCGAATCATGTCTGCTTTTTTATTTGAAATAGGTAGATTACCTATAAGTAATGTTATTTGACAAAACTAAGTTCAAGAACTAAAGGGCTTTTTAGGTAAGTATACGGGGATCATCACGTTTAATTAAATCGAATACTTCGACTATAGTTTCGATCACATCCGGTGACCTTTTTCAAAGAGTGAAAACAGAGCCCGACGCGCCTGCGCCCTGCCTCGCACACCAAATGTGTGAAAAGCACGTCAGCTTTCATTAGTACATTATGATACACGTGTGCTATGTTGGTCATTACACTAGAGGCGGTATTACGCGCGCGAGCCGCAGGCGAGCGCGATAAGGAAGCCGAGAGTGTATTGAAACATAGCACACGAGTTTCATACGACTGTTTTCATCACACTTGCGAGGAAAAAACAAACTTTGATAATAATCAACCACACAAAAAAAACGTCAACAAACATTTGTGGATAATGGCGCCCAAACAAGCAATGCGCGCAGGTTGACATTTACTTCAGCGGCATAAGAACTCTTTGTTGGTATTACAAAAAAATACATACGTCTAATTGCAGTCACGTACAAACTTGACTACCTTGACTACCGGGTTATACCTATACACAAGTGCCGTAATGTAAAGTAAAAAGCACGCGTGCGTAATAGCTTGGATTATGAGCCTAAAACCGATGCAATAAGATCCACTTTACGAGCAAGTGTGATGAAAAATAAAATAAACACACACACGTCAAACACCAAACTTTTTTCGCATTTATATTATATCTATGTTATAGCTGTTTTAAAAAGTCTATGTATAACGATATACTTTTTAATGGCATATGTGTTTATTTGCTAGTTTTATTCACTTGTTGGCATTGCATGGCATTTATCGAGCTAATTTACCCTGCGATACGTGTTTGATCGGTCCGTATAATGAGCGGAATCCATCAAAGGTGGGCATGAGCTGGGCAGGCGTTCGTGCGATTGATAGATTGTTTTGCGCGGAGCTTAATTGAGCAATCAGTTGAGTTATATACTGACTAGTTGGATTATACCGGGTGTTAGTTTGAACACCGTTATCCTTCTAGGATATCATTGTACTCATCATTATGAACAACTTTTAATATGGGGCCAAACCTGAAATCACGAAAAAAAAAACAACTGTTCCATACATTCTGTCCAAGATCGATTAACCTTTTTGTACGGAACAGCATTTTTATTTTCCTGATTTCAGGGTTGGCTCCATAGTAAAAGTTGTTCATAATGATGAGTACAATGATATCCTAGAAGGATAACGGCGTTCATACTAACACCATGTATTGTGCTAGGGTTCAATAATGTAGAACACCATTAAGATTGTAATTTGTTACTTCTGAACAACTGGAAGAATTTTGTTGTTAAAAGTACTGTTACTTTAAATACGATATAAGATGCACATGCACATTTTTATCTAAATAGTCGTGACAGGTCTTTTTTAGTCTTAGGGTAATGTGAATCGTCTTTGTTTCTGAAATTTCGGGTCTGTAGCATAAATCAAGTACATTATCTCCACACGAGTACGTTTGACTTACGCGAAACTTTTTGCTATATTACACAACACAGTCCCGAACAAGAGTCGTGATTGATGTGTTTTCGGTAAGCGAAATTTAATGGTTTGGTATTCTGTTTGTGTTCGAAAGCAAGAAGTTAATGTGCTTAGTGTAGCAGTTAAAGCTAGTTGGAATCTGAAAAATACATTTCAGAAGAGCTGAAACTTTTATTGATTTTTTGATTGATTTGAAACTTTATTTTAGATTGCCGAGGCTTGTAGATTCAATGGAAACCCAGATAATAAACAAAATGCTATAATACTAGGTAAAATTAATTACACGAAAGTGAAAAAGTAACACTATCTCGATGTATCACGTGTATATAGCATGAATGAATGGTTAAACCGATTTTTTTAAATAAAAATTAAGGTTTAATATTAATATAAATTTTCAAATTAAAAATCAAATTACTTTATTTACCAAGTTAAGTAACTTAACATAATTATGCCAAAACACCACTTACTAATAATAAATGTTATAATAATTAAAATATAATAGGTACTAAATTGAAATTGAAGAAATTGCTGGAAGAAATTGGGGGAGACCTTTGCCCAGCAGTGGGACAACACAGGTTAAACAAAAAATAAATAAAAAATAGGTACTAAGTAAGTACCTACGTTTAAAATATAAAATATGTACAATAAAATATACAAAAGGAAAAATCAATATAAATAAAACAAAAACAAAGATAAAGAGAAATGTAACAACAACGACAACATTACACAATTTCTAAATGTTGCGTATTCCTCGCTGTACTTCAAGGAACTCTAGATAAACACAGGCCATTTGTCTGCAAATATGTCGACTTGTGGTTGTGAGAAGACAAGCGCATTGAGGTGCCGCTGGACGCAGCTCTCAGGGCTTGCTAGTTGATGTGGCAGTGGGCAGGCCATATCGCTCAAGAACTTATAACCGATGGGGAAGAAAGTTTGATGAGCTCGCCAATCGGAAGACGCAGCGTAGGTAGGTAAGCTCCCACTAGGTGGACCGGCGACCGACGATATTGTGAAAGTCGCGGGCAACCCGCGGATGCAAATTGGCAGGTTGTCGCACAGTGTGGCGGTCTAAGGTTATTGTTCAGCAGTGGACGTCTCCAAGCTAACGATGATGATTACACGGTCAATTTAAAGCCGAGATTAGAGTGGTCGGTCGGACAGTCGTGGTAGGAAAGGGCCCATTCGCGCTTGATTGTTTAGAAATGAAAATTGCAATTCAATTCGAAGTACCTACTTAGGTAAATCTTAAATGGCGCACTTTACGAGTACAGTGATTGTACCTAAATAAAAAGATAGAATAAAATAACACTAGGTACTTTTGTCGTTGAAAGACCTCAACAGTGTCGTGCTTGCAGTACTGCGATATATGGGTTCTGTGTTGTCTATTTCATAAGTACATGGGAGCAGCAACAATGATAACATGAATGGACGGGAAATAAGCGCACGGATTTTGAAGACCATAATATGTTGAGCGCCGGCTCTCCACTCGCTTCAGTCATACTCTGCCTTTGCGACATGCGAGCCGTACGATACGACAATACAAACTTCTAATACATGTACATGTGTTCTCTTTTTGTCATGCAGTAATTAGATTCGCTATCTCTATTTCCCGGCAAATGTAATATGCATAATTTTAGCTAGGTATGCTTGATTGTGTTGTCTTGTTAATTTTGATCGATTTGCAAGCGCTGGGCGTCCATTCCATTATCAGCGTCGCTGCAAGGGAGTCGCTTGTCGCAAGCATTGCTCAAAGACTCGCTTATTATGTAGAGACTATGAGGAATATGTATAAAGAGGCACACGTGCAAGTGATGCGGCCTGACAGATGTCTCTTCGAGCGAGGGGGAAATAATATTCACAGCCGCGTGTTAAAAGCTTTTCGATTGTTTCAGGTTCCGCGATGCTTTTGAAAATGTAAACAAAGTTTGGCAATTTCATCAATATAAACTTACAAAGATAGCAAACAAACTTGGAAGAGTCACCAATATACAAATCTATACAATCATATATATTATACACACACACACACAAATATATATACTTATACCTAAATCAATATTAGTTTCGCAAAAACTATGAATGAAAATGGCCCAACCACTTTTTTTTTTGTTTACTTCAATTGGAATTAATTTAAAAAAAAAAGGTGGTGTACACAATGTTCACAGGGTCATCTAGTTACTTATAAAAAAATATATGAAGTGAGTAGGTATGAGGTAAGGATTATAGGTTTTTTTTTAAATAAAATAGTGACGTTTTTATAATAACTTCGTTTTATTTAGGGGTTACGTGGAAGGGCAGCACTATTATAAGCTAAAATAAGGTGCTCATCATTGTGAAGAAGAGTGTTAACATTATACCTGGGCCTAGGTATGGTATGTCCTAAAACTGCATCCAGAACCACCGGAGGATGGGCAGCAGCGTCCTCTCGGTCGACGGTGGTGAGCATTATGGCACCCCCCCCCATATATTAAGGGGGAGGCCTTCGCTCAGCAATGGACCTCTTTTGGCTGACGGGAGAGAGAGAGTTAACATTAAATCAGCTGTTCATTTACCCTCGACGAAATGTGAGGTACAGAAGTTTTTTTCGCGATTGCAGGATTGACAAAAAGGTTCAACAATACTAAAGAGTGTGTATGTATGTACTCTATGAGTGCGATGCGATGAACATCTTTTTCTATGGGCCAACCTCGAAATCGTAAAAAAACAGCTGTTCCATACAAAAGTTCATTGTTTTAGGTTAGGTTAGGTTAGGTTCATTATTGTTACACATTGTGTACAGGGTTACTGGTAACTCGACGTATTCCCGGCAGGACCATATATGGGGGCTAACATACATCAAATTTAAGCCCACCAATGTATGGGCGAAAGTTAAAAGTTTTCGAGATATTTAAAATTGACCAATTTTTGTTGTACAGAAAAATATTTATTTTCGGCATTAATAGTAAAAAGTTCCAAAAAAGTATAATAAGATAGCCACGTTTATCACATTCTAAGTACTTTTGAATATTTTATTGATTTTTATATTAATATCCAATTTGTTTTTACTGTTTTGTTAGCCCCCTTTCTGATCCCGCCGGGAATACGTCGAGTTACAAGTAACCCTGTATAAGAGCTTTGTCATAGGTATGCCACAATGTGTTCACGAGTAGACCATTGTGCACCAAAGCAGTAAGTGTCATTGACTGATCGGTTCTATTGAAAGAATGTAGATAGGTAAGTATATTATAAAGTAGGTTGGCCTTACAAAGCACGAGAAACCTGTCCAACGTCTATATCAACTACTAAAGGCAAGTATCATATCAATATGAGTTCATTGTCAAGCCAAAGTTTGAACACAATGATCATTCATTCCAAGAGGACTATTCAACACGGACCAATTTGCTTCTAATCTAACTTCAAATAACGAAAGCAAAGAGTTTTGGCGGGAAAGCGATAAAATCATGTCGCTGCATTGTATTATTTTCCAAAATTCGAGTTCGAGTTCGAGTTTTTTCGAGTGTTAATGCATAAAAATGGTGGCGTTTTATTCATTAAGTGCTTATTTACGCGCACAAGTGTGGGCAAGTGATATAATGTAATGAAACGTGTCTTTTTGTGTTGTTTCCAAAACTCCGAAGAAGCTTGTAGTGAAGTTGCCACAACTTTACTAGGGCATGACTTGGACTCGACTATGACTAACTGTGATTTCATGACATGTTTGACTTGATGATTACTATAAAAACTAGAAAATTCATATACTTGACACTGGCAGAATGCACAAAGTGCGATGCCGATAACAAAAAAAAACGAAAGCATTTCTTACATCATTGTTACACAGAGAAATTTACTAGTTGTTACATCACCATATTTTATTGCGTGTGCCCTATAAAAGCCCTATATAAATTTCTTTGCGTGTGCCAATCTTTACTAGAAGCACAGATAATAAATAAGCCTACGTTTTTTCTTCTTCTCCCTAAGAGGATAATGACGTCGCACTTGGTGCATTTGCCAGTGTCAAGTATTTTAATATTTTAAATAAGTGATGAACTCCAGTCATCTTCAGTTAAGTATTAGCCACAGTGAAAGTTACACACAGTAAGTCAGAGTCAAGCCCAATCATGCTTTAGCAAACTCGTGGCAACTTTACGTACTTACTCTTCTCTGTATCGTTCCAATTTTAGTATATTAAGTGCCGTAGCATTGTCCAGTGTTTGTCCTCATGAGCGTACATTGGCACTTAATAAATAAAGCGACACCAATTTAACAGAAAAAAATATTGGAGGATAAAATACTACAATGCGGCAAAAACTTAAGAACTGACACAATGCACTAACGTGCTGTGGCCAAAGAACAAAGAAAAAATAATGCGGCTGCATGTTTTTTTTGCGTTCCCGCCAAAACTCCACACCATGCAGGCCGCCCACAACCACATTTAGGTAAGGTACTCGTTTAGTAATTCAGTGTGTAAGCTAAGGGCCTGTCGTGTCAACCCCACTTTTATCAGCCGTTAGAGCCCTATGGGACGGAAGGGAAGCTATATCGGAACACGATTACAATATCAGGTGAGGCGAACACTTAAGGAAGCAATAAGGAACTTTCTCGAATGACTCTTTCCATATAATACGTTTCAGTTGAAAAGCTTATATTTATTACGCTTATGGGAAATGGACAAATGTGCCCAAAATAAGTTTGTCATTCCGTTACAGATACGTTAATGAAATCGCTAGAAAGATAGAGAGAAGTATCATAAATATTTTTATTCATCACACTTGCTCGTAAAGTGGATCTTATTACATCGGTTTTAGGCTCATAATCCAAGCTATTACGCACGCGTGCTTTTTACTTTACATTACGGCACTAGTGCTATAATAGGTATAACCCGGTAAAGTCAAGTTTGTACGTGACTGCAATTAGACGTATGTATACGAAGCACTCTTAATATAGCCGGGTAATATTTACAGTTTTTTTGTAATACCAACAAAGAGTTCTTATGCCGCTGAATTAAAATGTCAACCTGCGCACGCATTGCTGGTTTGGGCGCCATTTTCCGCAAATGTTTGTTGATGTTTTCGCTGTGTGGTTGATTATTATCAAAAAAAATATATTATATAAAAAATTGATCAGCATTTCTATCAATTTTTAAGATGTAAAAAAGTTGTTATAGTGACATAACTACAATAGTTGGACTTATGGTATCGCAAAGTTTTTTGTAGATATTAATATGTTATTTAATATTGTAGTTTTTTTTTGTTCTATCGCCTATAATTTCTGCAGCGCATGCGATGAAATATTTTTTATGGCAAAAAAATTACTCCTTGGGTTACATTATTGAAGTTTTAGTAAAGATGCCTAATTTTTCTTGTTATAAATATAGCTTATGATACTCAGGGATAATGTAGCATTCCAATGGTGAAATAATTTTTGATATCGGTTCAGTAGTTTTTGTGTTTATTCGTTACAAACATACAAAAATACTAATCTTTCCTCTTTATAATATTGGTGTAGAAAAGATATCTTTTTTATTATTTTTTATTTATAGGCTTGCGTTTGACTGCCAATAATATAATAATAATAACAACCAAGTGGCCAGGATCATCCACCAGCAACTTGCTCTTCAATACGGCGCGGCCTTGTCAAGTCAGAGGTGCCGCACTATAAATACGCACCAGCTCCAGTTCTCGAAAATGGTCGTGCTTTGCTCTATTCGGAGCGCTCCATCATCAGGGACAGGACTATTGTTGCCAATAAGCCTGATATCGTGTTGTTGGATCGGTCCCAGCGCCGGGCAGTGCTCGTCGACGTCACCATCCCACATGACGAGAATCTAGTAAAGGCCGAGAAGGACAAACTCGAAGAACAAACTTGAAGGGCAATGTTACCAGAGAAATTACTGGGCATGGAGAGATTTAACATCTAATATCTTAGGGTGACGAGCGAAGTGCAGTGCGTCGCAGGATTGTGTTCGCAAGTTCACAATTCTGGCACTGCTACTGTTAGCGGTAGACGTGACGTTTACCACCAGGCGAACGTCTAGCTCGTCTCGTCACTTGACTGTATAAAAAATAAATAAAAAAATTGTACAAGTTTAGTGCGAAGATGTTTAACTGGCTTCTCCAACACTATTGTGACAGGCTAGGGAACTTATAGTAGTAAACTTGCAAGTTGATTGTTCTGGTGGGAACTCGGACCTACTCGGACCTGAGCGCTTGCTCCGATAAACTATTATTGGTTCTACGGGAACGTGAAAGAACTTGGACGTTTTGTAGCCTTAGAGAGTATAAGGCACTTACGGTGCTGTCGATAGATAATCTAGATATTGTCGACAGTTTCCAAACACTGAACCAAAATGTATTTTATATTTCATGTCGATTTTTTTCCTGCAACATAATTAACGTAATTAAACCATTTCTGTTTCAGTGGCTTTCATAATCATAATCATAACATTTATTTTGTCTGAACATGGTAGGTACACAACATACGGAGAAGCATACAGGGTGGCATTAATTTGAGGAGTAAGTATATACACATGTCCTAGCCTGGTGTGGCGTACAAATATTAACAAAGAAACTGATATGATGTCAAATGAAAAATAAAATTGTAATGTCAAAGAAAATGAAAGAAATGTCAAATCGTAAATCTATCATCATCGGCCCGGAGACGTCCACTGCTGAACGAAGGCCTCCCTCTTAGACCGCCACACTATACGACAACCTGCCATTTGCATCCACCGGTTGCCCGCGACTTTTACAATGTCGTCGGTCCACCTAGTGGGAGGCCTTACTATGTAGGTACGCTGCGTCTCCGGTTCGCGGTCGCCACTCAAGAACCTTTCTTCCCCATCGGTTATCAGTTCTTCAAGCGATGCCGATGTGGCCTGCCCATTGCCACTCAACCTCAAACCCTGCGTGCTATGTCGGTGACTTTGATTCTTTAGCGAATATCCTCGTCCGGATTTTATCGCGCAAAGTAACTCCGAGCATAGCGCTCTCCATTGCCCGTTGTGTGACTCTGAGTTTCTCCAAAAGGCCAGCAGTTAAAGACCACGTTTGATGTCCACGTAAATCCGTATAATAATAATATATCAAAAAGTAAAATTGGGTCAATTATCAATACAAATTACGTAAAAACTCATGTCAAAACATGATTGTCCATTAAAAAATGAGAATTTGTGTAATTAGCATTTTTGTGTCAATAAAATTTTAAGTTTAGTTTTAACAACTCTATCATTTCTTGGAGGATCTATCTGAAGAGGGTTACGTTCGGAATGAAAATTAATCACTTCTGGCTTTTCCTAACCTAACCCGCTACCGGATTAGGTTTTCGGGTTAGCTTCGGAATAAACCAGCTCTGGCTGAGTATAATAATCAAAGTATCATTCAAATCTCTATCGTCTTTAGGTATTTTAGAATATATAATTGGAGCCAAACAGAATATACTTTTTTGCATGAGTGCCGTTTTAGCTGCTCGAGGGCAAAGCTTCAATTCCCCTGTGTGCGGGTTCGAATGCCAGGGTTCAAATTTCTAATGTGGTAGGTATTTATTTTGGAATAATATTAATAGGTTTTAATGATAATGATCCATCAACGAGGTTCAAACTCATCAAATCATTAAATTATCCACATACACAGTACTTTACAATTTGTGTGTCAAGTTCCGAAACAGGAGCCATCCCTGACTATAACTGAATACGTAAGTAGTACATATTATATCGATGGCTTTCAGTCTAAAATTTCAGTCTGCTAGGTAATGTTACGGACAGGCTTACCACCTGCAGGCGAACTTATCGCTAATCTCGTATTTAAAAAAAAATACTTAATGTTCTTCTTTTGGCTTCGCTTTTGTTAGAAAAATAGACTAGTTAAACGTTACTCATTGAATGTTGGCCTTCGATCATTTTACATCAACAGCCGGAAGACGTCAACTGCTGGACGAAAGACGACCCCTTAATAGGGAGGGGTTGCCATAATCCCCACGCTTGGCAGGTGGCTTGGGGATCGCAGAATTCTTACCACCGTTAACTAAGAGGATGCTGCTGCCCATCCCCTGGCGGTTCTGGGTGCAGTTTTAGGACATACCCTCGATCATTTTAACTGGTCTTAAATATTGAAAGACATTGGCATATTGATTCGGAATTCTCGAACAAGTAAGTATCTAAATCCTTCGTCAATGTCTGTTATGTCAGGGTTGCTAAATCCACAGCAATCAAGGCGGTTAACTGTGTGTTTACGGTTCCAAATCCATTGACACTGTCTCGATCACGTTCGCTGTAAATCGATTTTAATGACCTTTCCACGAACGACTGAAGAGCGCGTGCTTTATACCTACTGGCACGGAAGAAGCTAGGATCACAACTGAATGGCGTTCCATAGGCAAAACGTTACGCAGACGGCGCCAACGGCGGTCCGGATGTGACAAAATCAAGTTTTCTTGTTAATCTTGTTTGTTGGTTGTTTGACTAGATTATCCACAACGCTATAATCTAGTGAAAGGAAAAATACTGGATACTGACTGTGCCTTGTTGTGGGAATCTAAGCAGCTGTTGACGGTCTGTAAATAAATTTGTAGGTTAGATATAGTTGTTAACATTTTATGTTGGACAGAGCTTTAATAAGCAAGGCAAAGGATTGCAGTACAAACCAGTATATAAATGCAGATTCTGCCTGGTTATCCGAGTCTTTAAAACGTCCTCTGTTAAAACAAAACAAAAAACAACAAAATGTATGAGATTTACAGTTGAATATGGCCGCATCGACGACGCGCCACCTAGCGGAAAAAATTGCATTGTGGATCCCCATTGTGCGAGCTCTTCTACGTAAGTGTCTTCTTACAAAGAAATAGGTAATCCTGTAATCACACTGATATTATAACTGCGAAAGTTTGTCGGTATGTAAATAAATAAATACATACTACACCTAGCCACAGAACAACCAACTATGTTCGTCACATAAATGTTAGGCCTGGATGGGGATCGAACCCACGCCCCACAGCTCTAAATGCAGACATACCACCGACTGAGCCATAAGGCAGTCAAGTTAGTCAGTGTTTCATACCGCTTCACGCCAAAACGGCCGAACGGATTTGGATGAAACTGGATAGCTTATTGCAATAAAAATGTGTGTTAATGTCAAGCATTTGTATTTTTATGACAATAATGTTCTTTTTTGTAATTGTATCGTTTTTTAACTTATCAAATCTTAAAAATATATTAAAACAATATTTTATTTATGTTTTTAAAGCTTAAACAGGAAGAAAAATTATGACCTCCGGCAGGACTCGAACCTGCATACGAGCGGTCTCTATGGGTTTCCGTCCCAACTGCTTTGCCAAAAAAATTCCAACCTGTTATAAGCTACCAACTAAAGCGTTGGTGGCGCCATCTGTAAATTTTTGTAACACAAATATTTACCCAAGCCGAAACCGTTACAGGTTCCAAGGCCTGACGAGAGAAGTCGCACTGGCTATACTTTTTGAATATTTTTGTATGAAGTGATTCCACACTTATGGTATTTCTATGTTTTTAAAGCTTAAACAGGAAGAAAAATTATGACCTCCGGCAGGACTCGAACCTGCGTACGAGCAGTCTCTATGGGTTTCCGTCCCAAATTATCAATCAATCAATATTAACAATATATATCAATATTTTATGTATTGTCTATCTTTATTTCCCGGAATAACATAATATCGGCTACTTGGTATTATCTTCATAGCATTTCATCATAACGCGGGTGAAACCGCAGAGCGCAGTTAGCTAAAATCCATATATTGAATTCCATCTCTAACTTTTCGGCGAATGATGAACCTACCTACGCACGCCCTTTGTCCCTTTTCATTAATTATATTATAACAGGCTGTCTATTAAGCTGGCTATTTATAAACCGGCTAAAAGCGCACGCAAGTACCTATCACTCTTTATTCATAAGCGAACCGCAAAACCTCTAATTCCATTCAACCTTCAACTTTTCCTTTATTTTCAGCGTACAACAAAGTATTACGACGTGGGCGAACTCTTTGTACGCTCAGTATTTGTATGGGGATCAATATAGAACGTAAATAAATAAAGAAGTAAGGGAACCATATGGTTTACGCTTTGGTACGTCATCATCAGCCAGAGCAGAACTTGACCGTGACTTACTGTATGCGACTTGGACTGTGATATTATCCCATAAGATCCACATATAAACACAAATTAATCGTACCAACCTCAAAACTTGAAATACATAGCTCGGGGCCATGCTCGATGGCAATTAAAATATTTAACAAACTTCCTGTTCAGATTAAAGACATGGAAGATGAGGCTAAATTTGTAAAAGTACTTACAGAAATACTAGTCAAGAAATGTTACTATACATTAGACGAATTCTTTACAGATAAATGTATTAACAACGGAATAGAATGAGCCGCTCCGCACAATATTGCTATACCCCAATGGGGTCATTATGTCGTTACCTCCATAAATTGTGCTAAATAAGATCTGCATGTATTATATAAGTTACATAATGTTTGTGATAAAATATTGAGTATTGAGTATTTAACTGGAGAAAGAAGGATTGTAAAAGAAATATGTATTCGGCTGAAGGACTAGTATCCATGGCCATGTTTTTTTTTAGACAATAACTGCCTCCCTATTAAGGGGGAAGCCTTCGTCCAGCCGTGGACGTGGTCTGGCTGATGGTGACATACCAAAGCGTAAACCATTAATATGGTTCCTTTACTATTTCACGATTTATTACTTGGACGTTTGACACCACTGAAAAAAAAAGTAAAAGTAAGGCTTTCGCTTTTCTGTGATTGACACCTCGGGTTACTTGTAAAAGTGGAATAAAAAGTAGCCTAAGTATGTTTCTCTAAACCAAATGTCATCCAAATCCGTTCAGCCGTTTTTGCGTGATCCAAACATCAAAACATTCAAACAAAAAACCTTGACATTTATAATCACAGAAAAGCAAGGCCCTATTTATAATATTAGTGGAATTCTAAAGTCAATTATTATTTCTGTGATGCTATTGAACACTAACTTTCTTTTCAACCGACTTCAAAAAAGGAGGTTCTCAATTCGACTGTGTTTTTTGTATTTATATTACGCGATTACTCCGCCAATTATGAACTAATTTTGATCATACTTTTTTGTTTGGTAAGTAATACTTCGGATGTGGTCCCATAAAAATTTCATCAAAATCGGTTCAGTAGTTTGGTTTTTAAATCAAAATAACTAGCAAATATGTAGATGTCATCCAGGTATTCCAAGTTGAAGTCGGTAGTATATTTTTTTTAAAAGCGTATTATTAAATATCATCAATCTCATTTCAGCAGCAAACATAACTTTTCAACCGACTACAAAAAAGGAGGTTCTCAATTCGACTGTATGTTTTATTTTATTTTATTTTATTTTTGTATGTATGTTACGCGATTACTCCGCCAATTATGAACTGATTTTGATGTTTTTTTCTTTGTTTGGTAGGTAATACATCAGAAATGGTTCCATGTAAATTTTATCGATATCGGTTCAGTAGTTTGGTTTTTAAATCAAAATGACTAGAAAATATGTAGAAGTCATCCAGGTATTCGACGTTGAAGTCAGATGGTTTTAAAAAAAAACTTATTATATTATTGGTGAACTTTTTTCCCATACTGATTATGATAAGTATTGCTTCAGTACACAGTATCACATCAAAGGATTTGTGGAGTTTCCCCGTATTATAATTTATGAACGCAACTCTGTCGATATGCCTATTGAATTTGTATTTATTTTATGTTGTAGCCGATTTCGCTGTTCCAAACACATTGTTGTTGCATTGTATTTCAATCTGGGAGGAATCTTTTGGATAAATAAAATATACTATAAATATCAGGTGGACAGTACACACAGCACCATCTAGCCCCAAATTAAGCAAAAAAACCTTTCTTCGCTAGAAGAGAAATAACATACCTACATAACGTAATATAATCAGCCTTTTTTATTGTCCACTGCTGGACTTAGGCATATAACCTCGAAGGGCAAATGGGCAATACTTTATTCAACACGCTGGCCCAGTTGCGGGTAGGTTGTTGAATTCACATAAGTCATTGAATTTCTTCTCCAGACGTATTCAATCCTTTCTTCGCTAGAAGAGAAATAACATACCTACATAACGTAATATAATCAGTCTTTTTTTATTGTCCACTGCTAGATTTAGGCATATAACCTCGAAGGGCAAATGGGCAATACTTTTGACGTGTAACTTTGGTGTTATCAATAAACGATTTGTATTTGTATTTGTACTTTATTCAACACGCTGGCCCAGTTGCGGGTAGGTTGTTGAATTCACATAAGTCATTGAATTTCTTCTCCAGACGTATTCAATCCTTTCTTCGCTAGAAGAGAAATAACATACCTACATAACGTAATATAATCAGCCTTTTTTTATTGTCCACTGCTGGACTTAAGCATATAACCTCGAAGGGCAAATGGGCAATACTTTATTCAACACGCTGGCCCAGTTGCGGGTAGGTTGTTGAATTCACATAAGTCATTGAATTTCTTCTCCAGACGTATTCAATCCTTTCTTCGCTAGAAGAGAAATAACATACCTACATAACGTAATATAATCAGCCTTCTTTTATTGTCCACTGCTGGACTTAGGCATATAACCTCGAAGGGCAAATGGGCAATACTTTATTCAACACGCTGGCCCAGTTGCGGGTAGGTTGTTGAATTCACATAAGTCATTGAATTTCTTCTCCAGACGTATTCAGGTTTCCTTTCCTTCACCGAAAAGCCAGTGGTATGAGTGTTTGTACATAAACTCCAAAGAGCTCATTGGTACGGGCCTGGGTTTGAACCCGCAACCTCACGATTATAAATCAATCGTTATCCCGATTAGGCTATCACCAGCGACGGTGATAATGGAATGGACGGGCCCAGCGCTTACAAATCGATCAACATGTACATGTGTTCTCTTTTTGTCATGCAGTAATTTGATTCGCTATATCTATTTTCTGTCAAATGCATTACTTAATAATATGCATACTTTTAGCTAGGTATGCCTGATTGTGTTGTCTTGTTAATTTTGATCGATTTGCAAGCGCTGGGCCCATCCATCCCATTATTACCGTCGCTGACCGTAGCAGCAAAATTAATTTAATCATAATTATGATTTAATTTTATCATCATTATTGAATTGATTGATCAGCCCGGAGACGTTCACTGCTAAACAAAGGTAAAATTCCCCTCAGGTAACGTCAATCCTGATAAAAATAGACGCTGATTCGACGACAGCCATTATTGATATTTTCTTTATTTAATGAAATTCATGAGTAAAAACTTTGTTGCGAACTCCCCGTGGGGTCGCGGGTACGCGGACTTCCGAGTTTAAACGAATCCATACGGAGAATTTTCAGCTAAAGCTTCTGTAACAAGTATTTATCTTTTGTCTTTTCTCTCTTCCATGCCAAAAAGGACAATTTGTAATAAAAATGTATAAACTTTGTTGCCCCTTGATTGATGGATATTTTTCTTGAGATCTGTATTTATCTTTGTTTTGAACTTCTGAAATTATTTACATTTTATGCTTTATTCAACATCATTTATTATTATATAAGTTTGATTCATTTTACATAAAATACATTCAATGATTCATCAACAGCCGGAAGACATCCACTGCTGGACGAAGGCCTCTCCCATAATAGGTTGGGGTTGCCATAATCCCCACGCTTGGCAGGCGGCTTGGGGATCGCAGAGTGCTCACCACCGTTAACTAAGAGGACCCTGCTGCCTGTCCTCCGGCGATCCTGGGTGCAGTTTTAGGACATACACATTCAATGATTAAAAGTTTAATTTTGAAATTGCCTTTTTAATAGTAATCAGGTTTACAGTTCTCTTATTATTTACGGGATATTTACCGTGATTATTTTGTGAAATGAGCTCCCGATATTTCGGCGCAGTTGCAGTTAGAAACAGTGTAATATCAGGTATGTAATAAAAAAAATGTAAGTACCTACCTATAAGATGGCATAATAAGAGAGAGGCCTATGACCATTAGTGGGATATGGAATGCTTATATATATTATATGAAGGATGATGAGGAAATACCTATAGTCGTATTCATAATTAGACGGACTAAGTTGACAGATTTGTCGCGAAGCGCGATACATTAGCGGAGTTCCGCCTTTGGTACCATAGACAAGTTAGTTATTTTACTGGCTACATATAATTTCCCGAGAAAAATATCATTATCTATGGTTTTTTTTGGCTTGGTACACCTATCCCTACCAAGCTATACCGGTAGGGATAGGTGGAAAAAAAATCCATGAAAATTCCATGATGCTTTTGCTGATCTAATTTATTATAATTGTTATTTTTATCTAATACATAATACATTTTCAAAGTGAACTATTATGATTGTATAATTGACGTTTCTAAATGCATGTAATATGCTTAAAGAATTAAATGAATTTGAATTGAATTGAACTTAGATCTACCGGTAGCGATAAGTGTTAAGCTTAGTCCACGTATCCCTACTAACTTAAAATAAATTAAATGAATAATACACCATCATTAGACCTTTGCCCAGCAGTGGGACAACACAACACACAGCACAACTGGTTAAATAAAAAACCTTAGACCAGACCCCGATAGCGGGCCTAAATACCAAAACAAGAAGGGCTTATAAAGCCACTGAGCCACAGAACTTCACACACAAGAAAGAAGTCAGAAGAAGGATCAACACAAGTCACACACAGTAGGTAAGTCACGGTCAAGTCCATTAATGGCTTAGTAAAGTCGTAGCAACTTTACTACAAGCTTGTTCGGGGTTTTAAAAGCTACACGAAAATACACATTTCAGCATATTATATCACTTGTCCACACTCTGCACGTCAGTCGGCACTTAATGAATACCACTATTTTTGTTAATTACCACTCGAAAAAAACATATTTTTGGATAATAATACAATGCGGCGACATGTTTTTTTTGCGTTCCCGCCAAAACTCCCAGCTATTTTTCGCGATTTCATGATTGCCATACTTAGCAAATGTTTCACAATAATGAGTACATTGGCTTACTTTTAGATTCGTTTTAAAGTTCCTCGTAACCCTATATACTTACGTATAAGTATGTAACTATCTCCAAAATAAATTTCCAAACACAGTTAAGGAAAATCGAGCTTCCCTACAGATATTTAAATATAAATCTCAGCTAATGACTGCAGCGAATGACTCGTAAACGCCAATGACAGTATTTTACTGTCCCAATAAAGGAACTTGATACGCCTGCAATGCAGATGCTCCTCATGATCTGGTCACGTTTGCCGCATGATTAGGCCGATCTCAAGTCACCACGTGCATTTTTGCACTTATAATATACTAGAGATCGCCTGGGACTTCGGAAGAAATTCGGCTCTATCCCAAAATTCTTAACACCCCTCCTATCCCCCCCCCCCCCAGCTCCCTCTTGAATGAACTACCCAAATATCAGTTTTCATCACTATAACTTCAAAAACAAAGAAATTTCCACAAAACAATCCACCCCCCTTAAATCGACCCTGTCAAAAAAAATTGAAATCAGCATTTCATAATTATCCAAATCCAAATGTTCGTGACTATCATACAAAGGTTCCCCCCCTTTTTCCCCCTCTTAGGGGACCATTAACTCGTCTTTTATCAAAAGACGAGTTAGTGGTCAAATTTGTGATGGTGTGGTCGAAAGGAAGCACGCAGACTTAGAAGATAACTATTCACTCTGACCTTGAAAATATCTAGATCATATTTTTCAGTAAACAGCCGGCAGCTGTTCCATATTTATTTTTATTGTACCCACGGGATTAATCACGTTTAATTATGTCGGATGCTCCCACTGTTGTTTGGATTAAATCCAACCTTTTTCAAGGAGTGAAAACTGAGCCAGACGGGCGAGCAGTCACGTTTTTTGCGCTGCGCGTCATGCGCAGAGTGACAGCGGTTGCTCTACATACGCAATTACATTATTCTCATTTGATACAATTTTAATACGTCCAGGAAAGTGTTCTTAAAACATAATTTACAACACATTTGCTCAAAAAGTTAATTTAGGAAGCCTGTATTCATCGTTCGAAAGTTAAACATTACACACCATAAAACGGAGCGTGCGGTAAAGTAGGTACTCTCAGCTAAGTACCTATTTCACCGTACGCTCACTTGTATAGCGCCGTGGGTAAACTTGACGGTTGTTTTAAATTTCCATAAAAATATATAAGAATTCCACTAAGGAGTTTCACATTACGAGAATAAATAAGCTAAATGATCGAACCTCCTTGGAAGGGCTTTTGCTTAAGACGTTTGTCATACGAGGGCTACACTAAAAGTATCGGGAATGGAATATTTCCACTGTTTCTGTCATATTAAAATCTTTTTAATTGAAAACTCCTTGGTTTTAAAAATCGAATACCATTTATTTATTTAAAAAAATATTCTCGGTCTTGTCACAAGGTTTTGTCAAACTTGTTTAGTCGTTGAGAAAATGGAATTGACTCGAGAAAATTCAAGAGCGATGATTTATTATGACTTTCGAAGTGGTTTAACACAAAAACAGTGTGTTGACCGGATGATTTCTGCATTTGGTGATAAAGCCCCATCCAAAACCACAATTTATCGCTGGTTTGCTGAATTTCAACGTGGACGTGTCAAGCTCAGTGATGATCCCCGTCAAGGTCGTCCAAAAACTGCAGTCACCCAAGAAAACGTTGATGCTGTGCGTAAGCTGATTGAGGAAGATCGACATGTGACATACCGCGAAATTCAGGCAACTTTAGACATTGGCATGAGTCAAATACAAATAATCTTGCATGAAAAATTAGGTGTAAAAAAGTTGTTTTCCCGATGGATACCGCATTCGCTCTGTGAAGAGCAAAAAGCGGCTCGCGTTACTTGGTGCGTCAGAACTCTCGAAAGATTCCACGCAGGATCCTCAAATGCTGTATACAACATCGTATCAGGTGACGAATCCTGGATATACGCGTACGAACCCGAAACAAAAAACCAGTCACGAGTTTGGGTGTTCGAAAATGAGTTAAAGCCAACAAAAATTGTTCGTTCACGGAGTGTTGCAAAAAAAATGGTGGCCACGTTTGTCTCCAAAACCGGCCATGTTACGACTATTCCTCTTGAGGGACAAAGAACGGTTAATGCAGAATGGTATGCTAGCATTTGTTTGCCACAGGTCGTTTCTGAACTCCGTAAAGAGAACTGCAACCGCCGCATCATCCTCCATCACGACAATGCGAGTTCTCACACCGCGCACAGAACAAAAGAGTTTTTAGAGCAAGAAAACATAGAATTATTGGACCATCCGCCGTTCAGCCCCGACCTAAGCCCTAATGATTTCTATACTTTCCCTAAAATAAAGAATAAATTGCGTGGACAGAGATTTTCATCACCTGAAGAAGCTGTGGACGCCTACAAAACGGCCATTTTGGAGACCCCAACTTCCGAATGGAATGGTTGCTTCAATGATTGGTTCCATCGTATGGAATAATGTGTCAAATTTCGCGGAGAATACTTCGAAAAGCAATAAATATATTTTTAAATAGTAATGTTGTGTCACTTCCTTGATTCCCGAAATTTTCAGTGCCGCCCTCGTACTATAATACTAAAGAGAAAATGAAACGAAAGATGTAGTTCTAATTTTCACCACGTGCATATGGCGCCATTTGCAAATTTGCGCCATTTTCAACCGACTTCAAAAAAGGAGGTTCTCATTTAGACTGTATGTTTTTGTATGTATGTTACGCTATTACTCCGCCAATTATGAACTGAATTTGATGTTTTTTTTTTATAGGTAATCACTAATGGTAATACTTCAGAGGTGGTCCCATATACATTTTATCGAAATCGGTTCCGAAATTTGGTTTATAAATCAATATTACTAGAAACTATGAAAATGTCATCCAGGTACTCAAAGTTGAAGTCGGTTGTATTAAAAAAGCATATTATCATATTAGAAACACCAAAGATTTTGTTTCTTCTTTCCTCCTTATGGCATTGCACTTTGTGCATTTGCCAGTGTCAAGTATTTAGTTGCGACTTTCTGACTGATATTTATAAACAAAATAATAAAGTTTATTTAATTATTACTGTTTTCTCGCAAATGTGTTGCAAAATTTTGTATGACACTCGCGCGGAATTGGTTTTTACAAACTCGTGACTACGGTATGCCTTCGTCTTAATCTACTCGTTTGTAAAAACCAACTTACCGCACTAGTATCATAAATAACTATTTCATCACACTTGCTCGTAAAGTGGATCTTATTGCATCGGTTTTAGGCTCATAATCCAAGCTATTACGCACGCGTGCTTTTTACTTTACATTACGGCACATGGTGCTATAATAGGTATAACCAGGTAAAGTCAAGTTTGTACGTGACTGCAATTAGACGTACGTATACGAAGCACTCTTAATATAGCCGGGTAATATTACAGTTTTTTTGTAATACCAACAAAGAGTTCTTATGCCGCTGAAGTAAATGTCAACCTGCGCGCGCATTACTGATTTGGGCGCCATTTTCATTCATTGCAAATGTTTATTGACGTTTTCGCTGTGTGGTTGATTATTATCAAAAAAAAATGTTTTTTCCTCGCAAGTGTGACGAAAACAGTCGTATGAAACTCTTGTGATATGTTTCAATACACTCTCGGCTTCCTTATCGTAACCCGCCGCATAATATCGCCTCTAGTGTAATGACCAACATAGCACACTTGTATCATAATGTACTATTTCATCACACTTGCTCGTAAAGTGGATCTTATTGCATCGGTTTTAGGCTCATAATCCAAGCTATTACGCACGCGTGCTTTTTACTTTACATTACGGCACATGGTGCTATAATAGGTATAACCAGGTAAAGTCAAGTTTGTACGTGACTGCAATTAGACGTACGTATACGAAGCACTCTTAATATAGCCGGGTAATACTTACAGTTTTTTTGTAATACCAACAAAGAGTTCTTATGCCGCTGAAGTAAATGTCAACCTGCGCGCGGGAGTTTTGGCGGGAACACGGAAAAATCATGTCGTTGCATTCTATTATTTTCTTAAACTTGTGTATTTTCGCGAATTAATGATTAAAAATGGTGGTGTTTTATTCATTGAGTGTTGAATTACATGCACGAGTGTGGGCAAGTGATATAATGTGGTGAAACATGTCTTTTTGTGTTGTTTTCAAAACTCCGTATAAGCTCATAGTAAAGTCGCCACAACTTTACTAGGGCATGACTTGGACTCGACTATGACTAATTTCGTGTGACTGACTGTGATATCATTACATATTTGACTTGATTTACATATAAATACTTGAAAAAATCATAACCTTGACACTGGCAGAATGCACAACGAGCGATGCCAAGAACTAAGAAAAAAAAAAACCTGCGCGCGCATTGCTGGTTTGGGCGCCATTTTCCGCAAATGTTTGTTGATGTTTTCGCTGTGTGGTTGATTATTATCAAAAAAAAATTGTTTTTTCCTCGCAAGTGTGACGAAAACAGTCGTATGGAACTCTTGTGCTATTAGTCATTACGCTTTCGGCTTCCTTATCGCGCTCGCCTGCGGCTCGCGCGCATAATACCGCCTCTAGTGTAATGACCAACATAGCACACTCGTATCATAATGTACTATTATCACATGGTCGAGTGTTCAAAACAGTCGCTTTACTCCTAAATATTTGGCGGCACAATGCGGTTCCAAATAAGCAGGTTCAAAGAAGCAAATTATCTGTCCAACGTCTCGTGAATTCCCTCATCATCCCCACAGAATAACGAAACCAAACGTATAAACGCAAAATTAATTTGTTCATTTCAAAGCGAGTAGGCACTTATAAGATTTGAGGAACGAAATATTCTCTTGTCAGTGATATTTCTTATTCGTCAAATAATCTTCATAAATTGTATTTTCGGATTACATTAAAATGAAGGTAAGCTTTTCTAAATTTATTCTTTAATTATCCTCTTTCTCATTTAAGAGCTGAATTCAAAGTGGTTTTTACGGTAGGTAAGATGCCTATTAATTAACTAGTTTGTATATTAATGAATCTGCGAGCTCCTTTACACGTGTACTGATTGTATTGATTGCGAGGTGTACAAAATTAACTACAGCTGCGGAAGTTCGATAGGACAGACCAAGCGAACTGTTTCATGCCGCATTAAGGAACACATACCTAAAGGCAATGAAAAATAACGAGAGATTCAAATCTGCCATAGCGGTGCATCTGTTGGAGACCTTTACCACTGGTCTGTACTTCACAACCCGAAGACTCAGCTAGCCGAGCGCCACTGCATCCTGGTGCATAGCTGCATAGGCTGGTGACTGAAGTCATTTCGATGTCGAAATGCCTGAATTTAAATCGAGGTGATGGTTTTCAACTCTCCAAGTCGTGGAATCCAGTGTGAGGATGCCTAAAAAATAAAGATATTATGTCGCGTCTAAAATGTGTCCAAAATAATGAACATGAAGTGATATAGTGTGTTTTGTCGCTTGGGTTCGAGTTCCTGTGATAATCATAGTAAAATACTATAATACTAATTCATAGGGTAGTTCGGTATGAATTCCCTCAATGTTTTCGACCACTTTTGAGAACCACCTTATTTGACTTGATACCATAAAACTTGAAACCAAGTTTGTATTTGGTCGACACTAACAGAATGCACAAAGTGCGATGCCAAAAATGAAGAAAAGACAATTGGCTGATTTTAAATAAATCTTCTGACTAGGACTACTAAATCACTGATACTAGTTGAAAAACCCTCCAAAGTTGATAACAAATGTGTTCGAACCTACTTTTTCCATTTGTAAGGCGGGAAGGAAAGACCCTTCTCGTTTGACGTCCGAAAATACTTTATAGCTGTTGGTATCTCGATCTCGATCACTGGGCGTTGATTGGAAGGCGGATTGTTGAAGCGCCGTGACCCGAAGCGATGACTATAAAAACTTTACGGTCCGACCTGCGGAAACGCCACGCACCGCTACTTCCGGACTCGGGTGTCCTTTTTACAACCGGACTGGACTGAGTTTAAAATAAAACGCTTCACCGCCATGGCCAATATGACAAGAATGTTAGGTTTGACATCTATAAGGCTATAAGTTGGAGTTTTGGCGGGAAAATCATGTCGTTGCATTCTATTATTTTCTTATACTTGTGTTTTTTCCCGAATTAATGATTAAAAATGGTGGTGTTTTATTCATTGACAGTTAAATTACATGCACGAGTGTGGGCAAGTGATATAATGTGGTGAAACATGTCTTTTCATGTTGTTTTCAAAACTCCGTAGAAGCTCATAGTAAAGTCACCTCAACTTTACTAGGGCATGACTTGGACTCGACTATGACTGGTTTCGTGTGGCTGACTGTGATTTAATGACATATTTGACTTGATTTTAATAAAGGAAACTTGAAAATTCATTAACTTGACACTGGCAGAATGCACAACGTGCGATGCCAATAACTAAAAAAAAGACTATAAGTTAATAAAAGAAGGAAAAGAAGTGTCACTTCTTTTTCAATGGGTCAATTACATTTTTATAAAAAATATAACAGTTTCTGAAAAAGCATCACCATTACCTACTTTTTTGTATAGGGTCTTTCCCATCCCAAGTGATATCGACAAAACACTTGGATTACTTTGGTTATTGGTAGCATAGACATTGGTAGATATACTTTAAGTTAAATATTTTTAATTATACGTTTAATTTGTGTGCATAAATTAGCGTTAAATGAATGCCTTGCGTGATGTCTGCAGAGACAATGATAAATAATCAACGATGACAATCTTTCTCATACTCTATTGACAAAACCCTAAACACAGATCTTTTTGTTATTTTTTTTATTTTAATTTTGTATTTGTATGAAATTATTTTAATTATAAATTTGGTAAGTGTTATTAACTACTAATCCCTGGTCCTGCTTCTCTCCTAATTTGAGCACACATACATTTTGTTTTATTTTTATGCGAATTATTAAAATTGTTTGTTATGTTACAGATACTTCCATTAAAAGGTTTTAGAGTTTGTTCGTAGATATCTAATTATTATCACACATTTTAGAATACAGTCATTTGTAATAACTCAGAATAGGCGGCTTATAATAGGGTATGTGTAGAAATGTCCTATTCAGCGTGTCAAAACGTAGCTGTATGTGGTCAAAACAAGTGACGGTGTTATTGGAATGGACGGGCCCAGCGCTTGCAAATCGTTCAAAATTAACAAGTCGACATAATTAAACATACCTAGCTAAAAGTATGCATATTACATTTGCCAGAAAATAGAGATAGCGACTATAATTACAGCATGATAAAAAGAGAACATATGTACACCTATTAGAAGTTTGTATTGTCGTATCGTACGGCTCGCATGTCGCAAAGACAGAGTATGACTGACGCGAGTGGAGAGCCGGCGCTCAACATATAGTCTTCAGAATCCGTGCACTTATTTCCCTTCCATTAATTTTATCGTTGTCGCTGGTCAAAACAGACACAAGCTACCACCACCACCACTGGCTACTGGACTTGGCCATTTCAGATAACTAAAGCAATAAGCCCCAAGAAAAATTGAATCGTTCGAAATAAATTCGCAAAAACACTGTCGCGGATCACGTAAACAGCATCGCCATAAAGTACGTGAGCCGATAGATACGTAGTACCCTAATTTATTATAGTGCTCCCTCCACCGTCAAACGTTTGAAAGAAGGTAAACAGTTCTGTTAACTCGTCTGCTGAGCTTCCAATTTGTTTTCTTATCTAAGTTTCTTAGACAAACAAACTACAAGCTGTTTGTCTTGTTTGTTAGAGAGTGTGTTCACCGCTAATGTTGTTTAGTTTGAAGATTTTTAATGTTAATTTTTGAAGCATTTTGGAAATTCTATTTAAGCTCTATCTCATAAAATGTATAACTTTTCTGAACCTGAACCTCAATTTGCAAGATAATAGTATTCTTTAATAAAATTAGGGACGTAACTAAGTTATGGGGCTTATGGATAAACATGGATTTGCCTCGGAATTGTTAATTCGTCTTTTGTCTTTATCCACTGTTACAAGTAAAAAAAGAAGTATGGGACAATAGATTAACTATTCCGAAGCTACACTATATGCGTTAATATTATTGGCTTCGGAATAGTAGGTAATCTGTCTAACCAAACATAACTTACCATTGTTTACACTATAAATGATATATATAATATTAAAAAATAATTTAAAAAAAGAACCAACGATCGATGGTTATATTAGGCTAATTAGGAATTCGTTATTTCCAAAGACGGTTAATTAAGTAAGTATACAGGTACTACAAGAAATATCGTCTTTGTTATTTCCATAGAGAAGTAGAATTTCATCTAGGTATATTTTGTAATGCCATCTTCGGCTTAGGTAGTAAAAAGCTTACCATGCCATCTGCCTCAGTCAGATGGCATTGATGGCAATTTCCACAAAACATACCTAGATGAAATTCTACTTCTCTATGGAAATAACAAAGACGACGGTATAGGCCTCTCTCTTACCAGATGTGGGATAAAGAAGGCTGTGGATGATGTGGAAATTTCTGCAAGCATCACGTACCTACATTATTCCATAATGTTGTTTATCTTACACTGTTAGATTATTTCGTTTTTATAAACACCGGATGCAGTATAAATAAATAATCATCATCAGCCGGAGACGTCCACTGCTGAACGAAGGCCTCCCCCTTAGACCGCCACACTGTACAACACCTGCATGCCATTTGCATCCACCGGTTGCCCGCGACTTTTACAATGTCGTCGGTCCACCTAGTGCGAGGCCTTCCTACGCTGCGTCTTCCGGTTCACGGTCGCCAATCAAGAACCTTTCATCCCCATCGGTTGTCAATCCATTCTTCGAGCGGTGTGGCCTGTCCATTACCATTTCAACTTGCAAACCCTGCTAGCTATGTCGGTGACTTTGGTTCTTTGGCGAATATCCTCGTTCCGGATTTTATCGCGCAAAGTAACTCCGAGCATAGCTCTCCATTGCCCATATAAATAAATAATAAAGTTGGACAATAAAGTGAATAAGATACAACCAGGCTAACAACATCTCAATTGAAGAGAAGGAGGAGCCTTATCAAAATTCAGTTATCGTATCAATAACAAGGCTGAAAATACACCGCGCGCCTGCCGTGCCCTCGTTTTGGTTTCGTTGGCCGTAACCTACTGCCGCCGCGTGAATGAAACCACAAGATTGAGATAAATAATTACTTAGCGGAACGAACTTTATAAAATAACATCTTTATGCGAAGAGCCAACCGACGCGACGCGAAGAAGCAAATACAAATAGTTTATAAATATGTCACAAAAAAAACACTTACTAAAATGAAATAATAATCACAAAAATACGTTAATAATGAAATGAAATGAATGAATGAAAAAAATGAATGAAATTGAAGCTTATTTTAAAATAAGAGATTTATTTTAAAATAAGCTTCAATTTCATAAAACAAATTCTCTTGTAACAACGCTCAGAGCTTGGTTTTTTTGAAGCACCCGGTGGAAGGAGCATCCCGAATGGAAGCTGGTATACGGTTGTAGATCGCGGGCCCTGACCTCTCCGACTTGACGAGACGGTGCGACGGGGTTATGAGTTGGTCATTATTTTTATTGTTTCGTAAATCAAAACAAACGTAACGAACGTAACGTAACGTGCGATCGTAACTCGCACGGCAAGGGCAGTATCTGAAGTTCCCTAAATAGCTCCGCATGAGACGTCGTTCTGAACCCCACATATAGCAATATAATATAGATAGTGCAAGAAGGGTTGGATACAAGCAGTAGCGTGCAAGCATTATTGTGTTTTGGTTTGAAGGGCAATGTTAGCAGAGAAATTACTGAGCATGAAGACATTTGACATCTAATAATATCTCAGGGAGGCGAGTGCAGTACAGTGGGAGGCAGGATTTCGCAAATTCACAGTTCTGACACTGCTACACTGTTAGTGCGTTTTCTCACGAGACGACACACAACACTGCACTATAACTGCACGGCAAACGAGTCGTTGTGTGAGAAAACGGTCTATAGAAATGTATGGCGCTTGGTATCGTCACCGTAATTTACGGTGGCGTGTGTCGTCTCGTGAGAAATCGCACTTAACGCTTCACTCCTGCCACTAACAGTAGCAGTGCTAGAATTGTGCATACTTGCGAACACAATCCTGCGCCACACTGCACTGCCTGTATAATTCCATATAATTAGATATCTATTCCTACTATACATACGTTTACCAGTCCACATCAGTGTTCTGTATTTGTAGGTCGTTGGTCAATTATCATCAGGTCCAGACGGGCTGGATTGGTAGGTATATCTAGAGCTGGTGATTTGATTACGTTCGTGCCAACCTCGATACAATAGAGTAATTTCTGCGTGCTCACTTTATGGGTGCTTGCAAGGTTGCCTGAACATTCAACTTGTTCCGCGTCACAGTCTATTATATTGAAGTAGGTAATGCTTTACGATTTTGAATGAGAACACTAACAACATGATTCGATAATTGTATAAAATGTATAGCTTGAAATAGGTACATACTAAATCTGTTACGTTACTATTTATGTGTGATTTATAAAAACTATTAAATACTTGATTATTACGAGATTAAAAAGCTAATTTGAAATGGCTCTATTTCAGTGAGTCCACAAATTTTGCAGACTAAAGTGGAACTAATACTAATAATAAAAATAACTTAAATTGTTTATATTCTCATGTTATTCTCCTTTTCATACTATATTTAAAGGCCCGTTTACACATTGATTAGAATTTAGTGCGAGTCCGAATGCGAGTTTTGAGTGATTAGTATGAAACACGTTTGGACAACAATTGATTAGTGCGAGTGTCAATGTTTCATACTAATCAATGTGAAAATGGGCCTTTAGATGTGAAAATAACAAGCGAGTAGATAGCGTATTTGCAAATTTGACATTTAATAAAAAAAACTGGCCTAGTCTGACTCTGAGACTGATACTGAGGAATACGTACCACCAGAGTATCTATTATAATATTTACAGCAAGCGATATCGTTTTTTTGCTGTCTAAGATCCTTAATGCTACGAGGCCGGTATTTTTATAATTGTTCGTTATTTAACGTTAAAGTTTGACTATAAAATATAGACCTGTACAGCTGTTGGTGACCTTGTATACGAAATCTTAGTTAGTACGGAATGTACGACTAAGTAACATTATCTACTGGCTAAACATCCACTGTGGCCATGTTCACACATTCAAATTCTTGCGCAAGTACAAGGCCGTTTTGTAATCGGACATTTCTTAACTAGAAACATGTAATTACGCGAACGATACATAGAATTCAAAATGTAAAAAAGTCGAATATTATGAACGTCTAGTTGGATAAAATTTATATTTTTTTAAATTTATATTTTTTTGCTCGTCCCCACGGTCTCCGGGTCCATGCCATTTGTTAAAAAAAAACGAAGTATTACACTTAATAACTTTAAAGGTTAAGTTGGGGGGAGCTTAAATTTAATGCATTTTAGCCCCCCTGTATATAAGTTTATAAGTCTCTTACTTATGTATATGAGAATCTATCTATATACTCTAATTTATAGCCAACTGTCGTTAATATGAATGTTTTTTTATGAATACGTTGAGTACCCACGGTTATCATTAGGTTCACAGTGCTCTATTTACTATGTTAATTTTTTTTTAAATTTATTATAGTCTTTAGTCTGTAACAGAACCGTACTCAACAAAAAAAAAAACACCGTTCTCATCTCGTCCTTTATCTCGAAACAAGAAAATTGTGCCGAAGCGCATAATTTTATCGTAGTACGTAAGTACTACGATAATACTACAATGCAAACCTGATGTTGAGTGATTGTGTGAACGGTCAACATACCTCTTAGAGTTGAATGGACTTTACACTTAATGCGAAGATAATGATCGCAGCGTAGGGCGTCCACCATGTAAATTAATTAATAGGGCCATAGACGTTACGCTACAGTGAATAATCAATGTAGTCGGAATGCCACTCGCTGCCGAATTTAATTATTTATTAGATCTTACCCTGAAAATGCCAATTGAAGAGCTCTGAAGAAGGTGGATGTAGAGTTAAATCAGTCAATATATATTAAAGGCTCTGTCCTGACTGACTGACAGACAACGCACAGTCCAAACCGCTGGTCGTACAGACTTGAAATTTGTAGGGTGTATTCGTCTCGATGCGTAGGGGTGTATAAAGAAAGGAAGGGGGGGGGGGGGGGGGGGGGGGTGGACGCAGTTAGAGTCGGTAAAGTCGGTAGAGTCGGTCTTACCCCCCCAACTCTACCAACTCTACCGGGGGCGATTTAAAGTGGTGAATTTTGGGAGCGGGCCGAATTTCTTCCGTAAGCGGAAGAAGTCGCGGGCGACCTCTAGTTTTAAATAAGAGTCAAATATTATTGTGTAGCTGTAACCCCTAGATTTTGACGATGAAAAAGACAAAATGTATGTCTCTTTCCAGAATTTCAGTAATGCCGAATTTCATAAAGATCGGCCAAGTTGGCTGAAAGAGACAGATTTAGTTAGTAGAATATAATATAATATTACTAATTAGTACTTTTTGTATATTAATAAAAGAAAGGTGCACGAACTTGACGGAAATTTAAATACGATATTAATGTTATGAACCTTAAATCTTATGCGCTACACTGGTTTAAGGCCTATTAGGCGGAATATTGCACGCCACTATTTCGATCGTTTCGGGTAAAAAAAGTGGTGAATTTTAGGAGCGGGCTGAATTTCTTCTTTACGCGGGTGACGCGACCGAGTACTGTAAAAAAATATGCGAATCCCAGTTGTTTTCGAGTTTAAGTAATCGGGAACCCAAAGTAATTCATTTGGGATGATAGTAACTCACACGGGCGAGTTAAAATTAATGATTTGGATCCACTGTTTACCCAAAATATCAAATTGGGGATTTGAGTATGTGACTAAATACCGAGTAGAGATAAGCGAGGCTTGTTTAATTACAAAATGCTTTAATTTATTCATAATTTAAGTTGACACATTCTTGTTTATGTTATATTTAGGATTAGATTGCCAGTTTTGATAATACTTTGATTAAGTGCCCAGCCAGAGTTAACTCCTCCGAGTGATAATAGGTTTATTAAAATCTATACCAATAACAATAAAAAATATAATCCTTTAAATATATTTAGTGTAATATTTGGAGGGTTATATTTTTTTTATTTAATTAGTTGCTGAAAAAAAATATGACAGTGACATGGCTACAGTAGACCTAGATTTTATAAAAAAAAACAGATTGCTCTAGATGTATTATCCAAGAAGAAAATATGTTTGTATGGAGAATCGCTCACCGGATTCCCTCATAATTATCCTTAATGATGATACTCCAAAAACAAAACCAAAGCAAAGAGTGCAAGTTTTTAAGCATTAGTCACAATTCGTGTTCACCATCCAAAAAATATAGAAAAATGTAAAACAAGACACAACCCGATAAACACTGGGAAAATACGTGAAAAAAACAAATTGCAATCGCATACGTGATCGTACGCATTCTGATCAAGTCTGCATTGTTTTACAAGGTAACTTTGAAAAGATGGCGTGACTGTGGGCACTTGCACAAACCATGTTTATCCATTCATGTGACTATTATAAGGCTTTTTTTCGTTTACACACAATAAAATGCTTGTGCAATGAAGTGTACCTTTCAAATAAGTAATTCACAAACGCAAAGCACGGTCTTAACTTAGAACTATCAAGACTCGGGTTTTCCTGTGAGGCTGTATTATTTCCATCCCGTTTCCTCCCATACTTCGAGCAGCTTTGGGTGTTTTGTTTCATTCTAACTTGAGAAGGCTTGCGCGGAAAGAGAATGTGGGTAATGAACGACCTTTCGCCGTTACGGGCAAGCAGTGCGGCCCGTGCCTTCGTCGGGAGCGGTACATTCTCTTTTCGAATCACTACATCGCGATTACTCTGACAGCCTGAAAAAATTACGTAAATATTACAACACTCACGCATTGATTATGGAACGTCTGTAGCCGCCACACCAGAGTTCCCTTCCTCCCTGGACTGACTGTGCATGTGCGGTTCGCGTATTGTTTGAATTGGTGTTCCTGTTTTGACCCTGGTGATTTCATTTTATTACATTATTTTGTAACCCTCTCCCCGTGGTGTTAACTGTAATAACCCCCAATCTGTGTTTCTGTTTGTGATTTCTTTACATTTTATTGGATTGTCGTTAATTTTTTGGTGAGTATCTTTTTCATAAAATATGTTTTACGCTTACTTACTTATTTTATATACATTTCCACAAATTAATCTGTGTAGCGCTGTTTTGGTGACTCTACCTACATGTTATGCTATGTCGTCGTGTTTTTAATTTATGTTATTTTGTTGCTCCTAATTGTGTCATTTACGTGTTTAAATAATGTAGGTAAACGCTTGTTAGAATAATTTACGCAATGTCATCTAAAACCGATTTAAATTTGGATTGTAGCTGTAGCAAAAAACTTGATAAGCACCTACTCATTTGCAAAAAACTCATTGCTTTCCTAGCTCAAGCTAGTCTTTGTGAAAAAGAAAAAGGTTTTTATAGAAAATAATTTCTTTGTTTGTTTACCCTTTTTCCTCATGGTTACTCATGGTTAAGACGGGGCTTATGTAACATGTTTTAAGCTCTCTCCTTATCCTTGGAATGTGTAATGTGTTTTCCTGCTTTCGTGGTTCAGCAGACATAATCTACCGAACCTGTTTAAAGTTTGAAGAAAATTAAAAGTTTGAATATTCGATTCAACGGTTTATAAAGTAAGTTATCCATGAATAGGTCGATGGCAGATTTCTTTTAAATAAAAAAAAAAAGTATTCGTCAGATTTGGTCTCTACAGGAAATCGTGTTTCAAACATCATTTGTCTTAGTTATATCATATAACCTGTAGTAAGAGTAGCGTCAATCTTAATATGATTTTACACTAAAATTAAAACTAAAACTAAAAAAACTGTACAATATGTATGTATATGATCACGGATTACTATACTAGGTATGACTCCGTATAAATAATACACACCGACCAAGAGTGGAACACACACAAACTATTAGTTCTTTCAATATTCTGATATGACGCTAGAAGCTATTAGTTTTTTTTTGTAAGCTCAATATAATTCTTGTGTGGTAGCAAGAAACTTCGCACTAGACCAACTCCCACTTAACCAGTTTTAAATGTGTCCCCGTCCATATAATTATATTAAATTGAATCGTACTTATCTGCCTAAAACATCGCTCTATCGATTAACTCTGCCCAACAAAGAGGCCTTTGTGAAAAAGTTTTATTAAAATTATGAAACAATATTGGCGTACAGTTCGTATTAAGTACATTTTGTTTTTCACAGAACTTAATTTGCATAGTTAAGTGTTCTAGTTACCATAAAGAAAATAAGTGATAATTCACATCACTTCAGGTTTTGGAGGAGATAGATCCTTGAGGCTCTTTTTATCTGTGCTTCGTGCTCATTCTTGCCTGGAAAGATTTGTTTTGGGATTATAAGATCTATGTCTATGAGACTAAATGCAGTATATTAAATGACACACAAACCTCGAATACGCTAAGTTTTTCTTTGTTTCACACGGGTGTCCGAGCTCGTTGTGGGGGTTGCTGTAAAGGTAATTACGTCATGATAATAATATTGTATTAGGCATTGAATAGCACACAACCTATAAAAAAATAGAGTTGTGGTAGAAAAATCAATGAAAAGAGGTAGTTTCCATTTATGCCCGATAGAAGCGTTGTCCCAGTTTTCATATGTTTTTTTATAGGATACGTATTTACCTATACTACGTACCTACCTAACGTACCTTCTACATATTTTGCCATACTTTGCGTTACACACGGAACATGAAAGTGCTAATGCAGACGTGATTCACAACTGCGGCTCTATGACTCTAAAATCCAATGACAGAGAGAATAAAAGCAAGACTCGAAGTATGCGTGCAAGTATTGCAGCCTCACTCACAATGCCTGCGGAGGTCTCATGTGTATGGAATGTGACCTTACGTCGCGCCTCCTGCCTGTGAGCCGGATGGAGCAAAGATCGATGAGGGTTATTTTATAAGGCTGCATTTTGGCCTAGCTAAGATATTCGTAATTATACCTTTTCGTTGGCAAATGCACTACGTGTATAACTTCAACTCGTATTACAAATCTAGTTCGAGGTTGCTATACCTCATAGCAATTTTAGCGGTTGGGTAATAGGGTGGCTAAATGTATAAGTGGATTTCATTAGGTACGCGTTTTCTTCCAGCTATTCTCCACAGTTATGCAATGCTCACGTCATTATTCAAAAATCTATGGTCATATTCCGTAGACATTTATACTTAGATGGAATTAATTAGCGTACCGTTCCTATTATTTTGAGCCTTGAGCTGTCACAATGTCGAGCAAAGGCCTCTCTAGGTGAAAATTCTAGCGTGTCCGGATGACGAAATAAAAAGTGATAACATGTTTGAGTTTCACCAACTAGACACACGACAGCCCTTCGATTCCAGTTGGTGAATAACCCCTCTAGTCTCTTTCCATTTGTTCATGTCCAGTTGCCTAGCGTTATAAATCTTTGAATATATTAGTATATTATTTACTCAGTCTTCAACAATGCTGGGCAAAATCCTTTCCTCCTACCTAACCTCGAAGGGAGATTATATTCGGGCGATGTATTCTACTTCATTGGTCCCGTAAAACCGGATTCACATAGCTCATTGTTCTTTTTGGACACAGGTTTTCTCTCAATGTTATCCTTCAACGAACAGCCATTAGTATGTTTTTTAGAGTAAACATTCCTTTAGTATAGTAGGCACAGCAGCACGAGTACCGTTCTGTAAATGTCGTTAATTTGACGTGTCGGTAGTATAGCTGACTTATTTAAGGAATTTGAGAAAATTCCGATTTGTATCGAATTATACCGATTTAAATGACAAATTTATCGATCGTTAAGAACGGTACTCGCGCTGCAGGTTCGGGATAGAAACCTTAATCTTAGAATTGCGAGGCGCATCTTCTACCAACTGGATCACTACGATATTTAAAATGAAAGGGATACAAATAGTGAAAAAATGAATCGTAGATGCTTAGAAAACTCAGGGCCTGTGTAGTATTACAACATAAACATTACGCAACCACTATCCTAAGGCACTTAGAACAATAAAACAAACAATAAACAATCCTGTAATCGTTGACCAAACTATGCCTGTTGCAAAACAACATTAGTAAGTTACATTATTCCTCGTGTGTGATTGCGTAACGCGTCTAACTCGTTGTTATACAAAAATGTAGTCAATCCATCATCGGGTTTCGTAACGTAATGATGGAGCGTCACGACTTAATGGCCTCGAAATGGACAACTTGCACAGGTTTCGGGAACATTTTGTTGTTAATTAAAAAACTTCTAGCTAGATAGTTACACATCTAAGGTATCAAGACTTTTTCAAGACTTTATCAAGGTTTTGAAGTCTGATTTGACATGGCAGCTATTAAATCTGAACAACTATAAAATATCTGGTCTGACAATTGTGGCGACTCAACTGGAAACTTTTCATTTTTATTACTTTCATCAATTTTTAATTAATGATCTAAAGTTTAAATGAAATTTGAGAGCTTTTTATAATTTAAACTTAATAAGAACGTTTAAAATATCAGGTTATTTTTAGTATGGTTAAGTAAAGTAAGATATAGAAACTACAAAAACATAAACAAAAAGTGCAAAAATCGCCCGAGGAAATGTCATTTATATAAAGAACGGACCAGATAAGATGCCGTACAGAAGCAATTACCTCAAATTATCAATAGTAAAGTAAATAAGTATATAAGCCTTATTATGTTATAATGAACCTGTGAAGATATTATTTTTTGGCTCGTAAACACACATCAGCCGAAGACGTCCACTACTGAACTAAGGCCTTCCCCTAAATAGGGAGGGGTTGCCATAATCCCCACGATTGGCAGGCGGCTTCTAAACACCACTAAATCTGATGTGTATTATTTTTCACTCACAGTTTTCATAGAAAAAGCGAAGAATGATTCGAAAACGCAGCATGTTTTGATACAAACAACACAGCGAAAAAAAAAAAACTTTATTTGTCGATACGATTAACTTAGTCTATCTCTAAGACTTCGGCTGTCCCATAAACTGCACAGACTTTATTGCAATTTCAAGACAATCTAGCAAACGCCCACGCCGTAGCAATCTTGGTTTACGTTGATCTTTTTTCTAGTATCGTATTAGGTCACCAAGTGAGGTGACGACGAAGATTTATGGCGTTGGGTGTCACTTGTAATAATTGAGACAGTGAGATTTTCTCTACCTTTCTTTTCACCTAATTCTGATTTTCGTCATAAATGGCAAGACTGGATAGTCTGGTTAACGTGACCATGTTGTGAGATAACTATTTGAAATTTATTCATAAACATTCGTAGCGACTACTCGTATGTTTTATGTCTCTGCTATTTAAATTTATCCGAACAAACCAGCTCTGCTAGTTTTGTAAGTCCGGCTCGGAGTGATATTTTATTCGTCATTGGCGCAATTATTTTCTTTAGTAAATATTATTGCTTATCGATACTTGATTTCTAAAACTAAACGATCACGTTTTTAATGTTTTTGTTGCTATCGAATGACTTAGGGATCGAACGACTTACCTATAGTTTTTGTGAGGTTTTTTAAGGTTTGGTTGTTTTAGTCTCGGTTCTTTTCGTTTGTTGTGGTGTATTATCGACTCTACCTAATTCTTAAGACACGAAATCTCAATAAAACGGCTATCAATTTATAGAGGTATATTGTAGTAGAATTACGGAAGAAATATAAATAGATCACTGCATTTATTTTAAACTAGAGGTTACCCCATGAATAGTACGCTTAGACGGAAGAAATTCACTCCGCTGCCAAATATCTTCCATACCATTGGAATATTCACTTTTTCCTCCCTATTTTCTCCCCTATATTTGAACCCTGGCAAAAATATTACTGTCATTGTTACAAAATTCTATCCAAATACCAGTTTTTATCACTATACATTCAAGAACAAAGAATTTTCCATACAAAGTTTCATCGCATTAAGACAGGGATGCCAATAAAAAAATATTTAATTTTCGTTTGTTTTAAAGGGTAGATGACTGATGTTTATATCGTTGAAACCAATAGCTATAATGAAAAAATAAAGTAAATATAGTATGTTTATTGAAAAAATAATTTAAATCGGTTAATAATGTTCGGATATATGAGCATTTAAAGTTTTTGTTAGAGACAACTCTGTCCCTTTCCCACAAAACAAAAAATTACGTCGCGCCTTACTTGTCAGAATAGAATTTATATGGCGTACAGAGAAGTGACGTCACGATTTGCTGTTTCTTCTCTCTGTCTAGCGTGATATTAAAATGCTTATAAAGTGCTGATTTTTGATCAGATTTTCATTTTTTTTTCATTAATCAGCTATATTTATGGCCCACATTTTAATAGGACAATAAAAAAAACAGTAGCCTAATAGGCTAGATGACTGCATCCAAATACTGATTATCAAAACTAAAAGTTCAAAAACAAAGGGCTTTCATACAAATGGTAAAATTGGGTGAACACTTTAAGTGTTAAAGTGTTCACCCATTTTTACCCCTTCCCCCCATCTTATGGGTTGAATTTCTAAAAATCCTTAATACCTATAATACACATTTCACATCGAGACAAATAGGGAAATATACCAGCAGTTTAGGCAGTGCGTTCTGTCAGTCAGACAATCACTCAGGACTATGGTTTTTATAGTACCTATTAGATATTTACATATTTTTATTTAAATAAATAGTACATATTAAGTGCTTAAAATAAAACTTTGAAATACTATATAGTGATAAAAATAAAAGCTTTCTAACTTTGTCTCACTCTTCGGTGTTTTATACCTTTTCATGACAAAATTACTGATTAAATTTAAGTAAAATTTGGTAAGACAATGGTATTTATTACGCAATCGTATAAACGCAAAAATTGCGAAGACATCATGACACTACTTGTGGCTCTGGCGCAGAAGTTTTTTTTGTATGATTTTCTGGTGCGCACTATAAAATGTTTCTTTGTATCTCCGCTAGGTACGAAACGTAGTCGAGGCTTTTTGGCGCAATTACTATTCAAAACAGTTAGTATGGTACAACTGCTTATAGAGACAACCGTTTGTTCTAATGATCTTGGATTACGTGGCACGACATTGAAGGTTCTCAAGCTCATCGCAATGTGGGTAGATTGTGCTTTGCACGGAGAATACTCTATGAGTCACTTGGAAACTGATCGAGGTCGAACCATATCCGCCTTCTAGTGCACGTAGACTGGCTATTTTATTTTGATGATGACGTAATTTAAAAATCACTGATGACGTAACAGGGATACCATGTCGATGGGCGTGACGTCATCAAAGCTATTCAACAATTATATTGCTTATTAAGCCATCCACATTCCGAAGCGAAGGCATTTAATACCATATGTAGTTCCATCATGAATATAGTCTAGGTCTGGGTCATGATTGTTCTGGAAAAAATAATACTTTAAAACATTTTAACGCTTATGTCTAAGCAGTTCAATATTCCAATAAGTTATTACCTTTTTATTGATTATTATGATTGTTGCATTTATCAATTTAAGCAGCGGTTTTTTTAATAGTAAAGCCTTTACAGATTTTTTAAATCAATTATTTTTTGTCGTAATGCACTTGAATGACTTTTATAGTTGCCTATGACTATATTTCTTCACTAGCATTTTATACTTATACGTAATAGTATTTATCGGAAAACTATAGTGATGCTAGATAATAACTTTTAGTAGTGGTAGGACTACTGCAGAGTCCACCAGCAGGCCTAACATGCGCACCGCGAGAAAATTTTCTCGATTCTACAAAACAGGACAAGGCTACGAATCTGTATAAGTTTGTCTCGTTTTCGCACGACATAAAGACACGACAAAATTTTCTCGCGGTGCGCATGTTAGCCCTGCTGGGGAGGTAAGTTTATTTTAAAATAAGAGATTATTACCGTATTTTTATAATTATTATTTCATTTTATTAAGTGTTTTTTTAACATACTTAATGAAATGTGACGTATAGCTTTGGAATAATCAATAAACTATTCGTATTTGTACCACACCTTTGCCAGTTATTCAACCGGCAAGAAGTAGTGTGCAAGCATTCCTGTGTTCGGGTTTGAAGGGCAATGTTACCAGAGAAATTACTGGGTGTAAGGGTGACGAGCGCAGTGCAGTGCGGCACAGGATTGTGTTCGCAAGATCACAATTCTGGCACTGCTATTGTTATGGGAAGCCGTGATGCTTATCACCAGGCGAACGTACTGCTAGTCTCGTCACAAAAAGTATAATAAAAATTACAATATATTAAAGGGATGATTTAATGATTCGTATCAATTGACTGGCTGATTTAACATCATCAGCCAGAAGACGCCCCACTGCTGTATAATCCCCACTCTTGGTAGGCAGATTGGGGATCGCAGAATGCTCACCACCGTTAACCGAGAGGAGTATTTTAATGTGAGAAACAAAATATTTAACGGTGCTGTGTGCTATGTGGATAACTTTAGAGTACGTGTTATGGTTGACAAGACTGTTTAACGACCAAACTTGGTGGCATATGTGTACAAATGAAAGTTTGACAAGGCGGAATTCTGCACAACTTGTACAATCGACCAAGTATTTGTAATGCTCACATGTTGTACCTATTTCTAAAATAACGGCGGTATTTCGTTTTGTTACTTAGATACAATTTATCATGAGAAACTAAGTACATAATGTGTAGTGAAAATAACAGGTTGGCGCGTTCAAAAACCAAAATGGATGACATGATTTGAAATCACAATAAATAAGTAACTACTCAAATAAAAAATGAAAAACAACAACTGTCTTCAAATGAACATGGGACCATCTCGGGAGTATTATTACTTACCTTTTAAAATAAAATAAGAATTTTCAAAATCACAATTGAAGTGAACGGAGAAATCGGTGAACATACATTAAAAAAAAACATACATACCGTCGAACATAGAACCTCCTCCTTTTCTGAAGTCGGTTAAAATGAATTTGATTTGACAGCGAAAAAGTAAGCAAACCGTAGTATAAAGATAAGGCTCTTTGCAATACCCGGCTGCCTTACTAAGTAAATACCCCAAATACTACTCTAAGGATTAAAATCCGTTGTTATTATGTCGTCAATCATCTAACGTAGGTATTGTTCTAGGAGCCTTTGAGCTTATTTTTATTTTTAATCTAGCTGTGTTTGGCACGTAAATAGCGCCATATAACCTTACTTGAGTAGTGTTCAAACGCCTAGATTGTAAATTGTTAAAAAACTATTGGAAAATACGACAAGACTTCAACTTCGAAAACTTCATATACATTTGCTCCATTACTTCGAGACACCCACATAGTAAATACCTACGAGTGTTATAAACGCCTAGTAATTACATCTGTCTGTAATTATGTACCTACTATAAGTGAAACTTAATTGCAGTTCAACAAATAGAAATTCAAAAGGAGTTAGTATTCCCGATAGGAGCTATGTCGTTCTAAATTGTAAATTAGTTTTTAAACTACCATCAATACTCGTCTATTTAGTCGAATTAAAGCTTATTTAGAAGTTAGCAACCGTTTATTCTCTGGGTAGAGTAACTTTTATAAAAGGTCTAACGTTTTGGGTCAAAGTGGCCAACAATTTTGAAACTAACGTGGGGTGGATTATCAAGGTAAGTATTGAATAATCTTTTCGCTCAATTTAGAATTTGAAGTGGATCTAAATAAACGAGCTGAAATTTAAAGCGAGCTTTTATAATTAATAATAACAGGAGTCCCTTTAAATAATGATTACCAACTAATACTGACCTGTTTATTCAGATTGTCGATGTATTTTATATCACACATTCTAGATGGAAACAATAGAAAATCTATTTGTTTCATAGCTTTTCATGCCTAGATGGCCTTACAAATCTTGGTACAGTGTGTAGCACTCTCCAAAAAGTGCAGCAGAATTGAAAAACAGCATTATATATCTACTAAGTGCTAAGTGTGTCTTAGAATATTTTGGTAGAGATCTATAAATTATAGTCTAATATGACAGTCATTCATATCAAATGTTCTAACTTTTATAACGGTCAAAAAGGACCAAGCTCAAAACAAACAAATAAAACCTAGTAACGCATAAAACCCTAAATCCACATTCTATAACTCAAAAACTTGGTCATTTTACGATATCTATAAAAGTCACTCACGCATACCCAATGTCTATAAAAAGTTACATTGAAGTTGTAAGCTCGCAAACATGAGTTTCACGTTACACAGCTTTGTGTAAGTGACAAAAGAGGATCGAGCAAACGAATAGAGAAAACAGCATGTGAAATTGTGAATGTTACCAGATAGTTTTTACTAAGCTTACGCAAAAAGAGCTCCGTATTAGAGCTCAAGATATTGTTTCTGTCTTGGTCGCTCTTATTTCAATGTAACTGAGAGTGACTGGTGGCTAAAATAGTGTTGCATGTTCTGGATTACTGGAATATACGCGGATTTGTCTTATTATGGCAGATAATTATTGTACTATTATTGACAGCCTGATAGCTCAGTTGGTAGCATGTCTGCCTTCAGAGCTGTAGGGCGTGGGTTCGATCCCCCCACCCAGGCCAAAAACGTTTGTGACGTACATCGATGTTTGTTCTGTGTCTGGGTGTAGTATGTATTATAAGTATGTATTTACAAAAAAAAAAGTATATAAGTATTCTATCAGCTATCTGGTTTCCATAATACAAGCTTTGCTAAATATGGGGCTAGATGGCGCTGTGTGCATAATGTCCACCGATTTTTTTTATTTTTTTTTACTTGATATGTTTAAGAAGTGTTTAAGAGATAAAAATAAAATAAAAGTATTTAAAGTAAAAAAAAAACGTTACTTTAACATGCCAGACAAAGAGCGCATCGTCGCAGCGGCGGTAGATTTGACATTATAGTACAATAGGGTAGATGACTGATGTTTATATCGTTGAAACCAATAGCTTTGATAAAGAATTTAAGTAAATATAGTATGTTTATTGAAAATATAATTTAAATCGGTCAATAATGTTTTGATATATGAGCGTTTAAAGTTTTTGTTAGAGACAACTCTGTCCCTTTCCCACAAAACAAAAAATGACGTCACACCTTACTTGTCAGAATATAATTTATATGGCGTACAGAGAAGTGACGTCATGATTTGCTGTTTGTTCTCTCTGTCTAGCATGATATTAAAATGCTCATAAGTTGCTTATTTTTGAACAGATTTTCATTTTCTTATCATTAATCAGCTATATTTATGGCCACATTTTAGTAATACAATTCAAAAAACCAGTCATCTAGCCTATTCATTCTGTCGACTAGATACCAAATTTGAAATATTGAGTTCATGTAGTCTTTAGGATAGAGATAAACGTGTTTGTAAGAAGAAGCCCTTCAGGTAACCACGCTTCATTGCAGTTCTAGATCTAGGGCTTAGGCAAGTAATTCTAAAGGGACGCTCTTTCCAATCTCTTTGTTTATTTAGGTACTAAACACTTATAATAATGAGAGTGAAAAACATACTCGTATGTTAGAAACAGACCCAATTATTATCTATGTAAATATTTTATGTTGATTCTATTTTGTTTGTGTTTTATTAAACTAACAGATACAAGATCTTAAGTAACTCAATTTCGGGTTGTTTATTTTAGCGAAAGTAACAGAATGTTTAATGGAAATGAAATCCAAGTTTAGTCTTATTTGTAGTCTTGTTTGTGTATTCACGATTATAGATTACCTTATATTTGTTATTTACCTACTCCTAATAAAAACAAATATACAGTCGAGTTAAAAAAAAAATACATTAAAAAAAACTAGTTGTGAGCGTCGCGCGCCGCCCGCAGTTTCACCTGCGTTTTGGTGTTTATTTTTTACGACGATGACGACTTAAACTTATATATTCTTTTCAAGAGTCTTATTATTGCCAAATTTAATTGAGTCGAGCCTGTTTGATAGTCAAAATATAATAAACGAACAGACAGGCAGCGTTATATTCGAATGTACAATAATATTAGTCAAGATACAGTTATATGCTGTTTTTTCCCCTCTTTTGTGTGTCAATATACAATTCATTCTGTGGCGACGAAACTTTGTTTTTACCGTAGATTGCGTAGAACCGTGTCATGGCATAAAGCCTTCGAGCATATACTATCAGAGGTGGCAAGCCATGGCTTACTTCTCTGCCATACCTATACCTTTTGGTTGGCGTGACCACGTCCGTTTGATTGGTGTTGTGAGTTTGTTTTAGTGTGCGTCCATACGAACAGAAATTTATTTTATTAGTGCGAGTTTGAAAGTGTACCAAGCGTGTATAGCTCGTCCCCCGTAAAAAGAAGCAGAAAATAATTTACCTGATTTTATTTATTATTTTTTAATGATTTAGGCAGATTATCGCCATTGGCATTTCCAATGGTCCTACATGCTCGAAGTTCCAAACTAAGGCCATATGCCAAGCTCTGTTGTGCGAACAAATCACTCGGGAATGAGTTAGTTAACTATTTAATGTTCATTTAGAAAATTAAGCAATTAAGCAGCTTCCGGTTAAACTAGTAATGTGTCATTTTACATTTTTTCTCAGAGTAATTTGGTTTGCAGTTCTAACAAATTGCTCTCCGCATGGTTAACCACCGTCCCTCGTGAATACGTATCTCAATTTGCTGAGTTTACTTTAACAATGTATGGCCGTTCGCCGTTTTGCAGCCGGTGCTCGCTCGGTTAACTGCAGTGGAACGTGGAATTTCTAACTTGTATAGATAGGTAATTACGTCGTGCAGGCTTGAAATAATACTTTAAAAAAAAAACAACCGACTACAATTTCGATTGCCTGCATGGCATCTTTTTTCCAGTCATTTTGATTTAAAAACCAAACTACTATATAAACCCCTCTGAAGTATGACCTATATCAAAGAAAAAAATTATCATCAAAATCTATTCATAATAGACGGAGTAAACGAGAAACAAAAAAATAATTAAAAATTACATCATATAATAATAAAAACATATAATAACAGTCGAATTGAGAACCTCCTCTTTTGAAGTCTGTTGAAAATAAGCATAGGTCTTGAAAGTAATGATTTTTTTAACTTTCTGTTTTTGTCGGTAGAGTTGGTGCATATAAAAAATAAATAGATTATGAAATTCATGTTAACTTTTACCTTGATCTCATTAATTTGATTGCAATTACTCATATAATAAACAATTTTTCATGTGTTTTTCAAGTGCTGTCCAGAAGTTTCAAGAAAAATTGAATAACTACCGTCATTATCGTAATCAGTCTATCAGTCTATCATGTCGCACGGAAAAGGCGATTGGCCCATATCCAACACGCTGCCGCGTGCGTGGTAGACATGGCACAATCCACCAATCCACAACTGGGACAGCTCGCTCGATTAGTGAATTCATAAACACCATTGAATTTCTTCTCCGGACGTATGTAGGTTTCCTCATGATGTTTTCCTTCAACGAAAAGGCTCAGGCTCTTTGTCGTATGTAGATAGACATAAACCGTCTTACCACAAAAATAAGTTAATAATAATAATAAAAATAATAATATTTATTTGACTAAGCTTAGCCTATTACAGGTTATTAGTACCTTATTAATATTATGTAATGTACAAGTACTTACTTATTTATTATAGTTTTGTTGCTTATTGTTGCTTCAAACTAACGAAGCTGAGTATTTTATTAAAGTACCTAGGTATATAGTAGTAGGTATGTAGTAAGTACGTTTTTCTAAGACGTCCAAAAAATTTAAACAATTTTGATATGTTTTTTAGTCTAATATTATACAAGTAGCTTAGGTCTTATTTATATTAAAATCATGACACATTAGCATTTACTGTTTAACATTACAATTAGAATTTTAGGCCAATTTACATTAAGTACCTATGCGTAGAAGAAATGATTTTGTTTTAAAGTGCGTAAGTTGTAGGAACATTTTTCAAAAAGCTAGGTACTGGACTACTTTACTTTTTGGAATAATGCTAGTTGTTCTCAGTTCAATCAACGCTTAGACATCTGTTTAGCTAGACAGTGTCTAAAAGTTAGATACCGTTTAAACAGTTGTTTTTTTTCTCTTACCACAGAACCATATTTAGCATGTGTTGTTAAATTAATTTACAAGCAAAACTGATTGACGTAAAATGACAAAACTGAGTTAGAGACGTCTTAAACCAAGGTTGGGCACTGTTTAAATTAAAACGTGTGGCCTAGGCATGTCTATCTTTAGACGAGTGCTGGGCGCGGATTTGTGGTACGAAATTTGTGGAACATCTGTTCAATACGTGTCTAAGTGCAGGTTTTTTGACCCGTGGTCAAAATCGACATAACCATTTGTTAAACTGACTATAGTTAACTAGGTAACCTGACTATAGTTAACTAGGTTACATTTTACCACTGGTCATGCTATTGTTAGCATGACCAGTGGTAAAAAATATAACATGAAAACAATGAATGAATGTGGTAATGAATCAAAAAACCAAATCATTGGGATTTTAACAATTTGTTACCGTTTTTAACTATTAGTTGGCTTAACTAAGTACGGATCAAAAAACCGGCCTTAGGCTTGCCTAAATATTTTGTGGTAAGACGGAAAATGTCAGTAAAATTCATTCAGTTGTTGTTTTCTTTTCTTTTAAAGTCATTACAGTCATACTAGATTCATATGTGCATCTCTGAATGCATAGCGTTCTATTTACCGGCACCGCATGCACCGCTAATAGAGCGAGCCACCGATTTCTCCTTCGACGCGCCTCGAAAGTCACGAATACTTCGGGATCCGTCGTAACCAATTAGTCGACAAATGGGTCCACCACAATAGTCAAGTGGGACGAGTGACGACTAACACATCATATTTCTCGTCACGTTTTAGGTTACCGTTCCTTTGTTACGTGAGCCACTTTCAGAGAATAGTACCGGGACCGTCGTGTGACACGAATATTATTAATTATTTCATCGTGCATAAAATATGGGGACAAAGACTCGATCAGTTGGTGTTGGTGAGATGGCAATTGCTTAGTAAGTAGCTAGTGACCTGAGTCAAATTTCGGCGCCGTATCAGAAGGTTTATCAGGGTAAATGAGGATGGTTGCAGAACATCGGCAAGTTAAAACGTCTACATGGTGACGACTTGAGTGGAAACGACTTACTAGTAAAAACTCATAGCCAGTCAAAACTTCAAGCCCTAAAATACTTGACAATGGCAAATGCGTCGATAGCGCGGTGCCAAAATACCCAGGAGGCGAAAAAAGAAAAAAAACATCTAAAATGTGAAAATTGTTAAAACGTCCATTACGAGTATACAAAATGTCAGGAACAACCAGTAACAAAACAAACAGTGAACATATCTTTACTAACTAAAATCAGAAACAGAACAAAAACGCTTCCAATAATGATATAGAAACAAAAAAAAAAACACATATTTTTTTCATTTTTCTCCATTTTTCTCCATTTTCTCCAAAAGCGTAATATAATTATATTATAATAATTTACTCATACCTAAATCAATGCGATGCAGCCAGGAAAAAATATGAAATTCAAAAAAAATTGGCAGATGCCTATGTCTATTATGTTCAGCAATGGAATAGAGAGATAAAATTAACTTTATGTGAGAGGGACGCGATTGCGATAAATGACCCTCGTTTTCATCCACAGCCTTCTTTATACCCTGATAGACTTGAAGCGTCTCTTTTCCTATATAAGTAATATTTATTTATTATAATCACACACAACATCAACAGCCGAAAGACCGCAACTACTGGACGAAGGTTTTATATAATAGGTCGTCGTCGTCAGCCATAAAACGTCCACTGCTGGACGAAGGCCTCCCCCTTTATAGAGGGGTGTTGCCATAATCCCCACGCTTGGCAGGCGGCTTGGGGATCGTAGAATGGTCACCACCATTAGGCAAGAGGACGCTGCTGCCCGTCCTCCGGTGGGTCTGGTTGCAGTTTAAGGACATACCCAGGTCCATAATATATAATATAATAGGTACTTCGGTTTAATTACAACATTATTTGATAGAATTCGGAATATTCTTCAAATCCAGAATGAACATGTTTGCTTCTGGGTAAGCGTGCTCTATTCTTGACTGCATAGTTGCTTAACTTCAGGCAGAATGTGGTCAAACGCAAGCCTATTGCGAATAAAAAAAAACAAAAAGAACGAATAAACTTAAAACACAAAAACACTTGGGACGGAAACCCAGAGATTGCTCGTATGCCGGTTCGAGTCCTGCCAGAGGTCAACTTTTTTTTTACTGTTTAAGCTTTAAAAACATATCTAAAACGCAAAATTGGAAAATCTCTCATTAAAAGTAAGTTCCTACTTACTAGGTAATCGTTGAGGAAGAAAGGTTCTTAAGTGGCGACCGCGAACCGGAAGACGCAGCGTAGGAAGGCCTCCCACTAGGTGGACCGACGACATTGTAAAAGTCGCGGGCAACCGGTGGATGCAATTGGCAGGTTGTCGTACAGTGTGGCGGCCTAAGAGGGAGGCCTTCGTTCAGCAGTGGACGTCTCCAGCCCTGCTGATGATGACTTACTAGGTAGGTACTACGCAAGTATTTCAATAAGTTGTGCCCAAATATGAATTAGAGTATAAAATAAGACCTGTAGTAATATTGGTCGTTGCAGTAATAATATCAGACTGGTGCAACTTTTATGAAGTTATGCAGCTAAAATTGCGAAGTCGAGTGTTATAATAATATATTGTGAAATATACGAGAACCGTACTTAGTGAGTTTACTGTTTGTTACGTAAATGCAATCAGGTTTGGATTTGTGATATTTTCTCGGCTAGACCTGCATTTTAACCACTTACCTAATAATAATAAGTACACAAAACCAGGTATAAGTTAATTTCTTTTCTCTGCTTAGTATGTCGTTCCTTGGAGAAACTATTAGCCTTTTACCCGACTATGCAAAAAAGAGGGTTATGAATTGACAACTATTTATGTATGGCTTACTAAAAAGTTTATTTATAAACAATCGCGAGCGAATCGATTTCATCTAGGCAAGCGTGCTCTAGTAGTGTAGATCTTCTCGGGTTTCTTTAGATCGGGTGAGATGGCAGTCAAAGACGAGCCAACTTGTTGTATTTTTTATTTATAGGCTTGCGTTTGACTGCCATCTCGTCTTATGTTATAAGAAGATGTAGCCTACGATGAAGGGCGCTTGCCTAGAAGAAACCGATTCACTCGCGTCTTGAAAATACCCAGTATTTCAATATATTTTTTTTAGTTTTTTTTAATTATTTATAAAAAATACAAGTGGATTCACTTAGAAAAATGCTACAAGAAACTTAACATCGTAGGTACTTGTTTCAAAAGAAGTACCTATACCTAAAGTCATATTCTACATGCTAAGCTATACATTGTTAGTTCTAATCAGTTAGCTTCCTTTTAAGGGCATATTCTGTACATCAAAACAAACAACTTTTACTATGGGGCCAACGTTGACATCGCAAAAAAATAGCTGTTTCATACATTTTGCCCAATGTCGATGAACATTTTGTATGGAACAGCTGATAATTTTTTCGTGAAAAAAACAGCTGTTCCATACAAAAAGTTCATCGACCTTGGGCAAAATGTATGGAACAGCTGTTTTTTTTGCGATGTCAATGTTGGCCCCATAGTAAAAGTAGTTTGTTTTGATGTACAGAATATGCCCTTAAAAGGATGCTAACTGATTAGAGCTAACCCTTATAATAGAAAATAGCTATTTACAAACTTTGAAACCACCATATATACCAGCTATCAAACGTGCAGAAACGATTACCAATGCCAAATTTATTTCTATTTGTAATTAAACTTAACTAGCAATAAGTCAATCTTTGAATTCTTTGAATGTTTTGCGTTTTTACAATGTCGGCCTCACGCAACGGCTCTGGAGAGGAGCCAAGATATCTTGCCAAGGTTCAAGACAAGAGACAAGTTTTTTTGTTCAGGTTTTAAGACCCAATAACCACCAAGCGTTATTCGAGCAACGTGGCAGAATGGAAATCATGCTAAATATTTTAGATTAGATAGCGTAGACAGCTTTTATTTTTGGAAGTGTTTTGAATAGAGTTTAAATCTTCTAGGATATTCTGTTACAATTTATGTATAATGTAATTTATTTTTACGCGACTGCCCAAATAATGGAATGTAATTTATTTTATTTTATTTATTTATTTATTTTATTCTCAGTTACATTACAATGAATGTTTCGGTAACTAGCACCTACTAAACCTCGCAGAGGTTTGTCTTAGGGAAATCTATTATCTCTTAATGTTTTCAGGGTTCTTATATGTAGGTATCTATGAATGTATATATGTAATTATGTGAGTTTTTCTTTTCCACTATAAATTCTAAATGCCTGAACATTTGGATGTATGGGCTTTCTTTCTGGAAGGATTTAACTATCTCTCTCGGTAACTTTAGAAACCGCTACATAATCCAAGTGAAATTATAGCTATACATTTTTTTAAAGACAACAAAAACATTTTTTTGGTATGGCAGTAGAGTTTTAAATTATGCCTTGTTATGTTGTTCGGTTTGTTACTTTTTCAACGGGTACAACAATAGCGACTCAGAACCTAGTGTCCTACCCAAATTTCGAGCTGAAAGTTTCCGTTCCATTACGAAAATTGTCAATAGGTAGTTGACCAGGCCGAATATTTATGAGCAAGCTATAATGTTTCTGTCTGTGATTATGTTAATAAATAAGAACTTGTCAAAAAAAAGAAAAAGGATTCCAACAGTATGTTTTTTATAACGGTCATAATTAACGGACGAGTGAGACGCTCTCTTAATGTAGATTACGTAAAAAAATAACTCCTGCTAAATGGTCACTCAACTGCACAGTCCTGGATACTCGCAGAACTTTGATTATCAAACAAAGTCCAGGATCGGTCCTGTCACTGAAGAGAGAAATGAATAGAACGGAAATGTGGCGGGCCGCGCTAGTCTGCATTAAGTGCAAATGCGCTTAATGGCAATTCTACCAATATACATGTTTTTAAACAGAGAATACTCAAAAATACAATTTAAATAGACGCGTAGGAAATCAAACCACATTGTATCGTAATTAGATTAACTTTAATCTGTTGCAAATTGGTATTTCCAGCGTTCTACTTCAAATGCGCGACCAATTATTGGCGTTTTTTCGTCGTAGTGTCTATACAAATAAGTGTGAAACTGGCGACAGCGGTTTTCTATACAATTGGTTTAGAACATTGTTTTGACAGCCGTTCTACCTAAGAAGTAGGGCTTTCGCTTTTCTGTGGTCCAGGGCAACACAGCAATGGCGAATATGCTGATTTAGAAAAACAAAATTTAATTTGAAGCGTTTTTTTTTAATGAACTGTGCATGTTCCCAGTGATAACTATACATATATAAAGATTCCAGCACATACCTACATTGTTTTAATTATTTAAATTAAACTTGGTGGTTTAGAGCCTAATGCTATCATTCTCCCTGAGATAAGGCTATAAACGCCACTTGAAAGCAAAGCTCATTTATTTGCGGAAGACAGTAGAATACTTTTTTCTTTAATTTCTTTGCGGCGAGTTTTCTAGCGTTCAATTATTTTTAAGCCGTATTCAGGATAGCGGCGAGGTTCTCTTGGGATTTGGCAGGCCTTTTTATTTACATTTTTTGGCTTTATCTGCCTTAGGCATGACTAGCAGAGTTGAGTATCTATCCCAATAGACGATTTTCGTACAAGCAAAAAAAAACGTTCATAAAAATCCGTTAGATGGCGTTGACAAGACATGATTCTGAACAGTATCACTACCTAATATGTGGTTCTGAACATTTTAAATGAATGAGTCACTGACAAAAGGCCAAAAAATAAAAATAAAAATAATTTCCTTTTCATCAGTTCTGTCCTGCTTTTTGTGGTTATTGTTTGTCCAACAAAGTACCTAAGTACTTGTTTATGGTATTTCCTATGCATGTGGTCTTTTACAACAGAAATTATGAAGTGCAGATTAGTAATTAGTAGTGTGTTTGCTTTTTCATTAAACAAATGAGAAAAAAGAGAATCATTTCTCGTCAGCGCCATCTATCTTTAGCTATAGAACTACGTTCGGACAGCTGTAAGAAAACCTCCCATTCACCAACTGAGAAGACTGTCAATATCCATGCTGGCAGTACGCAGATAGATTAGGGTAGTACTTACTAGTAATTTTCAGGTTTCAACAGCTTCAAATCAAACACGAAAATATTTAACAAGCTTACACAAATATTTTAACGAAACGACTAAAAGTTGAAACTTTTCAGATTGTTGAAAAGTTCACGTAACAACTCAAATGAGCCCGGGGCATTAGAAATTCTTTAAACAAAACAAATACTTTCTTCAACAAAACTTTAGCAGAAGTCGAAAAAGGATTAAACGCGAGACGAATTTTAAATAACGTTTGAAAACCACAAAGGCATACAAAGCGACAAATTTAACTCTAAAGTTGGCTAAATAAGGTAACTACGAGTTTTTACAGAGATTTTTGGGTTTGTTTGGAAATGCGATGCTGGCTCCTCCATTTTATTCCCGAATAAGTTGGTGACTCTATAAAACGAATGGTGATGGCAAACATTCAGAGGCTGTCGCTGTCGCCCGGAGGATACTTCCTTCAGTCTCTGGAATCTTTTTGTTTTGTTTGTGACATCGTCTTCCCTCGGGACGTCAATTCACCGTGTTCGGGATAAAACTTGGCTCAGAAAACATTAACTAAATTCTCTTTTCGCGAGTACAGTATTGAAAAGAAACATTCTTGAGGTTTCTTTATTGGAGAGAATTTGTAGGTTTATTTGGTACTAGACGGTAGCAACTAAATTTGTTTCTTTTTTTTTATTGAATGGGCTAGCGTTTGACAACAGCTCTCCTGACGGTAAGTGACGATGTGATCTAAGATGAAACATAGAACACGCTTGCCCATGCCCATGAGGTGCCCATCACTCGTCAGGTTGTACTTATTAGGGAACACCGACGTAGGGAGAACATTCTACTCCTTAATTGAAATAAATATAATAAAAAATAAGTTTTTAATGAATTAATAATAAAACACAATTTACTTACTTACCTACATATTTATATATTGTTTACGTATAGTACGAAACTCAAAAACTGAGTGTGTTAAACGTGTTTATATATTAATAATAATAATATCATTTTATTTTGGAAATATAAGTCCATAGTAAAAAAATATATCACAGAAATAATAATTACAAGATAAACACACAAACTGAAAACTACAAACAATGAATAAATGGCCGGGCCAGCCATAAACTTGGCCAGTTGGCAGTTCTGAGACCTGCAAAAAATTGGCTGTTGCGGCTGTGAAGTGCGCTGCAAGAGAGACTTTGCGATTGTATGCACACCGCACGCCTAATTTTTGCTACCGCACAGCGTCTCGCGTCTAAGTTCACAGCCGCCATTAAGTTTGAATCAGCCTTACAGGTTTACGCAAAACTCGACAAGTGCTCACTGTATTCATTAATTTTTGTCAACAACTTTTATTACGGGACCGACACTGAAACCGCTGTTTCATACTTAATTATTGTTGAATGTGAATTAGGCTTTTCTATCATATGACGTTTTTACCATTTTCAAGATAGGCCACTTTTCATAATTTTTGAAAAACCTTTAATCTAGCTTTTTCTTTCCTATGGGTCCCATGTCCCATAGTAAAAGCTATTCACAAAGGTGGATGACTTTCGGTTCAGTACTCTCCTTAACACATTGCAACCTTCATCCTTCGATTAAAAAAAAATCTCTTTGACTCTACTTGGGTGTACTGATAGGTAGGTCGAATTACACTTTAGGGTTTCGAAAATGTTTAATATTTATAGACGAACCGTCATATGCATAAGGCGCTAAAACGTATTTCAAACCTATTTTCAGCCTAATTTAGGTAAAAACTGTTTTGAAAAATTTCTTTCGAATTATGATTTGAGTTTGAAAAAAGAAGACAAAACACTTTCTAATTATAATAGGTTTGAAATACTTTTTAGTGTTTTATGCATATGACGGAAATAATATTAAAAGGGGATTTGATATTAATACTGAGAAATTTATAGTATTAATACTATTAAGTCTGTCACAAAAGCATTTAGAGCTCAGTACAATGAATTTATTGCCAAGCATTTAGAGCTCAGTACAATGAATTTATTGCCCTTTTATCCAAAGGCAGATAAAATTGCAATGCTCCATAAGTTAAATTCATGTTTCAGTATATATATTTGCATTTTGTAAGCGATGAAATGACAATAAAAAGTTATTTTGTAATATATTCCCAACGCCAGTGAGGACATTCCCGTCCAATGATGTTATATGTTTCACTAGATCTGAAGTTTCCGCTTCAAGGAAGCCTCGCCTGAAATAAGCTTGACAACTTATTCAAGCTTTGACGTCTATCATTCTCTATTGCCGATGAATTCGGTTCATATGTCTAACATAAAAAATGAGTAAATGTGTCGTAAAAAGCTGTGACTCGTGCTCCGAACACACAACAGATGCCATGGAATTTCTTTCCACATGTTAGTTTCTATTAATATCCGTATTTTACTGCAACTTATTGCAAATTTTCGTAAAAATATTTTCGAAATTATGTGTCATATCATTTTGCTTTCGGTGCTGCCAGGAAATCCTTTTTTGGTTTTCTCCATATATGTGGGAGCTTTTTATTATTTTTTATTTGCTTAAATTGCCTTCTTAATTGGTTTACTTCTTAAATCAAAGTGATGTATTATAAGTGGTGTAGCCTTTCTTCGCAAGTATTTTAATGTCAAAACCTATTGAATTCGAGTTCATTCCAGTAAAATCAATACATTTTGCGCTTATATTTCTGAAAAACCAGATGATTTCAATTATGGGTTAGTATTAGAATGGCTAGATTGCAAAATGACTACATTTCATTTAGGCCACATCTCTAAATATCCGAGTCGCAATTTGACTAAATCACATCTATTCCATTCTATTATTATCTATTCTATATTTTAAGCATTTTATTTACGTAACCGAACATAACTCTGAATGGTAACATTGCACTTGAGCCCCAAGATACAGGCCTCGAGCCTAGTTTGGGGCTCACCGTTAATTACCTTGATAAAAAAATTACTGTATTTTGAACTATGTACCTAATTTAAGCAAATATGTACTTCTCTATGTGGTTGGTAATAAAAACTATTCTATTCCACATCTTAAAATGGCCAATTCGCAAAATTACCACATCGCACATCGATTAAGTTAAATTGCTACTCGGATACTTTGAGATGTGTATCCAGCAGTGGACGGTTTATGGCTGACGACTAATACATTTTGACTTTATGGTATGCACTGAAAATATTTTGTAAACTGAAAATGTGTTTTTGTTCGTTAATTTTTTTAACTTTGATGATCCAAAAAAAATGTGAATCTTTTTATTGTACTAAACTTCAATATGTATTCGATATCATGTTATATCGTAGCAGAAGTTTTAGGGAAAATTTTCATCAGGTAGGCAACATCGATTTCGATATCAAGTTTGCGCTAAAACTGGCCAACGACAAAAGAAAATAAAAACTTTTGAAAAAACGGCTCCATATTTTTTTGCGCGATCATATGACGTTTACCCCTCTATGTATTTTACTCTATGTTCCCGTCCGTCTAATGAGGAAGCTAGTTGGGAAAACATTATCATTAGCTCCATCAGTAGCCGTCAGTCTTCAGATGGGTGATCGTGAGTGGCTTTTATTTCTGAGCGCTACCGTGGGTCGGATGACACGTAAAATTGTTGGTCCCGGTTTTTTGTTCTATATTCTGTAACAACAACTGTCAAGCCGTGTCAGAGGACTTTCGGTGGCATATTAACTCTGACACTAGGGCTGGTCACTCAGTATATTTGAACTTACTTACTAGTAGAGATGTTTGTTAAACTAACATTTTGTTTGTTTGTTATTATCATCTAATGTTAAGTTCTTCTAAAACACTATAACGGTCACCCATTATCTAAATAAATAAAACATCTGTTCTACAAAGTGTTGCAGTGTTCAATTTACAGATAATAGGCTAGATGAATGGTTTTTTTTTAATTGTCCTATTCAAATGTGGCCCATAAATATAGCTGATTAATGAAAAGAAAATTAAAATCTGATCAAAAATAAGCAACTTATAAGCATTTTATTATCATGCTAGACAGAGAGGCGAAACAGCAAATCGTGACTTCACTTCTCAGTACGCCATATACATTCTATTCTGACAAGTAAGGCGTGACGTCATTTTTTGTTTTGTGGGAAAGGGCAGAGTTGTCTCTAACAAAAACTTGAAGCGCTCATATATCAGAACATTATTAACCGATTTAAATAATGTTTTCAATTACCATACTATATTTACTTAAATTCTTTATCAACGATTCAAACATCACTCATCTAGCCTATTGAAATATAGTGGTGGATATTATAATGTCATACACAAGTAGGTTCTATTTTTTACTGAAAGCAGAATATACGAGTACGAGCTAATTATACAACTTATATCGATATAGCTACAATCAAAGAGTATTTACGCTAAGTGACGCGAATGATCTCAGTATGGGAAAGTATCACTTGTGTTTCACAGATTTCTAATGCAAATATTAGTCGCAGGCAAACAAATACTTTCTAACCTGTCGACTCGCTTTCACCATATTTATGATTTGGTAGCCCTAAAACAATTAACATGTTATTGCATAAAATAATGACGCAACACATACATTTTTGCTGCTGGTTACATGATCGAAGATTTTTGCAAATGCCGCAATAGGGTAGATGACTGATGTTTATATCGTTGGAACCAATAGCTTTAATGAAGAATTTAAGTAAATATAGTATGTTTATTGAAAAAACAATTTAAATCGGTTATTTATGTTCTGATATATGGGCGTTTAAAGCTTTTGTTAGAGACAACTCTGTCCCTTTCCCACAAAACAAAAAATGACGTCACGCCTTACTTGTCAGAATATAATTTATATGGCGTACTGAGAAGTGACGTCACGATTTGCTGTTTCTTCTCTCTGTCTAGCATGATATTAAAATGCTTATAAGTTGCTTATTTTTGATCAGATTTTCATTTTGTTTTCATTAATCAGCTATATTTATGGGCCACATTTTAATAGGACAATACAAAAAATCAGTCATCTAGCCTCAATTCGCTTAATCGCAATGAAACAAAGAGATCAATGGCTCCAGCATAAAATAATTTTCTGTAGATACTTCTTACGCGCAAACAGTGATAACAATTAACTGGTAAGTACATCAGTTATTGCATGAATCAATTTCGTAATTATGCTATTTATTATTCTTATGCAATATTCTCATTCACACACTTCAATTTCAACTAACTGTAAAGCCCATAAAGGGCCACATTTTAATAGGACAATAAAAAACAACCAGTTTTCTAGCCTATTATGTGACGAACTAAGACTATATGTAAGTATTTATTTTTTCCTCCATAATATATATCAATTAAGTTTATTTTACCAACTCAACAAGTGAAAATACAAGTCATAAAATAAATAAATCAATATTGCGCACAAAATCTTACAATTTATTAAATAGGTAGGTACTGTGTTGACTGTCGAGAATTCATTGCCCGGTTAAACAATTCGTTGCTGAACCCAGCGACGGTGATAATGGAATGGACGGGCCCAGCGCTTGCAAATCGATCAAATTACCAAGGCAACACGATCAAGCATACCTAGCTAAAAGTATGCATATTACATTTGACAGAAAATAGTAATAGCGAATCTAATTACTGCATGACAAAAAGAGAACACATGTACATGTATTAGAAGTTCGTACGGCTTGCATGTCGCAAAGGCAGAGTATGACTGAAGCGAGTAGAGAGCCGGCGCTCAACATATAGTCTTCAAAATCTGTGCGCTTATTTCCCGTCCATTCATCTTATCATTGTCGCTGGCTGAACCTACATATTTATTAGACCTGTTCTTTGATTTGTTTGTTATTGTGTCTGGGTGTAGGTATGTAAGTATTATAAGTAAGTATGTATTTACAAAAAAAAGTAAGAAAAATATTTTATTAGCTATCTGGTTCCCATTGTAGCATTGCTTAGTTTAGGGCTACATGGCGCTGTGTGTAATGTCCACCAATATTTATTTATAATTTTGGTTGATATTTGCTATGTTTATTTCTTTATTTTTGTCATTTTCACTAATGATTGAAAAAAAAAGATTAGAAACGTTCTTTTAAGCGTTTAGATTTAATTCACAAAAAACAAAGGCGAATCCTATAATTAAATCTGACATACGTGATCAATTAAAAGTTCCGCAATTTCGTGTGACCACCAAAACGCAGAGTTTGTTTCGAAACAACAACATGGAAGTTAAAAACGAAATGTGGGAACTTTCGTGTTTTTGAATGCTGTGTCGTAACAGTAAAACGGTACCTTCACTTAACTAAGTACCTGACTGTTAAACGTTACTTATCTACGTAACGCAATGTGTTGTTTTTATGTCTATTTGTTTTACTATGACGGGTTGGATCAGTGTTTTGCATAATTATACTAACCTTTTACGAGTATTTGTAGAACTAGGCGTTGAGAACGTAACTAAACTATATATTTTTAACTTAAAAAACAGACTTCCGTGGTAGCGATGCCAAATAAAAATGCTAAAAAGCGTTTAAGAAGCCGAAGCGAAGCCTTTCAAAACTCAATGAATATTTTATTATTTTTATTAATTTCATCGCTTAGTTAGAGTAAACAATTTTCGCAGAGCTTTTCGCTGCCTGTAACAGAATGTGATACAATTATGCAAATAGCCAAATAAAGCAATTAGAAAGAGGGTAGTTTGAATTTTTAACGCAACCTCCGGGCCTGACCTGTTGGCCATGGCGGAATGTTACAGAATATTGTGCAAAATAATATCGTTCTTATTTTGTTGGCATTTACAATGATTTTTTTTATAAAGCATTGATTACACAGTTTAAAATTGACACTAAGGCCATTTAGCCACTTTGTGAACGTCGAGTAGCTCCGGAATAGTTAATCTTGTATTTATCCGCCGAGTTAAAAAAGTTAAAGGAAACAAAAGGCAAAACACATTTTTTTTCCAAAATCCAAAATCCACATTTATTGATCGTTAAAAATGTCGATATGTGAAGGGATAGAAAAACAGATTTTCTTGATTCATTTTTAAGACATTGACATGTCCTAAAACTGCATCCAGAACCACCAGAAGACGGGCAGCAGTGTCCTATTGTTTGCGATCCCCGAGCCGCCTGCCAAGCGTAGGGATTATGGCAACACCCCCAAGTTGTTATCAAGGCGAAAGCCTTCGTTTAGATATGGACGTCTTCTGGCTGATGATGATATTAATTTACTTATTGTTGTAGTACTTTAATTTATTATGTGTTGTTACTTCATAAAATAATTATGTAACGATAGTAAAGGATAAAATCTAGCGTGTTTAACTAGGTCAAGTAAGAGTGACCTAGTTAGATAAAATCAGTACGTCGTATAAGAACATATTCGATATATAATATATGTGGTTACGTAGAGGATTCACAGAACTAGTGAATTTTTAACAAAATGCCCGGGCGGCCGCCGCCGGACGGGTGGAGCGCGAGGAATCCGACCACACTGGAATGTTCTTGCAAGGCTGATATCACATTGACTACGCACGACTAGGTATATATTTTTGTAGATTATTTAAGTACTTACAGCGAGAATTTGTATATATTTATAGATTATGTAAGTGTTTATATAAATGGCAAATTTATAAGTAGGTAGGTAATAGAATTTGATGATCTGTAAAAATATGCGTAGTATACCATACCTTGGAAAAAACACGACTGAAAATGTAGGTTTTTTTATTATTTTATTATTATCTTATAGGCTTGCTTTTGACTGCCATCTCGTCTGATGTTAAACGAAGATGCAGTCTGCGATGAAGCACGCTTTAGAAGCAACGATTCACTCGCGACTTGAAGACATCCATATTTATTACATTATTTACTTACAGTTTCCATTTACTCCCACTGTCCTAGTTCTTATACTTTCTGTTTTAACGCATAAACAGTAAGAAAAATTATGACCTCTGGATGTGTGGAAACACCTAATATAAAAATACTCTAATGTTCACATATTTATTTGTGTAGGCATTAGTTTTTGTAAAACTTCAAGATAGTAAAGTAAAAAATTAACAACGCTGCTTTTAGTTCCACCATGTTTCAACTTCCAGTCATTCGCATCTACCCACACAATTCAAAATACCTCTCTTTGTTTTATTTATACTCTAGACATGAGCACAAAACCTCAAACATTTTTCAAAACCGAACGATACATCTTCGTCCTAAGAATAAAGCGGTGGGTACACGCGAGCGACGCGACGCGATACGACAGGCGGTCGCGTGTCGCAACACAACCCACGCGTTGCCGGCCCACTGCACACGGCTACATGTCATGAATCATTCACGCGTATAGCATGTAGCTTCGCCCCGCAGTTTTTCTTGCATGACATCATACTAAAATATCAATTTATAAGTTAGTACATTGAAACTAAATATGTCCCAAATTGCTATAGGTGCTTTGAAAATTTCAGTTGTTTCCTTCGATTTCAATTCTGTAAAAATTTGTATGCTAGTATGTATTTCATTTTTAATTAAGACCTTGGTTTAAGCTTTTTTAAGAAACATCTACAATATGGATCAGTTTTGTCTAACTCACAAATGTATTATAAGTATTTACTCTTAATTTAAATAAAACATTTTAAAAAAAAACGCTTGAACTTTTGACCTGAATTATTATTTTTTCCAAAAAAATACTGTTTTTTTTTATAAATACAAAACTGGAGTAGTGGTGGGAAAAGTATCCAGAATATTGGTGACATTGCTAAATTGGATGGCAAACTAAGTTTTAACCTCATAATCTTATAACACAAGTTTAATCGTAACACTATCCAAGATAAACTTATAATATGTAGAGGTATAGTATCCACTCCTACTAAGTATTTATTTATTAAGAGCACAAAGATTCTAGATTAAAATAAATGGTCTCAGCGTCGTACACGGGACGACAAAAAGTTAAAAGCAGATTCATGTCCTAAGCTTTATTTTGTAGGAGTTGTAGCGTGTTCTATCTTTTGCATAATGCATTAGGTATATCAGATTGGATAGGTTATACTGGTGTCTACTCTACGTTTTAACAGGTTTTTAATCCAAATGTCAGATAGTCCGCAATTTTCGGCAATATTTTAAATGTGTCTACAATATTATTTATTTATTACTGTGGCGTAAAACCAGGTGATCTAATCCTATCAATTTGGTTGGTTGCATTTGATAAGTTCAACCAAGCTTAACCACCTTGTTATGAAATAAGAATCGGAAAATAAGCAGACCAACTAACTCCAGTTGGTTTTAAAAATTACAGCCAGTTTTTAATTCATAATTTAGATTTTAAATGATTTTAAACTTATATGCGTGAGCATGTGTAATATGTTTCTTCCAACTCATATATGTATAATGAAAATCACTTATGAATATGTAATATACTACATTAACACATAATTGTTATATCCTGGTAACAAAAATACTTTTGGTATAAAGCACCAGATAAAATTGTAGAGCAGTGATAGTATGGAAAAAATGTGTTGATATTTACTCGTTTGTTATCAAACACGTTGTTGATGCATTATAATTCTCATTTAAAGCACTAAACTAAAAATGTTGAATTAAATGAATTGTTATTAGTTATTAACTGAATACTCTAGGAGAATTCCTAGAGCCAAGTTACTGAATAACTGTCATGGTATGTGATTGACTAGAGGCCTTGCAGTTTAACCCACTTAGAACTAGTTTAAGTACTTTACCAACATAAACAAAGATTTTAACTCATATCTCAGTTCCAATAACTCGACTCCGTTGAGCCATCACAGAGTGAAAAAGTCAAAGATACAAGATTACGCACTTACAAGCTTCCGCATTAATAAAATAAGTGTAAGCCTGAAAACTGATTGGTACTGGTATTGGTATTGGAACATTAATCCTGTTTCTTTGATTGAAGTTAGTAGGTACCTATAGCAAAACATGTGTTGATTTGCATTGTTTGTAGTCAAATAGATTGATGTTGTTCGTTTATAACACACTAGCTGCAGCCTGAGCTTTCACCCGCGATTCCTGGAATAACAAGTAGTATATGTTTGAATTCTAAGGTAACCTACCTTTAAGCTACCTTTATGCCAAATTCATCAAATTATTTTCAACCGTTTCAGCGTGAAGGAGTAACAAACATACACACACACCGACAAAGTTTCGCATTTATAATCATCAAAGCCGGAAGTGATATCGTATATCCAAAGCTGTCCAGGCATTTAGAAGTTATGGTAGAACAAAGAAACTCACATAGGTACATAGGTCATGAACCTTGAAAACGTTACACTCCTTTGTGTGGGCAGTTGTGTAAAAAAATAATGTTATTGTATCAAAAGAGAGAGAGCTAGATCCTCCAAGTACCAAAACAAAAATTAACAAAACAATAATAATTTCAAAAATCTAAACTCGATATTACTGAGACGTCTTAAACTGTCAAAATCTGCTTAAGAATGTTAAATTAACTTCAAGTATGGCAGAGTGTGACCAAAATATTCAACAGTTTAATTGGTTACCTTGTTCCACTTAGCTAATGTTGTCTTTGGAAACGCGCGGATTGAGACCATAACGCGATAAGTACGTGTAATTACTAGTTGTTACGTTGTTAGTAGTTTTAGTAAGACTTATTACGTATTTTGTCTTTTCTTGCCTTGCTATCGGTTTTGTTGTTTTCCATTTTTCAATGTGCATTCTTCCGCAGCAAGTGTTTTGCTCACTTTGTGAAACTTATTTAGTACGACTTTTCCTTTATCCTCGAAACATTATTCTTCATCTTCTCTTCCACCTTTTCCTTTCGCTATACTTTTGTAATTATATAAGTGTAAGTAGGTAGGTAAATAAGTAAGTACTCGTATTCTATCAGTTCCCATAGTACGAGCTTTGCTTCGTTTGGGGCTAGATGGCGCTGTTTGAAATATCAGCGCGTCGCGGTTTCACCCGCCATCGTATAAAGCACTCTACGCATCATCGTGCTTGCTGTACAGCCCGCCAAGGTCAAGCCAAGGTCATGCACGATACACGATGCAAAACGACAGTGAATAGTCTTGACGTACAGCAAATTGAATGAATTGAATGAATGTCGCTTGCTGGACTTGCTGGACGCGTTTTGCATCCAGCGAGTGCCCCGCGAACGAACATGACCATTTCCGGTGCGGAGTGCGGGCTGTACAGCAGAACGGTCGTGTATAACCTTGCTGTACAGCAGATTCCATTTTTTGTTTTTTTGTACTGGCTACTGCCTCATTGCCTCAAGCTCTAAGCTTGTATCGCGAGGCAACATCACGTCAAAATGGACTGCGAAAAGCCTTCAAAATTCATTGAAAGATACAAGTTCCACTTGTCTGCGGAATGCCTCAAGTACGGACTACATAAACAAACAAAATCGGATCGTTGTCGTATTACCACGTATGCCATGTGGGCAAAATAGCAAAAAAATATTACTCATTCACTCCCTTTGTTCACTCCTCGTTCAGCCGTAGACAGACAGAGAAACACAGAGAAACATGTTGGTTCCTCTCTCTAAGCATCCCGCAGCTGGATGCACGCACGACGTGCACGATGCTACGTCCAGCACAGCGGCCAGCGGCGGCTGTACAGCATGCAAGATGGTGCGTAGAGTGCTTTAGTAAGTAAGTTCGTATCGGCCAGCCCTAGTGTCAGAGTTAATGTGCCGCCCGAAGGCTTCCATAATAAATGGAAACCTATGTGTTATTCCAAGATATTAGCTATCTCTATAATACAATCTCATCCAAATCATTTCAGTCGTTTTTGCGTGATTACACATATATTCAAACATACAAACTATGACATTATAATTTATTAGTAGGGAGTAGGATTGAGTCGTGGTATCCTTTTGGGAAAAGACACGGCTCAGAATCGTTTGTATGTAATATTGTTATTTGTGACCAGTGCCGTAAGTAGCCTTTTATGCGCCCGGTGCGAGCTTATAAAATATTCATAACTTGGTCCTGGTCTGGTCATTTTTCAAGGGCGTAGGCAGGTGTTTTGGGGGTCCAAACCCCCCTCCCCCCGAAATGCCTTCACCAACCCACCGTTTTATACATACCTACTTACGTATAGATCGTCATCGTCTTAAAGTTGTTACTTATTGTCTCTTGTCCAGAGCTCGAAACCCCCCTCCCCCCTAAATGAGCTCGACCCCCCCCAAATAAGTTCCTGGCTACGGCCTTGTCATTGTTGCGCCCCTCCAAGACCAGCTCCCGATGCCTGGGCACCGCCCTATTACATTTTGAGGGGGCCAGCCACAGAAAAGCGAAGGCCCAACTTTTACTTCTCTCTTCAGTGGGGCCAGCTGCCACCTACCCCCTACGGCACTGCTGTGGTGTAAGTATACAATGTGTAACAAAAAGGTTCAAAAATACGGAAGGGCATGTATCATGTATGTACTCATCATTATGAACACCTTTCACTATGGGCCAACATTGAAATCGTGAAAAAAAAAACAGCTGTTCCACTCATTTTGTCCAAGGTCAATGAACTTTTTGTATGGAACAGCTGATTTTTCTCCGCGATTACAAGATTGGCCCCATAGTAAAAGTTGTTCATAATGATGAGTACATACATACCCTTCCGTATTGTTGAATACTCCTTTATCTTTTCTTTTCATCGTTGCAAGTAGATACATCTTCCCAGTTTTATACTCACAAAAATAGGTATGCTATTAATGTACCTTGAATTTCCATAATAACTTGCGCTATAAGTTCCACAAAGCTGCTACGTCAGGTGCAAGCACCTAATTAAGTTTCAAGGAACTATTTAAAACTAAAAGCGAAACGGTGGCTTCGCCTGCAGGCGAGTCTGCCATGAAAATATTCTTTGGTGGAACTTTGAAACTATGTAATATACCTGTATACCAAGTACTAATTACATGTCCATCTATATAGTAGAACCATAAGTAAATAAAGACATTTTTTTTTTTACCTATGGTAGAACATTGAACATTCATGTAATTCTTAGCCATAGAAATATAAATAGGCTTAGAACCCGAGTCGGCCCAAGCTAAGTGAAGGCATTTCAAGTAGGCCTTAAAAGGCCTAGTACGGTACTTAACCTGTTTTACTCACGGTGACAATACTTTCTTTAGTCCCTTTTGTTCAATTTCCCAACTTAGGCGAAAACCGTTCTCTATTCATTTGCAACATTTTTCGAACGCTTGTGTGCGTGTCAAAGGTAGTAATTAGGTACGTAATGTTCACGCACACATTAATTGATTTCGGCTACACTCGTGAACCGAACTTTGAATTAACCTATCACTCTAAGTGTTATTACTCTAAGTTCTGAGCATGAACTCGTCATAAAATGGGTTTACTTATGCATTTTAAACCTGTACATAAACACACTACTATTATAAATGCGAAAGTTTGTTGGTATGTGTGTGTGAATAATTGTTAGCACTTCACATTAAAACGGCTGAACGGATTTGGATAAAACACGGAACAAAGATAGCTAATTTACCGGAATAACATATAGGCTAAGTACCTTTATCATCATTATCACCGTTTTTCGTCATCAAGCGGGTGAAACCGCGGGGCGCTGCTAGTTATCTATAGAATACTAGTAAGTATAGTAAATAATGAACCATTCTTGAACTCTAGTGACAGATAAAAATTATTTCGTCTAACATAATTATAGTCTTAAACGATTTTATAATGAACCCACTCATGGTAATTGCTGCTCCAACACCACACAGCAGTTATAAATAAAACCTTATATAACTATATAACTGTAACATTATTTGTGTCATGTTGCAATTTTTTGTCAAATAACATAGTGGTAACAATGTATTTAACTTTTACAATAATTTATGTTAAGCTTTAACAAATAAATCATAATATGATAGCAGTGTAGAATCTTACTTACTGCCTTATAACATATAGATACGTTATATCTTACTCTACTGATTCCCAGCTTGTTGCTCGATTCAATAGCTCTTACGTTGTAGTTTTTATTCGAAAATAATTTAATAGAGCAAAATCCTGTGCAAAGTTTGGCAAGTCAGCACTCAGTTACCTTACTTAACTTTTTCTTAGTTGCCGCAAACGGCAGGCAGCCTAATTCAACTCTTAAAAAGCTAGGAGTTCAAAAGTCGATTTAAGTTTCAGGTGTTAAATTAGTTTGTTTTTTTGCCCCAGTCTAAATATTACCAAGTTTTCTCAGCAGGAGACTTGTTAACGCCATTATTTACTTTTTTAAATGGCACTAGAAAGTTTGTGAAACTCAGAACTGGCACTATACACAACAAACTTGCTTAAATAACAGATCTGTAACAAAATAATGAAAAAATAAAAACAAATCGAAACTTAAATTTAAGTTGAAAATGTTTGCTACTATTAATACATTAGTATTTTATTTAAATATCTAATCCTTCTTTAACAAACCTGATCCGTTTTGCCCCTATAATTTTATGGCAAGATATTATAAAAGATCCAACCTAGAAATACGAGTATAGTTTAAATCAGTCGCCAATTAGCAACAGAGGCTCCTCTTGCGATGATTTGCGAAAATAATTGGACAAGAGGCAGGTGGCATCGTCCGTATCGTACACCGGAATTTCCTCTTTCATTGTGAAGCGTTTCCCATTAGTCGGAACACAGGTTCGGGTGAACGAGCCCGGTGTGGCCCATGACGAATCGAGAATCCACAAAGAACGACAGGGCTCCTCGCTGTTAATGACATTGGGAATTGACACCGTGACTACACGCTTTTTCGTAATCAAAGAGACTTTGACTCACAGGGACGGTCGAATGGACTGAAGAGTAATTAGTCCTATCTGCCTAATTACGTTGTGTACTCAATTTAACAAGAACTTAGTGAATCAAATAATACTGGGTGTTCAATTATACGACATTATATTGTGGACATCTTTGATTATGGGACCAAACGAGAAACTAGAGAAATTACTGGGTATGAAGAGATTTAACATCTAATATCTCAGGGTGACGACCGCAGTGCAGTGCGGGCAGGATTGTGTCGCAAGTTCACAATTCTGACACTGCTACTGTTAGTGGCAGGCGTGACGCTTACCACCAGGCGAACGTCTTGCTCGCCTCGTCACTTGACTGTGGAAAAAAAACGTTACTCGTATTCTATAGAAAAATTACATTCACTCACGATAAAATGTAGTTATATCTGTTTTTTTGGACTGACTTTAGTATCTAGCCGAAAATAAAAGTTGTTCATAGTGATGAGTAAAATTGGATAAGTACCTATCCAAAATTGTCCGTCGCGTCGTCTAACCCATCCAGTAGAGATTCAAAGTTTTCTCTCTGGTAACGGTGGTGCACTATTTTGACCGATTTAGCTTATTCTGAACACGGAAAGAAATGAATGTTAAAAACTCTATACTCGTATACAGCTGCTGCGTAGTGAGGCGATATTATGTTCCGCTCTGTGCCACCCCTTATAATAATACCCTTGTATGATACTCGTAGCACTCTTCGTTTAACGGGCCGTCGAATCATTTCGCAGAAAAGACGCGAAGAGAAGTACGTTGTTATGATATTCGCCTCGGCGCCGGGAATTTGTGGAACATTTTCATAGGATAGACGGTTTATTTTCCTTTAGTCCTGTCAGTACCTACTAAATTAATGCTTCACTTAACGAATCTTTTCCGTTTATTCCTTACATAAATAAACTACAATTGGTTAATAAATATACAGGGTTAGTTCTAATCAGTTAGCATCCTTTTAAGGGCATATTTATATACATCAAAACAAACAACTTTTACTATGAGGCCAACATCGAAATTGCGAAAAAAATTATCAGCTGTTCCATACAAAATGTTCATCGACCTTGGGCAAAATGTATGAAACAGCTGTTTTTTTGCGATTTCAATGTTGGCCATGGGGCCAACAACAACTATGGAGTTTAATTTGTTTGTTTTGATGTACAGAATATGCCCTTAAAAGGATGCTAACTGATTAGAACTAACCCTGTATATCCAGGCAAAATGCCTCGCTGCCTTTACGTAGTTTTTCAACCGGAATATTATCTTGAAAATCCTAAAAGTTATTACAATAATGCTTCGCAAGATTTTCTTAGAGGAAATATTTTAGGTCGGCCTAAAAAGCTTTGAAGTGTTTTTTATTCGGGTAATGAGATTTATGTTTTAATATAAGTTGACTGAAAACGAAAATGTATATTTGAGGTTTTATCAAAATGGCCAGCATCTCAGCCTCACTTCAATCATTTATAGCAGTCTCATTATTTTCCACTCATTGCCCATTTAAATTGGTTTTGTAACATTTGTTACAGGAATGAAGGAATGGCAAAAAAAGAGTGATAGAGTTGGGCAAGATTGATTTCCAGCCAGAGAAATCAGATTTTTTCCTAAATTTATTTGGAACTGGAAGCTGTGGTAGCCTAGTTGGAGCATACTCGCCTTACAAATGTAGTTGTGGATTAGTTCCTGGGCTTATACTAATGAATTATATAGAATTTACGGAATTAAGGGCGTATGTGTTTCCTTAAACATCCTTCTAAAGTAAGCCTGCGTCTAGCAGGTGCTGTTGTTTTATACCTTATGCTAGACAATTTACCCCTCGGTAAGCCTATCAAGCTGCCGGTGGACACTAAGGTAAATTCACCTTTGTAACTCTATCAAAATTAAATGTCTAGTTTCTGCTTTTAAGACTTGGTAAAGAATTCGAGTGTACTTCGACATTATAGTTGATAACGTGCAATGTCGTTTGCGAGCCAGTCTTAGTGAGCTTAGATCACGACTAGCCCAGTACGGTATGTGTCCACCGAGGCGTGGCGGGCCGAGGTCGACAAGTCACTGAATTGAAAGTATAGTTTCTTATAGAGCTGCGCCTGCGTTTACAACTGGTTTCTTTTTGCGCACGTTTTCTGCTCATGGTATTGATAATTGCCATCAGTTATAGTACTTGGAATGTTAAACTTACAACAGGTGAAATATGTCGTGACATATCTGTGAAACTGCATTTATTTTTTGCCAATTTATGAAGTAGGTATGAAGTAGGCTGTAGTTGCAGATTTAATTTTCAACTTATATCTAATGTTGAATTCTAGCGTGTTCAATTCAGATATCATTGTCTTTTTTTGTATTATCGTATATATTGTATTTGCCTTTAACTAAAATTAATTACGTTCAATTTAAGTACTTAGCCCTACTACACAAAAATAATAATGATTAAAATGCCTGTTAACGATGAAATCTAGAAACAATCGCAAATCCAGTCGATAGGGTCTCAGCAAGCTCGGGTGCTTATGCCAAAAACTATAAATCCTGTTGACTGATCGTTCGACTTCCCCTCATACGAAAATTAGTAGTTTATAAACCACTACGTCCGAATCTCATTGCATAACTCGGATTGCGTCATCCCAGTGATTGGCCAATCGCAAGCATAGAACGTTACCTCGCCCCCTGCCCGCAACGGTGAGTCGTGTTTGCAGGAGAAATTATGTTCACGAGCCATCGACAGGCTATAATAAGATCTGTGGCTTAGGCGTTAGGTAAAATAACTGCCAACGTTCCGATCACGCCTCGCGTTAGGTATTGATTTGTTGGAATGTGGATTATCTTCTCGCGCATATTAAAACCAATGTTTTATGTTAGATTGTATTATCCAATCATAAAAAAATAGCATGAGTATTTATCAGAGGTAACCAGCATTTACCTTCGCATTTCAAATATGCTCGTTAAACAAGTCTGGTGATTTAATTACGGAAGCACTAGGAGACATTCTTGTATAAGTTGTATGTTCTTTTTTTGCCATAAAACTTTCAAGTTTAGATCAAACACGTGACTATGTTAATGTAACAAACTTCCAGTCACCTGAAAATAAAATGCATTAGCTTTATACTTTGCAATTCGCCGACCATTAAATACAGTTCTATTATTATTTACGGGATATTTACTGTGATTATATGTTGTAAAACAAGCTTCCGATAGGTATTTCGGCGCAGTTTCGTACATCATGATCGTCCTGCTGTAATTAATAACCGTGATAGTTGACATTGAATAGTTTCATCAGCCCTGAAATAATAGAAAGAAATTATTTCAATAAATAAATAAATATTGGGGGGACATTTATTACACACAGCGCCATCTAGCCCCATACTAAGCAAAGCTTGTATTATGGAAACCAGATAGCTGAAAACAAAAAACTGTTAAAAACTGTTTAATTTGTAACATCAGTAAGGTAATACGGGCTGTTAGTTTAAACACCGTTATCCTTCTAGGATTTCATTGTACTCATCATTATGAACAACTTTTACTATGGGGCCAACATCGCGGATCAATCAAGCAAAAAAATATCTGTTGTTCCATACATTTTGTCCGAGATCGATGAACCTTTTTGTAAGGAACTGCTGGTTTTTTTTTCGTGATTTCAGGGTTGGCCCCATAGTAAAAGTTGTTCATAATGATGAGTACAATCACTGAAGAGAGAAGTAAATAGAACGGAAATGTGACGGGCCGCTCTAGCCGGCATTAGGTGCAAATGCGCCTAATGACAATTCTGCCAATATACATGTTTTTAGACTGAGAATACTCAAAAAGACAATTCAAATAGACGTGTAGGAAACCAAATCACATTGTATTGTATTTAGATCAATTTTAATCTGTTGCAAAATAGCATTTCCAGCGTTTTACTTTAAATGCGCGACCAATTATTGTCATTTTTTCGTCGTAGTTTCTATACAAATAAATGTAAAACTGGCCACAGCGGTTTTCTATACAATTACATTGTTTTGACAGCCGTTCTAACCTAAGAAGTAGGGCTTTCGCTTTTCTGTTAGTACAATGATATCCTAGAAGGATAACGGTGTTCAAACTCTCTCTCTCTCTTTGAATATCTGCAAAAAAATACAAAAAACATTGGTTAAAACTAACATCAAAGAAATAACTTCTGCCTACTTTTTACTCTGACTCGGTAAACTAACTGAATTTGGGTTAACTTTGATACAACTTAATACCCGTCAAATTACGGAAAGGCCGTGTGGACTATTTGGTGTTTCGCTTTTCCGTCTCGTGACAAATGGCGCGTAATTTTTCTCCCTCCAATAAAAGGGCCAAACTTAGCAGTTTACCTTTACTCACGCAGGTATAATTTCGTTATTAAAGAACCGGCTGTTACCGATTTCATATCAAAGTTAGCAAGTTAAACGGGTTTTGCTCGAACGAGTCCAAACGACTTGCCCAGAAATATTTTCAGCGTTGTTACACAAACGACAAAAGATTTATAACGATTTTCAACGTCGACAGCAACTTAGAGGGGCGGATGCAAAACTTTTCTTATGCGGTGCTATAACTTTAAAACTTAGCTAATATTCGAGCGGCAATAAATTACTGAGATAATGTTCTTTACAGATTTCATTTGGGAGATCATGAAAGCTGGTATTTTAGAGCTCTGAAAGTATTTAAATGCAGACGTTTTACACTGGAAAATGTGGCGCTAGCTTTATTTAAGTTGAATATGAATTTAAATTATTTAGTTTGGATTACATTAAATTTTATTCTACATATATATAAAATAAGCTAATAAGCTAATATAAGCTATAAAAAAACTTTTTTGCTGCCTTGCGCATTATATAAACTCTTTAAACAATTTTCAATATCTTGTATGATGTTCATTGAGTATATAATTGTTGACGGTGCGAGTAGTTTTCAACATATAGGTACCTATGTAGTATGCTGCTTACCACTAGGCGTATGTCTCGCTCGTCTCGACACTATTGCATAAACATCTAAATGAATCTATTTTATACCAACAGAGACGAAAGACGGCCTTTTCAGCAGCTCAATTTTTTTAAAGATCTAACGATCTATTTGATAAATTAAGAAAAACGATTTTAGGTAAAAGGCGTTATATTGCTATCCTTGTAGACTACAGAAGAACACCGCCGTCTGACCAACGAGAGAGAACTAGATGAATTATATTTTCTTTTCGCTTGCACTCGTTAGTTAGGTCTTTTCCCACTAGTTCTATTAGTTCTTCCATTGATAGGGCTAGTTGGAATTTTTATCCATTTTTTTTTCTATAGAATGGAACTAACGAGCCCATTTCTTCCAATTAGTTTACTTGCTAAATATGAGCTCAATAAGTATGTATGTTCCAATACTTAAATATAATTCTTGAATTACAAATGATATTATAATTTACAAGTTAAACAATTGACACACAAACTAAAAATGTACTTAATAGTGGTGGTTATGTTTGCATGTCTGTTGAATAGCAAAATCCAAAGCGCAGTGCACTTTTCATATTGGCGTGAATCCAATGTATTGCATTGCAGTTGCGGTTATCTCACTAATTGGAAATGCTCAGAAAACGCTCATTTGATCACAGTTCTACTGGTTTACATAGTTAGTGATGAAACCGCTTCTTTTGTTTCTTAAATAAACTTTTAATGTTGAACTCTACCACATTATAGGTCACTATAGGTCATGATAGGTCGTTAATAGGTCATTTTAGGTCACTAAGACATGATACAAAAAATTTGTTTTAGCGTAAACATGCGTAAACATGCTTGTAGTGCTCTTGAATTTATCAAAAAACTGAAAAAATATAGGAAACGAACTAACAGCTGAAATGAAAGACTGTTCACTATACAATTTATAAACATAACAGTTAAACGTAAAATATGTAGTTTATTTTACATAATTTTATTTAGCTAGTGTTTCTTATAAGTAGGTAAAATGTATTCGTGCAGGTTAAATTTGGTACGAGTAGATAAAAAACCTGGTGTAACCAGTAAGAAATTAACTTTGTTTTTCTCACTAAAACAACTAAAGAGAACTAGACAGAAAATACTTACTTAATTCAAATACGTAAATTACTCGTAAATTATTTTTAGAACATGACAAAACCTGCCAATGTATGTGTTAAGTTGTAAACCAAGAAGGTTAACTAGTGACATTTAGCACGAACTCTTCCGCAGGTTGTTTTAATATGGCACTTTCAATGGCACCATCTTATGCGTAGTATTAGTAGAATAACATATAAGAGCCACCATCGAATTTTCCGAACAAAAATGATGGCCGTTCATAGATTTCTTAGTTTCATCATTTATTTGGCCGACTCTATCGAAAATTTGGTGGATTTGTACATACACATATGGCATTTGCATAAACCGGTCCCCACTTATGCAGTGCGGCCATCTTGAATTTTTGAAACCCATCACTTGGGTCAAGAGCCTCCGTGAGACCGTAAATTTACATACACCTGATTGAATGATAATAATGTATAAAAGTACTTTCACAGATTTAAACTCTACAATCATAGCTAATAATCAATGTGAAAGTGGGTTTTAGGTTTGTTTTTTTCTTCTATAGCAAGATAACGACGGACTTTATGTGATTTTTGGCATTGATATAGAGGGGTCATAGGTTAGTTTTATCTCGAAAAACTAACGCTTTCTATGAGATTGATGCCGCATGTGAAGCTGCGAGCTCAACTATAGTTTTCTCTATCTAGTATTTGGTTACGTTATTAGTGAATATAGACTTGGAACAAAAAGTACTTTTGTCAACATTTTCGACACTACAGACATGGTAGCTTGGATATTTAAAGCAAAGAAAATAAAGTTATTATTATACACTGGCTGCACCAACATTCAGTTGTCTCGCAGTTTTCGGAAAAGTATTCAGTACCTACTTACTCTGGAGTAACTTGGCCCATGATACGAGGATTATGTACGTCGTATCATGGGTCCAGTTACTCCAGAATAAGTTCAAATGGTTATTTGTGAAAAGATTTTCGGAAAAAGGAAACGAACAGATATTCTAAGGAAATAAATAGACAGACAGAGTGACAGGTAATTTGTTTTTTTTTATTTTTAGCCTACTTCAAAAAAGGAGAAGGTTCTCAATTCGACTGTATGTGTGTTGTTTGTTGTGCCAGCCGAGAAGGACTGTTTAATCCTGCCTTTGCAACAAAATTTTGAACGGTGCGCGGCGGCATAGCGCGCAGTGGTTTAGCTAGTACCGACTCCAAAAATATCTGATTATAAATTGTAAATAGGTATACCGGGTGCTAGTTTGAACACCGTTATCCTTCTAGGATATCATTGTACTCATCATTATGAACAACTTTTACTATGGGGCCAACCCTGAAATCACGAAAAAAAAACAGCTGTTTCATACAAAAAGGTTGGACAGGATCTTGGACAAAATATATTTTTTAACAAACAGCACAGCACAAACAAAACAGCAGATATATTTTTCGCGATTTCAAGGTTGGCCCCATAGTAAAAGTTGATCATAATGATGAGTACAATGATATCCTAGAAGAATAACGGTGTTCAAACTAGCACCCTTTATAAGTATCAATAATTTCATCGATTTTCCTTTTGCTCTTTGCTTTGAAGTAATTAAAATATTATTTTCTACTTTTTAGTTTAAGTTTGTACATATTACCGTATAGTCTAGAAGTCGGATTTTGTTATTTTTTCCTAAAAATGTACGTTATGTAAATAATCCCACTGATGCACTTTATACAAAAAGACAAAATAGATAAATTTCCAAGTTTAAACTTCATGTATGTGAAGCGATGTGAAGACTAAGTAGTGACGAAATAACTAAGAGCAATGAACATCAAGGCTATATAAATATGAACCTTCAGGTTAGTTCTTGTATCTATTGCATCGCGATGATTTCTTGGTGCCACGCTTATCGCAGCTCCAAAATTAACTAGCAATTTCATCATCATTTTAGTCATTCCCCAATGTAGGAGTCTTGATCCGCGATTCGTATTGCAGCATTGAATCGTAGTATGACGCCCTTCTTTAAAAGCCTTTGGGTTTGGGATTTCGGACGCTCAAATAGGACTTGCGTCTAAGCTTACTTTATTTTGTTATGCACTTAGGAATGAAAAATTATCGCGATATGAATATTTTTTACAAAATATACAAGGTTGTATGCCTTAAAATTATGTCTTAAAATTGCATTTATTCAAAAGGCATCAACGCGCGCATCAATGTCAAAGAAAAATAAAATAAAATAATAATGCTGTTGCTCATATTCAACTTTTGACTTCAGAATAGCTATTTAATGCAAATAATGTTTACAAAACTGCATCTAAGATCTCGTTGATAAAAAATTACGTCTTTTTGTACTTTACTTACAAAATACATTAACGAGCTCACCACTGCCAAAAATAATTACGGAATCAACAAGAGATTCATTATTTTAGGTACTTCCTTATTCTATGTCCATTGTTTCGTGTTTCATAATATTTCCCGTGCCAAATCACTTGCATTCTTCCTTGGCAGAAATGTTAATCGGCGTAACGAGGTAGTAATACTACCTAAGAAAAAAATACTAAAATTAGTTACTTTTAATTTGGCCGTATTGGAATAACCGAAGTCGGCCGAAGAAGGCCGAGGCATGAGCCGAAGCTAGTGAAAGTGTATTCAGGGCGGGGGAGGTAGTGGAAGCGGGAGGGGCAAGGTTGCGAACCGGCTTTACCGGCCTCACGCTAAACAACGCATTGAGTAATAAGCAATAAGTGTTGCATTAGCCTGCCTAATGACGTGGTGATGTATGGTGCCATTGTAGAGGCAAGACTTTATTGTCGCCTCGTTAATCTGGCGCTTGTATACGTTTAGACGAGAGTAACTCTACATAATGTAAGCTTTGTACGATAACACATTCGTGAACTTACGGTGACTTTGACGCTTACGTCATTATTAGTAAACTTAAAAATTCATTGTACCACTATGACTCTTGTGACTCTACTCAATATCACACTTAAACTTAAAGTTACTACTATTAGGATCAGTGAAACTTACCTCGTATTCTAGAGCATTTGGTATTGTGTCTATACGCCGTCGCTCTTATGCCAACCTTTGTAATGCTAGGGCTTCACCTGCGCGGTATATGATACAATACGCAGATATGGCCAGGCGTTAGCGCGCTAATAATCTAGTGGCATTATTAACGTCATTAGAAGTTAGGCGATAGTGAAAGTCAAATGATAGTGTGGCCACCCATATAGCGCACTGCTTAATGCATCGAATATTGCACGTTAATTATTCCGATAATTGGATGTACGTCACCCAGGGTGCATTAGAGAGAAACGTGATAGAAATTGTATCGCAGGTTCTGGAATAGGCTCAGATAAGTAAGTATATTTACATAATTCGATCAAACAAACATCGATCGAAGACTTCTTGCAATTCCACGCTACGTTATTTAAGTATTTGCAGAAGCTCAGTCCGATTAATATTTCTTTTATTTTTTCTTTACGGATGTCGTAGGCTATTTTTTCCCAGAATTGTGGCCTTGAAGACCAACTGCAGGAAATCACATGTATTCTCTCTGCAAATAATATCCTTGTAAATATTATCTTCTAAACAATTTCCGATCATAACAGTGTAAACTCAGACGTTTTGATATAAATTTTACCAGATACCGGATATTTGACCACTCCTCCATACTTGAATGCCATTTAGGTACGTATCCACTAGAAGTCGAAAAGCAATGCTTGCCAAAAATAATCTCTATTCAAAACATCAATCGATCATAGTTGGCGCGATAGCGAAACCGATGGAACTTGATGGAAGTGAAACGCTGATTTCCGTTTTCTAACATAATGAAAGAACATTTTCTAGTGGCTAATAAAACGCAAAGTATCTACATAATTTTATTCGTCTCATCATATCATACAAATTGAAATCTAGTTTAAATTAGAAGCGCTTGTGGTTTCAGAACCCATTATCCTACAGGGACCGTCTAATTGTTCAGGATAAAAAACCTAAGGTCCTTACTTAAACATTATTTAACTCATCCCGACGTCATATTATTATAATTACTACAGAATCTGCGCAAATGAAAATTTATTTAATTATCTAAATTACAGCTATTATTACAGGTATTCCCTAATTCAATAGCGTAAGTCGACTGCATTATTTTAAAGATAATAGAAATACACCAATAAGTCTACATATAAAGTCAAAGTAAAAAAAACATTGTAGTGGTAGGACTCTACTGCAGAGTCCGCCTGGGGAAGTACCACCCTTTGCCAGTTATTCAATCGCCAAGCAGTAGTGTGCAAGCATTACTGTGTTCCGGTTTGAAGGGCAATGTTACCAGAGAAATTACTAGGTCTTCATACCCATACCCAGATTTAACATCTAATATCTCAGGGTGACGAGCGCAGTGCAGTGGGGCGCAGGATTGTGTTCGCAAGTTCATAATTCTGGCACTGCTACTGTTAGTGGCTGGCGTGACGCTTACCATCAGGTGAAAGTCTTGCACGTCTCGTCACTTGACTGCATAAAAAACAACATTATAAAATTTACAAAATGAGGTTTAACTAACATCATTTACCTATAACGGCGTAAGTAGGCTGTAAGTGTGTTAATGCGACATATTGGTTATCTCCATTTCCGCTTAAATCCGTTGAGCAATTACAACATGCATGAGTAACAAATACAACACAATAACAAACTTTCTCATCTAAAACATTTGTGTAGCAAAAAATAAAATTAAAAGAAACATTTTGTTATTTTTACGAGCCGAGCCAGCCCACGCTATCTTATGTGCAAGAAATAAAATTTTACCATCGGCACTTGCAGCGATCAAAGAATTTATTACGCTCCAGTTATGTAGGTCCGTGTGCGTTCAGTCGGATGAAAATTGCGTTTTATTTTGTATTAGGTCACGCAAAAGTAGGTATCATTGCGGAATTATTAGTCATATAGCATGAGTAGGTAACATGAAATTGAAATTGTTATTATCATTATTTGCTTGCGCTTGCACTTGTTTCATCTACATCGAGAGTTCTACAAGAACTGTATGTTTTATTGACTTGTACAGCCAAATATCGATTCATGTCAATTTCTCACATTAAAAAATCTGCATTAGTCCCACTTGTTATGCCATGTTCAGCCCAACGTATATTTTAATTTAAAAAATCACATTTCGCCCCAGTTTTCAGCTCCACATTCGGCCCAAGTTTTTTTCTATAGGTAAATTATGATTTTTTCAGTTTGACAAGCTGAAAAGTTTCTTCACTTGACTCCTATGTTTTTAATATGATAGGCATTTAAAAAAACGAGTTAATCTCGTAGCGCCGCAACCGTTGAAGTTACTACTAAAAAGACAAACAAACCAAGTCACATTTTCGCATATGTAATATTTTGATTTTGTTGATTGGCTTGTGAATAATTTATGAAACTTAATAAACAAAAGAGAGCTTTTACATTTTCAGTATATTTTTGTGTGTTGCAATGCACGTTCTATAGTTTATGTCACATAGGTAGGAACTAATTATATAATAGTCATATTTTTATTGCAGCTATAGGAAATATTTTTTTACCGTAGCTTTTGTCCAGAATTTCGTATCAATTTCTGCCTTTTTTCAACCGACTTCAAAAAAGGAGGTTCTCAATTCGACTGTACATTTTTTAATGTATGTTACTATGAACTGATTTTAATGATTATTTTTTAGGTAATAAGGAACAAGGTGGTCCCATATAAATTTTATCGAAGCCGGTTCAGTGGTTTGGTTTTAAAATCAAAATTACTAGAAAATATGAGGATGTCATCCACGTATTCGAAGTTGAAGTCGGTTGTATTTTTTTTTAAGTGTATTATTAAGCTTGTTAGACAATTTCATCATACATCAAACTTAAATTCAAATCACATTGGCCATTGACTGCTAACCGACATCCAAGGCAACGACGTACGACGTTTTTCGACGTATAGTCGTGACTTTAATTTATGTGAAGTGTCAAATGAACCTTCATTGGGCTATTAGTAACATCGAATATTGCCTTGATATCTTCTTAGCAAAATAACAGTAATTCATATGTAAAAACCTTGAAAGCTCAAATAATATTTTATTTATTTTTTCTACAGAAATGACTTTCTTCTAAAGTTCATAAGACTAAAAAAAAAAAAAACATGACTTTATAATATGTAACCCTAACAGAAGTCGATCCTAAGACTTCTTAGGGTCGACTTCTGTAAAGCATAAAAACTCTTTTAAACTTTGCGAGAAAAAAGCGAATATAAACTGTACTTACCTACGTAAACAGCACCAAAATGTTTGCAGCTGTGACTCACCCCGCCTCTTTTAAAAACCGTTGGTAAAAAAGAAATTGTCAAAACATAGTAGGTACATAACTAAACTCTATGAGGCGCTTGGGTGGCAACGTTCCAAAATTAAAAAAAAGATACGGGGTTCTACATAATAGTGTACTTTCTAATAAAGTACTCCCATAACGAGTGAAGAAACGAGATGGTTGATGTCTAAAACATGACAATTCCATTTCTATTCTTGTTTTTCTTTTTTTTTCTTCTATGCAAACTGACGAGGTTTTTACTATAAAAGCACTAATTTTATTTTCTTACAACACCACTAATCCAATAAATATGTGGATAATATGTGTATAGTCAATTTATTGTAGCTTAACTATCTTAAGTGCTTACAAACTTGAAGTTTAACGATATTTTAACAAACGAAGTGTTTAGTATACTTAACGACATTCACGCCATGTAATTGGTTCGTGGGCATGTGTTAGACAAATGATATACTCACTTATGTTAGTAGATACCAATACAATACTCTTTGGCCATGAGAACGTGGCGTAACCTCTACAATGGAGGCAATTTAAATCTGCCTCAGACAGACTTGGACTTGCAGCAGACTTAAGTACATAGTTTGAAAGCCAGTAACTGTTAAGCTGCGTTCAAATATTATTTTTGATGATTATTTTATTTTGTCTTCTAAGAAGAAGCGAAGTATTTTTTTGCGCAGATTTATGTAATAACATGTCATGAAAATAAATTTGGTAGTTACTAATATTGATAATATTATTGGGGTTAAACATAATATTTATAGAAATAGATAATACTCTGTTAGCTTTTTTCTAAAGGCTGTGCAATATCGTAGAGATTCATCGCTTATGATAATGAACAACTTTTACTATGAAACTAACACAGAAAACGAAAAAAAAATAAACAGCTAAGTACTCCATACATTTCCGTTATTGTTTTTTTTTGTGTGGGAGAGCCGTTTTTATTTCTCATTTTCAGCGTTAAGCCGCGTTGACACGATCCGAGTCAGCTCGGTCCGATCCCACTCGGATACCTACTTGGACGCCACTCGTATTGTGGCAACCGAGAATCCGAACGCACTCGGATGATGTTCACCGATCTGAGTAGACTCGGACCGCGCTCTACTTTTCCGAGCGAGCTCGTATACGAGTAGTAAAATAAAATGACGAAAAATAGAAAATCAAAGTGGTTTGACAGTGACACAACTAGATTTGACTTTGAGCTACAACGAAATTAATGAAGAAAACGATCCGAGTGAACTATGTAATGCCAACAGCAATCCAAGTACACTCGTATGAAGCTTCGTACTGAGCTGACTCGGATCGTGGCAACGCGGCTTTAGTTTCATAATACAAGTTGTCCATTACCTTGTTGATTTTAATTTCCCCCTAAAATAATGCTCATGAATTCAATAACATAACTATACAAGCTAATCTTTAACATTTACAGGAAATGTTAAAGATTAGCTTGTATTTTTTTTTAAATGGAATTGGTTAACTTGACTACCGAGACGTTTTCGCCTCGTCGCCCAGTCTGCTAGAATTATGAACTTGCAAAAAAAACCTGCGCCGCACTGTTTTATATAGATGTCTTTTTTAACTCCCAGTAGTAATTCTGGGTGGTAGCAATGTCCTGGTATTTTTGGTAAATCGGGAAAAATATAATATAATTCTGTTAAATTCACACAAAATGATAACTCAAATGAAAAAAATGCGGTAAAGAAGGCACTCATATACTTGAAACATTTGTATCTCGTTAAAATTACCTAAGGATACAAGGAAAACGTATTCAACGTGAACTTAACGCTTCGCCAGATCCCAAAACAAATCTGCATGCAACTCATGCAAGAGACTGGCTTTTGTTATACAAATACCGTACAAAAGCAATTAGGTTTCGAGTATTCGTTACAGACCGGGACCGTACTACTGCATGGAGCTAAACTCATTGTTTGATACACAATATATGGGCTGAAGAACGGATAGAGATGGTTTAGTGGAAAAAACAAGCATATTGTGCAGTAGCGACGTGAAAAGCTCACAGAACCGATAATCGGTGGAGAAGCCACGTGCCTTGAGTGAAGACCACGAAGCGGTAAACGTAGTGTAGGGCTGCCTGAGACTCGACGGAGTGACGATAACTACTTTAGACTTTGCATCTACCAGTTGCTCGCGACTTTTACAATGTCGTCAGTCGACCTAGTGGGAGTCCTTCCTACGCTTCGTCTTTCGGTTCGCGGTCGCCACTAAGGACCTGTCTTCGTCTTCCTTTCTCCATCGGTTGTCAGTTCTTCGAGCTACATCTATCTATTGCCACATTAACTTGCAAACTTTGCTTTTAAGTAGGTGTCTGATTTTAAAAGGCTCGTTTTTAATAGGTATATTTTTGGTACCTTGATGTATAGGGCACTGCTTTGAATCAGGAAACGTTATGCGTATCTTGAAACCTCCTTGGGGTACTACGATGCAATTATGACGTCAAAAGGTCAAATACGCCGACACTGGCGATTCGCCTACACGAATTTAATTACTATGAAGGTATATTTAAAACAAAGCCTACCTGCCTCATCATAAATCACTGAACCTCTAATATCAATGTTGATTTAACAGCTTTAATAACTGTGGACTTAGCATTGACCAACACCTCACCAGATACAATAGCTACGTACCTAGTTATTACGGGTAATTTTACTTGAGCTCAGTCTAATTAAATACGTTTTTTTTTGTTTTCAGCCTTGTCTCAAATCAGGCCGTGGCTTGCCGAAATCATTGTTTTGTTAATGACATTACCATAATGTATGCGTCGGTGATTATAATGTACTTACTTACTTCTAACTTAGTTTATGCAGCTTTTAAGTATATTATAAGATAAATAAATGATTATGATGCTTGCTTATTATGACGTTATAGTTTTATAGAGACTATATAGTGTTTAACTACGACACTCGTATTAAAATTATTAAAACGGACAAAAAATATATATTTTCTTAATTTTTTACACGTTGCTTCAAATTTTCTGTTCCATTGAGCGTAATTTTCTTAATATATTTTACAATAAAAAGAAAATGTAGGTCATTAATGAAAGTACAATAAAAAAAACTATATTTCGTGCATTATTATCTATTATTATTGATAAATTTATATGTATTTGTCCAAACACATCATAATAAATAACGAATTTGTTGGCCATACATATTCCGCAACAACGCGAACATTTACGTAATGTGGCTGCATTGTAATTATTACTAATTTAGCTACCAAAACATGTCAAGAAGCTCCCATATCTAATATGTCTCAGTTACATCTAGATGTGGCAATAGCAAACAAAAAGTATAGCAAATTCATGGGATTCGTTTTGGAGTAAGTAGTATTTAAGTAGATCTGCGGTTGTTTTTGCAGCAAAGAGTGAAAGGTGATTCTAATCAACAAACCTGTGTCGATTCAAGTAGACGGCAATGACCACTTCTACCGGAAGTACCGCCTACGCAAGCAATAAATGTATCAAAAAATATTGGTTTATTAGTAGCGCTCCATACTTGCATACATTGTAAATGAGAATTTAGTAGCTAACCGGATATCTTTTTAAGTAGGCTAGGTGTTTGACCATAGCTCATAACCCACAACCAGCAGTGCGAGTACTGTTCTATGTCGCTAAATTTGATGTGTCGGTATAGCAGATTTACTTAGACGAATTTGAGAAAATACTAGATTTAAATGTTAAATATAACTATCGTCAAGAACGGTACTTGCGCTGCAGGTGCGCTTGCCGCACCTGGTTTAGAATAGGAACTTATTCTCGAGTGACAATACCGGAACACCACTACGTGCTTGACCATAGAATTTTTATTAAGTGGGTAGTAGCTAGCCTAACTAAGTATAATTACTATTTTGAAGCAAAGTCGAGTCTAAGCGATGATAGCTCACTGGCGCACTTATCACAGCTGTCATCGCTACAAGATCTGTAACTGCTAGCTGCGTCGTTTACACGTTTTTTATTTCCGGATATTTTTTATACGTCCTTATGGTGCAAAGTAAGTACCTGGGTAAATAAATCGGCACCCAGAAGGAGGACGACTACAGTGCAGAAGACGGGCAGCAGCGTCCTCTCGGTTAACGGTATGGTGAGCATTCTAAGAACCCCAAGCCGCCTGCCAAACGTAGGGATTATGGCAACCCTATTAAGAGGGAGGCCTTCGTCCAGGAGTTGACGTCTTCTTGCTGATGATGACGTATTGCAAAATACGGTCAAATATCGAAATTTTATAAATTTGAAGACGTAGGCTACTTAGTCTTGAAAAGCTAATAGACAGTTGCTTTCGAATTTATATGCTAGTATATACCTACTTATAGATTGATTATGTAATACCGTAGCTAGTACTTTTACTAGCTAGGATCTATTTCTGTCTCTATACAATCAAAGCTAGTACCTACTAGTACAATTAAGTCATTCCTGACCTTTTTAATTCATGTCATTGCCGTAATGATCAAAGAAAGAGTTGTAAAATCAGTAATAGTGCAGGTTTATGGTAGTACGATGCGTAGAAACTGCCCGGCAGGCCGGAACGTCGCTTTCTCGCGGCGGCATGCCGTCCTGACGTCGCAGCGACGTGATGTCGTGACACGTTTCACTACTTACCGTGTGCAAGTGGAGACGTAGAGTGGAAGGGCAAGCTTCACTAAGACTATCACTAAAACATACAAAACTATTGATACCAAAGACAGGCCGCTGAGGGAATGCGTTTGACACCTACATTGTCAACAGGTTTGCTGTTGTAGGAAAATGTTACCAGAGAAATTACTGGGTATGAAGAGATTTAACACCTTATATCTCAGGGTGACGTGCGCAGTGCAGTGCGGCGTAAGATTGTGTTCGCAAGTTCACAATTCTGGCAATGCTACTGTTAGTCAGTGGCAGGCGTGACGCTTACCCCCAGGCGAACGACTTGCCCGTCTATATAGTCACTTGATTGTATTTAAAAAAAAGTACATAAAATAACCGACCTCAATTTCGATTACCTGGATTACATCTTTTTTCCAGTTATTTTGAATTAATAACCAAACTACGTAACCGATTTTGATAAATGTACACGGAACCACCTCTGAAGTATGACCAAACAAAAAAAGAATCATCAAAATCAATTCATAATTGGCGTTATAAAATTGGATTAATCGCATAAAGGGTTGCAAAAATACATGGGTAATTACACAGTCATGGTGAAAAACAAGTTTCGACCTTACTAATACATTGCGTGTAAAATACCATTTATTTTAGAGCGACAGTAATATTCTCAGAAAATTAACCACAGAATCAAACAGCTCAGTTATCGTAAAACCTTAATAACAACAGTTGCTCAGGCTTAGGATCCCCCGGATGAAGTTTGAAGCCCGTAACATAAAGTTTGTATAGACCGTGTCGGAACTCAACCGGGGACATTGTTAGAATACAATCTTGAACATCGCTCGCTCGATGGCCTCCCCAACTAATCAGCAAAGTTTTACCGCTACCTGACACCTCGTCTCGGTCTGCTCCTTGATTGGGCACACTCAATTTTGAGCTTATTGATTACCTTTAAAGAGCTTATCGACTGAGTAGGCAAATGAGCTTTTTGCGCTAACAAAATTGCAGTCTAATCAAACTTTGGCTGGTGAGAAAATAATTTGTAGTTAATTAGCATCAGGTTCCTGAGTGGCGACCGTGAACCGGAAGACGCAGCTTAGGGGCGGCCTCCCACTAGGTGGACCGACGACATTGTAAAAGTCGCGGGCAACCGGTGGATCCAAATGGCAGGTTGTCGTACAGTGTGGCGGTCTAAGGCTTCGTTCAGCAGTGGACGTCTTCGGGCTGATGATGATGATGATGATGAATTAGCATCACCCAGTGATTTCACCCTCTATCGCATAGCTTTTTAATAGTCCACTGCTGAGCTTAGGCCTACCCTCCATAGGTAGAGTCGATTGGGCCATATCTAAACTGTGTCTAAAACGCTGGCCTAGTTGCGGGTGGTGAATTCACACACGCCATTGAATTTCTTGCCCAGGGCCTTATTTTAAAATCGTGCGCAAAGTTGCGCATGCGAAAGGAGCCGACTTTCAAACGATATTGAACCTTATTCCAAACAGTATCGTTCGAAGGTCAGCTCCTTTCGTATGTTGCGTACGATTAAGGCCCCCGGACGTAATCAGGTTTCCTCACAATGTTTTTCTTTACCGAAAAGGCTTCTTTATGAAAATCGGTACATAAACTTGGTTTCTCGAACAGGCTACCACGATTATACAATATGTAACAGAAAGGTTCAACAATACTGAAGGGTATCTGTTCCATACATTTTGTCCAAGGTCAATGTACTTTTTGTATGGAACAGCTGTTTTTTTTTTCCGCGATTTCATGTTTGGCCCCATAGTAAGAGTTGCTCATAATGATGAGTACATACATACCCTTCAGTATTGTTGAACCTTTTTCTTACAAGTTGTATATATCTTATGATAAAGATACATTTACTAGTTCTCGAAGGAGAAGAAGCATGCGTTTGATAACATATTTAAACTTCATGTTATGCCTGAAGAGGCGTACAAATCGGAGATGCGTGTCTATTTTTATTACCAACGGATTTGAATAAATTTGATTCTGGAATAGAGATAGATTATACCCTGGATAACACAGGCTACATTTTCATCCCGGAAAAATATACGGTTCCCGTAGGATTTCGGATATGAACTCGAGCACTGCTAGTTTAAAATAAGTATTATAAAGTAGGAATGTAAGGAAATAGGGATAGAATAGGAATGGGGATTTACAGATAGAAATATCGAGATATCTATTTATTGTGCAGAAGTGCGTGTCAGAAGACAGTTTTCATAAATGCTTCATTCAGTGAATGTTAGTCAATACGTCTGAAAAGATGCATTAAGAACAACAGGTTATTGTTGCAATTTTTGTGAGCCTGCATATCGCTAAATGTCAATGAGTTCCGGCTTTGAGACAACACGACACAACTCATGTTTTACGCTCTAAACACGTAACCATGTATGCTGCTTTACGAATGTCTAGAGGTCAGGGCTAAGTGTCATCTAAAATTTTAAATTCACTTAATATAAAAATATTCATAGACAAAATTTGCATTAAGGCGTATAACATGCGCTCCTGTTTTGCTCGCACAATTGGCTAGATGACTGGTTTTTTTAATTGTCCTGTTAAAATGTGGCCCATAAATATAGCTGATTAATGAAAAGATAATGAAAATCTGATCAAAAATAAGCAACTTATAAGCATTTTAATATCATGCTAGACAGAGAGGCGAAAAAGCAAATCGTGACGTCACTTCTCAGTACGCCATATAAATTCTATTCTGACAAGTAAGGCGTGACGTCATTTTTTGTTTTGTGGGAAAGGGACAGAGTTGTCTCTAACAAAAACTTTAAACGCTCATATATCAGAACATTATTAATCGATATAATTATTCTTTTCAATAAACATACTATATTTACTTAAATTCTTCATCAAAGCTATTGGTTTCAACGATATAAACATCTGTCATCTACCCTATTCAACGTTTTTGAGGAAAACTAGAAAATCCTATTTTAGATACGTATGTAAGAAAACTTGTTTGAATCAAAATGATATTTTTGCCAAACCTTTGTACCTATTGCTATTCACAGCAACTTCAACGATTTAAATGTTTCTTAACTATATTCAGTTGTTTTTTATCTACGAGATTGTTGAATTAATTATACGAGCTCTTGCTCTTTGTGATAGTGGCGTGACATTTTCTGGGCCTTCTATAAATATCTCTCAGAACTCACCGCACATTATTTCACGCAATAAACAACAACGGCTATGTTTTGCAACTATCGTTTCAATACGTTTCGCTGCATATGCTTGTTAACCTACTTTTTCTACGATTATTTCTCTTACGAGAACATTTTACTGTTTTCTTAGTGTTTCTTTCATTTTGTTGCAGATGTGACAGTGCTGCCATGGCGTAGTAATCGATGACTGTGCCAATTTCTCCGTTGCCAAAAATGGCGATCTTCTGTACTCATGGGACTTTCCAATAAACATTTTAAGTTCTTGATGACGTAGCGAATCGTATCCGATGATACGGTGAGAATTAGTTAACATTGTAAAATGGGTCGTCGACGCTGGAGGATAGTCACGATAGCAGCGTTCCTGCTATTTATCATTAAGGATACACAATGTCAAGGTAAGCTTATAATTATTATAGTTTGTATACTACTATATTGGACCTGGGTATGTCCTTAAACTGCAACCAGACCCACCGGAGGACGGGCAGCAGCGTCCTCTTGGTTAACGGTGGTGACCATTCTGCGATCCCCAAGCCGCCTGCCAAGCGTGGGGATTATGGCAACACCCCTCTATAAAGGAGGCCTTCGTCCAGCAGTGGATGTTTTATGGCTGACGACGACGACTACTATTTATATATTACCTACTTTATCAGACAAAATAGGGATAAAGACAAAACCGGACAACCCGAAGCCAGGTTTATGCGCGTGTGCTTTTCTATAACTGTCGAGGGCGACTGATGAGCTTGCTTGTTTTCCTTTTTGGATTTTAGTGTGCTTATATCTACTTGTATTACAATAGACAATATTTTATTTGTAGAAAAAAACACATTTTACTACACTTTACACACTTTTACACACACTACACTACACTACTTTCTCTACACTTTTTTTTTTTAAATTACTATTAGTTATTCTGTATTGTGAGCTGGGTATTGTGAATTTCACGTACTTTGTTCCAATCATACACCATAAAGACATGATTTTCTTAGTTTGTGAGTGTGCATGTTTGTTAACTACTTCTTTTCGCTTATAATGCCAAACGGATTTGAAATTCGGGATAAAGGAAACTCATACCCTAAGCCCAAAAGTAATGATGTAGGGATTTTATCTCGGAAAATATTCACAGTTCCCGTTGGAAAGCATTTATTTCAATAAGTAAAAAAATACATTTTCTTCAAATTCTTTTCTTCAGTTAGTGCCTGACCAATATTTTTCTGTAAATTAATTGTATCTTACTCGTAGTACCATAACGACAGCATGAGTCTGAAAAGCCATCGGGAAATTAGGACCTGCTTGCTATCAAAACGTTAAAAATTAAGATTATACATTTTCTTTAGTATAATTTCATAATAAATGTTTGTAAACGATATCCACACATGTTAGTAATGCCTAGCGAGATGCTATTGTAAATAAATCTAGATCATACGACACGGAGTAGCAATTAAAACATCATGAAAATTACTCCGCATGAGACCGTAATTAATTATGCTATAATCTTCTCATACCAATATTTATCTCGTGTTACATGAAATATAGTTGAAATGTGGTCAGATTTGTTTACTATCGATCATGTTATATGAAAAGTTGTGGTAGCATAAACGAGACCGCTAGATTCAAAATTATGAGGTAGTGGGTTCAAATGGCGGGCCCGTACCAATAAGCTCTCTGGAGTTTATGTCTTATCACTGGCTTTTCGGTCAAGGAAAACGTCATGGTAAAACCTACATAAGTGATGAAGTAATGTGAATCCACGAACCCTGCAAATCAGCCAGCGTGGTGTCTAATGGCCCGATCGCTATTCAAAGGTAGGCCTATACCCAGCTAGCTTGATTAAGCTAAAAGCCTTATTTTATGGAATTTATTTATTGGAATAGATATACTTTCCGATTGGTTCCATAGAAATTCCATCAAAATAGGTTCAGTAGTTTAGTTTTAGTAGTTGTTTTAAGAAAAATAACCAAAAAAATATATTATCCAACTAAAAGAAAATTAGTATAATGCTTTGAATGAAGTCAGTTTTTTTAATGGCTTGTAAGGTATTCATGTATAAAGACATGCCTTACCTCTGGAATAAGACCACTTTAAATTACTTGAACAAAGGCGTTCGGGCTTAGGAAATGTAACTGTTATAAAAAAGTAAGTAAGTTCGTATAGGCTGCGTGGCCAACCCTAGTGTCAGAGTTAATGTGCCGCCCGAAGGCCTCTGACATGGCTGACGGTTGTTGTTATAGAAACTAGAACAAACAACCGGGACCAACAATTTATTAAAATGTTATAAAAAAAAACGATGTACTAAAAAGCCGCTATAATAAAAACAAAGAAAGTATTGACTGTCCAGCTGGAGAGCTGGACAGTCAACCTTCAGAATGTGCTCAGCTCCGATATTCAATGCAGTGTAATAATCAACACCCTATAGCTAAGGGCCAGGAACCGCCTTGTTATCGGGTCCTTGATATCGCGTAGTGTAACAGTATAAGTGTATAAGGCTTTGCTAACGAACTGGCAGCTATACCTAGAACGTACGCAAGCAACAATGTACCTACCTAGGTATATTTTAGCAGTTTCTGCTTTGTCTAACTGTAGTTCTAGTATGTAGCAGAATACTTAACTAGATTTGTATACTTACCCAGTTATGCGTTATAGCAAGAGGGTACATTAACCTTGGCACACCAAGCGGCTACATACGCTCATCTAAATTCATATTTTCACTGTCATTAGGTTAAAATTTGTAAGGCATAAAAGTTTCATTATGCTCGTGTATTATGCTAAGCCGTAAAACATTGCATTATTTTTAAAGTTGAATAATTTGACGTAAAAATTCTGTTTTACTTTACGTAGGTATGTGTGAGTTAACTACACTATTTCTACACTTCTATATTATATATTTAAATATTCTATATGGAGTTATAATATTTTTTGTTTTTGAAGTCACATCGATTATAATTCATTACATAGGTCATAATTAAAATAAATAGTATGGTCAATTCTGAAGGTTTAAGTTGACAGAACTAAACTAACTAAAGTGTTGCTGTCCTTAGCTAACATGCCCAGTAAAAAAGTGACAGCAATATTTTAATTAGTTTAGAACTGTCAACTAAAACCGTTAGAATTGACCACAATAAGTACTTACCGAAGCACCAGTCAAAAACTTAAAACTAAACGAGAAGTCCACCACGGCCTGGCCCGCTGCTAAAAGTGCCCATCAAACCAGCGCTAGTCTATGTATTTATGATTATTGTTTATGTAGAAACATAATAACACTAATCTATTCTATCTACATCGACACTAATTGACCAAGCGAAGCGAAGTTCTCTGAGAAATTCTACAACAAACTACTAATACTAGATAATTTTTACTACAGATTAGATTATCACGTTAATATTTTATGGAAACTGATTATTTAGCCCCCCATCCCTAGTAGTACTCGATACGATAGTACAGCGGAAATACACTAGAGATACAGTATTCAACAGTTGGAGTACAATACAGTCGTGCTGCATGTTAGCATGTCGCATGTATTGTATCATGTACTAATCCATTCTATTGAGGACAGTATAGCTGTGCCACATCATCATCATCATAATCAGCCTGTCATAGTCCACAGCTGGACATAGGCCTCTCCCAAGGCACGCCACTCAGCCCGATCTTCAGCTATCCGCTTCCAACCACTGCCAGCTGTCCTACGTATATCGTCACTCCATCGAGTCTCAGGACGTCCTACCCTACGTTTGCCGATACGTGGCCTCCACTCTAGAACACGTCTACCCCAGCGGTTATCGGTTCTGCGACAGATATGACCAGCCCACTGCCATTTCAGTTTACTAATACGCTGAGCTATGTCGGTAATCTTAGTTTTCTGGCGAATTACTTCGTTCCGGATACGATCCCTCAGAGAAACATCGAGCATAGCTCTTTCCATAGCTCGCTGAGCGACTTTAAACTTGTGGACCGATCCAACTGTGAGTGTCCATGTTTCAGCGCCGTAGGTCATAACTGCTGTGCCACATCTACCTGTTATACATTTATGGCTACTAGTGCTTACTAAAATAACGCTTACTTCCTTGTCGTCGGTTATTGAGTATATAAATAAAAAAACACGACAGCTCTGCCAAAAAACCGACAAAAATATAAGAAAAAAAATAAAAACATAAAATGGCGCTGTACATTATTGATTCGCATTCGCTTTTAAAAAATAAAAAACAACCGACTTCAACTTCGAATGCCTGGATGACATCTTCATAATTTTATAGTAATTTTGATTTAAAAACCAAACTACTAAACCGATTTCGATGAAATGTATAATATATGGGATCACCTCTGAAGTAGTACCTACCAAACAAAAAAACAAAAGAATCATCAAAATAAGTTCCTTATTGGCTAAAAGTTATCGCGTAACTTACATACAAAAAAAACATACAGTCTATTTGAGAACCTCCTTTTTTGAAGTCGGTTGATAAATATTGCATATGTCACTCGGGATGATTAAGGATTCTCACAATCCCCGTATAAAATCTATTCACCAACGCTGGTAGCTTGTAACAGGTTGGGAAATTTGGCATCTAAGGCAGAGACTACTGTAGCTTAATTGGCAAAGCAGTTGGGACGGAAACCCATAGAGACTGCTCGTATGCAGGTTCGAGTCCTGCCGGAGGTCATAATTTTTCTTCCTGTTTAAGCTCTAATAACATAAAATCTATTCAGGCAATTAGAAGTTATGTTGGAATAAATAAACTCACATATATACCTACATAGGATACCTAGATGAACCCTGAAAACATTACACTCCTTTTTTTGGGCAGTCGTGTATGAATACAATACGCACATGGCATGTTTGTGTTGATTTCCTTGGGGAAAATGTGTTTCTTTAATAAAACCAAACATTCCGATATTCTTCGTATCAGATATTGAAATGTTCTACCATCAATTTTTATTTCTCAGATATCTTTTACGACATGAACCTAGGGATTCGTATCTAAAAGCGACAACGAGACCTTATAAACTATAATATAGTGTTACGCGTATCGGTACTATTCGGTACTACCAAATATAATATATTACTTTACTAGTACTCGTACTCGTCAGCCACAAGACGTCCACTGCTTGACGAAGGCCTCCCTTAATACGGAGGGGCGCCATAATCCCCACGCTTGGCAGGCGGCTTGAGGATCACAGAATGCTCACTACCGTTAACCGAGAGGACGCTGCTGCCCGTCTTCCGGTGATTTTGCAGTTTTAGGACTTACCCAGGTCCACTATACTATTATTAGTACTATAAGTTAATTATACAGTAAGTATACATTTTTTCATAGGGGCAATAATAATGTAATATTAAATATATTATTAATATATTGTTTTTTTTTTTATAATCTTGTCTATTAACACTATCTTTCCATAAATTAATTGGTACGTTTAAAACATGTATATACATGTATATATTATATTGGTACTTATATATGTTATGTATATATTGTATTATTTATGTATAGTATTATTTATGTATTTTAACATATATTTTTTTTATTTGCAATATTAATTTATTATATTTTTTATATTATGTACACCACCGACCAAATTGCATTTGCCTTCGTTAGTCCAGTCCATCCAAAGGTTGCCTGGAAGAAATCGCTTAAGGTGATAAGGCCGCCCCTCGTACTGCCAAATAATGTACCCTGATTAGTTGTAAGTTGTTCTATATTTCTGGTGTGCAATAAAGTTGTATTGTATTGTAATAATCCAAGCTCATTAATTCTTCACCCCACAGAATAATAAGTAGGTATAGATGTCACAAATCTCACAATATTATCAAAAGTATTTCATACAAGAACAAGACCTTGGTACACAATAAACTATAACAATGTGGAAGAAAACTATTAGGCAAAAGAGACTAAATGCACCAAGTCCTTGTACCAAGCACAATGGCTAGCGCGTGACAGTCAAGACAGGCGAGACAACCGTATCAAAATGATATAAAAGCCCGTACTAGGACCGAGCGTGGGAGTAGAATCGCCTACGCCTGCGGTACCTAGCAATGCGCTCTTACTATGAGAAACTCGATAATAACACTCAGTCGAACGATGAAGATTTAAATGCAGATGAGCTATTTGTTAGAGGAGTGACTAATATGTTCATACACTTAACATAATGTAAGGGCATAAATGTTATTTCATGTTATTTTCAAACACCATAATGATTACGTTTCTAATAGTTACTAACTCGTTCGCGGTTACACTCACTGCTACGCTAGAACACCGGGAGAGAACAATTTCGAGTCGCTATTCTATTATTTGCCTTTGCCGAGTAACAGTTTGGATATCCTGTTAACCGTAAAGCGATATATTCAATATTAGGAACATGAATATCGACCCTAATATAACATCTCTGTTTGTACCACTGGGTTTTCGGTAAAGGAAAACATCGTAAAGCAACCTGCACATGCCCGGAAAAGAAATTCAATGCCATATGTGAATCCCTCAACCCTCAATATCGGCGTGTAGAGTGCTGTGGCCCAATAGGCCATCGAGAGTACACAAAAATATATTGATAATTTTATCGTTTATCATCTCTTATTAAACTACGTTTTTATAACATGATAGGCACGCGTTTGACCGCCATTATCATTTGATGTGGTCTACGATAGAGCACGAGAAGAACCCGAAAAAAATATTCTTACCAAAATAATGATTCCCCCGTCTACAATTTATTTTCATCACACGTGCTCGTAAAGTGGATCTTATTGCATCGGTTTTAGGCTCATAATTCAACGCGTGCTTTTAAAAGCACGTATATGCTTTAATAGGTATAACCCGGTAAAGTCAAGAAATTTCTCTGATATACGAAGCACTCTTAATATAGCCGGGTAATACTTACAGTTTTTTGTAATACCAACAAAGAGCTCTTATGCCGCTGAAGTAAATGTCAACCTGCGCGCGCATTGCTGATTTGAGCGCCATTTTCCGCAGATGTTTGTTGACGTTTTTGCTATGTGGTTGATTATTATCAAAAAAAAATTGTTTTTTCCTCGCAAGTGTGACGAAAACAGTCGTATGAAACTCTTGTGCTATGTTTCAATACACTCTCGGCTTCCTTATCGCGCTCGCCTGCGGCTCGCGCGCATAATACCGCCTCTAGTGTAATGATCAACATAGCACACTTGTATCATAATGTATTATTATTAACAAAATCTCATGGTAGGGGTAAAGTCCTGCTCTATTTAGTTTATTATTCAAGAGCAGAGCGCAAATGGAAAATGCCAGTGATCGTTATAGCTTTACATTTTGCCCCGTGTAGAATACACGCCATATTCGTTTCGTACTAAACTTAGTACTACACAATGGACATTGCATGGATAAGTCGAAACAGGCATGGAAGGTAGGATTGCTTAGTCCATGTTCCATAGACACGGGTTATAAGATATCTGTCTTACTCTCGTAAGCCTGATAACGTCAACTGCTGCACGACAGCCTCCCACGTAACAGACAATTGCTGTACCTCGAGCCTACCCTCGAAGGGCGATTGGGCCTTATCCACCATGGTTCAATAGCGGTTTGCTGGATTCATACATACGCCCTTTGATAAATTATATGTCTAGATAGACTGATGGATCATAAACGCGTCGAAAAAAATTGCGGTTAACTGTTAGCCTCTTATGAATGCACACTATAACAACCACAATGGTGCAACGCGAGTGTAAGATATGGCTGTTACGCACACTAGTATAATAATGTTGGCCTGTCATTTTTCGTTCATAAACAGTACGAGACTCTATCTAGACATATTATTTATCAAAGCATACGCCATTGATTTTTTTCTCCAAACTTATGCAGGTTTCCTCACGATGTTTTCCTTCTCGAAAAGCCAGTGGTAAGCCGGTGGTGAAACTCCAAAGAGCTCACTGGGATTTGAACCTGTGACCTCACAATTTCAAGAGTTGAGTGGTATCCGAACTAGGCTACCATAACTTCAAAAATGAAAAAATGGTTAAAAAAAGTTTGGCATGTAAACTGAATATTTTACACCTATATTTCGTAATAGCAAAGCAATGAAACTTCCAAATTAATCGACGTTGAAATTTTCTAAATAGTAGATTATGCACTAAGGAAATAAAGCAGTGTCTTACGTCACGGGCGGCATATTAAACCTTGAGCGTAACGAGGAAGCTATATAGAGTCCTGAGTGTAGCGAGGGGTTGCTGCCCAAGACGAAGACAGGCTTTATTGAGCATACTCTACTTTTCACACCTTCTGCGAGACGATAAAAAGCCAGGACTCCATAAATTTAAATTCACTGACAATCACAGGACCAAACACTGTCTTTTGTATCACATTCTTTGTAAATGCACATATATTTTTTTAGTTCTGCTTATGGTGGCCGATTCGATTTTCGAACAAACCTCTTTACAATGCTATTATGGGCAGCGACGGTGATAATGGAATCTCGGAGGAACTAGCTCTCTCTCTCTATATAATCAAAGTAATGGAATGGACGGGCAGCGCTTGCAAACCGATCAATATTAACAAGACAACATAATCCAGCATACGTAATTAAAAGTATGCATATTACATTTGCCGGAAAATAGAGATAGCGAATCTAATTACGGCATGACAAAAAGAGAACAAATGTAGGTACATGTATTAGAAGTTTGTATTGTCGTATCGTACGGCTCGCGTGTCGAAAAGGCAGAGTATGACTGAAGCGAGTGGAGAGCCGGCGATCAACATAGGGTCTTCAAAATCCGTGTGCTTATTTCCCGTCCATTCATCTTATCATTGTTGCTGATTATGGGCATTTTTTTACTTAGAGTTTTCCACGAGTTTCCACACGAATTTGACGTTCCAAATTCAAATCACTTTATTCCTTAGGAAGTTTCATACAATTTTATAATGAGATAAAGCTTTACTTTACGTTGAGGTTGCATGATAATGTAATTGGACATTGTTGAGCAGGTGGCCTGAAAAGTATATAATATCAATCAAGCACTCATTCAAAACAAAACATGAACAAACGTGAATCATGTACCTGCCCGCCTAGCACGCGAGCCGTGATAAAAGTCTATTCACTCTTTTTTCCCTGAATACGAGACAGACGTATCCATATTCTAACTTTATCACTTTCCCCCGCGCGGGGAAAGACCAATTAGTCCTCGGCGCGTGTTAGGGGGCCTCCTCGTGTTTTTAAATCGATGTGAATTTAAAATATACGCGTAGGGATGCCTAAATAAATATTTACTCGCATTCGCAATTAAAACCCACGTTCCGACCTCGTTATCGATGAGGGAAATGCATTTTTTCTCGTTAACAACCCTTAAGGGGTTATATATAACATGACATAATCCAGTTTCTATAATTACGTAAACTATTAATTATTTATATTATTATTTATATATAAAATGACTATTATTAAAAATTTTTTTTTTTATTAATTAATTCTGGCCACCTTTCCATCATCTACGGGGCTTTTAGTTTAAATTTTAAGTTTTGTATTTTTATTATGTAGGGTTTGTTTTTACTAGGTAGGTTTTATTTAGTTGTTAGTTAGTTATAATTTAATTTTAGTGTATAATTGTATTTTAATTGTAAATAAACTTATCCGTTATCAAAAATAAATTTTTTAATTGATAACGTCAGTCTTTGTAAGAGTACAGAACATCGATATGATGTGACATAAGTATTTTTTTTAATAATAATGTTTTTTTAAGTATTATTATATATTCTGTGATATTGACAGAAAAGGAATAATTATTATATTACGGATTATGTTTAAATGTATATACACTATAGGTAATAGGTTTACAAGAAAAAATTGGTAATGGGTTCAATGAGCGATTTTCCAAAACACGATTAAAAACAAAATGCTTCCAACTCGATAGATAGCGCAGACTATACGTGCCAGTCAAAAATAGAATAATATTTTTGATATGTGGCACATAAAATAAAACAAAAAACTTGACAATGACAGCCAAGTCTGGTCTGCGCAAAGTCAGAGCCATCTACCATGAGCTTCTTTTTTTTATTGCCTGTCAGAAATCTCCCATCGACCGTATATTATATTTAACGTTTCAATCATTCAAATCACAATATAGGCCTTGGGATATAATGTTGTATGATAATCCCTTGGGATATAATGCCTTGCTTTACGTTGAGTTTGCATAATAATTATGTAATTGGACATTATCGAGCAGGTGGTATGAAAAATAAATTGTGTAGAAATACTTGAAAGTTATTACCTAGTTGTTCGTAGTACTCTACTGAGAAGTCGCCTGGGGAAGCACCACCTTTGCCAGTTATTCAAACGCCAAGCAGTAGTGTGCAGTCATTAGGTTTCAAGGGCATTGTTATCAGAGAAATTACTGGGCATGATGAGATTTTAGCATCTAATAGCTCAGAGTGATAAGCGCAGTACAGTGCGGCGCAGGATTTTATTGGCAAATTCACAATTCTAGCACTGCTACTGTTAGAGGTTGGCTGTACTGCTTACCAGCACGCGAATGTCTAGCTGCTCTCGGCACTCGACATCAATAAAATAAAATACTGAAGTTTTGACCTTAAAAAAAGAAACAACAAAAGAAATGAAAAAGTATTACAAACCAATACAATTTTATTTCCAGTAGATAAGTTTCATTGAACACAATCTTAAGAAACAATTTATTATCGAGTGCAAAGCTGGTGGTTCGGAAAATATCGAAATGAAATGTAATAAAGCGGTCGAGTCCGAACCTATTAACTTTCAAGTATTTTTACGCTATTGCAACATTAATACTATTACCCCACGAGTAGAGGCTGAACCCATTTCAAATAGTATTTTAACTATCTCTTTCATAATCCACAAGCCATTTACACGAGTGTACAAAAAGAAAAACAATCATTTAGCGAAATCAGAATACAAAAAACGTACATAAGTATCTAACATACGCTACGGACTAATTTGGCTAAGCCTGTCAAGGTCTAGAAACATTGGACAACGAAATGCCTATTTATTTGGTGCACTTTGGCACCTATTATACTTTTTTTCTAGGTTCTAGGCTATTATTATATACTCAACGAAAAACACACGGAAAATCGAAATAGTTTTAAGACATACGTCTTTCGCCGTGCGATCCTAACACGTTATCCACCGGATCTATGGAAAGGGTGTCTATAATGTACAACATGATATTTGCCGACACGATAATGTACGGCATAATAATGCACAGCATGATAATTGGTGTACATGTACACCGAATATCATGCTGTATAATCCATGTCGTACAATACTGGCCGCCCATTGTCGGCTCGTGTCTATAAAGTACGGCCCTATATTGTACAGCCAATAATCGGAGTACATTTCTCAAATTGACATTAATCAAAATAACCTGAACCTAATTGCTATACAGATAAGGAATTCGTGTACTTGTACATCAAATATAGTCTGTACAAAATCGGGGTGTGCATTATTGAGCCGAGGCGATAATATACGGCATGATATTGCACGGCACGATATTGCACAGCATGATATTCGATGTACATGTACACCAATTATCATGCTGTGCATTATTATGCCGTACAATATCATGCCGTACATTATCTGTGTCGTACATTATTGCCTCCCTATGGAAAGACTGGCATCGCTACAAAGATAAACAAACACAACTGCTACAAGCGAGCAATTTATTATTGTGCAACAACTTGATGTTTCTTTTCTTTGAGTTATAATGCTAAAAACCGTTCAAAGCGAAATTAATCCTGTTTTCAACCGACTTCAAAAAAAGAGGTACTCGATTCGACTATATGTTTTTTTTATGTACGATAACGCTACGCGATTATTCCGCCAATTGTATGCTGATTTAGATGATTCTTTTTTGTTTGGTAGGTAATCCTTCAGAGGTTGTTCCTATGTTTTTAAAGCTTAAACAGGAAGAAAAATTATGACCTCCGGCAGGACTCGAACCTGCATACGAGCAGTCGCTATGGGTTTCCGTCCCAACTGCTTTGCCAATTAAGCTACAGAAGTCTCTGCCTTAGATGCCAAATTTCCGAACCATTTACAGATGGCGCCACCAACGCTTTAGTTGGTAGCTTATAACAGGTTCGGAAATTTGGCATCTAAGGCAGAGACTTCTGTAGCTTAATTGGCAAAGCAGTTGGGACGGAAACCCATAGCGACTGCTCGTATGCAGGTTCGAGTCCTGCCGGAGGTCATAAGTTTTCTTCCTGTTTAAGCTTTAAAAACATAGAAATACCATAAGTGTGGAATCACTTCATACAAAAATATTCAAAAAAGTATAGCCAGTGCGACTTCTCTCGTCAGGCCTTGGAACCTGCAACGGTTTCGGCTTGGGTAAATATTTGTGTTACAAAAATTTACAGATGGCGCCACCAACGCTTTAGTTGGTAGCTTATAACAGGTTCGGAAATTTGGCATCTAAGGCAGAGACTTCTGTAGCTTAATTGGCAAAGCAGTTGGGACGGAAACCCATAGCGACTGCTCGTATGCAGGTTCGAGTCCTGCCGGAGGTCATAATTTTTCTTCCTGTTTAAGCTTTAAAAACATAGAAATACCATAAGTGTGGAATCACTTGATACAAAAATATTCAAAAAAGTATAGCCAGTGCGACTTCTCTCGTCAGGCCTTGGAACCTGCAACGGTTTCGGCTTGGGTAAATATTTGTGTTACAAAAATTTACAGATGGCGCCACCAACGCTTTAGTTGGTAGCTTATAACAGGTTCGGAAATTTGGCATCTAAGGCAGAGACTTCTGTAGCTTAATTGGCAAAGCAGTTGGGACGGAAACCCATAGCGACTGCTCGTATGCAGGTTCGAGTCCTGCCGGAGGTCATAATTTTTCTTCCTGTTTAAGCTTTAAAAACATAGAAATACCATAAGTGTGGAATCACTTCATACAAAAATATTCAAAAAAGGTTGTTCCTATATACATTTTATCGAAATCGGTGTAGTAGGTTGGTTTTTAAATCAAAACTACTAGAAAAGATGAAGATGTCATCCAGGTATTCGAAGTTGAAGTCGGTTGTATTTTATTTAAAGCGTAAAAAAGGTTCGGGTCCTGTGTGGCTGCTCGGCGGCGGTGTATCCAGTCCAGGATATAAATAAGACGCTTGTAGTTAACAGTAGTATAAGTATAATCACGAAGTAACAATAATAAAGCACATCGGACGGTAATCAATAAAAATAGAAGCGCGCGCGCCGGTGTCGCAGGAGAGAGTCCTTGCTCGCGGGCCGGCGCGGGGCGAGGTGCGCGGAGGGAGGTGACGCGCGGTAACCACCGGGCGGGATAAAGCGCGCAGGGTGGACGCGGGGCGCGGGCGGCAATGCACGCATCTAGCACTGTAGCTATAGCTACTACCTACCTATAGCTAACCCATCGCGTGTACGTATATGCGCACTGTTACACCAGTATATACCACCATTTTGTATAAATAGTGAGCTCTTCTACCCATTGGTTTCCCTTGCTCTGATATCATTTGATAGGATTGGGTATCTAAGGGCATTTATTGATACCTCATTTATTTAAATTAGTTCGGGGTTGGAATATACAGATACATAGTCGTCTGTTAGCTTTGTCATCAGCTAAATATATAATAAGGTAGATGACTGATGTTCAAATCGTTGAAACCAATAGCTTTGATGAAGAATTTAAGTAAATGTATTATGTTAATTGAAAAAATAATTTAAATCGGTTATAATGTTCTGATATATTAGCGTTTAAAGTTTTTGGTAGAGCCAACTCTGTCTCTTTCCCACAAAACAAAAAATGACGTCACGCCTTACTTGTCAGAATAGAATTTATACGGCGTACTGAGAAGTGACGTCACGATTTGCTGTTTCGTCTGTATATGATATGATCCACTACAAGAAATATGTCTTTGACAGTACAATTTCATTTTTCATTTGACATCATATCAATTTCTTTGTTAATATTTGTACGCCGCACCAGGCGAGGACATGTGTATATACTTACTTCTCAAATGAATGCCACCCTGTATGCTTCTCTGTATGATGTGTACCTACCATGTTCTGACAAAATAAATATTATGAATAGGTTCGTTCGTATTCGCAAATGTTCACACTTTCGATAGTTCAATAAAAAACGTTCTATTCTAGTCATTAAATTAGTTGCGATAGAGTTGCTCTTATTGTTTTCTACATTTTCAACATTCAAATTGTATGTATGTACACAAATCTTCATGAATCTGTTTAGCCGATTTATTTTGATGATATTTTGTAACATGTACCTACGTTCTAACAAATTCTTTATTTATTATAACGGGACAGAAAGGAAGCTTAGTATCGTGAAAAATGCGAAAAATATTAGGGAAAAAATTCCTCGTGTTTTCCTTTTGCCACAGGAAAAACATTCTTGTATATTTTACTCTGTAGGTACTTACCTATATCTGATAAATAATAGCCGACCATAAAGTTTATATCAATTGTGATTAAGGTGGCATAGGACGCCCTGAGACTAGATAGAAAGAAAGAAAGAAAAGAAAAATAATTTATTTTGTAACATCATTAACGTAGGTACTAATATAACTAAGTAAAGTTAATTACAAATAAAATAAAATTAAAAGTGATGCCACAAAAATGGCTCCAACTCAGCGTATTGCTGTTTATCAAACAGCGCTGATTTTACGTTGAGGCCGATGGAGTGACGATATACGTAAGGCAGTGGACAGCGACAGAAAGCGAAAAGCTGAAGGTCAGGCTGAGGGACGTGCATTGGAAGAGGCCTGTCTTTCGCGAATACAGGATTTTCCCTTTAGAAAAGAGAAAATCCTTTAAAAGTTGTTCACAATGAAAAGTACATTGACCTTCTATCAGCTTATTTATACCGTTACGTGCAACCCTGTACATCAAATAATCTGAGCTTAACATCAGACGAGCGCTTGGAGATGTTATCTTTCTTCTAATAAAATCTAAAGGCGAGTGTCTCTTCACTCAGTTACGTTTTACACAGATTATGTTTACGAACGCGCTGATATTTCAATTAAAATATCGACAGCTGAGTCACTAATTTTAACTAACGACTGTTTGTAAAAGCCACTTCGAGACACCGGCCCCATTATGCCTGTAATCATGAATATGTCCCGGAGTCTCCTGGGCAAACATTTGCAGAGGTGCGTACGTGAGGGTCCACTCTAATTAGGGATGAAGTGACTCAATGCCAACCGTCCCATTTCCTAAACACCTAAACATGCTACGAACTATAACGTTCCAATAACCTGATAAAACGGCACGTAAGCCCTTTTCATATTTCCGTAAACGAGAATTGACGTCAATTTTGATAAAAGCGTCGCGGCGAGTCTTGTACGCCCACAATTATTATCAATAATACGTTTAAAAAAAAACATTCAATTTTGACTACCTGAATGCCATATTCATATTTATTCTAGTTATTCCCAGTAATTTTGATTTAAAAACCAAACTACTAAACCGATTTCGCTATAAACTATATGGGACCACCTCATCTGAAGTATCACCTACCCACCTAACAAACAAAAAATAAATCATTAACATCGATCTATGGGCAATTTTCTATAGCCAATTAAAAAAAAAGTGCCTAAAATCCGATAGACAGCGACGAAGAGACATGTCCTTGAACAGTTTCAATATGTAGTCTGTGATTCTGAAGATTTTGAACGAATGAAGCAAAGTAAAAAAATCCAAAAAATTAAAGTAACCTTATTTTTTTTTATATCAGATCTGTCATGCGCTGTTTGTGCTTATTGTTTGTCTAACAAAGTATTTGGTCCATAGTATTTCTTAAGCTTTCGTTATTACACGCAAAATAGTAAGTGCGCCCTGCCAAATAATTTGTTAATTACTATCAAAAAAATAACAATAATTATCAACATAACATAATAACAATAACGTAACGTAACAATAACAATTTTTCAGAATTTCAACAAAATGATACAAGAAAACTTGGAAAGCTCCGCATGACGTTGCCATACCCTTACAGGGTACTTAGTTATAAAGTACATACTATAAATAATATATGTTATATAAGACCTGCATGTAACCTTTATAACTGCAATAAAAAAATAGAGTATTGAAAGGCACTTCACCAACGAACGCGAACTGTGAAAAGAAGCAGTGAAGGTGAGTGAACTGCTTTTTCACAAGAAAGTTGCGAAAAATAGTGGGCCATATCTTGACAGCGCGGCCTATTCTTTGGCTGTAGAACTACGTTCTTACAGCTGTCAGAAAACTTCCCCCGGAGTAATCGCGTATCATACCTACATAAAAAAAACAAACAATCAAATTGAGAACCTCCTTTTTTGAAGGTCGGTTGAAAATAGACGTACGCCTTTCGAGCGTTCTAGAAACTTTTACATTAGCTCGGATATTGAAAAGTTTTGCGCTCACTCTCCTAATGCTTACACTCCCATTTATTTTAATAGCGCTAAGAAAAGAAAACACAGGAGAACATTAACCAAAAACATGGCCACGTAATGCTACATTCGCCCAGCTTGGTCATTCCCAGCTAATGGTGGTTACTCGCCCTTTTTTTTAATTTAAGCCTCATTTACCCTTTTTACCCATTTCGTGTAACAAATGGTTATTTGAGTACTTTGAGTCACAGAAACAAAAGACCATTTAATCCTATTATAGTATGTTTAATGAGTTCTATCAATCCTTCTTGTACACGATGTTCAAAAAATGAGGATAATATTATATTATACCTCTGTAAATGTGGATAGAACACGACATCATGTCCTCCAATTTTTTTTTCTTTCTAAATTATTGGCATCGCACTTTGCGCATTCTGCCAGTGCGCATTTCGCGCATACCTAGCTAAAAGTATGCATATTACATTTGCTGGAAAATAGAGATAGCGAATCTAATTACTGCATGACAAAAAGAGAAGACATGTACATGTATTAGAAGTTTGTATTGTCGTATCGTACGGCTCGCATGTCGCAAAGGCAGAGTATGACTGAAGCGAGTGGAGAGCCGGCGCTCAACATATAGTCTTCAAAATCCGTGCGCTTATTTCCCGTCCATTCATCTTATCATTGTCACTGGCCGGAGGTCATAATTTTTCTTCCTGTTTAAGCTTTAAAACATAGAAATACCATAAGTGTGGAAACACTTCATACAAAAATATTCAATAAGAAAACCTCTTACAAAATATTAAGCAAACATTTTATAGAAATTAATTCAAATGGCTGACTTAATATCTCGAAAATGGTTCTCACAATTTTTTCGTGCTGAATTTAAATTTTGGCTTAGGTATACAAGACATGATAATATGACCTATCACCAGATATCCTTCATTTTCTGGACACTGTAAAATAAATCGTATTTACCAAGATAAATATTTAAATAAGTTATGTTTTCGTTCACTAATACTTAATAAAATAATATTATAATAGCGCTAGCTGATGGTATTTATTGAATACATTTTCTGTAAGAATATTATTGGATCTAATTCGAGTCATTATTAATCTTCTTCACTCAAAGATGGATCCGCAAAAGTTTTCCTCATTCAATTTCTTAAAATTTCGCGCAAAGTAGCGCCTGAGCGCCTGGGACTAAGTTATCTTTTTCATCTGGCCGGAATAGTCCTTATTTATTGCACTTTTCCAAAGAGCTTTTTATGTAAAGATAAAAATGTAGATAAAGTCTGCGGATAAAACGCACGTAGTGAGTATATTTTAGGTTCTTTTACATAAAGTAGGTACCTATACCCGATGCCACAGTGGATAAGGCAACGCAGATAAATGCCATATAAAACGTGATCCTTTTTCGAATTTATATGGGTAGTGTTTATTAGGAGGGAGATAAACGAACCTTATTTTGCACTTACGGAATTCCATTTATGGTATTCCTTACTACCCAATGCAGGTCAATTGGCTTCGTAGGATGGATTTCAATATGTTTGTTTTATTGCTGTGAAACTTGGTGTTTTTGTTTTATTTTTAAGTACGGGAATAATCACGTTTTATTAAATCGAATACTCTGACTAGAATTTTGATCACATCCGGTGACCTTTTTCAAAGAGTAAAAACCCAGCCCGACGCGCGTGCGGCTGCGTCCTGCTTTGCACTGCGGGCTGCGCTATGTGAGTAGGTATTCTTGTATAAATAAAACAAAAATGTGTCAATACCACGTCAGTTTTCATAATAAAACTTGATGTTCTTTACGTTACGGTTCTTAGTTAAGTAGGTACTTATAATGAAAGTATTTATTTTAATATTATTTGCGTTAATATACCTACTTAGAAGTCAAACACCCAAACGACATCATCACGCCAAACATCAAACACAGTCACAGTCATTACGTCAAAGTTTTGTCCACAATAAGTAATAATCTGCCGTCTAGGTCTGTGTGTCAATAGATTACACTTCAATCAAGATTGATCCTATTCAGAACTCGCTGTGTGAAGCACTGAACAAAGAATTCAAGAGACTAAGCCAGTTTACTGATTAGATACTAACTCCTGGGTCGGTAGGATCTAATCTAGTCTAGATTTATAAGTCTATCTAGATTGGTCTTGAGATTGAAAGAAAGTTAAATTAATAGAGTTTTTTTTTTCTATTGTATAATGGGCCTGCGGTTTACCGCCATCGTGTCTGATGTTAATCGTGGATGTGGTCAACGATTAAGCACTCTTGCCCACAGATGAAACCGAGTTCAGAACTTGAAGATACCTATGTTGTATTTATCAGGAAACACTTACTCGGGAAGCGTATTCCACTGTTTAGTGGTACGCACAACGAAAGTGGAATCAGATCTTTAAGATCACTTTTTTTCTTTCTTAATTATAGGCCTCGCACGTTGTGCATTCTGCCAGTGTCAAGTTTATGATTTTTTAAGTAAGTATATTATAATATGGCATCATCAAGTCAAATATGTCATGAGATCACAGTTAGTCACACGAAATAAGTCATACAGTCGAGTCCAAGTCATGCCCTAGCAAAGTTATGCTTGTGGCGACTTTACTACGAGTATGACCTTTTACGTAGTATTGAAATATATAGAATTGAAACAACACGAAAAGGCATGTTTCACCACATTGCATCCCTTTCCCACACTCGTGCATGTAATTAAACACTCAATGAATAAAACACCACTATTTTATAATCATTAATTCGCGAAAAAACAAAAGTTTAAGAAAATAATAGAATGCAACGACATGATTTTTCCGTATTCCCCTTCGTCCACGTTTTTAGAGCAATAATCATGAAAGGAAGTTACTTTTCGAGTTTCTAGCCGTTCGTCCGTAAAATAATCCTCTGGCCATTCGGCCATTCGGCCAGAGGAAGTTTTTAACCCTTTTATGCACAATACTGTTACTGAACTATGTGTAGGTAATCTAAACTGTTATTTATCAACTACTCGCTGACAAAAAGTGTCACGCCTGAAAATTAGACAAAACATTGTTTAATAATACGCTATTAAAAAATACAACCGATTTCAACTTTGAATACTTGGATGACATCTTCATATTTTCTAGTAATTTTGATTTAAAAACCAAACTACAAAACTGATTTCGATAAAATGTATATGGGACCACCTCTAAAATATTACCTACCAAAGAAAAAAAAAATCATCAAAACCAGTTCATAATTGGCGGAGTAATCGCGTAACAAACATCCTCCTTTTATGAAGTCGGTTGAAAAAGGCTTACCTACTGAGCATTTATATGCAGGTATAACATGCCTAAATTTTTAATTGCTATTTCGCTTTTTGTAACTTCCATATTACATTTGCCAGAAAATAGAGATAGCGAATGTAATTACTGCATGACAAAAAGAGAACACATGTACATGTATTAGAAGTTTGTATTGTAGTATCGTACGGCTAGCATGTTGAAAAGGCAGAGTATGACTGACGCGAGTGGAGAGCCGGCGCTCAACATATAGTCTTTAAAACCCGCGCGCTTAGTTCCCGTCCATTCATCTTATCATTGTCACTGGCCGGAGGTCATAATTTTTGGGGCAAGTCATGGGCTTTCGCGTGTTCCAACCCCTTGTATAAAAAAATGTGCTAACGTTTCTAAGGGTGGTAGGCAGTTATACGAGTAGCATCGTGCATCGTGTTGACGCGAGATTGTATATTTTTTTGTTTTTTGTAATTAAATATTTTTTTATGTGTTGAGTATGGCAAAAATTGCTATATTTATAAACGAGTAAAGCTGTTTTGTAGCCTTATTTTACTTAGCTCTTAGCTGTAAATATTTAACACTGTCCGTCTTATGCATAATACATTAAAACGAATTCAAACCCTATTTCAGTTAAAAAGTGTTGTCTTCTTTTTCAAACTCAATTTATAATACGAAAGAAATAATTGACAATAAACTTTTTAATAAAGGCTATATGAAATAACGTCCACAAAAATAATGAAACAAAAAGTAAAAATAAATACCTTAAAATGATCACTAGGAAAGCAACATGAGTGCCTACTTATACGGTCCCAAGATAAAACGAATTTCCTTACATCAGACCCAAGTTACCTGAAGACAGTGTAATCGGCTGTGATAGTAATCATACCGTAACCCATATGATAATATTTAGCCGGAGGATCCGCATATTTTCCTTTTTTTATTCGAAATAGTAAAAGAAACTGCCTTTTACGGTCGTGGAAAGTAAAATGTTTATTGCTAAGCGGGTTGCAAAAGCGCTTTGTATAAATGCTTTCCATGCAAACAAAAAACAAAGAAATAATAACAAAAATGAAAACAACGAAAACAGCAGAAACAATAAATCATTTTCAACCGACTTCAAAAAAGGAGGTTCTCAATTCGACTGAATGTTTTTTTTGTATGTATGTTACGCGATTACTCCGCCAATTATGAACTGAATTTGATTATTTTTTGTTTGATAGGTGGATATCATTGTACTCATCATTATGAACAACGTTTACTATGGCGCCAACATTGTAAACGCGAAAACAAAATCTGCTGTTCCATACATTTTGTCCAAGGCCAATGAAGTTTTTGTATGGAACAGCTATTTCTTTTCGCGGCTTCTCTCATCATTGGTTGGCGTCATAGTAAAAGTTGTTCATAATGATGATTACAATACAGTATTGTTGAACCTTTTTGTTACACATTGTATATTATAGCTACGTGTGTGACTGGCTTTACTCAGTTGGCTTGTTGATTCTCAAGCTGAAAATCTGACACATGCACGTAATGTTGGTGTTCAGGCAACCTCACTTGAGAGCCAGCCCCCATTTTAACTAGGTCTGTTTATGATCTCCGACCACGCCTCACTTATAATATTAAGATTATACCAACTCAACTGTTTATACATAAGTACCTATCAACTGTGATCAAACATAAGTACTTATAAAAAATCACCTCATTAAATCGTAAGTGCTTTACAGTTAGTTGAAATTGAAGTGTGTGAATGAGAATATTGCATAAGAATAATAAATAGCATAATTACGAAATTGATTCATGCAATAACTGATGTACTTACCAGTTAATTGTTATCACTGTTTGCGCGTAAGAAGTATCTACAGAAAATTATTTTATGCTGGAGCCATTGATCTCTTTGTTTCATTGCGATTAAGCGAATTGAGGCTAGATGACTGTTTTTTTCTATTGTCCTGTTAAAACGTGGCCCATAAATATAGCTGATTATTGAAAAGAAAATGAAAATCTGATCAAAAATAAGCAACTTATAAGCATTTTATCATGCTAGACAGAGAGGCGAAACAGCAAATAGTGACGTCACTTCTCAGTACGCCATATAAATTATATTCTGACAAGTAAGGCGTGACGTCATTTTTTGTTTTGTGGGAAAGGGGCAGAGTTGTCTCTAACAAAAACTTTAAACGCTCATATATCAGAACTTTATTAACTGATTTAAATATTTTTGCAATAAATATACGGTATTTACTTAATTCTTCATCAAAGCTATTGGTTTCAACGATATAAACCTCAGTCATCTACCCTATTATCCTTCTTCGTAGCCAATGTTATTATATATATATATAAGGAGGGACATATGTCATATCGCGCTCTCAAATGGCCCTGTGAAAACGGCCCCAGGGACTGTCTCGCCTGTCTGCGCTCACTAAGCGAGACGCGCGCTATCCTATTGCTCGCAGAAAAGTGCTATCTTCTTTCGCACTCCGGCGCAACTCGTAAACATGATGGCACGTGAGCCATTTTCAAACGTTGTTTTATTACGCGATGGCGCATCTTTCGTAATCTTTGTTTGTAGCCAAATCCGTCACCTAACCCGTCCAATATTCATTCATGGTCCCGATAGTCGTTCCATATATAGATAGGTAGTTCCATGGTGACCCATATATCTTGAAAACAGTCACGAAAAATGTATCAGGATGTCGCAGTGTATGAACCTTTAACAATACAGGTAGTCAGTAATAAATGAAACGATGCCATAAATTACGACTCAACATGGCGTGACGTGAGCAGCTGCCTTTACTGAGTGCTTTTAAGCTCCCTGCCTCAGATATTATATTGAATAGAGATGCCCAGACTCGGGACTGATTCAGAAATCAGTCCTAAAGCCCACATCATCATAGTCCGCCTTAGTCCACTGCCGATATGGGCCTTTCCTAATGCACGCCATCTTTTGCTTCACATGATTTATATAAATTAATAATGAATATCAACCTGACCACTGCTAGATAGATTGTGCATAGATTTTCCTTTGTTTTTATTTATATCCAAAAATGTGGCGGGATTACATTTTATCAAATACATTTTTTTTCATAAGCCCCCATGGCCTTGTATATCAAAAGTCCATGCGATAACACCAAAGTTACACCTCAAATTTATTTATTTATTCAACTAACACGGTACAACTAATTAATGACATTAGCTAAGTACACATTAAATTATATATTACAGAGTTAATTAAATAATACAGACATAATAAGATTTGCTACATAAACAAAAAACATCTAATGGCATTCAGTATGTCATAATACAGTAAAATAATTATAACAACCCTTATTAAACTCTTATTTTAAACAAGCTCAAATGTCAATAAACAAATTATCTTATAGTAACGCTCTGCGCTTGGTTTTGAAGCACGTTTGAAAGGTACGTCCTGAACATGCAGTCGACTTACGCGCTGAGTTTATTGGGCATCTGTATATAATGTAATCTCTGAACTCGGGATACACATAACGCGCAGCCGCCGCGCCGGCCTCGCGACTAGGTCGTGTTATTATGAGCCAGCCTAATTACCTGCGATTTACCGCATGCGCTCCAACCCTAATATTAATTACAAGTTATTGTTATAATACGGATTTTTATGTTGGCTAAACGTTTTAATGAACCCAAGCTTGTTTACATAGCGTCCGGAGTTTACTTAATCCCACAAACCTTGTTGGTTTACCTTTTATTATTTTATTAATACTTTGCAATGGGGTTAAGGCGATGTAGAAATATAATGCAAATATTTAGCTGCTTATACATTAGTTTTTTTCACCAAACCAATTTTTTTTGTTTATAAATAAGTACTTACTTGTACTGACACATACTTACAGATACGGTATAGTACGGTACGGCTGGGTACATAATCACACTGACTTAGGTCTAACTTAAAATCACCGCTTTACGTTGAATGACGATAGCTAGGTATTGCGACAAGTTTGTTTTAGGTAAGACCCTTACTCATTAACTAATTATGCTTAAGTATAATGGAATCATTTTCTAGTAGGTACATCTATACACTTGCTACATATTTTATCGTACGATTTAAATTACTTATTATGTTCAGAACAGGTAAATTACTTGTTCAACTTATATATATACAACGTGTAACAAAAAGGTTCAACAATACGAAAGGGTATGTATATACTGTTATATATATGTATATGTTCATAGTTATGAACTACTTTTACTATTGGACCAACCCTGAAATAGCGAAAAAAAACCAGATGTTTCATACAAAAAGTTCATTGAACTTGGTCAAAATGTATTTATTTTATTTATTTATTATTGAGACAAAAACGACAGTATCAGTTACATTCACCTCACAATGTATGGAACAGCTGATTTTTCTTGCGCGATTTCAGGTTTGGCCCCATAGTAAAAGTTGTTCATAATGATGAGTATATACATACCCTTTCGTATTGTTGTACCTTTTTGTTACACATTGTATATATATATGTAAGTTCAACTTAAAACTCGAATGTGATCTCTTAACAATCTAATACTATAAGATTCAAAGTCCTGACTGACTGACTGACAGACAACGCACAGTCTAAACCAAATAAAACACCCTCAAATACACCCTCCAAATTTCAATTCTCTGCGAAGTGGTACCAAGAAAGGGTTTTTCTAAATTCAACCCCTGAGGGGAAAAATGGTTTTTTTTTGTATGAAAGACCTTTGTTTTTGAACTTTGAGTTGTGAAAATTAGTATTTGGATGACTTAAGATGGTGAAATAGAAGAGGAAATGTTGTATGGAAAGTTATTTGTTTTTGAAGTTATAAGTAGGATGAAAATTGGTACTTATTTATTTTGGATAGACTTTTTAAAACAAAAACAATCATATTTTTACCAGGGTTGATCTAAAGGGGTGAAAATGGGAGGAAAATAAATAGCCCAGCGGTATGGAAGATATTTCAAGCTGGCGAATTCCTTCTGTAAACGGACGGAGACGCGAAGCGACCTCTAGTATACTTATAAATAGCTACGTGTGGTACCTTAACGCCCCAAATTACCACCAAGGGCACTTTAAAAGGGACTTTCTAACCACATAGGTTGTAGCTCTGCAGCGAAGATCAACACTAGGGACAAACATTGACACCGAGGCGATAAAGCGGCGAAATTCGACCGAGTCCCAGGGGAAATTTCAGTTTCTTACGAAACCAACCTAATCAGAGAAAGTATAGTTTGGCGAATGAGGCACGAGGCCAATTGCTTACGTCAGGTGAGGTTTTTCTTTGCGACAAATCAGTGATGAAAAAACTTGTGGGGCGTTTATTATACTTGGGTGTCTTTATAGCGTTTTGTTGATTAAACTTATAGTATTGCCAGGACTGTCTATATATTTATGTAATTTTTTTTTATTGCCCGCTAACTTACCTGTTCGTAATCAACGCGACGGCGAAGATGACTCACGCAGAGTTAGAAAATACCTATTCACTCTGACCTTGAAAAGATCTAGATCACAAAATCATTATCACTAACACATAGGTACTATAATCACGGAATAAATAATAGTACTACGCTATAATGTCAGTAATATCACAGTAAATTTGCGACAAATCAGTGATGAGAAAACTTGCGGAGCGTTTAGTTAGGCTCTCTAGGGTTTCTTAGCAAACTGGTTGCCTTGTACCATTTGATTATATACGAGAGAGAGAGCTAGATCCTCCAAGCTTGTACCTAATATCACCAGATCTATCTGTGTACAACTATGCCAATTTTAAGCGACCAAATTAAAATTTGCGACTGCTCGTTGCGTGAAGAGAAAACTTGACGCCTCGTTTAGTTAAAAAGTCTTCATAGCGTTTAGTTAGGGAGACTTCATAGTGTTTTGTAGGAAACTGGGAAACCTTATAGTTTTGTGAGGTCTGTCTGCATATTCAGGCCAATTTCACAAATTCACTGGTCTTATATTCAGAAACCATTAAAGACTATGGCATTAAAACCTTTGTTCACGTAAGTACAAATTCATAATAACTAGGAGGATCTAGCTCTCTGGCTGGGTATATAACCAAAGCATTACAACCTGCAACTAAGTAGATTATTATTTATTTATAGTGGATCTTTTTTAAGGTTTTAATGCATTTTTATACTATTGGCTGTCTTAGTGAGAAAATAAGGTTTAGCTTATCATTGAGCTAGCCAACTTGTTTTCTATTTAAAGGTTAGGTACTCTTGCCCGAGAGGGTATACCTAAACGTTTTGTGGATAGGTAGGTACGTACCTACGTGCTTTACTTGGGATTGCATCGTCACGTAAAATAGCTTTACGTAGAGTGACTTGTGATTTCTCTTGCGTTCCAGGTTCTGTCGAATTTAAATAAAATGTCGAAGCTTTTTAAAGAAAATCGCAGAAAACATTAGAAACTCTTTTACAAAAAACGTTGTAGTATTATGTGAAGCTGGATATCACAATGCACTTACACCTCTGCAGTAGGTAGGTATTTTAGAAAAACAAAAACGTCTTAGGTATTTAGGTATAATTACGTAAGTAATGTAAATATGTGGGTTGCTGATGTTTCTGATACCTGCATCAAGATTTTAAGATATTCTGTGAAAGAAAAGTTACATATTTCGTGCTTATAATGCACACTATACTTTTTCTAGTTTGATTCGCTTGTAAAATGGCACAAACACTATGAATAAAAAAAACGCACGTGATTGCAAAACGTTTATGTTTTGGTTGTTACATAATCACAGTCAGTCACAAAAACCAGTCACAGTCAAACCCTAATAAAATTGTATAGCAAATTTAATAGAATCTGTTAGAGTTTTGAATATAACACGTAAAGATACGTTTCAACACATTAATCACTCGCCCACACTATTCAAGTAATTAGTCACAATAAATAAAATATCACCATTTCTAAGCATTAACATTCGAAAAAACGCCAAGTCCTGGAATATAATACAATGCAGGAACATGCTTTTTCCACATTTCAGCCAAAACCACCAGATATTCAAATTCAAATCATTTATTTCAGATACTTTATAAAGATCCATAGAGAACATATACATTTTATAAAAAAATGAAATAAAATGATAATTAAAACTATGTCAATTGGAATTACTTAGTTACTTTTTTTTATTTTATTAATTGTACAACAATAACATACAATTAATCAATAAATTGGAGCCTGGGTATGTCCCAAAACTGCATCCAGAACCGCCGGAGGACTGCGATCCCCAAGTCACCTGCCAAGCGTGGGGATTATGGCAGCCCCCTTATTAAGGGGGAGGCTTTCATCCAGCAGTGGACGTCTCCCGGCTGTTGATGAATCAATAAATCCTGGCTTATTCTATAATTTAGGTCTGGACCTGGAATGCTCAATGTGCATCCTGGTCCAATGGTGCATTATTAGGCAGTCCAGATCCATCCTCCAAGGGAACAGTTGCAGGTAGCTATTGGGGGCTGCCACGCACCCGGCGCATCAGGGACGCGACTCGCTTGCGCATAATCGCTGATCAATATGTGCGTCAGCAAACATCCCCGATCCGCTACAGTAGCGGCAGCCGCATAAGCATCCTGAACGCATTATTGTACTGGATGCACTACTAGATATAGCTACTTTCGTTTACTATAACAGTTAGGTTAAAGGTCACGCTCCTAAGCAACATACCTCTATTAAGTTACAACACACTCGTACTACTTCTATTAAGTTGCTAAGTAGCCACAACAAAGGTAATTTCGCGTCTAACGAAGAGTCGAGGACACCGCGTTAATATCATTTTATCACACCGGCGTCATATCCCTTCGCCTCCATATCGCCCTAGAGATAATCTCGTGGAAATTACTTTCCTGCTTCATATCCCTAATTAAGAATGGAGGCTTCTCATCGCTCGAGTGGAAACACCGAGGGTTAATAGGAAATCGATATGTTGTTTTGCATCAGAAACTATGGGTATTCTTACTCGTAGATCTGATATGCATGAAAATTGCCTATATGTCTTTAAGGTTTTTAACAATACGTATAAAGTACATCAAGACTAGCAATTTTCATTTATATCCAAGGAAAATTATCTAGCTCCTATGGACCCAGCTCCATGTATACTCCTATGCTCCTAGACTCCTAGATAGTTCAACCAGCATATTTTACCGCAATAAAACGGTACACAATCAATAAATTCTGGCCTTTATTTTATACCGAAATAAACATCATCGACCATTTGACTATTTCATTACGTTCTTGATGTTGAAGATCCTGTTTTGTCTATTATAAAATTTATTTTCTTTATAAATTTCTTGAAGGATTTAACTCCTCTCTCATGAACTTGAAAATGCACAGACTTGACACTGGCAGAATGCAACAACGTGCGAAGCCAAAAACGAAGGAAAAAAATTGTAGATTACTCACCTAGGGAGCAAAAGTAAATAATGTGTCATATCTGTGTGTCAAAAAATAATAGGTACATTTTCAATAAACAATGTTTAAAGCAAGCTTATAGAAGGGTTAAGACATTTCCCGTACGCAGGAGACCTCTAAGAAGTAGAGCTTTCGCTTTTCTGTGGCTGACCTAGTGGTACAACCTTTTCCATACCTCTTTGTATGAACTACATAGACCAAAATTAAATCCAAAATGTCACAGGCTTTTAGGTAAAAAATATTTGAAGTTTAAATTTAAATAACACGTATCAAACTTCAAGCCATTCCTTCAAACTATAAATGATTTATATTTACAATACAACACAGTACAATACAAAACAGTAAATACAGTCAATACAGTTTTGTGAAGCACAAACGCAAAATAAGACTATAATGCATGACTTATGACGAATCCAAGTTTCCTCCAATCCTCCTCCAAAGATTTTCATCCAATTTTATAACCATAGAGTTTATAACTAATCTTCCCACTAGATTATCGAATTTTAACTGTGTAGGAATCTCCGCACAGGAAACTTAAAAAGTTTAAAGGTTTTAAGCAATGATGTTATATGTTTACTCTATGGTTTTAAGCAATGATGTTATATGTTTCACTAGATCTGAAGTTTCCGCTTCAAGGAAGCCTCGCCTGAAATAAGCTTGACAACTAATTCAAGCTTTGACGTCTATCATTCTCTACTGCCGATGAATTCGGTTCATATGTCTAACATAAAAAAATATAAAAAATGAGTAAATGTGTCGTAAAAAGCTGTGACTCGTGCTCCAAACACACAACAGATGCCATGGAATTTCTTTCCACGTGTTAGTTTCTATTAATATCATATATATAGTATTTTATTGCAACTTATTGCAAATTTTCGTAAAAATATTTTCGAAATTATGTGTCATATCATTTTGCTTTCGGTGCTGCCAGGAAATCCTTTTTTGGTTTTCCCCATATATGTGGGAGATTTATTTTATTTTTTATTTGCTTAAATTGCCGTCTTAACTGGTTTACTTCTTAAATCAAAGTGATGTGTAATAAGTGGTGTAGCCTTTCTTCGCAAGTATTTTAAAGTCAAAACCTATTGAATTCGAGTTCATTCCAGTTTAATCAATACATTTTGCGCTTATATTTCTGAAAAACCAGATGGTTTCAATTATGGGTTAGTATTAGAATGGCTAGATCGCAAAATGCCTACATTTCATTTAGGCCACATCTCTAAATATCCGAGTCGCAATTTGACTAAATCACATCTATTCCACATCTTAAAATGGCCAATTCTCAAAATTACCACATCGCACATCGATTAAGTCAAATTGCTACTCGGATACTTTGAGATGTAGTCATTTTGCGATCTAGCCAATCTAATACTAACCCTCAGTTATTTTTTCGATGATCAGATTCAGCTTAACTCTCCACTTATGTTATTATTTTTAATAATTGAAACACATGCATATTCCCTAATAAACAATAGGAAAGTCTCCGACTACTTGAACGATGAGGCATTTGTATGTATGTAAATTATGTTTGTTTGTATTAATTTGTTCGATGACATCATGATGATGATGATCATAATAATGTTTAATTATTTGTTCGATGATAGCTTGCGAACCGTTGATATTCGACCTTAAGTTATTTTTTGACTATAAATTTTGTTGAGGTACTAAAATGGTGATCGGTCACATTACATACATACATTTTGACCTGGGTATATCCTTAAACTGCAACCAGACCCACGGGAGGACGGGCAGCAGCGTCCTCTTGGTTAACGGTGGTGACCATTCCGATCCCCAAGCCGCCTTCCAAGCGTGGGGATTATGACAACACCCCTCTATTAAGGAGGCTTTCGTCCAGCATTGGACGCTTTATGGCTGACGACGAATACATTTTGACTTTATGGTATGTACTGAAAATATTTTGTAAACTGAAAATGTGTTTTTGTTAGTAAATTTTTTTTACATTGATGATCCAAAAAAAATGTGATTCTTTTTATTGTACTAAACTTCAATATGTATTCGATATCATGTTATATCGTAGCAGAAGTTTTAGGGAAAATTTTCATCAGATAGGCAACATCGATTTCGATATCAAGTTTGCGCTAAAACTAGCCAACGACAAAAGAAAATAAAAACTTTTGAAAAAACGGCTCCATATTTTTTTGCGCGATCGTATGACGTTTACCCCTCTATGCTCTATGCCTCTATGTATTTTACTCTATGGTTTTAAGTACCTATATCGATGGTATCAATACTGAGAAAAGAAGAATGCTTCAACAAATATTTACTTTGATCAAATACTATATTTTTATGTGGATCATTAGTTTATTATACACAATCTTATACACGTATATGAAATGATTAAAATCTACAGGTTATTACTTTATTTTTTCATGTCGTCCATCCATTGACACTGCTTTCTTACTGGTAATGCCACTTGAAACAGTTTTGTAGTTAGCTTTTAAGCCCTGTAATCGTATCGAATGATGACCTATTTCTAACAAATATTTTTCTTTGTTTCAGATGACGATTCTTATTACAACACACCAGTAGAAAGAAGTTTTGCTCAATATCATCCACCAATATATAAAAATAGCAGGCCTTCGTCATTTTATGAAGATGGAGACAGCTTTAGGGTGGCTCAACAGCCACAGCAGCCACTCTACGACGAGGGCCATGTTAGATTTCCGAGCCCGAATTACAATCAAAATCCTTCACCATTCCAGTTGCCCACTGGCAGAAGTCAGTCTGGCACACAGTACTACGTAAATCAACCAGAGTTTTCTCCTCAGAGACAGAGGTATAGACCAGCTCCGCCTTACAACTATCAATTAGTTCATCCTGCCTCAACAAAAAGGCCAGATGTATCACAAATACATTCGGTGGCTTATCAAAATGATCCATCTAAACCAGAAACATTTTTAGGCCAGATTACCTTGAACAATCCTGATATTGATTACTTACAGAATACTAGATTCAAAAATTTACCTTTTGATACGAACAGTCTAAAAATTAACGGCCAAACTGGACATATTTCGCATGATGAGGATGTAATTGATAATGATAATCAAGATCTATACGATCAGCATAGAGTAACCACATATAATCCTAATAAACTTACCACGAAACAAAGACTGAACATAAAACCAAGTGGTTTACGGTTCTCACAGTTTAATTCGCCTATAGAAGAAAAAACCAATTTCCGAGTTTCACCAAGTAAAATACTTACAAATAACGTTAAGGAACAAAACCCAAATTCAAATGTATATCAAAGTTCTTCCACTGAATATAAGGCATTATTAGATATAGAACCCTTACTCGAAGATGATATTAGTGATATAGGTTCATTTAGAGAACTAATGAAACACAAACATGCATCTGAAGATGTCCAAGTTATTAAATCAAACTATTCAGAAGACTCTGTGAATGAACCAGAATCAGATGACAGTAAACCTGATGCCAGTTCGATGAACACCGACAATTTTCTTAAGGAAATTCCAGTAGAAACTCCAAGTACATCATCAACTTCATCTACAACTACAACAACATCTTCACCGGTAGATGATGATCTGGTCGAAGAAAATGTGCAGGAAGATGGCGAGTATGTAGAGTATTACGATGAACCAGATAGTGCACAAAACACAGAACATACCACAAAACAATCTCAGACTTCTCATGCTACAGAGCATGAAGATATATATGACGATTATGACTCCACAGAAGAACCAGAAAAATCTCCTATGGAATTAAAAATGAATTCTACAGAACCTTTCGATGTGCTTGTCATGAAACAGGCCAACACTACTGTTCAAGATGATAATTTCAAACATTTTGTAGATACCACTGTTATCGACCAAACAGAAATAAAGAACAATAAAAACAAAGACTATCTCAACATTAATGCATCTATATCTGAAGATGAATCGACATCTATAGAAATACCTTCAATATTAGGACAAGAAGTAGTATCAGTTGTAACTACTAAAAGTGTTGTTAATGGAACTATATCGATTCCAGATGTAACTTATGCTCCTAGTAGTACTTCCAAAATTGGCGTAGATACTGAGACTGACACATCGACGTCCAGAACAATAGATCGTTCAAATGAAACTATACCAGTTACAACCGAAAATTGGATTGTAGTGGCGTCAGTTCAAACTAGTAGAAGCGTCTCCGGCGCTAGGTTTTTACCTTTCCCAACAGTCGAACAAGAAGAAAAGAAACAAGTATTGGCTGATGAGGTGGACGAAGATGACAACGATGAACCTGTTACTAAAGATCCTCTGCAAGATACAAGTAGTTTGATGGTTTCCACAGAAAACATAAATGATAAATTGGATAGCATACAATCAGAGCTATCGAGCGCTGTCTTATCTGGATCTTTAAATAATGAAAACAAAAACATTGAATTGATAACAGAATCGACAACTGAAAGCACGACTACTAGCACTACAACAACGACAACTACGACAACTACTACTACAGCTCTACCAAATGTGTTCACATTAAAGAGTACATTACCTCCAAGTTTTACAGAAAGATCTTCTCCTGTACCATTGCCTGTTCAGATAAAAAAATTTGCACATCGTGTAACTACATCATCAACTACCCCAAAACCGAAAAAGAAACTAGTTACTGTTATGGAAGATCTATCTTCTGGGCTCCTTCCGCCGGGTTACAAACCTAGACTATCATATAAAGATAAACGTACAAGCACCACAACTCCAAGCACTACTACTTCTACTACAACAACAACACAATCACCAACAAGTTCAAGTGCAATTCCCATCATTAATGGAACTCAAGGTCGTTCTTCTGGAATCAGCTCTAAAAACAAAGTAATTATTCTAGACGATAAATCATTAGTTCCAAGAGAGTACAGACCTAAAGAACACAAATCACAAGAAGATCTCATCAAAAAACTACAAAAAGATGATCTGAGTAAATTTTTGCCTCCTGGCTTTAAAAGTTCAAGCACTGAATTGCCAGACACCAAAGAATCAACAAGTATTTTTGATAAAGTTCAAAAAGTTGATATTTCGGCAGTTGTAACTAAAAACTTTAGCCTTACCACTGAAAAATCCACAAGAAAAGTTGAATTACCAGCCAGTGCTATACCTATTGACTTAAGTGCAATTTTGCCTCCTGGTTTCAAATTAAATAATACTGAAATCAAAAATGATGGAGACAGCCTTGTTAAAAATATCAAAGTAGCAGATTTATCAAGATTCCTACCGCCTGGTTTTGCGCTAAACCAAACTGAGGAAAAAATCACTCCATCCAGTACAACCACTAAGTCGCCGGGTGGCATAAAGTTAGTATTCCCATCTAGACCCGGTGGAAAAGCTAATCGGAAAACAACTACTCCCAAGCCCTTAGGGCCAGCTCCTGAGACACCAAAGATTCAAAAAGGTTGGCCAACAAGGTTAGTTTATCCTTTAGAACTATCCAATTATTTCAAATAGTCATAGTTAGTAGTAGGAAGGTATTTTATAATTATTTTATATTTTTCAGAGCTTCTACAGAATTCACCGGGTGGCCGTCGCCATCTACTACTCCGTTCTCGATAGAAAAGCTCTTAGAGGCACAAAGAAATGCAACAGCTACAAGTCCAATGCCTGAAATGATCACTGAAATTACGACCAGAAGAACAACGACCACAACGACGACCACGGTAGCACCGCCACCGCCGACCACTCCTGGTGTGTGTAGAAAGGAGTGCGATATAGCTGCAACTATCAAAATTGTCTCGGGTATGGCATTTTATATAATTTTTATTCATTGTATTACTAATTGTAAAATAAGCGAATGATGTACTTTATAAATTAATCACTTCTATATTTTCAGGAGTAAAATGGGTCCCAGAATTGTTAGATCATCACACTGATGAATGGCAGCGATTGGCTGAAGATGTAAAAGAAGAGGTAAAAAAGGGTTTACTTTGCAATTTTACGGAATCCAAAACAAACTAATTTTGCATCAACATTATAAGATATTATGACTTAAAACTCTTTAAAAAACAACTTCACGGGCATGACAGTATGACACATATTTTCGCAAGTACTAAACTAGGACTAGTATTAGAGTGATTTATTGTAAAGAATAACACAATTTTCAGTAACGAATTTAAACGATATATTTTATTTTACAGCTCAACTCAGTCTACTCCAAATCGGATTCTCTTAAGAAATGGTACAAGGGTATCAGGATTGACGGATTTAGTAAAGGTTCTGTACTCGTCGATTTTTTCATTGAATTGAATGAGGTGGAAGAAAGAATCGACACGATAGATTTGAAGAAAATGTTCCATAAATCTCTCCACGAAGCTAAACCAGGGTCAGTAATTGAAACAATAGAAGAAGAACCAAAAGAACAAGATTTTGATCCTGATGTAATGCTCGGAGACCAACCAGATGAAGAAAGAATGAAGAAAAGCAATGAGAAAATGCAAAAAACGATTGACAAGTCTTTAGGGAAACTAGAAATCGGAAAATTCATCATGGATCCAGCGTATACGGAATTTATCGGTAATAAAACAAGTTCGATATTTCTTTTATAAATTTTATTTTTCAATGAATTAATTGATTTTAAATTTTTAGTCTTACCAAAACGCGAGGAGCCAACGTTAGTGGTGACCGATGAAGAATCATTCCTGCCTCAATGGGGTATTGCTGTCATCGTCATAGCATTAGCGTCTTTACTGTTTGTTGTCATATTCGGTGTTACTGTGGTAAGTAATAACTGATAAAAAATAACTCTAGATATTTTGATGTAAGAATAAAAGTTCGAGTAGCTTGTTTTATTGTTTAACCAACCAAAAACACTTTATCAAGTTTTTAAATGACTTTGTATGAAAACTGATGTGGTTTTGACACACTTTTTTTTGTGACTGGATTGAAAAATAACTATACAATTAGAAATTATTTTTCATTCAGAATAGGTTTGCGTTTGACCACACCCTTCCTGATATTAAGCAATGGAACGTTCTAGAATGGAGCACGCTTACATAGAAGGTTAAACAGATTTTACGTTATCCTCCAGAAGAGAGTTCCACTACCTCGCTGTACTTATAAAAAATGTGAAATCAGAAGCTTTTGTGCATAGGGGAATGCCAACCAAATATGGACGATAACAAGCTGGAGAATCAAGTTATGCAAAAATCGACAAACGATAGCAACTCTGAGCCTATTATCAAGGCTTTTTTATTCGCGACTTGACCGGGGTATCGTTGCCAATCAACTTCTTGGCACGACTCTCGATTGACTCCAGTGCCTTGAGTTGGTACTTGGCAGAGCCGTCCTATTAGTCTGAACCTACACAAAATGACTTTTAAATACTTTTTTCTTTTAAATGAATAATATTTATGATTTTTATAACATTTTTCTAGTTGGTCAACCGGCAGAAGAGTGCTAAAGCGAAACAGCCTATTCCACTGAGTGAAGAGATGCTGCGAGATTTGGACAAGAGTCACATGGGGGGCTTTGACGATATACACCATATGAAGGAACGAGATTTGCCGTACTTACCAACTGGAAAGGTACGAGATAGGGTAAGATGAAGCTTAAAATATTGACACTAAGTTAATCTAATTCATCATCATCAGCCCGGAGGCGTCCACTGCTGAACGAAGGCCTCCCCCTTAGACCGCCACACTGTACAACAACCTGCCATTTGCATCCACCGGTTGCCCGCGACTTTCACAATGTCGTCGGTCCACCTAGTGGGAGGCCTTCCTACGCTGCGTCTTCCGGTTCACGGTCGCCACTCAAGAACCTTTCTGCCCTAGCCTAGTTAATCTAATTAAGGAAAATTAAAAGACCCTAACTGTATGTAGGCATAATATATAAATATCAGCTGTTCCATACAAAAAGTTCATATCGACCTTGGGCAAAATGTATGGAACAGCTATTTTTTTTGCGTTTTCGATTATGGCTCGATAGTAAAAGTTGTTTATTTTGTTGTACAGAATATGCCCTTAAAAGGATGCTAACCGACTAGGACTAACCCTGTATAACCAAGTACATTCTAAAAAATAAATTAAAACCCTTTGAAGAACCAACAGAAGGGCTTAAAGAGAGCATAGGTTTAACAAAAACTTTCTAATGATATCTTTTGCATATGAAACCCTACAAAGAAGAGATGTTGTCTAGTTATTTATTTCAGACCATCAGAATCCATTTTACATACAATTAAATTAAAAGAACAATACCATACAATTAAAATTAGAATAACTAAATTAAAAACTCAATACTTACGAATTACTAATACATGTAGTCAGGCTGCATGGGTAATTATAGGGCAGTCACATCTGCCCTCAATTACGCGCAGGATGCTATTGGCGCTGCCCCGGACGCGACTGAGCATCGAGGCCGCTCGTTTCCGCATGATGGCATGGAAGCCATCCACCCGAGCGTCCGCAAACATGCCAGATGCGCTGCACCTCCAGGGCAGCCCCAACAGTTGTTGTATACCACACGCAGTTCATTGATCGCCTTCTGCGTATAGTTGGCCCACAGACTGCAAGTGTAAAATGACTGGCAATAGGCCTTGAACAACGATATTTTGACCGCCGCAGTACACCGTGCAAACCTGCGAGCCAACATATTGCCTCGGACGGCCAACGCCCTGCGCTCCCTCTCTATATCCTCAGCATCTGTGAGGTCCTCCATCACCCAGTGGCCCAGATACTTAAAACGCGACACTCTGGCTAAGTGTATACCGTCCAGTAAAAGTGGAGGCAGAACAGCGTTAACCTTAAAACCCCGCGACTGAAACACCAACGGTTTCCTAACGGCGCTTATCGAGGGACCCAGCAGCACCATGTCGTCGGCATAACTGATGTTATTTATAAAAGTTCCGTCAATTGAGCACCCGACGCTGGCTCCACTGAGTTCCTCGATAAGTCCGTTGACATAAAAGTTGAAAAACCGCGGGGAGGTCAACCCCCCCTGCCTCACACCGCACCTCAACCCGTACGCATCGGAAACTTCCCCCGCCCACCTGATTACATTTGTTTGATTGCTATACCAATCAAGAACGACAATGATTTCATCTGGGAGATTTTTTTCGGAAGAAGATAAGAAGGGCATTATCACTTGTCTAACAGTCTGTCTTAGTCCACTGGTCTAGTTTATTAACGTTGCGCTGCTAGTCTGTCAATGTTGCGCCACTCAGTCCGTTCTTCGGCTTTTAATGAGATAACAATGTATTGAAAATAAAAATTACATCTCTTCATTTGTATGTTTCCAGCGCATGTCGACGGCCTTCATTGAGCAGCTAGCGTATCCTAACCCCGGCGACTCCTGGCGCTCCGAGTGGACGCCACAACTGCAGAAGCACATGCAACACTACACCCCCGACTCCGGACGAGGTTCACAGTACGGGCCTGCTTATGGGTATGATATACAGAGTTACGAGGAAATATAGTTATACTCTATTAAATGTAGCTTGATCGATTTGGCAGCTCACGGAAATTCACAGCGTAAATTTATTATATCGTCTGACAAATCACAGTTATTTGTAACACAAAAACCACTGGTTTTCTGCGCGTAAAATTACTATGAATTACATGAGCTGTACGTGTAAATAGTAAAACTATATTTTAACTATAAAACGGAACTGCATTTAGCGTGGATTATCACAAAACAATAACATGACATCAAACATATTTTTCCATTCTGACATCCTAAGGTTACGTCAAAATTAAATTTAAAAAAATAATTAAAATTAATAAAATTCTAGGGTGTGGTAAAATTGATAAACATAAAATCTATCTTATTAAGAAAATGACGTAATTTGACACTTTTTTTTGTGTGCATAACAGGACGTAGCCGCACGCGCGTCGGGCTCTGTTTTCAGTCATTGAAAAAGGTCATCGGATGCGATCGAAACTATAGTCGGAGTATCCGATTTAATTAAACGTGGAGTATTCCCGTATAAATGAAACAAAATATGTCGTTATTGTTATTGTTATATTGTTTTGTTGACACAATGCCAAAAAGGGCAAAGAGACGGGTTTGAATAATTAATATCGTGAATTTGTGATACGCTTGCGTGCCTACTTTGTACGTGAAAATCAAATGCCAGTGTCGCAAGTATGTGACAGAGTTGCTGATGCTCTTGGTATTGAAAAAGCTACGGTGACTCGGATTATTTAAGAAAAGTTTGGAAACACGTCAATGGAGGAAAATAAACTATCAACCCTGTACCCAATAACAAATGTGTTGCCTTGATCCCCACGCTTGGCAGGCGGCTTGGGGATCGCAGAATGCTCAACACCGTTAACCGAGAGGACGCTGCTGCCCGTTCTTCGGTGGTTCTGGTTGCAGTTTAACTACCTATCCAGGTCGTCATTATAATAGTATACTACAACAAAAATATAGAGGACTTTTAATTTATTCAGGAGCGACCGCACCGGTCACCTCATTCACGAGGAGCTGGCGATGGGGACAGGATCTTGGATCGACATAAACGATGGAATATGCTCTGTATTATGCTCTGGAATATTTTACAATATTATAAGGCTCTAAGAACCAGAATTTTTCATTTTAATTTCTATCTCTGACAAATCAAAAACAAAAACCTATCAATTAATATCAAGGGCCGCCCATAGAAACTGCATGTCTGCCAAAAAATGTTCAACACTCCATAAAAACGTGAACATAATAAAATGTTGTTGTTATTAGAAGTACCTGCTTACATGGTTTTTTAAAATATTATTCGTGAAAAACACTTCCAGTCGATAAATTAATTCTGGACCCTGCGATACAGGTCTCTCCTAGTGCAGGGTCTACTAGTATCTTTTGTAACCTGAAATAGTGATTAACAATGTTTTAAAAGCCTACAAATGATTGCTTAAAGGTTTTATGTAATATGTTTTGTCAATAAACAATTTTGAATTGAATTTGAAATACACACATGGAGTTTTGGCGGGAACACGGAAAAATCATGTCGCTGCATTCTATTATTTTCTTAAACTAGTGTTTTTTTCGCGAAATAATGATAAATAATGGTGGTGTTTTATTCATTGAGTGTTGAATTTCATGCACGAGTGTGGGCAAGTGATATAATGTGGTGAAACATGTCTTTTCGTGTTGTTTTCAAAACTCCATAGAAGCTCATAGTAAAGTCGCCACAACTTTACTAGGGTATGACTTGGACTCGACTATGACTAATTTCGTGTGATTTACTGTGATTTCATGACTTTTTTGACTTGATGATAACAAATAAATGTGAAAATTCATAAACTTGACACTGGCAGAATGCACAACGTGAGATGCCAAAAACTAAGAAAAAAAACCCTACACTATTCGAGGCTTTTGACATACTTCATAAACATCAAGCTACATTTAATAGACTATAGTGCTAAGCCGAACTGCAGCCGAACTGTAACTGTTATTTTTTTAATAATAATAACGCGTACTTTTTTTTCTTGGTTATTGACATCACACGTTGTGCATTCTGCCAGTGTCAAGTTTATGAATTTGCAAGTTTCTATATTAAAACCAAGTCAAATATGAAATCACACTTAGTCAAACGAAAATAGTCATAGTCGAGTCAAAGTCATGCCTTAGTAAAGTTGTGGCGACTTTACTATGAGCTTCTACGGAGTTTTGAAAACAACACGAAAATACATGTTGCACCACATTATAGCACTTGCCCACACTCGTGCATGTAATTCAACACTCAATAAATAAAACACCACCATTTTTAATCATTAATTCGCGAAAAAAACAAATAATAGAATGCAGCGACATGATTTTTTCGTGTTCCCGCCTAAACTCCAAACGCGTAGGTACTTATTGTCTGCCAAAGTTCCCAGCGCCTTGTTTACTTATCAATCTCATTCTGATATCCATTATCTCATCACCTCGCCTTCAGAAAGTTACAAACGTAAAAGAAATTGTTTACGTTATCGAACAAAGCAGTAACAATTCTTCGGTATATATTTTCCAAAATGAGGTTAATGAAGATTAACTCAAAAATAATATCCTTACTTTGTTGGAACATTTCCAGATATGCTCACAGTAATAGTTTCATGTTTACCGCATCGTTTTGGGGAGGGTTAACGGTCTACAGTCTACACTGACCGTAAAAAAGTTTTTTCTTAATAATATCGTCGTCAGCCATAAGACATCCACTGCTGGACGAAGGCCTCCCAATGGGTGTTGCCATAATCCCCACGCTTGGCAGGCGGCTAGGGGATCGCTGAATGCTCACCACCGTTAACCAAGAGGACGCTGCTGCCCGTTCTCCGGTGTCTGATTGCAGTTTAAGGGCATACCCAGGTCACAATAATAATTATAATGATATTAAAATAAATTTGATGACAACTTACCTAAAGAAAATTTGAAAGCTGGCACTTATTAGCTTGATAATACGGTTTGAAAAGAGTTTGCGAGTTCTTGACTTTACTTGGGTAAAATTAAGTTAATTCGTAAAAAGTTCGTGAGTGACGTTACGTTAGGCTTGTGTTTGGCCGCTATCTCACCAGATGCTAAGCGAAGATGCGGTCTACGGTGGAGCACGCTTGCCTAGAAAAACCCGATTCACGTTACGTTATGTGAATGGTAGGGTGGACCACTCAGTGACAGGACTTATGTACTGCCCGAAAGCCTCTGGATCATGTATAACCATACTTATAGTCCGTTGCTTAACTTATGTGATCTTTTGGGGAACACCTAGACAACTTATACATCACTGGCGCTACGCTATACGGTTGCACATAATATTAATATAAAATAGCTAAAGGGTGAATATTTATGTCAACAGGTATGGAGGGTCGCAGCTCTACGGACATACCGGAGGTGGATCGCAGGTGTACGGCTACACGGGAGAATACCCTGCACCGCGCTCCCATTACTCCCGTCGTAGATCTGAATACGACAGCAACTTCTAAAATCCTCGAGAACCTTCTAGAGCTTTCTAGAACTTTCAAGAGCTCTGTAGAACCTCTAGGAACTTGGACTATAAAACGCCCTTGACAATATCTCCTTATAACCTCGATATTAGAATACTCATTACTTTAGATATGTTCATTAGTGATCCAGTCGATAGCCAAACATCGGTAACAGGTTGTGAAGTAATTGTATCATTATGAAATCAGTATTAGATTTCAGGACTTTATACCATTTTACATTCACATGGTATTTTTAGCAGCTTTTAGTCCGGCCTATTATGGACTCTACTGTGCCAAACCGAGAGGTTATTTTGCGTTTCTATCATTGTAAAAGTTTATGTTACTAAAAATATTTTACTTATAATATAAAATTGTCTGCCAAAATAGAAAACGTTTACGACTGATTGTGAGATGTATATAAGTAGTATAAGAACTCACCCAATATTGTAAGAGACAGTAGGTGAAATTGCGAAGTTTCTGTAGATATCTCTCTACCATACCTATATTTGCTCAGAAGTTGTAGTTGATCGTCAATGGCCTGTGTGTGTGCGTTTGACGCCTCTTGTGCCAAATTTTCGTTCTTCTGTGTGTGTAAATATGAACGTACTTTTTCATATTCCTATCATTTGAGGTGGATGCCAATATTGTAACGACTCGATTGCATTGACACCCTCCTCTCGAAATTGCGTTGAGATGGGAAGCGACGGGACGAAATGTTTAAGCCTATCTAAATTATCCTATATATTATTATACTATAAATGCAGAAGTTTGTGTTTGCTTCCTCTTAACGCTAGAACATCAGATCAGATTTTAATAAAATTTGGTATGGAGGTTTTTTTTACCCTAGATTAACAGAATTTCGACCCCGAATAAATTAACCGCGAGGTGCTTGCTGGCAAATATTTGAGGAGCTAAATAAGAAAAACATACTTACGTAGTTTTTCAGTTTTGGTATTGCATGTAAAAAAATCCGTTGATTTAATTACTAACCCACCAAAATATATAAAGATACTTGATTTCTTAAAAAGCGCACAGAGTGCTTGCAGAAAGCGTACAAGCGCGTTGAACACGACACGGAAATTCTTAAAATATATAGAATACGCAAACGACGCGCTATACGTAATAGCGTATTAACAAGTCCTTAAAATCCAATCGATTTGACCTCACATGGAGTTGATCAGGATCGTGGAGTTAGTAATAAAGAATGAACATACCTACGTGTCTTTGGGTAATCGTTCTGAATAGTTGCTCCCTGCCTAATTCGAAGGGTCCCGGTAGACAATTACCCCAGCTGTCGCTGAGGAACCCTCTGTGCGAGAATAACAATTTATAAAATCTTTTTTTATCCAGACGAATCGAACTCGTTTTATTTACCATTTTTACTGTACGCAGTCTTATTCTTAAGAATTTAGATAATCGACAATCGTCAATTTGAATTTTATGCGAAAATCGCCAACAGGTTCAGAAAATTACTATAATGTTAACGTTATAGCTGTTAGGTATACATATTTATGAATAACAAGTTTAATATTAAATTCTCGATCGATTGTTTCGTATGATCCATTTCGTAATCTAAATACCTAGATGTTAAATGTATTGTAAATTTTTATGTAACCTACCAATTAGGTGTTAAGTAATACTTAGCGATTGCATGATAGTTATTTTGTGTGTATATAAAACCTTTTTGTACATTGTATGTAGATTTTAATTTAATTGTATTATTATTGAATTATTAGTTAGTTACAAATTAAAACATATAAGATTCTAAATATAGATCTATATAATGTATCTGACTTATTATTTTGTACCTATCCTGCTATGTTGCCATACTAAACAATTTACGTAAAAACGGTGCTGATATTAACGAACGTCATTTAAGTTCTGCTCAACATAAAACTCTGTCCATTATGTTATTCGCTTTTTGACAGGTCATGCAAAGCTAACGACATAACATTGTAATGACGTGACATTTTGGCTTAGTTCATACAATGAGGGTTTAACTACAGTTGTCTGGAAGAGATCGCTCTTAACGATGTATTTGTATTGGAAATATGGGACATTTGTACCACTAGGCCACCCGCGTAAGGCAAATGTCCTAAGCCTTTATATCCCATACAAATAAATTCGTTTGATTTAACATTACCTACTTCTTTACAATGTTGTCGTCAACTTTGCATGAGCTGTCATAAAGCGATAAAAGTAAGTTCGAATAGGCTGAGTGGGCAGCCCTAGTGACAGAGTTAATGTGCCGCCCGAAGGCCTCTGACATAATTGTCTGACGGTTGTTATAGAAACTAGAACAAACAACCGGGACCAACAATTTTACGTGTTATCGTCGGATGACACGTAAAATTGTTCCTGACTGCTACCGTTGGTCGCCACGGTAGCACTCAGAAATAAATACCACTCAAGGTCACCGAAGACTGACCGGACCGTTCGTTGCTTAACTTCGGTGATCGTTTAGAATCACCTAGACAAGCTACGCCACGAGCGCTGCCTACATAAAGCGATGAACATAATGTACAGAGTATAACGTCATGTTTTAGGTAGGTAGGTAAGTATTAAAAAGTTACGTGGTAAAATTAGCTTGACAACTAAAATGAACATGTTACATGTCAAAATAAACATGTTACATAAATATAATGCCATGAAAATGTTGTCAAGAAATTATTATAAGATAAAGAAGATATATTATGCAAAATAACGTGCAGCACCTACGAGTACCTAAGTATGTATCGCCATTATAGTAAATCGATTTGTGTACCTGCATTACTCTACATCCTGCGTAATATTTCTTTGATCAAATTGTATTTACCCTGTCTGATGTAGTTACGAAAGGGATAAGGAAAATAAAAAAGGCTTGTTGCCCTTAGGACAAATATAAGGGTTAGTGAAGTAAATTATGCGTATAGATACGTACCCAGTATGAAAGTATATAAAATGACGATAAAAATAATAAAACAAGTTATAGCAATCTAAACACGATTGTAACTATTTAGGGTAGATGACTGATGTTTATATCGTTGAAACCAATAGCTTTGATCAAGAATTTAAGTAAATATAACATGTTTATTGAAAAAAATATTTATATCGGTTATTAACGTTCTGATATATAACCGTTTAAAGTTTTTGGTAGTGAAAACTCTGTCCCTTTCCCACAAAACAAAAAATGACGTCACGCCTCTGTGCGGCATACTTGTCGGAATAGAATTTATATGGCGTAGGTACATAAATGTGACGTCATAATCTCCTCTCTGTCTATCATGATATTAAAATGCTTATAAGTTGCTTATTTTTGATCAGCTTTTCATTTCAATTAATAATAATAAATTTTCAATTAACTTTATTTATGGGCCACATTTTATTAGGACAGTAAAATAAAACCAGTTATCTATGTCATACTGCACGACAGCGTACAGTATGACTCGTACTCGTTAATTCGAGACGTGTAATGAGAGAAAATAACTGAAACCATTTCTACTAAGGAAGAATAGATCTGTTACGGAGCATTGAATGTAAAAAATAAACGACCTCTACTAAATGATCTTTTAATAGTTTTATGTCACGAATTTTTCAAATTTTACGAGCCGTGCAATAACCATAAAATAAAAATCTTTTGTGCAGAAAATTCTTTCTTATATTAAATCTCGGGATAACTTTATTGCCCAATTTGATAGTAAATATTAAGCTATAAGAAAGGTCTCTCGATGTTTCAGTCAGTCATAACCATCAAAGGGTGTACAGAGGTCAAGAAATCGAATGCGAACAAGTAAAAATAATAATAATAATGGTTTGTTTGTCTTACTAACTTACTATACTCGTACTAAATGGAAATGGAATGGAATGATTTGCTTTGAAACGAGTATGTAGCCTTCGTTGCTAAAGAAAATATATCCCTCCAAAAATCACTATGAAGATTTTTAAAGGGTAATATGTTTTTAACAATTAGTTGCTGAAAAAAAGAAAATGGCAGAGACATAATAATTATGTCTACAGTAGACCTAGATTAAAAAGGCATTACTAGCTCTATGGACATTATCCAGGAAGAAAATAGGGGAATACATTTGCACGGAGCATCGCAGACCGCGGATACCTTCTTAAAGCAGTAACTTACACATAAAGCTTAGAGCATAATTAATTATTATGTCGGGCCGCAGCGGGGCGGCCGGCATTACAAAATCCGCGCGGATTGCTTTCATATATTTTATAATGAACTATCGTACACTATGCCGGGGCGCAGCCGGTCGGATTATTGCATGATCTGCGATATCTATCCACCGTCCCGCCCTCTGCTATGTAGTTGATATGATAGTTCATATGAAATGTAAGTAAGGAAACTGAACTTAAAATCGGTCAATGCGCTACGGCCCGGCACGCGTCACTAATGTGGCTAAGCAAGCAATTTGCGTTGCGATGCGGCCCAGCATTATGTGCTTGAACCTTAAACCACAATCTGTCAGGGGAGAAGTTGACAGAGCAATAAGAGACGCTTCTAACTCAGACCATAAGTAAACAGTGGTTAGGTCAAGAATCCTTGAGTTAAGTAGATCTTTACAAAGCTAACAACTTCAAATTGCTTGGTAGAATCATTTGGATAAATACTTAAACATCTAAAAGGAATCTCATTGAATAATAATTAGGTAGGATTTTAATAGATACTCTGTAACTCTAAGTAAAGCTAATGGTTAATGACTTACATTTTGTTATTATACTCTTATGTAGGTACGAGAAAGTTCTAAAGTTTATTTTTTGCTAAGTGCCTATACCTTTGATGGGTACCTACAAGTCGCCCGCTACCGCGGCCTTTTATACTGATTTTTAAACTTTGTAGCACCTTCTTGAATTGACTGCCGTTTAATCCACGAAAGTTTTGAACGTTTTTCCGCGAAACTTTTCCCCTCTCTTATAAATTGCTGTCCAAGCAACGGTGAGAGTCGAATTCGCCCAATATTACTGAAAAGGGCGATGCTCAAAACCTGATACTCCATCTGAAGCAAAAAAACAAGAGGCAGTTACGAAGACCACACATGTTATCTAAAACTTAATACCTGTCTCATTAAAAACGCTTTTGCGCATGACGTCAAAACTTTGCTTTATTTAAAAAGCTCTGTCTGTGTAAGCGTAAATTCTAGCAGATTGTAACTATATATTTATTAATTCAGCCTTCCTCTCCTCCACGCCACAGGCACTTACTTACTTTCCAGTCCTGTGCGAGCCTTGTCCACTTCTTTCGTAGATGCTTGACAGTGTCTGTCTTCTGACCAAGGGGTTGGTGGTCTGCCTCTACGTCTTTGCCTGTTTCTCGGATACCGTTCGTAACTGCCTTTAGTCCAATCTGTTGAAATCTCGCTTAGCCAAGTGCCCTGCTCATCTCCACTTCTGCTTGGCGATTTGAGTACAGCAGATTACTACAACACTACTACTACGATTACAAAGTATTGCAAAAGAACTTCGAAGTATATCATACCAAAACTAATAAACAGTTTACCAGCCGAGATAAAAAACCAAATCACTAAAAAAAATATAAAATCAACTCTAAAAGTTTTTTACTCCAAGCAATGTATTCGGACATAAATGGGAGCATGCTGTATTGAGAACGAATCGCGCGCTCACTGCGATGGCTGGAGTAGGCTGTCATAGGTGGATTAGAAAGAACCGGTTATAGTGTACCCTGCCTACTGTAGCTGTTTAGTGTGCTCGCGCGCATTCGTAGGTAGGTATCATGTTTTTATTATTATTTTGTAAGTTGTTTACATGTTTAAACGCTTTTTATACGATTGTCGAGGATTTATTGTCTACACAAACCTAAAGTTGGTTTTTAGACAATAGAAAATAATATTGTATGATAGATTTTAAGATTCGATAAATAAACTAAAAAAAAAAAAAAAAAAAAAAGAATTATCTGTGGTCAGCGCATTTTACTTCTACGACTTAGGCAAATTCATAATATTAAAATTGAGCTTAAAGTGCCGGTGAAGGAAGATATAGTGAGACAGACATAATCATTATGATAAGGTGATGATAATGATAATGATAATAGTCCCTTATGGCCATGGACTATTGGGATTATCCCAATAGCACCAGCCCTGGTTATACCAACAGCTCCCCCTAGATCCAATATGAAAAAAAACGTAACCTAACTGATAATGATAATGATGATGATAATGATAAAGATGATATAGTCAAAAGATAATCGTGATGATAATAATACCTATTTAGCTGACCACCAATTGACAAAAGTTTTGAACTGCAACGGTTTTAGTTCACTTCTCTTCCTCAAAAATACGAATAGGCACTTATAACAGCTGTTTAATTAAATCGTTATCATAGCCCAGTGATCTTTCTTACTGGAAACTTTTCTATCCTGAAGTACGAACCGTAACACAGTAGGATGCTCATAGATATCTAGACGTTCAAGTCTCAAGTTTCTTCAGGCAAGCGTGCTCGATCGCAGATCGCATCAAGTAACATGATGGTGAAACGCAAGACTATTGATATAAAAATAGAAATCATGTCAGAGATCGTCAAAGAGGCATTTTAATCGAATTACGGTAATCATAATTTTGCCTCGTAGCCGTTTCTTCCAGTGGGTGCCGGCTTTAAATGAGCGCGGAGGTGTGAAAGGATAATAATTTTAATCCTTTCGCGCGCCTACATTTTACGACGGGTGACACCGCCCTCGGAGTGTTATTGAAAACGATGCCGTAAATTTGATTTATTTCCGTGACGAGATTTACGTTGATATCCAAAAAATACGCGTAAATTTTCTCGTGATCGAATGGAGCTTTGTTTGGTTATGTGATTTTATTATGGGCAGAAAAGAAACTTTGTGATAATTGATTTGTATCCCTTATCAGTTCATGTCATACAAATAGCAGAATCACATAGTCTTGTGATGATATATAAAGTTGTACAAAATTAATTTTCTGTTTAGTTAAATGTTATAAAAGCTACCGACATTTTAGCCAATGAGTAATCTATCAATGTACAAGTACCTAGGTACCTACAAAGTTTTCATGTTTACTACACTATTATTTTAGATTAAGCATCACCATCTTACCTTGGACATTTCAAAGAAATTTTTAATTCTGAGGTAAGACGGTATAAGTATAGGGAACTGGTACATGTGTATTTTTAACTGACTTATATCGTGTGTAGATGAAATCCTCACGAGTAGATACGTATTATTTTGTAATATTTTCTATTCACAAAGTAGTGTGTAAGTTCCACATGATACATTGATACACTCTAATTAGATTCCTCCAGCGGCCGCGGAAATGGGGGCGCAGGCCCCCAAATGCCCCCTAAAATCAACTAGGGTTTGGCTTTCGAATAAATACAGTAGCAATACATTCTAAGATGTGATCCTATTTTGATAGGCATTTAAACTTAAATTCGGAGCAGGTACACATTACGTCTAGACATACAGAATCGAAAATGTTGTGCTTCGTAGATACTGAAACTCAAATATTTAGTCCTTAGTGATCACGATCAGTTTTTTTTGCAACAGTTTTTATTCTGTATTAATTAGAAATAATGCAGTTATATAGTTTTGTGAGGTACCTACTGAACGTAGCTTAGGGTAGGTACATGGAGTGACAATATACCTACATAAAACCTAAGATGTTTTTACCAACTCACTGCATAAAACAGCTGACAAGAGACAGAAGCAAAACGCCGGAGATGGGACAGAGTGGACTATGCTTAGTGAGTTAGTTCAGTACCTATTTGCAGTGGACTAAGTATATGCATTGTAATAAGTAGGTATATAGGCTTATATAAAAAACAAAAATAAAAAGGAGAAATAAGTAAAGCTTATTCTTAGCAGTCGGCAATTACATACTGGAAATTAGGTATGAATGATAAATCAAACAAATGAAATAGGGTTTTCACCCAAAATTCTTACAAAAGATAAACACTACAATGAAAACTAATCTCCTCTAGCTTAAAATCGCCTAAAAGTTAACGTGGTCGATTTTGAAGGTTTAAGGTTGACAGAATTATACTAATTAAAATATCGCTGTCACTTTTTTATCAGACATGTTAGATAAGGACAGCAATACTTTAGTAGTTTAGTCCTGTCAACTTTAACCTTCAAAATTGACCACAATGTTGTATTATTATCAACATCAAAATATCATCATAGCAACGTATTAAGGTACGTTGGTATGATGTTTCTAAGTTTTCGGTATTGCCATTCAACGCGGCAATGCCACCAGCTTGCTGAATGCGCTGTCGATTACTAATGGGCTTGAATAATTGGACTGCCTCTATTCTTTCATCGGTCTGGATACTTTCTTTTTGTAAAATGTTAAGGTTAAGTATTTTATGTAGTTTAAATTTTATTGTAATAACACCGATCCGACCATTCCTAGCAACAGGAAGTATTCCGTTTTTGGTATAGGCGCCGGTTACCAGAGGCACACAAACACGCACCGACCTCGCCGGCGAGGTCGAGGACTCCCCAGATCTGTCAGAAGATCGGTTAGATTCTCTCCAAATAGTCAACCAGATCAACCTACTAGGGCCCCAGGGCATACCCCTTCTGGGGTGCCAGGGCAAGTCTGACCCCACTCCCGGCGACGGCCAAGCCGAGGTTCGTACCGTCTGAGGTGCCCTTGAGCTAGTCGCCTTTAACCTAAACCTAGGCCGAGCGCCGTTTGCGCTTGCCTAAAGTCCGGTGACGCTGTAGAGGCCATCTGAGACCAACAGCATCAGTCATTCATAAAAATATATATATATATATATAATAATAAAAATATATATATATATATTGTAATAACATATGAAAAGAAAAATATATTATTTCCACGCAACACTGGAGTTTCATAATCGTATCATCAACCCTATACTTACCTACTAAGCCTACCTACCAGCATAAATATTAACTAATAGGTATGTAAGTACGCTTAACAAATTTCTGCAAATACGCATTAATTTCACAAATTTCGCATGTGCGCTCTACGCATAATTGTATGTATCCACCCACGGCTTAATTGAAAACGATTGTCTCTGCCTATTTGCTTTAGTGAGCACCTTTATTAACTAGACGTGGCTAAACGTGGCGTTTTGGTCGGATAGAACTTATAGCAATTTGTGAAGCTTTAGCATACATAAAATCAATCAATTACGACAAATTTGTTATATTAACCGACTCACGGAGCTCTCTTCAACATTTGGCTCGCTGTACCTCGGCAATCCGAGGCACAACGACAGCCTACTCTGTACTTAAACTTATCTTGGAGTTAAAATCTGACTCTAAGTCTGTGGTACTTCAGTGGATACCTTCCCATTGCAACGTTGGAGATAACGACAAAGTAGATATCTTGGCTAAACAAGCATGTGTTGAAGGCGTATTGTTCGATATCCCTCCATTCTATTTAGACTGTTTATATTTAGTTAAAGAGCGATGTTATGATGAGTGGAACGAGTACTTCGATCACCGATCCAAGATGAAGGGAATTTGGTATAAAACGATTGTTCCGCACCCTCCAAGGAAGCCCTGGATAGATAATGAAGAGTTGAGTAGATGCGAGATGGTTGCCGCTCTCAGGCTGCGCTCCGGGCACACCCCGTCAAGGAGGTTCGCGTTTTTGATGGGCAAGGCCCCATTGCCTAACTGTGAAGACTGTGGAGTCGTAGAGGATACTTACCACATCTTGATGGAGTGTGTACGGAATGAGCCCTGTCGCAGAGCTATACGGATTAATCCTTGGAGGGTGGGTGAATGCAACAGTATTCTGGCCTGTCCCCTATCGGACAAGGCAAGGCTACTTTATAAATTGTTATTAAAATGGATAATTATATATTAGTGTAATGTAGATTAAACTTAGTTATAATGGGACTGACATGCTAGTGTTGGCCAAAGTCCCAATAAAATATAAAATAAAAAGATTAAAAAAAAAAAAAATACTAGACTTATAGGCATAGCTACGTACCTATGATCAGGCAGGATAAATCTTATTCAGCCGTTTTAGCTTTGGAAGTTTTCAAACTATACCAAATTTGCCTATAAGAAACTGAATTTATTCAGAAACGGCGATTCTAGGAATTTTGGTGTACTTACTTTTCACTATATTCATGTTTTTAAATAATTCTGATATTAGAAGATACGTTATAGGTACGATTAGAGAGATATTGAAGTATAAATTATTTATAATTATTTAGGTATAGGTTTTATACATAGCCAAAAAACACACAATTGTATACATAAAATTGTGTATTTTACACGACTACCCCAAAAAAGGAGTGTAATATTTTCAGGGTTCATGATAAACAGTGTATTTTTTTTTGTTTCTAGCTCCACGGACGGCGGGTCCGTGCCTTTTGTCAACATATATTATTTACCAAAATTTGTTTTAATTTCTAGTGTTTTTCCGCTGTAATATCGCTTCGAGTACTTATAGGATGAAGGGACACACTAAAATCTACTGTAACTAAACCAAACCAAAGCAACCCAACAAACCCCAAAGCAAAGTAACGCCTGAATCAATCACATATATATTATTTAAAAAAAACCTATTCATACTTGGATATATGGGGCAATAAGATCATTGGTATGGGGTGTATCGTTACATAGAGGATTTAGCTCCTCTTTCACTATTGTTAGAATCATTAATCATCCCGAATGATACTGGCTATACAAGTTTAGAAAAAAACTTTTTTTGTCTGTCTTTATTTTTTTTTTGAAATATGGATTGCTTTCTATTGTTTTATGCATTAGGTATATCTTCTTTGGTGGTTTATGATGAAAACAATACTGTAAAACTTAAAAAAGATCGATTAATATGGCAATCTAGCTATTCCTAGATACGTCATTCATAAGAGCGATTGATATATCTATCGCTCCATTATAAGTCCATTTTCTAAATACAAGTTTAAGCTCCTATCAACTAGAGTACCTACTAGGCACATACATTTTTATTTCTACAGAAAATGCACGAAAATTCACCTACACTAAACACCTTCCACACACACACAGCACCTTTGCAGCAGTATAAAGAGCACTGTATGGGCACCCTAATGGGCTTAAATATAAACTGAATTTTTTCATATATTTTTCTATCGAGTACTTTGCGATACTTTCTGTGCTATACTATAAAAATTTAGGCATACACAGTCACAATTATTTTTCATTAAATTGTAATTTAAATCAGAACCGGTGTTTCCACGCTGTAATTCTCAGATATCGACAGAGAAAATAAAATATATTTCAAAATGTTTAATTTGTACAAACAAGCATTTTATTTCAATTACCGATACGAAATCAAAGTCCCCAAAATAAACAAGGTCGAAAGGAAATTCGTACTTCATTCGGCGTAATTGTTTTTTTACTGAAACTTCTTTGGTGTCGTCTGTTTATTTGTTTGGCCCTTTTTATTTGAGATAGATCGATTTATATTCCGTACTTAGGTATTTACTTTACTCAATAATAGTCTAGAAAACCTATTAAGTAGTACCTGGATGTAGTTTTATATTTAAATATTTAAGGCTGGGTGTCTTAAGTGCTCTCTAAGAGAAAGGTTCTTGAGTGGCGACCGCGAACCGGAAGACGCAGCGTCTGAAGGCCTCCCACTACGTAGACTGACGACATTATAAAAGTCACGGGCAACCGGTGGATGCAAATGACAGGTTGTTGTACAGTGTGGCGGTCTAAGGGGGAGGCCTTCATTCAGCAGTGGACGTCTCCGGGCTGATGATGATGATGTCTTAAGTGTTCATAAAAAGGAAGGAAGCAAAGAATGCAACAAGGAATTCTTTTGAGGAACCAGATGCTGAAAGTGGTAGACAGGTTGCGTGGCAGTAAGCAATTACCTACGTTTATGGATATCTGTAGATTTTATATAGCATCTGAAACTTTATGAACATCATCACAGAGTGATGAGTGAAAGTGAAACCCGTGGAATACCACCGCAAAATGTTGATGAGTGTGACTTCCTTTTCACGCTTTTCAGTAAAATATAATGGGAGGTTTCACATTCCACATTTTGCACACTAGGAAAGTAGTTAAAGGGACATTACGTGAAACAAAGCATTAACAAGAGTTTTGTTCCAAGCAAAAATTTCGGGTGTTTCCTTGTGAGCTCACTATCCGTATCCATAGCATCTCTTCGGCGCGGCAAGCGGTATAACGTAGATGCTATGCAGTTTAGCGTAAACGCTGTATTTTATTTTTATTTAATAGGGAGGGAGACACACTGCTTATTTATCCCACCAGGCGGCGCATTATCGCTGGTGTTTTTTGCTGTCAAACTACATTAGAAAATAAACAGGGACGATCCCTGTAATCAATAGGCGTGTGGCCTAATGTTTAATTTATGACAAATAACAGGCTTAGTGATGAATATAACTAAATAAATTACACATACTGAAAAAAATAAATTGTATTGGCTGATAAATCTCTGAGATATGAGCGTTTAAAGTTTTAGGTGGGGATAGAGAGGGGATGCTCTATCCCTTTCTCGCAAAGCACGTGTTAGTATAGCATTTGTATGCCGCGCCTGAGGCTTGACGTCATAGCTCAGTATAGCGCGCTCTCTGTCTAGCTTGAAATTAAAATCCTTAGAACTTATTTAATTTTGAATTATTTTAAATTTTGTTATCGTTGCTAGGCTCTATTGATGATCAGCTTTTTTGTGAGGTAATAAAAAAATTGTAGTCATCATGCCTATTATAATGTATTTTTAGTTATGTCTGTTCAAATAATTGCAGACTCTATTTAGACTAAACTAAATTACGTTATTTTTCACGCATTATATTGTACATACATATTTTTTCAATTAAAACTTATGATCTGAATATCAGAACTAAACAAAATAAAACAGGTAATCTTCTGGAAAATCAGGAGATCAGATAGCGCTGTATTTCGCGCAATCAAAGTGTATAAACTCAAAATAAACATCAATGACAAGTACCAGCGATAGTGGCGCCACCTGAGATTAGTTTTGCCAAAAAATCATGCCTGCCAATGGGGTGGTATGGTAACCCTAAATGGGGTGGGAATCCTATTGGCAGGAAAGATTTTAGACAGAATTGAAATCATGATAGGTATTTAAAATTAAAATGCAATCATATTAAACTTAATAGTGTAACTTAACAGCCCACAGCAAACTGCAAAATACAAGTAAGTAGGTACATTTCCCATCAAAAGGACTTTGAGTGCACGCCGCCGGCGAGTTCTGGGGACTACAAACTCTTTATGCAAAGGGAAGGCAATTATTTTACTTACGAATACTAAAGAGCTATTGTTTTGTAGACTTTTGAACGGTTAAAAGGTACACTGTTAAATTCGTAACGCGTGCACGGCGAATGACGGCTTCCGGGTAAACCGATTTAGACCGGCCGCATACGACGAGAAAAACCCGATAGAAAAACCGTCCGGTTTCGCCCGAAGGCGCTCCGTGCATACATTTTGTACTAGGTCCCGCACACCGTAAGAAATTTCTCGACCCGCCCGTCTCGCTCGCACCAGTTAATTGTGCGCAGTGTGTTACGGTCGTCCGGCGCCTGTCGGGTGCTGTGCGGAATCAATGTGCGACCACTCTAATAAAGGCAGCTTTTGTGACCCCTTCAAACTAAGAGATAGCAAAACTTTAGTTGGTGACTTTTTTGCGTTAGATTACATTTTTGTTTTTTCGGGATAAGTATTTATCGTGATTATATTGTGAAATGAACTCCCAATAATGGGCGATTTTGGAGTTTTGGCGGCGGAACACGGAAAAATCATGTCATTGCATTCTATAATTTTCTTACTACTACACTCAATGAATAAAACACCGCCATTTTAAATCATTAATTCGCGAAAAAACAAGTTTAAGAAAATAATAGGATGCAACGACATGATTTTTCCGTGTTCTCGTCAAAAAACCTGCTGTTTTTGACTGGCACGTACCGACCTATAGTCAGCGCTGTCTATCGAGTTGAAGAGAACTACTTTTTTTTATTGCCTGCCAGTAAATCGCCCATTTCGAATCCCATGTTTACGGACAAACAATTTAAAATATTATACTAATTTTGACATCCAACGTGGCAATGCCACCAGCATTCTGGCCGCTTTTCTCTCAACCATGGGGCTTTTAGTTTAGGCTTTGTGTATTATACTTTTTATATTTTAGGGTTAGTAAATATTTTAATTAGATTCAGTTTAATTTGAAGTACTTTTAAATATAATTTTATCATAGTAAATATCCCGTATATGTACAATCATAGTAATAAATGTAGGTAATTAATAAAGGCCGTCACAGATGATCAAAATGCTATTTATTAATAGCAAACTTTAATAATATTAATAATAGAATGAATAATAATTCATGTTAAGATTAAATTTTGCTCGTCATACAGTTTTGAAATATATAAATTATCTGCATCACTCGCTCGTCATTTGTTTTGTATGAGTAGCGATATTGAAATATGTTCTAAGATAACATAAAATATTATAGCATCTTCATCGTGTGTGACGGCTTTTATCTGTGATTGTAATTTGTTTTTATCCAATGGAGCTACGAGACGAGAAGCATCACGCCAGCTCATAACAGAAGCAATGCCAGAACTTGCGAAAAAAATACTGCGTTGCATTGCACTGGTCACCCTGTTAGATGTCAAATCTCTTCATGCCCAGTAATTTCTCTGGTAACAACTTACTAAAAATATTGTTGTCTTTTTAATGATCTTTAGAGCTAAAGCCTTCAGATTTGACCCCGCTACTATGGCTAAGAACCATGAAATAAATAAAATAACAAATAAACAAAAAAAAAATAAAAAAAAAAAAAACGATCAAATAAAACCGTATCAATTTTTTCTCCCACAATCGCAAATAAAAACAGCTATTCCATACATTTTTCCATAGTCGATGAACTTTTTGTATGGATAAAAACTGATATTTTTTTCGCGATTTCAATGTTGGCGCCATAGTAAAAGATTTTTGTTTTGATGTACAGAATATGCCCTTAAAAGGATGCTAACTGATTAGAACTAACCCTGTATACCAATAACAATAAGAAGAAGATTATTAAATCAAAAAAGTTGCTTTTTACATTACCTTAACTTTTTAGTTCGTTATCTACGATCGTCACTAAATTAAAGTAATGGAAAAGCTCAGGGAAAATTCGTAACTGGACCAAGGAAGACTAAACTACAGTATTTATGTAAAAATACGGAATACGGTTGGTATTACTGTTTCGTTCATTCACAAAGTTCATAGCGACAAAGAGAACAAAAAGCTTATTTTCCGCACAAAACAACAAGTGGCGTGCGCGGGACACCCAACCGGAAAATTGTTCAGGAAAGCGATTAAAGCGTGAAAATTGTTTCTGAACAATTGTCCGTCTGCAGCGTACCGGTTAAGGATGCCATTAAATCTTTTATCTTGCGGGACTACGCAAACTGCGGATTTGTTTTGATTTTCAGACAAACAAAGCGACCGAGGCAAACCGACTGTTTGCACACGTGTACGTCTTTTGCTGTTTATTCAACAATCTAATGCTTTTAGGCCAGTTCGACTGTGTACAAAAATAGGCCACCATTCGATCTGACTTGATACTCACAAGAGCGACAAGATATAAAAAACGGCATGGGCCATCATTAGAGTGTAGGGTCAGTCAGCGACGGTGATAATGGAATGGACGGGCCCAGCGCTTGCAAATCGATCAAAATTAACAAGACAACACAATCAAGCATACCTAGCTAAAAGTATGCATATTTACATTTGCCGGAAAATAGAGATAGCGAATCTAATGACTGCAAGACAAAAAGAGAACACATGTACATGTATTACAAGTTTGTATTGTCGTATCGTACGGCTCGCATGTCGCAAGGACTGTATATATGTAGTATGACTGAAGCGAGTGGAGAGCCGGCGCTCAACATATAGTCTTCAAAATCCGTGCGCTTATTTCCCGTCCATTCATTTTATCATTGTCGCTGGGGTCAGTAATTAACCACGAGTTGTGGAAGGATCCCGAGAAAATGCGATATATTAATCAAACAGCGATTTCGATTGTAATTTATTCTTAATATAACATGATACCGTTATATCCTGGTAGCGGCATATAATTCATTTGTTTAAATGATGTTTAGATATACCCTAAATCCATAGGATATCTTGTTATTTCATATTGCAACTTATCGATGTTTAGGTTTTGTTTTTGTCATTTGAAATTTGTCTTTCAGCGATAAGGCCGCCATTTGTAATGCTAACATAATAATTTGTGTGAACTTTTGTATTTTTGGTGTAAGCATTAAAAAGTCAATCTATTTATCTATCTTTTCTTTAATTGATTCTTTGACTAGATGTACTTATTGAAAAGCAACGTCATCATCATCAATAACCAGAAAAACTCCAATGTTGGACGTTTAGACGAAGGCCTCCCCCTTAATATGGTTTGCTATAATTCCTACGCTTAGTAGGCGGCTTGGGGATCGCAGAATGCTCCCCACCGTTAACCGAGAGGTCGCTGCTGCCCGACCTCCAGCGGTTCTGGATGCAGGTTTAGGACATACCTACCCATTTCCAAGATACTAACGCAACATGGTTGACGTAAAAAGAATGGACCGAGTACCTATGCAATACATTATTGTCACAATCAGTCAGGACAGAGCCTTTTATATATATATATACATGTGTATATGTTATCATCGGGATATAATCGCGCACAAAACAAAATTATTATATTTTATTTCGACGTTTCGGCCATGTTTCAATGGCTGTGGTCACGAGCTGAGCGTGGTCGGGGTAAGCTGCTGATAATTATGTCTCCAAATCGCGAAAGATTAAAAGTTTCATTTGATTATTTAGAGAGATAGATAGAAACTCTTTATTGTGCACACCAGAAATAAAAATGACAATAGAAACAAGAACCTTATGAACTAGTGCCACCAGTGGCGGCCTTATCGCTAACAGCGATCTCTTCCAGGCGACCATGCATACACGCATGTAAAGTTTGATCTCGTACTATCATTTTTTGTTCACAGTTTTGGGATACAATAATACTTTAGATAATCAATCAATCTTTCTAACGAAACCCCAATACAAACATTTTCTATCACATTTCTTTTAATCTCGACGGCAAAGGAAGGGCCCGAGAGGTCTATTAATCAGATGTCAAGGCGTATTCGTATTGAAAGAGGCGTTTCCCTAAACTAACGCAACCCATGAGAAAAGATGGAGCAATGTGTCGCACTGACCCCGATATAAGAATCTTTTCGTTCTCCTTTTCAGAGATAGGTAGGTACACAAAAACACGGAAATCGGAGATTCTTTCAGATACATTTTCCTTTGAATTATTATCTTTAATAGAACGTACAGTATCGGGCACACAACACAGACGACTTAAAATAAACGTTTTCTAGGTTAAAACATACCTACACAATAACTAATTATTATATCCTAGCATAGCCTTGCAGTCTGGCAGGTAGCACATCAAATGTGAAATAGAAAATGTATTGATAAGAAGGTACTGCTCTATGAGGTCTTTATCATCTTAATTCACGCTACTCGGCCGGAAATTTGACATTTCGCACACTGTACATAATTATATCGTCACTATAACAGGGTGTTTCTTTGATTAAAGATTAAGTAAGTACGCACGCAGTGGACGTATCCGATTACTACAGTGGTAGATACAATTAATTATCATGTGCAAGTTACAAATGAAGTTGTCACTATGAATATTTGTTAGTTTTTTTTTTTCAATATAAATTTTTCTTTGCTTAAATAAACGACGTTTTTATTGTAAAAGTGTTTTTTTTTTATTGTAAGAGTGATTTGCATGTAATATTATGTTTATAATTTATAGCCAACAGTATATTGTGGATAATGCTGTGGTTGGCGTAGTTTCACATTTATTCATTTAAGTTATTTTGTTCTCAGGGCTCGAAGCTTTCGATACCGCGTCGAGGGACAACGCTCCTCCCCCCACGACATCGGCTCCGGAGTCCCTCAGGGCTCCGCTGTGGCCCCGATTCTCTTCTCGCTTTTCACCTGTGACATCCCCCGCACCCCCAAAGTGGAGCTTGCTCTCTTTGCCGATGACACCGCCCTCTACACCAGAGGGTGGAACAAGGTCATTCAGCTAGCCCACCTTCAACGAGCCCTCAATCTCCTCGGAGACTGGTTCAAGAAATGGGCTATCACCGTTAACCCCGATAAAAGTGCAGCCGTGTACTTTCATCCGTTCAAAAGACCTCCTTCTAAGCATATCACGCTCAACGGCCAGCCCATCCCATGGGCTACCGAGACCAAGTATCTCGGTGTGACCCTTGATCGTCGACTCACGTTCTCTAAGCATATCCAGTTAGTTCGCAACCGAGCAGCCTTCTTCTTAGGCCGGCTCACTCCCCTTCTCAACGAGCGTAGTAAATTGTCCCTTAGAAATAAGGTTACAATTTACAAAACTTGTATTCGCCCCGTCATGACGTACGCCTCCGTGGCGTTCGCTCATGCCTCCAGCATAGATCTAGAGAAACTCCAAGTCATACAAAATAGATTCATCCGCAGAGCAGTCGGTGCTAGCTGGTTCATGCGAAACTCCGACCTGCACTGCGATCTCGAACTCCCCTCCATCCGTCAGTACATTAAGTACGCTTCGCGCCGCTATTTCGATGCGACCCCCCACCATCCCAATCCACTCATAGTCCAAGCCTCGAACTATACGACAGACACGACAGACCCACCCCCCTTCCGTAGACGCCCCAGACACGTCTTGGGCGACCCGGACGACCCCATAGCCGTCATCACCTCGGCGACGCTGGGCTCGCCTGATCCGACCACTCCTAGCAACAAGAAGTATTCCGTCTTTGGTATAGGCGCCGGTTACCAGAGGCACACAAACACGCACCGACCTCGCCGGCGAGGTCGAGGACTCCCCAGATCTGTCAGAAGATCTGTTAGATTCTCTCCAAGTAGTCAACCAGATCAATCTACTAGGGCCCCAAGGCATACCCCTTCTGGGGTGCCAGGGCAAGTCTGACCCCACTCCCGGCGACGGCCAAGCCGAGGTTCGTACCGTCTGAGGTGCCCTTGAGCTAGTCGCCTTTAACCTAAACCTAGGCCGAGCGCCGTTTGCGCTTGCCTAAAGTCCGGTGACGCTGTAGAGGCCATCTGAGGCCAACAGCATAGTCATTCATAAAAAAAAAGTTATTTTGTAACTATAGACTACGCCACAGTTTATTGTCCCAAATAAAATGTATAACAATATTGCGGAATTACTCGTTTAACCAACATTTACAACGTGTAACAAAAAGGTGTGATAATCTGATTGGTATGTAATTATGTATGTATTCATCATTATGAACAACTTTTACAAAAGGTTTTGAACCCAGAAATCGAAAAAAAAACTGGTATTCCATACATTTTATCCAAGGTGAATGAACAGTTTTTTTGGAACACCTGTTTTTTTTCTCGATTTCAGGATTGGCCCCATAGTAAAAAAACATAATAATGACTGTAGATAGAAGCTCTCCAGTATTATCAAACCTTTTGGTTTCGTATACCACAGATAATATAATACTTATACTACACGTTGTGTAATATGTAGTTGTAAGGAAAATAATAAATTTAATATCAACTAATAAAGCTGTCTAGCCATGTTTTATTATGGTTTATTTTTAATAGTAAAGTTCCGTAACAAATCAGCAAATGAAAAACATAAATTTCTGGTTTGTAATCATTAGAAATCCTCTACATAAAATAACATAAGTGTACAGTAATCTGATCGATATATCAATACTGATTATTCCACGTCCCAGACCAAAAAGATACACTTATTTATTACTGAGATAATCTCGGTTCTATCTCGTGATATTATTAACTTATGTCCGGGATCCCAGCTTTATCCTTTACCGCAAAAGATAATACGGTAGAGTGGCCTCAGAGGAAATACCTTTTCCTGAGAAGAATCTGTAATATTTCGACGCCACGAGAGTTTTCCCGGTTGCATTCATGGGCAAGTGAACTTCTAACACATAAAAGAAAAAGTTTTTTTTTAAATTCTTATAATAATGTATTTGCTTTAAACAATCTTTACTTATTCCTAGTGCTTGCGCTCTCCTTTTAAGCATAAAAATGCCTGTTCCAGGAGACTCCGCTCTTTTTATATTATATCCATATAATATAACAAAGTATACAATTTTTAGGGTAGGTATTAATATATATTATAATTATAGGACATATAATAATATATTCTTACGATTATCTTAAGAGTATGTATCAATATTTTTTTAACATAAATACCTTACCTATAAATATATATATTTTCTTTATTAAAGATTTAATATAATATATTTATGTGGCTCTATTGTATATTATGTGGCTTTTGATAAAGTTTTCTATCAAATTTTGGACCAATCGAGATAGCGAAAACCAACTGATCGAAATACGTTGCTCTTACGAAAAATTGTTGACTGACTCATTAGCGCGAAAACTCAACGTATGAAAACCAACGTATCGAAATTTTCTATTTCGAAAATGTAAACTTTCCCATTTACATGATAGTTTACTTATATTTACACCATTAAAACTTATTATAGAATTAAACATTAAAAAACTGTGTGATTTTTGTACGTTGATAAGGATTAAGGATCAGTTGTAAAATTTTAGAGGGCACATTCATCGAGGGATTACATCACGCATTTCTATGGGTGTGCCTATTCTATGGGTGACCTGCCCTAATAACACCAACGGTCAAGTCATGTCAGAGGTCTTTCAGCGGCACACGGGGGCTGGCCACTCAGTTTAAACGAACTTAGGTATTTTTTTAGAAAATAGCAACACAAAGTTAACAAGGAAAAGACCTTTTCATGAAAAACAATCTAAACTGATGTTATTTGAATTTTAAGTAAATATAAAAGACAACTTGGCAAGTAGGTACCTATATGTCAAAACATCGAGCCAAGCATATAATTAATAATATGATAGGAGTCTGTTGACATGCTTCCTAAATCCTCGGCTGAGCCAAATCAAGTTTCATAAATTATTTATTTTATTTAAATTACTCAATACTCTAAACAGCTTTGAGTATCTCTAAAGGCACGCCAAATTTCTCGCTGAATTCATCGAGAGTGCAGCAGTACAAGAACTTGTCAGCTTCCATCATTGAATCGCAGGGGCTGGAGCACCGGACGTCACTGTCCACTGGTGACTTGTCGTTCACGTATACCATCACAGCGTCACTGTCTTCATAATTCAACACCTGTGTATGAAAATTTCCAAGTTTAATATTATTAATTTTGTGAGTGCGGAAATTATGTTCATTTTGAGCATTTCATTGGTCTTCGTACCAAAAAGACGAGACACATGGACTTTACTAACTTAAAAAAAACTACCTTCTAGATTTCATAGTTTTCTAGTTTTAAGCGATAACTAAGTCACAAGTAGTCTGAGGTTTAAGACATGAGTTATTTATAAATTCCTGAAGAAAATGTATGTTAAAAAAATAGGTGCTATGCCTACTTTATCAATGAATGTGGACTAGCCTCAAAATTGTTAATCCGTAAGTATTTAGTTTTCATTTCTTTCATGTTTGTACTAGGAAAAAAATACAGATAAACTAAGCCAAGGCTCTTCACGTTTGTTCATAAGGAGGAGATTTGTTATTACAAGTGATTTAACAATCATTTCAACAAGACGATGGGCTGCTGGGGCGTTGAGGCCAAAATGATGTTAGTGCGATCGGTGAGTTACGGCGTAGGTTACGAGAAACAACCACGTACTCCCGCTCCGGCTTGTACCTGGTGCAAAAGTTGGCCATTGCAATCTAGCGCGGGAATTCGGCTTGCGTTATGAGTCTGCACCAGTGGCGGGTTAATTGATTGAAATTTTGTCAATTATTTGTATTATATGCTGATCCTGTATACGTTTTAAGAAATACATACCAATATCATTCAGTAAGTACATAATAAATAAGTAAACATCAGTTTAATTTACCTTCCACAGGAATCGAGGAACGAGCCCACCATTTTTAGATACATATTCACTTGCTCCTGTCCAAGTAGACCATTTATTAATGAGTGAGATTTCCGTAATCTCTTTGTCGAAAGCTTGCCAAGAAGTCTGTAAAAACATTAGTCATTTTTAGAAAATCACACCGATTTCTTGTTTGTATCATTTTTATATTATTGATGACTTCCATTTATAGCTCAGTTGGTAGTATGTCTGCCTTGAGAGCTGTAGGGCGTAGGTTTGATCCCCACCCAGGACATTTTTTTTTATCGGTAATAGTGGACACAGAATAATGTCCACTATTTGACTTAGACACAAATTCTGCGGCTGAGCCAAAAAAATCTAAGTATAGCCAGCAGTCTATCAGCTTGATAGCTCAGTTGGTAGCATGTCTGCCTTCAGAGCTGTAGGGCGTGGGTTCGATCCCCACCCAGGACAAAAATGTTTGTGACGTACATCGATGTTCGTTCTGTGTCTGGGTGTAGTATTCTATCAGCTATCTGGTTTCCATAATACAAGCTTTGCTTAGTATGGGGCTAGATGGCGCTGTTTGTGATAAATGTTTTTTTTTTTATTCTATCATCCCGTAGTACAAGTTCTGCTTTGTTTGGGGCATAAATAGATTTGGCATTTATTATCTTAGCTTGACGAGCGCAGTGCAGTGCGGCACAGGATTTTGTTCCCAAGTTCACAATAAGGTAGATGAAAAAATGTTAAATGCTTAAATCGTTAAAATCAATAGCTTTGATGAAGAATTTAAGTAAATATAGTATGTTTATTGAAAAAATAATTTAAATCGGTTATTAATGTTCTGATATATAAGCGTTTAAAGTTTTTGGTAGAGCCAACTCTGTCCCTTTCCCACAAAACAAAAAATTACGTCACGCCTTACTTGTCAGAATAGAATTTATATGGCGTCCTGACAAGTGACGTCACGATTTGCTGTTTCGCCTCTCTGTCTAGCATGATATTAAAATGCTTATAAGTTGCTTATTTTTGATTAGATTTTCATATTTTTTTCATTAATCAGCTATATTTATGGGCCACATTTTAATAGGACAATATAAAATACCAGTCATCTAGCCTATTCTGGCGCTGCTGCTGTTATGGGCACGCGTGATGCCGATGCCGATGCCAGGCGAACGTCGAGCTCGTGTCATCACTCCATTGCATAAAAAACTACGATGGTATTATTTAGATTAGATACCACCGAAGTATCACATGTTAGGCGACCTATCGTCAACAAGAGAAGGCTGCAACTTACTCTGGTGTTATCACATGATGGGTTCCATATAGGGACGGAATTCAAATTTTCTTTGAATGTTGCCGATTGTGCTGGACCAAATGCCAATGCATTGAAGTTCACCAGTTGACCTTGCGTATAGCAGCATTTGCAACTCTCTTCGAGCCTCCAGTGTCCTTTTCTTCGACCACCTAACTCTGAAGCATGGCCCCACTTAAACTTTGTTAAATCAATTCCATTGCCGATTCTCGATATAAATGTCAATACTTTAGCGTATAGTGGTACGTTTGACTTTCTATCGTAACATACTTTGTATGCATCTATGAATCCATTCACATTAAACCCTACTCGAATCATTTCCGAGTTGGGTCCAGAGCACTGTTCTCCTGTGGCTATCACCGATGGTTCCACTTTATTGTTACATTGCAATTCTGAGTATCTATAAATCTTTCCATCTACAGTGAACTTATCTTGTGCATTGCATTTGGCAATAATTTCTTGTTTGTTTGGTATTATTTTGAAAGTATTTGCTGATTTTGTACTGTTCGGACATGAAAATTTTACTTCTTCGTTCTCTTTCAGCAATATGTCACTGTTACCAACAGCAAATGGCCACGTTGGCGTACTTATATCCGATGCCAATGGCTGATTTTGTGTAATAGCACTCATTGTTATATAGCAGCCTGCAATTTTAGAAAACATGTAACATATTTTTTTATGATTAGCATAATATAATCAACCGTTTAATAACCCACTGCTGAACAAAGGGTACCTTATAAGAGCGATTGGCACTCTGGACCAGTTGCAGGTTAATAAAATCACTTAAGCCATTTAATTAATTTTCCGCAGGATACTGCCGAATATTTTCCTTCAACGAAATGCCGATGGTATGAAAAACTTCAAAGAGCACATTGGCACGGGCCTGGGATTTAAAACCACGACCTCAAACAGTCGGGTGGAGCGGTATTCCATTCGACTACCACGGCTTCACAGATTTTGAAGCCGAGGTAGTCTTCGTGAGTAAACTATAATAAATGAATCCAAATTAGATTGGACAGATTGTTGCTACAAATCAAATCAATAATAGGATCAAATAAAATAAAAATAATAAATCTACAAAATAACATTTAATTACAACATGCAAGTACCATACCAGTTGAGACAACTTCAAAAGTTTTAGAGATAGTTCCGTGTATGTTGCTGACTTCGCATGTATAGGTTCCCCAGTCAATAATAGATATTTGTGGTAAATTATTTCCTGTCTCTACAACTTTGCCATTGAATAACCATTTGTACTGTGGAAATATAAAAAAAAATTACATCGAAGCACGTAATGATAAGTATTTACTTGTGTAAATAGGATCACATCGTTTTTTGAATTAATCCTATAATATGGGACATTTATAATCAAAGTGTTACCTTTGCTGCTGGTTCAGAATCAGTGGTGCAGTCTAGTTTTTGATTACCATCTTCCCAATCAACAGTTTCTGGAGTAGGACTGTTATTATCAAAAATAGGACGATGACCGACATATAAGTCGTAGGTTTCCGACTTTGATCCCTCTTTTGTATTAGCACGACAAGTGTAATTCCCTTCATCTGCTAAAGATACTCCTTCTATTTTGTAGGTGCTCCCCGTTTGCTTTGTCAACATTCCATCCTTAAAATCAAATAATAGCAGTTATATTACTGGGTATAAAAGTGTACTTACTAAATCACTCGTCAGTGGTCATCAGTGTCAGACCGCAGGACTATTTGGGACAAAGCACATGGTACAACAGGGGGAAGCCTTCGTTCAGCAGAGGATGGGTCTGGGCTGATTATGATGATGACAGGGTATATTATTATGCTCTGGCAATAGATAATAACGACGTGACGACTATAAATAATTGAGACCGAGTAAAGGAAAGAATTTAGATTTTAAGAGGTGAACCCGTGTCGTGTCAGCAACCCAGTACTTCTAAGTATTAAGTACTGGGTTGATGCCCGTCACACACGCAGCTATAATAAATATATACAGATATACCGTCCTATAATATATATTATAGCAAGCAACCACACACGAAGAATTTGCTTTATTATACATTTAGCCTTCATTTCATTGATACCATAATATATATTAATATGCAAATAATATAAATTACGGTACGTTGGTGACGTCATAGAAATATTTATTATAGTTGCGTGTGCGGGCAGTCGAACATTTGTATAGAAAATTGAGCATTTGGATTGTCTCTAGACTTTCATCGGTCTGGATACAATCCTTTTGTTTTTTGTTGTGTAGTAGGCTAAGTAGTATTTGTAGTTTGTTTTAGTTAATAAAGGCTTATGTATAGAAAATATATCTTAATATGCCATGTTATGATTTATATTGATATAATTACCTATATTATATTATAGTTACGTGTGTGACGGGCTTTAACGGTGATATATTTTTATTACATATTGCCCATATTATTTAAGTATATTAATAGTTGTCAATTTACAAGTTAATCAACATTATTTTGTTTCAGATTAATATTACAATTAAACAGCGTTAATAATAATATTTATTAGTTTTCAGATTAAATTAATAATTAGTAGCAGGTTTAATTGACTTTTTTGTTTCAGGTGAGTATAATTATAAAAAAACGGGTTAGGTTGAATTTCAATTTAAGTTGATAATTACAGTACCTAAATAAATGATTAATCGGTAGTTTGCTCCTTTCATCCTTTTTGTACTCGAAACGATATCAGAGAGGAAATACAATAGAAATAAACAATTATAGCAAATATGGTAAAAATTAACTTCCGCAAAGTAATGCCTGAATCAATCACAAACTTTGTACTGTTGATTTGTGTTTCATGTTAAAGTAGGCACACAATTTATTTTAATAAGAATTTTGAGGATTATTCTTGTACGGAACATTGTCAATGTCTAATCTTTTAGTTAGGTTTGTTCATTAATACGACAAACTGGGTTAATAGTATTGTATATCAGTTTTAAGAAGTCATATTATTTATCATTTTACCTTGGAGGAGCAATTTTTTTTAATGCACTGATCTAAGAGACTGTTCCAGTGGCTCATAGATATTTTTAACAGCGGCTCTAGTGAAAGCTTCCAAGCTTTATTAGCTTTATTTAGCTTAAGGATCTAGCTGTCTCTCTTATAATAAATGTTTTGACAATTTAAACCGCCTACCAGCGTTGTCTGCTACTTGTGTACAACACTTATTAAGATTGGAGGAATATAACTCAAATTGTCGTCATAGAAAGATACATATTAATGTTTTTTCTGGAAGAAAGGTCGATCTACCGACAAATATGCAGTTACTTAATATTGTTCTTACCATGTACCATCTCACTGAATTTTCACTTGCAGTTTTTAAATTGCATTTGATTGTATTTGGTGTTCCGTGTTCCGCATATATATCATGAGAGTTGCCAAAAAAGTTCTCGTTCTCGTTCCCGTCAAAATTATCTGAAATGAACGATGATGTTTACTTAGCCGGAAGATTTATGATTATCAACGTTTTTGACGATAATTAAAGAACGAAGCGAAAACCGCGAGCGCCCACACGTTCTCAAGTCCTTGAAGGAACTTGAATCAATGCGATTATAGAGTTTTAGTAACTAACAGATAAACATGCCCGGCCTGTCTCATTGCCTCCAAGAAGCAAGAGCTTTGGACAAGTCTTTTTTAGTTGTGGTACCAAGTTTGATGTCATTGACAATGGGTGTAAGTACACCTAAATATTCCTTAATATAACTGGAGTTAAAGTTGATTGAGTTTCCAAAATACATACCCACGACTTCGACGACAAAATTCCTAGTTGCATTTCCTAAATAATTATCAGCTTTGCACGTAAATTCTTCTGAGTCAGATTGAACTGGGTTGTTTATGTAAAGAGTAGTCCCTTTAATCGTGTATTTAGAATCTGTAAAATAATTACAAGTTTCTTATAGTTTTGTATCGTCAGTAAAAAACTACTAATGTACGATTCAGATTTAACGGCGCGCACCGGAACATATAGCGTCAACAGCCGTCCGTGTTCATTCGAAAACGAGCATGAGCTTCGATTGAATACAGAACCATACGCGCGCATCTGCCAGCCTGCTTCCACATCTTTTGTAAGCCTGGTTTAATGAGGCTTAGAGAATATGAAACATAGAATCCCGCACATTTTCTAAACGGCATGGTATAATGCAATAAACAAAAAGCCCAGCACACATCGACGCACTGTTTGATACGAACCCATTAATAATATGTTCCTTTGATTAAAAAAAACATACTTGTAGCTGGTCATTTATTTTGAATCGTTTGTCATTCTAGCTGACAATCATGTGGAACCGTATGATAGCAAAACATGGAGTAGTGGAGTTGCACAAGCGTGTTCTTAAATATTATGATTATGAAAAGTAAGAACAGTAGGTACATTAATGCTCACCAGTAATTAATACTTCGCTTCCTTTTTTCCAAACAACTGCTGGTTCAGGGAATCCAGTCACATTACAGGGGATCTTTATTACTAGGTCACCTTCAAGTCCATAGTAGTTGGATTCCTCATTGGATATAGCAGGGCTTTCTAAAAAAAGAGTTTATAACTTAAATTCCAGAAATATTTCTAACACAAAAAAAAATGTACATTATGATTACAAGTGTGCTATGTTGGTCATTACACTAGAGGCGGTATTATGCGCGCGAGCCGCAGGCGAGCGCGATAAGGAAGCCGAGAGTGTATTGAAACATAGCACAAGAGTTTCATACGACTGTTTTCATCGTACTTGCGAGGAAAAAAAAACTGTTTTTATAATAATCAACCACACAGAGAAAACGTCAACAAACATTTGCGGAAAATGGCGCCCAAACCAGCAATGCGCGAACAGGTTGACATTTACTTCAGCGGCATAAGAACTCTTTGTTGGTATTACAAAAAAACTGTAAGTATTACCCGGCTATATTAAGAGTGCTTCGTATACATACGTCTAATTGTAGTCACGTACAAACTTGACTTTACCGGGTTATACCTATTATAGCACAAGTGCCGTAATGTAAAGTAAAAAGGACGTGTGCGTAATAGCTTGGATTATGAGCCTAAAACCGATGCAATAAGATCCACTTTACGAGCAAGTGTGATGAAAAATCTATTATACCTTTTACAATAACATTATAATCACGATGCGTTCTTCCGATGTCATTTATTGCTATACATCTGAAAACTCCAGTATGCTTCAATGTAAGTTCAGGAATGTTCAACTCTTCCCCTGACCCCGGAATTGTTCTGAACTCATTGGAGCCGTTTGGTTTAAATTGCCACGATATGACTGCCCTAGGAACGCTTTTAATTCTGAAACAAACATTTTAATTAATAAATTATCATTTATCAACCATTATAATGTAAATTATGGACAATATCAGTATCATTATTTGTAAATTAATAAAGAAACTTATATTTCATCATCGAGTTCTAATTATGGTATTGTCAATTTTCCTGCACAAATCTCAAAAGGAAAATAATATTCTAGTAACTATTAAATGTAATTAACCATAATACCTATGTTATTCATTGTGACACGACATTTTCAAAGCACCACAGGAAATAACATGTTTTAAAGTACCTATCGCAGCTGCTGTATAGTACAAACGTAGTATTATTCTAAGATTATTAACGGGACATTTACCGTGATTAAGTTTGTGAAACGAGCTCCCGATTTTTCGGCACAGTTGCACCATGTTCACAGGCAAACTGAAGAATGCCAACTAAACACTGGAACACTGAATACTTCTTGTCAAAAGAGTTTGAAAACAATAAGCCAGTCATAAGTAATTAATTAATTAATTCAGAGAGAGAGATCCTTCAAGAATAATTAATCCCCTCTTTCTAAGTGTTTTACTACGATTATCACTGAATCTCGAACCTTAGTCTTAACAAAGCACACGCCCAATATCACCCTAATAATTATGCCCGTGAACATGGTGCATCCAACTGCACCGAGCTTGATTCAGCGATATAATATCAGCAAATAATCATAGAAATGTAAGGGAAATCTTACCTACAAATAACCGTTAAGTTTTTTTCATTCAACACAGTTGTCGAATTTGTAACTGCCGGGCCCACTGAAATAAAAATATTATCATAAGTATTAATTATCAGCCAGAAGACGTCCAGTACTGGACGAAGGCCTCTCCCTTAATAGGGACGGGTTGCCATAATCCTCACGCTTGGCAGGCGGCTTGGGGATCGCAGTGTTACCACCGTTAACTAAGAGGATGCTGCTGCCCATCCTCCCGTGGTTCTGGATGCAGTTTTAGGACATACCCAAGTATTATGATAAGTATGCATGATTATTATTCATGAAACTTCTTATATTTTTTTCGTCTTCTTCTTTTGATTTCCGGGAGAATCTTGGTACCCGCCGGTAACTTAGCACTGGCAGGAACCAAAGCCATCTCTTTCTTTCAGTATATAATATTTGGTTGGACATAGAATGTGGTATTTATTTTCAAAATTATACCTGTGCTAAGTTTTAGCACTTTTTAGCAGATTTTGTAGTCTGTTAATTTTGCCGCTTCTTCTAGACTTTATTCTACAACCGGAATATCTTCCGTTCCATGTGGTAGGTAGCTAAGACGACTTATCGTATAGTTCCGACCCTTGCGAAGGTCACGACTAAGATTTATATAGTAAAGTTATATATAAAATGCAAATACAAAATACTCCAGGTTATCATTAGGTAAGGACAAAATGAGAAAACAGTGCTTGCGAGAGAGGGCAGCCCTAGTAACCCTGGTAGTTCTGGTATCTGCGGGGGTGGTTCGATTACAGTACTACCTTACCCTATCGAGAAGCAGCCTCAACAATTAGAATTGCTTTAATCACAGAAAAGCTAAATCCCTACTTTAATGTCTACCATCTGACCTGTCATAGCAGCGGAATCTAAAGAGGAAGAAATAGCCATAGGTGTTTTTAAATAAAGTTGTTTAGTACTTACTGAGACCGATAACTTTTACTACAGTGCTGAAAGTAATTTTTTCAGTAGGAACTGACAGCAAAGACGCTTCACATGTGTATTTTCCTGCGGTGTCTATATCCGTTGACTTGATGGTCAGTCTAGTACCATGTGCAGACATAGTGTATTTCTCTGATGGTTTCAAAATTGTTTTACTTGATTTAACACCTACTGTCTGTCGGTACCAGCGTATCATCATCGGCATCGCTGATTTGATGTCGCAGATAAGAGTTTCTTCGGTTCCGTAATTTATGCCTGTTAGCTCTGGATGAAAAAAAAACTATTTCAATTTCTTGGATCGAAATAAATGAGAACAAGTTGCAAATTCATTTAAATAAAATAGTACTAGAATGCGTTCGCAGCGCCACCTATCAGGTCCAATTGATACTTATCCTTTTTGTGATGTTGACTAGCAGCGGTGTAGTCATTTTGCGATTTGGACATTTTGCGATGTGGAATAGATGAGATTAAGTCAAATTACGACACGGATATTTTGAGATGCGGCCTAATAGAGGTGAAGGCATTTTGCGATCTAGCCATTCTAATACTAAACCATATAATTATTGAAATAATGTTTATCTCAGAAGATAGGAATAATAATTAGATATGGACAAAAAAGACCGGAAGACGCAGCGTTCATACGCTGCGTCTTCCGGTCTTTTAAATCTTTAAATATGTTATTTTTAATTGTAAATTAATTAATTAATAAAATTGTCATACTTGAACTGTTCAAGTATGACAAACGAAATTATTATTGTGATAATTATTGTAATAATTAGATATGGACAAAAAAGACCGGAAGACGCAGCGTAGGAAGGCTTCCCACTAGATGGACCGACGACATTGTAAAGTCGCGGGCAACCGGTGGATGCAAATGGCAGATTGTCGTACAGTGTGGCGGTCTAAGGGGGAGGCCTTCGTTCAGCAGTGGACGTCTCCGGGCTGATGATGATGGAGAAAAAAGACACGTAAACAATAAATATAATTGCATCCGATCCAATATTTGGATTAGGTATTGGATTAGTACACACTAGTTGATGAAAAATAACCAAACAAAAAATAGATACAGGTATAAATGCACAAATGGATATGTTACCTTGTATATGACTTATTACTTCAAACGGAGGAGGCACCTTAATCTTCACATAGTCAACTGTAGACCCAAGGTTGTTACTGGCCAAGCAAGAGTAGGTCGCATTTTTTCTAATATTTTTCAATTGTAATTGGATGGCAAATTCATTTTCAGAAATTTGGGTCATCTGAAAAATCCATGATTAGATGTTTATACCTATTCTTCCTGAACAGGAACGTCACGGTACTAATATATTCTGCTAATATTCTGCCGCTTTAAAAACCTTAACTTGGTGGCTGTGTGCGTGCTAATGCGCTTCTACGTTCAGCAGCAGCTGCCACATTACACTGCGGCCTGCATAAATTTGGTCCTTCGAGCCGGATCATTTTTGATCCTTTGAGCCAGATCACCTCGACTGATATCGCGCATTATTCTAATTCAAAACGTGGATGAAAACTAACTACAAAAAAAACTGCTACTAATATAAAAAAGTAGTGTTTATCAGTAGCGGATAAACAGTTATCTTTGAAGAAACATGCAAACATACATACGAAGAATAATCAACATAACTTATAATTTTTATTCTTTTTAGCTTGTAAAAGTTGTAAGTACTTACTTTGCTTTCCAAAACAGTTCCTTTCTCGTTCTTCCATACAATATTGGGTGCAGGAAAAGATTTGGCCTTGCAAATTAGCTCGGCATTACCGTCATAATATAAATCTTTGTTAAATTTGCTAGCGATGGTAATATCAGGTAAACTATTGACGGTCACATCTAAAAATATAAATTAAAACATACTATGAAAAATTTATCATAATAGATTTTATTGTTTCAAATTCTGACTGATAAACTCAAATGGCTTTTAAAACACTGTTTTAAACTATCACGGTTATTCATTGCATTTATACTATTATTTACGGAATATTTACCATGATTATGTTGCGAAACAAGCTCCCGATATTTCACGCTATTTGGTCTGCCCGTTAAATATCGGGAAAATACTATTAAGCATACATTACAAAACGATTGCTTACGAAATGCTACAATAATTTTCAAGTATAATATTGATTAATATTCATATTTATTATTTGATGATTATATAATGATTATCGCATGCTCTATCGCATCTTCTAGAGTATCTATGATGGTACCGTTTTTTCAAATTAAAAAGCAATTATAAATTACCAAATGTTGCCGTCGCTGTCCCAATCGGATTTTTTGCTTCACATTTGTACTGGCCAGCGTGTGTGTACAAAGATTGTTTCACTGTCAACACTTCACTGCTCACACCGGATAGCACGAGATAGCTATCGGCATTTTTCTTGAACCATTGTACAAATGGTTTTGGATAGCCTTGTAAAACTCTGTTGAAATTTGCCAACGAATTAATCTCGAGACAAAAATGTTCGATAAAAAACTTTCGAAAATACCACTTTTGATGAAATTGTATGGAACATTTGGTTTTACTTCGCGATTTCAGGGTTGGCCCCATAGTAAAAAAAAACCAGTGATGAATACAATGACCTCCTTTCCGTTTAGAACTACTGTTTCGCGTAGCTCTGTGTAGACTATCATTTTATTTATAAGGGTATTTTGGCCTAGTTGATACAAAGTTTGGGAATTTGTTACCATTAGGCCACAAGCGAAGGATAATTCCTAATACTGCATCCAGAACCACCGGAGGACAGGCAGCAGCGTCCTCTCGGTTAATGGTGGTAAGCATTCTGCGATTCCCAAGCCGCTTGCCGAGCGTGGGGACTATGGCAACCCCTCCCTATTAAGGGGGTGGCTATCATCCAGTACTTGACGTTTTCTGGCTGATGAGTGAGTGGGCCCACAGAGGTGAGGCCACAAGCGTGTGAAAAATGTTTGCAATTGCAGCATAACTCAATTCGTTTCCTGTGATCAATAAGTGTAAATAGCCTGCACCTGTGTAAGCCTTGCTTTTATAAATGTAAAGACCAATATCCTACCATAATTTTACTGGTTCAATTATATTTTGCAATGGGTCACTATCGATTCGGATCGCAGAAAATTATCAATCGAAATAAGGCTAGTAAAGATTAATTCAAATCATTACTTACTTGCAGCTTAAGGCGATTTTGTCTCCTTTCATTACAGCTATGTTAGGAATAGATGATTGAATTTCAGGGCGAGCTACAAAAAATATATAGATTAGATGATAGGAAATTCTACTGCTATATACATATTCTATAAGAAGATTAAATACCAACCAAGTCCAGGGATGTTCACTTCGATGTCTTGATTTTGCTTGGCTGTAGGATCAGAGATCAAGGTAGCTTCACAAGTATATTTGCCTTGCATTTCACTATTCATAGATTTGAGTGTCAGCTCAGATCCATCCAGTGAGATGGTATGCGTAGTAGAATTACCACTTAGCTCCTTGCCGAACCGGAACCATTTTATTTTATTCGGCAAGTCAGACTTGATATTGCAAGGAATTTTGACATCCATCCCATATTTTGCACTGTAAACTGCTTATAAAGCAAAAAAAATATTATTGTCACAAAAGAAATAATAGTACTACGTATTGTTCAATAAATGGCAAAAAATTGGGGGGGGGCTCCCTTTCAAAGGACTATCAGGGTAAATGACGAGGTGATACCTCCCTGGTGCTACAATTTAGCTTGTTATAGGTGCAGTACATGCAAGTCTTGATGTATTTGTGTGACATGAGGCTTTGACGTATTTGTGGGCGTAAAAGTAACATACCACACGGCCCACAAAAATATGGTATTTATGTAAAATAGGTAAAATATGGTAAATTAATTAATTAATAAAATTGTCATACTTGAACTGTTCAAGTATGACAAACGAAATTATTATTGTGATAATTATTGTAATAATTAGATATGGACAAAAAAGACCGGAAGACGCAGCGTAGGAAGGCTTCCCACTAGATGGACCGACGACATTGTAAAGTCGCGGGCAACCGGTGGATGCAAATGGCAGATTGTCGTACAGTGTGGCGGTCTAAGGGGGAGGCCTTCGTTAAGCAGTGGACGTCTCCGGGCTGATGATGATGGAGAAAAAAGACACGTAAACAATAAATATAATTTCCTCCAAGCATCCGATCCAATATTTGGATTAGGTATTGGATTAGTACACACTAGTTGATGAAAAATAACCAAACAAAAAATAGATACAGGTATAAATGCACAAATGGATATGTTACCTTGTATATGACTTATTACTTCAAACGGAGGAGGCACCTTAATCTTCACATAGTCAACTGTAGACCCAAGGTTGTTACTGGCCAAGCAAGAGTAGGTCGCATTTTTTCTAATATTTTTCAATTGTAGTTGGCTGGCAAATTCATTTTCAGAAATATGGGTCATCTGAAAAATCCATGATTAGATGTTTATACCTATTCTTCCTGAACAGGAACGTCACGGTACTAATATATTCTGCTAATATTCTGCCGCTTTAAAAACCTCAACTTGGTGGCTGTGTGCGTGCTAATGCGCTTCTACGTTCAGCAGCAGCTGCCACATTACACTGCGGCCTGCATAAATTTGGTCCTTCGAGCCGGATCATTTTTGATCCTTTGAGCCAGATCACCTCGACTGATATCGCGTATTATTCTAATTCAAAACGTGGATGAAAACTAACTACAAAAAAAACTGCTACTAACATAAAAAAGTAGTGTTTATCAGTAGCGGATAAACAGTTATCTTTGAAGAAACATGCAAACATACATACGAAGAATAATCAACATAACTTATAATTTTTATTCTTTTTAGCTTGTAAAAGTTGTAAGTACTTACTTTGCTTTCCAAAACAGTTCCTTTCTCGTTCTTCCATACAATATTGGGTGCAGGAAAAGATTTGGCCTTGCAAATTAGCTCGGCATTACCGTCATAATATAAATCTTTGTTAAATTTGCTAGCGATGGTAATATCAGGTAAACTATTGACGGTCACATCTAAAAATATAAATTAAAACATACTATGAAAAATTTATCATAATAGATTTTATTGTTTCAAATTCTGACTGATAAACTCAAATGGCTTCTAAAACACTGTTTTAAACTATCACGGCTATTCATTGCATTTATACTATTATTTACGGAATATTTACCATGATTATGTTGCGAAACAAGCTCCCGATATTTCACGCTATTTGGTCTGCCCGTTAAATATCGGGAAAATACTATTGAGCATACATTACAAAACGATTGCTTACGAAATGCTACAATAATTTTCAAGTATAATATTGATTCATATTCATATTTATTTATTTGATGATAATATAATGATTATCGCATGCTCTATCGCATCTTCTAGAGTATCTATGATGGTACCGTTTTTTTCAAATTAAAAAGCAATTATAAATTACCAAATGTTGCCGTCGCTGTCCCAATCGGATTTTTTGCTTCACATTTGTACTGGCCAGCGTGTGTGTACAAAGATTGTTTCACTGTCAACACTTCACTGCTCACACCGGATAGCACGAGATAGCTATCGGCATTTTTCTTGAACCATTGTACAAATGGTTTTGGATAGCCTTGTAAAACTCTGTTGAAATTTGTCAACGAATTAATCTCGAGACAAAAATGTTCGATAAAAAACTTTCGAAAATACCACTTTTGATGAAATTGTACGGATCATTTGGTTTTACTTCGCGATTTCAGGGTTGGCCCCATAGTAAAAAAAACCCAGTGATGAATACAATGACCTCCTTTCCGTTTAGAACTACTGTTTCGCGTAGCTCTGTGTAGACTATCATTTTATTTATAAGGGTATTTTGGCCTAGTTGATACAAAGTTTGGGAATTTGTTACCATTAGGCCACAAGCGAAGGATAATTCCTAATACTGCATCCAGAACCACCGGAGGACAGGCAGCAGCGTCCTCTCGGTTAACGGTGGTAAGCATTCTGCGATTCCCAAGCCGCTTGCCGAGCGTGGGGACTATGGCAACCCCTCCCTATTAAGGGGGTGGCTATCATCCAGTACTTGACGTTTTCTGGCTGATGAGTGAGTGGGCCCACAGAGGTGAGGCCACAAGCGTGTGAAAAATGTTTGCAATTGCAGCATAACTCAATTCGTTTCCTGTGATCAATAAGTGTAAATAGCCTGCACCTGTGTAAGCCTTGCTTTTATAAATGTAAAGACCAATATCCTACCATAATTTTACTGGTTCAATTATATTTTGCAATGGGTCACTATCGATTCGGATCGCAGAAAATTATCAATCGAAATAAGGCTAGTAAAGATTAATTCAAATCATTACTTACTTGCAGCTTAAGGCGATTTTGTCTCCTTTCATTACAGCTATGTTAGGAATAGATGATTGAATTTCAGGGCGAGCTACAAAAAATATATAGATTAGATGATAGGAAATTCTACTGCTATATACATATTCTATAAGAAGATTAAATACCAACCAAGTCCAGGGATGTTCACTTCGATGTCTTGATTTTGCTTGGCTGTAGGATCAGAGATCAAGGTAGCTTCACAAGTATATTTGCCTTGCATTTCACTATTCATAGATTTGAGTGTCAGCTCAGATCCATCCAGTGAGATGGTATGCGTAGTAGAATTACCACTTAGCTCCTTGCCGAACCGGAACCATTTTATTTTATTCGGCAAGTCAGACTTGATATTGCAAGGAATTTTGACATCCATCCCATATTTTGCACTGTAAACTGCTTATAAAGCAAAAAAAATATTATTGTCACAAAAGAAATAATAGTACTACGTATTGTTCAATAAATGGCAAAAAATTGGGGGGGGCTCCCTTTCAAAGGACTATCAGGGTAAATGACGAGGTGATACCTCCCTGGTGCTACAATTTAGCTTGTTATAGGTGCAGTACATGCAAGTCTTGATGTATTTGTGTGACATGAGGCTTTGACGTATTTGTGGGCGTAAAAGTAACATACCACACGGCCCACAAAAATATGGTATTTTTAATTGTAAATTAATTAATTAATAAAATTGTCATACTTGAACTGTTCAAGTATGACAAACGAAATTATTATTGTGATAATTATTGTAATAATTAGATATGGACAAAAAAGACCGGAAGACGCAGCGTAGGAAGGCTTCCCACTAGATGGACCGACGACATTGTAAAGTCGCGGGCAACCGGTGGATGCAAATGGCAGATTGTCGTACAGTGTGGCGGTCTAAGGGGGAGGCCTTCGTTAAGCAGTGGACGTCTCCGGGCTGATGATGATGGAGAAAAAAGACACGTAAACAATAAATATAATTTCCTCCAAGCATCCGATCCAATATTTGGATTAGGTATTGGATTAGTACACACTAGTTGATGAAAAATAACCAAACAAAAAATAGATACAGGTATAAATGCACAAATGGATATGTTACCTTGTATATGACTTATTACTTCAAACGGAGGAGGCACCTTAATCTTCACATAGTCAACTGTAGACCCAAGGTTGTTACTGGCCAAGCAAGAGTAGGTCGCATTTTTTCTAATATTTTTCAATTGTAATTGGCTGGCAAATTCATTTTCAGAAATATGGGTCATCTGAAAAATCCATGATTAGATGTTTATACCTATTCTTCCTGAACAGGAACGTCACGGTACTAATATATTCTGCTAATATTCTGCCGCTTTAAAAACCTCAACTTGGTGGCTGTGTGCGTGCTAATGCGCTTCTACGTTCAGCAGCAGCTGCCACATTACACTGCGGCCTGCATAAATTTGGTCCTTCGAGCCGGATCATTTTTGATCCTTTGAGCCAGATCACCTCGACTGATATCGCGTATTATTCTAATTCAAAACGTGGATGAAAACTAACTACAAAAAAAACTGCTACTAACATAAAAAAGTAGTGTTTATCAGTAGCGGATAAACAGTTATCTTTGAAGAAACATGCAAACATACATACGAAGAATAATCAACATAACTTATAATTTTTATTCTTTTTAGCTTGTAAAAGTTGTAAGTACTTACTTTGCTTTCCAAAACAGTTCCTTTCTCGTTCTTCCATACAATATTGGGTGCAGGAAAAGATTTGGCCTTGCAAATTAGCTCGGCATTACCGTCATAATATAAATCTTTGTTAAATTTGCTAGCGATGGTAATATCAGGTAAACTATTGACGGTCACATCTAAAAATATAAATTAAAACATACTATGAAAAATTTATCATAATAGATTTTATTGTTTCAAATTCTGACTGATAAACTCAAATGGCTTCTAAAACACTGTTTTAAACTATCACGGCTATTCATTGCATTTATACTATTATTTACGGAATATTTACCATGATTATGTTGCGAAACAAGCTCCCGATATTTCACGCTATTTGGTCTGCCCGTTAAATATCGGGAAAATACTATTGAGCATACATTACAAAACGATTGCTTACGAAATGCTACAATAATTTTCAAGTATAATATTGATTCATATTCATATTTATTTATTTGATGATAATATAATGATTATCGCATGCTCTATCGCATCTTCTAGAGTATCTATGATGGTACCGTTTTTTTCAAATTAAAAAGCAATTATAAATTACCAAATGTTGCCGTCGCTGTCCCAATCGGATTTTTTGCTTCACATTTGTACTGGCCAGCGTGTGTGTACAAAGATTGTTTCACTGTCAACACTTCACTGCTCACACCGGATAGCACGAGATAGCTATCGGCATTTTTCTTGAACCATTGTACAAATGGTTTTGGATAGCCTTGTAAAACTCTGTTGAAATTTGTCAACGAATTAATCTCGAGACAAAAATGTTCGATAAAAAAACTTTCGAAAATACCACTTTTGATGAAATTGTACGGATCATTTGGTTTTACTTCGCGATTTCAGGGTTGGCCCCATAGTAAAAAAAACCCAGTGATGAATACAATGACCTCCTTTCCGTTTAGAACTACTGTTTCGCGTAACTCTGTGTAGACTATCATTTTATTTATTAGGGTATTTTGGCCTAGTTGATACAAAGTTTGGGAATTTGTTACCATTAGGCCACAAGCGAAGGATAATTCCTAATACTGCATCCAGAACCACCGGAGGACAGGCAGCAGCGTCCTCTCGGTTAACGGTGGTAAGCATTCTGCGATTCCCAAGCCGCTTGCCGAGCGTGGGGACTATGGCAACCCCTCCCTATTAAGGGGGTGGCTATCATCCAGTACTTGACGTTTTCTGGCTGATGAGTGAGTGGGCCCACAGAGGTGAGGCCACAAGCGTGTGAAAAATGTTTGCAATTGCAGCATAACTCAATTCGTTTCCTGTGATCAATAAGTGTAAATAGCCTGCACCTGTGTAAGCCTTGGTTTTATAAATGTAAAGACCAATATCCTACCATAATTTTACTGGTTCAATTATATTTTGCAATGGGTCACTATCGATTCGGATCGCAGAAAATTATCAATCGAAATAAGGCTAATAAAGATTAATTCAAATCATTACTTACTTGCAGCTTAAGGCGATTTTGTCTCCTTTCATTACAGCTATGTTAGGAATAGATGATTGAATTTCAGGGCGAGCTAAAAAAAATATAGATTAGATGATAGGAAATTCTACTGCTATATACATATTCTATAAGAAGATTAAATACCAACCAAGTCCAGGGATGTTCACTTCGATGTCTTGATTTTGCTTGGCTGTAGGATCAGAGGTCAAGGTAGCTTCACAAGTATATTTGCCTTGCATTTCACTATTCATAGATTTGAGTGTCAGCTCAGATCCATCCAGTGAGATGGTATGCGTAGTAGAATTACCACTTAGCTCCTTGCCGAACCGGAACCATTTTATTTTATTCGGCAAGTCAGACTTGATATTGCAAGGAATTTTGACATCCATCCCATATTTTGCACTGTAAACTGCTTATAAAGCAAAAAAAATATTATTGTCACAAAAGAAATAATAGTACTACGTATTGTTCAATAAATGGCAAAAAATTGGGGGGGGCTCCCTTTCAAAGGACTATCAGGGTAAATGACGAGGTGATACCTCCCTGGTGCTACAATTTAGCTTGTTATAGGTGCAGTACATGCAAGTCTTGATGTATTTGTGTGACATGAGGCTTTGACGTATTTGTGGGCGTAAAAGTAACATACCACACGGCCCACAAAAATATGGTATTTTTAATTGTAAATTAATTAATTAATAAAATTGTCATACTTGAACTGTTCAAGTATGACAAACGAAATTATTATTGTGATAATTATTGTAATAATTAGATATGGACAAAAAAGACCGGAAGACGCAGCGTAGGAAGGCTTCCCACTAGATGGACCGACGACATTGTAAAGTCGCGGGCAACCGGTGGATGCAAATGGCAGATTGTCGTACAGTGTGGCGGTCTAAGGGGGAGGCCTTCGTTAAGCAGTGGACGTCTCCGGGCTGATGATGATGGAGAAAAAAGACACGTAAACAATAAATATAATTTCCTCCAAGCATCCGATCCAATATTTGGATTAGGTATTGGATTAGTACACACTAGTTGATGAAAAATAACCAAACAAAAAATAGATACAGGTATAAATGCACAAATGGATATGTTACCTTGTATATGACTTATTACTTCAAACGGAGGAGGCACCTTAATCTTCACATAGTCAACTGTAGACCCAAGGTTGTTACTGGCCAAGCAAGAGTAGGTCGCATTTTTTCTAATATTTTTCAATTGTAATTGGCTGGCAAATTCATTTTCAGAAATATGGGTCATCTGAAAAATCCATGATTAGATGTTTATACCTATTCTTCCTGAACAGGAACGTCACGGTACTAATATATTCTGCTAATATTCTGCCGCTTTAAAAACCTCAACTTGGTGGCTGTGTGCGTGCTAATGCGCTTCTACGTTCAGCAGCAGCTGCCACATTACACTGCGGCCTGCATAAATTTGGTCCTTCGAGCCGGATCATTTTTGATCCTTTGAGCCAGATCACCTCGACTGATATCGCGTATTATTCTAATTCAAAACGTGGATGAAAACTAACTACAAAAAAAACTGCTACTAACATAAAAAAGTAGTGTTTATCAGTAGCGGATAAACAGTTATCTTTGAAGAAACATGCAAACATACATACGAAGAATAATCAACATAACTTATAATTTTTATTCTTTTTAGCTTGTAAAAGTTGTAAGTACTTACTTTGCTTTCCAAAACAGTTCCTTTCTCGTTCTTCCATACAATATTGGGTGCAGGAAAAGATTTGGCCTTGCAAATTAGCTCGGCATTACCGTCATAATATAAATCTTTGTTAAATTTGCTAGCGATGGTAATATCAGGTAAACTATTGACGGTCACATCTAAAAATATAAATTAAAACATACTATGAAAAATTTATCATAATAGATTTTATTGTTTCAAATTCTGACTGATAAACTCAAATGGCTTCTAAAACACTGTTTTAACACTATCACGGCTATTCATTGCATTTATACTATTATTTACGGAATATTTACCATGATTATGTTGCGAAACAAGCTCCCGATATTTCACGCTATTTGGTCTGCCCGTTAAATATCGGGAAAATACTATTGAGCATACATTACAAAACGATTGCTTACGAAATGCTACAATAATTTTCAAGTATAATATTGATTCATATTCATATTTATTTATTTGATGATAATATAATGATTATCGCATGCTCTATCGCATCTTCTAGAGTATCTATGATGGTACCGTTTTTTTCAAATTAAAAAGCAATTATAAATTACCAAATGTTGCCGTCGCTGTCCCAATCGGATTTTTTGCTTCACATTTGTACTGGCCAGCGTGTGTGTACAAAGATTGTTTCACTGTCAACACTTCACTGCTCACACCGGATAGCACGAGATAGCTATCGGCATTTTTCTTGAACCATTGTACAAATGGTTTTGGATAGCCTTGTAAAACTCTGTTGAAATTTGTCAACGAATTAATCTCGAGACAAAAATGTTCGATAAAAAACTTTCGAAAATACCACTTTTGATGAAATTGTACGGATCATTTGGTTTTACTTCGCGATTTCAGGGTTGGCCCCATAGTAAAAAAAACCCAGTGATGAATACAATGACCTCCTTTCCGTTTAGAACTACTGTTTCGCGTAACTCTGTGTAGACTATCATTTTATTTATTAGGGTATTTTGGCCTAGTTGATACAAAGTTTGGGAATTTGTTACCATTAGGCCACAAGCGAAGGATAATTCCTAATACTGCATCCAGAACCACCGGAGGACAGGCAGCAGCGTCCTCTCGGTTAACGGTGGTAAGCATTCTGCGATTCCCAAGCCGCTTGCCGAGCGTGGGGACTATGGCAACCCCTCCCTATTAAGGGGGTGGCTATCATCCAGTACTTGACGTTTTCTGGCTGATGAGTGAGTGGGCCCACAGAGGTGAGGCCACAAGCGTGTGAAAAATGTTTGCAATTGCAGCATAACTCAATTCGTTTCCTGTGATCAATAAGTGTAAATAGCCTGCACCTGTGTAAGCCTTGGTTTTATAAATGTAAAGACCAATATCCTACCATAATTTTACTGGTTCAATTATATTTTGCAATGGGTCACTATCGATTCGGATCGCAGAAAATTATCAATCGAAATAAGGCTAATAAAGATTAATTCAAATCATTACTTACTTGCAGCTTAAGGCGATTTTGTCTCCTTTCATTACAGCTATGTTAGGAATAGATGATTGAATTTCAGGGCGAGCTAAAAAAAATATAGATTAGATGATAGGAAATTCTACTGCTATATACATATTCTATAAGAAGATTAAATACCAACCAAGTCCAGGGATGTTCACTTCGATGTCTTGATTTTGCTTGGCTGTAGGATCAGAGGTCAAGGTAGCTTCACAAGTATATTTGCCTTGCATTTCACTATTCATAGATTTGAGTGTCAGCTCAGATCCATCCAGTGAGATGGTATGCGTAGTAGAATTACCACTTATCTCCTTGCCGAACCGGAACCATTTTATTTTATTCGGCAAGTCAGACTTGATATTGCAAGGAATTTTGACATCCATCCCATATTTTGCACTGTAAACTGCTTATAAAGCAAAAAAAATATTATTGTCACAAAAGAAATAATAGTACTACGTATTGTTCAATAAATGGCAAAAAATTGGGGGGTGCTCCCTTTCAAAGGACTATCAGGGTAAATGACGAGGTGATACCTCCCTGGTGCTACAATTTAGCTTGTTATAGGTGCAGTACATGCAAGTCTTGATGTATTTGTGTGACATGAGGCTTTGACGTATTTGTGGGCGTAAAAGTAACATACCACACGGCCCACAAAAATATGGTATTTTTAATTGTAAATTAATTAATTAATAAAATTGTCATACTTGAACTGTTCAAGTATGACAAACGAAATTATTATTGTGATAATTATTGTAATAATTAGATATGGACAAAAAAGACCGGAAGACGCAGCGTAGGAAGGCTTCCCACTAGATGGACCGACGACATTGTAAAGTCGCGGGCAACCGGTGGATGCAAATGGCAGATTGTCGTACAGTGTGGCGGTCTAAGGGGGAGGCCTTCGTTCAGCAGTGGACGTCTCCGGGCTGATGATGATGGAGAAAAAAGACACGTAAACAATAAATATAATTGCATCCGATCCAATATTTGGATTAGGTATTGGATTAGTACACACTAGTTGATGAAAAATAACCAAACAAAAAATAGATACAGGTATAAATGCACAAATGGATATGTTACCTTGTATATGACTTATTACTTCAAACGGAGGAGGCACCTTAATCTTCACATAGTCAACTGTAGACCCAAGGTTGTTACTGGCCAAGCAAGAGTAGGTCGCATTTTTTCTAATATTTTTCAATTGTAATTGGCTGGCAAATTCATTTTCAGAAATATGGGTCATCTGAAAAATCCATGATTAGATGTTTATACCTATTCTTCCTGAACAGGAACGTCACGGTACTAATATATTCTGCTAATATTCTGCCGCTTTAAAAACCTCAACTTGGTGGCTGTGTGCGTGCTAATGCGCTTCTACGTTCAGCAGCAGCTGCCACATTACACTGCGGCCTGCATAAATTTGGTCCTTCGAGCCGGATCATTTTTGATCCTTTGAGCCAGATCACCTCGACTGATATCGCGTATTATTCTAATTCAAAACGTGGATGAAAACTAACTACAAAAAAAACTGCTACTAACATAAAAAAGTAGTGTTTATCAGTAGCGGATAAACAGTTATCTTTGAAGAAACATGCAAACATACATACGAAGAATAATCAACATAACTTATAATTTTTATTCTTTTTAGCTTGTAAAAGTTGTAAGTACTTACTTTGCTTTCCAAAACAGTTCCTTTCTCGTTCTTCCATACAATATTGGGTGCAGGAAAAGATTTGGCCTTGCAAATTAGCTCGGCATTACCGTCATAATATAAATCTTTGTTAAATTTGCTAGCGATGGTAATATCAGGTAAACTATTGACGGTCACATCTAAAAATATAAATTAAAACATACTATGAAAAATTTATCATAATAGATTTTATTGTTTCAAATTCTGACTGATAAACTCAAATGGCTTCTAAAACACTGTTTTAAACTATCACGGCTATTCATTGCATTTATACTATTATTTACGGAATATTTACCATGATTATGTTGCGAAACAAGCTCCCGATATTTCACGCTATTTGGTCTGCCCGTTAAATATCGGGAAAATACTATTGAGCATACATTACAAAACGATTGCTTACGAAATGCTACAATAGTTTTCAAGTATAATATTGATTCATATTCATATTTATTTATTTGATGATAATATAATGATTATCGCATGCTCTATCGCATCTTCTAGAGTATCTATGATGGTACCGTTTTTTTCAAATTAAAAAGCAATTATAAATTACCAAATGTTGCCGTCGCTGTCCCAATCGGATTTTTTGCTTCACATTTGTACTGGCCAGCGTGTGTGTACAAAGATTGTTTCACTGTCAACACTTCACTGCTCACACCGGATAGCACGAGATAGCTATCAGCATTTTTCTTGAACCATTGTACAAATGGTTTTGGATAGCCTTGTAAAACTCTGTTGAAATTTGCCAACGAATTAATCTCGAGACAAAAATGTTCGATAAAAAACTTTCGAAAATACCACTTTTGATGAAATTGTACGGATCATTGGTTTTACTTCGCGATTTCAGGGTTGGCCCCATAGTAAAAAAAACCCAGTGATGAATACAATGACCTCCTTTCCGTTTAGAACTACTGTTTCGCGTAACTCTGTGTAGACTATCATTTTATTTATTAGGGTATTTTGGCCTAGTTGATACAAAGTTTGGGAATTTGTTACCATTAGGCCACAAGCGAAGGATAATTCCTAATACTGCATCCAGAACCACCGGAGGACAGGCAGCAGCGTCCTCTCGGTTAACGGTGGTAAGCATTCTGCGATTCCCAAGCCGCTTGCCGAGCGTGGGGACTATGGCAACCCCTCCCTATTAAGGGGGTGGCTATCATCCAGTACTTGACGTTTTCTGGCTGATGAGTGAGTGGGCCCACAGAGGTGAGGCCACAAGCGTGTGAAAAATGTTTGCAATTGCAGCATAACTCAATTCGTTTCCTGTGATCAATAAGTGTAAATAGCCTGCACCTGTGTAAGCCTTGGTTTTATAAATGTAAAGACTAATATCCTACCATAATTTTACTGGTTCAATTATATTTTGCAATGGGTCACTATCGATTCGGATCGCAGAAAATTATCAATCGAAATAAGGCTAATAAAGATTAATTCAAATCATTACTTACTTGCAGCTTAAGGCGATTTTGTCTCCTTTCATTACAGCTATGTTAGGAATAGATGATTGAATTTCAGGGCGAGCTAAAAAAAATATAGATTATATGATAGGAAATTCTACTGCTATATACATATTCTATAAGAAGATTAAATACCAACCAAGTCCAGGGATGTTCACTTCGATGTCTTGATTTTGCTTGGCTGTAGGATCAGAGGTCAAGGTAGCTTCACAAGTATATTTGCCTTGCATTTCACTATTCATAGATTTGAGTGTCAGCTCAGATCCATCCAGTGAGATGGTATGCGTAGTAGAATTACCACTTAGCTCCTTGCCGAACCGGAACCATTTTATTTTATTCGGCAAGTCAGACTTGATATTGCAAGGAATTTTGACATCCATCCCATATTTTGCATTGTGAACTGCTTATTTTAATAAAGTAAAAAAAAATATTATTGTCACAGAAGAAATAATAGTACTACGTATTGTTCAATAAATGGCTAAAAATTGGGGGGGGCTCCCTTTCAAAGGACTATCAGGGTAAATGACGAGGTGATACCTCCCTGGTGCTACAATTTAGCTTGTTATAGGTGCAGTACATGCAAGTCTTGGTGTATTTATGTGACATGAGGCTTTGACGTATTTGTGGGCGTAAAAGTAACATAACACACGGCCCACAAAATTATGTTATTTTTAATTGTAAATTAATTAATTAATAAAATTGTCATACTTGAACTGTTCAAGTATGACAAACGAAATTATTATTGTGATAATTATTGTAATAATTAGATATGGACAAAAAAGACCGGAAGACGCAGCGTAGGAAGGCTTCCCACTAGATGGACCGACGACATTGTAAAGTCGCGGGCAACCGGTGGATGCAAATGGCAGATTGTCGTACAGTGTGGCGGTCTAAGGGGGAGGCCTTCGTTCAGCAGTGGACGTCTCCGGGCTGATGATGATGGAGAAAAAAGACACGTAAACAATAAATATAATTGCATCCGATCCAATATTTGGATTAGGTATTGGATTAGTACACACTAGTTGATGAAAAATAACCAAACAAAAAATAGATACAGGTATAAATGCACAAATGGATATGTTACCTTGTATATGACTTATTACTTCAAACGGAGGAGGCACCTTAATCTTCACATAGTCAACTGTAGACCCAAGGTTGTTACTGGCCAAGCAAGAGTAGGTCGCATTTTTTCTAATATTTTTCAATTGTAATTGGATGGCACATTCATTTTCAGAAATTTGGGTCATCTGAAAAATCCATGATTAGATGTTTATACCTATTCTTCCTGAACAGGAACGTCACGGTACTAATATATTCTGCTAATATTCTGCCGCTTTAAAAACCTTAACTTGGTGGCTGTGTGCGTGCTAATGCGCTTCTACGTTCAGCAGCAGCTGCCACATTACACTGCGGCCTGCATAAATTTGGTCCTTCGAGCCGGATCATTTTTGATCCTTTGAGCCAGATCACCTCGACTGATATCGCGCATTATTCTAATTCAAAACGTGGATGAAAACTAACTACAAAAAAAACTGCTACTAATATAAAAAAGTAGTGTTTATCAGTAGCGGATAAACAGTTATCTTTGAAGAAACATGCAAACATACATACGAAGAATAATCAACATAACTTATAATTTTTATTCTTTTTAGCTTGTAAAAGTTGTAAGTACTTACTTTGCTTTCCAAAACAGTTCCTTTCTCGTTCTTCCATACAATATTGGGTGCAGGAAAAGATTTGGCCTTGCAAATTAGCTCGGCATTACCGTCATAATATAAATCTTTGTTAAATTTGCTAGCGATGGTAATATCAGGTAAACTATTGACGGTCACATCTAAAAATATAAATTAAAACATACTATGAAAAATTTATCATAATAGATTTTATTGTTTCAAATTCTGACTGATAAACTCAAATGGCTTCTAAAACACTGTTTTAAACTATCACGGCTATTCATTGCATTTATACTATTATTTACGGAATATTTACCATGATTATGTTGCGAAACAAGCTCCCGATATTTCACGCTATTTGGTCTGCCCGTTAAATATCGGGAAAATACTATTGAGCATACATTACAAAACGATTGCTTACGAAATGCTACAATAATTTTCAAGTATAATATTGATTCATATTCATATTTATTTATTTGATGATAATATAATGATTATCGCATGCTCTATCGCATCTTCTAGAGTATCTATGATGGTACCGTTTTTTTCAAATTAAAAAGCAATTATAAATTACCAAATGTTGCCGTCGCTGTCCCAATCGGATTTTTTGCTTCACATTTGTACTGGCCAGCGTGTGTGTACAAAGATTGTTTCACTGTCAACACTTCACTGCTCACACCGGATAGCACGAGATAGCTTTCGGCATTTTTCTTGAACCATTGTACAAATGGTTTTGGATAGCCTTGTAAAACTCTGTTGAAATTTGTCAACGAATTAATCTCGAGACAAAAATGTTCGATAAAAAACTTTCGAAAATACCACTTTTGATGAAATTGTACGGAACATTTGGTTTTACTTCGCGATTTCAGGGTTGGCCCCATAGTAAAAAAAACCCAGTGATGAATACAATGACCTCCTTTCCGTTTAGAACTACTGTTTCGCGTAACTCTGTGTAGACTATCATTTTATTTATTAGGGTATTTTGGCCTAGTTGATACAAAGTTTGGGAATTTGTTACCATTAGGCCACAAGCGAAGGATAATTCCTAATACTGCATCCAGAACCACCGGAGGACAGGCAGCAGCGTCCTCTCGGTTAACGGTGGTAAGCATTCTGCGATTCCCAAGCCGCTTGCCGAGCGTGGGGACTATGGCAACCCCTCCCTATTAAGGGGGTGGCTATCATCCAGTACTTGACGTTTTCTGGCTGACGAGTGAGTGGGCCCACAGAAGTGAGGCCACAAGCGTGTGAAAAATGTTTGCAATTGCAGCATAACTCAATTCGTTTCCTGTGATCAATAAGTGTAAATAGCCTGCACCTGTGTAAGCCTTGCTTTTATAAATGTAAAGACCAATATCCTACCATAATTTTACTGGTTCAATTATATTTTGCAATGGGTCACTATCGATTCGGATCGCAGAAAATTATCAATCGAAATAAGGCTAATAAAGATTAATTCAAATCATTACTTACTTGCAGCTTAAGTCGATTTTGTCTCCTTTCATTACAGCTATGTTAGGAATAGATGATTGAATTTCAGGGCGAGCTACAAAAAATATATAGATTAGATGATAGGAAATTCTACTGCTATATACATATTCTATAAGAAGATTAAATACCAACCAAGTCCGGGGATGTTCACTTCGATGTCTTGATTTTGCTTGGCTGTAGGATCAGAGATCAAGGTAGCTTCACAAGTATATTTGCCTTGCATTTCACTATTCATAGATTTGAGTGTCAGCTCAGATCCATCCAGTGAGATGGTATGCGTAGTAGAATTACCACTTAGCTCCTTGCCGAACCGGAACCATTTTATTTTATTCGGCAAGTCAGACTTGATATTGCAAGGAATTTTGACATCCATCCCATATTTTGCATTGTGAACTGCTTATTTTAATAAAGTAAAAAAAAATATTATTGTCACAGAAGAAATAATAGTACTACGTATTGTTCAATAAATGGCTAAAAATTGGGGGGGGCTCCCTTTCAAAGGACTATCAGGGTAAATGACGAGGTGATACCTCCCTGGTGCTACAATTTAGCTTGTTATAGGTGCAGTACATGCAAGTCTTGGTGTATTTATGTGACATGAGGCTTTGACGTATTTGTGGGCGTAAAAGTAACATAACACACGGCCCACAAAATTATGTTATTTTTAATTGTAAATTAATTAATTAATAAAATTGTCATACTTGAACTGTTCAAGTATGACAAACGAAATTATTATTGTGATAATTATTGTAATAATTAGATATGGACAAAAAAGACCGGAAGACGCAGCGTAGGAAGGCTTCCCACTAGATGGACCGACGACATTGTAAAGTCGCGGGCAACCGGTGGATGCAAATGGCAGATTGTCGTACAGTGTGGCGGTCTAAGGGGGAGGCCTTCGTTCAGCAGTGGACGTCTCCGGGCTGATGATGATGGAGAAAAAAGACACGTAAACAATAAATATAATTGCATCCGATCCAATATTTGGATTAGGTATTGGATTAGTACACACTAGTTGATGAAAAATAACCAAACAAAAAATAGATACAGGTATAAATGCACAAATGGATATGTTACCTTGTATATGACTTATTACTTCAAACGGAGGAGGCACCTTAATCTTCACATAGTCAACTGTAGACCCAAGGTTGTTACTGGCCAAGCAAGAGTAGGTCGCATTTTTTCTAATATTTTTCAATTGTAATTGGATGGCACATTCATTTTCAGAAATTTGGGTCATCTGAAAAATCCATGATTAGATGTTTATACCTATTCTTCCTGAACAGGAACGTCACGGTACTAATATATTCTGCTAATATTCTGCCGCTTTAAAAACCTTAACTTGGTGGCTGTGTGCGTGCTAATGCGCTTCTACGTTCAGCAGCAGCTGCCACATTACACTGCGGCCTGCATAAATTTGGTCCTTCGAGCCGGATCATTTTTGATCCTTTGAGCCAGATCACCTTGACTGATATCGCGCATTATTCTAATTCAAAACGTGGATGAAAACTAACTACAAAAAAAACTGCTACTAATATAAAAAAGTAGTGTTTATCAGTAGCGGATAAACAGTTATCTTTGAAGAAACATGCAAACATACATACGAAGAATAATCAACATAACTTATAATTTTTATTCTTTTTAGCTTGTAAAAGTTGTAAGTACTTACTTTGCTTTCCAAAACAGTTCCTTTCTCGTTCTTCCATACAATATTGGGTGCAGGAAAAGATTTGGCCTTGCAAATTAGCTCGGCATTACCGTCATAATATAAATCTTTGTTAAATTTGCTAGCGATGGTAATATCAGGTAAACTATTGACGGTCACATCTAAAAATATAAATTAAAACATACTATGAAAAATTTATCATAATAGATTTTATTGTTTCAAATTCTGACTGATAAACTCAAATGGCTTCTAAAACACTGTTTTAAACTATCACGGCTATTCATTGCATTTATACTATTATTTACGGAATATTTACCATGATTATGTTGCGAAACAAGCTCCCGATATTTCACGCTATTTGGTCTGCCCGTTAAATATCGGGAAAATACTATTGAGCATACATTACAAAACGATTGCTTACGAAATGCTACAATAATTTTCAAGTATAATATTGATTCATATTCATATTTATTTATTTGATGATAATATAATGATTATCGCATGCTCTATCGCATCTTCTAGAGTATCTATGATGGTACCGTTTTTTTCAAATTAAAAAGCAATTATAAATTACCAAATGTTGCCGTCGCTGTCCCAATCGGATTTTTTGCTTCACATTTGTACTGGCCAGCGTGTGTGTACAAAGATTGTTTCACTGTCAACACTTCACTGCTCACACCGGATAGCACGAGATAGCTTTCGGCATTTTTCTTGAACCATTGTACAAATGGTTTTGGATAGCCTTGTAAAACTCTGTTGAAATTTGTCAACGAATTAATCTCGAGACAAAAATGTTCGATAAAAAACTTTCGAAAATACCACTTTTGATGAAATTGTACGGAACATTTGGTTTTACTTCGCGATTTCAGGGTTGGCCCCATAGTAAAAAAAACCCAGTGATGAATACAATGACCTCCTTTCCGTTTAGAACTACTGTTTCGCGTAACTCTGTGTAGACTATCATTTTATTTATTAGGGTATTTTGGCCTAGTTGATACAAAGTTTGGGAATTTGTTACCATTAGGCCACAAGCGAAGGATAATTCCTAATACTGCATCCAGAACCACCGGAGGACAGGCAGCAGCGTCCTCTCGGTTAACGGTGGTAAGCATTCTGCGATTCCCAAGCCGCTTGCCGAGCGTGGGGACTATGGCAACCCCTCCCTATTAAGGGGGTGGCTATCATCCAGTACTTGACGTTTTCTGGCTGACGAGTGAGTGGGCCCACAGAAGTGAGGCCACAAGCGTGTGAAAAATGTTTGCAATTGCAGCATAACTCAATTCGTTTCCTGTGATCAATAAGTGTAAATAGCCTGCACCTGTGTAAGCCTTGCTTTTATAAATGTAAAGACCAATATCCTACCATAATTTTACTGGTTCAATTATATTTTGCAATGGGTCACTATCGATTCGGATCGCAGAAAATTATCAATCGAAATAAGGCTAATAAAGATTAATTCAAATCATTACTTACTTGCAGCTTAAGTCGATTTTGTCTCCTTTCATTACAGCTATGTTAGGAATAGATGATTGAATTTCAGGGCGAGCTACAAAAAATATATAGATTAGATGATAGGAAATTCTACTGCTATATACATATTCTATAAGAAGATTAAATACCAACCAAGTCCGGGGATGTTCACTTCGATGTCTTGATTTTGCTTGGCTGTAGGATCAGAGATCAAGGTAGCTTCACAAGTATATTTGCCTTGCATTTCACTATTCATAGATTTGAGTGTCAGCTCAGATCCATCCAGTGAGATGGTATGCGTAGTAGAATTACCACTTAGCTCCTTGCCGAACCGGAACCATTTTATTTTATTCGGCAAGTCAGACTTGATATTGCAAGGAATTTTGACATCCATCCCATATTTTGCACTGTGAACTGCTTATTTTAATAAAGCAAAAAATATGGTAGAATTTAGTATTGTCATAGAACAAATAATAGTACTAGGTATTGTTCAATAAATGGCGAAAAATTTGGGCTCCCTTTCAAAGGACTATCAGGGTAAATGACGAGGTGATACCTCCCTGGTGCTACAATTTCGCTTGTTATAGGTGCAGTACATGCAAGTCTTGATGTATTTGTGTGACATGAGGCTTTGACGTATTTGTGGGCGTAAAAGTAACATACCACACGGCCCACAAAAATATGGTATGTTTAATTGTAAATTAATTAATTAATAAAATTGTCATACTTGAACTGTTCAAGTATGACAAACGAAATTATTATTGTGGCACTAAGTAGGCTTTACCTTTTTTCTGCAAAACATAACTTACATCTTTCAATACAATTTTTTTTCATAACTGTGTAAAGAATAAGATTAATGTCATAAATTCTGAGGAGTAAAAATACCTTCGGTGTCAGGTGTTGTCGTGAAGACTGGCCGTACGTTGACTCGAATTGTGCCGGCTTTTCCAAGGCCTTTTAAGTTCGAAGCTATGCAAATGTAGGTTGCATTTTTTTTCAAGCTATTTATCTTCAAATAACTCAAAAACAAGGTGTTTTCAAGTATGGAACTCTAAAAACGTAAGATATATTTAATTGAGTTCCCAATAAGATCGCATAATTATATAATTATATGTATATATTTTTATTATATATATATTTTATGGCAATAAAGTTCTTTTTATCTTTATCTTTATTATAAGTCAGTCAGGATATTGAATTTTATATAATTATTAAGATTATGTCACACGATTAATTATTACTAACCCGGCTACTAAGACCAAAGTTTTTAGTGCAAAAACCAATTGGCGAATACTGTTTGCACATTCAGACTATATACCAAAACAAGATAAAAAACAATCAAATCAATATAAATATACCTACTTAAGCTTCGTAAAAAGATAACTTTGATGTCAGGGGCTATAGTGAATTAACGTTACCTACGATTTTAAATAGCAACCCTATTTCTTCCGTGGCTCTTTACTTCTGGCATATGAGAACTCATTTAGAACTCATCTGGTAGGAATGTCAATGTCTTTGCTAATACCTAATCATACTATAAGATAATTTAACACAGCAGTGCTCTTAAAACCCACTACAGCTCTCTTTCTTAACGAATTAAATACGTGATAGGTCAACGGGTAACAAACTCACTGTGCGGTGTTGTTTTCCACCGACTTAAAAAAAGGGGGTTCTCAATTCGACTGTATGTTTTTTTTTTTGTAAGTATCTTACGCGATTACTCCGCCAATTATGAACTGATTTTGATGACTCTTTTTTTGTTTGGTACGTGGCGCTTCAGCGGTGGTTCCATATACATTTTATCGCAATCGGTTCAGTAAAATTTGTTTTTTAAATCAAAGTTTCTGGGATAAATCAAAATAACTGGAAAATATGAAGATGTCATCCAGGTAGTCAAAATTGGAGTCGGTTGACTTTTTTTAAGCGTATTATTATTCTAACACCATGTTGAATGGTAAAGGGTCCAAGCGTACGCTTATTTGTTTTACTTAGTATCATAATCAGAACTGTGTACTAAAGATTTAACTTACATTTGAAGGTAAGAGGACTCCGCTTGAATCGTACCACTCGATGATAGGAGCTGGATGCGCAGTTACTCTGCAAGTCAAGGATACTTCAGATCCGTAAGTGACATCTAATCTCTTTCCTTCATCGATTTTAATGTCTGGTATAGATTCCGGTGTCAAATCTAAAATATATTTTTCGTTAGTGTCTTTATTAAGTTATCTACGTAACTATATAACATGTAACAAAAAGGTTCAACAAAACTAAGGTGTATGTATGTACTCATCATTATGAACAGCTTTTACTATGGGGCCAAACCAGACAATGAGAAAAAAAATCTGCTGTTCCATACAAAAAATTCATTGATCTTGGACGAAGTGTATGGAACAGCTGTTTTGTTTTTCGCGAAATCAATGTACCCTTCAGTATTGTTGAACCTTATTGTTACATATTGTATACGGCTTATTTATATGTACCTGACCGACTTCCAAAAAAGGAGGTTATCAAATCGACTGTTTTTTTTGTATGTATGTGGTATTTATTTTCAAAATTATACCTGTGCTAAGTTTTAGCACTTTTTAGCAGATTTTGTAGTTTGTTAATTCTGCCGCTTCTTCTAGACTTTATTCTACAACCGGAATATCTTCCGTTCCATGTGGTAGGTAGCTAAGACGACTTATCGTATAGTTCCGACCCTTGCGAAGGTCACGACTAAGATTTATATAGTAAATTTATATATAAAATGCAAATACAAAATACTCCAGGTTATCATTAGGTAAGGACAAAATGAGAAAACAGTGCTTGCGAGAGAGGGCAGCCCTAGTAACCCTGGTAGTCCTGGTATCTCCGGGGGTAGTTCGATTACAGTACTACCTTACCCTATCGAGAAGCAGCCTCAACAATTAGAATTGCTTGTTGTTGACTAGAATAGTCTTGATGTATTTGTGTGACATGAGGCTTTGACGTATTTGTGGGCGTAAAAGTAACATAACACACGGCCCACAAAAATATGTTATTTTTAATTGAATATTTATTAATTAATAAAATTGTCATACTTGAACTGTTCAAGTATGACAAACGAAATTATTATTGTGGTACTAAGTAGGCTTTACCTTTTTTCTGCAAAACATAACTTACATCTTTCAATACAATTTTTTTTCATAACTGTGTAAAGAATAAGATTAATGTCATAAATTCTGAGGAGTAAAAATACCTTCGGTGTCAGGTGTTGTCGTGAAGACTGGCCGTACGTTGACTCGAATTGTGCCGGCTTTTCCAAGGCCTTTTAAGTTCGAAGCTATGCAAATGTAGGTTGCATTTTTTTTCAAGCTATTTATCTTCAAATAACTCAAAAACAAGGTGTTTTCAAGTATGGAACTCTAAAAACGTAAGATATATTTAATTGAGTTCCCAATAAGATCGCATAATTATATAATTATATGTATATATTTTTATTATATATATATTTTATGGCAATAAAGTTCTTTTTATCTTTATCTTTATTATAAGTCAGTCAGGATATTGAATTTTATATAATTATTAAGATTATGTCACACGATTAATTATTACTAACCCAGCTACTAAGACCAAAGTTTTTAGTGCAAAAACCAATTGGCGAATACTGTTTGCACATTCAGACTATATACCAAAACAAGATAAAAAACAATCAAATCAATATAAATATACCTACTTAAGCTTCGTAAAAAGATAACTTTGATGTCAGGAGCTATAGTGAATTAACGTTACCTACGATTTTAAATAGCAACCCTATTTCTTCCGTGGCTCTTTACTTCTGGCATATGAGAACTCATTTAGAACTCATCTGGTAGGAATGTCAATGTCTTTGCTAATACCTAATCATACTATAAGATAATTTAACACAGCAGTGCTCTTAAAACCCACTGCTCTCTTTCTTAACGAATTAAATACGTGATAGGTCAACGGGTAACAAACTCACTGCGCGGTGTTGTTTTCCACCGACTTAAAAAAGGGGGTTCTCAATTCGACTGTATGTTTTTTTTTCGTAAGTATCTTACGCGATTACTCCGCCAATTATGAACTGATTTTGATGACTCTTTTTTTGTTTGGTACGTGGCGCTTCAGCGGTGGTTCTATATACATTTTATCGCAATCGGTTCAGTAAAATTTGTTTTTAAATCAAAGTTTCTGGGATAAATCAAAATAACTGGAAAATATGAAGATGTCATCCAGGTAGTCAAAATTGGAGTCGGTTGACTTTTTTTAAGCGTATTATTATTCTAACACCATGTTGAATGGTAAAGGGTCCAAGTGTACGTTATTTGTTTTACTTAGTATCATAATCAGAACTGTGTACTAAAGATTTAACTTACATTTGAAGGTAAGAGGACTCCGCTTGAATCGTACCACTCGATGATAGGAGCTGGATGCGCAGTTACTCTGCAAGTCAAGGATACTTCAGATCCGTAAGTGACATCTAATCTCTTTCCTTCATCGATTTTAATGTCTGGTATAGATTCCGGTGTCAAATCTAAAATATATTTTTCGTTAGTGTCTTTATTAAGTTATCTACGTAACTATATAACATGTAACAAAAAGGTTCAACAAAACTAAGGTGTATGTATGTACTCATCATTATGAACAGCTTTTACTATGGGGCCAAACCAGACAATGAGAAAAAAAATCTGCTGTTCCATACAAAAAATTCATTGATCTTGGACGAAGTGTATGGAACAGCTGTTTTGTTTTTCGCGAAATCAATGTACCCTTCAGTATTGTTGAACCTTATTGTTACATATTGTATACGGCTTATTTATATGTACCTGACCGACTTCCAAAAAAGGAGGTTATCAAATCGACTGTTTTTTTTGTATGTATGTGGTATTTATTTTCAAAATTATACCTGTGCTAAGTTTTAGCACTTTTTAGCAGATTTTGTAGTTTGTTAATTCTGCCGCTTCTTCTAGACTTTATTCTACAACCGGAATATCTTCCGTTCCATGTGGTAGGTAGCTAAGACGACTTATCGTATAGTTCCGACCCTTGCGAAGGTCACGACTAAGATTTATATAGTAAATTTATATATAAAATGCAAATACAAAATACTCCAGGTTATCATTAGGTAAGGACAAAATGAGAAAACAGTGCTTGCGAGAGAGGGCAGCCCTAGTAACCCTGGTAGTCCTGGTATCTCCGGGGGTAGTTCGATTACAGTACTACCTTACCCTATCGAGAAGCAGCCTCAACAATTAGAATTGCTTGTTGTTGACTAGAATAGTCTTGATGTATTTGTGTGACATGAGGCTTTGACGTATTTGTGGGCGTAAAAGTAACATAACACACGGCCCACAAAAATATGTTATTTTTAATTGAATATTTATTAATTAATAAAATTGTCATACTTGAACTGTTCAAGTATGACAAACGAAATTATTATTGTGGTACTAAGTAGGCTTTACCTTTTTTCTGCAAAACATAACTTACATCTTTCAATACAATTTTTTTTCATAACTGTGTAAAGAATAAGATTAATGTCATAAATTCTGAGGAGTAAAAATACCTTCGGTGTCAGGTGTTGTCGTGAAGACTGGCCGTACGTTGACTCGAATTGTGCCGGCTTTTCCAAGGCCTTTTAAGTTCGAAGCTATGCAAATGTAGGTTGCATTTTTTTTCAAGCTATTTATCTTCAAATAACTCAAAAACAAGGTGTTTTCAAGTATGGAACTCTAAAAACGTAAGATATATTTAATTGAGTTCCCAATAAGATCGCATAATTATATAATTATATGTATATATTTTTATTATATATATATTTTATGGCAATAAAGTTCTTTTTATCTTTATCTTTATTATAAGTCAGTCAGGATATTGAATTTTATATAATTATTAAGATTATGTCACACGATTAATTATTACTAACCCAGCTACTAAGACCAAAGTTTTTAGTGCAAAAACCAATTGGCGAATACTGTTTGCACATTCAGACTATATACCAAAACAAGATAAAAAACAATCAAATCAATATAAATATACCTACTTAAGCTTCGTAAAAAGATAACTTTGATGTCAGGAGCTATAGTGAATTAACGTTACCTACGATTTTAAATAGCAACCCTATTTCTTCCGTGGCTCTTTACTTCTGGCATATGAGAACTCATTTAGAACTCATCTGGTAGGAATGTCAATGTCTTTGCTAATACCTAATCATACTATAAGATAATTTAACACAGCAGTGCTCTTAAAACCCACTACAGCTCTCTTTCTTAACGAATTAAATACGTGATAGGTCAACGGGTAACAAACTCACTGCGCGGTGTTGTTTTCCACCGACTTAAAAAAAGGGGGTTCTCAATTCGACTGTATGTTTTTTTTTTGTAAGTATCTTACGCGATTACTCCGCCAATTATGAACTGATTTTGATGACTCTTTTTTTGTTTGGTACGTGGCGCTTCAGCGGTGGTTCCATATACATTTTATCGCAATCGGTTCAGTAAAATTTGTTTTTAAATCAAAGTTTCTGGGATAAATCAAAATAACTGGAAAATATGAAGATGTCATCCAGGTAGTCAAAATTGGAGTCGGTTGACTTTTTTTAAGCGTATTATTATTCTAACACCATGTTGAATGGTAAAGGGTCCAAGCGTACGCTTATTTGTTTTACTTAGTATCATAATCAGAACTGTGTACTAAAGATTTAACTTACATTTGAAGGTAAGAGGACTCCGCTTGAATCGTACCACTCGATGATAGGAGCTGGATGCGCAGTTACTCTGCAAGTCAAGGATACTTCAGATCCGTAAGTGACATCTAATCTCTTTCCTTCATCGATTTTAATGTCTGGTATAGATTCCGGTGTCAAATCTAAAATATATTTTTCGTTAGTGTCTTTATTAAGTTATCTACGTAACTATATAACATGTAACAAAAAGGTTCAACAAAACTAAGGTGTATGTATGTACTCATCATTATGAACAGCTTTTACTATGGGGCCAAACCAGACAATGAGAAAAAAAATCTGCTGTTCCATACAAAAAATTCATTGATCTTGGACGAAGTGTATGGAACAGCTGTTTTGTTTTTCGCGAAATCAATGTACCCTTCAGTATTGTTGAACCTTATTGTTACATATTGTATACGGCTTATTTATATGTACCTGACCGACTTCCAAAAAAGGAGGTTATCAAATCGACTGTTTTTTTTGTATGTATGTGGTATTTATTTTCAAAATTATACCTGTGCTAAGTTTTAGCACTTTTTAGCACATTTTGTAGTTTGTTAATTCTGCCGCTTCTTCTAGACTTTATTCTACAACCGGAATATCTTCCGTTCCATGTGGTAGGTAGCTAAGACGACTTATCGTATAGTTCCGACCCTTGCGAAGGTCACGACTAAGATTTATATAGTAAATTTATATATAAAATGCAAATACAAAATACTCCAGGTTATCATTAGGTAAGGACAAAATGAGAAAACAGTGCTTGCGAGAGAGGGCAGCCCTAGTAACCCTGGTAGTCCTGGTATCTCCGGGGGTAGTTCGATTACAGTACTACCTTACCCTATCGAGAAGCAGCCTCAACAATTAGAATTGCTTGTTGTTGACTAGAATAGTCTTGATGTATTTGTGTGACATGAGGCTTTGACGTATTTGTGGGCGTAAAAGTAACATAACACACGGCCCACAAAAATATGTTATTTTTAATTGAATATTTATTAATTAATAAAATTGTCATACTTGAACTGTTCAAGTATGACAAACGAAATTATTATTGTGGTACTAAGTAGGCTTTACCTTTTTTCTGCAAAACATAACTTACATCTTTCAATACAATTTTTTTTCATAACTGTGTAAAGAATAAGATTAATGTCATAAATTCTGAGGAGTAAAAATACCTTCGGTGTCAGGTGTTGTCGTGAAGACTGGCCGTACGTTGACTCGAATTGTGCCGGCTTTTCCAAGGCCTTTTAAGTTCGAAGCTATGCAAATGTAGGTTGCATTTTTTTTCAAGCTATTTATCTTCAAATAACTCAAAAACAAGGTGTTTTCAAGTATGGAACTCTAAAAACGTAAGATATATTTAATTGAGTTCCCAATAAGATCGCATAATTATATAATTATATGTATATATTTTTATTATATATATATTTTATGGCAATAAAGTTCTTTTTATCTTTATCTTTATTATAAGTCAGTCAGGATATTGAATTTTATATAATTATTAAGATTATGTCACACGATTAATTATTACTAACCCAGCTACTAAGACCAAAGTTTTTAGTGCAAAAACCAATTGGCGAATACTGTTTGCACATTCAGACTATATACCAAAACAAGATAAAAAACAATCAAATCAATATAAATATACCTACTTAAGCTTCGTAAAAAGATAACTTTGATGTCAGGGGCTATAGTGAATTAACGTTACCTACGATTTTAAATAGCAACCCTATTTCTTCCGTGGCTCTTTACTTCTGGCATATGAGAACTCATTTAGAACTCATCTGGTAGGAATGTCAATGTCTTTGCTAATACCTAATCATACTATAAGATAATTTAACACAGCAGTGCTCTTAAAACCCACTACAGCTCTCTTTCTTAACGAATTAAATACGTGATAGGTCAACGGGTAACAAACTCACTGCGCGGTGTTGTTTTCCACCGACTTAAAAAAAGGGGGTTCTCAATTCGACTGTATGTTTTTTTTTTGTAAGTATCTTACGCGATTACTCCGCCAATTATGAACTGATTTTGATGACTCTTTTTTTGTTTGGTACGTGGCGCTTCAGCGGTGGTTCCATATACATTTTATCGCAATCGGTTCAGTAAAGTTTGTTTTAAAATCAAAGTTTCTGGGATAAATCAAAATAACTGGAAAATATGAAGATGTCATCCAGGTAGTCAAAATTGGAGTCGGTTGACTTTTTTTAAGCGTATTATTATTCTAACACCATGTTGAATGGTAAAGGGTCCAAGTGTACGCTTATTTGTTTTACTTAGTATCATAATCAGAACTGTGTACTAAAGATTTAACTTACATTTGAAGGTAAGAGGACTCCGCTTGAATCGTACCACTCGATGATAGGAGCTGGATGCGCAGTTACTCTGCAAGTCAAGGATACTTCAGATCCGTAAGTGACATCTAATCTCTTTCCTTCATCGATTTTAATGTCTGGTATAGATTCCGGTGTCAAATCTAAAATATATTTTTCGTTAGTGTCTTTATTAAGTTATCTACGTAACTATATAACATGTAACAAAAAGGTTCAACAAAACTAAGGTGTATGTATGTACTCATCATTATGAACAGCTTTTACTATGGGGCCAAACCAGACAATGAGAAAAAAAATCTGCTGTTCCATACAAAAAATTCATTGATCTTGGACGAAGTGTATGGAACAGCTGTTTTGTTTTTCGCGAAATCAATGTACCCTTCAGTATTGTTGAACCTTATTGTTACATATTGTATACGGCTTATTTATATGTACCTGACCGACTTCCAAAAAAGGAGGTTATCAAATCGACTGTTTTTTTTGTATGTATGTGGTATTTATTTTCAAAATTATACCTGTGCTAAGTTTTAGCACTTTTTAGCAGATTTTGTAGTTTGTTAATTCTGCCGCTTCTTCTAGACTTTATTCTACAACCGGAATATCTTCCGTTCCATGTGGTAGGTAGCTAAGACGACTTATCGTATAGTTCCGACCCTTGCGAAGGTCACGACTAAGATTTATATAGTAAATTTATATATAAAATGCAAATACAAAATACTCCAGGTTATCATTAGGTAAGGACAAAATGAGAAAACAGTGCTTGCGAGAGAGGGCAGCCCTAGTAACCCTGGTAGTCCTGGTGTCTCCGGGGGTAGTTCGATTACAGTACTACCTTACCCTATCGAGAAGCAGCCTCAACAATTAGAATTGCTTGTTGTTGACTAGAATAGTCTTGATGTATTTGTGTGACATGAGGCTTTGACGTATTTGTGGGCGTAAAAGTAACATAACACACGGCCCACAAAAATATGTTATTTTTAATTGAATATTTATTAATTAATAAAATTGTCATACTTGAACTGTTCAAGTATGACAAACGAAATTATTATTGTGGTACTAAGTAGGCTTTACCTTTTTTCTGCAAAACATAACTTACATCTTTCAATACAATTTTTTTTCATAACTGTGTAAAGAATAAGATTAATGTCATAAATTCTGAGGAGTAAAAATACCTTCGGTGTCAGGTGTTGTCGTGAAGACTGGCCGTACGTTGACTCGAATTGTGCCGGCTTTTCCAAGGCCTTTTAAGTTCGAAGCTATGCAAATGTAGGTTGCATTTTTTTTCAAGCTATTTATCTTCAAATAACTCAAAAACAAGGTGTTTTCAAGTATGGAACTCTAAAAACGTAAGATATATTTAATTGAGTTCCCAATAAGATCGCATAATTATATAATTATATGTATATATTTTTATTATATATATATTTTATGGCAATAAAGTTCTTTTTATCTTTATCTTTATTATAAGTCAGTCAGGATATTGAATTTTATATAATTATTAAGATTATGTCACACGATTAATTATTACTAACCCAGCTACTAAGACCAAAGTTTTTAGTGCAAAAACCAATTGGCGAATACTGTTTGCACATTCAGACTATATACCAAAACAAGATAAAAAACAATCAAATCAATATAAATATACCTACTTAAGCTTCGTAAAAAGATAACTTTGATGTCAGGGGCTATAGTGAATTAACGTTACCTACGATTTTAAATAGCAACCCTATTTCTTCCGTGGCTCTTTACTTCTGGCATATGAGAACTCATTTAGAACTCATCTGGTAGGAATGTCAATGTCTTTGCTAATACCTAATCATACTATAAGATAATTTAACACAGCAGTGCTCTTAAAACCCACTACAGCTCTCTTTCTTAACGAATTAAATACGTGATAGGTCAACGGGTAACAAACTCACTGCGCGGTGTTGTTTTCCACCGACTTAAAAAAAGGGGGTTCTCAATTCGACTGTGTTTTTTTTTTGTAAGTATCTTACGCGATTACTCCGCCAATTATGAACTGATTTTGATGACTCTTTTTTTGTTTGGTACGTGGCGCTTCAGCGGTGGTTCCATATACATTTTATCGCAATCGGTTCAGTAAAATTTGTTTTTAAATCAAAGTTTCTGGGATAAATCAAAATAACTGGAAAATATGAAGATGTCATCCAGGTAGTCAAAATTGGAGTCGGTTGACTTTTTTTAAGCGTATTATTATTCTAACACCATGTTGAATGGTAAAGGGTCCAAGTGTACGCTTATTTGTTTTACTTAGTATCATAATCAGAACTGTGTACTAAAGATTTAACTTACATTTGAAGGTAAGAGGACTCCGCTTGAATCGTACCACTCGATGATAGGAGCTGGATGCGCAGTTACTCTGCAAGTCAAGGATACTTCAGATCCGTAAGTGACATCTAATCTCTTTCCTTCATCGATTTTAATGTCTGGTATAGATTCCGGTGTCAAATCTAAAATATATTTTTCGTTAGTGTCTTTATTAAGTTATCTACGTAACTATATAACATGTAACAAAAAGGTTCAACAAAACTAAGGTGTATGTATGTACTCATCATTATGAACAGCTTTTACTATGGGGCCAAACCAGACAATGAGAAAAAAAATCTGCTGTTCCATACAAAAAATTCATTGATCTTGGACGAAGTGTATGGAACAGCTGTTTTGTTTTTCGCGAAATCAATGTACCCTTCAGTATTGTTGAACCTTATTGTTACATATTGTATACGGCTTATTTATATGTACCTGACCGACTTCCAAAAAAGGAGGTTATCAAATCGACTGTTTTTTTTGTATGTATGTGGTATTTATTTTCAAAATTATACCTGTGCTAAGTTTTAGCACTTTTTAGCAGATTTTGTAGTTTGTTAATTCTGCCGCTTCTTCTAGACTTTATTCTACAACCGGAATATCTTCCGTTCCATGTGGTAGGTAGCTAAGACGACTTATCGTATAGTTCCGACCCTTGCGAAGGTCACGACTAAGATTTATATAGTAAATTTATATATAAAATGCAAATACAAAATACTCCAGGTTATCATTAGGTAAGGACAAAATGAGAAAACAGTGCTTGCGAGAGAGGGCAGCCCTAGTAACCCTGGTAGTCCTGGTATCTCCGGGGGTAGTTCGATTACAGTACTACCTTACCCTATCGAGAAGCAGCCTCAACAATTAGAATTGCTTGTTGTTGACTAGAATAGTCTTGATGTATTTGTGTGACATGAGGCTTTGACGTATTTGTGGGCGTAAAAGTAACATAACACACGGCCCACAAAAATATGTTATTTTTAATTGAATATTTATTAATTAATAAAATTGTCATACTTGAACTGTTCAAGTATGACAAACGAAATTATTATTGTGGTACTAAGTAGGCTTTACCTTTTTTCTGCAAAACATAACTTACATCTTTCAATACAATTTTTTTTCATAACTGTGTAAAGAATAAGATTAATGTCATAAATTCTGAGGAGTAAAAATACCTTCGGTGTCAGGTGTTGTCGTGAAGACTGGCCGTACGTTGACTCGAATTGTGCCGGCTTTTCCAAGGCCTTTTAAGTTCGAAGCTATGCAAATGTAGGTTGCATTTTTTTTCAAGCTATTTATCTTCAAATAACTCAAAAACAAGGTGTTTTCAAGTACGGAACTCTAAAAACGTAAGATATATTTAATTGAGTTCCCAATAAGATCGCATAATTATATAATTATATGTATATATTTTTATTATATATATATTTTATGGCAATAAAGTTCTTTTTATCTTTATCTTTATTATAAGTCAGTCAGGATATTGAATTTTATATAATTATTAAGATTATGTCACACGATTAATTATTACTAACCCAGCTACTAAGACCAAAGTTTTTAGTGCAAAAACCAATTGGCGAATACTGTTTGCACATTCAGACTATATACCAAAACAAGATAAAAAACAATCAAATCAATATAAATATACCTACTTAAGCTTCGTAAAAAGATAACTTTGATGTCAGGGGCTATAGTGAATTAACGTTACCTACGATTTTAAATAGCAACCCTATTTCTTCCGTGGCTCTTTACTTCTGGCATATGAGAACTCATTTAGAACTCATCTGGTAGGAATGTCAATGTCTTTGCTAATACCTAATCATACTATAAGATAATTTAACACAGCAGTGCTCTTAAAACCCACTACAGCTCTCTTTCTTAACGAATTAAATACGTGATAGGTCAACGGGTAACAAACTCACTGCGCGGTGTTGTTTTCCACCGACTTAAAAAAAGGGGGTTCTCAATTCGACTGTGTTTTTTTTTTGTAAGTATCTTACGCGATTACTCCGCCAATTATGAACTGATTTTGATGACTCTTTTTTTGTTTGGTACGTGGCGCTTCAGCGGTGGTTCCATATACATTTTATCGCAATCGGTTCAGTAAAATTTGTTTTTAAATCAAAGTTTCTGGGATAAATCAAAATAACTGGAAAATATGAAGATGTCATCCAGGTAGTCAAAATTGGAGTCGGTTGACTTTTTTTAAGCGTATTATTATTCTAACACCATGTTGAATGGTAAAGGGTCCAAGTGTACGCTTATTTGTTTTACTTAGTATCATAATCAGAACTGTGTACTAAAGATTTAACTTACATTTGAAGGTAAGAGGACTCCGCTTGAATCGTACCACTCGATGATAGGAGCTGGATGCGCAGTTACTCTGCAAGTCAAGGATACTTCAGATCCGTAAGTGACATCTAATCTCTTTCCTTCATCGATTTTAATGTCTGGTATAGATTCCGGTGTCAAATCTAAAATATATTTTTCGTTAGTGTCTTTATTAAGTTATCTACGTAACTATATAACATGTAACAAAAAGGTTCAACAAAACTAAGGTGTATGTATGTACTCATCATTATGAACAGCTTTTACTATGGGGCCAAATCAGACAATGAGAAAAAAAATCTGCTGTTCCATACAAAAAATTCATTGATCTTGGACGAAGTGTATGGAACAGCTGTTTTGTTTTTCGCGAAATCAATGTACCCTTCAGTATTGTTGAACCTTATTGTTACATATTGTATACGGCTTATTTATATGTACCTGACCGACTTCCAAAAAAGGAGGTTATCAAATCGACTGTTTTTTTTGTATGTATGTGGTATTTATTTTCAAAATTATACCTGTGCTAAGTTTTAGCACTTTTTAGCAGATTTTGTAGTTTGTTAATTCTGCCGCTTCTTCTAGACTTTATTCTACAACCGGAATATCTTCCGTTCCATGTGGTAGGTAGCTAAGACGACTTATCGTATAGTTCCGACCCTTGCGAAGGTCACGACTAAGATTTATATAGTAAATTTATATATAAAATGCAAATACAAAATACTCCAGGTTATCATTAGGTAAGGACAAAATGAGAAAACAGTGCTTGCGAGAGAGGGCAGCCCTAGTAACCCTGGTAGTCCTGGTATCTCCGGGGGTAGTTCGATTACAGTACTACCTTACCCTATCGAGAAGCAGCCTCAACAATTAGAATTGCTTGTTGTTGACTAGAATAGTCTTGATGTATTTGTGTGACATGTTGACGTATTTGTGGGCGTAAAAGTAACATAACACACGGCCCACAAAAATATGTTATTTTTAATTGAATATTTATTAATTAATAAAATTGTCATACTTGAACTGTTCAAGTATGACAAACGAAATTATTATTGTGGTACTAAGTAGGCTTTACCTTTTTTCTGCAAAACATAACTTACATCTTTCAATACAATTTTTTTTCATAACTGTGTAAAGAATAAGATTAATGTCATAAATTCTGAGGAGTAAAAATACCTTCGGTGTCAGGTGTTGTCGTGAAGACTGGCCGTACGTTGACTCGAATTGTGCCGGCTTTTCCAAGGCCTTTTAAGTTCGAAGCTATGCAAATGTAGGTTGCATTTTTTTTCAAGCTATTTATCTTCAAATAACTCAAAAACAAGGTGTTTTCAAGTATGGAACTCTAAAAACGTAAGATATATTTAATTGAGTTCCCAATAAGATCGCATAATTATATAATTATATGTATATATTTTTATTATATATATATTTTATGGCAATAAAGTTCTTTTTATCTTTATCTTTATTATAAGTCAGTCAGGATATTGAATTTTATATAATTATTAAGATTATGTCACACGATTAATTATTACTAACCCAGCTACTAAGACCAAAGTTTTTAGTGCAAAAACCAATTGGCGAATACTGTTTGCACATTCAGACTATATACCAAAACAAGATAAAAAACAATCAAATCAATATAAATATACCTACTTAAGCTTCGTAAAAAGATAACTTTGATGTCAGGGGCTATAGTGAATTAACGTTACCTACGATTTTAAATAGCAACCCTATTTCTTCCGTGGCTCTTTACTTCTGGCATATGAGAACTCATTTAGAACTCATCTGGTAGGAATGTCAATGTCTTTGCTAATACCTAATCATACTATAAGATAATTTAACACAGCAGTGCTCTTAAAACCCACTACAGCTCTCTTTCTTAACGAATTAAATACGTGATAGGTCAACGGGTAACAAACTCACTGCGCGGTGTTGTTTTCCACCGACTTAAAAAAAGGGGGTTCTCAATTCGACTGTATGTTTTTTTTTTGTAAGTATCTTACGCGATTACTCCGCCAATTATGAACTGATTTTGATGACTCTTTTTTTGTTTGGTACGTGGCGCTTCAGCGGTGGTTCCATATACATTTTATCGCAATCGGTTCAGTAAAATTTGTTTTTAAATCAAAGTTTCTGGGATAAATCAAAATAACTGGAAAATATGAAGATGTCATCCAGGTAGTCAAAATTGGAGTCGGTTGACTTTTTTTAAGCGTATTATTATTCTAACACCATGTTGAATGGTAAAGGGTCCAAGCGTACGCTTATTTGTTTTACTTAGTATCATAATCAGAACTGTGTACTAAAGATTTAACTTACATTTGAAGGTAAGAGGACTCCGCTTGAATCGTACCACTCGATGATAGGAGCTGGATGCGCAGTTACTCTGCAAGTCAAGGATACTTCAGATCCGTAAGTGACATCTAATCTCTTTCCTTCATCGATTTTAATGTCTGGTATAGATTCCGGTGTCAAATCTAAAATATATTTTTCGTTAGTGTCTTTATTAAGTTATCTACGTAACTATATAACATGTAACAAAAAGGTTCAACAAAACTAAGGTGTATGTATGTACTCATCATTATGAACAGCTTTTACTATGGGGCCAAACCAGACAATGAGAAAAAAAATCTGCTGTTCCATACAAAAAATTCATTGATCTTGGACGAATTGTATGGAACAGCTGTTTTGTTTTTCGCGAAATCAATGTATATCATACTCTTCAGTATTGTTGAACCTTATTGTTACATATTGTATACGGCTTATTTATATGTACCTGACCGACTTCCAAAAAAGGAGGTTCTCAAATCGACTGTTTTTTTTTGTATGTATGTTACGTGATTACTCCGCAAATTATGAACTGATTTTGATGTTTTTTTTGGTAGGTAATACTTCAGATGTAGTCCCATATCAATTTTATCGAAATCGGTTCAGTAGTTTGGTTTTTTAATCAAAATACTAGAAAATATGAAGATGTCATCCAGGTTTTCGAAGTTGAAGTCGGTTGTATTTTTTTTAAAAAGCGTATTATGTACTGCTCAATGTCACCGATATGGCAACACATGCCGTTACATTCGGCTATTCGGCCATCTGAAAAATTGCGCGTATGACTGCGGCTTTAGTGTTACTAGGGTTCCGCTATTGAGTAGGTACTTACCACGAATTTCAGGATCAATATTGGGCGAGTTTCTTGTGATTGGTTCGTTTGTTTTTATTATTTTACCCTTGATCTGAAATTATTACAAGGAATGTTTTGTTCTATCAATAGATACTCTAACAAAACACGATAATAATCTAAACTATCTTTACGTGCCTGCTACGCGGAGCGAAAGGAACCAATTCCTCCCCGCAGCGGCACGTAAAATCATATACACACCACGGGAGCAAGTAAAAAGTGTCTAAAAGTAAAGAATGTCTCAGATCTCATGTATATTGTCTCCCGAGGCGAAGCCGAAGGTGACAAAAGATCTGAGGTTCCCTAGGTTTGCTCCCTAGGTGAGTAATCTACTATATTCTGAAAAAATAAGGTAGATACCAATTAAAAGTAAATGCGATTCAAATAAACAAATACATAAATAAAGACAATACCAAATTAAAAAATCAGCAAAGTTTAGTGGACGTATTACCACAAGTCAAGTGTCTTGGTTAAGGGGGATGTGCAAGTCTAACGTTGTCAAGAGATGTCGCCTGAATCATTTTACTGAAAATATTTTTTACGACGTAGGTTTCAATTCAATTTGAAGTAGATCGTAAATCGTCTTCATGTACCGGTAGCGATTGCAAATATAGCCCATATTTTACATTGTAAAATTAATGTTAGCTATGTTCCTTTATCAATGAAATGAAGGCGATGATATTTTCATAAAAAAATATTCTAGCGCTTATATTATCTCTTGGCAACCCTGGATTGGACCATCGCTTCAATTCACAACGGTCATTCGTTATTATTTAAGTACCAATTTAGCGCGCACAAAACGTCAGTTTTGGATCTACATTTAATTATTATAAAAATAGTTTAAGATACCTAAGCAAGGTTTATTAATTTGGAGTTGAAACCTACTAACATTTTTAGTTTTACATTTTGGGGTATTGTAATCATCATCATCATCATCATCAGCCCGGAGACGTCCACTGCTGAACGAAGGCCTCCCCCTTAGACCGCCACACTGGGTACTGTAATAAATTGTAATAATAGTAAAAATAAACATGCCGATGTTAGTTACATACCGCAACTCTAAAAGTATAGTTTGGGTAAATAAAGTCTTCTGTGATGTATACATTGTCACTAATATTTCTCAGAGGTAGTTCCTTAATGACACGATCATTATTTTTAATGTCCAAAATTTGTGCTGATTTAATGTCAACAGAATGTTCAGGATCCGTTACATTTATTGATAAATGCTGTTTTAAACCTTAAACAAGATAAATAAAAATAAACCCTGTTATTATTAGGTAATTCTGTAAAAAAAATTGTACACTTACACTAATTGTAAACTTATGTAAAATAAGAACCTATATCTAGAGGTAAATAATGACTTTATTTTGAGGAAAAAAGTGCTATAAACTTTATCAGTAAAAAAGGTTGTGGGCAAAACTCCGTTATCGGAGCTATTGTTTTGGTTTACGGTTAGGTTAGGTAAGGTTAAGGCCAGGCTTTGCGTGTTTCAAGTACAGTTTTTACTGCGATAAATCATAAGACTAAAACTGAATGAGATGGGCCACATATAGCGGAGTAAAAATACGGCAGTTACGCAGATTATTGCGTGTCAAACTTCGATTTTTGTATTAATAGAAATAATTCATCGAAAAGTATCTAATTTAATAGTTTTTCAAACGTATAAAGTTGTCCAAAATACTATTATCTCTTATCACCTACATCAATTTTTTATGTGACTATGTGATGTAATTAGGCTGTATAAAAAAATATTAAAATAGGCCCTGGTTCACATTTTTTTTCGAGATAGATATATTTTATAGTGTTTTCAACCATAGAAGTTACTTGTATTGATGTTCGTCCATATCATAATATATTTATTTCCTTTAAATAAAATTGATTGAATAACAATGATTTTGCGAATATACTGGCCTTAAATCTTGAATGGATTTTAGAACTTAGATGACGAAGCACTGTTACCTGCTATCGGTTGCTTGGATGTGTCTTTCATCGATTTAGGTTCCAGGACAGAAAATCCATACTCAAATGTAAAATCTGTTCGTCCATAAATCACTAATGATATAATACTATTTCCTTTAACCCACGCGTAGTAGGTGCCAGGTTTTGGTTTGATGAGCTTTATAACCTGGAAAAAAAACCTGTTTAGCTAAATCTTTCCGCACTAAATAACTTTAAAAGTTTTTTTTAAATTCAATGTAGTCACGAGACGGGCGAGACGTTCGCCTGATGGCAAAGACTATAAACTCTGGCTATATGATCTGTGCATGATGGTAAGCACCACGCCTGCCCATAACAGTAGCAGTGCCAGAATTGTGTACTTGCGAACAAAATCCTGCGCCGCACTGTACTCCGCTAGTCACCCTGAGATATTAGATGTCAAATCAGGCATAAAGATGCCTAGTAATATCTCATCAGGTAACATTGCCCTTCAAACTTCTTCTTCAGCCTATTAGACGTCCACTACTGGACGAAAGCCTCTCCCATAATAGGGAGGAGTTGCCATAATCCCCACGCTTGGCTGGCGGCTTGGGGATCGCAGTGTTACCACCGTAAACTAAGAGGACGCTGCTGCCCGTCCTCCGGTGGTGCTGGATGCAGCTTTAGGATATACACAGGCCCTTCAAACTGAAACACAGTAATGCTTGCAAATTATTGCTGGGAGGTAAATATTCGGTATATTCGGGTTTCGTGTTTCGGTATCGTAACCTAAAAGCCTATCCATTAGGGTTGGTTTTCTACACAGAAAAGCGAAAGCCCTTCTTAGTAGAACGGCTGTCAAAACAATATTGTAAAGCAATTGTATGGAAAACCGCTGTCGCCAGTTTCACACACAATTACATAGAAACTATGACGAAAAAATGCCAATCATTGGTCGCGCATTTGAAGTAAAACGCTCGAAATGCCATTTTGCAACGGATTAAAATTAATCTAATTACCAAGCAATGTGGTTTGGTTTCCTACGCGTCTATTTAAATTGTCTTTTTGGAGTATTCTCAGTATAAAAACATGTATACTCGTATTGGCAGATGCAGCGCGACCCGTTTCGTTTCCGTTCTATTCACTTCTCTCTTCAGTGGTTTTCTACCTTCGACGAGATAAGTTGTACGCAAATAAAATAGCTTTTTAAAACTGCTAAAAGCACTATAAATACATACCTTTCCATTATCATTCCACATAGTTTTTTCAAATTCAGGTTCATAACCCCAAAAATTGTTTATTGTAGTTACTCGAAGCCTCACGTATTTACCAGATGTAGATACTATAGCGTACTCAGCCTTTTCATCGAGTGTGAACTAAAAAAATTAAATATTTTATAGAAAAGTTTAAGTTCTTTAATGGAAATGAAATAACAGAATGTAATGGGTGCATCCCAACGCCCATGATTTCTCAACGACTTCAATAAAGGAGGTTCTCAATTCAACTGTATGTATGTTACGCGATTACTCCGCCAATTATGAATTGATTTTAATGATTATTTTTTTGTTTGGGAAATGATATTTCAAAGGTGGTCCCATATTTTTTTAATCTCAATCAGTATAGTATAGTATAGTAGTTTGGTTTTTAAATCAAAATTACTGGAATAAATCAACATAACTAGAAAATATAAAGATGTCAAGAAAAAGTAAGAAACTGAAGTCACCAAAATTTGTTTTAATTTCATTTCTAGTGTTTTTCCGCTGTTCTAGTGTTTTTGTGTGTATGTGTGAGTTTTGGTAACAATGGAAAAAATGGTAAAATTCATAAACACATTTATGTCAATTTTATCTTATAACAAGACGTTAACGTCATGCACTTTTGAAATTTTCTTGTCCAGAAAATTCTACCTACTACTAATTTGACGCCTCAAGATTCTAGTAACAACTAGAATGCACCCAATGTAATGATTTGTTTGCTAAACAGTTGACTTACCGGAACTGCCACAAACATAGAGGTTCTCGGTATCATTTTCCATTTGAATATGGAATTTTTCCCTTTCAACAAAATTTCAATGGTCTTTAACACCTGGAAAATGAGTTTAAAACAAGATATAAAAATACGGTCAAGTTTGGAAGTCTTAGTTGAGAGGTCTAAACTATCTAAAAAGGTTGCAGTCCTCATCAAATCAATGGTAATGACAGCTTTGTTTTAACTAAGTTTTTATTGTGCTAAATAAGATCTGCATGTATTATATAAGTTACATAATGTTTGCAATAAAATATTGAGTATTGAGTATTTTGTTTTTTTAGTTGTTGGCATCACACGTTGTGCATTCTGCCAGCGTCAAGTATATGAATTTTCAAGGTTTTTTACTAAAAAAGTCAAATAATTATATCATGTAATCACAGTCAGTTACACGAAATTAGGCATAGTTGAGTCCAAGTCATGCCCTAGTAAAGTTGTGGCGACTTTACTATGAGCTTCTACGCAGTTTTGAAAACAACACGAAAAGACATGTTTCACCACATTATATCACTTGCCCACACTCGTGTATATAATTCAACACTCAATGAATAAAACACCACCATTTTTAATCACTAATTTGCGAAAAAAACACATGTTTAAGAAAATAATAGAATGCAGGAATGGAATGAATGTTAGAGTTTTGGCGGGAACACGGAAAAATTCCCGCCAAAACTCCTTAACTAAAGTTTAGGTCCTGTCAACTGAAGCCTCTACACCTTGAAAGATCCAGCGAGAAGGATCTAGCTCTCTCTCTCTCAAGACAAATACACGCTGTAAACGAAATGGTTATTTAAAAAAGTAGTAATTTTAAGAAATTGACATTTAAAGAAGTGGTCATTTCAAGAAGTGGTAATTTCAAGAAGTGGTCATTTTTATTTGTGGTCCTAAACCGCCGAAACGCTTCTAACACCCCTTTATTTGCATCGGGTCCGAATAGATAATACTAAAAACCTAGGTCATATACTTAGTAGCACAAAAAAAATGCTTAAATGCCGCCTTTCTTGTTTCCGGAGGCATCAAAAGTTAGATGTTTTATTTTAATAGTTTTTGGCTTCGTACTTTATGCATTCAGCCAGTATCAACTATTATGCATTTTCAAGTTTATATAGTATCAAGTTAAATATATTTGTCATCAAATCATAGTCAGTCACACGAAATTAGTCACAGTCGAGTTTAAGTCATGCCCTAGTAAAGTTGTGTCGACTTTACTTATGGGCGTTTACGGAGTTTTGGAAACAACACGAAAATACATGTTTCGCCACATTATACCACTTGTCCACACTCGTGCATGTAATTCAACACTCAATTAATATAACGCCACTATTTTTAATCATTAACTCGAAAATAATAGAATGTAGCGTCATAATTTTTCCGTGTTCCCGCCAAAATTCGGAAACGGATTTCTCCTAAATCGAAGTGATCCGTCTTGGCGAGGGCGGATCCGGGGCTGGGGCACAGGGGCACTTGCAACCAAACGGTTTAAATATAACAAAGAACTGGGAGATTTATAAGATACCGCTGTAATAATATTTGTTTCTTTTTGCTAAACATATAATTTCTCATTATTTAATCTTTATTAAAAGTATTTTTAACCGACTTCAAACAAGTAGGTTCTCATTCGACTGTTATTTTTTAAATAGTTATTCTTGTATGTCATTATGAAAAAAAAACGATCATTGACAAAGATCAAAGACAGCATTGGATAATAATATGGAGAAACTTGGCCTATGGCCCATGTGCCCCTCCCACAAATAAATCCTAGATCCGCCCTTGATCCTTGGTCACAAATTCGCTTACAATCTAGCGAGTTGGTGGTAGGAGAACGTAAGAGAACGACCGTTTCCGCATGCTCTTGCTGGGTTCTCGGACTGGACCATAAGGATCCTCATCAGAGTATAATCCACATACAGAGTTTGCATAAAGGACATATGATATATTAATAGCCCAGTAAATACAAAAGAAGGTAGCTACGTGAAAGTTTCAAATACTAAGTCACGTACCTATTTAGGAGTATAATTTCATGGGATATTATGTATAATTATATATCATATTTTTATAAAAAATATATCTTAAGTTACAAAGATTATACTTTACCGAGTGAACTTCATTTTTCCTCACAGGGAACACTTGGCCGGAACAGGCTTTGGCTACGTCGTAGTAAACAGTGTACTTTCGATTTGATGGCTCTCGACAATCTCCGGTCAAAACTAGCACTACCTGAAATCAAACGAACCTATTAGTTTATACAAGGTTACGCATAACGGGTTGTCTATGCTGAAAAGGTAACCAGTATCGTACAACGAAGATTTTTTCTTCTGCCGTAACTGGTTACGAGCCTTCGGTTTCGTATGCGGCCGAAGGGGTAATGTATTGTGTAAAGAAAAAAACGTATTTCCTTGTACGAGTAAGTAACCAGTATCGTACAATGAAGTTTCTTTTTCTGACGCAACTGGTTACCAGCCTCCGGTTTCGTACGCGGCTGAAGGGTACATTGTATCACTATTGAGAACAATTTTTCCTACGAGCTAAACTCTCGCAGTAGTTTTTTTACTATCATATGACGAGACTACCAAAACGTTCGCCTGATGGTAAGCGTCACGCCTGCCCATAACAGTAGCAGTGCCAGAATTGTGAACTTTCGAATATAATCCTGCGCACACTGTACTGCGCTCGTTACCCTGAGGTATTAGATGTTAAATCTCTTCATAATTTCTCTGGTAACATTGCCCATCAAACCCGAACACAGTAATGCTTGCACACTACTGCTTGGCGTTTAAATAACTAGCAAAGGTGTGGTACTTCCCCAGGCGAACTCAGAATAGAGTCCTACCACTTAAAAAAAAATTTGCTTTCCTCAGAAGTTAGTATCACAGAACTATGTCTATTTTAACATACTTCAACTAAGTTTTTCGATTCGATGTTTCATCATCATAAGAGTTTTCTTTCAACTACGTAGTAATGTAAATTAATCACTACAAAACAAATCACAAAGGGCATATTTTTTGCTTAGAACCAAAACAGTGCAGAATTTTATATGAAATCTCATGGATGCACAGTTTTTCATTAATGCACTGTTTTATTTTTTATTTAGATATAAATTTACCACAGAGGTTTAATGTCTCACATTAAGTTTAATATAATGAAATGTCTTTGATTATATACCCAGCGCTAGTTCTTCCGAGTGAAATGTATGCATTAGATCAAAATGATACTGGCTGAAAATAAAAATCGACGAAATAAAACCGACTTGGTGAAAATAATTGTAAGTGTAATTAAATGTTTGAGGAGAAGATGAATAAAACTTTGTTTTCATTAGCTTGAGTTTTTATTTTAAATATGTATATTTTATCACGGTAGGCAGATTAGTAGTTGAAAGAAAAGTAGATTACGCACCTTGCTGAAGTGAGTTATTAATGCAATCGTTTATTTTGTGCCCTGGCATGCGCTTGGGCACCAACATAACACTCGTGCATTAAGAGTGCGACTAATGCCAGAAAAATAACAGATTTCACCCGCGCGTCTTGCTTTAGTTTAGAGTCGAAAATCGCATGATACAATTGATGATGATGATGGCTTTGAGCAATTTAGGTGGGGTTTTATTAAATTATTCAAAATGTAGGCATGAAAAAAAAAATACGGCTATTGTGCTAAAACATTAGTTTAGCTATGTAATTCGTAAAAAATAATGTGGTGCCGTCGCTGATAATTTAGAGCATTTTAATTAAAACAGTTTTTCTTTGTATGTAATTTGTTTTTTGTTTTTTTTTTAATAAACCAGAGTATTTGAAAGAAAGAAGAAAGAAAGAAAGAAAAATGATTTATTTTGTAACATCATTAACGTAGGTACTAATATAACTAAGTAAAGTTAATTACAAATAAAATAAAATTAAAAGTGATGTCACAAAAATGGCTTCAACTCAGCGTAATGCTGTTTATCAAACAGCGCTGATCTTCCGTTGAGGCCGATTGAATATTTACCAAAATTCTATTCAGTTACTCGGCATCTTTAGGTTTTTCCCCTACCTGTAGTATTTTTTTAAATCTGAGTATTTACGTTCTTTATCATTAAACTATGTGTTTAAAAATACACCTTTTACTTACTTTTGGCATTAGTCGCCCCCTTAATAACTCAAGCTCGGTGCAACAATCTACTAACCTTCTCTACTTTCTTATCCACTAATCCATATTTTTACTAAATGTATTTGGATTTCGATGAGACTACATCCTCAGGCAACCCGTAACAAAGTCTTTCACAATGGGGGTAAACGACTTGATTACCGAAGACCTCGGTATGTCCTAAAACTGCATATAGAACCACTGGAACACAGGCAGCAGCGTCCTCTCGGTTAACAGTGGTGAGCATTCTGCGATCCCCAAGCCGCCTGCCAAGCATGGGAATTATGGCAACCTCTCTCTATTAAGGGAGAGGCTATCGACCAGCAGTCTTCTGGCCGATGATGATGATGATAATGATTACTATAGCTGAGGAAGTGGTGGATGGGGTGTGGAATGGTGTTGGTTTTACCTGGCTTTGTTTCTTTTGACACAGTCTCGTGATGCTTTTTAGTTTTTCTAACTCTTTTGTGGACGCATCAGTGAAGACGTATATGTAGGATTCAGGTCTGCTGACCTGCAACGCTTTTTCAATTCCAGCTAATGATCTCTCCGCACAGTCATTATTCTGGTAGTTATATACTTGTATACGATTCAAGTAGCTTAAGAAGATAGAAGGAGAGTCGGTGTTTATACGTAGAGTCACATCTGAAATCAGTGAGTCATTTTTATAGGAATCAAGATAGTTATTTCTCGTTATTCTGGGCTGTACATGTTGTGACTTTATTATTGGGTCATATCTTGGAGGATCTATATAATCAAAGGATCATATAGAATGGGGTCTCAGTAACATTTCTAGGGTTCCGTACCCAAAGGTTGTCCGCTAAGTCCCTATTACTAAGTTTATGTCATCGATATGTCTGTCCACAACCCTAATATGATCTGTGTTTCAGACCGTACTTAGTAGGTAGCTGATTGTACTGTACTATTGCAGATACTAATATTATTTTATTACTATTATTAATTATACTATAGATATCAAAAATAATACAGAAACCCCCATACAATAAAAGTATAATAATTATATAGATAGAAGCATTAAACTTGGTGTGATTATTAGATCAAATCCTAAAGAGTAACAATAAATCTTAAAGTATAATCAAAACTGAGTCGGGCACTTAACGACTGGTACCGAAACTAAATATTTTGGATAGCGGTAAGGAAACCTGGATGCGCGAGTACATTTCGCACTTGACAGTATTTTTTTGGTTTTACTCAACATTTTTGACAAGACGAGAAAGCCTCTGGCTCGAGAAGCTGCGGCTTGCTATCTGTATATATAAAATTCAAAGAGCTATCAACGCACAGCCTAAACCGCTGGTCCAAGAGACATGAAATTTGGAGGGTATGTTTTTTGTGAATCATAGGTATCCACTAAGAAAGGATTTTTGGAAATTTCACCCCTAAGAGGGTAAAATAGGGGATGAAAGTTTATATGAAAGTCCGTCAATTTCAAAGTTAGGATCTTCAAATTTTGTGTTTAGAATGACGGTTTAAAATTAGTTTAAAAGTGATTCAGTGTTTTGAAAAATTTCACCCCCGAAAGGGTGAAAAAAGTGATGAAGTCGTGCATGGAAAGTCCTTCATTTTCAAAGTAAAAAACGTGGTGAATTTTGCGAGCGGGCCGAATTTCTTCCGTACGCGGACGAAGTCGCGGGCGACCTCTAGGTACCTATAAGTCTGTTCTGCCAAATCATTGAGAAAGTTTCAACAGTTCAAATTCATACGCTCTTCGAAGCCTTGTAGTATATTGTTTTTATTACGAAACTAGTAGGTATATATATATATATAGGAAAATAGTATGATTATCGTTGTACGAAACACACCGACAACGGAATCTTAGTTAATTTTAATTTGTAAGCGTATTTCCTTAAGTTCTAGAGTAATTTAGAGGTTTTTTTTTAATTCAGTACGAAGAGTTTAGTACAGAATAATGAATAAAAAAAAATTTTTACATTTTAAACAGCGCCATTTAGCCCCAAACCAAAGATCCTAAACTAAGCATGCTAAGGGAATAGAAGATTTTTAATTAAAAGTATGTAGGTACTACTTGTTGTAAATACATGCTTACATGTACAACACCCAGATATAATTATAACATAAAATCAAAGAATAATAAATTACCGGGATCGTTGATCGTGACAAGAACAAAATTCTTAACTTCACTGGATTTGGTAGTCAGCACCATCTTCATGATAGCTTTTGCTTCACGTTTGACTTGATCTATATCATCCCACATAGAACGAGTGTCGTCAATTGCAAAGGCTAAAGAAATTCCATGTTCGCAAGATATGTAACTGACTAATTTTAAGATAATATTCACAAAAATCCACAAAAATTTACTCGTCATCATCTTGGACTGATGTTGTCGGACTGAATACTCAATCACAACGATAGCAAACTATTTATACTAAGTATTTATATACTTAGGTATATTATTAATCTTGTATAAAATGAACTAAGTAACTAAACAATTTTACAAATAACAACTTTTAATCATAACGGGAAAACCAATATAACTCTAGTATGCATGGATGAATGGAAGCCGTGGTAGCTTAATTCAAATTCAAATAATTTGTTTTCAGACTTAGTCCACAAAACAGAATAAATAAATAGTACTACGTACAGAAAGTTCACTCCGCAAAGGAATTGAAATAAATAAGGACTCTATCTACTAGGTAATAAAGTAGCAATACAACTCGCACAGGGCTGGATACAGCTCTCTTTCTATCACGTATGCTTAATTAAGTGCGACGAAGTTAGCGTGCGGGCGGCCACTGACCTCAGCCTTGCATTTGCCTCTCGGAGCGGAGCGCCGGCCGAATATACCTAAACAGCGGAGTGACACCCCCCTGTCCATAATAACAAGATTCACATTAAGTTTACATTATAAAACGACATCATTCATCATCATCATCATCATCAGCCCGGAGACATCCACTGCTGAACGAAGGCCTCCCCCTTAGACTGCCACACTGTACGACAACCTGCCATTTGCATCCACCGGTTAAAATTACCAATTTGGTCTTTACCTATGAAATTGCCGTTTTGTATGGAATAAGTGAAAGTACTTATTTTTTTAAACTTTTTTATTTCTGTTATTCAAAGTAATCACCCATGCAATCGATGCATCTTTGCCAACGAATTGGCAGTTTATTGATGCCCTTCTTGTAAAAATCAGCTGGACGGGAGGCAACAAACTCTTCAAAGGCATTTTGTACTGCCTCTCGGGAATTGAATATTTTACCCACTAAAAAGTTGTCTAAATTTAAAAAAAAGTAATAGTCGGTAGATGCAAGGTCTGGTGAGTATGGCGGATGAGGGAGAGCTTCCAACCCCAGCTCTTGCAGCTTGGAGACTGTCTGTAGCAGCAGCGCGAGGCAGGTCTCGACGCGTACGTTGCGCTGGCGATCGTTAAGTTCGTGGGGCACCCATCTATCAAGTTTTTTTACCTTGCCTATTTGTCGCAAATGGATCAAAATTGTTTTGATGCTAACATCAAAAGCTGCTGCTAGCTCAACTGTAGATTGAGTTTCGTCAGCTTCCACAATCGCCTTTAATTCATCATTGTTGACCAAATTCTCCGGACGACCACGAGCTTCATTTTTCAAGTCAACATTTCCAGAACGGAACCGGGAAAACCAATAACGGGTTGTGCGTTCGTTTGTACAGTTCTCCCCGTAAACGTTTTTGATGTGCCGTTTGTGTCGCGCTGGTGCCACGACGGAACTCATATTCCATAATTACACGAATTTTTTAAGTATCCATTATGACGAAAAATGTTCAAATGTAATAAAAATACAACGCTAATCAATAAACAAAAGACTGAGTTTGTAAAAAGAATGTCATGTTTTTAAGACAACATTAATTTGAATTCAGAATAAAAAGCCATTCCTAACTTTTTTTCTATTTGAAATGACCAGTACTGAAGAACGGCAATTTCATAGGTAAAGACCTATTATATCAGCTGTTTCATAGAAAAAGTTCATCAACCTTGTACAGAATATGCCCTTAAAAGAATGCTAACTGATTAGAACTAACCCTGTATAGTTTATATATTAAGAGAATATTTAAGAGAACATCATTAACATCGGGTGCTAATTTACAACCGACTTCAAATAGGAGGTTCGCATTTGGGTGTTTCCCCGTGGATCCACTGCTATGACCCAATGGTGGGACTACGGGGATTTTGTTTTTCCCTTTTCTTTGTCTTTTTTCCCCTTTTTTTTTAAATATACATGGTTAGTTCTAATCAGTTAGCATCCTTTTAAGGGCATATTCTGTACATCGAAACAAACAATTTTTACTATGGGGCCAACATTGAAATCGCGAAAAATATATCAGCTGTTTCATAGAAAAAGTTCATCGACTTTCGCCAAAGTGTATGGAACAGCTGATATTTTTTTCGCGATTTCAATGTTGGCCCCATAGTATAAGTTGTTTGTTTTGATGTACAGAATATGCCATTAAAAGGATGCTAACTGATTAGAACTAACCCTGTATATGTTACGCTATTACTCCGCCAGCTATGAATTTATTTTGATGTTTTTTTTTGTTACTTACTTCAGATGTGATCCCATATACGTATTTTATCGGTTCCTATAATCCAATCCGTTCAGTAGTTTCGTTTTTAAATCAAAAGAACTAGAAAAACAGATGTCATCGAGGTAATCCAGGTGATCCGAACTGCGATTTTGTTCCACTAGGTGGCGCATCATCGATGCGACCATAGTCAATAACTGTCAATCTCATACATTATGTTGTTCTTTGTTTTGTTATTGCAGAGAACATTTTAAAGATTTCGGAATACCAGGAGACTCTGCATACTGGTTTATACAGCAATCCGCAATCAGCAATTTGCCTTTCTAATTAAAACTCTTTCCAAAATAAAATATAAACATGTTTCTAACCTACAAATCAATTTTCAGGCCGTCAACAGCTGCATAGATTCTTAAAACAAGGCATAACGCCCTCATTACGAGCAAACGAATAACAAGAAAACTTGATTTTACCATCTGCGAAAAGTTTGGCCAGAGGAAACTCATTAAAGTCGTTTGTTGTTGTTTTTTTAAAGTATTATGTATTTATGTATTTTTGTTTCTGTATATAAAACTCTTTGGTGAGAGGCAGTCACATCAGCAGCGTGGGTATATAAGATAACCGGGTTAAAGAACGAGACTAAACGACGAAACTGTAACAAGTGGTGGAATTCCCCGTACAAAATATTGATAACCATGCGATTAATTTATCCTTTAATATTTTCTTATGTTTTGTCCAAAACCTAATAAGTTTTGGTACCTAAAATGGAATTTTATATATTTTATTTTTATTATTTACTTATTTTATGTTTTCTGCACTAATCGTTTGCTTTCCAAGCAGTTCAGCTATGGAATGCTTTGCCCGTGTCCATAAGACTTGCTCCGTCGCTAGCTGTTTTTAAAGAAAAAAAAATATATTAAAAAAATATTATCCTACGCAAATTCCATTTCATTAATGCTGTTGTTTTTATTTAATTTATCAGATATAATTATTTATTATATAATTATATATATTAGTGTATTGTTATAAATGTAGGTAATTTATGTATTTGTATTAGGTACTTTGTATCTTCAAATTTTAAGTTTTATGTTCTATGTATTTTTTCTTGAAGTTATTTAATATTGCACACCCCGTCTATTAATGTTTTTCGGATCCTTTCCATCCCAAGGTTGCCTGGGAGAGATCGCTTTTAGCGATAAGGCCGCCAATTGCATTGCATTTTTCTGTTGTGATCATCATGACTGTTATTAATTATTTTGGTGTGTACAATAAAGAGTTCATCTATCTATCTAATCTACACTTCTACATTAACCCGGCGAAAATGAGGAGGGGTCAATTTGACCCTCCTCGTTTTGTTTCCTGTGTAGTTTTCGTCTCACGTGGCTGAGTCAGTCAGTAGCTGGAGCTATTGAACCCCCTGCACCTGCCCCTGCGGCTTCCTGCCGACTAAGTGGTGACCCTGCCCACCACCACTTAGTCGGCTTTTGCCCGCGTTATTAATGTATTTGCAATTACACGAAGATCTTCATAAAAACATGGTATACTTGCGTCGGTCGTCGTAATGGGGATCCACACTGCGTTTGTTTTCCCCTAGGTGGCGCATCGTCGATGCAGTCATAGTCAAATGTCAATCTCATACATGTTGTTTTAGCAGAGAACATTTTAAAGACTCGGATTACCAGGGAGAACATGTTGATTTGAGTTATTCAGGCAGTTAAAACAATCAAATCAAATTTACCAAAGCACATTAATTTCCTTTTTTTTTACTATAGTACCAATAGCCATTTAGCAATTTACAAATAAATTTGCAATTTCTACATATCAATAATTAGTAATAATAACAGCTAGCAAACGTTTTTAGTAAGTACAAACTGTGGTTTTCCCTAGTATGTCATCAAAATGGGCAATGCATTGTTCCAATAAATTATTATTATTTTAGTAATTTGATTGCGTTGTTAGGCTATATTGGTATAACAATAACTCTACAAAACTATACCTAAATAATGAAACGGTAGGTATATCTGTTACAGCTAAAGTAATTAATTATACATAATCATCATCAGCCAGAAGACGTCCACTGCTGGACGAAGGACTCACCTTAATAGGAGAGAGATTGCCATAATCCCTACGCTTGCCAGGCAGCTTGGGGGTCCCAGAATGCTCACCACTGCCGACTGAGAAACCCGTTTTCTGGATGCAGTTTTAGGACATAGGTATATATAGTTCCCATAATGACTTATCATTAATCATAATTACGAAGTTGTTCAGATACAGGGATATATTTATTACTTTAGCATAATCAGTCTTTTTAATTGTCCACTGCTGGACTTAGGCCTACCCTCGAATGGCGAATAGGCCATATTCACCGCGCTGACCCAATTGCGGGTTGGTGAATTCACATACGCCATTGAATTTATTAAGTTTATTTGGATATTGTTCACTAACTGTACCTGCGACTTCGCTCGCGTGGACCAAATAGTTTTATGCGCATGACTTTAGTTTACATAACAAGTGGGTTTAAATTCGGCTGATCATTTGTAACGATATCTTTGTGCATAATAATATGTTTTATCTCGCACCATCTTACACTGGGACCTCTCTAAAGATAGATACTTTCATTATGAAGGAATGCAGTCTTATGTTTTATTTTCTAGATAATCAGTATTCTAGGTCGGGTAGATGTGGTATTCGTGTTGGTAAAAATTACTTTCTCCAATTAAATATTTAACAGCAGTTCGGAAAACACTTGCGCATCCGGAATCTGCCCTCTTTGGACCCTCATATAAATCGTGAAATCTAATTTGGTATTAACGGGCCACGTGTTTGACTTTTTAGGCAGGCATTTATTTCATCTGCCTTGTAATACAATAGGTAATACGATCATCATCATCTTAGTCCGTAGACATCCACTGGTGAACGAAGGCCTCCCCATAGCTTAGATCGCCACTCTGTACGACACTCTGCCATTTACATCCACCGGTTGCCCATGACTACCATCATCATCAGCCCGTAGACGTCCACTGGTGAACGAAGGCCTCCTGCTTAGACCGCCACTCTGTACGACATCATGCCATTTGCATCCACCGGTTTCCCGCGACATTTACAATGTCGTCAGTCTACCTAGGGGGGAAGCCTACCTACTATGCTGTGCGGTCTTAAGTAGCTTAGGATACCACAGAACATTTTTAGAAAATCTCATGTCAATCCATTTATCTTCCTTACTCCAAACTCTCAGGATAAACATTAACCAGTATAAACTGATCCTCAGACTTTAGGCACTCGGTATGTTCGGGGGTTTAAGTTATAGTGGACTTGTATATTTTTTCATAAATTGCGTCACAACTTCTATATTCCTGGGCCGATTTTGATAAAACATAGCCTATGTAAAGCGCCGGACTTCATAAATCATATTTCAAGAAATTGAATTAAAATTAGTGCCGTAGTGTCCGAGTTTATCCCGGATAGACATTTTTAACTGTAACAAAAACTGTATTTTTGTGATCTGTTGCTCTCATACTCTCTCTCCTAAAAAAATATATGTATATCTTCATTGTACAGTAATCGTCTCGTTACAGTTTTATTATAAGTATATAGATATAGATAGATAATAGCTGGTCCCACCAGCTATTATGAACAATATTGGTAAAAGTAATAAATAGGTACCTGCAGTGGCAGGACTCTACTGCAGAGTCCGCCTGGGGAAGTACCACACCTTTGCTAGTTATTCAATCGCCAAGCAGTAGTGTACAAGCATTACTGTGTTCCGGTTTGAAGGGCAATGTTACCAGAGAAATTACTGGGTATGAAGAGATTTAACATCTAATATCTCAGGGTGACGAGCGGAGTGCAGTGCGGCGCAGGATTATGTTCGCAAGTTTACAATTCTGGCACTGATACTGTAAGTGGCAGGCGTGACGCTTACCATCAGGTGAAAGTCTTGCTCGTCTCGTCACTTGACTGTATAAGAAAAAGCCTGGTTTCCCGCGTGCACTTCCTTTTTATCCTTCTCCACATTTTGCCTGGACAATCTGATCGCTTATTAAGAACGAGGAAATAAGCCCCTGGTAAGAAAGGGAAAGATATTATTCCTAAAGATTTTTGGGCCAACCAGAATGAGAGGATAGTGGATGAGGGGCCAAAAAGAGCGCTGAGATAGAAGGCCTTGTAGCTGAGCCTAGCATCACAGCAGGGACCGCGGAACTACTCCAGGACTGGGGGAAAACAGAGAAACCTTCTTTACCAGGTATTAAAATTGAAGAGGGCGCAGCCCCCCCTGTTTGATTTTAGGGGGGGCATTTGGCCCCCCACTTCCGCGCCGCTGATCACAGGTAGCTAAATCAGACTTCCTGGGTGAACAAAACGGCTGGCATTCCGTTAGACGCCCCTCATACCTCTGGATAGATCTAGATAGATCTGGTGGTGAGGGATATGCGCAAACTCACTGAAGAGAGAAGTGAATAGAACGGAAATATGACAGGCCGCGCTAGCCGGCATTAAGTGCATATGCGCTTAGTGACAATTCTATCAATATACATGTTTTTAAACTGAAAATACTCAAAAAGACAATTTAAATAGACGCGTAGGAAACCAAACCACACTGCATCGTCATTAAATCAATTTTAATCTGTTAAAAAATGGCATTTCGAGCGTTTTACTTCAAATGCGCGACTATTGGCATTTTTTCATCGTAGTGTCTATAGAAATAAGTGTAACTGGCGACCACAGAAAAGCGAAGGCCCTACTTTCTTCAGTGCTGGCGACAGCGGTTTTCCATACAATTGCTTTACAACAACATTGTTTTGACAACCGTTCTACCTAAGAAGTAGGGATTTCGCTTTTCTGTGTACTACAGTCCGTACCATGGCGGGACATTGTCCAAGGACAGATACCTATCAGTGGCGGCTCTTGGTTATCGGACGCCAGGACCCACTTTGGATCAATGCATCATCCTAGTAAGTAAGTAACAAAACAAAATACTATTACAATTCTTGAACCCCACACTGTAACCACTTGTAGTTTAATTACATAGTCTTCGGCACGCCTGTCTCTTTGAGCCGATATTTTCCTGATGCTGGTCCTGTCTTCATTACTCTGCCGTCTTTGCCCATACCGTGTTTATCGATCTTTTATCAAAAGAAAAAAATATATGTATCAACATTGTTGCTCGGAAGACGGCGAACTTTCCAATTTATAATTTAGCTTAGTAAACGTGAAGTAGCCGAATAGTAGTAGTAGTAGTTAATTCTTATTTTGTTTTTATCCGCCGAGTTACGAGTTATAGGAAAATATATAAAAACCAATTTACTATTTCCTACTCCTTCCTACTTCGTTCCTCCTGAAGACCTAGGACTGCAATAGAATTTCCCATTTTCAATTATAAACGAGGCCTTAGTGTCTCGTTTGTCTCAAGATAATGGATTGTCTTTTAAGCGTCCTATATTGGATACCAATCCCATAACTTATATTTTAGATATGACAGTATTTCTTCTATGCCAACGTAGTTATAAAAGAGACTCATGAAGCATTCACATCTGTCCACTTTCTGGTGCCATCACGAAAGTTATTGCATAAGATTATTCACAATATTAGTTTTGCTCTATCTATAATAGGATTTATTCCAGGAGAAAATAAGGATTTGAGTGATGTACGTTGATGTCAATCAAAACTACTTAACCCACTAAGTACACAGAAAAATGGATTGCCTGGCTGGACTTATGAAAGTTTAAAGCTAATCCAATGGCTCTACCAGTTGGAGGATGCCACACTGGCGACGTTTTACCCGTTGAATGGCGATATTTACTCGTTGGGTTTCCCAACGCGTAAATATCTATTATATATATAAAAAACAGAAAACCAATCGCTCACTGACTAAACACGAACGGCCTTACTTAAAAAAACTGTTCTGCCTTAGAAAACCTCTCTAACCTCTCTTCTACCTTTTTTTTCTTTTTTTTTTAAACTTCTCTGTCCTTTTCTAGCACGTGCAACTTCACGTCAGAGAGAAGCGCATCTTAAGCAGTGACTAACGGTTGAGAAGTTTTTTTAAGTAAGGCCGTTCATCTCGACTAAAATTTGGCAAGTAGGTAGTTTATAGGTAGAAGACGTCAGCTAAGAACGGATTTCGTGACAGGGTTGAATTTAGGGGGTCAAATGGGAGATGAAACTTTCTATGAATGTTCTTTGTTTTTGAAGTTATATTGATGAATTTGGTGTTTGGGTAGTCCATTCTAAATAAAATATGATGCTTTCACTATTTTTTGACAGGGATGATTTAAGGGCGAGAAACAGGGGATTAAACTTTACAAGGCTAAACACGAAATTTCGAAAAAATACTTGATTTCTGTAGCTGAAATTTGGCAAATAGGTAGTTTATAGGTAGGAGACGTCAGCTAAGAACGGATTTTGCGACAGGGCTGAATTAAGGGGGTGGAACATGGAAAGTACTTTGTTTTTGAAGTTATAGCGATGAAAATTAAACATGAAATTTAAACATGATGTATTGGCAATTTTACAAAAACTACAACACTGAATTATTCTCAACTTTGTGTAGCTTTCTTTGATTTTTAGTAACTTTCAACGTTTTTGATTACTTAACATTTACTTAACCATTGTTTACATGCTGCTTTTATTTTGATCATGTTGTGTACACATGCTTAGGAATATAGTCTAGCTCTGCACCTATTCTCATTTTTGCTTTGAAATGTATTGATTGTATTCTGTTTTGTGTGCCAAATAAATAAATAAATAAATAAATAAATAAAATTGATACCTATTTGGGTAGTTTCATACCTACAATATAAAATATGTTATTTTTTTGACAGGGATGATTTAAGGGGTTGAAACGCGGGATGTAACTTTGTATGGGAAGTACTTGGTTTTAAAAGGTATAGTGATGACAACATTAAAGGCATTTTTTTTATCATCATCGCCGTTTTTCTTCATCACGCGGGTGGAACCGCGGGGCACACCTAATATTACATACGTACGTGTCGAATTGATAACTTCCTTTTTTTGAAGTCGGTTTAAAATGGGTATTTACCCCCGTGCGAAACCCGGACGGGTCAGCTAGTTAATATAATAAAAAAAACATTGTAAATTGCCATTTACTTATGCTTAGTCCATAACATTACAAAAAAAACATACATGAATAATTGTCATATTTTTATTACACGTTCATATTATACGCAACAGAACTAGAAAGGTGCTACGGCGCGCGATGTTGAATCGCTTTAAACAGCTTTAAATGTATCCAAAGGCACCCCAAATTTTTTACTGAATTCATCGAGAGTGCAGCAGTACAAAAACTTGTCAGCTTCCACCACCGACTCGCAAGGGCTGGAACACCGGACGTCGCTGTCCACTGGTGACTTGTCGTTCACGTATACCATCACGGTGGAACCTGCGTCACCACTGATAGCCTGGGAATGAAAGCATTTTACTAAATAAGTTTTCATTTTATAAATGCAGAAAACAATTCATCTGTTGTAATACAATTCAATCTTATGACTGGCAACCCAAATTCTTATTCATATTTTTATTCATAAGCCGTTAGCTATCAGATGATTACTGGCACTGCAGATCTCATCCAAGGCTGGATGAAATCCTGTTTTTTCTTTTGCCTTGTTAGATAAAGTAGCAAATACTTCAAAATCTTGGTTATTGTAATCATCCAAAAACAAACGCTTTATAAACAGATTAAAATACTGTTGTCAAAAAACTCTATTCTATTACACATATTACATATAAGAAAAAGTTTGTTTGTTCAAAATATTACACTTGGAGTTTGCTTGGACACTTGAAGTTATTCAATAATAATTGTTTTGAAATTTCGAAACGACGTTGCACAATACGTGACTGTTATTTAATAATGTATTTTATTTTGAGCCACAACAACGCTTAGCCGGGGTACATGCAGCTAGTTGTAAATAAGTAATAATAATAAAGTATTTTATGTGTTCTTTACCTTCCATAGATACCGTGGTATGAGCCCACCCTCATTAGAAACGTATTCACTTGCTCCTGTCCAAGTAGACCATTTTTCAAGCAAAGATATTTCCCTGATTACATTATAGAAAGTCTCCCAAGACGTCTGCAAAAATAACAAATAATAATTAGCCTTAAATACACTATTAGGCAGCATAACAACGATTTCCCAAATGTGTAAACTCTTACTACTTACTCTTTCACTACCGGCACATGAAGGGTTCCATATTGGTATTGAATTCAAATTATCTTTGAAAGATGCAACTTGGACTGGACCAAAAGGCAATTCCTTGACGCCCACCAGCTGACCTTTTGTATAGCAACATTTGCAACTTCCTTCCGGTTTCCAATTTCCAGTCTTACGATTACTTAGCTCAGGGACAGGACTCCAGTCAAATTTATTTGAGTCAACTCCATCACCATTTCTCGAAATGTATGTTGAAGTACTCGTACTTGCATATAAAGGTACGTTTAAGCTTCTACTGTAACATACTTTGTACGCTTCTAAGAAACCATTCATTTGGAATCCTACTCGAATCATTTCTGCGTTGGGCCCAGAGCACTGTTCTCCTGTGGTCAACACTGATGCCTCCACTTTATTGTTACATTGCAGGTCTGAATATCTATAAGTCTTTTCATCTACAGTGAATTTATCTTGTGTATTACATTTAGCAATAATGTCTTTTTTGTCTGGCATTATTTTAAGGTTGTTTACTATATTCTTATTGTTTGGACATGAAAGTTTAATTTCTTGGTCTTCTTCTAATAGTATATCAGTGTTGCCTATTGATGATGGCAACAAAGTTGTGTCATTAGCAGTTATTAATGGCTGATTTTCTGTAGCTTTATTTTTTGTTATGTAGCAACCTGCAATTGGATGCAATCATAAATAATTAAGTACGTTACATGACAATTGGACCTAATTATGTCCTAAAACTGCAACCAGAACGACCGGAAGATGGGCAGCAGCGTCTTCTCGGTTAGCTGTGGTGAGAATTCTGTGATCCCCAAATCGCTTGCCAAGCGTGCGGAATTATGGCAACCCTTTCGTCCAGCAGTGGACGCCTTCAGTCTGATGACGATAACAATTGATATAAAATATTGTCAAATTTAATAAACTACGGACATTTACGTACCCGACGTGGTAACCTCAAAAGTTCTGGAGATAGACCCATGCACATTGCTGACTTGGCATGTGTATTGTCCCCAATCTATGATAGATATTTGTTGCAAATCGTTTTCAGCCCCTAATGTCTTTCCATTGTGTACCCATTCATACTGTAAGAAAAAACACATGGAGCATTACATTAAGATAAACTAAAATTAAAATGTTGTTACTCTTAATGCATGGGTAACAGTTGGCGCTTAGATAAAAGCAAATTTTACATACACTTGTTTCACACGCAATGCCACATCTGTTTCTTTTATTATCTATGACAAATGAAATAAAAAAATAAAAAAGATGTTAAGCAATAAATCAATTCTGATTACCTTTGCTGATGGTTGAGAGTCAGCCGCGCAGTCTAGCATTTGACCACCATCTTGCCAATCGATGGTGATTGGCGAAGGACTGTTATTTTCGAAAATAGGAACATAGCCAACGTATACGACATAGGTTTCTGATTTTGACCCATCATCTGTATTGACACGACAAGTATAATTCCCTTCATCTGGTAAAGAAGCCTTTTCAATTGTGTAGATGCTCCCTGTTTGCTTAGTCAACATTCCATCCTTAAAATAAAGTAAAACGTTAGCTCCTAATTGCTGTGAAAGCATATTAATCTTAAAGCGAAACAATTAAGAAACATTGAATATTATCTATATAAGAAGTGTTTCTACACTTTGGGTATTTCTTTGTTTTTAAAGCTTAAGCAGCAAGAAAAATTATGCGGTTCCGGTTTGGGTAAATATTTGTGTAACAAAAATTTACAGATGGCTCCATCAACGCTTTAGTTGATAGCTTAATCAGTTTGAAAATTATAACGGGTAAGGCAGAGACTTCTGTAGCTTAATCGGAAAAGCAGTTGGGATGGAAACCTAGAGATTGCTTGTATGCAGGTTCAAGTCTTGCCAGAGGTCATAATTTTTCTTGTGTTTATGCTATAAAGTAAGTAAGTAAGCTCGTATAGGCTGAGTAACCAGCCCTAGTGTCAGAGTATTATGCTATTATGGATCTTATACTCTTGGTACTCAATAACGCCATTTTGACAGTAATTTATTTGAATTGCAACTCATCAAAATCATACATCACTGAATGTATGTTTTGATTTTGATCAAAAATTTTGATTTGATGTCATCGTGATGTTTAACCATGACTATTCGACCACATCAAAAAATACTGATATCCAGGGCACAACACATTATAAGTGCATTAAACAACTCTTACCTTGTACCATCTAACTGAACCTTCCCCTATAATATGTTCTACATTACATTTAATAGTTTTTTGTTTTCCTTGTTCTGCATAAACGTTGCGAGAGTCCCCGTTAAAGTTTTCGTCGCCCTCAAAGTTATCTAAAATAAACAAAGTTTATATAAACATTATCAGTAAATCCGATAATGTTTAGGTTAGGGTAATTTTTTTTTGAAGCATGCATTGGTAGGTATATTTTATACAATGTATAACTAAAAGGTCAACAATACTGAAAGGTACGTATGTACTCAACATTATGAACAACTTTTACAATAGGGCCAACCCTAAAATCGCGAAAAAAAACAGCTGTTCCGTTCATTTTGTCCAAGGTTTTTTCGGCGGATTTTGCCTGAATTTAAATGAATTTAGTCTGAATGAAATGAATTTGAATTAATTTAACCTGAATGAAACCTCAACTCGCCTCGCATAACATATCGTATTTAATAGCTATCTAAATAAACGGTTCAATGAGCTCATACTAAAGATATTATTGCAATTAAAACGTGGAGTAGCATAAACAAGTAGTCGGGCTAAAAGTTTTCTGATCTACATTATCCTAGGAACATAATAATTAAGTATAATAACAAAGGCCATACCAACGATTTCGACGACAAACGTCTTTGTAGCAACCCCTAATTTATTATTTGCTTCGCATGTGTATTCTGCTGAGTCTGACTGGATAGGCTTAGTTATATAAAGCGTAGTTCCTTGAATCTTATATTTAGAATCTGAAAATAACAATAAAGCTTTCTATTCAATATTTTTTTCTATGCAATTATTTCGTACGGTGATTTGTTTGGCATCAAGAATTAAGATCGTAATGGGAGTTAGTTTTAGACTGTGTGTTCCAATATAAAACATTTACCCATTTTCAAAACGTTGCCTTCTTTTTTCCACACAATGATTGGTTCAGGGAATCCAGTAACATTGCAAGGAACCTTTGTTACCAAGTCTCCTTCAACTCCATAGACGACGTCTTCACTGTTTGTTATAATTGGACGTTCTAAAACAACAAAGAAAAAGGCCATATATTTGAAACAATCAGATTTTTTTTATTGGTTAAAGGTTTTTGTAGGTATTTCACAGGACATCCTACTTCGTACCCTACTAATCATACAACATCACACTGATGTATGTTTGTTAGTGTTACTCATTTACGCTGGAACGGCTGAAAGATTTGGATGAAATATAGAAGTATGTACCTAGCTTACAAGTACCTCAGAATAAAACATAGGCTACTTTAGAATCGCGGGTAAAACCACGGGGCGCAATTAGTCAATACTAGCTTTAAGGTAAAGCTCGTACTAAGTAATATTAGAAGCCAGTAAAAAATAATAATTAAGATAATCAATATAATATAATTATTAAGGAATCAAAAATATTGAATTGTTAAACAATAAAATAAAACAAAAAAAAGATGGCAATGCCGCCAGAGTTCTGGTGGTTGGAGGGTTACCAGAATGTCTTGATGGCGTGTTTGCTTTATAGCCAGCCTTTTGTAGGGTATTTTATTGTTTTATAGTGTATATTGTAAATAGGTTAGTTTTAGTTTAGGTTTAGTACCTACACGACCCCCCCTCCCCAACTTCCCCCCGTTGAATGAACTACCCAGATATCAATTTTTCATCACTATAACTTTAAAAACAAAGAACTTTCCATACAACATTCCACCCCCCTTTACCCCCCTTAAATCGTCCCTGTCAAAAAAATTTAGTAAACAGTATTTTTTATTTTAAATGAACTATCCAAATCCAAATTTTCGTGACGAAAAGTCCAAAAACAAAGGACTTTCATACAAACTTCCCCCCCTTTTTCCCCCCTTGGGGGTCGAATTTTGAAAAATCCTTTCTTAGTACACCCCTCCACATCGAGACGAATACACCCTCTAATAGTCGGAGTATCCGATTTAATTAAACGTGAGTACTCCCGTATAAATAAAACAAGAATACACCCTCCAAATTTCAATTCTGTACGACCAGCGGTTTGGGCTGTGCGTTGTCTGTCAGTCAGTCAGTCAGTTAGTCAGTCAGGACAGAGCCTTTTATTATATTAGATAGATAGATAGATTGAAAAGATGAGAAAAGTATACAGAACATAAATATACATAACTTAAAGAAATTAGTTTACCTTCAACAACTACATCAAAATCTCTTTCGATTTCTCCCAATACGTTCTTTGCCATACACTTGTAAACACCAGTGTCTTTCAAATGTATTTCTGAAATATGCATTTCTTCTCCTGACCCTGATATTCTATTGAACACTTCAGAGCCCTTTGGTTTGAAATGCCACGATATGATTGGTTTAGGAACACCTTCAACTCTAAAATAAAAGATATATTTTATGGGTGTTATAAGACCTGGATCTGGGATGTCATAAAAAAACTGCATCCCGAACCACAGGAAAACGGGCAGCAGCGTCATCTCAGTTAACAGTGGTTAGCATTTTGCGATCTCATGATTATCATTTCTAAGGATGCTCCCAAGCGTGAGGATCACCTACCCTAGCTTGCCAGCTAGGTAGGTTGCAAAATTAGAAAAGGATCTTACCTGCAAATCGCCGTAAGATGCTTTTCTTTCAAGACCGTCGTCGCAAAAGTAATTTTAGGGCGAACTGAAATTTAAATTAGTTGTACTATAACAATATAATAATAATTAAAAATAAGAAATCACTTAAGACTCCACACATAAGTACGTATGTATGTATACAGGATTACTTTAGACCTTTTAAAGGCAGCTTCCCTATATTTTACCAAAAAAAAACGTTTTTTTTTAAATTATATTTTGATCCATTCTAAAACTTCTTAGGCTCTGCTATCACCACACGCGCTCACTGCCCCGCAACTCGATTTGCTAGGCGCACATAGAGTTAGATAATAAAATGTAGAGCTACCAATTGTAAAATTAAACATTTTGCATGGAATGTTATATTTTAGAATTATTAAAAGTTGTAAACTGAAGGTGTTTATTTATTGTTCGTAAGCTACCTGTAAAAAGTCTTAGGTGTATTAGAAGTAAGCCTGTAAAATAGGCAAATCTTGGACAACCAGATCAAAATAATGAATGACGTAACATCAGCCAAGAAATTGCCAATAAATGACGTGGCTGTACAGTACAAGTCTGTTAGGAAAAAAACAGATTTCGAAGACTGCTTCTTAGTACTCACCGAGTCCAGCTATTTTGACGTCTCTCACGTGAGTGTGCTTGATAGTAGGATCAGTGTTCAACGTAGCTTCACAAGTATATTTCCCTTGCATTCCAATATCCATTGATTTAAGCGTCAGCACAGAACCATCCGACGAGATGGTATGTCTGCCAGTGATATCACCGAGTGGTTTTCCGGATTGGAACCATTTTATTTTAATCGGCAGGTAGGACTTAATATTGCAGGGGATACTAGCATCTTCGCCGTACTTAGCATTGTAGACAGCTTAAAAGAAAAAGCCAATAAACTAACCGAATAATAATAATAAATAAATCATGTTGAAGGGCCAAAAAGCATAGGACATTTTGAAACAGTTGGTACAAGGTGTGGAACATTTGCGCATGCAACATGCGTATAGGTCGCGTAAAAAGAACGCTGGCGGTTAACCTGCGCAGTAGGCGATGTATCGGTGTATTTGGTGGTATGAGGCGCGGTATGAGTAATAACCAATATACGAAGCTGCGAGCAACAGGCTAATTAATAATTATTTAAAACAATAGGCCTAGTACTTTTGTGCGCAAGTGTACACATGCGCAAACACACCACCTCTAGTTTCTTCCAGCGTTCTTTTTACATGACACGACCTATAGGTATGCGTAATGTCCTAAGCCTTTGCTTGTCTGAAAAAATATATTACCTTCACCAGTTATTGTAAAAATAGGCCTTACACTGACTTGTATTTTGCCATCTATGCCAGGTCCCTTTTTATTTGAAGCCTTGCAAATATAAGTGTCACTTTGTTTGATATTCTTTAGTTTTAGATAACTTACAAACAAAGGATCCTCAATCACGGAGCTCTGAAATAAAAGTTGAATCAATGGTGGTATTCGTAACATCGAGTGTATCGTACAAATAATAACCAGGATATCTAGTATTAGATTGAACGGTCGTCCTAGTCCCAAAGAGGTCATTGTACATAACATTGTTAACAACTTTTACCTAAATTTTACCTGAAGCCTGAATTCGCGTCGAAACTGCTGTTCTATACGTTGAATGTCGTTATGAAACATCGCAATCTTTAGAATATAAATATACAGAATCAGCGATTATTATCATTTTTGTTTTGCGCGCACACGCACACACAATACACAAACATGCACATGCAAATGCATGCACGCGCAAACATAACTACACTTTCGTCTTTATAACATTAGTGTGATTTGTGTAATTAATAATAAATGTATTTTTCTTATCTACATATTATTTTACTTCAATATTCTTGTAGCTAACTAACAAGCAATTAGGTCAACTCCTGTACAAGAAATAATAAATTTTGTTATTTCTTATATATATATAAGAATATATAAGAATTTCACTAAGGAGTTTCATATTACAAGAGTAAATAAGCTAAATGATCGAACCCCCTTGGAAGCGCTTTTGCTCAATACGTTTGTCTCACTTTAATACTAAATAGAAAATAAATATTATAAATAGAAAATAAGACGAAATATGTAGTTCTAATTTTCACCACGCGCAAGTAGCGACATGTTTTAATTCGCTCCATTTTATCTTTCCTCCTAGGAGGATTATGGTGTCGCACTTTGTGCATTTGCCAGTGTCAAGTATTTTTTTGTATCAAGTTTTTGATAATTTTCAAGTCGGATTAGTCTAAATCACAGTCAAAGCCACAGTCAAGTCCAGTCATGCCCTAGTAAAGTCGTGGCAACTTTACTAAAGCTTACACAAGCAACACGAAAAGACACTCATTTAAGAAACGTTTTAACGAAGACGAACTTTAGAACGAAGTTTTTTTTCTTCTTTCCTCCTAGAAGGATTATGGCATCGCACTTTGTGCATTTGTCAGTGTCAAGTATTTAGTTGCGACTTTCCGACCGATATTTATAAACAAAATAATAAAGTTTGATTCATTATCTGTTGTACATCTGTTATCAATTTTTTCGCAAATGTGTTGTAAAATGTTGTATGGCACACGTGCGGAATTGGTTTTACAAACTCTAGACTATGGTAATTCGTCTACTCGTTTGTATAAATCGATTTACCGCACTAGTATCATGAATTACTAACAGAAATGGATGTTAAAAGTTTGTTAGCTTTATAATTATAAGTAAACATAAACTAGAGATACTAATGATGTAATAATGCTTATTTCTTACCTCTGATGGTAACAAGTTGCCGCTAGATGTGTACCATTGAATCTTTGGTGGTGGGTGAGCAGTTACTTTGCATGTCAAGGTAACTTCCGATCCGTATTTAACATCAAAATTTAATCCTTCATCGATTTTTATATCAGGTTTAGATACTGGTATCGGATCTAAAAATAAAATGATATAATAAGTAATTTATTGTGTAATACTGTATAATAGGTACTATGTCCAATATGTAAACTGCTTTTTTGACAGCTCATAAAAAATTTACGACATAACTTGTTAAAGCGTTTTTTTCTATAAACCAAACACGTAATCGTAAATTGGATAAACTCGCGCTGGAGACTCTATTAAGTAGGAGATTTATATATAATGCAATAAAACCGAATAAGTGGGTAAAATAGATATAATTAACTTTTTTTTTACATACTATTATAGTACATTATGATACGAGTGTGCTATGTTGGTCATTACACTAGAGGCGGTATTATGCGCGCGAGCCGCAGGCGAGCGCGATAAGGAAGCCGAGAGCGTAATGACTAATAGCACAAGAGTTCCATACGACAGTTTTCGTCACACTTGCGAGGAAAAAACATATTTTTTTTGTGATAATAATCAACCACACAGCGAAAACGTCAACAAACATTTGCGGAAAATGGCGCCCAAATCAGTAATGCGCGCGCAGGTTGACATGTACTTCAGCGGCATAAGAACTCTTTGTAGGTATTACAAAAAAACTGTAAGTATTACCTGGCTATATTAAGCGTGCTACGTATACGTAAGTACGTCTAATTGCAGTCACGTACAAACTTGACTTTACCGGGTTATACCTATTATAGTACAAGTGCCGTAATGTAAAGTAAAAAGCACGCGTGTGTAATAGCTTGGATTATGAGCCTAAAAGCGATGTAATAAGATCTACTTTACGAGCAAGTGTGATGAAAAACTATTTAACCCACTTATCCGCTTTTGTTGCGTTGTATATAAATCTCCTATTTAATAGAGTCTTGAGTGCGAATTTTACCAATTTACGTTTGTTTACGTGTTTGGTTCAGCATGAAAACAGCGCCATCTATTGTCAATATGTAGGACTAATAAGTCATCGAACCGTAAGACACCAAATAGGCCGTGATTATATAAACACGTCATATTCGGTGCAAACTAATTTCGACACAATAACTACTTATATACCTAGATAGGTACATAATAATTATTATGATTCAATGAGGTTCCTTGGGCATAATTATTCGCAGGTAGCGCCAGCGGCGATCCGGATGTGGCACAACCAAGTTTTCGTTGCTTATATCTATCTGCGCATGATGATGGCGTTGTCGATAATGCTGTCCAAGGAAAAATAGTGGGTACCTACTGTGCCTTGTTTTATAAATCTATGCAGCTGTTGACGGCCTGAAAATAGATTTGTGGGTTAGATACTTAGTTGTTTACTTATACAGCTTTAATTACCAAGGCCTTGAAGTGCTGTCCAAACCAGTATAATGCAGATTCTCCCTGGTAACCCGAGTCTAATAAAACCATAAAAACCAAAAATAAATAAATACGAAAACCATTACCACCAAATAATAATAATAATTTAATAGTAAAACCATTAAATTGTAGAAAAAAACAACAACAAAATGTATGAGATTGATAGTTAAATATGTCCGCTTCGACGATGCGCCACCTAGCTGGAAAAAATGGCAGTATGGGTCCCCATTATGTTCAGACGCGTTTTCTATGAAGGTGGATCTTCTGTAAGTAGTAGGTTTCTGATCTATCACATAGATACTCACCCACAACAATGTAGGGATCAATATTGGTCCTTGAATTCCTAATGATTGTCTCGTGTGTCTTTTTTATTTCGCCTTTTACCTGAAATTATATATTAAGTTTACTAAAAGCCAAGGGGCCATTCAGAATTAGTACTTAATATTCCAGTCACCAGCAACTGTGATATTACAACAAGGATTTAAAGCCAACTCCTACAATACGACGGGGATATAATCATTTTATAGCACCATCTTTTTTTTCTATGTTACTCTTCTAGCATATTTTTTAGCATTGGAGATATCAATGGCGATAATAACATTTTCCTGCATATTTTTGCCATTTTTTGCGTGGGAATAAATAAATACGCATTGCACACATTTTTCAATTACCTACTCGCACTAATAAAACAAATTCCTATTCGTATGAATGCTTCCTAAAACTAGCAAAACTACCAATACCTTTACGCCTTAGCTTCTTTTTTTTTAATGACTTTTGCTGTTGGCCTCAGCCCTTAGCTTGCCGTCCAATAGTATTTGAATACCTACCATTGGAGGCACGCAATATTATACATACTTCATCAGCCTATTAGACGTCCATTACTGGACGAAAGCCTCTCCCATAATAGGGAGGGGTTGCCATAAACCCCACGCTTGGCAGGCGGCTTGGGGATCGCAGAGTGTTACCACCGTTAACTAAGAGGACGCTGCTGCCCATCCTCCGGTGGTGCTGGATGCAGTTTTAGGACATACCCAGGTCCATGTTATACGTGTAGGTATGTAATTATGTATGCTCGAAGAAGTTGCAACTTAGTAAATTATGCATGTTGTTAAGGATATTGTAATTAACCTTTTAGGTTTTTTTTAATATATGAAAGGCCTAGTTAGAACTTAGACCATAAATACAGGATTAGATCAAAATCTAAATTCCTTGTTCCATATGCTACATGAGAATACGATATGCCCTACGATTCTTTTTAGTTTTCAAGATTTTCAATTTATACTTTGTCCATTACGTAATTACGTTTAACGCTTTTTGACAGCTGATGCAAAGTTGACGACATGACTTTTTAAACCGTCTACAAATTATATCACATAAGTCCTAATAAATACGTTTGATTTAGCATTACCTCTTTATAAACCCTGGTACTCCGTTGTCCGTCCTACTTGTGAAGGGGTAATGCTAGATTCAATGTTTTTTTTTTTATTGGATATTATTTGCTAGGCGCTTTACAATGTTATGTTTATATACACTGCCTAACTGCCTAGTAGGTTTTTCAGCACGCGTACAAAGTGGTGGCATTATTTATTCTGTGGAGGTGGGCAACAGCTAGTCCTAAATAATAAGAATATTAATTAATTTAATTACTTACCGCGATTCTAAATGTATGTTTGGGCGATACAAAAGCTTCGGTAATGTAGAAATCTTTTCCAATATTTCTCAAAGGTAATTCGTCGATGATGTGATCGTTATTTTTAATATCCAAAATTTGTACAGTATGAATATTTACTGAATCATCCGGATCAGTAACATTTACAGATAAATGCTGTTTTAAACCTAAAACACCGTAATCAAAACAAAATTAACAAGTAGCAATCAGATAAAAACCGGTCAAGTGTGAGTCGACCACTGGGGGTTCCAATACTACCACCACTGAAAATTTATGTGTGAAATGACTGTGAATAAAACGGAAATGTGACGGGCCGCGCTAGCCGGCATTAAGTGCAAATGCGCTTAATGACAATTCTACTAATATACATGTTTTTAAAATACTCAAAAAGACAATTTAAATAGACGCGTAGGAAACCAAACCACATTGCATAGTAATTAGATCAATTTTAATCTGTTGCAAAATGGCATTTCGAGCGTTTTAGTTAAAATGCGCGACCAATGATTGGCATTTTTTTCGTCGTAGTTTCTATGCAATTCTATGAGGATGATTTTTGTAGTGGTAGGACTCTACTGCGGAGTCCGCCTGGGGAAGTACCACACCTTTGCCAGTTATTCAACCGCCAACAAGTAGTGTGCAAGCATTACTGTGTTCCGGTTTGAAGGCCAATGTTTACAGATAAATTACTGGGTATGAAGAGGTTATCTAATATCTCAGGGTAACGAGCGCAGTGCAGTGCGGCGCAGGATTGTGTTCGCAAGTTCACAATTCTGGCACTGCTACTGTTAGTGGCAGACGTGACACTTACCACCAGGCGAAAGTCTTGCTCGTCTCGTCAAATGACAGTATTTAAAAAAAAAGTTAATTTTCACGCTAGATTTACTCATGTTATGTTTTCATGAATAACCTAGATTTTTCCGATTCCATAGTTCTACTAATTCTTCTCCAAGTTATCAATGCTAAATTCCGTCGTCAGACTGTCAGACGGACAGAAGACGGACAGAAAACAATTTAGACCTACCTAATATGGTTGCATCAGACACCCTTTGGGTACGGAACCCTAGTAAAAACCGGACTGCTAATAAAGTACACTGCATAATGTTTTTATTTGATAAATAGTTTTGAGACATACTTTTAATAATATGAATAGATACAGATTAGAGTAGAGTTAAGAATAGATTTTATCCTTAATTGCTGTGTATAATTCATAAAGTTCCTGTTATGTAACTCAACAATAGGCGTGTGGCCTAATGTTTAATTTATGACAAATAACAGGCTTAGTGATGAATATAACTAAATACATTACACATACTGAAAAAATTACTTGTATTGGCTGATAAATCTCTGAGATATGAGCTTTTAAAGTTTTAGGTGGGGATAGAGAGGGGATGCTCTATCCCTTTCTCGCAAAGCACGTGTTAGTATAGCATTTGTATGCCACGCCTGAGGCTTGACGTCATAGCTCAGTATAGCGCGCTCTCTGTCTAGCTTGAAATTAAAATACTTAGAACTTATTTATTTTTGAATTATTTTAATTCTTGTTTTCGTTGATAGGCTCTATTGATGATCAGCTTTTTTATGAGGTAATAAAAAAATTGTAGTTATCATGCCTATTGGAGCCGTTCAATGTGTCGTTGTGTGCGAAGCGAAGCAGATAGTACCGAGTGCGACTTTTACAAACTATGATTACGCATTAACCGCGATGAAAAAAAAGCCAAATATTCACACTAGGCACTGGGCTTTCATACAAATTCTAATAAACATACGGAATCGAAAACATAAAGAACTCGATTGTTAAAAATCGCACTAGGCACTCATTTTGATTAGTGGAAGTCTAAGCTATCGTTACCTGCAATGGGTTGCTTGGCTGTATCTGTCAACGATTTAGGTCGAAGGACGGAGAAGCCATGTTCGAAACTAAAATCTGTTCGTCCATAAACCACTATAGATATAACACTGTCTCCCTTCACCCACGCGTAGTAAGTCCCAGGTTTTGGTTGGATGAGCTTAACAACCTGACAACAAAATCATAATTATTTTCTTTTTTATAACTGTGTAAAAACGAACACTAAATTCCATAGATCTACTAAACAAGGGAGATGAGGTACGCTCTAATTTCACGTAAACATAATTGGACTTAAAGAACTACATGTAGAGACACCCACACAATAAAGTTCCCGATGTCGTGCTTCATGTGTATCAACAACTGAAAGAGAGAGATATGCGCGGACTGTAGCGCGAACTTTTCTGCTTATTTAGTTATATCAACGATAATTGAACTTAACGTTATATAAAAGCGCCTGCTCGAATGTGACTAAGGTCAATTAGGTCCATAGACCTAATTTGTGCAGTCCACGTCAAAGCGCGCGTTCATTTCCCCTATTTTTTAATAGATCTATGCTAAATTCATATATCATTTTTACAATTTAAAAAGCGAATGTTGACACTCTTGGACTTAAATAACATTTTCTTCCATTTTCGCATAAAAACTTATTACCATCACAAATAGATTACATCACATTAAAAACTCTTTAGTGAAACAAGAAATAAAAAATTACAATAGAAACAAGAACCTTATGAACTAGTGGCGGCCTTATCGCTAACAGCGATCTCTTCCAGGCAACCATAGTATTGAAATAAATTACAACTTAATACAGACGGGAGATGCATAACAGTTATAATTGATGTATTTTTAGATTAATAAAATCTTCATATTTTAAATTGTATTGTTAGCTTTAATTAATTAATGTAAGTGGTGTATTTGCCGTTTTATTTTGATAAATATAATTTAATTTAATTTGTAAAAATGATTTAAGTAAGTATAGTAAATAAATACATTTTACATTTATATTATATAAATTACAATTAGTCAAAAAATAAAAATAAATATTACAATCAGTCAGAAAATAACCTGCCCCTCACTGTAAGTACCTGATACAAATGTGTCCATTAATCTGGCCGCATTACCACACTGAATGGCAATCGACAACCTTTGCACCAGGTACAAACCAGTGCGGGAGTCACCACAGCCATCTTTAATTCTGCGCCCTATTTCGCGGACTAACCTTCTAACAGTTATTAATAAATACAAATTAAATAACTAAATTATACTATAAAATACTAGATACATAACTAAAAAATAATAATATTTACATAAGTACCTATAAAATATTATATACTTAATATCAGCGACGGTGATAATGGAATGGACGGGCCCAACGCTTGCAAATCGGTCAAAATTAACAAGTCAACACCATCAAGCATACCTAGCTAAAAGTATGCCTATTACATTTGCCGGAAAATAGAGATAGCGAATCTAATTACTGCATGACAAAAAGAGAACACATATACATGTATTAGAAGTAAGTATTGTCGTATCGTAGGGCTGGCATGTCGCAAAGGCAGAGTATGACTGTAGCGAGTGGAGAGCCGGCGCTCAACATATAGTCTTCAAAATCCGTGCGCTTTTTTCCCGTCCATTCATCTTATCATTGTCGCTGCTTAATATCAGAAGATTATCTACGATCAATGACAATAAACGTATAGTTCGTGTATGCAAACAAACCTTGGCATTATTCGTCCACATGGTCTTTTCAAATCTGGGTACATCATTCCAGCTCTGAAGCGAATTGCTGTTAGTAATTCGAAGATCCACGTTTATACCAGAACTAGAAATTATTGCGTATTCAGCCTTTTCATCGAGAGTGAACTGTATCATAAAAAATGTAAGGTTAGTTATAAGCGAGTGAGTTGTGCACAAGTTCGCACAGTTTCGGTATTGGTTCTGGTTCTGGTGGTGGTGGTATCTGGTTATTGTCTATACTTATGGTAATAGACTTGCCATAACTGTCTTGCACACACATTTTCAAATTATTGACGATATTAGACTTAAGATATATCTCATACTTAAGTGGCCTAATGGTAACCATTAGGCCATTAGGAGAGAGATACGAAATATTATATCCCACTTATATCTCCTTGTACTAACTAGGCCAAAATGTTTTTTTTTTTTTTTTGGATCGCACGTTGTACATTCTGCCAGTGTCATGTTAATGAATTTTCAAGTTTTTTTATTAAAACTAAGTTAAATATGTCATGAAATCACAGTCAGTCACACGAAGTTAGTCATAGTCGAGTCCAAGTCATGCGCTAGTAAAGTTGTGGCGACTTTACTATGAGCTTCTACGGAGTTTTGGAAACAACACGAAAAGACATGCTCCACCACATTATATCACTTGCCCACACTCGTGCGCGTAATTCAACACTCAATGAATAAAACACCACCATTTTTAATCGTTAATTCGCGATAAAACACAAGTTTAAGAAAATAATAGAATGCAACGACATGATTTTTCCGTGTTCCCGCCAAAACTCCCAAAATGTTTTATGCTTATAATAAAAAATAAAATAAAAAAAACTAGTATTTTTTCTGCTTTCTTGGCATCGCTCGTTGTGCATTCTGCCAGTGTTTTATTTTTATCTTTTGTTGCCCAATCGCCTTTCGAGGATATGCTTATTTTCCTAGGTTTCTAGAAAAGTTTGGTATGGAGAATCGCTCACCAGATTCCCTCTTAAGCATCACGCCTGCCCATAACAGTAGCAGAGACAAACTCATAAATAATATTAGAGCGTGATAAACTTACGTTGACTGGGACATATGATGCGGTCCTTGGTACCATTTTCCATTTGAAAATAGAAGTTTTTCCTTGTAGCAAAATCTCTATGGTCTTAAGTATCTGTAAAAATTAAACATTAACGGATTTACCTAAAATAATCTCGATTCTCTTAGTCACTGCTTAAACTTCTCTGTCCTTTTCTAGCACGTGCAACTTCACGTCAGAGAGAAGATGGCAGAGCATCTTAAGCAGTGACTACCGGTTGAAAAGTTTTTTTTAAGTAAGGCCCTAAACATGTAAGTATTTTTTTTTACCTATGATTAGAGTAGGGTTTTAAATGTTCTGTATTTAAATTATACAGCTGTATACCTTAAAAACCCTAAATATTATTAAAAAGATTTATGACACAAAACGCTATTTATACCTACACAGTAGATATTTCACTAGTAGGTTCGCCAAAACGCTTCGATTCCATGTTTTTTGGGCGCAATCATATGGAACATGTGAAACTCTCTGTCTTTGTATTCGCCAAAAGAACCCTAGATGTCTTAAAATTTTAAGTATGTAAGTGTAAGTAGTGTACAGTAGTAGTGTGTGTAGTGTGTAGTGTATGTAGTGTTTGTAAGCATGTTTGTGTGCTGTGTTTAAAGTGTGTAGTTGTGTGTATGTGTGAGTGTAAAGTGTGTGTGTGTGTGTGTGTGTGTGTGGTGTTTAGATCCCTTAGACTGCTTCATTGTTTGACATCAGACAGGAAGTAATCAGACACATACGTCATCAGAATAAAAATAAATATTTTACCGAGTCTATCTGGTCCTTTTCCACAACAAAGATTTGACCGGAGCAAGCTTTGGCAACGTCGTAATAAACAGTAAACATCCTCTCATGTGTTCTATAACAATAGTGTGCTATGGTGTACACGATTACCACCTGAAACCAAAATGCATAACCAGTTAAATGGAGAGAAAATCGTTCCCTCCCCTTCCCATGTCGCTTGGACCACTTTCCAGTTTTGACGAATAGTTTTGACCGATGATGGCCACGTCCGCAAACTAAAATCTACCGATATCCTTATAAAAAGAGGTTTTCCTGATTAGTTCAGACTATCGGTCAAAACTCGTAAAAAGTTAAGGAGGTAAGTAGGTGAAAGTTCTCGTACTAGTTTATTCTCTTATTCACATAATTTTTGATTCCCGCGATACAGACTTAGCCTATATAGTGCGGGAATTGCCATCATATCGGATAGCTTTCCCTCTCGTAAAAAAAAGAGTATTCGTAATAGATAAAATAGAATGTTAAATTGTTGAATTTTATGATGTCAGATCTAATAAATATTTCAGGAAAATGTCATTTAATTATAACGACAACTAAACATTATCTAAAATGTTCATTTCTGTATTGTAATATGATGATGATTCCGATGATTTTTATTGAATCATCATCATCATCAGCCCGGAGACGTCCACTGCTGAACGAAGGCCTCCCCCTTAGACCGCCACACTGTACGACAACCTGCCATTTGCATCCCGCATTTGCCCGCGACTTTTACAATGTCGTCGGTCCACCTTTGGGAGGCCTTCATACGCTGCGTCTTCCGGTTCGCGGTCGCTACTCAAGAACCTTTCTTTCCCATCGGTTATTGAATACAACCCATTCAACCCGGTCAAACCCATTTTTAACCGATATAATTCAATCAAAATCACTATTTTTTCCCAATATTTTCACACTTAAAGTGGTTTTGACCAATTTCCTTAGTCAAAACTGCTTTTGACTGCAAAAATCACTAAAAAAGTGGTTGTGACAAACATTCTTAGTCAAAACAAAGTATAAGTTTTGACTGTAACATACCTCATCATCATCATCATCATCAGCCCTCTATTGTCCACTGCTGGACATAGGCCTCTCCCAATGTACGCCACTGAGCTCGGTTAGCAGCTCTTTTCATCCAGTTTTTGCCCGCCACTTTACGCAGGTCGTTACTCCACTAGCTTCAGGGTGTCCTACCCTAAGTCTACCTAAACGCGGTCCCTACTCTAGACCTCGTCTTCCCCAACGGTTATCGGTTCTTCGGGAAATATGGCCAGCCTACTGCCACTTCAGCTTACTAATTCTTTGAGCTATGTCGGATCACTTCGTTACGAATTTTGTCCCGTAGGAAAACTCCGAGCATAGCTCTCTCCATAGCTCGCTGAGCGACTTTGAACTTGTGGACCAGCTTCACCGTGAGTGTCCACGTTTCGGCACCGTATGTCATGACGGGTAGGACACACTGATCGAAGACTTTCGTCTTGAGATATTGTGGTATGGACATGAAGACCTGACGAAGCTTACCAAATGCTGCCCATCCCAACTGGTTCCTTCTATTGGCTTCTTTCTCAAAGTTGTTTTTACCTAGCTGCAAGGTTTGCCTTAAGTAAACATACTCTTGAACAACTTCGAGGATTCTCACCATGGACACTATCGGCTCCGGGATTATGTGACTATTAAACATGATTTTTGTTTTATCCATGTTTATTCCGAGGCCGATTCGTCTAAGAAGAAGAATCAGCTAGGCTGGACAATATTACCTGTAAGTCTAGCAGCGACTCCGCCGTTAGAACAATATCGTCAGCAAATCGGAGGTGAGAGATGTATTCACCGTTTACATTTTTATGCCCTTACTTTAACATATCTAACCTACCTACTCGTATACAGGGTTAGTTCTAATCAGTTAGCATACTTTTAAGGGCATAGTGTGGTCAATTCTGAAAGTTTAAGTTGACAGCACTAAACTAACTAAAGTATTGCTGTCCTTAGCTAACATGCCTAGTAAAAAAGTGACAGCAATATTTTAATTAGACAAGAACTGTCAACTATACCTAACCGTCAGAATTGACCACAATCTGTACTTAAAAACAAACTACTTTTACTATTGGGCCAATATTGAAATCGCGAAAAAATTACCAGCTGTTTCATATAAAAAGTTCATCGACCTTGGGCAAAATGTATGGAACAGTTGTTTTTTTTTGCGATTTCAATGTTGGCCCCATAGAAAAAGTTGTTTGTTTTGATGTACAGAATATGCCCGTTAACTGATTAGAACTAGCCCTGTATACTCGTAGCTTGAGGCTAAAAATTGCTATAAAATATTTTTTTGGCTTAATCATAACTTTACCTGGCTTTGTTTCTTTTGACACAACTTTTTAATTTTATTTAATTTATAATAATCTTTCGCGTTTGCATCAGTGAAGACGTAAATATATGATTCCGGTCTGCTGGATTCCAAAGCTGTTTCCATTCCTGTCAACGACATTTCTTCACAATCTGTATTATCCCAGTTGTGTGTCGTTATATTATTCAAATGGTCGAGAAAAACAGATTGTGAATTTGTTGTTGTACGTAGATCCACCTCTGAAATAAATAAAATACTTTTAATGCAAGAAACGAAAACAGAAATCATAAACAGTTTACTTAACAAACAGGTTATTAATTGAGATAATATTCCTAATTAAAACGTTATAGAGCATAATAAGTTTAGATATTAATATGTTGATTTAAATTACTTATTCATCATCGTCATCATCAGCCCGGAGACGTCCACTGCTGAACGAAGGCCTCCCCCTTAGACCGCCACACTGTACAACCTGCCATTTGCATCCACCGGTTGCCCGCGACTTTTACAATGTCGTCGGTCCACCTAGTGGGAGGCCTTCCTACGCTGCGTCTTCCGGCTTGCGGTTGCCACTCAAGAACCAATCTTTCCCATCGGTTGTCAGATCTTTTAGCGATGTGGCCTGCCACTTCAACTTGCAAACCTTGCGAGCTATGTCGGACTAATTGCTTATATATTATTACTATATGTTAATTACTTATTATTTAAAATAAAACAATTACAACATGTCTCTGAATGGGGATACACACTGCGATTTTACACGACCACATAATTTTGACAGAGCGTTTTTTTTTTTTTTTTTTTCGTTCACAATCTGTGAGTGTAAAAATATGTAGGCAGATTATCGCCTTTGATATCTCCAATTATTATATGCTTGAAGGTCTTATCACACTTTTCACCCCCCCCCCCCCCCTCACCCCATTTTTCAAAAAAATTTGAAAACAGTATTCTTTATTTTAAATGAACTATCTAAATTCAAGTTTTCGTGACTAAAAGTCCAAAAACAAAGGACTTTCATACAAACTTCCCAAATTTTTATGCAGATTATTTTACTAAAATAATATCATTGGTTTAAAACACTACTACAAACACTGTATTATGGATAATTTGTCCGAAATGAGTTTTTTTTTTGTTTTTTTTTTATTACATAACAAAATTAGCCAAAAAAAAGGTTAATAACTGGTTATGGGACAGTAAATAAAAGTCTTTGCTCGTAGCCGGTGAGGGTTATGAAAATGGAAGGATTCGTAATTATGAAAACGGAAAAAAGACTTGTTTTATAACTAGTTATGAAACAGAGGAGAAAATGACTTTTTTCGTAACTAGTTATGTGGATGAAGGGGATTTTACAACGTTGCTGCCGCGCTACTGACGGCACATATATTATGTTCTTTCTTTTATAAATTTTTTTGATATTTTCTTTATACTTATAGATCTAAAACTCTTTATTGTACACACCAAAAGAAATTATTGCAGTCAAAATGAACAGAAAAAAAAAAACTTAGACTAGACGAACTCAAACAGACTTACCTATACATTACGACGACGAACTTATATTTATACATTTGTAAACATATATCTAGGAATAAAATGAAAACAAATAAATATAATTTAATTCGCGTATTATTTTTATTGAATTTATAATTGTTTTTTTCTTAATAATTATACTTATTTTATTTCTTATTTTTTTTTCTTTTTCAGAAAATATCATCATAAAAAGAAATGAATTAACTATAAATATGTAAGGTCTATGTCCAGCAGTGGACTATGACAGGCTGATTATGATGATGATGATGATGTAGGGTCTTAAATATACAAAACTTACTTTTTTTTTAACAGGCATAAGCCTTTATTAACTACAACAAACTACAATGACTACTTAGCCTACTACACAACAAAAAACAAAAGGATTGTATCCAGACCGATGAAAGTCTAGAGACAATCCAAATGCTCAAACCCACTACCAGTCGGCAGCGTACCCAGCATGCTGGCGGCATTGCCACGCTGGATGGCAATGCTTATGCGTTGAGCCAAATAAACGCCAGCATTTTGATCACGCGTCGCGTCGACCAGGCGCTCGGATATGTTTTTGAAAAGATGATGAGCTCCCGGTCCCCACGGACCCAATGTCTCAACACCAAACGGCTCAAATACGTAACCTCTGCCGAAGTTAGCATATTTGCGCCGCTTGTGCCGCTCCGCCGAATTTGCCGCCGCACCAGCCCTACTCTGTGTCTCAGGAAGATGTGACGGTGCCAAAGTATCAATGCAAGTTGCGTCCCATACAAGGGGCCGTCCCATCTTCCAAGGCACAAGTGTCATACCGTCAGGTCTTTTGCCATCGTCACGCGCAAGGCCGCTCGGTTCGAGCACAGCTGCAACATTGGCGGTGGATAAAGCCCGGCGTATGACATCATTCAGGCTAGCGTGGCGGCCGATCCAACCAGCGCTTCTTGAGTAAGAGAGACCATGGTGACCGAGCTGATCGACAACAGTACCACACTGGCAGCGATGGGCCTCACAGCACCTTGCACCCATGCGCAAGCTGACAGCTAGACGAAATGCAGTTGGGTCCAAAAGGCTACCAGTGTTAAAGGAGGGAATAGCCTGCAACCAAAGACCTGATTCCCATACAGAGACAGCAAGGATACGAGCGCGATCTGCGACGCTATTACACGTATCTAGAAGAGATTTCCGTGCTAGTTCACAGATCGGCCCATCCCATAGTCTCTGCAAAGACAAAGTCCTCGGAAAATCTGTATTTGGGCAAACCTCCCTCCAAACATTCTTGGCCTCATTCAAATGAGCTACTACTACACCGGAATGGCCTAAAGAGGGAAGAAGGATTTTTTCAATTAATTTATGTGTACTATGAACTGAGGACAAGAAAGCTGGTAGAGCTACACTTGAAATTTTGCGGATGCCTAAGCCTCCTAACCTTACTGGTAGTGAGGCTTGTGACCATGTCCTGTCATTCATGTCAACATTCAAAACCGATATTAGTGTTTCCTTTACGACATTGTCTAAGCTCGAAAGGAGCTCACCGTGTTTCCACAGTGGACTACATCGTAAAGTGTATATAAATTTTGGCACAAACAGACAATATTTGATAATGGTAAACGCCATGTGGGCGTTAATATTGAGTAACCTCCTGGAGGCACTCATAAAATTTTGAATTTTTTCTTCTACGAAAGGTGAAAAAGACTCATCTAAAATCGGTGAACCCAGTAGGCGAAGAGAACATCTATCCACAGATTTGATGTTTGGAGCCAAATCATAAAATTTTGCAATAAGCAAATCTTTGTTCGGACATGAATCGCAAACATAGAGTTCGCATTTTGAAAAATTTAGTTCTAAGCCAATAAGACGAAATTCGTCTATGAGAATTTGCAAATCATTTAGGACAGTGCTCACATCACCTCCTAAGGTTCCGTCATCCAAATACCAAACATTAAGTTTGGATTGGAGACGTTGAATAATTGGATGAATGGCCAGGCTGAAAATGGCGGGACCGAATGGTTCACCCTGTTGGCAGCCTACTGAAGATAACAAAACATTGTTTTGGTATGTTAATTTTGTGGGATTGCCGTAGCATTGCCAAAGAAAGTTGAAAACGTCTGGAATTTTGTCTTTGATTTGTGTCAACAGGGCGCCTCTATCGACCGAATTAAAAGCATTTTTGACATCCACCTTTAGTAGCACCTCTCCACAATTTTGATCCAAAAAAGTCCGGAGAGAATGAACAGCAGCCTCACACCCACCTCGCGAACCAAAACCAAGCTGTATTGGTTGGAAAAGGCTACTCAAAAGAGCAACCTTTTGCCTACAGCCTGCCTTGGCCGAGAGGCGACAGTATGTGGTGCCGACCGCAATAGGCCTGATACCACCATCTTTTTTGATAAGTGCGCATAAATTTGCGCCGTACAAAATTTCGATAACGTCACTATTGACTCGTCCCGACAACATAAGACTTACAAAACTTACTTGGATCGTTGAATGTGACTAATACTAAATCTTTGATGATACTGCTCTTTTTAGAAAACACTAAGTTCATGATGGCTTTGGCTCCTTTTCTCACGTAATATATGTCATCCCTCATAGACAAAGTGTCGTCTATGGCAAAAGCCAAAGAGCTTCCTTCTTCGCATGTTATATTCACTACTTGTAAGTAAAGCCACACAAAAATACAGAAATAATTCCGCAGCAACATCATCGACCGATGTTATTTGCCGATTACTGAAGTTCACCATTTGAAAATTAATTATATATCAAACTGAATACCTACTAAGTTGATCATAGGTTTAATGATTCGTGGTTGGAAAATACATTCAAGGTACATTGCAAGGAATAAGGAAAAATACAAGATACATTGTTTCCCTAATAATCATAGAATTACATACCAATATACAAAATATACGGGTTAGTATTAGAATGGCTAGATCGCAAAATGACTTCATCTCACTTAGGCCACATCTCAGATGTCCAATACGCAAAATGACCACATCGCTGCTAGTCAAAATCACAAAAAAGTACGAGTATAAAAATTCGTAGAGTCTGGACAGTTACAAACATTAAATATTATTTAAATATCTTTTATTTATTGCGTTGCATGTATTAAATACAACCGGTGGATACAAGTGGCAGGTTGTTGTACAGTGTGGCGGTCTAAGAGGGAGGCCCGTTCAGCAGTGGACGTCTTCGGGCTGATGATGATGATGATGTATTAAATCTCTCTATTAAATCTTCTGTGTCTCTATTAAATTTTTTGTGCCCATCGACATCTTTTTCACGTAAAAAAGCCATGTTACATAGATAAAATAAATAAATAAAAAGATAAAAATCTGAAAAAAAAACAACAACAAAATAAACATTTCGTCATAAAATTAAATAAAATTATCCTAATAAGGATTCTGATACTTGTACTTTTTGTGATCTTGACTAGCAGCGATGTGGTCATTTTGTGAATTGGACATTTTGAGATGTGGAATAAATGAGATTATGTCAATTTGCAACTCGGATATTTTGAGATAAGGCCTCAGTGAGATGAAGTCATTTTGCGATCTAGCCATTCTAATACTAACCCAAATATAAGTGTCTATAAATACTTATACTGGAATATTCTCAGAATTCCTCTAACATGGTAATCGATAATCATCAAAACTAAATACTCGTTGCGTATGCGTATGGCATTTGGTCACCAAAACGCCAGAAAAGGTAATTAATTAAAATAAAGGTCGCCATACAAAATGTAAATGTCCACATCTTTCGAATGGTTAGAGGTAGGCAAGTGTAATTAAACAAATGTCTTAGGGACTTTGAGATCTTTCGGGTGGTGTTCATCCCGGTCTCGTATCATCCAGGCTTACCCAAAAAAAAACCAGGACCACTGCGATGAACACCACCCAAAATATCTCAAAGTCCCCTAAGACATTTGTTTAAACACCCTCGCCTACCTCTAACCGTTCGAAAGTTATGGACGTTTCTATTTTGTATGGCGACTTTTTTTTTTAATTTTTCCATAAAGTGCTCTGGGTTTGGGAAGGAATCAGATTAAGCGGTCTCCTAAAAATGTTTACCGTTTCCGAGATCTCTTGGGGATCGCCCTCCAAGAGTCAACCTTTCGAATTTTTTTTTTCGGTTCGGATTTTTCCCGAAATTTCTGTACCGCTCGCTCCACAAACCTGTACCTGGTTTTCTCTCTCCTCCCCCATTAACATGCGATCGGTTTCTCTGAGTAAGTGACTGAGTCTGTGGTAATTCAAGTATAAATAGATAAAGTCGGTGTGAAATTGACTGTTGCCAATTTGACACATTCGCGTGTCCGCCTTTTAACCCACATACGATTACAACATTCCATTACACTCCGATGACAATTTAATACAAATTTTAAAAAGCACACGAGTTTATCCTTTCTTTGGCGTTACATAGCTCAGTTTCTATCTAGTGATCGTAGATAAAAACTTTGAAGGTTGAATTTGTACAAAATTGTATTATACAAAGTTGCTTCAACATGTTTTGAACAATACTGAAAAAAGTACCGTCTTTTGTTGGTTTTTTCAAGATAGTGGAGGAAGCACGGGATTGGATTTGGATTTTGAGGAACTTACTTACTTACTACTTTTTTCATTACTTTATCGACCAAAAAATACCGGACCTTTTGTGGCCCTACATAGTTTGGCCTCTATTTACTGGATCATTATGTTACAATTATTTTTTTAAGTAATACATTGGAATGTGAGTTTGAGATCTTGTTCCTTTCGGTGGAAATTTCAACGTTCCATTGAAAGAAAAGTATACGCATGATCTACGTGTGGTCTACGCGACAACGTAGGTACGATTATGGCCATCCCCGCCCGTTCAATTCGTTGAACGTGCATCGCCCCCGCTACGACAATTAACGCGCTTACAAATGGCGAGCGGCACAAACCGGCCTAAAGAAATACTCCAGACTCCACTGGATGAAATTCGAAGAAGTAATGGAAGGTTTGATATTTGACTATTTGGCGCCGAAATGTTTTTATTTGCAGTTCTATAAAGAAAGTGGAATAAAACCGATTCGTACGAGCTTTTGGTAAATCAACAGCTATGAAACGGTGTCGCTTCTTCGAGGTCCTGGCCGTCCGATAAAAGAATAGATCTTGCAAATCCGATGCACACTCTCCGAAATGTATCCGATACAAATACCGATAGGCTAGTTACTCTTCGACGATGATCAAGACTTTGTAGCTTGATCCGAGCAAGAGAATTGCTGCCAATGATTTTCTTAGCACGTTTTTCAATTGATTCCAACGTCTCTAGCTGATATCTGATGTACCAATCGTTGACGATCTGTTGCTCATTGACGCTATGTTGTCTTGTCCACTAGTGTTTCGACTAGTCGACTACTCGTTGATCCTGAACTGAAAATTGAAGTTGAAACGATGTTGGATTGGTCTAGAGTATGTGTAATAACTCTATATATAGCTAATACGCTACTACCACTCTCTGATATAGCTACCACCGTTACACGAGAGAGCGGTGCTGCCCGCGTCCTCCAGTGGTTCTGGACGCAGTTTTACGACATACCCAGGTCCCAAGATACGTAGTGTTTAGTGGTAATAGGGCATTAGCGCAGGTTAATAAAACCTGCATACGTCAGCAGAATAAATTGAATGGCTTATGTGAATCTACCAACCCGCAACTGGGCCAGTGTGGTGGATCGCAGAATGCTCAACACCATTAACCGAGACGCCGCTGCTGCCCGTTCTTCGGTGGTTCTGGTCGCAGTTTTAGGACATACCCAGGTCCCGATTATGCAAGCATTATAATAATAAATCATAACACCTTAAAAGGTTCTCTCTATATAGGCGTTTCAGTCAAGGGTCATATCCACAGGCAATCCTTGACACAGCGCTCATTGTCAAGAAGTTCCACACTGCAGAGTGTGGAACTTCTTGACAATCCTGATCACCGGCAGCTTGAGCCTAGTCCCACTGATGTTAGTGGCACTTAGTTTTTAAGTTTTTTATAATGTTTATATTTGTATTGTAAAAAAACAAAAAAAAATAGTTCATAAAACATACATTGTTTTTTAATCTACTGTGTGGTATGAACGAGTAGGTACTATATTTTGTCCCGTATTTTTTTCTGGCGCGTACAATAAAGTTTAAAGCATCATCGCTCGCAATAAAGCGTATACATCGACAATTCCAAGCCGGCAATTCTCCTAAATCTCCGAATAAGTGTGTTCGTGTTGTAACACGAACGAGATTAGCCTAAGCTCTGGGAACTGTTTTTCTCTCCACGATTCATTCTGTAGGAGTGTGCAGGAAATAAATAAAACGAAGCGGGAATGCGAGACAAGAATGAAGCCTTAGTAGAAGAGAAATAATTTGCCGGAGATACCCTTGAGCCAGCCCTAAGCTCACATAACAACGTGAAAGCACCGACCGTCAGAAATTTTAGGAGGCCACAGGATAAAGACGAAAAAACCGGCAAAAGTTAAATGAAAAGCCCTGCGCTTGAGTATCTAACAGTTTGTATTATTACAAATTACTAAAAAAAATTGGTGTTTCTTGGGCCTGACATCATTGCCATTCTACGCGGTAAATTAAAATTACTTTTAGGGGTATTTTTCGCATCGTAATAACGATAATAGACAAACTTGCCGTAAGCACCTAGTTACCTATAGAGTTCACGTAAAAGTATAACAACAAAGATTCAAAGAGAACGAAAAAAATAAGCTAATTTATGTTAAACGCAATAAGGTCAACCGGGGCTATGTCGTCTAATGAAATTATCATACAAATCCCTTATTTTAGAACTACTACAACACCTTATAATATAAATTATTTTAATTGTCTTTGACACTGAGAATACATTTTTTTATACTAATTCTTATATCGTGTTACTATTAATACGGAAGTAAAGTTGGTGCGCAAACCCCAATTAAAGCCGACGAAGATTCTACAAAATTTCATCGCTCGCCATACAATTTTAAAATCTATATTATTGTCGTCATTTGTTTTTGACGGCTTGTATAAGTAGCGTAATTGAAATATATTCTTAGATTATATTAATATATTAATAATATAATCTAAGAAGATAACATTAATTATTGTAGCATCTTCTTTGTGTGTGATGGCTTTTAAATTTTCCCAATTATATGATACCTACTATTTTTCCCTCAGCTCCAGTAAGTTTCCGCTATGTATAATATGTTTTAAGCTACCATGATTATTTACAGGCTATTTACTGAAATTATGTTGTGAAATAGTCTCCCGAAACGGCGCCGGCAGACTCAAAACAGAATTATTATAAATATCCCATAAATTACCATATATAAAGAACTGTGCTGCGGGGCTATCATGTAACTTTTCGGGATCGCGATTCGGATACGAGTTGTCAAAAATAGACACTTGTCACTGTCACTGCCAAAACTCAATTGACCCTGCAGGGCAGGATGAAACGCCAAAAGACCGACGGATTTGCTTAACTTAATTAAGGAAATCAATGCATTCGTTCGATAACGATAGCAAGTCAAATCCCTCCGTGATACTGTGAAGCTGTGACAGTGACAAGTGACATTTATGACAAATCGCGATCCGAATCGCAATCCCGAATAGTTACATGATTAGCCTGCTGTTACCATTATCCCTGTGCTTGTTGGTTTTATTTTACATTCTTTATTTAGCATAAAGTCACTAAAATAAAATTGTATCAAGTCAGGGCGACAATTTAGCTTTGTACTCACTCTCACTTTTGCATATACTCACATTTTGTATTGCTCTGCACTGATGCTGCAACTTTACCGATGTCAATGGTAAACTTTCGAATAAACCGTCCTCCAAATCAAAACCGTCTTGTTATTTTTTCCGGTCGAATGTAATGGCTTCGAAAACAACACTTTTTCACCATTCTTCCTTGTTTCCTTAAAAAGAATTTATCTGACCCAATAAGTCAGTATCATGGAAGCAAGCATTTATCATACAGATTTGATATGGTAATCTTGGTGTTTGGGGTGTGTGTGTGTGTGTATACTCCAACACATAAATACTGTACCAACTTGTAAGTAGGTATAATGGCTTATACAGGAAGTACGCAAACAATACATTGTGTAAAAATACTACCTGAAAACTGGTTTAATAAAGAAAATTGTAGGTTTCCAATTTTGTTAACAATAACGACGGGTTCAAACCAATGACAGCCTTTTGGTTTTCACTATTGGATGTGATTGGCTACAAATCCGCCATTGTTGTTAAATTGGACACAAACGAAATTGTGCCCAAATTTAAAAAAAACTCGACTGTCCTGCCTAAAAACGATATATTTGTCAAAAAATATTTCCCTTGGGGAGGATGTAAGGATTCTAATGATTATGATACCCCTTATACATCCAAATCTGTTCAGGCATTAGGGGACGTACCCATCTACCCATACTACGTGACCCATTTTTTACAATTTTTCAGTTGGACAGAGCTTTAATTAGCAAGGCAAAGGATTGCTGTACAAACCAGTAAGTATATGCAGATTCTCCCTGATAATCCGAGTCTTTAAAATGTTATCCTTAAAGATAAAACAAAAAACAAGAAAATGTATGAGATCCACAGTTGACTATGGCCGCGTCAACGATGCGCCACCTACCGGAAAAAAGGCAGTGTGGATCCCCATTCTTATCCTGCAGACGATGTCATACCTGGCTGAACTGTGCAGCGTACCATTCAACCTGTACCCTTAGCGACCTGTACAGGCGGTCACAACGAGTGGGTACCATTGGGTTGGGGCAATTTTTGACAAAGTATTTTCGGTTCATGCTTTAATTTTTTTGTGCTCTCGCCAAAACTCCGAAATAAACATTCTTTTGAAAGGACGATTCTATTGCTGTCTTTGTTCTTTGAATAGAACATTTGACACGACAATATTCATATCGAGATCGTGTGATCGCAGACAGGTGTCACTGAAATTAAATTACGTTTCTCAAACAAAATGGACGACTGTTTATGAATAAAAACAAAGTTAATTTAACTCGATTTGTATTCGGATTCCAGGATTGAAACAGAATAAAGGAAATTGATACCGTTTTTTTTTTCTTTTTGTGTTTATCAATCTTATATTTCTGTCACTTAATTATGCAAATTTTATGAATTTGGTGTTGTATTTTTCGTCGATGCGGCCATAGTCAACTGTCTATCTCATACTTTTTGTTTTGATTTTGCAGAGAACATTTTAAAGACTCGGATCATCAGGAAGAATTTGCACTGGTTATATACAGCTATCCTTTGCCTAGCTAATTAAAGTTCTGTTCAGCTTATAAAATAATGTAAACAACTATCTAACCTATAAATCTATTTTCAAGCCATCAACAACTGCATAGATTCTTAAAACGAGGCATAGTACCCAGAATTTCTTTCCTTGGACTAGAGTCTAGATTATCGACAACGCCCTCATCAAGAGCAAATAGTATAAGCAACGATTAACAAGAAAACTTGCCACATCCAGACCGCCGGTGACGCCATCTGTGAAAAGTTTTAACTGTGGAACCTCATTGACATCGCTTGGATTAGGCATGGCATGTCTTATATCTATTTGACCCTTAGGGTCAACCCACACGTACCACAACCACGCCACAACCACAACACGTAGACGGGCGCATATATTGTATTGAAAATGAATAGTAGAATTCACATGTACCACATTTTGCCGTCGTTATCGACCGCGTGGTTGATACCGACCACATCGCAACCACATTGCAACCAAAATGCAACCACCAGCTACACAGTGAAATAGCCGCCGGCCACATTGCAGATACAACGTTGCGTCGACGCAACGACAGTGCGCGCTCAGAGAGTCGAAGCTGCTCAAGCCAGAGTCGAACTGTGTCTGCACAAGACGAAACCACATCGCAACTGCTAGCGACAACGCAACCACATCGACATTTTGTCGGTACCACAACGCAACTGCAAATAGTGCGACACTATTCACACGTAGCCACAGCGTCACCACATTATGCCGCTGCGATGTGATGTGGTTGTGGTACGTGTGGGTTGACTCTTAGCTAACTGACCTGCCAATTTTATTGAACCACCAAGGCCGAATGCGATAAGGAATTAGATAAGAATGCAACTCTTTCTCCCGTTAGTCCGGTGGCCGAACCAAATCCACACTTATCTCATCTTATACCACAATATCAATCAATTTACCTATCACTATTAAACTGACAGGTAGATTAACTGCCTTAGCTCAGTTGTTAGTTTAGTATCTGTGCTTTGAGAGCTGTAAGGCGTGGGCTCGATTTTCACTCCGGACACACATAATTTGTGTGACGAAATGTTTGTTTAGTGTCTGGGTGTGATAAATATGAAACCAATAGTTTTAATGTAGAATTTAAGTAAATATAGTATGCTTATTGAAAAAATAATTTAAATCGGTTTGTAATATTCTGATATATGAGCGTTTAAAGTTTTTGTTAAAGACAACTCTGTCCCTTTCCCACAAAACAAAAAATGACGTCACGCCTTACTTGTCAGAATATAATTTATATGGCGTAAAGAGAAGTGACGTCACGATTTGCTGTTTCGCCTCTCTGTCTAGCATGATATTAAAATGCTTGATAAGTTGCTTATTTTTGATCAGATTTTCATTTTCTTTTCATTAATCAGCTATATTTATGGGCCACATTTTAATTGGACAATAAAAAAAACCCAGTCATCTAGCCTATTTAGATGGTGCTGTGTGAAATGTCCACCAACTTTATTATTTATAACTAGCTGCGCCCCGCGGTTTCGCCTAAGTGATGATAACGATGATAAAGAGAAGCCAATATGCTATTTCGGGAAACAAGTTTCCTCCATTCCAAGATTCATCAAAATCCGTCACCCGTTTTGGCATGAAAAGGTAACAAACATACACAAACACACGCATACAAACCGACAAACTTTCGTATTTACAATATTAGTGTGATAGTGTGATTTATTCATTTAGTTTTTTTTGGATTGGTTTTACAGCCTATACGCGTATTTACTTTGTATTTGTGGTTGGAAAAGCCGGAACTAAATACCTACGGTTCGCTGTTATATTTGGCTGAATGCCAGAATCTATTCCCTATAGCATTTGTAACATTTAAGAGATTTATGTTCGTTTAGCAACAAAGGATACTTTCCTCAGTAACCTAAAACTATCAGAGCAAGACAATTTTTGGCCCCCTATGTTAGCTTTTCTATTCAATCTATTTAACTATACCTAACTGTTTTTTAAACAGATATCCTTGATATTTTATAAGCGTTGATATCCTTGATATTTTATAAGCGTTGATATCCTTGATATTTTATAAGCGTTGATATTCTTGATATTTTATAAGCGTTGATATTCTTGATATTTTAGATGCTTTGTTTTTGGCTCTCGCTAGATGGTTGGGTCAAGGGTCATACAAAATGCAGTGGTCCTTGACACGGCGCGCATTGTCAGGAGGTTCCTCACTCTGCAGCCCTAACCACCGGCAGCTTGAGCCCTGTGCCCCGCTGCCGGCGGCACCCTAGTTTTCAAGTATTTTATATTTTGTATTTTTGTATTCTTATATTTATTGTAAAAAACTTAAATAACTAAGAAATGAAATAAATATGTGTATAATAATAATAATAATAATCCTATACTGTACAATAGTTTTTTATTCCTTTTTATACATATACCATTAAAAAAAAATGTATTCAACGGGGCCTCTTGGTGTTGGCTTCGGCTCCACCAATGCCTAACAAATGTATGGGCTAGACCCGAGAACGTAATTAAATAAAATAATAATAATAAAACGAGCAATCATCAGACATGAATGACCTGGACCTTGTCCTGGACTTATGATTTTTCTTGAATCAGCATCCAGAACCACCGGAAGACGGGCAGCAGCGTCCTCTCGGTAAACGGTAGACCTGGGTGTTGTCCTAAAATTGCATCCAGAACCACCGGAAGGCGGACAGCAGCATTCTGCGATCCCCAAGCCGCCTGCCAAGGCTATGGCCACGTGGATCGACGGCGCAGCTCGATCAATCGTGGAAATTACGCCATATTAAAGGGCAGGCCTTCGGTCGTTCGTCTTCTGGCTGTTGATGATCTGACAAACAAAAGCCATGTGACATTTTGGCCTAGTTCATACAACGAGGTATGGGAATTTGTACCAGTAGGCCACCTGCGAATGAGAAATGTCCTAATCCTTTTATAAAGAAACGAAAATAAATGGTCTAAAAACATTATTATTTTTATCTAAACTGCGCCCCGTTGGTCTTACGGTAATCGTATATTGTTCTAGGATAACAAGTAGCCTAGCGTCTAAACTATCTCCATTTGAACTCTGAACATTTCTGGAGACGGATAACCCAAATCATTTCGCATAATAAAACGGTATAGCGCTATTTATCATCATTTGCGATATTCGAAACGGGGAGCGTTCCATCGAAACGGATTTGCCAATTTACAGCTCTCCTGGGACGACTCTGTCTTCATGTATCACTGCGCAGATAATTACAACGATCTGTTGGAGGTTTACATTGCCGTTGTCTATAGATACAACATATGAACATACACATAAACTGTCTTACTCATGAGCGTATATAAGGGAGGGGGGGTTAGGAGTCCGGAGTCCGGACCAAGCAAAGCTTGTACTATGGAAACAAGATAACTGATAGAATCCTTTTTTTTTTTTTGGAAAAACATTCTTATAATACATACACATAACACCCAAACACAGAACAAACATTTATAATTTGCCATATGAACGTTTTGTCCTGGGTGCGAAACAAATGTACCTATACAGCTCTCATTAGGTAACTATAGCAAGTAGCAAAATGGCAGTCAATGTGCGAGCGAGAAAGGGCTGACAACAAGGACTCGAGCCTTAATTATTTAGGCTATTCTAAAATTCAAATCAATACCTACCCTAGAAAATTCAACGTATAAAACGAATAAGGTATACTTAGTATAAAAATTAAAAGAATTCGCCTTTACGCTTAGGATGTTTCCCTTATATTCCGGATTTACGCAAATTGAAGCCAAGCAAGGAATAATGATAAAAGAGCACAAAAATGATAAAGTTATTATGATTCCTTTCCTTTTGTGTTCGCGCTTACTTGGATAAGGCCAGTCAAGTTTGAGAAATTTCAATCTATATAGATACCTACCTTAGCATAATATTGCAAATACTTATTAAATTGTTCGCCAAACTTTTTATTAAACGGAATTTAAACCAAAGTAACAAAACGTTTTGAATAATATACAGCCGAATTGAGAACCTCCTCCTTTTTTGAAGCCGGTTAAAAAAACAAGATCAATTCGAAATAGAGTTCGTACAGTCTCTACTAGTAGGGATACCTCGCTAGGGAGAGGTCACTGAAGAGAGAAGTAAAGTAGGCAGGGGTTTCGTTTTTCTGTGGTATCCCACAGAAAAGCGAAACTATCGGTGTACCAGGCGTTATCTTCTAAGTCGTAGAACAAATTACAAAATTTTTAAACAATCGAAACTAAAATGATTTGAAATAAAATGCATTCAAAAAACTCTAGCTAACAGAAACACGCCTTAAAAACCGATTATTCCCGTTGTCCACCACCTGTCCGCACTGGTGGACAGCGACACAGCTTTTAAATGATTCCTGTTGTCCAACCCCCTCCAATTTGAATACCTGGTAAAGGTTTCTCTGTTGCAAGCAGAGAGTTACATCTAATTTACAATTTCAAGTTAGAATAGTAAGAAGACTACAATTCGGTACAATATTGAACGGATCGACTCGAATACAATAACAATACAGAAATACGCTCCGGTATAGATAGGGAGGTACCTACATTCTGCTATCAGTAGCGTTTTCGCGCTTCGTTGGTCACAGTGAAAAGCTTGCATGGCAATCTCGGGCCACGCTCGAACACTTCCACGGTCTGCTGTGTGCTCCACAGTTAACATGTATCAGTATACTGTGGTATTGTATATACCAAAATAATTTTTTTTTTTAACAAAAAATGAGGAATGTGCAATCTCTTTGTATGTACATTGTACAGCGTTACGCATAACTGTCGAAAGGTCATTGTGAACAACTTTTACGATGACTCCAATCCTGAATTCACGAAAAAATACAGTGTTTTGTAGAAAATTTATTTCACACTCGACAAAGTGTGTGGAACAGCGCCTATCGGCCGGGGAATAGCTTGACTTATTTTTAACATGCCGCATAAATATGTTATGCTATACCTGGGTAAAGGAGGGAATCCGGTCTGCGGCTCCCAATACAAATGTATTCCCCTATTTTCTTCATGGATAACGCCTCTATTTTTTTTAAATATTTTTTTTATGAATGACTGATGCTGTCGGCCTCAGATGGCCTCTACAGCGTCACCGGACTTTAGGCAAGCGCAAACGGCGCTCGGCCTAGGTTTAGGTTAAAGGCGACTAGCTCAAGGGCACCTCAGACGGTACGAACCTCGGCTTGGCCGTCGCCGGGAGTGGGGTCAGACTTGCCCTAGCACCCCAGAAGGGGTATGCCCTGGGGCCCTAGTAGGTTGATCTGGTTGACTATTTGGAGAGAATCTAACCGATCTTCTGACAGATCTGGGGAGTCCTCGACCTCGCCGGCGAGGTCGGTGCGTGTTTGTGTGCCTCTGGTAACCGGCGCCTATACCAAAAACGGAATACTTCCTGTTGCTAGGAATGGTCGGATCGGGCGAGCCCAGCGCCGCCGAGGTGATGACGGCGATGGGGTCGTCTGGATCGCCCAAGACGTGTCTGGGGCGTCTACGGAAGGGGGGTGGGTCTGTCGTGTCTGTCGTATAGTTGGAGGCTTGGACTATGAGTGGATTGGGATGGTGAGGGGCCGCATCGAAATAGCGGCGCGAGGCGTACTTAATGTACTGACGGATGGAGGGGAGTTCGAGATCGCAGTGCAGGTCGGAGAGTTTCGCATGAACCAGCTAGCTCCGACTGCTCTGCGGATGAATCTATTTTGTAGGACTTGGAGTTTCTCTAGATCTATGCTAGAGGCGTGAGCAAACGCCACGGAGGCGTATGTCATGACGGGGCGAATACAAGTTTTGTAGATTGTAACTTATTTCTAAGGGACAATTTACTACGCTCGTTGAGAAGGGGAGTGAGCAGGCCTAAGAAGAAGGCTGCTCGGTTGCTAACGCCTCTATGGTAATTTTTTTTTTAATAAAGTCTAGGTCTACTGTATGCATGTCTCTGTCATTTCCTTTTTTCAGCAACTAAGTACCTAGTTGTAAAAAAATATATAACCCTTTATAATCTTCATACTTTCAAATCTTCATAGTGATTTTTGGAGGGTTATAAATTTTCTTTAATAATGTCAATGAATTCAATGTCTCTCTGTATTTCCGGTTAAGTTAGCTAAACATAAAGAAAAACCTACGTAAATCTTCCATACGTAACATAACAGGCAACAAATGACGTCATCAATAGGACAATTATTCAAAGCAAACCTCTCATTTTGTTTATTGGTTGTTACCGAAGACATATTACTCTAATTGTGGCCACCGACTGTGCTTCCTGGTAACATCAATCCTTCGAAATTAGTTTCAGCAACGCACACTGAGCCAACTTACGATTCTGTATATCCTTAAAGCTTTGTAAGAAAAACTAATATTTCTGTATCATCATCACCTACACTCTCTTTTGCTATTTTTGTATATTTTGTATTCTGTTCTGCACAGATTATATAATACTAGTAGAGCATTTGTTGGATGCGCATGGAGCAAATAAGCTGGACAGAAAAGACAATAAATCAGGTGTTAGACATTGTAAGAGAGAAAAGAAGGAACATAGAGAGCATAGAGATCTGAAGAGGAAAAATGGCCACCTTGTGCGACATGAAGCATTTGTGAAAAACATCATAGAAGGGAAAATATAAACAAAGCGAGAACCCGGAAGACCGAGGAGAAACTTTGTTGATCAAGTCAAGGAGAGGGTCAATGATATGTCATACAAAGAGGTCTAAGAACTGGCCGGAGATAGAGAAAGATGGAAGTCACTCCACCGACAAGAGCTATGCTCTGAAATAAATGAATGAATGAATAAAATAATAGTATCAGATAGGTTTAGGTGTCTACTTTTCAAACGACTTCAAAAAAGGAGGTTCTCAATTCGACTGTATGTTTTTATTTGTATGTATGTAACATGATTACTCCGCCAATTATGATCTGATTTTAATGATTATTTTTTTTTGTAAAGTAGGTAATACTTTAGGGGTGGTCCCATATCATTTTTATTAAAATCGGTTCAGTACTTTGGTTTTTAAATCAAAATTACTAGAAAATATGAAGATGTCATCCAGGTATTCGAAGTTGAAGTCGGTTGTATTTTTTTTTAAAGCTTGCTATTCTAATGCAATGAAGTGACGAGACTAACTAGTCGGTAGCCTAGTGGTAAGCATCACGACAGTGCCAGAATTGTGAACTTGAGAACAAACTGAGATCGTCACCCTGAAAAATGTTGAATACTACCTATAATATTGAATGCTTACATATAACACTGGATAGGTACCTACTCGAAGCCGCAAATTTCATAAGATTCTACGAATTACTTAGTTTTTTTCCTCCATGTTTTTTCCTAGATTTTGTGGCAAAAATGTGCCGAATTTATTTTGGGCCGAGTTTACGATGATTTATGTTATTTTATTTTTTATTTATTTATAGAATCTTAAAATCTATCAAATAATATTTTTTCTATTGTCTAAAAACCTACTTCAGGTTTTTTTTATTATTTAACTTGATGAAGAAGATCAAACAAAAATTATATAAAACAAATACTTAATTTTATTTTAAGTAATATCAAATTAAAATATATTAAAACGAAAACTTCTATAAACAACTAATGAATTGGTGGTCAAAAGCAAACGTATTAAAAAAAAATTTACTAATGCTACATGGTAGGTATAGTGGTTTATTTATAGATATACAACTTACACTTATAAACTTGCTTATTTTTTACACGACTGTCCTAAAAAACGAGTAATGCTTTCAGGGTTCATGTAGGTATAAGTAGCGGCACGTAAGTCTAGCGGTGAGCGAGCGGTGACTCTCTTTCTCGCATAGGGTAAGGGTAGGGTGAGTGAAAGAGAGGTACCCCTCGCTCAGCGCTAAAGATACGTGCCGCTAGCTATATGTGAGTTTCTTTATGACACCATAACTACTACAATGCCTGAACAGATTTGAATGTATGGGGTATCGTTAGAATCCTTACATCATCCCAAGTGACACCGGCTATAAATTTGTTTGTAGGGCAATCGTGTTTTCAATTATTTTTATTATAGTTCTTCTTTTTAAATCTCACTTTTGGCCTTAAAGGTGCACTGCCCAACGGCTCGAACTCCTCAGTGGGCGTGGCTAAAAAGCATGCTCTCTGGTAAACAAAGTGTGGTAAAGCGAGAGAGAAAGAGAAATGAGCGCGCAAATTTTTTCGTGTCGACCTTGCAGGATTGTGATGAATAAACTACTGAACTAATTTATTCCAAAGTTACAATTAAAGTTATTTGAAATTTTGATTGTTTTGGCGTTTTCGTACTCCTTATGTTATTTATTTACGTCAAAAGTGGCGTTATAATTGAGCTAAAATACATGATGTTTCCTGGTTCATAACTGTCATGCTTATTACCTTTTTACTTTCTTATCAAATTACGATCCTAGATAATGAAGAGACAAATGCTGGCGTTTATTTGGTCCAACTATAGGCATTACCATTCAGTGTGGGAATGCCGCCAGCATGCTGGGTACGCTGCGCGCTACCGACTGGTAGTGGTTTTGAGCATTTGGAATGTCTCTAGACTTTCATCGGTCTGGATACAATACTTTTGTGTTTTTTTTTGTGTAGGCTAAGTAGTCTTTATAGTTTGTTGTAGATAAAGATAAATTTATTTTATAAAAAACTTAAGCACTAAATAGAAACACCTTAGCAGTAACAGATGTATATGGAAAAACAATAGATGATCTGTCGGTGTGCACTGGATCCCACACTAGGGCGACCTGTGTCGTGGACTCCAGGCTCTTCCTTTTTGAAGTTAGAAGGAAATTAGGCAAGTAAGTAATATAATGACAAAAAAACACAAGTAATTTTAAGTATAACAAAACAATAGAAAAACATGGAAAACTATATAGCTGCACGTTAACATTATAGTTATCTATTGATCGATAGAAAGGGCTTAAAAATATCTCAAGATAATGTTTACCTACCTAAATGTTCTTATGAATCTATCAATAAGAAATGATTCCTCCCTGCTTCTGTGTTGAATATAGGTAATAATCCAAATTTATGAGGGTAGGTGTCAAACTAATTTGACACCTACTCATACTAAATGAGAAAAAAGAAGCAACATAATTATGCCGAAACCCGTTCATCGGGTGTGTGCCTGTGTGTGTGTGTGTGTGCGTGAATGAAAGAGTGTGGGTAAGTAAACAAGTGTGAGTATGTTAGAATGGGTATGAATGTTCTAGTGTAGAAACAATCAGTAAGTAAGGCTCCGCAGCAGCATGCTTTTTTTGTTGCTTTTGTATGCTTGTATAAATAAATATTATTTTAATGTGCAAATGTACGAAACCATAAGTAGTTGGATTGAAATAATACTGAGATCTCGAAACTGGTCTGTACTCTCGCGTAGGAGTGAGCGTAAACGCTAACGAATTATTAACAAATAATTGACTAATAAATACTGAGTAACAAAATATTGTCTGTACGGATAACATAAATTAATATTACGCATAAAGGTCAAAAAAAATATATAAAAAATTAACAAAGTCAAAATGACGTGTAGGTATTGTTATTAATTATATAAAAAAGGCTTATGCCTAAAAAAATAAACAAATCGGTATAATACTTAGTCTTGGACCTACAACATTATATAGTGGAGTAATATTACTTCCCCGTTTCTATGGAGAAGTGACCGGCTTGTTTACTCTTAATTAAATTTACTTAAATGACGTTAGTGTCGCACACAGCAGATTTGCCAATTTAATCAATATTTTAAAGTATCAAATCAATCAACAAAAAAAAAACAATAATGCGGGCAAGTTCACACCCCACATTATAAAACACATGCACCCTGAACCACTGTCATTTCTCCTGGACATATTAAACTTCCGGCTTCGTCTTCACCTTCCTCTCTCTCCACCATCATAGCAGACAAAGCTGTTTCTATCAGGAACCAGAGAGTTTCGCTCTCTGGTTTGCTAGTGGTCAAGGCCAAATAATCCAGGTTAGGGCTTCCAGTGCGCGGTTCTCTGATGGAGTTCTGAGAATCAGCCGTGGTCAGAGCTTCGTGACAGCATAGGAATAATATTGTAATAGCAGGGTACATTTTCATCTGAAACAAGGCACAGATTCATTATGAGCCAGAAGACTGCTGGGCGAAGGCCTCTCCTTAATATGGGGGAGGAGTTGCCATACTCCTCATATGCTGAACAGGCTTGGGAATCGCAGAATGCTCACCACTGTGAACCGAGAGGACGCTGCTGCCCGTCCTCCGGTGCTTCTGGATACAATATTTTTAGGACATACCCAGGTCCACGGCACAGATCACGATTACAATAAGTAACGTCAGCAGGTAAAACAAAAAGTGTTTTATTAACGTAATTGTTGGGTTCGGTACCCAAATAGAGAGACTTACGAGACGACGAGAGACGCTTTAGCTGTACTCATAATTAAAAATTAAGTTAAAAACCTTGGTTTGTAAAAAAACTCGGGCCGAATGTGTTGCTGAAAAGTAGGACGAAATGAGTATTTTAAAACAAAATATATTTAGAGCCAAATACGGCAAACAATGCGGCAAGATGGCAGATTTTTTAATGTGGTTCAAACATTCTCAGGACAAATGGCACAAATCGTATCAACGAAACAAAGCATACTAACATAAAATGTTAAATTTAAATACCTATCAAACATCCGATCGGGAAAGACTTGTTTTTCGGACTCGCCGAAAGAAAAAATAATGTGGTTTCTACCTTTTTATATTCTTACTTTTAACTAAACATTATTATTGTTAGTATTAGTAAATAATATACAGAGGCTACGCGGAACGGCAACGCATAGCTGAATGGAGGTTATTGTACTCATCATAGTGAACAACTTGTACAATGTGTTATGTGGCCAACCGTGATGTCGCAAAAAAAATTGCTCCATAGGAAAATGCCATTCGCCGCGACAAAATGTTTGGAACCGCTGATTTTTCGCGATTTCAGTGTTTTCCCTGTAGTAAAAGTTGTTCATAATAATCAGTACCTACAGTGATCTCGTTTCAGCTTAGTAATACCCTGACGCGTAGCCCTGTACAAATTAAACTAGTAGATCGCAGCGAACTGAGACGTCGCGAGCTCGCGACCCTCACATTTTCCAAACCCCTTGACCAATTTAGCTCATATTCGAACTTGATACTATAATATGCTATTTGACTCTATTGAAAATATGCTACAAATCTTAAACTAAAAGCACCGTAGATGATGGAAAGGTGGCCAGAATGCTGGCGGCATTGCCACGTTGGATGGCAATGCTAAGTTTTGGCCAAAATACACGCCAGCATTCCGGTCACCTGACACCTCGACTAAACGTTTGGCCAGGTCCCTATATAAGCCACGTGGGGTAGCTGGGCGGCCGGTCCTAAAGTCTCTACCTCTCTATTATTTATTTATTTATGTTTTACTTTTCCGTGTTCTGTGTAACTGATTTTTTGTTTATACTTTTGCCACGAATAAAATATTGTCTATTGTCTATTTAAACGGCACAAACATGTACATTCTGTCCCATACCCATATTTTTGCCTATTTAAAGTTTTGTATTTTTTTTTTTACGTTGTAGGGTTTGTTTGAATAGATATAATTAGTTTTAATATAATTTTAAGTACTTTTTGTTACAAATTGATATACTTAATCCTAATAAATTGCAGTGTAAAATAGCATATCTATTTATTTTTACACTAAAATAAGTTTATTTTCAGCAAAAAAACTAAAATATTTAAGTTTTATTTTGAAGTTTGGTCACGTGATGCGAAACACTGTGATTACTGGCAGCTTTTGTGACGTCACGCCGAATTAAACGAGATCTAACGTGCATGTTCATCACGATTACAGTAAAATAAAGCTATTTTCAAGTGAACTACCACAGATATTTCTTACATAAACCCCTTCTTTTACTAGATATATGCCTCGATCGCTTTCTTTCGCCTGTTGCTTACTTTGGTGTAACGTCAGATATGTCACGTGATCCAAATCGCGTTATGGCGCGTTTTTTTCTCATTCAAACTTACACATCGGTTTTTACCAAAAATACGACATCTCAAGGAAATATTGATGTGGTGTGCATTAAATATAGTAAGAAAGTATTTAAAACCATATCCCAATAGTAGTCAAATACCGTATTGCATTTGCACTAACTACTTATATATGGGTAGGTACTTACTTGTTTACAAATTTTCATAAAGACCGGATCAATGGTTCGCAAGTTATCGTCAACCAAATACACATACTAAACATACATACAACAGCCGATCTGCCCCAGTAGACTCAGAACCTTCGCTTCGCTCGATCAATTATATACGGCATACAAGGAAAATGTGCCGGATAAACTAACGCGTAGGCATAGCCACTTGTTTACAACTTTGTAAATAAGTAATTATCTTCTTTTGAAAGGATGAAAAAGACAGAAATAGGTAGGTGAGTAAATATTTCAAAGAAATATTCCATATTATCGTATACATAGGTGCCTACGTTACTGTATTTAGTTACTGTTACGGTATTATGTCATTTTAATAATGTTTCCTTATTATAAATCACGGTAGGTACTACGATAAACAAGAAGCGCTTCGCTTCGCTTTGAAATTTTCTTTCTTTCTTTCTTTTCTTTCTTCGGTTTTTTTCGGGTTTCGAGATATATAAAGAGATAAGAATGAGACATACAAAGATATACATAATAGGGTATTGGACTACTATTGGGCAATTGTTTTAAATCATTTTTTACTATATTTAATACACACCACATCAATATTTCTTTGAGATCAGACGTATTTTCGGTAAAAATCAATGTGAAAGTTTGAATGAGAAAAAAACGCGCCATAACGCGATTTGGATCACGTGACATACCTGACGTCACACCAAAGTAAACAACAAGCTAAAGAAAGCGATCAAGGCATAGATCTAGTAAAAGAAGGGGTTTATGTAAGAAATATCTGTAGTAACTTTAAAATTTCACTCTAATCGTGATGAAAATGCACGTTAAATTCTTGTTGTTTACTTCGGTGTGACGTCACAAAACTTGCCGCCAATCAGAGTGTTTTGCATCACGTGACCAAACTTCAAAATCAAATAAATACATTTTATTTTCGTTTTTTTTTTGCAGAAAATAAACTTATTTTAGTCTAAAAATAGATAGATATGCTTTTTTACGCTGCAATTTATTAGGATTATGTCAATTTGTAGCATATTTTCAATAGTCAAATAGCCTATTATAGAAGGCGTATAACTAGGTAGTAAGCATTCTGCAATGTCCAAGCCGCCTGCCAAGCGTGGAGATTATGGCAACCCAATTAAGGGGAGAATGGAGGCCTCCGTCCAGCAGTGGAAGTATTATGGCTGATGATCTTTAATCGTAGTACAGTGGTCTTGGAATATTTAATCACAGTACACCTATTTATCTTTTTCATCCTTTCAAATAATAAATAACTCGTTGGTACAAACAAAACTATGGATATTTCGAGGCTCTACACACTTATTAATACTTAATAGCTATGTGTTTTACCTTATCATTAAGTCACTAACCTAATATTTCAAGCACAAGCACACAGTTGATAAAGGAGTTAAAAGACTAAATTGAGAACAGGAAAAACAAGATTTCTACCTCCGTTGTTTTTTTTGTTGGTTTGGAGATTTCGTGTCAGTCTGTCGCAACTTCAGTAGGTACATTTTGTAATGAATGAGGTTCCACAGGCAAAACTTTTTGCAGATGGCACCAGCAGCGGTCCAGATGTAGTAAAATCTGCTCTTGATGAGGGCGTTGTCGATAATCAAGTCCAAAGAAAAATACTGGGTACTCTATAATCTATTTAATATCTAATCTAATCTATTTTTAAGCCGTCGACAGCTACTTAAAATTTTGTTTACATTTTATGTGGGACAGAACTTGAATTAACAAGGCTTACTTGCATATACTGGTTAGTACAATAACCAATATGTGCAGATTCTCCCCGGTAATCTGAGTCTAATAAGAGTAAAACCATTAAATTGTAGAAAAAAAACAAACAAAATGTATGAGATTGATAGTTGACTTTGTGCGACGCCAAGTCCTCTTCGGAAGATAAAGAAGAAAACAAAAATTGGTGACTATGGCCGCATCGAGGATGCGCTACCTAGCGGAAAAATAATGCAGTATGGATCCCCATTGGCACATTGGCAGAACCGTATGCCGCTGAATATTCTCGCTGTGACGATTACCAGAGATCCTATAACCCGGCCAATCACAAGGGCGCGTGCTCCCAGTAACTACACTCAAGTACGTGCACACCTCCACAAATTGGCCAGATATAGGGTTACATTCTCTTTGGTTACGGGGTGACTCAGCCAGGATATACAGCCGGCATAATGATTAGGTAATCGCCAACTTCACTCTTTTACGCTGAGTACTCAGAGTTTTTTTTCTGTGGTTGTAGCTCTTCGTTCATGTCACAATGACTTGAATATAACTCTCTTGAAGGAGTTTTGGCGGGAACACGGAAAAATCATGTCGTTGCATTCTATTATTTTCTTAAACTTGTGTTTTTTCGCGAATTAATGATTAAAAATGGTGGTGTTTTATTCATTGAGTGTTGAATTACATGCACGAGTGTGGGAAAGTGATATACTGTGGTGAAACATGTCTTTTTGTGTTGTTTTCAAAACTCCATAGAAGCTCATAGTAAAGTCGCCACAACTTTACTAGGGTATGACTTGGACTCGACTATGACTAATTTCGTGTGACTGACTGTGATATCATGACATATTTGACTTGATTTTCTTATAAATACTTGAAAAAATCATAAACTTGACACTGGCAGAATGCACAACGTGCGATGCCAAGAACTAAGAAAAAAAAAAACTCTCTTGAAGTTCGTCACTTAGCAGTGTCCGCAATATAGGGTATTTTCCCTAAATTTAGGGGGTTTTCAGATGTCTAGGGTATTTATTAAAGTAAAGATTTTTTTCGGGGAAAATATTTTCGGTACGTTATTTCGTTAAGCAACTAAGGTCTAATCAAAAGTCAACAAATTATGTAAAATAAATGTTGCAATAGACACTATTTATATATAATACCTATCTCCACATAATCTGCAGCAAATAATTTGAACAACGACGTGGGGCAGGTGTATTTGCAACATTTTTTTTAGTAGAATGTTTTTTTAAGGGAAAATGGTGCGAAAATAGTTGAATTTAGGGTATTTTCCACTGAGTCTGGGGGAAAATTAACTTCAAGGGCTGGCAACAACACTGTCACTTATGTACTTTTGTCTTACCTTGGCTTTACCGCCAACTTATGACTGTCTAAATATAATTTAAAAAAATATTATATTATGTAAAAAACTGATAAAAACAAGTTCCTTTAGTTTAATAAAAATAGCATCATTTTCTAAGAATTTGTTGGGAACATTGTGTGTCGAAGTCCATTTATAAAATATTTCGAAGTATCGATCTTATATAAATACTTTTCGGCACAGTGGGTTAAAATACTCGTATCAGGTGAAAAAAATTAGCTTACGTCTTACTAGGAATAATATTTTACTCCAAAATAAGTTCATCTGAATCAAACATTTTAAAGATTTAATAAATCTACTATTTATGAGCTACATGTAGAGCTTTTCATGTGGTTTTACTTTTATGTATGTTATGTTTTTTAGCTTTACCATTAACAATGGAATTTTTACTTTGATTATATACCCAGGAGAGCTAGATCTTCCAAGAATTTTTAATATTAGCGTGAGCAAGCATCATATTTGGAAAAAAAAACATTCATTTGAACGCCCCTCGCAACCAGTAGTTTTTTTTTTCTGTTTGTTCTATGGCCACAGCACGTTGGTGCATTGTGCCAATTCTCAAACCACTAGTGTTGCTTGCTGAATGGTATACACTACGCTACGGTCTAAGCTACTCGAGGCTTCCAATGTGACTCTGTAGGCAACGATTCATTCATCATTAATCATCATTATCAGCGAGGAGACGTCCACTGCTGGACGAAGGCCTCCCCCTTAGTAGGGAGGGGTTGCCATAATCACCACGCTTGGCAGGCGGCTTGGGGATCGCAGAATGTTCACCACCGTTAACCGTTAATCGTTATGCAAAGATTCTTATTCTTAAATTAATTCATTTATTATTAATCATAATTCCTTGGCAAATATCTTAGGAAAAGCCTGCCTTTCCCTGTTCCAGATTATTCTACCTTCGGTTTTATAGTTCCCGATTTAAAAAATCTAATGATTACGAAATCAACAGTGTAAGTTCCTAATAGGCTATCGTGCTCCATCCTACACCACATCGTTGCTTAACATCATCAGGAGGTGGTCAAACGCAAAAGTATTTCTTAATTTTTTTTAGTACAGTTTTAATCTATAGAAGGCTAGTTCTACAAATCAAGGAATTTTGGTCGGCTGGGGTCGTAGGTTCATAATTATTCAATTGATTTCCATTATGATGACGTTAAATAAAGGTTTATATCGGTTACTAATTAGGCCTTAGATTAGGATTAGGCTATATTTTTTACTTAGAAGTAACCTATACCTAACCTAATCCTATGTTATACCCACCTATCTCACGCAAGACATTTGATGGCCAAAAGGGACGTTAATCTCCACGATCATTTCCATCGTTTCCTTAAAAAGTGTCACCAGAACCCTCGGCGATTAAATCAAACTTTTTCATCCTCGACTCTGCGGAAATCGATTAAAGTCGGAAAAGGTGCGGAAGGGCGATCCGATTAGATCATTGGGAATCACATTACACAAATATTTTTGCCAATATACATGGCCATTGGAAATTAACAACCACATACAGGGCCTACAGGTAACACTATGCGCAGCGGCGGATTTACACATTTGCCGCCAGTAGGCTATTCAAATTTTGTCGCCCCTACCGATCTCTACAATTCGATACCCTAGGACAGAAAATGTAATATGACCCTAGTTCACAATCACGTCATAGTGGTTGATGATGACAGTTCTTTCATTTCGTTCAGAAATGAATACTTTTCATTGAACCTGTTTGCAGACCTGCCGTTTTCCTAATACGGATACGAGTCTATCAATGGGGCGAAAAATGAGTTAACCCTGAAAGTATCACTTAAACTCGGACCGACACTTACGTATCTAAGAAACTTTTAAATTCAGCTATCCAAAAAAAAATTGGAGCCAAATTTGCCGCCCCTATAATCTGCCGCCCTAGGCTCCAGCATACTCAGCCTGCTGGTAAATCCGCCACCGAGTTGAGCGTGAGCTATGGTCAAATGCTACTAGGCCATTTTTTCATTAAAAAACAAACTTTTAAGGTCAACTTACAGTACAGATTAGCAAACAACTTCCGTTATACGAATTTTAAAATAAAAAGAAACATCTGTTCTATGCTCAATATCATTAACAGCCAGAAGGAGTTTTGGCAGGATCCAACACGGAAAAATCATGTCGTTGCATTCTATTATTTTCTTAAACTTGTGTTTTTTAATGATTAAAAATGGTGGTGTTTTATTCATTGAGTGTTGAATTACATGCACGAGTGTGGGCAAGTGATATAATGTGGTGATACATGTCTTTTCGTGTTGTTTTCAAAACTCCGTAGAAGCTCATAGTAAAGTCGCCACAACTTTACTAGGGCATGAATTGGACTCGATTATGACTGGTTTCTTGTGACTTACTGTGATTTAATGACATATTTGACTTGATTTTAATAAAAGAAACTTGAAAATTCATAAACTTGACACTGGCACAATGCATAACGTGCGATGCCAATAACTAAGAAAAAAAAACAGTCAGAAGACGCCCGCTACTGAACGAAGGCATCCCCCTTAAAAGAGGGGTTTGCCATAAACCTCACGCTTGGCGCATAAACGAAATGTTTCTTATGCCTAGATTACACGGGCTTCGTTCGTCTTGTCATTAGTACTAATCGGCTAATATTCATATGAGACACTTGTCGCTTTCGTAAATAGGATCGGGTTTCTATTCACTTGTACTGTCACTTGCACGAATGAGTACTTTTAAACGAAAGGTTAGTACTAAGCATTAGCACGAAGCATTAGCTACGAAGGCCCGTGTAATCCAGTTGTTTGAAATTACATAATATATCCTGAAATTACGCTGACGGAAAATGACACATACGGCATACCACTGATGATACACTAACCATGATTTCATACGTAAACAAAACCCATTAAGTGCGAATCGGATTCACGTATGGAGGGTTCCATACCACCACACAAAATGTATAGTGTTGTACCTATAAATATTTATAGTTGGGACTTCTTCTTCTTCTTTTCTTAGTTATTGGCATCGCACGTTGTGCATTCTGCCAGTGTCATGTTTATGAATTTTCAAGTTAATTAAAATAAAGTCAAATATGTCATTAAAACACAGTCAGTCACACGAAACCAGTCATAGTCGAGTCCAAGTCATGCCCTAGTAAAGTATGCCCTAGTAAAGTTGTGGCGACTTTACTATGAGCTTCTACGGAGTTTTGAAAACAACACGAAAAGACATGTTTCACCACATTATATCACTTGCCCACACTCGTGCATGTAATTCAACACTCAATGAATAAAACACCACCATTTTTAATCATTAATTCGCGAAAAAACACCAATTTAAGAAAATAATAGAATGCAACGACATGATTTTTCCGTGTTCCCGCCAAAAAACCTAGTTGGGACTTAAGGCCGGTTCACACATATCAGTGAAGTCACAGTTCCGACACAATACCGGTTCAGTGCGAAATATTATTTCATACATTATCTATGAACGCATCCCCACTGACACTAAGGGCCTTACTTAATAAAACTTTCAACCGTTAGTCACTGCTTAAGATGTTCTGCCATCTTCTCTCTGACGTGAAGTTGCACGTGCTAGAAAAGGACAGAGTAGTTTAAGCAGTGACCAAGAGAATCGAGATTATTTTAGGTAAGGCCGAATGAGCACTGTGTCGTCACTGACACTGACAAGTTGGGATGCGTTCATAGAGAATGTATGAAAGAATATTTCGCACTGTGCCGGAACTGTGACTTCACTGTTATGTGTAAATGGAACTTGAAAATTTTAGTGGCTCTCGGCCTAGATATCAGTATCTACCGCTGATTATAATCGAGCGAGTGTCAATTTGGGTGAGTTTCGATGACGAGGATTTATTGGGAGGGGTGAGATCAGGGTAAATTATTTACCGTCTGAATGTAACCGATACCCGGCACGGCGGCAGAGGCAGCGTGATTAATGCCTCTCCAATATAGTAACGATGCATCATTTTCGTTTTATTTACGTACTTCTAAGTTAGTTCGTTGTTTTTGCATTATGCTGCATTATTCCGATTCCGAATCTTGCGGTCTTTCCGTTAGTGCATTTACTCAGGAGATGACACACTGTACATTACGGTGACGATACCGAGCGCTATACAATTCTATAGACCGTTTTCTCACAGAACAACACTACACGGCGTTTTGCGGACGATTTTCGGCAATATCATCGGAGCCGCTGAATTTGACGTTTTGTTACTGAAAGAATGAATGAATGATTTATTTCTCTGTTACTGTCGCAATGAGAGCGAGAGCGAGCTAGATCACCCAAGTTCACGATACAGCTGCTTTGAGTAAAACCATGAACTTGTTCACGACCACGACACGACATTTCATTCGGCACTCATTTTTTACTAAGCCGCGAATGCCGTAAAGTGCTTTCGTGCCGTGTCGCGAGAAAACGTACCCCGACACGATCTATTTAGCGTGTCGTGACTGTAAATCGTGTTGTCTAGTAAGTATGGTTCGTGAGAAAACGCGTTTAGGTTACCAGGGCTTTTCTATTAGATTGCCACGGCTTTTCCACTAAGTTACCACTGCTTAAAACCGGTCCTTGCCCGTGGTCCACCTACATTAGTTCACCTTGGTGTACCAACGGCATTTTGTCCCCCTTGATTCACCTCAAGAAAACTGGGTGTACCAGGGGATTTTATTTATTCCCATGGTCCACCTCAATTTATGGTTTTTAGAATATAATGCCCGTAGTCCACCTTGAAATGTTGACTGTTTTTTTCGTATTATTCCAAACCTGACCCGAAAACCTCGTCTCTAGTCTAGTCGATGACACGTGGACAATTATATCCCAGGGTGGTACTTATTATGCTTATTGTGACATCACCCATAGATGCTTGTTATGGCCTTATTTATAGTCAAAGTGGGGCTTCGTTAAGGATATTAAAATTTAAATTTCAGCTCGTAATATCCTTAAGTAGGCAGACATCACGACAACATCAGGATTTTATTGCCGGTGCTGTAAAATAGCTATTTCATATAAAGCCGGTATCGTTAAGCGTAGGTAGGTAAGTACCTAATTTTTATTGCGGACACGTAATTCTTTTTAATAAATTTTTGGATTTTTTCCCCAATGGTTTTAGGGATCCGTACGCGAAGAGTATTCAACGTTTCCCTAACTATACTAAGCATTTTGCGACTACAATGTAATTAACAGACAGACAGACAGACAGACCGAGTTAACCAATATAAATTGTAAACTAAACTAAAATAAACCAATTTAAACAGTAAACTAAACTAAAATTAATCGATATAAATAGTGAACTAAACTAAAATAAACCAATATAAATTGTAAACTAAACTAAAGTAAACCAATATACTTAAATTGTAAACTAAACTACAATAAACCAATATAAATTGTAAACTAAACTAAAACAAACCAATATAATATATTGTAAACTAAACTAAACCAATATAAATTGTGGTCGTGGTAGTCTAATTTGGAGACCGCTCGACTTGAAAGCCTGAGGTCACGGGTTCAAGTTCAAGTCCATATTTATGAGTTCTTTGGAGTTTATGTGCAGAATTTAATATCACTAGCTTTACGGGGATGGAAAACATCATGAGATAACCTGCATTTATTCATACTTCCGAAGAATAAAATTCAATAGCGTATGTGAATCAACTAACCTGTTACTGGGCCAGCTTGGTGGTTATGGCCCAATCGCGCTTTGAGGGTAGGCCGATTATGCAATATAAATTATATAGATATCGTTTAAAGTACCTACGGATCTACAGGCAACAAGGGGCTATAATTGTTGCTTAATATGTTAGTAGCCAGCGACAATGATAAGATGAATGGACGGGAAATAAGCGCACGGATTTTGAAGACCTTTGAGCGCCGGCTCTACACTTGCTGCAGTCATACTCTGTCTATGCGACATGCGAGCCGTACGATACGATAATACAAACTTATAATACATGTACACTTTTAGTTTTTTTTTTAATAAATTCAAGTGACGAGATGAGCAAAACGTTCGCCTGGTGGTAAGCGTCACGCCTGCCACTAACAGTAGCAGTGCCAGAATTGTGAACTTGCGAACACAATCCTACGCTGCACTGCACTGCGCTCGTCACCCTGAGATATTAGATGTTAAATCTCTTCATACCCGGTAATTTAGCTAGGTATGCTTGATTGTGTTGTCTTGTTAATTTTGATCGATTTGCAAGCGCTGGCTTTGTTCCATTATCACCGTCGCTGTTAGTAGGTACTTCAATAGCTAAATTGTGGTGGTTTTAACTTCGTAAACAGTTTCCTCTACAACAGAGGGTGGAAACCTCAAAAGCCGCGGCTGTCCCGAGCCGGCGGTGTGGCCGTCAGCCGACTGCGACATGGTAATCACCCGGCTCTCCAAAACGTCATGTTCAAATGTCACGCTGTAACTATGCGCAGAGAAACTAGGCTGTAATCTTGGGCAGTAATAGAACAGTATACCACATAAATTATTAATTATTACCCAGTTGTATTAAATTTTAAAAAAATGCATCAAAAAAACGTTTTCCGTTTTCACTCGATATGAGCCGATACACTGTCCTAATTGTACAAGTTTATTGTACTTATTTAATAATAGAGGCACGGATCTAGCGTTAATTTTAAAAACTATTGTGTTTATATTTTGTTATGAATAACAAACTTTATGTTGTGAAGTAATCCGTAATAGTATAAGGTAATCCAAATCAAAACCTGTGGAACGAAATCGGACAAATTAATGATGTAAGCTTAGAACTACACGCCATTTGGTACCTTTTGGGCCAGAGCACCCTAAAGAACGGCTTTATATCCCTAAGAAGAAAGTTAAAACTTAAAGCACAATTTTAGAAACTGATTGTGCGATTTTGAAGGTTTTCGTTGACAGAACTAAACTAACTAAAGTATTGCTGTCCTTAGCTAACATGCCTAGTAAAAAAGTGTCAGCATTATTTTAATTCGTTTAGTACTGTCAAAATTTACCACAGTTCTTCATCGCTTGCTGATCTTAATCCCTGTGTTTACATTTAGGTTAGTATTTATACTCTTACTGCATCTGTTTAGTAGTTATCACGGTACTGCAGACAAATAGGGTTACCAACTGTAATCATTAATAATCCGGACAACGTCAGAATTTAGTTTTCTGTCAGGACTTAATCACTTTTTTCATCACTTTCCAACTTAGGGCCGGTTTATTTATCCGTAGTCAAAATCGACATAACCATTTGTTAAACTGACTATAGTTAACTAGCTAACCATTAGTGAAATTTTTGACCTCTGGTCATGCTAACTATGAATCAAAAAACCGAATTATTGGGATTTTAGCAATTTGTTACCGTTTTTAACTATTAGTTGGTTTAACTACGGATCAAAAAACCGACCCTAAGTAGTTTATGGATTTATAAAGAAACAAAAAGCTTTGACCAATTGTTTTTATAATAACATTATTTTTGGACTTAAATTTAAATAACACTGTTTTAAACTGTCACGGTTGTTCATTATATGTCTATTATTATTTACGGAATATTTACCGTGATTATGTTGTGAAACGAGGGCCCGAACGTGACGTTTTCTGGCTGAAGATGAATCGAAGGGCGATTAAGATATCCGCCACACTGGCCCAGTTTCAGGTTGCTGGCTTCACATACGCCGTTTTATTTCTGCTTCAAACGTATGAAAGTTTCCTTGCGATGTTTTCCTTCACCAAAAAGCCAGCGGTATAATTTACTTAATTGTATATTTAAATCTGTACATAAACTCCACATAGCTTATAGGAAGGTACTTGATTTGACTCTCGACCTCAAGATTGCAAGACAAATGGTCTCCCAATTAATAATAATAATATCATCCATGCCGGTTTCGGCTACGGTGACCACTTCTGCTACTTAATCAGGTAAGGAGCTTCGCTGGTGTGCTCGAATATGGCTTATGTAGCCAATTTTGGCAGTAAATGTGCGTGCGTAAATGTGCATGTAAGAGTGCCATTGTATGAAATGTTGGCAGGCGATCTGCTCGTCAGTTCGTCTCGTTTTGCGTCCAAATCGCGCCTTCGGTCATTTATTAATCTCTCAATTAAGCTAGCAAGGGTCGTCTACCAATACTTATAATATTTATTAAAGCGTGGTAACCCTAGCTGCAGAGTGACATTGTGGGTAGTCGCACGCCCCGCACTGCCCCGGACTGCCACGGACTCAGCGGGGACAAGTTAATTAGCCCCTCGACAGGCACGGCCCCAACTGACAACCTCTGCCAACTAAAAAGACTCATATTTTACCAGCCGGTGACAACCTTGCAACTGAACTTGGTTAATGAAACTTTTAAACTTTTGCGAATTGAACACATAATTATATTATTATTTTTATATATTTTTTATTTTGTTATTATTTTTATTATTATTATTGATTTTTTTATATTTTTTATTATTTTTATTTATTTGTGCGCGATGAAGTCCCGTTGATTAACATAATTATGAACTTGGTTACTTGTTTTATTAATTACAACAAAATATAGGTAGCTAATGCAATGTACGTTAGTATAGGTTTAATATTTGGGGTAGGTATTCCTGATTGAGCACCAATTATTTGAAATGGTATTAAATCTGTACAAAATACATCATAGATTGGATTGGATAACCGCTCTCATATTAGACGGTGGACAGGTTATTACTAATTCGATACAATAAAAAATACTTACAGCCAACCAACCCCAAACCTCCTTCTTTTTTGAAGTCAGTAAAAAAAATGTTAGATTCTCGTCTTTTTTAATTTATAATATTTTTTGCTGGTAGTTTTCATGACTTCAGGGTTGATCCCGTAGTAACAGTTGTTTTAATTTTCAACGAGCTCATTTTCTCTTAGCATTTCCTCGTAACCGGCTCGTATTAGCCCATTCAATCTATGAGACTAAGTATGACGTTACTTGCATAAATGTGTCATCAAATATTAATTGAGGTTGGTCTCATTTGTTGACGGAGCAACAGTAAAAAATATAATAAAAGAAATATGACTTATTGAAAAAAAAACAATATTTGTAAAATGCATCATCCAGACCTGGACCTGGGTATGTTCTTAAACTGCAACCAGACCCACCGGAGGACGGGCAGCAGCGTCCTCTTGGTTAACGGTGGTGAACATTCTGCGATCCCCAAGCCGCCTGCCAAGCGTGGGTATTATGGCAACACCCCTTTATTGGGAGACTTTCGTCCAGCAGTGGCATCTTATGGCTGACGACGTGCATCGTCCAAAAATGCTGCAGGGCCGATTTTAATTAGTCATACTTATACAGTAATTTTTGGCCTTTAACTTTAACAGATGTGTTTTTTATTCATTTCAAAGAACCCAAAAATGATTGACCCTTAAATTGAGTGTCGTGTACCTAGTCGAGGGAATTGCAGCAATGTCATTATTTACCGTTAATATTTTCGGGCTGAAAATAATTCATTTAAACGCAAAATTTAAGAAAAAGGGTTTTCTGAAAGACATATTCCTTAATTTTTTACTTTTTATACGAGAGGTAGGTAGGTAACATTCAGAAATCAGAATGCGTGACTATTTAATTTTCCGGTCAATCCTTAACTTTCCTGTGCATAGCAAACAGGCTACTATTAACATTTTGCTTTGCTGTTTCCTTGTAAGTTTTTCACTAGAATCGAGTTGAAAGCGCCTGACCCCGTAAAGTCAGTCCTCAACAACAAGGCAGTTTTTAATTGATAATATCCCTGTTTATAAGCAATCTACTGTCTTTTGCAGTTCCGCCGGTTAATAGTCCGCTGCTGGACGTACCTAGGCCTACACTCGGAGGGCGATTCGGCCATGTCCACCGCACTGGGCATAATGCGGGTTGGTTTCCTTAACACCAGAGAACAGCCAGTAGCTTTCATCGAAAATCCAGTGGTATGAGAATTCTCCTAAGTGTAGCGTTCTATCCATTTCCGGCTTATTCCACGATGCCCCTTGAGGGATCCCACCTGAGACACCACTGTCCGGGGAGAAAACTGAAATCGAATGTAAAAAAAGACTAGAAATCCCCCTTCTTAATTACGCAATAGACAAAAAGACAATGTTTAATAATAGTCAATGGTTTATTAGTGGCCAAATACAAAATAATAATTACAGGGAACACGGAAAAGTAATAAAGAAAAAAAAATGTTTTATGGTAAAATGTGTTTTTCAGTTTAAATAATCACAAATCGAAACGAGGGAAATCGGTTGATTTTCGTAAAAAAAAATGCAATTTTGCTTACTTTTCAATCTACGAGATTTTGGACAAAGCTTATTCTCCTAGCTTCTTTAATATGTGAGCAGCGTAATTGCAATAATAATTTAAAATTTCATAAGGCAGTTTAAATGCATGTCGGGATAAACGCAATATCTCAGACTCGGCCGTCGTCGCGCGCTCTCCGCTGCACAGGGCCGTTAAAATGCTAATTTATATTAGGAACGAAGCACATCCTTTCTTCGCTCGAACTCAACGTGGCAATGAAATGGGCAAATAGTAATACTGGCAAGGATCGACTTTCATCTGTATGACTGTAGCAATACAGATGAAAATTAAAAAAATGTAAACGTAAGAGCTTATACCCCTAAGATACTACCCAACATCTTATACAGGGCTAGTTCTAATCAGTTAGCATCCTTATAAGGGCATATATTCTGTACATCAAAACAAACAACTTTTACTATGGGGCCATTGAAATTGCGAAAAAAAAAACAGCTGTTCCATACAAAAAAGTACATCGACCTTGGGCAACATTTATGGAAAAAAAAACACTTTATTTTTGGGATTTCAATGTTGGCCCCATAGTCAAAGTTGTTTTGTTTTGATGTACAGAATATGCCCTTAAAAGGATGCTAACTGATTAGAGCTAACCCTGTCTAAACCTGATTAGGTAATATCAATACAACGAGTAGCAGGTACCCACCAAACTGCTCAACTAACATGGAATACAAACAGTTTGAGCACACAATGCAAACTCAAGCACAATTCTGCAACGTAGCTCCTAACTACGAATTAGTTTATGAGTTACGCAAACCAGCTCGGTCTCTGGTTAACTTCTATAATAATTGTAGCTATGAAACAATCAGTTGCCAATTGCTGTGTTCCTAGTGTGCGCTGACCCGATATCCACTCAGTATCGGGTCAGCGCACATTAGGTAATACTTGATGTCACTAAGTAATACTTGAACCTCTTTACCAAGGCAATAATCATTGTTAGCTTTCATTTTATGACAGCAAAGAATTGTCTGCGAAAGTACCACACCTTTGCCAGTTATTCAATCCCCAAGCAGTAGTGTGCACGCATTACTGTGTTTTGGTTTGAAGTGCAATGTTGCCAGAGAAATCACTGGGCATGAAGAGATTTAAAAAAAACAGAAGCACCAGTCGGTTAGGTAAGTGTTGTATCTATGTCGCTATTTGGTATAATGATGTATATTTATTGCTAGTACTTCCTTACCTCATTAACACATTTTCAGTATTATAATATAACTAATAATATAAAAAAATAACGCGTATGAACAAACCTGTAAGCTACATTATTAATGAATAAATTGAAAATTTAATTGAAATTAACATCTAATATCTCAGGGTGACGAGCGCAGTGCAGTGCGGCGCAGGGTTGTATTCGCAAGTTCACAATTCTAGCACTGCTACTTTTATGGGCTGGCTTGGTGCTTACCATCAGCCAAACTTCTCGCACGTCTCGCCACTCTAAGACATTAAAAAAAAAAGAAAAAAGCCGTCTATGAGATTTAGGACACTATTCGTCACGCAAAAAAAGGTTTTAATTAGTCATGTAGATCATCCAATAATTATGTTTACGAGATTTGATCCCACGACCTCTCGACTCGTGAGTCTAGATGACTCCCATTAAACTACTACGACCAATAATAAGTAGGTTACACCCTTATAAATATTATTATCTGTAAAATCATCGACGTTATCTCGCGTTTTTAACTCATAGACAGTTATTAAGTATTAACAATGTAAACGGAATATTATTTCACAACCATTGACGTATGAACTATTCACAATTTTAATTTTAATGTTTGAAGGAAGCTCTTTTTTTCGTCATACACCATAATTCCACTCGTAAAGCACGTACATCAGGAGTTTAGCATTTAGATATGCAATTTTGGACTCTTGTCTAGTATCCTACAACAGAGCAACACGAATGAATTCCTATAAAAAATATGAACCTTTCCGTCAGAGGCAGCCGCATCAATATTTTGAGTTAATTATGCTATCGTCATTAAATTGTGTTAAGTATATTGCCTTTATGGTCAAACTTTCACGTTTACAGCGATCATTCGGGTCCTCAAAGGCTGCATCTATCTAAGCAAACTATGCTTAATTATTATGGTAAGTACATACATAGGTAAACCATGGCTTATTTTCATAATCGTTATAACGGACATATAACAGATAATAATATAACGGATGGACAGTTTGGATACGTTGAATTTTATTGTCAGCCCGTGTGGCTTTTGGACGATACTTTTATTTGATTTTGATTTTGACTTTTGATTTTAACACGCATGAGTCTTTGGTCAGCCCCGCAGGTCGGACCCGCCCGCCGCTGGACCCGCGGGTCCATACATCTTGAAAAACAATTGGTAATTTTTTACATAATCCTGCAATTTGATAAGAAAATTCGAAGAAGTATCTAGAACTCCCGGATAAGTAAATAATATGTTTTATTAGGTAATCTATAAAAAACACTCATGCACGTTGTCTGACTTGACTTATAAGTTTAATATATACCAGTTCTAAATAAAAAAGTTGGTGTCGGTAAGGTGTTGAACAAGTCGCAGACAGAGTTTTGAATGTGTTAGATGACTTCCAAATAGTTCGGGCTGTAGTTGTCTTTACACCCACCTCGCCCACTAGAGGTGAATGTAGCTTCCCCGACAGGTGTGTAGTCAAGTAGGCATCATTAAAGGGGATCGTGCCTTTATATAAGACAACGGTATTTATGACATGGTTGATTTTCCAAAAACTCCTTTTACTGTTAAAGAGTAATACGCTGCCGTTTTCTTTTCAATGGAATTAGTGTGAATGAACCGCTCTGAGTTGGTGTTTCTCGATAATTGTAATTATTAACTGTGTGTCTTTGAGTTCTAGTGAATTGGTTTATTCTAGGTAGTGACTCCCTAGTACATCTATGAATTTTACTTTTGTCAGGCCTGGTGCACTCCGCACTTAAGGGTATGAAGCTACAAGTACGTGGCAGGCTCGTCTAGACGGGCCAATTCAGTGGAAATAATCCAGTCAGACGAGATAAGAGTTACGCGCTAGACAAAGAGGCAACTTCTAGGTTAATATAGCTGTAGGTAACTAGTTAGAGCTCGCATGTCCTGAATTGCACCTTATTGTATGGTAGCAAGAGTCGCTATTCATTTAAATGATTTTGCGTAGTGAATATTATGTACCTACTGGTACTATTGTATATTCTGTGCTTTTGTTCAATTTCATTTTGATTCCACTTTCATTGCGCGAACCGCTAAATAGTGTAATGCGCTCCTCAGATACAATCTGGATAATATCTCCAAGTGAGTGAATTGGTACCTTCTGTGCAAGCGTGCTCCATTGTAGACCGCATCTTCATCAGGCGTGTTGGCGGTCCAACGCAATAACAATATCTAGTAAAAAAACGCCCTGATTTCGCCCCGAAACACACGTAGCTACAACCCTGTACCAGACAGCTCTAACCTTGCGACTACCCGCATTCTCGATAGAATTCATTCTGCCAGCAGTTTGCGAAAAACTTTTACCGGTTCTCCGTAGAGATATCACTGAAATGTAGATTGAACGCAGTTTACGACGTGGTAGTCTGATAAAAAGGATTTGACGACCCGCACTTTGTGAGCGAGTAAGATTTTTAAATTTTGTTTGTTCTACCCAACAAAAAAAAATATCTCCTTGTGATAACCACTGCCATGTAGGACATAGATGAAGAATGTATCATCCGAATACTCAATTTCAGAAGTTGCGGTACCTACATTCATAAAAGTAAGCATAGGCAAATAAATTTATATTATCGGACGGCCAGATCAATGCTACCAAATATAAATAGATAAATCGCCATCCGTAGATAATAGATGTAGTAAAAAATGTCTGCGAACAGACGCGATGCACGGAAGGGTACGTTTAAAGTACTAGTATTATATTGTGGTCGATTCTGACGGTTTTAGTTGACAGTTCTAAACTAATTAAAATATTGCTGTCACTTTTTTACTAGGCATGTTAGCTAAGGACAGCAATACTTTCGTTAGTTTAGTTCTGTCAACTTAAACCTTCAGAATTGACCACATTATCTTTGGTTTAAAGTTATAAATGACGTTAGTTAATATTACGCACTCCAGTTTTGTATTTTTTTTTAATTTGAAATATATGTAAGTAAATAAAATTATCTTTTCAGCACATTTGCTCAAAAAACGCATTTACGAAGCCTGTATATATTGTTAGAAAGTTAAAAATTATGCACCATACAACGGAACGTGCTGTAAAGTAGGTACTCTCAGCTAATTACCTATTTTACCGCACGATACGTTACATCGAAACTCCGTTGTATAACGCCGTGCGTATCCTTTGCAGTTTTTTTATTTTTATTTCCTTAACATATATATAAGAATTCCATCAAGGAGTTTCACATTACGAGAATAAATAAATGAATGGTAAAAACTCCTTGGAAGCGCTTTTGTTCAATGCGTTTGTCTCACTTTAATACTAAAGAGAAAATGAGACTAAAGATGTAGTTCTAATTTTCACCACGTGTACGTCGCGCCACATGCAAATTTCTTGCCATGATCATATCAGAACTTGGAGGAACTAGCTCTCGTATATAATCAAAGTAACAGAAACATCAAAGATTGTTGCGACTTTCCGTTCGATTTAGGAATCAATTTTATTTTATTTAACTTTGGTACAACAATAATTAGCAAACCAATCATGGAAGACTCTAAGAATACTCAAACATTATCTGAATAAGTTTGTTTCATTACCTTATTGTACTATTTTCACGCAGATATGTTGAACAATATTGTATGGTACACGCGCGGCAATTGGTATTTACAAACTCGTGACTATGGTAAGCCCGAAACGAAGTCTTAACTCGACGGATAAAAACACGAGACGGATTTATTCCAAGCTACTCCACGTTTTTAAAAGAAGGAATTAGACTAAACTATGTACCTAGGTAAGTACGTACTGTGAAGGCCCTTCAAACCGTAACACAGTGTTACGGTTTGAAGGGCAATGTTACCATCTTCATGCGCAAAGCATGAAGATTTGATATCTAGTCAGAGTGACAAGCGCAGTGCAGTGCAGGATTTTGTTCGCACGTTTATAATATTGACACTGCTACTGTTATGGGCAGGCGTAACGCTTACCAGGTGAACGTCTCGACGTCTCGTTCGTTGCGCCACTCCATTGAATAAAAAAAAACTCTATAGTTAGTAGGTAAAGGGATGAGGTAGAATCTTATATAGGAGAAGGTATATTATTAACTAATCTATAGGCCCCTCTACAGGCCTCCCCACGGCCTGCGGTATGGCGGCTATATCTCCGGGTGATATATTGAATTCTTGCCCATAAAATCACCTCTTTGCTCCCCATTTCAGAAATTCCTATTTTCACCTCAGCTTCCCGATAAATAGCTATTTCTTTTCATACGTTCACAAAGAACTTTTTGGTATTTCATTGTGCAGGAATTCGTTTGTTTCGTATAGTACCTACCTAATATGCAAAATAAAGCTTTGAAAACCATTTTGCACTTAGGCATAATTTAAGTCTTGTAGTTAAAGTTAAATAGTTTAGAGTTTTGGCGAGAACCCGAAAAAATCATGTCGCATTGTATTATTTTCATAAACTAGGGTGTTTTTTTGTGAATTGATGATTAAAAATGGTGGTGTTTTATTCATTACCTAAGTGTCGAATTATATGCACAAGTGTGGGCAAGTGATATAATGTGGTGAATATCTTTCCGTGTTGTTTTCAAAACTCCGAGAAAGATTAGGCTTTAACGGACTTTCACTATACCTAAGTATAGTATAGACTAAAGACTATACTTATTATTTGACTTAATACTTTAAAATACTTGAAACATAATTATATTTTTATACTTGACACTGGAATGCACAAAGTGCGATGCCAATAAAGAAGAAATATAAATACTTGCTTGGGTTTCGTTCGTGCATTTATAAACGGGGTTATTAAACCTCTTAGGATCAGCTTCTGCAGTCTGCACAGTCATTTGAGGTACTTTTGTTCCATGGCGTTGAAAATTGCGAGAAAAAAATAATTATAAAAATAATAATTATTATTTTTCTTCTTTCCTCCTAGGAGGATAATGGCGTCGCACTTTGTGCATTTGCGAGTGTCAAGTATTTTTATTTAACAAGTTTTTGATGAATTTCAAGTCAAGTTAGTCACAGTCAAAGTCATACTTAGTAAGTCACAGTCAAGTCCAGTCGTGCCCTAGTAAAGTCGTGGCAACTTTACTATAAGCTTCTTCGGAGTTTTGGAAACAACACGATGACACGTTTCACTCTTTCACTACATTATAACACTTGACCACACTCTTGCGCGTAAATCAGCATTTATTGAATAAAATGCCACCATTTTTATGCATTACCTAACACTCGAAAAAACGGAAGTTTTGGAAAATAAATAACATAATGCAGCGACATGTTTTTTTTTCTCGTTCCCGCCTACATTTCTTTTATTTTATTCGGGAAACTAACTGCGACAAGAAAAAACGTAATTACTAAACATTTAAAAAACTATACGCCATTTAAGAGTTTCCGCATATCGCAGGATCTATGAATACTTAGTTTTTTACTAAGTATCGTTAATTCTAAGTTCGCATTTTCACGTGGGTACTTATTTTCATATTAACCTACTTAAACTTTGTTCATATACGATCTCTAACGTCGAGTTACGCAAAATACTAGCAGCCAGGCACCAAGGCTGGTCGTTCCAGTGGATTGCGAGGCTAATTTTCTGCCCCAAATAATAGCGAATCTTCTGGTCACGTGTAGATTCTTTAATTCCAAATCCTTAAACAAGAATAATTATAACTATACAGGCTTAGTTTTTTTGATGGTTTTGGTGCTACTACTATCTGGCGCTTAAATAACAATATAAGAAGAAAAAATATATCAAACTCAATTCTCATCTTGAAAACAAAAATATCAAAAATCTCAACTTTTTCCACTTAGATAAATAAATATTACTTACTATAGAACGAAGAAAATTTAATTAAAACTCAGATTGGCTCGCAGCTCCAACTGTAGCCAACTCAATTATAAAATTACCATTGAGTTTTTCAGTATATTTTCAGTATTAATAAAATACTTTGTGAACATAAACGAATTATAATAATGTGTCAATACACCACTAGAATAAATAATTATTATGTTTTAAATTCTTAGTTTATTTGACACAATATTAAAATATGTAATAAATATAAATACATTTCTATATTTGTTTGTAGCTCAGTGATTAGTGCGCAGTGATTGTATTTCTCTCCGAAGGGCGGGGGTTAAATTTCCTTTTCTTTATTATTTTATATGTGTATACGTAGGTTACTAAGACACAAAATAACTAGCACGATATTTTGGAAACCAAATGAATTAAATGTTCAAATTGCAAAGCTAGCGTTGCAATCAATTACTCGGCTTTTAAACTTTGCGAATTTAGGAGGTACCATTTTAGGAAGCAGAAATTTACGAGCCAGCGATGGCTAATTCGGCCCTGAAAACCACGGGCTTTAGATCGAAACGGACTGGGCATTAATCACGTGAGCCCGAATTTGGTCTGTTAAATCTCTGAGTCCTCTGTTTACCAGACCAGACAGCACGGCAATATCAGAAGATTTAACTTCTTCATTTTTGGCATCGCACTTTGTGCATTCTGCTAGTGTCACGTATTATGTTTTTTTTTCTAGTTTGCGGTAGCATCAGAGTCATGAATTCAGTCAGTCGCACAAAGTCAGTCACAGTCAAGTATACCAAAAAATCCTTTTTTCTTTTCTGAATCAACATTGAGCCTTCGCATTGAGAGCCCGACTCGGCCGGTTTAAAGATAATTGGATTTTATATATTTTTTATCTATAAAGGTACCAAATTTAATCTTTCTATGTGGATTTCAAGACAAAAAAATTGGAAAGAAAAACATGTTTCGTGTTTCTATTCAAATGTTTATTATTTTTTAGTAAATCCACCGTAGTAACGCATAATATGAAATAATGTTAAAATTTCAACCGACCACATTTTACGATTTTGAATATGCTAACAATCGTTTTTCGAAAACGTATTATAATTTTTGATGGGGCTAGCATTCCCCAAAAATCAATCTGTATCATTTTGGAATGTATGATGTAGGTAATGTTTATGTTTTATTTACAATGATAATGCCGTACTTAACTCTGCCCAATTCTGAACCTAAATATTAAAAGTAAGCAGTTATAGCATAATGTGTGTTTTATATACCTACAGTTGGTTTATGGTATAATTGTTGAGACCAAGTGTGGAATTATAAGTGAATGGAGTTTTCTTATACAATTATTAAAGTCGTAATAGGTCGGATAGACGGAGAAACGACACGGTAGAGGTAATAGGGTCCCGTTAGACAGTTTTCGGCTACGGAACATTAAAAATGAAATTCGTTTCAGAGGATTACAATCCATCCCAAGCGTTTTTCTTTTAATTCCTTTTTTTCTGGTCTCGATCTTTTAACTGAAGCGTGTCTAAGGCCTACATCATGGAAGGTTTCAGGGACTTTATATTCCTCTAGGCCTGCTTGTGCATCGCTATCAAGTGTTAAAGAGCTTCGCCTTTGTCCTTCGTTAAGGAATCCCAATGTCTTCATAGCTGCCACTGATGACATAAATAGAAGGCCCTGTGTTTTAAAACATTTGCGCATACCCGCTATTGACACATCTGCAAATGAAAAAGGCAAATCTTGTTAAAAAATAACGTGTTAAGTAGTAGGGTTTTTTATAGGTTTTTTTTCTTCTTTCCTCCTTGGAGGATTATGGCGTCGCACTCTGTGTATTTGCCAGTGTCAAGTATTTATAATAAGTATATCAAGTTTTTATGAATTTTAAGTCAAGAATGAGTCTTAGTCACCGTCAAAGTCATAGTTAGTCATAGTCAAGTCCAGTCCGGCCCTAGTAAAGTCGTGGCAACTTCCCTACAAGCTTCTTCGGAGTTTTGGCAACAACAGAAAAGACATGTTTTACCGCATTGTATCACTTGCCCACACTCGTGCGCATAAATCAGCACTTAATGAATAAAAGGCCACCATTTTTATGCATTAACACTCGAAAAAACACACGTTTTGTAAAATAATACCATGAAACGACATGATTTTTTCGCGTTCCCGCCAAAACACCTTTATAGGCTTGCGTTTGACTGCCATGTCTACGATGGGGCACGCTTGAAGGTTAGAAGCTAAAATTGTTATAACACAATTTTGAGTCGCACCCAACCGGTTGCGGTGGACCTGGGTATGTCCTAAAACTGCATTCAAAACCACCGGAGGACGGGAAGCAGCGTCCTCTCGGTTAACGGTGGTGAGCACTCTGCGATTCCCAAGCCGCCTGCCAAGCGTGGGGATTATGACAACCCCTCCCTATTTAGGGGGAGGCCTTCGTCCAGCATTGGACGTTTTTTGACTGATGATGATGCCTTATCCATACAAATTTATTACGGCACCTGATTGCATCAGCTGGTGAACAATGCCGTCACTTTTATACTCCATCATAGTATAAAATATACCTATACTGACTTTACTGACTGACTGACCGATAGACAGCCTAACACTAGATTCCACGAACTGACGTGAGAAAGCCGTCACCTCGATTAAAAAAGACAGCCGCCCACATTCTCCAGTATGCCCACTGATAATGGTACATTGTAACTGCGTCAAAATATTGGGAGCTCATTTCACAACATGATCTGTGATGGTGAATCCCGTAAATAATAATAGAAATATTTCTGTCAATATTGTCTATTTTTGTAGCTTATAACTTATACAGGGTTAGTTCTAATCAGTTAGCATCCTTTTAAGGGCATATTCTGTAAATCAAAACAAACAACTTTTAGTATGGGGCCAACATATAAATCGCGAAAAAATTTATCAGCAGTTCCATAGATACAAAAAGTTCATTGACCTTGGCCAAAATGTATGGAACAGCTGTTTTTTGTGATTTCAATGTTGGCCATAGTAAAACTTGTGCAAAAAAAACAGCTGTTCCATACATTTTGGCCAAGGTCGATGAACTTTTTGTATGGAACTGCTGATATTTTTTTTCGCGATTTTTATGTTGGCCCTATACTAAAAGTTGTTTGTTTTGATGTACAGAATATGCCCTTAAAAGGATGCTAACTGATTAGAACTAACCCTGCATAAACTCCTTTGTCAATTTGAACAGCGTTTTGCATTAATAACTTAACTAACAAAGAACCAATGATACTCACTCACACCCAATGAACAAGATAATAAGTCAACATGGCAATGATTAATCATGGTCCTCACATCAGGTTTGGTATTGTTTTTGTGTTTATTGTAGTGTATAAACGCGCAGACCGGGTCATACGTGTCAATGCAATACGTAGGGCAAGAGTGATTGCAAGCTTGGTGTGCGCCTGGGATGCTGAAGTCATTCACGCGTCTGCCTTCGTGCACCTTGATGCCACATTTATCCCCGGAGATTTGTTCGATGACTGTAAAAACAAAAATCAGAAGACTGATCGTTTTAGATACCATCTATTTGAGAAACGAGATTGTAATATTCAAAAACTATGCTTATAATCTTTGATTATCTAACCAGCCCCAAAGCATAGACTTGCCAGCTTATGCATAAAATACACTGAAGAGAGAAGGAAAAACTAGGGATTTCGCTTTTCTGTGATAAAATACTAAAACCTATTTAAAACCTATTTTAGTTAAATAGTACATTGTTATCGTAGGGGTGAAAGTAACTCATTTAGGGTTTGGCGCCCTAGCGTAGCAAGGGCGCTAATAGTTCGAGGGACTCTAAAAAAACAAACTGTTATTCTTGGCTTGGCTTCCAAAAACACCTGAGTATAAAAAAAAACTACTTTTTAGTTTAAGTTTGTACATAATATTGAAATTATATATAATATAGTATATGTATAGTCTAAAAGTCGGCTTTCGTATTTATTTTTTTCTAAAAATTGTTGTTTATTTTTATTTTTATTGTTAGTAAGTGTGTTTTGTTTACGCAACGCTCCCAAGAGTTTGTTGTGGATATGAACAAATTGTGTCAAGCTCTTACCTGGTTATTGTCAAACAATATATACTCTACTAGCGGCCCGTTCCGGCTTCGCACCGGTGGACTATTATTTTTTAAACATTGAGTAAGTATATTGAAAAAACTTTTGATGAATACTTACCATACAAAAACTGTGAGAATACTATAAAAACAAAACAGTAAAAATTTAGTAAAATAATTTATAAGTTGTTCTGAAAAGGACTTTTTAACTGGAACAAAAAATGTGCTATGAAAAAAGTCAAAATATTTAATGTCCGACCGCGCGTTCAGAGCTACCTATTTCATAGAGTTTCTTACCCGTGGTCCACATAAAAGGTTCACCTAGGTGTTCCACGGATACCTTTTTGTATCCGTGTTCCACGAGTACACTGAATTAAAAGTGTACTCGTGGAACACCCAGGTATACAATGCGTAATTCAATGTACCCGTCCAATACCCATTTGTTTACTTTTTCACTCCATGTCCTTTCTTTTTAACTGACTTCAAAGAAGGAGGAGGTTCTCAATTCGGTTGAATTGTTTAATACTTGTTACCTCAGCACTCCTAAGCACACACTTACTCAGCGATATTTTAAATAGCTTGTTTCAAGTCGTCTAAAAAGAGTAGGTATACTACCTTAGGTAGGTATCTTATTGTAAGTCCTTACGGTGGTAACTTAAATAAATAATGTTATCTGATTGCCTACCAATATTATAAATGCGATAGTTTGTCAGTGTGCGGGTGTGTATGTTTGTACTCCATCACGCTGAAACGGCTGAACGGATTTGGATAAAATTTGGAATAGAGGTAGGTACTTTTTACCTCAGAATAAAACATGGCTACTTTTTATCCCAAGAATCGCATAAAACTGCGGGGTGCAGCTATTTGTTTAATGATTTACCCGTGGATCATACATACGAAAAAAACGACGAATTAAGAACCTCCTCTTTTTGTGAAAACGATTAAAAATACAAACATACATTTCTGTAAAGGCTGCTAAAACATATCCCTTCCTTTTGGCTTTGCCGTAGTTGTGTATTTTTACTTACTTACACGCAAAGTTTTGCAGGCGACACTTCATTCTGTTGAAATAGCATATGTTCTGGTAGCGCTCGGTGCTGTTAGTGCCGTCTCTTGCCATCGTCATCCCACAGACTGGATCAATGATATTAGAACACTCCATTTCGCAATTATCTGCTAGGACCTCCGCCAGAACTAAAACTACAATATAAATTGACATGCCTTACTTGATTTCCACGCAGGATAAAAAATATTTATGTGATGAACAAAGATGTTTATTTTGTATCTAGGAGTTGTATGTTATAATTAATAGGCATGTATTTCCTTTGCTCGTCATTCAGGTATTTTCCAAAAAAGTAAGTACTCGTATTCTACTAACATTGCTTTGTTTGAGGCTAGATGGCGCTCTCGAATAGTTAAAAAAATGAGGTAAAGCTGGATGCAAAATAAATTAGATATTTTACATACAGATGATATCATAAGCCTTTATTAACTACAACAAACTATACAAAGACTACTTATACTACTTAGCCTACTACACCAAAATCAAAAGGAGTATCTGGTGTATCGGTCTGGACCGATGAAAGTCTAGAGATAATCCAAATGCTCAAACCCACTAAGTACCAATCGGCAGCGTACCCAGCATGCTGGCGGCATTGCTTTTGTTGAATGGTAATGCTTATGCGTTGGCCCAAATAAACTCCAGCATTTTGATCACATGTCGCTTCGACCAGACGCTATGATATTTGTTGAAAAAAAAGGTCCCGGTCCCTACGGACCCAATGTCTCAACACCAAGAGGCTCATATATGTAACCTCTGCCGAGGTTAGCATATTTGCGCCGCTTGTGCCGCTCCGCCGAGTTTTCCGCCGCACCAGCCCTACATTGTGTCTCAGAAAGATAAGACGGTGGCAAATTATCGACACAAGTTGCGTCCCATACAAGGAGCTGTCCCAACTTCCAAGGCAACTATCATACCGTCAGGTCTTTTTGCCATTGTCAGGCGCAAGACTGCTCGGTTCAAGAACAGCTGCATCACTGGCTTAGGTTAAAGCTCGTCGTATGATATCATTCAGGCTAGCGTGACGGACGATTCGACCAGCGCTTCGTGAGCAAGAGAGATCATTGTGACCGAGCTGATCGACAGCAGTACCACACTGGCAGCGATGGGCCTCACAGCACTTTGCACCCAAGTGCAAGCTGACAGCTAGCCGAAATGCAGTCTAAAAGACTAAAAAACAAGGAAATAGCTTGCAAAAGCTTGCTATTTTATACTTGTACAAACAAACAAACTCTCATTTCAGTTCTTAGATTTAATTTGAGTCTACTACTTTAAATTCATAAAATTAATTAACTTCGCACAATCTTTCATCAATAAAAAATAATAATTACAAAAAAACATTTTTAAAGTTCATCATAACAAAAGTAGATAAAATAAATGTAATCTACATAAAATAGTATAGAGCTGACAGACATCGTCCTGTCTTGGAAATATAATAAAAATCCTGGAAAAGGATAGCAGCGCCACCTACCGAAATGTGAATCTAAACCATCTAGAGACCCAATCGAACGCATACAAAACTTCAAATCGGTCCGCCCTTTGGGAAGAGTTCAGTCAAATACACACGTACAGAAGTATAAATAAATATATAAATAAATATCGCAGGACATTTTTTTACACAGCGCCATCTAGCCCCAAACTAAGCAAAGCTTGTAATATGGAAACTAGATAGCTGATAGAATACTTATATAATTTTTTTTTCTTATACCTAAAGGTAATAATAATATATAAGATAATGTATCTCACTTGGCATATTTTGCGTAGTGGGTAAAAGATACATTGTTTGTTATTTCCAAGCATTAGCAACACTGTAATAAGCTATCAGAGGAAGAATATTGGTTCGCAGAATATAGATAAATATTTGCGGTTGCGGACGTAGCGAAACTCTGATTCATTATTGGCTTATTTTTATCTACCCCTCCAGAATAGGACGCAATGCGATATTGCATAAACTTTATTAATTTCATCTGAAGGATATAATAATATTTTCAAACCACCTGCTCGACAATGTCCAATAACACCTAATACCTTACCTATTAAGCAATATCAACGTAAAGCAAGGCATTAAGTTACGGGATATAAAAGTATATGAAAATCCCGTGGGATAAAAAAAAAAGAAAAAAATAACATATGAAAAATCTTAGGACAAATAAGGGCATTGTAAAGAGAGTTTATTAGAAAATCGAACTGGCCACCATAGGCAGAACAGAAAAAGAATTAAAAAAGCGCGACTGGGTTTGTTTGTTTTATTGCAGAATGTATGAAAAGTAGAGTATTCACCTCTAAGATAAAGCCTGTCTTCGTCTTGGGCGGCTTGAACCCCGCGCTTCACCCAGGACTCTACTCCTACATAACTAAGAGCCCTCGTTAGTGCTCGTTACGCCCAGGATCAAATATGTTTTTTTACCATTTTAGTTTAGGTTCTATCTTAAACGACAATACTATGTAGAAGCGTCAAACTTAGATGATCATAGTCCACACTTTTAGTCATAACAAACAATTCTAAAAACTGGTCAAGTGCAAGTCAGTTACGCGCTAAGAGTTTCAATACCTTTTTTGTAGTGGTAAGGCTTTATTGCAGAGTCCGCCTGGGTAAATACCACACCTTTGCCAATTATTGGGACGCCAAGCAGTGGTGTGCTAACAACTGTTTCGGTTGGAACGGAATGTTACCAGATAAGTTACTGAGCTCGAAGAGATTTGACATCTAATACGAGTATCTCAAGGTGACGAGCGCAGTGCAGTGCGGCGCAGGATTTTGTTTGCAAGTTCACAGTTTGTCACTGCTTCTGTTATCGGCAGGCGCGATGCTTACCATCAGGCGAACGTCTCGCCCCATTGCATAAAAAAGCTGTGAAACACAAAACCACGACACACAAGTCTGACTCGCATTTGACTGGTATTAGTAAAGATACTAACGTTTGAGCAATATAATTAAATTCATCCTCGATATCGGGAAATATTATCGAGCGTTCGCGGCACTACAGTCATCGTACAAAACGATCTCTCCGTTGAAGCGTGACAGTGAAATTACAATCTGACGTTTACAGCTGAAGATTTACGGTTAAAAATTTAATTAAATCAGTGATTGTGAAGGCAGAATTTCCATCGAATTTTCGGAGAGAATTGCGGCCGTTAGTGCGTGGCATTTATCTTTTAGTATAGAATTATTCGATCAGCGATAGGGTGTCTGTTATACTTGCCTCATTTTCCGGGACATACGACTTCCTGAAAAAAAATCAGTATCCACGTCTACGTTTTTTTTTGTCTTAGTTCGTGGCATCGCACGTTGTGCATTCTGCCAGTGTCAAGTTTATGAATTTTCAAGTTTCTTTTATTAAAATCAAGTTTCAATCAATTCAATCACAGTTAGTCACACGACACCAGTCATAGTCGAGTCCAAGTCATGCCCTAGTAAAGTTGTGGCGACTTTACTGTGAGCTTCTACGGAGTTTTGGAAACAGCACGAAAAGACATGTTTCACCACATTATATCACTTGCCCACACTCGTGCATGTAATTCAACACTCAATGAATAAAACACCACCATTTTTAATCATTAATTCGCGAAAAATCAGTAGAATGCAACGACATGATTTTTCCGTGTTACCGCCAAAACTCCCACGTCTACGTTACGGGTGTATCATAAGTTAATCTTAGCAACCTTAGCAACGATTATTAGCTAACACAGATTACAATTATTATTATGTAATTACCTACAATGTAAACTATAGGTTACCATTAGTATAACTCAGATACTTACTGGGTTTATAGCTTTTTAAGACAATAGATAGAAATTTACTCTTAGCACAATTATTATCGACCAAGCCATAATTTAATTTATTAATTATTAAAAAAACGATTGCCGACAGCCTTGTCAAAAAAAATTTCACTGCTTAACTATAGTGTTCTTTTGAAATACTAGTCGAGAAGAGCTACCCCTTGATCGCTATATATAACAATGTTTATTTTTATTCAATGGAGTGACAAGACGAGCGAGCGAGCATCACGCCTGCCCACAACAGCAGCAGTGCAAGAGTTGTGAACTTGTGAACAAAATCCTGCGCCGCACTGCACTACTCTCGTGACCCTGAGATATTAGAAGTAAATCTCTTCATGCAAGAAATTTCTCTGGTAACATTTCCCTTTAAACCGAAACACAACAATGCTTGCACACTACTGCTTAGCGATTGAATAACTGGCAAATGTGTGGTACTTCCCCAGGCGGACTTTGTAATACTCCTACCACTACCTACATGTAATACTCCTACCACTACATGTAATACTCTTACCACTACATGTAATACTCCTACCACTACATGTAATACTCTTACCACTACATGTAATACTCCTACCACTACATGTAATTCTCCTACCACTTCATGTAATACTCTTACCACTACATGTAATACTCCTACCACTACATGTAATACTCTTACCACTACATGTAATACTCCTACCACTACAACTACAAGTGTGAGTTATTACTCTAGACCCAACCCGCTGAGATCATATACGTGGCAATAATTCTATGTTATCTTATAAGTCAGGGATCCACAATATCCATGTTGTGTCTGTCCTAATTGCCTTGCATGATGGTAGCCCTGCATGGCCCGCAATGTCCAAGGACGGATCTGATTTATGACAGGACGTTAGCTCGCAGTGCGGGACATTAGCTACGAGTGATTGCTGCGCTGCGGTCCGTGCCAAGAGCGCACTCAGGGCGAACCTAAGAAGGGCTTGACCGCCATATTTGCTAGAATATTATACCGGCTCTACAGTCTCGCCGAGACTGCTATAGTACTCTGACTTAAAATAAAGCCGTAAATCCGATGACTCGGACAACGAGGATTCCGTACCTCCTTCCTACAAGTACTAGATAATCCGCGATAGTTAAGTGTATAGTGAATATTCTGTACACATTTCAACCGGCTATCTATTACGATTCACGAGATTATAGATCAGTAAAGACCGGAGAGACAGATTGACAGACAGACAGACACGGCTTTGGGTACGAAACCCTAAAATAATTTCCACTTTCGTTCAATATGCCAAACGCGATATTCAAAAAAATATGTGTGGTGATAACTCAGACATACTATTTTCTTGTTGTTTTCAAAACTTCGTAAAAGCTCTTAAGAAAGTCGCCACAATTTCACTAAGGCATGACTTGGACTTGACTGTGACAGTTTTGTTTTGTAGTAAATTGCTTTAATTTTTGGACTTATCTTGGTTACTGATACTATCAAAAACTTTTAAAATGCCAATGGCAGAATGAACAAAGTGTGATGCCAATGGAAACTCATTACTCCATATTACAATTTAAAAATTTAGTTGTACGCAGAAGAAGCCACCAAATTGTCCTACAAAAAAGGTATAAGGTTAAGGTTAAGTATCGTACAAAACTCCTTTCTCCCTATGAGTTTTTGAATTGTATAGCCCTACAAATTTGTACTACCTATTGGTACAAAATGTTAGAACTAAAAAAACTCACAGGACCTATCAAAACTCCGTAAAAGCTCATATGAAAGTCGCCACAAACGAACACTAGGGGCTGTGACTATGCAGTGGGGCATGACTTGTACTTGACCGTGGCTTTTTTAATTATTTATTTTTGATATACTATACTGTGTTGTAAATTGCATATACTTGAAACTGGCAGAATACATTATGAGCCAAAAAATAAGTAAGTATGTGCATGTGGCGCCGCGCGCCGGGCCGCCGCCAGCATGCTGGGTACGCGCCTCTGGACATTCATTGGTCTGGATACAATCCTTTTGTTTTTTTATAGTATAGGTTAAGTAGATTAGGTAGTTAGGTCAAGTTTATGTATTAGTTTGTATAGTTAATACCATTTTTCCCCAAAGTAATCAAAATTTTGTGAACAAGTCACTCCTTAACGAAATAAAGAATAAAGTGCACTGTTATATTATTCCATGAATGGTGGCCAAGGCAAAAATCCTTGAAATTCCGGTTTCAGTAAAGAATTCCATTGAAAGGAAATTCACGAAAATCCACGGATAATCTTTATTATTACACTTGTAATTTTTGGCAGCACTTTATGGAATCCCACTACTGTGAAATGAAGCTGTCCATAATTTACGACCTTTGAAATGAAAATGTCTTCGAACCCACTTTATTTTCTGCTTATAAAGGGAATCTTGGACTAAACGCTCTTTCTTGCTCACACTGTGATTATCTTCAGTAATATAATTAAATTAAATAATAGAAGATGTTGTTGCTTAACAAGTATCTAGCTTGGAGGAGTCAACTCTTAATCAAATGAATCTATTAATATAATTATATATTATTATTTAATAAATTAATAATAATTAATTAATAATTTTAAATTAATTTTTAATTTTATTATTTTATAATATTATTATTATTATTATTCTAACTGTAATTTTTTTGTACCTACTGATGTTACAAAAAAAATTATTTCTTTGTCTTCTTTCTTTAAATGTCTAAATCTAGCCATGGATATTGTTTGGTATGGTACTTACAAAACTACTTACTTGTTGCTGAAGACCTGCGTGCGTCTGTGCTGAGGCATTTCGTCGGAGAGATGATCAGATAAGATCTTTATGTTATTCTGGCTTCGTCCTGGCGGAGTGCCTCTGCCCAGGGGTATATCTTATATTTTCAATTTAATTTATCTGTACCTATACTAACCAAATAGTTTTGTAAGTATTTTTTAACATTTGTAACTAAGTACTAGCCCCTGGATCCCAGTTCCTGATAAATTTTGAATTTGAATTTGGAATTTGAAAATTTCAGTATGGCATGGCTTCCATAGTAATTCTGAACAAGATTGGCGCTAAATTATTGGCTTTTTTCTTTCTTTGTTATTGGCATCGCACGTGGTGTATTCTGCCAGTGTCAAGTTTATGAATTTTCAAGTTTTTATAGTAATCATCAAGTCAAATATGTCATGAAATCACAGTTATTCACACAAAATTAGTCAGTTGTAGTAAAGTTGTGGCAACTTTACTACAAGCTTCTTTGGAGTTTTGGACACAAAACGAAAAGACAGTTTCACTTCATTATATCACTTGCCCACACTCGTGTGCGTAAATCAGCACTTAATGAATAAAACGCCACTATTTTTATGCATTCAAACTAGAAAAAACACAATTTATGGAAAATAATACAATGCAGCGACATGTTTTTTTCGCGTTCCCGCCAAAACGTATGCCGTCTTATGCATAAAACACTAAAAAGTATTTCAAACCTATTTTGTTAAATACGTTTTAGCGTTTTATGCATATGACGGTAGGTATTTTACTTTGAAGTCAATATTTAAAATTGCGCATAATTAAGCATAGCTAGCTCACACAGGTTTGAGGGTGTGGGTCTGTCTGTTGGTTCGATTCCCAGTCCCACCCAGCACAAAAAAGAGTGACAAACATAAATACAAAGACAGATAAATTAACTCTTTATTTTTCACACCATAAATTAAACACAAAAAATAACAGCGTAACAACAAGTAGTGTAAGAAATGGCGGCCTAATTGCTAAAATTAATCTCTTCCTGGCAATTTTAGAACGGAGAGGATTTAAGTATAAATGTGTGTTGTTCGTTGTCTGGGTGTTTTAAAATGTTTTGTGTTTTAAGTATTTATACCAACTTGTTTTGTCGAGTCTATCTCGGCCGTGAAAAAGTCGACCACGTGGTCGGTTTATAGTGTTACTAGACCACTAACGTAAATTAGAAGTCAGGAAAAAAGTGGTGCAATTTTTTTTATATTCTAAAGATATCATTATTCATTATTTTAACCGACTTCAAAAAGGAGGAGGTTTTCATTTTTTGTTTGTAGGTGTTTAAATGATACGTGAATAAAAGATTATGATGATAATTATATTTACCAAAAAAAACCTATACAAGTATCTGATTCCCAAAAATCAAGTTATCTGGTTCCCAGACCTTAGCTTACTCTAGGGTTAGATGAACCAGTGAGAAATATTACCATATTAAAAATGTTCAACAATACTGAAGGGCATGTATGCACTCATTTTTATGATAAATTTTTATTAAGGGACCCATCAAGAAATCGAGAAAATAAATCTGTTCTATACATTTTGTCCAAGGTCAATGAACTTTTTGTATGGAACAGCTATCGCTATTTCAAGGTTGGTCCCATAGTAAAAGTTGTTCATAATGATGAGCACATACATACCCTTCAGTATTGTTGAACCTTTTTCGTACACATTGTATACTTGATTTCATTGAAATGAAATGAAATGAAATTTATTAGACATCAACAAACGTTACATAATCAGATATGTTAAACAGTATGGTTTGTTCCATAAGAGACAGTCCATGAGGAGAAACATTGTTACCCACGCTAGGAATAAACCTGTGTTATGGCGTAACAATACCCTCCGCCGGATAATGCACTGGTCAAGTTCTTAGAGACCAATGGTAATACAAGTCTAATTCATAATAAGTTAATTTGGAAAAGTAAATCTTAATAGTATTAAATTATTAAAAATATAGGAAATTAATAGGGAGGAAGGGGGAAAGTATGTGTGTGTGTGTGTGTGTGTGTGTGTGTGTGTGTGTGTGTGTGTGTTCGTGAGGTATGGGTGTGTTTGTGCGGTGTGTATGTGAGATATGATGGTTGGGTGGGGTTTAGTTAGTGAGAGAGTGTATAAGTTGATTAAGTGGAATATTTTAGTGTCAAATAATGCGTGTTAAGATAAAACCCTTGAATTGTCTAAGTGATGTCGAAATGTTCCACAGTTTGTTTAACATAGAGGCGATTGCAATAATTATAACAGTATTGAAATTACATTTATTTTTGGCTCGCACAGGTCGGACATCAAACGGTCAACTCGGGCGCTTCAGGTAGGGTCGCAGGAATTAATTGCTGACCCTCTTCAATGACAAATCGTGAAATCTTCAAAGGGTGAAGTGAAATAAGCCTGGCTCAACGGCAGAAGCGTTTACCTTTGTCTAAAAATACCTTTGGGAAGTCACAAGTAGATTATATTCCTGCATCTATACCATACAATCAAAAACGGTTATGAAAACAACTCGGGCCTTGTAGTTTAGAGAAGTGACTCTGGTTGCTCCAGAAGAGTGATTAATATATTCGTAACAGTTACACGTAACATAATCTAAGGCCTAAATGTTATGATACGTTGACATGTTATTCACAACGACCATTTATTATGTTACTCAGGATAATGCCTAGATTACACGGGCTTCGTACTTCTCATTACTTTTAATATTACTATTAACTACGTACTAATACTATTAATATTAATATGACACTAGTTGCTTAGTTAATAGGATAGGGTTCTATTCGACTGCACTGGCACTTACTATTACAAAGCACAAATTAACACGTTTACACGAAAAGTATTAGTATTAAACATTAGTACAAAGAATTAGAGCTACAAATCTTCGTATAATCCAGTTCAAATATCAGTCCAGTATCGGTTACTAATTCGTTCGCGTTACGCTCACTGCTACGCAATAACAGTGAGAGTTAAGAGTCGTTAAACTATTATTTGACTGTTTCGAGTAACAGTTTGAAGACCATGTTACCGTAAAGCGTTATATTCAATATTAGGAATATTGAAAATGGAGCCCAATATAACATCTCTAGGCTGAACTTTTGAATTTGAAAATGTATCACAGCGTGGAAGCCACACGCATAGATTCACACGTCAATTTTATTAGCTTTGGAATAATTAATCCGTCTTCTGTCTATTTCTTTCTTTATTTTATTTTACTCCATGGATAAAGACAAAAGGCAGCTTAACTATTCCGAGGATAATGCATGTTAAAAAGACCCATAATATTCAAAAGGGTTTACAAAAACAAGTTCAAATGACTGCAAAGTAATTTCTTCTACAAATACTATGCATAATTATTAGATACTTATTATTTATTACAATAATCAATAATCAATTTATTGGCAACATCTGTTACAGGTCAAATAATTAAGTAATATATAATTTACACGTTCACCTTGACCGATATTTTATAGCAGAATAGCTGCGATGAAATATAGAAAAGATCCACGATCTCCACTCGAAAAACGGCACCGTCAAAACAAGGCATAATTCACGTATTATGCCTTGCTTTGCTTCCTTTGCGTGTGACCGCGCCAATAGTGTGACGTGCGTGTCGAATGTTTTACATGCTCACTGTTTTACAACGCTATGATAGGGTCTTAAGGTTAATTATTAAAATGAAACAATACCCGCTTGTAGACTATTTTTAATTAACTGGAGAAATATGAGCGATGAGTTTGACCTGGGTATGTCCTAAAACTGCATCCTGAACCACCGGAGGACGGGCAGCAGCGTCCTCTTGGTTAACGGTGGTAACACTCTGCGATCCCCAAGCGGCCTGCCAACCGTGGGGATTATGGCAACCCCTCCCTATTAAGTGGGAGGCTTTCGTCCAGCAGTGGACGTCTTCGGGCTGATGAGTGACTAAGAGTAAGCACTGGCGCGGGGACTCTTTTGCGGTTTGATTTTCATAGAGACTGTGTATCCTTAGTATATTTGATTTAAGCAGAATAGTGTATTGTTCAGTTTTTATTATAAGAGGTATAGAGCAATGTGAAATATGAATATGCCGTCGTCAAAATCTGAAAAGATTAAAATATCTAGTACTCGTAAGTTCCAAGAAAACTCTATTCACTGAATAAACAAGATAAGAAAGCAGTATTATTGTATGTACTGAACATAAAGAAAATATTTTATATATGGTTCATATTTAAGAAACATGGCTTACCGAACTGTATGTAGTCATTGTTATCTCACGGAATTTCAGAGCCGTGAAATATAGAGGCTTCTGCGACCTGTAAAACAATATTTATTAAGTAAAACAATTATATAATGTAGCGCTCGTGGCGTAGACGTCACGCTTCAGATGGGTGACCGTCAGTGACATTTAGAGCGCTACCGTGGCTCGTATGACAATATCAGTTGTTTGCAACGCCAACCGTTATACTATGTCTGAGGCCTTCGGGCGGTACATTAATTTTCTTTTTGTTTTGATTGGCTTGCTTTTGACCCTAACTCTCTCTTTTGACCCTAACTCTCTCTTTTGACCCTAACTCTCTCTTTTGACCCTAACTCTCTCTTTTGACCCTAACTCTCTCTTTTGACCCTAACTCTCTCTTTTGACCCTAACTCTCTCTTTTGACCCTAACTCTCTCTTTTGACCCTAACTCTCTCTTTTGACCCTAACTCTCTCTTTTGACCCTAACTCTCTCTTTTGACCCTAACTCTCTCTTTTGACCCTAACTCTCTCTTTTGACCCTAACTCTCTCTTTTGACCCTAACTCTCTCTTTTGACCCTAACTCTCTCTTTTGACCCTAACTCTAGTATTATGAGGTGGCCACTCTGCCTGTTAAGTAAGCGAGGGTTATACTTGCACCGTTAACGGCATGACTAATTATGGTATGCTAGCATGTAAGTATGCATGTTTCATTTTATTGGCATTTTTTTTCCTTCTTTCCTCCTATATAGGAGGATTATGGAGTCGCACTTTGTGCATTTTCCAGTGTCAATTATTTTTTGATATATCACGTTTTTCGAAATACGAGTCAATTCAAGTCCAGTCAGGCCCTAGTAATGTCGTGGCAACTTTACTACAAGCTTCTTCGGAGTTTTGGAAACAACAGGAAAAGACACATTTCACTACATTATATCACTAGTAGCGCTCGTGGTGTAGCTTGTCTAGGTGATTCTAAACGATCACCGATGTTAAGCAACGGACGGTCAGGTCAGTCATCGGATGGGTGACCGTGGGTGGCATTTATTTCTGAGCGCTACCGTGGATCGGATGACACGTTAAATTGTTGGTCCCGGTTGTTTGTTCTAGTTTCTATAACAACAACCGTCAGCCATGTCAGAGGCCGTGGAGGAGGAGGAGAGGAGTTAATGTGCCGCCCGAAGGGGGCGGCACATTAACTCTGACACTAGGGCTGGCCACTCAGCCTATACGAACTCACTCACTCACTTGCCTGCACTTTTGCATGTAAATCAGGAATTAATGAATATAACGCCACCATTTTTACATTTTAGGTTGACATCATGAAATTAATATTTTCCTCATACCCTCTATAAATAAACAAGCTATTCTGAGTAATAATAATAAATAATGCAAATAATATAATAAATAGGTAATGATTTACTTACTTACTTACTTTATAGTAAATAATGCAAAATACGAAACAACTTTAGAAGTACTTAATTTTGCATCTGGCTCTTTTTAACTGACTTAAAAAAGAAGGAGGTTTTCAATTCGGTAGTTTTTTTTTAAATGTTTGCCTCTGAACTCCGTCCGATTAATAAGGGATATACTTTCAGATTGGTCCCATAGAAATTTCATCAAAATCAGTTCGGTAGTTTGGTTTTAAATCAAAATAACTGGAAAAAAAAAACTAAGTAATCTAAATTGCGTATTTCGCTTTGAAGTCGACTTTCTTTTTAATTAATAGCTTGTACCATACGTTTTACAATAGGCTATTCTATTGCAGTTGTTCTGGACGCCAGCAGTTTCCTTACCTCTGTAATACTAGAAGCAACGCCCGTCGGCTTTGTGCGTCAGTTCTGTACCATCCACTCTCGTATACAGCATCCGCGACGCCTACGCTCTGTAACATTAGGTAGACTTATATAAAGGGTTAGTTTTAATCAGTTAGCATCCTTCTGTACATCAAAACAAACAACGTTTACAATGGGGCCAACATTGAAATCGAAAAAAAGCAGCTGTTCCATACATTTTGCCTAAGGTCGATGAACTTTTTGTATGGAACAGCTAATATTTTTTTCGCGATTTCAATGTTGACCCCATAGTAAAAGTTGTTTGTTTTGATGTACATAATATGCCCTTAAAAGGATGCTAACTGATTGGAACTAACCCTGTATAAATGGAATATAGGCTCAGATATATTATGTATGTAGTTGTAGGTACTCATTAGGCACCTACCATTTTTATGCAATGGAGTGGTGAGACGAGCGTGACGTTCGCCTGGTGGTAAGCATCATGCCGACCCATAACAGGAATAGCAATGCTAGAATTGGGACCTTGCGATGAAAATCCTGCACCGCACTTCACTGCGCTCGTCACCCTCAGATATTAGATGTCAAATCTCTTCATGAGTAATTTCTCTTTGGTAACTAACACTACTGCTTTGCGATTGAATAACTGGTAAATGTGTGGTACTTTACCAGGCAGACTCTGCAATAGAGTCCTATAACTACAAAATACTGTATCTACACTACTTTATGCACAACAGGAGGATTTTGTTGTCAAAGCATTTTCTTCATGTCATCCCTGCTACTGAAGCAAGGTTAATAGGTTCTATATAATATTCTATGAGCATTGTAGTCCCAAATCAACTGGATCTCTATAGCTTTGAGTGCCTGTAAACACCTTACAAAGTCGTGAGTACATTATACAGGGCTACTAAGCCAAAAGCAGTAAGTCATTAAATATAAATATATATATATATATATTGGGAGGGACATTTATTACACACAGCGCCATCTAGCCCCATACTAAGCAAAGCTTGTATTATGGAAACCAGATAGCTGATAGAATACTTATATATATTTTTTTTTTTCGTAAATACATATTTATAATACATACTACACCCAGACACAGAACAAACATCGATGTACGTCACAAACATTTTTGTCCTGGGTGGGGATCGAACCCACGCCTTACAGCTCCGAAGGCAGACATGCTACCAACTGAGCTATCAGGCTGTCATTGTATTCATCATTGTAAAATTTTTTGCTGTTGCTGCTGTTCCAAACATTTCGTCACGGGCGTTTTACATTTTTCGGCCTGGTACACCTATCCCTACGGTAGGGATAGGTGGAAAAAAAACCACTTAGATCTACCGGTCTTGGTACAGGGTTGGTCCCATAGTAAAAATTGTTCTTAATGATGAGGACAATTAACTTTTTTCGGCATAGTCGTACCGTTACTGTTCACTTAACCGGATATTATACATACACAACACATACTCGTACAGTCTTGGGGCGGGGCAACTTTTGTTTCATAACAATAGGAAAAACTACTTCTGTGCGTTTTGATCTTTTGTCCCTCTTATTATTGTGTTACTTTACGCGATAGAATCCGGAACGAGGATATTCGCCAAAGAACCAAAGTTACCGACATAGGTCGCAAGGTTTGCAAGTTAAAGTGGCAATGGGCAGGCCATAATGCTCGAAGAACTGACAACCGATGGAGAAGAAAGGTTCTTGAGTGGTGACCGCGAACCGGAAGACGCAGCGTAGGAAGGCCTCCCACTAGGTGGACCGACGACATTGTGAAAGTCGCGGGCAACCGGTGGATGCAAATGGCAGGTTGTCGTACAGTGTAGCGGTCTAAGGGGGAGGCCTTCGTTCAGCAGTGGACGTCTCCGGGCTGATGATGATGATGATGATTATTGTGTTCTCACATATGACCTACAAGAGATTCCTACACAACATTATTGACTTACCGCTCTAAAAATATCATCTGCGTACCAACAAACAATCCCCATTTGTGTCAAAGCTGCGCCGAGAAAAAACTTGTTGCTCATTTCCATCCACGGCTCCAGAAACTAAAAATACGTCGATCATACAACTTAATTCATTTCGAAATAGAGCAGTTTCAAATGCCTACATTGATTGGTTTGTGCCGACTATAAAAGCCTTACCTAAAATAATCTCGATTCTCTTAGTCACTGCTTAAACTTCTCTGTCTGTTTCTTGCATGTTACACTTCACATCAGAGAGAAGATGGCAGAGCATCTTAAGCAGTGACTAACGGTTGAGAAGTTTTTTTAAGTAAGACTGTAATTGTCTAGAAAGAGAACTAATGCTAAGGTTTTTAACAGAGAAATATACTGGGATTTTAAAGAGCAACCTTGGTTTTGTGTAATGTACTGAATATTTTATTTGCCTTGTATGCGTATCATGTGATATTCGCGTGCGTGAGGTCACCTGCCGGGCCCAACGGAAGACCAGCGCCAGTTGCTCGCAACCGGCATCATGCTGAGTTGGGGTCGGTTTGTGGCAAAAGGTAAACAATTTATTATTTATGTTTTACTTGTTCGTGTTCTATGTAACTGCTGTTTTAATTATACTTTTGCCACGAATAAACTATTGTCTATTGACTATTGTCAACCCACATCAGCTTTGTTGTCGCTAATGTCAAATTCAGCAAATTTTTAAACAACGTAACAAAAAAATTATTTTTTTTAAATATCAAAAATATTACGTCATGATTACGTCTGTTTAAATTCTGTTATCACAAATTAAACACAAAGCAATTGGAATACGATTGTAGTGGAAATTCTGATCAAATAAAGGAAATAGACAAACATCTACTGAAACTCGAATTACTTAACTAACATGTACGAATGGAATTTGCCAGGCGTGAGCTGTTCAAACGAATGGACGAGAGTACCTATTTTCCTTCCTCTCTGTGCTTAGTTCGAAACGCTCAAAACAAAAGGGAACCAACTGCATTTATGTGTTTACTTTTGCTGTGTAACTTACACAAATAAGTTACAATCCTAATGTACGGGGTTACGTGGGACGATAGTTACTAAGCCGAGAGGAAGTAAAATGTAGATACTAATAATTGTTAACAACTATTACTATAAGACAAAATCCTGAATTCGCTATAGCTGTTCCATATTTTCTTTCTAAGATGAATTAAAAAAAAAACTCACCGTATATTTTTTTCACGAATTCAGATCTGGCCCCATAGAAAAAGTTATTTACAATTAAAAGTACAATGACCTTATTTCGATGTTGAGACATACCACTATGTTGAACACAACGCAGCAGATATTGACCGAGCTAAGCAGCACGTTTATAAGCTTCACGACGGAGAAAGCGTCTTCTAAATCATTGATGTAGCTGAAACAATAATAAAAGACTCCAAGTTGCATTTATTTGAATGAAGCTTATGTATAGTAAGTAGGTAGGTAGCAGGTATTTTGAAGTATTTGAAAATACATTTAGTATATTCGATAGAAAATAGACAATAGACATTTTTGTTTTATATATACGGGAATAACTAAAACAAAAATAATAACTACTAATACTCAGGTTTAATTAAATCAAAAATGTGTCAAAACCACGTCAGTTTTCATAATAAGACAATAGACAATACACAAACATTTATTCGTGGCAAAAAAAAACAAATACAAGCATAACGGAAATATAAAAAAACAGATACAAAATATGGTTCCAATAAAGAACAGAAACTCACTTGATGAGTCGTTGATGAATTTTAACAATAGACATGATTTCTTTATAGGAATCATGATTTCCATCGACCGCGTTACGAAGCTGACTTTTCAATTCGTAATCATCATCCGTGCCCATGATATCCGTGCCCATGATATCCGTGCCCATGATATCTGAGCCCATGATATCCGTGACCATGATATTTCGAATCTCCACTTGCAGGAGTCGCAGCAGCATGCTAATATGGCTTGCCATTGTCATGAATAGAAGATCAGAGCCTAGCATGTTACAAACAGAGAGCACCCCTGAAATTTAGCCAGTTGAATTAAAATAATCACCAAGTATCCTAAAAATACAATAAAACATTACTCAATGATGATTGATGATAAATATCCCCTCACGCCAGATATACACTTATTAAGAGGGATATGCCATGCCAGCTCAAAGCTAACCAAGAGTCAGCTATACTGCAAAAGCCAACCAATATTACCAGGTTTCTTTCAATGTTTGTTCAGTTGCGTTTGTTCCGCTCCCGTTACTTCAACAATAAACATCAGGGCTGTAATTGGAAGAGTCAACTCAAAGGGACTGTACCAACTCATGCCTAATTTCTCAGAATTCGTTAACGACTTACGTTCAAAGCTTTGTAAACTCGCGTATCTCGTACAGATCTTTTGAATTAACATCACGCATCTACAAATTAATTTCCTTTTGGCTTACCTGCGCAAGTTTCAAAGACATACACCACTTCGTGATAAATTGGCTTAGTTTTGTCAAAGGGGTAAGCTAGCTGCCAGACGTAGCCCAATTGCGACGGCGCACCTCGCAACTTGTGGTAAATGAGTATAGCGATCGGTGTCAAATTGTACAATAACACACCCATTACGTTCCAGAACGTGTACACTAGAATTATAAAATAACACGTCTTTATTGTAACGCATTTCATCTACTTATATGTTTTTTTTTTGGTTCCCTACCTTAAAAGGAAAAAATAAACATATAGGATCACTTCGTCCGTCTGTCTGTTAGTCTGTAAAGATTTGTTTTCTCAGGAATCCGTGGAGATATAAGGGTTCAATTTATATCAGATACGTAGGTCTACGGTTCCATAAAGCTGTAAAAAATAAATCAAGTACTGGTTTTACCAACAATCTAGCTAGACCAAATGACGTTTGTTTTTGGTCAGTGCTCTAATTTGTCAGCCGGATCGCTATCTACACGGTTGAACTAACATCTCAGAGTGTCTAGTGCCAGTTTTTCCAAGAGCGTTTACGTATTCGTTCACATGTTTGATATGTTTGACACTAGGTGGCGCTGCTCTTATTTCATACAAATTGTAGTTTACGTTAACGTGAACGAATACGTAAACGCTCTTGGAAAAACTGGCACTAGACACTCTGATCAAGTGACGTTGGCTGGACTGTTTAGCAGTTGTTTTGTAGAAATGTATAGTTACTCGTATATTAGGTAATTAACTTACTTATTTGTCTCTGTTTGAGTGCGGAGAGACTATGTTTCTTTATGGAGGCTGCTTGCTTATCCTTGACAATCACCGGCCAGATCTCTGCTAACTCTACAACTAGTTTTCTAAACGTATGTCGCTTGTACCAAATTGTTATTAACTTCCCAAAACCTAAAAAACCCAAAGAGTACTAACTATTTAAACCTTTTTTCAGTTTTCCCTGAAATCTTTGTCGTTAATATATTGCTACGATACTATAAACTATACTCATTACGTAAATCTAGAGTCGGGCTGGTGCAGTGGCCTATGTGGCGGAGCAGCACAAGCGGCGTAAATATGCTAACTTTTGCAGTGGTACTGTCAAAGGTCAACATCTATATGCGCCGCTTGGTGTTGAGAAATTAGGTCCGTGGAGATCGGGATATCGCTATTTTTTTCAACATTTTATCCGAGCGTCTGGTTGACGCGACGCGTATGATGCCGTAGTGTTAACTAAAATTAAAATAAAATTAGAAATTTCATTTGTCTAATACTAATTGTTCATCATCATCATCAGCCCGGAGACGTCTACTGCTGAACGAAGGCCTCTCCCTTAGACCGCCACACTGTACGTCAACCTGCCATTTGCATCCACCGGTTGCCCGCGACTATTACAATGTCGTCGGTCCACCTAGTGGGAGGCTTTCCTTCGCGGTCGCCACTCAAGAACCTTTCTTCTCCATCGGTTGTCAGTTCTTCGAGCGATGTGGCCTGCCCGTTGCCAATTACTAATTGTTATAAGTCTCTAATGATAAAATAATAATTCATGCTCCACAGCCTGTGAAATTTGTTGAAAGTTAGGCAAACAAAAATAAAACTTTCTCCAAGAATGACAAAATTTGCAAATATACGTTTGTAGCGTTGACATAAGAGCATTATGATATTTTCGCATAATTGGTTTAAGAAAGTTAGGGAAATTAATTTGTACCACTATGTCACGCATAATACATTTACTTAACCTGAATAAATAACTTATATAATACTTACTCATGGTTCCATAGCCCGCTACATGTAAGTTACTGCCGATCAGATCCTCGATCAGCGCGGAAGTCATCATCTGCCCGACAATGTACGCATATTCCCCAAATATCAACAGCATTAAAAACATAGAAGTAATAAACAAGGCGACATATGTCTTCAATCTTCCCATGAAAGTTTTCGGTATGTCGTCTATGAGCGATATACCAATGCTTCCAGTACAAAAGTTGCATATCTTTAGCGTATCATGGATTTCTTTTTTCGCTATCTGTGTTTCCTCTTCCGTCATTTTGACCTAACTTCCTCGAACTCTACCATAGCTCTATTGCGTTTCCAGTCAAATAATTATTTGGATTGTACACAAATCAATTATTTATATTTCAACTCCACAATAACGAAACAACTTATTTCAGTTTGAATGACGAGACAAGACGAACTTTCCATGTAATTAGGGTCTCATGAAAGAAATCAGTAGATGGTAAGTATCTATATATTTAATACGAAGTCATTATTGGGCTCATGTATTTTTAATGAATACGATTAACTATTTTTTGTTGGGTAAGAATTAAACCGTAAAGACGACAGGTATAATAACGTAACAGCTGCGTCTCGCGCTTTCACCCGCAAGGAAAATCTCTCTGGAACCGCTCGTTTATCCAACCATAATGTCTCTCAGGTTGTCACTTTCCAACCTGACACCTATACCTATCCAAGAAAAAAATCACATGTTGCTCCGTTGTAGCGTATAAAACACATCACTGCAGCTCTCAGTCTGCACTCATTTAAAACCAAAATGAAAAAATGGCTTGTCGAGCAATCTTTTTATACATTTGACGAATTTTATAAATTTGACATATAATTTATATATATGTATATATTATTACAATTGCGGATTTTGACATGTTTATTTTTTGTGTATGACCTAATAGTATTGTATTATACTTTGACTTTTTATTAGAACATATTTTATATAATATTGAAATCAAGATGTACAATTAAATATATATTTTTTCTGTGTAATTACATAAATTGTAATTAATTTGAAATATACGCTTGACTTGTAAAATATACTTTAACAATAAATATGAATATGAATAAAATTGACTGACTTACATGCGTGTGTATACCTCAAGCGCAATATAAGTCAATGTGTAACACCTAATACCAACCACCTAGTAAATAATGTATTCTAGATGTTTTATGTATTTTTGTGTATATTTTATTCGATGTTTCTTGTGTATGTTCAGTTAGTTGTTTTCTTTTTGTTCTGTTTGATCTATTTACTTTTGGTATTGTATGTGTTTTTATTATTGTAAGAATGTACAGCGTACCGTGCGTGACGTCACCTGCCGGTCCCAACAGAAAACCAGCGCTGGTTGTTAGCAACCAGCATTACGCCGAGTTGGGATCGGTTTCGTGACAAAGAATATAGGTGCTCACTATTTATTTATTATTTAAATGTCTTTCTTTCGTATGAACTATTGTGTGTATCTATTTTTTTGTCTCGAAAAAAATATCTTTCTTTCTTTCTTTTTCTTTCATAAGTAAAATCAAAAGACACACGTGTATCACAGTTTTTACAAAATTACCGCCCTTTAGCAGCCCTTCAGGGTCAAATACGGATGTTCAAAGGTCACCAACACCTACGTCCAGTCTAAACCGTATACATAAAAAAGGTTTTTTTTTGGAGTTTTTTTTTTTAAATGTAGAGATAGATCCATTAGGAAAGTTGTTTTTTTAATTCAACTCTAACGGTGTAGAATGGGGTATTGTTTTTTATATGAAATGAAAGTTATTGTATCCTGTGAGTGGATTTATTGTGAGCACCTATTGCATAATACTATGATGTGAGTATACACGCCATATTTTTTTTACGTGCCTGCGTGGTTATTTTGTTTACTTTAGCCCCGATACGCGGAGCGAAAGGAATCACTTTCTCCCCGCAGCGGCACGTAAAGTAAAGCATTATCTCTTAAGGGATATAAAGGTATATGAAACTCCCTAAGGAATAAAGTGATTTGAATTTGGAACGTCAAATTCGTGTGGAAACTCGTGGAAAACTCTAAGTAAAAAAAAACCCATATAATATGGCATTGTAAAGAGGTTTGTTCGAAAATCGAACTGCCCACCATAAACAGAACTCGTATAATAAGCTTTTAAAAAAAAACAACCGACTTCAACTTCGAATACCTTGAAGACATCTTCATATTTTCTAGTAATTTAGATTTATAAACCAAACTACTAAACCGATTTCGATTTTTTCCTGTGATTGTCAGTAAATTTTAATTTATAGAGCCAGGGCTTTTTATTGTCTCGCAGACGGTTGTGAAAAGTAGAGTATGCTCCTCTGGAATAAAGCCTGTCTAAGTCTTGGGCAGCTTGAACCCCTCGCTTCACTCAGGACTCTATATAACTCCCTCGCTACGCTCGGGAGTTAGCTCTAGAACGCTGAGCGTAACGAGGGTCTAGAGTCTAGACCCTCTTTAAGCTCAGGGTTCAATATGCCGCCCGCGACGTAAGACACTGCCTTATTCCCTTAGTGCATAATCCACTAATAAACTATTGTCTATTGTCTAATACATACCACGGGATCAAGTAAAGAAGAGGTCTCATGTTTATCACCCTCGGTTTCGCCTCGGGAGACAATATACATGATATCTGAGACATTTTTTGTTTTATTCATACGGGAATACTCACGTTTAATTAAATCGGATACTCCGACTATAGTTTCGATCACATCCGGTGACCTTTTTCAAAGAGTGAAAACAGAGCCCGACGCGCGTGCAGCTGCGTTCTGCTTAGCACACAAAAAATCTGAGACATTCTTTACTTTTGCCCCCTAGGTGAGTAATCTACTATTTTGTTTAAGCATATAGGCTGAGTGACCAGTCCTAGTGTCAGAGTTAAAATTCCGTCTGAATAAGGCCCGCCTTTTTATTCTACACCTAGGTGAATACGTTTGAGATTTTCCTGTGTATACTCTCCAGTTTAAATAAATAGATGCATGCATCAATCTTCCGCTACTTTGCAGGTGGCTTGAGGATCGCAGAATGCTTTCCATCGATACAGTTAACTGAGAGGACGCTGCTGCCCATCCTCCAGTGGTTCTGGATGCAGTTTTAGTTTTTTTCCCAGGTCTCGCGCTCCAGAGGATCAAATCGAACTTAGTGCTCTACATTATTTCTTTATAAGTACTTAGGTACCTGATTAAATAAACAATCTTTCGTTTTGTTAAGGCGAGGATAGCAACGAACTCTTAAACTTTGAATCGCATAAAAATGACTTTTTAAGGTTTCGTACGTAACGTTTCAAAGAAAAAATGAAGCCTTACATGGTCACTTGAAGTGATCTTGAATTTTTTGAACTACAACGTTTCATTTTTCCTACATGTTACGGAAGCTGCTGCCAGCTTCCTCTCAGTTAACGGTGGTGAGCATTTTGCGATCCCCAAAGCGCCTGCCGAGCATGGGGATTATGGCAACCCACCCCATTAAGGGGAGGCCTTCGTCCAGCAGTCGCCATCTTTAGGCTGATGATAGAGCACGGAATATAAATAGGGATGCATAAATACGTTTTCGCAACATAGGCACTAACTAGTAATCTAGTAGTGGTTTATCGAGTGGTCAATCTATGAAATTCACAGCCTACCTCGGTCGCCTGGGTAAGAAAAACCCATCAAGGTAAGGACATTTAAAATGTCACTTTATTTTCAATTCGCGCTCGGCTCTATTTTAATCAAAGATAATGAAACACGAGTTTAGTAATTGAATAAATTTATTTTGCATGGATTCTTTCTACGGGACTACAATTTTGTGCAATGCAAGACTACATAACATACAGTTTTAAGAATCTCGTCGATAAGAAGTGTATAGAAGAGTGAAGTAAGAGTACGCCGTCGTTAAAATCTGAAAAAAAAAACATATCATAGTTGATGGCCGGAATATATGATTAGTTCTAATCAGTTAGCACCCCTTTACATTCTTAGCAATCCTTTTGTTTTTTGTGTAGTAAGCTAAGTAGTACAAGTAGTTTGTTGTCTTTACATATTCTGTATATCAAAACAGTCAACTTTTACTATGGGGACAACATTGAAATCGCGAAAAAATTATCGTACAATAAGTTCATCGACCTTAGGCAAAAAGTATGGAACAGCTGTTTTTTTTACGATTTCAATGTTGGCCTCATAGTAAAAGTTGTTTGTTTTGATTTACTGAACGTGTCCTTAAAAGGATGCTAACTGATTGGAACTAACCCTGTATAATGATGGTAATATAATTGAAAAACACTTTTGCAGTACTTTCTTTCAAAAATAAGTGATCTAAAATAACGCGATATCAAACTATTTTGCTCTGGATTCAACTAAGCTAATTATTTCAATAACATTACAAGACAAACATGATATCGATGACGATATCATGTTGCCCAGATGTTGTTGCCTATCATAGTGTCACTTTTAGTGTCATGTAAAGTATCAACTGTCAGCATAGCAGCCTACAGGCAAGTTGTCAATAGGCAAATTGTCTTTACAGTTTGCCTATTGATATTTACCCAACTTGCCTATATTTACCTGCTCGTGTAAAGAGAAGCGGGTATAACGCTTACTCATTCTAGAGTAGGAATTAATTGTCCATCACACTTTACCATCAGAAGAATGTCTAAGTAAAGTAAAAAAAAAAAAGTAAAAAAAAAAAGTGTAAAGTTGTATTGTATTGTGTAAGTATCGTCCGTCACTCAGAAAAACCTGCCAAGTGCAAGTTGCGCGACTAACGAACGACGAGCGAGACTTTCGACTGGTGGTAGCACGCCCGCCCATTACAGTAGCAGTGCCTGAAATTTGAACTTGCAAACAAAAACCTATGTCGCTCTGCACTGCGCTGGTCACCCTGAGATAAGGTCTCCCAGCGGGGGACCACAATGCGATTTTTTCCCGCTAGCTGGCGCATCGTCGAAGCAGCTATAGTCAACTGTCAATCTCATACATTTTGTTGCTTTTCTTCTACAATTTAATGGTTTTACTCTTATTATACTCGAACTAGCAGGTAGAATTTGCATATTCTGGGTTGTACAGCAATTTTTTGCCTTGCTAATTACAGCTCTGTCTAATAATTAAAAATGTAAACAATTATCTAACCTACAAATCTATTTACAGGCCGTGAACAGCTGCATAGATTCTTAAAACAAGGCACAGTACCCAGTATTTTTCTTTGGACTAGGCTATCGACGACGCCCTCATCAAGAGCAGATAGAAATAAGCAACGATTAACAAGAAATCTTGAGCTTGCCACATTCGGACCGCTGCCGCTGACGCCATCTGCGAAAAGTTTTCCGTGTACCGTGACACACCTATATATTATTATAGATAATTATCCCATCATTTACCACAAATTGCAATCACTTACCGAACTGTATGTAGTCATCGTAATCGCGCGGAATTTCAGAGCCGTAAAGTAAAGAGGTTTCTGCGACCTGCGAATAAGAATGCCTGACAAGTTATGAGAAAATGAAATAGTTGGATAGTTTTGGCGGGAACACGGAAAAAATCATGTCGTTGCATTATATTATTTTCTTAAACTAGTGTTTTTTCGCGAATTAATGATTAGAAATGGTGGTGTTTTATTCATTGAGTGTTGAATTACATGCACGAGTGTGGGCAAGTGATATAATGTGGTGAAACATGTATTTTCGTGTCGTTTTCAAAACTCTGTAGAAGCTCATAGTAACTTGGACTCGACTATGACTAATTTCGTGTGACTGACTGTGACACATGACATATTTGACTTGATTTTAGATTTGATTTTAGTATAATAACGCGTATGTCGTAAAAAATTAATAATAAGTGCAATAATTGAAATAACTGAAAATAAAATTACAAAGGTATAAAAAGCTGGCCTTTATTTGGGGTAGAAAACTTGCCTCGCAATCCAACGGAATAACGCGGCCAGCATTTTGGGCACATTAGTACGCGTTTTTTTTTTTTTTTTAATATTGATTTATAGGCTTTTTTGGCTATTTTTAGGCTTTTTTTTTTGTTTAAATTTAAACTATCTACCTATAGGTTTTTTGCCTGTACCTACCTAGACTCTTTAAAAAGTATCTTATATCGATTATTTAAATTAAATTAATTTTTTACAAACAACATATCATGTATAGTTAGATTATAATGCATTTATTTTGTTATTTTTTAACTATGTTCAGTGAACTTGAAAGATGTTGATATGTATGAAAAGATAGCGGCGCACGACTCATTTTCTTAGATTACCTTTGTAGCACCACAAGCAGTGCTCGGCGGCAGCGCACATTACATCTATACCATCCGCTTTCATACACCGCGTCAGCTACGCCAATGCTCTAAGAACAAGAACAACATAAAAATAATTAAAAACACACTTATAATTTATAATTTAAATTAAAAAAAAACTAAAACAAGCTTTTATATTAAGCTTTCCAATTCCATTATCAGATCCCGGATATTATCCACGACCAGGGGCCGTACCGTGAACCTCTTATAGCGGGACCGAATAGGTTCAGCTGCCGACACTGCGCGACCGCGAACCTTATTGCGAGGCGATAAATTTCACAGTCGCGCAGCGTCGGCAGCTGAGCGTATCCGGTCCCGGAATAAGCGTTCATGGGGCCTTATTTTTGAATCGTACCTACACAACGTCGCGAATGCGAGCGAAGTCGACTTTCGAACGATATTGAACCTTATTTCAAACATTATATAAGGTCGGCTCCGCTCGCATGCGCAACTTTTGCGTACGATTTAAATATTTAGAGCCCGGAGTCCTTGTCAAGATGAATCAAACAAGCCCAAGCTTGATGGGGTTGCGTCATTTTATTACTTACAGTAATCCCATACTTAGTCACCTTCTGGCTTCATCATTCGATCTGCTCTATGTCATAATAATATTGCATTGTCATCCGATTTAATATGCATGCAAAAATTCTCTATCGGAATCCAGAAAGTAAGTCAATATTTACTTGCAAGATTTGATTACAGACAGGACACCGGTACAGGTGAAACTAAACATAAAACAAGGTACCTAACTTAAAAAAAACCTACTTCAAACTAATGTGGAACCACCTCGAGAGTATCAGAGTACCTTTTAAACCCAAAAATGAATTTTCAAAGTCGGTCCACAATGAGCGATTTTCTGGCAAACAAAAAACTCATACTAGACGGCGTTAACCAGACATGTCTGTTATTGTCAAGTTCTGTTTTTATGGCTCCTGTTATTAAAACCTCAGATGTCCGTAGCTCGTCTTTCAGTTTGCTATCGATCAGGAACCGTAATCCTTGCTCATTTTCAAACGTAACAGTAACAAGATAAATCAACAAAAAGGCGATAACAGGTAACAACAGTAAGGAAAAACTTAACAATAACAAAATTATGACGCAAGCAAGCATTGACAAGCAATGCAAAATGAAAACAAACACAAATACAGTGCTACTACTGACGCCATTTTGAAAACGTAATTTTGTTGTTGTTAGAGAGCAAGGAAGCGAACTATAATTAAGAAGGCATGTTTTTAAATATCTCATCATGTAGTTACGAGTATTATAAAAAGACTGAAGTTGTTTATTTTTGTAATAGGTGGCAACACTTTTCGACTGTGGCGCCATCTACTACATTCTACAGATAAGTTGGTTGTACTGTAGACTTCGTCCTTCGACATCCAAACCAAACACACCAGACATAGATTAACAATATGGTCCACAGATCAAAAATATGAATGCTGTTTTCACTGGCACGTATAGTCAGAAGTCAGCGCTGTCTATCGAGTTCAGTAGAACATTTTTTTATCATGTCTGGAAAATCGCCCATTAACGGACAAATCGATGGGCTACATAAAAAACATGCATGCACTCGAACATTGAACCCCTTCCATTTTTGAAGACAGTTAAAAAACCTTGTAATAAAAAACACAACAAAGCTACTACGTGAACTGACTAGAAAACGCCAGTGCAGTTTTAAAAGCTTTTTCCCTTATTCAGACACTGAGAAATTAAAACTAACCGCTCTGTAAATATCGTCTGCGTACCAACAGACTATTCCCATTTGCGTCAACGCTGCGCCGAGGAAAAACTTATTGCTCATTGCCATCCATGGTTCGAGAAACTGAAACAATAAAATAAATATAGAGGTGCGTACACAGTACATATTTACACTATGACGAGACGAGAGACCTAATAGAAGCGTCAGTTACCTACATACCGAAAGTAACAGAGCAGAGCAGTGCAGTTTGGCAGAGTTATAAATTGAGCTATGTAATTAAATCTCTAAAAAAAAAAAACTTTCCAACCAACCTCTCTTATAACCTCTCTTATAAACCTTATTAACTCTCATTGTTTGACTACTAGACCAGACAAAAAAAACAAAAATTACGTATAAATTTCCCGTATTTATACTTTTTTTTTTATTACAATTACGGCTTGTACAAAACGGCTATATTGCAAAAAAATTGGTAATCATTATGTGATGTCGCAGTTACTACAAATCATCTGCGACGTTAGCATTATAATTATGGACAGGCGTGGACGTAATATTTTTTATTCCATAATAAATTGGCACGCATTTTAATGTAATATTATTTGACGGGTTATTAACCGTGATTTTATTCTAGTTCATGGTAGCCTGCCCGCCTAGCACGCGAGCCGTGGTCAAAGTCTTTCCACTCTTTTTCCCCGCGAAAACGAGACAGACGTCTGACGTATCCATATTCTAGCTTTATCACGTTCCCGACCGGGGAAATACCAATTAGTCCTCGGCGCGTGCTAAGGGGGCTGGTGGGCCTGGATATGTCCTAAAACTGCATCCAGAACCACCGGAAGACAGGTAGCAACGTCATCTCGGTTAACGTCGGTGAGATCTCCAAGCTGCCTGCCAAGCGGTAGCCTTCGTCCAGTAATAGATGTCTGCTGGCTGATGTGTGATGTTGTAGGGAGCTCGATTCGTAATATAATCACGGTAAATAGCTTATTAATATTAATCATAACTAGTTTGATAGATAGCAACCGAAGTATATAATGTAATAAATAATTTGAAAATTTCGAACACGAAAGTAATGAAAAAACTCAAACCCACGAAAACCATCTATAAAATACTTATATTTATATGTTTTCTATATTTACACACACACTCATCAGCCCAAAGACGTCCACTATACTATACTACTATTTAGTTGAATTTCTCTGCTATACTATATGTGTGTCTATATTTATACGTGAGTAATATATATTTTTTTATTACTTTGGAAATAGTTTTTTATCACATCTATTCAAAAATACCTATTTTGTTCCTCGCAAATAGGCCTCAGAAATTAGCTCTTTGCCGCCCGGAAGGAGGAAAAGTGATTTGAATTTGGAATGTGGATATTGTTAGTAAAAGTTCGCATCACCAAAGAGATCAACCACGGACTTGTATGAACAAGTAAAAGGCTGTTTGAAAAAGGAAGGCGCGCGAAAAAATTAAAAATATAAATTCGTGAACAAAACCAAACGCGCGAAATGCATTTCGCCTTCATTCGTAATTGTTTACTTAAATTCTGATTTTACTTTGTTTTATTTTAACTCAGTGTATCAATAAAAAGTGAGAAGTGGGTGTGAGTAGTGAGAATGAAATAAACGTACGTAGGTACTATTCTTATTCATAAGTTGCACTTACTTATTTTCTCATAGAGATTGATAAAAAGTAGAGTGTCCACCTAGGGATCAACACTATTTTTAAGCTCGAGTACTTTGATTCCCTCGCTGCGCTCGGGATTCTACTCTAGAATCCTTCGCTACGCTCTGGATTCAAAGAAACACTCTCGCATTAAAAAAAATTGTTTTCTCCCTTGGTAAACAATCTACTATTCCAGTATCGAGTTTTATGTTTTATGCGGTAATTTCTCGTAGTCGTCTTGTCTTTTGTATGTTCTAGCCTACACTTTCTAATATTGTAAAGCGTCATTCTTGTGTTACCTATTTTCTCTTGTGTAGACATCTTTTGTTAGTTGCATGGTCCATTCAGCAAACGGTTATTCATTAGTTGAATGGCTACCGCGCTGCTGGTGCCCAACGCATTAACAAAACATTTTGCCTCAGAAACAAACATGGAGGGAATCCGGTCTGCGATTCTCCATACAAATGTATTCCCCTATTTTCTTCTCTTTCTCCTCTTCTTCTTTTTTTTCTGTTTTCTTCTTTTTTTTTTCTTTTTCTTCTCTAGAGCATTCATTTTTTTAATAAAATGTATGTCTAAACTGTAGACATGGAGGTGTATGGTTAATCCCTGTTAAGTACCTATCTATGAGATAATTTATAGGGAATCTGCATGTGTTTTGATTATTAAAAATAATAGGATAAGTGGATAGTTTAGCTGAATTTGATGCTTGCATTAAAAAATATCTGGACCTGGGTATGTCTTTAAACTGCAACCAGACCCACCGGAGGACGGGCAGCTGCGTCCTCTTGGTTAACGGTGGTGAGCATTCTGCGATCCCCAAGCCGCAAGCCAAACGTGGGGATTATGGCAACACCCCTCTATTAAGGGGGAGGACTTCGTCCAGCAGTGGACGTTTTATGGCTGACGGCTGGTAAAGTCTTGAAATATAATCGTTCAAAGTGTTTAGGACGTAGTCATCTGTCCCTTTCTAGCAAAACACGTGCTATAGTCACCGCGTTACCAACTGAGTCATAATTTATGGCCTTACGACCCACAAGTGCAAGCAAGACTCACAAGTGTGACCACAAGCAAGACCCACAAGTGCGAGCGAGATAGACATAGTGAATGATTTATGGCCGTACGACTCAGTTGGTAACGCGGTGACTATAGTATAGAATTTGTTTGGAATTGTGGCAGGCAGCCTGGGGATCGCAGAATGCTCACGATTTAAGATCGACTGTGTATTTATGTAAGTACTTACTACAATAGCAAAAACGACGCAGCAAATGTTGACCGAGCTAAGCAGAACATTGATCAGATTCACAACGCAAAAAGCGTCTTCCAAGTCGTTAATGTAGCTGAAAAATATAAAACTTTATCAGATAATTTCTGACTGATAAATTGGTTATCGATTTTTATTTCGTAGGTGAACGTGTTAGCTAGTGGTGTCGATTCTGTTGAACCGCTCACTAAACTAAACTTAATTTGACAGGAGGAAACCTGTTGACATCCTTTTCTAACATATTGAAACGAAATGAGACGCGTATAATTTTAGTCCTGTCAGATTAGTTTAGTTTAGAGAGCGGTGCAATGCAACAGAATCGACTGCAATGTAAAAACCAATTTGTTACTCTCGAGAAAATATCACTAATGAAGCTACACAAACAAATTCGCTTAGAATCAGACTGTACCTAGCCACTTTATGTTCGACCTAAGTACAGGCTGATTCAAACTTAATGGCGGCTGTGAACTTAGGCGCAAGACGCTGCGCAGTAGCAAAAATTAGGCGTGCGGTGTGCGTACAATCGCAAAGTCTCGCTTGCAGCGCATTTTTCAGCCGCCATTAAGTTTGAATCAGTCTGTATATTGATGAAAAGATCAAGAAGATGCAATGCGACGATAGTGGCATATTTTATTTATTCGTACAAATAGCAACTCTTTAGCTAAAAGGATAAGGCTAAAAATGCAAAGTAAGCGTCTGTTCGTCACGTCACGACCAAAACGACATACTAACGTGACCGAATTCAATGCAAACTGCTGCACCGACACATTTTGACAGAGTTTTAAGTGGGACGCAGTCGGACGTATGATGCGAATTCCTTTGTTTTTTTTGACCGACGAATATAATTATGTAATACATGTGTGGCCTTCGGTATAAACCACTGAAGAGAGAAGTGAATAGAACGGAAATGTGACGGGCCGCGCTAGCCGGCATTAGGTGCAAATGCGCTTAATGGCAATTCTACCAATATACATGTTTTTAATCTGAGAATACTCAAAAAGACAATTTAAATAGACGCGTAGGAAATCAAACCACATTGTATCGTAATTAGATCAACTTTAATCTGTTGCAAATTGTCATTTCGAGCGTTGCGCGACCAATTATTGTCATTCGTCGTAGTTTCTATACAAATACGAGTAAGTGTGAAACTAGCGACAGTGGTTTTCCATGCAATTGATTTAGAACATTGTTTTGACAGCCGTTCTACTAAGAAGTAGGGATTTCGCTTTTCTGTGGTATAAACACACATAATAGCCTGTTGATGGCTCGTGACATAATTTCTCTAACTCGACTCACCGTTGCGGGCAGGGGGCGAGGTATCGTTCTATTGGCCAATCACTGGAATGACGTAATCTGAGTTATGAAATTCAATGAAATTCTGACGTACCTACTTGCAGTAGCTAGCAGTGGTTTTTATACTGCACATTTTTGTATGAGGGGAAGTCGGACGAACAGTCTATAGGGTTTATAGTCTTTGGTCTTTATAACCATGTTTTTTTCCTCCTCGTCACGCGTGTACAAATCTAAACGAGAGTTTTTGTAATAGCCAGAAAATAAATATCTCTTATAAATCACTCACTTAATAAGCCTTTGATGAAGCTGGACTACGGACACAATATCCTGGTAGCAATCATAAGACCTCACACTGTTCAGAGCATATTCGTCGTCTCGCACTATAAGGTGCCTTATTTTCACCTGAAGTATTCGCAACAGCATGCTGATGTGACTTGCCATTGTCATGAAGAATAAATCTGAACCCAGCATACAGCAAACCGAAATAATGCCTGAAAAATGTTAAGCAATAAAAATTTGGTCAAGTTTATTTTATTTTATTTATAATAGCAAGTGACGAGACGAGCAAGACTTTCGCCTGGTGGTAAGCGTCACGCCTGCCACTAACAGCAGCAGTGCCAGAATTGTAAACTTGCGAACACAATCCTGCGCCACACTGCACTGCGCTCGTCATCCTCAGATATTATATATTATGTTAAATCTCTTCATACCCAGTAATTTCTCTGGTAACATTGCTCTTCAAACCGGAACACAGTAATGCTTGCACACTACTGCTTGGTGGTTGAATAACTGGCAAGGGTGTGGTACTTCCCCAGGCAGGCGGATTCTGCAGTAGAGTCACCACTACTAATTATAGAATAGTATAAAAACAATAATAGTATTACATACCATAAGTATAGACCATAAACAGACAGTACTAAAACTCCGCGTGGCCTTGTGCACTAATCACTCGCTCTTACGCATTACCTGAGTAAGAACGGCTACTGTAGATGGCCGTGCTATGGCTGAAAAACGGACGCATCGCATAGCGTACCTACTTGTTGACACCAAAAAAATAAAATTTACCTAAGATAATGTGAGAACAATTTATAAAACGGGCGAAATAGAGATGAGAAATGAAGAAAGCTGACCTCACCACTATGTAGGACATTCCAATTACATTAGGAAACGAGAAAAAGAGAAGTAGGGACAAACATTTTTAAAGGAATATTGGTCCTTACCTGAACAAGTCTCGAAGATGTAGACAAGTTCGTGATAGACGGGTTTTGTCTTGTCGAAGGGGTAAGCCATTTGCCATACATAGCCCAGTGGCGATGGCGTACCACTCAACTTGTGGTACACAAGTATGGCGATCGGTGTCAGATTGTATAGCCAAACTCCCAACACGTTCCAAAACGCATACACTGCCAAAAAAACATAAGCACGAGTATAGATAATAACTTATACCATAACCAGCCTATGTAGCAAGCAATATGCCTATACAACCTTTTAGCTCAGTTGGTAGCATGTCTGCCTTCAGAGCTGTAGGGCGTGGGTTTGATCCGACCCAGGACAAAGATGTATGTGACGAATGTATGTTTGTTCTGTGTCTGGGAGTATGTATTTACGAAAAAAAAGTATATAAGTATTCTGTCAGCTATCTGGTTTCCTTAATACTAGCTTTGCTTAGTATGGGGCTAGATGGCACTGGGTGTAAAATATTCCCCAATATTTAAATATATTTTTATTTATGACCTACCTCGAAGTGTGCGGTTGGGTTTGAGCCCGCGACCTCCCGATTTCAAGTCGATCGGTCTTCCCATTTGGTTACCACGGCCTACTCTAACCATGGGCGTATACAATGTGTAACAAAAAGGTTCAACAATACTGAAGGGTATGTATGTACTCGTTATGAACAACTTTTTGACCAACACTAAAATCGCGAAAAAAAGTCAGCTTTTTCATACATTTTGTCCAAGGTAACGAACTTTTTGTAAAGAAGACCAGTTTTTTTGCGTTTTCAAGGTTGGCGTCATAGGAAAAGTTCTTCATAGTGATGAGTACATACATACCCTTCAGTATTGTTGAACCTTTTTGTTACACATTGTATATAATTGGGCCGTGCCCACCCCAGGATGTTAGGTTACCGATTGAAAATTCTAGGCTTGTCATATTACTAACTAAATTGGGGGTTGACTCGGCTTTATCATCCATCACAGCCCAGGGGCCAGGTCCCCTGGAAAATAGCCCTAGATACGCCAATGCTTATACCTACATAAGATATTAGTTTCTTAATTCTGCTACTAATTAAACAGTCACGCCTATGTTATAATGGCTTCAAACAACTCTTTTTCTCTATCTGCTTGTTCAGTATCATAACGATTAAAATAAAAACGAAAAAAAACTACTTCTTTAATTAATTAGTTGCGTCTGCTAATACTGCTACAACGGATACGTTTTCTTGCTCAAATTCCGCCTGGCGGGAAATCAAACATTTGCCTATTATAAGGCTGTTTGTCCACAGCCACCGTCAGCGAGACGTCAACGGGAACGAGATGACGTCGCGGAAGTAGCGGTACACAGATTATACTATAGCCACGTGTCCACCGCACGTACGTCACGGCGCGGCGCTCGGGTGTATTCGTATTTCATTACTGGGAATTTACTGGGGATTTTAGTGGGACGCTATGAGTGTGAAGCATTTATTTATTCTTGACCGGCTAGGTGTTTGGCCACAGCTCATCTAATGTGAGAGGTCGAACACGGTTAACAGCAGTTTACGCATTATTTCATAAAATTTAATAACGACTCTATGGCTAAGCCGTTATGAAAGTCAAGGAAGTTTCATAAGAACATTTCTGACATACGATTAGACCAGAAATGTGGCAACAAAAAAATCGCGAATAACACAGAAGACACGGTCTTTTTTTTTTCAAAGGTATACATAATAGTTTGGACAATAAGTATCGAAAAACTAAGATGTTTGTATCGATACTTAGCTTCACTACACGCACTGACACAAATCAAATCTATACTTAAGTATAATGATTTATAAATAACTATACTACACCTAAACCTTTACAAACTTTATGTAACGATAAAGCTCAGTTGGTAATTGAAATTGAAAAGTACATTCCATGTATAAACAAAATAGGCGCAGCACGGTCATTGAGTTATCGATCACGGCGCGTATTTTTTTTTATATCAGCCCACTTTAGAAGTGTCGGAAAACGAGATTTTTTGTGCTGTAATCACAGTGAGATTCTCCTTGGCTTACCCGGACTCACGCCTCCGTGACCGATATAACTTTTTCTGGCTTTTCGCTTGGTTCTTGTTTTCTTATTTTCAACGAAGGCCTTACCATAATAACAAATACGAGAAATAGCTAACTTATTTGAGATCAAATACTACCAAAATAATAATAAAAAATAATTTATTAAAATAATATTGAACTACGACTTTACTATAAATACGTCATTAAAGTATTACGCTATTTTTATAATAAAATATGTATAGAAGTGCTTGCTAATTACAGCTTTTATAAAATATGTTTCTAATGCAAGCCCAAAAATTGTTTTGGAAAACTTTAGCTCCCTAAGTTTCAAAACTAACTAGGTACCTGAATTGGAATTTGTTAGTGTTCCTTTCTGTGTTTGTTCCCAAAACAAAAAAATTATCATTCTAGTATTAGAAATGTATAAAAACAATTATTTTTGCTGTGTATAGACAAAAATAATAGTAAATTTTATGACAAGTGTACTATGTTGGTAATTTCACTAGAGGCGGTATTATTCGCGCGAGCCGGATAATCAGCCCAGAGTATAATGATCAATACATACGCGTTTCATACGACTTTTTTCAACACACTTACGAGGAAAAAACCAACTAGAATTGTTTTTTTGTATAATAAGCATAGCGAAAACGTAAACAAATATTTGCGGAAAATGTACAAGTACTGATGCGTACACCATAATTGTAGAGCCACAATTTATAATTTTGTTATATGAGATCAAACTGTACGTTTATTAACCTTAAATCACCAGAGGCGAACTAGTAGTATATAGTAATTACGGAATTACGGTCAATTACGGAACGCCTTAGGCCCGGACCTAGTCGGCTTTAGGTCGGCATGCCACACAGAAATAGTATCGGGCGCGGACATGGCAAGAGCGATTTGCCGTTCCATTCAAATTTTGTACAATATGCACGAGAAACGCAATTAGAATACACATGCGCACTCGATCGCTTTCAAATTGCAACTTTTATTTTCGTGCTTTTTTCCATTTTCTCTAAATTTTAATGAAATGGAAAGACGCCCGTTCCATTTTCGCGCCCGACGCCATTTCTTTGTGACTTACGCCGTATGAGAAGTTTGCATCTGCAAGTCATTAAGCACTCACAAATTTGTCGGTGTTTCAGGGCAGACAAGCTGTGCCGTTTAATGGCCGCCGCTTCCTCATCACTAAGCGCGACGGGCCAAATATCTGCCAGCTCCATCACCAAGTGCCTGAAGATATGACGCTTGTACCAGATCGTAATCAACTTGCCAAAGCCTGAAACAATAGTCGAGTTAATCAAGTTTCATGCTTTTGTAACTTGGACTTGTAAGGCTTTTGAAGTATGTATCAAGGGCAACATGTTTCGAACTTGCAAGGGCGGTTCACTGAAAATGTGCTAGTTAATTTGAGTAGTTCAGTCCCATTTTCTAAAAGGTTCTTATGGACTAAACTTACGCTTTGATATCTAGTAATCAAAAGAGCTAGACTATCTCTTGATGAAACAACTACTCTCTGGAAATTGAGTAAAAAATAAATAAAAGACAAACGCTCAGGGCATCACATTACTTTGAGACATTCAATCTCATTAGTCTTGTAATTTTGCTAGCTACAGTTTTCTTATGTTCATTATAACATAATCGAGAATTCTACTATAGTAGCTTAAATACGTACATGTGTTTTAGTGATGTATGTGTACCTATACATCACCAAAAACATTTATGCATTTTCTATCGGGCAATTTACATTATAATTTACAGCTCTAATCATTAGAATAATAACAGGTACTTAAATGAAATATTAATAGCTACTGACACTTACTCATTGTATCATATCCTGCTATGTGTAAATAGCTTCCAAGCAGTTCTTCTATAGAAGGCGAACCAGCCATTTGTACGACGATATAAGCATACTCTCCAACCAGCATCCAGAACAAAAAAGAAGACGATACCACTAAAGACAGATACTTGCTAAACTTAGCGTAGAGAGTCTTCGGGATATTATCTATGAAAGAAAGCCCCGTCCTTCGAATACAAAAGTTGCAGAGACGCAACGTTTCGTGAATTTCGTTACGAGCAATAAGCTTCTCGTTTTTTGGCATCATTACTGTATTGAGTACTGAAAGTTAGTGCTTTTACCTTGACAATGATCGTTTTTCTAAGTAGGAACCCAACATAGGTAGTGCGTTACATAGTTAGTATCCAATCAAAGCTAAAACGTTAGTTAGTTCATATAAAAATTCTCGGTAATGATAGCCGAACTTTTTAGTGATTGAATTATGTAAATAAGTTCGTAACTTTTACCATATCAAATTCAGCCCGCCCACTGCTTTCTGACTATCCAATAAAATATATGCTATAACTTTGTAAAGGTCTACTAATGTACCTACTGAAACTCTACATTGAGTAGCCCATCTACGTATCCAGGTATACCTACTTACCAAGTATGTTGCTTGCTTTATCTGTATACTGTATAGGCATAATAATAGATGTTATTCCCCAAAGAACCAAAGTCAACGACATTGCTCGCAGGGTTTGCAAGTTGAAGTGGCAATGGGCAGGCCACTTCGCTCGACGAACTGTTAACTGATGGGGAAGAAAGGTTCTTGAGCGCAGCGACTGCGAACCGGAAGACGCATCGTAGGAAGGCCTCCCTCTGTAGGTGAACCGACGACATTGTATAAGTCGCGGGCAACCGGTGGATGCAAATGGCAGGTTGTCGTACAGTGTGGCGGACTAAGGGCCTTCGTTCAGCAGTGGACGTCTCCGGCCTGATGATGATAGGCATAATAATATACTGGGTTTGAAGAGATTTAACATCTGATATTTCAGGGTGACGAGCACAGTACAGTACGGCGCAGGATTGTATTCGCAAGTTCACAATTCTAGCACTGCTACTGTTAGTGGCAGGCGTGACACTAAACTTACCACCAGGCGAACGTCTTGCTCGTCTCGTCACTTGATTAAGTATATAATTATAATGTGTAACAAAAAGGTTCTACAATACTGAAGGGTGTGTATGTTCTCATCATTAGGAACAACTTTTACTATGGGGCCAACATTGAAATAACGAAAAAAAAAACAGCTGTTCCATACATTTTGTCCAAGGTCAATGAACTTTTTATATGGATTAGCAGATTTTTTTTCGCGATTTTAATGTTGGCCCCATAATAAAAGTTGTTCCTAACGATGAGAACATACACACCCTTCAGTATTGTTGGACCTTTTTGTTACACATTGTATATAATATCGTTTAAAAGTCGGCTCATATTTTTCCATTATTTTTCCGCTAGGTTGGAAAGTATTTTTTAAATTTGAGCCTTATATTTTTCTATTCTTACCGCTAGTCCACTGAAAATGCATTAATACTTTTAAGTCATGTCAGTGCGCCAACCTCATTTTTAGAATAATCGCACTGGCCAACACGACGACAGCATGAAAAAAATAAAAACTCTTAGCTTTTTCTTTTTTTTTTTTTTTTTTTTTTTTTTCTTTGTTATTGGCATCGCACGTTGTGCATACTGCCAGTGTCACGTTAATGAATTTTCAAGTTTTTTACTAAAAACAAGTCAAATAAGTCATGAAATCACAGTCAGTCGCACGAAGTTAGTCATAGTCGAGTCCAAGTCATGCCCTAGTAAAGTTGTGGCGACTTTACTATGAGCTTCTACGGAGATTTGGAAACAACACGAAAAGACATGCTCCACCACATTATATCACTTGCCCACACTCGTGCACGTAATTCAACACTCAATGAATAAAACACCACCATTTTTAATCATTAATTCGCGAAAAAACACAAGTTTAAGAAAATAATAGAATGCAACGACATGATTTTTCCGTGTTCCCGCCAAAACTCCTAGCTTTTTCTTGCACCTAGCATTTTCCTCGCTGTTATAACGTAGCGTTAAATTCTCTTTGCTCGCTGTAGTGAGGTGAAAAGTTGTTTGTTTCGCTCGGCAGCAAAGTTATTCTGCCTCTCGTACTTATATTTATCATATTTGAACCACGAGCGAAGCGAAGCTTCAATCCTAGAATCCTTCGTATGCTCAGGGTTCAAGCATGCAAGTACTTACTCGCGCCAAAAAACAACTTTGCAGCCTTGCATGCCTTGCAACAAATAACTAATATTTGTGTGAAAGTCTACTTGAAAGTTTGCCATGCGCGCTTACCTCCTCGCCCGCAAAAAGTGGTAGAAAATTATGTAGGTCATTGGCATCTCCAATGGTATATTATATGCTCGGAGTTCTCTCCTCAAATAGGTACAGTTTTTTATTGTTTCTCTCACATAAAGTTTCTCCAAAATGATAATAAAAGCGAGTACTTGTTCATTTCGGCTTATAAAGAAGGTTCCTAACACGCACGGTTTAGATATCATCCGTCAAATAAACCAACGAATTCGAGAAATGAATAACCGCGCGCTCCATCCAAATTGGCTCATTTGAATAATTTCGCTTCAATTCCGGCGTCTTTTCCCCTTGAAATCATGAAAAACTGGAATCGCTCGGTTGAATTTGAACCGGATTTCGAGGCAACATAATTTCCTGCTCCAGTGTAAGATCAAACAAGGGTTAATAAAAGACGTTATTGACAAGAGTTGCAAGTTGATTTCTACGAACTCGCGGAGCTGTGCTGCTGACAGACTTTAATTAACACCAATTTAACGTCCCAGCGTACTCGATTCCTGACTTAATTATTCCCATTTCGCCACAAACCATGTCAACTGCAATCATTGAATCCATCATGTGAGGTAGCGAGACCAGCGAAACCGGATCCCTGACGCAGAGCGTTCAACATTGTAATGTCAATCAGGACGGGGTACTCCCAAGGCTGGTTTAATGATCCAATCCAATTTAACTTTGCCACGTAACAATTCTATAAAATATGTAAACAGCTATGTGGTGTTAGTTGAAAGTTTCGCTGCAACCCGCCTGCTGACGAGCAGCATAACTCCGACTAGAGACTGAAACATGCAGATTATTGGTTGCAACTTGGTTGGCTTCACAACTATAATACGGGTATAAATTCTAAAGCTGGTTAAATTACGTTTCATAACACGTCTTATGAGACCTCGCATAGAGAAATTAAATGAGACGTCGTAATAATGAAGAAAACTGTTTGGTGAACGAGTGTTATGTCGACAACATCAGACCCACGTAAGTTACACGTAGATGAGATTGTTCTGAGATATAACAGGCAACAATGGCATAAAGGATGAAAAAATTGAGGGAATTGAGTTCTGTGTAATTGAAGAAATTGATGGTATTTGTCGTTATTTTTGTAAAAGTTTCAAAAATGTAAATCCGTTATTGGCTGTCAGTTCCATCACTATTATCGTATTATTTTTAAGACCTGTGGATTTTGTAAATAAATATAATAAAATAAGGAGAAGAGGCCTGTACCCAGCAGTGGGTAGTGCCATCATCATCAGCAGCTGATGATCATGACGAATGTTAGGTTTTTATATGGAGTAGGTACCTATACCTACCGGACCTGATGAACTACGTGCTGCCTATAATGTTTTTCGTGTATTTTTCTGATGTTTTAATAATTATTGATATTTGCGGCGGAGACAAATCCAACTAATAAAAGATCATAAAAATCGGTCCAGCTGTTTTTGAGTTATAAATCGTGTACTCGTAACTGGCCCAACATTGATTATATATTAAGATTTAATTTCTTGTTTGCTCACAGAATTCGAAACGCATAGATAAATCACATCGAAGAGGAAGTAGGGTTTTCCCTTTTCTGTGATAGGCACATCGGACTATCTATATTCTAATCATTTTTTTTATTGAAAGTACCTACGTTTTGTATCTCTGTGTTTGTTACCTTTTCCCAATTCAACGGCTAGGCCGATTTCATTAAAGCTTAGCAGAGAGATATAGAACACAACAACGCTACGCTGCATTTTGTGTCATTTTGACCGCATGGTTCGATCAATCGTATATACCGTTTCATCATCATCAGCCCGGAGACGTCCACTGCTGAACGAAGGCCTCCCCCTTAGACCGCCACAATGTACGTCTACCTGCCACTTGCATCCACCGGTTGCCCGCGACCTTTACAATATCGTCGGTCCACCTAGAGGGAGGCCTTCCTACGCTGCGTCTTCCGGTTCGCGGTCGCCACTCAAGAACCTTTACCGTTACATCCTGCGTAATTCACACAAATTTCTACCTTAGAGCTGAATCTGGTATACCCAAAAATACGAATACTGACGCTCCCAAAACCTCAACAAAACGTCCTCATAAACTGAGAAAACCTCTCGTTACAAATTACTTTCGCCAAAAAGCGTCGGTAGCTTACATTGTATACAAACTATCCGAAATCCTTCGAGCCTAAGCAGAGCTCCACCTGTCCCGAGCTTCCGGGTCCCTGGATTACGGCGGCGGGCGTTTATCCGGCTTTACGGGATTACAGTACCTACTTGTACAGGACTCGCGCAGTAAGCAACCATCTAGATGCTGTTTATCTACTGACTAGCTCTACCCGGTGACGTGTGGCCGTGGCTATAATTATTATTAACTAATCGTTACAATAAAATGTAGCCTGTCTTTCAATAGTCCAAGGTTCAGTAGTTCCAAAGATTACTTGAAACAAACGTACAAACTCCCAAACTTTATTAGGTAGAAATGTAGATTTGGCGGTACTTAAGTAACCGCTAAGTTGCGGTAATCGCGTGTTTTTCTACGAACTTGTGCGTTTATTAAAAAATACAAAATATAATACGTACTTATACGTATAGGTATGTACCTTATCTCTTTAAACTACTACTCTAAAACAAAAAGTTCGGGGAGGACATAAGCGTAGATAGATACGCTGTCGTTAGCAGAAGTATCATTTGGGACAGAATGTAGCTGTTCTGGGAAGAAACGCAATGCTGAGGGCTCCGATGCTTTCCATAGGAGATCTCGGAGCTATCAAGCATCACTAATTAGCTACCTACCTTCCTATATGGCTACCTGCACCTGCGTTTAATGGGAAGGTATAAGTAACTAAAATCCCACACAACCCGGCTAAACCTCAACGCAGTTGAAATTTTTTCGAAGAGTGCTCTCGTTAACAAAAAATAAAATAATTATGTGTGCCATTATTTTCTGTGTGCAGTGTATTTTGTTATGGACTTTGATTCGAGTCACGTGTAGATTATGAAGGGGCGTCTAAAGGTTGTCTGCGGTAGATTCGAATTATTGTTCAGTCGCAGTCTCTCGAAACTAACTTTGACAGGTGTTCTAAAACCTTGACGCAATTAACAGACTTCTAAATAACCTTTGTTCTGATCTTAATTCTATAAAATAAGTTTGTTGAAACTTATTTATCTCTATATTTTATAATTTTGTTTTATCTATTGCCATGGATACACTGGAGACGCTATCAAGAACAAAGTTTATCGATAAGAAACGGTGCGCGGGGCAACCGCAGCCGATATAGAGTATGCAACGGAATAAACTGTAATTTCAGTATTAACATTTGAATTGCATGCATTAAATACTCCATTTAGAACAGTGCGGTTAAACCACGGCGTAATCGGCTGTTCGACCATCTATTTATCTATTCAGCCCGTGCCACAGAAAAAAAAATGGTTACGTGCCCATCCACTACTGGATATAGGCGTCATCTCTTTCACGCTATCCTCTCTGGTCCTGTACGATACTCATATATTGCTTTCCGTTAAGCTTGAAAAAGTCATATCAAATAACATCGGGCTTGTTGGACTTGACTTCTTCGCCCTTTTTATTGATACCGTACTAGTAATAATTAGTAGTAGGTACTACTAATTATTACTAGTTAGTTCCAAGAACTATTATTTATTCTGTGGTATGATTACACGAGTTGGGAGCGTCTGTTCCAGTGAATCTATACTTATGTGTTATAAATCTATGATCTATAAGGTCGTAGGAAACCTCATCTAATAACTACCTAAATACCTTAAACAAACTCCAACAACAACCAAAGATCTACATAATACTTATAATAAAACAGGCGTTTCGACATTCACTGAAACACGAAGACAAAGTAAATAATTCTTCAAGGCTTAGAGAAAGTCTCGTTGGCTCGACACCGGGGACTAGAGAAGAGAGATGAAGGCACAGACCAGACTTTACACAGATGAATAGCTTCAAACAGACGCCTCAAAGACGTGGATAATACGTGTACGCTATAGACAGAGGTGACATTCTGTAGAGATGCCTAAATAATAGGTCTTTACCTATGAAATTGCCGTTCTTCAGTACTGGTCATTTCAAATAGAAAAAAAGTTTGGAATGGATTTGTATTCTGATATCAAATTAATTTTGTCTTAAAAACATGACATTATTTTTACAAACTCAGTCTTTTGTTTATTGGTTAGCGTTGTATTTTCATTACATTTGAAAATTTTTCGTCATAATGGATACTTTAAAAATTCGTGTAATTATGGAATATGAGTTCCGTCGTGGCACCAACGCGACATAAACGGCACGTAACATCAAAAACGTTTACGGAGAGAACTGTACAAACGAACGCACAACCCGTTATTGGTTTTCCCGGTTCCGTACTGGAAATTTTGACTTGAAAAATGAAGCTCGTGGTCGTCCGGAGACTTTGGTCAACAATGATGAATTAAAGGCGATTGTGGAAGCTGACGAACAGCTGAGCTAGCAGCAGCTTTTGATGTTAGCATCAAAACAATTTTGATCCATTTGCGACAAATAGGCAAGGTAAAAAAACTTGATAGATGGGACGCCCCACGAACTCAACGATCGCCAGCGCAACGTACGCGTCGAGACCTGCCTCGCGCTGCAGCTACAGACAGTCTCCAAGCTGCAAGAGCTGGGGTTGGAAGCTCTCCCTCATCCACCATACTCACTAGACCTTGCACCTACCGACAATTTCATTTTCCAAAATTTTGACAACTTTTTAGTGGGTAAAAAATTCAATTCCCGAGCGGCAGTACAAAATGCCTTTGAAGAGTTTGTTGCCTCCCCGTCCAGCTAATTTAACAAGAAGGGCATCAATAAACTGCCAATTCGTTGGCAAAGATGCGTCGATTGCATGGGTGATTACTTTGAATAACAGAAACAAAAAAGTTTAAAGAAATAAGTACTTTCACTTATTCCATACAAAACGGCAATTTCATAGGTAAAGACCATAATATATTAGGGATTTATCCTACTGAATTAAGATTTAAGCTTAAAACTTCCCGCCGAAAATCACCTCCACATCCACAACTAAGTTCAGCTTTTAATATGTAACCACATGATAATGTTTATAGATATTATGTACTTTATCTGAGTTGCTCCTTGGTAAGTTAAGTATAATTAGAATCATTCCAGAGTATTTCGAATTTATGCATAAAATACTTACATTAACATTGAGACTTTAAGATCGTAAGATCAGGATTTATAAGATAATTCCCGCCTTGTCCGCCTTCATCATTTCTATTTATATTTTCACTAAAGTGTTCAACACAACTATAAATATATATATATAACAAATATTTTTCTAATACTCGTCCTTTTATACGCTTAGCTCGGACAAATTGTAACTGTGAGATTTTACTTCTACATGCGCAAATGAGCATACAGTTGACTCAAGCCTTTGGGCATCTCTTCTTAAAATATTATATCTGTGGCTAATTAAGTTACAAAAGTACAAAATACAAAAGTAGGCAAAGATGGTGTATATATTATCACTTAATATGCATCTGGTTCTCTTAAATCTCTGTAGAAGGCTCTGCGCGGCTTATCTCTTTACAAGAGAGACGTGCAGCCCCTCTGCACATTTTAAACCGGACTTTCCTCTGATTTTGTGAAGTTTAAGAATATCGCGTTCAAAGAAAAATCTACGACCACGACTTTCGTTTTACACAATAATAATTATATATATATTTATGATATTTTTTTCTTAGTTTTGGCATTGCACGTTGTGCATTCTGCCAGTGTCAAGTTTATGAATTTGCAAGTTTTTTTATTAAAATCAAGTCATATATGTCATGAAATCACAGTCAGTCACTCGAAATTAGTCATAGTCGAGTCCAAGTCATGCCCTAGTAAAGTTGTGGAGACTTTACTATGAGCTTCTACGGAGTTTTGAAAACAACACGAAAATACATGTATCACCACATTATATCACTTGCCCACACTCGTGCATGTAATTCAACACTCAATGAATAAAACACCACCATTTTTAATCATTATTAATTCGCAAAAAAGCACAAGTTTAAGAAAATAATAGAATGCAACAACATGATATTTCCGCGTTCCCGCCAAAACTCCCTCTTTTTTTTCTGTTTGTTACGCGATTACTCCGGAATTGATTTTAAAGGTAATATATATTTTTTGTTTGGTAAGTAGGCTTCAGAGGTGCTCCCATTAAAATAGTATCGAAATCGGTTTAGTAGTTTGGTTTTTAAATCAAAAAAACTGTAAAAAGATGTCATCCAGGTAATCGAAATTGAAGTTGGTTGGTTTAAAAATTAATTATAGTATTGTTTTTAGAAATGGCCTACGAAACAAAGAACACTCAAATCTTACGAATCTTGAAATACGGGTATTCCATGAATACACGAATAAACCATTACACGGGCAATATTTTCGTTTCACTATTACCTAAATCAACTTATACCCATTCAGAATAGCAGCTTGCCGTACCTAATCAAGAATTCGAGTCAAGCAGTACTTAATCAACATACGCAAACAAAGGGTGGTTCTTGAAAAATATTGTTTCGGAATCAGATTGCATATTTATGTCGGTGATCTCGTTATGAAATATGAATCCCTCCGGACCGAGTCGCTGTGATTGCGGAACATCTGCAATGCAATAATAAAGCAACCGCTGAAGATAAGAAGTAAGGATGCTACTACGAAAATGTCGTAAGGCAATAGATATTAAAAATGTACCTTTAATATTAATAATCTTCAGTACTTATTTATCAAACAAATATTTATGTGACGAATATAAATGTTTGTTCTGTGTCTGGGTGTAGTATGTATTGACAAATAAATATGTAGGTACCTATTCTATCAGCTATCCAGTTTCCATATTACAAGCTTTGCTTATTTTGAGACTAGATGGCGCTGTGTGAAAAATCTCCACCAATTTTATCCCTCCCCTCTCAAGGCCAGCTCATCAACTCTGACACTAAGGCTGGCCACTCAGCCTACACGAACTTACTTTTACCTAATAAGGGGAATAGCACGTAAATAACGTATATTTTTTAATAAAATTTACTTTAACTCCTCCGAATAAAACTAGTAGATATTCGAACAAAATCACACTATTATTAGAAATGCAAAAGTTTCTCTTAATGGATTTGAGTAAACGGAAATAGGTAGGTTTTATTTAATTTTATGGATTGGAGTAGCGACACGAGCGAGACGTTCGCCTGGTGGTAAGTGTTACGCCTGCCCATCAGTACCAGAATTGTGAACTTGCAAACAAAATCGTGCGCCGCACCGCATTGCGCTCGTCACCGTCAGATATTAGATGTCAAATCTCTACGTACTCAGTAATTTCTCTGGGAACAGGTCATAATATTACTTTTCATCACACTTGCTCGTAAAGTGGATCTTTTTGTATCGGTTTTAGGCTCATAATCCAAGCTATTACACACGCGTGCTTTTTACTTTACATTACGGCACTTGTACTATAATAGGTATAACCCGGTAAAGTCAAGTTTGTACGTGACTTCAATTAGACGTATGTATACGAAGGACTCTTAATATAGCCGGGTAATACTTACAGTTTTTTTGTAATACCAACAAAGAGTTCTTATGCCGCTGAAGTAAATGTCAACCTGCGCGCGCATTGCTGGTTTGGGCGCCATTTTCCGCAAATGTTTGTTGATGTTTTTTTATTTTCCCTATGCTATCTACATTCCGAAATAAACTTCTTGATTCTTGGATCTCCTATAAACTACTGCAACTTGATTGATTGATTAACTCTTTTTTGTTCACACCAAGAATTACACAAAAATAACTTATTAAACTTAAATATTGGAACAAGTGGCGGCCTTATTGCTAAAAGCAATTTCTTCCAGGCAACCTTTGATGAAATGTTTGAAAAGGCCTTTTTGTAAGCATTCTCTATGCTCTAAAATAATACTCTTATTGTAGAGTCTACAATTACATCTAGTTGTAACTAATGACATAGGTTACTACTAACGTATTTATAACTTTGTGTCAGATGAATAATAACCTATTTTTAGATTAAAGTCCTTGAGAAAACGACACCTGAATTACTTTACAAAAACAGCCAGAGATTATATCAAGGTCGATAGGGCGCTTCTCTCGGCATGGCGCCATGAATCGGGCGCCAGACCATGTACCAAAACTTTATATTACGTAGTTCCATTGTAAAATCGTAACTAAACTGTTTACGTAGGTACTTGTGCTGTTTACCTCAAGTTCAAACGTTGTGTGAACAAACAAGCATTGAAGTGTTTTAATAAATTAAGTAGGTCTTATTTTGCTTGCGTATAAAAGAAATCAAGAATAGGTATGTCCATTCAACACAAGTGAAAGTGTCAGCTTTTAGAGTACTTACCTACTTTCTTAAAACATCCGATTCGGTTTTTAATACATTCACTAAAATGCGGACGAAACAAAAATAAAACTGGAATTCGAGATCACTAGTATCACTTCGCCCTACACTGCAGTGACATTGTCCACCCAACAAGCTCGGACAACTCACTTCAATTTGTTCCCTCCCGAATTCAATTACTGATACATGAATAAACATACGATAGGTACTAGGTTTTCTCTGGCCAGCAACTTCATTGGATCTGAGGCGGGCGGTTCGGTGAATACTTTATTGAAGCAGCTGTCTTTTAATCAATTGTACTATTTACTAGGTTTATTTGAAGTCTTATAAGTGTGTTCTGTAATATTTCTTAGATTTTAATCTAATATAATAAAAGGTTCTGTCAGTCAGTCAGGACTGACTCACTGACTGACTGACAAACAACGCACAGCCCAAACCGCTGGTCGTACAGACTTGAAATTTGGAGGGTGTCGATGCGTAGGGTGTACTAAGAAAGGATTTTTCGAAATTCGACCCCCAAGGGCGGGGGGGGAAGGAAGGAAACTCCTTTGTTTTTGTACTTTTAGTCACGAAAATTTGGATTAGAATAGTTTATTTAAAATAATAAATGCTATTATCAAAAAAAAAATACAAGGACGATTTAAGGGGTGGGGGGAAAGGGGGTGGAATGTTATATGGAAAGTTCTTTGTTTTTAAAGTTATAGTGATAAAAATTGATGTTTGGATAGTTCATTCAAAGGGGGAAGTTTGGGGGGGGGGGAGTCGGTAGAGTCGGTAGAGTCGGAAGAGTCGATAAAAATAAAATTTGCTCGGGATGATGATTTAAAGTGGTGAATTATGGGAGCGGGCCGAATTTCTTCCGTACGCGGACGAAGTCGCGGGCGACCTCTAGTTGAACAATACTGCTTACTAGGACTACGTATGAGCTTTTGAATTAGGAATAGTAATCTGTTTTCTTGTAGTTTCGTTTTAACTAGATAATACTGATGTCTACATTTTTATACAGTGTTACTGGTAACGCTGGGAATACGTAGTTACGTAGCATGCATCAAAAAGCCCCTTAATGTATGGCCAAAAGTTACTAGTTTTCAAGATATTTCTAATTAAACTATTTTAGTTTTAGGGATTTTTACAGTTTTTTTTTCTTAGAACGAATCGTAAAAATAAAGCCTAAAAAAACGTTAGGTAGTAGTTAGGTTATCACAACCAAGTATTTTCGAATACTTTATTACTTTAAAAATGTATGGAATGTTAATTTAGAAGAGTAACTTGAGTAACCAGTAAGGGTTACTGGTTACTAACTGGGTGCCAACTCTTGAGGAAAGCTTTTTCTTCACAATACACAATATGACAAATCGTTGATTGCTTCCGATGTGAAAATTTACGGAATCTCTGAGCGAAACGTCGCGTCAGTCGATGTTTTCCGGAATAACAACAACAAGCCACCAAATAACCCAATTCAAATAGCATGAATATTACATAGCACGGGAAAGCGATCCCTACGCCGGAAAAACAATTGTTCGGCATTCACACTGAAGTAGACATATGGATGTGGACAAAAAATACGTGTCAGCGGAAGCGGAGAAATTCTAAAGCAATACGTGGCAATACATTGGGTGAAGGTAGAGACACCAAATGTCTAGACTAAGGCGGGACAACTTCTCAGCAATACAAAATGCATGTCAGTAAGTTGCACCCAATGACAGGGCTTCGTCGCATAATGTCCCTTTCCTAAAATGTCTACTGCATGCAAAACGTCCCTTTCGCACAATGTCCCTTTCGCAAAAAGGCCCTTTCGCACAATGTACCTTTCTCACAATGTCCCTTTCGCAAGTAGGTATGACATAGAATTCTAGGACTGCGTTATATAATGCATTATTATAAAGTTTCAAGTAAGTACAACAGGAGCAACTAATTAGATTAAAGTACGAGTAAGTATGTGTACGTGTAACAAAAAGGTATAGTAATACTAAAGGGTATTTGTGTACTCATCATTATGAACAACTCATACAACAGGGCCTACCTTGAACACGCGAAAAAAACAGCTGTTCCATACAAAAGGTTCATTGACCTTGGACAAAATGTATAAAACAGCTGTTTTTTTCCTGATTGGCCCCATAGTAAAAGTTGTTCATAATGATGAGTAGGTACTAGGTACATACATAACCTTTCGTATTACTACACTTTTTTATAATACGTTGTATAGGTATAGGTACCTACCTAGTACTAGTACTTAGTGCGAAAACATTTAAAAAAACTTATGAGTGGTGTGGCTAAGCCTATGTGCTCACATAGGCATTTTGCATTACTTCTGCATTACAAAATCACATTTGTAGAACGTAGAGAATTATAGATGAGCTATATAGTTTTATGTCCGCTATCCTACATGAACTGTTTTGGCATGAAATTAACTTTCATTAATAATTATTATAAAGTTATTTCATTGTCGTTATAATGGTGTTTGTTATTTTATATTATTTACCTTTATTCGTTTTTATTTTTTTATTTGTTTCAAATTTGTTTTTATGTACGATAATATAAATATGCAAAAAACTTCGCATTCTCATTAGAAACAAAATCTTCATAACTTTTTGTGCTACCATTTTCCAAATTTTTCTCTGATCACTGGTAACACTACGCTAGGCACAAGTAAATCCCTGCGAACGATGCGCAATAAATTCACGTGGATGACAGATCTCACACGCAAACACCAGCTCTCTGCCTTTTAACACTTTATATGGAAATGCAAAATACTTCGTGATTTATTCGGCACACATAGATCATCGAACAATGCCAAGAGTATGGTTGTTAGAACGCAAGAGCATTTTCGGCGCGAAATGTTTGTTACCTCTGCTAATGGTGCTTTACAAAGAGCTGGACACATTTCCATTGTAAAGAGTCATTACGTCATTATAGTAACAAGCTAATAACTTTTTCTGTAAAGCATACATCCGGTGATGGCGGCGGATGATGAATCCCGTATAAATAATACAAAGATGGTTTTTGGCGAGAACACGGAAAAATCATGTCGTTGCGTTCTATTATTTTCTTAAACTTGTGTTTTTTCGCGAATTATTGATTAAAAATTAATAAAATAAAATAAAACACCACCATCTTTAATCATTAATTCGGGAAAAAACACAAGTTTAAGAAAATAATAGAATGCAACGACATGATTTTTCCGTGTTCCCGCCAAAACTCGACATCAGTTTTCATAGTAAAATGCATACCGTAGCATACATCAACCCACTAATAGTCTACTGGAGGGCCAATGCCTACCATTGAAGGGCGATTGGCCTATATCCACCGCGCTGCCAGTTCCGGGTTAGTGGAAGTAACATTCACCGTTGAATTTCTGCTGTGGACACGCGGCTATAGTAATCTGTATACTGCTACTTCGGCAACGTCATCTCGATCTTGTTAACGTCGGCGGCTGTGGACAAACGCTCTTAGCCTTTAAAGGGAACTGGTTCTCAAATAGGAATGCCGAAACACACTGTTGGGGTGATAGGCGGCAGATTTAACTTTTGATGGTGATAGCCTAGTGTAGAAATTAAGTTTATAAAACCAAAATGTGTTTAATTCAATTAATAAACATACCGTCTTATGCATTGAACGCTAAAACGTATGTCAAACCTATTTTAGTTAAATTGAAATACTTTTTAGTGTTTTATGCATAACACGGTTAAAATATTAAGTCTTATTATATTTTATGAGTACCTACTTATTAATATTAAATTAAAAAAATATTCTATCACGATGCTCCACAATGTTTTCCTTTACCGGCAGCTCAAGTGAATTATTGTGATTTGAGGTCAAGCCCTTGACACACTATGCGAACGAGCTAATCAATGAGCTCGCTGAAATCGCTGAAAGCTGAGGTATCGTCAAAATCGGAGATACTACATACTACCCAACTCGTTACCAACTCGATTCCTACAACCAGCGACAGTGATAATGGAATGGATGGGCCTAGCGCTTGCAAGTCTTTCAAAATTAACAAGTCAACACAATCAAGCATACCTAGCTAAAAGTATGCATATTAAATTTGTCAGAAAATAGAGATGTGTATCTAATTACTGCATGACAAATAGAGAACACATGTACATGTATTAGAAGTTTGTATTGTCGTATCGTACGGCTCGCATGTCGCAAAGACAGAGTATGACTGACGCAAGAGGAGAGCCGGCGCTCAACATATAGTCTTTCCAAATCCGTGCGCCTATTTCCCGTCCATTCATTTTATCATTGTCGCTGCCTACAACCCTACTACACTAAAACCAGGATTTCGATAGCACACAATAAAACGCATTAAAACTAGTCCATCCGTTTCAGAGTTACGAAGACACAGACATACAAATTGTACGAGTACATTCGTAATTAGCTGTCGAATTAAGAGTGTAAGACCCTTGGATCAAAGCTTATTTTTTTAAGTGGAGGGTTAGAATACGTTTAGTAACAATCTGTACTATTGTTTTTTAAATATCTGCTGCATTTTTAGGAATAAGACACAGGATATCACTTTGAGTGACTTTCTGATTTCAGTACTCGTCACCCTGCAATCTTGTCATTTTGTTATCTTGTCATCCATTGATCTCGTTGGTCTGAGACCTCGTTGATTTGAGATCTTGTCGTTCTGAGATCTTGGCATTCTGAGATCTCGCCATTCTGCCAACTCGTCAACCTACGATCTCGTCATTCTGATTTCTTGGTATTATGAGATGGAGGGTTTTTTTATCTCTTGCAATGTAATTTTGATCGTAGGTTGTAAATTTTAATGCAATACATTTTATCTGTATTACTAGAGGTCGACTTCGTCCGCGTACGGAAATTCGGCCCGCTCCCAAAATTCACCACTTTAACACTGACTCTACCGACTCTACCGACTCTACCGACTCTACCAACCCCCCCCCCCCCCCCCCCTTTGAATGAACTACCCAAATATCAATTTGCATCACTATAACTTCAAAAACAAAGAACTTTCCATGCAACATTCCACCCCCCTTTCCCAAACCTTAAATCGTCCCTGTCAAAAAAAAATTGAAAACAATTTTTTATTTTAATTGAACTATCCAAATCCTAATTTTCGTGACTAAAAGTCCAAAAACAAAGGACTTTCATACAAACTTCCCCCCCTTAACCCCCAAATGGGGGTCGAATTTCAAAAAAACCTCTTTAGTACACCCCTCCGCATCGAGACGAATACACCCTCCAAATTTCAAGTCTGTACGACCAGCGGTTTGGGCTGTGCGTTGTCTGTCAGTCAGTCAGTCAGGACAGAGCCTTTTATTATTTAGGATATTAGATTGTACAAGTATCAGCTTGGTATCAGCTTCCTCTATCAGAATCAGGATCTACCTCTATTTTTTAACAGAATCTATGATTTATAACCTAAACTTAAAAGTTGTCGCTCCTTTTCGAGTTGTCAAAGAAATTATTTCTCCTAAACGTTTTCGTAAACATCACGGCAATTTGAGAAAATATGCAAATCATCTTCGCGATTAACGCTCCTAAGCTCATTTGAAATCAGAGTAGGGAAGTAAACACACCCTAAACCGAATTTCTACAAAGTTGTTAAAACCCCCTGATCCTTTATTTGCTCGAATAGCCCTGAGGAAATTGAATTAATTACTTCATTTCATCGCATAATTCACGTTTTTATGTAACTTTCTAAATTTTTCTTCCTGTAATACCGTTTCTGTACAGGGGCTCTCCGGAACATTAGACTATTAAAACGATTGTCTTCTCGTATTTGCGCTTTAATTTCTCAGTTTAACTCGTGACCCGCTTTCGTATTGATTTTGTTAATACAATGGCCTTCCATAAAATAAATTGCACAGTCCGCAAAAAATACTGAAGAAGAACAAGAGGAAACGAACGCGACAAGCAATTCTTTTAGCATCAATAAATATCCGATAAACAGTCGCACAATTTATGGAACAATTTCTAAATTAAACGTTGTGACTGTCTATATCTCTGATCTGTCTGTTGTGCTTGCAAGTCCTGACCAGAATGATTGGTTCATGGGAAAAGTTTTAGATTTCCCCTAATCAAGTAAAATTCCTAAGTAATTACCAAAGACTTTTAGGCATATTGTAGTGTGCTATCTGGTCTCCATAATACAAGCTTTGCTTAACATGGGTTTAGATGGCGTTGTGTGAAAAATGTCCTTTTTTTATTTATTTGAAGATTAGTCCATGACTGTTGAGGTCTCATATTATCTGCTTTAAATACCATGCATAAATACCAATATGCATAACACTTTCGTTTGTTACGAGTTTGTTAAAGTCTTGGAGGGTCTAGTTTTTTCTCTTTTAAAGTATGATAATATTGTGCCCTATTATATCTTCATGAAATAAAATTCGCATAGTGAAATATTTGTGTAGAGTAAAATGGACTTTGCGAATAATATACACCTGAATTGACACGTAACAAGCGAAACGACTTATAGTGGCAGTTTGAAGGACTACCCCACATCCCCAATACTTTACTTGTCCCAACGGACTCCTATCTATTTCAAACGTAAAGTGACAAAAACGGAAAGCGACTGGCACTTTGCTTAACGAAATGCTAATGGTATGCGGCCATGCTAGATCTACGTAGGAGTCTTAATGATGGAGGCATAAGGTCCAATTTAGTTAATGTTTCAGGACGTACATCGTACTCAATTAAGGCAGTAGTGAGTATCCGTCGAGTACCTCCGGCACTCCAGCTACAAAATAATATGAAGTCAGTATCTAAAGTCGGAATATTTTAAGACCAGGTTTCCGAACCCAAATGGTGTAGAACGAGACGCTATTACTAAGTAACCTACGTCGTCTGTGTGCTGCGCGTACACTGCGGCGGAATCAGCCCGTACAGAGCGTACAGAACGTCGGTATTTGTAAAATGCTGATAGGGTGCGTCCACTGGAATCGGATTTTGCCTCGGCATTATCGATATGCGAATGGCGCATTCGCTGCGGATGACGTCATCGGCAGAAATACCGGCAATAATAACTGGCACGGATTTGCCGATCCAGTGCACGCAGACCCATAGAAATCAATACAAAAGCAGTTAGTAATTTGATCGAGTATTTTAGTATTTAATGTGCCCGATCAGCCTAAATTTATTCGTACACGATTTAGTCGAGTTAGTCCATGAAACTCTATTTTAACACCGATTTCACCCCCTTAAACGATTTAAAGGGGAGAAATCGTTTCAAAAAAACGACGTTTTTTATTTCAAATAAACTATCCAAATACAAATTTTCACGAATAAAAGTTCAAAAACAAAGGACTTTCATGCATAAGTTATCCACCCATTTTTACCCTCTTAGGGGCCGAATTTCAAAAAATCCTTCCTACACCTCTACGCATCAAGAAAAATACACTCTCCAAATTTCAAGTCTGTGCAACCCTTGGAGGATCTAGCTCTCTCTCTCTAGTGCAACCAGCTGTTAAGGCTGTGCGTTGTCTGTCAGTCAGTCGTTAAGTCACTCAGTCAGTCGTTATGTCAGGACAGTGATTCTATCAGGATTCTATTATAGAAGAAGAACGTAACGTTGAATACAAACAATAAAAATCAGCTAGGAGCGCGTCTGGCGCTCACTACGGATTCCGCTCTATACCTAAACATCCTTCGATCGAAACTACACGCGTAGAGGTGCCAGATTTCTCAGTGTTTCTTATATATTGTAGAAAAAAAATAGAACCCACACACCCATCCCCACACTAACGTATTTTATAATTTTCTATTTTTATTTATTGAAAATAAAATATTTCTGTTATCTGTTCTATCAGATATTATCTGACTCCCAAAATACGAGCTATGAAATGATTGCTTGGTTAGGGGAAAAAAGTTCCCTGTGTAAAATATGCCACGACAAATGTTTTTAGCTTTTTCTTTGAATGGCACTTACATAGAGAATAGAAAAAGCTGAAGTACTGCCTTCTAGAGCCATCCAGTCGAGTTGAGGGTACTAATAAAGCACACACACTTCATGTGTTGATTTAATTTACTCGCAGGCTCTTCCGAGCGGTTGAGTTTTTCATACCTTGTTAGCACTAGCTCTTAAAATCTACACATTAATAGTGTATATGAGGCTTGTAATATACCATTAAAAGTAATTCAAGACGTTTGCAAAATAAGTTATGCCATGAATACAGCCTTTTACTTAAAATACCTTTTTGATATTTGGTAAGTTTGTATGGAATTTCGGGGCTACTTAGATTAGAAAGAATGGCTTACGCGGAGTTGTACTCAACTTTTTAACAATCGCTTTAACCAAGAACCGACTAAATTAAATTAAGTTACTAATCGCGAATTGCGAAACCAGCTTATTCCAAAGAGGAATGTCATTCACCTTAGACAAAATGTATGGAGCTTCTGATTTTTGTTCGTGATTTCAGGACTGACCTGCTTTCAGCTTAATACTACCGTTTCACGTAACCCTGCGTGTATTTTGTTAAAGTTGTTGAGACACTTGCATAGTGAAAAAATACAGGCTCACCATCAACAACGCACTTATGTACTAGTAAATATACATACATAATTACATATGCTTAGTAATTGATTATGTAGACTCCTCCAAGTTCACGAGTGATCAATGATTGAAAGTGAATGGCTGTAATTTTAAAGTTAAAGTAAAGAAAAGTATGAAAAGACTCGTTTTTTTTTTAAATATCAGATATATCCACAACATTAAGTATAACAAATTATTAATTATTTATTTATTTACTTAGAATTAGGTAGGTTGCCATTTGAGGTAAGTACCCTAGATTTCGCACTAGGTAGACCTGTGTCGCGAAATCTAGTGTCTTTCGTTCGTATACACAATGTTCGGAAAAACTTAAAATATCTATATCTATCTTTATTGGTAAATTAGTATGTTCTATAATCTAAATACACATTTAAGGTCACGAGTAACATTTACTAATTTACTAATGTTCCTAAAGTTAAGAATCTAAATTTACTACTACTAACTACATAGATCTAAATGAAAATATAAATTAATGACTAGATAAAATTTATTCAGACTATGTTTAAACAGAATAATCACAGCGAAAATATTACAAATTAAACCTGCAAATATACTAGTATTCTATCAAACTTGGCTAATATTAATTTAACGAAAAGCTCTATTCGCCGAGTTCATCATCAAATAACTTCGATTTACTTTCGCTTTAATAATATTTTCTTTATATTTCTCTACTGCCTAAGCTAATTTAAAAATCTGAAGTGCTACGCCGTAGCCTCGGCTTTCGTAGTCCTTTATGTAGCTGGAATTTTGTATTCCTTAGCTTTTGGCGTAGCTTGCACTCTGCCTTTCTAATAAAGCCTTTTTGCAGCCCTTGAGTGGAGAAATTCATTTGCTCAGTAATAATATTGCCCTCTTTGTGTTCAGCTGCGTTTTTCAAGTCTCATTACCTGCTGGAGTTTGTTTGCTACGCGGTAATAAGGGTCTACGAGGCGTAGCAGCGTTGTCTTTATGTTAAGTGGCTTTTAGATCCGGAGCGCAAATCATGGACTTTACTTACAAGGGGTTTTTCTAGCTTTAAAATGTAATGTAATAGAAACAATATATACCGGATGTTATGTAGAGGGTTAGACAAACTGAAAGGGTGTGTTTGGGGATCCATTTCGAAAATATAGTTTGGCCAAAAATATCCTAGACGCCTTAATTTTTTTTTTTTATGTTTTTGGTAATTTTTCTAAAGTTTGCCTATTTAGCACCATACCTTTTTTTAGGCCTTATTTGCGTCCAAATGGACGCAAATAAGACACCAAACTCAAATAAAAAAATCCGACATAAAACAGATAAAAAAATAGGTAAAGTTTTGGCAAAATACAAGAACATCCAAAAAAAAAACAAAAAGATTAGGGTGACTGGTTTTTTATTGGCCAAATTGTATTTACCATATGTACCCCTCCCTATCCCTCAATATACCCTTTCAGTTTGTCTAACCCTCTCCAAAACAACCTGTATATATAGATCTTTGAAAAAAATGTTTATCAGACATTTACTGAGCGTTTCAGCTATCAGCATAGAGCATACAATTGTTATGGGTTTCCGCTAGCAATATCACTAAGCGGGATATGTTAGGTATTTGACCACGACTCACAATGGTATGGTCGCAGGTGGGAAAATTCAGCCTAACTTAGAGCGGGAACTGGCTCTCAATCTCAATCTCAATACCGGAACACACCAATTAGGACTTGGCGACTCTTCAACTTGTTAGGTAGCGTAACTGTATCTACAAATTCAGCAAGTACCTTGACTTGGCTCATGAGATAACCGCCATATTGGATGGATAAAACTTGGATTTTTCATTACTCTGTCGAGTTCTGATTTTTTGATATGTTGTAACAACATATCATAGAACTACCGGACCTTTTGTAGGGTAACCCCACTTTTTTGGCCTCTATGTACTAGATCAATTGTTCTGATAGCTGTCACGGTGGACGGTCTTATAACAAATAGCCTCGACCAATACTTATGTTTAGTCTACTACCGTACTATGGTTGTCTGGCTTTTTTTTGTATCACTTACCAGTCTCACAGCACTTAGGTACCTAATCTGAATAAATGGAGTCAATGAAAGTGGCATGGGCATATCTGACAAATCCTATAATTGAACAGTTAAAAAAATAAGATGTAAAACTTACACCGTTTCTTATTACTTTAATGTTATTTACGGGTTTCGTCGAAAACAAATCAATTGAGGCTGGTACGCCTATCCCTACTAAGGAAAGGACCTATGGCAGATTTTTCCACTTATGGCTACCGGTAGATCTAAGTGAATTCTTTTCCACCTATTTTAGGGATATCTTGGATAGGTGTAGCAGCAGGGCTAGGATGCGTACCGCGAGAAATTTTTGTCATGTCTTTATGTCGTGCGAAAACGAGACAGACTTATACAGAGTCGTAGCCTTGTCCTGTTTTTAAGAATCGAGAAAGTTTTTCGTGTTGCGTATCCTAGCCCTGCAGGCAACCAAATGAGCTCAACATCAATGTGTCTTCAACTAGCTGTTGGAGTTTCACTTTCCAGTATCCACCTCTTGGTTTCTTCCTTTTATTAGCTCATAGCATAGCATAATCAGCCTGTTAATATGAATATATAGCAAATAATAGTCCACTGCTAGTCCTGGAAGAGCGACCTTGAATCTCTGGAATCATATCATGTCAAAGGCATTTGTGCCATCATCTTTACTACAATACCAAAGTATCAAATTATACGAAAATAATAACTTTATATAAAGGTTACAATTTAGAATCAAGTTCCAAGATTTTATTATCTTCCATTTTTTTGTTACAAAAAGCGACCTAAAAAGAAATTAAAGGTCGCTATATTTATATATCCCGCGCGTAAAGTCAAAAGTTTTATTTTTGTTCTGACTTAATAAAGTAGGTAATACTATTTAAGATAGCTATGACAACTCAAATAGAATTACCTACTGTAGTTACGAGTTACCTTTAGGATATCCTGCACACCCATCAGTGCTCGTGTGGCGGGGAATAGTTGCTTCTGGCCTTCTGTGTATTCCGTCTTAGAGAAGTTCATGTTCAATCCAAAAAAATCGTAATATTCCATAAAAGTTACGTTTGTTTATAGTTATTACATATACCATAACCCTACGCACACCTGCCCAATTTTCACGACAAAGATTTTCAACATCAAAGGTATTTCTACCTTTCTATAGAAATAACCGTTTCTTTAGAGACGTCTGTAGCCAGGGCCCAATACCTTCTTGTTACGACTTCCAGCTAAAATGCGACCGTCTCCTGATCCGGCCTCCTACGGCTAACGGCTCTCCTATTCAAATAGTGTTAACATGGGTTACCAGCTTATCTGAAGAGTTTGGCGTATCCCGGAGCCACCGTAGCATTTTTTAAGCAAGACTGAGAGTTATTCATATATTTTTTTGTAGTTACGGCATTTGGCCGAGTATAGAAATAAGGTGGCATGTAAATCAAGAACACCATACGATACAGGGTTATTAATAGTTTACTTAGCAATCTCTCGCAGAAAGCTTAGCTATGTCATACCTAAAATTTGTTCGATGACTCTACAAAAGTCGACGCATTCCTCAAAAAAAAATTCAAAAGTTGGTACAATTTTTGTTTAGTTTTGTATTTTATGGGTACAAAAAACGGTTTCTGAGCGTCTCTCGGCGACCAACATTTAATATTCTTTATTGGTTAATTATTTGATTATCCTTTACAGGTTTTTTTAATAGTTTTTACTATTTATTGGCTTGCGTTTGACTGCCATCTCGCCTGATGATATAAACGAAGATGCAGTCTACGATGGAGCACGCTTGCCTAGAAGTAACCGATTCACTCGCGACTTGAAGATAGTAGATTATAATTATCACCTGTACAGGTATTGCTCTTAGGAAGTTGTAAGTTTATTATATCAAAGACATAGTATACATTTCTTTTTGTATAGTGTAGTTAGATTGTATATATTTTGTTTTAGTAAGTAAATAAAGACACTTACCCGAAAAAAACTTCACTTTTTTTTTATTTACTTTCATGTCCATATTTTGTGATCAAATTCGTGACAGCGACCAAAACTTCATCTGTACACTTAGAGGATTTAGTGTTTTCTAGCAAATGTTAAAAAAATCAGGGAAATCCCTGTCCGTACAACTTCGATTCTTGTTTTGTACGCAAAGTGACGGCACAGGTGCGGAAGTCTGTATCCCGAAAAATATTAAATCCTTAATAATCGAGTACCTAGCCTGGCTTGGAGATTCACGTGTACCGTCCTGAAGAGACAGCTAAGAACTGGATTTTCTCGTGGTTCCATTTATATGCCGTGGAACCACGAGGAAAGAACTGGCTCAACATCAAACAGGAATTAATAATACCTATACAACATGTAATAAAAAGGTTCAACAATACTGAAGGGTATGTATGAACTCATCATACTGAACAATTTTTTCTATGGGGCCAACCCTGAAAACCCGAAAAAAAAACAATACAAAAAGTATGGAACACTTTTTTTTTATTTTCGCGAATTCGGGTTTGGCCCCATAGTAAAAGTTGTTCATAATGATGAGTACATACATACCCTTCAGTATTGTTGAACCTTTTTGTTAGTAGGTATGTTGTATAATTTCGTAGCTTACATTTTTGCTTATATCAGAAGGTCAGTACTATTTTCAATATTTTAGTAACAGTAAAAAAGTCCTAGTTTTGGCATCTTCTCCTCACCTTTATAAGTTAGATTTCGAAGTAGTCCAGACAAGGTCAAGTTTGATTATTACGAAACCTTTTGGGATTACCCAACTAGAAGATCGAATTTATATTTCTATTTTTTCTTAACACAAAATGCAATTTGTATTCTCTTCAAACAAATTAGTTACCTATATTACACGTAGGCGTTAAGCGTCTGCCCTCTTGAACCTTCATAAATAATTTGATGAACGGCTCGCATAAATTGTGCGTATCTAGAAAAGGGCAGGAATCGACCTCATCTCGCTCGATTGAAGTGTCTCAATTCATATCATCAAACACCATCAATTTGCATTTAAATAAAAGAGCAATGGATACATAAATACACACACAGAGATAGTTATTTGATAGTGAGTCCCATCGCGTGCTATGACTATTGAGGAATAGTCATTATAACTTACCCGCGGGCGAGATTTATAATAAACATACTTAGATATGATATTGTAGTGAGATCGGAAACTTTCATTGAACACTGTGAACTTTGTGACATAGTATACAAAAGCATTTCGACACATTGTACCAGATTCGCACATGACCAGTTACCATAATAAAATTTGTATATTGATAAGCACCATGAATTTCTTCCGGCTTAGCGGTAGTACTAAGCCGGAAGTGATACCCCGAATAATACCACTTTCGCTTTTTTTATACAACGTGTAACAAAAAAGTCCAACAATACTGAAGGGTTTGAGTGTACTCATCATTATGAACAACTTTTACAATGGGGCCAACACTGAAATCGCGAAATAAAAATCTGTTGCTCCTTACAAAAAGTTCATTGGCCATGAACAAAATTAATGGAACAACTAATTTTTTTCGCTTTTTTCACAACTACAAGTTCAAAAACAAAGGACTTTCATACAAAAGCTTTCACCCCCTTAGGGGTTAAATTTCGAAATAATCTAAATACACCTCTCAAGAAGAAAAAACAAGAAAAATATATCCTCCAAATTTCAATTCTCAACGGCCTGCGGTTAAAGCTGTGCATTTTCTGTCAGTTAACGCCGGTTTTTTGATCCGTGGTCAAAATCGACATGACTATAGCTAGCCATTAGTTAAATTTTTGACCACTGGTCAAGCTAACTATGAATTAAAAAATCGAATTATTGGGATTTTAATAATTTCTTACCGTATTTAACTATTAGTTGGCTTCACTACGGATCAAAAAACCGGCCCTTAGTCAGTAAGTCAGAGCTTTGTATTGTCAGTCAGGAATTCTTTAACTATTAGAAGATATGGTTAGCGTAGGTACATTACCTACGCTATGTCACAAATACGGTGTTCAATGGGTTTCCGATATCACGTATAAGGTCTCAATGTCTTCTAAGTAGGTACGTTTATTATAATCTCGCGATATACTTCGCCCGCGGGTAAGAGCTATCCGTATAAAGCTGTGAAAATCTTGCGGACGGCCCGCGGGAGAACAATCCGGCCCTCCTTTCTGAGATAGGCACATGTGTGATTTGGGCTTCATTGTATTCCATATAAAAAGGACCTCTTTGTGCACCGTGACCCAAAACTTGAAAGGCTTTCATACGGAAAAAAACTGATTCATATTGACGCGGACTCGCTTTGTTATCCATATTTTAGGTGAAATGGCGAAATACAATTTTATTTGAAAAGTTTGCGTTACGATCGCGCGTTGCCGTTATTTCCAATCGTTCGAAAAGAGCATGAAAGCGCTCTCAACGCTTGGATAACAATAAAATCAAAAACCTACAGTCCTGCAGTTTTTAAACCTGTTTGCAGTTTTTAAAGTGCCAGAGACCAAGCGTTTCGCCATTTATATTCTAAAGCAGTATATTTTTTAATAAACTTGCATTTTTAACGACTACTGGTGTTCTTCGCGAACCTGCTAACCCTGTAACGAGAACTATGACTTGTGCTACAGATTATTTTACTTATTATATTGGAAAGTGTAGTATTGAAATGCTTAATATTCATAACATGTTTGTTCAATACTTAGGTAGGTAGGTTTTTTTTAATATAATCAAGTGACGATACAAGCAAGACGTTTGCCTGGAGGTAAGCATCACGCCTGTGACTAACAGAAGCATTGCTAGAATTGTGAACTTGCGAACACAATCCTGCGCCGCACTGCACTGCGCTCGTCTCCCTGAGATATTAGATGTTGAATCTCTTTATACCCATTAATTTATCTGGTAGCATTGCCCTTCAAACCGGAACACAGTAATGCTTGCACACTACTGCTTGGCGGTTGAATAACTGGCAAAGGTGTGGTACTTCCCCAGGTGGACTCTGCAGTAGAGTCCTACCACTACAAAAGGTAGGTAGGTATATTGCAGCGCTAGCGCGAAAGCTGCCAGATCTAATTAACATAAATTTTATTATCTCGTTGTTGAGTGTTTGCTATAATTTGAAGACCCCGTGAATTAAGTAAGTGCCTAAAAAACTTTGAGCGTCTTTAACATTTTGACTAAGAAGGTAATTTTTTACATCGTAAAAAAATAAGTGGTGCTTAAGATTTGTTATTGTTTTATTTTTACCCTTTCAGATTGTTTATTCTTCTTCTTGGTGATTTTAAAACTCCTTCAAGTGTTCCCTTCAGGAGGTTAGGTTAATAATTAAACAAATTAACTGTATTTTGTCACACATCACATCACATCATGAGCAAGAGACGTCCTCTGCTGGACAAAGGCCGAAACCGAAACCGTTTAATAGTTATTAATAATATCCAACCGGTTAAAATGATAATTCCTTCAGTATTCATTACATTAAACATTTAATGCTATTACTATTAATAATAATCATCATCATCAGCCAGAAGACGTCCACTGCAAGACGAAGGCCTCCCCCGAAAAAGGGAGGGGTTGCCATAATCTCCACGCTTGGCAGGCGGCTTGGGAATCGCAGAATTCTCACCACCGTTAACCGAGAGGACGCTGCTGCCCGTCCTCTTGTGGTTCTGGGTGGAGTTTTAGCACATACCCAGGTACTCTTAATATTACTACCACCAGTTACTATTAATAATACCTACCGGTAGTAATTATTAATACTAACGTGTATATTACAACACTGGCCGTAACATTTATACACATATACAATTAGTAGAGGTCGCCCGCGACTTCGTCCGCGTGCGGAAGAAATACGGACCGCTCCCAAAACTTTAAATCATTCCGAGCAAACTCTACCAACTCTGCCGACACGACCGACTCTACCAACTCCCCCCCCCCCCCCCACAACTTCCCTTCCTTTGAATGAACTACCCAAATACCAATTTTCATCACTATAACCTAACCTAAACCAGGGTCGGGTTGGGTCGGTCGGTCGGTCGGTCGGTCGGTCGGTCGGTCGGTCGGTCGGTCAGTCAGTCAGTCAGAACAGAGCCTTTTATTATATTAGATACATACATTGGTACATAATGTACATAGAAATCATAACCTCCTATAGTGAGGTAGGTAAGTAGTCGCGTAATGATTATGTATATCCATTGAGCTGATATCTAAAGAGTCACAATCTCTAAGTAAAAACAGTAAAAAAACCTCCGAGTGCTGCTGTACATACCCATACATTATATAGTTCACAATTGTTCGATTAGACGTTATGTTGCTTGTATAGTGTTCAATGTACGCTTGAGCGCTAGCGTCTTATCGTAGTTCAAAAAGTCGGCGCACTGCCTATGCAGTTATGCACGCTATCGTGCGCCGAGTTTTGGCGTTGACATTTTTTTTGCGCGTTTGTGAGTCTTTAGATATAAGCTCAATGCGTATATCCTACGAGTATAATATGATTTTAAGCCATCTTGTCATTTATGTTATTTATAAACGATGAGAATAAGCAAGGAATAAGCTATTTATTTAATGAAAAACCTTCGACAGGAAATTGTTTTTTTGCTCCCGTTCACCGTTACCTTCACCGTGATATCAAACAAGACACAGGAAGTACGTCCGATCCTTCGGATAGAATTCCAGTCAAAGGGAAAAATACATTTTATCCCCAAATACGTGCGTGTACAGATTTGCTCCAATATTACGTTTTGAGAATAGTTTTTCCAAATTTTCATAAAAAGAAAATAATCTTATTTTAGATAAGATTCGATTCCTTATTTATTTTTTAAGTTTCTCTATTTTCCAGTTCATCTCATAAAAGCTTATAAAAGGTTAAAACTTAAAACAGTAATTTTTAAATGCGAATAGAACTGCGTCTGTATCTTTATCGGGCACCCCTTCTCCCTATTAAAAGGGACAAAGGCCAGTTAGTGGACGTCTTCCGGCTGATGTGTGTCTCTCGCTGTCTGTTAGAATTTACTTTATCATAACTAAACGCGAGTTCTCCACGTTTCAAATCAATGGGCCTTATTTTTGAATCGTGCGCAAAGTTGCGCATGCGAAAGGAGCCGACTTTCAAACGATATTGAACCTTATTCCAAACAGTATCGTTCGAAGGTCAGCTCCTTTCGCATGCGCTACGCTTGCGTACGATTCAAAAATAAGGCCCCAGATACTCAACTCCAAATAGTACGAGTAGAGCCTTGGGTAATCCTCCGGCTCTCATTCTCAACTCTATGTCTCAACTAAGTATATAAGTAGAGTAGGTATAGTGGTGGCTATAACGACTTGTAATTTGGCAACATTTTCGCACTGCAAAAAAAGACCCCAGTATATAAATGTAAATAAAAAATAATTTGTGGTCTGTTTAGTTGTCTTGTGTAGCTTAGGGTCAACCCACACGCACCACAACCACACCACAACCACAACACGTGGTCGGGCGCATATTTTGTATTGAAAATGAATAGTAGAATTCACACGTACCACATTTTGCCGTCGTTATCGACCGCGTGGTTGATACCGACCACATCGCAACTACAACGCAACCACCAGCTACACAGTGAAATAGCCACCGGCTACATCGCAGATACAACGTTGCGTCGACACAACGACAGTGCGCGCTCAGAGAGTCGAAGCTGCTCAGGCCAGAGTCGAACTGTGTCTGCACAAGACGAAACCACATCGCAACTGCTAGCGACAACGCAACCACATCGACATTTTGTCGGTACCACAACGCAACTGCAAATAGCTGCAGCGACACTATTCACACGTAGCCACAACGTCACCACATTTTGCCGCTGTGATGTGGTGTGGTTGTGGTACGTGTGGGTTGACCCTTACTGTGACTAGTTTTATTTGACTTTGACTGTGCCTTGTTTTGTGAATTACACTTAATACGGCTGAAACTCGAAAATGCTTAAAACTTGACACTGAAAATGGTCACGGCATGCCAAAACTTAAGAAAAACATTCGTTACCAACTGCAATCCAACAACAGTCGTGGCATAAAGCAAAAGCTTTCTAAAGCATTCTCACACCTCACAAACGCTTCGGCAGAGTGTTGTTGAGAGCAATAGCGAGGGATCGCTTCGGCGCCGTCTCTATGAGTGACTCTCATCTCGAACGTTAGCATTTTTGTTTGGAGAGCCTTCTAGAACACTCCGGCACTTCCGTGCACTCTACTTACCTACTGTTGGCATCACAGTAAGCCAGTAAAAACCGTAAATACTTAAACAGTTAACTGCAGTAAACGCTCTGAAATTTCATACAGTAGCTTTATTATTTCCCGCACTTTGCCACAGATTAAAGAATACTATACTAGTAAGTATACTATACCAGTACTACTTAATTCAAGTCGCTCAAAAAGTCGGCGCACTGCATAGTGTGCGCCGAGTTTTGGCGCGGGCCATTTTTTTGCAGGTTTGTGACTCTATAGATATTAGCTCAATGTATTTTCACCAGACCAAAACAATGGCAAGGCATAAAATTGTTTTCGTAAGAGTTACCAATCATTTTAGGCATCGACACCAATCGCAAAACAATCATATCCAATATAAATAACTGGTAGATAGCAATCGCAATATCGAAGGCCAAGTCATAGCTGACGCAGCATTTGTTGATAATACCTATCATAAATTCTCATCGACGAGTCTAGCGGAGCGCGCGGTAAGACGTTTTCAATTGTAGATCGCCTAGATAAAGCACGCCGCTCGCTCTCCGGTCTAGTGAGCTGGAATCAGAAGCATTCTTCTCTACCCCGCTTATCTGACTTTGCACTTAGAAAAGAATTTGAGAAAATCTTTGTATGACGCAACTTTTATCTTTTGGCCGTGGATAAGCCGATATTAAAAGCTTAGGATATTTTTTTTTTCTTTTTTGGTACTTTTCCCATACATATCTGTATGAACTAGGCCAAAATGTCACATTGCCTTCACGTTAAAATAAAAAAGGTAAGAAAGATTAGTAGGTACCCAAAAATACAGAAATATCGGCAAATATATACATGGTTTTTTTTATGTTTGTGTAATAAAGTTGTACCTACTTATTTGTTTTTAGCATTTTGTTGTTACACTATACCTAAATGTGGAAACTTTTAATGGTTTTTAAACGTTTAATGGGTTCTTTAAGTTTTTATAATATGTTATTTAAGACCGTGCGTTTTACAAAAAATATAAAATAATAATATTATAAAATAATTGTCATTGTTTAATAATTCACCGTTTTTTTATGTATGTTATAAGTTGTAATATTTTTTATTCATTATTACATAGGTTCATATTCAGATAGCGCCCAAAAGTGTGTACTTAAGCCTTAATTTTGTTGCATAATGTATTTTGTATAAATTAAAATTGAACTTGGAGGAGTTAGTCGTCTTAGCTGGATAGTAAATTCGTGAAATTATCATAGTAATATCAAGGACGATTATACACAATCGTCCTTGATATCAAGGACGATTATACACAATCGTCCTTGATAATAGTTAAGTTAAAAACGAAGTAAACTTACGGAAATACATACACAATTGTAAATAAAGCCGTCAAGTGCGAAACAGTCTCGCGCAACGAGGGTTCCGTAGGTACTATATACCACAACCATTTTATTTAAAACGATAGTACACATTTTTAACTTTACAATGATACAGGAGACCATTCCTCATGGTCAAACCAGTTGGACTAAATAGTTTGACTACGATGGAGCACCGGATTAAATTAATGAAACAGCCGATTTTTGCCGAATTCAGTGTTTGCCCCATGATAACACCGCACCGTTCCGCGCGATCCTGTATTAAAATTCTATGCTTGAACCAAGTATGTCATTACCTAGTTACCTAGTATCTACTATAGTATTATATTATCTTTATTATCTTTAGTATATAACATCCTTATAACTTATAATAACATAATTAGGCGGTTTTCTGACAACCAATAAAAAAATTGTACATAAAAATCCGTAAGATGGCGTTGTGGAGAGATTCTGAATAGTATCACTACTTTGTTTTTGGTTATGAAGATTTTGAATGAATAAATCAAGGTCAAAAGGTCAAAAAATAAAAAAGGTTTAATTAATTTACATCAGGAGGAGTATTCACAGCTCAATCGGAAAGGTTTCTGTTCGGATCCATATTCTCCGTCTCTGTCATTCGGAACGTAGAAGACAGGTGTGCTGTATTGTCATGTTTTTTTTTGGTTATTGTTTGTCTAATAGATTACTTTCCCATGGTATTTCATATGTCTCGTCAGAGCCATCTATCCTTTGGTTGTAGAACTACGTTCTGACAGCTGTCAGAAAACTTCCCATTACCTCTTTGTCACTGTCATAAAATTATTTGTCAATTACCAATCGATCAATTTAATGTCAAAATTGTTTTTAAAATAGTGACTTGCTATACTTGTTCTTTGATATTTTATATTATATTTGTTTCAATTCAAACAAAGCTAATGATCGAATCTAATTTGCTATGTTCTTTAGGAGTTTTTGCAGTATACTATTCATTAAAGTTATAAGCGTGTTGTATTCAAAGGGGGAATATCCCGATGAATGGAGAATAATTGAAGCGCTTGCAGAAGAAAATCCTTACATTGTCGGGCTATTAAATTCTACTAAAGATTATGTTTGCACAGGGACTACTATTGGCAGACGGACTGTCCTAACTTCTGGGTACTGTACCTCTCCTGATCCAGCATATGTGGCGGTAGGACTAGCAGTTCTCAGTAAGAAGAAACTTGCTAATTTACTGGATGTGGCTTACACTCTAGTACACACTGACTATACCTATATAATGAATACTTCAGAACCGAGTTTGTCGCAAATGCACAGCAACATTGGCCTAGTTTTTGTTGTAAGACCAATATTAGACCAGTTTCTTCCACCAGCCGCAATCGGAAGCTACTACGCTTCGGAGTTGACCAATGTAGAACTGACGAGCATAGGGTATGGGAGGAGATACCCTGGCAATCAGAATGTGTTTGTGCTACAGTACCAGTGTTACGATCAGTCTCCCTGTATCAATCCTCGATGGTACTACTGTATTTGCGGCACTGAAATAACTCCTGTAGCGCCTACCCATGGAAAAGATTTCGGCAATGGTGCCGCCATCTTACTGGGTAGTGACGTTGTATGCATATCGGCTACTTCAACTGGCGCACCGATTTTAAGGTCGGCTCGTGTGAAATATAACATATTTACTGTGATCGGAGCTTATATCCCGTGGATCGAGAAAACAGAATCTTTCCAAGTAGTACAGCCACGAGCGAGCTCAAATCGAGCGGAACATCACTTTGACCAAGACCGTACACCGCTCTACACCGTCCTTATATTCTTGGTTGTTAGATAATTAAAACATTATCATCTCCTCGTATCTTTTATTGTTCTCAAGGCAAGTCACGGGCAGCAAGCACGATTCTGAGGTAAACTCAATTAGATAGTTTCAGACATGAAGGTAGTAGGTACACGTGGTAATCACGTACGCGGAATCAATTTGCACCTAATTTCCTGAAGACAGATTTGCCAATATGCCTACGGAAATTGGCATACCTTTCATGATCACACGATACTGCTAATTCCAGTACATGCCACCTATAAAAAGAATATTATTGGAATCAAGAAGACATAAAGCTACGTACTTTAGGAAATAATAATTGTGTTAGACCGTTAGTGTTGGTTAGTCACAGTGTATCTTTGTTAGTTCCAGTGAAGAGAGCCAGTTTACAGGCAAGTTAAAGCACTATTCAATTTATTTACATACGTATCGGTTTCGGTACCTAAATACAGGGCTAGTCCTAATCAGTTAGCATCCTTTTAAGGGAATAATATTCTTATTATTAATAATATTCTGTACATAAAACAAACAACTTTTAGTATCGGGCCAACATTGAAATCGCAAGAAAATATACCTGTTCCATACAATTTGCCCTAGGTCGATGAACTTTTTGTATGGAACAGCTGATATTTTTTTAAACGATTTCAATGTTGGCCCCATAGTAAAAGTTGTTTGTTTTGATGTACAGAATATGCCCTTAAAAGGATGATAAGACTAACCCTGTATATGAGGCATGAGAGCAATGCACTTCAAGCTTGCTAGTAACGAGTGGCTGTATGTCGTATAAATCGCAGGCGAGAGTTGAAGTGTGTGCTGAAGTCTCAGTAGTTCTCATTCTGAAAACTTGAGTGGTGTAGTGTGCCTAATAAGTAATAATTTTGTCTATTTTTACTTACAGCTTTAGGGCGCATATACTTAGAAAGCGGGCTACCAGCGCTGATCTACTTCCCAGTGCTTATCGGCACTGTAGCTGGAGTACCGTTCTATGTCGCTAAATTTGACGTGTCGGTATAGCAGATTTACTTAGACGAATTTGAGAATATACCGAATTTTATCGAATTACACCGAATTAAATGTCAAATATACTATTTAAATGTCAAATAGAACGATCGTCAAGAACGGTACTTGCGCTGCTGGTCCGTTTAGATAACCGCTACATAAAGCAAGCGGGTATAAGCAGGGGTTCAGGGGCCGAATGTCTTTAATAGCGTGGCAATTTGGAGCTCATCAGACAAACATTTTTTCTGTTAGTTAGTCAAGCAAGCCTATAAATCAATTTTAAAAAAAATTAAAAAAATAACGCGTTGTTCTCTTGCCAAAAATGAGCGATTTACGAAACATCAAAGAAATTTTACTAGCCAAACATTAATTTACATAAAAGTCGTTTCCTTTAACTTGACAGATAGCGCAGACTAAACGTGCCAGTCAAAAACAGCATACTATTTTTAATACGCGGCTTAAGTAAAAAAATAATAAACTTGACAATGACTGGCACATCTGGTCTGCGCAAAGTCAGAGCCATCTACAATGAGCTTCTTTCTCATTTTTTTTATTGCCTGTCTGAAAATCGCCCATTAAAGCAACCAATGCCGACCTTGCGGCCTTCCAGCGCTGATCGGAGCAGGTCGGAACTTGGCCGCGCCGTTCGGCACTTATCGGTGCTGGTTCGGCACAAAGTATAGAGAACGCCTGCGCCGACTACCTGCACGTGTTGTCTTGTTAATTTTGATCGATTTGCAAGCGCTGGGCCCGTCCGTTCCATTATATCTACCATCTAAGAATCTACCATTCGACACAGACATTCTCAATAAAAGAAGAAAAGATAAGGCAGTTATGATCAAATCAACTAAGACTTCATATGCTAGTAATCAATTTGTTAATAAGTCAACGCGTTTATATAATGTTATAAATAAGAGTTTAGATATTTATCCAAAGAATTATCATGATTGCAAAAAACTTATAACTAGCTGGATCATTCATAAAAACTACGACGAAACAGAAGCACTGCTAGGAATATATACTTGAATAAGCTACAACATACTGTAAACAATCTACGCTAGACATCTTTATTTATGTTTTACATGTATAACATATGAACATACATGAACACGAATCACCCACCCGCCCACAACCACACCCACACACACACACACACAAACACACACACACACACACACACACACAATACACGTCCACACAAACACCACTTTCAGGCAAATTGCATAAGTTGAAGATTTACTTTAATATATAAGAAAACTTAAATAAACAAATAAATATATTAAATGTTAGTAGGTATATGTAGGTATACTAACTATTTACTTGTTTAATGTCTGTAATCATAAAATGAATGTAATGGTTATGGAAGAGTGGGACTTTCTGTTACAAGTATTTTATACTTACTAGAAGATCCCAACCTACTTTTTGAAGCGTAATCTTGGTTACAGAAATAAAAACATTTTCATTTTTTTTCATCACCGTCGCTGCCTATGTGTATGTATGGTTCCATTCAACTTCATTACGGCTACATATTTAGTTTTTATGTAAGTTAGGTTTCCTAGATTAACACTTAGGCTACTTTGTATACCGAACGGTTCCTGCACAGGATAGCTAATGAAATTCCGGGGAAAAAATATTTGAAATCCTGTTTTCTGTAGATCAAGAATTATTCAAATTATTATTACAGCTTTATTTTAAGGTAGAGATGTCAAGTAACAAACTCTTTTCTGATAAAAGATCTTATTGTTAGTCTCGCTCGCTTGGGGATACCGATAAGCTTATGATGTAATTCCAAAATTTGATTTGAACAAACACATCGTAAACTCTGACCTCAAGCGGGAGAGATAACATTATAGTATTTTAGCCCCAGTAAGTTATCTCATAACGTCGACTGCGGTCGCTCGTTTGGATCTAAGTGCGGTGTCGTTGGAGTATAGTAATAAACATAAAAATGAATTTCGTCAGGATCTTCGTGCGAAATATGAGTCAGGGGAAGAAATGGGAGCCGTTGAACAGAGTGGGCATCATCGGAGTGCCCTTCGAGAAGGGACAGAAGAAGTATGGAGTCAGCGTCGCGCCAGCAGCTATGAGGTCCGCAGGGCTTATTGAACATCTCCAGGAAATAGGTATTTTGGTAGACTCCATATTAACTGTTCCATTTCCCTGCTCGTGTTTATCTTTACTAACTAATATATAAAATTAAGTAGATAGAGCGCTGCCTGAAAGTGACGTTGTGTTATATCTAATTAACTTTTCACGGCCGAAAGGCTCGGTTGGGTTACTATATGATTATTGTTATCTACCGTAACCGTGTTTATATGTATGAAATATATGTATTATGTATGCAACCTATGTATACAACTGCGCCAAAATATATCCACAGCTCGACTCACAACCTAATCACAGTAAATCCTACTAATATTATAAATGCGAAAGTTTGTCGGTGTGTGTGTGTTTGTATGTTTGTTATTTATTAATGCTGAAACGGCTGAACTGATTTGGATGAAATTTGGTATACTTAGAGGTAACTTGGAATACAATATAGGAATGGAATACTTTTAATCCCAAGAATCGCGGGTAAAACCGATCATATGGGACTACTATAGTAGTACTATGATAAACTAGCTGCTCCCTGCGGTTTCACCCGCGTGATGACGAAAAACGGTGAGGACGAGTATAAAAAATAGCCTATGTATTATTCCGGGAAATAAGCTATCTCCACTCCGAGTTTCATCCAAATCCGTTCAGCCGTTTTGGCGTGAAGATATAACAAACATACATACATACACACAGATAGAACTTTCGCATTTATAATATTTTATTAGTGTGATATTCTCAAGTAATCAAATAACTGATAAAAGCAACCAAGATAGTTTCAACAGGGCTAATGATATAAATATAAACTGGTAAAGGACAAAGGATACATTATTTAAAATCGGCATCACCCTTAAAGCGGTGCTGATTCCGCGGGGCATAATATTATAGCATCTATCTAGTCTATTCAATAATGAACAAAATCATTCCGAAATATAATAAAAGTTAAAACGAGCTGAAGTTGACGTGTCGTGTCTCGAGATGATAAATTGAAATAAATAGTGTTTAAAACTAGTTTGAAAGAAAATTCATTAAGATATTTAACAGATCGGCCGTTTTACTGCGTATGTCTAGGATAAAAGGTCTACGGTAGATACCGATTCACAACTTAAAATGACAAGCTCGGAATAAATTAGGATTTCAAGTACTAATCCAAGGCTTAATGGCTTTGGTAGAGCCCGAGATAAAATTAGGCTCAGTCCGAGACGTCTAGGCTTGTAAATTACGGCAAGGCGCAGTGTCACAAAGGCCACAAATTACTCTTTTTATTTGTGTCCACTGGCATCTGAGATAAAATCCGACTGGTAAGCAAAAAACCCTGACTAATGTGACTGCTGTAAAAATGCCAACACGTTTTTCTCAGAGGACGTTTTCTATTTAGACGTTTTCTTAGTTCTGATGATTTACTAAATAGGCGTTGCTAATTAAGTTCGTATAGCCAGTGTTTCTTAACACATCATCAGCCAGAAGATTTCCACTTCTGGACGAAGGCCTCCCCACGTAGCTAATATGGGGGATCGCCATGGTCCCAACGCTTGGCAGGCGGTTTGGAGATCGCAGAATGCTCATTACCATTAACCGAGAGGTCGCGTCGCTGTTGACTGTCCCCCGGTGGTTCTGGATGCTGCTTAGGACTTACCCGGGCCCATGGCGTATACCCAGTATTTGACCAGTCGTAATATCAGAATTGATCTGGCTCCCGAAAGCCTCTGAAATGGTTTGACGATTACTGTTATAAGACAAACAACCAGAACCAATGTTAAATTAATACAATTTGCGTAAAGGGTTTTCTACAAAGGTGTATTGATTGTACCTACCTAATTCAAGATATTTATTTACTTAGATGGTCTGGACATCAAAGACTATGGCGACATAGAGACATCTGGCAGTGACGAGAAGGTTGGAGTGGATAACATGGCACATTTGGCGCTAGTGTCTGCTTGTAACAAGAAACTGTCGGAGCGAGTGTCTCGGGTGCTGAAAGACAATAGAGTGGCCGTCACCATAGGAGGAGACCATTCTATTGGCGTTGGTCAGTTTTGCATAATATAATAGATAAGTGAATATATATACATAGATATCGATATGTACAATGACAGCTGTAAAAACTACCATGCCCAAACAGAGGACTGGCGCATAGGGGGGTTAATTGCCTTTAGGACATAAGCTTCGAAACGAGCTGATGATTACGATGACAACTTTTATCATTTAGTCAGGCACCTAAATATAACCTAACTTAGTTTCACTGGTATTTTATAGAGGTGTGAATTTATTTTACGTTTAGTTTTAAAACTATCCGTTTTAAATACTCATATGCATTTTTCAAGTGTTTTCAAGTTCATGTCTTAATCACAGTAAAACAAAATCAGTCAAGGACAAGTCCAAGTCGTGCCCTAGTAAAGCCATGGCGACTTTAATGGACCATTTTACTTAAGGGGGCGACTAATGCCAAAAGTAAGTAAAAGGTGTATTTTTAAAACACATAGTTTAATGATAAAGAACGTAAATATTCAGATAAAAAAAATACTACATATAGGGGAAAAACCTAAAGACGCCGAGTAACCGAATAGAATTTTGGAAATTAATCGGGTTTATGAAAAAAAAAATACTAATTACCAACAAAAAGAAACTGTTTTAATTCAAATGCTCTAAATTATCAGCGACATCACCACATTATTTTTTTACTTATTACATAGCCAAACTAATGTTTAGCACAGTAGCCGTATTTTTTTTTATTTCATGCCTATATTTTGAATAATTAAATAAAATCTCACCTAAATTGCTCAAAACTATCATCATCATCAATTGTATCATGCGATTTTCAACTCTAAACTAATGCAAGACGCGCGGGTGAAATCTATTATTTTTCTGGCATTAGTCGCACTCTTAAGTAGTTTTGAAAACAACACGAAAAGACTTGATTCACCACATTATTTCACTTGCCCGCACTTGTGCGTGATTCTGCACGTAATGAATAAAAAAACACCATTTTAAACATCAACACGCAAAAAAAACTCAAGTTTTGGAAAATAAATGCAGTGACATGATTTTTCCGCGTTCCTGCCAAAACGAAATTCTCTGGCTTCTAGGCACTGTGGACGGCCATTACAATGTACATGAGGACATGATCCTGATCTGGGTGGACGCCCACGCCGATATCAACACCAACAAGACTTCCGACTCTGGCTCCGTACACGGAATGCCGGTCGCCCTGCTGGTCAAGGAGCTCTCGGACTACTGGCCGTATCTGCCTACCATGGACTGGCAGGTTCCCAAGTAGGTAAACTATTTGTATTTCCAGAAAGAAAATAGTCCTGGCTACGGAACTAACTATACAATTTTTAAACAGCATGTTCCTTCCATGCTGTTATTTCAAAATTGCTTAGCTATGATATGGCGTTGCAAAAGAAAAGTAAAAGGCTTAAGGGCCTTTCCCGTAGGCCCATAGGCATTTGGTATATGTGGCCTAGTCTTTAGCGCAGTGGCGCCCTCAACTCCCACAAAAGCCGTCTTTTTCCTGCACAAACTATACGAATTTTTCACGATTTCTCGAATATTTTACATCATTGTACAGGGTTAACCGGCCAGTTCTCTCTAGTAGCGTCCTAACAACACATACAAAACAATATTTTTTTCTTAAATATTCTAAAATAACGAGCTTAATTTTTAGTTTTGTTTGAAAATACTTATGACAGCTATCCTAATTTATTCAAACAAAATTAAACTCGTTATTTTAAAAGTCGTAGAACAAAAGTCGTTAAGTTTGATGTTAGGTAGCCAACAGCGAGGGGTGACCTATTAATTTAAATTAACCCTGTAAGTATATAATGTTGTTAGATTTTATTATTTACATTTCTGTATAGGTAAAATTAATCAATTTTGGGCTTTCGTTACTTCATTTCAGATTTTCCGTAAAGAACCTTGGATATGTGGGACTGCGCTCTGTTGACAAATATGAAAGATTGGTCATAGAAAAATATCAGGTTCCTGCATTTGCTATGGAGGACGTGGAAGAGTAAGTACTTTTGCAATTGCTTTACTGAAAATGTGTTTAAATATTCTCGTGGTAATTATGATAAGTTATAACAGAAATAAGCATCAAACGCCATCTTATTATTTTCCTGGCTGTCATACCTAGTCCAGAACTATTTATTAGAACCCGTATAACGTAATACGGTTCTTTTTTAATGCTATTTTGTGACGACGAGACTAGCGAGGACATTCGCCTGGTGGTAAACGTCACGCCTGCCACTAACAGTAGCAGTGCCAGAATTGTGAACTTGCGAACACAATCCTGCGCCGCACTGTACTGCGCTCGTCACCCTGAGATATTAGATGTTAAATCTCTTCTACCCAGTAATTTTTCTTGCAGGTTCTAATTCCTAAGTCCTAAGAGGTAAACCTAACGTTATTCCGTTTTCCAGACACGGCATTAAAAAGACCATCGAGCACATTCTCCACAAACTGGACCCTAGCAAGAACAAGCCAATTCATGTGAGCTTCGATATTGATTCTTTGGACGCTTTGGAAGCCCCTAGCACCGGCACTCCAGGTAAGCCTACCTATTTATTATTATTTTTATACCGCCTATTTCGCTTGGTGGTAAACATCACGCCTGCCAATAACAATAGCTGAAATTTGATTCTGCGTCGAGATGACAAATCTCTGCATTAGGGTTTGGGAACTCTCGACATTCTCAAAGTCTCGGGACACGAGACCACCCACGACTATAGTCCCGGGACGTCCCGGGACTTCGAGACTTTTCGAAATAGAATTAGAGATGTATCCATAAAATCCAATTTTTAAATAAATAAAATACCTGTTGCACGCTTCTTGTAAAGGTATGATACTTCCCTAGGCGCACTCTGCAATAGAGTCCTACCATACTCATATATTATTTTGATGTTTAAGTATCTAAAAGCTGGTCGTATCTGTTGCGTAGGTACCGATTAAATAACCATGGCTGGTGAGATCACGCATCAGGAAACACTAGCTTCATTAACTGCCGGTCACATGGCCGGTCTAGTATTAAATAGTCTGTATAAAAGACTGCGTGGCATATAGACAAAAAGGCAATGCGTAAAAAGCATTTACGAAGCCCAGACGAAACCCCTAAAAGAATCAGTCTTGGCACATAGCTCCTACAAGCATTGTAGGTTCGGCGGTTTGCTTACCGGTCGGCAATCTGCTCTTAGCTCTTATTTTGTTCAAAAAAACAATACGCTACAGAATAATATGCTTCACTCGTAAATTAGTTTCAAATTGTATCTGGCTTATGAGAGGCTTTCAATAAATATGCAAATCTCAAAACATCTCCGCCCTCCCGCAATGTCAGTCTGGTTTTCGTGATTGGAAACCACTGACAAGTTCTTTAATAAAGAGAAAGACTCGTAAAATACGAACTTCGCCTGATATTGTTACTCAAAACCCGAGCGGAGCCGGATTTGCATCGAAATGGTTTTATCAATGAGAAGTTAGGTACTTTTTACGACCACTGCTTTACCTAAACGGCAATTTTGTTTACCAGTGCGGGGCGGACTGACTCTTCGAGAAGCTATTAGTTTAATGGAGATAATCCATGGGACTGGGAGACTGAGGGCGGTGGATTTAGTGGAGATCAATCCGGCTGTGGGAGACGAGGCGGACAGGAAAAGGACAATAGAAGCGGGACTAGCTGTACTGCGGGCAGCGTTGGGTTTCTCAAGAAGAGGGGCTGCGCCGCGAGGAATCGCAGACTTGCCAATTCAGACGCACCACGTTAATGAATAAGATTCATTCTCGTGGAGTATTATGATGATAAACAAAAGGCTTCAAAGCTTTTTGGCCTTCATCCAGCAGTGGACGTCTTCTGGCTGATGGTGTAAAACTAAAGGCTGCCTAGCAAACAATTTTACTCGTATGTTCTTAAGGGCCAGATCGCGTCACTATCTCGCTCGCTCATTTCACTATTTTGAAGATATACATTCACTGAGTATAGAGAAATAAAAATCGCAGTCGGTGAAAGTTTTTATTGACAGTTAATTTTAGTTTTTTGTATTGGTTTTGGTTGACAGCCTGATAGCTCAGTTGGTAGCATGTCTGCCTTCAAAGCTGTAGGGCGTGGGTTCGATCCCCACCCAGGACAAAAATGTTTGTGACGTACATCGATGTTTGTTCTGTGTCTAGGTGTAGTGTATGTATTATACGTATGTATTTACGAAAAAAATGTATGTAAGTATTCTATCAGCTATCTGGTTTCCATAATACAAGCTTTGCTTAGTATGGGGCTAGATGGCGCTGTGTGTAATAAATGTCCCCCATTATTTAATATTTATTTATTTTATTCATAAAACTGGGCATAACTTATAATCTCATTTTAGGTAAGTACTAAAACTTGTTTAGATCAAAATGTTTTTTTGCTCAACCTTAGTAATGTTATTGTTAGAAATTTCACCGACTGTGATTTAGCATTTTCATTTTCATTGTTTTTTTTTAACGGTGAAATGCAAGTGCAAGGGGGGGGGGGTGCGAGGGAGACAGCGGCGCGCAGCGTTCTTTTAGTGAATCCATTGCTATGTAGTTTTAGGCAGCGACAATGATAAAATGATAGGACGGGAAATAAGCGCACTGATTTTGAAGACTATATGTTGAGCGTCGGTCTGGTTTTAGGTACCAATTAAGCTAACTGATGTGAATAATTCTATGAGTTTGGAGCTGCAGCATGATATTGTCATTTTGTTGATGTAGTTTGGATATTTCTTTATATTTCAAGGAAGCGGTATTTCTCAACTCGGGGGCCCACAATAATCTTAAAATTTTAATGGTCGGTTGTTTGTTTTGAAAGCCATGTCATAGCTTCTGGCGGCACAACTAACTCTGACGCCAGTGACGGTCTGAGTGGCCAGCTACTGAACCCATACGAACTTATTTATAATTATCTTTGTAAATCTAACACTGGGTAAACCGTAGAAGTACTGGTAAGTCGTAATAATAGGGAGAGTAAAACAAAGTCCAATGTGAAACTACTTATTTGAGATTGTATTGTGGTAGTAGCCCCAGAACGTTTCTATGTATCTTTCGAGATAAGGACCTACCTATACCACATATTAATGGCGACTGATATTAATTTGCTAGAATTACGTATTACGTAGGTAAACGATAGAAATTGTTTAATATAAATATAGAACAGAAAATAATATAAAACTTCTATCGATTCTCAGACCAGTGACTTAATGACATTTTGTTAGAATGTTTAGCGCTTGTAGCGAATTGTAACGCTCGTGGCGTAGCTTGTTTAGGTGATCCTAAACGATCACCAATGTTAAGCAACGGACGGTCCGGTCAGTCTTCGGATGGGTGACCGTGAGTGGCATTTATTTCTGGGCGCTACCGTGGGTCAGATGACACGTTAAATTGTTGGTCCCGGTTGTTTGTTCTAGTTTCTATAACAACCACCGTCAGCCATGTCAGAGGCCTTCGGGCGGCACATTAACTCTGACACTAGGGCTTGCCACTCAGCCTATACGAGCTTACTTGCTTTTTAGAACGTTTAGAAAATTTATTAAAAACACTATCATAAGTATATATAAAAAAATGTTTGCTTAAAAATAGGATTTAAGTAAAAATAATTAATTATAAGTAATTCTAATTATACTCAAGGAGAGTTTTGTTATGAGTTTCTATTGTCTTGTCTTGTGTACAAAATGTGTTTTTTTCTACAAATAAAATATTGTCTATTGTTTATTGTCTATTTATTGTCAAAGTTCGTAGCATACCTACATTGTAATACCGTCAGGCATTAAAGCCACAAAAGAGATAGGTTTGAGATAGGTCTGTTTTGTATTAAAGCGGTTCATAAGGAGAATGTTTAATAGTTTGTTGCTCTATTTGCAGAATATTACGACACTTACTAGCACTGATATAATTTTAAGTTAGCACTTAAACGAACTAAGTTAAGAGTTTACGACGATACGAGACGTGAGAGCTTAACGACTCACAACTAACTCTGAGATAAGCTATCATAAAATGATCCGGGTTTTAACTATAACTTTGCTATAAGCAAACCTACAATTGATGTTATGTAAGTTAAATTATACTGCAATACTTATACACAGATAAAGCTCGCAATTTCAAGTAAGTTTTAAGTTAATCAGTAACTACGAGGGCTACACTAAAAGTATCGGGAATGGAATATTTCCACTGTTTCTGTCATATTAAAATCTTTTTAATTGAAAACTCCTTGGTTTTAAAAATCGAATACCATTTATTTATTTAAAAAAAAATTCTCGGTCTTGTCACAAGGTTTTGTCAAACTTGTTTAGTCGTTGAGAAAATGGAATTGACTCGAGAAAATTCAAGAGCGATGATTTATTATGACTTTCGAAGTGGTTTAACACAAAAACAGTGTGTTGACCGGATGATTTCTGCATTTGGTGATAAAGCCCCATCCAAAACCACAGTTTATCGCTGGTTTGCTGAATTTCAACGTGGACGTGTCAAGCTCAGTGATGATCCCCGTCAAGGTCGTCCAAAAACTGCAGTCACCCAAGAAAACGTTGATGCTGTGCGTAAGCTGATTGAGGAAGATCGACATGTGACATACCGCGAAATTCAGGCAACTTTAGACATTGGCATGAGTCAAATACAAATAATCTTGCATGAAAAATTAGGTGTAAAAAAGTTGTTTTCCCGATGGATACCGCATTCGCTCTGTGAAGAGCAAAAAGCGGCTCGCGTTACTTGGTGCGTCAGAACTGTCGAAAGATTCCACGCAGGATCCTCAAATGCTGTATACAACATCGTATCAGGTGACGAATCCTGGATATACGCGTATGAACCCGAAACAAAAAACCAGTCACGAGTTTGGGTGTTCGAAAATGAGTTAAAGCCAACAAAAATTGTTCGTTCACGGAGTGTTGCAAAAAAAATGGTGGCCACGTTTGTCTCCAAAACCGGCCATGTTACGACTATTCCTCTTGAGGGACAAAGAACGGTTAATGCAGAATGGTATGCTAGCATTTGTTTGCCACAGGTCGTTTCTGAACTCCGTAAAGAGAACTGCAACCGCCGCATCATCCTCCATCACGACAATGCGAGTTCTCACACCGCGCACAGAACAAAAGAGTTTTTAGAGCAAGAAAACATAGAATTATTGGACCATCCGCCGTACAGCCCCGACCTAAGCCCTAATGATTTCTATACTTTCCCTAAAATAAAGAATAAATTGCGTGGACAGAGATTTTCATCACCTGAAGAAGCTGTGGACGCCTACAAAACGGCCATTTTGGAGACCCCAACTTCCGAATGGAATGGTTGCTTCAATGATTGGTTCCATCGTATGGAAAAATGTGTCAAATTTCGCGGAGAATACTTCGAAAAGCAATAAATATATTTTTAAATAGTAATGTTGTGTCACTTCCTTGATTCCCGAAATTTTCAGTGCCGCCCTCGTATGTCCTGACTATATATTTAGCCAATTAAAAATATAACTTCAACTGGTGTTTTTATTGATACATTTTCTAATTGTAAATAACTATATTAGTACCTAACTAGGTTCCTAAGCTAGGTATTTAGCAATTTTTACGGGATCTTTACCATGATTATTTAGTAAATCAAGTTCACAATCGGTAAATATATACCGTAAATAATCATAAAATGCACAACCGTGATAGGTTTAATTTTCATGCAACCTGTTCGACAATGTCCAATTACATATTACCTTCCTAATCTCTACGTAAAGCAAGTCATTAGGTATATCCCAGTTCCCAAGGGATTTACATCCATCTAACATTAATCCCAAGGACGGCAAGGGCTATAATGTGATTTGAATTTGGAACGTTAAGATTCGTATGAAAACTCTTAGCATAGATACGGGCATAGTAAAGAAAGTTCGAAAATCGAACTGGCCACCATAGGTATAACCCAAAAAAAAAAGGCGCGACTGGGTTTTTAGGGCTGGGTTTAGTTTTTTTGTTAAATTCCCTTTGCTTTTCCTGTTGTGCAGACTCGCCCGCGCGCGGATTTGGTCCGCGTGCGGGCTGTCCGTATCCTATCGTTTCATGTATCATGCAGCGACGGTGATAATGGAATGGACGGGCCCAGCGCTTGCAAATAGATCAAAATTAACAAGTCAACACAATCAAGCATACCTAGCTAAAATTATGCATATTACATTTGCCGGAAAATAGAGATAGCGAATCTAATTAATGCATGACAAAAAGAGACCACATGTACATGTATTAGAAGTTTGTATTGTCGTATCGTACGGCTCGCATGTCGCAAAGGCAGAGTATGACTGAAGCGAAAGGAGAGCCGGTGCTCAACATATAGTCTTCAAAATCCGTGCGCTTATTTCCCGTCCATTCATCTTATCATTGTCGCTGGTATCATGTATGTTTTTCTTATCACGCGGGCCGAATGCACGCGGAACACGTACTAAAATGAAAATTAAAACGGGGAACAGCAAACGTCGTAAACTGGAAACAGCAAACTTTTTATCAAGTCTTCCCAGCTGCATTCGGAAGAAGTTCTTAAACTTGCGCTCGTATACCTAGTACCGGTACATATCCGCTTGAATTTCCGTGGGTAGTATTGTACACACGATTTCACAATGCTTGTAACACCGTGAGTAGTATACTACACACGGGCCGTAAATGTCACCCTGCTCTCGAAAAACCCTCTGTCCTTCTTTCACTTGTTACAGATCTCCACAGAAGTATATTTATATCTCTTCCCCTTGAGCTGCCCTTTATTTTGATATACAACACCTTTAGCCTGTGGTTCATTATTTTTTTTATTAAATGGCTAACATTAATTATTGTGACGGCGAGTCAATTCAAATCATAGATTCTCATATATTTTTACATTCATATGTTTACTAAAACAATAACACCATTGCCTTTCCACAACTACGTTCTTGGTAAACTCATTGTATCACATTGTTTCTTGACAATAAAAAGCAGCCATAAATCCGTTTTAATTACATTGAAATTTTAATTTAAATTCCAGGTAAATTAATTGTTCATCTATTGACTTAATAACCGTAACGGATACTTATCTACCTAGCGATAGGAGTTGGATTGCAATATGAAATTCAAGTCATTTTTACGCCAAATTATTTGAGATTATCATTCAATATTTATCATCAATTATAAATCATGTCTGTGATATTGGTAAGATATTTTAAGCTATTCAATAATTTTTAAAGATTTTTTGTTTCATTATTGGATCTAAAAATCCGTAAAACCGTAATCCTAATCCTTTCTTGTACAATAAAGAGTCTATATCGATAGATAAATTATAGAGGTCATTGGCACGGGCTCGGGATTTAAACCCACTGTTCACAATTCAGAGTATAACGGTCTACCCAGTGAGCTACGAAGATGAAATACATGAAAAGAACGTTTAAGTCTTCTAAGTTTGCTTGCTTTAGCATCGACCACATTACAACCGGGGTATAAGTGTAAGAAAAAAATATCAGGCAGCCCTAACACGGCAGCTGGTTAGTTACAAATGTTACAAACTACCAGCATGTGGCTATATTCTTACTTGTCGCTCTTATTAACTTTAGGGCTTTGGCATATTTGTAATGTAAAAAAAACGTCACAACTAATTGAGACAAACATTCTAACAGTAATTTGTACGACACGTATTTTTACCCCGTTTTCCAGGTCTTCATATCGACATTCGTTTTGACGAACGCCTTAGTACCAGCAACAAACAAAAGAAGCGCAGAGCTAAGCGATAAGAAAGTAAAAGAAGTGATCAGTAAATACGTAGCCAAAGTCCCCGACATAAAAGAACAGTATGTCATAGACGAGAGACTATCCAAAGCCATATCGCACTACTTCAAAGGAAAACTCAGCGCTTTCCCCCTATTCAAAGTCAGTGTGAAAATCGATAGGAACCCCGTGTTGATACCTTGGACTATGGGCGATCCGAACGCTAATATAATTAATCAACCTACAATTCCGAAGAAAAAGAATAAGCACGTCAAAAAGCGGTATAAAATTGGGGAAATTGTGAAGCAAGACACAGTAACAACTGGAAAACCTGTAGAAATAAAAGATTTAACTACACCGGATCCCCCGGTAGTAACTACATTTTCGCCAATAAAAAACACAACAATGTAATTTTGATTTTATTTACCTGTGAATGTTTATAAAGCTTTCTTTTTTATTCGAAATTGGTTTGAGTTGTTGAAAAAAAACGAAAAAAAACAGCTGTTCCATACAAAAAGTTCATTGACCTTGGACAAATTGTATGGAACAGCTGTTTTTTTTGCGTTTTTGAGGTGGGCCCCATGAAAACTTGTTCATAATGATGAGTACATTACATACCTTTCAGTATTGTTGAACCTCATTGTTACATAAATTGTATGAACAATACGACATAATGAACTACTGTGTCACACGAAGTCACATCCATCCACAGCCGATAAGTTATAATCATGCTTATTATTGTTATATTTATATCATTTAGTGACGTCTGTTAAAGATAAGATACCACTAAAGAACAATCACTATTATTTTATTGTCGACGGGCTCATTTAGTATATTTTGGTATAAAATACAATTTGGTTTGATTTTATTTTTTCTGATTTAAATTATTATTGTATGTGACTATGTGAATTACAAATAATATTACTGATAGGACTTTATATGTTAAATTCAATTTAATGTTCATAAAATATTAAATATTTTTTTCGTAATATTCACTAATTGAAGGAGACTAAACATTTAATTTTAAGAATATAATTAATTAATTTCTAATATAATAATGGAATAGTGTATAATATATATATTTCTATAGATTAATGCCAAATTATCATCAACCATATTCTAGACACTTATGAAAATATACATACCCTTTTTCAGTGATTTGATATCATATTATGAAAACTGACGTGGTTTTGACATATTTTTTTTTAAATTTAACGTGAGTATTCCCTTATAAATAAAACAAAAATTTGATATCATTAATATTGATTTATTTTTTAATTATAGTAATAACCAAAATAATGGTATTTTTATACCAAAATATAGGTACTAAATAAGCACATCGTCGCGACGTTGAAATAATAATGTTCTGTTGTAGAATCTCGTAAAACACCAAAAAAAAAAATGAAAATTAGTAATACTAAATAATATGTTTAATTACAGGTAATAAAAATAATACTAATAAAAATACCAAAATGTATTTACTTAATTCTGTAATTTTACTACTGCGAAGTGGAAATTAATAATAATTAAATTAATAATTATTTGCTTGTTCCTATTAGTATGGTACTAGAGTTCACAATTAAGTAAAAATACACGAGAGCAATTAGCTCTGCACCTATTCTCATCTTGGGTTGAAATGTATTGATTATAATGTATTCTGCAGCGCGAGTACCGTTCTTGACGATTGTTATATTTGACATTTAAATCGGTATAATTCGATAAAATTCGGTATATTCTCAAATTCGTCCAAGTAAATCTGCTATACCGTCACGTCAAATTTAGCGACATAGAACGGTACTCGCGCTGCTGTTTTGTGAGCCTAGTACTAACTATTACAGTTCCGCGTAACCTTGTAGACTACGCCGCAAATACAAGTATACGCGGAACAGTATAAGAAAGCTTAAAGGAAGTCTCTCGAAGTAGGTAATCGAGTCATCGTACTCGTCAAAAATCAGCTGTTCCATACATTTTAATGTAGTTGAATCAAATTTTTCCATAGAACGGTTGCTAATTTTATCCCGAATTCAGTCTTGGCCCCATATTAAAAGTTGATCACAATGATGAGTACAATGATCTCCTCTCGACTTAAGAATACCATTTCGAGTAACCCTGTATAAAACAGTGTATAGTCGGAGTATCTGATTTAATTAAACGTAAGTATTCCCGTATAAAAAAAACAAAAAAAACTGTATATAACAATTATCAAACGTCATAAAATTGTTGGTCATTCATTTTTCCCATTGATAACACTAAATTAACTAAATTCATACATGTTTATAACTATTGGCCTGGGTATGCCCTAAAACTGCATCCATAACCGCCGGAGGACGGGCAGCAGCGTAGTCTCGGTTAACGGTGGCGAACATTCTGAGATCCCCAAGCCACCTGCCAAGCGTGGGGATTGTGGCAACCCCCCTATTAAAGGAGAGGCCTCCGTCCAGCAGCGGACGTCTTCTTGCTGATAATGTTATATAATAAATAGTTACATGTATATGTTTCTACTAAAAAAAAAATATAAACAAAACATATTAGATAAAATAATCTTTATTGCGTAAGACACAAAGATCACCTTAGAAGTTCACTTGAGGTCTGTAATGCTTCTGGAACTTATTAGCTCTCACTGAAAGCTTCATTTGCCATTTTGCTTGGACCCGCTTCATGAAGTGGATGTCCCGTGCTTTTCTGTAAACAGACCAAAATAACAGTTATTACATTTGTATTGGATCAAAATTGATACGATTTTTCCCCAAAGATACACTTTCCTCAAAGAGATACTTTTAGAAAAATTGATTTCTGTTCCTTATAGATCCATTTTCGGTTAGTACACCAAATAGCAGTACCTGAATAGGCGTGTGTCCTAATGTTTCATTTATGACAAATAACAGGCTTAGTCATGAATATAACTAAATACATTACACATACTGAAAAAATTTATTGTATTGGCTGATAAATCTCTGAGATATGACCGTTTAAAGTTTTAAGTGGGGATAGAGAGGGGATGCTCTATCCCTTTCTCGCAAAGCGCGTGTTAGTATAGCATTTGTATGCCGCGCCTGAGGCTTGACGTCATAGCTCAGTCTAGCGCGCTCTCTGTCTAGCTTGAAATTTAAATACTTAGAACTTATTTATTTTTGAATAATTTAAAATTTTGTTTTCTTTGATAGGCTCTATTGATGATCCGCTTTTTTATGAGGTAATAAAAAAAATGTAGTCATCATGCCTATTGTGAACTGGCGAACAAACTCGCCATGATAAATACCAAGAAAAGGATTGTACTTAACCAAGATAATATGCTCAACGTGAACTGTCACGGATCTCATTTTATTTCAACCACCGTCACCTCACTAACATACAATCGAGAGACTGCCACTAGTCGGCATCCCAAATCCCAAAGTGGTTAAGTCAGATGTCAAATCTCTTCATAACCAGTAATTTCTTTGGTAACATTGACCTTCGAACTGAAACAGTAATGCTTACACACTACTGCTTGGCGGTTGTATTACTGGCAAAGGCGTAGTATTTCCCCAGGCGGACTCCGCAATAGAGTCCTACCACTACAAAAAATTTGAGGGTTAAGTTTTAACTGTCACTGTCATTGTTGTTTACAGATAAGCCGATACATACTTAGCGGCTACAGCCTGTTCTTTGGGCGCCCACCCGAGGGCCTTGTACACGCCCAGTAGCCTGTGCAGCTTGCGATCAGACTTCTTCACCAGCGCCTGACTGCTGTGGGTCACGTTTTGCTTGTAGTACCTGAAAATATACAAGTGCGGGTTATGTTAGTATCATTGGCCTTTGACAAAATGAATGGAACAGCTGATTTTTTTTTCGCGATTTATGTGTTGGCCCCATAGTAAAAGTTGTTCATAATGATGAGTACATACATACCCTTCAGTATTGTTGAACCTTTTTGTTACAAATTGTATATTCATTTAGTTACAATACAATACAACTTTATTGCACACCAGAAATATAGAACAACTTACAACTAATCAGGGTACATTATTATTTATTATTTATTATTATTACATTAGTTAATGGTCGTAAATCAGAGAGTTCTGGGTAAATTAAAGGTTCTGCATACTGAATGCGGTTTTAGGGCATACCCAGGTCGAAGGCAACTCTTCTAAGTTAACAGTGGTGAACATTCTGCAGTCATGGGGATTATGGCAATCGTCCAGCTGTCAGATCAAATCAGGTACGTTGTAGTCAAACAAATAGCCTGGCATTATGAAAACCTCACTTCATAAGTGACCGATGTCCGACAGTGATGCCTGAGGGCAGCACCAGTTGGAAGTCATCGCCTTCGAGAGTCGCGGGACCCTCCACTTCCTCGTCTACGTCCATGTTGTCATCGCCTTCCTTCACTTCAGGGTACGAGGAGCTGGGAAAAAAATATACAGTTACACTAATAAGGAGTAGGACTGAGACAGTTTACAATTTAGAAGTAATGATTTAGTTTAAAAATCAAGTTTTTGTTTGGTCGATAGACGGCAGGCGGCGCGGCGCGGTTGCGTTGGCACGACCGTAATAATTTTTTCGCCCATATGGCAGTCGTAAGCCATAAATAGGACTGAGACAGTTTGCAATTTAGAAGTAATGATTTAGTTTAAAAATCAAGTTTTTGTTTGGTCGATAGACGGCAGGTGGCGCGGCGCGGTTGCGTTGACACGACCGTAATATTTTTTTCGCCCATATGGCAGTCGTAAGCCATAAGTAGGACTGAGACAGTTTACAATTTAAAAGTAATGATTTAGTTTAAAAATCAAGCTTTTGTTTGGTCGATAGACGGCAGGCGGCGCGGCGCGGTTGCGTTGACACAACCGTAATAATTTTTTCGCCCATATGGCAGTCGTAAGCCATAAGGCTATACTGTCTGGTCATATGTCATGCATTCTTCGTGAATACCCTCCTTGGCCTAGTAATAGCAACTTTACTACAATCTTTTTCCGAATTTTAAAGACAAAAGAAAAGACATGTTTCACCACAATATATCAGTTGCCAACGCACATGCACCTAAATCGGTACTTTGAATAAACGCCACTATTTTTTTAGGGTTGAAATGATTTAAATCACTGATAGAAATCATGATAATAATACCTTTTTTTTTAATACATCAGACTTCAACTTTGCTACCTGGATGACATCTTCATATTTTCTAGTAATTTTGATTTTAAAACCAAACAAACAAAACAACGATTTCGATAAAATGTATATCGGACCTCACCAAAATCAGTTCATAATTGGCGGCGTAATCGTGTAACATACATACAAAAAAAACAGTTGAATTGAGAAACCCCTTTTTTGAAGTCGGTTGAAAATCAATTGTCATTTAAAAAAAAAGTGATTTAAACCAATTGCACGTTTTTTCACGACAACAAACTCGAGAACCAGACAAAAATTAATAAGGATACCAATATAATCTACGGCACTCTCCGTCTAATTACCTGTAGTCATAAAAGTCTGCAAATTCTGCTAGCGCAAGACCTTCATGGAGAATCTTACAGTGACCCTTGTCAATCATGTGGCCTCGGGCTGCTTCCATCGAGTAGAATGTGCGGCCGTTCTCGTTGCACCAGAGACACATGTAACCTTGTGATATCTGCAAACACACAATACTAATAAAGGAATTTGTAAGTGAAAATGTACCATGGACAAGATCAAATATGTTTTATCAATTCCATCAAACTTTTCAGTTACAATACGCAAAGGCAAACTAACATTGATGTTGGATTCTGTTGTACTCTTTTTATGCCCGAGATCACCATGCGCCTCTATCTTGTTCGTGCATTTCACCATTTTTTTAAGATATAAAATCACTGAATATACTTATGAAAATTTGCAGCCAGTTAAATTGCTGAGAATAAGTTCCCCAAATATATCATTTTAATCTTAACAAGTGATGTTACCTAAACATGGGCTTAGATTATAGGTGGTAATGCCTAGTCTTAATATATTCTGCCTCTATACGCATGTATAGAGGCAGAATAAATATTATTTATTTGGCATTTCTATTTTAAATAAATCAATTTGTAAACTCTGACGAGTACATAGCACGTAGTCGTTACTATACCTAGCTATAATAATAGATTACGGTTATGACAATAAAGAATATCTATCTATCTATCTAGTTTTATGAATTAAAACTTGCTTGAATCAAATTTATTCTTTAGTAAACCATTGTAATCTTATTCTCATTAATTTCACCAACTGCGATTTTTCATAACCATATTCAATGTTTTTTTCTTTATAAATGTAGAAATGCATAAAATGAGATAAGGGCGCACAACAATCTGAGCCTGAAATATTTTTTAGAAGCTTTAAAATTATCTACATACATCTTTTTCAGAGATAATTTTGGTTCAAGTCTCCACTGGCACCATAAAAACAATGTGAATGGCACATTTTTTTTTTTAACCATCAAAAACAACTTTGACCTTAGAGTAGATCTTTTAGCTACAATCGTTTTGTAAATGGCTGATTGAAAACAGTTTTTTTTTTTCACTTGAGCTAGTTTTTCAGATATGATGGAGGACTGGTAGCCATTAAAATACATATTCATATCAATTTGTTCGACTAGGCTACCTGTCTGGTCAGATTTAGGTACCTGTACATTTGCTTTTAGGATCTCAGCACAGAAATGTTCATCCTTATGGTACTAGTATGAAGTCGTAGCTAAACCACAGCACTAACAAGATAAATAGCTAGTAATATAATCGTTACCTTTTCACCCAAATACAAGAGTAACTCTTTCATATCAATGCAAAACTCAACATCGGGAATAAAGAAGGAATGTGTCTCAGACATGTGTTTCAAGTTTTTAACCATGTTCTTACTATGGTGGCCACAGAACAGGCAGTCTTGTGGTTTGATAAGGGAATCACTGCCCTTGATACGGCATTCATCCCAATCATCTGAGTCCAGCTGTAACAAATAATATTGATTAGATTATACCTGTTGTCTCCGAAAAGATTCCATTAAAGATTTAACCATTTTCGCAGCCAAAGGTGACATCTGCCGAGGGTTATATTATATATTTTTGTACACAATCCATTATGGGCCAATTTCATTACTTAACTTAAAATCGAATCAATACAAAATTGGTTGCCGTTGTACTGCCGATGTATGCCACATGATAAGTTTTAAAAATCTTTTACCGTTGGTGTACAATAAAGATGTAGTGTATTGTACTTGTAATTTTTAACATACCTCTTCAATCTCAGAATCCGTTTCAATTTCCTCGCTGTCCGAATCATTTGCAGGGTTAAGAACAACAAACTTTCCAGGTTGTGTTGGTTGGGTGCCACCAGGTTCCACTTTCACAAAACTGTCCGAATCCCCACTATGTTCATCCTCCACATAATTCTGTTCAGCGAGTTTGTGTCTCTTGCTGTTCAGGTGGTTATTGAACGCGTTCTTTGTGTTGAACAACTTTGAGCAATACTTGCAAAACTGTGATTCGTCACGGTTCGCGTTCTGAGTCTGCTCTCTGTGTTCCTTAGCTCGAAGTTCGAATTCTTCTAGATTAACAGGTAGGATTCCAGCTACTTTTCTTTTTAGATTGTACCTGTGCCAGTCTAATTTATAATGTTCCCGCTGCAGCTCAGGGGTTCTGAACATCACTTGGCAGGTTATGCATGTAAAAGTATCGGGCATTGTGAATATTTATGATTTATTGAAAGGCACCAAAACACTAGAAACTTTACAACCACAAGATTTTAATATCAAAAAAATATAAAATATGAATGAAACGATGGAAACTGACCTCAACACCAAAGAAAAAAGAACTCAACACGAGAGAGACCGAGAAAAGAAGAAGGGGACGATTTTTGAGGTTTTTTTTAAAGGTGATTTGTCATTTTGACAAGTGACTACAATTAAAAAAACATGTGATTAGTGATTAGTGATTACAATTATGCTGGGTACGCTGCCGACTGGTAGTGGGTTTGAGCATTTGGATTGTCTCTAGACTTTCATCGGTCTGGATACAATCCTTTTGTTTTTTGTTGTGTAGTAGGCTAAGTAGTCATTGTAGTTTGTTGTAGTTAATAAAGGCATATGCCTGTTAAAAAAAAATTAAAAAAAATGTTTTTTCTTCATATTTGGCATCGCATTTTGTGCATTCTGCCAGTGTCAAGTATAATAAATATAAAGGCATGTGAATTTTGGCCTAGTTACCAGTGCTGCCAAGTAAGAAAGAAAGAAAGAAGAAAGAAAGAAATGTAATTTATTTTGTAACATCATTAGCCACTTCTTAGCTAGATCTGGCAACTTTTAACGTTACCTTAGCCATAAATAAAAAATAATGGTGGCTAAAAAATTTAGCCACAATTTTAGTTTATTGTAACTTATGACAAGTTAAGCAGAAAGTTTGCTTAACATGACAAGTTATAATAAACTCGCAGTCACAGACTAAGGAAGAGACACCACACACCGAATACGATTATTTAAAACACTGTTTTAAACTATCATGGTTGTTTACTAAAGTTCTATTATTATTAACGGGATATTTACCGTGATTATGTTACAACATAACCCATAGTTATGAAACCCGTAATTATGAGTACAACAATAATAATAGAACTTTACGATTTTTTAAGCTCGAAATAACGTCTCAAAGAGTGATGAAAAGTTAAGGCCAGGAATCAAATCCTTTGAAGCTGTTGAATACACTGACATCGCTTTTATTACTAACCGACTACAAACAATTAGAAAAAACTAGCTGCGGCCCCCTGATTTTACCCGCGTGATGATGAAAAACGGCGATGATGATGATGACAAAAAGTAACATATCATCATCATTATCAACAGCCAGAAGACGTCCACTGCTGAACGAAGGCCTCCCCCTCACTTAGTAACCTATAATAATAATATTCCGGGAAATTAGCTATGTCTATTCCGAGTTTCATCCAAATCCGTTCAGCTGTTTTGTTGTGAATACGTACTTTTTAAGGTACCTTTTTGTTTTTTTTGCCACTTTTAGCCATTTTTGTAAGTATGAAATTTTAATCATTCTGACCATTTTTTTTTATGTTTAGCCACTTCTCGTCTTACCGACTTGGCAACTACTTCATATTTTTTTTCTTTGTTATTGTCCTCGCACGTTGTGCATTCTGCTAATGTCAAGTTTATGAATTTATACGTTTTTTTACTAAAATCAAGTCAAATTTGTCATGAAATCACAGTTAGCCACACGAATTACGAAATAGTCACGAATTAGTCATAGTCGAGTCCAAGTCATGCCCTAGTAAAGTTGTGGCGACTTTACTATGAGCTTCTACGGAGTTTTGAAAACAACACGAAAATACATGATTCACCACATTATACCACTTGCCCTCACTCGAGCATGTAACATTTTTCCGTGTTCCCGCCAAAATTCCTTCAATACTTGAATTCAACTTTAGTTCATACATCATCATTGTCAGCCATAAAAAGACCACTGCTGGACGAAGGCCTCCCCCTTTATAGAGGGATGTTGCCATAATGCCCACGCTTGGCAGGCGGCTTGAGGAGGCTTGGAGTTCATACAAGGTGGTATATAATATGAGGTATTTATATTATGTTATGTTATGGAACCAAACTTATTATGCTTTATGCTATCTGCTCATGGGAAATGTCCTAAACATTTAACTAACATTTACAGCCTTACCTAAAATAATCTCGATTCTCTTAGTCACTGCTTAAACTTCTCTGTCCTTTTCTAGCACGTGCAACTTCACGTCAGAGAGAAGATGGCAGAGCATCTTAGCAGTGACAAACGGTTGAAAAGTTTTTTTTTAAGTAAGGCCGTTAACATTTAACAATCTCTTTATCGCAGCACTCTAAGCAAAAAGTAGCAACACTTGAAATGTCAGTTTAGAGCATAGAGTAAGTAACGTAGTGGAAAAAGCGCGGGAAACATCGAATTAGGCGGGTGTATTTTTTCCACGTATTTTTCAATAATTAAAATTTCTTATAGAAAGGATCAGTAGAGTATTTTAGTGTATATGAAAATAGTAGTTATTGTATATATTTTAGTGTAAGTGTATAGTTTCTTTGGTTCGGTAAGTATTTTGCCTTTTTCGTTATGGGCGAGCCGCCCGACCCTGGCGGCGGCGGCGGCGGCCCGAGGGACATGGTTCCTCCGGCAAATAATTATGTGACTGTTACAACACATAACATAATTTCTAATGAGTCTGGTATGGACACGGATGGGTCAATTAACCAGCGTACTGGTCGCAAAAGAAGCAGACTAAATAAAATATGCAAAAGTTGTAATAAAAAAATAAGGAAACATTCACAAGCTATAGACGGTAAGACGGGTTGTGACTGTGCTGATAGCGAGGGCAACAGTGACAACTCTGTCAAGAAGGTTGCAGCTAATATTCACATTGAAAATCCAGTAAGTCCTCCTGCAGTGATTAATACTGAAGGTCCAGGTCCTCAGGTATCCCCTATAGCGAGAAATATATATCATCCAAGTGACACTGCTCCATTCACTGTACATGTGCAGCGAGAGACTAAAACTCCAGATGACGGAACTATCCTACACCCGGTTTCATTTGGTAAGTTTCTGAAAAAAAATAATGTCCGTAACATCATTAATGGCTCTGTAAAAAAAATCGGCAGAAACAGAATTACTCTAGCATTCTCGAATTTTAATGATGCCAACATATTCATCAGTAGCAGCATTTTAGCACACGGCAATATGAAAGCTTTTATTCCAACATTTAATGTTACACGAATGGGTTTAATCCGTGGTGTACCATCAGAATGGACGCCAGAAGAGGTTGTAGATAACATATCTGTTCCGGATGGTTGTGGGAAGATTTTGAAAGTTAGGAGACTTAATTTCAAGACAATGGTAGAAGGTTCTCCTGTTTGGAAACCAACTCAGAGTGTTGTGGTCACTTTTGACGGACAAGCTTTACCTAATAGAATTTTCATGTGCTACAACTCTCTGCCAGTTGAACTTTATACATACCCCACAATCCAGTGCTACAATTGTTGTCGCTATGGACACACAAAGCTTCAATGTAGGTCCAAACCTAGATGTTTTAAATGTGGTCGCGATCACAATGCTGATAATTGTGATACGGAAGAAGAAAATATGTCATGTTGTCTGTGCTCTGGATCGCATTTTGCTATTAATAAATCATGCCCCGAGTTTACACGGCAAAGACAAATTAAAATGTCAATGGCAGAAAACAGTATTTCCTATGGTGAAGCGACAAAATTAATACCCCCTGTTTCAAAATCATATGCTGATGTAGTTAAGCCAGTTTTCAAAAGTACCTCTCATTTCCGGACTTTACCCTCTCAGACTTCAGCTACTCAACGACCAATTCAAAGTTCCTATAGAAAAACTGTTTTTACAAACCGTCGTCCAGCCCCCAAACCAGGGACTGGTTATGACCGAGTAGCCCATCAAAAAATGTACAATGAATATAACATCCCTACTCCACAAGATGGCTGTGCCTTGACCAAGACATCAGAAAATATTTTAGAAATGACAACTTCTGATATCTTATCAATCTTAATCAATACATTGACCCAGTCTAATATAAAAATACCGTCCATCGTCGCTCCTTTAATTGATATGTTTAAAAATTCTAAAACCTTTAATAATGGCAGTCTTTCACAAAGTCGTTCAATGGAACTGCAGGAGTGCAGTTCATAAAAAAAGCGAAATTATATACCTATTAAACAAGTATGATACTTGTTTAGTAGCACTTTCAGAGACCTGGCTAAAGCCGGGCTCCGTTTTCAATATAAACGGATTTTCGTGTTTAAGAGATGACAGATCTGATAATCATGGCGGCGCCGCCTTGCTTATTAGAAAGACCATCTCATTTTCTCCTCTATCTCTTCCTACATATGATGATTTTTCTGTAGTGGCAGCAAAAGTAGGTAATATCTGTGTTGTTTCAATTTACATCCACTCTCCTCGTCTGATTGTCTTTCAAAACTTTCAAAATCTTTTATCATTGCTACCTAGACCTTTTCTTATTTTAGGCGATTTTAACTGTCACCACATTTCTTGGGGATCTTCTATTTCTTCTTTCTATGGAGAAAAGTTATTAGAAATAATCGATACGCACAACTTATGTGTTTTAAACACAGGTTCAAGAACCCGCCGAACAGCCCCTCACGAAATAACGAGTGCTGTAGACCTCTCCATTTGTTCGCCGAGTTTAGCTTCCTCTGTGACATGGGAGACACTGGCATCTACTTTTGCTAGTGACCACTTCCCTATTCTTATAACTCTATTAAACGTTTGGCACCGAAAGTCTCCGCGACAACCGCGTCTACGCTATAATATTAATAACAATACATTGTGGTCCAAATTTAAGGCAAAAGTTGAAGAAAAGATAACAAATTTACCTAACATATCTCATGGCGCTACTGACTGTACATTTGCTTTTACTAATGCTCTTCTACAATCTGCTAATGAAATATTTCCCCTTAAAAATTCAGCTTCAGGTATAATTCCTTCTCCACCTTGGTGGGACAAGGAATGCACTGAAGCGATTAAAAAAAGGAAAAAAGCTGAAAACCAGTACAATACAGACATGACCAATGAGAATTACCAAATCTTATCTAATGTTTTAGACACTACTCGCAAATTACTAAAAGAGAAAAAAATTCAAGGGTGGAGAAAATTTTGTCTTTCCATTTCTCCAAATGTAAGTTCCTCTATTGTATGGCGTAATATTAGAAGGTTCAGAAGAGGTGTAAGTGTGACCCCTTCATCGTCATTACCCCCGAATTTGGCAGATACATTTTTGAATCGTCTAGCTCCGTCTTTCGTACCAAATAAAGAAATTGTTCTCAATTTAGTTCCTACCATATCTGATGAGAACATTCTAAATCATCTGTTTTCCATGGACGAATTACAAGGTGCATTATCTGCTGTAAAAGATTCTGCGCCTGGCGAAGACGGTATACCATATTCGTTTATCGCCAACTTAAGTCAATCTTCACTTTCATATTATTTGGACATAATTAACACTGCTATGGTAACAGGAAATATTCCTCCTTCTTGGAAATCTCAAATTGTGGTACCCATTTTGAAACCAGGAAAAGATCCATCAGAAGCATCGTCTTACCGTCCAATTGCATTATCTTCAGTTATATCTAAAGTTGCAGAAAACATGGTAAAAAATCGTCTTGAATGGATAATTGAAAGCCGAGGTATTCTGCCTGAGACACAATTTGGTTTCCGTAAAGGTAAAAGTACGTTAGATAGTGTGGGTACTCTTGTGACAGATATAAGAATCGCATTTTCACGGAATGAATCAGTCCTTGCAGTGTTTTTAGATCTAGAATCTGCATATGATAATGTTCTTCTTGATGTTTTAAAATCGAAACTAAATAAACTCCACATTCCCGATATTCTATCATGCTTTATAATTAATCTTTTGTCAGGAAGAATTATAAAATTAGATCAGGCACGAGACCAGAGCAGGCTCGTATGGAATGGCCTTCCACAGGGGTCAGTGGTCAGTCCTATTCTGTTTAGTTTTTATACATACGATTTGGAATCGTCTCTTTGTGGATCAGCTTATGTTTTACAATATGCCGATGACCTTGTTTTATACTCCATTGGGCAATCGACAGGTGATATTCACCGTCACATATCGCATTCATTAAATTATCTAAGGAATTGGGCATGTAAAAATGGGCTAAGCGTCTCTCCGCTTAAGAGTTCTTCTGTTCTTTTCACACGTCAACGGATCCCTCCACATATTTTTGTGCACTATGATAAAAATTTGATTCCATCTAACACCGAAGTTAAATTTTTGGGTGTCTATCTCGACTCTAAGCTTACGGGCTTACCACATTGTAATTACATTGCCACAAAGTGTGAGAAACTTCTAAATTTACTTAGATGTCTATCAGGAGTTTGGTGGGGTGCACATCCTTTTTCTTTGAAGCTTCTCTACAACGCTCTGATACGAAGTGTTCTAGAGTATGGAATCTTTTTATTAGGGCCTAGTAGCGTCGCTGCTCTTAAGAAATTGGACGACATACAATCAAAATCATTAAGAATCGTGGCCGGGGCTATGAAATCAAGCCCAAAAAATGCTCTACAGGTGGAATGCGGAGACCCACCTCTAACACCTAAGACGACAATTCCTATCTGATCGTCTTTTTTATCGTGTGTTACAGTTTTCTAACAGTCCTTTGATTTCTAAACTTCAAGTTTTAACTGAACTTACCGAGTCTTCTAATTATTGGAGACATAAAACACTACCTTGTTTGGTTCAAAGTTTCATTAGGTATAAGACATTACATGCTCCAACATATCGATCTAGCACTCTCAGTCTGTTTAATTGTGACTATGAAGCTTTGTTACAATCTCCAATAATTTGCCTTAATTTAGATATTGATAAAAATAATGCTAATTCGTATTTCAAATTCAGTGTTGCCGATAAATGGCCCAATTGGCATCAAATTTACACGGATGCCTCAAAACATTTATCGCATGATTTTGTAGGTGTGGGTCTTTACCACGCTCAGTACAACATCGTACAAAAGATAAAATGCCCACCTGAAATGTCAGTATTTACGGGTGAATGTCTTGGTATCGTTAAAGCTATCGAGTATGTTCTACTTTTTAAACTGAAACACAGCATTATAATAAGTGATTCCATGAGTGCCTTACAAGCCCTCATGAAATTCCCTTTTAAATCAAAAACGCCAATTCCTCTTATTATTGAAGCCAGAAAAAAACTCCATCTATGTTATCTTCAAAATTTGACTATTAATTTTGTTTGGACTCCTAGCCATTGCGGAATCACGGGCAATGAAAAAGCAGACAGACTTGCCAATGAAGCAGTGTCATGTGGTGATGTGTTTCCTTTTCTAAATTATACCCATGATTTGGCTGCCCTTCCCAGAAAGTACCTTCAGGATTCCTGGAGTGCCTGCTGGGCGGACAGCAGCAAGTTAAAAGGGAACTACTACGCTAGCTTACAACCAATGATCCGAAGTAAGCCATGGTTTTCTGTTGTGAGACTCGGCAAGCTCCCGACAACAGTTTTAATCCGTATGCGCCTTGGACACACAACTTGTCCCGCCCACCTTGCTCGGTTTAACATTATAGATAGTCCGCAATGTGAATATTGTGGTGATTACGGGGACCTGGATCATATATTTTTCTCCTGTCCTCTATATGACCATGCCTCCTTTTATGATGAATTAGTTTCCCTCCGTGTCCCATTACCTACAAACATAAAATCTCTCCTTGTTACCGACTCTCCTTCTACCCCTTCTATCTACCTTTCTCTGTCAGACTTTATCATCTCTAATAATATAAAACTGTAAATATTGTAGATATGTAGATAAGTTTCATTCTTCAAGTACCTACGAATTTCTTATAGTACTTACCTAAACAATCCACTCTCTTGATCCATCCTTCCTAATATTTTTATCCTAGCTATCGCGTAAAAAGTTTCCCTACCTTTACTCCAAAACCGTCAAAACCTAAAATTACTTGAAAATGGCAAATGCGTTTATCGCGCGGAGCCAAAATCCCCTACTGGGGAAAGAAGAAAAAAAAAAAAAAAGTAACGTAGTTTAGAGTAGTCCTTTTATCTTGTCGTTGTCGATATAAAATTAATTATTTTATTCAAAAATAATTTAATTTAAACAGGTTGTGTACCTAAGTAATAGTCATAACCAATGAGGATTATTAGTTCTTACGGTTATTGAATTCGTTTTGTACAAAAACTCGAAGAAGTACGAAATCTTCAAATAGTTTTTTAGCGAGAACCGAGAAGTAAAGTTTAGTATTTAATAAACATGTTGGAAAGTGAAGAAGTAGATGATGACTACTTTACTCCAGTGTCCAAGTAAGTCCAAGTGTAATTTATACAACGAATAGCGCGAACAACTGATAACCCCATGTAAAAAATAGAGTTATATTTATCAGTTTTACACTTTAAGAAATAACCACCAATAAAAGAAGGCAAGCGATTCGAGAATGCTTAATATTATGGTGTTGTTCATACACACCACAATGACCACTAATCAAGTGAGCCCCTTGTCAAATAAATAGTAGCATTCATCTTTCTAATACTTAATACACGAAATCAAGTGTATTTGTTTGTTTCTTTGTTCAAACTTTGCTCATTGCATTTTGTTATTCATTATAAACAATAGACAATAGTTTATTTGCGACATAAAACAGCACACATACAAAATAAATTAGATAAAATAAGAAAATGTAATCGTTTTTTTGCCACAAAACGCCCCCAACTCAGCATGATGCCTATTATGCCTATATGATTATTGTTACAACTTAATTTTATCGTCTAAGTCAGAGAGTAATTAATATACTTCATCTCAGAAAAATATACAAATTTAGAGGGATTCTCCTAACAGGTGAACTACCAGGCCGCAACTAGTAACTGTCAAAAGTCAAGAAAATTAATCAGTTGCCAGTGCATCAGCCTTGAAAATCCCCTGACATAGACCTTGCGCCTTGGGATAAGAACGATTGGACAGTGCTCCACCATACAGGCCCATGTGGGTTGAAGGATAATGAATAATTAATCAGTTTGATAAGTATATAAGTCTTTATTTCAGGACATCATTGGCGAGTATATTTAAAAAGTCTGTATCCAGTGAGAAGTCAGAAAACGAAACCTTAAAGTACACACCTCCAGTTCCCAAACCCTCTCATAGTCAAGAAGAACCACAGAAGATTTATGAAAACATATTTTCATGCGTTTTGGACGCATACCTATGGTAAGTATGTTTTAAGCTCTCATCAAATGAATGTTTGTTACTACTAAATTAAACTAATAAGCTCATATGTGTCAACTGGACACTAAGTGGCCATTTATGTAAATAATCTAAAGAACGACTCTTTATCTCTTTGTTTACTACCTAAACTACGAAAAGACAAGTAATTAAACCAAACTTTTAATCTTATCACGGAAGTAAGAAGCACTATTATATTATATCAGTATAGACAATTAGACATGTTATGATATTTTTGTGCTAAACGTTAGAAAAACACCTATTTAACTTTGCTTTACTTTTCAGGCTTGACAATGTTTATACACAAAAAGGAAAACTCGGATGTGCAATAGTGAAATACAACACAGGAAATAAAGACATCGAAGAAGGACAACAAAGTTTTCATAGTATTGTTCTTTATGATTCTAAGAGAGCAACTGTTTCTAGTGCCATAGCGTCTAATGCACTGCAAGTCTCAGTTAAAGGCAAAGATGTTATTTCTTACTATGATCGATATGGAAAATACTGGTACCTCCGTGGGAATAATGATGACGTTAAAAAAATCATAGATGTTTTGAAAACTTTTAACGTACACATAAAAGTTTTAAATGACGAGGATAATTCATTACCACAGCAAAATCAATATGAGAAACATGCCAAAACACAAATAAGCAGGAAGCTCATAGAAAGTGATACAGATTCTTCCGTAAACACAAAAACGAAAGCTTCAATTTTAAACAGAATGGCTAGTATGGGCCAATCTGTTCTGCCACCACGAGCCATTTCAAACGAACCTTCAAGTGATTCAGATACAGATGAGTATCAAATAACTGCTGTCAAGCATAAGCCAGTTAAAAGTGTTGCAAAAAAGCTTATATCTGAACATCAAAAAATTGATGCACATAAAGCTGTTGTTGCTATAGGTCATACTAAAGATAATAATACATGTATAGGAACTGATAACCAATTGCAGTTACAAAGTTCTACAACTCCTATTGCAACTACATCAGGGCATGACCTTAACTATTTCTTTACTGAACAGAGAATAAGTAACAGTGAATTAAGAATAAATATGACTAGAATCACTGATAAAGTAGATACTGTTCTAGATAAAATAAACTGTTTGGAGAAAGATAAACATGAAGCTAGTGCAGTAAACACCATGATCTTTCAAAAGCTTTTACATGAATATGAAACGAAAATCAAAACATATGAAGAACTATTACAAAAAGTAAATAAGAACACCAATGATATTTCTAAAGATGAAGAAATTTTAACTAATATAAAAGAAAAGGATGAACTTGCTGCCAGGCTAAACAATAAAATTAGTGAGTTTGAACAAAAAGAAAGTGAAATAGCCGTCCTTAACAATGAAATTAAAAAGTTGAAAGAAATTAATTCTTCACATAATTCAAGACTAATTCAAGATGAGCTTAAAACAAAAATATCTGAATATGAAGAAATTATTAGTAAAAACAATGAGATGTTGTCAAAATTAACTAGAGATGACGAAGTTTTAAAAATTCGTAATGACCAGATTGAACAGAAAATAAAAACCATCATGAATGAGACATTTCGAGCTATTGAAGCTAATTTTGTTAAAAATGAAAGTTATTCAGGTGAAACTATAAAAAATATTATAGGGACTGTCATAAAAAAGATAACGTTAGAATCATTAAAGGACCTTAAGTTGACTTAAAATAAGTGTTACTCATACTTACTGCAATACCAGTATGATAGATTAGTATTTCCAAAAGGGAGAGTAGACAACTCAAGATTACAAGCTTCTAGTCTGAGGTAGACAAATGCCAGCACGAAGTATAGGAATGCTGATCATTAGGAGGAATTCGTAAAATCATCATAACTCTCATCTACCTTGGTGATCAACAAACCCTTAATATGTGCCAATATACCTACTGCAAAATAAATTATATATTTTACATAAGGTGTTTCATGTATAAATATATTAAAACTGATAATAATAAGTAGGTACCTATCTATTTATTTATTGTTAAGATAAAACTGGCAATAAATTTAAAGAGCAGTAATAAAAAAATATTTAGTAGTGTTTGTGCTATTTTTTGTATTCATATACGAAGGTGGCAAGCCTAGGCATAAGATTAAGAATAGCCTTTATTGCTACCAATATTACCTGTAGACAATTATTACATTTAATTAAGATTTTAGAAGCTAATATCTGTAATATTATTATATATATTTATTTTTAATTGCCTAGGCATACTCTCTGCCAAAAGTCATATAGCCACTGACCTCTCTTAAACAAATAAGTACGCATAATAGAGGTCAGTGCATATAGCGCAAGCGTAACTTCTTACCTCGTTGTCCAGGCATTATGGTCAGTGACCGTATACCCTTAACCCTTTGCCAGCCCCTTTGCGTTATGACTTTTAGTGTGCATTTTGTTCTATTACCTATGTAGTGAATAAGTGCCATAACCGACATGTGAAAGCAGAAAAGAGTATTGGCGGGAACACGAAAATATCATGTTGCATTCTATTATTTTCTTAAACTTGTGTTTTTTCGCGAATTAATGATTAAAAATGGTGGTGTTTTATTCGTTGAGTGTTGAGTTACATGCACAAGTGTGGGCAAGTGATAAAATGTGGTGAAACATGTCTTTTCGTGTTGTTTTCAAAATTCCGTAGAAGCTCATAGTAAATTCGCCACAACTTTATCAGGGCATGACTTGGACTCGACTATGACTAGTTTCGTGTAACCGACTGTTATTTCATGACATATTTGACTTGATTTTAATTTAAAAAACTTGAAGGCTTGACACTGGCAGAATGCACAACGTGCAATGCCAATACCTAAGAAAAAAACAAAAAAACTTCCATTCTACATCGTCGTTGTCAGTGTCAGCCAAGATTACTTGCCAAAGGGAATTAGGGATGCACGATATTAATAAAATATTGATATCGATATTATCGATCACATAGTTTAAATATTTTTTAATATTGATGGCCTAATAAAACTTTAAGACATGCTAATATTATGATCAGGGGCCGTACCGTGAACCGCTTATAGCGGGACTGAATAGGTTCAGCTGCCAACACTGCGCGACCGCGAACCTTATTGCGAGGCGATAAAATTTAGTCGCGCAGCGTGGGCAGCTGAGCGTATTCAGTCCCGGAATAAGCACTTATGGTACGGCCCCGGATGAGTAACCACCCGGGTTAAAACCCAGTAGTCACCCGTTTCATTCCATCCAATGTGCTTTTTCACCGGGTGGAAACTAATTTCCAAACATTTACATACAGGGCTATTTTATTATTGTGACACTCCACAGATACGAGGGTCCGTTCTTTGTATTAATATATTACAGTAACATTATACAGTCACGTTATAAAGGCATGTCGTGACATTTTGATAAAAACGTTTTGGAAAATGCCGCGCAAAAATAACATAGTTCTACACTAAATCATTTTAAAATACTCTTTATAGACTTAGCATAGAAATTCTCAAGAATATGTAAACTACTTATAGAAAAATTTCGAACACGTTTTTATTTTTGTTAGTATACCCCTTAATTTTTACTCTTAGTTTGTATTTTATTAACTGTTAAGTAATCCAGTATGATAACGTATGCTTTGAATTAATCTTAAGTGAGCTACCTGCTACGGACCTACGGTTCACAAGATAATAGTTAAGGTTCGACAAACGGACATACAGACAGAAAATGTCGGCTTAGTAATAGCCTTCAGACACACTTTGAGTACAGAAATCTAAAAAATATTACATTAATAGTTATCACCTTGCAAAAAAGGTGATAATGGGTTTAAACCGGGTAAATACCCAATTCACCCGGTTTTAACCCAAATGGGTGCAATGGGTTTTTACCCACTCTGTTTATGATAAGAAGCCACGATGAACTGTGAAAAGTTATGTGCTAAAAATAATAGCTTTTTTTTAAATCTCAGAATCAATTAGTTTATAAGTAATAATAGAAGATACTACTAACAAAAAAGTTTCATTGTAGTGTTAGGTATTGATAAAAAAAGCAACGGGATTACTGTTACCTACGGCGTGTCCTGTCACCATTAAACTGCCTGCTATTTACAAGTTAGTTGTGAGTATGGATATTTTTTACTATCGATGTCGATAAATATTGCTCAGATTCCAGACGTTCATCTCTAAAGGGAATTCAATCAATGCCCATAGAGTAAGTAACGTAATATCAATGCCTATTTTGCCTATTGCCTGTGGTGTGGTGTTTGTGATGAAATGATAAATTATTTATAATGCAAAGAAAAACTAATATTTATGTGATACTTCATTCGTTAGTTAAAAAAGCTTGGAGAGGAAGAGGTGGATTCGTTTTTAATGAAATTTAAGGAGTATTGTTAGAGGCTTTCATCTTCGCAAACCCTCACGCGATGGAGGATTTAAATTCTTCTTTGAATCAATACAAAGAACAGGTAAATAATCTATACAATCTTTCAAATAAATATGGCCCGTTTTTAGACTAGTTTATTTTCAGATTTCTATGGTTAATCAAGCCCTGGAAAGTGTGACTGAGGAGTCAGAAAAAAAGTCACTCCTGGCCTTACAGAACGATTTAACTCAACTCATACAGCTCACTCAAGAGAGCCTGGATACTCTGATTAATAAAAGTAGCAGTAATACTGCTGTGGCACCTCAAGAGCAAGAGAAAACAGAGTTAGATGATGAATATGCATTGTTTATGGTGAGGTGGAATCTCTATTTCTTTAATTCTATCAGCATAAAATAATTCTACCTATATACAATTCAATCTAGCTAAACTACAGCCAAGGAGCAGTCTAATAGAAGTATTAACTATATTATTATAGATACTAGATTATCTTTTATTATGAAAACTCATGTGGTTTTGGCACATTTTTGTTTTATTAAACGTGAGTATTCCCGATTAGATAAAACAAAAATATAGGTATTATCTTTCATAAAAAGTTCCTGGTTAATGTAAAAAAATTACAGGAAGATGTTTATTTTGTGTGTTTGTGAATGGTTATAGCCCGCTCTTAAGGGGGAGGCTTCCTCTAGCATTGGACGTATTCTGGCTGATGATAATGATGATGAATGGCTTAATAATGGTGAACTTTTCACATCCATACTTGTACCTTTTCTCTTATAAGGTCAAAAATTCATATAATCTTGTTTGTAAAGTAACTTAATTTGTTTTAAATTAACAAAAAAATATATATATTTCAGCAAGAAATGACTAAAAGTGGTGCGTATGAAAATGAAAATGAGGAAAAATCAGAATCACCTAAAGACGCACATCTAGAAAAGAATGAGGATAGTGATATAGAGGCAAGTGTTTTGCATTGATGATAAATGCTGATTTACCTATGCTGTTTTTTTTTTGCTAATGATTATTTTCTATTCGCATTTTAATATTAGTAGGATTATAGTCCTTATTTGCCCAGAATTAAGATGGTTTTGTCTTTCAAGTTCATGTGGGATTCTTAATTCTAAAAATATCTTCAAAATGGATTGACCAATTTTGATGTGAGTGTCATCAATATCCTTATGAGGTTTCATTTGAGAATTATGAAACCAGATTCGAATTATTATTAGTATAAGTTAGACATAAGTGTAAGATACTTTTTACATGTTTAAATACATAATAATAAATGTTTAAAAAAAAAGAGTGTAATGTAGTCAGGGTTTAGGTATGTCTATATATAAGCGTTCAAAGTATTTGGGAGGGAGTCATCTGTCCCTTTCTAGCAAAACACGTGCATGTATAGATTTTGTTTGGAGTCATGAACTTTGACGTTAATCCTAGTATAGTTAATAGTAATCGTTATTTGTGCACATATAAAAAATTACTTTCGATGGTTTGTTTTGTTGTCAGTCAGCTTTTTTGTGAGTCAATAAAAAAACGCATGCATATTCTCTATTATGTGAGTTTCTTTATTCCACCATAACTTCTAAATGCCTGAACAGATTTGGATTTATGGGGTATCATTAGAATCCTTACATAATCCCGAGAGACAAAGGCTAAAACTTTTTTGAAGAAAAGAGACGTTTTTGGGACAACAGTTGTGTAATTTTTTATTGTGTTATGACTTGTTAATTTTTAACCTACTTCAAAAAAGGAGGAGGTTCTATGTTCGACGATATATATGTTGTTTTTTTAATGTATGTTAACCGATATCTCCAACAATTGTGGCCGAATAAAAAAAAATTTTTGATAGGTTTTTTTTTAACTCTCGATGTGGTCCCATATTAAATTGTTTTTTTTTTAAAAGTTACTTGTTTAATAATCATTTGTTATCTCACTTGTATACATAAGTTTGTATGAGTCTGTTATAGCTAAGTGCAAAAAAGAATCTGTATTTAGCTAGTGGTAGTTAGAGATATTTTTTTAACTGGTTATTCTTGTTACTAATCTCTTCTTCGATCTCCTTTTTAGGATGAGCTTGCAAGCCTGTTAGGCATGAAATGTGCTGTACATCACACACACAAATGGGGTGGCCAACCCACACTCCACAATGCAATGGTTAGCGCAGTGGTGCCCAGAGGGGAAGGTGACAAGTTCTTCGATCTTCAGGTATAAGGGTATGAAAGGGAGAAAGGGTCTCATTGTACTCATCATTATAAACAGCTTTTTACTATGAAAACTGACGTGGTTTTGACACATTTTTGTTTTATTTACGGGAATACTTACTTTTAATTAAATCGGATACTCCGACTATAGTTTCGATCATATCCGGTGACCTTTTTCAAAGAGTGAAAACAGACCCCGACGCGCGTGCAGCTGCGTCCTGCTTAGCAAACGTGAGTTTTCCCGTATAAATAAAACAAAAAAGCTTTTTACTACATAATCATCATCATCAACAGCCGGAAGACGTTCACTGCTGGACGAAGGCCTCCCCCTTAATAGGGAGGTGTTGCCATAATCCCCACGCTTGGCAGGCGGCTTGGGGATCGCGTAATGCTCAACACCGTTAATTAAGAGGACGCTGCTGCCTGTCCTCCGATGGTTCTGGATGCAGTTTTAGGACATACCCAGATACACCCACTACATAGTAACTTTTGCGGATTCGATGGCAAATAAATTTGCAAAAAAATTCTTGTTCTACAAAAAACTTCATTCACAATGAAAGAAAGTAGTTCAGCAGATTTTTTTTCATGATTAATTGAGCTTAGTTTTCAACTCACTAAGGTTGGTTACGACTAGGATTAGTAACTGTTATTGTGATATGAATTGGGCCCCAATTGTAACCTGTCTTTTGGGTTTCTAACAGCTACATAATGATTATGTATGAGTAATAACTGACAACCTATGGGGAAGAAAGGTTCTTGAGTGGCGACCGCGAACCGGAATACGCAGCGTAGGCGCGGCCTCCCACTAGGTGGACCGACGACATTGTAAAAGTCGCGGGCAACCGGTGGATGCAAATGGCAGGTTGTCGTACAGTGTGGCGGTCTAAGGGGGAGGCCTTCGTTCAGCAATGGACGTCTCCGGGCTGATGATGATGATGATGATGAGTAATAAAGTTCCATATGAAATTGAAATTTTTAGGGCATTGTTAAAGACTGGCTATAGGTAGCTGGTTATATGGAAATGTTATAAGTTTTATACATAGTACCATTAAAATTGACAAAATGTTGTCTTATTGAACTACAAAGAAACATTTAAAGCATGTTATAACAACAAATAATAAGAACCGGTTTGAGTACAAGTCAGTTTTGCGCTAAAGATTTCGAAAAGACAAAAAAGTTTTTAACCAACTTCAAAAAAGAAGGAGCTTCTATGTTCGACGGTATGTATGTTTTTTTTTTAATGTATGTTCACCGATTTCTTCGTCAGTTGGGGATCGTTTTTGAAAATATATTTTTTATTTGAAATGGTGGTCCCATATTAATTTGAAGTTGGATAATATTTTTTTTGTATAAGTCACTTGTTAGATGAATATGTAATAATGTGTGTAATGTGAATCTCGCATCTGTCCCAAGTCACGTACCGATTTTTTTAAATAGCCTCTGATAAGATGTTTTCTTTTCTCAGGTTCGTGTGTTATTCACACATCCGACCCACACAGAGATGTTGCCGTGTCCTTTCTACTTGGATGGCGAGTGCAGATTCAGTGATGAACAATGTAGGTGAGTTGTGACTAAATCACTTACTGAATTCAGGTCATCACACTTTAGTACTCACTTTCCCTTTAGGGGGTGTCCATTCATTAAGTTTTTGTAGTGGTAGGACTCTACTGCAGAATCCGCCTGGGGAAGTACCACACCTTAGCCAGTTATTCAAGCGCCAAGCAGTATTGTGCAAGCTTTACTGTTTTCCGGTTTGAAGGGCAATGTTACTAGGAAAATTACTGGGTATGTAGAGATTTAACCTCTAATATCTCAGGGTGACGAGCGCAGTGCAGTGCGGCACTGCTGTTAGTGGCAGGCGTGACGCTTACCACCAGGCGAGCGTGTTGCTCGTCTCGTCACATGATTGTATAAAAACAAAAGTGAGGCGTTTATGGGGGTTTATACAATGCATCCGTAAACAAATAACATGTAAAAAAAATACCTTTCTTTTTTAGCTTGATCAACTTCTTGAGTAGTGATTAGGTGACTTAAATAAACCGTTTTAAAAAAATCAAGTATTTTATATTTATTTTCATTAATTTGTTAAATTAAGTATGTTTGTTGGTTCCTAATCCTATGTGACCTCCATAACTAATTTTGTAGATATTCTCATGGTGCAGTGACGCTATTGTCAAATCTAAAGGAAGCGATCGAGCCTAATTTTGACACACTAAAACCTGGAAGCAGGGTATTGATGAAGTTGAAACCACCAGACGATGAAGTTAGTATGACAATCATTACTTGTCAGCCTGAACACGTCCACAGCTGGATGAAAGCCTCCTCTTTAACAGGGAGGGGTTGCCATAATCACCACGCTTGCCAGGCGGCTTGGGGACATAATCACAAGATGATGATCACAGGATAACAATCATTGCTTAAAATTAATCTTATATGTTGTTATGTCCTTCTCATCTCTTAAGACAATTAAGGTGTCGCATTTTGTGTATGCGCAGTGTAAATAAATAAATATTGTCAAACAAGTCATAGTCATATAGTCAAGCAACTAAGCTACCGTCAAGTCCTAGTCATTTTACAATAGTTACTATAACTCTTATGGGTTTCAAACAGAAAAAAATATATTATATACCCAAACATTTTATTTGTATCATTTATTCAATACACGATTTAAATTATTTAGGTTAAAAAATCTTTCAAATATCGCTTCTAAAACTATTATAAGTTTTATTTTTTGTCGTACAAACTTATTGATTTAATAAAATAATTCATAAATTTTTACATTGATCTCAGGTGTTTCATAATATATATTAGTTCTCCTATTTTGCTGTTATTTGGCATGTTAATTTGGGTATACAAAGAATTAAGTAATAAAGGGCTAAATAACTTCTTGATAAAACTAATAGGTACCTAGCTCAAGTATAGGCATGTCAAGTAAAATAAAACAATATTCCGTTAAATGCTAGAGAAATATATGAAATTAATAGCTCAAGTAGGTAGCTACGCCAAATAAAATAATTTCAAAATTTAATTAATATTAGTCATGCATGTCAAAATAAACAATATTCTGTCAAATGCTAAATAAATGTAAGTATGCCAAGGTAATAATGATATGAATAGTCATTATATGAATAGCATTTAAATAGTTTTTTATACAATAATAATGTTTTTCTATCAACCATATCTTAAGTTTTTTCCGGAACATCCTATATGGTAGCTCTTTAATCGTTGTCGGTAGTTTATAATAGACAGTAATACACATGCCATAACAGTTCTTATGAAACAGTGTCAATTTCGGATGATAGCCGAGGACAAACCTCTGTCCGTTTCTTTTATTACGTGGAAGGAAATCTTTATCTGTGGTGAACAGAACAGAGTGATTACGAACAAATACTGCTATTTCGAAAATGTACATGCTAGTAAGCGTCAAGATTCAGAAAGATTTGCAGGACTCGTAGGGACGAATTCCTACCATCGCTCGTATACACTTTTTTGGGATAAGAAAGCTTTGTTTTTGTCTGTCGAGTTACCTCGGACAGCATCAGAACGTGTACTCCCGTCACTGCGCATCCAAAGTGGGTGCTTCACTTCTTTGCGTCAATTTTTTTCTGTGAACTAATCGAGCCTTAAACGAAACCTGTTATTGTGTTATTTTCATTATATACATATTTTCAGGATATAAGCCTAACAAAAAAGAGCACCGAAAAATACCATTTATGGCACAGAGCTGTTGTGAAAAGTATAAACGCAGAGAAGAAAATGTGCTCAGTGAAGCTGGAACATGGTGTGAAAACGGGAGAAAAAAGGAAGTCAACACATGAAGAATATGACGTTTCTGTTGAAGACATCTTTCCTTTGAACAGTGAGTTTCACAATACAACTGTGCAAGAATCATAACTTGCACGTCTTATACGGACCTATTGTAATTTTTCCTGGGCCTTTAAAGGCCTAGAAAATTAGGTATTCTAGAAAGAACCTAGACTTTGTAATGTACACTACAAATGTGTATGTGTTTTGTAATGTATGTCTACTGCTTCACGATGGCAGGTCACTTGTTTTGCCTTCAGATTGCCACAGTTACGGCGAGGTTCCAAAAATGTACAATGATATACTAGTCTTTGCGGGGGGAGGGGGTGGGAGGTCAATAATGCAATGTGGTAGTATGAAGACGATATTTGTCGAATAGCTTATGGCACTACATTCCCGTCAAATATAGGTGTCACCATAGCATGACACCCATTTTTATTATTTGTATCGAATGCTAAGGGGGGGGGGGGGGGCCGGACCCCCTAAACAGCCCCCCGGCGTTTCCGGACCCCCTAAACCCCTTTAGGGGGTCCGGACCCCCCTTAGCATTCGAGGAAAATAATAAAAATGGGTGCCATACTATAACACCGGACCCCCTAAGCTCTTTTCTGTTTTGCGTAAAACAGAATAAATAATAGTTTTCTGTGCTAGTACTACATACAAGACCTACTACATAACTTTCTACTATTTCAGATGATAACGACGAAGATTCGTCTTCAGATGACAGCTTGAGTGACACGGAATACCCAGACAGTAAAGCCATTAGAACAGACCCCGACCATACTCTACTCGTTGAAAAGAGCCTCCAGTATAACGGACCTGCGATGGGAGAGTGGGAGAGACATACAAGAGTATGTAACGCTTTTATAATAAACTAGCTACGGTTTGTGGCTCCACCCTTTATTCTATGGGAACCTCATATTTCCGGAACAAATAATGCTTTTGTGTTAATTCAGAGTATAAAGCTATTACAATTTGCACTTAAATCCGTTAATCATTTCAATCCAAGTTTTTTTAAAGGGAAGTCTCTGATCTGATTATGACTATGACTAGTACTACTTATAGTGTAAAAAAATACAAATATTTTATACATGCTCACTCGTTCGAAACTTTCTATAATATACTAATTATATCTATAATATTAGTGTGAAAACGACTCGTATTGCCTATCAGGAATAATACAGTAGCAGCCTTATTAATAACAAGTACCTACTTTAAATAAAACATCCGACATCAATTTCTATTACTTGAATGACATCGCTTTTCCAGTTATTTTGATTTAAAAACCAAACATATAAAAAAAACATACTACTGAACTGATTTTGAAGACATTTCTATGGGACCAGTCTGGGTATCATTTAAAATAAAATAATTTTCCTGAGGTAACAAACATTAGTAAAACCTACAACCGAATTGAGAACCTCCTCCTTTTTTGAAGTTGGTTAAAAACGGCATATTTTTTATACGCTCCTAAAATATATAGAACACTATACTCGAAATTCTACACGTACTTTAGACTGACGTCATATTGGAAACTGTGACAGAAGCGTCTAATAATTCCCGCGCATGCACAAAATGCTTTGATTCCACATTTTTTTCTCCCAGCGAAGATGTGGAGCTCTAAAAGTGTGTTATCTGTGTCTTCAAATCCTGAAAAGGTTCTTTCTGGATAAGCGTGCTGCATCCCAGAAAGCGTATTTTAAAGAAAAATGTTTTGATTAAAAAAAAATACGCAATAGGATCAACATAAATCAAAAAATCAATAAAATTATTTACCAAGAATCAATATAAATAATAAATATATCATCACATTAAATGCGAAAGTATCTCCGTTTTTATATGCTTTAACGCTTTTAGTAATGACAGTGAAATCAAGGATATTTTTACACCTGCAAAAATTACTGCGATGCAGTTCTGATGACATAATGCACTCGTTTCACCTTGAGCAGGGCAATCGTTTGGCTGGCGACTGCTTTGTGTGCTTAATAAATATTAAAGTCAAAGTCCACGTGCCGTAGATATAAATTTAATATCTTTTGACTTGGATTAAGGTGTGTTTTTAAATATTTAAACGAATCACTAAATACAAAAGAAAATAAGCTTAATTTCGTAATTTTTTGATACTTACTATGTACTTACTGGTTTTCTTGTTGCCTTGCAGACTTTGCACGCGTAAAGGACAATTATTTGTATTTATCTTTCTCACCTCACGAGAGCACGTCAATAAGTCACAAGATCAGCAGCGCGAGTACCGTTCTGTATGTCGCTAAATTTGACGTGTCGGTATAGCTGACTTATTTGACGAATTTGAGAAAATACTGTAACAATTTAAATGTCAAATTTATCGATCGTTAAGAACGGTACTCGCGCTGCTGATTATGACAAGTCGATTGCAGATACAATTATAAAACCTCACAAGTTTGTCTATTGCGTGCAGGGTATAGGGTCTAAGCTGATGCTGGCTATGGGCTACGTGCCGGGCGCAGGACTAGGCAGCGCGGGCGCAGGCCGCGTGCTGCCGGTGGAGGCGCGCGTGTTGCCAGTCGGGAAGAGCCTCGACCACTGCATGGCCATATCCGAGCGGAACGCTGGAGAGGACCCGCTGAAGGTAGGTGATCTCTTTATTGTTCATAGAAAAAGTCGCGTTCAAAAGAGGAACTTAAACCCTAGTGTAACAACTGGCAGCCTTATCGCTGTAAGCGATCTGTTCCAGGAAACCTTAGGAAAAACAAATATAACGTACAGGTATGCTAAAGCAATGCTTTATTTGATGATCTGATATGTGGCTTTGCTAATAATTTTGTCGTAAAATGTAAATATAGAACTAGCGCAAAACATAGCGTGATTTAAATTAGACGACGGCTCCGAAGTTATGCGCGAGTTGCGCATTATTATTTATATTTTAGACGAGGACAGTTCCTTAAAGCCACAACGCTTTTTCTGCTGCTATTTAGTTTGGATCGGATTGTATTGTATTGAAGAGGGGCTGCGGCATGCAGAAGCCAGCCAGTTTCCCAAACGACACCGGACCTGCCCAGCGACACCCGAGCAGGGACCGATATCGATAAATGAAAAATATCGACACTTAAATCAATGTATTGAAATAAAGTATCAGTATCAATACCGATACCCTGGGACCTGGGTATGTCCTAAAACTGCATCCAGAATCACTGGAGGACGGGCAGCAGCGTCCTTTCAGTTTACGGTGGTAACCATTCTGCGACCCCCAAGCCGCCTGCCAAGCGTGGGGATTAAGGCAACACCTCCCTTTAAGGGAGAGGCCTTCGTCCAGCAGTGGACGTCTTCCGGCTGTTGATGATGATGATGATCAATACCGATAAACAGATACCCAATAATCAGTATTTATATCCATATTGCGATATCGATACCATAGAAATATCGATATTACAGTCCCTGCACCAGAGGACTGTCAGCTGAACTACAAGCCTGTCGTGCCAGTCACACCAGTGCAAGATCTTCATTGTGTTAAATTGTGATAACAAGGATAACAACATTTTGTCTGTCATTCTGTAACTAATGTTGTAATTGTATTCGTTTATATAATGTGTAACAAAATGGTCAACAATACTGAATCGTATGTATGTGCTTATCATTATGAACAACTTTTACTATAGATCCAACCTTGAAATCACGAAAAAAAACGCTGTTCCAAACATTTTGTCCAAGGTTAATGAACTTTTTATATAGAACAGCTGTGTTTTTTTTTAGCGATTTCAAGGTTGGCCCCGTAGTAAAAGTTGTTCATAATGATGAGTACATACATACCCTTCAGTATTGTTGAACCTTTTTGTTACACATTGTATATGTGAGCGTTTGAATATATTTTTAATGAATAACCGACTGACCTTGTTTACAGGTCGAACAGCGGTTGAAGAGATTACAGAAGAAAGAAGAAGAAAGGAATAAAAGAGCCTACGAACGGGAAAAAGAGAAAGAGCGACGAAATGTGTTTAACTTTTTAAATCGGACAATAGGAGATACCGACCAAGAGGCTCCCACAGTTACCGCTTCCGTGGATGTGAAACAATCTACTAGTAAAGATTTGAACATAGAGCAGTTTAAAATAACAGAAGATGCGAGGAAACTTGAACGTGAGATTACAAAACTAAATACCTCATTGATAAAGCATTCGTCGGGTACAAGTGTCTATAGAAGTATCAGCGCTCAAGTAGCGGAGAAAAGTAAAGAACTCGATCTACTCAGACAGAGAGAGCGACATATATCTAAGGAGCAAAAGCAGAGAAAGGACAAAGAGAAGATGACAATATTTTGACTTATTGTTATATATAGTAGGTGAAAATCAATTTAATTTTACAATGAATAACTATGGATGGTTTTTATTCCAAATTGTTTGATCGGCTGAAGTTTACCAATGCTGCGACTAGGATGTAACATGCTTTCGCTAGGAGCACCTGGAAAGAATATGTTTAGTTGGAAATTCAAGACATCCATAATGGTACCTTTCGGGAACAGATCCACTCCAGTCCTGCAGGGGTATTCAAAAAACAAATCGGAAAGGTTTCCGTTCGGATTCACATTAGCCGCCCCAGTTGTTAACATTCATGATGACAGAGACGAATAATGTGGATCCGAACGGAAAGCTTTCCGATTGAGTTGTGAATACCTCCTGCTGATCGTTCAATGTGAATATAACATTTTGAATCGAAGCACTATGCGTACGTAGGGAATCTCCAACTACAAAATTATCGGGCTGTTTGAAAATAGGAAAGTTTATTTCAAGGCGCATTTTGAAAGGTACTTTATAGAAACGAACTTCATCGACACTCAAGGCTTTGCAACCGAGACTGTCCAAAATGTCGTCGACTATCAGCTTCGGGTTTTTTTTTGGCGCTATAAATCTCTTCCACATAGTACAGTTACAGTACTATACATACTTGGAAGTAACATTGAAATATAAATCAGTTTTAGCATGCCGTTGTTATCAAATTCTAACTATATTTGTTAATAAAACAGAGAAATAATTACAAATTTCTTTATTTACATGAATGTGTGTTTTAGTTTAAAATAAGCGTACATGACATAAAATTACAATTAATATGTGATATATTTTTCTATAAATTAGATATTTGTACTATCACTCAATTACAAAGTACTTAATTAACAGTTAATGGGAGTGTGACTAGCAAAATAACATTTGCTGTATATGAATTAAAATGATTTTGATTGTTTTAGTGACAGTGGGTCAAATGTTTTAATAACTAAATTATACATCCAATATTATATAATAACTATACCTACTTATGGTATGGAATTCGGGTTCTTATCCCCAAAAGTTAACATATCAGTTTGAAAGCTTTACCTTGTATATTAGATTTTACTAAAACATTACAATTCAATTACAACTATAAAAATGAGTATAAGACGTTAAACAGTTAAATGTTGCATAGTTGCATTCATTGAGCTATTATCTAAAGAGTCACAATCACTAAGTTAAAACAGTCGAAAAACGTCCGAGTGCCGCTGTACATACCTATACGTGCATTACATAGTTCGAATTTAGACGATGTCGCTTGTATAGTGTTCAATGTAGGCTTGAGCGCTTATCTTATCCTAGTTCAAAAAGTTTTGGCGAGGACTTTTTTTTTTGCACGCTTGTGACTTAGCTTATATTAGCTCAATGGTTGCATTACAATAATATACGTTGACATTAAAAGTTACTAATTTTCTTAAAATTGCTACATGAGCAAGATATTTGTACTTTTAAAAGCTGATTCGCAAAGTGATGTAAGTATAATTTTATTCATAAAAGCACTATGCCGATATTAAGATCTAGTTTGAGAATTGTCTAAAAGAAGACCCACTGTAAGTACATCCCAAGTATGATAATATGTACCAATATGTTCGTCAGTGAATCCATCAATGACCCGCAGTGCAAGTACTTTACCGATCGACAAATTCGAATAGTCTCATGTCAAATATGACGTTTGGATTCGATTAGTTTTGCCAATACTGGACGTCTTGTGGCTGAGGATGTGTAAGATGTGAAACTAGTTTTGTCGTCGAATTTGTCAATCGCCAAACCCGTGCTAGCACTGCTGTTATATATAACGTTGTATACCGACGTGCGCTTGTCATGTAATCCTTCCGCTGAACATGGTAGCATGGCTTTGCTACCCGGGCCCACCTGCCTTACTACCTACATACTTAATTATGTATTTTCATAACAATATTTACTATAGTTTGTACGACTAGAGAACTGTCGTTGCGGAAAAGTAAACTAAAGGCATAGGACATTTTAATCTAGAACGTACAAGGGGTTATGGGAAAGCTTTACCACTGTACTCTGTCCATTATGTTAAGAGGGAATCCGGTCTGTGATTCTCCATACAAACGTACCCCATTTTTCTTGAGGCATTATCCAGGAAGAAAATAGGGGAATACGTTTATTTGGAGTATCGCAGACCGGGTTCCCTCTTAATCGCTTTTTGACAGCTCATGCAAAGTTGACGACATAACATTGTAACGCGTCTAGCAAATTATATCCCAATTCGTTTGATCTAGCCTTACCTCTTTACAAGGTTATGTCAAATGTCGACGTAAATTGTTAAGGGTAAGAGGTAATGCTATATGTTCATTATGTTAACCGCATTAACGCAAAGATGGCGTCATAACATTGTAAAGCGTCTAGCAAATTATATTCCATGCAAATAAATTCGTTTGGTCTAGTATTACCTGTTTACAAGATTACGTCGACGCATTTACAATGTCGACGTCAACTTTGCGTAAGTTGTCAAAAAACAATTAACATAATGTACTGTGTATAGATCAAACTTATTTATTTATTTGCATGGGATATAATTTGCTAGAAGTTTGACAATGTTATATCGTCAACTTTGCATGAGCTGTCAAAAAACCATAACATAATGGATAGAGTATAGGCCACTTGCGAATGGGAAATGTCCTTACCCTTCAAATAACAACGCTTTCCTTCTGACAAATGTCAAACTCGGATGTTATATTAATATTGCTTTGCATAATTATGGAGTTGCTACCTATAACAATAAACAAAAAAGTAAAGCACAGCAGCACCCTCAAATCACACGACAGTTCTCTTTTGCACAGACTTTACGCTCTGGTGTATCCGCACCACTTACTTTTTGTGAAGTAACATTATTCAGCGTGTTAAAATTAAAAAAACATTCCTTGGCCCATCGTCGCGATCGCAGTTGTCTCGCTCGCACATTTTTACACCTTTTGCAGATATAAAAATCATTGAGTGTTTGCTGGCGACTGAAGATGTTACATGTCGGGAAGTCTTGCTATTTTTATATATAACCTTCGATCAAAGAAAAAAGGTTTCGCACCGTCCGCTAGACCCACCTAAAAGACGCCGGTTACTTCCTTCCTACGGCCTAAGAGACTTTGTGCAATTCGGCCACAATTAGCTATCTTTTTAGTCTTGATGAACAATTTTTATCTTCTTTTAGCTTATAGTTGCTATTCGAGTAGCTAAAATGTGCCACTTTTCTCATTGCATCTACTTCTTGTGTCAATCCTCTATCTTTTAGATCGATGATAAGAAATTAATGTGTTGATACTTTAAAAAATAAACGGAGATCGTTTTTTTTTAATCTTTTTCGATCTCCTATGCCAAAATCAAAAATATCAAACAAAATACAATTTATTTTCAAAACTTTTACTACATGTCTACTAGACTAGACACATGTAACTTTTTTTTAACACGTACGTATTCTTCAAACACTAGAAAACTTGCGAGCAAGACAACTCTGCCCTTAATAGACTTTCACGGTATCTTGTGAGTACTATTCATGTAAAATAAAATCGCTAGGCTAGATCTAAAAACTAAGTGTTACTGTAAGTACTTAAAATAGTATCCACATAAAGTAACAGCGGTGTAGATGCACTATTAGCCAAGGTTAGATGTTCGTAATTTTGGTCAAGTTTTTTTGCAAATCAAATTTTGATTTCGCACGCGATTGCGAAACGTTTATCCCAGAGGACAAACTTCCCGTCACAGCACGTTCGAAAATATACGCATCGTATAAATAAACGCATCGTATATAAAATCGTATGGGCTCTAGTGTCAGAGTTAATGTGCCCAAAGGCCTTTGACGTGGCTTTGAATCTGATACTGCAGCGAAGGAGTAGTTGTGATCAGTACTTGGAAAACTTCGCGGCTGAGGCGTGCTGAGAGCCTCAGCAGATTGGGCGAGCCAAAACAGCCGCTTGAGGTCCGAAGGGTGACGTGCCTAAAGCTTTATATACGCTCGACAGTAAATATGCAGAAGCTCTGCAGTTGGGCTGAATTTATGCAATGTTCCCAACGTCTGGAGTGGAGGCAGGCAGGCGGTTACTGGGCGTCGGGATTTTATAATCATAAGTATGACAGCGCTGTGGGCTTGATGGTATACGACACTGAATAAATAAGGCATCAATCTAACCACCCACGGCCTGAAGCGGGGATTCAATTTTCCGGGCCGCTTTAGGCAATAGCGCGTTATGAACTTCTATCTTGATGACTATCGTAGCGGTTTATTTTTTTTAAATTTTCGATATGATTAATTTTACTTTTATTTGCGTACATTGGTGATTTTGAAGAATCGTCATCTTCTTTCGTTGACTCATAATACGTTATTTAAATAATATGAATCTAATTATGCGACGCAAAAAGCACGACACTATTTACGTTCATCTAGCCTTAACCTAGTAAATTGAAATCAACTTTACCATCCTTTAGCTAGAAAGCATTCGCTTTCTATAAGATATAATTTTCAAACGAATTCTTCCTAGCTAAAGCAAGGCAGTACAACTGTCTAGACATTACATCTCAGAGACGTTAACTTCGAGAAAACTTTTAAACCGTCACCTTCCATTCACTTTCACACACACCTAAAAGAATAGTATTTAACTATCACCTATTCAGAAATACATTAGAGAGTGATGAAATAAAAGAGAGACACTGTTTGTACTAAACTAAACCTCTTTATAAAAATAATAAGTACACGTTTTATGAGACTCTGCCTCGCGAATAAAATATTAACAGTAGCTTTATGATGGATAGTGTTTGTGATGTCTTTATTTTAGTCTGTGGTCGAGGCCGCCGCTTGTTATATATTTCTTATGGTATAACTAATTTGACGAACAGGACGCTCTCGCGATCGTAAACAGATAACTGTCATGATAGGGTTGCCAGGTATTATTTTCAGAAACTCGGGACATTAGGTTTCTGTTGTTATTTTTCATATTTCGCGTGCTCTTGCTTAAAGCGGATCATAAAACCGTAAATTCGGTGAAAGATTGTTTCGTTTTATTGTTTTACTGAAAAATATAGTCCGGGGCATATACATGTCCCGTTGGTGCATACAAAAGTGGGACGACCCGCCTAAACCGGGACACCTGGTAACGCTACTTCATGACCATTGCAGCGTTACTCAGAACTTTGAGTAGCAAAAAGTCCAGCAGGTCCAGCATGCGCCTCGCGACAAAGTTTTCTCATATTTACACCATACGAAAACGAGACAGACATATACAAAGTCGTAGTCTTGTCTTGTTTTTTCGTGACATTAAGTGTTTTTTATGCACTAGAGTGACGAGACGAACAAGACGTCCGACGAGAATAGATAACATTTGTCACGGCGCATGCTAAAAATTTTGAGAGAGAAAAATTTGTCGTGTCTTTATGTCGTGAGAAAACGAGACAGACTTATACAGAGTCGTAGCCTTGTCCTGTTTTTAAGAATCGAGAAAATTTTCTCGCGGTGCGCATGCTAGCCCTGCAGGGCCGTTTTATAAAGCTACAAGTACAAGTTTACAATTGTACTAGCTTCTTGTACCAGTAAATACAAGTTACCAGTTACAGGTAGATGGTTTGTCTTTATCCTATATACAAGTGCTTGTATTGTAGTTTGTACACTGGTTGTCTTGTAGCTTTAGAAAACGCCGTACTCAATTTTTTTTGCGGTGTTGCCTGTTTTTCGCTACAAGCACAAGACTTGTAGCTTTATAAAACAGGGCCCAGGGCGTCACTGTATTGGCGCTCATTACTTAATTACGTATGGATTTGCGATCGACATTTGTGTGACACTAAAAACAGATGAGATTCGCCAGGTTAAAGCCATGTGACATTTTGGCCTAGTCCATACAAGGAGGTATGGGAAATTTGTAGCACTAGGTCACCTGCATAAGGAGAATGTCCTAAGACTTTACTGCGGCTTCTGAGTTCGAAGCGGACGTTCTAGTCCACATTTAGGGCCTTGAAAATGCCCCTTATATATAAATATTAATTACTTTATTTAGTATCTCGCCCTTGCGCACTTCATTTTTCGATTGCGCAGTACTTTGACGTTTATGGAGTCAAGACAGGTTTAAGCAAGACCACGTCTAACGGCATTACTGCGAAAGTAAGCGCCGTTTCCATTAATTCTTCTCTAGTTTGAACCCCAAGTGTCTGGCTGGCTATAGGGTTGTCCGGAGCCTGTTCACTACATACTCCATGGTGGACGTGACATCGTCGAAGACAGGAACTCCGGATCGACGCGCCAAGTCCGAGAGGTAATGTCGGCCTCGGTTGTAGTCCTTCACCGCTGCTTCACTATACTGTAACAAAACACAAAAAAAAAATTAATTTTCGTATTTAACTTTAATAATTATATTGTTCATAAAAATATAATATTCTTTTACATCGTATTTCACGAGTGGTTGTTATAAAACTAAAGTCAAATAATTTTTCAATAAACGTAATTTTAACTAGTTTAAAAAGCTGGTTATGCCGATCGGGTGCAAGGTTATCTGTTTAATTTGACCTTTTCCTACATTAATCATTCGTATTCTAGCTTGACAAGACGAATCTAAAGAAAACTATCAAAAAGTTTATGAATATTCAAGTTTTTTAAAATTAAAATCAAGTCAAATATGTCATGTAATCACAATTACTCACGAAATTAGTCATAGTCGAGTCCAAGTCATGCGCTAGTAAAGTTGTGGCGACTTTACTATGAGCTTCTACGGAGTTTTGAAAACAACACGAAACGATGTTTCACCACATTATATCACTTGCCCACACTCGTGCATGTAATTCAACACCCAATGAATAAAACACCACCATTTTTAATCATTAATTCGCGAAAAAACACATGTATAAGAAAATAATAGAATGCAACGACATGATTTTCCGTGTTCCCGCCAAAAAACTCCCACACGAATTTGTTCGCGCCTATACAGTGCGGCGGCAGGGCCGTAGCCAGGGGCAGGGGGGGACAATGCCCTACCTTAAAATACCAATGCCCTACCTTAAAAGATACCATCAGCTAATAATAAGCAAAGTACTGTGAAGCACCCTACCTGTAACAACAGCTGCCCTACCTTAAATTCAGGGCTAGCTACGGCCCTGCGCGGCGGCCGCACGAAAGTTTTCACTTCGTCTAAATACGGCCTTAGCCATGTCATCCTTGGCCCGAGAAGCTCTATAGCATTAATATCTCAGGACGAGTAAGAGCGCAACTAACACTGGTCGCCTTGCTTGGGTCCATGGGCTGCACGAGCAGCACGGTGGCCGCGGGCCGCAGCCCCATGTAGTGCGCCGCGAGCACCATCGCCGCGAAGCACGGCGCCTCCGCCGATAGAGAGAACACCAACATTCGCGACCCTAATACAAGGTCCTCGTCGTATGTACCTGGAAATAAGGTTTATGTTAGCATACTATTATAGTGGAAACTGGAAACATTCATACCTAAATGGAAACGGAGGGACGAATAACTGGACTCATACCTATTCGAAAGATTAAACATTTGCTGGCCTATTGAATTTAAATGAGGCATTTACTGAACTTTGGAGATTCTAATTCTGTGAAGGCTGTGGGGTAATAGAACCTGTATACTAAGATCCCACTTGTTTTGTTATAAAAAGGCTGAATCCAACTGCAATATTAATGGGAAGTTTTCTGACAGCTGTCAAAACGTAGTTCTACAGCCAAAGGATAGACGGCGCTGGCGAGATATGGCCCACATTTTTTCGCATTTTTCTTGTGAAAAAGCAGTTCACTCACCTTCACTGCTTGACTTCACAGTTCGCGTTTGTTGGTGAAGTGGCTTTCCAAGTTTTGTTGCATAATTTGTTGAAATTCTGATAAATTGTTTTTGTTACGTTACGTTATTGTTATTATTTTTTGTTGATATTATTTAATTAATTGATTGGCAAGGCGTACTCACTAATTTGCGTGGAAGAACAACAGCTTAAGAAATACTATAGCATACACATATATGGGCAAGTACTTTGTTAGACAAACACTAACCACCTAAAACGCATGACAGATCTGATATAAATTAAATAAGGTTACTTTTTATGTTTTCAGATTCAGAATTATTTATTGAATTACTGATTACAAATTGTTATGCTAGTTTTGACCTTTTTATTTTGCTTCATTCGTTCAAAATCTTCAGAACCAGAGACTAGATAGTGAAACTGTTCAGGGCCATGTCTCTTCATCGACGTCTAACGGATATTTATGAACTATATTTATTTCTTAATTGGCTGTTAGAAAATCGCCCTTTGCAGAGCCTTGGATTCAGTCTGGCTTTTTCCATTTCGTCAAGTATTGTATTGGTATTGGCAGAGATGAACTTGTTTCAAGGAACCGAAGTAATTAAACTAAATTGTTGTGATTTGGTTGCAGACTTCCAACAAACCCGATCACCAACCAACAAGCGATCTGGATTGACAATATTTTTGTGAACTCACGCACAATAGAAAAATATTGTAAACAGTGTATTCTATTTAAGTTCAAGGCGAGTCTAGACGATTATTTAAACGTAAAATGGACTAGTCACTGCACTTGAAATTTCTGTAAACAAACAGATTGTATCATTTCAAATTCTAAATTTTGCAAGTAACTAGTACGTGGGTAGCGTTTTGTTACACACCGCTTCATAATTGAAGTGAAATCATGGTTCTCCCGGAAAGAACCGTGGGTAGGCGGACTAATTCTGATTACTCCTATGTAATTAGTTTCGTTTTTATGGCCCACATCGCAGTCTTTAATTAACTTTGCGAACCCACACCTACATAGGAGCCTCGCAAAAACATAGCTTTGACACTTCTGTTTTAATTAAGCGACCGAGACGGTGTGATCAAATGATAGCATCTAAATAAGCATCAACGCCCACGATGGTATTACGACGTTGGCAAAAAACCAATTAAACGAAGTAATGTTTCAATAATTCATAAACACGTCCATCAAGCGTTGCTAAGTGAAAATCGGGCTAGAGAAAGTGAGCGATCGAACATCGCTTGAAAGAAAGCTTCCCACGCTACGCCCGCGCCGCGCTATATGAACGCGTTTGAATCTTTTATACGGTCGTCACCACAGAAGAGAGAAGTGAATAGAACGGAAATGTGACGGGCCGCGCTAGCCGGCATTAAGTGTGAATGCGCATAATGACAATAGGCTAGATGACTGGTTTTTTTAAAATTGTCCTATTAAAATGTGGCCCATAAATATAGCTGATTAATGAAAAGAAAATTAAAATCTGATAAAAAATTAGCAACTTATTAATATCATGCTAGACAGAGAGTCGAAACAGCAAATCGTGACGTCACTTCTCTGTACGCCATATAAAAACTATTCTGACAAGTAAGGCGTGACGTCATTTTTTGTTTTGTGGGAAAGGGGCAGAGTTGTCTCCAGCAAAAACTTTAAACACTCATACGAGGGCTACACTAAAAGTATCGGGAATGGAATATTTCCACTGTTTCTGTCATATTAAAATCTTTTTAATTGAAAACTCCTTGGTTTTAAAAATCGAATACCATTTATTTATTTAAAAAAATATTCTCGGTCTTGTCACAAGATTTTGTCAAACTTGTTTAGTCGTTGAGAAAATGGAATTGACTCGAGAAAATTCAAGAGCGATGATTTATTATGACTTTCGAAGTGGTTTAACACAAAAACAGTGTGTTGACCGGATGATTTCTGCATTTGGTGATAAAGCCCCATCCAAAACCACAATTTATCGCTGGTTTGCTGAATTTCAACGTGGACGTGTCAAGCTCAGTGATGATCCCCGTCAAGGTCGTCCAAAAACTGCAGTCACCCAAGAAAACGTTGATGCTGTGCGTAAGCTGATTGAGGAAGATTGACATGTGACATACCGCGAAATTCAGGCAACTTTAGACATTGGCATGAGTCAAATACAAATAATCTTGCATGAAAAATTAGGTGTAAAAAAGTTGTTTTCCCGATGGATACCGCATTCGCTCTGTGAAGAGCAAAAAGCGGCTCGCGTTACTTGGTGCGTCACAACTCTCGAAAGATTCCACGCAGGATCCTCAAATGCTGTATACAACATCGTATTAGGTGACGAATCCTGGATATACGCGTACGAACCCGAAACAAAAAACCAGTCACGAGTTTGGGTGTTCGAAAATGAGTTAAAGCCAACAAAAATTGTTCGTTCACGGAGTGTTGCAAAAAAAATGGTGGCCACGTTTGTCTCCAAAACCGGCCATGTTACGACTATTCCTCTTGAGGGACAAAGAACGGTTAATGCAGAATGGTATGCTAGCATTTGTTTGCCACAGGTCGTTTCTGAACTCCGTAAAGAGAACTGCAACCGCCGCATCATCCTCCATCACGACAATGCGAGTTCTCACACCGCGCACAGAACAAAAGAGTTTTTAGAGCAAGAAAACATAGAATTATTGGACCATCCGCCGTACAGCCCCGACCTAAGCCCTAATGATTTATATACTTTCCCTAAAATAAAGAATAAATTGCGTGGACAGAGATTTTCATCACCTGAAGAAGCTGTGGACGCCTACAAAACGGCCATTTTGGAGACCCCAACTTCCGAATGGAATGGTTGCTTCAATGATTGGTTCCATCGTATGGAAAAATGTGTCAAATTTCGCGGAGAATACTTCGAAAAGCAATAAATATATTTTTAAATAGTAATGTTGTGTCACTTCCTTGATTCCCGAAATTTTCAGTGCCGCCCTCGTATATCAGAACATTATTAACCGATTTAAATATTTTTTTTAATAAACATACTATATTTACTTAAATTCTTCATCAAAGCTATTGGTTTCAACGATATAAACATCAGTCATCTACCCTATTCTACCAATATACATGTTTTGAAACTAATAATACTCAAAAAGACAATTTAAATAGACGCGTAGGAAACCAAACCACATTGCATCGTAATTAGATCAATTTTAAGCTGTTACAAAATCGAATTTCGAGCGTTTTACTTCAAATACGCGACCAATGATTGGCATTTTTTTGTCGTAGTGACTTTACAATTATGTGTGAAACAGGTGACAGCGGTTTTCCATACAATTGCTTTACAACATTGTTTTGACAGCCGTTCTACTTAAGAAGTAGGGCTTTCGCTTTTCTGCGGTCGTAACACTGTTGAGGTCATTTTCTCCATGACTGGACAAGTTTTGGCTTGCAATAGGTCAACATATAGGTCAACGACTCGAAACAGAATAGTATGAAAGTGTGAATGTTAACGACTGTCAACTGTAAACAAATTCTGCTAACAAGGCCGCTTCCTCAAAAAGGTGACAAAACTTTCAGTGCCCAATTTTATTAAACAAAGGTATCAACACATTTTATAAACGGACAGCGGCGGAATATAGATAGCAAATTGTTTTCTCAATTGGATTACTTATGAGGAAAATCAAAGAAACAAATCAAGCTTCGTCACCTGTGTGACAATAGACAAGATAACGGATTTTATTTTTACTGCGTCACTAGCTGCGCCCCGCGGTTTTACCCGCGATTCTTGGGTTAAAAAGTAGCCTATGTTTTATTCCAAGGTATAAGCTACCTCCACCAAATATCATCCATATCCGTGCAGCCGTTTCAGCGTGAAGGAGTAACAAACACACACACACCGACAAACTTTCGCATTTATAATATTATGTATTATAATATATAGTATGATATAGGTAACAACATGGATCATAAATAGACTTGATCAATCGAAATAAAATTTCTTACATTTCATAAATACAAACTGTTGTTTTGCATCCTCGCCCTATTTACAGAGGGTGATATACTTATCGGTATGAACAATTTTTACTACTAGAACCCTGAAACCACAAAAAAAAACAGATATTCCATACAAAAAGTTCATTGACTTTCGACAGTTTCGGCGAAATTAACTTAACTTAAAATTAACAGCTGTATTTTTTTTGCGAGCCTATGTCAATATATAAATACATCCTGTTCTATCAAATTGAAGAGGCTTACCTTTGAAGGGCTGCGGCGTGACGTCTTCCGTGACAGTGTAGAAATCGGAAGCGCTGAGTCGGTCCGCTCGCTCAGCGTTAGGCGTCTTCTCTCTCAGCTGCACGTCTTCTTCAACGGTGAGGGGTTCGGGTCGCGGCTTCTTGTCGCGTCGCGGGGACTCCGGGTGCGCAGGCGCAGCGCGCCGGCCCGCTGTCGAGAACATGCGCGTGTAGTCGTTAGCGCGCGGGACTACGTACGTCAGCCCTTCGCGTTTTAGGATCTCTTCGGGTCGCGAACAGTTGCTCTGGAAAGAGTTACGGTTACCGTCAATATCTCGAAAGTAGTTTTTGTAACCAACGGGGCAGTTATATGTTGCAGATTTGATATCGTTTTTGTAGTGGTAGGATTCTACTGCAGAGTCCGCCTCGGGGAAGTACCACACCTTAGCCAGTTATTCAACCGCCAAGCAGTAGTGTGCAACCATTACTGTGTTCCGGTTTGAAGGGCAATGTTACCAGAGAAATTACTGGGTATGAAAAGATTTAACACCAAATATCTGCGGGTGACGAGCGCAGTGCAGTGCGGCGCAGGATTGTGTTCGCAAGTTCAATATTCTAGCACTGCTACTGTTAGTGGAAGGCGTGACGCTTACCACCAGGCGAATATCTTAATCGCCTCGTCACCAGTTTAAAAAAAATGTACTTAGCAAAAAAATTGTTAGTAGATATTCTTTTAGGTTATTTCAACGATCAACGTGTGTCAATAAGTAAGTAGGTTTAGGTAGATGTATTTATGGTCTAATTAGTCCAAATTCCCTGTTGGACATAGACCTCTCTCTGGACACATCACTTAGTCCTTTGCTTTTAGTGGAGTGGACATTTATTTGAGCAAACAATATTATGTCACTATCACTAGTGCTAATAGAAACTGAAATCTCGTTCACCTTAATAATTGCAGTTACTTAACGTTAACAAGGGTACGGAAAGTATCGAAGTACTTAAAAGCAATTGGCAAGTATTTGAAACACAAAAGTTGAACCACCTTATTTTGGCACGGCCTGAGACAATGCATTTCATTAGGTATTTTATTTTGTTAGGCGATTTGAGTATTTGTGCGAATCGACGACATTTATCTACAGACCACGTCCCTCCTAACAGTTTGTACTATATGGTTAGTATGAGTGGTTTCAACGGGCAACCGGTCGACCAAAACGGCGGCCTTTGTTCAGCTGTGGACTTCTCCGGGATGATGATGAGTGATTTCGACAGGTACTAACCGGGAAGGAGCCCGCAAGGTAAACATCGTGCGTAGGCGCACCGAGCATGGCGGGTAGTCGCTCGAGCCGGCGCTCCGTCCCGGGCGTGAACACGCGCTCCGTGCCGGGCGTGACGCGCTCCGAGCCGGGCGTGAGCACGCTCGACTCCGACTCGCTAGATCCCAGCGTTACACTCTCAGGTACTCTGTTACCACCATTCTACAAACAGAAAGCGTAGGTCAAAGATTACGTAAGATGCGCTATCGCGTAATAAAACAACGTTTGAAAATGACTCCCGTGCCGTCATGTTTACGAGTTGCGCTGGAGTGCTAAAGAAGATAGCACTTTTATGAGAGCAAAAGGGTTAGCGCGCGTCTCGCTTAGTGAGCGCAGACAGGCGAGATGGTCCCTAGGGCTGTTTTCACGTGGCCATTTTAGGGGGCGATATGACATACCTCCATATATAATATCATTGGCGTAGGTACATTCGTTTCGTAGGTGGTAGACGTGTTCAAGTCGGAAAACTATTTGGAAACTAGAGAGATTAAACTAATAATGTTGGCCTACTAGTATTCATAGCGGAATTTGCATTTAGGGCAAATAATAGGCTCGACGAAAACTGCGGTCTTAGAACTTGGCCTTTTTAGCTAGGTCACAGCGCTCAGAAAAACGCTTCTTTTATCCCTTTTCTCAATCCCGCCCTTACTGCGCGTTCTTTACTTTTTAGCTAGAACCTTAGCTGCCCTGTCTAGTGTAACACATGGACACCCTAAGTAGTTACATCTAGTGGTTGTGAAAAATGAGATAAAACTATCAAGGCAAGTGTTACCTTAGGTATAAACAAGCCGAGCTTTCGTCCGTAGGCCCTGAGACGCGCGTTGTACCGCAGCACTCCCTCCCGCGGCGCGTCCGGCGCTCGGTCACCACCGCCCTCGCGCGACACGCTTTTCCCCACGTCACCCGTCTCTTGCCCGTTACGGGGCACGTTCTCTAAAAACACACACTAACATAACTAAACAGCCACACAATAAGACGTACGCAAACGTAAACAAGCTATTTACAACCAGTTGATTAATCGTTCGTACGCAACGTAATATCGTCTCGTAGGTTCAACACGATTAGTCAACGCTTACCGTACAAATGTGTAATAAAATAAATGAAAGGAACTACGCCGAACGACGCACCGTTCACAGAAGAAAATGTGACTGTACGCATTCATGGAAACCGTGAGATGGACGATAAGATAAGCCATGTTTTTAGTGATTGTTTATTACGACTGCAATGTAGTAGGAAAGCTATCAATGAAAACGAAGCGACGGAAATGCGACCGAAATGAGGAGCGAAAAAAATCAAGGCGAAGAAGCTGTGCCAAGACGCACCGAGAGCGAACAAGAGCCGGAGCGAGCGGAAAGCGCGACGCACGCGCGCCAACACTCCCGCGCCCGCGCACGCGTCTGCGGCAGACGGCGCGAGCGGCGCCGGCGGCGGTTCCGGCTCCGGCCCTTCAAACAAACACGCCCTTAGCAACCACCACCACCAAATGAGGATCGTGAGAAGACCGACGAGCGACGGAGCACCGCCGCGGCGACGAGCGACACGATTCAGTGTTCTCACGATCGACACGCACGGCTGGTACGTACCGGCGTCGGCGGCGAGCTCTGCGACGGCCGCGCAGAAGGTCTCGAAGTCAACGTCTGCCCCGGACGGCAAGCAGCGGTCGCAGCGGTCGCGCGGCGCACGCGTCACGTCGCGCAGCGCGTCGACGGCGCAGGAGCGAGGCAGGCAGCCGGCGCGCCCGCCCGCCGCGTCGAAGGCGCGCTTCAGCCGCAGGATGGTGTGTCCGAGCGAGTGGCGCGGGTGCGTGCGTGCGCCGCGCAACACGGCGCGCGCGCACCGCAGCGCCGCCGGGATGTCCGTGAACGCGGGCAGCCCGCGTCGCTCCACCGCCTCTTGCAACGTCGCGCGCGCTCGCGACAACTCCACGTACTCGCTGCAACACGGGAACAACAACTATTACTATTACGTTATATTTATATTACGCTATTAGAAATTTAATGTAGGTGCCTTTCGGATTTACGTTTTTTCCTTGATTGTTACCTAACAACTGTATTGTATCCAAATTTAAACTCTATCAGTGAATACTTCTTTGGCTTCCTATTTTTCTTGGTATACTATTCTGCGTCCTTAAAAAATATTTTCTCATAGATGTTTGTTTTCCAAATAATAATAATAAATTGAAGTTGCGTCCTCGTTTTAACACGGCGCACACTTTAGTTTATAGATCATATTTTTATTAAACGACTGCATGTAGTGCGTGGCGTCGTGAGCTATAGACGATTTCGTAGGATTATGCTCCTAATCCGCGTTTTCTGTTTGAGGCCTAAACCCACGTTGACACGACCGATCGACGATTATGTATTCTTAATTTAGTGCGAAGTACCTAGCGTAGTAAAGCTAAACGGCGCGTTTTGAGCGAGTCGTGACTCAATAATATAACGTGCGTGTCAATCTGACGTAAGGTGAGTCTTCCGTTTTCATCGAGCCTTTATGACTACACGTCTCGATGAACGTTTGCCGGCAACTCGTGCCGAAGATACCTTTGTGGCGTCACCGCAACAAATACTTCCAGTAATATAATGCTAATGCGTAATTTAAATCTCGCATCGTCCCTTTGCGGGAGATGATACGATCGACCCATTCTCGATTTGGTTGTAAATACATAGAGATATAATTTACGATTCGATCGTGACCTCGACCCGACCTAGCAGTATACTTTAATATGTCTACGCAACCTACTTAGTAAATATAGATAGGTACTTATTAGCTTCGCAACATAATCTCGCATTTTCTGGAAAAACTGTGTTTGTCCTGATCTTGCTCTAAGGGTGCGTTTCCACTGAGATGGTGACAAAAGCGACCAAACACAAAAAATGCTTGTATTTTAATTCAACCACTGTGATTAATCATTCCTGCACGTCTGGCCTCCACTCATGTCCGCCTCAGTGGAAACACATCCTTAGTATAAGTAGGTAGCATAGTACCTGTATTGAAGCTTAGCAAAATAAAAAGTTGAAATTAATAGGGGCGACACTACCGCAAATATTTAGTTCTCACTTATCAACCAGAAGACGTCCACTGCTGGACGAAGGCCTCCCCCTTAATAGGGAGGGATTACCAACAATTTGTAGGTTGCAAAGTAATTCTAAATACTAACATCTCATATTTGAATATTTTTGTATGAAGTGATTCCCACACTTTATGGTATTTCTATGATTTTAAAGCTTAAACAGGAAGAAAAAAAACGCTTTAGTTAGTAGCTTATAACAGGTTCGGAAATTTGGCATCTAAGGCAGAGACTTCTGTAGCTTAAATGGCAAAGCAGTTGGGACGGAAACCCATATAGACTGCTCGTATGCAGGTTCGAGTCCTGCCAGAGGTCATAATTTTTCTTCCTGTTTAAGCTTTAAAAACATAGAAATAACATCTCTCAGAAGATGTTTGGATCAATTCACGCACAGACATTATCCACCGTATCTACGGTTCAATCTCAGTAGATTCAGGGACCGGATCCACGATGGATCTAGTGAGATTCAAAGTATTGTCAGGAGAGGAAAAAGTTTCCCTTCCAAACTTATTTCCAAGCTTTATATTTCTATATAGTACCTATAATACTATATAGTATAGAATTAAATAGTATATGGAGTGACGTTATACGTAGGACAGCTGGCAGTGGTTGGAAGCGGATAGCTGAAGGCTAAGGCTCAGTGGCGTGCCATGGAAGAGGCCTATGTCTAGCAGTGGACTATGGTACTGATTATGATGATGATGACGAAAATAGTGTGGTTGCTCACTGGTCGGAGATGGTCTCGTGCCCGATGGTCTGGCGGCGGCAGTAGGGGCGTAGCACTAGCAGCAGGTCCTTGGGCGCGGCGGCGAGGTGCGCGGCCTCCACGCACGCGGCCACGGCGCGCGTCTCGCTGTCCAACACGAAGAGCAGCGCCCGCGCCGCCGCCTTCGCGCGGTGCTCCACTTCCATTAGCTCTGTTGACCAGTCTTCCACTTGCTGTACACGATAACACTCACCTCATTATACAATATCACATAAGGTTACTTTTGAACACGACTACCCAAAAGAAGGAGTAAGTATTATGAGATTACGCTTTTCATTGGTAGGCAATAATGTACAGACAATAATCCGTGTACATGACTTTGTGACCCCGAATTGTAGGTTATTATTTTTTACGCAGTTTTTATATATTAATTTGAGAAATGTACCTACATGGATTATTGGCTGTACAATATAGTGATTTTTCATAGTGAGTGTCATAGGCAATTAAAAATAAAACATAATGACTATTCGACAGGAATAAACCAGTTTTTTTTTTTTGTATACTTTGTCATCATATTTAAAACTTGAAGAGCAGGTTCATAAAATAGTATGTAAACACTACTACTAAACAATTCTTAAGATGTCTTAGGAGTTGAAGGTTTCCATAGGTAATAGTTTTAATGTGGTAATAGTATCGTGTTTTTTAATTATCATTTATTGGTCCTTATTTAAGAGAAGGTGTGGTCCAAGATGAAAGCCACGCCTATCCTGGAATGTAGACTTGTTCTCAAGTGAGGCTGCCAGATAGGCGCTGCGCTGGTGACAGACTTTTAAGCTAGCTGAGTAAACAGTGGAACAGCACTCTACGATTAGTTGGCTAACGTTCGTACGAGTAAACGATGCCAATTCGTCGCACGATGAGATTAAATACTAAATCTCTTCAGTGTTCTAATATGGAATATGCTTGTGTTTCAATTATTCAAAATAATAGGATAAATGGAGAGTTTAACTGAATCTGATCCTTACGTCGAAAAAATTATTGAAATCGGCTGGTAAAGTTCTGAAATATAAGTGTTCGAAGTATTTGGGAGGGAGTCATCTGTCCCTTTCTAGAAAAACACGTGCTAGTACAGAATTTATTTGGAATCGTATTCTTTGACGTCATACAATTTTAAGTGCCCTGCCCCTGTCTAACATGAAACTAAAATGTTTACAACTTCGTTATTTGTGCACATATAAAATTGTAACTTTCGATTATTTATTTTGTTGCCAGTTAGTTTTTTATGAGTCAATAAAAAAAAAACACAAAATGCATATTCCCTATTGAAGCTCGCAAGGCATTGCGCGACCACAGAAGAGACCACCGCGCGACAAAATCGCAAAGTTTGCTTATGCTAACGACGACGCGACCTTAGGCGCTGGTGCCAGATTTTTTACTTGAGCGTGGTAGCTAACTGAGTAAACCGTTAAGCTAACAATATTATCCCTCACCGGCAGATTTATTATTGGAGTTAGACTACGTGGTGCCTGCCACGTCCAGCTGTGGCGATCTGAACTGAGCTATCATCGCAACAAGACGTCGTTTCATCGAACAAACAAACATACAGTTACGAGTAGGTATCATCCTATATATTACTAGGTAGGCAAATAGGCATAGGCTATCCCTATAACTCACAATTACGGAGACCATCTGGCTGGTTGTACTACCTACAGAGAAAGTATCCCGTTCAAATTGACAAACGCAGAACACATTTTCACATCGATCACATCCGGCGACCTTTTTCAAAGAGTGAAAACAGTGCCCGACACGCGTGCAGCTGCGTCCAGCTTAGCACCCCGCTTTGCGCTTTTTTTTCCTCTCTTGGGCTCTGTTTTCACTCTTTGAAAAGGTCACCGGATGTGATCAAAACTATAATCGGAGTATCCGATTTAATTAAACGTGAGTATTCCCGAATAAATAAAACAAAAATGTGTCAAAACCACGTCAGTTTTCATAATAAAATCGCAGAACACTTATTCAATAATTGAGTTTAAAACACAGTAAAACAAAGAATGAATGACATATTCCGTCATCACCATTCATAGACACTACATAGCATAAGATTAGAAATTAATAACATAATGCTATACTTGGATTACCGGACCGATTCAATGAAAATAGAAAGTCAGATAAGTGAGAATGTTTCTATAATAGAAACGAGTATAGACAATCAGCCGTGTGAAAACAATGTAGCTTGCCATGATGACGTCCAAGAGCATAGTCAACTTGAGAGAAATTCTTAAAAGCCACAATGAACATTGTAACATTAGAAACTTTAGTAAATCATAATCATTACACCTCGCCTTATACAAAGACGTGAAACCATTATTTGGCTTCAGATTGTACATTACGTTATTAAAGATTCGTTGGGATTAGTCACTAAACATAATTGGATATAGAATGAATATCTAAACCTTTTTGCATTATTTATACGGGATTAGTCACGTTTAAAATACTCCGACTATAGTTTCGATCACATCCGGTAATATAAACAAAAAATATATCGTCTCAATAAAACAAAAATGTGTCAAAACCACGTCAGTTTTAATAGAATATACAGAGCGACATTGAATTCATGGGCATTCATTTCCTTTCTTTAAGGGTCATTTAACTCATCATATAACAACGTGCTCACAAAACCCCTGATCACAAACATCAAAAAAACAGCTGTCCCATACAAAAAATGGTTTTACGAACGAAAACATGTATATGGATAGCTGACTTGTTTTCGCGATTTAAGTTTTGATTTCGTTGTAAAAGTTGTTCATTACGCTGAGTTGAACAATCCTCAAAGATAATTGCCATGAATCCCATGTCACCCTGTATACCTGTTAATATATGAATAGGTATACAGTTTTTGGAATTGAACAGTGACATGGAAATAATGGGAATTATCATAGATGTATTTATAAAACATATCCATCTAGCCCCAGTCCCTCTAGCCTGGTTGTTTGACCCTATGCAGCACATACTTAGATAGATCTGTCCAGTATTTTTTCGTTAGGAAAAAAGATGGAACAAGTCGATCAATTCCTAGAGAATAGAATAGAGAGACGCAATCTAAACATAATTTTACATAATTATGAGACCCAACCAGAAAATACAAAAATATCTCCTACTCGGTAGAAAAAGTAATTATACGGACCAGCTGATATTTCTACCACAATTTCAGGACTAGTTCCAGGTCCAATAGTGAAAGTTGTACATAGAATATGTTCATCGTCTAATCAGCGGTTCTCAAACTTTTTGGGTGACGGAACCCTTTTGGAAAGAGAAATACTTGACGGAACCCTACAACTATAAAACTATAGTTTTTAAAAGTGTATTCTTGGTACTGTGTTGGGTGGCGACTTAAGTTCGGCTGTGCCTCGTGAATCGTGATACGCCGCGTCAAAACGGTCGAGCAGAGAGAGGTGTTTTGTTTTTTTTCTAAATTCTTGTGGAAGCCCTATAGGGGTATCGCGGAACCCTAGGGTTCCGCGGAACACACTTTGAGTATCGCTGGACTAACTGAACACCCCTTATAAAAAAAATACAAAATACAAATTACGTCAGGTTGTTATAGTGGCGCTGATATAAGAAAAACGTGCCGTATCAGATTACTTAAAAAAGCTGTTTTTCGATATCACGTCCAAAGCCTCGAGCGGACATGCATTATCGTCTTCCGTACCAAACATTATCCAGTTATCAAGAAACACTGATAAAAACATTATGATTATTGTAATTATTATGTCAGCCAGTTATGCTTTACCATTTTCGGCTATCACCTATCAGAATAATCAGAATAAATTAATATTATCGTACCAATGGAATGTTGTTTTTTTTTATAATCTAATTTTTGATCTGAGCTCACGTAGCCACTAACCATATACCTATATAAGTAGATACGTTTATTTTTTGTCACACTAATTAATCAGTGTACTGTTTTGAATTGCAAATATTGTGGTTATGATACGCATAAGTAATTAATCTGCCCATATTATAATGGGTGTCTGAATACCCTATTACCTATACCATTATTCATAAGAATTTATAGCATGTATAGTTTATGGTACGTAGTTTATCTACATTTCATTGAAATAAATATCAATTTCAGTAGGTAACTATGTAGGTAGTTAGTCAGTTTCACTTTATTGTGGAGTTTAATTACAAAACAAGTTACCTAGGAATAAATCTTTGGAAGGACGAAATTGTTAAAAAGAAACTAAACGCACTAGGAGGATGCTTAGGACTTCCATAGTGAAATTAACACTTTTTAGCTAGCCCCAGAAGTACAAAATTTGACTAAACGGTATTTAGGAAGCATTACGCTGAATCAGGGGGTGTAATAAGAGAAAGATAAAAGATCTACTAGCGAGGTCGATCTGGCCACTGATTAGCTAGTCTAGCTTGTTAGTGGCCAGATCGACCCTGAGTACGTACAGAATAAGTACAATATTTATATTTATAAATACGAGCATTTGATGGTAAGCAAATAAAATTTACTTATTACATTTCCATCAAAGATAAGAACTCGCTAGTGTGTGTGGCCAAAAGGTCATCATCAGTTGTCTTGTCGGTATTATTAGGAGATGTTCGATAAATTAAACAGTGACGTTACAAACTTGATCCCAAGAGCAGCCGACTTATATATTTGCTTCGTCTTTTATACGTATCGTTATTTTAGTAAGAATGTCTAGATTAGCTTTTCAATTACGAGCATAAGATATAGATGTTTTTTTTATTATTATTAGAAACATTATCATCATCAGCATGCCTTAGTCGGCATACATGCAGCAGTGAACTAAAGTAATAATAAAAAATCATATCCATATCTTATGCTCGTAATTGAAAAGCGAATCTAGGCAACACGCTACTGAGTCCGATTCCTGGCCAGTCAACCCCTCTGTCTCCACTCTAGAACCCTGCCCCGACAGTTATCAGTTTCGTGATAGCACAGAATAAATAATAGTACTGTAGTGATAGGTACGACTGCCACTTCGGCTTGCTATAATACGCTATGTCGGTGACTTAATTTGGCTTGAGAACGGCTGGACTGATTAAGCTATGTGTTTTTTAATTACTAGTATAATAATAGTTCAAATAAAGTATAATGGAACATGATTAGTAAACTTGTAAAGAAAATTTAGACAATTCGGAAAAAACTTAAAATGCTACTTTTAAAGGTTTTATGCAAATTTGGAAGGACAACGTCTGCTGGGTGAACTAATAGCATAATAAAATCTAAACTCACCGGATTGAAATACGAAATGCCCATCTTCTTCAGCATCGGAATGGCTATGTCAGCTCTCCAAGTTGTAGGGTTACAGGAACCACCCAAAAATACCTCGGGCGGCGGTGACGCCTCGCTACCTGTGCAACACCATACGTTAAACAATGCTAATACTTACTAGAACGGATTACACAACCTAGTGCGGCCGACTTATTATCTAAATGAGGGAACTAAACATATACAGGGTTAGTCCTAATCAGTTAGAATCTTTTTAAGGGCATATTCTGTACATCAAAACAAACAACTTTTACTATGGGGGCAACATTGAAATCGCGAAATAATTATCACCTGTTCCATACAGAAAGTTAATCGACCTTGGGCAAAATGTATTGAACAGGTGTTTTTTGCGATGTCAACGTTGGCCCGATAGTAAAAGTTGTGTGTTTTGATGAACAGAATATGCCCTTAAACGGATGCTAACTTATTAGGACTAACCCTGTATATGGTAGTTTTAGTAATAAACTACGAATAGGCTAGGTACAATGTGTCTTTTCCAGATCTATGATCCTATCGACAACTGGTCACATCACAACGTACGTGTTATGTTTTCATACCACCTATGGTATTTAACGGTAACTTGCGACATATCCCTGGAAGCATGTCAGTCGTCAACTGAAACTAGACAAGACGAAGAAAGACGTCAAGTGGCCGAGTCTTTTCATTTTGTTTGACGTCTTTTGAATTTACAATATTGCTAGATATTCCGGAAACAACATGCATATGGTTAGTTTGGCTTACATCCCAAAACTTTATATGGTTAGCAATAAAAAGGTCTGGTGGTAATTTGAATGTTACAGATATTTGCGAACAGTTGTTATTGTTATGCCTTATGCATAACAATAACAACTGTTCGCAATTATCTGTTAAAACTTTACAACTTACTTGACTTTTTATGGATATTGTATATGTTATAAGTCTTTGTACCAAATTAGTCCGTCTAAGGCCAAGTAAAATAGACGCAAATATTGTCATCCTTCAAGCCGTTTGGTAGTGAACGTTTAATAATAAATTTACCTTTACTAGAAATAGCCTCTTGTTGGTTCAATCTTTCTGACATTGGATTAATCAATATCGATAAACTAAATAGCTAACATGGCTATCCAAGGCTTTCTCCATACTGTAATCCAGCTTAATGGTGGAATTATGGTAATTTAGATAGATATTTGTCAAGTTAATGGTTTTTGTGTGATCATCACTAAAACTATCGATGTACGCTCGTAGTTGTTTATAAAGATGAAACTATCTGATCAGACACTTAGCTTGGCGTATCAGGATCACGTGGAAGGGAAATATGCCCACGCTTTCCATAACCCAAACACCGCGTCTAACGTAGAGTCTACGTCAATACACACCGTGAATAATGCTGAAGTTATTTGAGGTGCAAATGAAGAAGAAGATGAGTATATACAATGAGTAGGTACTTCCAATACCAATCATGGAGAACTGCTGTGTAGATAAGCGACAAGAGAAAAAATATCGTTCAAAAACTGAGTTATAGCTCATTGTTTGTTATATATAATGTATTATGTTGACCCTATTTCTAAGATGAACTCGACGCACGCAAAAGAACTACTGTTAATTATAAACAATTGTACTGCAGTTAGACACGCAACCAATGATCTCAAACCAGAGTTTGACAATTGAGAACTTGGTTAATTAACCGAGCATCTTGGATTCTTGGACGAACATTGGACTACGTCAGTCAATATCAGATAAATACTGCCTGATGGCTTTTATTTATCGATCGATGCATAAATTGTTTATCTAGATAGCGATTCGCGAAACCTTGAAGCTCAAACAATGTGTTTGATTACGAATAAACATCGCCTAAAGCGGAGATAACATAATTAAATGCAAATACATAAGATACAGCCAGTCGAGCTACGCAACCAGAATACAGATACAGAACTTAAATAGCATAATAATTGAAATAAATTACTAAACACCTTGGATTGAAAAGAAAGCGTGACGTATCCGTCGCCGATACTTGGTTCGAGGTACCCATAGAATGATTGATGAGTATATCGGCGTAGGTTGCAACATGTAGGCCGACCACCGTACTACTTAAGACACCCACATTAGTGATCCCCATAAATGGCTATGGATTAAGGCTGTTATATGAAGCGTTAAAAATAAAATCACTTCGTCAGTGGATTAGAATTTATAACAAGTTAATAACAGATTAAGACGATGATATAAAGAATCCAACTGCTATAGAAACGATTGATATTATCTAATGACTGGCATTGCTAATGCACCTGACATATGTGAATGAGAGATGATTTTACAATTTTTACTATCTACTGTTTGTAAACAAATACATACTTATGTCCAGATCATTTAAAATATTTTGTGAAAACATTCAAATGCAGTGTCACTGGCAAACAGAAATTCATTCATGTTTACAATGAGTGTACAAAACGTAGCCAACCAATACATCACATCAATCCAATTCGGGATCTTTGTCCAATGCCAAAACTATAACGTAAACATACACACAAGTAGACTTCTATCGACTGCACAGTAGTCAAAATACACTGCATTTCGCCTTCAGCCATACACACACAGACACACCACAAATCTTATTAGAATGTCCCTGAATTTGTCATAACATCCACGTGAATTTTTCACGCCCAGCATTAGCGAAAATCCCGATTGTATATCCCCTCACATTTATGTCACTCAATAAAACTTATGGATACAAAACATTGTGGGCGTGAAAAAACGTTGTTTATTATATTTCGCGCGGAGTTACGTTTTAGTTTTCGCGGAGAAGATAATGAAGACACTTGGAACTTTTATAAGGATAGTGGTAAAGTAGTGAACGCACAAGGTACTATCATGGTGGTCGGCGGCATGGCTGCGGAGGTATCGTGCAGATCAGAGCACGCTGTCCACCCGCGAACGGTCGGCGGCCAACTGGCGCATGCGGCACTTCTACACACAACCACTGGCCAATTCCGCATTTTAAATATGCCGTTATTTCTATAGCACTACAAAGACATCACACGAGGAGTTATGGTGTATAATGCTTACAACTCATCTTGAAACCAGTTGTCTTATGTTTTGATCCGTAAATGACAGAATCATGCGTGTCATGGCACAGCGAACACTCAATACATCCTCTTGGTGTTCCGAGTAGTAATCATTTAATGGTGATTTGATTGCCGTTATCACAGTTGTTTGAGATGATTTTGTGTATTGCCATAATGATTTTTTGTTGCTCTAAAGTTTCAATAGTGTATTCACATCTAAGATTTATTCTTGATAGCTGGTCATAATATTAAGAAAATAAATTACTAATTCGTTTTATAAGTAATTTTTTTATATTCATTCACTGACTTAGCAGTGGGTAAGTAATGTCACTGAGGAATTCATATATTATAACAATTTTCTCAATACTAACGACTATGATACATAAAATATATGATACCAAAAAGAAATTGCTGACAAAGATAATGACGAAGCATTCTCGACGTTCATCCTCATTTATTGCTACAATTTCTTTACTACGCAAGACAAATATAGATGAGTTGTTCAGCGCGCGTGTACAAAAGACGTGGTGATAAAGGACATGCAAATAAGCTTTGTTGTTGTCGTTCAAGAATGAGTCTTCCGCGCAGATAAGGAAGTCGATGTATTTGCGCGGTTCTGTTTACGTTAGGAGTGTAGAACGGTGGCTGGCTAGTGTCATAGTGTTTTTGCGAAGATGGAACCGTGGGCGCCGTGAGTACAACCGATACTCCAAGAGGCTCATCGCATTTTGACGCTTCCTTACTCCGTTTATAGTTCGCACGGAAGAGCTCGGAAGGCCACGCACAAAGTTTACTTAGCAATGGTTTGTTTACCTTTTATGAATTTAACGTGATAATTCCGAAAACGGAACTGCTTTCTGTGAAGTGTTTTTGTGTTTTTAACTGGCAAATAGTTAAATTTGCATGGTATCTATAAGCACCATTTCGAGGAGCGAACTGCGAACCATAGATGACAACCTCAATACATAGACATAGGTACTCAATACATACCTACATCAAGCTAGTATTTTGCCGAGCGTGAGCGTATCAATAACTAGAGATTTGAATTTCGTGAAAAATAAACTTGAATAAAATGAAACGCTTTATGATGTTCATACGGCATAAACATTAGTTGCTAAGACTTTTATAAATGCGCAATATTACGACGTGATGTCCGAGATATAGTCTAATATTAATCGTTAGTCAGATGCGCCGGCAGACTGACGTACATTTAACGCATCACACATAATACGTACGATAGCAAAGGTGATTGCATAAGTTCAACAACGATAGAAAACATTCATACCAACTTAATGAATATGGCAATTATACCGATACATCTAACATGACTTCTATAACAGCAAGACTTCTAGTATGGTTTGTAGCCGTAGCAAGCACCTATTATAGACAGCTTGGCAATATAACATGAAATGACGAGTGATAAGCCCGTGAATGATAAACTAACAGCCGATCGATAGCTGTCATGTCAACTCGTACCATCAATGATAGCTTACGCAAATTACCTTCTGTAAAGCAGATAAATCTAGAAGATAAGATCAGATTATGTTGCGTTTTGGAAAGATAAGGGGAAAAGGAAAACACATACGAGTCGAGTTCAATTCAACAAAATTTCATTAAGACAGTTACTAAAACCTGTTGGCAAGTATGTATTCAATATTTTCTTTAGAAGATTTTGTTGCAAAATGGGGCAACGAAATTGTAACCATCCGGAATGTATAGCTATACATGGTGACATTTTCGTTGACAGATATCTATGCTAGATCTGATTAGCACATAGCCAAGCACATAGGAAGAGGATAAGACATTGGGAACCCCTTAAACAACCGTGGAATAAGGAAAATTGTTGATGATGATGATGAAAGAATCTTGAACACTGCTTAACAACCCCAAAACTGGGAAATTTGGAAGACTAAAATGTTTATTGAATGTTGTGATTGAACGGAACAGATGGAGATGTCTCTCGAAAGAAAAGTAGGCCTTCCCTTACACGTTATAGGCGATCGGTAGACGAAGCGTGGGTGGCAACGACACTGAACTTTTGCTACCAGCTCGGCACGTATAGACAATTTGGAAGTGGCATAAGGACGGACTACCGGCCGATGTGTATTTCTGGATTGGTACCGTGCGGAAAGTTTAGTCACGATTTGTTTGATCGTGGCGCCGCCGCGGCACGCTGTCTTCGATCGACCTTCCGCAATACGAGCTTTCGCGTCCTCAAACGATTTAGGCACACACAAATTGCAAATTTATGAGACTACGTCTCGTAGTAGATACCGTGTTAAGCGGCAGTAAAAACTTTATTAGCCATTTGACGTGTTGACTCAAACCTCGAAAGGTCAATCGGAACAAATACAAAAATATATCTTACCGTTGACATGCTTGCAGATGGTATCCTTATCTCGTAGTTCTTTGTCTATATTCCACACGGGCGATTCTGGCTTGCTTGAAGTCCTGCAAAAAACAAACGACTGTCAGAAGAAATCCCCAGATCGCTTTCTTTGATTGTTTGACCTAACTAGTCGTGTTGGGGTTGGGATGCATACTTCATATGAAGGGTAGGCTGACGAGTGAGCGTTGTCGTTGTGTGTAGTGATTCAGTGCATGACAAATATCTCATTGTTTGGCATTCAAGGGTCAACGCACGCGTCAGCGCCAGCCAGCAGTCCTCGGTTCAAGACCGGGTAAACGGCGACTGATCATTTTAACGTCATCGTTAAAATTAAACCGATTCATATAGCACCGGGAAAGGAAAAAGGGCAATATCGCTTTTATTAGTACTCGTTAGGCGGCAATCAATCGTTTTATACATATGGGACAATATGATATCATTTTATAAAAATATCAATGCCTTATGCTTGAGGATGTAATTAAAATTATTATATCGACAATCCAGAAATGAACTCAGAAGGAAATAGATAGGCAAATTAATTATTTATTGTTTATAATTATCAGAAATTACAAGAATGCAAGGAGAAAAGAGCTTGAAACTAGTTAACAACAGGCAGCATTATTGCTAACAGCTACTTTTTTCCGGCACGCCAGGACTTTATGGATATGCAATTTGTCGTTTCTGTAGCTCGATAATGGCAGCTTTGAAGAAAGAAACAAATCGAAACCCATAAATATGTTTTCTTGTGTAATAAAACTTGTAGATCTTGTTTAGCATCATTGCTTATCAATAGACTAAAACAGTCGGTCTGCTAAACTTGGCTAACGACGACGAAGCTGACGTCATTCCGCCGCTCACGAATCCGTGACATTTAGAGGCGCGGTTCTTAAAACATTTACACAATATGGACACAGCTAAGCTAGGTCGAGGAATACACCGATTGTTTGCACAAATTGATCGAAGTACCGCAGAATCTCACTACTAGAAATGGGTGATGACAGCCGCAAAGATCTTATTTGCAGATGTGAAGTCAAGTCGATATTAAAACATCTAGCATAAACGGAAAAGTAAAACAAGTTAATCAGCATAGCAAGTAGGCCGTAGTAGTAGTTAAATGGAAGGTTTATAGGCAAGGAAAATGAGTCATTATATCGTACGCATCTCATTAGCATCGAAGTGTTGCGAATAGAAGAAAATGTGAAGAATCCGGAACATGAGAGTCAAGGAAGGGTATTGAGGTCAGGGAATAATTAGGTAAGTACTACGTATTTGTACCTACATTGTTTAGTGGAATTCTGACGAAACAGTGACTAATTTCAAATGAAAGGCGTCTAAACAGACCTATCGTGTTTGTCGTCAAAAGACCGCAAAAGGTTTTTACACGGTTATTTTTGATTTTTGTATTTTTAAAGATAGTTAAATTACGTCAATCGGGTTTTCAAGACGTTAAATTGGTAATTTATAAGGGAAACTACAAAATATATTATCCTGTGGGAAACCACAATGACATTAAATTGCGAAGACTTCAGATTTAATTAACGTAACTAAAAGGAGACTAGGTTTTTACCAGAAGAACAAATTAGAGCCAGGATTATTGAATGATAATTTGATGATAACTTAACTAAACTTTTTTAATAATCGATTTAAAGATATAGAAAGGGTTTTCTCCCCGAAACCGAGTGACGAATTTAGCAAATCACCTCAGTCTGTAACCCATATTTTTTAAGTGCACTGCGATCGTCACCCTGAGATATTAGACTATTTTACACTCAACATTTTAACTGGAACTCTTGCTCACCAAACACAGTAATGTTTGTAAAATAATGTTAAACCATGCGAGTCATATGGATATAGAACATCAATTTTATAATATAAGTAAAGTAAAATGTTACTGTAAGTACTTAATATTTTCCACATAAAGTAACAGTGGTGTAGATGCACTATTTGCAAAGGTCAGATGTACGTAATTTTGTTCAAGATTTTTTGCGTCGCGGAATTCACGTTGCATTTGATTTTGTACTCTTGTTAGATCACAAGGCCACAAAACACGTTCGTAAAATACATATTGCAATTGCATTACATGTGCACTGATTAAATTTTCTTACATTGGTATACAGGGTTATAAGGAAAGGGTATGCTAAGCCGAAAACCCGTTAAAGTACTCATCATTCTGAACAACTTTTGTTCAGGCAGTTTTCCGGAAAACCTAATCGTTTTTGAGATACAGCCTTTCAAAGATCTCGTGAAAAAACTACGTGTTCAACCCTAGCATCAGCTGATCTAAAGGTCAATGGTCACGAAACTCCTCAAAATGTAGAAACAATGCAGTGCAGTAACCCAACTTTGCTGTCGGAGCAGAGTAGGTACATGTCGCCGCGCCGCGCCGCCGCTGTCTCAACGATGACTGTATTTATTTCGCACGAGTCACTTAAATACCCCAAGACCCCTTTGATTCCAGGACTCACATAAACTCAGACTAAAAAAAATCCAAGATAAGATCAGATATCAATCGATAAGATTGAACGAGAAAAAATAAATAAAAAAAAGAGAAATAAAAAAAAGCAAAAGTAACAAGAGAACTCATGAACATTTTGAAGAAATGATAGCTCAGTTGGTTATGCGATCCACTTCCACTTGAGCTTTCGGTGAACGAAAACACCGTGAGGAAACCATAGGATCATGATAGGATACTTTCTACTACTGCTCGCCTGACTCAAGTTACTAATCTGTCACCAAGCACCTAACAGTGTTTGAGCAGCCTCACTTTAGAGCCAGTTCCCATTCCAGACTAGGCTTGCTACAAACTTCCGTTACTGTGTCGCTTACCTACTATCAGGCGATCCGATGTTCAAATGCCTAATCTGCCAGTCTGGCATAATAAAAAATAGTAATTAGTTTTTTTGTCGTAAGTTGGGCAACTGTTTCGCACTGTACTGGGACACTGAGATGAGCACACTTACATCTTTATTGTTATAAAACGCACACATATGGGCATACGCACGTGTGTGCAAAATCCCAATTAAAGAATAAAAGATGTACAGATAAGACAATGTTTGAGCTTTGCGCGTTGGAGTGATGCCATGACTTAGATAACATGTAAATGTAAATCTCGATTGCTTATTCTATCTATCAGAATCAGACAGTCTATCAGCTGACGTTAATGTAAGACGCGGTTGTTGTGGGTGTTTCATTAATCTAGGATGTATGCATAGATGGAGGCCCTTAGGTGGCCTCATGACTTGTAGCTGTCCCGAGAGGATCTGAAGCGCGGTGCTGAGGGCTCCGGTGCGTTCCCTTGGAGATCCCGGAGCCCTCGGTCAAGCACCAAGGCAGGCCACCGGGGGGTGGGGGGCTTTAGTGGGTATAATCCCACATAACCCGGCTGCACCCCAAAGCAGTCTGGTATCTTATGAAGATTTCCCCCTCGTAAAAAAATTAAAATTGGCCTTATGACACTAGGGCCATCCACTCCACTCTCAGGGAAGGAACGTTAGGTAATTACGTGGTTTAATACTTTGTGATTAATTTGTCACTTCTGTAATGTTTTTGATCACTACTTGGCGGTGCGCGTAAACACTTGTTTTAAAAAAGCCGCAAAAGAAAGCCGGTCTTTGGCGGGTGGGCGGCATTTTTTGGAAAGAAAGAGAGAAACTACCGGGAAAATCTACTCACCTGCTCATCAATTTGTATTTTGTTTAATTAGATTATTTAGGAAGAATGCAGTCTGTTGCTGGCTACCGATTCGTGCGTATATCGACAGCTTTTGTTAACGGGTTTTTTTGCGATTACTTTTGTTATTTGTTAATTTCTTTTGTTACTTGTTAATTTATTTCGTTACTTTGTTTTGTTGTGTTTGTGATAGTTTTAGTTAAAAATGGTAGAATACTCCAAAGCGGAGTATTACAATATGATGCTTTGCGTAGGAAAATGTGACGGTGTGCTGACAGCAGCACGGGTACTGTACGGAGAACGTTTTCCCAATCGTGCGTTACCCTCTTACCACTGCTTTCGTAATTTAACCCATCGGTTATTTAGTACGGGCTCTGTTCGAGCGCCGCATTCGGAAGGAAGACCTGTACCATCCAGTCAAACACGTACAGCACTGGAGGACTGTGTGCTCGAATACTTCCAGGAAGACCCAAGACGCAGCACTACCCGTGCCGGTCTTACCTTTGGCATTTCTCAGCCGGTCGCGTGGAAGATAATCCGTGGCGATGGCCAGCACCCGTACCACGTACAGCCCACGCAGGAGCTTCTTCAGCGAGATTACGCCCCTCGGGAAGATTTTTGTCGTTGGTATCTGGAGCAGCTAAATGACGATGAACTCGGTTTCGAGAACAGAGTTTTGTGGACGGACGAGTCCACATTCACGAGAGGCGGGATAGCAAACATCCACAATGAACATTTCTGGGCTCATCACAATCCCCACGTGTCGAAAGAGAATAGTTTCCAGCAAAGGTGGGCCATCAACGTATGGGCGGGGATAGTTGGCTCTCGCCTTATTGGTCCGGTATTTCTACCGAGTAGGCTTAGTGCCGAAAACTACATAAGATTTTTAAGGACGGAACTAGAAGATTCGCTGGAAGAGTTTCCTCTATCCGAGTATTACAGACTGATCTTCCAGCACGACGGCGCACCAGCTCATTATGCTCGCGACTGCAGGGCATATCTGGATGAAAGATTCTCCACCTGGATCGGCCGCGGAGGACCGGTTCCCTGGCCACCTCGCTCTCCGGACCTCACTCCACTGGACTTTTTTTTATGGGGCCACGTGAAGTGCATGGTGTATGCGGATGAATGCAGCAGCGAGGACGACATGCGTGCACGAATTGTGTCCGCCTTTGAGAGCATACGGACTACTCCAGGGATGCTCTCAAAGGCAACAAAAGCAGTTCGTCGCCGCGCTGCCCTCTGCATCGAGATGCAAGGACGCCACTTCGAACCGTTCTTGTGAATGGACCAGGTAAGTAGTTTAGAGATTATTAAATCATTAAGCTTTAGGTACTTGTGGGTTTGGTTCCAAGTAGGCAATAGTGTGTGTTCAATTTTGTTTTCGGTCGCGGGACGCAGCGCGGGCGCTGGGGAGTTTCGGGGCGGGCGGGCTCTGCCCATCGCCCGTCTTGGGGATGTGTGCGTGTCGAACCGCGCGTGCTAGTGTGCGTGTACTGATAGACCGCGTGCTAGGGTTGTGCAATTTTAGAACAGTTTTTTTTTTTTTTAGTTTTGTATGAAAATCAAAATATGCTCTTTTCCTTTTGAAACTTTCAGGATATAATGGTTACAATATATACATTCAAGGGTTTTTGGCTTAGCATACCCTTTCCTTATAACCCTGTATATGTGGTTTTTATAATAAGCTTGTACAGGCTAAATGGCCAGACCTAGTGTCAGAGTGAATATGCCGTTCTAACCCGAAGGCCTCTGACATATACAGCTTGAAAGTTGGTGTTATTGTACAAATATTCGGGACAGAGAAAACGAAATGTGCGATCGACTATTTTTCGCCGGGAGATCTCCCAAATTGAGCACGCGGTTTGCAATAATGCACTAAAAAACATGAAGTTTTTTCTTAATGAGCCATCGTGATTCTTTTCCATTAACAAATAATCCAGCCGAAGGTCTCGGAATAAACGTCCTCCCGAGATCCGATCGTCCCGGCCCGAGATCGATCCGAGCGCGGCGTCAATTTTCCGAAGGACCTCATGTATTTGGTTAGAACATGTTTGATGATGGGCAAAATTCTTCACGAATCGAATGCTAACTATAAGTAGACCAAAATAAAGGTGCAAACCTCGGATATAAGATAGAAAGACGTTCGCGCAAGATATGAACATTATTAGCCTTCTTTAAAGTCATTCATGCCAGTTTCGACCACTTCTGCGACTTAGGTAAGGACCAGCTTCTCTGGTGTGCTCGGATATCCAATATCGGCTGTAAATGTGCGTGCACGGTGCACGCACCTAAGAGTGCAATTTGTAGGTATAGGCATCTCTCTTGTTATACCTTCCACTTTAGTGGCGCTTATCTTGACTAGGTTCGACCAATATAAGAACACGACCAAGGATTTAAAGGAAACCTGTGGCCAGTAACATGATGAGTATAAAATAAATACTTACTGTCTTGCCTGTCTGGAACAACGCCGTAGTTCGGCAGCGAACACGCAAAACTCTCCGAATGTAAGCGTAAGTGACTTCCGACGCGCACACTGCCGCGCGCATACCAGCATTTCGAATACTGAAACAAATAACTATAGTAAGAAAATAAAAAAATACTATTGTAGGTTGCCCTCCAAGGCTTTGCAGACACGTCAGCAAATTTGCCCTACAAGGTAACTTTGCGGTTGAAACCTAATATAATAATTCTATCAAGGTTCTCTGAAGGACAAAAACTTATCATGACGCAACCGTTTCAGCTAAAGCACTGGCAGTTTTTTTTTAAATTAAGATAAGTACCTCAAGGGTTTGGACTCAACTTACCAATTGGTAAGTTATTGCCGCAACGCTTGAACCATTCTATGAAAGCGTGACACGTTTCTCAAGCATGGTTATTAAAAGTTGTTTAGATCTACGTCTTGTCATCGTGAACCCAACACCTCGTATTGCCGATGATTTATTCCAGTAAGCAATTACGAGCAGTACCAAAGCGATAACAAAGGCAATTATCTACTTGTGAACTCGTATAAGGCATCTTAAAAACACGAACACAGTTTAGAATCCCGTCACTTTAAGGAACAAGCTGCTACCTACTCGTATCTATAAAATAGTTTCAAATTTAATAAAGAAGATATTCTAGCTTTTATTAGATCAGTACAGAATACAGAATTATTTATTAAATTAACAATTACATCATTCTGTTATAATAATTGTAACATGACGTGTTACCCCATGACCTAAACCATTCAACATGTAGCTTCCACTTACACGTAAACACGGAAGTATCGGTCTATAATAACTGTACATATCATTAACACTTTCACCTCACATAATAATTACTTTAAAATTATTAACTGTAGCTGTACTATTCACGTTCACCTACCTTTACTTTATTTAAAACTAGAGGTCGCGCGCGACTTCGTACGCGTACGGAAGAAATTCGCCCCGCCCCGTTTGCTCCCAAATATCTTCCATGCCTCTGGGTTAACTACTCATTTTTTCCAGCACTAGATCAACCATAGTAAAAAATATTATTGTTTTTGTTTCAAAATGTCAGTCCAAATACCAATAACATTACTATAACTTCAATACAAATAACTTTCCATACAAAGCTTTCACATCTCCCATTTCACACTCTTAAGACATGCCTGTCAAAAAAATATTTTAATTTACCATCCAAATACAAATTTTCGTCGCTATAACTTCAAATTGGAGGATTTAGCTCCTCTCTAACTTCAAAAACAAAGAACTTTCGATACAAAATTTCATCCCCATTAAATGAACTGCTTAGGGCCGGTTTTTTGATCCGTAGTTAAGACAACGAATAGTTAAAAACGGTAACAAATTGTTAAAATCCCAAAAATTCGGTTTTTTGATTCATAGTTAGCATGACCAGTGGTCAAAAATGTAACTAATGGTTAGCTAGTTAACTATAGTCAGTTTAACAAATGGTTATGTCGATTTTGACCACGGATCAAAAAACCGGCCCTTAGCCAAATACAAATTTTCACGACTAAAAGGAAAGAGATTCTTACAGTATTAGATATTACAAATAACATTTGATTATGATTAGCAATAACATTTGATTTAAATAAATATGTAGATTGCTACAGTCGCCACTGGACAGGGGTTCTGGAAAGGGGTCAATAACTCATCGAATTCTGAATATCCAGATACTTTTAGAATAATTTCACGTACGAAGACCCGCACAGTCTAAAGCCGAGTTCGGGGTCGGTCACACTAGCACCTCGAACCCAAGCGACCGGCACGATACGGCAGGCATACGTGAACGGCCTATGTGCCTTGGGCCGTAGCATGGCCAATGGATATGAGTCGTGAACTCATTCGGCGGTAATTGGTCATCAGTGAGCAATAAAGGTGAGATCATTGCGCACGCGCAACTCGCAACCACCTGTCCAGGGCTGCCAAGTGCTCTCATTCGGACAATGCCCCAGTTTTTAGTGCAGACAGATGTTTTTTCATCCGCGTTGGCAACATTTGAAATGTATTTAAATGATAATTTAGAGTATTCCAGAGGAAAAGGTGCAGTGATGATGCGTTTTCAAAATATAACTACGTACCTGTTTGCTTATTATATATATATCTATCTATCTTCTAATACTACAAGAATCAAAGTCCTGACTGACAGACAACGCACAGTCTAAATTTAAAAAAAACCGCTGGTCGTAGAGACTTGTAAGTTGGATGTATTTGTCTTGATGCGTAGAGATGTATGTTTTCAAAATTAAACCCCAAATGAAGTAAAAATGGGTGAACACTTTGGTATGAAAGTCTTTTGTTTTTGTACTTTTACTTGTGAATATTAGTAGTAAGATAGTAAAAAAATTGTGTTTCAATATTTTATTGACAGGGATGACTTATAGGGGTGAAACAAAGGATGAAAGTTTGTAAGGAAGTTCTTTGTTTTTAAGTTATAGTGATGACAATTAGTAGGTATTTACTCTTTTAATTTAAAATAAAATATGGTATTTTCAATATTTTTTTACAGGATAAAGGGCGGATGAAACTTTTTACGGAAAGTTTTTTTTTTTAAGTTATTGTCATGAATTTGGTATTTGGATAGGCTTTTTAAAACAAAAGTATTTATAACTTTACCAAGATTGATCTAAACTGGTTAAACGAGTTAAAAAAAATGTGAATAATTCAGCGTTATGGAAGATATTTGGAAGCGGGGCGAATTTCTTATTCCGTACGCGGACGGAGTCGTGGGGCAACCTCTAGTTCAAAATTAAGCAGACAAAAAGTTGACTTGGAAGATGCCAAAGGAACAAACCTTATTCGTACGCGATTTTATATGACGCTTTGAAATTGCTAACCCTACAATACGCTAGTAACAATAGATTGTGGATATCTAGCGGTACTTTATTAAACACCTAAGCACACGGTTTGAGAAAAATAGCGCGGTTTTTATAAATAATAAATATGAAAGAGAAGAAGTAAAAATGGCAATCCAATTGATTTCAGTCATTGATTTTATATCAAATCTCAAAGCTGAATTAGTCAATATATTAAATCATAACTCATATAAAGAGTTTGGAATTTGGCTGAAAGCAATAATAATTAATTTACTACAAAACTAGACTCCGATAGTGATTATTATAGTTATCGTTGATCAGACTAATAAAAAATAGCACAGTACAAAAACATTAGTAATTTAGCCGTATCATTAGAAACGCAGAGCGCAGGTCTTAAAAGGTATCATTTTGATGAGCGTAGCAAATAGAGCGAGCAAAAAACGACAATGGAAAATAACTCGAGAATGGACACTGGCGTCATTTTGTCTAGCACAAATAACCGAATGAGCAAACATTTTACATTCAACGATGTGAAATTGTTTTTATTAGATATCTATTACAACGAATATAAAGATTAAGCACATAATGCAGAATACATGTGAAATAATGAAGGTTCATCAATAAATGTTAGTGGTTATTAACTAAGTGTTCATACTGTTGATTGCAGAGTTAAGATTTATAGACTGTAAATAAACGGGAGCCCGTAGAGCACACCCGTAAATTGCTTTATATGACAGACGGTTATTAAGAATCCCGTGTCTATAATATATTGTACCTTTGAGATAAAATGATGCCGCTCGCAAAAGACTGCACGTGCTGGCTGAAAAGCTATACGACCACATGATCACAATTATTATTAATTATTATTATTTTTTATTATTATTATTGCGTCAAAAGTTTCTTGAACTATTTGCCATTGAACAATTACACGCAGCTATTTCTTATCTAGGCACTAAATGTGGTAACACATCACTTTTCTAAAACTTATGAATGAATGACGACTCTTTACGGCGCTCTAAGATAAATACAGAAGTCAAGGTGACGAAACACAAAAATAAGATAACTATCTAAGATAGATAAGACATCAAGATTGTACCAAAATTATTGCGTCTGATATTTTGTTTACATTAGTCATCCATTTTATAGGCCTAGAAAGGTGCCAATCTACAAGTGATAACATATTAAAGAATTCCCCTGTTTATGCGTGTTACATCATTGAAATTCAATAGTTTATAAATTTATAGAAACACATCATTGCCCAAAGCAGAAATTAAAATAAACACACATCTAATATAATAAAAGGCTCTGTCCTGACTGACAGACAACGCACAGCCAAAACAGCTGGTCGTACAGACTTGAAATTTGGAGGGTGTATTCGTCTCGATGCGGAGGGGTGTACTAAGAAAGGATTTTTAGAAATTCGGGCCTCTAAGAGACAAAAAGGGGGGGGGGGGGGTGCAGTTGGACTTTTAGTCACGAAAATTTGGATTTGGATAGTTCATTTAGTACTGTTTTAATTTTTTTGACAGGGATTTTGAAGGGGGGGGAAGGGGTTGGAATGTTGTATGGAAAGTTCTTTTTTTGAAGTTATAGTGATAAAAATGTATATTTGGGTATTTCATTCAAAGGAAGGGAAGTGGGGGGGGGGGGGGGGTAGAGTCGGTAGAGTTCGGGGAGTTGGGGGGCGCAAAAATTGGCTCCGGCTTGACGCCGGAACTCCGAACTCGCTCTCTGATAGCAACATTTTCTTTGAAAACAATTTATGACAGGTATAACGAAATCATCATCGTCATAGAGTTGCCATCTCCACGCTTGGCAAGCGGCTTGGGGATCGCAGAATGCTCGCCACCGTTAACAGAGAGGACGCTGCTGCCCGTCCTCCGGTGGTTCTGGTTGCAGTTTTAGGACATACCCAGGTCTACGATACGGGAGTATGGATGTATCAAAACCGCGACAGTTTTCATAGAAAAATAGTGGAACAAGAGGCTTTATTGGTATAAGCGATCTCTTTCTGGAAGACGGGTAGAATTCACTAATAAGTGATAATTATAATGATTAGTAAGTACTTGTCTTCTTCTTCTTCTTCATCTTCGTCGAGTCGATGTTCCAAAAAAATATTATTATAAAAAAACTATACTATACTATCTTCTCCCAGTATTTGGCCAATGCCATCCCGCAAAGAGTAGCCTTATTCAGGTCTTCTAAGGTGCAGGAACTCGGGCACCGAGGACACGACAGTAGGTGCAACATGGTCTGCGCAGGCGCTCCGCAGTCGCACTGTGCTCTCTCGTCGTCCAGGTATCCCCACTTGACCAAGTTACTCCTGCAGCGGCCCACTTGGGTCCGAAGTCGATTTAAAGACTTCCACGTGGGCCACGGGAGGTCGCCGCGTACTTGGAGTTTTACTTATCAGATGAACATGCTAGAATGATGCGACTTCACGACTGAATCGTTGATCTAAGATACAGAACATTGATATTATCAGCAGACGCAAACGGTTGTATAGGTCGGCATACCTTTGCTCAATGCGGAACAGTCACAGCCATGGTGGAACATTAACGGCGTATTGACATTCTAATGGTTGATGGTCGATTCAGTGAATGACGTCACAGGTGTTATCGCTCACTCAATCAGTGACCCGTCAATGACTCCGTCATTCCATCATCAAAACTAGCAGCTGTTCCTTCATAATTAGACTAAAGTGATGAGTACCTAGTTACCAACTAGCTCTTTGCAAATTGTCGTGTTGTCTAGAAGTGTAGGTATTGTATTGTGTAACGTATTATTACACGTCGAAAATATGTCGTGTGTTTAAAATTGTTAAAACACGCCTAGTATTCGTATCATTTACAAGGTCGTCAATTATGAAATAAGTAGGTATGTTAACTATTTCAGTCAATGACAACAAGACCACTTTAACGACAACAGAATTGCTATCGCTAGCTTACATCATGGTTCGATAAAATCATGCTATTCGGACTTGAGGTACTTACTATAATGTAAACACTGCGAAATAATTTTGATCGATCATCGACAAACAACGGCGATGACAAAAACCCAAGTACCTGCCTACTTTAATTAACTATCATGATGATACAATATCGACAAATGGGTTTCTCTATCTCTAATTATACAGGGTGTTTCAGACGGCTCTAGCAATACCTACCTAAGGATGTTTCGTTGATCTTCTCATCAAAGTGAGCAACGTTTAGTGCACATGTTTTAAAAATTCTAGAATAAACATACACAAACAAAAACACAAAATTGTACCACAAGTCACAATTGGTCAAACAACAACAGTGAACAACAGTTTTAAGGGACGGTTTTTTTTTCTCATAATTAGCAAATGGCTAGACTACAGTGCGATGTTTTAAAGGCTGAGACAATACAAGTAGTAGTAACTAGTGAACCTTACCCTGGGTCTTAGTAGGATAGAGTTCGATGTCGTTGAAGAGGCTCTGGACTCGGTCGGCGGAGGCCGGCTCGTCGGGCGGGCCCACGCGGCTCTCCCAAGCGTTTGCCACCTCCCTGCAACAACCAACACAACCCTCAAACATTTATTCATGGGTGAACACCACTGAAGAGAGAAGTGAATATGAGAAGTGAAATGTGACGGGACGCGCTAGCAGGCATTAAGTGTGAATGTGCTTAATGACAATTCCACCAATATACACGTTTTTAAACTGAGTATTCTCAGTTTAAAAACATGTAAACAAAATACAATTTAAATAGACGCGTAGGAAACCAAACCACATTGCATCGTAATTAGATCAATTTGAATCTGTTGCAAAATGGTTTAAGCGTTTTACTCCAAATGCGCGACCAATGATTGAAATTTTTTCGTCGTATTTTCTATACAATTATGTGTGAAACTGGCAACAGCGGTTTTCCATACAATTGCTTTACAACATTGTTTTGACAGCCGTTCTACCTAGGAAGTATGGCTTTTGCAATTCTGTGGTGAACACGGTCAAGTTTATTGAAATGTCGCGTATGATCATTGATCACCCAGGTGATCAAAGTGGAATAGACCGATTAACTTTCTTTACTTGCAGTAATTGAGTAAGATACACATTCATTATTGTCCACAAAATATGATATTTTCTGATTTATACAATCTGGGTATCATCGAATCGGCGATCAATCGATTTCTTCTAAGCAAACGTGCTCTATCATAGACTGCACCTTAGCTGAGATGGTGGTCAAAGGCCAAAAGGCCTGATAAACAAGTAAGTCTCCCTATACTGTGCTCATTATAGTTATAGCTATTTACAATTGCTATAGGATAGCCGCTATCCCATTCGCAATTCGAATCTGTCACTCACAACTCACAACGCTTAGCGCACTATACCAAGAGAAGAAGGATCAATATAACATTGAAACAGTATAAACTTCGTTAACTTTATTGAATAAATTAAAAGCCGGACCTCTTGATCTAAAATTTTACGTTTGACTTAGTTATTATATTTCTCGTGTTACGATCACACGTGCGCTGAAATTATTATCATCTAGCGCAAAACCTTTAAGTACCACGAAATGGTAAAAATAATAACAACTTACATATTAATATAACAAATGAACAAACCACAATTAAAATCACAATAAGTAAATTAAAGATTGTAGGTAATCACTGTCACAATTCAACTGAAAAACGCAGATAACACAAGCAAGACAGCCCTTTATATAGTTAGACGCCTCATGCCTAACTGTAATCGAGTCGGGTGGCACCATCGGTACAGATTACCTAATAGTATCGGTAGTCACCTACTTGAAGAGTAGTCATCCTTCCATCCACCATTTTTTTTTAAATAAACTCGTCTTCTACTAGACTGGCAAAGGCCTACCCCCGACTTTTCCAGTTTTGGCCATAGAGGTAGGAACTACTCGATGGTTTTGGCCATATATTTTCTTGTACATACAATATTTAATTTGCCTAATTTTTTTTACCGTAATGTTTGCAGAGAACTAGTAATAATGCTTGGGTAATGTTTGTTTGTTTTGTTTGTTTGGTTGTAGTCTGAAGTAATATTTTTATTTAATAGCTTTTCATCGGCATAGCCTTTACTACTAATAAAAAAACGAGTTTCCCTACATAGTATTCATAATTTTGCTAACTGGATCCACCTGTACAAGGTTACTCAAAATCAATGTTAAGATTTATGTCCTTATTATATCATTTATTTAAGTGTATTTGTTTAATTTAAATAACAAATACTTACAAGAATAATAAACCAAGAAAACTAAACTAGAATGTATTGAATGGACCTGGGTATGTCCTAAAACTGCATCCAGAACCCTGAAGACGGTGCTGCCCGTCCGTCCTCTCGGTTAAAGGTGGAGAGTGTTCTGCGATCCCCGAAAAGCCTGCCAAGCGTGGGGAATTACGGTAAACTATTAAGGGGGATGCCTTTGTCCAGCAGTGGACGTCTTCTGGCAGATGATGTCTACCTTTGGTTTGGACATTTCAAAACGCTTATACGATATTTATGTGTCTTTAAAATCTATAAGCCTTAGGAATAAACGCGGTAAAGTTTCGGAATTCTTCTGGCCGATGATGATGTATTAAGTTACTTTAAATATATTACTATTAGTCTAAATAGCATAAAACATATTTTAAATAAGATGGACCATGGAAATCAAGATATTTATTTCTGGTGTGACGGGAACCAAGCCGACAGAATACATGATAGGCATCCGCTGAGTCAAAATACCGGGCAGGCGATTCGCCTAACGCATTTCGCTATGTACGCAAAAACCGCAGACGTACCTTACAACTACAATGGCAGACAATGGTGTCGATTCTGTTGCACTGCTCACTAAACTAAACTAATCTGACAGGACGAAAATTATACGCGTCTCATTTCATTTCAATATGTTAGAAAAGGATGTCAACAGGTTTCGTCCTGTCAAATAAAGTTTAGTTTAGTGAGCGGTGCAACAGAATCGACACCATGTAGACTAAATAACATATTTTATTTTAGCAACTAAGCTTGGAATCAGGTTACATTCACGAGCTTTCCGTTTGATTCACCGACGAGGCGATTTCCCACGTGAATGAGTGCACCTTTTACAATTGTGAATGTTGTAGGCGGTGGTGCTAGTAATCGGTTCAAGTATCACTTACTGGTTCAGTTTATTTGCCAAGAAATATCCAAGATCACATTCACATTCCCTAGTTGAACGCGTATTACACATGAAGGTACAACACATCAAACATATCACGAGTTTCATTAGAAAATTCATCACTGATCTTTAGTTATACTGCATTAGACAATGCCTCACAGTTACTGTTGCTGTCATCCAAGTGTAATGAAGTTAATTGAATAATATTACTGACGTGTTTTGCTGTTCGTTCACTGTAAGTGGATGAGACGAGATATGACGCCAGAAAACACAGATCGCTTCTCGATTTTGACCCCTAGCCTCAAGATAACTTATCATAAGATTACAGTATCATTTGTCTCAACCTCAACTAGGATTTATTTTCAATCAACAACGGCAAATTATGTTTTTTTTAATTAAAAAACGACCCTGCATTTTTTTATGCCAGTGTCACTCGGGATGATGTAAGGATTATAACGATATGATACATCCAAATCTGTTCATAGGAATTTAGAAGCTATCGTGGAATGAAGAAACTCACATACCTACTACGTACTTACTTACATACATTACATGAACCCTGAAAACATATCACTCCTTTTTTTGGGCAGTCGCGTAAAAAGAGGATATTGGCACTGTTTTTTTTATTAATAGTGGCTTTCTTAGGACTGCAATGGGTAGTAAAGACCAAAAGGTAAATACTTGCTAGATATATGGTAAATACATATCGAGTAGCACGGCCGGGGGAACTCTAGATTTACTAATATCAATATATTGTGTTATTTTTAAAGTGCTTAAGCAAAAATAATAAATAAATACGTTTTTAATTGAGGTATTAGAACTATAAGCACATTTAAGTGGTGGTACTATTTTTAATTTTTAATGCAACTGAATGATAAAACAAATAAGTAGGCGCCATGCTTGACCATGACCACGATAGTTCAGTGTTACAATAATTAGCTTTTAATAAAAAAAATACAACCGGACTGACGGATGACGTCTTCATCTTTTCCAGTTATTTCGATTTCGAACCCAAACTACAGAATCGATTTCGATAAAATTTATATGGGACCACCTCTGAAGTATCACCTACCAAGCAAAAAAAGAATCATCAAAATCAATTCATAATTGGCGGAGTAATCGCGTAACATTCATACAAAAAAAACATACAGTCGAATTGAGAACCTCCTTTATTGGAGTTGGTTGAAAAAAGGACTCGAATTTTCAATATTGAACCCTTATTAATAAACGTGGAGTAGCCTCGGTACGTCTTTCGTCTTATGCTTTATATCAAAGTTTAGAACTGAGGCACCGAGTGTTTCTGCCTAATAATATCAAAATCGGCCGGTTAAGGCTTGTATTTACCAAATTTGCCCCTCGCAAAATCAAATTTGTTTAGTCAAATTACTATATTTAAAGCCCAAAAATACAAAATGTTACAGAAGAACATCCGTCTTAGTAACTTTTGTGGATGAAAACACGATTGATTATACTTTCCTCGATAGAAAAAAATACCGAACAGTGTCTATTTTTAAACCATTTTCAGTTTTATGTCCTAATTACAGCACATAGTCACATTAAAAAAATATGTATTATAAGTTAATAGCATTTTGGAGAGCATGCTGTGGTTCAAAAGTTATTCATTTCTATACTTTTCAAGTAATCTGAGAAAATCTTCAAAAATCGAAGTTTGACACGCACTAATCTGCGTAACCGCCATAGTTTTGCCCCGCTAAATGTGACCCTACCTGATACAGCTTTAGACTAATTATTGATCTCATAATAAATGTGCTTGAAACGTGGAATACCCGGCCTTAAAGGCGCCGTAGCAAACTTTCGTAAGAGGTAAAAGAAACCGGACAGATGAAAAAGTAGAGGATCCGACGAACAACGACCTTCACCCATTTGTTTAGTCGATGAAAATTTATTGTTATCAAATTGAGTATGTATACATCGGGAGTGGGTTGGCTAAAATATTCCTGGCAAGTCTTTGTTTAATATTTGCACACATGAGTTTAACGAATACATTTAATAGGAATCGAAAGTATGACGCCTATAGAATATGCAAACGTTGGGTTGTCTGTTTTTTCCTGACGTAACTACTGGGTTGACAGGTATAAACTAAACAGGTATGTTGATACTAGTTATTTTCACTTATTTGTATCATTATCATCATCATCATCAGCCCGGAGACGTCCCCTGCTGAACGAAGGCCTCCCCCTTAGACCGCCACACTGTACGACTACCTGCCATTTCCATCCACCGGTTGCCCGCGACTTTTACAATGTCGTCGGTCCACATAGTGGGAGGCCTTCGTACGCTGCGTCTTCCGGTTCGCGGTCGCCACTCAAGAACCTTTCTTCCCCATCGGTTGTCAGTTCTTCGAGCGATGTGGCCTGCCCATTGCCACTTCAACTTGCAAACCTTGAGAGCTATGTCGGTAACTTTGGTTCTTTGGCGAATATCCTCGTTCCGGATTCTATCGCGCAAAGTAACTCCGAGCCTATGCTCTATGCTCTCTCCATTGCCAGTTGCGTGACAGTAAGTTTCTCCAAAACTATTATTACTTATTTGTATATTAAGGCGTGATTTGAATTAACTTAGGTGATTATATTCACGGGTGATACAAGGTCACTAAAGTGTCGCCAATGTTCACCCAGGTGATTATGATGTTAGTCACATTAACGGCCTTACTTAAAAACACCGCTCAAAACTTAGTCACTGCTGAAACTTCTCTGTCTTGTTCTTGCATGTTACACTTCACGTCAGAGAGAAGATGGCAGAGCATCTTAAGCAATGACTAACGGTTAAGAAGTTTTTTTAAGTAAGACTGTAAATGTATAACCCTTGAAACTCATTGATACGTTTGTACTACTATGACTAACGCCATCATTTCCTAATGTCACATTCCAAGAAGATAAAGATTGGTCACACAGATAAACAACTGACGAAGTTGCACCATTGATAAATCAACACTTAGCCGATAAAATCATACCTATTCCTTTGGTTACTCAGATTGTTTTTCTTTCGCGTAGGTAGATAGATAATTATTATTTCATTAAAGCAGCGAACTGGAAAATTAAGCATGAATCTAGCTTGCCTTGACTAATTGTCTTGTTTCCTTATGTTGTCAACTCAGGCTCAGTTCAAATAGTAGCATAGTTTTTAAATAGACCAGCAATCATAAAACCTATTCTAAATGCAAAGAATACTTAAAGAAATAATCTTATCTGGTCTTACTAGATGTCATGCAGTATGGACGAAGGTAACAAAGTCAAAGTGACAAGTGTCAAAGGGACATGTGTCAAAGGGACAGGTGTCAAAGGGACAGGTGTCAAAGTGATAGGTGTCAAACCATGAAATGTCGACTATGAGTGTAACACTGGTAAAATAAAACTTCCCGTAGTAGGTACAACTGGGTCGCTTGGTAGTTCTAGGGTTCGGTTTTTTTATTACCCGTGGTACTACTGGCAGTACCACGGGCATCAAACAGATATTTACGATGTCCCGATTAGTATAATTAATTATGATATTATCCATGTTAATAATAACAGTACTAGTATACTGAAGCAACTTGCATAATTTAGTTCAAGTTTATTGATACCCAACCCAACCCATCTTTACAACTACTACTATTGCCAATCCGACCAAATTGAATAGTCACAAAATCAAATCAAAGCCCATATATTTTGTGACTATTCAATTTGGTCGGATTCGCGATATTATCACTTTTACCGCATTACGGAACGCAGCATACAATAATACGCTTATTAAAAAAAAAACGACTTCATCTTCGAATACCTGGATGACATCTTCATATTTTCTAGTACATAATTATGATTTAAAAACCATACTACTGAACCGGTATCGATAAAATGTATATGGGACCACCTCTGAAGTATTACCTACCAAACAAAAAAATCATCTGTTCATAATTGATGGAGTAATCCCATAACATACATACAAAAAAAAACATAGTAGAATTGAGAACCTCTTTTTTTTAAATCGGTCGAAAAAAAACTTCTTTTCTGTTACCTTCGCCATTATTTATCCCTAAACGATTATTGAATTATAATTTCAGAAGATCGACTTTCGAAAATAGTAAATGCACAGAGCAGTACACGTAATTAACTTGCAAAGAAATAACACGTTCATTGTTCTTGAAGTAAAATGAGTGATGAGATCAGCTCTGGCAAAGGTTCAAAAGTCGGTAGAGTTATTTGCTGAAGCTAAATCATGTCTGTGACAGCCGGAAGGCATTAGGCTGTGGTCTACTCATCTCGTCGGGTTCAAATGCCTTATTCAGCAGAACTTCCTTCCTGGCCAGTAGGCCTTCCGGGAATGGTGCGTCAGGCGACATTTCATCTCTTGCGCCATATTTTATATTTGCCTTTGTTTTTTTATTTTCTAGAACAGTCATAACAGTCATGACTTCATTGAAGATAACCGACATACATGATTTTATAAACTACCTGTAAGAAACTTAAGGATTCATAAAAAAAACTTTATCGATATATATACCTACTAGAGGTCGCCCGCGACTTCGTCCGCGTACGGAAGAAATTCTACCGACTCTACCGACTCGACCAACTCTCAAAAGGAGGAGGTTCTATATTCGACGGTATGTATGTTTTCTTTTTAATGTATGTTTACCAGGCACGATGACTACAATTTTTTTATTACCTCATAAAAAAGCTGATCATCAATAAAGCCTATCAACGAAAACAAAAATTAAAATAATTCAAAAATAAATAAGTTCTAAGTATTTTAATTTCAAGCTAGACAGAGAGAGCGCTATACTGAGCTATGACGTCAAGCCTCAGGCGCGGCATACAAATGCTATACTAACACGTGCTTTGCCAGAAAGGGATAGAGCATCCCCTCTCTATCCCCACCTAAAACTTTAAACGCTCATATCTCAGAGATTTATCAGCCAATACAATTTATTTTTTCAGTATGTGTAATTTATTTAGTTATATTCATCACTAAGCCTGTTATTTGTCATAAATTAAACATTAGGCCACACGCTCAATTGTGGACCGATTTTGAAAAAACTTTTTTTATTTGAAAGGGTACACTCCCGCGGTGGTCCCATATTAATTCGAGGTCGGTAGTTTTTTTTGAAAAATTTACTTGTATAAAATATGTATACACGCTAAAAACGTAGTTTTGAGCGGGTACAAGATAAATCAACCAGCACGGACTGAAGGCATCATAAATCATTGTTTATACAAGGAAATATAAAGAGATGACTCTCATTATTTCCTTATTCGACAGACAATAACATCGCGTGGTATCTCTGTATCAATAACGATGCCGATACTACAAACGAAAAGCGCGTGCGACCCGGCCGCTCGAGTGACTACAAAAATACACCATGATGTCATGGTGTGCGAATGAGACTCACTTTTGCGTTTCCACTCGCACGTTTCACGAATAGGGTTACCATAAAAAAGACAGTTATTAATCATTATTTAACTACTACGAGTACAAAGCACCAAGGCAAAAAAGGAGAATGGAATCGCCTTGTATGTATCCCAACAACATGCTCTAAAGACAATCAGGCTTGACAATTTCGTAGATAGAGAAAATTTAAGCAGTCAAGTGCGATTCGGAATCCAAGTTTCGTACCACCACACTCCATATTCGATCTAGGTATTTACGAACGATATTCGCCACAATAACTCATTTAAGATTCTGTAAATAAATCCACATCCACAAGCTATTATTATGGGACCGTCAACAAAATCTCTAAAAAAAAACAGTTGTTCTATACATGTCGTCGAGAGTGAATGTTTTTTTTTTATGGTACAGTTTATTTTTTTTCCACCATTTCAGAGGTGATCCCGTAGTAAAAGTTGTTCATAGTGATGAGCACTATTATATCCTAGAATATGTCCGTCGTTCAAATTAACATCCTGTACAGCTATTTATTAAAGGTAGACGACACGCTGGGGAAAATAAAACCCTAAAAATCAGGACATAGTCGCGTGGCTTATGTTATTTTAATTCTTCTTAGGAACAAGGTAAAACAATACAAAAATAATACGCTTTTTAATAAAGATACAACCGACCTCAATTTCGACTACCTGAAATCTTCAAATTTTCCAGATATTTGGATTGATTATAAAATTTATATGGGACCACCTCTGAAGTATCACCAACCAAAAAAAAACACCAAAATCTATTCATAATTGGCGGAATAATCGAGTAACATACATACAAAAAAAACATACAGTCGAATTGAGAACCTCCTTTTTTGAAGTCGTTTGAAAAGAAGAACGAAGCAGGCAAAGCCAAAGGCTACACTATACAACACACGAGGAAGGTAAAATTAGAGAAAGAGAGCGATTTACTAGGAAGAGGCCATCGGCCACACAATCACTCGGAATACCAGCCATCAAATACCGATGTAATAAGTGTTTGAACTAAGGCAATGAAACTGGACGGACAATAACTGGACACAATGTCCGAGTATCGGGTGATAGATGGTGAACCTATAAGAGCGTATAAATACGAGTGCATTAACTCCATTCGTGTTCGATTATACGTAGGTGAACGTGCATTTGGCATTTACCATCGACTGCCGATCACATAACAAAACACCGAGCATGATTGACGTTGTTATTAACTCCAAACCACATCAAACATGTCCGTAATCAAAATGTTCACGCTCCATTTCCTGGTGGATAACGGTGTTGCGTCTCCGATATTTTGGTCAGCAATGTGTGAGGTCATGTTTGCCAAATTAGATATTATAATGAACGCCTTATATTTAAAAATAATGATGCTTTGTTTCGCCAATTATTTTCCATTTTGCTTCGTGAATGTTAAATTGTTGTTACCAATTCTGCCCCGAGCCTTCGTGACGCGTTTCTCAATAACGATAGAATACGTCACCTGGCGTTTTTGTAATAATATTAATTCTGCGATATGACGACGTATTAGCTTTTCGGAATCAATAAGTATAACTTTTGGACTAGTTGTCATTAAAACTACAACCTCTAGATTTATAATGCCCACGTCATTTACAATTTCATGCGATAAACTGAAACTACATTTCTTCAGTTATGACACTTTCAGTTCAAAGGTAGCTTCTTTCTAGTTCGTATACCTAATATATATTTCTACGTTTCCTCCTCCAGCGCAATCGATATCAAGTCGTTAGATATGTATTAGGCCACGTATATGTTCCACATGAGTATGTACACATTATGTGTAGGTATAGACACTTGTCATAGCATTATAAAGAATACATATTATGACAAAGCCAGCATGAGGTCATATCTAATTTTTATGTTACGAATAACATTAGGAAGTCGCAAATTAACAATTTGAATTAAATTAAATAAGCGTATAATATAATATGAGAAATATAGTTTTTATGAAGATATTTGCGTATAATTTGCTAAGTCACATTGTATTTTTTTTAAATATACATATAGATATAAATACGTTTGCATAATGAGTGACTAATATTTAGAAGCGTGTACCTGCTTACCTAGAATAATTACATATTTTTTTTATATTTATAAATGTAGAACAAAACCTACTTTGCCGGTTTTGCGGCAGTCCCTGATCATCGGGCTTACTGCTTATTATAAACTATGTAGATACAAATATTTTTTTGGAAACTACTAGACTACTAGTTTCTAGACCTAAGAATTTAAACTACCTAAGTATTACGTTAGTATGAAAATCATCGAGCTCCGGACGGAACCTTTGCTTATTTTTCGATGAAATCAGATTTATTTTTTTAGGTCGCTTCCCAACTAAAAAAGTATGATGCTTTATATTGAAAGAAAAAAACGATAAATCGCGCGTTCGATCCGTCGCATCGCAATTAACGAGACGGGGTCAACCCCGCGACCCGAGCCACCATTAGGTAGTATTCACTATTCTGCGGGCTGGTAAACAAGCCACCATGATGTCATGCCGATACTGCCGCGATGCCGATGCTGTTGACCCACCGCTAGGCCTTCACCCACCGCGCGATCTCAGATCAAACGCACGCGACCATTCCCTTACAATTTTTGACGTTTGTATAGGTACTTTAAAATATATGATTGTATAAGTACACAAATGTACATGAATTAATTGAAGTTGCCCTTCGAGATTTGGTTGGCACCGACCATGGCGGTCCACCGTATGACCAACGAGAATAATAAAAGGGGGGATAAAGAGAGATTACATTTTCTTCTCTTCTGCTTTGTTGGTCCTCCGCGCGCATTCCTTATTTTCTCGCGACGCTCTTCTCTCGCTATCTTTTAACGCGAGAAAATAGGAATAAGAAAAAGAGAAACGAGAGAAAAGAGAAAAACAATGAAGAAAAAGAGAAAGCTCTATCCCATCTAAAGACATAAGAACTAAGGAATAAGGCCTACCGGCAAATCTTTCATGTCTGTCGTAATGTCGTCACTCCTTGCGAACACATGAGCTAATTTTTTTTCTGTATAAGATGAATTATTCGTTTTTATAACCCACAGACAGACTCAAAGTCACAGCTGGATCCGGATTTTAAAATCTAGGTATCGTATTTATCGCTGTAGGAAGTTAACAAATTGTTATCCTTAAACTCGTATTAATACTAAGAAAAGTTCTAACAATAAGTTTTATTTTATTGGTCTTGTTTAAGACTTTTAGTCAATATTGTCGTTTTTGTCTCCAAGGGTAGTGCACCAACATTTAAACGTCCGTTTAAAAGATGGGTTACGTATAACCACGGATTTTAGGGTTCACCATGCCAAAACTATTGGTTATTTCGAATAATCAACTGATTATTTTAACCGACCTGAACCACCTCGGTTATCGAGTTTAACCGTGGTTTAACCACACGTTTGTAGTTAACTTTAAACTTTTAACAGCTATCTTCATTGAATGTTTGTCGTCCCATAATTGTGCCTACAGGAGTATTGCATAACATTTTAGAAAATAAAGGAGAACAAATTTCAAATGACGATCCCAATCTTGATATTCCGGCACCGTGGAAAGAAATGCTTGCTCAAGGAGTTATTACTTACAAGACAGTAACGTTCTATTGCTAACACTAGAAACATAAACCCTAAAAGAAGGGGATTGATCAATAACTATTATCGAAGTCTTTGTGTCATAATAAAAATATTATGTTAAATATAAGATGTCTATTTAAAAATACAACATCTATTTATTTAAGTAATTCAGTTAACTAATAAAATTCAATTTCTTTTTGCCTTTAGTTTTTTTTTTTATTCTAACTGTTCCTATAAAATTGCTAGGCGTATAGATGATTCCTTTACTGCTTTTTCTTGCATAATTTTCACTAAATTAATACCAAAGAAAACATTTTTTTGGTCTCTTTTTTTTAGCCAGTCTTCTTCACTGGTGAAATTGTTAGACTAGCCTCGTTTTTTCGGACCCTCCATTTTTTGTATAGTATTATATTGTAATTCAAACGACCGAGCAAAATAAACACTTCTATTCAAAATCACGCACAACGACAACCAACCATAGAGTAACTGTAAATACTGCAACCAACAACGAAAACTTCAAAATAATAGCACGCGATATAGACAGTTGACAATTGACATAGATAACTAAAACACTACTAAAACTAGAAGTACAGTGCAGCAGAAACTTCCGGGGCACTTGTTAAGCTTTTAGAATTAGTAGCATTTTTATGATATGCTACTAAACATAGACGTCGGTTGCGTTCAGTGAAATAGTCAACACATTAAAACTTCGCTAATCAGTTGCTTTAAAACATTCATTCATTCATTCCGAAATATCATACTACTGTCAAAACGTTTAAGATGGCGTCCGGTTTTGTAACCGCTCTTCTAAATTATCTGGTGAACAGAAAATATTGAACCGGCTGTATAACCGATGTTTATTATATAAACAGTACAGTAGGCATAAGCCTTTATTAACTACAACAAACTACAAAGACTACTTAGCCTACTACACAACAAAAAACAAAAGGATTGTATCCAGACCGATGAAAGTCTAGAGACAATCCAAATGCTCAAACCCACTACCAGTCGGCAGCGTACCCAGCATGCTGGCGGCATTGCCACGCTGGATGGCAATGCTTATGCGTTGAGCCAAATAAACGCCAGCATTAAACAGTTGATATTGAAACCACCGATTATATCATATTTGGTGCACTCTACACTAAGGGGGTAGGTCCACCCTGTAGGTCCACCCTAAGAGTAGCCCGTCATGACATGGCAATAAGGTGAACAGTGTCGGTCTGACCCGAGACCTGACCTACTGATTAAAAGTATTTCTACGTGTTAGCTCCTGGGCTGGGAATCTAGGTTAAAATATGTGTTCAAAATGTTTTTCTTACCTGGCCAAAGTTCCTCTCAGTGTAACGGTTCCATTCGGGGCACTAGGCAGTTGCACGTCCATGTATTCGAGCACGGGTTCAGATGGTGGCGGGTCCGGGAGCGGTGCCGGAGCGCTAACGAGCGGCTCCAGGCGGCAGGGGATGGAGGCGCGCTTCGGCGGCGCCGCGCGAGGGTACGTGTGATGCCGCGCGCTGCTGCTGGCACCGTGCGACGCGCCCTCGCTGCGCTTCTGCTTCGGCAGGGTCCTCGCGCATATTGCACTCGCTGCATTCTTCAAATGCGTCCGAAATCTACTGTTACTGTTTGAAACACTCAGCACTGCTCCTTCCATCTTCAACTCTTATCGCACGAAGCTCAAATCGCTTTCGAATCCATTTTTGGTCCTTGCGAACTATATTGAATTTTCATCTTTTCAGATCCATGACTCTTTGGCCAGGTCTCCTCCAGAAAATCTCATAAAACTTTCAAGCAGATCGGAGTGATTTCCATTGTTCAGGGTCCTATATTTCCAGATTCTTTATACTTTAAACAATGTTCGTTGAATTCTTCACTGCGATTTGAAATGAAACTCCACTTTAACTCTACTGTTGATTTGTTTATAACAATGTTCATTTCTGAACTGGATAAGAAACAAATGTAAGCATTATTCATACGAACGATTACATAAGCGGATAATACAAATCACAAAAGACGTTTGCACAAATTCTTATGTCGGACGTAAAGAAACGAACACGTGATCGATAGAGATAAGTATAGAAACTGAATTTTAAATGATATTTAATGGGTTTGTGACCGCCACAGCCATCCAAGAAGCATATGAATGAAGTCTGTCTAAAACAAGCAAGCATTTGTCCAAATACGACGCGTGTAAAGCACACATACCAACAAGATGACTACATTTTAAACGATGTGATCAAGTTAACATTTCTAACACGAACGATAGCGAACCGTAATTTGAATTTAAAATAATATGAGGTAGTCACCCCAATTTGCAAGTCATCTGTGAATTCTGTGATCCGCGTCACCTCGGTTTATTCATTATCTTGTGCAACTTGACCTTATTGTAGAGCTAAAAGGCAATAATGTTCTACTTTGAGGACTAATAACAGAGTTCCAATGCTTTACCTATATGGCGCGGTTCGATCGATTCCTTCTCTACCTTGTGCTACATAGACGTGCCTGCTGCAATGCGGCTGAAATTTTTGTTTTGCACGGCTGTAATCTGACTAAGACTAAGGTTGGCATTTAAGTATTGTTATAATCATGAACAAGATTTTGGAAGATTGTTGTAGTGCAGTTACCGCGGAAGGCTTCGAAGGCCCCGCGCCGAGCGAGGGGAGGCGGGGGCGAGGCGTGGGCGCGCTGATGTCACCGCCGGAGCCAACAGCTCTTACATCACCGGCCGACTGCCTCCCACCGACCCGACCAGCTGCCTGCGCACTCGCACCTTTACCACTAACTACTAAACTTTTATCCCTTCCTTTATAACTGCAAGTTATAAGCTCCCGAGGTGTACTTTGGTAGTAAAAATACTATTTTCTGCTCATGATAACAAGTAGACACGTTTTTTTTGGCAACATTTAGTTGGGAACTTTACTACCGGCCGCTTCATTAGTAGCTAGGTACCATGAGAATTGTTTTACTGCTATTTTACAACTACATGTAGATCTAAGACAGGTATTTTTTTATAAATAAACAACCGACTTCAAATTAATATGGGACCACATCGAGAGTAGGTAGGTAGACCCTTTCAAATAAATCAAAATCAGTCCACAATTGATGGCAAAACCGGTAATCATACATTAAAAAAAAACATGTATACAGTCGAACATAGAACCTCCTCTTTTTTTAAGTCAGTTAAAAATATGAGGTTGGATCGAAAAACGCTTTGTAGTTGTACTGTAGTTTTCTTTTGTATTCCGAGATGTAGTCGTTTCGTTTTGTTTACCACAAGAACGGTTTTGAAAAGTTTGCCAAAGTTTTCAAACAACTGAAAAGTTGATTAAACAATGTTCATACAATGACTTTGAGATTAAATCTAGCAGAGAGTAACTATTTTTGGTTTCATTTTGTAAAGTAGAAAAAGTGAGCACCCGTAAAATCGATTGACCATTATCTGCGGCAGTCAGAGATCAAGGCCAAGTGTCGCCCACGTTAGCTAAGTAGTTATTAACTAATTTAATGACAATTAACATTAATTGGTAGTGGCCTTCATTAAGAAGTTAATAACCGTTAAAGCGGCAGTGCCCGGAATAAAGCCGAGCGTGAAGAGTTCTAATAGAGACCAGCGCTTTTGCGTTACTTTGATCCGAATGGATCGACGCCAAGAGAAGAGAAAGTCGAAGATGAGATAAAGCGATACTGTAGTCGTGTCGCGTCTGTCTAGTCCATAACAGAATAGCAAACCAAAACCTCAAAAAGGAACGCATGACTTACATAGAGAAGCTATGGGAAAATTAATTAGCTAAGAAGTGATGCGACATTCAAAGTTAATTTGGACCATCGCATGACATCAGTCTGCAGGCCACTGTATTTGATGTCGTGTAATGATATAATGAACATACAATTCAGAATGCTTTGTAATGCAACATAGGAATATCTATGATGAATTTATATCGTCATTATCATCATCAGCATTTATATACCATAATTATGAAAGTAGTCCATAAGATAGACAGGTTAGATCAAATGTTCAAGCCCGCCAGACAGGAGTGTACCCAGCATGCTGGCGAAATTGTTTTATTGACTTTTCCGTTGACAATATCCTAGCAGAAGCGTGAACCAGGCTGCGGTCGGTATCCATTTCCCACGGCAATGATGTCAAATTGGTTTATCAATCACGGCGCTGACGGATGCGGCGGTGTCGCCGGCCGACGCGACACCGACGCGGACGCACCGTGGGCGTCATGTTTTATATGCCACTCGACGAGTTCACGCAGTGTTAATCGACTGGCGGGATGCGCACAACAATTCAACAACTTAAAACATTCGCGCACGAAAATTAACAAAAAAAAACATTAATCAACTTGTCATTCGATAACACAAACGCACACGGTCAAGACTAAGATGAAAAAGTCTTTAAAGACCGTTAAACGTTAACAATCGCTGTTACAGCTAAACGGGTTTAACGGCATCTCGTGATGTGGACGCGGATGTGGCTCGAAGTTAGGCGATTGTAGCTGCAATGTGAAGAGTTAAGAGACTATGTATTGTCCATTGATTGTCAGCAATAGAATCCGAGGTCAGGCGATATGCTTTGCGGAGGGTCGATTGTGTTCTCATCAAAAGAACGGATACAAGAAGCCTGCTCAATGGATCCACTTACAATACGACATGGCATAGTCCAAGGATGCTTAGTAAATATGACTTCGAGTTGATATGATTTACCTACAATCGTTCTATGTATATCTAGGGCACAGTACAGCTAGTCTTCGATGCTAACTGTACAGAGGGGACATTCACTTTTCGGTACATATCGAGGTATGTTTCTTCCACTAAGCTAAGGCCATTGACGAATCGAACATTGTATCGAGTAGGTAGGGATCGGCTCACATAGAACACCTACCCAATGCTCTCGAAATAGAATGCAAAACATTCCGGATACTAAGAGTATGTCGATAACCAACCGTATTTAGTTATTCGTATTAGTCATAGGTATCGCTAATATGATTCGGAATATTTTTATTTATTGCCTACTACGTCCTTTTAAAACAGGATAATTATTTAATAGTGTTGATTATACCGGATTCCATGTAATATTCTTTTTTACCCGATTTGTTTATTTTACAATTATAGGTTTCATTTTCAGGTCGCGTTTTTGTTTCTCTTTTATTGTCTACGTCATCTAACAATAAATTATCATGATCAGTTTTCGTTGTATTTTGTAGCACATAAAGGCAATGGTTTTAAGTAATTGTTGAATGTTACGGACAGGTATGAATGTACAACGTACTCGTAATCTTATCTAACTATGAGTAGGTACGTCATCTAGGTATATCACTTAAGCATACTATACCTAATAATAATTGTATGAACATAAAATAAATTACGTATAAGTTCTTATAATTTAATTTAAGGCTCATTGGACAAATAGTCTATGTTTAGAATATTTAGAAATTATAAATATGTAAGTAATTATCTTTCCTACCCAGAAACACAAGCCAATTTTTCTTGCGGTCTTAGATTTTTTTAAAATTCAACTGCACAAGAGTACTAATACAATAGTACAAGTAGATTTTGGTGTGAGGAATACAAATTAAGGTTTATTAAACTAAGACAAGAAGATCATTAACAATAAAAAATAACTCTAACAATCAGATAACTAATTGTATTGGATTCGAATGAAATAATGGATTCAAATTAGGGTTAACCATATACGAGTAGAACTGCCTAATACAAAACGCAAATCATGATCGCAAAAAGTTAACAAGACGAACAGTGAAGTCATCCGAGCCGCCGCCATCGCCCTGATCAATCACTTTAGAAAAAACAAACTATGTATTATACGATTACATTAAATGGAATAATAACTTGTTTTTATGTAGATAATTTAGTATTCGAAATGTCTTTAAATTTTCTTTTTTTGCCATTGAGTATATGTTTGAAATTAAAATTGGTAAGTATTTATTCTAAATCTTACAGTCACATAAATGCTTAGGACATTTCCCATATCTAGTGGTACAAATTTCCCATACAGGCTGATTCAAACTTAATGGCGGCTGTGAATTTAGGTGCGAGACGCTGCGCAGTAGCAAACATTAGGCGTGCGGTGTGCGTACTATCGCAATGTCTCGCTTTCAGCGCACATCACAGCCGCCATTAAGTTTGAATCAGTCTGTACTTCCTTTTATGAACTAGGCCATAACGACACATGCCTTTATAAAATTCTGTTCATAATTATTAAGAAAATTGGTGATAGGTAGCTAGCTAATAGTAAATTTCATCTTACGACTGTCAAAATGTGTTCGTAGTGATTACAGATTCTGCATCGGCGTCGCTATTCGTTATCGTCTTAAAGTGGATGAAAATTTGGATAATTCTACTCGTTTAAGGCTACGCATGATGTGCTGTCATGGCTGTTGTTTACTAAGGTAATAACAGACTGCTGCTGAAGGTAGCTAACGTTTACAGATTAGCTTCTTCTACAAACAGACGTCAGACCTTTGTATTCTCATAGTTATTTGTAGAATATTTTTCTTTTCACACCACATGTAGTGCAACGAGTCAAACGTTTTTATTTTCGTTTTTGCGTTGAGTGTTCCGTGACTTTATCTTGCGAGTCTTTAGGCATATTCTGATCTTTATACAGAACAACAATGTCTAAAGCATTCAAATCAACAAAGAATATAATATCTATCTATTGCTTCATAAACGGAGAATGATGTAAAGACTAAGTGACTTCACTTTTATTAAAAAGTGTCCCTATTTGAGTAGTAATGTAAAGAAGTTTTTGAATAAACGCAGTATTGGTTCTAACCATAGTGGAAAGTTTTATGCAGACATGTGATTGAAAAAGTAAGCAATAGTAGATTAGTGATGAAACTGAATAAAAGCTAATTATGAATTCATTGCTAATGATGGTTTTTACCTCGCATTAATTCTGGAATGCGTGTTAAGCACAGATTCAGTCTAATTTATTAGACTTCCACAAAATACGTGCTGACATACTTAACCCTTTAGCATTTGATAACGGCTGTGGCAGGATACGAGTATCGGCAAACATGTAATGTAATCCACGATCCGACATAAGTATGCAACGGACAATTCACAATGAAGGAAATCATTTGCTGTATTATTCACCAGTGTAACCTTATCGGTAGCAGTTTCCACCAATTTTATGTTCTTTCACTCAACGTCACTGTAAACAGGCTGGCATGTTCAATGTACGAACCCAGAAATTGTATTTGATGGAGAATAACCGCGCATACAGCACGCGCGACAGCCGATCGCGCGGTACTGGTGATGGTGACCGGCGAACGATAGCGGCTAACCGACCCTACGCCCGGTACCACGATACATATGACGAAACGATGCTCATGCTATCGCGAAACACACGGCTGAACAAGTAGGCATTACGAATACGCAGTCACCACTGGCTGAAAAGCGACCGAGCAACGAAACGAGTGAATGTGTTAAGAAGCCAGTACTGTTGCCTCGGGAGCTGATAACAACTACTCTATATACAATCGTACACATACACGCAGAGTAAACAAACCATAAAGTGTAGTAAATACTTAGTTAATTGTATTTGTAAGAATCATATTCAAATAGCTTCAAAATAGGCAAGAAACTTTAATCGAATTGTAACTTTCCACAATATGCAATAATACCTATAGATTATGTTTCACTTCCTGCTCAACATAGAGTAACCAATAAATAAATTAAATATTGTGTAGTTTTTTTTACTAATAGCGTTAATGAACATGAACATATTCATTCAAATTTACAAAACAGCTAGATGAATAGGTTATAAAACTGAGCTTGACATCGCACAAGTTTTGGACATCACTAACATCAAAAAACTTGTAGATAGGTAAGCACAGGCTTAAATAGTTCGATGGAATGGCAACACAGATAAAGGATGGTAAGTGACACACTAGGGCGGCCTGACCTATACAGTAGCTCCCAACAAACCCAAAATAAAAACAACGACAATAAAAAATAGAGAACATGTTTGACCTTCAGATTTGGTTCACGACGACGACGTCACGACCGAACCGCTGACCGACCGACCAATGAGAAAGAGAAAGACAAAAATGTAATTAGCTTTCTTTTTACACGATTGCAAAAAAAAAGGAGTGTAATGTTTTCCGAGTTCATGTATGTATGTATGTGAGTCTCTTAGTTCCACCATAACTTCTAAATGCATGGACAGATTTAGAATCCCGAGTGACATAGGCTATAATGTTTAAAAAAAAACAATGTGGGGCAATTCATTTATGCTCTTGTTGGGATCGACGCGAACCAAATCCACGGGCCTGTTAATGCTTTAGGCGCATTTTGAAGCAATTCACTTGGACCGGAATAAGTCGGGACCTTGCAGGTGAAAGTCTAATTGCTGAGGTTAAAGCCCGGGAGGTGAGCTCATCCTTTGGCATAAATAAAAGCATGATATCATATTTTGGCAATAAAGACAAGACACTTTTGCACTTGTACAAAAGGCTGGCTCGTCATGTCTTGACGGTCAAGTTACAAGTGAATAAACACATTGAAGTCATTCAAATTTAGTGACGGCCTTAATCATTAAAAAGAAAGCAGAAAGATCACTTTAAAAGATTGTTTTCTGTTTTAAATTAATAGGCCAGGGGCCTTATTTTTGAATAGTACGCAAAGTGACGCATGCGAGCGGAGCACACTTCCAATCGATATTGAAACTTATTCCAAACACTTTCGTCCGAAGGTCAGCTCCGCTCGCATACGCAACTCTTGCGTACGATTCAAAAATAAGGGCCCGGGTATGAAAATGGAACGTAACATGTATGTCTTCTGATTTTGCAGAATGATCTCTAGATCGCAGGCCACACAGAAATGGTATCGGGTGCGGACATGCCACGGGTTCCATTCCGATTTCATACTAAATACATTTAAATAAGGCACAATTTACGACACACCGACGAAGTTCATCGGGCGTGCATCGGGCGCGGACCCGCCCGGTGAACGTCATGCGGTGTGTGCCTAATTTCAATGGGTTTAGTATGAAATTCTCCGTCCGTGCTATGTCCGCGCCGACGCCATTTCTGTGTGGCCTGCGCCATAGACTGGCATTGTAAAAAACGTAGTTTGTCCATTTCCTCAATAGATGGGACAATAACTTCAGACATAACGACTTTATAATTGAGAAAAGTGGATTACAATGAACACGCCTATGCAATATTATACGAGGTCTATGAACTTTATCACAAACATTGCCCTTTCTCAATTAACTCTTTTTCCGTCTTCGAGATAATGTCGCACAAAATTTAGAAGACTCGAGGAACAAACTTGGAAAGTTGTTATCAGTGGACACAACTCTGATTATATTACTGTTACGTCTGGCGTGCCCCAGGGCTCTATTCTTGGCCCTCTCTTATTTATACTGTTTATTAACGATATTGATAAATGTTTTGCTCACACAAACTTCTTATTATACGCTGATGATTTAAAAATCTATCGACAAATCAAACATACTAATGACTGCTTACTGATTCAGTCAGATTTGAATCGACTCACTCAATACTGCATAACTAATAAATTGCATCTTAGCTTACCTAAATGTCACAGTGTTACTTTTACCAAAAAAAAAAAAAACATTTATAATACTTATTCACTCTGTAATATCCCCCTTACGAAGGTGCCACTTATTAGAGACCTTGGCGTTACTCTAGATTCCCAGCTACACCTTGATGTACATACAGATAATATAATTAAATCCGCTTTCAAAATGTACGGTTTTGTGATGAGAACCGCCAAAGATTTTGTTCAGCCCTCCACTTACATACATCTTTACACATCTCTTGTCAGGCCACGTGTAGAGTATGCTACCCAGATTTGGAATCCTATCTATTCCAAATACAACGACATGATTGAAAAAGTTCAAAGAAAATTTCTAAAAGCTGTCAACTATAGATGTTTTCATGCAAACCTTGAGTACGAAAAGCTACTTAAAAAATTTAAGCTCATACCCCTTTGCTCTCGACGATTATTTCTTGGTGCCACGTTCTTACATGGTATTATTAATAATAGATTCGATTGTCCTGATATTACTAGTCAATTGTTCTATATTTGTGCTGGAACGGTTGCACGTAGGAGTGTGCGTAAAAATCGTCTGCTTTGTGTTAAACCTTACATTACTCGTACAAATGCCGGTAAACGTACACCCCTGCGTCAACTAGTTGACACGTATAACACTTGTTTCGTAAACGTAGATATATTTGGACTCTCTCTGCCACGATTTAGAGGGGCTGTTCTGGAATTGCTTTTGTAAGCTCTTTTATTATATCCTTAATATTTTGTTGGCTATTTGTGCAATTCGAATAGTAATTTTCATTACGCAAATTTCCCTTTTGTTTGTATACAACGTATGTTTAATGTTTCTTTATCTTTATCTTTGTCAAAACGTAATCTTTATCTTTATATTTGTTACTGTGTTACCCCAGCAAAGAAAAATCATCCTTTATTAGTATTTTGTGGATAATGCTGTGGGTGGCGTAGTAATCACATTTATTTATTTAAGTTATTGTGTAACTATTACTACGCCACTGTTAATTGTCCCAAATAAATAAATAAATAAATAAATAAATAAACCCCTTCGGCCACGTACGAAACCAGAGCCAGTTACGGCAGAACAAAAATTCTTCATTATACGATACTGGTTACTAGGAAATAACTGTTAATACTGCTGATTGTAACGTTTTTTTTAAGTTTAGGTAAAAAATAGTGCTTAGATTTTTTTTTACCGGATTGGGTGATTTGCAATGCTGATTAGGATTAGGTACATGCAAACCGAAAATTACATGAATCTCTTTGTATAGCGTACATTGCATTACGTTGCGAGTAATCATCACCTCCCACAAAATACGAAATTAGTTCAATACTGAAATCAAGATGTTGATTGATCAGAAATAGATCTATTCCCAAGGTTTTATTGACTATATATAGATACTTCTAGTGCATCACTCCAGGCACAAAGACAACATCCGTCATGGAACAATGACCAAAATAAAGTTGATCATTCTCGGCACATCGTCGCGGGGAGCGCTGGTATATTTTGGCAAGTCGAGCGGTGCGTGTCGCGGCGCCCGATGGCATCATCGCTGCGGAGGATTGTGACGTCACCACGCCTTTTCCAAACGTGGCGGCCAGACGAAAATAGTGGCCGCCCCACCGCCGTGCAGCGCGGCCCCTCTCCATCACCGACGGAATTAGCGTGAGCGACCGGCGGCCATCACCACCGCCGCCGACCACCGCGCACCGGCCCAAACGCAACAGCCAGTGCATAATGATTTTCACAGTTGCCGTTCCATTTAGGTACTTGATTCTATTTTCTTCCTTTGCCGGCCTTTGTTGAAGATAAAAATTCTGTGTGGCACTGCAAATGACATTTAAGGCAAGTTGTATTCTATCTTTTAAGTAATACTTGTAGGATTGCGTGATAAAATTGTTATACCTAGTAACAAACGGTGTATGATAAAAACTGTTGCCTTGCCCCGTGCTTTTTGATTTCATACCTTTTAAATATTTGACCGGGTCAAAAAAAATAAAAATTACGTATATATTTTTCTAATTACAATGTTTCCTATATATATCAAATTTGGTATCTTGCAGACGACATCCTGCAACACAGGACCCAAAAAATTATGACTGCGAAAATGAGTCAGGAAACCTCATTGAGTTAGTCGGACCAGAGCTGACTAAAATTCCTGGTTAAAGGGTTAATAATAATGGCTTACTTATATGGAAAGCAGACGGGAAAATGAGATCTATAATTACCAATATCATAACCAATTATTACCTATTATCGAAGCCTATTATAGTTCACTGATAGACATCGGCCTCTCAGGGCAAGCCGCGCCAGCCCCGTCTTCGGTATTCCGCTTTCAACCACTGCAAGCTGTCCTGCGTATATCGCGTCTCCATTGAGTCTCAAGGCGCTCTACGTTACTTTCTTTACCGTTTCTTATATTCGTGTTATCCAGAACACATACGCTCTGGAACACGTCTACCCTAGCGGTTATCGGTTCTGCGACAGATATGGCCAGTCCACTGCCGCTTCAGCTCACTAATATGTTGAGTTATGTCGGCGACTTTAGTTCTATGTGGAATTCATTTCGTTCCGGATACAATCCTTTAGAGAATCGCCGAGCATAACTTTTTCTACAGCTCGCGCCGAGCGATTTTGCACTTGTGCACCTACTGTGGGAGTCCCGTGTTTCGGACGTAATATCTATCAATAAGCCTGATTGACATTATAATTATAATACCGAGTAATGGGATTTTCGGATGATATAGAAAGGAGTAATGGAGAAAATTATGACACGTGCGCGTTGTTACTACCCTTGAAGAAAACTATGAGATGCCCAGATAATAGGTATTGTTAGATTTTTTTAATTTAAATCTAGCTGTAGGTAACCGGCCAATCATAGAAGTGACTCAAGAAAATCGCGATATAAAAAAACGCTTAATCGAGCGTTGCAGCGTTGTATCAACATTTTAAAGTAATTGGTGAAGAACTTTTTTTGACAACAACATTTTGAACAAACGACAATTTATGTTTATTTGTGTCATTTAAACATTAACGGCCTTACCTAAAATAATCTCGATTCTCTTAGTCACTGCTTAAAATTCTCTGTCCTTTTCTAGCACGTGCAACTTCACGTCAGAGAGAAGATGGCAGAGCATCTTAAGCAGTGACTAACGGTTGAAAAGTTTTTTTAGGTAAGGCCGTAGAAGATAGCTCTCTACCGCATTAGAAGATAGGTATCGCATCCTGTCTCAAAATAAGCAATATGGTATAAGATGGCGAACGAACCTATTTATTCTGGATTTAAAGACATCCTTGAAAGGATTTAAAGAAAGAAGAAAGGATTTAAAGACATCCTTGTAAGATGTTCAAGTACCCATTAGGGTTTCAGGAATTGGTAAGTGATTGGGGGGAGTGTCCTAAACCAGCAAGCCTAACATGCGCACCGCGAGAAAATTTACTCGATTCTACAAAACAGGACAAGGCTACGAATCTGTATAAGTTTGTCTCGTTTTCGCACGACATAAAGACACGACAAAATTTTCTCGCGGTGCGCATGTTAGCCCTGCTGGCCGTAAAGTTTGGTGCTTTGTGGGAAGTACCTGTTATCATTAAGGCCCGACCGGTTCACGGAATGCCTATAATTGAGTTGATGGTTATTCAATATACGATTTGACTTGTTTCATTCGATAGAAAAAAACTCAAAGAAGCCACTCTTTACAGTTTTTTAATTTCATTTTAGACCTACTTTTCAACCGACTTAAAAAAGAGGATTTTTTTGTATGTTTCGCGGATTACTCCACCAATTATGAATTGATTTTGATGATTATTTTTTTGTTTCGTAGGTGATACTACAGAGGTGGTCCCATATAAATTCTATCACGTTTTTTAATCAAAATTACTGGAATAAATCAAAACTGGAAAATATGAAGATGTCATCCAGGTAGTAGAAATTGAAGTCGGTTGTTTTATTTAAACGTTTTAATTTTTTAAACCTTTATAACGTAACGTGTTAGTTATCGAATGTATCGAATTAGCAGCATTAAAGAACCTAAATCTTCTTTGATCTTCTACCTGTTTGTAAACAGTAAGTAATATCTCGCGATTAATCGATTTTACTCATATTCGAAATTCTTTTAGAACCGAGTACCGAATGTTTCTCCAAATATTATTAAAATCAGCCGGCAAATGGCGCGGCAGCACTTGTTGAGGAAATAAACCTCCAATCAAAAAGATCTCTTAGCACTTGGTCCAATACGCATTTCGTCCAACTCGCAGTTGGTCAACACGCATTTCGTCAAATTTAATACGCAAATAGTCCAATAAATATAAGCGAGAAAATAAACAACTGTTTAATAGAATGACAGGTATATTTGTTTATTTTACTTAATAAAAAAAATACAAGATCACCTTTCATCTTGTTTTCTCTTTGACACCTGTCAATTTGACGCTTGACATGGTGTCAGTTGCATCACGAATAATCACAGACGACATTCTATGAAATCGTAGAATACCTATACCAACCTGTAGAACCTATAGAAACAACTCAACAACGTATAGGAACAACCAGTGCCGGACCGAGGCCAGATTTAGGTTAGAGCGAGATTTTGGCGCCCCCTACACCGTCACCAAAAACGCTCTGCGGCGCCATTAGAGTACTCGCCGTCAAGGGTCAAGGGGCGCCTGGGGCGGCGGCTCCGTTGCCCTATGGACGGTCCAGCCCTGGGAACAACCTATAGAACCTGTACCTATACCAAGTTTCGTCAAGATAGGTTGAAAATTACGGCCTGTAGGCGGCTACCAATATCCAAATATCTGTTTGGAGAATATAAATATGGGAGATATGATATGGGGCTCTCCCAACTTGGGAGTACCAAAGTAGGTACCAAAGCAATCACATCATACAATCCGACCTTCGGCATGGAGATGTGAGAGGTACCTACGAGTTGGTGGTCATCTCGACCGCAATACCTATTAAGTTGCCCGCGAAGTCGCACTGAATAAGTATAGGTATAAATTAATTGAATAAAATAATTGAGTAATACTTAACAAGTTTCAATGTATAAGTTATTTTTAATTTATTTAGAGATCTTAGAGAAAAATACTAATAAGAGTAATTAGATGCGATGCGATTATTTAAAAATACTAGAGTTACTTACTCTAAATATTACAACCGTATTATCGCGATCTCTACATAAGCGGGTAACGAGGTCGGATACCCAGCTAGATAAGATAATCAACAAACGCAGCATTGTAGACATTGCAGAAAACTGCGGTAAATATATTCGCTAAGGTGGTATTCCATTCATTGGTGAAAACGCGCGCGACTGTCAATCGGTTCCGAGAAACCTACTCGCGTTTCCTGGAAGCGCTACTATGAGCGCACACACATGCACACACACACGTCGTCGGTGTATCGCACACAGCCGCCCACGGCCCTGATAACGCGCGCCGTGACGACTTTAACGAGACGTATCAGTGCTCTCATTAAACATCCAACTTGTATTGCGTACCCGGTTCTCCTTACACCTAATCAAACAATTTGTTGCGCAGGAGTTGCGTTACCGACACTCATTGCTGCTGACACTGACATCCGACGAATATGGATGCTCATTTTAATTCCGCAGAAATATATGTACTCATACTATCTCTAATGTTTCTAACATTACCAAACACTTTAGAATTTAAAAGTAACTTCTATTTGCAAGATTGTTTTTTTATTTCACTATATTTTTATAGAGGATGCAAGTTTACATCCATTTGCAGCTAGAATTTGTTGGAATGGTCGTATCGTTCCGTTTTGCCTGTTGAATTTTTTTGAATTTCTGCTGTTGGGTTAATTTATTACTTATTCTATTATTTGGGAATATTTTTGCAGTTGGTACATATTGGAGTCAAATAATGCAATGCCAATGACAGAGCTGTCGAATTTTACCCTTGACTGAACCATGACTATAGCCCCTTTAACAAGTCGTGAATTGCTTGTGTAAATAAAATAAAAATACGTTCCAAAGTTCCAATGCCAAGCCAACAAAGATAATTTCAAACGACAGATAAACCGTAGACAAATGTCGTTCGATCGAGTTTAATAAATGACCTACCAATGAGGAGTCTCAATAGAATGATAGCAGATCATCGGGGTCGGCGGCTAAATGCCAACGGTCAATAATAAACGGTCAATAATGTCCCGACATGTGAACTGACCAGCCATGAATCAATTGAAGTCTAATTTAATGCCAAGTACGTTTTGTTTTGCATTTGACCGTTCGTGCCTATTAATATGATCGATCGTTCACTAGGTCACTCTAGATCCAGAATAAAGTTTAAAGTAGCTAGCGAGAATCAGGAACAGTCACAAATTTTAGTAAAACATACTCTAATTTTAGATGCCTGAAGGCTCGCATGCCTGAAGGCGTGAAATCGCCAGACATAGCAATAGCAATGTCCCAATAAATTGAGCAATTTGATGATGTAAATAACGGTTTCTCACAATACGGATTTTGCAGAGACACTGAACTTTATTGTTATGTGATGTGTGGGCATAAAAGTTTATGAAGATGAAGAAGCTTCCACTTGACAGCCATTTCGCCAGCCGATATGCCACGATGAAGCACGCTACAACAGGTATTCCCAACAACAGGTTCACCCGCAACTCGAAGATACACCCAGACCCAGAGTTTTGATAAGACAAGAAGACCCAAGAAGACTTCAAGCTGATTTACTTCTTTCTTCAAAATGTTACCCAATCACCAAAACTATATAATTAGTAGATACATTTACACTGCTATATCATAAGTAGGAGGAAGCATGCACAAAAACATTAATCCAGTTCTAGAAGTTCTACATTCAATACAAGTTACAAGGAAACATCGTAAAAGTTATCCAGCTTTTACTTATTTAGTGCGCAGATTTAGCTTTGGAAATAAAGGTGTAAATAAAAGATGAACTCACTTGGTGAGAGTGGTGGCTGCATCGCAGACCGCGGCGGCGGCGGCCTGGCGCTCCGCAGCCGCGTCTACCATGCCTCTGCATCACCGCGCTGGGCATCACTCGCGACTCGCGCCACCTCGGCCCCTCGCCCCACACCACCACCCACTACACTGCCACAGGCACGTCACATACATACGAACCACCCTCACAGGCACCGAGCGTCACCTGATCACCTCGTTGCAATATGATACCGACACCAATGTCTCGGATTTCAATGTGCGTTCGATATATGCAGTTTGATACACGTAGCTGTTGCCGCGAAGCTTAAACTATCTGTAACAAAAAAAAACTACGCTTTACAATGGAAGAATATGAGAGAGAATATTTTCAACAATCCTATTTAATAAGCCAATTAGCACTTTATTCAAATCTCTTTTTAGGGTTCAATAATAAAATCCTTTCAGAGCTGAACACGGCATCAAATCGACGTCAAGCCAAATGTTTTGGAAAACTTTCTACCTAGCCTAAATGACAATTCAACCACTAAACGTGCATACCAATTTTACTTATCAAGACATCCCAAATGTCTGTTCATTGGTTCATTGTCTACTTATTCGACGAAAACACCCAGCGCTGTCATAGAAAACTCATATCAAATGGTTTTTCGGTGAAGAAAAACCTCGTTACGAAACCTGCAATATACGGTTGTCCGAGAAGAAGAAATTAAATGACCTATTCATCCGTCACATCCGCACCGGGAGCCTGGTGGACTATAGACCAATAATCATTCTAGAGTTGATTTGGCTCTCGTTTCGCGTCCATTGTTGCGACGACCGACGTCGAGACATCGCCGCTTTGGTCTGCCTCAAAGTTCCATACTCGGATGCTGTGCTACCGCGAACTTACTCGACAATTATATGACACAGTAAAGTATTATTTAGCCGTGACCGTTTCACTGCACGGCAAAGGGATCCCTAGCTTCCTTTTCCTATAGATATATAGATACAAAGGTACTTTGATGCTTTGGTTGGTGTCTTTTGATGGGCTTTGAAATATTCACTGTATATTGCTGTGGTTTTGTCCTACAGTCTTTGGATATGGGCAAGAAGTGTCCGGTCCAATTCGATTTAAACTACTGGTTTTTGTACATTTCTATTAACGCACTAAAACATAGTACGTAGTAATATATCTCTATGCACTAAAACAGATTTACGATTTCCACATACAAATGAATCGTGCATGTTTGAGGGCCATTCGAGGGACTTCGGTGCATATTAATAGCTGTCATAGGTCCAATAACTGGAGCGACTGTACGGAAACATCACGAAATGTAAAAGTGATCAACAAAACATCCCTAGGAGTTTTGTGACAAGATTACATCACAGAACTCTAATACTATAGTGTAGTGTGTATGTGGTATGCATATGTCGTGAGTGGTACAACTCTATTGCAGTCCGCCTCAGAAAGTAAACCACCTTTAACCTTTTAGTAAGTACCTTTGCCCGCCATTATTATTCAGCCGCCGGTTATTCAACCGCCATGCTGTAGTTTCGGTTCGAAGGGCAATATTACCAAAGAAATTACTGAGCATTAAGAGATTTGCGGATTTCATGTCTAATATCTCAGGCTGACGAGCGCAGTGCAGGACTTTGTTCGCAAATTCAGAATTCTGGCACTGCTACTGTTATGGGCAGGCGTGATGCCACCAGGCTAACATATTGCTCGTCTCATCACTCCATAGCATTAAATAATACGCTTATTAAAAAAAACAACCGACTTCAACTTCGAATAACTGGATGACATTTTAATTTTTTCTAGTAATATTAATTTTAAAACCAAACTACTAAATCAATTTCGATAAAATTTATATGGGACCACCTATGAAGTATCACCTACCAAACAAAGAAAGAATCACCAAAATCAGTTCATAATTGGCGGAGTAATCGCGTCACATACATACAAAAAAAAACAGACAGTCGAATTGAGAATCCGAGAAATTGAGAACCTCCTTTTTTGAAGTCGGTTCTAATCTGAGGAATCGATCTCCTTCCCAGGTGGCTGTCAAAAAAATTATGTTCTAATGAGGTCAGAAATGTAGAAATATTTCGGGCTTCATATTATTAGGCATTTTTAGCCAATGTCTGTGTTTTGTTCTGACCTCTAAAAAAATAACATCAATCAATCTATAATAGGTATACTATAAGAATCACTGTCCTGACATAACGACAAACTTATTAGACTGACTGACAGACTACGCACAGCCTAAACCGCTGGTCGTACAGACTTGAAATACGGAATAGTAGATTGTTTACCAAGAGAAAAAAGAACAATTTTTAAGGCGAGAGTTTTTCTTTAAATCCAAAGCGTAGCGAAGTATTCTAGAGTAGAATCCTGAGCGCAGTGAGGGATTCAAAGTACTACTCAAGCTTAAAATAGTGTTGGTCTCGAGGTGGACACTCTACTCTTTATGAGAAAATAAGTGCAACTTATGAATAAGAATAGTACTACGTTTATTTCATTATCACTACTCACACTCATTTCTCACTTTTTATTGAGGAAGATACACTGAGTTAAATTAAAACAAAGTAAAATCTGAATTTGAGTAAACAATTACGAACGAAGGTGGAATGGATTTCGTGAGTTTATGTTTTTTCACAAACTTGTTTTTTAACAAATTTTATTGTTTCGGGCGCCTTCGTTTTTCAAACAGCCTGTTACTTATTCATACAATGTCAGTGGTTGATCTCTTTGGTGATTGGAACTTTTACTAACAATATCCAGCAACGGTGATAATGGAATGGACGGGCCCAGCGCTTGCAAACCGTTCAAAATTAACAAGTCAACACAATCAAGAAAAGCTAAAAGTATGCATATTACTTCTACCGGAAAATAGAGATAGCAAATCTAATTAGGTCCTACTGCATGACAAAAAGAGAACACATGTATTTGTCTTTTGCTCTCGAACATTCACGAGCATTGACGAAGGATTCTCGAAGTCTCTCTGTCTCGTAACATTACGATCGCGTCAAAATGGCGATTACCTTAACATGCAGTTGTGCCAAAATACAGTGATGAATGTGTATTTACTTGTGGAATGTGATCCCCAAATATTAATTGCGAATTTTGGTAGTGTTATTACACTTGGGGAATGCACATGAAGTCTAATTTGGATTTATTTGTATTGTTGTAAAGTACGGCTTGCATGTAGCAAAGACAGTATGACTGACACGAGCGGAGAGCTGGCGCTCAATATTATAGTCTTCAAAATCCGTGCGCTTATTTCCCGTCCATTTATGTTATCATTGTCGCTGACAATATCCACTTTCCAAATTCGAATAAATTTTCATCCCTCCGGGCGGAAAGTGCTCTTTTCTGCCCTGTTTGCGAGGAACAAAGTAGATTTCGCGCCTAGAAACAGGTTACAAATTCAGTTAGAAAGCGTGAAAAGTAATTCCTAATTCATAACGTTGGTTACAAAATGTGGAAATTAAATTTCCCTTCTGGTAACTGGTTAGGTACAAATTTTAGGTACCAAATGAGCCGAAACGAAGACACGATGCGACGGTTTTGTTAGGAACAGAAACGCAAGCTTTTGCATACCGTCAAACAGCGCAAAGTCGCATATCTAGGAAATGTACTCTGTATGGGCATAACAGATAACTCGCAGCTAAGATGTTGTATTGTATTACCCGCAAGTATCAGTGTTATATCATAACTAGTCTCAAGGCGCCACCGCGCAGCTCGTGTCGCCTGCCAAGCCGCATAGTTCGGCACCAAAAAGCTGTGCGAGCTTAATAGGGATAAAGCTTTAGCTATGGGCGACGAAAATCTGGTGACGCTAACATTTTGTGGTTTATAGTAGCTCTATAAATAAGTTGTTGAGAACTTGTGGAGTTGGGTATATGCACATGATTGGGTTCTCTAGAAAAGTTCAATTTTCTATGATGTGGAAAATTATAAACTTCTAAGTGGAACAGCTTAGAATTAAATTTAAAAAAAGTTATTACTTCTGCCAATGGATAGGCCAACAATCGATAGATTATTGTTTATCCATAGCATATCGATAATCTGGAACAGTCACGAATATTGATTGTCCTGCCGATAGTATCGATGCCATATTCGTCCCTGGCGAGTTTGCCATAGATAATAATAGAAATAAGGTATTAACACTATGTATAATAATAATAGAAAGTACGTATTGACAGTATGTAGGTTTAAACTATCATCATTAGACAAAAATAAATACTATCGACTTTATCTATGACGTAGTCGATGACATTGAGTGACAGCGATTATCGCGGTTCGATTTTATTGAATATTACCACATTTTATACTATCGATATTATAGCTCGATGTATCGATAGTATCGATATAATTACTATGTCGATGCTATCTCTAGCCATATCGATAACCTAACTGATTTTCAATGTCAACTATCGATATTTGGGCAACACTAGCATAAATCTCACAAACATATCGATGGTGCAAATGTCAAAGGGCTTAAAGGACAAATCCTCATTTTACAGAAGAGCACAAAAAAAATATAGAAAAAAAAACATAACTTTTTTGTTTTTATAGCAATCGATTTGGCTTAAAAGTCATATTATATAATTTTTTGAGCTGAATCGTATCCAAGCATTTAATTTAACCTAAGTACCATAGTTTACGAGATAGCTGTCCTTTAAGTATTGTACTTTCATGATCTTGTCCCTTAAAACCAAAACAGACATAATAATTATATAATATATAATAATTAATAACTAAGTAGGGCGTAAAAGACTGCAATGAACATATCAATAGGTCTTAAAGGACAACTTCTTTCTGAACATACTTCTGAAAAATGTGTCCTTTAGACTGTAAAATGGGGTTCAATATTCCTAAAATTTCTGGTAACAAGCTATCTGTGACTTTTCTGCTTATTAAGTAAACGTAACGTTGGTTATGGAGTATTTTAGTCGATTTTGTTTTTTTTATATTTTTTTATATATATATCCGGTAATTGTCAGTCATATTAACTGTGTCCGCAATTGCACAGGCAAACCCCTCAGAGAGGTCTTCGAAGAGTTACCAGATCTCCGACGCGAGCAAGTCCACATCAGGGTCCGTTAAACTTGATCGAACCATCCGTGACGCTTCTTACACGTCCGTAATTCCTTGTGGTTTACACCAGTTCTCGTTCACCAAGGAGAGCGTCGTGAGCCTCTAGTCCACTGTCTACATCGTGATGCATGTCACACTAGTTGTCGAGTTAATAATCCTTAAGACTGCACACTTCACGGTTGTTGACGGGTTAAGATGATAATAGGGATTGAAATCATGTCTATATAGAGGACACTGCTGTACAGTAAAATTATTCAAAAAATTCAAGAGACAAATACAAATTTTATGTGGGTACGAGGAATAAAGTGTATTATTTGAGAAAACATGTTTTTATAAGCGTTATAGTTTAAAATTGTAACGCAACTAAAACCCGAGAATTAGCTGTAATGTTTAGTTTATTGAGATAAAATTAATCGAAAATTACATTTATTTATTAAACTTTGGTAGTAAGTCTCTAGTAATTAACTAATCCGTCGTCTGTCGTGTCCTTTAAGAACAATAGGTACTAATCCAAAATACGTAAATGCAGGTTATGTTGTGTTGTTGTTTATATGTCATCTTATTTTTGAAATGACCTTTAAGCATTGTACGTTAAGGCTTATGAACGTTACGTTAATTTAGTCGTATAAAATTGACTTATAATACCAAAAATGATAAAATCGCTTATTTTCAACCATCAATAGCTAGCTCAATATTTGACGCAGATAAATTTTAAATATACCAATCGATAGAGCTTGAAAAATAGATTAAAACTGCATTAAAAAGTGTTTTTCGTGAAAATGTCCCTTAAGCCCTTTGACATTTCCACCATCGATATCTCACAAACATTATGTACACCTGCAGGCCTAACATGCGCACCGCGAGAATATTTTCTCGATTCTACAAAACAGGACAAGGCTACGAATCTGTATAAGTTTGTCTCGTTTTCGCACGACATAAAGACTCGACAAAATTTTCTCGCAGTGCGCATGTTTGCCCTGCAGATTAAAATAGTCATTCATAAGAAACATGGCTCCATTCATTTTAAAATTGAACAAATCTTATGAAACTTAGTTACCTTTATTAAAAAAAAAACTTTATTAAATGATAAGTACCTACCTTATTCAGCAATGCCCTGAACTTTTTTGCTACTCATAGACTGCATTTTTTATACTCATTGCCTGAGTACTGCTGATAGCAGCTAAAGATAATGCCAGCCCATGACCATAGGGTCATGGGCTGGCATTGTCTTTAACCATCAGTTGAGCATCTCCTTAATAATTACCATAAATAAACCAGAAAGTTACCAATGATATGGAATTATATAGGGTTCCATAACATTAGCAATCTAAAATAAAAAAAATATATTATAAATTATATTTTCTACTGTCTAAAAGATCCAGATGTTAAGCAAAAAAACGTTGGAGTTTTCAAGAATTTGCAATAGCCGGTGGCCAAACGTGACAATAAAATTTCTTGTCTAAAAACGGGTTACAAATTATTTTTTTAAGAGAGAAAAAAATATTGCTACACAACTGGTTACAAAATGTATGTAAATCAAATTATTTTTCGACTGGAAAGTGGTTACAAATTTAGTTACTAAGCGGGAAAAACAATTCCTACTTACATAGTTTACTTACTACTTTACTTACTGGTTACAAAATGTGGAAATTATATTTAGATCATAGTAACTGGTAACATATTTCAGTTACTTAGTGGGACGAAACGAGTTATAAAACAGGTTGGCCAAAAATGCTAGCTTTTGCATACTGACAATGTGTGACATTTTATTCATTTTATCTTATATAATACGCTTTTTTTTAAAAACACAACCTATTTCAATTTCGAATACCTGGATGACATCTTCATATTTTCTAGTAATTTTAACTTAAAAACCAAACTTCTGAACCAATTCCGATAAAATTTACAAAGGACCACCTCTCAAAAATTACCTACAAAACAAAAAAAAAAGAGAATCATCAGAATCTGATCATAATTGGCTGTGTAATCGCGTAAAATACATTTTTTTTAAAAACACAGTCAAATTGAGAAGCTCCTTTTTTAAAGTTGGTTGATAAATAAATAAAAAGAGGGATGCCATGGACTTAGTTGTTATTCATACTCCTGGGTCCTGCTGCTACGGTCATGGAAAAGCATCTTCTTTTACCATCATTTTCATTATGTACATCAGAAGAATATTTTTTTCTCATAGGTAGGTACTTGTTCTGGTTCATAAAAATGTAGCAGGTAAACAGATAGACATGAGTGTCCTTCTTGTATACTAAAGAACCTTATACAGAAAATGTGTTCATACTAATTATTCTAAGTGTAAAAAGGGCATTCAGGAGTTGTAGATGAATCAATGAAACAAAATATTAAATAGACATAAACTAACTATTATTTTAAACAAGGCTCTAAACCTAATACTGGGGTCAGACCAGAATCGTCAATTAGGTAGGGATCAGACCGGAAATGTACATTAAAAATAAATATAGTGGGATCAGACCTTGGGATCTGAACGGAATAATCATACACCCGAAAAACGTTACCCTTTTTGTGTAGTAGGATAGGTAAGTACTAGTTTTTCATTATTATTTAAGGGGTTCAATAAAATATAATCATCAATCAATTCTAAAAGGTACCTACCTAGCATAAAAGGTAGGTAGGTAGGTGGTACCTACCTAGTAGATACGAGTGAACAAGAATACAATTATATGTATGAGATCATCGATAAGTATACACAGCAAATGTAATAAATATAAATATGACTCACCAGCTAGGTACCTATATACTTGCTACAGAGACCGTGTGTAGGTTATCATTATCACTACTATTCATGAACGTCACGCATTGCAAGATACGATACACTCCGTACTTTATTCCCACACACTTTAGAATTTCACATAAACTAAATTAATTACTGTATGTAAACATATTGGTACATCATCATAGCGCACAAACATTTCCTTCTGACAGGAGTCGGGAGATATTTATTTGTAAATGTTTTAGGGTCTGATGTACATGAAAGAAAGAGAAACCGATCGAGAAACAAAGCAAAGCAACAGAACAAAAATCTTTACTGAATTTCTTCATTTAGGACGTGTGGCGCCATCTATGTATTATTTAGAACAACACTTCATGGGTTGACACTTGACAAATGCTGACAAACAAATTTGACATTTAGTATGCTTGAAATGAGGTAAAAATGATTTTGTGTTTGAACATGTTTCTAATGATGAATCTAATACAATTATTGTTATAATTCCTAAAAAAAATTGGCATTATTACAAAATGTCGCTAAATCGTGAGGTACACTAAAATCTTAGAGGCTTCTACAGGAAATTAATCAAAAGCAAATTATTTCGATGCGCTAGACACGTTTGCTCAAGGCTACTGCGTGCATGCAAGAACAACTTTTTGTGTCTGCATCTGTTGATTAAAATTTGAAACATAATAAGCTTCTAAACAAGGTCAACAGTTTTCATCAACTCGTCGTAGACAAAAATAATTAAAATTAGTGATTAATATGACCAAACCTTCATCTATTGTGTTTACTGAATATCTTCACCTAGCATACTACCAAAAGTCTCCGCGAAAATGATCTGTGTCTTGTTTTTCGCAATCACGACGTTACATGAACATGGATGACCTAAAATGCGAATATGTGAAGAAAAAAAGATGTTTGGGACTCTCAAGAAGTGCAAATTGAAGAAATTATGTTGTTTCATACGTCGTTACACGACAATCATTGACCAAATCGAACCATCACCTAGCGATTGGTGTATTACTCGATAGCAAAAGTGAAAATGTGATGTGTCAAACTGATTGTTTACTTCGCGGACAGGTGAGTGGTCTGTAGAAGTGGTACGCGAGGGCGGCGGGTGGCGGGCGGAATGTCTGGTCGGTCGAGTCCCTTGAACGGCGGTTACGAGTCCGCGAGACTCACCGTCCGCAAGGACCTGTTCCCGGAGGCACGATCGCCAGAGACGGCAGGAGCCTCGCCCGACCTCGACGAGGAGCTCGTCTCCTGCGTTAAGCTGGAGACAGACTTCGAGCAAAGCATCGACGAGATTGCCATTCAAAAGCAGCAGCTGATAGCCAACGGCATGATGTCGTCACCGTCCCGCTCGCGCCACAAGAAGCATAAGTCCAAGCGGGACTCTAACCGCTCTGCAGTCAACGGATATCCCCCTCAGGAGAGCAAACGCAAAAAACGTTCTCGCCACAGGACTCGTTCAAGCAGAACAGGTGTTCCGCAAGTGCTTAGTGGTAAAAACTTAAATTTAGTGAGTAGTAGTGCGTATCGTGTTGGCAATGATGAAAATGAGGAAGAAATGGAGCCCGAATCAGAAGAGGAGGCGGAACAAGTAGCACAGAGTAGTTCCGACGATGAAGTGTTAAAGTACAGTGTAAAGTTACCGTTAATTAAACCACGTCAAAGTGGGAAACCCTTCAGTCATGAACTTAGTCAATTATCAACAAAAAAGAGAAAAAGGGACAGAGAGAGACGTTCTCATGTAGTGATACCAAGCAGTGGGAAACCTCGCTCTATGATGGAATATACTCGTAGCAAAAAGAAATCTAAGAAGTCTGAGAGTGTACCCGTCCCTGAACCTGAACCTGAACCTGTGCCTGTCTCTCCTGTACCCATATACAGGAGCCAAATTGTAGATACACATACAATGAAGATTAAGATTAGAAGAACGAGTGTCCATGAAACTGTAAGTAATAATTATATTTTTGATAACATATCATTATCTTGTGAGAACATTATGGATGAAATGTCTTTATTGAATCATTTTATTAAGTTGTTATTACAGTATGTGTCTACTGCAGATAATTAAACATCAATTCTATGCAAAATCCTGATTAAGATGTAATTTTAACTATATCATTAGGTAAAACAAATTGGATTAAATCGAGGCTATTTAGAACTGGTTTCTTTTAGTTTCTTTGTGTCAATATGTTTACATAACTGTAGCTTCATGCATAGCATTGCCTGCTTATGTTTTTTCTTTCAACAATGCACTCTCTAATTTCTTTAGCTAAACAGTAATAATACACTATACTGCATAGGTAGGAAACAAGTATTTATGTAAGAACAAGAGAATGTGAGCTAAGATAAGAGTTTTTTTTTTGTTATGTTTCACCGGTTTGGATTCTGGTCCTTTAAGCCGTATCATATGTTTCATTTCTTCTATTGTCACTGTCACTGTTTCCGTTTGATGTTTAAGAGTTTTCATGAATGTAGCAAGCACTTTAATAAAAAAAATACAAAAATCAACAGTAACAAAACAATATTGAAGATGATATTAAGTGGGTTTTGGTTAATTTTGAGCAAAGCTTATACTCGTAATATTACCATTAAAAGACAAAATGTAAATAATGAGTGAGAATTTTCTGTTTGATTAGTCAATGAAATGTAAGGTTCTGCAAATCTTACACTAAAAACGCGCGAGCTCTGCGATTGAACACAGTATTCAGTAGCTATTTTTGGTATGACTTTTACCATTTAATTTAATTTTGGGCGTCTTTCAAAAAAGTTGTACATTTGCTTATTGGGGGCGTCCAGGACTTTAGCATTTTTTTATAATTTTTGTATGAAATGTACTTAAATAAACTGCTTATTTAATTAATACATATTTAAGTTATTAAATTTACTGTTATGGGCCAACAGTTATTAATATTAAAATATCATAAATATAAACTCCAAAAAAGTTTAAAATCTGCATGTCCCAACTGCTTTTTTGAAACTTTCAAGTCTCAGAAAAGTTTAGATAAATTAAGTAGCTGAACTGTTGAACTGATAAATACAACTTAGAGTTCTATATTGTCTTAATTGGGCTTAAAATACCTCAAATTGCTGCATTTAATTGTTGTCCCAGGAATTTGGTAGATCCGGAATTCCAGCAATAGACACAATACGTTTTCTCATACTTCAACGAAATATTACCCTAAAATATGGCTATTTTTAATATCTAGCAATATTAATCTTGTCTGTAGTATAACTCATTTTGAAGCAAACCTCAGTGTAATCAAAAACTGTTACGAACCTGGGCATGTTGCGGTGGTTCAGAATTTGAATTCCAGATAGTGACGGGATTTTAGGGTGTAGCAGCAGTTTTTAAAGTTATTTGTTGTAACACAATCACATTTTTGTTTATAAACTATAGTAAATCATATCACATTGTATCCCTAAAATAAACACAACATTTTGAAGTTTGGTTGATATGAATACATCACATCGGGTTCGTCACGTATTGTATAGCCGGAATCATTTTGTGACGCTCCGGACCTATTAGGCTGGGGCTACATTTAACCGATGACTAGTAATAAAATTAAAATAAATCTATTAATATTATAAGTTAAGTTATATTATAAGTCACCGATAATCTTCGGAATGGCTGAACCAATTTGGATAAAATTTGGAATATACAGAGATATCAGCTTAGGGTGTACTAAGCCGCCGTTTTGGCTTAGTTCTTTCAGTGTAACCTTAGCTTACTTTTTCCAGTGTGTCACTTAAGAATTCTAGATAGTCACAGTCCCATACTTTTGCAGAGACAAAAACGAATCCTATTCAAGAAACATTTAGTTATTTCTTAATATTTATGTTCATTTAAGACTTTGATGTCACATATTTTTATTATTTGTTATTTAAAATAACAATACTGCTTTCTGGTTTTGGTGAAAAGTATGTTTTACAAACCGAAAGTATTACTAAACAAGCTTGAAAGTTATGAGCAAACTACCTGTTAAAAATCAGACCAATAACTAGCTACTATGCTCCTCGCAAACAGGGCAAAAAAGAGCTCTTTTTTCCCTAAGGATGAAAAGTGATTTGAATTTGGAATGTAGATATTGTTAGTAAAAGTTCCAAACACCAAAGAGATCAACCTTTGGACATTGGACATTGTATGAACAAGTAGGTAACGACAGGCTGGTAAAGAAAGGGGCGCGAAAAATAAAAGAATTAAAAACCTAAAACGCGAGACATGCATTCCGCCTTCGTTCTTGGTTCTTTACTCAAATTCGGATTTTACTTAGTTTTATTTTAACTGAGTGTGTCTTCCTCTATAAAAAGTGGGAAGTGAGTGTGAGTAGTAAGAATTAAATAAACGTAGGTAGGTACTATTCTTATTCATAAGTTGCACTTATTTTCTCATAGAGGGTGATAAAAAGTAGTGTCCACCTCGGATCAACACTTTTTAAGCTCGAGTACTTTGAATCCCTCACTCTCTTCTGTGCTATCTTTCAAAGTGTAAAACATAGAGGTTATAGTTCCTACCTCTATGGTGTAAAATAAATATTGCTATACAGTTGATCATTACTGAGTTAAATTGCAAAAATAAAAGGCAAGAAAAACAGATTTCTTTGAATATTTTTATAACTACTACTCATATGCTAGTTTTCTGAGAAACAATTATAAAACATTAAAATACCTTTCAAAGGCTAGAATCCTTAAATCATTCCGAGCACAGATCATATAGCAACACAAACACAACTCACTGTTGCGTGCAGGGGGCGAGGTAACATTCTATGCTTGCGTTTGGCCAATCACTGGGATGACGCAATCTGAGTTGTGAAATTCAATGAAATTCGGTATTTGCGGTGGCTAGCAGTGGTTTTTAAACTACTAATTTTTGTATGGGGGGAAGTCAGATGATCAGTCAACATGGTTTATAGTCTTTGATTCCGCCGAGTGACATAATAGATAATAAAACAATAAGGAGCCATTTACAAATGTGAAAAAAACTTTAACTAAAATGATTACATTGTGGGTATAGATTGAACTATACTCACAATTTTTGTTTTATTTTTACGGGAATACTCACTTTTAATTAAATCGGATACTCCGACTATAGTTTCGATCACATCCGGTGACCTTTTTCTAAGAGTGAAAACAGAGCCCGACGCGCGTGCAGCTGCGTCCTGCTTAGCACACAAAATGCAAACTAAGCAAAACGCAAAAAAAAAAGCAAAGCAAAACGCAGCAAGGCTTAACTTCGGTTTACCGCCAATCGAATTGGAGGTTCATTTTTTTTTACAGAAAGGTTTTATTATATGAATGCTTTTTGCAAAGTTTCAAGTTGCGGAAACAAATACTTTTTGTAAAATAATTATTTTAAATTGCGAAAATCACCACAAGTTTTGACAGTTTTGTACCACTTTAACGTTTCGTTTTACTCTACCAAACTGAGTAAATGTCGTAAATCGTAAAAAGTTAAAATAAGCTACTATTTTGGTTAATTTTAGATGTTTATACACTAAAACTCCATTATTTACATTAAAAAAGGTTTTTTTACATAAACAAAACACAGAGCACCCGACTCGAGTTGGTTAGGTTCGAAATGGGTGACATATCCGAATCAGAGCACCCAGACTTGAGTTGGTTAGGTTTGAAATGGGTGACAGATCCGAATCAGAGCACCCCGACTCCACCTAGGCTTGTGGCCTCTACCCCTAGAGTGTATATAAAAAGTGCGGGAGCCAGAAGCTCAAGGGAGGTCCTGAGTGGAGCGAGCCATACATTGTCGAGTGGAGCGAAGGGGGGAGGTGGCGAGCGAAGCGAGCCGGCGACCTCCGTAGCGTAACGAAGGCCGAGTGTGGCGAAGCGACACTCAGGGGCGACCGCAAGAGCTTCTGGCGGGAGCCCACCCGGAGTCAAATTTGAGTTAGTTAGGTTCAAAATGAGTGACAGATTCGACTCGGAGCATCCTGATTTGAGTTAAATCAAATATCGTGTTATGTTTCTACCCTCCTCCTCCCCCTCCAATTTTATTGACGATAAAAATGACGTTTTTGGAAAAGTTAGGTAAGAGTAAATAAAACATATCTCCGAGGGGGGTTCTACCCCCGCCCCCCCTCAATCGATTGGCGGTAAACTAAAGTCGTTCCCCCCTCCCCCCTCCAATTTTATTGTCAATAAAATTGAAGTTTTTGGGAAAGTTAGGTAAGAATTTAAAAAAAACATATATCCGAGGGGGGGGGGGGTCCGCAAATTCCCCTTCAAGGGGGGAGGTACTATCCCTCCACCCACCCCACCCCCCACCCCCACCCCCCCAAAATCGATTGGCGGTAAACTAAAGTCGTACCCGCAGCAAAGCTAAGCTAAGCAACGCAGCTGCACGCGCGTCGGGCTCTGTTTTCACTCTTTGAAAAAGGTCACCGGATGTGATTGAAACTATGGTCGGAGTATCCGAGTATTCCCGTATAAATAAAACAAAAATGTGTCAAAATCACGTCAGTTTACATAATAAAATTATACCCACAATGTAATACCTTGATAAGCACATTCCGAAATCATATACCTAATTTATATGCATAAATTTTACATAGATACCTACATGCAAAACAAACATTTTTTTCATCTTTGGCAAACGATTTAATATGACTTGCGTAAGACTGCGAATGTATAAAAATGAGTGTTTGGTTGTCTAAAAAAACAAGGCCTGCTAAAAATTAACTTAAAATAAAATGTATTTTATTTTAAATTTTAAGTCAATCTGTATGTAAAGCGAAAGGAAAACCACTTACTAAACAGATAAATATATTTTTAAATAATATGTTTTAAAGAGTTTTCTGTTTGACCACATCCTGCATAAATAAAGCAATAATTGTGGTCAAGGACGGAGCACGCTTATTTAAAGAACCAATTTACTCTGGATTTTAAAACACCTGTTACTCATCAGGAAACACTTTCACAAATCTGACTGCCTTATAGCTCAGTTGGTAGTATGCCTGCATTGAGAGCCATAGGGCATAGGTTCGATTTCCACCCAGGGCAAAGAATAGGCTAAATGACTGATGTTTAAATCGTTGAAACCAATAGCTTTGATGAAGAATTTAAGTGAATATATTATGGTAATTGAAAACATTATTTAAATCGGTTAATAATGTTCTGATATATGAGCGTTTAAAGTTTTTGTTAGAGACAACTCTGTCCCTTACCCACAAAACAAAAAATGACGTCACGCATTACTTGTCAGAATAGAATTTATATGGCGTCCTGACAAGTGACGTCACGATTTGCTGTTTCGCGTCGCTGTCTAGCATGATATTAAAATGCTTATAAGTTGCTTATTTTTGATCAGATTTTAATTTTCTTTTCATTAATCAGCTATATTTATGAGCCACATTTGAATAGGACAATAAAAAAAACCTGTCATCTAGCCTATTATGTGTATGTAGAATAATGTGAAATTATGTGAAAAATTATGTTATGTGACCCAGACACAGTACAGTTTTTGTAGTGGTAGGAGTCTACTGCAGAGTCCGCCTGGGGAAGTACCACACCTTTGCCAGTTATTCAACCGCCAAGCAGTAGTGTGCAAGCATTACTGTGTTCCGGTTTGAAGGGCAATGCTACCAGAGAAATTACTGGGTATGAAGAGATTTAACATCTAATATCTCAGGGTGACGAGTGCAGTGCAGTGTGGCGCAGGATTGTGTTGGCAAGTTCACAATTCTGGCACTGCTACTGTTAGTGGCAGGTGTGACGCTTACCACCAGGCGAAAGTCTTGCTCGTCTCGATAAAAAAATATTATAAGTATGTATATTTACAAAAAAGTACATAAGTATTCTAAGTGATCTAGTTCCCAGAGTACAAGCATTGCTTATTTTTGGGCTAGATAGTGCTGTGTCAAATATCCATGCACCAATATATTTATTCACACACAAATCATCAGCTGAAGACGTCCTGCTGGGGGTATTTAGGGATAAATAGGGAGTGGTTGCCGTAACATATTATGTTTATTATTGTTCACCAAAATAATCTGACATCCAAACTTTATAGTTACAGGTGGCGCCACCGGTGCCGGCTCCAACGTTATCGGTCTCTGACATCGGGCAGCGTAAGTCGAAGAAGAAGCGAGCGGCATCACCGGTCGCCAGTGAGAGCTCAGGCGAGGAGTACGACCCTACCAAGGGTGACACGGCCGCCGCAATGAGCGTCGCAGCTCCCAAGTCTAGGCACACAAGACAAAGGGCAAAGAAATCTAATAATAATAAAACTAACAATGGTAAAAGTAAGGGTAAGTTTTCATTGTGTTTCAATTAGAGTTGTAGAGGTTTTCAGTTGTTTCAAGCTTACAGAAAAACTTGGTTTTCATTGTTCACTTCACAGGTATTTCGATTTGTCGGTAAATTTCGTTTTCTCGTTCGAAACTACTGTTCAGTAAGCAACTGATAAAATAATAAAGACTGCTAGAATTATTTATGTCATTGTTGTTCGTCCTTATTTACGTACATTACCCTTAAACTCAGTAGCCACTTATCCAGTATCAAGCAACTCTTTCCTAGTTTTTTTTTCAGATGCAAATTTGAAGTCAATACATACAAATAATAACTTTTACTGAACTTGATATTCTGCAATGTGCAATTTCACAGTGAACTTCGCAAACTTTTCACTCCAGCATTTTTATTTTTTCAACATCGAAAACCCGGTTTCAAAATCGGTTTTATCTTAAAACCGAATAAAAACCTGTTTTCATTACGCACTGGTTTTGCATTCTCTTGTTTCAATCGACTAAAAAGGAGGTAGTTTCTAAATTTGATGGGGGACATATAAAGTGGGGGAGATGAGATTGATCCAGGCGTTACTTTGCGGAAGTTCATCTTAATCAACCGTTATATACTAAAATTCCTAGTGGAACTACACTAGACAATTTTAGTACATAACGGTTGATTAAAGTAGAAGAAACTTTACCAGCAGTGAACTATGATAGGCTAACTATACTGACGATGAGACTAAAGTCAAAGTTATGCTCGACTCAGAGACGACAAGACCAGCACTAAAGTTCTTAACGTAGTTTTGACATAAATTTGTTTTATTTGTAAAATGTATCCTGATACTCCAGTAAAGTTGCGTTGCGTTGAGAGGAAAGCAAAGCGAGGCGTGCGCGCCGCACTATTTTAACTGCTTAGAAAAGTCACCAGATAAGATCTAAAGACTGAATTCACGTATGCCATTGAAATTCTTCTCTAAACTTGTGCAGGTTTCCTCACGATGTTTTTCTAGCGGTCTTTCCGTTATGCTAGGGCTTCATCTGCGTGACGGTTTACGTCCAATTATCGGAATAATTAACGTGCAACAAATGATGCTTTAAGCAAAGCGCTACATGGGTGGCCACACTATCATTTGTCATTGACTATCGCCTAACGTCTACCGACCGACGTTAATAATGCCACTATTGCCACTATACACGGTGCGGAGCGGTTGCGAGGATGGTGTGTACAAGATAACAAACAAGTTTTGTGCTACAACTTTCATTCAAGAAAAAAAAAACACCTGTTCCTTACAAAACGCTCGTGGATCTTATGATAAAATGTATAGAACAGCTGTTTTTTTTTCATTCATTCTCAAAAGTCGTAGATCAAAAGTTGTTTGTTTACTTGTATGCAACAGAACCATCCTCAGAACCGCTCTCTAGCCAATTAACTAGCACCGTCTATAGCATATTAACGCGCGGCCATATCTGCGTGCTGTATCATTTACCGCGCTAAATAATGGCATTACACGCAAGTGAAACCCTAGCATTAAGCTACTACGGCTCGTCACGGAGCCCATATAATTATTGTATAACTAAAACAAACATTACCAGGGAGCAGATTTTTTTAATTCATTCCTTTACTCACCTACCTATCCCGGCTCCTAAGGAAAATGTGCTAACACTGAGGCGTAGAGACACAGAATAAATAATAGCACTACGTACAGAAAGTTAACTCCGCAAAGGAATTGAAATAAATAAGGACTCTATCTACTAGGCAATAAAGTAGCAATTCAACTCGCACAGCGCTGGATACCGCTCGCTATATTCATGTAGATATACCGCTCTCTCTCTCTATTACGTATGCCTAGTTACGTGCGACGAGGCTAGCGTGCGGGCGGCGACTGACTTCTGCCTTGCATTGTCCACCCGGACGGAGCGCCGGCCGAACATACCTAATCTGCGGAGTGACACCCCCCTGGTAGAGGTCGTGAAATAACAATAATTACAACTTTTGTTGCAGATAAAAGTGAAAAGACTGAAAGAAATAGAATTAGTTCAGCAGGAAGTAAAGAAGCAGGGCCGCAGAGTCCTTGGGCGAGTTCCATGCCTACTGAGATTCTACTCAAGATATTTGAGAACGTTGTCGCCTCGCAGGGCAGCTTACCTACTGTTATCAGGTGGGAATCTATCTTTATTTGCTTGCAAGACATAACATGTGAAGTTCTGGCATCAGTCCAGTCTATGAACTTGGTCACTAATGATTAACCAATCACGAATAAACCATCGGAGGTGGCAAGCCAAAGTATATGATATTGATACCACTCTGCCAAATGGAGTCACAGACCACATACCTTTTGGCAGTGTTGTGAATTTGTTGTAGAGTGTGCTCATATGAAGTGCTTTATTAGTGTAAAAGTTCTTGAACATGTGTGCCATGCGTAACCTCAAACCCTGCAAAAAGAGGCAGAATATTATGTGCTATGATTATCGCCATTGGCATTTCCAATTGTATATGCTCGAAGTTCCAATCTAAGATTTTAATTTAACATTCATTTGAATAAAAATAAAAAAGCTTAAACTTCCATACTGCGAGATAATAGCCATTAAATCTGGCGCTGCACTGTATTGCGATCGTCGGAGATAGTAGCTATTAAATACGTTTCTGCCCTGTCCACCTCTCTCTATAATTCTTTAATATCCTACTGTTGGGAAATAAGCATAGACCAACCTCAAAACGTACAGGACATATTTCACAATAGGCTAGATGACTGTTTTTTTATTGTCCTATTAAAATGTGGCCCATGAATATAGCTGATTAATGAAAAGAAAATGAAAATCTGATTAAAAATAAGCAACTTATAAGCATCATGCTAGACAGAGAGGCGAAACAGCAAATCGTGACGTCACTTCTCTGTACGCCATATAAATTCTATTCTGACAAGTAAGGCGTGACGTCATTTTTTGTTTTCTGGGAAAGGGACAGAGTTGTCTCTAATAAAAACTTTAAACGCTCATATATTAGAACATTAGTAACCGATTAAAATTATTTTTTCAATAAACATACTATATTTACTTTCATCAAAGCTATTGGTTTCAACGATATAAACATCAGTCATCTACCCTATTCCGTCTCCCTGGAGTTTGTTGAATTCACATAACCCATTATTTCTTATTCAGTCAAATAATTTAAAATTTCTTTTTTTTCTTTGTTGTTTTGTTTTGTCGTTTCTTTTCTTTACTTACGCAGGTTCTTACAATGTTTTCCTTCATTGATAAGCCACTAGGATGATTAAGAAACCATATTTTATCTCCAAAGAACTTATCGATATGGATGCGGTATCTAAACCAAGAATGCATTGCGTTTTCTCCTAACTTAGCTACCACAAATTTCATAAAATGTAAAGATATTTCTATGTTATTAATAATGACAGACAGAGAAAAAAGACAGTATATAAAAAAATGCAATGGCGGGTATGGCTGGGACATCTGTAGCTTAATAGCTTCTGTAGCTGTAGGTTAAGTTCTGAAATATAAGTGTTCAAAGTATATGGGAGAGAGTCATCTGTCCCTTTCTAGCAAAACACGTGCTAGTATAGAATTTGTTTGAAATCGTGTTCTTTGACGTCATAAACCTACTATAGTGCCCTCCCTGTCTAACATGAAACTAAAATGTTTATTACTTCGTTATTTGTGCAAATATAAAATTTTTACTTTCGATGATTTGTTTTGTTGCCAATCAGTTTTTTTGTAAGTCAATAAAAAAAACACATGCATATATTGGCAAAGCAGTTAGGACGGAAACCAGGTAGACTGCGCATCACATCACATCAACAGCCGGAAGACGTCCACTGCTGGACGAAGGCCTATCCCTTAAAGGGAGGTGTTGCCATAATCCCCACGCTTGGCAGGCGGCTTGGGGATCGCAGAATGGCTACCACCGTTAACTGAGAGGACGCTGCTGCCCGTCCTCCGATGGTTACGGATGCAGTTTTAGGACATACCCAGGTCCAGATTGCGCATAAGCAGGTTTAATTCTTGCCAGACTCCTTAATTTTTCATACTGTCTATTCATTAATAACATAGAAATACCCAGATGTGGAAACGCTTTTTATAAATATTCTCTGTGTAAAGATATAATTGTTTTTTTTTTCAGGTTGGGTAGAGTATGTAAACAGTGGCACAGTGTTAGCTGTAGTCCAGAGCTCTGGAAGCATGTAGATCTAGCTCAGCATACTGTTGAGAAATGCAGAACTGACTATAAATTAGTCTGGCTCTTGGAAAACCGGTTATCAAAGTGTCTGTCCCTGAATATTGGTAAGTGTAAACGAGCATTTTTTTAAATTAAAATCTGTCCTTTTTATTTTAGTGACAAATACGTATGATCTTGCGTAAGTTGCTTATGAGGTGTCCCAGCTGTAAACCTGATCTCTGAAGACCCAAACGATCACGTTCCTATAACGAGCTCTGAAATTTTAGGCTACCACGGCCACTGCCTTCTGTAAATCTGATAAACTATTCAGTGTTCATTTGTTGTCTAGCTCAATGGAAGGTGTGCAACGTGACGTGGGTGCTGGCGTGCGTGGTGGACTACTGCCCGTCGCTGGTGGAGCTGAGCGTGGCTGGCTGGTGCCGCATCACGCCCGACCAGCTGTTCGACCTGCTGCAGGGCCTGCCGCACCTGCAGCGGATCGACCTCTCTCTCACGGTAAACATTTAACAGCTGCGAAAGTGTGCCTCCATACTAGCGTGCATGATGTCGCCGTAGTGCTGAGCGTGGCAACCGCATCACGTCAACCAGCTATTTGGACCACGATTTGAGTACGCTTTTATTGATAATGTCAAATCACAGTTGTAAAGATCGTTCAAATACATATTTAATCGCATTTTCCAATAATCCATGTCCTGTTATTTTAGTTCCATCATAATAACTGCACCGACATAGCTCTCAGGGTTTGCAAGTTGAAGTGGGAATGGGCAGGCCACATCGCTCAAAGATCTGATAACCGTTTGGGAGAAATAACGACCACGACGTCAGTGGTAACCACGAACAGGAAGACGCAGCGTAGATTGGCCTCCCACTAGGTTAACCGACGTCCGACGACATTTTGAAAGTTACATTGTGATTGTCGCGGGCAACCGGTGGCAAATGGTAGGTAGTCCTACAGTGTAGCGGTCTAAGAGGAAGGCCTTTGCTTAGCAGTGGATATCTCCGGGCCGATGACTATAATAACGGCATAGGCCGTGGCCTATGGCCCTTCCGTAGACAAGATGGTTGCTTTGTGCATTTGTTTAGCATATTTATTTATTTATTATAAACACCAACATAATGCACATCATTGCATACCAACGGAGACGGAGAGGGTTTGTTACTAGCTAAACGTCATTACAATTATAGGTGTAGACAACATGGGTTTAAAATAGCAAGTCATAGTAAGATTGCTAGTGATTTAAAGTACCTATCATAGTGAATTCAGCTACAATATAACATATCGATAATAGGGTAGATGACTGATGTGTATATCGTTGAAACCAATAGCTTTGATGAAGAATTTAAGTAAATATAGTATGCTTATTGAAAAAAATATTTTAATCGGTTAATAATGTTCTGATATATGAGCGTTTAAAGTTTTAGTTAGAGACAACTCTGTGTCCCTTTCCCACAAAACAAAAAATTACGTCACGCCTTACTTGTCAGAATAGAATTAATATGGCGTACAGAGATGTGACGTCACGATTTGCTGTTTCGCCTCTCTGTCTAGCATGATATTAAAATGCTTATAAGTTGCTTATTTTTGATCAGATTTTCATTTTATTTTCATTAATCAGCTATATTTATGGGCCACAATTTAATAGGACAGTAAAAAAAACCAGTCATCTAGCCTATTGAGCAGAAAAGATTTCGAAGTGAAATAAATTACAACACAGCTTATCTATAATTAAGCAGAAGCAGATATAGTAATCTAAAAAATAAGTTATTATTAAAAATATTTGAAAGTTTGGCACGGATTGACGATTATAGTAAGCGTTATTGTATGTTCCAGTCTGAGACGGGCGGGTCGAGCACGTGCCTGTCGGCGGCGTCGATGGCGCGCGTCGCGGAGAACTTCGGCTCTCGGCTCACGCACCTCACGCTCGCCAACAACAAGTTCACCGCGCTGCCGCAGATACTCGCCTCCGTTGCGGTACGTACCACGTTCATTTACACCAGGGGGTCTAAAATGGCCGCATTAAGTAATTCCCCTAAAAGCAGTTCATCTTATGAATTCTTAGCAGAATGAATTGTAAAAAGTTGCTCTCGAATAACTTCTAACGAATCTGCTATTTGACTTTATGCAGTTCATCTTTCGTCGACCATTTTACGACTCTCTCTAGAAAACTGTCAGACTAATGAATTCCGTAATAGAATCATTTGGAAAATCATAGTATGAATTGGCGCTTAAGTGACTCTTTTACGATTTGCGAAATGAATTATCATAGGATCATATGCAGAATTACTAAACGCGACAATTTTAGCCCCCCAGAACAGCGTTGGAGTATTGGTGGGAATGCTGAATAATCATGTCGCCGCATTGTTTTTTTTTTTAATTTGTTTTTATCGAGTGTTTATTTGTATAATAACAAGTAGGTTTACGAACGAGTGTGGGCAAGGGATTTCGCTTTGGTGGTTTTATACAATGTGTAACAAAAAGGTTCAACAATACTGAAGGGTATCAAAAAATACAAATAGTTAATTGTTCAGTTCGCGATTACAGGTTTGAGCCCATAGTAAAACTTGTTCATAATGAGTAAATATATGGTTAATTGTGTATACATATAAACCAATTCCGCACGAGTGTCATACAAAATTTTACAATACATTTGCGAGAAAACGGTAATAATTAAACAAACTTTATTTTCATTATCAGTCAAAAATTCGCAACTAAATACTTGACACCGGCAAATGCACAAAGCGCAATGCCATAAGGAAGAAAGAAGTTTTTTTTTTTTTGATGTTTCTAATATGAAAATGGCGCGAATTTGCAAATGGCGCCACGAGCGCGTGGTGAAAATTAGAACTACATCTTTCGTTTCATTTTCTCTTTAGTATTAAAGTGAGACAAACGTATCAAGTAAAAGCGCTTCCAAGGAGGTTCGATCATTTAACTTATTTGTTCCCGTAATGTTAAACTCCTTATTCATATATATTTTTATGGATATTAAAAAACTACCGTAAAGTTTACGCACGGCGCTATACAAGTGAGCGTGCGGTAAAATAGGTACTTAGCTAAGAGGGCTCTGTATCGAAAGGACTATCAGAGTAAATGACGATGTTTGCAGAACGTCGGCACGTGAAAATGTCTACATGGTGACAATGGCAAAACGACTTACTAGTAAAACGTCCAAAATGTGAAAACGTCCATTATACAAAAGGTCAGGTACAACCAGTAACAAAACAAAATAGTGAACATATATATTGTATCTGTTGTATGGTGCGTAATGTTTAACTTTCGACCGATGTATACAGGCTTCGTAAATACACTTTTTGAGCAAATGTGATGTATTCATGTTATGTCTCCAGGCGCACTGTGTAAACCTGGAGGTGCTGGACATATCCGGCGCGCTGGCGACGTCTCACCCGGCGGCGGTGCCGCTCGAGGCGCTGCAGAAGGGCTGCCCCAAGATGCGCGTGTTCCGCGCCGCCAACTCGCAGCTAGTGCTCGCTTCCGCCACCACCTCGCAGCAGGTACCCCTCCTCGTACACTTTATATATGAGATACAATACATTCACTTGAACAGACACATTAAGGGCTGAGTGATGTTGGTACACACTTACGATAATACATTTAAAAAAAAACGATTTCAATTTGGTTTACCTGGATGACATCATTTTTTTTCAGTTATATTGATTTAAAAACCAAACTACTGAACCGAGTTCGATAAATTTTAAATGGGACCATGCCTGACAAAAAACCTAGAAAAAAAGGAAAAACAGTCGAATTGAACCTCTTTTTTTAAGTCGGTTGAAAAGTAGCCCTGCTATCATTCCTGCTACTCAATGACTATAAAATCTTTTGACTGATGGTACTTCAACTCATTACCCTTTTTCTAAGTATTTTCCTACGATTATCATTGGAACTCGAAAATATAATGGGAGTAAGTAATAGTAAAGCTGCACTGTCGATGTTCGCAGATGGAGTGCAGCGGGTGGTCGCAGCTGGAGGAGCTGTCCATCGCGGGCGAGGCGTGCTCGGAGCTGGTGGGCGAGTACCGGCTGGGAGACGAGGCGCTGGCGCGGCTGGTGCGCGGCGCCACGCGGCTGCGGCTGCTGGACCTGCGCGGCCTGCAGCGCCTCACCGACTCCGGCCTCGTGCGCGTGCCCGCCTGGGACCTGCAGCACCTCTTCCTCGGAGGTATCGTGTCTCACACGCCAGCCACACCACCAGCTGACGGCCAAGTACCAGTTCGTTGACAAAGCGCTGAGGTGGCGCCACGCAACTGCCGCTGCTCAGCTTGCGCGGCCTGCAGCGCCTCCGCCTTCGTAGTGAATTCAGTTTCTTATAGGCACGCGTGCTCCATTGTAGACCACATCTTCGTCTAACATCAGACGAGGTGGCAGTCAAACGAAAACTTATAAACAATAATTATTAAAAAATATATAAAAAAAACACCACCTGACGCCGAAGTACCAGTACCCCTGACAAGGCTCTGTTCCAACCAAAGAGTGCCCCACTATAATAGGCTAGGTGACTAGTTTTTTTTTATTGTCCTATTCAAATGTGACCCATAAATATAGCTGATTAATGAAAAGAAAATTAAAATCTGATCAAAAATAACCAACTTATAAGCATTTTAATATCACGCTAGACAGAGAGGCGAAACAGCAAATCGTGACGTCACTTCTCAGTACGCCATATAAATTATATTCTGACAAGTAAGGCGTGACGTCATTTTTTGTTTTGTGGGAAAGGGACAGAGTTGTCTCTGACAAAAACTTTAAACGCTCATATATAAGAATATTATTAACCGATTTAAAGAATGTTTTCAATTACCATACTATATTCACTTAAATTCTTCATCAAAGCTATTGGTTTCAACGATTTAAACATCAGTCATCTAGCCTATTGTAATCTATTTTTTTTAATGGTTAAGTGTGATGGTTTTTTTTAATGCGATGGAGTAACTATATAAGCGAGACGTTCGCTTGGTGGTAAGCAGCACACCTGCTCTTAACAGTAACTTTGCCAGAATTGTGAACTCACGAACAAAATCGTGCGCCGCACTGCACTGCGCTCGTCACCCTGAGATATTAGGTATCAAATCACTTCATGCCCTGTAATTTCTCTGGTAACATTGTCCTTGAAGCCGAAACAGAGTAATGCTTGCACATTACTGCTTGGCGTTTGAATAACAGGCAAATGTCGAACTGTGCGTATCGTGTCCAGGTTGCAACGTGACGCGTCAGAGCAGCGCGTGTTTGGAGCTGATCTGCGAGAAGTGGTCCCACAGCCTCATCGAGCTGGACTTGTCGTGGGCGTCCGCAACGCGCCCGCTCGATGACGCCGTCGCTGCGCTCGCTGACTCGCCTCACAGCAAGCTGCGGTACGTATGCCTTCACTCACCGACCTCCCACTACATCAGGGGTTCCCAATACTAGATTATGCACTAAGGGAATAAAGCAGTGTCTTACGTCGCGGGCGGCATATTGAACCCTGAGCTTAACAATGGAGGAGTTATATTGAGTCCTGAGTGAAGCGAGGGGTTCAAAGCTGCCCAAGACGAAGACAGGCTTTATTCCTGAGGAGCATACTCTACTTTTCACACCTTCTGCGAGACAATAAAAAACCAGGGCTCCATAAATTAAAATTCCACTGACAATCACAGGATCAAACACCGTCTTTTGTTTCACATTCTTTGTAAACGCACCTTTTTTTTGAGTTCTGTTTATGGTGGCCTGTTCGATTTCGAACACACCTCTTTACAATGCCATATGGGCATTTTTTTAATTAGATTTTTCCACAAGGTTTCACACGAATTTGACGTTCCAAATTCAAATCACTTTATTCCTTAGGGAGTTTCATACAACTTTATATCCCGAGATAATGCTTTACTTTATTTATTTATTTAGTTTATTGGTACACAAAACAGAATACAGTCAATAATTTAGAAAATACTACTTACTTACTTATTTACTTTACGTTGTGGTTGCATGATATATAATTGGACATTGTCGAACAGGTAGTGTGAAATTTTTTTTGTATCACACCTCCCTACTGCTTAAAATAAAATGCCCACGCCTCCCCTCGGCCCAACAAGTATAGTTCATTTCAAATAGCATGGCTGGATTCCACTCGACACATAACAGTGTTTACGTGCCTGCGGGGCTAAAGTGCGTAACTTAGCCTTAGCTTTTGTAGTTGAATTTATCGAGTAACTACTAAGACTCGCTCGACTAACGAGACCCTACATAGCAATTATGGTTGAATATGACACAATAGCGTCAGTACCACGTTCATGGCCATGAGCGGATCAATCGGTGTTCAATGCTCCAGTTGTAAGCCTTGTTTTATTGAATCTGATATCAATTTTTTTGGAATAATATGTACATGTTTATGATTTCACACACTTTTCTTTTCTTGCACACCCCGTCTTCTATGCATTCTTTTAATCCTCTCCATCCAAAGGTTGCCTGGAAGAGATTGCTTTTAGCAATAAGGCCGCCACTTGTTCCAATATTTAAGTTTAATAAATTATTTATGTGTAATTCTTGGTGTGAACAATAAAGAGTTAACAATCAATCATATTTACGAGAAAAGTTATCTAGCCCAACCAACCACTACCACTCTGTACATTTATATTGAAATACTACTTCATACCTGATAGAGGTCTCTGTTTGTTTTAGAACGCTCAACCTTTGCGGCTCCTCCGTGTCTCTGGAGCCACTGAAAAAAGTACTCCTCAAATGCAAAAATATCGATTCCATCAATCTGAGTTCATGCCGCGCTCTACCGAGGGGAATGAAACGCCTCTACACAGGTAAAGAGTTGCAGGACCTCAAGGACAGCTTAGATCCGCAAAAGGCCAAAGCCAAGGACGAAGAGAAAGATACCAAACAAACGAATAAAAAAGGCAAAGACGCGAAAAAAACCGAAGCTGATTCGAAATCCGACTCCAAAGAGTCGAGTTCGAGTGCGCTCGAGACGTCCGACAGTAAAACGGAATCCAAGGGACAAGATGATGATTCTTTTCTGTTCCAAGAACCGAAAAGTGTTGCCAGTTCAGGGCCGAGTGAAAAGAGTACGCCTACACCAGAGACTTTGGTGAAAGCGTCTCCAGATAGCAAAACAATGGATCTACTTCCTGGCAAGGACGAACCTATCAATCCTGTCCCGGAAGGTAGAAGATCCACTCGAGACGCCACTCCAAAACTGCTAAGTCCTCTCTCGCAGTCCCGACCCGACTCCTCTTCCACGCCACGGCTAGACCCCAAATCCGACCAAGGTAGCCCTCACTTTAGCCCCGTCCCTAAACCCGATAGTCAAGTTCAAACCAGCCCAGACGTCCAACCCGAAGCGGTAAAGGGCAACTCCTGGAACATAGGCCACTATAAAACCACTCCTACCCATAAGTCTGAAGCGAGTCCTCTAAATAGATTAGATAGTAGCAAATTAAAACATGGTAAAATGATAGAGCAGTGCAGTCCCACTACGTCGCTCGAAAACAAACGTAGTCCGGAAGCTATCAAGCAGGATATAAAAAATCCTAACAATTGGAACTACGGTAACTACAGTCCGATGCCTCGGCCGGAGAGCCAGTTTTCATCTCAAAGGAGTCCGTACTCCGCTCAGCCGAGTCCCGCTCAGCCCAGTCCATACTCCGCTCAGCCTAGTCCGTACTCCGCTCAACCCAGCCCATATTCCTCGCAACCCAGCCCTTACTCGGCGCAACCGAGCCCAGACACGAGTCAGATAGTGAAGCCGGACTTACAGAAACCAGGCGCGTGGAACTCTGGCAACTATAGCCCGATGCGAAAACATCACCAACCGTTCTCTCCCCACCCGTCCACACACACGAGCCCCGACCCGGGAGTGGGCATGAAAGCGGAAGTGATCAGGAGCACGCCCAATAGAACCCCCGGTCAATACAGCCCGATGTCTCGGCAAGATCGCATACACCAAAGTCCTTATTCCCCGAGGCCGAGCGTCGATAACGTCGCCTATACTAATAAGAAAAGTCCCGGGATGGGCAATTTCAGCCCCATGATGCGAACGGACTGCCACCTGCCGAGCCCCGACCCCGGCCCTACCTCGCGGTCGGCAATGACCGGGAGGACGCAGGACATGTACGGGAGACCGCTGACCAAGGCTCCGGATATCGCGCAGAATCCGACCCCGCTTGCGGAGATGGCCAGCCAGTGGGGAGTGGACAGATTCAACCAAATATGCAACGCGGCGAGTGCCAACATGGAGGCGATGGGGTGGGGCGTGCCGTCGTTCAGCGCGGAGCCGTCGGCGCCGGTGCCCGAGCCGCCCGCCCTGCTGAACACGCCGCCGCCGCAGCCGCAGTGGGCCGGCCTGCCTCCCTTCGGCGCCACGCGGCGGCCTACCGACAATATCAGTGACCCGTGGACGATAGGCCAGTACCGCGAGGAGCCCCCTCACCAAGTGCACAATACCTTCGTGGAGCAAAACTTTAGTTTCGAGTCGTTGAGGAGCCAGGCGATGTCCAGCTACTTGGAGGAGGCGTTCCCGGAAACGTCGCGGGTCGAATGACGACCGCGCGCAACATCGCCGCGCCTGCGCAGGCGCCGTCCTTGGCCCCCGCCGTTTCTCTGTGTTCCGATGGACGATTGTGGAAAACTCTCCACGAAACACTTTGCGGAAAAGTTTAGGGTGAGAATGTGTTGATTGAACAATTATAATAAAACAGTGTAAATAAGATTATTTAGTTTGATGTAAGTTTTAAAAAGCTAGGTACGCATTAATATTATTTTGCAGTCGATATAGTCTATGAGAATGATATAGAATATAAGAAAGAGGATTATAACTATAAGTATAGTTAAATCATCCATCGAGTTAGATATTGTTGGATTATACTCATGTTTAAAGTCTTTATTTGAATGCCAAAATGTGTTTTCAACTAGGCCAAAATTATTATTTATTACAATTTTAGTATCGTGATTTTGCTGAAATAATTGGTTGTTTACGGTCTATGTTGCGCCGGCTGAAAGGATCACGCAATTAATTGAATATTAATGTGACAAAAATGTTAGCAATTCGGAAATATGAAACATACACTTGTTTGCAGATACAGTTGTAATATAACTGAACATTCCTTTTCACAATGTCGCATTTTCAGATTGATATTGTCAGGAGGGTTTCATGCAAAATATTTAATTATATATTTGCATTATTTAGAAGCTTAAGACATCGTTAAAATTGGTTGGTAAAAATATTTTGTTGACATTTCATCATTAGGATAAGCTGAGAGGCTAAGGAGTTAGTGCGACGGTTAAAATTAAATAAGTTTATTTGTTCAGGTCAATCATATAATATTGTTAAGTAAAGATAATTCAACAATACACCAATCGTCAGATTTTGAACCTATGCCACGATCGTATCAACGGTTTTGCGCTTTGCTGAATCGAATCCTATAAGCCGGTGAATTTTCGAATTATCTGTAACAATAAATATATGTATACATAGATATAGACCCAAGTGTGTTAACACTTCAATATAATTCACTATAAATAATATTTTTATAAAAACCAAAAAATTACTATTATTATAGTCCATGCGCAACATATAGTTTTTCTTTAAAGCTGGCCTTAACACCAGCGTGCGGTATAAAATCTGGTTTCTTTTTAAATTCAGAATGAAATTCATAGTATTCTCTTACTTTAAATGTCGAGATAATTCGGATTCTCGAATTATCGAACTAGCGCTCCTATACTATAAGTGGAAATGTAACTTCCACGTTTTTCATACGTTTCGTATGAAATACTAACGTGTTTTTTTGTGCCAGCGGTATTGTTTACTTATAAATCTATGCATTGCATGCCGTGAGTACGAATGCGGCTTGGTTTACTTTTCCGCGGCCGACGTATATAAATATGATCTTATTGAAAAGTCATTGTTTTGTGTTGACAGTATTTTTTTTCTGTTTTCACATCCACCAGCTTTAAAAATGTACTTATTTTAATTCATGTTAGGTACAAGGAGGATGCCCATAAAACTAAGAAGTGGTCGCTTCAAAACTAAACTTGTTTTAAATACATAAATTTCGTATTAATGTTGTATAAATTAAATGCAGTTGTTGGAAAGATTTATTTAGTACAATACGTAATTTCTATACTTTCATAGATTTTGTTTAATGCATTATCCTGTTCCTCATCGCTCGAACAACTGATAACCGATGGGGAACAAAGGTTCTTGAGTGGCGACCGCGAACTGGAAGACGCAGCGTAGGCCTCGGCCTCGCACTAGGTGGACCGGCTACATTGTAATAGTCGCGGGCAACCGGTGGATGCAAATAGCAGGTTGTCGTGCAGTGTGGCGGTCTAAGGGGGAAGCCTTCGCTCAGCAGTGGACGTCTCCGGGCTGATGATGATGATGATTATGCTGTTCTAGATTGTTGTAGAGTGATGTAGAGCGTTTTCCTGGCCAAAAGTTTGGACATTCTCCTTTACCAAATATGATGCACTTTTCCTTAGCCGGACTCATTAAGGCCCTATAAGCCTAGCCTTATTTTTAAAGACCCTTCGTCTCACTCGCACATTTTTATTTATTTTACGGAATTCAATCATTTTTTTAGAAAAAAAATTTCTTCGCTTGATGGTTTATTTTATGATAGACAGATGCAACTTACACTATTTATGAAATACTCTACAAAATGTGCGAGCTAGGTCTAGGCTAGGTCGCTGGAGCATGGCTATAATAATCGAGCCTATTATAATTTCACTTAATCAGTTAATTAGTAAATTTTTTAGAAGCTGATATTTTGAGACCACTATTTTTCAGCAATTATATTACAATGATGATTCAACACAAATTATTTACATTGTGCAATTAAATAACAAAAGTGCAAATGAGTAGTTTTAATAATGCTCCTTGTATTTTATTTCTTTTATATTGTTATATATTGCATTAAGTATAATTATACGTTATGATGTGTAACAAAAAGGTTCAATAATACGGAAGGGTATGTATGTACTCATCATTAAGAACAAGTTTTAATATGGGGCAAACATTGAAATCATGAAAAAAAAAACAGCTGTTCCATACATTTTATGCAAGGTCAATGAGCTTTATGTATGGAACAGCTGATCTTTTGTTTCTATTTCAGGGTTGGTCTCACAGTAAAAGTTTTTCATAATGTTGAGTACATACTACCCTTCAGTATTGTTGAACTTTTTTGTTAATATTGTATAAGTAAACAAAAGCTACTAGATTTCTGTTTGGTTCAGACGATTCAATTATGTGAGTAGATATGAACTTGAAATATTTATTGTTCGTTTCGATAAGTTCAATCCAAAAAGTTATGCTTAATTTAGTTTGTTTTTTTTAGTGATTATATTTCCAATTTGCAGCTGGCTGTTACTATGAACAGTGTATTCGAAATGTGATAAAAATTAATGCATATTTCCACATTGTATCGTATTGTGACTATTGCGATTGTAACTCTGTTTTATGTTATATTTTTTTAAAATTTGGTAATATAACATTTTATTTTGTTTCGGATGCATTTGATATTTGTGACTCGGTTGTTTTTCTATTTTCTTGTAACCTTGAGTTCGCCTCTTTTAAATGGCCATAGATCACATAATAATGTATTTTAAGAACACTACGTGGCCATAAAGAATCTCAATTATATTTTTGACTCAAAATCGCCATTTTCTATTCGCACTTGGTAGATTAACTGGCGCAATTTGCAAACTAGCAAATGGACAATGTTTAATGCCGTCAGGTTATTATCATTTAAACTTGGTGCTTTCTCAAAAGAACAACCATACTGTTCACACAAATGATAAGCACCTACAACATAATAGATTTTTCATCACACTTGTTCGTGACGTGAATTTTATTCTATCGGTTTTAGGCTCATAATCTAAGATATTTGAACACGTGAGCTTTTTACTTTATATCACAGCCTTTATGTTTTGTTATATTCCGGTTAAGTTAAGTTTGTACCTGACTGCAAGTTATATAGTTATACATACTGTATACGAAACATTCTTAATTTAACCAGGTAAAACAGTTTTTTTTTGTAAAACTAATATAGAAATTAGGCGACTAAAAAAAAATTTACCTTCACACGCATCGCGCAATAAAAAAACCTACGCACTATTTTCCACAATAATTTATTAACGTTTTCGCTGTGTGGTTGATTATTAAAAAATCAAAAAAATTATAATAATAATTCTGTTTTTTTCTCGCAAGTGTGATGAAAAACGTCGTATGAGAAGCGTGTGCATAGATCATTACATTCTCGGCTCCCTTATCGCATCAATACAGCCTCGAGTGTAATGACTAACATAGCACACCTGTATCGAGTACTATTTATCTATTGTTGTGGTGCCAACCAGTATCACAATATGTAATTTGCGCACAAAAAAGCATGCGCTCACAAATTGGCGAGCGGCTAAAAGACTATTATAGTATAATTATATCTATTATGGTGTGATCAAAACACTGATAAGTCTCTATACACAGACTGATCTGATATTATGCGACAGAGATACAACTCGATATTTTTATGATACCAACGTAGCTGTCAAAACGTGACACCAACGTTAGCAGAATCACCCGCCCGGTAGCCACCGCAACTCCCGCCAGCACTTTGATGTGGTACAGTCGGTACGCGCATAAATAATCGGATATGCATCATCATGATTTGTTTGAAGATCTTTTCGTTTGTGAAATAGTAATATTAGTCTTTTGTGCGCTGTTTAATATCATGTATGTACTTACAAATGTACGTGAAAGACGAAAAAGTAATATAAATAAAACAGGTTTATCAAATACAATAGGGCATATGCATGTGTTTCAACTATTAAAAATAATAAGTTATGTGGAGAGTTTAAATTGGCTTCAACGGAAGACCAGGGCCCGTACCGTGAACTTCTTATAGCGGGACCAAATACGCTCAGCTGCCGACGCTGCGCGACTGTGAATTTTATCGCCTCGCAATAAGGTTTGCGGTCGCGCAGTGTCGGCAGCTGAACCTATTCGCTCCCGCTATAAGCAGTTCACGGTACGGCCCCAGCGCTGTTTGTTATAACAGCATTATACTGAGTTGGGGTCATTTTTGTGACATCACTCAAGAATCTGTTAATTACTTATCGTTGTAATATTATTTTCTTCTGATGTCACTGAATAAATAATTTTCTTTCTTTCTTTCTAAATCGAGAAAATTGAAATAGGCTGGTAAAGTTTTTTCCGAAATATAAACGTTCAAGTATTTGGGACTTGGGCGCCTTTCAAACTAAACACGTGCTAGTATAGAATTTGTTTGGAATCGTGTACTTTGACGTCATTCGCCACTATAGAGCACTCCCTGCTCAACATGAAACTGAAATGACGTTTATAACTTCGTTATTTGTGCACATAATAAAAAATATTTTCGAGCAAAGAGCGAGTTTGTTGCAAGACAGCTTTTTGTGAGTGAATAAAAAAAACATGCATATTCCCTATTCAGTAAAATCGTAGTTTATTGTTAAACGTCAATCAAGATTTGAAATCTTTCCTATAACTGCCTTGCGGTAATAAATAAATAAATATCGGTGGTCATTTTTCACACAGCGCCATCTAGCCCCAAACTAAGCAAAGCTTGTAATATGGAAACCAGCAGGGCTAACATGCGCACCGCGAGAAAATTTTGTCGTGTCTTTATGTCGTGCGAAAACGAGACAAACTTATACAGATTCGTAGCCTTGTCCTGTTTTTAAGAATTGAGATTTTTTTTTCGCGGTGCGCGTGTTAGCCCTGCAGATAGCTGATTGAATACCTATATAGTTTTTTTTTGTAAATACATACTACACACAGACACAACAAACATCTATGTTCGTCACAAATGTTTGCCCTGGGTGGGGATCAAACCAACGCCCTACAGCTCTGAAAACAGACATGCTACCAACTGAGCTATAAGGCAGTAATATAATACTTATTTTCATCACACTTGCTCGTAAAGTAGATCTTATTACATCGCTTTTAGGCTCATAATCCAAGCTATTATACACGCGTGCTTTTTACTTTACATTACGGCACTTGTACTATAATAGGTATAACCCGGTAAAGTCAAGTTTGTACGTGACTGCAATTAGACGTACGTGTACGAAGCACTCTTAATATAGCCGGGTAATACTTACAGTTTTTTTGTAATACCAACAAAGAGTTCTTATGCCGCTGAAGTAAATGTCAACCTGCGCGCGCATTACTGATTTGGGCGCCATTTTCCGCAAATGTTTGTTGACGTTTTCGCTGTGTGGTTGATTATTATCAAAAAAAAATTGTTTTTTCCTTGCAAGTGTGACGAAAACAGTCGTATGGAACTCTTGTGCTATTAGTCATTACGCTCTCGGCTTTCTTATCGCGCTCGCCTGCGGCTCGCGCGCATAATACCGCCTCTAGTGTAATGACCAACATAGCACACTCGTATCATAATGTACTATAATAGTTTATGACAGTTGGGTATCATGTTGTTCATGGTCCGTTGCTGCCATAATTTAGAAAATTTGACAGCTCCGTTGGTGTCATTCAAGTCTCATTAAATAAACCGACTTTTTTTTTAATGAAAGAATGGACTAGCGTTTAACCGCAGCTCACCTGCAGGGGTATTCACAACTAAATCGGAAAGGTTTCTGTTCGGATCCACATTCTCCGTCTCTGTCATCCTCAATGTAAATGACTGGGATGGATAATGTGGATCCGAACGGAAACCCTTCCGATTGAGTTGTGAATACCCCTACCGATTGTGAGTGACGATATTATAGCTAGACATTTAATTTCATAAGAATAAAAGACAAACTGTGACAGACTTAGTTAATTTCGTTTGGGTTCTGGAAGTTCAAGTCTAGCTAAGTCCCTTCCGTACGACATCAGCAGGGGTATTCACAACTCAATCGAAAAGGTTTTCGTTCGGATTCACATTATCTGCCCCAGTCATTTACATGACAGAGAAGGAGGATGTGGATCCGAAAGGAAACCTTTTCGTTGGAGTTGTGAATACCCCTCCTGATCATGCCTCAGGGAACAAAAGGTATGATTCAGAGGTCTACCTACTGTTCTGACTGCTCTGATATAATACGACACCTACACGGACAGCTACATATGAATTTCATGAGAGCAAAAGAGACCAACTATGAACTTAGTGTCGTCAGTGTTGAGACATTACACTCATGTCTATCTATCTCTTTCGCTACATCAGATCATGTCCTATGTAGAGCCTATTTTTAAACTTTCTTTTCTATTTTTATACATTTAAAGAAGACCTAAATAGATGGCTTTCTGATATCATGCCCAAAATGAAAATTGATAAATCGTGAATGATAAGTACAAAGTTACATAATTCACATTGTATTTTACAAAAACCATTAATTCCGCCAAATATTGTTTCCAATACCTGCATTAGCCTTAAAAATTGCCTAATGTTTGAAGAGAATATTTTATAGTTTTATTAACTTATTACAAAATGAGAAATAATTATCTAATTATACATAGAATGTATAAATAATATTAGGCGAATATTATGTTAATAATCGTGTACCATAGTTTGTATAAAATAAAGTTGACTAATATCTGTAAGTTCTGTTATGTAGAGATTTTTGTTTGTAATAAGTACCTATTGTTACACCTACTGCTGGACTTCTTACAGGTGGTCCAATTTTTATAATCTAACCAATAAAATATCGATGTGGTTGTACATTTACATTTTGAATAGAATGTACTGTATTTATTAAATCCTTTGTTGAAAAACTAGCATCCCATCTGTTTTGTTGTCCAAATCCTTCACAAACTACCTACTAATCCCTAGCGCCCCATCAAAAGATTGCTAAGCATTTATTTTTTTCAAATTAAATTTTTTGGGCAATTTTAAAGAAGCCGTTGAATGATTTTCCGTACAAACTTATTCGCCTATTTTCAACGGACTTCAAACAAGGAGGTTCTCAATTCGACTGTATGTTATTTGTTTGTTTTTATGTGTGTAGTTATAGTGTAGTAATCGCGTAACTCCGCCAATAGGCTAGATGACTGATGTTTAAATCGTTGAAACCAATAGCTTTGATGAAGAATTTAAGTAAATATAGTATGGTAATTGAAAACATTATTTAAATCGGTTAATAATGTTCTGATATGTGAGCGTTTAAAGTTTTTGTTAGAGACAACTCTGTCCCTTTCCCACAAAACAAAAAATGACGTCACGCCTTACTTGTCAGAATAGAATTTATATGGCGTCCTGACAAGTGATGTCACGATTTGCTGTTTCGCCTCTCTGTCTAGCATGATATTAAAATGCTTATAAGTTGCTTATTTTTGATCAGATTTTAAGTTTCTTTTCATTAATCAGCTATATTTATGGGCCACATTTGAATAGGACAATTAAAAAAAACCAGTCATCTAGCCTATTATGAACTGATTTTGATGATTGTTTTTTTTGTTTGGTAGGTACAAAGATTACGAAGGATGCGCCATCGCGTAATAAAACAACGTTTGTAAATGACACCCGCGCCGTCATGTTTACGACTTGCGCTGGAGTGCGAAAGAAGATAGCACTTTTATGAGAGCAAAAGGGACAGCGCGCGTCTCGCTTAGTGAGCGCAGACAAGCAAGACAGTCCTTAGGGCCGTCTTCACGGGGCCATTTTAGGGCGCGATATGACATACCTCCCTCCTTATATGTATAATATCATTGGGTAGGTAATACTTCAGAAGTGGTCCCATATAAATTTTATCGAAATCGATTCAATAGTTTGGTTATAAAATAAATAAAAAATAGAAAATATGAAGATGTCATCCAGGTATTCGAAGTTGAAGTCGGTTGTATATTTTTTTTAAAGCGTATTATTATCTTAACCGACTTCAAAAAAGTAGGAGGTTCTATGTTCGACGGTATGTATATATTTTTTTATTTATGTTCACCGAATTCTCCGTCAATTGTGGACCGATTTTGAAATATTTTTTTTATTTGTATGTGTATTATACTCCCGAGGTGGTCCCCGGTTGTTTTTTTGAGAAAAAGTTACTTGTTTTCAAAAGAAATATAACCCTTTAAATATTTTAATAGTAATCTTTGGAAGGTTATATTTTCGTTAGCAATTAGTTGTTGAAAAAAATAAAATGTCGGAGACATGTATGTAGAGATGACTACCAGTAGACATAGAATTTAATTTAAAAAAAAGATTGCTTTAGAGGCATCTAGGAAGAAAATAGGGAAATACGTTTGTATGCAGAATCGCTCACCAGATTCCGTCCTAAAAAGACAAAGTGTATCGCAAAATAAGCCTTTTCAACAGACTTCAAAAAAGGAGGTTCTCAATTCGTAATTTTTGTTTGCTACGCGATTACTCTGCGATTCTCTTTTTATTTGGTAGGTCAGAGATGGCCCCATATAAAATGTATCGAAATCGGTTCAGTATCCAGGTAATCGAAATGAAGTCGGTTTGTTTTTTTAAAGTACTTTTACTAAGGTTTCCAAAAGACTGGCATCCACCTCGACCTCTGGTCTCACCCTACATAATAATTGACGTCGCAACGGATAAAACATCCGTAACAAACTAGCTTGGCTTATGTCTTGCGAATTTCATTCCAGCTCAAAGTAGGTGGCGCGCATTGCCATTTAGAATATTGATTTAAATATTCACCTTTTTCCCTAGAGATAAGATATTCATACGCGGTGAAAGCATAGCTCACTATTTGCCTTTTCTATGGTATCGTTGCAAACTAAAGCTCCTGAACCAAAAAACCAATAGGAAGTATGCATGTGTTTTGATTATTTTTAATAATCAAAACACATGATGAGTTGTTTTGTTGCGAATCAGCTCTTGTGTCAATTAAAAAAAATACATGCATATTCCCTATTGCATAAAGCATAATCAGCGAAAGCTACAATGAATGTAGAAGCCACCACATCTGATATGCGTACATAATAAAAACAACAAAGAATAAAATGCAATAATAAACAATTTATTATGTAACATACATACACAGCATAATCTCATAATACAAACAACAACATGATAGAATATTTATTATGCGATAACAATTTGCCAACTGATATTTTATAGTACAAAATTGGTGAAATTTATTAATTTAAAATATACACATTTTAAATTAATAATTTTACACATTAATAATATTGACAATTAATTCCATTATCTAAATAATACTTATAAAAAATTGTTTGTGTTAGTTCAGATTAATTTAGACAACCGTTATTATTTTATTCCTGCAGGCCTAGCTTCCGAGCTGCGATAAAAATCCAGTCTTTCAATCTATTAATCTTTTGAAAGCTACGGCATAAACGCATAGTCACTGTGCCATGTACGCCAAACCAATAAATACACAGCTACACAAGGAATAGGTATTCCAAAATCAATATTACATTTAACCAAATGTAACCTTATTTATTTTTATTACTGACTTAGAAAAAGGAGAAGGTTCTATGTTCGACGGTATGTATGTTTTTTTAATGTATGTTCACCGATTTCTCCGTTAATTGTGGACCGATTTTGAAAAAAATAATTGAAATGGCATACTCCCGAGGTGGTCCCATATTAATTTGAAGTCGGTTTTTTTTTAAGTTTGTGTACTATTGGTTGTTGGTGCACAAGGCTTATCGCGCGTCCAGTATACTTATGTGACTGTGTAGCGACATGAACTATATTGATTATTCCAATGTAGCGGTCTGCAGAGGTCATAAGGGTGATAAGTAATATGTATCTAATATGCTACGTTTACGCACATATAAAAAAGTGAGACATTTTGAAAACACTGTTTTAAACTATCACGGTTATTACACATTTCTATTATTATTTACGGATATTTACTATGATAATGTTGTGAAATGTGCTAGCTATTTCGACAGTTGCATGCACCATTTTCACGGGCAGACCACCATGTTCACAACATAATCATGGTAAATATCCCGAAAATAATACATAATAGAAGTGTAATTCGTCTCTGGCCCGTGCTAGACCTGCTAACTTTACATTAATAATATTTTGCATAATAAACTGCCAACATTTTTAAATCAACATCGCGTAATTGCCAAATAATCAAAAAATTTAGCACGTCAATATAATATACTTGTACACACAATATACATACAAAACATTAAGTAATAACTTTATGCTACGTTAAAATCTCACTAATCCAATTTCTTGTCAATTTTCATGGCCGTATGGAATGTTATAACTTGAAACCTGTATTACACTACACATATTCAGGGTGGGCATGGCTAAGAAAACCTTGGCAAAAAAAGTATTTTGCAAATAGTTCTAAAAGCTAGCATTGGATAAATTCAGTCACACACTGCATGTTGTTGTTGTTTTTAATAGTTCCTGGCCATGGATACTAGTCCTTCAGCCGAATACATATTTCTTCATCGATCCTTCTTTTTACAGTTAAATGAGTCGTAGTCACAGTCACAGTCAAGTCCAATCATGCCCTAGTAAAGTCGTGGCAACTTTACTACAAGCTTCTTCGGAGTTTTGGAAACAACACGAAAAGACACGTTTCACTACATTATATCACTTGCCCACACTCTTGCTCGTAAATCAGCACTTAATGAATAAAACGCCACCATTTTTATGCATTAACACTCGAAAAAACACAAGTTTTGGAAAATAATACAATGCAGCGACATGATTTTCTCGCGTTCCCGCCAAAAACTCTCACACACTGCATGTTAACCAGTGTTTCCACGAGAAAGAAAAAAGTCAAGCCTGTTTGTCAGACTATACTAGTGTATCGTCTCTTTTTATTACACTTTACAGTTCCAAGATAAAGACTCCCAAACACAGATCATATAGCCTGTTGAAGGCTCGTGAATATAATTTCTCCTACAAACACGACTCACAGTTGCGGGCAGGGGCGAGGCAACTTTCTATGCTTGCGATTGGCCAATCACTGAGATGACGCAATCTGAGTTATGAAACGTAATGAATTTTTGACGTACTCGCTAAAAAACCACTGCTAGTTATGTGGTTTTTAAACTACTAATTTACGTATGAGGGGAAGTCTGACGATCAGTAAACAGGGTTTTTGCTCCCAAAATATCGTGTAGTGTAATAGGTCATTTACAAGTCTGTTAGTTACGTTAAGTAAGTAAACGTTATATACTATCGTATTCTTCGTAGTTAAATTCAGTCGCACCAAATTCAGCTGCTGTCGACGGAGCCAAAAGGTCCTGTTGGGGATTTGAAGACTTCCTCTCGCTTTTCGATTTCTTAGTTTTGTGTTTCTTCTCTTTGCGTTCTGATTTATCACTATAGTCTCCCCTGTCTCTGTCTTTTGACTTCTTTTTTGATTTTTTCTTTTCCTATGTGAAACAAGAATAAATTAATTATATATCAAATTTATATTGTTTTTAAAAAACATCTTTTGTTATTTACATTTAATATTATGTGTCTTAATAACTAAAGTAACGGACCAAAACTTGACGGGTACACATTTTTTTTATGCATCAAGTGACGAGACGAGCAAGACGTTCGCTTGGTGGTAAGCGTCACGCCTGCCACTAACAGTAGCAGTGCCAGAAGTTAGAGGTAGGACTCTACTGCAGATTCCGCCTGGGGAAGTACCACACTTTTGCCAGTTATTCAACCGCCAAGCAGTATTGTGCAAGCATTACTGTGTTCCGGTTTGAAGGGCAATGTTTCCAGAGAAATTACTGGGTAGAGATTTAACATCTAATATCTCAGGGTGACGAGCGTAGTGCAGTGCGGTGCAGGACTGTGTTCGCAAGTTCACCAATTCTGGCACTGTTAGTGGCAGGCGTGACGCTTACCATCAAGTGAAAGTCTTGCTCGTCTCGTCACTTGACTGTATAAAAAAAAATACAAACACGTACAAATGGATAAATCACAAATGCGGATCAAATTAATAAATGTCTCTGGTATAAAAAAAGCTTATCTTAATCAATGTGGGGGCAAGTCCTGCACTGACATTCCATTCTGAGTGTATATAGTGCGTTTCCCCCGCCAGCGTCTAATCGAACCAACCCAGTTCCCTGAAGTACCGGAACGAGGCTCTGGGCAGCTGGCATATTCGAAAAAGGTTACAAATGTTAAACAGCTAGAAAGATTTTCTTTCATCAAGTTAACATCCCGACATCAACAAAAAACAACAGTAGCTTTTAATATTTAAAATACGCTTTTATATCCGTCATCCTTTGGGAGCAACAAAGAAGCTACAGGCTGACAGACATGGCGTTCAGTGTATAAACATTCCACTAGTTTTTCTAAGTGGAGAAATTTCTAACGTTGATAAAGCAAAAAATAGAAAATAAATGTTTCATACCTTTTCAGGTTCTTTTGCCGGTGGCGCTGGATCTTCACCACCTGAGAACAGAATTTGTACACTTTTACGGCCTTACTTAAAAACGCCGCTCAAACATAGTCACCGCTTAAAGTTCTCTGTCTTGTTCTTGCACGTGACACTTCACGTCAGAGAAAAGATGACAGAGCATCTTAAGCATTGATTAAGTTTGATCGGCGTTTTTAAGTAAGGCCGTTAAACATTACACATATTGGTGGACATTTCATACAGCGCCATCTAGAAACCAATTAAGCAAAGCTTGGAATATAAAAACCACGTAACTGTAGAATACTTTTTTTTTTTTTTGTAAATACATTCAAACCATAGAACTAGACTTAACATTTAGTAAATGACTAGCGTACTTCCACTTCATGTCGTGTCAACTAAAAGAAATCCTTTATTCCTTATTGTACTGGGACACACAGAAGCAGAAATAAAATTAAAATACATTAAGCAACTCTTCTTTAGCTAATCAAAAAACACAACAAAGTCCACAAGCCTGTTTTTACTATGTAAACAAATATGGCGGACAGGCAACCAATGATAGATCACTAGCGACGATATTATGAGCTGTCATTGGTCAAGTCCATGTCTGCTTTTATGACGTTATTTCTTATAGTTCGCCTCTTTGCTTGATAAAATAAACATGAATAGAAATATGTTTAGGACACAGATGTTTGTTCTGTGTCTGGGTGAAGTATGTATTACAAGTATTTATTTACAAAAAAAGTATTTAAGTATTCTATCAGCTATCTGGTTTCGATATTACAACCTTTGCTTAGTTTGGGGCTAGATGGCGCTGTGTGAAAAATGTCGACCGATGTAAAGAAACATCAATATATAAACTACGTAAGTAATACGTATTATATAAACTTTGGTAATACCTTCAGGCGACCTCCTGGCACTCGAATCGCCAGCCCAAAGAGGGAAGTCGTCGATTGACACGTCCATACTGCCGCCCTCGAATATGGGAATGTTTCTGTTGCTGTCTACATTAGTGTTGTTGCTTATCGTGGTCCTGCTCATAAGCCTGTCGAGATTATCCGCTGGCCGAACAACGTGCTCAGTGGGTTTGAGCACTTCTAACGTAGCAGCGGGCGAGTTGACATCGACGTCTATGTCTACATCATCTTGGTCTACTATAACTTTTGGATTCGTTGTGTCCTGGTCGCTGAAATAAATAAATTATGCAAAAACATGCGTAAATCAGTTTTCACCACCACCAAAGAAACTTCAAATACTTAAATAGAAACGTAGTAAACATCTAATACGCTGAAAAGATGTTTTTATTGTTGGATTTAGCTCCTAAATTCCAACAGACTCCGATAGAGTTTCACGATTTCGCAGAGCTATTAAAAATACATATATTACTCCTGGCTATTACTATGTACAAGATCTTATTTGTAATTATTAACTACCCAAATACTTCCTCTGCTAGAATTTTATTGTGTTGTATTCTCGAGGACAATTATATTTTGTAATATATACCTATATATATATACTATTTTAATTATGTTATTACAGCAATTGTGTTTAGACGAAGCTTCTATACAGCTGACGCACTATATTACTATGTACTAGATTTAATTCGTATTAATGACTACCTTCATACTGTTGTCATTTTCTGAAGGAGTTAAAATATTATAATACCCACAAAATAGCTTGTTAATAAATTGTTATTCCTTTTTATGTTTTGGTGACGAGTACATTATAGAAACATTCATGATATTATATTATTAGTAAAATATTTATGAATGTAACTTTATGATAATAAATATTATTCTATTCTATTCTATTCTATAGTAAATAATCAAGAATTAATTCAATTATCTTTCTCTAGTTAACTATGGCTTTACTAGTATTTAGAACTATTTGTGAAAAGGGCGCCTTTTTTTTTTTTTTTTTTAAATCTTTATTTAATGTGCTTTTTCGCGCAGCGAAAATGTCGCACGCTTTTTAATTTATACTCTTTTTTGCCAAGCTATACACTATAGCGTTTCTTTTCTTTCATCATCATTATCATTCATATCCATATTTTTTATAAAATATGTAAACTTATTTATCCTATCTAAATTAATATGTTACGAAACGTTTATCGTAAATAATTAAAATAAACGTCCCGTCACAACACACGTTGCCATAGTACCAACGATAACGCCAAGCTCATGTCATAAAACGCGTTGCAGTTGCATCTCCAAAATGAAGCTGCATAAACCACTGAAGAGAGAAGTGAATAGAACGGAAATGTGACGGGCCGCGCTAGCCGGCATTAAGTAAGTGTAAATGCGCTTATTGACAATTCTACCAATATACACGTTTTTAAACTGAGAATACTCAAAAAGACAATTTAAATAGACGCGTAGGAAACCAAACCACATTGCATCGTAATTAGATCAATATTAGTCTGTTGCAAAATGGCATTTAGAGCGTTTTACTTCAAATGCGCGACCAATGATTGTAATGTTTTCGTCGTAGTGACTATACAATTTTGTGTGAAACTGGCGACAGCTGGTTTCAATACAATTGCTTTACAACATTGTTCGCTTTTCTGTATAAAATAAAATAATCATAATACTTTATTAGCTTACCTGTCACTGTCATATTCGACTTCTTGATTAGCCATTGGTGTAAGGTCTTCTAGGAAGCTGCTGTCGAGGTTCCCTGCGTAAAACTCATCAAGCGCGCCTGAAGATGCCGACATATTATGGCCGGATGGAGTACTGGGGATGCTAAAGAAATGCAACTTATTATTACTTGACCGTTATTTGAAGCTTACTAGATTGAGAGTGGCATTCCCTGTTTCCCGCTTTTACATCGCTCTCTTTCCCTCTTTCATCTATTTATCAATGTGTCTCCCTTGCACATCCGAGCTCCAGGCGCCCGGACCGAACGCGTGATCGAGTTTGGTCGTATTCTACTGTTCATCATGTCGAAAATCTTCACCAGGCAGGAATTAAAATGTAAGCTTCAAATAAGGTAAGTATTTAATATGTGTTTTATTTCAGGTAAAACACTGCTATAGTCACCGCGTTACTAACTGAGTCGTGCGGCCATAAATCATTCACTATGTCTATCTCGCTCGCACTTGTGGGTCTTGCTTGCACATGTGGGTCGTGCGGCCATGATTTATGGCCGCACGACTCAGTTGGTAACGCGGTGACTATAGTATTCAAACTGAAGACAAAAGTTGTATTGACGTGGTATTAACACACTTTTGTGTATGTTAGAGGTGATTCCGGTGATAGAGAGCTTCTTGACGCACTAGCGTAGCGGCTTACAGTGCCAAGCAAGACGAGGCCGCGTTTGGTCTCATTCCTTGATAAAGGTCACCGGATGTGATCGAAATTGTCAAAGTATCCGGCTCAATTTAAACTGATTAATCACGTAAATAAAACAAAAGTACGAAATGATAACAAAAATACACTTTACTGATATTATAATGCGAAAGCAACTCTGTATGATAATATACAAGCCTGAAACGATTTTGATAAAATTTGGCAAGGGAAGATCGTGTATATAATATAGACGCAAGTAGTTGTTGTAACTCATAAAAATAATGAAGCCAAACATTGCAGCATAAATGGAACCTTATGTAACCTTACTAACGGCTTATATAGGATTTTTTTTGGAACTAGGCCAAAATGTCACACGTTTATACCATAAATAAAAATTCAGATGCCTTTTCATTGTAGTAAGTACAGATTGCCCTCCCTATTAAGGGGGAGGCTTTCGTCCAGCAGTGGACGCCTTCCGGCTGTTGATGTGAAGTACTGATGTTTTGTTTTTTTACTATAAACACGATTATACAATATTTTACTTAAGTGTTTTTCACCTTTCTGGGTGGGGCAGTCGAGGCGGCGTCATTTCCATGCTAACCGTATGTTTCGGATTTGTTATCTCAGGACTAACGAACTGGCTCTGTTTTACTTGCGCGGTCTCCGGCTTCGGTGGTGGCGGGTTCAGTGATTGTGCCAGCTAAAAAATAAAAAAGTGGAATACGACATCGACATTCTTTTACCATCATCGTTTGCGATACCCGCAAAGATTTCTTATTTCTTAATGGGTTACCATTAAGAAATTGATTGAGATTGTTAAACTAGTATCGAGTCGTACGAGCAGTGCCGGATTTATATTTTTTTATGAGGGTAAGGCACTTTATTTCCGCCGCCCCATGTACCTTTCTAAAATAATAGGGGCGGCAGCATCCTCTGAAATCTGCCGCCCCTATGCCGCGGCCTATACAGTCTACTGACTAATCCAGGACACGAACGAGCGAACGAGACACTCTCCTGATGTCGTCGTAAGCCATAAGACGTCCACTGCTGGACGAAGGCCTCCCAATAGAGGGGTGTTGCCATAATCCCCACGCTTGGCAGGCGGCTTGGGGATCGCAGAATGCTCACCACCGTTAACCAAGAGGACGCTGCTGCCCGTCCTCCGGTGGGTCTGGTTGCAGTTTAACGACATACCCCTCCCTGCCTATACTGTTTCTTACATCATTTTTTGTTTTTATTATGCCTATACTGTTTCTTACTTCTCCACAAACAAATAGGTAAGTACCTACACTTTAGATGCTATAAAAATTGAGTCAAACTGCTAAGTCCTAAAACCTCGTTATCGAGAATCTTGGCCTTATTACTCTTCCTCTTTGAGGATTTAGGCGATGCACTTGTGCATTTGCAGTTTGAAATACTAGTTTTCGATGAATATAACTCTAAGCCTTGGAGGATTCAGCTCTTTATCACTGCTCTTAGCCTAGCCGCTCATGGGATACCTACGCGCCACGGGTTTGTCTCTACGGTACGGATACTACTATGGAGCCAACCCTAAAATTGCGAATAAAATATATCAACTGTTCCATAATTTTTTTCCAAGGTCAATGAACTTTTCCCCCTTTTTTTTTGATCCCGGTATCTTGTGCTTTTCGTCTACAGGATGTCGTCCTCCGGTGGGTCTGGTTGCAGTTTAAGGACATCAACTTCTGATGTAAGAAACAGTATAGGCATAATAAAAACAAACAAAAAAGATTTGGTTCAAAATGATGATGATGAAAATGTACCACCTGCCCGTGATTATTGCAGTGCTGCCCAGAACACTGAAAAACAAAGGTCCAGGTCCTGTACTGTGATATCTTAAAACCATTAATTTTAAGTTCAGCCGCTACGATGCGCGACCACGTATTTGATAATTGAGACCGCGATCTTAAAACCGTTAAACTTTATCGCGTTACAATAAAATTTAATTGTTTGATGATGTCACAGCACTAATTCATTACTTTGATGAATAACAGTTATTCAGTTGTGTGTCTCATTAGCCCAGTAATTTCGCTAGCTACAGTACCTACACTTTAAACCAGATCATATTAATGTTTACACACTTGCTTGGCAAGATATCTAACTATCTAGAAGTCTGGTTCACTATACAATGTGTAACAAAAAGGTTCAACAATACTGAAGGGTATGCATGTTCTCATCATTATGAACAACTTTTACTATGGGGCCATTTTTTGTAGTGGTAGGACTGTACCGCTGCAGAGTCCGCCTGGGAACGTACCACACCGTTGCCAGTTATTCAACCGTCAAGCAGTAGTGCGCAAGCATTACTGTGTTCCGGTTTGAAGGGCAATGTTACCAGAGAAATTACTGGGTATGAAGAGATTTAACATCTAATATCTCAGGGTGACGAGCGCAGTGCAGTGCAGGATTGTGTTCACAATTCTAGTACTGCTACTGTTGGTGGCAGGCGTGACGCTTACCACCAGACGAACGTCTTGCTCGTCTCGTCACTTGATAGGATAAAAAAAAAATGAAATCGCGAAAAAAAAAACAGCTGTTCCATTCATTTTGTCCAAGGTCAATGAACTTTTTGTATGGAGCGGCTGCTTTTTTTCGCGATTTCAGGGTTTGCCTCATAGTAAAAGTTGTTCATAATTATGTGTACATACATATTACATACCCTTCAGTACTGTTGAACCTTTTTGTTACACATTGCATTTAAATTCATTTTACTTACCAGCGGGTTGACATTCGGTGGCACTATCGGCTTCCCTGCGCCGAGGACGATGCTCGGCGATCGGTCGTTGCTCGGCCGCGGCTCCGTCTGTCCAGCGCTTAGCTTTCTCTTGTTCACGAGACGGTCTACGAACAGGTCGTACTGGGATTCTTCAGACTTCTGAAACAAAAGAAATTTATTTTTAGGGATTGCAATGCTAACAGATCACAAAAAGTTTTGCCTAGAAAGTTTAGGCGGAAAAGCGAAAAAATCATGTCGCCGCACTTGTAGTAGTGGTAGGACTCTACTGTAGATTCCGCCAGGGGAAGTTTTTGCCAGTAATTCAACCGCCAAGCATTAGCGTGCAAGCATTACTGTGTTCCGGTTTGAAGGGCAATGTTACCAGAGAAATTACTGGGTATGAAGAGATTTAACATTAATATCTTAGGGTGACGAGCGCAGTGCTGTGTGGCGCAGGATTCTGTTGGTCGCCTGGGGAAGCACCACACCTTTGCCAGTTATTCAACCGCCAAGCAGTAGTGTGCAAGCATTACTGTGTTCCGGTTTGAAGGGCAATGTTACCAGAGAAATTACTGGGTATGAAGAGATTTAACATCTAATATCTTAGGGTGACGAGCTCGGTACAGTGCGGCGCCAGATTGTAGGTATTCGCTAATTCACAATTCTAGCACTGCTACTTCCGGTGGCAGATAATAATCTAGTATAGCAATCCGCGTGTCATACTTATGACGTCAGAGTAAATTTAATATGAACATTTTACAAACTATAATTCCTATTTCAAAAATATTTGAGCCAAGCCAAATGTCGTGTTTGTTATCAAAAGAGAGCAATTATGTACTAAGATTGCGATTTCAATGTTGGACCCATAGTAAAAGTTGTTTGTTTTGATGTACAGAATATGCCCTTAAAAGGACTTAACTGATTAGAACTAGCCCTGTATATGTTACTACCTATTGTAACTACTAATGCACCAGGTTGCTTACTTGGAAATCATCAAGCTCCTTTTCTGTTTCCTCCATATCCTTTTGGTTTCTCTGCAGCTGCTCGAGAAGGCTGGTCCTTTGCAGTCTAAGAAATGGAACACTCAAGAACTTGTGGAGTAGGCGAAGACCAAACCCATTCCTCATTGACGACTCAGCGTACCGGACTGGTGCAGTTCTGGAAAATAATTGAAAAAAAACGGAATATTTATAACACTAAAACTTGTTTATTTGATTCAGTCTATCATATTACTGAGGTTTGTTACTTCCTAAAACATCTTTCATCTAGAATATAGCATAACCAGCCTTTTTAATAGTCCACTGCTGGACATAGACCTAAACTGTGCGTCGACTGCGTCGGAATCGGAGCGGACGGAGCACAGAAAAGCGAAAGCCCTACTTTTTCTTCTCTCTTCAGTGGGACGGAGTATACGGATTTTATGCTTTGTATTGATTTCTATGAGACTGCGTGCACTGGGTCGGCAAATCTGTGCCAGATACCGGTATTTCTGCCGATGACGATGACGTCGTCCGCAGCGAACTCGCCATTCGGATGTCGATAATGGCGATACAAAATCCAAATGCAGTGGACAACCCTATTGGCGTTTTATAAATGTGATCCGTACGGGCCGAATCCGACGCAGTGGACGCGCAGCTCTATGCCTTATCCGAACTGGCCCATTTGCAGGTTGGTGGATACAGCGACGCCATCGAATCATATTACATGCAGATTTCCTCACGATGTGTTCCTTCACTAAAAAGCCAGTGATTTGAAAACACTTATTAAATTTCAAAGAGCTCATTGGTATGGACCTGGGATTTGAATCCGCGACCCCACGATTTTAAGTTGAGCGGTCTCCCAATAGACTCCATTGCTTTCCAGGATATAGAGCTTTTAATAAAAAGAAAAATATAATTTATAGCATATTAATTTAAAATGTTACATAATTCTCTTTGATGTCACAGGACACCAACTGCTACTGATATCAACTTGCCAGTTTGGTTTGGATCGGAACCACCTCACGTTCCTGACTGGAAAGGACATCACTATTCTTATAAATATGCATGCATTGCAGAATGGAGTAACAAAAAAGTTTATTTAACAACTCCAGTTAGGGCAAAGCCGACCCTATGCTGATCTGATAATACACTGCAACCTTTAACCTTTTGCAAATTTGTTTGTTGTACCTTATTCTTATTAAATGTGGGGGCGATAAGTCCTGCACTGACGTCCCGCTAGGGGTATATTGTGCATTTCCCCCGCCAGCGTCTACCCGGACCAAACCAGCTCCTTGAAGTACCGGAGTGAGGCTCTGGGCCGCGAGCATAATAGCTCCAGTGGGTTAGATGGAAGTGTGTGTTTGTATACCTATTCAGCCTTGCATTGTAGAGAGCCTGGTCAATATGGTGCATGTGCACCTGTCTATGATGCTGCATGTCACAGTGGTTGCCTAGAACCACTACGGGCAAGTCAGCAGGCACTTGGGACAGCTCTTTCACAACATAGTCAAACGTCCTGTAATACAAACAAGATACAAATGATAAATTATCAAACTTGGATTAACTAACATCTTTTCTTATAGAAAAAGGCCGAAAGAGTGACTATTTACTTAATCTTGTTGTGGACTTGTAGTATAGGGTTGCATCAATGGCATATGTGTGCTTGCAGCATGATATCAAGTTTTTTTTAAAATCAATAGTTAGTTAGATCGTTGTCGAAATTTAATTTAGAACTGTTGAAGTTATAGTTTTCTGTGTACATTTTAATATTAGTTAATAGGATTAAGTTAAGGGCTCAGCCAAACAAGCGACGTTTAGTATCTGCAATCAACGGTTCAGTCACTTTTCAGAAGCTGGATACCTTTACCTACTGAATGCTCTTAGGTACACACACATAAATCTTCAGTGGCGGCAGTAAAATCAATTATAGTGTCAGTACACCACAGTTTTGTTACTGAGATCAAAGTAGGTAGTCGCCGTAACGCGATGCAGCATTGATGCAGTTATAAATTTGCCAATCACAGTTGCTAAGATGCTAGTCTTCTTAGGCCCTAATACAAAACTAATAAAAAAATGAAAGGTTCTGCGGCTCACGACTCTGGAAGAAAGACAGCTGCGTGGTGCTTTAATTGAGACATTTAAAATCCTGATCCTGATCCGGGTTCTACAATCTTCCTAACATCCATAGCATCTACTCACTTAAAGACTACACTAGAGAAAGTAGACGCCATAAAATTCTTCTGCAGCCAGCTCCATCACAGACCTACACTGCAAACCACATCCTCAGCAATAGAGCTGTTCATAATTGGAACAGGTTGCCTGAGGATATAATTTCTTCGAAATCATTAAACGCATTTAAGAACAGTCTGGATAAATGGATAAAATGGAGAAGATAGACTTAACAGGCAAATACTGAATTTCAACACTGTTTGATATAGGCACATCAGCATAATGCTATCGCCTATCATTAAATAAATAATACAAACATAACTGTAGTACCATGGTTTGGTGATATCCAACATAAGTATAACACCGGTGGCATTCTTGTACACATCCAAGAATGTAGCATCCAAGACGGGAGTGTCAGCTTCTTCAGTTACAGCAGTAGACTGATTTTCTAATTTTAGTCCAATTGGAGGTTTTTTCTTTGTTCTCCCTTTATCTACTACTTCCCAAACTTCAACCTGTAAATTAAAAAAATAACTTGTTTATGAGTTCAGTACAATACAATAGTTTATTGATAACACCAAGTTACACTTCAAATTTCATTAAATCACAAAAATTTTTTTTTATAAAATGAAATAATTATAAAAATATACTATTAATCTTTTATTCTATTCTTGCAGGCTATACATAGATGAGGGAGATGAGGTACACTCTAATATCACGTAAACACTACAAAATGTCCGATGTTGTGCTTCATGTGTATCAACAACTGAGATAGAGAGATATACGCAGGCTGTAGCACTAACGAGACAGCAATAGTTGTCACTGTTACATACTTATTCTCGAAAACTCGGGAACAAAAAACGATTTGGGTATTCGGTAGATCTAGCAGCAATATAAATAAAGTTTTGATGTACTTATGAGAGAAAAGTAATTCCAAGGAACTTGATTTTGAACTAATTGTGCACCTTTTAAAAGCACATGAAGGCAGTGTCACTGCTTATTCAGTTAGATTTGGGTAACTGTACTTAACTTGCTACACAAGCCCCTGTTCGATTGTGATTAAGGTAAATTAGGTCTGTGGACTGCTTTAACTGCTGAAATTTATGCTGTCCACATCAAAGAGCGTGTCCCTCATCTCCCCTTTTTTAACTAGATCTATGAGGCTATATCTTATTATCTTGCAGGAACATTCAGTACAGGTAACTAAATACTGGAATTCCCTTCATTAATAGTTCTTCATACTGTGTATACTACACTACCAAAGCACAGAAAGAAAAATTAAGAAGTTAGAAGTACACAATCACAGATTGACCAGTATAGACTGACTCAAACTGAATGGCGGCTATAAAGTGTGCTGCAAGCGAGACTTCGCGATGGTGCTCACACCTAACACCTAATGTTAGTACTTTTCATTCAGTTTGGATCAGTCTGTATTCTTACCGCCTTATGCATAAAACACTAAAACTTATCTAAACCCTATTTTCCATCATTTAACTTTTTCTATTCTATTTATCAGAATTTACCTTGACAATATAATCAGTGTTTTTGTAAGCCCAGTGTATTGGGGCAACCTGAATTTGATCTGTTGGTGCATATTCTTCAATGAAAGGTCCCCCTTGAAGTCTCTGTAGTAAGCATGATTTACCAACATTTCTGTCGCCCTTTATCAATATTTTCACTGAAAAAAATGCATACATAAACAGATTTCTTAGTTTATTAGTACCTAAAGATGTAAGATGGAATGTAGAAAAACCAGTTTTGTAATATTGGGACATCTTGATGGTTTAATTTTAGTTGACCTTACGATATTGATAATTTGAACTGTATGATAATTGAAAATCGTGGTAGACCAGTACTAGTAAAAATATTGTAATTACTGTTAAAATGCACTCCTTTAGAAAATTTCTTCTGTAACGAAGAGGACATGGGCATAGGAGCTGGACATCGTTCATCGCCACTCCTCGTCAATTTCTTTAGAGCCGAAAACATTTTTGTTCAGTAGTTATAAGTAAGTAATATCCAGTAATTACACATAACATTTACAGATTTTTTCCTAATTTTAAATTAATAACAACTCAAGTCTCAATCCCATAGAGCAGAGTAATATACTGGGAACTCAATCCACTCCACCCACAGCCACACGAACAATCGCACAATAAACAAAAGTTAAACGTCATTTTATTGTTGTTGTCAAAATCAAAGTTTATAGCTTAGTCCAAAATACGCAAACAGCGCTAATGAGAACCAACGAGTATTTATTTTACTAGCAATAATTTGTTCTTGTTGGCATTATAGGTGTATTTCGGACCGCATTCTTTGCCTTGATTGATTATCTAGTTTTTTTTTCCCCGCCTGAGCGGATTGACGTCGCACGTTGTGCATTTATCATCGTCATTACCAAGTGATTTCAGTAACCCTCATTTTTTGCACAATTTACTTCAAAAATGTACACTTGGAGGAGTTAAATCTCTAGTTGGTTAGTAAATCCACTAATCTACACAAAAGCAATTGAATTGCCCAACAACGGTCACAGAGTAGGGGATTCCTTTCTTCGTAATCATAAAAATATTTTCATGCAATCAGTCAAGTCCTGAAGCCGGTGCTCAAGTACTTATAGATTTCTCATTGTATAAAACCTTATTTCGTTAATGATATTTTGGCTAGATAATTAAATGGTTGAGTAAGATTATTGCTTTAAAAAAATATTTGATCGACTCATTTAATATTTTTCATTCAAGTGTTTGATAGAAACATTTTATCGATGTTTAATAAAATAACCAAAATATTTTTGGGACCTTTTTTTATTACATACTCTTATGATACCCAGGCTTCAATAAACACACAAAAAAACTATATGATTGGATATTTGATCATTCAACAATCTTCATATTTTACAATCCTAAAAGTAGGTAATATATTTACACATTAGTAACTACAAATACTTAAATCCAATGTCATTATTAAATTAATCCCATTTAGATTTCTTCTTTTCAAATATTTCTTTCCCATCTTTGTCTACAGCTGCATAATAACCCATTGATTCATACTTCTGTCTCATGTATGCAATGTATCCAAGAGCTAAACCAAAACATGTGATGCCTATACTCATGATAACTATGTTCTGAAACAAAATGTGAATAACTTAGCAGTCTGTCTGAATACAAGGAAAATATCAGAGGCTAACAAATTAACCCAACTAAAAGATTTAATTTTGTATTGATTTGATGTAATATTTTTTAACACGTCAACGGGCAGGTCAGACATCCACGCGACACGGGTTAAATTGTGAATACTGGTTATAGGCCCTATTACAGAAACAATGAAGACCTAATTAAGTATGCGAGTGAATCAGGTGTTACTTTGCAGAAGGTCATTTTGATCAAACTGTTATAATTATATTGTATCTCTAGTGTATTTCCGGTGTACTATCATAATATCAGTACACAAGTACTAACAGGAAAAGGGGGTAGGTAAATAATTAGTTTCCATGAAATATTAACGTGATAAACCTAATCTGGAATAAAAAGTTATTAAGTGGACAACACACTAGTGATACAATATTATAACAGTTTGATAACAATTATCAAGATGTTTTATGTATGGTCTCTATTTTAAAAAAATAGGCTGGTTATTCAGTCAATGTTCAGTCTACACAAACTTATTGCATCACATCCCAGCTCTGAACTCACATCTATCCTCCAAGGAGAATTAGGCAGTATTCCAACAAACTGGCCAGTGTCGGTTGGCGAATTCACACAATTTCCTATTAAATATTTCAGTCCATTATAATCATGAGGTGTGGGTTATATTCACAGGAAAGCGAAAGGTGTTATATTCCAGGCCGGTACCAATAAGTTCTATAAAATGTAGGAATACATTTTTAAAATTCATACCTCTGGCTTTTTAGGAAAGGAATAAAATGACGAGCAAGCCTGTTTTAATGAACTTACTTATTCAAGTTCTATTTGGGACATCATAATGCATAATAGTGAAAGAAGTGGCGCATTGTGTTCCTCTTGTAATGAGTCTTTGACGTTTGCTTATAAAATGTATGGCGTGTTAAACTATGGGCACTGCTAGTTTCAACGTAATTATTAAGCACTTTCTTTACTTACAGGTTTAGCATATAACTCAAAATTTATCACTCTAAAGGCTGTGGTAGACCTCATGGACCTCAGCCCATCTCCAGGTTTTTCGGTATTATTAGACATGATTAATACTATTTTGAGGACTTGATTTTCTTCAGATTAGACTAACCGAATTGACTTTCTCTTCAATCTCAAATACCTAGTTTAATTGACTGTTCAAAAATAAAAATAAATACAAATCGCCTCGTAATAACACCTAAAACCTGAGAGAATGGCAGCGTATAATACTCGGACTCTTGTTATACAAGAGTCCGAACTTAGAAGATTTTTTTTATCGTTTTCATGAAATGTCAATGTCACGCTTGGCAAAGCAATTGCAGTTGGTAGTATCATAGTAAACAACCAGTAGTGCCAACATGAACAGAGCTTAGTGCTGTACCGTCATGAAATATCGATATCGAGGAATTTTCATGCCTGGTGCAATTTTTATTCGCCAGTTATTGCTATTCGTTACCGATTTTGTTTTGATGGTTAGGTATGAATTTAAAGTATTTTGTTAACCACCAAAGCAAAACCATTAACATTGAGATATTTTTATATAGGTAAATAATACAAAATATCCAAAATACCAAGCTTTCATTATATTTTATAGATCTCTTGTGGTTGTGTCTTTTTCATGTTATCTGCAAGAGATTGTTATTGTTTTCATAAATTATTATTTTCTGATGATAAAATTTCTTGCACTCGATTCTAAAGAGAAATGAAAAGGTAGATTTCATTACCGATGCGGATGAATTTTCATCCTTATTAAGTTCCTTTGTTGTACTAGGGAAGATATTTTGCACCTCACGAAATTTGCCATTGGGCGAGTGACTGAAACATTAATATTATGATTACTAAGATAAGATTGTCAACAATGTAAAAAGAAAAAAAATTACTAATAAAATAAATACACACAGACATCAGCCAGAAGACGTCCACTACAGGACAAAAGCCTCCCCCGAAATACGGGTGGGAATAATAAATAAATTAAATAATAATAATCGATGCGTCCAGAGTATATTGGAAGCCTCGTGTAGCTTGGTGTATATCCAATAAGCAAATCTCAAGGGGTGGGTTCAAATGAATCTGAATATTTTCTTTCAAAGTTTGATGTTTTGCTCACACAAAATATTAATAATGAAGTAAAGCTAAAACTACATAAAATTAGAATAACCTGTAAAGCTGTATAAGCTCTACTCAGGTGTTATATTCCTATTAGTACGTAACCCAAATGTTTGTCTCTTGATATTTTAAGTCACTGTGCCGAAAAGTATTTTTATCGATATCGATAAATGATTATTGAAATGGACTCCGACACTATTTCTCCAACGAATTATTAGAATAATATTATGCTGCTTTATGCAATTTAAGTTCTTCCAACGCCCTATACCTATAGTAATGAAACAGAACAAATATTTCACACATCGTACTTACCGACCTGCATCTCAGGAAATCTAGCAATAAAACCCATATTTCTCATTGAGATTTTATGTTATGCCTGTCTTTTCTTCCCGTCTTCAGTCCACATAAATGTCACAGTTTCTGTTAAACATTATTTTTGATTGTCCTTCTTTATCGCACACGACATGCTAAACTGTTTATTTTTACTGAACTAAACTTGTTTTTACCAGTATTTCACATAGCAAAATAAAATTTTTGTTTTATTACGACAGCCTTTTGTTGGCGGCAAAACATAAATGGCGATTTATCATTATGCTGGCAGTACATTACCGCCGAGTCACCTTATAACCTTACCTATAACCTTTTACCACCTTATAACCTATAACCGGCGGGGCTATCATGTAACTTTTCGGGATCGCGATTCGGATACGAGTTGTCAAAAATAGACACTTGTCACTGTCACCGCCAAAACTAATTTGACCCTGTAGGGCAGGATGAAACGCCAAAAGACCGACGGATTTGCTTAACTTAATTACAATCAATATGAGATATAAGAGAAATCAATGCATTCGTTCGATAACGATAGCGAGAGAAATCCCTCCGTGATACTGTGAAGCTGTGACAGTGACAAGTGACATTTATGACAAATCGCGATCCGAATCGCGATCCCGAAAAGTTACATGATAAGGCTGCTGGTTATAGGGTCTCTGGGCATCATCATGGCGAGAATGTTCAGCGACTTACGGTTTTGCCAAGCCTGCTTATCCATACAAAAAGTACTAAAGCTGCGACAGACTGCCTAAAACCATTGAGCATTTAATTGCCTAAAACAACTCAATTTATGCTGCTTTCCGTAATGCGCTAAAAGTAATAATATCGCGAATCCGACCAAATGGAATAGTCACAAAATATAAGGGCTTTGATTTGAGTAATACTTGTCACATTGGTCGGATTCGCGATATTATCACTTTTGGTGCATTACGGATCGCAGCCTTAGAGGGCATTACTGCCAAAGAATTACTGCCATAGAGTAAGTAAATACTACGTTTGCTTTGTTGTTTTTAATAGTTCCTGGCCATTTATACTAGTCCTTCAGCCGAATACATATTTCTTCATCGATCCTTCTTTCTTCAGTTAAATGAGTCGTAGTCACAGTCCAAGACACACACAGTAAGTCACAGTCAAGTCCAATCATGCCCTAGTAAACTGGTGGCAACTTTACTACAAGCTTCTTCGGAGTTTTGGAAACAACACGAAAAGATACGTCTCACTACATTATCGGCCTTACCTAAAATAATCTCGATTCTCTTAGTCACTGCTTAAACTTCTCTGTCCTTTTCTAGCACGTGCATCTTCACGTTAGAGTGAAGATGGCAGAACATCTTAAACAGGGACTAACGGTTGAAAAGTTTTTTTAGGTAAGGCCGTTAATCACTTGCCCGCACTCTTGCTCGTAAATCAGCACCGCTCCATCATCACGGACAGGACTATTGTTGCCAATAAGCCTGATATCGTGATGGTGGATCAGTCCCAGCGCCGGGTAGTGTTCGTCGACGTCACCATCCCACATGACGAGAATCTCGTCAAGGCCGAGTACTTAGACTTGGCCTTCGATATAACCGCCATGTGGGATGTTGACTCGACGATCATTGTCCCGATAGTCGTTTTGGAAAACGGTCTCATAGCGAAGAGCCTCGACCAATACCTCAAGAGGCTCTCGCTAGACGTTTGGGTCAAGGGTCAGATACAAAAGGCAGTGGTACTTGACACGGCGCGCATTGTCAGGTGGTTCCTCACTCTGCAGCCCTAACCACCGGCAGCTTGAGCCCTGCCCCGCTGCCGGCGGCACTCTAGGTTTAGGTTTCTTTATAATATTTATGTTTTTAAATTTATATTGTAAAAAGCTTAGGGCCTTACTTAAAAAAACTTCTCAACCGTTAGTCACTACTAAGAAGAAGAGAAGAAGAAGTTTTTTTAAGCATCTTAAGCAGTGGCTTAAGATGCTCTGCCATCTTCTCTCTGACGTGAAGTGTAACATGCAAGAACAAGACAGAGAAGTTTAAGCAGTGACTAAGAGAATCTAGATTATTTTAGGTAAGGCTGTTAGATTTAAGAAAGTTAATAAATAATGTGAATAATATAATACTTAACAATAATATACCCATCGTAGTAATCGATGTTGCGAATAATTAATTCTGATATCGCCCATCCCTCTGGTACTCGCAGTTGCCAAGCATCACTCAGTGCTACCAGTGCTATTCGTTCTATTCCCTAGTAAGGCTTACAAAAAATCTTAATTATAAAAAAATGCCTATGAGAAAAATATATTTTATATGTTTAATATTATCTACAAATATAACACTATACAACAATACAAGCCGTTTTACAGTAATTTTCCGTATCCCTCCTACACTGTAAAATGATAACCGTGTCCTTTTTCCTTACACTATTTTCTGTCACGATTTAGTCGCTCTTCCTAAGCTTTCCCTGAAGAAAGCGTGGGAAGAAATGTGGTGGAAAAGTGTATCATGTACCTACCTACTGAAGAAAAATTTTTTAACATTTCGATCTTCAACCTACTATTATGACGAGACCATGGTTTTTCGACCTAACATTAACGGCCTTACTTAAAAAAACTTCTCAACCGTTAGTCACTGCTTAAGATGCTCTGCCATCTTCTCTCTGACGTGAAGTTGCACGTGCTAGAAAAGGACAGAGAAGTTTAAGCAGTGACTAAGAGAATCGAGATTATTTTAGGTAAGACCGTAAGTAAACGGGCTACCTCATCTTTGATACGGTTGAGACTGGGCCATGTATATAGCCCAGCACACCTGCAAGGCTTGGTAATCTGCCTGCGATTGCGGAAGTGACTTCGGTGATTTGAATCATATATTCCTTTGCTGTCCAAATAATGATATTTCATAATTTTATGAAAATCCAACTTCCTTCAAGGTTTCTTTCCCCATAATATTTCATGCTTACTTGCTACCCTAGATTCAGATATTTATAATTCTATTTCCATTTGTATCACATCGAATAACATAAAATTATAATTTTATTCATCTCTCCTATCCTACCTTCCTCATTATTCCAAGTCCTACTTTCCTGATCCATATCCTTTTCTAAAACGTATTTTTTCTCATTTATTTACTTTATATTTTCGCGTCATATGGTTTCCCCGTTTTATAATACATACAATATTACCCATTGAAACTGGCAGAATGCATATAGCGTGGTTACAAGAAAAAAAAATGTAAGGTGTCAAACATGTGTCAAACTTAACTTGCCATTTCGATTTCGGTTCGGCCGTGTTGAAAAAGTCAAAAAAGAGAATTTTCTTTTGATTTTTGAGAAAATGCTTAACATTAGCTTCTAAATTTGTATTAGAATTCAATATTTCTTGGTTACGAAGTGCATTCAGTATTTTGTCTTTCAACTATGGATGCGGACGCGGTTCTTCACGGTGATGTTCCTGATGGCGCGGAAGTATCGGATCTAGCCGAAAGCCAAGTCGCAGACGCTATCGAAGAACTCTCCGAAAATAATGTTACAGGCCATGAAGAGGCTGCTGGAATAGAAGAATCAGGTACCTATGGTGCAAAACCTTTTGCTTTCAGGATGTCTTGCGTGATACTAATGCATCCGTGTAAAAGTATAAACAGGCCACATTTTGCATTGAAGCTTTGATTTAAAGCTTATTTTGATACTACTGAAGAGTTCCAGTTGCTATCCTAACTTTTGTCTTTATATTGTTGCCCAAAATGATTACACTCAGTTATAATAATGCCTTTTATTTCATTCTTCAAAAAAGCTTGAAATTGTTACCAAATATTTCGCATGTGTTTTATAAAAACAAATAAAGGATTGATATAAATTTGCCAATAAGCACAACTATTGTTTTTGCACATGTAGTGGTTTTGAGTTTGTAGATTGTAACAGTAACTTTTAATGTAGCCACCATCGCGGATCCCACAAGTAGCAGCGATGCCTTGAACATTGAGCCGGAGCTGCCAAATGAGGGTGATGATCCATCAGTACTTGAACAAGGTAAACGCATGTTTTTTTGGAATTGCTTTGTAATTAATTAGCAGCATGCTGCAGTTTTACCAGCAATCCCACAGGCCACATAATTTTTCAGGATAATTAGTGAATTCAAGTTAACATCTCCATTACAAATGTCACTATTTGAGCCATAACAATAAAACGCAGTAATAAATACACGCACACTCTCAAGCTTTAATTTTTCTCATATGATCATAGTGTGATGTAGACATCTTCCGACTGATGAGTGAGTGAGTGTGTGAGTGTGATGTGATGAATATGCTGAACTATAGTATCCTAAACACTATACTTGTGTACTCTTTTTGCTTTTTATTGGATAGGGTAGATGACTGATGTTTATATCGTTGAAACCAATAGCTTTGATGAAATTTAAGCAAATGTAGTATGTTTATTGAAAAAAATATTTAAATCGGTTAATAATGTTCTGATATATGAGCGTTTTTTTTTGTTTTTTGTTAGAGACAACTCTGGTCCTTTTCTTCAAAACAAAAAATGTGTCAAAAATAAGCAACTTATAAGCATTTTAATATCATGCTAGACAGCGAGGCGAAACAGCAAATCGTGACGTCACTTCTCTGTACGCCATATAAATTCTATTCTGACAAGTAAGGCGCGACATCATTTTTTGTTTTGAAGAAAAGGACCAGAGTTGTCTCTAACAAAAAACAAAAAAAAACCCTCATATATCAGAACATTGTTAACCGATTCAAATTATTTTTTCAATAAACATACTATATTTACTTAAATTCTTCTTCAAAGCTATTGGTTTCAACGATATAACCATCAGTCATATACCATATACTAGTTCATACTATTATGAACTGATTTTGATGGTTTTTTTTTATTTGCTAGTTTATACTTCAGAGGTGGTCCTTAGTTATCAAAATCGGTTCAGTAGTTTGGTTTTTAAATCAAAATTACTAGAAAATATGAAGATGTCATCCAGGTATTCGAAGTTGAAGTCGGTTGTTTTTTTTTTTTTAAAGCATGTAATTATGACAGAAGTTTTGATTATAGTGGTCTTCTGTAACATAGTTTTAACAAATATTTGTTTTGCATTACTTAATAGTTGTATTAACTGTCATACTCATTAAACACTAAAACAACATATTTTAAACCTATTTTAGTTAAAAAGTGTTTTATGTATTCTTTTTTAAAACTTAATTAGTTTTTGGAAAGAAATGGACAAAACACTTTGTAGCTAGAATAGGTTTTAGTGTTTTATGCATACAACGGTACATCTAAATAGTATCCCTTGTCCCACTAGGACCTTTAAACTGAACTATTATAGGCAGGTTCTAATCATCAAGAAAAAGTTATCATTTCGAGAATAAGTGATCCCTTGCTCGTCACATCAATCAGTCATTAAGAAATATTACATCAGTAGGATAGGCTGCGATGAAATATAGGGTAGATCCCCGATCGCTGCTCCCACTTTTGAGGTTTGATTTTCGTAGAGACTGTGTATCTATAATGTATTTGATCTAAGAGTAGGTCTAAATCTTATTCAGAAATACCCAGTAGGATAGATAAAACTGAAGTGTGCTTTAAAATTTGTATGCACTACATTTATCACAGAGTTTGTAATAATGTTGGATTGGCTTCATTTTAGCACATGCTGAAGGTGATGAAGAAATGGACATAGATGACACCACAGCTGGAGTAGCTGATGAGTCTGCATATATTGGTGACAATTGCTTGTCAACTCCAGTGAGTACAAACTATAGAAAAATAAATGCTGTACTGGCTAGTAAATAAATAGATATCGGTGATTTTTTTTCACACAACACCACACACACACACACATCAACAGCCGGAAGACGTCCACTGCTGGACGAAGGCCTCTCCCTTGAGGTGTGGCCATAATCCCCACGCTTGGCAGGCGGCTTGGGCACAACACCATCTAGCCCCAATCTAACTAAGCAAAGCTTGTAATATGGAAACCAGATAGTTGATAGAATACTTATATATATTTTTTTTTTTGTAATTACATTCTTGTAATACATACTACACCCTGACACATAACAAACATTCATGTTTATCGCATAAATGTTTGCCTTGGGCACAATAAATAATAGTACTATGTACAGAAAGTTAACTCCGCAAAGGAATTGAAATAAATAAGGACTCTATCTACTAGGCAATAAAGTAGCAATTCAACTCGCACAGCGCTGAATACCGCTCGCTATATTCACCTAGATATACCGTTCTCTTTCTATCACGTATGCTTAGTTACGTGCGACGAGGCTAGCGTGCGGGCGGCGACTGACTTCTGCCTTGCATTGTCCACCCGGACGGAGCGCCGGCCGAACATACCTAAACTGCGGAGTGACACCATGACGCTATGATGCTATTTTGATATTTTTAGTAAAATGTATGTATACTAGCGCCATCTAGTTCCAAGTAAATCACTGACACCCTTGGGTGGGGATCGAACCCATAAAAAAAGTTTATTCTCATTAACAAACTCATGTCTTTTAAATTGTTCTTTTGATGGGAGAAGTACCCACCTAAAGTCTTGTTTAGTTATACCAACCTGAAACACCCCTTAATATACTTCAATTAATTTCACCACTATTATTACCATTCGTTAGCAAGAGTTATCATGCATTTGCTTATTTATGTTACCACAATAACCAATAATTTAAAAAATATTTGTATGGCTATGTAATGTAATATATAATGGCTACAATCACAATTGTAGGGATATAGAGCTAATATTGACGTGGTTTTCTGATCAATGATATATATACACAGGCTACTACAGAAGACAACTCTCCGCAAGACACAGAGGGTCATATGGATCAACTCCTAAAAGAGCCAGGACTCGATGAGGAAGGTCTTGAAGGTGCAGCGGAAGAGTCTCCCGACCAGTCCATCAGCTCGGCCATGCCCACTGACAGTGGAGTAGGGGAAGTTGATGGAGCTCCTATAATCCAAGATGGTAAGTTTTAGGCGCAGATTTATGTACTTATAAACCTAGGATTGGGGCATTAGATAAACCTCTGATACAAACATTTATGTTCAACATTAAAACTGTTTAAGCACTTTAGATATTATTATATTCTTAGAAATTGCACACTCATGGTTGCTCCTAATGGCGATTCATTTCAACTGAGAATCAAATTTCAAATTAGAAAAAAAATTAGAAAAAAAAAACAAAAAAAAAAATTATGTTTATATCAAATCGTGCATAAAACAATTTATCATTACTTTTTTTATAATCAGCTTGTGTCCACGGCCATTAAAACATGGCCGAAATGTGGAGGTAAATAAACATAAAAAAAATTGTGCCCGTTTATAAACTGTTTACAAAACATTATTAAGTGACCAAATAACGAAAAAAAAAAAAATATATATATATGATTGAATTGATAATATAAATGTTTGAATACGGAGCTAAAGTTATAAAATGCCAGAGCAGATCTAATTATTAAATCTCGAGATTAATGAAATCAAAATATTACTTGGCATTCTAGATGAATCGAGTACAATGGATGAAGACATGGGGGGCGGGGAGGGTGTTGCCAGCAGCGATGACGTGAATGACATCAGCAGTGCAGCCGCTGAGGCTCTCAGCACTGGTATCAGGTAAATTTCTAATTTAGAAAGACATTTTTATTTTATTCTGTTTTGTTGTTTTAAGCCTGTATGATGTTATCATTATTTTTTAGTAGGTTATTTAGGTATCTATCGCGTAACGTTTCCTTACCTTCCGAAAATTATAAACCTTCAAAACCTAAAATACTTGAAAATGACAAATTGTTTGATTGCGCAGAGCCAAGACAAGGGAAAGAAGTAAAAAAAAATTGCCACCCTTTTCTCACAGTAAATTAAATTAATATTCAGCTCTGTGTAAAAATATTATTCCTTTTTTTTAATACTATCAAGTGGACGAGACGAGCAAGACGTTCACCTGGTGGTAAGCGTCAAGCGCCTGCCACTAACAGAAGCAGTGCCAGAATTGTGAACTTGCAAACACAATCCTGCGCCGCACTGCACTGCGCTCGTCTCCCTGAGATGTTAGACGTTAAATCTCTTCATACCCAGTACTTACGCTGGTCTTTCAAGAAATGCTCAAGGTTGATTTATGGAGCTGATTGCTCAAGCTAAGTTTTTATACTGCAGTTCAAGTACACCAGAAGGGGGTGCAGATATATCCAGTAGCGGTCAGACCGAGGGTACGTTAATATCGTCCACCGCCAACGGGCCGGCTGTCCTGCACTCCTTTTCGCTCACTCCGCAGCAACAGCAAGCCAATGAGTATGTACCACACGAGTTCACATCAGTTCTGAATGCTTCAAGGAATGGTTGTTTTACTGATCAATGTTTAGAACTAATTTATTGCCAGTGATGTGTAGTATCAAGCTTGCACTTATACCACACAGCATGCTATTAATGTTGTTAGATAGTTAACATGTTTTGGTATTTAGTAATGTGATTGTTTAGTAATTGCATGTTTTATTGAAACTGTTGACGGATTGTCTTGAAGCCTTCAGAATTGACTATCCGTAGGCTGGGTCCCGACAATCCTATTTTTAACCTAATTATTTATTTGAATAATAACATAGAGAAAAAGCTCTGCTATTTACTCTGCAGATGTGTAGTTGAGACATTAAGTCTACGCTCTGCTATTTACTCTGCAGATGTGTAGTTGAGACATTAAGTCTACGGGATGTCTCGGAAACGGCGAACGTATTCTAGAATATGATAGTTCTCATCATTATAAACAACTTTTACTATGGGATCAACTATGAAATTACAAAAAAAAATGCTGTTCCACTCATTTCGTCGAGAGTGAATGTAATTTTTTACGGAACATCTTTTTTTTCGTGAATTCTGAATTAGCCCCATAGTTGTTCACAATGATGAGTATTATGATATCCTAGAATATGTCCGTCGTTCACTGAAACACCCTATATATTGTACATCCCACAAACCTATACTTTGGTAGTCTACTAATATGATAGTCTAGATAAGCATGAAGGGCTGGTATTAGATAATACAAATAATAAGAAAAAGAGGCCTTTATTCAGCAATAGAACAAGACACGCTGAGTAAGTTCGTAAGGCTGAGTTGTCAGCCTGACGCTAAGCCTTTATTTTTTATTGGCAACGCACTTCGTGTTTTCTGCCAGTGTCAAGTATAAAATGTTTGATTCAAGTTTTTATATTAACAAGTCAAATAAGTCATGAAATCATAGTCAGTCACACAAAATTCGTCATAGTCAAGTCCAAATGACTAGTGTCAGAGTTATTGTACCGCATGAAGGTCTCAGACAAGCTCATAATAAGTAAGTAGTTAATTGAGAAAGAGAAGTCTTAAGAGAGTTAATACTCGGTTGATTCTCAGTTACCATCTTGCCTGTACTTATTGCTCTTTGGAAGTAGGGTTCGGGATCCAGCCTCAATAAATCAGGAACACCAGTGATATTAAATTTCAATAGTTATCTGAATTTCCTGACAAACAGATTCAGTGATGCGGACACTTCAGAGATGGAAGGAGCTGCTGACACCATGCCTTCTGTCAGCGAGTCGATGCCATTACTCACGTTGTCCGCTAATGGCGCAGGCTTGCTTTCACCCACGCTGTTGCAAGGTAAGCCTTCGGCCCTCTTTTATTAACAGACTTCAAAAAAAGAGGCGTATTTTTTTTTAGTATTTTCACCGATTTCTCCGTCATTTGTGGACCGATTTTGAAAATTATTTTCATTATTTTATATATATTTATTTATAATATTTTTTTATAGTTACCAGTTACAGGTAGTTGGTTTGTCTTTAACTTATATACAAGTGCTTGTATTTGTAGTTTGTGCACGTGTTGTCTTGTAGCTTCAGAAAACGCCGTACTCAATATTTTTTTGCGGTGTTGCCTGTTTTTCTCTACAAGTACAAACTTGTAGGTTTATAAAACAGGGCCCTGACATTGATTACATCCTCACTGAATCCGATGATGGCAACCCTGAATATATTTATGTCAACTGACAGCTCTCAGTTTTTTCTCGATTTTCCCAAATCGTTTTATAAATGACGGAGTTCTCATGTAACAAACATAATTAACAAAGTACTTTATAAAACAAAAACAACCAACTTCAATTTTGATCACAATCAATATAACTGGGAAAGAGATATCACCCAATCTTTTTCCCAGTTATATTATTTATTTAACGAAACTACTGATCCCATTTTGATAAAATTTGATAAAATTTATATGGTGGGACCACATCTGAATTGTGACTTACCAAACGAAAAATAATCATCAAAATCAATTTATAATTGGCGAATCGCGTAACATACAGACAAAAAAAAACTTACATTCAAATTGAGAACCTCCCCCTTTATTTAAATTGTTTATAATATACTTTACAGACGCTTGCGGGCCTTATACGCCAACCACGGTCGTTGACAAAAATAAATTAAGTATTGTTAAAGCTGCGTGACCTGGGTAGTGGGTATGTTCTAAAACTGCATTCAGAAACACCGGAGGACGGGCAGCAGCGTCCTCTCGATTAACGGTGGTGAAAATTGCGATCCGCAAGCTGCCTGCCGATCGTGGGGATTATGGTAACTCCTCCATCTTAAGGGAGAGGCCTTCGTCCAGCAGTGGACGTCTTCTGGCTGATGATGATGACGAGAGCTGCGTGAAGAGCCGTACATTGTTGTGTTGCAGGCGAGGAGAGTGGCACGGGCGGCGTGTCGTCGTCGGGGTCGGGCGGCGCGGGCGGCGAGGGCGAGGCGGCCGTGAGCAGCTCGCAGGCGGCCAACGGCGCGCCCCTGCCGCCCGCCGACGCGGCGCACGCGCTCGCCACGCTCGCCAGCGCCGCGCTGCACCACCAACACGACCAGGTGCCACTACTACACTCTTCAAGCATATACCAGTGGAAATTGAATTGATTTTATTGTTTTTTTTAAATTGGAATTGACTGGATTTTGGATTTGGATGCGGTCACTGACACATACTCGAAGCGAAGCCGCGACAAGAAAACAATACACAAATTTAACATAGAAGGATACAAGCATTTGCGCTCAAGCGCGTCTTTATTGTTTTATCTTCAAGCGCGTAAATTTTTTTTTTTTTCCAAATAGCTCCACTATAGTTTGTTAGGATTAAGAACAATGAAAGTCTTCGTGTTAGATCTATCTCAGTCAGAGCGAGTGAATAATAGTAGATTGTTTACCAAGGAAGCAAAAACATATTTTTAGCGAGTGTTTCTTTGAATCCAGAGCGAAGCGAAGTACTTGAGCTTAAAATAGTGTTGATCCCGAGGTGGACACTCTGCTTTTTATCACCCTCTATGAGAAAATAAGTAAGTGCAGCTTATGAATAAGAATAGTACCTACGTTTAATTCATTCTCCACTACTCAAACTCACTTCTCACTTTTTTATTGAAGAAGATACACGATAGAAAACACGGAAGATATACGAAGATAAATAAAATCCGAATTTGAGTAAACAATTACGAACGAAGGCGGAATGCATTTGACGCGTTTTTTATTTTTGCACAAACTTTTAAAAAAAATTGTTTCGCGCGCCTTCCTTTTTCTTACAGCCTGTTACTTGTGCATACAATGTCCGTGGTTGATCTCATTGGTGATTGGAACTTTTACTAACAATATCCACATTCCAGGTTCAAATCACGTTTCGTCCCTAGGGCAAAAAGAGCTCTTTTTTGCCCTGTTTGCGAGGAACAAAGTAGTTATTTTTTTTATAGATGTGATAAAATATATATTAATCATATTTCAGAGTGAGACAGAAGAAGGGAAACCAGATGAAGATGCCTGGTACACCGTCGGCATTGTAAAAGGAACCACGTTTACGGTATGTACCGATATTCGATAGAACTTATAAGTACTTTACACAATACAATACGTTCGCCTGACGGTAAGCGTCACGCCTGCCCATAACAGAAGCATTGCCTGAATTGTGAACTTGCGAATACAATCCGGCGCCGCACTGTACTGCGCTCGTCACCCTGAGACATTAGTTGTTAAATCTCTTCATACTATGCAGTCATTTCTCTGGTAACATTGCCCTTCAAACCGAAACACAGTAATGCTTGCACACTACTGCTCAACACAATACAGAATACACAAGCTCGCTGCACTGTTTTACATAATATATTTTTATGCTATCTGCTATATTTAATAGTGATTTTTAGTATTAACAGTGATTTTAAAACCCATTGTCATCCTTGTGTAGAAGCTTGCACAAATACTGTTTTTTTTTCTTAGTTACTATATCTGTACTGGTTATATATAGCTATTTCCTACTGAAGACTGTCAATAAAATATTGTTTTATTAAATCATCTCAGGTCCAAAACTACATAACGGACCCGAACATAGACCTGTCCAACCTGTCCCTGGACAACCTGCCTGAGCTGACGGGGCGGCCCTCCACGGCGCTAGAGCACGGCACCGCGTACAAGTTCCGCATCGCCGCCATCAACTCGTGCGGCCGCGGCGAGTTCAGTGAAGTGAGTGCTTCCACGTTACTTCTCTTTTGGATATAGTTTCTCACCTATCAACCGAATAACCCAGGAAAATTAGGGGTTGACCTAGAATAAAATCAAAATAGTATTTTGTTTTCTAAGTATCCTTATAAGGTATCTTTAGTATTATTACCTATCCCTCGTATAAAAAGTCAAAAATTACACAAAATGCGTCTCCGAAGCAATCAAAATTTATAATTTTTGCGTTTATTGAAATAATTAAGAATGATCACACATATAGGTTTTCAGCTCATCGTATTCTCTATTAAAAACAAACAAATTAAGGGAAAAAATATTTCGGTACGCCAATTAGTTTGCGAGATACAACATTTTCAAAATAAGCGCCCGACACTAATTTTCCCAAGCTGGCCCTCGCCGCGTGTGACGTCGTCGTACAATTCACACAATTTGTCACACGCCGGCCGTATACGTACGGTTCACCATGAAACATTACCTTCAACCGTGGTTCACTACTACTTCGTTTCAATATTCCAAGGTCATATTTGTATAATTTTATTTTTTCTGTCAGCAAATAAAGGTAATCAAAGCTGAACATTTTTATTTTGTAATTTGCAAGCACCGCCATACTAAGTTTTGTAAATTGACTGGGCTATCAAGCTTTCTCGCGCTCCATCTAACCTATAGAAGGGGAGTTTTGGCGGGAACACGGAAAAATCATGTCGTTGCATTCTATTATTTTCTTAAACTTGTGTATTTTCGCGAATTAATGATTAAAAATGGTGGTGTTTTATTCATTGAGTGTTGAATTACATGCACGAGTGTGGGCAAGTGATATAATGTGGTGAAACATGTCTTTTTGTGTTGTTTTCAAAACTCCGTATAAGCTCATAGTAAAGTCGCCACAACTTTACTAGGGCATGACTTGGACTCGACTATGACTAATTTCGTGTGACTGACTGTGATATCATTACATATTTGACTTGATTTACATATAAATACTTGAAAAAATCATAACCTTGACACTGGCAGAATGCACAACGAGCGATGCCAAGAACTAAGAAAAAAAAAAAAAATACCTATAGAAGGTTGACTTTATAATCTTTATTTTTAATTGAAGAAGATAAATCTAGGTGTTAATTGAATTGGATGACGGTTTCATCAGGTTAACATTGTTTTGACAACCGTTCTACCTAAGAAGTAGGACTTTCACTTTTTTGTGGTTTATATTATAGACATTTATCATAAAAACCGCACTTTTCTATTGCCTAACAATCTAATCGTTGTTTGTGTCCAGGAATCGGCGTTCAAGACGTGCTTACCAGGATTCCCGGGAGCACCGTCGGCCATCAAGATATCCAAGTCGGTGGAAGGCGCTCACCTCTCTTGGGAGCCGCCGCAGGTTGCCGCTGAGGGAATATTCGAGTACTCCGTGTACTTAGCCGTGCGCTCCAATACTCAGCCGAAGGTAACACTACCCCTACCCCTGACTACTATTTTTTTAAGACATGGATTCATTAAAAATGGTTATTAAAAATCGCAACCGATAAATTTTTGAGAATACCGTGCTCCATCGTAGACTCTCTCTCTCACTCTGCTATGTATTTTGTTTCTCTGTTATGTGAAATTAGTCATAGTCGAGTCCAAGTCATGACCTAGTAAAGTCGTGGCAACTTTACTACGAGCTTCTTCGGAGTTTTGGAAACAACACGAAAAGACACGTTTCACTACATTATATCACTTGCCCACACTTGTGCGCGTAAATCAGCACTTAATGAATAAAACGCCACCATTTTTATGCATTAACACGAAAAAACACAAGTTTGCAGTGACATAATTTTTTCGCGTTCCCGCCAAAACTCTTCTCTTCTTCTCTGGTGGTTTAATAACTGGAATGTAACGTTTCCAGGAGGCGTCCAAGTCGCAGCTCGCGTTTGTCCGCGTGTACTGTGGGAAGGCGAACACGTGCGTGGTGCCGCAGTCGTCGCTGAGTGCGGCGCACGTCGACTCCTCCACCAAGCCCGCCATCATCTTCCGCATAGCCGCGCGCAACGACAAGGGCTACGGGCCCGCCACGCAAGTCAGGTGGCTGCAAGGTACTACACCAACAATAATACAACCTATTAACTCGTAGAAACATTAGAGTCTTAAGTATTAATACAAATACAAAAGACATTCTTCAATACTATCGATATTTTTAGGGAAGTTTCTAGGATGAGCATTGCCCACCCGTGCTTGCTACGCCTATGCCTAAGTAAGAGCAGGGGGTGTCACTCCGCAGTTTATGTATGTTCGGCCGGAGCTCCGTCCCGGGTGGACAATGCAAGGCAAAAGTCAGTGGCCGCCCGCACGCTAGCCTCGTCGCACGTAACTAAGCATACGTGATAGAAAGAGAGCGGTATATCTATGTGAATATAGCGAGCGGTAACCAACGCCGTGCGAGTTGAATAGCTACTTTATTGCCTAGTAGATAGTCCTTATATTTATTTCTATTCCTTTGCCGAGTGAACTTTCTATACGTAGTACTATTATTTATTCTGTGCCATTAGTGTCTTAAGTACATTGGCTAGGGGGGCAGCTACTGAAGGGAGAAGTGTATAGAACGGAAATGTGACGGGCTGAGCTAGCCGGCATTAAGTGCAAACGCGCTTGATGACAATTCTACCAATATACATGTTTTTAGACTGAGAATACTCAAAAAAACAATTTAAATAGACGCGTAGGAAACCAAACCACATTGCATCATAATTAGATCAATTTTAATCTGTTGCAAAATAGCATTTTGAGCGGGTTACTCCAAATGCGCGACCAATGATTGGCATTTTTTCGTTTTGTTTTGTATGGAACTGGCGACAGCGGTTTTCCATACAATTGCTTTACAACATTGCTTTGACAGCCGTTCTACCTAAGAAGAAGCTTGACTACCACGGCTTGAAATTGTTACAGACATCAAATCGACGGGCGTGAAGCGAGCGGGCGACGGCAGGTTGCCCGGCGCGTCGCCTTCCAAGCAACCCAAGCAAATACTGCACTAGTGCCCCACAGTGCTATTCCTATAGAAGACTATACTGTGTACAGATATAACGACTGTTCAGTGACTCGTTACACGGTTAGTGACGAAATATTTTTACTTGTAGTTTTTAAGATCACAGTTTGTCAATGAAATCTCATCTCACCCCAACATACGTCATACGTCACTCTTCCCATAGACAAATTATACAGCGGTTCAGTGCATTACGCCCTCAATGTTTTTTTAGTGTTTATTTTTAGCGATTAATGTACTACGTATAGTATAAAACTTTATTTTTTATGGTCCTATAAATAAAATATAAGATGATAATGGCTGATTGACTGATTGCAGTGAAGTGATTGAAATAGGTCGAGTAAATATTTTAAAAATGTTGTTAGGAGAATAAATGGGAAAATATGTATTCAGTTTTCTTTTAACAACCTCTTAGTTGATATTCTGATAAATTTATCGAACCACATAATTATACGAATAAAAATATCTACATATAATTTAAATACAGGATTTTAGGAGAAGAAAATATACAGGAATTGCATTTGGCTTTTAATACTTAATTACATATTATTGAGTACACTATACATTTGTTTCATTGCTATAAAATGCTATCTATTCAAAACTCCGGTAGGCATTCAAAAATGAAAATAAATTACAAATCATTATTATATTATCTTTCGTTTTATAGAAAATGTCCTATACTTAAGATATCCGCGTTTTATCATGATATTAAAGCATTATCACTATTTTTTAGTTTGGACAATTTATAAATATTATTGTGATTCTGAAGGATCCCCAAACCCTTTGCGGTTAAGGCCGAACCTAGGTCACTGGAAAGAAAGAGAGAACTCGTTAGCAAAACCATAACTTGAAAATTCAAGTATTGTCTAGTCATATCGAGATTGTTGGTCCCGGTTGTTTGTTCTAGTTTTTATAACAACAACAGCCATGTCAGAGGCCTTCGGGCGGCACATTCACTCTGACACTAGGGCTGGCCACTCAGCCTATACGAACTTACTTACTTTTATATCGAGATGTAATCATAAAGATTCTAACCCTTACAAAACATGAATAATATTCCAAGTAATTTTATTGATATGGCAGCTGTGAAATTATTGCCATCTTTTTCACACGTAATGAAATAAACAGAGACTACATGTTTTTTTACCAGAGTTATTACTGGGTATGAAGAGATTTAACATCGATTTAACTCAGGGTGACGAGCGCAGTGCAGTGCGGCGCAGGATTGTTTTCGCAAGTTCACAATTCTGGCACTGTTACTGTAAGTGGCAGGCGTGACGCTTACCACTAGGCGAACGTTTTGCTCGTCTCGGCACTTGATTGTATAAAAAAATTATATAACGCTATCATGTGTGTCATGTGTTGTGTTTAACAACGGTAGAGCCAATATAATATTATTATGAAATAGGTAACATACCAGAGAAGTTGTTCCGAAGAGTTTGTACCATCCAATAACGATATTGGAAAGATTGATGTCGTCCAGCATGATCTGAGCCACGCCCATGAACACCTTTTTACCCTCAATGCGGCCGTAGTCGCCCCACACGGTCACCTGTAAGTTAAACACATTTTTTTAAATAAGGAATTACGGATAAAAAGTATAACAAAAAAGGTATACTTCACTATAATAGTGAAAAGAGAAGGTAGAGAAAAGAGGTAACCTGCTTGGTTATTTAACACTACATGACATGACGATGAAAAGACGCAGTGAAAATGTATTTACGTCTCTGCGGGGCTAAAGTGGTTACTTTAGCCCTACTGCGGGGCTAAAGTGGTTACTTTAGCCCCGCTACGCCCGCAGCGACACGTAAAATCGTATACACACCACGGGAGCAAGCAAAGAAGCCTCAGATCTCTAGTTTGTCACCCTCGGCTTCGCCTCTGAAGACTATCATGAGATCTGAGACATTCTTTACTTTTACTCCCTAGGTGAGTAATCTACTACTATACGCCATCGTGGTACAAAAAGGACAACGAAAGACCTAAAAGAACAGAACAAAAGAAGAAAAAATTAATTACTATGCTGTTGAATATATGACGACAAAGAATAGGCGTCGAGTAATGTGGTTCGTCACATTACTCGATAACATAAAGTAATCCGCGGCTATTCCACAGAATGCGAATATCGAATATACTTATTATTAGCTATGTAGAAGTGTTATAATGTAGTGTACCTAAGGAGTTTTTTTCGTTGTTTCCAAAAACCCCATAATACCTCTATGGAAGAAAGAAGTTGGAATCTCCAATGAAGAAGTGAACTTGCCTGCAAGATGCATCCTTTGAAGTTCTCTCTGAATGTGAGTGTTTGCTGATAGAGCGGGTCTAAGGTCCTTCTCGCAGTGGTCGTCTTCGCTTTGGCTATGCATTTCTTGCCGCTCACGAGGTATACTTTCACGTAAGGCGCTGGAAGCGTTCGGCTGCCTTGCCTCGCCTGGAGCCCTCGCGCGCGAATTACTTCGACCTGATAATGGAAGCGAGTTTTTGAGATTCCTTAAATTATAGACATGTTCTATCCTCGGTCTTTTTTTAGGTGTGCGAATTTAGGTTATAAGAGCGTATTGGACTAACTGTTCCGTCTTAAAACATATGACACGCGGAAGACCAAGACACTTTATTTGTCAAATTATAATAAATAGATGAGGAAATACGAATACCTTATACGAGCATAATCAGCTTTTTTTAATTGTCCACTGCTGGTTTTGAGGCGTCCCTAGAAGGGCGAATGGGCCATATTCACCACGCTGGCCCAGTTGCGGGATGGTGAATTCACATAAGCCATAGAATTTCTTCTCCGGACGTATGCAGAATTCCTCACGATGTTTCCCTTCACCGTAAAGCCAGTGGTATGAGTATCCGTACATCAACTCAAAAGAGCTCATTGGTACGGGCCTGGGTTTGAACTCGCGACCACTCGATTACAAGTTAAGCGGTCTCTCGACTAGGCTACCACGCCTTTTTTTTAAATATAAATATATATAGACTGGTAAAATGACATAAAAGCGTATAGCTTCTCAGTCTATATTCAGGGACTAAAATCATAAACCGCCTTTTGCGTAATTGGGTGAAAACGACGCACCTCAAGGAATCCTTTCTGGTAGCACATGGAGAGCTGTACATCGCCCAACGTGGGTGCGCCCAGCACTTGTCTCCCGACGAGCTGGCCCGGCCCCAGGCCGTCGATGAAGTCCGAGATGCCGCCGCCCTCGGAGGAGCCCGAGCCACGCATGCCCGGCGACCACCTGCACACATTGGACATTCGATAATATCTATCAACACGGCCACGACCAAAACCACCACCATAGCCGCTGATATCGATAACTGTGTGGAGCTGAGTTGACTCGGAAGTTCAAAATCAATAGGGTAGATGACTGATGTTTATATCGTTGAAACCAATAGCTTTGATGAAGAATTTAAGTAAATACAGTATGTTTATTGAAAAAAATATTTAAATCGGTAATGATGATGATATATAATATATGAGCGTTTAAAGTTTTTGTTAGAGACAACTCTGTACCTTTCCCACGTAACAAAAAATTACGTCACGCCTTACTTGTCAATATAGAATTTATATGGCGTACAAAGAATTGACGTCACGATTTGCCGTTTCGCCTCTCTGTCTAGCATGATATTAAAATGCTTATAAGTTGCTTATTTTTGATCAGGTTTTCATTTTCTTTTCATTAATCAGCTATATTTATTGGGCTACATTTTAATAGGATAATTTAAAAAAACCAGTCATCTAGCCTATTGCCGTGCGTTATGCGTTATCTCTCTAAAACTCGAAAATAGCTCGAACTCGTTTGTCGGTGTGTGTGTGTATATATATGTTTGTTACTCCTTCACGCTGAAACGGCTGAACCGATTTGGTTTAAATATGGTATAGAGGTAACATAGTTTTTACCCCAAGATTCGGGAGTGAAACTGCGGGCGCAGCTAAAAAACTTGAATCAATACAGAATTCCTCATCCTTTAATTTTTTTATGTATGAAGAAGATTATAAATTCCCCGAGGACCTGAGTTCTTACTAAAAGGTGCTACAAGCCGAGCGGGTAACTTGTAAAATCGGAAGGCGCAAGCTTGGCACGGCGCGGCGTGGGGTGTAAGCTCAAATATGTCTGGCTCAATTTAAATAAAAGTCTTGACAAAAGCTATGGCGAGATTTATATCCTATCGTTTCCTTGATACAAGAGCCCGCACGCTATATAGGTTGTGAAGAAGATGGCGCTGAAATCACCATAATTATAGATTGATTGCAATTTTAAGCTAAAATTACACTTGACGTCGCCAAATATACAATGTGTAACAAAAAAGTTCAACAATACTGAAGGGTGTGTATGTACTCATTATTAACAAGTTTTACTATGGGGCCAACCCAGAGGCGGATTAAATGTAGACAGCGCTCTAGGCTAGTACCTCATCGGCGCCCTTCTGGAGTCTGGCGGCCATAGCACAGAATAAATAATAGTGCTACGTACAGAAAGTTATCTCCGCAAAAGAATTGAAATAAATAAGGACTCTTATCTACTAGGCAATAAAGTAACAATTCAACTCGCACAGCGCTGGATACCGCTCGCTATATTCACCTAGATATACCGCTCTCTTTCTTTCACGTATGCTTAGTTACGTGCCACGAGGCTCGCTTGCGGTCGGGGACTGACTTCTGCCTTGCATTGTACACCCGGAAGGAGCGCCGGCCGAACATACCTAAGCTGCGGAGTGACACACCCCTGGCCATAGTGAGAATATGTTGGCTGCTTACCCGCTATGTTCGATTTAGTACTGTAACTCCAGTTCGAGATGTGGCGTCTAGCATTAAGTACCTAAATAATTATTAGGTCTAATGGAACATAATGAATAATTTTTCGTTAAAAAACTTACGCGTGCCTTTCTGGAACCTCGCGCCCCTAGGCACGTGCCTAGTCTGCCTTACGGATAATCCGCCACTGGGCCAACCCCGAAATAGCAAAAACAAATTTACTGTTTCATACATTTTGCCCAAGGTCAATGAACTTTTTGTATGGATCAGCTGATATTTTTTTCGCGATTTCATGGTAGGCCGCATAGTAAAAGTTGTTCATAATGATGAGTACATACATACCCTTCAGTATTGTTGAACCTTTTTGCATTGTATATTAATGCGATGTGATTTACAAAATCACATCAATTATTATTGTCAAATCCCTAATTATTATTATCTGTATGATTTTATTTACGTTATCATTGCGTTTATTATTCTGAATGCTTAACATTGTCTGCTGGTGAATACTATTTGGCTGAGTTGGAAATATTCTTATCTGTAGTGTCGTGTAATAGTGTTAAAAAAAGTAGTATTAGAATATTAAATAGCAGAGTTGAATATTATGTAAATGTTACCTGTAGTAAACATGCACGAATAGCGAAAAGCAAAGGATGGATATCTAAAAGGCGTAAAAAAACCTTTCAAACCTTGATTTTCGCTACCAATAAAGAAAAGAAAATGTTAATAGAATATTATAACAACATTGATACAATAGTGAAGAAAGGGCGGTAGTTTATCGGATGCATCGGTTAGTAAGTTTAATATAATAACATTAAGAACAAGAAAATGTAAAATATCTATCTAGTAGTAATTTGAGTCGTATACTGGTGCTAAAGAGGCTAAAGTAATGGTCGGCATCTAGATAAGTAGTTTCGATAAAAGAATTTCCTAATTATATACAAAGACGCTACAATTTTCTATTGAACTATCTAGTATAAGTAAGTACATATTTTATTGTTCTAATATGCACAATCTATTAAATCTTGTCGATTTTACCTGATTTATTATCAAACAATTTACCCATCATAAATTGTAATTTCGAAATATTTTCAACTTTGTAGTGTCGGCGATAATTAAAAACGCTAACGATATTGTTAGATATAGCACACAATAGAGTAGAGATAATATATTTGACTATTATATATTGATTACTTAGTTAAGAGATTATAATGAAAGTTAATTAATTTATTTTTCGGTGAGACATGCATGGGATCGAGGCAGGTGTGTGTATTACATAGAATAAATAGACATTTTATATGTTATCCAAAGTCAAATGCTAGTGCAAACACCACAGGAACAGGCAACATTTATCTTCCAACAACCGTGCATCAGTTTAGACGACTCAAAACGGGAAATTACAGCTGAAAAAATGTAAAACAAACACGAATCCTAGCACCTCGTAGCCCTGGTGATAAATGAAGCTGTCTCGGGCAGATAAGACGAGAGGGTGCATGACCTATGCGAAAGAAGACACGTGCGTGCTGAACAGAAAGAGAATGAGTGACAAACACCAATATAAACCGGCAACATGCGTTACAAGACTGAGGCACACAGAGAGGGCGGATAAAGAAGACGTGAGCAACATCGATGAGCACATGTATTGAAATAAGGAATTGTCTGCGGTTATAGAACGGAACGGTCGAACGGGACTTACGATGATCCCTCCGAGCTAGAAATCGAGACGAGGCTGGCGGAGCGCACCTCGTGCGACCGTGTGAAGGTGGTGGTGGAGGGGCCCGACCGCTTGCGCCGCGCGCCGCCGCCCTCCTGGCGGGACGGCCGCGCTGCCCAACACACACATTCAGTACCGGCACCACGCCACACCGGCAGCTACACTATACACATAACATACACGCAACAGAACGCTTTGTACACTGCACGCCGAGACATCGTATGCGACATTCAATGCGCTGACACGGAGCCTATATCGAGTGATGTGGATGAATCGTGGACGAATCGTAACGATCAAGCGGCGTGGTAGTACTGGTTGAAGTAAATCGTATAATGATCACATAGTCCTGTTACTGGTATTTTCTGCGCTCAATTATTGCATTACGGCGGTCTTATCGATAGAAGCTTAACAATGAGGCTTACAGTTAGCTTGCTATACAAAAGCGACACTGAATCATCTATTCCATTTATCATGCTGTGCTTTCGGCGGCTGGTTCGGTTCCTATAATGTTTAGTAGGGGGAGTTCGCGGTCGCGTGCTACCGCCCCGCGCACTATTGTGTCAGTGTTGTCGCCCGCGGTCGGGCGCCAACCTGTCGTCGTCGTTGTCGCTGGAGGCGGAGGAGGCTCGAGAGACGCCACATGCGGCGCGAAAGTCGCCTGGGCCCACCTCTTCGCTGCGTTGCACCGTGAACGAATTTTTGCCACGTTTACCGAAACCTAACCTCCTTTTGCGCCCTGTCGATATTGTACACAGTGAATAAGGGAACTATAACGGGCTTCTTCCATATGTTGGTTGATAACATTCTATTACTATATAGGTGTTCTTTTGTTCAACTACCGTTTCGTGTGTAAAGAGAGGGGAGATATTGTGAGGGATTTGTTGAATCTATTTGGAATCTCACATAACAATTAAAGTTTAAGGTACATTCAAATATTTCAGGGGCTAAACGATCAGTCATGCTGTCGACTTCTAAGACACAGCTACCGAGGTGATGAGTTGTGGAAGGCGAATATTTTGTGATTCACCTGTGGCGGAGAGCTGCGAAGTGGAGTTGCTCTTCTTGCCCATGCCGGGTCCAAAATAGTCACGCGGTTCTGCTTTGAGTAGCGCGTCATCGCTTGCAGGTTCTGGTTCGCTGGTACCTCCCAACGCTGTGTCACTGAGGCTGCCGTCTGTGCACAAAATCGACCAATCAAACAATACCCTTATAACTACCATGCACCTATCGAACTACTTCAAGTTTTCATTAATGATGAACTACTTTGAAAATAATTGTGCTTTTACCTGCTTTTTCATCCGGTGGCACATCAGCGTTGCTCAGACTCCTCGTGAACTGCCCGCGGCGAGATTCCCGTCGCTCCAACGGCTGCGGCTGGTTGTTGTTGCGACCGTTGTCACGCCCTCCGTAGTCGTTGCTGCATGTCGATTCCCGTCGTGGAACGGGTTTGTCGTGAGGTTGTTCCCAAGCAGATGTAGTCGAATCATTTTGAGGCAGGTCACGTCGTACGGCGGAGCGATCAGGTTCGCACTCCCCAGGCGAGGGTTGCGGTGAAGCGTCGCGAGTGTCGTAATGAGGTTCGTCGAGCGGCAGTTGTGAGGCGACGGGGGTGAGCGCACGATGGACCGAGCCAGGGTTCGGGGGAGAGAGAGCAACAGACAAATAATTAGCCACATAACTAACCTCACGATCTAGATGATACGACGATGCTAGAGAATACGAACGATAACGAGCCTTTTTAATGATTGATGGCAAAGGTTTCTTAAATGATAGATCGATACTAGATTGTGGTGAGAGGGAGTTAGGCGACCGATACTCTTGGAAGGTGGGGATCTCGTTGATACTAACTACGTTTAAGTGTTTCTTGGCTGAAGAGTTGTCAGTGTTTTGAAGGTTGGTGAGCGATGAGGAGTTAACTTTAGCTTTGGTAGAAAGAGTCATCGTTTTGAAAATGTCTTTTATTTTATCTGGTGTTGGTAATACGAATACGGCAGAAGATTTTAATACCACAGAAGAATCAGAGAATCTTCTACCAGCGCCACGCTTGGTCTTATTTGTTTCCTGTGTTAGTAGTAATTTTACAGTTTTGGGACTTGTGACGTCTTGCTTAATTTTACACATATCAAGAGGTTGCACTTGATTAGAGCTACTATCATAATCGGCTTTAAGATCAAGCGATAAACATTTCTTGCGATAGTTTTTGTAAACGAAATCAGGATCACTATCTTTTATTTCTTTAATCTCAACAGATTCTCCATTGCGATTGATATTTTCTGCATTTTGGTCTCCACCATTTCGTTTCTCTACGCTTATGTGAATAGTCGTTTCGGCATCACTGCCCTCCGTTTCATAACCGTGGTATTGGACGCTATTGTGTTTAATTTTTTGAGTTACATCGGCACTTACATTAAAAAAGCAGCGAGTTCTTTGGTTGTTCATATCGACGGGTGGTATGTCAGGAAGAGATCTCACTTGCGAATTTTGTCGACGTATCTGTTCAACATTTGGTAATCTCTTACGTCTCACATTTTTAGGTTTTAGTACGCTATAATGATTAGCATCGAGTGTCATAGCGCGATCTTTCCAAGCCTGCTTATGAGAATTTGTTTTCCTATGAACGTGCGAGGGATTTTTTATCATCACAGGCCTGGAACCGTAATAAATGTTGCCAGGCAGAGTCCTATTCTGTCTACTCAAGTTGATCCGCTCAGGCGCATGCGGTTGCATTACGGGTATTTGGAAGATGTACTCTTTCTCTTTGTCGGTGATTTTATACGTGTTGGCATAAACGGGGTATTCGGGGCAGCTGTGGCTTCGCAAGTATGCGTGCCGGTGGGAGCAATCTCGCGAGCAGGAGCCGACCGAGCGGCTACGCCCGAGGATGCGACACAGGTGTCGCGAGGGGCGTGCGTAGTGCGCAGTCGGGACAGACTGCAAACTCTGCTCTCGGGAGCGGAGCTTCCAGCGGACCGCGCGCTCCGCACTTGCAGGCACGTATACATAGGGCAGCACCCGATGAGGGTGGCAATGAGGGACGGGGGTAGCGCTATCGCAAGAGGAAGATGTGCTGTATGGAAGGAGGACCCGCTTCCGGCTGCAAAGTTATTGGAACAAAATTTATATCTAAAGCGGAAATTATCTTAGGGACCGTCGATCTGGACAAGATCAGAACACCTTCTTTAAACCTACCTATATATTACCCCTTCAATCGCGTATCGCAGGTTTATCTATACTGTCGAATTTGAGACAACAGTGCTATCAATCAACAAGGCGCGACAGTCCTGGTTGTTAACAGACTTCCGAGTAAGCGTCATTGATGCGGTGTAGTGTAACTGTGTAAGGTACCTGAGCATGCGCGTAGGCCTCGGCCGCTCGGACTGTGTGCTGAACGCGCTCGAGGTGACAGACCCCACGGACTCGAGGTCGGAGTCCGCGGCGGCGGCGTCGGGCGAGAGCCGCCGGCGCGGCGGCGCCCACGCGTTGCTCGACCGCGCTGCCAGCTCAGAGTCCGACAGACCTGCGTAGTGCCGCTCCCAACCTGCGCACCAGCACCAACGTTCATCATCTTATTGAATCTCTTTCTGTTCTATTTCTTCACGGATATATACAGGTTTTTTTTAATACTGGGGTCGAAAGTTGTTCATAAGGACGTAAGTCGTTCGTTCATAAGGACAAAAATACATCTTAGCCTCTGAAATATACAGGGTGTTAGTTTGAACACCGTTATCCTTCTAGGATATCATTGCACTCATCATTATGACCAACTTTTATTATGATGCCAACCCTGAAACACGAAAAAAAAACCAGCTGTTCCATATAAAAAGGTTCATCGATCTTGGACAAAATGTATGGAACAGCTGTTTTTTTTTCGTGATTTAAGGGTTGGCCCCATAGTAAAAGTTGTTCATAATGATGAGTACAATGATATCCTAGAACGATAACGGTGTTAAAACTAACACCCGGTATAGCCAAAGTCTTAAATCCTGCCCTCCCCTCCTATATCATTATAGAAGATAAAAGTATAGCTATTATAGCATATAGCAAGTAGTGGTAGTTTAGTTATTATTTAGCATTATAGTTATTATAGTTGCAAAAGTGAATTCGTTGTTTATTAGTCTCAGCAACGACGATATATACACTCAGCAACGAAATAACGGATCAATGTTTGGCATGGATATAGATTTAAGGGTCAGATAGTGTCAGGACATACTTTTTATCCCCGAAAACATCACGGTTCTGTAGATAGCGCGTGAAATCCAGCGTTCCGCGCTCTTGCTTTTCAAATATTGGGTGCTTATCTGGGCCTACATTTTAATGTTGTTGCAGTTGACTTAATCGGTAAGGTTTATTGCACATTTACAAAGATCTTGTGTTAAATGGAGATCTTATCTTTTAATGCTAAATATAATTCAGTCAAATTTATTTCAGTCAGTGTTCAGAATCTGTTTGTAGGTAATAATGGTAGGTAAGGTATGTCATGATGAAAATATATCATGAATGAGGGGTCTCTGGTTTGGTTTTGTTTGATTACTAAAGGCGGCTATAGGGATCTAGATTCTAGGCTGTTATAAAATACTAGGGCTTAACTGAAATCATGCTGTGAAGCCACTGCGCGGGGCGGCGGGTTCATTCGGGATCAGAGCATAGTGTTGCAGCGCGACCATCGACCAAAAATCTATATTAGCTTATGTCTACAATACAATAGGCATATAAAATACTACTTGGAAACAGGCAAAAACTAAAGAGAATCACTAGTGTAATTTTGAATATTTTTGCGATTTATCGCATTATATGTTATTTTTACTAACTTTCAAAGCTCTTACCACTAGAAGAATCATATCGGATCATGGGGATGTTGGCTACTGTAGACATATTGCTTTGATAATTTGGCGAGCTTTCGTAATATGCTTTGAACCCTGTGGCGTGCATGTATTGACCTTGTGGCGTGCTGCGGTAGGTGAGTGTCGCGCCAATGTGGTGCGGAGCGATCCACTTACGTTCCTCGAGGTCGGCCGACACCTGCGCGCGGACTGCACGCGGCCCACTCTGTCGTCAACCAAGCAACAGTTAGTAGGAAAACCGAGCCACACATCAAGTGCGGACCGGCAACCACCCAAACGAGAAAGTTTCCCTATATCGGTTCGCTCCGGTGGATGCCGGAAACGCACCGGGGTGTCGCATGCCGTTCACATCGAGAGAATTGATAGAAATAACAAAGTCACGTAAAACGTTGTGACGGCTTGCGTCGATTTAGAAGGAGCGGCTCTCGGGTCGCGGTACCCTTGCATGCGCGTGTACGGACCTGGTGGTGCGGTATCTGCGGCAGCTGGCGCTTCTTGGGGCTAGTGGTTGGCGTGGCGGTGGCGGAACGCGACTGGAAGCGCGGCGCGTACGCGTGCGTCGGCAGCCGCGACCCGTCCGCCCCGCGCTCCTCGCCCACTGCAATGCATCACCCACATTCCCTGCTATTGATCTACCCTTGTACGCAAACACCGTACACGGATGAAACATATCAATAAGGACATCAGAGAACGCCCATGTGTTACGATGCCATGCTCACAAATGAATGTACGCACCGTACTTGCGTACGTTAGGCTTGAAAAACAGTTGGAGAATATAGAAATATTGACTGTAATCAAAGTATTGTATAAAACTCTTTCACCACGCAAGTGCGGCGCGCTAGCGACAACTATAACTAGAGTGGAAAGCGTGCACGTAGGTAGAGAAGGAGGAGGGCGAAGGAAGATGCGTGAGGGAAAAAATAAGAGTGGAATAGAGCATGGAAGATAAACAGTAGTGGCAGTAAAGTGGTAATGAGCGGACGCGAGAGAACGTGCGTGTTTTGACGATAGTGTTCCGTGCGGGGTCGAGGCCCGCTGTAGCGCTGTTTCGACTTCCGCGGACCGATCGCCGACGGCGGCGACGCCGATGCGCTAGATCGTCGCCGGTTCGGATCGGTTAGCGGAGTCCGGGGCGCCGAGTCCGGCACCTGAGTAGCGCCAGTCGCGATCCGCGGGCGGCGACAGCGAGCGGCGCGGGGACTTGCTGCGCGCGCGCTGCGGCCGTGCCACGCCCGCCGCCGATTGCGACCGAGCCACGCTGTACCCACCGTTCTGTGCAAACCACGCATGCGTTAACTAACCATACACACGCACTCACAAGAAAACATCAGCCACTGAAAAGGGATCCTACCCTTTCTCTGCTCACTCCAGTGGCCCGCACTCTACCCGCCGGTGACATGTCGCGATCGCGTCTGTTTGAGCGATTTCCGTCCGTGTCCATGCGCTATAAAAAAGTTACGGGTTTGCACACAAATATTAAACTCGTTGGCTTTCGTGCTCTAATTAATTCCGAAAAGCGGTTCTTGAGGTATAAATAGTGTGAATACTTACATCGTGAGGTGGCGGCGGGCTGGAGCTGGAAGCGAGGCTGGAGAGCGAGTGGTGGCGGCGCAGGTCGCACTCGCTCGGCGTGTCCGAGTCCGACAGGCGGGACGTGGAGGTTGACGGCGGCGAGAGGTGCTCGCCGTCCGCTTCCTCTTCTCGGTACCGCTGTTCAGGGCAATACACGTTAAAACCGTTCAAGCCTCGCACACAACCAAAAATAATATTAGGTCTTTACCTATGAAATTGCCGTTTTGTATGGAATAAGTGAAAGTACTTATTTTATTAAACTTTTTTATTTCTGGTATTCAAAGTAATCACCCATGCAATCGAAGAATCTTTGCCAACAAATTGGCAGTTTATTCTTGTAAAAATCAGCTGGACGGGAGGCAACAAACTCTTCAAAGGCATTTTGTACTGCCTCTCGGGAATTGAATTTTTTACCCACTAAAAAGTTGTCTACATTTTGGAAAAAGTAATGGTCGGTAGGTGCAAGGTCTGGTGAGTATGGCGGATGAGGGAGAGCTTCCAACCCCAGCTCTTGCAGCTTGGAGACTGTCTGTAGCAGCAGCGCGAAGCAGGTCTCGACGCGTACGTTGCGCTGGCGATCGTTAAGTTCGTGGGGCACCCACCTATCAAGTTTTTTTACCTTGCCTATTTGTCGCAAATGGATCAAAATTGTTTTGATGCTAACATCAAAAGCTGCTGCTAGCTCAGCTGTAGATTGAGTTTCGTCAGCTTCCACAATCGCCTTTAATTCATCATTGTTGACCAAAGTCTCCGGACGACCACGAGCTTCATTTTTCAAGTCAACATTTCCAGAACGGAACCGGGAAAACCAATAACGGGTTGTGCGTTCGTTTGTACAGTTCTCTCCGTAAACGTTTTTGATGTTACGTGCCGTTTGTGTCGCGTTGGTGCCACGACAGAACTCATATTCCATAGTTACACGAATTTTTTAAGTATCCATTATGACGAAATTTTTTCTAATGTAATGAAAATACAACGCTAATCAATAAACAAAAGACTGAGTTTGTAAAAAGAATGTCATGTTTTTAAGACAAAATTAATTTTAATTCAGAATTCAAAGCCATTCCAAACTTTTTTTCTATTTGAAATGACCAGTACTGAAGAACGGCAATTTCATAGGTAAAGACCTATTATAAGTAATAAGTCAACGTGTAACACCTTGTACCGACACCTAGTAAATAAGGTGTTCTAGATGTTTTATGTATTTTTTGAAATTTTTGTGTATATTTTATTCGATGTTTCTTGTGTATGTTCAGTTAGTTGTTTTCTTTTTGTTCTGTTTATTCTATTTCTTTTTGGTATTGAGTATTTTATTATTATTGTAAGAATGTACAGCGTACCGTGCGTGACGTCACCTGCCGGTCCTAACAGAAAACCAGCGCTGGTTGTTAGCAACCAGCATTACGCTGAGCTGTGATCGGTTTCGTGACAAAGAATATAGGTGCTCACTATTTATTTGTTATTTAAATTTATAACTTTTTTATGAACTTTTGTGTGTTTCTATTTTTTTTTCTCGTAATGTTTTTTTTGTATTGTATTTGTATTGTATTGTATAAAAAGAAGAAAGTGACTCCTGGATTTGACAAGAAAATGGAAGAAAGAAAAAAAAATAAAAAATGATAATGTAAGACAACTAAATAAAGTGAGCAAACCCTAAAATTGCAGTTTTAAACTGTCTCGATGAACAAATAATAAAGACGAAAACCTACTCAAAAAACTATTTAGACAGTCCCTGTTAGAAGTATGTAGGTACTATAATAAAACTTACACTAAAACTACCAGATTCTTCGTGAGGCTTGAGAGTGTACCAGTTAGCCTCATGTGTCATGAGGATGCTGTCAAGATCCAGTAGAACTTCTCCAAGGAAATCATTGGGACCATATCGATTTAAGTCCCATACCGTTACCTGAAGACGAGAAACGTTGAAATAACTTCTTTTTTTTACTACAGAAGACTAATTGAGAAATACATTCAAATGTGTTACCTCTAGAGTTCTCTTCTTTATATCAGTGATCCGAATACCGCAATAAACGAAGGTTTGATTCCATCTTGGTTCCAAAGTGTTAGCTAATGTTTTGGTTCTGCGTTTGCTTTTTTCGCTCTTGTCTGGGAGCAAAAAGATCTTCGCGTAAGGACATCGGGTAGAGCCGTCTGATCGAGGGGTTAAGCCGCTGGCAGAGACCACCGTCACAAGAAGTTGAAGTGCGGAAATGTCAAAATAAACTTTAAGCTGAAACAAGTTGTAAAGATGTGAATCATATATCAAGATAAATTCCCGACTGTTCACATTTTAAGTACGGTTTCCATGTCAAATTTATTTGCGCCCAAAATATCCACAAGCCTAACACGGAAAATATTCCGAGTGATGTTGGCTTTTAGATTCTAGTTGCTGCATGCTCACTGTCTTGAGTATGTTTCACGTCACGCCATCGGGCTTCGGGCAAAGCTGAAGAACGGGCTGAATGGCGTCCATTAAGAGACCTTTGACCAGCAATTAATTATTAAGGTGTAAAGAAATCAATTGTCAAACAAACCTGTATGCGTCCAGCTACGTTTGCGTTGTGGTGGTTGTGCCGAGGCCGACGTCGAGAATGGATATCTGGGGAGCCGGGTGACGTCACCAGTACGCTCGGCTTCTCACACCCGCCCATCACTTCCGTGTATACTTCTGTGTAGACATATTATCGTAAGTATAGATTTCTTAAATAGCTACTGGAATCGAATGAGAGGTTGTATACCTACTGATCGTTCTGGGTGTTCTGTTAAACGATGGACGTGAAACAAAGTACATCATTCATGGAAATATTCTAGGATATCATTGTTCTCGTCATTGCGAACAACTTTTACTAGGTATGGGACAACCCTGAAATCGCGAAAGCCTAGGTATATCTAACGGAGGATGGTGGGTATAGGCCTCCTCTCCCTTTTGCCAATGTCCCTTGTCTCGGGCCAATCTCATCCACGTATGACCCGCGATGGGTCTGATGTCCTTGATGGGCTGGTTGTCTGCCAACAGAACGCTGATCTGCTACAGGTAACCACTCAGTTAGTGCTCTACCCCGCCTGCCGTCACCATGTCTAGCCATGTGACCTGCCCAGGGCCACTTTAATCTCATTCTGTTCTGACATTTGTGATTTGCCCTTCGTCGTATTTCCGTATTATTTGATATAAGTATGCTCGAAGACAAAAAGTGGAAGAAACTTGTCCATAATCATTATCTCTCAAGTTATACTAGCGCTAACATGAACCTATAAAAACCTATACTAACCTTTTTCTAGGTTCATGAGCGCTAATTTAACTTTGCCTACTTTGTGCCTAGATATATAAATAGGTAGGTACAATTAAGTTTCCCACGGCCACACAAATATGTGCAAACATAATATCTATAGTCTATAGGCATGAAAGCTGTTTAAAGCCTCTACTAGTTGGCAGCGTGCCTAAAAACCCTGATGGCTTTACCGCGTTGAATAGCGATGCACCAGAAACTATGTAACATACATAAGTAAAGTATACTTGTATATAAATTTTTGCAGTTAGTTACTCTGCTCTGCAGAAACCAGATGATATTGCTGAACTTTTATCATATAATTGCGCCCTAGTTATCAGGTAATTTGTACGCAAGAGAAACTACCTACCTACCTATATACCTATTAGATATTTTCTCGACCTATTGATAAAAAGTTTGGCGGATTTGTGACATAAATAAACAATGTCACCGACATAGCTCGCAGGGTTTGCAAGTTGAAGTGGCGCAGGGCTTGCCACATCGCTCGAAGGACTGACAACCGATGGGGAAGAAAGGTTCTCGAGTGGCGACCGCGAACCGGAAGACGCAGCGTAGGCGCGGCCTCCCACTAGGTGGACCGACGACATTGTAAAAGTCGCGGGTAACCGGTGGATGCAAATGGCAGGTTGTCGTAAAGTGTGGCGGTCTAAGGGAGAGGCCTTCGTTCAGCAGTGGACGTCTCCGGGCTGATGATGATGATGATGAAATAAACAATGAACCGCATAAAATATTTACCCTTGCGTGGTAAATTGGCAACGTGAAAATTCGTGCAATTTAGGGTTTCGAAAAGAAATACGGTAAAAAATACTTTTAGTAAACGGTTATAAGTAAACCATATCAGTAATTGACATTGCTCATTTAAAAATACCTAGACACGAGTACTTGCTTGTTTTATCCAAATATGACAAAAAACTGTGCTATATAAGTAAGTACTCTGTACGCTGCAAAAATGGGACACTGCATCACATTTTATTGTATAGCCTAAAAGTCATTTTGTGTAGGCTAAGCGTCATCTTGTCTAGGGTAAACGTTATTTTATGTAGGCAAAACAATATCATGTGTAACCTAAACGTCATCTTGTGTAGGTTAAGCGTCATCTTGTAAAGGCTAGACCAATTTTTTTTAAGCTAAACGATGTCATTTAGGTGTCTGTAAACCGACCTTTGTGAGTCCTCCAAGGCTGAGCAGGCGGACGCACGGACGCGAGCGGCCTTGAGACCACCAGCTCGACGTGCGAGTCGTGCTTGCTATCCGCGATCACCTGCGCCACCTCTTCGGCGCTCCGCCCCTGCAGTGGCAGCCCGTTCCACTGCAGCACCTCATCGCCTGCACAACACAATAACTTATTATAGACGCATGAAAGGACAGGTATGTTTTGGGTTTCGCTGAGGCGCTAAAAAGTAACAGAGGTCGTATATGCTGTTTTTTGTTCTCTTGTATGTATTTTACGCGATTACTCCGCCAGTTATGAATTGATTATGATGTTTTTTTTTTGTTTGGTAGGTCAAAGAGGTGATCCCATATAATTATTTATCGAAATCGGTTCAGTAGTTTGGTTTTTAAATGACTTTTAAATTAGTGGAATAAATCAAAATAACTGGAAAATATGAAGATCCCACTGTTAAACTATCACGGTTGTTCACTATAGTTCTATTATTATTTACGGGATATTTACCATAATATCATAATACCATAATCTAAATATGAAGAGTCAGAGAAGTCATCCAGGTAGTTAAAATCGACAGCCCTCCAAGCAGCAGACCGCACTTGGTAGTAAGAGCGTCGCCAGCCAGTGGCCGGGGGGGGGGGGGGGGGGGGCGTGAAATACTAAACTGGGATTGGCATTAGTGAATTCACTCAAGTTTCGAAGTGCGGTAATTATCGATCAAGCAAGTGAGTGGACGTAGGACTTCGGTTGCTTTGCATTTTTTTGAACGTCTAGCGGTAGCTGTCCTTCCCTGCACCCTCCTGGCGACGCCTATGCTTTATAGTAGTAGGTGCATACCTACAGATTTACCTATAGAATCTACATAAGGAGGTAGAGCTCAATCACTACCTGTTTTTCTAAAAACGTAAAATCGCGATTAATAAAATAGTACTCACCAATTCGAAGCTGCCCTTCCAAATCGGCGATGGAACCTTTCTTTACTTTTTCGACGATGGCACCGCGTGTGCCATCCGGCAGCAACTTCCCGCCGACTACTTTCAGACCCAGGATAGAGGAGTGTGAGCCTCCATCCACTACAGACTTTCGCAGCACCATGTGTCCAATCATCCTTGAACCGTCGGTCGACACTTGCCAACTGAGCGGGAACTGCCACATAAACAATCGACTATCAGAACACTATACTTATACGAATACAATCAGAGTAATATTAAAAGCAACACCAAATTATAGATACTTACTCGTAACTATCACACAGAAAATATAGAGTAACGAATATCAAGATGTCTAGTCAGGGGTGTGAAACTATACACGTAAGTGCACATTCAGTTTTAGGAAACCGGTGCATGCCCGCTAATGCAATCATGCTGCAGCCAAACACAAAAACATATCTAATAGATAGATCATATAAAACACGCACACAACAAGTTCCCTTCAGTAGAAAATAAAGAAGTAGATAATGGTGATAATTATTAATCTTAATGCTAATTGCTAACCATATAAAAATTGTAGTTATGCAGATCTAAATAGTTGTACTTAGGTATCAAAATTCTCGTACGTATCATAGCGGCATTATCTAAATATGCTGCCTCAGAAAAAAATATAAACCCAACGCAGACATCTAAAGATCAAGACCAGTTAAGTATTTTGCGAATCAACCTACTTAAAGTAAGTACGAGTTCTTGAAATGGTAAACTAGCTGTGAGATCTGCTAACCTTAGGGCATTCGCCTCTGTTTGAATCTTCACTCGATGTGAAGGTGCTAGAGGTATCGATGCCCGAGTCTTTGGTGGCCGAGTCCTGACTGGTCTGTCGCTCGGACTCCCAGCGCAGCGAGGCCCAGTCGTGCGGCGCGGCCGACGCGTCGCGTCCGCCGCGGGGGAACGTCGCTGCACCCTCGTGACCATCGAAGCGAACTGTCTTTTTTCTCCTCTCCGTGAACCGTCTATTGTCAGAGGAGTCTTCCCACAGATAAGCACTCTTATACACAGTTCGATCGGGGCGCGGGCCCTCGTCCGGCGCGTAGGTACGCAGGTAGGCGCCCTCGCCGTCGTCGCGAGCGCGCCACCGGCATTCCGCCACGGAGTCGAAGCTGCCGCCGGCGTCGGCGCCGGCGCCGATCGGAGCCGTGCGCACGCTCTCGAATGTAGCGCGCGTTTCTGCTTCGTAATCGCCCGGCGAATGATTAGTCAAATTGTAATAATTGTTGGCAGCGACGTTGGTGCTGCGCAGGTGCGGTTGCCGAAGAGAAGCGCACGCTTCTAGGTGTCCTAAGAATGATGTACGGTATCAATATCAGAGAGTCGACAACTCCAGTGCTTTGTCACCCGTACGCGCCCGGCACCGCTTATTTTATTCAACTATACATTTTCCTAATCTACTCCAGTACCGACTGTGTGAACTGTTAATTGTGGGATGTTTTTGAATGAAACTGCGTAAATTAATATTGATCGTCCCACATTTAAATACAAAATAAATAAATTGAAAGCAGTGATCACGCAAAAGCGGAAAGATGTGTGTCGACTTACCCAAGTAAACAGTAAAACAACACTGAAGTAACGTACACGTTCACAATTTCAGTCCAAAACACTTTTTACATTATTATTATTAGTAGAAATAGTTAAATAGTTTACACTTCTTTTCGCTCAAGCATGCGAATTTGTTTGAACCAAAATAGGGGTTGAGTCACACTAATATTAAAAATGTTTGTTGTCTTTTCAAGCCACAACGACTGAACGGGTTTGGATGAATCTTAGAATGGAGATAGCTGATTCCCCGGAATAAGGTATAGGGTAATTATTATCATCATCGCCGTTTTTATTATCAATGCGAGTGAAATCGCGGGTCGCAGCTAAATATTATAGACAACATTTTTGGGATAAAATCTTTCGAAGTTTTTGGTTCAAACAAAACATTAGACATAGAAGTAAGTACATTTACATTATTATTTATAACAAGATGATAACAAATATGTCCATGATTTAACGTTAATCTCTTGCTTAACAGCGTGTGTTATTTAAAATCTGACAGAAATACATCAATTACATGTACTTTTAACTTTAAAAAAATCAACTGACATCAATTTCGATTACCTAGTTTTTTTCCCAGTTATTTTGATTTAAAAAACCAAATTACCGAACCGATTTTGATGAAATCTGTAGGACCAATCTGAAAAGTAGGTAATATCCTTTCAAATAAAAAAATACTTTTTCTATTCGGTTGATAAATGGTTTATGAGTACTGCGGTAAGAAACATACACCCGAATTGAGAACCTTCTCCTTATTGAAGTCTGTTAACAATACGTACCAGGTGAAACTGGAGATCATATATTATTTGACCTTAGAAAGAGCTGTAAGTATAAGATCGAATACGACTTGGAGGAGGAAATGTATATACATATAATTCGATTTTAATTGAAACGTCCTAATGATAATTTTGGAATGCCTATAGCCTATACTAAACGTCATAATGAGATTTTAAGAGTTAGCTTTCTTTCCAATCTGAATAACTTGCCTAACAACGGGCGAATTGGTGGTCCATAAGTAATGTAAATGTACTTTTATATTGATTTGAATGATGAAGAGGCTGATTATTTTTTCGGAAGAGAGGACGTAATGTAACAAACAGCCATCACAGTTGGTCGGCCAGAGGAAGAAGTGTACAAAAACAAGTTACTGAAACATCTAAACTTCAGCAATAATACAATGCCAAAACATTCCCGACAAAACACGCCCTCTCACCGATAGAAATTTATTCATTTTGTCGTTTAACATCGCCTGACGCTGGCTCCTGGAAGTCTCGGAACCGCTTCTATCTCTACTAGCACCTGCGAACAGGGGACGAGAGCGTGACCATCTGGTATGAAGAGGCGAGCAGCGCCGGGCGCGTCTGCGGTACACCGACCCGCCTACCACCAATCTTATATCACTAAACTCTTTCATCAGCTTCAAACTTGGCGCAAACAGGTCGACCACCAGTTGTGCGAAGTTTGAAGCATTAAGTCCTTTGGCGCTGACCAAATCTGAAAAAGAATCGACAAGGTATATCGCTGTCCGATGATTCTAATGCAATGACGCGTAAACGAGCACTACCTACATGAGCAGACTTGATGATAACAGGTAGGTAGGTGTAGACAAGTTTAGGTGCTCAACACTATCCGTTACTGTGGAAATACTTAGCAATATACTTAGCATTATAGTTTATTTACCTGAAATTATTACGTATAGTATCGATTTCACCTCGCACGGAACACCTTAACTTTATCAATGCGTAATGCAAAAGGTGAAATGGTTTTATGTCAGTAACTCGATTAGGCTTGTACGTCTCAGTAAATGCGTCCGCATGGGACATTCGTATGCGGAGAAATGTGGTTGTATGTATGGATGGCAAACAAAATCATTTCGGATGGAAAGGATTTGTTGTGTCAGTGGTAGGACAGGGCGATGGGTGGGTGGTAGCGTGCGTGGCGTTGTACTCACCGCGGTCGCGGTACTCGTCGTTCTCGTCGGAAATGCACTCTGGCACCTCGTCATCCGAGGAGGAAGAGCGAGGCGGCATGGGAGGATGTGACGCGGGCCCATGTGGCAGCAGCTGCGGCGGCGGTGGCCCAGGGTCCACCACGCCGTACGCAGCCTTCTGCCTCGGGTGGAGGAGGTGAGGATGCGTCCTAGCCAACCCCTCCAGCTCGCCGTAGGTTCTCGGCTCCTGCTGGCTGTATTGACGACGCAGAGCGCTACCAGACCTTTGAAGAGGAAGGTTTTCCTTCTCCGCTGCGCTATGAGCTCTCTCCAGTTTCGGTCTTTTATCTAAAGTGGTCTCAACAGGCGTGGGCAAACCTCGCAGATCGTTTTCCATTTGCCATAACATAGAATCTTGTCCGGAGTTCTTGTGTATCCATTGTCCGGTTTTCGATAAAAGCTCTTGCTTCTTACGGCACAGAATGCAAACCCAGATAACCTGTAAGTGCAATTTCCATTCGTGAAGACGCGGTACACTTCATTGTACATTCTACCTACATTTAGAAACAAAAGTTTAATAGAAGATAAGTTTATTGTTTTGTTACCTTGTTAGATCGTAGAGAGACCTTCCCGCCGCAACGCGCGCAGCACCTGACTCTACAATAGTGACACGAGTGGCCCACACCGTCAGCAAACTTGGTCTTCAGGCAGATATGGCATGTGGCCGCCAGCTCCACACCAGCGGCGCGTTGGAGTTCGTTCCTGGTTCGGATGGTCTGCTCTAGCACAGCCACTTCGTCTTGCTTTCGTCTGTCATTGACAAAGGTATTCAACAGGATTGTAGTTACGTAAAGGGATTTTGTGTACATCAATGTTGAGATAACATGAGAGAGAGCTAACAGCAAAACAAAGGAATAAGGAAGGCTAGCTGTGGTTCATAATGATCATAACACTTACTGTATGTATTTATAAAAAGTTTGAAGTCTGTTCGTAAGTAACGCAAGAGTTAATCTATCTTCTAACTCCATGAAACTATTAGTGAGTAAAACAATAGTCTTCCGAAACGAAACGAGAAAATGTAAATCTGTCATAATTTTTTTTTTTTAGTTTACTACAAACTTTACCACCACAAATAAACTCTCACTCTATCTAGCACTTCACCTCTATACGAATAGAATAATTTTATTAGTGCATATATCTAAATTGTGCCTTTGTTAGATGCTTGATCGGGAGACAGCACGCTAAGCTGTGGAGTGTGGCATGAGATAGGTAGGTATGGTATAATATTATGCATGGGTAATCATGTAAGTACCTATGCACAACAACGCACTAAGGTATTTAGCATGGGAAAGTTATATCTGACGTATGACAGGCATATTAAAATTTGCAAGGCATAGGTACGAATAACAAATCTGTTATTTATGAAAAGAATGTCCGCAATTTATTTTGCAACCGGAGCAACCCCTATGTAGGTCACAAAGTAGGTCAGTGATAAGTTGGGATAGCGTAGCCTAAAATATTCAATTGAATAGGTAATATGTAAGAATACCTATTTTGTTGTAGTTCGGAAGATTAAGTTCTTCATTTTATGGTATTTTCGTGCACCCTTTTAATTTTTTTTTTTTTTTTTTTTATTGCTTAGGTATGTAGATAAGTCTAAGCTCCTGAAGGATTGGACTAAAATGGCGTAAACGGAGAGTTAAATGAGAGGTCGAAAGGAAGTTTTTAGCCCTGCAGTAGGACAATGGTAGCTAATACAATAATAATTAGATAATGATGTGTAAATAACAAATATTAAATATATAACTTGAAATTGATTTAAAAAGAAATTCACTGTTATTATGAAAATACACCCGGAGCACCTCTTATTTCCCAAACAAAGACAATTTAATGACGTATGTAAAGTCGTAAATGGACTGTAATTAAATAATCGCATTAGTTACCTACGCTTTCTTCTAAACGTAGGTAGTTGCTTAAGTGCAGTGGGGATGCGTCACAATGCCTGCCACTGCGCGAGAGGTTCACAGCCGCGCACTTTGCCTTAGAGCCACACACTGTTACTAAAGCCTGCCTTCTAAAATAGAAAACCGAACAGCAAGGAAGGGGAAAATTTCAAGTTACAGCTCAATATCACTTTATATAATAGGCATCTACGTCATCGCTTCACTTCAGTCGAGTAGTCAACGCTAAGTGGTTAGACAAGCCGCGTTTATGTAACGAATTTGATTTGTAAAGCAAGCATTAAAAAGTTCTCGTTGTAATTTTCTGATAGATTGCAGTAGACGAAAGTGATGCACTTTCGAACAAGGAGAAAAGACTATGAATGTGGCGTCCCAGGCACGGTAGCGGGGCGGGAGGTGGCATGGCGTGGCGGAGGGCATGCGGTATGGCGGTATGCGGGGTCGGTACGGCGAAGGGCGCACCTCATTATCTCGTGCTCGCGCTGCTCCTCCTGCCGCTGGCGCATCATGACGCCCTCGATGATGGCGCGCTCCTCGGCCGTAAGGTGCGAGAGGTCCGGCATGTCGGCCATGGCGGGCGGCGGCCACCGCGTGCCGCGTGCGGAGCGCCCGCCCGCCGCGTGCTGCGGTGCTGTGCCCGCGGCGCGTACCACGGCGCGCCTCTCCGCCCGGAGGTTTATTTAATAATGCCGGACGGGCCAATGGCGGGCTCCCGTCTGCTGACGTCAGCGCGACTATTGATCGCCGGCCAGGCGGCGCGGAGCGCGGGCAGGCCCCGCCCGCCCCAGGCGCGACCGCGCAAACGCGAGCTTACCCGCCCCCACACCGATGCGTGCGCATCGCTTGCGCCACGACCGTGCGCGCCACGTATGTCTATATTACACCAAACAGAATCCTACCATCTGTACACGCATACCCACAAACACGCTTTTGATTTTTCTGAGATAGGTACCTACTGGTTTAAGTGAGTTCCGGTGCGCTCGCGTGTTGTCATAATTGAACTGTATTCATTGTCTAGCCAGAACTTACTTAACTGCTCTTTTACATTATGTAACAATAAACTCAAATAGTGAGAACTCGCTGAAGACGTACATACTTATGTTCCACGTAAGTACGTCTTCGACTTTACACGTAAAGAAAAGAAACGAGACTCCGAGAGGTCTGGCTGGATAGGGTTATCCAGTCAGTTGGCCACGGTCCATAACAATAAATTAGGGTAGTGTATGTGTTTTTTTTAATACCACTGCCCCTATTGAAAGTCCTGGTCTATTTGATCGGACAGAGTAGGTGGACGTGGACCCACGACATCTGGACTGATACCATATTCATTATTTACCTACCAAATGGTGGGTTTTTTTTCCGATAGTTATCACTCATCAGTAATCATAGAGCTACGAATTCGGCTACGCTACGAGACTCGTACCTATGCCGTAGCCGTACCCGTAGCTATAGGCTACGGTATAGAGTTAAATACATTATTAATACAAAATCGTAACTTCGTAGCACAGTAGGACTTTTAGCCACTGATTTGTACCTTTTTGAGCGTCGCCTAGTCTGTTTTCAACCGACTTCAAAAAAGGAGCTTCTCAATTCTTTTTTTTTGTGTTTATGTTACGCGATTACTCCATCTATTATGATCTGATTTTGATTATTATTGTTTTGTTTGGTAGGTAAAAGAGGTGGTATTTATAATGTATATGGGATACATTTTATCAAAATCGGTTCAGTAGTTTGGATTTTAAATCAAAATTACTAGAAAATATGAAGATGTCATCCAGGTATTCGAAGTTGAAGTCAGTTGTATTAAAAAAACCTATTATTAGTTTATACAAAGAAATTTATGGCGTTTTAACGATATAGCAATAAGAAACAAAAAACATGAACCCATATTTTTTTTTGGCAACCATCTTCTGCTGTAAGAATCGTAGAGCGTAAGCGGATCTTCCAACCTCCTTCTCTGTCTGGTGTGGAATCTCCAGAGAAATGTACGTCCTGACTTGACAACTGACTGTATAACTGACTGACAGACAACGCACAGCCTAAACCGCTGATCGTACAAACGTGAAATTTGGAGGGTGTATTTGTCTTGATTCATAGGGGTATAATAACAATGTAATAAGAACAGTGAAACATATAATATCATTGAATAAGAAATTACCTATTTTTCAAAATTCTACCCCTAAGGGCTCGGAAGAAGGATTGTCTTCTTGGTAACATTTTGCTGCCGAAGGGGGTAAAAATGGGTTTTTTAAACGTTTGTTTTTGTACGAAAGTTTTGTATGAAACTCCTTTGTTTTTGAACTCATAGTCTTGAAAATGTGTATTTGGTTAAATACAAAGTTGAAATAAAAATGCTGTTTTAATATATTTTTTTCGATAGGGATGATATCACGGTAGCTAAATCCCCAGTAGGGGAAAGAAGAAATAAATCCGTCAAGTCTGACTCGGACAACGAGGGTCCTACTACTACTACTACCTAACTAGGTAATCCGCGATAGTAACGAATGTTCAGTGAACATTTTAACCGGCTATCTATTACGATTCACGAGATTATAGGTCAGTAAAGACCGGAAAGACAAATGGACAGACAGACAGACACGGTAGGCGGCTTAATAATAGGGTACTATTGGTTTCTCTTTGGGTACGGAACCCTAAAAGAATTTCTACTTTCGTTCAATACTCTAACTGCGAAATTTCAAAAAATGTGTGGTGAAAGCTTATTACGAATCGTTAGCGAGTTTTAACACTCAGTGCTGCTGGGTGTTTTAGGCAATTTTAAGGCATGACTTGGACGACCATGATTTTATTTTATGACTTATGACCTGATACTATCAAAAACTTGTAATATGCATATACTTGGCACCATAGAGTAAGTAAATACTACATAATACTTGGCACTGGCAGAATACATAAGGTGCGATGCCAAAAAATAAGAAAGATTAAAAAGGCAGACACCGATGTACTTACTTACTTACCTCCCTCCCTCGTCCATCTGTAGGGAGTGTAGGGATATGTTAGTCTTACAAGTGTAAGGAGCAGTTGCGATCAAAACTGTCTAAAAAACGACGAACAAAACGTTTGCGCGTTTTAACGGTGTCGAACGCCATCTAGTAATTTTTATGGGAACTAAAGAAACAAATTTTTTTTAAAATCATATTATGATATATCTACAAATAATTAATTTTCATTTTTTCCCGTAATTACTGTTATGTGACCTAGCTTCTTGCCAAATTCATGAGTCTAGATCAACGGGAAGTACCCTATGAATTTTGATTTAGTTCAATCTAAAAAACTCACAAAAATGGCCGTAATTTTTTATTGCAGAGAAAAAGGGTCTTGACAGACAGACAGACAGACGGACAACGGAGTGATCCTATAAGGGTTCCTTTTTTCCTTTTGAGGTACGGAACCCTAAAAAAAAGTTGCAGGACCTTTCACACATTTATTTTTACGACAATGTTGCTAAAATTTCAACCAGCTACCTTATTACCACCTACGGTTTAGTAAGTAAGTTTAAAATAGTAGATTACTCACCTAGGGAGAAAAGTAAAGAATGGCTTAGATCTCATGTACCTATTGCTTCCAGAGGCGAAGCCGAGGGTGACAAACATGAGATCTGAGGCTTCTTTACTTGCTCCCGTCGTGTGTATATACGATTTTACGTGCCGCTGCGGGAAGAAAGTGGTTCCTTTCGCTCCGCGTAGCGGTGCTATATATGTAAATAATATTAACTACAAAATAAAAATAAACACTTATGTAGCGCCATTTTATTTTGTATAGTCTATGTCAACGTAGAGTTTTATTAGGTTAATCGCAGTCCAGTGGAGGCATCTCGCACTCTCCGGGCAGATGGTTCACGTGCGGGTTGTGGAAAAAAGATTCTACGCCGGATCCCCATGGAAACCTTTTAGTTCGGAGTCGCATGTACTCGTAGTCACGGCATACACCCTTCGGCGGCAACTCGTGTCCCAACGCGTGGAAAGCTTGTATGATGATGAGAGGAAAGCTGATAAACATAGTGATGTACATGAACTTTTTCCACGTGTCTTTCCCGTGGTGGTATACCGGCACGCAAGGGTTGTAGGGTATGGGCCCAGGTCTGCAGGTCGAGGGAGGCACAATCCTCCGCCCGCCTCCAGGCACTGGCGGGGGGCATCCACACTGCCCCGGCGGCGTTCTTGGTGGACAACACAAACTGTACCACCGTTTTGACACGTTCATAATACCTTGCAGGGCCCTCATCACGGGAAATTACTATTTTTCCGATATTTTATAGAAAATAATTTAGGTGTAAAAAGTCGCTACATAACCGAAACAAATTTTTTGATTAAGTGACACAAAGCAGTGTCAAAAAATAAAAAATAAAACCGCAATGTGACATAAGGTCAGTATACCTTTGATATGCCAGCAACCACATCTAAATGCAGGTCGCATTTCTATTCAATTATTGTTCGACTTGTCTATAAAGACTAGCTGACCCGCCCCGGCTTCGCACGGGAGCAAAAACCTAATTTTAACCGACTTCAAAAAAGGGAGGTTACCAATTCGCGTAATGAAGAAAAACGACAAAGAACATAATAAAAAAATTGCCTATAATGTTGGCATCACTATACCTTTGAGAACCAAGTACTTCCCATACAAAGTTTCATCCGCGTTTCACCCTCTTAAGTCAGCCCTATGTCATAAAATATTGAAATATACTTTTTTTAATTTTGAATGAACTATCTAAGTATCAATGTTCATCATTATAACTTCAAAAATAAAGACCTTGCTTTATAAAGTTTAATCACCCGTTTTACTGCCTTAAATCATCCCTGTCAAAAAATATTAATAACATCAAATTGTATTTTGAATGGACTACTCAAACACCAAATTTCATCAATATAACTTCAAAAACAATTTTACCCTTATAAAACCCCAGCCCTGTCGCAAAATCCGTTCTTAGCTGACGTCTCCTACCTATAATCTACCTAACTGAGTTTTGGCGGGAACAGGGAAAAATCATGTTGCATTCTATTACTTTCTTATAGGTGTTTTTTCGCGAATTAATGATTAAAAATGGTGGTGTTTTATTCATTGAGTGTTGAATTACATGCACGAGTGTGGGCAAGTGATATAATGAAGTGAAATGTGTCTTTTCGTGTTGTTTCCAAAACTCCGAAGAAGCTTGTAGTATCGTTGCCACAACTTTGCTAGGGCATGACTTGGACTAGTGCGATGCCAATAACCGCTTGAAAGTGCTCGTGCGGGAGGCCTTCGTTCAGCAGTGGACGTCTCCGGGCTGATGATGATGAATTTAACACTCGAAAAATCACAAGTTTTGGGAAATAATACAATGCTGAGACATGATTTTTTCGCGTTCCCGCCAAAACAGTCGATGTTTAATTTCTCTGGATGTATCGTTACGTTATTTTTTTCAAATACCGCATCTAAATCGTTGATCGTTGGCCAATAACACAAACAATAACAACAATACAATAATATGAAACTTTTAAACTTTCGCGATTTGAATTCAGTCAGCTCGTGACCACGGCCATTGGAACATGGTCGAAACGTCGAGGTAAATAAAAATAAATTTATTTGTGCGCGATTAAGTCCCGGCTATAAACATAATACAATAATACAACAAAATACAATTAAATATAATACAACACAACAACATTGTATTTAATACATATTTTTTTATTTTATTTAATATCGTTTATAATTGAGAATCAAACGAACTTACCTTGTGAAGTTTGATATCTAATTATACGAGTGTCTTGAAGAAGATGATTACAGTTTACAAGCAGCAGCACGCGAGATGATGCTGTCCTAATCACACATTTAGAGTTTCTTTATTTATTCGATTTTTCACTCAAAAATCGAATTAAAAATTGTTTTTCTAGCACTTCCTACTCCCACCACTATATATTCACTCCGCCATGCGCCATGTTGGTTTCTTCTCCCGACGTATGCTACGAGGGCTGCACTAAAAGTATCGGGAATGGAATATTTCCACTGTTTCTGTCATATTAAAATCTTTTTAATTGAAAACTCCTTGGTTTTAAAAATCGAATACCATTTATTTATTTAAAAAAAGATTCTCGGTCTTGTTACAAGGTTTTGTCAAACTTGTTTAGTCGTTGAGAAAATGGAATTGACTCGAGAAAATTCAAGAGCCATGATTTTATTATGACTTTCGAAGTGGTTTAACACAAAAACAGTGTGTTGACCGGATGATTTCTGCATTTGGTGATAAAGCCCCATCCAAAACCACAATTTATCGCTGGTTTGCTGAATTTCAACGTGGACGTGTCAAGCTCAGTGATGATCCCCGTCAAGGTCGTCCAAAAACTGCAGTCACTCAAGAAAACGTTGATGTTGTGCGTAAGCTGATTGAGGAAGATCGACATGTGACATACAGCGAAATTCAGGCAACTTTAGACATTGGCATGAGTCAAATACAAATAATCTTGCATGAACAATTAGGTGTAAAAAAGTTGTTTTCCCGATGGATACCGCATTCGCTCTGTGAAGAGCAAAAAGCGGCTCGCGTTACTTGGTGCGTCAGAACTCTCGAAAGATTCCACGCAGGATCCTCAAATGCTGTATACAACATCGTATCAGGTGACGAATCCTGGATATACGCGTACAAACCCGAAACAAAAAACCAGTCACGAGTTTGGGTGTTCGAAAATGAGTTAAAGCCAACAAAAATTGTTCGTTCACGGAGTGTCGCAAAAAAAATGGTAGCCACGTTTGTCTCCAAAACCGGCCATGTTACGACTATTCCTCTTGAGGGACAAAGAACGGTTAATGCAGAATGGTATGCTAGCATTTGTTTGCCACAGGTCGTTTCTGAACTCCGTAAAGAGAACTGCAACCGCCGCATCATCCTCCATCACGACAATGCGAGTTCTCACACCGCGCACAGAACAAAAGAGTTTTTAGAGCAAGAAAACATAGAACTATTAGACAATCCGCCGTACAGCCCCGACCTAAGCCCTAATGATTTCTATACTTTCCCTAAAATAAAGAATAAATTGCGTGGACAGAGATTTTCATCACCTGAAGAAGCTGTGGACGCCTACAAAACGGCCATTTTGGAGACCCCAACTTCCGAATGGAATGGTTGCTTCAATGATTGGTTCCATCGTATGGAAAAATGTGTCAAATTTCGCGGAGAATACTTCGAAAAGCAATAAATATATTTTTTTATAGTAATGTTGTGTCACTTCTTGATTCCCGAAATTTTCAGTGCCGCCCTCGTATATCTATATATGTATATCTTAACGATTTTTTCCTTCACCCTAATAGCCAGTGGCCAGTGGTATAAAAATCGGTAGACAACTCCAAAGAGCTCATTATACCGGGATTTTAATCCACAACCTCACGATTTCAAGTCGAGCGGTTTCAATCAGACTACCACGGCTTAATTCTGATCCTATATATATTTTGTATTATATTTATTAAGGAATATCCTTGTAATAAAAATGTTAATTTTGAAATTTCTCGAACCTTGGAGTTTTAAAGCGTCACTTGCACGTTAACTTGTTAACTTGTTGCTCCGCAGTTTTTGGTATTTAATCTTTAATTTATTATTCTATTGGCGGAAACTTATAATTGGCCCAATCATAGAACCAAGTATTTATATTCATTTATTTAGGCTGTTAGTTTCCCTAAAAATGTAAAATAAAAAAATAATCATCATCATCATCAGCCCAGAGACGTCCACTGCTGACTGCTGTTTCATCCACCGGTTGCCCGCGACTTTTACAATGTCGTCGGTCCACCTAGTGGGAGGCCTTCCTAAGCTGCGTCTTCCGGTTCGCGGTCGCTACTCAAGAACCTTTCTTCCCCATCGGTTGTCAGTTCATAGAAGGATGTGGCTTGCCCATTGCCACTTCAACATGCAAACTCTGCGAGCTATGTCGGTGACTTTGGTTCTTTGGCGAATATCGTCGTAATAAAACATAATTTGTAATAATTAAACATTTTAATCCAATATTTCAATGTCTTTCAAAAAGATAAAATGCATTTGAATGAATACAAATATGTACAATTAAATAATTTAGAGCAACATGTTGCAAATGTTTTACGAATTGTTTTTTTTAAGCACCTGTGTTTGCATAGGTAGGTATAGTAATCGCCACGCAAGTTGTCATAAAGTGGGGATGCGCAGAAATAAATAAATAATTACTTGTCATTAAACTTGCCATATATACTGCACGTTAGTGTACACCACAGAAACGCGAGGGCCTTACCTCTTCTCTCTTCCGTGGTGTACACGACGTACCTGCGTAGGCTCACCTTTTCCACGCTGACAATTTGACAACTTGTTTGGCGGCTACTGTATATGTCATTGTAATTTATTGTATGTGTTCATCATTATGAACAACTTTTACCCGTTCCGAACGCTACTAACCCATCCAAGTTGGATTCTTCGAGCGACGTCTTTGTCGATGTTGGACCTATCTGTCTAAGGTAGTTGTAGTGGTCAACAACTTCGAGAGTATCATTCCCAACGACAACCGGTACAGGCACATAATGGACATTGAACATGATCTTTGTCTTGTCCATGCCACCTAATTTATTTTTCAATAATAAAATAATCAATTTTCGGTCGATTGACATCTCAATACTTAGTAAAAATCGGAGTATCCGTTCAGGTTTTATAAAGAATTTTTTGAACAAGTGGTGCCGTCTCTGGTCCTAAGAGTCGCTTTTTGGTTTGGCCCTTACTTACTTATTGGTAATTATTTATTAATAATTAGCAAAGCGGCTTGTTTCCATTAGAAAATGCACCTTTTTTTTATAATTAAGTACTATGACTAAGAGGGCATTCACATGATACGCCAGAGGATGCGTCCTTTCGTCCGGAGAGAGAACAATAAGTAACACGTGTTTATCTATAATCATGCACTTAGGAGTTCTCTCATTTTCTGCATATAAAAGAGTTGCATCAAGTGGAATGGGTACTGGCAATCATGAGTCGTCTGGTGGTGTTCGCGCTGGCCCTGTGCACTGGTGCTCTAGCCGTGCCCATCGAAACAACCCACAAAAAAAGTGAGTTTAAAAAAAATTATTTAACATGTTCTAAGAAGTGTTTCCACACTTTGGGTATTTCTATGTTTTTAAACAAAAAACAAATCGGCTAAAAATCTTTTTTGCTTATTTTTTTTCCTTTTAAAGCAATTTAGACATACGTCATCTATCTTCTATCTATCTATCTTCTATCTAATATAATAAAAGGCTCTGTCCTGACTGACTGACTGACTGACTGACAGACAACACACAACACACAGCCCAAACCGCTGGTCGTACAGACTTGAAATTTGGAGGGTGTATTCGTCTCGACGCGGAGGGGTGTACAAACAAAGGATTTTTCGAAATTCGACCACCAAGGGGGAAAAGGGGGGGAAGTTTGTATGAAAGTCCTTTGTTTTTGGACTTTTAGTTACGAAAATTTGGATTTGGATAGTTCATTCAAAATAAAAAATGCTATTTAAAAAAAAAAACAGGGTCGATTTAAGGGGGGGGGGGGGAGAAGGTATTGGAATGTTGTATGGAAAGTTCTTTGTTTTTGAAGTTATAGTGATGAAAATTTATATTTGGGTAGGTAGTTCATTCAAAGGAAGGGAAGTTGGGGGGGGGGGGTTGAAAGAGTCGGTAGAGTCGGTAGAGTTTGCTCGGAATGATTTAAAGTGGAGAATTTTGGGGGCAAGCGGACGAAGTCGCGGGGGACCTCTAGTTAAAGAGTTCTTTCAAAATCATTAAACTTACGTGAAATACCTTAAATGAGGAGTTACTTTGGGATTTACTTCTTTGTTTTTTGAAATTTACTGTCTTTAACGACAAAATTTGTTCAATAGAGAATAATCTAATTTGTGTTAGTATGGTCCGGCATGGTCAGTTGGTCAGTGGCCAGTGGGCTCAAACCTACCGTTTTTTTGGTATTAGGTACTACCGATTTAAGGCTTCTGTCACCGTCAGACCGATACCGATATTATACCGAGATGGACTGATTTTTTATCGATTATTGACCTAAATAGGAAAAAAGTATGGTTTTACTATAAGTATTTAGAGGGCAAATCTACTGATCTTGCATTTTTTCGTTAGTTATAACTCACAAGTCAAGAATAGGATTGGGTACGATATCGTTTTTTTTTTAGATTATACACCGAATTTTTTGTTAAAGAAAGTACCTACATAGTAACTACCACTCTACTACCAATTCTACCGATTTTAGAGGGCAAATCTTCCGATTTTGTATTTTTTCGTGGTTTTTTGGCGGGAACGCGAGAAAATCATGTCGCTGCATTGTATTATTTTCCAAAACTTGTGTTTTTTCGAGTGTTAATGCATAAAAATGGTGGCGTTTTATTCATTAAGTGCTGATTTACGAGCAAGAGTGTGGGCAAGTGATATAATGTAGTGAACCGTGTCATTTCGTGTTGTTTCCAAAACTCCGAAGAAGCTTATAGTAAAGTTGCCACGACTTTACTAGGGCATGATTGGACTTGACTGTGACTTACTGTGTGTGACTTGGACTGTGACTACGACTCATTTAACTGCAGAAAGAAGGATCGCTGAAGAAATATGTATTCGGCTGAAGGACTAGTATCCATGGCAAGGAACTATTAAAAACTAAACTGTATTTTTTCGTTAGACGGATATGGTATTTAGATTATAACGGCCTTACTTAAAAAAACTTTTCAACCGTTAGTCACTGCTTAAGATGCTCTGCCATCTTCTCTCTGAGGTGAAGTTGCACGTGCTAGAAAAGGACAGAGAAGTTTAAGCAGTGACTAAGAGAATCGAGATTATTTTAGGTAAGGCCGTTAAAAGTTACGTCAGTTCTGACTGACCTAACTATATGGGACAAAAATTAAAAAGTCGCTGTGGCTGTGACGTAATTTTTTTAGTCTTATCATTTTTAGTCTTTTATGTTCATTTTTCTGTTGTGATAAACACGACTGTTTTTTTTTTTGGTGTGTACAATAAAGGGTTTACTATCTATCTATCTATCTTAATTTAGTTAGAGACCTTAGAGATGTCATTTCACATTATAATAATGGTAAAAATCCTGTAAATAATAATATAAATTAGAGATTTTTTTTGCGTCTATCTCCATCTAACTTTCTTTGACATCTAGGTACACTATCATCATCATCATCACGTAGTCCAAATGTAGTGACAACTTGGTCGAATAACACACACACAAACAACATTTCTATGAGTTTATATCTTTCTCATTATATTGTTTATATCTTTCTGTCTAAGATAAATAATTTTTATTTTATTTTTCCATAGCTATCCCTAGTGTAAGGGAGTTCTAAAGTTGTGCGCTTTTTTTTAATTCTGGTTCTATCTCGAAGCCTGAGATTCTGTGAAAGCTTGAGAGGTTTTTTATGGACAGTTGTACACCTCAACACAACAACCCATTGTCAGTAATGCTCGGGACACAAGAACTAAACTGACCCGACACTACACTGAGGACATCCCACACGTCAGCCTGTACGAGATTATAATGGCTCTTAGACAGCTTAAGAACAACAAAGCACCAGGTTGAGGACGGAACAACGATAGAACTTCTGAGTGCTGGTGGAAAACCTGTAATTTTAGTCCTCCAGAAGTTATTTAATTCCGTCAATCACGAAGGGAGTCATTACAAACCGTCTCGAACGCAGGTTTGATAACTTCCAACCTCCCGAACGAGCCGGTTTTCGGAAAGGTTTTGGCACCATGGACCACATCCACACGCTCCGCTTGAATATACAGAAAACTGAGGAGTATAATCGGCCGTTAAGTCTAGCGTTTGTGAACCATGAAAAAGCCTTCGATTCAATCGAGACCTGGACGGGATTGCAGTTCCTATTGCATTGGAGGACGTTTTCAAGCTCTTGGACTGGAACGGATTCGGCATCAACACTAATGGCGAATACATCACTCACCTCCACTTTGCCGATGATATAGTCATGATGGCAGAATAGCTGAAGGACCTCTATCCCAATACAATACAAAACAATATCAATATTATCCTCAGCGACCTCAGTAGCGTTTCTCTACAGGTAGCTCTTAAATTGAACATGGACAAGACAAAGATGTGCACAACATGGACATTGGACATGATCTTTACCTGATTTAGGTACTGATCTGTACCGGTTGTCGTTGGGAACGATACTCTCGAAGTTGTTGACTACCTTGGGCAGATAGTTCAGTTAGGTAGATCCAACTTCAACAAAGAGGTCGCCTGAAGAATCCAACTCGAATTGGCAGCGTTCGGGAACTTGCGTAATATCTTCTCGTCCAAAATCCCGCAGTGTCCGAAGATAGTGATGACATGTGAAACTGAAACGTGGTCTTTAACTGCTGGCCTATTGGAGAAACTCAGAGTAACGTAATGGGCAATGGAGAGATAACTTGGGTGATAAAATCCGGAACGAGGATATTCGCCAAAGAACCAAAGTCACCGACATAGCTCGCAGGTTTTGCAAGTTGAAGTGGCAATGGGCACTGATAAGCACTAGGTGGACCGATGACATTGTAAAACTCGCGGGCAACCGGTGGATACAAATGGCAGGTAGTCGTACAGTGTGGCGGTCTAAGGAGGCCTTCATTCAGCAGTGGACGTCTCAAGGCTGCTGATGATAATGATGGGTGTGTTTCTAAAAATAATACCGTATTCCAGGCAAGACTTTGATGAAAAAGTCTCTGTTCATGACCAGCACCAATGTATTAACCAAAGATTTTTCAAAATACGCGGCGACGTCAAGAGCAATCCATCCAGGAAAGTCATCAAGTTCTTCCTTACTTCTAAGTACGACAACAAAGGCTTCAAAATTTATCTGCATCCCAACACAGATAACTTCTTCCAGTTTGATCAATTCCCGTATGATAGTAATGTTAGGTTACATTATAGTCTAGTTAAGTATTGTAAGAGTTAACGTTATTATTATTTAATTTATTTTGTACTAGAGTTTAGTTTGGCTACCTATAATTGATGAAGATTATTTTTGTGATCTACTATTTGTATAACTAATATTATTTTTGATTATTGGTTGTTGATTAGTTTGCTTAGTATCGATATATTTTCATAAAATACTGTTTAATAACCTATACGAATGGAAGATAATTAATTTCATGCATACTTTACATCATTTAATACGTTATACTTTGTTTTTTTTATAATGAGTAAAACCTATTCCCGCCGTCCCGGCACTTTAAAAAAATGGGAGCAACGGAGATCGGCGCTACGAGCGCATTCGCTCGAGAGCAAACAAAGTAGCAACAAGGGAAGATTAAAGTGTCCGAGTTGGAACAGCATTACTGCAGCTAATTAGCTAATTACGATTATCTGTATCGGATCTGTGCTAAAATTGTAGAGTGATAGATGGCAGCGCTGGTTTTAGAAATAAATGCAATGATGTTATATGTATTTTACTCTATGAATAAATGTGTCAAAATCTGAAACCGTGGTCTGAATTTCTGGCGTAGCCAAAAGTAAGTTATAGTCAAAATAAGTACTATTAATGATAAAATATTTATTTTCACACATACATTTCAGAATTGGGAAAAAAAAATTGAAAACCCATTGAAACCATTGAAAACTCGAATTGTTGTCGTTAAAGGCTTTGTTCTTCCAAGCTAATTTAAATAGCGAAATGATTAATACTAAATTATTTACATTGTCTAACATTTAATTAAAATTTTAAATATGAATTGCTAATTTTTTGAATTTTTTTTTGACCAGAAACGTTTTATTTTTCAACATCGGAAGGACAAAGGTTGCAGTAAAATTTTATAATAATTTATTTAGTGTCAGCTGGAGTAAGCGCCATCACTAGCAACCCCTATGAGCAACCCGACACTCGACAGACTTCGCGTACCCTTAGCCATGGTAATGTTTGACACCACACTTTCAATGAAAAGCTTGGAGAAAAACGGTTACGATGGTAAAGAGAAAAAGAAAGCATAAATAATTTATCTTTCACGCATGCAATTTTTTCATAATGGATGTTTCACTGCGGAGTAAAAGAGATGGAAATGTTGTAATGTTTTTCTCTGTCTACGCTTTTTATCTGTCAAATGTCAGAGTAAAATCCACAAATATCAGAAAAGAAAAAAAAAGAAAAAAAAAAATATATCCAGAGAAATATTTCTCTGTTTCTATCAGATAAATTTATAGATTACTATTGATAACTTGAGAATTGGCACAATGCACAAACGTGCAGTGGCCACAGAACAAAGAGAAAAAAAAAAAAAAAAATAGATTACTATTGATGGTGTTTTGTCTTTTGAATGCTAAAAATAAATAATCCGTTGGATTTTCTACTGAAATGTGTTCAATATTGCCAAACAAAATAACCCGGCCACGGTGATCAGGATGCAAAAAAATATGTTTCAACTCTTTTTGGCTTTGTGCTAAATGTACAGCGCTATCCTTGTCATTCATGAATTATGTCATCACACTACGATTCTCTTAGTAAATTTCTCTGATTATCTGAGATGGTTTGAATTCTACAACATGACAAGTTACAATAAACTCGCTGTCATAGACTAAGGAAAAGACATCACACACCGTACACAATTACCTATAAGCTCGAAATATGGTCTCAAAGAGTGATCAAAAGTTCTGAATACATTGACATTGCTTATATTACTAACCGACTACAAACAATTAGAAAAAACTAGCTGGCTGCGCTACGCTGTTTTACCCGTGTGATAATAAAAAATGGTGTTGATGATGATGACAAAAAGTAACTTATCATCATCAACAGCCAGAAGACGTCCACTGCTGAACGAAGGCCGCCCCCTCACATAGTAACCTATAATAATAATATTCCGGGAAATAACCTATCTCTATTCCGAGTTTCATCCAAATCCGTTTTGGCGTGAATACGTACTTTTTCTCGTTTTTTTTTGGCCACCTTTAGCCACTTTCTAAAGTATGCAATTCTAAACGTTCAGGCAACTTTAAAAAAATGTTATGCCACTTCTCGTCTTACCGGCTTGGCAGCACTGACTGGCCTACGCCTTTTTTTAAATCCGAGTTGGCAACGCTGTGCGTTAGATCCAGCGTTGCCAGAAGATTACTTTTGTAACCTTATAGGTAACTTTTAACACCTTTTTACTTTTAGGTTACACTACTCAAAAGGTTACTTTCAGGTAATTTTTGGAATTTATAAAATTAGCAAATTTTTTCGTATGAAACTAACGTGAAACGGAATATCTTTTAATTTTGGATAAAAGATGCTGGAAAACTAGGTAAATATATTAATACGTAGGCACTTCAGGACGAGGATAATTATTACTTAACTCTGTTAAGTACAGACTTACTCTGTTGAGATACGCGTCTCGCTACGCACAAAATTCAAAATTTCTTGTAATTTTTAAGAGATTTGAGATTTCTTTTTTGCTTTCATAAACTTGCGAGGAGTGATTTAGTTGTAATTGGCAAAATACGTAGGAATACTTAAATTTCGCGCGCTGTATTTGAGGTTAAGCCATTTAGACTGATGTTTCAAAAAAAAAGTGAAAGGTTACTTTCACACCAAAAGGTTACTTTTTTATGTAGTTTAGGTGACTTTTAACCCAGCCCGGCTGGCAACACTGGTTAGATCATCTGTCAATTCTGTCATCGGTGATCGGTCGTCTCGTCTGTACGATTCGTTTTGTAGCGTTTGTAGTGTTTACATTATCTTTGCCGGTATGTAAAAAATAATCTAAATTGAGTAACGTTTCACCTGAAACTTCTATTATCTGCTCTTTTATCGTAAAGTTTTACATTTATATACACCTACGAGCAATCAATAATTTATTATATTATCAGTCCCTAAAGTATTAGTCATTGGTTGGTTCGAGTGAAATTAGTGAAAAGCGTAATTGTCGCTCATTTTTCACTTCATCCGTTGCTCCGAGCCGTGCCAGTATTTATTTTACGTATTGCTATTGTACGAGCACGTTTTGTGTTGTGAATACGTTAATAATAATTGGTTAAAATTAAAACTGAGTACTACCTACCCCTACATGATTTATTTCCCTCGATATACCGTCTTTCTGTGTTACCTAATCACGGTTCCTTTATTCTTGGCTTTGTTAGTGAAAGCATCTACAGAAAACATGGATTCAAAAGCACTCTCCGCTATCGCTCAGTTTTCAGCCAAGTTCTGTAATGTGAGTATTTTTTATTACTTATTTACGCTAATAATTAAGTATATATTTTTTCATATATTAGTTAAGCTAATAAGTATATTTTTTCATATTTTCCGTGATTATGCCTAGGAATTTGTAGGAAAATCAAGCCATAAAGTTCCTGCACTCTCACTCTCCCTGCCTTAGAGGTCATCTAGCTACAGTTTCAAAGCTTAGCCATGCATGTATAGAACATGCGTCACTGTTTCATGGTTGACATACCTACCAAAAACTAGTATGAAACATAGTAGTACCAGTGCTGTAACTAGGGCATCGCTGGGTGCAGAAATGACCAGACCAGGACCAAGTTTTGGGTCATGCATGTGTGCAGTTATACATAAGCTCATGTATAGGTGCAGTTATAAGCTTGTGTATAAATATATAAGCTAGAACCTGGTGCATGAAAGGCTAGTTACAACACTGTGTAGTACATACATAGTTTGACTATTATTTAGTTAGTTTATGGTTAAATCTAACTCATCATAATATTGGCATTACCTATGACTAATTTAAAGACTATTTCCTTCTGTCCTTAGACTGTTCATTACAGATAATACCATGCACCTATTACTCAGCAGTAAGTTATTCCTCATGTTTATATTAAAGCTGTGGGTATTTGGTAAATATATGATAATAGGTGTTATGGTAAAACCCAATAGTTCATATCAACATGACTAATGACTCATACTTACATGACTAGAATGTGACTATACCATGTAAGTAAATTTGTATAGCCTGAGTGGCCAGCCATAGCGTCGGAGTTACTGTGCTGCCTGAAGGCCTTTGACATGGTGATATACTACATGCATTGTATATTAATATGGTGTCATGCCTACCTACTACACCTACACCTCCCTATTAAGGGGGAGACTTTCATCCAGCAGTGGACGTTTACTGGCTGATGGGGATGCCTACCTACCTGATTAAATGTGTGAACTAATGTAATGGTCCCACATTATCTGAATAAATGTCAGTCAGTTTGCTTCCAACTCAAGTGAATGGAGTTTACTTTATGAATAAGTTATGTGCAAAAATAGGTTTAAAAAAATGAGATTACGTAGCGGGAAATGCCTCCAGTGCTGACACCAACAACAGGACCAGCGGGGCTATCATTGCTGCGTTCCGTAATGCGCTAAAAGTGATAATATCGCGAATCCGACCAAATTTAATAGTCACAAAATATAAGGGCTTTGATTTGATGAGTAATAATTGTGAATTTGGTCGGATTCGCGATATTATCACTTTTAGCGCATTACGGAACGCAGCACATGTAACTTTTCGGGATCGCGATTCGGATACGAGTTGTCAAAAATTGACACTTGTCACTGTCACTGCCAAAACTCATTTGACCCTGCAGGGCAGGACGAAACGCCAAAAGACCGACGGATTTGCTTAACTTAATTAAGGAAATCAATGCATTTGTTCGATAACGATAGCGAGAGAAATTACTCCGTGATACCGTGAAGCTATGACAGTGACAAGTAACAATTATGACAAATCGCGATCCCGAACAGTTACGTGATTAGCCTGCAGCTTTTGGAGATGGCCTGATGAAAAGCCGAAGAAAGTGTGAGAGAAAAGTTAGACAGCATATGGTTATACTTTTGTTTAATATGTAGAAACTCTTATAAAGGGTAGAATCTAGTTGTTGTACAGAATTTTGGTACATCTAGCAGTCATCCCAATAATTTATCATAACTGGGCCCGGTAGGCTCAGCCAATTGAGTGCTCTAAAATTATCCTGCCTTGCTTATTTGATGAGATTTAAAAAATCTGGGTATAATAGGCTAGATGACTGGTTTTTTTAATTGACCTATTAAAATGTGGCCCATAAATATAGCTGATTAATGAAGAGAAAATGAAAATCTGATAAAAAATAAGCAACTTAAAAGCATTTTAATATCATGCTAGACAGAGAGGCGTAACAGCAAATCGTGACGTCACTTCTCTGTATGCCATATAAATTCTATTCTGACAAGTAAGGTTGTGACGTCATTTTTTGTTTTGTGGGAAAGGGACAGAGTTGTTTCTATCAAAAACTTTTAACGTTCATATATCAGAACATTATTAACCGATTTAAATTATTTTTTCAATAAACATACTATATTTACTTAAATTCTTCATCAAAGCTATTAGTTGCAACGGTATAAACATCAGTCATCTACCCTATTAATTCTAATTTCATGCATATGTATTTCTGCATACATGCAGGTTTTAGGTAAATCATGTCAATCATGAATCATCATCAATTTTAATATATAGTGTAAATTTTAAAACATTATTTATAAATTCTGCGGACTGACAATTTGAAATGGATAACATTACATAGTAATTGTTTTTATTTAAGGAACTGGATAAAACCAAGAGCGTTGTTGCATCACCTCTTTCGGCCGAGTTTGTGTTGGGGTTGTTAACTCTCGGCGCCACTGATGATGTGCATGATGAATTACTGGCTTCACTCGGCATTCCTGATGATGACTCGGTATGTATTCCATGTTACCTGCCTTTCTGAGTTAGACCACAAGCGCCAGACTCGCAAGAACCGTCCTAAGCCTTCCTACATTTACACGTTCAATGGTGCGGGCCAGCTGTACTGCGCTGAAGCTGCGCTGTAGCTGAGCTGTCTTGTAACCGGGTGTTCAAGACAAAGTTGGCTTTGCCAGCCACATCCGAGCACACGACAGACCAGGGTCGCCATCGTTGGCCACGACGCGGATGACATCATCATCATGTTAACTACTAGCTGAGCTGAGGTCATAAATAGACTCTCTAACCTGCACTTCTGCTACTGTCCTAAGGCGGACCATGAACTCTAAAAACCATAATTGTTTACTTCAGCCGCTGACACTGCGTGACTGTGAATTTTATCGCCCCGCAATAAGGTTTATGGTCGCGGAGCGTCGTCGGCTAAACCTAAAGAGAATGGATTTAACATGTCATAGTACGGCCCCTGTACTCCTGTGTCCTGTGTCTGTGACCATGTAAAATACTATCAGTTCCTGCAATTTCTTATGCAAAGAATTTCATATAAAATTTCAACCCCTTCATTAAGATCCCCTTAAGTTTCCTATGTTTAATTATAATATGAAAACTTTCCTATGTTTAATTCGGGGTTCAGAGATTAGTGAACATTATTGTCATTCAGATTCAGATGATTTATTGCTTTTTCCGTACAAGTACATGGTGTTTATAAAAGTAAGTAGGTACATAAGTTCAACGGACCCCGTCTGGCACACCAAATTAGAAGAGAGGAGAATATTAATTAATTAATTTGACAAATTATTTAATAAAATATAGTATGTCTAAAAAGACGAGTATACATAGTAAAAATACTATGTACATTTTGATTAAAATAACAGATAAAATGATTACAATTATGAATTTGTTGAAATTGCTTGCTTGACTGTCTTTTCTTATTGCAGATCCGGTCAGCATTTTCATCCATCTCAAACGGGTTTCAAGTCATTAAGGGTGCACTCAATGTGGCCAACAAGGTCTACATTATGGACGGTCCATACGACTTGAACCCCAAGCTGAAAGAAGATGCTGTTAAAGTTTTTGATTCTGACTTCGAGAAGTTAGATTTTAGTAATGGAGCTGCGGCTGCTAATACTATCAACAAATGGGTAAGAAAATAAGTATATTTTTTTAAAATTAATTTGCATTTATAGTAATTTAAAAAAAGGTTTTATTCAATTTTTTTCCGTTTTCCTTAATTCTTTTCCTTATTGTTATTTTGTGTTATTGTTTCCTTTTGTTGTTGTTGTGTGATAGTTTGTGGTCTCTCTTAACTCAATAATGGACAATGGGTGGCATACATTATTATTTAGGTAACATTTATGGAAGTAGCCTATACTTATTTTTGATGTACTCATTGACGTGTTGCCCGTTATTCGATACCAATTTCAGGAAAATAGTCTGAAAAATATCTAGATACCATAACTAGGTTACATAGTAAGTCATAAACATCATGGCTCTGGTAGTCAAATAAATTCTAACTTTTAACGTTATATGCATAAAACACTAAAACGTATTTCAAACCTATTTTAGTAAAAAACTGTTTTGTCAAATTCATTTGAGTTTGAAAAAAGAAGACAAAACACTATTTAACAAAAATAGGTTTGAAATACTTTTTAGTGTTTTATGCATAAGACGGTTAGTGTTTACTATCATGCCTTAAATATACCTTTACTATAAGACTTGAGTGGCGACCGCGAACCGAAAGACGCAGCGTAGGCGCGGCCTCGCACTAGGTGGACCGACGACATTGTAAAAGTCGCGGGCAACCGGTGGATGCAAATGGCAGGTTGTCGTACAGTGTGGCGGTCTAAGGGGGAGGCCTTCGTTCAGCAGTGGACGTCTTCGGGCTCATGATGATAATAAGGCTCTCTTAGTAGCTCGCTGATAATAAGATTTAAAAAATGGAATGGGTATTTGGATAGATATTTAAAGGCTGTGTATCAGATGCACTCATTATTTAGTAGACCTCTGACTGCTTATATCTGATAACAAGTAAAACTTGAATACATGAATTAATCATTATGAACGAATAAAAAAAAATGACTCATGAATGATTTTGTACTTGTGTAATATTTCAATCCTAGTTTATTGCTTAAAATGATCTTGGGAATCTTCATGCAAAAAATCGCACTTAGATCCATTACATCGCAATACCCATGCATTGTGAACTAATTAATAATTAAAGAAATATAAAATCTTTGTTTTTAAAGCTTAAACAGGATGAAAAATTATGACCTCCGGCAGGACTCTAAAAATATAAAATCTTTACCTATAGGTATAATTTACAGTCTCGACAAGGTATTGTTATTAACATATTTTTCAGGTTGAAAGCAAAACTAACAACCGTATCAAAGACCTGCTATCTGGAGACAGCTTAAACTCGGACTCGAGACTTGTTCTTGTCAACGCCCTGTATTTCAAGGTAATATTTACGGTTCTAAGATTGTATAGGGATTATTTACCGTGATTATATTCTAAAACGAGCTGCCGATATCTTATGCTTCTTAGAACTGTAATGAACAACTGCAATAGCTTAATATTTATGATTTGTGTTTTCATAGCATATTCTAATAAGACGGCGTTCTAGACCTCATCAGATGAAAGCAGCAGAAATTGTGACCCTTATGTACAGCTTCCCTATTATGGGGGCCTTCGTCCAGCAATAGACGTCTTCAGCGCCTATGCTCACTGTCATGGCCATTGTTTTGTTACTCAAAGGTCAGGAAGGTTAAAATGGTCGCGTTTATCAATTCTGCATATGATCCTATGATGATTCATTTCGCAAATCGTAAAACGGTCACTTAAGCGCTAATTCAAATGATTCTATTACGGAATTCATTCGTTTGACAGTTTTTTATAGAAAGTTGTAAAATGGTCGATGAAAGATTACGCATATTATATACATATTGCATTAAGCAAATCCCCTAAAAGCAATTCATCTAATGAATTCTTAGCAGAATTAATTGTAAAAAGTTGCTCTCGAGTAACTTCTAACGAATCTGCTAGTTGACTTTATGTAATTCATCTTTCATCGACCATTTTACAACTTTCTATAAAAAACTGTCAAACGAATGAATTCCGTAATAGAATCATTTGCAAAATCATAGTATGAATTAGCGCTTAAGTGACCGTTTTACGTTTTGCGAAATTAATCATCATAGGATCATATGCAGAATTGATAAACGCGACCATTTTAACCTTCCTAACCTTTGAGTAACAAAACAATGGCCATGACAGTGAGCATAGGCGCTGAAGAAGTCCCGATGATAAATATAATATTATTTAGGCTATACTGTGAGACAGCTATAACGATATTATTGTTCAGGGTACGTGGAGTAAGCAGTTCAAGCCCGAGCTGACCAAACCGCGGCCTTTCCACATCGATGAGGGTAATACGATCGACGTACCCATGATGTACACTAGTGACCACTATGGATATGGCATCAGCAATGAACTAAATGCTCAGGTAATATCTTGCTATCACTTTACCTTATTATACTACACACATCATCATCAGCCATTAGCCTATCACAATCTGCAGACTTAACTCTCATAGAAAACGAATCTGAATGTAGATATAACTATAACAGTGTCCTTTTTAACAAGATTATTTGTACTTCATTCGTATAATACAGTGTCGATTTTCCTCTGTAGCTCTATTCGCTTGACGCGCATCTCAGCACTACAGTGGAATATCGATACTGTTATATACAAATAGAATACAAATTACCTTGCATTGATATGGCATGATTGTAGTTATAGATAATACTAGCTTGACCCGCGACTCTTGGGATAAAAAGTAGCCTATGTTTTATTCCAAGATAAAGCTATCTATATACCAAATTTCATCCAAATTCGTTCAGCCGTTTCAGCGTGAATGGGCAACAAACACACACACACCGATTTCACTTTTTTTTTCATTCTTTTCTTTTTTTCGTTTGATGTGTTTCATCAACTTGGCACTGCTACTGTTAGTGGCACGCGTGACGCTTACCACCAGGCGAAAATCTTGCTCGTCTCGTCACATGAACGTACTAAAAAAAAAACTTTCGAATTTGTAATAATTATGTTGTATTAGTAGGATTGTGGTTCTACTATGTGTAGACGTATTTTCTATGAGAGTGAGTCATCTGTACCGAGTACTGTTATCTGTGGTTAGATATAAGCCTGTCCCGAGGCACGTCTATCACACCGATTTTCGGCTTTTCGTTTCCAGTCACTGCCAGCTATCTTATGTATATCGTCACTCCATCTAGTCTCTGGGCGCAAGTTTGACGATTCCTGGGGCCTTATTTTTGAATCGTGCGCATGCGAAAGGAACCGACTTTCAAACGATATTGAACCTTATTCCAAACAGTATCGTTCGAAGGTCAGCTCTCAGGTCTCTGCCTTAGAAAACGGCTAACCAACGGTTAACACTTCTGCGACAGACATGTAACTTCTGCTGAGATATGCCGCTGACAATAGTCGGACACGATCCCTCAGAGAAACTCCGATCATCATTATATGTATGTTATATTCACATAAATAGTCCAGCGTCGTGCGTAATGGCGCGAAAGAATGCTAACATGCAATATAAAAAGAGCCGAGGTTCCGGCAGACACCTAAGAATAGACCTCGCTTTCAGCGTTCAAATGTTTGGTAAACATAATTCGAAAATGTACCATACGTTCGATCGGTGCGTGGAGCTCTCAGCTCGATCACGCGCTCTTGCTATTCTCCAGAATTCTTAAGAACTAACAGTCTTACTTAAAAAAATCTTTTCAACCGTTAGTCACTGCTTAAGATGCTCTGCCATCTTCTCTCTGACGTGAAGTTGCACGTGCTAGAAAAAGACAGAGAAGTTTAAGCAGTGACTAAGAGAATCGAGATTATTTTAGGTAAGGCTGTAACAGTCTTACTTAAAAAAACTTCTCAACCGTTAATCACTGCTTAAGATGCTCTGCCATCTTCTCTCTGACGTAAAGTGTAACATGCAAGAACAAGACAGAGAAGTTTAAGCAGTGACTAAGTTTTGAGCGGCGTTTTTAAGTAAGGCCGTAACTCTGGAAGAACTGATTTAGTAGTAAAACTGGCGAATAAAAATATCTGAAAATTAAAAAAAAGCTTTTTTTTTTAGATTCATGGTGCAAGACAGTACAAAAAATATCAGTGAAAATATATTACATTGTTAATAGTTGAAATTGCTTGTTGTTGTTGGAAAATTATTATTCCATCCTGTCGTGATGCAAAATTTCATCAAAATCGGTTCAACCGTTCCGTCGTGAACAGGAAACAATTTGTTACCTATTCAAAAACAAAAGAAATAGACAGTTACAATGAGTTAACATAACGTTTCGTTTAAAATATTATTCTGATTTATATTATGTTTATTGTGTTGGTTTTGTTTATTAGTTTTATTTGTAGTTCAAGAGTCTACCTACGCTTCGGTAAAAACTAAGCATCACCGTGCAGGAACATGATAGAATTCGTCCACGGCATCACTTATGCTTCTTGCAACCACTAATTTGGCAAAATTTATTGTAGCTATTGTTTGAATAATGTAGGCATCCACACGCTGAAGAGAGAAGTGAATAGAACGGAAATGTGACGGGCCGCGCTAGCCGGCATTAAGTGTAAATGCGCTTAATGACAATATGACTGATGTTATGACTGATGATAGATGACTGACGTTTATATCGTTGAAACCAATAGCTTTGATGAAGAATTTAAGTAAATATAGTATGTTTATTGAAAAAAATATTTTAATCGGTTAATAATGTTCTGATATATTATGAGCGTTTAAAGTTTTTGTAAGAGACATTTTTATAGGCATCCTACCTCTATGTTAATAGGACAATAAAAAAAACCAGTCATCTAGCCTACTCTACCAATTACATGTTGTTTTTAAACTGAGAATACTCAAAAAGAAAATTTAAATAGACGCGTAAGAAACCAAACCACATTGCATCCTAATTAGATCAATTTTAATCTGTTGCAAAATGGAATTTCGAGTGGTTTACTTTAAATGCGCGACGTGCGCTCGAATGATTGTCATTTTTCGTCGTAGTGACTATACAATTATGTGTGAAACTGGCGACAACAGTTTTCCATACGATTGCTTTACAACATAGTTTTGACAGCCGTTCTACCTAAGAAGTAGGTATGTCGCTTTTCTGTGCATCCATAGCATGCCAATGTAGTTTATTATGTTTTTAATAGCCCGTATTTATTTATACAGTTAAAGCCATCTAAACAAAAATTACTGCCTCCAATTCATAAAATTTGTTCCTATCATTCGGCAATCTCGATACCGCTAGTTGGTTAAATAAGTACCTAGGTATTCAAAACACTGATTACCTATACCAATAGAAGTCTGCCAAAGTCAAGGCTAAACAAAAATCCTTGGTGGTCAATCCATAGACTTCCTCCTATAGATTCCGCACTCAAGACAATGATCGTGAGATACATTTGTAACGTTTATTGCACGTGCCTTTTTTTCATAATATAAATAAAGAATACCAAAGAATAAGAAACGATACATCGGCCAAAAATACTTTACAAAAATTTGCTCCCACCATCAATCAATGCATTCCGCACAGATATGCCTGCCAATATTGATGCATTGTCAATGTGTCAGACGCGCCTAACCTGCGATAGTCATGTCACCGGCAGGGTAATAATGTAACTGTTCCGGATCGCGATTTGTCACAAATGTCACTTGTCACTGTCCCGCCAAAACTCATTTGACCCTGCAGGGCAGGACGAAGCGCCAAAAGACCGACGGATTTGCTTAACTTAATTAGGAAATCAATGCATTCGTTCGATTACGATAGCGAGAGAAATCCCTCCGTAATACCGTGAAGCTGTGACAAGTGACACTTATGACAAATCGCGCACCCGAACATGATTAGCCTGCGGATCGTATTAACTCCGCTTTCCTCGTTTTATTTATTTATTTGGACTGGAACAAACATCTCGTATTACGGTATCCATTGGTTGTAATAATCTGTGCGACAGACAAATGATACTTAATCTATGGCCTTCGTCGGTGATCCGTACCTAATGATACATACATGTCGCTGGCCAATAACAAAGCACGTTATCGTTTTTTTTCATAAAGATGAACAATACGCGGTAAGGTATTTTTTTTACTTTCTAGCTACTTCGAATGAACTATGCAGGCGATGAAGCGAGCATGTTAATCGTCGTCCCGTACGAGATCAACGGCTTGGATGCAGTCATGCAAAAGCTAGCGGATGGCCACGATTTGATGACCGAGATTGCCAAATTGCACAAAACTAAAGTGCAAGTCACCATTCCCAAGTTCAAAATCGAAACTGAAATCGATTTGGTCCCGCTTCTGAAAAAGGTGAGTTGATCTGACAGCGTCTGTTACTAAAATTTGATATCTGTTTTTGGAAACGTTGATCTTTTCAACCGACTTCAAAAAAGGAAGTTCTCAATTCGACTGTATATATTTTTTTTGTATGTTACGCGATTACTCCGCCAATTATGAACTGATTTTGATGATTCTTATTTTTTGTTTAGTAGTTAGGTAATACTTTAGAGTTGGTCCCATATACATGTATCAAAATCGGTTCAGTAGTTTGGGTTTTAAATCAAATTTACTGGTTTTTTTTTTTTTTTTTTTTTTTTTTTTATTTATTCATTACAATTTGTACATACATTATTACATCATAAGTAGTACCGAAAAACCACCATGGTTTGTCTCGGCACCAATCACATCGCGCTGTCGCGCTGCAAATGTAAAAAAATGATAATTTTGAAATTTTGAAATTTTCTATATGAAAATGTCATCCAGGTATTCGATGTGGAAACCTTTTTTTTTTAAAAGCGTTTTATTGTAGATATCTTTTGGAAGTTTTGGCGGGAACGGAAATGTCATGTCGCTACTTTGTAAAGTTTCTCGAAACTTAAGTTTTTCCGAATGTAAATGTTACAACTGGTGGTGGCATTTTATTTTGTGGTGGCCACTACTTTGCTATGCCATGACTTGGACTCTATCAAGAATTACGTTGTGTAACTTAGACTGTAATCAAGATTTATGGGACTTTATACCATCAAAAACTTTAAAATATGCAAATACTTGACACTAGAGAACGAAGAAAATACAAGGTAGGGTTGTTTATTTAAAATCTTGGCCATGACGTGCGCGTGCGTTGCAGTAAAATGGTTGAAAATAATATCAAAACAAGTAACTTTCAAAATCGGTCCACAACTGAGGAATAAATCGGTGAAATATATACCTAGCGTCAAACATAGAACCTCCTCCTTTTTTGAAGTCGGTTAATGACACATTTGTTTTGTCAGAACAGTACTGAGTGTAAGTGCTACATGAGTCATGTAAACTAAAATATTTGTTGGTCATCGGGCGTCTGTTTTCTGTTATCAAATATTGATTCACAGTCCTGTAGTTTTGGAAACATGCGAGTAAATATCCAAACTGTCGCACCTTACGCTCATGTTCTAATCGGAATCGATAAGATACCAGTAATGGTAATTGGTCTCCAAGAGATAAGACATTCCAAGTATAGCTGCTGTTCTTGTCCTTTGCGATTGGTAGATAATGACTATAAATCTATAGTTGCTCGTGGGTTTGAAAATTTCTCAAAGCTTGATGATAGTAGTTAATCTTTCCTTAGTTTTATCCTGCACGCCTAGCACGCGAGCCGCGATAAAAGTCTATCCAATGTCTTGTATCCCCGCGAAAACGAGACAGACGTATCCATATTATAGCTTTACCACGGTCACGCGCTGGGAAAAGACCAATTAGTCCTCCACCTGTGTTGGGAGGGCAGGGCATAAGTTCAAGTATTGTTTCTTTCACGTGTACACACACACACACACACACACACGAAAAGAAATAATTATTATCGCGTGATTCAATAAATAAATAAATAAGTATTAATATTTTTTTTTATTTTTTTACTAATAAATCATAGCTTGTAATAATGCTTTCTATGTCTTGTAGCACCTACACTAAGAACTACTTCTTGTGTCGTAAGGTGTTATATTAAAAAGAATAGAACGATTAGTTTGTTTGGCGCAGTATATTCCGGAACCGCCTGTTTGCACAGGTCACTCCAAAATATGCGCGGTTATTGCAAAATGGTGGTGTATGCTTTGCAAATCAACATGGAGATTTGGATAAATAAATATATCTGGATTCCAGAGTATACTCGATTATTGCGTACTAACCTTGTATACAATGTAAATGTGCATTTCTGACCTTTTTTAAACGTGTAAGCTTATTTTTGGACTACCAACTTGTCCGCCAGTAAGACACTATGGTCGAAGGGACACACCTATTCACTCTAATCTTGAAAAGATCTAAATTTAAGATAAAGTTTTCTCGAATTCCAGCTCGGCATCAAAGGTATCTTCGATACAAACAACAAGGGGCTGATGAAACTCTTAAACGTCGAACAGCCTCTGTATGTATCGACCGCAGTACAAAAGGCGTTCATCGAGGTCAACGAGGAGGGCTCTGAAGCGGCCGCGGCTACCGGTCAGTTCATAATAATAAGTCAACATGGGTATCGGTGATATTGCGATGGTAGACAATGTTACGATCGACATAATCGATTCAAGGCTTTATAGCGACACGATCACGTAGTAATTATATACGCGGTAGTAAATTCCAGACACTCAATGATGGTTTTGAATATGGTGGCGTTGCATACGGTGATTGGACGTGCGGTAATCACCACCGTCGCGTGACCAGTCGGTTAAACTTTTGATTAAAATCAACAGCGTGTTTAAGACTAAGGTTTAGTCACTTAGTTTCGCTTTTTTCCACGATAATAAATAGTCTTGGCGAAATCACCCATACCTTCATTGCCCTATCGCAGAATATTTCTAGGCGGACAAGTTTTTAGAGGCCATGGTTTTTGTAACCTATTACCATTGATTTTGATACAAAATTAAACTAATTGCATTATTTTTATAATTATTAAACCTTTCTCCGCCGTGCACACAATCTTTGTCACGTGAACTTCTGTATGTCTTCTGTTCTGTTTCCAAACAATATATAGAACTCAAAATGAACTGCACTCCACGTGTGATTTTAGAGTTCGTTTCAAATAACTGATTATTATATGCAGAAGTATCAACTTACAAGTTCTAAAAAATTTAAGGTAAAGGTAATTTTAAGGTAAAATTTACCACGGTCGCTGTAAGCTTAGCCCTTCAACTCTCGGTCATGTACAGAACGGCTAACACACATTCTTGGACTTTTCATTAACCTTCTTTCGCAATTAGGTTTATTTTTCAACCTAATACTAAACAGCTTATACCAATACCTGTGCCATTGAAATAAAGTATTTCGCGTGTTAGAGGCACGACAGATAACAAACAGACTTGGCTTTTCAGTACATGACTGAATTGGGATTTTTAAGACTAAGACGTTACGAATTCGCGTACTAATGCTTCATATGAATCGCAATTCTTCTTTCCTCTTTTTTCTTTAGTTAATTTTACCGGTTATTTATTTTTTATAGTAACATGTTAGTGATTCAATGCACTGTTATTTGTGTGCCTGTATATTTATTTCTTGAAGGTTAACAAAGCTCAAGAAACCCTTATCTGCTTTTGTGTCTGGGGCAAGTTTTAATGGTTCTTTGTTTATAATAATAATAAAACTTTATTTGAGCAATAAAATGTTATTTATGTTATGATATGAGTTTGTGGTTGTTGTGGTTTGCTTGCATTTTGTTGTGTGCTCAAAAAGCTGTATGTGGGTGCGAGTTTGACGAATAAATAAGAAATAAGAACATTTTCCATTAGCACGACACGTAGCGATGTAAGGTCGATTAACTTTTTGTATGGAACAGCTGATATTTTTTTCGTGATTTCAATGTTGGCCCTATGGGGCCCACTATGGTAAAAGTTGTTTGTTTTCATGTACATAATATGCCCTTAACAGGATGCTAACTGACTAGATTTATCCCTGTATAAAACAATAAAAGTAAAAAAAAAAAAAAAATTGTGTTGGTAATTTCAATTTTAATAAAGCAAAGGTACAAAGTTAGGACTTCAAACACAAAGTCTACTAATAATTCTAGTGTTATACTATTTATTTGTAACAGTTAAAAATATGGTGTTGGGTATGCTATTGCAACAGATTTGAATCGAAATACAATTTACCTACACAAATTTTCACCTAAAACGATGCTTCTTTCTAATACTTTACTAAACCAGCTTGAGGTTTTAGTATATATTTTACTCGTTTTATCCAAGTATACACATTACTCCTTGTGGAAGCTTAGGTAGGAACAGCTAACTCACTCACCCAATTGCGCTCCATAGAAACGAACCGCGCTTAGATCACACAGCGGTACACGTGCATTTACGTACGCACACATTCTCAAACACGCTGCAAGACTTGCAAGGGAACTTGCAGTGCAAGTTCCCTTATTTCACCTTAGTGTGCAAATGTAAATGTGTGCACTGTGCATGCGTCAATAATTGCGTACCGTCAAGTACCGTGTGTGGTCTAAACGTAGTCCGTTTCCGGAGAAAGCTGACTGTTCCTACCTAAGTTGTTTCTGCAGCACCGCTTTGACATACAAGTTATATTCCTATGGCACATTTTTTTATTTTAATTTTAATGGATTTATAATAATTATAACGTAATCTCACTGAGGCGTGGCGGAGGCGGCGGTGTAATTTTTGAAAGATTTTTTTATTTCTTTAATCTAAGTATAAAACACGAAACAAGCGCGAACACACGACGAAACTCTCTCTCTCTCTCTCTCACACAGACACATGCAAACACTCAGTGGTGTGGAGGTGTGCGTCGTTAGTATGTTTATGTCTAGTGACGGTTAGCGGTAACACCATCTCACACCGGTTTAACGTCGCCTCCGCGCCGTTGCAGTGTGCTGGCAAGCCTTTAAAGCAACCGACTAAAAAAGAGAAAAAACGTACAGACTACTTCACTAGGTTTTTTAATCAACAGGAAATAGAGTGAATGCAAAAATGAAAGGTGGTATAAGAAGTTTTGTTTTCACTAGGATGTGTGCCGTTTTACAATATACAGCCCTGCTCCACATAGGCAAGCGGTCGATCATAAATTTCTAGTGGCGTCACCTCTTGGCCAAATCAGTAAAAAAGGACTAATTGCTTTCCGTTAGCAAAGTTGATTGGTGCGCTTACCGTGATTTAAGTATACTAATAGCTCATAAATATCGTGTGGCGCCACCATCCATTGAGTACCGAAATGTGTACAAAGTTGACCGATAGTCTGACTATACTTAGAATCAAGATATACTTATACATGCAGCATCTGCACTGCGGTAGAGTTTGGAACAACAACATTATTATCAACAGTATTGGAGCAGAATACTCAGAATTATACATATTCAAATGAAAGGCAATCTAATACCGTTATTAGATCCTGGACTTTACGTCGTCAAGTGAGCACGGAGTATTCCTCGCTATGTCAGTGAACATGTGAGCCATCTGTTGGAAGTAAGTACTGTTTTCTTGGTGTATTCATGCAATGAAAATCTTTAGGAAACACTGAACACATGATTGAAAAAAAAACAGACTGCCAAGGCAATAAAACTTTTCTATTTATTTATTGCCTGTGTCACTCGGGATGATGTAAAAAAGATTCTAACAATACCCCTTACATCCAAATCTGTTTCGGCATTTACAAGTTATGGTGGAACGAAAAAACTCACATACATACATAAATCCTGAAAAATACACTCCTTTTTTTGTCAGTCGTGTTAAAAAAGATAACCCATTCTTAAGTAATATTACTTTTTGGGAATTCCATTTTTTCACTTCACTCCTTGGTAATTTTCATTTCATTACTTCATAATACAATGCGTCAGAAATTCCTTTTGATTGCCTTTCTGCTTTGATTTTTATCTTTCTCTCTTCGGTATGTCTGCGTTTGGTTTCTCACGGTTTCATTTCGTTACTTCATAAAACAATGCGTCAGAAATCCCTTTTGATTGCCTTTCTGCTTTGATTTTTATCTATGAGCCATATATCTTTCTCTCTTCGGTATGTCTGCGTTTGGTTTCTCACGCTTGTAAGTATTTTGTATAATATATAATATAAATAAATCCCAGTCGGTTGCTTTCATGGCCTGTCCGGGGTGTGTGCCGTGTGTGTGAGGTTGTTTGTTGACGTGCGTTGTGTGTTCGTGGTGGCAGCGTGCGGGATACGTAAGAAGCGCTCGGCACCGATTCCGCCGACCGAGCAACAGTTCAACGCAGACCGGCGCGCGCTGTGGTGCATGCTGCTCAACGATACCATCGTCTTTGCCGCTGCCTTCGTGCCCACCGCCACCTCCGCCGCGCCGGCTCGTGATGAGCTCTAACTTCCACGCTCCGTACCACTCTATTGCTAAGAACATTAGGGGCATCTTTCATTACCACTGTACTTCTAAATTCTCAAATTTTTCATAAAGTTTATTTTTCTAATATCAAAAGATCTTTGACATTTTAGATTTCATATAAAATAATAGTTAGGTTTTCGAAAAATAAAACATTAACAAAAGTGAACCATATTGTTACGATTTATTTCTCAAATGCGCGACTTTGTGTAAAGACATGTAAGCACGTCATCACTTATACATACAGAAGTACCTACCGCAATTTAGTGCTATTTTGGTAGGGTGATGTTGAGTCTACAGTTTGATCTCAAAGTGAAGTGTGATTCTCTTAACGAGAATATTCTGAAGAGTTCTTAAAGGAGGATAGTTGGTGAGGTTTTGCGCTTTACATTCGAGTCACTTTGCTTATTTTATTCCACCTGGTAGCTTTACAGAAAGTACGCGGACACGCTCTTATACCATATTTCATTACTTTTGACCAAGCTATCTAGATAGTTTTTTTTTAAAGAACTAAAACATGTTTCTCTAAGAATAAACAATGTAACATGAAGTGCGGGTGCACTTCGTATATTTGAATGATTGAAAAATACTTTTTAAATAAAAAAAAATACGTGTTTATTTATACGTTTTATTTTAAAAAGCAGTATTTAAAATCGTTTTCGATTAAAATTACGCCCATGGATTATAATGGGCAACAGAGTTTTCCGCTTGTGTTTGCGATGTGCCATTAAGAGTAAGCATATCATGGTGACAAAGTAGTATAGGTTATAGTTAAAGGTATTTCAAGTCATATATTCGTAGCTTAATTTTTGTTCTTAGTTTTATTGGGTTCTACACTAACTTCTAGTATACAAACATGCTTGTCATACATTAATTTCTAGTATATAAAAACCTTACACAACTAATGTAATCTACTCAAAATAAAATAATCCTCAAATTCGGTTGGTTCGCAACTGTTATCACGGAGCATATTTAAAAAGTCATATTTTAATAACACCATGAAATAGGATTTCATTCGATTTGAAATCCGATACCATTCAATTCAATTGATTGATGAATTATTGATTGATGTTCCGATTTCGTCTTCACTATGAATCGTGAAGTTGGATTTAACCGAGAAATAAGTTATTCACCTTCGATCAAAGAAACAGAGGATTTTGCACCAGCCGCTTGACCGGGGCACACCTAAAACACTCCATTGCAACAGTTAGCATACAATTTGGCGACGTTCAGCTGTCGTTTGAGTCGTGAAAATCAGTCACTTACATACTCTTAGTCACATACATTTTTAGCCTTATCCTCTTAGCTTAGAGTTTATATTTGTTTGAGTAGATAAAATGTGCCACAACTCCACTACAACTATGACGTGCGATATCCCCTGTTTCTTAAATTGAAGTAAGAGGGTTGGTTCGATTTCATTCGGATTGAAATCCGATTACATTCGATTCACGATTGATGAATGATTAATTGATGATTCGATTTCGACATCACGATGAATCGTGAAGTTGGAATTGACCGAGAAATATGGTTTTCATGGTGAAGTAAGAGATGACACCTACTGACTATGTGCCCTGGTGCAGGCATGGTGATGATGATGAGGTGCGCGCTCCCGCCGACGCCGGATTTCATCGCCGACCGTCCTTTTCTCTACCTGCTGCTCAGCGGCCTCACGCCCGTCTTCCTTGGCATCCAACGCGGGGACACAGCAGCTTAGTGCGCTATACACTAGTTAATTGCGACACGTTTAAAACTATTATCCGACTTGAGTTGCGCGTAACTAGGAGGGTAACTAGAAGTGGTGCGCAAGCTTAAGGTGCGCGTATATTAAAGGTTTCGTTATTCTTGGCTGCTCCGTAGTTATTACCTCTCGAAATGTGCTCTTGGGCGAAATACGCTAATGCCCTTTTGCTCATGTGATGACGATACGACGATGAATATCTTTTGTTTAGCGAACGCAGAGGACCGATGCGGGTTGACCATAGACATTGATCGAAATAGATGACGCGAGTGGATGTACTTCGCGTGCTAAAAATACCCATCAATGCACTCGCTTCGATGCTATTTTATTTAGTCTGCGCTCCGTTATCAATACCAAACGTCACAATAAATTTGAAAAAATGCTTCAATTGTGCTGTATTGTGCTGTAAAAACTCCACAAACAGGTTAGCCGAAATAAGGGAAACGTTTCTTGTCATCGATAAGTAGAAAAAAAGTGGCACTCTTGTTTTCCATACAGATTAAGGGACAGAAGTTATCTATTTCGATCGATGTCTGCGGGGTCGACCGCCGAATTAAATCAAGTCAAAAATTATTTTTAAACGTGCCGTACCATGGATGTAAGCTTTAGGCTGGTTGTCCATGGAAGCGTGTGTAGCGAAGATTTTTGTCAATTCATAACCAAGTGATGTGATATGATGGTACCATTGAGTTTTCCCATTATATTCTTGCTCCTATCTGCTTCTATGGTCAAGAAACCTAACAGTTTACGTCCCTTTATTATGTTATCTAATCTAAAGTGCCTTTAAATTGTCTTAACCTCTCAGTAACCGAAAACCAGAAAATGTATTTACGTGATTACGTGTATTTTTAATCTATTTTAGATGTCGTTTGTGAAACGTAAATAGTTTTGTAACATTCAAGTATGTAAGTACATCTATTTTAATATTCTAAATTCCTTAACATCGGTTTTCTAAAATAAACAGAAAAAATATGTAAATTGTAAAATTGAAATCTTAAAAATCGTGTTAAAGTTGTCATATTTTATTTGTATTTTTGTAATCGCATTTTGTCCCAGTGTATTTTTTTTGACAGTTTTGTATATCAATTATGTGCATTAGGTTTTATCTCCGTTATACCTAGTTATAATTAGGTAAAAATGTGTAATGAAATAAAATCAAAAGAAATTTAATTAATACGTAGGTAGTGTTGCACAATAAATACTGCTTAAAACTTACACAGTCATTCTGCAGCAGTGTAAAAGTGCACTTATAGCTTATTGTGATAATCATATTGTTTTTATTAATTATAAATATTTATTTAATGAAATATGTTTATTTTTAATAAAGTGCTTTTATCTACGCATTTCTTTTAGTCATATATTCTAGTAAGTACATAATTATAGCATAGACAAAAAGTGTTGAAACGGTTTATATTTTATTTTGGCAAAATTGATTATACGCCAATTATACGCCAGTGGGTGAATTCGTCTAATCATCGTCTAAAATCCCAATAGTTTGAAGTTATGAAGTAAGCTATATGAAGTGTATTTAAAGTAAGTTAACGCGGAGCATACAATAGTAGATTGTTTACCAAGTGAGCACACAACAATTTTTAAGGCGAGAGTGTTTCTTTGAATCCAGAGCGTAGCGAAGGATTTTAATCAATTGTCCTCCCTAAGGACAGAAAAGTGCTCTTTTCTGCCCTGTTTTGCGAGGAACAAAGTAGGTATTTTTGAATAGACGTGATAAAAAGTTAACTTGTAAATTTAAGCTAGTGCTTTATTGACGTAATAAATGGTTATGATTGAGGCCATATACCTAAAGGACCTCAAACTCATATCGTTCCTTTTACCTACACTGGAACACATAGCCTCAAAAATTATAATAACGAGTAAAGGAAAGGAATTGATCTCTTTAGGCGCATGCATGATGATTTTGATTGCATGCTTTTTTCTAATCGAACGGTACTAAGGTCTCGTGTCTCATTGGACGAATAGGCATTAGTTATGTGTAATGTAGGTGTAGGTGTGTTTGTTCATCGATAACTTGAGACCCGTTGATTCGATATTTTTTTGTTGTTTAGGAGGATCTACATATTAGTTTTTGCAAATACACAGTATATAAGATCAAGTAACTATACCGGTTAAGGGGTTGTCGATATAAGGTCGTGAGGCCACGGTGCAGGGCGACCATCTAGTAATATAATATAACCTCAAAAAATGTTTTAACTTGGTCTTGGTCAAAGCTTCTGCGAAAACTGTACGGCAAAATTTAATTCAATAGTGTTGCATCATGAGGCGCAAATGAGGACATTCTCCCTTGTGAATCGGTTATACATAGGAAGAAAAAGGGTTGATCTGGCGACATTGGCCGACTGCATCATAGACACTGATTGAAACAGATGACGCGAGTGTATTTACTTCGCGTGCCAAAAGTAATCTCGAAGGGAGTGCAATGCACTCCCTTTATCCCTATTTTATTAAGTCTGCGGTCAGTACGTTTTTTCATTCTTAATTGGGGGAGTAATCGCGTAACATACATTAAAAAAAAGTACTGCCGAATTGAGAACCTCCTTTTTTGAAGTCGGTTGAAAAAAAACTAATTGTGCTGTAAAATCTCCACAAAAAGGTTGGCCGAGATAAGGGAAACGTTTCTTTTTATCGGTAAATAAAGGAAACCGAGCCAGGCCGGTGTTTCTCGTTCTGTATAGATCGAGAGAAGACGAGAAACAGACGTTATCTATTTCGATCGCTGACTATATTCCTTGATGCAGGAATGAGGATAAAGGTGAGCGCGTGGCTACCGCCAGTGCCGATGTTCCGCGCCGACCGACCTTTCCTCTATTTGCTGCTCATTGGCGTCGCACCCGCCTTCCTCGGACTCTACCGCGGAAAACCCCGTAGCTCAATACTACGCAAACGTCGTTACAATAAGACTGTATGCGCTTCAGCGCGATAATTATTGCGATAAAGCCTAAATTACAACAGGAGAAAGGAGTTTTCAGACAAGATAAAGTTTAATAGAAGCTACGGGACAACACGAGTGTTTGGTGCACCGTTCGCCCTAGAAGCTAATAAATTGTGAACCTTATTTAAAGTTTAAAAAGAATGTCAGGGAAAAAAAGGAATTGAGTTGATCTGCCATGGCGCAGGCAGAGCGTATCTAGATAGATAGATAGATAAACTCTTTATTGTACACACCAAAAAAAAAAATACCAGTCATGATAATCACAACAGAAAAATGAACTTAGCACTAGTGTAACACTTGGCGGCCTTATCACTAAAAGCGATCTCTTCCAGGCAACCTTGGGATGGAAAGGATTCGAAAAAACATTAATAGACGGCGTGTGCAATATTAAATAACTTCAAGAAAAAGTATCTATGCATGATGATTGATTTTATTTACTAAAAACTTGTCTTTGGATTGAGACATACTGTTTTCTTTAACATACGTAATATACATTATTAGCTGTACGAATAGGTTATGATAGGAATAGAAAATGTAATCGTAATGTTTGACACTACCTTTGCCCTACGCTACTGACTGACTGACTCTGTTCCTTGGTGCAGGAATGCGGATAATGTTACAGTGCGCGCGGCCACCGCCTCCGACGTTCCGCGCCGACCGACCCTTCCTCTACATGCTGCGCGTCGGCGACGCACCAGCCTTCCTAGGCCTCTACCGCGGATAAACTTAAATTCGCAAACTTCCATACTACGACTCAGTCTGCGCTTGAACGCGACAATAGGGAATATGCATTTTTTTATTGACTTTCAAAAAAGCTGACTCGCAACAAACAAATCATAGAAAATAAAATTTTAATAATACGTACACAAATAACGAAGTTAGACACATTTTAGTTTCATGTTAGACAGGGAGGGAGTATAGTAAAGTTGCCAATGACGTCAAAGTACAGGATTTCAAACAAATTCTATATTTGCTTGTGTTTTGCTAGAAAGGGACAGAAGACTCCCAAATACTTTGAACGCCTATATTTCAGAACTTAATCAATCAATCAATCAACTTTACCAGCCGATTTCAATTATATTTTCGATGTAAACATCAGATATGGTTACACTCCACTTATGCTATTATTTTTAATAAATATAGCCTATATTACTCAGGGATAATGTAGCATTCTAATAGTGAAAGAATTTTTAAAATCGGTTCAGTAGTTTTTGTGTTTATTCGTTATAAACATACAAAAATACAAATCTTTCCTCTTTATTATATTGGTGTAGATGTAGATAATTGAATCATATGCATATTCTCTATTATTGCTATAAAGCCGGGTTTACACAAGGAGAGAGCTTCTCAAACACACCTATGTTAGATTATCACAGTCTACAATGCTTACGCGTAAAGTGTGCGGCTTAATAAAATTTAAACCTTCACGCCAGTTTGAGTGTGTAGTGTGCCGTGTGACCTAATAAATAATAGATTGTGAATCTTATTTGAAGTTAGAAAGAAGAAAGAAGGAATGGATTGATCTGCCTTGGCGCGGCGCAGCGCAAATACGATGAGTCATTTATTGGAAACCTTCCTTTTTATTGTCTATATATACAGTTATTTTTATAATTATAAGTGTTAATATTATTAGCTATAGGAATAGAATATGTACCTAGTTACTGCAAAAAGAAAATGTAGCCATTAACTTTTACACTACGTCTACGCTACGCTACTGACTAACTGACTGTTCCTTGGGGCAGGAATGAAGTTAATAATCTGCGCGTAGTCACTGCTGCCGACTATAGTACGGCTCCGTCTGCGCTTCAACGCTATATATAATGCGATAAAGCCTGTTTTACACAAGGAGTGTATCACGAACACGTCTATGCGAGAATACCATATAGATACTTACTAAGCTTATAGTGTGTGGCAAGATGAAGTTCAATATAAGCTACGCAACAACACGAGCCTGTGGTACGCCGGGCGCCCTCTAAAATAATAGATCCACACCTTATTTGAAGATTAAAAAGGAAGGATTCAAATTAGATAATAACATTATTAGCCATATGAATAGATTAGTAGGGATAGAAAATATAATCAACGTTTTACACTACCTTTACGCTATGCTACTGACTGACTGTGTTCCTTGATGCAGGAATGGGGATAATAATGAGGCGCGCGCAGCCACCGCCGCTAGCGTTCCGCGTCGACCGGCCCTTCCTCTACCTGCTATGCGTAGGCGACGTACCCGCCTTCATAGGCCTCTACCGCGGACTGTCTGCGCTTCAACGCGATAATTCTTGCTTTATATCCTGGCTTACACAAGGAAATCTTCTCAAACACATCTTTGCAAGAAAATCGTAGTCTACGCTACGTACCGCGTAGCTTACCTATAGACTGTGCGGCTTTATAAAGTTTAATGGAAGCTACGCGACAGCATGAGAATAAATTATAAGTGAAAACATTATTAGCTGTAGGAATAAAATATGTAATGCAGATAGAAAATATAATCGTAACGTTTTACACTACCTTCACGATACGTTACTAAACTGTCTGGCTGACTGTGTTCCTTGGTGCAGGAATGGTGATGAAGTTGAAGAGCGCGAGGATACCGCCGATGTTGACGTTCCGCGCTGACCGGCCCTTCCTCTACCTGCTCCGCATCGGCAACGCACCCGCCTTCTTCGGCCTTTACCGCGGAAAATCCGTAGCTTAAAGAATAATTTATACTAGACCGTGGCGCGCGCTAGCCGTGCCTCGTAAGAGGCATGGGCTTAAACTTCTATATGAAGCAGTTCATGCTACACCGTACGGCGCCCGCGTCTCGTACGGCATAGCATGAACTGCTTCATATAAAATGTTCGTGAAGTTTTAAAACCGTGCCCCATACGTAGCATGGCTCGCGCTTTCCACGGTCTAGCATCATCGACATCCTTGATGCTACGCAACCACCTCGATGCCACAGCTCAACGCGCTTCAACGCGATAATTATTGCAATGACGATCGTGTCTAACTAAACCCTCACAGTTTATGGCCGGATACAACTAGCTCGCTCGTATCGAGAAACTCGCCTCGTGTAAATACCAAGCTTTACGTAATATATTCCTAGTATATGTTCCTTGTACATTTTACTTTAAAAATATAGCGCTAAGCTCTAAACAAGTAGCTACTTACAACGTTGGAAATTATTATTGCTTTAAGATGGGGGTGGATTATTTTATCATAATGAGTTACAAAAAAAACAAGTTTGAGTTAAATTTTGACACGAATTGCTAATTTATACGACCATAATATTACGCTCAAAAGGCCTGGGACTCAATTTTTGAAACGTTCAATTGCGTTTGTGGTTTGAGGTATTATACGAAAACAATTTTTATAACTAAAATAAACCCAGAGGTACGGGCCAACCTTTTTTTTAATGTTTTTTTTTTATCGACGCAATCAGCATCTTCAACAGATATTATAACAATATTTAACCAATAAGAAAAATATTTGCCTATACTCTAAATGTAAACTCAAACTACTTCGTTGTTTTTTTGTAATCGTGGAATCCACACAGTTTATATATTTTTATACTTTTTTACGAATTACTAAATATAAGTACAGACTGATTCAAACTTAATGGCGGCTGTGAAGTGCGCTGCAAGCGAGACTGCGATTGTACGCACACCGCACGCCTAATTTTTGCTACTGCGCAGCGTCTCGCGCCTAATTTCACAGCAGGCATTAAGTTTGAATCAGCCTATATAATTGTAATAAATGTGATCTGATGTGATATAAGTAGCAGTATCTATCATATCAATGTTATATATTATAACATATTATATACTATAACTATATATTAATCGTAATATATCATTTTAAAGTTATCATTGTCAAATGCAATGCAATCAGTGTTAGTAGGTAAAGGTAATACTTTACTTGCTAACACTGTCATACAGCATCGTTGATAAAAATTGCTTTTTGAAATCATCATTATATTGTTTTTATTGTAATAAGACAATTATTCATTAATAAAGTGCTTACATATATATATATATATATATATATATATCAAATATACTTAATTTTTATTTTTTCTTTAACTTTTCCTGTTTTTTTTTCGTAAGTATCTTAGAATATTATTACTTTGTGATCATAATCACCACAGAAAACCTAAAGCTCTACTTTTTATGTAGAATGGCTGTCAAAACAATGTTTTAAAGCAATTGTTTGGAAAACCGCTGTCGCCTGTTTCACACAAAATTACATAGAAACTACGGCGAAAAAATGCCAATCATTGGTCGCGCATTTGAAGTAAAACGCTTAAAATGCCATTTTGCAACAGATTAAAATTAATCTAATTACGATGCAATGTAGTTTGGTTTCCTACGCGTCTATTTAAATTGTCTTTTGTGGATATTCTTAGTTTAAAACATGTATATTGGATTATTGGAAGAATTTACATTAAGTCTAAATAGACTTAATGCCGGCTAGCGCGGCCCGTCACATTTCTGTTCTATTCAGTTCTCTCTTCAGTGATAATCACTACCAAAAAGCACTATGATCTATAAGTCCAAAGTAATTAGTGATACCCTCGACTTCGTTGGTACTCAAAGCTCTGAGTACCTAACGCTACAATGCAAGACAGACCTTAGGTAAGTATATTGTTTATAGGGCATGAATCCCGGAATCTCGGAACGCGAGCTCCGATATTACAATTCCGGTATTGAGTGATCCAATATCGTAACATCGTAATCAGTATATTTTTTCTATTAGTGTTTTTAAATAAAGGTTTTAAGCGCGCCACAATTGGCCACGAGGTATGGTCGACTAGAAGTATAAATACTAAATGTTCGTTTCTTGTGTAAGCGTGCGTGCACCACTTGGTGCACGCTTAACTATGTGTTCCTGTTGCCTGGCCGCTCTGCCTATACCTAGAGCCTAGCACCACACCCAGCCCGATATGCGTGCGATACGATACGACAGCTATAGTAGTATTGACTGTGTTACAGTTTCACTGCGAGCGTCCTGCGTATGTCTTAATTGTTTATTTTCGTGTAAGTCAATCGCGCTCATGAAGCAGTCATATTATTTAAATACCTAAAACAAAGTAAAATGTTAGTCAAATAAATAACCCCTGCCTGACTATCTACCCGGTGCAAAGTTGCACATGGCATTAGCAGAATTTCCGCGCTAGATGGCAATGACCAGCCTTCGCACCAGGAACCAGCAGGAGTCGCCAGTTGTCTCCTCAATTCGGTGACTATCTCTCGGACAACATTTTAGCTTCTGGACCCCAACAGCTCGTGGAACAGACACGGCGTTGGAAACAAACAAATAATTTGGTTCCATCACTGCGTATTTTTGCCGGTTTCCATTAGCGCAGCCGCTCCCAGTGAGTGGATCGAGTGGCTAAAGTGGGTTTCCGGTATTGAAACCTAATAACGTAGCTCAGTATCGGAATTCAAAACCTTCCGATATTACAAGCCCTAATTGTTTACCAATAGTTATAAGATTTACAGGGATATTCACAACACAATCGGAAAGGTTTCCGTTCGGATCCACATTCTCCGTCGCTGTCGTCTACGTTCAGGAACAACCATGCTGAAGAGCGTCTTGCTCATCTCTTGCCATAAAAAATTACACGTTAACTCTGTATATTTCGCGCTTGTTAGAAGTTTAATAAATACACATGAATAGCATTTATATAAATACACATTAAATTAACATAAGTGCTTACAGGTTTATGTTGTAATTGTGCTTTTGTGAGGTTTGGCTTCATATGTGTAATAGTGTATGGCTCGTCTTAAGAGGTTTTCATTGTCAAAATATGAATACATACCTACATGTTATATACAGAGGATGGTGTTGTAGACCGTATCCTTTTTGGGCATGCTTAAACAATTAAGCATGTCTTAGACTATCTTTTAAGCGATATATTAAATCGTTAAAACTCCACCCAAAATCGTTAAATCATCAACATGCTCAATACCTAACAATCCGGTTTTTATTAACAGGAGTCAAACAGATGGAAATCGTAATGAAAGCCGTATTTAGATGGCTGTATTTTAAGTATTCAAGCGTTTATTGTAAAAAAAATGAGAAATTATAATATTTTGCACCAAAAAATTAATAAAAGATAGTACAAGACCCTGAGAGGATATGGTCTACAACACCATCACCTATAGTCACCGTGTTACCAACTCAGTCGTACGGCCATAAATCATTCACTATGTCTATCTCGCTCGCACTTGTGGGTCTTGCTTGTAGTCGCACTTGTGGGTCGTACGGCCATGATTTATGGCCGCACGACTCAGTTGGTAACGCGGTGACTATAGTATAGGTACTACTGAGTATGTACGACTACATATTGTGGATGATTTAGATATCTGTTAAAATATGTATTTAAATATTCTATCAGCTATTTGGTTCCATAATACAATTTAGCGAATAATCAATCTAGAGAAATTACTGGGTATGATGAGATTTAACATCCAATATCTCAGGGTGACGAGCGTAGTACAGTGCGGCGCAGGATTTTGTTCGCAAGATCACAATTCTAGCACTGCTACTGTTGGAGGTCGGCGTGACGCTAACCGCCAGGCGAACGTCTCGCTCGTCTCGTCACTCGAAAGCAATAAAAAAAGGTTTGCTTAGATTGGAGCTAGATGACGCTGTGTAAAATGCCCACAAATATTTATTTAATTGATTGAATACCTCTTTACAAAATTAATTGTTATTTACAATTGTATAATTAAATCCCTCCCAATTAAGGGGGAGGCCTTCGTCCAGCAGTAAACGTCTATTGGCTGATGATGTGATTTTTAACTCGACTTTAACATATCGCATTATGCAAAGCTGCATTTTTATTTATTTTATATTATCAATTATTATTGAGCGTTCTATTTATGGTTTTTAATTTCAGCAATGGGTATCGCGTTCTGTTCGGCCATGTTGACTGTAGAGCCGGAGCCCCGCTTCGTAGCTGATAGGCCCTTCTTAGCTGCGATCTTCGCTAATGGAATTCCTCACTTTTACGCAACTTATCTAGGCGACCACTAGCCACTAATAACACAAAAATATTAAAAAAAAACAACTTCAAAGAAAATTACGCAAATGTCTTACGGTTTTTGTTTGATTTTATCTTCTATATGTAAAAACCTATAATTAGCTTTCTGTTTTTAATAAGTCTATTTATAACTTACAATAGCTGTTGGTTTTCCAATAAATAAATGATATATTTTTTCCATTATTTTGATTTTAAAAACAAACTCCTACCTACTGAACCGATTTTGATGAAATTTCTATGCGACCAATTTGAAAATATATTCTTCCAAAAAAATACTAAATCTGTTCATAAACGACGGAGTGCTGAGGTAACAAATAAAATATTAAAAAAACTTACAATAACCCAATTGAGAACTCCGTTATATCATAGATTAAGTACGTATAGTATACTTAACCTATAGATTATAGATACCATAGATTAAGTATAGTATACTTAATCTATGGTTATACTACACCATAGATTAAGTATATTCTTAATCTATGACTACACTAACTATAAGCATATTCAATGTATTATTTATTACCTAAGCTAAGAATATTGTTTTGTTTAAAAATATAAATGTATAACTACCTTAGTATATTAAAATTTGTTCGTTGCTCTTACATAATTATATTATATTTTATTATCTTGTTTTTATAATGTTTACCGCCAATCGTTAATGTATATTTTAATTAAGTAGGTAAGTATATGTACAGCTAAGGCTATTGTATTTACAAATTTTATATTTATTTTTGTACCTATTAATAAAATGTTGTATGAATGTACCTACTGTGTTCAAGTTTTTTTAAAGAATAACCTTAACCTTTATACTGTAACGTCATATACGTTAAGCAATGCAGTCCTTAGCATTAAAATTGAATTCTTTATATTTTCTACTTTCGGTCTGTTCCCACTAGTTCTATTTCACTTCTACAATGAATCCAAAAAAAATTATTATTACAGCACTTCTGCATTGATTCCAAAAATATATATTACAGTCACTTATCATAATTTTTATCAACTATCATGATACCGATGAAACTTTTTTTAAAGATCTTTTGTTTAATATATGGAAATAAAATAATAATCATCAGTTTCGTTTGGTGATAAGATTATTTATTTATTTTCACAGCACATTCGATGGAAAGACTATGTGAGGACCTAGATTTCGAAGAAGTGTTTGCAGACCATCCTTTTTTAACCATGATCGTAAAGTTGACTAAGAAGCAACGAATACTGTCTCTATTCTGGATATTGTACAGAGGGGAAAATTGAACCAAGAACATGTTAGTAGATTTTTATAGTCTTCCTTATTACCTATTACTTTCAGTGAGCTCTAGGTACTTACCAACGACGATATATACAGTAGTAGGAATTGTGGTAGATCTAATTTTTATGCGTAATTTAAGCAGTTTGATACACTTAGCGACATCTAGTGTACCAGTAGGTAACTACCGATCGGCGGATGATTTTTTGTTCAGGCCTGCTTGTCTCCTTGTATATATCGTCGTTGGTACTTACTAAGTAGCTTTAGGTAGGTGTGTTGTAGATCTTGCTGCTTATAGCAATAGAAGTAGTATTGTGAACTCTTATAGAGGTAATCTAACTTATAAGTACTTACTTAGAGGTAGTCTCACCTTTTAATACTAAGTATTGACTTCTAGCTGATTAAATAGCATGTAGGTAAATAGGAGCGTTCACGATCGATATACTTACCCACGTTTAATAAGCATATTAGTATCCTTATCGATTAAGATTTCCTTAACGCAAGATTAATTATACCTATTAATCTACCGTTAAAAACCTCGTTGCTCATTTAGGTACAGTGCGGAACATAATTTATTTACCTACTATTTGCCCACCTTGAATGCTCAACCTGAGAATTCAGTGAGATAAGAACTCTTGATCGGCTGTAGTAGTTCGTGGTGTTCAACCCTATAAAAAATAATTTTAATCAAAAGTATTACGCGAGTGTCATCGTCATCTCAAGTGTTAATGACTGGTTACTACAACCGACTTTAGGTACAGTTGAATGGTCGTAAGAATGGCTACTCGTTTGTGAACCATTAATATTTTATTGTAAGATGAATGTTGCGATAGTAATATCGATACTGATTCTAGCGAAGACTGGAGCAAGAGCTTATAATATGCGTGTGCCCCTCTACAATCGAAGACTGTTGAGTGTGCCAAGCAGGCTCCAAGTCACGAACTTGGCGTTACGTCTTATCCAGAATCCATGCAACGTATTAAAGGAATGCCCAGGCCACCAAATAGAATCAACCAGTAATATCGAGAAGAACTCGCAAAGCGTTTCCCAGGATAATTTGAACTCTGGCAATAAAAAAATAGGTCAAATCATGCCAATCGTAGATCAGTCACCATTTAGAAGAACGATGGATCAAATAATTAATGCAAATATGATCCCTTTGCCTTATGGAAAATTGAAATATAATAAATTTCCATCACAAAATACTGAACTACGAAGTCCTTTTATAAAGAGCAATAAATTAAATTTGAAACTGGGCAGTTTACGCGCAAAACAAAGCAAAGTTGAACTGACGACTGAACCATCGCAGGATATACTAAGCTCGACCAACTCCACTCAAGCAAAATTAAAAGATGTAGAAGTAACGACAACGTCGATAGACGTTCAAAGTACTACAGTTGAAAACTCATTGCTGGATTTATCAATTGCACAAAAGTTTCTTCGGTCTCTTGATACTTTTGATCAAAAGTTTTATGCGGTAGGTTGTCTACAGTATCTATATATATACCTATACCTAAGAAAAAGGATTATCACTTACTGTATTATTATCCTATCGGAATATTATGAAAGCGAAACTAACTCATTGACACACAGCCTGTTTTTAACAGACTTCAAAAAAGGAAGAGGTTCTATGTTTGGCGGTATGTAAGTAATTTTTTTTATGTAGCCTTTGTTCACCGATTTCGCCGTCAATCGTGGACCGATTTTGAATTTTTATTTTATTTGAAAGGGTTATAGTCTCTAGGTGGTCCCATATTAATTTGAAGTCGTTTGTTTTTTTGTTGAAAAAGTTACTTGTTCTCTCTTACCATAATAATATGTATGTTTGTTACATTTCACGACTTAGGCTGCGGCTGTACCGATCAATTTGGCATGGCGTTAGTGAGCAACACTGTGAGTGACACTATACAATGTGTAACAAAAAGATTCAACAATACTGAAGGGGGCACTATAGGGGCAAACTTAAAATCGCGATAAAAAACCAGCTGTTCCACACAAAAAACTTCATTGGCCTTGGACAAAATTTATGGAACAGCTGTTTTTTTTCCGCGATTTCAAGGTTTACCACGTAGTAAAAGTTGTTCACAATGATGAGTACATACATACTATTTTATTATGAAAACTGACGTGGTTTTGACACATTTTTGTTTTATTTATACGGGAATACTCACGTTTAATTAAATCGGATACTCCGACTATAGTTTCGATCACATCCGGTGACCTTTTTCAAAGAGTGAAAACAGAGCCCGACGCACGTGCAGCTGCGTCCTGCTTAGCACTGCGGGCCGCTGCGCGTCGCGCGCTTGATGACAGGGGTTGCTCTGCGGGGGGTGGGGGCGGGTAGAGTGTCGTGCTGCGCCGGCGCTCTCTGGAGCTCTTCAACACTGGAATCTTCTCGTGCGGTGTCGGGAATATTCCAGCACGCGGAGCTCACCACGTCGCCTTCAGATACGCGTCCACCTTCGCGCTCTCGGGCGCCTCGGGCTCTGTTTTCACTCTTTGAGAAAGGTCACCGGATGTGATCGAAACTATAGTCGGAGTATCCGATTTAATTAAACGTGAGTATTCCCGTATAAATAAAACAAAAATACATACATACTCTTCAGTATTGTTGAACCTTTTCATTACACATTGTTTATGTTAGTCCTCGTGTTATACGACCTAGTACCCTCTAGAATATGCAGTAATTGTGGGTAGAGTCGCTAGATACAACTTACCCGTTGTATAAAATCTACATTGAATGCGGCTGTAATGTAATACATCGTAGGCTACTTTTCCAGACAACTTTTAGGAAACTATCATTAGTTACGCCGCCTGCGAGGCGCGAGAACGGGATGAGCTACGTTCAGTCTGGGCTGTTTCTGCAGCTAGCTCTAATGGCACTGTCCACTGAAGTCGACCCAGAGACGAAGCGTGAGATCGACGACTGCTTGGAAATGGATATATCTGACCAGGTGAATATACTGCCGAAAGGCTTAGAACCTTTTCTTTTCTTATTGCCCTATATAGATACAAATTTCCCATACCTCAAGTACCAGCTAGGCTAAACTAAACTGTCACATGCCTTTAGGGTCCAGCAGGGGTCTGTCATCCTGAATGTAGATGCAGTCATCTACATTGGATTAAACTATAAGAAATCATCAAATTATAGAAAATTCAGTATTTTTTTAGAAATGTATAAGATAAGATCGTATAAAAACGCATCCCTAATGTAGATTTTTCGACTCGATGACTGGTCTAATATTCAAAGTCTAACGAACGATCGGGCTTACTCACACAACAAAAATTAGTGCTTCGAGCGTTTACGCCTCCCTTTGCTCTCTCCAATTGAGCTACGGTCTTCCTCATTCCAACTCCTACCTAATTAAATATTTATGCATATTTCAAACTATACTATATCTGAATACTTAGGTTCAAATACGAAATATACTAAATAAACTAAATTACATTATACTAAATACGAGAGGTTGAATTTTACAAGGTTTAGAACTAGAAATGCTAACGATAATATGTCTGCAATAATATTCTTACAAGTCCTCGTATGGCCTCAGGCCTACATTAGGAACCTAGTAACCTACTTACACACTACATTTGACACAGTTCATTTCACCCAGAATAATTACGTACGTTGCTGTAGGTGGCTCTTGTTAGAATGTAGAATGTAGACCGTTAGCGCCTGACCGCTACGTAATGCTACTGCATGAAATTGAATTCTCTACGGCCTACGCATAAGGAACGGAGCGGCGCGGCGCGGCGTGATTCTGGTCACGCTGGCTGTCACTACACCAACCAAGGCAGCTAGTGATATAACATTTTAACATTAGCGCTGTGTGAAAAATGTCCATCGATATTTATATATTTATTTAATTTAATTGCGGAGAAAATAAATTTATAGATTTTCTACGCGTCCAGTCGTATTTTACGTAATCTTTTAATTTAGATTGATACGCATTTAGGTATACGAATATTATGAACATCCATTGGTTTGTATGAATTTGGACCTCACTCATCAGCCATAAGACGTCCACTGCTGGACGAGGGTTGTCATAATCGCCACGCTTGGCAGGCGGCTTGGGGATCGCAGAGTTTTACCACCGTTAACTAAGAGGACGCTGCTGCCCGTCCTCCGGTGGTTCTGGATGCAGTTTTAGGACATACCCAGCTCCAAGGTCTAGGAATTTGGACCTAGATACTCAATAATCCCATAATTATGACAGAAACTATATAAGTGAAGTTTAATAAGGAAGTCTAGATGATGCCGAGCCTTCCTATGATGATGAGCCTTCCCATAAAATCTCTCGGAGGGCGACTAGGCCATACCTATCCACCACGCTAACCCAGTATTATACTAAACCTATAAGTAGGTATAATAATATCCGAAATTACTGATCCGATTTTTAGTATCAATGTTATGTTTACACTATACGGGCAAGTAAAATTCTAAAACATAAAAGAAGAGATATTTAGTTAAAAAGCCTATGGTATACCTTCTGGTAAATATGGTATAGCATGGCATGGTCCTGAGTCGCTTACAGAATGTAAGGCCTAGAGCACACCGGATGTGCGATCTGCTTTAAATGGAAGAGCATTTTAATAGCTTAGCTGTTTGTACAATGAAAGTGGAATTAAACCGTTTCGTTCGGGTTTTTTGTTTATCATTTATCAACGTCGGTTTTTCGATATTCTTGCCGTCCGATAATAAAATGGGCTTGGGGGGAATCCGAAGCAAACTGTCCAAAATGTATCCGTTAAAACCTACAGACCAAAAATCAAATACTTACCAAATATTTATTGCAACTTCTTATTATACACAGCAATTTTACGGCCTTTTTATATCTTAAAAATAATGAAATGGCGACCGAGATTGAGGTACTTTATAATTTCTAGTCCTTTAACTCAGCAAATAGGTAACGCAAATTAAAAAAAAAAATTAAGAGCGTTTTGTCAGACATGACCATTGACCATGCCACCACCAGTCACATTATACCCATATATCTAAGTGTCGTCACTCTACTTATATGCGTTACTTGTGTGCTATAACTAATCATCCTTTCTAGGACAGACTGGATCTCATAAACACAACGGTATCTTCTCTGCCGACCTCAAGCGATGATCTTAAATTCCTATGGTCGTCCCGGCTTGTGCTGCGGTCCCAGGAAGTCAGCGACCAGTTTCGTGCTGGTGCCGCGTCAGCGTTACGTCTCCAGATAGATAGTTTCAATGGCACGGAAACGCCGAAGGAGATGGCGGACTCTCTCAATCACATGGTGAGTTATTTTGTATAGTAGTTTAGTAGGAAAGAGAGCGCTTAAAAAGTCCCCTTAGGACCCCGTCCTAGGGTGAGGCCTTCGTCCAACAGTGGACGTTTCAGGCCGTTGAATGCTTATATGTTTAAATGCTTTTATTGAATATACATGTATTTTTTTATTGTCTTTCAATAAAGTTGATACGCCTAGTACATTTACCTAGTTCTTGTTTAAAAGTAGGTACATCAAAAACCGACGAAGAAGTAAGAAAAATACACACACACGGGCTCACAATGACAAACTTCGCATTTAGGTATAATATTAGTGTCATATTTTGAAACAGTGTTTTTATACAGGTGGAAGTGGACTCGGGCGGCGCTATCCACAATACGTTCGAGGAGGAGGAGGTCTCGAGCGAGGTGCGCGCCGTGTTGGTGAGCACGCTGTACCTGCGCGCGCGCTGGCGCTCCGCCCCTACGCTGCTGAACGGCACACGCGCTTTCCGCGACCCGGGCGGCCCGCGTCGCGCCTCGCGCATGATCCGACTCAACGATCACATGCGGTACGCGAGCCTCGACCACTGGGACGCTGAGGTGAGGCACACGTTCCACGCACATGGATGATATTCTACAGAGAGGCCCAAAAAGTAAGGAACTTAACAGTGAGATTCGCTGCCCGGACGGGTGTTTTCTGATAATCTATATCTATCTATTAATATTCTATATAAAAGGCTCTGTCCTGACTGACTGAATGACTGACAGACAACGCACAGCCCAAACCGCTGGTCGTACAGACTTGAAATTTGGAGGGTGTATTCGTCTCGATGCGTAGGGGTGTACTAAGAAAGGATTTTTCAAAATTCGACCCCTAAGGGAAAAGGAGGGAAACTATTGTATGAAAGTCTTTTGTTTTTATAGTTAATTTAAAATAAAAAATGTGCGAACGAAGTCGCGGGCGACCTCTAGTTACAATCGAATTATCTTCAACACGCGCGCGCTTATTGGTGCTCAAGAAATTGGTGCTCCAACGGGAATACCCTTGCGCAACCCGGGCGATCTGCGTCACCTGCGTGCTTGCACCTCGGCGCTGGGCCACCGATTTGGATGTATGGGGTATCGCTAAAATCCTAAAATCATCCCGACCTCGAGTGACACAGGCAATTTTTTTTTGTGGAAAATAAAAGTATATTTCGCCATTTTTATATAAAATAAATACTATATCATTATTCGTTAGTTTTTGGCAGGGCAATCGTGTTTTTGTTTTTTTTTTTTAATTCTGTTGTCTTGTTTTGGTCCATTACTAGACTTAGGCCTACCCTCGAAGGGCGATTGGGCCATATTAACTAAGCTGACCCAGTTGCGAGTTGGTGGATTCACATACGGCATTGAATTATTTCTCCGTACTTACAATGTTTTCCTTGACCAAAAAGCCAGTGGTAAAAACCTCGTTGGTACAGTGGACTTCAAGTCGAGCGGTTCCCACCTATACCTATAGGCCACGGCTACTCATTAAAATAATATATCTAATATATTGATAAATACTAATTTATTGAGGTACTTAAGTAACAGTAGTTAGGTATCTTATGTTACATCATTCTCTAAAATCTTCAAAGATATAAGTGTATCCACCGATCGAATGGGTAGATCATTGATACACATAATGTGTCTTTTGAAAATATTTTTACACTAAAAAAGATTTTGCAAAGGCAAATTTTCTTATTTTTATCTTTACGTAGAAAAGCCATTTATGCACCATACGGAATATAGGCTAGAATGAGAATAAAATAAGTGAGCACTGCCACAATGAAGCACACGCTATTAAGAATGCTGGCGAATTGCATCCAGTCGACGGGCTTGGAACCGTCGTCGGCAGAAGTAGCGGTGTCGTCATTGAGGATCGTGATGTCGGTCGGATCGAACTCTGTGAAAACTGCGTACCGGCCAGGGCCGCTGGTCACCAGTCTATTCACTTTCACGACCCACATCGGCGCCGGCACCGCCTTACGTCTCAGGCACATCAAGAGCAATGTCTCCAGAATACCCACCAATGTCACCACCATCGAGTCTCGAACGAACAACAGCAAGATTGGGGTATCCGCGCTGTGCTTCGGAATGTTGAAACCGATTTCAGTCAAAAACATGAAGTGTCCGTAGAGACTGAAACAAATGAGCAGCAACCGCACGTTATCCTTCACGTCCAGCAGCATTGAGAACAAAGTCAAACACGCTATAACAAAGGACGGTATGACGACGATGGCCGCCGGGCCGGCTGCCACCCGCCTCAGCATGAAGGTGTACTTCAACATCGGGTACGTCGTGTTCGGCAGGCTCGCATACTTCCCGGGTAGACGCTCGTGTGTCACTTTCATCAACTTCCAGCCGGGCCCGTCTTGATAATCTTCGGTCATGACCGGGTTCTTCTGGAAGAACGTAAAATTGACTTGCTCTCCCGTGTGCATCCACGAGCCGAAGTATAGGGTGCAGTTTTGTTCGTCGTAGGGCCACCGGCTGAGAGAGGTGCGGCATATGCCCGAGTGCGTGAGTTGAGGCACGCAGGTGACGGTGCCGTCGCTGGACACGAGACACGTGGTGTAAATCTGGTCCGAGTTGATCATAGCTGCGTCCGCGTTGAAGAGCGCCATCCGCGGCGTCCAGAACTCGTGGCTCTCCACTTGGATTTCCTTAATGTCGCCGTAATTGGCCGGGTTCCACAGCAGGAACTCGTCCTTCCAGGACAGCGCTACCCAGCTGTGCAGCGTAAATGTCTCCTCTTTGTTATCGAAGCTGATGTATTTGATCGCGAATCGAACGTTTATGTTGACGGTGCTTTTGTGGTCCTTTACTGGCCTAAAGTCGTAGTAGGTGTATGCGCAGAATAGGTCCTTGTGGAGTTTAGCTTCATCGTGAAGGGTGGGCTCGCGCTCTGCGGGACACTCGTATTCGGCAGCCGCTGACGCGGCCCACAACGCCAGCATGAGCAGTATTGCACTCCGGGCCATAGTCACAGACTCACTGATCACTCGCTATACGTTTGAGCAGAGCATAACTTGGCATTTTGAACAAGAAACCTAACACCAGTAACCGCCCCCAAAAGATAACTTACAAAACTGCAGATGATGTTACCTGATAGCGTGGGTAGGTGGTAGATTGGTCGCGCTTGTTTTGATTAAACTTATAATTTTAACGATATTTAAATTATTAGGTACAACACTGGTAAGCATGTCAAGCCTCTTTAGATTCACGTCTTTGGAAATAATTAAATAATTGAATATAGTTATGAAAAATCACAATCGGTAAAGTTACTGAAATTGACATTGCAAAGGTTCAAAGAAATACTATATAAGTATTAACAGAAATACCATTTCGATACAAAGTTTTCATTAGAAAAAAAAAACGGCAAAACATAAAATCCCATTACAGTCCTATTATTTTTCGAGAAAAGGAAATTGTGAGAAAACGACAATGCGTTGAGACGACAAGTGACAAGAGAGTCTTGCAAGTCTCATTACTTGCAATACAGTTCATGCCACTAGCTAGCTAGCGAGCTATTTTCGAGCTTTTATACGAGACTAGCGTTCGGCTATTGTTTTTGTATATACCTAGCTGTGCCCCGCGGTGCTACTCGCGCAATGATGAAAAATGGTGATGACGATAAAAAGTAGACTGATAATACATTCAAACCGGTCGAGCCATTTTCAAGTTTTTGCAAGACTTAAGCACGAAAACTGTTTTTTTTAATTGTATTATACGTATAAATAGACTAGCTGCGCCCGCTGTTTTACCCGCATGATGATAAAAAAGGATATAACATTCCGGGAAATAAATTATCTCCAATCCGAATTACATCCAAGAGGTAACAAACATACACTCACTACACACAACATAGACACCGACAACCTATCGTATTTATAATACTAACGGTGCCCCGCGGTTTCACCCGCGTGATTATGAAAGACGGTGAAGATGATGATGATCAAAAGAAGCCTATATGCTTTTCCGGGAAATAAGCTATCTCCGCTCCGAGTATCATTGAAATCCGTTCAAACGTTTTGGCGTGAAGAGGTAACAAATGTACACACACACATGATCAGAACACACAAGGTAAGAAACCATGTCAACAAAATTTCGCCATTATAATATTAGCGTGATGTATTTCAGGCTTTGGAGATATTCTACTCGACTCCTGGGCTGAGCCTCCTGATGCTGGTGCCGCGAGGGGGCTCGCTGCGCGCCCTGGCGGCCGCCGCTGGGAACTCCACTCTCGGCGACATCTTGGCGCAGATGCAGCTGCTCCGCGTCGCGGCCACACTTCCACTCTATACACTCCGCATGACTTTGCTGCTGCCCAACAAACTGCAAGAGGTATGTATACAATACATTTATTATACGACTAGAGGTCGCCCGCGACTTCGTCCGCGTACGGAAGAAATTCTGCCCGCTCCCAAAATTCACCACTTTAAATCACCCCGAGCTATTTTTTTAGCCAACTCCCTCAACTCTACCAACTCTACCGACTCCCCCCAATCCCCCAAACCCCCTAGCTTCCCCCCCCCCCCCCTTGAATTAACTACCCAAATATACATTTTCATCGCTATAACTTCAAAAACAAAGTATATACTTTCCATACTCCTTCTCTTTCTTTTCTTTTCCACCCCCCCTTTCCACCCTGTTTTTTTTTTTTATATTTTTGTTTGTTGCCTCAGAACTCCGTCTTTTATAAATCGATTTAGAAAATTGTTGTATGTGTTTGTATTTGAAAGGATATCATTTCAGATTGGTCCCAAAGAAATTTCATGAAAATCGGGTCAGTTGTTCAGTTTTTTAATCAACATAACTGGAAATAAGATGTCACCCTCATCATCAGCCGAAGACGTCCACTGCTGGCAAGGGTGGATCCAGCTTGTAAGTCAAGGGGGGGGGGGGGTCTTATAGTCGAAGGGGCTTTTCCACTAAAAAACCTATCAGTAGTCGACCTACACCCATCCCAGGGGGGTCATGACCCCCATGACCGCCCCCCTCCTGGATCCGCCCTTGACTGCTGGACGAAGGCCTCCCCCTAAATGATACCCCTAGATGTCTTTCCACGATTGTTTTCTTTTTGGACAAGTATAATGGACAGACTTTGTGTTTTTGTTTTATTTATACGGAAATACTCACGAATAAATACTTATTCCGGGAAATAAGCCATCTCCATTCCGAGTTTCATCCAAATCCGTTAAGCCGTTTTGGCGTGGAGAGGTAACTATAGTAGATTATGCACTAAGGGAATAAAGCAGTGTCTTACGTCGCGGGCGGCATATTGAACCCTGAGCGTAACGAGAAGTCTAGAGTTAACTGCCGAGCGTAGCGAGACACACCGTCTTTTGTTTCACATTATTTGTATACGCACCTTTTTTTTGAGTTCTGTTTATGGTGGCCAGTTCGATTTTCGAACAAACCTCTATACAATGCCATATGGGCATTTTTTACATATTTTTTTCTTAGTTATTGGCATCGCACGTTGTGCATTCTGCCAGTGTCAAGTTTATGAATTTTCACATATTTTTTTTATCATCAAGTCAAATAAGTCATGAAGTCACAGTAAGTCACACGAAATTAGTCATAGTCTAGTCCAAGTCATACCCTAGTAAAGTTGTGGCGACTTTACTAAGAGATTCTATGGAGTTTTGAAAACAACACGAAAAGACATGTTTCACCACATTATATCACTTGCCCACACTCGTGCATGTAATTCAACACTCAATGAATAAAAGCACCAACATTTTTAATCATTAATTCGCGAAAAAACACAAGTTTAAGAAAATAATAGAGTGCAACGACATGATTTTTCCTTGTTCCCGCCAAAACTCTCCATTTTTTACTTAGAGGTTTCCACGAGTTTCCACACGAATTTGACGTTCCAAATTCAAATCACTTTATTCCTTAGGTATCGAGTTTCATATAACTTTATATCCCTTAAGAGATAATGCTTTTCTTTACGTTGAGTTGCATGATATGTAATTGGACATTGTCGAGCAGGTGGTGTGAAAACATACTTTGGCATTTATAATTGTTTAATTTCAGATGAATGTAACTCGCTTACTGGAGGTAAACAATGCGAGTGCAAGCGGTCTCCGGCTCTCGCTTGCGGTGCAACGGATCATGTTCTGGGCCGAGGCTGGAAGGAATGCCTTCAAGGATGACGGTATGTCGTTTTATTGCGTTCCTTTACCGAAACCGACATTTTAGGACGTGAAACTTTTTACTTTTTTTTTCAAACTTTCCCGATTTTCACACATAATTATATAATTATCTTAATCAGCGGGATTTAGCGCTCAAAACAAATTTAGTTTTATTTACCTCTACGTTTCGGCCATGGTCACGAGCTGACTTGAAAAAGTGAGCAGGGCCACAGAAACGTGGCCAAAATAAAAAATACATACTTAAATAAAAATTATTTTAGGACGCGACTGGTAATGATAAGTATAGTCTTTGATCAAAGAAACAGGATATCGCACTCCCTACGCTATGCGAAAATAGTAGAACATTTTAGCAAAACGAACAAGAGGAGAATTACAGGGCAGGAAATGATTTGATATCTAAGTGTGACGAGCGCAGTGCAGTAGGTATACAGGGTTAGTTGTAATCAGTTCATCCTTCAGCATCCTTTTAAGGGCATATTCTGTACATCAAAACAAACAACTTTTAATACGGGGCCAACATTGAAATCGCGAAAAAATTATCAGCTGTTACCATACAAAAAGTTCATCGACCTTGGGCCAAATGAATGGAACAGCTGTTCAATGTTGGCTCGAAACCTAGTAAAAGTTGTTTGTTATGATGTACGGAATATGCCCTTAAAAGGATACTACCTGATTACAACTAACCCTATACACGGCGTAAAATTTTGTTCGCAAGTTTACTAGATAATGTAATTATCAGCGTGATGTTTATACCACCAGGCGAACGTCTCGCTCGTCTAGTCACTCCATTGCATATAAAATAATGTAGGGCCAAAAATTCAAACCAAGTGACTTCGTTACCACCCCAAGGAGAGCCGAAGGTATTAGTATTGCATCCAAACTGGTCCATCAGAGAGTTCTACATCTAGAACACTCTCTACCTCTAGAGAGGTTATCCTCTCTTTCTTTGATCGATAGGTCTGTAAAATAAAGGCCCGACCCAAACCACACTCCACACACTAACGCCCTCACCACCACAAACTCGCACACACGAGCTCACAAACACACCCCACACACATACCCCCCAACCCGCACACACACACACGCATATAATTATTAAATTAACAATATACTTACCAATTGTGAAGGAGGTAGCACTCGGCTGCATATAATATTTGTATACAATATTTGGAAGGAACACGTAGTCACCTGCGACACAAGATTCATAGTCTTAGTGCAGGTGCGGCATGACACGTAACACTTCATTAGTCTTTGTTAATGAGTCAGATATTGTTGAATATGTTAAAAATGTTTGTGCTTGTGTGCTATCACAATTGGAAATAAAATTATTATTATTATTATTTCTTCTATATAAATTGAACACTCGGGTCTAACCCCGGACCTTTAAGGGTCGACAAGTTGACGGCTCGAACTCATCGGTGGGCGCGGATAAAAAGCATTCTCTCTTCATCAAACAAACTGTGGGAAAGGGAGAAAGAAAGATAAATGAGCGCGCAAATTTTTTTTTGTCGTTTTTTTTCAACTTCATGTTTTTTTTGCTGCAGTAATGGGGTTGAATAAACTCTGTGTTAATTTATTCCAACTTAAGTTATTTGAAATGTTTATGGACTAAACTATGCCGCTTGATAAATTATTTTAGAGTTTTCGTATTCCTTATGTTATTTATTTACGTCCAATGTGGCGTTAAAATTGAGCTAAAATACAAGATGTTTCCTGGCTCATAACTTTCATGTTTATTAACTTTTTACTTTCGTAATAATTTACAATCCTAGATAATGAATAGATTAATCGATATAATACTTAGTCTTGGACCTAGACAATTACGTAGTGGAGTAGTAATACTACCTCGTTTCTATGGAGAAGTGACCAACTTGTTTACTCTTAAGAGGCATTGATGGAGCCGAAGCCAACACCAAGAGGCCGTGTTAGATATAAAAATAGTATTAAACTATAATTAATTATAGTGGGTGGGTATGAATGGAATATGATACTATTTTAACAGTAGGTATAAAATTGAAATAAATTTGGACTATTTTTGTGAGCTTTTGATGAACATTGCGGACTGGTTTTAGGGATGAGAAACGCCACCTGCCAATTCTGTCTCATTATCAAAATACTCAGGTAGGTGATGACTCGCCATCCACTAAATGGGCCCCCATGAAGGCTACCGTATATCGGTGCCGGGGGGCAACATTGGCGTGGATGGCTTAGGGTGTCGAGAGGTGTGCTGCGCTTTCACTAAACGCTACTCGCGGCGTTATGAGCTTAGGTTCTTAGCTCTTGCGTTTTCCACCCCCGGACAGCCGGTTAAGGCAAGCCGGAGGTCTGGGGTCTCATGTAGCCCAAAGGAATCAGGGTACGCGGTGACGCCACTCACCGACGGCTCGCCACAAAGCCCCTGCTTTTACACAAAGCCGCTCCTGCGTTTCCACAAAGCCGCCCCTGCGTTCTGATTATTATTATTATAATTATTTAATATTGTATTTTTTTTTAAATTATTTATTTTGATTACCCTAGTCGGCCTTAGAATGAATCCGGTTCTGAGTAAACTTCATAACACGAGTATGTAAAAGGTATTCAATTAAAATAAATATATTAAAATATCGTGTACTCACCATTGTGAAATTTTTGTACTATGGGGCCAACCCTGAATGCGCATAAAAATCATCAGCTGTTCCATACATTATTTTGTCGAGAGTAAATGGCATCTTTTATGGAACAGCAGATTTTTTCGTAAATGGCCCCATAGTAAAAGGTTGTTCACAATGAAGAGTACAAATGACCGCCTGAGTCGTGATAGTGATTCTATTTTTAAAAAAACTCAGCTTAGTAATACAGTTATGCGTAACCCTATCTATATAGGTAGATGTGTGGGGATGTTCTGTAGTGGTAGGACTCTACTGCAGAGTCCGCCTGGGGATGTACCACACCTTTGCCAGCGATTCAACCGCCAAGCAGTAGTGTGCAAGCATCACTGTGTTTCGGTATGAAGGGCAATGTTACCAGATAAATTACTGGGTATGAAGAGATTTAACACCTAGATCTAGATTCATCATCAGGGTGACGAGCGCAGTGCAGTGCGGCGCAGGATTGTGTTCGCAAGTTCACAATAAAATTCTGGCACTGTAATGTTAGCAGGCGTGACGCTTACCACCAGGAGAACGTCTTGCTCATCTTGTCACATGAAAGTATTAAAAAAATCAACGTTTATTAAGTATATCGGGCGAACAGACGACATGGTTTATTAATAAACAACCCGTTAAACAACCTTCGGGTATGGAACCCTAAAAAATCAACCATGAACGCACTTTGGCATCCTGTTGACCTACAAGTGCAAACGAACTCAAATTGATGACTAATCGTTCCACTAAACCTAGGGTGATTCGTCGAGACGCCAGAAGATACTTATCTAATCAGTAACCGTGTCATCGTAACATACCTACCTTTATTTGTCGCGGTAGCTAGGGACCTAAAGAGTGAATCATTTGAGTGGTTGGGGAACACTGTGTAAAATATTTTTTGAGCAGAATACAGTGCGCTGCTATATTATTATGTTTTTTTTTATATGGTAGAGTGGCGAACAAGCATGCGGCTTGCCTGATGGTAAGCTCACTGCCCTATAGAACCCTATCACACTATAGAATCATTGCATATCGTTCCGATGCTACTATTAGATAAAAAGGGAATACACCAAAAAATGCCATAAATTGCGAATATTGCGATTGCGATTTCTTGAGAATATAATGTTTCGCAAATAAGTATGTATGATGTTTTGAGGATATGATGATATGCGAATATAATGTTTTGCTATTATGATGTTTTGCAAAATATACGGCAACGGAGCGGTTATAGTAGTATATAGTATAGTAGTAGTTCTGCGAACAGTACCTAGACCTCGCGACCACAAACTTCATTGGGATGTGGAGCCAATCGACCGGCAAAGTGCGGCGCAGCAAACTTCCCTGTTTTTTGGGGAAATTACACTTGAATAGAAAATCGCATACAAAAAAAATACTATGAAATTGTAGGACCTGCTTATAGTGTATATCAAATTAAGTTTCGTCAAGCAAAGTACAAGCTTTGCATAGTTTGGCTAGATGGCGCTGTGTGAATTGTCCAGCAATATTTATTTTGTTATTGCAGGCTTAGAGTGGGACGAGCCGCCACAACGAGAGCTGATCGTAGACCGGCCCTACATATTCTACGTGCGTTGGAAGAACACGACCATTATGAACGGAAACTTTGTACTTTAGCCTAGCCATATTATACACACAATATACTTAAATCAAATACAATCTCTTACAAAATAAATCGGTACTTGTCTCACATTGTTTTTTACTACTTTTCCCCGAAAACTAAGGAGTGGAATGTAAATAAATGAAAGCTAACCATGGCAGTATAGTAACTCTACAGTGCTATAGTAGGTATGTATGTATCTAGGTAGTATAGTTGGTAGAGAGAGATTAGTCAATTGGGAAGCCATACAACTAACATTGCATATAGTACCTAGTCATTACATCGTAACATTCACATGCATTAGGTACCTTTAAATAAGCTAATCCATATTTACAGTTCACTATTTAAAAACTAGACAGATACGCACGGCGGCGCTAGCAGGCAGACATTTATTTATGTAGGTAGGAAATTTGATAGACTTTTTATTAGCATTTCGTCACTAGCTTGGAGGACTTAATCTCTTTAGTAAAAAACAAAAGCTATGAAGGAAGTAGGTACACCTCCCATAAAGCAGACTGGCTCCGTATCAGGACTATCAGGGTAAATGACGATTCAATACCTATACTTTTCCAATCAAAAAAAAACGGTAAACATACATAAAAAATACAGTCGAACATAGAACCTCCTCCTTTTCTAAAGTCGGTTAAAAAGGTAAGTCTACACAAGTACCTTTCCAAATAATCCTACATCACACCTAGGTAAAATAGACAAGCTATGCAGGCAATGCAGGGATAGAACAGGTACGCGGAAAGCCTTTACTAGCAAAGCACATACATAATTGAACCTAATCCATTCGAATGGAGCTCATTGTACTAATAATTATGAACAACTTTTACTATGGATTCAACTCTATGTGAGTTATGTGGGCGCTGTACCATTATTAGCCAGTATCATTAACGGTACAGACTGATTAAAACTTAATGGGTGAAGTGCGCTGCAAGGCTGCGAGACTGCGGTTGTACGCACACCGCACGCCTAATTTTTGCTACTGCGCAGCGTCTCGCGCCTAAGTTCACAGCCGCCATTAAGTTTGAATCAGCCTATAGTAGTCCGGCTTCTTAGCATAAAACAGATCCAGACGGTCCGGTCAGTCTTCGGATGGGTGATCCTGAGTGGCATTTATTTCTGACCGCTACAATGGGTCGGATGACACGTTAAATTGTTGGTCCCGGTTGTTTGTTCTATATTTCTATAACAACAACTGTCAAACCATGTCAGAGGTCTTCGGGCGGCGTATTAACTCTGACACTAGGGCTGACCACTCAGCCTATACGAACTTACTTTTTTTTGTTGTAAGATCAATGAGCTGGTATTTGATAGTGATGCAACTGGTACCAAGCTGCGACAAGTAGTCTAGACTAGAGCGTCTATAGGCTAGGTATCTAGTTTATCGACTTACATTTCAATCATAGGATCGGTAAATAAACACACCATTAACAACCTTATAGGCATACACATTATGTTGCCAATAAGGTCAAACATTTTCCCTAAGGGATGTGCGTGCCAAATATCACTTTTAATTATTAACTAGGTATATACTTTATAGGTTGGGACTATGGGACGCATTACCTACATCCTCGCTCCCTCTGTAGTTCCTACCTCTATGGGTACATCATAATAGGCCTAGGTGGATTTTATGGCAAGGACTTGAACTTCACTGTAAGCCATGGTTTAACAGCAAGGAATTAGATGTCGGTATGTTTTTTACACAGATCATTATAGCGTGTTGATGGCCCGTGAACATAATTTCTCCTACAAACACGGCTCACCGTTGCGGGCAGGGGGCGAGGTAACGTTCTATGCTTGCGATTGGCCAATTACTGGGATGAGGCAATCTGTTATGAAATTCAATGAAATTCTGACGTACTCACAGTGGCTAGCAGTGGTTTTAAAAGTACTAATTTTTGCATAACCATGCCATAACCATAATTTCATGCAAAATTAGTAGTTTTTTTAGTAGTAAAGTCGGACGATCAGTCAACAGGGTTTATTTTATAGTCAGTACGGGCCATAGGGATCAATAAATCAATTCCTCATAGTCATCTCGAATGTAAGGAAAATAAAAACTAAGTAGTACGAAGTACGAGTATAGGTACTTACAAAGAATAGTTATCAACGTTCTTTCTGATTAAATAGCAGAGTAACCTATTCAACAATTGTATGCCATAAGGAATCGATTAATTACGCTAGTAGACGTCATGGCTACTGCATGCTTCAGTTGGCTGCGTTCCAGCAGCAGAAACAACCAATGTTAGCCAAATATCATCTTTACTGCGTAGGGAAATCCATGGTAGGTCATCTAGAATCCAGTTCAATCGAAATGTCGCGAAAAACATTTTCTTGCTGAAGATTTCTTTAGTTTTTAACTTATGCCGTAGGCACTGTGTGGCCGCAGTGCCACATACTAAGCATGCCACTACACCAAAGTTACCTATGCAAACAGGCCCGGATCTAGGGCAAACCGGGGCAAGCTTCTGCTCCGGTTCGAAAAAATCGCAGATCCGGGGTTGTATGCAAAAAACAACGAGATAATTATTCTATGCTTTAAAATAACCTTTGTCCGTCAATACAATGTATCTAGGTACATTATACTAACCAAACTTTATCAATGTCGGTTGGTAATATCGGAGCGGGTGTACGAGACAAGCGCCCGCCGCGCGGCGTGTTTGTAAATTCGTCGCACGCTCACGCGGCTCTTAAGGGTAATGAGTATATTAAAGATCTCCGTAAAAGCATAGTAGCAGAATAAGTAACTTCAAGCTTGATTCACATCATACACCTTCGATAGCACATCACGTTTATCACTTCTTCCACACAGGTCATCTGATATCAATTTAACATTGGAAATTCTACTACACATGATACGATTTTAAACTTGGGTTGGACGGTTTGTGAATCAAGCTTTTATTTCCTACAACCATCCAACTACCACATTACATTGTACAAAAAAAGACATTGGTATAGGTGGGCAACTTTGTATAAATAAGTGATTCGTTTTATACAGGGTTAGTAGTTCTATCCAGTTAGCATCCTTTCAAAGGCATAATCTGTACATCAAAACAAAGAACTTTTACTGTGGGGCCAACATTGAAATCGCAAAAAAAACAGCTGTTTCATACATTTTGCCCAAGGTCGACGAACTTTTTGTATGGAACAGATGTTTTTTTTTTCGCGATTTCATTGTTGGCACCATAGTAAAAGTTATTTGTTTTGATGTACAAGGATGCTAACTGATTAGAAGTAACCATGTATAATGAAGCGGTACTTAACAATTTTCGGAATAGCTACCATGTCCAAATAAAAACTAAACGTTATTACAAAATAAGTATATATTTAGCTCAGCAAGTACTAAAACATAAACGTAAAAGGTAATAAACTTTTATACAAAGGATAAAATAACTTAATTTTAGACTTACACCTGTAATGAATTTAAATGTTGGTGGTTATAAGAAATCAAATGTTGGCATTTCTCTTAAAAATAGGTTCTATATGCTAACTGTGAATACTTCATGTGTATTTTGGAATACTGCTTCCTGTAAATAAGAAAAAAAAGCCAATTAAATCTCTAATAAAACTATACATAAACCATGCGGAATAATTTACATGATTCGATTAAGTAATCATACATAATAACCAAAATTGTTTTATATTAGCAATCAAGATTATTAGTTATTGTTTAAAAAATAAAGAAAAAATGGCAATTAAATCTCTAATAAACTAAACCCTACGAAAAAACTAAAAGGGTCAGAATAATAAATAATTACCAAAAATGTTTTATATAAGTAATCAACGATAAGTAGTTACGTGTATTATTAATAAAATATTTTAGTTTTGACTTATGCAGAATTTATTAAATTGAAATGTAGTGTAATTACAATAAGACATTCTTACAACTTGACACTGTCGTTATAAATACTTGTTGACTAGTACCATAACAATATAATACAAATTGAAGTAATAGAGCCTTCAGCTCCTTACTATACGAGCTGACAGCATAGAAATCATATTTTAGCTGGTAAAAATTCATGTTTTTGAACCATTGGGCAAAACTTTAGTTTTATTTATACGGGATTATTCACATTTAATCAAGTCGGATACTCCGAATAAAGTTTCGATGACATCCGAAGAAGGTGACCTTTTTCAAGGAGTGAAAACCGAGCCCGACGCGCGTGTTGGAGTACCTACCTAAGCGACTTAACTAAACGTGAGTAATCTCGTATGAAAAAAATATGTGTCAACACCACGTCAGTTTTCATCAACCAATAATAAATAACTCGATGTTCTAAATAATTGTTTACGAATATTCAAAAGCCTACAATTTACATGTCAGTAACGCACTTAGATAAAATACATACATTTTTATTATAATAATCAAAGATTAACAGTGTAATTATTTCAATAGTAGTGTTTATTGGTAATTTAATTTTACTAAGAAAACCGTGTTGGTGGACAATAACTACTCGCACTTCGATATATCCGACTTACAACAATCCATTAGTCAGTAAGTACCTAAATTACATCAATACTACATTATAATTAGATAAGATAATACAGTATGTTAAATTTTTGTTAAATACATATAATGCTACAGCTGCTAAATTCAATGCTTGGCCAGACATTTAACAGTGCACTAGCATAACACCAAACCAAAGACCAGAAAAATACAACTTGGAAATCAGTCACAACTAAATCAGTTAACCATACCCTTATTATGTTGGTTTATTTGATTACATTCCTATGTTAGAATGCTACATCCTTACTGTATCTAGCTAGACTCAGCCCCGTCGAAAATCTACAAATCTTAATTATGTCATAAGTTCCATTTTGGTCAACAACTAGTCTTATCTTGAAGTTGAACCATAGATGATTCAGTAATTGAATCTTCGCATTTTATTACTGGTAGCACATCAAAAATCAAAATAAACCAAATAAATATACTAAGTATACATGTATAATTAACTTATCAAAACCTACGACCAACTTAACCTAGCTAATACCTAAAGTAAACGTTTTTAATTTCAATTATTTAGGCTGAGTTGCACCATCTTTGGTTACCGTCAAATATAACATTCAAGATCAAATAGAAGTTACATATATAGTGATTTTTATCCTTGATTTAACAATAGTTAGAAATAGTGCAATTTAGCCTTACTGGTATTAAAACTATGATTAGTAAGAGCTTGGCTCTAAGAAACGTGACTGAATCAATACCCTCCAGAAAACCCATGAAATATTAAATCGGCAGGATTACTCGGAACGGCAATACTAAAAAACCTCATTGTATTCATCATTACGAAAGTTTTACTAAATTATATTATAATAATATAAATGAGTCAATACTAATAATCTTGGAAAAAATATATAGAGAATAATTAAATTCATCCTAAACGCAATGTGCAATGGAACAGTTTATCGCGATTTCAGCATCAGTCCCTTAGTTATAGTTGTTTCCGATGATGAGTACAATAAGCTTCTTTCAGCTTAGTACCATTGTTCCGAGTAACCCCGTAGTTGTTTATGGACAAGGTATTTAAAAGAAAAACCCCTCCTCGAAAGACTTATTAGAAAATGAGGTCATGAATTTGGGTAGGTATGGACAGTTTTTTTTTCTCACAAAAACGAAAGCAACTTTATCAAATAAGGTCCCATTTAATCTATCATGTATACAACGTGTTAAAAAAAGGTGTAGTATACTGAAGGGTATGTGTGTACCCATCATTATAAACAACTTTTACTTTGGGGTCAGACGTGAAACCACGAAAAATAAACAGCTGTTTACATGGACATGCATTCTGTCCAAGGTCAATGAACTTTTAGTATGGAACAGCTGTTGTATTTTTTGTTTTTTTTTTCAACTTTGGCCCCGTAATAAAAGTTGTTCATGATGAGGAGGACCTTCAGTATTACTACATCTTTTTGTTGTATATTAAAATGAATAAACAGTTATTGTTACAGTGGTAGGGGTAAGTAGGCCGTAAAGTCACCATGGCATGGGTTGACATATATCCGCAATTTTTTCTAACTTGGAATGCTTATTAACAAAATACAATATTACGCTAAACATGTATTTCCAAGCTGGGAATTTATATAATGACTGTTTATCGGAAAACCTGATTGCGATGTGCGATTAAGAAGCAGTGTAGATAATATAGGCGATTCAGGGTTTATTTACAGGAACAGTGGTAGGTACAGTCAAAGGCGGATCCTGGATCTATTTCAGGGAGGGGAACATGGGCCATAGACCAAGTTCCCCCATAGTATTATCATAAGCTGTCTTTGGGATCGATTCTTTTTCAATGACATAAGTACAAGATTAACTATAAAAAATACTTTAAAAAAATAAAGAAAGTGAAAAAAAAAATTTTTTCAATAAAGAGTATATCTATCTATCTATCTACTTTCAACAAATATTAAATAATGAGAAATTACATGTTTACCTACGAAAAGAAACAAAATATGTTATTATTAAAGCGGTATCTTATAAATCTCCCAGTTCTTTGTTACAACCGTTTGGGCACGTGTCCCTGTGCCCCCCCCTGGATCCGGCCTTGGGTACAGCAAGTGAAAAGTAAAAACGCGACTAAAGAATTTTTTTCTTTAATCAATCCATTCCTATCACTTCCAGCTCCATTTATCGTAATAAAAAAATAGTAACAGTGCTGAGATAACACGATGAAAGTAGTTTAGCAGAGGAAAAATTATGAACCACCGTCCTAGAGCATATAGTAATTAGTAGATAATAAACTCATTTCAACACTACTTACATATACAATAACTACATCATTAGACAAGAAACTTGCTGGACTGGTTCAGTGTGAATATTAATGAAACGAATTGGGTACATCAGAAGGTATTTCCCAACAACCGCCAATCTGCCGCCATTGGGACAAAAACGAATACATTGTCCTAGCCACCACCACTGGTGTCAGTTTTAGTGGTGGTTGTTGGGAGTAAACCTTCCAAGATTATTAATAAATTATTATGATATACACTTACATATCAGTAGAATTATTACATTATTATAAATAGATATTAAATAAATTTAAATAATGTTATATTCATATTACCAATTGAAATTAATTCTAATGATACTAGGTATACAGGGTAACAAGAGAATTGATGGATATAGATATATTATAAGGCTAAGATCTATCTTTGGTTATGGCCTCTGCGGTATGACCGCAATTCCTCCAAAAAGGCTAAGATAATCTATGCTTACATACATGGAAACAAAAACTGATGATAAATAATAAATAAAAAATGATTTAACATATATTTTTTTACTTATTCAGTTAAATATCTAAAGACGATCGAAAACTATCGACACAATGCAAGCACTGGTCCAGGCAATAACCTCAAGAAGCTTATCGCTTTAGCAATATAGGTATATAAGCATAAGCACTAAGCAGCCCATATAACCTTTTGACCGCCACGCCGTGGCATAATTGCATCGCCATGCCCTTTACGCCAAGGCCGCAAGGCATAAAAAAATTACCTACTAAAACAAAACCTTTTTTTTTTAAAACGTTTATATAGATGTATATAAACGTATGTCGAAAACTTTTTAATAACGTTTATATAGATATATATAAACGATGTCGTTGGCGCTCAGGGCCCGCTTGCACTTGTCACGTGACTGTGGCAGTCTGGCAATCAATAGGTGAATAGTCCACTTCTAGACTTAGGCCTACCCTCGAACGGTAATTAAACCATACCCACCACTCTGGCCCAGTTGCAGGTTAGTGCATTCACATACACCATTAAATGTCTTCTTATGCTACGGCTTCACCTGCATGTAATGCCATTATTTAGCGCGGTATTTGATACATTAAACAGATATGTTAGCGCGCTAATAGACTAGCGATATTATTAACGATGTTAGTCGATATTCAAAGTAAAATGGTAGTGGTCACCCATGTAGCACATTTTTTAATGCATCATTTATTGCACGCTAATTATTCCGATAATTGGACGTAAAGCGTCATGCAGGTGAAGCCCCAGCATCATAGAATATCTCTTTATATTTAGGCTGATTATCCTGTTGCACATTCTGTGTATTTTTGTAATGCATATCCATTATTTTACAGTTCACATAAGTCAAACATTAAATACCCTAACAAAGTGTGTCCATTGCTCAACCTGCCACCCTGTATTTGAAAAATAAACAATACTGTCAAATGTTATTAAGCATTCATGAATATACTGCCTTTTAGCTATCATTTAGTAATAACATTATATTCTATTCAATGGCAATGAATCAGTTGAAGACTGGAGCTTGTCAGTAAATTGATTTCAATTGGCATCTAAAATGTAAGAATAATATTCTCAACCACATTTATGTTGACATTAATGTGCAATGGGCCTGGATGTGATAGTTTCACTGACATTTTACAACTCATACATTATGGGCCGTACTTAAAAACACTGGATAGATAATTAAATGATGTTAAAGTTAGTTGCTGTCTCAAACTATCATTAATTAGTATTGCGCAATTCATTTCTATGTTGCACAGAATTAATTGTCAATTTAAAAAGAGATTTTTAAGTGAGAACATAACTTTAAGGATGATTTTTTAAATCATATAAATTCTACAGCAATAACACCATAAAGTTAAACTAAACAGGATATAATACAAGGTATCCTGCTCAGATAAAAAATGTATTTGAAGTATACACTGCCTTCTAAGGAAACCAACTAGAATTTTATACTCTATGCTTCTATATCTTCTATAGGAACAGTTATGATGGTTTTGCCTATAGTCAGCAATACTGGTATTTGTATTACATTCATAGCTATAATAATATTTTCTTATAATTTATCTAAGACCATTGATGCTAGACTTCGGACTCCCAAATTATTTGTTTACATCTGGTGGCAAAAGAAATATTATTTTAAATTTGATATCTTCATTGAATTTAATTAATTTTTGATGCAAAAAAGATTAAAAAACAAGCATTATTAGGTGGAGGAGTGGGTAGCCTTGCATTCAAATTCAAAAAGTAGACAAGGTAATACATACTTCTAATTCTAAAATAATACTTAAAATAACTACACAATACCAAACACATTTTGTGATAAAGGGAAAATTGTCAAATGGTGCTCTTAATTCATTAGCACAATAAAATAAAGATAAAAGGTAAAAGCAAGCATCATCGGGTACCGCTAGAGCCGTCTCAAACCAACGTCATTATCACTAACGTATCAGTTATCAGCAGGAAAACATTCTTTACCGCTTAACAGATAAGAACACTGTATTAAACTTTAACATGAAAATTCAACAACAACAATTATTTTCAGTAGTGCTCTACGTTATGATATTGTTAGCTAAGAAATTTAAACAAACAGTTGATTAAAAAAGGCATTTCCAGCACGATAAATAAACATTTTCCTTAATACTTGACATTTGTTGTTTTTTTTTAATGAATAACTTGACAACAACAGCTATTTCACCCACACGCTGGCATCGCCACTCTCGCTTTAATTTCTGTGGGTTTGTTGCAAGGATAACACTTGAAGCGACTTAAGCCGGATTAGTTTATATTACATAATTGAACAGGAATATTATGGCTATTATACGCATAATAATAATTTTGTAATTTTCGATTAAAATAAGAAATAGGACAAGAGCCCATTAAATAGTTTTAAATGAACACTTATTTTTCAGATTAAATGTATATTAAATCTACACAAGCATGTTACTAAAGTGGGTAAATGGCCGTAATAAGGAATTAATTAATAAATTTGATTTGTTACTTTTCCTTTAACATGCACCAAGAAATCACTCTACTAGAGGAAACTATCTAAGAGGTATTGCTTCCTCCAGTAGTGTGAATATAAAAGACATTATGATTTACAAAATAGTGCAATGGTAAGCCAATTGATTAACATAATGCAATTAACAACATCTTTTGCATGTTTACTGTGAAATTCCATAATTGACCCCACCTGTGTTTAGGCCAGTGTTCTCGGAGGCAGCAGGTGCGGAGGAAGGAGGTGGTGGCATGGCGATGGGCGGCGCCTGGTCGCCCTTGGGCCGGCCCTCTCCGCCTGGCTGCACCGTCACAGGCTGCACGCCGTCCGAGTCGTCACGCTCCAGCGTGTGGTAGTCGCCGGATTCCTCTGGTGGACGTGGCTTGCACTTGCCGCAGCAGCAGTTGCAACAGCAACACAGGCAACAGCAGAAGTAGCATCCAGTCAGAATACCGCAGATGATAAACGCCGCTTTGCACCAGGTACTCGTCACTACGAAATAGGCGTTGACGTTTTCTTCTCCGAACTGTTCGGCGATGTAAAGCCCGAGAGATCCATAGTTGTCGTAAATATTTCGTTTCGTCGCATCACTGAGAATCGTGTGTGCACGGTTAACTTCTTTGAACTTTTCTGAGGCTTCTGGGTTGTTGGGATTTTTATCTGGATGATATTTTAATGCTAATTTTCTGTAACTTTTCTTGACATCGTCGGCAGTTGCAGTTTTGGGAACTTGGAGTATTAAATACAGGCTGTCGCCCGCAGTAGACAGTTTTCTTTTATCCATAATTAATCGTCTTTTGAGATGGGATTTTCGACGTAAAAGCAGTGTAGACAAATTTTATTTTGTAAAATTACAATCACTTGTAATGAAAAATGAAGGATGCGCCTATTAAGCCTATTTGCAATAATTCTCTTCACAGACTATAAAAGAACGAACGAATATCATGAAATGTCAGTACACCAGCCTTGTTCTAGCGAAAGCTTAAAAACAAAACCAAATACCAAACGGTCTTCCGGCAACTTGGAGGATTTACCTCCTCTCTCTCACTCTTGGAGGATACAAACGTATAAAATGGGCAATGGGTCACGTAATACATACCCTGCACCCTTATCATGGACGTTCGCGTACGGTAAGGTACGTTCCGCCAAGGGTTAAGTTAGGGTTCCATTAGGGTTAATTCTCTTTGGACTTATCAAAGAGTATATAACTAGAAAATACGGGAGTCCCATACATCCAGAAATCATCCAGTCAATTCAATCGAGTCAACATTTATTTTATTTTTCTATGAGTTTACATCGCATCGTGTTGCCAACCTAACAAGAAAGTACTTTATTCGCACCACAAGCGTACCAACCAAACAAGGCTTATCAGAATAGGGTTGTGACAGTCCAGCTTTAAAAAACCCTTTATTTTTATTTTACCGGATCTATGCAACGAGTAACAAGAAAACTTGATTTTGCCACATCTGAACCTCTACTGGCGCCATCTGTGAAATGTTTTACCTGTGGAAGCTCATTTTAGGACTCCAAATTTCATTAACAGCTTGAAAAAATTTATTATACTCATAATGTATCCATAACCAGTAGCTACTCTGATATTATACAAAAAAGTATATAATTATTACAATAATCAATTAAAACTCTGACTGAGAAACTATAGCAGCTATTTGGTTTCCATCACAGAGTAATAGAAGCAGAGAGGTGATCAAAGGATTTTTCCATAGAAGGTCGCGTCATCGTGCGGGAAGGTGTAGGAGGTGTAGGGTTTGCGGGAAGAGTGGTAAATTCCGCACATGGTGCTGCCATCTAGCAGAATTCAAGATAAGTTTTTGAGGAATGCTTTATCAACAAAATGGCGAATCATAAAAACACTAGATTTCCTACTAGTGGCGCTATCTCTCGAACTAGTTACAAACATCAAGAAACGTTACATATTTTAAAAACAAACCACAAAAAACCACAATAAATTACGAATGAAATGAGACGCCAATCAAATCATGTCATGGGAATGTTTGCCTCGATAATAAGTGCATGAAAAAACGCAGTAACTCATTTTCTTTTAAATTTTACTGCGTAAAAACACTAAAAGGGTTATTTTGGCGGGAACACAGAAAAATCATGTCGTTGCATTCTATTATTTTTAAAAATTTGTGTTTTTTTGCGAATTAATGATTAAAAATGGTGGTGTTTTATTCATTGAGTGTTGAATTACATGCACGAGTGTGGGCAAGTGATATAATGCGGTGAAACATGTATTTTCGTGTTGTTTTCAAAACTCCGTAGAAGGTCATAGTAAAGTCACCACAACTTTACTAGGGCATGACTTGGACTTGACTATGACTAATTTCGTGTGACTAACTGTAATTTCATGACATATTTGACTTGATTTTTGTATAAAAACTTGATAATTCATAAACTTGACACTGGCAGAATGCACAACGTGCGATGCCAATAACTAAGAAAAAGATGTGCTACAGTCGGGCTGGCAACACTGATCAGTTGTCAGTTCAGTTGTCACTGTCAATTTTTTATTTGTTTTTTTTTCTTTGTTATTGGCATCGCACGTTGTGCATTCTGCCAGTGTCAAGTTCATGAATTTACAGGTATCTTTTATAAAAATCAAGTCAAATATGTCATTAAATCACAGTCAGTCAGACGAAAACAGTCATAGTCGAGTCCAAGTCATACCCTAGTAAAGTTGTGGCGGCTTTACTATGAGCTTCTACGGAGTTTTGAAAACAACACGAAAAGACATGTTTCACCACATTATATCACTTGCCCACACTCGTGCATGTAATTCAACATTTAGATTTCATTTACAGTACTGATTACAAATTTATACAAATGGCAAAAACGTTGAAGTGTCACTGTCAATGTAAAGTTAACTTGCTGAACTGAATTCTGTTCGGATTCTTTTCTTTCTTTTCATTTCTGAATCTTGGGCTGAAAAGTGAATACCTATACTGAAATGAAAGCACATCATAAGCATAACTATCTTTATTATTCTGAGCTAGACCTTGGCAAGAGCCAAACTTAACCGAAAGGATAGTAATCTCGTTTTCATTGTGTACTTGTCTTTTCAAAACAACAAGAAGTCGTGGTCGTCGTGATTTATAAATAGTAAACTCCCAAGTTCGTGATGGTCTCTTGAGAGCTGGTGCTCTACGATACATAAAGGAAGAATTCTGTAAATTTAATTGCATTATCGAAAAAACTAAGAATAAGAAGAGGACAAATGACATAATACCTATAAAAATACCTTTATAGTGGTTGGTTGTCGTGCAATAAAAAGATAATTTATTCCTAACACTGAAGCGAGAAATGAAAACTGCATAAGTAGAACTTTAGCTTTTTTGAGATTGCTCGCACCCTATAAGTTTTGACTTCATGCTTTCAGATAGCTCATATTAGAACTAAGACAAATTGATATCCTCTAACAAGAGGAATTCACTACTTACCGTTTATTTATATGACAGTATCAACATGGCTACAATGAGAAGCCGTGAAATATTAAAATTATACCAAAGAATGCTAAATCGTAGGCCATACCTTATACAAGCTGTCCAGACTGGCACCCTTATGGGTGCAGGAGACTTAATATCACAGACCTTTATTGAAAATAAATCTCTGAAAGAAGTAGACTTCAAAAGAATGCTGAAGTTTTCTTCAATAGGCTTCTTTATTGGTGTAAGTGCTTAATTTTTAATTGTTACTGGTATACCTACAATCTATCCTTTATCCTGAAATCTGTTCATTCGTTTTTCTTAAATTAATTAATTTATACTTGGTTCATCATCATCAGCCTGGTGACGTCTACTGCCGAACGAAGGCCTCCCCCTTAGACCGCCACACTGTAGAACAACCTGCCACTTGCATCCTATGGTTGCCTGCAACTTTGACAATGTTGTCGGTACACCTAGTAAATAATATTTTTTTTGTGCTTCCAGGGACCTGCTCTACGAGTCTGGTATGGAGTGTTGAACCGGCACATAGGCTCTGCGGGAAAAGGGGTGGCTATTCGAAAAGTATTTATAGATCAAATTATTTTTGCACCTTCATTTTTGGTCATGATACTTGTCACTGTTGGGGCTATGCAAGGCAAATCATGGGAAAACATAAAAGTGGATCTGACTAGTAATTACTTTGATGTTTTAAAATCAAATTATTTTATCTGGCCATGGGTCCAATTGGTTAACTTTTATTATGTACCACTTCAATACCAAGTGCTGCTCGTCCAGGCTGTAGCATTGTTCTGGAACACTTACTTATCATGGAAGACGAACCGAATTAAAGTTCTTGAATAGTATTATTAATGTTTCGAATTTACTGTTACTTTATAGTTCTTGCTAAACAATAATGTCACAAGTGTCTACTGAAGCGACTTAGGTTATTTCTTACCATCTAGGGTGGTAAAGGGTAAAATCTTTCCAAGTTTCTACCCCTCTGTAAGGAAATTAAAGGCCGGCTATACAAGGACAGGTTGAGCAGTTAGCCAGTGATCAACATACGTGGCAAGCTTGTGCAGTCAAAGTCCAAAGGCTTGAAGCTGCCATTGATAAACTGCTGCAATTGAAACCGACTGCTGCGAGCGGGCGGGAGGCGCGCGCGACGTGGAATGAAGAGCGCAGACGGAGGTAACTGCGCGAGAGCAGTCGACAGCTCGAGTAGTCAGTGTATGCCTGGCGACTGCTTGACTGCACAATGTACTTTCACCAAGCTGCAGACTGCCCGAAGTAGTCGCAACTCGAGCGGTTCCCCATGTATGTGTGTACGTAGAAGACTGTAGTTTGCTATGCCGTCGCAGCTTGTTGGTAAGCAATTGGTACTGGCTGCTTCAAGCTGTCCGTGTATGGCCGGCAAACGAGGTAACCTTGGTAAGTTACACCTGTCTAGCACACGCTTATATTTAGATTGTGTTTGTTGTGTGCAGTGACTGGAAATAAAGTTGTGTGCTTATATTTAGATTGTGATTGGTACTTTGAAAAAAATATACATACTTTTCAGTGTTATGTACATTTACTTTATTTCTTTTATTAGTGCTTGTACTTGCTGAAATCTTTAATAAACAGTTATGTATAAAACATGTGTATGTGTGTGTTATGTTGTTATCTATAAAATTAAAAATATTTTTGGTAGGATGTCTGGGTTTGTTCCCAACGAGTAACACCCTCATCGTCACTGTCTGTACTAGTGGTGAGCGTTGTCCAACGTAGATAGTTATACAACTATATATCGCGCTACACAACGATCACTCGTTGATCAAGCATAGCTAAACTAGTTATTTCAATAACGAGATGTTTCACAAACACCGCTTGTTAAGTATGAAACGAAACCAAAGCTATTTTCACAACGCTCTAAATTTGCGCAAACTATCGCGAATGTGAAGTTATCGACTTATCAGGTCGAAGTGAATAATAAGCCAGATGGAGCGTTACCATGTGTGCGAGTAGGATAGCTTATACACGTTGCAACGCGTTGGGCTGAGTTGAATTTAGAGATTGCGAAAATGTGACATATCCCCAATGCACTTTTATTCGTATAGGCCGAGTGGCCAGCCCTAGTGTCAGAGTTAATGTGCCGCCCGAAGGCCTCTGACATGTTTGACGGTTGTTGTTATAGAAACTAGAACAAACAACCAAGCAACAAACAATTTAACAGGTTATCCGACCCACGGTAGCTTTCAGAAAAACCACTCACGGTCACCCACCCAACACCCACCCGAAGACTGACCGGACCGTAGCTACGCCGAGTGCTACATCATAGAGTACATTATACATACGGGAATGCTACATCGTTTGGTAAACGCATTTCATAGAGGTAGGAACTATCCTACCTCTATGACGCATTTATGTTAAACCATAACGTATCGCAATGGTCTTTACTATAAATTGCTCGATTGCCTAAGGTGTTTATTTCAACTCACTGGCTTCCTACCTCTACGCTTCAAGCATAGAGGTAGGAAGCCATAGACCATAGCCATAGAGGTAGGTTGTTATCTTAGTAATAGGAAATATGCGTTTAATACATATGTGTTTCAATTATTAAAAATAATAGGATAAATGTAGAGTGTAACTGAATCTGATGCTAACATCGAAAAAAATATTTCAATCGGCTGGTAAAGTTCTGAAATATAACAGTCTTACTTGAAAAAACTTCTCAACCGTTAATCCATTGCTCAACGGCTGATTAGCAAAATTCTTCACTCACAACGCATTTTAACGTACGAGGAGGGTAAGCAATGTTGATGTTTTCTCTTTCAGGTATAACTTCACCTCTAAACGTTATATTTAATGGCTCATGAGAACGCTTTCTAGTGAACAAGATAACATTAGGTACCTACCTAGTTTTTTGTGTCGATAGATCTAGGCGTTCCTACCTCTATGATGTAGGCCATTGTTGACTAGCCATCCTCCTAAATTATTAAGTGCTTGAGTAACACAGTAACACACGCTGTGCTAATAGATTTATTGGATGCGTAAATCATCAAATCATCAGCATATTGTAGTACATTAGCAGCACCTTGAAGTGACGTTTCGAGATCGTCGGCCTTACCTAAAATAATCTCGATTCTCTTAGTCACTGCTTAAACTTCTCTGTCCTTTTCTAGCACGTGCATCTTCACGTCAGAGAGAAGATGGCAGAGCATCTTAGCAGTGACTAACGGTTGAAAAGTTTTTTTAAGTAAGGCCGCGTATGTATAAATATTGTAACAAATAGGACTCACTACAGAGCCTTGGGGGAGGCCTTTCCAGAGAAGCCTATAGACAGAGTCATTATCAAATTTTATAAATCGAATGCTAGGGCTTCACCTGCGTGACGCTTTACGTCCAGTTATCGGAATAATTAACGTGCAATAAAAGATGCATTAAACAATGCGCTACACGGGCGGCCATACTATCATTTGACCTTGAATATCGCCTAACGTCTAACGACATTAATAATGTCACTAGCCCATTAGCGTGCTAACACCCAGCCATATCTGCGTACCGCGCTAAATAATGGCATTACACGCAGGTCTTCTTCTTCGTCGAGTCGATGATCCAAAAAAATATAATTATATGAAACCTATTCTATACTATTTGAAGCCCTAGCATAGCATTATACTTACGAAAAAAAAATAAAAAAAATACGATGCGATAGTACGATGGTCGGTACAAAGCTTGGAGGATTAAGTTAGCTCCTCTCTCACTAGTACGAACGAAGTTATCGTGAAGTATATAGTGTAGTGTAATGTAAACTCATCTCAATTATCTCTTTACTAGTTTACTACAGTAGTCAGTACTACTCCTCAGCTCATTACAGTAGGTAGTCACATAATTTCTTGTAATTAATTTATGTTTGTTTCGTACAGTATCGAACTTGGCCTTGAACTACGGTACGTGAAATTCTAATGAATTCAGCAAGTGTTTAACTACAGTTTCGTAGAATAGCTACCTACGTATTGTTATTATTTTAGTTTTAAACTATGAAAACATGCTAACTTGGTAAAAAATTAAAAAGCCCTGTTCTCAACTTTTTTTTATCATCTTTCTCTTTATTGGCTTACAACACAAATCATTTATTTATCAAGCCTTAACTATTTGCAAATCTCGATATCGCGTTCGTCTTCGCATATCATATCAACTAAATTTTATATCTCGATCCCTATCTTCGATTATAATAATCGAACAGTTTACTTTAGTCTATAGCCTGTGCTGTGTGCGTCTTTGCTAGCAGGTGCAAAGAGGCCGAGGCTTAAAACACTTCGTTTTAGGCAGGTGTTTAGGTCTATTGTTTTAGTATATTTTAATTTAATTGAGTTCTGGATTCCAGAATCCTGCGAAGACATGGTAATAAATTACAGAGTACTCTGTATTAAACGGATTTAAATATCCGTGTATTGCTGCGTGTAATGTATCATAGAAGTATCCAGATTTCGTGTTTAGTTCTTATGAGTTTTGTTGGTTTCAGAGTAATAAAATGGATAACTTGGTATTAGTGTCGTCAAACAAGATATTTGGAGGGTATCAAAAAGTGTACTCCCATGAATCTTCCGAGCTAAAATGCAAGATGAACTTCTCCATCTACCTGCCACCCCAGGCAGAGGGTGGCGACACAAAGCTCCCTGTAGTGTACTATCTTTCAGGGCTCACATGCACTGAGCAGAACTTTATCTCCAAATCTGGCTTCCAAAGGTATTTATTACGTTGTAGTACATTATCTCTATCAGCTATTTTATCAATACATAAATTTTGAAATTCATTTGACTTTATTAAACTTTAACAATAAAATTAAATTGTTTACTTTGAGATAAGCATATATTAGCAGTCTTGTTAATGGTACCTATCTGAATTTTATGCCATTGATGAGAGAAAAAATAATGATACCTACTAGATAAGACTCAAAATGTAACCTCATTGTAACTAAACATTTAATGCCATATTAAATATACACCTTTTCAGGTTAGCTGCAGAGCATGGCATCATTGTAGTAGGTCCTGACACTTCACCCAGAGGTGTGAAGATTACTGGTGATGATGAGTCCTGGGATTTTGGTGTCTCAGCAGGGTTTTACCTTGACGCTGAACAAGAACCTTGGGCGAACAACTACAGAATGGCTAGTTACTTGAACAAAGAGCTTTATGAACTAGTAATACAAGCTTTTGGGAATGTTGTAGACTCTGACAGAATTGGGATTATGGGACACAGGTGAGACACTACAATTGGTAAACAGACATAGGACAAGGTGTCACCTTCCTACGTTAATTTAAAAAAAAGGTACTGCTTTGAGGTGGAAGCTAGTTTATGCAGTCATTTAACTGTTTCAAGAGCTCTCTAAATAGATGTTTTGGTTTGACCTTAGGAGTGAAATGACATTAATTGTGCAATGCGGTCAATTTTGAAGGCTTTAGTGGACAGATCTAAACTAATTAAAATATCGCTGTCACTTTCTTACCAGGCATGTTAGCTAAGGACAGGTATAGATTAGTTCTGTCAACTAAAACCTCCAAAATCTACCACAATAATATTTAGGTTACTGTTTTTTTAATAGACAAATTGGGTGTTTGATCTCTACTCGCCTGATGTTATCTTGCCTGACTGACTGTAATGGGTCTATGATGTTTGCCCGTGACAGTTTAGTGCTACTCAGAACTTTGAACAGTTCAAAATAATGTGCAGCCATATACTGCACTAAACTTGTCTTGGTGTCAAGTAATTTCAATGTAAACATTGTATTCATTAGTGTACTTAAAATGTTGCATTATTTGCTTTTACAGTATGGGAGGGCATGGAGCTCTTGTCTCTACACTCAGGAACCCTGGCTTGTACAAGTCAGTTAGCGCCTTTGCCCCGATTTGCAACCCTGTCGCCTGCCCATGGGGTGAAAAAGCTTTTAAAGGCTACCTCGGCACTGAAAAGAGCAAGTGGTCTGAATGGGATGCTACAGAACTGGTTAAGAAGTACAATGGACCTCCACTCACATTGTTTATTGACCAGGTAAGATTACTTCCTAGGTTCAGTAGATTTACTGACTATTATCCTAACATATACATTATATAACATATAACTAATCTCATACTATGGTATTGTCTACTTGTCCCAGTTGCAAATGCTTAGTTAAGTACCTATAACTTTTTCTAAATATTTTATTACAAAGTATATCTGGTATAACATGCTATGTTTGTAATTGGAGATTCAAGTCATTACAAAAAATATTTATTTAGTTTTAACAATTTTCTGAACACCAATGTCCCCAAACTAAACACCCATGAGTTTGGATAACAAACGCTACATACTGTATACCTTTCTATCTACATTTTTAAGTTAACCATGGCATCTTTCATTCTATAATTGTCATTACAGGGTGCTGCTGACAAATTCTATATTGAAAAACAATTGCTGCCTGAAAACCTTGTGGATGCTTGCCGTTCTGTCGGAGTTCCTGTCATTCTAAACTTGCGTGAAGGCTATGACCACTCATACTATTATATATCCACTTTCATTGGAGAACACTTCGACTTCCATGCTAAAATACTCAAAGCATAGCAATTAAAGAAACAAAACCATCATAGTCGCCTATAATGCATTTCTAATGTACCTCTTATTATTTTTGTATTCTAATAAACTGTTATTTATTTACGAAGAATACTTTCATTTAAAAAGACATTCTTTTCAAAACATATAATCTCTGTTTATACATGCACAATTAAACAATTCTGTAACACTTTCTTAACAAAACCATTGTATTATACGCTACAAAAACATTATTTATCTTCCCGAGTCAGATTTCCTAAGACTGTGGTAATACTGAAGGAACTTGTCTCGATTGCCCCACACATGCCCACCCCAGTGGCACCAGGCCCTGTAACAAAACAATAAAAAAAATACTTTTACCAATGCTTAGGATTGGTGTAAGAAGACTGTTCAGAATTCCTGGCCATAGCTCAGTGGCTAGGGCAATGGATCTTGACATGATCATTGCGCAGATTTGAATCATATTGATATCTACTTTTATGTCTCTATAACAATAATTATGTTAACAAATCGATAAAAAAAACCTATTGTTATGATAACCATGAACTTGTGACAGTAAACGAAGATAATTTCGTTGCAAAATTGGTTATCATAAAAGTTAAATTATGAAGGTCAAGGTTTCACTTGTTAACGTCAATGAGCCGCAAACAACTAGGTATTAATTATTTTTTTTATTAACCTTACGCTCCGGTCATTTTAGGTTCTATCACTGAAGCTGTACCTGGTATCTTTAGGAACGTTCATTTTCCCTATCAGCGCCCCGCGGTTTCCCCAACTATCCTAAGGAAACCGATTATTTTTCTGGGGTATAAAGTATAATTATATGTCATTCTCCAACCCATCATGCCTTAATCATGCTAACAACGGATTGGATCTGTTCGTGAAAGAGATTGTCCAACTAACCTAAATAATGCATTTAATTTTATAATTAGAGACCAATAACAGGATCCGGTTACTTACATGCCAAATAAAGCTCCACCCAAGTGGGCTGCATGATCGAAGAATTTCCATCCAAAAAGAATGCCCGCAAAGTCAACAGTCATGATAACTTTTATCGCCTGTAATCAAGAAACCATTTAAGTACTTATAAGTTACATAATATTACTGCGGGTAGTGCTGATAACCTCTATGGCTGTCCATGGTTATCTGGGATGGTAGTGTTATAAATAATACAGTTCGTAGCTCCATAGTAACGATAGCTATTACATCATCCGAATCAATACCTGTTATCTGTTATGTGGGCATAGTGACGATACAAGGCCGAGAATGCTGCACCTTACATCTTTTCAGGTGTTGATTAGAAAAGCTGTAATGTAATGTAATGAGTAGATTCTGGGAAGTACTATTAAGTGTTCTGAGCTTCTGGTATATTCACTAAGTATTTTGACAGAACTATTTTGCTAGCTTTCTTTCATTTTCATATGTGAAAGGCTTGCAATGCTAGAGCTAGAGTCATCAACAGCCGGAACACGTCCACTGCTGGACGAAGGCTTCCCCCTATATAGGGAGGGGTTGCCATAATCCCCCCGTTTGGCAGGCGGCTTGGGGATCGCAGTGTTACCACCGTTAACTAAGAGGTCGCTGCTGCCCGTCCTCCGGTGGTTATGGATGCAGTTTTAGGACATACCAAGGTCCAGAGCTAGAGTAATGATTACGTATAATAAAAAAGAATTAATGTCATTTATCGCTGGATCTATGTCTATGACAGAGCAATATCCCAGGTCCCAGTATACGGGTTGAACTTATTTATTTGAGTTTAGTGTAGTCATCATTATGAACAACCTTTACTAACGGGCCAACCTTGAAAACGCGAAAAAGGATCAGCTGTTTCATACATTATGTCCAAGATCATTGAACTTTAGCTGTGGATCCGCAATTTTTTTCACGATTTAAATGTGGGCCCCACATATAATAGTAAACGTTTTTCATAATGATGAATACATACATACCCTTCAGACCCTTCAGTATTGTTCAACCTTTCTTGTTACAAATGTCCCAAATCCCAATCCAGCAGATGACTATTAAAAATGCTGATAGGATGCTTATGCTGTGGAAGAAACTTGAGTCGGAAACCACACTATGCCAGTATCGAGGGTTATAGTATAAGAGAGCAATATAAATACATGTCGGTGCACATTTTTCACACAGAGCCATCTAGCCCCAAACTAAGCAAAGTTTGTGCAATGGAATCCAGATAGCTGATGGAATACTAATATCATTTTTTTTTTGTAAATACATACAAGAACAAACATCCACGGTCGTCACATATATAAGTATATTTTTTTGCTGATAGATTACTTATATACATTATTTTTGTAAATACATACTTATAATACATACTACACCCACACACAGTACCGTTTGTCCATGTCGTCACATAAATTTTTGTCCTGGGTGGGGATCGAACCCACGGTCTACAGCTCTGAAGGCAGACATGCTACCAATTCACCTATATGGCAGTCAATGGTTTCCATCGTACAAGCTTTGCTTAGTTTGGGACTAGATGGCGCTGTGTGTAAAATGTACACAGATATTTATTTATTAATTAATCGAACCCACTCCCTACAGCTCTGAAGGCAGACATGCTACCAACTGAGCTATAAAAATGTCTCGTTTACTTACCGAGCCAGCGGCGAAAGTATACATTGGCAGGAAAATAATGCTCAGTTTGGTGTCAGGATACTGCAGGCAAACGTACGCCAGCACTGCCATTATTGCACCAGACTAGAACAATAGTCATTCATTAGTTAGGAGCAAATGTAAAAAAAGAACAAGTACATTTAAAAAAAAAACCCACTTCAATTACGTTTACTATCTTTTTCCAGTTATTTTGATTTAAAAACGAATATACTGAACCGGTTTTGATAAAATTTCTATGGGACCAATCTGAAAGTACCTATATCCTTTCAAATTAAAAAGAATTTGCCACATCGGTTTATAAAAATTACGAAGATCCAAAGTAACAAACAAAATGAGAACCTCCTCTTTTTTGAAGTCGATTAAAGACCCAAAACGCTCACCGCCGCGCCGCCGTAAACAAATAATTAAAGTGCTAACTGTAAGTTATCTTAAAATAATTTTAAAAAAGTAGTTACTCACAGCACCAAGACTGAGCCCGGGCTGGTTGGCCACGACCTTGTAGAAGAAACTGGCGAAGCTGCTGACCACGCCCGCGCTCAGGTACATCGCCATGAACTGCTCCTTGCCCAGCGACGCTACTGCAGCTGTATGGCGAAGTATACACAAGTTTTACAACTTACCACAGATAACATAATAAATAGTACTCTTCATACAATACGACCCACTCTCTCAGCAAATGCATCTTTTAACATAGTTGAATAAATCTATAACTACAGTGTCGAAATTCAGCTGTTATGTTGAGGGCTCACAGCCGGCTGGTGCCGCGTGTCGTCAACGAGCCAAGCGTTACAATAGAAAATTGACACTATCTTATACAAATAAAGTATAAAATAGTTTGCACTGAAATATTATACAATTTTGCAGTTATAGACATACTAGCAGCGCGCCGCGATTTCTGGGATGAAATTAGCCTATGTGTTATTCCAAGGTATAAGCTACCTCTACCAAATTTCATCCAAATCCGTTCAGCAGTTTCAGCGTGAAAGAGTAACAAACACACACCGAAAAACTTTCGCATTTTTTATATTTGTATTTGTCATCAATTAAAAAAGCTGTCATTCATTTATTTGCGCACTGTACCAAAAGCAAACTGCCCGAAGTGCTGTTTATGCTGTCACGCGTGCAATACGGCCGTCCGTCAATCCTGTTAGCACTTGAATCGCATCCATTATGTCAGTCATCCTGAATGCAGATGCCTGGGGCGAATCATGTGAGTCCGAACGGAAAGAGTTGTACCCCTGCTGATGTACTCATTAATAGGCTAGATGACTGGTTTTTTTTTATTGTCCTATTAAAATGTGGCCCATAAATATAGATGATTATTGAATAGAAAAAGAAAATCTGATCAAAAATAAGCAATAAAAAAAAAAAAAAAATTCTATTCTGACAAGTAAGGCGTGACGTTATTTTTTGTTTTGTGGGAAAGGGACAGAGTTGTCTCTAATAAAAACTTGAAACGCTCACATATCAGAACATTATTAACCGATTTAAATTATTTTTTCAATAAACATACTATATTTACTCAAATTCTTTCATCAGTCATCTACTCTATTATAATTGTGCAGTAAAAAAGCTATATAAAAAAAGATGTCTTAAACAGAATTTTTCATGTTTTCTCTCGTAGTAGTTGGCAGTCGATTGCTTGCTGTCAAAATCATTTGTGGTAAATTGCTGACATTGTCAAGTTTGAGCACCCCTGTTCTAAGTGTGAACACGATGTGGAATTGGCATTATATTGTCACATTCCATGGTTGCATTATATTATTCCCTTAGTTAGAAAATAGAACAACTGACCTGGCATAAAGCTGTATAGAACATACATATTTGCAGCGAGATGCAGTGGCGAATGGTGGCTGAATGTTGACAGCACCATGGGCCAACATAGCGTAGCTGAAATAAAATTCACAGTGTTAGGAACATTTGTTTATTTATATGAAGTGACTCCACACTTGCGTTTCTGTGTGTCTCAGCCATGTTACAGCTGTTTGTTTCCCAAAAGTAATTAAACAAATTAAAAGATACAGGCCTTGCCTAGTTTGGGACCCACTGCAAATTACTTAGTGTCAGTTATATTTATCTACTTAAATTGTTGGTCCCGGTTGTTTGTTCTATATTTCTATAACAACAACCGTCACGCCATATTAGAGGCCGACACATTAGCTCTGACACTAGGGCTGGCCACTCAGCCTATACGAACTTATCTACTCTCTAACACAAAATGTAGTAATTTAAATAAATAAATAAATATTGGGTGGACATTTATTAAACACAGCACCATCTAGCCCCATACTAAGCAAAGCTTGTATTATGGAAACCAGATAGCTGATAGAATACTTATACACATTTTAATTATTCTCATAGAAATAAATATTTTTAATGTTTTCATCTTAATCTTAAAAGACATGTTGCCCTTACATTCTGTGAGTGAGTCCCATCCACCTCGGTACCCCTGCCCTGGTACCAGGGCAGATGGGAAAAATATTTTCATCCACCCCGGTGTCAGCACTTAACGGGGTGGATGGCACACATCAAGTGCCATCTACCCTGGTATCATTTATAATTGTGACATGATCAGAAAAAAGCTTAAGAAGAAATGATTATATTCAAATATACTCAATGGAAATGGCTTACTTCCAGAAGGGTTGGAGCAGAAGTATTTAAGCATGAAGGGCTGCAGGGCACGAACACGCCACATGCCAAACACAATCACATTCGCTGCCAGGATAGGGTAGAACACTTTCTCATTGTTGTTTAAAGAGTTCCACCATTTCTTAAGGGGGCCCGGCTCCGATTTCTAAAAAATGGACTGGATTAAATTGATAATTCAAGTTTGAAGTTAATCGTGGTTAATCGTTAACTTTAACACTGGTGTGACACACACACACTGTTTGCATAGCAGTATGAAGGTTAGGAAAATTCAGCATAAGTCAGTTGAGGATTTGATATACAATAAATATATTATATACTAGTGCAAATGAACCAATTATATAGCTCTAGTAAGTATAGAATTGGTCTTGTGAATGGTCATTTATTTGATACTAGGCAAGTTGTAACTGGCCTAAACTTTTTAGAAATTAATATAAAAAAATGTTTGATTATGGAGAAGTACTAACATTGTTTACCTTTTCAGAGCGGTGTAATGGAACAGACTTTAATTAAGCTGCTGCTCATGACTTCTACATATTACAGGAATTAATAAATTTTACAAGACAGTTCTTTGAACAAAAAAAAAGATTGACAAAACATTATCTTACAAATGGAGTTGTTACTTTTTTCTGTGGGTTGCCCATCCATGTGCTCGGCCGCCGAAACACGGTGAAGGCATGAGCCCGCAAGTTTTCATACTCCCAGATGACGCAAGCAGTCAGACTTGCAGCTGAAATCTAATTTGAAAGAAAGAAATTGTCAGAAGTGCAACAAAAACTAACAACAGTTATCATCAAATTAGTATAAACATTACAAGACTCCTAAAATTGTTTTACTGTTCAAGACTTGTTATATAATACATAAAAAGTAAGTTCGTATAGGCTGAGTGGCCAGCCCTAGTGTCAGAGTTAACGTGCCGCCCGAAGGCCTCAGACATGGCTGACGGTTGTTGTTATAGAAACTAGAACGAACAACCGGGACCAACAATTTAACATGTCATCCGACCCACAGTAGCGCTCAGAAATAAATGCCATTCAAAGTCACCCATCCAAAGACTAACCGGACTGTCCGTTGCTTAACATCGGTGATCGTTTAGAATCACCTAGACAAGCTACGCCACGAGTGCTACTATAAATAATGGTTTACTTTCATCATACCATGTACTTAATATGTAAAAGTTTGTGTTACAATGATTATTTTAAGTTAATTTTGTATAAAAATTAACAGTTCATCTATGATAACAATTGTAACCTAGACACACTGCTAGAATATTAGAAAATGATTAAAATAGCATTGTCTTGATTATGAATCAAATATTGATACTATTAATGTTTATTAGGACTAATGTGCAGTACCAGAATACTTACTCCAAGTGTAAAAAAGAAAGGTCTAACTAGAGTCCTAGCATTTAAGGGTCCAGTTCCAATATGAAAATTTTCTAAAGGGTCTGGCTCTAGGTTTGGTCGGCGCGCACTGCGTCGCGAGTTGTGCAGCGAACTGCGAAGCTGGTGGCGGGTAGCATTGCCAAAGGGGACCCGAAGTTTTTCCAAGAGGAGAGGTTTGCTGTAAAACAAATAATATTTATTAATTCTTCTTATTACTTACTTCATAACCTATGATATTATGAACTTCAACAAAATTATACTTACCAACTATTCGTCAAGTCCGCAGCCAACCATATATTCCTGAAGAACATTATATTATAAAAAATTTATGCTTATTTTGCATTATTCTGTTTAATTTCTATGATACCTGATTTCATCAGATGTAAACAATAAAACAAAATTTTTAGGAAAAAAAATCAAATCAAAATAAAAATTTAGATTATTGACAGTTGACATCAATGTGACTGACTGCACAAACTTTTTTCTTCTTTCCGCCTAGGAGGATTATAGCGTCGCACTTTGTGCATTTGCCAGTGTCAAGTATTTAAATAAATCAAGTTTTTGATGAATTTAAAGTAAAGTCAAAGTCACACTTAGTTAGTCACAGTCAAGTCCAGTCATGCCCTAGTAAAGTAGTGGCAACTTTACTACAAGCTACATCGGAGTTCTGGAAACAACACGAAATGACACGTTTCACTACCCAGTACGTATCACTTGCCCATTGCCCACACTCTTGCACGTAAATCAGCACATAATGAATAAAACAACACCATTTTTATGCATTCGACAAACACTCGAAAAAAAAACAAGTTTTGGAAAAAATATAATGCAGTGACATGATTTTTTTGCGTTGCCGGCAAAACTCCTTCTGCAAAAACTAATCGATCGTCAATCATGTTGTTGTTTTAAAATTGTTTATGGCTATGGGTACTGGAGTCCTTCAGCTGAAAAAATATTTCTTCATAAAATAAATAAATATATCGGTGGACTTTATTCACACAGCGCTATCTAGCCCCAAACTAAGCAAAGGTTATACAACGTAAACCAACAGGGCTATTCACAACTCAATCGGAAAGGTTTCCGTTCGGATTCACACTATCTATATATATATATATATATATATATATATATTTTGTAAATACATAAGTACCTAAAGTATCTATTACACCCAGATACTGAACAAACATCTATGTTCGTCACATACATTTTTGTCCTGGGGTATTGGAGATCGAACCCACGCCCTACAGCTCTGAAGCACAAAACAGATAGGTACAGGTCAATCACATGTATGTATTTCACTTTTCATACCTACGCTCGGCGGTCGCGCTAAGGTTGTTAACTTGCGACGGCGCGGCGGCGGCGGCTGCGCGGGTAGCGTGTAGTAATCTAATCTAATAATAATAATTAACAGGAATGTGAACATTTTACCGATCCCATTGAAATAATTGTCATCACCAGCAATTTAAAGTCGAAAAATGCTAAAATATTATGTAATATGCCAAGCATTGAGGTAATATCTATAGAGTCACAATCTTTAAGTGAAAACAGTTAAAAAACGTCCGAGTGCCGTTGCACATACCTATATGTGCATTATATAGTTCGCAATTGTTCGAATTTAGACGTTATGTCGCTTGTATAATAGTGCTCAATGTATGCTTGAGCGCTTGTGTCGTATCGTTGTTCAAGTCGTTCAAAAAGTCGGCGCACTCCATACCGTGCGCTGAGTTTTGGCGCGGACATTTTTTTGCACGTTTGTGATTCTATAGATATTAGCTCAAAGATGCCAAGACCAATTTTTTATGCCAACTGGGCTAAAAAAAAAACCATAAGCATAAAAAATGCTAAAACGGCAACACTGATTTATGATTGTACCAGGAAGTGTTTTTTTGGCGGGAACACGAGAAAATCATAACGCTTCATTGTATTATTTATCAAAACTTGTGTTTTTTTAATGTATAATATAAAAATGGTGGCATTTTATTAATTTAGTGCTGATTTATGTGCACAAGTGTGGGCAAGTGATATCAAGAATAAAATGCCACGACGCTCTTTGCGACTACACGCCGACTGATATTCACGCGTAGCCCGCGCATGCACGCGAGTGAGAGAGACAGTTGCGAAATAACTTTAGGTTAGGCGCGAAATTAAAATAAGCAGATTTTTTCTTATTCCTCCGACGCGTCGGGGACTTGGCGTTGGCGTCCAAATAAACATTACCTAATGTTTTTCTACTTGGGTTGTAGCGCGAGTGCGCGAGTGTGCACTTGTGCAGGAGCGATGCTCCGGCCGGTTGCCCTGGTGGCCAGACTGGCCACCCCCAAAGGCCGTCCCTTCATCCTAATCCGTTCAGCCGTTTTTGCGAGACTGGGTAAGTGCCCCGCGATTCCTGGGCCCTGTTTTATAAAGCTACAAGTCTTGTAACTGTAGTGAAAAACTGGCAACGCCGCAAAAAATACTGAGTTCGGCGTTTTCTAAAGCTACAAGACAACCACTGTACAAACTACAATTACAAGCACTTGTATAAAAGTTAAAGACAAAACCGTCTACTTACCTGTAACTGGTAACTTGTAGTTACTCGTACAAGAAGCTAGTACAATTGAAAGCTTTATAAAACAGGGCCCTAGGGTCATCATCATCATCAGCCCGGGGACGTCCACTGCTGAACGAAGGCCTCCCCCTTAGACCGCCACACTGTACGACAACCTGCTATTTGCATCCACCGGTTGCCCGCGACTTTTACAATGTCGTCGGTCCATCTAGTGGGAGGCCGCGCCTACGCTGCGTCTTCCGGTTCGCGGTCGCCACTCAAGAACCTTTCTTCCCCATCGGTTATCAGTTCTTCGAGCGATGTGGCCTGCCCATTGCCACTTCAACTTGCAAACCCTGCGAGCTATGTCGGTGACTTTGGTTCTTTGGTGAATATCCAAATGATATATATATTATTTTGGTTATTGGATAAAAATAATACGAAATTGGAATTATGGGTGAAAAAAAAAAATTGGGGGTGCTCGTAGATGTACCTACCAGCCCAATCGAATGCCTCGATTTGGTTCGTGAAAATGAGGTATTTCTGGCGGGTTTAGTACGATTTCAATCTACATAATTATCAAAGTGAACAAGTTTTTAGAGATTTCTTTTTAGTAAATCGAGATAAAAGTAACTAGTTGCAGTATTACTAGTAGTGTTGATCGATCCATGAACGTATCATGGATCGATCAACAAATTCAACACTTAGGTATAGTATAGCTACACCTGCTTGAAACACCCTGTATGGCTAAACGTCTTGTGTCTTGCCCGTCTGCTGAGTTTGGTATGTCATGCTCTTGTCCAGAAATCGTTGATGCTTTGCGTAAGTTCGTAACCTACTTCACGCACAATCGAACCCCGCACACATTTAGAACGTCTCGCGTCGTCGCCATGAACCTTAAGAATGTACTTACAAAGGGGTCTTTTATTCGGATTTCTGTTTCGAGGGTTGCTGTAGCCGTCCTTGGAGTGCGCATGCTCCATTCAGTGTTCTAGTGCGAGGCCAGTCGGACCCTCGTCAACTTCAATTCAGTAGACAGCTGTAGCCGGGCGGCATACCGCGTTCTCGAACTGACTACCAGGACTTAAAAATCCTACATTTAACCAAAGTGAGTATCTTACTCAAGTACTTGCTCAATACTGTGAAATATGGTGTTAAGATGGATTATATCACGTGTTCGGTACTATTTCGGGATTTAATTATATGACGCGCTTGTTAATTAGCGGCGAACTAAAAATGCACAACAACGTTCTTTAACGTGACCTTTTTAGTTTATGATGTAATAAGATTCTTATTCGGTCTGGTATTCAATTTGAGGTCATGTCGCATTTATAGTGAGATGATGAAATACGGACGAATTATACCGGGAAACTCGTCTGTCTATCAAATGGCGGCGAATCAATAATGTCCGACCATGTGGAATTACCTAAAAGGTTCTTGCTTTTCTGGAGCTGCTACTTTAAGAAAGCATTTTAAAGATAAAAAGTTTTATTGAAAATAGTAATATAAAAGTATGTCCAAAAATTGCGTGGTTTGTCACAATTTGTGAAAGAAAAAATAGCTTCCCGACAGGTGGTTTCGCAACCTATCTGTAGCCATGTGACGAATATGTACGAAGGGGAAAATCGCACCGATTTAGGACACTATTCGTCACGCAGAAAAAATTGTCTAATTGGTCATGTGCCAAAAATGTAATTAATCATGCATGCACAGCAAATTTTGTATTATTTATTTTTTTCAGAAATGATGAAGCCAAAACTCGTCATGATTAGCAGCTTTCTCGAAAGATCGCTCATAGATTCAGTATTGTGACGTAGATAAATATTTCACGTCATTAATCTAACTTATTTACACATTTAATGACTAATTTACCTTTGCTTTTGAAATTGTGATCACTGTACCTAATTTTACACCTACTAAATATTTGTCGATTTATTTTTCTACGTAGTTGTACCTAGAAGTTTTAAAGTAGGTATAGATAATACAAAGTATGCAACCGTTTAGTATATTAAAAGGTTTTGTTAGAAGAGCAGGCAGTAAACTGTATCTGAGCCAAGCTTGTTAAATTTTTTAAGTAGAAAACTGGTTAGGTGCTATACTAAAGATTAAATCTAAAATGAATTTGTAAAGAGGAGAAAATTATTGAGATGGAACCTTACTCGGACGACTTGCTTTGGCTGGTGATATGTGGGTTTCTGGTGGCTTTCGTCTTGGCGTTCGGCATCGGCGCCAACGATGTCGCCAACTCTTTCGGGACCAGTGTTGGCGCCAAGGTGCTAACCCTCACACAGGCCTGCGTGCTAGCCACTGTCTTTGAAATTGCTGGCGCTGTTCTTATAGGTGAGTAATGTTTTATTCTTGACCCCGTCATGTCACGATTGATCTCTTCGTTGCCACGTTGCTTGATCGAGGCGAAAAGCGCGTTATAAATAGAATCGCTTATTCTGCGTAAGTAACCAACACCAGATATTAGTTAGTATTTGAAGTGGTAGGACTCTAGTGCAGAGTCCGCCTGGAAAAGTACCACACCTTTGCCAGTTATAAAACTGCCAAGCAGTAGTGTGCAAGCATTACTGTGTTCCGGTTTACCAGATTAATTACTGAGTATGAAGAGATTTAACATCTAATATCTCAGGGTGACGAGCGCAGTGCAGTGCGGCGCAGCATTGTGTTCGCAAGTTCACAATTCTGGCAATGCTACTGTTACTGGCAGACGTGACGCTTACCACCAGGCGAACGTCTTGCTCGTCTCATCACTTGATTGGATTTTATTTATTTATTAAAAAGATGTGTGAAGATGTTGTTTCCTTCGAGTTAACTGGCTATCTAGTAGAATGTTATTTTGCTGACAAAAAAAAACAAAAGAATGTTGACGCGTGCGTTTACCACTTCTCCAGTAAAAATCGAAATTTAGGGTAGGTTCCTAATATTACCTTGGAGATATCAGTAGGATTAGCACATTAAGCTACTTTTATTCTGCACAATATATACGGTTTCGTATATAGAAAAAATGCAGGAAAAATCGCAGGGCGCTGTCATAGAAATCGTCGTTAGGTAGTTCTTTGGCCTAGGCAAGAATTATGAATATCTGATGGCTCTGTTCCAGGGTACAAAGTATCAGACACGATGCGGAAGGGTATATTGGACGTGTCGCTGTACGACAACGGCGGCGAGCGGCTTCTGGCATGCGGGTGCCTGGCGGCGCTGTTCGCAGGCGCCGCGTGGCTGATCGCGGCCACAGCGCTGGGGCTGCCTGTGTCCGGGACGCACTCCGTCGTCGGTGCCACTGTCGGGTTTACGCTCGTCGCTAAAGGCCCGGTCGGGGTGCGGTGGTCAACGCTTGGTGCGATAGGTCAGTACAATTTTCTGTGCTGTTGTATTTTTATGTTGCGAAATTATGAAGACGAAGTCTTACGGCCTACTAGCTTTATTCCAAGGCGTTGCCCGCGTATCCCGCAAGAACTGTATGTAAATCCGGGATAAAGTACAAGTATGTCACTTTTCTGTAATTATATCGATGCAAAAATCGTCGACCCGTTGCAACGTAAAAGAAGGACAAACAAGCCAACAAACACACTTTCTTATTAAAAGTAGTAGTATTTTATGTGTACTATCGCACACTATACCGAGCCGCAGCGGGACGGATTATATACATATACGGAATCCGCGAGTGCGATGCGGCCCACCCCGCCCCATTGCGCCTTGTCCCCAGTGTGCTATGCTATGGCGAGCGGCTGTATACTGTACTCAAAATCCGGCCAATGCGCTGCGGCCCGACACCTAAAGCGTTTTTCGTTGAGATGCGGCTCGTTCCGCCCCGCTGCGGCCCCGTCATAATGTGCTCGATCCTTTATTATTATTATTTAATTCTTTATTGCACACATAAATACATGTGTGTATGTACAAAAGGAGGACTTAATGCTAAAGCATTTTCTACCAGTCATCCCCGCGGTTAAAGAGATGGGGATGTAGGCGCACAAAATAAATTATTGTAAAGAGCAAATACAGTAATTACATTTCAACAAAGTTTACGAAATAGTGTTTAAATTTTGTACCGTTCCTTGCAGTGTTGTCCTGGTTCATCTCACCCGTGCTAAGCGGCACAGCCTCGGCGATGCTGTACTGGCTGGTGCGCCGCTTCATCCTGCGCACCAAGGACCCACTGCAGGCCGGCCTCAACGCGCTCCCTTTCTTCTACGGAGCCACCGTCGCCGTTAATATCATCAGCGTCGTCCACGACGGGCCTAAATGTACGTTTTTATCACATAGATTCAAAAATACCGAGTTTGTTCCTCGCAATCAGGGAAAAAAATAGCTCTTTTTTACCCTAGGGACAAAAAGTGATTAGAACTTGGAATGTTTAGTAAAAGTTCCAATAACCAAAGAGAAACCACGAACATTGTATGAACAAGTAACAGGCTGTATGATAAAGGAAGGCGCGCGAGAAAAAAAAAAATAAAATTGTGAAAAATAAACGCGCGTAATGATTCTGTCTTCGTGAGTACGTAAATTTCGTAATTGTTCACTCAAATTCGGATTTTACTTAGTTTTATTTTAACTGAGTATTTCTTCCTCAAGTAGTGAGATAAAAAAGGTAGGCAGGTCTATTGTTATTATTCATAAGTTACACTTACTTATTTTCTCATAGAGGGTGATAATAAAGTAGAGTGTCCACCTCGGGATCAACACTATTTTTTAAGCTCGAGTGGCGTACATTGAACCCCTCGTTGCGGTCAGGATTTTAGTCTAGAATCCTTCGCTCCACTCTGGATTCAAAGAAACACTTATCGCCTTAAAAATTGCTGTTTTGCTCCCATGGTAAACAATCTACTATGAATGAGAATGTACAACAATCATTTTACTTTTCAAACCACGAGAGCTCGTACTAGACCTAGAACATAAACCTATTTATATCTACAGAAATAATATTGTATATGTTTTTTTAAATCTCCAAAAGTCTAAAAGTTATTCACTGACTGCTTTGAAATTTTGTCACAATGTTGGATTGCAGTCCGCGCCTGTTTTTATATCGCATATGTATTTGAGTCTAAGACACAAAGAAATAATGTTATCATATAATAATGTTATTATATTTATCATAATAATGGTATTATAATTATAATAATAATGGTATAATAATAATAATAATTATAATTAATTATTATAATAATATTGTTATATTTATTATTATAATAATAATGTTATATTAATTATTATATATTAATATAATAAAATATTATATTAATTATTATATATTAATATAATAAAATATTATATTAATTATTATATATTAATATAATAAAATATTATATTAATAATAATGTTATAATTAATTATTATAATAAAATATTATATTAATAATAATGTTATAATTAATTATTATAATAATAATGTTATTATAATAATAATGTTATTATAATAATAATGTTGTTATATTTATCACAATAATGTTATTATAATTATCATAATAATGTTATCATCACTTGCGCGAGTAATAGGAAATATTTTCTGACTTACAGTACTCGCGATGGACAAGATTCCTCTTTGGGCGGCGCTAGTGGGCTCGCTGACTCTGGGCGCTGTGGTGGCGGTGGGCGTGCGCCTCTTCCTCGTGCCATACTTCCAGAAGCATCTCGTCGGAACGCCTGCGCCGGTCAACTTCTCCTTGGGAATGTCCAACGGTGAGCACATCATTATTTTGAAGCACTATGAATATGTGTAGTCGTCATCGTCATCCACCCGTCCTTACCCCACTACCGAATAAAAGTTGTGTACCTAGTAGCACAGATTATATAATACTGTAGTAGTAGCAAACTGTAATCATTTTTTTGAGTCAGTTACCCGACCATTTATAATACGGCTTATTCGTTACTTTAGTTAAATAGAAAAGAAAAAAAACATCGTTCAATCGTTGTCACTTTCTTACCAGATATGTTAGCTAAGGACAACAATACTTTAGTTTAGTTCTGTCAACTAAAACCTTTTACTTTGTTTGGTGGCAGGCAGAAAATTTTACGATTTTTCCATGTAGGTATTAGGGTTCAAAACATTTGCCAGAAATACTAAAAGCGCGTTCACTCTTTTCCTTCATAATGATGCGATGCGTCAACTGAAGGTCAGGTCAGCAGGGGTATTCACAAATCAATCGGAAAGGTTTGCATTCGGATCCACATTTTCCGTCCCGGTCATCTACACTCAGGACGACAGAGACGGCGAATGTGGATCCGAACGGAAACCTTTCCGATTGAGTTGTGAATACCCCTGCTGACCTGACCTCCAGTTGACGCATCGCATCATTATAAAGGAAAAGAGTGAACGCGCTGCACCTGCCGATCCCAAATTTTGCCCCAACTCGGCGTTTACCACAGACAGAGAATATTAAAGTCGTACTAGAATATTCAGCTTCAAGGACAATCCAATTAATCCTAAAATATTTAATGAAAAAGGTAGTCCCTGAATGGAAGCAGTGAAATAGTATACAATAGGATTTTCCGAATTTCAGAAACGACTCCTGCTTGCACTCCTACCCACTCTAATAAGAGCGTACCTCAACGTCCAACCTCAATGCTTTCCGAGGAAGGCAACGGCAAGATGCTAGAGGCCATAGAAGAAGGCGCCGAGATGGTCGCCCTGAGCGATTCTGATAAGACTTCACTTGGTGTTAAGAACGCGAGAAACCTAGCTTTGCTTGCCACTATGGATGACTGTAGCATATTGTCCAGAAGCTTAAGCCCCCCACACAAATCGCGTCTTCAGCTCGTAGATGCAGACCCTCAGATAAATACGCTCAAGTATATAGACGAGACGCTGAGTTGTTGTAAGAGCTTGGATTCAGCGCAGTTGGTAGGAATGGGGGAGAGCTATGACTCGAAGAACGGTTTCCTAGGAGGGTCTTGTGACACTATAGCTCGAGGTGATTTTGATAGACTGGCGGCAGAAAGGGCGATGCAGACGGTTGTATTCGAAACGCCACCGCCGAGGACAGAAGAGGTATGTAACGCTCCCTTTTGTTCTTTTCGGTTTCTTACCAACTATATTCGATTTTCCCATATAAAAGACATCAACGCGTTCGAAAGTTGATTAACATTTTGCGGTCGTTGATGTATTTTCTATGGAGAAAATGAGGTCAGAGCAAAAATGCTGTAAAAACGTTTTTAACGACCACATCTGAGGTAAAGATGTGACTTTAGGTGTTTGACTACAACTCTAATAAATGTGTGGAACACCTGATTGAAAGAAAAAGAAAAAATAATGGGAAGAAAGAAGGAAAGAAAGAACGAAAAAAGAAGGAAAGTACAGCATGAAAATAAATGTTTTTCACTTTATTTTCACAGAGTGTGGCCAAGCCCGCGTGGAGCACCGACCGCGAGTCCCGCAACATAGGAATGACTCCCAACTCGAGCGCCGCGCCGCTACTGTGTGCGCCCGCGCAGGACTTCCCAGAGAGCAGCAGCGTGGACCCAGCTGTCTGCGTCTGTACGTCCAACCCGAATAAGACCGTGCCACCCGGAGACACGCTGAGGCTCTTCTCCTTCCTACAAGTTCTGACTGCGGCTTTCGGCGCCTTCGCTCACGGAGGGAACGATGTTAGGTAGGTCCATCAATCGTTTATAGGTAAGTACTTTATTTATACCAACTCGAACGTCGTTTGTAAATAATTGTATTCTAGTGTGAACGATTGTCACCCAGGATTATTATATAAATAAATAGCAAAGATTTTTCTAGCAGGATGGTGACAAGATAGGTGTAGATTGCAAAAATAAAATTTGACTTCTTTTTGCCACGTCACATGCAGTTAGCAAATTTTGCAAAGTTTTATTTATAATATAACTAGTTCTGCAACATTTGCTTATAATTGTTTCTTCTGTAAGTATATAATAAAACTAGATCAGTTGCTCCACCAGAAACAACGAAAAAAAAACTACAAAACGCGTCGCAAAATGTAGGGATATAACATCATCAGCCCAGAGACGTCCACTGCTGAATGAAGGCCTCTCCCTTAGACCGCCACACTGTACGACAACCTGCCATTTGCATCCACCGGTTGCCCGTGACTTTTACAATGTCGTCGGCCCACCTAGTGGCAGGCCTTGCCTGGCCAGCAACCTACTTGCACATTCAGATTTCAGAGAGATTCAGTGATTTGTAATTACCAGTACTGGTAAGTACCAGTACCAAACCGCAAAAAAAACAACTATTAAATTCCGTAAAAGAGAGTTCATTGACCTTGGACAAAATGTATGTAACAGCTGAATTATTTCGCTATTTAAGGGTTGGCTCCTTAGTAAAAGTTATTCATAATGAGACCACAGTCAATTTGGCGGGGATGTAAAATCAATACAACAGCTTGTATTGTCATACTTGGTTGCAGCAACGCTATCGGTCCGCTGGTGGCGCTGTGGCTGCTGTACTCGGAGGGCGAGGCGCACGCCAAGGCAGAGACTCCCATCAGCATCCTGGTGTACGGGGGCGTGGGCATCGCGCTCGGCCTCTGGCTGTGGGGCCGCCGCGTCATCCGCACCGTGGGCGAGGACCTCACCAAGATTACGCCGGACTCGTGAGTACACACACAATGGGCGTATATAAGGGAGGGGGAGGTTTAGGCGGTCCGGACCCTACCATATATAAGTAAAACTAGAGATCGCCCGCGACTTTGTACGCGTGCGGAAATTCACCACTTTTTCACTTTCATCCCCCCCTCCACCCCTTAAATGAACTACCCAAATATCAATTTTCATCACTATAACTTCAAAAATAAGGAACCATACAACATTTCATCCCCCTTACCCCCCTTAAATCGTCCCTGTCAAAATGCTAGTGATTACATTAATAGAAAAAAAAAATACGGATTAATAGAGTAAGTTATCGGACTATTGTAGGTATTGCGTGTATACCATACATACCCATAGAGCATTTACGCTCACCAAAAAGCATCTTCTTGCGGCGGCGCGGCGTCGTGTGTCGGGTCGCCCTCTTCCCTCCAATATAGTCGAGGAGAGCGATGGCTGGCACATGCGTCAACTCGTGAACGGGTGCTGCTTGCGGGAACTGGACTGCTCGGAGTATACACGCAATTCTAGCAATAATTAGTAATACTTAGTTAGGTTCTTTGGTATATATTCATTTGTAAAACCTTTAGCTTTTAAGTTATTTAGTTAGTAAAAAATAAATGTTAAAGTTGACAAAAGGCACGGACCCGCAGTCCGTGGAGCTAATAAATAATTATATATACATAAAATAAAAACAATTAGTGCTGTACTGCCGTCTGCTCATCTTGATAGTTTTAATTGAGGGTTCAAATATACTTTATTTTTTGTTCCAGAGGGTTCACAATCGAGCTGGGTGCAGCGCTGACGGTGCTGGTGGCGAGCAAGGTGGGGCTGCCCGTGTCCACGACGCACTGCAAGGTGGGCTCCGTCGTCTGCGTCGGATATTTCTCAGAGAAAACCGTCGATTGGAGTTTGTTCCGGTGAGATATTCATTCACACTTTTATTTCTCGGACCAATGTGAAAGCTATACCTACGCCCATGATGTCTACACCTCACAAAGAATCTTTACAGATACCAGCCAGCTTCATACTTAGGTCAGGTACCTAGTTTACACAAGTTATTGATAAACTAACCCCTCTCCACCCCACATTTGGTTGCAAAATATCTTAGATAATATATCGTCCAAAACAAAATATATCCACGGTGTCCAGTAATAGGCTAGATGACTGGTTTTTTTTATTGTCCTATTAAAATGTGTCGCAAAAATATAGCTGATTAATGAAAACAAATTGAAAATCTGATCAAAAATAAGCAACTTATAAGCAATTTAATATCAAGCTAGACAGAGAGGAGATTATGACGTCACTTCTCTGTACGCCATATAAATTCTATTCTGACAAGTATGGCGCACAGAGGCGTGACGTAATTTTTTGTTTTGTGGGAAAGGGACAGAGTTTACTCTACCAAAACTTTAAGCGCTTATATATCAGAACATTAATAACCGATATAATAATTTTTCATTAAACATATTCGGCCTTACTACACAACGACGCTCAAACCTTAGTCACTGTTTAAGATGCTCTGACAACTTCTTGCTGACGTGAAAAGTCACGTGCGAGAACAAGACAGAGAAGTTTAAGCACTGACTAAGTTTAAACGGCGTTTTGTAGTAAGGCCGATTATGTTTACTTAAATTCTTCATCACAGCTATTGGTTTCAACAGTATTATAATATATTATCTTTGGTTTCAACGATATAAACATCAGTCATCTACCCTAATGAAGCACTGGATGGTCACATCATGTCTTACTAATAATTATGTCCATATATTTAATATATAATATATTTTTATTTTAGTGTAAATCTCACCATTTTCTAGAAATTATCATCCGTTTTAATCATCATCATTTATTTAAGAGCACGGCCCTTGTCGGTGGAGTGACTTCCATCTTTCTCTATCTCCGGCCAGTTCTTTGACCTCCTTGTATGACATGACTTTGGCCCTCTCCTTGAATTGATCAACAAAGCGTTTTCATATTCATCATCATCATCAGCCCGGAGACGTCCACTGGTGAACGAAGGCCTGCCATTTGCATCCACCGGTTGCCAAATGATTCTATTAGGAAACTGTTGATACTTACTATAATGTTACACCATCTTTGTACACAGTTTCACAATAAAATGTATTCTATTCTATTCTATTAGTTTGACAGTTTTATATAGAAAGTCGTAAAATGGTCGATGAAAGATGAATTGCATAAAGTTAACTAGCAGATTCGTTAGAAGTTACTCGAGAGCAACTTTTTACAATTCATTCTGCTAAGAATTCATTAGATGAACTACTTTTAGGGGAATTGCTTAATGCGGTCATTTTAGACCCCCAGTTCTTCGAGCGATGTGTCCTGCCCATTGCCACTTCAACTTACAAACCTTGCGAGCTACGTCGGTGACTTTCGTCGGTGTTCTTTGGCGAATATCCTCGTTCCGGATTTTATTGCGCAAAGTAATTCCAAGCATAGCTCTCTCCACAAAGCGTTTTAATAACCATTTATTATTATTATTAAGCCCCCAACACCTCCCTTTAAGGGAGAGGCCTTCGTCCAGCAGTGGACGTCTTCCGGCTGTTGATGATGATGATGATTATTATTAAGTAAAGGTGCATTTTATAATTTTGCAGGAACATCATTTTTGCGTGGATGGTAACGGTGCCGGTGGTGGCAGTCATCGCGGGAGTCGCCATGCTGGCGCTTGAGACCTTCTGCATCTGATTTTAATTATTGCTGATCTTAATGATAAAGTCGATAGATGCCTACTCGCTTTTGTTACCTTAAGGCTCGCGCATATTAAGGCGGGCCGCGCTGCAACGCATTGCATTGTCAAAATAGTCCTACGCCATTTTCGTAAATTTTACATGAACCTTCGCTCATTACAGGTGGTGACGCGCTGGCTGTAGTATGTGCGAACCTTAATTGTCATTTAGGTTCTCCTAAGTTCTTAGGTAACAACTTCTTACCTCAACACGTTTAAGAAAATAAGAATGCGGAGCTAATCCAAAATTTATTATAATTCTTGATCAATTCCAATCTAGAATCTAGAAAGGATCTAGCTCTCTCTCTCGTATTTAATCAAAGATTCCAATCAACGAAAGATGAAACGTCGTCAAAAGAGCAACAACAATAGACAAAGAGATTGGCTAGGGTTTTCAGTTTTCGTAATTTCAACTCATATCATTTGCAATTTGACATTCAATAAATCATTATTGGAAAAATCTTTGTGCAGTCTTGAGGTCTTCGAGCAAGGAAACATACCAATGCTTGAGGTACTACATATCTGCACCCTTATCATGGAGGTTCGTGATTCTGATTGCAACCGTGCGCGAGTAGGAGGGCGCAAAGCGCGAGTAAGTTGGTACGAGCGGGATGACATGCTATCGCAATTACAATCGCGAACGTCCATGATAAGGGTGCTGGTTAAATGATCGAAGACTAAAAAAAAAATTTTATCTGTTCGAAATCTTGTACTTACCTAGTTTTTATTTGTGTTATTATAGTATACAGGGTTAGTTCTAATCAGTTAGCATACTTTTAAAGGCATATTCTGTACATCAAAACAAACAACTTTTACTATGGAGCCAACATGGAACACACAAAAAAAACAGCTGTTCCATACATTTATGCCCAAGGTCGATGAACTTTTTGTATGGAACAGCTGATATTTTTTGGATGCTAACTGATTAGAACTAACCCTGTATATGCCAAAAAATTTGAATGAGGCTCTTTGTGTGATCTTTTAGAGCAATATTTTAGTTTAATTTACATTTAGAAATGGCATAGTAGTGTGAAATATTGTATGCTTACTACTGCTGGTTAGTCGGGCCAAATTGCACCTAGTTGGTTGTAATTCGAATATTATGTATTTATCTGTACTGTGTGTGTGCCTGTGCCAGGAACAATAGGAATTTGTATCGTTTCGATGATAGGTAGGACCTACACACCAACAAATCTCTCAATAATTTACCTTGTGTATTACTAGGAACGTCTTATGTCTTCCGGTTTGCTGTTCCGGTAAGTAGTTGTTAGCTATAGTTAAGTTACCTTCGACCAGACAATGTTTTAGCTGGTTGTTTGCTGTAGTTTCTATAACAACAACCGTCAGCCATGTCAGAGGCCTTCGGGCGCCACATTAACTCTGGCACTAGGGCTGGCCACTCAGCATATACGAACTTACTTACTTACTTATTTTAGCTAGTGACCATATACCATTGTGACTCACCTAGGTACAAATTGGCCCCGATAGTAATAGAGTCAGCGTAAAATATTCATTTTCCTTGCCTACACTAAATTCATTTTAAGTGCCTGCGGGGCTAAAGTGGCTACTTTAGTACCGCTACGCGGAGCGAAAGGAACCACATGCAGCAGCACGTTACATCGTATACACACCACGGGAGCAAGTAAAGAAGCCTCAGATCTCATGTTTGTCACCCTCGGCGATCTGAGACATTCTTTACTTTTGCTCCCTAGGTAAGTAATAGGTTAGATCTGCTAGTCACGACCCCAAAGTATTTTAATTGTAGTAGGTAATAATTACAATTGAGCTTATAAGGACTTTGTGGCGGAAAATTACCTTTTCCAAACTAACTAATGAACGATGCCTACCTACAGAATTAAATACCTGTTTTCTATATTGAGGAAAATATGGTAGGTAGTTATATACCTATTCTACATGTTTATTGTATTAACATACATATGTAGTTATGTTTTAATATTTGATTTATTTAAGACTTAATTATAAGTTTAGTTGTCACCGGACTCTGGCTCAATTTTAGGACATTTATACAACCCGAAATTAAACAATTTAAAATTAAACTTTTGGCCTAGGTACCTCACACAATTAGGTACATCTTTAGTTCAAGTGGAACGTTTTGTATAAGACATAGGTTAAGGACTTGGAGGATTTAGCTCTTTTGGGTACTTAATCACTGGTTAAGGACCATAACGATGTCTATTATTAACAGTTGCCAGTATTTTTATAGATGCGTTTAAAAATGGAGACCAAACACTAGGGCCATAGCTAGACCTGAATTTAAGGTAGGGCAGCTGTTGTTACAGGTAGAGCGCTTCACAGTACTTTGATATATTATTAGCTGATGGTATTTTTTTAAGGTAGGGCATTGGAATTTTAAGGTAGGGCATTGCCCCTCAATGCCCCCCCCCCCCCCCGGCTACGGCCCTGCCAAACAGCTGTAGTAGGATGAAGATATAGTAATCGATTAAGGAAATTCTTTGTTTACTCGTATAAATTATTGTACCTAACCCTACGAACTGAATAGGCTAGATGACTGGTTTTTTTTATTGGCTCATTAAAATGTGGCCCATAAATATAGCTGATTAATGAAAATAAAATGAAAATCTGATCAAAAATAAGCAACTTATAAGCATTTTAATATCATGCTAGACAGAGAGAAGAAACAGCAAATCGTGACGTCACTTCTCAGTACGCCATATAAATTCTATTCTGACAAGTAAGGCGTGACGTCATTTTTTGTTTTGTGGGAAAGAAACAGAGTTGTCTCTTAACAAAAACTTTAAACGCTCATATATCAGAACATTATTAACTGATTTAAATAATTATTTCAATAAACATATTATATTTACTTAAATTCTTCATCAAAGCTATAGGTTTCAACGATATAAACATCAGTCATCTACCCTATTTTAATATTTCTGTACCTACATAATAATTCTGAAATGTACCTCGTTACAGGCCTATTTTCTCGCTTATAAGTTTTGGTGACTTGATAATTCTACTTTTCCACCAATATTGTTCATATAACGGATTCCATACATAAATCTATATGTACTAATATAACTCTATGATTCCATATCGACTTGCAGTTTCGCCGGGTATCTTGCAGAACGATAGTAAGTACTTAGGTACATTGTTTCCGAATAAAACCTTAAAATGATTATAGTCTATGTTTAATTCAAAGATAATAATATCATAGACATGTAATCATTGAGCTTATATCTATAGAGTCACAATCGTGCAAAAAAAAATCCGAACCAAAACTTTTTGACCGACTTGAACTACGATAAAACACAAGCGCTCAAGCATACATTAAACATTATACATGCGACATAACGTCTAAATTCGAACAATTGTGAATTATATAATGCACGTATAGGTATGTACAACGGCAGTCGGACGTTTTTTGACTGTTTTCAGTAAGATATTGTGACTCTTTAGATATTAGCTCAATGCATGTAATGCCAAATTTCATTAAAATCGGCATAAAGCTAAGAAAGTTGGGTTGGGATATACTGACGCACTTTCAAACAAACTATTACTTTATTTTAATTAATTAACCATACAAAATACTAGATATTTAAAATTAAATCTTAATGCGAAAACATTATTCGTCGAAAATTCCCCCCCGTAATGCACCCTGCCCAAACGTGCCCATTATAGCGGCGGCGTTACCGCGCTGGATGGACAGAGAAATCTGCTGCGTCTAAAACCGCCCAGCGCGGGGGTCTTTCTCTTTTTACTTTATTGTGCGATAATGTGATAAAATATAGGACCGAGTTGATAAGTAAACACCAAATATGACAAATGACACCGTAAACATGGAATAGACCCAATAAAAGTTTAAAACCAGTCTGATGACGCCGGTATTATGTAAGGCGCAATTTAATATGACCATGACTGATATGATCATCTCACCTATCGGCCCGATGATGGCCCAGAATTTGCCGCTCCACTAGGTACATCCTCGCATGTTTCAACATTCTTTAAATATGAAATAAATAAAATGAAATATATTTATGCAAAATCGCCGAATTTGCTGAGAATAGCATTACAAAGGTTCAATTAAAACATGATTTTAAAGAAAAAAAAAAACGTTTTGTTTAAGAATGAGGTATTATCTATTGCGCCGTATTCTGGGCCCTGTTACCTATAATTATTATTTGTGATATATCAATACATAAGTAAGTATAAGGAATATCTATTTTTTTTATGAAAGGACCACGGCTACCTGGTTGAATTTAAAATTCAACACTACAGTAGTTAGGTATTCGATGTACTTACTCGCATGTTTATCTATTAGCAGAAAGCCTGTGCTACAATCTTGGTTGCTAGTGGGTACCAACCACGGTCACTTGGTCGGTGTCCAACTGTTTTACCTGTTACATACACAGTCAGATTGGTGGGCCAACCAACCAAAGTTCTACAACGTGTTACAAAAAGGTGTAGTAATACCACAGAATAAATAATAGTACTTCGTACAGAAAGTTCAGTCCGCAAAGGAATTAAAATAATTAAGGACTCTATTTACTAGGCAATAAAGTAGCAATTCAACTCGCACAGCGCTGGATACCGCTCTCTTTCTATCACGTATGCTTAGTTACGTGCAACGAGGCTAGCGTGCGGGCGGCCACTTACTTCAGCCTTGCAATATCCTCACATACCTAAACTGCGGAGTGCCACCCCCCTGGTAATACTGACGGGTGTATGTACTCATCATTACATGTGTTCGCCCGCAGGCCAAGGTTATGTCAAATTTACTAGCCCAACACACACTGTCAAATGTTCGGGAACCGCGACCAAGTGGCCTTGGTTGGTAAGCCCACAAATCTGACTGAGCAGCGCAGGCTTTGGACTACCTGCGATGCGATTCTACCGTGCATTGAGTGTCTTTGAGCTATCTTATATCTAACCCACTAGGTGACATTGTTAATAAACATAGTTGAAGATATTAGGTACATGTTTTATTTATTAAACCCACAATAAACCTCGCTTTTTCAAAGATCTAGACAGAAATATACTTTAGCAAGATTAGACACCACTTAGGATATCAGTGAAAGCCTGCGGAAGGTATCTACATATACCTATAATAGGCTAGATGACTGGTTTTTTTAAATTGTCCTATTAACATGTGGCCCATAAATATAGCTGATTAATGAAAAGAAAATTAAAATCTTATCAAAAATAAGCAACTTATAAGCATTTTAATATCATGCTAGACAGAGAGGCGAAACAGCAAATCGTGACGTCACTTCTCTGTACGCCATATAAATTATATTCTGACAAGTAAGGCGTGACGTCATTTTTTGTTTTGAGGAAAGGGACAGAGTTGTCTCTAACAAAAACTTTAAACGCTCATATATCAGAACATTATTAACCGATTTAAATTATTTTTTCAATAAACATACTATATTTACTTAAATTCTTCATCAAAAGGTTTCAACGATATCAACATTAGTCATCTACCCTATTATATAATTATGGTTGCAGCAGATTAATCATGTAACTTTTCGGGATTAGACCAGCAGGGTCTAATTAACGAAGGTAACTTACTGACTTAACACGTAAGTTTTGCTCAGTGTTTCAGCTCTCTATAGAAGGGTGATTATTAAAAAAAATGACGCGCATGCAGGTAAAAACATCTTAGCGCGCATGTTTCACATTTTTATGATGCATGCACAATATATTATGCCGTATTCATCACGATAAAGTTCGTCCAATTTTACACACAAAAAACTTTCAGAATCTAAGATGTTTATTTCAACTCACTGTTCAGCGTACGTCTCAGGCAACAGCTAGAATTAGATAAATAGATCTGTTGAGTTACTTTGCTCATTGCATACAAGACAAACTTAAAAAAATAAAAATGTAATACCACTACTACTACATACTACTACCTACTACATTGATACTATTGTACTACTTTAAAACATTGGAATATTTTTGTTGACTTTAATAAAATAATTACTTATGTCGAAAATGACGATAAGTATTCAAAGTATTCGCTTCGATTTTATTAAAATTAAAAACGACCTCAAATGCTCAGTTAACTTGGAGGAGCTAGAAGGTCGAAACTGTTAACTTAACATGAATATAATTACCTATGTAAGTAGAGTAAGTAGGTAGGTATATCATTACCTTATAACTAAAAATTTGGTACTTATCAGCATCAAAAAAGTCTAAAATATTTATGAAGTATGGCTTTTCAATCACCTTGTACCTAAGTGTATATCTGCATAATAAAAAATAAAAAGGTACCTAGCATTGAAATTTAAAATACGCTTGCCTTGACCTATCAACGACGAATATTACTTGATGATTTTGACAAGTTTAGTGATAGTCGTGCTCAATGCTCATACAGTTCCCGAAATAAACCAAAGAAACACAATTGTCTATAGTAGATAAATACGCATGTGTCAAACAACAGGTAAAATTCACATCCGAAGGGTTTTATCCTCATACTTTACTGATGATGAACTCCTCGTATCGTTCCTCTAATACAAACTATATATATATATATAGTTTGAACACAAACTATAGTTTGTGTTAGGGGAAATCCCGTATACAGTTAACATCATTGTAATTACAAATTACTGTTAACAGCTAAAGCTAAAGTAACCAAACCGATCCAATTGAGCCCCATTAGGGTGAGCCGGTTCGTTTCTAAAGCTTTTTATTAACATAAATATTTTGGCGTCGTAAAGTCGCGTCTCACCACGCTTCCTCGTCTTGCAGCTCCCCTCTTGAAGGATTGCCAGATCAAATTAACAAAACTGCCCAACATTAAATATTCGACCCGAAATAGTGTGATCGCTGGTTCTTACCCAAGCCCGTTCCAATGAGCTCTTTGAAGACAATGTACGGATTTATTTACCGGCTTTATAGTGAAGGAAAACTTCTTTAGGAAACCAGTAATACCAGCATACGTCCGGAGAAGAAATTCATTGGCGAATGTTTATCCACCAACCCGCAACTGGGCCAGCGTTGTGGAGGTGGCCCAAGCCCCCTTCGAAGGTAGGCTTAAGTCCAGCAGTGGACTGTCAAAGATACTGATTATAAGTTATAGGTAAGTAATTAATTTTGCTTTCCTTCATTTCTAAATGGACTGGTAGGTATACACTGCCCCTGTTAAGATTTCCCATACTAAATTATTGCGAATGTTATTCATTCCTAATAAACGCGAGGCTTGATCCCTGTTGAATATTCGTAACGTAAGCTACCTATTTTATTGCCTTTGCTTTCCCTTTTCTCTCCGGGCGAGGGAACAGTCACGAACGATCATGTTACTCGGGTCTGTCGGGCTGGCGGCATTACGTTAGTGCGCCAAATTTTTATCTATTTACGATCTTGTTCTGCAAGACAGAGAGACGCATGAAAATGTAAGATAATAATATGAGGTCGTAAAAGTAAATTGTTTTTTTCATACATTTTACTAGTGTTACCTAGGTACCTACTACGTAATTCTTGCAAATTTTCATTCATGCTAGATGCTGTAGTCAATTATAATAAAATTAACCTAATATAAATAGATACTTCGTTACTTACATTTCTACCAAACAAAAACAGGGCTTAAATACCGAACGACCGGTAAAAACCGAACATCTGGCAACTTTGTCTGCTCTTTGCGTTCATCACATACACATGTATGAATAGAACTTGACACCCGATTGAGGCGAATACCCGATACTCAGGCAATAGGTAAGCATTTTGCCGAGCGGAGCGGACGGAGCCAGCGTTGTTATAGTCAGCTAAAAATATTTTCGTTGTAACTGAATTGTGACCTAAATAATCGTGTGTTAGTTAGTTAGGTATATACTTACCTGTAAATTAAAGAGTTGCTTTGTTACCATATCACGCAGCTTGGACACAACTAAAGGTAAGTTTGTATTATTGTATGAAACCTTTATGGATATTGGTAAAGTGTTCCAGGAATGGCATGTTGTGTGAGAATTTCGAATGATGTCATCGTTTATTTACAGTGGAAGCTTCGACCTCTCAAATACTTAATTGTTTATTTGTACTTACACACACTTTCGTATGGTACTTATAATGAAGTTCAATGAAATAAGCCACAAGAGCGAAGCTTTCTTGCGGCTTATCTTATTTTACTATAAGAAACTCTCTCCTGACTTAACAACTGACTGACAGACAACGCACAGCCTGATCGGCTGGTCGTACAGACTTGAAATTTGGAGGGTGTAGAGTTGCGTAGAGAAAAACTAAAAAAGGATTTTTCGAAATTAGACCCCTAAGAAAGTAAAAAAGGCGGTAAACTTTTGTATGAAACCCTTTTGGTTTTGAACTTATAGTCATGAAAATTTGTATTTGAAAGAGGAATAAAAAATAAAAATTCAATATTTTGTTGACAGGGATGATTATTATGGGGGTGGAATGTTGGATGAAAAGTTATTTGTTTTTGAAGTTATAGAGATGTAAATTGATATTTGGGTAGTTCATTCAAAATAAAACATTGTATTTTCAATATTTTTTGACAGGGATGACTTAAGAGGGTGAAATGTGGGATGAAATGTTGTATAGAAAGTTTAAGTTGTCTGTTTTTGAAGTTATGGTGAAAAAAACAATATTTCTCGGACAGGGATGACTTAAGGGAGGTGGGGTGGGGGTCATGGGGATGATGTAAAGTGGTGAATATGGGGAGGAAAATTATTAGTATAATTAACCCAGCGGTATGGAAGATACGAGTGTCTGGGAGTGGGCCGAATTTCTTCCGTACGCGGACGAAGTTGCGCGCGGGACCTCTAGTGGTAAATAAATGGAAAGTGCATCAAGGGACAGGTAACGTTGTTGAAGTTATTTAACTATAAGAGAGATAGATATATAAGAGAGCATAGGACTTTTTGGCCGAACAGCAGTAGGTATATCTACATTATTATATGTTTCATCACTAGGCCAAATATATGGACACGCAATTATGTGATTTATTTAATTAAATTACTTTATCAATGATCTACCCAAGTATTTATTAAATCCAACTCTTAAAAATAAAACCACTCTTTGATTTTCTGATAGTTGGTATTATGTATACATATAGTAATGACTTGATCTGACCTGATTGAATCTGACAAAAGAAATTATAGGAATTGTGACATAGAACATACCAAATTTTTAATACTTACGAAAATGGCGAACCTAAGAAAGTTCTTTGTATTTTACGGACGGACGAAACCCTACTAACTAAAACAATAAAATGTATTTTCAATCTACATGAGTGCTCATTAAATTATAACTTTTCAGAAAAAAAATATGGATAACGACGCTGTGCCGCTGTACCCTCAAACTTATCCTCACACCAAGGTAAAATGTCAAAATTTAAATTATTTCTAAGAGCAAAGTTTACACCAAAATGTCACTCGACAACGTGGTGATTTAACTGACAATAAAAAAATACCACACGCGTTATCCTTGTATGAGGCCTCAGAAGCATTAACTTGGTTGGTTCGTATCAAAGAGTTTGCAGGTCTGTACATATATTATCTATTTCGTATGTGTATACGATATTAGTCTAAAAAAAATATCTCCTGGTAAGTATTTCAGATTTTTAGTTTTCTATCTACTTTGCATTATTATTGGTTATTAATAATAATTATATTGGGCGAGCATACGATGATATGATATATTAGGGGGTTCGACGCAAAGTACCAATAACGTAACCGGCCAAAACACACTTTTGTTGGTCATTCGCGTACCTATTTCAATGCTGTAATACACGAATGACCAAATCAGTTAAGTACCATTTCCACGTAAGACCAAAGCTCAAATTTTTGGTCAGATGAATATTTTAATGATTCATTGGCAAATTATCAAAACATAACCATAACCCAATTTTTTCTTAGAAAACATGTTTTTTTAAACATTGTTTTAATGATAACTTGGTTCTTATTGAAATAGAAAAAGAACTAGTTTTTTGTTTAATTTTAAAAAGAGAGTAGGTATAATATTTTAGTTGCAAAATATATTTTTTCTATTTTGCCTTTTTTTGCGTTTGCAGAGGACTACATTTAGCCGGGACCGCTATAGTTTATGCTATAGTTTAGCCGGGAAAACTATAGCATCCTTACCATTCTGTCCAAATCATTGCCATTTACGTGATAAGGTTTTGCCGATTTGCGTTTATGGCACATTGCGTGCTAAAGGTTTGGCCATTTGCGTTTTGGCATAAATAACGCGTAATAAAGATTTGGTAAATCGCGTATATGGTACTTTACGTATTTGGCACTACGAGTATGAGGCTTAATGCGTATTTTGGCCTTATGCGTTTTTGGTCATATGCGTCGAACCCGTAATATAATTTATAAACTGTAGGTACCTACTTCGTTATTTTCTGGTTCTGCGAATAATAAGGAATATAATTCCTTCATAACAATATCAACTATCATCTTTAATTTACAACTGTATTTATTGTTTTATTATTATCATTAATTTGAGCAAATGTACCTATTTCCCACTATTTATTTTAATTATCTGAAATAAATGACTTATTATTATTAATATGAGGAGAAATCGTGCAAGCGTGGGGATTATGGCAACACCTCCCTATTAAGGGGGCTTTCGTCTAGCAGTGGACGTTTTCTGGCTGATGGGTGAGGAGAAATCACAGATTATACTTATTAGAAACTTAAAATTTAATTTTACTTTATACAATATTATGTAGCTTACTGACATTAATTATTTAACACTGTTTTAAATCCCGTTAATAAGAATAGAAGTTAATTAATTATTTACTTATTTGATCTTTGATTTTAATTTGACATTTAATATAATAATTGATTATAATTTTGGGATTTTAATTTTAGTTTAATCTTTCGACTTTTTTTATTTATTGATTGATCTTTATAAATGACCTGATTAAATTTTGACCTACTACTGTATTTTAATCCTATTTTTTATTGTAATGGTGTGCTTATTTGGATGTTTAGTTTATATTAAATTATTATTATTACACAAGAAAGAAATCCGTTGGCAGTCCTATAATTTTCTATTGACATACTCATTTGAACTATTTAGACATAATTTAATTTAGTTTTTCTCTCTATGTATGGATTTGTTCTGAAATAAATTGATTATTATTCACATTATTTATTTACTTTCTTAAATCTAAGTTTTTTACAATATAAATTTAAAAACATAAATATTATAAAAAACCTAAACCTAGAGTGCCGCCGGCAGCGGGGCAGGGCTCAAGCTGCCGGTGGTTAGGGCTGCAGAGTGAGGAACCTCCTGACAATGCGTGCCGTGTCAAGTACCACTGCCTTTTGTATCTGACCCTTGACCCAACCGTCTAGCGAGAGCCTCTTGAGGTATTGGTCGAGGCTCTTCGCTATGAGACCGTTCGCCGAAACGACTATCGGGACAATAATCGTCGAGTCAACATCCCACATGGCGGTTATCTCGAAGGCTAAGTCAAGGTATTTGCTGAGTTTGTCCTTCTCGGCCTTTACGAGATTCTCGTCATGTGGGATGGTGACGTCGACGAGCACTGCCCGGCGCTGGGACCGATCCACCATCACGATATCAGGCTTATTGGCGACAATAGTCCTGTCCGTGATGATGGAGCGGTCCCAGTAGAGCAAAGCACGACCATTCTCGAGAACTGGAGCTGGTGCGTACTTATAGTACGGCACCTCCGACTCGACAAGGCCGTATTGAAGAGCAAGTTGCTGGTGGATGATCCTGGCCACTTGGTTATGCCTGTGCAAATACTCGCCGTTAGCAAGATGCGAACAACCGGAAATAATATGTCGGAGAGATTCCCCGGGACGGTGGCATGCCCGACAGATGTCGACCGTACCGTCCTTCATGATATATTTCCGGTAATTGTTCGTCTTGATAACTTCATCCGCAATTGCACAGGCAAACCCCTCGGTTTCCCCAAAGAGGTCCCCGAAGCGCAACCAGTTCACCGACGCGAGCAAGTCCACATCGGGGCCCATTAAGGCCCGATAGAACCGCCCGTGCAGCTCCTTGCTCTTCCATACTTCCTTGCGGTCGTCGGTGCTTATCACCGATGGTCTGCGCCAGTTCTCGTTTGCCAAGGAGAGCGGCGTGAGCCCCTTGTCAACTGTCACTACATCGCGATGCATCCCACACTCATTGTTAAGGAAATAATCCCTAAGACTGCACACTTCACGATTATGGAGGTTCTTGGCGTTTAAAAAGCCACGACCCGCCCACTTCCGTGGAATGTACAGTCTCATAACAGATGAGCGTGGGTGTAACATGCGATGCGCAGTGAGCAGTTGACGGACTCTTCTATCCAGGGCGTCCAGCTCAGTCTGAGTCCACCTAAGTATGCCAAAGGAGTATATCAGTAGAGGCATCACCCAACCATTGAAGGCGCGCGCCTTGTTGCCGCCAGACAAAAGACTGTTGAGTACTTTTGTCAGCCGACAAAAGAAGCGCTCCTTCACTGATTTTTTGATGTCCACTACTGATATACCCAACGACTCTGACATACCTAGATACTTGTAGGTCTCGGCCTCAGAGAGAGATCTGAGAGTCATTATCTCAGAAAGTTGTAAATCCGGAGAATTTACAACTTTCCCCCGCTGCACACGTATGACCGCACACTTGTCAACACCAAATTCCATCCTGATGGCGCTGCTAAAAACCTGTGTGGTTTTTAGCAACTCCAACAAGTCTTGGTGTTTTGGTGCAAACAGCTTAAGATCATCCATGTACAGAAGGTGAGAAATGATTTCACCCCCCCTTCGAAGCCGATAGCCTAGTCCTGAATCCTTCAGCAATGTGCTGAGAGGGTTCAGTGCTAGGCAAAACCACGATGGACTCAGACTGTCACCCTGGAAGATGCCTCGCTCAATCCTTATCAAGTCCTGCGAATCAGAGGAGCCATTTCCACCACCTGGCTGACGAAGAACTGTGGTCCACTGCCTCATGCATGCGCCTAAGAATGATTTAACAGTTGTATCAATTTGATACAACTCTAAAATCCTCTCCAGCCATGAATGAGGCACTGAATCATAGGCCTTCTTATAGTCGATCCAGGCAGCGGAAAGGGCTCCTTTGTTCCGCCGAACTTGTTGGCTAATGGCCATGTCGATGAGGAGGAGCTCCTTAGTACCACGGGACCCAACCCTACATCCATTCTGAGCGGGGGCCAAAACATTGTTCGCAACAATGTGCGCGTTAATTTTAGTGCTCAGAATAGATGTAAGGAGCTTGTAGATGGTAGGCAAGCAGGTGATGGGTCTGTAATTTTTGGGTTCCGTGGTACTACCGGACTTATGGAGCAGGAAGGTGACACCGGTTGTCATGAAACTAGGGAGGGAACCGAGCTCGAGAGCTTCTTGGAATTGTGTCGCCAAACGGTCATGTGAGCACCGAAACCATTTAATCCAAAAGTTGTGCAACCCGTCCGGCCCAGGACTTTTCCAGTTCTGTGCCGTACGAATCGCACAACTAACGTCTACGGGGTCTATTAAAATAGACCCCATGGGTTCGATGGACTCACATTCCCGTTCGACAACACGCATCCAATCACCCTCGGTGTGCTCAACGGGCACCGACCAGATGCCGCGCCAGAAATTAGTCATGGCGCTAGCATCTGGTAGCTGTCCGTCGCTCACACGTTGCTCGGTTCCTTCCCAGTTTCGGTACACCTTCCTTTGATCGCTTTGGAAGAGGCGATTTTGCCAATATCTATCCACACGCTCTCTATAGCGGCGGATACGGTTTGCCCACGCATAGACTTTCTGCTTCAGATAGTCAATGCGTTCCGTCACACTAGCCATATATTGCTGGGGCCGAATACCAGTCCCCGCAAAGGCCTGAGTCACGAAACGCATGACTCGGGGGCGATTATTCCCCCGGCTGAAGCAGATCAGCTTTGCTATGAGAGTCCTGAACGTGCTGATACGCCGCTCGATTCGTAGTTGCCACGCGGGCACATCTCCGGCGGGTCGCGGTGCACGGTTAGTGTCCGGAAACTTAACACGTGCAACACGACACGCCGCGATAGCACCGCAGTACAAAATCGAGTGGGTATCAGTTAGGTCTTCGCTAGCCCGCAAGTACGGGGCTAGCAACGCGTTCAGGGCTCCCATAAGCGCTAAGTTACGTCTATGAGTAGGCAAACGCGGTAGTCGCGGCCTAGAGTTGAGTGCGAACCTATATTGGCCAATCGCGTCCTCCAAAGCCCTCCTCAATTGCTCACTCACCTGGGTAGACACACTCATACCCGTACAGTCGCCTTCATCGAGTACGGGATCGGCAGATGTCGCTAGTGTCGCCGCCGACGTTGGCACTGAAGCCAGTGTCGGGGCTGACGACGCGACATCCAAGTCCCGCGTCGACGCAGGCGTAGGACGAGCAGACTGCACCTCCAGGCGGAGCCGATCAAGCAAGGGCTGATCCAGTAGGTTGAGCCGCTGGATAGCCCGCACTTGATCCGATATTCGCTGAGCGGAAACGGTGACGGTAGGTTCAAGGGTCTGGAACAAAGACAGCATCCTAACACGGTACGCCGTCAGGTTAGTTCCCCCCTCTGTAGCCCCATAATAGGCGCGCATGCAGTTCTCATTATTGGTCTGAGACCATCGCATGCGACGCACTACACCACCGGCAGCGAGAGCCGGACGCGAGGCAGGTTGCCCCGCAGGCCCCAGGCATGCCGGCAGCGGCGGACGTCCCCGACGTACAGGTATTGGCGGCGTCGGTGTCCGCGGCCCGCTCACGTCCTCGCTCGACGAGCTCGTGCCGCAGGTGTGGAACTCTTCTTCTGACGGCGACGATGAGCTTGGAGACGATGACGGGACGGGCGGAGGTGTTGGTCGTGCGTGTTGGACCGCTGCATTCCTCTTCTTAGACCGTGTAATCATTATAAAGTTTTCATTTTTTCACTTTTCACAAAATTTTCTTTGGTTTGTGTTGACATTTGGCTGTCAGGTTTCATATTTTTTCGTATTATTTGCAATTAAATGTTTTTCAATGTTAAAATATAGGTTGTGTTGTCTGGTAAAGTTTTTCTTTCAATTTGTGTGGTAAATGAATACAAAACAAGCTTAAAAATGCAATAAAACCATTAAAAATTACACAACAGAAAAAAAGGACGTCTTTTAGTTGTCAGCGTATATTTATTATGATTATTATTATTATTATAACGATTAGTAGATAATAAGTATACATCGCTATGAGCTAAATTATATATTATACAAACTCTTTCATCTATTTTTATTGTTTAGGTAGGTATTTTTTGTGTGCTCCCGGCTAAACCTACCTCCCCCTTACTACCTACAATACAAAGGCTACAAACAAACACTGACTGATCTCATTTAACATAGTGCCCTGACACGGCGCGTCGAGCCTTGGAAGTCCAATATTACATACAATCTGAACGCTATTGGTATGTGATTTTGTTGACTTGTGTCTAGTATCTACCAATGTTCGAATATAACTTTTTACTGTTTAATCAATTGCCGTGCGTTAGGTTTAGCAGAACTCGAAAAAGGCTCTACCGATTTGAACATACATTTTTTTGTTTGGCTCGTCTCAATCCTGGAGTGATTTAGGAAAAAACAAGGTGGTACGAAGTTCGCACCGGGTCTTATAGTGCTAGATTAAAAAAGAAAAATCTTTGAAGGTCTAATATGTCTGTACCTTTGCTAAGCTGAAGTGAGCTTTTTCCTACCTAGCTATAAGTGTACCTCATCATTATGAACAACCCACGGGACGAACCCAAAAATCGCAAAAAAGGGTCATTCAGCATTCACACTCGACCTGACTCAACCGGATGGAAAGAGCCCACTTCTCCAGTCAGCTCTCTCTATCCGAAATCTTTATGATCGAATTTTACTATGAAAAAAAAACTGATCTATGTCACATGTATTTTTTTGCGGTGATTTTGTTCTAACAAGTGACATTAAAATGTTAGGTACCTACCTAAGTTTTATTTTTATTTTTATTAATAGGTTTGAAAGTTTGCAAATTCGATGTTACACTGCTTCGATTAGGTTTGGTCCGTTTTGGTAATTGAGTTTCGTAGTCAGCTACGAAAGAAGAATTATTTTTCATTGTTTTGTAATCAATTATGAAACAAGAATGTTGTTGTCGTTACGCTGCAACAAATGATAACAATATTTTTAACACTAGGTAATTATGAATGAAGATTACAACCCCTTTCCAGAATGGTGTCTGTTTGTGCTTTCTACTACTCAAGGAAATGTACGGAACATGGTTTTATCTAGCGATTTTAGTCTGTCCCGATCCCATACGACAAGTAGTTCGTAATGATGATATTCTAGAATATGTCCGTTTTATTACGTATTTTAATGAAATATTACATTTATTTTAGGTGATCCAAAGCGACGTTGCTATGAACCACACCAGACCCACAAATCCTGGCCCACCTCCGCCAATGAACCAACAGGTACGAATAATCAGGTCTCTTAAATTTAAGGGCACTTAGCCTGCATTCATTCGTCTATATATTTACCTCTTATGTTAGTCCTGGGGCCTTATTTTTGAATCGTACGCAAGAGTTGCGCATGCGAGCGGAACCGACTTCCGAACGATCTTGAACCTTATCTCAAACAATATCGTTCGAAGGTCGGCTCCGCTCGCATGCGCAACTCTTGCGTACGATTCAAAAATAAGGCCCCTGCACCCCTATGCGTTGTGAATAGGGGTCCTGGAATTCATTCGTCTGTGCGTCTATATTATTACGTCTCTGGACGACCACTTGGAAATTGTACCTACACTTTTCTTATAAGTAGTCACACTGTCAAGAACCGTTAACTCCAAGCTCTTTTTGTCGCTTAAGTTCTGCGTTTTAGTTTGATACGGATAAAGCGAAGCTGTGAAGGTTGAGGGGGTTGACACCGTTGACACTTAACTTCGCTAACCATGTATTTGATACAACAAGAAATTATAGTCTATGAAATATGGAGTTTGGAATCCCGATAAAAGGACGACGAATGACGAAACTAATGAACCGAATTCGATGAAATTTCCATGATCTGAGATATCTTTAACAACTAAAATAACTCAAAGCCGAAGGTTTTGTCTACGCATATCAATAGATTGATAGTCTTCCAGCTTCTTGGAAGCTGTCTTAGCATGTTATCGGTTACCTGTAGGGGATATGTTTTTCACAGCATGTATTGCTGGGCCCGGAGAACACGATAACGACGTGCCCGTTCTGCAACGCGTCCATCAAGACCGCTGTGAGGTATACCAGCAACACGCGCACACACATGGCTGCCGCTCTCTGCTGTTTGGCGTGAGTATCTTACGCATTCTTGTGCACCAACCATTTACCTGCAGTTACGGCAGTTGCGTCACTCCGCAGTTTAGGTATGTTCAGCCGGCGCTCCGTACGGGGGGATGCAAGGCTGAGGTCAGTGGCCGCCCGCACGCTAGCCTCGTCGCACGTAACTAAGCATACGTGATAGAGAGAGCGGTATATCTAGGTGAATATAGCGAGCGGTATCTAGCGCTGTGCGAGTTGAATTGCTTCTTTATTGCCTATTAGATAGAATCCTTATTTATTTCAATTCCTTTGCGGAGTGAACTTTCTGTACGTAGTACTATTATTTATTCTGTGGTTACGGCACAAGACGCCAATACTCTTTTTTAACTAGATCTATGCGTCATACGGAAGCTTTTTTGAACATCATTAAGAATACGGTTCTCATTTCGATCCGAGATTTTTATGTGAGTTAACCGATTACTCCAATATTTGTGAACCATTTCGATATGTTTCATTATATGGTTCCGTACCTTAAAAGGAAAAAAAGAAACCTTATTTATAGGATCACTTCGTCTGTAGGTATGCCTGTCTGACAAGATTCTTTATCTCTGGAACGCGTGGAGGTATCAAGTTAAATGATTTATTTAGAGGAAGCCCTCGAGGTGCTACTTTTAGAAGTTTGATATATAATTATGAAAAACCACAAATAAAACGAAGTTCAGGGACGAAATGCCGTAACCGCCAATTTTTTGCTGCGTTAAATGTGTCCGAATCTGATTCACTTTAATCGAGTAACAAACGTAACATTGGATAAGCCACCCTTTAAGTCTATAATATGTTATATATATATATACTTATAGATGCTGCTGTTGCTGCCTCCCGTACTCCATGGACACCGCCAAGAACGCCGACCACTACTGCCCCAACTGCCAGCGATACATCGGCACTTACCACAGATAAACCTGCGCCGTCCAACTCCTAACTAGACCATAAATATAGATAATGACTAGGTTGTACCGAAACTCCATATGACCTTATCACTCACATAACGCGAAATAAATATACAGGGTTAGTCCTAATCAATTAGCATCCTTTTAAGGGCATGTTATGTACAAAACAAACAACTTTTACTATGGGGCCAACATTGATATCCTACGTTTTTTTTATTGTCCTATTAAAATGTGGCCCATAAATATAGCTGATTAATAAAAGGAAAATTAAAATCTGATCAAAAATAAGCAACTTGTAAGCATTTTAATATCATGCTAGACAGAGAGGCGAAACAGCAAATCGTGACGTCACTTCTCTGTACGCCATATACATTCTATTCTGACAAGTAAGGCGTGACGTAATTTTTTGTTTTGTGGGAAAGGGATAGAGTTGGCTCTACCAAAAACTTTAAACGCTTTTATATCAGAACTTTAATAACCGATTTAATTTATTTTTTCAATAAACATACTATATTTACTTAAATTCTTTATCAAAGCTATTGGTTTCAACGACTTAAACATCAGTCATCTACCTTATTAGACACGTAATAGCGAGTAGTTTGTTCCCAACGTCCCGCTCAGTTTAGTTTTCGGTTACTACCTAGTTATTATCTATACTTATGCCTAAACATTCAAGGTGTTACTTTAAAACGCTGATTATGTTAATTGACGTTGCTCAAACTGCGCATTTCATTTTTGTATTGTGTCACACCTCATCCACTCCATGTTTGACGCGGAACAAGTTATTAGTACAGGCCGATTCAAACTTAATGGCGGCTGTGAAGTTAGGCGCGAGACGCTGCGCAGTAGCAAAATTTAGGCGTGCGGTGTGCGTACAATAGCAAAGTGTCGCTTGCAGCGCACTTCACAGCCGACATTAAGTTTGAATCAGCCTATAAACGACGTGAGTAAATTAACCAGTGTTTTTAAGTAAGCTCTCTATGACGATTTCGCAACATTTAGTCTATATCGTTCCTGATATACTATATATAGCATAGCGTTCATTTTTATCGGCTTCATAAAAGAGAGAGGAAAAGGAACAAAACGGAATAAGTACATATAGCTTCACAGCCTAATGCGTTTGTTAATTAAGGGTACTTAATTTAATAACTGATACTTTGGTCTTTGCACATATGCCAGTGTCCATACGCCAGGGGGCTTGTCGTTTTGACTCTCGTAGACTCTCTCGTTTGTCCTATCGCGCTCACTCAGAGTTTTTCAGTGTTTTTGAGTAATTTCTTCATTATTTCAACCTAGTACCTATTGTTTACAAATAAGTTGTGCATGCGTCTTACGCGGAATTATTATTTAAGTTTTCTTTACAACACATTTGCTCAACAAGTGCATTTACGAAGCCTGTATACATCGTTCGAAAGTTAAACATTACGCACCATACATCTGAGCGTGCGGTAAAGCCCTTACCGCACGCTCAGTATTTAGTTGCGACTTTCCGACCGATATATAAAAACAAAATAATAAAGTTTGCCTCATTATCTGTTTTAAGTACTTCTGTTGTCTGTTTTCTCGCGGCGCGTCTCACTGTGTTGTAAAACGTTGTATGCCACTCGTGCGGTATTGGTTTTTACAAACTGTTGACTATGGTAAGCCCGAGACTAAATCTTGGGCTTACCTTTGTACATTTGTCTACTCGTTTGTAAAAAACAACTTACCGCACTAGTATCATAAACAACTTTTTCGGAAACATTTCTTTATTGTTTTTTTCCTATAATTATTAGTTTGTTTACGTTATTATATTTGAGTTAGTACCTTTTTTGTAATGCATTTAATATTTACTTTAAGCTAGTTATTGTGAAGTTGTCATGTTTATCCTAAGCAAGTTCGATGAAGCTCTTCAGAGCGTGAGGTAAATAGCGTTAGATAGCTAAAACTAGGATTTCATAATGTGACTGAAATTTGATACTTACCTTCTACTTGACATTATTATTTTAGACATAGATTTTGTACGACTTTGAAAACTACGAATAAAATTATATACCTAAAAACATTATTTTATTTAATATTTCAAGGAAAATGTACACATAAATACCTAACTACTTAAGGCTTGTATATTCCAAAATTGCCCCTCGCAAAATAAATGTTATTTTGTCAAATTACTCAATTTTAAGCCAAAAAATATATATGTTACAGACGAACATCCGTCTTAGTGACTTCTATGGTTTAAGACACGATTAATGATACTTTCCACGATAGAAAAAAATACCAAACAGTGCCTATTTTTAATTATTTTTTCAGTTATATGTCCTTATTACAGAACACAGTAACATAAAAATATTATAGTTATAATTATATATTAAATATAATAGTATTTTCGAGAATTTTCTATGATTGAAAAGTTATTAATTTCGATACTTTTAGAATAATCTGATAAAAACTTAAAAATCGAACCTTGACACGTAAGAATATGCGTAACCGCCATATTTTTGCTCCGCTAAATGTAACCATACCTGGTACAGCTTAAGACTAGTGATCCATCGCATAAAAAAGTTGAAACGTGGAATATCCTGGCCTTAACTATGTTTAGTTCTATGATTGGTCTAACAAAATTTTTCCGCCAACGATTTGCTTCGTCTTTAGTTTTATTGGAAAGCTTTCTAGCTCCCCATTTTGGGTTAGAAAAATATCCATATTAGGTATTATTTACACATTTATTCAGAGGCGTATTTTTAAGATCAATATCATCACATCACGTACAATACACTCTTACAATATAAAAAGTAATACAGGCTAAACTATCGTGTTAGGTGAGAGTTAGCACGCGACGCGACTTGCATAATAATGTAAACCTAATCTTATAAATTAATCGATCGATAAAAGTTAATCGATGCGACAATGTGGGCTACGTGTGGATGTGGAGTACGGAGTAGCAATTTTCTTATATTTTTGCACTGAGTCGCTGCATAAGTCGCTCACGTACAACCTCACATAATTATACCTAATACTCCGAGTTGGTACGGTGGTCTGTTAAGATAACAGATAACAGCATGCTGACCATTTCACCTTTTTTTGTTTTATTTATACTAAAAGGAGCTGTATACTTTTCATGGTAATCTTTATCAAGGAGTGATTGTAACAAGGAGTGATTAGGCGACGTACTGGTTGGTGAGCGCGCGCAAGAGGCGCGCGCGGCGCGTGGCGGCCGCCTCGCGCTGTATGTCCTCGCTGTTGTTGGCGTTGAGCTCGAGCTGGCCGGACGCCTTGACTGCGCGCGCGCGCCGCCCGCCCTCGCCGCGCCGCGCGTGCAGCGCCACGCCCACCTCCAGCAGCGTGCCGTCCCACACGCACCCGTAGTACGCGTCCATCGCGTCGCACGCGTTGCCCGTCTGCAACACAACAACCACATATACAGGGTAAGTTCTAATCAGTTAGCATCCTAGGGCATATGAAGATGAGTGGGGAAACCACTATAGTAGTTTTTGAACAAAGCTCACGGATGAAAGATTTGACAAGCATTTTTTTTTTAAATTCTATCTAGTGATGAGACGAGCAGAGCGTTCGCCTGGTGGTAAGAGTCACACCGGCCCATAACAGTAGTAGTGCTAGAATTGTGAATTTGCGAACACAATTCTGCGCCGCATCGCACTGCGCTCGTCACCCTGAGATATTAGATGTTAAATTATGAAAACTGACGTGGTTTTGACACATTTTTGTTTTATTCATACGGGAATACTCACGTTTAATTAAATCGGATACTCCGACTATAGTTTCGATCACATCCGGTGACCTTTTTCAAAGAGTGAAAACAGAGCCCGACGAGCGTGCAGCTGCGTCCTGCTTAGTGCTAAGCAGGACGCAGCTGCACGCTCGTCGGGCTCTGTTTTCACTCTTTGAAAAAGGTTAGTTAATTAAACGTGAGTATTCCCGTATGAATAAAACAAAAATAGATGTTAAATCTTTTCATACCCAGTAATTTCTCTGGTAACATTGCCCTTTACACCGGAACATAGTAATGCACACTACTGCTTGGCGGTTGAATGGCTGGCAAAGCTGTGGTACTTCCCCAGGCGGACTCTGCAGTAGAGTCCTACCACTACACTACTTGGTAGCTCTGTACACTCTTGATACCTGCACTTGTTACATCACGATGTCAAAGACAACGATGCCGCTCGTCCTCCTTTGCCTTATACTCTTGGCGCGTAGATGTTTGGCGCAAGTAAAAAACTGCTGGTTGTGCTTTACGGATAGAACAATAAAATTTCACGCGAGGTAAGCAGTCGTGATCTGATCGCCAGTATGTTTGTGTTAAAAAGTCATTCGAGTTAGTGACATTAAGAGTATGTTGGCGTAAATTGTTGGATACAACATTACACAGATAGCGGAAGTTTGTCATAATCTGATAATGAAGCGCATCGCAAGCGCAAGCGCATTGACTGCCTTATAGCTCAGTTGGTAGCATGTCTGCCTTCAGAGCTGTAGGGCGTGGGTTCGATCCCCACCAAGGGCAAACATTTATGTGACGAACATAGATGTTTGTTCTGTGTCTGGGTGTAGTATGTATTATAAGTATGTATTTACGAAAAAAAATATGTATATAAGTATTTTATCAGCTATCTGGTTTCCATAATACAAGCTTTGCTTAGTATGGGGCTAGATGGCGCTGTGTGTAAAATGTCCACCAATTTATTTTATTTTATTTATTTATCGATAAGCGCATCCCCACCCAAGGCAAACATTTATGTGACGAACATAGATGTTTGTTCTGTGTCTGGGTGTAGTATGTATTATAAGTACGTATTTACAAAAAAAAAGTATATAAGTATTCTATCAGCTATCTGGTTTCCATATGACATATGCTTTGCTTAGTTTGGGGCTAGATGGCGCTGTGTGTAAAATGTCTCCCGATATTTATTTTATATTTATTTATCTAGAACTGGTCCTACTGTTTACCTTCACATGGGTCGGAGATATGACGAGAATATAGGAGTAAATTTTATTATGAAAACTGACGTGGTTTTGACACATTTTTGTTTTATTTATACGGGAATAGGGTAGATGACTGATGTTTATATCGTTAAAACCAATAGCTTTGATGAAGAATTTAAGTAAATATAGTATGTTTATTGAAAAAATAATTTAAATCGGTTATTAATGTTCTGATATATAAGCGTTTAAAGATTTTGTTCGTGACAACTCTGTCCCTTTCCCACAAAACAAAAAATTACGTCACGCCTTACTTCTCAGAATATAATTTATATGGCGTACTGAGAAGTGACGTCACGATTTGCTGTTCCGCCTCTCTGTCTAGCATGATATTAAAATGCTTATTTTTGATCAGATTTTCATTTTCTTTTCATTAATCAGCTATATTTATGGGCCACATTTTAATAGTACAATAAAAAAAACCAGTCATCTAGCCTATACGCACGTTTAATTAAATCTGATACTCCGATGAAACCGAACCGGGTCCGTCGAGTTTAGGTGTAAATTGTTTTAAAACAACATTACACAGTGATAATACCGTCTGTCACGGCAGCCAAACGTTACCAGGGGGGCTAAAATGGCTGCGTTTAACAATTCTGCATAATATCATATGATGATTCATTTCGCAAATCGTAAAACGGTCACACAAGCGCCAATTCATGCTATGATTTTGCAATTCTATTACGGAATTCATTAGTTTGACAGTTTTCTATAGAAAGTCGTAAAATGGTCGATGAAAGATGAATTGCATAAAGTTAACTAGCAGATTCGTTAGAAGTTACTCGAGAGCAACTTTTTACAATTAATTCTGCTAAGAATGCATAAGATGAACTGCTTTTAGGGGAATTGCTTAATGCGGCCATTTTAGACCCCCTTCGTGTGTGTGTGTGCTTGTGGTTACCTTCTCTGCGAGGCACTTGAAGGCGGTGGTATAGTCGGCCTCGTCGGGCAGCTGGCAGAGCGCGGCGGCCTGCGTGGGCGCAGAGAGCGCGAGCGCCGCGCGCGCCGCCCGCCGCGCCAGCCCCGCCTCGTCGGGCGCGCGCTTGCTGAAGTGCCACGAGCCGGCCGCCAGCGCGCACAGGTACCGCCGCAGCGCGCCGCCCCACCGCCCGCACACCATCTCCACGTCGCCGTACAGCCGCAGCCTACGCACACGTATACAGTAAACCCAGGATAGTTGCCCCAGGGGTATAAAGTAAACCCAGGATAGTTGCCCCAGGGGTATACAGTAAACCCAGGATAGTTGCCCCAGGGGTATACAGTAAACCCAGTATAGTTGCCCCAGGGGTATACAGTAAACCCAGTATAGTTGCCCCAGGGGTATACAGTAAACCCAGTATAGTTGCCCCAGGGGTATACAGTAAACCCAGGATAGTTGCCCCAGGGGCATACAGTAAAACCAGGATAGTTGCCCCAGGGGCGTACAGTAAAACCAGGATAATTGCCCCAGGGGTATAGTTGCCCCGGCTGTAATTACACTAGTTTCCCGGATGAATCGCATGCTATTTTATTTATCTATCGAGACATTCTCCAACTATCACTAGATTTTTTTTCTTTGTTATTGGCATCGCATTTACTGCATTCTGCCAGTGTCAAGTATAAATGTATGTTTCAAGTATTTTATAGTATCAAATCAAATAAGTCATAAAATCATAGACAGTCACACAATATTAGACACAGTCAAGTCCAAGTTATGCCCTAGTAAAGTTGTGGCGACTTTACTATAAGTTTTCATGGAGTTTTTAAAACAACACGGAAAGACATGTTCCACCACATTACATCACTTGTCCACACTCGTGCATGTAATACAACACTCAATGAATAAAACACCACCATTTTTAAACATTAATTAGAGAAAAAACACAAGCATAAGAAAATTATAGAATGCGACATGATTTTTCCGTGTTCCCGCAGGTGCTTGGTGCTGTAGTTGTTGCTGTTGGAGATGGAGGATGGCCAGAGGCCGAAGTACTCTAGAACTTACCATGAAGTGTTGTAGGGGTAGAGCCTTAAGCTGCGCTCCAGCAGGTCAGCGAGTGACTCCAGCACGTGCTTGGTGCTGTAGTTGTTGCTGTTGGAGATTGAGGAGGGCCGGAGGCCGGTGTACTCCAGAACTCACCATGACGTGTTGTAGGGGTAGGGTCTCAAACTACGCTCGAGCAGGTCGGCGAGTGACTCCAGCACGTGTTTGGTGCTGTAGTTGTTGCTGTTGGAGATTGAGGAGGGCCGGAGGCCGGTGTACTCCAGAACTCACCATGACGTGTTGTAGGGGTAGGGTCTCAAACTACGCTCGAGCAGGTCGGCGAGTGACTCCAGCACGTGTTTGGTGCTGTAGTTGTTGCTGTTGGGATGGAGGAGGGCCGGAGGCCGGTGTACTTCAGAACTCACCATGACGTGATGTAGGGGTAGAGCCTCAAACTACGCTCGAGCAGGTCGGCGAGTGACTCCAGCACGTGTTTGGTGCTGTAGTTGTTGCTGTTGGGATGGAGGAGGGCCGGAGGCCGGTGTACTTCAGAACTCACCATGACGTGTTGTAGGGGTAGAGCCTCAAACTACGCTCGAGCAGGTCGGCGAGTGACTCCAGCACGTGTTTGGTGCTGTAGTTGTTGCTGTTGGGATGGAGGAGGGCCGGAGGCCGGTGTACTTCAGAACTCACCATGACGTGTTGTAGGGGTAGAGCCTCAAACTACGCTCGAGCAGGTCGGCGAGTGACTCCAGCACGTGTTTGGTGCTGTAGTTGTTGCTGTTGGGAAGGAGGAGGGCCGGAGGCCGGTGTACTTCAGAAGTCACCATGACGTGTTGTAGGGGTAGAGCCTCAAACTACGCTCGAGCAGGTCGGCGAGTGACTCCAGCACGTGTTTGGTGCTGTAGTTGTTGCTGTTGGGATGGAGGAGGGCCGGAGGCCGGTGTACTTCAGAACTCACCGTGACGTGTTGTAGGGGTAGAGCCTCAAACTACGCTCGAGCAGGTCGGCGAGTGACTCCAGCACGTGTTTGGTGCTGTAGTTGTTGCTGTTGGGATGGAGGAGGGCCGGAGGCCGGTGTACTTCAGAACTCACCATGACGTGTTGTAGGGGTAGAGCCTCAAACTACGCTCGAGCAGGTCGGCGAGTGACTCCAGCACGTGTTTGGTGCTGTAGTTGTTGCTGTTGGGATGGAGGAGGGCCGGAGGCCGGTGTACTTCAGAACTCACCATGACGTGTTGTAGGGGTAGAGCCTCAAGCTACGCTCGAGCAGGTCGGCGAGTGACTCCAGCACGTGCTTGGTGCTGTAGTTGTTGCTGTTGGAGATGGAGGATGGCCAGAGGCCGGAGTACTCCAGAACTTACCATGAAGTGTTGTAGGGGTAGAGCCTTAAGCTGCGCTCGAGCAGGTCGGCGAGTGACTCCAGCACGTGCTTGGTGCTGTAGTTGTTGCTGTTGGAGATGGAGGAGGGCCACAGGCTGGTGTACTCCACCACCAGCTCCAGGGACGCGTCGTCGGTCAGCACGTTATGTATCCTGGGGACAATGATGATGACTCGTTATCACACTGATAATGTAATGGGAGATTTTCTGACATGCAATTAAAAAAAAGAAGTTTATTGTTAGCGCTGAGCAGACGTGGCTGTCATTTTCAAGCTTTTTATTTTATTTTAGTCTTTGGCACTAATAAAAATATTATGCTGTTTTTGACTGTCACGTATATTCAGTGCTATCTATCGAGTTGAAGTAATATATTTTTTTTAAATTGCCTGGCAGAAAACTTCCCATTACGAAAGTACAGGGTTACGCTGAGCTAGTACCTTGACCTACTGTGCTAAAAGGAGGAAATAAATTATACTTATCGTTATGAACAACTTTTATTATGGAGCCAAACATGAACACGTGAAAAATAAAAACAGCTGTTCCCTACAGTAACGCACTTTTTGTATAGAACAGCTGGTTTTTTTCGCGATTTCAGGATACAGCCTCAGTACAATATAACTATGCACTATACACTTGTATAACTGGTGTATACAACGCATTATGAATAATAGCTGCGTCCCTTGAAACCTGGCGATGATGATGATGATGATGATAAAAAGTAGCCTATATGTTATTCCGGGAAATAAGCTATCTCCATTCCGAGTTTCATCCAAATCTATTCAGATGTTTTGGCGTGAAGAGGTAACAAACATACACACACACGTACGCATACCGACAAACTTTCGTATTTATAATACTAGCTGCGACCCGCGGTTTCACCCGTGATTCATGGGATAAAAAGTAGCCTATGTTTTATTACAAGGTATAAGCTACTTCTGTACCAAATTTTATTCAAATCTGTATAGCCGTTTTAGCGTGAAGGAGTAACAAACATACCCACACGCGCCCATACACACCAGCATGGTATAATTATATACTCCGCAGGGTATGCCATTCCGAGTGAAAAAGGGTCACGTCGTGACACAAGCCTACGTCTTGTTGTTGTTTTTAATAGTTCCTGGCCATGGATACTAGTCCTTCAGCCGAATACATATTTCTTCATCGATCCTTCTTTCTGCAGTTAAATGAGTCGTAGTCACAGTCCAAGTCACACACAGTAAGTCACAGTCAAGTCCAATCATGCCCTAGTAAAGTCGTGGCAACTTTACTACAAGCTTCTTCGGAGTTTTGGAAACAACACGAAAAGACACGTTTCACTACATTATAGCACTTGCCCACACTCTTGCTCGTAAATCAGCACTTAATGAATAAAACGACACCATTTTTATGCATTAACACTCGAAAAAACACAAGTTTTGGAAAATAATACAATGCAGCGACATGATTTTCTCGCGTTCCCGCCAAAAAAACTCCAAGCTTACGTCATCGATGTGAAATTACCAGTAGCGTGGAATCATAACTCCCCGTACTCCGTATATTACCTGAGGGAATCCCATAAGACTAAGTGATTTTGGTTGGAACTATGTTAATTCGTGTTTAACTTGAATCATTTCGCTTGAGCGGACACGAAATGACAACTGAAATGATTTGTGTATTTTATAATTAATAAATTATTAACAGATTTGATTCCCAATTTTCCAATGTTGTTGCCATAAAGTGGCAACTGGAGTGACGTAAGCAAGTGCAGTACGCAAGTACGTAGCAGACCTTGTTTTATTGGATCAGGCACCAGTAGTACAGGTCGCGTCATGTAAAAAGAACGCTGGAAGAAAGTAGAGGGGGTGTGTTTGCGCATGTGTACACTTGCGCACAAAAGTACTAGGCCTATTGTTTTAAATAATTATTTATTAGCCTTTTGCTCGCAGCTTCGTTTATTGGTTATTACTCATACCGCGCCTCATACCACCAAATAGACCGATACATCGCCTACTGAGCAGCTTAACCGCCAGCGTTTTTTTTACATGACGCGACCTATAGTAGGATTAGTGTGAGATTAATCAGGGTAGTTACCTAGCAAGTAGCGAGAACATAACGCTGACGGCGATAGGTTCGCGCAAGGTCGCCAGGAAGGCGTTGAAGGCATTCCGTGCTTCGGAGGGCACCGCGTCGCGGTTGTGGGGCGCGCCGCTCGCGTTCCGCTTCACGCCGGTAGATGGCGGGTTCGTGTACACGCCCAGAGCTGGGCCAAAGATTAATTTACTTCGTTCAGTGTGTGCTGCACATTATCTTGAAAAGCTTAAATTGACAAACATTAGTAAAGTTTTGCGTAATACAAAATAGAAACTAATTTATAAGACATAACACATTTTATATGAAACCGAACCAGAATTTCCGAACTAGTATCCACTAAACCAAGCTTTTCAAATATGTCACTTTACGACGAAACGCCCAAAAAAGAAAGATAAGATTTCACACAAAGTCCAAGTTTCATTAAAGTCAATAATTTGCATGATAGAACTCAAATAAACTTGACCATGACTTACTTTTTGTGACTATGTGGCTCGATAGTATTAAATCTTGAAAACGTTTATGGTTTGTGCAGAAAGAGAATTATCGCGGTATTTGATGATGCTACTATGGCGTACTGTTAGGTACCAACACACTATTAAAACAAATTTCTAAAACGGTATAATATGGTCACTGACCACATACCTTTGGCAGAAGGGTACGCCTTGCCACCTTCAATGGTACAATTATGCTAGAAGACACAGAGTATAATTATGCTAGATGACACAGAGTATATTCTTGACAATTTGACACTGGCCGAATCCACAAAGAGCGATACCAATAACGCAGAAGAAAAATGTAAATGCCATCAAGCAGTTAGTTGTAGATTACCTAGGTCCCAGAGCGGGCGCGGGAACTTCCTGACGCCCTTCCCGCGCTGCAAGTCTTGGCAGGCGGCACAGAGTGCGGCCTCGAGGTCGCCGGGCGCGCCGCAACCGCCGCCGGCGCCGCTCCCTTCCCACTCGCACGCGTTCACTATCAGGCTCCAGCAAGCTTCTACCACCTATACCAAACAACAACAGACATTAGCACTTTTTCTTAGAAAATGTTCCATTAAGGCTCGCGCATATCAGGTCAGGACGCTTCGTCCTACGTCATTTTCGTAAAAATGAACCATCGCACACTACAGACGGACATTTTTTCTTGAGCAACGCGACGCGCTGCGGCCCACCGTGTCTGTAGTATGTAGGAGGCTCAATATTACTTTTTTTGGTAGCAAATGGTGAAATTAGTATGTTTAAATATGGTAAGATATGACGCCTGCCCAAGATTAGCAGTATCCAGAACATTGAGTAGCAAAAGAAAATAGGGAATAGACATATGTTTTAATTCTTATAAATAAAAGGATAAATTGAGAGTTTAACTGAATCTGATGCTTACGTTGAAAAAATAATTGAAATCTACTGGAAAAGTTCTGAAATATAACTGTTCAAAGTATTTGGGACGGAGTCATCTGTCCCTTTCTAGCAAAACACGTGCTTAGCATAGAATTTGTTTGGAATCGTGTTCTTTGACGTCATAAACCTAGTATAGTGCCCTCCCTGTCTAACATGAAACGTTTATGTTAAAATGTTTATAACTTCGTTATTTATACACGTATTAAAATTTTACTTTCGATGATTCATTTTGTTGTCAATCAGCTTTTTTGTGAGTCAATAAAAAAAAACATGCATATTCCCTATTGAGGATGTCGCTTCATTGGTGCTCATTGCTTTGAGACATTTGATGGCGAGTCTCATTATCGTCCTGTACATTCCCTAGCTACGGTAACCTTCACGTCAGAACACAGAACTTATAAACAACTGCTTAGCGACAGCATGAGATGAAATAACACCAGTGCATTAGGTAAAATTTGTTTTTAAAGCAAATACATTTATTATTATTTTACCTGTGGTCTAGGTATGATGCCGTCACCCGCCGTAACAGCCCCGACGCAGGCCTTGCATTTATTCGCCAAACTTTTCAAGTTCAATCGATGGTGAGGCCATTCGCTGAGCACGACGTTGACTTGCAACAACAGTACTTCCCAGGACAGGAGGCGGCAAAGGCGGTAAAGATTGGGGTCGTTGCCCCCGCCTAATTGACTGCGAGCTTCGCCCTCCAAAACTGAGAGAAGAGAAAGAGCCGCGCGCGAGCAACCGGCTTCAGCCCGTGCTCGTGCCGCTCCCGACACCACATATCCAAAATCTTGCAAAAACCCGCGCGGTAGAGATACAATCGCATTCCCAAGCGGCCCCGCTGGCTTCCATGAAGGACTCAGCTTCCATAGCGGCGAAGGCGCTTTCATCATCGCCAACTTTACCAGACACATCCGAACGTCGTCCGCCGTCGATGCGTCGATAAGACGCTTCTTGAGTTTACCCATCTCTAACTCGGGCACCGTGTTTACCTCGAAGTCAGGGGTGTCCCAGTCGTCAGTTAGTAATTCCGAGGGTATATCCATGCTTTCGTCATCTATATTGATCGGGTCATTCATGATTGTATGTAATTGCTCATCAGATATCAATTTCCTTCTAATTCTCTCGGCTTGATCTCCAACATGCTTCCTTAAGTATTCCTCGATTCTATCGATGGGCAAGCGACATTGGGAAGTGGCTAGATGGAGGAAGAACATCCTCAAATTTGTCCAATCTGTTTCTGATAAGTTGGATATTAAAACTGGTCCTAGAGCCCAGAATAGCAGGTCAAAGAACTTGATTCCAACAGTCTTAAACTTGTTCAGGAAATCGGGGTGAGTTGATGGTATACCGCCTTCGAGGGCATATCTCACAGCGTTTAGAGCTGACACTCTATTAAGAAGATCTCTGGCCACCGTGAATGCCCCACTGGATGAGGAGCCCTGGATATCAAGCTCTGCCACTTGTCTATGAACTATTGGGATCTCCCTAGCCAGGTTATCAGCTTGTAACACGGCTATGATGCCGGTGTAATGATTAGCAATAGATTCTTGCAGTTTTTGTAATAGAGATGGCTCCTCATTTAGCAATTCATACCCAAAGTTTAATGCTCTGATGTATCCAATAATGTCATCATTTGTCATACTGGCATAGTAAAAGTTGCCCCAAGGAACTCGCGTCTGTAATCCATATCCATTTATAGAAACATCTTTTTCTAGTAAATTCGAGTTTTCTCTACAGCCAAGTATGTGTTTCTTGGCCATTTCATGATGCCCATAAAAGAAGTGATTGTAACACAGATCAAAATGGATTTGCATTGTGAGTTCATATTGTGTTATTATATTGTTACCAGCATTCCAATCATGGTGCATGTCGTCGGAATCTTCAGTGAGGTGGATAAAGGATTCCATGACTGGTATTATAATATTCTTAGGATTTTTAGTTCCCATCTCATATTGAGCTAGCATGTCCTCTAAAAATTTTATGCTGCTTAAACGAGACAATTCGCACATTCGCAGGACCTTTTCGAAACTTGGATTCAGGGTCGAAAAGTTCGTTTCTCCCTGCATGCCAGGCCTGTAATTAATATGCAGTTAATCAATTCAGTTTCCTAGTTTTTAAGGACCAGAATGCGCGCTCTCTCGCTCACGTATTAATGTATAAAATCACTGAACAATGCTATGAAAAATTGTTCAAAAAAACAATGGCAAATTAAAATCCAATTTTTCATGTTTTTCTTAGTAATTTTATATAATCCGATTTTTCACAAAGTGATTTTATGTCTTTAAAAAGTGTTGAAATGTTTCAGCGAGATAACTGCGCATACTGGACTGAACCTTAATAGCATTTACACAAAAACATTAAAACACAAACTTACAAAATCATGAAAGACATCTTGTTGGACTTGGCATAGAGTGCAGTTTTGACTGGGAATCGCACCACCCATCTGTGATACAATGTGAGAGCAAACTGCACCTGAGGCTGCATTAGCAACTCTGCAGGAATGTCCTGGAATAAAATAGCATATAATATAGTAATAACACAGCAACACACACAAGGTTTTATGTAACAGGTTTTATACAAGGTGGAAAGTGTAATCGGCTGCTATCTCTACCATTATAAACCTCTAAAAGGGTCTTTCAAATAGAGCGGGTCGATGTTAATAATCTGTGGCGGGCATTTTGTTTTGGCGGCATCTGTCAAATCTGTTTTTTCTTATTCAGTCACTGATGCCAAATCACCAATGCAAGTTACACGGTTGAGCAGCATGTGCAAATGATAAAACTTTATTATCAAAATGAGTGTTCGTTAGTGCAAACGTTGCGCGCATTGCGCCCATTTTACGGCAGACGCGGTGGCCCTTCAAAGTCTACTCTCCAACGATTGGTGACCAAATTTGAGACGACCGGTTCGGTAAACAACCAAACAACACCTTTACGTCAAAGGAACGCCAGATCGGCCGAGAACATCGCCGCTGTACGTGAGAGTGTTCAGGAGACTCCGAGGCAGTCGATTTCTCGCCGTGCACAAGAACTCGGCCTTTCGCAGACTTCAACTTGGAGAATTTTGCGTCGGGACTTGGGCCTGCATCCGTACAAAATCCAACTGACCCAAGAGCTCAAAGTTAATGACCATAGACAACGCCGTGTGTTCGCTGAATGGGCTTCGGAACGCTTGGAAGAGGACCCCGATTTTGGCCGAAAAATAATATTTAGCGACGAGGCACATTTTTGGATGAATGGTTTTGTTAATAAGCAAAATTGCCGTATATGGGATGACCACAACCCACATGAGGTTCACTAGGTGGCAATGCATCCACAAAAAGTTACTGTTTGGTGCGGATTTTGGTCTGGCGGCGTCATTGGTCCGTACTTCTTCGAAAACGACGTGGGCGATGCCATCACCGTCAACGGCGAGCGCTACAGATAATTGATAAACAATTTCTTTTGGCTTGAATTGAACAATATGGACGTGAACGACATGTGGTTCCAGCAAGATGGCGCTACTTGCCACACAGCGAACGACACAATGGACATTCTGCATGAACGATTTGACGGTAGGGTTATCTCTCGCAGAGGTGACGTGAATTGGCCACCAAGATCGTGTGATTTGACTCCCCTAGACTTTTTCTTGTGGGGTTTTCTGAAGTCACAGGTCTATGCCAATAAGCCACAATTGACTGTTGCCCTGAAATCCAACATAATGCAGGCCATCGCTCAGATTCAGCCGGATCTATGCAGCAGAGTCATTAAAAATTGGACCTCTCGGATTCGTGCCACCATATGAAGCCGCGGCGGACATTTGAACGATGTCATATTCCATCCATAATGGCATAAATGGCCCATTTAAAATCCCCCTTTAAAGGCCCCTTTCAAATAAAAAATAAATTTCGTTAATATCTCACACACATCTTCTTTTATTCAATTTTAACATCGATCCGTCCTTGTTGAAAGACCCTTTAGTTATGGAACTAAAAATAGACTTGTTTTCCATTATACCATACAGACCATACCAATAGGGTCAGAAATACATAACGGACTTTCTATGTATTTCAGCATGCACATTTCACACAGCTCTATCCAACCCCAAACAATACAATCTGGGTATCTAGAAGTCGCAAGAGGATCAGTTTCTTCTGGGCAAGCGTGCTTCATCATAGAATGCATCTACAGGTAATATCAGGCGTAATCGGGGTCAAAAGCCCATACATTAAAAAAAACAGAATTAAAAACCATAATACTTTTTTACATTCATGTAGGTATTACTTGCACAAAACTATGTTATTTTAGGCTTGCATCTTTGTTTGCAACAAACAAAGATGCAGGCAGGATAAAGTGTATTTACAGTAGAATTCGGATATAACGACTTTGCTTATAACGGCGAACAGTTTTTAGCGACGACGATGTAAACTCTTGTTTGGTTTCATAGTGAGTTACTAGGGAAACATATCCGTTTATTACAACTCCGGTTTTTATTTCGATGATATTAGTCCGGTTAGAACGACGGGCAGTGTGTTGTTTACAAAACCTACGCAGCCGATACCTCCCCGCCCCGCGCTCTGGCTTCTCTTCGCGAGCTTATACCTATCCTTGTTAGCTCGCGTAAATCACAGTCTGTTGCGACAAGGTTTAAAGCTCGACACAATGAGTTCTTGTAGGTACATTTGTGGATCACTTTATATATATTACAGTATACATTAACGGCCTTACTTAAAAAAACTTTTCAACTGTTAGTCACTGCTTAAGATGCTCTACCATCTTCTCTATGACGTGAAGTTGCACGTGCTAGAAAAGGACAGAGAAGTTTAAGCAGTGACTAAGAGAATCGAGATTATTTTAGGTAGGGCCGTAAATGTTTAAGTACCATTTAAAGATATAAATGTAATTTATATTAAATGTTTTATTTATCTAAATATACATGTATCTAACTATACTATTACATAATGTACATGTTAAAAACAAACTTAAAATATTCGGCCACTTTGTGCGTCGTCCGGTTAGTACGACGTAGTTTGGCCGGTCCCTTAAGGGTCGTTATATCCGGATTCTACTGGATTGTAAAATAAGAACAAAGATATCAAGTCTAGTGAGTACCTGTGGTGGAATAGCAAATGCTCCATCAGTAGCCATGTAGACCAGGTCTTGCATCAGTTGCAGTTGAGACTGCGGTGCCAGCTTCGTTTCAAATATATCTGATGGATCAGAATTACGTAATATGAACAGTGCCCTCCACGATCAATTAACCTTTGTACCTAGTACTATTATTTACTCTTTTTTTTCTGTTATTGGCCAAAAGGTCACCTCTGTGGTCCAACTCATAAGCAAAAAATTGTGTAAACCAATTTTTTTAAAATTAGAACTGGAGCTGACTTTACTGGTGATTATTTAAATCATACTAGATGATTATTTTACAAAACAAATACTTTTCAAATAAAAATATTAAGGTGTGGATCTGGAACTGTAGTGAAATAAATTTATATAATTTAAAATATGATCTTTAGTTCCTGCACTAACTATATCTCTTTACAATATTAGATCAATAACAGCCAACTGCAACAGCAAAACTATAATGTTATTGTGAATAGTGTTAGTGATCAGTTTCTATAATAATTATAATAACAATAAATTAATTTCATAGATAAAGAAACACCTGAATTTATGCTCAGCAGTATATTTCAAGGTAAAATTATAGACACAACTGATAAAACATAACTGAACATAACTGATTGCATTTGCCTCCGTTAGTCTAGTCCATCCAAAGGTTGCCTGGAAGAAATCGCTTAAGGTGATAAGGCTGCCCCTTGTACTACCAAATAATGTACCCTGATTAGTTGTAAGTTGTTCTATATTTCTGGTGTGCAATACTGTTGTATTGTATTGTATAAAAGTTATAGTTATACAAACTTACTCAAATTCCAACGAAGAGTAGCGGCAACTCTAAGTGCTAAGATCTTCAATGCAAGTTGTTTCCTTGTGTAAAGAGCAGGTCCTGGAGTGCCAGAGCCAGGAGGCGTAGGAGGAGCATCCACATCTACTACCCGTTCGCTAGTAGGCTTAGAGTGGCCATTTTTATTGTCCACCGCCAGGAACACTTCAATAAGCTCACATGCTGATGGTTCTATTCAGATAAAATTCAGTGTGTGAGTAATTGCAGTCACATACGATGATGATGCTATAACATTTAATGTTACCTTATTTATTTATTAAGCACTTAGATCAAAGAAATTGCATAATACAGTAACATGTTGAAAAATACAGAACAATCCCATGATCCAAAATAGCAAGCACTCGACATGGCTAAAACAGTGGATTCGGATTGCAACTATTACATAGATTCAGACACTTAAAAAAATGATAACAAAAATAACAAACGTTGTGATCACTGAGGTCATGTTATCTTAGAGCATATTTCAATAGCACTACCCATACATTTCAGTTGTGTGTGATGGCTTTAAGTATAATGCTTAGTTTGGGGCTAGATGGCGCTGTGTGAAATGTTCACCAATATTTATTTATTTATTACTTATATTATCTCTAGGACAAGAATGTGACAAAGTTGTAAATATGTATACATACCCATCTTGTTAACGGAGTACAACAAGTTAAAACAAAAGTAAACTTCTGCAATAATATCAAGTTAAAAGAATAATTCTTACTAAGATTAACATTCCAAGACAAATTCCCATACAAACGTTTAGGAACCACTAAGAAGTTATTAAGTTCGAGTGGCCAGCCCCAGTGTCAGAGTTAATGTGGTAATAATGCTGATAGAAGTATTATGTTTTCTTTTTGTATCTGTTCAATTTTAGCTCTTGAAGCATTCCCATAAAGTAAATTTGGGGTAGATCATTTTGAGGTTATGTTTAAACGAATAATGTACCTGGGTTTGGTCGAGACAAGTGGTTTTTTAGAAGATTTGGGTCGAGGAGAAATTCAAACCATAATATTGTGTCTGGAGAAATTGGCACAGTTCCCGGTCTAAGCAAATCGACGTCCATTGTTATTTATGTGGAAGTCAAAGCAGAATCTCGACTTCATTAAGTACCGAGTACCTAGGAAAACAGTTAGGCGTTTTATTACTGTTATACACTAGATAACTGTAAACTTGATATTTAACCAAGCTATTGTTAATTTGCTTTTTGTATTTCTATAGTCCTCCAAACATTTTGATTATTTTGACTATTTTGTTGATTTTGTTTTGTTGAATGTTGATTGTTGAGTTGACATGACAGTTGGTTGGCTTGACTTTGACTGTTTTCTTGTCATGTCAATGTTGATGTTGACATTCTTGACATTAGCATATTTTTTTCTTAGTTTTTGGCATCACACGTTGTGCATTCTGCCAGTGTCAATTTTATGAATTTGCAATTTTTTTTAATAAACTCAAGTCATATTTGTCATGAAATTACAGTGAGTTACTCGAAATTAGTCATAGTCGAGTCCAAGTCATGCCCTAGTAAAGTTGTGGCGACTTTACTATGAGCTCTGATGAGCTTGAAATTCTTGTCCTAGGACTACACCCGACCACCCACCCGACTATGATCTCTAACGTATTTTTCAAAAGTTTTTGTCCTAGGATTTTCTACGTAGACATTTATTATATACTTATGATCTTTTTTCCTTTTTAAGGAAAACTGCGAAAAAACGTAGTAGGTAGGTACATGCAGAGGTTCTAGGTAATTCCTAGATGACTAGTAAGTACCTACTTAACTATCACCTCCAGTTGTTAATGTAACACAATTTAACACCTTCACTAGGTACCTATAGACAGCGACAATGATAAAATGAATGGACGGGAAATAAGCGCACGAATTTTGAAGACTTATATGTTGAGCGCCAGCTCTTCACTCGCGTCAGTCATACTCTATCTTGCGACATGCGGGCCGTACGATACGACAATACAAACTTCTAATACATGTACATGTGTTCTCTTTTTGTCATGCAGTACTTAGATTAGCTATCTCTATTTTCTGGCAAATGTAATATGCATACTTTTAGCTAGGTATGCTTGATTATATTGATGTTACCTTATACATTTTGAACGTTTTGCAAGCGCTGGGCCCGTCCATTCCAATAACACCTTCGCTGCCTATAGGTACAAGAAGTGACCTAGTGTGTGGTATACTGTTATCTCTGCGATAACCAATAAATTATTTATCGGCGTTCTGTTGTTATCACGACATGCTCTCTAGCAGTCGCTTAATAAAGAAAATAAACTGCATTCTTTTCACCAAAGTCCCTAATTTTACTAAGTCAAAGTGGTTAAGTACTTGTGTTTTTCACGTTATTTTACTTTGTTGGGCTGGGTTTTACTACGCAACTAGTGTTTAAATTGCCATCGTTAAACAAATTGTGAAATAAGTAACCAACTAAATAAATAATTTAAATATTTATTACTTAGTTGTGGTGAGCCGCACGGTTAGACACTTCCGCTTTACATTTGGGTAGGAGTAAGTGAGAGTTCAAAATTATTTTTATTATTTATTATAAGTACTTACCTTTTTCTATACCATCATTATCACCATTCGCTGTCTTCTACCATTGTTTGGATAGATAGATTCTTCATAGATATTCATACATATACATACATTATCGGCCTTTTAAAAGACCGCCGCTATGGTCATAAACCTTCCCTAGAAGAGAGATTGGGTCATATCCACCATACGCTGGCCCCGTGGCGGTTTATTTCACATACGTCATTGAGTTTTTCTCCGTACTTATGAGGTTTTATTACCATGTTTTCCTTGACCAAACACCAGTGGTATGAAAATCCGAACATAAACTCCAAAGAGCTCATTGGTACGAGCCCGAGATTGAACCCACGGCTTTGAATATACCAAGTCAAACAACAAAAATACTGGTAGCAATATAGAATTGCTCTTTTCCAAACATCATTGATCTAGGTAATTATTTGATTATATAGACAGCTAGATCCTCCAAGAGGTAATTGTTTGTTTTGTTACGGAAGTTTGAAGGATCTCTCTCTCTACGGAAGCACCTACTTTAAAAGAGGTTGCCGTAGTAAGTAGTTAATAGTTATAGGTAGTATAGCTCGTTTTGTCTTGAAGTTATGTCTCATGCTATTGTTTTTGTGAGGATGATGAAATCTACGGTGGACTTAGAAAATTTATATTTCTCTGTTGGTGGAGATGCTTCACATTGAAAGACTGTCAAGGAAGTGACGCTCGAAGGTCATTGACATACTCTTAGCATGGCATGGTGGTTGTAGTTATGGGACCAACTATTAGGTTACTTACTATATGGGACCAACACTATGGCTACTCACTTAACGTAGGTGGTATCTGCTTATACATTTTCTTCATAGTTCATCAATCAATTATTTTGTACTCATTATATTGAACATTTATTACGGGGCCAACATTAAGTTCACGAAAAAAACAGCTGTAATATGTAGCTCTATTCTAGCCTAGAATTAGTAGGTGGAACTAGTAGGAAAAAGTGACCCGAGGGCCAATGACGCAGCTGTTTTAGAACTAGAACAAACAATTGCTGCTTACTCAGTTTTATACTTGCTTATAACTTAAAAGTTAAATTTCAATACACCTATCTACTCGCACAGAGCTATTTATGTACTTCTTTATACGTAAATAGGTAGGTAATATTGATTTTCTGAGTACTCTCAGGAGTTATCGCGGTGAAGCCCGGTGTAATATCAGCTGTTATCACATCGCACCAAAAACGCCGCAGCGTTCAAAACAAAACAATACAGAAAACGTGTGAATATAATCGTGTATGCAGTCAGGAACACGGAACTGTAGTTTTTATTTAAACACGTACAATGTGGTCGATTTTGAAGATGTCAGTTGACTGAACTAAACTAACTGAAGTATTGCTGTCTTTAGCTACCATGTCTGATAAAAAAGGGACAATGATATTTTAATTAGAATAGATCTGTCAACTAAAGCCTTAAAAATTTACCACATTATTTATGTTAAGCACCTACTTATTTTGGTAGAGTACGTACACATATTGTTGTATTACATTTTTTACACTCCATTGCGCAATTTTCGTAATTTGAAACAAGCATTTTCACACTGGCAGCGATATTGTTTGAAATAAGATTCAATATCGTCCGTAAGTCAGCGGGCCTAGACAAAGTAACATTCGATTAGCGATGACGCTAATAGAAAAGTCCCAAATGTATGGGATTGGCATAAGCTATCGCAATGTCACGTGGTCTTACGTTAACGAATAGAAACTTGCTAGACAATGTCAACATCTTTCGATTCCATGAAACGAATCGACATCGGCGAATAACAACTTCCATAGAAATGCGTAGACAAGCGGCACTTTTGGCTAGCGTTATCGCTTAGTTTTCGATTCGCTCGATAGAAACCCTAGCGAATGCCGAGACCCTGTAGAAAACGAAACAAAATGGCGATTTAACACTGTTTTGAGCGGTATGTTGTGGTTTATTTTGAGTATTTTGTTTAAAATAAAATGTGTAGGTAAGTATGCGCTTTATGTGTGAATGCCAGTGGAGAACTTATTGGAAACCGTTGAGAAGACGTGATAAAGCATTATTTATAACTAGCTGCACCCCGCGGTTGTTGAGATAAAAAGTAGCCTATGTTTTCTTCCAAAGTATGGGTTACTTCTATATAAAATGTGATCCAAATCCGTTCAGCCGTTTCAGCATGAAGAAGTAAGAAACAAACACACATCAACAAACTTTCGCATTTAAAATATTAGAAGTGTGATGTGATGCAACTACTTTAGGCTCAAAAAACTGCATTTAAATAGCGGCTAAAAGAAAAACATAATTTAAAATTATTTGCAATATTATGTAATAGGTAATAACAATGAATACTTATACATTTTTCAAGGTCGGTTAATACAAGGCCAAGATCATGGCAATAATAATTGTTTATATTAACTAACATAAACGATGATCCGGCGAAACCAAAATCTGCTTATTCTATTATTTCATACTAACTCTCAAGTATTCTATGGCAATTTGACGTTTGCCGACGAAAGTCCAGAGACAAAATGTAAAGTTTATCGAACAAACGAATAGAGAAGGCGTTAGCGAAACCTATGTGACTTTGTCTACCAAACGAACTTCGTTATCGCTTAAGCGTTAGCGATTGTCGATATGGAATCGCTCCGAAGCGAATGCCACTTGTCTAGGCCTGCTGGTCCGCTCGCATACGAATTTTGCGTACGATTCAAAAATATATGGCCCCTGCTCACCTAAACCGAACCGAACCGAAACCAGACCGAAGCGATTCGAAGTGTTTTTCTATTCTAGTCCTCTGCCAACTTCGATCGAATTCGCGATTAGTGAAGAGCACGTTTTATCATTTTTGCTATTTTGATATCTTCTTTTTCATGTCTTCGCCACGACTGCGATGTTTACTAGTATGGGCGTATACAGGGTTAGTTCTAATCAGTTGGCATCCTTTTAAGGGCATATTCTGTACATTAAAACAAACAACTTTTACTATGGGGCCAACATTGAAATCGCGTAAAAAAAACACCTGTTCCATACATTTTACCCAAGGTAGATGAACTTTTTGTATGGAACAGGTGATATTTTTTCACGATTTCAATGTTGGCCCCATAGCACAAATACCTATCTGTTTTGTGCCCGTAGTATAAGTTGTTTGTTTTGATGTACAGAATATGCCCTTAAAAGGTGCTAACTGATTAGAACTAACCCTGTATAAGAGGGGGGAGGGGGGCTGACGCGTCCCCACCCCAGAATGGCCTAGTGCCCACCCCAGGATATTAGGTTCACGACAACCTGCCATTTGCATCCACCGGTTGCCCGCGACTTTTACTATGACGTGGTCTACCTATCTCGGATTCTTATTTAAACGGACTAAACTGACATTTCGAGTATTGCTACTTTATGGCAAAATTTAAATAGTGCTGTGATAAAAAGATTAAGTTTCTTAACACGTGTTAAGAAATTTAATCTTTTAATTAACTTATATTTATGTTATTAATATTAGTTTTACATAAACCATAATGTGCAATAAACGATTTGACTTTGAAGTTATTATGTTAATTAGCTTAATAATTTCATACCAGTGAATTACCTAGGTACTTCGATATTTTCATATTAATATTTCTACCTAAATGGTGTTGTTCCTTAATTATGTTCGATTGAAATCTTTTCTATACATATAAATAATGAAAATTAAGTTACTTTTCCCTGTAGCATTACAAAACAACTTTTTAACACAATATGTTTTCTCTTTTCTACCTGCTTTTCTACACTTCGGCACTTAATAATTTTATTCGACAATTCTTTTGAACGATATAAACTGAACTTATCCATCACTACGGTTCTTTACTATAAATTTATTTGGTTCTTTAGGTGGCAGCATTATTTTGAAAAGTGACATTTCAAGCTGTCAGTTTAGTCCGTTTAATTATGAATCCGAGTTATAATGGGGAGGGCTACCTACGCTTCGTGTTCCGGTTTGTAGTCACCACTCAAGAACCTTTCTTCCCATCGGTTATCAGTTGTTTAAACGATGTGGCCTGCTCATTGCTACTTTAACTTGGCGAACCCTGGCGAGCTATATCGGTGATTTTGGTTCTATGGCGAATATCTTCGTTTCGGATTTTATCGCGCAAAGTAAGATGCTGAGTTACCGATTCGAAATTATAGGCGGATTAAGAGTGCGACTAATGCCAGAAAAATAACAGATTTCACCCGCGCGTCTTGCATTAGTCAATAAACGGCTACTGGGCTAAAACATTAGTTTGGCTTGTTATTAGTAAAAAATAATGTGGTGATGTCGCTGATAATTTAGAGCATTTGAATTAATACAGTTTTTTTTGTTGTTAATTTGTATTTTTTTAAATAATAAACCAGATTATTATCCAAAATTCTATTCAGTTACTCCGCTTCTTTAAGTTTTTCCCCTGCCTGTAATATTTTTTTAATCTGAATATTTACGTTCCTTATCATTAAACGATGTGTTTAAAAATACACCTTTTACTTACTTTTGCCATTAGTCGCCCCCTTAAATTAACAAAATTGGGCGTTGACTCGGCTTCATCAGCCATGGCCTGGCAGCCCGCCCTGGAAAATAACCCTAGTAAAATCGTTACTTCTATATTAGTTTGGTGTATACTTCCAGTGGAGACGAACGCGTACCAGCAGATAGGGCAGAGCACGGAGAACACGGTCTGCATCGAGATGGACCTACTACAGGTGGGCTCGGAGCCGGTCGGCATGCGCTGCCCCTACTGCCAGGAGGATATGATGACCAGGGCCACGTATAGGAACTCCACATTCACACATATCATCGCGCTCGTTCTCGGCATTCTGTTCTGGTGAGCTTTCCCTTTTTTATTATTATTGGTAGCACACTTATTTATTAGTAGGTTTATGTAGTAAGTAAGTAGGTATAATACTTAGGTTTTCAGTATTTTAGTTGTCCTGTTTTGTTCTAAGGGCAATAAACTACATAACAAAAGGTAAAGGCTTTAAATTTAATAGGTGAAATAATGTTAATTAGAAGAATTGTTAGATGAAGTTCTTTATTATTCTTTTCATCACACTTGCTCGTAAAGTGGATCTTATTACATCGGTTTAGGTTCATAATCCAAGCTATTACGCACCCGTGCTTTTTACTTTACATTACGTCACTTGTGCTATAATAGGTATAACCCGGTAAAGTCAAGTTTGTACGTGACTGCAATTAGACGTATGTATACGAAGCACTCTTAATATAGCCGGGTAATACTTACAGTTTTTTTGTAATACCAACAAAGAGTTCTTATGCCGCTGAAGTAAATGTCAACCTGCGCGCACATTGCTGGTTTGGGCGCTATTTTCCGCAAATGTTTGTTGACGTTTTTGCTGTGTGGTTGATTATTATCAAAAAAAGTTTGTTATTTCCTCGCAAGTGTGATGAAAACAGTCGTATGGAACGCATAATACCGCCTCTAGTGTAATGACCAACATAGCACACTCGTATCATAATGTACTATTATGTTCTTTATTAATATTAGTTTTTATTTATTTATCCCGGATATTAGGTAACGTTACTGAGGTGGCGGATGAAAGGGCAGCCGTGATTTCCACTTGCTTGTTTTTTATTCATCTTCTCCTTCCATCTGTTCCAGGTGGTTATGCTGCTGTATTATCCCATACGTGAGCAAAAGGTGGAAAAACGTCGAACATTACTGTCCTAACTGCAGCAAATTTCTGGGTGTATATTCGAGAAAGTCTATAATTTAGTAGCGAGTACGTAGATAAAGATTACTATTTCGAGAGAAAAGATAATGCCGTAAACAGAATTGTCGGGTTCCTATTCAGCGACTATATTGTTAGTAGGTGTCAAAACATCCACTCTTATGTACATACAGACACACAGAACAAAAAACCCAGCATAATCAGAAAATGTAGGTACATAGATTATTAAATGTACCTGGGTACTATAACTATAATAGGCTAGATGACTGGTTTTTTTTTATTGCCCTATTAAAATGTGGCCCATAAATATAGCTGATTAATGAAAAGAAAATGAAAATCTGATCAAAAATAAGCAACTTATAAGCATTTTAATATCATGCTAGACAGAGAGAAGAAACAGCAAATCGTGACGTCACTTCTCTGTACGCCATATAAATTCTATTCTGACAAGTAAGGTGTGACGTAATTTTTTGTTTTGTGGGAAAGGGACAGAGTTGTCTCTAACAAAAACTTTAAACGCTCATATATCAGAACATTATTAACCGATTTAAATTATTTTTTCAGAAAACATATTATATTTACTTAAATTCTTCATCAAAGTTATTGGTTTCAACGATATAAACATCAGTCATCTAGCCTATTCGAGTATGAAAACAAAAACAAGTAACTTTGAAAAAAAAAACATTCAACCGACTTCAATTTAATATGGGACCACCTCAGGAGTATACCCTTTCAAATAAAAAAAAGTATTTTCAAAATCGGCCCACAATTGACGGAGAAATCGGTAAACATTATAAATATATTTTAAAAAAAGCATACATATCGTTGAACATAGATCATAGAACGTGTTTTGGCGGGAACGCGAAAAAATCATGTCGCTGCATTGTATTATTTTCCAAATCTTGTGATTTTCGAGTGTTAATGCATAAAAATGATGGTGCTGGTGCTTGCGCACGAGTGTGGGCAAGTGATATAATGAAGTGAAACGTGTCTATTCGTGTTGTTTCCAAAACTCCGAAGAACCTTGTAGTAAAGTTGCCACTACTTTACTAGGGTATGACTTGGACTCTACTATGACTAAATTCGTGTGACTAGCTGTGATTTCATGACGTTTTTGGTTTAATGATTACTATAAAAACTTAAAAATTCATAAACTTGACACTGGCAGAATGCACAAAGTGCGATGCCAATAACAAAGAAAAAAAAAAAGGAAGAAGATCATAGAAAATAGATCCTCCTTTTTCGAAGTCGGTTATAAAATATAGGCGTTACCTTCTGAGCCATAACGGTTCTAGCGGGAGCGGGAGGTTGGTCCAATTGTTGTCTATTTCGTGTCAATTTTCACAACATATCACTGTGAAAATTATGTACTTAAGTACTAAACTTAAGTAAGAGTATTTATGATTGTGTTCTTCATCTACTGAGTTAATGTAACAAGAGTCGCTTCAAGACAATTTTATCACAATCCTTACCTTGAAGTAGCAAATGCACCGACAATGCATTTGGATTTATGGTTGTCCTAAAGAAGCGGGTTACATTTAGGGCCTTATCTCATTAGGACGCACCATAGCGGCGCGTCTTGAGAATAAACGAAACGTCAGCCGGCGATTCGTTTGCCGCCACCAAATTGGTTGTGTAATCAAGCGGGCTCCAGGTGAGGTACCCTCCATCACTGCATACATTTTGTTGGTAGCGCGGTTGCTTGCGCCGCCACTGTATCCTTGCGTGAGATATAGTGATATAGGCCTTACCGACAAGACGCGCGCTTGTCTGTTTGCCCTCTTATAAAATAAGTAAGTAGTATCTTATAAAATAGGGTCCAAGTTATTTTTTAAATTTTATTCTTTATTTTATTATAAACCGCAAAAAAGAATAGAATAAAGATGTCATATTTTCTACCTTGTCGTTCTTCCATCAAGCAACCTTTGGGCCTTACCCAAATAATCCATTGGAATTTTTAAGATAAGATAAGATTTCAAATAGGTACTTATAATGTTATTAATAATACTGTCAAAACAAGTCGCGAAACAAGCCAAAAGTAGGTAATACATTATCAACCATAATGATGTTAAATATAATATGATACACATACCACAAATTTATAACTATTGTCGTCTTTAGCATTAAACAATTAATAAACCTATTATAGATAAAGAGTGTTGTCTTTTTTTAACCGACTTCAAAAGAGGAGGTTCTCAAATCAACTATGTTTTTTTTACATTTTATTATTTATTATATATATGTTTTATTTTTTTATTTTGTATACTTATAAGTTACGCGATTTCTCCGCCAATTATTAATTGATTTCGATGACTCTTTTTGTTTGGTAGATCATAGGTTCAGAGGTGTTCCCATATAAATTTTATCGAAATCGGTTTAATAGTTTGGGTATTTAAGTATATCAAAATAACTGGAAATAAGACGTCATCCAGGTAGTCAAAATTGAAGTCGGTTGTTGTTTTTTTAAAGTATTATTTCATAATTTACAAAACACTAAAAATAAAAATAATTAATAAAAATATCTAAAATAAGTTAATTATTTTTTATAATTTTTTATTTATTGTTTTAGTGTTTTATGCATAAGTAAGATGGTAAATGCCCACCAAGTATGTAGTGTATGTAATGTAGGTACATAGTAACCTACTAAACTAGATATGTATTATTCATATATTATTACATCTACTCACGCTACATTCTAAAGTTTATTTATGTTAAAGTTACTTATATATACTTTAAAGTGACGAGACGAGCAAGACGTTCGCCTGGTGGTAAGTGACACGCCTGCCACAACAGTAGCAGGGCAATTTGTTTTTTTTTTTTTTTTTTGTTGTTGTGTGTAATTTAAGTATATTGCTTAAACCTTTTTTCCTAGAGTAGGTATACACTAGTGTCAGCTCGAAGATTGATCCGCATATTCCTTCGAGCATAGGAAGTGGCAAGCCAAGGCGGACCCGTCTGTCAAAAGATTATAATGGTCGGTGACCATAAATTATACCCTATCTCTATGTGTGTGGTGAGAGTTTATTTATAAGAAAAACTTTTTTTTAAATTAGTTTAAAAGTTTTCTTGAAAGTATGCCATGCATTATTCCTCGCAAAAACGTTGTAGAAAATTACGTGAAGTGAAGATTATCACTATTGGCGTCTCTAATGATAATGTTTATTGGAATAACTTCACAAGTAATTATGTAAGTACTTGTAACTTTTTTTAGAATTGAAATATACAAATCATAAAGGACTTACAATTATTTACATACAAACGAATATATATTTACATAATAAGACACACATACATCTATTAAAAACCAATTAAACTACACCAGTAAACCACTACCGATGGAAAAAAAAACAAAACGCTGGCCCCATTGCCCCGTTGAATGGCAATTCTTAACTTTTGCGCAGGGTATAGGCCAGCATTTAGACACTTTTTTTTTCAGAATTGTTTAGTAAGTAGAAATGAAACAATTCAGTACCTACACGCAGTGGAACAATATTTCTACGAGTATATTCACCTAGGAAGGCTACAAAATTCGCCAGTACTGGTCCCAGCTGGTAATCGACCGTGATAAGTGGAAGGAAATGGGAGACCTTAGCTCAGCAGTGGCATCCTTTAAGTAAAAAAAAACATACTGGGTTATAAACTTGGGGTGCACTAAGAAAAAAGAGGGTCATTGTACTCATAATTGTAAATAACTTTTGCTATGGGGCCAGCCAATCCTAAAATAGCAAAAAGCAGCTTCTCGTAAAAAATATATTTTGGTATAGGTATGAAACATCACATATTTTTTGTGACTTTGGGTTTGGCTCCGTAATAAAAGTTGTTTAGCAATAAGCCAAAAAGATGAGTACAATGACCTTCTTTCCGATTCGTTTGAGTTTAGAACACCGCTAGCTTATAATGCAGTATAATAGGTGTCTGAGTCTGGCTGTACCAAAACTAGGAGGTAAATATTTTTTGGTGACGAAATTAAAGTTATTTATGTATTTATAAAAATGATAATGTTTATTCTATAAGACGTAACTACATTTTATATCCTATTATATTCAAACACTTATCACAGGAAACGAAAATTACTTTTTCACAAGTAGGTATCCATATAATAATAATTATTCTAATTTTGAATCTATGTTACAACAGTAAAAACATTATAATTTTAGTGTATTTAATTGATTTTATTTTCAATAGGTAAGTATTTATATTTTATTTAAGTTTATCGTTACTCATACCGGATAAAAAATTACATAAAAATAATATTGGTGCAATAAATTCGATCACTTATAATTGAGAAGTTTTCATTAAATCTACAAACCTAAAATAATAAAATATTTCTGGAAACAATGTACTTAAGTTTGACCAAACTAAATTTTATTAAGTAAACATAATTTGCAATTATTGAAACAAGGTCTTTTCAATATTTTTTTATAAAATATTAATTATTTTATCATTGATAGCCTAAACTGACATTTCCACGAAGTAGACAAGATTTAAATTACATTTGAACAAATGGTTTAGTTTGGTCAAACTAAATCTAGTGTATGCAAGAATTAGCGCCAATATAGACAATATAATATGATATATACGGGATCATTATGTTTTTGATGAAAACTAACGTGGTTTTGACACATTTTATTTGCATTTTAGCGTGAGCGCGAGTAAACCCGCGAAAATATACAACATGTAACAAAAAGGTTCAACAATACGAAAGAGTATGTACCTATATACTCATCATTATGAATAACTTTTACTAAGGAGCCAACCATGAGATCAAAAAAAACACCTGCTCTATACAAAAAAATCCTTGGCCTTGGACATAATGTATGGCACAGCTGATTTTTTTCGCGATTTCAGGGTAGGTCCGATAGTAAAAGTTTTTCATAATGATGAGTACCTACATACATAACCTTCCGTATTGTTGAACCTTTTTGTTACACATTGAATAAAAAAAACTTTTTGAAAATTCTTACTCTTCAAATGCGCGAGCGAGACAGCAAAGTCACGCAAGACTTCAGCATTGGAACACGAGTGAAAAAGAGGCAAAATATTAGCCCCCTGTCCACCTAGTTCACGAGCCTTGATAAAAGTCTATAAAATCATTTCTTTCCGCGAAAAAGAGATATACGTATCCATACCGTCACGTTTCCGCGCGTGGTAAAGACAATTTTTCCCCGGCGCGTGCTAGGGGACTGAAAACTAAATGAAGCATACCCAAACCTGGCTAAGATTTATAACTACAGGTACGATTAGGAAGCGAGGCGAGACGATCACGAAGGCGTGTAAGACCCGACGAAGGCGCGGCACTTCGGGCAGTAGTGGTTCGCCGTCTTGCACGACCGCATGCAGTACGGGACGAAGCAGCCGCAACAGCATCTGAAGTGAACGGAGACACGATTTCATTTTTACTGGCTCTACCTACATAGACAAAAACATTATAAAGATAAGATAAAAATAACTTTATTGCCAAAAAAAAATCATCATCATCATCATTGACAGCCATAAAACGTCCACTGCGAAGGCCTCCCCCTTAAATAGAGGGGTGTTGCCATAATCCCCACGGTTGGCAGGCGGCTTAGAGATCGCAGAATGGTCACCATCGTTAACCAAGAGGACGCTGCTGGCCGTCCTCCGGTGGGTCTGGTTGCAGTTTCCTGCCCAGGTCCCCCAGGTCTAAAAAAATATATATATACGTAAATGCTAGACATAAAAGAGAACAATAATTAAGTTTTATGTTCAACGTGTTTTAGTAGTTAGTATTAGTTTTTATAATTATTATGATAGGTACCTAAATCTTTTTTCATCACACTTGCTCGTAAAGTAGATCTTATTACATCGCTTTTAGGCTCATAATCCAAGCTATTATACACGCGTGCTTTTTACTTTACATTACGGCACTTGTACTATAATAGGTATAACCCGGTAAAGTCAAGTTTGTACGTGACTGCAATTAGACGTACGTGTACGAAGCACTCTTAATATAGCCGGGTAATACATACAGTTTTTTTGTAATACCAACAAAGAGTTCTTATGCCGCTGAAGTAAATGTGAACCTGCGCGCGCATTACTGATTTGGGCGCCATTTTTCGCAAATGTTTGTTGACGTTTTCTCTGTGTGGTTGATTATTATCAAAAAAATATTGTTTTTTCCTCGCAAGTGTGACGAAAACAGTCGTATGGAACTCTTGTGCTATTAGTCATTACGCTCTCGGCTTTCTTATCGCGCTCGCCTGCGGCTCGCGCGCATAATACCGCCTCTAGTGTAATGACCAACATAGCACACTCGTATCATAATGTACTATTATCTCATAGGTGCTGCGCCCCGCGGATTTACACGCGTGACAATGAAAAACGGCAATATTGACGCTTAACATTTTTTTTATAGTCAATTGACGAGACGAGCTAGACGTTCGCCTGGTGGTAAGCGTCACGCCTGCCACTAACAGTAGCAGAGCCAGACTGTGCCGCACTACACTGCGCTCGCCACCCCGAGGCATCCGATGTCAAATCTCTTCATACCCAGTAATTTATCTGGTAACATTGCCCTTCAAACCGGAACACAGTAATGCTTGCACACTACTGCTTGTCGGTTGAATAACTGGCAAAGGTGTGGTACTTCCCCAGGCAGACTCTGCCGTAAGAGTCCTATACCACTTGGGTACATACATTATTATTCCGGGTAATAATCTATCTCCAATCCGAGTTTCATCCACATCCTTTCAGCTGTTTTTGCGTGAAGAGGTAACAAACATACACGTACCCATCTCATACAGACAAACTTTCGTATTTATAATATTAGTGGGATCCGCTTTTCATATAAGAGTAGCCACCTTAACATTTTCTTAACATTTGTATTATTTCTCCGGTATCGGGCACATCGAAATACGAGCCACGTCGCGGGCGACGTGCCTAAGGACACCATCGGATGTCCGTACTCAAAGTAAGTACTTAGTAATGAGTGCCAACGATGCGATGTTGTGCAATTTGTTTTGTTATAATAGTTATATTGTACAGATACAATACCACTGCAATGAGAGGTAATTAATGGGCAGGAGTTTTCTGTTACCATTAGGAGAGCATGTCGTTTGTCTCTTTTCAACACATTTGCAAAAAAAAGCCTTTATGAAGCCTGTAAACATAGTGGGAAAGTTGAAAATAAAGCACCATAAAACAGACCGTGCGGTAAAATTTTACCGCACGCTCCGTTGTATAGAGCCGTGCGCAGCGACGGTGATAATGGAATGAATGGATCAAAATTAAGAAGATAACACATTCAAGCATACCTAGCTAAAAGTATGCATATTACATTTGGAAAAAAGAGATACCGCATCTAATTACTGCATGACAAAAGAGAACACATGTACATGTGTTAGATGTTTGTATTGTCGTATCGTACGGCTCGCATGTCGCAAAGGCAGAGTATGACTGAAGAGAGTGGAGAGCTGGCGCTCAACATATAGTCTTCAAAATCCGTGCGCTTATTTCCCGTCCATTCATCTTATCATTGTCGCTAGCCGTACGTAAAGTTTACGGTATTTTTTTTAATTTCAATAATAATATACCGGGTGTTAGTTTGAACACCGTTATCCTTCTAGGATATCATTGTACTCATCATAATGAACAACTTTTACTATGGGGCCAACCCAAATATCACGAAAAAAATAACAGGTGTTCCATACATTTTGTCCAAGATCGATGAACCTTTTTGTAAAAAAGGTTTATAACAATTCAGGTTTGTAACAATGTTACCTTGCTACCTTAAAAACGTTTACTTCAGTGTTCGATAAATACCATAGTTGATATAGAGAATTGTTAAATCAATAAGGCATACTTGTTGGAATTGGAATCGTAGGTATGCAAGTATGCTCCGGAATGAATTCGTTCACTCATATCAGGCTGCAATATTGAAACATTGTTGTATTATTCATATAGATCGATACCATTTCGTAAATTGGAGAGCGTTCGTTTCTTTATGTATATGATTGCGGGATGTTTCGTAGAGTCGTAATATGTATTTACCTACGAAATAAGTACCTACTTAATGTAATGTAGTTATATAATATTTTTAGGGCCAAAGCACACGCGATACTTAGCGATTATTTAGATACTAGCAATCAACGATTTTGCGATTGCATCGATGCTGCATTGCATTTTGACAACTTACTGGGCTCGATTGCTTATCTATAATCGCGATTTATTGCGAATGTTTTGAGGACCTAATAGTACTTGGTCCAATACGCATTTCGTCCAACTCGTAGTTGGTGCCTAAATTATGTTTACCAGATAATTTTGAGAAACAATTTATAAACAATTTTACATTTAAATTAGCCTTGAAAAAACAACTGTTAAATAGAATACCTATATACATAGCCTGTGTACCCATAAGTTAACATAAGCTTATAAGCTTATTACTCAATAGTAATAAGCTTATTTAATATCGCTAAAATGTACCTATACTTTATACATACTCGTAGAGTAAATAGTACCTAATTAATATGAGAGTCGATGTCTGCCTACAACCTGCTATGCAGTTTGGCGGAGTTATAAATTTGACTTTTTTGTCTACTCAACTGCAGAGTCCGCCTGGGGAAATACCACATCTTTGCCAGTTATTCAACCGCCAAGCAGTAGTGTGCAAGCATTACTTTGTGTCAAAATAAATAATTTTGTATTTGTATTTGTATTACTGTGTTCCGGTTTGAAGGGCAATGTTACCAGAGAAATTACTGGGTATGAAGAGATTTAACCTTAATATCTCAGGGTGAAGAGCGCAGCGCAGGATTGTGTTCGCAAGTTCACTATTTTGGCACTGCTACTACTGTTAGTGGCAGGCGTGACGCTTAACACCAGGCGTACGTCTTGATCGCCTCTTCACATGAACGTTTAAAAAAAAAACACTATTCTTATTTTACTAAGACAAAAAAAACGCATTTTTTTATACACAGAAAGTCCAATATTCATGAATAAAGTGTAGTCACACACTCACACGCCAAAATACAAAACTATTCCTAGCTTTCAAACTGTCTACGATGCAGGATCCCATGCATCCCATTCTGGCTACGGTCATGGTCTCGAAATCGTACAATGATATCGAAATCACATCGGATTGTGTGTAAAGTGCATCGCTACATCGAACTTCCAAAAAAGCAAGCAAGCTGCAACCGAGCATGTACCATTGACCATTGGAGATGCCAATTGCGATAATCTCCATAATTTTCAGCTTTTTGCGAGCGACGAGGTAAACACGCATGGCACACTTTTTAATAAAATTTCACACTAATAAAAAAAAATCTTTCTTTGTATGACCGCACACTAAAACAAACTTTTTTATCCAATCTAGTGACGAGACGGGCGGGACGTTCGCCTGGAGGTAAGCGTCTCGCCTGAATTTGCAATCCTGCGCTGTATTGCGCTCGTCATTAGATATAAGATGTTAAATCGCTTCATATTTAAGTAATTTCTCTGGTAACATTGCCCGTCAAACCGAAACACAGTAATGGTTGCACACTACTGGCACCGATTCCAAAAATACCTGATTATAAATCGGTAAAGTACTCACTCATCATTATGAGCAAATTTTACTATAGGGCCAACACTGAATTCGCGAAAAAAAAACAGCTTTTCCATACAAAAAGTTCATTAACTTTGGACAAAATGAATGGAACAGCTGTTTCTTTTCGCTATTTCATTGTTGGCCCATAGTAAAAGTTGTTCATAATGATGAGTACATACATACCCTTCAGAAATATATTAGGTCTATGGTAGTAGGTAGAAATGAACTTACCCGGCTAGAACACAAAGCGCAGCCGACACGATATGGGTCCTGTTATTGGGCACGTAGTCAACTCTAGTAACGACGCTCCTATTGCAGGACGCACAGGTAGTGCCAGTGGGGCCTGGACCCAGCTTGGCGGCAGGGCCGGTGCTAGGAGGGGGCGTCGTGATGACCGTCGTCCGCGGGGCCGCGGCGGGAGCCACGAACCCCGGCGGGGGAGGCGGGTTGTCGCCGAAGTACGACGGTGGCGGTGCTGGATTCGGGTGCGATTGCTCGTATGGCGGTGGTAGGCCCATCTTGTTCTCCACTGAAAAGGATGATTGATACTATTTTAATATTTATTTCCGAGACTTCTTAGTGGCCTTTATAATGTCGTGGGCCGAAAACTCGGGACGAATATGGCATAAATCAATTCAAAAATTCTTCTTTAAATTCACTGACTGATGAAGAGTTAAAAAAAAATTGTATTCATTTAGACTCATCTATCAGAGCTCGGAGATCACCAAATACCTTCGATTGAATCCAAATTTGATTTAATATAATAAATCTTTAATCCAATCATACTACAATAATTAAATAATTTTAATTTAACCTTTTTAGTATTATAATTTTACGAATTCGATGTGCCGTATACTTGTACCGCGCACACAAGCAAAAATAAATTATACCATTGAGCTGATCTGATATTTGATAGGAGTATCAGCAGAGAGTAACGAATATGGGTCGTCACTGACGAACGAAACAACATCGCGAGCTATCTCGATACTAACGCCATCTAGCTTGGAGGAGCCTAACATTAACAACGTTATAATTATTATTCGTTCGTACGGTTTTTAGTCAACTGTAAAACGAGATGACCAAGTGCTTGCCTGATGGTAAGCGCATGCTCATCAGCACCAACCAACATTTTTAATTGTATATTCAGTTTTCTTTAAATAGTACTTATCATTATCGCTGAACAAAAAAGTTGAAACTTTTTAACATCTCAAGTATTCATGATAATTTGTACTTACAAAAAAAACAACATTTTTACTAGGTATCTACGGAGTAAATAACAAATGGGCAATGCCCAAGATATATTATTTCTCAATCTCAACCAATGAGATATACTTAATAATAATAATCATTTATTGTCAATTTATTTGGATAATTATGCATGAGCTAAATGTAGTAATATCTACTTAAGTTATAAATTGTTTAATTGCATGGGATTATTGGGATATTACATACTATCTCAATGATATCAGCCTTATTTAAAAAAAAAAAACGCCTAACCATTTTTTGCCCCAACCGTGGGGGCATCAAAATTACTGTTTACCTACACCTACCAATTTCGGTCACATTTGAACTTGAACATTTTATTTGCATCTTGCCTATTATAATTTTATAAGTTACTTACCGTCGAACAAAATAATATGCATGCTAATGCTGATTTTTCCAAGTAGATAGATTCGGAAACTTTCGATTCGGTCGGTCAATAATAGCAAACAGTTGTTAAAAAATATACAGTATACGGTACATTTACCGTGATACGAGCTCCCGTAAATAATCTTATATCTCGTAAAATAAATAATCTTAGAACGGTAAAAGCAAATAATATGTACCTACTATAATGTAGTAAACCCCCTTATCACTTTAAAAATGTATCTACCAGATGATTGCTGGCTTTAGTGTTCGAAATAGTTCGAATCACGTAATCATGCGAAGATTCTTATTCAAAAGATCTAGAACATACCTACTATAAGTAATACAGTTATGACTGGTTACGTAGAGAACTACGAAGTAATTGCAGTAAGTGCCTAACTGCAACAATGCAATTTATCAGCTTTGCATTGCAAACACTTTTCGTAGAACTCATAAAGTATGAAGCTGGTTAAATACAATATGCGTAGGCAGGGCCGTAGCTAGACCTGAATTTAAGGTAGAGCAGCTGTTGTTACAGGTAGGACGCTTCACATAGATTTGATTATTATTAGCTGATGGTATCTTTTAAGGCAGGGCTTTGCCTCTCAATACCCCCCCCCCCCCCCCCCCCCCCTTGGGTATGGCCCTGTCCGTAGGTACCTACATCCATACATACAATTTAACGCCTTTTTGCCATTAGGGTGGGGCAGGGGCTACATCTTTATGTACACTTGCTACGAATCGGAAATCTCTTCTCTCTATAAAAGATAAGAACGGAGGCCGTTCCGTGAATTATTGCGGGACCAAATAGGTTCAACTGCCGACGCTGCGCGACTATGAATTGTGTCACACCGCAATATGGTTTGCAGTCGCGCAGCGTCGGCATCTGAGCCTATTCGTTCCCGCAATAAGAGTTCATGGTACGGCCCCAGGGGCCGATGACATGATTTCGTGAGAATATAATGTTTTGCAAATATGATGTTTTGAGAATATGATGAGTTGCGAATATAATGTTTTGCTATTATGATGTTTTGCGAATATCATATACGGCGACGGAGCGGAGTAATCCATTCTCTTTAGGTTCAGCCGCCGACGCTGCGCGACCACGAACCGTATTGTGGAGCGATAAAAATCACAGTCACGTAGCGTCGGCGGCTGAACCTAACAATCATGGTTTTTAGAGTTCATGGTACGGCCCCTAGGCTAAAGAAAAATATTGAACGAGTCCTTCAAGTTTTATTAGCACACTAGAAACCTGGCTGATTAATTTATGATTTTTCACCAAACTCTTAAAAAAAGTTATATCCATCAGGTAGGTCCCCAGACAGCTAAGGCCATGCACCTAGGGAGTTTTTGTAAGTACAACCCTGTATGGCTTTACCCCAGATACCCCTTTAGACATTATCTGTAAATTCAGCACCCGTTTAACAAAAAAAATGTAGTGTGGCGTTTTCCCGTTTGCGCACTCTTTTCCTGAGCACATCTTCTAAAAATAGCACCCAGCATGCACTAATAGCCCCGATCAAAAAAAAACCTTTATTGGAACAAAAAATAAATCTGTTTTAATCCCCTTTGGGCACCTATGGTAACACTGCTTCTAGTGATGGGACAACGACAAAGTATACACGTAAGTATAAGCGTAAAAGTGTTTTTAACTTACTTGAAAATGAAGTCAACGTCTAGCTGTCACTGTTACTGCTATATTACTGATTCAAATAGGTACCTACATGAAGTAGGTAATTCATGATTCAAACAATGAAAGTAATCGCATTGTGACCGGCCACGTCGCGACATACCTACTACCATTACCTACCATTCATAAACAGGAAAAAAGTACTAAATCGTTTAATTATTCCCGTTTTCTTCCTGCATAATGCTTCTAGAGCAATCATTCTTTTTTATACAATTTAGGTCTACTGTAGACCTCTACTGTATCTCTGTCATTTCCTTTTTTCAGCAACTTGTTAAAAAAATATAATCCTTTAAAAATCTTCACAGTGATTTTTGGAAGGTTATATTTTCACAAAGGACGTGGCAATAAGCGATGGCGATAAGGCAAGACGTGCTTGTTGATGTGAGTTTGTTTTAGTATGCGTTCATATCAACTTAGGTATTTGTTTTATTAGCGGTTAGTGGTGAAAAACAGATTTGTATCCTAAATTTATTTAAGCAAGTGTTTTTTGGTCCGCCGCAAAAAGAGGCAGAAAATTATGTCAGATTATCGCTACATACCAGAGTAATTTATCAAGCCAGAGGAAAATCCTTTAAGCTACATGCAGTGTGCACAGCAAATAATGAAATGCTTGACTCTGGCAGAATGCACAACGTGCGATGCCAATAACAAAGAAAAAATCATTCATGGGAGATTTTATGACAGACAACAAAAAAAAACAGCAGCCCATTATAGAGATCGCTCTGACTTTGCGCAGACGTGGCTGTTATTGTCAAGTTTTTTATTTGTGCCACTTATCAAAAATATTATGCTGTTTTTGACTGGCACGTATAGTCTGCGCTATCTGTCGAGTTGAAGTTTTTTTTTAATCGTGTTTGGAAAATCGCTCATATAAGTCTACTGCGACTGCGGTATAAGCTCGAATGGTAGGTACATACAGCGACAATGATAAAATGAATGGACGGGAAATAAGAGCACGCATTTTGATGACTATATGTTGAGCGCCAGCTCTCCACTCGCGTCAGTCATACTCTGTCTGTACGACATGCGAGCCGTACGATACGATAATACAAACTTCTAATACATGTGTTCTTTTTTTGTCATGCAATAATTAGATTCGCTATCTCTATTTTCTGGCAAACGTAATATGCATTGCATACTTTTAGCTATAGGTATGCTTGAATGTGTTGTCTTGCTAATTTTGAACGATTTGCAAGCGCTGGGCTCGACCAATCCAATAATACCGTCGCTGTGTACATATATCATCACTGGCTACTCTGCTGAGTTTCATTACTCATTTTGCCTGTGGTCATTTGTTCAATTATAAGTTACAGGAATAGTAATAACGAAAAATTTGGAAGGAAGTTGGGGTCACTTTTGCCCAGCTGTGGGAGACAGTGTGGGTTAGGAAAAATAACGAAACATGAATTACGCAAATAGGAAGGAGTTTCAGCGCGAAGGAGTGACAAACATACACATACATACGCCGACAAACTTTTTTTTTCGATAGATGACGTTATATTATTAAGATTTTATTAATAAGTATTTGAAACTGCTTGATAATGAAATTTAATGTGCTTTTAAGTGCCGGGACACAACTCTAAGGTGCGTCGCCGGCATCGCAGAAAGGTGTCGTGCCGCGGCACGTTACCATGCATACCGTTTCACGATGCCGGGGCCCGGCTGCGTTTTACGGAGATGTGCGAGTTACGAGATTTGTGTCTGGGCCTTCTAAGTATATTATTTTATAGGTGTATGCTTTCTATATACAATGTTGTCAAAGTAATTTTGATTTTGATGATGGTTTTATAGATTTAGAATATTTTTTATTGCCAAAACTGTGTTGTTTTTGTTTTATTATATTTCTTATAATTAATTTTAGTAACTGACGTTTCTAAGAGCTTGTAAAAAGTCAATGGAAAAATAAGTTTAGAATGATTCAGACAACCTTAGTATGGAAAAGGTTAATAGACAAGGCACAGAAAAGGAAATTATTACGTTTATTTTTTCAGTTTATAAGTGAAGGACAAAAAAGATAAAAAGAAATGATGAATTAGATATTATTGTAATAGTTAATTAGTTGCATGACATAATTTACTAACATTAAATTTATGGTTTAAAAATTACATTCAAAAATAATTTATATATTATAATTATTGTATGTTCGATATGGACGAGGCTGCTGAAACAATATATGAAATATTTTTATAACACAGTTTACCTACGCAATAAATTAATTATGATTATAAAAGAAAGAAGAAAAATAGAAAGGATGAGGAAGAAAGCATGGAGAATGAAAGGATGTTACCATATTGTATAACGCGAGCAGGTAAGGACTCAGAGCGCTGCGGTGGCGGCGGCGATGTCGGCGGTGGTGACGGTGCGGCCGGCGACTGCGACCGCTCGCGACCGTTTCGCCGGCGCCGGCGCCTCCGCCACCGCGACCTCTCGCCTGCTTTACGCCAATATAACATTGTAAGTCCGTTAATTATATAATTAGACAGAATTTAAACAAATGTTTGTGGCATATACTCGACGTCGAGTCGACGTAGTAGTACAATTTGAACATAAGTTGTAGGTAAGTATATATATAACTATCCCCCGTGACTTTGTCGGCGTGCGGAAGAAATACGACCGCTCCCAAAATTCTCCACTTTAAATCATTCCGAGCAAACTGTACCAACTATACCGACTCTACCGACTCTACCAACTCCCCCCCCCCCCCCCCCGACTTCCCTTCCTTTGAATGAACTACCCAAATATCAATTTTCATCACTATAACTTCAATAACAAAGAACTTTCCATACAACATTCCACCCCCCTCCCTTTAATCGTCCCTGTAAAAAAATAATTAAAACAGTATTTTTTATTTTAAATGAACTATCCAAATTTTCGTGACTACAAGTCCAAAAACAAAGGACTTCCATACAAACTTCAACCTTAAGTTAATCTTAGTTTTTAATTTAATTTATGTTTTATTTTAATTATGGCATATAGTTGTCTAGGAATAGTATAATATTGTATGTTTTTAGCTGAATGTTAGCAGCGACAATGATAAAATGAATGGACGGGAAATAAGCGCACGGATTTTTAAGACTATATGTTGAGCGCCGGCTCTCCTCTCGCGTCAGTCATACTCTGTCTTTGCGACATGCGAGCCGTACGATTCGACAATACAAACTTGTAATACATGTACATATGTTCTCTTTTTGTCATGCAGTAATTAGATTCTCTCTATTTTCTGGCAAATGTAACATGCATACTTTTAGCTAGGTATGCTTGATTGTGTTGACTTGTTAATTTTGAAGGATTTGCAAGCGCTGTGCCCGTCCATTCCATTATCACTGTCGTTGAATGTTAGGACTTTATCTAGACGGGTGAATGTGCACGTTAGTTATTTATTCTAAATTGGTTGCCATGTCAAAATGTTCACCCAGTTTTGTGGACTAAAAAAAAAAAAGTTTTTTATGTAAACTGATGTGTTTTTGACACATTTTTGTTTTATTTATACGGAAATACACACGTTTCATTTTGATTTAAATCGGAAACGCGAAGCAGCAAGCGACCGCAGGGGCGTGTGATCGAAATGTGAAATGTGATCGAAACTATAATCAGAGTATCCGATTTAATTAAAAGTGTGTATTTCCGTATAAATAAAACAGAAATGTAACAAGACACTATCACACATCACTACACCACGTCACATTTGGGGTGGAGGTTTTTGGTCCTTGGGCTTATTTTGGTGTCAGGCTACAAGTGTTAATTAAATTTAGATTACATATTGTAGGTAGATACCTGGTATTTGTGTAAATAAACCAAAAAGAAGACTAATAGGAACTATTAGGTAAGTAAGTATAAGCGCCTCGTAAATCATACTAAGTATAATAATTTATTATGCGATAGTTTGGGAGCATGTGAAAATAATAATTATGTATGCTCGAAATCGCAATTGTCAGATTAATCCCATAGAAAATGATATTTATAACTATTCAAACAATGAGATTTTGATACCCGACTTCGAAAAAGGAGGTTCTCAATTCGCCTGTGTTTTTTTTGTATGTTTGTTACGCGATTATTAATTGATGTTGATAATTATTTTTACTTTGCTAGGTCATATTTCAAAGGTGGTCCCATATATTATAATTTTATCGAAATTGGTTCACTAGTTAAATCAAAATAACTGGAAAAATAGATGTCATACAGGTAATCGAAATTGAAGTCGGCTTTATAAAGTACTTGTCGGCTTCTATCTACTATAGGTACCGAGTAAACTTCTAGATATAGAAAACGAGCATATATAACTGACGATCATACATATCTGATGCGGCATTATGTGCTACAATTATTCTTATCGTCCTGATGGCACGTACGTATAGGCATAGATTATATAATACTATGTAATTAATAAGCCCAAGCCTGCCAAGAGTGGGGATAATGGCAACCCCTTCCTATTAAGAGGCCGGGAGTTTTTGGCGGGAACGCGAGAAAATCATATCGCTGCATTGTATTATTTTCCAAAACTTGTGTTTTTTCGAGTGATAATGCATAAAAATGGTGGCGTTTTATTCATTAAGTGCTGATTTACGAGTAAGAGTGTGGGCAAGTGATATAATGTAGTGAAACGTGTCTTTTCGTGTTGTTTCCAAAACTCCGAAGAAGCTTGTAGTAAAGTTGCCACGACTTTACTAGGGCATGATTAGACTTGACTGTGACTTACTGTGTGTGGCTTGGACTGTGACTACGACTCATTTAACTGCAGAAAGAAGAATCGATGAAGAAATATGTATTCGGCTGAAGGACTAGTTTCCGTGGCCAGGAACTATTAAAAACAACAAAAAAAAGGGAGGCCTTCGTCACAGAATAAATAATAGTACAATTGAAATAAATAAGGAATCTATCTACTAGGCTATAAAGTAGTAATTCAACTCGCACAGCGCTGGATACCGCTCGCTATATTCACCTAGATATACCGCTCTCTTTTTATCACGTATGCTTAGTTACGTGCGACGAGCTAGCTAGCGCCCGACGCTAGCGTGCGGGCGGCGACTGACTTCTGCCTTGCAATGTCCTCCCGGACGGAGCGCCGGCCGAACATACCTAAGCTGCGGAGTGACACCTTCCTGCCTTCGTCCAGCAGTGGATGTCTTCTGGCTGATGATGATAAACTACGTACGGTAGGTGTACGAGTCAATACATTCACTTATGTAGACTCATTCTAACAAATAACGGGTCAGCAGAAACTACTGCACTCTGCACGTGTTCTCAGTTTTGCTGATAAGCAAGCCTGTCCTAAGAATGAGATTATTACGTATGACGACGAAATCCTTGGAAATAAGAATTATTGTAAGCTAAGCAGATTCAATACGATAATAAAATGTAGTGCTAAGTAGATATACGATGCAATATTACGAACTTAATAATTGTTTACAATAACCATAATACATAATATCTTTTGTTTTTAGCGTTCCGTACCACTAAAGGAAAAAAGGAACCCTTATAGGATCACTTCGTTGTCCGTCTGTCTGTCTGTCTGTCGGCCTGTCTGTCTGTCTGTCAAGACCTTTTTCTGTGGAACGCGTGGAAGTATCTAGTTAAAATTAATATCAAAGACGTAAGTCCACGGTCTCTTGGTCCCACGGTATAAAAAAAACCATGCTTCTATGTCATCGCAATCAAAAATTACGGCCATTTTTGCTTGTTTTTTAGAGTGAACTAAATCAAAATTCATAAGGTACTTCCCGTTGACTAGACTCCAAGAAACAAGGTCTGATAGCATTAATTAAATAAATCTGAACATTGATAAAAATCGAAGTTGTGCAATCACGGTCAAGTCCAAGTCATACCTTAAAGTTGTGGTGGCTTAACTAGGAGTTTTTAAGGAGTTTTAGAAACAACTATAACTACTACACCACCACACCACACCACATCGTATTACTTGCCCATATTTATGCGATTCGGCATTTAATGAATAAAATATTTTTGTAAAACATAAAACAAACAATTAATAAAACATGTTTTACAATGCAATGAAAATGTTACAATGCAGCGACATTCCGCATTCCCGCCTAAACTCCGTCTCTTGCTGGTTTTCTACGCCTAAGTTTTCTCCATATATTTATTTGAAGTGTGAATGTTTAGCAGTTGGCGAATTGACAGAAATTGGTCCTTTTTAAGGTTGCGCACCTAAAGAGAATCCAGCTGTACCTTATTATTAAGCTGCCTACCGGGTCTGTCTATCTGTCCGTCCGTCTGTCTGTCCATCCATCTATCCCATCTTTACTGGCATGTATTTCGAGAATGGTAATAGGTAGCCGGTTGAAATTTTCACAGAATATTCGTTAGATACTACTGCGGATTACCTAGTACTTGTGGTATTACTGACTTACGGAACCCTCGTGTCCGAGTCGCAAGTCTGACTCATACTTGACGGCTTTATTTTATAATGAACAGCAACTTTGGACTGTGCTTTGGAGCCCTGTCTGTGAGTTGGGATAAGTCTGTATTCGATAGTGTATTTTTTTGTACCTACCCATAACACCCCACAACATTCCTACGAGGCTAAATTAGTCGTGTAATATTTATACTTACCTGATAATAAGTATTAGGCGCTTGGAGGATTTATAGGCCAGTCATATAAAGTATTCATCTCGGAAAGTTAAAACAAGAAGCCAAAAAATTGTCTAAACCTTTGTTTTGAAGTTTTGAAAGTTGGCTCAAAAGTCCTCATAGTACCTCGTGTCCGAAACTTGAGTTATTCGAGGTCAATGTTCGCGAAAACTGATAACTCGGTTTCTATGCATAATATCATAGTTGCATTTTCTTGAAACTTGTAGAACACAAAATTCTCTACAAATTTGGTCAACATTTTTTTTATTGGATTAATCTATTTTGAGATAGAGCGCGAAAAATGCGGAGCGCTCAGCCATACATAGCATAATGCTAGGTGTGTTCTACAACTTACAAGAAAAATTCAATCTGTCTTCGTCAATGACGTTATACATGCATTTTATCATGCTTTTACGTTTATCACATAAAAGTAAATAATAAACTCACAATCAATGTTAAAGACCATAGTGATAAAAAAGATAGAGGAGACAGAGTTCACAATATGTTTGAAAGTAGTTAAATACGTGTATGTAGTTACTTAACACAACACGCGTCGTTTTTGTGATAAATTAATAATAATAAATTATAATATTATTAATAATAAATATCGGTGCACATTTTTCACACAGTGCCATCTAGCCCCAAACTCGGCAAAGTTTGTATTATGGAATAGATAGCTGATAGAATGTTTATGAGTAAGTACATACTTACTATAATTTATTTCAAAATATCATTGATACGTTATATCTGGCATTTCCTTGTTATGTACAAAAAGAGACAAGCAAGCAATGATTTCTATACCCGTCTATGCAAGCAAGATAACCCTTACCTGCTCAATATTTCTGGTCTCCTGGTACTTTATACTGAAGAAACATTAAACTAGGTAAATAGTACCTACCCAGTGGCGGATTTACACATTTTCCGCCAGTAGGCTATTAAAATTTTGCCGTCCGTACCGACCTCTATCGATAACCCTAGTTCACAATTATATTTTTGTCAGTGAAATTGTGACTCATGATGTGTGTACTATTGTCTCAATTATACCAACTTTTTCCCGTAATTACTTAGTATGATTGTGATCTAAGGGCTCGATGTGTCAGTTCCTAGAATATTTTTACAATTCTTGGCCCAAATTTTCCGCCCCTAAAATATGCCGCCCTTGGCTCCAGCCTACTCAGCCTGCTGGTAAATCCGCCACTGTACCTACCTACAGTGTGAAATGAAGATTAGTTCTTAACTGTCACACCAGTGAGAGCAGTGTGAAGGTTAGTCGCTCGTGGTCAGTCATAAGTGTGAACGTGAGAAAGGATTAAGCAATGGTGTTAAGGTTAGGAAAGCGAATTCCTATTCTTAATACTAATGTGACGGTCAGTAAATTTTCTTCCTAACCGTCACACGTGTGACAGAGCAGTGTGAAGGCTAGTCGGCCGCGGATCTATTGGCCTATTTATGAATCATGGACTTAGATGTCTCGAGTAGATTGTTGATGATATATTCGTCCATTGTCGCTATTTGATGATGTTATATCACTTTTGTAGATATCAATAATCTCTTTGATACCTTATCTGAACTCTTCTTGTACAATAAGAGACAAGCAAGATAATCTCTATTTTATGAATCATAGAACGAGACATGGTGATGATACATGATCGATGTCCGATATTTACTGATATTTATTGTAATACAGACAGGTGTCTTTGTTTTCAGTTTCTGTTTACGTATCCGTAATAAGCAAAGGCAGATTCATATGACAGATATGTTAATATTCTATTACTATTCAATTACAACAGTCAACCAATATAGTCCACGGCACAGAAAAGCGAAGGCCGTACTTTACTTCTCTCTTCAGTGATCCACGGTACCACAGAACTCACTCTTAGGTATGCCGTATTCAGTATTTTATCTTGGTAGGCTTCGATGAAAGAAATAGGATTTTGTCACATGCAATTACTAACTTACAACTTACAACTAACAAATAACTCGAAAAAAAAACAACTGTTCCATACAAAAAGTTAATTGACCTTGGACAAAATGTATGGAACAACTGATATTTATTTGGCTATATTTTGTGTATAATGCTGTGGGTGGCGTAGTTATCACATTTATTATTTTAAGTTATTTTGTAACTATTACTACGCCACTCTAGTAATACCACTGTATGTATTATAAGTATGTATTTACGAAAAAAAATGTATTTAAGTATTCTATCAGCTATCTGGTTTCCATAATACAAGCTTTGCTTAGTATGGGGCTAGATGGCGCTGTGTGTAATAAATGTCCCCCCAATATTTATTATTATTATTATTTTATTACTGTAATGGGAAGTTTACTAACAGCTGTCAAAACGTAGTTCTACAGCCAAAGAATAGACGGCGCTGGCGAGATATGGCACGCTTTTTTTTTTTTTAAATCTTGTGTAGAAGCAGTTCACTAACCTTCACTGCTTCACTTAATAGTTCGCTCTCATGTGCTTTTCCAAATTTTCTTGTATCTTTTTGTTGGAATTCTAATAAATTGTTATTGTTACGTTACGTTATGTTATTATTTATTGTTGATAGTAATTAATTAATTGGCAAGGCACACTTACTAATTTGCGTGGAATAACGAAAACTTAAGAAATACTAAGGGCAAGTACTTACTTTGTTATACAAACAAGTAGAGGTCGCCCGCGACTTCGTCCGCGTACGGAAGAAATTCGGCCAGCTCCCAAAATTCACCACTTTAAATCATCCCGAGCAATTTTTTTAGCCCCCCCCCAACTCTACCGACTCTACCGGCTCTACCAACTCCCCCAACCCCCCAAACCATCTCAACCCCTCCCCGCCTCCTTTGAATGACCTACCCAAATATCAATTTTCATCGGTATAACTTCAAAAACAAAGAACTTTCCATACAACATTCCACCCCTTCTTTCCCCCCTTAAATCGTCCCTGTCAAAAAATATTTAAAACAGCATTTTTTTATTTTAAATGAATTATCTAAATCCACATTTTCGTGACTAAAAGTACAAAAACAAAGGACTTTCGTACAAACGTTTCCCCCCTTTTCCCCCCTTAGGGGTCGAATTTCGAAAAATCCTTTCTTAGTACACACGTAAATATAACGATGAGTAGGTTATATTCTGTAAATTTACAAATGGATGCAAAACAACAGCAGCTTGAATATTAAAAATTAGCTGACCCGTCAAACTTCGTACCGCCTATAATTTATTTTTCTTGAATTTTACGTTATTTTAATACTTAGTTATTCTGCTAGTCGGGGCGGAAACAAATCCAACAAAACAAACATCATAAAAATCGGTCTAGCTTTTCTTGAGTTATAAATAGTGTAACTAACCCGTAAAGATTAAATAGATATACCTACGTTTGGCCACCAGTTCTCTTGGTGGTAAGCGACGGTGTGGGCGAGGGTGGAACACGTCGATCTGGAAGAAATCTATTGACCCGCCATGAATAAGCCCGGAATTCTCAGGAAAAAGGGAAGATGGCAGAGTGAGTTCCATTCTTGTGAAGTACGAATCAAGGAAGTGAAAATTCGAAGTGTAAGAAATTTTACTTACTTTGCATTATCATAGAATTACAGAAGACTGAGGAGTATAATCGGCCGTTATGTCTAGCGTTTGTGGACTATGAAAAAGCCTGCGATTTAATCGAGACCTGGGCGGTATTGCAGTCCATCCAGCGATGTCATATCGACTATAGGTGTATCGAAGCGCTGAAGTGTTTGTATAGAAACGCCACCATGTCAATACGGTTGCAGGACGAGAGCACAAAACCAATACAATTGCAGAAAGGCGTGAGACAGTGAGACGTTATTTCTCCGAAACTGTTCACGAACGCATTGGAGGACGTGTTCAAGCTCTTGGACTGGAACGGATTCGGCATCAACATTAATGGCGAATACATCACTCACCTTCGGTTTGCCGATGATATAGTCATCATGGCAGAGTCGCTGAAGGACTTCGTTACTATGCTGAGCGACCTCAGTAACGTTTCCCAACAGGTGGGACTTAAAATGAACATGGACAAGACAAAGATCATATCCAATGTCCATGTTGTACCGGTACCGGTTGTTGTTGGGAACGATACTCTCGAAGTTGTAGACCACTACAACTACCTTGGACAGATTGTTCAGTTAGGTAGGTCCAACTACGACAAAGAGGTCGCCCGAAGAATCCAACTCGGATGGGCAGCGATCGGGAAATTGCGTAATATCTTCTCGTCCAAAATCTCGCAGTCTCTGAAGACAAGGGTCTTCAACCAGTGTGTGTTGCCAGTGATGAAATATGAAACGGAAACGTGGTCTTTGACTGCTGCCCTTTTGAAGAAACTCAGAGTCACACAACGGGTAATGGAGAGAACTATGCTCGGAGTTACTTTGCGCGATTAAATCCGGAACGTGGATATTCGCCAAAGAACCAAAGTCACCGACATAGCTCGCAGAGTTTGCAAGTTGAAGTGGCAATGGGCAGGCCACATCGCTCGACGAACTGATAACCGATGGGAAGTAAGAATATTCTTGAGTGGCGCCCGCGAACCGGAAGACGCAGCGTAGGAAATTCGCGGGCAACCGGTGGATGCAAATGGCATGTTGTCGTACAGTGTGGCGGTCTAAGGGGGAGGCCTTCGCTCAGCAGTGGACGTCTCCGGGCTAATGATGATGACGATGATGATCATAGAATTATAATATAAAATACTATTGGTTTGAGTAGGCTAAGATGTGTCACTATTTTACTTTTGTGTTTTTTATATTGATGGTGGCAGGTCTCTAATGTCACTCGAAATGTTGACACCCTAAGTACTTTCGTATGTAGGTAGGTACTTGACGGTTTTTAGCAGATAATTTAGTTTGTTCCAGTGTTGTTTGATAATTTTTTCTTCTAATCTAAACATAATTATTATTTTTATAGTCAGTTAAACGAATAGATAACTACTTTAAGTAACTTACTTTCTGGTTAACCATGCAGGCCCTTTCTTGGTGAATGACAACATGAAAAAAATTGGTACATTTGTTGCTTCGCGGCCTTCCATAATAATAACAACGCTTAATTAATTAATTTTATATACCATTGAACTTTCTCAATAGCAAGAGAAAATTCCAACAGAGTTACGGCCAATGTAATGGCAAATGATCTTTAATATTGACTAATTGCTTATTTTTCTTTAGTATCTACTTGGTACCATGGGATAGCGCCATTTACAATAAATGCGACATAACTATAAAATAGAGATAACCGATGAATTGGTGACGGTATTAAACTGTATTAAAAAATATCTGTCGCAATGAACCATTGGCGTTATTCAGGGCGTGACTTAAATACAAGGCTTTAAAAATACCTAATAGTCTCGCAGCTAATAACACTGAATGGTTTCAGAATTATCGCTTTGTTGATTCATTTAATAGCCGAAACTGCAGGTTTAGACGCTTTTGTAGCCGAGTAATTTTGTCTGCCGAATAAGGCTGCGGTTGCACGTGTAATTTCCAGAATCACAAATTATACTTTCGTTCATGTGATTGTACGTTCATGTACCCTATTGTTAATCACTATCATTGGCTTATATTTAGTTACATTTACTGCAATTATAAAAATAGGTGAGGTCATTTTCTAATTGTCTAGCTATTAGCGACATAATTCAAATTAAACTAAAAATCCCATTGGAAACAAGAAAAAATAATTACCAATAGGTACGGCCGTGACGTTATTATTGTATGATTTTCTTAATAAAATTATTAAAATAGTTAGGTAAGTACCTATATCATAGTTTATTTCTTTATGTTTATAGAATTAGTAGGTACATATAGGTACCAACAAAATAATTGCTCAGTCTCAGCGTATGACAAGGAAGCCTCTATGTCTATCATAGTTGATCTTGCTCAAACGGAAGGCATGACGTGTTTTTATCTAAATTTTTAAACCAGTTTACTTACATGTTGCGTCCATGATGTATGATGAAATTCAACCTTCGGTCCGATTTCTTCTTTTGCTAAACGGTTGCAGCACCAAGACTAGACACTTTGATCACAGTTTTGGGTAATATAGTTTTTATAATATTTTACGTTAAGATACCCACTGATATAACGATCAGCGTACAAACGAACCAGTGTTTACGCGGAGAGTGAATGCACTCTGAGTTGCGCGGGCGCCTTGCGTCACGCCGAGAAAGAGAGAGCCCTCCTCCGACCTCCTCGAGTAACGAAGAGCGAATGAGACAACGAAGTCACGGCTGAGACGTCACGCAAATTGTTGTTTACGTATCAGCTCCGCTTAATTACAATACCGATTACTACGCAATCGTGGAACAAAGCCTACTGCTTCAAACATAGCGCCATCGCCATAGCGCATACATTGCAACACGCTGAATGTCAGGCGAATGCAGAGGAATATTCTTGATCCTATTGTCTTTTCGCGACGCATTGTCAGCGACAAATGGATCGTAAAACTTATATGGATTACGTCGTATTGTAGCATGGACCACCCAAGACGATGCTATACTATGAGTTTATAAGTAATATTAACTATAACGATTTATAGAATAAGTTTTGAAAATAGTACCTACCTAAAATAAAATGATAGGCAACTATTATCTATCAATATATTATTCTGCTCCGCGATTTCGTCCGCGTACGGAAGAAATTCATTCCGCTCCGAAATATCTTCCACACCGCTGGGTTATTCACAAATTTTTTTTCTACCTGTTTTAACCACATTAGATCATCCCTGGCAAAAAATATAGACATAGACAAGACATAGACATAAACAATAGTTTATTTGTGGCAAAAGTATAAACAAAAAAGTAGTAACACAGAACACGGAAAAGTAAAACATAAATAAAAAAATGTTTACCTTTTGCCACAAACCGGCCCCAACTCAGCAAGATGCCGGTTGCGAGCAACCGGCGCTGGTCTTCCGTTGGGCCCGGCAGGTGACGTCACTCACGCGAAAATCATAAGATACACATACAAGTATAAGAAAACACAGCTCACTGTAAACATATAACACATCTTTATTTCTATACACATATATATAACAATTTGTTGGATTTTACTTAATTTATTTTAATAATGACGAGATCACAGTTTAGGTTTGATTACTACAATACATAGTTTTTAAATCACTGCACTTATTATTCACATTGTGAAATAATGTTGTACCTACATTATTTCAGTTAGATACTTAGGAATAGCAACACGGAGCGTATACTGGGAAGTGTTGTCCCTTCGACGGCAGGAATCAAAGTGAGAGGTCCGTCTAGTCGTCGCTTGTTGTCGAGTCCGGTGTGAAGTTGTCCAGTACCGACTGGAACGAAGTTGCTGCGTAGACACTTCACATCCAAATCTATTGTAAAAGTCTTGCCAGTTGCGAGGGCGATAACATTCGGCCGTCCTGCATACGCGTTCGTCCTCGAACTGCGTCTTGGTCTGATGTAGATCTGGAAACATTTAAACATTAGAAAAGGTTTCATAATTTTACAGTAGGTACCCCTATATCCATTGCGATAGAGTGTTTGATATCTGTCACTCGTGGTTTAAACTAGATGATGTTCATTCCGGATCAACTAGTCGTGTATCACCACCTCAGCGTTACAACAGCGTTCACATCGGATTCCTGTTGTGTAAATATCAAACGCTCTACCTTGCACAATGTTTCAAGCAACTACATTAGACCCTGTTGATAAAGTAGGGTAATGTCAGTCGCCTCTTTGCATGAACTATGCATCTGTCTATGTATATGGAAAATAGTACATTTTCTTATTTATTTCTTGAAATAGCAAAAAGTTTAGTACTTACGTTTGTTTTCTTGCTTACGTTTTTGATAACATTCGGTCTACTTGGCAATGCGAATCCATGGTTTCATATTTTCCACGCATGCTATGCCATCATAACGCTTTGAAGATCTTTCAGCTCCTCTCATATCCGCAACTTGGTATCTATCATGACCTAGTATTTTCGTCACTTGAAATGGCCCTTTGTAGGGCGGCATCAACTTCGTGCTTTGACCATCATTAGAGTGGCTTGGAATTTTCAGCACCACTAAATCGCCGACGTTGTAGTTCGGAGCGTCTTTTCTTTTGGCATCGAAGGATGACTTCTGCTGTTCAGCATCTTTCTTAATATTAGCGTCAACTGTGTTTCTCAATGCAGTGACATCTACAGAACGTTCAGTGTTATCGTCGTCAGTGATCATATCATTATTCATTCGAATTCTGTATCCGAAGAAGACCTCACTCGGGACTGCAGATGTGGTTTTATTAATGGTACTATTAATACCTTGCTGTACATTCGTAATGTGTTGGTCCCACTTATTATTTTCAGTGTCAGCACCCATAGTACGCAATGCTTCTAAGATGGTTTGATTATAACGTTCAACTTGGCCGTTTGAACGCGGTACGGCCGTAGCGATAATGTGACCCCTGATGTTGCGATCATTGCAATAGCTGGTGAACAACTTAGAAGTAAAGGCGCTCCCAGCGTCACATATCAGGCGTTTGGGATTACCAAATACTTTGAATATTTTGTTTAATTCATTAATTACGACTTGGCATTTTGTATTTTTGACTGCAGAAATGAACACAAATTTTGTAAACGAATCTACAAGCACCAGAAGATAGCTATTTTGCTGTGTAGTTCTAACAAATGGACCAAGGTGATCGACGTGGAGTGTGTGGAACGGCCTGGCGTACTTAGGGATCGGATATAATTTGCCCGGTTTTTTGCCATGGATATTTTTAATATAGATGCAATTTAAACAATTTTTAATGTATTTCGCTACAGTTTTCTTGAGACGAGGAAACCAATACTTTGAACGAATTCTTTCAACAGTTTTATTTTCTGCAAAATGCCCTACTTCGTCATGATTGGATCGAATGACATACCATATACATAGCTTTGGAACTAACCAGCGTCTTCCAAATTCGGTTCTTCGATAGACTTTATTGCCTAATAGTTCATAATCGTTAAATATCTGTTTATTCGACTCGGCCTCACTTGACTGTAAAATATCTCGAATACTACATATACTTGGGTCTTGTAATTGAATTGAAAGTAACCAATCGCTCTCAGTGATCGTGTTTACACTTTCAATTACCACAGATGCATTATCAACGTCGGTGACAGGGTTCCGACTTAACGCGTCAACATGTTGCATCTGTGATCCTGCCCTGTGAACTACGTCGAAGGTGAAATCTTGCGTAAACAATACCCATCTACTTATTCGCGGTATAATTTCTTTTTTACTTAATGCGTGTCGAACAGCATTGCAGTCAGTCGTTATTTTGAATTGCGTACCTACTAAGTAATGTCGAAATTTTTGTAACCCTGTTACTATTGCCAACAACTCCAGTTCAAAAGAATGATATTTCTTTTCGTCATTACTAGTTTGGCGGCTGTAAAAATATACGGGTTTTTCGCCAGAACTAGTAGTCTGGGCTAGAATGCAGCCGAGACCATCACGACTAGCGTCGGTATATAAATTTATGGGCAAGTTTGGATCAAATACTTTGAGTACGGCATTATTAATTAATGCGTTTTTCACAGAAGTTACAGCTTGATCTTGGTCAGATCCCCATTGCCAGGTTGCTTCTTTTTTTAGTAATTTAGTCAGGGGATTGCAGAGGAGGGCACAGTTCTGTATACATTTTCTAAAATAATTGATCAACCCCAAAAATTGTCTTAGCTGATGGACCGTTTTTGGTGTAGGATATTTCGCAATGGCATCAAGTTTACGTGCACTTGGGCGGATTCCTTGTTCGCAAATATCGTAGCCCAAGAACGTGATTCGGTCTTTGAAAAACGAACATTTTTCTAAATTAATTGTTAGTCCGTTTTTCACAAAAATATCTAACACCATTTCTAAGCAAGCTATGTTTTCCTCTATGGTCTGGGTAGCTATAAGCAGGTCATCCATATAACATACAACCCTTCCAAAGCGAAGATTACCCAATACAGTGTTCATTAATTTTTGAAAAACTGCTGGCCCGTTACATAGCCCGAATGGCATCCTTAAATATTCAAAATGGCCATCGCTTGTAATGAACGCTGTTTTGTGCACATCTCCTAATTTTATGCAAATTTGATGGTACCCGCATTTAAGGTCTAAAGAAGTATAAAATTTACAACCCTGCAACCTGTCAATGAGGTCCTCGATCATAGGCATCGGGTATTTTTCTTTTACAGTTATTTTATTTAGCTGTCTGTAATCGACACATAACCTTTTGGCACCTGATGATTTGTCAACTAAAAGAGCTGGGCTTGAATAGGCAGAGCTACTATGTTGAATAATTCCATTTTTTAAAAGTTCATCAGTTATTTCGCGTGTTGTCGATTTTTCCGACTCTGACATTCTATACGGCCGTTGACATATGGGCTTGTCGGATGTCAATTGTATTTCTAATTCGACGCATGAAGTTTTACCCAAGCAAGATAAATCTTGAGAAAACGATTGAGGGTACTTTGACAAAATATTTTTCAGAACAGTTTCATGATTGCTCGATACGTTATTGACAACGTTAACATTGCAAATATTTAATGCATGAACTGGCTGAAATGTAAGAGTATCTCCTACGCGAACATACATTATGCCCTTGTCTTCTGTGAAATTTCTGCCGATTAGAATGTCACAGCCGGAAAGTACATCAATAACATATAGCGTCACAACTGACTCTACTGAATCGACTTTAAGCGTGACTGCTATAGCCTCTCTGATCTGAGCTGATATATCATGCGTGAAGCCTACCAAGTTAACCGGTTTGTTTAGCATAAACGGTTTTAAATTGTGTTGTTTTACTAACGCAGTTGTGATTAATGAACAATCACTACCCATATCAATAAATGCCGTTGTTTGGACATCATTTAGACAAACAGGCTTAAAAAAATTATTTTTACTTTTATGATCAGTAACCATTTTAACCTCAACATCCTTCTCGCCTTTCAGTTTCTGTTTGGACTTACAAGCGGCTTCCAAATGACCCAATTTGTTGCAAGAAGAACACCTGACGCTATCTTTGATAGGGCAATTGCTTCTTCTATGCCCCACCTGGCCACAACGGTAGCAATTGGGGTTTGGAAAAACACTCGCACTCGCGAAGTTTTCGGCATTGATTTCAGTTTTATTGCTTGTATTCTGATATCCGGACAGAAACGGTCGAGAAGCATGTTTAGGTGGCAATTGATTCTTTTGAGAGACTTCTTTTCCAGTAGGCAAGTAGACTTTACCGTGCAAAAATGATGCCAAATCGTTACAACATTGGAAGTTTCCTGCTTCAGCAGCAACACTTATATTCGTGTCCCCGATAGATCCTACTATAACCGATATTATCTCTCGCTCGCGAAATCCTAAATGCAAACGATCTATTTTTGCTTTTTGTTGAAAGAAGAATTCGTATAAGGACTGGTTAGCTACTGGCTTCGCATCTATTAATTCTTTTAGCAACTTAAACATATCGCGTTTCACTTGAAATGTATCTGAGAGGTTATCGCGCCATTCTTTCCACCTCCACGTGGTCCACCTGGTTTCATTTTTTTGTACAGAATCAAGCCATGTCTTTGCGGTATTGCGTAATTTTTGCAGTGCCTGATAAATAATCATACTATCGGACCATTTAAATGCGCGCGCATTAGCGTCTATTACGTTAATCCACATATCTACATTGTCCACAAGTGGGTCGAATTCGGGAATCACTGACGATAATACAATGTTTTGACTCACGGTTGGCGATCCTTTACGACCTTGCTTTCTCTTGCGCCGCCGGTCGTGTCCACAGGTGCTACTGGAGCTGGAGCTGGTGTCCGACGAGCTCGAGCTTGTCGATGGCTTCCTTTTCGATCTTCGTTTGTGCTTTCGAGGCATGTTGTGGACGTAGCACGGTTAGCACTTCTGATATAAGAAAACACAGCTCACTGTAAACATATAACACATCTTTATTTCTATACACATATATATAACAATTTGTTGGATTTTACTTAATTTATTTTAATAATGACGAGATCACAGTTTAGGTTTGATTACTACAATACATAGTTTTTAAATCACTGCACTTATTATTCACATTGTGAAATAATGTTGTACCTACATTATTTCAGTTAGATACTTAGGAATAGCAACACGGAGCGTATACTGGGAAGTGTTGTCCCTTCGACGGCAGGAATCAAAGTGAGAGGTCCGTCTAGTCGTCGCTTGTTGTCGAGTCCGGTGTGAAGTTGTCCAGTACCGACTGGAACGAAGTTGCTGCGTAGACACTTCACATCCAAATCTATTGTAAAAGTCTTGCCAGTTGCGAGGGCGATAACACAAGGCAAATGAAAGATTAATTACATACACAAAATATATAAAATATAAATATAATTGTTTTTGTTTTAAAAAGTATATTCAAATACCAAATTCATCACTAAAACTTTAACAACAAGAAATACAACATTTCATCCCCCATTTCACCCACTTAAGACACTAATAAAAAAAAAATTGTATGAAGTATTTATACACTTTGGATTTTTCTACGTTTTAAACCCAGGGAAACCCAGAGAGGCGTGCAGGTTCGAGTCCTGCGAGAGTTCATATTTTTTCTTACGGTTCAAGCTTTAAAAAAATATAGTTAAACGTGATTATTTTATTTGAAATGAACTATCTAAATATACAGGTTGTTCATTTGAACGACAGACATATTCTAGGATAAAATAGTACTCATCATTTTGAATAACTTTTACTATGGGACCACCTCTGAAATTGTGAAAAAAATATCACCTGTTCCATAGAAAAGTGTCATTCTCTCTCGACGAAATGTATGGAACACCTTATATTTATTTCACAATATTCGAGGCGGTCCCTTAGTAAAAGTTGTCCATAATCAAATGATGAATACTATTTTATCCTAGAATATGTCCGTCGTTCAAATGAACTACTGTTTATCTGCAGAATGAGCAAATTTTTATAAAAAAATATAATATATTATTAAATATGAATAAAAAAAAAAAAAAAAAAATATAATAATATATATAAATATATATGTTTTTTTTAAAATATTTTTTTATCTTTGTTTCTAGAACCAGTCAATATTAGTAAAGGCTTTGGACATTTCTCATGTTCATGTGGTCTAGTGGTACGAATTTCACATACTTCCTTGTACTGACTAGGCCAGCCTTTACTGCGTACGGCTGAACAGTAGATATTATACCTACTTATACGGACTGTCTGTGCACGTAATCTATATACGGGGTGTTAGTTTGAACACCGTTATCCTTCTAGGATATCACAGTACTCATCATACTCATCATTATGAACAACTTTTGGGGGCCAACCCTGCAATCACGATAAAAACAGCTGTTCCATACAAAAAGGTTCGTCGATCTGGGACAAAATGTATGGAACAGCAGATATTTTTTTCGCGATTTTTAAGGTTGGTGCATAGTAAAAGTTGTACATAATGATGAGTACAATGAAATCCTAGAAGGATAACGGTGTTCAAACTAACAGCCTGTATAAAAAAGGCTCTGTCCTGACTGATTGACTGACTGACTGACTGACAGATAACGCACAACCCAAACAGAAATTTGGAGGGTATTTGTCGAGTTACGTAGAGGTGTACTAAGAAACGACTTTTCGAAATCCAACCCCTAGGACGGTAAAAATAAGTAAAAACTTTTGTATGAAACTTCTTTGAAACCTTTAGAACTTTTAGTCGTAAAAAATATAGATAGTAGTTCATTTGAAACAAAACATGCTATTTAAAATTTATTTTTGGCAGGGATGATTTAAGGGGGTGAAATAGGGGATGAAATTTTGTATCAAAATTAATTGTTTTTGAAATTATACTGATGAAAATTGGTATTTGGTTGGGTAGTTCATTTAAATTAAATTATAATTATTTTTTTGACGGGGATAACTTAAGGGTCGGAGCGGGGATGAAATTATGTATATATAATGTAAATATCTATATACAATAAATTTTTTTCTAGGGTAAATCTAAAGTGGTGCATATGGGGAGGAAAAAAAGAGGAATTAACCCAGCGGTATGGAAGATACGAGTATTTGGGAGCGGGGCAAATTTCTTCGATATGCGGACGAAGTCGCGGGTGACCTCTAGTATTAAATATATATCAAGTGGCTCAATTCAGAATATTATTAATATTTTAAATTTCCAATAAATTAATAAATTGTATTGTAAATAATAAATTAATAAATTGTTCCATATATTTAAAACTTTAAATATATGGAACAATTTTGGGAATCTATGTCCGAGCACGATTTCATGTTACTTTGCCACTTCTTCGCTTTTGTTTGTTATCTGTATTTCAAGCGCCCTCTGTATTCAGGTGCTTTCATTAAGTTGGATTGTTGTAGCGTTTAGGTACCTACTACACGTATGGGTTCAGAACAAAGATGTTAATACTCGGTGATCGCAAGAGGGCAGGCAGTGTCGCCGGTGCGAAAATGTGTGAAATTGCGCACGCAGGGTTACATAACGCCGATGGAGGGTTGGAGGGCGCGCGCAGCGGGCGAGCGCGGGCCGCGGGGCGATCGATGCGCGCCCGGGGGGAGTCAGTCGAGCGGCGAGAGAGCGACATGGCGGCGCGCCCACACCGCGCGGCGGCCCCGCGGCCCTGGCCGCGAGAGTAGGTCGCCATGCGCGATGCGGTATGAGGCAGCGCCGCGCCCGGCGGGCCGGCCCCCGCTAGCGGCGCCGCCCCCGCCATGCGAGCGCCGCCGCTGCTGCTGCTGCTGCTGATGGCGGCCGCGGGCCTGGCCGTGAGTCCGCTCGCGCGCCTCAACCCCTGGCTGAGCGCGTGCGACCTGGAAGAGGAGGGTGCGGGCCTCGAACGAGATCGGTGCGCGGCGGCGTGCAGCGGCGGTGGCGGCGGCGGCGGCGCGCCCGACGCGCTGCGGGGGCGCGACGTGCCGCACCTGTGCGCGCTGGGGGCCGGTGCTCGCGCGCGGCGACTGGCCGAGCTGCGGCTGCGCGCCTGCTGCGAGCGCTCGCCCGCCTCCGCGCTCGACCGCAGCGCGCGCGCCGACGTGCAGGCCGGCGGCACGCGCTGCGAGCGGACACTGCGGGATCTGCTCGCGCTCGACGCGATGGTGGCGCGCGTGCACTGTGACTTCGCCAGCATCCTCGGCCGATACGACTGCAACCAGCCCTACTCCGTGCACACCTGTGACGAGTGCCAGGTGAGTGCGCCCGCCATGCACCTACAGCGCCACTCTCCGCCTCACCACCGCTACCGGCGCTGGCGCTCGCTGCCTGCTTCACTAACATTGTTTACATCGAGTTTACACCTAGTGCGCTATACCTATACCTACCTAATTCTGGAACCCCTCGTGCTTTCTTGTCCAACTATCGCATTGGGAAAAAGTAGTCAGTGAAAAAATAAAAAAATAAATTTATAAGTCGCATCGCAAACCGTAAGCGTAACATTTCAATAACCATGAAAGCCACACAGTTGTGTTTGACGACCGCAGATATAATACGCGAAGAGATACGGGTACTAACCTAACTGTGCATGATTATATTTTGATGACAAGCCTTAGTGGTGTGCACGTTTGGATCTCGCAACGCCGGGTCTGGGTGCCAAATCCCTATACTGTTGGTGAAAAAAACATCCCAAGGTAGCCATTGCACAGTGAAAGCATAGTTTTCCTTGCTGCTGATATGGTGCAGTTGTTGATCAGTCGCCAAGCTTATGGTTTGTACTGGCAGCCTCACTTAAGACCCAAATCCTAATCCAAACTAGGTGTCACTAAGTTATAGTAACGTCTAGGCGTGGATAGGCTATCCTGCCAACAGTAAAGACATGATGATCACGTGTGTGTAATATCGATCCATACTTTGGGTTTTCCAACCAGTCTATTCTCCGAGCGAAGTGAACATTCAGTAGAGAGAAGGCGAAGCGGCTGGTAACCGGCTCAATGTGTGTGCGAATGATGGATCTACGACCTAGTCATTTGTCAGGCGGGGTGTGTGTGACAGGACCGCGCACGAACTTAGGTTAGGAACTACACATTCAATTTTCTATGCCTATTCCGTCGTCAATTACTCTGGAAATTCACAATTCGTCAAATTATTCACGCCTATCGGTGTCCACGTAAAGTGCCATTAATTTTGGATTCGTTGCCACTATTTACCTATTTACGAGTCTTCCTGAATCAAATTCTCTTAAAATATAATTATGAGAATATCGAAATAAGTAGTAATTATACACGTAACGGTTCTAAGGTACCTTCTCCATTCATTAGTCCAACATTTCATTCTTTTCATGTCTACTTAAGGGTTCTATATTCCAAAGTTGCCCCTCGGCATACAGAAACACATTCTAGAAATGTTTATTAAACATACTGACACCCATGTGTAGTTTTTGTCTTATAAGACCTCATCTAGCTTTAGTTCTAGACGTGTTCATACGAGCGAGTGCATGCAAGCGAATAATTTGAAGATCTCATATTGTTCGTAACCGGTGGCCGCAGGGCTTAAAAGAAGTTGAGTTTCTATACCTGTATAGTGTACCTATATACTAACCGTCTTATGCATAAAACACTAAAAAGTATTTCAAACCTATTTTTATTAAAAATACTTTTGTCTTCTTTTTTCAAACTCAATTCGTAATTCGAAAGAAATTTGACAAAACACTTTTTAACTAAAATAAGTTTGAAATACGTTTTAGCGTTTTATGCCTATGGCGGTTATACTTGGTCAATATAGTGTCTAAAGTTTATTCTCGTTACAAGTACATAGATACACTTTACGTGTATGTATTATGTTTGATATGACTATTCACGTTTTGCCATACTGTCCTTCTCAAAGAAATTGTTTAAATAATATCACCTATGGTGGAAAATCCTTATTGATTATGATTTGTTTACGTCTAAAAACCTTGAACGACTTTATTTGCAGTTTCCCCTCTCCAGATTGCATAGCCTTAACCTACACTGTATAAAATGCTCTATTCTGTTTGTAAATAAATAAATACAATTTTGACCTAAATCCATCATTCAGTTATGTATTTCACACAATGGGAGTCCATAATGCTTAATTACCGTCAATGCTTAACTACTTGGTTTTTATAAACAAGATATTTTTCACGAAATTACCACAGCAGCAGTGAAAGAATATTTAAGAAAATAAACGTTACCACAACATCCGCTATAAGTTAAAGTTATTTCGCTAATTATGAATTGATTTTGATGATATATTTTTTTGTTTGATAAGTCGTAAATATTTCAGAGGTGGTCCCATATAAATTTTATCGGAAGTTAGGTTTTTAAATCAAAATAACTGGAAAAAATATGTCATCCAAGTAACCCAAATTGATGTCGGTTGTATTTTTTTTTTAAACTTGTGTTTGACTCTAATACCAAAAATGTCTGTCAATTAATTCATGTGTCCTAACAAATGAATTTGTAATAACTGTTTGTTTTCCAAATAATAACTAAATGAATAAATAAATTTAATTTTGCTAAATTTTTAGGGTTCCGTACACAAAGGGCTTACAACGGGACCCTATTACCAAGCCTGCCCGTCCTAGTACCTATTTTAACCTGAACCTACTATTACAGAAGCCGAATTTTCACAAAATATGCGTTACTTTGAGGAATTAAACAACAAATAATAAGTTATTGAAGATTTATATTAAGTTTTTCCACAGTTTGGGTTTTTCGAATTTGGAAACGCATTTTGCGTAATTTTAGACTTTTATACGAGAGATAGGTTACGTTATAATATGTAGAAAACAAAAAGCTATTTTTATTTTATTCTAGGTCAACCCATAATTTCCTGGGCTAATAATTCTCAAACTGTTGAATTATTTAAGCTAATCAACTAAAGCGTTGATGGAGCCATCTGTACATTTTTGTAATATACATTATATTTATAAAGTGTAATTAAATCGGTGTGCCGCAAAAAAATCATGAGCATGGTACGTACTACCTACTTTAGAATTTATCTATTTAAGTATTTGTTCATTTGTCAATAAATCAATTTTTATTTAATTTGTTGTCGTAACATAATCTTTCACGAGTCACGCAACGGGCAATGGAGAGAGCTATGCTCGGAGTTACTTTGCGCGATAGAATCCGGAACGAGGATATTCGCCAAAGAACCAAAGTTACCGACATAGCTCGCAAGGTTTGCAAGTTGAAGTGGCAATGGGCAGGCCACATCGCTCGAAGAACTGACAACCGATGGGGAAGAAAGGTTCTTGAGTGGCAACCGCGAACCGGCAGACGCAGCGTAGGAAGGCCTCCCACTAGGTGGACCGACGACATTGTAAAAGTCGCGGGCAATCGGTGGATGCATATGGCAGGTTGTCGTACAGTGTGGCGGTCTAAGGGGGAGGCCTTCGTTCAGCAGTGGACGTCTCCGGGCTGATAATGATGATGATGAACATAATCTTTCACGAGTTTTAATAATGTACTCCGCTACATATTCTAGCTTTTCTAACGGCTCATTATAAACTCGCCCAAAAGTTAATTCACCACACATAAAAAATATCTTTAAACTCGTCACAGTCCTATTTTTGTTTTATTTATACGGGAATACTCACGTTTAATTAAATCGGATACTCCAACTATAGTTTCGATCGCATCCGGTGACCTTTTTCAAAGAGTGAAAACAGAGCCCGACGCGCGTCCAGCCGCGTCCTGCTTAACACTGTGGGCCGCTGCGCGTCGCGCAACCAATAATAGTCCTATTTTTATATAGTTTAATTAGCCACAATTATTTTCAACTATTGTAAACCAAACTGATTATTTTCATATTGTTGAACTCACACAATAATAATTTACGTACAGACTGCAGAAAAGTCAAACAAGAAGTACCTAGCATAATTTTATCATACTAGCCACTTTTTTATGTACCTCATACTAACGTTCGTTGTTAGAATTCATCTTAGAACTTGTTCGATTTCGTAGATTTATGGTCTCCTATATATCCTGAAACAGAGAGTAGTTAGATGATCGCTACAAAGATGTTTTATTACAAAGTTTCGAACATTTACCCCAGTGTTTTTCAATCTTTTTGATTTCGCGACCCCTTTACAGGTTGAAAAATTCTAGCGACCTCCTTACAATGTACAAAGAAATAATTAAATTAGAAGACTATATGCGTTAAATATTTTACATATTTTGATACATTTATTCATTATTAGGACCTTACACTCTGCAAGAAGCCGCGAGTTTTGAAAGTAAGTACGAGGTAAGTTGGTCAAGATTTTTTTTTCAAGATTTTTGCGATTTTGACTTGGATGCCGTTTTCTTATTGCCCGCGACCCCTCGATCAAGGCTTTGCGACCCCCTTAGGGGTCGCGACCCACAGATTGAAAAACACTGATTTACCCCATCCTGCTTTGGGTAAATTCATACGGAATTCAGATACTACTTTGTAAGTATTTTATTCCCTCTTTGATTAGGTAAGTTCTTTCTATTCTGGGGTAGCTTCAAGTTGCGATTGGGTAATGCTATTATCGTTCGTTTACCTTATACATTCATAACTCATTTTCATGTAATATACGAGTATAATAATATTATGTATTTCATATTTTATTTTAAGTTCCATTGTTTTAGTTTACTCCACTAAAATCAGTCTTAAAGCATAGAAACGTATTTAATACCACCTGTTAAATACTATTCTAATGAGATATACTGATACTAACAATAACAACACTAATTAGTTCTGTAGCGTACAATTTAAAATAGAGTTGAGTAATGTATGTGACAAATGTATGTGAAATCATATAATATTGAATCGTATCATGTCAGGCTCCATTTCCTAACCCAGACAGCACCTGTAAGTAGGTATATCAAAGCTGTGCACTATAGTGTAATCTAAGCATTTAAAAGCTTTCAACCATTTGCAACTGAATGCAGTTGAGTCGAAGGTCGAAGTTGACGACGATTCTATTGTGAATTATCTAATATGATAATATTGAAAGTGTTAGGTTTTGAATTCCAATTTGAAAGGTTCTGTAACTAGCAAAATTACGTAGGTAGCTAATGAGACACACTAGTGTCTCAAAGTAATTAGCACAATCCTATAATAAAATATATCTATCTGATACTATAAGAATCGATGTCCTGACTTACTTACTGACTGACTGGCAGACAAAGCATAGCCTCAAAACGCTGGTCGTAGAAACTTGGAATTTGGAGGGTGTATTTAATTTCTCTTATTGCGCAGAAATGTGCTAAGACAGGATTTTTCAAATATAAACCCCTAAGGGGGTTGAACTGGGTGAAAACTTATTATGAAAGTCCTTTGTTTTTTCCTTTGAACTTTATGTTGTGAAAATAACTATTTGGATAGTTTATTTAATATAAAAGATGCGGTTTCTGATATTTTTTGACAGGAATGTCTTAAGAGGGTGAAATGGGGGATTACAATTTGTATGGAAAGATCTTTGTATTTGATGTTATAGTAATGAAAACTGATATTTGGCTAGACTTTTAAAAACAAAAACAATAATATTTTTGTCAGGATTAAGAAATATTATTATCTGAATAATACTGTTTGTTATAATGAGAGGTGAAAATGCAGAGGAAAAAAAAGTGAATAACTCGGAATCCAGTACGGAAGATATTTGGGAGCGGAGCAAATTTTTTCAGTACGCGGACAAAGTCGCGAGCGTCCTCTAGTCTCAGATAAAATGATTATATTACTATACTGCACCAATGCAATAGTGCCTTGGTATTTGTATTGTTACAAAGTTCTGATTCAAATTGCATTGTAGATATAGGTACTGTACTGTCATAAATCCATTTCATTGTATCCAAAATGCAAATCTTGTTGGTAACAAACAGATGCTAATGTATGTAAGAAAATGGACCGTAAAATTATGTAGGTATTGTCATAAACAATGAGATGCAATCTACCCTCGGTTCTCGCGATTATGGGTCGGGTGGCTAATACGAGCTCTCATTAAATTAATCTTAGGATTACACACCTGTTTCACGCGTTCATAATAACAGCAAATGTGCCTTTGAATCAATTTAGACGGCCGAGTCCGAGAATCCGAGTGAAAGGGACAGGCGTGGGGGTGTTTTTTTCCTGTTATTAAAAGTAGGGTATGTGCATGTCATGTGTTTTATTTATTAAAATTATTAGGCTAAGTGGAAAGTTTAGCTGAATCTATTATTTACACCTATCAAAATCTCTCTATATATATTAAAAAAACAATAGCTGTTCGTTTGTCTCGCTAAAACTCAAGCCGATTTAGCTGATTTTGGTTTTGAAATGTTTGTCATAGTCTAGGGAAGGTTTAACGGCGAGTAAACGGCTGGACCGATTTGGATGAAATTTTTTGTTCCTGGAGCGGGTCACAGTAGTGAAGGTCGAAGGCCGAGCTACGCGTGCGAAGTAGCGGGTATCGCCTAGTAATAAATAAATAAATATGTATGGTGGACATTTCACACAGGTTCATCTAGCTAGCCCCAAACTAAGCAAAGCGTGTATGGGATCTATGGGAACCAGATAGCTAATGTATACATCCTTTTTTGTTTAAATAAAAACTGATACAACGCCCAGACATAGAACGAACATCTATGTTCGCCACATGAATGTTTGCCCTGGGTAGGAATCGAACTAACCTTATAGTTCACAAGGCAGAGATACTACCGAGTTATAGGGGGGAAGCAATAAGGTTCCACAGGCAAAACTTTTCGCAGATGGCACCAGCGGCGGTCCGGATGAGGCAAAGTCTAGTTTTTTTTGTATTGTAATCGTTGCCTATATTGATCTGCTCTTGATGAGGGCGTTGTCGCTAATATAGACTAAAGAAAAATACTGTTTAAATACTTGCATTATGAATTTATGCAGCTTTTGGCGAGTTGAAAATAGATTTGTAGGTTAGATAGTTGTTTACATTTTATGCTGGGCAGAGCTTTAATTAGCAAGAGAAACATACAAACCAGTATAGGTATTTGTAGATTCTACCTGGTAATCCGAGTATAAGAAGAGTAAAACCATGAAATAGAAAAAAAACAACAAAATGTATGAGATTGACAGTTGACTATGGCTGCATCGCCGATCCGCCATCTAGCGGAAAAAATCGCAGTGTGAATCCCCATTGGAATCGCCTGGAAAAGTTCTGAAATATGAGCGTTAAAAAAGTTCCTGGAGGGGAATGATCTGTCCCTTTCTTGTGAAAATCGTGCTAGTATAGATTTTATTAGCAATCGTGGTATCTGACATAATTAAATTTGTGTTATTATTATAAATATATATATAAAAATATATTATTAACATATTATTATATAAAAAACATCATCATCAGCCCGGAGACGTCCACTGCTGAACGAAGGCCTCCCCCTTAGACCGCCACACTGCCACACTGTACGACAACCTGCCATTTGCATCCACCGGTTGCCCGCGACTTTTACAATGTCGTCGGTCCACCTAGTGGGAGGCCTTCCTACGCTGCGTCTGCCGGTTCGCGGTCGCCACTCAAGAACCTTTCTTCCCCATCGGTTGTCAGTTCTTCGAGCGATGTGGCCTGCCCATTGCCACTTCAACTTGCAAACCTTGCGAGCTATGTCGGTAACTTTGGTTCTTTGGCGAATATCCTTGTTCCGGATTCTATCGCGCAAAGTAACTCCGAGCATAGCTCTCTCCATTGCCGTATAAAAAACATACCTTTGTTTTATTCAGATTTATTTCTTTATACTTAACAATGATTTTGGTTTTTGTGTATGGCTTACATCTATCTATCAATATAACATTCAGCTATTTGTTTTTTTAGGCATAAGCCTTTATTAACTACAACAAACTAAAAAGACTACTTAGCCTAGTACACAAAAAAAAAGGATCGTATCCAGACCGATGAAAGTCTAGAGACAATACAAATGCTCAAACCCACTACCAGGCAGCGTACCCAGCATGTTAACAGCTATTTGTTACATATAAAATAATATAAAATGTTCTAAGGTTCCGCTTCTAGGTGACGCGTGAGCTTATCGAGTATATAGAGATGGTTATTAACCGTAGAGCTTTTGTTCTACCATGTCTAGATCTACGTTAGAACAGATAATAAAGTTTTTTTCACAAATATATTGGTCTTTTCAACCGACTTCAAAAAAGGAGGTTTTGACTGTAAGTTTTATATATATATATATATTTTTTAATGCGATTACTCCGCCAATTATAAACAGATTTTGATGATTCATTTTTGTTTGGTAGGCAATACTTCAGAGGTGGTCCCATATAAATTTTATAGAAATCGGTTCAGTAGTTTGGTTTTTAAAACAAATTTAGTAGAAAATATGAAGATGTCATCCAGGTATTCGAAGTTGAAGTCGGTTGTATTTAAAAAAAGCGTATTACCTAAGAACGTATTCAAAAAAGAACGTTTTATTGCGGCTACCGTAGAGATAACCGTTTCTTCGCAGTATGTAAAATGTCGACTGCATACTTAGGTTTATAATATCTTGAGCTTTGTAGTAGATAGGTATGTGATCTGATCATTATGTCTCATTATCTTTCCCTATGCTATAGATAATTCATTTATGTTGGTAAATTTATAAGTTATGTTAATTGAATTGCAGGATAAAAATCAATCCTATTAATCGTCCTAATTTGTTACGCCCATTGACAATTATTCTAAGTAGGTTACTTAGAAGGGACCTTGCTAGTTTCCAGGTTTCCACTTACAGACGTCTACTGTCGCGTAGGTGATAATAACATCTATGATATTAATCTCAAGTTTCGAGAATTGAAGGAAAGTCGTTGGAGTGTAAACATCTACACGGAATCGAATCGAATGTTGTTTCATATGATGTGTATAATATAATTGTCTATCTTATTTCACTGTCATAATACGAAACGCTTTAGTTTTATACCTATTATAAGCGAAATAAGTAGTAGGTAGCAAGGCAGGTCGCTTTTAATCATTTATCAGCAGCGTTATAAGTCCATCTGAATAGGTTAGATAAGTCGGTTCGAGAGTGGATCGGCTAAAAGCAAAGTACGGTCGTGAGGCCGGGACCGGCTGGCGAATGAAGTTTCATTCAAAAACACGCCTCGGATTGAGGTTAAGTGGCAGTGCGCAGGCGTGCCGATCGCGCATGCGCTCTGCCGCGCTCCTTGCCCGCAATGATTTCACCTACCTTTCAACATTTTCAACTTTATATTATAGTTACTCAAATACGTATACCCCGCATTAGAATTATTGCGTGCGTAACGATCGTACGTATAGGTAAACAACAGCAAAATAAAGACTGTTAGCGAGACAAACGACTTGCGAAATCTTCGTAATTTTCCTTGTCATTAAACCACCCTCAGGTCGGCCGTCATGTCCAGTTGGTGACCTACAAAAGTGAAGAATGAGCCTACTCAAAAAGCTTTTTAAAGAAACCGATACCTGAAGATGACGAATTCGCGGATAAAAGAGATCCCAAAATATTAGTAGAGCGTTGGTACCGATCTGAGTGATGCTGGTCGAGACAAAGGGAACAATAGCCAGTGGAATTACGGTCTCAAGCCTTTTAGACGAGAGCTGTTGCGAATTCTTCATTATACCCACCTACCTACCTATAGGTACCTATAAATAAAGTATTAGTAGGTAAATACCGCATCATAATATAGAGTTGTTATGGCTACAGTGACAAAAATGGGAAATACGCGTCTGAATTAATTACGTTTAATACGGTTTAGTTATAGTATAGTAGGTACTTATAAAAGTCATATACAGCCCTAAGTAATCAGTTAGCATCCTTGTAAGGGTATATTATGTATATAAAAAAAAAATACTTTTACTATGGGGCTAACATAGAAATCACGAAAAAATATCTGCTTTTACATATACGAGTATAAAGTTCATCGACCTTGGACAAAATTTATGGAACAGCTGTTTATTTTTTCGCGATTTCAATGTTGGCCCCATGGTAATTCCCCGTGGTTTGTTTTGATGTAAAGAATATGCACTTAAAAGGATGCGAACTGATTACCAATAACCCTGTAGTGTATAGTGGTTAAACGGACTCTATTGCAGAGTCCGCGGGGGAAGTACCACACCTTTGTCAGTTATTCAAGCGCCTTGCAGTAGTGTGCGAGCAGTACTGTTTCGGTTTGAAGGGCAATGTTACCAGAGGAATTACTGGGCATAAAGAGATTTCATATATAATTTTTTAGGGTGACGAGTGCAGTACATTGCAGCGCAGGATTGAATTCGCAAGTTCTCAATTCTGGCACTGCTGCTGCTATGGGCAGGTGTAATAGCCCCGGGAGTTAGGAGTTAGTTAGATAACGTAACCTATCTCCCGTATATAAAGCCTACAATTAAGTAAAATGTTTTTCCGAAACAATCCAAAATATATTTTTTTTGCGTTCTTTTATATAAATAAGAATGTTTTCAAAGCTACAACATGAAGAAAAATTATGACCTCCGGCAGGACTCGAACCTGCATACGTGCAATCTGTATGGGTTTCCGTCCGAACTGCTTTGCCGATTAAGCTACAGAAGTCTCTGCCTTAGATGCCAAATTTCTCAAACTGTTTAAGCTTCGGAAACATGGATACACCATAAGTGTGGAAACACTTCATATTCAATAAATAAGAATGTTCACACATATAGATTATCGGCTTTTTGTATTCTCTATTAAAATAAAAAAAATCGTGTGAAAAAATTATCATACATACGCCAATTAGTTTCCGAGACACATACCTACATAATTTTCAAAATAAGCGCCCGACAGTAATTTCCGCAGGCTGGCCATCGCCGTGTGTGATGTCATCGTACAATTCGCACAATTTGTGGCACGCTGGCCGTGTACGGCTCACTAAGAACCGTTGCCTTCGACCGTGACTTACTACTACTTTGTTTCAATATTCCAGGGTCATAATTGCTTAATGTTTTTTTTACCGTTTTGTCCGTCAGCCTATAAAGCCAATCATAGCTGAATATTTTTATTTTTAAATTCATAAGAACCACTATACTAAGTCTCGTAAATTGACAGGGCTATAACGCTTACCACCAGGTGACCGTCTTGCTCCCCTCGTCACTAAATTCCATAAAAACATATTATTAACTTACATTGAAATAAGTTCTAAGAAAATACGAGAACATAGGTCCTTTATTGGTTTATACTTTAGTGATTTCGTGTGCATATTTTTTTATGGTCATAATTATATTAGTAAAGCATGGACGCTATTTAGTTAGTTTACGCTAGTTAATTAGTTTTACCTACCCCGCCCCACGACTTCCACCGCGTACAGATAAAAATCGCCCGCTCCCAAATACTCGTATCTTCCATACCGCTGGGCTAATTACTAATTATTTTCCTCCCCATATTATTTACTACTTTAAATCATCCCGAGCAAATAATGTTATAACAAAGAACATTCCATACGAAGTTTCACCAGCCCCACTAAGTCACCGCTGTAAAAAAAAAATTTTTTTTGAAATGTACTATTTTTTTTTTCACTATAACTTCAAAAACAGAGAACTTTCCATACAAAATTCCTATTAAGGGGAGGCCTTCGTCCAGCAGTGGACGCCTTTCGGCTGTTGATGAAGAGTTTATACTTCTTTAAAAAATTCATCGGCCGGCAGGATTTGACCTTCTGCGATCCAGGTAAAAGCCTCCATTGCTCTACCCACTGACTGATCTACTGGCCTTCCTGATTGCCGCGAATTCTGAATTGTCTTATTGCACACCGATTCAAAAGTACGTAGGGCGTTCATTATAAAGTGAGAATGAGGTAGAAACTCTTTGGAACCGAAAAAAGTAAATACTGGCTGGTAAAGCTGGAATATTGATAAGATTAAAAAAAAGGAAATAATTTGAATAACTGTTGTTTTTAAAAAATGGAAGTCTTTTGTTTGCAGTCTGTCGTAGCGTGTTGTCGAAACTAGAAAAAAATTGAATTGCGTGCGGTTATTAAGTATCTGTGCACGAATAATTTCACTACGGAACGATTTAATCAAGACTTGCAGGATACTTTAGGAGCAAATGCACCACCTTATTCTACAGTTGCTCGTTGGTGTGCCGAATTTAAACTTGGAAGAAGATCCACCAAAGATGACCCTCGCTCGGGCCGCCCCATAACGGTTGTGACCGAAGAAATGGTAAAAAAAGTTGAGAACATTGTTTTAGCAGATCGTCGTTTCACGGTACGGTTTATAGCCGATGAAACAGAGATTTCGACTGGTAGTGGGCATAGCATTTTACACGAACGCTTGGGGATGACAAAAGTATTCGCGCGCTGGGTCCCCAAAATGCTTACCAATGCACAAAAACAAACCAGGCTGAACATTTCTCGAGCTTCATTGGAAATGTTACAACAAGATCCTGATCGTTTTTGTCTCGATTCATAACAATGGATGAAACATGGCTTCACCATTACGATCCTGAAACAAAATTACAATCTATGATTTGGATAAGACCATCATCTCCAACTCCTAAGAAATTTAAGGCGAGTCGTTCCGCCGGATAGATCATGGGCTCTCTTTTCTGGGATAGTAAAGGGGTGGTCATGATAGAATATCTCGACCATGGAGCTACTGTAACGGGCTCTTTGTATGCAGAACAAATAAAAAATTGCGTAACGAAATACCCGAGAAACTGCGAGGCAAACTAGCAAAAATTGTTTTGTTCCATCAAGATAATGCCCCGGCTCACAAGTCCGCCGTTACTATGGCTACAATTCGTGATGCTGGCTTCGAAATACTTGAGCATCTTCCATATTCACCCGATCTTGCCCCTAGTGATTTTTATCTATTTCCAAGGTTAAAGGAGAGACAGAGGTTCGAAAATGATTAAGCAGTAGTCGCTGCAGTACAGGAGTTTTTAGGTGCTCAGGATGAAGAGTTTTTTAAGATAGGAATTGTAAGCTTAGAAAAAAGATATTCCAAGTGTATTACGCTAAAAGGCGACTATATCAAAAAATAAAATAACATTTAATAAAAGTTACCAGCAACAACCATCTGTACTTTTTTCTCTACTCTATCTCTATCTGAAACTCAAATGTAAAATTAAAACCGACCGATTTCTTAAAATATTAAAAAACTACATCGAAATCGGTTCAGCCATTTGGGACCAGCTAGCTAATACAGTTAGATAGAAAGTCATTTTAGGTCGGACGACCTGACAGACAGCGTATAAGCTTAGTATATTAGGATCCCGTTGGAACCCTAAAAACTACATCAGTCAGTTTCCATGTAAAATTATAGATTTTTCGGCCTGGTACAATAGACAGTCCCAGCCTTTCCCAGCCCAGATATTACTAATATTGTTAGAAATGGCATAGCGTACCAATTACTATGTTCATTATGGGGCCAGGCCGCGGCTTCAATGTCACCCGCGTACAGTATGGCGACAAGTGATATTAAAATTCCCGAAAGTGTGAATGTGGGTCGTAATGCAAGTAGGTCAGGGCAGCGGCGCCCGGAGCCGACACCGCCGCAGACGAGCTACCACGACTGTGGGAAATGCGATTTCACGAACGTATATTTCGCTGGGGAACTAACTTGATTAGTTGATGGATATTATCAGATCCACTGATTTGTTTAGCATCTAGATTTTGTTATAGCGCATATTCTAGTAAATTTTGTGAATTGAAGAAAGAAGGAATGCATTTCGATGCTACACCCACTTATTACGGAGTAATTTGGAATTTAGACATTACAGTTTTGACTTTGATAAAGAGTAACAGTTCTCTATGCTTAAGAGCAACCCGGCGATTCACATTCACACGCACGAAAACATATGAACAAGTTTTGCGGAGTAAAAAGTAACTTATGTACAGGCTGTGGTTCTTGTGCTTATGTGCAGGGTACGAGTATAATATCTTTTTAATGATTTTACTTAAAACCGTTTGATCATTACAGCGTAAAGTATGTAAGTATGTAAACGCACACACTCACAAACTTTCACACTTATAATATTAGTGTTAAGTGATATTTTTACACTTAGAAACTATAAAAAAATATCGACTAACATGCTGAAACATTTTTTATAATATTTTTCTTTCCTATTTTATTTACGGCAGTAAACCACAGAAATTGGCGGTCGCGGGATTTTGGCGTTTCTTGCCCCCGAATCAGTCCTTTCCGTAATGGACGCCAATCCGCCATAAGTAATAGTCTATCCGGTGTCCAGACACTTACAACCTATCAAAGAGACTGGTTTATTTTATGCCCTGTTTGGGTTTGTGTTTCAACAAGTCTTGTTTGCATGTTTTTTTCTCGTTACTATTTTTATCTGGTTTTACAAACGCTGACCAGTTTGCTCTGTATATTTTGATAACCTGCGCTCTGCGGTTGCTTCCGCTTTCTGGAAAAAATAAATTGCCCCTGCGGTCCCTGTTTGTTCAGATGTCATTCACCCTCAGCGATGTTTTTTCGCGATTTTAGCGACATTTCCATTGTAAAAATTGTTCATAATGATGAGTTCTATTATATCTTATAATATCGCCACTCTGATGAAGAGAGTCAACCCACACATTACAAGGTTCGATAGAGCAATTAAGTAGAGCGGTTAAGTATACAAAAAATAATAATTTGTTAAAAATATTAATTAATCATCATCATCAGCCCAGAGACGTCCACTGCTAACGAAGGCCTCCCCCTTAGACCGCCACACTGTACGACGACCTGCCATTTGCATCCACCGGTTGCCCGCGACTTTTATAATGTTGTCGGTCCACCTAGTGGGAGGCCTAGCCTATACGCTGCGTCTTCCGGTTCGGTGAATAATTTGTCAATAACTTCCAAACCGTAAGTTACATTTTAATGAGAAAACAAAATACAAAATATTAAATTTCGCAATAGCATAATATGAGTCTTGTTTATTAGGTAAAATAAAATAAAAAATGTAATGTAACTGGTGTTAGTGCTAATAATTGTTTTGCACTTAGCTCTCTTCACCACCAAAGCGACTATACGTCCCTCGATCAAATGAACGCTCTGTATACAGACACACAGGGTAAACTAAGTATTAAACCCAGCTTCGTAAATAATTTCATCTACTAAGTTCGTTTATCTGTATATTCGAACTATCAGCAATCGTCTTTGAGCTGTCCGTATCAGCCGAAAGACGTCCATTGTTGATCAAATGCCCTTAGACCGCCACACTGGCGACGTATGGTCGTATGCCGTACCTATGCGTCAGTCGTTAATCGGGAAATAACTGATTCGCGTCAACTACGGCGTATTAACAGGAAACAGGGAGAAAGATATATTTTCTCTCTTTCCCTCTCACCAATATGACGGCGGTCATCATTCATAGTAAGATGTGATAATTATAAGTATAACTTTTTTTAAATCCTCGATCAGCGAGTTTTTTATGCGGATTAATTTATACTACGTTCTTTAATGCCCTTGAATATTTCAAAGATTCTTGAAAATATTGGAAACGTGAAAATGTCCTTAATTAAAAAAAAAATGACTAAATTAAACACAAATGTTTTATTAAAATAACCCTATTAAAATAACCTTTCATTTCATTTAAAAGAAACAATTAAATAGCTGATGAGGGTATTAATAACGCATGTATACCTGTTTCTACCTGGCAACTTCACAGTTTGGGCTAAAGGGAAAGTAGGCAACCTATATTTTTCCTGTTCCTCGTTTAATATTCTCTCGACTAATGCTCGATTTTCATCAATAACAAATCGGGAAAGTTTATCAAACAAATATTATTAAAGATAATGATATTTAACAGCATTGGGCCGTGGTTTAGCTAGACAACCCATTTGCAATTCATCAATGTACATATTACCTAACATATTATCTTTGTCATAATCAAATAACAGTGGAAATAATTTCTTAAACCGTATCTTAGACTATAAGTGAATATTTCGTTTCATTAAAGAAGCTAAAATGCAAATGGTAGAGATACTCGCCTCGAACAGCGAGGAGAGTCACTCGAGAGCCTGTTCACATGCACACCGTAAGCCGTAAGACAACTTCACGCAAATTAGCTATCTTGTAGTATCATGCACATACTAGTGGTCGCGTGCTGCGAGCGCGGCAGCGATTTAGCTTTTCAACCGACTTCAAAAAAGGAGGTTCTCAATTCGAATGTGTTTTTTTTAGATGTATGTTACGCTATTACTCCGCCAATTATGAATTGATTTTAATGATTCTTTTTTTGTTTGGTAGGTAATACTTCAGAGGTGGTTCCATAAAATTTTATCGAAATCGGTTCTGTCGTTTGGTTTTTAAATCAAAATTACTAGAAAATATAAAGATGTTACAAGCTACAGCTACAGCTATTCGAAGTTGAAGTCGGTTGTCGTTTTTTTTAAAGCGTATAATTAGCGTTTATATTATTTGTTATTTATTTATAGATTTCGGCACAGAATACATAAAGTTCTACTCTCAGAACAATCAATCCCTTAGAAAACGCGGTATAATGTACCTAGTTGAACTACAATAAACCTATATCTACGATCAAGTCTTATTCAGTGCAAGTCTCTTTGTTCTCTATTTGTATAGGACAGCATAGATATCCTACTCTAGCGCTTAAGCACGCGCACAATTGGCCAGCATCTGTCATCGAGTCAAGCGCTGAAGATCCAATATTATCGTATAATAATTAATTGCCGTTAAACATTTAAAGGCTCTAGCGGAATAGCCTTCAAAAAAGTGCCCCCAAAGCCTGGAGTTCGAAACTATTGCCAAACGATACCTTTTATAGAGATAACACAATGTACAAAATTCCACCCCCCTACTACTCTCCGGGGGGCTACTACACCCAATTAAACCTAAAGCTGTTTTATTTATTTTCTCCAAAACGAAGAAACGACGGATGACAATCTGCGCTGCACTGGGGCTTTATTTATGAATCATACGCAAAGTAGCGCATGCGAGCGGAGCCGGCCTTTAAACGATGTTGAACTTTATTCCAAACAATATCGTTCGGAAGTCAGCTCCGCTCGCATGCGCTACTTTGCGTACGATTCAAAAATAAGGCCCCTGGGGCCGTTCTTTCGTGCTCTCTTTTTGTTATCGTAGAGATAGTGATACGTGCCTTTTTTATGCTTGATATGGTAGGTGTGCCTTTTTCATGCTTTATAGGGTAGGTTTTTGACCACAGTTCAATGGAAGTTAAGTGATGGTGTGGTCGAAGTTGCTTACCATCTTCGACCACACTTGACCTGGAATGGGAACTGGTTTTGATTTGAGGATGCTGAAACACATTGTTGTTTGATTGATTAATTCTTTAGATCGTTAGGTGCTTAGCGTCAGATAGTCAACCTGAAGGTAGTAGCCAGCCAGCCAGCCAGCTTACCTACTAGAAAGTACTCTGCCATGCTATGCTTTCCTTCCGATGTTTTCCTACACCGGCAGCACAAGGTCATTGTTGAGATTTGATCTCACGTCCTTCGGCGTGGGATCTTAGCACGCTAATAATTGAGCTATCATCGACATCACACCTGGCGTAGAGGTAACCATTTCCAATCTACACATTGGAGTAGATTATGTTTATAGCACTTCTTCGCCAATCAGTTCCATTCGAGTATATATAGACACTTATCTATTAAACTTATAAGCTGACCTTGTGCGAAGCATCAGTATCACGCGCGTTTCAGCTACAAAAAAAAACTTGGTTTTGAAAATAAATAAAAGGTAACGTAATTTCTATACGTCTGTGGCCCGTGCCGTGCGTCTCATGTTTATTAATATGGTCCATAAATTACTTCGTGCAACGTTCGTTTAGTGTGAAAATTGCCGCGACTTGCCCTTAGTGGAATACTTTGGAAGGTTTCCATGTAGCGATGGCTAGGCGCTCAACGCGACGATTGTTCATTCAAACTTTAGAGAGTGGTGAATAAGGCTTCCTATATAGTTTGCTTGTTTTTAGGTCGATACGTAATCAAATTTCGGGAGTACTATACACCAAATTAAAACAAAGCTGTAGACGATTTAAAATCTAATCTTTAATGCTACTAATTATTCAGTGTATACAGATTTAAGGCTAGCTATCTAAGTGGTAAGAGGTTCTTATTAAGCAGTCTGTATACCATCGTTACAGCAAATTGCAACGGATGCTGAGTAAGCCGTCTCTAGTTTAATACAGACGAGCCATCTCTACTTCAATGCAGACGGGCGAGAGCAAGGCATTGATTGGTTATTTTATTTTTATTTTTGGCCGTATTATCTGCACCGTAATAGTTTGGTGATAAAATTCACGTTTAATGTAAAATTTAATGTATGTCCAAAGGTACATTAATCTAAAAAAATATACGCTTTAAAAAAACTATATACACCCGACTCCAAGTTCGAATACCTGGATGACATCGTCATATTTTCTAGTAATTTTGATTTAAAACTACTGAACCGATTTCGATAAAATTTATATGGGACCACCTCTGAAGTATTACCTACAAAACAAAAAAAGCATCTTTTAAATCAGTTCATAATTGGCGGAGCGATCGCGTAACATACATTAAAAAAAAGAAGATCTTTATTACTGAAGACACACTTCGAATAAATCGCGTTACTAACGGGTAACGCGAGCTCAGAAAGTTGTTGGCTGTAATTAAAAGGCGGTGGCTGACGAAAATTAATATCTTCCGACACGAGGCTAAATGCTCTCAACATCGCCGGGATCGGGTGCCAGTGCAACTTGTACACCTCATTACATTATGCTTGCATACTTTACGATAATTTTATTAATTTGTTTGCAACACATTTTGGTCCAATCAGATCGTGTTGGACCGGGCAGCTTGACTCTTGAAACACTTACCTATTGGTGTATACAACATGTAACAAAAAGGTTCAACAATACTGAAGGGTATGTATGTACTCATCATTACGACCAACTTTTACTATGGAGCCAACCTTGAAATCGCGAAAATATAATCAGCTGTTCCATACATTTTGTCCAAGGTCAAGGAACTTTTTGTATGGAACAGCTGTTATTTTTTTCGCGATTTCAGGTTTGGCCCCATTGTAAAAGTTGTTCATAATGGTGAGTATATACATACCATTTCGTATTGTTGAACCTTTTTGTTACACGTTGTATATAAGAGGGCTTAGGCGGTCCGGACCCCAGATACCCTTAGCATCAGATGAAAATAAAAAAAATGCGTGTCATACTATGACACCCGGTGGGAACAAAGTGCCTTAGGATCTATTCGCCAAATATAATTTATTATTCAATCTATAATTATATCGTCTTCGTGCCTTGCATTGTACTACTTGTACTCTTTGTACTACGCCGTGCACTTACCTAATGGGAAATGGTAGATTCGTCTAGATTGGGCTCATTAGTAAGTAGGAAAATGCATACTAATCTTTAAAAGACGATGGCAAGAGGCCTGATGGCTTGACGTTAGTTCCCTGGAGTCGTGGGAGGCCTTTAGTATGGGACGCAACTTGCGCAGACACGCTGGGTCCCTCTCACCTCCAGAGCACATCGAGGGCGGCTGGTGCAGCGGCGGAAGTGGCGGAAAGCCTCAAACGGAGGAAATATGAATCTCTCGGCGATGGATACATATTTCTTCCATTTGGAGTTGAAACCATGGGACCGTGGGGTCCGGCCGCTCGGGTTTTGGTTAAAGAGCTGTCCAGATGCCTCGCAGATGTAACGGGTGATCAGAGAGCTGGCGCTTACCTTGGCCAAAGAATAAGTTTGGCCATTCAGCGTGGTAATGTCGCTAGTTTTTTAGGTACCCTACCCGAAGACCTTAATGCAGTTTTTTACCTGTAGTTTATAGTTTTGGTTAGTTCAGGATAGGTATTTAATTTTATTATTTTGTTTTGTATATAGTTCTTAATTTTATTGTTGGAATATTATCAGTAAAATCTACATATGTGTCTGGATGTAATATTCGAAATGTATCTTTAAACATCCATAATATATATATATTTTTTCAAAATATTTAAAAAAAAAACATGACTACTACTACTTGTCACAATACGCGTATATGTATACTCGTAGGTATATGTATATTCGTATATGTGTACTTGTATCTGTATACTCGTATATGTATACTCGTAATACGAGTAGTGATCTTACGATAACATGAAAACACAGTAGCATAATTTCGTAGAACACTACTGATGCCCTACGTAGTAGCTGCGTAGCAACACGAGCAACACCCGTTACATCATATAGTAGAAAGCTATTATTTTATTTAAATGGTTTATAGGTTTATATATGGTTTATACTAGTATGTATACATATACGAGACGCGCTCTTGTTGCTACGCAGCAGCTACGTAGTAGCTGCTACTACGTAGGGCATCAGTAGTGTTCTACGAAATGTAGCTACTGTGTTTTCATGTTATAGTAAGATTTAAAAAAAACGAGTTTCGTATATGTATACTCGTATATGTATATACAACCTATAAACCATTTTAATAAAATAATAGATTTCTACTACATGACGTAACGGGTGTTGCTCTTGTTGCTACGCAGCTACTACGTAGGGCATCTTGGCGTTCTACGAAATTATGCTACTGTGTTTTCATGTTATCGTAAGATCAAGTGTGTACAACCCAAAAAATACTTAATCTGGTCAAGACTAAATAGTGTCTTCTGGAGAAGAAATAAAACTTGAAAGATATTCTAATCGTTAATTGATTAGAAGGTTTCAACAAATGATTATCATACATTTTTATTTAGTGTCAATTTTCATACTTTTGTGGACAAGCAATTTTAAGAATATAAAAAAAATGTTGCGGAAGTTCATTAACCTAAAGAACTGCTATTATACTAGATTTCATATATAGTGTATTTCCGCTGTGAGATGTAGCGTGTTGCTAAGTTGAAATGCGACACACGATCTACAATATTGTAGAACGCAAAGACGTTTTCTATTGAAACCTTTAGTATCAAAAGGGGTTGGTGCGAGATGAGCAAAACGAAGCAATTATGTAACGACGTCAACGAATTAGTGCTTGTGTTGGCGAGACGCCAAGTGCAGCGCGGAGTAGGTAGGTGGCGCGGCGGGCGGGGGTGGCTCTCGAAGATACACGAATGGCTGTTATGATAGCTTCTATGGATGTCATTCTAATGCTAGGGCTTCACCTGCGTGACGCTTTACGTCCAATTATCTGAATAATTAATGTGCAATTAATGATGCACTAAGGAATGCGCTACATGAGTGGCCACACTATCATTTGACTTTGACTATCGTCTAACGTCTAACGACGTAAATTATTGTCGCTAGCATATTAGAGCGCGAACGCCCGCGTACTGATACCTATACCGCGCTAAATAATGGCATTACACGCAGGTGAACCCCTAGCATAACAGAAAATCAATGCGTTCTAAGGATGTTTCGCTTGCGCCGGGCCTAGGTCATAAATGTTTTTTTTATAGATTCGCAAGCAGATATTAAAAAAGAAAGATTTAGATAGACTACTGCTGCATTACTACTGCTTTTAGATCAAAAATATGTGTCAAAATGACAAACACAGCGTTAATAATATACACTAGAAGACAGTTTTCAAGATAACAGCGTCTTGGGTAATTTAGCAGAGAATGGCCGGTAGCGATCGTGAATCGCGGCAGTGTTTAAGCTAATCATTGTTTCGGAAGGGAGCGATTCATATCACGGGCAGCGGCGTGAAAATTATGAACTCCAATTAATGTCAGTATTCACCCAGTTACGTAAATACCGGGAACATTACACAAACACCGGGCAGCGGAACAGTGACAAAGCTACAGACAAACAGTGTTTGTGATAAAGAGGTCGCCATTTCTGGCTGATTGGTTATTAAGTTGGTGTCCAAACGTAGATTTATATCTTACTTTTATAAACCCGATTTTTGCAGTTGTGTAGATGGGCTAAACGTTTGCTTAGTGGTACGCTTCACGCCTAATATAATTCTACTGCTATACCCATAACAGTAGCCGTGCTAGAATTATAATATGTTTTTGCCAAAGTTACTTATAGCACTAATTTGAGTGTATAGTGTATTTTAAAATTAGAGGGAAACCATTTGAAAATTCATGATATTGCTGAAATTGTAGGATTCCATAACCATGTCAAATCCTTTTTTTGCTTTTTATATTTTACACAAACACCGCCTAGTAGCGGACAATTACTAATACCTACATACTTTTAAGAAATATGGATATTTTAAGATCGAGCACTGGCTTGTACGATTTCTACCTTTTTATACTAAAAAGTATTCACTATATTTTTGAATAAAATAATTGTAGCACATCTCTAGTGGCACCGACTATCGCAACCATTAGCCTGTCAGTCCTCTGGTAAAATATAAGGGATTTGATACGAAATGTTAACAATTTAGCCCAAACAGTGACCGGAATACACATTACACACACATACACATAGATGTTTGTTCTGTGTTTGGGTGTACTATAGTACACCCACTGTTTGGGTATACCCAAACACAGTTGTAGCAGTAAGTGTAGTATGTATTATAAGTATGTATTTACGGAAAAAAATGTATATAATTATTCTATCAGCTATCTGGTTTCCATAATACAAGCTTTGCTTAGTATGGGGCTAGATGGCGCTGCGTGTAAAATGTCCCCCAATATTTATTTTTATTTATTTTTTATTTATTGTACAATTGTTTACAATAGTACACAGTGCCAAAATGGCCAACTACAAAGTTTTATTAGTATATAACTACTAATTTACAACGTGTAACAAAAAGGTGTGATAACACTGAATGGTATTGTATGTACTCATCATTATGAACAACTTTTACTATGGGTCCAACCCCGAAATCGAGAAAAATAATCAGCTGTTCCATTCAAAAAGTTCATTGACCTTGGCAAAATGAATGAAATAGCTTCTTTTTTTGCGATTTCAGGATTGGCTCATAGTAAGAGTTGTTCATAATGATGAGTACATATATACCTTTTAGTATTGTTGAACATTTTTGTTACAGATTATATGTATATGCAAACGGAATTACAACATAATATGTTGTAATTCTTATGACCATTTGTATAAGTTAGGTAAAGAACTTACTAACTTGTCGTAAACTTAGTAACTGAGTCCACTTCCACAGCGCTCCTAACAAAGTTTTGCGGAAAACATGTTTAATTCGCACTTGCCACTGTTTAAATTGCATTCCGTTAATGAAATAGCTAACTCTCCGGGATTGTGTGTCTAATGATTGTAATTTGAGATTATTCCAAATTAGAATGTACTGGCTCGTTGAATGTAATGAATATGTTTCTGCTTCCCGGGATATAATTCACACGGTTGTTGCCATGTGCCTAATAATGAGAATTATGTGGGAAGATGAGGATAACGAAAAAAACGAGTATTGATTATATATTAAAAGTGAAAGCGACAAGATATTTCCAAAAATATAAATACAATCTGATATTTCCAGTTAAATACTAAAAATACACCATTCACACGTGTTGATATGTAGGCGTAGTTGTTTTATTTTTACAAGACCTCTTGAATTCTTGATAATGGCTCTGGTTCCGTTAACGCCTTTCAGATGCCCGGGCTTTTTCATCGAAAGTCAAATGACGAAAAAATACATAAAATAACTTTATATAATGGCGATGATTGCTGATAGCTTTTTTGGAAGGTTTTTTATAAGTACTACCCACCGCATTTACTATGATTTTTTTAATATTTTTTATTTTTGATTTGTTCAAAAATACCTCAAACCTACTACTTATTTATAAAAAAACACAAACATACATGTAAACAAAACAACAAACAAAAACTAAAACACACATGTAGCCAAACTTAAACATGTAGCAGCCTCAGATTAGTTAATCCATCTCTTGTCTTGTCCACTGAATCATAAAGAAAGAAAGAAAAAGACAAAGGCAAATTAAGTATTCCGATGTACTTTACGTTTATTAAACTAGCACCTGATTTAGTTCCCAGATTAAATTTATCATTAAAATATCCGATCATCCGGATATCCAGAGCATAGAATAGATGCCCAACTAACTTAACCAACTTGATTAACCAATAAGCCTTTCCGTTCGTCAGTTTACAGGATTATTTCCAACACTGTTATTTATTTTCATATTTTCAAAATTTCGTGTAAGTTAGGCTTTAACAACTGTACTATTGTTAACAACATTTAACAACTATAAAAATAAAGTTAAAACACGTACGAAGAATTTACTTCGTTCCTCATCCCCCCTGCCTTCTTGCTACCTGCCTGTTTATTGTCCGTCTACTATACCGTCATCATCAGCCCGGAGACGTCCACTGCTAAACGAAGGCCCCCTAGACCGCCACACTGTACGACAACCTGCCATTTACATCCACCGGTTGCCCGCGACTTTTACAATGACGTCGGTCCACCTAGTGGGAGTCCTTCCTACGCTGCGTCTTCCGGTTCGCGGTCGCCACTCAAGAACCTTTCTTCCCCTTCGGTTATCAGTTCGTCGAGCGATGTGGCCTGCCCATTGCCACATCAACTTGCAAACTCAGCGATCTTGGTCGGTGACCTTGGTTCTTTGGCGAATATCCTCGTTCCGGATTTTATCGCGCAAAGTAACTCCGAGCATAGCTCTCTCCATTACCCGTTGCGTGACTCTGAGTTTCTCCAAAAGGCCAGCAGCTAAAGACCACGTTTCAGTTCCATATGTCATCACTGGCAACACACACTGGTTAAACCCTTGTCTTCAGACACTGCGGGATTTTGGATGAGAAGATATTACGCAATTTCCCGGACGCTGCCCACCGTGGCTACTATACCGTGGCTTCTCCTAAAGAACACAACATGGCACGATCTTCTGCTTTACACGACTTCTTGCAACCAGCTGCCTTTCGCAGGTCGTCGCTCCACCTGGCCGCAAGGCATGATACTCTACTTTTGACGATACGAACTCATTTTTCCCAACGAATATCGGTTCTTCTACAGATATGGCCAGCACATTGCCACGTTAGCTTGCTAATTATTGAAGCTATGTCGAACAAATTTAATAAGTCATTGTTATATTATTATTTTTAATACACGCCTGACAGCCTGATAGCTCAGTTGGTAGCATGTCTGCCTTCAGAGATGTAGGGCGTGGCTTCGATCCCCACCCAGGACAAAAATGTTTGTGACGTACATCGATGTTTGTTCTGTGTCTGGGTGTAGTATATATTATAAGTATGTATTTACGAAAAAAAACTGTATATAAGTATTCTATCAGCTATCTGGTTATCATAATACAAGCTTTGCTTAGTATGAGGCTTAGATAGCGCCGTGTGCAATAAATGTCCCCCCAATATTTATTTATTTAATTCTACTCAAACTGGGCCACGTGAACTGCAAATCGAAAAATTATGCTATGTAAAAGCCATTTGGGTGGCACGTTATTAATAGGCATTTAATTAAAATATTAATCAAGCAAATTTTGCCTGTTTAATAGTCAACTGCTTGATTTAGGCCTACCCTCACAGGGCGATTGAGGCATATCCGCCACGCTGACTCAGTTGTGGTTTGGTGGATTCACATACATCATTGAATTTTTTCTCCTTACGTATGCAGGTTTCCTGACGATGTTTTCCTTCACAACGGGCATTAATTAATAAAGTCAGTCAATGAATATAAAATTACTTAGCATATAAAAAATAATTAAGTTTTGTAGCATCCTTAGATAATTTAGCTTTGATAACAAAATCGGTGAAATCTGTGGAATAGCTTTTTTTGTATTGCACTATGGTTATTGTTGTGTGATATTTGAATGCCTTGAAACTGTCATAAATCACTTTTAATTCGCTAAATGTCAAAAACATTTTCGCACCTCGCATCACTGTGTGAGCATTTGTGCGAAAACAAATTATAAAATGAGTAACAAAAAAAAACAATACTGAAGGGTATGTAAGTACTCATCATTATGAACAACTTTTACTATGGGCCAACATTGAAATCGCGAGAAAAAAAACAGCTGTTCCATACAAAAAGTTCATTGACCTTGACACAATGTATGAAACAGCTGTTTTTTTTTCGCGATTTCAATGTTGGCCCATAGTAAAAGTTGTTCATAATGATGAGTACATACACACCCTTCAGTATTGTTTAACCCTTTTTGTTAAACATTGTATATATAATGGTGAGAGAGGCGTCCCGGACACGGATCTATAAAGGCTCGTTCACACGGCACATCGGTAAGTGAACAGGTCGATTAGCCGATTAATCCTATAATTCATTGCGCGAGCGACCGGACTATCCTATCCCGCGTGTATTGTTACAAACCATGTGTAATATAGTGGTCCTTATTTATATTGGATACATTTGTTAGATAAGTATTGTGTTTTCGTTGATCTCAATTTTCTTTTGTAAGTAGAGTTCGAACATTACACTTCTTAATACATATTCGGATATTTCTAACATGCGCACGAGTTGATGTCTTTTCGATGAAAATTTATTATTTAGGTACATTATAATAATTAAAATATAAACATAATTTTAATTGTTTATTAAATGTATATAAGTTTAATAATTTATATAATATTATTAACGAATAAAAATAAAAATAAAATTTCGTAATCTGCATCTTCACTTAAACCTCAGGTAAAATGGTAGTAAAACTCAAGCCTACTTATACTTACTTAACATAACAAAACTAACTTCAAAAATCACTTTTTTCCTATTGTGGTAATTATACTATAGGTCGCGTCATGTAAAAAGAACGCTGGCGGTTAAGCTGCGCAGTAGGCGATTTAGGCGATATCTAATATATTTTGCCATGTACCTAGCAATAACCAATATACGAAGCTGCGAGCAAAATGCTAATTAATAATTATTTAAAACAATAGGCCTAGTACTTTTGTGCGTAAGTGTACACATGCGCAAACACACCCCCTCTACTTTCTTCCAGCGTTCTTATTACATGACGCGACCTATACCTATATCATTTTCCCATTTTTAACTGACGATGATTAAACTATCATAATAAACTACTCTTTTCAACACTATAAACGATCTGTCTTCATTTACGATGTGACGATGTAGGAATTATTATAGCAATCATTTCTCCTGTGAAGTCGTGGTCCAACAGTGCAATCGAGCGGAATTTAAAAAAAAAAAAACACTGATCTATTGATCTAACATTTGTACACAACTCAAAGCTTACAAATACGCTAGTAGCGTATTTACCTTAACGTGTTAGATTTACAAAACGGCTTACCATAATACGATATTATGTAACTTATGCTAGTCAAATTATAGCATAATCGAATACAGCAAGGCAATATTCCGACCTTAGCTATAGCAAAGATAATAAAATACTATACTACGTAGTAGCTATACGATTGATTCAAGTGTTACTTTGAGGTAACTATTTTATTATAAAAAAACGTAATTCCTAGATCTCTAATGTACATCCGTTCCATGTGAGCCTATTTAAGGATTTACTAACAGTTCAATTTAACTGGATCGTGGAAAGTAGCACGTATCATTATATCTATATTTATGCTACTATACTGTACCCAGATTTACTTAGCAACGTAACAGCGATCGATGAACTCATAGAAAAAGGATCTAAACTAAACGAGCTCTTCAATTCACATGTTCAGTAATGAAACATAGTGATTGTTCGAAACGTGACTAGCCGTCTCTCCCGGATCCAAATTGAGCGAGTCTAAAGAGAGGCGAGAAGCGGTGGCGTAGACGAATTTCAAGAGTTTCTTTTACGGTTAAGAAGTGGCGCGTGCACGAGTAGCGGAGAAGGCCGTCCGTTTTCTATACTCAATCGTGTACCTACCCTTAACTTTTGAAGGTTTTTTTTCTTTTTAGGGCTTGTTTAATGTTTTTAAATGCAGTTTTTATTAAATTGGTTATTAAAGGCTTAGGACATTTCCCATACGCTGGTGGCCTAGTGGTACAAATGAAGATGAAAGAACTAGGTCAAAATGTCACATGCCTTTATTATAGCTCTCTATCAATTCTGACAATGTACACATTTTTTTTGAATATAAAAATGCTTCAGAGTAATACAAAAAATCTAAATAACGGTGCATCTGCCTGTGTATGTTATATATATATCCACTAATAATAATACTATTGCATCGAATTCTTACGAATGGTATCAACACCTAAAACTACGATTATATGTATACCTATTAAAATGCCATTCTTGGAAAGCATAAGAAAAAATATAATTAATGATCACGCGTGTTTTCATTGTGTAAAAAAATAACAGCTCTGGCATAACTGCGGGTTAACAATTAGACATTTGACTTGCAATCTCTATAAATACAAATAAAAACACGTGACGAATAATGCTGAATTGGGTTAGGTATAAAAATCTCAAAATATTGAGCAACCAAATGTTGAGATAACACTCGTATCTCCGAGTTAAGTTAATATAGGCCGATATGCTTAACGATTGTCTTGGCTCTCTGCACTGTCTGTACATTAAATACATTCAGCCGTCGTTCTGTTTGAGTTGAAATCATAAAAGTTGTTCTCGTCTATTAATCCATGAGCGGGTGAGGCGAGGGGGCGCGGGAGCGGGCGGCGCCGATCAAACAGGCCGGGGAATCAATATGGCCGCCGCCCAGCTGATCCGTGACCTCCGCACCCCGCGCCGCCGCCCGCCCACCCTCCGCCCTACACCACCAAACTTGACGCTTCTCTTTGCAAGTTTTCTCATGACGACCTACCGATGTTGCTCACTGACTGTGATTATACCGCACTTATAATCTTCTTTCGCTTTTATCTCACTGATAGAGACTCCTGTGAAGATTGAATAACTACTCATTCTATATAATTTATTAGAAAAGTTTTATATGTGATTTAAGTATACAGAAGCATATCTATATGTGACGTCTCATCTATATATTGTCATCTAGTTAACGTGTCACATGTATTCGAAAACAGCGACGGTGATAATGGAATGGACGGGCACAGCGCTTGCAAATCAATCAAAATTAACAAGACATCACAATCAAGCATACCTAGCTAAAAGTATGCATATTACATTTGCCGGAAAATAGAGATAGCGAATCTAATTCTAATTTCTAATTACTGCATGACAAAAAGAGAACACATGTACATGTATTAGAAGTTTGTATTGTCGTATCGTACGGCTCGCATGTCGCAAAGGCAGAGTATGTCTGAAGCGAGTGGAGAGCCGGCGCTCAACATATAGTCTTCAAAATCCGTGCGCTTATATCCCGTCCATTCATCTTATCATAGACGCTGTTCGAAAATACCTTTTTATTTTTTAAATTACATTCAACAAAATCCTGTCCTTTATGTACAACAACAAAAAACATGCCAACGTGCATCTGACATTTATTGAAAAGACCATGGTTCGACATAACAGAAAACCTCGGAAAGTAATCTTTGAAATTGTTTCTTTATTACCATCGTAATTATATGGATCCACTTATGTATTACCTTCATCGTTTTATGAAATCGTTTAGCTTTAATCGTACTGAACTCATTAACTTGAGTAGCTCTCGATAAGTTAATTTAAAAAAATCACTGCGTCATGTTGTTTTTTTCTTTCTTATACTACGTAACTTTAAGTTAAATGTAAGTATTTTTTTTACACGACTGCCCAAAAAATGCATTGTAATTTTTTCAGGGTATGGTACCTGGGTAATTCTAGATGCCACGATTCTCATCGTCACCTTCGTGGCAAATTTTATTCTTTGCTTATCTGAACTATTTTTGTAAAAAAAACTTATAGCGCTTGATAAGACGAGTCAATTCATGTGTAAATCAATCAAATCGTGAGTCTCGTTTGGAAGAACAATAGTTTTGTAGTTCTAGATGCCACGAAAGTGACGCGATGGTCCAAGAAAGTGACTCAGTAACTTCACAGAGCTATTATTTTCTCACAATTTACTACTGTTTATGAGACCAAATGTTCATGAAACTTATTTTCATAATTAAACAGGCAAATAAATGATATCAATAAACAAAAGATACAAATATCAGTTTGGTTCTAAGATCGAATATCCTACGAAATATTAGGTACTTACATATGAAATTGTCGTTTTGTACGGAAAAAGCAAAACGATTTTTTAAAATTACATTAAATTATTTTAATTATTAAATCAAAGTATGTACCATTGTCATCTATGCACTTTTGCCATTTTATCGGTAGTTCAGGGATCCTTTGCCAAAAAAAATTGTGAGAGAGATTCACTAAAATATTTGAAGGCAGTTTTGACAGCCTCATCGGAATTGTTTTTTTCCTTGCAAGAAGTTGTACAAATTTCGGAAAAAGTGGTAATCTGTTGGAGTAAGGTCCGGGGAGTACGGTGGGTTTCGGAGACATTCCAATCACAGCTCCTTTAATTTAGCGACCGTCTGTTGTGCAGTGTGTGGTCTAGCCATGGTCTAGCATTGTCCTGAAGCAGCAGTGGGCTAGAGCAGTTGACCAGTCTCGGTTGTTTAACGGCTAACTTTTCCATCATTGTTTGCAATTGTTGACAGTAAAGATGTGCCGTAATCGTCTGGCCAGATCTTAGGAAGCTGTAGAGGAACGTGTTTCCACCGTGAAACTCGTATTCGTAAATATAGCCCGATATTTTAAGTTTTCCATATTGTGAACGATGTCAAAGAAAAATCAAATGGAGCGAAAACAAATGAATCGTTTAATTGGAAACACAAGCCTAAATTTGAAATAAATTTGAATTTGGAGTTTTTAACCAAACTCCAAATATCTGAGATCAAAGTGGCCAGTTTGACAAAACGCCAATTTCATAATATAAGCCTAATAATATACTGTTATGCTACGATAATTAAAACTACAAAATTTTATTATGAAAATTGACGTGGTTTTGACACATTTTTGTTTTATTTATACGGGAATACTCACGTTTAATTAAATCGGATACTCCGACTATAGCAGCTAAGCAGCAGGAGCACCGGGGTGCTAAGCAGGACGCAGCTGCACGCGCGTCGGGCTTTGTTTTCACTCATTGAAAAAGGTCACCGGATGTGATCGAAACTATAGTCGGAGTATCCGATTTAATTAAACGTGAGTATTCCCGCATAAATAAAACAAAAATGTACAAAATTTTAGTGAAAAGTTTTTATTATAAACATTATCATGTATTAATAAACAGTATTAATGTATTAATAAACTATGCAAAAAATACTTTCGTGGCATAAAATCACCTTGAATGGTGACGAAAATATCCCTTTTTTATAAATTACTGCACAGTTTAGGTGTAACGTTTTAAATCAAATACTACATAAATATCTCGCACATTTTCGGGTTTCGATGAGTTAACTTTGGTTTCAATTGCTAAAACACAATGCATCAAAATGTTATCCACGCAAGTGATCGGTACACCTATGAATAAATATAAACTAACCAATTTTTTTTCCAATGCTTGATGTGTACACTTCTGCGATGTAGGAACATGACTGACGTTCGACCGAATCAATCTCTGTGTTTGATAGCTGATGTTGTGTTCAACAGCCATCCGTTATACTATGCAAATCTAAAGTACCTACCTAAAATCGTGTGACCGACACATATGTTGTTTTAATTTCAAAATAATGGTGAAAATATTGTTCTTACACTATTGGGTGTAAAAAGTATTTCATTTCAATTTCAATATGCTCTATATTCTGTACAACTAAACAAAAAAATAATTACTATGAGGCCATCTTTGAAATCGCGAAAAATTATCATCTGGTCCATACAAACGTTCATCAACCTTGGGAAAAATGTATGGAACAGCTGTTTTTTTTGCGATTTAAATGTTGGACCCATTGTAAAAGTTGTTTGTTTTGATGTACAGAATTTGCCCTTAAAATGATGCTGTTTAGAACTAACCCTACTTATAGTGTGGTAAACAAACAAGCAGCTGTTTTTTACCTGATGGTAAAAAACCCAACCCGTACCACGTTTGGACCAAAGCCGTAGGCAGGGGGGGGGGGGTGGGGTCCAACCCCCCCTCCCCGAAATGAATCTGATGTTAAATGGAGATGCAGCCTACGATGGAGCTCGCTTGCCTAGAAGAAACCGATTCACTCGTGACTTGACACCCATATTATAATGGGCGTGTGGCCTAATGTTTTATTTATGACAAATAACAGGCTTAGTGATGAATATAACTAAATACATTACACATACTGAAAAAATAAATTGTATTGGCTGATAAATCTCTGAGATATGAGCGTTTAAAGTTTTAGGTAGGGATAGAGAGGGGAGAGGGGATGCTCTATCCCTTTCTCGCAAAGCACGTAGTATAGCATTTGTATGCCGCGCCTGAGGCTTGACGTCATAGCTCAGTATAGCGCGCTCTCTGTCTAGCTTGAAATTAAAATACTTAGAACTTATTTATTTTTGAATTATTTTAAAGTTTTGTTTTCGTTGATATCTCTATTGATGATCAGCTTTTTTATGAGGTAATAAAAAAATTGTAGTCATCATGCCTATTATCGGGAAATACCCAATCGGGCAGCGCATTCCATTGGTCAGCAGTTCAAATAAAGAAAGTGGAATCAAACCGTTTCGTACGAGCTTTAGGTACATCAACCATAAAACGGTGTCGCTTTTTCGGGGTCTCCGAAATGCGTCCTATAAAATACCGATAGGCAAGCTACTTTTCGTCGATGATCAAGACTTTGTAGCTTGGTCCGAGCCAGGGAGTCGTAGTCGTCGCAGGGGTAGTGATGCTGTTGATGCGTTGCCAACCCAGAGAGATGATTAATTATAGACGCCCTTTTTCAAACTCTTGCAATTGTAACTCCGCGGAAAGCTTAACCAAAGATTAACCATGTGAGTACAAATATCTCGTTAGAAAATTGTAAAAAAAAACAGCCTACAAGTCGTTGACTCTGATTTTATGACTGGACATTAAGTATGAATTGGCTCTCAAGCGTAAGACGATTACGGGGGTTAGTTTGTAAAAGAGCGGTTAATTAAAAGTTGCGAGCCGCACACTCGGTTGCACTGAAAGCCACGACAGCTCTTTATGAAACTTGTCCGTCCAGCGTAGATTATTAACATACCTTTGAGTGTTTTTTTTATCGAACATGTACTTTCATTACCCAAAATACCTTGATAATTATAACCGAATACTACATATATAAAGCTACAAATAGCAGTTGGAATATCTTTATAACTACTAGGTATAAAGTATACTATCAGTTAAAGGTATATAAAGGTTAAGGTTACCAGCAAGAGATCGCTCTTAGCCATAAGGCGGCCAGTTGTTGCACTAGTTTTTAGTATTTTTTGATAATGTCTGTAATTTTGGCGTTAACAATAAAGAGTTATTATCTATCTATAGATAAATCAATGGTTTAAGCTATCTCTACACAGCATACTGCTGATTATTAGACCATTGATTGATCTGTATTAATATATGGACGCTGGATAGATGATACTTTAAGGCCGTCACAGACGACGAAGATGCTATAATATTTCATGTTAAGATTAAATATCGCTCATACATTTTTGTAACAAAAATTATCTTCGTCACTTGTTCGTCATTTGTTTTGTATGAGTAGCGAAATTGAAATGTGTTCTAAGCTAATATGAAATACTAGAGGTCGCTCGCGACTTCGTCCGCGTACGAAAGAAATTCGGCATTCGGCAAAATTCACCAAATACCCCCACCCCAACTTCCAACTGAAATAGAAAATTTCATCCCCCGTTTCACCCTCGTAAGGCTACAAATTAAAAAAACAACGATAAACGTTGCGTTAGTTTCCAACCATAAGCCTAAATAATAGATATTTTGATTTTTACTTTGAAAATGAAGGACTTTCCATGCACAATTTCATCCCTTTTTTCACCTTTTCGGGGGTGGAATTTTCCAAAACGCTGAATTACTTTTAAACTAATTTTAAACCGCCATTCTAAACACAAAATTTGAAGATCCTAACTTTGAAATTGACGGACTTTCATATAAACTTTCATCCCCTATTTTACCCTCTTAGGGGTGAAATTTCCAAAAATCCTTTTTTAGTGGATACCTATGATTCACAAAGAACACACCCTCCAAATTTCATGTCTCTAGGACCAGCGGTTTAGGCTGTGCATTGATAGCTCAGTCAGGACTTTAAATTTTATATATACAGATTATAGCATCTTCATCGTGTGCTCGGCTTTTACGCTATTGGGGATTGTGTTTTGAAAGTAAAGTTACGTTAATATACGGAGTAACGCATAACTATATTGCTAAGGCGAACGTAGATCATTGTACTCGTCATTGTGAACAACTTTTAATATGGGGCCTACCCTGAATTCGTGAAATAGCTCTGCCCTATACATTTTGTCAAGGGTGAACGAGGGTTTTCTATGAACCCGGTATTTTTCGCGAATTCATGGTTGTCCACATAATAAACGTTGTTTACAATGATGAATACAATTAAATCCTTGCGGCTTAGTTACACCGTAACCCTGTAAAACCCTGGTGTCACGTAAATAAAATAAAATAAATAAATATTGGGGGACATTTTACACACAGCGCCATCTAGCCCCATACTAAGGAAAGCTTGTATTATGAAAACGAGATAGCTGATAGAATACGTATATACATACATTACACACATACATTATGATGTAGCAAGCGGACTTTATTGACATTTTAAAGAATCACTTTGGGGGATTACATAAAAAGAAGCACGCACGTAAATCGGTGGACCTGGGTATATCCTAAAACTGCATCCAGAACCACCGGAGATAAAGATAAAGATAAAAAGAACTTTATTGCCAAAAATATATATATATACGTAAATGCTAGACAAACAAGAGAACAATAATTAAGCTTAAGTTTTAAAATTAGTATTCAACCGACTTCAATTTTAACTTCAAAAAAAAAAAGGTTCAAAGTTGAAGTAGTCGTTGTGTCGTTGAAAAGAAAAACCTTCCTCTTTTTTGAATTATGTCAGGACAGTGATTCTTATAGTATCTGAGTATTATAGATAATAGATGACATCATAAAAAAAATAAGGCTTCCTAAAACCAGCGAATTCTTTTGTAATCACGAGACACTATAACGTTACCGTAACCCTACCATGCCGTGCCGTAACCTGTTTATTGAGTAGACGAGTCGGGCGTAAATAATATCTTGTTGGTGTATCTTCAAAGTAAGAGCGCTGAAACGAATTATATTGTACTAAGGTACAGTGCTATGGACCTAGGTATGCCTTAAAACTGCATCCAGAACCACCGCAGGATACGTCCGCTCGATGATGTGCCGCGAGCGTCCTCTCGGTGGTGGTCTGCATTCTGCGATCCCTAAGCCGCCTGCCAAGCATGGGGATTATGGCAGCCCCTCCTATTAAGGGGAGCCCTTCGTCCAGTAGTGGACGTATTCTAGCTGGAGATAAAGGTTGAGTGCTGTGAGTACATTAATATCAATTTTAGTTTGCAAATAAAAAAATATTTCTCTCGGGTCTACCATAAAAATGTCTCGAAATCCGAACGGTACCCAAGTAATAAAAAATGGTACGAATACGACTAAAGTAAAATATTCCGGTAACCACGTTGTGCATCACAATATTGTATCCAACATATTTTATGGCACCCGGGATGAATACTTCCGTCCGCAGCTGACTGTGTTACGTAGGAAAGTACAGTTCCACGACGACGAAATCTTGGGAATACTAAATAAATCTTTAAGGTTTATCTTATAATAATAGCATCTGGGTTTTAGGACATCTAAAACTGCATCCAGAACCACCAACAGAGGAAGGGAAACAGCGTCCTCTCGGTTAACAGTGGTGAGCATTGTGCGATCACCGAGCCGCCTGCCGGCTGCGGTTCTAGATGCAGTTTTAGCACATACCCAGGTCCAACACCCTTATCATGGACATTCGTGATTCTGATTGCGAGCGTGCGCGAGCAGGATGGCATGCTATCGCAATCGGAATCGCGAATCGGTGCTAATCTATTGGTACAAAGTTTATTATAAGTATTTATTATAAAGATAATAAGTATTTAGTATAATGACAATAAGTATTTATTATAATTATAATATGTATTTATTATAATTATAATAAATATTTATTATTATTATTATAAGTATTATAAGTTTTATAAGTCTCTACAAATATATTAAGTGTACATGTATATATGTGAGTACTCTCGTTTGTAGTTATGTTCCGCTTTTTATCGTCCAACTTTAAGCTCTGTTTCCGTTCTTTACTTTTATCACGGAGTGTAACTTTTTAAATTGATGTTTTTCCCGCGAATCAGTTGACGACTTTAGTTTTAAAATCTGTTTTCTACCGGAGTGGAATGCAGTTAACGACTATCTATATAGCTGCAGTCAATCTCGGTGGATTTTTTATCTTTGTTTTTTGTAGTCAGTGCTAATTTTTTTTGCGCCATCACTACGGATTTTCCAATATTCTTATAGGACACGATTTTTTTGTAAAGCATTGAGGTAGTATTTCAAAAACATTCAAAATAAAAACAATACATTTGTTAATGAAATTTCGAAATTGAAACACTGATTATAATCAGTTCCGTATATGTACTGCTGCAAAGATCATGGGCAGACTTTATCATAGTCATCATTAACAGGTCTCTTAATCATCACGAGAGCGTCTCATCCGCACGATTATCTAAAAATATTCATTATATCATTTTCCAATTATGTATTATCCTATAGGTATAAAAAAAACGCTACGCGGAGCGAAAAGAACCACTTCCTCCCCGCAGCGGCACGTAAAATCGTATACACACCACGGGGGCAAGTAAAGAAGCCTCAGATGTCTGTCACTCTCGGCTTCGGAGACAATATACATGAGGTCTGAGACATTCTATACTTTTGCTCCCTAGGTGAGTAATCTACTTGAATTTTTCGTCTATCGTAAAAATCTATTCGTCAAATTCGTTGGATTTACAAGCTTTTGACTTAAAAATGGCTGATTTTTAATGTCCGTGATAGTGCGAATAAAGTATTAACGTAAATAAAATTCGGAAAGGAAAGAGGGTGTTGCGGTAACCCTCCATGACATTTACGCCCATGTGACTCAACCTCGTTTAGATAGCGACACTAAAATGCAGGTAGGTATTAATTGTAACTGTATCCAACGCTCTAAATACTTTAATTAATTTTAGTAATGTGGACGATAACACAATTTCAGTGTTTTTCAAGGCTAACTTAAACGGAAACGCTAAATACAGCGGGCATCTCTTTCAACGGGATTGTTCAATATCTTGACTATAGTGCTCGTAGGATAAGAAATAGGTTTCATATTTCTGACGAAGTTTAGTGCCGTAATGTTACGGCTGATGACAGGAGTATGTGCGTGGGTCTCTGTACTATTGTTTATTCCATGGCGTATAGGCGCGGGCGGTGGGCCGGCGCCGCGTCCCCTAGGGATATCCTACCGGACCGGGAGGGAATGTTCGTGTCTGACCACTGCCGGCCGCATCACATGGCTGTCACTACTCGTTTTGGATGTTATGTTTGTGTAGCCACCTCTACCTAATACATTATTGGGCGGAGTACGTTATTCCGGTATAATATTAGCTTTCTCTACTTCTTTGACATTAGTAGGTAGGTATTTTGCAACTGCCAGCAGATACCTTCTAGTAAACTTTGTTACATTTACAATAAATAATTGTCAATTTATGGTGATGGTTACTTGAGTAGCCTAATTGGGAGACTTGAAATAATGAGCTCTTTGGAGTTTACGTACGGATTTTCATACCACTGGGAAGGAAAGCTGTTCTGTGAAGGAAAACATCGTGAGGAAATCTGCTTACCCCCGGGCAAGAAATTCATGGCGTATGTGAATTCACCAACCTGCGTAGAAAACTGGGACAGCGATATAGCCCAATCAACCTTAGAGGGTAGGCCTAAGTCCAGCATGGACTATTAAAATACTGATCAAGTTGCTAGTTAGGTATTGTTTAAAAAAATATTACTTATATAGCTATTATCTGTTAAAATTATTCCACATGTTAAGTAAGTAAGTAAGTTGTTATAGGCTGAGTGGCCAGCCCTAGTGTCAGAGTTAATGTGCCGCCCGAAGGCCTCTGACATGGCTGACGGTTGTTGTTATAGAAACTAGAACAAACAAACGGGACCAACAATTTAACGTGTCATCCGATCCACGGTAGCGCTCAGAAATAAATGCCACTCACGGTCACCCATCTGAAGACTGACCGGACCGTCCGTTGCTTAACATCGGTGATCGTTTAGAATCACCTAGACAAGCTACGCCACGAGCGCTACATTAAGTACTATCATAAAACTAACAGGTAAAACCATGTATTAAAAAATTGTGTCCGTGCTATTTTATTAATTGATTCTGTATTATCTGTTTTGATTCGAGCTACACTCGCCGCATATTTAAGTGCCTTAAGTGCTTTCAGAGCATGTAGTGTATTGGCATTCTCCAAACATCCACATATCGATATCATTCGAAACAATTGAATTGGCATCGATCACGAGTTGTGACTGCCTGCGACGAATTCATACAAGCCTGATTTGCTCCGCACAATGAACATCCTCAGCTCAGTCAAAATTCCTTCCGAACCGGATAAAGGAACAACGGTTTAAATGCAAATAAGATTACAATTAGATATTTAGATCCTCTCGCAACCCACTTATTTTGAGACAAGCCTCTTAATACTACGCTTGTTTAATCAAGTATTTAATAGACGAGGCGAATAAACGTTCCATAATAATATAGTATGTATTTATAGCAGATATGGATGCCTCGTGGTGGTTCAGTTATAAATTAAAGCGTTCTTGAGTTTACTGAATCATGCAGTAAGTTATTTGATCAAGGAAATTTCTGTTTTTTTTTTACATTTATAGTCATCCAAAATATTTTAATTCGCTGTTTTCAAAGAAAGAGAAAAATGAATTCAAATTAATAGTGAATTTGGAAAACTTAGTAAACAGTATTTTACTTGGCATCTATATGGTCAACGAAATATTCTCATGATGATAAAACAAATGATAGCAATTCGCTGGGTCTACCAATAAAATGATAGCAATTCGCTGGGTCTACCAATAAAATGATACCAATTCGCTGGGTCTACCAATAAAATGATAGCAATTCGCTGGGTCTACCAATAAAATGATACCAATTCGACATCTGACACTTGATACGGAAATTTCGAATGGTCACCAACTTAACACATCGAAGTAAATTTAACGGCACACTAATTATTAGCCTTTCAATGTTCCAATGCTCTTTACCGTCTATACCATTGGATCAGCTTAGTCATCTGTTGTTGTCAGAACCACGCACAATACGAGTAATATCTTTAAAATTCCTACAGGATCAGACAAAGCTGGGCCAAATATTTAATAGAATCTAGCAATTTTGAATCGGAACATTATACTTTGGTGTATGCAAACAAAAACATGTAAAACATAAAAGCTATCAAGAAATAACTATATAATAACTTATCTAAATCTACAAAATATCAGCAGATGATGATTACCAAAAAGGCTAAACGCATTACATATTAATGTTTCAAAATTTTACACAAAAAAGTTATTATTTTAATATATTACATATAACATACATATTATTAATTTTTTATTATTATTTATATATTAATGCATCGACAGGCTACAAAATTAAGACGCGCTTGGCAGGACTTTTGAACCTGCTTTTTGATGCTGTCTATGCTTTTTTTAAAGCATAGACAGCATCAATCACAAATCATATTACACAAATAAGTACTACAGTAGATTGAACATGGTTGATTATCACGTACACCAGTTTCAGTTTCAATTTGAACACTGAGCCGCAAAAGAATATTTTAGAGGTAAAAATGTGTTCTAAGAATGTTGCAAAAGTTGAAAAGGCAGTAGGTTGAATATTGACGCTGCCGTACATAGGAACCTACCTACTTTGAAAATGTGGTAAAGTATAAGCAACGAGGCTCTCACGACGTAATAACCGCGGAGCTCCTCGAGACGGCAACAATGCGCAGCCCGGATTACTTGTCAAACAACTTGACAACATGAAATTCGTAAAACTCACCTTTTTGATACGACGCTCGAGCTTCTCGCAATGCTCGTCAAAAACCTATCGAATTGATTTACAGTCTTTTGGTGTTTCAAGTTGGTCCAAATTTAGTAGGCGGGCTTTTACTTTTTTCCTTGAAATTTGCTTTCCCTATCTTATAAATCACAGATTTATGACAAAAATTTACCAAGGTACTGTTGAAGGCTCAAAGTAGTTTGAAATACCACGCATAGATATAATCGTAAGGAAAGTTGTAGGTATAGAATCTAGTTCTATCCAAGGTCAGACGGACTGATGTCGGTGGAAATGTGTGATCAAATCGTTCATAAACAACTAGCGACTTGGTGGTTTATACGTGATCAAATACCATTTTTATTTCATGTAAAACCTTAGCATGATAGTAAAACATAAAGCCTGCTCAAGACGATTACCCAGAACTTCGAGCATTAAAACACAGGCTAAGGCATCGCTGCATTGGCACTCATTAGGTACTTTGAGAGATTCGATGATGAGTCTCATTAGCGTTGTAATGTCTTAATAATTGCTATTGTGAATATGGTGCATTCAATTAATTACTCAGAACAAGTAGGGCGATCCGTGAAAGCAGCACACCGGTCGCACCCCGCTTGACCCAGAAACAGAAAGCTGGAGTGTTGCGAGCGATCGCATTGATAGCGCGCGCTCGCGTAGCTCTCCGTTGCCTCCAGCCTCTAGCCGATAGAGCCATGCCGCCGACACATGTTCCGATATACAGGGATATCGGACTAGAACATCTAATTAATTTACGCTTTGTTCTAGTTATTTTGTAAAAATGTATACGAGAAAGCTTTGTGTGTCGTTGATTTTAAGTAAAGTTGGAGGGTTCCGTTGCTATGTTGAAAATAAAGAAAGAGCTGAATCATTCAAGGTTGTAAGAATTGATTGTGACAATCATAGACTTAACTTGGCGCGGTACTTGGTACTTGCGTTTTTCTTGAACATTATGCCTTAACTCTCTCTTCTGGCCGTCTATATCTTGCTATGGTGAGTTTTGTAATATTTTAAAACTACTTTCAATAGACACGATTTTGGGATCAAAATTGCATAAAATTAAAATAGATCACATTTATAGAAATATTTATTTATCAACAATTGATCAAAAATGCATTTACGAAGTATACCTATACATTGTTCGAAAGTTAAGCATTACGCACCATACAACGGAACGGAATGTGCGGTAAAATTGATATTCTCAGCTAAGTACCTGTTTTACCGCATACTCCGTTGTATAGAGCCGTGCGTATCATTAACAGTTTTTTTAATTTCCTTAAAAATAAACTTCCACTAAGGAGTTTGGCATTACGAGAATAAATAAGCTGAATGATCGAACCTCCTTGCAACGATCATGCTTAATACGTTTGTCTCACTTTAATACTAAAGAGAAAATGAGACGAAAGATGTTGTTTTAATTTTAACCACGCGCACGTGGCTCAATTTTCATAAGATTGTTGCGAATTTTCGACTGATATTCATTTTTAATAAACAAAATAATAAAGTTTGTTTAATTACCTATTGTACTGTTTTCTCGCTAATACCGTACGTAAACGTTACGTAAACGTTACGTTGAAAAACGTTACGTACGGTATGACACACGTGCGGAAACTGGTATTTACATACTCATGAATATGCTAAGCCCTAGACTTCGTCTCGGACTTACATTCGCCTATAGACTCTACTCATTTTTAAGAACCAACTTACTAGCGCGTGTTTCATAAATAACGATTAAATTCGTTTTCAACGAACCCAACGAACATTTCAACTAGTCGAATGGCGACTCTGGCGCTCTCTCTGGATGGATGGCTGTAATCACTCGGCACTGCGGTAGTCTTTGCGCGTTTTCTATTTGCACAAATAAGTTGTAACGATTTGTAACCGGAAAAACATTGCCAAAACCATAGTCAGTCATAGTGCAAAGCTCTTGGGTGAAATGATTCAACAATCAGCGTTTTTCTGAAAGAAACAAAAAACACCGAACCGAATAAATTTTATCGTAGTACCTACTGTACATATTATTTTGCCTTATGTACGTAAAATACATTCATGTCTGGCTACGATTCAATCGAGTTTGTGTATTTGCACAGTTTTTCCTAACCCCGGATACCGGCACATAAAATATTACCCCAATATTCAGCGCCCTTTTGCGTGCCCCTGTCAATAAAACCCTACAAATTTCCTTAGGCAGTATCGACGGTTTCGTTTCGTGATGATAAAATGTTTCAAGAATGTAAATTCTATATCGGTGGGAAACTGTTATCTGGGAGTTTTCAATAAATATGTCTCGACAGAGGACCCGCAGTCCCGGCCGCGTCGTCCTTCCTAGCGACACTCGCCCGGTGACGGCGCAGGGGGCGGCGGGGGGCATGCGACGCGCGGGAGGTGGGCCGTTGACCTGCCCTTCGTCCCTTACTCCACGGCTTCATACAATTCCTGAAACACATCCGCTGAAATCAACCTAAACTTCAAACGGTTAAGTGTAATTTCCTTTACTCGATTTCTACAGTAAAATCTTACCAAGAAAATTGGCCTGAGCCATTCGCAATCGTATTTCAAGTGAATTTGGTGTAAACTGTTTTAGCTAGGCTTTCTGAACCAGCTTCAGAATAAAATGTGTCTATGATTACTTTTAATGCGCGCCTACTCTTATATGAATGTTTAATAATGGTAAGTGTTAAGAATTAAAAAAAAAAAACTCGTACATTTTTACAAAGAAATAATTTTTTATAGTTTTTTTTACGACTTCCCAGGCTTGAACCTTATTTTTGAGTTAACTACGTGCCTCCTACTAACTAACAAACAACTATTACAAAATTATTTATTTAAAAAGGAACGTAAAATTACTTTCTTGTGTAACTGTAACTAATAGAGATAGAGTACTATCTATTGAGACAGTTGTAAAATTAGGTAAGCTGGCGCATGCGGCAGACCGCGGCCGCAGTGCCAGCTAAGACAGCGTCACCTCCTTGCACTGATGAAACTCTGTAGATAATGCTTGCACACTACTGCTAAGAAATGAGATCGGCCTTTTTTTAGTTATCTTAGTAAAAGTCTAATGTTACACCAGGTATATGGTTATGGTTTTTAAACTGCTATTGATTAAACATGGAGTTTCAATGTTGTTGGCAATATATTTTTTTAATCTTTTTAATGTAACTTTGTTACGGATTTTTGTCTCGTAGAGAAACTCCAAGCATCTCTACAGGATTCCTCTCTTCGTGAGCTCACGGCAACCACATTTACAGTGAGTCGTTTCTTTCCCGTACCTAAGTCACGCTGGTAAGTCTCACTATAGACTTTCACCCTAATATTTCAAATGCGAAAGTTTGTCAGCATGTCTGAGTATATGAGTTTGTTACCTCTTCACGTCAAAACAGCTAAACATATTTGGATGAAGCTCTAAATGGATGAAGCTTATTTCCCGTAATAACAAACAGACTACTTTTCTATTTCTATTCTAAAAGTTGCTGTTATCTAACTGAAAAACAAATCACAGTTGTTATAATTATTAAATCACATCGTCAAATTATATCAGTTGACTCGTTGACCAATAGGTTATCTCACCATTTGGACTTTAATTTAGTGGCTAAGTGAAAAAATGATGTTTGATTTGCCTCTGAAAAATGTTATTCTTGATAATATTTGCAGTCCATACTTATAAACTTCATGAGTTAACTGTACAAAATTAGTTAATATTACCTGCGCCCCGCAGTTCTACCTGCAATTGTTGGGATAAAAAGAAGCCTGTTTTATTCCAAGGTATAAGCTTCCCGAATACCGAATTTCATCCTAATCCGTTCAGCCGTTTCAGCGTGCAGGAGTAAAGCAGAAAGAAATAAAGCTTCTCATTTAAAATATTAGTAGGATAAGTGATTAACCACACACTCACTCACTCATCAGCCAGAAGACGTCCACTGATGGACGAAGGCCTCCCCCTTAATAGGATTAACCAACTGGTTTATAATTATCATGGCACCGGTTACAGGCCATACGCTGCTTCTGGCTGCGACCCGTCGGAATTTGTGCTGCAATACATACTTGCACTCCAGCTGGCAAGCTGCCATTTTATACGGAAGTTATTATATTGAAATATACCTACACGGAATTATAACAGGCTTATCTCGGCGCTACCATGCCAGCATGTGCTATCCGTCGTTTTATGAACTCTGACGAGCCTTTTTGTTTCGTTTTTAGCTTTCAGATATGGCCTTTAATTTTTTTATTTATTCTTCTTGAGAAAATTTAAAATGTAACAAATGGGTCAAAGAACAAAAATAACAAAGGACAGTCCTTTTCTAATGACTCAGTTGAGCTCGTTTTGTACTTGAATTTTGAAACATATCCCCTTCGAGATCATTATAGTCTCGGGATTTGACAAGACAGTATAATGGGAAGTTTTCTGACAGCTGTCAAAACGTAGTTCTACAGCTAAAGGATAGACGGCGCTGGCGAGATATGGCCCACTTTTTTTCGCATTTTACTTGTGAAAAAGCAGTTCACTCTCCTTCACTGCTTCACTTCACAGTTCGCGAAGATTATGTTGGTGAAGTGCCTTTCCAAGTTTTGTTGTATAATTTGTTGAAATTCTGATAAATTGTTTTTGTTACGTTATTGTTATTATTTTTTGTTGATAGCTATTGTTATTTTTATTGATATTAATTAATTAATTGATTGGCAAGGCGCACTCACTAATTTGCGTGGAATAACAACAGCTTAAGAAATACTATGGGCAAGTACACAAACACTAACCACAAAAAACGCATGACAGATCTGATATAAATGAAATAAGGTAACTTTTTATGTTTTGACCTTTTCACTTTGCTTCATTCGTTCAAAATCTTCAGAACCAGAGACTAGATAGTGAAACTGTTCAGGGCCATGTCTCTTCATCGTCGTCTAACGGATATTTATGAACTATATTTATTTTATATTTGGCTGTCAGCAAATCGTCCATTGTACATTTCGGAAAACACAGACTATGGTAGAGAGTCCACAACCTCGCTGTGCGAATAAAAAACGTAGAATCAAAGCGCTTTGTGCGTACGAGGGCAATATCCACCATGCACCGGTGACGATTTGGACGCGTGTGTCTGGCCGTCTGGTAATAAAAAGGGGCAGGTAGAATTTATTTGTGCAATTTAAGGGCACACTCTCCGAAATGCGAATGAAATAGATGCGACGACAATCATGTTGTATTTTTCAGGGAGTAGGTATATATAGACACCAATAGTGAAGATAGTGCGAGTGCATTCGTATTGTATAATTATAAATATGGATTAGCCTCGGAATAGTTATTTAGTCTTTTGTCTTTTTCTTTGTTTTCAATTCGTAACTCGGTGGATGAAGATAAAAGCAGGAGCTATTACCCGTGGACCCGGTGTTTCGGCCTGTTGACAGGTCTACGGGTAATTTTATCTACCTTTAGACGCATGATAGTAGAGATTTCTATAAATATCAACAGTTATAATAGCAGATTTACTATTCCGAAACTACACACATAATAAGGCACATAGAGTTTAAATATTGAATATTGGGGGACATATTACACACAGCGCCATCTAGCCCCATACTAAGCAAAGCTTGTATTATGGAAACCAGATAGCTGATAAAATACTTATATACTTATTAGTTTATATTATGTGTCTCAGTCAAGCGGATTCTTGCTTAATTATAATAATAAATAAACACGGAGCTTAAAGGAAACGGCATCATTATGAAAAGGTTAAGAATATACATACTAGACAAAGAGTTAAGTACTTTTGAAAGTATATATATATATACATATATATCAAGTACAGCAATGTAAATCAAACTTTAGGATAAAGTATTTTAAAAAAAGTAAAAAAATATCAACTTCTTTTACATTATCTTAGACACCGTTCAAAGAACATCAAGGAAGAATAGAATTTCGTTGTACATAATGTACCTATTGATATGTACAAAAGTGTTAATATAACTGCAACTTATACCTTGTGATATCGAGCATGAAATTGTTTTCGCGATAATCATCGTCTATAGCTACACGCATTATCTCGGCATCAATCATATTAGAGTGACGTGTCGCGCCTGATATATCTTGTCAGTCGTATAATAATATTGTAATAATTACTCTATTATATGATCCTCTCTGTATGCATTTAGGTAACAAGTCACGGAATAAAGTCATGCATATTTATGACATGACTAGAGGTAATAATTACCTAATTATATTATGCCGTGTCTATTGTAAAAAGCTAGAGACTTAGGTAGTTAAATAGTGTATTATAATGTATTATAAATTATAGTATTCGATTATAATATTGTATATTGTTGTATATTATAAATGAATGTATTCATTCATCATCATTATCAGCCAGAAAACGTCCACTACTAGACGAAAGCCTCTCCCTTAATAGGGAGGGGTTGCCATAATCTCCACGCTTGGCAGGCGGCTTGGCGATCGCAGAGTGTTACCACCGTTAACTAAGAGGATGCTGCTGCCCGTCCTCCGGAATGAATGTATTATTTTATAATAATTATTATATCGTGTATTACAATGTATTATATTATAAATCGTTTGAAATAATAGACGACCTATATTTTCTACGACAGTGTTTTTAGCTTATTTTTACATAACAACGCGATTACGTGATCCTAATGGATCACATTATTCGCAGTGATCGATTTGATTTTAGTCCAGTAGGAATGATATTACAATAAAAATTAAAGGCTTTCTGAAATACGGCTATAAAGGTGACTTTGAACTCATTGGCATTATCTTAGGGGGTTATTGCACTCATCGTAATGAACAACTTTTACTGTTATATCAAAGCAGATATCGTGAAAAAAAATCAGCTGCTCCATATATTTAATTGTGCGTAATTGTATTTTTTGTTTTGGACTGCCGATTATTTTTCGCGTTGTCAGGGTTGGTGTATCATTAACGTTTTACTTCAACGTAGTTAATTCTTATAAATCTTAGAAAACGAAATAATTATTTAGTGGTTATTTTATTATTAGTATCTGAACCAAAACTAGACTAAACCTAAAGCTATTAGCTATCTTTTGCCTTAGTTAGACTAAACCAAAGCCGTAAGAAAAATTAAGACCTATGGCAGGACTTGAACCTGCATACGAACATTCTCTGGGTTTCCGTCCCGAATGCTTTGCCAATTAAGCTACAGAAGTCTCTGCCTTACCCAGATATTGTCCATATGCAGGTTCGACTCCTGCCAGAAATCATAATTTTTCTTACTGTCTATGCATTAACAACATATAAATACCCCAAAGTGTGGAAACATTTCTTAGAAAAGTATTTAATAGTTTTTTTACTATATAAAAAACTGATCAATTAAAAGTTGACTCAATATTATCCAAAACAAGAAAATACTAAAATATTTGAAACTATTAGAATGCACAAAGTGTGATGCCTAAAACAAAAATAACAACAACATTTTTCTTTCATACCAGATGACTTTCGTAAGCATTATTACTATGATCGTATAGAACAAGTTAGTATGGAACATTGTTCAATGTATTTGGTAGTAAACAATAAAGGTAGTGGCGGTGTGGCATGGCGCGATCGATGGGCGGCACGTGCAGTGTGCAGCCGCCCGCCCCGCACCACGTGACGCCTGGCCACGTGAATCACGGTTTCACTATTAATCTACTCCATGGGCTTCTTTTGTGCCTCATTTTGTACTCTCGTAGTTATGTCAAAGGAATGGATTGTACGTTTCGATGTATGGAGGTGACTTTAATCGAGAAACTTCTGTGTGTTTAGTGTGAAACGACTACATATTTTATGGCTTCTTCTTAGTTGGCTGGATATCTAAGCTATTCAATATACTTCAAGAACTCTTTGTAACTTGTAGCAATGGAATGGCCAAATATATATATTGTAGTTGCGGCCCGATGCGTGGAAGCAGTGACTTTAATCGAGAAATTTCTGTGTTCAGTGTAATAAAGCTACTGTAATTCGGGACCGACTATAACGATTTCTTGATTGGCTGGTCATCTCAACTATTGCAGTTTACTTCATACACTACTTAACTTTGTATTCTCGTAGTTACGGGACGGTATAAAGAATGGATTGTACGTTCCAATGAATTCAATCGAGAAATTGATGTGTGCTTAATCTAAAACTCCTATATCCTATGGTACGTATTTTATGTTTTTTTAAAAATAATATTTGTTTGCTAGTTCTCTACTCTACACATAATTGGTCATTTACCAAAACATTTTTGATAAAGTATGTAAATTCGTATAGGCTGAGTGGCCAGCAGTCTAGTGTCAGAGTTAATGTGCCGCCCGAAGGCCACTGACATAGCTGATGGTTGTTGTTATAGAAACTACAAACAACCGGGACCAACAATTTAACGTGTCATCCGATACACGGTAGCGCTCAGAAATAAATGCCACTCACGATCACCCATCCGATGACAAACCGGACCGCCCGTTGCTTAGCATCGGTGATCGTTTAGAATCACCTAGACAAGCTACGCCACGAGCGCTACAATATAATTTTGATGTAAAGTAACCACAAACAAATGTTAGTTTTGGTAGTGGCGTTTTTTTTCACTACATACGAGTATGTAGACATCGGCATAAGTGAACGTTATTTTCACATCGTATTGTAGAGTGTTAGTAACAAACATGTGGGTGAAACAAATCGTTGGATCAATACGACGAGAATAGTTTGAGTAAGTTTGGGAGGTAAACCGGAGTCCCTGTCATGTCAGGTTGCGGCTAGTCGTGTCGGACTGTCAGGCCAGCATCGAGATTCCATTTGGGCGCGAGTTGCCCACGAGCTGCGAACTCCGCTGCATATTTGATGCGATCCGTCGAGGTGTGCGCATCAACAATTTACTTCACCGATTACCTAAAAGCCCGAGGCGGTACTTAACTACTCGACGCCTAACTCTCCGATCGATGTTGCCGTTTAAATCGGAATTAAGCCGCCACGTCCCACTACCCAGCGCATTGTTTCATCGCTTCGGGGACCGGCTTGCAATCTTGGGCGTGCTATTAATTCGTCGAGCACATCCGCAATTTGAAAGGCTTGTTGAGTTTATGTTTAATTTCGATTAGCTAATTCAGTCTCTCGGGGGAGTTGAGTGAATAAACAGCGGATCCCAAAATGGATGAGTTGGTTCGGTTTGCAATCGTCAAGCCCTTTCGCGGGGAAGATTTGCGCTAATATGAGATGTCGCAGTCGCGCCGCCGTAGGCCACGCGATCTCAAATATTTTTGCTCTAATGTAGTTTTAGGTAAATGTATGCTAACAGCAAACATCCATCCTTGTACCGGAGACATGTTTTACTCATGAACGTACTGTATTAGCGAAAAATACAGTACGTTTATAGTAGGGGTATCTAAATCGTTCAATAAAGTTGTTTTGTATCGGCGGTTTGTTTTCTAGGTCGGTGAAAAGAGACTACGACTTACGACTTTTTAGAAATATTTAGGTATATGATAAATTATACGTATGTTCTATTTACTATGGATTAACGTTGAATGTGGTAACTAAGCCTAGGGCCTTATTAGAAACGTGGAGAACCTATGGAATAAATAATAAGTCGTTTAATTATATCCACCGAGATAAAAATAGTAAAGAAAGGGAAAGACAGAAGACAGTTTAACTATTCCCAGGCTAATCCATGTTTAGTAATAAGACCTTAGGTGTAGTAGATTTAGAGATCTGGAGAAGTGACCTTCCATAACCCCTCACATAAGTGAGGTGATTGATTGACAGAGATGAAAGTTCTTTGTTTTTGAAGTTATACCTACTGAATATGGTATTTTAATATTTTTTTACAGAGTTGACTTAAGGGTGTGAAATGGGGGATGAATATATTTATGGAAATTCGTGTTAGGATAGACTTTAGAAAACAAAAACAATAATATTTTTTGCTAGGGTTGATCTATACTGGTGCATATGGGGAGGTATTTTTTTTTAAATTATCCTAGCGGTATGGAAGATACGAGTATTTAGGAGCGGGGCGAATTTCTTCCGTACGCGGACGAACTCGCGGGCGACCTCTACTACAGCCTATAAAAGCATTCACTAAAGGCCTATAAAATGAATGTACTGCTGAAGCTATTTATATATTGTACTTTAACAATCTGAAACAATTTATGTCATGCATTGCATTATTTTGCGTCGCGCTGAAGTTGAACATCGACGAGAAATTTTAATAAAGCTCACTGTTAAGTAAGAGTTTGACACTCTTTATTATAGTATACGCTTCGCAGTGTTCATCGCATAAACATATACTTTACTAAGGACCCAGTTCCCAGCTTTTCTTTATAATTAATTCAGAGAAATTCACAAGTCGGGCCGCTACCGATCCGAGTGGACCAAACGTACAGTTAGGACGGCGTTAAGTTTTATTTTACCTTTTTATTTATTTAAAGCTCCCATCTCTACCCCTATTTTACTTGCAGTATCAATTTACTTGAATTGAATATTATCAATTCCAAACTTGGGGTTGTTATGACTGTTATAGACAGCTTTTAAGTACTTATGCAAGAAATGGTCAGGTACTTATGCAAGAATCTATCTGGCTACTAGCCTATAAAAAGTTACTCATTCAGATAATAGTAGTTATTATGTACGTAATGAAAAAACAGGTGCTGGTATACATTTTAATATACATAAATTGGTTCTAAGCAATCGTTAAAATCGTCAAAGTCAAATATCAGTACTAACCGGAAATGTGATCGCATGTATCAATTTATTGGGACGATGCCCATTGACTGCTACGTAAACCGCACGATTTCAATAGATTTGTGATAATAAGTAGTATTTTTTCAAGTTTTTTGTAACTTTGTGAAACCTGTACGAGTATAGTAGATAAGTAAAATTCACAGAATTTAGTACAGCGTCATACTCGTCTATCGTAGATTCGTAGCAGTTGTAGCACAAAAAATCGTTGTAGCACAGAAAATATATTAGTACTACGTTGTAGCTTTGTACATTTGGTGCTACGAACGAACTTTACAAAAGACAAATAGATGTCATACCTATTACAAAAAATAACATCTCCGGCGACGCCAAATCCGAAATACGTACTGGTAGATCTATAAACCGCTACACACGCGAAATTCTAGATTTAAAATTAAATAAATAAATATCGGTGGACATTTTTCACTCAGCGACACCTAGCCCCAAACTAAGCAAAGCTTGTAGGAAACCAGGGGCCTTATTTTTGAATCGTGCGCAAAGTTGCGCACGCGAGCGGAGCCGACTTTTAAACGATATTGAACCTTATTCCAAACAATATCGTTCGAAGGTCGGCTCCTTTCGCATGCGCAACTCTAGCGTACGATTCAAAAATAAGGTCCCATATAACTGAAAGAATACTAATATACATATTTAATTGTAAATACATAGGTACCTCTACTTCTACCTCTATTTATAATATATACTACACCCAGACACAACAGACATCTATGTTCGTCACATAAATGTTTGCCCTGGCTGGGGGTCGAACCCTACAGCTTTGAAGGTAGACATGCTACCAACTGAGCTATAAGGCAGTCAAATTTAATCCTAATATTTAAATCTTCATATGGTTTGTGTTTTCACCGGTAATTAATATCTGGGTGATTTTTATTGACTACCTATTAATCATTCAATTATCTAACCTGAGTACCTGAGCCTGGGCTGTGTGCCTGAGCTGCCAAGAGGCAACTACATTAAATTTGTTGCGTATCGTGTGTTAAAATTTTCTGAAGTTGTTTTAAAATCAATTAAGTAGGTATAGCATGCGCCGTTTACAAGCGTCCATTTAATTTGTTCTACATTCTTAAACGATTGCAATAGCTATTAGTCGGGTTTTGAAACGTAGCTTAACTTTAATGGGCCTCAATTTTTCAGTCGCGTAATGTGGCTATTATGTACGGTGCAATTTGTTTTTTTTATGTCAGCAAATAAAAGATGATTTGTACTTACATTGCACGCCGTGGGTTTATCAATTCAGAAAAAAAATATAATTAATTGAATACTACTTAATACCTACTTAATTTATGTACTTCCTTAGGTTATATTCGTTGTATATTGTATTGAGGTAGACGTCTTTTGCCGCTTAGCAGCTTCGTAAAAAGTAAAACAAGCTGAGTATATCTTACAAAAAAACATTGAAAAATAATTTTCATGTTTTCTGTAGAAAATGTGTACTAAGAAATATATAGACGGACAGAATAGACAAAATAATAATTCCGTTCAATGTTATTCCTTAAAATATTTTTAATGGAAGATTTTTTATATTATTTTTTATTCTATCTCTCTTTCTATTTTTAAAGCATATAAGTGAGCCCTGTTAGTCTAGTTATTAATTTTTCAGAAGAAAACAGCTTAAATGAAATTTGTAACTGATGGAATGGACAAGTTCAAATTCAAAACCCCTTTATTCCGTAGACATATCAAATGCACTTAGATATACGTCTGTTACAATAAATATGCGTAAAAATTATTTAATGAATAACATTGAACGGAATTAGTATTCTGTCTATTCTGTCCGTCTATATATGAATAGATAAGACGGAATTGTTTTGATCAATTAATCAATCTTTGAACGTTTTGTATGATTTATAATTTATTTTAGTAAAGACCCGCAACTTCGTCCGCGTACGGAAGAAATTCGCTCCGCTCCCAAATATTGTATTATACCGCTGGGTTAGTTACTCTTTTTTTTCTCGCTATATTCACCACTTAGCAACCCTAGCAAAAAAATTGTTCAAGTTCTATAACTTCAAAAACAAAGAACTTTCCATACTTAACGTCAACCCCCATTTCACCCAATTCATTTTCATTTCACTAGGGCTGGCCACTCAGCTTATACAAACTTACTTACTTACCCATTTCTAGAGTCATCCCTGTCAAAAAATATTTAGAATACAATATTTTATTTTAAATGAAATACCAAGATACCAATTTTTATTACTAGGTAAATGAAGCTATTAACTACCCATCGAAAATCTGCAGGTATTGCCGACCCATGAATTTGATTCGCATTTTTTACGTTTCTGGGAAAATATAGCTACATAATATTAGATTAAACACGCATTTGTGTTCATTGAGTATCGTATTTACTTACGTTAGTGAGTATGGATGACCAGAATAGAGACAAATACGGCAATTTCTGTGCCGAGTGCATGGAATTTTGTCGTATCGTACTGGCGCTTGTTCTATCAGATAAGAACATAATAACATTTGCTAAGACATTTTATCGATTTTAGTTGTACCTACTGTTATTTTGAATAATTTAAATTATTCATTTTAGTATTAATCGTTTATATCGTATTACATTTCGTACAATTTTAGTTTTTATTTTGGGTAAAACATTAAATTTAGATAGAGCGGTAATAGGTTCACTGGTTTTATTAGTAGCAGCGTTCACCGACCCATGGGTAATGGCTGAAATGCTATAATTAGTTATTTTCTATTTTGTGTTGATCTACGTCAGTACAAACAAATATTTTGTATACCATATTAATCTGCAATGATTAACCTTTTAAGAAATCTATTAGCGATATACTCTATTTTGGTTGGTTTACTTTTTCTTTTTTTTTTAAATTTATTTATCATATCTTAAAATCTATCATACAATATTTTTTCTATTGTCTAAAAACCTACTTTACCTACTTTTTTTTTAATGTCTACTTCTTTTATGCTTGTATCTTTCATCTTATTCATTAATTATTCAGAGATCGTTGTTGAAAATAATCATGTTTAAATAAGTTTTTTTTGTGTAATGATGTATTGATCTGAAATATTTTTTTGGTAAAACAACCAATTGCAGTGTCTGTTATGGAAAGGAAAGATAAAATAATAAATATCACCAACTTTTTAAGAGTCGGTAAGTCATTTTTACTTTGCATGTACAATACTTAATTACCGACCCATATGAGTCGGCAATAGGAACAATGTGAACCTATCACCCATTCTACAAAAAAATATTTAAGATATAAAAAATTTGTAGTAAAGTTAATTTTTTTTTCGTTATAATATTATTCATTTACAACTATTTGTTGAAGAACTGAAGAAAAACCTAATTAATTATTGTCCTTTACTCCTTATTGTACCCGACATGACATAAAAACGGAAATGGGTACTAAAGTATTTTTATAAATATTATTTTATGGGATAAAAAACACAATAAAAGTTAACTTCAAATGATAATAAAAAAATATCCACTATAATCTGAATTCAAATGACCTAGGTACAGAGGTACACTCGGTAATAGTGGTGAGCGTTGTCCAACGTAGATACTGTACAACTATCTATCGCGCTACACAACGATCACTCGTTGTCCAACCATAGCAAAACTAGTTATTTCAATAACGAGTTGTTTCACAAACATCGCTTGTTAAGTATGAAACGAAACCAACGTTATTTTCACAACGCTCTAAATTCGCGCAAACTATAGCGTATATGAAGTTATCGACATAGCGGGTTGGAGCGAATAAGCCAGATGGAGCAATACCATGCGTGCGAGTAGGATAGCTATACACGTTGGGCTGAGTTGAATTTAGAGATTGCGAAAATGTGACTTATTCCCAATGTGTTTAGGATGATCATCGTTTGGTAAACGCATTTATGTTAAGCCGTAACGTATCGCATTTAAAAATTTGGAAATAGATAGTTGCTAGAAACAGATAGTTATTTAAACGTTGTTGGCCAACGAACAACGGTTTCGTTGCGTTATTTGAAAAAACCGCAACGACACATTACTACTCGGTAATGGCTTCATTAAAATCGGTAATAGCTTCATAGCCGTCGCTATGGGTCGGTAATAGAAACAATTGACTTTGTAGCTCCGTTACCTATTTTATTAGGATAACTCTTCTATTTGGAAGTATACACGTCAATAAAAATAGAGAATAAATAGTATTTATTTATATTAAATGAAAAAAATAAGTCTATTGTCCACTACTGTTCTTAATAATAGCGATCGGTTTAAAAATTCTCTTAACTAGGTCGGTAATAGCTGCATTTACATATAACTGCATTTATAACTTCAAAAACAAATAATTTTCCATACAACATTTCATCCCACATTGCACCTTCTAAATCATCCCTGTCAAAAAGTTATTGAAAACCGCATTTTTTATTTTAAAAGTACTATCCAAATACCAATTTTCACGACTAAACGTTTAAAAACTAAGGACTTTCATACAAAAGTTTTCACCCATATTTACCTCCTTAGGACTCTAAGAATTTCTAAAAATACTTTCTTAGTACAACACCTTTACTCATCAAGATCACCGTCAGGATAATAAGATCAATATATCCTCCAAATTTCAAGTCCGTACGTCTAGCAATTTAGACTGTGCGTTGTCTGTCTGTCAGTCAGTCAGGACAGTGATTATTATAGTATTAGATATGTTTATCTATTTTTCATCACACTTGCTCGTAAAGTAGATCTTATTACATCGCTTTTAGGCTCATAATCCAAGCTATTATACACCCGTGCTTTTTACTTTACATTACGGCACTTGTACTATAATAGGTATAACCCGGTAAAGTCAAGTTTGTACGTGACTGCAATTAGACGTACGTGTACGAAGCACTCTTAATATAGCCGGGTAATACTTGCAGTTTTTTTGTAATACCAACAAAGAGTTCTTATGCCGCTGAAGTAAATGTCAACCTGCGCGCGCATTACTGATTTGGGCGCCATTTTCCGCAAATGTTTGTTGACGTTTTCGCTGTGTGGTTGATTAATATCAAAAAATATATGTTTTTTCCTCGCAAGTGTGACGAAAACAGTCGTATGGAACTCTTGTGCTATTAGTCATTACGCTCTCGGCTTTCTTATCGCGCTCGCCTGCGGCTCGCGCGCATAATACCGCCTCTAGTGTAATGACCAACATAGCACACTCGTATCATAATGTACTATTAAATTACAAGAGCCAAGTTTTGCTCTGTTTATACAAAAGCCGTAAGTCGATATACAATAATATAAACACAATATAAATTATAATACAAATAACCATAAAATATAAAAATATTGTAATTCAGGTAGTATTTAATGATGTTAAGAGTTGTCATTCAAAGCAGTTCCGCTTACGACATTAATAAACTATATATTATATTACTATTACTTTGAATAAGAATAACCCAGTAAAGTCAAAAAGCCTTAATAATAGCAATAACTCTATCGGGTTTTCCATCGGAGTAAGACGTAATCATCCTAATTGATAGCCGTGAGTCGACATTCGCACGTGTAACTTCAATCTTAATCCTTCATCTATCAAAAGGCGTCTGAAATGCGGACGTTCAGACGAAATATTTGAGAATCTACGTCTAAATAGTCCGTTGCCGCTGATCTTGCTAGAGTTTAAAATAAAAATACTAGTAAAAAATATTCTAAGTGTATTTGCGTTTTACCAAAGGCTGCCTTGCGGTTTATTATAGAGGGATACATTTAGAGGAGTAACAAGTAAAGAGACGTGAAAACGCTTTCTTACCCAGAACATTCTACAACAAAATCCAAGGTATCACTGCATTGACGCGCATTACTTTGCGACATACGATGATTATGATGATACTGTAATTAATTGTAATTTTACAGTGCGCTTCAAACTAAACCACATATAATATTTACTCAGCGCTGCTTGGTGGTTAATTATTTGATACTGCTATCTATAAAAGGTAAAGTTAAAATCAAATGAAGTTAAAGTATCTATCTACTAGTGGACTGCCTGCTTAAAATACCTACTCCCCTTCTACTTTTTGAGGGACTTAGACTCCGACATAGAGTTCCACATCGCTGTGCTACAAATGCTTTTTCGACGTTTATCAGATTTGTACGAGTTACGTAAGGCAATACTTCATAGATTTATAGCAAAAGGTATTGTATGGATTCTAGTGGCAGAGCACGTGATTGATATTCCGTCTGGGGTTATTCCCAAGAAAAAGTAAGAAAAAACTGGCGACGCCGCGTGGAAGGGCTTCGCTAGGTGTGGCTCCTGTTGGAGTTGCTATGAAAAAACTTATTACGAGGTCAAACACGTACGGAGTACGTGTTTTTTCTTTTACATTTATCAAAAAAGTCTAATTACGTTTTCTACACGCATTGTTACACTTCAGAAGCTTACACTATTGTTTGCAGCGACAATGATAAAATGAATGGACGGGAAATAAGCGCACGGATTTTGAAGACTATATATTGAGCGCCAACTCTCCACACGCAATAATCATACTTTGTCTTTGCGACATGCGAGCCGTACGATACAACAATACAAATAAATCCAAAGTATGTCTTCGTGTGCATTCCCCAAGTGTAAGAACACTACTAATATTTGCAATAAACATTTAGGGATTACATTCCATAAGTAAATACATATTAATCACTGTATTTTGTCACAACTGCAATTAATTTCAACAAATATGTTAGCCCTATCGCCATTTTGAGGCGATCGTAATGTTACGAGACATAGAGACTTCGAGAATCCTTCGTCAATGCTAGTGTCTGTTTCAGATTCGAGAGCAATAGACAAATACTTGTGTTCTCTTTTTGTCATTCAGTGATTAAATTCTCTATCTCTATTTTCCGACAAATGTAATAAGCATACTTTTAGCTAGATATACTTGATTGTGTTGACTTATTTATTTTGAACGATTTGCAAGCGCTAGGCCCCCCGTCCATTCCATTGTCACCGTCGCTGATTTATTTTTTGCTAGCTTAGTGTCTCCTTTCATAGTAAAGGTTTAACGTTTTCACGACTATATGACTGAATCAAAGCTATACATGATAGTCAAATCGTCGTCCATGAAGATAATGTCAGGACGGTCATAGGATCTATATATCAAGTTGAAAAATTAAGAAACATTGGAAAAAGACGGATTACACTGTAATAAACATTTAAGATAAACTGTAAATTTGCTCGAGTGTAATGTTGCCTGGAGATCTGCGATTAGTGTGATAGCTTCAGATTTTCAGAATAGGCTAGATGACTGTTTTTTTTTGTTGTCCTTTTAAAATGTGGCCCATAAATATAGCTGATTAATGAAAAGAAAATGAAAATCTGATCAAAAATAACCGATTTACATTATTTTTTCAATAAAGATACTATATTTACTTAAATTATTCATCAAAGGTATTGGTTTCAATGATATAAACATCAGTCATCTACCCTATTAGCATCGATGTTGAATTCAAGGGCCTTATTTTTGAATCGTACGCAAAGTTGCGAGCGGAGCTGACTTTCGAACGTTAATTGAACCTCATTTCGAACAATATCTTTCATCGGTCTCAAACAATCCTTTTTTTTGTGTAGTAGGCTAAGTAGTCTTTGTAGTTTGTTGTAGTTAATAACGGCATAAATCGTTCGAAGTTCGGCTCCACTCACATGTGTGCACTTGCGTACGATTCAAAAATAAGACCCCTGGACAGTTCAAGTTACTGTGGCTGTCTTTCATTTTAACGACTTCATATTATTATCTCTAGAATACAACATCAATGCTAATTCTGAAAATCTGAAGTAACATACCCCACTATATCTTCAGACAGGGTTTCATGTTAGTCATACAGATTTACCTACAGTTTTTCGTAGAAGTAGATAATGTTAATAAAGTATACAAAAGTCATTAAGCAAGCTACTATTCTCAAGAACGTTATTCCAATAAAAATATTTGATAGTCCATAATAGTAGCTGTGAATGTGTAATGCGGAGCCGGGTTCAGCTCAATGACCTCACTGCCGCCGCCGCCGGCTGTATAGCTCACCTAATGCTGCTACTCTCGCTTCTATTATTAAAACCTTGATGATGGGGTTATTCAGGGGAACCTGGATTACTTGCCGATGTCAGTAATAACCTTTAATCTATCTTACGAAGTACGATAAATAGCATGTTTACAAAAGTAAAATTATATCAATAATTTATGTAATCTTGTTTTACGCACAGAAATGTCGATCTAAAGAACTGAATATATGCATACAGAGTGAAGTTGAAATCATTTGTAAAAGTATTTTATAAAAACATTCTAAAATATCAAAAATGTATGTATTTGTCTAGATAATACAAGGTATTTATTTTGGGAATTATGGCAACCCTAAATTCATTCGCACATAGATAGCCGCCGTCATTAAAGTGACACAGTGTTGTCTTTGCGGGAGTTCCGTCCGACTTTTTTTCATTTTCATCCTTGCGACAAAGCTATCAATGAGTAAGGTATGGGGTCAAAAAACATAAATACATAGAAACAGATCAAACAAATCACATTTGAGGCTCTTGGTCAGTAGGAATGTTTACTTTAAATTCCTAAATTAAATTCAAAAGCACTTAAATTCAATTCCCATCGTGTACTAGGTAGTTTCAAGTGTTGTAAAATTTGAACTTATTTGGATTTGTATGGCAATTAGGTATTCCTGTCAAAATGTATGATTTTTGTTACATCATATAGCAAGGATATTTCAAAAACAAATTAAGTAGGCATAAGCTACGGTACGCTAGGGTTTTTAACCAGTGTGTGTTGCCAGTGATGACATATGAAACTGAAACGTGGTCTTTAACTGCTGGCCTATTGGAGAAACTCAGAGTCACGCAACGGGCAATGGAGAGAGCTATGCTCGGAATTACTTTGCGCGATAAAATCCGGAACGAGGATGTTCGCCAAAGAACCAAGGTCACCGACATAGCTCGCAGGGTTTGCAAGTTGAAGTGGCAATGGGCAGGCCACATCGCTCGACGAACTGATAACCGATGGGGGAAAAGGTCTTCTTGAGTGGCGACCGCGAACCGGAAGACGCAGCGTAGGAAGGCCTCCAACTAGGTGGACCGACGACATTGTAAAAGTCACGGGCAACCGGTGGATGCAAATGGCAGGTTGTCGTACATTGTGGCGGTCTAAGGGGGCGGCCTTCGTTCAGCAGAGGACGTCTCCGGGCTGATGATGGTGAAGCTACGCCAGTTCCCTACAATAATATAAACAGGTACCTATGTTGTTCATTATGACGAGTTTAATGACCCCCTAAAATTACGCCATACAATCAATTCAATGTCCCTCTGTGTAAAACAGTCAACATTTAAGGCACATGCCTTAACTTACTTGCTTACGAAAATCTATTTAACCAATAATTAGTGTCTAACTAGTGTGATCAAACGTGGGCTGTAAAGAAGCGTGTAAACAGAACGCGGATGCGATACCTTGTCAGGGGGAAGCAGCACCTACTATGATTGATTAGGTGTATCGGTACAGCCTGTGTCTTTACTCACTCTTACCGATATAAATAGCCCGCAGTGTAACGAATCTAGTAAAGAAAATTCATTATGATCAGACACAGACAGTTTGTGTTTGTATACGTTTTTGCTGCGTGGTTGATAATTATCAAAAAGTCAATAACAATAATAGTTTGATTTTTCCTGAAAAGTGTGATGAAAAAAGTCGTATGAATTGCATGTGCATTTGGTAATAACACTTTCGGCTCCCTTATCTCAAGAGTGTGATGAAAAACGTTGTATGAGTTGCGTGTGCATTTGGTAATTACACTTTCGGGTCCCTTATCTCGCTCGTCTGCGGCTCGCGCGCCTTATACCGCCTCGAATGTAACGACCAACATAGCTTACTTGTATCATAATGTACTATTGTGTTAATGTGCCAAGAACACTGGCTGCATTTCCAAGTAGACATTAAAAAAAAGCGTCATTTCCAGTGTTGCAACTTTTTGTCAAAATGTCAATAGCGCTGGGATAAAAAGGGTTAAGTTTGTTTACTTGTATTAAGAAATTTAATCTTTTTAGTAACATAGGTACTTAATTAAAAAACTTAACAGTTTCAAACCAGTTCGATATTTTCATATTATAGTTTTTGTAAAAGGTATTTAGTTCATGACTTACGTACGACTTCAATATTTTCAAGGTAAATCATGAAAATAACCCATTTCCTGTAGCATTTTACGGAATAACTATACAACACAATATGTTTTACCTTTTCTACCTGCACTTCCACTAGAAGCACTTTAAATGTTTGATGGCACTTAATAATTATTCGATAATTCTTTTGAACTATATCCATCACTACGGTATTTTAGCAGGCAGCATTATTTTGAAAAGTGACATTTCAATCTGTCAGTATAGTCCGTCCGAGTATAACTTTGATTATTTGCGTATTTTCGGAATGCGTGTCAAACTACTGACCTCTATTATACAAGTACGATGTATAATAGAGGTCAGTGGTGTAAACCAATTGAACAAAATGCGTAGTGGACCAAGTGATATTAGATTCTCACTCATATCGTACCAAGTACTTAACAAATACGTGTCGCAATCGTTTGCTCTTAAAGCAGTCTCCGCCAGCTCCAAGATCCGTGGTAGCCCGCTGAGACAGCGTTGTATGACATGATGTTCATTTGTTTTGATTTGTTAGACACCCAGCGGCCGCTACCAACATTACGTGATTAGAAAACATTAGTTGCTATGAACTTGTAATGGGTAGTGGATGTTACGACTAATATAAATGTGCCCATCTAGTTTATTGCTCGTACATGACACAGTAGTTACAGTTTGGTGTTTATGTTGGCGCCATTTCCTTAAACACAATACTTACCTTATATTAATGGTCAATCTTACGCGCGGACCAGAAAATAAATTTGTAGAGCTTACAATTAAATGTATTGTACTAAGTTTTTACTTGGGTTGTGCCTTTATTGACTACATATAACATAACTATGATAATACACATAGACCGATGAAAGTTTAGAGACAATTTAAATGCTCAAGCCCACTACCAGTCAGGAGCGTTTAAGCCTGCTGGCGGCATTACTACGTTGATTGGCAATGCTTATGTGTTGGGCCAAATAAACGCCAGCATTTTGGTCACGCCTAGACGCGCGGATTAATTTGTAAAATTATTTGTTAAACTTTACCATATAGTGTTTTTAAATTTTATTCTGCCAAGTGAAGAGACGAGCAACACTTTCACCTGGTAGTAAGCGTCACGCCTGCCACTAACAGTAACAGTGCTAGAATTGTGAATTTGCGAACACAATACTGCGCCGCACTGCACTGCGCTCGTCACCCTGACATATTAGATGTTAAATCTCTTCATACCCAGTAATTTTTATGGTAACATTGCACTTCAAACCGGAACACAGTAAGGATTGCATACTACTGCTTGGCGGTTGAATAACTGGCAAAGGTGGTGGTACTTCCCCAGGCAGACTCCGCAGTAAAGTCTTACCACTACAAAATATTTTAGATAAGATTGGAGACCAAACCAGCAAATGTAATGTAGGATGCCCTGAAACTCGATGGAGTGACGATACATAAGGACATGGTCACAAGCCTCACTACCAGTAAGGTTAGGCTTTAGGCTTAGGGATCCGCAAAATTTCAAGTGTAGCTCTACCAGCTTTCTTGTCCTCAGTTCATAGTACACATAAATTAATTGAAAAAATTCTTCTTCCCTGTGTAGGCCATTGAATCCGGTGTAGTAGTAGCTCATTTGAATGAGGCCAAGAATGTTTGGAGGGAGGCTTGCCCAAATACTGATTTTCGGAGGACTTTGTCTTCGCAGAGACTATGGGATGGGCCGATCTGTGAACTAGCACGGAAATCTCTTCTAGATACGTGTACTAGCGTCGCAGATCGCGCTCGTATCCTTGCTGTCTCTGTATGGGAATCAGGTCTTTGGTTGCAGGCTATTCCCTCCTTTAACACTGGTAGCCTTTTGGACCCAACCGCATTTCGTCTAGCTGTCAGCTTGCGCTTGGGTGCAAGGTGCTGTGAGGCCCATCGCTGCCAGTGTGGTACTGCTGTCGATCAGCTCGGTCACCATGGTTTCTCTTGCTCAAGAAGCGCTGGTCGGATCGGCCGCCACGCTATCCTGAATGATATCATACGCCGGGCTTTATCCACCGCCAATGTTGCAGCTGTGCTCGAACCGAGCGGCCTTGCGCGTGACGATGGCAAAAGACCTAACGGTATGACACTTGTGCCTTGGAAGATGGGACGGCCCCTTGTATGGGACGCAACTTGCGTTGATACTTTGGCACCGTCACATCTTCCTGAGACACAGAGTAGGGCTGGTGCGCCGCTTGGCGGCAAATTTGGCGGCAAATTCGGCGGAGCAGCACAAGCGGCGCAAATATGCTAACCTCGGCAGAGGTTACATATTTGAGCCGTTTGATGTTGAGACATTAGGTCCGTGGGGACCGGGAGCTCATCATCTTTTCAAAAACATATCCGAGTGCCTGGTCGACGCGACGCGTGATCAAAATGCTGGCGTTTATTTGGCTCAACGCATAAGCATTGCCATCCAGCGTGGCAATGCCGCCAGCATGCTGGGTACGCTGCCGACTGGTAGTGGGTTTGAGCATTTGGATTGTCTCTAGACTTTCATCGGTCTGGATACAATCCTTTTGTTTTTTGTTGTGTAGTAGGCTAAGTAGTCATTGTAGTTTGTTATACATAAGGCAATATGCATGACAATGACAGAAAGCGAGAAGCCGAAGATTGTTTGATTGATTTGTTGATTGATTATCTGATTGGGCGTGCTTTGGTAGAGGCCTACGTCCAACAGTGCATTAAGGTGGACTGATGGTATGATAATGTAGCGGATAAGTAATCGTATATTGTACAATTTCGTACCCAAACGGTAAAACAGTCGGTATTTTCTTATACCGAAACCTAACATCAATACTCTAAAACCCCGCAAACAAACGACTAATTAAATCTAAACTTTAATCGATGGGTAAACAAATTGTTAACTAAACCGTTGTCAGTAATTTATTAGAACGAATGCTCGTAAAAGATGTATTGGTTATTAAGTTATCGCGTTAATTGGGCCACCCCTTGTCCAATATACGGTAGACGATGACATTATGGCTCCACGTCCCTTCCAGTGTTACACGTAGGACTCGGTGGATGTGTTGTCTGCTGTTATTAATGGCGTTTTCAATGGCGTTATTAAGTCAGGCCTGTTTTAATTAAAATTACATAAGCCGTTAATGTCATGTCCGTCATACTTCGAATTCCGACGACCACGATTAGGTTTAAGCATATGTTTCATCATAATCAGCCTACCATAGTGTAGTGGTAGGACTCTACTGTAGATTCCGCCAGTTATTCAATAGCCAAGCAGTAGTGTGCAAGCATTACTGTGTTCCGGTTTGAAGGGCAATGTTACCAGAGAAATTACTGGGTATGAAGACATTTAACATCTAATATCTCAGGGTGACGAGCGCAGTGCAGTGCGGCGCAGGATTGTGTTCGCAAGTTCACAATTCTAGCACTGCTACTGTTAGTGGCAGGCGTGATGCTTATCACCAGGCGAACGTCTTGCTTGTCTCGTCACTTGAATGTAAAAATAAAAAACACTGCTGGACATACTTTTTTTCTGGATATATTATATTGGCCTCTCCCAAGGCATGCCACTCAGTCAGCTCAAGCTTCAGCTATCCAGCACACATGCCATGCATACATATGCTTACATAATATACACACACACACACATCAACAGCCGGAAGACGTCCACTGCTGGACGAAGGCCTCTCCTTACCTTTTTGTTACACATTGTACATAATATACAATGTGTAACAAAAAGGTTCAAAAATACTGAAAGGTATGTATGTACTTATCATTATGGTCAATCATTATGAACAACTTTTACTATGGGGCCAAACTTGAAATTGCGAACAGCTGTTCCATACATTTTGTTCAAGGTTAATGAACTTTTTGTATGGAACACCTGTTTTTTTTTTCGCGATTTCAAGGTTGGTCCCGTAGTAAAAGTTGTTCATAATGATGAGTACATACACCCTTATATATTTTTGAACCTTTTTAATTACACATTGTATATGTTTAGCAAGTTATAATACTGTCTAATATTCCCTTACAAACGACTTGTAAGTAAGTTCTTATACGTGTGGCCAGCCCTAGTGTCAGTGTTGATGAGCCGCACCAAAGCCATTAACATGACTCGACGGCTACTATTATACATAGCGTAAAAGGTACTCCCTAAGCCGACGTCATTGTAATCATCATTGCGAACAACTTTTATCTTGAGTCCAACCCAGAAATCGCGGAAATCTGATGTTCCATAGATTTCGGCTTAGTAATACAGGTACGCTGAACCCTGTAGAAACAAACAATCCGGACCGATCATTTGAAGTGAACATTATCAATAACCAAATACAACAGCCATTTTTAAGTAAGTAAATATTTTATTTTTACTAAAAGGTAGGAAAAGTAAGTTAGGTTACATGCAGCATACCACTTACACTATAGAGTAACAAGATGTTTGCTAGTGCTACCATGCTGTTACTACGTTATATTTTTCACGAAAACACATTAAAGCATGCAAATTTGCGTTCAAGTTTACGTTATAAAAGCTTTACACGGTGAATTTTGTGGAAAAATCTCCAGTTTTCACTCCATTTTATAGATAAATGTATTTCATATTTTACGTACTAAATATACTAGTATATACATTCAAACGGTATCTTATTTTGATTGTATTTTTTGTTGTGTTAAAAAAACAATATAGACATTCTATTTATAGTGTAATAGTTATTTGTTAAGCTAGGCTGCCAAGTTGTTTTTTGGCGCGAGTACTTGTATTGAAACCTGTGCGTAGGGATGGGTACAAAGGTACGAGACGCAGAATAACTTTGCTGCCGAGCGAAACACACAACTTTTCACCTCACTACAGCGAGGAAAATACTAAAGTTTTTTTTTCATGCAGTCTTCGTACTTGCCAGTGCAATAAAAATATTCTAAAAATTATGTTGGCGCACTGACATGAAATAAGTGGCCTGGTACAAATATGCCAAGCTATCCCTACCTGTAGGGATAGGTGGGAAAAATCCACTTAGATCTACCGGTAGGGATAAAGTACCTCTTATGCATTTTCGGATTATTCACCATGTGGACTCAAGGGGCTGGACACTTGCGTGTCCAGCTGGTGAAACTCATGAGGTTGATTGTAGCGCTTAATTAGATTCTAGCGAAAACTTCTAGCGTTTTTTAATCTGACTGTACTTTTTTTTCAAAAAAGCAGAATAATGTCCAGTTGACGATAACAGACATGATATTCACTATCTGGACACGCATTAAAATTCTAGCGTGTCCAGATGGCGAAATCACAACTGATACCACTTTTGAGTTTCACCAGCTGGAGTCCACTTGGTTAATAACCCGCATTTTCAGTGGACTGGCCTGGCGGTATAGAAAATAATTGAATAGAAAGGCTCAAGTTTTAAATACTTTCCACGCTAGCGGACAAAATGCACTTTTGCAGTTTGCACTCAGATTTTGAAAGATAAACAAAATCTTTCCGAGCTGTGAGGTGAAAAAATATTTTTAATATTCGTAAGTAAGCCGAATCCTTCTTGCACGATGCGCTGTGCCTTTAGTAGAAGCTTCAACAAGAGCTTGATAACTAATTAATCACTGCCTCGGTAAGCGGCGTAATTTCCGCACACAGTGAAAAATGCTGAGCAACGATAAAAGTGAGAAGGGTCAGGCCAGCTGCCGCTCAGGCAACCCTGATATTAGCCCAGCACGTAGGACATCGGGGAAATATTTCTAGTTAGAAACCTGACGCTTGAATCTGGAAATCTCAGGGCATATTAATACTACGAATGCGATAGTAAATTATCCATCTCACTGTCCGTACATTTCTTAGTAAAATGCTGCGTCATGAAATACTGTTATCTCGGAAAATGCTGGAAAAAAAACACGGTATGCGGATGAAATTCGGAGTTAAACAATTATTTTCTCTAGCACGAAATGTAGCAAAAACTTGTCGTCTTTTCGGAATCATACAGTATTCTTGAATCCGCTGATAGTAAGAACTGAATTCTTACTATCGGCGTTTTTAAAAATGCCACTTTGTAAGAATCATAATTATTTTATTCCTTGATTCATTTCACGAAGAATTGTAAAATGGCCACACTGATTGAAACTGCGTACGATGCAATTGCTATAGGTACCTACTTGTTTTTTGTATAAAGGTTCAAATATCATTATATTTTGTTCCATTTTTGTAAAATGATCAGCAAAAGAGGAATTGATTTGGCGTCGAATGGCAGATTTGTTAGCAGTTTCTCTAAACCAACATAAATCTGCGACAAAGTGAGAGGGATTGCTTTTTGATGAATTCCTCAACGTGGCCATTATTCCTTTTTTTAATATAATGGAGTTACGAGCCGAGCGAGGCGTTGGCCTGGTGGTAAGCATCACGCCTGTCCATAACAGTAGCAGTGTCAGAATTGTGAGCTTGTAAACAAAATCCTGCGCCGCACTGCACTGCACTGCACTGCGCTTGTCTCTCCGAGATATTAATAGATGTTGCTTCATGCCCAGGAATTTATCTGGTAACATTGCCCTCAATGCCCTCAACGTAACTTAGGAAACTGTCAGAGTCATAATTACATACCTGTTTGCATTTCTCATACATAAATGTTAAATAGTATACGTTGTGGCGTTCCAGGAAACATACCGGCGGTGGGCGTGCAGCACTATGGTGCCGCTGTGGGTGGAGGAGGGCGCCGAGGAGGGCGAGGAGGGCGGGCGGTCGCGGCGCGCGCCCGAGCACGCGGCGCGCTGGCACGCGCGCCACCTGGAGCGCGTGGGCCACCTGGACCGGCGGCGCGGCGCCGGCGCCGGCGGCGTGGTGGGCCGCTGGGTGCGCGCCGCCGCCGCCGGCCCCGGCCGGCCGCTGGCCCGCCTCAAGCCCTGCCTCTCCGTCTGCCAGCTCGTCGAGCAACACTGCCCATACTTCCTGCCGGCGGACCGCGCGCCCGCCTACCCTACGCAGTACGCCGGAGAACCCACCTTCTTGTGTCTCGGTAAGACAACATACATTTCATAATTTTATTTATTTTAAGTCTAGACTAGACTTTCATCAGTCTGGACACAATCCTTTTGTTATTGTCTTTCTAGTAAATAAAAGCCTTTGCCCACAAAAATGATTTTAACTCTGATTGTCCGTCTGCAGGGCAAAGGCTTACTTACTTACTTCTCTTTTTCCTCTTCTCGCGGTCAAAAGCTTTGTTTATTTTATTTTCTCGGACCACTCAAGTTCTTGCAGAAGACTTATAGTGTTAAGTGAAAACGTTCCAAACTTTTAAAATGCCACAAACCAAACCTGGGAAATGCTAAAACCATTATATAATTGTTCCATATTATATCATTTACTTACCAATATTATAATATGGATATGGACATTTAATTGCTCAAACGTCGATAAAACAAGAAACATAACTCGCAAAAATATATTATAATTTAAGCGTTTCCACTCGTACTTTATGAAGAGAAAATTCTTGGTATGGATCTTGTTCACTATGTATGACACTGCATGAAGTTGAGTTATCGAATTTTGTCATTTTAACTTTGAGCGAATTTTGATTGTCTTTTTTCGGTCAAATTGTTTTTGTTTAAAAATAGTCTAGTAGTAGATGTATTTTATTTTCGTTTATCCTTGCCCCGTTGCACAGTATCAGGGCAATATATTTATTTGGATGGTATCTTTTAGTGATGGTGCTGCATTGTATGTAAGCCACATGGCCTTCAGACTGCGCTTGTTTTTCCCGCAATATTTACTCGAAATATAACTTACTTAGGAGTACTTAAGGCATAAGGCAACAGCACAAACTTTAAAAAAAAATATGCTCTCAACGTAGTTGTCAGAAAGCTCAGCCACACGTCTCATATGAGAAAAGAGGCGAAGAAGAAGCCTGAATTAAGGGCGATTAGCTTCCACCATCACTTGGCTACAGTTCAAAACGAAAAACGCAAAATAAAACTGGCTGGCTTTAACCTAGCTGCAGGCACGTTTGTTTTACTTTTGCGTCGACGCTTCGTGACGCTTCACTTTGATCAATTGTTGCTCCGCACCTTTTTGATATATAACTACTATCTTAAGCTGCTATTATTCCGGTGCTTTCCTGGCAATCGGTTAAGGTAGTTATATAGATAATGACAAACTTTATTTAAATTATGTTTAAATAGCTCCTTTAATATCTGTGTCGTGCAATATTTAGTATGCAGTTTAGAATTGACATGATAAAATACTGGAAATGAGCTGAATTATCTGTGTAACCCTATGAGCAAAGGAAGATCAAAAAAGGTATAATAATAAAACTTTGAACAGGCATGGGTATATCCTCTTACGTGGTCACATACATAGATCATCATAATTTGCTATAGGAGTATCGGTGTGCGGCGGGTCGTGACATTTCGTACATTTTAGGTATGAGTTATTGCAAACAATAGGCGGGCCGCAGCGCGCTTTTTCTTCAAGTGCTGCGATGAGGTGCGATGCGGCACCGACATGGCTGTACTAAGCGCGAGCCTTTATACCACAAAAACAGAAAGTAAAAGTGCGTAATGTGTTTCCAGACCCTCGTATCCCGGAGACGGGCGGGCAGGCCAACAAGTCCAACTACGGGTGGGAGGAGTGCTGCTACTGGTACTGCGAGGGGCGGCTTTGTTACCAGTGCACGGCGCGGCTGGAGGAGGCGGCGCGCCCGGAGGCCGAGCCGTGTCCGCCCGTGGAGGGGCGGCAGCCCTCGTGCGCCGTGCCGTATGCGGCGCCGGCGCCGGCCGCGCGGCCCCGCGCCCATCTCGCGCTCGTGCTTGCGCTCCTCGCGCTCACACGGACCCACTGGACCGCCTCCGCGTCAATAGTGAATGTGCGCGACTCACGGTTATAGTTTTACGTTACCGGGTGACCATCCCCACGAGCCGCGATCGCCGCGCTGCGGTCGGAACTTCTATTAGTACTATACTTATGATAATAAATAACGCGAGTTTGCGAATTGGAAGATCGCCGCGCTCGCGGCGCCGGCGGCCACCCTCGTCGCCGCGAGCGTCCGCCGATTTAGACTGTAAGTTGATATTTGTGTCTGATTGTTCGATGCAGCTACGAAATAAAAACACCAAGATGTTCCGGTCAACCAATACTACATTACATTATGTATATCGTAGGCGCTGTTAGCCGATGACGTTCTGTCCAGTATGTATTATATATATAACGAACAAACTCACGTATCGTAGAGATCACAGGATATACAAGTGGAATATTATGTTATATAAGTGAAGATGTTATATGTATTTATATTTTAAATAGTATTTTACAGTTATATTATTCATAAGACACACACATATATGTATATATACATACATATGATTTATTTTAGTTATTTTTGCTGATTAGATGACATAGAAGCAATATTTTAGACCAATACTAAGGAGGATTAATGCGACCGTACAATATTTATCAAATGTACATACGAGGCGTACTTTGTGTTAGAGAGGGTGTGAAGATACATTACATAATTAATTATACTAAACCTATTGTGTACACACCGACACGATGTGCAATAAGTAATGTATGTATGTACCTACCTAAACCAGACTACTATTAGGTATGTGATAAAGAAAAGACTTCATATCGATAAGCTAGACTAAATAATGTCAGCTTTCCACAACCCGAGAATTGCAGAAATTTTAAACAAGTAACAAAACTTTGATCTGAAGTCTTTTTTCTTTTGATCATGGTTACAATAGTGTTCGAGCACAATGGGATCGTTTCTTAGATCATTATTTTTGTAAAGTTGCATACGGCAAGGACGGGGAGGCATCGGGGCGTGCGTCTTTGTAAACCGACCGTGCCTTGTACGATATCTGAATAACTACATTCAACTAATGCAACTGAAGGGAAATAACCGGTTGGGCATTGTTAAATTATTAGGCTTCTCGCCCACGATGCTATTGGCTAGCGACTCGCATTTCGTATGGACATCCTACTGGCTGCTTGTAACCACCGTAAAATTTCACTAGGATCTGCACACGACGTCACGCGTCGGCAATGTGCTTCATCAGACTCACGTTATTGGTCTTATTATTATTATTTTTTATTTTTTTTCTACAAAAATTAGGTAAAACCGCTTATTTGTGGTGCTACGCGATGCTACGTGAGTTAAATGCCCATCGCATAGTTATAAAGAAGAACGTCTTCATCACACTACAGTCACTTGACACCACACTCGATAGCTCAAGAAAGATTTAACGTATTATAGTCGAATTTAGGTAGCATCGTGTGCGGAAACCGAATCGATAGAGTAGCATAATAGTACTACGAAATGTAAGGTCCGCATCTCTGTCGCATAAACATGAGAGTATCTCCGTGGAGGAAACGTCTTGCTAAAAAACACGGTCGCACAAAGAGCATAACAATTCATTTATGACATTGAATAATTCGCATTTATGTAAATAAATATGAATGTAATAATAACAGAAGGTTCGCCACGATGCCTGTCTGCCATAGAAGCATAGCCTAAAAAGTTGATGGTCTACTTATACTATAAATAAATTGATACAGATAGAGCTAAATAATAGTAGTTGTTGTTTTATAAGGAAAATGAAGTATGGTATGACTAATAACGCATATAATGAAAATTATATGTAATATATCCGTCTTATGAACGTATATTATGCAGTTGTAACATGGTTGAAAATGATTTTTATAAAAATTGATTTTTATATTTATGAATGTAAATGAATATTGTATCGATAAATGGATAATTACAGCCGTCACAAGGGTAACGACATTTTTACTTTAGGTACCAAGTGAATTCGTTAGGTTCGTATTTACTTATTATATAGTTTGATGGTGTTACATTGTAGCGAGTCGTTGAGCATTATGTGATCAAAAACCACGAATGGCTAAGACTTTAGCAACGGACGTTTGTTGAATATTGTCCTCGATCGAGGACGTAGTTGTTGTATTCGAAAGATAATAATATTAAGTAAGTTATTTTTTACGTTTTTAATGTGTATATAAAAAGGTCAAAATAGATTCGTTGTTTCCACTTCCACGTTTGATTAAAGCCACCGAAGGTGCTAAAGGTCTATTATTGCTTCTTAGAGCTTATTTTGTAGCTATCTTCTGATACTACTTGGCCTGATTGTCTGCTGTGTGATAGAGTTACAGTTATTGAGCGATCTCGGTCGACACAGCTTTTTCACGACGCGTGTACTTGCCTTTCAATGACTAGAAACCGCAATACCCTCAAACACACGTATTTTGCCCTAGCATAGCCGAAGCCGAACGAACTAGAACAGTAACGTGTACCTGTGAGTGGCTCATGTATCGTAACGTATACTGCAATTGGCTTGTACTCCCCAGTGCCTTCACTTTCATCAGAAGTGATTGCATCGCAAACTTACAGTCATTATTATAGCTGGCATAAAATTGCCATACTCGTAGTAAATATGGTTAGAGAAAACACTTTTTTATTTATTTTTTTATTGTGGACGTGTTGTTTCTTTATCAAATTTTAAAACAATTGTGTTTGTAAAATATGTACTTACATTAGATTTTATTTGATGGATTCGTAATGTTTATAATGATTAGTTAATAAACTCATGGATAAACTTACTTAATCAGATAAAAAGTGAATAAAATGTTAACTTGACTAAATAGATGAATTAAAAAAAAACTGAATTAAAAAAAAACATTCATCGAACTTACAAATAAAATTACCTTTACAAAACACGTACCTATGCCTACGTATATTTCTTTGCTCTACGCACAGAGCTCTTCAGATATCTAAATGTACTTATGTAAATTTAACTACTATCGAGGTAAATTTTAGAATAACGATTGAATTACTAGAGCCTAATTGAAACAATTTTGAGCACTTGTTAAAACTTACACATTGACCGTGCATTTCTTCTTGAATGTCGCTACTATGCTGCTATTAATAAATCTTATTCGCTATTCTAACTAGAGTAGATAATTAAAGACCAACAGAAGTAAGTGCAGTCTAAACGCTATTTACTTGCATGAGTTTGACATATATATCTAACATTCATGAAATACCAACCATTTAATTGTTTTCCAAGCATCCACAGAATTTTGCAGCTATGATCGAAACCATAACATAAAGACTCCGGGATGAGATAGATCAACTGGGAAGCACTTCTCTGAGAAGGTTTAGGTATAGTGGTCATCTAGTAAGTACCACGTTGCCCCAAGACGTTAAAGTAATGTATATGGAACACAGCACAAATTGATCTACGAGATAGGCAACCCAATGACAAAATAAATAAGAATAGTACATTATGATACGAGTGTGCTATGTTGGTCATTACACTAGAGGCGGTATTATGCGCGCGAGCCGCAGGCGAGCGCGATAAGAAAGCCGAGAGCGTAATGACTAATAGCACAAGACTTCCATACGACTGTTTTCGTCATACTTGCGAGGAAAAAACAATTTTTTTTTGATAATAATCAACCACACAGCGAAAACGTCAACAAACATTTGCGGAAAATGGCGCCCAAATCGGTAATGCGCGCGCAGGTTGACATTTACTTCAGCGGCATAAGAACTCTTTGTTGGTATTACAAAAAAACTGTAAGTATTACCCGGCTATATTAAGAGTGCTTCGTATACGTACGTCTAATTGCAGTCACGTACAAACTTGACTTTACCGGGTTATACCTATTATAGTACAAGTGCCGTAATGTAAAGTAAAAAGCACGCGTGTGTAATAGCTTGGATTATGAGCCTAAAAGCGATGTAATAAGATCTACTTTACGAGCAAGTGTGATGAAAATGTATAAATGTAATCTCCTGAGCTATTTCTGCATGTGACCAGAACCGTAAATTTGTGTGTGGACCGTGTAACGGGACCAAGTCTAGCTGGTTCCATCGCCGTCGCTTAAAGAGTTTTCTGGACTCCACCTAACTTGGCGTTCGTAGAAGTTAACTCATTATTTTGCCGAAGTTATCCATGAGTGTTCTACACTATCAAGCTACATGTTAGCTGAACAAGCGACATCCGCGAGACATGCTCTCTATAGATTAACTATAAACATAACGGTATACTTTGATGTTTCGTTAATCGTTTGACGATAGTGAGTAAATTACGTTTTTAAATAATATATGTATGTTTTGATGTACATAAATAAAGTTAAATGTTTAACGCACAAATACCTAATTATGAAAACAAAAATGCTGATGATGTAAAGCTGTGTACGAAAAATTATGTATTTAGCTGTAAACTGGAAAGTAATCAATTAGGATTATGAGTGTAGGTATTTTTGCGCTCAGTCTCCAGTGACGAGCCACTTCATTTTAATTGATCTTGTGCGTCTTCGTTTGTCTTATCTATTGTTGTTTATACTTAATTCGCAAAATCACATAGTCACACCAATAGCCGTTAATAGTTACTTTTGATTAATTTGGACGATGAGAACGTACACATCCGCGTCTCCATTGAGTGCCTAAGGGTACACTTCCGTGCATCGCGGCTGATCGTAGCCGCGTGCGGCCGCTGCCGATGCGACAATACAAACACTATGAAAATGTATAGCGCTGCTTCAGTCGTCGGCAGTGCGCTTCTGTCGCACTCCTCAGAAGTGGCGCCAGTCATTTTCATATTGCTATATAGTAACCACACTGCGTTTTTTCCGCTAGGTGGCGCATCGTCGATGCGGCCATAGTCAACTGTCAATATCAGACATTTTGTTGTTTTTTTTTTACAATTGAATGGTTTTACTGCATAGAGAATCTGCATATAATGCTTAGTAAAGCAATCTTTTGCCTTGCTAATTACAGCTCTGTCCAATATAAAATGTTCTACAACTATACAACAACAACTATTTAACCTACAAATCTATTTTCTCATATTCTTAAAACAAGGCACAGTACTCAGTGTTTTTCTTGGACTAGATTATCGACAAAGCCCTCATCAAGCGCAGATAGATACAATCAACGATTAACAAGGAAACTTGATTTTATCACAAGCGGATCGCCGCTGACGCCATCTACGTTTTTTTGTCTGTGGAACGCCATTGACGCATTGTCCGCGGCCGCACGCGGCTGCGATGAGCCGCAATGCTGGAAGTTTACTTCAGCATCAAAAAACTATAGGACGCGTCCGCAAGCCACAATTGCCGGACGCATCTGTACAATGTGCATAAACACAAACATTAAGGGCGCCAGATCACGTCCCGACTTCTGAGCGCACTAGTGTATATGGTGTTTTATGGCTCAAGGTTAAACGACGGGTATACGACATAAAAAGGAATCTAGTGAGCGATTCTCCATACAAACGTTTTCCCTTATTTTCTTACTGGATAATGACTCTAGAGCATTTTTTTTAAATTAATTCTAGGTCTGCTGTAGACATGCCTTTCATTTTCTTTTTTTCAGGAACTAATTGCTAAAAAAATAAAAACCCGCCTATGAAATTAAAATACTATGAAAACATTGAAAGGGTTATATTTCTTTTGGCAATTAATTGCTGAAAAAAGGAAGTGACAGAGACAATGCTACAGTAGACCTAGACTTAAGAAATAAAAATTGCTCTAGAGGCATTATCCAGGAAGAAAATAGGGGAATACGTTTGTATGGAGAATCGCTTACCAGATTTCGCTCTTAAGACCGACAGTATGCTCGTATATTTGCATACTACCTAGATCACAGCTTAGATTGCGTCCAGCGGCCGCGATAAGTATATTTACCTACGTGTCCGATAGTTTGTTTGCAGTTTTATAACTCGGCGAAATTTACTGTCACTGGCACGCACAAAATAAGAAGAGCCATAGCTTTCGGGGTCATCCACCTAATGCAGACTGCATGCTATTTTGATTACCTATCCATCTTATTCATTATTTACCTTCAAAATAGAGTAATGTAAGCGGAACACCAAAATGTAGCCTTTACTGATACGTACTACGTACCGTAATGGATGAAAATATACCAACATACCTAACATACAATTATTCAATTTGATTTATACATTATTCATTTATGTAGTGCAAATATTTTTTCACACGATATCAAACATCGTATAATTATGTTGATGTTACATAAGTATCAATTCGTTTTTTTAGTTTCTCTCCGAGTGGATTTTGTTGTGTTACTGTTTTATTTTTAGAAGAAAACTATGAAGTTATTGATATATTTTCATCCATATAAACATTTAAAATCTAATTTTAGAAATACATATTTGTTATTATTTTATATAAACTGTTTTATATTGTTCAAAATTAGTTTAATCAACATTGCCAATAGATAATCTTATGTTTAGATGTAAAAGAATAAAGTATAATTGTGATAGGATCCGTTTTGATTTTGGAGTACTTCCTTGTAACGAATGTTGAAATCAATAGTACCTAGTACTTATTATATACATTTTCAATATTTTCTTGACGTATGAAGTGAATTTCCTTGTTAAAGTGGATGGTCTAATAAAGCGTTGCCAAAAGATGGCGCTAGAAGCCTTTTAATTGAAAATATCGATTCTTTATGCCCTAGATAGCAATAAAGGTGGAAATGATAAAAAACGTACACATATATAAGGTAAATTGATTATAATACGCCTAAATTTTTGATAGTAAAACGAACATATTAGCCATTCTCGTTCTTTGCAGCTTTCAGTATCATCACTGTCACATTGATAAATGTAAAAATATAAATAAAAGTCAAAATTATGAGCGATTTAAGGTCACTATGTCGGTACATGCCACATTTAAGATTTTCTTCAAACTGATGTTTAAATCGTTGAAAACCAATAGCTTTGATGAAGAATTTAAGTAAATATAGTATGTTTATTGAAAAAATAATTTAAATCGGTTATTAATGTTCTGATATATAAGCGTTTAAAGTTTTTGGTAGAGCCAACTCTGTCCCTTTCCCACAAAACAAAAAATGACGTCACGCCTTACTTGTCAGCATAGAATTTATATGGCGTAAAGAGAAGTGACGTCACGATTTGCTGTTTCGCCTCTCTGTCTAGCATGATATTAAAATGCTTATAAGTTGCTTATTTTTGATCAGATTTTAATTTTCTTTTCATTAATCAGCTATATTTATGGGCCACATTTCAATAGGACAATAAAAAAAACCAGTCATCTAGCCTATTGCATGCTGTTTACGACGTAGAAAAATATATACGTACCTATTCAATAAACACATTTGTAGCTCCATCTCTGTAGCTAACGCTTTATTGGACCATCCATATTAAGGAAACAAACATTATGTCTGTCTGTGGTTTTGTTACTTTACATTGATACAGAACCCGTTTTTTAATAGTCATTCTAATATAATGTAACATATTTAATAGTTTTTTTCTTTATTAAGCTAGGCGTTGATATTTAGTTTTCCTTTGTCTTTATTAAATTAGGCGTAGATATTGCATCTTTGCGTATTACACACAATATCAAAGATCCAAAACTGTATAATTATTACAACGAATACGACATCCAATATAATATGTACAACATACTCTTTATTTTTACTAATGTTTACTTGTCGTTTGAAGCTTCTATGAAATTCCATCAAGGAACGTGATAATGTCAATGCAAAGTATAGTGAGAGATATAATTTCTGTTCCTTTAGGGAACGTGCACGAAATACAGATGGCAGTACCTACAATAGCCGGCACAAGAGACACTGCGGATAAAAAATAAACTTTCCAAACTCGATATAAAAAAGGATTTGCAGATGTGGTAGTCATCATCTTCACCGTGCAGGTTCCCATTACACTTGTTGCAGGTGCGGATCCACCGCAGTGGGCACTGTGGGCATGCCCACAACCCTTATTAATAATATTGAAAATTATAATAATGAGTCTTCCGCAAGGGACGCACACAAACACATAGTGAGCGAGCTCCTTTGCACAGATTTCCAGGGGTCTGGACCCCGAGATTCAAAATTGCTTATGAAACCGAGTCACAGGCATGCCCCCCCCCCTTACCGCCTCCACTATGGCCTTGACCACAGCCCTTTTTGGGAGCTGGATCCGCGCCTGCTCGTGAAGCGCGCAGAAGCAATGTCGAGTGCATCATAATTGGCAGCCAGTTTTATGTAGCGCTACTTGCAGGCGAGTGGGCTCCGCAGAATGATTGGCTAAATGATAACTGTATCTCCTCAAGTACATTTGATTTCGTTGATCGTGATCAGTGTGAGATTAATACGTACGGTACGTGTACGTTATGGCCTTCAATTTTATAGACAACAAGTTAGTGACGTTAAGGTTACAATTGATGTTTAATAAAGAATCTTATGAAGAATTAAAATATAATTACTAGATTTGTACTAATTTGTACTTTATTCGACATATAATACGGTCCACGTTTGTTTGCAACCCCGAAAGTTTGTCTTTGTAGGATGGAATAGCAGTTGAGTCGAGAGTGCCATTTTCATAAAAGTAAGTTACGTAAGTTAAAGTAGGTGCGTAACCGTAATGTTCGAAATTCAAACTAAGCTCACGAGAATCGTTTGCCACTCGTAAGTTGAACCTTTCTCTTTTAGTAGATGATACATCACGTTGCATAATAATATTCCATACCATTGTATAAACGATTTGTTTAAGGTAACTGCCTGAAAAGGACCGACTCATCAATGTGTATTTTTATGAAAATCTGCAATACACATTGAAAATCGATAATATTTTGTTTACGTAGAACAAAACGGCACTCACACGTGTATAAAAAGGCTTTTCTGTTTATTTGTGAGAATTTTCATCGTAAATTTAATCACCAACTCCGTATATCGACAAGTAGTTCTTTTATTTTTTACATAAATGTTCATAAATTAGCATTAATGTAATGTATGTACTTAATTAGTGTTTTCCATTAAAATGTAAGTGTTTGTGTTTTAATAGCGTTATGTTGATCTAGATTCGAGTTGTAGATCAGTTTGTTTCGAATACGTTAAGTTCCACGTAAACTCGATTAGTTAGAACATTTTTTACTGGTTACCCTAAGTCACTTGTCATCTAAGGGTTAATTCCAAACCGTAAATCTATAAAACGTCGCGTCGACTTCATTATTCCTAATAAGTTCTAGATCATATAAATATATTTATAATTACGAATTCAAGAGCACTATCTGGAGTTAACGTATTTTATATTTTAAATATCGTTGCGATAAATATAGTTATGGCACCGTCAGAAAAACTATGATTAAAATAACAATTTCGACCTGTGTACAGGTACGCTTGATAAATTTTAATATATATTAAAATAATATCATTAAAATGCCTAATTGATAGTGAGAGAGGTAGTGTAGTGTAAAGTGTTATCTGATAATTACGAGCGTAAGCACCACTCGGCGAGTGCCGGCGATCACTGCCACACACGCACCGCATTATATATTGATATGATCTAGGATGTGTCGTAGGTGTTTCTCGAGTAGTGATCGTGTAATAAGTCTTATGTTACGCCTTCTAAATGATAGCGCGCGGCGCGATTGGCGGCGCGCGGCGACGTACCACGGCGAAGAGGGCGCTACGTCGTCCAGCGATGTAGGATACGTGTAACACACTTTAGGAACAGTGTAGTGTGCCCTTGTTTGCTGCGAGTTTTGGATGCTACGTAACTGCGCTTTAGGTGCGGCGTAGCGCGCGCGTAGCTACGGCTCTTGGGCGCTACGCCGCCTCAAGGCGCTGGGCCGCACGCGTAGCGCCGTCGTCGCGCCGCCCCGACCACCTAGATCGTGGTTCTACACTCGAAATAAGAATAATCACGTTCTAAAATTCGTAGACAGATTTTGAAGTTTAATATTATTTGCATTTTCCTAAGAGTTAGAACGATTGAGACAGTAAGTAGGTCACACGACCGTGTTATGATGAATTGTGGAGATGTTTATTAAAAATACGTTTATGAAAATGAAATAAAAACGAAAAATATTGTCTTATAAACATGTAATTAACTTAAGAAGAATTATTGGAGAACAAAAAAGACGTTGAATAAACCGATAAAAAATACAAATGTGAGTATCATTTTTCCTAAACCTAATATACTATTATTATAGAGGACCAAAACTATGACTTAATCAAGGCACAAAATAAAATACTTTATTACGTTCTCATTAAATATTTTAATATAAAAATCATTGCTTACGTCAATATCACACTCGAACTTACATCATCTATTTATATTAAGTATAAAAACTATGACTTCGATTTAAATTATCGTCCTCGTAACAGTATATAAAAGTCGTGATCACAGTTGCGCGCACGTATACTATATACGGAACGCGTCTGTCAGGCACAACACATCACAGCGGTGTGAGTAACCGGCCACGAGACACCAGCGTGGCACGTGGAGCGTGACACGCCTGGTGAGGCACGTCGGATCAGGCACGCCAGTCGAGGCACGCTGGGTCAGGCCAGCCCCGGGCACGCTAGGCACGTGCCCGCAGCAGCGCGGCCGCGAGCGCCACCAACGTAGTCGCCGTCGAGAAACTGACACGCGCGTCGCTGTTACCTCCCGCACTCGACTCCGGACCATCTGAGGGAACACACACGCCTCTTGCTTAACCTGAACAAGTGTGAACACTGAAACAAGCGTGCAGTGTACAAGTGAAACAAACAAGAAACGCACTTAGCTTATCACAAATGTTTTTTTTACTCTCTACTCTTACTCTACTTTATTAAAGTACGTGACGATCACTAAATGCTTTTCTTAGTTATGTGGACATAAACTTGAAAAATGAATAGACATACAATAGATGACTTGTGTAAGTGATAAAAGATTAAAATGAAAACAAAATTAAATAAATTAGGCGCGAAAATGCCGTGAATTTCAATAAATTTACTGACTCGTTATTTTTGTAAGTTAGTACATTACGACCCATTTCCATCAACGGTCGCCGCTAGACGATGGGATTTGCCATGAGTGGGTATTATTCCTTTTTGGAAGTATTCGCGACGGTTCACCCTGCTCAGCAGCACCCATTGTCGTCAGTGGAAACTAAAACTTTAGATACATAAAAATGAAATTCACGGCATAACATAAAAAAATGAAATCAAGGGAAACCTACAGATGCGGGTGAGTGGTGTCGCGGCGGAGGCTGGAAGCCTCCTTACAATATGAAGCGGCTCGATGCCACGAGATAACACTACAGTCTAGCTCCGCCTGACTGAACGCTGACCACTGAAACATTAACTTGTCTTTAATCTCAACTCGCACTCTACACCGCAACCGAACCAAAGTGCAAACTACACTACTACATACTCTTCATATATATATATATATATATACATTCTATTATTTTGGCAAAATACGCGAAATTTACATGCAGATGCTATTACAATTTCTGTTTTCATTAGTATTTAAATAAAAACATTAATAAAACTAAACTCATTCCTTTAATAAAATTAAAATAAGGTTAATTAGTTTTAAGTAGGGTCTTTCGCAAATCATGCATTCAAGTGTTAGTTACAAATCTATTTCTACTTTTACAAAAACTTTTAAGTTCAAAAGTAAAGCTTTCGATCCAAACTTAAACGAAGGTTTTGTGCTATTATAAATTCAATAAAACCGTGCATCATTCAAATTTATTTTAGGTCGGCTTACGTTAAGGCAACTCGTCGACAAATTTACATATCTGTAGACGGGGAAGTACTAAATATTCATCAGGAGAACTCTTATTTTACGCTTCAGTTTACCTACAAACCGAGTCAATTCGAGATTATGTTTATTTTTGTGTGGTCAGTCACCAAAAACCAAGGAAGTGTGTCAAGTAGCGAACACTTCAAATGTGTACAGCTTTAATACGTGTATAGTTCAAAGCTTTTAACAACCAGCCCAACCCGATTTATCTACTTATATTTTAATCTTTCCGATATTCCAACTAACTATTTATCGATGTTTGTGATGGGTTATGATAATGAATTAATAAATCATTTGAACACAAATATAATAGACATGATGTGATCTCAAAAGCGAATACTCATTTAAATAATGTGTCCTTCAGAATAACTTTAAAATTAGGTAAGTACAAAGTTGTATGTTCGCTTTTAAGAGCACTGCAGCTTCAAATACTAAATACAGTATCTAACTCTTCTATCTGTGCCTACTTATATACGTAGTGTTAAATACTAGTAAGTAACAAGCATGCCAAGTAGCTAGCGGCCTACAATCAAACCAGCAACCAAAAAAAAAAGCATTCCAAGCGATATGCAACATGCAAAGGTGAAATTGAGTAGGACGTACAGACAGCGCGTGACAAGCTCGCCGGTACTAAAATCACCGCATATGCTTATAATCTCACTGGTATTTCCTTAAAATTGTTTAAGTAACTAATTGAGTCTCTTTATTGTCTATGTACAACATTCAGGAACACTCCACCGAGGCTATTTCCTGAACCAGAAGAATGATCTGGGAGCGGATGATTTTACACCTAGAAACAAAACACAAACAAACATGGAAAATGTCCCGGCACCGAAACACCACGAGACGTGGCGTGGCGTGTAGTGTGACAATACAAACACAAACTGTTTTGATGTGTTACAAGACTTAGTTACAAATTGTAACAATTTGGTGCAACATATAACAATACAAGTGAATGTTACATATTTAGATTAAAAAATCATCAAAAATTTTGGCAGTCAATTTATAAAATTACGACACAAACCGAAAAGATTTTCGAAACAATTATTATTAATTATAATTATTGTAATAAAATTTAACCAAAATTTTTGTTTTTATACTAAAACCCAATTGTATTAAAATATTAAAACCATTAGTGCCAGTGTTTTAAAAATTAAAATCAACACGGTGCGAATAATCGTAAAAATTACAGTAATTATTATTTTTTCTTTGCAGAGAAAATGTGACATTTTTTTAAATATAAACCTACGCGTTGGTAGGTATAGGGATGAAAGAGTCACATTTTTCCCTGCCGCAGATATGTCCTGGCGCCCAAGCCACGGCGAACTCGCAGTAAGGGACCAACCACCAGCTGGCGCGCTCGTTTACCGAAACCCACAGATCGTAAGCCCTCGCCAAAGCCATCACAGCAAACATTCAACCGACAGCCACGGGTTATTTGACGTGAAACAGCAGGCGTTGGATGCGAGTATAATACTTACTGTTAATGTAGGCACCCATTATTTGTTATTAAAATTAGCGTTGTTAGTTGCAATAGAATCATTATAATGGTTAGTTAAAGTTATTTTAAAATTTTAGTATTGATTAGTATCTACTTTGAAATATGAATAAGGTACGTAACTAACATGTTAGAGAACACAAAATTCCATAAACATCACATCAGAAACAACATAACAGGTTATAGTCAATTACACAATGGCAGAACGCAAATTGAAAATGTCAGTTCTAATCTAATAGACACAGTTTTATGGTCAAGGAAAGATGTAGAAAACAGAACACAAACTAAAAGGTCACAAGACAAACAAAAACAAGAGCGGACATTTAACGGTAGAGCTGTCGATAGGTGGTAAATCCCTTCTGGTCAGTTGAAACGGGTAAGCTCTCTTGGCAAATTTGATTTATGAAGCTGTCCTAAGCTGTCTTACAGAGTATGCATACATGTCTTTGACTACATGTCTACTAGAGGGACAAATATAAAAAGTACTAATTTATACTCATCCATTGACATCTAAAAATGTATTTTAAACCGACTTCAAAAAGGAGGAGGTTGTCTATTCGACTGTATATTTTTTTTTTTTTTTTTTTATTAAGTTCTGCCGTGTCTCTCAAACAACATGATTGCATAAATTTATTATTTATCTTAATGGAAAGACTCACTTAATGGGACGATTTGATATTATTTGGCTAATATCTACTTGGATAAAGAGAGCTTCCCTATTTTCATTCAGGTGGTACGAGAGTATAATCAACCCCTGTATAAAGCCCCAAAAATATTAAAACTGATTTATGATTTATATTTTTCATATACTTCATACATTTCTGGCTATTTCACTCTGAAAGCTCGATTTCCGTCAGTCAGATTGTTCGCTGAAGTTTTGATTGCATTCTAGGTGTTTGGTAAAATCGACTTTACGAAGGATCTTGCATTTCTGTCAATATTCAAATTCAAATTCTTTATTTACAAAGTTAAGTAACTTAACAGCTTATGCCATCATATGAACAGCCATTTCAAGGCAACAAGGCAGACTTTTTTACTAAGTTCGGCTTTAGTGCTGTTTTCAAATCATGAATACAACTCTCGTTACCACCTGACCCCCCCCCCCCCCCTTCCTGGCGGGCGCCGGACATACCTGCGTCGTAGACTATGTCGCCGACGTCGTCGTCTTGTGCGGGCACTTCGAGGCGTGCATTACCTCCTATCGTGCCGCGCGGCGCGCTGCTACATCCAAGCCACCAGTACGCCAACGAGCGTGGGAACGCGGGGTTGTCTGTATCTACCTGCAATACACACAAGACAAATCTTCTATTACTAAAGATGCGCTTTAAGCTGGCTAGTTATTGTGCCATCCGAAGGCCTGAGTTCTGCGCTCCTAAATTACAAGAGTAGTGATATAAATGCTACGACAGTTTTTTTCTTGCACAAACCCTACGGTCTGTCTTAGCCTCGAATCGGTTGAACTTTTTAACCACAGAATCTCAATGTTACTTACACTAAATGTTCTATCATTAAACCGCCAATACGATCCTCCCTTAAAGAAGTACGTATAGCCGTTAGTGTATTGTAAGGCGGCGTCTATACTGTCGGGAATGCCCTCCCAGTTTGACAGGGGCTTAGGGTAGGTGGCCTTCACTGGAGGCCGCTGCGCCGGGTCGAATCGCCAGAACTTGGATCCCTTGTAGAAGTATATCTTGCCGTTTCCAGACCAAACCAGAGCCGCGTCAATGTTGTCGGGAATGCCAGTGAATCCTGGAAATGTCAAAGTATAATGGTTTGCAAAAGTTTATTCGAGGCTCTCTCAAAGAAATTGCGTGAGAAGAATGGGAAAGTGGCAACAAAATCGCCAGTTTAAAAATAGGTCTAGTTTAAAAAACTATAGAATCTATAAAAGCAATTTTGCTGTATGTAACCATATAAAGTACAATGGACTCTGAAATAGATGATTAATTAAAGACAGTGTCAGTAAGGTGTCAAACACATTTAATATTTGCCCCACATTATACGAATTCTAGTTCTAAAAGAAAAGGAGTCCTAAAATTATTTGTCTCAGCACGAACCTTCGCTAATATCTTTTGGGTAATCTCCATCCATCTTCTGTCCATTAAACCGCCAGTACTTGGATCCCTTGAAGAAGTATGTCTTGCCGTTCTTGTAGGTGAAGGCAGCGTCGATGTTCCCAGACAGGCCGGGCCAGGCGCGGGAGATCAGCTTCGGGTACCCGGAGGCTACTCCGTCCTCGGTCAGTCGCCAGTAGTGCTCGCCTGGTGGATAAAAATAAACATTTATCCTATCAGATCTCGAAAAAGGTATGGTTCCCGTAGAAGGAGAAGCCGTCCAAAAAACCGAACTTTGCTATAAAAGACATCGGTTAAGTTTACGCAATCATATAAAAATAGCGTTTGGGATAAATTGTTTTAAAATAGGGCCGTCTTATGCATATAACACTAAAACGTATTTTTAATTCGTCTTGCTCAAAAAGTCCGTCATTATAGCGCACCAGAGCGGGGCTAAAATAGCATATCATGTTTTAGGAGTTAAAGTAAAATTTTGCTCTAGGGCTTAAGTCTTTTGTTTCAAATTTTTGTCTGTATCACCGAGGAGCCTATAAAAACGAAAAAGTTTTTATTCATAAGTAGAATAATAATAAATAAAGATACGACTTTACTGTTTTAACTGTTTAATAAATAAAAATAAAGTTACGACTGTTTAATAAAAAAAACAATTTATTTTTGAAAATGGAACTTAAAGCGGCGATCTCTTTGGTAGAATGTGTGCATTGCGTTGCGGCTACGAAGAAATTAAAAAAGAAGGCATTGGCGCCAAATCTTTAGAACTTTTCTCTAGAAATTGAATTGAGCGACCGTAATTTATTTTACAAAAAAAACGTCTGTCCCACATTAAAAAAACGATAATGCACGACGATGATTTTCGCTTTGATTTCATAGTAAAAGATGTTCATTATGATGAATTCAATGAACCCCTACGATATTGCTCATGAATTCAATAACACCCTGTATATCCATCCAAGTTTTTGGTATAGCGATTCGAACTAAATTTCCACCTTACCTTTGAATATGAAAGTACCGCCGTCGGCGGAGTTGAAGATGGTGTCAATTTTGCTGTCGGCACAGAGGGCCGGGTCCTCCGCGGAAGGCGCCTGTGTCGTGACACGCGGGACCGACGGCACCACGCCACTGCCGCCGCCGATGTCAGTCTGCGTCTTGTGACCGTACAGAGCCTGCAAATGGTCACGTTTTTACTACCTAGGAACCTTGCGGATCTAGCTCTCTGTCTCTCCCTAGGAACGATACTTCAAACGTCTCCGACTGACGTATTATGTAGCGCAGAGTACCCGTAGTACCCAATCATTCTTACTTTTGTGGAAGTAGCAAGCTTGGGCACTTTGGAGGAACAAGTATTTTTTCTTCGACAAACTTCGTTATCAAACTGGCATATCAAGGTCGTCTTAAACTATGCTGATTACCGCTGCAATAGTATTTAGCAGGTGTTATAAACTATTGTGTTGTATTATATTGTATTTATTACTGTGAGTTTTTTTTATGTTGTGTCGTTATTAGAACTTTCGTTTATTCTTATATTTTGAGACCAAACAATTTTTAAGCATTTCACGTAACAATCTAACGTAACTTATTATACTTGTACTTTTTTAGTAACCCTAAAAAACATTCTAAATAATGCATTACATAATAACGCAATAACCAAACACTGTGAAAACCAACTCCGCAAAATTCTTCAACAGATAAACTCAAAACTTTTCAAACATTGACGCATGAAGTTAAATAGGCGTGATAATTAGCTGTAGGTACGCTCTAATCGTCTCGGGCAGACGTTTCTTATCTCCAACCGTCAACAGAGATCGTCCTGGGCCCGTACCATGAACGAATACGCTCAGCTGCCGACGCTGCGCGACTGTGAATTGTATCGCCCCGCAATAAGGTTCGTGGTCGCGCAGTGTCAGCTAAACCCGCTATAAGCGGTTCACGGTACGGTCCCTGATCGTCTCATTAATCCATTACCTACTTAACAGTATGAAATAAAAGGTAGGTAGGTACCTGTATTCCCTGAACGTCATCCTGGTCAAGTTGGAAGGCGGGGTCGAACCCTCGATAGAAGGGCGCCATGAGTGCTGAGCGTACATCACTGTGCGACAACCCGAGCGAGTGGCCGAACTCGTGCGCAGCCACCTGAAATAATCACAAACAAGTTTGTTAAAAGTTATTCAAATTGTTTATTTACAAGAAGGATCGAATTGTACAGACTGGTATAGTTCGCGTCATGTAAAAATAACGCTGGAAGAAAGTAGAGGGGGTGTGTTTGCGCATGTAGAGAGTAGAACAGAGTTTATTTAAAGTAATCATAATGAAAATAAATCAAATTAATAAAGCCAAGACAAGCTTTAAATTCTAGCTTATTACGACATCAGAGCATATTTTGTAAAAATATATTAGTAGTAAAATTAATTAAATGGACACAATATAATTGACTCTTGGAATTGGACATGGGTTTGTCCTAAAACTGCATCCAGAACCACCGGAGGACGGGCAGCAGCGTCCTCTCAGTTAAAGGTGGTAACCATTCTGCGATCCCCATGCCACCTGCCAAGCGTGGGGATTATGGCAACAACTCCCTTTAAGGGAGAGGCCTTGGTCGAGCAGTGGATGTCTTCCGGCTGTTGATGTGATGTGAATATAATTGACTCAAGTCTAAGGAAAATATTGATGAAAATCAAGTATTTCTGCAATTATATTTGCCATAGAACATCATTAAGCCTAAGTACATAAATATTCCGAAAACTAAAACATATTTTTCATCATTTCAGAAAGAAAACAAAGTACGATTCACTTTAAAATAATATTTTGACTTTAATTACGTTTACCTAAACCAATATTTGACTTCTAATTACTGAAACGCAAAAATGCCTAACAGGGCTAATATTATTTATCTCATGAATCAGTGACTTCCAAACACAGCGTCATAAGTGCACTGCGTCTGTGAATAAACTTTGCTGAACAAACTTCAGGGGTGCACAACACGGTGACACAGTGTGCTAATTGAGTACTATTTACCTGGAAAAGGTTGGTTCCTCGCCGTGAGTTGATCGACCATTGCTCAGCGTCGTCAAAGTGAGCGTCGCCTCCGTACACCTGAAAGACATTTCATTTATTATCCGAACTATATCAGTCAGTCAACCAGAACTAGATCAGTATGAAATAGGACATGATTCACGGTAGTACCACGGAAAACATTCAGTGGGAATACGGTCTGCGTTTCTCAATAATGTATTTCCCTATTTTCTTGGATGGTGCCTCTAGAGCAATCTTTTTTTTTTATAAATCACAAGTCTTAGTCATTTTCTTTTTTCGGCAACTAATTGTAAATAAATATATAGTGAATTTTGGAGGGCTATGTATTCTATTTGTTTTAAGCGTATCGATAGATCTGTGCTGTACGGCTCGCGTGGTTCGCGCTGGCTATGTCCGCGCTTTAGTAATACAGTGGAATATCGACACTATTCTATACAAATAGAGTACATGTTAGCTTGCACTGAATATGACACGATTGTTGTTCCCTATATGTATACTGTGGTTCAACTATGTGGAGACACCTGTTATGTGGGAGCGAATCTTATGTGCCTACCTAGTTACGAGATATATTTTTAATTTTTCCTAGGTACTGCATGCAAAAATGCATACAATGCTCAAAATGAGTCTTCTTAAACAATCACGACATTAACTTTAAATTCATATTTGACTGTTAAATATTAAATAGAAGGTTCTCGGAAGTTTTCTAAGCAATAAATTCTTATCACGATTTGTGTTTGAGTCATCGCATACTTTACTATCGAAACTGGTGTAGTACACATTATATTGTTAATAGTAGAAGTGCCTAGCTCATCAATTTACTAAAAGTAAGTGGTCCAGTACAGATAAAATCGTCGACATCGATTGATAAAATCTTTGATGTACTTAAGCTATACAGGGTAATTTTAACTAACATGCCAAAACTCGCTGGTAGCTTCCTAACAACAGAATACTTTCATTTTCCAACTTTTTAAATGAACAGGTTTAATGTTTGTTTTATATGAACAAAATTTTAATCTTTGTCGAATTATTCATACAAAACTTAAAAAAATAAACTATTATTTTAGTCGGCCGTATACCTACCTATAGAACAATAGTTGGTAAGTATGATATTAGGCCGATATAAGAGTGATTACAGAAGAGGTTGGAGAGTGATTACAGGAGAGGTTGGAGAGCGATTACAGGAAAGGTTGGAGAGTGATTACAGAGGAAGATTTACTAAAATTAAAACTATGATAGGCTGGCTATAATATTAACTTTCCTTAACATTGCAAAATATCACTAGCCGGTCAGGTATAGAGTTCAGGGACTGCTTAAAACTACTGCTGAATGTCGTTACTATTTGACACCTACTTTAACTACATCATTGTAATTAGTTTTGGCATTGCAAACGCTGCTAGTCTGGTTAAATCGATTCGATGGACGATGAAGCAACAGTTAACTGCAAGTCACTCAATTCAATTACTTAGGCAAATTTGAACTTTATGAAATGAAAAATGAAGTATCGTACTTGTAATAAAAAATTACTTTCCTCCCAGTTTGCATAAATTTTCACCGTGTACTACCTATTTATATTAGAATTAGATTCTATGTTGAAACACAATATTCTCCTAAGGATCTGCAGTAGCCATAATCCATAAAGTAGCATTCACGTCAAGTTCGCGTGTCAGTTATCAATGTTAGGGCACCATTATATCTGGGAATATTCAGTAACAAAGAAAGTATACCTGAAGGTTCTAAAGTTTTGTAGCTAAAACTTGATATTCAAGGCAAGGTTCCGTGGATATACATTTAATTCAGGTCATATTGTCACTAACTCTAGTGAAAATTTCACATCATCTTTATGAGAATTGAAGAGAAAACTGCGGCTACTGAAAAGATTTTACAAGAACACAGATTCTGGGGCAGCGCTCAAAATTTTTCGAAACGAATGTTAACTAAACACTAATAAGTTAAGTAACATATAAAAGTTAATCTATATGGCCTATTGGCCTATGTTATCTATAATTATGGGAAATGTTGTAAGCTACATTGGGCATTGCATTGACGACATTACGAATTAAATTGATTTGTTTATATTGTATACTTGCCTATTAATAGGTATGTATAGGTCTCAAAGGTATAGGAACACCGGTCGCATTTTAGTGAATTTTGTACTGTTTTTAAATTATACTGCATTTTACTTCTAAACAATGAATAAAGAGCAATATATAGAAGATTTTTTTTAAATGTAATTCCCTGGAATAAAAATCTTCGAAAGAGCAAATACAGAGCAGCATTTTCATAAGTAAGTATTTTTTAACTAACTTTGTAATATATTTGCGTTGTAAAGTATATAAACATTAATCACCATAACATTTTGGTGACGGTCTCGTGTCTCCCCTGATGTCCCCCCTGGGGGAGACATCAGGATTTTTCAGTCCTGGTCTCTCCCCCAGGCCTGGGAGATATATTAACTTACTTTAGCTAAACAACACATCTTATCACTGTTCCATGAGTTAATCCGTGAACAAGCATAAGAAAGCGTCACAACTGTCTCGGACTTTAGTCACGGACAATCCTACAAGTAATTGTGAGAAATATTACACAAACGTTGAACAACACTTGTAAGTAACGCGAGATAGCGCCAAATTATAATATTCCATGTACCATGAAATGTGTGATAATTGTATTACCATAGCATTGCTTTCACCATTTACATGTCAATGAGTTACTTCCGCTGTCATTATTACTTTGTATAAATATTTCATAATATTGACAATAGGAGGTGGGATTTGGCAACGAATGTTACAGCATCCTTGACTCTTCACGGATGCTGTAGCATTAGTAGTTAGTAGTCTAGTTTTAACGAGTTTTTAAGTTTTTAAACGACTTGAGAAGGCTGAAAAGTTGTCAATTCGATCTAATTTTTTTATATTAGCGCCGTTTACCTTCTCTGTCTTTTGTAAACCGATTTATGCGCTTCTTGTTATATTATGCAGATAAAGCTGTCGAAGCCCTTTAAAAACAATTCGCTAATTGATTGATTAACTCTTTATTTAAATTTTTCGAATGCCTGTCAATTTGAAGTCTGTATTATAAAAGTGTTTGAACAATACTTACAGGGAAGTAGGCATGGGCAAGAGTGCCACCGGGGCCGTCAAAAGGATCACCGTCCCCGTGCTCTCCTTTCTCGAATCTAAAATGAAAAATCATATTATGAATGGCAAATAATAATAAAAAATTGTGGGCTAAAGTTATATAAATATTGTTTTTTTTTATCTGACAGATCTTAACTCTTAATAAAGTGTCACAAAAACATTTGTGTATCGACCGACTAAATTAAGTCTAGAGACTAGTTAGTGTATAAATCCAGTTTTCTTTCAGCGCACCAAACATACTGGCAGCAATGCCACGATAAATGGCAATGTTATGTGCAAAATATGTAAATGAAAATCTGCAAAGAAAAATACAGCTATATTTGTTTAGATCTGTCGACTAAGGCCTTCAAAATTGGCCGTTAGCTGTCTATAATTACCTCCTTATGGAAGGATTCTTTGCATGTCCACGAATATATGCACGCACGAGTATATATGTGTCGTCATGATCATGAGCCAAATAAAACGTTTTCAATGACCTCCAGTCGTTACGCAACGCAGATAGTCGCAGATTGTGACGAAAAGCCCTATTATGCCGTCCGAATTATCCGCACAATAGCGTTTTGGCTACCTCTGCGTGCCCATTAACCGTATATATTCTTTGGTATAAATCTAAATCAGGATTTATACAAAATGTTTGAATATTACAAATGTGATATTTAGTTTTTAGGTATTTAGGTTTATAAACGTAAATTTGAATTTCTTTTGAATTTATACGTATAATTCAAAAGAAATTTACTAAAAATATGTACTTATTCTGCTAAAAGATTTTGTTTGCTATACTATAAGAGCCGTCGTCAGCCATAAAACGTCCAATGCTGGACGAAGGCTCTTTATAGAGCGGTGTTGCCATAATCCCCATGCTTGGCAGGCGGCTTGGGGATCGCAGAATGGTCACCACCGTTAACCAAGAGGACGCTGCTGCCCGTCCTCTGGTGGGTCTGGTTGCAGTTTAAGGACATACCCAGGTTCTCATTAGTACTAATCGGTTAATATTTATATGACACGTGTCGCTTAGTAAATAGGATCTATATAGTGGTACTATAATAGTGGTACTATAATAGTGATAATAATTAATTGGTAAATAATAAACCAATCACGAACTACCTATTATCGTCTAGCCATTCTAAAAGCTATGGGCATGTAAATCGAATCCAACACCACTGGCATATAAGGCAAACGCGCTACTAAGCGAAGCTTGTAGTATGGGAATGTACCTGATTTCAATGTGGACCTGTCCGGTTCTCTTCTGAGTGAAGGTGAGGTCAGTATAGTCAGACCACACTGAGAAGGCTTTGGCAAGCTCGGCGTCCACCTCCGCGCGGTTCAGCTTGGACGGGTACTTTGAGATCTTGTATGTTAGGTTCTTTACGCGCCATCTAGAACCTGGAATAGATGAACATGATCAACATTGAAAAAAAACTAGGTAAGATATAGCGACGAGGTACTCATTTGTTGTGGTTGTCTGTTGCTTGTGTTTCCTAATGTACTCGTTGGAAATAACATGGGTTACATAGGTAAGTCAAGTCTGAATACAAATCTTGACTGTCTCTCTAATTTGGAGTTTACTGATAGAGTATTAGAAAAGAGAGTATTTCATACACCTTTGCCTTAACCACATATTTTGTATATATATCAAAAACATAAAAAAGGTTGATAGAGCGTTGGGGGTTGATTGGTAAAGTTTAAAAACAAAATCCTATAAAAAGGCGGTAGCGCACAGTAAACAAAATAATAGAAAATAGAGGTACATGTTCATCATCAGCCATAAAATGTCCACTGCTGGACGATGGCCTCCCCTTTATTAGAGGGTGTTGCCATAATCCCCACGCTTGCCAGGCGGCTTGGGGATTGCAGAATGGTCACCACCGTTAACCAAGAGGACGCTGCTGCCTGTCCTCCGGTGGTTCTGGTTGCAGTTTAAGGACATACCACAAACTCAGACACATACCCAGAGGTACATGTAAACTGTAATAAAAAAACGAGTATTATGCACGTACGTACATCTGATCTCAACAAGTATATTTTGACATATTATATTACTTTGTTACACGTGTAAAATAATAATTGTACCTATTAATAGTTGTACTATATTTTGTACAATAGTCGTCACGGATGATCTGCAAGTGTGTGTCACCAGGTTTATACTTATGATTGTCACACAATAATTTTTATGTAATTATGATGCATCGTATGAGACTTGTTGAATAGCTTCTATATAATAAATTTACAAAACTATAAACGGGCTATCTTCAGAAGTTCCATGCCAACAAAAAAAATATAGGGGTATCTTACCCTGTAGAGCGTATCTTTTGGCACGGCTCTCTCCGAAGCCGACTTTGTCTCGAACTCCACATCTTGGCAGTGACATCATTTTCGTTGTTTCATCGTTCAATTCACCTGATAACAAAAACACACAACTTCAACGAACGTCTCTACTTGTTGATGTTACTAAAGCGCCCATGAATCTCACAATGACTAAACTTGTATCGATTAAAATTCAAACAACAAAACAACCACTGCTTTTTGTAAAAACTGATGACGAGGAAGTAATTACGCAGTCACATCGACCAAAACCGCACGCGGAAAACTTTGAATAAACAGGAACAACGGTTTGATCGAACCGAGAGCGAGCAATGGGTAACCAACAGTTAAAATTCAGCCATGACGAAATCGCACCGTGCTTGAATTTATGTTGACATAAAATTTAATATACATCGGTAACAATGAGAACAACAGAACTGTACCTGATCGAGGGACTCTCAGGCAAGCGGCGAACAGCTGTGATAAACTTTTCCATGTCATCTGTAGCCAATCTACAGACATCGTGATACGTGAGCCAAATGTAAGTGGCGTTAATGGTATCATTAAAACCTTAATCGCACTCGAATAAGCTTAAGATGATGTGCTCGCGACTTGAACTGAACTCGTGCAGTGACCGATGATGAATAATGTATATATGCGCGTACACCGATGCGTTATTTGCTTACATAATAGCATCGCCTCTCGTACTAGAGTCCAATAAACTACTTCTTGTGTCAAAGCACGTACGTTTTGAGACGATACTGGCTCTGCCCACATAATTCTACGTGTTTGAACAGTTGGTTGATATCATGTCCACTGCTGCTTATAAATTGCTTTGTCAATGTGTGCTTTATAATAGCCGTGATGAGAACGCATCAAGGCTACTGAATTGCGAAGCGTGTAACTAACTACTGGTCATCGGATCAACTACCTACTGATTACGATTTATTGAATCATAGAGCAATGTCTCTAGTATTGTATCATCAGATACGAAACAACTAAACTGATAGCATAAATCTATTACATGATAAGGGCCGGATATTGGATACGGTGGAAAAAACAATATACTAGAAGGAAGTAGATAAAACTGTGATACTTGATTCGGCCTCAACGGAAGATCAGCGCTGTTTGATAAACAGCACTATGCTGAGTTGAAGCCATTTTTGTGACATCATCCCAGGACTGTAATTATATTACTTACAATGATGTTACAAAATAAATTATATTTATTTTATATTTTATTTATTTAATGACAAATTCAAACAGTGTTGAATTTCAGTATTTGTCTGTTAAGTCTATCTTCTCCTTTTTTATCCATTTATCCAGAATGTTCTTTCTTTCTTTTTTTTTCTTTCTTTCTGATAAAATCACCAGTTCCTATAATAAACCACCCTACGTCCCACGTCTTTTGTATAACAACTAAGTAGTGCAAATTTCGATAGCTGATTGTACATTTTCGGTATGACTATCATCACGGCAGAATATTAATTATGTTATTTATCATAGACCTACGATAAATTGTATTATCCACATACGTAAAAATACTTAAGAGATATGTGCAAAGCACTGGCCTTGCAAGTTAGTCGTCCATAGGCCGGATGTGGCTAACGTAATACTAATAAGTTACGTCAACCCTTGTAATCTAAGGAATGCACAATCATTTAGTTCACTCATCGTTGATAATCTCATGCATACTTTTTGTACCTACTACCTACAAGACGTTGAAGACCTTAGTCTTTTTAATTTATTCAATATGAAAATGAAAACAAAGTGGCATTATATGTTTACATTTAAGTGGCAACTCGTTTTTTTCAGCATTTTCTAATTATCCTTCGCTTTCTTGGGGAAACTATATCCTGTGTTTCTCCTTAATATAATACACACTACGGCTGCCGTCCCAAGTATCGATCAAGATCAGTTCCGTTAAGTTTCCGCATTTAAAATATTTGTCCGATAATGAAGACAATGATAAAATCTGCGTCGTCGTCAGTCATAAAACGTCCACTGCTGGACGAAGGCCTCCCCTTTTATAGAGGGGTGTTGCCATAATCCTCACGCTTGGCAGGCGGTTTGGAGATCGGAGAATGCTCACCACCGTTAACCAAGAGGACGCTGCTGCCCGTCCACCGGTGGTTCTGGTTGCAGATTAAGGACATATCCAGGTCCAAAAAATCTGCTGCAGGTAAAATCTGCGTACTATGCGTACTAACTCTGTAACTATGTATGTAACTATGTCCTCCTTCAAGGATCTATCTGTCTCAGCAAATCCATCCTAGATTTATACAGGGTTACACTTACACTTACTTTGCCGAAAGGAGGTTATTGTACTCATAATTGTCAACGAGTTTTACAATGGAACCAACTCTGGGTTCGCTGTTCCATAAATTTATTAAATTGCATTTCATAAATTAAAATTAAACTTGTCTACGAAACAGCTGAATGGCCTCCTTTCAGCTTAGTTATACCGTTACGCGTAACCCTGTACACGAGCAAACATAATATGCGAGGGCCATAGCCAAGCAATAGTTTCGTACCTATGGCAACTATTGGACATTACATCGATCAAACATCGATCACGAAATAAATTGTCTCAACTTTCACAAACCACAAAACAATCTCAGACTGTTCCGTGCATTATTTCTAAAGATTCGTTTCCTATTTACTCGACCGACTAAACCTTGCTATTGTCGTATATTTTATTACTCTACGAATAGCTCAAAAATACGTCATGACCTCAATACTGTGGAAATCTTTGTAGCAACAGGTAGCAATTGTCAATTTATTATCATAATACATCAAAATGACTGATAAAAGTATTCTAGATTGCATGAAATGTAAAAAAATAATAATTTTATATTGCTCAAGATAAAAATAAATCCTTTGACAAATTTGACTAAATCATACAGCATCTCAGGTCTGTGAACATAGCCCCTTAAAACAAAATTAAATGATTGATTTCAAAAGAGAAATGACTATTATTTATATAAACAAAGAGACTTGCTATGTTGCCTCCGTTTTATTACTTATAAAAAAACTGTATACCACGTACCTGTAGAATTAAGGCCCGCGAAGCTCTGGAACTCAGAAATGGCTCGTCTCCACGAACTCTCGTCCATTATATGGCCACTTGAAGGGTTCCGTACTGAAGGACTAAGGTATCCATATTGAGCCAGGTACATCTGGAAGTAAGGGTCATTATCAGTCTGCCATATCCAGTATGAACATGGGCTCCTATTGTATGTTGCGAGTATTGAGAACCACAACCGCAAACTATGTGCAAACTATTTGTCAAACTTTTACTGATGGCATCGTAGGTACTCGTGTCGATATAGTGATTTTACCACAAAAAAACAACAACTAACTAAGGATTTCCAAGACAGCGATTAACTGTTAAAACCAGCGACAATGATAAGATGAATGGACGGGAAATAAGCGCACGGATTTTGAAGACTACATGTTAAGCGCCGGCTCTCCACTCGCTTCAGTCATACTCTGCCTTTGAGACATTCGAGCCGTACGATACGACAATACAAACTTCTAATTCATGTACATGTGTTCTCTTTTTGTTATGCAGTTATTAGATTCGCTATCTCTATTTTCCGGAAAATATAATATGCATACTTTTAGCTAGGTATGCTTGATTGTGTTGTCTTGTTAATTTTGATCGATTTGCAAGCGCTGGGCCCGCCCATTCCATTATCACCATCGCTGGTTAAAACAAGGGAATTTTTCCTTTGAAATTGAACATTAGCAATTGACACACGGATTTGAAGTAAGTAAGTAACAATTTAACGAAAAAACTGTAATCAAAAAACAGGAAACGTGCAAGTCATTTGTCTATTGGCAAAATTCATAGAAATAAATAACTTGTATTACAATGAACGCTGTTAAGCTAAAGTCATTGTTGAAACTTTGTTATTTTTGTGGTAAGATCGTGAATAGCATGGATGAAGGTGATCATAACAAATCAAGAAATAAGTATAAACTACACCGTTTATCCATACAAATGTCTGTTTTAAAACGCACGAAAGGTTGTGATGGTGCTTGGCTCTACGATACTTTCAACGTACAAATTATTCTAAGGTTGTTGTGCTGTTAGTAGGTTATCTTTACAATCTATTTACATTGATATTGAGATGGATTTCCCTAGCCATTAAATTATTTAAACTCATATTGGACTATAAATATTATTTAAACAAGTACTCTACAATCGCAACTTCTTAGGACAGAAAAGGACAATACATTTTTCCCTCCTCTTACTCAAAAAGTCCGTCATTATAGCGCACCAGAGCGGGGCTAAAATAGCATAACATGCTCAAGAGGCTAAATTTAATGTTTACTCTAGGGGCTAAAGATTTTTTATTTTTGTATGCAACGAGCCTACAAAAACGAAAAAGTTTTTATTCATAAGTAGAATAATAATAACTAAAGACTCAACTTCATTGTATTCAATAAAAAAAAATAACATTTATTTTTTTAATGGAACTAAAAGCGGCGATCTGTTTGGTAGAATGCGTGCATTGCGTTGCCGTCAAAGTCACAAAGCATTTATTTTGATATTTTCATTATTATATTTTCTCGCTTTTCTTGATAAGTGAGAGAGAGCTAAATCCTCCAAGTGAAAAGTAGAGTGTAACATACGGCGCTAAAAACCCATTATATCTCGGTTTCTTATCTCGTATATAATGGGTTATTTAAGCCCGTTATAGGAATAACAATCTACTATTAGTTTATTTGTAATTTTCGTAATACCTTTTTGGTTGAAATGTTTTTTTTGATTTTGCTGTTAACAATAATTTGCTGTCGCTGTTACCAATAATTTAATTTCGTTTACTTTATGTTAGTTTATCTTACAGTCAAACATGCTCTCAAAACCGTTCTCCCATGGTGCGCCCTGGTTAACAGGGGTCTGAATCAGGATTATAAGGTGTTAAGGGGGCGACTAATGCCAAAAGTAAGTAAAAGGTGTATTTTTAAACACATAGTTTAATGATAAAGAACGTAAATATTCAGATTAAAAAAATACTATAGGTAGGGGAAAACCCTAAGGAAGCCGAGTAACCGAATAGAATTTTGGAAAATAATCTGGTTTATTTAAAAAAATATATACAAATTACCAACAAAAAAAACTGTTTTAATTCAAATGCTCTAAATTATCAGCGACAGCACCACATTATTTTTTACGAATTACATAGCCAAACTAATGTTTTAGTACAGTAGCCGTTTATTTTTTTTATTTCATGCCTGCATTTTGACTAATTAAATAAAATCCCACCTAAATTGCTCAAAGCCATCATCATCATCAATTGTATCATGCGATTTTCGACTCTAAACTAATGCAAGACGCGCGGGTGAAATCTGTTATTTTTCTGGCATTAGTCGCACTCTTAATACGTTTGTAGAGCTCACGTTTATCTCATGTAGAGTCCTTACGTTACGTTATCTCGCATCACCGCAAGGTTACCCGCCTATTGTTTATTGTCAACCCACCTGATAAGGTATCGTGGAAGAAGCTACGCAAGAGCCTGAACGCACGCGTGTGATTTCTTATCGAAATAAAAAAATATTTCGAAACAATGAACTAAAAACAAATAGTGGTTGTTTGCTTGACTAAAAATGTTTTGTGTTTGGTTAGTGCAATTTGTAAATTATATCTATGCGATACAGTGCAGTTTTACAACAACAGTTATTTTCATCGCTGTTTCTGAGATACACTTTCTCTCTCTATTTTGAAGTGGTAACCGTGGTAACCTAAACTAGCCGATCCCTAGAGATACAGTTAAAAGATTAGCAGTATTGGCAAAGGATCGACGAAGACATAGGCAACCTTGAATGGAGGCATCGAGTGTCGTGCTTGGAATTGTAATGCGCAGGCGCAGGTCTCGGCCTGGCACAGAGCGCGTGGCAGCCGCTTCTTTGTTCCTTGTTGTCGGTACATCACTTGCTGGGGATCCAAGCTATAGGTACCCGCGTAATGTCACGCGGGTACCTATACGGCGGCGGGCACTGTCACTTAAATATTTACCATCGACTGTCAAAGCAAAAAAGTTAATTTTACGAAATAACATAACCTTTAATTTTAAAGGTTAATTTTCCCTTTGTCAGCACACAGACAATTTCCTTACTTACTGATGTTTTATAAAAAATGAATTGTGAGCCGTGAGCTTGCCTTCGATTCAATTGCCATTTATAATCATTAGGCGTTTTATCATAAAAATGGGTACTTCGTCTTAGCATACATGAATAAATAAGTCCAAAAAGTACGAATACTGGCAACTAATCTCCATAGTATTTTCGGATTTTGCGAGATTTTATGTATTTTCCTAATCAGACCCCGTCGTTGTCGCAAACAGGGCGTTGACACTTCAGCTCTGGCCATTGTTCGCCAAATTAAACGGCCTTAACATTGGTAAGGTACCTACGCATGTGACGTGATATGCCTACTTAGTAAGTAGGTACAGACAGCAGACAGGAACAGCGTCGTTATAGTTTTCTCTGGTAAGCGAGACTTCTTCGAATGCACTTCACTTTGTTGTCTCGCGGTAAACAAAACGAAGGCTGCTGTGGGTACCGTGATATGTGGCATGGCTCACAAAGCTGTCCGAAACTTGTACTCGAAGCCCAATAAGGAAGTATAATGAGTAATGAAATGAAGGTAAAAGCTATGGTGGGCGATAGGTTATAAATTGGTCAAGACGTATCGGGGTCAGTGTGCTCTTTGAGTAACGGGCATCTGTCAGCCGCCGGCGTCAGATGCTGCGCTCCACAGACCTACTTATCTCATGCAAATTTTACCGCCTCGGGATATTCAACGGCACGTATTGCCACGCATCGCCGGCAACCAACAATGCTAATTGGTAAAAATATCCTTGCCACATGCCAATTTCCGACTAAATCTACATGCATTCGCAAACAAAAGGGAAAGCAGAACTAAAGCAAGTTCTTAAAGGATGAGTAAGCTCATACCTGTTCGAAAACAGAAAGTGATTCTAACGTAGATTGGTGTGGTGAATTAAGAGTCAAGTGGTTAGGTAAGTTGGAGCAAATAGATCTTCTTATAGTAGACAGGACAAAGGCGAAGCGAGTTGAGCAATTTTAATTTCAAGAATCTAACGGATGCGCTTAACGGTAATGGCTACAAAAGGCACCGATCAAAAATGGTCAAAACACGTGGTGTTGGTGAATCACAGACTGACACATGCACCGATGACAAGCTTCTAATCGCACCTTCGAAAGAACCTTGCCTGGTACCTTTAAAAGTACCTTCATGTGAATGACCTTTTTCTTTATTCATATCCGAATACCTATGTTCTACTTATCTAACCTGTGATTACCTATGATCTGTCTGAGATGATGCTTTGAGAATATTGCTGTTAATATTGTGCGTGTTTTAACGAGTTCTATGGTGGTTCTATCTTAAAGGGAAGTTTAGAGTAAGAGCAATTTAATTATTTATTTGCTTAAATAATATTGTTATATGTTTTTATTTTTACAAAATAAATCATTAGCCTTAAGTGTTACATTTCAAAAAAAAAATAAGGTAGGTACAGAGCCGAGAATAAATTGTTTTCAGTTTCGTGTGCACTATCTAAAAGTCAAAAAGTTTTCACGGTAAGTAAGTACTTATTATTATCGATGAGCCTTGCTATTATTTGACCAAGAACACGCGTACTCTATAGTTCCTGGCAAGCCCGTTGTTTACTCAGTGCGTAAGTGCTGATTCAGTACCGCACTTACTGTAGCAAGCCTTTCTACCTGTCAAAGAACTAGAGAATGAAGACAAAGCTTCCAAGGCTAGCAATATTCTTTATACAGAAACGACCTATTTTACCCGTAATATGTAAATGAATGATATCACGCTCCATCGGTATAATGCGTAATGACTGGTTTATACAGGGCTTCATAGCTAATGCTTAGTACTAATATACCTTTTGTGTTAACGTGCTAATTCGTGCTTAGTATTAGTAAGTAACAGTGCAAGTGAACATAAAACCCGATCCTATTTACTAAGCGACACGTGTCATATGAATATTAACCGATTAGTACTAATGAGAACCTAGGTATGTCCTAAAACTGCATCCAGAATCACCGGAGGATGGGCAGCAGCGTCCTCTCGGTTAACGTTGGTGAGCATTCTGCGATCCCCAAGCTGCCTGCCAAGCGTAAGTATTATGGCATCCTCTCCTTAATAAGAGCCTTCGTCCAGCAGTGAACGTCTTCTGGCTGATGAGTGAGCACTAATGAGAAGTACGAAACCCATACATCTATGCTGCCCGTGTTACATAAATTATCTATCTCTTGAAATACCAAAACCTGTAGGTTTCATTCGCAGATTTCAATAGCTTGTCTCTTTAGAAACAAAAAACGTGTGTCGCTCACAAATTCAGTAATATGGTAACAATCGACCATCAATCTTTATTCAATGACGTATTTCGAGTAATTTGCATGTCACAATAATTTAATTACGTAATGTAACATAACCTTCATATTTATGGGAGCAATTTTCCATAGTTATTTGTTATTCATCCGCGCGTACAAAAAAGGTGCAATAAGTTCACATGTGTATTATGTTGCCTATATTATCTGCTTTTAAGTAGGGCGATTACATTGTAAGCCATGCGGGCATTTGATGACACCTTCATAGTGCAACTGATTGCGTACATTATTGGATAAACGCTACAGTGCAGTGGCTGCTGCATGGCTCTGGGTTAAGTATCTATGTTAACATCAATCTTATTGCAACAAGATAAAAATATTGAGTAAGCACGTAGGTTTTAAATAATTTTATACAACTTTGTCTTATCCTTCTTCATGGTGCTGGTTCTTAAATAAGTATAGATCATTCCGCGTATTCTGAACCCCATCGGAAAGCTTTAGACTCCTAAACTACTCTCACCGTCTCAATTTTCCACATGCAAGATGACACAGAGATTTCAGCAGTTTTCAGCAGTTGCTTTGTAATTTTCGAATCAGAACCTTTTCGAATGGTCACAAGGAGCAGCAGTTGGCAATACCTACCCCAAGAGAAGAGGTCTCTGTTAGGCCAGGTCATTAAGTTTATAGCTATTGGTACGATGAGAGAACTTTATATAACTTTAACAGCAGATGACAAAAAATATATACAAGTGAGTTACGAGAAGAGTATGTCAGATACGTTAACGAAAAAACGACACTTATCTTTAATTTATGTAAACGACACTTGCCCCAGACCTACAGATTGTTTGCCAAATTTTGACAACCTAAGAAATTAGAGCTGTGAAAGCTCCTTAAGTCCTTTAAATGAATCACCACCCTCAATCAGCAAAACTTTATTTTACATAGCTTTATACACTCTAAAGCTTCTTAAATAGTTTAAACTTCAAATTTCGGCTCTAGGACTCTAAAACTCTATATTCGTTTCGTAAAGGCACATAGGACATTTCCCATAGGCAGGTGGCCTAGTGGTACAAACATCCCATACTTCTTGTATGAACTAGGCCAACATGTTACATCATCATCATCATTATCAGCCCGGAGGCGTCCACTGCTGAACGAAGGCCTCCCTCTTAGACCGCCACACTGTAAGACAACCTGCCATTTAAATGTTACATGCCTTTAGTCAATATAGCTTACAATTCCTAAAAAAGTTTATCGCTCTCCTGAACCTATTTCAAGTACTTAGACGCTATAGCTATCGTTGAAAACTTTCGTATCAAGTGTGAAGCTGAAGTGTGATTCTTTATAGGAGTTGTTGTAAATATGATTGAAGTGGTGTCACGCAAGGTTCCTGGAAGTGCATCTGTTCTCGTCTATATGCCTCCGATATGCCTTACTAGGAACTAATGGAGCACGTGCAAAAATTCATAAACATTTCCTAATCTTCTAAATCAGGTCAGAGTCTAGCTTCCTCAAACTGGGTCACACGGTGTGTGATAAATTTTGTCTTGTACGCGTAGCTACGAGTAGTAACGATCATGAATTTTTTGTCTGAATTAATAAATTGTTTAAAAATAGACTCTATAATTATTATTCTATCATCAAAAAAGCAAAAAGCTGTCCCGCCTGGACAATAGTATGGTATGTCCACTTAAGTGGACATAAAGTATGATATTTTTTGGTTAGTAGACAAATATCAAAAACTCCTGCTATAAAGATTACTATTCTCATTTCCATTTGTTTTCTTTGATGGGAACTTAGGTTTGTAATATAACTATAAATACCTACAATACCTACATACATACTTAAAGGAAATTACTTATCGCAATTTCCTATTCTCAGACAATGAATCGATGATTCCGAGAATCAATCTAAGTAGTAGGTATAATAAATCATGGTTGCATTAGAGCTAGTTACAATGCTAACGACCGCAGCACCCACGCGAGAAGACGTGAAACGCGTGGCCAAGCATCTGCAATGAAATTGTAGATGCTATACAACTCATACTGAACTGAACTAAGACTGAACTGGATCTGTAATAACCGAAGCCAAAATAAATAAAAAACACGATCCATGGATGGATTATGTTTGTTTTTTCTAAATAAGAAAACCTTAAAAGCTTTTTACTGATCGTTTCAGCTTTTCTAGTACAGCCCTGTAGTACTCAGGAAGATGATACGGTGCCAAAGTATCGATGCAAGTTGCATCCCATACAATACAACGGGCCGTCCCAACTTCCAAGGCACAAGTGTCATTTACACTTTTCTACTTACACTTACTTACTACTTACTTTGTTCTTGTGTCTCCTAGCTACATGATCAACATAATCGTTAACTTAATTGATATAAAGTACTCATTGTTGTTATTTATCTAAGTGCATTGATACCACGCAGTTGCAAATACTGCAAATTATTGACACATTTTAAATCAATGAAGATACCACTGCCATGACGATATAAAGCCATTTCGCCGCTGCGCCATCGACTCCTCGTGGACTAGATTACGCTCTAGAGGTGTTTATTTCATTCAATTATATCATTTATTTATATTATTTCATATATTATTGCTCCATTTATGCTATATTTGCTATATTTCATATACTGCTGCGCACATTATTCATGAATTATCCATAGAACGTGGCGTGTAAGTACCATATTTTCGTAAACGTGAGTAATTATACTGCGTAACGTTTTATAATACTGTTTAATATGGAACAGGTAAACACAAGTAATCTTGTTAAGTCCAAAAAAGGTAATACTCATCAAATATAAATCAAGTAATGATGGGTAGGCACGATCTTTGGATTGACGTGTTATTTTTGCAAAGCGCACGTCTTGCGTTAGGTTGTTTGTGTTATATATATGAGTAAACTAATAGAACTCGTCTACCCCGTGCCGTCGAAATGATAATTACTAAGTATAATGTTTATCTTAGAACGTGAGACGTTGCAAGAATGCGAGTATACGTTGATTAAACTCAAGTACATTGGCATATTAAATACACAACAGTACACGAAGCGCAAAGATTAGTATAAAATACACCGATTGCCAATAAATTACCTCAATATAAACACAAATTGAATATCAAATGGATACTGGCGTCTATTACACAATAAACATCAACACGTTTGTCTCTATGTTCCGCGCCATTTTTATATGTTGATTGTATTCATTAGGATGCTTCTCCAGTTTCAATTAATCTAATGGACTCTCCTCTTATATTCAGACAATTAACGCTTCTACCGCATGACAGATAAATTACCTGTCAAGTTTTTTGCTCTGATATTATGATGACATAAAAATAATTAAATATATTATCCGTGTATATAATTCCGCCAGCGTGCTGTATACGCTGCCGACTATTTGTGGGCTTGAGTTATTTCTCTAGTTTTTTTCATTGTATTGTCTCTAGACAATACTTACAATATTTTTTGTGTGGTAAGTTTAGCTATAAATAATATAGCCATTATAGTTATTGTTTCGTATTTCAGATCATAGAATAAAATTAAAACGATTGATACTAAATTACTTACTATTTGGTGACTAGACTAAATTATAAATCCAAAAAAAGTCTGCCGTCATAATTTTGCTAATAATTTAACGACTAAACCTTATTTTTGGTGAATAACTTAAAAACTACTAACGACGTGACTAAATAAAAAACATTGTGGAGTCCTGTTAATAACTAAAGTACAATTAGATAAAAATATAGGAAACGTTTTACAAAAAACGTTTTTTTTTTTTATTTCAGGTCAAACTGCAAGGTCTCAGGTTCTTGTAATATTAAGCTTTATCATACTTCGTAGGCCCGAGTGCTGTGTAGGTAAGATGAGCTTGGGCTGACCGCTGCGGTCCCTTATACCCGAGCATACGGATAATGGTCTTAATTATTTTCAATTACGTCGTGATTCTCAAAAGATTAAAATAGAATAAATCGCGTGAGTAGCCTCACGTTTCCATAGTAAAAGTTATTGTTTAAGTCTATAGTGTTTGTCCGTAATCTCACGATTGTCACGTGGCGACAGCACATTGTCTCCGATCTTTCAGATAATGGATTGTTCAGATCTGCTGATTGCCTGCCAATAATCTGTACCGGGCAGGCACGTGTAGTTCGCTGTAGGATTTAATTTTATATTATCTATATATGCTTCTAGTAAAGGTATAGATAATTACTGCTACCACTTAGTGAGGTGAGAATGTCTCAATATTGGTTATATCACAATCATGGGCGTATATAATTGGGGGTCCGGACCCCCTTAGCCACCGACAAAATTATAAAAATTGCTGTCATACTGTGGTACTCGGTGGGAACAAAGTGCCATAAGCTATTAGACCAATACATATAATGTCGTCTTCATGCTACCACCTTGCATTGTCCCCAAGAGAATTAAAGTTGTCTGTCTTTGTTTGTTGTCAATTTTTTAAACCCTCAGACTTTTATAATTATTATATTTACCTAACTATAAAGATGCTTCATGCGACTTTTAAAATTAGGTACATATTACGCTTGATGCGCTCAATAACGAAATCAAAAGTAAAAAAGATATCGTACAATTAGTAAGGTATAGGTTAATATATTTTTTATTTAAAATATTATGCCGAATAGAATATTTTTTTGCGAAATATTTAATGATGGATTTATAACACTCATCTAGTCTAGACGTGTAGACCATAGCTACGGTAGCAACCAAGTGACATCGTAGTGATGCGAACAATGTGTGCCATCAGAGGCGACCATGGCGCGCTGGCCACAGGCTGAAGGTCGGCCGCGCTTCCTGCGTGCGTGACAAGCATGCGCCCGCGCCGACTGTACGGCAGGTCCAGCGCGGCGACGTAACATGCCGTACTAATCATCTATACAATCATACTGAAACTGTGGCGACCGCCTAAACTACTTAACAACCCAGAAAAAGAGCGGTAGCTACATGAAACTTTCCAGCTTTCGCGATTTAAACATGCCATGTGCACACAAAGTCGAAAACAGAATAATAAATTAATAGGGTATTGATTATTTAAGTTTAAATCGGGGAAGACAGAGTCTAGTTAATCGGTTTAAAGGAACCGTTTCAAGTTTAACTAGAGTTCATTTAACGATAGTTCTATCGTCAATTTTGACTGATATCAATGTAACTTTTTCAACCATTATAAAAAAACTGAAAAAAGAAAACGTTTCCAAGGACCGCGAGGCGTGACTCGGGTTAAAATTTGCGGGCATTGCGCGGTAAAGCATTTTGTTTTTTATCACGTTTACCTCTGGACTCGTGCCGACACGACGGTTGATGAGATCGTAAGATACTCTAATTTATGTTTCCCGAAATCCAAAGGTACCGCTCGACACCTCTCTGACAGAAATGTACGAGGTCATACGAGGAGGCACAAGCACACTGAATATTGTAGGCATCTCCCTATCAACATTACATTACACTACACAGATACATTACAGGTTTCATATTAGCTACCGGGACAGAGGACAAAACTAAATGTAAAAAAGGACAGAATACCTACACTAGATCAAATATGTAGAATTATTTTATATTTCTTTAAGTTGAATGGACTAACAACTATGTCCACAAGTTCATTGTTCTTCTAAACAGTCAGAGGAAATTTTACGAGAGATGTCCGATGTATGGAACACGATTCGAATTTTTATAACGTACTTATCGAGGCAGGTTGGAATGATGAAAACAAAGAGTTTCTCGGCGCTTTCTGGCTAGGCTATTGTTCTCGGTTTGGATATTTGTCAGGAGAATGACCCCCCGTAAAAGGGTGTGTTAATCATAACATAACAGTGGCATCAAATGCAGGAAATGCCTGGCCATGCACATGTTCGTCACGTGACACTCAGGGACAATGACTCAAAAATCTGTATCAACAAAAAGTTCTTTGTGTCCCTGTATTTTACGGGGCCAAGGTATGGTTTCGTGACCGTAGCCAATACGCTACGCACGACATTCGTCATCATCGGAGCGTATCCCTAGTAACGATTTCAGCAATTCAATATTACTTATCCGTTCATTTTATAGAGCAGGTATTTTTACTACCAATGCGTGTAGAGGAAATACAAATTTTGTCTTCCCTGAAACATATTCAGATTAGCAAAAAAAAACTCTTTTGAGGAATGTTGCCCACTAAGCTACGGAAAAACACATTAGTCTAGTGACAACTAGATGTATTTTCCCGTAAACGTGACTGTCATCGATGGCGTTAAAACCGCGCTACCGATTCTTAGTTTCCTAAAAGCTTGAACCGGTTGGAGCCACGTCGATTGTGGTAATCCCGATACTGGTTTGTCTTTGCGGATGTAAATTTCTATTAACATTGCTAATGTTTGTAGGTATATTGTGTTAAAATGAAAGCATCATTTTTAAAATCACCAAAATGATGCCGATTCTGTTGCTCCTCGCACTAAACTAAACTAATCTGATAGGACTAAAATTATCGTCGCATTTCATTTCAATATCTTAGAAAAGCATGTCAACAGGTTTCGTCTTGTCAAATTAAGTTTAGTTTAGGGAGTGGTGAAACAGAATCGACACATTATCTCGTTTGTGATCGCACTGTTATTTTTTTTGGACTTCAACTTAGCTGATATTTTTCTTTTTCTACCCAGATTTTTGTTTAGCAATGCCTTTATTATCTACAAGCTACAACCACAGATTATACTATACTAGCTACAACGAAATACATAACAAACTACCTTAACTATATACTTAACCCACTACACAAAAACAAAATGATTGTATCCAGACCGATGAAAGTCTAAATCGAAATGCTCAAGTCCACACTACCAATCAGAAGCGTACCCTGTTTTAATTAATGTAAGTATCTACTTACACACACTTACACTCTACTAGTAGCTAAGTATTTATATGACTACGATCTAAAATGATGAAGATGTAATTATTTGTATATTATATAGTAATTTACGAGCTCATTACCCAGAGTACTATTAGAAGCTATCGACGTCTTGTTATTGTCTTATTTGTAATTTTAATTTTTTTTAAATTGACATATTATTGGTCAGCATTTTTAGTAACCTTGTTTTTGTTTAGCTATACTATTCCAGTCGTCAAATTTCTTAAAATTGATTTCAAATTAGTTGCACAGCGGATGTCTCTTTTCATAACTAAAGTAGCACTGTTTGAACACCATAAAAGTGCGTAAAGTATTTAGCATGTAAATTGTTCATTTTACAACGTGTTTACATGGAAATTGTTTGCTTTGTGATTGCCATCGCATCTGTAATAAAATCTACCTTGAAGACAATGAGTACCTACACCTATTCTACTTGGAGCACGGTAATTTTATGTTTATTTTATGTTTCATAAATAATTTTCGATTACGCTAGGCGATTATAGTGCTTAGTTATTTTATTTACGTATACGAGTAAATCACATAATTTCATAATCAATAATTATCTAGTTTCATACATTACAAATGTCAAAGAATATCTATACCAAACCTTAAATTGGCAAAGGAGTCACACTAAACATTTTAAAAATTATCAACAGCTAGAGACAATATTTAAATTTGTACATACAGTTATGTTTCTCAATTGTAGGTACCTAACTACCAAATGACAGCTCATTCTCGAACTCAATTAGTATTTAGTTTAGCGTTCAATTAATATGATTTAGTACTTGCATGAGCGTTTTGCGTCAATCGCCGGTTGGTGCTCTATGACCTAGAACTTGGCGGCAAGCGACCTGCGAACTGGTACGTGACTCACAGCTGGGTTCCAAGAAACGATGAGATTTTATTGCCTACGCTTCCTTTTGAACACCCTCGGAGCTGAATTAACGTAGAAAATTGCTTAGTTAATGACTCAAAATGTACATATGCGTGAAAAATCATGGCTAGTAAACATTCCTTATACTTGTAAAGCCTTAACTAGGTCGGTTAATGGTGATTAAATATATTTAGTTAGGTATTCCGTCATAATTGAATCCAAAGTGTTTTCTCGAACTTCGCGGTCCTATTAAATATTTATTACTTATCCTGTCCTGATTCATACAAACATATACAACGAACACTTATATGACGTAACGCTCATTGAAAAAACACTAATGTCCAATATGTTAACCACTTCACCTTTACAAATATGTTCATTACGATACTGAGTCATTGTTATACAAACTACAAGAAAAGTCTAACAAGATGCTACGAGTTTGTTGCGAAAAGCCTGTTACTTATCTCGGTCGGGTATACGTGGTTTTATGAATGGGCAATATAGTAAGACATCTACGAGTGAGTGATACTACGGATGCGGACAGAGTGGATTTGGTTCCGTTCCGGAGGTAAGCGGTTCTCGGAACGTTGACTCAGCTCTAGATAAGTCATTTCCGATTCCGATGACTGCGATTGATCAATGATATTTATGCTGATATTAATGTTGCTATGCTCTCATGGAGGAGTCAGCCCTTTCTCTACGATGAGTAGTTTCGTTGTACTTATTGATTGTAAGTATTGTTGAATAATTATTTTTACGTCTCAATATCTCGTTAATAGTTTCAGATTGTTACAGTCTTATCCAGAAAAGTCTCATCAGTTTGTCTTATTTAATAAGTAATAGGTATATGAAATAAGCATGACACTCTCCTGATGGTAAGAGGAATATTAGGAAATTAACAGATCCAGGGCAGCAATAAATTGGTGATCATTAACTCCCATCAGCCCGAGTGACTAAGAAAGAGTAACTATTTTAATGACTTACGCCGAATACTGTACCACCGATAGCTAGATAGCAAAGTAGATTATTGATTGAACTTTTCTGGATAAGAGAGATAGTGTGTTAGTTCCGATGATAAAAGTTTGTTTAGTACAGTTTTCATAAAAGAAACTCACCATTGCTTTGTCGGTTCCTCCGAAGGCCGGCGCGGCACTACTCCTGGTCAGCAAAACCAGCGCTGCCACCGCCGTCCACAATATCCTTAGCGTGCTCTTAAAGCTTACGAACGCCATGCTTCTGGATGATAATACGATGTTCTTGACTAAACTCATTGATCCCAAATATCTATTATAAAAAATATCTATAGGACGGACTAGTCATTACTAAGCTAATAATTGCGCTACTGACGAATATCGTGGTAAGTAAATATTGATTTTGTTGATATGTTAGAGCACAATCTTTGGCGATCGATCTGAAACAAATAAAGGAACGAATTAGTTTTATTTCAGACACTATGGGCGTTGCAGACTACTGAGATTTTCCAGTTTCTTTACATTTTCCAGAAAGAAAATTATATCAGTGCACATATTATGATATCATATTAATACAATTTCTTTGTCCTTTTAAAATTAAGCCTAAACGACTGATAATTTAAAAGAAAGCATCCTAAAGTTGTAACAACCAAATTTTACCAAAATACCAAACTCTTGCAGTTACGTTCGGGTTTATAATTTATTTTATGTTGAACAACTTGTTGCCGACTTTACGTGTTTTTCCAATATAAATAATCCGTGGTAGCCTAATCGTGAGAACGCTTGATTTGTAATCGTGAGGTCGCGATTTCAAACCCAGGTTCGTACCAATGAGCTCTTTGGAGTTTATGTTTGGATGTTCAGACCACTGAGTTTTAGGTGAAGGAAAACATCGTGAGGAAACCTGCATAAGTACGGAGAAGAAATTCAATGGCGTATGTGAATTCACTAACCCGCAATTGGGCCAGCGTGGTAAATATGGCCCATTTGCCCTTCTAGGGTACGCCTAAGTCCAGCAGTAGACAATTAAAAAAGGTTGATAATGCTTTTTTTTATTCCAATATAACATGTTTTATAAGATTAAGAGTAAATAAAGAGTAGGTATTTTTGTGAGTACCAGATTATGTAAACAGCAGGCGCCTTAGTAGTTGTAGGTATGTTTTGAGCAAGGGGTCATCTCAACTGAGACACGTCATAGCCGTGTATCCGCAATATCATTTATTTTGGTGACTCATGCGCAGTCGATTCATAATCCCCTTGTCTGGTTTTAAGATTTTAATATATAATTTTGTTGGAGCAAATACGTAAGTTAGTACGAACGGATTTCACGTTGAAGAGTGTACTTAGAAAAAATAAATTCCACATAATAATTTTAAAGGCTTATGAGTCATGATTGGTATTTGTTTTATGGTAGCTTTATCTAGAATTATTTCCTTACAAAATACCAAACGAAACGCAAATTCGCTATCTATATATTTAGTGGGCAGAAAGGTATTTTATCTTTACTTAGTATTATTAAATCAATGGCAAACGTAGATTTTATTTTAATTTTTTATTGTAAAACTGACAACGAAGTGAATATGACCTACATTTTGTGCGGCATTTCCTCCACTCGGTCGACCATGTCAACAAAAATGTCGTATATTTGATAAATTGTTTCAACAACCAATAACGGCGTTAGAGCACGTAATTGGTTTCTTTCGGTACGAGCAAGCATGTCCGTCATTTGAAGTTCAAGTTTAATTAAATACATACTACTGTTTGTTAGTTGTGTCATGCATGCATATACTCTCTTACATTCTAAGTAGGTACCTATTTTGCTTATTATTGCATAGATAGACCTACGTATTAATACTCATACGAGTTTTATAATACGAATTTTTCATTTGAAATTAAACTCTGAATTCCCACGATTTAGTTGTGTTCTGTACACGATTGTGTACTTTTACACATTTTGCATTTTAACAAACGCAAGATTATTTTTTTAAGATTTAGAGGACTTTTGCTGACGTATATATCCTCCACATAATTTTCCATTTAATTGTAAAATAATGCTAATAAAAAGATTGGAATATAAATGAATATAAGATAAAAATAAGAAATACAGGTTTTTTGTGAAATAACCAGCCTTTTATATATATTAAATTAGCCAGATGGTGAATATGTACAAAAAAGTATGGATACAATCTGACGCGCTAATTCTATCCGTCTATACCGACCTATAAACGCAGAGTCTAAGATAAGACATATCTTAAACTTAGATTTATAAACACACTACTTTATACATAAACATAATAGTTTGTAAACATTGGTATAAATTGAATGGAAATAAGTAAAATAAAACTGAAAGCGCACGCCAAACAAAGCGTCACCCGCAATTTTACGCTCTTTCAACCGTAACGCGCCTCCGAGATAGGCACCAGTTTCACTGTTGGCATTGGACGCGGTCTCTTACCTAACATTTACCAAAACATTTTCCATAGATTAGTTCCATACGTTACGTGTTGTACTCGTAGAACCAAAGAACTTGCAGCTTCTTTTAATAGAAACAATCCCCAATGTAAAGGATAAAGATTATTCATTAGACCAAAATTTTTTTTGTGTTACTGGCCTCGGGAGTTTTATGTTTTATAAAAACAATTTTATACAGATTTTTTAAAAGAAGGTTATTTGCTTTTTTGATGGCCAAATTTAGTTTTTGGATTATTAATTTGAAATAGTTCTAATTAATTAACCAATTGTTTGTTGCCTTGACACTTACCAATTTTAATTGGAATAAAATTGATTTGTATGGTATTTATTGAGAAACTAGCTAGTAAAATCTCTAGTAGCAGCCGTACATCAATTTCCTCTTTTTGAATGTTGATTGATTGATTGATTAACTCTTTATTATTCACACCAAGAAGTACACAGAAATAATTTAATAAACTTAAATATTGGAACAAGTGGCGGCCTTATTGCTATAAGCAATCTCTTCCAGGCCAATATTTTTAATAAGTAGTTATTTTCTGTCTTTTCTTTGTCAAAATCGACTTTTTGCTGTATAGAAAATTATAGCATAGACGTTTATTCTGTGTCCAGTTAGTAGAAGTCACTCGCGACTTCGTCCGCTTTCGGAAGAAATTCACCCGCTCCTAAATATCTATTCCATACCTCTGGCCTATTTATAATTTTTTTCCTCCCCATTTTCACCTCTTTAGATCAAACCTGGCATAAAAATATATATTATTATCTCATAAAAAGTTTAACCAAATACTAATTTTCCCAATATAAGTTCAAAAGCACAGGACTTTCATACAAAGTTTTTACCCATTTTTACCCTCTGAAATTTAAAATTTGTACGACCTATAGGCTGTTGCGTTGTCTGTCAATGAGTGAGTCAGTACATTGATTCTTATACCTATGTAGTATTAATATTTGGTTCCCATAGAACAAGCTTTCCTTAGTTTGGGGCTAGATGGTGCTGTGTGAACTGTCCACCAAAAATTTATTTTTTCATCTTTTATTACTTAGTACACACCTGTAGGATGTACGTACATCCGTACAGGTGTTTATTTTGAAAAAATGAACCAAACATATTTTATATTGGGATTTAATTAGATGCGATGAATAGGAATTGGAACATTTTTAATTTAAATTTAAAAAATATATAAAATGTACAATTCAAGGTGTCTGGCGTCATAATTGATTCAAAAGGTTCGCTGCTGATTTCTAAATTATGTCGTAATACCAGTAAAATATGCCTGATTTAATATATTAACAACTCTAGAAAGGTTAAAGTTCAAGTTCAAAATAGTATGAAGTGGATTTTGCTTATCTATATAATAAGTATTATACAATGTGTTTCCATTACTGTGATTCTTTGTAATAGGTATTGTATAGATATTGTATATCATGCAAAATAATCAAAACAATTCCTGATTTAATATATCGTCTTGTTATGACTTGCAAAGCTAGTCGTTCTTCATACTTAGGTACTTATTTAAAGATTAATCGAATGAAACGTCAAGATTTTTGAATTACCTAGCTATCATATGATTTTTAAAGAGATCAAGCAAACGTATCTAAAAATATACTAAATAATACTGTAACCCCAAGTTAATTCATTCAGTATTGTGTCTGAGGTGTTGTGCCCTTAAACTTCGCGACTGACATCATGACTAGATGCATGTCTCCGGCGCATCCCAATGAGCAAGACTGTTCTCGCGAGGGTTACGTGTGCGGACTGGCAGCCAGCGACCCTGGCGCCCTTCCTGCTTCCGGATCCTCGCGGCCAATACTAATGCACATTATCGACTTATCAGACACTTGCACAGCCATTATGTCGTCATTATGTTTATAGTAATCGCGGAGGAAGATAACGACGTATTCTATTGTCGATTAACTGTTAAGATGTCTTATAGGGATGAGTAATCTCATATTATAGAGTATGCATAGTGATATTTTCAAGCGGAAAATATTATCGCACCGTATCTCTAAGTAAATTCAGTCTTTTCTTTTTAAACTTTTGATCCGTTGTGTCTGATGATATCGTTAATGACTTAAAACCCCAAATATCTCAGAAAATATTGAGCTAAATACAAGTACCTACAAAAAATAACATTTAATTTCATTTGTTGTCTGCTACTTCTTTTAAGCTCTACGGCCTAAATACCACTGTCTTATTCATAAAACACTAAACCCTATCTAAATGTTTTTAAAGTCTAAATGTTACCTATTTTAGTTAAAAAAGCGTTTTGTCAATTCCTTTCGAATTAGATTGAGCTTGAAAAAATAAGACAAAACACTATTTAACTAAAGTAGGTTTTGAAATACAAAAAATATATATTTGGTGTTTTATGGATAAGTCGGTTAGGTTAGCTTGACTTTTTAGCAAGGTCTACAATGCTAAGTTGTACGATGTGATTTATAGGTATTTTACTTATATTAGTCACTCTAAACAGTTTAAGAAAGCATCGACCTAGTTTAAATTAGAGGAGAAATCTTATCAATCGCATCTACTCTCTCATAGGAGTAAAGTGCCAATTTACAAAGAGGTGCCAATGAAAGTAATCTGGTAAAAGTTTAACTGTATTCGGGGTTACACGGAACAGTACTACTTAGCCGAAAGGAGATCATACTCACAAATACTACTATGAGGAAAAATGAAAAATTCCGGAAAAATCTGCTGTTCCGTAGCAATGTTATTAGCCCTCGGCAAACTATCTGAAACAGTTGATTTTTTCGTAATTTCAGCGTTGGATCCAGTGTAAAATTTGTTCACAATGACCTCCTTTTGACTTAGTTCTACCTTTCCGCGTAACCCTGTACAGCTAATAGTACTTTATCACTGTGTGACACTAATGTCAAGTTCAGCGGTCTTGAATCGCAGCGTCAATACGCGGTACAATATGACTCACAGGTAGTGGTCAAAGCACACGCGACACTAACCACTCGTTTGTTTACGTTATTAACTATGACACTTACTATCTGTATTGTTAATTAAAAGCATTTATATGGTAGTGATTTTTCGGGGAAAAAAACATCGTGAGAAAATCTGCATATGTCCGGAGAAGAAATACAAGTGGTTTCGCCAACCCACACTGGGCCAGCTTGGTGGAGTAACGCCCAATTGCAAAATATAAATTTAATTTATTTAAATTATTTGTAATCTATACAAATGCAAATGTAAAGAGTGTATTCTGTTTTGTGTATCAAATAAATAAATAAATTGCTTTCGAGGGCAAGCTTGGAGGATTTAGCTCCTCTCTCAGTAATGTTGAGAGATTTTAAGGCCTGATACGCAATATGGATCAGAATGTAGGTACTTAGAACGGTACAATACCAGACTGCCTTACAAAGTATAAGTAGGACCTGGATTGGCAAACTACAAACCAGAACATCAAGCGAGATTCCAGCCAAACGTAATATAAATTGATAATAAAGTTAAAAAACGAATCGAGTTTTTTTTACATCATACTGATGTTTAACGATTTTTTTATGAATTCTTGATAAAGATACCGCGTTTGAAAAATTACTGTGACGTAATATAAGAACCCTATTACACTGAGAGTACTAAGACGTATCGAAAGACTTTCTGATTTATGAGATACGCAAGATCAATGAACATATGACGATAGAGTCATAGACTGCCAAAACCATGACCCGTTTTTGCGTAATCGGGTTAAATATTCACACCTTATCGAATTCAATCATATCGCTAACACCGTTTTAGGAAATCCGTAGTATTGTAGAGTAATCGCTATGTTGTTATGGAAAACACAATCAGGTATACTTTATGAAATATGAAAGAATTCACGAAGAATGAGTACACGTAGATCAACGAGTTGTTATCAGCGAGATAGCGGTTGCGGCGTTATCCGCGACTATCTGATAATGGGCGAGCGATGCGTTCTTATCACCCGTTTCTTTGAGAATACAATAAATTCAATAGAATAGCTTTTTTTAACTTAGAATGTTTTTGTTCAGGTACGCGAAATTAGTGTACCGTGGCGGGTTACGACAATGTCAGAGTTGGAACTGTAGTGACCGTGACACCAAACCAGCAATAATTGACTCCGAGATTTCGATTGATTGCACAGATTTGACAACGTCATTAAACTTATTCTGGTGCATTTTCACCGGATGATATTTTGTGCAACTTTATTTGGCTGATTGCAATGAAAAACTTAATTATGCACAACTTGGAAATAATCAGAGCTACAGTAGATAGAGCTTGTAAACTGTTGTAGATATTTATCTGTGATGACATTAAACGGAGAGTTCTTTTGAAATAAATAAAGTTTGATGGGTACAGATTAGTACATGCAATTGTATTGTATGAAACTAACTGAAAGTAGGCAATGACTTGTATATACATATTTGAGGGATAGTTTATTACAACACTACCTACTTCCTACTTCCTTTATTTAAACTTTTGATGACAGAAATATTGTAATTTTTCGATAACCATCCTTATCAATAATCAAGATAATGAATGACTTTCAACCTAATTCGTATTTACGTTAACAAAACCTACTTAATAAAACTAATGGAAAACGAAAGTGTGTTTATGAATGCGATGAACGCAACGTGGAAATCATCCCATGAACTTACCTCTTGAAGTGGTCCAGTTACAAGTTTACGCAATCCTTACTATGAAACGTCGAGTTTTCGTCTCACTAGTGCGATCACGTTCGAATCTCTACAACTACCGAAATTTATCAAAAATCGATAAAAAATAGAGTTCAACAAGAAAATCACAGTCACTTTTGTGTCACCAATTGTCCCGCGTGTTCACTTTTCTTTGCAATTGCACGAATTTTCAAAGAAAATGTGTGAAGTTTCGCGTGGCGGGAAGGACTGCGATCGTTGCGCCCCCGAGTGGCGCGACCTATCGCAGTACGCGTGTTTGGTTGAGTGTGCGCCGCGCCACCCGCGTGCGCTTATATCTAATGTGTGCGCCCCACCTTTTCCGCCCGCAGCCGCGGAACCGCGAAGCCTCCGCCCGCCCTTACTCATGCACCTACTGAACTTTACGCGCTTTCGACGGAATGGTGAACAAACTTAATACAGCACAGATTTCTTCTAACAGTGTTTTGTCAATCTTCAATTATTGCCAGTAGGTACCTAAATATGAATATATCTGAGTGGCTTAAATGTCAGGAGAAATATTCCACACAAAGAAATACAATTTCTTCTGCTTTCTGCCAGATGAGAAGACTTCTATAAATTACTTAAGGACGTTGGATATCAATTGCTATCTAAGAGAGTAGCTCGATTAGGAAAGCATATCGATCCTTGCATTTCAAAAGCGTTGGTTTTTTGCTGCAGCACTTGGGCTAAGTAAGATACATAATTACATATATATACTTACGTAGATAGAGCAGGTAGATAGTTAAACAAAATAAAAAACATCGACAATACATTTTATGAGTAGGTTCAAAGGTACGGATAACCTTTGAACCTATTAGTTTATTTCAGATTTACAGGAACGTGAATTCTGAATCTGTGAACTGGTGAACCATATAAGGAAATCTATTACAATGAGACATCAAAAACTGAGGGAAATGTATTAAGGAAATATTTTTAGTACATTTTAAAACAAACAAATTGAATAAGAGCCGACTTTAAAGGTACTCTTACAATTTATAAGAATATGTGTGTTGTATCGCCAGCCTGAAATATTAGAAACCTATCTACACGTGAGAATATGCTTGGTATGTCAGGTGTAGTACGTAAATTCGACCTTACTTAAAATTCGCTTAAAGTTAAGTGACGATAGTTAGTACTGCGCACTTCAAATCTGTATTGCGGAGAGGCTAAATGACGTTTGTTAACATAAGCAATTTTTTAGGTAAGCTCATAGTGCAATGATTTCCGAGTGCCGTGTTTTGTTTTGAGCTAAAAGTGCTTTTTAGCCTTGGAGGATCTAGCTGGCTGGGTATATAATCAAAGTTTATAGCTCTAAGCTATTAACGCTTTAGGTTCAATGTGATACGGCCTTCAACGAGCCTACTGATGAAATGCTGATACTACGCTGCTTTGTCTCTTTCACCAAAGCGAAAATAAGATATCAACTGATTGTCTTTTGACCAGGTAAATTCCACATCATATCCTTGGAGAGTCAGTTTTCGTAGATAAATCATAAATAATCAAAGACAGTATCACATTGCTTAGAAATTTATTTACTTCAATAAAAAATTACTCTTAATTAATAATTACTCTTTTAAAATTAAATATATGTAGGTATTGTAGGTATGTGCCTTCATTACTCTGTGGTATGTGCCTACGAGTATACAGGGTTAGTTCTAATCAGTTAGCATCCTTTTAAGGCCATATTCTGTATATCAAAACAAACAACTTTTACTATAGAGCCAACATTGAAATCGCGAAAAACTTATCAGCTGTTCCATACAAAAAGTTCATCGACTGTTTTTTTTTGCGATTTATATGTAAAATATATATAGTAAAAGTAGTTTGTTTTGTTGTACAGAATATGCCCTTAAAACGAATGCTAACTAATTAGTTCTAACCCTGTATACAAATAATGAAGCTTTAAAAGTTCCTGAAATGTACCAACTTTGATTGTCCTAATGGAAAATATGGAAAATAATATGCAACTAGTCATGTAGATATAATGGATTTCTCAAAAAACGTTATTATTTTTAATATAATATTGTCAAATTTGTAATAAATTTATGTAGGTAGAGCTGCAGATAAATTGCTTCTTCTTGGTATACAGTCTATGTAATATTGTAATTACAATAGAAACATATCATACTTACTTTATTCAAGTCCTACGTAAATTCTTTCCTGTTCAGTACGCAGTAGGTACTCGTAGATGGTAATGATGTTTATTTACCAATTACCATGAAGTAGACTCATGAACTAATTATATTGTTAATAGACATTCGTTCTGCAATTTAATACTTATACCGGGTGTAATGAAAGCGAAATACTGAAATACGGTGATAGTAATAGTGAATGCGAATACGTTAAAATTAAAAAGAAACAGGATTTTTACTTAATCTTTTTAATTACACATTTTTTATCCGAAACGCCAGAAAACTTGCTTTAGAAGACTTAATTACAATTGTTACTGCAAAAAAACGATTTCCTTTGTTTATTAAAAGTTTCAGTGTAGTTTAACACAATAAACAAAAAAATATATACAGGGTTAGTTCTAATCAGTTAGCATCCTTTTATTATTATGGGCATATTCTGTACATCAAAACAAATAACTTTTAATCTTCTTAAAATCGCAAAAAAACAAACAGCTGTTCCATACAAAAAGTTCATCGACTTTGGGCAAAATGTATGGAATAACTGTTTTTTTGCGATTTCAATGTTGGCCCCATAGTAAAAGTTGTTTGTTTTGATGTACAGAATATGCCCATAAAAGGATGCTAACTGATTAGAACTAACCCTGTATATGCTAGAGGTTAAGGCGGATAAAGGAACGAATATAGCTAACATGTTCGTTATACAATAAAAAATATGGCCTATTTACAATCACTGTACCGCTACATAATGGCGATTTACGATCTACTTCAAATTTAATTGCAAAAATTGCAATTGTAAAATCTTTATTTTCAATATAAATTATTCTGGCACATCTTGGCAACTATAGGCTGGACCATCCCCCTTCACGAACGACCTCTGTTCATTAAACTCTAGTGTCAGCATTTTTTGTGTTATATCATATTAGTAATCACCAGTACCTTGTCCTGTCTTTGTTTTCGGTGTGGTTCCCATTAAGGCCGGTATTATTAAAAAAAAACATGTACTTAGAAACTTTAGCAATGACTTGTCATTTTGCATTGCCAATTTGTCACCTAGACTGAGAACAGGGTTCTTGAATTTATAATATGCAACGAATGATGTTCATCAAGGAAGGTAATGCATATCAATTCGCAATTTCGAGTAACATTTACATTTCCGCTTACACAAACCAATGAAAAAACCCACCACATTTATTCACCCCTTCCCCGTAATCAGCTATCAATCGGCAATTGTTATTGATGGCTCTAACAAGACATACCTACTGCGGTACTTCGTTTCCGAAGCATGACATTATAACCTTCCAACAAGCGTGGATGACAAAGCCATTGTTTGAGCTGGTGACTAAACCTGGGGAGGTTTCCCTGCAGTCGGTGGAGGCAGGTGGTGGTGAGGTCACTGCGAGGTCGAGGTCAACCTTGTATTGGAGTGTGAGTCGTCTGCCCTTCGCAGGATCGACCACCCATGTGCTCTCGTCTTGACGCCATGCCAACTTTCCATGCTGGCGGCTTATTTTACGATAATATTATACAAAATTATTGGAATTAATTAAATACCGGTAACATTATCACTTACGTTAAGAAATATCCCACACATATTTCTTAACGTAACGAATATTTATGAAAAACTAAAAAATAAAAGGGGAGGATAAAAGCAAAGCGAAAACCCGGAACACCGAAGAGAAGTTTTGTAGATCAAGTAAAGGAGAGGGCAAAACTTATGTCGTACAAGGAGGTCAAGGAACTGGCCGAAGATAGAGAAAGATGGAAGATACTCCGTCCATTGATAAGAGCCTTGCTCTTAAATGAATTATGATGACCGAATATTTGAAATATCGACAAAAAACTTATGATATTTTTTTAAACTTTACAATTTTTTTTATTACTCCAGCATCGTCTATGTGCTTGAATCCATAAGCCTATCCATATACCTAGGTACTTTTGGTACGATATTCATAATGTTCACCTTGATATTTATTTAGAAGATATTCAATAATAGATTTCTTCTAAATGGGTGGATTTCCCAACATCAAAATTTACGCGGCACGGATAAAATCGGTAGTGCAGAACGCTAATAGACAGTTCAAAAATTTTTTCCTAGGTAGAAGAGGTAGAGGTGGTATACATATTTCTTGATTAGATTTCAGTTAATTAGGAAAAAAATTGGCTAAGCCCCAAATTGTTCATTTCGGTGGCTGTCCGCATTACACTTTTCAGTGTAATTTCCCCTCGTACAACAAAATCTATTGGTTATTTAGGTTTATGGCTTCTTTTATTGAAATGGTGAGTAATGATACTATTACCACAACGTAATTTTATCATAATATCTACCCCGGTTAAAATCTCGTGAGTAAAAATGTATGTGTCCCAGAAAGTTCTTTCATTTCGGTGACAAAAAGTTTATCAAGAATATTTTTGCACAGAACAATTCTAGCTGCTAGCTCATGTACTTAGAACCTACGTACCAGTACCGTTTAAATGCTTATCGTGGGATAATGTGCGCCGCTTGCCTGCGTGTGCCCGAAAAAAACGTTAGTATTTCATATCGGTGTCATGGGACAAATTCTTTTTCATTTCCGTGAACACGTATAGCTTGACCGCCAATGAGCTAATATATTTAATTGAACATTCGTGAGTGGGCTATTTGTTCTACGTTAATTTGTGTAGTATCCATTATGTTCTATAGTAAATGGTTTTCTTTTAATGCAATTTTTTGTCATAGATTTTAATTTTGGTGTTTTCATTCCGGTTGATTCGGTGGCCTAAACTTCCAACCGAATTGATAAAAAACTCACTGAAATGAAAATAATCTAATTTCGGTGAATTTTATGAAGTTCGGTGAATAGCTGTTTCATTTCAGTGGATTGATTTATCATTTCGGTTGTAAATTATGTCATTTCGGTTAAAATCCAGGACAGCAGGTGAATTTTATAAATCGTTGAATGCATGTTCTAGTGTTCCAATGGTCCTGCACTTTATGAGATATGCTGTTAATTAAGACAAACTATTACAAGATATGGAATAAGTTAAAAATATATATTTCAAAGTGCCAGTTGAAATCAACGTTGTTATGCTAGGGTTTTAGTGTATTCATCATCATCAGCCCGGGGACGTCCACTGCTGAACGAAGGCCTCCCCCTTAGCCCGCCACACTGTACGACAACAACCTGTCATTTGCATCCACTGGTTGCCCGCGACTTTTACAAAGTCGTTGGTTCACCTAGTGGGAGGCCTTCCTACGCTGCGTCTTCCGGTTCGCGGTCGCCACTCAAGAACCTTTCTTCCCCATCGGTTATCAGTTCATCGAGCGATGTGATGTGACCTGCCCATTTCAACTTGCTAACCCTACGAGCTATGTCGGTGACCTCGGTTCTTTAGGGAATATCCTCGTTCCGGATTATATCGCGTAAAGTAACTCCGAGCATAGCTCTCTCCATTGCTCGTTGCGTGACTCTGAGTTTATCCAATAGGCCAGCAGTTAAAGACCACGTTTCAATTCCATATATCATCACTGGCAACACACACTGGTTAAAAAAAACCTTGTCTTCAGACACTGCGGGATTTTGGACGAGAAGATATTACGATTTCCCGAACGCTACCCATCCGAGTTGGATTCTTCGGGCGACCTCTTTGTCGAAGCTACCTAACTGAACTATCTGTCCAAGGTTGTTGTAGTGATCAACAACTTCGAGAGTATCGTTCCCAACGACAACCGGTACGGGCACAACATGGACATTGGACATGATCTTTGTCTTGTCCATGTTAATTTTAAGACCCACCTGTTGAGAAACGTTACTGAGGTCATTGAGCATAGTATTGTGGTCCTTCAGCGACTCCGCCATGATGACTATATCGTCGTCAAAGTGAAGTTGAGTGATGTATTCGCCATTAATGTTGATGCCGAAACCGTTCCAGTCCAAGAGCTTAAAAACATCCTCCAATGTGTTCGTGAACAGGTTCGGAGAAATAACGTCTCCCTGTGTCTTACGCCTTTCTGTAATTGGATTGGTTTCGTGCTCTCGTCCTGCAATCGGGTTGAAATGGTAGCGTTTCTATACAAACACTTCAGCGCTTCGATATACCTATTAGTCAATATGACATCGCTGAAGGGACTGCATTATCGCCCAGGTCTCGATTGAATCGAAGGCTTTTTCATAATCTACAAACGCTAGACATAATGGCGATTGTACTCCTCAGTCTTCTGTATAATCTGGCGGAGCGTGTGGATGTGGTCCATGGTGCCAACCCTTTTCTGAAACCAGCTTGTTCGGGAGGCTGGAAGTCATCAAACCTGCGTTCGAGACGGTTCGTAATAACTCTCGAGAACAGCTTGTACACATGGCTCAGGAGTGAGATGGGTCTATAATTCTTCGATAAAATGTTATCACTTTTTTTGAAGATAAGCCACCACCACACTCCTTTGCCATGCTTCAGGCGTAGTACCTTCGTGACGGAATTAAATTACTTCTGGAAGACTAAAAGTACCGGTTTTCCACCCGCTCTCAGAAGTTCTGTCGTTATTCTGTCCTCACCTGGCGCCTTGTTGTTCTTAAGCTATCTGAGAGCCATTCTAATCTCATACAGGCTGACGTCTGGGATATCCTCAGTGTAGTATCGGGTCAGTTTAGCTCTTGTGTCCCGAGCATTAATGACAATGGGTTGCTGTGTTGGAGGTGTACAAATGTCTACAAAACCTTTCAAGCTCTCTCTCTCTGGCTTTGACGAAATGAATCTTTAGCTTCGTTATTTGGCTTTGCCCAATAGACGAATTCCTTGAGAACACTTTCGAGCACTGGTTCCGCTCAATTGCGTCCTTTATACATACTGTATAGGAACGCAAGTCGTGTCGTGTCAAGATTTCGAGATTCGTCTATTAAGCTTGCCATATTCCGACATGTCAGCTGAAGATTGCAGTCTCATTTATGTCCGGTCTTCCATTAGCTTTAGAGTTATGTCTGAGAGCTTCTGAGGCTTTTTCGGCGTGGGGTCTTAAATAATTTGGACCCCACTGCTTGGATAGTTTCCATGAACCCATGATCTCGTCCACATGTTCCCATTCGGCTAGGCTCTGGAAGCTATTATGCAGTTCGAGTTGAAAGTTTTCTGGGTTCTGGATTTGGGCAGGGCTAGGACGGAGGGTAGATTTCACCATACGTGACCTCTCAAGCTTGACTTGATATTCACTGTGCCTCTGACAATGCGCTGATCACTACCGGTTTTCACCTTGCCGATCACGGAGACATCATCGAATATTCGCTTCTTGGTCGTCATGGTGAAGTCGATCTCATTTCTGGTTGAACCATCGGGGCTTATCCACGTCCACTTCCTGGAAGGTGGCTTTTCGAAGAAGGTGTTCATCATAAAGAGCCCCTCCTTCTCCATGAAGTCGACCAACCGCAGGCCCCTCTAGTTCCGCTGTCCATATCTATGCGATCCCACTCTCAACTCATCGATATTCCGTGTGCCTACCTTTGCGTTAAAATCCCCCATAACAATGTTGAAGTAAGTTTAGGAGGCATGTATGGCCTTAGATATCTCCTCATACAATATATGCCTCTACTTCATCGTAAGGGTGTGCCGTGGACGGCACATATACCTGTACTAGCTTTTGCCCGCGGCTTTGCCCACGTAGTAATGTTGAATACTGGAATTCGGTTAAATTGGGGCCCAACTCAATTGAATCACTAAAATACGTATATTATTGCATTTTTTCCAAGCTGCTTGCAAGTCTTTAAGTTTTCTTGAGGATGACCAAATTTGGCATGTCGCGTTTGCAATACTTACTTCAAAACAATGCCGTCTTGTTGAATTTTAAACAGACAGACGGACATGACAAACTTATAAGAATTCCTCGTAGTACTACGGAACCCTAAAAATGTCTGCTAATGACGCTATAGTTGCCGGGGCCTTTGACCCGAAAGATTACAATATTTCTTTGTAGACAACGTTTTTGATTTTTTTGTTGGAAGGTGCTAAAATAGCCAGGCTTTCAGGGGAGCTAACTCGCGAGCAAGCCACATAGAACTGACCATGCGAAAAACAGTCCTGCCTTAAATCTATACCAGCGTATTTTAAAGTTTGACCCTGAGCCTTATTGATGGTCATGGCAAAACAAACTTTTAGAGGAAATTGAAGCCTTTTGGAGTCATAAGGTAAGTCACTGGGAATCATGGGAATACGCGGCATAAACACTGTTTCGCCATGGGCACACCCAGTCAAAATGATGGCCTCAACCAGATTACGATGCAGCATTTTTACTTGTAACCTGGTTCCATTACACAATTTGGGTGGTCTTAAATTCCGAAGGAGCATGACGGGTGTACCTTTCTTCAGGATAAGCCTATGATATGGTAGCCCCGCTGGTCTTAATGAATTTAAAAACTCAACTGGATAGTTTACAGCATCATCATTATTGCATACCGTATCAACAGAGTCAATGAAATGAAATAAGCTTAAGCAGAAAAAGTATGATAACAAAGAACGTAAAAAGATTACCAAAATATCGCAAGAATTACGAAACTTCGATAAAATACAGTGCTGCACTGATCGCTTAGGTAGACTCGGTGTGGGTTGGAGTGGGGCGCGCTCGAGGTACAGCGCGTCATACTCGGGTTTTAACGTATCTGAGCCGACGCGGGATGGACGTTTCGAAAGCGCTGTGCTTGGTGCGTGCACCGGATCAAGTACATGTGTTTAAAATATTTATCTTCTTACGCATAAACACTCGATTAGCTAATCTATAAATGTAATGTTTAATTTTTTTTCAAATGAAAAACTGACCCGTGGCCTTCCAGTTTTGAAATTGTTTGAAAATTCTGAAACATGTTTATGTTTATTTTATCTTATCTCTTAAGTCAAAAAACTTAACAGCCTTAAATGAATGGTTTCGGCAAAATGGTATTTTAATGATACATTGAACCCCTTGCGAATTTTTCAAAATCGTTGCTGAGTGTGCGTTTCTCTGCATCAGCCCTTAACACTAATGGTATATCGGCCTACCCTGATTGGGCCATATTCACTACGCTGGCCCAGTGCAGGTTGGCGGATTCACATACACTATCGTATTTCTTCTCCTGAAATATGAAGGTTTCCTCATGATGTTTTCCTTCACCGAAAAGCCAGTGGTATTATCCATGCGTAAGTTTCAAAGAACTAATTGGAACGGGCTCGCCCGGGTTCGAACCCGCGACCCCAAGAATGTGAGTCGAGCTTGATCTCACTGAAGCTACCACAGCTTGAGCTGAGTGTAAGTTTACACCACTCAAAATTTAGTTTAGGCATTTAAAAGTAAGTTAATTTAATATTAAAAATTAATTTAGCAGCTTAGGCTGTACAGTATCTATAATAATTATGTCCGTCAAACAGTCGTCTGCGTGGACCTACAAAAAAATAGCCTATGTCCGTTTCCGAACCTTATGCTATAACTACCTATCCAAAAATGCAGCTCCATCTGTTCAGCCGACCAATAAATACGCCCATCCCCGTCCCCATTCCCAGCCTCATCCCTATAAGCGCCCCCTTCCCCATCCCCATCCCGATACCAAATGTCATTTTAATATGAACACGCCCATCCCCGTCCACATCCCCGTTCCCTCTCTCATCCCCATCCCGAACCCCATCCCATCCCCACCCCCAGCCCGATTTCATATTTCATCTTAATATGGACACGGCCATCCCCGTTCCCAGCCTCGTCCACATCCGCATCCCATCCCCACCTATCCCCACCAAATCCCCACCCATCCCCACCCCATCCCCATCCCCACCCCATCCCCATCCCCATCCCGATACCAATTGTAATCTTAATATTAACATGCCGATCTCCGTCCCGTCTCCGTTCCCAGTATCATCCCCACCCCCACCCCCATCCCCACATCTATCCCCATCCCTATACCAAATTTCATTTTAATATGTACAGCCGTTACAAAGTTAAGGAGAAACAAACGTACTATCACTAAAACTTAGTTTTTTTTTATACTAACGGGAGCTGATTTTGAAAAAACTGTGACACCCGTATCTTCTTATTTTTATAGTAGAATATGTATACCAAGTTTTGTATCAATCGAACCAGAGAATAAAAAGTTTCATACAAACTTTAACACCCCATTTAACCCCCTTCGGGGTTGATTTTCGAAAAATCCTTTCTTAGTGGGCGTTTACACCTCTCCAAAAACATAACCTCCAAATTTCAAGTGTCTACGTTTAGCGGTTTGGGCTGTACGTTGTCTATATGTCAGTCAGTCAGTCAGTCAGTCAGTCAGGACAAAGCCTTTTATAGTTATAGATAGATGACCTTCAGCGAATACAACCAAACGTCGGTCCTCAGCGAAATTCTTCTTCCAGCTCGAGAATCTAGTCGTCGGTCCTCAGCGTACGAATGTTGTGAGTTGTCAGGGCCAAATTCTTATTTTGGGGGTGATAGCGGGGCGTCTTCCGGGGATTCTTCGCACCCCTTGCTCCTCCGTTACCTGATCTGCTGCCGGGGACTAAGGGCCGTTGTATTGTGTCGGTCATATTTTGGGTTGCCATAATCCCCATGCTTGGCAGGTGGCTTATGGATCGCAGAGTGTTACCACCTTTAACTAAGAGGACGCTGCTGCCCGTCCTCCGGTGGTGCTGGATGCAGTTTTACGACAGACCCAGGTCCCAGGTTTTAGTGTATAACAAAGAGTTAATATTTGATAATGCGACTTCAAGTACTTGTAATCTCATTTAAACTACTAAGATTTTAGTCGTTATTTAATTAAAATAAATGTACATTTTCTACTTTTTCTTTCTTTCTTTTAATATAAGTCTGCATACGTTATCGGCGGTTTTTAATTTCAGTGGGTAGGTTATTTCATTTCCGTGGCTAGTTATTTCGTTTCGGAGAACGACTGCTTCATTTCGGTGCTATCAAAATTTTAAACTTGTATATCTCAGAAGTATATTAAGATATTCTGATATCATTAACTAAGATCATGAACAATATGAATAAGTACAATAAACCACGCCCTAAATTTGAAAAATCTCAATAGTAACAAAGTTCACCCAAATGAGAGACAAAAACGGCTTTGTTGAAATTCACCCAAATATTTTTTTCATTGGATATATAAACGAATGTAAAATTTGACCACAAATTGATTTGACCTAAAACCTGTGCTTACACTAAGGTAAGCGTGCCCCAAATAGACTGCATCTTCGTTTAACATCAGAAAAGATGGCAGTCAAACGCAAGCGTAATAAAAATATAAAAAAAAACTGAATATTGTGTATAGCAAACTAGGATATAAAAATATGGATGATAATTAAGACAATTACTCAATGATCATTGCTTGTGTAATTTGACTGATCAAACTCAGTCGTTATTTTGGCTTTCAATCGACTTCTAAAAAGGGGTTCTCAATTCGACTGTATGTTTTTTTATTATGTTACGCGATTACTTCGCCACTTATGAATTGATTTTGATGATACTTTTTTTGTTGTAGGTGGTGGTCCCATAAACATTTTATTGGTTTCATATAACTACAGAGGTGGTCCCATATACATTTTATTGAAAACGGTTCAGTAGTTTGGTTTTTAATGTCATCCAGGTAGTCGAAATTGAAGTCGGTTGTTTAAAAAAAAGGATTATTGTTTATTATATTTTTTTGTTTTTTTGTACGATTGACAAGTAAGTAATTCCCGTAGACAAGCATATTTCGTGAGTGCGTTGACTGCGTAACCATCGACTGAATTCTGGTAACCATTCATTTGATTGATCGATATCTAATTCAGCAGAAAACGTTACCTATATTGTGACTAATGGTAATAACCATGAAACAAACATTCAATCCAGACTGAAGTATTTAATGTAATAGAGTGGATTTTTCTCCGAAACCAAAGCTTTCGTTGCCGCATCGACCCAGCTACTGTAGGTGAAGGTCATAGACACAAATCACTGGTGTATTAGTCCACCCCATTTTCACGTCTGATATATACATTTTACTATAAAATTGACATAGAAAGAAGCGATATCCCTGTTTCGTAGAACATAGTGCGTTTTTCATTTTATTTGTTAGAAAAAGATAGCTTAGGTAGTTCTAAACATTCACGCAGATCTAAAATTCTGGGTATGTTTGAATGTAATGATCCTTATTCACCTCAAATACAAATACAAATAGTTTATTGATAACACCAAAGTTACGCGTCAAATTTCATTAAGTAAGTCAAAAATAATAATTACTTAGGTAATAAAATGAAATAATTATTCTCCTCCTTTCAATTTCTCTTCAGCCCCTCCCAGTTTTACATGCATTCATAGAGCAACCCTCAAGCAAACTACTCATAGATATGAACCGGAACACAGTAATGCTTGCACAATACTGCTTGGCGGTTGAATAACTGGCAAAGGTGTGGTACTTTCTCAGGTACTACCACTACAAAAATTGTGAAAATATTATGTATGTGTGTGACAGATTATCTATACTTTATCGAGTGTATTGCACAATGTAATGCAGACGAAAAGACATTGGCGTGTCGGCCTCTTGCGACTAGCAAGACCACACTACGTTCAACCATCACGCCCTGTCCTGGCTTTCGCAACGAGGATAAATTGCACCTGTTATTGATTCAAATCACATAATTGCCACCTTCTAATGTTTTTATAACGTGTGACAATAAAGAGTAATTATCAAGAACAAGTACCAGAGACGTAATTTTTTCTAAGTTATTACTGCGTGGATTAGAGTTTTAATGCGTATGAACAAAGACGTAGTTCATTTGTCTAAGCGTATGAATAAGCATGTGGGATGGTTTATTACAGAAATAGACACCATATTGACGCGATTTATAAAGTCAATAAATAGTCAAAACGATTCGGGAATGGTTACGTACTATACAGACACCCTATTCTATACAGGTTGGTAGCAATAACCTCTACAACCATATAAGTAGTATCACTCTGTCGTAGTAAGTACATTTGGTGTGTTTGTTACTAAATAAACAAAATATAATAAACTATTTCACTAACTGTCTATTTGTTCTACGTTGTGACAGAATACATAGTTAAGAATGACATTTTATAAGTATGTAACTTACCTTCACTTACCCTGCGTCCTGGAATAAATACATAGACTTTATATCCCGGAAAACAAACAGTTTCTGAAGGATAGCGGAGTAATTCTAGTCGCCACGATTCTCATCGGCACCTTCGTGGCAATTTTTATTATTTTTGCTTATTTGAACTATTTGTGTAAAAAAACTTATAGCGCTTGATAAGACGAGTCAATTCATGTGTAAATTAATCAAATCATGAGTCTCGTTTGGAAGAAAAATGGGTTTGAATTTCTAGATGCCACGAAAGTGACGCGATGGTCCACGAAAGTGACTCAGTAACTTCACAGCCATTATTTTCTCACAATTTACTATTGTCATAGACTAAATGTTCATGAAACTTATTTTTATAACTAAACAGGCAATACATAATCATCATCATCATCATCAGCCCCGAGACGTCCACTGCTGAACGAAGGCCTCCCCCTTAGACCGCCACAGTGTACGACAACCATACAAAACAATACAATACAATACACTATATATATATATATGTATGGCAATACATGATATCAATAAGTAATTCTAAGATCGAACATCCTACGAAATATTTATATACTTACTGTTAAGAGTTACGTGAATTAAAACTACACAATTTTTATTAAGTACTAGAGGTCGCTCGCGACTTCGTCCGCGTACGGAAGAAATTAGGCCCGCTCCCAAAATTCACCACTTTAAATCATCCCGAGCAATTTTTTACGCTAAACTCCCCCAGCTCTTCGACTCTACCGACTCTACCAACTCTACCGACTCTACCGACTTCTCCGACTCTACCGACTCGCCGACTCGACCAGCTCGACCGACTCTACCAACTCTACCGACGAACTACCCAAATATTAATTTTCATCACTATAACTTCAAAAACAAAGAACTTTCCATACAACATTCCACCCCCTATTCCCCCCCCTTAAATCATACGTGTCAAAAAAAATTAAAACAGCATTTTTTATTTTAAATGAACTATCCAAATCCAAATTTTCGTGACTAAAAGTCCAAACACAAAGGACTTTCATACAAACTTCCCCCCCGTTTTACCCCCTTTGGGGGTCGAATTTCGAAAAATCCTTTCCTACTAACCGACCGAGGGGTGTACTGGTACACCCCTCCGCATTGAGACGAATACACCCTCCAAATTTCAAGTCTGTACGACCAGCGGTTTGGGCTGTGCGTTGTCTGTCAGTCAGTCAGTCAGTCAGGACAGAGCCTTTTATTATATTAGATAAACATTATTGTGTATAAATAAACACTATAAATATATTAATTAAATAGGCAATAAATATGTTTTATAAAATATACAAAAACCGACTATTTGACTATATACTAATATTATGTACAAAATCAAACTAAAAAGTAGAAAATAATATTTTAATTACTTCAAAGCACAGAGCATTGAAAGACAATCGACGAAATTAATTTATTGCATATTTTATTAATATCTTCAAAAAAAGGGGATGTTCTCAATTCGACTGTATGGCGAATTGAGAACATCCTCCTTTTTCATAGTCAGTAAAAAAAATACTTTCGTGGCATAAATTCACCTTCATGGACAAAACGCCACGAAGGTGATGCCACGAAGGTGACGAAAATATCTCTTTTTTATAAATTGCTGCTAATTTTAGGTGTAAAGTTTTAAATCAAATACTACATAAATATCTCATACATTTTGGGGTTTCGATGAGCTGACTATGATTTCAATTTCTTGAAATTTGCGATGTAGGAACACGACTGACGTTCGACTGAATCGATCTCTGTGTTTCATAGCTAATGTTGTTTTCAACAGACAGCCGTTATACTACGCAAATCTAAAGTACCTAAAATCGTGTGACCGACGCATATGTTGTTTTATATTCAAAGTAATCGTGAAACGATTTTTCTCAGACTATTGGGTGTAACGAGTATTTCATTACGATGACTTTAGTATATGTAACATACAAATACACTGAAATTTGGTGAAGTAGTACACAAATGTTTTACTGCAACGGGAAGTGTGACACGAGTAGAATACGAAAAATGGCCCCGTTTTTTACCATGTGTGTACATTTTTGGTATTATTTTTGCTACTATTATGGCAAGCTTTATTTATTATGAAGCCTAATAGATGTCTTAACCTCCAATAACAAAAAAAAATGTTTCTATCTCATACCGTTTCGGAAACATCACACTGTGTGTGTGTCACCTAATTTGAGCTTCTAATAGAATTACCTAGCGGGTAAACCCACATGGCACACCTATAAATGTAGTTGTTTTTTATCATACTGTACCTAATATTATCCTTCGAGTTGTTTGTTAACGTGATAAATCTGAACATCATATATTGTTAAAAAACTTTTAATACCTCCATGACTTTCAACAATTCGTATTTTATTTCTTTTGTTCAAAGTTGAAACTATTTGAATTAGGATTCTAAATAGCAATATTTTTTCGCAAACACGAATGATAAGAATGCTTGGCCTCGGGCAAAACTGATGACGTTTGCACACATTAGTAAAATAAAAATATTAGCTAACTTCTCCTCGCTAAACTAAAGTTGTTAATCATTATGTATTTTTTATTTTACAAAGTCGCTAGTTTTTTATGGCAAATATTAGTTGACAAAACTGTTAAGTTTTGGCAAAAGTCATGCGAACCTCCGGGTCCGTGATGCTAAATAAAAAACCAAAAAAATTTGAACAAGCCAATTTTCATTGAACCCAAAATATTGATCTAAATACAATTTTGTTTGTCACAGTTTTGGTTGCCCTCAACATAATAAAACATATAACAACTATATAGATAGATACACTAGAGGTCCCCCGCGACTTCGTCCGCGTACGGAAGAATTTCAGCCCGCTCCCATAATTCACCACTATCATCCCGAGCAATGTTTTTTGTTGTCTGTCAGTCAATCAGTCAGGACTGAGCCTTTATAGTAAAAGATTAATACATTTAGGGTTATAAAATAAAAGTAAATACGTCTTACTGGTCTAGACACTTGAAAGTTTTTTTTAAATTGCAAAATCTCTGCGAATGTTTCTTAAAATAATACAGAACCTGGATTTTACATTTCATCACAAGTTTCGAAATAGTAGATTAAGACACGCTTTATTTGCTACTTTTCAAACTTAAAAGTTTTAAATCCAAATTTTGTTTCTATTTTTCATCGCAGTTTCTACTACACTATAACAACCAACTACACTTACCGGATCACCCAAATTCTATAATAACATGTTTTATGGAAAGGTTTCACGTCTTACACATTCCTTTAGTTTTTGAATGCAGATGTAGTACTGAGCAGGGTTGCCCTTTCACCATTCTTGTACGTATACTGTCCGGTGCATACGAGTAGGAGTTTAATTTTTTTGGTAATTAGTTGACTTTGTAGTAGGTGTAACCACCGATACTATACATGGAGTAGCTTAACTCCGAAATAAAGAAAATTACGATAAAATCCAACATTACCAGAGATCTCTGCTATATGTGTGTTGAACTCTACTTCATAATTTAGATGTATAGTGGAAGTTAAGTAGTATACAAATTAAACTACTAGTGTCCCTCGGTTTCACCCGCTATCTTGCGTGAACCGATTATTTTTCCGGGATAATAATTGCTTCTGTGTAAATCTAGGTATCTTCATTTTGAATTTCACTCTTGTATCATAACGTTATCATAGACATGAGCATCTTAAGCTGTTTTTATTCACCTGTAAGTCCTCTCTCAAGTTATTATCGGCTAGCTAGGTACTTACCACTGAATAAAACATCAACACTTCATTCACCTGATTCATTCATCTTTCGCAATGGCGCGTGTCCTATGATAGTTTTAAACCTAAGTTTTCTGCTGCATTGTCTATCTCGGCAACCCTATCAGAGAATAATGTTTAGTTACAACGTGCTTCGTACGACTGTATACGCTTTAGGCCGATAGTATTAAATGCAGTCATGTTTCGAATTCAACACGAATATCGCAAATTCCTGAGCTTCGGTGACTAAGTAAAAGGGACAGTACCTACGTCTTACAGATTTATTTACTGTCTTGCCAAAAATATACATTACTTTACCTACTCGTGAGTATTTGTTTTCTTTCTCGTTCATTATTTTTCCCGAAAACTTCAAACTTATAATGTTAACGGCTTCACTTTAAAACAAAACGTAGAGGTACGTATACATTACGGCACTTCATGTTTCAAACTTTGAATATACCTACCTACAACCTGAACCTCGTCGACTTTAGACTCATTATTTATGTTATTAAGAGTATTTTTAAAAGCGATATAATAAAAACTTATTATTTTAGAGATTATTTCTGCGTACCGGAAGACGCAGCGTAGGCCCCCCCCCCCCACACTAGGTGGACCGACACGGGCAACCGGTGGATGCACATCGCAGGTTGTCGTACAAGGTGGCGGTCTAAGGGGGCCTTCGATCAGCAGTGGACGCCTCCGGGAAGATGATGATAATGACGTTTGACCTACTTAAGTGTATAAAATAGTACAAACTTAGTAAAAACAGTAAGCTCTAAGTACATGGTGCTTAACAAGTAGAGCTACTACTTACTAATGTGAACAAGTTTTCGAAGTTAGCAAAATTCCTGTCAAATATTGAGTCCTCGTACGAAATGATCGTGATATATTTTTGTACGGGAAGAAAAATAACACGAGTTTAAAAACTTGTACCTATTATTTATTTTGATGTGCATATCAATATCCTAGACTACACCACTTGGGAAAACCTGTACTTTTCCTCATAATATTGGTTCAAGTTCATAGCTAAATACACAACGATCTCATATAAGATCGTTGTAAATACATAGGTACCTACAATAAATTAGAGATGATATAAATTGCGTGCGTACAATTCCAAGACCAATCAAAGAGTTTCCAGAGCAATTACTAACATAAGCCGGTAATCATTCTACGCGACAAGTTTTTCTAAGCCACGTATTAATAAATCGTTATGAATTGCTATTGAAATAAAATTGCAACATAGTGCATACAAAAGTAGGTAATGTGTGTGTGTATGATTGTTACTCCTTCACGCTGAAACGGCTAAACGGATTTGGATTAAATTTGGTACAGAGGTAGCTAATACCTTTAACTGTTTTAGCCTTGTCGATTGCTTGCTATTTTGGATCATGGGGACGTTCTGTATTTATCAACATGTTGCTGTATTATGCAATTTCTATGACCTGTTGTAAGTGCCTAATAAATAAATAAAACATAGGCTACTTTTCATCCCATCATCAATCGTGGGTAAAATCGCGGGGCGTAGCTAGTTATGTTTATAGGTAATACGAAAACTAAGTGTCAGTGTAATGTTAACAATTCTTTGTACGGCCCATTGTAATATAGTTGGCTTTTTAATACGCTATACTTAATAATCCATTGCTGACCTAAATAGGAAATTATTTTGGTAGTGGTAGGACTCTACTGCAGAGTCCGCCTGGGGAAGTACCACACCTTTGCCAGTTATTCAACCGCCAAGCAGTAGTGTGCAAGCATTACCGTGTTCCGGTTTGAAGGCCAATGTTACCAGAGAAATTAATGGGTATGAAGAGATTTAACATCTAATATCTCGGGGTGACGAGCGCAGTGCAGTGCGGCACAGGATTGTGTTCGCAAGTTCACAATTCTAGCACTGCTACTGTTAGTGGCAGGCGTGACAGTTACCACTAGGCGAAAGTCTTGCTCGTCTCGTCACTCGGCGGTATAAAAAAAAAGTATCCCACGCAGACTTCAGCTACTCAACGACATACAGAACCACAACATCAGAGTTCATACAGAAAAACAGTTTTTACAAACCGTCGTCCAGCTCCCAAACCAGGAACTGGTTATGACCAAGTAGCACAACAACAAAAAAACGCTCACTGTAGATGAGCGGTGATTGCGGGGACCTGGATCATGTATTTTTCTCCTGTCCTCTATAATGTCCATGCCTCCTTTTATAGTGATTTAATATCCCTCCGTGTCCCATTACCCACAAACATTATATTTACCTCTTTCTACCAGACTTTGTCATGAATCTCTTCTTATGTAAATAAAGCTGTAAATGTTGTGAATATTTTATTATTAATAATTTCAGACGAATTAACTAATATAAGTTCTTATTGTAAATATTTTTCTGTCTAGATTTTTTATTTTTATTTTTATAGCTGTAAAAGTTGTCAATATTTTATCATAATAATATTGTAAATATGTTTCTTAACCTGCTATACCACTCTCCTGGTCCATCCTTCCTGATTTCATCCTAGCTATCGCGTTATGTTTCCCTACCTTTACTCCAAAGCTTCGAATACCTACCTCTCAACTTTACTCCAACACTCATAGCCAAAACTTCAAACCTTAAAATACTTGGCAATGGCAAATGGGTCGATAGTGCGGTGCCAAAATCCCCAGTAGGGGAAAAAAGGATTAGGTACCCAACAAAGAGGAGGGACGGAGAGAGAGGAGCTTAATCCTCCAAGGCGCCTATAGGTATATGTGCTAAGAGTTTTCATACGAATTTTAACGTTCCAAATGCGAATCATATTATATCCATTGGGATCTTCATATAATTTTATATCCCTTGGGATAGAATGCCATGTTTTACGTTGAGATTATACGTTATATGTAATTGGACAATTTGAACATTGTCAAGCAGGTGGTTTGTAATAGGCGCAGGCATGCAAAAACATTTCCTTGCTTGCTTCAAAATAAATATGTGTAGGTATCGTTTTCAGCACGACCGAAACAAAGAACTTCAACAATACTTAAGACGCAGTTTTCACCCCGTACCATCTTGTCGTATTAAATTTTCTGCGAATTTCCTTACAACGTATAGCTCATGTATGGTGTTCCGGTAATGTAACAAAGGCATGAGCGCTCAAATCTTTGTCACTCATGCTGTTAAGTTACATAAAGCAATGAATAAACAACTCTACCAACCTGTGAAAAACATTGGCTGTCATAGAAACTATTTGTGAAACAGAGAAAGTTTTTGTTTTCAGCATAGTTTGAAGATGAGTGCAAGTGGTTTTGTTGCAACAAATCATCCTGCAAATTTCTAAACCACTGTACACACGATGCGCTCTACCTAGCTGGGTATGACTGACTCGCGCCAAAGTCCTTTTCTTTTTTTCTCAAGAATTATCGGTATATCCGCAAGTATGTGTGCTGTGTGTAAACATACCGACAAACTTTCGCATTTATAATATTAGGGTAGGTACAACCACCATATAAGAATGCCACCTTTTCAAACAAAAAATTCAATTTCATGCTTTTTTTGTGCTCTTCTGCCGAGACTTGACCAGTTTCGTTGCTTAGTACGTGAGTGATTATTAGATTGAAACGCATTACCTACTTTTTAGAATCTGATCATACCGAATCGTACCATACCGATCATAGACCGTACAATATTATTATGTACTTATTGGCCTTATGGTAAATTAAGTTAATTAAAATTATTATTTCCATCATACTCAATTATACCCAATAGTAATAATAAAATTTACTCTATTGTATCTCATAGTTTTTGTTATCAAATAAAATAACGGTAGGTAAACAATTACGCTAACAACCTGTACAGATATTTAAACACTACTGGACCCGTTAATGTTTCCGGGTTAAAAGGTATCATATGTGTCAATCCCGAACATAAGCTAACTCCATTCTAAATTTCATAGTGACTTGATCTCTGTTACTGAAGTACACGACGTGGCTGGCGAGCGAAAGAGGTGCGCTCGGCGCATCGCTCACAACTTTAGAATCGCGTAAATGAATACGTCGCGCTCCTAAAAAGTGCGGCCTGAGGTAGCGTAAAATACCTAAAGTTCCTGGTAAGCCTCGCCTTAATGTCCGTGCAAATTGCATAGTAATATTACTTTACCCACATAATATGTCGCAGGCAAATGATTAAAAAAAAGATTTGATCAAATCCCCTGATATTTTTAAGAGATAATCTCTAAGAGATTTGATGAAATCTCCATTATCATTATTTTCGTTATCATCTCCCTGCGACACATACTTGGTATTAAGAAATGGTTAGGTTAGGTACATAGGTAAGTCGAAACAGATGCACCTTGCATGATTTTCCTTAAAAGCTCTGTTTCCGAGAAAATTAAAAGGAAACAATGCATCAAGTCCGCAGGGAAGTGATATGACATTTTTAAGAAAATATAAAACGAATTGGACTGCTGGTCACGTAACAATGTTAACACGACGTGAAGACGGTGGATTTTCACCGAAGCGCATCATTTGGTTTTATAATGATATACTAAATAAGTAATAATAAAAAGGATTCTTATATTATTTGAGTAGGTAGAAGATAATTTATTTATTGAGAGAAAAACGGACATGTCCACTAAAACTTATCTCACACATAACGTAAAAAAACATTTCCTAATACAAATAGGATATATAAGAGACATAATATTATGGAACAAGATATCTTAAAGGTACGTGAAAGTTAAAAGTTTTCCTATAAACTTTAACAAAAATGAGAACTCAGTAAAATGTTGACACGATGTAAAATATGATATTTTTACAAGTTTACGTCAGATAGTAATAAATATTGGATCGTAAGCATCACTATTGTTTAAGTATATTTTTATGCCCGCGGGACGAAAATGGTTAGATACTTTAGCCCCGCTACGCGGAGCGAAAGTACCATGCACTTCCTCTCCGTAGAGGCACGTAAAATTGTATAATTCTTTACTTGCTACCGTGGTTTGTGGTAGACACCACGGTGGCAAGTAAAGAAGCCTCACATCTCATGTATACATGAGGCATTATTTACTTTTGCCCCCTAGTTGTGTAATCTACTATTACCTAGTTGATTGGCCCGACCCGAACTTGGTTATGTAACTAAGTACTTACTTAATTTTAAAATATATATTGACATGGGATACTTGCTTACAAAAGTTATGAACATCAAATCAACGTAACAGTTCGTAACCTACCGTCAAATAAATAGACCGTCATTGCGTATTTTTTTTGGAATTTATAGAAATGATAAATTAATAAATGCATCGCTTGTTCTTATCTTGCTAATATACCTACTTGACATGATAATCATGTATTTAATAGCGAAAATAACTTAGTTAAATAAAGAACCTGTAGTGGCTAGGAATGAGAAAGACAATAATAACCGGTAGGTACTAATTACAATTACTAACTATATTCCTGTCTCTAAATATTAAACGAACAGTTAACAGTCTTTGGTTTCTTCCACTTCGCAGGTGATACCAGCTAAAAAAACAATACAAAGTTATTCTAGGAGTCATTATCTTTGTAGGCCCTCTATCTTCAGGGACATCACTAAACATAAATATACATTACTTAGTTACTCTAACCAAAAAAATGTTTGGGCCAGTCACATCACGTGTGACTGGCCCACGTGTTGACATTCTTTGCTTATGGTATAAAGGTGATTCATACGCCCTAATTTTGAGTCCGACTCACTTCAATTCCTGTACTCTAACCGCTTACAAGAGCTTTATCGTAAGGGATTTTACCTACAGGTTAGAAGTTCATGGTAAAACCAGTATATTTGTGGAGGAAACCGTTATATAAAGTAGGCAAAGTCCCAATTATTTCCCATGTAGGTAGGTGAGTACTAAGACGACATTGTTAGTGTTAAACAGGTCGCATGTTTCATAGTATTTTTTCTGTGGCATGTTTTTCTTACTTACACCAATTTGCCAGGCAAGTTTAGTCAGTCAACAGTCAAATACCTATAATTTGTTTAATAATTGAGGTATTCAATTATATTTACTACCTTAATTTTTGATACAAATTTGCGTGATTTAACAAAGACTACTTTCATCGCTAACTTTATATTTAGATTTATTAATGCCTTAACTATTTACCTATCGTCTTGTGCATAAAACACTATTTATAAAATTTCTTTTAAACTTATTGTAGTTAAAAAGTGTTTTGTCTATTTCTCTCGAATTAGGTATGATTTGAGTTTGAAAAAAGAAGACAAATCACTTTGTAACCAAAATACCTAAGTTTAAAATACATTTTAGTATTTTATGCTTGTGTGGTTGATGCATAAGACGGCTAATGTTTGTTTAGAATCTAGTGTCTAATAGCAAGTTCTGTAATAAAGTTTTTTTTTCCTGCGCTCTTCAACAATTAGGCTTTTATCAACACTTAAGATCCTGATTTTCAAAAAGTGCTGCCAGTTAAAAGTCGTAGTGATGGGTTTTTATCCTTTTATTTGTCGAATGTCGTCGGATCGGATAATGTGTTTTAAGTTTTTGTTGTAAGTATATTTTATATTATCTGTTTTGTGTCGTGTGCCTTTTTGTGTGATGTGATATTAGTTTTGTGTATGTAATTAATCTTTCATTTGCCTTGTATGCGTATCATGTATTATTCGCGTGCGTGACGTCACCTGCCGGGCCCAACGGAAGACCAGCGCCGGTTGCTCGCAACCGGCATCATTCTGAGTTGGGGCCGGTTTGTGGCAAAAGGTAAACAATTTTTTATTTATGTTTTACTTTTCCGTGTTCTGTGTAACTGCTTTTTTGTTTATACTTTTGCCACGAATAAACTATTGTCTATTGTCTACTTCGTCATCAGCTCCGAATCATTATCATAATACTTTAAAGCAAGCGGGATATTGCGAAGCTTACCTCTTTCAATAAAAACTACATTATAAAGAATTTATTATCGTAGGTATACTTAGTTTTACTTAGTTGTACACGAACGAACTTATGAGAACGAAATAAAGTTGGCCGATTTATATATCCGTATGACAGCATTAAAAAAAGATTGCTAAAATTGCCCCTAAAAGCATGCTAACTGATTAGAACTAACCCTGTATACGTATTACGTATAAATCGGTCAACTACATTACAAGGATGCTAACTGATTAGAATAGTTGTATATCGGTCAAATCTATTTCGTTCATCGCAAAAAGGTTGGTGAGTGATATTCCTTAGGACCTGTTACGATCCTTATTTGGTATCTCTGACTCATGTTATTTTGCTCCTAGAAAGCAAGGAATGAGTCATGACAATTCCGTTGCATTACAAAGTGGCTGTTCCCAGATATCTCAATTGGGCAGATTACATCCTATAAGATTACTGTTGCCTCCCTATCTATTTAAATGCTCCTGTACAGAGGCAGGTACATGTAAGTATAGATAGGCATAAACATCAGATCTATTAATATACCGGATATCTATAACAGTTCTTTACCTAATAATACATTTTGAAAAAAAATACAACCGACTTCAATTTTGACTACCTGGGTGACATCTTCATATTTTCCAGGTATTTTGATTTATTCGAGTAAGTTTGATTTCAAACCCAAACTACTGAACCAATTTCGATAAAATTTATATGGGACCACCTCTGAAGTATCACCTACAACACAAAAATAATAATGTGCGCAGTTATCGCGTAATCGGCATATTGAACCCTGAGCGTAACGAGGGAGTCTAGAGTTAACTCCTTATATAGAGTCCTGAGTGAAGCGAGGGGTTCAAGCTGCCTAAGACGAAGACAGGCTTTATTCCAGAAGAGCATACTCTACTTTTCACACCTTCTTCGAGACAATAAAAAGCCAGGGCTCCATAAATTAAAATTCACTGACAATCACAGAACCAAGCACCGTCTTTTGTTTCACATTCTTTGTAAACGCACCTTTTTTTTTTTGAGTTCTGTTTATGGTGGCCAGTTCGATTAGATTTTATGTTAATTTTAGATTTTATAAAAACCGAGACGTGTCTTTTTTAATCCCTGTGGTGGCCAGAGTTCGATATTTGAATAAACTTTCTTTACAATGCCCAATCGAGAGAGAGAGAGCTAGATCCTCCAAGGCCCAATCTGACAATGCCCGTATCTTTGCTAAGAGTTTTTAACGTTGTTTCAAATTCAACTCATATGTAACGTTCCAAATTCAAATCATATTACAGCCCTAGGGTAATAATACAACGTGTAACAAAAAGGTTCAAAAATAATGAAAGGTATGTACCTATGTACTCATCATTATAAAGAACTTTTTCATCACACTTGCTCGTAAAGTGGATCTTATTACATCGGTTTTATGCTCATAATCCAAGCTATTACGCACGCGTGCTTTTTACTTTACATTACGCCACTTGTGCTATAATAGGTATAACCCGGTAAAGTCAAGTTTGTACGTGACTGCAATTAGACGTATGTATACGAAGCACTCTTAATATAGCCGGGTAATACTTACAGTTTTTTTGTAATACCAACAAAGAGTTTTTATGCCGCTGAAGTAAATGTCAACCTGCGCGCGCATTGCTGGTTTGGGCGCCATTTTCCGCAAATGTTTGTTGACGTTTTCGCTGTGTGGTTGATTATTATCAATAAAAGTTTATTTTTTCCTCGCAAGTGTGATGAAAACAGTCGTATGGAACTTTTGTGCTATTAGTCATTACGCTCTCGGCTTCCTTATCGCGCTCGCCTGCGGCTCGCGCGCATAATACCGCCTCAAGTGTAATGACCAACATAGCACACTCGTATCATAATGTACTATTACTATGGGGCCAACCTTGAAATCATGAAAAAAAACCGTTGTTCCGTATAAAAAGTTCATTGACCTTGGACAAAATGTATGGAGCAGCTGATATTTTTTCGCGATTTCAAGGTTGGCCCCATAGTAAAAGTTGTTCATAATGATGAGTACATACATACCCTTTAATATTGTTGAACCTTTTTGTTACATATTGTATAATATTGTATCAAAATCCCTTGGGATGTAATGTCTTGAATTACGTTGAGATTGCGTAGTATGTACCTTATAGGACATTGTCGAGCAGGTGGTATGAAAAGCATTTTATTGTCCGTCATACAGGAAAAAATATAAATATAATTGCTATAACTTATATGTTAATAAGGCATTTTTTATTGTGGTTAGCAATTAGTAAGAAATCCGAGTATATAACGATGACGACCTGCTAGATTCATGTATATGGTCGCAAGGGTCAATGTTAAATAAATATATATTAAATTCTTCTTGCGTCAATGCGTCGGAACCCAAAATGTCCTAAACAAAATGAATCAGTCATTTATTAAACCCATGATTCATAAAATGTTGTCGAGTAAATTGTTACTACATAATACAGCTTTCAGTTAAAGTAGGTATAGCCAGTAGCGGATTATCCGTAAGGCAAACTAGGCACGTGCCTAGGGGCGCGAGGTGACAAAAGGGCGCGCGTGGAAGTTTTTAAACGAAAAAAAAATAAGTGTGTCAATATTCTTCTACGGTTTCACTTTTATCGATGGGCAAATGCATCTTTAATGGTCATTTGTGCATTAGTTAATGGACATGAGATGGTTTGTTACAGCAAACCAACGTATTCCCCTATTTTCTTCCTGGATAATGCCTCTAGAACAATTTTATTTTTTATAAGGTCTAGGATTACTGTAGACATGTCTGTCATTTCATTTTTTTCAGCAACTAATTGCTAAAAAACTATAACCCTTTATAGAGATCTTTGGAGGGCTATTATGTTGATTAGCATTTAGTTGCTGAAAAAATGAAATGACAAAGATGTCTACAGTAGACCTAGAATTTATTTAAAAAATCCATCATTGCCTCGAGCGCGCCGACATTTAATCCGCCCCTGGATATAACTGAAAGCAGTAGATAAACAAACGTTATACTATATTACGCTGTAATCGCAGTGTCAAAGATCTTTGTTAGTGCAAAAGCGTAGGTGATGCATGCAGAGACCTTTCTCTTGAGCGTACTTTAGGTAAGTACCTAAGTTATCCACATGCGTTCAACACCTCAAGATCAAAAATGCAGATTACAGTCATTTACGGCCTACTCCCATGCTAATCCGATTGGCGTTTAATTTGTAGAAATATATGTATTTTTTACAAGACTACGCATGCTTTTTACCATCTCACTGGATGGAAAAAAGATTACATAAAAGAGACATTTTAGCGGAAATATCTCTTTTCCAACCGACTTCAAAAAGGAGGTTCTCAATTCGACTGCGTTTTTTTGTATGTTTGTTACGCGATTACTTCGTCAATTATGAATTTTTAGATGGTTATTTTTTTGTTTGGAATGTTATAACTTCAGAGGTGCATTTTATCAAAATCGGTTCAGTAGTTCGGTTATTGAATCAAAATAACTGGAGAAAGACGTCATCCAGGTAATCAAAACTGAAGTCGGTGGTTCTTTTTTTTTAAGTTTTATATTTATATTAATATCTCTATATCTAAATATTATATTTATATCTGATTACCCGTGGTAGGGAGGTACTACTGGTAGCAATACTGGCAATACCACGGGCAAGAAACGGAATATGGAGTTTTGGCGGGAACGCGAGAAAATCATGTCGCTGCATTGTATTATTTTCTAAAACTTGTGTTTTTTCGAGTGTTAATGCATAAAAATGGTGGCGTTTTATTCATTAAGTGCTGATTTACGAGCAAGAGTGTGGGCAAGTGATATAATGTAGTGAAACGTGTCTTTTCGTGTTGTTTCCAAAACTCCGAAGAAGCTTGTAGTAAAGTTGCCACGACTTTACTAGGGCATGATTGGACTTGACTGTGACTTACTGTGTGTGACTTGGACTGTGACTACGACTCATTTTACTGCAGAAAGAAGAATCTATAAGAAATATGTATTCGGCTGAAGGACTAGTATCCATGGCCAGGAACTATTAAAAACCAAAAAAGAAACGGAATATAAGGTTTGTTTGAACGCTGTCGCGCCTGGTGTTAAGTGAAGATGCGGTTTACGATGGAACTTGCCTAAAAGGAACCAATTCATTTGCGACTTGAAGTCATGATACATTGATTATGGTTAGTGGATGGCGCTCTTACCGATAATGAGATGCTTTAGCTAAACAAACCTTGTGGACCGTCGCAGATCGCCAAGGGCATGCGAGAGGTAAGTAGGTTCCATACCTGCATTATTATAATTAATGTAATTTCCGCGGCCTGCAGCGCTTCAATGATTTTAAATATAAGATGGATACAAAACGCTAGTTACAACATAATTTGCGGTATCATCACACTACACATCAAGATATTATACCTTTAAGGAAGTTTTTAGCGGGTTTGGCGATACTTGAGTAAGGATGTTGATTAAATTAAACCACTTTTAAGCACTTGTTTGCTTAATTCGTGAAAATACCCTCAATATTACCGAACTGGTAACTTTGTAAGTGGACTCATTATATTCCTTCATCTGTAGAAAGCAACCTGTATCGTCGTCAGCCATAAAACGTCCACTGCTGGACGAAGGCCTCCCCATAATAGAGGGGTGTTGCCATAATCCCCACGCTTGGCAGGCGGCTTGGGGATCGCAGAAAGCTCACCACCATTAACAAAGAGGACGCTGCTGCCCGTCCTCCGGTGGGTCTGGTTGTAGTTTAAAGACATGCCCAGATACAACCAAGAAAGCAACCTGTATACAGCAGTAATTCGTTCCGTATGTCTGTTCTGTTACTTTGGTAGAACAATAATATTTGTTTACTACATAATATAAATGATTTGCATCCATGGCAGTAGAAGGAATTGCCGTATCTGAATCCGCTATCCCGCATCGGCCTATAGCACGACGGAACATGGCCTAACCAGTAACCAACCTTCGAGAATAGGTACTTAACTAAAGTCTATGCCCCGGTGAAAAATTTTAAATCCAGAGGCAGCGTCCTCTTACGACAACGGACATAAGTTATTACACACTTACCTTCAACAAAAAAAAAACAAAATATTTTTCGATGACTACCAACTTGGAAATCGAAGATAAAACCGTGGCTTAGATAATTTAATAGGTATAAGTTGAATACAACATCCTAGTTTTTACAGGACAACTATAGGCTATAAATGTTTTTCCCATGCTCAACAAAGACTCCTAATCGATTGTTATACAACAAGCTATAAAATTATAGATTCTATATCTATTCTATAGATCCTTATTTACGCAAATAAGTAGGTACTTAATCAAGATTCATATGTAATCTACCAACAACGTTACGGAAAATATTGCACAACACTGTTTTGCCGTACTGCTCCTTCTGTAAATATAAGATAAATGCAATAAGTACCTAAATGACAATAAGCAAACGGACCGCCAAATGGTACCTAAGTATGACTGAGGACCGTGACCGGACCTGCTATAGAAGAGACGTCATAGGTACGTTGCCATCCGTATTAAGCTCTCTGCGTCTCTGGAGCGCCTATTACCTACATTAGCGATACCTATACTTAGAACTAGTTTTGATCCGTAAAACCACTTTACTTACTTACTCCGCTGGCGCAGCGACCCGAAGTGGGTCTTGGCCTCCGACATAAGAGAACGCCACCGGTTCCGATCTTGCGCTGCATCTTGCCAATCGGCTACCTGGAGCTCGCGCAGATCTGACTCTACGGCGTACTTCCAGCGATATCTAGGCCGGCGACGGGTCGACGGCCATTGAGAACTCCAAGATACGCCTTTTTGACCTGACGATCCTTTCCCATTCTCAACAGGTGGCCCATCCAGCGAAGTCTGTGAGCATTAATCTCTCCCATGATGTTCGGCTCGCCTGTTAGCTCGTCGACCTCCATGATTTTACGGACTCTTTCAAGTCCCGTCCTTTCTTTGGGGTGGACCCAGAATTTTGCGCGTAATTTTTCTCTCTGCCACTAAAAGCTTATCTTCCTCTAAGAAAACCACTTTAGATAAGTAATTTTAATTAGGTATTTATCAACAAAACAAATGACAAAAAACTTTACACCCTTTTTGATATACTCCATACAAACAGAACGTTTTGCAAATTTCCTTCAAGATCGGCAAGATATTTTTTTCGACTTTATTTATTTTCACAATTTTATTTAAATTCTCAATTATTTCATTGTGAGGTAAAATCAAAGCGACCGAATTATTCGTTCTTCATATTAACCATCTTAGGGAGAAAGAGGAAAATCCATCCTCCAACATATCATATTATGTCATATTTGGAACAAAACGCGTCATCAACGTTCTACAAAAGGCTCTCTACCTTTTCATATAATAACCGGCTTAATCAAATTTGGTACTATTTGATATGGCATTACAAGTTGAAAAGTATATTATATCATTAGGTATTTATGATACCGTTGCCAGCTCATTGGACATGCAAGTGGGAAAATAGCTCCAACACGTGTAATTCAAAGCTATTATCATAAGCAGGAAGAGGTATTTTATCATTCAAATAGCTAAGTATATAATAATTACTTAAGCATAGAAATCGATCCGAGATCTACGGCGTAACTATAAGCTAATGCTGTCACCGCACAGGTATACATATCTAGGTACCTATTTTTTTATTACCTGGACATCAGCCAGGGGCTCAATAGGCAAGCATCCAGCGCTTCCTGGTACCCACTGACTGCATTACCTTCAAGTGTTTACGGAATACCTAGTGCCTGTACAGTTAGTTATGTACCCTCCCGGTAGCTCGTCACATTATGCAGCCGCACTCATGCACTATTCCACGAAATCTGCAGGAGCAATGACCCGAGCACGGACTGCGATGGAACTCATCGCTAAAACAATCTCAAAGTCCACGAGGAAAACCAGTTCCGCTCGCGCCGATACCATTCTAATAAAGGTACTAAGTACCCCGTAGGTGAGGATGGAGTCGAATTATGTGCCAATTGGCATAAAACGTGAGGAAAATACGAACTTCGAATTACGTTTAACTTAAAATTCATGAACCTACGGACAAATGAGATTACAAAGAAGAAGGAAGCGAGAAGTCTACGGCTGCGACACGTGCGGTACATAAAAAAGTTGATAGATGACCACGCGTGTGTCGCGGACTGCTGCTGTTTCGCCGCTGTGTCAACACACTATAGCCTGTACCGATATGCGCTCTAGGGCATCGGCAGGACAACATTATACATTCAACGAAGTTAAATGCAAGAGTAGTATTGACCGTTGCCGAATATTGGACAGGCCAAGGTCGCGGGAGTTGTTTGTTTGCGTAGGGCCGCGTCGCGCAGCATCTCGGATATATCGCGCTAATTCCGTGCGCTCGCTCTGAATCGCTAATCAGGTCGGTGGAGCGACACCATCAGTATTCAGGCAACACTGCTCGACGCTGTACACGAGCAAATCGCTAAAAATACAACAGTTACAAGGGCGATTCATGGCCAACATGACCTTACCTGAATCACATAAAACGGTGATGATAAATCAGATGTTCACTTCCTGCAGGAACTGTTTTCGTGCTGGCACTCGTCTAAGCGCAAATAAAACCTGAAGAGACTGATGCCAATGAAGATAGCGAAACATTTGCATATATAAATAGTATGGCACACTGAAGTTTTATTAATCAGAAAATGTTAATGTTTTGCCATGTCAATTACTTTATAATACCTACTACACTAATAAATATGATTCTAGCATGTTTTTAATCTTGTAGTCTTCATTTGGGTCTTGATAGAAAATGTCAATAGACTAGGTACTTTTCAATAGTAAAATTTATTTAAATTAGTATCTAATATACATACAACATTTAGATATTACACTTACAGTAAATATAAATAGTGCTATAATTATTATTAAAATGAGTTAGGAAGACATCGTTTTGCTTTACTACAGGATAAAAGCAGCATAATTGATTTCATTTCATTCACATAAACCTACTAAGTAACTTCCCCATACAACTACACACAAATTGATTGTAATGGGTAACCTATTAAAGTAAAAAACTAATAATAAACAACATTGAAACGCCGATTGAACGCCGTCTATAAAGTGTCTACAGGTAACGAGGTAACCATAATGTTTAACTTCAAATAAATGTTCAATTTAAGCATAGTTATTAATTAACCACATTTTGAGTTCTGTCCCAAGAAAAAAACCTAATAGACTTATTTTACTCACACATCAACATTTTAGTATATAAAATTGAAGACTGGCATTTTACTGCTAACCAATTCAAACAAAGTTTAATTGATTAAACATCCTAATCCTTAAACATACAACATTATTCCAGTCTCTGAATGTGCGTAAATTACAATCTATGCCATTTTAGTACATTTTTCTGCAGAATACAAACTACGATAGTTTTTGTACCAGGTTCAATGTTCAGTATCGCGAATGATAAGCAAATTCGATCGACCTAAAAACGTAATTAAAGTGCTTATTAAAATTCTATGACAATTTATGGGATATTAGCCGTGATTATTTTGCACCGAAGGACGGGCAGCAGCGTCCTCTTGGTTAACGGTGGTGAGCATTCTGCGATTCCCAAGCCGCCTGCCAAGCGTGGGGATTATGGCAACACCCCTTTATTGAGAGGCCTTCGTCCAGCTTCTCGTCAGCTTTCGACGTCTACATAAGCTGACGACGATGTTGTGAAATGAGCTCCCAATATTCATCACCAACATAACATCGATATTCAAAGAACTGTCAAGAATAGAGACCAGATTATATGCTTTCGCACATTTCATTCCTTTTCACCTGTTATTTCATGTTTTAAATAAAGACTTTCACGCTATATTTACAATATTTTAAAAATCTACAAGGTTCCGCCCTTGTCTCACCGCACTTGAGTGACCGCTAACCGATTTTAATTTGTTAACAATACTTTTGCCTGATAATATTAATAAATACATAATAAAAAACTGATTGTTGTTTTATGTTGATTTAGAAATCAAATATTTAATTATTACTGTGTTTTTATTAGCATATTATAGCATATTCAGTAGCCGCCAAACAAGTTGTCCAATTGTCGGAATGGAAAAGGTGAGCCTGCGCAGGTACGTCGTGTACACCACTGAAGAGAGAAGAGGTAGGGCCTTCGCTTTTCTGCGATGTACACTCCCGTGCAGTATATTTGGCAAGTTTAATTAAATTTATTTTATAAATTTTTTTTGCGCATCCCCAATTTTTGACAACTTGCGTGGCGATTACTATACCTAACTGTCATTTGACAAGCATATTTTGAGCATGTTACATGCATATTTGCATGGATTTGTCGAGCTTGTTACGGTGCATATAATCCGTCTCTAGTAATGAACAACCGTGATAGATTAATAAATGTAAGTGTGTTATGTAAGATACGGATCTACATCAATTGACCTTATTTTTCTAAAATAGGAAAACCGTAGTCGGATAATTTCTTGCGCCAAACAACTCCGACTCTAACTTTATAAGCCAATACGAACTTACTTTTAACAGTTGACGTTTACAAAACCAGGCATGTCAACGAACCCTCTTTGGAACACGTCTATGTCAGCATTGTCGCGCAGCTTCTCGGCTAGCGCTTTCTCTTGCGCCAGTGGATGCCAGGCGCCGAGGGTGCAAGCCACGTCCTCGTTGGGAAGGTAGTAGTGGCAGCGCCGCGACGCGCGCGCAGACGGCACGTATTCAAATAAACGGACGCGCCGGCAGCGGTGGAGAGATAGCCACAGACCTGAAGCAAAGAACGGTCGAGGTAGAGTTCCTTTCGTTTCACTTTCGCTAGGTACGAGAAGGAACAAAAATTATCAATCAATACTTATTTTATTACTCTGTTGAGTTAGCTATACAGTATTTTGAATGCCTTCTCAAAACAAAACAAACGACTTGTATTATGGGGGTCCACACAGAAAAAACAGCTGTTCCTAACATTTTGCCCAAGGTCGATGTACTTTTTGTATGGAACAGCTGATATTTTTTTCGCGATTTCAATGTTGGCCCCATAGTAAAAGTTATTTGTTTTGATGTACAGAATATGCCCTTAAAAGGATGCTAACTGATTAGAACTAACCCTGAAGTATTCTATCAATAAGCAAAAGCAAAGCAAGTAAGCTTTGCTTAGTTTGGGGCTAGATGGCGCTATGTGAAGTGTCCACCAATATATATTTATTTTTATTTATATGCTGACAACACAAAAGCACGCAATTATAACTCCCGCAAATCTATATTATATAAAAGCGAAAATCACTCACACACTGACTAAACACGAAATCTCGAAACCTACTTGACCCCTGAACCTGAAATTTGGCATGTAGGTAGTTTTTTTTTTTTTTTCTTAGGTCTTGGCATCGCACGTTTTGCATTCTGCCAGGGTCAAGTTTATGATTTTTTCAAGTATTTATATGAAAATCAAGTCAAATATGTCATGATATCACAGTCAGTCACACGAAATTAGTCATAGTCGAGTCCAAGTCATGCCCTAGTAAAGTTGTGGCGACTTTACTATGAGCTTCTACGGAGTTTTGAAAACAACACAAAAAGACATGTTTCACCACATTATATCACTTGCCCACACTCGTGCGTGTAATTCAACACTCAATGAATAAAACACCACCATTTTTAATAATTAATTCGCGAAAAAACACAAGTTTAAGAAAATAATAGAATGCAACGACATGATTTTTCCGTGTTTCCGCCAAAACTCCGTAGGTAGTTTATAGGCAGGAGACGTCAGCTAAGAACGGATTTTGCGACAGGGCTGCATTAAGGGAGTAAAATGGGGGATGAAACTTTCTATCTTCTTTCTAGTTCTTTGTTTTTGAAGTTATATTGATGCAAATTGGTGTTTGGGTAGTCCATTCAAAATAAAATTTGATGTTATTAATATTTTGTGACAGGGATGATTTAAGGGCGATAAACAGGGGATTAATCTTTACAAGGCTAAACACGAAATCTCGAAAACTACTTGATCTGTGAGGCTGAAATTTGGCATTTAGGTAGTTTATAGGTAGTAGTCGTCAGCTCAGAACGGAGTTTGCTATAGGGCTGAATTAAAGGGGTAAAATGGGGGATGAAACATTCTATGGAAGTTCTTTGTTTTTGAAGTTATATTGATGAAAATTCATAATTCATAATTAATTTATTGCATATATGGGTACATGTAAGTGGAAGAGTACAGTTATAAAAGAGCGCCATATATAACCTTTCGGCATGCAAACAAAATAGTATACAATTATAATCAATGATCTTAAATTGGTGTTTGGGAAGTCCATTCAAATTAAAATTTGATGTTATTCATATTTTTTGACAGGGATGATTTAAGGAGGTAAAGCGGGTGATTAAACTTTATAAAGCAAGGTCTTTATTTTTGAAGTTATAATGATGAAAATTGATACGCTTCATTAATAAAAAATAAATAAATAAGTCCCTCCGGGGATCGAAAAACACTCGCCTATTCCACCACGATCCCCCAAGGGATTGAAAAACACTCGCCTATTCCACCACAATCCCCCAGGGGATTGAAAAACACTCGCCTATTCCACCACGATCCCCCAGGGCATTGAAAAACACTCGCCTATTCCACCACAATCCCCCAGGGGATTGAAAAACACTCGCCTATTCCACCACGATCTCCCAGGGTATTGAAAAACACTCCCCTATTCCACCATGATCCTCCAGGGTATTCTTAAATACTCTTATTTTCTTTTAAATCCCCTGTGAAAATGATAACCTTTTTACATATTGTTATTGTCTTTTTACATGGGATTTGAATAACCCGATATTAGACGAATGCGCTCTGTCGATGTCGCTCTGAGATCTATCTGTGTTTACTTTGTTTAATTTCACTATGTTGTCAGTGAATTTTCCATACCAATATAGTTTTGCACACCCCCTAGGGGTAGTTCCTTTTTTCGAAGTCAGTTTATAATGGGTATTTACCCCTGTGCGAAGCCGGGACGGGTCAGCTAGAATAACATAACACAGTTTTAACTATTCTAAGGGAGTGCTTATTTGGCGATGGATTTATTTATTGCATATTTTATAGGTAAGTGTTTCCATACTTTGGGTATTTCTATATTTTCAGAGGACATATTTTTTTTACTGTCTATGCATTAAAAACATGGATTTATTCATGGAGGCGGCACCAACGAGCGCGGGTTTAACGCCCGAAGCATTTGATCATAAAAACAAACGTCACGCTATAAAAATTATGAATATGAAGATAGCCATGAAGGATTCTGTAAAAGTTTAAACTTTTACTGCGTGATATACTTTCATACCAACCATACCAAATGAGATAGCAGCATGATGTCAATATAAGGATATCTAATCAATACCCTTTTTGAATCAGGTAAATAATTAGCTTACCAATAAACCCTGACGATGGCGGATTTCTCCTAAGACGATACGGAGAAGTGTCTTGAAGAACAGACCACAACCCCCACAGCACTTTGGGGTTGATAAGGTGCGCGTCTACCCCGGGACGTTGTTTTAACAACCTGCAAATAGTGTCACAAAATGTAATTTTATCTGTCTTTATCCTGTGAAAGGCAGTGCCGTAAATAGCCTTTTATGCGCCCGGTGCGAGCTTCTATAATTGCATCCTTGAAAAGGAAAATATTCAAAACATGGTCCTGGTCTGGTAATTTTTGTGCCCCTCCAGGACCAGCGCCCAGTGCCTAGGCACCGCTGGCACCACCAATTATTTCTTTCAATATTTTTTTTGTCTGCTTAAAGTACTTTTACAAATGTTGAACGCTATTCTCCCAAACTGGGTGCAGTTAAGTACCCGTATCTTGGGGTATACCGTCCCGTATCATTATCTTTATTATATCTCTTTTACGGCACTGGTGAAAGGTAACAAGTAGAAGCGAGGCCCTATGGTCATGAGACGTAGACCTGGAAAACACCACATGGCCATAATAATATGATGACATCAGCCAGAAGACGTCCTCTGTTGGACAAAGGCATCCTTCTTAATACGGAGGGGTTGCCATAGTCCCCAAGCTTGGTAGACGTCTTGGAGCTCGCAGAATGCTCGCCACCGTTAATCGAGAGGACGCTGCTGTCTGTCCTCCGGTGGTTCTGGATGCAGTTTTAGGGCATACCCAGGTCTACGTCTAGCATTGGGTTAATGTTGATGTTTCGACCTTTAACGATTCTTTGGTGAATCATTGATCTCTCCGAAGGAATATCTTTAAGTCCGATCGTCGGCTGTTTGCTTTCTTTTTTGGATAACATACAGTGAATACACCTTTAGTGTATTTATCGTGCCCAAGAAGTTCCTACTACTTCCATAAGTATGTATGGATGTATATTAGTAGTCTTCACTCTAGAACTTTTTATTTACTTACGTCTTTCTTTCATGTTCTTTTTCTTTATGAAACTATTCTCATACATTTTACTTCTATATGGAACATATACTTACCTTTTATAAACAGGAAATAGTGGATAATCGGGGTTATGGTACCAATCGTCAAGCGTCGCCGTGTAGTTCGAAGGATCCCATATGAGAATGGAAATTCCTTGGTACAAAGGATCTTCTAAAAATTTATATTCAGGCTTCGCTACCACCTGAAACAAGGTATTTCCTTACAAACGAGTCACAAATACGCCAGACCAACAAAGATAACTTGAACCTGTAAGGACGTAAGAGTCACGATTTGTGGGTAAAACCATATTTTACAGCTATGCCTATAGCTATTATAATACTTCATGATTTTCTATTAAAAACATTACACATATTCACTACACAGTACACATATACAATGTGTAAAAATAGGTTAAACAATACTAAAGGGTGTGTACTGTGTACTGTATGTGTATGTGCTCATCGTTATGAACATCTTTTACTATGAGGTCAACCACGAAATTGCGAAAAAATTATCTGCCGTTCCATACAAAAAGTCTATTGACTTTGGACAAAATGTATAGAACAGTTGTTTTTTTTCAGCGGTTTCACGTTTGGCTCCATAGTAAAACTCGTACATAATGATGAATGAGTACATACATACCCTTCAGTATTGTTCAACCTTTTTCTTACACATTGTATACCCCTCCCTTTTAAGGGGGAGGACATCGTCCACCATTGGACGTCTTCTAGCTGGCGATGATGATGACACATATTCAAAGTGCCTAGTTCGTCATATCAAACCAAGGTAAGTACTTACTTGGGAATTCAGGATCCGTATCGTGGTCTTCGAGCCGACATCGTCTGTGTAGTTTTCAGTGGGTGCATTATTGAATCTTATCACCATTTCGTGGGAATCTGCCAATAAAGCAACGGAATTAACTTCCGAACCTTTGTAATCATATCACGGTCAACAATGCCAATGATTGTGATGACTAAGTATCTACAACACCAACTTAATCGTAGGACTTGCGTGAGAGAGCCACTGTCGTATATTCGGAACAAGACTGACAGCCTCCCGTGCAAAATTATAGTTCCCTCGTTTAGTCACAATTACAGTTAAGTTGGCGGCGCTGTATTGTCATAATTGTTATAATTCGTACAAGGCCCCCACGACTCTCAAACTCGGGAACAATAAGTATTGCAACGCGCAACTCTATCACCTAATATAATAAAATTACACGGCCTTGAAAACCACAATGTTTCCGCTCCATTTCGATAATTTAGAAATAAACATACCTAGGTAATTGAATAAGTGAAATCTTTCTTCATGTCGGACTTGTTGGTTCATTAGTTGGGAAATGACACATTGTAACAGCGCGTGACACTGCGTAGAATATTTTCCATGCACAAAGGTCCTTTGTATTATTTTAGCTGCACCCGTGCTTGCATAATTTTTTTTTAGTTCTTCGGCGCATCATCAGCCAGAAGGGGTCCACTGCTGGACGAAGGCCTCCCCCTTAATAGGGAGGGGTTGTCATAATCCCCACGCTTGGCAGGCGGCTTGGGGATCGCAAAATGCTCACCACCGTTAACCAAGAGAACGCTGCTGCCCGTCCTCCGGTGGTTCTGGTTGCAGTTTTAGAACATACCTGGTTTTTCGGCTATTTTCCGGTATAAAAAATACCCAAAACCATTTTATAATGTTTAGTGTATAATGTGGAGTACCAGTACAACATATCAGGGTCATAGGTACTTACGGGTAGACTTTAAACGTAAAGGAAAGCGATTCGAAACCACATTACATTTTTCATCACATTTTTATAGCAGTGAACATGTTCAGAAACTCTTTGCTGGAATCTATGTTTACCGAAACATTATAGGGGTCTATAAATCTAGAATAAACGATTGTTTAATATTAGGCAGCGTGTCTTCAAAAGCAATGCCTTATCGTACTAAATTTAAAATAATACGCTTTTAAAAAAAAACTGACTTCAATTTCGACTACCTAGATGACATCTTCGTATTTTCCTGTTATTATTCCAGTAATTTTGATTTAAAAACCAAAATACTGAATCGATGTCGATAAAATTTATATGGGCCCACCTCTGACGTATCACCTACCAAACAAAAATAATTTTCTAAATCGGTGAACATAAGTATATAAGTCGTAAGTATGTAACGTATATTATGTAGTATATATATATATATAGAAATATATTGGGGGGAGAACATTTATTACACACAGCGCTATCTAGCCCCATACTAAGCAATATCAGGCAGCGTGTCGTCAAAAGCAATGCCTTAACGTACTAGATTTAAAATAATACGCTTTTTAAAAAAACAACCGACTTCAATTTCGACTACCTAGATGACATCTTCGTATTTTCCAGTTATTATTCCAGTAATTTTGATTTAAAAACCAAACTACTGAATCGATATCGATAAAATTTATACGGGCAAACCTCTCACGATACGTACCTACCAAACAAAAATAATTTTCAAAATCGGTGAACATAAGTATATAAGTCATAAGTAAGTATGTAACGTATATTATGTAGTATATATATATATATATAAATATATTGGGGGGAGAACATTTATTACACACAGCGCTATCTAGCCCCATACTAAGCAAAGCTTGTACTATGGAAACCAGATAGCTGATAGAATACGTATATACATAACGTACACAACGTAACGTACTTATATTACGTATGTAAGTCGGTAAAAAAACTTTAGTGTATCCGTTATGGAGACATTTTTTTTGTAGCTAAGAATAACTTCTGAGTGTTAATTGAATAACAGAAATGAATCGAATGATATAATTTGTGCAATTAAGCCATCCGTATAAGAGATAATCTTCTGCACGTAACACATAAGTAAGAAAGCTAAACAATGGGAGCAAACGACATAATTACAGATAAAAGGGTCGATAATTGCGAAGTTTCTTGTCTTATTAAAGAGAAAAATAGTCGCCTTTCCACTCATGCAGCCATCTGTAGACTTGGGATAAGTAATATCTAATATTAGGTGCAAAAGTACAAGGACTGCAAGATAGGTACATGAAAATACATCCTATACCTATAAACAGCTCATAAGAAACGGCAAAAAAAATGTTTCCAGGTGTAAGACCAAAAGGTGTGTAATAAATAGATTTACAAGTTAATCTGTGTACATTCCTAATTTTTAGTATATATTTTTTATAAATAATTTTTCAATTCTTAAAATCTAATTCTTCAAAACTGAGCCATCGACTCGTATGCATGAAATAAAAAAGATAGGGTGTGAAATGGCATTAATAGCGATTGCGCTTCATTTCAATGGATGTATGTACATGCGCTTATGGGACAAATTTATAATTTTTGTTTAATATGTGTCCCTTTTTTTATTTTGTAATGGTGTGTGTGTTTTTGTCGATTCAAACAGTGTACTTAATTCATTTCAATGTGTATTCCAATCTAATTTAAATTTTATTTTATTATGACATTTTTCAATTAATTATTTTTGTTATATGGATTTATGTAATCTGAAATAAATTATGTTTGATTTGATACGATTTCGGCCGAAAACGGTAAGCCTTCACAAACTGACTTCGCGAAAGTTTTTTTTTTTTTTTGTTAAGAGTGTGGCGTAGTCCTTATTCAAGAATGCGTCGCAAATAAAATTACATAGCATAGTCATCACAATTATTATAAAAACCGACATCGTGAAAGTACATAAACTCAACAAATTTAGGATAAGCCGAAAAAAAATATGTTTATCTACAGCTGAAAGTACATTCATTTGTTATTGTACAAATGAATTGATTCGACTTTGTGGACTTCAAACAAGGAACGAAATACACACTTTATATTTCCTACTCATTCAAAATAAAGGATCAAACTACACAAATACATATTTATGCAAATCTGGGGAGATGTTCCGCGGGAGGTATTGTTCGCGCAGGCTGCAGAGTCAACAACCCAAGGGCCTGCATTATGCATGGCCCATTGTACGCTTTCGGACCTCGCCACAATGCTCGGCACAAACAAACGTACGGCGCTGTAACTTGTGATTAGTACTCACTCGTAGAGTACATAATAATATTGACGAACAATTCGTTTGGCACGATTTTCTCATAGTCCTATTAGCCTTATAGACGATTGACGAGCTAAATAAAATGTTGTTTTTTTTTCTTCAAAATATATAAATATTTTATAATTATAGTAGGTTTGCGTTTGACGATATCCTGCCTGATATTTATTATTACTATTATTGATTTATTTAATTAATAAACAGAAAGCAATCATTAAAGGCTATATTTCAAGCTATGTTATCAAGTAACGATGCGGTCTAGAATCGAGCACGCTTACTAGGAAGGAACCTCTGGATTTGAAGACGATATTGTAGTTTTCGGGACTTCGACATAAAGTTCCACATCCTCGCTGTGCGGATAAAAATGTGGGATGGAAGCGCTTTGTGGTATTTCAACCGCAAGTTTCGTGTTGCCAAAAAAGAGCCGAAGAAGGGTTTTAAAAAAAAAAAGCGCGAGTACCGTTCTACGTCGCTAAATTTGACGCGACGGTATAGCAGATTTACTTAGACGAATTTGAGAATATACCGAATTTTATCTAATTATACCGATTTAAATGTCAAATATAACGATCGTCAAGAACGGTACTAGCGTTGTAGGTGTTGAACTCAATTAATTGATAAACTACGGGAAAGTCCTCGGTGAAGCAAGAAACATCCGTGTCGACCAATGTAAATTTCACGTAGATTCTGCCGGTATTTTCGTCTTCATACTTCGTGTTAATGACCATAACAAAAGAACATATTTCTCCAAATTCATCATAATCGCGTTGTTTTTATGCGGTACCGTTGTGCATATTTTAGCCTAAAAGAGATAAATCTGACAGTCTCATTTTTGATTAGCGCGAAACGTTTTTACACACAAAGAAACTGCCGTCTTTGTGATGTAAGAACGAGTTTTTGCGAGATAAAGTACAGATGAAAGCCTACGCAAGGGATGCAGGAAACATGCCTTATGGTGTGATTGTATCAGAACAGACCAGTTTAATGTACGTAATCGCGCAAAGGTTTGTTTAGGAAGTCTGCAAAATTAAGGTTTTCTAAGCAAGATGTGCACTGTTTTCGTATTCTGATTATCTTTTAGCTCTATAGAAAAAATAATCTACATAAGCTGCCGACTCTATGAACATGTAGATATCTTATTTAGTTGTTCCTGGAATTTTAGGATGGCTGAATTCCACAACGTTCAAAACATAAATCCCTATCTCTAGGTATTCCATACAAAGTTGCATCTTTTTAATCAACCCATCTAAAAGGAAAACATCATTTAAAAACACACAAAAGTGTAATTTCAAGCAATTTCAGCCAGTCGGAAGCGTGTGTCACGTCTATCCCACGTCTGGGCAATAAACTTATCGAGTTCTCGAGAAAGGACAGAGACATGTTCTGTGGTTGCAGTGACTAACGCATAGTAACTAATAAAACAATGTTTTACAAAAATATGAATCACGCGCTTACTAGTTTGTAGACCGGTTTAACAAAATATCATATCATTTAAAATACTCGCTGCACCCCACGGTTTTCACCCGCGTAATGATGAATAAAGGCAATGATTACAATGATAAAAAGTAGCCTATATGTTTTTCCGGGAATCCAAATCCGTCCAGCCGTTTTGCGTGACGAGTTAACAAACATACACACACACATACCGACAAACTTTTTTGCATTTATAATATTGATGTGATGTGATATTATACTGATCAGTTATTTACACCGCCATTGGAATGCATCTACGAATCTCTCATTTGCTTTAAAAAAACAGTAAAAATTTAATCTATTATAGGTATAGTAGATCAGCGATAAAACTTTTATTCAGGCACTAGCATAGTAAATAAATTGGGTTTTCCTTCGAGCACGCGCAGGTTTTACTGAATCTCAGGCAAATACCGCGCGCGCCGCCGCCAATGCGTTTGTCGTCTGCGCCATACTTATCAGCAATATCGGACATCACGCAACTCGACGTAAAATGAGCTTTATTGGAGTGGGCATGAATAAATCACATCGAGGAATACTACAATAGAATAAACAAATGGTCGCACTCTCTATGGGTAGCTAAGTATTGCAAAAGAAACATTTTACTAGATAAAAATACAGACTACCTATCAGAGAACACAAAGGACAAAAAAAATGTAGGTACTAGGTATAGATACCTCATTTAAGAATTAGTTCATATAGACGTGTAACGTATGTTTCTGCTCAAGTTCTATCTGTTTGAATAGTTTCATATGATGATGAACTAATTTAAAACACATGGTGGCGATTCTGTTGCACCGCTCACTAAACTAAACTAATCTGACAGGTCTACGCGTCTCATTTCATTACAATATGTTAGAAAAGGATGTCAACAAGTTTCGTCCTGTCAAATTAAGTTTAGGTTAGTCAGCGGTGCAACAGAATCGACACCATTGTGGTCAATTTTGAAGGCTTTAGTTGACAGTTCTAAACGAATAAAAATATTGCTGTCACTTTTTTACTAGGCATGTTTAGCTAAGGACAGCAATACTTTAGTTAGTTTAGTTCTGTCAACTAAAACCTTCAAAATCGACCACAATATAAATATTAATAGATCCAGTGAGCGATTCTCCATACAAAATGTATTCCCCTATTTTCTTCCTGGATAATGCCTCTAGAACATTTTTTTTATAACGTCTCGGTGTAGTTTGTCCTAGACGTTATAAAAAAAAAGTAAGAAAAAAGAAGGAAATGACAGAGACAGCGTCTACAGTAGTGTAAAGTAAAGAAAAAGACAAAGATGGAGAATCGCTCACCAGAGTCACCAGATACTAATAATAGTACATTATGATACGAGTGTGCTATGTTGGTCATTACACTAGAGGCGGTATTATGCGCGCGAGCCGCAGGCGAGCGCGATAAGAAAGCCGAGAGCGTAATGACTAATAGCACAAGAGTTCCATACGACTGTTTTCGTCACACTTGCGAGGAAAAAACCAATTTTTTTTGATAATAATCAACCACACAGCGAAAACGTCAACAAACATTTGCGGAAAATGGCGCCCAAATCAGTAATGCGCGCGCAGGTTGACATTTACTTCAGCGGCATAAGAACTCTTTGTTGGTATTACAAAAAAACTGTAAGTATTACCCGGCTATATTAAGAGTGCTTCGTACACGTACGTCTAATTGCAGTCACGTACAAACTTGACTTTACCGGGTTATACCTATTATAGTACAAGTGCCGTAATGTAAAGTAAAAAGCACGCGTGTATAATAGCTTGGATTATGAGCCTAAAAGCGATGTAATAAGATCTACTTTACGAGCAAGTGTGATGAAAATACTAATAAATCACTGCCGGTATAGTCGAATATGTTTTTTGTGATTTATGGGCTTGCGTTTGACTGCCAATTCGTCTATCTACGACGGAATACGTTTGCCTAGAATAAACGATTCACTTGTGACTTGAAGACACCCAGATTGTAACTGCCGAAAACACCTAAACGGAACGGACCTATAAGGAATTAGCTGTCGCTAATTCCTTATTTATACCTATAGGTAAATATCTAATTATTATATTATTATGGCTCATCCAGGACATTTTTTTTGTAAATTTTACCTATATCTAAATATATACTTAGTACTTTTATTATGACTGACGTGGTTTCCACGTGGGGTCGAGAATCCGATTAAACGTGAGTATTCCCGTATAAATAAAACAAAATGTACTAAGTACTTGTTAGTCAATGGAGGAAGTAGGTATGGCTTTCACAGCGACTCATTATTTTCCACTAGAAACATTGCATTAATTATCCTTTTTTAAAACCACGTCCCTATTTAGGTAATGTACAACAAGGTAAGTTTTACAATAAAACATATTGAATCACTACCTTTTGACCCATTGATTCAGCTTTTAATTCTAATTGGCTTTCATACCTTTTGGGCGATACCAGTGAGTAATGAAATGTTATGTAAAGTAGGACGGTGGTCAATAGTTTAGCGTTATTCGCATACGATTTGGGACGGTCGACGAAGACGGCAGTGCGCGCATTTCAATGCGTCCCACAAAGCAGAGATCCGATGCGATAACTGACACAATACTCGGTCGATCACCTATACCCCGGCCATAACACGACTTCTTGTAGTACATTGACTTATATTGGCATTATTACCACATATTCAATGAGGATCGAACAATTGTGAACATTTTGTCATTTTGTAACAAGTAACAATCTGGTAACAATAATTTAGTAACAACGTATTGAATTAAATATAAATAACTCAATAAAAATCTGTCTTTCAATAAAAAATTGAGTTCTAGTACACTAAGCAATAAATCACAAGCTGCTAAAAAATACTTTCGCCCACGTACGCTGACTAGGTATCAAAAGTGTGCCACAAACGCGCTCATTGCGGGTTCTTGATCTATGACACAAAAGTAAGCGTCTAAATAAATAATAAAGCTTGTAACCGAAGCACATTTAGGACGTTAACTGTAAATAGTCAAGTAACCGAGGTAGGTAGTACGCGGTTCACGGAACGCGGGTATCGGCTGCCAGCTCACATGCATGTGATTCATCGAACGTATGCACTGCGGGGCCTATTCTGCGACCCTCGTCTCGCAACTCTAATGAGATAAAGGCATGTTCTTAAACTGCATCGTACGAGGTTTAAACATGTATATTTGATATCACATGGCAGCAATTATTCGTTTGATTAATGAGATCGCTGAACCTTACCTATAAACTCTCCTAATCTTGACCCAAGCAGTGCCCCTGCATTGGTTACGACAGCACAGGTATTGTAATCATGACCTTCTCGCAGTGGTGATTTTGGAATCTGAAACCCTAGCCTCGCAAAAGGCTCATCTTCAGCTGTTATAGTACTTATTTTAATATTTTTCAACGCGCATATGACGTCTTCCTTGGGTGCTTCCTTGTTATTGCCTCCTTCATACTTGACGTCGTAGATGTTCTGGGAATCCAGTCCTGAACGGAAAACTTTGCTCTCACCCATTAACACTCTATGAAACTCTTTAAGCAGCAAATCTCTGAACTCTTTTGTCTTCGCTTCACATTCCGATGTACTGAGATCGTCGCATACGTATTTTTCACTGTCGAATTCTAGTAGGGGTTTGTGAATGTTAGGGAATCTCGGACTGCCTTGACTTTTTCTCACTACTATATTTGCAGACGGGCGGCCTTGGGAGCCCGAAGTCTTACCAGGTGCTAGTATACCGCTCCAAGCGGAGCCGACAGCAGACCTCCGCCGTTTGTGAATGAACAACGTCGAATTGAATGGTGACCTCGAATACTCAGAATATTTTTCTGGGAAGTTTAACGAAGACGTCTTGTGCGACGTTTCTGGCGCCTTATTGAATAACCTCTGCTTCTCTATATACATCCAATACTGTGACCAAATTAGGTACAAATAGCCGCACATACCGAAGCAAAGGAGGTTAATGAATACCCAAACAGACATCGCTGCTGCTTTCATCTTTCAGGCTAGTATGTAAACTTGTGTATAACCTTAATTTACACTTTAAAGCACAAGGAACACAGGTAGCTTATAATTATAACAGTGCAAATTAGGTATAAAATCACAACCGGACTAAATGTAACAAATTGCTTCGTGAGATACGAAGACAATGTTGGGCGGAGCAATCAGCTGTGGAGAGGCGAGCGAGCGCGCCTGCGTGAGATGCTGTCTAAAGTCCGCAGATCTTTGTAGCCCTCCCTACACAACCGGATCGGATCCCACAACCTCAATGTAACAAGACCACAATTTCAATCCTATAGCATTTTTTTTATAATGAATCAGTGGCCGTGAAACTTGAAGTCTGAAATTTGAAGCCCAAAGTTTCAAATTAGCGACTCTTAAAAACATAGCCTTATATAATAGCATAACTTAATTAATTAATGTATTATTATTATCCATAAAATATAAGACTGTATTAAAGGCTGATATATTATCGCATATTTTTCTATATGTTTATAATGGGGTATATTCGCAAAGAGCAAATATGGGGCAAAAAGGTAGCCCGAAGAATCCAACTCGGATGGGCAGCGTTCGGGAACTTGCGTGATATCTTCTCGTCCAAAATACCGCAGTGTCTGAAGACAAGGGTCAACTTGTGTGTGTTGCCAGTGATGACATATATGGAACTGAAACGTGGTTAAAGATAACTGCTAGCCTTTTAAAGAAACTCAGAGTCACACAACGGGCAATGGAGAGAGCTATGCTCAGAGTTACTTTGCGCGATAAAATCCGGAACCAGGATATTCGCCAAAGAACCAAAGTCACCGACATAGCTCGCAGGGTTTGCAAGGTGAAGTGGCAATGGGCAGGCCACATCTCTCGAAGAAGTGATAAACAATGGGGAAGAAAGGTTCTTGAGTGGCGACCGCGAAACGGATGACGCAGCGTAGGAAGGCCTCCCACTAGGTGGACCGACAACATTGTAAAAGTCGCGGGCAACCGGTGGATGCAAATGGCTGGTTGTCGTACAGTGTGGCGGTCTAAGAGGGAGACCTTCGTTCAGCAGTAGACGTCTCCGGGCTGATGATGATGATGATAATGGGGAATATTAATTAAAAAAAAAAAAAAACCTGTTTACTATATAAAACAAAATATCCTACTGAATATAAATGGCTATAAAGCAAGCAAGCCGTCAAGATCGCTACCCCACAGGTGTTCCCAGAACATTGGCGATATTCACTCCTTGAATGACTATGCTCAACTTTTGAGAGAAGTATGCTTGCTCTGAAATCGCCGCTTCGGAAGGTCTTTACCAAAAAGATTTAACAGATGACAACGGGCCCATAGCTTCCACAGCTAGCCCAAAAAACTCGTAATGTGCGCTAAGTAGTGAATATTTTCTTTGTTTGTTGAGCTGGGCTGGTTCTGCCGCGAGTCCAGCAGTGCAACCGAACCTGCCTTCCTGTGACGGTGCTAGCTGCTAGCGTCCACGCGTGTAACGTCTCCGAGGCACAGCCAAGCGATCACGGTACTAACTTGGCACTGTCCGGACGCTTACCATCTGTCGACATTCGGTTCTCGATTCTAAAGTCGAAGGCACGCGGGAACTCTCCCGCAGCTATCTTGGCGGCGTTTTAGCGATCTTGTTTGATATTTTTAAATAGGTTAGTTTTAGGTTATTATTTTAATTATTTTAAGATACGAGATATGATATAATTATAATTTATACAGTATATGTAACAGTACATTCATTTTGTAAAGCCTTTAACTTTCAAGTTATTATGTATAAAATATAGTCAACAAAAATTTAAAAATTTGACAAAAGACAGACGCCGCAGTCCGTGGAGCTAAGCAAAAATTTTTTAAAAAATATATTAAAAGTTACAGTATATTTGAGTTAAATGAATTCATGTATAATAAATTAAGGTTCATTCAAATAAATGATTAAAACTCAAGGAGAAAGTTATTTATAAATATGGTTTATTTCCAAAATACTTAATATAGTAATTCCAAAGTAAAGCAGGTTTGTAAAAACCGATGATTTCACAACCAAAGTGTGTAGATTGTAGGTATACAGGGATACTGGTAACTTTTGCATAACCTCTTAAACACGTCTTCTTAAACAGTTCTTTGTCTTGATGTACTAAAGTCAGAGGTTGTCCGTAATTTACCAATATCCCTGTATATATCTACTAAGTAGTTACTTAGTGTAAGTTAGGTTATTATTCTGTGCTATTTAATGCTAGTTTGTTTAATTTGGCAATGTTTAAAAATATGCTAGTAATATTCATTAACTTTTCCAGATATATCTAATATATAAACATTACTAGAAACTATTATAGCAACGAAATTTTACAAGACCGCATATTACAAGGAAAGACTTAAGATTGCAAGAGATGTAATTATATAATAATTAATACTTTATATTTTAAGTGGCTTTGTAAATGGAAATAAATATTATTATTATTATTCGTCTTTATTCTTTAGAGTTCTCTCGTTTCCGAGGTATTTTTACTATTTTTGCGGGCTTTTGGCCAAACAAAAACAGAATTGTTAATTTATATTTGGTTGGTCAAACGACAGAAATTTCCGGACTATTCTGCAAGTATTTAATATGGCTGCGTTTTGTAATAAAATATATGTGAGTTTATGAATATTCCGTGTTTCTAAACTTGTCAATAGTGAGTGCGGAATAACACCGGTTGTTGAAATTATGATTGTTATGGTTTTTACAATTTTGACTTTCCATTGTGACTTGATTTTAACGGTTAAATCAGTATATTTGGCAATTTTTTCAGTGTAGGTGTTTGATATATTGTGGGTGTTGGATACGGCGATATCTATGAGATAAACTGTGTCATTCTTTTTGTCATGGAGTGTGATGTCTGGCCTATTGAAGTGCACTGTCTTGTCTTTTATTATGGTCCTGTCCCAGTAAAGTTTGTAATCTCTTGTTGAATCTTAAATAATTTCAGGTTTGTATTTATAGTACGCTATCTTCTCGTTAATAAGTTTATATTTAAAAGCAAGGTATTGGTGGACAAGGTCAGCAATTTGGTCATGTCAGTGTTAATAGTCAGTTTGTGTAATTGAACTACAGGCTCCAGTGATGTGTTGGATGGTTTCTGGGCTATGGTGACAGTGTCGACATAAATCTGATTGTACAGAATGATCTTTGATTATATGTTTTCTGTAGTTCAGGGTGTGGATAGTTTGGTCTTGGATTGCTAGCATGAAGCCTTCCGTTTCAGGAAAGAGTTCACCGCGCTTTAGCCACATGTTAGACGCAATTTTATCTACTATTGGGTTTATCAAGTCGCGGCGATGTCTCCCGTGTAAGGATTTTTTCAGCCAGCAGTTAATTTTCTCATCTGCGGCAACTATAACTTTGTTTCTCTGATTCGTTTGCGATTTTAAGTTCAATGGAGTTAATTTAGTGTCTGCATTAACTATGGCTTTGTGAAGTAATGTTCTGTCCGCTTCCTGATGAAAAAAATTACGAATTGATATTATTTGGGAGTTATGGAGGTTGGTGATGTCTATAATACCTCTACCACCTTCTATTTTGGAAAGTGTTAGTCTTTCAATACACGAACGGGGGTGATGCTTTCTATTTATTATTATTATTTATTATTTCCTTCTCGGAAACATGTAGGTACCTCCACGGGGGGAAAATGTACAATCGCGGGTAAAAACTCCCTGAATCATCATTATAGTTATGAGTGCGCAATGTGTTCCTCTGTCTTTCACGCAGCAACGGTGTTGCATTGGTAAATTTTTAGGGTTCCGTGGGTCCTAAGAGCATCAAACGGGACACTATTACTAAGTTTGCGCAGACATTCTGTATCGTCATCAGCCATAAACCACACACTGCTGGACGAAGGCCTCCCCCTTAATAGAGGGGTGTTGCCATAATCCCCACACTTGTCAGGCGGCTTGGGGTTCGGTATAGACATTCTGTATGTCCGATATTAATAAGCTGTAGTGTTTTTTATGCAATGGTGTGGCGATACGGGCCAGACGTTGGCCTGGTGATAATCGTCACGCCCGTCCATAACAGTACGTAGCAGTGCCAGAATTGAGAAGTTGCGAACACAATCCTGCCCCGCACTACACTGCGCTCGTCACCCTGAGATATTAGACGTCAAATCTCTTCATGCCCAATGATTTCTCTGGTATCATTGCCCTTCAAACCGAAACACAGTAATGCTTGCACACTACTGCTTGGCGGTTGAATTATATATACCTACTTATCACACTACCACATCACACTAATATAGTGTGATACACTGCATACGCATAATTCCTATGTCTGTTCTGATTGCCATTGATTGAAAATCAAAAAATCCATAATAAATTAAACATTCAAAGATGACATTATTCTATGTTTTTTTAAATATATTCTGGAAAAGTTAACGAATTTATTTTCTTTCATTTAATTGCCTACCTTTAAGCATTTACATATCATATTTTAGCTAAGTAGAAACTTTAAGCATTCATAATGGAATATTTAAGATATTTTCTATTTATTTAATTATTGGTAACTACATTTTAGTTCAATTTTAAATAGCTAATGATACTTGGTACTTTGTACGATATGAGGTTCATACAAAAGGTTTCTACCATTTTATTTTGTACGAGTAAGCATATCTTGGCAAATAGAGTAGAAATGATTAGAGGCGCCACTATAGGAAATAGTACACCATACAAGCAACCCTGTAGTACGTCTGAGGAAGATGTTTGGATGAAATCCTCACACTGCCCTGTTGTTGTTGTTTCTAATAGTTCCTGGCCATGGATACTAGTCCTTCAGCCGAATACATATTTCTTCATCGATCCTTCTTTCTGCAGTTAAATGAGTCGTAGTCACAGTCTAAGTCACAGTCAAGTCCAATCATGCCCTAGTAAAGTCGTGGCAACTTTACTACAAGCTTCTTCGGAGTTTTGGAAACAACACGAAAAGACACGTTTCACTACATTATATCACTTGCCCACACTCTTGCTCGTAAATCAGCACTTAATGAATAAAACGCCACTATTTTTATGCATTAACACTCGAAAAAACACAAGTTTTGGAAAATAATACAATGCAGCGACATGATTTTCTCGCGTTCCCGCCAAACTTACTCCACACTGCCCTGTTTTCCATAGTATTGCCAGGAGAAGAAAAAAAAATTGCCGTTCTAGACTTTTTGCCAAGATAACAAAACATGTGTTAGCTCTTTTTGATTTGTATATATATTTTTTCTCTGGTTATCTAAAATTTAAAACAAACTTAACATTTGACTAGAAAACTTAACATTATAAATTTTAAAAATCGTAAAGCTGAGAAGTCAGCCCTAATGTCATATTGAATATGCTGCCTGAAGACATCTGACCTGTCTTTGCAGTTGTTGTTAAAGGACAATAACCAACAAATAAATGTGTCATCCGACATAAATGCCACTAGCGATCACCGATCCAAAAAGTGACGGGATCATCAGTTACTTACGTTTTAACAAGTATACTTATTATTAAAAGATAAACAACAAAAATTCGACTGCAAAATGTAGCCTATATAACGGACATAAAGATGACTTCAAGACGTCCCATTTCAAAATCGGACAAGCCTTTCGTATTACTGGAGTTCAAAATTACAGTCGAAAGACATTACGCATGTAAACAAAATTCTGATTACAACAAAAACAAAATATCACCAAAATCTGAGTAATGTTCACAAAACAAACAGCTTTTTGAACACAGCTCTCGAATACTACATATATTTGGCCTATATAATTTTCGTAAGTAAATTATGGATTATCTAAACTAAAACTGCGCGCCCCTATCTAAATCTGTATCGAAGAATAGTTCTTACATGCAACGTAATAAGCGCGAAGTTTTAGTTTAGACCATCTCTAGATAGTTAGTAGTTAACGATTTCAAATTCAATCATGAATTTAGCAATGTTCACTACTTATACAAATTATTGCTAACTATATAATAATTTGTAACCGTATCAACCAAACACAATATTGGTTTGGGTCAAGATAGGAAAAGGATGTTTAGGCCCTAATAACAGCCGAACACAAAGGATAATCAATTAATCATTATGGTTTTCTCTTGGATGATCAGTGCAGGACTTATCGCTCCCATCTTGAATAAGAATAAGATTCAGATTTGGTTGGCGCCGATCACGGCGAACCAAAGAGAGATAAAGAGGAAATAAATCCTCATTTGTTGATAAGGGATCAGTCTCACTTTGCTAGGATCTAGGGAAGGGTATAGGATGCCAACCAATGTTGGTCACACGAGACTTAGCGGTCGCAGTCGTTCCAACGCTTTCAGTACAGAAGAGGAGCAGTCACATGTGAAAAGGGTATCAGTCGTCGCTAGCGACATAGGCTAGCGGTCTAGGGAAGGGTATAAGATGACAACCAACGTTCGACACTGGTCTCAGCGGTCGCTATCATTCCAAAGCTTTCAGCAGAGAAGAGAAGCGGTCAGATGTTAAAAAGGTATCAGTCCCACCTCACTAGGATCTAGGAAAGGATATGGAATTACAACCAACTGTCGACACTTTCTTCTTAGCGGTCGCAATCATTCCAATGTGTTCAGTAGATAAGAGAAGTAGTGAGATGTTAAAAAGGTATCACACCGCATTCTCACCTCGCTAGGATCTAGGCAAGGGTATAGGATGACAACCAACATTCTAGGAAATCAGTCTCACTTCGCTAGGATCTAGGGCAGGGTATAGTATGACAACCACCGTTTTTCACTCTCGTCATTTCAATATTTTCAGTAGAGAATCAGTCACGTGTTAATAGGGGATCAGTCTCATCTCGATAGGACAAAGGAGTGTAGGATGGCAACCAGCATTCGTCACTTGAGACCCGGCGGTCACAGTCGTTCCAACGCTTGCAGTGGAAGAAAAAAGTAGTCACGTGTTAATAAGGAATCATTCTCACCTCGCTAGGATCTAGGGAAGGGTATAGGATGAAAACCAGCTTTCGTCACAACATTTCAACGATCGCGATCGTTCCAGCGCGTGTAAGGAGGAGGCTCCGGCGACCCGTCGCGTCGTGTCAGGAGCGTGGAGTAGTGGAGGATAGGCAGCATTGCGCCACCCAGTACCATTGCACCGAGAGGTGGTTTGTGCACCAACCTGGGAGTGGAATAAAACTTTATTATACCAAATTTATTAAGTGACAAGCCTTCTTACACTTACCATTACAACTCCTTCTAGGATAAGGCTACCTAAATATTCATCAACAGCCAGAAAACGCCCACTGTTGGACGAAGGCCTCCCCTTAATAAGGGGGTTTGCCAAAATCCCCACGCTTGGCAGGCGGTTTGGGGATCGCAGAATGCTCACCGCCGTTAACTGAGAGGACGCTCCTGCCCGTCATCCGGTGGTTCTGGGTGCCGTTTTAAAACATACCCAGGTCCAAATATTAACCTATATATTAAAAGGGCTTTTCACACCACCTGCTCGACAATGTCCAATTGAATACGTTGAGGTTGCATGATATGTAATTACATATCATGCAACCTCAACGTAAACTAAAGCATTATCTCTTAAGGGATATAAAGTGGTATGAAACTCCCTAAGGAATAAAGTGATATGAATTTGGAACGTCAAATCGTGTGGAAACTCGTGGAAAACTCTATGTAAAAAGATGCCCATATGGCATTGTAAAGAGGTGTGTTCGAAAATCGAACTGGCCACCATAAACAGAACTCAAAAAAAAAGGTGCGTTTACAAAGAATGTGAAACAAAAGACGGTGTTTGGTCTTGTGAATGTCAGTGAATTTTAATTTATGGAGCCCTGGCTTTTTATTGTCTCGCAGAAGGTGTGAAAAGTAGAGTATGCTCCTCTGGAATAAAGCCTGTCTTCGTCTTGGGCAACTTGAACACCTCGCTTCACTCAGGACTCTATATAACTCCTGAGCGTACTACTATTGAATGCTTGTAACCAAACTTTGTATTACTTTACTTCGTACCTATATAATGTTGTTGCCGAGTATTCCACCGTCCACTTCAAAACGAAACATCATTTCATGACTCATAGCTTCCAAAATTATTAAGATGAGGCATGCTAAATAATTGTATGACTAGCCAATTTCACAAGCGCAATTTGGCCTAAAATTTGTCATACTTTTTTTTATACAATCTAGTAACGAGACGAGCAAGACGTTCGCCTGGTGGTAAGCGTCACGCCTGCTACTAACAGTAGCAGTGCCAGAATTGTGCACTTGCGAACACAATCTTGCGCCGCACTGCACTGCGCTCGTCACCCTGAGATATTAGATGTTAAATTTCTTCATACCCAGTAATTACTCTGGTAACATTGCCCTTCAAACCGGAACTCAGTAATGCTTGCACACTACTGCTTGGCGGTTGAATAACTGGCAAAGGTGTGGTACTTCCCCAGGCGGACTCTGCAGTAGAGTCCTACCACTACAAAAAGATTCATTTATACCAGATGTATAGTTTTTTTTTCTTCTAAATTCTACCTGCACAAAACGCATGCTTTTATGCCATGTTTTAGGTAAGAATAAAAACTACTCACCATGGTACTGAAATCACGAACATTGTGTATGAAAATGCCAAAACTAAGTTGACCCAAACTCTTGTACATCTTCTCAGGTTGTTTGATATCCATTGGCTTTGGAGCACTGTAACAAGTGACGTCTTAATGTTTTAGGTACTTCACATCAACAGCCGGAAGACGTCCACTGCTGGACGAAGGCCTCTTCCTTGAATGGAGGTATTGCCATAATCCCCACGCTTGGCAGGCGGCTTGGGGATCGCAGAATGGTTAACACCGTTAACTGAGAGGACGCTGCTGCCCGTCCTCCGGTGGTTCTGGATGCAGTTTTAGGACATACCCAGGTCCTTACTGTTTACTGTTGAGGTACTTACTGTTTAATAATCAAGGCAAGTCAGTATACACGTATATACTATGCAAAGATTGGCCAACATAAACAATTGTAACACCACAAACGTAAAAAAAAAATTACAAAGAAGTTTTCAGGCATAAAACCAAAAAGTAAAAAATAAGTTGATTTTTTTTTCATGCTAAACATTTGTGTCTTTATGTATATCTAGGTGTACAAACTGTACATTCAGTAACTTTATAGCCTGTTTTTTTTTAAATGACATACTGCCAGAAACTATGCTGTGAAATCAAATCAGTGCGCTGTCCAAGAGGTTGTTTGCTGTTAGACGCAATCTAGTAGGTGTCTTCAAGTCGCAAGTGACTCGGTTTTTTCTAGGCATGCTCCATCAGGGATCACACTTAACATCAGGCAGGTTAGCATCAAATATAAGCCAATTTTTGTTTTTTTTAAATATGTTTATTAGCTCCACTGACAGCACGGACACTGCCTTTTGTCAACTTTTAACATTTTTACTAACAAAATTTTACACTAAAAATGTGGTAAGCTCACAGAGTAATAGAGGCAGAGATGGGATCAAAGGATTTTTCTCCTTAAAAAGACGCGTGACTGTGCGGGGAGGTGTAGGATCGCGGGAGGAGTGGCAAATTGTACTGCCATCTAGCGGTTTTCAGGAAAAGTTTTTGAGAATCGAACTAGTGAACTAACACTAAGCTGAATTAACACATAATTTCTTAATATCACGCTAGATGTCGCGTTTTTAAACAATATAGAACGAATCACTAAATATAGAAATAAAATTACTTACGAATTAAATTAGTCAAAGTCAAAGTGAAATCGTTTATTGCACATTATGGATTATGTAAAACTGATATTAATAACATAAACATAATGACCCAAATGAGGGTATAGCAATTAAGTGTGGATGATGTGGTAAGATGCCAATCATGCCATCTAAATATTTCCCTCAGTCATTTTTAAATAAAGAAACAGAGCAACTTATTTCATTTTTACTGTTACTGGGTAAAAACATTAAAATCTAATTCTAATATGTAAGTTTGAATGACCGTTACGCGAGGCGGACGTTAGCACACTGAGCAAATAAATATGACGTCACACACTGCGTCCGCAAAATAGGATCTGCGGCTGCAAGTCGCTCATCGCAACTCCTTATCCTCCATGGGAAAGATTCATGATTTTGCGTGTCATCCTTGCGCATTAAGCCAACATTTAAATAAAAAAGCAACTTACACAAAGTGACCCAATCCGGATGCAGCGTCATGGCCGAAGCGAACACCTGTACGAATCCCAGCAGCCTGTACTTCCAGGTGTGAATGTTAGCGTCTCGTTGCTCCAGCTCATTTAGTTGCTTCAGACTGTAAGAGCCCTTGCGGAAAAGAGATATCGGATCAGCTGCAGGGAAATTCTCAGGGCCGTATGCCTGGAGGGTGCCGCTCTCTACTACACCTACTGCTGTGTACTGTGAAAAGAAAATGGAACACTGAAAACAATTAATTTTATATTATAGAGGATTTCTTTCTTTGGTCACAGAATAAATAATAGTATTTCGTACAGAAAGTTCACTCCGCAAAGGAATTGAAATAAATAAGGACTCTATCTATTAGGCAATAAAGTAGCAATTCAACTCGCACAGCGCTGGTTACCGCTCGCTATATTCACCTAGATATACCGCTCTCTTTCTATCACGTATGCTTAGTTACGTGCCTTGAATTGTCCTCTCGGAGCGCAGCGCCGGCCGAACATACCTAAACTGCGGAGTGCGGAGTGACACCCCCCTGCTTCGGCGGGGCTGTTCAGCACTCAGGACGTCTTGTTTCATCTTAAAGCAGTTATTACAACCACTAAGAGTGCTCAAAGAAAGATCACTCATAGCAGGTTGCTGATCTATTTTATGTTAAAACGCGAGTATGATATTTATACTGGTCATTTTACGACACTCCCATTTTTTATCACATTGATAAAAGTCCATCCTCATTATGTACAGTACAGTACACTATTGACATGTACTAAATTCAAGCACGAGTCTATTATAATCTCCTAAGTGATCAGGAACGCGATGTTCGCGATTTACACTAAAAGTGGTGAAAATACTGGACTTAAAAAATTACTTACAATATCATCTTCCCGGCCCGCATAAGTGAAGTGCACCCTAAGATCTCCGATCTCATGCTGCAGCGCGCTGTCGCCGTGGTAGTAGAATCCGGAGTGCAACTTGATGTCGCCGCGCTCCGGCCGCGAGTCCGACCAGATCTCGTAATAGTCATTTACTTTACGCTTTATCTCTAAACCTGGAATATTAAACACACTATATATAAAACACATTTGACCTTTGATCATATATGTAATGATAGTCTTTCTCTGTTGCCGTTTTGGAAAATACAATACAATGGAGGCAGACAGGAGAAAACCATACTTGATATAGAACATGCAACTAAAAAAACCTGCTTTAGTTTGAATGTTAACAGCAGGCCGCTTTTATTTGAAATAAAAATTTAATTTAAACTACCTACTTGCCCAAAATGTTATGATTAATTGATACATTGTACAATGGTTAAGAGAGGTCGCACATTGATTCGGCACGGCACCCGACAGGACCCACCCCGGGGGTACCCGCCTTGTCGGGGCGGGGGGGCTTAGTAGCCGTGGGAAGTGTCCCCACGGTGAAGCTAAGAGGTACCCGAGGTGGGGCCGCGGAAGCGGCCACAGTGGGGGGCTAGGCCACTGCACGGGCCTGAGGGCTGGAGACAGGCCAGAGGGGCCAAAGCTCTCCATTCCCAAGGGCCACGGCAGGGGCTGGGCCTGTGGGTCCGGACCTAGCTAGTCCGGACATGAGGGCTCTCCGCGTGTCCCTCTGATCAGCAGAGGGCACAGTGGAGAGCGAGGAGGGACGGCCGGGTGGTGGCCTCATCAAGGGCTTTCCCTGAGGGGGCACCCACCGGGTGTGTCGTGGTGGGGCTGCGGGATGGGGACAGGCCAGAGGGGCCACAGCTCCCCATCCCCAGCGGCCGAAGTGGCAGGCAGCGGGGCCACTCACCTGACCCGCCGCATGGAGGCCAGGGCGTTCGGACGTGGGGCCGTCCGGCGCCCATCACGCTGGCAGGGTCTCCGAGGTGGAGGATGCACGATGTGTCTGGTGTTCCGATACATCGTGCATCGGTGCGGGGGGAGTTTCGGCTCGCCGTGGTGGGCCCGAAAGGGCAGCGCCGTCGAGGTCACGGATGAATGCGAGAGCGTATCCGTGACCTCGACAATAGGCGCAGTGTGGGGTTGGGTTTTTAGTCGGTAGGGGTGCCACCGAGACTCACTCTGGCATCGAGTACAAAGTTTGTCATCAAACATACATACTAACACTATACTGTACAAGTATTGTATATTCTGTACTGTTTTTTGTACATATCCTATACAATGTGTAACAAAAAAGTTCAACAATACTCAAGGTTATGTATGTGCTCATCATTATGAACAGTTTTTACTATCGGGCCAACCCTGAAATCCCTGTTCATAATCATTAATACATAGATACACTTCAGTATTGTACCTTTTTGTTACATTTTGTATATCAACAGCCTGAAAACGTCCACTGCTGGACGAAGCCTTCTCCCTTAATAGGGAGGGGTTGCCATAATCCCATGCTTGGCAGGCGGCTTGGGGATTGATTCGAACATTTTTTGTACACTAATACAAAAATAACTAGAATTGTATCAAAATGAATACCCACCTAAGTACAACCACCCTATTTTAACACTATCAGCAACATGTGTTTCACTGAACAAAGGCATGGAGGTGGGGTTATGGTGTCCTGGCCTGATGTAGAACAGCTCAGAGTCCACCACGTAGTCTCTCCAGTCCTTGTGGTACCAGTAGGTCTTGTGAGATTCATCTGCAGGTTCACTGAGGAAGTTCTCTTGTTCCCTGAAAATATATGAGATAACATAATTAAATAAAGGTGAAATACACAATACATAATAAAATACATTTTATTATGGCAGTGACACAGACAGCATATTCCTCCTGCACATGAAACAGATAAAGATAGAGAGAGATAGAGAGAGAGAGTGAGAGAGAGAGAGTGAGAAAGAGTGAGTGAGAGAGAGAGAGAGTGTGAGAGAGAGAGAGAGTGATAGTCATCAGAATAGGTTGGTGAATAGGTATCAGTCATTATTTGGTGACTTTATAACAATTATTATTGTCATTGAGTTCTGTTCTGGCACACTGAATTTTCCTTTGCATTGTTGTAGCAACCTAAAATTAACAGTGATTATGACCTTATACATGGCCTTTACGTCTATTACAGACGATTTAAACAGTGTGTGAAGAATGACACTTATTTTGGTGGTTGAATAAATTCAAGAGCGGCATAGTCATCCACACCGTGAGCAGCTGTGTGTCACGACAGATGGATTGGTGCCGTTTTGCTCGTTTTACCGCAAGCTTGTCGAACCAGGCACTATCGTGAAGCCTCTGACCCTCCTTAATATGGTTCCTCCAATGGTCCCTGTCCTCCGCGACCTTTTCCCATCTGCTATGCTCGATATTGAATGTGGTCAGATCATAATTGACGCACTCTTTAAAGCGAAGCACAGGACTTCCAATGCTTCGCCTTGCTTCTGACCTTAGTTATATATTATAAATATAGTATAAGCATTTGTATGTCATCTAGCTATACTCTCAATTAATCTCATCTCATTGGCTTGGGCACAGGGCAAGGCAACACTTCACTACTTGTACCAACACTGACTCCAGCATGGAACCAAGTGTATGTTTGTCATGAGGGAAGGTACAATCAGTCCATAGGATTTATTGTCAATGCCAGTAAGAAGTATAACTTTTGATTTATTGCTATGCTATTCTTCAGTAAATAACTTACGTAGATTCCTCAATCCACTGGTACATCTGTACCCGTTTCCTGAGCTTTACCGCTTGGACATGAATATTGTAATCAGGTTCCGATATAGGCTCCAAGATGCGCAGTGGGCCCACTATGTGCACCACTTTGCCTTCATATTTCGCTGCCTCTTCACCAATATGAACATCAATGCTCTCAGCTGCAGATACAAGCTCTTCCAACATCAAGTTACTCTCTATCGTTCTACCCTGTATTCAAAGAAGAAGAAAGTAATAAGTATGAAAGTTTGTACAAAAATATCACATAGATTTCATACTATTAGAATTTAAAATTATTACCTCTGCCCATATCAAAAAATATGTCACACCTGAAAATAAAACCATACTGAGTATTGTAGTCAGCCATGTCTGCTTAAATTGATGTTTAACAGCTGCCCAATCCATCTGAAAGTTCAAATAGCAGTGTTAATATAACTATGTTGATAAAGGCAAGTGTTGCTGATGAAGACCAAATTAAATAGCTTTTATGTAAATGCCAAATTAAAAATTGAAATTAAGTTTGAAGATAATACTTACTTTTTAATGATGTATATTAATTTTATTTAGATAATTTCTTCTTAAAATAAGCTAGGCTGGGCCGATTTTTTTGTGTGCTTTCGAGTCGGTCCTTGATTGGATGGCCCTTGGTGCTGCAATCGGGTTCCAGATTTTTTGTTTATTTTCAGTGCAGGACGAGGCCTGGCAGGTCTGCTTATAATAAATTATCATATAGAAATGTACTTTTTGGTAATATCATACCAAGCTAAAACTAAAAATCTCAATCAAGAGCAAACAGCAGAGCTGAGTAACTTTCTCATTTCTGAATTAATTCCAGAGTTTCCCAACAAGAGCTTCAGGTTTCGAATATAGTTCAGATTTCAGAACAGAACATGTTCAGAATTTCAGATTGGAATCATGGAGTAAGTAAATACTACGTAAATTGGAATGCAAAATTGCAAATGTCAAATGAGTCAGTGTTTTTTGTTTGTTGTTTTTAATAGTTCCTGGCCATGGATACTAGTCCATCAGCCGAATACATATTTCTTCATCGATTCTTCTTTCTCCAGAAATGAGTCGTAGTCACAGTCCAAGTCACACACAGTGAGTCACAGTCAAGTCCAATCATGCCCTAGTAAATTTCGTGGCAACTTTACTACAAGCTTCTTCGGAGTTTTGGAAACAACACGAAAAGACACGTTTTACTACATTATATCACTTGCCCACACTCTTGCTCGTCATTCAGCATTTAATGAATAAAACGCTACCATTTTTATGCATTAACACTCGAAAAAACACAAGTTTTAGAAAATAATACAATGCAGCGACATGATTTTCTCGCGTTCCCGCCAAAACTCCAATGAGTCACAGTCTTACCTAAAATAATCTCGATTCTCTTAGTCACTACTTAAACTTCTCTGTACTTTTCTAGCACGTGCAACTTCACGTCAGAGAGAAGATGGCAGAGCATCTTAAGCAGTGACTAACGGTTGAAAAGTTTTTTTAAGTAAAGCTGTATGTGTCGAACTCAGTGCTGCCAGCCCTTAATTTTTTTAAAGCTAAATGTCTGTTTGTAAAATGCCAAAAATATGCTCAAAAATATGCCATAACTATTTTACATATCATCTAGTTTACAAAATCGTACAATTCAGTAAAACAGACTTAAAAATAGTGATTCAGTGATACAAACCAAATAACTAAATTTGTTAAAACCCTTTTTGGTCCACATCTTATGTATAATTTTTTTAAACTGTATCTAAAACTTTGACCCCGAGTGGCTATACAGTACAGTATACACCCTTCGCCCCCTCCGCCCCGCACCCACGCGTTTTACCCAAGTTAAAGTGGCTAAATAAACGCTCAATATCAGCGTTTGAATGTGTTAACGTCAGTAAAATTGTTGCAAATCCATCCAGTTCCAAAAAAAGGATTGTTTCCAGTGTTTCTTGCAGCGTCCTTGTTGCCAGAACTATTATAATACTACTATCCAAAGACAAAGATTTTTACATGTGCAACGCTACTTGATGCTAGATGGCAGGATATATGTCATTGGTGCCGATTCCCTTGTTCACAAACTAAACTTAATTTAAGTTCAGTGCATCTTTTTCTTTCCATTTCATTAAGAAAAGGACAGAAGATAAATATTGGCTTAGCCCTGTCAAATTAGTAAGCGCCTGAAGAAAATTGACGTATTTTTAGTTGCCTTGTTTTTAATCACGTCTAAACTGTCTATGGAGTATCTAAATTTGACAGGACTAAACTAATATTTTATCTTCTGTCCTTTTCTTAATGAAATGGAAAGAAAAAGATGCACTGAACTTAAATTTAGTTTAGTTTGTGAACAAGGGAATCGGCACCAATATCACGAAACACGATATCGATGAAATACGACGTGAGACTATTTATTTTAAAATTGTTTAAAAAAACATAGTCTCACGTAGACTAGGAAAAAAGCAAAAAAAAAAAAAAAATATGCTATAATAATATGCTAATCAAAAATGTTCATGCTAAATCAGTTGAAAATATGCCAAATTTAACCATAAAAATGCTAAATTGGCAGCACTGGAGAAGTGTCGAAGTCTTTTGCAATTGTTAGTTATTGGCATCACACGTTGTGCATTCTGCCAGTGTCAGGTTTATGTTTTTTTACGTTTTTATAGTATAATCAATTCAAATATGTCATGAAATCACATTCAGTCACACAAAATTAGTCATGGTCAAGTCCAAGTCATGCCCTAGTAAAGTTGTGGCGTGTTTACTATGAGCTTCTACGGAGTTTTGAAAACAACACGAAAAGACATGTTTCACCATATTATAGGTATGACTTGCCCACACTCGTGCATGTAATTCAACATTCAATAAATAAAACACCACCATTTTTAATCATAAATACGCGAAAAAATGCAAATTTAAGAAAATAATAGAATGCAGTGACATGATTTTTCCGTGTTCCCGCCAAACTCGACACCATAGAGAAAGTAAATACTACACTACACCAATCCTCGACACGACAGTGAGTTTAGGATGACAATAACGTTTATTTTGTTTTTTTTCTTCACTTTCTTCATTTTTGACATCGCACTTAGTGCATTCTGCCAGAGTCACATACAAAATAAGCATTTTTTTCCAGGGTTTTAAGTAACTTCTGTCAATCAATCTTTAATACTTTTTTGCGCTCCCGCCAAATTGAGGAGTTTTGGCGGGAAACCGGAAAAATCATGTCGCATTGAATATTTTTCTTCTAGTTTTATGTAGGCAAGTGTTATAGTGTAAGATGACGTTCCGTGTTGTTTTCAAAACTCCTTGAAAGCTTATAGTAAAGTCGCCATAACTGTACAAAGGCATCACTTGTGCTTGAATGTGACAAATTTTGTGTGACTGACTATGATTTTAAGTATTTGACTTGTTAATATAAAAACTTGAAAATAACAATGTTATACTTGACACTGGCAGAATGGACAAAGTGCAATGCCAATAAAAAAGAAAAAGAAAACCTTTTTTGTCAATATTTGATTTTGTAGGAGCAGGCAATCAATATTGATTGTTTTCTCTATTTCAATGTCAAAATTAAGTTGATGTGACGTTCCTAATTCATATTTTACACGTTTTAGGTTATGATTTTCAAAAATATAAATATTTACATTGATGTTACTAAATGTAAAAAATAATGGGATTTATTCCTAGGTGTTTCATAATCTTAGCAAACAATCGCGTATATTTGCCATGTGTGAACAATTCTCGGTCATTACACCACCGTATACCCATTGTAGATCTTTATCTACGAACCACAGGTATAAAACTAATGTATTGGCCTAAAAAAGTAATAATTATGAATGAAACCACTCATAATTATTGACATTCTCCAGTAGCATCGACATCTCTTCAGTGACTTTCTCACCAGTTAAAACTGAACCAAAATATTCTTACCTAAATACTTACTTTTGCAGGAGAATTATTAAAGGAAGATCAGTTGCCAATACTAAGTAAAAAGCATCCCAACATAGATAAGCTAAGCCACGATAGAATACATTGCACGCTGCAGATATTACAGAAATTCGGTGTAACACCTCTGGATGCTTGCAACAATCTGCATGTGTTTAGTATGAACCCTATTACTATGGACAACTATGGAGAAATCCTAAAAGAGTGCAAATTTATGTATATTCATGCCAAACATATTATCAAGTAAGTCACACATAATCATCTACAGATGATAATGGGAGACACCCACTACTGGACCAAGGCTTCCCCCTTGTTTGTTTTTAATAGTTCCTGGCCATGGATACTAGTCCATCAGCCGAATACATATTTCTTCATCGATCCTTCTTTCTGCAGTTAAATGAGTCCAGTGTGTGTGACAGTCCAAGTCACACACAGTAAGTCACAGTGAAGTCTAATCATGCCCTAGTAAAGTCGTGGCAACTTTACTACAAGCTTTTTCGTTTTGGAAACAACACGAAAAGACACGTTTCACTACATTATATCACTTGCCCACACTCTTGCTCGTAAATCAGCATTTAAGGAATAAAATGCCACCATTTTTATGCATTAACACTCGAAAAAACACAAGTTTTGGAAAATAATACAATGCAACGACATGATTTTCTCGCGTTCCCGCCAAAATTCCCTTAATAGGAGGGGTTGCCATAATATTGTTTTATTTTAATTGAATCTGAATATTTTATATTGTAAATTTATGATACTACTTGACTTTTATCTTTTACTAATGGAATTATTTTAAGTATTTTGACTGTAACATGTAACACTGTTAATTAATGTAATTGGCTTGTAGCCGTTCTAATTACTAAATAAATAAAGAATCCCCATGCTTGGAAGGCAGCTTGGGGGTTGCAGAATGCTTACCACCGTTAACCGAGAGGATGCTGCTGCCTGTCTTCCAGTGGTTCTCATACATAATATAAGCTCATATCACATGGCAAAAAGAGTAGATATTGATAGGAAAGCCACTATCACAAGAATTAATCTGAATTCTACAGTACAACAGAAGAAAGCATGATTATCCATGGTATTGCCAGGATACAAAAAAGTTTTAATTTTGAGACTTTGGCCAAGCTATACATATTTAGCTTGCATCAAATGGAACAGTGAATTAGTTAAGATTTGATCACAGTGGAGCCTAAAATCACCTCTGGCTTTATTATGTCTGCATGGTAACCTCCATTGGGGACACTATAATATTTTCAACCGACTTCAAAAAACGAGGTTCTCAATTCGACTGTATGTTTATTTTTTATTTTTTTATGTATGCTACGCGATTACTCCGCCAATGATGAATTGATTTTTATGATTATTTTTGTTTGGTAGGTGACCCTTCAGAGGTGATCCTATATAAATTTTATCGAAATCGGTTCAGTAGTTTGGTGTTTAAATCAAAATTACTAAAAAATATGAAGACGTCATCCAGGTATTCGAAGTTGAAGTCGGTTATATTTTTTTTTTTTTAAAGCGTATTATTAATCAAGTTATTTACTATACTTATCTACTAATATAATTTACTATATAGATATTTGGAAACACTATAAGAAATAGCTTTTAGATTACATACAATATATATTTTTTACTTTACTTTGTGTTTTCAGATACCATACTATAGCAAAGACAAACACCATCGCTAGTTTGAAGAAAGCAGGACTGATGAGTGCTGAAATTGAACTGGAACAAGTTCTATTAGATTGCTTCAGTGAATGGCCGGCCAGCAAAAAAACTTTGCTACAGTTTTCTGATATGAATTCTACTTTATGTATGTATGTAAATTATTCATACATAAATACTAGCTCTCATCATCATCATCAGCCAGAAGACGTCCACTGCTGGACAAAAGCATCCCTCTTAGTAGGGAGGGGTTGCACTAATCCCCACGCTTGGCAGGCGGCTTGGGGATTGCAGAATGTTCACCGGTAACTGAGAAGATGCTGCTGCCCATCTTCCGGTGGTCCTGGATGCAGTTCTGGATCCCCCAAATTATCTAGTTCTCAAAAAGCCATGATTGTAAAACCATGGAATAAGCTAGCTACACCAAATTTCATCGAAGTCCATTCAACTGATTTTGATGATTTTTATTTTGTTTGGTAGGTAATAACCGTTATAACTAGGTCCCATATAAATTTTATACAAATCGGTTCAGTAGTTTGGTTTTTAAATTAAAATTACTAGAAAATATGAAGATGTCATCCAGGTATTCGAAGTTGAAGTCGGTTGTATTAAAAAAAAAGCGTATTATGTTTATGTGTGGTTGTTTTATTTCAGTGATAATTCGCACTAGCGTACTAGAAAGGTACCTAGAGTGGAGACTTTCAATATCAAGTGAAGAATTCCAGAAGTTCTGCCGCAACTATCTACCTTTACGACATAGGCCAATGGCTGACATTCAACAATCATTGGAATTAGCTGAAAACGAAATCAAGTTTGATAATGCTGCCATAAGAAGAAATGGTTTCATAATATCGTCAGACCCGTTGAATACAAAACTAATATTGGAGAATGTGCCTACTTTAGCTGGGATGGACATCAGAGAAGCTATTAGAATAGAACCTGCTATATTGAAAAATAATTATAATGCTTTACTACAAATTAGAGATATATTAGAGGTAATGCAATTTTTTTTATTATATTGTCAAGTGACGAGACGAACAATACTTTCGGCTGGTGGTAAGCGTCACGCCTGCCACTAACAGTAGCAGTGTCAGAATTGTGAACTTGCGAACATAATCCTGCGCCGCACCGCACCGCGATCGTCACCCTGAGATATTAGATGTTAAATCTCTTGACACCCAGTAATTTCTCTGGCAATATTCTAGTTCTAAATGCTAGATTTCCCATACACATTTTGTAATAGTAGGACTCTATTACAGAGTCCGCCTGGGAAAGTACCACACCTGTGCCAGTTATTCGTCCGCCAAGCGATAATGTGCTAGCATTACTGTGTTTCGGTTTGAAGGGCAATGTTACCAGAGAAATTACTGGGTATGAAGAGATTTCACATCTAATGTCTCAGGGTGATGAGCGCAGTGCAGTGTGATGTAGGATTTTGTTCGCAAGTTCACAATTCTAGCACTGCTACTGTTATGAGCAGGCGTGACGCTCACCACCAGATGAAGGACTCGCTCATCTCGTCACTCAATTAAAAAAAAACAGTATTATTTACCTTAACCAGTCAAAAGTATCTTTATTGCTGGGGCTTCACCTGCGTGACGCTTTACGTCCAATTATCGGAATAATTAACGTGCAATAAATGATGCATTAAACAATGCGCTACATGGGTGGTCACACTATCATTTTACTTTGAATATCGCCTAACGTCTGACGACGTTAATAATGCCACTAGTCTTTCAGCGCACTAACACCCGGCCATATCTGCGTTATTAATCAAATACCGCGCTAAATAATGGCATTACACGCAAGTGAAGCCCTAGCATTACTGAAAAAACAGGCGAAAGTAATTTTGTATGTAAACCATTGGTTAGTAGTGATTTCAACTGCTTTGCGGTTATTTTCTTGGATGATCTCTAACAAACCTACCAAGTGCTATGTAGAGTCGGCCTTGAAATAGTAGTGTGCAATCTGTATGCGCACTAACGTTGACTGTTATTTCAGTTAAAACAACTTTTGACCAATCTATTCAGTCAATAGTACTTTTGACTGATTTTGCTAGTTAAAGTATTTTTAACTGTTTATGAGTTTTGACTGCAACATAAATATAATTAATTACAGAGCTACAGAATATCATTGGAAGCGCAAGCTCTCTGTTTAAAGGTGTATTGCATGCGCTCAGATACTGTCAAGGAACGCCTGGACGAGCTGAGTCAATTGAAGGAGTTCAAAATACTCTCAAGTAATCCTAGGGTAAGAATCTTGTAACCTTATAACCTCTTAAGCCATACAATCAGCGTAAAATCAATGTTAACATTGAAAAGGCAAATTAATTAATATGTTACTGGGATAATCCAAGGTACACAATAGGTCACTCAACACTGCTTTCAATACATTATGTATATGAAACTAAAATGAAACAAATGAATATATAACACTTTTTCCTACTATTTGATATCCCTCATCTCTAACATCTATTTGATGCTGAGTGTACAATCTCATCATACTTTTTCTCAATGCTTTCACACTGGTCTGATCTTTCATACTAGGTTTTTTTTCTTGGTAATGTTTATTTATTTAAATGTTACACCAACAAAGCAACCACCAATACAAATTCATCAACTTAGATAAGCACACAATTCACATGATAAGTGCCGCTTCAATTATAGGTATAAACCTCTTGCTAGATAGACAACAGCAAACTTATTAGATAAAATAAAATATTAACCCTAAATTAATTAACAGTTATTCGACAATATAATTATGATGCAATAAAAAAAAATATAAATATTTTGTTAGTTATTAGTTAGTTCGATACTTATAACAAAATAATCAGACACATTTAATGTAAGATGTAAAGAATGTAATGAATGTAAGGATGTCATGTTTCAGTAAGAATCAGTCCAAGGCTTGATTTAAAATCATGAATGTTTTATCCGGTCCCAGGTTTGATCTATAACCTTTTTTTTTTTAGTGTTTGCTGGGTGACCAATGCTTTCAATACATATGTTCGAAACTAAAATGAAAGAAATGAATTTGCAATAATTGTTTTTCCTATTATTTGATATCCCTCATCTCTAACATCTATTTGATGCCGAGTGTACAATCTCATCATACTTTTTCTCAATGCTTTCACACTGGTCTTGTATCTTTCATACTAGTATTTTTTTCTTGGTAATGTTTAATCCGGTCCTAGGTTTGACCTGCGAATTTTGGATACATTTTTTTTTTCAGTTTTTGTTGGATGACCTATGCTCCATTTACTTTATACGTTGGCTATCACTCTTTATGTCACTGGCTTACTTCGTCTATTATCGCATTGTCTTTCCGAAGTAACCTACACAAGTCTCATTCGAATTTTCAGGCCCTATCAATGGTGATACATAAGAAGAAGTTTATGAATAGATTGAATAAAATACAGGTGGCAAAGAAACAGTGTTACAGTTTGAACCATCTAATATCGTCCAGCAAAGTCTTCAATAAGTAAGTACTATGTAGTCATTTTGAACCGGATTTTTTACGTGTTTTTAATAAGAAAACTGACTACAATATGTTTTTAAATACTCTCAAGCTTAGACATTTCCCACACATATAATGACTTAGTGATGAAACTTATACACCTAATAGCAGAGACAATGATAAGATGAACGGACGGGAAATAAGCGCACGGATTTTAAGACTATATGTTGAGCGTCGGCTCTCCACTTGCTTCAGTCATACTCTGCCTTTGCGACATGCGAGCCGTACGATACGACAATACAAACTTCTAATACATGTACATGTGTTCTCTTTTTGTCATGCAGTAATTAGATTCGCTATCTCTATTTTCCGGCAAATGTAATATGCATACTTTTAGCTAGGTATGCTTTATTGTGTTGTCTTGTTAATTATGATCGATTAGCAAGCGCTGGGCCCGTCCATTCCATTATCACCGTCGCTGCCTAATAGGCCAAAACGGCTTGTTGCTTGTCCTGTTTTTTTTTTGTCATATCCTACCTAGATCCAATTTGGATCTATAAAAGTAGTATGTGTGACTGAGATGTTGTTTCAAGTACCTATGCTTACTAGAAAGAACATCTTGAATAGTCTTATTCGAAGACTATTCAAGATTTGTCCGAGTCTTACTTGTTGGTTTAATTTTGACCTGATCCCAGTGCTGGGCGAAGGTCTCCCCGATTTCCTTTCACGATCTAATGCCAGCCGGGATCAGTTCCGGCGAAAGACGTCTTCCCTCCATCGGTTTCGGGCACAGAAAACGCGAAAGCCCATCTTCTTAGGTAGAACGGCTGTCAAAACAATGTTGTAAAGCAATTGTACGGAAAACCAGTCGACAGTAAAAACTGTCGCCAGTTTCACACAAAATTGCATAAAACCTACGACGAAAAAAATGCCAATCATTGGTCGGAGTAAAACGCTCGAAATGCCATTTTGCAACAGAATAATTTTTTTTCTAATTACGATGCTATGTGGTTTGGTTTCCTACGCGTCTGTTTAAATTGTCTTTTTTGAGTAATCTCAGTTTAAAAACATGTGTATTGGAAGAATTGTCATTAAGTCTAAATAGACTTAATGCCGGCTAGCGCGGCCCGGCACATTTCCGTTCTATTCACTTCTCTCTTCAGTGGTTTCGGGGCCTTCCTGGGGATCTATGTCCGTATTCAGGCACCCAATGCGTCATGACAATCATGACCTATGTCCATCTTACCGGGTGCATTCGACGGACGTGACCCGTAAAGCAATAAAAGAATACGCTATTAAAAAAAAATACAACCGAGTTCAACTTCGAATACCTGGATGACATCTTCATACTTTCTAGTAATTTTAATTTAAAAACCAAACTACAGAACCGATTTGGATAAAGTTTATATGGGACCACCTCTGAAGTATTACCTACCAAACAAAAAAAACATCAAAATCATCGCGTAACATAAAAACAAACAAAAACAGTCCAATTGAGAACCTCTTTTTTGAAGTCGTTTGAAAAGAAAATATATTTCAGCTACATCACAAGCTTCGGCAGCAAACTTTGCAGCAGGGACGTAGAGATGATAATAAACTCCTCATTGGAAATAAAAGATTATGCATACGACAAAGACAAACCCGTTTCAAAGAGAATAATAGGCCAGTTGAGAAGACACAAGTATTGCCTACACGTCGCTCTCAGTGTCATTGATGAAAACATACAGTATTTGAAGACGAAGTTCGATGATCGAGTCATTTCTAACAACTGCCAGCTTCTACTGTATCCTGTGTAAGTGTTTTATTATTTAGTTATATATTTTTATTATACAATGTGTAACAAAAAGGTTCAACAATACTGAAGAGTATGTATGTACTCATCGTTATGAATATCATATCATACCTTCTGCGTACAATAATACGCTTTAAAAAAAACAACCGACTTCAATTTCGAATACCTGGATGACAACTTCATATTTGACTTCAAAAAAGGAGGAGGTTCTATGTTCGACGGTATGTATGTTTTTTTTTCCAGTCATTATTCTAGTAATTTCGATTTAATAACCAAACTACCAACCGATTTCGATAAAATTTATATGGGACCATACCTCTGACGTTTCAACTACCAAACAAAATAATAATAAGATAATAATATATTGTATAAGAAGACCTGTCCTACCTACATTTAGCAATAAATATTCTTGATTCTTGATTCTTGAAACAAAAGAAGAACTTCAAAATTGGTCCACAATAGGGTAGATGACTGATGTTTATATCGTTTAAACCAATAGCTTTGATGAAGAATTTAAGCAAATATAGTATGTTTATTGAAAAAATAATTTAAATTGGTTAATAATGTTCTGATTTATGAGCGTTTAAAGTTTTTGTCAGAGACAACTCTGTCTCTTGCCCACAAAACAAAAAATTACGTCACGCCTTACTTGTCAGAATAGAATTAGATGGCATACAGAGAAGTGACGTCACGATTTGCTGTTTCGCCTCTCTGTCTAGCATGGTATTAAAATGCTTATAAGTTGCTTATTTTTGATCAGATTTTCATTTTATTTTCATTAATGAGCTATATTTATGGGCCACGTTTTAATAGGACAATAAAAAAAAACCAGTCATCTAGCCTATTAACGGATGACCACTTTCAACGGAGAAATCGGTGAACATACTTACATTAAAATAGCCTCCTTTTTTGAAGTCGGTTTAAAAGGTTGAATATGCCGCTTTTTTTTAACTGTTTTTTCCATCATATTCCAACGCGAATTACGCAATAAACGAATGTACATTATTTATATATTTTTCCAGTTCTGACGTCGAATACTACATAAACAGTTACCTAAAAATGCGTCGCGGTGAGGGCGACAGAGACAAACTAAGTGCAGAGATGGACGTTAACTTGAGCCACTTAGATCACACAGCTCTCACTGACGATCAAGTGCTGAGCCTGGTTCTTTATGAAATAGAAAAGAAGTATCATTTCAGTGGCGACGGGATATGGTCTCGCCAGGAAGGAGTGAAAGCAGATCAGATTACGAGCTAAAAGGTAGAAAGCTGACCTTGTGGTGAGTGGGCCTAACTCGTTTTTATCTGCATATCGGGAGCCGAGTAATCGTAGGTCATTAGACCATATTCCGTACTCTACCATGAAAATATAGTTTTTAATGTAGGCTATCACAAACAATAAAGATTTGTTCAAGTGAGAGGAGTGCAGAGTAATAATTAATAATGTTATTTATACCTTCTCCATTCTAAAGACCATAAAATTAAAATTGTACAATATCCAATCTTACTCTTCACTCCAAAGATAAAGTGTTGAACGCAGAAGCAAGTCCCCGTCTTCTGATTCAATCGGAAAGGTTTTGATTGGATTCGAAAAGGTTTCAATTCGGAAACTACACTGTCTCCTTCATTCTGAATGCAGAAGACGGAGATGGTGATTGTAGTTTTCAAATCGAATCCGATTAGATTGGGTTCAGAAAACAAGGGCTGGTCCGTGCCTCATGGCTGCAATCAAATGTATGTCTACATGACCAATCGAAACTAAAATAATGCATGGCAAGTAACTTTGTTGAGACGTGACAAATTACTACTAATTTATTAAATTTTTGGCACATGACCAATTAGAACAAATTTTCTGCGTGACGAATAGTATCCTAAATCTATGTGAGTATATTATATATTTATAGTATACATACGAGGGTCGTTCAATAAATACTTAGCCTACAAAAGAAAAACGAAAATTTTCGAAAAGTGCCGATTTATTTTTCTACATAATCTCCTTTTAACTCAATACACTTGGCCCAGCGATGCTCCAACTTTTTCAACCCGTCCAAAAAATATGATTTCCTAAAGTCTGCAAAATAGGCCTCCGTGGCGGCGATGACCTCCTCATTCGACCCAAATCTTTTCCCGGCGAGTGACTTTTTCAGGTTTGGAAACAAAAAGAAGTCACAGGGGGCCAAATCTGGAGAGTAAGGTGGATGGGGCAGCAATTCGTAGCGCAATTCGAATAATTTGGCCATGGCGACGGCAGAGGTGTGAGCCGGCGCGTTGTCGTGGTGGAACAGCACTTTTTTCTTCGCCAAATGGGGCCGTTTTTTTTTCAATTTGGCGTCGAATTGGCTTAATAAGTCGGCATAGTAGCATCCTGTGGTTGTTCTACCCTTCTCGAGGTAATCGATGTGGATCACACCTTGTGAATCCCAGAAAACGGTGGCCATCACTTTTCCGGCCGATAGAACAGTCTTCGCCTTCTTCGGAGCACGTTCACCGGGTAAAGTCCACTGTTTCGATTGTTCCTTTGTCTCTGGTGTGTACCAATGAATCCATGTTTCGTCGACGGTCACGAAACGACGCATGAACTCCGACGGATTGCGCTTAAACAGCGCCAAACACATCGCCGATGTGGTCTCACGGTTACGCTTGTTGTCCAGTGTGAGCAAACGCGGCACCCATCGCGCTGACAGCTTTCTCATGCCCAGTTCTTCGTGGAGAATAAGATGCACCGTTCCTTCTGCAATGCCCACAGTGTCAGCTATCTCGCGAACCTTCAATCGGCGGTCTGCCAACACGAGATCGTGGATTTTTCTTATGTTTTCCTCCGTAGTAGCCGTTTTCGGGGCACCTGGGCGTGGCTCATCAAAAACCGACTTGCGGCCACGAGCAAACTCGTTAAACCAATTCTTGACGGTTGCCATCGAAGGAGAAGAGTCGCCGTAAACAGCATCTAAGCGATTTTTAATTTCACTGCGCGTTTTCCCTTCCAAAAATAAAAATCGAATCACGGAACGATACTGCTCTTTTTCCATTTTTGTTAAACTGACTGACACGTTCGCTCCCAAATGCTATTAAAACAAAACTAATAGAGGTCATTGTTTAAAACTTTGACAGTAGGCTTCAAAAACATTGCACTGCACGATGGTATTTTTTTTTTTAATAGCAGTGCCATCGGGCGATGAGGCTACGTACTTGTTGAATTACCCTCGTATATTATATCCTCATGGTTCATATTATGATCATCGTTCCTATTACGAGTACATTCGATTCATGGCCGAAAATGAGAAATGGTATTTATGATTTATAACTTAATAGGGAATATGCTTGTGTTTTAATTATTAAAAATAATAGAGTATGTGAAGAGTTTAACTGAATCGGATGCTTACACCGAAAAAATAATTGAAATCGGCCGGTAGAGTCCTGAAATATAAGCGTTCAAAGTATTTGGAAGGGAGTCATCTGTCCCTTTCTAGCAAAACACGTGCTAGTATAGAATTTGTTTGGAATCGTGGACTTTGACGTCATTTACTAGTATAGTGTAGTCTAACATGAAACTAAAATGTTTATAACTTCGTTATTTGAGCACATATTTAAATTTTATTTTCAATGTGTTGTTTTGTTGCGAGTCAGCTCTTTTGTGAGTCAATAAAAAAACATGCTTATTCCCTATTAACTACGTTACTAAACTTTGTATTAGTTAAAGTATAGAGGATGTTATTTAAAAATAAAAAATATTGTTGTTTAAGCACATCTGTATATTATTCTCTGTCCTTAAATTAAATATCAAGCTTATTGCTTCAAAACTTAACATAAAATACCGACTTATTCTAAGATAAAACATGCAATATAAGTAAGTAAAAGACGTTGTATAGTAACTGCGCACCCTGATATATAAATCGTTTGGCATGGCAACAATTAAATGTATATTACTTAAATACTATAATTTAATTATGTTATAAATCTCGATTTTAATAAAAAATATTATCTGGTCCCAAAATCATTTCTTTGGAATGGAGATCGAAAATGCGTCGAAGTATGGTTATAAAGTAAATTCTATGCATTCCTATCTATAAGTATACTATCATTATTATCCCCAGTATCTTTTGTATCTGACTGTACCTACAGGTATACTAATGGCAGACCCACACAGGTGACTTAAGTTAGACCGACAAATCTGTCACTACGGAGATCTATTTGTAAGTGAGTACCTACCAATAAAAATAATGCATCAAAACTAAATATTACTCGGAAACGTAAGCAACATTTTAACCATTTCCAACTTCTTAATACTCTTTAAAACGGCATCCAGAACCACCGGAGGACGGGCAGCATCCTCTCCGTTAAACGGTGGCGAGCATGATCCCCAAGCCGCCTGCCAAGCATGGGCATTGTGGCAACACATTAAGGGAAAGGCCTTCGGCCAACAGTGGATGTCTTTTGGGTGATGATGAATACTCTTAATTATTGTGATTTAAGTGAAGATCTCGGAGCCCAGGGGAACAAATTGTGCTTGTATGTGTGTTAGTATATTTTTGTTTGACGGAAACTTCCTAATGATTGATAGTCATTCTGAACCCAATCGGAAAAGTTTAAATTCGAAAATTACTCTCACCGTCTCCGTCTTCTACATTCAGAATGACGGCGACAGAGGGTGTTGTATTTGAATCGAAACTTTTACGATTGAATACGCGAGTTGGTAAGTTTTTTCGGAAGTTGTTCGTGCAAATACTATTTGTAATTTCGAATATGTCGCGCAAAAACGGTCTAGAGGACGTCAACTAATATGTTGTATTGCACCGCAAAAATAAGTGGGACCGCCCGGGCCGAAGTCAGCCCAGTAAGAGTTTCAGGTAAACAGATTCCTTTCAGGCTCTTGGTCTATCTAGGATCCTCTAACATAAACCAAGCACCGTTTACATCGGCATCGTTGCTTAATTTTAAGTAGGTGTGACATGAAACCTTAAAGCATTATAATTGTAAGAATTCTTTCCGGAATGTTTATTATGTTTAATACACCTGCGAAGTCGGGGCGGGTCGCTAGTTCAGAATGAGAAAAAGTTGCGCCTTACAGTATACAATGTGTAACAAAAAAGTTCAACAATACTGAAGGGTATCTATGTACTCATCATTATGAACAACTTTTACTATGGGGCCAACCCTGAAATCGCGAAAAAATATAACAGCGCTTCCATAGAAAAAGTTCATTGACCTTGGACATAATGTATGGAACAACTGGTTTTTTTTGAGGATTTCAGCGTTGGCCCCGTAGTAAAAGTTGTTCAAAATGATGAGTATATACACACCCTATCGTATTGTTGAACCTTTTTGTTACACATTGTATATCGCAGGTCTTTAAAACTTTTGCGCACTTTTTTGCGAAACACTGAACTTGCTTGGTAACTAATCAATTATAGCTTATAGACAAATTATAAAAATACTTTAATTTTTTAAACAATGAACTGCCATTTAGCTTACATCTGGTATCCTAACCTAATTTGGTAATAGTAAAAAAGTTTATTGCCTCAAACTTGGCTTTTCCTAATTTATCTAAGTTTTTGGCACAAATCATTCACGTATTATACATTTGTATATACAGGAAACTATTAATAAATAAATAATATTATAAGAATGAATGAGTAATATAAAATTTTGCCATTAATCCAGTCATATAATAACGTTGCATATTATTTTTGCGAGTCTAAAGAATACATTTCTTTAAACCACCAACCTGACAAAGTTGGGTTCAGACTTGAAGCTCTGGCATCTGTATGTATTAAAATATTTAGTACCTAACGACGAAATACAATATAATTATCTACGAGTACTTGTATAAGGCACTGCGAATGCACGAATGCACAAATCGTATAAAAATAACATACGATCGCACTAAGTTTTTACTTAAATGATAAATATTTTAAAAAAACCTAAATATTATACTATCTTACTTTTATTATTTATAATAATATGTTATTCAAGCAGTTAAGATACTATTTTTTTTTGCAAAATTGCGTTTTGTGAATTGAAATGAAAGACTAACGAATCTAACTTTGGTTGCGTAGGATTCTTTTGTCTTTTAGACTCCTATAAACAAGTATAACAAGGCGCCATCCTCTACACTTATCTTACACCAGTTCATGCCAGTCAGGATAGATTTCAGCGTATATGGAAAGATGAGATGGTAAAAGGCCTCCAGGAACTTGGAATCGATACTTGACATGAACTGAGAGTATTGAAAGTAGTATAAAAATGCCCAACCTAAGATACAATACACTGAAACTTTAAAGCACTGACTTTTATAGTAGTACCTAATATAAACTATTCAATTTTATAATACAGTCAATTATCAAAATGCAAACATTAAAGAATATACTTATAAATATAAAAACTCCAAATAATAACCGTAAGTATAAAATTAATGAATATAATCGTAAGTATCTATCAATAAGTAAAATAGTTATTTACATAATTTATTGCAATATTGCGAATATTCTCTACTATAAATTAAACAATCTTATGCAGAAAATCTAATACTCAAACCCATATTAAACGAACGCATGAGAAGTTACCTCTCAAATATTAAAACGACATGTAAAATCGTGAGATGTGACATGACGAAATCCGCGGTGATAATACTCCTTTTCGAAATTACCCTTCTCACTATGATAATTTCGAAAAGGAGTATTTCAGTTCAAAAAAGGGGGCAGGGTAGTGTAGGCCTGGCTGCCGTTAGGCTCCATTTTGACGACGACCGGCTGCGATAGGTCGCCGCCGGCAGCCGCGTGTCGATCCATCTCGTAGTGCTTGTCGTGAGGAACTAAGGCACATTTGTCGTAGTCTTCAGGCGGCGCAGCATACCGCGGCGGTTCTTCCTGCAGCGCGCACGCCGTGTACTTCTCCTCGTGTTCGTGTCTATACTCGAGTTTTTCGTCGTGCCCGTGGGCCTCCATTTGCGGGGAATGTGTGCCCAGCATGGGGTAGTCACGCACTCCTAGCGGCGGCGGACTACCTTCACCGTATTCATACGCGTGGCGTGGCGCGAACATCTGCCCGTCGTGCCCGTTCAGCACCGTCGTGTAGGAATACGCGGGCTGCGAGTTAAAGCCGGGGTACTGACCGGCGCCGCTCGACGACAGTAGATGATGCGAGGATAGTTCGTACGAATGCTGATATGACCAGGAGTCAGCCGGCGCTGGTATGCCGTTCTGCGGAAACGCGGGAAGATTACCGCCAATGCCAGAGAACCCGCCGCCCAGCGTGGTGGAGCTCGGTGAACTCGAGCCGATGTAGCCAGTCTTCCGCGGGGGCTCCCGCTTGCGCCATTTCGCTCTTCTATTTTGAAACCACACCTGCAACAAAGAACGCAAAATAAGCTCTGAATTGATCTTATAAACGTTGCAATAAATCTCAAATAAAGCACAGATACATACTTGCACTCGTGATTCGGACAGGTTGAGCTTGAGAGCTAGTTCTTCCCTAGCAAATACGTCGGGGTAGGGCGCGCGCTCGAATGCTCGCTCCAACTCTTCTAACTGGTACGCTGTGAATGTTGTTCTGTTGACAAAACAAATGATAGACACAATTAGTGGAGTTAAAAACCTTTGTGAAATATATCTTAAAACTCTTTCAAAGTCGTATGATAAGGTGTTTAGACTCAAGGGGAAAAGGCCTGAGAACACGTGAAAAGCGTGAATGTGAGTGGTTCTTCAAGGGTTGGTGAGACACCTCGCAAAGTCTAGTCGCCGTGAGTCGGAAGCTGGAATAATGTTCAAAAACATTGTATTTTTTTGCGTAAAGTCTAAAAACTGAACCAAATCGATGCTTGAAGTCTACATTAATTTTGAACACGATATACTTATAAACGGAATATGTACCTAACTCTCAGTATAATACAATTTAACCTCTACATCAATTCAAACAATACATTCCGAATTTAAAATTTATTCACAATTGAACGATTGCTATCAAAGTAGCAGCGCGGGCGCATCAGCCATCTGACGCGTGCAATATGGCTGCGGGTCGGCACGCGCGAATTGATTGAGCGTGAAACTAAATTCACCCCCGGCGAGCCACTAGTGGGGCAACGCCACTGTTAATTGTCTGCCAATCTGCATTGTAAACTGTAGAGGCATTTTATTCCACTTTAATTGTTTCACCGCAACCATTTGTTGAACGTGTTGACTGGGATAGGGAATGAGTTATTTTATAGATTCTGTAATGAGTTGTTTCGGAAATATTTAAAAAATGCCGACAGAGGTATTTGTTTTTACTAACACGGTAAGTGATTATAAATAATGTCTCAAACCTTACGTTATTTAGAAAGGCTAATTTAGTAATACGAGACATGACTATATAGGTGAAGTATAGGTGTAGCTGTATAGGTGTTACTCGGGTTTACCTACCCGGTGACAGGCAGCATATTTTTTTTTATAATACAGTTAAGAGTAGACAAGTTGGTCACTTCTCCATAGAAACGCGGTAGTATTACTACTCCACTATGTAATTTTGTAGGACCAAGACTAAGTATTATATCGATTAATCTCTTCATTATCTAGGATTGTAAATTATTACGAAAGTAAAAAGTTAATAAACATGAAAGTTATGAGCCAGGAAACATCTTGTATTTTAGCTCAATTTTAACGCCACATTGGACGTAAATAAATAACATAAGGAATACAAAAACTCTAAAATAATTTATCAAGCAGCATAGTTTAGTTCATAAACATTTCAAATAACTAAAGTTGGAATAAATTAACTCAGAGTTTATTCAACCACATTACTGCAGCCAAAGGTCGACAAAAAAAAATTGCGCGCTCATTTATCTTTCTTTCTCCCTTTCCCACAGTTTGTTTGATGAAGAGAGCATGCTTTTTAGCCGCGCCCACCGATGAGTTCGAGCCGTCAACTTGTCGCTCCTTAAGTGACGAGACGAGCAAGATTTTACCTGGTGGTAAGAGTCACACCTGCCACTAACAGTAGCAGTGCCAGAATTGTGACCTTGCGAATACAATCCTGCACCACACTGCACGCGCTCGTCACCCTGAGATTTCAGATGTTAAATCTCGTCATACCCAGTAATTTATCTGGTAACATTGCCCTTCAAACCGGAACACAGAACACAGTAATGCTTGCACACTACTGCTTGGCGGTTGAATAACTGGCAAAGGTGTGGTACTTCCCCAGGCGGGCTCAGCAGTAGAGTCCTACCACTACAAAAAAGTTTATTATATTTGAACCGCCACATGTTCGGCAACTATCTCTAAAATTTTACAAATCTATGGAATATGTTATCAAAATCCATTGATCCTGGGCGCACGGCGCGGCGGTAAGACACTCTTTCTCAAACATTCAGCTATAACAATCTAGAAATACGACAAAAAAGGCGTATCTCTCGTTAAACCATCTTTGATGACTATGTTTTTTTTTATAGATTTCAGTATCAGATTTCAGTATTTTTTTTATATATTTTCAGTTATTAATAGAACAAAATAGTTAAAATTGTTAAATATAACGGATAATTTTTATTACAATCGAACAACGAAACTATAAAGCGAACCCCTGAAACCCTGCGATCAATTGAGATGGTGATGCCCGAAGCTACACTAAGTGCCCTCGGTCTCTGCACGCGAAGATGCAGGGATAAGGCTCTCCACCTAATTGACTCCCCGGAGTTATACGGGTAATTAATGTGTCAAATATGGCGACACTTTTTATGGTCCCTAGAATTAGCAGGATATGAAGGCGCCTGCATCAAGTGCTTTGTTACAATCTTCGAGACGCCCCACAGATATTTACTTGGTGCATTGTCACTTTGAAAGAGATTTTTATCTAGAATTCGTTACAGCTGCTTTCTATGATTATACCTATTAGCTGTTCCCCTTCGGTTTTACGCACAATGAAAATTTTGATGAAAAAAGGTGACGACGTTGACGAAAAACTATAGCCTATGTACTTTTTCTACGGTTTCAGCCATTTCTATACCAAATTTCATCGAGATCGACCAATCTGCTTGAACGTGGAATGGTAACAAACAAAAAGACGATACTTTACTTTCGAATTTATATAATGATTATGTATGACTAAAAAACGTTTATTTAAATTGGGAAGCTCATCACTTTTCGCATATTTTTTGTGTGAACAGCAAATAGTAAATTTATCTAATCTTCTATCGCTGGTTCATGTCGTTCTTCTATCGCTGGTTCATGTCGTTCTTCTATCGCTGGTTCATGTCGTTCTTCTATCGCTGGTTCATGTCGTTCTTCTATCGCTGGTTCATGTCGTTCTTATATCGCTGGTTCATGTCGTTCTTCTATCGCTGGTTCATGTCGTTCTTCTATCGCTGGTTCATGTCGTTCTTCTATCGCTGGTTCATGTCGTTTTTCTATCGCTGGTTCATGTCGTAACATGGGCCTAAAAGATCAGTTCACAGAAAATCGTAAGCCATACTTCCTAGGTGAACGGGTTATTCTAACAGCATAACTTTGTCGTTACGACTTATCTATAAATTAAAGCAACGACAAAACATCAAAGCGTCCACCAGCAGAGCGAGCCGGCATTATTGGAAATATCGCGAGTTGACTCCAAGCAAGATATAGCCAATAGAAGCTGATAATGGCGATAAATTATAAAAACAAAACCTCTCTTTAATTACACGACTGCCTAAAAAAAAGGAGTGTAATGTTTTCAGGCTATGTATGTGAGTTTCTTTATTCCACCATAGCTTCTAAATGGCTGAACAGATCTGCATGTATGGGGTATTGTTAGAATCCTTACGTACATCATCCCGAGTGATACTGGCTTATACATTTATTGAAAAAAAAAGCGTTTTTTTCGGTTCGGTCACAGACGAAATAATAGTACTACGTTCGGTAGTGTATTTTTTTATTATGGCCTCTTCTAATATCATTTAAATCAACGAATTTAATCCACCAAGTGCTATTATAACTAGCTATCACCTACTACACACACAATATACTTAATATATTAAATTAATATGCCACCTATCATACCAGTAATCGTTCCACTCCATATGTCGCAATAAGTACAATAATTTTGAACGTCATCGTATTAGCCATGCAAATATAAGTAGGGGACTATACACATTCCTATGGAGTTATTGAAGGGGATGCGACCCCTATACAGCACCTGTGCTGTAGGGTGACACGTGCCTATAAATAATACTACTTTTCGAGTTAAGTCAAATGTAAACATGTTTTTATTGTGATGACTGTTTAATCATCGTTTACGAAATGTTTGTGTAAAGTATCAATGAAAAAATTATTAGATTTATACATTTTTCATCGTTAATAAATGATAGTTCAAATAATGAAATAACGTAAAACTGGTATTTTTGATCATACGGCTCTACGGTACGTCGTAGTCAAGTCGTAGTTCGTTTCGTAGAGGATAGATATGCTACGGAATGCGCTACGAAGACGCATGTCTTGGTCGTAGCCGTCGCTACAGGTTTGTAAAAACGTGTAAATGAAGAGTTACGGAATACGTAGCATACTTTTTAGATTAATCAATATCATAATTTAAACTAACTTTAAATAGTTTTTCATTAGTTTAGGTTGCTTTATAAAGACAAATAACACCAAAAGCGCAGCCAAAAACGTTTACTCGCAGTAAATAATAGAAAGCAAACTGACCTGGTTTTCTTTTTCTTAATCCCGTTGTTGTCGCCCTTCTTCTTGTCGCTCTTCTTGGTAGTGGTAGTGGTTGGCGGCGGCGGCGGTGGGTGCGGGTGGTGCGGCGCGTCCGGCGGCTGCAGCAGCAGCGGCTCCTCCTTACGCTTGTCGAAGGGCAGGTCCTCGCGGTAGACGTCACCCACCACCACGGCCACGTGCCGCTCCTTGCCGAACTCGCCGAACATGTGGTCCTCGAAGGGCGGCTGGTCCATGGGCGCACCGGGCTCGAAGCTGCATTCGTAGCGCGCGGCGCCGGGCGCGCCCTCGCCGCACACGTACATGTAGTGGTCGGGCGGGCGCGCGCCCGCGACCCCGGCCTCGCTCGCCTCCGTCGCTGCTGATGGCTGCCGCCGCGCCGCGCTGCCTCCGCTCGCTGGCTCGGTACACGACACCACGCGCGATATCACTTCATTCAACTTTCGGGATCGATGAACGCTCGCGCCCGTTCGTATCCTCGTGTCCGTCCCGGTTAAATGGCTTTAATCAGCTTTAACGAACTAACCGAATTTGCTCCGCGGTTGGTCAATTTATATTACCATAATATGAGAGTCGAGGCGGCCGCGGAGCCAATGAGCGGCGTGTGCTAGACCGGCGGCGGTCGGGCTGAGAGTGGCATTTTGGTTCGTAGTTTGCGAGCGGAGGAGAGAGATTGGATGGAGCGAGGCGGGCGCTTAGGACGTTGGGTCTTAGCGGAGCGCGGGCCAATGGCGGCGCCTGACCCTCCCCCGGCGGTGCGGAGCACCCTCGGCGCTGCGGGCGCGCGACCACCGCATGCGGGATTCCCACAAACGAATATAGAATATTTTGTTTGTTTCGATGGTATTGTATGGACTGAACGCCCACATCATTATGGTGAAAGTCCATAACGCGTCATTGTAAATCCGTATCAACACCACTCGTATGTCTACTCCATGATTTATAGCCGTGGGAAAAAGCTCTGTCGAAAGTTTGGCAATTTTATTCTGGGGTCACCTTCAAAATCACAATCTAACTAATACTACCAATAACCCCTTCCAACTACTTAAAATAAGCCGTAGCATCCAATACTCGAAACTCCTCATTATTCTTTGTAAATTGCAGGTGAACGCGAATACACCAATCACAGTACCCTTGTTATTGATATATCGAGTAGAACACACAAAACACCGGCATAATAAAATAACACTTGCTTATCAACGTAAAACAAAGAGCAGCTCGAAGCTCGGAGCTGGCTCCGCCAGCAAGCGGCCCTCGGCGCGCCGCTCGCGCACTGATACCGGCGATCGGCGCAACCATCGCTTAATTATTAATTAACAGTTATTGCCCGGGATTATTAATAAAACATTCGCCCTGGCTATTGGCACTTAGATTAGCGTCGAGGGAGTAATGGCGCATTTCAACAATTTCGGTTGTTATTTAATTGAAGTCAATTTAGATGATCAGAGTCTATTTAGGTTGGTGCTGGCTCGCCTGCGGGATCTCTGCTTCATTGGGCTTATTGGTGACTTTCAGACAACACGAATTGCACTCGCTGATGCACTTCTCGGCGCATTCGCAGTTTGCGGATCTTTTTGGATATGTGTTACGGCGGAAATGTTCGACAGGTCGTTGGAGCTTCGCGACTGTGCTGGTGATGTGTTGAATCTCTGGATTTCGAGAGGATACAAACGGAGGCTGTAGTGCAGTGTAGTGGTGGTGAAGTGGATCGCGTGGCTCTGTGATTCCGTGGGTGTGCGTGTGAATATTTCGTCAACTGACGGCGCTCGAGCGGCCGATCGACTAGTACTCATATGTAGTGTAGCTGTAATTGTGTCGGCTTTGTGGCATGGACGTGCATCGAATGTCATCTCTATATTTCGTATCCAAAAATATTTTTTCATTAAAGTCATTTGTTATATACATTATTTACAGGGTTAGTTCTAATCAGTTAGCATCCTTTTAAAGGCTTATTCTGTACATCAAAACAACCAAATTATTTTTATTATAATTACAGAATATGCCCTTAAAAGGATGCTAACTGTTTAGAACTAACCCTGTATACCCTATATACACTACAATAATTGACTTTTACGAAAAACTGTTAACCTAAGTTATTTTTAAATATTTAGTGCAACTTAAGTACCAAGAATATTTCCCCCAATATTCTTGTTACTTAACATGGTAACTTTACTAAAATAATAAGGCATATACAAAGGTAGAAAATAAGCTGGTTTTGTGCCTATAAAATGTTACATAAATGTTTTACTACAGATAATTTTGTTTTATAGTCTAGTTTTTGTAGCGTAGATGGTGTATATGAATGAACATGCACGAATGTCGAATGAACACGAATAAATTTATGAGTTTGAAGTAAAGCAACTCTGTAGGTTTCGATAAACGAAAATACTTCTGTGACTCTACGTCGCTTTTCAACGAATCCTACACTTTTTTTCATAGAATTCTTATATTTATTTCACGGGAGCCTAGAAAATAATATGCAGTACCTAGTTGGAAATGTCGTGCTAATTATTCGGAGTTAGTGTAAAAACTAACAATATTTTACTAAAAAAGAATCAACAAAAACTCTGAAAATAGGGTCCCAAAAAACGTTCATTTTCCTATTTAGTGGTCAATTTAAAGATGTTTTATTTTGTCAAAATATCAAATCGATTTACTCATTTAATACATCCATGCAAAAATAATGAGATAATTGCGATTCCTCATACCTACCTCCTTCTTATGGTAGCACTGTTAGGTTTTTTATTGTGACTTTCGAACCTTACATACTCGTACTTAGTGCCTACGATAAACTAAATAGAAATTTGGAGCCACCAAATGTTTTGATAAATTTGATGATACTTATTATTATCCAAAAATAAAGAAACCGGGTCCTTAATTTGGTACCTTCTTTGAAAATATGACGTTTAAGATCAGGAATATTTACTTATTTAATCAATAACCAGCGACCCTCCCGGCTTCGCTCGGGGGCAATTTTAATACATATATTTTTTCCATTCTACACGATGGTGAAAACCGTTTTAAAATCAGTTGCGTGGTTTAGAACGAGTTAGCGGATTTAAACAGTCAGGCAGACGCCGAGGGCTACTTACTTTTATGCTATGTAGAGAAGGTCCCCGCCGTTTCATATAATTTCACTTGAACGAACAACGTTTCGTATAATAATCTCTTTGCATATTTTTAATTTATATAATTTTTGTTTCAAATAACATTTATTTCATATAACAACGGTTGCGCTAATGTTCATTCATTTGAAATAATATTCGTTTGGTATAAATTTTGCTTTATGTCATCCTATTTCATATACCCGACTTGAGTTGTTTATTTTCGAAATGAGTGACAGATCCGAATCAGAGCACTCCGACTCCACCTATGCTTATGGTCCCTACCCCTAGAGTGTATATAAAAAGCGCGGGAGCCAGAAGCTCACCTCAGGGGCGACTGCTAGAGCTTCTGGTGGCCCACCCGAGTCTCTTCCAGTGACAGAACTGTGTAAGGCTACATACGTCAGCACGTTTAGCTTGTTTCTTTTATTAAAACCCACTTCCCCTTCCCATCTGTATTTTGTATACTTATAAATATTTTGATACCTACCTACCCGTTAGTAAGATTTAACAGATTTATATTTAAATAAATATTAGGTCAAGCATAATTTATAATATTTTTTAAATTACATAATTTTTATATAAAATTAATGTTTATTCCAAATAATATTATAGGAAAAGTTGTTATAAGAAACAAGGCAGAACCTGACTTTAGGTATACTTGAATTACAACTTACTTAGAAATCGATCGCATGTATATGTGGGAGATTATGGAAAACCGAGTACAGTTTCCTGGAGAGAGCAGTCCAGAAATTCTGGGAAAAATCCGAAACCTTCGAAAGGTTGACTCTTGGAGGTCGACTCCCAAGAGATCTCGGAAATGGTACATATTTTTAGGAAACCACTTTATCTAATTTCATCCCAAACCCTGGAACTTTCTGGACAAATGAAAAAAAGATGGTCGCCATACAAATAAACACCATGGCAGTTATAGATGAAATACTGAAAAAAGTTCCAATTTTTGTTGGTTATTCCAAGATGGCAGAGGAAGTGAGCACATGATGTGGTGTGACGAAAACTAGGATTTTTCATTACTCTATCAACTTATTATACAACATATAAAAAAATCAGAACTTCCGGACCTTTTGTAGGGACTCTCTATTCACTGAACTGCAATGCTTCGAATGTGTAGTACCTATCGTGTCCATTTTTGAATAATATTATAAAACCTCTTCCACAACGTCGACATGCTGCTACAATTCTGTAGACAACAGAAGGCGTACGGATAAATATGTATGTACGCATTAAATTGTAACCCTTCCCATATTATTGTACTATGAAAACTTACGTAGTTTTGATACATTGTTAATTATTCCTCTCATATGGTTTTTCATCGGGTTAAAAAGTAGCTGGTGGCGCGGCGGTCGCGTCGCATAATAGTAGATTGTTTACTAAGGGAGGAAACAACAATTTTTAAGCCGAGAGTGTTTCTTTGAATCCAGAGCGTAGTGAAGGATTCTAAAGTAGAATCCTGAGCACAGCAAGGGATTCAAAGTACTCGAGCTTAAAAATAGTGTTGATCCCGAGGTGGACACTCTGCTTTTTATCACCCTCTATGAGAAAATAAGTGCAGCTTATGAATAAGAATAGTACCTACGTTTATTTCATTCTCACTACTCACTCACACTTCTCACTTTTTATTGAGGAAGATACACTGAGATAAAATAAAACAAAGTAAAATCCGAATTTGAGTATACAATTACGAACGAAGGCGGAATGCATTTCGCGCGTTTGTGTTTATTTCACAAACATATTTTTTTTTCGCGCTCCTTCCTTTTTCAAACAGCCTGTAACTTATTCATACAATGTCCGTGGTTGACATCTTTGGTGATTGGAACTTTTACTAACAATATCCACATTCCAAATTCAAATCACCGCCAGGAGGCAAAACAATTTTTCCTCCCTCCTGGCGGTGATTTTTCCTCCCTAGGTCGGAAAAGAGCTTATTTCTGCCCTGTTTGCGAGGAACAAAGTAGGTATTTTTGAATAGATGTGATAAAAAGAACATTCCCGCCCTCTGCGCGGAAAATAGTTCATTTCTGTCCTGTTTCCGAGGAACAAAGAAGGTCTTTTTGAATAGATGTGTTAAAAAAACCAATGCCGATGTTGGAAGTTAAGGCAAGGCTTTGTTACATGTAATTCTGTTCTTGCTAAACTGAAAAATGTCCTCTTAGCTTTTTGTAAGCTTACGTGCGTTTACCTATAAAATTGGGTTGGCTAGCAACTTTACGCTATGCATAGATCAATCAATTGAGTAAGATTTGATACAGATATGTCCAACTTGGTCTACATAGCTACCACATACTAACCACAAAAACATTATTGATGGCTATCTAACTGTTTACGTCTGAGCATTCTATCTTCCGTGTTTTTTGTGGCCTGTTGTTTCTTCTATGAATTTGATACATAACATCTTATGTACATTCAACTAGGTACTTGCCTACACAGTGAGTCATGTGACGCGTAGGAGCTCACATAAAATCTCTCTGGCGACGGGCGGCGACGCAGAATCTGCCGCGCGCTCAATTGGACTCAATTGCCTTTAATTGACTTCAATTGAAATGACCTCGCGCACCGGCTCCGGTCCCGCTCCTAGCCTGACACTTTTACATCTATCTTTTTCGGAGCTGACATAAAAGCTAAGATAAAATTCATTGCTTCTAATAAACTACCCACTGCAGTGTTTGGGTGTCCGTATTGTGTAGGTATCACGAAAATTGTACTATTTATGTGCAACGGAATTTGATATGATGTCATAAACGACTCATCATGTAGGTAACTATCAACTATGTATATGTACATCTTTTTAAGGGATGTTGTCATATGAATGCTTTTAATTCTATTGGTAAGATTTTTTGACATTTGTAGTTTCTGTAGATATACGCATGATATGCGTACAAATTCCACATACATGCCCTTAACAACAACTTGAATATAATAGGTACGAAAAATAAACAAATTTTTGCAAATGCAGCATGGGCTTCATACTTCATATAAAGTAAAATAAAACACATTTGTAAATGAAGCAATTTATCCTGATTGAAAGAGTACACAATGTCATGACGCCACTTGCCGGCGGTATGATCGTTAAAGACACTAACATTTTGGCACGTGTCCTATCCGGTGCACAATTGGACTTAATTAGGAAATGGCGGCGCAGCCCGGAGACCTGCTGCCGTACACTCGTTTAGATCAGAATCACGAAAATAATTTTTCATAATTTGCTAACACTCATAATTTAATTCGAAACAATGTAAACTATTTAGCGAAGACTAACTTGCGCCTTCTTCTTCGATTTTTTTGATTTGCTAGTTCCCCAGAAATGACGATGTTCTTTAGAACTGCCACCTTGCTCGTCGGCTTCCTCAATGGTGTCTAGAGGGTGCGAGATACGCCGCCTACTCTCTCCTAACACAACCATACGGCGACCATCGGCATTTGTAATATTTTCATTGTTATCATTGTATCTTTCGGTTGGAATCGTGGTAGTCACATCATCAAACCTCAAATGTTTGCTGACGCTACTTGTTGAATGGATCTGTCCCTTATCACTATCTCTCCTGTTAGAGGGTCCTGGTTCGAATATAGATAGACCCTGACGGTCATAAGTATGAATCTCTAGCTCTCTTTCACTCGGTGAGTCTACTCTGGTATGATTTTTATTGATTTTCTTTTCTGGTGGCATTTCTGTTGATGCTTCAGATTCAACCAATCCCATCGAATGATCTTTGGAATAATTACGTCTAGCTCTGGCTGCTGCGTTGAGAAACTGTAAAAGGCTCAGTTCATCTGTATGTTCCTCGGGTAAAGGTTCTTCTAAAGTAAGCAAAGAGTCCTTAATCTTTGGCGAAAAATCATAAGATTCGGCCGTTTCACTACTAACTTGTTGTTTGCCGGACAATGAAAGATTTATTTTGTCATGAAAATTTTCTAAAGGCCTCATCTCTAAGCTGTCACCAGTTTGGACCGCTGTATCTTTAGACGATGCTATCATTTTACGAATCTCTAGTTCGGTAAACGAATACATTCTCCTTGACATGGATAGATTTACATTCGAAACAGCTATCTTTTCGTCGTTTTTGTTAAGAGTCTTTCGGCAACAACATAATTTTCTTAGATATCGTAGACATGCGTTTTTGTGACGTTCTGCGACATCGTCATAAATGTCATCTCCATACATATGACTGTGGTAAACCAGTTTCGGATCCTCTCCCATGTCATGTGGTGAGCGCATGATGGTGTCCAAATACAAACTGCAAACGACAATTTTGTATCGTCACTTTAAGTTTATCCACCAGAACCAATTCTAGTTTGGTATTTAGAATCAATTTTGTATAAACGAAAAGATACACGTACATATTCTCCACCCCATCCGAGTAAATAAAGAAAGCGTCTGCTACTTTTGGCACACATCGCTTTAGCCAGTAATGGACGGCGTAGATGATCGTCAGAAGGACAGCCAGAAACGTGAACGCTGCTAGATACACGTTGTGCTGAAGAGCTGCTGTATGTCCGCACATTAGCCGATCTTCATCGTAAATATCTGGAGGAAACAGAATATACCATTACGAAAGCCGTGGTAGGCAATGGAACAAGCTGCCGGCTTCTTTGTTTCCTGAGATATAATTTAGACCGTTTCAAGGTCAGAGTAAATATGTGTATATGACCTTAAAAAAAATAGACTTAAAACATACACTAACGTGTGCGTAGGTGTGGTTAAAACAGTTTGACTACGAATCTTTAGAAAACCTACTAATAAGAGTGGAATAGTAATCTCACAATACAACCCTAATGCGCCTCCACATGCTCTCCCACCCACTACACACACACACACAAACACCACACACACTGACACCACACACACTGACACCACACACACTGACACACACACTCACACACACACCCACACACACACACCCACATAAATTTCATTGAATGACCTAAATTGACTGTTTTATTTTCTACCGTTAAATTAGTTAGATACTTTTATTGTAAACTTATATACTGGGAAGACACTGTCTGCTGCAACACAGCTAATGCTAAAGCTGCAGGCAGGGTTGCCAAAACAATTTGTACTTATATGTTTTTAAGCAATAAAGTTATTATTTTTTTGTATGTATCTTCTAAGTCTGCGTGCTTCATTTTCGACCACATCGCCAACAGGTGACTAAATAGTGACCGCAGCATTGCTTAACATCATGCAGGGCATGGTCAAACGCAAACCTACACTAAATACAAAAATAACTTACAAATAAAACACACGCCTCGTTGTGTGTCGGTGGTGAAAATCTCCGCCGGTCACTCTACATCGCCGAAAAGCTTTATCAATATAGCGAGTAAGGTGACAGGAAACCGTACTACCTTCCAATGAACTTCACGTTTTATGAAATAATCTACGAATTTACCATAGGATCCGCAGTTGGGCACGCCGTCGCAGGCTACCATGTTATCTAGGCAGACTCGCGCTCCTGACACTTGGCACTCTATCTTTGCCCTCGGACACCGCAACTCGCCGCTTAGTAAGGCCCTAGCGGCAGTTAGTATTATGACCATGCGGTCCAACTGCAAATGAAGTTTAATTCTATTTTGACCTTTATTATCTAGTTATAATATTTTATATGTCTTATTCCATTCTTTCCTCCAAGCTTGTGGGATAGATGGAACAGGCAAATTTACAGGCTATCCTTAACAATGCCTACTAAACGTTAATTATACGAAATACTCTACTATAGCTACTACACTTTTCCATATGAACATCAGATTCTGTACCATATATTAAATCTAATTACTACCGCGTGCCGCTTTCTCACTTCCATACTTTCGAAGATATAACCACTTAATGAATATAAAAGTTTAATGAAAAATCTCAATACGTAAAATTGATATGAATTGATTAAAAAAAAATTAATTCTATTTAACTGTAATTAAAAGGTTCAGCAAGAACATCATTCTGATCCAAACTGCAAAGTCAATGTAATTCTCATATTTTCTAATGGGATATGATGCACTATATAATAACATCGAAGGCGCGCGTTGGTTTTGCGCCGTATTCAGACCTTAATAATAAAAATAAAGTAGCAATGAATCCCATACCGTGAAGTTAGTGGGAGATAAGACGATCCGAGACGAGTTGAAAAGATGAACGTGTGGTTTGGTAGGGTCGGGGATGTCGCACAGGTTGAACAGCGGAGGCCCTACGAACTGGTTTAGGTGGCGTAGCGCTACGCGACCGTGCAACTGTGGGAAATTAACAAATTTTAAAGGTTAGAAGAAATTCCTGTTTTTGGTATATACAGGTCTCTTACTGCACAAACTCTAGCAATTAGTGGTATTATAAGGTAGAGCTTGTGCAAAATGAAAACTGTGACTACTAGTGTACTCGCAACTACTAAATAATCTCTTTGTTATTCAAATTGAATGTTTCCATAGATCGCGTGTCATATACATTTCCGTTTGATAGATTTATATAGGTTCCTACTCTGTTCATAACTATGTATAAACTTTGAATATACTTTATCGTATGGACTTAGATATGTCCTAAAACTGCATCCAGAACCACCGGAGGACGGGCAGCAGCGTCCTCTCGGTGAACGGTGTAGTGTACTCACAACTACGAAATAATCTCTTTATTATTCAAATTAAATGTTTCCTTAGATCGCGTGTCATATACATTTCCGTTTGATAGATTTATATAGGGTCCTACTGTGTTCATAACTATGTATAAACTTTGAATATACTTTATCTTATGGACCTAGATATGTCCTAAAACAGCATCCAGAACCACCGGAGGACGGGCAGCAGCGTCCTCTCGGTGAACGGTGGTGAGCATTCTGCGATCCCCAAGCTGCCTTATATATATATATTCCCTTACGTGGGGATTATGGCAACTCCTTATTAAGGGGGAGGCCTTCGTCCAGCAGTAGACGTCATCTGGCTGATAATGATACTTTATCGTAGCTGCTCTAAAAACTTGTCGACGTTAAAGTGACGTTCTGCATCCTAATGCCGGCCGTAGATCCTTGTCGAGATAGAGCGAAAGCGAGAGTATGTTTTAGAAGCTCTTATTGGGTCTTGTTGTAGCCAAGCGGAGCTAAGGAGTCTGACAGCTGCAATTAATTACTGCATGCGGATCATGACAAAATCGCCTTTATTCTTACTGTCTTACAAAATAGGAAAAGGCTACGACTTTGTATAAGCCTGTCTCGTTTTCGCATGATATAAAGAGATGACTAACCTTTATCGCGAGACGCATGCTAATCCTGCTGAAAAGCATTTTCAGACAGATTTTCAGTAAGATTTTTTCTAATATCAATTTCCCGTCAAATTCTCATTACTGTTGTTAGTATTTCTAACGGAAGATAATCGTTAATAACTGATATCATCATTTTGTTTTATTTATACGGGAATACTCACGTTTAATTAAAAGCGCGACGCGCAGCGGCCCGCAGAGCAAAGCAGGACGCAGCCGCACGCGCGTCGAGCTCTGTTTTCACTCTTTGAAAAAGGTCAACAAAACTATAGTCGGAGTATCCGATTTAATTAAACGTGAGTATAAATAAAACAAAATGTGTTAGAACCACGTCAGATTTGATATCATCATCATTAGCCAGAAGACGTCCACTGTTGGATTAAGGCTTTCCCCTTAATAAGGAGGGGTAGCCATAATTCCCAATCTTGGCGCAGGCGGCTTGGGGATCGCAGAATGCTCACCACCGTTAACTGAGAGGACGCTGCTGCCCGTCCTCCACTGGTTCTGGATGCAGTTTAAGGACATACCCGGTACCCATAACTTACATACTTACCTACTATACATGGATTTCGGCATTTAAAAAAAAAAATCTGCAGTAACAGTTGTCGGATCCTTTTAAAACTTGGTATGAAAGTATTACTAGCAATATTGTTTCCCAAATTGTCTCAAATTGTTTTTCTGCTCAGTTAAAGTTTTTTTTAAATATTGTTTCATACTTTCATTATCTCTAGAGTGCACTCTACTGTCCCCAATAAATTTATTTCGCGAATAGTCATCAACTAAAAGCTCACCTCATCGTCTTGCAATTCGACTAATTGTGCAAACTCCTGCATATCGGCAACATTGAACGATAGTTGTGTGGTGGTAGCTAAAGCTTTCCTTGTAGTTATGTGGTGCGGCTTTGCGTTCTCGATCGCTATAGAATGAATATCCCTCTTCTTGCGTTTTAACCTATGTATGTACAATTGTACATTAATAAACAAGCTATAAAAAAATATCGAATTCAATGCAAAATACGCAATTTCGTTAATTGGATGACTTTTTATATTTTCCTAACAGATTTTAATGTAATTTTTATGGGACCAAACTAAAATTATATTCTTTCAAATAAAAATTCTGAGGCGGTTTATAAATGACGGGGTGCTGAGGAAACAAACATTTAAAAAAAACAATTGAGAAACGCGTCCTTTTTTATTCGGCTTTTAGTTTTAACGACAAAATAACGTTCGCCATCTGTGAACGACTCGGAAACCTCCGTGTGCATTGCGCTATATTATGTTATTTGACTTATACAAATCTCACAGATACTACAAAAATAACTGTCATGTGTGTAGAGAACAATTCATACTATACACATACGGCCTGAGATCCTGACAATCGTAGTATAGTAAGTTTATAGGCATCGCCGGATTTATGGGAGGGCAACTGGGGCAACAGCGCAGGGCCTCCACAAGAGGGAGAGATTAGAGAGAGAATACATAAAGTGTACTTACTAAAAAAACGTGGTAAATCCTAATATGTTAGCTGATAAGATTTGATTTATCTCGCAATAAACTTACTTACTTACTTAATAAATAATTGAAACACTTGCAAGAAAAATATTATATAAACTGCCAAAGCCTAGCGTGGAGATGGCAATCCGAAGGCCTCCCCTCCTCCTCGGGGAGATATTAAGGCCTTCGTCCATTAGTATGAAAATCTTCTGGCTGATGATTATGATGATGACTTCTTCTTGCTTCAGGGCCTCCACCACACCTCTAAATCCGGCTCTGTTTATAGGAGACCTGCCATTTTCTCGACGATTTACCCAATTGAGTAGATAATTTAATCAAAACTTTTTCTTGAAAGCAAGAAATTATTAAATATTAAGTTCACGGTGTCAATCACTGGTTATAGGTACTTTTATGATTCTACTGTCACCACTTGTGTCCTACTCAGAACAATTTGTGTTACTGACATGAGTCATTTTGGTTGCTTTGTCTGTAGGTATATGTATCATAAGCACATTCAAATTCTCAGAGATGTCAAATTTAAAGTAATTGAAATAAAATCCCATGCAGACTAAACTACACAGATTACTCGCACTTCCTTCCCCATCCCCACTATAAAAGCAGCGCTGCAACTCTCCAGAGCGTATCATCAAGTCGATCTCTGCACGCAAAAAAACCCAAAGGAAAGACATAGTATATTGTTTACCAAGGGAGCAACCAACTATTTTTAAGGCGAGAGTTTTTCTTTGAATCCAGAGCGTAGCGAAGAATTCTATAGTAGAAAAGCGCAGCGAGGGATTAAAAGTAATCGAGCAATTGATCCCGAGGTGGACACTCTACTTTTTATCACCCTCTATGAGAAAATAAGTAAGTGCAACTTATGAATAAGAATAGTTACGTTTATTTCATTCTCACTACTCATACTCATTTCTCACTTTTTGTTGAGGAAGATACACTCAGGTTGTTTTTCGTTTCATTTGTTCGCAAGTTTACAATTCTGGCACTGCTACTGTTATGGGCAGACATGACGCTTACCACCAGGCTAACGTCTCGCTTGTCTCGTCATTCAATTCCATAAAATAATAATAATTAAATAATATATTTGCAAATGTTAAATATTTTTACATTTGCAACAATAGGCGTGTGGCCTAATGTTTAATATATGACAAGTAACAGACTTAGTGATGAATATAACTAAATACATTACACATACTGAAAAAATAAATTGTATTGGCTGATAAATCTCCGAGATATGAGCGTTTAAAGTTTTAGGTGGGGATAGAGAGGGGATGCTCTATCCCTTTCTCGCAAAGCACGTGTTAGTATAGCATTTGTATGCCGCGCCTGAGGCTTGACGTCATAGCTCAGTATAGCGCGCTCTCTGTCTAGCTTGAAATTAAAATACGTAGAACTTATTTATTTTTGAATAAATTAAAATTTTGTTTTCGTTGGTAGGCTCTATTGATGATCAGCTGTTTAATGAGGTAATAAAAAAATTGTAGTCATCATGCCTATTGTCGTAGGTACTGTGACTGTCAACAATTCCTCAGACTACTGTAGTAATCGCATCGTAGTTTCATTGCCTTTTTCACGGCATAAGTATAAAGCAATGATATTATCGGCCTTACTTAAAAACGCCGATCAAACTTAGTCTCTGCTTAAACTTCTGTCTTGTTCTTGCACGTGACACTTTACGTCAGTGAGAAGTTGTCAGAGTGCTATCTTCTTTCGCACTCCGGCGCAACTCGTAAACACACAGAAAAGCGAAGGCCCTACTTTTACTTCTCTCTTCAGTGTCGTAAACACGACGGCACAGGGGTCATTTTCTAACGTTGTTTTTTTACGCGATAGCGCATATTTCGTAATCTTTGGTATAAAGTAACTACTCCACATAACTAATCCACATTCTAAGAAACTTGGCGGGTGCCCGGAGTGGGTGTCCGCGCCGCCGTGCGCTCGCCGCCTACTGCCGTCGCACGCTCCCGTGCTATCTAGCGCTGCTCCATCTTTTTTCTAACCGAATTCAAAAAAGGGGGAGGTTCTCAATTCGGTTGTATATTTTATTAATGTTTGTTACCTCAGAACTCTTTCATTTATAAACTGATTTGGAAAATTATCTTTTTATTTGTAAGGATATCTTATTCTTCTTATTCAATGTGGGGGCGATAAGTCCTGCACTGACGTCCCGCTTGGGGTGTATTGTGCATTTCCCCCGCCAGCGTCTACCCGAGCCAACCCAGCTGCTTGAAGTAACGGAGCGAGGCTCTGGGCCGCTGTCATAGTAACTCCAGTGGGTTAGATGGACGTGTAGTGTTGAGTGTTGTAAGGATACTTTCAGATTGGTCCCAAAGATTTTTTATCAAAATCGGTTCAGTAGTTTGGTTTTTAAATCAAAATAACTGATAAAAAGATTTCATTAATGTAAACGAAAGTGAAGTACTTAGATTGTTTTTTTTTTCTTAAGTACTTGTTCCATATAGGCACACGAGCGTACACCTGCGCGACTTTTAGCGTACGCCCGTAAGGTCCATATAGGTACAACTCACATTTTGTTTGTATTCGGTGCTTCATGTGTTTCTTTTGTATTGTCATCGCTTGTATTACCTCGGCTGATAAAGTCAGCTACAGATTGGTTCAAATGAACAGCCATTTCTGGGGCAGCCTGTACCACGTTCTCCCAAGATTCATGTCCCACCATCGACCCTGTCACAAAAGTACTGCTGAAATAAAAAAAATAAAAAAAAAACCTAAATAAAACGGTCGTAAATGCCAATACATGACAATGAAACGTGATAATCTCGACGTGCTCCAGGCAAACTGGGCGAGTCTAGTTGATTGCAGTTTGGAAAGAGGTGGTGAGACCCCACTATTTATAGGAAAAGGATAGCATAAATTAGCATAAAATATCTTATTCTAATGGTTGAACGGATCTTGCTGAAATCGGATGTTCATCTTCATAAAACATTTTGGGCTCAGGGGCCGTACCGTGAACTGCTTATAGCGGGACCAAATACGCTCAGCTGCCGACGCTGCGCGACTGTGAATTTTATCGCCTCGCAATAAGGTTCGCGGTCGCGCAGTGTCGGCAGCTGAACCTATTCGGTCCCGCTATAAGCAGTTCACGGTACGGCCCCAGTTATGCACTTAGGTAAATCCTTGTTACTACTTTCTACTTAATAGATATGTTACTTACACGTGCAACTTGTTTTTTGAGTCAACAACTCTTTCTGTGCTTAACGATTTAGATGCTGTTGTTTCAAGAGGGGCCAATTGCATTTCTGAAACTGATTCAATATTGAATAACTACACATAACTACGTGTATTTAGTCAAATTTAATTGGGATCCGAAAGAAAAAAATATAGTATAACTATATCGTCATTTTTTTTAAATTGTTATTTATACGGTGTTTGTATGAAACTTGAATAAATTAAAAAATTACCAAACAGATTTAAAAATAACTAGTACTATATTATTATGATGTCCATGTCTGCAATAAAAAAACATTAAATTTCTCAAACTGTAAATTTAAAATGTCTTACTACTGGTTTTTCCAAAGAGCTCGTCATTTCTTGTTGTTCTATCTGAAATGTGGCTAGTACCAGAGAGCAAAGTCGGTACTGTTACTGAGGGTGCTTGATCTGTTCTGAATGCTTTTGTATTTACATTTTCATTAATAGATTTGGTGCTTTTAGAAATTTGATAAATTTTACTCTGACCAGTAGTCATACGAGTACCTTTAACTGTAACTGAGCTTATTTCATTGGGTTCGTTTGATATGGGTTCTTTGTTGATGTAATCTTGTGTTGAACTTAAACATAGATTATCAATTTAATTAATTTTAGATTTGTTTGTGTGGCTTACAATGGTCATTTTTAATGTTTAGGTAACTAAAATACTAAAACACTCTGAAAGTATTGTAGTCAAAAGAATGCATTCAACATAAATGACAACAATTTTTACTATTAATTAAATAATGTACATTCTACGTGTAATACTCTAAAATTCCATTTACTTTCTAATACATATACATTTACAAGCTAGAACTCACTTTGAAATTAGGCTCACAGGATTCCAGGTCGAAAGTAAAGCACTTTTTGTAAAAATTAATGTGTATGCTTCGTTTTTAATAGCATATTGAGATAGATTCGAGGATAAATATGCTGTAAAAATATAATATTCAGGATATTTATTATACTTTGTACTTTTAGAATAGTATTATGTAATATGTGCTTTGTATATACTTATTTACATACTCGTATTACTAGACAAGATGATATAATTATGTAGGTCAGATACAAAGTCAAACTGAATAATTTGTTTAATTGTACCACTTTTTTTTTGATCCATGTTTGATATCCTTTCTAATAGCATAGCCTCTTCTATAGACATAGTCGTAGTAACTGTTTTTGCTTTAGTTTTGTTAAGTTTTTTAAGAAGCTCCTTTATCACCTTCCAAGAGTCTTGGGTGTGTTTCGATTTATCTATTGTAACGTTTCTTGTAGTAGGAAACGAATATTTTGTTACTTTTTTATTTTTTCTGGTGATTTTCTCTAAGATTACGCGTCTGAAATATTCAATGACTAGATTACTTCAGTAACTAGATACTTTTTTTTTACTTCAGTAGATTACTTTACTTTAGTCTTGTCTTGTTATGTTTCGATTTGCCCTTTGTCAAGCATTAAGGCAAGGTACCTACTCGAAGGGCTTATTGCATATAACACGGGTGTACCTCAGTCCCCAACGCAACGTAGTCAGGCATGTATAAAAATTTCTCCCACTTCCACAAAAAAAAGTTGCGTCATGATTCTGTTACATTGAATAGTTGCTCTATGCTTAGTAGGTAGTCACCTATTTATCATTAATGTTTCCAGTCAATAATTTAATTAAGTAGTAAAATAATATTTATATAGTGGGTTGTGTAAGTAAAATAGCTTTTATTTATTTCGCATTTACCTGTCAGAATGTCGTTGCGAATGAAATAGAGTTCTATGTTTCTTGAAGTTGAGTCGCCTTGTAGCTTGGTATTCGTACAATGGTTTGTGCCTTCGTTTGGATGTCGGGTTGAGTTGTCGGGGCAATGTCAATCTACGTAAATATAATTTAAATGTTTTAACACGATAATAAAAAATAAAAAAAATTAACTAGTTTTATTTAATTTAGCTTCTTATTATGTAAGTCGGAGAGGAACATGTGAATTCCAAAATTATTAATAAGATGGTTGCTTCTTCTGTTTATTTTTCTTGCAAATGTTTGTATGTGAGGGAACATGCATCAGCATTTAAGATTCCAAAGTGATAAAGGACCATAATTATATTGTTATCTGGACAATAGTACATTATGTGTTTGCCTACTGTTTACAACGTAGGTATCAAAACGTTTAATGTAATTATCTATACATTGTATTTGTCTATACTTGTACCTACGTTGTGGTGACTTTTTTGCACTCTCAGAGCCCACATGGTTCGCCATAGTTATTTGATCGCCAAGCAGTAGAACGCATACATTAATTACCTAGTTCAGAATATAATGTACTAGTAGCAATGCTTCTAAAAACAATACTAGGCTTAAACAGATTTAACAAGTGACGTTGATAATGGAATGGACGGGTCCAGCGCTTGCAAATTGATCAAAATTGACAAGACATCACAATCAAGCATACCTAGCTAAAAGTATGCATATTACATTTGCCGGAAAATAGAGATAGCGAATCTAATTACTGCAGGACAAAAAGAGAACACATGTACATGTATTAGAAGTTTGATTGTCGTATCGTACGGCTCGCATGTCGCAAAGGCAGAGTATGACTGAAGCGAGTGGAGAGCCGGCGCTCAACATATAGTCTTCAAATCCGTGCGCTTATTTCCCATCCATTCATCTTATCATTGTCGCTAGATTTATCATAATTACCTAATATTTCACAATGACGACCAGCACCCGTATTCTAAACACAATCGAATCAATTTCGATTCTAAAACTACCATCACCATCTCTGTCTTCTGTATTAAGATTGAGGGAGACAGATAGTGAAGTTTCCCCCTCAGGTCTATTGTCGCTCAAGAAACCGTTACCATGCCATGTTGTCTAGCATAGACATATGCGATGAATGTTTGGTGTATTAGGTTTGGTGTATAATCATCATTGTTTACTAAACTTCTGTTAGAAAACTTGACGCTAACCATCAGGGGAACTTGCTCGTCTCATCACTCAGTTGGATGAAAATATAGGACAACGAGAAAAAAACGGAGCGCTGTTAGTAATGCAGTAATAGATGAATGGTGCCTCATATCCGGTGTAAAGTCCTGTGCAATGTCCAGGTCGTATTCGGGCGGGCCGCCGTCGCCGTCATCGCTGCGCCGCCCGCTCTGTTGGTCTACAAGCCGAAACTGGACGAGGGGCAGAATGCTTGTGTCATACGCAACACCTGGACTGAAATAGAGAAACTGAATATTTCGTGTTTTATCAAGGTGCACCTATACAGGGTTAGTTTTAATCAGTTAGCATCATTTTAAGGGTATTAAAAGTAGGTATGAATTTACCAAAAAAAAGTGTACCTATCTGGTTCCCATAGTACAAGCTCTGTTTAGATTGGGGCTAGATGGCGGTGTGTGAAATGGTTTCTTATTTACATACATTGGTGTGACGTCATTATGCAAGTCGAAAGTTCCCTCTGTATTGTGTGTTTCGGACTGGATCTCCTTAGCGGGCACGTAATGGACAGAGACGTTTAGCAGAGGCACCTCCACTTCCACGTAGTCGCCAGTCGGTTTTGTGCTGAAGGGTCTGCTGGAGACAGTTGAAGTTTGCGTGGTTTCCGAAACTTCTTCTTCTTCTGTTAGGCTGAAGAAAGAATCTGATTTGAGTTAAGAAAGAACTTTATTTATTTATTTATAATTTGTACTTTATTTTTATCAGACAGTGTGTTGGTATTCCACTAAACCGCTTGGCTCGTCAAAGTCACGCGGCTCCCGCCGGCTGCGCGCATGCTGTTTGGCGCGCTAAATATTAAGCCATCATAAAGATTTGCTCAGTCAGAAACTAGCAGAGGCTCAGGGATACATAGGTACAGCGTTACTTACGCACTTTCGTGTTACCTTTCTGTAGTTGTTAGAGTAACTTGGGTGGTCTTCAATGTGTAGGCCTTCGGCGGCAGCGGCTCCCGTCTCAACACCTTATCGGGTAAAGGACCCCAATACCCTCCGAACGTCTCGCCCATTTCGTAAACCAGCAACTGGCCGCTGTTTTTGCAGGATTCCCGCACCGCTGTCGACGTCACTTGGATCATCATTACCATGCTGCTGCCGGATTCCGTTCTGGAAATATCAACGTCATAAATAGTCTAATCTACTACAGGAATCTTTACTAATACTTGGCTCCGTAACAGAAGGCAAAGAGAATATATAAAATCTATGTTTTAACTAGGGTTGCCACCTTTTTTTTTAGCAAATAGAGTATATTTTTAATTATCTAGACTAAAAAAAAGTACAACATCTGAAAATAAAGTACTATTTAATTACCAGACTATATCTCATCCATACATTTTTTTTGTTGCTTCTAGCAACATCCAACAAATATTTGTTACTCTTAAATATATTAACGGCATCTTTACAATTAATCCCTAAATTTAAAAAGCAGTCCGGTCCGTTCCGTTACACGTATAAAATAGAACTCCATTTAAAAATTCATATTAGGTAAAAATAAAGTATTTTCACGTACTTTACTGCCGTCATAAAGTGTAAAGTACGTTTGGCCAAAATAGAGTACAATACTTTATTATAAAGTACGGGTGGCAACCCTAGTTTTAACCTCTGAGGTGCAGGACACATTGATCTGGCGTCGGGCGAGGGCATGGCAAAGGCGGCTTGCCGCTCCATTCTAATTTCATACTAAACACATTGAAATAAGGCGCAATTTAGGACACGCCGAGTCCGATCGGGCGCGCCCGATGCTCGTCCGATGAAAATAGCTCGGGTGCGCGCGCTTGTGTTCGCCACAGTACATGATAGCCACATAACCGACGACGTTCCTGCTGCTGGTTGCGTAGCGCCCGCTCGATACTGTTATTTTACTACCGTCATTATTGTCAATTATTTAACAAAAAATATTTTTCCAGTTACTCATTGTAATGTTATAACTAAAACATACAAATAATAACATCATTATCATGGATACATCCGATTAATAATCAAGTACTGTCAGCGGAATCATTGATCCAGCAATAAGTTTTTGTATAAGCGCCTAGCCTTAAAAACGTTTTATTTGTGTATTGTATTATGTGTCTTTTGTAGGATTTAACTCACACTTCTATGTACTAACATAATTGATTTCATTGTTTAATAAAGAATTTTGAAATTGAAAATTGAAAATGTGTTTAGTATGAAATTAGAATGGGTCAATAAGCCGCTCGTGCCATGCCCGTTCCCGACGCAAGTTCAGTGTGTCCTGCGCCTGAAACACCAATTAGTTGCTGAAAAAAAGGAAATGGCAGAGAAATTGTCTACATAGTAGACCTAGACTTTATAAAAAAAATACTAATAGCACTTGGTCCAATACGCATTTCGTCCAACTCGCAGTCGGACAACACGCATTTCGTCAAATACACAGATAGTCCAAGTACATAATGCCTCTAGACTAGAGGAGAGTCTAGAGGCATTATCCAGGAAGAAAATAGGGGAATACATTTGTACGAAGAATCACAGACCGTGTTCCTTTTTAAGAGACGTTCGATGGTGGTGTGCTCATTCAATAGTCTTGTAATTTCGTTACTAGGTAATTTATTCTAAAGATTCTCCGCTGTTACCACATGACCATATTTTTACTGTATTTGTTATAGGCGTTCCGTGTCTTTTTCAATATATACATTATTTAATATTCGCTTATTATGCTGAAAAAAACTAGTGAGACCTAAGAGTACGATTAAACCATAGCCTAACTTACTAAATTATGATAGTAGTATAGTATTATTTTATCCTAACAAAAGACTTCAACGGGGTCGTTTTCTAAGAAAATAATTAAGATACAAAAAATTATATGCACGTACTTCTTTTCAAGTAGGTATGTATGTAGGGGTATACAATGATATTATATGATGTAGGTATGTTGTCATGTCAGTGAAGTCTTCAGCGGCGCATTACAAGCACAATGCACAAAAATAAATATGATATCCACCAACTAGCAACTGGGCCAGCGTGGTCGATATCCCTTCGGCCGTCTACGTAATTGTAGTTTCGTAACTACGAACATAGAGATAAAACTACGAATGAGAAAAAAATGGCTCAATTTTCATTCAAGGGTAGGGCTCTGTCCAGCAGGAGTGAACCATTAACAGACTGATGATGCTTAAAGAGAATAGCTAGTTTTTTAGGGTTCCGTACCTCAAAAGGAAAAAGGAACCCTTATAGGACCATTTCGTTGTCTGTCTGTCAAGACCCTCTTTCTCTGGAATGCCCGGAGGTATCAAGTTAAAATTAATATCAAATACGTAAGTCCACGGTCCCTTGGAGCTGTAAAAAAACAAGCTGCTAAGTCAACACAATAAAAAATTACGGTAACTTTTGCAGGTTTTATTAGTTTTCTAGGCTCGCAACTAAATCAAAATTCATAGGGTACTTCCCGTTAACCTAGACTAGAGCATTTTTTTTTTAAATAAAAACTAGGTATTGTAGACGAGTCTCTGTCATTTCCTTTTTTTCAGCAACTGTTTGGTAAATAAAATATAACCCTCCAAAAGCGTTATATTTTTTTAGACTTTATAAAAAAAACGATTGCTCTAGTGGCATTATCCAGGAATAAAATAGGGGCACGATTGTATGGAGAATCGCTCGCCGGATTCTCTTTTAAACACAGGTAAGAAAACAGATAGTGTGAAATACCTGATGCTAATGTAGCAGCTGTAAGGCAGCTCGAGGCGTGAGAACTGGAGTATTCGCGCATTGGCTTCAATGACTTGCCGGCCCAGGAAGATGGATGGCATCACTCGACGCCGGCAGTGCACAGAGACGTCCTTCTCGTAGATTAGCTTGAGCTGCTTCCCTGCCAACTTGTTCTTCTGCTCGAGGAAAAATAACACGAAAAGAAATATTTTTAACGTCTTCATTTTTGAAGTCGTAGCCTTATAGTTTCTCTAGGAAATTAGGAGTATTCAACTTAAAAAAAATATCTCTATACTTACTATAGAATGGCGTACGTAAGTATAATAGGTAGGTAGGTAGGAACTTATTTAGATGTAAGTATTCTATAAGAATTACTTAGGTAGGATTAGTCAACTGGTAGAGGTAGCTAAAAGTACAGATAACTCTTAAAAATTACTAAGGTAATAATAGTGCAACAACTGGCGGCATTATCGCTAAAAGCGATCTCTTCCAGACTTCCAGGCAACTTTGGTATGGAGAGGATTTACTGAAGATAACCAGCTGTTCTAACATTTAGTCGAGGGTGAATCAAATATTTAATGAATCAATTTTTAGGTATACCCGCACTATCATCATCGTTTTTTTTTACTTAGTTATTGGCATCGCACGTTGTGCATTCTGCCAGTGTCACGCTAATGTTTTTTTTTGTTTTTTTAATTTAAATTAAGTCAATTATGCATTGATTATATACACAGCCAGAGAGCTAGTTCCTCCAAGCAAATATGTCATGAAATCACAGTTAGTCACACGAAATTAGTCATAGTCGAGTCCAAGTCACGCCCTAGTAAAGTTGTGGCGACTTTACTATGAGCTTCTACAGAGTTTTGAAAAAAACACGAAAAGACATGTTTCACCACATTATATCACTTGCCCACACTCGTGCATGTAATTCAACACTCGATGAATAAAACACCACCATTTTTTATAATGAATACGCGAAAAAACACAAGTTTAATAAAATAATAGAATGCAACGTCATGATTTTTTCGTGTTCCCGCCAAAACTCCATCATCATCGTTACTATCTATTTAACATACCTATTTAACTACCATAACATTATAAATAAATAAAAGCTTGACGCCAGAAAATTCATGAGAGCAGCAGGACTATACGGGTCGCGTGTCCCGCACAGTCGTCGCCCATATCAAAGCTCTTTATTATTATGAAGCGCTCTTACAGAGGGGAAGGGAACGTCGCGTCGCAGATAAATATAAAAAATTAGATAGATTAGGTATGTGAATAAAGTGACTACTTACCCAGCAAATACAAAGCATTTCAAAGTGATGGTCATGTCCACTGTCATGTCTGTCTATCGCGTTGGCAGCACTGTAATTTCAACAAAATCTGCCTTTGTGTCCAGAACCAGAATATTATAATATATAATATGATATATAACCATATAATATAGGTACTTAGGGAGTACCTACCTATATTATATTATATGATAATACTTCAGGGGTCTCAGTAGGGTAATATCTCAGGGTGAAGAGCGCAGTACAGTGCGGCGCAGGATTGTGTTCGCAAGTTCACAATTCTGGCACTGTTGCTGTTATGGGCATGCGTGACGCTTACCACCAGGCGAACTACTTGCTCGTCCCTATATAAGGACCTCTGGTCTACGGAGACCTTACACATCTTCTGGCTGATGATGATGATGAGGATCTAAAGGGGTGAAAATTGGAATGAAAAAAATAAGTTAATAACCTAGCGGTGTGGAAGATATTTGGGGGCGGGAGAATTTCTTCCGTTCGCGTACGGACTACGGAGTCCAGGGGCCGTACCATGAACGCTTATTGCGGGACCGTATAGGCTCAGCTGCCGACGCTGCGCGACCGCGAACCGTATTGACGGGCGATAAAATACACAGTCACGCAGCGTCGGCAGCTGAGCGTATTCGGTCCCCCAATAAGCGTTCATGGTACGGCCCCTGAGGAGACCTCAGGTTCATAATAAACTTAACTTGCCTAATGTTATGCAATGATTGCGGTCCAGGATGAAATGAAGCGCCTACTAGTTCCCCCTTCCCCTGTCATTCACTTTCACTTATTTTTTGGGGATTCTTGGAAATTAATCATGTCGCCGCATTTTATTATTTTATTCATTAATTACCAACTTACGTGCTTGAGTGTGGGCAAGTGATATAATTTGGTGTAACATGTATTTTCGTGTTGTCTTCAAAACTACGAAGTAAGCAAGTAACCCAGAGAATTTGAAGTAACACTACCTATCAAGAATAAGGACGAAATAGTTAATGTGACGACTGGTAATTTGGTCATCGCATCCACGAAGAACTTAGGGACCATTGACCAGGCGGTATGGTCTTACGGCTTTAGCCTGCCATAAGAACAAAAAAGTACTCTTTTTTTCTCTTTTACTACAGGCGATATTGACTCCGCGCGATCAACCCATTTGCCTTTTTAAATTATATTAAGTTTTGTAGTAGAGGTAGGGCTTAGCTTACGCCCACCCTACTACTACTACCTTATGGTTTTATGAAATTAGGAAGGATAGATCAGCCCTCTTATTATAAATCCAATCAGATCGGTTTCGATTTGAAAACTACTCCACACACCATCTCCGCCGTCTGCACTAAGAACATGGAATAAGAATGACGGAGAGAGTTATTGTTATTTAATGGCGTCCTTTCCGATCGAGTTTAAAATACGATACAGTAACAGGTAAGAAATTCGTACATAAAGAAGGTAACAAGGAAATATATGGGTGCATATAAGTAGGCATGCACCAAGGGTCTAAATGGCTGATCCAACTTCTTTGGGCTAAAATACAAGATGCTTAGAGCCAGAACTGACGAGGAAAAAAACTGAATGTCAGCTTTGACACATAATGGATGTCATTGCCATATAAATGTCAAGCGATCAGCTGATTGATTATGCTGGGACTGAAAGCGGTTAAGTATCTGAAAAAGCTAGTTTTGTTTCTATGGCACATAAATAATATAATAATTATGCCTATCACTGAATATATTGCCTCATTATCACAGAACCCTTATTTTGGAGCTGGATTTGGCTTGTTTGGAATCGGAGCCGGAGCGGCAATATTACGAAAAGGGTTTCAGACTTCTTTGGTCCTCTTCCGGAGGCACTGTATGATCACATTAGAAGTTCCTTGCCGGGACAAGTCATACCAATGGTTGTTGCAGTGGATTACGCAGAAAGGAGCTAAACAAACGCAACATTTAAGTGTAGAAACATCTTTCCTGCAAAAAGACACCGGTCAAATTAAAACTAAATATGACTTTATCCCGAGTGTAGGACAACATTTTTTCAGGTTAGATTTACATAATAATATTTACCTTTTATCACAGCGGTTATTATCTTTTATCACTGATACTTAGTAGTCAATTTTAGATTTATTCTCTTAAGCAAGACTACAATAAGGTACACTTTACCTAAGGTACCTATTTGTTTCATGTAGGCTTTATATTGTCATAGATATGCAGGAGCTTGGATAAAGGTGGACCGTGTAAGAGAGCAGCACACTCTAGACTTGCACATGGGCGTTCCATGGGAAACTGTTACACTTACATCTTTTGGACGCAACAGGCAACTCTATTATGATATTCTTGAAGAAGGTAAGGATGTCACTAAAGCTTAGAATGTATAAAGATAAAAAATATGATTGAACTGGTAAGTTACTGGTTGAATGATAACATAGGTCACAGATAGGGGTGGTTTCATTAAGAAAGTACTTTGTCTTCTAGAAAAATATTGAAGTATTTGGTATATTATTATACTGTATTTATTATTACCTTTCAAGTGCCAATATCACCGATACTTGACAAGCGAGCGGGCCCTGTACACTATTAGTTATCAATAGGATTCTAATTTTGAAATCCCTGTTTTATTAATAGGCAGTTTTTTGGTGCCTTGGCATACAGGGCATGGCAGTGAAATTATGCTATGGCAGTCCAAAGTTTAAAGAATAACAAAGAAATCAAACAACACATTATAAAGTGTAACGCTTCCTGTCCACACCAGTGGTGCGATTTTAGATCAGGCTACAAAATAATTGTTTTACCCATTTTTCAATTAACTCTCAATCGACATAATTAATATCCATTTTATCCTGATGCACATAAGCATTATACAATAAAAATACTTTTGAAGTACTAAAAAGAAAGTTCGTATAGGCTGAGTGGCCAGCCCTAGTGTCAGAGTTAATGTGCCGCCCGAAGGCCTAAGGCCTGTAGTACTTAATGAGACAGAAATGAAATTTAACAAACTAGCTGTAAGTAATTATTAAAATCACATTTGTCTCTTCTCTTATTCCTTCCATCTATTAGTGTCTGAATTCATGTCAAAATTTCAGCAAGGACTATGGCTCTGAAACAACACGAGGGTATGACAATAATGTACACAGCTATGGGTTCAGAATGGCGACAGTTTGGTCATCCCAGGAAAAGACGACCATTACAAAGTGTAGTGCTTCGAGCTGGCTTGACAGAGCGCATTGTGGCAGACTGCTTAGACTTCAGCAATAACCCACAGTGGTACACAGATCGAGGCATCCCATATAGACGAGGTAACTACAGTCCCTCTTGATGCTAAAGTCATGATAATGTTATAAAAACAAACAAAACTAGAACACGTTTTTCTTGCAATTTTTACTATATCCATATCATCCCTTTGGCAAATTTATTAATGCAGATATTATATATAACTATTTATTATTTGTTTAATCTTGTTTTTATTAGGTTATTTATTGTACGGACCTCCCGGGTGTGGTAAATCTTCATTCATAATGGCATTAGCTGGAGACCTGGAATACAATATTTGTGTCCTCAATTTATCGGAACGAGGGCTTACAGATGATAGGCTCAACCACCTGCTAAGGTATGTATATCAAATTAATAAAAAATTACAAAAAAAATATATAGTTAAGCAAAAGTCTTGAAATGGGAATCTTGCCTACTGGGTTTGTTTCGAACTATTTGCTATGGTGGCGCCCCTATAATTTTATAATCTTATTTTGTCAAGCTAAGCTTTACTTATGTGTGTTTTACAGTCCACTCTGTATCACTACGCTCAGCATCGTCGTGTCGCGCGTACGCGCTGTGTTCAGGCTTAAGGCACAAAAAATGGCCCGCCGCCACTATTTTGATCGCACTTCATAAATTATACACAATGGGGATCCACACAGCGATTTTTTTCCGCTAGGAGGCGCATCATCGATGTGGCCATAGTCACCTGTCAATCTCATACATTTTGTTGTTTCTTTCTACAATTTAATGGTTTCACTCATAGACTCGGATTGCCAGGGATAATCTGCATATACTGGTTCCAACAGCAATCCTTTGCCTTGCTAATTAAAGCTCTGTCCAACATAAAACAAGAAAACTTTTGCCACATCCGGACCGCCGCTCCGCTAGCGCCATCTGCGAAAAGTTTTGACTGTGGAATCTTTTTTTTTTTTCTTTGTTATTGGCATCGCACGTTGTGCATTCTGCCAGTGTCAAGTTTATGAATTTTCAGGTATCTTTTATTAAAATCAAGTCAAATATGTCATTAAATCACAGTCAGTCACACGTAAACAGTCATAGTCGAGTCCAAGTCATGCCCTAGTAAAGTTGTGGCGACTTTACTATGAGCTTCTACGGAGTTTTGAAAACAACACGAAAAGACATGTTTCACCACATTATATCACTTGCCCACACTCGTGCATGTAATTCAACACTCAATGAATAAAACACCACCATTTTTAATCATTAATTCGCGAAAAAACACTAGTTTAAGAAAATAATAGAATGCAACTATATGATTTTTCCGTGTTCCCGCCAAAAACTCCTGTGGAATCTTATTGGTAACATCAAACCATAGCATTACAAAGGCTTAACTAAAATATAGTAACATCTTTGCGAAAAAGAGTAGAAATTATAGAGGCGCCACTATCGCAAATAGTTCTAAATACTAGCAAACCTGTAATAAGTCTGAAGAAGACACAATAATGAATTTCATGATTGTACACACTACACAGTATTGCCAGGAGAGAAATAAAAGTTTGATGTAAGACTTTTTTGCCCACCTGTAAAATAAAATATTAAAAATGTACTTACGTAAAAATTGTATTTTATAACTAAATTCAGTAAAATTATCGAGATGTAGGAGCAAGATAACAGCGCCACTTTTTGTGGGCCTTCACTAAAGGCTTCGGAAATTTCCCATACGCAAGTGGCCTAGTAGTACAACTCCTTCTCCTCCTTGGTTAACTAGACCAAAATGTTACGTGCCTTTATTATAATATAACTTAAAAAGGTTCGACTGCTCAGTGCTCACCTTGTTGTTATATTTGGTACCGCGTTAACGTCCCGCGCCACGTGCCGGCTATATGGTCTTTGCCAATAAACCTTGGAGTGGAAACATTGAGACTTATTAGTAATGAGGTGGAGTTTTGGCGGCAACGCGAAAAAATCAAGTCACCGTATTGTATTATTTTTCAAAACTTGTATTTTTTCGGGTTATAATGCATAAAAATAGTGGCGTTTTATTAATTAAGTGCCGACTGACGTGCATGAGTGTGGGCAAGTGATATAATGTGGTGAAACGTGTCTTTTTGTGTTGTTTCCAAAACTCCGAAGAAGCAAGTAGGGTAGGCAACTTTACTACATAAAGTTGCCATGACTTTACTAGGGCATGGTTGGACTTCACCGTGACTTACTGTGTTTGACTTGGACTGTGGCTACGACTCATTTAACTGGAGAAAGAAGGATCGATGAAGAAATATGTGTTCAGCTGAAGGACTAGTATCCATGGCCAGGAAATTAAAAACAACAATAGTAATGAGGTTCTTTTGCTTCACAGCGTCGCACCTCAGCAATCGATCATACTACTGGAAGACATCGATGCAGCATTTATATCCCGCGAAGACACTTCATCTCAGAAAGCAGCTTACGAAGGCTTGAACCGAGTCACGTTTAGTGGACTACTGAACTGCCTTGATGGTGTTGCCTCCACTGAAGCACGGATTGTGTTCATGACAACGAATTATTTAGAAAGGTAAGGCGCAATTTCTCAGTACAGCACGCTATCCAGCTGAAAGAATTTCATTGTACTCATCATTCAGAACAGGTTTAACCATGGGGCCAATCCCGACATCGCGAAAAAAAAACAGCTGTTCCATACATTGCGTCAAAGCGAGTTCCGTTTTGTCTATGGAATAGCCGAATTATTTTCGATTTTAAGTTTCATACATAGCAAAACTTTTTCACAATGTTATGTACAATGACCTCCCTTAGTAGTTAATGACCGAGCGAAGCGAGCACTGGGGCAGATGGTCTGCTGTATGTATATTTGTTGTAACTTGCGAACCATTGATCCGATCATTATGACATTTTGTAAGCAAGTAGTTCGTACAAATACAATTATCACGTTCGAATATGAGCTAAATGGTTCATTAAACGTGAATATTATATTACACTAGGTATATAATTTATATAACAATAAAATTAGCTAAATTGGTCAAGGGGTTTGGAAGATGTGAGGGTCGCGAGGTCAAAGTTCGCTGCGAACAACTAGTATATAATGAGCTGGCCAATTTGGCTAAATGAACCTGGAAAAAACATGCTAGCATAGGCCCATCACCCTCATCCCTACAGACGACTGTGTCTAGCTAGAGGAACCTAAGTGTAAGGTCCTAACACTACCTTTACCCTTGTGTGAGATGCTCTTAATGCATACATAGGAAAATGTTTAATGATGCACATATATCAAAGCTTTTTTTTAATGAGGTTCCACAGACAAAACTTTTCGCAGATGGCGCCAGCGGCGCGGAGATGGCTAAATCAAGATTTTTTGTTATCATTTCTTATATCTATTTGCTCTTGATGAGGGCGTTGTCGATAATCTAGTCCAAAGAAGTATACTGGGTACTGTGCCTTGTTTTAAGAATCTGTTCATCTGTTGACGGTCTGAAAGTAGATATGTTATGTTGTACAGAGCTTTAATTAGCAAGGCAAAGGATTGCTGTACAAACCAGTATGCACATTCTCCCTGGCTACCCGAGTCTTTAAAATGTTCTCTGCAAAAACAAAACAAAAAACAACAAAATGTATGACATAGACATTTTGACTATGGCCGCATCGGCGAGGCGCCACCTAGCGGTAAACATCGCAGTGTGGATCCATAATGCCAACGAACGCTAACGAATATGGTGCTTTGGCTTGCTCTTTACATATTAGCTGTAGTTAGTATTCACCTGTTTAAAAGTGAAAGAGCTCTTATTTTTGGTCAGGTTTATTTTTTCCTGTTCCAGGTTAGACCCAGCGTTAATACGACCGGGAAGAGTAGACATGAAAGAGTATGTGGGACATTGTGACCAAGCCCAAGTAGAACTCATGTTCTTGAGATTCTACAAAGGAGACAAAGCTGCTGAGCATGCCAGACAGTTCGCTAATAAGTAAGTTCATAACTTCACAACCATTTATAAGTCTTAATGAAACCCAGCCATATAATGACATAATTAAAATAGTATACAGTACCCACTGATCTCTATTATACAAGTACGCTGGACTAAATATTGTCTAGGAAATTACAGCTTTTTTTCTGCAGATTTAAAGTGCCCTTTCGAGCATCTCCGGTACTAAAATTGACATAATAGTATTACGAAATATTAGTTCCATGGACCATGGATGCTCACACTGCTATCCGTTGGCTATCCGCGCCAAAATGGCGAAAATCAAATGGCTTCAATTTGCTATCGACAATATGAAGTCTAACGTACTTGTATTATAAAGGTCAGTGTGCATATGTACGAGTTATACGATAAAATGTATGGTCGTTAAATAAATGGGGATAGCCATCTCGAGTCAATAGGAACCAATTCTTTTTTTAAATGGTCACTATGGATAACAAGTTTATTTTTTATCCATGTCAACTTTCAATAATTATTTTCAGGGTAATGGCGAAAGAGAAAGTCGTCAGTCCCGCACAAATTCAAGGATACTTCATGTTTCATAAACATTCGCCACCAGAAGAAGTGTTATTAGATATTGATACAATATGGACGCTTGGATAACTATATTTTTACGAAATAAAGTATTTACAAAGTGAACGTAATTTTTATTACATTACATTTACATTACATATTTTATAAACTTAAACCGAAACTTTAATTGTAAGTTAATACATAGATAACAATTAGGGCGTCCGTTGTGTTCAGCGGGTGCCGAGCGCGGGCGCCCGCTACTCTTTTCCGTCGCAGAAATGCGCCTAAGAGGCAACGCTCCCAAGGTGGAAGTGGTGTCCAGGTGCGTACGTATAAGCGTCACCCTAAAATCCTACTCTTTCTGGTTATCGGTAGATCCAAAATTGCAACTCGTTTACTTTGTCAAAATTCCGCTTCTATTTAGGCACGTGTACAGACGTGTCGTGGTTACTCATGATAAAGTACTTGTAATTATCTAACTAAATGTCGACTTGCACAAGCCAAAGATAGTAGTCAAACGCAAGCCTTGATAAAAAAAACAGTCGGTTAACCCGACTGGTGTACGTGTACGTGTATGCACACGTGCGAGCGGCATATAGCCCGAGAGAAATTACTAGGCATGAAGAGATTTGATTTCTAATATCTCAAGGTGACGAGCGCAGTTCAGTGCGGCGCTGGTTTTTTTTCCCAAGTTCACATATCTGGCATCTCGCTTGCCGCGTTACTCAACTGAAAATTAAAAACGCGGCGCCTTTCCTTTTTCCTGAAACAGACCCGCTCAACGCTTCAGACGCCCTTAACAATTTAAAAAGGATCAGTACCTTGGATGTAGGCTAAACAGATCAGTCATTTTGTTTCCCTGCTAGAAGTTTCCTAGAATAACAAAGACTTAGTTACAAATACCATACAAGAGTATGGTATATCAGAAGTGCAAAACTATAATGCAAAGTACAATTAAATTAGAAAATAAGACAGCTTTTTCGTCTACCAAGGTGAAAAGTGTCTTACCTTTTCATAAAATAAACCTATTTGAAAATAATATTTTACTGTTTTTTATAGTATAATTTTATTTTGAAAACATTTGGCATAGCTCAGTAATAGCATGCAGCTTTCTAGAAATATAACTCTACAAAACAAAACACTGTTGGGTATAGCAGATATTATCACAAACGAGTAAACTATACCTATAATAGTATGTAACTACCTACGGTTGTAGGTTTATCTTATAATAAAATTATAACAAAAGCTGCTTAGTCGCGTATTACACAATTCGCAAAACGTCTAACTCGCAGAATAGCCGATCCGCGGTTTTTTTTAATTAAATATATTCTGGGCCGATCACGGCATAAAAAGCGGGACGAAAGCAGATTTTTTTAATGTGGGACGAAGTTTCTCGGGATGAAAATAGCATAAATCATATTTTTTTATGTAATAAAAAACAAACTCACAATAATGTTATGACAATTGTTTAAAATTGATAGATTTCAACAAACACAAGAACGAGTTTGTATATTCGTACACATCTTGTCCAATTGTCTGTGCATTACTTAACAATTTATTAATTACTTCTCCTTTGTAAATTTTAAGCACTTCCCACTGCCAATTGGCAGACATTGACATTATGTCAACATTTTTATTGTTACGATCCTTAACTATAAAACAGAAAATATTCTTTGAGCAAAACAGCGTAAGACATAACATTACTGGTTGCTTGTGTTGATCTTGTTTAAATTGTACTTTAAATTTAATCAGGCAATGAAAATCTCCAGGCAAATCTGCATAGGTATCTATCAACATAATATTATGTATTTGAAGCAACTGCTTCAGATACAAATAAGGTGAGCTTGTTCGTTTATTAGGCAATTCGATTGTATCTAAAACCACAAACTCATTGTTCCAAGTATGTTGCGGCGTGATAAGTCTCGAGTTATCATTATTTGACTGTTTATTGTTTAACATGCCATGTGATGCTATAATAACGGGTATAGAAGTATGTCCACTAACATTTTGTATTGATAGCGGCATCCCTTTACTTACAATTGTTATTGGTAAATGCATAGGGTGTTGCAATCGGTTTAATGTCTCTACAGACATAAGTTCCGAAACCGGTTTTACTTTTATTCTTGGAGCCTCTGATTGTCGTTTGTCAGACGTGCTATCGACCCCAGATCCGTATCTGGAACCATCACTGTCATCTTGTATTGAAAATGGCTCTGCTAAGGAAGTTGTGGATGTGATAATCGGCATGCATAATTCAGAATCATTATCTTCCTGTGGAGTATTATCAGGTGACTTTGAAGAGATTTTTGCCATCTTCGCCTCGTTTGTGACAAATTTCTTGGGAAGTTGTTTTGGGTTAGCAACTGGATTCGCATTAAGCAGTTTTTTAGTTTCTGTACTCATAATATTAGAATCTGATATCACTGCCATATCAGTTGTATCAACAGACTGACCTTCGGGGATGTCTTTTTCTTTACGCGCATTTGATTGATTTTTTGCTTGTTCAGAGTTATTACTTTTATTATACTTTTCTATTCGCGCATTTGATTGACTGTTTGCTTGTTCAAAGTTATTACTTTTATTATTCTTTTCTATACGCGCATTTGTTTGACTGTTTGCTTGTTCAAAGTTATTACTTTTATTATTCTTTTCTATACGCGCATTTGATTGACTGTTTGCTTGTTCAAAGTTATTACTTTTATTATTCTTTTCTATACGCGCATTTGATTGACTGTTTGCTTGTTCAAAGTTATTACTTTTATTATTCTTTTCTATACGCGCATTTGATTGATTGTTTGCTTGTTCAGAGTTATTACTTTTACTATACTTTTTTACAACAGCCCGACTTGCTTCGGTCGGGGTGACGTCTATCCAACCTGTTTCATTATCCTCCAATTTTTCTGCCGTATTTTTCCTTCTTGGCATAATTCTAATATGATTTGAATCCTGGGGAACATTTATTATCTCTTTAGGAAGCCAAGCAATATCTAGATTCTTATGTTCCATGAACCGTAACAGAGGTGTGCAATTGATGCCTACCCTTTTATTGATTATTTTTCGTCCAATGCTAAATATTTTATGTTGCAGCTTGCTTGCAATGTCAGGAGAATTTTTAGCTGAAGTTGTATCTTGATAATGCTTTTTAGTGTATTTGTTTCGACATAAAGTGATAATTTCATTAATTGTTATTCGATCTGCATTGGGATTACCATTATCATTTGCTAATAATTGCTGTTCTGGTGAAGGAGTCCTATCCAATGCACCCAGGCTTTTAAATGATTGTGTCTCTGATGAATCGTCTAGGTTAATGCATGCTGCCGATTGTTGGTTCTGAGACTCAATATCATCATTGTCAGAACCATTGGGCTTACTGTCGAGAACAACAGTTTCATTTGAGCTTCTAGAATAAAGCCGTCTTTTTCTTTTCCGTTTTACTACTATCTCTTCATCTGATGTTTCAGAACTGAAATTAGCTTTCTTTTTGACGGCTCTTCGCAATTTGCTATGTGAAGCATCGTCTACATCTTCGTCTTTATAATCTTTAGTAGTGTATATAATATGATAATTGGCGTTAACGTTTTTAACGATTTTTTCTTTGCTATGTACGACACATTTAGAGTCAGTAAAATTAGGTTTCCCGGGTATACCATCACTTTTAAATAGCGTTACTTGGCAATGTCGTTTAAAAATATAGCCATATCTTTTATATAAAGCACCATGTTTCTTAGTGGAGTGGTTTCTCAAACTTTTGATGGTAGGCCAATGTACACTGCAAATTCTGCATATAAACCGTTGCGAATAGCTTGCTGGCAAAGTGAGATCTAATTGTTTGTCACTATAGATATCTTTTTCTGTTTGTTTGCTCTTTAAACTTTCTTTATAATCCTGATCACTCGCAGATGTCGAAATCCTTCGTTTATTTTTTTTAGGTATGCTTACATTTTCTTTGTTTTCACTTTCGTTTTCAAAGTTTCTTTGAGATTCTTTGGGTTGTTGAGCACCAGACAATTTGTCCTGCAAATAATACATTAATAAAGATGAGATTTTAAACGTGGCCATAAGGATGATGAAATTGAAATTACTAACACCATCTTTGCGGAGCGGAATACACCCTTTCAATCCCGACCAAACATTTTAAACTATAAGTTATATTTCCGAACTATACTCATTATCATCAGCTTACCTTGGTCCAGTGCTGGGCATAGACCTCCTCCTAGGCATGCCATTCAGCCGGAACTGCTATCAACCAGTGCCAGCTGTCCTACGTATTTTATATCGTCACTACATCGAGTCTCCGGGCATACACAACGTTTGCCGATTTGTGGTAACACCTCTAGAACACTACACACATATACCGCAACGGTTATCGGTCCTGCGACTGACCTGACTGGCCCACTGCACTTCAGCTTATTATTAATTACGTTGAGCTATATTGGTGACTTTACACCTGGCGAATTACTTTGTTCCGGATACGGTCCCTTATATTGGCACTTCACATCGCCTATGTGTGCCGAATAAAAAGGGTAAAAGGGACTCATCTATGCAGCCTGCATACGTGCGACCGGCGACCCTTTTTATTTGGAAACATAGACGATATGATGTACCACCATTACAGAAATGCCGAACAAAGGTTTCTCCATGGCTCTCTGAGCTATTTCGACCGATGTCAATGCATCTATGAGTGAAACGTGGTCAGTTTTAGCACCCTGGGTTATAATAGGAATTGGATAAAACGCACTGATTGAAGATTTTCGTCTTGAGACTACGAGATAGGTGACGAGAAGACTTGGCGTAGTTTTCCGAACGCTGCTCAGCCCAGCTGCATTCTTGTCTTGGTTTCACTCTCAACATTGTTTTTGCCTGATTTGAGAGTCTGCCCTAGGTGGGCATACTTTTTTGTAGTTTAATGAGCTTGCGTTTGAACACCATCACGCCTGATGTTAAGCGCTATTACGGTCTACAATGGAGCATGCTTGCGCAAATGAAACTGTTTATCTCGCGACTTGAAGACACCATCAGGATGGATCCTGATAGACACTATCAGGAAAGGAAGGAAGGGAAGGATATTCCACGCCTATACAAATCTTTTCGTTCGAGTTTTTGGCACGTTTGGAACTAGATTATACAGTCCTGAAAAACATACCGAATTATATCCGAAAAAAAACAAACGACGCGACGATGTTAAGCTTTGGGGCTTAGCCTGACAAAGGAAACCATTATCATCAATGAGTTTCTGAGCAAGCACGGTTCTCTATAGACTCCAACGCCCTTAGATGGTACTTAGTAGATCCATCCCAGAAATGCGAACTGTACCTACTACTCCATGCACGATCAAACTTGTGCTTGGTAATTAATTGGTATAATGTGAGCAAATGTTTTAACGTGAAGTACCGCGCACCTTCGAGAGGATGGTTAGCTATTTAGCAGCCATTTCGCCTTTGACTCAATATAGGAACCAAAGTTAAAGAGGATTTTACTACCAAGATAATTTTCGGCGTGGAAGGGACAACACTCTCTGTCGAGGTGGTTAACTCCGGCAGGGGGGCTAACTTCGACCGAATAACTAAACGGACACTCATCCACGATTAGGCTCAATTGATTTTTCAATCAAGAACGTATTAAATAGGACCTAAACCCAGGGAAATCGCTCGTATAATAATGATCTATAATATTATACCGTCGTAGCGTCCATCACGAGAGCAGAGACAATGATGAACAAGATTTATTTGGACTCAGATTTAATCGATTTCGGATCAATATCTATAAAACTATTAAAACGATAGTATAAAAGCAATAGTACGAGGGCTACACTAAAAGTATCGGGAATGGAATATTTCCACTGTTTCTGTCATATTAAAATCTTTTTAATTGAAAACTCCTTGGTTTTAACAATCGAATACCATTTATTTATTTAAAAAAATATTCTCGGTCTTGTCACAAGGTTTTGTCAAACTTGTTTAGTCGTTGAGAAAATGGATTTGACTCGAGAAAATTCAAGAGCGATGATTTATTATGACTTTCGAAGTGGTTTAACACAAAAACAGTGTGTTGACCGGATGATTTCTGCATTTGGTGATAAAGCCCCATCCAAAACCACAATTTATCGCTGGTTTGCTGAATTTCAACGTGGACGTGTCAAGCTCAGTGATGATCCCCGTCAAGGTCGTCCAAAAACTGCAGTCACCCAAGAAAACGTTGATGCTGTGCGTAAGCTGATTGAGGAAGATCGACATGTGACATACCGCGAAATTCAGGCAACTTTAGACATTGGCATGAGTCAAATACAAATAATCTTGCATGAAAAATTAGGTGTAAAAAAGTTGTTTTCCCGATGGATACCGCATTCGCTCTGTGAAGAGCAAAAAGCGGCTCGCGTTACTTGGTGCGTCAGAACTCTCGAAAGATTCCACGCAGGATCCTCAAATGCTGTATACAACATCGTATCAGGTGACGAATCCTGGATATACGCGTACGAACCCGAAACAAAAAACCAGTCACGAGTTTGGGTGTTCGAAAATGAGTTAAAGCCAACAAAAATTGTTCGTTCACGGAGTGTTGCAAAAAAAATGGTGGCCACGTTTGTCTCCAAAACCGGCCATGTTACGACTATTCCTCTTGAGGGACAAAGAACGGTTAATGCAGAATGGTATGCTAGCATTTGTTTGCCACAGGTCGTTTCTGAACTCCGTAAAGAGAACTGCAACCGCCGCATCATCCTCCATCACGACAATGCGAGTTCTCACACCGCGCACAGAACAAAAGAGTTTTTAGAGCAAGAAAACATAGAATTATTGGACCATCCGCCGTACAGCCTCGACCTAAGCCCTAATGATTTCTATACTTTCCCTAAAATAAAGAATAAATTGCGTGGACAGAGATTTTCATCACCTGAAGAAGCTGTGGACGCCTACAAAACGGCCATTTTGGAGACCCCAACTTCCGAATGGAATGGTTGCTTCAATGATTGGTTCCATCGTATGGAAAAATGTGTCAAATTTCGCGGAGAATACTTCGAAAAGCAATAAATATATTTTTAAATAGTAATGTTGTGTCACTTCCTTGATTCCCGAAATTTTCAGTGCCGCCCTCGTAATGTATACATTTTTGATGAATGATTATTTATTTATTTACATGTAAACTTTAAATAATCGTTTTCGACTTCATAACTCAGTGATTTTCCTTCAACATACTATTGTTTTTTTTTTTTATGTTTCAATAGGTTCATCATCATCATCAGCCCGGAGACGTCCACTGCTGAACGAAGGCCACCCCCTTAGACCTCCACACTGTACGACAACCTGCCATTTGCATCCACCGGTTGCCCACGACTATTACAATGTCGTCGGTCCGCCTAGTGGGAGGCCTTCCTACGCTGCGTCTTCCGGTTCGCGGTCGCCACTCAAGAACCTTTCTTCCCCATCGGTTGTCAGTTCTTCGAGCGATGTGGCCTGCCCATTGCCACTTCAACTTGCAAAACCTTGCGAGCTATGTCGGTAACTTTGGTTCTTTGGAACTATCCTCGTTCCGGATTCTATCGCGCAAAGTAACTCCGAGCATAGCTCTCTCCATTGCCCGTTGCGTGACTCTGAGTTTCTCCAAAAGGCCAGCAGTTAAACACCACGTTTCAGTTCCATGTGTCATCACTGGCAACACACACTGGTCGTAGACCCTTGTCTTCAGACACTGAGGGATTTTTTGTTTTGTGTGTTTCAATAGGTAATTGTTTCCAATCCCTGTCCACTTTTTTTGTTTTGTCGTTGTTTACCTACTTTATATATTTAAAAAAAAAAGCTTACATCTAACTTATAATTAATAGCTAAAATTAGGCTTATGTTTATGAGATGAAAAGCTATGCGATGTCACATAATGGCAATTTCCGCACCAGGCTTAACCTGTATCGCGGGAATCAGATACGACTTTCCAGGCTGCGTATGCGTGTATATTTATGTACTTAATATTTAGAAAAGGTGCTTATTATTAAACTTTCCAGGCATCTGGGACGACTCCACACAGTAAACTTTGGTTATATGCATATGGGTCAGTGGCACCACAATTTTGTTTTTAATATGTTTAATCGTTGTTATATACGTGGGCTGCTATTTATGTATCCGGAACTGGCCAGTACATAAACAATATTTAAAAAGTAATAATTACATTTGAAAATGAAGCTCATTGGCTGTAGAATACAGTTTGTTTCACGACTGTCAACTGTCTTTTTACATTTTGGTGCCTTTTTAAAAGTTGCGTGTCGATCATCACCATGGATTTCACTCGTGAAAATTTTCGTGCGATGATTTATTACGATTTTCGGCGTGGGTTGTTAAGTCAAAAACAGTGCGTCGATCAACTCACTTTGACTTTTGGGGATGAAGCACCATCGACAACCACTGTGTATCACTGGTTCAGTGAGTTTAATCGTGGGCGTCGTATGCTCACGGACAAATTTAAAGAAGGATTCCGGCTACATAAATAGCAGCCCTGGTACAATTAACTATTACTACAATTTTCTCATAAAATATGCTAAAAGACGAGAATATTGTTAACATCCAATTACCTAATTTAAAAGAGTCAGGTAGGTAACGTATTATCACCTATTTAATTAGGTTTTATAAAAGGCAAGTGTACTGATGATGATGTTCCATTGTTAACATCGGCAGTGTCATCGAAGCTGGACAAAATTAAAAAATGTACGGCAAATTTTTTAGATTTGGCCAAAGCGTTCCACACTATTTCCGTTCCAATTCTTTTAGAAAAACTAAACAGGGTGGATATGATGGGTCGCCTGTGAAAGATTTAAAACTTATTTATTGAAAAGGAAACAGTATGTGAAAATCGGCAATGTTTCGAGCAGTACCCAGGCCATAACTTTGGGGTGCCGCAAGGTAGTATTCTGGCGCCAACGCTTTTTAAAGTGTACACTAACGACATTTAAGATAAGCAAATTAAAAATGCCAAAATTATTTGCTACACTTATGACACTGCTATAGTTTTTCACGAGATTATTACGGTGGGCTGAACTAGGCATGGATCAAGGTTCTAGGTGGTTAGTGGTTACAGAGATCTATTGACGTTGAACACAAAAAAAATACATAAAACAGGTGCTTCAGCGTTTGTTTTCGCACTCGCGCCGGTTTTAGATGTACCTACGTAAAACGTATTCTCTTTGCCTGTACCGGTAACCTATCGTATAAACTGCCTGTTCTACGAGTACATACAAGCTTTGCTCGTCGTTTTTGATTACACTTAGCCTAATACAGCTGGTCACCCTCTGTACATCATGTACTAGGTATTGATGGCCCGATACTATAACCTTGGTGTCCTCACCATGTCTTAGAAATTCACATAACACGAGAATGTGTCATTTCACGATCAAACGTCTTGGTGATCTTCAATCATGATGAAATTTGGCTATATTTTGTCGATCATCATCACCATTTCCTATCGCGGGTGACACAGGGCACAGCTAGTATTTCAGGAATCAAAACTGTCATTTGAGCACCCAATAGTATTTTTTTTGCATTAAATTAAGACTTACATAATTAGACGCTTGTGGATTAGCAATTTTGCTCCTAAGTTCCTCTTGCTTCTCAATGAATCTCCGTTTTATTTTTGAGAAATTACTGAGAATGCTTTCACATTTGTGACAAATCAGCTGCGGCAAACCATCAAATGGCTCAATCTGAAATGGTAATAGTATATTACTTTATGAGGGGAATAAGGAAATCTCTTTAAGTATGAGGGGACAAATTCCACCCCTATTAGCTAGTAATCTCAAGAATCAAGAAGCCTATTATATCTATATTTCTATTGGCCGCCGAACGTCAGCCGGCCTAGAAGCCGCTGGAAGGACGCCGTGGAGTCGAATCTGCGCGAACTCCAGGTAGCCGACTGGCAAGATGCAACGCAAGATCTTAAACGATGGCACTTCTTATGTCGGAGTCCAAGTGCCACTTCAGATCGCTGCGCCAGCGGAGGTAGCAGTATATTTCGCCGGAAAATCTTCCAAACCTTCTAAAGTATATAATGCATCAGTTTTTAGCGTCCCACTTGCTCCGTACTGGGCATAGGCCTACCCATAAAGAGCGATTGGGCTAAATCGGCCATACTGGCCCTATATGGCCAATATATCGGAAAAAGTATAGTTGCATTTTTCTTATTAAGATTCAAAAGATTGGTCATTACAGTCTGGACTGGACAAACAGACAGCTTAAGCTAAGTGGTAGTGATACAGAAAACAGAATAGTACTATGTACAGAAGATTCATTCCCATAGGAAACGCGTCTAAAAATTACCTACTGAACCACTTGAAATACTTATATCATAGCTATAAATAGAATCATATCATATTCAGTGGAAGATAATTTGGACTCTATCTCGTATCGCTCGATGCATCTATCCCACTATTGGGAAGACACATTCTTGGTAGCAGAGCATGGTTTAAACGTCTAGGTATGGAGGCCACTCAATTTCAAATCGTTGCAGTTAAGATCCCGGGCTAGTACTAAAGAGCTCTTTGGTTATGTACGGATTTTCTTAGCACTGGTTCAGTAAAGAAAAACATCTTGAGGAAACCTGCATATGACCGTAGCAGAAAAACAGAGGGGTGTGTGAATTCACCAACAAGCAACTGTGCAAGCAAAGTGGATATGGACCAATCGCCCTTCACATGTAGGCCTATGCCCTTCACATGTAGGCCTATGTCCTACAGCAAACTATTAAGGCCAGGATATTCCACGTGTCAACCACATTTTTTAATGCGGTCGATCATTAGTCTAAAGTTGTAACAGGTAGGGTCACATTTAGTGGAGCAAAAATATGGCAGTTGCGCAGATTCGTGCATGTCATGCTTCGATTTTTGAACTTTTTCTCAGATTACTCGAAAAATATCGAAATTAAAAAAAAACAACCAAAGAACTAGCATACCTTTTATTCTCTTTTAATAAACGGTTTTTTTAATGTGACTATGTGCTGTAATTAAAACATAAAACCGAAAAAAGTATAAAAATAGGCACTGTTTCAGTATTTTTTTCTATCGTGGAAAGTATAATTATTTGTAAAAGTAAAACCGTGATAGTTTAAAACAGTGTTTTATAATTATTTGTGTTTTCAACCAAAGGAATAACTAATTATATATTTATTGGCATTCGTTACAGCAATTTGACTAAATAACATTGATTTTTCAAAGGGGCAACTTTGGAATATACTTAACCTTAACAGGATGATTATGCTAAACTAGTCTAGATTTAAAAAAAATGCCGATCTTCACGAGCTGTTCTTACTTACTTTGATGTCAAAGCAATATGCTATTTGCTCCTTCACACTTGGAACAATTTGGTAACTGCCAAGTTCTTCTAAGCACAGACGACATGTAATAAACTGTGTTGGATTCACTGCGATCTTGTTCATCTTTTTTACTGCAAAAGTAATTAGTTTATTATTTTTTATTATTAGTTTAATTAAGTTAATTACAAATGTTTAATACTTATCAGTATTCCACTGTTTGAAACTATACTAGTTGTCAGTTCTATGATTATTTATGGCATAGTAACGATGACTATACCTATTGGGAGCTTGTCTCACAGCATAATCGTAGGAAATATCCCATAAGTAATCATAGAACTTAATTTAGAATTAAAATATAAATATAACAACATGATGACCCTCACAGAATTTAAATTTTTATATTTTTACTACATGCTATTATATTACAGTAGAAAGATGAGGACATAATAGGCTAGATGACTGTTTTTTTTTTATTGTCCTATTAAAATGTGGCCCATAAATATAGCTGATTAATGAAAAAAATATTAAAATCTGATCAAAAATAAGCAACTTGCATTTTAATATCATGCTAGACAGAGAGGCGTAACAGCAAATCGTGACGTCACTTCTCAGTACGCCATATAAATTATATTCTGACAAGTAAGGCGTGACGTAATTTTTTGTGTTGTGGGAAAGGGACAGAGCTGTCTCTAATAAAAACTTTGAACGCTCATATATCAGAATATTAATAACCGATTTAAATAATATTTTTAATAAACATGCTATATTTACTTAATTTCTTCATCAAAGCTATTGGTTTCAAAGATATAAATTATAAACATCAGTCATCTACCCTATTGGTTAGATGGTCGGACGGACAGTCAGACATGGTAGGCTTTGAAATAGGACTTAGGTAACTACTCATGTCTAATAGGCATGATGACTACAATTTTTTTATTACTTCATAAAAAAGCTGATCATCAACAGAGCCTATAAGCGAAAACAAAATTTAAAATAATTCAAAAATATATAAGTTGCAAGTATTTTTATTTCAAGCTAGACAGAGAGCGCGATATACTGAGCTATGACGTCAAGCCTCAGGCGCGGCATACAAATGCTATACTAACACGTGCTATGCGAGAAAGGGATAGAGCATCCCCTCTCTATCCCCACCTAAAACTTTAAACGCTCATATCTCAGAGATTTATCAGCCAATACAATTTATTTTTTCAGTATGTGTAATGTATTTAGTTATATTCATCACTAAGCCTGTTATTTGTCATAAATTAAACATTAGGCCACACGCCTATTAATGAAGCTTAGCATAAAATAAGGCAGAAACAGAACAAACTGTAAGTAGGTAGCTACCTCCTTCGTTTTCAGTGTTAAAATTAAAAAGAAATGTTTTTACTATTATGGCAACCTAAATATTCACAGGCCAAAAAACAATTCAAAGATCTAAAACTCCAAGTTAACTCTTTAATTAGCTCCTCTCTCTCACAACTTTCAGAATTTTTGAAACTATTTGAAATTTAAAATTATAACTAAAGACTTTATGGATTTGTTACTATATTATGTTTAGATTTACTATTTGCTGCAAATATTTTCCCTCCAAAAGAACCATAGAAATGTAGACAATATTTTCAGTGGTAGGCAATGTTCGGCAACAACAATGGTCATATTATTCTGGCATGCTTGAGATTTGAAATTATCTGTCACTTTCACACTCATTTCAATAATAACAAGAGTGACGGGGATCAAGATAGCGCGAGTGCATTATACTAGCATAGCAAAATCACGAAAGCACGGCCTGCACGGAATATAAATGTGGATTGCAGGAATAGTTGTCAGTAAACAGAAAGAAAAACAATAGTTAAATATAATTATGTAGTGTTCGGAGATATTTTGACTTACCGATATTCTAACGTTCTTGAATGTTTACGTCAAATTTAGAACCGCACAAATACACAGCGAAGACAAACAAGTGTATTAATTCCTTTTACCAGAATGAAATTCATGAAAAATACTGTGCATACAGCTAACTTGTGCAACAATTATTAGCAACTTTCTCTCACGCTTCGACTACAAACCTTTAAAAAATATAATCAAATTAAATTCATGACAGTTTCACTTCACAAACAATCTGTCAAAAAGAGGAAATAGGTGGAGCCAGCCAATCAAGAAACGCGAGTGAGGTGACATCTCAGTTGCAGTGGAAGTACTAAAACTACTTATTATAGGTTAAATCGCCATCTAGCGGCGAATAGCCTATTCACTATGCATATGTGTATGTACGGTCAGCAAAGATGAAATTGACAGACTGACAGTGTACCAGGCATGTATCCACCGTAGTGGGCACGGTGGGCATGCCTACATGGTAAATTTTCTGACAGCCAAATTTTAAAATGGAAGCTCATTGTAGATGGCGCTGACTTTGGGCCAACCAAACGTGGCTGTCATTGTCAAGTTTTTATTTTTAGTCACGCAGATCAAAAAATATGATGCTCTATTTGACTGGCACGTATAGTCAGCGCCGTCTATCGACTTGAAGAGAACTACTTTTTTTTCATTGCCTGTCACAAAATTGCCCATTGGGGTAGATAAGCTTTAGAATATCTAAAATACTCTAAGAATCACAAACGATTACTAACGTCTTGACTGACAACCGACTGACTGACAGACAACGCACAGCCTAAACTGCTGGTCGTACAGACTTGAAATTTGGAGGGTGTATTTGTCTTGATGCGTAGGGGTGTACTAAGAAAGGATTTTACGAAATTCAACCCCTAAAGGGGTAAAAACTGAGACTTCTTTGTTTTTCAACTTTTAGCCTTGCAAAGTTGTACCTATATGGGTAGTTCGTTTGAAATAAAAAATACTGTTTTATTTATACGGGAATACTCACGTTAATTAAATCGGATACTCCGACTATAGTTTCGATTACATCCGGTGACCTTTTTCAAAGAGTGAAAACAGAGCCCGACGCACGTGAATTTGCGTCCTGCTTAGCACAAACAAAAAAATATGTGTCAAAACCACGTCAGTTTTCATAATAAAAATAATGATTTAATATTTTTTTCGACAATTAAGATTAAAGGGGGTGCAATCGAGGATGAAATGTTGTATGGAAAGTTCTTTGTTTATGAAGTTGTACTGTTTAAAATTGGTATTTGAGCAGTTCATTTTAATTGAAATATGGAATTTTAAATTTTTTTTTGACAGTGATGAATTAAGAGGGTGAATTGGGGGATGAAAGTTTGTATGGAAAGTCATAGGGTTTCTTACCCGTGGTCCACATAAAAGGTTCACCTAGGTGTTCCACGGATACCTTTTTGTATCCGTGTTCCACGAGTACACTGAATTAAAAGTGTACTCGTGGAACACCCAGGTATACAATGCGTAATACAATGTACCCGTAGAATACCTATTTGTTTACTCGTTCAGATGTCCTTCCTTTTTATCCAACTTCAAAAAAGGAGGAGGGTCTCAATTCGGTTGAGTTTTTTAATGCTTGTTACCTCAGCACTCCTAAGCACACACTTACTCAGCGGTATTTTAAATAGCTTGTTTCAAGTCGTCTAAAAAGAGTAGGTATGCTACCTTAGGTAGGTATCTTATTGTAAGTCCTTACGGTGGTAACATAAATAAATAATTTTAACTGATTGCCTACTAATATTATAAATGCGAAAGTTTGTCAGTGTGCGGATGTGGTGTGTGATGTTTGTACTCCATCACGCTGAAACGGCTGAACCGATTAGGAGGAAATTTGGAGGTAGGTACTTTTTACCTTAAAATAAAACATGGCTACTTTTAACCCAAGAATCGCGTAAAACCGCGGGGCGCAGCCACCAAGGGCACTATATATTATCGGCCTTAATTAAAAACGCCGCTCAAACTTAGTCGCTGCTTAAACTTCTCTGTCTTGTTCTTGCACATGACACTTCACGTCAGAGAGAAGTTGACTTAGAATCTTAAGCAGTGATTAAGTTTGAGCGGCGTTATTAAGTAAGACCGTATATTTACACGTGGTTTACCTATTGGGTAGGCTAAGGGCATAAAAAGATATCCGGGGAACACGTACCTACGTGGACCACGAGTAAGAAACCATTTCATAGATGTGCACGCCCCTCTCCCGCACTCCAGTGCCCTTCGCCGCGTTGCCCGCGCTGCGCTGAGTGGGGCCGCACGGCCAAGGCGCGGCGGCGCTTATTTTTCTAGTGTTTTGTTTAGATTTTTTAATTCGTAATATCTTTTGAATGGAATGTCCGATTTAGATAATTAAAGTAATGGACAGGTATTGAAACAGTCTTGAATACGAAATTATTTATTTGGATAAGGGTTCATACAAAGGTATGGATAACGTGGTCTGATTTTGGTCGGCATTTCTATCAACTTTTAAGATGTAAAAAGTAGTTATAGTGAAATAACTACAATAGTTAGCTACAATAGGTAGTTAGTTACCTATGGTATCGCAACGTTTTTTGTTGATATGTTCTTTAATATTGTAGAACATGTTTTTGTTCTATCTTCAACAGTTTCCGCAGCGCATGCGAAGAAATACATTTTATGGCAAAAATGTTTACACCTTGGGTTACATTATTGAAGTTTTAGTAGGGACCCCTATATTTTTTTTGTAATAAATATAGCCTATGTCACTTAAAGATAATGTAGCATTCTAATAGTGAAAAAATTAAAAATCGGTCCAGTAGTTGTTGCGTTTATTCGTTACAAACATACAAAAATACCAATCTTTCCTCTTTATTATATTGGTGTATGGTGTATGTAAGATGGTGTAGATTATTTGCTCGAGATGATTCAAAGTGGTGAATATAGGGAGGAAAATAATTAGTGATTAACCCAGCGGTATGGAAGATACGAGTATTTGGGAGCGTGGCGATTTTTTTCCCTGGGCTGAAGAAGTCACCTCTAGTATTGGATAAAAATAATAATAATAAGTCGTCCGAAAGGGCATATGCCATTTTAGCCTAGTGATTTTTGTCTTTTTTTTTATCGCGGTAGAATATGAGTCTTTTGCAAATCGATAGAGCATAAAATTCTTCTATGTTCTAGAACTAACCTAGTAACCCACATGTGTCAAAACCACGTCAATTTTCATAATAAAACCCAGTTACCGTTTCCGTTTCCGCGATATTGGGCAATCAAAATGCACTTATTTGGTCGAAATCACATTTTACTCGCACTTTTTCGTCAAAGGGCGATATTTCAGCACAAAAAATAAGTTCATTGTAGATGGCGCTGACCAGACATGTCTGTCATTGTCAAGTTTTTTATATTATGTGCCACAGATCAAAAATATCATGCTGTTTTTGACGGGCAAGTGTAGTCTGCGCCATCTATCGAGTTGATGGAAAATCTCTCATTATGGCACAGAATAAATAATAGTACTGACTAGGGGCCGATACAAAAAAAAAAATTTTTTGTTTGAAGGGACACTACGACAAAACATCATTAAGGAACCAATTTTATCATTGTCGCTGGGACCAAGTAGTCTACTTGATGATAAAATGAATGGACAGGAAATAAGCGCATGGATTTTGAAGACTATATGTTGCGCGCCGGCTCTCTTCTCGCGTCAGTCATACTCTGTCTTTGCGACATGCGAGCTGTACGATACGACAACTCTCCTCTCGCGTCAGTCATACTCTGTCTTTGCGACATGCGAGCTGTACGATACGACAATACAAACTTTTAATACATGTACATGTGTTCTCTTTTTGTCATGCAGTAATTAGAATCGCTATCTCTATTTTCAGGTAAATGTTATATGCATACTTTTAGCTAGGTATGCTTGATTGTCTTGACTTGTTAATTTTTTACAATTTGCAAGCGCTGGGCCCGTCCATTCCATTATCACTGTCGCTGCTTGGTCCTATAATATTGTTTGAAGCAGGTATACAATATATGTTACGAGATATCCAAGACGTTTTTGTACGGCATTACGGAGTAGGTACTTTAGCATACGTCAATGTATTATTTATAATTATCTTTGTACAAGTACCTACCTATACTTCATTTAAAATTTACCTGTTAATATGTAGGGGGTTTGTATATTATACATCTCATTATTTTATTGCACTTAAAACACAAAAACTAAGCGACAGCACAGCCTTAAAGATAATTTTACAGTGCACGCAGCTGCACACGGTGATCTTTACAACGTCGGCCTCACGTCATTTCTAAATAAGAGTAATGCGCATATTCAAATTTGAATTTCAAAGACTTTTTAAGATAATTATAATGAAAGAATTAATGTTACTGTATTTATCATTGACAATAATTATTGTTATTAAAAAACATTCAAATATGTGGTTTTCGCATAGGACAATTTTGATGGTATTTTTATTGATTGTCCTCTAAACCGGAAACACATCCTAGAAAACATTCTCGAACATTCCAATATCTTTGTTGTAATATAGATTAAGTGGCACCTAGTGGCGAGTAGCTGAACTGCTATCCAAACTGTTTCGTACATTTTGATTTGTCTGTCTTTGACTAGATGGCGCATACAAGTAATTCTATTTGAAAAGATGTGGCATGGAGAACTCCATCTCTTATCGAAGTGAGAGAAGTTACTCGCAAGTATAATCATCAACAGAGTGGGCTACTTGCAAGTGACTCAACAGCAATCTGAGTAGAATCCCGTTGCACTTGAAAAAGCCAGTTATATTTTTTGGTAGGTACGACAAACGCATTTGTGCTTAAAAAAAACATTAACGTCGGATCAACGGTTCGCAAGTTATCGTCGAACAAATATATATACATACAAATTACAAACGTCGTCTTGCCCCCTTAGACCGAGACCGTTGCTTCGCTTCGGCATACACTGTCTGATGCGCGTAGACGGTGTAACTCTAGTTAAATGCTCAATGTAACTATTAGACACAAAAGATATAGGTACAGAAGGAAATCTACATAGAAAGTGCGCTCGAGCAACGCACACATAGACACCGCTCACGGACACGATGTCTCGCACTGGTTCGAACGAGTGCGAGATTTATTTCGGTCAGCGGCCGCGGAAGTGGGGGGCAGAGGGGGCCAAATGCCCCCCCCAAAATAAATCGGGGGGGGCGCGCCCCCCCCCGATTTTACTACCAGGTAAAAAGGTTTCTCTGTGCTATCCTTCACAGAGCATTGTTTTTTCTTAAATGAAAAAGCGCTTGTACGTAAGAAAATTGTCGGAGAGAGCAGAGCATAATACCTAATATGTTTTATAAGGCATAGGAGCTGAGGCAATCAAGACAGTGGCGGCGACAATAACTTATATTATACTACGTACCAGGAAAGTTGTCTGGACGTTTAATGTAAAAAGGATTTTGAACCTTATCCAAACAAAGTAACTTTCTTTTTTAATTCAATTTAGGTTTATGGTGAAACGGTCGCGAGAGACTGTCTTTTCAGCCGCCTTGTCCCTTTCACACAGTTACTAACATATAATTAAAGTTAGAAACAAAATGATCATTGCGAATTACGTAATTTTACTAGAAAGCCACTAGGATCGTTTATCTAAACCAACTAAATGAATTAGCTTTAATTTCTCACTAAATTACTAATCATTGCTAAATTATACAAAAATGTGTCTCCTACATTCTGATAAAAAAAATTGAAAGATAGAAGTGCACATCATGGCAATTTATACTGGTAACTCATTTCATCCAAATGAAATGAAAAAAAAATTAGTTCCTTGGCCGGCGCGCATAATGGAGAGAGGAGAGTGAGATATAACATAACCGTGTGCGGCGGCGGCGGCGCGGTGGTGGCGCCGGGCAACAGGTGAATGCAAATGGCAGGTTGTCGTACAGTGTGGCTGTCTAAGGGGGAGGCCTTCATTCAGCAGTGGAAGTCTCCGGGCTGATAATGTGGATAGGATATGGATAAAATATAGGAAATGGTATATTCTTTAATTTTACCACATGATTGATATGGTAGTTATCAAACTCCTGGTAAAAAAACAAATATCCAATGAGGGAACAACAAAGTCCTCACTTTGGATGACTATAGGTCAGAGCTGATAGAGGTGCTAAATCCTCCAAGGAGCTGGCTGAAACATTATCGGCCTTACTTAAAAAAACTTTTCAACCGTTACTCACTGCTTAAGATGCTCTGCCATCTTCACTCTGACGTGAAGTTGCACGTGCTAGAAAAGGACAGAGAAGTTTAAGCAGTGACTAAGAGAATCGAGATTATTTTAGGTAAGACTGTATGTGATTATAAAAAAACTACAGAAAACAAAAGAGGTTGACCCTCCAACAATAACATCGATAAAGAACAAGCAAAAAAAAGTCGCGGTCCGATGAAGGCTGTTCTGCCTACAAGTGTTAGACGAGATGGAGTGGATCACCACGTAATAACGTGTGTGGCGAAAACAGGTGTAAGATGCCAGGCTGCAAGTCTACTCACGTACGGAATGTTCAAAATGCAATGTAGCCCTAGGCCATACAGACCTACAACAGAAACTGCTTTGTAGATTTTCACAATATTTTTAGAACATTTACTGCATATTGTTGCCAAATGGCAACATACTATTTTTTTTAAATAAATGTACCAAAAACCATGATTACGTTTTTTTAAATTATTTTTCCCATTTTCCTTACGAAATAATACAACTAATAACATTTTTTCAAAAAATATATGATAAATCATGCATGTAAGGGTTAGAGTACTGCTAGACGATGACAAGTCTTCTAATATTACTGATGAACGCAGAGCAACACTTCGCGGTTATCACGGAAAAATGGGCGAATTTTCCACCCTGCTTGCACTAAATATTTCCCTTGCCATTCTGGCTAAGGCCCTGGAGTGTTGATTATACTGCTACTGGGGCGCAACAATCGGCGCGGTCATTGTGGAGTGTGTACAACTCGATGGGTGAACAAGATTTCGATCGTATATGGGCAGCTACGGAAAAGACAAATACCGATCAGAATATGAAACTCACTATGCCTACTATGCCCCGTGCCCGAGCCCCTCGAAAACGCTTCAGTGGCAGAGCTCCAGTAGTGCAGTTGTCGCCTAGGGACAGTCTTCGGCAGAAATATGTTTCAGTTTTAGATTGGTGCAAAAACGACTTAGGAAGGAGGTTTGAGCAGCCTGGGATGATTTGCCTCGCCCAGCTCGAATCTCTTCTCCTCAACAGTTCATAAGAATTATTAGCAGGCGATATCCAGGCCGAATTAGGGGTTCATGCAACCGATTTTGATATTGATTAAACTGCAGTAAATTGAGCGGAGGAAGCCGGAACCAGTGAAAGGAAGGGGGTGAACGAAGAAGTTTGCCCCCTCCCCGTCATGGAGTACTTCCGCGGTCCCTGATTTCGGTCACTCACGCCCAATGACCTTATACTATAAGGTCTTTGCTCACGCCATGCCATGCCAGCCAAGCGTAGACGGAGCTCGCTGAGACAAAATACTGTGTCAATGTGTGCGTAATGCAAGCTAGCAAGCCAATAAGATACATACGAATTGTTTTTTTTTCTTTGTTATTGGCATCACACGTTGTGCATTCTGCCAGAGTCAAGTATGTATGAGTGTACAAGTTTAGGGGGGACGACGACATAATATTAGCAAGCAGTTAGCAAGTCAATTACGTCATGAAATCACAGTCAGTCACACGAAATTAGTCAAAGTCGAGTCGAAATCATGCCCTAATAGTAAAGTTGTGGTAAGCTTTTGAGATGAGCTTTTACGGAGTTTTGAAAACAACACAAAAAAACATGTTTCACCACATTATATCACTTGCCCACACTCGTGCATACAATTCAACACTTAATGAATAAAACACCACCATTTTTAATCATTAATTGGCGAAAAAACACTAGTTTAAGAAAATAATAGAATGCAGCGACATGATTTTTCCGTGACCACCAAAACCAACGATCTTATAATTTACACTAGATACGAAGTTTGCCCATTGCCACCTGGCATAAGCCTGCAGACATGCATGACATCAGTTGACGGCTTGACGTCAAGTCCTAAAAGTCAGTGAGCAAAAGCAAAAATATTTTTCCAAAAATGGGCAAATGTATTGTTAAAAGTTGTTTGTCGCGGTCCGAAAAGGATAATAAATCCACTGGCATCACTTTTCACAAGTTAGTTTGTTCAATTTGGTCTTAACTTAAATTAGTTTAAATACCTAATATAACAAAACGAAAAAAAAACCACGAATAATTTTCGGCCGTCAGTGTTGGCAAAATATTATTTTATGTTTTTCCCACAATTTTGGGAGTTTTGTGAATGGATGAGTGAAAGACAAACGTGCCTGTAAAGATATGTCTGCTGCGAACAAATGTTATAACATTAAAAACGAATCTATTTGGCGAATATTTTTAAACGACGCAATAAGGAGATTATCAATTCATCACGTATGTGTCTAATAATTCATTATTGAGACTGCAAAATATTTACATATTTTTTATAGGTGTATGGATGTTTGTCCACACATTATATCCGAAACTAGTAGGATGTTATTGTTATATTTTTTTTATTTGTTTACATTTACTTCAACTTAGAGAACACCATAGGAGTGCGAGCAGGAAAAGGCAGGAAAGAAGTGAGGAAAATCCGTAAAGATTTGCGCGGGAAAAATGGCGGTAGCAGTGTGCGCGCACAGTGCGGTGACTTTATAAAAAAGGAATGCCACACTTTAACGGGTAGGCCTTCATCCACCAACCCTCGGGCTCACAACGCACGAAAAGTGAATTCCAAATTTTTAAAAACTTTATAATTGTTTGAAGGTAAATGTATAATAAAACATGTTTGGCACAGTTTTTAGCAAAATATGGTTGCAGGAGCCACTTGGAGCGGCTTGAGCCAAAGGTATTATTATTAATCATTGTATGATCACTATAAAACATCCCGTAGTACTTGCAAAAGTAGATTTAATGATCTCTTACATAGTACATCTTAGGTGCTCTTTTATTGGGTACCTAAAGATGAGAAGCGCAGGGACGATTGGATAAAAATCATAAGATTGTTACGAAAAGAAACAGACTGGATACCATCTACAGCAACCGTCATATTATGCTGTAAACACTTCAGAGATCGAGAAAAGATTCTACCTAAGCATGATAACGGGCGTGTTCAATGAGGAAGTTTCTTTAAAAAAAAAGTGTTCGTTCCTAAAATTATAATAGATGGCGTCAGGGTGGCGTGAAGTCGTTTGAAATTGTTCTGTCAAACTTATCAATTTGACAATGACGGCCTTACGTAAAATAATCTCGATTCTCTTAGTCACTGCTTAAACTTCTCTGTCCTTTTCTAGCACGTGCAACTTCACGTCAGAGAGAAGATGGCAGAGCATCTTAAGCAGTGACTAACGGTTGAGAAGTATTTTAAGTAAGGCCGTGATTGTAAAACAGTTCATTTCGTTTAAAAACAAATAACTCTTTACGCATTGCAGTTTGTTTCATAAATAAATTAAACACTACGTTTTAGTTTGTTTTCGCTCACGAGCGTGGAATATTATTGTTAATATTTTTTGCGCTTTCCAACGCCTCGCTTTGTTTTCTGGACCCATCGAACGTGACCCCTGCATTTTTACCTTCGATTCGGGTTCGATTTGCTTACGTTTTAGGAGCGTTCACTTTAAGGTTTACCCAAGATTATGCCTCAGGATGATAAGGCCGTTGTTGTTGTTTCAAAGCTACGTCTTGAAACCCGGAAGTGGAAACGTATTTTTGAGATGATTTGAGGGCTGTGTGTAGACGTTTCGTATCTAGTGTAACATATAAAACCAAAACTATACGAATTGTATCGATATATGTCGAACTGTCAGTTTGTCTCGCAACCTTGAAAAAACCGGCACGCTGTGAAGGACAAAAAATAGTGTTGCTGTCTCTCTCCGATACATTTGTTCCGTGTTCAACTTCATTGTGCGAGTGAAGCAGAAATATGTCACTTCCTCTCTCTACGCAGCCAAGCTTGAGGGGGAAGTGTCTATAGCCACCCCACCCAGTCATAGTTGATATCCAAAACAGTAGTGTTTTCGGCCCGGTACACCTGTCCCTGCCAAGCTATCTCCACCGGTAGGGATAGGTGGAAAATAGACCACTTAGAGCTACCGGTAGCGAATAGTGGAAAGCTTAGTCCACTTATCCCTACTAAATAAAAATAAATTATATGAATAAAACGTGTGCGTACTCCTGGCGGAAAAGTATCGAAAATCTAATTTTGGTTATGGCAAATAATTAGATCATGACGTCGTGTAAATGTTTGTGTTATGTTTAAATTTGTTCATCCAGCCATTTTTGAAATATTTGTAAAATAGAGATTCCGCCAGGGGTACGTTCCCCCAGCGGCACTTTTTTCTAAAGAAAGGACTTTCGAGAAAAAAAGTATGCCACGAATTAGATCATATTTGTTCGTAAATGTTTGTGCTAGAATGGAATTTGTTTGTCATAAGACCTCCGAGATATTCAAGTTTTTGCTGGGGGAACGTTTGCGCATTTGCTGGATTTCGTAAACGGTTAGGCGCACAGTTATTATTTTATTTACACATATTGCTATGAATTTGTTTATAATGTTTGTGCAAACAGAATCCGAAAAAACAACACCGTTTGGAAGAAAAAAATATATTCGTAAAACAAGGTTTTTAGGTTCTAGTACTTAAAATATATCTCCTAGAGTCTAAATTTCAATGTCAATATATGCCTTACAACTGCTTACAACGTCACGCCAAGTATCATTAGTGTGATGTAAGTAATTAACGAGTTATTATGAGTTAAGTGAAAAAAAACACGACTAAATCATGACAGTTTTCGCCATTGGATTGCACGAGTTCCTTATGTACTGACAACCTAAAAGTAACGCAATAATTAGATCATTCTTTCAATTATCTACCTGCCAAATTTTAGCTCGATGCACTCGATAATTAAAGAGATATTAATCTAAACCTAACAAGACTTCAAATGGTCGATAAACCGGCCAAGTATCAAAGGTCACCAAAAAGCGGCCGCGCGGTATATAGTGCTAGCCTTCTAAAATCTATAGAGTTGTACCGATACTTTTGTACATGTGAGCACACAATCATGATCGAGTGACAAAAAACAACGACGGTGTAGTTTATAATCAATAGAATTTGTTTGTTTATTTACATTTTTTTTTTGAATTGACAAATAACTAAAACATATGGTATTTGTTTCCTTGTAACCCATACGAATTGGATTCGATTCGAAAACTTTATCTCGCCATCTCTCTCTGTCTTAAGCATGAAGAATGACAGAGACAGATAGTGAGTGGATCAACCTTTCCGATTGGGCTTAGAATTCGGAGGCAAGAGCGCGGGACGTAGGTACCTTGGCAATTTATTTTGTGTCATTAACTTCCTGAACGAGATTCAAGATTGCATTAGGTACTTCAAATTTTTCCCACAGTTCAACTAATCGAAACATCGGAGCAAAATATTGACATCGCCATCGCTCAAATATCATCAAATATTCTAGGGTTGTATAGTAGCCGGCAAACAACTTGAGCCAACCTTGGCTGCGCAGTAACGATTTTACGGTCTCTTTGGCGGATCGAAGGGTGTGCGAGGAGAGTTCCGACGCCACGCGTCCACGCGATTGGCCGATCAGCCGGCCGGAAGCAGTGCCATGGCTCCCGTGTTCCGCCCGCCCATGCTAGCATCTGACTACACTTGTGTTTGTTTTTTTTTTATATTGTTTTTTTGTTCAAATGTTGTAATTGTTTTGTTGTATTTCTGTTTGTTTGTATTTTTGTTATTACTAATTTGTGTTATATTACCAAACATTTTTTGGACAATGCCGCGCAAAAGCAACATAGTTCTAAAGAGACCAGCGAGAAAATTGGTGCATGATGTGTACTTTATATGAAGCAAGGATAAGGATAAAAAAGATCGCAGATGCATACAAAAACGTCATTAGTGTTGAAACAAAACATAACCGCACAGCTATTTAACTCGAAGGTTCTAAGTTGTTTTTAAATAGTAAAATAATATATATTTTTTGGGTTTATTACTTAAATAAACTAACAGCCATAAAACACTAAAATGTATTTCAAACCTATTTTAGTTAAAAATTGTTTTGTCAATTTCTTTCGAATTCTGAATTGAGTTTGAAGAAAGAAGACAAAACACTTTATGACTAAAATAGGTTTGAAATACTTTTTAGTGCTTTTGCATAAAACGGTAAGTATTAAAACATTTCGACGTCCACATTGACCATTACCATTAATATGTCCAGTAGTGTACATGCGCAAACTTACCCCCCACTACGTCGCTTTAGACTCAAGATGTTTGCCGGGCACTATACTAGAACTACAACAGATTAAAAAAAACTAGAATTATAAAAATAATAATCAGTTGTTTATTTTTAAACCTACTTATATTATGTACTTATAAAATCACAGATCAGTTTCAATAATTGACTCATTTATAAAAGCAGCTGTAACCAATTATTATCTAGCTTTCCTAATTATTATTGTACGGAGTACATTAAAGTGACACAGGAGTGCGCTTTGAAGCACCGCGACGAACAGACGCGCGAGTGGGATTCACCTGTACAAGTGTAATCCCACTCGCCCGTCTGTCCGTCGCGGTGCTTCAAAGCGCACTCCTGTGTCACTTTAATGTACTCCGTACAATAATGTCCATGCATAATCGAAGCAGTCACTGTGTCGTTGTCAGCCATAAGACGTCCACTGCTGGACGAAGGCCTCCCCTTAATAGAGGGGTGTTGCCATAATTCCCACGCTTGGCAGGCGGCTTGGCAGTTCATGCATAAACTTTGTATTAAATGATTAAAATAATAATAAATTCAACTTGAAAAAACTAACATGACACACTGGCATGTAAAGCTAATTTTCTTATAATAGATAGGCTGATTAGGTCATCAGTCTGTCTATTATACAATCTGTAACAAAAAGGTTCAACAATACTGAAGGGTACGTATGTACTCATCATTATGAACAACTTTTACTGTCGGGCAAACCCTGAAATCGCGGAAAATAAAACAGCTGTTCCATCCATTTTGTCCAAGGTCAATGAACTTTTTGTGTGGAACAGTTGAGCTGAGCTAAGTTAACATGATGTGTAGCGCGTTTAGCAAACGTTGTCGGGGACTTACACATAAATACTTACTTAAACTTGTGAATAAACACGTAGATAAGAAACCAAGTAAACGATTTTCTACGAACATGTACCACCCCGATAAAGATACAATGCCACCAATTTTAGAAGGCCAGCACTATATACCGCGCGGCCGCTTTTTGGTGACCTTTGATACTTGGCCGGTTTATCGACCATTTGAAGTCTTGTTAGGTTTAGATTAATATCTCTTTAATTATCGAGTGCATCGAGCTAAAATTTGGCAGGTAGATAATTGAAAGAATGATCTAATTATTGCGTTACTTTTAGGTTTACAGTACATAAGGAACTCGTGCAATCCAATGGCGAAAACTGTCATGATTTAGTCGTGTTTTTTTTCACTTAACTCATAATAACTCGTTAATTACTTACATCACACTAATGATACTTGGCGTGACGTTGTAAGCAGTTGTAAGGCATATATTGACACTGAAATTTAGACTCTAGGAGATATATTTTAAGTACTAGAACCTAAAAACCTTGTTTTACGAATATATTTTTTTCTTCCAAACGGTGTTGTTTTTTCGGATTCTGTTTGCACAAACATTATAAACAAATTCATAGCAATATGTGTAAATAAAATCATAACTGTGCGCCTAACCGTTTACGAAATCCAGCAAATGCGCAAACGTTCCCCCAGCAAAAACTTGAATATCTCGGAGGTCTTATGACAAACAAATTCCATTCTAGCACAAACATTTACGAACAAATATGATCTAATTCGTGGCATACTTTTTTTTCTCGAAAGTCCTTTCTTTCGAAAAAAGTGCCGCTGGGGGAACGTTCCCCTGGCGGAAACTCTATTTTGCAGATATCTCAAAAATGGCTGGATGAACAAATTTCAAATTACCACAAACATTTACACGACGTCATGATCTAATTATTTGCCATAACCAAAATTAGATTTTCGATACTTTTCCGCCAGGAGTACGCACACGAATAAAACACCACCAATTAGACCTTTGCCGAGCAGTGGGACAACACAAAACAGGTTAAATAAAAAACAATTTTTTTTTTACTATTTTGCAATCATACCTAGTTTTTGCAACATTTGTTATGAATAAATAAACTATACCTATTATGCTATTATATATACGACCTCCGTTTTTATTCGCCTTTACCGCTTACCGCTTTACCATTTTTTGTGATATATCAAACCAGCTACGGCCCGCGGTTTTACCCGTGATAGTTGGGATAAAAAAGTAACTTATTTTAGCTACATACCTCTTGAATAGCTGACAGACAGCAGATAGATCTTGCAAAACTTGTAAATTGAAATAATGCAACAATAAAACCAAGACAAAAATATCAATTTAAAGTTTAATTATTACACAACTATCTTCTCATACTGAAGATTAACAGGCATCTTAATTAAACATTAAATCTACAACAAAATTCACGATTACATTGAAATAAGCAATATTATTTAAGTTGCTATTATTTTTATTTCATTATTCCGATTACCTTAAATCACTTGATTTTCACAAAACGCACGTCATTCAATCATTACTGAAAAAACTTAACAAATTCATTATCCTACAATGAAGTGAATCAAAAAGATAATTAACATCTCTGGGTGACGTTAAGTAAGCAATAAATTCAATTCATAATTATTATTCATCATATTGCATAAATACTGCAATGTGTCGTAAAGTCCTAATTATCACAGCACTTTAGTTAAATTGCGCAAGTCGACAATGTAATATTATATTTGTATAATAGTGTATCTTTACAACAGAGGTAATGTTTTATGTAATCCCCAGAGAATAATAATGAGACTCTGTATAAAACAGTCAATTGATAACATTTCACCATGTTGCATTTTAATACCTAAAATTGTTAGTTACAGCTATTCCATATAACTAGTCGAGATTTAAATACTAGGTAACCATCTCTAGAGAAGCTTCTGATTTGGCAAATGAAACAGAATTTAAAATAAAATGCCTCGAATCGATAGCTTCTATTATTGCACAGGCTAAGGGACATTTTTGTTTCATCAATCCAATCAGACTCTCACTCAAGCGGTGGCTATGCTGCTTATGTTTTATCTACGTTGGCGTCGTTTCTTTTTATTACGCGCGTTTCCATTAGCGGGCGGGTTTTGAGAGGGCCCGCCGAATGCAGGCGGCGGGACCGGCGCCGGCGCCACCGGCCTCGTCGGCGGAGGCGACACCACTCGCAAGTAACCTATCGTGTGGACTACGTGCTCGTTGACGGCATTCGAGTTTTGTGTGCTGTTCCCTCTAGTCGGGGCGTGATTCGCGTTGGGGCCATTAGCCCTAGCCGAATTGGCCGGACGTACGTTTAACCTCGCCTCATTGTTTTGAGACCTGTTAACGGTTTGGTTAATAACAGGTCCAATAGCGATGCTTCCGGTTTGCACAAGGTTCGATCTCGAGTGATCTAGCGCGTTCCGGCTCGGGGCGGTTTGGAACGCCCTGTCGTGTCTAGCGGGGGTGGTATGCGGCGGGGCCGCGGTGGGGCGGGGAGCGGGACGCGGAGCCGCCGCGAGCACGGGCGCGGGACGCGGAGCCGCAGCGAGCACGGGCGCGGCACGCGGGCTCACGGTGGAGGCAGGCGAGGGGCGCGCGACGGGGGGAGGGCCAGACGTGGGACGCGCGGCGGGGGCAGAGCCAGGCGCGGCTTGTTCCGAGGCCTGGTTTTCCCTGAACGCCTCCCGCAGCCGCTGCCTCATGCGGCGACGTGCGCTTCGCGATAACTGCCGCTCTCCGCTCTCCGGCTGCGGGTCGGCGGCGCCTTCAGCGGGTGCGGCGCGGCGCTCGGGCGCGGTCTCTAGCCGGGCTCGCATCTCGGCTTCGGAGCGCACGAGAGCGTTGGCCTCGCGGCCGAGCGTGGCAAAGGCGCGCGAGAGTCGCGCGACGTCGTTCTGCAGGTCTTGCAGGTAGGGCTCGAGGTCGTGCGCGACGTCGGTGGGCTGCGCGCCGCTGCTGCGGTTGGCGACGCGCAGCACGGCGCGCGGCTGCGTAGTCTGCGGCTGCAGGTCCTGCGGCGTGCGGCGCACCGACAGCTTGCCGTTCATGGCGGTCGGCGTCAGCAGCGCGCGCGCGTCCGCGCCCGTCACGGTCAGGCACCGGCCGCGGCGCTTCAGCGAACCCTCGCACGACCGCACCGACCACACCTGTTGCCGGAATGTAAACAACTTAATAATTATGGTAGATAAAACTTTTAAGATTGTAAGTTAGGTTAACTATTTAGGAATTATGCACCCTAAATAGATTTTTCTGTACTTTTTTTACTATAGTTTGTGCATAAAGGTGTTTGTGAAATTCCAATAAAAAAAACAAAAAATCTTGTCTTTAACCGGAACTGACTATTTTAGGCAACATTATGCTACATAAGAAATTGATGGCCCAAAATAATAGATCACATGCATGTAGCGAAATTAACATTAAGTACCAGATTGCATTTTGTGTGATTCATTTAGAATGCCTGAATTGTCATAGATTAAGCAAAAATGTAACTCACAATGTTTAAGAATTAATGTACCATTAGTCAATAGTAATACTTCATGGATCCTAAAATAAGTATTATCCATCGGCAACTCGAAAAAGCTCATTATTCTGTTACCTCTTCACGCCAAAACGGCTGAACGGATTTGGTAGAAACTCGGAATGGAGATAGCTTATTTCCCGGAATAACATATAGGCTACTTTTCTTTACTTCATTATAAAACTAATAACTCCAAATGACCCGAGTCATTAATGTATGTACTTCTAAATTTGTACTTCTTATAATCCTATATGAACCCTGGTTGTGGAATTCGATTGTCTATACTTACACAATCCGAAAATATTGCTTCACGGTCATTTCCGGATAATGTGAATGAATATGAAAATTCATTAGCAACCCAGGGCGATGCCGCCATGGACATCCATGCATGCACGGATTCATCTAAAAAATAATTATATATTTTAGAACAGAGTATATCTTAATATATTGTACAAAAATATAACAGCTGGCGGTGTGCAAGCCTACATGGAAAGCATAAGCATTGCCATCCAGCGTGGCAATGCCGCCAGCATGCTGGGTACGCTGCCGACTGGTAGTGGGTTTGAGCATTTGTATTGTCTCTAGACTTTCATCGGTCTGGATACAATCCTTTTGTTTTTTGTTGTGTAGTAGGCTAAGTAGTCTAAGCTAAGGCTAAGTCTTTGTAGTTTGTTTTAGCCAACATGGTGTATATTATGTATATTACTTGTTTCATGTGCCTTCACTGTGGCAGCTCAGTGCTAGAGAATACTTATAATGTCACAAACAAAAGCTCATGTTGGCAACATGTAGATCATTCCAGAAAAACCTGGGTACAAGGACGAATGGTATTGACTCGTACAAACTTCATGAACACTTAAGAGTAGAGAAGTTGGTCACTTCTCCATAGAAACGCGGTAGTATTACTACTCTACTATGTAATTTTGTAGGTCCAAGACTAAGTATTATATCGATTAATCTCTTCATTATCTAGGATTGTAAATTATTACGAAAGTAAAAAGTTAATAAACATGAAAGTTATGAGCCAGGAAACATCTTGTATTTTAGCTCAATTTTAACGCCACATTGGACGTAAATAAATAACATAAGGAATACAAAAACTCTAAAATAATTTATCAAGCAGCATAGTTTAGTTCATAAACAATAGGCGTGTGGCCTAATGTTTAATTTATGAAAAATAACAGGCTTAGTGATGAATATAACTAAATACATTACTCATACTGAAAATATAAATTGCATTGGCTGATAAATCTCTGAGATATGAGCGTTTAAAGTTTTAGGTGGGGATAGAGAGGGGATGCTCTATCCCTTTCTCGCAAAGCACGTGCTAGTATAGCATTTGTATGCCGCGCCTGAGGCTTGACGTCATAGCTCAGTATAGCGCGCTCTCTGTCTAGCTTGAAATTAAAACACTTAGAACTTATTTATTTTTGAATTATTTTAAATTTTGTTTACGTTGATAAGCTCTATTGATGATCAGCTTTTTTATGAGGTAATAAAAAAATTGCAGTCATCATGCCTATTCAAATAACTTAAGTTGGAATAAATGAACTCAGAGTTTATTCAACCACATTACAGCAGCCAAAGGTCGACAAAAAAAAATTGCGCGCTCATTTATCTTTCTTTCTCCCTTTCCCATAGTTTGTTTGATGAAGAGAGCATGCTTTTTAGCCGCGCCCACCGATGAGTTCGAGCCGTCAACTTGTCGATCCTTAAGACTTGGACATTGATAGTTTTGATACATGCATTATATATTATTTATAATTTGCCTATGCTCGCATTGACTCAGCCTCATTGACTATCGACATCAACATCATCAGCCTTAACACTACCACTGCTGGACGGAGGCCTCACTTTATTAGGGAGGGATTGCCATAATCCCTAAACTTGGCAGGAGGCTTGGGGGTTGCAGAATGCTCACTACCGTTAACCAAGAGGACGCTCCTGACTGTCCTCTGGTGGATCTGGATGCAGTTTTAGGACGTACTCAGAACACACTCATGCACACAAAACAAATATGTTACATGTTGACTATGACCAACATGTATTGCTAGGTTCAGACTAGTACTATATAATTGCATTTGTTCGAATAATCCGAATTCTGAGTACAGATCAAGGTCTTCAACATTTACCAGTATAAACATTCAAAACTAAACATAAAAAAATAAAACAAATTACAAGAACTTACGAGTTATTTCAATGACTAAGAAAAATATGCCCATGTCGTGGACGCGGACCGCTGTGACTATCCGGCCAGGCGCGGTCGGGAACTGCCACGCTTGAAGATATCCTGCATTCTCAGATCGACCCTACAAATTATTATGTAGAATGAATACACAGTACACTTAGATTTTTAAACAAATAGGTAATTTTTTTATATGATTCAAACCTTAGGGGGGGGGGGGGGGTAAGTTATGCGCGAGTAACTGCGCAATGGCAAAATACTACTGGCCACTGATGAATATAGGGCTACCATCGAAGGGCGATTGGGCCATATTCATCGCACTGGCCTAGTTGCGGGTTGGGTATGGTAATTTCTGCTTCAGACGTATACAGGTTTGTTCGCATTGTTTTCCTTCACCTAAAAGCCAGTGTATCAGGTCAGAAGATGTTCACTGCTGGACGAAGGCCTCCCCTTAATAGGGAAGGGTTGCCATAATCCACACTCTTGGCGGGCGGTTTGGGGATAGCAGAATGCTCACCACCGTTAACTGAGAAGCTGGTACTCCTGCTGGTCCTCTGGTGGTTCTGACCACACAGAGCAAGTACACTCCCTCCCATAAAAAACGCGTCTAAGCGCAGATATGCTTGGCTCGTTGACGTCACGCGACATCTACCGCTGTGCGCGAGCCTAAAGCACTACATTGGAAAATAGACACTGTTCTATACACATAGCGTAAAAATTAGTTTGCTTTGAATATGACATGATTGTAGTTAAGGATATATTGTGGTTCAACTACGTTTTTAAAGAATTTTCTACGGGAGTGAGTCATCAGTACATAGTACTCTTATGTTATCTGTGGTCGAACGAAAATCTGCACAGAAACTCATAATAGTTCCTCCTAAAGTAAAAATGGCCCTGCCAGCAATAACAAGCTATTATTATTAATCCTCATTACCTCGATCAGATCTGGAGAGTGATAGTACCGCAGATGGTTGAGCAACCGACCCATGGGCAGTCTCTCGGGGTTGGTCTTGCAACAGAGGCAGCGGAACAGACCTTTACATGCGGGTGGGGGCCTTGTGGAAGTTTGCTGCAATAAACCAACATCTCCATAATTATGCAACTGCTTATCATTCTTGTTCCTAATCATAGTTTGGCAATAAAAATGATACTGAATACGTAATGCAATCATATTAATTGCAAATATCACGATAGTGATATCGCTTTTATTGCAGCTGGTCGTAACACAGCACGTCATTTTCGCTAATGCTAGGGCTTCACCTGCGTGTAATGTCATTTTTTAGCGTGGTATTTGATATGCAAGGGCTTCACCTGCGTGACGCTTTTTCTAGTTATCGAAATAATAGACGTGCATTTCATGCATTAAACAATGCGCTACATGGGTGGCGTGTGGCCATATCATTAGACTTTGAATATCAGCTAACGTCTAACGACGTTAATAATGCCACTAGCCTATTAGTGTGCTAATACCCAGCCATATCTACGTACTCTATAAAATACCGCGCTAAATAAAGGCATTACACGCAGGCGAATTACAGTCGAAACATTACAGTACGCAGATATGGCCGGGTTTTACCGCTGTAACATGCTAGTGGCATTAATAAAGTCGTTTGACGTTAAGCGATAGCCAAAGTAAGATGATAGTGTGGCCACCCATGTAGCGCATTGTTTAATGCATCATTTATTGCACGTTCAATATTCCGATAATAGGGAATATGCCAGCGTCAATGATAATGGAATGGACGGGCCTGCCGCTTGCAAATAGTTCAAAATTAACAAGTCAACACAATCAAGCATACCTAGCTAAAAGTATGCATATAACCATAGAGAGGTAGGAATTATTAGATAGATAGTTCCTACCTCTATGCTTTATAACATTTGCCGTAAAATAGAGATAGCGAATCTAATTACTGCATGACAGAAAGAGAACACATGTATTTGTGTATTGCTCTCGAATCTCGAACAATCACGAACATTGACGAAGGATTTCCGAAGTCTCTCTGTCTCGTAACATTACGATCGCCTCAAAATGTCGATTAACATTACATATTTATTGAAATTAATTGCAGTTGTGACAAAATACAGTGATTAATGTGTATTTACTTGTGGAATGTGATCCCCAAATTTTTATTGCGAATATTAGTAGTTTTCTTACACTTGGGGAATGCACACGGAGGCATAATTTGGATTTATTTGTATTGTTGTATCGCATCATGTATCGCTCGCATGTCGCAAAGACAGAGTATGACTGACGCGAGTGGAGAGCTGGCGCTCAACATATAGTCTTCAAAATCTGTGCGCTATTTCCCCGTCCATTCATTTTATCAATGTCGCTGGTCGCTGTTTTGATTATTAAAAATAGTGGAATAGTGGAGAATTTAACTGAATCTGATGCATACATCGAAAAAATAATTGAAATCGGCTGGTGAAGTCCTGAAATATAAACGTTCAAAGTATTTGGGAGGGAGTCATCTGTTTCTTTCTAGCAAACACATGCTAGTATAGAATTTGTTTGGAATCGCGGTGAAAATAGCCAGTTGGACAACAAGTGAAGGAAACTTAATTGTATACAGGGTTACGAGGGCTACACTAAAAGTATCGGGAATGGAATATTTCCACTGTTTCTGTCATATTAAAATCTTTTTAATTGAAAACTCCTTGGTTTTAAAAATCGAATACCATTTATTTATTTAAAAAAATATTCTCGGTCTTGTCACAAGGTTTTGTCAAACTTGTTTAGTCGTTGAGAAAATGGAATTGACTCGAGAAAATTCAAGAGCGATGATTTATTATGACTTTCGAAGTGGTTTAACACAAAAACAGTGTGTTGACCGGATGATTTCTGCATTTGGTGATAAAGCCCCATCCAAAACCACAATTTATCGCTGGTTTGCTGAATTTCAACGTGGACGTGTCAAGCTCAGTGATGATCCCCGTCAAGGTCGTCCAAAAACTGCAGTCACCCAAGAAAACGTTGATGCAGTGCGTAAGCTGATTGAGGAAGATCGACATGTGACATACCACGAAATTCAGGCAACTTTAGACATTGGCATGAGTCAAATACAAATAATCTTGCATGAAAAATTAGGTGTAAAAAAGTTGTTTTCCCGATGGATACCGCATTCGCTCTGTGAAGAGCAAAAAGCGGCTCGCGTTACTTGGTGCGTCAGAACTCTCGAAAGATTCCACGCAGGATCCTCAAATGCTGTATACAACATCGTATCAGGTGACGAATCCTGGATATACGCGTACGAACCCGAAACAAAAAACCAGTCACGAGTTTGGGTGTTCGAAAATGAGTTAAAGCCAACAAAAATTGTTCGTTCACGGAGTGTTGCAAAAAAAATGGTGGCCACGTTTGTCTCCAAAACCGGCCATGTTACGACTATTCCTCTTAAGGGACAAAGAACGGTTAATGCAGAATGGTATGCTAGCATTTGTTTGCCACAGGTCGTTTCTGAACTCCGTAAAGAGAACTGCAACCGCCGCATCATCCTCCATCACGACAATGCGAGTTCTCACACCGCGCACAGAACAAAAGAGTTTTTAGAGCAAGAAAACATAGAATTATTGGACCATCCGCCGTACAGCCCCGACCTAAGCCCTAATGATTTCTATACTTTCCCTAAAATAAAGAATAAATTGCGTGGACAGAGATTTTCATCACCTGAAGAAGCTGTGGACGCCTACAAAACGGCCATTTTGGAGACCGCAACTTCCGAATGGAATGGTTGCTTCAATGATTGGTTCCATCGTATGGAAAAATGTGTCAAATTTCGCGGAGAATACTTCGAAAAGCAATAAATATATTTTTAAATAGTAATGTTGTGTCACTTCCTTGATTCCCGAAATTTTCAGTGCCGCCCTCGTAGTCCTAATCAGTTAGCATCCTTTTAAAGGCATATTCAGTACGTCAAAACAAACAACTTTTACTATGGGGCCAACATCGAAATAGCAAAAAAAAATTGCTGTTCTATACTCTTTGCCAAAGGTCAATTACATTTTTGTATGGAGCTGCTGATAATTTTCTCGCAATTTCAATGTTGGCCCCTTAGTAAAAGTTGTTTGATTTGATGTACCTACAGAATATGCCCTTAAAAGGATGCTAACTGATTAGGGCTAACCCTGTACAGTTACATGTCTTTAAACTGACTTTATAAAGAGTAAAAAAATTATGTTAAAGAAAAAATATTTTTCATTATCAATCTAACTTCATTGAAACCAATTAGTTGCTAAACACTACAACAGTTTTTTTTCTCGGCTTTCATCACTATTGTACCAACATAAGTAATGCAACTAATAAAATGATGTTGTTAATGAATATTTTTATAACTTACACTTGGGGTATCATCAGTTTCATTGACATTTTCATTTGAAGATTCGTTAGCTTCAGAGCTGGACTCGGCAACTTCAGAAGCGGTTTCAGTAGGGGGTGTGCCAGTCGTCACCTTGCCACCCAATTTCTATAGTACAATTCAAATAAAACGTAAGTTATCATGTGCAGCTTGTCCGAAGCATTCAAAGTAGTACAAAGCTAGGTGAATCTTTAATTAAATAATTTATTTAACAGCATTATACATGTACAATATTAAATTAACCATGTGTGGGCATTGTAATATTTTTGTAAATATGTGTGTTGTTGTTGTGTAATTTCTTTCATTTGTATTAAATTGTGTGTGTAAGTATCTATATTTTTTTATGTCTCGATTATATATATTTTTTGTAGGATATTTTTCTTATGGTGAAACTTACGAATGCCCGCAATTTTTTGACATTAGCGATGAGTTCTTCCATTGCATAGTTGCGGGTCCCAAAGAAGAATGCCCGACATACAGGGCAGACGTCCAGGCGCATCTTGCAGCGGCCGCAGACGTGGTGCCCTTCGTTGCATTGGAAGATTTGACCAGAAGGTATCTCATAGCAGACAGGGCATTGGAGCAAGTCATCTAAATCTGGAAGTGCTTCCACCTGTTTGAAAGCATAAACATTGTTTTACAGTACTTATACATACTATAAGTAAATAATAAAAGTAAGTATAAGTATCTATCTAAATAAGTAAGTATTACTTACTTACTTAGTAAATAACATTGTGTTGTTGGCACCACCCTGGTGGTATAGATAGGTATTTGGGAGAGGCTTTCAAAACATAGTTTTTAATATTATTTTAGAAACAATTGGTTCATATTTTTTTTTGTTAAATTTGATATGCCATAAATGGATTCATATAAATGTGGCCATAATGCAAATAAAAAAGGAAAAGTATCTTTCATGTTGATACAGAGAAACTGTATTGTAGAGATCATTATTAACAGTTAATACCAGAGCTAAAGGTTTAGGTTTGGTATTAAGCTAGGGATACACATGCCCGTAGCTTGCACACTAGCATACCAGCTCCTTGCACGTGCCAGCCACTGTCATGTGTATACGCTAACTGGCATGCCTGTAATACTGGCATACATGCAGCTAGCACAACGTATGATTTACTTGCATGCCCGTTGAGGGAGGAGTCGCGGGGGGCTGCTATCCTGGCATGTGTGAACAGACGCGACAGCTACGGGCATGCCAGTAGCCGACTCGTTGTGGCCATTGGCGCACGTTTCTTCTTTTGATTTCGAAGGTCAAGTTTTTTCAAGTCAAACTGTCCTGTGTATACGCGATGGTAATACTGGCATGCAAGGGCACAACTTGCATGCCAGTATTACTTGCAAATGTATCTGCAGTGTGCCAGTTACTTGTACATGCCAGTAACGTTCATGCCAGCTACTTTCCAGATTTACTGGCATGTGTTGACTTGTGCTTTAATCTAAGAAAAAAAAATATGCACCCGATGAAACTGCATTGCCTTATAGAACATAACAAAATATGTCTTTCTAATAAAGTAATTATGGCGAAATTAGTTCCAAAATAAGGATGAAAATACTGCAACATAAAATACATTCTTCCATCAAGTGAAACTTAACAAAATAATATGTTTCAGTTTTATCATAAGTGTTGTCTTAAGGTCTTGAGGGAAAACATAGTGAAGAAACATGCATAACGTCTGGAGAAGATATTCAGTGGTATTGTAGGAATCCTCTAATCCGCAAGCCAACATGTTGTATATGGCCTAAATACCCTTGGAGGATGGGCTTAAGGCCAGCAGTGGAAAATTAAAAAGGCTGATTAATCCTAAGCTGTGCTTATGCCTTAGTGATAGGTCCTTAACTAAGGATATATATATTTTTTTACTACACAATATTAGAGGATATTATGAAGTTTAAAAATATATATATATATAAGGACCAAAATATGACCAAATGCAAAGTAGACAGATAAGCAGATTTTATGTGTTTTCATATTTCCTTACTGACTCAGCTGGACCGAGGATATTATTGAGGGTAGAATAATATTTTACCTACGGACTTAGTTGATTTTCTAAGTATTACCTATTACAACAGAGCATTTATGTAGGTACTAGGTACATAATCCAGTAGAAATTGTATTTTTTTAGTCATGTTATTATACCTTTCTACAGGGATAAAAAACCACACGTGGAAGAACATCAGTGGCGACATAAAATTATTCATCTTGTGAACAGTTGTGTGGTAATTTCGTGTTAATTTTCGCAATAGTCTATGCATTCATATTAATGAATGTTCTTAGACATAATATATATATTTGTAACACATTATGGTGGCACGATACCAAGGAACTCTAAAAAACCATCTAGCAGTCTACCTTCTCATGCAATAAAAATTGTATGGGAGAAAAAATATAAAATGGTGGCCTTGTAAAATTATGTTATGATGGTTGTTTCTTTACGACCTCCTGTACGAGAATTTTTCTTACAAATAATATCTAAATTATGCATTGGATTTCTTGCAATGACATAGAGAGGACAAACAAATAAAAAAATAACGACATGTTTCGGTATTGCAGAACATAGAACAATGGAAATTTATCTTTGTGTACTTTAGATGATACAACTTCTTAGCATCGATATTATGAACATACCTTGTCTTCTGCTTTTTCTGTCGTCATTGTGATTATTTGTTTGTAATAAACAAACAAACAATCTGCCCACGACGTTCAATTTTACTTAAATAAAAATTGGCCTAGCAGCTGGCGTAAAATAAATGGCGTCTGGGTTGCCAACGAAATACAGCGGATTGGTGCTATTTGCTACATGTTATTTATTAAAGTGCTACATTGCTGTGATTTTAAGGGGCTAAAATGGCTTGGTAATATTATATACATAATAATTTATGGAAGCTAGTGTAAATAGTCCCAATCCGCTGTTTTGTAATATTAGCTAATCATAAAAAACTGGTGCTATTTGTTACATGACATTTATTAAAGTGCTACATTGCTGATTTTAAAAAGCTAAAAGAGGTTGGAAATATATTTATACATCATTATATAAGGAAGCTAGCGTAAATAGTCCCAATCCGATGTTTTGTAATATTAGCTAAACATAAATATTTGGGTAAACGAACACAAAATTTAGATAACATGATGCCTCAAGTCTTAGAGCGTCACGCTCACGTTATCACGACAATTGGACATAAAGATTGAAAGTGAGTATTTTTGAACGCCATGTTTTGAATAACGCTGTGAATTGATTCATTCAAATAGATTCATTAAAAATAATAATGCTAGTAATAAACCTAGCCAGGTAGCCATCTAACTTTTAAAATAAGCACCTAAAAAGCATTTCTTTTCCTCATATTCCATTGCTTTATGTTAAAAAACATAAATATTACTGATGACAAAATGGGTGGAAAATAAAGTGCTAACCATACTAAAATAGTGCTAGATCTGGCACAGTAACTACTGAGTTGGCAGCACCGCTTGTGGCTTTTGGTCATAGACTAAACAGAGAGTAGAGCATAGAAACTGCAGTTGCCAAATATGGTAATACCAACATACGGCCTTACCTAAAATAATCTCGTTAGTCAATGCTTAAGCACATATTTTGCTTTTGTTGTTTTATTTAGTTCAGTTGTACTAATAAGAGCCCGTGACGTCACGCACGATGTGTTTACAGTTGCAGTACTTTTGACATTACCTCGTAGTGATACAGTGTATTTTCTTTTGCGTTGTTCATTCGAACGAATAAGAATGAGGTTTGTGACAAGTTCGTTCTCGTTCAGTCGTCGTCAGCCATAAAACGCTAGACGAACTGCTAGACGAAGACCTCCCCCTTAATAGAGGGGTGTTGCCATAATCCCCACTCTTGGCAGGCGGCTTGGGGATCGCAGAATGGTCACCACCGTTAACCAAGAGGACACTGCTGCCCGTCCTTCGGTGAGTCTGGTTGCAGTTTAAGGACATACCTAGGTCCATAGATTCTCGTTCAGTAATGGGAATGAATTCCTAACAATTCTTAGTACATGTACTACACAAGGCTACAATGTGACATGTTAGTTTTGGCGGGAACACGGAAAAATCATGTCGTTGCATTCTATTATTTTCTTAAAATTGTGTATTATAGCTTAAAAATGGTGGTGTTTTATTCAATAAGTGTTGAATTACATGCACGAGTGTGGGCAAGTGATACGATGTGGTGCTTGTCTTAGAGTGTTGTTTTCAAAACTCTGTAAAATCTTATAGTGACGCCACAACTTTACTAGGGCATGACTTGAATTTGACTATAAATAATTCATTTATTTATTTAGGCTAATTACATTTAAAACATAGAAAAATAAAATAAAATCAGAATAAAATTAATAATACTATGACTAATTTCATGTGACTAAGTGTGATTTTATGACATATTTGACTTGGTTCTCTAAAAACTTGCAAATGCATATACTTGACACTGGCAGAATGCAAAAAGTGCGATGCCAAAAACTAAAAACGAATTTTAGCTACTTCTAGCGACTTTTCAACCGGCTTCTTAGTTTCTTAAGGACTCTACGCACCATCGTGCTTGCTGTACAGCCCGCCAAGGTCATGCTCATGCACGATGCACGATGCAAAACGACAGTGAATAGTCTTGACGGACAGCAAATTGAATCAATTAATGAATGAATGTCGCTTGCTGGACTTGCTGGATGCGTTTCAGTCCAGCAAGCGACATTCATTCATTAATTGATTCAATTGATTAATGAATGAATGTCGCTTGCTGGACTTGCTGGATGCGTTTCAGTCCAGCAAGCGACATTCATTCATTAATTGATTCAATTTGCTGTACGTCAAGACTATTCACTGTCGTTTTGCATCGTGCATGAGCATGACCTTGGCGGGCTGTACAGCAAGCACGATGGTGCGTAGAGTCCTTTAGCGACATTTGCTTATTTTGCTACAGTCGGGTTAGCAACACTCAGATTCAAACATTAAACAGTGGTGTTTATTGGCGAGAACGCGAGAAAATCATGTCGCTGCATTGTATTATTTTCCAAAACTTGTGGTTTTTTCGAGTGTTAATGCATAAAAATGGTGGCGTTTTATTCATTAAGTGCTGATTTACGAGCAAGAGTGTGGGCAAGTGATATAATATAGTGAAACGTGTCTTTTAGTGCTGTTTCCAAAACTCCGAAGAAGCTTGTAGTAAAGTTGCCACGACTTTACTAGGGTATGATTGGACTTGACTGTGACTTACTGTGTGTGACTTGGACTGTGACTACGACTCATTTAACTGGAGAAAGAAGGAGCGATGACGAAAAATGTATTCGGCTGAAAGACTAGTATCCATGGCCTTGAGCTATTAAAAACAAACATCAAACAGTGACAGTGACAACAGAAAAATAATAATAGAAGAAATGAAACCACAGAGTAATAGAAGCAGAGACGCGATCAAAGGATTTTTCTATAGAAGGACGCGTGATCGTGCGGAGAGGTGTAGGGCTCGCGGGAGGGGCGCTAGAGTCCGCACATGGAGCTACCATCTAGCGGAATTCAGAATAAGTTTTTGAGAAGTGCTTTATCGAAAAAAGTGGAGAACTCTTATAAACACCAGGTTTCTTACTCTCTCGTCAGATGTCGCTTTCGTAAATTCTAAAGACAAAGGTTTTAACTAGAACCACTAGTTTAAAAGCCGGAATAAACCAAAAACACATTATAGAAAATAATAAATTTAAGCAAGAATAGTTCATGTAATTTAAAAAGTGCTCTGAAACGTATTTTTTTATGGTTAACGTAATTAAGTGGCGCCATCTCTAGAACTAGTTAAAAACACCAAGAAACATTACATATTTTCTAAAACGAACCTTATAAAATACAAATAAAATTACTTACGAATGAAATGAGACGCCATTCATGTCATCAGAATGTTTGCCGCGATAGATTTTACATGAAGAAACCCAGCAACTCATTTTAGATTCACTTTTACTAAGTAAAAACACTAAAAGTCGTACGTGTGTTTTGTAAGCCCGAATGACTGTTACGCGAGGCGAACGCTAGCAGACTGACCAAATAAGTGTGACGTCACACAATCCGTCTACAAATCCACAGGTTCGGCCGCAAGTTCCTCATCACAACTCCCTATCCTCCATGAATGAAACTTATGACACGGCCAAAAGGACCAATTCTGGCTGAATTCAGGCCGAAACATTAAAAAAAACCCAGCAAATCCAGCAATCCCCTGGGAGGCAATAATGTACGGCATGATATTGTACGGTATAATAATGCACATCATAAAAATTGGTGTACATGTACATTGAATATCATGCTGTGAAATATTGTGCCGTGCAATATCATTCCGTACATTATCGGGTCGTCTCAATAATGCACACCCCGAACGAATTTCTTATTTGTATAGCAGTTAGGTTCAGGTAATTTTTTTAATGTCAATTTGAGGCATGTACGCGGATTATTGTCTGTACAATAGGTAAATGGACCCATCTGTGCTTTCCTTGCCGTACTTTAACTTTATAGACACGAGCCGATAATGGACGATGGACGGCCAGTATTTTACCACATGGATTGTACAGCATGATATTCGATGTACATGTACACCAATTATCATGCTGTGCATTATTATGCCGTACATTATCGTGTCGGAATATATCATGTTGTACATTATAAACACCCCAGTAAATTTGAATAGTAAATTACATTAAAAAGATATTGGGAAAGATCATGGTTGTTGTTATTAGTTTAGTACATATTTAAAAAAAAGCGTAAATATCTTAGTTTCAATAGATCAGCAAATAAAACACACTAACAATAAAACCGAGCACTAATCGGAGACCATACAACATGTCGCATTTTACGGTCTTCATATTACTAATTGTATTTGCTGGTAAGTTTTGTGATGACCTAGTGAATTAATAATCACGAAAGGAATACTCAAGCATAGGAGGTTTATGGCCATGGTGAAATTATACTCAAATTGCGATTTTAATAAATGCTTAACACAGATATGAAAAAAGTACATTGTAATGTTGTGCTGAAAATGCGCAAAGCCTTCTTGGTGTTACAATTTCTCTGCTTTGTTCTGACTCATCGTGTACTTACATTATTTTCTATGTTATAAAAAGCTGTCTGCTAAGATTAACGTTTTCTGGGTGTTATTCCACCATAACTTCTAAATGCTAGAACAGATTTGAATGTATGGGGGTATTGATAGTATCCTTACATCATCCTGAGTGTTACTGGCTATACCTTTTTTTTTGGCAGGGCAATCAAGTTTTAACGTTTATAGTTATTTTCTAGTTTTGTTATGACCAAGAAAACTCTTTGTAACAATGATAATTAATGTTCAGTACGCTTCATGGAAATAGTCTTTAGCTACAGTCATATCTAGGCCAAAACAATAAAAAAAAAAGGATAAATCTGTTCATTTGTGGAGCCCTAGCTAGTTACAACGTGCAGATATCTGCAAAGTAAAATAATCAGTCTTTAGGACATCATTCTAATTGTATCACATACTGCAAGTTCTAAGCAATAAATTCTACTTTTCAGTTTCGAAAGCTGAACGGCTTCATGAACAAATTTACTCATCTATTGAAGGCGGAGCAGCTTGCTTCCGTCGATTGAATGGAACTCACCAGGCCGGCTGTGCATGTAATGTATCTATTGCGGTATTTACTATGTAATTTGGAACCATTTCATGCAGTGTACATTTCTATAATAATTACAACAGATCTCTGATTTGTACTTTGTTGTGATTTCTCTGAAGGCATGTTTCTATGTAGGACCTGGGTATGTCCTAAAACTGTATCCAGTATCACCGGAGGTTAAAACTAAGCCGATTCAATAAGTATTTGGCATTAACATTTTAAGAAAGAGTATGTCTAGGTCTGTCTGTCCTCCTTTTATCTTAAAAACTTTTCAAATTTGTCTGGTACTCCTCTAATCACGGAGGTAATAAACGGGGCGTTTTTCGCGACTTTTGGAGGGTCATATTTTCTTTAGTGATTAGTTAACGAAAAAAAGGAAAACGAAGGGACATGCCTATAGCTGAACTAGATTTTAGTAAAAAAAAAAAAACATTGCTCTAGAGGCATTATCAAGAAAGGAAATAGGGGAATACGTTTGTATCGAGAATCGCAGATCAGATTCCCTCATATATAATACATATTTGTTATTTAATACTTATTTGTAATTAGGTAAGCAGCAAAATATGGACCTGGGTATGTCCTAAAACTGCATCCAGCACCACCGGAGGACGGGTAGCAGCGGCCTCTTGGCTAACAGTGGTAACACTGCGATCCCCAAGCCGCCTGCCAAGCGTGGGGATTACGGCAACCCCTCCCTATTAAGAGGGAAGCCTTCGTCCAGTAGTGGACGTCTTATGGCTGACAATGAAAATTGAGCAGCAGAATGCTGTATGCTGTCACATATCTGTCACTGTGATGAAATTTATCTGTAAATTAAATCTGTAAATTTATCTTTAAATTTTGTCTGTTATTCTATCTTCTCCTTTATTATATATATGACAGCCTTATAGCTCAGTTGGTAGCATGTCTACCTTCAGAGCTGTAGGACGTGGGTTCGATCCCCACCGAGGACAAAAATTTATATGACTAACATAGATGTTTGTTCTGTGTCTGGGTGTAGTATGTACTTACGAAAAAAAATTTGTATATAAGTATTCTATCAGCTATCTGGTTTCCATAATACAAGCTTTACTTAGTACAGGGCTAGATGGCACTGTGTGTAAAATGTCCCCCAATATTTATTTATTGATTATTATTTATTATACATTTACCCAGATTGTGCTTAAATGCATTTATGGATTAAAATGCATAAATGCACGAGAAAACATCTTCAGCAGACTTATTCCAAAATAAAATATAGCTATTAATATTATAATTTTTAGCCTCAGACAATGGTGCTGTGGGTGTTGTCCAAATGGTCAGAGATGTGAGTGATGCCCAGTGGATTGTCAACAATGCCACTGCTAATGCCGGCCCATATATGGCTATCGTCAGTACCAGACTATTCTATGAAGCTGTTGAGCTGTTTATGGTAAACCCTGAGAATGTGGCTGGTGTTTTAATCTATGACAATGCCACTGACAAGTAAGTAATCAATATTCTATCAAATCTAAACTCCATTTTTTTCTTAGGTGACTACTTGTAAACAACAATGGCGTTTTCAAACCAATGACAGCTTAGGTTTCTGACTAATGGCTATGATTGGTTGTAAATCCGCCATTGTTGTTTACAAATTTAGTCAGTTAAGAAAAAACAAACTATATAGTCTGACTATTTGCAGAATGTTTACCGTGATTATGTCAGGAATGAAGCTCCCAGCATATCAGTTTAGTTACATGTACATAATCACAGTAAATTTCACATAAATAATCATAAACTGTATTACAAAAGGTGCTCGGTATTCTGGCACCTGTATTTTTTACCCTATACTGGATTACTGGAACTGCCACAATATTGGATTTGTATGGGAAATAAGAGGTTTATTATGTGAAATGTATGGGTCGGCAAATTTGTCAAGTGACGCTTCTATGTATAAAAAAACATGCATACATGCATGGCACCACTAATAAGGTTGGGGCTGGACTGCTGAGCGATAGCGAAATTACATTGACAATGCACAAACCTATACACTCTCCTGCTCTGTAATCTGGCTTTCACCTGTGTTAACTGTTGGATAATAGAGCGGGTCCCCGGGGTCTCTAAGTGCTTGACTACTGGGCATGACGGATTACCGAGCACCTACTATATTTTACAAAATCTTTTCAAATAGTGTTTATCTATAATTATATTGCAAAGATATGAGTAGCACAGAGTAGGAGGAGGAAGGAGTAAGGTAACAGTCTCTCAGTGTGAAATAATTACATGTGTGAGAGTTACCATCCTCATTGATGATAGGAATTCTAGCGTATACCATGGATTTACTGACATCCTCCTCTTGCACATTTTTTATTTTTTTTCTTTATGTTTTAATTCAATATGGTTTTGCAGGACAAGTGCCTTCACCCAAGAGTCAAGATGTCCCAACGAGTACTCATCAGGTCCCGGTAGCCAATGCTCCTCATCAGAAGCGGGAGGGCTTGTATGGAACGAGAAAGGCACAGGACTTTTAAGAAGAGACATCCCCTTCCCAGTGTTTTATTTGCCACAAACAAGAATAGAGGAAATTGACAAAATTCAGGAATGCTATGAAAAGTAATTACCTTATAATTGTTTGGGCTAAATTTGTATAACATATTAAAAGGTGGTTTTGGAAGTACACAATCTGTTTAAAGATATGCGTCTAACTTCTCTGGTCTTCAAGAAACCTACATTGGCTACCTATTAGCTAGTATTGCTTTTAAGAAATCGGCTAACAGAATATATTCAAAGAAGTAGATAGGCTACCTGATTGTTATTAATCACTTTAGTCTTTATCTATACATGTTAAAAAAAAGGTGTAGTGATCACAGGGGGGTGTCACTCCGCAGTTTAGGCATGTTCGGCCGGCGCTCCGTCCGGGAGGACATTGCAAGGCTGAAGTCAGTGGCCGCCCGCACGCTAGCCTCGTCGCACGTAACTAAGCATACGTGATAGAAAGACAGCGGTATATCTAGGTGAATATAGCGAGCGGTATCCAGCGCTGTGCGAGTTGAATTGCTACTTTATTGCCTAGTAAATAGAGTCCTTATTTGTGTGGAGGAGTGAACTTTCTGTACGTAGTACTATTATTTATTCTGTGGTAATTTTGAAGGGTATATATGTATGCATCATTATGAACAACTTTTGCTATGGGACCAACCTTGACAAGCTGACCAAAAATGCTGTTCCATACATTTTGTCCTAGGTAAATGAACTTTTCTACCAACTTCAAAAAAGGAGGTTCTCAGTTCGACTGTATGTTTTCGTTTGTATGTTACGCGATTACTCCGCCAATTATGAATTGATTTTGATGATTCTTTTTTTGTTTGTTAGGTGATACTTCAGAGGTGGTCCCATATCAATTTTATCGAATTCAGAATGGTTTTTAAATCAAAATAACTGGAAAAGAATATGAAGATATCATCGAGGTAGTCAAAATAGAGGTCGTTTTTTTTTCAAAAGCATTTATTAAAAAATAATAAACAGCAGATATTTTTTTCGCTATCTCAAGTTTGGCCCCATAGTAGTTGTTCTTAATGATGAGTACATACCTGCCCTTCAGTGTTACTACAATTTTTTTAACATGTTGTAGATATCTGTAATGACAATGGCACCACTAACACTTTACCAACGTTTTAACACTTGCGGTTTGTAAAACACATTTTAGAGAAGCCGATATGTGGTTTTCAGTAATTAGGAAGGCCTTTGACGCACTTTGCACATTTTGCACTAATGATTTCTTACATTTTCAGGTTTAACATGGACAAAAATAATCAGAAAGGGAAACCGTTATGTTCAGTTCAACTGAATTCGTTTATGTTTGCGGCTGTAAATAGTGAGGTGTGCATAAGAAGGTAAGCATTAAATGTCTACAGATTCTAAGATCGAGTGAAAGTTTTACCAATTGTGTTAATGTTGTAGTAAAAGTGAAAGTATCGGAAGTACCCGCCTGGGGAAGTACCACGCCTTTGCCAGTTATTCAACCGCAGTAGTGTGCAATCAAGCTGTTATGGGCAAGCGTGACGCTGAAGCATGCGAATGTCTCGCTCGTCTCGTCGTTAGATTGCATAAAAATAAAAAGGGCAATGTTACCAGAGAAATTACTAGGTATGAAGAGATTTAAAATCTAATATCTCAGGTGACGAACGCAGTGCAGTGCGCCGCAGAATTGTATTCGCAAGTTCACTATTCGGGCACTGCTACTGTTAGTGGCAGGCGTGATGATTACCACCAGGGCCCTGTTTTATAAAGCTATAAGTACAAGCTTACAATAGGCTAGATGACTGGTTTTTTTTTAATGTCCTATTAAAATGTGGCTCCATAAATATAGCTGATTAATGAAAAGAAAATTAAAATCTGAACAAAAATAAGCAACTTATAAGCAATTTAATATCATGGTAAACAGAGAGGCGAAACAGCAAATCGTGACGTCACTTCTCTGTACGCCATATAAATTATATTCTGACAAGTAAGGCGTGACGTCATTTTTATGTTTTGTGGGAAAGGGACAGAGTTGTCTCTAACGAAAACTTTAAACGCTCATATATCAGAACATTATTAACCTATTAAAATTATTTTTTCAATAAACATACTATATTTACTTAAATTCTTCATCAAAGCTATTGGTTTCAACGATATAAACATCAGACATCTACCCTATTGTACTAGCTTCTTTTACCATTAACTACAAGTTACCAGTTACAGGTAGATGGTTTGTCTTTAACTTATATACAAGTGCTTGTATTTGTAGTTTGTACACTGGTTGTCTTGTAGCTTTAGAAAACGCCGTACTCATTATTTTTTGCGGTGTTGCCAGTTTTTCACTACAAGTATAAGACTTGTAGCTTTATAAAACGGCCCAGGCAAACGTCCTGCAGGGCTAACATGCGCACCGCCAGAAAATTTTGTCGTGTCTTTATGTCTTGCGAAAACGAGACAAACTTATACAGATTCGTAGCCTTGTCCTGTTTAGTAGAATCGAGAAAATTTTCTCGCGGTGCGCATGTTAGGCTTGCAGGGGCCTCATTTTTGAATCGTACGCAAGAGTAGCGCACGCGAAAGGAGCCGACCTTCGAACGATATTGTTTGAAATAAGGTTCAATATCGTTTAAAAGTCGGCTCCTTTTGCATGCGCTACTCTTGCGTACGATTCAAAAATGAGGCCCCAGGTCGTCTCGTAACTCAACTGCGTAAAAAAAAACTGTCTTCTCGCCTATTTATAAATAACCAATGTCGCTTGTTACAGATCCGCTAGTGCGGCGGTTCTGACTTCTACCAAAGTTTGTGATCCTTTAGGCGATCACAATGTCTACTATTCACTTTTCCCTCGAAAACAAGTTAGTACTGGCATACTTTTAAATTAAAAAAATAAGCTGGAATCGGATTCTTAATGGTGGCTGAGAAGTTAGGTTGTGCAATAGCAAAATAATAGGTTTGGGCTGTTCACCAAAGCTGCGCTTGCACCGCACTTCACAGCCGCCAATAAATGTAAATCGAGTTCTATCTTACTATATAGCTAAATACTTATAGGTAATTTCCCACGCGCATAGCGGCAACAAAGAAAATTTTAGCGGGCAGTAATTTTTTTATCCTCTTTATAAAGAAAAAGTGCGCCGCAATTATCTTTGCCGCGCACTTTTAGAATTTGGAACATCTTAGTGTTCAGCGCCAAAGAAATCCAACGCAAATATTGTTTTGTATCACTCGGGCGCAAATATATATTTTTGGCTCGGGCGACGTACATTCAATCCCTCGCTACGTTCAGGATTCTACTAAAGAATCCCTCACTTCGCTCTGGATTCAAAAAAACACCCTCGCCGTAAAAATATTATTTTGTTTCCTTATGATACAATCTACTATTGCATGCGAGCCAATAATATGGTAAACTGTCGGTCTTTATCGTAACAGTTCTTTTCGCTTATCTATTCATTCATTTAAATTTGTACAAGATTTTCACTAATTAGTAAATTGTTTCAGGACAAAGCAAAAAAAGAAAAGGTTACACTGGTCACCGCACGAATTGATTCAGCTTCTTTGTTTGATGGTACGTCATTATTGTACTGAATACATTTAGTTTTTTAAGCATTCACTTTAATACAGCATACCAAAGGCTTTAGAAGAAGGAAAGCATATAAATTATATCCGGATAATGCATGTGGAGAAGACATTTTATGATAAAAGTAAGTAAGTTCGTATAAGGCTGAGTGGCCAGCCCTAGAGTCAGAGTTTATGTGCCGCCCGAATGCCTCTGACATGGCTGACGGTTGTTGTTATAGAAACTAGAACAAACAACCGGGACCAACAATTTAACGTGTCATCCGACCCACGGTAGCGCTCCGAAATAAATGCCACTCACGGTCACCCATCCGAAGACTGACCGGACCGTCCGTTGCTTAACATCGGTGATCGTTTAGAATCACCTAGACAAGCTACGCCACGAGCGCCATAGCTACATAGTATTTTATGATAATATACAGGGTTAGTCTAAATCAGTTAGCATCATTTTACGGGCATGTTCTGTACATCAAAATAAAATGAACAGCTATTCATACAAAAAGTTTATCGACCTTGGGCATAATGTATGGAACAACTTTTTTTTGCAATTTCAATGTTGGCCCCATAGTAAAAGTTGTTTGTTTTGATGTACAGAATATGCCCTTAAAAGGATGCTGATTAGGACTAACCCTGTATATAGCTTAGCATAAAATACATGATAAATAGAGGCGCCACTCGCAAATATTTTAAACGAATACATTGACCCCCTTTCGGCTTGGTACCCCAAGCTTGTAACCTAGTAAAGTCTATCAGAATAGAGATTGTTCCCAGGAGTGTCGCCGGGAGCCGCGAGTTCGGTGGTCGGGATGGTGACGCTACTCGCGGCCGCCGTCACTCTGTCGCAGCTCATACCTATCACTGAAGCTGACAAGTATGGTGAGTTTTTTTTTCTTAGTTATTGGCAACGCACGTTGTGCATTCTGCCAGTGTCAAGTGTATGATTTTTCAAGTTTTTTAATAAAATCAAGCCAAATATTTCATGAATTCACAGTTAGTCACACGAAATTAGTCATAGTCGAGTCCAAGTCATGCCCTAGTAAAGTTGTGGCGACTTTACTATGAGCTTCTACGGAGTTTTTAAAACAACACGAAAAGACATGTTTCACCACATTATACCACTTGTACACACTCTTGCATGTAATTCAACACTCAATGAATAAAACACCACTATTTTTAATCATTAATTCGTGATAAAACACAAGTTTAAGAAAATAATAGAATGTAACGACATGATTTTTCCGTGTTCCCGCCAAAACTCCGTACGGTGAGTTATTATGCAAGCAACTTCTTGGAAGTTCACTCCGATGAGTTCGTATACGGAGAGTAGGAAATAAAATAGTAATACTCAAAAGTGTTCAATTTTAGAATATAGGTTTGCTAGATTCGAGAAAAAAGTGAAATCCTTGTACAACATGCCCAGGGATAATACATTTTGTATAGGGACTCAATTTTTATTGTTCTGATTCAGCAAACTTGTGTTAAGGCTTGTATTTACCAAATTTGCCCCTCGCAAAATCAAATTTATTTAGTTAAATTACTATATTTAAAGCCCAAAAATACAAAATGTTACAGAAGAACATCCGTCTTAGTAACTTTTGTTTTTAGTAAAGTCTTAGGCCTTAAATAAAACGCTTTAAAAAAAAGAACAACACTACCTGGATGACATCTTCATATTTTCAGTAATTTTGATTTAACCGATATCAATAAATTTGATATGGGACCACCTCTGAAGTATTACCTACCAAACAAAAAAAGAATTATCAAAATCAATTCATAATTGGCAGAGTAATCGTGTAACAAACACACAAAAAAAACAGTCAAATTGAGAACCTCCTTTTTTGAAGTCGGTTGATAAAGTGTTTCACTTCACTTATGGGTAGACTACTCTTGATATATCCACCTGATCCACCTGTATACAAAGTGAACATAAACAATCCAAATATAAAAAAATATTACCCTCTTTGGCTGGTACACAGTGACAGAATAGATGATAGTACAAAAGGCTAGATGACTGGGTTTTTTTTATTGTCCTATTAAAATTTGGCCCATAAATATATCTAATTAATGAAAAGAAAATGAAAATCTGATCAAAAATAAGCAACTTATAAGCATTTTAATATCATGCTAGACAGAAAGGGCGAAACAGCAAATCGTGACGTCACTTCTCTGTACGCCATATAAATTATATTCTGACAAGTAAGGCGTGACGTCATTTTTTGTTTTGTGGGAAAGGGACAGAGTTGGCTCTACCAAAAACTTTAAACGCTTTATATCAGAACATTAATAACCGATTTAAATATTTTTTCAATAAACATACTATATTTACTTAAATTCTTTATCAAAGCTATTGATTTCAACGATTTAAACATCAGTCAGCTACCCTATTGTAACAGGTTTGTCTAACGTGCACATCCCTGGTGCGCAGGGTGCGGGCCAGCTCCAACTGTATCCTAAACGTATTTGCGAATAGGTTTGACTGTCAGTACATGAACCACTGTTACAGGGTTCATGTACTGACTAATAAGCAAACAGCTAAATTTAATTTGTAATTGTATTTTAATTTTATTGTTATTTAACTTGTTTTGTTTTAATTATTATTGTATGTGACTATGTGATATGACTTATGTCGAAATAAATGGAATTTGAATTTGTAAATGAATCCTTATTTTTAGAAAACAACGTCCTCTTCACGTTGTTGAACGGCGAGGCGTTTGACTACATCGGATCGCAACGCGTTGCGTTCGACCTGGCGCGCGGCGCGTGGCCGCCCGCCGCGCCGCTCTCCCCGCACGATATCTCGCTACACGTCGAGTTGGGACAGGTAAAGGTTTGGCTTTGGAACAGTGCCCTGCTGGAACAGGGCAAGTGAGTGCCGTGAACTCGTCGCAATGTTTTTTTTCAATGGCGTGACGAGACGAGCGAGACGTTCACCTGGTAGTTTGCATCACTCCTTATAACGGTAGCAGTACTATAATTGTGAAGTTGCGAACAAACTGCTTTGCCGCAATGCAGTCGTTCCCTGATATATTGGATCACAAATATCTTCATTCCCAGTACTTTATCTGGTAACGTTGCCATTTAAACCGAGACAGTAATGTTTGCACGCTACTGCTTGGCGGAACCAATGGTAAAATGCGAGAGATCGTGACAGGCGGCAGTTTCCTTCTATGAACTCCTAGTTCGTCACCGGAGAGTCGGGCGTCGAAGGCTGATCGTTCACGCCCAACTCAAACCCTAATAAAAGGTGTTCAGGGCAGCACACAAGAGTAACCCCTGAGGTGGCGCGCTTCGTGTATCCGTAACGTAAATCCCTCAATAAAAGAAAAGTGGAGGGTCTCCAACTCTATCCCTGGACAAGGGCCCGCGGACGCATGCGGAACTGTACCTTTATGAGCTCCAAATAGAAACACCAAGGGGTTTTGAATGGGTAGGCCGCCATTCTCCAGCCACACACCAGTGACTGCATGGAAGCGAAATGCCATAGATCGGGTGGCGTGTCTTTGGAGAGCTCTATGTCCAGCAATAGATTATGATAGGCTGATGGTGATGATGAGCCTGTCGCTCTGGTAGAGAGTTCAACATAACCACCCTGTTCCCCCAGAGCTAATGGTATACATTAACCGTCTTATGCATAAAACACAAAAAAAAATTTCAAACCTATTTTAATTTAAAATGTTTTGTCTTATTTTTTCAAACTCAAATCGTAATTCGAAAGAAATTTGACAAAACACTTTCGTCCTTACTATAAAACGCCGTTCAAACTTAGTCACTGCTTAAACTTCTCTGTCTTGTACTCGCACGTGACATTTCACTTCAGCGAGAAGTTGTCAGAGCATCTTAAACAGTGACTAAGGTTTGAGCGGCGTTTTATAGTAAGGCCGTTTTTAACTAAAATAGGTTTGAAATACTTTTTAGCGTTTCATGCATATGAGGGTAAGAATTTACACCAAGCAAAAAAAGTTAATATCTGGCTATTTCGGGAAATTGTGTTTTGCCTCCTGCTTTGTACTCGTCTACTATCCTACAATCGAAGGTTTTACCGAGGCAGGCCTGTGTCACTCCGCGTGTAGGTATTAAAAACATACCTACGGGCGGCGGCCATTGCGCAAGGGCCAATCTAGTAGGCTCAGCTCGGCGGCTCTTTCAATACGTATAACCATGTATAACTTATTATGAACCGTAGTATAGTGAATTAAGGCCCATACTCCTTCAAAAAGAAATTGGTAGGTATGTAAATGAACACGTGCTCGACTGGACCGCGAGCTAAATTAAATCATATTGTTTATCAGATTGAGTCATATTTCTTTGAAAACCATTGCGAAGTAAAGCTTCTGTTACTGGTTATTATTTACTAGTTATTATTCTGTGACCGAGGCACGAGTGTGCTACAATAATCTCACTTCTTCCGCACAGATCGGCGGCTCGCTGACCGCGCATGCAAACGACACTGCGTGGCCGCTTTACGCGTTCGCTCCCTATGACTCCATCGTGCTGGTGCCAGAGGTAATTTTCCCAGATACTTCGTCAGCCATAAAACGTCCACTGCTGGACGAAGGCCTCCCCCTTTATAGAGGGGTGTTGCCATAATCCCCACGCTTGGCAGGCGGCTTGGGGATCGCAGAATGGTCACCACCGTTAACCAAGAGGACGCTGCTGCCCGTCCTCCGGTGGGTCTGGTTGCAGTTTAAGGACATATCCAGGTCCATTTGCCCAGATATTATGGCAGAATGTAGCTATCGTACTGCTATTTTTGTACCATGTTTGGCCACCTCGCCATACAAATTTTTTTGATAAAGTATATGTCTAGATAGACAGATGGATCCTAAACGCGTCGAAAAAAATAGCGGTTGACTGTTAGCCTCTTATGCACGCACACTATAACAACGACAATGGTGCAACGCGAGTGTAAGACATGGCTGTCACGCACACTAGTATAATAATGTTGGCCTGTCATTTTTCGTTCATAAACAGTACGAGACTCTATCTAGACATTATTTATCAAAGACAAAAAACTATAATTACGGCTGAACGTATATGGATGAAATTTGGTTTAGAGGTCGTTCATACCTTGGAATAACAAGGGCATCCTAGGAATTGCGGGTGAAATCGCGGGGCACTCATTATGAGCCAGGAGACGTCCACTGCTGGACGAAGGCCTCCTCCTTAATTGAGAGGGGTTGCCATAATCCCCACGCTTGGCAGGCGGCTTGGGGATCGCGGGGCACTGCCCGAGACTAGACAGGTATATTTATCATTGTACATATACATATTTGTTTTATATATTCGTTTATTATAAATATTGTAGGTATTTTAAGTATTAGTATGTACTTTTACTATTATATATATATATATATTTTATGTTAGAATAATATTATGGTACATGTTTATGATTTCACCCACTTTTTTTTCTTGCACACCCCGTCTTCTATGCATTCTATAAATTCCCTCCATCCAAAGGTTGCCTGGAAGAGATTGCTTTTAGCAATAAGGTCGCCACTTGTTCCAATATTTAAGTTTATTAAATTACTTCTGTGTAATTCTTGGTGTGAACAATAAAGAGTTATCCAATCAATCAATCAATCACTGCTTGTAGGTACAGATTTTTTTATTTTTTTGTAGGTTACGGAATTCATAAACCTCATGACAACGAACGTGAGTCCTTATAACATGAGCCTGTTGATCAACTCTGACTCAGTGAGGAACTTGCCGCCATCCTCGCTACACTCGTTCCGAAGAATCCTGAGTAACCTCACGGAGAGCGGAGAGCTACCCGAGCTACTCATTACCGATCATGCGAAGGCGTTCACTAACATGTTCTACCATTCGGCGTTGGATGAATACGAGAAGATCGGATTTGCCTATCACAATATCAGTGTTGGGAGTAATGGGATGTGTGAGTATGAATATTTGTCTACTTTTTTAACAGTAGCTTTTTTATCACGTCATCAGCCATAAAATGTCCACTGCTTAACGTAGGCCTCCCCGCGCTTGGCAGGCGGCTTGGAGATCGCAAAATCCTCACCACCGTTAACCGAGAGGACGCTGCTGCCCGTCCGGTGGTTCTGGATGCAGTTAAGCACATACCCAGGTCCAGATTTTGTATCGAGGCGTGTTAAATTCATTTGGGCATCAAACCGTTTTGGAAGCTCACCCACCCATCAGCCAGAAAACGTCCACTGTTGGACGAAGGCCTCCCCCCTAATAGGGAGGATAGATAGGGTTAGGATTTGGAAGCTCGATGAATTTTAATGTTGAATGTGTGTTTAGTGTAGTCACCGTAAACTGTTACGCCAAAAAAAAGTTAGTGCATGCCTCTAGAGAAAGATTAATCTAATCTCAAAGATCCAAAAATAAGTTATAGCAGAATTGTCTGAAAAAAATCTGACTGCGAATGAGACTATCGAATGTCTCAAAGCAATGTGCATGAACCCTGATTTCAGCCGACTACAAAAAAGGAGGTTCTCAAATCGACTATAATATGTTTTTTGTTTGTATGTTACGCGTTTACTCCGCCAATTATGAATTGGTTGTTTGGTAGGTGATACTTCAGAGGTGGCCCCTTATAAATTTTATCGAAATTGATTCAGTAGTTTGGTTTTTAAATCAAAATAACAGGAAAAATGAAGATGTCATCCATGTAGTCGAAATTGAAGACGGTTGGTTTTTTTAAAAGCTAATTATGTAAAGTTGTGGGTATCCCTGCATCGTCGTGACCGAACATCGTTCATGTGAGGCGTTATGTCTTACCATTGCGAAAGTGTCATTCGTGTCATTAACTGTTACCATAAGAAGCTTAGATCATTTATACTACAGATCACAGAGTAATAGAAGCAGAGACGCGATCAAAGGATTTTTCTATAGAAGGACGCGTGATCGTGCGGAGAGGTGTAGGGCTCGCGGGAGGGGCGCTAGAGTCCGCACATGGAGCTACCATCTAGCGGAATTCAGAATAAGTTTTTGAGAAGTGCTTTATCGAAAAAAGTGGAGAACTCTTATAAACACCAGGTTTCTTACTCTCTCGTCAGATGTCGCTTTCGTAAATTCTAAAGACAAAGTTTTTAACTAGAACCACTAGTTTAAAAGCCGTAATAAACCAAAAACACATTATATAAAAATAATAAATTTAAGCAAGAATAGTTCATGTAATTTAAAAAGTGCTCTGAAACGTATTTTTTTATGGTTAACGTAATTAAGTGGCGCCATCTCTAGAACTAGTTAAAAACACCAAGAAACATTACATATTTTCTAAAACGAACCTTATAAAATACAAATAAAATTACTTACGAATGAAATGAGACGCCATTCATGTCATCAGAATGTTTGCCGCGATAGATTTTACATGAAGAAACCCAGCAACTCATTTTAGATTCACTTTTACTAAGTAAAAACACTAAAAGTCGTACGTGTGTTTTGTAAGCCCGAATGACTTACGCGAGGCGAACGCTAGCAGACTGACCAAATAAGTGTGACGTCACACAATCCGTCTACAAATCCACAGGTTCGGCCGCAAGTTCCTCATCACAACTCCCTATCCTCCATGCTACAGATACACAGTCTCTATGAAAATCAAACCTCAAAAGTGTCGCTAATGCGGACATAATACCTCTCCAGCTTATAAAAAATAATCCACAAGCGGATATTGCACACTCTGTAATAGAGTTTTAAATCATTTTTGAGGATGTAAAACATTCGGCATCGTAGCACGTCACACGAATGGCGAGGTCATACGCGACAGAGCAAAACAAGGCATATACAATTGTGTAACAAAAAGGTTCAACAATACGAAAGAGTTCAGGGTTGGCCCCATAGTATAAGTTGTTCATAATGACGAGTATATACATACCCTTTCGTATTGTTGAACCTTTTTGTTACACATTGTATATGCCTTGTTTTGACGGTGCCATTTTCGAGCGGCGATCGGGATCTACCCTATATTTAATCAAAGATAAGAAGCGTCTATTTTCGTGCAAGATTTGTTATTTATTCGGACGTATTCTGGCTGATGATGATGATGTTTTGCCTACAGTTGTGACAACAGAAGAATTGCTTGCCAACGGTACAATGAAAGACACTGAAGTACAAGTAAAGATATCTCGCCTGGCGACGGCTTTAGCGCGCACTCTGTACCAAAGGGTCGTCGGTACGAAGTACGCGGGAGATGTCACGTCGTCAGCGCATTTGGTACGTACCTTATTTTGGCGAAGGAAACGTTTTTGTAGAGTATCCTATATACTGCGTTGCTTTACGAGGTTATGTGTTTTACTTACGACTGTTTCTGTTTTAGAAACAGTCGGTATAAAGCGTTGTAATGTTATGTTAATATTGGTCCCAGAGGCTCTCCAAGTAGGATTGTGAACACTAAAGCCCAGCCGGTAGTCCTAGGTACCTTGGTGCTTGAAGGATCTGGGATCTCCAGTGGAATGTACCTGGGCATATGGACGTACTTATATTTTTTTGTACCTATAGGTTTTTATTATTATTTACGCTTAAATAACGAAATAGCTGTGCCCTGTAGTTTCACGTGCGTAGTGATGAAGAATAGTTACGATGATGACGATTCAATGAATGACGATTGAATGTATCCTATTCTATGATATATGTGTCCTTTTCCAGAGTTTCGCCTTTCTCTATATCTAATTTCATCAGGATAGGCTCGTCGCGGAGTCATTTGATTATGAAAAGGTTAATAACCACAGACATGTCCGTGGTTGTTTCGAATGTATTACATAAGTTAAGAGACTAAAGAAGAGAGAGAATAAAGAATTAAATAATATGCATCCAGTATTTGTTACAAAAATGACCTTCGTTCATGAATAATTATAATTCTTTGTAAATTGGCGCTTTCAATCAATGACGTAATTATCCACGTCATTATCAGAGGAGAAAAAAAGGTTTCTGTTTCAAGATCTTTGTATCAAGATAAAGGAACGCTTCCAATGGTTTTTTGATATTATTTGTTTTATATTGTTTTATTATGAAAACTGACGTGGATTTGACACATTTTTGTTTTATTTATACGGGAATACTGACGTTTAATTGAATCGGTTACTCCGACTATAGTTTCGATTACATCCTGTGACCTTTTTCAAAGAGTGAAAACAGAGCCCGACGCGCGAGCGGGTGCGTCCTGCTTAGCTCGAAGCTAAGCGCGTCGGATGAGATCGAAACTATAGTCGGAGTATCCGATTTAATTAAACGTGAGTATTCCCGTATAAATAAAACAAAAATGTTTCCAATGGTGGCTTTCAGAATCCAGAATTAATTTGTACTTTTTTTTTAAATGATATATGCTTGCATTTGACAGCCATCTCGTCTGATGATTAACGAAGATGCAGTCTACGATGGAGCACGCTTGCCTAGAAGAAACCGATTCACTCGCGACTTGAAGACACCCAGATTATAAATATCGGGAAACACCCACTCGGGCAGCGCATTCCACTGTTTAGCAGTTCGAATAGAGATAGTGGAATCAAACCGTTACTCTTTTTGCCAAGCTGTATGTATGTTGTGCAGGTGGACGAGATGCTGTACTGCTTCCTGCGCAGCCAGGCGTGCCGGCTGCTGTTGGCGGCGGACTACGCGGCGGGCGGCGAGGAGGCGCCGGCCGACAAGCCGGCGGCGCTGTACGTGGGCGTGGCGGCGTGGGCCGGCACCGCGCCTGTGTTCGCGGGACACCTGCTCGCGCTCACCGCCGGCGCGCCCGTGCCCGGGGATAAGGACGCGTGCGCCAACCTGCAAGCCCCTGTCAGTATATCTGTATCATTTATACAATGTGTAACAAAAAGGTTCAACAATACGATAGGGTGTGTATACTCATCATTATGAACAACTTTTACTATGGGGCCAACCCTGAAATCGCGAAAAAAATACAGCTGTTTCATACATTTTGGCCAAGGAACTTTTTGTATGGAACAGCTGATTTTTTCCCGCGATTTCATGGTTGGCCCCATGGTAAAAGTTGTTCATAATGATGAGTATATACATACCCTTTCGTATTGTTGAACCTTTTTGTTACACGTTGTATAATAGAACTAGCTTACCTGGCAGACGTCGCGTCGTGCTGACCTGAAAAAAATATTCCGCAACGAAAGCACACAAAAAAACATAAAAATCGGCGAAGCCGTTTAGGAGTTCAGTCACTATATATAGCTCTACAGCATTTATTTTGTCACTAGCTTCGCTCCGTGGCGACAATTTTATAAATCATCATCATCATCATCAGCCAGAAGACGTCCACTGCTGGACGAAGGCCATCAAGTTCACTGAGAATCTACTTCAAATTGAATTGCTATCTACGACGTAAAAATTTTTTTTTCAATATATAATAGGTTATTCAAGTTAGCTAGAAGCTATTTAGCTAGAATTAACGCCATCTCTTGGCAGCGCTGGGTTGGACTATCAACTATACAACTACATTTCCTCGTAAAACTTCAGTACAGCATGACAATATTCGTTTTGCAGGGGTTCTCTTACTACTGGTTAAAGGGATGGAATCACACCGGTGAATGCTATCAAACTACTATGAACTTCAGTCAAGCCATCAGTCCCGCGTTTATCTTGACAGGTAAGCTACCCACTTTCTTGTTTTAATCGCTACTAGAAGCTGTATTGCCGAATGAACAGAGCCTATGATTTATAAGTCAATGTTAAGTAGAATAATCTATACTAGATCCCAAGGCCCAGAGCCCATATATGTAACCTGACAAGATTTTTCGAGCGCGTAAGTATGCGTAATTATTATAATTTAGATTTATACTTTTTAGGCCTAAAAAGTGTTAGTAGTGCTTCAGAAAACGCGTCTCACCAAACCACCTATATACCTATTACCAAAGATAATAAATAATACTATACTAGTAAAGTGATCATTTCAAGAAATTGACATATCCAAGATATTGTGGTCGATTCTGACGGTTTTAGTTGACAGTTCTAAACTAATTACAATATTGCTGTCACTTTTTTACTAGGCATGTTAGCTTAGGACAGTAATACTTTAGTTAGTATAGATCTGTCAACTAAAACCGTCAGAATCGACCACAATATCTTAGATATGTAAATTTCTTGAAATTACCACTTTACTAGTATAGTATTATTTATTATCTTTGGTAATAGATATATAGGTGGTTTGGTGAGACGCGTTTTCTGAAGCACTACTAACACTTTTTATGCCTAAAGAATATAAATCTAAATTATAATAATTACGCATATTTACGCACTCAAAAAATCTTGTCAGGTTACATATATAAACACTGCAATCGTGTTATATTCACTGCAAGCTCATTTGTACTCTAATTGTATAGAACTGTGTCGATATTCCATTGTAGTGCTAAGGAGCGCACGCAGCCGGCGGGAGCCCGTGACGTCAACGAGCCAAGCGCGACATTCGAAAATCGATACACTGTCTCATACAAATAAAGTACATATAAGCTTGCACTGAATATGACTTTGTAGTTATAGGTATATTTCCAGAGGAACCGAATGCACAGCGCTGGCTTGGCGCGTCTTAAGGAGTTTTCGATGGGACGTGTTCGGGGAGGAAGCAAAATGATTTCGTTCTTTTTCCGAAGCCTGCCGGTCATTGGCTAGTCAGTTTTTTTAAGCAGTGGTGTGACGAGACGAGCGAGACGTTCTGGTGGTAAGCGTCACGCCTGCCCATAACAGTAGCAGTGCAATAATTGTGAACTTACGAACAAAATAACTGGCAAAGACACTATAGTGGGTATGTACTAAGGTTACCCAGGCGGACTCTGCAAATAGTCATACCACCAACGACAATGATAAGATGAATGGACGGGTAATAAGCGCACGGATTTTGAAGACTATATGTTGAGCGCCGGCTCTCCACTCGCTTCAGTCATACTCTGTCTTTGCGACATGCGAGCCGTACGAAACGACAATACAAGCTTCTAATACATGTACATGTGTTCTCTTTTTGTCATGCAGTAATTAGATTCGCTATCTTTATTTTCCGGCAAATGTAATATGCATAGTTTTAGTTAGGTATGCTTGATTGTGTTGTCTTGTTAATTTTGATCGATTTGCAAGCGCTGGGCCCGTCCATTCCATTATCACCTTCTCTGCCTACCACTGCTAAACGAACTGATATAATGAGCGTATTGCACGGTTGTTGCAGATTACGACATGAGCTCGGGGCTGTACTCGACGTGGACGGAGTCAGTGTGGGCGGCAATGTGGGCGCGCGTGTTCGTGTCGGCGGGCGGGGGCGGCGCGCGCGCGGCCTCCGCCGCCGGCGCCGCCGCCACGCTGCTCGCGACACTCCTCACCTTCTGGCTGAAGCGGCACAAGGACCTGCTGTTCCCGACTCCGACGCCCAGCCCGCTCGATCAACCTACTGCCAGGTATGTATCATCAGCCGGAAGTCGTCCACTGCTGGACGAAGGCCTCTTCTTTAATAGGGAGGGGTTCAAGGGCGGATCCAGGGTGGTGGGGGATTAGGTCGACTATTGTTTTTTTTTCTAGTTGTAATCGAATTGGAGCCGGGCCTAACAAGACCTCGACTCGACTATATGACCCCCCCTGACTTTAAAGCTTTATCCGCCCTTGGAGGGGCTGCCATAATACCCCACGCTTGGCAGGCGGCTTGGGGATCGAAGAATGCTCACAACCGTTAACTAAAAGGACGCTGCTGTGCCAGGTATGTATAACTCACAGAAAATCCAATTTGCCATCACCACCTGTTTTTTGAGTTTGTGCAGAGAGATAACTGTCGTCGAATTTGGAAGCGCTGCTGTACTAAATTAGTTACCTTTTTTGTTTAAGTGGCAACATAATAGTAAAGCATTGTCAATACATTTTCTACTTTTTATAATATTGTGGCTTGAGTTTTTCTGGAAAAAAAATATGTGAAAATGAAAAAAAAATTAAAAATATTTTATTAAATCCAAACATAGTAAAGAAACATTATAATTATCTTATTATTATGTATAGTCTAACGTTAAAGGACAACCATGAGTATCTTAAAATTATTTACAGATATTATTATTTTGTAACACAGCTATTGATTTTTGTTTTACTTATAAGGGATTACTCACATTTAATTAAGTTAGATACTCCGACTACAGTTTCGACTACATCTGGTGACCTTTTTCAAGGAGTGAAAACATAACACCACGCGCGTGCTGCCGCGTCCTTCTTCACATTATTGAAAAATAAAATTAATGTGCAGAGTTTGACATTTGCCAGAAAGAAGCAGTACCATTAGTCAAATCAAAAGTTAATTTTTTGGCCACGATTGTTCTTTAGGGTCAACCCACACGTACCAAAACCACACCACATCGCAGCGGCAAAATGTGGTGACGCTGTGGCTACGTGTGAATAGTGTCGCTGCAGCTTTTTGCAGTTGCGTTGTGGTACCGACAAAATGTCGATGTGGTTGCGTTGTCGCTAGCAGTTGCGATGTGGTTGCGTCGTGTGCAGGCAGACACAGTAGGCTAGATGACTGATGTTTAAATCGTTGAAACCAATAGCTTTAATGAAGAATTTAAGAAAATATAGTATGGTAATTGAAAACATTATTTAAATCGGTTAATAATGTTCTGATATATGAGCGTTTAAAGTTTTTGTTAGAGACAACTCTGTCCCTTTCCCACAAAACATAAAATGACGTCACGCCTTACTTGTCAGAATAGAATTTATATGCCGTCCTGACAAATGACGAGTCACGATTTGCTGTTTCGCATCTCTGTCTAGCATGATATTAAAATGCTTATAAGTTGCTTATTTTTGATCAGATTTTAATTTTCTTTTCATTAATCAGCTATATTTATGGGCCACATTTGAATAGGACAATTAAAAAAAACCAGTTATGTAGCCTGTTCGACTCTGGGTTTCATAGAGCGCGCACTGTCGTTGCGTCGATGTAACGTTGTATCTGAGATGTGGCCGGTGTTTATTTTACTGTGTAGCTGGTGATTGCGTTGTGGTTGCGATGTGGTCTGTATCAACCACGCGGTCGATAACGACGGCAAAATGTGGTATGTGTAAATTCTACTATTTATTTACAATACAAAGTATGCGCCCGACCACGTGTTGTGGTTGTGGTACGTGTGGGTTGACCCTTATCAGTACAAACTAATAAGCTTGCATTTGATGTATCTCAGAAAATCGGCCCACGATAAAACATGCTTGCCTAAAAGAAACTTATTGACTTGTGACTTTAAGCCGCCCAAATATATCAGGAAACATCGACTCGGGTCGCATATTCCACTATTAGGGATCGCGTACTGAAAGTGCTCAAGCGATCCCCAAGCCGCATGCCAAGCGTGGGGATTATGGCAACACCCCACATAAAGTCCCCTTTAGCCTTCGTCCTGCAGTGGTCGTCTTTTGGCTGATGATGACTGCAAGTGAAATTAAACCGTTTCTCCTGTACATATTTTTATGCGAACATTATAATGTATGTTGCATTAGTTTAGTGATAAGTGTATGGAGGTTTAAAATTATTATTTTTTTGCAGCATTTTGCGTACAGTCAACTGTTGAAGCAGTAGATGGCGTTCAAAAAAGAAGACTGTGGTAGTTTGCCTGTTTAAAGTTTAAGAACATTCCAAGAACTTGTTAGTATTAAGAATACAGTTTTAAATACTTTGAATGCTAACGAACACCGAAAGGGAAGAAATTAAAAAAAAACGGTTAAATCAGTATATACTAAAAAAATTAAAAATGTCCTACTAAGTTGTTTAACAATGTAAAGAAAAATATATATTTGTTATTTAACATGTAACTTATCGTGTGTTTGTGAAAAATGGCCCAACTTGGACTAATGGAAAAAAACAACCTGTCTAGTGGCACTAAGGCACCAGCATAGACATTGCCTGTGGAGCTAAAGTGGCTACAGCTATTTAGCCCCGCTACGCGGAGCGAAAGGAACCGCACTTCCTCCCCGCAGCGCGTAAAATCGTATACACACCACGGGAGCAAGTAAAGAAGCCTTAGATTTTTCAGTTGTCTACCTCGGCTTCGCCTCGGGAGACAATATACATAAGATCTGAGACATTCTTTACTTTTGCTCCCTAGGTGAGTAATCTACGATTCTATCGTGGTGATCTCAAGATAGTTTGCTCATAGGTAAAATACAATGTTTGTAGGATACTAGTAAATATAATAATTTATTAACCTATTGTTTTACAAGTTTTAGATACCTAATGTTATGATTAATAAATGAGCAATTTTTTGCGAACACCCATTTTATTTATTTTAAAGTAGATTACATTTATGTACTACACGCTGTACGAAAAAGATTGAATACCGAACAGTACATGTGCAGTTTGAACTGTATCCAACATTGGGTAATTACACCAATTAATTCATGTATTACCATACCATCAAAAATACTTTCGTTTATAAGTCGATCGCAATTTAAATGTGTTATTCCGAAGAACGCCTTAATTGTTTGAGACTTATCGAACAATTTCAAAAAACAAGTTTTTGTTAGTTTAACGATTGTATCATGTATATAATATTGTCCTTGAAGAGTTCTCGGACCCATGTTGGTATTTCCATAAGCTTTTCTTAAAGTAAAAACACGTTTTTCGCTGGCAACTTCGCCGATGAGCAATGTACTGACACTACCATTTAATGGTATTTCAGAGCCACCTCCCGATTTGATCTCAAATAATTCGGATTCAGAATAAAAAATCGGGTTATTGAAATCATTTGCGTTGTCTCTGTCATCTGTGGGATCGTTTTTAAGAGTAGAGCTGGATCCAAAATATGAGGAATTGATTTTACATTCCATTTTATCAGCATCGGTTTGCGTGTTGACATTATCTCGAGGTATGCACACGTAAAAATTCAAACGGATTGATTTATCCAGAATACGTTTGTGTTTATGGTTCCATTGAGTGAAGTCAAGCAAACACTTTTCAAAGATCTGCGTGTTCAAAGTCACTGATATACCATTTGATAATTTGAAATTGTATTCTACAGATGTAACAGGGTATGTTTCACTCTTGATGATAACGTAATATGGTTTTCTCATAACAGTTAGGGAAACTATACCATTTTTTTTGAGAAGCATCGTTAACAAATATCCTTGGGTCACGTTTCTCACGTGCCAATTCCGTTGACATGCGGCAAGCTCGTTTGACTTGGTTTTGCTAAAAATTGTGCCAGAACTGTACAACAATTCGACCAGTTTCTTCAACATTTGAACTGTAAACGAATTGAATTTACACGTTGATGTTTTGTAACATATACGTCTGCCTTCTACAAAATATGTTTTAAAGCATTTACTCAAAGCAATCGATGTCCGAGTCTGAATATTAGGTATGCTAACTGTATTTATACTCTCTTTTATTCGTGGACTGCTTTTGATTACTTTGTTTTGTGTACAATCGAAGTTCTTAACTCTTGTAAACTTTGTTGTGTTTATTTTAATTATGTATTTAGGTTTCCTTACACTATGCGCTCTCGCTATCATTTTTGGCTGCTTCAAATCGTCGAACAACTTGTGCATTGAATTAGGCATGTCTTCTGCAGATGCTGGTAGTAGGTTCATGTCCATTTCTGACGAGACCAATGCACTTAACGATAACATGTTTTCCATAGAGGTACCATTACACGTCATTGTATTTTCTATGAACCGATTTATATCTTTTGCTGATACAACTTTTGAAGATACTAGTAAAACTATTTTGTCAGGTAGATCGCTCCTCGGTAAGTCCTGACCGGGATAAACAAAGTTGAAAATAGCGTGTATATTATATAGAGCAGCGCTGATTGTGTTTCCACGGTATATAGCAATTTCTTGGTTGTTTTTGTTACTTTTAAGGTTTTGTGTCTTTTCATCATATATAGGATTAGAGGGATTTCTGAAAATCATACATTTAATAGGTATTGCGGCTATTGGCATAGTATAAACTTTATTTCGCCTTCTGTGATTTTTTAGCGCTAGACCTTTATTCTGGGTCTGAGACATAATGAAAAACTAGTTGCAGGATTTCATTGGTAGAAGAATATGACGTTGAGGGCGTTAGTGCTGAGCTGGAAACAATAAAAACTGGTTTACTTCAGATGACATCAAGTACTTAGAGATTGGATATTTGTTCCCTGTTCATGTTTTAGATATATATATATATATATTTATCATTCATGTTGGACGAGGAAAACAGATCTTACTGAATATAATTGTCAAGCACGAGGCATTTACGTCATCCCTATACAATAAGGCCGAAATCTAAACCAAGCTATTATAGGCATGAAACCTATGTTTGAGGTTCCACAGGCAAAACCTTTCGCAGATGGCGCCAGCGGCGGTCCGGATGTGGCAAAATCAAGTTTTCTTGTTATTCGTTACTTATACCTATCTGCTCTTGATGAGGGCGTAGTCATTAATCTAGTCCAAGGAAAAATACTGAGTACAGTGCCTTGTTTTAAGAATATATGCAGCTGTAAGTTGACGGCCTGAAAATAGTTTTCTAAGTTAGATAGTTGTTAACATTTTTGTTGGACAGTTTTAATTTAGCAAGGAAAAGGATTGCTGTAAAAACTAGTATATGTAGATTCTCCCTGGTAATCCGAGTCTAAAAAGAGAAAAAAACATTAAATTGTAGAAAAAAAGTAACAAAATATGAGATTGACAGGTGACTATGGCCGCATTGACGATGCATATCTTCTTTTATGGAGCGTGACATAGTGCGTTGCGCGCCACGTCGCGTCGTGGGGCGAGTGTGGTGTATGACCATGGACCATGACCATAATATTCTATCAGGCAGAATTCATTGATTACGTTTAGAAAAGCCGTCTCTGTATAAGGCCTTAGTGAAAGAAACCAGTAAATCAACAACCAACCAATATTAGACTCAAATCGAAACTCTGCAGCTGTGAGGAGATTTCTTGCATATGTACTGATGTTATACGAGAAGATTCATTTTGTTGGGCTATTGAATTCTAAAACTGTGTCATAATGAAATTTGTAAATGTGTTTGGGAAAATCGGGCAAGGGCAATGAGCCATAGAGTAAGTAACGTAACAATGAGCAATGAGCAGTGGCAGGCGAAAATAAAATGACAACTTCAATTTATTGTCGGTATGACTCGGTGGCTGGTAAAAAAAGGTTTAACACAAATATGACGAACAAGGTTTGTGCTTCTTGAGATTTCTTCGGAGCATCTTTCTGTTCAGGTTTAGAATTTTTTAAAGATTTTTGAACCAGTGGCGCCAGTGTTGCCTATACTGGATATCTGGCTGGATTTAGGGCTAGATCAAACACAAAAAAGGGCTAGGTTTGACCAAAAGGTCAACCTAGCCAACCTAGTTAAAAAATGGGCTAGATAGCTAATTCATGAAAAAAAATAGGTTTTATAAATATAATTTATTGTGTAGAGTAAAAATAAAATACAACATTATTTTCCATACCAATGTATATTTTTCTGGGTTAGATTTGGGGCTAGGGGCTAAATCATTATTTTAGGGGCTGAACAAGTAGAAAAATGGGTAGATCTAACCCCGAAGGGGCTGAGTTGGCATCACTGAGTGGTGCCATCTCTGTTCCTAAGGGGTGAATGTGTGAATAATCGGGTCAAATAGGACAAATAGCTTTATTTTGGCCCCTACTATCACTGTGCAAAGCGGGTTGCTTCCATCTTGAAAATGCAGCTTTCGAACCAAGATTAGGTACGGTCTATATCAACATCTCTGATCAAGAAAAAAAGAGGTCTGAGATCAACATGAATAAAAAGTCGTGGCAACTTTACTACAAGGTTATTCGGAGTTTTGAACACAGAACGAAAAGACATGTTTCACCCAATGATGTTATTGTATTTTACTCTATGGTTTCACCACATTGACGGCCTTACCTACCTAAAATAATCTCGATTCTCTTAGTCACTGCTTAAACTTCCCTGTCCCTTTCTAGCACGTGCAACTTCACGTCAAAGAGAAGATGGCAGAGCATCTTAAGCAGTGACTAACGGTTGAAAAGTTTTTTTAAGTAAGGCCGTATATCACTTGCCCACATGAAAATCATATGCATAAGCCAAGCAGCGCTTATTAGTTAATAAAATGCCATAATTTTTACTTATACAGAGAGAGAGATGGATCCTCGAAGCTCTAAAAAATAAGTTTTGCATAAATGTACACAATGACAACTTGAACAAGAAAAAAAACAAAAACAATTTTTTTCGTGTTCCAACAGCGACAATGATAAGATGAATAGACGGGAAATAAACGCACGGATTTTGAAGACTATATGTTGAGCGCCGGCTCTCCACTCGCTTCGGCTCGGGGGGACCAAGCTGAGCGCGCCCCGAGCGACGGAGGCGCCGCTTCTTGGAATCCGGACGGCGAACGCGGAAGTCGCGTCTGGGTGATCGGTGCTTCCCTGCCGCGATGTGAGCAACCGCAATCAGAAGAGGTTTCAATTTATTTCCTGGAGTCGGGCGGTGGCCCTTCCCAACAGACACCGACGCCCGTGCCGCAGGAGCGGCCGGGGAAAAGCAGGATGGTAGAGAACTAGCGCCCCTGCGGGCCTGCGCTGTCGCTGCGTTACCGCGGCGCCGCCATTTTGAGGATGCCGTAGCAGCTTTTTTAATTTCACCAATTTCACCCGCGGCTGCACTTTCCCGCGCCGCGGGCCTCTTTCCCGGCGGTACCACGCCAGGAGTTTGAAGAACGAGGATCGTCGGAAGCATAAGGTACCATGCCAGTGTGCTAGTGTACCCTTTCCTTCGTTTGAACTTTAAAATTATTCATCTTTCCTGGAGTTCCACTCCAACGTCGTAAAACTTTACCATAGTCTAGGTTATGTACTATTACCGCTTAGATTGACTAACTACCTAACTGATTTTTATAAGTAAAAATCAGTACAGTAACGGCCTTACCTAAAATAATCTCGATTCTCTTAGTCACTGCTTAAACTTCTCTGGCCTTTTCTAGCACGTGCAACTTCACGTCAGAGAGAAGATGGCAGAGCATCTTAAGCAGTGACTAACGGTTGAAAAGTTTTTTTAAGTATGTATATAGTAGTAAGTATATAAATAAGGCCGTAAATCTCTTATTTAATTTGATAACGATGCAGTGACCCTTCCTCTAGACGAGTAACAAGTAGGTAGGTAGTTCTGTATTCTATTCTAAATGCAATGAGTGGCAAGTATCCTCGGCTGATGGTTTGAAACGCAAGAGGACCTTGTACACAAAAGCCCTTGACGCTCATCTGCGTAGTTACCCAGGCACTCCTTTTCTTTCTCATTTCTATAACTCTTTTTTATAATAAACTTGTAGTACGCGATAGTAGGCAAACGTGGACTACACCATACCGGTACCTCCACAATACATTATTTTTCATTTGTCATACGACAGTTCACAGAACTAAACGTACTAAAGTATTGCTGTCCTTAGCTAACATGTCTGATGAAAAAGGGACAGCATTATTTAAATTAGTTTAGATCTGTCAACTAAAGCCTACAAAATTGACCACATTAACGGCCTTACTTAAAAAAACTTTTCAACCGTTAGTCACTGCTTAACATGCTCTGCCATCTACTCTCTGACGTGAAGTTGCACGTGCTAGAAAAGGACAGAGAAGTTTAAGCAGTGACCAAGAGAATCGAGATTATTTTAGGTAAGACCGTAAGTGTCGAATTACATGCACAAGTGTGGGCAAGTGATATCATGTGATGAAACATGTATTTTTGAGTTGATTTAAAACTCCGTGAAAGCTTTTAGTAAAGTCGCCACAAATTTACTAGGGCTTCACTTTGACTTGACTGTGACTAATTTTGTGTGACTGACCATGATTTTATGACTTGATACTATAAACTTAAAAAAAACATTTTTATACTTGACATTGGCAGAATGACCTAAGTGCAATGCCAATAATGAAGAAAAAAATACCACAAAAATAAAGCTGTCATTGTCAAATGAGCTAAGTGTCAAAAGCAAAATCAACCGAAAGTAGTGTTGTAGGTACACAGGTTTCGATTGATTCAAATGATAAATCTTGAGGTTGGCTATAATACCTCCTTCTTGGGAACGGAACCGCATATTCCAGAAAGGTGCTCATCATCTCCTTACCACAAGCGACGAAGTGTCGTTTTCTTTTAGACTAATGGGGATCCACACTGATTTTTTCCGCTAGGTGGCGCATCATCGATGTGGCCATAGTCAACTGTCAATCTCGTACACATTGTTGTTTTTGTTTTGTTTATGGAGAGATTATTTTAAAGACTCGGATTACCAGGGAGAATCTGCATATTATACTGATTTGTACAGCAATCCTTTGCGTTGCTAGTTAAAGCTCTGTCCAACATAAAATGTAAACAGCCATCTAACCTACAAATTTATTTTCAGGCCGTCAACAACTGCATAGATTCTTAAAACAGTACCCAGTATTTTCCCTTGGACTAGATTATCGACAACGCCCTCATCAAGAGCAGATAGTTTCCGTTCCGTTCGGATCCACATTATGCGTCTCTGTCATCCGGAATGTAGAGGACTAGGCTGGGACGGATAATGTGAATCCGAACTGAAACTTTTCCAATTGAGTTGTGAATATGCCCCTGCTGTATTGTCATGTTTTTTTTTGTAGTTATTGTTTGTCTAACAAAGTACTTGCCCATAGTATTTCATATGCTTTTGTTCTTCCAGAACACAAATTAGTAAGTGTGGATTTGTAATTAGTAGTGTGTTTGCACTTTTTCATGAAACAAATGAGAAAAAAGAGAATCATTTCTCGTCAGTGCAACTACGCAACGCGGCTGTAGAACTACGTTCTGACAGGTATCAGAAAACTTCCCATCCTAAATTTTCCAAGTAGGTACAGACTGATTCAAACTTAATGACGGCTATGAAGTGCGCTGCAAGCGAGACTTTGCGATTGTACGCACACCGCACGCCTAATTTTTGTTACTGCACAGCGTCTTGCACCTAAGTTCACAGCCGCCATTAAGTTTGAATCAACCTATAATCGAGATCGCAAAATAATGTATGACGAGACTCATTTTGCTAGTTATGCCATTTTTAGTAATATAATTTTCATCAAGTAAATTTTGATAAAGTTTCTTGCGCTCCACTGGCTGCCTCAAACAAAGTAGCGTAAAAGTGCTTGCGTAAACGTGGTTTTAGTACCGAGACAGTTAGACAGATGACCGATTCCGATTGTAATGCGATAGTATAGGTTATGTAACGAGTGGGAATGGTGAATATGGTGAATGGTATATCGATTAAATATGTCGCATCGCATCACTAAACTAATTACAATGAGTCGGTCATTGCCTTTGATAACCGGTGCTCTTCGCCTTTGTATAAATTGCAGTAGTAACAGAGTATCGTTAACATTATCAAATTGTAAACCCAGGGAGTACTCTCGTCTTCCGTTTCGTCGAACCTATTCAAGTACTATAAAAGAAGCCCCCAAAAATATGGCAACTCTACCTCAGATTTTCAAATTTGTGGACACCAATGTAGATTCTTACAAAGCTCTTCTGAAAGAAGCAGTGGCTATTCCATCAGTTTCATGCGATATCAAGTACCGCGATGACTGTGTTCGAATGGTCCACTGGATGCAAGAAAAGTTGAAGGAAGTTGGTGCCACTACCGAGCTAAGGGATGTCGGGCACCAGAATATTGATGGATTGCAGGTGAAACTGCCGCCTGTCCTAGTCGGCGTTTTGGGAACCGTAAGTTTCTACATGTTCGAAATTTCCAGCATAATACTTGGCGTCTACCCAGTTTAATCATCTATTGTCCATTTTAACTAATCAGTCATGAACAATCCTAAATAAATAATACTAAAACCAATCAGTCGTAGGCTGGGTCGGTACAAGAGTTACATATACTTATCATGAGATTACCTTAGTAGCTCAAATCGCACTGCTCATTTTTATTATTTATTGTTATTCAAAAGTCTAGAGTTTTTACCATAATCCCACTAACTTTGATGCATCTATGTGTTACCATTTTTACAAAGACTTATGGGCTCAATAAATATATGTAAAAAACCCCCATAATATTCCTATATTCACTTAATTTTTAGGGAACCATTCCTCAAAAGAGAAAAAGGAACCCTTATAGGATCACTTCATTGTCCATCTGGTCAAGATCCTTTTTCTCTGAAACGAGTGGAGGTATCAAGTTGAAATTAATATCGAATGCATAAGGCTATGGCCCTTGGAGCTGTAAAAAAACAAGCTTCTATATAAGTCAACACAATAAAAAATTATGGCCATATGTCTAGGGTTTTGTGTTATTTAGTTCCCGTTGACCTATAATCATGAAATTTGGCAAGAAGCAAGGTCACATAACACTGGTTATGGCAAAGGCGGATCCAGGGGGGGGGGGGTCATGTGGGTCATGCCCCCCCCCTTGGCTGGGTGTAGGACGACCACCAGTCCAGTTGTAATCGAATTGGAGACTGTCCTTACTAGACCTCGACTCGACTCTATGACCCCCCCCTGACTTAAAAGCTGGATCCGCCCTTGGGGTATGGGAGAAAAATAAGACAAAATGGTTTTTTTATATATTGTCATTTCTCAAGCATAATATTATGATATGTTTTTAGGCCTTGTATTTTCTTTTGATTGACTTTGTTTTTAAGTTTTATGTTGATTATTACTTCTCTCCATGTTGTTTTTCTCACTACTTAAATTTTCCCATACTTTTGAAATGGGGCAGCCATAAGAAATACTGATAGGTGCTATAAGAAAACTGTAAGAATGCAGCTGTTAAATAACTTTATTTTGTTTTAGAATTTTCTTTCACAATCTCCTTCGTTGAACAGAACCTGCGCCAAGAGTATCAATTCTTTCCTCAATTCCCTTATCCATCTGTTTCTCATTATATGTTATCTGGCCTAAATATTTATACTCTTCCACATATTCAATCTGATTGTTTTCTACCAAAATGTTATCCTTTATTTTATTATTTAGTTTTGTTGTTATTCATACTAAGTCCCACTTTCCTGCTTTCTGTAGCTATTTCTTGTAGCATTATCTGTAATGTTTCTAAATTGTTTGCTACCAGTATTATCATCATCTGCAAACCATAGATGATTTAGCAAGGACCCATTTATATTTAAGCCATATTTTTCAGTTCAGTTCTGGAGAGTGTATTTAAAAGACTCATTTAAATACTCTCTCCAGAATTGCTGAGAATATCTTGGGAGACATTGGTGTCCATCAAGGAGGCCTCCTTGATGGACACCTTGTTTTATTCTGAATGTTTTCCCACTTCCTTCTAGCTGTATTTTGGATGTGCTGTTTGAGAATAATTGGGACACCTTGTTCTTGTTGAGATCCCACATTAGCTGGTATTTCAACGAGTCAAATGCTTTGTTATAGTCTGCAGATGCTAGAAAGTAATCTCTATTGTATTCTCTGTATTTTTCAATAAGTTGTCTTTATTGATAAGATTGATCTAATGTGGAGTAATTACTTCTGAACCCTGCTTGTTCTCTTAGCTGGTTCATTTCCAAGGTGCCTGAGATATGTCTTAATATGACCTTGGAGAAGGTTTTATACCATGTTAATATCAGGCTGGTCTTTAGTTGTTAATTTGATTGTTAGCTCTGAGAAGATAAGGAATATCTTCTCAAAAAAAGTGCCCCATTGTTACCCATTTTTTAGTATGGTTGTTTAGAAATAAATGTATACAGGGTGTTATTGAATTCATGAGCAATATCTTAGGGGGTCATTAAACTTATCATAATAGACAACTTGTACTTTGAAACTAACACTGAAAAACGGGAAAAAAACGACTGTCCCATACAAAACATTCAATAACGCATGACGAGATATATAGAGCAGCTGATTTTTATTCACCTCAAATCATCAAAAGTTTTTTATTATGATGAGTTTAATGACCCCCTAAGATAGTGCTCATAAATTCACTAACACCCTGTATATTTAGGCATGTTAAATAATAAAACACTGTTTTAAACTATCACGGTTGTTTACTAAAGTTATATTATTATTAACGGGATTTTTTTCACAACATAATCACGGTAAATATCCCGTTAATAATAATATAACTTTATGTTAAATAATAAATCTTCTATTACTACAAGGTATACTACTACAAGGTACATAGGTAAGGTAAGGAATAGAATTTGAGTGTTTAGTATTTTATCGTAGTCTATCCATAGATGTTAATTTCGTTTCATACTCTATCTTGCTTTTGTAATCTTTTATAGAAAATCTCATTTTTGTAACTATACACATACATTTTGTAATTAACAGGACCCAAAGAAGAATACAGTGTGTATATATGGACACTTGGACGTCCAGCCAGCTCTCCAGTCAGACGGATGGGATTCAGATCCCTTTGTGTTGGTGGAGCGAAATGACAAGCTGTATGGAAGGGGTTCCACTGATGATAAGGGTCCCGTTATTGGATGGCTTCATGCTATCAATGCTTTTAAGGGAGTCGGGGAAGAGGTAAAACATTTTTTATTATCAAACTTCTTTTTAATATGTTTTTTGGAGAAAAAGAGATGACGCAGGGGATGAGGAAGCAGAGGAAGGCAGGCCTATTTCTGTTAGTATTGTAATAATATTGGGGAATAGGGAATATGCATGTGTTTTTTTTTATTGACTCACAAAAAAGCTGGGTGGCAACAAAACAAATCATCGAAAGTAAAATTTTAATATGTGCACAAATAACGAAGTTATAAACATTTTCATTTCATGTTAGATGGGGAGGGCACTATACTAGGTTTATGACGTCAAAGTCCACGATTCCACAAACAAATTTCATACTAGCACGTGTTTTGCTAGAAAGGGACAGATGACTCCCTCCCAAATACTTTGAACACTTATATTCCATTTCTTCGATACCAGTTTGGTATCGAAAAAATTGAAACTTACACATAAAAAAAATACTATAATGTATGGATATATTTCGTTATAGAAACTGCAAAATAAAAATCATTATTATCTGCAAAAGCTATTTCATCTTGGCAATTGGTTTTTGCAGTTTTTATATGTATCATAGAAACTGCCAAAGCCATTTTTAAAATTAATAACATGAGTGGTCAGGCACTTGAGTTTGATAAGAAAAATGTTTTTATGGAGCATTGTTTATTATGAGTAATCAAGCATCCTGTTGCCAGTACAATAGGTAAAACAATGTACGATATACTACATTTCACAAACTATAACCTACACAAAAGTAAATAAAGTTACACTACTCCTATAAAATACATACTTTAAGTATACTTATGAACTATGTTTATACACCACTATTTTTTATTAATGTCTAAAACTTTAAAGGGTCATTGTACTCATCATTATGTACAACTTTTCCTATGGGACCTAACCTGAAATCGCAAAAAAAAACAGCTGTTCCATACAAAAAGTTCATTGACCTTCGACAAAATGTATGGAACTGCTGTTTTTCTTTCACGATTTCAGTGTTGACCCCATTGGAAAATTTGTTCATAATGATGAGTAGAATGACCCCTTAAAGTTATAGACATTTATAAAAAAATGTGGTATATAAGTAAGTCAGTTATGCCAGAATTGTGAACTTGCAAATACAATCCTGCGCCACACTGTACTGCGCTCGTCACCCTGAAATATCAGATTTTAAATCTCTTCATACCCAGTAATTTCACTGGTATCATTGCCCTTCAAACCGGAACACAGTAATGCTTGCACACAACTGCTTGGCGGTTGATTCACTGGCAAAGGTGTGGTACTGCCCCAGGCGGACTCTGCAGTACAGTCCTACCACTACAAACGCTTATTTCCCTTAATAACATAAAGTAAACTTTTTATCGTCATCATCACCGGTTTTCATCGTTACGCAGGTGACACCGCGTGGCTGCGCCACGCTGTATAAAAGTATTCATTTACCACCTTTAGTTCATCCTTACCTTACGTTATAATCCGTTTTGTCATATTTAAACAAATGTCTTAAAAAACATGCTAATAACTCAAAATTTCCAGCTCCCAGTCAATCTAAAGTTTGTGTTTGAATGCATGGAAGAGTCTGGTTCCGAAGGTCTAGATGAGCTCCTGATGGGGCAACTCAAACCAGAAGGTTTCTTTAAAGATGTTGACTATGTCTGCATCTCCGATAACTACTGGTTGGGAACCACCAAGCCCTGTATCACATACGGCCTCAGAGGCATCAGCTACTATTTTTTGGAAGTGGAGTGCGCTAAAATGGATCTGCACAGTGGAGTTTACGGAGGCACTGTTCATGAAGGTAAATAACTTTGTTAGTGCATCTAGCCAAAATGAGTTTTATGAGTTGCGTCAGGAAGTTTAGTTTCAAACAAACATTATGATAGACAGTTCCATTCACATTATAAATATATGTATAGCATATGTACGTCTCTCTGTCTGTCAATTTCTTTTTCAAGTCTCAATAGCTAAACTGATCGAAATTTATTAAGAATGTTAATTCTGACCAAAATTAACATTAGCTTATTTTTTTTCCTGAAAGAATATTGAATAGTTTTAGCGAGACATTCGCCTGATGGTAAGCATCACGCCTGCCCATAACAGTAGCAGTGCCAGAATTGTGCACTTGCGAACAAAATCCTGTGCAACACTGCACGATTCATGCCATTTTCGTCCCGAGAAAGTTCGTCCCACATTTAAAAATCTGCTTTCGTCCCACTTTGTATGCCGTGTTCGGCCCAATATAATTTTATTTAAAAAATCTCATTTCGCCCCACTTTTCAGCTCCACATTCAGCCCATGTATTTTTTCTATAGGTAAATTATGATTATTTCAGTACAGTTGACGCGACAAGTTTCTTCACTTGACTTTCTATGTTTTTAATATGATAGGCATTTAAAAAAAAACGAGATCTGCAGAACTACAAGCGCAAACCTCTTGTCAAACCTCTTCATGCCCAGTAACTTCTTTGGTAACATTGCAACAGTAAACAGTAATTTAAACAGTAATGAATGCACTCTACTGCTTGTCGCATAGTTGGTAGATTCCGAATAATATTGCCAGGAGAATGTTCTACCAATGTGATTATATCGGAATTATGATAAACACATACACACTAATCTCCCTGATGTGTGTTTACTATCTTATTTCAATTATGATAAGGCACATACCAGATTGCCCTATTTGCGATGCAATGACTGTTGCCTAGTGATATTGAATCACTTACATAGCTATAAAGAAATATTGGTATGCATGCAGATAAAAAAAAACGAATTATATAGTATATTGTAAACCCAATCGTAAAAGTTTCCACTCGGTCACTATACTACGTGTCTCAATGTCTTGATCATTCTTAATGCAGAAGACTGAGATAGTAGTTTTCGAATCGAATCCAATTCGATTGGGTTTAGGATACAATTATGGCCTTCAATGTAAAGCCAGGAGGATTAGCATAGTGGCATCCCGTGAATAAGTCCCGAGAAATATTTTCCAGCATCGTAATAGTACATTATGATAAAAGTTTAGTGTGCTACGTTGGTTATTACGCTCGAGGCGGTATTTGGCGATAAGGGAGCCGAGAGTGTAATTACCAATACGCGCGCGGCTTCTTATACGTTTTTCATTTTCACCTTGATATTTTTTTTTTAGCCGCATATAAACTCTGTTGGTATTTAAAAAAAACTTTATTACCCAGTTATATTAAGAATGCTTCCTATACATACATATAACTTACAGTGAGGTACAAATCTAACTTAACCGGGCTATACCTATTATAGTATAACACTAGTGGTGTAATGTAAAGTAAAAAGCACGCGTGTGTAATACTTGAATTATGAGCTTAAAACCGATGTAATAAGATCTACTTTACGAGCAAGTGTGATAAAATATTTTCCAGTCATCCTTCGACAGCACACTGCTGGGTATGCCTGGGCATGCATTAAAGGTTGCTGTATTATATTAAAATTTGTAAAAACTTGTAATGCATACTAACGTGAATGTATGTTTCAGCCATGTCGGATCTGATATATCTCATGGACCAGCTGGTAGACAAGAATGGGAAAATCCTTGTAACTGACATCTACAAGTCAGTGGCTCCGTTAGTCGAAAGTGAAAAGAAACTCTACACATCCATAGATTTCGATACAGAAGCTTACAGGTGAATATGTATTTAATATCTACCTTATCTAATTGGAAATAGAGGTAACAAATAAGGAATGATAATTATTGTTTGTTACCTCTTCACACTAAAACGGCTTAACAGATTTGGATGAAATTCGGAATGGAAATATCTTATTTCCCGGAACAACAGTCTACTTTTTATCATTATCACAGTTTTCGTTATTACGAAGGTGAAACCAGGGGGAGGAGTTAGTAAAACTAATCATATTACTGTTAAAAAAAAAGTTTATGGTTCTATGTATTTATAACTTGTTCATCTATGTAATAAAAGTCGTAGTTATTAGCCACTAAAATAGAGTTGATGGTTGGGTTATGTAACATGGGCTGGTATCAATAGATATTCCCATAATTAAACTCAATTGTTTTCAATGGTCAGTAACATGGGACAAAAAACGAGTACAAAAAAAGCGTACTTAAGCACGCTCATATGTCTTGTAATTTAACAACTGCTTTTTATTTCGTAATAGTTTAAGTAATACAATCTTACAAGGTTTTATTTTAATGATTAACCTAAAAATTGCGCTTGTTCTGAAAGATGCTGGAAACTTCTATTATACCCCCCTGACCCTATCTAAGTTACAGTTTGCATGTAGTTTCAAAATACATCACACAATTTTGTCCCAATTGGTAGCTAAACCACTTTTAATAAATCTTTCTATCTTTGGGTAGTGGTGTTTAGAAAAAGTTTTTTTGTACAAACGTTAGCTTACATCTATACTATAATTTTGAAAACATAGTAACAGATTGTGCTGAAGAGAAAAGTGCATAACATAATTATATACATTATTGTTCGTATACAGGGTTAGTTCTAATCTGTTTGCATCCTTTTAAGGGCACATTCTGTACATCAAAACAAACAACTTCAAACTACGGGGCCAACATTGAAATCGCGAAAAAAATATCAGCTGTTCCTTACAAAAATTTCATCGACCTTGGGCAAAATGTTTGGAACAGCTGATATTATTTTCGCGATTTCAATGTTGGCCCCGTAGTAAAAGTTGTTTGTTTTGATGTACAGAATATGCCCTTAAAAAGATGCAAACAGATTAGAACTATCCCTGTATATCTATACAGAGCCTGATAGCTCAGTTGGTACCATGACTGCCTTCAGAGCTGTAGGGCGTGGGTTCGATCCCCACCCAGGACAAAAATGTTTGTGACGTACATCGATCTTTGTTCTGTGTCTGGGTGTAGTATGTATTATAAGTATGTATTTACGAAAAAAAAATGTATATAAGTATTCTATCAGCTATCTGGTTTCCATAATACAAGCTTTTCTTAGTATGGGGCTAGATGGCGCTGTGTGTAATAAATGTCCCCCCAATATTTATTTTATTTATTTATTTATACGAACAATAATGTATATAAATATGTTATGTACTTTTCTCTTCAGCACAATTTGTTACTATCTGTTAAAATTTGCATTATTATCCATCCTAGTCTGGGATCCTGTGCAGTGATAGATTATTAGTTGTTGTATTCTCACTTATCGGCCCTTGCTGAGGTGTTTGTAGCAAAGTTTTGAAACAAATACATTTATATTGGTGTCGGTTCTGTTGCACCGCTCACTAAACTAAACTTAATTTGACAGGATGAAACGCGTTGACATCCTTTTCTAACATATTGAAATGAAATGAGACGCGTATAATATCAGACCTGTCAGATTAGTTTAGTGAGCGGTGCAACAGAATCGACACCATTGTCGTACTTTATTTAAACCGTTTACACGCTTAGTGCAGAGAAGTTGCAGCTATGATGTTTTACGGCTGCAAACACGAATGCAATATACGTTTGACTGGAGCGCTATGGGCATCTCTATAGAATATATAATCTCGGTGGATATGAGCAAACATGATGCTTATTATTAGGAGACTCGTCATTAGTTGCATAACTTTTTCTTTCTTTTTCTAATGGTATTGTGAGCTTGTGAGCTCATCTTATTCAAAAACGATGCGTAAATTTTTTCCCTTGCGTAACTTTTCTGGCCTTCGCTTTCGTGTCAGCCTTTTTACACGACAGCCCAAAAAAAGGAGCGTCATGTTTTCAGTGGTCATGTATGTATGTATGTGAGTTTTTTTTCCTCCCGTATATTCCACCGTAACTTCTAAGAGCCTGCATAGATTTGGATGTGTGAGGTTAGAGTCATACGTCATCCCAAGTCACACTGGCTATAATTTTTTTAGGCTGTCGTGTTTTTTTTTAAATTAGATATCTTGTTTTTTGGAGTCAAAGGCGTGATGGCCAAGGTGCCATCCGTTCTTACATTGTACGTAGTTTAATACTAGCTGCACCTGCGGTTTTACACGTGATCCTATAGGAACCATTATTTTTCCTGAGGTGAAATGTGGATATTTGGTAAAATGGGAATTTGAATTTTGTCTTCTCATCTTTATGCAGTTTAAATACATTTCAAATGAAGATACGACTTTCATCACTATTATCTATTATGTGTTTTTATGCGGATGATTTTAACCATTAAAACATCCACATACACAATTCAAAGACATGGTGGGTTGTGAATTTGGATTGTCTCTAGACTTAGATCGGTCTGGTTACAATTTTTGTTTTGTGTAGTAGGGTAGTAGTTTTCAAAGAAGTATTGAAATCCATTGAAATCGGCTGAGCTTACGTTACGTTTAATAGAAGTCTAAGACTTAGACTACATGACTTAGACACATACTCTCATCATCATTTCGAGCCATGGCTGCATATTATTTGTATTTATAAAAAAAAAAAACGGTTTTTTATTGTATTGAATTGTTGTATTTCTTTTTTTTTTGTCCATGATCTGGCCACTCTACCGCATCATCGGAAGCCAGATTTAGCGGTGTTTTAGTGTAAATTTATTGGTACATTTCGGGCTAGCTAAAAAATGTGCCATTGACTGTGCCCTGAGAAAATACGGTTTCCAAGTCCCCCATATAATAGTAACGTGATGTAATTCCAGGTCAGCTATAGGTGCCTCTCAGCTCGCTCACAATGGAGACAAGGAGCAGATCCTCATGCACCGCTGGAGATACCCCAGTCTCTCTCTCCACGGCATCGAAGGTAAGGTCAGGGTCCTTCCAGGGCAGGTTTACTCCTATAGAAAACGTGTCTAAACAAATACACGTAGATATAAAAATTGTCAAGTGATTTGATTTGAAAGATTTTTTATCCAATATTTTTTTTCAATACGTAGTATTAGTAGTTTTTTGTGTAGTTGTATTTGTAATCTTTAATACAAATACAACTATTTTGTATAATCTTTTTTACAAAGATGAGACCAACAAGTTGCTGGCTTCGTTAAGCATTCCCATACCAGTTTAGTTCCATCACCTTCATCACCAGTTCTAATCCACGGGAGGCAAAACAGTACGCTAAGATGTTAAATCTCTCTTAATGCTTTTATAATAACCGCCTTATGCATAAAACACTAAAACTCATTTTAAACCTGTTTTAGTTAAAAAGTGTTTTGTCAATTTCTTTCGAATTACGAATTGAGTTTGAAAAAGAAGACAAAATACCTTTTAAGGTTTTAAATACGTGTTAGTGTTTTATTCATAAGACGGTTAAAAAAATATTAATACAGGGGGTTCGTTTGAACACCGTTATCCTTCTAGGATATCATTGTACTCATCATTATGAACAACTTTCACTATGGGGCCAACCCTGAAATCACGAAAAAAAAACAGCTGTTCCATACAAAAAGGTTCATCCATCTTGGACAAAATGTATGGAACAGCTGTTTTTTTTCGTGATTTCAGGGTTGGCCCCATAGTAAAAGTTGTTCATAATGATGAGTACAATGACATACTAGAAGGATAACGCTGTGCAACCTAACACCCGGTATACTTATTCTCTATAAGTATTCTACCTATATCTATTTTAACTATTCTACTAGTTATTAAGTACGTAGTATAAGTATTCTCTTATTCTTTATTTATCAATGTAAAGAAGCATGAAAATGCATAATAGGTGATTAATGTAAATGCATGCGAGACTGATTTTGAAATTAGTGTCGCGTTGATTTTGTGTATCTGTTTTAAAAGGAGGCACCGTGGCGGTGGCGCGGCGGCCGCGTAAAGGTTAACACTGCATCTTGTACAAAACAGATGACATTTAAAGCAGAATCACCTCTACGTCACCTCTGAATTGCGATGTGTCCATTCTCCATCCGAGCAGACTCTATTGTTTTGTTTATATTTTGGTTAGAAGAACACGCGATCAAAATGTCTTTCCCCTAATAAACCAGGCCCCCCCATATCACGAGCCGAGGACTAATTGGTCTTTCCCCGCGCGGGAAAGTAATAAAGCTAGAATATGGATACGTCTGTCTCGTTTTCGCGGGAAAAAAAGAGTGGATAGACGTTTATCACGGCTCGCGTGCTAGGCGCGCAGAAACGTGATAGTGGACACCATCTTAGTAATATGATTAAAGGGGGAATAGGGTGAGCGCTTCTCCATACAAACGTATTCCCCTATTTTCTTCCTGGATAATGCCTCTAGAGCAATCATTTTTTTTATAAAATCTAGGTCTACTGTAGACGTGTCTCTGTTTTCGTTTTTTTCAGAAACTTATAAATAAAGAAAATATAGCCCTCCAAAAGTTACTATGAAGATATTTAAGCGATATATTTTTGTTAGCTATTAGTTTCTGAAAAAAAAAGGAAAACACAGAGACACGTCTACAGTAGACCTAGATTTTATAAAAAAAACAATGACTGCTCTCCAGGAAGAAAATAAGGGAATGTTTAAGGGAAACTTAAGTTTAAGGGAACTTTATTGCACACCAGAAATATATAACAATTTACAACTAATCAGGGTACATTATTTGGGAGTACAAGGGGCGGCCTTATCATCTTAAGCGATTACTTCCAGGCAACCTTTGGATGGATTGGACTAACGGAGGCAAATGCAATTTGGTCGGGGGTGTACATAATATATAAATTATTATTATTATTTTCAGCCTGTATTGTCCCACTGCTGGGCAAAGGCCTCCCTTCCCTCCTTCCAGACTGCTCGGTCTTCGGCTTTGGTGGCCCAGTGCTTGTCGTGCGAATTCAACTCGTCACGCCACCTTCGTCTGGGTCGACCCTGAGGTCGTTTGGATTTAGGAACCCAATCTGTGGTGACCTTTGCCCAACGGTCGCTTGGCATGCGACAGACGTGTCCTGCCCAGTCCCATTTCAGCTGTCCGGCTTTGTGGCCTACATCAGCAATCTTGGTTTTGGAGCGTAGTATCGTGTTCCTTATTCGGTCTGTTAATTTGACTCCCAAGATACTACGCTCCATTGCTCGCTGGCAAACCCCGAGCGCGGTCTTCTGGTCTTTCGTCAAAGACCAAGTCTGTGCACCGTATGTGAGAACGGGGAGAATGCACACGTCCATGAGTTTACGTTTAAGGCATAGTGGGAGTTCGCCTTTCATGAAGTCTTTCATGGCCCAATAGCTCTTCCAGGCGTTATCGGTGCGTCTAGCAACTTCTTTATCTTGTCTCGCCTGGAAGGAGACTATTTGGCCAAGGTATACGTATTCATGAACGTACGCAATCTCCTCACCCTCTACAACTACTCGTTGTGTAGTGCGATTAGTCATAAGCTTGGTCTTTGACATATTCATCCTCAGGCCCACCTCGAGGCTTGCTTTGCTCAGGTCTTTGAGCATTGCTTCAAGCTCTGTGGCTGTCGAAGAGAATAATACAATATCGTCGGCGAAACGAAGATTAGTGAGCCTTTTTTCGCCGACGTTAATGCCCTTCTCTTCCCAGCCTGCCGACAGCTTTCTGAAAACTTCTTCCAGCGTAGCTGTAAAAAGTTTTGGGGACAAGGGGTCGCCTTGTTTCACTCCTTTTGCTATACGAAATGGTGGTCCGGTGCTATGTACTTTAACAGCTGCTGTACTATTGCTGTATATTTTACGGAGGAGATTGATATATGTGGGGTCGATGCCTTGATTAGCTAGTGCATGAAAGAGTGAGGCGTGACTAATGCTGTCAAAGGCTTTTGAATAGTCGACAAATGCTATGTACAGGGGTAATTTATATTCGTGGTGCTTTTCAATTATCTGGTTTAAGGAGTGAAGATGGTCTGTTGTGGAGAATCCGTGGCGAAATCCGGCTTTTTCGGGAGGTTGATGTGAGTCTAGCTTCATAGATATTCGGGTTTCAATAACTTTAATAAATGTTTTATATAAATGTGATATGAGGCTAATTGGTCGATAGTTGTTTATGTCTGTTTTGTCGCCTTTTTTATGGAGCAAAATTATAATGGAGTGGCAGAAGTTATTAGGGAAGTTACCAGTTTGAAGAATTGAGTTGAACAAATTCGTGACATAAGGAAGTAATGCAGGTTCACCAATCTTGAGGGCTTCGGTTGTGATGCCGTCTTCTCCAGGGGTTTTACTGTATTTCATGCTACAAAGAGCGCGATGAACTTCATAGCCACTTATTGGCACGATCGATTCGGAGCATGAATATAGCCCTGGAACTTCGTGGTATCTTGACGTACCGCTGTAAAGTTGACTATAAAAATCTGTACAAATCTTTAAGATATTGCTCCTATCAGTTTGAACTCTACCATTACTGTCCTTGAGGCGTGTAATGTTTGTTTTTCCATTGGATATTCCTTGTTTAGCTTTCTTTAATGACTTATTAGATTCTAAGGCTTTTTGAACTATGTTTAAATTATGATTTCTTAAGTCTCTCCGGATGTTTCTTTTAGCTAATTTATCTATTCTGGTATATTCTGGTGTTCTGTAACGAGTGTTCTGGCGTTCTAATAATAAGGTTTTGGTATTGCTGGTGAGTTTTTCCAGTTTTTGTTTAGCTGATTTGAGTTTGAGACTGGCTTTTTTGATGCTGGTTTTAATGTGTTCGTACTGTTGATTTACATCTTAATAATAAATAAATAAAATAAAAAATAAATAATATATAAATTATAATAAATATGTATGTATGAATTTGTATGGAGAAGCGCTCATAGAGAGCTCTTAAGAGAGCTTAAGATAGAACCAAATTACTTATTAGCCTAAATTAAGCTAGATTGTAATTATTACTTTAAGAAAAAAAACAGTAGTTTTTTTTTAAATTGACAAATGGTCAAATGCAAGTCCGTTAGACTTGCGTTTGACCGCCATCACGCTTGACGGTGAGCGAAGATGAGGTCTACGATGAAGCACGCTTGCCCAGAAGAAACACTCTGCTTATATAAAAAAAATATCAGCTGTTCCATACATTTTTCCCAAGGTCGATGAACTTTTTGTATGGAACAGTTGGTTTTTTTTCGCGATTTCCGTGTTGGCCCCATAGTAAAAGTTGTTTGTTTTGGTGTACAGAATATGCCCTTAAAAGTATGATAACCTAATTAGAACTAAACCCTGTTTATCGGGAAGTGCATTTCACTGTTTCACGGTAGACGACTCTGCCAGATTTGATACGAAACAATTTTCTTTAGGAACCCACCTAAATAAGAGCATAATGGTGTTTTCAGTTTTGCTTAGAAAATACGATGGTAGTGCCTCCTACCAATTCAAGTCTAGCGCAACTGCACTAAGTTTAGGATTTTTCGTTGCTTGTTTTCCCTGGATGATGATGAGATGAAGTAGCCTGATGGCAAGAACCAGACTAATAAATAAGATTTATTATTATTGTTATTATTAATTTATTAATCATTTATTTCAGACCATCAGAATCCATATTGCATACAATTAAATTAAAAGAACAATACCATACAATTAAAATTAGAATAAATAAATTAAAAACTCAATACTTACGAATTACTAATACACGTAGACAGGCTGCATGGGTAATTATAGGGCAGTCACATCTGCCCGCAACTACGCGCAGTGCTAACGCGTGTTATTCCATATCCCAATATTTAATGAATTTCAGCGTAGCAGTTTTTTTTAAATATTTCTTTGTTAACTATTTATTTAATCTTCTGAGTCTAGCCCGGAAAGTCCCGTAAAATACATAAATATACATACATAGTTTGTATTATATTTGTAGATAATGGGGGATATGAAACAATTTTTCCGACATTTGTGAATTTGCTTGATTCTGGAACTGATTTATGTATATAAGTTTTGCACATTATTAAAATGAAGTGCGCATTATCCACGAATATCTATTAATTTACACGTTTAATTATTAATTTATAGGCAGTTACATGAGGGTAGTTATAAAATCGGAAATGATAAGTATGGAATCCTATCATAAGTATTTCTAAAATTATTTCATCATCATCAACAGAACAGGCCTCCCCTTAATAGGGAGGGGTTGACATAATCCTCACGCTTGGCAGGCGGCTTGGGGATCGAATATTTTTTTACGCAGATAAATTTTTCTTCATAATAAGTAATCTTAGTAAAATTTATATGTAGTTATAATTAAGTAAGTAACTTTAATAGGCGTTTCCAAGTTTTTATATTCCTATTTTCAGGTGCTGCATTCCAACCGGGGGCGAAGACCGTGATCCCGGGGAAAGTGATCGGAAAATTCTCGATCAGGATTGTGCCGAACCAGGAGCCCGAGGAGATTGAGAAGCTAGTGTTCGATTACGTACATAAGAAGGTAGGTTGCATGGGCGTAGCTATAGCTTTCACATGGGGGGGACCGAAAAATGTACAAAGATAAGACTACGGTTGGGTGTAAAAATAAAGCAAGTTGGAAACACGAAGACGAAATATACATTAATTAATATTTTTTCGAATAGCGTATGGCACTTCATTGCCACTCAACCCGGTTGCCGGTTGCTGGGGGGTTGGTGGGTGGGGGGGCGGGGTCCTGAACCCCCAACACGAATGAATCGTAGGTTGAATGTATTTATCATAGACATCTTGTTTCATCAATCTTTACTGTAACGTCACCGAAGAGCGCTGCTCGACTGAAAGAGTAGAAATTGGGCAAATGAAATCACACTTCACACTAATATTTTAAATGTCGAAGTTTGTCGGTATGATTTGTTATTCTTCACGCCAAAACGACTGAACGGATTTTGGTGAAACTCGGAATGAAGATAGCTTATTTTCCGGAATAGGATATAGGCTACTTTTCATCATCATCGTCATTATCACTTTGTTTCATTATCACGTAGCTGAAACCGCGGGGCGCAGATAGTATTAAAATAAATGAAATCCTTGCTACAGTAATCGCCACGCAAGTTGTCAAGTGCGCAGAAATATTAAAATTATTACTTGTCATTAAACTTGCCAAATATACTGCACGGGAGTGTACACCACAGAAAAGCGAAGGCCCTACCTCTTCTCTCTTCAGTGGTGTACATGACGTTCCTGCGCAGGGTCACCCCTTCCATGCCGACAACTTGACTACTTGTTTGGCGGCTACTGTACTTTAAAGAAATAAGTATAATTTTTGCAGAGTTTTGGCCGGAACACGGAAAAATCATGTCGTTGTATTCTATTATTTTATTTAACTTGTGTTTTTTCGCGAATTAATGATTAAAAATGGTGGTATTTTATACATTGATTGTTGAATTACATGCACGAGTGTGGGCAAGTGATATAATGTGGTCAAACATGTCTTTTCGTGTTGTTTTCAAAACTCCGTAGAAGCTCATAGTAAAGTCGCCACAACTTTACTAGGGCATGACTTGGACTCGACTATGACTAATTTCGTGTGACTTACTGTGATTTCATGACATATTTGACGTGATAATAAATAAATTTGAAAATTCATAAACTGTACACTAGCAGAATACACAACGTGCGAGGCCAATAACCAAGAAAAAAATATATGTTTTTGCAGTGGGCAGAGCGCGGGTCCGTGAATAAGATGCGCATCACAGCGCAGAGCGGCCGCTCCTGGACCGAGAACCCCGACCACCCGCACTACCAGGCCGCCGCGCGCGCCACCAAGCTTGTCTACCAGGTACTACTAAGCCGCACCGCACACTACGGAGGCTGACTACTATATTCTAACAATAAAGTTAATTCATTTTATTTTACTTTGGTACAATAATAATTAGCATACTAATTTTATAAACTTAAATACATACGTTATAAATTTAACAGCGATTACGTTTTGACTGCCATATAGCTCAGTTGGTATCATGTCTGCGTTCAGAGCTGTAGGGAGTGGGTTCAATCCCCACCCAGAGCAAACATTTGTGTGACGAACATTGATGTTTGTTCTGTGCCTGGGTGTAGTATGATTATAAATATGTAATTACAAAAAAAAAGTATATATAAGTATTTCAGCTATCTCAGCTATTTAGCTGATATAGCTATTTAGCTATATCAACTATTTTGTTTCCATAGTACAAGCTTTGCTTAGTTTGGGGCTAGATGGCGCTGTGCGAAAAATTACCACCGATATTTATTTATTATAACGTTGCTAACCCAAACATTGTACCATCATCAGCCAGAAGACGTCCACTGCTGGACGAAGGCCTCCCCCTTAATAGACGGATGTTGCCATAATCCCCACGCTTGGCAGGCGGCTTGGGGATTGAGACCTAAATATTAAAAAGGTGATATAGTATCAGTAGTTTTAAGCGGGCTATCCGCAACATTCGTTAATTAAATTGTATTTTTTTAACAATATAATTATAGTAGGTCAAATTAAATGTATTTAACTTATGTAATATAACTAAAGATTAATTTATAGATACCGCTCGTGTCATTCTTGCATGTTGTCGGTGCCTATAATTGTATCAGCATCTAGTGTCTTTTTACTTTCATGTGTTAATGATAATGTGTTGATGTATGCGTATGGTATTTTGGTACCCATTTTTTTTAACATATTAAAAATAAGTAAATATAAATAAATATTGGTTACCAACATACCATACGCATACATCATCATCGTCATCATCACAATTTTACCTTGGTACCCAATTTTTATTTTGACTTTTTTATTTTTTATTTTTTACATATTATGTGTAAGAGTAATTTGATGTCGGTTTGTTGTTTCCAGACGGACCCGGACATGACGCGCGAGGGCGGCTCGATCCCCGTGACCATCACGCTGCAGGAGGCGTCGGGCCGCAACGTGGTGCTGCTGCCGATGGGCGCCGGCGACGACATGGCGCACTCGCAGAACGAGAAGATCAACGTGCGGAACTACATCGACGGGGTGAGTGCCTACACGCTGTACTGGCAGGGCGGGCAACATAACAAATTGAACTCTTGACCGTGGGGATTTGGCGGGAACGCCAAATGTAACATTACTTGCATGATTTATAACCTTGAAAAGATTGAAATCGTACATAAGTCAGGAATTACACCTTTTACAAAGACTAATGTGAAAATATCGAAGTAATACGCTGGTGTGAAATTCTTAAATTCGTTAACACAAGTACATTAAGTTAATAAAAGATTAAGTTTCTTAACATAATGTTAACAAAGTTAATCTTTTTATCCCAGCAGGTCTGAAATTTTGACAATAAGTAGAAACACTCGAAACATACAAAACTTGCACCCTCTTAGGGGTGGAATTTGATAAAATCCGTTCTTAGTGAGCATCTATATAAGTATTAAGAACAGACCACATCCAAACTTAATTTATTTATTTAATTTATTTATTTATTTATAAGTACTTAGTTCTGAAAATTACTTTTAAAGTGGAAAAAAATGTGCTATGAAAAAAGTCAAAATATTAAATGTTGGTTGCGTCTGCTGCTTTGGGAGCCGACCGCGCGCAGGTTGGAGGATTTACCTCTTTCTCTCGCACAGTGTTCTCGAATTTGATGTGCATGCCCCTCTCCCGCACCTCGGTGCCCTCTCCCTCGCCGCGTGTAAGTACGTAGTACTATTATTTATTCTGTATACCACACCTAACCGGCCACAGCGCAGCGCAGCGCAGCGCAGCGCAGCGGGGCGGCACGGCAGCGTTTATTTTTCTATGAGTATTTTGTTTAGATTGACATTGTTAAATTCGTAATATCTTTTGTATGGAATGTCCGAATGTTAGTGTTGCCTTTCAGCTTCTCATTATATTATTATGTAAGCCACCTACATAATACACAACTCATGTAACAAAGATTAAGTATTATACTCTTACTGTATATGTAAAAATTTACATAACAAACATAACGGAATTTCGTCGGCAAGTATACATATAAACAATAGTATACTCACATATGTGATGATTAACATAACAGTTGCCACAAAGATTTCATTGACATGTTGCTGAAACATTAATTATTATTCATTCGTTAACATAACAAATATTACATTTTGGAACATCAATTGACACGATTTTGATTTGAGCATCTGTGTTGTGACCTTAGGTCAGGTCCTTAAATTGTACAACCCAACCAAATAATGTACAGCCGGTATTGCGCGACCAGTAATGTACAGCCAGTATTTCGAGAACATGGTCTCGGAATATCGGGTCTCCGCTTCGCTTCGCTCCCGCCTTAGCCTTCTCGTTAGATATTTTTATTTCAACCCAGAAATCCTGACTACTCTTGCTACACTGTATTAAAGCTCGGTGACAGATCCAACAATAAAACCCAGTGTTAGACTGTTTAGCAGCACCTTTATATACTGGATGTAAACGCATTACTCGCCTAAGACTAAACGAGGCTTAGATTTTGACATGTGTACTCGGATTACTGGCTGTGCATTATTATGTACGGCCTGTATTGTACAACCAGTATTGTACAGCCCGATATTCCGAAGCCATGTATTCGGAATACTGACTGTACATTACTGGCCGTGCATTATTAGCCCCTGCCGATTTTGTACGGCCTGTGTAGTGCAGCCCGATATTCCTAAGCCATGTACTTGGATTATTAGTCTGTACAATATTGGTAGTACAATACTGGCTACGCAATATTGTGGTTGTACATTATTGGCTCCCGTGACCTTCCATGTGTATTATTTTAACTTTCCTCGTTCTGACTCATTAAAATGACTAACCGGACTTTTGGAGATAAATGCAATGTTTTTTCTTAATAATTCGTGTTAGTCACAGAGAGGATATATAGTACAGAGAGGCCCAAAGATATGGAACTCTTTCTGTATACAGTTGAATAACAGTGCAATATCAAATTATTGAAGATGTAAATCAACGAATTAGATTTTTCAATAAGTAATAAAACCATATTTTCTATCCCATCATAACAAGACAAATTTAGTTTATACATAGTTAGTGGTAATCAGTTAGCATCCTTTTAAGGGTATATTCTGTACATCAAAACAAACAACTTTTACTGAGTGGCCAACATTGAGATAGCGAAAAAAAAATCAGCTGTTCCATACGAAAACTTCATCGACCTTGGGCAAATTGTATGGCCAGCAATAATATTTTTTGCGTTTTCAATGTTGGCCCGTTAGTAAAAGTAGTTTGTTTTGACCACAGATCATATAGCCTGTTGATGGCTCGTAAACATAATTTTTCCTACAAACACGACTCACCGTTGCAGGCAGGGGGCGAGGTAACGTTCTATGCTTGCGATTGGCCAATCACAGGGATGACGCAATCTGAGTTATGAAATACAATGAGATTCTGTCTTGCTTGCAGTGGCTAGCAGTGGTTTTAAAACTAATAATTTTCGTCTGAGGGGAAGTGGGACGATCAGTCAACAGGATTTATAGTCTTTGGTTTTGACGTATACAATATGCCCTTAACAGGATGATAAATGGCTAAAGGATGAAAATTATTGGCTATATACAGGGTTATAGTGGTAATACTAACCCTGTATATAGCTAATGGTTTTCTTCTTGTATTACATCAACCACACTAGCCCGGTGCGGGTCGGCCAACGCCATTATTTTTTTGTCTCCTGATCAGAAGGTCGTAAGTAACAATGTCCAACACTGCGAAATGTCAAGCCTAAGGCGCAGGCCACACAGAAAGGGCGTCGGGCTCGGACATGGCACGGGCGGCTTGCCATTCCATTCAAATTTCATATTAACAAAATAAACAAATTTCATATTTCATTCAAAAATTGTTTTATGTTATTTAGATAAAACGTAATTTTAGCCTTTGTTTTAAAATAATTATGTTCGTAGGTAGATTTAAAAATTGTATTTATCTTTATGATACAAATGCACTAAACTTGCAGCTGTAGGTACATTAAACCTATCTACCTACTAAAAATATTGCACGCCCGCAATGGGTAAACTGTTGTTAAGTACTAATTTTAATTTATAAGATCTGTTGTTCACAGTTTTGGCAATAAAAAATATTCTACTCTATTCTATTCTATACTATTATATATCTTATTGAAATAAGGCACACAACGTATGAAAACTGAATGGAACCCGTGCTATGTTCGCGCCCGATGCCATTTCTGTGTGGCCTGCGACTAATGAACATTTTGCAACTCTCTTTTGTATTTGGCATTCAATATTATAATCGATCTTTCGTCTCTTAATTCCTTCAAATAGATGTTCTGCTATACATACCATCTGATAGTTACGTTTTGCTACATGGACATTTAGCTAATTAGGCTTAGACGTTTCGCGCCGTTGGACATTTTGCTACTTAATCTTCTGATTAGGAGGGAACTGTTTAACATTGGGGGTGATGACGGTATTGTTATGGTAGATGTCGTGCAGAATCCACCTGGGGAAGTACCACACCTCTGCCAGTTATTCAATCGCCAAGCAGTAGTGTGCAAGCATTACTGTGTTTCTGTTTGAAAGGAAATGTGACCAGGGAAATTACTGAGTGTGAAGAGATTTGACATCTATTCTCTGGGTGACGAGCGCAGTGCAGTGCGGTGCAGGATTTTGTTCGCAAGTTGACAATTCTAGCACTGATACTGTTATGGGTACGTGTGATGCTTACCACCACGCGAACGTTTTTCTCGTTCAAAAAAGGCAGTTTTAAAACTATAAAAAAACTGAGTTGCCATTACATAAATAGCCATGTACAGCCTTACCAAAAAGAGTAGAAATTAAATAAAATGGAACTAAAAGTTTTCAATACAAAATATTATTCAGTGTTGTCAAGTTATAAGTCATTTTGAAGAGTTTTGCATAGAAATTTGCGCCCCCATTTTATTTTCTAGTCTTTCTGGTACAGCTATATCTACGTAGTTTTTGCCGAGACATAATCTCCATTAAATGAGAGAAATAATACATTGTTATTTTTTTCAGATAAAGTTGTTCGCTGCGTATTTGTACGAAGTTGGCAAGCTACCGAAGTAAAGCAAAAAGAGGCTGAAAAAAAAGAAAATTTACGTCTAACGTAACGTCTAACATAACAAATTTTTCAGTCTCTGTAATACCATTAATAGACCAGGGGGTCTAGACAAGAACCACTTTCTGTTAGCGTTAACGCCTGCGGAAAGATACAATTGTATGAAAATGACATTAGCAGTCACGTGACATTTCTCAAGCTAATGTCATTTTCATACAATTTTATCTTTCAGCAGGCGTTAACGCTAACAGAAAGTGGTTCTTGTCTAGACCCTCTGTGTTATTAGTATTTCCCTCTCTTTTGTACTCGTTGGTTCGTGGTGGTCGTTGCAAGTCTATTGATGGTATAAAGGAACATTCCTTTACCCCATTAAACTAAGTACAAGTATATTTTGTGCATAATAACAACATAATAAACCATGGTGCCTTGTACTTGTTTTATTATTCTATTTGTCTATGCTTATCATTATAGTCTGATGGTTCGTTCCAAAAAGCCGTCAAGTACTGAATTGTTACTGTAATTGGTATTAAAACTGAAAGCAATTCAAGTGTTTTTAGGGTAAAGTAACAATTGAATGTAAGAAGTAATTTTTACGATGTTCGTATTTATTTTTTCTGTTATCTTTTGGAAAATAAAAACGATATGTTTATTTATTGGTCTTGTGTATATTTTCGTCCTTTTCGTCAACAGCTCAATTCATAGATATGCGTATACTAGCTGCTACCCGCGGTTCCACCCGTGTGGTGAGGATGATGGTAAAAAGTTGCTTGTATATGTTATTCCGAGAGAAATAAGCTTTCTCCTTTTCGTCTTTCAACTAAATCCGTCCAAAACGCGTTGTGTGTGTGTAACACCGACAAACTCGCATTTATAATACTAGCTGCGCCCCGCGGCTTCACCCGCGATTCCTGTGAGAAAAAGTAGCCTATGTTTTGTTCCAAGGTATATAAACTACCTCCATACCAAAACTCATCAAAATCCGTTCAGCCGTTTCAGTGCGAAGGAGTTACAAACATACACAGTACCTACACACTTTCATTTATAATATTAGTGTACACTTATAAACGTCATTAGTTATTTTTTATGTAAGGCTGCAAAGTTGTTATTTGGTGCGAGTACTTTTATTGAAACCTGTGAGCAAGCGAAGGATTCTAGGATTAAGAAATCAAATATAGAATCCTGACCGTAGCGACGTTTTAAAAGGTACGAGACGTAGAATAACTTTGCTGTCGAGCGAAACACAAGTTTTCACCTCACTGCAGCGAGGAAAATGCTAGTTTTTTTTCATGCAGTCTTCGTGCTGCCCAGTGCGATTATTCTAAAAATTATGTTGGCGCACTGACATGAAATAAGTACTTTTATTACTTATTTTCAGTGGACTGGCGGTATAATAGGTGGTAAAAGTGCGAATTTTTAAAACTCCACAGTAGCGGATAAAATGCACTTTTGTACGCATACCTACATGATAAACAAAATCTTACCGTGGTTGAAAAATACATATAATTATTTTTAGCGGTGACTGCTCTTTTTTTGTTGGTCTGAAGTAATTTTTTTATCAGAATAAAGATTTGTAATTTTTGAATTTTTGAAGGTCCGGTGTAAAAGCTACGGTATGAATGAAATTTTGAACCTAAAATTCCAAATGGGTCGTAATTTTGAAAAGCTGTATTAATTTGTTTTGTATAGGTACCTTAGCCTACACTTTTCTACGAGGGTGTCGTACCCACACCAAGAAATAATTATATCGTGTTTATCAAAATTACCAGAAAAGTCTCCGCATGAAATAAAACTTCACTTTATAAGTTCGTTTGATCATGTTTATTTATTTTAATGGTTTGGAATCCTAAAAGCAGGGATGCTCGCATGTAGCCGAATTTACTCGTTGTATGAGTACTTCAGAAGTTTTACTATAACCATATCAAGTATAAGAATAATCTTATTCGATGTTGGGGCGAAAAGGTCTGCGACGTCTCGCTTGGGTTGTTTTGTGCTGCGCATGCATAACCCGCCAACGTCTACCCGAGCCATTCCAGCTCGTTGAAGTAACGGAGCGAGGCTCTGCATGGACCGCTGGCATACTAGCTCCAATGGGGTAGTTGAAGGTGTAGGCGTAAAGCTGTGATATGGTTGGGGTGAAGGTGCCTCGTGCAATCCGGTAGCGATTCTTTTAAAACTCTTCGAAGTTTAACGTTTCTATTTCTAGGCAGGTACCTACTTATATTACCGTTTTTAAGATAGCACAAAAACAAGAAAACCTTTACCTACCTGTAAGGTAATAATTACTTTACAGGTAGGTAAAGGTTTAGGTTCTAGGGTTCTAGAAGGTAGGTAAAAGTAGTCTAGGGCGGATTCTAGTGCCCCATGCCTGAAAATGAAAATGTGTAGGTACTATAGTGAAAATGTCTACTACGTAGAAGTATACAGGTCATTAAAGGTTCGACAGACGGATATAGGTACGGAGAGACATACCGACAGCGCAGGCGTAGTAAAAGGCGGGACCCGGTTTCCCGTAAGTATATTACTTTCCTTTATGGCCCGGAGTTTACCTTTCCCGTAAAATACCCTACAAAACTAATGAAATGTTACATAATATAATGGTCAACGTTGCTGGTGCACCAGCTACCTAGCCTAATAACACCACTTTATTATTATACTTTGCTGTGTACTATTTGTTGACTCTAAAATTAACATCAAAAAATAATAATAATAGGGGCGCTATGTTATAGCGCCCTCTATACATGGATATCTTTAAATACCTACCTATACCTAAGTTAGTTTCGTAGTGTTTAATATCCTCTTTGAGTAGTTAAAATTAGTAAATTTCATTTATTTCCTTAGATAGCTAGCCATATCGTTTGCCGTTTCCGAGTCGTATATAGTACTTTTAGTAAGTGGTATAATAAAAAATAAAACAAGGTTAATGCAAATAGGGTTAATAGCCTCTTCGTTGTTTACCGATCGGCTGTACCTACATGCTAGGGGCGGCCCCTTTTTATCTGTTATCACCATAGAATAAAATAATAGTAAGTACCAGTTGTAGTTGTTATTGCAATGTTGGGGTTTACCACCCGCACTAGCCCAAATAAACGAGGTAACGATAAAAAGGTAGAGACAGCGTGTAAATTGACATTGTAAATCGACTGCCATATAGCTCAGCGGTAGCGTGTCTGCCTTCAGAGCTGTAGGGCGTGGGTTCGATCCCCACCAAGGGCAAACATTTATGTGACGAACATAAATGTTTGTTCTGTGTCTGGGTGTAGTATGTATTATAAGTATGTATTTACAAAAAAAAAAGTATATAAGTATTCTATCAGCTATCTAGTTTCCATATTACAAGCTTTGCTTAGATTGGGGCTAGATGGCGCTGTGTGAAAAAAAATGTCCTGCGATATTAAAAAAAAAAATAATAAAAAAAAATTTAGTTTTCCTATTAATTTTCGCATGCGACCTTTTAAACGCCTGCGTCGGATTTCTTCGACAAAGATTTCCCATTGCGCCTGTCGTAGGTATTTTTACAACAAAAATTTACTGTTCCATTGAAAATATGATAAATATATTATTTTTCATGAACTCATGGTTGACCCCATATTAAAAGTTGCTCTTGTTCACCGTGATAAGTACGTACAAATACAAATAATAGCCCTCACTGGTTTCTATTCACCTCCTTCCCGAACCGATTCACCTCCTTCACGTTCCTATTACACCAATGTCGTCCCTATGTCGTACGTAGGTATATTATTCTATTGATATTCTCTTGACCTGTAACAATTTGTTATGAATAAATGATGATTATGATTATGATGATTATTCTCCCCAAAATGCATGAAAATCACATGAGTGTTAAGAAAAAAATATATAGGTACAAATAATTACAAAATCATTTTGATAATATACCGATACGCGGGGGCATGTATGATACCTATTTATAAAACTGCCGCGTTAGTCTAATTGAGTATAATTATACTGCTTGACTTAGTATTATGAGGTCGTGGGTTCATATCCCGGGTCACGTACCAATATGAATGGAGTTTATGCAGGGATTATCATACCATTGGATTTCGGTGAAGGAAAAAAAAAAAAACATAAAAAACAAGAGAAAAAAAACATCGCGAGGAAACCTGAATAAGAAGACCAGAAGATATTTTATTTCAAAACTAAATAACTCCGCTCTTCTTGTCTCTGCCTCAGTGGAAATGCACCATAACCAGAATTTTCACTAAACAATAGTAGGTAATTATATGAGAAAGTATACGAAAATACAGAAAATTTATGCTGGAATAGTTTCCGCTAGCGTTGTGTAGCAAATCATACTCAGGCGCGGATCCAGCTCTCATAAATGGTTGTAGTCACGGCCTTAGGCGGTTATAGGGGGGAGGCTCATTTACCAGTTGACTTGGGTTCATCGTCAATTTTGCATCTCAGGGTCCATCCAGCTCTCCCAAAAGAAATGTATACAAAAAATTAGGGTTGTGGGCATGTCCACCGTGCCTGCATGTCTACGGTGGACTCGCTCCTGCCTGCTCTTATTTATCCTGTGTGGAGGGGTTTTCCAAGGGGACTGGTCGTTGTAGCTACTTCCTTCCTCATTAGTCGTTCCTATGGCATGACGTGCAAATATTGTAACAATTTCGAGTTTGGGAAATGTCCATATTGACAAGCGGGAATTACTCGTAAGCCATAACAATAGATGCCATTGTCTACTGAACACGTAGCTTGTGAAAACCACGGAGCCTGCGTTCAATTCAATTGTGATATCAACAGCTAATGATTCTCAGTTCACAAGCCAGAAAGTAATGGGAATAGTAGAGCGAAATGTTGCGAAAGTAAAAAGCTTCTCTTTGAAAATTATTCGGCAGCTTTGGGTATGTATGCTCAGAATAGGCTAGATGACTGGTTTTTTATTGTCCTATTAAAATGTGGCCCATAAATATAGCTGATTAATGAAAACAAAATGAAAATCTGATAAAATAAGTAAGCAACTTATAAGCATTTTAATATCATGCTAGACAGAGAGGAGATCATGACGTCACTTCTCTGTACGCCATATAAATTCTATTCTGACAAGTATGGCGCACAGAGGCGTGACGTAATTTTTTGTTTTGTGTGTAAGGGACAGAGTTTTCTCTACCAAAAACTTTAAGCGCTTATATATCAGAACATTAACAACCGATTTAATATATTTTTTCAATAAACATATTATATTTACTTAAATGCTTCATCAAAGCTATTGGTTTCAACGATATAAACATCAGTCATCTCTATTCAGATTACCAGATTTTCAGTTTGATCCCGATTTTTGATTTTCATATTAGTATTTTGATTTACTGGAAAAAATACCTATAGTCTGAGGTGTAGGTAAGTACCTACTGTATCAGTATTTTTTTTATCTATCTGCGCCCTGCAGTTTCATCCCCGCGTGATGATGAAAAACGGTGATGATGATGACGATAATATAAAGTAGCCTATAGGTGTTATTGCGGAAATAAGCTATCTCCATTCCGAGTTTCATCCAAATCTTGTTTTCTTCTTATCTCTTCAAGCCGTCAGCTTGAAGAGGTAACAAAAATGCAGACAATTTTTTCGCATTTATAATATTTTTATTTTAGCCATATAATCGTCCCACTGCAGGGCAAAGCTCTGCCTTCCCTCTTTTCATAGGTAAATGATTTTATAGCAAAAAAACGTTACTAAATCGTAGTGTAAAAGTGGGGTTGATGAGATATAGATACATTGCTCTCAAAATTACACAGAAAAACGAAAACTCTGCTATTAGGTTCTTCTCATATCTCTCTTCAGTGGAAAATGAAGCATGTGCTTACCTATAGGTATACATGATTTGCAATTACGATGTCTCTATTATGCTAGGGCTTCACCTGCGTCTAATGCCATTATTTAGCGCGGTATTTGATACAATATACGCAGATATGGCCGGGTGTTAGCACGCTAATAGGCTAGTGGCATTATTAACGACGCTAGACGTTAGGCGATATTCAAAGTCAAATGATAGAGTGGCCGCCCATGTAGCGCATTATTTAATGCATCATTAATTGCACGTTAATTCAATAATTGATAATAATAATAATTAATTATAATTTTTTATTATTCCGATAACTGGACGTAAAGCCCTAGCATTAGGTACATTCCTTAATAAGGGTAAAGTTCGGGTATAGTCATCCATAAAAATATATCGTACGGAGAGTAAAGTAGGTATGACTGATTATTTGCATGTGATTTGCGTATCGATTTATAAATATTCCTTTTTTGGGTGAATTCGAAACGTATTTACTGACTTTTATCTTTATACCTTCACCCTATGTAGAGGCGGATTTACACAATTGCCGCCAGTAGGCTAATCCATATTTGCCGCCCCTACCGACCTCTATAACTCGTGTCAGCGTATTATAATAGGTCTATGGTCAGTTCTAAGAATATTTTTATAATCTTATTTTTTTTTAAATAGATTTAGTTAAAATTGCACAGAAAATCTTTTTGGGTATATTTCTTAGCTAATAAAAGCTAAATTATGTACAAATAATAACGCGGTGTAAAGTAATACACAATTATTATGTACATTCCGTAAAAGTTATTAAATAATATTTATTGCGCTTCATTATCAACCAGAAGTCGTCCACTGCTGGACGAAGGCCTCCCCCTTAATAGGGTTGCCATAATCCCCACCATTGGCAGGCACCTTGGGGATCAATCCATACAATTACATAAATAAATAAGAATATTCAAATTTTTACAACACAAATCTGATTTTGACCCCAAATTTGCCGTCCCTAAAATGTGCCGCCCTAGGCTCCAGCCTAGTCAGCCTGCTGGTAAATCCACCACTGACCCTATGAATAACTCATGAATTATGACGAAATATTATATTTCCCCCCCATGTAGAATAGAGTAGAATGAAATTTACTCGTTATTTACTAAATATAGTTTTCTTTTTGGAGTATAGTTTGACATTTGACACATTTACATGGAGTACCTACTTTCGGAACAACCCTTAAAAAAAACTTAAATATTGATAATAGAGAGAGAGAGAGCGAGGAGCTAATTCTTCCAAGTGATAAGAGCTACATTATGTTAACAACGCTAAAGAGTAAATACTAACAACTAGACTAAATACCTAGATACTAAACCAAACTTCTGTAGTTATTTTCTATTCTGTAGTATAGTAGAGATTTGCAGTGTTTATCGTAATTGCTTCCTTCTTAACTTATCTACACCTACCTAGATCTCGGCGAAGGTGAAATATTTACATGACTTCAAGTGATGAATTTTGTGTTACCTATTTGAAACCAGCCGTAAAATCACACAACCTACGTCTATGGAACCTACGGTCACAATGGGGTTTTAGGTATCATAAGTAGGTATATAGTCCCCTATCAACTTACGATACGTACCCTTTTGCCAGTGGAAAATAGCCTAATCAAAGTTAGTCTTCGGATAAGTGCCATCATTTTCGGTCATTTTCGAGTTTCGGCATTTCCATATGAGCATTATCGGTTCATCAAATACTTTATCCTAAACCAAGTGTGTTAAAGGCATTTGAGGCATAATGTCGATGATATTAGGGTTAGCCACTCAGCCTACATGAACTTACTCACTCGTTAGGTTCAGATATATTAACTAAAACTAAAATATCATAATTATTAATATCGTATTTAAAGCAGGTGGTTTCATTATAAAAATATTACTACATCGACTGTATAAATTACCTACTTTCCATGCAGGCTTTGTAAGTGGCCAAACATAAACAGTTAGCATAGAATAACGGTCCAGCTAACTAAAGGTGCAATTAATTTTGTCAACGATGCTGTGCTGACCTTTTTATGAAAAAGTGAGGTTCCATCATATGCTGGTATTGACGAAAGTTATTCTTAATTTTTTTTTCCTCGCAGAATCATCAAGCGGCGTGCGCAAACGCATACCAGTTTACAATACTAACATAAAGAGGATAGCGACCGGCCCTCAGTCAGTCCGTTTGCGAGAGCCGACCCGGCACTACGCTGCGTGAGAGCACATTACATTATTTCAATTTAAATTACCCTGTGACAGCTCGCGATACCTTAAAAACTCTACGGCCGACAACAAAGTCAACTGGAGAAGAAAAATTTTGAATTCGTAGAACAACAACGGTGAGTTTTAGTGTTTACTAAACCTCAGCAATTGAAGCCTTTAGCTTTAAATCATGTCTGTGTTAAATTTATCAACTCCGGTACAACTTTATTTTGCCTGCACCGAATCTACAATGAGACTTGTCGAACGGGATTATTTATTTTTTACCTGCGACCTAAGTCACTGCGTCAGGTTCCCCGGTAACAAGGTAGAGCTGAAGATATGCATATTTGCTGTCATTAAAATCTTTTGTGTTGAATAACACCTATTGACTCACAAAAAAGCCGTCATCGCTTATATAGAAGCACGCTTTCTAATTTACTGTGACGAATTTTCGCAACCATTGTAGAGTAGGCGCTCAATAATTGCACAAATAAACAATAAGCATGTCGTTGTAATTCGCTGCACATATGGATATTAGCACTGTAGCAAGTTAATCAGTGTTTTTATTTTCGCGTATAAACCCACATACCTTATCCAAGAGTCAGTATTCGCAGGCACATCTTAGTAGATACTGGTAGGTTTGTTTACATAAAATAAATATAGGTAAGTACTTATTTTTATTTTAGATCCACCGGAGGACGGGCAGCAGCGTCCTCTTGGTTAACGGTGGTGACCATTCTGCGATCTCTGCCAAGCGTGGGAATTATGGCAACACCCCTCTATTAAGGAGGAGGCCTTCGTCCAGCAGTGGACGTTTTATGGCTGACGACGATTTATTTTTATTACTGAATTTTGATTGTGATGTATGCTTTTCATTTTCCACAAAATGTATGATTTAATATTGGTATTTGGTTGTAGTCTCTGGTCTCCTGTTATTCACCTTATTTAATAACATGTAGAAAAACCTAAAGTCAAGGTAAATTATACATGTACATTGATTTGAAAACTTTTACTAGGTATATAAAAAAAACTATATTTTTAAAAGAAATTAAATTTTAGTTGCTAAAATAAAACTCTGATGTATCCACAGACAATTCGATGCTGTTTTGAGATCATTATACAAAAACAATTTTGTTCATGTGCTTCGATTAGAAAATGCTTACCTATACCACAGATAAAATAATAGTATAGTAGTACCTATACGTACGTGTCCGTATTTTTATTTTTAATGATATTAAGTGCATTGCTACTTAACCATGCTTCACTGACGATGTTACCTCACGTCCAAAAAGGCAGTAGCAGTAACCCTGAATGAAGATGAACAGTAAATTTACATAAAAGGTACAAAAGTATTAAACAAAACAACAAATCAACAAGGTACAAAAACTATTGTTAGTATACAGATACATTAAATAAAATAAAATAAAAGATATGCATGCCACTCCGCCAGGGCAAAAACAAAAAACAAAACATCAAAAATGAACATAAAAACAATAATGATAATAAATTAAATATAATATCGTAAAATAATTATTTATTTACTTAATTCTTTTTTTAAATATTTTTTACCTAAATGTAAATAAAAACTATATATTATTTTGTATAAAGGTATTAATACAATTATATATACGAATTAAAGTAATGGTCTGCAGCGCCCATCGAGCTTTATGCTTTCTACTGGTTCAGAGCAGTTTTCCAAATTACCTAATTTCAAAAATGTTTTTTCAACGATCTTATTAAGATCGTTGTGTTTTTTATGTCTTCTGACTGAAGAAAAAAATCCAGGGGCGGAAAACAAAGAGTTAAAAAAAAAAGGAACAAGAACATAAAAGCAATTTGTGCCACTCGTTAGGCATCATAAAATGTGGGTAGGATAAATGATAATTATGTACAGGATAGGTTAGGAAATTGATGGTAAAATAAAGATATCCGTCGCATACCAACGAATATATTGACTTGTTCGTTTGTATATCGACGTGTTCCACCCTCGGCCACACCGTTACCAACAGACGAGTTGGTGGCCATACGTAGATTAAGGCATTAAAAAAACAGTATTTAATTCCCATATCAGCGAACAGAACAACGAATATTTTTTTTTATTACGAACGTAGAGAATGGAAGATACAAAATTTGGTATTAATTTTAGTGACAAGTTTTTTATAGGTAAGGATCACGTTTGCGCCTTACTAACGGTTCGTGGCCACAATTGGTATTCCAGCGTGGTATCGCTTCACGGCGAGAATCTTATGCAAACGGTAGGTATACGTAGGTACGTAACACGTATCGAATCGCGCGGCCTCGCTGCATCTTCTAAAAAATAAATCAACTGGGCCGCCTCGAGGTCGACAAACACCGCCGGATAATACAGAGTAAAAAGATGAGAGCGTTTTATGAAATATTTCTTTGCGAGTAAACATCCTTATATGACGCTGGCATTTTACGCAAGAGCAGTTTTGTTTAAACCGTTAGCAATGTACTGATGCACCGCTGCCGGCGGTATCCGGTCGCGGTTCGAATTCGGTCTGGAAAACCTGGCCGTTATTAAGGCTGCAATTATAATGCGTAATAAATACCAACCAAGCCCCGATAAATTCCTGGTAATTTTGTAACAAGTCAGGCACAGTCAGTTGTACAGGCTGATTCGCCTGCGTTTATTCACATATATTTATTTTCATTCTTAGGTCGAAATTCTATACGATAAATAAAAGTATGAAACGTTGAAAATCTATTGAAAAAACCTAAACCTATAGCGCCGCCCACGCCGGCGCGGTGCGGGTGCCTAGCTACCGGCTGCTGCCCGTCCTCCGGTGGTTTTGGATGCAGTTTTACGACATACCCAGGTCCACTAAAGATCACTTTTTTAAATATTTTTCTCGGAGAGAGTTCTTACTCGTAGCTCTTTGATTGATGATTTCTTGGTCCTCGAAAGCTTAATATATTTTGTATTTTTAATTACCATATGAAGAGGAGGATAATAAATTCAGAATTCTAACAGCAACCTTGGCTTCACTCGCTAACCCACAGCAAGCCAGAAGTTCCGAATTCTTATTCAAATCCATTTGAAAGGGTTTCGATAAAAAAATCGAACTTACGCATCTATACTAGCAGTCCCTTGAAGTTTCACTCGGAAAAATGTACCCATGAAAATTTTGTCAAATTCCTTGAGCATGTAGCGTAAAGAAGTAATAAATATAGAAAAATACACACTCTCTCTCGCATAAAATATAAGTGTCGCATTTCTAATATAATATTATTAATAGTACGATACAAACGTTGCTACTTTGAGTTATTAATTTATTTAATTTCATTTGGTCACCATAAGATTGAAACATTTTCTGGAACAATGACTTATAGTCGCTATTGTTAAGTACCTAGTTACATAGCGAGAAGGATTCAGACGGTATTGACACGGTTCGCGGTCCGGTTGTTGTGTAACAAAATGTGTCGAGGATGACGTGAGTGGCTGACTTTCGCTGCAGCAGAGCTCCCCACGCGGTATCCAAGGGAAATCCGAGCAAGATGTCGTTTCAATGACAGTTCGGCGCTGGACTTGTCTGATACACAAACCTTATATATGTAAAGATAACGATTGGGGATTTCCCATGACGCATAATCGATTCTGTATTTACGTGTACGTGGCTTCGTCTGGTTGCGCCTTGCATTTCTGCATCTGGCCGAGGATTTACACGATTCGTGACGATTAAAAGAATAGATAACATTGACACGTTATTACTCTCAAGATGAATAGTAAAAATAATTTTATTTTTCATTGAACACACAATGATTAAGGTTCTGTTTAATATTCTGTTTCAGTGCACTACTTTGTATATACTCATTTGGTTATGTACATATACAAACATATATGTAAATTTCGACATATGTATTTAAGCCAATACTTTCCACCTACCTGCCTTCGTTGTACTATGATGCATCAGTGACCATGATTATTATAACCCTGAAAGTCTTGTGCCCTACATAAAACAACTACCTACGTATACCGGTCCGTTTCATTCAACTTGTGACTATTTGTAGTTATAGCTGACTAGTTACTAGACACATCTCGCGGTGTAACGCCCAATTTTCCATTATCTAGGTACTTTTTATAGGAAAATGCCCTATGTGCCTATGTCAAGGTTTACCTACGCTACTTTCATGCCGTCAAGATTGTTTCAGCCGTTTAGTCATAAGTACAAATAAACCGCTATTTTCGCCTTATAAGTAATTCAAGTTTCTAGGACCAGTGGCTTTTTTAATGACTGATGCTGTTGGCCTCAGATGGCCTCTACAGCGTCACCGGACTTTAAACCAGTGGCTTACGCTGTGCGTTGATATATCAGTCAGTGAGACAGTCAGGACTTTGAATTTTATATTTTTCATCATCATCATCAGCCCGGAGACGTCCACTGCTGAACGAAGGCCTCCCCCTTAGACCGCCACACAGTACGACAACCTGCCATTTGCATCCACCGGTTGCCCGCGACTTTTACAATGTTTTCGGTCCACCTAGTGGAAGGGAGGCCTTCCTACGCTGCGTCTTCCGGTTCGCGGTCGCCACTCAAGAACCTTTCTTCCCCATCGGTTGTCAGATTTTATTACAGATTGTTATAAACTTACCAATTTATTTATTATATTATTGAATATTTTTGTATGAAGTGTTTCCACACTTATGGTATTTCTATGTTTTTAAAGCTTATACAGGAAGAAAACCTACATCCGTTTACCTACATCTGTTAGGTACAACGGATGGCGCTTTTGCAATTGAGAGTAAACAATAAAAGCAATCAGCCTTACCAGGCGGACAGACAGACAGTCGCATTTATAATATCAGTGCGCTAACTTGTCGCTAAGGCTAACTTGCGACTACACAATTGTTACGAACGATGGGGCTTTCCCAATCGAGAGAGGTACCACACAATAAATGCAATCAGCCTCGCAGGCCGTGTTCGACGAATCGCCGTGTATCCCAGAGTCGCGCGAGGTCAGTAGATGTCAATTAGTCATTTTCACGTCATGCTTCGCACAACGGACCGTGGTTATGATTGAGCGGCTGTCAAATCTCCTTTGCCGAATCAGGGTTAGTAAGGCTTCGAATGGATTAGCTATTCATAAATGCAGAGCACCTAAAGCTATCAGGGGCATGTTCTAAATAACGAGAATAGCTTGTTTTGTTTAAAAATAAATTAGGTATCGATTGTTTCGTTTTTCGACCACAAACAGACAATTCGATTTGGGCGTGTTTTCGTTGTCGTGATCACGACTTTTGTATCATGATATCAATAGAGTCGAAAGTTTGAAAGTGGAATTACAGGCGATGGCTATTGTTGTCCTAACAATATTAGAGTATAGTTTGTATACGTTTGGTTTGTGATGCTGATGAGAATCAGCGACAAGCGTGAGCTGCGGGCAGGTCGGTGCACCCTGCCCCGCGCGTCGCAGAGAAAGTGCGCGCGACCCGGCGCGGCACAGCTCGGCGGCAACAGCGGCGCGGGCGCAACCGCGAGTGTCCAAGTCTGTGAAATGAAATGCATGTTTGTGATGAGTGAGGGCATTACGAGCTTCATTATATTTGCCGCAAAAGCTATTTAGATTCAGTTCTTAGTTTGCAAAATGAACGAGCTAGGTTAGGAGCTAATTTAGCCTACTACAATTACTAGTGTAGGTTAAAATACTTAAATATGACTTAAAGGCTGAATGTATGGTCTAATTAAAAGCTGGATTTAGTAAGTTACGTAAAAAAATACTATCTATAAGTATACCTAGGTAGGTAACTTGCACTTTTAGTTACTTAAAAATTTGATACTGCGTAACGTCTAGAAGAACTACAAAGAACAAAACTTGCAAGCAAGCTATGTACTACCCTCATTTTACAACAAATAGGTAAAGTGGGTAGTACATACTTTAAGTAACAATGTTTCTTTTCGGGCCGTAGTTTCGGAGTAACTTAGGTACTTTATATTGTAAGTTTTATTTGTTAATATAGTGATAAATTAGTTACCTATTACGTACATATACCTACCTATTTTGCCACGTATCTACATTATTATGTACCTATCCTTAGAACTTTCCTAAAACATAAATATTTGTTTATCTACATAGGTACTTATGTGACTTCATACCCCGACGCTGATAGAATCTTAAATTCGAAAATACACATTTATCTACGTGCAACATACTTGCAAAATATTGATTAACTTTACGAATTAAACATTTTTTGAGTGGCATAATCAGAATTTCTTCATGAATTTCTACGTGACACAAATAATACATCATTCGTGTCACCTAGCTGTATAATGAATTCTCGATAATACCTACCTTCGTTATTTATGAGTGGATTTTGTCTCTTTTATGTAGGTACCTGCTCCTATTTCCTTAACAGTCATCATCATCAGCCCGGAGACGTCCACTGCTGAACGAAGGCCTCCCCCTTAGACCGCCACACTGTACGACAACCTGCCATTTGCATCCACCGGTTGCCCGCGACTTTTACAATGTTGTCGGTCCACCTAGTGGGAGGCCGCGTCTACGCTGCGTCTTCCGGTTCGCGGTCGCCACTCAAGAACCTTTCTTCCCCGTCGGTTATCAGTTCTTCGAGCGATATGGCCTGCCCTTTGCTACTTCAACTTGCGAACCCTGTGAGCTATGTCGGTGACTGGTTTTTTGGCGAATATCCTCGTTCCGGATTTTATCGCGCAAAGTAACTCCGAGCATAGCTCTCTCCATTGCCCGTTGTGCGACTCTGAGCCTCTCCAAAAGGCCAGCAGTTAAAGACCACGTTTCAGTTCCATATGTCATCACTGGCAACACACACTAGTTGAAGACCTTTGTCTTCAGACACTGCGGGATTTTGGACGAGAAGATATTACGCAATTTCCCGAACGCTGCCCATCCGCGTTGGATTCTTCGGGCGACCTCTTTGTCGAAGTTGGACCTACCTAACTGAACAATCTGTCCAAGGTAGTTATAGTGGTCAACAACTTCGAGAGTATAGTTCCCAACAACAACCGGTACGGGTACAACATGGACATTGGACAGTATCCTTGGACCTTAACAGTATCTATAATAATTGCGAAAGTGTTTTCAAAAAAGGAGGTTCTTAATTCTGTTAAGACTGGTTTTTTTTGTATGTATGTTACGCTATTATTCCGCCAATTTATGAACTGTTTTGATGTATTTTTTTGTTTGTTAGGTGTGATACTTCAGAGGTACATAATCCCATATACATTTTATAGAAATCGGTTCATTAGTTTGGTTTTTCAATCAAATATACTGGAATAAAAAAAAAAACTGGAAATATGAAAATTTGACGCAAATTGAAGTTGTTTTTTAAAAAGCTTATTATTGTTGGTTTATTTTGTCCATTTTACATGTAACCGCGGAAAAGCAAATGAATGTGATTTATGGATTGAAGGAAAATAAACGGGACCAAAAAAAATATACGTATAAAGTATCATCATCTCTGCTTTTCACCACCTCGCGACTAAAATCGTAAGACGGGCTGCTATAGTTAGTTGCTAGGTATATCCTGTGACATTTTACCGCTGGGTATAGTAGGCCTGGCCTACCTTCAAAGGAAATTGGGCTATTCCCCGTTGGCCCGGTGCGGGTTGGGGGTTTTACATACGCCTTTGAATTTCTTCTTCGAACTAATTGCAGGTTTCTTTATGATGTATTAAAAATACTGGTTAACTGGTTTAAAAATATTTGAAGGAAAACTTCGAATATTTATAAAAAGAAATAGGTACAACTGCTGCAGTGGTATATGTCTTTTTAAAATCCGTACGTAAATTCTTAAGACCTTACGATTACGAAACGCGTATTCTCGTAATGAGTTTCCACAGGCAAAACTTCTCGCCGCTGACTTCTCGCGTCAGCGGTGGTCTGGATGTGGCAAAATCAAGTTTTCTTGTTAATCGTTGCATAAATCTATCTGCTCTCGATTTGATGAGAGCGTCCAAGAAAAAATACTGGGTACTATGCCTTAAAATGTTCTCTGCAAAAACAAAACAAAAAACAACAAAATGTATTCGAGATTGACAGTTGACTATGGCGACGATGTGCCACCTAGTGAAAAAATTATGCAGTGTGGATCCCCCGCAGCTATAGTGATAGGTAGCCTATACATTTCTCCACTACCTGGGTTCTTACTTACTAAGTAACTCTACCTAGTACCTATTTAAGCAATCTGTTCCTTATTTCTTTTTCAGGCACCATGTTGAAGATAGTGGGAGTGGTACTGCTCGTGCTGTCCACTGTGAACAGCCAATGTTTTTACAAAGATGACGCCTCTAAGAAGCTAGACCCTGAAGCTCGAAACCTCCTCTACAAAGGACAGTTGGAGTTTACGTTGGAGCTCTTTAAAGCTATCAACGCGGAGGTCCCAGATGACAATATCTTCTTCTCTCCGTTCTCGGTGTACCACTCGCTGCTTCTGGCGTACTTCTCAGCTGATAAGCAGACGGAGGCGTCGCTGAAGAAGTCTTTGCAAATTGCGGATAATACTGTAAGTTATTTTTTTGCTACATCGGAAATTATTTACTTTTAATTCAAATCAAAATAAGTTTTATCCAAAAATCTTCATAAAAGTTTTTATTATTTACATTTAAAAAAACTTTAAATCTATTTTTTATGTCATACGTACATATGTGACAAATTGAGACGATGATGATGTGACGGTATTTCCCAAAGAGGTTAGATCCGCGAGGTATTTCCTACGCCTATGGATATTTTTACGAAACTTGCCATTTGTAAATTGTAAGTAGTAATTCACCTTTCCAGCTTTTCAAGAGTTAGATCCAGTTCAACTTACCGACGGCGTAACTTTGAAAGCGTATATCTTGGAAGTATGACGCTGAAGTAGATCCTATCTCATACAAACCTTGTTCGTATTAGTGTCAGTTAGCGATTTATATAGGTTTTACGAGTGGCCGCTATTTTGAAGAAACAACAAGATAGCGGTCAGTAGGTATGCCAGGCTTCATAGTAAAATATTCAAGACCCTTCATTTATTATTAAAATATTTTATAATTTCAGGACAAGGTCAATCTGATGACGGCTTACAAGGTGGACAAGCGGTCGCGGCTGATGAACAACAACAGTGACAGCTACGAGTTCATCAGCACCAACAAGCTGTTCGTGGCAGAAGACCTGGACGTGCGCCAGTGCATGCTCGAACTCTTCGGGGACGAGCTCGAGCGGCTGGTAACAAACTCTTTACCTACCATAAAACATTCTAACAATAAGAGGTAGGATTCTATTGTAGAGTCCGCCTGGAGAAGTACCACATCTTTGCCAGTTATTCAACAGCGAAGCAGTGGTGTGTAAACATTATTATGTGTCGGTTTGAAGGACGACGTTACCAGAGGAATTAGTGGGCAAACTGCTCGTTTTGACCTCTAATATTTCAGAGCGACGAGCGCAGTGCAGTGTGGCGCAGGATTTACTCAATAGGGTAGAAGACTGATGTTTAAATCATTAAAACCAATAGCTTCGATGAAGAATTTAAGTAAATATAGTATGTTTATTGAACACATAAATTAAATCGGTTATTTATGTTCTGATATATAAGCGTTTAAAGTTTTTGGTAGAGCCAACTCTGTTCCTTTCCCATAAAACAAAAAATGACGTCACGCCTTACTTGTCAGAATAGAATTTATATGGCGTACAGTGAAGTGACGTCACGATTTGCAGTTTCGTCTCTCTGTCTAGCATGATATTAAAATGCTTATAAGTTGCTTATTTTTGATCAGATTTTCATTTTGTTTTATGGGCCACATTTTAATAGGACAATAAAAAAAACAGTCATCTAGCCTATTCTGGCACTACAGGAGAAAGTCTCGCTCGTCTCGTATCTTCATTCTATAAAATAAACTGCGGTTATTGTTGCTGATCGACCCGGACTTATCCAGGTTTCCTCACAATGTTTTCCTTCACCAAAAAGCCAGTGGTATGTAAATCAGTAGGTCCATAAACGCCAACGAGCTTATTGTTACGAGCCAACGCAACTACACAATTTCAAGTCGAGTGGTCTCCTGATTAAGCTACCGATGGTTATTAGGATACCACGGTTTGCTATCAGTTATGTAAATACACTGTTTTATTACCAAAATTACCATCGGTTTTCGTGTTGCAGAACTTCCGCGAAAATCCAGGGGCAGCTCGTGACTACATCAACAACTGGGTCGCACGTAGCACCAAGGAAAATATTAAAAACTTGATCCCTGAAGATGGAATATCTACGGATAGTAAGCTAGTATTGGCTAACGCTGCGTATTTCAAAGGCGTTTGGGCGTCCAAGTTCCCGCCAGAAAACACCAGGAAAGAGGCATTCTTTGTCTCCGAGACTCGTCAAACACTTGTGCCTTTCATGAAGCAGAAGGGAATAATGCATTACAGTAAGTGTTATTTCACCGTCCAAGAAAGAGGGTAATTTTTTAATATCATTAATTCTTTGGCACGTAACATAGCCAGCCTAAAGGACATCTGATGTAGCGACGGCGGCTACTGCATTTTAGCAGTAGAATAAGAAAGTAGGTAGGTAGATGCTTTTATGATATTTTGATATCGTCAGAAGCCTCATAAAATTACAGTAGTTTTTCACTGAGCAAATGTATTATTAAGTAAAACCACAGAATAAATAATAGTACTGTTTAAATACATACCTTGCTAAAATACATTTATCAATTCAGTTCGTTTTATCAAAATACAATCATAATATAAATTATTTTTCCCAGTGGTAAGCGATGAACTGGGCGCCCAAATCCTGGAGTTGCCGTACAAAGGAAACGACATCAGCATGTACATCCTGCTGCCGCCTTACTCCATGAAGGAGGGTGAGTAGATATATTTAATAATTATTTTGTTTGTCCTATATATCTGTATAACAACAACCGCAAAGCCATGCCGGAGGCCTTCGTGCGGCACATTAACTCTGACTGGCCACTGGCTGAGTGAATATGAATTTATTTATATTTTTTAATTATTACAAAAACAAAACTGTATCCACAACGATTGACTTAGCATACGATATAATAGGCTCAAATCCGCATCTAAAAATAAACTTTATAGTTGTCTCCAATAATGTTTCGAATAAATTGTTTTTACTCGTACATTTTATCGTCAAAATCCTCACCTTTTATTATAGCGACTGAAATCGCCGGGTATGATATAAAATATTATGTGTAAAATTTTCGTGACTGCAAGTTGTACCTGAGCCGAGTCTGAGAACTCATCTTTGCGTTATATCCTTCAGGAGTGACCAACATCATCGCCAACTTGACGCCGGAGAGGCTGGCGGCCGTGGTGGAGGAGGGCTACATGGGCCGTGAAGTCATCGTCGAGATTCCCAAGTTCACCATGGAGAGGCAACTACCGCTCAAAACTGTGAGTTCATATCATCACAACTATCACACTGCACGCATCACCGATCATGATGATCTGCAAGCTACTTGGTAGCAGTGGCGTACACAGACTTTTTAGACAGGGTAGGCAGAAAATTTTAAAAGCTTAAACTTACAAAAAAACATAGTTTTGATAATGCACCATTTTTTATGGTATTGAATGACAAGATGATCTAGATGTTCGTTTGGTGGTAACTGTCACGCCTGCCCATAACAGTAGCAGTGCCAGAATTGTGAACTTGCGAACAAAACCCTGGGACGTACTGCACAGCACTCGTCACCCTGAGATATTAGCTACGAAATCTCTGGGCATTACTGCAATAAGTATCATAAGCATGAGTATCAACTTCAAAACAAATCAAAACATCCTTCCTCCAAGAAACACAATAAAACATTATACGACAAAAAATATGGTGCTTTAAAGCAATGCTACTTTTTAAGTTACACTATCCCTCATCGGTACGTAGTACTATTATTTATTCTGTTTCATCGGCTCGGAAAGAAGGCAGTGACTACTCTGCGCGGCTGTGTGTGTTATTTGTGTCATTGTGTGCCACGTATTTATAGGAACGCACACCCGTTAAATCCGCATGACCACGAGAGCACACATACAAACTTTTAGACACGCATAGTTTGTGTCATTACCGAGGCACTCGGCGGCGCTAGTAGCGCAATGCTAAGTTGGCATGAACGAGCAGAATACTGTATATCGATATATTATAATACCACTGACACTCTATTGGTGGAGATGATTTATGATTTTGTTGATTAGTATACCTAGTAAAATTAAATATTGTACCCGTTGATCTAATAATATTAGAAGAAATAGGTAGGGTAGGCAGTGTCTTTTTGTCTTTATGGGCTGCACGCCACTGCTTGGTACTATAGTATTAATAAATCTGAAGTAGCCTCAGAATAGTTTAACTGTCTTTTGTCTTTATCCACCTAGTTATGAAAGAAAGGAAAAGACAAAAGTCGCGGAATAACTAGTTTGTTTGACGATAATTTAGTGAACCGTTTTTTGAGTTTTATTAGTAGTTCGTGCAAATACAATTATCAAGTTCAAATATGAGTCTTGGTAGACATGGGGTCTTAGTTCGCCGATAACTACTAGATAATAAAGGGGATATAGACTATATTGATTTATGCTCTTCACTAAATTGCAGGTACTGGGGCGACTTAACGTGGGTGACCTGTTCAACGTTACCGCAGACTTCAGCACTCTGTCCGCACAGCGTGGGATATTGTTCGACGACGCCACGCACAAAGCCAAAATCCAGGTTAACGAAGAAGGTAAATATAATATTAAGACAAACACAGTGTGGACCATTCCAAGTCATGACTACTCATTACTCAATCATAAAAAAAACCCTTCAGCTTGAAATTTTTTTTCCCTTGAGGTTTTTTTTCCTTTGCAGATAATTTTACGTCAAATACTTTTAGTTTACTTAGTGGTAAATCTCCTTTGTTGGCGTAGGCATGTTTGTTAACTGTTTTGGTTTGAAGGAGCTTTGTAATACAAGGCTAATGAGACGCACCACTGAATGTTTTGAAGTAATGAGCTCCAATTCAGTGATGCGCTGGGCTATGTTTTGTTATTTAAGGTTTTGGGTGACTGAAATGGTCATGGGCAGGCGTTATATATCTCTTAACATAAGGCGAGCGTCTTGTTCTCATTACTGGTTACAATAAAATTACGAAATCTGTTATTTTTACTGGGACTACACGCAGTTTATCCTCCACCAACTGCAGGTGTATTTTTAAGCAATGAGACAAGCGAGCGTTACACCAGCCCTGCCAGTGGCAGTACTAGAATTGTGATTTTGCGAACAAAATCCTGCGTCAGTGCACTGCGCTCATCAACCTGAGATATTAGATGTCAAATATCTTCATGCCTAGTAATTACTCTGGTAACATTGCCCTTCAAACTGAAACACAGTAATGCTGGCACACTGCTGCTCAACTGCTTGGCGGTTGAATTACTGGCAAACTGCTTTCTCCCTCCCTCCCTCCTTAATAGTAGCTGTTATGTAATCTACGTGTTGTTCCCAGGCACGGTAGCGGCAGCAGCGACCGCCGTCTTTGGGTTCCGTTCGTCGCGACCCGCTGAACCTAGCCGTTTCATCGCCAACTTCCCCTTCGTATACATCATCTACGAGCGTCCCACCGCCTCCGTACTTTTCATGGGCGTCTACAGGGACCCTAAGAAGTAGAGCTCGCATCGGACGCTCGCCTGTAGATATAAGTGCCTAGTTACGAGTAACGTACATTCGGATCGATTCGTACATGCTGAATAACATAGAGGAAGCTAGGAGATTGAACCTAAGCTTTTTTGCGGTCAATCTCAATAACTGCTGTTCTTGTAGTTCCACCATCAACGATTGAGCTCTTTAACAAGGTTGTAGGTACCATTTTTTGTTTAAAATATTTGTGAATAATTTGTAAATTGAGGTTATAGGCGTTAATGTCGTATCGAATTTTCGGAGAAAAAAACTTTTCTTGTAGATTAGGTCTACAAGACCTACTCTGAGTCTTGGGGTTTAGCATGATGGATCAGGCTCATAAAATGGGGTTTTGTCAGAAATTTAACCCACTTCGATAAATTTTTGCCCCTGTGTTTAAATACATATAAGTTTACGAGAATTATCCGTGGTTAGATTAATGAGGAATAGGGTGAGCGCTTCTCCATTAAAACGTATTCCCCTATTTGCTTTCTGGATAATGACAGAGCAACAGACGAGAGCGACAGAGCAATGTTTTTTTTATATAGTCTAGGTCTACTGTAGACGTGTCTCTGTCATTTCCCTTTTTTCAGAAACGAATTGCTAAAGTAAATATAGCCCTCCAAAACTTATTATGAAGATATTTAAAGCGTTATATATTTTTAGCAATAAGTTTCTGAAAAAAAAAGAAATGACAAAGATACGTCCTCAGTAAACCTAGATATTATAAAAAAAATATGATTGCTCTAGAGGCATAATCCAGGAAGAAAATAGGGGAATACGTTTGTATAGAAGCGCTCAACCTATTCCCCTTAATTGTTATTTCAATCTGATTACGGACAAAGACATCGCTCAAAAACTTAGATCGCCACACGTCCCCATCGACCGATGTTTAAATTATTCATGAATATCTAAACATATAATAATTTATCTAAGTCTCTATGCATGCATGCCCTCACTAAACCAGTCGCGGTATACAGAGTAGGTAGTTTAAAAGATTTACATAACAATAAAATAATTTCAACTATTTTTAGATGAGTAGACCTCGGCGCCGTAGTATTCTGAATTATCATGCCATATCCATCTCGCTGATCCGAATGAAAAAAATTATACGATTTAACTGTGTTTTGTAATTTCTAAGCTCTTATTTATTTTTACTTAGGTTAGACATTTGTGCAGATGTTTTATTATGTAAGATAGTTCTATTTTTTGTTACCTGCTTAGTATTAAATCAGATAAGACACTTTAGCGGATCATTTATTTAGCAAAAGGTATCACTGATAGGTATAATAAATCACTGATATATAAAATATCTATACTTAAATTTTATTTTAAAAACGTTTCCAGTGGTTTTTATGACTACTATGTGCAGTCAGTTATCATCCCCACTTGACATACTCCGGAGATAATCATTGTATTGTATTTTGACGGCATTTCCTATCCAGCTAATACTCCAGTACTCCGTCCAAGAGGGAAATCCTTCCACCGAGAGTACTCCAGTGAACAATTGACACCGTATTTATCAAAATCGGGTGGTTGCGCGATAACATAGGTAAAGAGATACTGGTACTAGCTAACTACAATTATCCTTCTGAAGGCGTCGGTATTGTCTGGTAAAGAATTAAATATATCTTAAGGTACACTTTCGCGCATCGCGGGCGATCGCAGCCGCGTGCGGCCGCGGCCTTTGCACCAATACTGGTACTATGGAAATGTATGGCGCCACCTCCGAGGTTGCCGATGACTGAAGCAGCTTCATACATATTCATAGTGCTAGATTGACATTGGCCGCAGCCGCGCGCAACACCGATCGGCCGCGATTCACGACAGTGTACCTTAATACATTTTTATTGAGACAGCGGGTACATACATTTTCATAGTGCTAGTTCTAGTGTACGCATCGGCTGCGGCCGCGCGCGGCTGCGATCGGTCGCGATGCACGCAGTTTACCTTTGGCATAGCTAGGTGTCTAATAATTTTACTATATTAAAGTAAATCATAGAGTAGGAATTATTTTTATCATACCTATTCGTCTTTCAATTTCTTGATTTATCTGATATGTGTTGGATGTGATACCTAGTACTAGACATTAATAAAATTACTGATTTGTTAACTGATTAAAATGGTCTCACAATGTCTGGTGTTATTGATATAGTTACTTATACTTGTGTAAATAATAAACGCGCTTTTTATATGTAGTTACCTAGTTTACTTATTATTTTTTCCCGTTCCTAAACTTTTCCCAAACAATGGCTTGCTGGCTAGGTGAGTTTACTATCTTCGACCAAACCGTCGCATAGGTCAGGTAAGCTGTGGTCAAACACCTAGCCTGTTAACCATTTTTTTTAAGGACAGCTAGGACATTTTCCTTTAACAATTGAATACTAGCTTCTTACTGTTCAACTGGTTTCCTAAACAAAAGGATACAAAACGCGCGTATAATGTGGCTTCTAATGAATTTATTACTCAACGAGCCACAGGGAACCTGCTAAACAATTACCACGTACTACGTACCTATAAACATAATTTGTCCGTTTCTGTGGATGGCGCGAATTTGCAAATAGCGCTACGTGCACGTGGTGGAAATTAGAACTACATTAAAAAAAATCTTTGTTATTGGCATCGCACGTTGTGCATTCTGCCAGTGTCAAGTTTGGTGTATTTCAAGTTTTTTTAATGCAAATCATGTCATATGTCATGAAATCACAGTTAGTCACACGAAATTAGTCATAGTGGAGTCTAAGTCATGCCCTAGTAAAGTTGTGGCGACTTTACTATGAGCTTCGATGGAGTTTTGAAAACAACAAGAAAAGACATGTTTCACCACATTATATCACTTGCCCGCACTCGTGCATGTAATTCAACACGCAATGAATAAAAAACCACCATTTTAATTAATAATTCACGAAAAAACATAATGTAAATAAAATTATAGAATGCAACGACATAATTTTTCCCCGTTTCTGCCAAAACTCGAACTACATCTTTCGTCTTTCTCTATGGTATAAAAGTGAGACAAACATATTGAGCAAAAGGGCTTCCAAGGAGGTTTGAACATTCAGCTTATTTATTCTCGTAATCAGTAATGTGAAACTCTTTAGTGGAGTTCCTATATATTATTAAGGAAATTAAAAAAAAAAGGTTACGAACGACGCTATACAAGGGAGCGTGCGGTAAAATAGATTTACCGCACGCCTAGCTAAGAGTACCTATTTTACCGCACGCTACTAAATAACTATTCTTTAATTTGGGCGATTACAAAGTACTAACATATACGCAAGACGTACCTACATCAATAGTTACTACGTGACTGTGGTGCTAAAGTGTCTACTTTAGCCGCGATACGCGGAGCGACAGGAACCACTTCCTCCCCACAGCGGCACGTAAAACCGTAAACACACTACGGGAGCAAGTAAAGAAGCCTCAGGATCTCATGTTTGTCACCCTCGGCTTCGCCTCGGAAGACAATATACATGAGATTTGAGTTATTCTTTACTTTTGCTCCCTAGGTGAGTAATCTAATATTTTTGCATAGGTGGTAAGAATTACTTAAATATTAATATAGTTACAAATTAGAAAAGAATAATGCCTATGCCAAACTGTTTTATGACATCTTAGGACAGTAAATTACTACTTACACTTAACTATCTATTCAGTTGTTTGTCGGAAAAGAAGGACAAACAAGCTTTCCTATTCGATTTATACATAGGTACATTTACAGTACTGTAAAGCTGAACCTGTTAATAAATGCACAGGCATTCGCCAACAGCTACTAACAAGAAGTGAAGAGCGACCCCGCTAGACAAATTAATTACCTGATATCGATGTGCTGGCACATCACTTGCGTAAGTAAATGGTCGTTGCTTGCACAGAAAAGCGAAGGCCCTACTCTTAGGTTTGCTTGGCATCACACCTCTGAACATTGACCGCCAATCAGTCAAACCGGAAAATGAGAAAACCACAATTATACATAAGCACAAACCGTGTAATTTTGTGTATACTCTTTCAAGTTTGCTAATACTCGTAGATTCATAAATATACTTATTGCGTTTAAAAGCTCTTTCAGGCTTTCCTTTGCATAAGCTAATTATGAATAGGAAAGCCTGAATGAGCTTTTAAACGCAATAATTATGCTATGCAAAAGCATTGTGGTCAATTCTGAAGGTTTAAGTCCTTAGCTAACATGCCTAGTAAAAAACAATATTGACAGCAATATATTAATACAATACAATACAATACAATACATCTTTATTGTACACCAACAGTAAAAGATCTTAAAAAATAATAATTTTACAGACATCGGCAGTACAAGGGCGGCCTTATCACCTTAAGCGATTTCTTCCAGGCAACCGTTAGATGGACAGAACAAATAAATTTAGTGTTAGGTCGGTGGCGCACATATAAATAAATACAATACATATCATAATTTATATATACCCAATATAAATATATACATACGTACCAATCAGCTTATGGAAAGATAATGAGTATAGACAAGATTATTAAAGATAGGAAGAGATTTAGCATTTCTAATAGAAGAAGGGAGCGCATTCCACAGCAGGACAGCTTGAACAGTGAAGGACATATTATTGGAAAGATTAGACTGAGTGGAAGAAGGGATCTTGAGTTGATGGGAACGAGAGGATCGTATGGAACTGGAGTGCGCTTGGATAAACTCGAAGCGTTCCTTCAAGTACATTGGGATGGTGGGGATGAACAGGATCTTATAGAGAAAGGAAAGGATATGAGAATTACGGCGAAGTCGGATAGGTAACCATTTAAGCTTTCGACGAAATTCGGAGATATGGTCATATTTTCGTAACCCGAAAATGAACCGGATGCAGAAATTTTGTGAACGTTCTAGCTTGTCGAGTTGCTCTTCGGTTAAATCTAGATAGCAGACGTCTGCGTAGTCCAATATCGGGAAAAGGAGAGATTTCACTAGCGCAGTTTTGGTAGTAATTGGAAGGAAGTTTCGCAACCTCCTGAGGGAAGCTGCAGATCCAAATATTTTCCGGCTTACTTCTGCTAACTGGGGTTTCCAGGAAAAATTACGATCTAAGACTATCTCCAGGTTTTTGACCGTTTCACTAATTGGAATAGATATACATCCTTTATGATATATATGATTAATTAGTTTAGAATTGTCAACTAAAACCATCAGAATCGACCACATTGTCTTGATTTTTTTAACCGCGTAAAATAATGCGGAAAGTACGTCGTCGAATTCAGAGTAACATAATTCTTGGAAGTGTGATCATCCCAAACTGCATTAATGCGACATCAGACAGGATGTGGTCATTCGAAAACCTATTTATAAAAAAAGTACCTATAATTTTGCTTTAAGAAGAATATGATGTGAACTTATTTAGATTTTAGTTTAGATTGTTCACGTGCAGCTCAAATTATATGTTTTAAAACATCATAAGCATAGTATAATTAATCAGCCTGTTAATAGTCCAGTGCTGGAATTTTTTATTTTATTTGTATTATTTATTATTGATACGGCTCCGGGATTTGTTTGCTAGGGACTCTTATTAAGCGGAAAAGCCTGTACTAAGAGTCCCTGCTCTTCACTTCCATAGAACATCTTTGTTTGTTTGTTTATGAATATATCAAATAAAATACATTTTCCGGATTTAAATTAGCATAATTGTTATCTAATCAATTTACAACAGCAATGAAATTTTAAAGTTAATTGTGTGTGTGTCGGTGGGTGTGTGTGATTGTGTGTATGTGTTGGGGTGTGAGTTTGTGTGTGTTACTGTGTATTTGTGTGCCACAATGTGACATTATTGGACGTTTTGTAACACCATTTCAGTCTCGTCATAGTTAAGCGGTGTTATCCACTTGATAATACATTTTTTGCATTCATACCACTGTTTTGTATATACATCCAAAACTTTGTTAACTAAAATGTATATTGTATAGTTGTATACATTAGCCGATTGTGAACTATATTGCTATGCAGAGAAGAAATAAAGGTTCTGCTTTTATAAGATTTCATGTTTTACCTGAGGCAGCTCAATCTTGCTTATTATTAGTGCAGGCAGTTTACATTGTAACACAGGTATCCTCGCCGTCCAGGCGGAGATGCAATACGCGTAGTTTTCACTCATAATGTACAGTTTCCTGTGGCTCAGCTAATGATGTCTGGTTACGGCACACTCCGTCTGTTGTTTTCACTTTGGCTATCATTTATCACTCGCTCAATGTACGCTTCCTCAAACATAAAAAAAACTAACAATTTAGCAAAACAGATTTGTTTAGAGAGAAGCTTCGAAAGTTCAACTAGAACTTTTCCGGAACATCCATAAATCAATGGATGGTACCTAAACATTAAGGCAGGGCTTAATTACTGGAGAACTCAGGCTAGTTTATCTAACTTTTAATGCGAGATTATGGTGAACTATTATGTGTTGGATATTGCGAAGTGATAACTGGAAAATCGTCTCTAATTTATGATGATTGACGGCCCATCACTGGAGAAAGTTGGAGTGCCTCGCTATATTCACATGTCTGTTTACATTAAGTGTGCTACGAACACTTGCATGTTTTCTTTTTATACCTAGCATTCAGGTTTGAAGAATATCTTGAACTTGTCTAAGGAATCGACCACTTTTATTAATTGTAGCAAATAACTGTAGTGGATTGCAATAGCGATGGAAGGTCGACTGCTACACTTCCGTTTGTGTGCACGCTTTCTTGATATCATAACTTGAGTTTTGAATTTGAATTACCGCTTTAGGTATGCATAAGCATAGATTAAGTATATTGACATAGATTGTTCACTCCTTGTAAATTTCAGCAGAATTCCACAATAAATCAAAGATGGCGTTACTTGGTTCGAATGAGAAATAATGTTAGTATCAACGAATTATTTTCGTCGTATTTCCGTTTTTTATAGTACATGATCATCATAAATATTTATTTTAGCAATAAAATACCCGTTCCAGTAGGTTATAACCAAAGAAAACTAAAAAAACTTAATTTCTTTATTGGTTCCAATTTTCCTTGAACTAGATCAAGTTTTATCACCTTTTTAGTAAGCTGGAGGAACATGCAGTTATACAGGAATCCGGTAGATGGCGCATTTCACCAATACGAGAACGACAGCTTGCCATGTTTCACTTGTTTAGGCTTGTGTGTGTGTGTGTGTGCAATTAAATTGCTGTTTAGTGGTGTCACATAATCACATAATAATGGCGGGAATGTAAAAAGCTTTGTCGCCAAATCATATAATTTTTCTAGAGTTAATTTTTAAAAATGGTAGGTACGTGACGATTGAATTATTTAAGTGCATTACGTGTGTGAATGTAGGCAAGTGTTAAATGGTGGTGAAACACAGATCTGATATTCTCTTATTGCATCCAAAACTAACGTACCTAAGTTTTAAGTTGCTCATCGCTTTACTTAGGTAATCAACATTTTTCGCGGGAAATCGGAAAGAACATGGTGCCGAATTTTATTATTTTCTAAAACTTGTGTAGTTTCGTGTGTTAATGTATAATAGTGGCGTTTTATTCATTAGGTACCGATTTACGTGCATGAATGTTGGCGTGTGATATAATGGCTATCACGCTCTGTTTTAGGTACTGAAGTAATTGTCTATTTCACTCGAACTTTGGCTCGTTCGGTCCTCTGGTTACCTATTACGATAGTTCGAGAACGATTTTAGAACTCCTCTAAGTTTGGTCGTACATTGCTTGTTATACAAAATAGCTAATACTGAACTAGTAAGGAAAAGGGCAATGTACAATTTACAAACTCGTTTGTACGAGCTTAGATATAAAATGAAGCAATCATAGTAAGCGCACTGTTTTCGTTCGTAAACGTATCTTCTTAGTAGTTAGGTAACGAATGGCGAAATCATTTCAAACGAGCAACTGGACTAGTGAACTAGATGAGTTAAGTACTTCTTATAGTGAAAAGTTACGTATATAACTTTTCATTTTAGTGACACACTCTGTGCAAGCCTATGTAAAACATGCTAAACTCCGAAAAACTTTAAATAAAATTGCCACTACTATACTACGGGAAGAATTCACGATGAACGTAGGACGTATGACAAAATGAACAAAAAAAAAACAAAAAAAAACGCCTCGCCAAAGCCTAGTTATACAAATTTCCCATACTTCCTTGTAGGAACTGGACCAAAATGTCACATCCCTTTACTCCAAAGAATTATTCGAAAATTAACAACAATGTTCACACATTTAGATTATTAGCTTTTCGTATTTTCCATGAGAAACTAAAAAAAATGTGAGTAAAAATGTATTTCGATAAACGTCAAATAGTTTTCGAGATAACTGTTTTTAAAAATGAGCGCCCGAAATTAAATTCCCCGGCCAGCCCTCACCGCGTGTGACGTCATACTACAATACAACAGTTCGCACTGTTTGTCTAGCGCCGGCATACGGCCAGTACACTGTTCACTACAAGATTACGCAAATATATTGAAATATCAATTGCAAATACTATAAAATAGCTAGATATGAAGAGGTTGAATCCGGAGCTGAAATCAGAGTATATTGTCGCGAAGAATGTAGAAACATGTAGAACTCTGTCAGGGTCTCAGTGTTCCCCAAAAATTATGATAATATTGTTATCAAAACTATTATCAAATACTGTAAATCAAAATCAGCAAGGTGGAAATAAATATAAACCGATTTCGAATAAAAATAAAAACAGTCAAGTGTGAGTCCGATTTGCGTGTCGAGGGGTCCGTACCATCACTCAAAGTACATTGTACTAGTTGAGGAGCGTTTCGTAACATCAATCACACTAATGTTATAAATGCGAAAATTTGTCGGTATATCTGTGTGTGTATTTGTGTTTGTTAACGTACACGCCAAACCAGCTGACCGGTTTTTATTATTAGTTTTGTTATTTACTTTTGTTTGTTCTATAATAATACGCTTCTATGTATTACCCTTTTAACGAGGGAAAACATTTTTTTTATTTTTTTTATTGATTATGGATAGGCAATCAATCTTATACTATCAGGGCAGGTTAACTCCCATATAAAACGTAGATTCATCTCTATCAACGATAATGTCATATTCAGTGCAAGCTAATTTATACTTTATTGATATAACCTGTATGTCGATTTCCTCTGAAAAGCTTGGTTCGTTGACGTCACGTGGCTCCCGCTAACTGCGCGCGCGCTACACATTAGCTTACACTGTATGAAATGATTGTAGTATTTGATATACAAGCTGTTGTTTTGTATTTCCGCCACATTTACAGAGGTAGATATTATACTCATCGACTTTACAACTTTTACTATAGAGCCAATCATAACATCGCGAAAAAAAACAGCTGTTACACACAACAAGTTCATCGATCTAGGAAAAAATGTATGGAACAGCTGATATTTTTACCGCGACTTCATGGTTGTAAATTGGATGCAAAACAACAGCTTGTAATGTGGTTCAACTATAAGCTGGTACTACTAAGACGCGTTTTTTTTAGAGTGAGTCTTCTGTACGTTACGTAGTAATATTATGATTTCTGTAAAATGTTGACCGACTGGCTATTGATAGCTTGGATAATTATATTATATGTCATAATTAAAAGGTATAACAGATAGACAGACAGCCATAATAGGTTCGGTAAGGGGGCATTTTCAAAAAAATATATATACTCCCTGATTTTTGACTGTACCACGACTTCTATCGTAATTTCTTAAAATGTAATTTATGGTTGAGCACGAGTGTATATTTTATTTGTAGATTAAACAAAAAGTTTTGTCTTAAGTATTAACAATAATTAAATTCAAAAAATATATTTCTTAAACATGTGTAATTTTTCTCTGTCTCTTTCCTATTCATGCTGAGTGAGAAGCACATTTTACGACATTATTTGGTAGAAAAGTACCTTTTAAAAATGATATAATTGAATCTTGAGATTATTAACTCATATTATAACTAAGCAAAAATATCATACAGTACAAAATATTAAGAATAACGTTATTATGATATAAGCACACGATAATGCGACGTAATGCGCGGACATTATGTTTAGTGACCCGTTTATTCTATTTTATTACATAACAGAACAAATGGTTGTATTTTAGCAGCAGCATCAAATTTGTCGCTTTAAAACACAGTTGGCTATTATTCAAACCATACAGCATGTGAAAAGGAATGGATATATTTGTGCCGGCGCTGTAAGGGAACGAAATTTGCTCCTCAGTTATGTGAATTTTTTTTGTCGTATTTTCCACTATTATTCCTCATCGTTTTAATGAATTCGTTTGTAAATTATATTATCTTTTAACAAATCCAAATTGTAGAACAATAAACGTTTTGGTTATATGTTAAAACTTAATAAGTAAATCAGAAGACATCGACATGTGACTTCCGGTGTATGAGTATTTAAATGGTCACATATACGCAGACCATAAAGTCACAATATATCTGAATAAATAAAGCACAGTTGACATGGCATTTTTATCAATAATAAGATTTAAGTAGAAGAGTTTTGACCTGGGTATGTCCTCAAACTGCAACCAGACCCACCGGAGGACGGGCAGCAGCGTCCTCTTAGTTAACGTTAACGGTGGTGACCATTCTGCGATCCCCAAGCCGCCTGCCAAGCGTGGGGATTATGGCAACACCCCTCTATTAAGGGGGAGGCCTTCGTCCAGCAGTGGACGTTCTATGGCTGACGACGAGAAGAGTGTAAATTAAGGTAGGTACTTATTTCAACAGCGTAACGGACCAAATTATAGATCAAAGTGTCAATAATTTGTTAGGGTATTAAACGTTTCTTTGTTTTTTAGATTTGCCTTCGTGTTCACATCCGCCGGAATAAAGAAAATTGTTTATTATTAATATTTCACCAATGATACCGTGAAAACAAGATAATTTCGTTTGACGTATCTAGTGCCAGAACTGGTTATTTAACTAATTATTAATAATGTATTAAGTACTTAGCATAATTCAAAAGGTATATATTGTCATTAGTTTTTGTGTTTTTAATGTACCTAAGTACCACGCTTAGTAACAATTAATAACCAATACATTTTAAGAAAATCTGGGTTTCTTTAGGATTGGATTAACGTAGAATTAGCAGTCATGTTGGCGTCATGTAAACACATCCTTACTATTTTTCAGTGTTCTGTTTTGTGACTGTACCTCTCAACCCACAGAATATTTTACTACTTTTTTGAGTATTTGAGTATTTTTGTAATTTTAATGTTGATAACATATGGATATAAGAAAAATTATGTTTATTTTCTATATTAGTATAAGTTTTTTCTCAATATTACTCTTATTATATCAATATGCGAATATGGTTGGAACGCCTAAGGTCAGAGGAGTTTTTAGTTTTTTGTGGGTTTGGATATAAAAACCGGAAATAATTTGTATCATTACGATTATATAAAATGTTATGCAAATAAATTACTAAAACAACTATTAGATATATTCACTCTTATTGCATATTTTCATGTCATTAACTGTAGTCACACAACTGATACCATTATGCAAAACTTTCCATTATGTGTTAGTATTTTCTGCAATACGCACAATGTGGTCGATTCTGGCGGTTTTAGTTGACAGTTCTAAACTAAAGTATTGCTGTCACTTTTTTACTAGGCATGTTAGCTAAGGACAGCAATACTTTAGTTAGTTTAGAACTGTCAACTAAAACCTTCAGAATCGACCACATTCGTCGTCGTCAGCCATAAAACGTCCACTGCTGGACGAAGGCCTCCCTCTTAATAGAGGGGTGTTGCCATAATCCCAGGAGGCGGCTTGGGGATCGCAGAATGCTCACCACCGGTAACTAAGAGGACGCTGCTACCCGTCCTCCGGTGGGTATGGTTGCAGTTTAAGGACATACCCAGGTCAACCACCACATTAAAAGCCTATACTTTTCTTAAAATAGGATAAATTGGCAACATAATTTGACAAAAAACAAATAAAACACAACATTCGAAATAAAATTTTTTTTTTTGGGCTATACATTTTTCTGAAAATGCTCAAGGACTAATAGAGTCCCGACGGAAACCTTTCGGGTACGGAACCCTAAAAAAGGATATTAAACACCATATTGTAGATTTAGGCGGCTAAACATTCACTATTCTTTAAAAAATAAGGGGAACCATCTATGTCTATCTATTTTATGTAACTATCTATATAATAGCCGATAGCTCTTTTTTCAAATATTTTATCCATTATACTGTCTGTACTGTATAATTAATTAATTGAACACTCTAAGAATGCAAGTGATAACATAATGCACGGATAAATAAACAAAATAACATTCACAAATGGGTACATTAACATAGCACAGAATACCTAGCAATACTGGCGGTCGAAATAATGAATCTTGCGAGCGCGACCGGAGTGTTGTAGTATGACGTCACATTCTAGCCGTGCGCCCCCGTGTGGCATTCGATATATACGAGAGTTTTAAATGGATGTAAACATAAAACTAATGGGTCTTTTTGAATAAAACAAAAACTAGTGTAATCATCATCATCAACCCGAAACCGTCCACTACTGAACGAAGGCCTCCCCCTTAGACCGCCACACTGTACGACAAGCTGCCATTTGCATCCACCGGTTGCCCGCGACTTTTACAATGTCGTCGGTCCACCTAGTGGGAGGCCTTCTTACGCTGCGTCTTCCGGTTCGCGGTCGCCACTCAAGAACCTTAACTAATTAACTAGCGAACTAGTGTAATAGTTTACATATAAGCTATACTGTGACAAAGTTTCAAGCAATTTTTCCGACCTATGAACCTTCCCATTCGGTCTATCGCAGATTTTGATTGTGTTTTGCTTAGCATGGCTCGATTGACAAATAAATATAATCATAACATTGAGCTAATATCTATAGAGTCACAAACGTGCAAAAAAATGGCCGTGCCAAAACTCGGCGCACGCTATGCAGTGCGCCGACTTTTTGAACGACTTGAACGATTGTGTCTTATAAGCGCTCAAGCATACATTGAACACTATACAAGCGACATAACGTCTAAATTCGAACCCATCGGAAACCATCTGTTTTCGACGTGTTTCTCATTCTACAATAAAGCACACATACCTACCTATTATCGATATATTTTAAAAGAAAGTCGTGTTAGTTACACTATTTATAACTCAAGAACGGCTGAACCGATTTGGCTGAAAATTGGTGAGGATGTAGCTTAGAACCAGGAGACGGACATAGGATATTTTATCCCGATTTTTTAAAATAGATTATTAAGTATATATTTTTTTGGTAAAAATAAAACTCGAGTTTATTGAAAGTGGTGAATTGGACCGGACCGTATTTCTTACGTACGCGGACGAAGTCGTGGGGGACCTCTAGTATATCATATAATATAAAAGCTACAAGCATGCCGGTCCCTCCGGCAGAATGCATGAAACTATTCTGCCGGAGGGACCGTTATTCATGCTAAGAAGCCGGACTAGTCCTGTGTCGATCGTGATTGAACGAATCAAAACGATCGAATCGCGCTTTCTGCGTGACCGACCCGGTCGTCAATCGTTAAAGACCCGGGTCGTGATTGATCGACGCGCGGCCCAAGATCCGCGGCTCTTGCCATTCATAACAATCTTCCGATCTGCGACCGACCGAGAGACCGAGACCGAATGAATGACCGGCGATTGATGCTACACCAACCGGTTTCGTCTCGGTTTTCTTCGATCAATCTCGGTGAAATTGCGTACCTAGCTAAATTCAACTCTAAATTAAAATCCTTAAGCCTTATATTTATTTGTAGGTTCTCGAGACCGATGAACGACGTTTTGATCGAATCTTTTTGCTCGGTCACTTGGCTCGTCGGTTACGAAAGATCGAGATCTCCTAAAATGACCGACCGACACAGGACTAAGCCGGACTACACCACAAATGCTCAGATGCATACCTACTTAAAACAAAATGTCAGCGAGCTAGGAAAGCTGCATTTGCAAGGATCATGAATAATACATTATTTATCATCTTCTATTGGTAAAAATGTATGACTTCTGCAAGTCCTTTATAATACATTTTAAAGAAAACAAAATGCATTATAAGTTTTAGTAAAACCTGTAAACATTTTATTTCTGTCATTTTTCTTTTATTAATTCATCAAGACATGTAACTACACTTTCTATGAGAACTATTAGAACCGGACAAGAACACACACCCAAAATTTCAGCTTTACAGGACTTATGTGCAGGACACGTGGGACGGACATGATACATGTTTTACAACTCTTGCCGTCGCGTTTTACTTCTAATTAGCAACGTATAAAGGTTGAAATTGCTTAGTGTCTCCGCTTTGACAACGCCCCGACCCACGTAACTTGCCTGCACCTTGTGTCTTCAGTTACCGTTATCAGTGAATGTTATGTGGGTACCTATTAAACCTATTTCGCTTTTAATGAGATTATGAGAGTACTAACCAATAATAATTTGAGGAAAACCACATTTAGTAGGTAAGTACGTAAAATTATAATGAAGACTGATAAATATTATGCAAATAGTGGAAAATACAATAATGTAAATGTTGGTGCAATATTCATGAGCGTTCGCGGGCTTTAGTTGGAAGTCGTATATTTGTGTGTATGCGCGCTCGCTGTTCCGTCATCCTCACTCACTAGCGCAATATTGTACACGAATACTGCAAGGTCACGCGGTCGTTACCAACTTCCTCGATAGATGGCACTAAAAAATTAATCGTAAATGTACACAGTCACGCCATCTAACATAATAAGTGGAACTACGAGGTACCGGCGACGATAATAAGTTTTAAGTAAGTTTTTTCCTTTGTATGAAGTGAACAATCTATGTTAATATACTTAATCTATGGCATAAGTAATGTCTATGTATGCAAGGTATGTTGTAAGGCAGGTCGGTGGCTTTGAATGCCCATAAACATGATTATGCCTATTACTGGTAAGTTCACTTATCTTCTTGTATACTTATATACTTAGAAATACATATCAAAATGTTAAATATGATGAATATCTTGCACCTTCTTGGATTTAAATTAGTAGAAGCGCAACGCAAGAATTGATAACAAAGAAGTGCATATCATATTTTGCTTTTTGTGCACTAACCATGCAAACAATGGCGTAGAGTGGATTTCTATCACCCGGGATACAAAACGTATTTATTTATTTTCAGCAAACAATTTATATTATGTACAATTTAGGAAATGGGTAAGTACCTACACACATTTAGCGGTCATATACTTAAAATAATCATTGCTTTCAGGTATACTTTTTGTCACACTAATATTACAGACGCGAAATTAGTGTGTTTGTTACTTCTTCACACTGTAAGGATTTGAGTATAGTTCGAAATGAACAGAGTAGCCTGATACCAGATTTACATATACAACGTGTAACAAAAAGGTTCTACAATACTGAAGGGTATGTATGTACTCAATATTATGAACAACTTTTACTATGGGGCCAAACCTGAAATCGCGAAAAAAAACAACTGTTCTATGCACTTTTTCCAAGGTCAATTAACTTTTTGTATGGACCAGTTGTTTTTTTTCGCAATTTCAATGAAGACCCTATAGTAAAAGTTGTTCATAATGATGAGTACGTATACATACCCTTCAGTATTGTTGAACCTTTTTGTTACAAGTTGTTATAATACTAGATACTATTTTATCTGAAAAAATATACGGTTCCCGCAGTATAGATATAGCAGGCGAAATCGCGGGTAGCTGCTAGTAGGTAGGTTAATATGCACACATATGCAACTTTTATTAAAATTATTAATTAACCTGTTTTTATTTATGGCATGCATAAATGTTGAAATATTTATTTTATTCTTGACGCGTTAAATTAGTGAAATTATTATAGGCGTTGCTGTTCAGTCGACTGCAGACAATATGCAAACAATGAGTGGAAAGCAGGTAGGTGAATCCATCGGAAGTATTCTGGCGTCGATAGGATCGTCTCACAATGGAACTAATTACCACCTAGGTCGGCGGAACCGCGGGAAACAATGCCCCTCGGACGGCCGCGGGGACGCGTGTGCCTTTTGTTCAGTCGCTGTATTTATCGCCAATCAAAAATAACCTATCTGTGCATTAATCAAATTAAATGGAGAATATAGTATAACTAAACAGTTCAATTTTCTTTTTATTATTTCGTTTTTGACTCAGGCGGAATATTAATTTTGTAATTATTCTTGAACCCTCTGGCTGGGGGACCAATTTGGAATAGTGAGTATCCATGGACCCCTCAGGGGTTCCAAAGGGGTTCAAGTGGAAAGAACGTATAACTTGCTTCCCAAAAATGTAAGTAAGTATTTGTGACGGCTTTTTCATCATCATCCCCACCTTAGTCCACCGCTGGATATTAGCCTCTCCAAATGCACACCACTGAGCCCGATCTATTGCTTTTTGCTCCCAGTCTCTGTCCACTCAATGCCTTCACATACTGTATGTTGCACGTAGTTTCTTTAAAGTTTTCTTGAGTAATATCGCATTTAAGCACATAATGGCGATTAGACTACAATTCACTCTACTACGACAACTTCTATTGGCATTTAATGGTGATTTCGTACTTTATTCAATATTACCTATATTAATATAAGTGGCCCTGATGTTTAATCTTCGCTACCACTTATCCCTACATAATTTGAATATGATTCGGACTAAGCTCAACACTTAGCTATACCACAGAATAAATAATAGTACAACTATACATCGAAATGCACTGGGTAGAGAAGTCTTAGTCGTCGTCAGCCATAAAACGTCCACTGCTGGACGAAGGCCTCCCCCTTTATAGAGGGGTAAGAAGGTAGAACGGAGGGAGGGGGTAAGGGGGAGAAGTCTTAGTAAACTAAGTTAAATGTCTTACATAATGATATCGACTAACAAAGATTTCATTAGTTGATTGCAATAAAATTAGGAAAATAGGTATAAATAAAAATAAATGCCAACTTATATTCAAAACATTTTATTAGCAAACTAACATAGGAAAGTAAAAATATAAGAAATTCATTAAAAAACTGTAAAGTTTAAAAAACTATGGTAGCTATAGGTATTACAAAATATGTTACACATGCCATTCGAATCGTTACTGATTTTTTTAATGTAGAAAATCTGAAAGACAAGTTTATTGATTTGCGAGACAAGACGTAAAAGATTGTCCTTTTTTCAATACAAGACGTAAAAGATTATTCTGAGTGTTAATTAATTGAGTCAACTAAAATAAAAAGAAAATGCATCGAAATAAGTGCTCTACATAAGATGTAGGTATATTATGTCTGGTACCTATAATATCAGACCACTGAGCTATTGATATGAGGTACTATATTTTTTGTTTTTATATTTTATTACGCGACCGAGGAATTTTCATAGCAAAGCAGAGGTTAATCCTCCAAGATTTGGATAAAGAAGGCTGCGATGATGATGAATAAGGCTAAATAAGACTATTACATGGCTACTGCAAATGCATGGATTTAAAGTAATAAAAATGGTGTTACCGCGTCAATTGCCACTACTGATATTCCATTGATGATTTGTAGTACCTACTGATATCGATACTAAAGATAGCACTATGGACTTACTGGCAGACTTTTTAGGACTATCGATAAAAGATAGGTATCGAAAGATAAACCTTTAACAATGTAGGTGCCGCATTCAGCCACACGTACAGTTCCAAAAAGAACAGTTAAAAGTTAACGCCCACCAGTATGGTCTTGTTTACGTCTTGTCCCGCTCGATGTTATCTCTCAATCCACTGAGAATCTATCAGGTCGCGGCGCTTTTGCATCTATTTTCCTGATAATGTGCCTACTATATTCAGACGACATTAAGTCATGACTCGGCGGTCCATATTGTATTTAGTCGTGCATACTGCAGATAGGCCCATTTATTACATCATAAAATTTCGTACTAAGCTTGCTTAGTTGCTTAGAATCTTGGTAACAACATTTTTGCATTTTATAATTAATTTTTCGTGGGATATGCAAAATAACGACAGGAATTTCTAATTAGATTATACAACTAGGCGTTGCACAAGATTGCTTCGAAGTTACTTATGATGCAAAAGCGTCGTATCCTATTTATTCTGTCATTCGAGATTTCTCAGCATCTGACTCAGTGTTGCAGTAATGCCAGGGCTGGTCTACAACCAAGCAGGCATCGTGGTATGTTCAATAGTTACACAGATAAGCAAAAATCACAGCTCCGGTTAATCAAATACAATATTTTTGTTTTCCTCGTCAACTTATCAATAAATCTCTATAATAAATAATGAAGTGTGTACCTATTGTACAGGACGGTTATAGATATAAGGATAATGTGGACGACTGTAAACAATGCGATATTTGGAAGTGTGTATGACTGAGATTAAATTACCGGCGTATGTAGTATTTTTTAATAATTAGACTTATTTTGTTTTATTTATACGGGAATAATCAGGTTTGATTATATCCTTATACCTAAGCTAAGGTTGCTTGGTGTGCTAAGCAGGACGCAGCTGCTCGCGCGTCGGGCTCTGTTTTCACTCTTTGAAAAAGGTCACCGGATGTGATCGAAACTATAGTCGGAGTATCCGATTTAATTAAACGTGAGTATTCCCGTATAAATAAAGCAAAAATGTGTGAAAACCACATCAGTTTTCATAATATAATTAGACTTTACCACAGTCTTGACAATCAGTATAAGTATTGTGTAACATAATCGCTTTATTCCTGTAACTTGGAAGATATGTTTTGATATATTTTGTAAGCACGTTAAACGTATAATGTACCTAGTTGTCCACGCCATCCTTAATTCTACCTACTTACTGAAGTTTTAAATTACACATGCATGCATGATATATTTATTTCATAGTTTCTTAAATCCGAGACAATAAAATCTATCATTTAACTCAGGAACAAATGCATTAAAATCGTTCAATACATAACTTTTAAAGAATTTAAATCCTTTTTTAATATTGATTTGAATTAAAATCAACATTATTACATATATATTAACAACCATTTGTGTTCTCACAATAACTTATCAAGGTAGCCATTTTATCTTATAGGGTAAACTGGTAAATCTCTCAAAGACTCTTAAATGTTACTTAAAACTCTATAAATTCGCTAACTTTTAAATAAAATACCATCTAATGAGATTCAAGTGGTAGAGTATAAAATTTCTCAAATTATTTTTTCAAAAACATCTATTTCATAATCATACTATTTACAAATAATGAGTATTGTTAACAAATCCTCAGACTTTTAACCTAACTATACATTTAAAAGTTAAGTAGAAGTTTTTATATTAAAGATAGTATATTGGTACGTAACAGTGTAAAAAGAGTATTGAAACAGTTTCTGAAATATCATGATGTGGCGGTGCCTTAAATTAAGTTGTAGAAACTTTTAAATCTAAATAGTATCTAGCAGTCAGTAAGGAGCATTATAAAGGAGGCAGTGTTCAGTTGAGTTAATACTTTTCTCAGTATTAGGTTCTGGCAAGACGAGCGCGGAATTATTGACCTGAACGTACTAAACAGGTAGCAACGCACACCGCGGGCCTCGTAAAGGCAAGTATATTGCAACCGAGCCGAACTGTGGTTGCAGCTAATGATTGATGATGCATAGCATATAATATTAAAGGAACAATACTCGCTGTCTCTCCGCAAATGTGACTTTGTAAATAATTGTTATGCGGTTAACAGTAGTTTCTGAAACGCCGGTTTGCTTAACGCTTTTATGAGGGTTCTAAAGATAGCAGCCATTGATCACGAATAGTTTTAAAGGTTTAGTTCAGTGAATTAATAATTATATTGTTCGTGAGTAGATTTAGATGATAAAAATAAATTTAATCATGATTAATGCGCACTAAAAGCTAATATGAACTTAAATATAACCTGAATAGTAATAACTTCAAAAGAATTAGTGCTAGGTCACATCTAAATGACATTGCTATAGATGGGGACCAATACCGCAAGTGACGTGCGGAGGCCGAAATGTTACCGACAGTTTGACCTTAACACAGTCGGCGCTTTAAATTCAATAATAAAACTTAATTTATCTATTGATTGCTATACATGCCTATGCATTGTCTTGCGGAAAATTGTTTATCACGCTTTATGGCAGCTATAACCGGAAACGATACAATATTTTAATGACACAAAACTAAAAGCTCGGAGAGAAATTATACAATAATCTTGCTCGAAGAAGGCTGCTATTAAACTTTTTCTGTTTATGATTTTAGGAAAGTTAGTGTTACATGCAACTATAAAAATTCCAATCGAATGTGAATATGTTTTCTAATAGACGCATCCGCCCACGGTGTGCTTTGTCACGATTAAATAAATAAAACTAGAACTACTGTCTATTTTCCTGGTACAGTCTAACAATCAATTCAAATAGTTTCGTACGTCTAAGTTGCGGTTACATTATGCTTACTCACGAGTCAATTTCGTGGACTTACATAAATATATAATGACCACAATTATTACAAAAATGTCTGTGCAAAAATGGAAGCAAATATCATTTTTTTGTGCATCAATGGAGACCTAATAGGTACTTTGGTAAAATGTCAATCAACAATCAATGAGCGCAATCTTTTGGTTTACCACCCACGAGCTAGAAACCGGGGTATGATTGTAAATTCCGACGTCAGACAAATGTTAATAATCGATGTATATGTAGAGGTATGTTTTCCTATGTCTTGTTGGATTGCTTATAAATAATAGCCGTTGTAGCCCCGCCTTAAACACTCCGACACTCGGAACAAAGAAAGGCCAATTTGTTAGACGAGAAAGGGAGCACAATTTTAAAGACCGCGATCGAAACACCACTTGTATTTCTAATTTATAGCAATCTGAGGGCAATCTAGCCTCTCCCTGTATCGGGCGAAAGAGGTAATATTTGGAATGAGAAACCGTTCACTGTGTTGTCCGATATGGATGCTCAAATAATGGCCGCTGTTCCGAACAAGTTATTACGCTGCTACTAACAAAACATAATGGCAGCAAGAAGCTTTTCTTTCTATGAAGATAACGTTCAGATGTAGACTGTTACATGCTTACGTAAGTAAACACGTAGGTATACACTGCAAAAAAATAATGACACTCATAGAGAAAAAAAATACTAGCGCGGTGAATCCGAAAGGAAGACAGAGGTCCGATAGTTGAGCGGTGAAAGATGGTGGGTTCTGAATGCTCGTTCTTTTACTCTTGTTTTTTTAATATTATTTTTAGAAAGTTTAGTCGGTCGCGCTGCGGGAGAAATTACGGCGGCGGCGAGCTATAATCCCAACACTGATGCTCATCATTGTTGGCTATTTAATCTGATGTTTTAGTTTGATTATTAAAACTGAGTAATTTAGTCTCGACAGTTTTCCCATACCCACACAATATATTTGCCACCTATTCAGTACGTTATAAACAAACACGAGTAGATATTTAAAAGTTTCAATGTACAGTTTTGTAAGCTAAGAAGTCCGAATTTTACATTCGAAAACTTCGTAAACAGAAATATTCATCTTGATAACATTCAGGAACAAAAACACCTACAAACAGGTACGAAAATGCACGTAAATAGGTACATAGTTAGTAATATTTACACAGTATTTATGACTACATGAATATGAAATACAGAGTATTGTACTAAAATCAGAAGCATTGTCTTGTTCGCTTATTCTAGTAAAAAGTACGGTAACGGGTGACAATAACGACGAATCAACAATAAATGTAACGGCCGAGAACCTTCATGTCTTTCATTTGTCTTTCTTACTTGTCTAAAATCACCACTTTGTAATTAGCACCTTACCAAAATCATCTGTGATATTTCAGCCTTATTATGAAATAACTTATCACCATGACGAAGTTTATTTGACTACGAGTATGATAACGAGCTCGAGACGGGCGAGGCTCGAGAACGGTTACCTCGACTTATTGGGCTTGACGACGCCGCCGTTAGCGGCGGCGTTCTTCTGCGCGATGTGCGTCTGGTAGTGCTTTGCGAGATGCGCCTTCTGCCGGAAGCTCTTGCCGCACAAGGAGCACGCGAACGGCTTCTCGCCCGTGTGCGTCCGCACATGCACATTCACAGAGTACTTGTCTTTGAACCCCTTCGAGCAAATGGAGCAGTAGTGCAGAGAGCGCTCCTTCCGCACGCCGTTCGATGTCGACGTCGCTGCCTGGATGTTTGTGCCCGTCTGCGCCTGCGCCGACGGGGGCGAGCTCTTGTTCGGTAATCTTTTATACTTCTTGCTGCCGCTTTTCGTACTGGTAACGGTTGGCGAGGCGGTCACAATCTGCAGGTGCTGCGGTAGCTGCACTTCCCCCGCGGGGATCATGGTGACTAGCTCGCCGTTCACGTGGTGGATGTTGTAGACACTTCGCGAGGGGTCGAGCGTCTCCACGGTGCAGTATGGTTGCATCGACTCGCCTAGCTCCGACGCTATCCGCTGCAGCTTCTCGTAGTCGTCGGGGTACGTGGACAGGATTTCGTCTACGCTCTGCGTGGATGATGGATTTTCACCGTTTGCAATAATCGTTTGATTGTCCAGGAGTATAGAAATGTTAACGTTCCCAGTCTGCGGTATCATCAAAACTTCTTGATCGATTTCCTTGCCGTCCTGATACATAGATGGGACGTCTGCCTTGTTATTGTTGTTGATAATGACCCTTTTTATTTCAGCGTTAGCATCTATTTTACCTTTTTGTATATTTGTATATCTGATAAAAGCTTTACCTTGTAATGCGCTTCTCAGTAATGACTCGTTAGATTCAGTATTTTGATCGGTTATTTTCCAATCGTTATTGTTATTATTATACTCTTGACTTTCTAATAATGATGGTGTACTAATTATGGACGGACTTCTAGAATCTTCTTTCTTATCGTTGTTGGAGAATTCATTGTCGTCATAACTGAATGGTTCCACTTTAATTAAATTACTCGTACTAAGATCTGTATTTTGGCTTTCAGATTCTGTGTCATCATAAGTGAACCCTTCTACTTTAGGTAAGTCTTGACTGAAATCATTAGTGAATCCGTTTATACTTAAAATTGCTTCCAGGTCTAAAGAAGAGGGTTGTTCTATGTCCGCGGGGCTAGAGATAGAGACGTCCTCTTCCTTGCCCCAGTAGCGGCTTGAGCTCGTATCGCTCATGTCCTGGTTGAGTACGGTAAGAGTGTATATCTGTCCATCAGTGTTGTTGTTGATCAGTTTATTAGAAATAGCGGTGTCGGCGCACGGATGCGCACTGTTTATATCATTGTCTTGGTTCCAGTAAAACTTGTTGAGATCCTCTAGCATCCCAGAGTCGAGGCGGTCACGGTCGCGGTCCACGTTCCAGATGGAGTCGAAGCTCTCGAGCGCCGTGGAGGCGGTGGCAGCAGGCATGGCGCCTGCACCCGCACCCACCGGGGCCGCGCTCGACACGCTCAGTAGACAATTGTTGTTCTGCTCCTTGGGCTCCTCCGAGAGTAGCGGGTTCGACCTCGAGTCAGGCGATTCCATGAACACGTTTACCGAACGCATCTGTTGTTTGTACTGGGCATCGGTAACCTCGTTCGACGTAACGAAATCAAAAAAATCCGACTTTGACAGTTCTGGGGCAGTGGCCGTCATGACTACCGTTTCGATATCTACCGAGGACGACGAGTCTGCTCGTTCTCTCTTCAGGTATGCTACATCAAGCACGGCGAGCTAGCTTTCTATTTGTGTTTGTACTACAGTAATATTATCTTAATGTTAATTACAAAAAACCCGATTATGACTTGTACTATATTGGCAGTCGCTGGAGCGTGGGTAACTGGTGTTTGGTGCAGGACGGAGTGAGGCCGGCCGGCGGCGCTACGCGGTCGCGCCGGTGCTCGACTCTCTCGGCGGACCAATCGAATGTGCGAACTTGATCCGTACGTTCCTTTTTCCCATTATTCACCCCAGCCCGAATCCGCAACCGTCGAGAACTTAGTTCGCGAGACTCTTGTCCATATGAGCGATGTACGCAATATCGTGCTCCATGATTTTGCTGAAGTTAACGCTGCATGTGATGAATCTGTAATAGAAGAAAATACTACATTTAATCAAATGCAGACTAGCAGATACATATTATTGGGTTGAATTATATTCAACACAAATAAAATATTCTTTAGAATAAGTAACAAAATCTCAATAATATTATAGAAGTACGCCATCATATCAGCAAAACTCCAAATGGCTCTTTCTAAGACTTTACATACAATGGCTACTCTAAATTATCAGTAACCGAGAGTAGCTTCGATAGCGTTGTTTATAATGGCAATACAGTACGTTGTATCTGAATGTTTAATTAATATTAAGCCGTGTTGTTCGTGTCCGCAGATCCTGTACGAAACCAGGGCGGGCGAGTCACGCGCCGCGCCGCGCGGCTATCGACCATCGCGTCTCTGCTCCGTCTTGCCTTGTTTCTAAAACTTGTTTCACGAAAAACTACTTAAATGCTTAGTAGGAACACAAAGATTCAATAGATTTTAATTTCTTATGGGTTTGGTTTTTTTTTGCATACCGATTGATTGAATGCCCTATAAATTGTAAATTTTCAAATATGGAAAAAAAAGAGTATTATTTTCTATGATTGTCTTCTCTTCTTTTCTTTGTTCTATCTTGTTCTTGTTCATTATATGTGTGGATATATATATATTACAGAAAATAACATAAACCAGATAACGGTCACAACAAGGTAATAACCGAATTACGTTTTTTTTTTTTTATAAATCTTCATTCATTTTAAGAATGCATTTGTTACAACAATGCATTTAAACTTATTTAGATGCTGAGGTCACCAAAACCTGCCGACATCAACCAACGTCGAAACTAACTAAATCGAAAATTATATAGAGATGAAAGCACTCATCACACATGTTATTAGCTCTAGAACTTGTCTGAGTGCCTGTAACTTTCTATTACACGTTAATTTAGTGTTAAACATTCTGTAAAGCATTTATAATTACAATTAAGTATAAGAGAGTAAATTTCCAAGGTATTATGCACTCGTTATATACCTAAACGTAAAATGAGAAAGGTCTGTCAAACGACACGATGAATTGGAGCAAGTGCGAGGAACCGAAACACCCGGTGTAGTGTTACCTGCCTACACCTGACAGCTGATATAATGCATACTCGCCTGTTATTCGAAGAAATATTATATGGATTTACAATATATTCACTGTTCTGCGGTTTTGTTCGCAATTTTCAAGTTTTCTTGCATTTCCCTGTCAGTGCCCAGTATTAAAAAGGATTATTTTAAAAAACTGATATGTTCGGGACCATGTCGGAAAAGGTAAAAATTGTTGTTTCATAATTGATTACGAAACAATGAAAACTAATTCTTCTTTCGTAGTTGACTACGAAAATCGATTACCAAAACGGATCAAACCAAATACTTATATCCAATCAAATTATATAAGTATAAAAAAATATGTCAAACTTATAATTATTATATTAATAAAAAATGAAATGCCGTTGGCAAGCGCGTCATTTCAGAATGTCTGGACCGATATGGTTATTTTTCATTTAAAATATCCAAATTAGGTTAAAAAAAAAGGTAAAAGTATGCATTATTACATTTGCCGAAAAATAGAGATAGCGAATCTAATTACTGCGTGACAAAAAGAGTACACATGTACATGTATTAGAAGTTTGTATTGTCGTATCGTACGGCTCGCCTGTCGCAAAGGCAGAGTATGACTGAAGCGAGTGGAGAGCTGACGCTCAACATATACCTAGTCTTCATAATCCGTGCGCTTATTTCCCGTCAATTCATCTTATCATTGTCGCTGGTTCATACTATTATAACATTATATAAAAGAAAAGAAAATATGCCGTTTCACAATTTTGTTTGACAGGGATGACTTATGAGGGATGAAATTTAGTATGGAAAGTTCTTTGTTTTTTAAGTTACAGTGATGAACATTGGTATTTGGATAGAGTTTTTAAAACATTTAAAAATAGAAAAATGTTTTTTGCATGGGTTGATCTACGAGTAAAGTGGTGAATATGGGGAGGAAAAAAAATGAGTAATTAACTCAGCGGTTTGGAAGATATTTGGGACAGGGACAAATTTATTCCGTACGCGGACGAAGTCGCGGGCAACCTCTAGTTTAACATATTACAGACACCATTTCACGCAGAAATAAAGTTACGCAGAACCATTCAAATAGTAATAGCTCCCTACAGAACTATAGTGAAACTTTAATGAGCAAACATTCAGTCACAGAGTTCAAACTCTTCATGAGGAAATCATCCACCCATTTGTTATTCGGGAATAACTAGCAAAACTGACACATAAAATGTTTATTACTGTTGGGTATGCAACCGTAAATATGTGCTAGAATGTAAAAGTTAATCAACTCAGACGCTTAAAATGATTGGGCCCAAGTAAACTACCGGCGTAGTCATTGAGGATCGAGTCGTAAAACTATTAACTCAATCAGTGTTTTGCAGTGTGGCTTACGTCATAGTACAATAGGTATTGACAAAGAAATATATGGTGCGTGTCAAGCAGATATGGCAATACTTTAAGGGATACCATCAAATTTGACAACTTTTATAACACAAGTTTGAATAATCCGAGAAAAAAATGTGGTCAATTTTGAAGGCACAACATAGAACACAAATGCGTATAAGTTGATAAATTTTATGGTATTTGTTTTTAATAGTTCCTGGCCATGGATACTAGTCCTTCAGCCGAATACATATTTCTTCATCGATCCTTCTTTCTGCAGTTAAATGAGTCGTAGTCACAGTCCAAGTCACACACAGTAAGTCACAGTCAAGTCCAATCATGCCGTAGTAAAGTCGTGGCAACTTTACTACAAGCTTCTTCGGAGTTTTGGAAACAACACGAAAAGACACGGTTCACTACATTATATCACTTGCCCACACTCTTGCTCGTAAATCAGCACTTAATGAATAAAACGCCACCATTTTTATGCATTAACACTCGAAAAAACACAAGTTTTGGAAAATAATACAATGCAGCGACATGATTTTCTCGCGTTCCCGCCAAAACTCTCAAATTTTATGGTATCCCTTAAAGTATTGCCATATCTGCTTGAAACGCACTGTCAAACCGGCAGAATCGATCACAATGTGGTCAATTCTGACGGTTTTAGTTGACAGTTCTAAACTAATTAAAATATTGCTGTCACTTTTTTACTAGGCATGTTAGCTAAGGACAGCAATACTTTGGTTAGTTTAGTTCTGTCAACTTAAACCTACAGAATTGACCACTTAGTATCCTTAAAAAAAATTACCAGTCAAGCTATCCATTTTGAATAGGGGGTTGATTTTTCTCTCTCATTTTATACGAATTTATGTTCTAAAAGTTATTCACTTCGATGGCTAGATCAACCCTTAAGTATTTCTACACTCATCTGAAATACCCTACTGTTCCATAATTCCATAGTCATTGGATTTTTTATGTAAGAATATAATAAAATGTACTGGTACGGTATACACCTGCGCTACTCACAATTACTATGAGTTTAAGCCTGTGTAGTAGTAACTTGCTTATTTAACGAAAATATCTTCACAACAATGTACTACGTTTACTACTTGCAATGAAACCGTTAAATAGTAGACATGTTATATGCATGAATGTGTTAGATCTTATTTCAAAGACCCAGAATGCTTAAATAACATTTGAAGACTATTAAGTTTAGTGCAACTTAGAGGGATGGTAGACTTGGCGCCAATACTCGTATTATTAAGTATACTTATAAAATAATTTAATCGTAGATATATAGTAAGTATGGCATTTAATATGCATATAAGTTTGATAATACACTTAAAATATGGCATATATTATAGTCGATTTCTATTGTAAAACATATATGCTTGAGGTAAACGAGTTTTAGAGTCGGAAAAATATGTAGAGTAAGTAGCACGCACTGCGGCGTTAGGTGGAGCGACGGCATAGCATAGATAAATAAACAAGTGACAAATGCATACATTTAGCCACTGAAGAGAGAAGTAAGGGCCTTCGCTTTTCTGTTCATTTAACAGAAGAACGTGCCATGGTATTGGAGATGCCTACAACTACATACTTTAAAGATGGATAGTTTTTTTTATTGGAGACAGATCTAGAAAAAAAAGGGAGGTGAGGTACGATCTAATGTAAGGCAAACATAAATGGACTAAAACAACTAACATGAATTAATCGGTTTTTTTAAAGAAAAATGTAGTTTTTAATGTGTTACTGCGAAAGAAATAAATCTGTGGAACTTGTTTTCGTTTTTTGGACTATTTGTGCGTCTTTTGAAAATACAGGAAGGTATTGTTTCTGCTTATTTAGATAGATCTACGATAATTGAACCTAACGCTATACACAAGCGCCTGTTTAATTGTGACTAAGTTCAATTAGGTCCGTGGACCTAATTTTTGCTGCCCACGTCAAAGCGCGCGTCAAGTAAAAAAAGTATAGGTATAAAGTACCAATTCTATCAGCCATCTAGTTTCCATATTACACTTTGCTTAGTTTGGGGCTAGATGGCGCTGTGTGAAAAATGTCCACCGATATTTATTTATTTATAAACCAACAAAGAGTTTTTATGCGGCTAAACAAAATGTCACCTGCGCGCGCATCGCTGGTTTGCGCGCCATTTTCTGCAAACATTTGTTGACTTTTTCTCTGTGTGGTTGATTATTATTAAAAAGAGATTGTTTTTTCTTCGCAAGTGTGATGAAAAACGTCGTATGAAAAGCGTGTGCCATTGGTAATTACACTCTCGGCTTCATTATCGCGCTCACTTGCGGCTCGCGCGCTTAATACCTGCTCGAGTGTGATGACCAACATAGCACACTTGTATCATAATGTACACGCATAGTTAGTACCTACTCATAAAATGCATCTTTGATTTCTCATACATTTCCGGTAAATTCTGAGTAAACGAAAAATAGTTTTTTTTTGTTTAATAATATAACGGTAACATGTTCACTTGGTAATTCCAAATCATCTGCAGGTAGACAAAAACACATTATAAAGGCAGGCATTATAGCCTACTAAGGTCACTGCAGCGGTTTTTCTCAGAACACGAGTCTCGTAATAGCTCTGCAAACTATTAAGCGATAACTGCCGATATTACGTTTTTGATTTTTATTTTTGCCACAATCCCAATGGAAACAACAAATGGATTTGTTTGTTAAATTATTAATTATTAGACTATATATATTTCAAGTTAAAATAATAAAATTTAAATATAGTATTACATTTATTATTTAGTTTATTGGTACACAAAACAGAAATTAGGAAAAAAATACACATTTTACAATTTTGAGTTATACTACTACGAAACTGTTCCAACTACTATGAATACTAGTTAATTCTTAAACAAACAAACATTATATACATAAAAAGCTTTTTTGCTTTTAATAATACCTACTCTCGTTAAAAAAAGGCACCCAAATCCGACGGGCAAGTATACAATTTGCCATTAGGGAGTAACAGTGTTCTTCTCGGGTACACTATCAAATCAGCTCAATGGCACCATATCATCGATTATCGTCAAAGCTGCACATACATGTCAAAGCTCTACTCAATCGGAGCAGTAGAAGGCTTTAATTTATTTCCAAAATATCGAACAAACCCTTACCAGTGCCGTAATAGGGGGTAAATAGGGGTGCCCAGGCACCGGGCGCAGGTCCAGCGCGCAAAAATAACCAGACCAGGAACAAGTTTTGAATATTTTTCTTTTCAAAGGCGCAATTATAGAAGCTCCCACCGGGCGCATAAATGGCTATTTACGGCACTGACGCTTACAAATATATTTATTTATAAATGCTTTGGTTTGTTTGTTCTTCTTTCGCGCAGCAAGTAAAGGAACAACGCGTCGGCATGATTTTTGGCAAATACTTTACCTATACACGCGTATATATCGAAGTAAAATGGTTAAATCAATGATATAATTATATGCCAAGGGATATAGCTATAGCCCGTAACTGAGATAGTTATATGCTAGTGGTTTATAACAATCTTACTGAATATAACACGACACAGACACATTCTAGTAATTTATCTTGTGAGATTTGTCTAGTGAAATGATTGTCGAAGCGGGATCTAGATTTTCCCGATTGACGTCGATCTTTTCCAATGGTTTCTAGTGAAATGATTGTCGAAGCGGGATCTAGATTTTCCCGATTGACGTCGATCTTTTCCGATCGTTCCGTTTTTTTTAAAAAAAACTTTTATTAGGCGCACTTATCTACTTCGGGTTTGTGGCTTTTGTCTACTTAAAAAAAATACTAACTACATTTTACACTTAATAGCTTAAAAGCTTTTACAGGTTTCTTTACAGCTTTTTTTTAAGGCTTTACAAAATGAATATACCAGAAGAACCTAACAATTTTTCAGTTCTAAGTTGAAGCTCCACCACAGGATTTATTTACGTGACTCAAAAATAGACAAGTCTCCTTCAGACTACAAAACGATTTTGAATTATATGAAAACCAAGCGTGTCATAAAATTTTCGTACCTATTATAAAGTTAAACCCGTGCCAGTACCTGTAACCGCCACCGCGTATGTAGGAGTAGTTGAGTATATACCCGCTTCAGAAGACTTGAGCCAGAACCATAGAGACCTGTTGTACCCTTAGTACGAGTTTTGATAGTTTACGCTTATTAAATTTTGTTTTGACAAGCCCCATAGATTACTTGTGGTCTTCGGTCAAGGAAACAGAGAGAGATAGAGGATTTCGCGCACCATACGTCCGACCGCGTCCCACCTGAAACTGTGCCAAGACGCCTCAGCGTAGCAATTTGCACGCAATTCGGCCATATTTGGCACTCGTTCGTGTCGTGAAGAGTAGTCACTTACTTTGCATTTTTTGTCATATTCTCGTAGCTTAGAGTTGCAGCAATAATATAAAGAAATTGCAAAAATATGACACGATATCTTTTGTTTCTTGGATCGATGTTTTAGTACTTACCGCTAACTCTTAAAAAACTCGTTGATCTCGACAGGGTTGTTGAAACGAAATATATTAACTTTAACTATCAAAACTCGTACATAGGGTATGGTCTATGGGTCCATCTCATGTTTCCTGATATGGTGGCATGGTGGCGTGGCGCAGCGTGGTGGCATGGCGTGGAGGCGCGACGGTGAGCCGGCGATCCGCGCGCGCATGTGGGTTAACGAGCCGTTGCGCCACCGAGTAGAGTGCTGACTGCACCACCACCAATTGGATCACGATTGTGTCATGATAATTATTATTTTAAATCTTTATATTACTTTACACTTAAGGCATTATATTATAACTTTATAACCTTACATTACAGACTTTCTAGCAAATTTTCAACAAATCACTTAGCACATTTTCTCCGCGATAAAATTAAATATCTATTATCAAAACGAAAACTTCTTGAAAAAATTTTACTCGACAAAAATTTTTTCAAAACTTCTTCAAAAGGATTTTTTGTTCACGATTTTTTTTATTTATAGATAGATAGAAACTCTTTATTGTGCACACCAAAAACAAAAACAACAATAGAAACAAAACCTTATGAATTAGTGCCACAAGTGGCGGCCTTATCGCTAACAGCGATCTCTTCCAGGCAACCATGTATAGACAGAAGCAACAAGGACTTTTAATATTCCCACTATCTATAAAAACGCAAATATGCGAGTGAGTTAGGCAAGGCAAAGCTCTTAAACATTATTACATTCTTCTACTTTTGCTGTTACCGATATGGGAATACATTGTAGCGGGTATCAAATATAAATTTATATAAAACATCATTCTGATATCTAGAGCGTATCTTGAATTCTTGAATGAGTGATACAAATCACCGAGTTGAGATAAATCAATACAGAAATAATATTAATATTTTACGTACCTACGTACCATGTCGATAGAGACGACGTTGATGTCCACTTCGTGATCGCTCTGCCAAACATAATAATATCTTAACTCTATCGACTTGTAGATAGATTTAGCTCGTTATCTTTAATTAACGTGAAGTAAACGGCCTCAATATCGCAACTACAATGCCCGACTTTATCGTAGAGAGCCATCGAATGATGTCTACTTATTGCATCGTTTTTATTTACAACAAATTAAGTAGTTAGCAGATTAACGCTTTGTATTTGAAATAAATATAAAGCAAAATCGTGGAAGACCGACCCCATAGATTAAACCCAAGTGTGGAAAAACTTCATATAAATATTCTCTACATACATACATCAACAGCCGGAAGACGTCCACTGCTGGACGAAGGTCTCTCCCTTAAAAGGAGGTGTTGCCATAATCCCCACGCTTGGCAGGCGGCTTGGGGTTCGCAGAATGGTTACCACCGTTAACTGAGAGGACGCTGCTGCCCGTCCTCCGGTGGTTCAGGATGCAGTTTTAGGACATACCCAGGTCCAGGTTAAATATTTTCTCTAATCCATAGTTTTTTTACGTGTCTGCGGGGATAAAGTGGTTACTTTAGCCTCGCTACGCGGAGCGAAAAGGACCAATTCCTCTCCGCAGCGGCACGTAAAATCGTATACACACCACGGGAGCACGCAAAGAAGCCTCAAACCACATGCTTGTCACTCTCGTCTTCGCCTCGGGAGACAATATACATGAGTTGTGAGACATTCTTTACTTTTACTCCATATGTGAGTAATCTACTATTGTGACATTAAGTAATAAGACAAACGAGACGCTCTTATTGAACATTACTTTTTAATTCTAAGGATTTTCCTTGTAACTTGTGGAACATATTGTATAATTGCATTGTTATTTTGCGGAATACAACAACCAGGATTTTTTCTTGCTTGTTCTATTGGTAGAGCAGATTTTTTTTTCTTACTTGTTTTATTGGTAGAGCAGATGTTTTTTATTCTTACTTGTTCTATTGGTAGAGCAGATGTTTTTTTTTCTTACTTGTTCTATTGGTAGAACAAATAGTAGAACAGAGGCTTTCTGTTAATAAGGGCGCCTGCCCATCACCACTGCGTTTATATCCAGGAACTTCGAATAATGTTGTATGCCGTATTCGGCCCAAAGATATTATAATTTTAAAATTATCATTTCATCCCACTTTTCAGCTCCACATTCGGCCCAAGTTTTTTTCTATATGTTAATTATGTTTATTTCAAAACAGTACACTTGACTTTCTAAGTTATGTTTTTAAAATTATAGGCATTAAAAAATCGAGTTAATCTACATCTACGATTGTAAGTGACCATTTTTATATTTTAAATCTGCTGTTTCATAAAAAAAAACCTTTTATGTTTAAAATTACATAGCTAAAATATTTTTATAGATTTTTCTAATAATTATTATGACCTCTATCATCCTAAACTATGGTTATTATCACCCCTTTCTAGCTTAGCGTCGAGTTCTGGGACAGCCTGTATAATACCTTATTAAATGTTTTTCAATTAGCTCTCTAATTTCACTAGCTACGGTGCACTTAAAATTTTGAGACTTTCTTTATGTTAAGTCTAAGTACAAGCTGGAAAATTGTAATGCTTGACTATTCACATACCTCTGCTTGCAGCAGAATGATATACATTGGGCGAGCAAAATGCTTACTCTCTTTTATAAAGTTTATATGTAACGCTGAGCCAAGACAATTAATTAACAATGCGAATTTAATTGGACGCATTACATAGACATAACAGTTAATTTACATCGGAATTCGTATTTAAACGAGGACATTGTACATAAATGCAATAGCACGCGCTCTGAGTAGGTACGTCAAAATATAACTTTCTTTAGTTAACAATGTAATAACAATAGTGCGATCAAATCAGAATATTTTTGTCAATAGCATTGGATATTCACAGTGTCCCGGGGGTATCACCCGGCATTCAACAGAAACCATTATTTCGAAGTAAGGTATAAGCTTACAAATATTGCAAATGCGTTCAGCTGTTATCGTGTTGAGTAGAAACGCTCCTATATACTTTTTCATTAACTTGTAGACACATATACAGTCGTCGCGCAGAATACACACACACCCACGCGCGCAAGAGCTTATCCTACAAACGAACTTTCGCATTTAAATAATGATATTGTGATTTGTTAATATATTGATTATCATAATTTTTTAATTGGTCTTATTTTTTTGTAAGGTGTGCATTAATTGTGAATTTGAAATGTTTGTATTGAGGACACATTAATGTTAAAATTTTGAAACAATGTCTGTAACGTTGCTGCTAAACGTTTGATATACCTAATTATCTTTGCAAAGTCTCAATGCCTGAACAGGATTTGAACCAGTCAGTCAACAGTAAGTGGGAGCGAATGCCGCGACCAGCGGCCAGACAGGCAGGTGCCGCTATACCGCTGTCACACGTGTACATGAAAATACATTAATAGAAAATGTACCGGCACACGGGAGTTAATTACGTCGAGCTTCGTTACTCGTACGCGACTTACATACGCTGATAAGTAAGAACATTTCCAGTAATTGCCGATCTGTTTCATATCGATTGGAATCCGCTTCGTGGCCGTAAATGGGAGGTCGGCCGCATACCAGACCGTCATCGGGCGGCGCGCCGTCCGCGCCGCCGCCGCCGCTGCCTTGTCTCACCTCTGACATTTCACTGAAGAAGACCGTTTGCTACGCACAGCCTTTGATCTCTCTCGTACACCTGACTGTTGCAATTTTATGCCAGATTATTATGCATTCCAGACGGATAGCAGTAAAAGTGGAAATCATAATAGCATAAAGTGTATGCCGCGTCGGGCTCTGATGCCGCGAATGACATGCGGTTAATTGCGGTTAATGTAATTAAAGGGCTCGTATGGTGGCCTAAATAATCTTGAGAAATTATATTTCCACTAGATAACATGGCGTTATTGGTTATAATCAAGAGGCTTTTTTTTTAAATATATTTAATTAATTTTTTCTTCAGTAAATGAAAATATCGTGAGGAAACATGCCTGTCTGGAGAAGGGACTGAAGAGACTGAGGAACTGACTGTGGTTTCTGTGAAACCACCATCCCGCAATTGGACCAGCGTGATGGGTAAAGCCCAATCGCTCTTTTAGGGTAGAGCTATGTCCAGTACAGTATGTCTGCAAGAATTTAAAACAAAATCCAAGCTAATTTGCGATGCGATGCTAATAAATAAGATGTTAATGCTAATAAGATGCTAGCTATTAACCAGATTATCGGCTTGGTTCAATTTTGGAAAGCATTAAAAAGGCATGTTACTGTTGCCAGCCCACTGCAGTATCATCTGCGAATTAGTGCAATGCAATAGTTCACATTTGCAATTTAATGACCGGAGCAATTACTACAAGAATTAAATAAGCCGTCACTATATTTAGCCAAACATTTAAGTGGATATCCAATATGAGTCCTTTGTTAATATCGGTGTAGATCGATCGATATCTAACAGGAGATTTATGGCACCCGGGCGGCTATTACAAATCGGCAGCATCGGACGCTGCGTAAGCGCAAGGATGCACAATCTACTCGTGACATTAATGGCGCAGATTGTTCATTTACGTGCAACAGCAGTGCGTTGGATTCTGGCATGATTTATTGCACGGCATAACATTGTTGGTTTAGTAGAAGTTCCCACGAAGCCTGCGTGTCGCCGGCGCGAATAATGCCTCGCTACACGTCATGTAGCTACGTCTTTATGTTTTAGTGGACAACGGCGAATTTTCACTAAATCTAGTTTATAGCACCGTTTTAATGTTCAGGTCTTCTATGATACTCAATTTATATTAGGTATGCAGTAAAGCTGTTTGGATAGCGTAGCTATATCTGCATAAATCTAATCCTCATACATAACCATTAGGTACTCGAACCATTACGTTAGTTGGTATTATTGGGTAGAATTCTAGAGTTCTGGTACAAATAACTTTATAAGACTCATGCTAAATTTCCATACCTTTAATAACTGATTTTTACGACTTAAGTAGGTAAATCTGAATGATTTTGCGTTATAATTGATCTCCGAAAATAAGTACTTTTATAATTAAGCTACCTGAAAAAGACTCTCTACCTACACTTGTGCTGTATCCACTTAATGTATTCGTCTGCATATCTTTAATTTGCAAAGATATAGCAGCGACCAATTTCATGTACAACTACTCTGTAAGTCTAATTATTATTTTTGGGTCCTCTGCTAAAATTTCGTTTGATAAAGATAAGCTAGAGAATGCGCTTCTTTTAATTTTAGTTTTCGCTAACAATTCTGTAATCTTAATTGTTATATAATAGTATGGATTTACTTAATTTAGTTCTTGTACTATTCAACTTTCAATTTATGCTGCTAGCCAAAATTACACATATAGTTTCTTCTTGGCAGACTTATTGTTAAAAATGTGGGTAAATTTTTATTACTGGGCATGAAGAGATTTGTCATCTAATATCTCAGGGTAAGAAGCGCAGTGCAGTGCGGCGCAGGATTTTAATGCCCAGGTCAAAATTCTGGCGTTGCTACTGTTATGGTCAGCAAACGTCATGCTCGTCTAGTTTGCGTAAAACAAGTATTTAGTGAGATATATAATTTGTATACAGTACTTTGCTAACTTCCTGTAAAGTACATGACAAAAATAAAAGGCTTACAACTTAACTAGTTTGAGATTAGACCTGTACCTCACAGCTTTACATTGGATACTTTATAAGGGTTATTATTCCTAATATATCGAGTCTTATTTTAACAGACTTTTCAACCTACAAATGTGGTTATATCATTATATTATATTATCTGTGTGAGAGCCATACGACAGATATTTGAAATATGCTAGCTGAGCTACTACTTAGCTACTCGAATTGGCGCCGTCGCAGAATGTCCCTTTCCTAAAATGTCAATTGCACGCAAAACGTCCCTTTTGCACAAATACTCTTTCGCACAATGTCCCTTTCGCAAAATGCCCCTTTCGCACAATGCCCCTTTCGCAAAATGTGCCTTACGCACAATGTCCCTTTCGCACAATGTCCCTTTCGCAAAATGTCCATATCGCAAAATGTCCCTTTCCGTTGGATATTTATCTATCATTAACACATTGTATAGTTTGATCCATTAGCAAAATGTAAAATAAGTGAATAAACATAATTAATAATACGATTATACATTCGATATCTTGTTGAATGATAAAATATCATTCAACAAGATATCGCATGTATGGCGGGTGTGGTGCAGAATAATACTCGTCGCACACTCGCACAGGTCAAACTAGTCTAGGCACCAAAATTATACGACGATGACCGCTTTGTCCTATTAAAATAGTCTAACCACTTTATAATTGGACACATCATTAGTTAAAAAGGTTACATAAACACTGTTAAGTATAGAGTCCAATTTAAGAAAATACATGAGTGTTATGCTCATGTATTTTTTAAATAATAGCCAATAAATGTAGTGTCTGACGTATTTCGAAACCTTTAAATAGTTAGGTACTTTGTAAATTTTAACGGCGAGTGCTATTTTCAATTATACATAATTGGAATAAGAATTGTGAAACTTTTGATGGATTGTAAAGTAATTCGATAGACAACAATAATCTGTTTAACAAAACTCAGCTTTAACCTCTGGAGATTAAAATTCCACATAAATCGAGGTATTTACTCGGTTTGCTTACATCCATTCCGTTACTCACGCACACCAATTTTTTTGCTTGGCTCTAACTATTATGTATTGAACATGGTAATATTGTTGACCTTACTGGATACATGATATTATGAAAACACAGGTAGAACTTGATTTAAATAAGTAGCACATCGCAAGACCGAGACGCGTCATATATACTAGAAGAGAGACATAATTAGCCTTACCTAAAATAATCTCGATTCTCTTAGTCACTGCTTAAACTTCTCTGTCCTTTTCTAGCACGTGCAACTTCACGTCAGAGAGAAGATGGCAGAGCATTTAAGCAGTGACTAACGGTTGAGAAGTTTTTTAAAGTAAGGCCGAATATGTTCACTAATAGTCGATAACTGGCTAAAATGTTAAAAAGATACAATGTTCATACAAAAGAGTGGAATACACGTGATGGTTAATTTTATAAGACAAGCAACACAATAATTTGCCCGATATGCGTCAATCATGATTCCGTTTCGAAATAAGCCAAGATTGCCCTACATCGCAGGTGCATTCACAAAAAAGAGAAACTGCAGAGTTGCGGCGTTCGAAAGAAAATCTTATTATCGACGTAAGGGGCGACATTCGAGACCGCCTGCTCCAGTTACAGAAAACACTCCCCCGATTTGGATCCGGTTCGGTCTGGTTTCGTGCGAACCGACTACCTTCACTCTTTTATGGCGTTTTAATCACGATTATTTAAAGAACTTAATGAGCATTATCGAGATAAAGTTGACATAGTGAAGTACTCTTGAGCAGCTTCCGATTTTTTTCAACGAACCGACGAATACGCCTTTTTTACGCATTGGCGGGGGTCTAAGCTGCCGCGCTATCCGCTCTGACCCTTGTTTGAAATGTTCTTCATGCAATCTCGAATTTCCAATTACCTGATTTAACAAAGATGTAAATGTTCGTGCATAATATCTCTAACATAGGGTAAGTTAGAAATCAATGGAGTCATAAGTTAGGTTATGCATTTGCATGCATAAAGTATTTAATATTTTGTGTATCAAATTTTGGGCTCAGAGCACTCTCTGCGATTAATCTATTAGGTGTAACAAATACGTCTTCCAAAATCAATTGAACGATCAACAGATAGATTCAATTAGTGTGGCGTGTCAAGTAGCTTTGAACTTAAAAACAAACAAAAGACGTCTTGAGTTTCAACAAGTGCGTCATCATTACCATCGTTATTCATCAGCTTTATTGGAAAATTAAATTATTATTAATTGGCAGTTAAGATCTGACGCTTGATGATATGAAGTTATGAGTAGTAACATAATGGAGAGGTAAGCTGGGGTTAAACATTCTGACAGACAGATTAGCCGACTGAGGAATGGTAAAAGAAATCGAAAGTTGCTAGATATACCATGTACCGTTGTAAATGGTATATCTAGTATATGGCATATCTGTGTCATTCGGTTGTCAGTATTATGATTTTATGACTATTGTTAAAGCGGCACGATGTTTACCTCGTTTAAAGTTAATTAGGATTGCAATCAATTTAATATTGGCAGGCTGTAAATGTTAATTTTGTAAAAGTTAATCGTAAAATGGCAAAGTACAAGAGTCAATGCAATTAATTGTTTCTATTAAACCAGTAATAAATAAGTATTACGAGCTGTAGTATGTAAGTTGCTGTTCGGGAAGTAAAATTTATACCATGCATAAATACTCAATGCGTGAGCACCTAATGCCTAATCTTGGATTAGTTATTACGTTTTCTACCTAAGTTCAGAATGCCATGCAAGCACCATGTCATTATAATAGGAGCTTTTTATGACATTTTGCATTCCTTTATGGATTCTACTAATATTGTTCGAGTCTGTTGTGTAGTACGCATGAGATAGAGCTCAAATTCAAATAACTTTATTTCCGTAAAGTAAGTACATGTTCGTATAAATGATTTACGCTAAGTACCTATATACATATAATTTTATGTTATGCACATAAAATGATATGAATATACTTAACGTAAATTCATAAAACTATATTTCATATAAAATAGTTCTATTAGATATACCCATAAATAAATCGACTGATGAGAACTTTCGTTTTCGTAACTCTAATGTAAATTTATGTCCTCGTAGGTTATATTAAAGTTACCTTCATAAAACAGTTCGATTAGACTACAAATTTACGACATAGACAGGTACATGTTAATATTGGTAACAATTAAAATCGATTGGTTGTAAGACGGGAAAATTTTAACAGTGAGACAGTACTTCAGTTTGTTTTTCTAACTACTTAGTGTCCTAAATAAAAAAATCTATATCGGTGGATATTTTTCACACAGCGCCATCTAGCCCCAAACTAAGCAAACCTTGTAATATGGAAACCAGAACCAGATAGCTGATAGAATACTTACGTATACTTTTTTTGTTATACTACACCCAGACACAGAACAAAATCTATGTTCGGGGATCGAACCCACGCCCTACAGTTCTGAAGGCAGACATGCTACCAACTGAGCTATAAGGCAGTCTATTTATACAAACCTAATAATAGTATATTATTATCCACCTGCACAACCACTGAACTAAGTTTCTAGGTAGTAAGTCAATTAATTAACTTTATGAAGCTTCTCAAAATAAGACTTGAACCATTCATATTTTGAGAAAGAGTCACAGTGGAAGATAGTAACAAAAAACGGACCCCAAACAAATGTATTTACATTATTTACTATATTGTGCTTAAATTATGAATGATACATATCAAATATCATACTTAAATGCAAGTTTCCAGAGATAAAAAAGCTGTGGTTGCCCAATGGGAAGACCGCTAACTTAGAATCGTGAGATCCTGGGTTCAAATTTCGGGTCCGTAACAATAAACTCTTTGGAGTGTATGTAAATTTTTTATTGGTACAAATGGCTTTTCGGTGAAGGAAAACATCGTGAGGAAACCTCGTATATGTCTAGAGATAAAATTCAATGACACGCGGGTATGTGAATCCATCAACCCACAACTGGGTCAACGTTATATCGCTCAATCGCCCTTCGAGGCTATAGGCATATTTACAGCAATGATCTATTAACTGGCAGATTATATGAGTACAACAGTTTATGACAGTATTTATTTAATTACTATTTATCACGCTTATGCACATTTATAGGAAATGTGCCGATTACTCTAAAAGGTAAGTGTACTTAATTACCTTTTAGAGTAATCGGCGTAGGTACTTAATCGGCAAATAGCTTTTGCACATTTGAGTTTAACACTTTAGTTGCTTTTCACTGTGGAATGACTTCAGGTTAATAATTTTCAAGTCGTGATCTCACATCAATTTATTTCGCCGTTAATAGTTTGTCCTTATTTCTCGGTATTATCTCGTGTATCGGCGGGTGTCGTAACCGCGGTGCGCGGTACTGTGCCGCCGCTGCGCGCGCGCCGCTTCGTTTGCATATTCCGCGACGGTGTCGAAGCGGGACCGTGTCGTACATCGAACGCTCGTCTAATAAATGTAATTCACAGAAATGTTCACTGTAGGGCCACGCTGTCTTTGTTGTGTTGCACTACTGTGTGGGAAAATGCTTAAATCCATACTAGGAACGAGATTTCAATTTCAATATTACAATTAGTAGGTAGATCTGCAATCGTATTCTGCTTGAGCTCTTCAAAATGGTTCGGTTCAGATCTATAAGTTTTTTAATGTATAGTCTTCAATTTAAAATTTTATGAACCTGTGTGCCCATGACTGTCTAATTCTTTGAACACCCATCCCCATTAAGGTAATAGAATCATAATATTCAGTATATAGTAGTGTGTAGTAGTATTCATAATGGTAATAGAAGTACTTAAGATCAAGAAAATTTTAAGCAAAAACTTTACGCATCAAAATCACAAGCGTCCATAGCGCAATGTTCAGGTTTATCTTCCTTTGACATGTGCCTTTAATAACAATATACATACATTAAATATCTAACTACCTAATTAACCTACTACACAGTTAATTGGACGTTGCAAGTAATTTTTACGGAAAGTCTGACAAAAGTAGAATATGCCTACATTATTAGTTTACTTCGTATTATCTACAAACACATTAATTGATTAGTAATAAGAACTTTATAGTACTAAAATTAATTGCGTTTTTGATTGGATATCAAATAAAGCTTTTAAGAGACTGAAACTATATTGTTTTGTCTTCACAGCTCCGTTCGATTTGGACAGCTAAATCCTTCAAGTACGAATATAAATTGCCACAGGATTGTGTTTATAGCTGGTAGCTATTTAGATGCAGTGCATTGGCAATGGGTCGCGGATGCTGGGATGATCCAGATTCGCGGATCCTTTCACCGCACAGCCTTGAGCCAGGAGTGACCATTACCGACGCTCCGTTGTTAATGTCCTATCGATTAACATAGATCGCCGCTAAAAGATTTAGTGCGCACTGGAGTTTATAACTTTAGGCTATTGTAAGTTGTAACTATATTCACGAGAGTAAATGTTAACTCGGTCTCAGGCTGCTATTCCACTGCTGTCCTACTCGTCGTAGCTTCACCTCGAAAAACACCGGACATGTTCGCCAATTAAACTACGAAGACGTCCGAAACCGGCGGGATGTGAGTGACGAGTTGTTTTGCAATTTAAATCGAGATCGTTATTCTTGTCGATAATGGCTCCTGGTTAATTGGATACGTGGAGTTTCTTCTTTTGAAGTAGGCTTAACGTCATAAATGGATTTATTCCCAAACATCCTATGAATGAATAACTATGTACTTACTTACGTACGCCAAGTATCACGTGTAAGCGTAAGTATATAGGTCTGCAACAAATATGAGTATTGAATGCGATTATTTATTTATTTATTGCACGTAATAAATAACATGACAGTATTACCAAATTGTCCACATCGCTCGAAGAACTGACAACCGATGGGGAAGAAAGGTTCTTGAGTGGCGACCGCGAACCGGAAGACGCAGCGTAGGAAGGCCTCCCACTAGGTGGACCGACAACATTGTAAAAGTCGCGGGCAACCGGTGGATGGAAATGGCAGGTAGTCGTACAGTGTGGCGGTCTAAGGGGGAGGCCTTCGTTCAGCAGTGGACGTCTCCGGGCTGATGATGATGATGATGATGATTACCAAATTGTTACTTATTCATAAGAAACTTTATCAAGTTAAATATAAAAAGAAAAATTTACAGGTAAAATAAAATAGTATATATATAACTATAATATATAAATATAACCACCTGAGTAGCTGGCAGTAGATAATAATGTAACTTCAGAATCTTTTTTAACTTCTGCAAAAACGTGTAATTATATCGGTTTATTGGACAAATAATGCGGTTTTTTTTATGTTTACATAAACAGGATACGATTATGGCAGTCAATATTAACAACCGGCAACAATGCCGTGTCTGATATACTTTGTTGATATAAAAGAAGCAGACTGACTGAGATTTTTGTAAAAACTCCTGACTGAGATATGTGGCAATAAAGGTCAAACGCTTTAAACATAACAAAACAAAACGAAACTAGGTAACTACTATAGAACTCTCCACCTTTAAAAAACTTGCGTAGTACAACGCCCGACGACGTCTTGAAAAGGGAAATTCTATTGTTATTATTCTTTTAAGAGCAATACTATTGTAGTACCAAGTAAGTTGTTACTAGTGTTGGTATTTAATATTATAGTGTTTTTATTTTTAATTCATGCCTGTTATTTATTTCACTATCAGCACCCTTATCATGGACGTTCGCGATTCCGATTGCGATAGCATGCCATCCTGCTCGTACCAACCCACTCGCGCCATGCGCTCTCCTGCTCGCGCACGCTCGCAATCAGAATCACGAACGTCCATGATAAGGGTGCTGCTTGCTGTTGCTTTTGTATATATAGGACTAAATGTACGATACGATACATGGAACGAGTAACAATCTGCTAAAATACTGTCATTTCATCTACTTTTATATAGTTTTTCATATCATTAGGCAAATTTAAAATAAATAGAGCTTTCATAATTAGTAATATCGGGTCGCATTTTGGAATGTGAATTAAAAACTTGTAGACAAGTACGGTAGTGAATAAACCGGAATCGTGAGTTTTAATGCTTTAATTGAAGGGTTCGTTATTCGGTGCATTTATCAAGGTAATTTGGGGCTGGTTTTAAGTGAAAACCATTTTATTTTATAACTTTCCTTTAAAGTGCTCCATATATTGACATTTACTTGAGAAGTTGTCGCGTGCAACGACCGACAGATCATTTTAAGGTCGGACAAAATACGATTAAGAGAGACAATAATTTATTAACTGTGATGTCAAAAATAAGTTTATTACTTTGCTTGCAATCTTGCAAACTATTTATACTATTTTACTACTCAGTACTGGACCTGGGTATGTCCTTAAACTGTAACCAGACCCACTGGTGGACGGGCAGCAGCGTCCTCTTGGTTAACGGTGGTGAGCATTCTGCGATCTCCAAGCCGCCTGCCAAGCGTGGGGATTATGGTAACACTCCTCTATTGGGAGGCCTTCGTCCAGCAATGGACGTCTTATGGCTGACGGCGACTACTCAGCCCAACTAGCGTGTGTATGCGGAGTATGCCGGGCCAGCAGCGTGGTGAATATGGCCCATTCGTCCTTGAGGGTAGGTAGTCCTGTAGGTAGGTAGGATAATTAAAAAGGCTGGTTATGCTAAAGACTTCCGTAAAATTGATAGTATATTTATTTGTTTGAGTGGGTACTTAATAAAGGCTCTTGATAGGTATAAAGCTAGTCTAAAATATCATGTACTTCAAAAATGTTTATCACTCGTGCCTGCTTATAGTTTTTAGTATACTCTTTTATCAAATGCCACTCTTCCCTCATTCCATATGTCTCTATTAGGTGCTACGGTGGGCCAGTCCTTTTGAACATCAAGCTCGTCTTTCCACCTCCTTCTTTGAATAATAATTACATTACAACAATTATAAAGCGTAACAAAATGTTAGTTTCCAATCCCACAGACATTATTTAAACTTCACTTGTCTCTATCGGAGTTGAACCCGCGACCCCTAGTTTACAGCCCACTTACACCACCACGCACTCGTAAATACCTGTACATATTCTAATCTCGTACTAATGATCAGTAAACACAGCTGCACGTACTCTAGAATATATATACATATTAGGTATGTACTCTAGAACGTACGTACTCGCAGCGGGTAAATAATGTGGCGGACATGCAGAGATCATCGAACGATTTACCATAATGTGCACTCTCACTTAGCTAGCAGCGTAATCGATGCGCGCCTCCGTGCCGGGTCGTGTGTTCGTATACTGCAACTCGTGCGCATCCCGCCTTACACACGTGCTCTCACATAAGGAAATAGCACGCGGAATGTATGCCGTTGCTTGGAAACTTATGAGGATCATACAGGTATTATAAATCGTATTGCCATCGTTACCAATATAAACGTGCGATAGAGATTTATAAATGCAGGTCTTATTATAATACAAGCTTTGCTTAGTATGGGCTATTATTTATTCTGTGGTATGGGGCTAGATGGCGCTGTGTGTAAAATGTCCCCCATTTTTTTTATTTTTACTATAGTGATTTTTGGTCTTCTCCCCAGAAACCTAACAAACTCTTTCGTATTTGATATGTATTACTTCAGAAGATCTGGGGGCACTCCATTGTCCTCGCCAAGATGATTACTATTTACTTGCTAGCTGCTAGCCTGCTACGATCGATTTTTATGAATACTCTTTTATGTTGATGAAAAAAAGACGACTTTTTGTCGAGAAAATAAAAAAACAAAAAAATATATGATAAAAATTGTGCTAATAACTACAAAGCTAGAGATATTACAAAATTCAGAGGAAAAAAAATGTATATTTGTTTTTATTAAATTACATTAAATTTAATTATATCTTGTTGTTTTATAAATCGATTTGAAACATACACGAAACATTAAAACTAAATTCAATAACAGAAGTTGTTGCAGGCCGTTTATAAAAATAATATCAGAAATTATAATTTCCTAGCTTACATTTTGTACATACTAAATATGAATTTAGTTTATTATTCGGTCAACGCGATATAAATACGGCATAAGTTAATTTCTCGATAAAAATAACTCAACCGTAACCACAAACAATACCGACGACCATAATAATGGAGATTTGCGTTTCTTTGTTTTATACAGAACGTTGACAAAGTGGAAATATTTATTGCTTGATTGGTTTATTGATCTCTTACAACAAAGTGTAAAGAGGCTTCGTGAAGCATAAATCGATGGAAAGCGGCGAGCTTGCGAGCATGGCTTAAACTCTAGAACACCGCACACCGCTTCAAGATACTTAAACGTTTGCGAAGATATATTAACCACTAAACAAAGTTACGATAAATTGTTGTTGAAAATAACGCCACAAAGGTATAATACCAAAAATAAAATATAACAAGTTTTCATTCATAAAACTGAGCAAAAGCTAAACTCATTATCAAGAACCTTTTAAGGTACTAAAACTTGTTTGGATTGAAATTATATTTTTGCTGAAGCTTTGTATATTCTTAGCAATCTTACTGCGATTTTTTCAGTGTTTTTATACATTCAAAAAAGCGAAATGCACTTGCGAGATCGCGGCGCAGTGATCTGGCCCTTAAACGTATTACTTATATGGCGGGATTGACACCTGTAAACCTCGACACATGCGCTTGCGCCGGCTCTCATTCAAACCATAATACCGATGCACATTTGTGATAAATTAGACACGGTTCACTCGACGACCAATCTCGAAGCTCCGCTCAGCAATCAGTTTTGCGCAACATGGACCGTTTCCTCGTAAATCGTTACGGGATTAGACTTTACAAAGTATAGCGGCTTTTATACACGACTCGTCTTACCAGTTATATATTTCTAGTAATATCTACTATTTATGTCTTATTTATGGTAATATTTCCATAAATGCAGGAAATGCCTATAATTTACGAATTTAAAATTATCTGTAATTCGCAGCTATACAAGATATTTCAGGCGTGTGGAGTGAAACAGAAGGATGTCAAGCTACCTATGAAATGTGAACAACGAGTCATCATACAAACTGGATCACGTGACTGGTCATCGTGAATAGATAGAAACTCATATTTTATCAAATTTGTGTTCTAAAAGTAATTAACATCGATAGGTAGATCAATCATCAATCAGACCTTTTACTATTGTTAATCTTATTTGAAACACCCGTATAACCAACAAGGGACAACTCAGGTAACAAGTTATGGAGTAAACAGGTTCTTTCTAGGTAAGCGTGCTCCATCCTAGACCGCAACGTTGCTTAGCATCAGACAGGATGTGGTCAAACGCAAGCCTAATACAATAAAAACAAACTAAGACCTTGCAAAATATGCAAGCCGTACTTTGCTAATGCTAAGCTATGCCTAATTACACCAAATGATGAATCGATCATAAATTGTATTATATTAATAAGAGTACTTATAAATTGTCATGAATATCTTGTTAACGTTTCGTGCAATAACTTTTTAGTTGAGTATGGGTGGGTACACATAAAGTGGATAGATATGTAAAACAGCTACTTGTGTTGTGAGCACCGAAGCATCTAAAGCTTTCCAAATAAAAATTATCCATAAATCTAAATCACAGCACAAAAAATAAATTTAGCTCTGTTTGGTTTGTGTACGGTACGTATCACGGAAGTCCATGATAAGGTTCTGTAGCATGAAACTGTCTGAGAAATAAATAGTTGATCATCTCCATAGGCTGAATTTTTTAATGTGTATAGTTACTTGTGCTGTTTCTGGAACATTTTCCGGTACCGACCCAGATAATGTTAATTTCGTCATAAAACTAATTATACGTTTCTTATCAGCATTGTTTTTAAGAAATGCATTTATATTAATAAATATCGAGTAACTATTAGACTCCAAGAAATAGTGGAAAAAAATATTGTAAATAAAATCTTTCTGCTAGAGTACATAATTTTTAAACACATAATAATATTCAAAATTCAAGAATTTACAAAATGAGACGTGATTTTGAAAAATAGATTTAGAAAGCTGACGGGACATTTTATTTTTTTCGGAAGACTTTCCTTTATATCCTCACTTTCCATTTAAAGTTCGTAACCGGAAAAAAAAACCTGTTAAGTACGAGTATAATCATACTTGTACTAAACTTGTCTGAAATTTCAACTTCATTAATTGTTTAGTAAATTTATGTTTCAATAAACAACATTTTGATACACATACGTATCTGAAACGATATATAAGAGCAACAGAACCCTAAAAATGATCTCAAAAGAGGAACAAGTGAGCTTCGCAAGCACAGTTTCACTCGAATGATTGATACGCAGCAACAATAACAAAGATCGAGTGCTGTCAGGCGCTGGACGCTCTCATTTTAAGCATACCTATCTTACTTTAAGAGTGCGACTAATGCCAGAAAAATATCAGATTTCACCCGTGCGTCTTGCATTAGTTTAGAGTCGAAAATCGCATGATACAATAGATGATGATGATGGCTTTGAGCAATTTAGGTGGGATTTTATTTAATTATTCAAAATGTAGGCATGAAATAAAAAAAATAAACGGCTACTGTGCTAAAACATTAGTTTGGCTATGTAATTCGTAAAAAATAATGTGGTGCTGTCGCTGATAATTTAGAGCATTTGAATTAAAACAGTTTTTTTTTTGTTGGTAATTTGTATATTTTTTTTATAAATAAACCAGATTATTTTCCAAAATTCTATTCAGTTACTCGGCTTCTTTAGGTTTTTCCCCTACCTATAGTATTTTTTTAATCTGAATATTTACGTTCTTTATCATTAAACTATGTGTTTAAAAATACACCTTTTACTTACTTTTGGCATTAGTCGCCCCCTTAACGCCTCATGCGTGTATCTTGATGGCTGAACTTAGATGAAAGTAGATATCACAGAACACTGACACTCGATGTAGGAAAACATTTCGACTGAAGCCAAAAGGTCACCTACGCCAGGGAAATGACAAGATATTCCATGCATTTAATAAGATTAACAAGATATTACGAGTGTAATGTGTACTTCTCACGAAAATGTCGGTTTAGATGTTTAGAGTGGTATGAACTCCGCCTATCATCGTTTTACTCGCCAAATCATATGTCGGTGATGCATGCGAACCGCGATTAGAAAATCTAAACACTTGACCTGGCGATTGAACTCAGGACCCCTTTCTCAAGCACCAGAATATCTTTATTATAAAAATATATCTCGACTATAAATCAAAATATTGCTATTCATAATTTCGTTATTTATATTCGATATTGTGTGATTATAACTTTTAATAATTTCACCTCAAGTGAATTAGATGAGTGCAATTTATTCAACACCTTCAATAAAATCGAAAGTTTGCGCATTCAAGCACTTTTGAAAACACAAAATCTATCTAGGCAGGTATCTATCGATAGATGACAGAGAGTTAATACCAGTTAGTTAAATACTTTTTTTAAATCTTTTTTTTTACTGGGCGAAGTCTTTATTAGTTACAACAAACTACAATGACTAAGTACTTTTACTACTTAACCTACTACACAAAAACAAAAGGATTGTTAGTTAGTTAACTTAGTAAAGATACATCTCAGCCTTTCCTAAAAAAATAACAAGGCAAAAGTAGTCTCGCTTGTTCCAATAACATGTAACAGATTAAAGAGAGTTGCGATGAATAGACATTCTCAAGTCAAGTGCGCTGGCGCAGCGCACGCAACTACGTTGGATACTTCGAGGAATTTGCTAGACAATCTTTGATTTGAGTGGAAAATTGATCTTATTTGCTTTTTACACGGAATTTTACTGACACAAAAATGCCACTTGAGTCATCTCGACTCGGTCGAGACGTGTCCGCTCGATGAGAATCACTCGCGTGTTCACATCATTTGCATTCGTAAAGGGAAAGTGTATTTCCGCGCAATCAGAACAGTAGATAGTTGGCTACTGCTCTTATTGTTTACTGATCTTTTTCGGCTAATCATTTATTAGGTAGCATTTATTATTGTAGCGCTCGTGGCGTAGCTTATCTAGGTGATTCTAAACGATCACCGATGTTAAGCAACGGACGGTCCAGTCAGTCTATGACGGTCGGACGGACAGTCGGATGACACGTTAAATTGTTGGTCCCGGTTGTTTGTTCTAGTTTCTATAACAACAACCGTCAGCCATGTCAGAGGCCTTCGGGCGGCACATTAATTCTGACACTAGGGCTGGCCACTCAGCCTATACGAACTTACTTACTTTATTTATTAGGTTCACAGTACTTTTTTTTATATACTATCAAGTGACGAAACGAGCAAGACGTTCGCCTGGTGGTATGCGTCACACCTGCCACTAACAGTAGCAGTGTTAGAATTGTGATCTTGTGAACATAATTCTGCGCCGCCCTGCACTGCGCTCGTCACCCTGAGATATTATATGTTAAATCTCTTCATACTCAGTAATTTCTCTGGCAACATTGCCCGTCAAACCGGTACACAGTAATGCTTGCACACTACTGCTTGGCAGTTGAATAACTGGCAAAGGTGTGGTACTTCCTCAGGCGGACTCTGCAGTAGAGTCCTACCACTACAAAAATATTCATAATATCATTTTACTTATTTACAAAAACATACATAAACATAGACGAAGGCGATGTAAGTCGGTCGCATGTTTTGTGCTGTTGTTATTAATTCAATATTGATGAAATTAATTTATTACAATAATTAAACATTTGTGTCAAGTTAGCATTGAATACTTGAATTTCTAAGCTTGTCGTGGTGCAGGTTAGTTAGTGATTCTAGCTGCAGTCCAAATTTTTGCAAGCGATAAGTATATAGCTGAATATCTTTTATTTGACCTCCTTGTGTTGCATAAATTTAAAAACACAGACTATTAAAAGTCTTAAAACCGGCTAAACAAGTAATCAGGTTTTTTTTGTTACAATAAAACTTAAAACAATTATCTAACGTGCACCTATTACTTACACCTATATTACAATGTGAACAGCTTTTAAGACAAGCGCCGGCCGGTCGCCTGCCAAACTGGTCGTTACTAGCACCAAATAAAAACTTAAGCAGGATTTCTAGTATAATCCGCGACATAATTAACACGGAAAAATGCCAATGACACAAAAGCATCAAGCGTTCACGTGCAAAAAGTTTAAAGCCTGTTGTCATTGGTGCTCAGGCGGCTGTGGCAGCGCGGGTGGACCGCATGCCTTCAGAGGGCATTCAGGTGACAAACGTAATTTCCGGGTTTCTAGGTTATTTTTGATACTAAATTATACGTTTTGAGAGCAACTTTTGATCCATTCTGTGAGTGTGAATTTTGGCTAGGTTGCCTATACACTATACAAACATAAATACATGTACAAATCTAAGGTGGTAGCGCGTTGATGTCTTTTGTTCGGTGTGTTATTTTACTGAACTGAAAGCACTATTTACTATAGTTTTAGAATAAAACTAACTAATGAATATCTTTTTTCCAGATTTCACAAATATAAATTTTAAAGTGGTAAATAGCATTTTTACAGTTTTACCAGCCCATTATGAGTCACATTACCTGTACCTATCAAAAATCAATAGAGTTCATAAACAAACCGTGCTCTATATAATATTGTGGACAATTTACTCCTATTAAAATAACACCTGGAAATACGCTTATGCCGAAGGTAGTTCCGTGTCAGTAGACGTCCGGCAAACCTTCGATATTTCCGAACAAACACAGTTGAATCACCCGCGAGAGCGTCGAGAGGGGGAAGCGGGGCGGTGCGCGGGCGCAGCGTGCGAACACACGCCCGCGAGGTCGCTGTCTTTTTACTCGCTTTACCTCCTGACATTCGAACTTAATGGACTTGCTTTATTGAAATTTAAGCAGTACAACTACCAGAGTAATGGAATAAAATTAGGTTATCGTAACGAGAAAACAGTCTTCGAGTGGCCATCTTTATTTAAGCTCTCGGGCCTCGACGGCGGCGGCGGTCCAATAGGAATTCGAAACATTTAGCATTGGTCGTGCACTTCGGAATGCTATTCTTCTCGCTCATCGCGCCACGACTGCGCGCAAGTGCGAAAAGAATAGATATAGGAGCGTGCTCTTATAGACGACTACTCATTGTTCTTGGCCGTAATGGAACAAAATAAAGACAGAACGGCGGTTTTCGTGACTGTGAGATAAAATTACCAAACATGACGAGTGCAAGCGAGACAAAGTATAAGGTTTATAGGTCGATGGCCGAGCAAAGGAACTTAAAATTGGATTTTCTTACGAATTATACTTCATTTAGGACACGTCTATCATAATTACGTAGGCCGATTCCATGAGAATTATTGATGCTAACGCGCAATAAGTAGCTATAACACAGTGCCCCGACATTTTTGCGTAGCGTTTTCAATGTAAATACATAATTGATGAATTCTTGATTATTATGTACACAGTTTTTGCTGGATTAGTACCGCAACTGGTTTATTTCGGTTCGTGATAAAATATGTTGACTCAAGGGAATATGATCATTTCTCAGATTGCAGTTGTTTTTAGGTAATATAGGTTTGCGTTTGACTACGATCTAATGCTAAGAGAAGCTGCAGTCTAGGATGGAGCGCGCTTGCTTTGAAGAAACCGATTGACTCACGATTTCTACTAGACCTCTGTCCAGCATTTACCTAAAATGCTGACAAAAGAAATAAGTTTAATTAGTTTTATAAAGAGGCCGACAAAAGCATGACATTCTGTTCATATTGTAGTAGAAGCAGTGTAGTGGTTGTAGACACTTATTATGATTTATTACACTGTGATATTATGACGTAGCTATGACTTAAGACTGTTGCTTGTAACTAATTAAATATAGATTTTAATTTGAAAGATTTTTATTAATGGATTTGTATTTGTATACTAATACATTTATCAAAACATTTCAAATTAAAATCTTAATTTAGTATTCAGATTTACGCGGAACTGAAATACCAAGTCAAATACTGAAAAAAGTTTTTCATACATTTTGTCAAGGGGGTTATGATAAATAAAAAAATCCATGGAATAGCAAATGCTTTTTGCGTTTTTATGGTTGGCCCCATAGTAATAGTTGTTCACAATGATTAGTTCCAGTCCTCCATTACAGTTATATAAATACATATCCCGTAAATATTCAATTATAATTGACAGGAATGAACAGCCGTGATAGTTTAAAACAATATTTTATAATGACCTGATTTTCGGTTTAGAATTACCGTTCCACGTAACCGTCATGTTTTTCGGTTTGAAGGGCAATGCTACCAGAGAAATTACTGGGCATGAAGAGGTTTGACATCTAATATCTCAAGGTACGAGCGCAGTGCAGTGCGGCGCAGGATTTTGTACGCAAGTTCACAATTCTAGAACTGCTTTGTTATGGGCAGGCGTGTAGCTTACGACTAGAAAAACGTCTCGCACGCCGTTAAGTGCGAGTCTTCTTGCGACTTGTGACTCGGACTACGAGGGTTTCGTACTACCACAAGTTCTAGGTAATCGGCGATTGTATCTAACGAATATTCTGTGAAAATTTTAACCGGCTACTTAGTGCGGTTCGCGAGATATAGGTAAAAATCGGAGAGACGGATGAGCAGATAAAGACGGTAGGTGACTTATTAATAGGGTACAGTTGCATTCTCTTTGAGCACGCAACCCTAAAAAGGATTAAAACCAGCGAGACGTTTCTCGCGGCGAAGTTTTAGCGGATTATTTTTTCGCTGTGTAATATTAAACCACAATAATGTGGTGAAACATGTCTTTTCTTGTCGTTTCTAAGACTTTGTAAAAGCTCCTAGTAAAGTCGCCAAAATAATAGGGCATGACTTGGGCTTGACCGTGATTTTATTTTATGACTGATCGTGACATGAGTTTTTATAGTAACAGGTCTATTTGACCCACATGCCACCCACCAAATTGGCCTAAGAAAAGGTTTTAACTTGTGTGTAAATCCCTTTCTACATAACTCTTCTAAACCCTACAAACTTATTCGTACTGGTGGTCAAATGGAAGAACTAAACATATTCAGTAGGCAGCTATCACTTCAAAACCTACGATGGTGGCTCCCTGGCTCATCTGTAGAGATAGGTTAGTCAGATTATAAGCAGAAGCTGTGATCGAAATCCTCTAAAAACAACGAACGAAACGCTTGCGCTTTTTAGTAGTGTAGAGCGACATCTAGTAATTTTTTTGGAAACTAAAGGAACGAATAATATTCAAGGTTTGGCTTGAGAAATGACGATATATCTACAAATTATCAATTTTCAGACTATTCCCATAACTACTGTTTTATGAACTCGCTTCTTGTCAAATTTCATGATCCTAGGTCAAGGGGAAGTACCCAATGAATTTTGATTTAGTTCACTCTAAAAAACACGCAAAAATGACCATATTTTTTTTATTGCGTTCACTTAGAAGATTGTTTTTTTTACAGCTTCAAGGGACTGTTGACTTACATATTTGATATTCATTTCAACTTGATACCCCTACGCGTTCTAGAGAAAAAGGGTCTTGACAGTCAGACAGACAGACGGACAACGGAGTGATCCTATAAGGGTTCCTTTTTTCCTTTTGAGGTACGGAACCCTAAAACAAACGTATATTGTGAGATAAGGTCCTGCGGGCGCGAGGCGAGTAGCGGGACAGACGCGGGCGGCGCGGGCGGCGGCACTCCAGCGCTCGGGCACCGTTACGCCGGCGTCCTTGGCTGAGTTCTTTCTTGCGCGGGCTCAGCAGGTCGCTCCGAACTCGTTCCGCGCTGTTGGTACCACTGCGCACGTGTGTCTATCTGTGTTAGTACACCTCTCTATGTGTGCACTTGCTCGCCTCCTGTCTTGCCTATCTCTACGAGTGCTCTACTGGTGTATGTGTGTGGTTTTGATTAGTCCTATAACGGATATTACGGAATGCCTCAAATTTCAGTGAGATATTACTAGTTGGGGTTTGATAGAGAACGCTTGTCTGGCGTTTTGAAACTATTTATCCAAAAGTACTAATTATCTAAAGAAAAAAGCTAATATGAGTCAAGGTGGTGGTTCGTAGACTGACAGACTCTTTTATGTTACAAAAAATTCAACAAAGTAGATAATACGTCGCTTATAAACATTGTCAAAAATAGGTTGGGAACAAAACTTTATCAATCAAATCAAACTGAGCGAGTTCGTTACGTCAGCAGTCACGATATCGATAAATTGGATTTGTGGCCTTGCGCAATATCTGTTAGTGAACAATGACATACATTATTACTCGATCAGCTCCGAACAACTCGGACACAATTATTAACAGCCAAGGAGATCTTTATTGTATGTTGGACACCCGGAACGTTGGCGGTGGAACGTATTGCGTGATTAGTATTTAATAATTATAGTCTGTGCAGAATATAGTTCGCCTTGGTCAAAACGCGGACTATTGTCACGATTTTTATACAACCCTATTTCTTTTGGAAAATGACGAACCTAGATTCTATATCAACATTTCTTTGTTATTGATCGTGCGAGCGGAACGAACGAAGTCTTTGCAACAACTGGCAAAATTTACTATCATCTCGGATGTTTATATGTTAGTCGCTTAAAGTCTTATTTTTCAACTAATCTTGACGACACTTAGTGTGTGTTCTACAATTTTATTGTTTCTTTTAACGTCGGCGATTATTGACTATTGGGATATTTCCCATGGGCCGTACCATGAACGCTTATTGCAAGGACCAAATAGGCTAAGCTGCCGACGCTGCGTAACCGCGAACCGTATTGCGGGGCGATAAAATTCCCAGTCGTGCAGCGTCAGCAGCTGAGCCTATTCGGCCTCGCAATAAGAGGTGTACGGTACAGCCCCAGCAGGACTAGGATGTGCATCACGAGAAAATTTTGTCTTTATGTCGTGCGAAAACGAGACACACTTACAGAGGCATAGCCTTGTCCTGTTTTTAAGAATCGAGAATTTTTTTCTCGCGGCGCGCACCCTAGGCCTGACAACGATCTGTGTCTAAGGCCCTGAAAATGCCTTAGATACTGATCATATAATGAGACCGAATGAGAAAAAAATAATGAGACTGAAGTTGTGTAAAATAGAGCTAGGTTGGAATGTGTATTTTTAACAGACAAACTAATTTTCTAGTATGTTTTGTTTGTGTAAGTATGTTTGTTTATTTAGAATTCGTTTGGAAAGATTAGACATTTAAATCCCGCCTAGCTTCACACAATTCTGGTGGATTCTTGCTCTTAGGTGTAGCACTAGTAAGCTAGATTCCAGCTAGATCCCATCCTAGATTTACTGTGCAGACAATCAGTTGTTGTTTTTTAAATTAAACTAAAAATAATAAAGTACATGGTTTTACTATGAAAACCAACGTGGTTTTGACACATTTTAGTTTTATTTATACGGCGTTATCAAGTTTAATTACTGTTTATGCTCTGGTTATAGTTATCATCACATCCGCAAAACTTTTTCAAGGATTGAAAATAAGGCATGGCATGCGCCGAAAGGTATAAAAAATTGCAGCATCCAATTTGAGCAATCTCTAAATAATATATTAATACATAATTATACTTTATTTTTTTATTGCTATCAAGTGAAAAGACGAGCAAGGTCTGGTGGTAAGCATCACGCCTGCAACTAACAGTAGCATTGCCAGAATTGTGAACTTGCAAACACAATCCTGCGCCGCATTGCACTGCGCTTGTAACCCTGAGATAGATGTTAAATCTCTTCATACCCAGTAATTTCTCTGGTAACATTGTCCTTCAAACCAGAACACAGTAATGCTTGCACACTACTGCTTGGCGTTTGAATAACTAGCAAAGGTTTGGTACTTCCCCAGGCGAAATCTGCATTAGAGTCCTACCACTACAAAAAACTACTACTACTGAAAACTTAGTCCGTTTTGAAATAATACACAATTGAAACAACCACGCAGCTTCAGTCTAATTTTTGGTAAGATTGGCCGTTGAATCCATACGAACTAACTCAAGTTGGTGTATTGTTACAATATCACCAAACATTATCATGGATATTCGACTCGTAAGCTTTGCTATTGCCTGCACATTATGAAGATGTTGCGAAGTTATTCCGTGTGCTCGTTAACTCTTACAATAAATTTCGAAATGGTATATAATCGGTAAAGGTCAGCGATCATCGATATAGTATCTCGCGCTCTCGATTCAAACTCAATACTTCGGGCATTCGAACGACCAATTACTGAGGTTCTTAATTGGATTTTGTTTTTATTTTAATGTAGGCTGTAAAGAGGTTTAATGCGATGCAGCTAATATAGCGGCGAGTTTGCACGTTGGGCAATGGACAAGGTCGCATGCAGCCACTGCGGCCCGCTACCGTGCTCGGTGCCGCAACACCGCGCCAATGTGAGCTTTGATTTTCGATACACTTGTGAAATACCTACAATACAACTAAAAATTAAACTTTTTCCAATAGAATATAGAGTTCTAACTATTCATTTGACTAAGAGAAGTAATAAACATGATTAAGAAAAGTAGCTATAGTTGTTAAAAGCCTTATGCACTGCATCAGCCTTTATTAATACCTACGGCTGGGCATAGGGCCATCAATAGGCCATTTACAATGCATGCCTGGTGTGATTGAATGCATTAACATACTTACACCAATGAATTTGTTTTCCAAACATATTTTTGTTCCGGTTTCCTCGCAATATTTTTATTTACCGAATGGTGTGGAGTATTTAATACCTGATATGATTTTTAAAATCCGTACACAAATTCGTAGAAACACATCAGTACAAGCTAAGGATCACACTCACAACCTCAAAAATGTCAAGCACGTTTTCTGTGGGCCTAACTGGCCCACAATGACTTCAGTTATGTATCGGATTATTTCGATTTTTAAAATAGCTCTATTTTAAGCTCCCATTAAATAGTGAAACATTTCGTGCTGCTTAATATAGTATTGGAATAAACTCTTGCACAAACGTAATTTACGTCTAAAAAAGGTAAGAACTCGAATAAATACCAAAGTCTATAAATAAATTTCCACCGAAATTTGATAAGACGGCTTGCACAAAAAAAGCGCCATGCGTACCTATCGCACCATGAATCAAATTAATACACAATTATTTTACACACACATCGGCAGTAAAATGAATCGTACATAGTGCTCAAGACGATTATTGTGTGCGTAGAGCGAGCTGTGTGTGTTTACACACACACGCACGCTGGAGGTTCAACGTACCAGTCACCACTACGCGAGTTCCTTGTTCCACTTTAACACTGACACTATATTATTATTGTTCCAATGGAGTTTCCGAGTAAAACTTTTTTATACGTGTCCTTATTTTTATCGACGCAAGACAAGTTGGGTTATACCGATCCAATGCCGATACACGCAGCGTGACTACCCGACAACTATCCACAGCAAGTATGTCACATAGACAACTCTGTGATCGTTAAACAATAAAGATTGAGTCATGTTAAATGCCTACAATATGTTCTATTACTAAATACGTATCCTAATTAATTTCGCGTCGTTAACAATACAGCTATTTAATACATTAATAATTTCATAATTAGTTTCTCAAAATAGAGTTTACTTAAAATATACCTGAGACAAAACAAAAGTTTTAGTTTTGTGATTTCAAAACTTGCAACCGTATGCTTTTAAGAGCTCGCGAGTATAAAGTTTAGTACAGTAATAACTCCTGCTCGTAATAAAACGGTTCGTAGTTATAAACAATCATTATAACTTGTTATTAAGATAAATGTCAGTTAACGAGACAAAGGATAACTACGACCAGCAGAGATTAAATATTACAAACAGTCAGCATACGGACAATCGGTGATAATTCTTAAGCCGATGTCGAACGCACAAACTGTAGTTCAAAAGACATCAACGCGCGCGTCTCTCTCGTAGCATGCGTAGCACTCGCTTATATGTGGCAGTATTATAAAAAAAGCATGAAATGAGATAAAATCACTACAAGATTTTATTATAAAAAGCGAGTATTTGTATCTTTTGGGTTTTACAGAAAAGTTGCCCAGTTTCTCTGCTATGCCTATGAGTTTCTGTTTTATAAATTATCATATTATTTTTAAACCCTCCTGATGTTAACCGAAGATGCGGTCAAAGATGGAGTAAGCTTGCCTAAAAGAAACTGGTTCACTCCCAACTTATACCAGACACCCAGATCAAATCAATTTTACCGATAGATAAACACTATTGGTACAATTAGTATTATCGATTTTTTTTATCGGTATCGATTGTATATTACGCAATTTACTTGTACATGAAGCTTGATTGTGTAATTTGTATCTCTAAGATTATCAAGCTTTGACCTAAAAACACACATTTTATTCTTATCACTTAAATAGGCTCGAGGGCAGCAAACTAGATAGAAAAAAAGTTGTAACCTACTAAAATAATTTGTAACTTTTGGCCCTAACTGTTCGTGCAATAATTATTTTAGTGCTCTATAATTTTATTAACGTTATTTAAACAAAATTCTGAAAAACAGCAAGAGTCCGCGCAAGTTTTAAATTTTGCATGGCCATTGTGCTCATCATCCTGAGGTAAAATGTTATTTTAAATCTCTTTAATCTATTTTTTTTATAAACCACTTACGTACTTACGTATTTCACACAGTATAAAAAAAACATGGTAGCCTGGTTGGAACACTGCTCGACTTGTAATCTTGCGGTCGCGGGTTCAAATCCCTGCCCATACCAATGAGCTATTTGGAGTTTAAATACGGATTTGCATACTACGGGCTTCTCGGTAAAGGAAAACTTCGTGAAGAAATCTGCATACTTTCGGAGAAGAAATTTAATCGTGTATGTGAATCTAGCAACCCGCAACTGGGCCAGCGTGGTGGATATGGCCCAATAGCCTATCGGGGGTAGGTATGTCCAACAGCGGACTATTAAAAAAAAAACTTGACTATGCCTTTATGCAATTTTTTTTAAACCAATGGGTTTTGATCACTCTATAAACAAATAGCAAGGTAGCGAATAATTTAATAAGTGGCTAGCCTTAAAACGATATAGTTAGGAATATGAATACAGTTCCTACACTGTTTTAAAATTTCCCAGTTGTTCAAACATAATCACGGCAAATTTCCCATAGATCACTTTAATTAGTCATACTAAAACCGTAGTTCCTGCATTTCAAGATATCTGACCTTTTCTGGACTCTTAAATAATTATGCTATCAGGTCTGCTCTACGCTCACCTCGGCTACAAACTAATTATTAATATTCAGTTGCGAACAATATTTTGTGAACTGACAAAAATAGCGGCTATGTGCAACGCTATCATAAAATCTTAAAACTGGTTTTGCAACATGCCATTGGATTTTTATTTAGACAGACAGTCGTGCATTCAGAATTTTATATTTTATTAATATACTTAGATGCATTTGGTAGGTATGCTTCATTTGTTTTATTTCTAGATTATTAATAGGACTGTCTTTAACTCTCTCTTCGCTCTGACCGATGCTTAGTAGTGTCTTATTACTCAGTACTACTTTGTCACTTTTATTTTGATTTCAATTAAATAAATTGAAAGTCAATTTTGACTTTAATATATGAGAGGCTCTATATAGAATCATCATCAGTCGGCGGACATATACAAGTATCTCCTTTTAAGGCAAACAGGATATTAGATTATTTATTTTCGAATGATTAATGGAAATGCATCTCATAGATTCAGTTGGAGTTATATCAAGTGATTATAGAAAGAAAGTTTAGCAGCGAAAGTTACTTATGCAAAAGAGCAAAAGCGTAAAGTAGAATTAATATCTAAGCCATCGGGATTTTGTTGTTTTGTTAACATTCTTATGCTAATGATACAATAAAACATACGTTTTAATTTTGCTGCACTTCAAGTTATTTTAATAATTGTCTTTGTAATAAGTAAGTAAGTAAGTTCGTATAGGCTGAGTGGCCAGCCCTAGTGTCAGAGTTAATGTGCCGCCCGAAGGCCTCTGACATGGCTGACGGTTGTTGTTATAGAAACTAGAACAAACAACCGGGACCAACAATTTAACGTGTCATCCGACCCACGGTAGCGCTCAGAAAATAAAATGCCACTCACGGTCACCCATCCGAAGACTGACCGGACCGTCCGTTGCTTAACATCGGTGATCGTTTAGAATCACCTAGACAAGCTACGCCATGTAGCTACGCTACGTCTTTGTAATGAAAATAGTATTATACAAGTGCACGCGTAATTTTTTGCAATTATAAAATATACAAAAAATGTTTGCGGTTAATCGCCAAGTCATAAAACTGAGGTAGATTTACTTTTTAACCCTTTAAATAATAAGTGTCATTTCCTGTTTGTACAACTTTATATGCGTCAGATTTCGACTTTTACGAAGGAGGTAATTTACTCGGTTCCTTATAAAGGTTAGCTCTACGGTTGATCTGCCATCAACCAATTGAAACAATAATACGCGCCAACATCGTCTGAACGTCTTGCCCTTGACTTTTGGCCAAAGTTACCGTGCATGAAATCAAGCGGAATAATATGATGTCAGTCCTTTAAAGATTATGATCTAAAAGCGAAATATCTATAATTTAATTTGTAAGGTGCATCTTAGCCAACGCGGTTAGTGTATTTAAGTTTAATTAACCGACTTTAAAAAAGAAGGAGGTTCTCAATTCGACTGTATGTTTTTTATTTATTTTTGTATTTTATAATGACAAGTGAAAATGAAATATGTTCTCGCACTGCAATGTCATTGCATTGATAATCCTGAGAGGAAATATTTAAATACTTAATATTTTTGAATTATTATATATATTAACATAAATACTAAATACTATACTAACAATAAATAGATTTTTAAATAGCTACGAGTAAACTGTTACAAATTACAACCTACTCATGATATGAGCAAATGTAACGTGGCCTAATACTCGTATGTAATTATTTCAAATTATTGACACACATACATTTTTAATTAATTATGAATTAAAGAAATTATTTAATGTCCTTATGTATTCAATTTTGTTGCTAGTAATTGTTGGCATGTATTTAGTTATTTTAATACTTATTTCAATAAATAAGTATTAAAATAGCGCAACAAACAACGAACAAACAACAACAACACCAATTTTCTTCTTTTTTTTTCATTTTCGTTTTCTTTATTCTTTTTTTGGCTTTATAACAATTTATAAGTGAACTTTATTGTATAAAGTCGGGACGGACGGCTAGGACCTCGAAAAAGCGACACCGTATCATGGTTGATATACCAAAAACACGTACGAAACGGTTTGATTCCACTTTCTTTATTCGAACTGCTAAACAGTGGAATGCGCTGCCTGAGTGGGTGTTTCCCGATAATTATAATCTGGGTGTCTTCAAGTCGAGAGTGAATCGGTTTTTTCTTGGCAAGCGTGCTCCATCGTAGACTGCATCTTCGTTTAACATCAGACGAGTTGGCAGCCAAACGTAAGCCTATTAATAATAATTTTAAAAAACTACTAATACCTCTTTACCTATAGCATGAGTTCTCAATTGCGATTACCTACTAACATTCTAGCTCTCAGCTTCATGGCTAAGATTGACTTGGATAATGTTTAATACTTAAGTCAAAAATAAACGCTCCTTCAGCAAAATAACAATTAAAAACCAGTTTAGGTCCATCGAGTCGAGAACCACAAAGCCCTAGTAATAAATATTACATGGTTTCTACACGTCTGTGGTTGACAGCTTGGATTATCTTCGAAAGCAGTCGGGTAGGTCGGCGTTAATAATCCATTTACTCTATTCATTGATTCGATTTGTTAAACATTCAATAGAACAGGTAGTAACGGAAGCAAAGGATGCATACAGACGAGATGACTCGCTGCAAGTGACTTTCACCTTCGGAGCAAAATCATGCAATGCTCACGTCACATTATGTGCAGAGCCTCTGCAATAGAATGCATTCTTTGACGGCTCTATACGATTATACCTGTATTGTAGTCATATCAACCACATAAAAATATTGACTCTTACCTGTGGGCTATATACGATGTCAAATAAAAGCCGCCGCCGTGCTTATTATCTGCAACAAACATATTATATTATGCTGGGGTATTGAATAACTTAAACGTTTCGGTTCGTAGGAGCAAGATTCGTAACTGGCAGATATTGTGACAGTAGTACCTAAATGTGATATTTTGCCACAATGTAAATATGCGTAAAGGAAATACGTTGGCACCTATTTCAAATATTAATAATGATAATAAAATAATAACCACAATATATTCACCACAAAAAAAAAATTGGTACTAAAATTAACTAAAAAATACTACTACTACTATATTACTACAAATAAGAATTAATAATATTTCAATAATTTTCATGAAACCACGCTTTGGTGCTGTTCAATTAAGGAGAATAAATAAACATTTTCGCAACAATTATTATGAGTGTTATAAAAGTTGAAACTGTGAGAGCAAATTGGTTTTTTATTGTCCAAAATATTATGGTCTTCAAGGGAAGTCAGCATCGCTGCGATGTCTGCTTTCTACTCGTTACTGCGTGTATTCTCGGTTGCGATGTGTTGCTCCATATTAGCCAACAATATTAACGAAATGTAATAATAATGTCAAATCAGATTCTCCAATAATAACTATGCTTACTGAGCATATACGAATTGATTGTTTATTGTGTAATTAAAAACTTATGATAGTTGTATTTGTATATGAGGTTTTAGAACGATTGCATTACACATGACCAAAAAAATAAAATATTGTTAATGAGGTTTATGAGTGAGCAAATAATTAATTTTAATTGTTTGTATCAGTTTCTTTGCACCTCTCCTATCTCCTAAGCTGAGTCTGATATACATCTGTAGTGTATTTCACATTACTAAAAAAGGAATATGGAATATTTTATCTTCAACTTTAGTTTGTTAACTAATTAATTGCTGCGTTCCGTAATGCGCTAAAAGTGATAATATCGCGAATCCGACCAAAGTGACTAGTATTACTCGATCAAGTCAAAACTCTTATATTTTGTGACTAAATGTGATAATATCGCGTATCCGACCAAATTTAATTTTGGTCGGATACGCGATATTATCACATTTAGCGCATTACGGACCGCAGCAATAGATGTTAATGGAAACTGTAGTAGTTGCTACAGAGAGAGTGTTCAAATATTTTGAAAAAAAAAACATCTCTTTCAAAAAGCAAACCGAAGGAAGGTTTTATCGAAGCTGGGAGGGAAGCAATAATTATGAGATTGATTCAGGCGTTACTTTGCGGAAGAACCAACCGTTATATACTATAATTTCTAGTGTAATTCCACTGTAAAATATCGTATCGAGTACCAATAGGAATAAGTGTTGGAAAGGGCTACCGTGATAGCGTAATCTGTAATAAAAATCCCTTTGTATACGGTAGCCCTTTTCGGCACTTATTCCTATTGGTACTCGATACTATAGTATACCACGGTCGGAAGCAAGAATATATGAGATCGACAAGGAGCTACCGGGTGTTAGCGCCATGATAACCTAATTTTTGGCGCGGTGTAGCACACTGCGTGAGTTGGTTGATTATTATATCAATATTATACTCAGACGAAGCAGACGGCACATACCTACGTATGCTACACATTAGAATGTAAATGAACATTATTTAAATAAATTCTTAATTTGGTAATGCCGCATACATTGCGATGACGTTACTCGAATTAACATTGTAAACTCGCAACCGAGAAGTAGGAATTTTCAATTATGAGCCGTAAAACTCAGAATCGCGTGTAAATGAGTGCTTTAAGTTAAAAGGTTGTTTCGTTTTGCATGAAACTGGTGCAAACTGCAAAGTAAAGTGGTTCAAACCGCAGAAACCAGTCTGCGACAGGAAGCGGCCTCGGTGGCGCCCCGCGGACCTGTCACCCCCTCTACCCTGCCCCTTCAGCGCGAACACCTGATCCAGACAAAGCGTGTCCTTCGCGCAGTGACGCATGCAAGTGCATTGCACTAATAATAGCAAGTCCTTTCCATGTCCGGTAGGTAACGCGTCTACTCTACCTATTTGTGTAACGTACTTAATTCAGGGAAACCCAGTACACAAAAACTACAGGCGTATGGTATGCACCAGTACTGAGTATGTTTTGCAAGATTTAACAATACCGGGAACATGATCGTTTACGTGGAAAAAAAAAAGTTTCTAGATGCTAATGCAATTAACTGCCAATCCAAAAGCTTCTTGTTAGCATTTACATTGTAATCAGCTTGTAATTTTATACCGAAAAACCTTTTTCCATAAATAGGTAGATATATAACTATGCATAGGCGTTTATAATTTGTTGATATCAAAAAAATACTAGCATTTGATCAAACTTAGGATATCTAGTGGACTGTATAAATTAGCCATAAAACTTTGTCAAAATACATATCTATAGTTTTTCTAACTAATTAGACCAGTTTTCAATTAACATGTTATTATGCTGCAGGCTGTAGGTTAGAGTTTGATCACTTAGAAACTTTGTAAGGATGTTCTACGGACCTGCTCTAATCAATGACTTTAAAATCTTAGTATATAAATAGCAAAGTATTTTTTCATTTTTATCTGTAAGGAATTTTAAGATTACATTTCGTAAGAGTCCCAAGCATTAGAAAATTGGAAGACGACCTAAGCTTCGACACGTAGGACGCCTTAAAACTCGATGAAGTGACGATGTAACATAGTGAATACGAAAAAAACGACGGTTGGTCTGAGTGGTGTGCACTATGTATTGCAAAAACCCTATTTCCAGTGGTAACTCCACTGGACTGAGGGTTTTCGCTGACGAGAAGAGATGATGATGATGTACTAATAATCATGGTCGGATGCTTAACTATCCGTGCGGGAGATGTACTCGCATGCCAGCGTCACAGGCGATGTGAGCCGCCGAGACTTTGCGGCTGCCAAAAGAACGGCTCTCATAGAAAGTAGAGCAACTTATTTATTTATTCAGTGCAGTGCCGGGTGCGAGCGAGACGTCGCTGCGAAACCGGCTCATTAAAATAAAAATCCGATTTTCGACTGCAACTCGCGCGCAGCGAAATAAAAGTTTCCAATGAAATTTGCTCGAGTTATTCCAAAAAAGGCGCGCGATACGCCCCTGCGACGAGATCGCGAGATACAAGTGCGAGGTGAAACCGACCGCAATAGCCTCCGACGTGTAGCCTCATGAGTAGGGTTGCCATATCGAAATTGAAAAGTCCCGACAATGAGCTAAACTTTCAAAGAAATTCAAACATTTCCAAAAAAGTCTGACAAATTTAGATTTGAAATGAAATAACCAATCAAGGAAGTTGTTAGAATAAGTTTTTTACATTTCCTCCTGTTTTTTTTAATTTTCTTTATTATTTAAAAAATTTCATCAAATTATTAAGCCAGACAACGTCCGCACCGAAGGCCTAATAACGATACTATCCGGAAAATCCTGAAGGTTGGTAACCCTACACACGAGCACCGCTGCCGCCGTGCCGCGACCACCACACGTTTCGTTTACTTTCGATATCGGTGATGCTGGCCATATCGAATCTATTGTTACCATCGCGACATACTAACTTATAAATAACCGCGTTATTTACTCAGACTAGATAATACGAATAGTTCCCTTTTTGTACAAGAATAAATACATTTCTTTTCCGCATAACAATATCTGTTTTCACTGTAAGAGGCGTGCTATTGTTTGAACATTAAGCAGCTTAGCGTTGCATTAAGCGCACGATATAATGCAGCTCTATAATCATAGTCACGAGTCACCTTACTTGCACGCGTGATTCCAGTGTAAATAACACCATGCACGGCATTCCACGGATCGAATATTATATCTATAGTTAAAAATTTGCAAGCATGAATCGGTTTCGATCAACAAACATACATTTATATCGATTGCAAAAACGCTCGGCTTAAATCGCGTGGGCAAGTGCCCTGATTCTGCTAAGAGCACAGCACGCTGCGGAACGTTTTCTGTCATTACTTATTACTTACTTAAAATATTATTCTCGGGCGACGGTCTTCATTAGCAGGGTTAATGGCAAGCACAGCGTGACTGATTTCCAGAGCACTGCACGTCAATTACATGCTCGGAATCAACCAAAACCTGAAAGCGGGCCTTTCACAACCGCGTCCTTTCTAGCTCTTAATTTTGGAACATTTAATGATTTATTGTTTGTGAGCGCACTTTATAACATAATGGCCCATAAAATGGATTTCAAATTGAACTTGCTTGTATCCAATCATATTTCGGATAAACTTTTTATTCGATATCGTAAAATGATAAAATCAAACCAATGCCAATACATATCTACTTATATCAAGTATGTTTGTTTGATTTGGCAACAAAGTGACCCACATACTTATGTCCGTTGTCACAAGAAGGGCATTATTACTTTTGTTTTTAAAGTCGAGGTTTAATTTGAAGTCTGCCAGGAAGTAAAACTTCCTTTAAAAACTGTTTGTAATAGTAACAGCAACATTAATTGTATTGTTGGTAATATTTCCTTATATTTAATTTCAATTTCAAAAACAAACCTATAATATAAAGTATAAGAGCTGATGCCGAGAATCATGAACATGTAAGTAACACAACCACAGTATATTCAACTTCGATTTGCAGTAAATGGAACAAAGTAGTTTGTTTGAAGCCCATTACAAATGATTTCCATGACAGCGATGGCATGGCATGAGGCTCATGAGCGACGATGCGATCAGCGGTGCTAGCGGCTGGTGGCTGGCGGCTGCCGGCTGCCGTCTGCCGGCTGGCGAGCTGCCATGCCAATCATCTAGTGAAACGAATCTGCACTTGTCTTACATTTCAATTCGCTTGCCTACTGATTTCACATTCGCGTTTCGGTGAGACGGTTTGTATTACAGACTTACCTAGATAAAGTAATTATGTTTCTTTCTTTTTTATTAAACGCCTACAAGGCGAAGATCGAGCCGAATGGCGTAAAACAAGTTTTTTTATTGTTCACACCAAATGTAACAAAACTTTTGCAAAAAAGCTACCGCGCGTACCTACCTTGCGTACGCTACCGGGCGTAAGGTACGCCCGGGTGCGGCCTATTCCACTATTCTATTCCTATATGTGCACTAAGACTGCCCTTAATAACAACAAACTAAGGCTAGTTTTGTATGCTCAAACTATTTTTGTTAGCTTTCAATCAATTTGAAAAGGACAATTTATTGCACTTTCAATTTTAACTACTGTATTTCGTCACCTATTTTAAAATAGAGCCAGCAAATTATTTGAAAGGCTTTAGTTAAGAAAAATAGGTTAAATAAATAAAAACTATTAGGTTAGTATTTATCACATATAGACAAGTTTAGAGCCACCTGGTAGGAACAACATTAAATCAATAAGCTCTAATAAGCAATCACATCACACTATTGTCATCAACGCAATTTTAAGTTGATACGTACCAACCGAATATGCAGCGCGAGTACCGTTCTATATCGCTAAACTTGACTTGTCAGTATAGCAGATTTACTTAGACGAGTTTGAGAATATACCGAATTTTATAGAATTATACCGATTTAAATGTATATTTAAAGTAATATAACGATCGTCAATAACGGTATTCGTACTGCTGCAGCTGAACAGATTGTAAGTTGGTATAGCGGTAGCGTATACTTTGAATTAATACAGGCTAATTTGATCCCTGAATAGTTTCTGAATGTAACCAGGTGAAATAGCAGAATCCTGCTGGTAAACGAATAACCAAATAGTAAGAATTACTAGGAGCTATATTAGCTGTACACATAATTTTTGGTAACTGGCTAATAATTCTTAATATCTACTTCTGTAGCTAGGTACTGTATAACAAATAACTTTATTTAAGTTAAAAATAATTTAATACTACTGAAATTAAAGTTGAAACTAATTAAAATATATTATACAACCTCTGAAATATAATATATACAAAACCTAAACTCTGTTCTGATATCTGTGTTAAAAAGCCCCAAGCTAGAGAGAAAAGCGGCTAGAATACGGGCGGCATTGCCACGTTGGATAGCAATGTTTAGGTTTTATTATATTTATAAATAGCATAAATTCGAAGACAATAAAATTCAGGATGACAGAATTTAGAAAAATAAACATAAATGAACAGAAAAAACAATAATACATTCAAGCAAGTAAGTTAATATTGTTAATGCGGCTCACGTCAAGTTGGTACTGTTAGACCTATTCCATTTATAGCGTTTAAAATTCGCTGTAATAACCAATCTGCTTTTCAGTTTATTTAACCTTAGCAAAATGTAATGGAACAACAATTTTTTTCTGGCTAGTTTTAAGCTATCGAGCAAAATTTGTGTGTTATACCGTTATCAAGACGTATACAGAAGTTGATCTTTATAGATTAGGTATTCTATATTTATCAATAACGCTGTATAACGTAGACATAACGAAAACGGTGGTAAAAAAACGCCAAACATGAGATGTCAATATAGCACTTTCATTTAGCACTTCGTATTATAGTACGAGCTACTGGTCAATCCAAATAAGGTAAAACCGGGTTCAAATACGTTTCAGTATTTGCTAGTTTGATAGTAAAACAAAAGTCGGAACTAATAAGCTTCACACTATTAAATAAGCACAATTTATGAACGCATGAACTTTTTAGTTAAACCTGGATATAAGTTTATAGTCTGTTATAGTAAGATTGCGGATAGCATAGCTATTACCGCTCTTACCATATAAAAAGAAAATCTTTTTTTTTAAGGTAGACAATGTAAAATTTAATACGTCATTTCTTTATTATGAAACTTGTCACGAAACAATCCACTAGCCTCTTGCATAAGCTAGGCTTAGCAAAATTTTATAAGGTTGACTATTTAAATTTAGTAAAGTGTATTGCATATACAAAGATATTTGGAACAATGAATGCTGAGTCTAACACAAAATGAGCCAAAAGTGTCCTGAATTTACTAAGTACATTTTAGAAATACTATTTTAAGCCATTTATCACCAAAACAATGCCTAATTAAGCGTGCAGCATTTGTCTAGTCATAACCCAAATTCTATGATATGATAATAGGTTCTATGACTAAATTCTTCTTTAGGTTCGAACTTTTCAGTGGTACCCCAGTACTTATTATTTTAAAAACGATTGCCCTCTCAATTGCAAATTATTAGTTCTGACACTTACATAGCTAAATATTATTGGCATTTATTTATTTATTTAAAAAACATACAAAACAAAATGCAATAACTTAAGGCATAAATCTAATACTATAAGAATTTCTGTCCTGACTGACTGACTGAGTCACAGACAACGCACAGCCTAAACCGCTGATCGTACAGACTTGAAATTTGGAGGGTGTATTTGTCTTGATGCGTAGAGGTATACTAAGAAAGGATTTTTTTGAAATTTGACCCCAAAGGGGGTAAAAATACTTTTGTATGTATTTCTTTTGTGGAGGGATGATTTAAAGTGGTGAAAATGGGGAGGAAAATAATTTATAATTAACCCAGCGGTATGGAAGATACGAGTATTTAGGAGCGGGCCGAATTTCTTCCGTACGCGGACGAAGTCGCGGAGGACTTCTAGTAGACACATAAATATTTCTCAAGCATCTAAGCAAAACTGTCTATTAGCTCCCGAGCCACAATGAAAACATCTTAATCGAAAGTTACTAAGTGTGTGAAAAAGACAGAGCGGCAGTCGGCCACAGAGTGTGAATAGAGTATACAGTTATAATAAGTTCCGTGTCTGGGGGTTTTCCTTGAGTTCTATTTCAAGGATTGTTCAAGGATTCCGGAAACGAGGTCGGTGTTCTTGTTCAATGAAAACACGGCTCTTAGCCGGAATTAAGCGCAAAAAGTAAGTATAGTTTGGTCAGCTTTGCAATTTTGAATGTTATATGATTGACTTTATCAGATCCGCGAGTATTGTTATACCCGTTATCATCATTTATTAAATATCGACTCGAATACATTTTTTATTCGAATGATATTTTTGCGTATGTGTATGCGTGATTCTATTATACTGTCGTAACGGATTTCAACATTAGAACGTAAAATCTCATTTTAGATAAAATGTAGTAGCCGGGTTACGCCTAATTACTCCCAAATATGGCTTTTAGATAACAAGCGAGAAAATAAATACAATGGATAAACGGAGATTAGCATAATAAAGATATTCCCATATTATATACCTGCCTACGAACTATCAACAAGTATTATTATATATTCTGTGCTATCGATGCAGCGAGATAGGCGCCAATAACTATAAACATCGAATATTATTATAATTATTTTTCGATATCTGAGCGCGACTTCGGCTTAACAGGTTATAGAAAGTTTTTATCTAAGTAAAAGGCTTTTAGCCTAACCTAACCTAGAAGTTTTCTAACCTGATATTTAGGATACAAATATTTTAAAGTATACTTAAGTACCTACCTACTTACTAAAATTTAAATTTAAAAATAACTAACTAAAATGCAATTTGTGGATGATAATTAAGATCATTGATCATTGGTCAGACACATCCGCCATAGTTTCAAGCGATCAGGACTGAACTGGTCACGAATAAACCACACTTCAGTATAAATATAATGCACTTAACATTGTTTTGCGTCCGGCTTCTTGCATAATAGGCGGAGTAGTAGGTGCGATCAAATGCAGAGAGCTACTGCTTACTCGGCTAAGGAACTGTAAAGGAGTGCCTACGACAAAAAATTTTTTTTCCGGCTTAATATTTTTTTATTCCCTGCCTAGTTAATGAAATATTATTAGTTGAAAAAAAAACAGGGCGCTTACCATATGCGTAGTGTTATGCTTTACAAATCTACTAATACAAGTAAAGTTTTAAAAAAAACACATACTTTAACGTGAAACATCTACTTCTCACTATAACAGCTCTCGTCAACAAACTTTTGATAAAATCTGTTTTTTTTTGTTAAATTGTTTCACTATATTTATGATTGTAATGAGAATATAAGGTTCTACCTTGATAGTTTAAAACAGAGCGAGAAACATTATATTTCTAACATTATTTACGGGACATTTACCGTGATCCCAGTTTACATAGGGTGCCTACAACTGCGCCAGAATATTAAGAGCGCGTTCGTCAACATACCTAATCAGTCATCACGTTAAACATCCCGTAAATAATAATTAGAACTGTTTTGATAAACTTTTAATATAAAATTCTTCGTCAATCTCTTGCTAAAGAAAAGTGAGATACTCGAAAGCGAGATAGAGCACATTTAAAACAAAAATATCTATTTTTGTGATAAAATATTAAATAAATAATTAAACGCGAGTTGCCCAAATGAATCCCGTAAATATAAAACGAAAAATATGTTAAAACAGCGCTAATCTACTAATGCAATCCTGTTTATTGAAGGAATTTCCGCTTTTGTGAAATTAGCACGCGAAACATTTAGCTGTGATCTCTTTGTCTATGATAATCGTTGCCAACCTGCCACAACAACGCGGGCGTTACGTCGCTCGCTACCAGCCGTCACTACCGTGGATTAAATAATAATTGCTCCTCCATTAAAAGGTCAAGAGAGCGCAAAATGGAGCGCCCGCTGTTCCTTTACAGTTTACTTGTTTACTGTAGACTCGACAAACGTGTATACGTGTTTGTGGACATTTTATACTACCTGTCTATGTATTTATCTACGTGTTTATTTTGTATATAAGCTCGCTAGCTTATACGTAGGTAGAATGGCAGATATAATTTAATTCAATGCTTTCAACGGAATGCCAGTTGGCAAACATTTTAGTTTTATCTAAGTAATATTTTTGCACGTATAATAGCACATAGTGCTTTAGAACATGTAAATAAATACTTATTCATTGGAATAACACTATGTTATAAATAAGAATGTTTCTGTTAGTATGTTAGTAGTCGAGGCTTACCAAATTGAACGAAATTTGGTATGGACGTCGTTTTTACCCTGGTAAAAAAGTATATCGTTAAATAAGTTTATCTATGTCAGTATTTATAGTCAAAACTAGGACGCTACAGTTATTTCGTGATTGATAAAATATCGCGTTCTGTATATTCATATTAATAATACAAAAATAAAGACGATGTGAGAACCTCCTCTACTTTTAGTGGTTGGTTTAAAAATGTTATTATATAGACTAATCGAAATGGCGCCTAGCGCCGGCTCCACAAAAAGAAATTTGTAGTTTTGGGCACATATTCAGTTTTACAGATTTCGCAAGGAATATCTATCTTTAACTGATTTCCTCTTTTCTCTTCAGCTACCGCTGTAAACTAATTGCTGTTTTATATGAAGGTATACCTACCCATATTCAACTCCTCTCATGTATTGCCTATAATAGCCAAGGACCTCTTTATCATGCAAATAAATGTATCCGTATACTGGTTAATATTCGGCAACGCGATAGCTGTAAATTTCACTTTATAAAACTAAAAATACTGTATATATATCCTAGAAGCAGCTCTGTTTGTAAAAAAACACCCAAGCCTATTTACTTACTTATTTACTTTCAATAAAAATCCCCGAAGACAAAACCAACTCGCAGCACCGGAACCGAAATTAGAAATAGTCAGGAAGGGACCAGAGTATATGCTAATCAAAATATGTAATGCACTCCCAAATAACATAAAAAATTTGCCTAATGAAAACATTATCCATAGTTAACTTAAAAAAATACTTATAAATAAATGTTACTACAGTATAGGTGAGTTTTTAGAGGATAACAAATATGTTTCATTTTTACGACACTAATCTTCGTACTGTGCTAAACCATGTGTAATTAAGACACTAGCATAAATGATGTATATTATAAGTACATTTTTTAAATGTGTAATATTAATGCGACGCCCTTACAGGGTATGTACTTAGTATAGTCCTACTTTTGTTTTTACATTATGTAGATTCTAATGCTTTGTACATGTGCATTTAAATAAATAAATAAATATAAGTACAACCCAAAATGCCAGTTCAGTAAAATAGCAACACACATCAAATTTTAGCAATATAAACATCACATCATGTCGTCAATGAACCCCTGTTGCATTAATTTATATTCAATGCTTTCTTATGTTCGCCAGAGACTTGAGTGGGCGCCTGATCGGCTAACCCGTTTCTTTGCCTGCGATACCGTGATGGTAAATTCCACGGCAAGTGAGAGTAGCTGGCGTATCGAAAGTATGAAATTCATATTTGTGATAGTTTTGTTTTACAATTTTTTATTATTATGTATGAAAGTAGCAGTTTATAAATGAAGATATATTTTGTGTTCGCTATTGGATGTTCGATGACAACTGCAGTAAAATTAATATACTTAAATGCCCGCCAGCATGCTGGGTACGCTGCCGACTGGTAGTGGGTTTGAGCATTTGGATTGTCTCTAGACTTTCATCGGTCTGGATACAATCCTTTTGTTTTTTGTTGTGTAGTAGGCTAAGTAGTCATTGTAGTTTGTTGTAGTTAATAAAGGCTTATGCCTGTTAAAAAAAAAATACTTAAATGAAATAAGTATGTGGAACTTTTTTTACCGAAACGAACAAATTTTGGATGTTACAGGTACTTACAGTAAAATCCTATGATCAGTTCATTAGTCTTGAAGGTAGGGACAAATAAATATACCAACGTTAACGTTTGGCATCGTCTAGTTAAAATGTTTTATTTTCTTTCGGATCTTCGCAAGTTGAATACTGCGGCTGACAGAAAACATAATACGATTGCTCTGTTTTGATGATTTTCGAATTTTGTAGTAATAATATTCGAATTAGGTGATTAGAAAGGTATTTATGCCAATGAATTAAGATGTTTTAATCACAAAATAGATAGATTGATACCACGCTGCACCTAATTGACAGCTGTTTACATGCCGGCAGACATGAATTAATTGGATATTTTCCATCAAGTAGGAAAATGTAGTAATTAACACGTCTGGCAACCGGTTTTAGCATTTATGACATGCGATGATAAATTTCTTTCAATCAAAGTTAAGATGTTTCTAATTTTCTTGGCCTTTAAAGTAGAACTATTGTCATAAAATTGTGTAAGGGTTCCGTAGTATGATTATATTCAAGTGGACTCTTTTACTAAGCCTACAAGGTCTATCTATCCATTCCTACCTTTTTTGATAGTATGTATTTTTTGACCCGTAACTAGGTAGTTGGTTCTAGTTTTTACAGAATATATGTTCTTACGCGGTTTTTTTAAATTAAAATTACCAATTTTATAATTCAAAAATTTGCAAGGTTTAATTTGCTACTACTATTTGCTACTTTAATATATAATATAAAAATGAGCCTAAGACATGTATCTATTTTAATTATTATGCGAATATCTATGCATTTTTTAGAACAAATCAAGGCCGTGGAGGCGAATTAACATTTAACACAAGTATTTCGGACCACATTTCTTGTTTTCATACGCTTCTTTTGCTGCGGTGATGTGCTATTATTAATCTACTTTGTTTATCAAGACAAACATGCACTTCATTAATCACTGTATAAATATACTTTTTTAATATAAAATATACTTAACATGATTTATGAACATGGCAAAAATAACTCAACCTACCGAAATGTCAATAGGTATTTCAAGTTAATTTTATGCATTCGAAGACGCGCCTTTGACATAATACTGCGTGCTAAAACGGAATATTCATGAGAGTATTCGAAAAAAGTGATTCGGGTCCAATTACGCGGCATTGCCATCTTGGAAGCTTGCACGCTGTAATGTGCACAACGCCTTAATTGATCTTTTAACACCGTTACTGAGATTACATTAGGCTTTTTAGGCGTCTTCGTAACCTTGTTAAGCGAATGATTCACTTGCTATTATGATGCAGTTTACGTGTTCAAATAAAATACAGGCATGTTAAATCAGGTTGAGTTATTATGCGTAAAAAAACTGCCCTATTTAATTAATGGATACGAATATCATTGAATGGAGTCTGTAAAACAACCTCTGAGGCCCAAAGTTAGAGGTCTACCTTTAAGAGCTGGAGGTCCCGGGTTCGAGCCCGGCCGGGCAGACATCAAATGACGAGTATACTCGTAAATGACAGTTCTGGATCTAGGTGTTAGTTGTCTGTGTCATTGTACTTATTTGTTTGGGAATCCAAAAAGAGAACCACGCGTGTAAAGCATTATGTATTATTAAAGATATAGTTTGAAAGATATTTTATTTTCTTGTAACTGTATGATGGGACGACTTAATTTAGTGGTCTGATTGTAAAAGTGACATGCTTAAGTTCTTGTAACAAGTCAGTACCACTCAGATTGGTAAATTTCCAACATTGCGCACCACCGGTAATGCCCTGCGCTCGCCGCCCTATGATATTTACAATAAATTATCAGCTAGGAGACGTCCATTGCTGGACGAAGTCTCCTCGTAATAGGGAGAGGTATTAAAGATATACCTAAGATATTTATGCGTGGTAATTTTATGCCTGGTAATTTCACTATCATCTGGAATAGGTACAGTAAAAAATAAGTACGTATTGGCCATCAATCGTTAATATGCTGCTCAATGACCTTTGAAATATATAAGATATGACAAATAGCCTGACCAGAACGTCCATAGCTTTTTCGAGCACCTAGCCTAGTCGTAACTTCATTAAATTCATCATCATACATTTTCACACAATAAATTACTTTTGAGTCATTTATTTTGGTACACTACTTCTTGACGGTTGTATAAAAGACAAACGTGTGGTTCTTCCCGTGTCGGACTCTGCAAAAAAGTCTTACAACTATAGACGCAAAATATTTGCAACATTAAAAAAAAACAAATCATCGGTCAAGATGCTTACATAAATGCATTTAATCGGATGGACCACAAGACGTGCTCGAGTCCAACCACAACCGGATGTCCCTCGCCAAATGCACAATCACACTAACACAAACTCTCACGAATTTTTCTCCCAACGCTTTCACGTCTTCCACTAATTATTATCCACTTTATCGGGCATCTTCAATTTGATTTACGTCTAGCTCTTACACAGCTCAATTGGTACACTTTTTCTTTTCGGCGAGGTAATTTAAGTGGAGGCTGCGAGCGGTACCGACACCGACGCGACCTCCTTACTGTTGCGCTTGCGCCGACGTCGGTCGCCCAACACCGCACTGTATTAACAACTAGCGACCATAATTAGTAACAATACTACCAGACTATACTATTATGTTATTACTATTAACTAGTCTGGCGTAATGATTTTTGGTTTAATTGCAGATGTTTACTCATCTTTTACGGCGTTGGCTATAATATAACCACAGAATAAATAATAGTACTTGATATAACTAACTTAATAAACTTCGAAAGTTGCAGTACCATAATAGCCAATACAAAATTTACGAGTGAATGAATCATTACAAAATTTCACATGTAGGTTCTTAGTAATTATCAGACTAGACATAAACGTCAAGATAGATGTAAACATTGCAAGACGTAGGACGGTTCAACGTAATTATTACGTGGCGCCTGTAAAATTATACTAGGTTTAGTAAATAGGTCGAAATAATAACGAATTTGTTCACATATAAACCTAATGTTAACGAAGAAGTCTTACTTGAATGTCTCACAATTATTACTCACATGATCATAATTACAAGAGACTTTAATTATAATAGTATGGCTAAGCAAACTCTATCTTTTACAAACAGTGTATTCAGAGAGAATACGCCCATGAACTGTAAGTGGCACGACTAGGAAAGTAGTATGTACATATTAGTAAATTGTTTTCAAAGAAACTATGAAGGGTTTCCGTCCCCAGTGGCTATTGTAATAATATGGAGAGGTAGCACATCCTTTAACTATCGCTATCTAGAAAGATGGGCAGCTTTCTAGCAACGACTAACTAGTTTTGGCTATAGACCGGGGTAGAGCCCTAAATTGGTTATAATATTCCTAATTGTTATTGTTGGATTAATTGCTTAATAACTGCAAAGCAATGAAAATAAACCTTAAGAATTATCAAAGCAGCGGAGAAAGTCTTCAATTCGTTTTATGAAAAACAATCAAATATAATCGTCTTTTTGAATTGCAGTAATATTCGATCTGTGGGAAGTTTTTGAGATCGACATAAAACATCCTTATAGGTGAGCGTGCGTTGACTACAACTGTTGATGTGACGCTGCTATTTGTTTTTTTTAAAATCACTTATTCTATAGGTCAATCAGTGGCGTATTATCCATAAGGTAAACTAGGCACGTACCTAGGAGCGCGAGGTTACAAAGAGGCGCGGGCGGAAGTTTTTGAACGAAAATCAATCATCTGCAAATTGTTTATGATATTACCAATAACTACAGATACATATAATCTCTTCTGCTTTACTTGTAACCATTTGCAAGACAACGTATGGGCGCCAGATTCCAGAGGGGCGCCAGGTTCCAGAAGGGCGCCAGGTTTTAGAAGTGCACCGAGTGGGTACTAGCCTAGAGCGCTGTCGACATTTAATCCGCCTCTGAGATCAATGGTTGGCGAGCGTCAAAGGAAAGCATAGCTTGTACATTATTTGTGAAAAGAGTATTATGACATTTATTATTTAATTTAAATATCAAAACTTCTACGTGCCAGCAACGCCATAAGAACAAACACGTCTTATATATATTTTTTAAACCATGTTGCTTCTTAGTAGCGCTTTTGGCATCGTACCTCTGCTGGCGTCCATTATAAAAAATCGTACTAAAAGCTATGCTATCACCACCTGTTAAAGTAAGTGTTTAAGGACTATCCGCCATACAAATACAAAAGCTTAAACAGAAGAAGAGTAGGTAAAAACTGACTGAGTGACTCAAAATGTCTATATTGCTTTAAATAGCGTCATTATTTTGGGTCAGTATTAATTGAGACTTAAAAGTAGAGCAATTTTTTGCAATTGGCGTTTTGTAAAATATTGTGACGCAACATGCGCATTGCAACGTGAGGCTTTCGTCATGGCTTTCCTGCGTTGTCTGAGTTGTCTCTTTTAGCAGCATCGTATGCGAGTGTATGTAAGCTAATGTTAAGTATAACAACACCAATAAAACTCTTATATGAGAATGTGGTAATGCTAGCTCGGAGCACGGCATCTCCGTACACACTGCTAAGTGTTCTGTGGTACCTATAGATCTAACATGCGCTAATGCGCCGTCCACAGAGCGCACGACAACGCCGGCGCAGCGTCAGTTCTGAGGCCTCATTTTTGAATCGTGCGCAAAGTTGCGCATGCGAAAGGAACCGACTTTCAAACGATATAAAACCTTATTCCAAACAGTATCGTTCGAAGGTCAGCTCCTTTCGCATGCGCTACGCTTGCGTACGATTCAAAAATAAGGCCTCTGTTCGCACTTACTCCGAGTGAGTCATTACCACCCGAGATTTCATTCCACTTCTGGCGTGAGAGCAACATCAACAAAACGTGATGCCTCTGCTTAATAGCAGGAGCTCCATTTTATTTCTAATGAGCCATTACGTTGATTTCATGTTGTTTAAACTTTCTTTTCAGCAGAAACGGTATTATTATTAATTCGCGCATTTCTTGTTGTTTATGTAACTGAAAATGTACTGCGTTTTATCAGTAGTGAAAATTATGTCTGAATTAGTCGATTGAGGGGTGTGATAAACAATGAAGTCGACAACGTGAGTGATCGTGGCGCGACGGTATGCCAGTGATGAAATTTCCAAGACGAATTCTTCTCGCACTGGTGCTGTGAATCACCAGCCTACAATCCTACTAAGTCACAACAAAGATCACGTCACAAACAATTCGAACACAACAATGAGATCCTCTGAATAGCGTGGCTGACCTACCTACTTTCGGACGCGTTTAGAGTTTAAGTCATCTGCCGAATGGTAGGTACAAAGTGGCGCTAAGATTTGCACCGGTATTATATACTGACATAGCAACAATACGCATTCTGTCCAAATGTGTAGATATTGCAGTCTAAGTAATAGATGTTAGATATTCCACACAGTTTTTGCATACATGATTTACATAAAGTATAATCAACACAATATTGATTTTGCAACTAAAATCTAACAAAGTCTTTACGCCACGCCACATTTTAATGCTAAGGACATTTATTTAGGTACTTACATATACTATTACTGTTTATTTTGTAATTAAACTACAAAAAAGCAATTATTTTCATTGATGTTTAAGAGTTAATTACGTTGCTTTCTTCGTGTTAATGCATTGCCTTGATAATTGGCAATTAATAACGATTACGTTAATATTGAAAGCACTCTTGCATTTGAACACAAATCGACTTTGATTCGAGTGTTAAGTTAAAGCTGTCGAATAATATTAAAATTGTATGTCAAGTGATCATTTTAGCACGATAATAGAGCAAAATAAGGCGTGGGCGCACCGCGGTGCCTGCGCGAACCGGATCTAAGCTAGAGATAAATCATGCTGCGAACGAACCTCCCCTCCTCCCCCCCTGCAAGCGGCTCCCCGCGCAGTCTACTCACGCGCAGACATCATCTTGCTCAGTTAGCCTATTTCTAGACACAATTGAATAAACGGTGTTTTGGTTGAATCAGCTCAGGCATGCGCTAGAGTCGGCATCGGCTGTTTCGGCGAGACCTACCGCGGCCGCTTTACGCTAATCGTCCAATGTATCTCTATTCAATGTTGGTTAGTAACTAAGCACTAAGTATACAAAAGATTCTAAGAAGTTGGGTATGCTTACTTCATTATTTCAACTTATTTTGAAGTAAGTAGGTGCTTATTAGTGTTCAAGTATTATAAATCGCATCTTAGCTTTTAAGATTTACCTACTTAAGGAAAAATAAACAAACTTAACAAAAGGAAAACACCTGTTTTGATAACGACCAAAATAACGGGGCTAATATTAGTCAGGGCAAAGATAATATTATACTCTCTATATTCTGTAAAGTAAGGGGTAGGTTGATCAATGAAAATGTGTTTCATGTGTCAGAAAATAAATATAGATATTTTAATTCTGCTCACGGCATCTTAGATGACATCGTCGTTTTCCGTCACGAGTTGTGGTTAAAAGCTAGCCCATTTATAAAAACATATTGTATGTGGGCTAGTGGTGAATCTTTTAATGACATGCCTCAATGTAAGTACTAGACCAAAATGTCCTATGATCTAACTTAAAGTTTGAATTAGAATTTAGAATATTGTCAGACAAAGAGTTGCAGGCAGCTGTACCTAGGTACAACATAAGACTGCCTACACGCTACACGCCGCGGGCGGCGCACCATCGCCGCGTCGTCGGTCGCCCAGCCGCAGCGCGGCCACTGCACTCGCTTCGATTTCACTTTTATTAGCAATCCACTTAATTGGACACCACTGTTGCCGTTTTATTCATTTTGCAGATTCGTCTGGGATGCGCCTTTTCGATATAAGCAGTGTAGTAGTTGCAAATGTGCTCCGAGCACCAAAGCATTACCTAATGAGTTCTGTCGTTTTAGATCGAGAGTATCTAAATGGTATCTTAGCACGGCCTTTCTGAAAAATGTTATCACAAATCGGCTCAGAAAGGTAAAAGTTTATTTACTTTAAATATTTTCCCGGAACACATCGCATCGTACGAAAAGACTTGACGTGTATTTTCACGGCAACTGATCCGATTAGGCATGTTGTTAAGCCTGAAACTCGGATTGAATAATAGCACCAGGAAGGCCGATCGCCACGATTGGAAAAGTACAAGACGAATTAAAATTTAATTCATACCTAAAACTACGCTAGTAATCCCACGCTCGAGAGCTCGATTAAATGACATGAATGGAGTTTTTGTGCCGTCGTCGGCGCGTAGCTTTGGGGAAAATCCATGTTTGTTTTACTAAGTAAGTAAGTACCATTTTTTTTATTCAAACAATTGATTAAATGAGCGAGACGATCGCCTAGTGGTGCTTACCACTCACGCATGCCTTACCAGTCACGCTTGCCCATAACAGTAGCAGTGCTAGAATTGTGAACTTGCGAATACAATCCTGCGACGCACTGTACTACGCACCTTGAGATATTAGATGTTAAATCTCTTCATATATTCTATGGATAAAATGAATTTTAAATTATTTACTAAATGTTCTTATCTATCTTCTATCTAATACTATAAGAATCTCTGTTCTGACTGACTCACAGACAGACAACGCACAGCCTAAGCCACTGGTCGTACAGAATTGAGATTTGGAGGGCATATTTATCTTGACGCGTGAGGTGTACTAAGAAAAGATTTTTCGAAATTCGACCTGTAAAGGGGTAAAAATGGGTGAAAGTCCTTTGAATTTGAACTTAAATTTGTATTTGGATAGTTAATTTAAAAAAAAATGCTGGATTCAATATCTTTTTGACAGAGAAGACTTAAGGGGTGAAATAGAGATGACATTTTGTAAGGGAAGTTATTTTTTCGTTCGTTTTTAAGTTTTATTGATGAAAATTAAGGTATTTTGACAAACTTTTTTAAACAATAAATTTTTGGCAGGGTTGATCTAAAGTGATGAATATGGGGAGGAAAACAACGACTAATTAACCCAGCGCGCGGTATGGAAGTTAATTGGGAGCGGGGCGAATTTCTTCCGAACGCGGACGAAGTCGCAGGCGACCTCTAGTTTATACATATAAAATAATACCTACGAACGAATATACCTATGTTAAATTATTTGACTATTTTTTTAGATTTTTACGGTAGCAAAACAATATTATCATGAAGAAAATATAGGACTCGTTTCTTACTCTTGTATGCTGTTCAATGAGCACTCCAAAATTTTTCTGCCAAACTGCTTTATTAAACCTTTACAGACCTACTGGTAATAAACATGAAATGCAAGTAGCAAATACGAGTATTACAAAACAGTCATCAGTATTATTAACTCAAACAAAATTCTTGTTTTATACAGAAACATGTAAAGACATATATGGCCAAAAATACATAAAGGAAGTAGGCAGTGCAAGGACGTCTGAGACGCAGTTCGCATGATATAATATTTCTCGATTCGAATCCAAATCACGTACCAAAAGCTTAGGCTCCTGAAAACAAACGATGGCAGATGAGATGACTAAAATAAACCTGACTAACTCAAAGGTAACTAGGTCCTTTATCTGGTCTGGTGTTAAAGTATTTTTTTTTTATAAATGAGAATGTTTGTTGGTCTCTGTATGAGCGTGTGTGTGTTATGTTTGTTAACTCTACAAAACAGTTGAACGGATTTGGATGAAACTCGGAATGGAGATAGCTTGTTTCCTGAAATAACACATATGCTACTTTTTATCATCATCATCATCACCATTTTTCATCAAAATCAACATCATTTCACGCACAGTTCAATTTAAATGTTTGCAATAAGGTTAACTACTTATAACCTACTCACTAACTTCTATTAACAAAACAATTATTTTTTACTACTTAATTAGCAGTCGTAACAATAGTAAACTGATATTCGTGATATCGTTCGGTTTTTATTCACAGTGTTATATTTTCATTAAAACTTAAAGCGAACATACGTAGTAAGATATAATGTAAGATATGGCGCGCACTATGCGACACTGCGACAGCTTGGCAACTAGACGCAACAACAGGCCGCGGCGACAAATTTCTTTCTTTTTTTTTGTAATTTTTATTTATTTCATATATTTTTCCATATTTTTATTTTTTATTCAACGCTTGGCATCGAGTTGCTGACAAGGACAAGGTGAGGAGTCGCATGCTCTCGCTTTTTGTCGTAGTGACTAGACAAACTGTGCATGCGCACTCCCGACGACTGTCGCATGTGATTCTGCAACCAAGAGCACTAACGCAAATGCAACTAAGTAGAGTTTAATATTCACTCACAAGATGTCACGACCGTCTCTCGAATCTCGAATACTCTAAGAAAAAGATCACTTCTCTACGTACTCGTAGTACGTCTGTCGTAACGACTAGTCGCAGACGCAGGGAACAAGTGTAGACGCACGAAAGTAGTCGCGGCGACAAAACGCGATACAAACGACAACTCTGCGTTTTGTTCCAGCGGCTACAAGCCGCAAAGTTGTGGCACTAACTTTGGATTGTGAACACCAAAATATAGGTAGTAATATAGCGATTTAATTTCCGCATTGCTGTAACCCTGAAGGACGTTTGTTGTCATTATTGCAATTTGCAATTGGTTCGTGACTATAAGTACCAATCAAATAGGTATTCAATTTTTAAACACCATCTGAATATAAATAGCACATCGTACTACTGTGTTTTAAATACTTTTAAATTCGTTACTGTAACATTGCATAGATTCTGAAGTTTGGGGCTACATTAAATACTGCAATTATTTTTTGATTAAAAAACATATTTATGGGTGAGAAACTGGAAGAAATAGCAATAGCGCACAAGCGAAATGAGTGCGATTATTTATTTTGCCACGTTTTTTTCGTATCACCACACAATTTTTCCACAAGACGTACTTATCAGAAAATTTTATGGGTATAAATAATGAATAAAGCGAACGCGAAAGTTTTGTTTTTCTAAATACTCGTATAGCTTGATCAGATTTTGATTGGGGACGCACTGAAAACGGACGATTCTGGATCGAGTCGATGGACTCTTTCGTGAATAAAGCAAGCGCGAAAGTTTTGCTTTTCTAAATACTCGTATAGCTTGATCAGATTTTGATTGGGGACGCGCTGAAAACGGACGATTCTGGATCGAGTCGATGGACTCTTTCGTAAATAAAGCAAGCGCGAAAGTTTTGCTTTTCTAAATACTCGTATAGCTCGATCAGATTTTAATTGGGGACGCACTGAAAACGGACGATTCTGGATCGAGTCGATGGACTCTTTCGTGAATAAAGCAAGCGCGAAAGTTTTGCTTTTCTAAATACTCGTATAGCTTGATCAGATTTTGATTGGGGACGCACTGAAAACGGACGATTCTGGATCGAGTCGATGGACTCTTTCGTGAATAAAGCAAGCGCGAAAGTTTTGCTTTTCTAAATACTCGTATAGCTTGATCAGATTTTGATTGGGGACGCGCTGAAAACGGACGATTCTGGATCGAGTCGATGGACTCTTTCGTAAATAAAGCAAGCGCGAAAGTTTTGCTTTTCTAAATACTCGTATAGCTCGATCAGATTTTGATTGGGGACGCACTGAAAACGGACGATTCTGGATCGAGTCGATGGACTCTTTCGTGAATAAAGCAAGCGCGAAAGTTTTGCTTTTCTAAATACTCGTATAGCTTGATCAGATTTTGATTGGGGACGCACTGAAAACGGACGATTCTGGATCGAGTCGATGGACTCTTTCGTGAATAAAGCAAGCGCGAAAGTTTTGCTTTTCTAAATACTCGTATAGCTTGATCAGATTTTGATTGGGGACGCACTGAAAACGGACGATTCTGGATCGAGTCGATGGACTCTTTCGTGAATAAAGCAAGCGCGAAAGTTTTGCTTTTCTAAATACTCGTATAGCTTGATCAGATTTTGATTGGGGACGCGCTGAAAACGGACGATTCTGGATCGAGTCGATGGACTCTTTCGTAAATAAAGCAAGCGCGAAAGTTTTGCTTTTCTAAATACTCGTATAGCTCGATCAGATTTTGATTGGGGACGCACTGAAAACGGACGATTCTGGATCGAGTTGATGGACTCTTTCGTGAATAAAGCAAGCGCGAAAGTTTTGCTTTTCTAAATACTCGTATAGCTTGATCAGATTTTGATTGGGGACGCACTGAAAACGGACGATTCTGGATCGAGTCGATGGACTCTTTCGTGAATAAAGCAAGCGCGAAAGTTTTGCTTTTCTAAATACTCGTATAGCTTGATCAGATTTTGATTGGGGACGCACTGAAAACGGACGATTCTGGATCGAGTCGATGGACTCTTTCGTGAATAAAGCAAGCGCGAAAGTTTTGCTTTTCTAAATACTCGTATAGTTTGTTCAGATTTTGATAGGGGACGCACTAAAAATGGACGATCCTGGATCGAGTCGATGGATTCCTTCTATCCTTCCAGAGTTTGAATTATTTCGTTGCTATTAGGTTGGTGCTGTTCCAAGCAAAATGAAGATCATTTTATTTCTTCTTTAACTAATAACTACTAGGAGATTGTCTATACAACAGCAAATAACACCAATAAATTATGGCAATATTCGATATAATTAGAAGTTACTTACACATAAGATATATTACTTAGAGATATAGTAAATAGCCATTATAAAATTATTTTAATGCGATTAGGTTAGTACGTGTTTTTGGATCTGCAGTAAAGATAAAAGTAAGAAATCTGCAGAAAGATGTCTACTTAACAAGAGTACGAAAAAATTGCATAATTACTTTTTATCGAGAAATTGCATTTTGTTCCATTACAAACTGTCAAGTGTGTGTTATGAGATGCAAGGTTCCGTACATGTTTTAGATATAAATAAAGAGGAACGTATTTTTCTTCCCATAGTTATTTAATAAGTAATTAGTATATATCTATTTAATTACAGTAAGTGATTTGGTGGGCTATAACTCGTAAACGGTATAAATAAAGTTATCTCAGTCAGTGTTCCAATTTATGAGATTAAAAAAATGCCTTCCTTCAGCTGACACGTGATAAAGTCCATACACATAAAACAGATGCGATTTTTTTCAACAATCTCTTAAATAAACAAATACAACATCTCAATATTTTTCCTTATTAAATACAAAATTAACAAATATCTGCAAATATCAACGGTTTATAGTCTCTGAATAAAATGACTGAGAAACAGACTGACAGAACGGACAGGGAACAGTAAGGATCACTAGCCTCGTACTAGTTGGTTTGTTTTCCACTTTCTTTGTGCGTACTGCTACACAGTGGAATGCGCTGCCTGAGTGAGTGTTTCCCGATAGTTATAATCTAGGGTGTCTTCAAGTCGCGGGTGAATCGGTTTTTTCTAGGCTAGCGTGCTCCATCGTAGACTGCATCTTCATTTCACATCAGGCGCGATGGCACTTAAACGCAAGCCAACTGATCCACAAAAAAACTATGGATCCCTAAAAAACACCAAGTACTTATTTAATTAACTTTTAAAAATGAGATAAACCGGAACTGTTTACGTGTATGTCGATCATGACTTTCACTTGCACTCTATCATCGAATATTCTTATAGCAAACCAGTTCTTTCTTTTAAAACTGGTTAGAATTTTTGCTACAACACTTTTTTCACGGCTGGCTAACATAACACTAATTTGCTTATCATAGCGAGATACGCTAATAGCATTTGATTTAGATTTAATTATAGAATAAAATGACAAGTCGGTAATAAATGTTTTAATATAAATTATGAAATTATGGATGCATTAATAACATCTAGGTATCAAATGAGATTTATGTATAATAACTCAAAAGGCGGTGCTGTTGCGATTGTGACGTGTAGGGGTGTCAACACTTAAAGGCTAGGTACCTAAGATTTATAAATTCTTCAAAGTTATTAAAGATAAAAAATTTGGTTAACAATTAAATAAGTATTTGTTACTAAAATAACACACTATTAAGAGTGAAAAATGTCTTAAAATGATACTCATGGTACATGGTACTCACGTAATGCTTATGTAAATTCAAATTCAGATTTGCCTACCAAAATCGGCACATTTGTACTTTTTCCAACTAAAAATCCGTACTTTTCTTTATATTTAGGTATTTTCAAAAATCGGTAGATAATAGGTCTATTTTGGTATATCGGTAGGACAGGCCCAAAATCAGTAGAAATACCGAAAAATCGGTAGGGTCGAGGCCACTGTGATTAAGAAAAAAAAGGCTCTTGTTCTCTCGTCATAATGTTAGGTTCGCAAAACGCCCCGACACGTTTAAGTTGGTAGGTACTTAGACATGAATAAAGTTGATCTTATTTACATTCATCTCGCTACCTGTTTTTAATGTTATCACCTTATCAGGAGAGCAGTTTATTGCTTACTTGTTTATGACTAAAAATATATAAGTATAGCTAAGTGTATTTGTTGTTACTTGAGCTACTCCATTATAATAAAAAACATTATGAATATAGGTACAAAAGTCCCTTAACCCTAAGCGCACCTTTTTTACACTTTCAAAGTCTCGTAAAATTCCGAAACGAGTTGTTTAAAAAATATATTTTTAAATAGGGTTCGGCGTAATCATCACCATACCCAGCTTTTTTATCTCCTGGCCTAGCATTAGGCACGTTTCCTGAAGTAACTGATGGCTTGACGTACACCAACGTATGAAGTATACCTTTGTTGCCTAAGGGTGCTTGAAATGTTCTCCATTTAGTTTTAAATTCGTTTTTTAGGATTTTTGTGCTACTTATCTCACATATGTTTTAAATTTTTCAAGCATCTTAGTTTTTTCGATACTTATTGTCCAAACTATTATGTATACCTATGAAATAATTTTTTTTTTTTATAGATATAGGCATGAAATATCTTATTTCATGACTACTCTTTTGTTCCGTTACAGAAATGAAATTCAGGCACGAAAACTTATGTAAAGTAAAATTACTAGGTATAAAAATGTAGTCGTACCGAATACATGTTAATTTGTTGCGGAATCTGAGAGCAATAACCGACGACTCGTAGCGGTATTCGGTGGTTTCTTCTCTAACATTCGACAAAAACAACCGTCCTTGTGTAAGTGTGCACCAACACAAATAAATTTACGTGCATGTTTGCTTTGAGTGTATTTCGACATATTAAACTTAATGTGCAGATTAGTCACGCCTTGACTTTTAAAAAAGTGAACCCGCATACCTAATGATATTAAAACGTTAAATGATAACGTTGTAATTATCGGGAAAAATTTAAGTATTTTTAAAAAGTGGATGTCATTAATGTTTAATAACCAAGCACTTAATAGATGGGCTTATGTATAAAGATGTAAGTCACAAATCACGTACTTCTATATTATATACATAAGTAAAAGTAAGAAAGTTCTTACAGGCTGAGTGGTCAGCCCTAGTGTCAGAGTTAATGAGCCGCCCGAAGGCCTCTGACATGGCTTGACGGTTGTTGTTATACAGATATAAAACAACTACCTGGACCAACAATTCAACTTATTACCGCCCCACGGTAGCGCTCAGCTGTAAATGCCACTTATGGTCACCCATCCAAAGCTTGACCACATCGTATGTTGCTTAACATCGGCGATCGTTTAGTACCACCTAGTCAAGCTACGCCACGAGCGCCATATTACAATTATAAACATGAAAGTCTTGTATCTTTGGGTGTGTGATATCTTTCCATAACCAAGCAGTTGAATCGATCTCGGTAAAATGTGGGGGGTCAAAATGACGGGCTCAGAATATATATACCATTTATACCGTCTTTTTATAATTTAGAGTAGTATTCGTAATATTTCTTCACAAAATAAGAAACAATATTTTAAACAAAAATGACAAAAAATACTGATACGTATCAATATTAAATATACTCACAATATTAATTGGTTAGTATAGTCTAATACAAACTGAGATATAAGTAAATAGCGTACATTACTCCTTTTCACAAAAAAAAATGATAAGTCTGTTTTTGTTTCAAGGGCAAAGGTTAGAAGTGGTAACGCGACAAGGACAGAGCTTTCTGCGCAGGAGTACGTCGCGGTCGAGCGCGCACCAGCCTTCCGCATAGAGCATGCGCCGCACCGCCGGGTCAAGGTTCCACGATGCCCGCTCTGAACTAATTTATTTACCCGAATAAAGACCTGCGCGTAATTACTTTGTAATCAGACTTGTAATTTTTTTTCAGACTTACTAATATTGTTTTCGTTTTTGGATAAGTACCTATAATATAATGGACATTGCGGATCCCAGTGCCCTCTGTCAGGAACAGACGCAGCTCACCAAGGGAGTTTTAGTAGCTGCAACCCTACATAAACATAAACTTTTAGACTGGGCTAAAAATGATAATCTATCTATTTATATAAAAAGCTCTGTCCTTACTGACTGACTAATACATCCTCCAAATTTAAAGTCTGTACGACCAGTGGTTTAGGCTGTGCATTGTCTGTCAGTCAGTCAGGACAGTGACTCTTATAGTATTAGATAGATAGATAATATCATCAACAAAATAAGTAAATCTCACTTAAATAAGCCATACTAATTAAATAGTCGATTAGAAATAATTTCGAACCAGAACGGGCGTCTCTACAAAAGACATCAACGAGCTCCCGTGCTACGTGACGCTACGCCAAATTGGCCTATATCGCGCCCGCTTATACAGTTTTTTGTATACGTAGTTTTGTGCACTAAAAATATACTTATCCAATGAGAAAGTTTGAACAGGTATGTTTGCAATTATTGTTACCACTCAACTAGGCACATAAATCTTACATATATATTTTTTATTAGCCAGGTGATGAATCGCGGCAAAACTCGTAAGACCAGTAAATAACAAGTGTGTTAAAAAAAACTCACAATACGGCAAACACATTATCAATTTAAGTGGACCATATTTTGCAAGCGTGGGGACTATGGCAACCCCTCATTACTAAGAGGGAGGCCTTCGTCCAGCTATGGACGTATTCTGACTGATGGGTGTATTGTGTGTTATTTTGCAAATGATTATCAAATCTCACTTTCGTTATAAAAGGTACACACACACACAGGTGACACTATACATTATGAAAATCTTTCCTTTAGAATGAATCTATAAAACGCCATCTTGTATTCAATGACGTCAGTGAACTCGGAGAAATCAATTGATGCCTAATTTATGAAAATCTACTTTTATGTATTCTGCTGTTTTCTTAGACGGTTACATACAGACAAACATACTTAATTCATATCAATTCATATCAATATCTTGATATTGACTTCATCGTCGACGAAACAAAAAAAATTAGTAATTTCGCGAGGCTAGTTTAATAAAGTGACCACGATTATTGGTAGATATTTTCCTCGCGCACCGCTTAGCAACTTCGCACATCTTCGGTGGAAACGCATCCTAATGCAAATTTGAAACAAAACTAAACTAACAATCAACTGCGCCAGTCCGGATGTATCTGGCGTTTGGAATTGGAACAATTAAAAGGACAAATCGTGACGCATTTCATAGCCAATCCGATGCTCGCAGTGTGGTGATGGCAATCGATGTGTGCAACAGTCAACTGCTTCAATTGCATCACTGCTCAAAAGACGACAAATAACGGCACGCTGAAGACTCCCATATTAACTTTACCATGAAACTAAGCCGTATTCTTACTTCTTTTTTTACAAGACGCGTATGGCTAGCAGTTTACTGTGATAGGTTGACTACTGATGGTGATGATGGTGAGGTTGCATATTCTGATTTTTTCAGTTTTAATCATGATAGAAATTATTTTTGAGAATAAGAGTCAAATATGGACTCGAGAAGAGACTTCCATACTTGGCTTACTCCAATCGTTTGTAGAGAAATGGGTGAAATTGGTGACTATAGCACTTTTCCTTTTCTCACCGTTAGTATATCAATACTTTTTTTTGGGTACTTAAATATCAACTTCGTTTGTCATAAAAAAGGCCGTGGACTCTAAAGTCTTCTCTTGATTTATGAAAAAGGGACGTTCAACTTTTCTGTTTTATTTGTTTATTGGTACAAGGTATATCTTTCCTTGTATTAGTACTCGTATATACATTTTAGCTCTGTGTATCTTTCCGTCTTATGCATTCTTTGTCAAAGTAGGTAGCAAGTTTGAATATTTTTAAGTCGAATCACGAAAGCAATGCTGGGTTTTACGTAGGTAGGTTTTTTAGGTCCCTGCTCAAATTAAATCTTCAAGGTGTAAAGGTAAGTAACATTGTCCAATTCTAATCGAGTTTTTCTGTAAAACCTTGAAAACTGTTTTAAATGGGTTCCTTATAGCGCTTTGTTTTTTACAAACTTCTACTTGTAGTTGTAATTAATTTATCAAGCACTCGCTACACATTACTTCTTCAACTACGTTGGCGCGGTGACACCAAAATGGGTCTTGGTCTCCGACAATAAAAAGAGCCAAACGGCGCAGCGATATGCGACCTCCATACACAATATTAGACACATGCTATTGCTGTTATGTTACCTATAACAAGTCCACCCATTTTTTTGTAACCATGCTTCAATATATAGATTTTCAAGAGCTGCGATGGTTTCCAAAATCGGCTATGACGAAAATATAAGCACTCATATTCTATATCTGTACAAAGCCCAGATTTTATTAGAGAGAGTAGGTAATAAAGTCCTAGCGTTATTAGATAAATCACTATTCTCCATGGCATTATGTATAATCCACAACAATGAAGCTGGCTGGTAAAGCAAGGCTGTATTACGACAAACAATGCTCGTGACGCCCCCTACCGCATCCCCCACTATAGGCCATCTTTATTGTTTAGGCTAAGTCAAATTTTTCTGACGCTGCCTATCCTTTGTCTGATTCAATTCTCGATTCAAGGCAACAATAGTTAACGCTAGATTGGAATAATAAGATTCTTGGACTTGACATTTAATTACTTGTAAATACAGAACTATATTTAAGTACTAAGCACCTATTTAAAATACCAAAAAATATTGTTTTGAGACAGAAATAGACCACAGACAAAATGTAGACATATCTAGAATAAAAATCCTTCAGAAATCTAAAAAAACATGTAAGCTATTTATAAAAAAATATATCAAACATTAGCTTACTTATTTATGAATATATTTTACCCAGATACAAGAATAATAATGCTTAATTACTGTGCTAAGTAAATAATAGATATCTAAAGTCGCAAAGATACTAAGACATTTTAATAATCAATCTTAGTACATCCTTTTGAGCGAAAAAAGCTCTATCTTTCGGTATCTGTGCCACTTAGGGGCATGCTTCGCTGTTATTTAGTTTAAAGTTCGACGTATCTAGATCTATTCAATTGCGAAAAAAGTAATAACTAGTTTCGTACCGCAGATAATATGCCAACACTAATCTTACATTTTTGAACCTTCTTGCCTATATCATAGAGTTAAATCTACAGTAAAGGCTGTTCAAATATTCGACAGACTATGTATTACATATATCTAAGCTCATGAAGCAATCGTGAATCTATAGGTTAAGTATAAAGTTTTATTAAGAATCATTTGAAACTCTATAGCTATATGATGAATTGCAAAGCTTTTGGTAGAGTGATATGCAAACAAATATCTAGTGCTGCCACGTGTACCCAACTACTTGAGGAAAATATTGCATAGCAACTTCTTAAAATGCAGCTTCGGAGTTACCGTATTAAAATTCAGGAAAATGTGCGTATTTACCTTCACCTATGTAACTAAGATTAATAATTTAAAAAGTGTGAAATGTACACCATCGTGTTTTAATTTAGCCGCATACACAAAGGAGTTAGGTACTCATTCGCATAAAATGAGTACCTAACGTAGCAACATGAAAATCTTATAAGAATTTTGTTTGAGATTTAAACTACGTATTACTTAAATAGGTACAGCGTTATATCTAAATTACTTGTACAATAGATTTATTAACTATGTTTAGAGATAAAACAAAAACAACCTGTATATAAGTAATAACCTGTAGCTTGATAAAAAAATATATTGGCGAGTATGTATAAAAATTATGTTTTCTTGGTAATAAATGTAAAGAGTAAACGTGTAACTTACTTTCCTCGATGAAGAAGCGATCCAATAAAAAGTCAGAAATCGGATTAACACTGCAGTGAAATAAGCACGAGCACTTTGTCTGTGTAATGAGGAACAAGAAAGTTCAAAAACACCCTTAGGAAAGCACAGGCGGTCGCGGAGTCCTTGTGACGCGTGCAGTCCAGGGTAGCTGTGTGGCAGGCAGTTGAGAGGATAGGGTGCCGGCGGCGCGCGGGTGGCGGTCCAGCGTCGGCCGCACTACGCGCCTCGCAACGGTAAACTGGCTACCAGCGCCAACACAGCCTCTCCCTCGCGTGTATGAGTGCCTCGAGCCTCCCTCCCGGACTCATAGTACCGTACGCCGCGTTTATGTCTTGGTAACATTTATTATGGTTTTATTGGTGTTTCGTTGGCAATACGCCTGTGTGCTGTCCGTGTGGCACACAGCGACAGGCATACCGCGCTCCGTGCCCGTGTGGGTGTTGGAGTAGGTAAAGTAACTACCTATGCGTGCTTTGATCTTACGATTCGGTATGCACGGCCGCGCGGCCGCACGTAGCTATGGCTATACCTTACTTCTAACTATAATATCTACTCAATAATTTTAGTTTGGGTTTGTGCAACAACACACATCGTGCCGAACGAGCTATCTAGGCTAGGAACCGGTACAAAGTACCGCCGCCAAATGGTACCTAGATATCTTCAATTTAGAAATACCCTAGTTAATATTCGTTACGTAAAACAACTAAGTATACAGTATCTGCCATTCAAACTAATTTATTTCAGAGTATCAAAATGTTATGAAAAATATGACTTACGGTATACGAATTTTGCTTACGACAATATGCAAATCTGTACCTACCTACATATCAAGTAACTATCATCATCTCATATTAATATTTTATACTACCTATCTACACAGCTCTTGGCTTTTTCTATTTTGCAGGATCTGTATTTTTCCGGGACTTATAGCCTAGTCTGTATGATAAGCTAACTAAGACAACATGAACTAGGTTACTCTAGTACCAACCAAATTTCATCCCGATCTCTTCCTCATCATATACATTTGAATGGGAATGAAATATATAAGACAAGTGTTTTATATGTTTCGTATAAGTATACACAATCTTTGTTCAATTGTATATTAAAATTGTATTTAATATTAAATTGTAAGTGAATTGTATAAAATTTGTAAGTCATCATCATCAGCCTGGAGACGTCCACTGCCGAACGAAGGCCTCCCCCTTAGACCGCCACACTGAACGGCAACCTGCCATTTGCATCCACCGGTTGCCCGCGACTTTTACAATGTCGTCGGTCCACCTAGTGGGAGGCCCTCCTACGCTGCGTCTCCAGGTTCGCGGTCGCCACTCAAGAACCTTTCTTACCCATTGGTTGAAATTTGTAAGTGTATTGTATTAAATTGTATACGTATACACAATATTTCGCAATTTGTATGGTAAAAAAGCAGCGGGCAGCAGCGTCCTCTCAGTTAACGGTGGTAACCATTCTGCGATCCCCAAGCCGCCTGCCAACCGTTGGGATTATGGCAACACCTCCCTTTAAGGGAGATGCCTTCGTCCAGCAGTGGACGTCTTCCGGCTGTTGATGTGATGGTAAAAAGGTAATAAGATGAATAACGTTTGGGCACAGTAGATAAGCTAAAGCAGTAGTTTGACTTCAAAGAAACACCCGACTTTAGTCACGTGATCAAAAGAGCGCCCCCCTCGCTCGCTACGATACTTCACGGTACGCTTAGAGCGAAAATCGCACGCGCCGCGCGACTATCCAATAGGGGGAATATGCATGTTATTTTATTTACTCACAAAAAAGCCGATTGGCAACAAAACAAATCATCGAAAGTTAATTTTTAATATGTGCACAAATAACAAAGTTATTAACATTTTAGTTTCATATTAGACAGGGAGGGCACTATACTAGGTTTATGACGTCAAAGTTCACGATTCCAAACAAATTCTATACTATGCACGTGTTTTGATAGAAAGGGACAGATGACTCCCTCCCAAATACTTTGAAAGCTTATATTTCAGAACTTTACCAGACGATTTCATTGATTTTTTTGACGTAAGCATCAGATTCAGTTAAACTCTCCATTTATCCTATTATTTTTAATAATTGATACACATGCATATTCCCTTTAGTCCTTTAGACCTATTAGCGACAATGGGTATTGAATTCAAGGACACGCCCGAGTCAAACTACTGCTACGTAGTACTCATGAACCTAGAAAAAAAGTCGGACGGAACTCGCGCAAAGACAACACTGTGTCACCGTAATGGCGGCGGCTATCTATGTGCGAATGAATTTAGGGTTGCCATAATTCCCAAAAAAATACCTTGTATTATCTAGACAAATACAGGTCGGCAGACAAGTTTATTGAAACTAGATTTTGGCCGCAATTTCGTCCACTTGAACAGATACAGACAGATAAGGCAACCATTTTAAATTACCTCCCTAAAGTATGGAAGCTCTAAATAAAAAAAGTATCAAGAGGTCAAGCTGTTTCTCCGGATCTACCCATGGGAATTATATGAAACATGGCTTACATTTTAAGTTGGACCATAAGTATCAAACTGTATCAATACAATCAAATAATGTATGTAATAATGTATCAACACTAATAGGTAAAAAGATAGGTAGATTTGGTAAAAAAAAGTACGAGGAAAAGTTTGAATAGTAGGTAAGTAGTTCAAAATAAATGCCATGTAAGCTTAAGTATTTAATTTACCTTATGAGGTACTGCATGTGTAACAACACACCTGAGGCCTCCTTTAGTTGTGTATAAGTCATTAGCGTCAAAATGCAAATCACGCTGTATTTGTTTGGATTCCAATTGTTTTCACTGTTACAATTTCTAATTATTTGGATCCAATCATTTCTCCATGCTTCGTTTTCTTCAGGAAATCTAGTACAAAGTACATGAAATAAAATTTAAATGTTACGCGAATAAGTCCTGATCAAGGCCGTGTTGGCTTATTTGGGAGACCAATAGATGCTCATGCGGGTGGTCGAATCCCGTCGGCTCGTACCAATGGGTCTTTGGAATTTATGTACGTATTTAACACCACTGGGCTTTTCGGTGAAGGAAAACATCGTGAGAAAACCGGCACATGTTCAGAGAAGAAATTCAATGGCGTATGTGAATCCACCAACCCGCGTGATAGTTAGAAAGTTGAAATTTTCACAGATGTATTTCTGTTGCCGCTATAACAACTAAAAACCAGCCATGTGCGAGTCGGTGTGCTGGATTAAAAAGCCTCGCATGATCACCGAAATTAAGCAACGACGGGCGCGGTCAGTACTTGAATGGGTGACCGCCTGTGAATATCGCGTAATGTTGTCTTTTTGGCAGTGAATTTCTAATCTCGAACTGAAACCCGATCATTTTTTGTTACGGAACCCTTGGTGCCCGAGTCTGACTCACACTTGGCCGGTTTTTAAATTATAACTATAGAATTAATAAAAAAAGTCGCATTATTTCAGGTCATATCATCATGTCTGTGTATCCCCGAAGGGGTAGGCAGAAGTGTCGGAACACCCATATATTTCGGGTAATTTGCACAAATGAATATTGGCAACACTGGTATTCTGACGAATTATTTTGTTATGTTGCATGAATATTGTTTATAATGTATAATCGGGAACTAAGTGATTGAATTATTCATTTACCTATGAAACGTGATTCCTGGATTTTTTTTCTTTTGTTCACTACGGTTTTTACACCACTTTACCACACAAGACATTCTATTTTTTTCGTAGGGTAGCCGTGCCGACTGTGTTGCGTTTGCCCGCGTAATGGCTGACTCATGTGTGAATGTGTGCGTGCCGGCCTGTACGTACAGTAAAGCTGGCCGACTCTGAGTACCACAGTATGTCGTTAGTGAGAATCTGTCCGACTTTTTTTCTAGGTTCATGGTAGTACTATTATTTATTCTGTGCTACTGCTTTAGGTTATACAGGGTGTCCCAGATAAGTCGACGACAAGCCGGAAGCGGGTGATATGCCTATAGTCTTAACAATTATCAGAAAAATATAAAAAAGCTGTTGAGTATCTATTTTTAAATTAGGACATTTAAAGAAATACTAAAAAATCTAAACTACTGCCTTTACTACAAATCTTAATTTCATTTTATTTTAATTATGTAATCATGAATAATGCTTCTGTAAATTTTTGCATAACATTTTAAGCCAACTGTCCCAGGATAGAAGAAAATGTCACTTTTTGCCCAACTAAGTATTCAAAATTAATTCTTCGCCGAATTTTAACTGCCTGTACCTCCTGAAAAAAGTGTACTACGCTAGTTTGGCAAGTAACTTAAAAAATTGGCGCATTTAATAAAGATTCAAAAATGGTAGGTATAACACCCAGACCACAATTTACATTTGGGTGTCTTCAGCCCGGGATCTACATTCTTTTCGAGCCGGGGCAGAAACATAATGGTGGCGCAAAAAAAAGGCAAAAAGGCCCTGCCAGCCTGCTTGGCCCTGCTACTAGGATTATACCTTCACAAAAAAAAACTTCCGAAAAATCTTTGAAAAACATTGTTTTCCAAAATTTACTTTTTTTGGTAATTACGTAGAATCAGGATTCCTACCTTTTTTTTTAAATTTGTTTTATTCCGAGGAGTACAAAAAAATCATTTGAACAAGAAGAAACTTTGAAAATAACCATAACTCACCTCATAACCATAACGCTCATTCAATTTAAGTGAAGAGAAAAAGTGACTTATTATTTTGACTTTTTTTCAGTTATTAATTTAAATTACCGTTCAATTCACCCACAGCGACAGCTAATATATCCTTTTAGAAAGATCAAGAGCAAGTTTTTTATTTTCAAACATATTAGATTATGATTATGGCGCCCCCTGAAACTGCCGCCCGGGGCTCTACATCTGGGGCTGGGTGTCTTCAAGTTGCGAGTGAATCGAACACTATAACAAGACATTTTAACAATACTTTTCTGCTAGGCAACGTGCTCCTCAGTACTTCAGTAGACCGCATCTTTGCATAACATCAGGCGAGATGGTCGTCAAAGGCAAGCATGTACATTAAAAAAAACAAGACGTTCTGATAGTAAGCCTAATATAATAACGCCTGTCCATGACCTTTAAAATACAACTACAACTGTATACCTCTAACTTTGAGTAACAAAACAAAATCTAGGGCATCACTGTATTACCGGTCATGATGCTCAACCGACTTCAAAAATGGAGGTTCTCAATTCGACTGTGCTTTTTTTTTGTATTTATTTTTCGCTAATCGCTATTACTCCGCCAATTATGAATCGATTTTGATGATTCCTTTTTTGTTTGGCAGGTGATACTTCAGAGGTGGTCCCATATAAATTTTAACGAAATCGGTTCAGTAGTTTGGTATTTAAATCAAAATTACTGGATTATACCAAAATAACGGGATAATTATGAACATTGAATATTTTTATATGCAGTGTTTCCGCACTTTGGATTTTTCTGTGTTTTTTTGCTCGTATGCAGGTTCAAGTCCTGCCAGAGGTCATAATTTTTCTTACTGTTTAAGCTTTCAAAACATAGAATTATGAACATGTCATGCAGGGTAGTCGAAATAGAAGTCGGTTGTTTTTTTTAAAGCTATGAGATATAACGTCATTGAATATCTCAAAATCATGTCATGTAATTTAGGATTTATAATAACAATTATGTACCGTGGATTTACCCTCGAGCTACTAGAACGATAATAATGACTTTTGTGTTCTAATATAAAAGGTAATCGATAGATAGATTATTTCTATACTTAATTTCATCCAAATCTGCTCAGCCGTTTCCGAGCTTAGTCGTATATTAGAACAAGCTTTCTCCCCTTTTAACATTCACTCTCACTTTTTAGAAAATATATGACATAGAACTGTTTTTGTAACATTTTTTATTTTTTATCTAGACTGACGTTTCCAATGCTCCAAACACACTTAGTTCTTGGCTCGTTACATACCTACGTACGTAATACGTATGCCTCTTAGGTATGCCTATTAATTTTTACAGCTCATTTCGCAGATTTGATTGCCCTTATTATAATAGCGGTAACTCTTCTCTAATTTATGATATTATAGTGTGATGGAAAACGAACCTGGTTGTCTCTGTCTAAGACTCGGATTACACGACTGAACGCAATGCACGCGAAAGAGCATTTAACACTACGTTCTATGCACGCATTCTACCATAGAGGTCGCCGCTTTTAGCTCCATTTTCAAAAATAAAATGTATTTTTTTTATTAAACAGGATGAGTCGAGAATTTATTATTATTATAAAAACTTTTTCGTTTTTGTATGCTCGTTGGTGCAACAGACATATATATATTTTTATACTTTAGCCCCTAGAGCATGATAATGCTGTTTAACCCTGCTCTGGAGCGCTATAATGACGAACTTTTTGAGCAAGAGGAGTGAAAAAAGTATTTCAAACCTATTTTTGTTAAAAAGTCTCCTTCTTTTTACAAACTAGTAGTAGGTACGTAGTAGAAACGTAGGTAATTTGAAAGAAATTTGACAATTAAATTTTTAATTAAAATAGGTTTGAAATACGTTTTAGCGTTTTATGCATATGACGGTAAAACTACTGACTTACTTGATGGAAACATCAAGTGATTAGTTTAGTGAGTAGTCAGTCATTATTTGAAAAAAAAAAGGATGAGAGAACCGTAGCCATAAATATTATTGTTTTGTTTTTAAAAGTCTATCCAAGTGCCAATGTTTTCATCACTGTAACTTCAAAAATAAATAACTTTCCATACAAAATGTCATCCTCTATTTTACTCTCATAAGTCATCCCTGTTAAACAAAATTGAAAGCATCTCTTAATACAGGCTTTTTCGCTTGAAAAGAATCCCTGTATTTCTATCAATTGTTACTGTATTGTTACTGAATAAATATTTGTTACTGTTATTAGGTACTAACCATATTTTATTTTAAATGAACTAGTAGCCAAATACAATTTTTTCATCACTATATCTTCAAAAACAAAGAACTTTCCATACAAAATTACATTCCCCATTGCCCCATAAGTCGACACCAGTAAAAAAATATTGAAAGACTTTTTCAAATTCAATTCATTCAAATAAGTACAACATTTCACGACTAAAAGTTCAAAAACAAAGGACTTTGATACCTAAAAAAACGTGGGGAATTTTGGGAGCGGTCCGAATTTCATCCGTACCCGGACGAAGTCGCGGGCGACCTCTAATACTATATAAATAGAAAAAATTAGAAAAAGATGTACCTAGTTCTAATTTTCACACCACGCGCACGAATTAACAAATAGCACTACATTTGTTAATTCGCGCCATTTCATCTTTCCTCCTAGGAGGATTATGGCGTCGCACTTTGTGCATTTGCCAGTGTCAAAATATTTATTTGTATCAAGTTTTTGTTAATTTTGAATCTAAGTCACAGTCAAAGTCACACATAGTAAGTTACAATAAGTCCAGTCATGCCCTAGTAAAATCGTGGCAACTTTACTACAAGTTTCTTCGGAGTTTTGGAAACAACACGAAAAGACACTCATAAATGAAACGTTTTATCCAAGACGAACTTTAGAACGAAGTTTCTTTTCGCCCGCATCAAGAGATAAGACAAGATAGTTTTAAGCAACGATTAACAAGAAAACTCGATTTTGTCACATCTGGACCGCCGCTGGCGCCATCTGCGAAAAGTTTTGCATGTGGAACCTCATTGACTCGTATACTCTGACTACAGTTTCAATAACAAAAAAGTGTCAAAACCATGGAGGATAGGGAGTTGTGATGAGGAACTTGCGGCCGACCTGTGGATTTTGTAGACGGATTGTGTGACGTCACACTTATTTGGTCAGTCTGCTAGCGTTCGCCTCGCGTAACAGTCATTCGGGCTTACAAAACACACGTACGACTTTTAGTGTTTTTACTTGGTAAAAGTGAATATAAAATGAGTTGCTGTGTTTCTTCATGTAAAAACTATCGCGGCAAACGCTCTGGTGACATGAATGGCGTCTCATTTCATTCGTAAGTAACTTTATTTGTATTTTCTAAGGTTCGTTTTAGAAAATATGTAGGTAATGTTTCTTGGTGTTTTTAACTAGTTCTAGAGATGGCGCCACTTTATTTAACGTTAACCATAAAAAAATACGTTTCAGAGCACTTTTTAAATTACATGAACTATTCTTGCTTAAATTTATTATTTTTATATAATGTGTTTTTGGTTTATTCCGGCTTTTAAACTAGTGGTTCTAGTTAAAACATTTTTCGGTCGCCATCTGTAGGATTGTTCCAAAACTCAACCAAGGCCAAGGCAAAAAAGGGTGCAGTGACGGACTCAGGGACAGTAGTTGTATTACGTAATTTGTGATAGAATTTCGCAACTTCTTTAATTATGTGTACTTATACATGCTACATATAATCAAAAGCAAGTTCGTATAGGCTGAGCGGCCAACCTTAGTGTCAGAGTCAATTTGAGTCCTACTTTTATTTTCATAATATTTAAAAAAATACATTATTATTAATGTTCCAGATTTCCAGTTGATGAAAGCTTGAAACAGGCCTGGATCAAGCAAATTAACCGAGAAGGCTGGACTCCACAAAAAGACTCCAAGATTTGTTTAACTCATTTCCACAAAGAAGATTTTGTAGTGAGCAAAACTGGCTCAAAAAGAATAAGAAAGGGAGCTTTTCCTAGCCTCGGACTCAATGTTTTGGTTAGTTGCAACCATAAGAATCTTACCCACGTTTTTTATTTCAAAACTAGCAGTGTTCCGTAATTTTACTTCCCGGGAACCGCAAGTTACTCCGAAATAAAAAGTAGGCGGCGTTTTTAATTCAGGGAGTAAGGTATCTCGAATCTTTCGAAATTTCATCAAAATCAGCTGAATTATCACAGCGGGACGAAGTGATAATATTTTTTAGTATATACACACGCTTTCACATTTTTTTATATGTCATTACAGGTGAAAAGACAAGCACCTATGTTATCATCAGAAGGCTCAAGCAGTTTACAAGAATTTTTAATATTCAATGATACACCCAGAAAAAAAAGACTGAAACATGAAACAGGAGGTCTTACTATTCCATCAAAAGATGTTATAAATATATGTATAAGAACCGAATGCAGCATTCGATCTGTAAAATCGCAGTCTCTCAATTCTCCTAATTTCAGAAAACATAAAGTAGTGTCCAACACTCTCACATCGCTAATAGGCGAAAATTATTTTAGCAAATCAGAAAAGCATATGTTTGATCAATCTCCTCTACAAAACCACATTGTTCTTCTGACAAAATCCATTGCAGAAAAATATGTAGACATCCGATTTAGGCACTTTGCGACTATAGAAAATGACACATTAACTAACCGGCAAATATTAACTAAATCAATTATTTTTGCCGGCAACTAACAATTTTTTCTAACTAGTCATTCCACTCCATACTCAAGAATTAATTACCTCCACAACTACAGAACTGATAATAATCTGATTGGGACGTGAATTGTATTTCTATGGACGTCTTAAACATATAAACGTTAAAACAGTGTTTTAAACTGTCACGGTTGTTCACTAAAGTTCTACTATTATTTACGAGACATTTACCGTGATTATTTTGAGAAATAAGCTCCCGATACGATCAAGGTAAATATCTCGTAAATAATAATAGAACTTTATAAAAACGTTGTTTTTTTCCTTTGCACATTAATAAAATATATTTTTTATAACATGCGTTTTATTACTACTACTACTACTACTACACACTATGCCACCAGCGGTATGCGGCGGGTATCTTATCCGACGGTCTTGCGGCGCAAACCATCAGTATGGTCGCAGCAAAGCCTATTGATGCCGGCAGCATACCTGCGCAATAAAAATCCGGCGAGCCATGCCGACAGCATAGTTTTTTAAATTAGAAATTGGTTTGAGTTTGACCACATCCTGCCTGATGTCAAGAAACGATGTGGTCTAGGATAGTTCACGCTTACCCATAAGGAACCCAGGACCCTAGTGTCCACGTAACCTTTACTTATTTATAGAAGTAGAGTATAAGAAAATATTCCTCCTACTGACGAGAATCACCTACAAAACTATTTGGTGTGTCATAGATAGTTATGATTATGATCGGCTTACGCCCACTTCACCTTGATTATTAGTCGCGGCATTATAAATTGGTTGAAATTAATAATTATGTATTACTAATTACGTCCCTGTCATCCTTCTAGCGTTCAAGTCTTTCCAACCTTCAAGTGGAATGGGTCGCACAGTGATTTTTAAATGTAGGTATTGAAATAAAAAGTCGAACCGTATGTACTGTTGTAATAAAATGTTTTACAATTTCCTAATCGAGCAGAACCAAGTTTAATACTATAATATTATAAAAGCGGAAGTTTGTGTGTGTGAGTGTGTGAATGTTTGTGCCGATTTTCATGAAATTCGGCATGTAGACAGTTTAGATTCTAAAATAACACATAGGCTAACGTTTTGAGCAACTTGTGACCGTAGTTGCGATAAAATAGGCATGACGTCACGCCTATTCGGTCAGTCTGCTAACATTCGCCTCGCGTAGCAATCATTCCGGAACTATAACTATATATATACTAAAAGTGTACGTCTGTTATAAATGCAAAATGTTGTGTGTATGTTGAGTATGTAATATGTACCTATGCATATTACTTTTTCACACTGTAAATTCTTGACAAATTGGAGTGAAATTCGAAATGGAGCAAGCTCATACCCTAAAATACAACATAATCTTGTCCACTTACACACATAATATCATAATCTGTATACGGGGTGAAGGCGATGCAAAAGTTTGCGAGTGTGTGTATGTTTGTTAATTCCTCACAATGTAACGGCTAAACTGAGTGAAATTCAGGATGGATATAACATATTATCCTAATTAATAACCGTATCTTATAGCATTTTAGAAGACAATAAAATTAATCTTGCGTAAGAACGATAGCGGCAGCAAAATTATTTTGCGGCCCACGAACTTGAATACCTTTGTCTTTAGAATTTACGAAAGCGACATCTGACGAGAGAGTAAGAAACCTGGTGTTTATAAGAGTTCTCCACTTTTTTCGATAAAGCACTTCTCAAAAACTTATTCTGAATTCCGCTAGATGGTAGCTCCATGTGCGGACTCTAGCGCCCCTCCCGCGAGCCCTACACCTCCCCGCACGATCACGCGTCCTTCTATAGAAAAATCCTTTGATCACGTCTCTGGTCAAAACCACGTTTTTTTTTTTGTTTTTATTAAGTAGTAAAATTACCTACTTTTTATAAAATATTACGAAAACACGAGGCGCCCTAGGTTCCCCTTCTGCAGGGGTATTCACAATTCAATCGGAAAGTTTTCCGTTCGGATCCACATTCTCCGTCTCTGTCATCCTGAATGTAGTGAATGTAGATGACTGAGACGGATAATATAAGTAGGTAGCGGAAGGCTAGCGTGGTTTGGACATGTCATAAATCATAATCGAAGAGAGGAGGGCCACTAACTAAACAGGCAGGATGTAAATGTAGTTAAAAGGGCTTTAGAAAACCACCACCACTTACCCTATGTATACCTAAGTGGTAAAACGAAAGGGGGCGTCTTAAAGAGGAATGGATGAACTGTGTGATTTATTTTAGATGAATGTAACGGGAGTGAATACAGAAATGATGAAAAGAAGTGAAATGAAAATGAAGAGAAAATTAAATTAAATTAATTTGTATTTATTGAGACTAAACACGGTCAGGCCAATTACATTAGTATCTCACAACAATAATTATAAACAAAAAAAGTTAAAATAATAATAACAAGGGAAATACATACAATACAAAAACAGTTCAATCAAAAATAATAATAATAAAAGTAAGAAATTAAAATTAAATATAAACATGTCAAAATTCATTTAAATGTCAGGAACACAAAACAAACTTAAAGCCATCAGAGTCAGAGTTAATCTTACTGCATCGATCCCACTGGTCAGTAAACTTTCATAATATGTCGCGAGATACAATAAGGGTCTTCCAGTTGTCAAATACAATGTCAAGTTCAGTGTTGGCGGAAAGGAGTGCATTGCATTGAGGTGGCGGCTCTAGTTAAATGCTCAATGGTGGCGGCGGGCGCGAATTAAAGGCGACATAGAGCGGGCCACCAAAATAAATTATGCCTCTGACCGCGCCTATTTAGCCGGGAGACCGGGTTCGTCTGGCACGAACAACGTTAACAGGAGGTTATGCAGGTCTATAGAATCGACTGCCCCTCGAAGTACCTTGCAACAGATAGTGAGCTGGTCGATTAATCTCCCCACCTCTAGTTAGGATAACCAAGCTGGCCGAGCAAGAACTTGGTCGGATACATGTATGGATAGTATCCATAAACCTTCTTGTAGAGCGACCTCAAGAAGGTCTTTTGGACCTTCTCGAGCGTACGCGTGTAGGTGACGTGATAAGAATTCCAGACATCATGCACCCGACTCATGTTTGCTCCTTACCAAGGAGTTATATAACGTTTTAACTACTTGCGGGTTTTCAAAGCCCCGGGCATTCCGCAGAACAAAGCCCAAACGACGGAAAACCTCCTTCGCAAGATCAGATATGTGCAGATATGTGGTCGTGAAACGTCAAGCTACGATCGAAGTTTACCCCCAAAGCTTTAATAGTGGAAAGATTATTTAAATTGTAGTCAAAGTGGATTGGTTTCTTTTTACGGTCAAATGTCATACAATTGCATTTATTAACATTAACGGCCTTACTTAAAAAAACTTTTCAACCGTTAGTCACTGCTTAAGATGCTCTGCCATCTTCTCTCTGACGTGAAGTTGCACGTGCTAGAAAGGGACAGAGAAGTTTAAGCAGTGACTAAGAGAATCGAGATTATTTTAGGTAAGGCTGTATAACTTCAAAAACTAAGAACTTAACAGATTTTAGACAGATGGAGACGTTTTAACATGCCGACGTTCTTCAAACATTATTTATTATTTACCCTGCCTGTTATTCCTTCTGATACGGATTCGGCTGAAAGGCTTGTATGCATAGCCAGGAATTATTAAAAGCGGCGTTGTAGTGGAGTTTTAGAGGGACGTAAAATTTTTTTTGAATGTTTAAGTATGAAAACGGTGCTAAATTTGAATCATTAAGTGCCGAATTACGTTCATGAGTGTGGGCGAGTGATACAATGCGGTGAAAGTGAAAGATGACTTTTCATGTTGCTTACAAAACTCCGAAACAGCTTGTAAGTCTTGTAGTAAAGTTGCCTCGACTTTACTAGGACATGATCGGACTTGACCGCGTCTTACTGGGTGTGACTTTGACTCTGACTATGATTAATTTGACTGGAGAAAGATCGTTAAAGAAATATGTATGCGGCTGAAGAACTTGTATCCATAGCCAGGAAACATTAAAAAAAAGTGTGGTAGTGTTGTATGTATTTTCATTTCAATTTTGTGTTTTTTTTTAATCTGGCATCCCTGCCGGGTGTGTGAGCGACGTTCGATTTGTGTATTTTGTGATTTACTCAATTTTTGGTGTAAACAATGTGTTTTTTTAAATATTGAATTGTACAATTTTAAACATATATTAAACTCAATGCTAATGTCGTAGTTTAGGTGTTTTATATGCTATTTAAATTGATGTGAGTTTCTCGTGCTTTGTCTTCGTGTGTGACAATATACTCAAAATGGCGCATCAACTAGCACCGTCTGTAAATTGTTCACTTGACGACATTGACCTCAGCGCTTTAAAGGTAAGCTTTTGAAGTCCATTGTTTATATCAGCAAGATGTATACGGATTTGGCAGCATTTGAGATTTATCTCATTACAAGAAACTGATGAAAGGGCAATGATCTCACAGGGCGTGAATCATAAAGTGAAGGCTCACTGGGAACTATCATACATGACAATTTTAGTCTTAATTTGTGTTATTTCAGGATCCCGCTGGTATTTTTGAACTGATAGAAGTAGTTGGAAATGGCACTTATGGCCAGGTGTACAAGGTATGTGATGCATGACCATATTAATTTTAAAAATCTGTATTGAATCACTGAACTAGTATCTATACTATCAAAATATTTGTTTGCAGCTGCTAGATAGTTGCTTGTCCTATTTTACTGTCTCTTACATTGTATTTAGTCATAACTTCAGAGGAAATTAGATAAAACAGTGTGTTCTAATTTCAAAATTAAGATAAATAAGCTTACTAAATTACTAAATAAGCTCTAAAACTACCAATTAAAAAAAAATTAAGAATGCTTTACCTAGAGACTGTTTGATGTCAATGAACTTCATTTTATCCAAGTGCCCATTTAGTACTTAATTGAAGTTAAGATTTTAAGTAGGTAGGTGGGTGGATGGATGTCATATCTCTTGAACAATGAACCTATGATTATAATTTATTATAGTTGCTATAGTTGGGAATATTACCCAACACTAAAGCTGGTTTCAATCCAAGTGATGATGTCTCCTGTAATTGTGTTCCTGTTATATTGATTAAGAATTTAAATAGATACCATTCTACTAATAATATTATAAACGTGAAAGTTTGTATGTATGGATGTATGATACTCTTTCACGCAAAAACTACTGAATGGATTGTAATGAAACTTTACAATAATATAGATTACCACATCAGAATAACACATAGGCCATAATTTATAAAGATATTAGGCAAAAAAATATACATCATCTTGGCAATTTTATATCATAAAGTAGGTAAAATCGCAGGGCGCAGCTAGTCAGAAATATGACTCAATAAACCAAAAACCACTTGCTACTAACTTTTATAGATACCACTTGCGTTATTATCTTATGTGTAAAATTGGCTGGAACGATACTTGAAAAAAGAGGATGTAATTAATTATTCAGTTTCTTTCTCGAAAACAAATTATCTGCTGTTTTACTTCCTTATTGAACATAAGTAGATATAAGAAGGATGTTTATTGCTTTCAGTCATGCATTCTAAGCTTATCTAAGAATTTGGCCTTTAGAATTCATCATCATTAGTACTAGTTACACCCTGCAGTTTTACTGTTATCTTATAGAAATATTACAGTTTTTGGAATTAAATTACTGTAGAGAAAACTTTTCCACATCATATTTTCATCTAAGTCCAGTCTAAGCCTATTGTATTGTTGACTAACAATAGATTACTCACTTAAGAAGCAAAAGTAAAGAATGTCTCACATCTCATGCATATTGTCTCCTAAGGCGAAGCTGAGGGTGACAAACATGAGATCTGAGGCTTCTTTATTTGCTCCTGTGGTGTGTATACGATTTTAAATGCAGTTACGGGGAGGAAGTTGTTGCTTTCGTTCAGTGTAGTGGGGCTAAAGTAGCCACTTTTGCCCCACAGGTACGTAATTGTACTTTGTTTTATTATTGATTTACTAGCGGTGTCCTGTGGACTAATAAGTCATAATGAATAAAAAGAAGTGCAAACACACATGCTTTCACATTTTTTATATTAGTAAGGAATAAGGGGTTTATAAAATTTGCAAGGTGATGTTTTATCAATGACCTACACATACCAATATAAATGGAAGTAGTCTTACTTGCAAAATTTTCTATGAGCATTGTCTAGAAAACTTGTAACCAATCTTTAATACCACTACACCACACATTGTCTCATTAGGGACAAAGCATAGCTTGCTAAATAGAATACTTCTTTGTTACAATAGTTAACTTAAAAAAACACATCACATTCACAGCACAATGAGAAATACCTAATATTTGTTCACTATATTTGGATTCTTGTTTTCTTATCTTTTTAAAAATAATTATGTCATTACATACATTGATTTTCTTGACATTACAATTGTTTCATAAAAATGAATATTAAAAAAAAAACTTAAGTTTACTAGCCTTTGAGGTTTATATCATTATCATAAAACCTTAACTAAAATAACCTTTTTTGTTTTTATTGACATGGGACAACTTTATTTTCAACAAATAAAACTCAGACAAATAATGCATAGGGAAGACATAGGTCCCAAGTTTTAAATAAAATTTAATAGGGGTGTTAAAGTCCTGTTAACATAAAGTTTGGCAACTTGGAAGCACTTAATTTTCATTAGATTTTAAATTAAAAAAAACAGTCCTCCTGGATTTTATGATGTAATTAATAGAAAAATATTTAAATTTGCCAAGTGCATGTTGTGACAAGCCCATGATAGGGTTTCATTCACACACGCACATACATTTGATAAGTAGCTATTCCATATATTATGTAGCTATTTCGTTTTCTGGCTGATGTGTGTGTGTGTATTCCCTACAAATGTATGTGTGTGTCTAAGAAATTATCATCAACATTAAAAAAAAAACAGTTTTAATATTTTCTGCAGTTAGTATATTAACGTTTAGCTAATTCCAATGGACACAAAGACAGACGGATACCCCGAAACGAAACCCCGAATATGGCTATATGGGTTCATAGAATGCAACAGACCCCTAATAAAAAGCCGTTGAATTCTAACCCTTATTAAGTTACAGTATATGTTTCGTTATAATTTATTTTATTATTTTAGTAATCTGAAGAAATTATTTTGTCCAAAAATACCGGTTAGTCAGTGTTAGGTAGTGACTGAAACAATCACGTCAATTAGCAACTGAATAGTTATTATTAATATATGAATAATTATATTTAATATATAAACATATTTAACAGTTTTACCTAGTATATTTTAATTTTCATAACTATATATGTTTTTTTATACCTATACTGTTGAATCAAGCTATAATGGACACTACCACCTGTATGTAATGGTGCAGGTTCAGGTATACTTAAAAGAGACATAGTCTAAGGTTATTGTATCAATTTAGTATCATTATCTTAAGGTACTTAATGTTTATATTTATCAATCCATGAACAAGAAAGTTGTGTCCAGTTAGTTTCATTATCTAACTCAATGAGATTGTATGTGAAGAGTGAGCTTGAATAATATGAAAGTGGCTGTTCCAGTTCTTTGATCTAGCTAGTGCCATTCCACAGTGGGAGACCCCAGTACTTGATGTCAGCTTAGCAAACATTTCTGTTTGTTAAGCCACAACAGAGTCTGCATTGTTCTTTTTTTTGGGGTTTGAAGGACAAGACGAGCCAGACTTTCGCCTGGTGGTAAGCGTCACGCCTGCCCATAACAGTAGCAGTGCCTGAATTGTGAACTTGCAAACAAAACCCTGCACTGCGCTCGTCACCCTGATCTCTCTATGCCCAGTAATTTCTCTGGTAGCAATGTCCTTAAAACTGAAACACAATAATGCTTGCACACTACTGCTTGGCGGTTGAATAACTGGCAAAGGTCTGGTACTTCCCCAGGTAGACTGCAATAGAGCACTACAATTATTGTCAAACAATGCTTCTAGGGGCGTCACACAAAAACTGGACAGCTCGCCGCCATCAAGGTTATGGATGTTACACAAGACGAAGAGGAAGAAATAAAGCTTGAAATCAATGTGCTGAAGAAGTATTCAAATCATCGCAACATTGCCACATACTATGGTGCTTTTATAAAGAAGAGCCCTCCTGGGAAAGATGACCAACTCTGGTTGGTTATGGAGTATTGCGGTGCCGGTGTGTTTTGTTTCATATTTTTTTACAGTTTTAGGCTATCTGATGAATAATCCGCGATCTCGATATAACTCAATATTACCAAAAACTGGTTTGGTGTGTCTCCTTGACTAATACTTAGTATACATATTAAATAAATATTAATACAACACATATTATTTAATTGCATTTAAGTAATTGCAGACAAGTGCCAAATTAGTATCAATATGCGGAAAGTCCAAAATATGGCGCATAGTTTCTAAATGTTTAGTAATTAAGTTATTTTGTTGCTCTTAGTTTCACGAATAAAATAAATAAATGATAAAAAGCGCAATGTAAATGAAGTAGCAAAGTAGTGAATGAGTGCAATGACATTTGTATGGCATATAGAGCAGCTGAAAGTGGAAAAGTAGAAATTAAAAAGGCTGAGTGGCGTGCCATAGATGATACCTTAGATCAGTTAGATGTTTAATATCAGACTAATTTCGGCTGATTGTGACCACAATGAGGAGGACATAAGATCTTTTTAATATTAAAGGCCTATTCATTATCTTTAATGACCTATTTACACAAGTAGATATTTTGCTGTGTGACCAGTAGCGTGTACTAGTCAGTGTGTTAGTACTATAGTCACCGTGTTACCAACTGAGTCGTGCGGCCATAGATCATGGCCGCACGACCCACAAGTGCAAGCAAGACCCACAAGTGTGACCACAAGCAAGACCCACAAGTGCGAGCGAGATAGACATAGTGAATGATTTATGGCCGCACGACTCAGTTGGTAACGCGGTGTAGTCACCGCGTTTAGTCACTAGCTAAATTTGACGTCTGTCATTTTATGAAACTGACGTCTTTTGCTATTTACTTACATTTCGTCTTGTTGACCGCTGTAAATCATCTTATGATATCATCATCATTGTTATAGAAGTGAAAAATAGGCTTGGGTTGGTTGTTCCTATATATATTTTTGTTAATTTCCAGGATCTGTGACTGACTTAGTAAAATCTACCAAAGGGCAGTCATTAAAGGAAGAATGGATTTCGTACATTTGCAGGGAAATCCTAAGGGGTCTTAGTTATTTACACTCCAACAAAGTTATTCACAGGGACATCAAAGGACAAAATGTCTTGCTCACAGACAATGCTGAAGTTAAACTTGGTAAGCAAAGATCATTAAAATAAAAACTTAGTTTGCTTTGAATGATCATCAGTAATTATAATCTCCTTGGCATCGCATGAGCTTACTTAAACGCAGAGTCGCGTGAGCGGCGCAAAAGATACCCTCATCGCCAGCCATAGGACCTCCACTACTGGACGAAGGCCTCCCCCTTGATAGGGAGGGGTTGCTATAATCCCGACGCTTGGGGATTGCAGAGTGTAAAGATAAAGTCGTAGTTGTAAGCTACTAAAGCTAGTAAAGATAAGGGTTTATCAGTTATTTTTATAAAATTCATTTAATTACAACATTGTATTACATTATAAAGTAATATATACTTAAAAAATAATCTAGTAGTAGTAGTAGACTAGTAGACTTTTTTAGTCTGTAGACAGATCAGACTGGATACAACCCTTTTGTTTTTGTATAGGTTTACATGCCTGCGGGACGAAACGGTCAAGGACGGAAGTGGTACCTTCGCCCCGCTACGCAGAGCGAAGGTACCACTTCCTCCCCGCAGCGGCACATACTCGTATTCATCACAGGAGCAAGTAAAGAAGCCTCAGATCTCATGTTTATCACATCTCGGGAGACAATATACATGAAATCTGAGACCGTCTCTAATTTTGATACCTAGCTGTGTAATCTACAATATACTTCTTAATAGTAGATTACATTTTAGATTTTAGGTACGTAGTTCGTTATAGTTATAAAGGCTTATCCTCTACTTAGAAAAATGTTTGGTACTTATAGAAATGATTGCAATTTACAGTGGATTTTGGAGTGTCAGCCCAACTGGACAGGACCATAGGTAGGAGAAACACATTCATCGGCACGCCGTACTGGATGGCGCCGGAGGTGATCGCGTGTGACGAGAACCCCGATGCAACATATGACAATCGATCGGACCTGTGGTCGCTCGGTATTACCGCGCTTGAGATGGCCGAGAGTCAGCCACCGCTCTGTGATCTGCACCCCATGAGAGCTCTATTTCTTATACCGAGGTATGTGATAATAAAAAAAAAGTAAGTTCGAATAAGCTGAGTGGCCAGCCCTAGTCAGAGTTAATGTGCCGCCCGAACGCCTCTGACATGGCTGACGGTTACATTTATGTGATAATAAAAAAGCAAAAGGCTGCCATGCTAAAGTGGGACTTGGCTGGACACGTCTGCCGAATGCCGGAAGAGCTATGGGCTAAATCTGATTGGGTCCCAGCGGTTAAATGGCTGCAAAGCTGGCCTAGAAGGAGGTGGAAAGACGAACTCGATGCCCATAAAAAGGAGTGGCCCCACCATACCACTAAATAGAGAAATATGGAAAGAGGGAAGAGAGGCCTTTATTTATTTATTTTATTTTATAAGCACACAATACAAATTACAACCATGAATAAATATGATAACAGCATTAAGAGTTATGACCTGGATCGCAATTCAAAATATGTGTACACAACAAAAACCGTATGTAGCTCAGTATTTTGCCCAGCAATGGGACAAGATAATGTGATAATGACTCCTCTTCATAGTTGTTTCCCATCCACAGGCAATCAAGATGGGCTAGATATAATCTAGGTCTTTTCAGTATCTTCTAGGTCTGCGTGCTTCATCTTCGACCACATCTTCTTTTACCAACAGGCGAGTTGGTAGTCAAACGCGGACATAAACTACATAATCAGCTTTTAAAAAAAAAACTTCAATTTTGACTATCTGGATGAGCCATCTTTACATTTTACAGTTAGTTTGATTTATTCCAGTAATTTTGATTTAAAAACCATACTACTGAACCGATTTCGATAAAATTTATATGAGACCACCTCTGAAGTATCACCTAACAAACTAAAAAGAATCATGAAAATCAATTCATAATGGGCGGAGTAACCGCGTAACACAAAAATTAAAAATTAAAACATACAGTCGAATTGAGAACCCTTTAGAACCTTTTTAGTGTTTTTATTGAGGAAGTCACGGGCAACCGATGGATGCAGACTGGTTCTTGTACAGTGTGGCGGTCAAGTGGGAGGCCTTCGCTCAGTAGTGGACTTCTTCTGGCTGATGATGATGATGAACCTTTTTATGTATTTTGTGCTATCACCGTGACTTCCGTAGACGAAATTATTCAAATATTAGCAAACACCCGCGGATTCGCCGGGAATCCCAGAGGAACTATACGCTAATCCAGGATAAAAGTAGCCTACGTCATTTTCCGACGCTTAATTTATATCTAAATATTTAGATTTCATTGCTAGATTGCCGATTGCCGCGGTCACATATTTTGTAAATACATTATGTTTGAGCCGTGCAGAGGGTGGCAACTGTTTATGAGCGCGTCACTAAGGTATGTGCTACACGGTAAGATTACAACCGTTAGTAATCGTGCCAAGGCGACCTTGGTAAGATCACTAGTAATCTCGCCGTCTAGCACAAGCTTTAATTGACTTAATACTCGTATTATTCATTAGATGACTATTTGCGAAGGTGAAGCACTTATTGCATTTTACAGATAAACCGCCTCGCCTTATCTTAGACTTAGTACGTTTTGAGAACTGTTTATCAGTAATTTAATTTGTTAATCACCCTATATCTATAGAACAGTAGAATTTCTACACTTCATGTCTAATATAAAACGTTGTTTTTCTTTGACAGAAATCCTCCGCCTCGTTTGAAGTCGAAGAAGTGGGCTAAAAAGTTTCACAGCTTCATCGAGACTGTTCTCGTGAAAGATTACCACTACGTTTTGAGAACTGTTTATCAGTAATTTAATTTGTTAATCACCCTATATCTATAGAACAGTAGAATTTCTACACTTCATGTCTAATATAAAACGTTGTTTTTCTTTGACAGAAATCCTCCGCCTCGTTTGAAGTCGAAGAAGTGGGCTAAAAAGTTTCACAGCTTCATCGAGACTGTTCTCGTGAAAGATTACCACCAACGTCCCTACACTGAACAGCTATTGAAGCATTCATTCATCAGGTAATGGAAACAGGTCATCGTATTTATTATAATGCATTTTAATATTATGCTACTGGCTTCCTAGATCCTTGATAGTTGTAATCTAGGTCTTTTTAAGGCCTGAATGGGCCTTCGATGACATCGCAGCTTTCTGACAAGCGAGTTTATGGTCAAGTGCAGTCTTATATGATGTTAATAGTGTGATATAAAGGAAGAGGAGTGTCCTGCGCAGTGCCGTAACCAACAGGAGCCATAAAACAAAATAAATTAATGTAGTACATGCAAATTCCTTCAGCTTATAGAATTAAATAAAACATGCTTAATTAACACACGCAATCTAAACACTCGCATTTCTAGTAAAATATTATATTCTTTGTAGAGATGAGAGCTCAAGAGTTTGTCATGGGTTCAAATCAAATTGAAATTTGACAAAAGGCACAGTTCTCGCAGTGGAGATAAGAAACAACAAATATAAATAAATAAAATACCAATAATAAGCTTAAGCTGCCAGTGATGCTGGTTAAGGAAAATTAGGAAACCCCGAGAATTACCATGACTGTAGTGGAGTACTTTAATTTTTTTAACTGATTAGATTTCAACTTCAAGTTGAATATCTACTGCCAGGCTAGTTTTCATCCGAGGCTACCATCGTTTGTTACTATCTTTGATCACAACGTCGCTATAAAACAGATTGCTAGAATCTAAATATGAATGTAACATTTCCAGAGATCAGCCAACAGAGAGGCAAGTGCGGATACAGCTCAAGGATCACATAGATCGGTGCAAGAAGAGAAAGCAGGACAACTCGGTCCGTGAGGAGATTTACAAGTACTCTGGGTCCGAGGGCGAGGAGGAAGAGCAAGGACCCGGAGAACCCTCGTCTATAGTGCACAACGCGCCCGGGCAAGGGGGAGATACGCTGCGACGCAACTTCCAGCAGATCCAGGAGGGGCCTAGGTAAGTACCACGGTTTCACATCAATGTAACACGCACATATCTTGTCTCAGTAGAATACTATACTAATAGACACTATACTATACATACTGACATGGCACCACTTATCTAATTATGTATATATGTCACAACCAAATTGTAAAATTCGCCGTATTACATAACGGCTAGCCATTTTATAATACTGGCTCAGTATTATAAAATGGCTAGCCGTAATACAAACTCTCTCAACGTTTAGCCGGATTGTCATTGCGATACGTTCTACAATACGGCGGCCTATGCTCAGCCAAATTGTAATAAAGTTGCCTATAATGCAAAATGCTTAGCATATTAACAAAATAATATGGTATTCGTTAAAAAATAATATTTTAATGATTTAAAAGGGCACTTGTCAAGTTAGTAGCAGGCAAACAAAATGTTTGACCAAATAAAAAAGTGACATTTAGGTTATCAAAGCGCCAAAGCGCGGAGAGTGTCCAAAATTTGAACTAAAGATTGCCAAAGCGGCGGATCATGACCCGCTCAATTACATTATGGCTAGCCGTGTTGTAGAACGCGAAGCACGCATACAATGCGGCTGCCTTACTTTCAGCCGTAATACAATTTGCTAAACGTTAATACGCCGCTTTATAAAATGGCTAGCCGTTATGTAATACGGCGTATTCTGCAATTTGGCTGCGACATATATATTATAAAGATAAAATTTAAATAGCTATATTGAAAACTGGGATGAGTACAGTGGGTTTATAATAAGCTCAGTATAAATGCACAACATTGTGGCGTATAATATGTGACTTGCGCAATTTTGTGAAAATTAATCAGTCGCGCGGCTCAGCTCAGTTCAGCTTTGTTGGATACTGAAGCTCGGCTCCTGCAAGCAGTTTATCGTCTTCACGTTCAGCATTATAAACTTTATCTTCACTACATAAATGTTAGATTAGGCTGTCAAACATGCTCAATCTGTGACATTGCAGATACCAACTACTAGTTAAATGCATTTTTAAATGCGAAGGCGACTTACAACAGACAAGATAATTATATTTGACCCGTTGTGCTGCCTATTAACGATTGATTAACGTTTTTCCTAACACCAGACCGGCGGAACCACAGCCCCAACCTCCGCCCAAACGGAACAGTAAACGCGAGGAAAGGGAGGAGATTCCAGGTAATACAACCAGCTAACTACTTGTTTTATTTGGAGTGATACACATTACCATCATATAACATTGTGATACACCAAAAACAGTATGGATTGTTTCTCACGTGGAATTTAGAAGTTTAACTGATTTTTATTTTGGTATAATAGACGGCCTCAAACCCGCTTGAAATAAGAGAAGAACCTATGTAAGTTGGTATTTCCGCGATTACACGTGTTTTCTGTTCAGTTTCTGACTGACCGCGCATCATCATATCTATATTCTAACCGTCATATGCATAAAACGTATTTCAAACCTATTTTGGTTAAAAAGTGTTTTGTCAAATTTCTTTCGAATTACGATTTGAGTTTGAAAAAAGAAGACAAAACACTTTTAAACTAAAATAACTTTGAAATACTTTTTAGTGTTTTATGCATAAGACGGTATGGAAATTGTTAACAGATAGACGGCTGGATTGCAAAAGCCGAAGCACACAACTTTCATTGTATAGCACCATACAGTCATTTGTTATTTCATCTCGTTTTGCGTGTTGAAGTAATGTGCAACAGTCCATACTGTGCGAGGTGTGATTGTGCCGTGTTCTAACTGGTGCACTTTCCCTGTAGAGCCCGGCCCGCCGGCGCGCCCCTCCATACCACAAAGACTGATCGTTGTGCCAGATCCACAGGTGCAACAGCCTAATAGATATAGGTAACGTTGTATTACTTACACTATTAATTACTTATAATTTTTTACTAATTATAACGAAAACCATGTACATTGTTACTGTTGCCGTCCGTAAGCGACATTTCCCATCGACTAGTTTGTAATGATTTTATTTATAGATTTCAAGACATGCCATGATTCGAAGTCTGATCTGAAATTGTGCTATCAGATGGCGTTTACTAGCGTTATAATATGACAAGTGGCCGGGTACAGAAGTCTGTAATCACTACAGGATAACAATCCTGTTCGCACGCGTAGGGCAAAGTTGGTGCGAGTGGGATGGACGATAGCGAGTGGCAGTATTCCGCTTCCGCCAGCAGATCAGACGGTGTCTACTCTGATGGTCGTTGGCAAGAATAAATTATAGGTGACAACGCTACATACTACAAGGGTTCATCAAGATTTTTGGTTATGACAGACGTCAAATCATTCCGTGCGTGTGCGGCCGGTGTTGTGAATAAGTTAAAGTAATACTTAGTCGGATTCTGAGGAAACTGAGCTACCTCAAACTAGTAGCAGTTTAAAATATTCCATTTCCTTGTGTTATTTGTTTTGATGCCTAGAAGATGGGAATACATATGTCTGAAAATAAAAATTAGTTAGTGGTAAAATATTTATTAAGTAAAATGACCTTAACAAAAGGTCAACAAAACGCGTTATAAATGTGTATGTTTACGCAGGCCTCTGCCCCCGACTCCGAAGTCGTCGGGCTCGTCGAACAGCTCGGGCTCCAACAACGGCACGCCGCCGGCGGGCGGGCCGCAGCCGCCGCAGCGCGCCACGCACCAGCTCTTCAAACCTATGGTGCGTTTAACAGCCAGGGAAAACTGGAGGACGGGATGCCAGGGGATTTCCATCAATTAATATTTTAACTCTTATCTAATCGAGATAAGGTACATATTTCAATAGTTGGAGTATCACGGCGGATTTTTCCCTGCGGTGTCCGAGCATTGAAATGTGAACCTTATTTCGATTTAATAAGTACAAAATATACATTTTCAATTTTCAAATCCTCTATCCGCACGTTGCCGCTGGCCGTAAATGGTCTAATCCTGCGCAAGTGCTAAACTTTACACTGGAGTCTTGTTTTTATCGAACTTTGTGGAGATAAGTCAATGACGTTTCGCAGTGCACTCTGAATTTTACGTATTCGCGGCGCGCCCGCTCCGCTTTGAAAACGCTCGCAAACCGCTAATGTGATAGCAGCCGAATATCAAAAAAAATATGACAGATTGGTCGAGATTTTACGGTAGATTCAAGTTAACATCAATAGTCGAATGTTATCCTAAATTAGGTTTTGTGATATGTATATAGCGTTTGAAGACATTGGAATCCTTATATCCTGCACATAGTGTAGAGATACGTTGTAGTATGTATTATATAATTATGTCTATTCCATTCGTACATTTTATACTTCATTTTATTAACAAAATTATGAAACAGTACGCTAAGACTGCTAATAAGTACGCCATTAACAGCTTAATTGTTAACATGAAAAGTTTATCTCAACAAGTTTGGTAGCCTTTGTCTGTTGACTTTTGTTTTCTGTGTGAACTGTTTAATTTATCTGCTTTTTCTTTTTATTTCCATGTCACGCTGTTAACTTTATTTGCACTTGCGATAAATGAAGCTTCCGCCGCGAAGACCAGAGGTTTGTATCCTATCACTATTAAAGAATTAATGTATACAATGTGTAACAAAAAGGTTCAACAATACTGAAGGGTATGTATGTACTCATCATTATGAACAACTTTTACTATGGGGCCAATAATGAATTCGCAAAAAAATAATCATAGACCTTGGACAAAATGTATGGAACAGCTGCTTTTTTTTACGCTATTTCAATGTTTACCCCATAGTAAAAGTTGTTCCTAATGATGAGTACATACATACCCTTCAGTATTGTTGAACCTTTTTGTTACATGTTGTATATAAAATTATATAATATAGCAATATAGCTAATTTTGTAAGCTTTATTAGGTAAACCTTACTAAAAAAGTTGTAGTCCTTATCTAGTAGAACAATAAACAAGACAGCTATGTTTTAGTAAGTTTAGATCTTTCAACTGAAGCCTCGAGAATGGGCAGAATTATAATTTTTTAGTGTTTTTTTATTCTTATTGAAAACTCTATTTCAGGATTTGGACAAACTAGCTGCGCAACTCAACGAACTTGGAGTAGTGTCCGGGAACGAACCGCCAAACCGACCGCCGCGCGCCCCCACCAATGGACAAGGTTAGTTAATTAGTACAGCTTAATTATGAAATGGTATAACTCATTGATGTTTGATAGGAAAATCCATTATAAATATAAATAGCAGCTAAATCATATTTTTTTATCATTTTGACATTAAGTATTTCTTCTTCTTTTTTTTCTTTCTGTAGTTATTTCTTAATGTCAAATTAAGAAATAACTACAGAAAGTACCTATAATTTGTATTTACTAGAGGTCGCCCGCGACTTCGTCCGCGTACGGAAGAAATTCGGCCCGCTCCCAAAATTCACCACTTTTTTTACGGCGGTCAGTGGGGTTCACACGCGAGCGTGTGAAACAAAAGTACTGGCTGATTCAAACTTAATGGCGGCTGTGAACTTAGGCGCGAGACGCTGCGCAGTAGCAAAAATTAGGCGTGCGGTGTGCGTACAATCGCAAGGTCTCGCTTGCAGCTCACTTCACAGCCGCCATTAAATTTGAATCCGTCTGTACTAGCTCGCAGCGCGGTGCCATGACTCAGAGCTGCGCATCCGGCGAGCGCGACAGATGAGCTCATAGTCATACATTCGACGCGGCCACAGTCGCCGCCCGCGCCGACTCGTGGCATGGCGACGCCGGTCGTAAAACGTTTCACGCGCCGCTAGACACCGCCCATACTCGTGGCCGAGGCGTTGAGCGAGCTACTTACTTACTTTCACTTTGCTATGATGTTTCTACCAAACAAAAATAGTAGATTGTTTACCAAGGGAGGAAACAACTATTTTTAAAGCGAGAGTGTTTCTTTGAATCCAGAGTGTAGCGAGCTTAATAATAGTGTTGATCCCGAGGTGGGCACTCTGCTTTTTATCACCCTCTATGAGAAAATAAGTGCAGCTTATGTATATGAATAGTACCTACGTATGTATCATTTTCACTTCTCACTTTTTATTGAGGAAGATTCACTGAGTTAAAATAAAACAAAGTAAAATCCGAATATGAGTATACAATTACGAACAAAGGCGGAAAGCATTTCGCGCGTTTTTGTTTTTTCACAAACTTAATATTTTTATTTTTTCTATCAGCCTGTTACTTGTTCATACATTGTCCGTGGTTGATCTCTTTGGTGATTGGAACTTTTACTAACAACATATTCCAAATTCAAATCACCGCCGGAGGGACGAAAACAACTTTTCCTCCCTAGGGCGGAAAAGATCTCATTTCTGCCCTGTTTGCGAGGAACGAAGTAGGTCTTTTTGAACAGATGTGATAAAAAGATACTTTAGTGGCCTCAAATCCTAGAATATTTTATTCTGCACAAACGAACACGTGTCATTTGATTGAGGATGCTCGCAAATCTAACAATGGTGTTGTTGCAGGGCCGCCCGTGGAGCGCAACCCGCCCGAGCCCACCTTCGTGGAGTCGGATAGCGAGTCCGACGCGGAGGAGAGCGGCGGCCGCGCGCGCAACGACGGCACGCTGCTCGCCAGCGACCCGCCCAAGCCCCTGTCAGTACCTACACACACACACACACACAACATCAGCCAGAACACATCCGCTGGTAGACGAAGACGACAATAGGCATGCGTTTGACTGCCATTCGCCTGATGTTAAGCGAAGATGCAGTCTTCGGTGGAGCTTGCCTAGAAGAAATAGATTCACTCGTGACTTGAAGACACCCAGGTGGCAAACACCCACTCGGGCAGCGCATTCCACTGTTTACCAGTACACACAAAGAAAGTGTAAGCAAACTGCTTCGTACGGTTGAAGGTCATAATCTCCACTTGGCAGTCGACTTGGGAATCGCAGAATCTCTGTTAACCGAGCGGACGCTGCTGCCTGTCATCTGGTGGTTCTTGAAAATAAGCTTGGTCTGGTCCATGCGTCCGTGTATGCACAGTCAGAAAGTTCCGCGCCTATAACAGACGTCTGAGCTTGAATTAACGTTATTCTATTCAATGATGAGTAAAACTCGACTACTGTCCCGGGCTCGAGAATTGAGTTTTTTTGTGAATTTAACTGATATAATATGTTTCAAACGGTTATTTTATCTATATAAGATTACAGATAAAAGAATACTATACTTGTATACTTATAAGACACAGACGCTAACTACTGTTCCATTTTCAGTTTTCAAATTCAGTGTATTTTTATTTAGTATAATTTTATCTATCATTAATGCTAAAAACTGTCTGAACTGACCACATTTGGTTGGTTACGCAACGATACTGCAGCGTCTATATCGATAGCGGATAGCGACCGTTCGATTGGATCGCGGGTGTTTCCCGCTCTTTAAGGTGTTATTTTCACTAGTAGTAATTAAACCATCCAACATAATAAAAATGTGTATAAATATCCACTCTTGATGATCATTTGCATTATTACCGCGTCATTTTTTATTTATTGATGTAATTATTCGCATTGTATGTACTAACGTTTTAAAAAATGTTTATTTTTTATTTGCATTTACGTTGGTCATATTCCCATTTTGTTTCTGCCCGTCCCGTCCGTTTGTGTTTGGTTTGGCTTGTCAGTCCCGAGTTCTGCTACAGGCCGGGCCTGAGCGCGGTGTCGGAGGACGGCGGCGGCGGCGGCGGCGGCGCGCCCACCCGCCCGCTGCCGCCCACGCCCGACGACGACGACGCGCACCCCGCGGCCGACCGCACGCTCGTCATGAAACGGGTAAGTACACGACCTCACACGAGCCCGTGCTCTCTTGTGCTAACTGCTCTCGCTCCGCGCTGCCGAGACGAACGCGCACCCTAAACCGACACTCTTTGTTTATTGTTTACTCTGTGTTTGTATAATGGAATCGAGCTAGTTTGGTCGCGGTTGCCGCGGTTGGGTGTCGCGTTCTCTCCGTGGCGCGGACCGAGTGGACGTTCTCCGAACGATACGTGGGCTGCCATCGATCCCCGCTCGCCTGTTTATTTCAGTTTTCACGCCAAAATAAGATCAGTGAGCATTAGGTCACGCTTCGCATACATATTTTAATTTGAACCATTAATACATTATTCATGTGTGCTTTTTGTATCGGACATGTTTGAAAAACGCCAGAGAGAAGTCGAAACCGATAAGAGGCAGTCGGATGTTGACGAGGCGGTCCTGCTCAAGGACTGGGATTTCGCGAGATTTTTTCCCTCGAAGAGTGCCGAGGCGAGGGAGGAGAGACAGAAGGCCGTCAGGGAAGCGGAGCAAAGGGCTCAACTGCAGCGGCACTCGCGGCTTGAAGCTGAAGACGCATGGCCCAAGTACAAGGCGGTCGCGACGCCACCCGCGAGACATAAGCAACTATTCCAGAAACAACCCGAAAAAACGACTCAGGAAAAACTAGCCGCCATGATTAAACAAAAGAAGGAACAAGACGCGGAATCGAATTCTCCAAATCGTTTCTTTAGAGGGTTCAGAAGAGAGAATTCCGATCTTTTTCCGTTACCTAGTACAAGGCACTCCGCCATTTACATCCCGAAACACGACAGCCCGGTCGGCGTAAACAAACAGCTCAGATCCAGCGGCATCTTTAACAATTCTCGCAAACAAACGGTCAAAACTCCCGCGGGCGAACCGATTCTGACGGACTTTATTAAAATGAACGACAGTTTGAAAATGTCGGCGCAGGGGGAGATCAAAAAGAGTGTTAAACGGGCGGCGGAGAGGAAGACTCAAGCGAATAATCCGATCGACGCGCTGAAGAACGTCGCCGCATTGATCCGACAAGATAACGAGAGTAATGGCCCGAGTCGGCAGAGCAGCGTGAACAGTGACTCGCCCTCGACGAGCATTTGTTTCACAAGTGGCGCCACGTTCGAAGCGGGCGGCGGCGGCTCGCCCGACCTGACCGCCGACACGCTGGAGCGTCGCCCGCCCGACGCCGCCGTGCCCGACGCTAGCGTCGTCAAACCCCGCAGAGAAAAGACTGAATCCGATATAGTATTCCGAAGAAGCTCCCAATATAACCGGCACACGGAGCTTTTGGCAAGTGGGCAGGAAGCGGTACTCGCTCAGGATCAGGTAATTGCTCCATGCTCGGGACAGTTTGATTAATTTCTATACTTACGAAATGGTACGAGGGATCTGTTATATCTAACATAGTTATCTACTAACATCTTGGTAACTATTTACATGCTTGTTTGGAGGAATGGTATTGAAATAGTATAACGCTAATCGGTAATGGTTTTCATAGTAATGTTACTTAATATATGCGTGGGATGGGAATGTTTGAGGTGTTTGTTTGTGTCGAACTTTCTACTAAAATAATGTTTTCATGTAAACACAGTTTTTATAATAATACATATTGTGAATATACAATTTCGTTACATTATCTTAGTTATTGCTCACACGTCTTACATTTTGGCGTGATACTATAGTCTGGTCATGTTTCATATTTTAGTGTCATGTTTATAGCTGGTATATATACACGTATATATTATTTATTAAAAAAAGGGAAGTCGTATGTAAACATATTTTATATCATCCATCTACTCATGTTGAAACATTTCGTGAGGTATGAGCAGTGTTTACATACGTCTTTGATACATGCAGATACGGGATTTAGGATTCGTAAAAGATACTGTGATATATGGTAACCAATACGTAGTGTTTCTAGCTTACTTGTTCTAACCCACATCTTCGCTGCAGCTATTAACACTTCATCAACACTATCTGTTCACGTAACACGCGATACCGTCTTCCTGCCAAGAAATGGACAAACCAAAGTAACGATACTTGTGCCACCGACACTCGAAAATTAACATTAGGAATGACGCCTAACGAAACATCACAGAAGCTGAAAAATCATCCGATTTGTGAATGTGTTGCATGATTTGGCTGCCGTTTATGTTTGTTCGCCCTTTGTTCATGTCGTTTTTTTTTAAAATTAATATTGCTACATGTCGTTCGTTTGAGTTTATTACAGATATTAACATAACTTTATTACAATTTCATATTAAATTATTCCCGCTAGTGTACTTTAGGTGCATTATCCCTCCAGACTCATAGCGAGAAGTCTCGCCAAGATTAAATAGATACAGTCTCGCAGGGATTTGATAGAAACAAGTACAAGAACCAATACAGACTAAAGCAAGAACGCATTATATTATCCGTGAAAGCAAGAATGAGACGCGATACATTTGCCGTGGAATTTCTCGACGAGTCTGGATGCGGATAGTAAAGACATGTGGCATTTTGGTCTAGTTCATACAAGGAGGTATGATAAATTTGTACCATTAGGCCACCTGAGTACGGGAAATGTCCTAAGCCTTTAATTTGCACCAAAACAGCCACCTAACGAACGACTCTTGGATATCTTGTAATATGGCTAACGTGTAAAGTTTTCAGAGTGTAAATGTAGTGTTGCGTGTAGGGTCGGTCGAGCGGAGCAAACGAAGGCAGCGGGTCGCGAACGAGCTCGGTCCTCCCCGACCTACTGAGCCAGGCTGGCCAGCCCACTACGCCCCCAAGGCACGACAAGTCCACTAGTGAGGAGGTGAGCTCTTAATGAATACGCACAGCCACAATACGCCGTAGGCACACATACAGTACCCTCATTATATGACAGCCGTAGGCTTACAACGCTATCCTGGGATGTGTCAGTAAACGCATTGGCTACGTTTCATAAGTATACACGTGTATAGATGCTTTCAAGTAATGTTTTTTATATCTACACGTCTCGACCATGATTTCGTTTCAGCAGCCGGGGTCATACGCTGTAACTGACCGATGTTTCAGAAGACTACTCGTAATTCTGCAATGCGCAACTTTTATCCAGACCAAATGAGAAACGTTTGATTTTGTCTGAAAGCCTTTAGGAAATCAAATGCAGGACAACGAAATGCGTTTGCTACACATCTATTGGAACATACATGACATATATTATACACATTCATTTGAAATGCTTTACAAAGGATACATCTTATCACACAATATTTATACTTACAATGTGGCTTTCTGCTGTTAAGACAGAGGTCTTTATTTTTAAGGTCCATAGTAACGTCATGATGATTTTTGCTTAACTATCACAAAGAGAGCCTAATGGCATTCACCTTACAAACATGTGCTTACATGGGATTTATTTACATTGAATTACTTAGCAGCCTTACATCTATATGTAAAGTAAGGGGCTTCCAACATCGAAATGATAACTTATTCATGAAATATATAAAAAAAACACAATATTTTTTTCATTAAATATGTAAACAAAATTGTAAGATCTTGATCACATTAAATTTAGTTATCTGTGTCTGTTTCATTCCTGTGATTTGTTGGAAGCTCACATTACGCTCCATTGTGGTGTCCAGCTTTTGGTATATCGTATTAATGTAATGATGGTTGTCAATCATGCAAACTCCCCGGAGACCTGCCCTGCGCGCCGCCCGTCGACCGCCGTAAGTATACCGATGAATTGATGCAAGCAAGAACATTAAGCTTACACCTTACATATAAAGGTTCATAGATTGTTGTTTGTTGAAAGTTAGATCCTTCTTCTGTTATGCATTTCCTAGACCGCTTTCATTATGTACAAAATATTTTATGTTGATCATCGAATGCAGATCGATATTATCTCAGCTTCAAGGTAGAACAATCATTTTGAGAGCTTCAATAACAGTAAAATCAGGTCGTTGGGTCTAATCAACTGCTGGATTATGTGCGTTTGGCCAACTGGTGGTGATTGAGTGTTACTCTCTTGTACTGTATCGTTATTAGATTATTATTAGCTAGATCTTTCGTATGTGAGAGTCTTCATAGAAAAATTACTTCTCTACGTATTACAAGCCACGATTTTTTACGTGTATAAAACTACAAGTATGAAATCGTATCAAAAAATATTTTTCTGTTCCATTTTAAAAGCAACCTTATGCGTCAGTAAAACGGATGTGTGTACAAATTCATTGCCTGCATCATATTCATGTCATAATCTCGAGTTACGGTCACCATACATTGTATATAATAATTGCCATCAAGCAAATAACTTTCCAATGTATTTGGAATGACTAATCACTGGGAAATGGAAGCAACTAACCAATCACAACGTAACGGTCAGGCGGATTATGCATCGGAACGCGGGCCGATCAGCGTCGTAATGACCGGTGTATTGTTCTGTTTCAGTATAGACAAGCGATCGCGGGCGGCACGCCCCTGTCTCACCACCACCACCCGCCCCCGCCCCCGTCCTCGGTCCAATCGACCCCGTCCAAGTCGTTCGTGGCGGCGTCGGGGCTGGCGGGCGCGGGTGCGCTGGGCGCGTCCCCGCTGCAGCACTCGCCCTCCAACTCGTCGGTGGGGTCGCAGCATCAGTTCCTCCCCTTGCAACAGAAGCAGCGCTCGTTCCTCACGTTCGGCTTCGGCGCTGGGTCGACGGGCAGCGGCGGCACGGCCGGCTCCGGCGGGAACGCCTCGCGCCGCGAGAGCCACGTCAACGTGAACGTCACGCCCACCGGACACGACGGCTCGCCGGATACGCCCGAGATACGTAAATATAAGAAGAGATTCAACTCGGAGATATTGTGTGCCGCCTTATGGGGTGAGTGTTCCTGCCACTACACAGATGAAATTATTGACGTACATTACGAAGGCTTTATAAATGTCAGAACTAGCTAACATTTATTCGTCCTCCAGCAACGAGCCAAAAAATAAAATACCTTCAGTCGAAACCTTGATATTTGAGTTCTGTGCAAGACTTTATAATGAATATTTGCATGATCTTATTCCCCCCTGCCCATTCTTCTATCGGACGGCCAGGACCTCGAAAAAGCGACACCGTTTTATGGTTGATATACCAAAAACTCGTACGAAACGGTTTGATTCCACTTTCTTTATTCGAACTTCTAAACAGTGGGTAGCGCTGCCCGAGTGGGTGTTTCCCGATAATTATAATCTGGGTGTCTTCAAGTCGCGAGTGAATCGGTTTCTTCTAGGCAAGCGTGCTCCATCGTAGACTGCATCTTCGTTTATCATCATACGAGATGGCAGTCAAACGGAAGCCTATACAAATATTTAAAAAAAATGTTAATGAAGATGCTACAGTTTGTTTTGTATTTTTTTAGGCGTGAATTTGTTGATTGGCACTGAAAATGGTCTGATGCTCCTCGACCGTTCCGGTCAAGGGAAGGTTTATCAATTGATCTCAAGACGCCGCTTCCAACAGATGGAAGTGTTAGAAGGACAAAATATACTCGTCACAGTTTCCGGAAAGAAGAACCGCGTACGCGTATACTATCTTAGCTGGCTCAAATCCAAGATTCTACGCACCGATGGCCTTAGCGATGTAAGTACACTATTTCTAAACAGATAAAGAAAAAAGCTCCATCGCTCGAAGAACTGATAACTAATGGGGAAGGAAACATTATTGAGTGGCGACCACGGATCACGAACCGGAAGGCGCAGCGTATGTAGGGCTCCCACTAGGTCGTGTTGTCGCTTATAGCCACTTGTAAAATTTGTGGGCAACCGGTGGATGCAAATGGCAGGTTGTCGTACGTGTGGCGGTCTAAGGAGGAGGCCTTTGTTCAGAACATTATCTACTTAATAACTCATATTTGTTGTGGTTGTAATAAATGCCATTGTTTTATTTGCAGCAAGCAGAACGAAGGAATGGATGGATCAACGTGGGTGAACTCCAAGGCGCAGTACACTTCCGTATCGTGAAATATGAGCGGATAAAGTTCCTCGTGATCGCACTCAAAGATTCTATCGAAATCTACGCCTGGGCGCCCAAACCTTATCACAAATTCATGGCATTTAAAAACTTTGGCGAACTACAACACAGGTAGCGTGGCTATAAATTTTTTTCGACTTTTCTTTTAAATATATAATGCCGAGGCCACACATTGGCGATATTTGCCGAATAAAAAAGGACGCATCTATGTAGCCTGTATACGTGCATCCCTTTTTTTGCGGCAAAATAGCCAATGTGTGGCCTCGACATAAGAGATCAAACCATTCTTGTGGTTACAAAGATTTTTACCAGGTACCTCAGATAACTCTTTCTCTCTCTCTTTCTCTACTGAGATCACCGCAGAGCTAAAATTTTTTTCAGAACTATTGCGGATGTGACTATATCTTAATTTTGTTTTCACAGGCCACTATTAGTAGACCTAACCATCGAAGAAGGCACAAGACTGAAAGTAATCTATGGTTCGGCAGACGGTTTCCACGCTGTTGATTTGGATACTGCCTCTGTTTACGACATTTATATTCCAAAGCACGTGAGTTTCAGCGAAATATAGTTATCGAATAACCAAATATTGTTTGTATATGTACAACACTTCGTCTTTAATTTGTTCATGTTTTTAGATATACATTTAATCGGCATTTATGGCATTTATCATGCAGTGCCAGACTAATGTGAACTGTAGTGATCGAGAGATCAGCTTGATAAAATTTTCGATAACCTCTTTCTATACCCAAAAAAAATTTACTCTGAGAAGGTTCATTAGGTTTTATTTTTTCAGACACAGGGGGCAATTGTTCCACATTGCATTGTCCCTCTTCCAAATTCAAATGGGGTGCAGTTATTACTCTGTTATGATAACGAAGGTGTATATGTAAATACATATGGCCGAGTCAGCAAGAACATTATCCTGCAGGTGAGTCTTATAGTCTATAGGTATTGGACCTGGGTATGTCCTATAAAACTGCATCCAGAACCACCGGAGGACGGGCAGCAGCGTCTTGGTTAACGGTGGTAACACTCTGCAATCCCCAAGCCGCCTGCCAAGCGTTGGGATTATGGCAACCCCTCCCTATTAAGGGGGAGGCCTTCGTCCAGCAGTGGACGTCTTCATGCTGATGAGTGAGTGAGTGAGTCTTATAGCTTCTCATGACGTAATAATGTGGCTAATTAATTATACTAGCAGGCTAATCATGTAACTGTTCGGGATCGCGATGTGTCTGCTTTCTATCCATGCAGAGATAGCATACACATCTATATGAAAACTTGCAAACTTATGTATTATTCGAACTATGTTTTGTATAATAATTCAATTATAGTATGGTTATCAAATACTTTACATCGAGTTTTGGATCATGCAATTAATCTTGATGAGATCGATTCATCCCATTTGGCAACAATATATTATGAACATATAATAGGATAATAGAAAACACATCAAGATTCTGTACGATTTCTTAGGCATTCTTTAAATGAATTAATGGGTTGTTAAAGTTTAAGCAATCCTTTTTATTGCATCATCAGGCATAAACTTAATTTTGTAGTTTTTCCTGTCAATGTTAAGAAACTGCAGAATTACATGTTTACCAATATTTAGTTTACATGTTTTTTTTTCTTTCAGTGGGGTGAAATGCCAACTTCAGTGGCCTACATTGGCACAGGACAAATCATGGGATGGGGCAACAAAGCCATTGAAATCCGTTCAGTGGAAAGTGGTCACCTCGATGGTGTATTTATGCACAAGAAAGCACAACGACTTAAATTCTTATGTGAGCGTAATGACAAAGTATTCTTTTCATCAGCAAAGGGTGGGTCTTCTTGTCAGATCTATTTCATGACACTCAACAAGCCCGGCATGGCCAACTGGTAGTGGCCGGGACAGGCGTCACGCGCGCCCGTCTACTGTGATCGTAACACGTACGGCGTCCTCTACAAGTGTACAAGCCCGTTTGTACAAGTAAATGCCAGTAGTTTAGTCGGTACATTACAAAAAACATGCGCTTTGGCCATTCGGAATTCAAAGACTTGTGATAGTGACAGATTGTATTATATGCTCAAAAGACAATCCACAAAATATACATTCGTGTTCGAGGACCCTTATTTTAATAGTAATCGTGGCATTTTGTACTGATGATAGGTTCAATACAAGCTAATAAGGATCATTATATTATTACACTTAATTAAGCAATAACCTTTAGAATAAATGTTTTTGATATTGACAACTATTCATAAGTAAATTAATGTGCTTAGTTTTTATTATGTTGCAATGTTAATTTCTTTAAGAAAATGTAATTGAAATAAAACTACATTATTAATTCATATATGCCATATTATATTGATTATAATGATGTTAAGATAGTTGGGTGATGATAAATTGGTTACATGATTATTATTTTGATGCCATGCCTGACTGGTTTTCTATACACTATTGTTTGTCAATCATGAAATACATTAGTCATAGTGTAAAAAATATTCTTTGATATACTTTGTAGGTCTAAATTCACCAAATCGGCATTTAGTCAAGTCACTTGTATCATAATAATCACACCAAACTACAATTTTATTAATGGATAAATCCTAAAATTGGTACTATTTATTATTTATTTGTTATGTATATTATTTACATGTATAAAGGTGTAACTGTGCATATTGAAAATATATATTTGATGACTTTTTATTTGAGGACACCTTAGCCCAATAAACATTATATAAAAAATATAAACATGCTTTTTTATTTGCAGTAGAGTAGATCCCTTTGATATTTTTGGCAGTTTTTTGCGGAGTTGTCATAACAGGGCAGAGCAAGTGCATTCCCCTAAAAAAAGCTTATAAGTGTAGATATACCTATAACAGCTATAACACAGCAACATTGTACAGCAGAGAAATACTTTGTAGTTGTTTGACTCATAGCAATGTCATTTTCAGTGCAAGCTAATTTGTACCTTATTTGTATTAGACAGTACAGTTTTCCACTAATGCTTGGCTCATTGAAGTCGATCGTCTACCGGCGGCTGCGCGCGAGCGAGCCTCGAGCACTACAGTGGAAAATCGACACTATTCTATACATATAGCATATAAATTAGCTTGCACTGAATAATGTCTAGAGCCGTTTTCTTTGGGATTGAGTCCTCTGTACATGGTACCATTGTGTTGTCTGTGGTAATTATGGTCTATTAATGATTGCGCCATGTCTACCTGAAGAGGTAGACAAGATGCTGTAAATAAACAAATCAGCCCACACAGCCACTAGGAAGGGCCATGGCATTATGCTTAAAAATTTAAATGTTGACCCAAATGGTCGCTCAAAGACATGTCCTGAGATTGTATGGGAAACCGTAAAAGCTAGACTTGTGATAATACAACTTTTTCTTTATCTGACAGCGGTATAAGAGATAATCCAGGCACAGGAGGCTGCATTTCTAGATCTCTCAAGTTATTAACTTTCACCTTTAAGTTTGAAGTGATTAAGTTTATTTCAATGTTAAGCTGTTTCTGATCTGCTTCCAGTAGAGATATTGCTGATTCGACATTATTCTTTACAAGAACTGATCCAATAGTAATGTAGCATTTTCTTTGTTCTGAATGTTTAAGATCTCTTATAGCTTCTCTGTTACTGTTTCTCCGTTTATCAAGCATCACAATTTCTCTTCTGTCAGAAATGATTTCCTGTCCTAACTTTTCCGCTGCCACTAAATACTGTAAAATTTTCTTCTGATCTGAACTTGTTTCCATTTCTTCTTTTCTGATGACTTTATTGACTAGATATAGAGCCTGAAAGTTTTTCAAACTTATCATTTTCCCATAAATATAAGTGAAAGTAAGTTCGGAGCCGATAATGTACAACCCAGTATTGTATGTACAGCCATTTTTCCATGTACATAACCTTGTCCTTTTTTGTATAGTTCTCAGTTAGGTGTAGTTGTTTTTTTATGACTATTAATTGAGAAATGTACTCGGAAAACTGGCTGTACAATATAGGGACCCAAAGTAAGTCTAAGTACAATTAATTATTACGTTGGTGAACAAGATTGTTGACTCACAATATTTTTGTCTGTGGCCTGGCAGAATTCACGGAAGCGGCTCATAGTTGAGTTAGTGAACATTTTAAAATTAAAAAATATCTAATTATGTAGGTATAATGTACTTACTAATTTTATTAAATAAATTTAGTTTAGCATCGCTTTGGGTTAACTGCTAAGGTGTTAAAACTGTTTTCAGTAAATAAATAAAATATAACTTAGGACAAAAGAACTATAAAAAAATGGTGATTAGCGGCCTTACTTAAAAAAACTTCTCAACCCTTAGTCACTGCTTAAGATGCTCTGCCATCTTCTCTTTGACGTGAAGTTGCACGTTCTAGAAAAGGACAGAGAAGTTTAAGCAGTGACTAAGAGAATCGAGATTATTTTAGGTAAGGCCGTAGATATACGTTTAGTCAAAGTAGTTCAAAAGATCACACGGTGGATTTTGCAATAGATACCATAGAGTAAGTAAATACTAATAAATACTACATCAAAATATAGGGTAGTGAAACACACCTGCCTGAGTGGTTCACTGGACAGGACACCTAGATTTTTCAGACGTCTTCAGTTTTTTCTTTCAGCAGGTAGGCAAAAGAAATTGGCTCCTTTTTTTACAGAAATGTGTTATTTTATGAAGGCTTTTTACAAAGTTTCAAGTTGTGGAAACAAATACTTGTCGTAAAACAATTATTTTATTTGAAAATTGGGAAAATCATCTTATGATTTGACAGTTTTGTACCACAACCGTAGTATTTACTTACTCTATGACCACAACCAACATTCCACACACAATAACGCAAATTGAACGTTTCGTTACTACTCTTTCTTTACCAAACTGTGCAAATGTCGTAAATCGTTAATCTAAGGCTTACCGCACAGTGTGTGGCGCACACGCATTCGGCACGGCTTCCGTCAGGCACCGGTCGGTAAAATATATTGTTTTGCCATACGAAAATTATTCTCAATAAATCATCACCGTCATTCTGATCTGCGGAGCAAACTGTGGAGTCATGACTCGTTAAGAAGGGTTTTATAGTCATATTAATTAATTAATTATTAATTTTACAGATTAAAATCAGAACAGGTAATGAATTACCTATTCTGATTTTTGCTTTGAAATGTATTGATTATATTCTGTTTTGTGTGCCAAAATAAATAAATAAAAGTATACAAAAATAGTTTTCAAATATCCGTAATCGAATCCAAGTTTTACGAGAATAATAATCGAATAAGTTCATTACCGATTATACACTACCTCATCCGTATTGTGTGTGAGTTGTCAAAATTATCAACTTATTATTTACTTGACCGTTAGTAGAAGCTTATAATATTGAGATAGGCAACCCCATTTCCCGCCGTAGCAGTCATCTCTTTCTACCCTCGCTAGCGCTGTCTCTTTCGCACCCCTCTCCCTCGCCAGGCAGGCGAGGTAGCCGATGGCTCGAGCCTCCTCGTCATTGGCGTGACATTTCCCGCGCAGTTCACTTGTGCTAAAGAGAATCCACATTTCTCTATTTAAACTCAGTGGTTTCCGAGGAAAATCCCACGTAAGTGCACAAAAATTACAAATTATAACGATGTTATCGTTCGTTTATAAATTAATTCTCGTCAAATCTCTTTCGATTCGAGATAAGCTTTTTATTGTTCTACCCTCAGATATTTAATCAAGAAATTTTACAATCTTGGCCAGTACATACGATTCGAGAAATTTCTTATTTTGCTACCCTCAAACATGAATTATTGCTAGGTTGAATGTTATTAGCGATTGTGTCTTAGGTTTATTATTTCCTTTAAGGTAGTGTAACTGTAAAATTTGAATATGGGGTCCGATGACCAAACTGACCCGAGAGCAATCGCTGGTGGGTCGGGTACCAATCGTGAACGTGATTCACGATCGCTTAATCATAAATCGCATTCACGTGACAAGCAATCGCGATCATCGTCGAGTAGCAGTAGCAGTAGCTCGACATCCTCATCTGGTAGCTCGGGACAGGGTCCAAGAAAAAAGATATCGCAACGCCGTCGACGCCGGCGCCGTCGCTCTAGAAAACAAAAAAGGCGCGATCGCCAACTTATCGAACAATTATCAAAATCCGTAGAAAAATTGCAAAAAACCGTACACGGTTATGAGTACCCTCATAATTATGATAATGTGTCCGTCATCAGCCGAGATGTAGATAACGATCTCTATAACGAATACGCTGGCGCCTCGCAGGCGTCACCAACACCGCCTTTTGATAATCCGACATTGGTACCGGAATTACTTTTTGACATCGAGACCAGGTTGAAAGATCCCGCAGTTCCGAAAACACCGGAAAATTTTCTGAATATGCTAAACGAAGTTCAGCGTTTTGGAAAAAACACGTGGTCTGACATTAGATACGCAGAAACGCAAAAACTGTACAATCATTCGCCAGGATTTACGGAGATGGAATCAAACGAAGAGGTAAAGGCGTATGACAATATACGCCACCTCGCCTACTCCGACAAATCTTATGCGGCTATTACCTTCGCGGTCTTAAAACAAAAGGAAGTTTTGGTTAATAGTTTGCGGCAGTTAATCGCATGGTCCATGACCCCCGAAGCGGTACTTACCAATTTAAATGCAAAAGTTGACGAAATTTTTCAAAAAGGGGAATTGCAAAGAGTTACACAAGATCTCTTGCAGATGGCATGCGGGCACAGAGCTGAAACAATAGAAATGCGAAGGGATGCCATTCTGAAACATATTAGAGACCCTTTGACAAAAGCAACTGTGAATAAAATTCCTCCGTCAACCACTCATATTTTCGAGCCGGAAGCTTTTACGTCGGCTTTAGAAAAGGCAGGTGGAGTCAGGAAAGCGTTTTGGCCAGTGAATAGGCCTAGTGGCGGGAATGCTTCGCGAGCAAAACCCAGTAACTCTGCTACACGTCTCCCCTCGCAGGGGCAGGTCCGTAATAAAACGCCATCGCATGGTCACCCAAATTATGGCTATAATCAATCGGGCAACATGCAGTACCATCACACCCAGCCCTCGCAGGGCTACTATAACGCGAAACCTCAAAACAACGCTGGTCCAGAAAATCGCACATACGACTCTAATAATAGGAGTTCTAACTTTCGATCTCGCGGATCGACTTATTCACAAAGAGGACACAAACGCCGCTCGTCGCCGCCTTGCTACAGGGGCAATAAAAGACAGAGACAATGACTCACAGCCCTTCCGGGCCGGTCAGTTAGCACATTACATCGGCCGCTGGAAAGAAATGGGAGCACCGGATTTTATATTGCGGATAATAACAGGGTATCGCATACCTTTCCTACAAAGACCTCCCTTAATAACACCGGACCTGAAAGGCGATCGTCATCGCACCTTAGAGTCGGAAGAGATGTCCTCACTAATTCTTCAAATGAAAAAACAAGGTGTATTGGCGGTAGCACCCCTCACTCCGCTCTTCGTGTCCTCGATGTTTTTAGTACAAAAAAGCGACGGGTCGTACCGGCCTGTACTCAACCTACGATCCCTCAACCACTATGTGCTAACAGAACGGTTTCGACTAATAAATATGTTCCGTGTCCCCGATTTTCTGCAATCTCGGGATTGGACGTGCAAAATCGACCTGTCGCAAGCCTACTTCAATCTGCCGATAGCCCAGTCACACAGACGATTTTTGCGCCTTATTTACAAGGACGAAGTTCTCGAAATGACTTGCCTTCCCTTCGGCTTAAGTACAGCTCCAAAGGTTTTTGCATCCCTAACCAACTGGATTGCGCAAATTCTCCGAGAGAAAGGCACGAGAATAATAGTCTATTTAGACGATTTCTTGCTAGCGCACCAAAATCCAAGCATATTAGCACAGCAGGTGGAGGTTCTAATAGAGACACTGGAAATTCTCGGATTTCAAATAAACTACAGAAAGTCTGTTCTTGTTCCGCAAAAACATATCACGTACCTCGGAATTGTTTGGTTCCCCTGGGAAAATCGCAAGCAACTACCAGAGGAGAGGTCAACAGCTGTAGTCAAAAAAGTGACCCAGGTCCTACAAGCAGGTCAGACAACCTTGAAAGAACTCCAAAGCCTGGTAGGGTTATTGAATTTTGCAAGTTTTGCCGTGCCTCGGGGCAGGCTAAATCACCGGAGTACCTTGAAGTTTCTGAGTTCCCTTCCAGGGGACGATGCGTCAACCAGATACGTTCTACCTCGCTTGGTACTCAAAGAGATGCATTGGTGGCTTCAAAATTGTCGTCTGTCATCTCCAATTCACATACCCCCTCCGACTCATTTCTTAACAACGGATGCCTCGGATATAGCATGGGGAGGACAACTCAACAATCAGAACATGTCAGGTCTCTGGAAGGCAGAGGAACGATTTCTCCATTCCAATGTAAAGGAGTTGCTAGCCATTCTGAAAGTACTAGAGTTGCAAGTGGCAAACATGGCAGGAGGATCAGTACTAATTCAATCGGACAACAAGTCAGCAGTAGCCTATCTTCGCAACGAGGGCGGGACCAGGTCCCTTTTACTCATGAACGTGTCATACCAGATTCTACGGATCTTAGACGAACATCAGATCCAATTCAAAATCCATCACATTCCCGGGAGATTCAACAACCACGCGGACTGTTTATCCAGACACAAGCGGACCCCGGAATGGCATTTAATTCCGATTTGTACAGAAATGATATTTGCCAGAATGGGAACACCTGTGATCGACCTATTTGCTTCCAAAACCGCAAGAGTAGTAGCAAATTATGTAACCCTAGACTTGAACGATCACGAAGCGATGATACACGACGCTTTCAGCGTAACTTGGAATTTTCAGCTAGCGTGGGTGTTTCCACCCCCATTTCTTATTCCAAGAGTATTGATGCACCTCAATCAAGCAACAGGCATGTATCTGATTGTAGCTCCACGTTGGGAGAAGGTATTCTGGCGGGCAGACTTGAAATCTCGGGCAATCGCAGCCCCGTTCACCCTAACGAAACTGAAACGATTCCTGGTCGACACAGCGACAGGGTTACCACCCCCGAATGTCCAGGACATGGTCCTGGAGATCTGGAAATGTGGGGGTGGGAAGGAAATATAAAGAATTGGGAACCTAGCCAAGTAGCTTTACTAAAATCTGCGTGGCGTCCTTCCACCTGGAAAACTTATAGGGCACCATGGAATCGCTGGATATCTTGGGCGAAACAGCATAACGTAGATCCTTTGCATCCTAATGGATCGGACTTAGCACAGTTCTTAGCTGACCTAGATATTAGATTTGGTCTCTCTTATAATACAATCCTCCTTCATAAGTCAGTCGTTTCCACACTCTGTAACACAGAAACGTCTGATAAATTAAGGGATAATATTCTTGTAAAACAAATTTTAAAAGCAATATCTCTAAAAAATCCGATTGCTCAAAAGCCACCCATCTGGGACATTAATATCTTAACAAATTATATGAGTAGTTACTCTGTAGACGCTACAAATACGTTTCAAACGGTGCGACATACCGTAGCGCTCTTATGCCTTTGTTCTGGTCGTAGGATCCACGACCTAACACTTCTGAGTGTGGACAAACGTCAATGCGTCAATGGGGATGACCACGTTACTCTGTGGCCCCAATTTGGATCCAAGACAGATTGCAGAGATTACAGGCAATCAGGGTGGAAGCTTATGGCTAATACGCAAAATCAAAATTTAGATCCTGTGTATTGGGTGAACAAAACTATAACTAATCTGGAGGAAAGGCGTCAAGCTTCCAACACATCAAGTTTATTTATAACTTTACGAGGCCCACCAACACCTGCATCCAGAACTGTCATCGCAGGATGGTTTAAGTCGCTTCTGAAGGCAGCAGGCATCTCTGCTCCACCGGGGAGTGTGCGTTCTGCGGTGGCCTCAAGAAGCTGGATTGACAATAGTTCCCTGGAAGATATTTTAGAGAAAGGGAACTGGAAATCAGTAAAAACATTCCAGAAATTTTATCGTAGAGAAGTGTTCCCTTCGTCAGCCAACAATAATCATAATGTGGATATTTCCACACTTTTTGTCCCAATTCGTTGACATTTAAATGTATAATATAATGATTGAGAATTTTGTTTAGGTTGTTGATTATAGAATATAAACATTATGTCTCTTTCTTCATACATGTATTTTATTGCACTACTTAAGTATTACAATAGCAGGTATAAATCACCTATAAATCTTCCTATATTTGAATCACATTGGCGTTTCCCTCACCAGGCGATAACAAACAGGTCTCAATATTATAAGCTTCTACTAACGGTCAAGTAAATAATAGTACCGTTTTACCTGAAATAAAACGGTTATTATATACTTACCTTAGTAGAAGCTTACTTTTTACCTCTGCCTGGTGGTATTTCGACACAATGACGAGGAGGCTCGAGCCATCGGCTACCTCGCCTGCCTGGCGAGGGAGAGGGGTGCGAAAGAGACAGCGCTAGCGAGGGTAGAAAGAGATGACTGCTACGGCGGGAAATGGGGTTGCCTATCTCAATATTATAAGCTTCTACTAAGGTAAGTATATAATAACCGTTTTATTTCAGGTAAAACGGTACTATTTTATGCAATGATGTTATATACTCTATGATTTTATGGCAAAGCCAGAACATCAAAGAAATTTACAGCAAAGCATGGACGTAGGTAGGTACCTAGGTACCTAGGTACCTCATACCTACTAATTAAGCATTAATAAAAACTGAATAAATAAGTACCTAGATAATTTCACCTCAGTTATTTTTTATTTTCATTTTCCAACACTATTACCTTTATAGGTATATTTCTTGGCACATTACAGATATAGTAATTGGCGCTGCCAATCATTATACATCTTCGAGTGACAATGATTGTGCTTTTGGGTGTTTTTTGCATTTCTTTAATATTTTTAAAGGAAATCATATCAAAACATTTTGGAATTGGGTATAAAATTATTGTTTGATATTATGAGAATGCTATGGCAACATTTAACAGTCGATAACTGGTTCATTTTATTTTCTACAAGCTTCCAAAGTTAGAAATTTCCTTAAGGTGCCAATCATTGTACTGTTTACCCTAGGTACTAAACAAATTAAAGCTACTATGAAGCCAGAGGCAAAGCATAGGTTGTCACGCCATTTCTTTTCTTTTTTGTTCTAAGGCCACAGCAGTTTTTTGCATTATGTCATATTTTTTTAGGTTGATATGGGGGTTTGTATCATATATATATATATGTTTGTATGCTTTTTTTTTCTTTGTTATTAGCATCGCACGTTGTGCATTCTACCAGAGTCTAGTATATATGAATGTTCAAATTTATGTAGTATTATCAAGTTAAATATGTCATGAAGTCGCAGTAAGTCACACGAAATGAGTCAAAGTCGAATCCAAGTCATGCCAATGCCATAGTAAAGTTGTGGCGACTTCACTATGAACTTTTACAGAGTTTTGAAAACAACATAAAAATACATGCTTCACCACATTATCAGTCTAACTTAAAAAAAAAGACGTCAGTGTGAGGAATTAAAATACTAGCGCCGAAGCCATGATTAGGTGTAGTATCTCCGAATTTCACAATAGTATTGGCCAAGTAATCTACTTTTTCATTGTTTTCCACACCTTTATGAGAGGGTACCCATGCAAAACTGACGTTTAGGTTAGCCTTCGTTAGTTCCACCCACAGCTGTTTAATTTGATAGTCTAAATAGTTCCGGCCTTACTTAAAAAAAACTTTTCAACCGTTAGTCACTGCTTAAGATGCTCTGCAATCTTCTCTCTGACGTGAAGTGTAACATGCAAGAACAAGACAGAGAAGTTTAAGCAGTGACTAAGTTTTGAGCGGCGTTTTTAAGTAAGGCCGTATATCACTTGCCCACACTCGTGCATATAATTCAACACTCAATGAATAAAACACCACAATTTTTAATCATTAACTCCCGAAAAAACACTTTTTTAACAAAATAATAGAATGCAACGACATAATTTTCCCGTGTTCCCGCCAAAAATCCGAAAGTAGGTTCTAGGGGTTGGCTGCACCCCTATGAGGCGTTTGTTTTAAACATAAGAATAGTTCGTGATGTTTTACTAGATGGCGTAAGAAGCACAGAATCTGTTATGTCATGCCCCGTTTAATCTTTTTTAGTTATTCCTGGCCATGGATACAAGTCCTTCGGCCGAAACACGGTCAAACCGATTACGTATGGTGGTGGGTTCGTAACGAGTCACACCAAAACCAGTCACAGTTTGACTCGTTGGGATTTTTCTTCCCATCGAGACTTGTTGGGAAAACCTGTTGAAAAAAGTTTCATCAGTAACAATGAGAAGAATCAATGTCAATGGGAAGAATGAAATCCCATCGACTCAGATCTCTAAACTCCGAAAAAGCTTCTAGTAAAGTTGCCATGGCTTTGCTAGGTTATGATTAGACTTGACCGTGACTGTGACCGTGACCGTGTGTGACTTGGACTGTGAATTAGACTCATTTAACTAGAGTAAGAAGGGTTGATGAAGAAATATGTTTTCGCCCCATGGATTAGTCCACAATCCAATCAAAACATCCATGAACATGAACAACCATGATTCATCCTTGATCCATCGATCCATAATGGATTGTTAATAGATCCATGGTCATGAACAATTTCATAACAACAAACAAGAAACAGGTAAAGAAAACATCTAATAAATGTTTTCTTTACCGTGGACGGAATTAACTATAACGGTGAAGTGGTAGCTCAGTAGGAGACGGGCTGCTTCGCATTCGTGAGTTGGCCGGTTCACATCCCGACGACTCGTACCAATGAGTTCTTTGGAATTTATGTACAAATTCAAATACCACTGTATGACCACTGGCTTTCGGTGAAGGGAAACATAGTGAGGAAACCGGCCTTATGTCTGGAGAAGAAACTCAGTGGCGTTGTAAATCTACATATCCGCACTTAGCCTTATCCAGTTTGCTGTACTACGGCCTTATCACCCTGAGGCATGATCTTGGGTAAAACTTAAAGTGAACGCTCCTAAAACGTAAGCAAATCGAAGCAATAAAACAATAACAATAATATTCCACACTCGTGAGCGAAAACAAACTAAAACGTAGTGTTTAATTTCTCTATGAAACAAACTGCAAACTGCAATGAGTAAAGAGTTTTTTGTTTTTAATCGAAATGAACTGTTTCCAATGTGAAATCAATGTCAAATTGACAAGTTTGACAAAACAAAATTCAAACGACTTCACGCCATCTATTATAATTTTAGGTACTAACCCATTTTTTTAAAGAAAACGCCTCATTCACAACTTCGTCGGTTCGGATCCACACTATCCGTCCCACTTATCTACATTCAGGATGACAAAGACGGAGAAATCGAAATTAGAATCGGAAGTTTCCGACGCCATTCTGAATAGGGGTGCTGGTAAAGCCTCAGAATGGACCGTGAAGCAGCCCCGGAAATACAAGAAAAGAAAAGTTAATTTTTTTATTTTATTTATTCTTGACTGAACAAAAAAAGAAAAGAAAAGTAAATGGCCAGTGTTGCCAAGTTAGCTGTTTCTTGGCTAGATTTAGCAACTTTTAGACAACCTTACCTTAGGCACAAATAAAAAATTTTGGTGGCTAAAAATTTTAAGCACTATTTTAGCTACTTTCTGCTTAACATTACAAATTACAATAAACTCGCTGCCACATACTAAGGAACAGACTTCGCACACCGAACACGATTATCTAAGCTCGAAATAATTATCTTCACAAAGAGTGAACAAAAGCTTTTAAGCCGAGTAATCAAATCCTATAAATTGTCTTCGCTTATATTACCAACTAAATACAAACAAATAGAAAAAAAACTAGCTGCGCCCCACTGTTTTACCCGAGTGATGGGGTGTCTATAATGTACAATATGATATTTGCCGACACGATAATGTACGGCATAATAATGCATAGCATGATAATTGGTGTGCATGATATTCGATGTACATGTACATCGAATATCATGCTGTACAATCCATGTCGTACAATACTGGCCTTCCATTATCGGCTCGTATCTATAAAGCACGGCCCTGTATTGTACAGCCAATAATCCGAGTACATTTCTCAAATTGACATTAAAAAAAATACCTGAGCAACAAACCACCCACCCACCCACCCACCTACCTGCTATACAAGTAAGGAATTCGTGTACTTGTACATCAAATATCAGTCTGTACATTATTGAGTGGTGTGAATTATTGAGCCGAGTCGATAATGTACGGCATGATATTGCACGGCACGATATTGCACAGCGTGATATTCGATGTACATGTACACCAAGTATCGTGCTGTGCTTTTTTATGCCGTATAATATCATGCCGTACATTATCTGTATCGTACATTATTGCCTCCCGAGTGATGTTGAAAAACGGCTATGACGATTTTGATGACAAAAAGTAACGTATCATCATCAGCCAGAATACATCCACTGCTGAATTAAGGCCGCCCCATTAATTAGTAATATATAATAATATATTATTCCGTGAAATAAGAAATCTCTATTCAGAGTTTCATCCAAATCCGTTTAACTGTTTTGGCCGACACACTTTCGCATTTATGATATTAGTGTGGATGTCCTGGCTGCGTCCAAAATAACTAGTACCAACAACGTCAAAATGATAACCCTATTGAATTACACGACGGACGACGGAGGACGGGCAGCAGCGTCTTCTCGGCTAACGGTGGTGAACATCCTGCAATCCCCAAGCCACCTGCCAAACGTGGGGATTATGGCAACAGCCTCACAATATTACAGACAGACAGCCCACGGCCCCCAGTCCCTGGCAGCTCTTTTATTTCTGGGCTAGGTAGTAACGGAGGAGCAGGGGGTGCGAAGCATCTCCGGCAGATATGAAACTGAAACGTGGTCTTTAACTGCTGGCCTTTTGCCCCGCTACCATCCCCAACATAGAGAAGCTCAGAGTCACACAACAGGCAATGGAGAGAGCTATGCTAGGAGTTACTTTGTGCGATAAAATCCAAGTTGCAAGTTGGAAGTGGCAATGGGCAGGCCACATCGCTCGAAGAACTGATAACCGATGGGGAAGAAAGGTTCTTGAGTGGCGACCACGTACCGGAAGACACAGCGTAGGTAGGCACTAGGTGGACCGACGACATTGTTAAATTCGCGGGGAACCGGTGGATGTAAAGAGCAGGTTTTCGTACAGTGTAGCGGTCTAAGGGGAGCCCTTCGTTCAGTAGTGGACGTCTGCGGGTTGACGATGATGATGTTTTTTGTGTTGTGTTCCTTTACCTCTAATTTCGTTCTTTTTTTAGACATTCTGGCGTTAATCTCCAATCACTACTGGCAGCACTGCTTACCGACTTGACTTGGCAAGCGTTGCCAATTTGTGGAGAATTCCCCAAATTGCGGGGAATCCGGAATCCCCACTCATGTGGGGTAGTGTGGGGATTGGTTCTGTGTGGGGCTTGTGGGGAATATTAGATTTTATATTTTAAGTCAAAAAAAACAGCGTAGTAGGAAATCAGCACGGTACCACCCGTATGTTGTAGACATCTCAAAAATACGTACACGAAAGCTACTGGGTGTTCAGTGCTAAAAATCCCGCCAGACAAGATTTTTGTTTCCAAATCTAAAAGTTGCTATCCGTTAATTACTCGTGCATCCATTTGCCACCACATCCGTGGAGGGGAATTTCAGTGACTTAAATAATATCAAAACAGCAAACAGAAATAGACAACACAGAGACACGTTAAATTCTTTAATGGTATTTACAAATTTACATCAACAATAAAATGCTAAATTTAGGTGTTCGAGCCTTCGCTTGACCCATTGTGAGATTAACACCCCGATTTTTACCTAGTTGCAGTGTTTGTTTACATTCAACCTTCGTGAATACTACCCTCTTTTGATTCCACGATCACGTCACGTGGTCTCCCCACTCCTTGTCTATGACCTGTTGCGGCCCCTTTGCCGGCGGGAGTTTCTTTCGTCAGTACGTCTTGAATTTTTACGTAGTATAAAGCAGTGTGAAGAAATTATTGTTAAAAGTGAATAAAAATATTGGTAAGTACATTAACATGAAGCAAATAATTGGATTGCCGATTGCCCGCTCGCAAGACGGCAAATTCGTGCAATCTTTTCGGAGAAGCTTTATTGGTGTTAGCATTATCCGTTTTGGGTAAGCCCCAAACTGGAAAAGGCACCAAGAATTTTCTTTTGGGAAAGCCCCAGCTTGATTCGGTTGTAAGCATAATTCAACAACCGAGCTCGCACATTGAAGAAAATCAAATGATGAGCCGCCAATCGGCGCTCTAGTTTGGTGTCGGCTGCACAGCAGACAGTCGCCTGCACAGCCCACAGTCGCCTGCACAGCCCACAGTCGCCTGCACAGCCGACAGTCGCCGGCTGCACAGGCGACGACGGCAGTCGGCTACTAATACTTTGATACCTTAACATTGGTAGTGGAACTCAGTCCTGAATATCGTTACAGATCATGGATCGCACAACGATGGGAGAGTTGGCAAAATGGGAACCACCCCCAGCGGAGAAGAAATACTTTAAAAAACTGATAGAAGTTCTGGATGAACATTATCCGGAACAATGGCGGCTTTGGGAAGTTTATAGTGAAACCTATACCGACCTATTTGGTGAAAAAATATCTGCCGACGATGAATGTCGTTTGCGGTTTGCCATACCGACAATTAAATTTGCTCAAATCTTCGGAAACTCCTCTCTGAGTGAGCGAAGATATAAGTCTTTAAAAAGAACTCTTTTGACATGGCCACTAGGTCGAGCGATAATTTATTCTCCATTTTCAACAATGAAGAAGATTCACCCAAATGAAGCGTTTAACGGCTTCTGGTCCACAATACAAGAGCTCAAACCTCTCTTCATCTCTCGAGCCGAGGCAGAACAGAAGCTCAGAAGGTCTGGTTCACCAACTTCTTCAGCATCTTCAAAGAGCTCTCGAAAACGGGCGCACAGCCCGGAAACTATAAAATCCAAAAAAGCAAAACGCGGCGAAGAACCAATAATAAACTTTATGAAGCAGAATAACTCTCTCTTAGAAAAGTTGACTAACACTATCGAATCTCTACAAGAGAGATTAGAAAACCAAGACAGGTGCCGCGATTCAAATTCTGGCAATGAATCTAATGACTGGAGTAATAGCTGGGCGGCCCCAGAATATAATCAGGAGCGCGGAGAAGCTCATAGTGAACAAGATGAGCCATCCGTAAACGACGCAATGGCAGACACTCTCCTCGACTTTGCACCTGAAACACAGGAATCAGAAGCTAAAATAGGTGCAGCTGATGAAAACCTATCACAACAAGGAATACAATGCCAACGACTGGGGACGGAGAATTGGCAAAATATAAGATATGCTGAGGTACAAAAGAAGTTTCAGGCTACTCCAGTCTTTACAAATCTAAAAACCAACAATAATCTGGCAACCGTCACACCATCATGGCAATTGGTATCCATACTTGAAAAAATGGACCTCTGTCTAGGAGCAATCACACACGGATTGCTGCAACAACGCAAGGAGTTCCAAGACATATATCAAAAGGCATCACTTGATGTGAAACGCGCAATCAGTGCCAACTTCCTAGCAGCGGATACCACATTTCGTCGAACTTCGGATGCCCTCCTACAGTACGCCTGCGGGAAGAGGGCGGAAGTGATACAACAAAGACGAAATATATACAAACCAGTAAATAAGGCTCTGAACGAACTACTACATTCGATTCCGCCGTCTCCAACACATCTATTTTCCGAACCGCAGCTTGCGGATCTAGTAAAAGAACAGGGTGGCATCAACAAGTTTTTTCCGGCCAAATCTAAGTTCAAAACAAAGACTGCGAACAGGGACATGTCTCATCAAACCAATCGCCAAGATCCGAGAGAGAAAACACGTGCGTCGGATACTTATAGAAGATCGCATAACAGACCACAGGAAAGACAGTCTTACACAGCGACCAGGGCCGGAAATCGACGTGGTTACAGCGGGAGGTCAAGAAGACCAAGATATGAGGGGAGAAAAAACTAATTTTACGGCAGGACAGGTCAGTCACTATATAGACACCTGGGAGCAATTAGGTGCACCTAAAAGCATTTTATCTATATTAAAAGGGTACAGAATCCCGTTTTCTGCTCCTCCTCCATTAAAATTGTTTAATAAAGAAATATGTCAAAGATTAGAAGCGAGACCCTCAAATGAAATGACAAAGGAGTTGAACAAGCTATTGCGCGATAAAGCGGCTCGCAGATCAAATAGTAGATCAGGGTTCTTATCACCATTATTTCTCCGGCAAAAAACAGACGGTTCCTATCGCCCTATTCTAAATTTAAAGATGCTAAATTTGTTTCTAAAACCTCCTAAATTTCACTTGATAAACCATCACAGAATCCCAGCTTGTCTCAACGTAATGGATTATATGGTGAAAATTGACCTATCACAGGCCTACTTCCATCTATCTGTAACGCCTTCCCATCGTAGATTCTTATCTTTTGCATATAATAATACCATTTATGAAATGACATGCTTGCCCTTTGGCCTTGCCACGGCGCCATCAATTTTCGCCAAAATAACTAACTGGGTTGTAAACCTTTTCAGGGAGGAAGGCATCAGAGTGGTGGTCTATCTAGACGATTTTTTAATAATTCACTCCAACAAAGAAATGTTAGGCCAACAAACTCAACATGTTCTGCAAATTCTCAGAAAATTGGGCTGGTGCGTAAATTTACGAAAATCCTGCCTCATACCATCACGTGCAGTCGAATACCTGGGAATTGTGTGGAACACAGAAACAAACACCAAAATCCTCCCAGAACCGAAAATAGTGAAAAACATAAACATTATAAAACAAATACTAAGAAATCAACGATGGAGCTGGTGGTCAGCCAAGGTTCTTTTGGGAAACATAAATTTCGCGGCATTTGTAGTTCCTTTAGGACGACTGCACTGTCGAAGAATACAAGTGGAAGCAAATCGCCTCCCAAAACAACTTCGACACAAAAAGTTCCCTCTACCAAAAACAGTTACACAAGAACTAATATGGTGGCTAAGAAATCTCGAGAAGACCTCTCCCATTCACGAAAAGGATGCCACAGTTTTTGTCACTACAGATGCTGCAAAAAACGGATGGGGGGCCACAGTAAACGGAATGAGATTCCAAGGCTCGTGGAACAAGATCCAACAAGGATGGCACAGCAACCAGAAAGAGTTATGGTGCGCTCTAGAAGTTCTAAGAAAGACCGGCCCTGCTCTAAAATATCAAACGGTAATGTTGCAAACCGACAACAAGACAGTCGTCGCACATATAACAAAGGAAGGCGGGACCAGGTCCATAACACTTTTGAACACAACTTACAAAATTTTGAACCTAGCGCATCGACATCACATAAGGCTCATCGCACGCTATCTCCCAGGAAGGTACAATCTCGCGGCGGACAATCTTTCACGATCCACCGGGCTGTCGGAATGGACTCTCAGCGAAAACATCCTAAGAGTTATCTTTACGAAATGGGGCAAACCCTCCATAGATCTGTTTGCCAGCTCCAGGTCAGCGGTCCTCGACACATATGTAAGCGAAGACGCTATGGACAAACATTGCCTCTTCGTGGATGCATTCAGCAGACCGTGGGATTGCCAACTCGGATGGATATTTCCTCCTCCAGCCATGATACCGAGAGTACTTCGCCATCTAATAACGAGCTCCGGCACTTATCTCCTAGTCGCTCCGAAATGGGAACGGACATTCTGGAAGGCAGAACTCAAGCAACGAGCACTGAATCCGCCTTGGACCATAGAGAATCTCCGAAGTCACCTTATCGACCTGAGAACAATGAATCCACCTCCAGCGGTGGACGAGCTTTGTTTGCAGGTATGGAGGGTTCGGGCTGGGCCTGTCTAGTAAATACGTGGCCTCCAGAGAACCAAGTACTAGTTGAGGCGTCTTGGCGGAAAAGTACATTGAAAACATATAAATCAGCGTGGGAACGATGGAAAACATGGGCCACAGAAAACTGCTGTAAAGTTAATGACCCAAGTGCTGCAGAACTTGCCAGATACATATGTTTTTTGCACAAAACAGTTAAACTGGCACCAAAAACTATTTACCTGCATAAATCTGTAGTTGTAACATTCGCAAACCCAGAAAACACGGATAAATTGAACTCTCACCCGCTAATAAGGCAATTGCTAAAAGGAATAAGTTTAACTAGGCCTCTCCTTAACAAACCACCAACATGGAACATATATGAACTAATGGATTATTTACAAACATACTCACTAGACATAAAGAGTCTTTTCCAAGTGTCCCGCCATGTTTCGGCTTTGCTTCTCTTGGCGACAGGCCGGCGAGTACATGATTTAACACTTTTGGAAATAGGTCCAGACTCTTTCGAATCTTACGAAGATCACGTGATATTCTGGCCAAAGTTTGGGTCGAAAACAGATTCGACTACCTTCAGACAATCTGGTTGGAAGTTCACGACCAGTGACATACAAAGGCTCGACATCATTTTGTGGATCAACCGTCTACTCGATCTGACCAAGGATAGAAGAAGACCCCGCTGTGGTTTAGCTAATCTCTTCATCACCACAAGAGGCAAAGCCAAGCCAGCGTCTCGAACGGTAATCGCAGGGTGGTTACGCACATTATTTCGTGAAGCAAATATAGTAGCCTCTCCTGGAAGCTTCAGAGCAGCGGTAAACTCAGACAATTGGTCTAATAGGAATCTCAATCTTGATGATATAATGAAACGGGGAAACTGGAGATCCAAAGATACTTTTATCAGGTATTATTTCAAGGAAATCCCTATTAGAAGTATCAATTACTCAATTATATAGTGTAGCTCATTCGTTCTCCCCAATATAATAAATAATATAATGATCATTTGAGTAAATTGTACGAAAAAGACTGATTTATTATAACAATAATTACTAGATACAGAAATAAAACAACATTATTACATATTAGATTATCCTTTATTTTCATTTTTGAATAAATTGAAAATGACATGCAATCTTTACCCACACAGTACGTCTGTCCATTGCCGGCAGATTATAAACATATCTCACAATGGGTCAAGCGAAGGCTCGAACACCTAAATAGACCCGTTTTCCCCCCGAAGGGTAGAAAACGGATATTTAGGTTTCAGCCGAAGCTTGACCCATACCGGCTGGACTTGCCGGCCTTCTTATGTGACTACTGACGAAAGAAACTCCCGCCGGCAAAGGGGCCGCAACAGGTCATAGACAAGGAGTGGGGAGACCACGTGACGTGATCGTGGAATCAAAAGAGGGTAGTATTCACGAAGGTTGAATGTAAACAAACACTGCAACTAGGTAAAAATCGGGGTGTTAATCTCACAATGGGTCAAGCTTCGGCTGAAACCTAAATATCCGTTTTCTACCCTTCGGGGGGAAAACGGGTCTATTTAAAAGTATGGCACAAAACCCTGAGTAAAAATCAATAGAAACTGCTTGAATTTCACATTTTCGTAATGTTTTTGTGGGGAGTTGGGTTCTTTTTCTCCCCACATTTGGGAAATTTCGCCTTAGTTTTCGGGGAATTAGGAAAACAGGCATTGGCAACGCTGCTGAACTCTGAAAATGGCTGACTTGACTGATTGCTTGGCTTGATTTATTGATTTTGGTTCTTTCATTTTCATTTGTGATTTTCTGCTTTTGAAGAACTCTTGCTTCGGACTTCTAATATAATTTTAACTTATTTACTATTGAGAAAGCCCTTAGGCCTTGAGGTTGTGATAAATATATATTTCTCAAATCCAATCCATCCAAGCCAAGCCAAGTTGAAACCAACCGTACAGACCGGAGCGTCATGGATGGACCACCAAATCGCGGATTCCGCGGAGGCCGTGGAGGCCCTCCTGGCCCTCCAAGAGGAAGGGGTGGCTTTGAAATGCGAGGACGGTAAGATAAAAAGAAAATCTTGAAGGCTAAATTTACACGCGCCATTTTTTACTCAAAATGCCTTTTGAGGTTAAAAGAGCGGGAAATGGCATTTATCATTCCTATAATTTTAACCGTATTTCTATACAACTATATAAGTTTATTATTCTTATCTGTACGTATTATAAATTATGACTATTACAAAACAGTGGTGGCCCCGGTATGAGAGGGCGCGGAGGTCCGCCGAGAGGGCCGCCACGCGGCGGGCCTCGCGGTTTCCGCGGCGGGCCCATGCGTGGCGGTGGCGGTGGCGAACGAGGCGGTCGGTTCCCGCCCGGCCCTCAAGGACCCGGTCCACATCCAGTACCAACCATCGAGTCCAGGGCTGCACCTCCACCAAGTAAGAAATGCCACTTACATAATACTTTCAGTGGTAGGTACTACAGTAAACAGTTTTCAAAGTTTCAAATTATGCCACCAAAGGAAGTAGTTAATAAATTACAGTTAATTCCATTCCATCCATTGCAGATAATCTCACTACATCCATTGCTTTAAAGAAATTTAAAAAAAAAAACCATCCATGATTTGGAACGCAGTAAATTACACACAAACACATTGTGAGCAAGCGAGCTCCTTTGTAGAAATGTGATTTATCCTTTTTAAGCAAATCCGTCTCTCATTTGGCTGAATTTTTGGTGGTTTTGACCACAACCGCTTTTGAGGGTTCGATCTGTGCCTGAAATTAATTCACCGTAAAGTTCTAAGTACCTAATTGCTCCATGCTTAAGCTTATGCATTCAAAATTTGCCACCTATTGTCAAACAACAACTTGTGTTTTATTTTAGTGTTGTTACTCGTGTTTTTGGCAATAAATATATTCTTATTCTATTAAAAATAAAATATATACCTATAGGTACATATTTTAAAATAATTTTAGAAACCACAAATGCTTTTTTTGAAATATGATTATGCATTATTTGCTTGGTTTTTTTGTTAATTTATCATTTGGTACTGTGCTAATAATTTTATGTTTCCATTACTATTTTCAGATAATCTTGTAATGTGTACAGGGGGAGGATTTAACAACAGAGGAGGCCCTGGTGGTATGAGGGGGCGAGGTGGCAGAGGTCGAGGGGACTTTGTCCCGAGAGGAGACCGAGGTGGCGGCCGAGGAGGCATGCACATGAGAGGTAAAACTAGTTAACTATTGTTATATTACACATATCGTTTACCAAGAAGGTAATAATATATTTCAATATTTTACTTGTACCATAGTATAGCAAGAACAGCATCTATTGTATGATGAACCCAATTCATGATAGGAATGTGCCGTCTGATACATGCATGGCGATATACTTCAATCTGATCTATTTATGAATTTGCTGATTTTCTGAAATCGTTATCGTCTTGTTATGTTTGTAAATTATTTGCTGTAGGTCGAGGGGGTCGAGGCGGGCATGGGCCCCCTGTAGGTGTGCCGGGCGCGCACCAGCACTCAGGCCCTGCTGCCGGGCCGCCGCCGCAAGCCGCGCCTCGGCCAGCGCCGGCGCAGCACCAGCCGCCCGCGGGCCCCCCGCACGCAGGGTTCAAGCGTGGCGCTGGACCTCCGCACGGGGGGCCTGGGGGACCACCCAAACGCGGCAGGTATGATATTATTTTAGTTTTTATGAATATTCTGAATATAAATTTTATTTCTTTGCATAGTCTGAATCTGGTTACAGGTTCTTTTTAGTTGAACGTGCTCACACTCTTGCCAAATTGGATACTTTTGCCAAAAAACATTTTATCCCTGTATCGGGATAATGGAACAGGCCTGAGTTGTAAATAATATGAAAAAGATAAATGTAATATGTTAATTTTTATCACAATCCTACATTCATTCCTACACAGTCCCTTGCCAAATGCTATTTTCTACACTATTGACAGAAAATTTAATGAGTATAACATTTATAGGTTCTCTAAGTAGTTAAATGATAGGAAATCTGCAACTCACATTGTATCAGGTTCTAAGATGAGTCCATTCACAGATTTGAGGGTCCTCGAGGAGGTGGGCGGCCGCCACCGGTACAGGGTGGCTACCAGGCTCCGCCACAACACAATCCTCCGCCACAGGCTAATGGATACTCGTAAGTTTGAACTTGCTACAAAAACCTAATAGCACTTTCAAAGTAAGCTCTTGTGCAGAAAATTTAATTGCCCGATTTTTATTCTGTACCTATGGAGCATCTTATTTTAAAGTTTCTTTCACCTCGAGACGCAGCCAAAAGAAAATAAAAAAAGGGTGGAAGTTGACAGGTGATTCTTAAAAATTGAGTTGTTAATGTGCAAGTGCAAACTTAATTAGCACGTGATTGATAGAGAACTCAAACAGCACATGGCCCTTACTTATGTCTTAAAACCATGATTAAAGGGACCAGCCGCCGATGCTGCGCCACTGAAGTTTATCGGCAGCTGGACCTAAAGTAAATTGTTTTTAAGATGTCAGTACGGCCCAAGATTGCCTTATTGAATGCTCCTGATATTCTTGATTACTCTTCACCTATACCTATTAAAAAACATGATGAACCCAATTCATGATAGGAATGTGCCGTCTGATACATATATGACGATACTTTTTCAACTGATCTGAACTTTCATATATTCTGTAAGAGATCTGTTGTTTTTTGTAGCTTACACTAGATTTATTTCGACAGGAACACTGGATACCAGCAATATGAACAGCCCGCGGATCCTTATGCACAGCCGGCATATAATGCAGGGTATGTTATTTTTTGTCATAAAACAGTAAAGTTACACTCTTTTGTACAAATGTGAGAGTGAGTTGTGCGTGCTATCGATAATGGTTTATTCTTACCTATCTCCATGTCTCAAGATAGCGCTAGAGTAAAAAAAAAGAAGATTGTTCTACTAGAAGTGCCCAGTTATTTCACCCCTGATTCCTAGAATAAAAAGTACCTGATGTGTTATCCCAAGGTATAAGCACAGAATAAATAATAGTACTACGTACAGATAGTTCACTCCGCAAAGAAATTGAAATAAATAAGGACTCGTGTATCTACTTGGCAATAAAGTAGCAATTCAACTCACACAGCGCTGGATACCGCTCGCTATATTCACCTAGACATACCACTCTCTTTCTATCACGTATGCTTAGTTACGTGGGACGAGGCTAGCGTGCAGGCGGCTACTGACTTTTGCCTTGCATTGGCCTCCCAGACGGAGCGCCGGCCGAACATACCAAAACTGCGGAGTGAAACAAGCACCATAAGCTACCTATATATGCCGAATTTTATCTAAGTCTCTTCAACAGTTTTGAGTGATTGCACAGAGTAATGGTTGTGTGATTGTGTAATAAACATTCAAACACCCAAACATATAAACTTAAACATTAATAATATTAGTAGGAAGCCATTGAGACTTTAAACAACTAGTTTAGAATATGTTAAAATGATGACTTAGTTGGTATATGATAGAATTAATAAGATAGAATGACTACCCATCTTTATCCAAAGCCTCAGTATATTGCGTTTTAATATGTGTGGAAGGTCTAAATTATAATGATGATACTTATCTAGATAGGAATTGCCGTCTGATACATATGTGCAGACATTTATAGATTCTGAATTTTGAAGTAGATATTATAGACTTATTCCACATCCAGGAAAAGGTTCTGATGAAGTATGTTTTGTTATCAGATCGTATCAAAGCGACGCGTATGCGGCGCCCGCGCCGGCGCCGTCGAACTCTGGATATAATTCTGGCGGTTACGGCTCGGGTGGCTACGGCTATTCCTCGGCCAGCCAGGGATACGAAAATGACACCTACAGGTAACAAATTACATTATGATTATGGCAGGTGCAGTAGATAGTTTTACCAACATATTCGATTTTCCCCCAATTTTCCGGGATAGAGAGTTTCCCTTGTTGTCCTTGGCTATGTCGTCTTGATGTTAACTTGTAAATGTTATTGTTGGTGGTTTGGTAATTTAAAAAAAAAGGATCCACAATAAGGACACTCTTTGTTGCCAAAGTAAATTCATTTGCGCTTTGCAGTTATGGATTACAGCCAGTAACAGGTTTCCTATCAATTGATGATGATTCGTAAAATGTATACGATATTTATTGTATAGCATACTAGTATGCTAAAAATATTAGCTACATATTCTTAAGGATAACAGTAAGAATATGTTTTGACCTATAGTTGTAAAATATACATATATATATTCATACCTAGCCTAAAAATTTAAAAGTTTGTTATATTAAATAGATATATGAAAGAGTCTCCTGGCACAGGCATTTTTAGGCTTAAAAGAAGCCTCCTGCCACTAACTATAAGCAAAGATTGTTTAAAGCAAATAAATTATTATTATTATAATATTGATAAAAGGTTACAAGGATTTCTTCATTACTAGAAATGTTAAGATAAGGTTAAGCAACAAAATAATGATAAGAGGTATATTATTTACAAAAAAATCTTTTATGTAACGTTTAAGAAACAGGTTGTTAATGTTAACATAACCATGTTAACACCGTAGTGGTTTGTTGATTAATTTTTATGGTTGTTTAGTAGCGGAGGCGCGGGTGGCGCCGGGGACGCCGGCTATGGCGCCGCGGAGCCCGCGTACGGGGGCTCCGCTCCTGCCTACGACAGCTACTCGCAACCTTCCTACAGCTCGTACCAGCAACCGCAGCAACAATACAACAACAACTACGGTAAGTACTCTGAGTATTAACCTGGGAAACACCCAGACTACTACTGGAAAAGTAAAAAGGGAAATTCTAGATACTGTACAAGTACAGAAATATTAAAACACTCAATGTTGAAGTGGATGGCATTAGTACCAATTCTATATTATTAATAGTTTACAGAATTGAACTATGACAAAAACTTAAAATTATCCTTATGGTATCGGTGGAATTGTACACTAGGGAATTATATATTAATTGCTTCATGAGATTACCTCATTGTCGCCGAATCAAACAGTATCCAAACAAAGAAATATTTTACTGGAACTAAAGCATACCACAAGAACAAGGAATTGAAGTATACCACATTAATTAAGCATTATTTGTACAAAATAATGACGAAAGCCAATTTCGATATTATGCCAGCAGCAGGCACATAGGTACTGTTTTTTATGCTGTGTTCATTTTATTGTGTAGGGATAATTATTTATTATTTTATGAAGAGTATGACTCAATATAAGATTTAGATATATCTATAGTATTTGAAGATGGTTTGGTGGCAATAACTAGAAAAGCATACCATACAATTATAATCAATACACATTGATCATGAATGGGCAACAAAACTGTGACTTGTAGCAAAAATGCAATATAAGCAAAGAGCATGAATAAGCTAAACATCCTAGCAGCCTGTATACTGTGAAACAGTAAAACCTATTAGGTAGTAAAGTAACTATCAGATATAGTTTACTTCGTGATGTGCACAGTGCAGTAAATGAGAGAAAAAGTATGTCTCCCAATATCTTTATTATATCAAAGAAAAATTATTTGTATGTACAGAAAATTCACTAACATAAAAAGATCCCAGCCTGCCATTGCAAAGGCAACGTAATACAAACTTGTATCTAAACTGTGTGCGGTGCGCCAGGCCTGATTATTAAGTATATAAAAGTGTAACACAGCACTGTTTTTTATCAAACAAAACCATAATAGTAATGCACGTGCTTAGGCAATATGCTTTTTGTAGTGTTGGAAATTAGCAATAGGTGTATTTACATTAACTAGTACAAGTTATAAGCAATATTTTTGAGTTTATGTATGTTGTAATTGTTTGTATTACAGGCAGTTGGTGATCTATAACTCAGAATAAATTTTACGTCTTTGACCCACTAAAATAATTATAATGGATCTTAACTGAAGATAATGGATATATTTTAGAAGGTTGTAATTATAATGACCTGAAGTTTCATGATAATGCGAGCAACTTGTAGTGGCAATGACAAAATGAATTCATCAATTTACTAATAATGATCCACAATCAGGTGTATTGAAGAAATTTGAACATGAGTGTGAAAACTTGCATTATTTTAATTTTAAATATAGTAAATATAAAGGACATTAATACAGTGAAATACATTTTAATTGCACTTTATTCTTAAAATATTGTTAACCTAACATTTTTCTTGTAACAAGTTAAATGGTATTAGTTGTTTAGGACTAATACCTTGGTACCAATGGTATGTTTTAGAATTTAAGGACTTCATAATGAAGAATAAAATTATGAAACTCAATGTGTATACTTCATTTTTAAGGCTGTCACAGATAAATTGCTGCTACAAAGTCATACTACAGGGTTACTTTTAGTGTTAAGTGAGTAAGTAAGGTCAAAGCGTTTCTTTGAGGATCAATGGTGTAGTATCCCAAAACTTGATCTTGGCCTCTCAATACACAATATACAATACAACAGTATGCGTTCCATATGGACACGTTATAGAAATTTATCTCGAGAGATCCATATTTAAATTTTATTTAGGCCTCAAAAACAAGAATATCTTATTATTCCTTATCATATTATGTTTGGATCAATTAAAATTTGAGATACAGTAATTTTTTTTTTAAGTCGCTGTATCTAATTAGTTTGTAGATTAGTCTGTAGACCGCAGAGATTAATAACTTTACAAATAATCACACTAATTTTGTTAATACGTGATTAGAAAATAGTGCTCCAGATTTATAAGAGCAATGTTCCAGAGTTACCATTTACGGCAGGCAAGACCTTCAGGATAAGATATTTTTAATAATAAACTATAAAAATACGTATAAATAGAACTACAGTTTCAAAGAGAAACTTCTAATATTTATTATTGGATTATCATAATATATTTTTTTTTAATGCCCAATAGTACTTTCTTTCAAAATACATATATGACATATAAATATGTACATTGTACATAGAAATTATTTGAAAAGGAACAAAATGAGAATATACGACAAAGGGAATAAAATATAAGAGAAACTATGTCATAAGTATATGTAAGTGATAAATATAAGACATTATTATGAAACTATTCTATAAGCAACAAATCAAATGCTCTTAGCAATAAAATAGTGTTTTTACCACAGAGTAAAAGAAGGATTTTATATTCTGCACATCACTTATGGAAACTAACTAGTTTGCCACCCTTCAAATAGCTGTAGAATATAATTTAAAAATGGAAATAATATGGCAGTCTCCAAAATAATTCATGCATTTCAAAGTTCTAGGTTACATGGTAAGCACTTACAATATATAGCTTAATAACAAAAGAGTAATATTTTGTTGCATATCTGAGGAAGATGATTGGATGAATTTCGTCCCCCGACATTACTGCCCAAAGTAGTATTGCGAGAAGAAAGAAAAAAAACTGTTTTGTTTTTCCAAACTAAGCTGGAATGGTAAATCTTTGTCTATGACTTTGCCTAAATATACAGAAATAGTAAATATTTGTCTAGCAAGGACAAAATATATCTTGATGCGTGTGGTGAGCTCGCTCAGTGAGTGCAGACTGCAGATATAACATTAGATATAATCTATAGAACTTAATCCAAATTGATGTTGGATCCACAGCGGTCCTCGAACCTTAGGTATCGATAGTGCTTCGACCTCACAGCAAAGGCAGAACGCGGCGTTCAATTTATAAGCACCACATATTAAACCCAATCAGTAAAATTTTAACGTTTACTTTTAACAACATGCAATTTGCTTAACTTTCAGAAACGTTTCAGTGTTTTTATCTTTATTCACTATATGTCAGTATTAAGTTTAAAATAATTAACATGATTAAACTACCATAGTTTATTGAATAACCAGCTTTGTGCTTCTCTGAATGGTTTATTCTATGTTCACCTGGGTGAAATCACCTAGGTGAACAAAGTGGAAATAATGGTTTCCTTATTTCACCTGAATCATTGAACCTAGGTGAAATCATTACAGGTGATTTTGACATAATCGGTGTCAGTTCACATTTAAAACACCCAGGTGAACAGGGGCGACTTATATTTTTCTTGTGGACTTTAATCACCCACATATCAGCACTATTATAAAATATACATTTATTACTTTTACTATAAAAAATGTTTTTTTTTTTAATATGCATGTGGATCGTTGAATTCATGTATAGATTAATAAAATATTAGGTACTAACGTACTTATCTACTAATAATATACTATTACCTATGTTACAGGTGGTATAAAATAATATGATCGCTTAACGGTTGTGTTAATAGGACGAACAATTGAAAGACCATGTCATAATTATAACTTAAAGAGGTCTAAAAATCCTGACACTGAATCTGGCCACTTCAATTTTACAAACTTATTACTAAGTATTTTAATTATTATAGATGAGATATTATGCATTCAAAGCTTGTTTTAAAATACTATAAACAAACATGCACACCGTACCATATATATAAAACAGCTTCGATAAATCTTAGTTATCATTTAGTCTTCGAGCATATACCACTCTCTTGAGACGTCAATGGCGATAATCTGTCTACATATTTCGTAACTATGACCGGTACCAGACCCTCTAAACTGGGGGGTTTAGGCGTCATGGGGTCATGGGCGTATATAAGGGGTCTTATATTCGCCCATGACTGACCATATACTGTTTGGTACACCTTGGTTTGCCACTTGCAATGGTACATGCTCGAAGTATTTAGTAGATGCTGCAGAAACAAGAACAAACGACAAAGCAATGGTGGCATAAATCAGTAAATTGAAACATTGAAGATCCACATTAACTATAGATACATTGAGCCAGTTGTGACAGTAGGTACCTAACTGTCCATTAGCTCGAATATATTAAAAGGCGATATAAGAGAAGGTAACCATATTTATTTAATCCCTAACCTTAATTGTTTAGTCTAAAATATTGTGTATGAAGTACAACAAAGATGGTACATCGGGTCACAACTTACTTGTACCTACATTTATAATAGGCAATTACTCATACAATTTGTGTATAAGTTAAAGATAATGTGCAGTATGATATATACTGAAATGTCTTAAATCAAGACAAGAAAAGATATATTAATAAGATCACTACATGATCTACTTCAATATTAGTTAAGTAAGCTATTCTACTAATGAAAGCCCACAGAAAATCCAAATTTAATTATCTGCCTGAATCAAGTTTCAATGTAAGACATGATCATGCAAGTCTAAAATAAGGCCATAAATGAAAGCCATCCAAATCTATCTATTACGTTTAGGTATGTTAGTATTTTAAGTTCAATATCATACTTATAATTTACTTACATGTTTATTAAATTCAATGTGCTTAACTGATGCACATCTTAAGTACAATAAATTATGATACTTACATAACAAAAGGACAAGCTCCTAGGTAAAGTGCAATACAAGTAGTGATTTAAAATCACCACAACCAAAGCTAAGCATAAAGTGTGCTCTAGGAACATATCCATAGATTAGACTAGTATAAGTAACTTAATTTTATCTGGGGTTGTTGATTATAAAACCTCACCTGTACAATAACCGCGACCATCTTAGCAGTAAGATGAGAAGATAGCGGGCTGACAAAAAATACAATGTAAAAAACAACCTCATAAACAAAAAATAGTTCTGTATAATAAATGAGTACTTACATTTAACTTAATTCACAAAATTTTAACTTGTTGTTTATGTTTACAGGGTATGGATAAATTTAAACAATGAACTATCTTGAGGAAAGAATAATGTCTCTATGTGGAGCTAGAGCCACAATGGTGGTAAAGCAGCAACTTGTTTGTCTTTCGGTAAGTTGATCATGTCGTGCTAAATGAAGTTTTATTACACTGCTGCAGAAGGCATCACACAAAATTTTACAATACGCATCTTTTCTGTTTAAAACCTAAATATCGTTCTCTTGCTCCGACGAGCCAACGGAAAAGCCGCGTACTTATATTTATTCAAAAAATCTCGCTATTCCGGCTCGTTACTTTTTCTGTACCTCGAGGGCAGATATCCGCAAGAACAGTAGAGCTTATCCGTGGCTTGCTGGTTGCTGGTCAACTGGTTGATTGAGGGCCTACACATATATGCAGCGGCGCGGCCGCGCGGCTCAGCCATAAAAAACAGCAGCCGCGGCGTCGCCGCTTTGCGAATATGAAACCGATCGCAGCGCCGAACATTTCACAAGCGCGACTGGCCGCTTCAAATGCATGGATGAATTTTTGTAGTGGTAAGACTCTACTGCAGAATCCGCCTGGGGAAGTACCTTTGCCAGGTATTCAACCGCGAAGCAGTAATGTGCAAGCATTACTGTGTTGGTTTGAAGGGCAATGTTACCAGTGAAATTACTGGGTATGAAGAGATTTAACATCTAATATCTCAGGGTGACGAGCGCAGTACGATGCGGCGCAGGATTGTATTCGCGAGTTCACAATTATGGGCAGGCGTGACGCTTGCTACCAGGCGAACGTCCCGCTAGTCTGAAGCAAGCTGAAAATGATGATGATAAAAAGTTGAATTTTTAATCATATTAACTTTTATTTACAGGGTTAGCTGAGCGACCAGAAGCCGAGGACGTGGATGACATGTGGAACTCCTGATTAGTGCATGAAATGTGTCACTTGTAATGAGAAGAAAATTAAAGAGCTTTTTACCTACAATTGGTTTTAATTGTAGGTTAGTACAGTACTACGAAGTTCCCCGGTTCGGTAATAGGGAATATGCATGTGTTTTTATTATTGTCTCACAAAAGCTGACTGACAACAAAACAAATCATCGAAAGTAACATTTTAATATGTGCACAAATAACGAAGTTACAAATATTTTATAGACATAGTGCATTAAACTAGGTTTATGACTTCAAACAACACAATTCCAAACAAATTCAAGCAAAACAAAACGAGCCAATTTCAGTATTTTTACGACGTAAGCAAAAGCATCAGATTCAGTTCATCATCATCAGCCTGGAGACGTACACTGCTGAACGAAGGCCTCCCTCTTAGACCGCCACACTGTACAACCTGTCATTTGCATCCTCGTTGCCCGCGACTTAAAATGTCGGTCCACCAGATTTAGTTAAACTCCATTTATCCTATTATTTTTAATAATTGAAACATGCCTATTCCCTATTATAGTTGTCCCCGTTGTCTATCTCGAAACATGAAAATTGCTCGCGTAATTTTTATCATAGTATTTCAGTATCTATGTAGGTAGATAATAGAAGAAATAGGGTTTACTCCCAACGGCCACCACTAAATAAACATTTGTGTACATAGTACAATACATTAACCTTGTATACATCACAAACTTGAAGGATTTAGTGCTCTGTACTTAATCACTGATCACAATTCATCCGCAGTCCTTACCAAGTGATATGGTATCTTGGAGGATCATATCGCTGAGAGGGCCTTGCTTTTCTGTGATAGCTCATGAATATAGATTCTATAATTAGGGGAATGAATGGGCATGGCTATATATCATGTGTAAAATTCAAAAATATAATTGTTAAAACAGGCTAGATGACTAATGTTTAAATCGTTGAAACCAATAGCTTTGGTGAAGAATTTAAGTAAATATAGTATGGTAATTGAAAACATTATTTAAATCGGTTAACAATGTTCTGATATATGAGCATTTAAAGGTTTTGTTAGAGACAACTCTGTCCCTTTCCCACAAAACAAAAAATGACGTCACGCCTTACTTGTCAGAACAGAATTTATATGGCGTCCTGACAAGTGACGTCACGATTTGCTGTTTCGCCTCTCTGTCTAGCATGATATTAAAATGCTTATAAGTTGCTTATTTTTGATCAGATTTTAATTTTCTTTTCATTAATCAGCTATATTTATGGGCCACATTTGAATAGGACAATTAAAAAAAACCAGTCATCTAGCCTATTGCGACTGACTATGGTGTGCGTACTCCTGGCGGAAACCATATGTGCTTCACGCCAGAATCCTCACCACTGAAAAACTTCATGAAAATCGGTTTTTTGAAAATGAAATATTTAGTCATTAATTAGTCACCAATGTGAGATAGTTAGTCGCATCTTAATTCCGAAGATATAGATAGGGTTTAATGAGGATTCTGGCGTGACGTGGGAGCGAACGGTGAGGGCTAGAGACGTGGTTTTGATTCCAAAATTTAGTCGTCAATTGGTCGTTACGGTCGAGCCATACGAGATCAAGTGTACTGAAGGAGGGAGGTGGCGAGCTAAGCGACCTCTAGCGTAACGAAGGCCGAGTGTGTGTGTTACCTACCCTACCCTTGCTTACCCTATTCCGAGATCTCGGAGTTGCCAACAGTCTGTCCAGTTACTTTCATAGTGGATTTCCCTTCGATGCGCCCATAAACGGAATGAGCTACCGGCTTCCTCGTATCTGAGAGAAAAGTAATCTATAGATTTTCAAGGTCAGCGTGCTTCAACTTCGCTTACTAGCAGGTGTGCGTACTCCTGGCGGAAAAGTATCGAAAATCTAATTTTGGTTATGGCAAATAATTAGATCATGACGTCGTGTAAATGTTTGTGTTAATTTGAAATTTGTTCATCCAGCCATTTTTTGAGATATTTGAAAAATAGAGATTCCGCCAGGGGTACGTTCCCCTAGCGGCACTTTTTTCTAAAGAAAGGACTTTCGAGAAAAAAAAGTATGCCACGAATTAGATCATATTTGTTCGTAAATGTTTGTGCTAGATTGCCGCCGACGGAGTTCAGAGTAGGTAGGTACTGTGCGTCCTCCAGTCCAGTAGGAACCACCAACTCGCATAATAAGACGAACAAGGTAACGATGGTAAATGGCCATTGCTGCGCTACTCAAATCTTTGAGTAACAGGGCAAGACTCACTGCATCGGCACTCGTAGCGTGATTTGTTCACGCCAGAATCCTTACAAACTTACATTTATAACTCTGGAACCCTTGGCATTGGTTTTGAGATTTGGCATATCTGGCGTGAAGCTCACGCCAGAATCCTCATCAAACCCTACCTATATCTTCGGAATTAAGATGCGACTAATTTTACCTCACATTGGTGACTAAATATTAGCATTTTCAAACCCGACGTCATGCTAATTATTTGCCATAACCAAAATTAGATTTTCGATACTTTTCCGCCAGGAGTACGCACACCCCGATTTTCATGAAGTTTTCAGTGGTGGAGGATTCTGGCGTGAAGCACATGAAACCATGACACACCCCCCCAAAATTCAACAAAAAGAAAAAAACTTGTCATTTATTCATCAGAGGACACTAATATTAGAAATGCGAAAGTTCGCCGGTATGTTATCTCTTCACGCCAAAACACATCTAAAACAGCTGTTTCCCCATGATTCTCAGTTTGGCCAAAAATAATGATTTGTTGCAAAACATCCTATTCGTGTAAAAATACTATCCCCTGCAAGTTGGATGTATAAAACTAATCTCTCAAAATTGCAGGCATGAACATTTTTGGTGATAGTTAACTATAGGTTATGTTACTATATTAACTGTATTAACATACAGAAATAAAATGCCTCAAATTTCTTAAATTAGTATATTCTTAAATCTAGGGCTGGGCTTCAGGCAGAGTGGTGATGATGTCAGAATCGCCAGGGTCAGTGATGGCAAGTGTGCACACCCTGTAGTATTTTCCGCAGGCAGTGCCCAACTCGATGTTGTTGCCGCTGTAGTGGTGAACTCCAGTCTTGGCCAATAGAGCATAGTACTCGATCTCAGATTTCCTGCCGAACAAGAATGCCAAATTATTATACTAATACTGTAAATACGAAAGTGGTTGTCCTCATGACATGTATATTCATAAAAAAAATTAAGAATGTTATTTGAAGGTTGGTAAAGCAGTGCCCTTATCATGGACGTTCGTGATTCTGATTGCGAGCGTGCGCGAGCAGGACGGCGCATGGCGCGAGTGGTTTGGTACGAGCAGGATGGCATGCTATCGCAATCGGAATCGCGAACGTCCATGATAAGGGTGCAGATTAAAAGGCTTAGGACATTTCCCACACGCAGGTGGCCTAGTGATACAAATTTTCCATACTTCCTTGTATGAACTACGCCAAAATGACACATGCCTTTAGATAGGATATTTTTTCGATTTCCATCATCTCTCTGCAGGAAAGAAAAAGCATCCTCAGTCAATACCCATAAATGTTTAAATCTATTACTACGCCAAAATGACACATGCCTTTAGATAGGATATTTTTTTGATTTCCATCATCTCTCTGCAGGAAAGAAAAAGCATCCTCAGTCAATACCCATAAATGTTTAAATCTATTACTTTCTCAATTTAAATTATTTCTTCAGTTTTTCCCAAATATCCTCAAAGTGTGTTATTTCTGTTGAATGAAACATCCGTCATCTACCTATCCAATATGCATGTGTTTAAATTCTTAAAAATAATAGGATAAATGGAGAGTTTAACTGAATGTGATGCTTACATCAAAAAAGCAATTAAAATCGGCTGGTAAAGTTCTGAAATATAAGCGTTCAAAGTATTTAGTCATCTGTCCTTTTCTAGCAAAACACGTGCTAGTATAGAATTTGTTTGAAATCCAGGACTTTAAAGTCATTTGCTAGTATAGTGTCCTCTCTGTCGTAACATGAAGCTAAAATGTTTATAACTTTGTTATTTGTGCACAAATAAAAAATAAAAAGAATGTGTAGATTTGTTGCGAGTCGGCTCTTTTGAGAGTCAATATAAAAAACACGCATATTCCCTATTGCAGTGGATATTAATACTATTTCAATTATCATAAGAACCAGTAACCACTGAGTAAATTAGCTTGAATAATTAATTATATGCTTACCTGCCAAAGTTCAGCCAATGGACTCGAATGGACTACTCCATAGGTTTCCCATAAATAGTGAACCAAAAAGCAGTATACCAAGATTGAATATTGATTGATTGATGAATTGATAGAAGCAGATTCCAAGATCTGATGTGGCTCAACATTACAATAAAATAGAAATGTATAGGTAAATTATTTTTAAACATTTACAGAGGACATCAAGGTGGACTCGATCATTTTTGACAGTTTTCAACTGTGTTGTCAATAGGGTTTTTTAAAATTACATTACATTGATAATAATGAAATTATTGCTTACAGCTTGATATACTGATAGCTCAAAGACCGGAATGTAGTACATTTTAACTGCTTTTCAGAATCACTAGTAGGGAATCCATACTTCTTTGTCTAAGACTCCATATGCTTCCCTTTGACAAAAACCTGGGAAATCTACTTCTCAGTAGTCTCACCTTAGAGGAGGGGCGTTCTTGGCGATGATGACCAACTTGGCTTTGCCTTGGCGCAGGGTCTTCAAGGTTTGTTTGTAGCCCAGGCAGTATTTGCCAGACTTCATAACAAGCGCCAGGCGCGAGTTGATAGACTCAATGGTCTTTTTCTGTAAAATAAAAAAGACTTTAGCATATAACAGTAACCCGAATAACGTGGATGGCGCCACATAACCTACAAAATAAATAGAAAACTGTGCAATGATTTTTCTACCTCGCAGATTATAACAAAATAAGCGAGCCTATCACACATTAGAATGCTCTTGGACTTTGAAGAAAAGAGATAATTTGATATTCGAGTATAACAAAATGTCTCTTGAAAGTCCGGATCGACTTTTAGCTAGACACGTGGTAATCGATCTTACCTGTTTCTTGGCAGCAACCATTGTGGCGGATTACGGCTACGAACTACAAAAATAAGAAAAGTTTAATGAATATCTCAGTGTAACTATTTAATCACACATTAATTATAAAAATCGTTTTTATCAACGACACGCACCCAGCGTAAAGAGCGGAAACGTCAAAAAGGAAGAATAAGCTGGCTGTCAGTGTTGCCAACGGAGTTGGGCCTAATGTCGCCATTTTTCACAGCATAAGTAACCTGAAGTAGCCGAATTTCAGCATTTACCAAAAGTAGAATAAGTAGTCTGCGTAAAGGCCATACCATCGATATATATATTTTTAAATTGGTTCTATCTGCTTATTTATATGTAATTTTACATAAAAATACGAATAAATGGCTTGTCCCTAAAGTAGCCTAAAAGACAACCAGTCGCCATTCAGATTATTTCATCGCCGAGCCTCGTCTCTGAGTAGCCTAAATGGCGATAAATCACCTACGTTGACCACACTGCTGGCTGGCGCAGCGGAGGCGGGCGGACTATTTTTTTAAATTATTTATTCATTGCCATGGATCATTGAGTCAATAGAGACAAACGTGCAAAAAAATGCCCGTGCCAAAACGGCGCAGAATCAGCATCAGAAATTATTTATTGTATAACTGTGTACATAAAAGATGGTAAGGTATATAATGGTGTCAACAGTCTGCCCTTTGCAGTACGCCGACTACTTTGCAGTACGCCCTTTGCAATACTTTGCAGTACGCACGCTATGCAGTACGCCGACTTGAACTACGATAAGACACAAACGCCTAAGCATACATTGAACACTATACAAGCGACATAACGTCTAAATTCGAACTATATTATAATGCACGCATAGGTATGTACAACGGCACTCGGACGTTTTCTGACTGTTTTCAGTTAGAGATTGTGACTCTTAGATATTAGCTCAATGCCATGGATACAATCTGGAATAGAAGTTGGTACAGTATTGCTAGACGTACGATTCCAATTATACATTAGCTATTAGGTATTTTTGCATATGTACGCGACGGCGAGTGAAAAATATTTTGATTTCATTCGAAAAATTACATTCACAGTACAAACATGATTTTTTTTATTCCATTTCTAGTGTTTAATGTCAGAAATCGAGCTACGAGCCTAAGTTTAAAAGGTTTAGGACATTTCCCATAGGCAGATGTGTACAGTGTACAAATTTCCCATACCTCCTTGTATGAACTAGGCCAAAATATCACATGACTTTATTATCAAAACCTAGCCACACTGGCCGGATGTTAACCATTTTTTTTGTTATTTCGCCCTTCGGGCAGGCTAAAGCCGTGAAGCCATACTGCCTCGTCATACGTTCAATAATACAATTTCTTCGTGAGGAGATTATAAAAACAATGTCCTAAGTTAAATTTCACCTACAGTATCAATAATAAAAGTATATATATGTGAGTAAGTTGAGACATTCATAAGCAGCTCATTAATACAATGCGGGACCAATTCAGGATCGCTGTAGAGTTGCAAAAGTCCGTCCATCAGCACAAGGCGCTGAATGCCGAACGCCGGACATTCAAAAAACACATGATGAAGGTTCTCAACCTCCCGCGCTAGACAATATTTACAATGAGGAGAGATGGATATCCTGAGACGGAAAAGATGATAATTTAATCGACAGTGACCAAAACGCAAACGACAAATCGTAGAATAAAACTTTCTGTTACAGAAGAATTTACTTTTACAAAACCAGGCCTTCGAATTAACTTGGATATCAAGTGCAGCATACCAAGAACCTTTACTTAGTATTTCAGTTTGTTCATAAGAATGCCTACCCCAAGAGTAACATAAACGTTGCTTAACTAGAGAAACGACGTCAGTGTGAGGAATTAAAATACTAGCGCCGAAGCCATGATTAGGTGTAGTATCTCCGAATTTCACAATAGTATTGGCCAAGTAATCTACTTTTTCATTGTTTTCCACACCTTTATGAGAGGGTACCCATGCAAAACTGACGTTTAGGTTAGCCTTCGTTAGTTCCACCCACAGCTGTTTAATTTGATAGTCTAAATAGTTCCGGCGTTACTTAAAAAAACTTTTCAACCGTTAGTCACTGCTTAAGATGCTCTGCCATCTTCTCTCTGACGTGAAGTTGCACGTGCTAGAATAGGATAGAGAAGTTTTAGCAGTGACTAAGAGAATCGAGATTATTTTAGGTAAGGCTGTTAGTGTTTGCTTGAAGTTTATGATTCGCAAAATTTTCCAAAACACTCATGCTGTCACTAACTATAACCCGATTAGTGTGACCTCTGTTTTGAATTTGAATGTGTTTTAGAGCAAACAGAATTGCAGCAGCCGCTGTTCTTAAATATTTTTTTCCTTTTTTATTTGCATCCCACGTTGTGCATCCTGCCAGAGTCAAGTAGGTATATGAATCTATAAATTTCTTTGATATTAATGTTCAAGTTTATGTAGTATTTATCAAGTCAAATATGTCAAGAAATCACAGTTAGCTATTCACCGTCGTTTTGCATCGATCGGACATCGTGCATAACCTTGGCGGCTGACGGGCTGTGCAGCGTACACGGCAAGATCATAGAGCAGAGTAATATACTGGGGCAAGATGATGAATAACCTACTAAAAAAAAAACTATTGAGGTGACGTGACGTCGACGTCAACGTACGTAGATTGACATTGACACTGATTGCTGCGTTCCGTAATGCACTAAAAGTGATAATATCGCGAATCCGACCAAAGTTACAAGTATAACTCGATAAAGTCAAAGCCCATATATTTTGTGACTATTAAATTTGGTCGGATTCGCGGTATTATCACTTTTAGCGCATTACGGAACGCAGAAGATGTCACTGATTTGTTTTGAGTTGTACAGTTTTGTAGGTTTTGTTCGGACGAACCGCAAGTTACGATTTTCACTTTAATTTGACTTCGATTACATTTTTATTAAATTTAATAATTGGAAACTGGTGTATTGATAGAAATTTAATAATTATTAAACACCATTGGATGGATTAATTTCATGTGTTGTCTTGATATAAAAAATAAAGTGCTAATGCATACAAATTAAGCTTGATTATTAAGTCATTTATTGCAAGAGCTAAGGAAAATATTTAGATAAATTTATCATTTTAATATGGCTGATAAACCATCGAAAAAAGTCAGTAGTTCAGGACCTTCGGCAATTGGAAAGTTATACCTGATAGCATATAATGGAATTCAAACTTTAGGGTGAGTATAGCACCCCATGAAGTTTGAACTTGAACCCCTTAGTGACTTGAAGTAAACAAATCGGTGCACAAGATAATTTACACTCATTGAAAAGCTAAACAAAGTTATTATCGAAAATGAATTTATTTCAGATGGTCATATCTTCTCTGGCAATTTCTTTCACATTTCCTGAATCGAGGCACATTAGACACATTCTGGCCAGAAATCAAATGGACTTTAGTCATATTTCAAAATGCAGCTATTTTAGAGGTAAATAAAGTCATTATTATTCAAATGAAGTACCCCAAAATCGCAAGAGCAGATGGAGAGAGCTATGCTTGGAGTTACTTTGTGCGATAAAATCCGGAACGAGGATATTCTACAAAAGAACCAAGGTCACCGACATAGCTCACAGGGTTTGCAAGTTGAAGTGACAATAGGCAGGCCACATTCCTCGATGAACCGATAACCGATGGGCAGCATAGGAAAGGTGGACCGACGACATTATAAAAGTCGCGGGCAACTAGTGGATGCAAATGGCAGGTTGTCGTACAGTGTGGCGGTCTAAGGGGGAGGTCTTCGTTTAGCCGTGGATGTGTCCAGGCTGATGATGATGAAGACCCCATAATTACAAAAATAATGTTGCCAATCTAATAACATTATCGCATGATATATTAACAGTGTCCTGGTTAGGCGAGTATAGCCTGATATTCCGATGCAGGGTGTTGGTAAAAACTAGAGGCGGTAGTGGAGAGGAAAGAAAAGTCAAGCCATAGTTTTGTTATGTGTGTGTGCTTGTAATTGTGTATATTATACAAGGCAATGCATAGTTTTTACTGGCCTCACTTCGCTATTCGCATAGTTCCGTCTTTTCTTTTAAATGTGATATGAGACTTTGGTGAAAACAAAATTCGACAGTAGGCCTAAGTACAAGTTGAAGATTGACTATTAAAAGGCTGATTGTTATACATGTACATATTTTATTATGTGAGAGTATTTGAGTTTAATGAGTATGTTCCCAGTATTTAAGCAGGTGTCTTGCGTAGGCTCCTCAAATACAATACATTACCCTAATATAACAGTAAAATTTAACTACACATTTGAATACCTTCTTATGTACCTTTAAATTAAGGTGATGATTGATTCATTATTTTCACGAATAGTCTATTGAGAGTCATTTTTGCGAAGTTATAGAATATAACTAGTAAATCTTGACTCACAAACAAAAGATTCCAAGCACCTAGCCAACTTATAAAATGGTAAAAGAAATATTCTTTTACTAATAATGATATAAAGTATAAAATAAATTTCTTTTAGTTTGATTTCACAATTTTTACAAGTTCCAGAGTAAACTATATGGGGATCAATAAATTGAGACAAATAAACAAATCAAGTTTGTCCAAGTGCTACGCCGATTTGTAATAAAAATCGACGATAAATTGAAATTATGTCTTCGAAATTGGTAATTTTTGAGTTACACGTCTTTGCTCTTCGCGGCTGATGTGGGGTCAATAAACGCTATTGCCAATCCATCTGGCACGAACCATAGGTATTGAAAACCATATCAAAACCTGTTACATAATTTAGAACAAATGAGCGCCCAGACAAAAGCAAAATGTTACTTACATTTATATTTTAGTGACAGTTGTCGACCTAAACCATTGTATTCAAATGTAACAAGGTGAAAAGTTAAAAACTTTGTGAATAATAAGTAAGTAAGCAAGCTTAATTAAGCATGTTGTATAATCCAGTTAGTTAGTGTATAGCTCTAGGTATTTTTTATACTATCTTTTCAACCGACTTCAATAAAGGAGGTTCTCAATTCAACTGTATGTTTTTTTGTATCTTTGTTACGCGATTACTCCGCCAATTATGAATCACGGATGATTATCTTTTGTTTGGTAGGTACTACTTCAGAGGTGGGCCCATATAAATTTTTATCGAAATCGGTTCAGTTGTTTGGTTTTTAAATAAAAATTACTAGAAAATATGAAGATGTCATCCAGGTATTCGAAGTTGAAGTCGGTAATTTTTTCTAAAAAGCGTTTTATTTATTTACACTTTCAGGTGGTCCACGCAGCCATAGGGCTGGTCCCGTCAGGCGCGCTCTTGGTCCTCATGCAAGTTTACTCCCGGGTATTCCTGGTTTGCGGCTCGCTGCTGCTGGCGCATGGAGCCACGGTATCTCCCGGCCTGCCTCTCTGCATCCTGGCTTGGTCCATCACAGAGATCATCCGATACGCGTACTACACTCTCAATCTTGTGAACAGCGTGCCGCTGACACTTCTGTTTTTGAGGTAGGTTGGTCCTTCGAGCCGTGTTTTAGATCTGCATTGGCGGCGTGGTGAGTGTGATCACAGAAAAGTGACAGCCCTACTTCTTAGTTAGAACGGCTGTAAAAAAAAATTGTAAAGCAATTGTATGGAAAAGCGCTGTCGCCAGTTTCACGCAAAATTGCATAGAAACTACGACGAAAAAATGCCAATCATTGGTCGCGCATTTGAAGTAAAACGCTCGAAATGGCATTTTGCAACAGATTAAAATTAATCTAATTACAATGCAATGTGGTTTGGTTTCCTATTTATATTGTATTTTTTTTGTATTATCAGTTTAAAAAAATGTATATTGGAAGAATTGTCATTATGTCTAAATAGACTTAATGCCGGCTAGCGCGGCCCGGCACATTTCCGGTATATTCACTTCTCTCTTCAGTGGGTGTGAGAGCCTCGATGGAGAGTCATAGTAAGTTCGTGTTGGCTGAGTGGCCAGACCTTGTGCTGCCTGAAGGCCTCTGACATGGCTTAACAGTTGTTGTTACAGGAATTTGGAACAGACAACCTATTTTATTTTATTTTATTCGGGAAACTAACAGCGACAATAAAACATAATTACTAAACATATAGAAACTATGCGCCATTTAAGAGTTTACGCATATTGAGACTAATTAGACACTTGTCTGCAATTACTTAAATGAAATTAAATAAATAATATGTAGGTATACTAAGTATAAGTCAAGGAGACACCAAACCAGTTTTTGGTAATATTAAGTTTTATCGAGTTCGCCGGATGAATTAAATAAGTCAGTAAACAAGTCAATGCGGGATAGTCTTCCAGTTTATTTATATACGAGTAGTATCGTAGTTAGATGCTCGTAGAAAGAAGGAGTTCTGTCTATAATTAGTCACATACTGAGGGATGTGTAAGCATTTAGGATGTCTTGCGAGTATTTTAGGGACGTGCAAGTTTATGTTAGAGAGTCAACTTGACATTGAGCAATTTTTGTTAAAAGTACAATATCACCCATTCTGCGTCGCTCCTGAAGAGGTAACATGTGATGTCTTCTACACCTCGCCTCATATTCGTTGTCGTATTTCTTGCACTTGAACTGGAGATATCTAACAAAGTTACGTTGGATTGATTCCAGTCTATTGATATATATGTCGTACTGGGGGTTCCAGATTTGTGGACCATACTCTAGTAAGCTACGAACATATGTACAGTACAGTATTTTAATAATTTTAATACTAGAGAATTGGGAACAAGATCTCTTGATAAATCCCATGGATTTATGGATATAAGTAGACCAACAACCTAGTGGAGCTACGTTGCGTATTCCGAAGCCGCTTTGTTTGTTTAATATTGTTTTGGGTTCACTTCTGATAGTCCTTTTGATTTGGAGCCCTTATTTATGACAAAAACCATAGTTACTTTGTATAATTGATGTAAATGTAACACGTCACGAAATTCAATAATGCGGCAGTCGATGCGCATATAAATATACTGTTCATGTTATGTAGATGGTAAGTATGGGTAGCAGTGGCGGATTTACACATTTGCCGCCAGTAGGCTATAAATTTTGCCGCCCCTACCGATCGCTACAATTCGATACCCTAGCACATAAAACTTAATATGACCCTTATTCACAATCATAGACATGTCATAGTGGTTGATGATGACAATTTACTCATTTTGGTCAGAACCGCAAACATTTCATTGAACCTGACGTTGTAAACCTGCCGTTTTTCTAATTCGGTTCGGATCTCGTATCCGAATTTATGTAAGTATCAATGAGGACAAAAGACGTGTTAACCCTGAAAGTATCACTCACCCTCTGACCTAATAACACTTAGGTACTTATATAAATATTTTATGTAGGAATAAGATATTATAATATCTGTAAGACAATAAAAATGGCCCCACATTTGCCGCCCCTAAAATCAGCCGCCCTAGGCTCCAGCCTACTCAGCCTGCTGGTAAATCCGCCACTGATGGGTAGAAACAAGTCTTGTTGCTATTCCGGAGGCAATGAGTTTCATTTTCACAATACTCTTGTCTTGTAGCTCTAGGTCGCAGGCCACACAGAAATAGCATCGGGCGCGGACATGATACGGGGTCCATTCAGATTTCATACTACTCTAAGACACAATTTAGGATAAACCGAACGTCGTTCATCGGGCGTGCACAGGGCGCGTAAACGCCCGATCAACGTCAACCGGTGTGTGCCTTATTTCAATGAGCTTAGTATGAAATTTGAATGGAATGGCAAGCTGCCCGTGCCATGTCCGTGCGCCATTTCTGTGTGTCCTGCGCCACAGGGGGGGCTACCGCAATCCAAAAAAAACATTCTGCTAAAAATCAATAACAATGCAATAATGGTGTCACTGACAGTTATTGTTATTGGACATACAACTTGTTTGAAAATTCAAATTATAATCGAACTCATGGTAACGCTCAGTTTTAAATGCCACTTGCGGTCACTTACACAAGCCCAAACCACAACACCAAACACAAACCGGATCATCCGGAAATCTTTTAGGAACATCCAATACAAATTCATATTTTTATTACCAACACCAGTTACACGTCAAGCGTTACTTAAAACGACCTAAACAGCAACCTCTTATAAATCAACGTAGACTTATAGTAAAAGTAGAGTATGAGTACAAGTAGCCTTGGTAAGTATTCCATGGCTACATTTACCATATTTTGTCTTTTCTTTCCATCGTAACTCGGTGGATGAAAATATAAGAAGGAATAACTATAATAATAGTTATTTTATTCGTAAAGCCAATTTTCATGTCAAACTTAAATAAATTACCAACTAAAAAAACCGTTGGACCACTACCTAGTGAAGGCCCGTAGTCCAACTGGTTGGACAGAGAAGTTGGACCACGACCCCATACCGGAATCATCAGACTACCTAGACTACCTTAATAAAACTAACTTAAATAAATATTGAGGGACATTTTACACACAGCGCCATCTAGCCCCATACTAAGCAAAGCTATAGCTAGCTATTCTATCAGCTATCTGGGATAGTTGATAGAATACTTATATATATCCTATTTTTTTCGTAAATACGTACTTATAACACATACTACACCCAGACACAGAACAAACATCGACACATATTTTTTTGTCCTGGGTGGGGATGGAACCCAAGCCTTACGGCTGTAAAGGCAGACATGATACCAACTGAGCTATAAGGCTGTCAAAATCTTAAAATTAAATTATCGATTTATGAGAACGTTTTACGTATCCAGGCAACAAACCTAAATGTTGGCCTTTATATGGGGCAGAAAATTTGCCTCGCAAATCAAAAGAGCAATGCGGCCAGCATTTTCGGCACATTAGAGATCACTCTTAAAAATATAAGTGTACATATGTGTCAAGTTTAGCAACCTATCCACATGTATTTTTTAGCCGAATTCAAAAAAGAGGAGGTTATATGTTCGACTGTAATATGTATGTTTCTTTTTTATGTATGTTACCGATTTCTCTGTCAATTGAGGACAGATTTTGAAAATGATTATTTTTCGTTTGATAGGTGATACGTCAGAGGTGGTCACATATAAATTTTATCGAAATCGATTCAATAGTTTGGTTTTTAAATCAAAAATACTAGAAAATATGAAGATGTCATCCAGTTATTCGAAGTTGAAGTCGGTTGTATTTTTTTAAAGCGTATTTTTGTTACAGATATTCAACATTCCTTTTGATGTACCCGGTCGGCATAACGGGCGAGCTGCTCTGCATGTATCATTCCCTCGACGAGATAGCTGAGAAACAACTGCTGACCGTCTCCATGCCCAATGCCTGGAACGCGGTGTTCAACTATTACTACTTCTTGATATTCTACATGATCTTGTACATCCCTCTGTTCCCTGTACTGTTCGGACATATGCTCGCTCAGAGAAAGAAAATGCTTGGCAAAGATGCTAAGAAAACAAAATAAGCTAGGTTACCTAGGGTTCTTCTTGGTAAGCGTCGGCGTCGTAGACCGTATCGTTGCATAAGGCCAGGCTATTCCAAGTTACAAGCATTTTTTGCTGCGATAATTTTTTACTGTCATATGCATAAAACTATAGCGTAGCGTTTAATTTCTCTATGCATAAAAAGTTAAAACGTATTTCAAACCTATTTTAGGTAAAAAGTGTTTATACAATTGTAAAATCCAGCAGGGCTAGCATGCGCACCGCGAGAATTATTTGTCGATGCTTTTTCTCGACCGAAATAGGGATTATAAAATAGGTATTAAATACTTTTGAGTGTTTTATTTATTTAATTTTTTATTTATATATTTATGCATAAGACGGTTAGTCTAACGCTGTGTCAGATAGAGTCACATTAAAGGGGACAAAAATATGGCATTTTCGCGAATTCGTGCGTGTCAAGCTTCGATTTTTTAGATCTTTCTCAGATTACATGTTTTTTTAATTTTTCAACCATTGGATGTTCCCCAAAATACTATTATCTTTTAGTACATCAATGTTTTATTTGACTGTGCTGTAATTAGGATATATAACTGAGAAAAAAAACGCACCGTTTCGGTTTTTTTTCGATCGAGGGAAGTATAATAATTTATCGTTATTCAACCGTAGAAGTTATTTAGATCGAATTCGTCTGTCGCATAATATTTTTTTGTCTTTAATATATATCATTTGACAAAATAAATTTTAACGGGGGGAAATGGAATATCCTGGCCATAGCATAAGGTACAGGTCGCGTCATGTACAAAAGAACGCTGGAAGAAAGTAGAGGGGGTGTGTTTGCGCATGTGTACACTTGCGCACAAAAGTACTAGGCCTATTGTTTGAAATAATTATTAATTGGCCTTTTGCTCGCAGCTTTGTATGTTGGTTATTGCTAGGGACATGGCAAAATATATTAGATATCGCCTAAATCGCCTACTGCGCAGCTTAACCGCCAGCGATCTTTTTACATGACGCGACCTATAGGATGTGGTCCAACGCAAACCTATTTGGAATAAAAAAAGCTGTGTTGATTTAAGACTTATGTGAGCTCGAATATTCAGTCGTCTGTTTACATTTATAATGGTGACGATTCTGCTATAGCACTCACTAAATTTAATATGATAGATATGACTAAATATTGATGGCATATCTTTATCACGTATTGAAATGAAAACAGGTGCAGATAATTTTAGTTCTGTCTGATTAGTTTAGTGAGTGGTGCGACAGTTTTGAAACCATTAGCATAAGTATAGAAGATAACTAGATAGTACCAAAACCGCGCATGATCTTGTGCACTTAGTACTCTCCATACGTGAAATAAAATGAATACATAATATACGGCGCGTCTGCTTCCCAGCTACGCCGCGGCCATAATGCCGTAACGTAATTCAGAACGTCACGTAAGAGCGAGTGATTTGTGCACAAGGAAACGCGTAATTTCGGTGCTGCCTAGTTATTGTCTATACTTAGGCTATTACTTTGCTTTTAAGTAGAACATTTCAAGGGTTGGGGTAGTGTTAAGTTTGTAAGTTCGTAATGAAAGATTTTATTAATTGTTATAATTTCAGTTGTATTTCAATAGTTTTTAAACGAAATATTTATTTATTATGGGAGTAGGTATGTGCTAATACATTGAGTTTTGACATACACTAATATTTAACACATTATGCAACGAACGATCAGTTAAGACTCCTTAACTCTGAATAGTTACAGTTGAATGAACTATGGCTAGTTACCATTGAATGACCTCTGGCTAGTTACAGTTTAAATTAACTATGACTAGTTACAGTTGAATTAACTATGGTTAGATACCATTGAATGACCTCTGGCTAGTTACAGTTTAATTAACTATGGCTAGTTACAGTTGAATTAACTATGGCTAGATACCATTGAATGCCCTCTGGCGAGTTACAGATTAATTAACTATGGCTAGTTACAGTTGAATTAACTATGGCTAGTTACCATTGAATGACCTCTGGCTAGTTACAGTTGAATTAACTATGTCTAGTTACAGTTGAATTAACTATGGCTAGTTACCATTGAATGACCTCTGGCTAGTTACAGTTTAATTAACTATGGCTAGTTACAGTTGAATTAACTATGGCTAGATACCATTGAATGACCTCTGGCTAGTTACAGTTTAATTAACTATGGCTAGTTATAGTTGAATTAACTATGGCTAGATACCATTGAATGACCTCTGGCGAGTTACAGTTTAATTAACTATGGCTATATAGTTACAGTTGAATTAACTATGGCTAGTTACCATTGAATGACCTCTGGCTAGTTACAGTTGAATTAACTATGTCTAGTTACATTTGAATTAACTATGGCTAGTTACCATTGAATGACCTCTGGCTAGTTACAGTTTAATTAACTCTGACTAGGTACAGTTCTATGACTACCTATTAACAGGATATATTTGCCGTGATTATCACAATGAGCCTTATGGTACAACCGTGATAGTTTAAATGCCTGGCTATTATTTCGAAAATTGTTTTTGCTATTGCAACAGAAAAAAATGGTCGGTATCCTCTCTTTCCACCGAAAGTCAATTTACAATTTTTTACTTGACAACCAACATTTTGCAAAAACATGAATCGTCGAATCATTATTATACAAATAAATGTTTTGCAAATAGTTCATGAATTAAAATTACAACTTGATAAATTTACATTTTATTACGTATCATTTGACAAACGATTCATTTAATATTCAGATACCTTAATAAATGTTTCACTTATAATACATACTATTTTTATATCATACTAGTTAGGTTTTTTTTATTACAACCCCGAAATACTAGTTGTAAGATTACATTTTAACAAAAAACAAAATAACATTCGACACATTTTTTTAAGAGAAGTTTTTGCAAAAAAAATTTGATAAAAGAAAACACTAGTAGCAAGATGTTTGTGAAATGAATAGTACTTATACGAATCGTTGGTTGTAAAGTAATATTTTGTCAAAATTGTTTCGGTGAAACATTAGTGAACCAACAAATATATTTGTACCTATAGGTAGAAATATATCTTATGTACACATTTTATATGTGTCAAAATTCCAAAAATATCCTGTGCTGATTTCCTTACGTAAAATATTAATAATAATTCAATGAGTGTATTATTTTTAAATCGTTTTTTCAGTCGATTTCTATTAACATAATATCTACTTTCTGTGCTAGTCTAGTAAGTCAATAATTATAATAGTAATCGTTGTAATGGAACTAGTAATAAGTGGTAAACGGGTGCAATTGTTATTTTATACATTAATGCTTGATTGGTCTATTAGGTTATGCGAAACTAAGTGGAATAAAATTGTATTTTATTTAAACATTGACATTTTACTGTTTAGTCAAGAGATTATTCCTTTGCGTAATTATTTGCGTGACTAATCAAATACGATAGCGCGCAGCACGAAGATCTTCGAGCATAAGTATACTAATGGAGATGCCGACGGCGATAATCTGCACACTTAATTTTCTGCTATTTTTTGCGGGGATGAGGTAAATACGCATGACACACATTTTCAAGTATTTTCATACTATTAAAATAGATTTTTGTTCGTATGAACGCACCCTAAAACATACAACACTGCTAAAACGGTAAAAAAGCCACATAGTGGTAACCGACCACATAGCTTTTGGCAGAGGGGTACGCTTTGGTTTGCCAACTCCAATGGTACATGCTCGATACAACTGCCTTTGCGGTAGGTAATTGATAAAAATACGATATAGTTATGTTGGATTATAATTATCTTTATTTTGTTGTGGTAGGAAGTTTAATGTTTCTAGATTACTAGCTCGACCAAAAAGGTTAAATTTGAAAATCGGTGTAACTAAGCCTCTTACATTTTGTATCTACTTAGATAGCTACAAAATGTAAGTTGTACATACAAGCTTTTTTGCTTTTAGTAATACATACTCTCGTTAAAAAAAAGGCACCCAAATTCGACGGGCAAGTATACAATTTGCCATTAGGGAGTAACAGTGTTCTTCTCGGTACACTATCAAATCAGCTCAATGACACCATATCATCGATTATCATCAAAGCTGCCCATACATGTCAGAGCTCTATTCAATCGGAGCAGTAGAAAGCTTTAATTTATTTCCAAAATATCGAACAAACCCTTGCCAGTGGCGTAATAGGGGGTAAATAGGGGTGCCCAGGCACCGGGCGCAGGTCCAGGGCGCAAAAATAACCAGACCAGGAACAAGTTTTGAATATTTTTCTTTTCAAAGGCGCAATTATAGAAGCTCGCACCGGGCGCTTTCTTTTCAAGGGCGCAATTATAGAAGCTCGCAACGGGCGCTTTGTTTTCAAGGCGTAATTATAGAAGCGCACCGGACGCATAAAAGGCTTTTTACGGCACTGATGACAGGAAGCTTAGAAGTATGTAGTATTAGAAACTGTAAAAGTAACCCAAGTTTAAAGCCAATTTATCGCAGACTGTGTTTATCTAAAAAAACCCCGATGATCATGGGCCAAAAACTCTATAACAAACTTCCAGCGAGTATACAAGTTACAGCTAATGACACAGCATTTAACAATAAAGTTAGACTACTTTTACTGGACAAGACAATTTATAATATAAAAGAATATCTTGAAAATAAGTACACCTAATCACATAGGAGGTTCTTTTACATACCTTTTATTTGATCTGATAATGATGCCCTTTTACAGCATAATAAGACCTATTAAATGTATCTAAGATAGTATATAATAATAATTGTACTAGTGTGTAACATTGACGAAATATGGTATGATGAACAACTCTTAATACTTTAATTAGGACTATTGTGAATCTACCTATGAATAAAACTATCTATCTATCTATGGGAAATTACCACTGCGCATGGAAAATGACCTAAGCTTTTTTAAATACCAAACCAAAACTATATAGGTAGAGCGTTTCAGTTGCTGACATAAGCGCGCCGCTATATCGCTTGAACATTCCAAAATTTTCATATACATAATGTGTAAGACGGTAAAAGTATGCATGTTACATTTGCCGGAAAATAGAGATAGCGAATCTATACTACATGACAAAAAGAGAACAAATGTACATATAAGAAGTTTGTATTGACGTATCGTACGGCTCGCATGTCGCAAAGGCAGAGTATGACTGAAGCGAGTGGAGAGCCGGCGCTCAACATACAGTCTTCAAAATCCGTGCGCATATTTCTCGTCCATTCATCTTATCATTGTCGCTGACAAAACCATGCAGGTATTAGTAGGTATATATAGTAGGTATATTTTCTAAAGAATAACAGCTAGGCTACCATGGAGTGGGTTGCAACTTTATACTTATCTATCTCTATTCGTTCTATCTGAATGCCTATGATCGATTAATCTAATTTTTATAAGATAACCGTGTCAACAAGTATACCTTTTGCGCAAAACATATTAATTATGATCTGTATCGGGTATTGGCTACCCAATCGGCATTGATTTGTACAGATTATTCACTGATAACTGCGATAGTATTTAGGGATTTGACTGTCGTTATCTGCTCGCACGGGGTTCGTATAAAATTTAATTGGATGTATGAAATGTATCATAGTTGATCCGGATTTGTGGGTGACATGATGAATAAGAAATACGTAGCAGTTGTTTTGGCCGTGCTAGTGGCGGCGGCTGAGGCCAACACTCACATCTCTAAGGGCCAGCTCCTGCTTCCAAAATTGTTGAACAAATCGTAAGTTTGTACATTCGATAAACACATTATGACATTGAAAATTTGTTCGGTTTTTAGTGCTCTGTTAGTACCGGCCAAGTACTTATTGAACACTTTCTTAATATTTCTTTAAAATCTTCATTATTTATAGTAGTTATTTGACATGTATGGACCTTGTTTCAATTTGTGACAATTGTGGGCAATGGAGAGAGCTATGCTCGGAGTTACTTTGCGCGATAGAATCCGGATCGAGGATATTCGCCAAAGAACCAAAGCTACCGACATAGATCGCAAGGTTTGCAAGTTGAAGTGGCAATGGGCAGGCCACATCACTCGAAGAACTGACAATCGATGGGGAAGAAAGGTTCTTGAGTGGCAACCTCGAACCGGAAGACGCAGCGTAGGAAGGCCTCCCACTAGGTGGACCGACAACATTGTAAAAGTCGCGGGCAACCGGTGGATGCAAATGGCAGGTTGTCGTGTGGCGGTCTAAGGGGGAGGCCTTCGTTCAGCAGTGGACGTCTTCGGGCTGATGATGATGATGATGATGATGAGGACTTTGTTTCTGAACATTTTCATACTGCCCGAAACTACACAGGGGCCGTACCATGAACTCTTATTGCCGGGCGATAAAATTCACAGTTGCGCTGCGTCGGCAGCTGAGCTTATTCGGTCCCGCAATAACAGTTCATGGTACGGCCCCTGCCCACTGTAAGTATTTGTTCACGTAGGCACCTGCTACTTGTTACAGTATGTTAATGCCAGCTCTTATAAATATCTACTCATATTAATGTTTTGTTTTCGTGTTTGTTAAAGATCTACTCAGGCCAGGCATACAATTAAATCTCCTGCTTTTTTCTACTGTTCCTTTTTGTTACTTTGTAGCAAAACCAAAAAGTAAGATAGGTATAGGTTGATGGTAAGGTACCTGAGTTGGTGATAAGGTAAGTTTAAGTTGATAATAAAGCAGGCACCTACCTACTCAGGTTGGTAATAAGGAAGGTAGATTTGGTAGTAAGATAGGTAGGTTGGTGGTAAGGTACGTACGTTGGTAGTAAAGTAGGTATAGGTAGGTAGTCAGGTACCTACGTATTATAATTCACTTATACCTACAGGGTTAGTGGTAAGCAGTTACCATCCTTTTAGGGGCATATTTTGTACATCAAAACAAACAACTTTTACTAAGGGGCCAACATTAAAATCGCGACAAAATTATCAGCCTGTCCATATATAAAGTTCAACGACCTTGGGCAAAATGTATGGAACGAGCGTTTTTTTTTGCGATTTTAATTTTGGCTCTATAGTAAAAGTTGTTTGTTTTGACGTACGTAATATGTGCCCTTAGAAGCAAGGCCGTCTTAAACTATGTTGGGGCCTTTGGGCACACAAGAATTTGGGCCCTTTTGGAAAATAAAGAAAGCTAATTTAATTATATCACTACATTTCAAACATTCATATTCTTTTTTGTATTGTTCATTATGAATTTTTCTACTTTTTTTGTCTTAAATCTATCCTCCAAGTAAAATGCTAAGGAAATTTTATAGTCCAAAAAAATAAGTTTGACTTGACAAGATTTTGTTTTAATTTGGATATAAAATCGACATCATTTTGACTTAAACTTTAAGACAAAAGTAAACTTTATTTTCGACCTGGTGCTCACTGTTACTGTGCCCGACAAAAATGATTTGAGAATAAATGTGAGAGAAATTATCAGTCCTTCGGGCCCCCCTGAGGCCCCTAAGCTCGGGCCCCGTGTGCCCTTATGGTAAAGACGGAACTGCTTTGAAGGGTGCTAACTGACTAACCCTACTGTGTAAAACTTATTTAGCATATTTGTTTGTTTGTTTGATTGTTTGATTGTAAAACGAACATAGGAGGTATATTCGTTCCTTTTCTGCAGCGCTGTGTTCATTATCATCATCTTGATCCTATTGATAAAGGAATAAATATAGCTGACATGTTCATACAATGAAAAATATGGGCAATTTACAATCACTGCACTGGTACAAGGCGGTGATTTACGATTTACTTCAAATTTAATTGCAATCTACGTAGTAAAAAGTTTTTTAATTCAAAACTCAAACAACTCAAAATACATTCATGTTTTTAATTTTTTTATTTATATTTTAGTCATAATTCTGATGTCATCGCTAACTTTGGGCTGGCCCATTCCCCCTACATCGTATACTACACCACTGGTATTTTTCCAGCTTTTGCTGGTTTAGTTACTGTGTGAACATGAATCTATTACTGTGATTAAATGATTTATTTGCTGTCGTTTTTCATTGTAAAATAAAACAAATAAAATTGTAAAATAAAATAAGATAATACTTTTATCTGTTCATAGAGCAAGATGGGACGGACTCGGCCTCTCCGCCGACGTGAACGATTACGTTGACAATACGATTGAGATGCTCGTGCCGTTCATTCAGGAGCATGGACTGGACCCCATGTCCCTGCCTGACATCGAAGAAGGATTTCAAGTGGTGAGTCTTATCGAGTCTAATCGCAGATTGGTTAGATTTATTTAACTTGTTTACACTAAAAATTACACTGAAATTATATAAAAACGTAACAATAACATCTATTGTACCTAACGAGTGGCGGTCTTATTGCGTAAACCAATATCTTCCAGATAACCTTAGGATTGAGAGGAATTACAGAATGAGTTGAAGACGGGGTGTGCCATAATAGAAAAATGAAATCTTATCCTTATATACCTATATTCTAACATAATATAAATAAGTAATACATTTAAGTACTAGTATTTATATAATTTGATGTAATATATTTAGAAATAATGTAAATTGTATTATAATAGTGTACCTACTTGAAAAAAAATTTTTTTTTTTTAATTTAATGAATTTCGTTTTTTTTATACTTATTGATATTACACCAAGTATCGATAAATACCGCTCAATACTCAATAAGTTTATTGCAGTTATAAAGATTACGTATGCAGGTCTTAGATAACACATATTTATAGTAGGTACTTCGACCGGGGCGCTTATTTTGAAAATGATGTATCTCGGAAATTAATTGGCGTAACGAAATAATTCTTTAACACGATTTTTTTGGTTTTAATAGAGAATACGAAAAGCTGAAAATCTAAATGTGTTGTTCACACATTTAGATTTTCAGCTCAATTATTTCAATAAACCAAAACAGAAAATAAAAAATTTTGGATTGCGAGTCGCATTTTGTATAATTTTTGTTTGTTTTATGCTAGAGGTAGATTGCGTTATAATATTTAGAACACAAAAAGCTATTTTTATTTTAGTCTAAGTCAACCCCTAACTTTCCTGGGCTATATTAAATAAATGTGTAACTTGGTTCCAGCGGCCGGTTCTGATCACGTACAGTGCATGGCTGAGAATCACCAACGGCCAGATGACGGGACTGGTGAACGTAGGCCGATCCGGCGATCAGATGGTACACTTCTTCGCCAAGATGCTGCGAATCCGGCTGCGTCTGCAGTTCACCGATCTCGAGGTTATTAATACAATGTTAGCAGATGTTAAGTTATGAATGTTGTTGATGATGAAGTATATTTTATGTACGACTGTTAATTTTTTGCAGTATAGCTAATCCGTCGAAGCCAAGTATCCGCCCAAATCCACGAATCTGTCGAATAGTGAATCTGCCCAAATCCACTAATATGTCAAATAGAGAATCTGTCGTATTACAAATCTGTCGAATAGCGAATCTGCCGTATTACGAATCTCTCCTACACCGAAAAATCCAAGCCCAGTGCCGGGCCATGTATCTGTATATACCTATCGAAGTAATTTGTAAGAGAACTAAGCCGCCGGCACCTGAATACAATGAGTTTAAATTTGAATTATCTTACGTACGAATTGTAAGTTGCGCTAAAAGCTGCTTAGGTTCATTGATTGAGCATTGGTTGGCTTCCTAGCTTATGGATTCAAACCCCAACAATGAGCTGCAGGTGAAAGAAAACGTCAAGTTGAATATCTGTTGGCATTAGTTAAATACCTAATATGCATGAGTTTCAATTATTATAAATGTAGTCCATGTAGTCTGCACCTATAATTGTGGTAACGTTTAGCTAGTAACTACCATAGCATGTATCAGATGTGGGAAATGACGTACATCATGTTGGTGTTCTTAATAAATAAATAAATAATAGGAATAGTATAAATGGAGAGTTTAACTGAATCTGATGATTCATTGCGTCAAATAATAATTGAAATCGGCTGGTAAAGTTCTGAAATATCAAAGTGTTCAAAGTTTCTGGGAGAGAGTCATCTGTCCCTTTCTAGCAAAACACGTGCTTGTATATAATTTGTTTGGAATCGTGGACTTTGACGTCATAAACCTAGAATAGTGCCCTCCCTGTCTAACATGAACCTAAAATGTTTATAACTTCATTATTTGCATATATAAAAATTTTACTCTCGATGCAATGTCTCGATGATTTGTTTTGTTGCGAGTCAGCTTTTTTGTGAGTCAATAAAAAAAAACATGCATATTCCCTATTATTATTCACTTAACGGAGTTCTAAGCTTATCGGTATGTTTCGGCAGCTTTATTCACGTTCCAGGCAAGGTTATGGTCAAACGCCTAGCCTATCAAAGATAAAAAATTAGCATTGTTATCGAAGATTTGCGATATCTGGGTAGGTACGTTAATAGAGAAGATACAGCAAGTATTTGATACTGTGGTAGATGGAATCATTTCGTAAGTGATTTAATTCTGATAAAATAGGTTGTTATTGTTTTACACAGCTTATGTTTTGTAATTTTCCTTACGAGATAGCTACGTCTATCAACTAGTAGGTAGCCAGAGATTACAAACCTTAGTAGTTTGAAAAAATATTGACTTAGTACCTATTTAATTGTTTTATGTTAATGTAATGCCCAAGCCGCCTGCCAAGCATGGGGGTTGTGGCAGCCCCTGCCTAATAAGGGAGAAGCCTTCGTCCAGCAGTGGACGTCTTTCAGCTGATGATGTGATTATGTTATTTAATGAGATAGCATTATGCTAGACAGAGTGACAGAGCGCACTAGAGCTTGAAGTATAGTAGTATAGGACTCTATTGCTGAGTCCGCCTGGGGAAGTACCACGCCTGTGCGTTGCGTTTTATTCAACAGCTAAGCAGTGGTGCGCAAACATTACTGTGTGTCGGTTTGAAGGGCATTACTGGACATGAAGAGATTTGACATCTAATATCTTAGGGTGACAAGCGCAGTGCAGTGCGGCGAAGGATCTTGTGCACAATTCTGGCGCTGCTACTGTTATAGAAGGCGTGATGCCTACCACCAGGTGAACATCTGGCTCGTAGATTGCTCGTATGCAGGTTCAAGTCCTGCCATACGTCTTATTATTCCAACCGACTTCATAAAAGAAGGTTCTCAATTGGACTTTATTTTTGTGTGTATGTTATGCGATTACTCCGCCAATTAATAATTGATTTTGATGATTGTTTTTTGTTTGGTAGGTCATACTTCAATTGTTCCATTTTTTTTAAATCGAAATCGGTTCAGTAGTTTAGTTTTTAAATCAGAATAACTAGAAAAAGATGTGATCTATAGAATTTGAAGTCGGTTGTTTTTTTAAAGTATTTACCTACCTACTAGTATTAATCACATACAACAACACAAGTGTAGTGTAGTGTGTGTGTGTTTCTACAAGTGTAGAAAGACTATATTTACGAAGCAAACTTTTTTATTGAGGGAGTGATGGTTACAGAGATGTTTTCCCGCGTCGTTACAGTTCAGGTACAGATACCTGGTGAAGGTGATGAACCTCGGCCCGACGGGAGGCATCGTGGGCTCGCTCAACCGGTTCGTGGTCAACGTCGACCTTCTGCTCGACTTCAACAACGACGAGGTTCAGCTGCAGGAGTTTTCGCTCACAGATATCGGGTCAGTGAAAACAACAGTACAGTACTAAAGGCCGTCATAGACAAGGGCGGCTGGGTGTAGGTTGACTACTGATATTTTATCTAGTTGTAATCGAATTGGAGCCTGTCCTAATTACACCTTGACTCGACTATAATTAAACCCCGCCTGACTTAAAAGCTGGATCACACTCTTGGTCACAGACGACGAAGATGCTATAATATTTTATGATAAGATGAATAGGTATCGCTCGCCATATTATTTAGAAATATATATTATTATCATCACTTGTTGTCACTTGTTCGTCAATGGGGATCCACACTGCCATTTTATCCCGCTAGGTGGCGCACAGTCGATGTGTCCATAGTCAACTGTCAATCTCATACATTTTGTTGTTTTTTTCCAACATTTTAATGGTGTTTACTCTTATTGGATTTCAATATGACTTTGAGTTCTGTACCAGGATGTTCCAATCTTGGTAAACATCTGTTCCCAAAAAACCCCACTTTGAAATACGCAAAAAGCACGAAATATCAGAGTAAAAAGTAGTGTTTAAATCTTCTTTGTGTCAGAGTTACCAACCGTTCGACAAGGTCCGCTTTTTTCCAGATAATTTTCCTCAATGATCATATATTTTACACATAAACGATCATTGCTTTTCCTCCTCGTTTCTTTAACTCTTCTTTGGATTTCGCAACCTTTCAAGTTGAAAAAAATGGTGGCTCAAGGTGGAAAAAAGCCATTCAAAACTCGTATTCGTAAAATACGCGACACTTACAACAAAGCTTTAGATTACAATTTGATTGTACATAGATTTTCTTAAACTAGTGTTTTTTACGAATTGATGATAAAAAATTGTGGTGTTTTATTCATTAAGTGTCGAATCACACGCACAAAGTGTGGGCAAGTGATAATTATAATGTGGTCAAACATGTATATCCTTGTTGTTTTTAAAACTCCGTGAAAGCATAAAGTCGCCACAACTTTACATCACTTGGACTTGACTGTGACCAAACTGACTATGTTTCAAAGTATCTTTTAAAATGGCGGATTCTATAAATGTATAATTTTTGAGAATCTTTAACTTATAGCTACCTACCTAACTAGCATATCTGTGCAAACCAATCTGTTTGACCTGAGTATGTCCTAAACCTGCATCCAGAACCACCGGAGGACGGTCAGCAGCGTCCTCTCGATTAATGGTGGTGAGCATTCTGAGATCCCCACGCCGCTTGCCAAGCGTGAGGATTATATACGGCAACCCCTGCCTATGAAGCTCTCTTCGGAAGGCCTTCCAGCAGTGGACGTCTTCTGGCTGACGATGATCTGTACAAATCAAATCATTCCATCGCTTTATCATCGTCCATAGGTACATTGTGTATTTTCCCCGGATATGTTCCAAACGTTTGGATCCACATTCGTACGGCTAATGAAACAAACAGCCGGCTTCCTTATTTCCTGAGGGATAGATATACTAATACAGGGTTATTAAAGATCTGAATATATATAGGTACGTACCTACCTTCTAAACCGGCATGTTTGATATTCGACCACATCTTCGCACAGGCGAGTTAGTGAACAAACGTGAAACTTTTCCGCGATAAACTTTTGTAAAAAGTAGGTTTTGTTTCCAGCCGCCTGCGCGTCCGCCTGACCGGTAACATCCTGACCGACTGGCTGGTGAACCCCGTGATCGGCGTGTTCGTCAGAATCTTTGACACGATCATCATCAAGGTCGTGGAGATCAACATCAACTCCGCCGTTCAAGACGCTATTACCTTTATCAACTCCAATGTGAAAGACATCATTCGCACTATTGAAGCGATCAATTCATAAGCTATACCGAAATGCCAAAATAATTTTAAATAAAATATAATCATTCAAAATAATGTTTTATTTTTGTTTATCTGTTTTAGTAGGCAACTGCATAGGGTAACTGTTATAAAATTCAAATGCAAGGATTTTAGTTTATAATGCCTTAGAAATTAGCTCTCTCTATATAAGCTTAAGTATAAGCTAAGCTTAGAAAGTTCTAAATAAGTAGGTAGGTAGGTACCTACTCGCCTATAGATACAAATACGTAGGTACCTAAACCCACCGACGGTGATAATGGAATGGACGGGCCCAGCCATGGAGGATAAGGAGTTGCGATGAGCGACTTGTAGCCGCCCATCCTATTTGCGGACGGAGTGTATGACGTCATACTTATTTGCCCAGTCTGCTAACGTCCGCCACGTCCAACGGTATTCAAACTTACATATTAGACGTACTATTTTTAATGTTTTTACCCAGTAACAGTAAAAAATAAATAAGTTGCTCTGTTTCTTTATCTATAAATGACCGAGGGAAAAATTCAGATGTTATGATTGGCATGTAATTTCATTCGTAAGTAATTTTTTTTCTCTATTTAGTGATCCGTTCTATAACATTTAAAAACGCGACATCTAGCGTGATATTAAGAAATTAAGTGTTAATTCAACTAAGTGCTATTTCACTAGTTCGAATCTCAAAAACTTTTTTGAAAACCGCTAGATGGCAGTACAATTTGCCACTCCTCCCGCGAACCTACACCTCAGTCACGCGTCTAATCCTTTGATCACATTTCTGCTTCTATTACTCTGTGGGCCCAGCGCTTGCAAATTGATCAAAATTAACAAGACAACACAATCAAGTGTAGCGACACATTGATGCACATTGATAGTTAAATGCTCAATGCACATGTATTGAAATCGGCTGACTTTAGCGATTGCAATGCATGACGCGAGTGGTGCTCAATGGTCATCAGTCGTCACCCGCCCGGCACGATAGACGCTCTAGTTAATTAGATTTGGTTTTCTTCTAATAAATAACATACCAGTGAATATATCGAAGCTATTTCATTTGGACTCCTCATAGGCCTTAAATGATAGTCATAGAGGTAGGAACTACCTATGATGATAGTATTGACAGACGTATATACTTATATTGGAAAACAAGCATACCTAACTAAAAGTATGCATATTACATTTGCCGGAAAATAGAGATAACGAATCTGATTACTGCATGACAAAAAGAGAACACATGTACATGTATTAGAAGTTTGTATTGTTGTATCGTACGGCTCGCATGTCGCAAAGGCAGAGTATGACTGAAGCGACTGGAGAGCCGGCGCTCAACATATATACTCTTCAAAATCCGTGCGCTTATTTCCCGTCCATTCATCTTATCATTGACGCTGCCTAATCCTACCTACTATAATGTAGATTCGACTTTAAAAACAATAATAGGTACAAGTTAAACTTTATTACAATAAAATTATTCCTAGGAATAGGTGTCCTGATTTAGGCTGGACGTCTCGCGAAACGTTATGATATTTTTCTATTCTCCATGTATTTTTCAGTACCTAAGACAATAAAACAATCTAAAACTAATCTTTTACCAAATTTACGGTTTTATCATCTACTTTGAGCACGAGCACGCGAAAGACAAAAAAATAACATATACTAAAACATTTAAAAAAACCTAAGTATTTTAATTGAAATTATTATAATTTAATAATTTTGCTTCTTTAAATTCCTGCTCGGTTAATGTATAATTGCCTATTACTTAGTAATTTTAATTTTCTTATGTGTTACGCTTTTGATAGCCCCATGATTTGTTAATGAATTTAAGTAGGTAAGTACATATCCCGAGTTTCTGAAAATAATAACCGGCAACTGTAGCGCTTAAAGTTAAATGATTATAGTTATTATTGTGCACCATTGAGCATTTAACTAGATTGTGCACTGCAGTTCTATAATTCTCTATTGCGCATTAAAATTAAATCAAAGACCGTCTTCGGGTACAATTAGCGCCATCTAGGTTTTTCAAACAGCAATATTTTTATCCGCCATCTAGCACCAAGTAGTGAAAGCATTTTATAGTCATAGACAATAACAGCCTTTGTCCTTTTCTTGCACGTGCAACTTCACGTCAGTGAGAAGTTGACAAAGCATCTTAATCAGTGACTAAGGTTGAAAAGTTTTTTTTAAGTAAGACCGTGAGTGGTTGAGTTTTTGGCGAGAACACGGAAAACTCATGTCGCTGCATTCTATTATTTCCTTAATCTTGTGGTTTTTTTTGCGAATTACTTATTAAAAATAGTTGTGTTTTATTCATTGACGGCCTTACTTAAAAAAACTTTTCAACCGTTAGTCTCTGCTTAAGATGCTCTGCCATCTTCTCTCTGACGTGAAGTTGCACGTGCTAGAAAAGGACAGAGAAGTTTAGGCAGTGACTAAGAGAATCGAGATTATTTTACGTAAGGCCGTGAGAGTTCACATGCACGGGTGTGGGCAAGTAGTATAATGTGGTGAAATATGTTTTTTCGGCTTGTTTTCAAAACTCCGTAAACGCCCACAGTAAAGTCACCACAACTTTACTAGGGCATGACTTAGACTTGACTGTGACTAATTTTATTATACATATTTGACTTGATTTTAATAAAAAAACTTGTAAATTCCTAAACTTGACACTGGCAGAATGCACAACGTGCGATGCCAAAACCTAAAAACAAAACAAAAAAAACCATTGACATGACAGTGACAGTAACATATATTAGGCAGGACCGTCCTGACTGGCATCGCACGTTGTGAGTCAGGACGGTCCTGACTAATATATGTTACTGTCACTGTCATGTCAATGGTTTTTTTTGTTTGGTCATGTGGTCCTGACAGGACCACATGTTTCTTCTTGGTTGAGGTTGATCGGTCAATCACAAAACATTAATTAATTTTTCTGTTTTGAAAATTGCATTGCGGTTTATTTAATTTCTAGATTTTAAGTGAATGCTTTCGTGGAATAAATCTTATAGTAAGAATGGGAAAGACAAAGAAGTTAAAGCCTTCGCAAGTCGCAAAGAATGTTGCTCTTGCTGATCAAATAGAAGCGGCACAATCAGTGAAAGCCAAGAATAGAACTAAGGAGAGAAACAGGCATGATGATGACGATGAGGTAGTTATTTGTGGACTTCTGTACTACACATATAGACATAAGGTTCTATTTCATTAAGCGAATAGGACGCTATGAATACTTATATGACTGATTATTAGTCTTGGCAGATCCTAAAAGAATATACTGAAGCAACAAATTTACATAGTTCCTTCATAAGAATGCTTGTTACATTGAAAATGAAACAGCTAAGCTACATTTAAATCATTTGATGTGTAATTGTTATTATGGCCAAGTTACCTGTTATTGTCTGATTAACAAACTACTAACATACTTTCCATTTCAGTTTGTTAATGCGGATCTCTCAAAGAAAATTTTGAAAGCTGCGCGAAGACAACAGGCTGAGTTAGATGGCGATCTTGGACCATCCCCTGCTAAACGTGTGACACTCCCTGCTTCATTAAAAGGTCATTCATTATTAACTAGTAGTAAACATCTATTTACTATTTTAATTATTCCAGATTATAATACTACCTCAGTACCAATTATTCTGCTGCTGTTGAGAGCCTGATTGGGAACAAACATAGATAAATAGATAAACTCTTTATTGTACACTCCAAAAGAATTTATAACAGTCAAGATGATCGATCACAACAGAAAAATTAACTCGGATACACACTGCCCTTAGCATTTATAATATTCCTATAAAACACTGTTTTTAACTATCATGGTAAATATCCCGTTAATAATAATAGAACTGTAATATTCCTATGTTTATAAAGATTAAACAGCAAGGAAAAAAAACATAGAAATACCTAAAGTGTGGAAACACTTCATACTAATATTCAATTTATAATATTAATGTAAAGTTTGGGCATAATGAGATTCAGTTTGCAATTGAGATTGTTTCTTTAGCTTTATTATTATTAGAATCAGTTGAGATGTCCACTACATACTTATAGATTATTGCTAGATGCACCATGATTTTAACTTACTGCAGGCTAATCAAGTAACTGTTCGGGATTGCGATTTGTCATAAATGTCACTGTCACAGCTTCACAGTATCACGGAGGGATTTCTCTCGCTATCGTTATCGAATGAATGCATTGATTTCCTTAATTAAGTTAAGCAAATCCGTCAGTCTTTTGGCGTTTCATCCTGCCCTGCAGGGTCAAATGAGTTTTGGCAGTGACAGTGACAAGTGTCTATTTTTGACAACTCTTATCCGAATCGCGATCCCGAAAAGTTACATGATAGCCCCGCAGGTTTTAGTGTTTGAATCAATGAGTCTTGAATTTTTTGACATAATCCAAACAATAGATTCACATATTATGTACAACTGGAACAGAGTCACATTTTATCAAATTAGAGTTTTATTAGTTCACTTTTTTATTTTGTTTCTAGATGACGAAAACTCAGATGCAAGTTCCGACTCGGAAAAAGATGACTTGGAGCCAGACACATTCTATGATAACATTGAGATCAACGAAGAAGATGAGGAAGCCCTCAAAATGTTCATGGCTTCAAGACCAGAGAGAACCAGGACTCTCGCTGATATTATTAAAGAGAAAATTACAGACAAGCACACTGAATTGGAGACACAGTTTTCTGATGTTGATCATCTTCAGTTACAAGACATTGATCCCAGGTTTGTCTATGTATATTAGATAAATAATTCACATAATGCCACCTAGCCCGAAACTAAGCAATACTGGGCTTTTACATAATAATTTGATGTTGATTTTCAGGGTAAAAACAATGTATGAAGGAGTAAGGGATGTTCTAAAGAAATACAGGTCAGGAAAGTTGCCAAAGGCTTTCAAAATGATTCCGCATTTACATAACTGGGAGCAGATTTTGTATATCACAGAACCTACCACATGGTCTGCAGCTGCTATGTATCAGGTAGGTAATAAAGCTTTTGCTGTAAGGACAGAAGTTTATGGATTTCTAAAACATAAATAAGATCTATGTTTGATCACCAACTCGCCTGGTGGTCACAGTGTGGCCGAGGGTAGAACACATAAATCTAAAATAAATCTATTTACTCAAACTTTGAAGGGGCCCAGATTGTAGATTATTACTAACCAGGTTTGTTAATTCAGTGTATAATATGCATGAGATTTAAAATATGTCAACAGTTAAATTATCTACATTGATGTCTTATATTCATCTACAAAAAAGGAGGGTAATGATGTGTGTTGTATGGTTAATACATATTTGCACTCTGCAATCTGCATGCCATAGACTCTATAGCATGCAGAGTGCATGGTCTATGGCATAGAGGATATGACATCAGAGTAAATCCTAAATCCTGTGTATTTAGAAAACAAAAAAGCTGAACTCAAAAAAAATATTAGTTTAAATGAGCCTGCCTGCCTGAGCGTTGGGGTTAGTATCAAAAGAAAGGATTAGTAAAAGCCTGTAAATATGTGTTTGCAACAAAAGCCTGGTGTGACCTAAGTAAGTTTTAGTTTTCTATATCTTGTTATAATACATTTTCAGTCTACCAGAATATTTGCATCAAATCTGAAGGCAAAGATGGCACAACGTTTCTACAATCTAGTGTTGCTACCACGAGTTAGAGATGATCTTGCTGAGTATAAGAGATTGAACTTCCATTTGTACCAGGCTCTACGAAAGTCATTGTTCAAACCTGGTGCATTTATGAAGGGTATTCTTCTTCCACTCTTAGAGGTAAGTGCCACAGGAAAAGAGAATTTAACACGATTGCCATATATCCGCCAAAATAGTAGAAAAAGTCGAATAGAAAAGAAAATTTAAGAAAATACCTAGATGCATATAGGCATAGGGTACACCTCCACTAAATATGATTTAAGATCATAGGTATATTTCTGTAGGTGTTTATTCGTTTTTTATAGTAGTGAGTCTTCTGTACGTAGTACTATTATTTTACTAAGCCTTTAGAAACAAACCAATTTATTTTTCAGTCTGGCGACTGTACTCTCCGTGAAGCTATAATCATTGGATCTGTCTTGGCCCGAAACTCTGTGCCTGTTCTACATTCTGGTGCAGCATTACTGAAGATCGCAGAGATGGACTACACAGGAGCCAACTCAATATTCTTACGAATACTCTTTGATAAAAAGTACGCTCTTCCATACAGAGTGGTAGATGCTGTCGTATTCCACTTTCTGAGGTAATTTACATTTCATATTGTTATAATTATTACATTTGCATTTATTAGAAGTTTTTACTATTTAAATGAGAAACTTGATACTAATTTTTTTACGTACATGAATTATTTCTTTAGTTTGACTGTACAGCATCTACTTAGTTAAGATACAATAATGTAAGTAAACTTATCTCTTATTAAATAAACTACCTAATTAAAACTAAACTAATATTTAAAAAAAAAACGATATAAGAGACCGTTTAAAGTATCTATAGGTAGCAAACCTATAGATAGTTTAAACGGTCTCTAATTTCGGATAATGTACCCAAAATGCAGGCCATGTTGCCCCGCTGGATTGCGAGGCTAATTTTCTGGCCCGAATAAAACCCAGAAAAGTAATACCATTGGCAGGCCCAGCTGTCAAGCTGCGTCAAATGCCGCGAAAGCAACATGGATCTATCATGATGTTGATTGTTTCAGATTCCAGAATGATTCCCGCAACTTGCCTGTGCTGTGGCACCAAGCATTGCTGACGTTCGTTCAGCGCTACAAGGCGGACATCTCGACAGAGCAGCGGGAGGCACTACTGGAACTGCTGAGAAAGCAGTCCCATCCGACCATTACCTCTGATGTATACATATGTTTACTTTCCATGAGCAACTATACCCCGAAAAGTCGAAGATCTGGCTGAGGGCGCGTTTCCACTAAAGCGGACTCGTGTTGGAATAAACCAATCAAAGAGGAAAGAGATATTAAAATGTTTTTTTTTTGTGATTGCTTGATTCTTGCACGTCTCCAGTCCGGGTCGGTGGAAACGCTCCCTGATTGTCTTGGTCTTGAGGCCTACGGTCCATCAGTGGACTATGATATACTGATTATGATCTTTATACTTTCTTAGATCTTTTTCTTTCTTCTTTCTGCTATCCCCAAGCCGCCTGCCAAGCATGGGGATTATGGCAACCCCTCTCTATTAAGGTCTATTAGGCTTTCGTCCAGTGGACGACTTCCGGTTGTAAATGATGATCTTTATACTTTCATATATATAATTATCTAATTATTAGCTGCAAGATTAATTTGAAGTTCAAGATTGTATTTTTTGGTATTTTTTTGCTGTAAAATTTATGGTATTCAATGGGTTTTTCGAGATATATGTACTATAATATTGATGTGGTGTGGCAACCTCAACAAGGTCGCCGTCAGACAGGGGCGTACAAGTAAGCTCTTCTCGGCTTACCATAAATTGTCTCGCCACTCCTGTCCTAAAAAGGACTACTCTAGTAAATAAGGTACAATGAATCCATGGTAAACTGGGTAGGGTTGACTTTTCCTTCTTTTTTTCTCATTCTCTTTGTTTAGCCCTGATGCTGAGGGCATTGGGCTATATTTTCATATTTATTAGTACTTATCTGAAATGATAGAACTATAATTTTTTTAGGTGTCATAAAAATTACTTCAGTAAAATATCTACTTTCAAATTATCCAAGAATTCTGTCTTATGTTTATAATAAAGAACAATTTTATTTCACAGGTTCGAAGAGAGTTGCAGGCAGCGATCTGCAGAGATATGGAAAAAAATGAAGACACATCAAATTTAATGGCAGTTGAGTAAACTAAGCATAATAAATGTATATTGTATGTATTTTACATAAAATAAAATATTGTATTTACATAATATTGTCTCTTTTCTAGCTTTGTAACCTATTCGCAGTTAGACTAGCTCTGTAGCTTTATTTATTAGGGTTTGTTTGAGATTCTATTATGTTTAGGCAGTAGGTAGTAACAGGTAGCTTGTGTTAGTTTTCTGGCAGGTAGTATGCTACAATAAGAACAGCCATACAAGATTTCTGAGTGCTCTTACATTATACATTGTTGAAACAATTGAAACATTGTTTCGACAATGTATAATGTAAAAATGTTGAACTGGTTGGTGAACTAGCAAATACATTCAATAACACTAGTATAGGCAACTGTTGAGTGCTGTTACATTATACATTGTTACAACAATAGCTATGCTAATGCTAGTTCACCAAGCGGTTCAACATTTTTGCTCAGTATAAGAAGGATGTACCTGTAGCAACATCATCATCATGAGCGCGGACGCGTCCACTGCTGAACGAAGGCCTCCCCTTAGACCGCCACACTGTACAACAACCTGCCATTTGCATGCACCAGTTGCAAGCGACTTTTACAATGTCGTCGGTCCACCTAGTGGGAGGCCTTCCTACGCTGCGTTTTCCGGTTTGGGGTCGCACTTAAGAACCTTTCTTCCCCATCGGTTATCAGTTCTTCGAGCGATGTGGCCTGCCCATTGCCACTTCAGCTTGCAAACCTTGCGAGTTATGTCGGTAATTTTGGTTCTTTGTCGAATATCCTCGTTCCGGATTTTATCGCGCAAAGTAACTCTGAGCATAGTATTAGTAGCAACAATAATTTATTATTCTACTTGTTGGTATCTCAGTAAATCGCTTTATGTTAGGATAGGATAAATTTACCATAAAACCTTTATTTATTATATTTTTGTTTCGGAGTTTTCCTCTTTACCAGTACCGTAAATAGGGCAGTGCCAGCGGCGCCCAGGCACGGCACAAAAACGACCAGACCTGCACCCTTATCATGGACGTTCGTGATTCTGATTGCGAGCGTGCGCGAGCAGGAGGGCGCATGGCGCGAGTGGGTTGGTACGAGCAGGATGGCATGCTATCGCAATCGGAATCGTGAACGTCCATGATAAGGGTGCAGGACCAAGTTTTGAATATTTTTCTTTTCAAGGGTTGCAGTTATAGAAGCTTGCATCGGGCGCATAAAATGCTAGTTACGGAACTGCCCTTTACACAGGTTACTTACCTTCATGTCAAAAACCTACTGAATAAAATAAAAGTTAATGTATCTATGTATAAATACCCTGTATAAATGAATTAAAGATTTAAAAAAAAAATATGTATCACACAATACCTATACTATGTTAGAGTATAGACAGCATACCTAGTCTATTATGTATTCTGTGGTTAGAGTAAAACGCCATACATTTAACATAGGTAATAAATTATATTAGGTATATCGTAAAACATTGCTTTGTCATGTCATCTTGGCACATTAAAATTAATAGGTCTGTCCACTTGACTGGCCACTAAATGTACTGGCGGTAGAACTGACTCCTTGCAGTCACATTTTCTTCCGGAGACATAGTCGAAGGATCCCACTTTGCATCTGCACTGTTCGCACACCAGTTTCCCTTTAGTCCACAACTCTTCCTCCACTTTGGTTTTAATCCAATCAGGTAGTTTGTCCTCGGCTAGGTACAGAAAGCTGTTTATATTGTAGCTACTGCATTTCTCAGAGTCGCATGTCGCGTTGTTATTGCAGACAACGTTCAAATCTTCGACCAATAAATGTCGGCATTTGTGGCATTTTATTACTCCTGATGCTGGTAAACCCATCCTTTACAGATTACAGATCCCTATTGGCTGTAGTTTGGCGTTTAATTTATGTGGTTTCACTTGCACAAATTATTCCTGGCGTTATTATTATAGCATATCTTTTGATGATTTATTAATTTAACCAGGCAGGTATTTTAATATTTTACTCGGACATTTTTTTCGCAATCCCACTGTTATGAAATAGTATTAAGTTCAGAACGTTATCACTTAATCTTTCTGTGATAATTTTTACTTTTTTTTACTTTTACTTTTGTTTTGAGGTTATATTTACATCGATTTGGGAGGTAATATAATAATGTACGGCATGATATTGTACAGCATAATAATATACAGCATGATAATTGGTGTACCTTTACATCAAATATCATGCTGTGCAATATCGTGCCGTGCAATATCATGCCGTACATTATCGGCTCGGCTCAATAATGCACACCCCGATTTTGTACAGACTGATATTTGATGTACAAGTTTAGTACACGTTTTCCTTATTTTTATAGCAGTTAGGTTCAGGTAATTTTTTTTAAATGTTAATTTGAGAAATGTACTCGGATTATTGGCTGTACAATATAGGGCCGTACTTCATAGACACGAGCCGGTAATGGACGGCCAGTATTGTACGACATGGATTGTACAGCATGATATTCGATGTACATGTACACCAATTATCATGCTGTGCATTATTATGCCGTACATTATCGTGTCGGCAAATATCATGTTGTACATTATAGACACGCATCGAGTTTATTTATGAATGACATGAATGAAGCATAGATAAAGTAGAGTAATATGCAGGTGTGTGAGTGTAGACAATGTAGACTTCATTGATTGAATAATGAATGAGTCAGGTTTAATGAATGATTTGTAGATTTCGTAGTACTATGGTGTCGGCACAACTGTCATTTCAGAATCGAGCTTTACGATTGGTTGGACTGGGGCGGCATAATTTGAAATTTCGCTCATTAAAATTGTACCCCCTTCCTGTTGACTGATTGATTTTATATTTTGTTAAGAAGTCATTGTATTTGATACACACTTTGGAGTATCTAGCTCTCATGGATACACGTTACATATCTTTCGTTCTGATCTCCTTGGTTCTGATGACAAAACCGTTTAACTTATTTTTTTAAGTGTTACTATTTTATTACATTATTAGCTTTTATTTAGTTTCACCTGTCCCGGTGTTTGTATCTGTAATCAAATCTTGCAAGTGAATTTTAGACCACTAACTGACGTCCGAATGAGCTGAAATTTGGCATACCTAAGTAAGTTCGGCGACAGGCAACAATCTGGTACCGCCGAGCTGATCTGATGATGGATAGAGCCAGGGGCTATAATTTTTTTACTCGGAGGCTTGTTTAAAAACAAATTACTTACCTACCTACACTTGTTTATTATTAAAAGCTCTTTAGCTAAAGCTATTGTGATGAATAAAGAAAAAAATGAAACAACATTTCGCATGTGCGTGATATTTTATTTCACTGAACTTATTCCAGGAGAATTTTGCGCTGTCCAATGAATGCAAAGTTTATTTAACTATGTGACTAATGTGCTTTGTTCATAATGTTCTAAGTACACGTAAGTATTCGGCATGTACGTTTTAGTTATTAATTGTAATAATAATTAACAATACTAACGAACACCGTTCTATAAATGTTATGTATAAAAAGTATACATATTGCAAAACCATTGTGACTTAATTTTGTAAAGAAGCTATCATAATAACATTCAGATCAGTAGTGCTTACATATTATATCTTATAGTAAATAATGTATGTAACACAGGTAAAAAGTGTATGGTCTTTACTATTGGTCTTGTTACAAAGAACATTGTTACAATTTTACTTTTGAAACAAAATTGGGAATAAACGAATAAAAAAGGTCGCCAAACGCACATTTTCCCTTAAATTATTATTATTGCTAGTTCCTGATGCGCCAGCGCTATAGTAAAAGTAGATTAAAACAATTATTTAGAATTTGTAGAGTAACTCAACATACTCAGTTAACATTCGAATTAACAATAATCATAAATTGACTGATTGATTATTTGACTTTTTGATTTATAACGATATATTAATTAAATTATATTTTATTTGCTTAATAAACGTTGTCACTGTAATTTATGACTAAGTTAAATAATAAATTAATAATGTACGTAGTACATATAAAAATCATAAATTTAAATTTCGTTTTGTAAACCCTATAATTAAATACTGCAACGTTTACTAGGTATGTGGTTCTTTTTAAAATATCAGTGTTACCTTTCATGCTAAGTTATTATAACTTAACAGGAAAGAAAAAATATATAATTGCAGACTAAACAAGGTTTAATAGTCTGTGAATACAGACAGCTCAAAGTTGTATTATCACATTTAATGAAAGCACAAAACCTTCCAGCATGTACCAATGGAGGTGGCATGCCGAAGCGTATCCCTCTGCCAAAAACTTATGGTCACTGACCATATACCCTTTGTATGTGTTGTGAGTTCGTTTTAGTGTGCGTTCATATGAACAGCATTTTGTTCTATTAGTGTGAAAGTTTGCTTGAAAGTATGCCACGCGTGTTCTATTTATGTCGTTCCCTGCTTAAAATATGTAGGCAGATTATCGCCAATAGCTTCTCCATTGGTATACGCTCTAAGCACAAAATGCATGGTTAAGCCTTTGATTTGTTGAAGTGAGAAGGCATGGCTGGGATGGGATCATAATCTTTTACGTTATAATAAAGCGACACACCTATCTATTCATTATGATTTAAACATTACGTTGCTCATTCTACGTCCTTGCAAAAGAAGTGAATGAATGTATACTTATATGTATAAATACTTGTATATATTATGTACAATTAGAAACACTCAACATGCTTAGAACAATAATTTCGTGAATCTCTGATGAGAGCAGAACAAAATTCTCATAACAATATGATATAGGTAATGTAACGATAATAGATAACGGGGATTTATGGGTTAGATATATGATTTATGAGATACATAACAGGAAATATAATATATAAGTACATAATATTCATACATTCTGTAATGCTTAGTTGTCTTTGACTAATGTTGTTCTAGATATTATGACAGGCAGGTGTAGTAGTAGGCATCGACAATGATAAGATGAATGGACCGGAAATAAGCGCACGTATTTTGTTGAGCGTCGGCTCTCCACTCGCTTCAGTCATACTCTGCCTTTGCGACATGCGAGCCGTACGATACGACAATACCAACTTCTAATACATGTACATGTGTTCTCTTTTTGACTTGCAGTAATTAGATTCGCTATCTCTATTTTCCGGCAAATGTAATATGCATACTTTTAGCTAGGTGTGCTTGATTGTGTTGTCTTGTTAATTTTGATCGATTTGCAAGCGCTGGGCCCGTCCATTCTATTATCACCGTCGCTGGTAGTAGGTATATTCTCATGTCTTATGTGGACACCTGTGAAATATTTTTGTTAATTATAAGACATTAGAGATGTGTCATACACTACGAGTAGATATGTGATTTTCTAATTATTATTACACACGCAAACAAATGTGAAATATTGCTTAGATTTTTCTATATAAGTACTCTTATGGTTTGTATATACATTAACCGTGTTATGCATAAAACACTAAAACAATTTGTAAACCTATTTTAGTGAAGTGTTTTGTCAATTTCTTTCGAATTACGAATTGAGTTTGAAAAAAGAAGATATAACACTTTATAACTAAAATAAATAGGTTTATCAATTTTATTGTTATAGTGTTTTATGCATAAGACCCGTAGATCTAGCATGCATAAGTATTATGTAGGTAATATATAAGCGTTTATGCCAGAATGTAGCCGGGAACATATAGGTAATCTGTACTTACATAATATAAAGGTAGTGACGGATTTGTAATATTTGCTTGTATTAATGTATCAACTCAGGTGATCTTGTTACGTGGCGAACGCTCGCTGTATTGATTGCTGTAATGTTCGGGCTGTAACGTGATACATTACACCGAAATTCTACAAGTCGGTCGCCACCGACAAAAATTACACATACTTATAGGTATAATATTTTAATCGATTACTATAGCATACAGAATGTATAAATGATACGGCGAACAATTTTAAATAATAATTTATAAGTGCGCTTAATTTTTCAGCCTAAGAATATAAAATTTCGATCACAGACAAAATTACATAATACGAAGCACGCGTTAATTTTGCGCTCACGTTGTTGAAATATAAAACACTTAACTTATCATTACGATATTCTATAATAATTGTGAGATTATTGAAAGCTGGGACAACCAGTTGTCCAGTTGGTTGTGTCTAAAATATTTCAAGGCAACAATTTTCAAATGATTAAGCGAACATCTATCGCAAGGTGGCGACTTATTGACTACTCTTACACATATCGCTAAACTTTGATTTGAAGAGCGACGCAAGCTATCTAAAGATTGCAATGATGACTGAAACTATACAATGTGTAACAAAATGGTTCAACAATACTGACATGTATGTATGTACTCATCGTTATGAACAACTTTTACTATGAGGTCATCCATGAAAACGCGAAATAAAAACAGCTGTTCTATAGATACGTTTTGTCCAAGTCAATGACTTTTTTATACCGAACAGCTGTTTTTTTTCGCTATTTCAGGGTTGACCCTAGAGTAAAAGTTGTTCATAATGATGAGTACATACATACCTTATATTATGAAAACTGACGTGTTTTGACACATTTTTGTTTTATTTATACGGGAATACTCACGTTTAATTAAATCGGATACTCCGACTATAGTTTCGATCACATCCGGTGACCTTAGACTAACGACGGACGGACTATAGTCGGAGTATCCGATTTAATTAAACGTGGGTATTCCCGTATAAATAAAACAAAAATACATATATACCCTTCAGTATTGTTGAAGCTTTTTGTTACACATTGTATATAGTTAACGAAATTCAACTGCGTCAACTTGACATTAAAATTCGATTACCTATCTGTTCGCTTTTATTCCAAGAGAATCAAATCTAAACTCTATATTTGCTCGTCAGATAATAATGTGTCATTCGTTGAGATTAATTCTCGGTTGTCTTTTCCAGAACCTTGATAATATACATTTTCAATAACAGTCTCACAGTCGCACTAACTTAGATTAACGTAAGAGCGACGAGGACACAAGTAATTCCGCATACTTTAGAATACCTGAGCAGTCCATGCACGTTTCAAAATTGTTACATTAGAAAATTATATAGGTTGATGATGAAAAAAAAATGCTTTTTATTTTATCTTCGCGTTTTTATCATTGCTTATCGTAATATGCAAGATGCACGGAATAGAAGACGTGTAGTTACCTATAGCATATCAAACGTACCGTAGAAATTACGAATGTAATAAAATGTTCTTAGACTAGACCGCATCAAAATGTATGTTCATAAGAATTAATTTCCTTATCATCTAGTCTGCTTAAAAGGCAGCTTTATGTAAACATAACACTTAGATTTTCTAATTTACCTGTTGATCGGTGTCGGCTTAAAAGAGTTTTGCATGGCAAACGAATACTTAGTATGTGGTTAAAGATCGATACTAAACTTAAGTATTACGTATTCTTGTTTTCAAAAGGTTTGGTACATTGCTGCCGCATACGAATCTTTTAAAAGATAGAAGATTTAGTTAGAACCCGTTGTTTTTTTGCTAGACTAACTCTCGTATTTACGAAACTTAATGAAGGTACCTTGAATCCGTTTTCTGTCATTTCAGTCGAACTAAGAACAGGTTTTAAGGAAAGGCTAAGTATTTAAGGTACCTTAATTGAAATTTAATTACAAGAGTTAACTATTAGATTACTAGGTTGAAACCCTATGAACAAAGGGCCCAGTAACATTAAAGATCTAAGATTAGTTATCGATGGTAAGCCATAGTTTAAAGATATCTCAAGAATCTTAATAATGGTTCAGAATTGATCAACAAAATACACCCTGTGCTTATGCGCTAAAAGTCAAACCACTAAATTATATCTAGCGTGTTTAACGTGTTCATATAAATGGTGTTCACTCAATTAAGTCTTAAAATGATAGATACGTGTAAGTATAAAACATTCAATTTTAATTTTCACTAATTAATATTTTGGTAGTTTCAGTTTCTGTTATTAATCGAATGCGTAATATAGTTAAGTACTGATAAATATGTTGTTGCTTTAAAAGAAAAAATCTGATTGAGGGATAGTTCTCAACATCAGCCCGGAGACGTCCACTGTTGAACGAAGGCCTCCCCTTTAGACCGCCACACTATACGACAACCTGCCATTTGCATCCACCGGTTGCCCGCGACTTTTACATTATCGTCGGTCCACCTAGTGGGACGCCGCGGCTACGCTGCATCTTCCGGTTCGCGGTCGCCACTCAAGAACCTTTCTTCCCCATCGGGTATCAGTTCTTCGAGCGATGTGGCCTGCCCTGCACCACTTCCACTTGCAAACCATGCGAGCTATGTCGGGGGAGGGATAGTTCTAAATCGTCTTAAATAAACTAGATGACGGTCTAAGGGTTTCACCACGTTCTCAAAACCATTCTTACTAACCTTACGTTGAACCTCGGTTTGTTCTCCCTACAGCTGAGACAGCAAGACAAGTTTAATTAAATAAGGACAGTTTACGAAACTGAGATAGGCCCTTGGTCATTCACGACATGCAGTTTTCTAAGCCTAGTGGTATTTGTAACAGAAAATCTACATAAGAAGGTGATAAAAAGTACATGTGCTGATTTACTCGCGTTTTTAAACTTGCTTTACAATAATAAGTAGCAACGCTTCAAGCATTCTACTTATTTATCTAATGATGGCGTGTAGAAACTCGGCAACATCGATCTTTTACTTTCAGAACATTTAAATTCATAATACTTTTTATTGTTATCGGTTATACGATACGATAATAACTACTATACTCACTATTTCCAACATTCAGGCATTTCGAAATCCTAAGTCTATGAAAGCAAATATCGACTCTAAATGTAAGATCTAGTGTGCTGGCCATACGATAGTACTTTTAAAGCAAAGCTATGAGATTTTAAAATTAGATAGATAGGATAATAGGTGTACATATGGAAATTGACCAATTTACAAACCTAACTCTACACAGTAAGTTCTAAATATAAGTCATAATATTTACAATCATTTATCTACTTCGTCAACGAAACTATAAATGAATTATGTTCTAAGAATATTCTATAATTCAGTAGCTCGACTACCAAGAGTTGATTTTCTAGTGAGTTTTAGTATTCGCTGTTTTCTTCTTAAACCAACGTGGTTTTACTTTTTTAGCAACATTCATTTTCCATGTATACAGGTTGTTAGTTTGAACACCGTTATCCTTCTAGGATATCATTGTACTCATCATTATGAACAACTTTTACTGAGGGGCCAACCCTGAAATCACGAAAAAAAACCCAGCTGTACCATACAAAAAGGTTCATCGATCTTGGACAAAATGTATGGAACAGCTGTTTTTTTTTCGTGGTTTCAGGGTTAGCCCCATAGTAAAAGTTGTTCATAATGATGAGTAAAATTATATCCTAGAAGGATAACGGTGTTCTAAATAACACCCGGTATTGTCAAGGTATGATTTTACGTTAAAATTTCAGTTAATACGCTATACTTTTCTGATAGATAAATCTAATCTATCAAAATGCTAAAAGATGGATCATTCGAGTTGTATTTGACAATAACATCTTATTCACAATTTTACTATGCACAATTCGATGACCACGAAATATGCACTTGTCCAAGTATTTCGAAGCACACGATACTAAGAATGAAATAAAGCCATTATGTAGCACTATCTGAATATAGGTACTTACATTTTCTTGTAGGTAGGTACTTATGTTATATAGTGTATGCATGTACATAATTATTAACTTAAAATAATTTCTTTAAATTAATTCGACACGATCACGTTATTATAAGATCCTTAAAATATTTTGGGTTTTTATTATTGCTTACAATGATATTATTTATGTTGGCGAAACGTCTTAGTCCGTATTAACTAGGATACATTTTACAACACAAAAATTTTGAGCCACATTTAAGTAAATCTTACGTAAATAAATAATGAAATGTAGGTAGGTACACCATATTTCTATTAATATATAATTTTGTTGTTTTGTATTTAGAACAACATCGCTTACTTCATTTATAAAATGAGTAACCACACTGCCCGAACGAAGGAAGTGGTAGGTACGAGTATGGTATGTTGACGACATGGTGCAGAACACTTCTCGAGTGAAGCTGCCGCTGGTAAGTTACATGATAATCGTACTTCCACAAGGAGAACTTGAGAGAACTCACGGGAGTAATACATTACCTAGCTACTATGTAAAGGCAAGGAGCAAGGACGGGTAGAAAGCGTTTATCGTTTAGTACTCTCTTCTGGAAATACGGTTCACGGTATTACGTAGTCTCTCAGTCTTATAAGCCTCATTCTGAATATAGCCGGTATGGTTGCCTTGCGTAACATTCAACAAGAGATTACACACTATAAATAAAAATTCGGCAGCGTAAAATGTCCTCGAACGACGTCAGACTAACATTTGTCAGATAGTGCTATTGTACATCATACTCTTAAGTATTAATGTGTAAACGACTTGTCATAAAAGCCTGTACATTACATAAAATTAAAGCACCCAATTACCACCACTGATTGCGTGAAACCACTGGTGTATTTCTCCGCTACCGCGCCGCATACGGCCTCGAGTCCTTTCACCGAACTTGGGTCACTGGACATCCTAAATTTTCATAAAGCGATAATCTTATTGAAATTCAATATTTTAATACAAATGGACTCGGCACGGCCCGTTCGCGAGATCGCGAGGACGTTAATTTAGGCGTTAACGGAAGTATAAAATTGGTCCATTCGTCGGGTCGGGGACGCGTTAGAGGCAGCTCCGGTCGTCGTCGAGCCGGAAGCGCGCGATGCGCCGACAGAAGTGGAACCGAGCGCGGGCCAACCGCGGCAGCGTCCCGCCGGGCTCCTCTCCCGCACCCAGCGAGCCGCACGAGGCGGACTCCGCGAGCGAGCGCGTCGACGGCCGCGAGCGGGGGGCGCTCGTCTCGCGCGCCTCACACTACCTGTAGAAGGAGTGCGAGTGCGGCGGCGGCGGCAGCGCCGGCGGCAGCGGCGCGTGCGGCTCCGACGCCGACCGCTGCACGCCGGGCGCGCGCTCGCCGCGCACGTACCGCCCTCCGCCGCCGCCCCCGCCGCGCTCGCGGTCGCCGCTCCAGTTCCACTCCCACTGAAAACGGCATTGAGTAACACTTTTTGGATCCTGCTTCAAGGACGGCTTCTGATTTCGACGAAAAGGTGAGCACTTACGTCGTTCGCCTGAGGCACCGAGAGTGAAGTCTTCGGCAACACAGTAGAAGGAGTGTGGACTGGTGCAGGTTGCGCGTTGTGATGTAGCGGCACTTCTCTTTGCTGTAACAATTGAAGGATTCGACGCACGTCCGACGTGAGCCCGGTCTCGAGAACCGCCACTCGCCTGCTCAGTTCATCCAGACGCGTCAGCACTGTCGCCACAGACGCAGCGGACGCAGCCGCTCCCACGTTCTGATATTGGGGCGAGACGGTGTCCTGAGAAATGAAACGACCGCGTTACATATCAAAATGTGACTTTCTAGTTCTAGGTTAAACTGCTCCATACCTGAGGGGCGGAGGAGTTTTGTGTCTTCTCTGTGTTGAAGGGGAGCACGGCGGGGCGGCCGGCCTGGTGGAGGTTGACGGCGGAGTGCGGCGCGGAGCGGCAGGAGGGCGTGCGCGCGGGCGCGTGCGCCGCCGGCGTCAGGATGTCGTCGCAAGAGACGTGCTGCGGGCCGGGCGGCGCCGCGGGCGGGCTCGGCGTCGCGTTCGTGTAGTACGAGCTGGGGTTGGTGCTGAGGCTGGACACGGGCAGCGTGGTGCTGTGTGCGGGCGTCGACACCACCGGCTCGCCGCCGCCGCCCGTCAGCGGCGACGTGTCGTGCAGCGGACCCACCGACGACTGCCGCCGCACGCCTCCGCGACTCCGGTACGTTTGTGGGGTTGATTGGGCTGCAACGCAAAAATTTTCATGACGCCATGCGTTGTTTTTTTGTTTTGTTTAGGTAATTATTATAAGGATTTTTAAGTTTACTCCAATGTCTTAGCACATTTATGACACCAAATAATCTATAACACAAAATGTATATGACCCACAAATCTTCAGTGTAATTTACTGGGTTAGCAATGATATAACATAAAATAAAAAATGCGGGGCCTTGTTATTTAATTATAGAACGATTTAAACTGACGATATCACTCACCATTACAACGAAAAAATATATTTTTAATTCTATATTGGATCATGCACTAATAAGAAGGCATACTTACAATATTTGTTGTGCAGCGGCTGGTGCGTTTTATGATGGTAGAGGTCTGGGAAGCTCCGTTTTAGTTGCGCTAGCATGCCTGCACACAAGGGCCGCGCTCAGAGCTGGCAAGGGCACGCACTCTCGGGGGCATGCCAACCGACAAACGCAATAAACTAGTTATAACTACCTCCACTGAATACACATTACTAGTACGATCAATGCCCCCGAAAGCGCTTACCCGTCGCCGTAAAGATACGAATATACAGATAGAAAACAAGCAAGACACATGCTGCTTTTAAAATAAAATAAAATTTTACTTTCATACAATTGTAGAGGTTCCTTAGTATGCATAATTTATTTAAAATGTATGAGAAAATTTATAAGAGCGAAATTGTAATGATCATAGTGAAGGACCGTATACACAAATGGGCGTTCAGATCGTTCCAGGTATGCTGTTCGTTTTGCTCTCTTCTAAAAATATACCATTGGTTATTTTTTTCGCAAACAGCGTCTGAAGTCGTGAGTCGAACAAAATTGTGAACTTGCGGAAGAATTGCTTTATAAAGAATTTCACCATTCATATTGTATTGGCTTCAGCATCTACCTATGTACAGCTTTCTAAATTACGATAAGTAGGCAATTTAATTAATCCTTTATTCAGTTATTGCGTGTTTGTTTTGTGCTTGTTTTGAGTTGGTACTATTTTGGTTTTTGGTTCGTAACTTCTAACGCTGATTGCACATGTAGAAGTGAAATATCAGTTTCTGTCCGTAACATAATTAAATAATAAAAAGAGAAATATAAACAGGAAATAATATAGGAAATAATGACATAGGGGAATGCATATAGTTTCATTCATTTCTATGTGTTACTTATAAGTATCTACTCTAGGAATAGACAGAAGGTTTCACACAGCATGGCGCCTGAGTCAAGATTTACATTTCTTTAAAGCTTAGGACATTTTCCGTACGCACTTTACCTAGTGGTTATATTTTTTCATCGCACTTGCTCGTAAAGTAGATCTTATTAAATCAGTTTTAGGCTCATAATCCAAGCTATTACACACGCGTGCTTTTTACTTTACATTAAAGCACTAGTGTTAAAGCAATAATATCTGGTAAATTTAAGTTTGTACCTGACTGCAAGTTAGATGTATGTATACGAAACATTATAGCCGGGTAAAGAGTTTTTAAGCGGCTGAAGTAAATGTCACCTGCGCGCGCATCGCTGGTTTGGGCGCCATTTTCCTCAAATATTTGTTAGCGTTTTCACTTTGTGGTTCATTATTATCAAAAAGAGTTTGTTTTTTCCGCGCAAGTGTGATAAAAACAGTCGTATGACGTGTGTGCTGTTAGTCATTACACTCTCGGCTTACTAGTACACTAGCACACACAATAGCACACTTGTATCATAATGTACTATTATATACCTACTTGTCAATTACTAGGTCAAATGTCCTATGCTCTAACACAGGCGTATGTTGCGTTATTCGAAGTTAGAAACATAAAACATTCCAAAAAGTTTATATTTGCTTCGCACCTGTGATTGAGTTAAGGGTGGTTGAGCGTTGCTTGCTAAAGTTAAAGTTAAGGGGAGTAACATCTTGGCCCGCTTTGTCTGTGGAAAACTCTAGAATGCCTCGGCTCGCTGGTGAGTCAGTGTCTTCGTCACTACATTGGGAATCCTGAAATAAAAACAAACATACTAAAAACATAAAAAAAATTGGAGCATAATCAGCCTTTTTAATTGTACAATGCTAGACCATTTTTCTAAAACAAACAACTGGAAAACCTTTTTACATAGTTTTGTTCATAGTTTTTCATGTTCACTAAGTATATGGCAAAAATGCTATTATCCGTAAGTGGCTAAGTGGAAAAGGTTATATTGTACCAATCATAATAAATAAAAAGATAAACTTCTACTTTTTGGAACTGGGTGGCCTGGTACAATCAAGTTTATCTTAATTTTCGGGTACATTAGGCTGGGTCATTTCTTTAGGTTCTGAATTACAGTTACAACATAGCTACTTACACTACTTAGTTGCTCGTATACCTATACACACACGTACATATATGACAACAAATAACAACTGGACTTGCTCAGATCAACTTGTGCGACCAGTCTATCTACCGACAAAACACAAAATTTGCTCATAATTAGCCAGGTAAAAGCTTAGAACATTTCAAATACATTTTCCATGATGCAAGTTTCCTAGTGATAAAACCTTCACATAATTGCACCTAGGCCGAACTCTTTCAACTACTGGTAAAAAATTAGATCACACGTTATCGATACGCTCGCTAATGTTATGTACAGAGAGCTAGATCCTCCAAGTGTTAGCGCGCTCCGTAAAACAAACGACTGCGAGCGAGATAGAAAAAAAAAATATGGCCCTAGATCTTAGTTTAAAACAGCCCAGTCTGTAAGCTCTACGAATAAATTGAAATGTACGCACCACTTTTTCAGCGAATGTCTCGGTGTGGGGACGGCGCGTGGTGCGCGCGTAGGCCTCGCGCAGCAGCCGCGCGTCGCACGTTGTGTTTTCGTTGTGCAAACGTCGCCGGGGCTGGATGCCACACATCTCCTCCTGCCATAAACACCAGGTAATTAAGTAGATTTATATGTTTTGTAAACAATGATTTTAGGCCTCTACGGAGTGCGTGCCCCGGAACTCCGAACTCGCTCTCCGATAGCAACATTTTCTTTGAAAACAACTTATGACAGGTATAACGAAATCATCATCGTCATAGAGTTGCCATCTTCACGCTTGGCAGGCGGCTTGGGGATCGCAGAATACTCACAACCGTTCTCCGAGAAGAAGCTGCTCCCCGTCTTCCGGTGGTTCTGCCCAATCTATTCGTGTTCATAATTTTTTCTCCATCCTAATGTTGCTAGGAAGAGATCGCTTTTAGGGATAAGGCCGCCATTTGTGCACTATTATTTTGATACTTGCTTAGTTTGTTTCTTTGTTGTGAGCAATAAAGAGTTAATCTATCTATCTATTTTTGAATAGTACGCAAAGTTGCGCGCCCTATTGAACCTTATTTCAAACAATATCGTTTGAAGGTCGGCTCCGCTCGCATGCGGACCTCTTGCGTACGATCCAAAAATGAGGCTCCAAGATGCAGTTATACGACATACCCAAGGTCATCATTTTAGTAATACTTATTTCCTCGTCCTCTTAACTCTTAATTTTCGTTGGATAAAAAAGGAATTGTAGCTAGTTGGTTCGTTTGTAAACTCGTAATAGCAACCGTCTATTACTTTGTCCATATTATTACTTTGCAACACGATAAATCTATGAACAAATGTAGATAATAATATCATGTGATAAACGGTTGTAAAATTCATATCTGTTTTTTGTTTACTTAAGTAAACATCGAACATCAAAGTCAACAAGGAGACCAGACAAAGAACGTCTATGAACTTAAATTTCAAGATCCTTATCGAACACAAAGGAAAATGGCATTGTCAAGGTTATTCTGAAAACGTTCCGTGGTTTAATTTAAATACGTTAGTTTTATTTACTAAATTAGTGAAATTTGCATTAAAATAACTATAGAAATACTAATCTTCTCTTCTAAAGTTAAATGCGAGGCCAAAGCAAAGTCGTTTGATTTTACATAGGGACGGACGGTTATTTTGAAAAAAATAAACTAATTATCTATTCTACCGACTTTTGAATCAATTTATAAACTTAACTTAAAAGTTTCGTAAGAAAGAGTATGCCCTAGAGTAAAAGAGCAAATGAGTCGCTATGTGAGTCTTTCCAGTCTGATTTTACAAATATACAATAAATAAATATCGGTGGACATTTTTCACACAGCGCCATCTAGCCCCAAACCAAGCAAAGCTTGTAATATGGAAACCATATAGTTGAATACTTATATACCATTTTTTTAAATACATATTTATGATATATACCTATATACCTTCAAATCACGAAAATAAAATCAGCTGTTCCACACAAAAAGTACATTGAACCCTGGATAAATGTATGGAACAGCTGATATTTTTTTCGCAATTTCAGGTTTGGCCCCATAGTAAAAGTTGTTCATAATGATGAGTACATACATACCCTTCAGTATTTTTGAACCTTTTTGTTACACATTGTATACTACACCAGACACAGAACAAGCATCTATGTTCGTCACATAAATGTTTGCCCTGGGTGGGGATCGAACCCACGCCCTACAGCTCTGAAGGCAGACACGCTACCAACTGAGCTATAAGGCAGTCCAAGTAATTTGTGTATAATTTACATTTCAAGAGTTTATAATTGTGTGTATGAGAACACTTAAAGGCTGCTTGTAATTCCGAATAAATTAATGGTTCCCAAAAAGAACGTTTTCTTGTGATAAGCAGAAATGTGATATACAAGACGCTAACGTGAATGTACCCAAGTGATAATAGATAAAGTTGAGATAAAGCCTTTGCTCATTTTGAATTTTGCTGTGCTTTTGTGTTTTTTTCTGATTTTTGCTGTGAAATATGATGTATAAGTAGCGTCTCGCGGTTCATCTGCTATAACCTGCAGAAACTGTTAAATTTTGTTGTAAAACTATCATTTGGCCGGTGTGGTACTAACATATGTTTGTACTGAAGTAGACAACAAAACCATTTCTTACTGAAAACCAACCGTGTCAAGTTTTTCGCTACTATATTATCACGAGAGCAAATTAGTACTCCACTCCTAACAAAATATCAGGTTTAAGACACGTAAGCTCGATTGTTAATTGCTTTGTTTGGGGATAAGTGGCGCTGTGTGTAATGTCCTCAAAAAAACTTACGTCTCGCATATTGTAAGTGATCTCGAGGTTATTGACGAACGAAGGCCGGAACTCCGGGTAGAAGTCGAGCACGTCCAGCAGGTCGTCCCGGTGCACGCGATGCAGGTCGCAATAGGTGAGCGCGCGCACGCGGCAGTTGCTGCGCCCCACCGTCGAGTGTAGGCACGGGTTTTCGCCGAATATGTCGTCCTTGCCTAAATAATAACATCATTTATAAGCAATAACATCATTTATAAACAATAACACCTTTAAACAATAACATCACTTATAAACAATAACATCGTCTATAGAAAATCCCATAAACTATAAACGATTAAAGAAACAGGATCAGGCAGGACGTGGTCAAAAGCAACTATATTTCCAATAAAAAAGAAAAAGTCGAACATGAATTATCTTAGTCGTAAAGAAACATCGTATCAATAGATGGCTCCTATTGATACGATGTGCTTTAGAGGAAATAACAAGGTATGTATAATTATGTGACAAATGTGTATCGGAAAAAACTACGAAGACCTAAAATATTAACACTTAGAAAAAAATACGTATTGGTTTACTGAGATAAAATACGGATAAAAAATTATTCTTTTATCTATTACAATATGTATAATTATGTAATGTAAGGTTTTCTCTTAGGCCAACGAGAGGCCTAGGGCAACCAGATGTTAGGGGCGGCCAAACACGAACGATCAACGACGTTTACAATAAGCACTTTACGGCCTAGGGTGGCCAAAACTGTTTGTTCGCCTCTGACTGTAACTACCTATATTAAGAAATACATGTACACATCACACATTATTTCATGTTTTATCCACCGTCAACATGATCATAATGTACAATACCTATGTACAATTCGTGCGATATACTTCGCCCGATCGATAAAAAATGCGCATTCTATGCATAGATTGAAACGTTATCGATTCGCTAAACCATCTGTTGATAAAATATCAATTGAACGTTGATTTGGCCTTATCGGCTTGTATAAGCTTGTATAATAATAATACAAACCTAGAATCGCCATAACGATGTCATCTTTTAGTATTTCTATAGATCCTCTGGATATGAAGAAAAGTGAGGTAAGGACGTCTCCACGATGCACCAATGTTTCACCGGGTGGTGCATGAGTTGTTTTGAAGCGCAAGGATAAAGCCCTGAAAGCACACACAGCTGAATTATCATATTTTTTCAACCGACTTCAAAAAAGAAAGTTCTCATTTCGGCTGCATCTTTTTTTGTTTGTTTGTTACCCGACTACTCCGCCAATTATGAACTGCTTTTGATGATTTTTAGTGATAGTAGATGATTGGTAGGTAATACTTTAGGGATAGTCCCATATAAATTTTAACGAAATCGGTTCAGTAGTATTGTTTTAAAATGAAAATTACTAGAAAATATGAAGATGTCATCCAGGTATTCGAAGTGTAACTCGGTTGTATTTTTTTTAAAACCTTAATAATATTATTATGTAAAAGAGTAGGGCCTTCGCTTTTATGTGGTAAATGTACTAAAGGAACAAAAAAATCAGTGGTCAAATAAAACACTTCCTAAATTTTTTATGTATGTTACCTTAAGCAACCGGGACTGGCACCTTCAAAAGCGGAACAGCTTGCAAGCAAATTGCGATTAAGATGTAAACAAATGTCCGCTTGTAAGCATTCAGGAAATCCTTTAAGGAGACTGGACGTATCGATCCCATTTGTATAACTCCACGCATGTTGAAAATATTCTTCCAGCCTTTGTCGCAGAGGATTTGCAATCTGAAATAAACGAATATATAAGTAGCTTATCGAAGTGACTACTAATGCAAACTTATCATTAGATACCCTTACCTGATGAAACCGGATAAACTCTCGTACTCTTAAAATCTGTGTATGATAACGAGCCGTGCCCGAATACAGTCTTTGAATGATTGCCGATACGTTACCGAAAATACTAGCGTACATGAGAGCTGCAACACGACATTACGGATTATTTGCATATGCACCACAAAGCGAGACGTGCGTACTGGCAGCTGACGTCAGACATACTCACATCCTACAAGCATTACAAATATCGTGAATCCTTTTTCCAAATCTGTGTTTGGCGCCACATTACCAAAGCCGACACTCGTTAAGGAGGTGCAAGTAAAGTACAAAGCTGTGATGTATCGTGATCTGAAAGTATAGTTACCATATATTTTATTGTATATTTACGTCACACAATTATATCAATGTAATAGGCAATACTGACCTTAACGTAGGACCTGTAGAATTCTCATAAGTTGCCTGAACGTCGTTAGCCAGGGAATCTAACCACCCTATAGGGGCGTGAAGTTGGGGACGCTCCCAGCTGCCTATCGCGTACCTAAAAAAACAAAATATTTATGCTCCAAGCGACGAACTCTTGTTTGATAAACGTGAAGACTCGTGGCTTACCATATACACGCCAGCCAGTGTGCGATGAGGACGAAGGTTGCCATGAGTAGAAGCAGGACGGCGGTGCCATACTCAGAGTATCTGTCAATCTTTCGCGCCACTCGCACAAGCCGGAGTAAGCGCGCCGTTTTCAGCAGCCCGATGAGCGTCGTCGTCTGCAACCGAGAGCGAGAGCTCAAAACCTCCGGCCGCGAGACCCGCTCCTGATCAGCCTCAAACCCAACTCAAGCGGTACATGAATCGTTCGCTCAGAACTAAATTAGCATCAACGAGGCCTCGCAGCGAAAATCACTCTAACTAAGCAAAGGTTGCCTATGAGATATGCTTTCGAGCTTAATCAAACTTATATATCGAAATTCGCAGAGTTACAAGCGATTATTATAAACTATAATAATTAGCTGGCTTCGTACAGAATGCGGTGCATATAACTGTTTGGTAAATTTTGTTTTAGTTTAATTGGCGAGTAAGAAGTGACCGTTGCGATATAGTTATTGGAAGTTATGTCACATTGCATAGGAAAGATAAATATGTGTCATATACGAGTATATTAAAGGCATATATCATTTGTTTACAACGTATGTACCTATTAGTATAGGCTAATGAGTGAGATAGTTTACATTATGAGGCAGTGCATCACTCCAAACAATTTGGAATAGTAAATAATTTCACACACAAATGTTAACACCAGAAATTAGATGATCAAACTTACCTAATATAGTTTATATGGGATGTACGCATACTTACACTAATGGAAGTAATTATTTCGAAATATATAATTATTTCGAAAAGCTTGATTTAAGCTGTACACTGCACTTTTTTGAATTTATGCATTTTTATATGAAATCTTTTGTTGAAAAGTGTGAAAATGTGCCAATTGCAGGTGCCATTTTAATACATATACAAATATGTATATTGTATGTCTAATAAATGAGGAAACACTTTTTTATGTAATTAGTAACACAGGTCTTTGTATTTTATTTCCGAGAGAGTTCATTAAATTTTTTCATTAGTTCATTTAAATTGTTTTAAAAATTATTGACATATGTTCAATTTTAAATTTAGGAGGAACGATTTGGGATATTTACCCTAAATTTTGTTAAAGGATGGAATCAAAACAAACAGGAACAGGAACAAGAAAAAAGAAAACATTTGCAAAACAATTTATTGAATTCAAATAAAAAATCGAATAGTTATGTCAATACAATAATTACATAATGTATATAAAATTAAAGATTTACGAATTTTCCAAATTTAGATTGAGATTATATATTTTTACACGCTTAGGTAAGTAAGTGAATTGAATGATAGATTCTGTTAGGGACTCTTAATATATTTCGTATGGCTGATGATAGATTGGTAAAAACAATCTGAATCAACAATGTAAGGTGGGTGCTATACGTAGTATGTACTCGTATGTTGAAGTTGACATATTGCTTGGTGCTTTTTGTGAGAAGGCGTTTACTGAATTGTACTAAGTATAGATCGTCTGGGAAGTGTGAGCGTATTTGCTACCAAGCTCTGTGCATTCGTGTCCTTTGAAGGCACTTTTGCTAACAAGCCAATGATAGTTTTGTCAATATAAACAATTTATTCCTTAAATATTCATTCCATTAGTGCAAAATTTTGCTAAAACTAATCGGGTTTCATAACTTATGGTCACATTATTTACTTGTCTACATTTTTCTAAATTATTATCTAAAACCTACTCACTTCGCACTCATATTTTGTGTTAATTCTAGAATCTATCGATAGATGAGAGTCTTCTGTTATCATCTTTGGGATCGATTTCTACTGGATATTAAAGATAATTGAGGAATTTTGCAAGACGGTAGCAGTTATCGCATTCACATTTTATACGAGAAGGCGTGCTGTTCTCGCAATATATCGTGGTGCGAGCGGAACGATCAAATTTTTACTTTATTGGTAGGTCTCGTCGCTAGTTGCCATGGACCCTTGCGCAAGCTCGTGATGCAGAGAGTGAGCTCCATTAGATGTTCAGTACGGTGTTTAATTCGAAAATGATTAACATTTGCTCATGGGAAGCGTCCACATCTTCCATTAACGCATTCACTTTGTGGATTCAAAATGGCTAGTGGAAATTAATGAATAAAATATGTCAACTAAAATGTAATAAAATAGAGTGGCAGCAACATAAAAATAGTTCACAAAGATGGTATACCTCATCACTTTCCAGCCCCTGCTGTAACAAGAAATAGTATTACAAGTTCAATACGCACCCACCTTCGGGCATATTGTACACCTACAATGAAATCCAGAACCAAATGGGAAAATCTATTCTATTTATCAACAAAATTAACACGTAATCAAAACTTTCGACCCAAATAAATTAAAAACCAAATAAGGGTAAGTAATTTAAAGAAATAAATACATAAGATGAAACTTTTAGATTTTCTGATTTACTTATGTTTAAAAATATTGATAAATAGCTAAATTTTTTATATTATGTTATAGTGGGAAAGTCGTTGTGATTAGTGGGCGAACCAAGGGCAAACCTATTCTGACGTGATTGTTGCTATGGCTGCATTCCACTACTAGTGTTGATATAAATATAACCAGAGCCTCATTTGTCCGAAAAAAATAATCATCCCGAACAAAACGTTCATTTCTTTCTCTTTTGTTTTGTAAAGGAAAAATGTTCCATCTCAGAATAACTAACATAGATAGAGCTCTAGGTTGACCTACTTTGGTTGGAATATAAATATGACATATTTGAACCAACATTATTCACATAGTTGTCGCTAGGGTATTCTTGTTTTATGTTTTTAGACCTATTATAATGGCATCTTTTAGTGCAACGTTAATAAGACATTTCGTTTCTATCACTTTTCACTTTAAATTAGTTTCGGGATTGTCTAATTTTACTAGTATACTCCTTTTCGGACAATTGATCGTCTGGATACCGACCGAGAAAGACAAATTCTCTTGATTGACGATCCGTGAAACTAATCCATCTCTATCGAGCCCCACGACAAGATAGGATGAAATTGGTCTCTCGTAAATCAAGCCGAATTTGTAATTCACGAAAGCCCCGATAGTGTATTAGTTTTCTAGAATTATAGCATATTTTTTGTTGTTTGATTCTAAAATAATGTATGTGTATTTATTGGTGATATGAAATTGTTATTAAAGAACAAGAAAATCGTCTCACTTCGTCGGTATCGGTGCCGAAGAGCAGTAAGTCAAAAGGGATCGCAGCTACCAGGTCGATTAGGAACCATCCACGTAAATAGTGCATTGCTATCTTCGCAGGGTCAGACTCCACTTCATCGGCTATATTCACGTATGTCGTTCGGAAGTTTATGAGGATATCTATTATGAACGTCACATCCACTGAAAACAAATAATAACGGATATTATCACACATCTCGTAAAGTGGATAGGGTCGTGACCCAAATTTGCAAAAGTAAACGCATCATTACCTATCATATCGATGATGACTATAGGGTCTTCGCCGAAAGCTCTAGATCTTTTGTCGAAGTCGGGCTCATTTAGTTGAAAGGCAGCTACGTAAGGAGTAAATATCGCAGTATAGATAACCAAAATTAGTATCAACCAATCCCAAGCGGCCTGAAAATAGAAGCGAATATCGGTTAGCTGAAAGTAACATTTAATTATGCTAAAAGTACTATAAGTAACTTAAGTTCTAGCTGGAAATTGACTTGTGACGTGAATCCTCACAAATATTTGTGTGTTGCGCTTTTGCGTGCCTCGTTCTAGCGAGGTCAGTGCGACAAACATTTTTATAAATGCACACTAAATACTGACGTAGATTTTCACAGTGTACTTCGAAGGCTCTAACCCTATCATTGTACCAGCTTTTACGTCAGCTCTTGAAAGGTGAGTTTATCAGTATGAAGAAGGGGGAGGGTGTGTATTACGGTACATAAAGTGACTCTATATTGTGTAAAGGGTATTATAGCTCAGGACAATTTTGGCCCAACCACAAATCTCCCTAAGTATGTGGAGATTTCGGTTTCACTAGTTTACTGGTATGTGTTTAATAAATAGTCCGAACCGTGTTAGACTAAATGTTAGTCAATATTTAGTCTTTATTTATATTTTTGGTGGTTATCATGGTAATACATAGAAATAAATAAACAATTGATAGGTTTGTAAATATACCTACTCGTAAGTATATAGAAATACATACTTAAGGTTATTGTACCTGCTAAGTAAAATAACATTAATAAAAAATAAATTAATAAAAACATAATTTTATTATGAAAACTGACGTGGTTTTGACACATTTTTGTTTCATATTTTTTTGTTTTTGTTTACGTGAGTATTCCCGAATAAATTAAACAATAAGGAATCATAATATTATATAAAAAAAGAAAGAGAAATAATCTACTAAAAATATTTGATACTGACTGGTTTGTTATCATCATAAACTTTAGTAAGAACGTTACGCAAGTAATGGAAATGTTTGCTGTTCTTTTCAAGAAGCTTGTCTAGATATTTTTCTGTATATAGTTACATTATTTAGCTGCTCTCACTAAATCCCTTTAAAAATATACTTAAGGCCCCGATAATACCACGCTGGTACTCGCAACTATCAACGTTTTTTAGATACACTGAATTGTGAATATAGTCATAAAAATCACAATAGATAGATAGATAGATAGAAACTCTTTATTGTGCACACCATAAATTACAATAGAGATAGATACACCTTATGAGCTAGTGCCACAATTGGTGGCCTTATCGCTAAAAGCGATCTTTTCCAGGCAACCATACAATGTGAGTGCCGAGAACAATAATACAATAAATTCTTCAAAAGACCATTTAAAAGTCTTCACGTACGGAAAAAAAATGCCCAGCTCCCAAATACTCGTATCTTTCGTACCGCTGGGTTAATTACTCATTTATTTTCCCTCCCCATATCCACTTTATATCAACCCTGGCAAGAAATATTATTGCTTTTGTTTTAAAAAGTCAATCCAAATACCAACAATAACATCACTATAACTTCAATACTAAGAACTTTCCATACAAATTTCACCCATAAGTCAACTATGTCAAAAATATTGCAAATTTATACTATATTTTATTTTAAATTAACTATCCAAGTACTAATTTTCATCACTATACGTTCAAAAACAAAGAACTTTCCATACAAAATGTCATGTCCCATTTTACCCTCCTAAGCCATCCCTGTAAAAAAATATTGAAATAGCATTTTTTAGTTTGGGACTAGATGGCGCTGTGTGAAATGTTTATTTATTTAGCATTTGTTATTTTTGTTGTCAGTAAATCTACCGATTGTGATGTTTGTAACTATATTTAGTGATTTTAGGTATTGCAAGATACACTTCAATTTTTAGGTTATATATTTTATGGGCTCATAAGTCGGTGCTATTCTCTGTTTAAGGAGTCGGATACATTTTATACACGCTTTTGGCGCCGGGTCGTAGTGTGTCCAAGCTTTATGCCGTGCGACGATACGTGGAGACCCACTCTACCTTTGTTATTTTACTAGCACGTACTCATAAATAGCTTACCTTGTAAGGAGAATGGTGGAGGATAGTGCAGGGATGGGAAGGTTGCGTGGTTCCCTTGTGGCCGCCCGTGGCTCCCAGAGATAGTACCTGCGGACAAAGACGGTGTACCTCTTATATATCACATTTTATTCTAATATTGTTACGCAAAAGGCAAAAATAATTCTCTCTCAGACATTCTTATCATTTTTTTTTCTTGGTTATTGGCATCGCAGGTTTGCATTCTGCCAGTGTCAAGTTTATGAATTTTCAAGTTTATTTATTATCATTAAGTCAAATATGTCATGAAATCACAGTAAGTCACACGAAATTATTCATAGTCGAGTCCAAGTCATACCACATACGACTGCGAGGCAGCTCCAACAGTGTTCTGAAAATGATTGCATCGCGGTACGACTGTCCCATCCAGAACTACTGGATAGGTATTATAACGGGCAGAGTGACATAAACAAACACATAAATAAATTAATTAATAATAATAATAAAAATGATAATAATGGGCAGTGCTCGTCGACGTCACCATCCCACATGACGAGAATCTCGTAAAGGCCGAGAAGGACAAACTCAGGAAGTACCTTGTCTTGGCCTTCGAGATAACCGCCATGTGGGATGTTGACTCGACGATCATTGTCCCGATAATCGTTTCGGCAAACGGTCTCATAGCGAAGAGCCTCGACCAATACCTCAAGAGGCTCTCGCTAGACGGTTGGGTCAAGGGTCAGCTACAAAAGGCAGTGGTACTTGACACGGCACGCATTGTCAGGAGGTTCCTCACTCTGCAGCCCTAACCACCGGCAGCTTGAGCCCTGCCCCGCTGCCGGCGGCACTCTAGGTTTAGGTTTTTTATAATAATTATGTTTTTAACTTTATATTGTAAAAAAACTTAGATTTAAGAAAGAAAATAAATATGTGTATAAAAATGAAATTAATGTAATACTAACATAGGTCCTAAGAAATAATTGTTACTAACAAATATGGATTCTATCTGAAATAAATAATAATAATAATACTCTAGTAAAGTTGTGGCGACTTTACTATAAGCTTCAACGGAGTTCTGAAAACAACACGAAAAGACATGTTTCACCACATTATATCACTTGCCCACACTCGTGCATGTAATTCAACACTCAATGAATAAAACACCACCATTTATAATCTTAATGATTTAAAATGGTGGAGTCAAAAAGAATGAACGTCTGAATTAGAATGATTCACAGATCCACAAGGAGTTTTTATTACTTACTAGCTGCGCCCCGCGGATTAGCCCGCGATTGTTGGGATAAAAAGTAGCCTATGTTTCCAAGGTATAAGCTACTTCTACACCAAATTTCATCCAAATCCGTTCAGCCGTTTCAGCGAGTAACAAACATACACAGACACACATCGACAAATTTTGAAATTTATAATATTAGTGCGATTAGGTCATAAAAAGTAATGAGACGAACAAGACGCTCTCGTAATGGTAAGATATAGCGCCTGTCCACGACCACTGCTGTAGTACCCACAACTTTGAGTAGGTAACAAAAAGCCCACGCTATCACTCGAATGCTCACCACTTTGAGACGTTGTGTGGTAAGTTTCATTACCCCTACAAGTTCGCTAGTTATACAGTGCTTTTCAGCCCGACATGACATATGACATGAATAATATTTATCTCGGAATAACTTTAGGGAGTAAAGCCATAGGACGTAGTTAGTGTCAAATAATTCTAAAATATTATCAGATGCAGAAGATGTATCTTGACGATAAATTCAAGACATGATTAACAGCCTATTGTCATGCCCGTCATTAAACTGGCATAATTAATTGGTGCCTATTTATTTTCTGACGATGCTATTCATTCGTGAATAAAATATTCTTAATTTTTTTGGTTAGGTTCTTAATTCTCAAGCTGATATTGTTGAATATGTTACCGGCCAAACCCGATTTCAGGATAAACTAGTTTTGCCTAGACTAAACTAATTCTTCCTACATGCGATAGGATAAACTGGTATAGCCTAGGCTAAACTAGTTCGTCCTAAGCCCGATACTTGTGACTTATGACTGCTGCGATGCTGATGACTTAAAAATCTTTCGCATCATTAATAATGCTTCAGATCAAGACAAATTTCAACAAGATCTCAATCGCTTTACTGACTATTGCTACGCTAATAAATTAAGTCTGAGTATAAACAAATGCAAAAACATCACATTTACAAAAAAAATACATAAAAATATTTCTGCGTATAGTCTATGTGATGCACAACTGGACACTGTTGATACTATTAGGGACCTTGGAGTCACATTAGACAGTAAATTACATCTAGACATTCACATTGACAACATAATCAGCAAAGCTTTTAAAATGTATGGTTTCGTTATGCGATCTGCAAAAAAATTTACACGTCCTTCTACTTATCTTCACCTTTATAAAGCCTTAATTCGCTCCCAATTAGATTATGCTGTGCCCATATGGAACCCCTTTTATAAGAAGTATGTCATTGCTCTAGAAAATGTACAAAAAAAATTCTTGCGTTGTATACATTACAAATGTTTTCACAATCGCCCTTCTTATGAGAAGCTACTTGAAAAATATGAACTTCTAAAACTTGAATCAAGACGTAAACAACTTGAAGCTATGTTGCTCTATGACCTGTGCCATAATAGATATGATTGTATACCTTTAATAAATAAAATATGTTACAGAATACCTACTAGAACGCATTGCCGCAGACCATGTCAACTGTTTGCAACTTGTAGTTGCCGTACCAATGCCGGTATGCGTTCTCCGCTGTACCGGCTAGTTAGTTCATATAATACGAACTTTAATTCTATAGATATTGCTGCAACGCGACCTAGTATTTTCAAGGCGAAAGTGCTTGAACTATTATCTGAGTACTAATTCACTACCTACTTTTCAATTGTATACTTGATACTTTGCTTACCCATAAAATGTATAACTTAATTAGTAATCTGTGGTAAATGGTGCTGGTGTCACAATTATTTAAGACAAATTTGGTTTAAGATCTTATATTTAAGTAACATTTATTGTGTCACTGTTTATTTGCCTTAATAACAATAAAAAAAAAAAAAAAAAAAAAAAAAAAAAAAATTAGTTTAACCAAGGCAAAACTAGTTTATCCTGAAATCGGGTTTGGCCGGTACAAATACACTATATATACAACAATATCGCGTTACCGCGGTACGTTAAAATATCACGCATCAATAACTTAGAAATATAAGAAGTAATATTCTAGTATTTATATGATAGACTAGCTGAGCCCGGTTTTACCCGCGATTGTTGGTATAAAAAGTAGTCTTTGTTTTATTCCAAGGTATAAGCTACCTCTATACCAAATTTCATCCAAATCCCTTCAGTAGTTTTTGCGTGAAAGAGTAACAAACAACGATACATCCATACATACAAACTTTCGCGGTTATAATATTATTAGGAGTAAGATAAGTACTAATTTGTATAAATGTACATACGAATTAGGGTTGCCACCTTTTTTTAAGGAAATAGAGTATATTTAATTTTCTAGCCTAAAAAAAAGTACAACATTTGAAAATAAAGTACTATTTATTTACCGGATTATTTCTCTTCCATACATATTTTTTGTTGCTTCTAGCAACATCCAACAAATATTTGTTACTCTTAAATATATTAACGGCATCTTTACAATCAATCCCTAAATCTAAAAAGCAGTCCGGTCCGTTCCGTTACACGTAAAAAATAGAAGCCATTTAAAAAAATCTTCAAACGTAAAAATAATAATAATAAATAAAGTATTTTCACGTACTTTATGGCCCTCATAAAGAATAAAGTACGTTTGGCCAAAATAGAGTACAATACTTTATTATAAAGTACGGGTGGCAACCCTAATACGAATACTAATACCAGCATAATATAAAAATGTTACATAGTCCGAAAAGTTCTGTATGTGTCGGTATGACGCAGGCTTAGCGGGCGTTTGACCTATATCCAGACATAAAATATACTACTCCTGTAATAATTGAGCTGGAACTGTAGGCTACCCATATACGAGTACATACACGTCAAACGTGTACACTATAGGTAGAGTTTGCGTTTACTTCCACGCACACTGTAAGAGAGACAACAAATTAAAGAAACAATAATTTTAGAAATCAAATGAAGTCTTACGTCTAAGTAAGTTACTCTACTATAAAAATGATATGGTTGATACTACATAAAACACGATATCCAAAACTAAGTAGGTATATAATATAACATGCAGGCATACAAAATACAACCGCGATAAAAATAATCAGCTCGTTACAATACAAGAAGCCAAGAAAAGATGATGTAACATTTCATTGAAGGCAAGCACCTGGTAGTAAAGCACAGTCAAGCTAGTTTTTATGTAGTGTAGTAAGAGCTATGTATTTTTTATTTTTAATATGATTCCACAAAGAATGTGGTCTATGTGATTTTAACTTGGTTTATTAACTAATGAAATATATTAGTGTCCCCCTTGGTTCTATCAGACTCGCAGTCTGCATAATACGCATAGGCCGGGACAGGCGTGGTCGTACAAAACTCGAGTTAGTAAATAAATCATTCGCTTTTCCGACCCTGTAATATTGTAATGTAATGGCACGGCCCGTATCTACTGGTGGTGGCGTGAATGTCCAAGGACGTTTATTGTAATAACATTTTATTACTGCAGTCCTTATTCACTTTGATTATTTCAATCAAACTAAATCACGAAAGCTAGGTATATGAATGAGTATGACGATTACCCGGAATAAATATCTGAATAGAAAAACCGTCCGCGCCGGCAAATCTGAAATATTACTTAGCACATGATAACACCGATACTAAATATAAAATATCGCAGGATATGGCAAGTACCTGCATATAGCTAGCTTTAACCCACACAATCGTAGCACGTTTACGACACTGATACGTTAAGGCAAAGAGTGAGATGTGTTACCTCCTTGCCGATGGCGGGCAGCCCGTTGAGGCCATTACAGGGCGGTTCGAGGCGTACGACGCTCTTGCGGGAGCCGCGGAAACCGGTGTCGTGGACGCGCACCGAGGAGCGCCAGGTGGAGGGCGGTGGGTCGTCGCGCGAGCCGCGCGCTGAAAGCGCGCGCCGCGAGGTGGTGAGCGCCGCGCCGCCGCCTGCGCACGGCGGCGTCACTATCAGCGGCACGTCGGGCTGCCCGCGCTCCTCCATGCCGCTGCCTCGCCAACGCTCTCACCGGAACCCGCCGTGCTCCGACGCCTCTAGGTGCTCACATTCCAGCACGGCGCGCTCGAAGGCGGACGCCTTCTCGAGGAGTGCGATCGCCGTGTTTTGCATAGATGCGCGGTTTACTCCTTTTCACACTCTTCACTCTTCCTCTTTCTAGTTTGATTATTGTATTTACTCGTTAGCGTGTGCTCATTAATAAACTGCATATAATGGTTACTAGAATAGCGATATTTTTACATATTTTGTTGCGATTGTGGTAATGAATGTACAGTTATGCAATTAATCTGAACATAGGCACGCGCCAATAGATTATTATACTTAGAAGCGGTTGTGGTATTCGCGTTTGGCGAGAAATACGAGCATGGTCGCGATTCGAGTGCGTGGCGTGCCTAACAGGCGGAGGCTAGGGGCGCCTGAAAGCGGAGAACGAGGTCGTACCTCATTCAAGACACTGTGTCAATAGGCTGTCGGTTCTTTTCATCGTTCGCTCACATTCAACGCATGACTGAGAAGTTTTTCTATTGTCTGTTGAAAGTAAGAATCTTGGAATAGGTTACAATTTTTGGCTACAGATTTTAAGATATTAGTTTGTGTTTAGTGACTCCCTTGATGGTAGGAAAGACCGAAATTGAACACTGGTATACGGGAGACACAATCAAAATAATCATATGCTGAAATAATTATCTATATATTCTAAAGATTCTAATTGTTGCATTTTATTCTTAGTTGGGTAATTGAAGTAGGTATATGAAAAAATTTGGAACAGCAACGTTAATTAATATATTTTCTTAACGTACTTAATATACTAAAACACAAAAGAAACCGGTTGATAAATGCATGAGCCATGATGCATTCAAACACAATGCGAAATAGACTTGACTAGACTTTATTATTACGTCAACATTTTGAGATTCAAGGTCTTGTTCAAATCTCGACCTCACCTAGGTAGCTAACCGCAACGAACTATATTTTACTTTTATGTGTATTGTTTGTGGGTAGCATATTAATCGAGAAGCTTAGAGAGCGATGAGCTCATTAGACAATTTAGACATGCGTGATGCCTTGTTTAGCGATAGACTAGCACATAATATAATATTGCTTTAACATACGTGTCTTTACTATTATTCGAATGATTAAGTTTATGATAACATGGCTTACAAACAACAGCCTTTTGACTTTTGGTTTCACTCGCGTGCTTAATCTCTAAGTAGCCATAAATTATTCCGGTATAAAAAGTACACCTATACTTTTTTCTCCGCACACTATCTATATGTGAAAAAACACGTCGTTCCGTATTGATTTATTACGTGACAGAAGAACAAACAAACACACTTTTATGCGAAGTAATAATTATATATGTCGATGCTTTTATGTCATACATTACTAAGTATGTAAGACGGGTTTGACGTCAATTTTTGTTATTTATCTATGGAAAACAATAATTTTAAAGAGAACATTTTAACAATGTCAATGTCAATTTTAAATGTGGTGTTTTGTGTGTCGTATTTTTATGTATGGGGATAGATATAAGTGCAAGTTGCATTGACAATTGAGTAGGTTTATTTTCTTGTTTTCTTGACAAATAGCAACACAGTAAAACTAAGTATTTAAGTTTTTTAATTTGATCCAAATAGTTATACTACGCAGTACCGAGCGACAATCCCTATCCACAGCCTAAGGTAGAGAATATTCTATAGACTCTAGTCTGCAGGGGAGTTTTGTGAAATCCCGTATTCAGGTCGACGACAGTAGTGTATAGTCTAGACGCCAGAGCCACTGACAGCAAAATCGATACTGTACAATTAGCTGTTGCTATACAGTCACCTGGCATTGTCATAAAATCTATTTATATTTATATTTAACTTAATATATTTTTGTTTAAAATGGTATCAGGCAGAATTTAATGTTGGAGTGGACAGCATTTGACAGGTATTGTTAACTAAAACGTATTGTTTTGTTTTGTTTTTTATACGCTTTTAAGTTATATATTAATAATATAAGTTTGGCAGTTCATTTGTTTTTAAATCTTTAAAGAACTTATTTGATATGTACGAGTATTGTAGAAAAAAATATTATAGTTTTTAACATTCATGTTATCAAAAGAGGCTGTACTGTGTTAAGATTTCCTAGATTTATGGGGAATTGTTACGCAATGTCTAGTAGATTGTGAGTAAAGATGGTAAAGAAGTAATCTACTTAGAATTGAAAGCTGTGTTTTGCTTTGCCGATGACATGCGTAAGCTTCATCGATGAGATGCACTTGGCAGCAGCTACTGGTAGTTGGATGGATGAGACAGAACATGTCCGGGGCCGGTGGGAGGGGCTGCATGCTGAATACCTCCACCAGTAAATGTTCGGCGTTATGTGAACAATGACACACGATACAGCGCCTACAGTACTTGCGATCAACAGTTGAAACGTAAGCTTTAAAGCGACGAGCGTCACATTGTTGGTATTATATAACTGACTAGATAGAGAACAATAGGGAAGCATTTGCTATTATCATTCTAGTTACTACAGAGTGAAAGATCAAATGTGAATATGACAAGATTCTGGAAATGGAGAATTGAATTCCTTTTTCAACCCTGACTACGATGAAATCATTCAAATGTAATCGGTTCAAACTACCATCCTTTTCTAAGTACAAAAATAGGTAAACAATGTAGACAAAGGGAACCATACCATGGTTGTCATAACTCCAAGCATGGATCGCGTTTTCCCACAAGAATATCAAATCAAAGCAAAAAATACACCGAAAGAATAGAAATAGCGTAGCTCGCAACCAAAAGAAGGGACAAAAACACCTCCGGAAAATCGACACACTGTTCACTGAACTAACTAAGCACGGGACGGCACCACACTCTACATACAATATTTGGGACATACGAAACGCACAAGCGATGTTAAACCACTTTAACGGTAAATATGTAAAGTATAACTTAAAAACTCGAACACAGCGCAACAAAATCTGCAAAAGTCGACCGCAAAACGATAATAATAGTTTTTAATGCAGTCGATCGATTAAGCGCTCGACACATTTACGGTCGGTTTATACGTTTACTGAATAGGGGGTCGGTATGGAAAGTATTATTCGGGTTGTACGTTTTCCGGGCGTGTATCGCGTCGAGGTTCTCCGGTGGCGAGGGTCCCGGGAACGTTATTTAGATAACAATTCTATGGCAGTGTGAAGCGGCAGAGTCCGCAGCGTGATCGCCGGACGTAAACTTGCCGGAGTACTGTAGCGGCGCACGCAGGCTGTGCGCGAGACCGAGCGGCGGCGGAGGCAGCCGAACGCAGGCGTGACCTCGCCGGGCCGCCCCGCGCCGCCGCCGCCGCACTCCGTGCCTGCCTCGCATTACCCACAGCACACAGGCACTGCCATCAACTCGTTTCATTAATATTTGTTGGCTTCCATGATGACACATATGATCTTTTCATGTCATGCCCGCTGTGACAATAAAGTATACGGTCCATGAACCGGAAGATCGATATATTTTATACGAGTATGCTGCTTGCAGATTTTCATCTCAACCAACGAGAACAAGAAGAATGACAATTTTCCTAATAAGGAATAAGCTCTACCTGATAGGTTTGTTTTTATAAGTAATATATTTTTATTTAAACTAGAGTATTTATAACACTCTAGATTATTGATATTACATACTTTTTCAAGTTATACTCATGGTTACGTGTAAAACGAAATTAATATAATAATATGTTTAATCTTTAGTAATAACATTATCTTCGTTAGTAAGTGTAAACAAAACTGACTGACTATTAACTACTAGACTATACTAGTATAGTATTAACTCTATTAACAAAGGTGGATTAGCTTTCTCTCTCCCCGCTCACAACCACATATACACACATACATACACCCCACACATACACACACACACCCATACACACGCGCGCACACACATACGCACACACACGCACACACACACGACACTCAATCACCACACACACACATTCACTCACAACAACACACCCCCCACAAACACTTAACTATACCATTTTCATCTATCTTAAGTTAAGTTACATTTTTAGTTAACTCATCAGTTGAGTTATCTCATATTCTGGGAAGACACTGTCTGCTGCAACACAGGGTTGTTCAAATTCTTTGTTCATATTATGTTTATGAAACAATAAACTATTTTTCATCACACTTGCTCGTAAAGTAGATCTTATGACATCGCTTTTAGGCTCATAATCCAAGCTATTATACACGCGTGCTTTTTACTTTACATTACGGCACTTGTACTATAATAGGTATAACCCGGTAAGGTCAAGTTTGTACGTGACTGCAATTAGACGTACGTGTACGAAGCACTCTTAATATAGCCGGGTAATACTTACAGTTTTTTTGTAATACCAACAAAGAGTTCTTATGCCGCTGAAGTAAATGTCAACCTGCGCGCGCATTACTGATTTGGGCGCCATTTTCCGCAAATGTTTGTTGACGTTTTCGCTGTGTGGTTGATTATTATCAAAAAAAAATTGTTTTTTCCTCGCAAGTGTGACGAAAACAGTCGTATGGAACTCTTGTGCTATTAGTCATTACGCTCTCGGCTTTCTTATCGCGCTCGCCTGCGGCTCGCGCGCATAATACCGCCTCTAGTGTAATGACCAACATAGCACACTCGTATCATAATGTACTATTGTATTTGTACATTATCTGTGCTTTCAAGTCATATTAGTCAGGAATAAGGCGATCGTAAGCGCCATACTTATTCGATAGGTACAGTTGCAATAGGCACTATAACTAGAATCAAAGTCATTTTTATTTCAACACGTCTTCAACACCTTGAAACGAGGATATAGGATATAGAATTAATATAGGATCCTTGATATAGGATTTGGGAAGAACTTTTAATATATATTTTCGTCACACTTGCTCGTAAAGTAGAGCTTATTACATCGCTTTTAGGCTCATAATCCAAGCTATTATACACGCGTGCTTTTTACTTTACATTACGGCACTTGTACTATAATAGGTATAACCCGGTAAAGTCAAGTTTGTACGTGACTGCAATTAGACGTACGTGTACGAAGCACTCTTAATATAGCCGGGTAATACTTACAGTTTTTTTGTAATACCAACAAAGAGTTCTTATGCCGCTGAAGTAAATGTCAACCTGCGCGCGCATTACTGATTTGGGCGCCATTTTCCGCAAATGTTTGTTGACGTTTTCGCCGTGTGGTTGATTATTATCAAAAAATAATTGTTTTTTCCTCGCAAGTGTGACGAAAACAGTCGTATGGAACTCTTGTGCTATTAGTCATTACGCTCTCGGCTTTCTTATCGCGCTCGCCTGCGGCTCGCGCGCATAATACCGCCTCTAGTGTAATGACCAACATAGCACACTCGTATCATAATGTACTATTTTTGTTTTTAAAGAAAATGTTAACCTTAAACTTTTTTACTATGAAAACTGACGTGGTTTTGACACATTTTTGTGTTTATTTTTGTTTTATTGTTTTACTTTTAATTCTTTGTGATAATTTACTGGATATTTACCGTAATTATTTTGTGAAACGAGCTCCCGATATTTCTGCGCTGAAATACTAGATAATTACGGTAAATGAATAAAGGATATTTAATCTCATATATTCATAAAAATTGCGATCAACTTAATAGTTTTATATAATTCAACGATTACAAAAGCACAGCGATAATTTGTGTAGCTTTATGTCCCAATCTTCATACAATTGTGTATATACCTACGTACTTTATTTCAAAAAAGATAAAAAATTGCGAAGGAAACAACACAACACATTCCGGAGCAAATAAATTGTTAACAGAGCGACCTGAAGTTCTCAGAGTAGGTATAATTTAACAATTTGATAAATTGTGATTCGTTTTTTAATGTTTGACAGGCCACACTCATCCAATGTGTAGCCGAAGAGAGTAAACACATTCCGGAACGGGAACTGGCTCTCATTTGAGGCTGCCGGAATACACCGCTTGGTACTTGGTGATTAGTCAATGTCTGCTTTCCGAGATGTAGTTTAACAAAAAGTTAATTGACCTTGGAAAAAAAATGAAACAGCTGTTTTTTTTTCGCGATTACAGTGTTGGCCCCATAGTTAAAGTTGTTCATAGCGATGTTGTATCTAGCTCTGTACATTTGGCGGGAATGCAAAACAGCAGCTTGTATTTTGGTTTTCACAATATCTATTGATCCAATAGCCATGAAAATTTTCCAGGATTTTTTTTCTAGAAATTTCATTTAGGTCTCCCAAGGTCATTATAATCATCATCAGCAGCCCGGAGACGTCCACTGCTGAACGAAGGCCTCCCCCTTAGACCGCCACACTGTACGACAACCTGCCATTTGCATCCACCGATTGCCCGCGACTTTTACAATGTCGTCGGTCCACCTAGTGGGAGGCCTTCCTACGCTGCGTCTTCCGGTTCGCGGTCACCACTCAAGAACCTTTCTTCCCCATCGGTTGTCAGTTCTTCGAGCGATGTGGCCTGCCCATTGCCAGTTCAACTTGCAAACCTTGCGAGCTATGTCGGTAACTTTGGTTCTTTGGCGAATATCCTCGTTCCGGATTCTATCGCGCAAAGTAACTCCGAGCACAGCTCTCTCCATTGCCCGTTGCATGACTCTGAGTTTCTCCAAAAGGCCAGCAGTTAAAGACCACGTTTCAGTTCCATATGTCATCACTGGCAACACACACTGGTCTTAGACCCTTGTCTTCAGACACTGAGGGATTTTGGACGAGAAGATATTACGCAATTTCTCGAACGCTGCCCATCCGAGTTGGATTCTTCGGGCAACGTCTTTGTCGAAGTTGGACCTACCTAACTGAACAATCTGTCCAAGGTAGTTGTAGTGGTCAACAAGTACAACCGGTACGGGCACAACAAGGACATTGAACATGATCTTTGTCTTGTCCATGTTCATTTTAAGACCCACCTGTTGGAAAACATTACTGAGGTCGCTGAGCATAGTATTGAGGTCCTTCAGCGACTCTGCCATGATGACTATATCATCGGCAAAGCGAAGGTGAGTGATGTATTCGCCATTAATGTTGATGCCGAATCCGTTCCAGTCCAAGAGCTTGAAAACGTCCTCCAATGCGTTCGTGAACAGTTTCGGAGAAATAACGTCTCCCTGTCTCACGCCTTTCTGCAATTGGATTGGTTTCGTGCTCTCGTCCTGCAACCGGATTGACATTGTGGCGTTTCTATACAAACACTTCAGCGCTTCGATATACCTATAGTCGATATGACATCGCTGGAGGGACTGCAACACCGCCCAGGTCTCGATTGAATCGAAGGCTTTTTCATAGTCCACAAACGCTAGACATAACGGCCGATTATACTCCTCAGTCTTCTGTATAATCTGGCGAAGCGTGTGGATGTGGTCTATGGTGCCAAAGCCTTTACAGAAACCGGCTTGTTCGGGAGGCTGGAAGTCATCAAACCTGCGTTCGAGACGGTTCGTAATGACTCTCGAGAACAGCTTGTACACATTATAATCAGGGCGAACAATTGGTTATGCTATAATGATAGCGGAGGGGTATTTTTTTCTATTGCGGGATGCTACGACAGAGCTACGCCTTGCTACGGCACGTAGCATCGTCCTCTTAGTCGGGAATGCGTGCTATGACGCTGCTACGAGGCGTAGCAATTTCGTAGCGGTCATGGTAAATTTATGCAGCAGTTTTGGTAAATTATTAGTATTTTTTTGGTGTTAGTATGATGTTGTTTTTTTTGCGCCATTATTAAGAAGAAACTTACTTAGTTTTTAATCCGAGCAGTTTGACCACAAGGGTTTTTGTTCCTGTTGGACAGATCAGTTAGACTATCCTGTTTGACCACGAGGAGGAACCCCATAAAAGCATAAGAATATAATCAATTTTTATAAAACATTCACAACTAGGAATTATTGGCCATTCGTCAAAACACCTTAAATTATATTAGTCAGCCAAGCATAAACTTAATGTTAGAATGCCTATCTCGTGAGGCAAGTCGATTACTAACTCGGCTTACGTATAAACTAAATTGACTGGTTTGATTTGCATGTCTCGTTTAGGTATATTACTTAACATTCGTTGTTTAAACTAAGTATGTAGAGAAGAAATAATAGTTTGTTTACCAAGGGAGGAAACAACTATTTTTAAGGCAAGAGTGTTTCTTTGAGTGTAGCGAAGGATTCTAGAGTATAATCCCAAACGTAGCGAGGCATTCAAAGTATTCGAGCTTAAAAATAGTGTCGATTCCGAGGTGAAAACTCTACTTTTTATCACCCTCTAAGAGAACATAAGTAAGTGCAACTTATTCATAGTATCTACGTTTATTTTATTCTCACTACTCACTCTCACTTCTCACTTTTTATTGAGGAAGATACACTGAGCTATAACATAAAAGCAAAATCCAAATTTGAGTAAACAATTACGAACGAAGGCGGAATGCATTTCGCGCGTTTTTGTTTTTTTCACAAACAATAATTTTTTATTTTTTCGCGTGCCTTCATTTTTCAAATCGCCTGTTACTTGTTCATACAATGTCCGTGTTTGATCTCTTTGGTGATTTGAACTTTTACTAACAATATCCACATTCCAAATTCAAATCACCGCCCGGAGGAAAATAACTTTTCCTCCCTCCGCGCGAAAAAGAGCACATTACTGCCCCGTTTGCGAGGAACAAAGTAGGTATTTTTGAATAGATGTGATAAAAAATATTATGACAGTTATTTAAACGCGAAAGAGTGCGTGCGTGGTTTGGGTGTGTATGAGTCGGCGTGCATGTGGTCCAATGTTAGTTTATTGAACTCTAGAACAGCGCATCCCTTCTTGGCTAATTCAAATTATTTTATGAAAACTGACGTGGTTCTGAAACATTTATGTTTTTATTCATACGGGAATATTCACGTAAATCGGATACTTCAACCTCAACTATAGTTTCGATCACATCCGGTGACCTTTCCTTTCCCCTTCCTTCTTTCTTTCTTTTCCCTTGTTTCTTGTTTTTCTTTTTCCTATTTCGTTGATCGATTTAATTAAACGTGAGTATTCCCGTACAAATGAAACAAAAATAACTAGACTCATTTTCTATTAATAAATTATTGTACCTAAGTATATTGCCGCTGTCAGCATGTGGCTGGCCTTCAAACCATCTTGACCGACTATGCAAAAAGAAGAGTTATGATTCAATTATGAGTATCTAAGTCTAAGTATGTTCGTGTGAGCCCTAGTTTCTCTTAAACAACTTGTCGTATCTTGATAAATGAGGTTACTTTACAGGGCTAGTCTCATTATACATTAAAGCTGGCCCTTACGATGCGTAAGGAGCGTGGGCATTATTATAATGCCGATAGGGTGCGTCCACTGCATTCGGTATTATCGACATCCGAATGGCGCGTTCGCTGCGGATGCGGATTACGTATCGGCGGAAATACCGGTATCTACCGAATGGCACGTTCGCTGTGGATGACGTCATCGGCAGAAATACCGGTATCTACCGAATGGCGCGTTCCCTGTGGATGACGTCATCGGCAGAAATACCGGTATCAACCGAATGGCGCGTTCCTTGTGGATGACGTCCTCGGCAGAAATACCGGTATCAACCGAATGGCACGTTCGCTGTGGATGACGTCATCGGCAGAAATACCGGTATCTACCGAATGGCGCGTTCCCTGTGGATGACGTCATCGGCAGAAATACCGGTATCTACCGCATGGCGCGTTCCTTGTGGATGACGTCCTCGGCAGAAATACCGGTATCAACCGAATGGCACGTTCGCTGTGGATGACGTCATCGGCAGAAATACCGGTATCTACCGAATGGCGCGTTCCCTGTGGATGACGTCATCGGCAGAAATACCGGTATCAACCGAATGGCGCGTTCGCTGTGGATGACGTCATCGGCAGAAATACCGGTATCTACTGAATGGCGCGTTCCCTGTGGATGACGTCCTTGGCAGAAATACCGGTATCTACCGAATGGCGCGTTCCCTGTGGATGACGTCATCGGCAGAAATACCGGTATCTACCGAATGGCGCGTTCCCTGTGGATGACGTCATCGCCAGAAATACCGGTATCTACCGAATGGCGCGTTCCTTGTGGATGACGTCCTCGGCAGAAATACCGGTATCAACCGAATGGCACGTTCGCTGTGGATGACGTCATCGGCAGAAATACCGGTATCTACCGAATGGCGCGTTCCCTGTGGATGACGTTATCGGCAGAAATACCGGTATAAACCGAATGGCGCGTTCGCTGTGGATGACGTCATCGGCAGAAATACCGGTATCTACTGAATGGCGCGTTCCCTGTGGATGACGTCCTTGGCAGAAATACCGGTATCAACCGAATGGCACGTTCGCTGTGGATGACGTCATCGGCAGAAATACCGGTATCTGGCACACATTTGCCGGTTCAGTACACGCAGTCCCATAGAAATCAATATTAATCAACAAATACGCCCGCTCCGTCCGCTCCGATACCGACGCAGTGGACGCGCACCTTAACAAGCAATATGGCAATGAGCTCCTTTCGGTTTGTTACTGCCGCTCCGCGTAACCCTGTACGGAGTTCTTACCTTTCGACCTATATCTTGTTTTTTAACTATAAAACATGTTCCACCATTTATAAACAATAAACAATTATCGCATGTTTATTTCATAAGCTAATAAATTTGAGCCATAACAATCTGCGTGATTATAACAAATAGTTTTCTATTAGCTTTGAAAGGGTCGCATTGGTGAATAAGGGAAGGTCGTCGGCGCCTGGGGCCGGTTACGCAATATTGTTAAGGGGTTTGTCAATAAGGCCCCACCTTACCTACCACATATTTGGTAACTAGGACAACCAACCCCTTTAAACTTTGTTAGAGTTCGCAAAAATAAACTTCTTACGAGTCCCAAACTTTGTTGAATCTTAAAATTACCTAGACTCCTTTTTTTTACGCATTTTATGCATTCATGCCATAAGATGTCCACTCCGCGACTGCGTACTGGACGAAGGCCTCCACCTAAATAGGGAGGGGTTGCCATAACCCCCCCGCTTGGCAGGCGGTTTTGGGATCGCAGTGTTACCACCGTTAGCCAAGAAGACGCTGCTGCCCGTCCTCCGGTGTGCCTGGATGCAGTTTTAGGATATACCCAGGTCCTTCTCTTTTGCATTATCAGTTTTTTTTTATTGGGCAAGGCGATTGGGCCACATCAGTTGCGGGTTGGTAGATTCACATCATCATCATCAGCCCGGAGACGTCCACTGCTGAACGAAGGCCTCCCTCTTAGACCGCCACACTGTACGACAACCTGCCATTTGCATCCACCGGTTGCCCGCGACTTTTACAATGTCGTCGGTCCACCTAGTGGGAGGCCGCGCCTACGCTGCGTCTTCCGGTTCGCGGTCGCCTCTCAAGAACCTTTCTTCCCCAACGGTTGTCAGTTCTTCGAGCGATGTGGCCTGCCCTGCGCCACTTCAACTTGCAAACTTTGCGAGCTATGTCGGTAACTTTGGTAGATTCACATACGCCATTGAATTTATTTTCCGGACGTATATATTACCTCAGAATGTTTTACTTTACTGGAAAGTCAGTGGGAAGGAGAAAACACATGTTACGCATTGATGATAAGTAATAATTAAAGCCACAGAACTGTAATTGAGGTCGATTAATAATGGACCTGATTTTTCAACCGACTTCAAAAAAGGAGGTTCTCAATTCGACTGTATGTTTTTTTTGGTATTATGTTACGCGATTGCTCCGCCAATTATGAACTAGTTTTGATGATTATTTTTTGTTTGGCAGGTAATAATTTAGAGGTGGTCCCATATAAATTGAAATCAGTTCAGTAGTTTGGTTTTTAAATCAAAATTACTAGAAAATATGAAGATGTCATCCAGGTATTCGATGTTTCAAGTCGGTTGTTTTTTTTAAACAACAAACCAGCCTATCCAAAACAACAAAATGTATCAATTTTTTTCCAGTAAGCACCTTTATTTTTATTTACATCTTAGGTAGTATACTTTTTGCATATGAGTTGCTTACCTTTTGGAGGAGTAAAGTAAAATGTTGGCTCTTTAAATATTTAAATACCAGTGTTTTCCTTTGGTTTCTTGCTAGGCTTCTTGTGATAAATTCGCATAAGCATACATTCCCATTCAGTGACAGTTTTAGCATCGCCCAAGCTTGTTTCTTGTGATAGAAAACAGAAGGCAGCGCCATCTAAGCAATTTCGCAGACAAAAAGCTGTCACATATCAAGCAGTCGTACGTCCGGGCCTGATTTGTGAATGTTTCGCCTATTTTTCGTGAACGCTTCAGTAGATAAAGAGCTGACTCCTCCAATCCGTATTATTTGAAGAAGAAAGAAAGAAGAAGGTTCGAGAAAGAAAGAGGAGTTTCTTTCTTTCTTCTTCTTTAACTTGTATTGTATCACGGTACAGGTGACAATATTAGCACAGAGCAAGCGTTCAGATGTGAACGCGGAATCCACGCATTTTGTTCTGTGTCTGGGTGTACGTACGTTGACAGCCATAAGACGTCCACTACTGGACGAAGGCCTCCTCCTTAATAGGGAGGAGTTGCCGTAATCCCCACGCTTGGCAGGCGGCTTGGAGATCGCAGTGTTACCATCGTTAACCAAGAGGACGCTGCTGCCCGTCCCCCGGTGGTTCTGGATGCTGTTTTAGGACATACCCAGGGCCAGGTCCGTGTGTAGTATTATTATAATAAATTAGGTATGAATTTTTAAAAAAAACGTTAGTATATAAGTATTCTATCAGCTATCTGGTTTCCTCAGTAAAAGCTTTGCTTAGTTTGGGGCTAGATGGCGCAGTGTGAAATATCCACCTATATTTATTTATGCAGGATTACGCTGAATGGCATTAGTAAGCTGAAAGGAGACCACCTGCACTCATAATTGTGAACAACTTTTACGTGGGGCCGACAATGAATTCGCAAAAAAAAGTATCGATCAGCTTTTTTTTCGAGAATTAAAGGGTAGCCTCATAGTAAAAGTTGTTCACAATGATGAGTACAATGGCCTCCTTTCGGGTTAGTAATACCTTTACGCGACATGAAAAATCATGTCGCTGCATTGTATTATTTTCCAAAACTTGTGTTTACCCCGTGTTAATGTGTAAATTGGTGGTGTTTCATTCACTAAGTACCGAATCACGTAAGTACATGAGCGTGGGCGAGTGACTATAATGTGGTAAAACATGTAATTAAACTTGTTATTATTAAAGCTCCGTAAAAGTTTCTAGTCGCCACAACTTTACTAGGGGCATGATTGACTTGACTTTGTAGAAACTTGAAAAATGCAAACAATTGACACTGGCAGAATGCCCAAAGTGTGATACCAAACTGAAGGAGAAAAAACCCTCAGCACGCGTTTTAGAGTTGCCCGTTTCGTCGTTGAAGAAGAACCGAGTAGAGCCCTTGAACTATCGCGTGCTAATCGCGGTCTCGCAGCCGGCCGCCGCCGATACCTGCCAGCGTGACGTATCTACCTGCGAACCGACCTATACTTGTGAACACTGCACCACTTTCACTTCAAGGTAACGGTTTCTATGTCAGATCAGGCCGCGTGATACGGCTGCCTTTGGAAAACGTTTTCAGCTGCTTTTCATGATTATAGCATAGAGGTACCTAAGTATTAGTTTATGCTATTTAAGCGTGACTATTGCAGTAGTTGCATTACGGTACAAGGTAATCAACCATTTTTATATGCAGGGTTACGCGGAAATGTAATACTAAGCCGAAAGGAGGTCATAACACATTTCAGTTTGAACAATTTTTACTAGGAGGCAAGAACTGAATTTGCGAAAAAAACAGCTATACATAATGTTTTTGAATTCATGAGCATATTGCTTTGAGGGTAATTAAGCTCATTATAATGAACTACTTTTTATTTATATTTTAAACTGTTTATGGCATATCTGCTCCAAACACAAGAGGCAGTAGCCAAATTAAAAATAGAGTTGTGTTTATGCTTAGGTAAATTTTTTTTCTTAGTTATTGACATCGCTCGTTGTGCATTCTGCCAGTGTCAAGTTTATGAATTTTCACATTTATTTGTTATTATCAAGTCAAATAAGTCATGAAGTCACAGTAAGTCACACGAAATTAGTCATAGTCGAGTCCAAGTCATACCCTAGTAAAGTTGTGGCGACTTTACCATGAGCTTCTACGGAGTTTTGAAAACAACACGAAAATACATGTTTCACCACATTATATCACTTGCCCACACTCGTGCATGTAATTCAACACTCAATGAATAAAACAACACCATTTTTAATCATTAATTCGCGAAAAAACACTAGTTTAAGAATATATTAGAATGCAACGACATGATTTTTCCGTGTTCCCGCCCAAACTCTTAGGTCATACTGTGGCCTAGTGGTAAAATTTTCCTATGCTTCCTTTTTTTTTTCCTTTGTTCTGTGGCCACTGCACGTTTGTGCATTGTATGCTTCCTTGTAAATTAGGCCAAAATGTCACATGCACAGAGAGGTATGATAGTAAAACATAGCCGGTTATCTTGAAAACGTATAAGATAATAGTTAATTTGTTATGCAAGGCTGCAAAGATTTTTTTGGCTCGAGTACTTGTATTGAAACCTGAGCCAGTGAAGGATTCTAGCATTGAACCGTAGTGCGTAGTGCGGAGTTCAAAGGTACGAGACGCAGAATAACTTTGCTGCCGAGCGCAACTGCAACTTTTTATTCTTAGTTTTTGGCTTCGCACTTTGTTCATTCAGCCAGTGTCATGTTTAAGCAAAATCAAGTCATATATATGTGTTATCAAATCATAGTTAGTCACACGAAATTAGTCACAGTCGAGTCTTAGTCATGCCCTAGTAAAGTTGTGGCGAATTTACTATGGGCGTTACGGAGTTTTGAATACAACACGAAAATACATGTTCCACCAAATTATACCACTTGCCCACACTCGTGCATGTAATTCAACACTCAATGAAAAAAAACACCACTATTTTTAATCATTAATTCGCGAATAAACACAAGTTAATGGAATGCAGCGTCATGCTTTTTCCGTGTTCCCGCTAAAACTCCCAACTCCAACTTTTCACCTCACTACAGAGAAGAAAATGCTAGTTTTTTTTTCATGCAGTATTTTTGACTCACTTGACAAAAAATCAAACACTAGCTAAAACTTTACCCACTCGAGAGCTAGTTCCTCCGAGGGCGCTATAGAAAATTATTAAATAGAAAGGTTCGAATTTTAAAAACTCTTTATACGCTAGTGGACAAAATGAACTTTTGCAGTCAATTTTCGAATGACAAACAATCTTCACGAGCTTGCGAGTTGAAAATTATTGTTCTAATTAATAAGAAAAACAATCCTCATATCTATGTTTAAAATAACGTGCATCGATAAATTTATGAGGTAGACATCAGTAAATTCAAGACAGATATAGCAGCATATTCATAAAGCAATATTCAATCAGGACGTACAGCTTCTGGTTTATTATTCACGATGCATCACCGAGAGGAATAGGAAGCAGGCGTTGCTGTCGCTTATTACAAGTACTAATCGAATAGCAGTCGTGTTCAGGTAGATTGGGACTTGCGAGCTCCAATTTGATGTTCTCTTCAGGGACTGGCTAGTAATTTACAACGTATGCTGTTCTGCATTTTGCTTTCTAGTTTTGTAGGCAGTCAGATCATAAAGTTTTATTATATTTAGCTTACGTTAATAGACTACCATCGTTATCATCATAATCAGCCTATGGAAGTCCACTGCTGGACATAGGCCTCTCATAAGGCACGCCACTCGCCCGGTCTTCGGTTTTACGCTTCCAACCACTGCCAGCCGTTCTACGTATATCGTCACTCCATCTAGTCTCAGGGCATCTTGCCCTACATTTGTCGTTTCGTGGGCTCTACTCTAGGACACGAAAGGTGGTAGATTTTGACAGATGACCAGCCCACAGCCACTTCAATAATACGGAAGAGTATGTATGTACTCATCATTATGAACAAATTTTACTATGCGGCCAACCTTGAAATAACGAAAAAATAACAGCTGTTCCATATATTTTGTCTAAGACCAAATAAACTTGTTGTAAACTGACCAAATAAACCTTGAAGGTTGACTCTGTAGTAAATGTTGTTCATAATGATGAGTGGGTGAGTTGTTCACATACCCTTCCGTATTACTATACCTTTTTGTAATACGTTGTATAAATAATTATAAAGTACAATTAATATAAAAAAAAACTTAGGAGATTAATACTCTAACTTAACTGATACTTGTCCCTTTTATGTAAGTCTCTTGCATTTTCCATAAGTCTTTTATTTTCTCTAACATTTTAGGAGGAAACTCAACATTATGCTGTTGATTGCTAATTTAACTTGCTTGATTATTTATCGCTCTCCAGGCCGAGAATCAAACATTTGATATAATTTAATTTCCATTCATATAGATGACCTACTTGAAATAAACTACAGCATAACATAAAACAGCGAGGTTGTGGAACTTTTTGGCGGAGTAAGTTTTCCCTGTTACGTACAAATTAGGTTTCTTGAACTAGGTAAGTATAGAGTAATAGGTCCCTTTTAGGTCAGTGTGCTCCATCCCTAAACCACAACATTGCCTAACATCGGGCAAGGTGTGGTAAACGCAAATTTGTTCTAAATAAAAATGAAAAAATATTAATATTTAATGTGCACGAACCCTCACAACTTTTAATGAGTTTTTCTTTCCACGTTTTCAAATCTAGTATTTGTAGAAAACTTGAGCGTTAGCACAATGCACAAACGTGCTCTGGCCGGAGAATAAAGAAAAAACCTTACTGCTTTGATTCTTTCTTTACAGCCAGTAACAAATACCTACAAAATAATTAAAAGCACGTGCAAGTTAGACCTCGTTTAAAAGTGAACAAATAAATATATATAACTACAAAAACACGTGTAGGCATTTCACGGATAGTCATAATTAAAAACTTGAAATTGATTCTTAATTACTAATATGACTACTTCGAACAGCTGTTGTTGACGAATAAGCTGGCGAGGTCCCGGAAATCTGTCATTTTCAGTTTCATAAATAATTACTTAGTTACGTAAATGCTTGTAAAGATTGCGTGTTTCGAAAATCCTACATTTAAAGTTTCAATATTATATTTATATTGTTCCATTTTTCACTGTACGTCATTACAAACAATGATTTAATTACAAAATATCATATTTCCGATATGAAAATGAAAAAACTCGAGCGAATAATTTCTGAAAAATCAAGAGAAAATAAGAGAAAAGATGTATACTAGGTAAGTACCTATTTATTAAGAAAGAAATATTTAAAAAAAACATTCAAATTATGGCTTATCACGCAATGTAATTTTGATACCATTGTCTTTAGACCATTATTGAGAATTTATTATTATAATTACTTCTACTACCTACTACATTTATTCACAAGTACTTAATTAACTCTGCAAAAAATATAAACGGAAGGTAAAAAAATATGTTTTTTTTAAAAAAATTTTTTTCCTTTGCTCTTATGAAACTTACTATAAACATAAACTTCAATTTACCATCGAGCAGCTTTCGCGAATGATAAAGTAACATGCTAGGCCTGAGCGTTTTTTAATATTAGTTTGCACGTTAGTTTCAATGCGACTTACCCTTCAAAACAAATATACATTTAGTTTTTTTTTTTTTTTTTTTTCTTAGTTCTTGGCATCGCACTTTGTGCATTCTGCCAGTGTCAAGTTTATGATTTTTCAGGTATCTTTTATTAAAATCAAGTCAAATATGTCACAAGTAAATCACAGTCAGTCACACGAAACCAGTCATAGTCGAGTCCAAGTCATGCCCTAGTAAAGTTGTGGCGACTTTACTATGAGCTTCTATGGAGTTTTGAAAACAACACAAAAAGACATGTTTCACCACATTATATCACTTGCCCACACTCGTGCATGTAATTCAACACTCAATGAATAAAACACCACCATTTTTAATCATTAATTCGCGAAAATACACAAGTTTAAGAAAATAATAGAATGCAACGACATGATTTTTCCGTGTTCCCGCCAAAACTCATACATTTAGTTTAGTACTAAGTATAGTCGAATTCATAATTAGATGGATTAAACTGACGTCTCGAGTGTTGCTACTTTTTGGCAATTTTTTTTATAGTGATGGGATAAAAAGATTAAGTTTGTTAACATTATGTTAAGAAACGGAATCTTTTTATTAACTTAATGTAATTTCGCGGCAATGCAGCCAGCGCTATGGGCACTTTTGCACCGGGTACAGTTAGGGGTTATTTTCTTAGTTTTTCTTGATTAATTATTTTTGTATCTAAATTTAATTTGAAATGTATTAAATGAATTGACCTAATGTACTTGTCTTAACAAACTTAATAATTTGACACCAGAGAATTCCTTCGGTTTTTTAAAATTAGTATTAGCAAAAGGTATATAGTTCCTGGTTTATGTAAGATTTCAATCTTTTCAAGGTAATAATTCATGAAAATAATGTTACATTTCCCTGTAGCATTTTACAGAATAACTTATTAACACTATATGTTTTCCCCTTTCTACTTGCTTTTCTGGCAAACAGGCAGCACTTTAAATATTTAACGGCAGTTAAATATTATTCAGTTATTGTTTTGAACGATAAAAACTGAACTATATCCATCACTACGGTTCATTAGCTGGCAACATAATTTTGAAAAGTGTCATTTCAATCTGTCAGTTTAGTCCGTTTAATTACGAATCCGAGTAGTGATGTTTATATTCTTCCGTAGATATCTGAATGATATAAAACCTGTAAGTATCTACTTACCACTTTTTCTTCCACAGTGTCATTATTGTTGTTGTTGCTCCCATATTTTAAGGCACCGTTTTCCATGACCACAACTGATCGTCGGGTTATACAAGTTATTAACACTATTTATCCACATCTAATATAACTTAGAAATAACATCAACTTTTTTTTAAACTATAACGTTCACTTAATACTATTTATTTTTTCACAATTCTTGTCCTCGCGTTTGTTTTAGTTGCGGAAGAACACATTGAACCTGTAAAAATCGTTACTAATAAACTATTACCCTAATGGATATGCCAGAGCAATAAACACTATTGATTAATTTAGTAACGATAGTACGATCAGACATAGCTTTTTAAATATTCACCAGTAAATAATCAATCTACGTTCAAAATAGAGCTCGGAACATAATAAAGCTCTCCACGTACCAAAGTCAACTGGGAAACTTTCCAATCTTACCACCAGCAGTTTGAAACGTTCGTAAGACGGTTATATATGAAATATATATTTTGATGGTGATATATCTCTCGATGTTGTAATTAATGAGTTTACTACTAACCCAATTAGAAGATATCAGAGATGTTATATAATTTGATAAAATAACAAAGTGACTTTGGTTGCTACGTTACTTTTCTTTGTAAACACTTTTCTTTGTTCTTGGAACCACTATTTCGACCTAAAATATTTGCGTTTTGCACGATTTTTACATTAGTAAAGATCGTTATTAATTTCAGTCAGGCGCAAAATTTGTAACACTTCAGTATTCACACGAGAAGTGCATAACGTCGTGTGGAGTAAATAAACAAAAGCGTCAATCGTTTATTAGAAGGCACGTTTAGAACAAGTCACGAAACTATGATAATATATTGTTTGTGGAGTGTACGCGCGCGTACTGCTGGGGGTGGCAGGATGCGGCGCGAGCGGGCGTCGCGCCGGCCGCGTCATACTGCGGCGGGCGCGGGCGTAGCGCCGCCGCAAGGCCGGGGCAGGCATGCCCGCACTCGGTCCCACTCGCCATCACCACAGCCTCGCGTCCACCACCGGCCACGCTGCCCCACGCTCCCACCCGCGAGCTGTGACGCCGCCGCCGCCGCACCGCGCGCTGTGCTTTACCCGCCCGCCCGCCTACCATAATTTATTATTGATAGACGTTAGACGCCCTTGGACTACATAATATTTTCCATGCTTGGGTTTTATTAGGCCAATGACAGTTTAGGCAAGTATTTGTGATTATCACTGACATTGTTTTGTAAATAACATAAATTAGAGTTACAATATTTGTGGATTTATGCATCCTAAAAAAGCACATACGTGCTTTTAAATAAAACGAGGTTGATATTACATAAATATGATTTTCATAAAATTACAGAAAGTACGGTTTATTGGAAAACTCATTCAAATTTTAACCCGGTAGCGGGTTAGGTTAGGAATAGCAAAAAGTGATTAATTTTCATTCCGAACGTTGCCCTCTTCTTAACTTGACCCGAAATGGTGTTCCTAGCATAACCCGAATCCAATGTTATTTCGGGTTAGGTTAAGAAGTGGGTTACGTTTGGATACAGTATAATAAATGTGATTAATTTACTGAAAAACTTACTATACTGTGATATGTTTCTTAATTTTCGGCGGTTTTGGGTTTCGATTTATTGTAGACCCACGGTAAAACAATTGACAATCGAGTAACAAGAAAGTCGAAAAAGAGTCCATTAACGACTACAAGTCGAAAAAACAATTTTATGCAATTTTCGACCGCTGTGCTGGGCGAATACGTGGTAAAGACGGTTTTTCTGTTTGAGACCTACAATGAGTATTCACTTTAAAAAAAAAGCTCACGAAGGTTTAGGCTCACGTCCATTGATCCCACTGATTGAATAAAAGATCACATATTCTGATGGAAACACGCGATCGAATCACGTAGCCCTTGGAGGATCTAGCTCTCTCATATAATCAAAGACGTAGCCACAGCCGATGTCACAACAGATTCAAACGTTAACGCCCCAGATCACCACGCGCTGCTATCTCGCTCGCGTATTTCGCAATTTTTTTAGATTTAAAATCACTGAACATGAAAATGAAAAATCGCAGTCGCTGAAATTGCTGAGAATAATATTACAAAGGTTCGTCGAAAAATCGTTTTAATCTAATAGAAACAAGTTTTGGTACCTTAAATGGGATTATAAGTTATGCCCAGTTTTATGACACACGTTCACGGATAATCATATAAATTAAATGAACAACCGTGACAGTTAAAAAAATGTTAACTAATTATGATTGTGATTACTTATAAATTATATTTCTTTTGTTTGCTAGCAGAGAGCCTAGACAAAGCTCTACGAGGTTTAGTAGGTGCTAGTTAAAAACTATATTGTATAAAAATTATTTGAGTTTTTTTTTAATGAAAACTTGCTTGGTTCGAATGTTTGTTTATTTCTAAACCTTTGTAATGTTATTCTCAGTAATTTTACTGACTGCGATTTTTCATAATTATATTCGGTGTTCTTTTATAAAAAAAAAAATAATGAAATGTGCAAGCGAGATAGCGATTCTGAGCCTTAAACTTATAACGACCCGAGACCAGCGATGTTTGGAATTCTGTACAATAGGCTAGATGACTGTTTTTTTTTATTAGCCTAATAAAATGTGGCCCATAAATATAGCTGATTAATGAAAAAAAATTTCAATCTGATAAAAAAAAGCAACTTATAAGCATTTTAATATCATGCTAGACAGAGAGGCGAAACAGGAAATCGTGACGTCACTTGTCAGTACGCCATATAAATTATATTCTAACAAGTGGCGTGACGTCATTTTTTGTTTTGTGGGAAAGCGACAGAGTTGTCTCTAACAAAAACTTTAAACGCTTATATATCAGAACAAAAACATTAATAACCGATATAAATTAATTTTGTAATAAACACGCTATATTTATGTTTTATTTATACGGGAATACTCACGTTTTCACTCTTTGAAAAAAGTCACCGGATTTGATCGAAACTATAGTCGGAGTATCCGATTTAATTAAACGTGAGTATGGGCGTATAAATAAAATAAAAATGTGTCAAAACCACGTCAGTTTTCATAATAAAATACTATATTTACTTAAATTCTTCATCAAAGCTATTGGTTTCAACGATATAAACATCAGTCATCTACCCTATTCTAGTCATTAGGCCTTTTTAACCATGGCGTAGAGAAATAGAGACCACCTGAGTCGCTACATCTTGTAATGTTTAGATTACCTCAAAATTTTTTTATGCTATCATTAGTGTTAGAAACTGTTTGAGTTGAAGTGTGTTTGATGTTAGTGTTTGATCCAGATTACGATTATCTAAAGATGTGAAAATGTTTTTCTCATAACTAGAGTTTGTGATAGTGATTTTATCTTTATTATTTTACAAACAGTGATAGCGTTTAGAGTGCAAAATATATACTTAAATGTATTATTTAACAATACATATTTTATAACTTAAGTGCCTTTTCCTATGTCGCACTGAGTTTTGAAATTATAAAGATTGCCTAATGATACAATACAACTTTATTGCACACCAGAAACTTATAACAACTTGCAACTACAGGGTACATTATTCGTTAGTACAAGCACTTTATACAGGGTTTCGCTTATCGGTATACATATGCCACAAGCAGATCATTAGGGGTAAGCCTTAAGTAAAAGTTGTTCACAATGTTGGGCAGAATGACCTCCTTTCAGCTTGGTACTAATATCGTTACGCGTGACTCTGGTATACCGGCGCTTAATTTTCAGGTAACTTTGGCCAACCAAAGGTAGGTGGTAAAAAAAAATGTCCCCGGGACACTTGAAAAGTATTTTTCAATACTTATTACTCGAAAAGTGTCCTTAGTAAAACTGTATACATACTGTAAAAGTAAGCTATTGCCCATGCTATATTAAAATCGTACGATTTTACAAAATAAAACGCATTCATTTCTTTCGAAGTTCGATACGACGATACTTCGACGGTGACGGCTTATTATGTATAAAAATTACAAATATATAGTAGCAAATTACAAATAAATAGTAGTATTGTTTATTAAATACAGTTAGTATATTATTTACATCGCTAGAAGAACTGATAACCGATGGGGCAGAAAGGTTCTTGACTGACGACCGCGAACTAGAAGATGCAGCGTAGGTAGGCCTCCCACTAGGTGGACCGACGATATTGTAAAAGTCGCAGGCAACCGGTGGATGCATATGGCAAGTTGTCGTAAAGTGTGGCGGTATAAAGGGGGAGGCCTTCGTTCAGCAGTGGACATCTCTTGGCTAATGATGATGATGATGATGATATTATATTGTGTCATTATACCAGTTACTAAAATAATTACAAATCATATTTATTTAGATTGCATTGGTACTTTTCTTAGTAGGTCGTCGTCGTCGTCGACAGCCATAAGATGTCCACTGCTGGACGAAGGCCTCCCAATAGAAGGGTGTTGCTGTAATCCCCACGCTTGGCAGGCGGCTTGGGGATCGCAGAATGCTCACCACCGTTTACCAAAAGGACGCTGCTGCCCGTCCTCCGGTGGGTCTGGTTGCAGTTTTAGGACATACCCAGGTCCTTAGGTACTTAGTAGGTACTAGGTATTAAATACAATCGCATGATATGTTAAACAAGATACGTCTTACTCGACCTACGTACTTCTCGTCAGCCAGAAGACGTCCGCTGCTGGACGAAGGCCTCCCCCTTAATAGGGAGGTATTACCATAATCCCCACGCTTGGCAGGCGGCTTGGGGATCGCAGAATGTTCACCACCGTTAATCGAGAGGACGCTGAGGACGGGCTCCGGTGGTTCTGGATGCAGTTTTGGACATACCCAGGTTGAACAACGTAGGTACTTAATAAAACCTATTAGTAGGCCGAATTCAATGAAACTACCTATTAAGTAGAAGCTCAGTCCCCCAGACTAAAAACACCGGGATTCTGAGGTCATAGCTTTATTAAATTTTATGTTGAATTCTTTTGGTAACATTTAATTCGCTCAAATCAACATAAGATCAAAATTATGGCGTTGGCCAATCCTTATAATGCGTTTTATTTAAGTACTAGTTGCGCCCCGCAGTTTCATCCGCGTGTCTATGATGATGATATAATGTAGCCTATAATGTTATTGATTTTTATACTATCAAGTGACGAGACGACAAGACGTTCGCCTAGTGGTAAGCGTCACGCCTGCAACTAACAGTCGCAGTGCTAGAATTGTGAACTTGCGAATACAATGGTGCGCCGCACTGCACTGCGCTCGTCGCCCTGAGACATCAGATGTTAAATCTCTTCATACCCAGTAATTTCTCTGGTAACATTGCCCTTCAAACCGGAACACAGTAATGCTTGCACACTGCTTGGTGGTTGAATAACTGGCAAAGGTGTGGTACTTTCCCAGGCGGACTTTGCAGTAGAATCCTACCACTACAAACTTGTTATTCCAGGAAATAAGCTACCTCGATTCCAACTTTCAACTAAATCCGTTCAATGATTTTGGTGTTATGAGGTAACAAACATACACATACGTAAGTTTCGCATTTATAATATTACTAGAGGTCCCCCGCGACATCGTCCGCGTGCGGAAGAAATACGGACCGCCCCCAAAATTCTCCACTTTAAATCATTCCGAGCAAACTCTTCCCCCCCCCCCCCCCCCTTAAAGAGTCCCTGTCAAAAAAAACAACTGTATTTTTTATTTTAAATGAACTATCCAATTTCAAATTTTCGTGGCTATAAGTCCAAAAACAAAGGACTTTCATACAAACTTCCCCCCCTTGGGGGTCCAATTTCCAAAAAAACCTTTCTTAGTATACCCTTCCGCATCGAGACGAATACACCCTCCAAATTTCAAGTCTGTACGACCAGCGGTTTGGGCTGTGCGTTGTCAGTCAGTCGGTCAGTCAGTCAGCCAGTCAGTCAGCCAGTCAGGACAGAGCCTTTTATATATATAGATAGATAGATTATAGTGTGCTTTAGTGAAGTAGAGCTACGGAACACTCTCTGCACGATTCCGATTTGCGATGATCGTATTATTTTCATATAATCGTAAGTACGTCTTATGGGTTCAACCCGTTATCAGCTTACCTCATCCACATGAAATCAAGAAAAGGTTATTGCCTCATTTCGTTCTGATATTTTATTCAACATTATTACGCGCTAAGCCTGACTAATTGATAAGAGTATGATATGATTAATATTTTACGCGGTTTTTTGGAAGGTATTCCACGGTATCTAATTGATAAACGTATCAGAACGTGCATACGTCTTGTAACGATAAATATTCAAAACATTGGTTTACGTACGAAGATATTAAGTATATAATTGTATAACCCAATAAGAGCATGCTGATCATTATTACACCTCAATTTCATGGCCTGGATTATTACTTTCTGTACAGCAAATATATTTTCGTGATAGGGTATGAATATGATGATTTTGTAATGATTATAATGTGAAAAATAAGTGACTTGCATTTTTTTGACATAATTTTTACATGTACCTACAATTTTTTTAAAGCCATTCGTAGTTGACACATCATAATCCAAAAGTAGGTACCTACTGCTGTTTTTAATTGTTTTCCTGTTTTGAATGTTTAATTAGATGTATGGTAACTTGTATTGTATTGATGAGAACAGGATAAGATTTAACTAGACTGTTTTTTTTTTATCCATCTATAAATTGAATTCATTTCTTAAAGGGCCTTGAATTGAATATTTTAGTATGAAGACTGGCATATTATTTTTCTTCAATAAACCGGCCAGTCATTAAATCTGTATAAATCGATAGCTGACACGCTGACACTAATAAGTCTAATAAGGTTTGTATGAGAAAGAATCTCCTCCAGCGTTACGTTTTCAAGAAATACGATGTTAAAGTTATTCGGGCGCCGCCAGTAAGTTGACTTGGAACGAAAATGAAGCTAAAAGTGATTTTAATCAGGTAGGCAGGCCAAAATCTTCAAACCCCTTTATTCTAATTAAATAAATAAATATTGTTGGACATTAATTTCACACAGCGCCATCTAGCCCCAAACTAAGCAACGCTTGTAATATGGAAACTAGATAGCTGATAGAATACATATTATACTGTTTATTTTGTAAATACATACTTTTAATACATACTACAACCAGACACAGAACAAACATCTATGTTCGTCGCATTAATGTTTGCCTTGGGTGGGGATCGAACCCACGCCCTACAGCTCAGCTAATAGGCATGATGACTACAATTTTTTTATTACCTCATAAAAAAGCTGTTCATCAATAGAGCCTATTAACGAAAACAAAATTTAAATTAATTCAAAAATAAATTTGTTCTAAATATTTTAATTTCAAGCTAGCAAGAGAGCGCGGTATACTGAGCTATGACGTCAAGCCTCAGGCGCGGCATACAAATGCTATACTAACACGTGCTTTGCGAGAAAGGGAGAGAGCATCCCCTCTCTATCCCCACCTAAAACTTTAAACGCTCATATCTCAGAGATTTATCAGCCAATACAATATATTATTTTCAGCATGTGTAATGTATTTAGTTATATTCATCACTATGCCTGTTATTTGTCATAAATTAAACATTAGGCCACACGCCTATTGAATAAATTGCAGTGACCACTGCGGAGGCCCGAAATGCGGAAAAAATGCACGGTTACGCATAACGCACCTATGCCATTGAATTTCTTCTCCGGACGTATGCAGGTTTGCTGGTGTCCTCACAATGTTTTCCGTCACCGCCTTTTCCGTCACAGTAGTATGAAAATCCTTACATAGAGAGCAGAGATAAAAAAAAACAAACACTCACCTTTCACAAATAAAAATAAATAAAAAATAACTCATTGGTACTGGCCCGGGTTTGAACCCACTACCTCACGATTTCGGGTCTAGCGGGTTTAGCGTTACTTGCTCGTAGTACAAAAATGTTACACAAAAAAACGGACTAAACAGACAGATTGAAATTACAGTTTTCAAAATAATGCTGTCAGCTAAAAAACCGTAGTGATGGATTTAGTTCAGTTTTTATTGTTCAAAAGATCTAATAATTAATAACTGCCGTTAAACATTTAAAGTGCTGCCAGAGGAAGTACAGGTAGAAAAAAGAGAACATATTGTGTTAATAAGTTGTTCTGTAAAATGCTACAGGGAAATTTTACTTTATTTTCATGATTTATATAACGTACTCGTAACGTTAGAAATCGTATTTAAGTCAAAAACTACACCATTTACGAAGACTAATATGAAAATATCGAAGCAGTTCACTGGTGTGAAATTATTAAGTTTAGTAACATAAGTACATAAGTTGATAATAATAATAATAAAGTGGTAATAATAAATGGCAGTTGTCCTTGACACGGCACAATGCCTTTTAAAGGTCCGGGGTTAGACCCGAGTGTTAAATTTATATAGAAGAAATAATAATAATAATCGTTTATTTCAGGCAAACAATACAAATAAATAAAAATAAAAAACATAATAAAAATAAAAATATTAAGTTTCATAACATAATAAGTTAACAAACTTAATATTTGTATACTCTACACTACACTACACTACCACTTTTAAAATACACAGTCACACACACACACACTCTCTCACACACATACACACTCGACACACATACACACACTCGACACACATACACACACACACACACACTATTAAACTATTACACTACACACACGCACACACAAACACTATTAAAATTTTGCGAAAAAGTAACAACACTCGAAATGAAAGTTTAGTAATAAGTTTAATAATTGTGAATACGACTTTAGGCTCTATATAATTTTGTTATGACTGTGTGTCTACTTTACTGTGGAAGGTTCCATCTGAATGCAAGTGGCTCTGTCAACGCGTCACAAACCGACAAGGAGATAAGATTATCCTACCTATACTTTCCTAATGTGTTTTGTGTTGTTAGGCAGATAGCAAAAAAGGGACGTAGTTTTTTTTGTACTAAGTATATTTTTAGGCAAGCGGCATTTTTGCGAGAATAGTAAATAATAAAGAGAGATAATAAAATTGAAGAAATAAATTAGAGATGCGGTTTGGGTCGTGTAGAATTAAATGTAATGAAATCGGCCGAGTCAGAGTTGGAGTCACGCACCGAGGGTTCCGTACCCACATGTTTCGTTTGTTCGGACGACATATTTCGTTTACCGTACAATTTATTTTTGGGTGACCGAGTGCCCGACTCACACTTAGCCACTTTTAATAATTTGTTGTTATACTCTAGGATTTGTTTTACAATCACACCAAGTTCGAGGCTACATCGTATTATCGTTCTGTCGATACATAAAAAAAATAGAAAACCTTTAAATAGTAGATTGTTATACAAGGGGCTAAAATAACCCATTATTTACGAGGTAGTTTTACGACCGAGCTTTAGCGAGGGAGAAAAAGAAACTGAGTTATAATGTTACAATGGGTTTTTAGCGCCGTGTGTTACACTCTACTTTTCACTACGATTGCTAGAAAATAAAATAATCAAAATACCAAAATAAGTGCTTTAAGACTTTGACGGCAACAGTTATTTCTTTTCCTTTCTCTTCCATCTGCAAATTAGGGTCTTCATTCTCACTAGACAATGTCATTTTCACTATTGTAAAATAAATTACGGTCACTCTAAAAAATAAAATTCTAAAGATTTCGCGCCAATGCCTTCTTTTTTATTTTTTTATGTAGCTGTTACGTAATGCACGCATTCTGTCAAAGAGATCGCCGCTTTTAGTTCCATTTTCAAAAACGAAATGTCCTTTTTTTAAGAATGAAGTCATGTCTTTATTTTTCTACTTATGAATAAAAACTTTTTCATCACACTTGCTCGTAAAGTGGATCTTATTGCATCGGTTTTAGGCTCATAATCCAAGCTATTACACACGCGTGCTTTTTACTTTACATTACGGCACTTGTACTATAATAGGTATAACCCGGTAAAGTCAAGTTTGTACGTGGCTGCAATTAGACGTATGTATACGAAGGACTCTTAATATAGCCGGGTAATACTTACAGTTTTTTTGTAATACCAACAAAGAGTTCTTATGCCGCTGAAGTAAATGTCAACCTGCGCGCGCATTGCTGGTTTGGGCGCCATTTTCCGCAAATATTTGTTGATGTTTTCGCTGTGTGGTTGATTATTATCAAAAAAAAATTGTTTTTTCCTCGCAAGTGTGACGAAAACAGTCGTATGGAACTCTTGTGCTATTAGTCATTACGCTCTCGGCTTCCTTATCGCGCTCGCCTGCGGCTCGCGCGCATAATACCGCCTCTAGTGTGATGACCAACATAGCACACTCGTATCATAATGTACTATTTCGTTTTGGAGGCTCATTGGTGTAACTGACAATAATAAAAATAAACTTTTGCCCCTAGAGCAAGATATGCTATTTTAGCCCCGCTCTGGTGCACTATAATGACGAGGGGTTTTCACCACGAGGAGTGAAAAAAAATGTTACTTGTTTTACTTACTTACTATACAGTAACATTTTTGTTTTGTTTTTTAATCCGCCATAATAACGCAAATTCTAGGATAATTTCAACCGGCTACCTATTACGGTTAGGAAGATACAAGACGTAATAGGTTGGACAGACGTACAGACTGGCAGACAGACATCTGACGACGTACCTTGGCTTAGAACAGGGTCTCGTTGGACACCTTTTGGGTACCGATTCCAAAAAAATATCAAAATGAATACTACAGTAGAGCCAATTTAATAGATCATATTTGACATTTGTCTAAGACTGACAGATTCATTCGACTTCATCGTGAGATCACCTGCTTAAAAAAGACCATAAAATTAAATAAGTTACAATTTATGTTACAATAAATATGTACTTATTTTTAACAGAAAAAAGTTAAGCAATTGTTCAGTTCTTTCTTGGAATAATATGATTAAAAAAACCGACTTCCGTTTTGACTATCTGGATGACAACTTCATATTTCCTGTTATCTTGATTTATTTCAGTAATTTTGATTTAAAACCCAACCAAACCAAAGAAACTACTGAACCGATTTCGATAAACTGTATATGGGACCACGTCTAAAATATCACCTACGAAACAAAGAAGGAATCATTAAAATCAATTCATGATTGGCGGAGTAATCACGTAACATACATAAAAAAACATACAGTCGAATTGAGAACCTCCTGTTTTAAAGTCGGTTGAAAAAACACGATTAATTCAGATTCGTTCCGAATTACACTCAGAAGCCTACTCCACATCATGCTTCATGCATTCCGTGCATGCTTCATGCATTCCGAATTACACTCAAAAGCCTACTCCATAGCATGAAGCGTGCTGTGGAGTAGGCTTATGAGTGTAATCTTTAGCAGCAGACTTGTACCGACTAATATAAATGTAGGTATCAACTAATCAGACAATAAATAAATATCAGGTGGCGTGCTCGAGCGACTTTGATAGGTCGTCCTGATATCAGCCAGTTAGAAAGAAGCGAACTCAGTGTGCGCAAGGGTGCTATTTGTTTGTTTATTTTTATTATGAAGTGATTTACTAGTGTATAAAAAAAAAATAAAAAAAAAATGGATCCAAAAAAAAAGAACAATGCGAAACAAACGAATAAAAATAGTAGTGCACCACCTACTAAAAAGGATGTTCCGGGACCTTTGTCTAGATCGCTTTTCTGTTGGATGTTCCCTTTGTTTTACAATGGGAATTTTCGAGATCTAGAAGAATATGATTTAGTGCCAGCTAAAAGTCAATATGATTCCAAGAGAGTCGGTGATATACTTGAACGGTATGTAATCTGGTGGTGGGTAATATATGTACTTAGATATAAATAAAAAACTTATACATTACACCAATGATTTAAACGATCACGGTGCATGCAATGTTCACAGGCGTTTCACAACATAATCAAGGTACTTAATTATCCAGTAAATATCCATTGACTTAAAATATAAGATATATCATACTTATTACTTAGGAATACTGTAATTGTGGAAATAAAATTTATACTGGGTGTGAGGAAAACGCTTTCAATAAAAAAGAAATTGTAACCGGTGAACTGGTGACCGTATTACGATACAATTAAAAAAATGCAAACAACTTTTTTGTTGATATTGTATTGATTGGTATAGATAGAAAAAAAAATAAAAAATTACATAAAAAAATTATTTACCGTCGCCTACTTAGAGATTCATACTAAAAATATGCAAATGTCATAGCAACAGGTAAGTAATAATTAATTAATTTAGGATTCTTATTTTAGTAACTAATTGGATTAATTTAGTACTATACGAGTAATGTGAGAAAACCCTCAAAAGTAGAGTTTTACACGCACGACTTTGCGTAACTGCCAAATTATTGCTCCGCTAAATGTGACCCTATCCACTACAACATAAGGTCAGTTATTGCCTACAATAATAAACGTGCTTGAAACGTGGAGTAACCTCGCCTTAATTAAATCTGTTTTTTTGACTTGATTTAAAAATCACAAACAGCTTTATACAAAATACAAATACAAATACAAAATTATTTATTTTGACACAAATCATTTCACAAATTTATGACCCATAGTCAAAGACTGTGTGTCGGGAACCAGTGGCTTCTCCTATATAGTTATACATTAGATAGCTATGCCAAAACAAAACTATGGGTATGATTACAGACTATAAGTAAATAATTACGAATAAAGTTGTATCTATAGAATTTAGAATTTATGTTTTATAATGCCAAATTTGTATACAAATAAATAGGGGAAAAAAATAAATGTTTTTTGATAATAGGAGAAAACAAAACTTAAATATATTATAAAAACCAACATTCCGAAAAATAACAAACAATTTTGCATGCATAATACAGTCTTTGTGCATGCGTACATGTATGTGTGTGTGTGTGTGTGTGTGTGTGTGTGTGTGTGTTAGTGTGTGTGTGTATATAAATAAATATTATAGGTGTGGCTGGGTGTGGGTGGTGTATGTGTGTGTTGGTGTGGGGAGTGTGAGTTTATTACATATACAGACTATCCAATATTTTCTCAGTGCCCTCATAATCAAATTTTTGTAACCAAGACAAAATGACTTTTTTTATTTCGTTATTACTAAACTTTTTAATGTTATATTCTTTATTTAATATTGTATACAACCGCGGTGCTATGGTGGTGTATTTTTTTTGAGCGAATCTAGTTTTCGTTATAGCGGTTGGAAACAGCTCAACTCTTTTTTTAACTGCTTTGGGTAGGTATGGTATAGTTTTTTTATGATATCTTCTTAAGCATTCATATATAAATATTTTCCTTACACTTAGCACATTTGCCATTTTGTATACTTCTGTGGTGGGATGTCTAAACGGAAGGTACAAAAGCACTTTCAAAGCTTTAAGAATTTACAATTTATATTGTAAAATAAAAAATAAAAAATTGTGCGCTCTATATTTAACATTGTACTCGTATTGTGGGAACTAATTCCCAATAATATTATCACCTATTTTCGTTTTCGGGAGCGGTACTCTTATACCCGGCATATACTGATTAATTAACAAACAAGGTCTTTGTGTTTCTAACAATTTCAGAGAGTTTCATGAAATGTTACCTTGTTTAAGTTTATTTTGTGCTAAATCCAGCAATTAAATAACAATTCCGATTTGACCTAAAATAACATTGTTTGATTATTATTACGTTCAAAGATCAGCAAAGATTACCTAGGACTACGTGGGCTACCCACTGTTTTATTGACCGTATTAATACCTACCGATTCTAAAACATGCTTATAATCTTTAGAGAAATTAGCTCTAATGTAGGTATTTATCTTTAATAAATTATATGTCTAGATACACTGATGGATCCTAAACGCGTCGAAAAAAATAGGGGTGAACTGTTAGCCTCTTATGCACGCACGCTATAACTATGAGAATGGCGCAACGCGACTGTAAGTCATGGCTGTCACGCACACTAGTATAATAATGTTGCCCTGTCATTTTTCGTTCGTAAACAGTACGAGACTCTATCTAGACATATTATTTATCAAAGGTATTTATATTTACACGAAAGAGTGCGATACTTTTTACTAAACTTTCAACTACTTTTCTTTTTTAATTGTATAGATGAATAAATGAATAAATAAACATATGCTATAAGTACTCATCTCGTACATTTGCTATTAAAAGGTCTCGTAGTGCTAATGCCTAATCAAAATCTGAGTCATATTATACAGGTATCTCCAAAGCGCGGAAAGATAAACTTCTATCAAATAGACTACGTTTCACATATTAGCATTGCTAGTAAAAAGCTAGTTTACAAGATGTCCTGTAAATGAACGATATTTCTTTAATTGAGGATAGGTCAATATCTACCATTTTTGCCATCTAAGTAAGCATAAAATGTATTTAGTAAAAAGTCTTCCAAACTTACTACAATAGGCTAGATGACTGGTTTTTTTATTGCCCTAAAAATGTGGCCCATAAAAATAGCTGATTAATGAAAAGAAAATGAAAATCTGATCAAAAATAAGCAACTTATAAGCATTTTAATATCATGCTAGACAGAGAGAAGAAACAGCAAATCGTGACGTCACTTCTCTGTACGCCATATAAATTCTATTCTGACAAGTAAGGCGTGACATGTTTTGTTTTGTGGGAAAGGGACAGAGTTGTCTCTAACAAAAACTTTACGCTCATATATCAGAACATTATTAACCGATTTAAATTATTTTTTCAGTAAATACACCACTACTTTATTTAAGCTAGCTTAATTTTAACACGCGATTTATACCTATACATAGATCGTAAATACGCTGTCAGTACACCTCTATATGCCATAGAGCTTCAGTTATAACAAGTTTACAATTACAAATATCCTGCCACAAATTATGAACACCATATTATGATAGTACAATCAAAATACTACGTCACGTTTATCAATGAATGCGCTCATTCCTTCTCTTACGTTTATAACCCATTTCACTCTCACCGCAATGATTGATGTGTCAAATCATAATGGAGTAGCGTGGCTACTAGCTTTGTAGGCATTTTATTACAAATGTCGCGAAATCACTTTCAGGTATTGATAATAATGATGAACCGACCTTCTTGTGTTCCAGAAACAATACCTACTCCTACTACTGTAGCTTAGGCTAAGGTAGTTTGTCTCGGAAACGATTTAAAATACATTTCGATTCTAACTTTCACTTCATACTTGTACGGGCTTAGGACCGGCAAAATTACTTTAATTATGTGACTGATTAAGTATTTTTTTTATTAAACACTTTGAAATGTAAGTTAAATGTTGCAAGAAAAATTTGGTAATTTTGGCGTATTTAAAAAGTTGGAATCAACTTTACAGTTATTGGTAATTAAAAAGATATTTACACTTACATTACAGCTATTTTAATAATTGTTCGAAATGTCCACCTCCACTGTCAATGCACACTCTAGCACGGTTCACTAAATTGCTCTTTAGAGAGTTCAAAACGTTAACTTCACATCTCACTTCATCAAAAGCGCCTATGATGCGCTGTTTTAATAATTCGACGGTGTCCGGTTCACCAAAATACACTCGGCGTTTAATTTCATTCCACAGATAAAAATCCATAGGTATTAAGTCCGGCGAGCGGGCCGGCCCACCATGACCGATCCAGTGGTCTCCGAACTGCTCGTGAAAAGACACGTGGTCCAGCAACCGCTGATACGCACTCACAATTGTTATTCGGGTCGGCTGACGAGAGTCCGGGTACAGCTCACGTTACATTTGCACGGCTGCAGTGGCATTTTCGTTACACATAAAATATGCACGTAACATTAAAGTATATTCAGGAGCACTGTATTGATACGCCATTATCAAAATAGCGCATCGACGACGCGGCGCGAAAGGTCACTGCAACCCGTGTTACCTTGACCGCAATTAGCACACGACTAATGCCACTACGTTGGTGTCGTGGCAGCTCCCTTTGAATTCGGTGGCCTTTCGGCGACCGGAGTCAAACAAAGCCGCCGCTTACGATGACTTTGATTACAACGTAAATGGTTGTGTTGCATATTTAGTGTCCAATAAGTACCAAATTTTCGAGACAATTTTTTTACCTCATATTTTCAGTTTTTTTCTTCAGGAATGTGTTCAGTATCGGAAATAGATAACACTGTTAAAATTAAGCTAATTTAAAAAAAGTAGTGGTGTATATTATATTTACTTAAAATCTTCATCAAAGCTATTGGTTTCAACGATATAAACATCAGTCATCTAGCCTATTAAAACTACAGATAAGACCATGTTTTATTAAATATTTTGTCATAGAGTCATCTAAAGCAATTTTCTTTATCATACAATTTTAGGGAAACCTCTTAAAAATATTACTCAGTTTTCCTTCTCATGTCTACGTAGATACTGTATTATAGTAGTATTATAGTAGTATATACTGTACTAGTAGATACTGTGGTATAGATTGGTACTTGTAATCTTTGGCACGAGTGGTTTATTAGTGATTGGAATGACTCTAGAAAATGCATACTAAAACTACTTTTTAAAGGAACAGGAACACGGTGCCGTATAGGTGTAGTTGGTTAAATAGGGATACACTGCTATTTTTTTCCACTAGGTGCATCGCGATTCGGGGTGCAGCCATAGTCAACTGTCAATCTCATATTTTGTTGATTTTTTCTAAAATTTAATGGTTTTACTCTTATAAGACTCGAATTTCAAGGTAGAATTTACGTATACTGGTTGGTACAGCAATTCTTTGCCTTGCTAATTAAAACTCTGTCCAACATAAAATGTAAACAACTATCTAACCATGAAAACTGACGTGGTTTTGACAAATTTTGTTTTATTTTGGTTAGATAGTTTTGTTTTATTTATACGAGAATACTCACGTTTAATTAAATCGGATACTCCGACTATAGTTTCGATCACATACGGAGACCTTTTTTTTTGAGTGCAAAGCAGGACGCAACCTTGCGCGCGTCGGGCTCTGTTTTCACTCTTTGAAAAAGGTCACCGGATGTGATCGTAACTATAGTCGGAGTATCCGAATTAATTAAACGTGAGTATTCTCGTATAAATAAAACAAACTATCTAACCTACAAATCTATTTTCAAGCCGACAACGGCTGCATAGATTCTTAAAACAAGGCACAGTACCCAGTATTTTTCCTTCGACTTCATCAAGAGCAGCGATTAAAAAAATAATTGATTTTGCCAGCGACAATGATAAGATGAATGGACGGGAAATAATCGCACGGATTTTGAAGACTATATGTTGAGCGCCAGCTCTCCACTCGCTTCAGTCATACTCTGCCTTTGCGACATGCGAGCCGTACGATACGACAATACACACTTCTAATAAATGTATATGTGTGCTCTTTTTGTCTTGCAGTAATTAGATTAGCTTTCTCTATTTTCTGGCAAATGTAATATGCATACTTTTAGCTAGGTATGCTTGATGGTGTTGACTTGTTAATTTTGAACGATTTGCAAGCGCTAGGCTCGTCCATTCCATTATCACTGTCGCTGATAATAGTGGGCATTTCTTCAATCGAGGTCGCTGATAAATGCGCTTAAGTGTGTACCTCGACGGATAGAATATTCTAGGGTTTTTGGAGGTCTGGTTGCCTTTCTGGCGGAGAGTCCCGCATCACCACTCTGCTCCATCTGGACTGGTGGTACTAATTAAGAATTTTCCCGGAGCAAAAAAAAACCTTGTAGGTATTATTGGTTAAGATACAAATTATCTAATGGAAATCTCAACCCACGTGAGCTTAGCCTCATTACGAACTGTAATCTTGGTTCCATTGTGTATTCATAGACATTCAGTCTATGAATCAGTGTAGTTATTTTAATATAAAATAAATAAATGTATCATACAGTGATCCATTTCTTAACATCTATTTGTTGAACCGTTTACTGATAATTTATACCGAAAATTGTAGATAAGATAATTATTCTAGTATGCCGCGGGTAATGTGTGAAGGTATGTAGTATGTATGTAATGCCAGTCCTTACTCTTCTAAAATAATAAAACCAAAATATATATGGAAATGAGAAGATTTCTGACTGATGACGGGACATATATTATCTACAGCCAAACAGTGCCGTAACTAGCCTTTTCATCACACTTTCTCGTAAAGTGGATCTTATTGCATCGGTTTTAGGCTCATAATCCAAGCTATTACGCTTAATTTAACTATGTTACGCGATCACTCCGTCAATTATTAGTTAATACATTAGGTACATACAAAAAAAACATATAGTCGAATTGAGAAACTCTTTTTTGAAGTCGGTTGAAAATATATATGTTACAGACGAACATCCGTCTTAGTAATTTTTATGGTTAAAACAAAATTAATTTTACTTTTTTAATTAATTAAACGTGAGTATTCTCGTATAAATAAAACAAACTATCTAACCTACAAATCTATTTTCAAGCCGACAACGGCTGCATAGATTCTTAAAACAAGGCACAGTACCCAGTATTTTTCCTTCGACTTCATCAAGAGCAGCGATTAAAAAAATAATTGATTTTGCCAGCGACAATGATAAGATGAATGGACGGGAAATAATCGCACGGATTTTGAAGACTATATGTTGAGCGCCAGCTCTCCACTCGCTTCAGTCATACTCTGCCTTTGCGACATGCGAGCCGTACGATACGACAATACAAACTTCTAATAATTGTATATGTGTGCTCTTTTTGTCTTGCAGTAATTAGATTAGCTTTCTCTATTTTCTGGCAAATGTAATATGCATACTTTTAGCTAGGTATGCTTGATGGTGTTGACTTGTTAAGTTTGAACGATTTGCAAGCGCTAGGCTCGTCCATTCCATTATCACTGTCGCTGATAATAGTGGGCATTTCTTCAATCGAGGTCGCTGATAAATGCGCTTAAGTGTGTACCTCGACGGATAGAATATTCTAGGGTTTTTGGAGGGCTGGTTGCCTTTCTGGCGGAGAGCCCCGCATCACCACTCTGCTCCATCTGGACTGGTGGTACTAATTAAGAATTTTCCCGGAGCAAAAAAAAACCTTGTAGGTATTATTGGTTAAGATACAAATTATCTAATGGAAATCTCAACCCACGTGAGCTTAGCCTCATTAAGAACTGTAATCTTGGTTCCATTGTGTATTCATAGACATTCAGTCTATGAATCAGTGTAGTTATTTTAATATAAAATAAATAAATGTATCATACAGTGATCCATTTCTTAACATCTATTTGTTGAACCGTTTACTGATAATTTATACCGAAAATTGTAGATAAGATAATTATTCTAGTATGCCGCGGGTAATGTGTGAAGGTATGTAGTATGTATGTAATGCCAGTCCTTACTCTTCTAAAATAATAAAACCAAAATATATATGGAAATGGGAAGATTTCTGACTGATGACGGGACATATATCTACAGCCAAACAGTGCCGTAACTAGCCTTTTCATCACACTTTCTCGTAAAGTGGATCTTTTTGCATCGGTTTTAGGCTCATAATCCAAGCTATTACGCTTAATTTAACTATGTTACGCGATCACTCCGTCAATTATTAGTTAATACATTAGGTACATACAAAAAAAAAACATATAGTCGAATTGAGAAACTCTTTTTTGAAGTCGGTTGAAAATATATATGTTACAGACGAACATCCGTCTTAGTAATTTTTATGGTTAAAACAAAATTAATTTTACTTTTATCCATAGAAAAAAATACCGAAATAGTGCCTATTTTTTTTAACTTTTTTCAGATATATATATATGTCCTAATTACAGCATATACTTAGTCACATAAAAATTATGTATTAAAAGATAATAGTATTTTGGAGAACTTAAAATATTAATTTCGATACTTTTCGAGAAATATCTAAGAAAATCTTCAAAGGATCACGCAGGAATCCATATCATCACCATATTTTTGCTTCGCTTTATGTAACCTTAGCTGATACAGCTTTAGATTAATGATCAATTGTTTTTTTTGTGTTGGTATCGCACGTTATGCATTCTGCCAGTGTCAAGTTAATGAATTTTCAAGTTTTTTTCCTAAAATCAAGTCAAATATGTAATGAAATCACAGTCAGTTACACGAAATTAGTCATAGTCGAGTCCAAGTCATGCCCTAGTAAAGTTGTGGCGACTTTACTATGAGCTTATACGGAGTTTTGAAAACAACACGAAAAGACATGTTTCACCACATTATATCACTTGCCCACACTCGTGCATGTAATTCAACACTCAAAGAATAAAACACCACCATTTTAAATCATTAATTCGCGAAAAAAAAACAAGTTTAAGAAAATAATAGAATGCAACAACATGATTTTTCCGCGTTCCCGCCGAAACTCTTTTTTGACTGTTTGTCCTTGCTACAAAATCTTCAGAACCAGAGACTAGTTAGAGAAGTTTCACTATCGGTATCCGTTAGATGAGTGGGGAGACATGGTTCTGAATAGTAATGGGAAGTTTTCTGACAGCTGTCAAAACGTAGTTCTACAGCCAAACGATAGACGGCGCTGGCGAGATATGGCACACTTTTTTTTCGCATTTTTCTTGTGAAATAGCAGTTCACTCACCTTCACTGCTTCACTTCACAGTTCGGGTTCGTTGGTGTAGTGCTTTTCCAAGTAGTAATTGCGCCTTGCCGATAGTTTAATTAATTACTATCAAACAATAACCACAAAAAACGCGTGACAGATCTGATATAAATTAATTAAATTAATAAAAGAAATTTACTAGAATTAAAGTTACTTTTAATTTTTTGATCTTTTTAGTTTGCTTCATTCGTTCATAATCTTCAGAACCACAGACAAGATAGTGAAACTGTTCAGTGCCACGTCTCTTCATTGCCATCGAACGGATTTTTCAGAACTATATTTTTTTTTATTGGCTGTCAGAAAATCGCCCATTCAGAACCATACGAGTATCTCACCAATGGTCATCTAACGGATTCTTATGAACTTTTCTTTACTTTCCTTTTAGAATAACTCTCATTTCTTTATCCAAAGTGAGAATTCTCTACACATCATTATCAATATCTATTATAATATATATCTTCATAGACTTTATCTCCCTGATTTGCGTAATATCTAGATAGCTGTATTCAATAAAACACCTGCGTGATGAACGCAAGTACAAAGCCCAACAATCACCATTTTTTTATTTGTTAAGGCAAAGTAAAAGTCTTTACTCTTTTTAAAAAAAAATTACGCTGCTTTTGCCACCTATGTTTCACAACCAAACTTGAAATTTCATAATTATTATAACGACATTTAATTACGTATATAGATATAGTGTTGTAAAACAAGATTAGAAAAATATAGGCAAATTAATTAATATTAATTAAGTAGGTATCGGAAATAGTTCAAAATAGTAGCAACCCTGTAGTTAGAGGAAGATGATTATATTGACTCATTGACCTGAGTTTTTAATAGTTCCTGGCCCATACTAGTCCTTCAGCCGAATACATTTTTCTTCATCGATCCTTCTTTCTTCAGTTAAATGAGTCGTAGTCACAGTCCAAGTCACACACAGTAAGTCACAGTCAAGTCCAATCATACCCTAGTAAAGTCGTGGCAACTTTACTACAAGCTTCTTCGAAGTTTTGGGAACAACACGAAAAGACACGTTTCACTACATTATATCACTTGCCCACACTCTTGCTCGTAAATCAGCACTTAATGAATAAAACGCCACCATTTTTATGCATTAACACTCGAAAAAACACAAGTTTAGTAAAATAATACAACTCAGCGACATGATTTTCTCGCGTTCCCGCCAAAACTCCCTCATTGACCTGATTTGTTGTTGTTTTTAATAGTTCCTGGCCATGGATACTAGTCCTTCAGCCGAATACATTTTTCTTCATCGATCCTTCTTTCTCCAGTTAAATGAGTCGTAGTCACAGTCCCAGTCACACACAGTAAGTCACAGTCAAGTCCAATCATGCCCTAGTAATGTCGTAGCAACTTTACTACAATCTTCTTCGGAGTTTTGGAAACAACACGAAAAGACACGTTTCACTACATTATATCACTTGCCCACACTCTTGCTCGTAAATCAGCACTTAATGAATAAAACGCTACCATTTTTATGCATTAACACTCGAAAATCACAAGTTTTGGAAAATAACACAATGCAGCGACATGATTTTCTCGCGTTCCCGCCAAAACTCCTCATTGACCTGATTAACTACAGTATTGCCAGGAGAAAGAGAAAAAGGATCCGTTTCAAGACATATTATTTTCAAGGCTATATTAAGTACGTTATAAAATATTGCTTGATATTATTAAAATAACTGTTATCTATAATTGAAATCTGTATCTACCTATCTAAGTAAAAGACGTACAGTGTTCTCTTTAATATTCCAGGAACTGGTTGGCGGAAGAGGCATCTGCGAAGGCTGCTGGCAAAGACCCATCGTTTATCAAAGCCCTCGTCAGGAGCTTCGGCTGGTCTTACCTACCGGGTGGCCTAATGCAATTCTTATATGTTTCCTTGCGGTAAATATCATGACTTAATTATTACCCCTACCCTTTGATAAATTATATGTCTAGATAGACTGATGGATCCTAAACACGTCGAAAAAAATAGCGGTTACCTGTTAGCCTCTTATGCACGCACACTATAACAACGACAATGGTACAACGCGAGTGTAAGACATGGCTGTCACGCACACTAGTATAATAATGTAGGCCTGTTATTTGTCGTTCATAAACAGTACGAGACTCTATCTAGACATATTATTTATCAAAGCCCCTACCCTACATTGAGTTCAATTTTGTTATGAATATATCAACTTTTTATTTTACTTGTTCGCATTTCTTGGTGTAGTGACGATATAGAACGTAAGGCAGCTGGTACTGGTTGCTAGCGGAAAGCCTAAGATTGGGCCGAGTGGCGTGTCATGGAACAGGCCTATGTTTAGCAGTTGTGTATGATAAGCTGATGATTAACCATGATATACTAATTATCTTTATGATTTTGAAATAATATAATAATATTATTTAGTAAATAGCTGCATCCCGCGGTAACTCGCGAATTCACAGTTACCCCATGAGAAAAATATCATGTCCGTCCTAGTCTATATATTTGAAAAAGGTCCGATTTATAAAAGAGAAGCGCATACCTTTCGGACTAGAAATCTCAAAAACTACCAAAGCTACGATTCTTCAAAGTGGCAATGCCGCAAGTATAATGGGTACTTTCGGGCAGGGAGCTACCTATGCGCGGAGGACTTTTCGTCTAGGGATTTATCTGACATTACAATTAAATGTATTAAAAAAAATTATTACACCAGAAATATAATTGTAAATGAAAATATTGATTTAATAAATAAATGACATAACAGTGTCGAATTGATAACCTCCCTTTTTTTGAAGTCGGTTAAAATTTGTTTTTGGGGCGGGTTAGCTAGTATGTAATATCGCCTAATCCAATTTCATCAAGATCGGCCCAGCTGTTTAACGTTTCATAATATGTTTTTTATTGGTAGGACTCTATTGCATGTAGTAGCAGAACTCTATGGTGCAGAGTCCGCTTGGAGGAGTACCACACCTCACTGTTTTATTTTATCTGTATACTTAATATTTACACTTATCCACTAATATCTTCTTTTGACAGCCTTATAGCTTAGTTGGTAGCATGTCTGCCTTCAGAGCTGTTGGCGTGGGTTCGATCCCCACCCAGGACAAAAATGTATGTGACGTACATCGATGTTTGTTCTGTTTCTGGGTGTAGTATGTATTATAAGTAAGTTTTTAAGAAAAAAAATAGTATATAAGTATTCTATCAGCTATCTGGTTTCCATAATACAAGCTTTGCTTAGTATGGGGCTAGATGGCGCTGTGTGTAATAAATGTCCCCCCAATATATTTATATTTATTTATTTATATATTTATAATATCATGAAGTTTGTTAGTTTGTATGTTTGCTCGAGCTAGCCAGGCATTAGTGGCTGTCATCAAATAGAAAAAAAAACAGCCTTTAGAACCGACGCCAATGTGTTTATGAATTTTAAGTTACGAATGTGGATGAAGGGGTGTCGTTTACCTGCCTATACAATGTGTAACAAATTTAAAATCAGATGTTCCATACATTTTGTCCAAGGTCAATGAACTTTTTGTATGGAACAGCCGATTTTATTTTCGCGATTTCAGGGTTGACCCCATAGTAAAAGTTGATCATAATGATGAGTACATAGTACATGCCATTCCGTATTGTTGAATCTTTTTGTTACACATTGTATATCTACCCGCCGTATTTCCTTCCTACAGAACGGTCACCCCGCTGCTCTTCGGGCAGCTACTTCTGTTCTGGTCGGCAGACTCGACGATATCTCGAGAGACGGCCTCGTACTACGCCATGGCTATGATCGGCTGCAACTGGTTGGCAGCGTACCTTAACCACCACGGCAACTTGTACTGCCAGCAGTACGGCATGAAGCTCAGGGTTGCCACTAGCTCACTTATGTTTAGAAAGGTAAATGATAAAAAAATATATTTATGGTTGGGGATGTGGTACTAACCTTTTAGCAATTACATTCAAGGATAACGGATGCTTAGATGGTTCAGATACGTAGAGATTTTTTTACCGTTCTTTCACCCATACTGGATATAAGAAGATTGACGAGTCTGAGTGGGGAAGTTGGTAAAAGTCGAGGTGTGTTAACTTATTATCACGAGCAGAATTACGACTACGTAGTCGTACTACGTATTACGACTAATTTTACGTTTTAAAGAAAGGCCAGGTAATAACACGCTTTAAAAAAAAACAACCGACTTCACTAGACTAGACCTGGGTATGTCCTAAAACTGCATCCGGAACCACTGGAGGATGGGCAGCAGCGTCCTCTTAGTTAACGGTGGTAACACTCTGCAATCCCCAAACCGCCTGCCAAGCGTGGGGATTATGGCAACCCCTCCCTATTATGGGAGAGGCTTTCGTCCAGTAGTGGACGTCCAACAGGCTGAACAAGAAGAAGAAGAACCGACTTCAATTTCAACTATCTTGGTCTGGGTGACGTCTTCATATTTTCCAGTTATTTTGATTTATTCCAGTAATTTTGATTGAAAAATCAAACTACTGAACCGATTTCGATGAAATTTATATGGGACCCTGACCTACCAAACAAAAACACATCTAAATCAATAATGAAATTGGCGGAGTAGTCGCGTAACAAACATATTTAAAAAACTACATAATTATATCGAATTGATAAACAAACTCCTTTATTGAAGTCGGTTGAAAGTACCCAAATATGACTATCAATTAATGAAAAGGCACTTGAAGAAGCAAAGAGGCTTTTCAGGATCGTAGTTTGTGGAAAGAAGTAAAATACCTACCCAGATGGTAAAAATGTGTGACTATGTGTGTATACTGTATAATAGGGTAGATAGGTAGAGGGCTTACGTAGTCACGAGTTTGTAAAAACCAAATCCGCACGAGTGTCATACAAAATTTTACAACACATTTGCGAGAAAACACTAATAAATTAAACAAATATTTATAATATGTTGTTTATAAATATCAGTCAGAAAGTCGCAACTAAAAACTAGACACTGGCAAATGCACAAAGTGCAATGCCATATAAGGAGGAAAGAAGAAAAAAAACTTTGATGTACTAATATGAAAATGGCGCGAATTTCCAAATGGCGCCACGTGCGCATGGTGAAAATTAGAACTACATCTTTCGTTTCATTTTCTCTTAGGACTAAAGGAGACAAACGTATTGAGCAAAAGCGCTTCCAAGGAGGTTCGATCATTTAGCTTATTTATTCTCGTAATGTGAAACTCCTTAGTGGAATTCTTATATATTTTTATGGAAATAAAAAAATACCGTAAAGTTTACGCACGGCGCTATACAACTGAGCGTGCGGTAAAATAGGTACTTATCTCGGAGTACCTACTTTTCCGCACGCTCAGTTGTATGGTGCGTAATGTTTAACTTTCGAACGATGTATACAGGCTCCGTAAATGCACTTTTTGAGCAAATATGTTGTAAAGTATTTTTCAATACTTACGAGCGCAGTGTAGTGCGGCGCAGGATTGTGTTCGCAAGTTCACAATTTTGGCAATGCTACTGTTATTGGCAGTCGTGATGCTTACCACTACGCGAACGTCTTGCTCGTCTCGTCACTTGATTGAATAAAATATAAAATAAAATGTATTAAAAATAAGTAAGTGAAATCCATAAGTACCACACCGGCATGGATTTCACTAAGTACTCGTTAATAAGAAGTTTACTTTTTTATACATAGCTTTAATAAAACTGGCTTACTACCTCAAAGTTTTCATTTTCCTTATACCAGCGACAATGATAAAATGCATGGACGGGAAATAAGCGCACGGATTTTGAAGACTATATGTTGAGCGCCAGCTCTCCACTCGCGACAGTCATACTCTGTCTTTGCGACATGCGAGGCGTACGATACGACAATACAAACTTCTAATACATGTACATACATGTGTTCTCTTTTTGTTATGCAGCAATTAGATTCGCTATCTCTATTGTCTGGCAAATGTAATATGCATACTTTTAGCTAGGTATGCTAGATATGCCTGCTTGATTGTGTTGACTTGTTAATTTTGAACGACTTACAAGCGCTGGGCCTGTCCATTCCAATAACACCGCAATGCACGCTAGTTTGTGATAAGTACAGCTGGTACGTACTAGTAATAACCTGTCATGATAACTTGCCTGTAAAATATTTAATGTCAATAAAACGAATATCTTATCGCATATATCCATTCCATGGTCAATTAATTGTATGACACATTACTTGTGGTAGTTTACTAAAGATTAATTGCTAAATCATTGTCGGGCAAATTAATGATTTTATTATCTTAACCTGCGCCATTTTCAAGACGATTTTCATTTTTCCGGAAGGAAAATAATGTTTTTCATAAGTCGATCTCTAAGATGTGTATTGATTTTGTACTACATTTCATGATCTTGGTGATTTTGTACCCGGTTACGTCCTAAAGCTGCACCACCGGAGGACGGACTGTAGCGTCCGGTGGTGAGCATTCTGCGATCCCCAAGCCGCCTGCCAAGCGTGGGTATTATGGCACACCCTCTTAGCGGGAGGCCTTCGTTCAGCAGTGGAAGTTTTTTGGCTGATGTTGCAATTTCATTAAGACCTTTCTAGCGGTCAAGTCGCGAATGGAGCAGTTGACAGACAGAGATAGTTAGCCTAAAGGCAAATGGGACTCGCGCCATAGCCACGAAATTCCGCCCCGAGCTGTGAACTCCGGTTTTAATACATTTTAGATGAACATATTTTGAATTGCGATCCAGGTCATAACTCTTTATGCTGTTATCATATTCATAATTGTAATTTGTACTCTGTGCTAAAAAAAAAAAAAAAAAAACTCCACGCGAAAACGAACAAAACGCCACACACGGCAGAAGTGGCTGTCGCACGCTAGCTTCTCAGAACTCGCTTCTAGTTTTAGGCGGCGGCGTTTTGTGGCTGTGGCGCGTGTCCCGTGAGTTAGTAAACTTACTTTCGAATTTGTTATGATTTGATGATTTTGAAGATGCAGTAAGGTTAATAATGACGACGATGACGTAGATGTGTTAGTAAATTAAGAAGTTATATATATCCATTGATTCAGGATGCCTATATAAGCTGAACAACATCAATTATTAACACAGACCTAGACGAGATGACACATTCTAATTGCTTTGGCACACACATTTATAATGCAAATTATGGGTATACACTATACAGGGTTATCGGAACGGTATTATGTAGTCAAAAGGAGTTCAGTGACTACTTATGCTTTTTTTAATAACTTTCATTTTGGAGCCAACCCTGAATTTGCGAAAAGAAATCAGTGGTTCCAATACATTTAGTCCAGGTTAAATTACATTTATCTATGGAATAGCTATTTTGTTCGCGAATTCAGGGTTGAAATATTTTTTAGGTAATGCGCATGGGTAATGCAGCACTGGGAGAGACGACTGCTGGCAAGGTAGTGAACCTTCTATCCAACGACCTCCAAAGATTCGACTTGGCGTTTATGTTTCTCCACTACGTGTGGATTATCCCCATCCAGCTGGTGGCGGTCTGCTATCTGGGATACATCCAAGCGGGGTACGCGGCCCTCATAGGGCTAGCTGCCTTGATTATAATAGCTTTGCCTATTCAAGGTAAGTGCTGCTTGTTTAGAACTGCGCCCTTTAACACCCTTCGGCCGCGTACGAAACCGAATGCTGGTAAACAGTTACCGCAGAAGAAAAAATCTTCGTTATTAGACACTGGTTAGTAGGAAATATATTTTCACTCCTCTTGCTCAATAAGTCCGTCATTGTAGCGTACCAGAACGGGGCTAAAATAGCATTATTTTCCTCTAGGGAAAAAAAGATTTTCTTTTTAATTTTTGTCTCTTACAAACGAGCCTACATGCTACAAAAACGGAAAAGTCTTTATTCATAAGTAGAATAATAATAAATAAAGACTCGACTTAATACTGTTTCATAAAAAAAGAACATTTTATTTTTGAGAATTTAACTAAAAGTGTCGATCTCTTTGGCGTCGGGCGCAGATATGGCACGGGTGGCTTGCCATTCCATTGAATAACAACAATGAAATAAGGCATACAAAGAATGACGTGTATCAGGCGTATCCGCGTCCGATGCAAGGGCGATCAAAATGTTTTTAGTGTGACATTTGAATGGAATCCGTGCTATGTACGCGCCCGACGCCTTTTCTGTATGGCCTGCGACTTTGGTAGAATCGTTCATTGCGTTGCGGCTACAGAAGAAATTTAAAATTAAAAACGAAGGCATCGGCGTGTTATCTTTAGATTTTTTCTCTAATTTCATATTTAATTGGTGACCGTAATTTTTTGCTTGCAAATATGTTGTAAAACGTTGTATGACACACGTGCGGAATTCATTTTTAGAAGCTCGTGACTATGGTAATGGTAAGCCCTCAACTTCGTCGCGGACTTACATTTGTCGTTTGTAAAAACCAACTTACCACACTAGTATCTTAAATAACTATTACTTCAGTGAAAATGTCATCTCATGTAGTGAGAATGGAGAGCCTAATTTGCATAAATGGAAGAGAAAGGAAAATAAATAATTTTAAATCTGGGGCCGTCAAAGTCACAAATCATTTATTTTGTATTGGGTTATTTTATTTTCACGCAAACGTAATGAAAAGTATTGTGTTACACACGGCGCTAAAACCCCATTATAACTCTGTTTCTATTTACTCCCTCGCTAAAGCTCGGATGTAAAACTGCTTCGTTCATACTAATGGGTTATTTTAGACCCTTATCTACTATTTTTCTTTACTCGATACGCTAGTTTTCACAAAGGAAACTTATACTGAATTATGAGATAGCATCCCACTGCCGTACGTATTATAAAATGTTTATTAAACCTACTACATAAAATGATATGCATAATTGTTTTATGACTTAACTTTATACCAGTGACTTTCAATTTGTCTTTTATTACTAGAACGACTTAAACTAGATAATTGTCCGTAACGTACTTTCGTTAGTTGTATAAAAGACATGTGACATTTTGGCCTAGTTCTTACAAGGAAGTATGGGAAGTTTTTTTTTGTATTTTTTTTATACTGTCAAGTGACGAGATGAGCAAGACATTCACCTGATGGTAAGCGTCACGCCTGCCGGTAACAGTAGCAGTGCTAGAATTGTGAACTTGCGAACACAATCCTGCGCCGCACTGCAGTGCGCTCGTCACCCTGAGATATTAGATGTTAAATCGCTTCATACCCAGTAATTTCTCTGGTAACATTGCCCTTCAAACCGGAACACAGTAATGCTTGCACACTACTGCTTGGCAGTTGAATAACTGCCAAAGGTGTGGTACTTCCCCAGGCGGACACTGCAGTAGAGTACTACCACATAAAAACGTATCACAATAAAAAAATATCACTAGGTCACCGGCCTATGGGAAATATCTTAAGCCTTTACTTCATGAATCTACTAGCTACGCCCCGCGGCTTATCCCGCGTGGTGATGAAAAACGGCGATGATAAAAAGTAGCTTATATATTATTCCGGCAAATAAGATACCTCCATTCCGAGTTTCATACAAATCCGTTCAGCCATTTTGGCGTGAAGAGGTAACCTAACATACAAACACACCGACAAACTTTCGCATTTATAATATTATATTAGTAGGATAGTGTGATCCGGAAAATAAGCTATATCTATTCCGAATTTCATCCAAATGCATTCAGCCGTTTTGTCGTGAATAGGTAACAAACACAAATAAAACAAAAAAACCCAAATAAACTTTCTCATTTTTTATATTAGTGTGATATAAATTCTAATCAGTTTTTCATATGAAGATGATTTTTGTTTAACAGGTGGGCTTGGTCGTCTAATCGGCAAAGTAAGATTCAACACGGCAGAAAAAACCGATGAAAGAGTTAAAATAATGAGCGAAGTTATAAATGGAATTCAGGTTTGTACACAGAGTAAAAGAAGGGCTTGTAGGTATTGTACCTACATTCGAAGTACTCAACAACGTAGCGCTCGTGGCGTAGCTTGTCTAGGTGATTCTAAACGATCACCGATGTTAAGCAACGGACGGTCCGGTCAGTCTTCGGATGGGTGACCGTGAGTGGCATTTATTTCTGAGCGTTACCGTGGGTCGGATGACACGTTAAATTGTTGGTCCCGGTTGTTTGTTCTAGTTTCTATAACAACAACCGTCAGCCATGCCAGAGGCCTTCGGGCGGCACATTAACTCTGACACTAGGGCTGGCCACTCAGCTTATACGAACTTACTTACTTACTCAACAACCATATTGTGCCCGAAGTACATTTGAATGACACAGCAGTCAAAACTGTAAAACAATTTAAATATTTAGGTCATTTGTAACGGAACGGCTGCAAGATGATGCTGACATTGAACGAGAGCTGGCCCTCGCCATCAGAACTGACATGCTTGCTCGTCGGTTTGCGAAATGCAGTATGGAGTAAAAACTACTCTCCTTAAAGCGTATTGCCTATGCATGTATACGTGTCAGCTGTGGACAACGTTCACGCGGAAAGCGATAAACACCATAAGAGTCCAGTATAATGACGTATTCAGGACTCTTATGAGATTACCGCGGTACTGTAGTGCGTCAAGTATGTTCGCTGAGGCCCGGTCCCTGACTTTTTTGCCGTAATACGTTCACGAGTAGCCTCCTTCTGGCATCGTTTGCGCTGTTCCGGTAACAAAATTCTTGTGGCTATTTCTGATGTTATGGGGGGGGTCCAATACTTAGGCACTGGGTCTCTGTTCACATGGACAAGAACAAAAAATTACCTAGCACTATTGTGCATCATCCGTATTTTTTTTTTTTAAATAAAAACAAACACGCACATTAAAATAATAAATTAAAAATATTTTACAAAAATTGACCTAAAATGTCATTATTATTATTAAAATTTCATTAAGTATTATATAATTTCAATATAAAATAACAACACAATTTAACACATCAGAAGGTACACAAAAAAAAAAACACGAAGGTCAATATCCCCGTACAAACGGCACTACTGGGACACGTCTGTTACAGCAATGCCGCATGTTGGGGCAGTCGAGCCTGTCGGCAATCATTGCCAGGATTGCGTTGGAGCTGGCCCGTACTCTGCGCACCAGGCAGACGCTACGCCTGCGCATAGTAGCGTAAAAGCAGGCGACGCGCGCCTCCGCGAACATGCCCGAGGCGCTGCAGAACCGGGGCAGCCCCACCACAGTCCGGAACGCATTATTGTACAAAACCCGGAGGTCGCTGTAGCTCTTGTGTGTGTAATGAGCCCACAGGCTGCTTGGTTACTGTACTTCCCTGGTGTAAAGGGAAGTACAGTAAGCCCTAAAGAGCGTGACTTTAACGTCCCTTGAGCTTTTAGTTGGAATAAATTAGTTCAGTAGTTTATTCATGCCAATCCTGCAGCCAAAGGTCGACATGAATAAGTTTGCGCGCTCATTTCTCTTTCTTTCTCCCTTTCCCACACTTTGTTTGATGAAGAGATCATACTTTTTAGCCACACCCACCGATGAGTTCGTTTATTGCCCCGTGGCACTATTCAAGCCGTCGGGCAGTGCATCCTTAAACTGCAAAGAAAAGTAAGATTAGTGTAGACTCTTCGTGTAACTTCAGAACATCTCGCGAAGTGTTTTGACTCGGGACAAAAAATTGATAGCGATCGGAAGTCGCCCGAGGAGAACCGAGGTTGTACCTGTACCATTACCTCTCTGCACTATTCGCATCACCCAACTTCGGTTAACTTGTAGAGTAGAGTACAGAGGCCACAAAAAGCTCATAACGATGTGCGCACTATTTTTGATGTGCACAGCTATAGCATTAATAACTACAGAAAAGTCTGGTACGTATTCGTTAATAACTTAATAAAAAAAATAGTTTGCCTTCCGCGTCGTACTATTTTTGGCAACGGGTTACGAATCAACGGTTGTACCTACTAGGCGGACGAAGCGTCTCCACCGAAGACGTAACATTCCTTTTTTCAGAGGAAGTTTATTTTGCCTAGGCTGGAATATGATACCCACAAATTGAATTGGCAATTTGATGTGGAAACAAAATCAAATCTATTATTTTGTTTCAGGTTATCAAAATGTACGCGTGGGAAATCCCTTTCCAAAAGGTAGTAGGGAAGAAACGCGCTGAGGAATTGAAGGAAATAAAAAAGGCGACAATTTTGCGGACAGTTTTCATCGGCTTTATGATATTTACGGAGCGAGCTGCACTTTTCATCACGATCCTCACGTACGTTTTGTTTGGGAACGCGATGACGGCGAATGTCGTAAGTGAAATTCTATTTATTCTTTTCAACTTGTTTGTTCGTTGTTGACTTAGTACTTACTTAGTATGGTTATTCTTGCAAGAAAAAAAAAACATTGAAATAAGGCACTATTTAGGACATACCGAATGACGTTGATCGGGCTTGCATCGGGTGCAGACGCGCCCAAACAACGTCATTCGCTATGTGCCTTATTTCAATATATTTAGTATGAAATTTGAACAGAATGGCAAGCCGCCCGTGCTTTGTCCGCGTCCGACCCCAAAGTGATCGATATCGATGCTTTTAGTTCAGATTTCAAAAAGAACATGTTCTTTTTTTATTAAATAGAATTAAGTCGATTCTTTATTTATTATTATTCCACTTATGAATAAATACTTTTTCGTTTTTGTAGCATGTAGGCTCGTTGGTGTAACAGACAAAAATTAAAAAAAAAAAAAACTTTATCGCCCAGAGCGGAGCTAAAACAGCATATAACGATTGATGCTCGGTGCGCTACAATGACGGACTTTTTGAGCTAGAGGAATGAAAATATCATAAAGTAATCTTAGACAACACGAATAGAATCGCAGATTCTTTCGCGAATTCCGTGTTGGCACCTTAGTAACACTTGTTCACAATGATGAGTACAATGAGCTTCTTTCAATTTAGTGCCGTTCGCCGTATTAAAGTTATGTTTTTTTAATATATTCCGAAGACACTTAGTCTGAGCTCTCTCAAAGGTCGTTAACATTTGCATAGATAATTTTGTCATCATATCACCATTTCCACTAATGACCATTCCCAATAATGAGGTAATTAAATGTAAATCATAAAATAACAGGACAGTACTTAAACTTTTAGTAGAGACCCGTTGCTTTATGATTTACATTTAAATACCTACCTAAGCCTTACAATTTATTTTTTCTAACTGGCATTGGCACGCTGTGCATTATGCCAGTGTCAAGTTTATCAATTTTCAAGTTTTTTTATTAAAATCCAGTCAAACATGTCACAGTCAGTCACACGAAATTAGTCATAGTCGAGTCCAAGTCATGCCCTAGTAAAGTTGTGGCGACTTTCCTATGAGTTTCTACGGAGTTTTGAAAACAACACGAAAAGACATGTTTCACCACATTATATCACTTTCCCACACTCGTGCATGGAATTCAACACTCAATGTATAAAACACCACCATTTTAATCATTAATTCGCGAAAAAACTCTAGTATAAGAAAATAATAGAATGGAACGACATGATTTTTCCGTGTTCCCGCCAAGACTTAAATTATGTATAGCTACCATAATACCAGTCTGCAAGCAGCGGCCGCGGTAGTGGGGGGCTGGAGGAGCTGCGCCCCCTCCAATTTTAATACCTGGTAAAGAAGGTTTCTCTGTTTGCCAAGTCCTTGCGTATATAGTTCCGCGGTCCCTGTCTGCAAGCATAAATTGCTCGTGTAATATCCAGACGAATTTAATTTGGAAAGAATCCAACTGAAACAAGATAAATATTATTCTTTAGATAGGTCAAAAGCTCATATTTGTCTGCGGCCATAAGGTTTACTTGTAATAAAAAAAAAACTAAAATGAATTTTCTTATTCATGCTGTTAAACGTATTATAAAAACCAAAGAAGAGTAAGAGCTAAGTTTGTATTAAGTTAATACTGAAATCACGAAGTCTCCAGAAAAGTTGTTATATAGGTAACTAACTTGTATGTTGCCTCGCAGGGAATAAATTCCTACATTAAATACTACACCATGCCACTCCTTGCGGAGTCGCTGTTGCTTAATAATGGAGACATGATTAAAAATGGTTGTGTTTTATTCATTAAGTGTTGAATTAATTACATGCACGAGTGTGGGCAAGTGATATAATGTGGTGAAACATGTACTTTTGTGTTGTTTTCAAAACTCCGTAGAAGCTCATAGTAAAGTCGCCACAACTTTACTAGGGCATGACTAATTTCGTGTGACTAACTGTGATTTCATGACATATTTAACTTGATTTTAATAAAAAACTTACAAATTCATAAACTTGACACTGGCAGAATGCACAACGTGCGATGCCAATAACTAAGAAGAAAAAAAGAAGAAAAGATATCTCGAAAATCCGCGAAACTTCGAGATTCCAACATTCTTTCGAGACGCTTGCATGCATAAACTAAATAAAATGCTGACCTGACCCCGTTGAGCGGGAGATTATTATTCTTTTTTGTCAGCGCTTGGCACACGCACTACATATGGGAGGCAGTGATATATCTTCAGAAACGAGAGGTCTAGGTACGCATCATGTAGATTCAGGGGTTCTTTAAATATGTGCATCAATGGCATCAATTCTACCGTCCCCCTAAATTAAGTTCGATTAAACAAAACTTTCTTCAAACGTAATATGAATCTTATGATCTTTGAAACAAGGTCTTTTTCAAATTGAAAAAGAAGGTAACATTTGTTGTTTTAGAAATCAGTGATTCATATATCGTTGATAGCCTGACAAGCCTAAATGTAAATTGTGGTCGATTCTGGCGGTTTTAGTTGACAGTTCTAAACTAATTAAAGTATTGCTGTCACTTTTTTACTTGGCATGTTAGCTAAGGACAGCAATACTTTAGTTAGTTTAGAACTGACAACTAAAACCGCCAGGATCGACCACATTATTGTTCTAACTGTTTTTAATTCTGTGCCTTTAAGCGCCACCTTTTAGGTGAAATGACGTAATCTTAGTCGCTTTTAAACGCGTTTTGAGATGGCAATTTGAAAAAATGGGGACTCTCGGCGCGTAGCAGCAAAGTTGATATTACGCTGACAGGTATTAGTGAATTGTCAAATAAGTAGTGCTAAACACAGAAAAGCGAAGGCCCTACTGTACTTCTCTCTTCAGTGGTGCTAAAGAATAGATGCCAGGAGCAAAAATACCTCGTTAAGAAGTAGACAAAGTTTCAATAACATTTTGAAGAAATCAAGTTGGTCGGAATAAAATTTGTGGCATGCAAGAATCAGCACCATTGTAATTTTTGAACAATAAACACATTTTATAACACACATAAATAAACACAGACTTAGTTCCTATATAGGTTGTATAGTGCGTGACTGCGCTAGATTTGGCGGCTTGATACTTAAAGCCTACAAATAATTTTGCCTGATTTAACGGTGCCATACCTTTCCAAGGAGTTGCACCTTTTTTAACGCAGACAAGTCTGCGTTGTACTACTAACTTGCCTGTTGAGACGATGCGGTCGAAGATGAAACACGCAGACCTAGCAGACACATAATTCACACGACTTTGAATCTAGATTATCACATCATCATCAGATTGATCTCTCAGGAAAGATACCGGCAGCTTATTTTATTCCTTGTCTGTACGAATACGAAACGTAGGGTCAAAACATCCTCAAAACTTTTGGTGCATATTCAAGGAAAATCTACAATGTCAGGGTGATAGTGGGCCAACTTTCTACATATCTTGTAATAAAAAAGGGATGATAGATCATACAGCTCAGAACCACATTCTCCGAAATGAATAGAAAATTGACAGACTCGCTTACTTACGGCAGTGTTCCAGGCTAATATTACCTTGTACCATTAACTTCTTTATGTTTTATTTAATTAGTACAAAGTTGGGGAAAAATAAGACACGACCTATGCATTACAATAATATAAAGATTGTTTTTGTGTCACAAACATATTGTGATACATTACGTTTGGAAAGTATCTTCGAACTTTACTTATCAAGACTATGTTATTATGTAAAGTGACAGTATCGTTTCCATCGTCTGTTCCAGATTTACCCCCTGCAGCAATTTATGAATGCAGCTCAGATTAACATTACTTTGGTACTGCCTCTGGTACTGTCATTCACAGCAGAACTGTTCGTTTCCATCAAGAGAGTGCTAGAGTTTCTTAAGTTAGGTAAGTTATAAGATTGATAAGCTCATATTGTTACAGTAGATGATTTTAGGTTCTCACTTTATAGTAATAAGAAGTAGTGTGTAAACTTTCCAGTGTTTCGGTTTGAAAGGTATTTGTATAGCTGTACCAGAAAGAGTAGAAATTAAATAAAATGGAACTAAAAGTTTTCAATACAAAATGTTATTCAGTGTTGTCAAGTTATTTTGAAGTCTTTTTGAAGAGTTTGCATAGGAACTAGCGCCCCCATTTTTTTTCTCGTTCTGGTACAGTTATAGGTAGTTAAATTCGAGGATTAATGGGACTGGATATCTAGTGTCACAAAGGAATAAGCGCTAAAGCAGTAATGTTCTGGATTTTGTTACGTAAAGTCAACGATCTTATATGTAACATATAAGATCGTTGCGTAAAGTCTTAAAATTCTGATAGCATTGCAATGGTCATATGCAAGCGTTATCCGTTGATATCGGCAGAACGTATCACATAATAGTACATTGCACAAGAGTTCCATACGACTGTTTTCATCACACTTGCGAGGAAAAAGCTAACTTTTTTAGATAATAATCAACCACACAGCGAAAACGTCAACAAAGATTTGCGGAAAATGGCGCCCAAACCAGCAATGCGCGCGCAGGTTGACATTTACTTCAGCGGCATAAGAACTCTTTGTTGGTATTACAAAAAAACTGTAAGTATTACCCGGCTATATTAAGAGTGTTTCGTATACATACGTCTAATTGCAGTCACGTACAAACTTGACTTTACCGGGTTATACCTATTATAGCACAAGTACCGTAATAGCTAGGATTATGAGCCTAAAACCGATGTAATAAGATCCACTTTACGAGCAAGTGTGATGAAAAATGAATATTATAAAGTTTGTCGGTATGTGTCTGTGTGTGTATATTTGTTAACTCTTCACGCCAAAACGGCTGAACGGATTTGGATGAAACTCAGAATGGAGAGATCCGGCCAAGCGTACCTAAAGTTCATCGAAACCATAATTATTTCCTGGAATAACATATAGGTTACTTTTTATCATCATAATTACCGTACTTCATTATCACGCGGGTAAAACCGTGGGGCGCAGCTAGTTTTTTTTTACTAAATATTAGTAGATAACTCACTAGGGAACAAAAAGTAGATTATGCACTAAGGGAATGTCTTACGGTAACGTCTAGCGTGAATCTAGAGTTATATAGGATCCTGAGTGAAGCGAGAGGTTCAAGCTGCCCAAGACGAAGATAGGCTTTATTCCAGAGGAGCATACTTTTCACACCTTCTGCGAGACAATAAAAAGCCAGGGCTCCATAAATTAAAATTCACTGACAATCACAGAACCAAGCACCGTCTTTTGTTTCACATTCTTTGTATACGCAACTTTTTTTTTTAGTCCTGCTTACGGTGGCCAGTTCGATTTTCGAACCTACCCCTTTACAATGCCATATGGGCATTTTTTTACTTAAGAGTTTTCCACGAGTTTCCACACGAATTAGACGTTCCAAATTGAAATCACTTTATTCCTTAGGGATTTTCATACAACTTTATATCCCTTAAGAGATAATGCTTTACTTTACGTTGAGGTTGCATGATATGTATTTGGGCATTGTCGAGCAGGTGGTGTGACAAGTAAACAATGTCATAAATCTCATGCATATCGTCTCCCGAGACGAAGCCGAGGGTGACAAACATGAGATCTGAGGCTTCTTTACTTGCTCCCGTGGTGTACGTATCGCTGCGGGGAGGAAGTGGTTCCTTTCGCTCCACGTAGCGGGGCTAAAGTGGCTACTTTAGCCCACAGGCACGTAAAATACATTCACATACCCTATTTTCTTCACTTAGACGATAGACCAGATCTGAGAGCGCGGAAGACGGGTGGGGCAGTGCCTGGCAGCAATCTGTTCAGCAACATGAGTCGCGACCCCGAATTCAAGGAACCCGAGAGCCCGGTGCGACCGCTCTCCTTCCACAGAAAATCGGACGACTTCAACAGCAGCGCCGTGTTTAATGGTTTGTCTAGAACTTAAGCTCATAGATGATATTCTACACAGAGCCCGAAAAACTCAGCGCTTGAGACAACTGTAAACGGGGCTACGCGGAAAGGCCTTTCCACGTTTTTTCCTATATAAGTCGAGCGCAGGCCATGGTACTTACTCATTATTGTAAACACATTTTTCCGTGATTTCAGGGGTCAACCCTGAAATCATGGAAAAATGTTAGCTGTTCTGTAGAAAAATGACATTCACCATCGACAAGCCATTCCGGGATTAGCCGCGTGGTAGAAGTTGTTCACAACAACGGGAATGACCTCCTTTCAGCTAAATTCTATCGTTCTATGCAACCCTGTTTATTTGTCTAGATTTTTATCTATTTGGACTAAATAATAAAACATACTAGATGTAGGGTAAAACCACAGAAAACCGAAAGCCTACTTCTTAGGTTAGATCCGGGGGGATCGTAGCTCCCAAGGTAGGGGCGAAAGTTAATAGTTTTCATGATATTTAGAATTTATCTGAACTGAACGGTATTACTAAGCCGAAAGGAGGTCGTATACTCATCATTGTGACAACTTTTACAACGGGATCAACGCTGATTTAGCGAAAAAAATATCAACTGTTCCATGAAAAAAAAAAACACTAAAATGCCTTATTGCAGGCGGATTTGCCCCAAGGAACACCAAGTTCCGCAGGAGTATATCTCAGGGCGACGACACTGCCCTAGTGCTGCGTGACGTGTCTGCAAGTTGGACTGCGGATCCCCAATTCTTAGCACTCAAAAACGTCTCCTTCAAACTGCGGCGAGGAAAACTTTGCGCTATCATCGGCGCCGTAGGTTCTGGAAAGGTAAGATAACGTCTGGAATAGAAAGCCATGGTCTAATTGGGAGACCGCTCTACTTGAAATCGTGAGGTCGTGTGTTCAAATCCAGGCCAGCAGGCTAATCATGTAACTGTTCGAGATCGCGATTCGGATACGAGTTGTCATAATTGTCACTTGTCACTGTCACAGCTTCACGGTATCACGGAGGGATTTCTCTCGCTATCGTTATCGAACGAATGCATTATGATTTCCTTAATTAAGTTAAGCAAATCCGTTGGTCTTTTGGAGTTTCGTCCTGCCCTGCAGGGTCAAATGAGTTTTGGCGGGACAGTGACAAGTGACATTTATGATATTTATGACATTTAAACGTGAACAAAATCCTGCGCCGCACTGCACTGCGCTCGAGTAAGATTATATGATAAGAAGTCCTTCTTATCATATAATCTTACTTAAGTCTGTCGCCTCCACGGCTTTACTTGAAAACGGCGCTTAATGTTAAATTACTTTAATTAGGACTTAGCGCATTTTTTTTCATTGCACGGAAGTTAAATGATGAATAAAAATATGGTATTTTATTATCCGCTTAATAGCCATATGCACGTGTATTTTAATTATTAAAAATAATAGCATACCTACCTAATTAAAAGAAAAATAGTCCTTGTCCTTGTCCTTGTCCTGTGTCTCGCCGTCTGTTTTTTGTTACCTTTTCACAACTAAGCGGCTGAACCGATCTTAACAAGATTTGACATGGTGGTAGTGTGCATAATGTTGACAAACACATTCATAGTATACTTTTAGATAGATAGATAGAAACACTTTATTGTGCACACCAAAAATAACATTACAATAAAAGAAAGAACCTTAAGAACTAGAAACATTAGAACTTTTCCCTGGAAAATTCGAAAAAACTAGAATACTGCGAGCAAACCCAAAAAACGTAGCTGTAGTGATATATAAAAGACGCTTTCTTTGGTGAAAAAAACCATATTATTGCATTTTCTGTATTCAGTACCTTAACCAACATTAGTATAAATGTGAGTTCGTATAGGCTGAGCGGCCAGCTCTAGTGTCAGAGTTAATATGCCGTCCAAAGGGTTCTGACAATACTAACGCTAAAAGATTTTAAAGTATTATGAACTTATTTTAATTACATTGCACTTACTCAGAGATCGCTAGACTTGGTGGTAGTGGTGACTTGTTTGCTATCATAGATCTAGTTAAATAAAGCCGTCAAATCCGAGGACTCGGACAACGAGGGTTCCGTACCACTCACTACAAGTACTAGATAATCCGCGATAGTTAAGTGTATAGCGAATATTCTGAGAAAATTTCAACCGGCTAAAATTCAGATATAGGTCAGTAAATATTGGATAGACGGGTGGAATTAGATGAACAGACAGACAGGCCCGGTAGGCGACTTAATAATAGGGTACAGTTAGATTCTCTTTGGGTGCGCAACCCTAAAAAGTATTTCCAATTTCGGTTAATACGCCAACTGCGAAACTTTCACCAAAAAATATGTGGAGGAAACTCAGACCTAGAAAACTAGTGAGAGACGGAGAACATGTTTCTTTTCGCGTGCTGTTCAAAAATAGCATTAAAGGTAGTTTTGCGTGCATAAAAATTAGCAAGTAAGTAATATGGGCTGAAACATGGTCTTTTCTTGTCGTTTCTATAACTCCGTGAAAGCTCCTAGTAAAGTCACCACAATTTTAAGACATCACTGTATACACTGTGACCGGATACTTTCAAAAACTTGTAATATGCATTTACTTGAAACTGGCAGAATACGTAATGTAATTCAGTATCGACAAAACTATTGAACAGCTGCTATAATATAGGTAATAAGTTCACAATGATAAGTACAATCTCTTTTCGGCATAGTATTTTGTTGTTTTTAATATTTCCTGGCCATGGATACTAGTCCTTCAGCCGTATACATATTTCTTCATCGATCCTTCTTTCTCCCGTTAAATGAGTCATAGTCACAGTCCAAGTAAGTCACGGTCAAGTCGAATCATGCCTTAGTAAAGTCATGGCAACTTTACTACAAGCTTCTTCGGAGTTTTGGAAACAACACAAAAAGACAAGTTTTACCACATTATATCACTTGCCCACACTCATGCACGTCAGTTGGCAGTTAATGAATAAAACGCCACTATTTTTATGCATTATCACCTGAAAAAACACAAGTTTTGAAAAATAATACAATGTAACATGATTTTTTCGCGTTCCCGCCAAAACTCCTCGGCATAGTAAGCGGCCTGCCTGTGTTATTCTTTATAACTTAAAAGTACTTTGGATAAAGTATAGATTCTGTTGATTGCTTAATAAATATCGCTAATCCAACCGAAGCATCCCCAATATTAAGTCGCCGTTAGGTATACTTTTGTAAAGTTAAACTTAAACTTATACCGTCTTGCATAAAATGCTAAACCCATTTTAAACCTATTTTAGTTAAAAAGTGTTGCATTTTTTGCAATCTCAATTCGTAATCCGAAAAAAATTTAAAAATACCTTTTAACTAAAATAGGTTTATAAAAGGTTTTAGAATTTTAAGCTTATTACGGATAGTTAACAAAAATTGTTAAGATTTGGCAAAAGGCACGGACCCCGGAGACCGTGGAAAAACGCAAAAAGTTAAATAAAAAAAAGTCGTGCTTCCCACTTGGACTGGTGACCTGAATTTGTTGGCGTTCGAGCATATTTCGTTTAGACAGTAGTGTAAAGAAATAGGTACTAGGTATGTAACCTACTATCGTCGGCGCCTTTGCGTCTCGGAATGCCCGACGTATTTCAACTAGGCACTCAAAGACTCAAACACAAAGCGGAATTATTATCATACCTATACATGCCTATACTAAATCCCGACAGCTTCACGTATTTCCTTTCATTTTATGTTTGAACTCTGAACGATAGTAGTTTAATTTCCAATCGTTGCCTTCGACATAAAGGTTCCACAGATGTTTCGTCTGTACCTACTAAGTATTTGATCTGGGTTGTAAAATAATTTATAAGCTAAAGCAATTCGCATGAAAACTGTAATTATGTGTTGCTTAATTAGGCTGGTTTTCAAGCTTCTAATGTACTAAAATAACTAATATCACTAAGAATTGCTGACTTTTAATAAAGTTTTGACCGTGATTCACTCCATGCCGAAGTTGGAAATCTTCTTATTGAAGAAGATTGAAAAAAAGAAAAGAAGAAGATTGATTGATTTGATTGTTTTTAGTTTTTTTTTAAATATTGATCGTTAGAATTGTCTAACAGAATCAGTCATAGTCAAGAGTCATGACCATGGGCGTAGACTGCACTTCGTTCCCACCGGGTGTTTTTTTTCTCGCGGTTTCAGGGTTTTAAGTACTATAGTACTTAATAGTTGTTGATAATGATGAGCACACTTTCAGTATTACTACACGTTTTTATAACACGTTGTATACAACTATACTATAGTCTATAAATATACTATAGCCATTCATAGTCATTATCTGCTCGAGAAAATTCATGTTACTACGGTAGTCGACTAGACAACGCGGCAACGTTGCAAGCTAGCATCATTCTCTATTTTATCGACATTACTGTAGAACTGGGCCAATACCCTCTTAAAATAAAATGTATTGCCAATACATTTTCCACCGTAGATAAAACCACATTTTATAGGTCAGCTTGCAGCGGCCTGGGTTACCGCAAATATTCAGTTTAATCTAATTTTTCTGAAGATAAAAAAATACTATGATGTCTACTGATGTCTAGGGCAGAAACTCTTTATATTATATTATATTTTTATTAACTAACAACTAAGGAAATTTACTATGTAAGTAGTTCATTTAGGTACTTTAGTTGTTAGTTTAAACTAACCTGGATGAATTAGCTTTCTATCTAAATTTAAAGAAACTAAGTTTTCTTAAGAACTTCATCGTCGGCAACTGCTTACATTGGTTTATTGGCTTGGCAAAGGACTATTTTTCTCACCTGACAACACTGTAGATGTGGGTTAATAAAATTCATCCATATTCTCATACATATGTTTACATATTACATACTCGAGAGTTGCCAGTATTTAGAACTATTTGCGATAATAGTGCCCATTTTAAAGTCTACTCATTTTAGACAAGCTGTACACATCTGTGGGCTAAACTCCTCCTTGCTTCGTTTGCTCGCTGCTGAACGTCGTGTGGGTTCCACTAAAATTACAAAAAAAGTTTTACTTATATTGTCAGACATGACATATACATGTTCCCTGATGACAGAAATGTTTTAAATGCCGAGCGAAAAACCCTGTGGCCATAAGCGAGTTACAAAATAGTAGCTGTAACTGTGGTACAGTTACACCCGTGATGGAAAGTTGTTAAAAAAAAAGTTTACGATAATGAATATAAAATGTAGCACGCACTTTTACAGACTTTCAGCAATCTAAAATGCCTAATCTTATGGATCGGCCAAGCGTTTTTGTAGAAAAACAGTGAAAAACTTAACAAACACAGACAGGCAGAGTTGTCATTGAACTTATAATTTGTTATTATACCTATAGACTGGATGAGACAGCACTACTGCATTTTTGGAATAAGTTAAGTAACTCAAAGTTTTTTTTTCAGTCGTCAATTCTTCAGTTGCTGCTAAATGAGTTGCCTACAATGAGCGGCACAGCCTCCGTTTATGGGAAGATGTCGTATGCCTGTCAAGAGGCTTGGCTTTTCCCGAGTACCGTCAGAGAAAACATATTGTTTGGTCTGCCGTACGACCCTGAAAAATATAAGCGGGTATGTACCTATACAACATGAAGTGTCTTGAGCGGTTTTTTTTATTCCAACAAAAGAGCATCGAACACCATGCAGGAGACGCTAAGCTCTTTTAAATACGTCGGACAAAAACCAATATGGCCTGCGACAGAGTGACAGAAGCTTGTGCGACCGGCGAGGCGCGTTCCTGCCTCAAGACTACACCTATCCTCCGACACCCTCCGTAATTGATACTTGCGTCCAAAAACGCCCGGTCGAAATGTTCCTTCTAGTATCACCCACAGTGTCAACATATTATTTCTATGGTAAATTTTTGTTTTATGGACAAAGAGTTTGTATATCATATCATCGTTAGGTATTGTCTAATAAGTATCTTCATTTATTTACTAAAGCAGAAGTTAAACTTAAGAGAGTTACGGTGCCTTTTCATTCCCCTGCAGACATAGTAGTTATTACGACATACGAGTACGTAGTACGACGTGCTCGTACGAAAGTGTAGTTATTTTGTCACCGAACTTATTATACTATAATCTAGTCTAGACCTTGTTATTCTTTGCAGCTTATGTTTCATAATATTATTATCTGATTGTATAATCATCATCATCATCCGCAGCCTTTATATTCCACTGCAGGATATAGGTTGTGGCCTAAGAGAGTGCTCTTGTTGTATAATAATACCATAATATCTGCCTCACTCATTCGCCAATGGAGTCTTGGGGCCGTATTACGAACTGTATTACGGGGCGATAATATTCACAGTCGCGCAGCGTCGGCAGCTGAGCCTATTAGGTTCCGCAATAAGAGTTCATGGTACGGCCCCAGGCTCGAGCCACTGTTTTAACACTAAATACTGTAATTCTGTATATCTTGTCAATCTTCGTAGCCTATGTAAGCTTTAAATATAATATTGATAATGGACTGTCCTTCTGAAGTACTCTATTGAATGCAGACCTACTTTTATAATTTTGTTTTCAATGTTTTTTTTATATAATCGCTTAGGAAACACCATCTCTTGTGTGACAGCCTGATAGCTCAGTTGGTAGCATGTCTGCCTTCAGAGCTGTAGGGCATGGGTTCGATCCCCACCCAGGACAAAAATGTTTGTGACGTGCATCGATGTTTGTTTTGTGTCTGGGTGTAGTATGTGTTATAAGTATGTATTTACGAAAAATAATTGTATATAAGTATTCTATCAGCTACCTGGTTTCCATAATACAAGCTTTGCTTAGTATGGGGCTAGATGGCGCTGTGTGTAATAAATGTCCCCCCAATATATATATATAAAGTAAAATAAATCTCTTGTTTGTTATCGCTTGTAAAAACATGCACCCGAATCGAGAAACTACGATTTTGCTGAAGTCTGCTAAAATTAATGAACTCCTCAGGTGTGCCGCGTGTGTGCCCTGGATAGAGACTTCAAGCAGTTCCCTTACGGTGACCAGACGCTGGTCGGGGAGCGCGGAGTATCACTATCGGGCGGTCAACGAGCGAGGATCAATCTGGCGCGAGCTGTCTACAGAGAGGTGAGCGAGCTTAGGCATTATATTATAACACAGGTAAAACGTCGTGCGCGACCCGCTTGCAGCGTGACTGACGTTGGGGGAAGCAAGGCAGCACGTCGTAATAGAATAGATATAATAGATAGACCGTTCTAGTAATATCTTTATGTCAGATATTACGGTATCACTAAGCCGAAACGTCAGTGTACTCATCCTTGTAATATTTTTTTTACTATGGGGCCAACCCTGAATTCGCGTAAACAATCCGCTGTTCCATAGAAAATGTCTTTCATCGTTGACGAAATGTATGGAACAGCATTTTTTCGTGTTTTCAGTGCCCATAGTTAAAGTTGTTCACATTGATGATCGACACGCATAAACCTTTATTCTAGGATTGCTATCTCGAAATTTGAAAGTTCTAACAATAAGTTAGACATTTCTAAAAAAGTCCAGATGTTTAAATTTTAAACAGAAAAGAATTGGAATACTTTGCCGTCCTCGTTGCTTCCTGGAAAGTATAATTTGGGCATCTTCAAGGCTAGAGTGAATAAGTACCTTATTGGTCTACGATCTCTATCTTTGACCGTCAGTTCAAGCGTCGTTTTCCATCAAAGCTAAATTGGCGGTCATACGTAGACATATTTTAGGATAAAAAAAATAACAAATAAGCTACAGTTATATTAGGTTTCAGTAGGATTTATATATATCCTACTGAAAGAACTCGGGATATTGCTATAGTAAAACTAATTGAAACAACGAGGCAAACTTTTTCATCGTTTGATCTTGCTTCGAACAAATAGTAGGAAGTTTCGAGCAAATAGGGAGGAGTTCTCCCAAGAGATGCACGCCATAATCAATCTAGGTAAAGTACAGTCTACGGGGAGCCATATTAATTTGCTCTACCAACTCGTACCTGACTTCTCCAGGGAGTACTGTATTTCGGTTGATTTGCCCATAAGGTTATTATTGCCATTTACTAAGAAATATAGGGTAGATCTCCGATCGCTGCTCGAAAACGGCACTATCAAAACAAGGCATAAATAGCGTAGTATGCCTTGGTTTGCTCTCAGTCACCTGTGACTGCGCCAATCGTGTGACGTACTACGATGCCGAATGTTTTAAACACTCACAAATGTTTTACAACGGTAATACGGGGTGTTATGGAATGAAACTACTAGCTGAAATCGCGAAATCACCTGTTCCATACATTTTGTCGAAGACGGTCGACTTTTTCTATGGAATAGCAAATTTCTTTTGCGCGTTTTCGGGGCTGGTCTAATAGTAAAAATTGTTCATAATGATGACCACAATGACCTTCTTTAGACTTAAGTAATAGGCTTCTTAAGCTTCTTAGGCTATAAGCTTCTTTAGACTTTCTTTAGGCGTAACCCTGTTAATTCATGAACAGGGTCAACGATATTTAAGTTGTCGGCGAACTAATATTCATATATATTTTTTCAATGATCACCAAAACCATCGCTTTACTCGGCCAATAAAAACAACTGATAAAACCCCGATGCCAACCCCGATACCGATGCTGTCAGATCTTGATTGCACTTAAATTCTACGTGATGAGTTTCGTAAGTAAAATGTTAGTTTCTCTCAAGTAGTAAATATAACAGTTCGTAATATGTTGGGATGGAGTATTCGAGGTATGCAGTTATATTATTTTAATCATAAAATGAGCGTTTCAATAGCACTGCTCATTAAAATACTCAGCTCGAGTGCACAATCACAAGCGTCTTTGCAATTTTATCGTTCAAATATTTTACTTACGTATATTTTCTATTTTGGTACAAGGTATTTCAGGTTTTTGTTGATTGTCTTGTGACTTTCTTATAATCAGTATATTAAAAAAAAGTAAGTTCGTATAGAATGGCCAGCCATGTCAGAGATAAAGTGCCGCCCAAAGGCCTCTGACAAGGCATGGCTATATACAATACTAGCTGACCCGTTCTTGCTTCTCACGGGGGTAAATACCCATTTTAAATCGACTTCAAAAAAAGGAAGTTACAATTCGACACGTACTTATGTAATATTAACTGTGCACCGCGGTTCCACCCGCGTGATGAAGAAAAACGGCGAAGATTATACTAAATAAAATGCCTATAATGTTATTATCACTATACCTTTAAAAAATAAATACTTCTCATGCAAAGTTTCATCCCGCGTTTCACCCCCTTAAGAAGACAGCCCTGTCAAAAAATATTCAAAATAACTTTTTTTATATTGAATGTACTATCTAAGTATCACTGTTCATCATTATAACTTTAAAGTTTAATCACCCACTTTACTAGTAAATACGTTTTTTTCTTAACTTGATACACTGGTTTCATGAAGACGAGCTATAATATTTAATGTTATCTCAGAACATATTTCAGTATCGCTATTTATACGTATCTGTAGAAAAATAAATGACGATGATTATAATAACATATTTAAAAAAAAATGGCGAGCGATATTTTAACATATTTATCGTCTGTGACGCCCTTTTGGGTCGCAAAAAGTTTAAATTACTAGACCGTTTTTTTTTTTTTTTTTTTTTTTTTTGTTTTATTCGAGTCAATACTGGAGAGGTTTAGGAAAAAAAAATGGGTTTGCGCAGTTCACCGGGACATCTAGTTTAAATGGAGTTTTGGCGGGAACACGGAAAAATCATGTCGTTGCATTCTATTATTTTCTTAAACTTGTGTATTTTCGCGAATTAATGATTAAAAATGGTGGTGTTTTATTCATTGAGTGTTGAATTACATGCACGAGTGTGGGCAAGTGATATAATGTGGTGAAACATGTCTTTTTGTGTTGTTTTCAAAACTCCGTAGAAGCTCATAGTAAAGTCGCCACAACTTTACTAGGGCATGACTTGGACTCGACTATGACTAATTTCGTGTGACTGACTGTGATATCATGACATATTTGACTTGATTTTCATATAAATACTTGAAAAAATCATAAACTTGACACTGGCAGAATGCACAACGTGCGATGCCAAGAAGTAAGAAAAAAAAAAAAAAAAAAAATCTAGTTTAATATTAAATAAACTATGCAAGCAAAAACTTAAAGAAAATGGAACGGTGTGGGCTGGGACTTTTTTTTTATATATTGTTTTTTTCTGTAACTCAATTTTCAAACGTTTCGAATCAGTTTTCGCAATATCGTCCAAGAAATAGACATTTCATTTTTATAAGAATTTTTATAACTGTTATCTGACCAAAACGTAGGTTACTATTTGCTTAAAAGTTGATACGGCCATACAACGAATTATTAATGGGGCCAGCATCTTCGTCTCGGAGCTCTTTCTTACTAGGAGCAGTCTTCTATAGAAAATTAAAAATCCTCCTAAAATTTTATGGTAATTATGTAACCTTCCTAATCTATATTAGGAAAGATACTTAATTACAATTGAATTTAGTTTTTATCTAAGGGTTTAAATAAAATTCCTTAATTAGTCTCGCAATATTAGTTAATCCGTCTTTTGACATTTCCTTTGAAATAAATATATCCGCTAAGGATAAAGACAAAAAAAGGATTTACTCTGTATTTACTCCACGTTTATTAATAAGGCCATATGTAGTATGTAGTAGTAGGCAGTATGTTGAACTGTTATTATTTTTCTCCAACTAATTTAACCTCGACCCAGTTTTTACGTGTACTTACTTTAACTTTCCGAATTCTGAAAAATCCAACATGCATCGTATCATATAAGTACCTAATACCGTTATAATTCAGTGTAGAGTATCTTTCGAACACGTGTGCTGTTGAGTTATATAACTAACAATTTGTCGAGGAGTTATGATTTACATATGAATATACGTACGTAAGTGCTGCAACATTTCCCCACAGACGGCGCGGCGACGGTGACGGTCGTCCACCCTCAATGACGTAGCTTCTAGTTAAGCCTTCAGTTGGTTCGTTATTTATCAACGGGCTGGGTGGGACATTGATATTTTCTTAATTTCTGTCTACGAAAGCTCTTATGCTTTTTGTTATCAACTTAAGAACCCACTTAATTTTGTATACAGACAGATTATTTAAGCTATTGTAAATGCAAGTAAACCTTCACTCCTCCACTCACTTCTTCCCGTTTCTTTTGTTTTCCTTCCTTCCTCCTTCACTTCTTCCTTCGTCGTACCGTGCGTAGTTTTTAACTTTTAAATTATGCTTACATCATCGAAAAGCGTAAATTGGAAACTTTAAAATATTCGTGACACGTATCACCTAGTACCTATTACATTTAGAAAAGCTAGACGCAACATACACTTTCTAAAAATGTACACTTATTTATTTTGATCTAAAGTAATGTGAAAATTTGAGAACGAGGCAAGTAAAGATGCGACCACAGAGACGTAGCGCAGCCATTTTTGTCTTATGGTAGTCATGGTAGGTATCACTTGTAGAAAGCTGTTAGGGGATCCAAACCCCCCCCCCGAAATGCCTTCGCCAACCCACCGTTTTATACATACCTACTTACGTATAGATCGTCGTCGTCATCTTAAAGTTGTTACTTATTGTCTCTGGTCCAGAGCTCGACAAAACCCCCGAAATAAGATCGACCCCTAAAAAATGAATTCCTGCCTACGGCCTTGCCATCACGAGATCGTCTTTCTTCTCAATACTTGTTACTATATAAAGGAACTGTTTCTAGGCGGACATATACCTCTTAGACGACCCGCTGTCAGCCGTGGATGCCAACGTGGGTCGGCAGCTGTTTGAGGGTTGCGTCAACGGCTACCTCCGCGGAAAGACTCGCATCCTGGTCACGCATCAGGTCCACTTCCTCAAGGCTGCCGATTATATCATCGTACTGAATGAGGTAATGTCTTGGAATTAATAAGTCGATTCTTTATAGCTATGATAGGTTAGAACAAAGTTCAGGATATCGCTAAAAAGTGGGCTAATAGGCTAGATGACTGGTTTTTTTTTATTGTCCTATTAAAATGTCGCCCATAAATATAGCTGATTAATGAAAAGAAAATGAAAATCTGATTAAAAATAAGCAACGTATAACCATTTTAATATCATATGAGCAAAGGGACAGAGTTTTCTCTAACAAAAACTTTAAATGCTCATATATCAGAACATTATTAACCGAATAAAATTATTTTTTCAATAAACATACTATATTTACTTAAATTCTCGAAGCTATTAGTTTCAACGATATACACATCGGTCATCTACCCTATTGACGTGCATCGCTTTTTGGTGGTTTTGTCAATAGGTAACTAGGATAAATTGATGATGATAGTTCAGTCGATTGCGCTCTCCGATTTCATACAGCAGAATGAGAATTTAAGCTGTAATAATTAGCTGGTGCTGGAGCTACCACCACCCTTAATGAATTCAGTTCAACCTAACCAATGGGAATCTACACTGCGTTTTTTTTCCGCTAGGTGGCGCATCGTCGATGTAGCCATAGTCAACTGTCAATCTCATACATTTTGTTGTTTTTTTTCTACAATTTAATGGTTTTACTCTTATTAGACTCGTATTACCAAATAATCTTCAAATACTGGTCTGTACAGCAATCCTTTGCCGTGCTAATTAAAGCTCTGTCCAACATAAAATGTAAACAAATATCTAACCTACAAATCTATTTCAGGCCGTCAACAGCTGTATAGATTCTTAAAGCAAGGCACAGTACCCAGTATTTTTCCTTGGACTAGATTATCGACAACGCTCTCATCAAGAGCAGATAGATATTAGCAACGATTAACAAAAGAACTTGATTTTGCCACATCCGGACCGCCGTTGGCGCCATCTGCGAAAAGTTTTGCTTGTGGAACCTCATTGTTAATGAATTTCAACAAGCACATATTATGAAAACTGACGTGGTTTTGACACATTTTTGTTTTATTTATACGAGGATACTCACGTTTAATTAAATCGGATACTACGACTATAGTTTCGATCACATCCGGTGACCTTTTTTAAAGAGTGAAAACAGAGCCCGACGCGCGTGCAGCTACGTCCTGCTTAGCTTTTGCGTTTTGTTTTTTTGCTTGTGCTAAGCAGGACGCAGCTGCACGCGCGTCGGGCTCTGTTTTCACTCTTTGAAAAAGGTCACCGGATGTGATCGAAACTATAGTCGGAGTATCCGATTTAATTAAACGTGAGTATTCTCGTATAAATACAATTATGTTATATGTAAAAATAAATAAAACAAAAATAACATATTGGTGCGTGTGGAAACGTACGATGTGTTTTTTTTTTGCGCAAGCGTATTAAGAAATATATGATATTGTTTTATTACGTAGCCGTAGAGAGAAAAATTATGTGACATATTGTTGTTACAATAAGCAGAATGATGCATTCATATGTTATAATTACCCCATTTGCACTGATAGGGTCGGATAGAGAACGTGGGATCCTTTGACGAGCTCGCGGCTTCCGGAAAAGCGTTCTCCATGATGCTTACTTCCTTGCAAGAAAAGGACAAAGATGGTGACAGTTTGAGTGCAAAGGTAAGACTATTTTACTTGTCGATGACAGCACCAAAAGGAATATGTACAGCTCAAAGATACAGCTGTACCAGAAAGAGTAGAAATTAAATAAAATGGAACTAAAAGTTTTCAATACAAAATATTATTCAGTGTTGTCAAGTTATTTTGAAGTCTTTTTGAAGAGTTTGCATAGAAAGTAGCGCCCCCATATTTTTTCTACTCTTTCTGGTACAGCTATACCTACAGTATAGCCTAACAAATGAAACTTTGAATCTTTCGCGATTTGCACCACTCAATGCAACATTGCCGAAATGTAGAGGTAGCTTTAGCTTAGGACATTTCAGATACGTAGGTGGCCTAGTGGTACAAATTTCCTATACCTCCTTGTATCAACTATACTAATATGTCTTAAGTAATCATTTATTTTCTACTTCAGCCAGAAGACGTCCACTGCTGGACGAAAGCCTCCGCCTTATTAGGGAGGGGTTGCCATAATTCCCACGCTTGGCAGGCGGCTTGGGGTTCAACATAATGATCTTGACATAGTTTATTTTGGGGCGTTAAAAAGTTCCGGTGATAAAAATAATACTATAATTACCCAAAATACACACAAATTCACCAATATTCCTTTGTGTACCTACAATGTGACTTACAATGTACCGTGATGGTAACTCGGGAAAGATGTGCGTTGCTATTGGCTAAATCAACGGGTCGCCAATATCTCACCAATTTTGTGTCCAGTGTCCACATGTGAGATTGATTCTCACCATTTAATATTGTTCGATGAGAATTATTCGAGATAGAGCTAAAAAGGACAAAAAATTAACCTTCATACTAACAACGACTTTTGTTTCTTAAATATACCTACTTATCTTAAAAAAATATCTATATTTTTTAAGGGCAATTTTGTAGACTCTATTTGACAGATCTAAACTTAGTAAAAATCACAAAATATTTAATATTTGCAGGCCTTAGCAATGAAAAATACAGCTATGCTTTTAGTAAATTTAGGTCAAATAACTAAAGCCTCGAAGGATTGGTAGTATTGCAACTTTTTGATCACACGATTCTAATTTCTAGTCCACATTTCTCATTTTATACATGTGTCCTCTTTATCGTAATCATAGCGGTCCCGCGCAGGACGACTAACTGGGGTCAAAGATCAAAGTGTAAATGCTCCCAAAGTTTGTGTTGGCAAGCTCACAGCAGATCTACTTAAAACTTTCAACTTGAAACAAGATTTTCGAGATGTGAGATTGAAATTGTTATCAAGGTTTTTAATTTCCCGTTGTAGTTAAATGGCTATCCAAGTAAGACGATGTTCTATTTTCTATCCAAATAATTCTAATACGAGTAGATCCCAAAATCACGAGAGTTGCCATAAAAATACTTCATGAAAAATATGGAAAAAACATACAATGCTATGCAATTGATGCTTGCAAAGTTTGCTTGTTGTGTGTAAATGTGTTTTTGTATTAAGTATCATGTTTATGAAATGTATCAATAGCGTTTTCCAAATTCTACCTAAGCCTATAGTAACTTATAGAGTTTTGGATAAACTTGCATAAACCCATATTATAATGGGGACATCGTCAATGACGATACACCATTTTATTTAGTGAAATGTCATCATCATCAGTCTGGAGACGTCCACTGCTGATCGAAGGGCTCCCCCTTAGACCGCCACACTGTACGACAACCTGCCATTTGCATCCACCGGTTGCCCGCGACTTTTACAATGACATAGGTCCACCTAGTGGGAGGCCAGAGAAATTAGGGCCATGTTTAGTGAAATTTAGTGAGGGCTTATTCTATAAAATTACTAGGTAGGTGCGAGGTGCGAGGCCGCCGTTACCTTGTTGTTTACCAGTACTTACGATGACTTGACAATTTTGGATGATTAACCTTAAATGATATAGAAAGCCGTATGTTAATGATAATGAATATTAGATAAGACAGTCATGTTTTGTTTCAAATATTTTATGGATTTATCTAAAGTAGGTAATTACTTTTATGACAACATCGTCTGATGAAATGTAACACACGTGTGTCGTGTCTGTGAATCGTGAATTATTTGTTAATGATGTCATAATATATCACATCGTTTGCAGATTAAGATTGATATAATCAAATATACAGAGATATTCTTGCTTACGTAATTATTACCTATGCAACTATATTTTTGAAATAGATGATTTAAAAAAAACTGTCTGTTCGATTCGTTACTAATGAAAAACATTTATACAGAAATACTTTTAGCATATACTTGTATATACAATGTGTAACAAAAAGGTTCAACAATACTGAAGGGTATGTTTGTACTCGTTATTATGAACAACTTTTAATATGGGGCCAACCAAGAAATAGCGCAAAAAAATATCAGATGTTCCATACAAAAAGCTCATTGACCTTGGGCAAAATGTATGAAATAGCTGATTTGCTTTTTACGATTTCGAGGTTGGTCCTATAGTAAAAGTTGTTCTTAATGATGAGTACATACATACCCTTCAGTATTGTTGAACATTTTTGTTACACATTGTATATGAAATTATGTCATTTATTGAAGAGAGAAAAGAATAATTTATTGAGATTGGACACTAACTCGCCTAACGCTAAACGACGGTATGGCAAATCTTAAATAATGATTTGGTTTTAGAGCACGGAAGAAAAAGAAGGTAGACCAGCATTACTGCGGCTACAATCTAGCATGAACGACGGCGAAGAACAGCAGCAGTTCGAAGCGCAGAAGATGGCGGACGAGGAGAGGCAGTCGGGCAACCTGCGCTGGGAGGTGATCTCCGCCTACTTCCGGTCAGGAGGGAACATCTGCTTTGTCATGTTCACAGTGGGGCTCGTGGTGTCAGCCACCACCTGCGCCGCTGCCGCTGATTACTGGGTCAGCTATTGGTAAGTGCAACGATAGGTACGGGTTGACTACCTTGATTTGATTGCCTTGCAGCTCAGTTGGTAGTATGTTAGCCTTAGCTAGCTCGAACCCACACGATTCCCACCCAGGACAAACATGTGACGAACATAGATTTTTGTTCTGAGTCTGTGCTATTTAGTATTTATATATTACATGGTATGTAACAAAATGTAATCACAAAAAACAGTATATAATTATTATATCAGTTAACTGGTTCCCATAATACTTACCTACAAGTTTTGCTTAGTTTTGGGCTAGACGGCGTTGTGTGAATGTATAATAATATTATATAAATTAATATATTAAAATATTAATATTATAATTATATATAATATATTATATAATATAAATAATAAATAGTGGTAGATAATTATAATTATTATTATTATTCCAATATTTATTATTATTATGGGTAAAGATGCCGCCAGCTTGCATCTTAGGGCAACCAGCAGCGCTGTCTGTCTGCGGGGTCTGCACAGCCTTAGTCATCTGACGCTCGATATTGGCCTACCCTTGAAGGGTGATTCGGCCTTATTCCACCATGCAGGTGGAACCTAGTAGATTCAAATATGCCATAAAAAAGATTGGACAAAATTATCTTCATAAATTTAATAGTGGTATGATTTTGAGGACTTTACTTAAAAACGCTATATAAGTTAACAAATGTCATCATATTTTATAGCTTTAGAGCGAAATAAAAAACTGAAGTGTACATTAGTATCTGACGTCGTTAAACTTTAAGCAGCGTTTAATTTAGGGCCTGAATGTCCGTTGTCCATATTTAAAACCAAATAACATGATACACGATGCGGGATTGAACCCACAACTTTGCAAAAAAACAAAAACATTAACTAAATATAATTTCAGACCAGTTCAGTCTTTTTTTTGTAAAATATAAATAATTATTTCACTTGTTAAAGGTCAAATCAGATGGCAACATACGAAGATGGATTAGACGGCGCCGAAATGGGTAAGTACAGGATTAGATACAACCGATTAGATTAATTATGTAGAGCAGATAACGATTTATATGAATATAGGCAATCATAATATAATATCATCTGTTTTAACTTTATTTCTAAACCATAGCATGCGATAAAAAAAATAACATCGACATTCCGAGGAAATAAATCGAGAATCTAGAGAATTAACGTTGTTAGTTGAGAAAAAGAATAATTATATGTATGCTATGAACTTTGAAACAGTACTTTGCTTATTTTAACGCCCTACGTTAAAATAAGCAAAGTACTGTGAAGCTCCCTAACTGTAACAACAGCTGCCCTACCTTCAGGTCTAGCTACGGCCATGAGTACTACTCCATAGAAGAAGACCTAGGAAGTATAGGGCTCACTTTAAAGTGGTTTCCACCATGTAACATGTTTCGATTTCGACCATGATGTACCTAGTGGTGGCGACGTAACTACACACCGCATATTTATGATCCAGAGACGAGTCTAGACACACTGGTGGGCCTGTTTACGACGGGCCAGTATCTGCTGATCCACGGATCCATCGTGTTACTCTGCGTGGTGATCACCAACATCCGCGTGTTCCCGTTCGCCTCACTCTGCGTCTCCGCCTCCAACAACCTGCACAACTCAATGTTCTCCACCATGATCAAAGGCATTATGAGGTTCTTTGACACCAGCTCTTCAGGTAATGATCACACTCTACTTTAACCTCTTATTGATAAGCCTTCTCGTCGGTGAGAACGTGACAGATCATGGTATACAATTAATTTTATATAGTCTGTAGTGGTAGGACTCTACTGCAGAGTCCGCCTGGGGAAGTACCACACCTTTGACAGTCATTCAACCGCTAAGCATTACTGTGTTCCGGCTTGAAGGGAAATGTTACCAGAGAAATTACTGGGTATGAAGAGATTTAACATCTAATATCTCAGGGTGACGAGCGCAGTGCAGGATTGTTTTCGCAAGTTCACAATTCTGGCACTGCTTTCTGGCAGGCGTAACGCTTACCACCAGGCGCACGTCTTGCTCGTCTCGTTACTTAACTGTATAAAAAAATATATCTATATATATTTGATATTGTAGGGTATACCCGCCAACGCTTATAATGCTCACCTTACACCTCTTATCTGAGCAAAGGAGTACGCTGAAAACCAGCCCTGCGTGACCCTCCGGGACCACGCAGCACAGCGCTGAGCGTACTTCTATTGCCAAACAACGACTGTTGTGTTTTATTTTAGTGTTGTTACTCGTGTTTTTGGCATTAAATATATTCTTATTCTTATAATATATTATCCTATTGAGACTTATGATTCAAGAATAATATCATCAACTTGAAAGTAAATTATGTTTTTTCAGTTTGTAATTATCTTAGGTCGGTAAGTTTGATTAGGTAAGTACTACTTGACAGTATTTGACATGTTACTGTCTGCTGAGATTTGTCTAAAAGCCAATGTTTCCCATATGAAAAAGTATATACCTACTTACTTTTAGTCAAAAATAATTTTAGTTTTGAACGCCTAAACTAAACGGGTGCCTCGTGTGCGTGACGTCACTATGAACGCAAAGTATTTTATTTCTATTAGTACCCTCAAAATAAGTAAATATAGTGCAGCGTGAAAGTATTTATATTATGTATTAGAAAACCCAATCCCCTCGAGGATAGGATTAAGTCCAGTGCTAAAGGTACCGAAATCGACAAATAACAAGATTTGCGTTTTTGTGATTGAGAGGATGAATTCAATCATTGATTTATTATTATGTATGAAAAAATTACGGCTAATAATAATTAGGCGTTCATATTTTTTTTAAAGAATGAATCAACCTGTGTAATTAACATGAAGATAATAGTAATTTAACTTAATATTGATTGATTCTATTACATTTGAGTTTTTTTCTTTTAGCGATAAGGCCGCCAATTTTTACACTAGTGCTAAGTTCATTTTTCTGTTGTGATTATCATGACTGTTTTTTTTTGGTGTGTACAATAAAGAGTTTATCTATCTATCTATCTATACGAATTTTGCAGTTAATAGCCAGAATGAATACATAATATCAAACAAATGGATGCGGTCTATGCGGAGAAATTCTCTTAAATAATTAAATACTATTTGGAATACGTGCCAAGGGCGGTGAAAACGATCATAACAAAGCCCTAAAACCGACGGAAAACAAAGCAAAAAACAAACGACCACTCACCGGTACATCTGGGGAAAATATTATATCCGTTTGTTGACATTCGCTGGGTATAAAAACAAATTCCCGGTTAATATGGCCATTCCAGGGCATAAACATCTGGTAGGAGTTTCTGAATTAAAACCATTGGCCTTTTGTTTTTCCGGTTTTTGTTTCGATACTACCGAAAAGTAAGTTTAATTTTTCATATTGGGTCGCTTACGAAACTGACTTACTAGTTTGTATAGAAGACTTGATTGTAAAAAAAACTTCTATAACAAACACAAAAGATAACACAGAAAAATATTGAAATAGCAAAAACAGAAAAAATAAGAAGACGGATTATTTTCTGATGCCAATAGTCAGAGCTGACACTCTGTATAATGGCCAGCCGGCCGATCTTTCCATGAGAGTGAAACTTCTGCACGTAGTACAAACGGTGATATGTACTGTGTCATTGGTAGTACGATTGTTCTGTGGCAATCATTGAGCAAATACATATTAGCCAATGGTAGCAATGTAATAAAATTAGCATGTTTTATTCCGTGAATAGAATGAAATATATAAAAAACAGAGACCTAAGACATCTCATATCTTAATAAAGTGGTATTTTTTCGATGATGGGAAATTTTACGCCAGTAGTAAAAAATAATATAATAGGGTACTTACACATATATTATTAAAATAGGCGTAGGTAGGTCCGTGCTGAATAACTGTTAGTATTATACAGAATTGCGTAGCTCGTATTTGTTTGACATAAATATTTCTTTTCAGGTCGCATCCTCAACAGATTCACAAAAGACATGGGCGCCTTAGACGAGATCTTACCCAGAACTTTGTTAGACGTGTTCCAAATCTACGGAACGTTGTTCGCTATCCTGATCCTTAACGCTATAGCATTGTACTGGACCCTCATACCGTCTGCTGTATTGCTGGTGTTGTTCTTTTTTTTGGTCAAGATATACTTGAAGACGGCGCAAGGAATCAAACGGTTGGAGGGCACAAGTAAGACTTTTTAGAATAAAATACAGGTTATCATTGCATTAGAGCATTAGATCTCATTACTTGGAGACTGTCGGTGGTATCTGATTTATTTATCTGATCTATGTGATTTTGTTACCTGTGTGTGACACTAATGTGTGACACTAATGTGTGACACTAACGTGTGACACAAATGACACTAATGTGTGACACTAATGTGGCACTAATGTGTGACACTAATGTGGCACTAATGTGTGACACTAATGTGACAAGAATGTGTGACACTAATGTGTGACACTAATGTGTGACACTAATGTGTGACACTAATGTGTGACACTAACGTGTGACACTAACGTGTGACACTAATGTGTGACACTAACGTGTGACACTAACGTGTGACACTAACGTGTGACACTAACGTGTGACACTAATGTGTGACACTAATGTGTGACACTAATGTGTTACTAGTGTGTGACACGAATGTGTGACACTAATGTGTGACACTAATGACACTAATGTGTGACACTAATGTGGCACTAATGTGTGACACTAATGTGACAAGAATGTGTGACACTAATGTGTGACACTAATGTGTGACACTAATGTGTGACACTAATGTGTGACACTAATGTGTGACACTAATGTGTGACACTAACGTGTGACACTAATGTGTGACACTAATGTGTGACACTAATGTGTTACTAGTGTGTGACACGAATGTGTGACACTAATGTGTGACACTAATGTGTGACACTAATGTGTGACACTAATGTGTGACACTAACGTGTGACACTAATGTGTGACACTAATGTGTTACTAGTGTGTGACACGAATGTGTGACACTAATGTGTGACACTAATGTGTGACACTAATGTGTGACACTAATGTGTGACACTAATGTGTGACACTAATGTGTGACACTAATGTGTGACACTAATGTGTGACACTAATGTGTGACACTAATGTGTGACACTAATGTGTGACACTAATGTGTGACACTAATGTGTGACACTAATGTGTGACACTAATGTGTGACACTAATGTGTGACACTAATGTGTGACACTAATGTGTCACTAATGTGTGACACTAATGTGTCACTAATGTGTGACACTAATGTGACAAGAATGTGTGACACTAATGTGTGACACTAATGTGTGACACTAACGTGTGACACTAATGTGTGACACTAATATGACACTAATGTAGCACTAATATGTGTCACTAATATGACACACTACTGTGTGTCACTAAAGTGGCACTGATGTGATACTAGTGTGTGTCAAAAAGTGACACGAATGTGTGTCACTGTGAACACTATATTTAGATATTAGTACATGTACTTACAATCAGTAATTGCTTAAGTCACTGCGCCAAAGACATACCTTTAGCAAAGCAGTTGCAGGTTAGTACTACCTATAGTACCACTTTCCAGCAGTGGACTGTGATATGTTGATCATAAAAAATCCTTCCATGTTAGTGATTCGTACACCCATAGTTATATTGCCGTCAATTGCCGTCATAGTTATCAAATCAAACTGCGAAAAAACTCTCTCTCTCTCTCTTCTTAAATACTCTTTCGATTCGAGAACGAATCAAAGAGTATTTAAGAATCCCCTGGGGGCTCGTGGTGGAATAGGCGAGTGTTTTTCGATCCTCCAGGGGATCGTGGTTGAATAGCGGGTGAAAAGCACAAGAATAGAGGATTCAAGTGGAACGCGCGCACATAATTATATGCTGGCGTATAGTGAACCCGCTTTTTAAATGTATTTTTTTAATTGTTTTTTTCATTTTAGCAAAAAGCCCGGTATTCGGATTGGTCAGCTCATCATTGAACGGCATTGCTACAATCAGGTCCAGCGGTGCCCAGGAACGACTTATCGAGGAATTTGATCATCATCAGGTAAGATTACTAATATTTTGAACATCTTTGTAATATTTCTCGTCAGTCAGAAGACGTCCACTAATAGACGAAGGCCTCCCCCTTAATAGGGAGGGGTTACCATAATCCCCATGCTTGGCAGGCGGCTTGCGGATCGCAAAATGCTCACCATCGTTAACGGAGAGGACGCTGCTGCCCGTTCTCCGGTGGTTCTGGATGCAGTTTTAGGGCATACCCAGGTCCTTTGTAATGTTTAGTTCCATAAAAACATTAACTAAAAGCTAAAATGGAGAGAAAATAACAATCATCAAGTCGTTTTGGCGATATAAGAGTATTAAGTGACATGTCGTCGAGTCGTCTAGCCACTCAGCTTAGCCCTTGGAGGGGCTGATTACAACATATTCGAGTTTGCTAACATACTTCAAGATATTTTTTTTAAATTAATATTTAATATTGTTATATTATTTTTTAAATACCAAACAATATTTTTTTGTTAAACTATTCATGACATAATAAAAATATTTCTATTAATATTAATAATTGTGATTTATCAATTTTAATAAGAATAGTTTTTTTTTTATTCCTGTTTGTAAGCAAAGTTTTACTCGGTACTAGGTTATTTTTAAACCTTTGTCTATACGAGTATATTATACTTTCCAATGTTTGCCTATTTTTTACTTCCGTCCTCTGTCTTCACGGGGAAATATAACATCGCGCCCTTTAAAAGGCGTTTTAGCAGAATCTTAAAAGGTCGGCATCGTATTTGTGGTGCTCCTGGTATTGCAGATTGGTATCTATGGGCGACGGTGATTGATTGCATCGGGAAACCCGTCCGAACGAAGCGAAGCGAAGGCCTCTGAGTCTAAGGGGACAAGTTTGCGTTTATATAATATATAAGTATGTTAGTTTTTGTATGTGTTAGGTTTTGTTGATCGACGATAACATGCAACCCATTGAACCGATTTTTATGAAATTTTGTAAGCAGGTAGTTCTGCAAACACAATTATTAAGTTCAAATATGAGCCAAATCGGTCAAGGAGCTTGGAAGATATGGGAGGCGCGAGGTCTTAGTTCGCTGCTAACGACTAGTTATTTTGATTATAGGATCTCCACACGTCCGCTTGGAACGGGTTCCTGGGAGGCGGCTCCACTTTCGGCTTTTACCTGGACACGATGTGCTTGGTGTACCTCACTACTGTGATATTCGTCTTCCTCTATATCGATTTTGGTAAGTATTTCTAACGAACTATAATCGAAAATAGTTATAGCGTGTACCGGATTACGCGTAACGGCATTGCTAAGACGAAAATAGGCGATGGGGTTTATCGAAAAATACTTCAACTCCCCAGGAGACGCGATCCCCAAGCCGCCTGCCAAGCTTGGAAATTATTAAGGGGGAGGCCTTCTTTCAGCAGTGAACGTTTTCTGGCTAATGATGTGATTCCTCAGAACCTACCTAGATACCGAACCATCAATATAAATAAATTAAAAATACAGTCACATAAGCCCATCAACCCGCAACCGGGGCCAGCGAGGTAATAATAGATAGTTTGGTTCAATCATCATTCTAAGGTCGGCTTACGCTATGTCCGACCCAGAAAAGCGAAAATTATATTTTCTAGGTCCACCATAAACTGTTATAAGTCAACAATATGTTAAAGCAGATTGGAGCCAATAGGATCTTAAAAAAATTCAAAGCTGAGTTTTTTTATACACTGGAGTGACGAGCCGAGCGAGATGTTTGTCTGATGGTAAGCATCACGCCTGCCCTTAACAGTAGCTGTGCTAGAACTGTGAACTTGCGAACAAAATCCTGAGCTGGACTGGACTGCGCTTGTCACACTGAAATATAAGATGTCAAATCTCTTCATGCCCAGTAATTCCTCTGATCTGTTGACTCGAAATGATGATGTTTCATCATTTCGAGTCAAGGCTGCTTTTTTGATAAATTTGCCCTTCACACCGAAACGCAGTAATGCTTTCATACTACTGCTTGGCCGTTGAATAACTGACAAAGTTGAGGTACTTCCACAGGCGGACTCTACAATAGATTTCTACCAGTAAGAACGTATATTTTTATAGGTGACGTGATAGCAGTAGGGAGTGTGGGTCTGGCCGTGACGCAGAGCAACACACTGACGGCCATGCTCCAACACGGTGCGCGCATGCTTGTCGAGTTCCTCGCGCAGCTCACCAGTGTCGAGCGTGTGCTCGAGTACACCAAGATAGAGACTGAGAAGAACCTGTTCGAAGGACGTGAGTATTTTGTGCCTAGCGCGAGTCATGCTAATTACGATTAATTTTGAGGCAATCCTTCTAACTTTGGGATCGGCAAAATGTCAATGCCTTCAGAAAACTCAGTCTCGCCTTCGAATATACTAGACCTGGGTACCACCGGAGGGCTGGCAGCAGCGTCCCCTTAGTTTATGGTGGTGAGTATAATGCGGCCCCCATGGGGATTATGGCAACCCAGTTTTTTTAAGGGGAAGTCTTCGTTTATTAAGAGGGAGGGCTTCGTCTAGCAGGGGACCCATTGATTTTCACATCGTCCCATTCCCATCGGGTTACGCCGTGGTTACTGGTCGCTTGCCTAGTTCGATGCAAAAAAAATACATAAAGAAGAATCAAGTCTACGTATTTAAAATAATCGGCTCGCCTGAAAAATATAAACAAGTGTGGCATGATGATCAACAACATGATTATGTATTTTAATTTTTTACAATTTCAATTTGTTTTTATTATTTACGAAACGTTATTAATTTATTATTACTAGTATTATTGACACAATTTATTATTAATTTATGACGAACCTCCTAAAATACCACTATTTAATAGGCATTTTATTGTTAAATGAAGTCGTCCTCTTCTCTTCTACTATTGCTGCGCCCGACAGGGTCCATATGGAGCTTCTTTTTGACAATATGTGTGTACACTATGGAAGCAATAAAGCGATTTAAAGCGACGTGGAAAGTAATAAATGGTGCAAGGAATAATATTCCGAAAGAAACGATACAGCTCAGGGTTGATGACAATAGATGTTCTTGTTATTAACGACCCCCACAACATTTCAAGTCTATTTAATAACTTTTATATTGACCAAATACCTGAACAAACAACAAAACTAAAGGCAACAAATAACTCGTGCAATGTGGGTTCCTTATTCATGGCTCCTACAATACCGCAAGATATACATAAAATAATTATGGCTTTAAAAAACACCAGTAGTACTGGATATGATGGTATAGCTACGCAAGTGCTTAAGTATGTCTCCAACACAGTGTCTAATGTTCTAAGTCACATCATAAATTCCTGCATAGCCAATGGCATTTTCCCGGATAAACTTAAGAAGACTGTGGTCAAACCAATCTTTAAAAAAAACGATAATCAAGACATGAGTTGCTATAGGCCAATAGCTCTGGTCCCCATTATATCTAAAGTTTTCGAAAAAGTTATCTATGATAGTCTATACAACTTTTTTGAACAAAATAACTTGTTTGTGCCTGAACAAGTAGGTTTCCGAAGGAAAAAAAACTATAAACCTAGCTATTTACAATTTTTTTAATACTGTGATGGCTAGTATTGATGTCAAAGTACCTGTATGTGCGCTATTTATGGACTTGACCAAGGCGTTTGACTTTGTAGATCATAATTTATTATTGAACAAACTAGAAACATACGGCGTTAGGGGTAATGTTAACAATCTTTTAAAATCATATTTAACAAACCGTCAACAATGCACACAGATCAGTAGCATTTGTCCAAACTTAAAAAAAGAAAAGATTCATACGTCAGAATACAAAACAGTCAAATTTGGTGTTCCGCAAGGGAGCGTTCTTGGTCCTTTATTAATGATCTGACTAAAATTGTGAATCACCCGACTGTTCTATTTGCCGACGACAGTACTATCCTATTCACAGGTAAAAACAAGACCTATGTAGAAAATGAGATTACTAAGACACTAAATATTGTTATTGAATGATTAACCTCTAATAATCTAAAAATTAATCTAAATAAAACAAAATTAATGACATTTCATAATAAAGTAAATAAATTAAATAAAATTGACATTGATTATTCTGGATATAAAATTGACATTATGGATAAAACCAAATTCTTAGGACTTAATATCGATTGTAATTTAAACTAGAAAGAGCATACTGAAATCCTCCGTGCTAAGTTAAACCAGCACTCATATGCGCTTTATATGCTCTCAAAGAGTGTTAGTAAATCTACAGTGGTAACAGCTTACAATGGTTATGTCTCATCGTTGCTTAGGTATGGAATTATATTCTGGGGTAACAGTACTGGGAAAGAATCAATTTTCAAGGCGCAGAAAAAATGTGTCAGGGCTATCTGCAAGCTGCACCAAATAGACAGTTGTAAACCTCATTTTCAAAGTTTAAAAATTCTAACCATGTCTTGCCTGTATATATATGAATGTGTGGTGTTTGTGCGCAATAATTTAAACTTATTTACAAATTTAAAAGTAGCTCGACATAAAAATAAAATAAATGTGCCTAAACGAAATACGGCATTACTCGGTAATAGCGTAATGTGTATGGCTCCAATGATTTACAATCACTTGCCCAAACAAATAGCCAGAATTGAAATGGCACATATCTTTAAGCATAAGTTAAAATGTTTCCTGCAGGAGAATGCGTATTACACTATTAAGGAGTATAATATGACAGACAAATTTTAAATTGAATTTTAATTATCTGACATTGTATAATTGTTTTGTTTTGATTTGTTTTTTGTTTGTTTTTTATTTTTTATTTTTAATCTAATTGTTTTATGACATTGTGATGACATTCCTTAATTTTTGTGCTACATACTTTATTTTACTTTGATTGTGTACTTATATAACATTATTACGAACAAATATGAGCGTGAGTGGAAAATATAATGACTAACTAACTAAAACTTTATTATTAATGCTGTGTAGGGTAGTCTAAAGTCTATTTGTAATTTGTTTCTTTATTTTTTATCGGGTTGATTAGGGTTTTTTTATAGTAGTCGTGTAAGTAAGTCAATCAATGTTATTTCTTTTTTAATTCTCTTTTTCAATTTTTTATTATTATGTGTATTATTTCTAGTTCTTATCACAATATTTTTAAATGTTGTATTTTGCATGCCGAAAGGTAGAATATGGCGGCCACTAATATGTTTTTGTTCCACCTATACTTTTATACCCATATACGCAATAAATTGAAATTGAATTGAATTGAATAAATATCTGAATCTGAATCTGGCTAAAATTAATATTGTACAGAATGAGATGCACATAATATAAAGAAAAAAGTATAATCTAATCCGTAAAAAACAAGATTTCATTAGTTTTATACATCGGAGCAATACCGAGGAAAAAGGCTCCAATCCTGCACCGGCGGCTGTTATTGCGCTTCAACAATTCATCGCGATGAAAAATTTAATCTTTTTTATGTTCTCGTTGCCACAATTTTTTATTGGTTTTTGTTTATTCAGAGGTAGCCGAGCCGGCGACGTGGCCGCAGCAGGGAAGGATCGTGTTCCAGAATGTTTACCTCAAGTATGCACCCAGTGAGGCGCCCGTACTCAAGAATTTGAATATTGAGATCGAAAGTGGGTGGAAGGTACGGCTAACCGTTTCTCCATATAACATGTAGTATCAGTAGAAATATTGCCTTTTATTAATTACATCGACCCTGAAAGGATTAGTTCGCAGCTTGTAGTTAGGTCTGGTCAAAATATCTCAGGTTCCCCAGCAAACATTGGCTCTTTGGCTCATTTCCCGACGGTTCCCACCATTTTGAATTTGGTGGTTTTATTTTTGGTGGTCTGGGCAAAAACCTCCATTATTTCACGACACAAATTCCGAATTCCAACCTAAAAAATAACTATAGAGATAGTGGTCGATTCTGACGGTTTTAGTTGACAGTACTAAACGAACTAAAGTATTGCTGTCCTTAGCTAGCATGCCTAGTAAAAAAGTGACAGCAATATTTTGATTAGTGTAGAACTGTCAACTAAAACCGTCAGAATCGACCACACTGTACTCCAAAAATAGAATTTTAGAAAGCACCTATATAGAAAAAATATTTTAAAAAAATAAATGTTTTAAGCTTTTTATATGGAGTAACTTGACGAGCGAGACGTTCGCCTTGTAGTAAGCATCACGCCTGCCCATAGCAGTAGTAGTAGTGCTAGAATTGTGAACTCGCGAACAAAATCCTGCGCCGCGCCGCACTACACTGCGCTCGTCACCCTGAAATACCCATCACACCCACCATAAATAAAATATTTCATTTAATATGTAGGTACTATTTCATTTTACATTAAATTAGTAAGTATTTTAAGTTTACTCTATAATTTTTTGTACAGGTTGGGATAGTAGGGCGGACTGGAGCAGGGAAGTCTTCTCTGATATCGGCTATGTTCCGATTTGCGTACATCGACGGGCTCATAACGGTTGATGGATTGGACACGTCGCTGGTATCTAGACAAGTAGGTGCCTTACATTATATACAAGTTAAATTGGAACATTATAACCCTTTCTTTTGTCCTGACAATCGATATACCGATAATCGATGTGGATGTTCGAGTTAGGGGTTAAATTGATTTCAACTTTTTAATAATTATTACCTCTAGGTGGGTATTATTCTTTAACTTTTATGTAAGTACAGTAAATATATCGGGGCTTACTTAAAAACGTTATCGTCTTTTAACTTCAGCGCCATACGAAAATGAAGTGCGCAATACTATCTAACTAACGTCATTTAACTTTAAACACCGTTTTTAAATAAGACCCAAATGACGAATCGATGATGACAACGATTATGGTTTTAATATGCTGAAAAATACAACAACCTTAAAGAAAAAAAGAGCTAAAGAAACCTAAAAGAAAAGTTAAAAAAGTACTATTTCGATGCCTGTTTAAAAGAAATCGTCACTATGTGGAGTCTATGACTCAAAGTTTTATGAAATTTTATTAGATTAGTGATCATAGATTTTTGAAACTCTATAATTGTAAATTGTCATATCATCTAAATGATTAATAACTTATCATGAATGATTGATTTCTCATGAGGTGTCGTTAAAAAAACTGCTTTTATATGATAATGACCAATTTAGTCCACAGGTCTGCTGGATATAGGCCACTTCCAAGTACAACTTAATCTTTGACTTTTCTAATCATACTAAATTCCTAAGAGCTGTTTCTGATAAAATAACGATCTACTAACATAAGAACTTGTTAATATCAGGGTGTCCTATATACGCTAATAGTTTAAAGTATCGTTCCGTAATGAAATTGACCCGCACCTAAGCCCCGCTCTGGTGGCAAAACGTGCGCGGTTCGCCGGCGCTATCGAGTAGCGCGGTTCGCCGGCGCTATCGAGAAGCGCCGGTGAACACAACACACAAAAAAAGTCACACTAGTTCCATGGAACAACAGTCAAATAAGTTATGCAAGGCTGCAAATTTATTTTCTGGCGCAAGTACTTGTATTGATAAAGGTACGACACGTAGAATAACTTTGCTGCCGAGCGAAACACAATTTATCACCTCACTACAGCGAGGAAAATTCTAGTTTTTATTTTTCATGCCATCTTCGTGCTGGCCAGTGCGATTATTCTAAAAATTATGTTGGTGCACTCTGGGCGCACTGACATGAAATTAATAAGTATTACTTGTATGCATTTTCAGTGGACTGGCGGTACATAAAATTATTGAATAAAAAGGTTCGAATTTTAAAAACTCTTTCCACGCTAGCGGAGAAAATGCAATGTTGCACTCAGATTTCGAAAGATAAACAGAATCTTTCCGAGCTTGTGAGGTGAAATAGTAGATTGTTTACCAAGTTTGTTATCCAGAGCGTAGCGAAAGACTGTAAAGAAGAATCCTGAGCGCAGCGAGGGATTCAAAGTACTCGAGCTTAAAAATAGTGTTGATCCCGAGGTGGACACTCTGATTTTATTTTTTTATTTATATGTTACTCTCTGAGAAAATAAGAAAGTGCAAGAATAAGAATAGTACCTACGTTTATTTCATTCTTACTACTCCACTCACTTCTCGCTTTCATTGAGGAAGATACACTGAGTTAAAATAAAACAAAGTAAAATCCGAATTTGAGTAAACAATTACGAACGAAGGCGGAATGCATTTCGCGCGCCTTCCTGTTTCAAACAGCCTGTTACTTGTTCATACAATGTCCGTGGTTGATCTCTTTGGTGATTGGAACTTTTACTAACAATATCTAAATTCTAAATTCAAAACAGGGCAGAAATGAGCTGTTTTCCGCGCAGAGGGCGGGAATTTGCGAGGAACAAAGGTCTTTTTGAATAGATGTGATAAAAATATGTTTATTGTATTTTTTTTTAGATGTCTTGTTTTTTCGATTTGAACGGTCTCTAGCGTCGAACACCAGTATAACCGCCTCACTGCCACATTAACTTGTTTGCCAAATATCAACTTTAAATTCCATTATCATGTAAAATAATACAATTATTGTATTTTTCAGGGCCTTCGTTCGAAAGTATCCATCATCCCTCAAGAACCGGTGCTATTCTCCGCCACAATCAGATACAATTTGGATCCGTTCGACATCTATAGCGACGACGAACTTTGGAGGGCACTCGAGCAGGTCGGTTTTAACAATCAAATGTACGAGTACTTGAATGTTCTTTTAACAACTTTCAAAAAACAAACTTTCACTTATTGTTAACATATTTAATTTAAACAGTATTTTTTTTCAAAAACTGTATTTTAGTTACGAGCTTGTATACACTCTACGGCGTAGCGTCGTAGACGCGATTGCTACGTACGAAATGTTTAATTTATAATTTTAAGATCAAGAAAAGTAAGAATACACGTTTGTACACGTTTTTGAATCTATAATTTTAAAGATCTTTAAATTATCAATTACTCGTGTACTTAAATCGCGACAACGCACAGCCGAAACAAAAATATAAATATAGTGAATAAGAATACATAAAATAAAAATAAAAAACTAATAAAGATAATAATAAAGTAAAATATAGGGGTTTTATGCAATGTAAATGAAAAGATACAGGCGAAGAGAAAAATCAGAGAAGAGTTAAACACATTTTATTTACTTTTGTTTATTTTATAGGTGGATATGAAATCCGCTGTGCCGTCACTAGACTTCAAGGTCACGGAAGGTGGAGCCAACTTCTCTATCGGGCAGCGTCAATTGATGTGCCTCGCGCGAGCCGTGCTACGCTCCAACAAGATTCTGATCATGGATGAAGCGACCGCCAACGTCGACCCACAGTGAGTGCTATGACACACATTGTACTGTTTTGATGCTTGTCACTGGACTACACAGAGTGAATTTTAATAAACGCAAAACCTCTCGCGAATGCTGCTTCCCTAAATCTTAGGGTCTTATCACATCTATCTAGTGGTATGCGAGCGTCTTCAAAGCGGAGCGGGCACGCAGCGAATATGTCGTGAACGCGTGTTCGCGACGTTTTCGTCGCCTGTTCGCGGCGAGTTCACGACGTACAATACACTCAGTAACAGAATTGATTCCGACGAGGAAACACTTCTGTTGGCTTTGTTACTTCGAAGACGCAGAAAATGAAAGCATTCAGGCACGAAACGGGTCGGGCACGGGTTCTATACGAGAATGTACAAAATGCCGATCGCGCCTAGCTCGTTGCGCGACCGCGACGTATTCGTTGCGCATGCGCGGCGTTTTTGTTGCTCGTCCGCCACGTATTCACGGCGCGCCCGCTCTGCTTTGAAAACGTTCGCTAGTGTGATAGTAGTCTTTCCTAACAACTTTTGTTCTATGAGTTTTGACAAAGCTTGACGCGACGTATAAATAATAAATTAAAGTTTTATAAAGTTCTGTCATGGCTACAAAACATTCGAGAAAGGACGGGGATTTTGAGTGTCACTGAATTTTTTGGCTTTGGTAAGGACACGAATAGAGACGTGGAGCTGATTTTGCAAACAATCACTTGGAGATGCCCTAAGAAGAAAAAAGTTCAGAAAGTTTTTTTTACCATGTCAAAGTCGGCTCCTTCGCTTGGCCCTCTTGCTTAAGGTCTCATTTAGTCTCATCTCTCATTGCTCTCATCTCGTCATCATCATCATCGTCTAGTTACGCCATTTAAATCCTTAAAAAGCCTTATAACGTTTTTCTTATGCGCTTGGCCTAGTGGTGAAATCATCACATGCGTCCGCATAAGGCCAAAACTTTCTATGCTCTTAAGACCTTATTAGTAAATGTGGAGCAGCCTCAGAATAGTGAATGCTTGTCCTTATTAACTAGTTACAAATTTGATAGAAAGGAAAATACTATACGGATTAGCTATTCAAATACAAACCCACGTTTATCCATAAGTCCCTCAAGTTTTTTAATGGAAGATAACGAATTATATAAAGTCACTAAACTAAACCTGGACTGGACCTGGGTATGTCCTTAAACTGCAACCAGGCCCACCGGTGGACGGGAAGCTGCGTCCTCTTGGTTTACGGTGGTGACCATTCTGCGATCCCCAAACCGCCTGCCAAGCGTAGGGCAACACCCCTCTATAAAGGGGGAGGCCTTCGTCTAGCAGTGGACGTTTTATGGCTGACGACGACTAAACTAAAGTTCTTAAGTAGTAACAAAGTTGAGGAAACGAGAGCTTTTTCGTTAGTGAAAATTCACCTTGTATTCGAAAGCAGTAAGGTTCTGTTTTACATTAACTGCATACTTGTTTGTTCCACAGGACGGATAACTTCATCCAGCAGACGATCCGGCGCGAGTTCGCCCAATGCACGGTGCTGACCATCGCGCATCGACTCAACACCATCATGGACTCGGACCGCGTGCTCGTCATGAGCTTCGGAGAGGTGGCAGAGTTCGACCACCCCTACATCTTACTCTCAGACCCAAACAGCGCGCTCTCGTCCATGGTCAGAGAAACGGGAGACAAAAACAGCTCCAAGCTCTTCCAAGTAGCCAAGGATGCGTACTTCCAGAGTAACCTGAAAGAGAATGCGCGATGATATTTAAAGTTCTGATAAGTTTGTAGAGTGATGCAATCTCGGGTTGACAAACCACCGATACAAACTATAGATCTAAAAGAGATTGCGTAATATACGAATGGAGAAATGTATGAGAGAGAAGAAACTTTAGCATTAGTTGGAAGTGCAAGGAGCATCACATACGGAATGTAAGGAGAACATACACTGTGTGAGAAAAACCAGTAAATGTCTCGACAAACCTTATTAAAGCTTAATCAGTTTCCGGAAATATTACAAACATTTACGGCCCAGTTTACATCTTTTATCATAAGGTTCCGTTTTAGTCGAATTACGAATGTTATTTTTACTATAATAAAGTTATATTACTAAGTACTTATCTAGTTTATTAATGCCTTAAAATGTAGGTCAAGACTCTATAAACCTTAGAAATGCTACTTTTTAAGAGATTTGATGATTTATTAGGGTTACATTGATGTATTAGGTTGACAGAACTTAAATGACTTAGTTGAGCAATTTCAGCTTTTTAAGAGAACACAACATTAAAATAAATACGATTTTCCTGAGGAAACTTCAAGTATTACAAGCATACGCACGACATCAAAAAAGAATAAAATTATTTACTTAAATGATGTTTTTCCTTTCCAACAATCGTAAAGTAGCGCGCTCGATCCCAGGCCCGTACCACTAACTTCTTTAAATTAACGTATTGATTTAATAATAAATACTACTTCCTTTTTTTCCTTTTTCCTTTTTGCCCTCAGAGTGAGAGAGCTATCCTTCTCATCATCTCCGAGCTCCTTCCCAAGGAGAGAGCTATGCTCGGAGATACTTTGCGCTATAAAATTCGGAACGAGGATATACGCCGTAGAACCAAAGTTACCGACATAGCTCGCAAGGTTTGCAAGTTGAAGTGGCAATGGGCAGGCCACATCGCTCGAAGAACTGATAACAGATGGGGAAGAAAGGTTCTTGAGTGGCGACCGCGAACCGGAAGACGCAGCGTAGGAAGGCCTCCCACTAGGTGGACCGAAGACATTGTAAAAGTCGCGGGCAACCGGTGGATGCAAATGGCAGGTTGTCGTACAGTGTAGCGGTCTAAGGGGGAGGCCTTCGTTCATCGTTCATATCGTGAGAAACGAGAGTACGAGTTTGGAAAAAAAAGACAACGTATCACCGTCACATCCGGTCACGTTTTGTATGTGAGTTCACCAATCCGAGCCGGATCAATAGCGTGGTGGCATATCCCAAATTCAAATTATTTATTGACAACACCAAAATTACTTCTAATCACCCTTCGAGAGTTGGCCCGGGGTTGGTTGGTTGGGTTGATTCGGGAGTTGGTTGGAGTTGCTTTGGGGTTGGGTTCGGGGGTTGGTTAAACAGCAATAGGATGTTAAAAGCTGGCGAGTTGTTTTCCTTGTGTTGATACTTACTTATTATATCAACACCTTACGCGACGTCTGCTGGGATTGCGGCATCGGAACAGTTTGTAAGCAAGAAGCAGTGCAACCAGAGAAAGACCTATCACGAAACAGTGACCTTTGTAGTCCTGGATCATCGATTCCCAACTATCATTAGTACAGCCTCCACGGCAACATCCCATTTTAAGAACTACTAGTTGTTTTGGTCTGCGTAATGTGTTTTTGCTTCACATCTAACCCATTATTATTTTTAAGAAGTATTTATGGCTGTAGAATACATTTTAATTTTTATTCAATTATGATACTCCATAATTTCAGTTTGACTAAATTTGACGTTCCTATTGTGTCGAATGACAGAGACTTTGAGCAGAAAAATGTGACAAATTAAATCAGGAAAGCTTAGCAGCAAAGATATAGGTACTATTTTACATCCTCATTGGCAAAGATTGGGGCAAGCAATAAAAAAATATTAGATTACTCTGAATTTACTTTGCATTACACATTGATACATTGAGCTAATATCTATAGAGTCACAAACGTGCAAAAAAAATTTCCGCCCCAAAACTGGGCGCACGCTATGCAGTGCGCCGACTTTTTGAACGACTTGAACTACGATAAGAGTGGTTGATTCGGCACGGCACCCGACAGACGCCGGACTGACCGAAACACACTGCGCAGAATTAACTTCTGCGAGCGAGACGGGCGTCTCGAGAAATTTGTTACGGTATTTCGGGCGAAACAGGACGGTTTTTCTTACGGTTTTTCTCGTCGTATGCGCCCGGCCTAAGACACAAGCACCCAAGCATACATTGAACACTATACAAGCGACATAAAGTCTAAATTCGAACAATTCTGAACTATATAATGCACGTATAGGTATGTACAACGGCACTCTGACGTTTTTTGACTGTTTTTACTTAGAGATTGTGACTCTTTAGATATAAGCTCAATGGCAAATACATAGCAAAAATATTATGCTGTTTTTGACTGGCACTTATTAAGTCTGCGCGAGAAAGAGGTAAATCCTTCCTCCAAGGTCTACGCCTTTGATAAATTATATGTCTAGATAGACTGATGGATCCTAAACGCGTCGAAAAAAATAGCGGTTAACTGTTAGCCTCTTATGCACACACACTATAACAACGACAATGGTGCAACGCGAGTGTAAGACATGGCTGTCACGCACACTAGTATAATAAAGTTGGCCTGTCATTTTTCGTTCATAAACAGTACGAGACTCTATCTAGACATATTATTTATCAAAGGTCAACGCTATCTATCGAGTTGAAGAAAACTACTTTATTTTTATCGCTCATTTAGCTTTATCGCGAGATTTTCCCCGTAAAATACTTCATTAGTCTTTAACATTCCCAGCGCTAATTCAAATTGGTGACTCCGTCCGATTGGCGGTATTATTCGCCTATGACTTTTTTTTTTCAGACGTATGCAAGTGTATTCACGATATTTCTCTTCATCTAAATGGTAAAGATCACAAAAACGTAGATACGCTTACGCTTTTGATTCCGTTTACGCACGAACGCTGACCCAGTTTTATACCAAGAAATTTCTGTCTGTGTTTCTGTTGTGTTCTGACTATGTTACCTAAATAAAAGACCTACATACAAAAAAAAGCTGTTATCTGCGGGTAGTACTAGTATTAATTCTGTCTCTGCGGGTAACATCTTTCTACCAGTAGTGTATATTGTATTGTATATTGTTATATGTTCCTAAATGGTTCCTAATAAAGATCAATTTTAATTTTAATAAATAATTAAAAATTATAATAATAAAAATCATTTTATCATATGTATTTTTCAAACGTGTTGTGTGTTGGGGCACTGTCCTGATCTAGTTACAGATGTTATATAATATCATTTTATGGTTGACAACCCTGTCAAGTGTGACAGGGTGTGTGTGTGTGTGTGTGTGTGTGTGTGTGTGTGTGTGTGTGTGTGTGTGTGTGTGTGTGTGTGTGTGTGTGGCTGCACAGCGGCAGCTCACACCACCTGTTATAAACTGATGATGTTGTCAAAGATGGTAAGCCCACCTTCGCGTAAAATACAAAGAAGAGAGAATAAGAGTAGAGTAGTAAAGAGTAGTAAGTAAGTAAATAAGTTCGTATAGGCTGAGTGGCCAGCCCTAGTGTCAGAGTTAATGTGCCGCCCGAAGGCCTCTGGCATGGCTGACGGTTGTTGTTATAGAAACTAGAACAAACAACCGGGACCAACAATTTAACGTGTCATCCGACCCACGGTAGCGCTCAGAAATAAATGCCACTCACGGTCATCCATCCGAAGACTGACCGGACCGGAAGAGTAGTTGGTTGTAGGTTGATAGATGCAGTGATTTTCTTTCCCCAAGGCAAACTCGCAGCTAACAATCCTCGAGGTAAGTTTTAATTTTCTGAACCTCACGATATGCGAAACATTCGGAATGTCGAATAAGTTATAATCCAAGTGTTTACATAATTCAGCGCGGGTTTAATTACGGGTTGTACGCGCGGACGTGCCGCATTGCGGGCCGGGACCCCATGAGAGGCGCGACCATTGAGAATACTCCGATCACAGACCTGTAGAAGCCGTCAGTGAATATTGACCTACTTTTCTTTCGTGTCACAAACCTGATTTTTCTAGTACTTACTTTATCTAGTGACATCATAGTAGGTGCAAAAATGTAGGTACACTTGAATGTTTTTTATTTATTTTATCTAATTTTTCTTGTGCCTGCGGGGCTAACGACTTTAGCCCCGCTACGCGGAGCGAAAGGGACCACTTCCTCCCCGCAGCGGCACGTAAAATCTTGGTGACAGACTCGTGTCTCCCCTAGATTTCTCAGGGAGACATCAGGATTAAAAAGTCCTTATATCTTCTCAGGCCGGGGAGATATCAGAACTTACTTTTAAAATAAATAATCTTTTTCAGACCACGGGAGCAAATAAAAAAGCGTCAGATCTCATGTTTGTCGCCCTCGGTTTCGCATCGGGGGGAGACAATATACATGAGATCTGACACATTCTTTACTTTTGCTCTCTAGGTGAGTAATCTACAAATTTATTTCAATTGTTAGTCCCGGTTGTTTTTTCTGTATTTCCGTAACAACAACCGTCAAATCATGTCAGAGGAATTCGAGCGGCACATTAACTCTGACACTAGGGCTGGCCACTCAACCTATACCATCTTACTTTATAGTTTAAAATGGATTAGTCTAGATCTAGTGGCCTGGTGGCTCTGGTGGCCTCTGGTGGCCTGGGAATACAAACTTATTACCTATAATTAATAATAATAATAATAAACGCAGGAGCGGCGTTGTGGCAAGCCTTTGGTGAGTGGCGTCACCGCGTACCCTGATTCTTTGGGGCTAAATGAGACCCCAGACCTCCGGCTTGCCTTAACCGGCTGTCCGGGGGTGGAAAACGCAAGAGCTAAGAACCTAAGCTCCAGGGTGGAAGTGTTAAAGTGCAGCACACCTCTCGACACCCTAAGCCGTCCACGCCAATGTTGCTCCTCCGGCACCGATATACCGGCCTTCATGGGGGGCCCAATTAGTGGATGGCGAGTCATCACCTGCCTAAGTATTTTGATAATGAGACAGAATTGGCAGGTGCCGTTTCTCATTCCATAGACCAGTCCAATATTTCATCAAAAATTCACCAAAATAGCCCGATAATTTTTTCAATTTTATACCTTAATGTTAAAATAGTGTATCATATTCTATTCACACCCATGTAATAGTTTTATAATGATATTTTTGTATCTAACAGGGCATCTTGGTGTTGGCTTCGGCCCCACCAATGCCTCTTAAAGGTCCGGGCTTAGACCGGAGTCTCATATTTAATAATAAGAATTTAATAACATTTATTAATAAATTAAATTGGAATTAAAAAAAAAATATATTAGTATTTTTTCCTTTTTTTTCTTTTTATAGCTTACGAGTTTCTTGAGTAATGGTTGGTACTTAGATTATCTCAATTACTGATAAACAAGAAGTTTACTGGAGTTTGAATTACGTTTTCACAGGCACTTTTAGTATAATATGTAAAGGCATGTTAGTGACATTTTGGCCTAGTTCATACAACGAAGTATGGGAAATTTGTACCCAGCCCTGGATCTACGATTTTTTCGAACCGGGGCAAAAACTTGATAGTGGCGCCCCTACACAAAAAAGTTCTTCGTATTTTTATTCCTAATATCTTTTTCCTAAAAAAAAATTTATCGGCTAAAAATAAACTATTTTAGTTTTTTTATGGTACTTGGGTAATTACGTCGAATCGGGACTCAATCAAATATTGTTTGAATAAAGACTGGCTGGTACGACGGGCCCATAATCGCGCCGCCAGCAGAAAAAAAAAAAAACGCAGCGGACTACAGCCCGCGTTTTCGTAAATTTTCACGGATTGTTAGAAATTCATGGTTTTGATTTGAAAAATGAGTTCTTCATGTGACAGTGAATAAAATATGAGGCGACTTTTATTTTCTCATAGTGGGTGATGAAAAGTAGATTGTATAACTAGGGCGCAAAATATATGTTTGGCTTGGGCGACGTACTTTGAATCCCTCGCTACGTTCCGGGATTCTACTCTAGAATCCCACTTCGCTCTGGATTCAAAAAAGTGCCCTAGCCGTAAAAATATTATTTTGCTCCCTTATGATACAATCTACACTATTGTAGACTACTAAACTGAATACAGTAATAATTAAGTGGCACTCGATGAAATGTACGGGACTGATGATTAGTATAATCATCAGTCGGGTACGGGACTGATGATTAGTATAATCATCAGTCCCGTACATTTCATCGAGTCGGGATTCGGGATTTCATGGTTGGTCACTCGGTCTCATAGTAAAAAATATTTACGATGATGAGTACAATGACCTCGTTTCTGTTTAACGCTCTGCGTATCCTTATATACTCGTACCTGCGTCATCGTCAGCCAGAAGACGTCCAAAGCTGAACAAAAAAAAGTTTAATTTCAGGCGTTTTGACCCATAAAATACAAAACAGGGAGTTAGTTGCCGTGATCCGCACGCTTGTCAGGCGGCTTGGGGATCGCAGAATGCTTACCACCTAGAAGGACACCCGGGCTTCCGGTGATTCTGGATGCAGTTTTAAGACATACCCATATCTTGTATAATAATAAGGTATAATACTGGATTATATCAGAGGGGTATCACTCCGAAGTTTAAAGTAGGTAGTTCGGCCGGCGCGCCCATCCACTAGGCGCACGGCAGGGTTGAGGTCACGAAACGATCTAATCCGTATAAAACATACTGTTGTGTATAAATAAAAGGAAGAAGATGAATCGAAATTATATCTTTTTTTGAATTCCCGAAGATATTGACAGATAAGTTACTTAGTACCTATATTTTGTTAATAACCACAACTTAACTACTCTGTAACTGTAGTGCCTACTTAGGTACATAATGAGTACGAGATTTTTATTCGTAGGCGTATACGTAGGCTTGCAACTGGATGCATATGGCAGGTTGTCGTACGTAGTACTGTTATTTATTCTGTGATTATATTAAGCTTGGGGGATTCTCCCTTGTTTCGTATAACAACGTTTCCTATAATTTCACTAGATATAATTTCAGTTCATATAAAATCAGTTCGCATAATTATTCATTACACCTAATATTTATTTACTATAATTTTATTTTGCACAATCATTCATATCACATAATTGTTCACTTTGAACAATATTGTTTGACCGAATATTCATTTTTAAAAATTATACTTGACGTATTATTTAAATGTATATTTGTTAAATAAATCTAACTAATGGGTAGGTACGTATCAAAATATTTATAAGTGGGGAGAGGAAGTGGGTTTTAATATAAAAATAACAAGCTAAACGTACTGACGCATGTTGTCTGACTCAGTTCTGTCAGTAGAGGAGACTCCGGGTGGGATCCTGCCAGAAGCTCTCGCGGTCGCCCCTGAATTTTGCCCCTAGACCTCCCTTGAGCTTCTGGCTCCCGCCCTTTTTATATACACTCTAGGGGTAGGGGAACCACAAGCCTAGGTGGAGTCGGGTGCTCTGATTCGGAGCTATCAGCCATTACACCATTAACCTAACCAACTCAAGTCGGGTATATGAAATAGGATTAGATAAAGCAAAAATCACACCAAACGAATATTATATCAAATGAACATTATACCATTTGAACATTAGCGCAACCGTTGTTATATCAAACAAATGTTATTTGAAATAAAAATGATGTAAACTAAAATTAAACAAAACGATAATTATACGAAACGTTGTTAGTTCGTGTAAAATTATATGAAACGTAGTTATATGACACAGCGGGGACCCAAGCTCGGGGTGTAGTAATTCGTGTTGCTTGTTTTTTTTCTTGTTTTTATGTGAACCGAAATGGTTAACTTTTTGTATTCAACAACTGATATTTTTTTGCCATTTCACGTTTGGGGATAGTAAAAAAAATTCACAACCAAGAGTAAAATTCCTACCTAAAAACCTACATTTCAAGCTTATAACCCTGTATGTATGTATTTAACGACTCTCTATTATACAGGGTGACATTGAATTCATAGGCAATATTATGTTATAGAGGGTTATTCAACTCATCGTAATGAATAACTTTTACAACGAAATTAAAGCGTATATCGAGAAAAAAGTCAGCTGCTCCTTACATTTTTTCGTCACCTGTTCGCGGCGAGTTCACGACGTACCACTCAGTAACAGAATGGATTCCGATGAGGTAACACTTCTGTTGGCTTTCTTATATCGAAGACGCAGAAAACGAAAGCATTCAAGCACGAAAGAGTTCTGTACGAGAATGTACAAAATGCCGTTTGCAGCGAGCTCGTTGCGCGACCGCGGCGTGGTCGGTGCGCCATGTATTTGCGGCGCACCCGCTCCGCTTCGAAAATGTTTACAAACCGCAGCAGCAGCGCTGTGATAGCAGTCTTAGATAATGCTCATGAATTTAATGTCACCCCATAGAGTAAATTCTGAGGTCTAATCTTGAAACACATAGTTACTCACCGTTGAATTCAATAGTTGAATTAATTTAGCTGCAGACCCGACACTTGTAGAGGCTCCAGCTCAAGTAGACTATGACTAGCGCCATTATTATTGTAAGAGCAACAATTTTCGGGTTAAATTGTAAATCAGGTGGAGTGGCAACTTGGCATGGGGGAATCAAGTTTTGTGATGTTTGAATTCTTTTTTCACCGCAGCAACGCATGGTCATTATTTTGGGTAAGGGTCAGTTTTTATCCATTAGTCACAGCCATATTAGAATTGTTTTCTGACGGATGCATGATGCATGCAAGATATTAAAAAAGTAAATACCTACATAATTTGTTTTGATATTTGATAAGTAACTAGCGAAAAATGTTTATGGTTACATTTATCTACACACAGAGTCTACACATGATATTGACTTAAATCTCAACACATCATGCAGAAATTATTGTCACAGATCAGTATGACAGTGACAGATACTGAGATATCACATTTCAAAATTATTCAAGCTTATATACTTGAAATCAAGGAGGTTTGAAAATACGCTTAGTACTCTGGCTTAGTAGTTTCCTGATTCAGGAGAGAGAGAGCTAGATCCTCCAAGTGATTCAGATGGATTCCACAATGGAGATTGCATTCAGAACATTCCTTTGAAGCCTTCAAAAACGGGTCCCCGCCGTGTCATATAATTTTACTTGAACGAAAAACGTTTCGTATAATAATCGTTCAGTATATATATTTTTTTACTTACATAATTTTTGTTTCAAATAACTTTTGTTTGGTATAACAACGGTTGCTCTAATGTTCAAATGGTATAATGTTCATTTGATATCATATGCATGCGTGAAATTAAATAGGAAATGAATCGGCCACTATCCTACGATTCTACGCAGAGTACACCTAATTGAGTTTTTTAGGTTCGAAATGAGTGACAGATCCGAATCAGAGCATCCCGACTTGAGTTGGTTAGTTTCGAAATGAGTGACAGAATCAAATCAGAGCACCCCGACTTCGCCTAGGCTTGTGGTCCCTACCTTAAAGAGTGTATATAAAAAGCGCGGGAGCCAGAACTCAAGGGAGGTCCTAAGAGGAGCGAGAGAAGCGAAACTCAGGAGCGACCGCTGGAGCTTCTGGTGGGAGCACACCCCTCCGGGGGTCCTGTCAATGGAGTATGACAAGTATGATTTTTCGTAATGAATATTCGGTCTAACCTCCTCCTTTTTTGAAGTCGGTTAAAAATTAAAGATTATAAAAATAATATTATAGTAAATAAATATTAGGTTAAATTAGTAATTATTCGAACTAATTTTATATGAACTGAAATTATATCAAGTAAAATTATAGGAAAAGTAGTTATACGAAACAAGGAAGAACCTTAAAAAACGACCTTGATCACGGTGTCGTGTGTCTTCTCGTGAGAAAACGCGCTAAGGGTGCAATAAGGCCTTGTATAATTATATACATTTTAGCTCTGTCATCCAGGCGGAAACGTCAATAATGCGCTCGCGCAGCTTGCAGCGACGTGATAGCTGCATTATTATAATTTTGCATTAAAATTTTCAAGCGTTTTTTATTTTATTTTTTTATTTGGACAACCAACAGCCTTCTTACGGGGAAAGAATAAACATTATAATTTTTCGTCGGAATCCCTCTGATGCACACTACCGCCATGTCTAAATTCATTAGAATCAGTTCAACCGTTTCGTCGTTTTTTTTTAAATAAATTATTATGATGATAAGTAAAAAAAACACATTTTAAATAACAATAATTTATTATTCGACTAAGTAATAATTACCATAAATTAACACACCTAATATTATTTATCACTTATCTACTTATCGGGTCTACTTTCGTACTTAGTTTTGGCTACGTCGTAGAGCACTTTGCTCATGCTGTCTCCGGTCTCCTTGACCATAAAAGTGAAAATGCTGTTGGGGTTGTTGAGCAGGAGGTGAGGGTGATCGAACTCGGCGGCGACGCCCTTGTCCATGACGAGCACGCGATCAGAGTCCATGATGGTGTTCAGTCGGTGAGCGATCGTGATCACCGTGCAGTCGGAAAACTCTCGCCGGATGGTCTTCTGGATTAACGCGTCCGTCCTGAAATAGAACAAAAAAAAATTCAGAGCTACAGAAAATTTTACGTACTATGGGGCTCATCATGCTCATGGGGGTTTAAGCATATATCATATTCAGCCCTTTTTTAAATTGTCCACCGCTGGTCGTAGACCTAACCTCGAAGGGCGAATTATTCCCCCCTGTTGCGGGTTGGTGAATTCGCTGGTCACCTGAGATATTAGATGTCAAATCTCTTCATGCCCAGTAATTTTTTTGGTATCATTGCTCTTCACCGAAACACAGTAAAGCTTGTAAAGTTTGCTTGGTGATTGAATAGCTGGCAAAGGTGTGATACTTCCTTCCCCAAGTGGACTCTGCAACAGAGTCCTTCCACTACAAAATTATCGTCTATGCCACAAAATAAATAATAGTACTTCGTACAGAAAGTTCACTCCGCAAAGGAATTGAAATAAATAAGAACTCTATCTACTAGGTAATAAAGTAGCAATTCAACTCGCACAGCGCAAGATACCGCTCGCTATATTCACCTAGATATACCGCTCTCTTTCTATTACGTATGCTTAGTTACGTGCGACGAGGCTAGCCTAACTTCTGCCTTGCATTGTCCTCCCGGACGGAGCGCCGGCCGAACATACCTAAACTGCGGAGTGACACCCCCCTGTCTATGCTATGCCATGTGTTTGTGTAAAAGTGTTCTATAGTGGTAAGTCATCTGTGGTGGTACTGACTGTGGGTCGACGTTGGCGGTGGCTTCGTCCATGACGAGGATCTTGTTGGAGCGAAGCACGGCGCGCGCCAGGCACACCAGCTGCCGCTGGCCCATCGAGAAGTTGCTGCCGCCCTCCGACACCTTGAAGTCTAGCGCCGGCACTGCGTCCTTCAGCTCCACCTGAACATTATGTAGGTACGCACTGAGTTACCTTCACTAATCCAGGTTCTTAACTAGTCGTTTGCCCTGAATAGTAACGTCGCAATACAGCGTTAGTTGTAATCAGTTACCATCCTTTTAAGGGCATATTCTGTACATCATAACAAACAACTTTAACTATGGGGCCAACATGAAAATCGCAAAAAAAACAACTGTGTCATACAAAAACTTCATCGACCTTGCGCAAAATGTATGAACAGATGATATTTTTTTTGCGATTTCAATGTTAGCCCCATAGTTAAAGTTGTAGTTTGTATGTACCTACAGAATATGCCCTTAAAAGGATGCTTACTAATTAGAACTAACCCTGTATAACCCATAGACCGAGTTTTGGCGGGAACACGGAAAAATCACGTCGCTGCATTCTATTATTTTCTTAAACAAGTGTTTTTTCGCGCTTTACGGCCTTACTTAAAAAAACTTCTCAACCGTCACTACTTAAAATGCTCTGCCATCTTCTCTCTGACGTGAAGTGTAACATGCAAGAACAAGACAGAGAAGTTTAAGCAGTGACTAAGAGAATCGAGATTATTTTAGGTAAGGCTGTTAATGATTAAAAATGGTGGTGTTTTATTAATTAAGTATTGAATTACATGCACGAGTGTGGGCAAGTGATATAATGTGGTGAAACATGTATTTTTGTGTTGTTTTCAAAACTCCTTAAAAGCTCATAGTAAAGTCGCCACCACTTTACTAGGGCACGACTTGGACTCGACTTTGACTAGGAACTTAGATACATACCTACTTTCCACAAGCTATTTAGCAACGTTAGCATCTAAATTAAAATTAGATTTGACAGCAAATTAGATCTAAATATATATTTAAATATACATGTTTTAATATGTAGGTACAGTTTCAATTTCATTCTGCGTTATTGTCAGTTGTTTGTTCGTTAAAAACATAAATTTTTATGTTTTGCAGCAGCTACGTTAATTAAATTGGAGTACACCTACAGCCGTACAGTTACATAATACATTCTATTGTGGCTATAATTACATTAGAGGAATGGAAGCTTTAAAATAATATTATGTTTCAGAAGTTAATATATTATATAATAGGGTAGATGACTGATGTTCATATCGTTGAAACCGACGACCGGCTTTGATGTAGAATTTAAGTAAATATAATTGTTTATTGAAAAAATAATTTAAATCTGTTATTAATGTTCTGATATATAAGCGTGTAAAGTTTTTGGTAGAGAAAACTCTGTCCCTTTCCGTCAAAACAAATAATTACGTCACGCCTCTGTGCGCCATACTTGTCGGAATATAAATTATATGGCGTACAAAGAAGTGACGTCATAATCTCCTCTCTGTCTAGCATGATATTAAAATGCTCATAAGTTGCTTATTTTTGATCAGATTTTCATTTTGTTTTTATTAATCAGCTATATTTGGGCCACATTTTAATAGGACAATAAAAATCCAGTCATCTAGCTATTATATGACGTACTTAGTGAGCCGCGGTAGCCTATAATGATCGAGAGACCGCTCGACTTGAAATCGTGAGGTCGCGGGGTCAAATCCCGGCCCGTACCCATGAGTTTATTGGAGCTATGCACACTAAGCAATTTTGAACTCGCCGTTTTTAAGATTTTCATGTCATTTTGAGATCCTGTGCATACGTAACCTGGGCCTTTTCAACCGACTTCAAGAAAGGAGGGTTCAATTCGACTGTATGTTTTTTTTTGTTTTTGTATGTATGTTACGCGATTACTCCGCCAATTATGAACTGATTTTGATGACTCTTTTTTTTTGGTAGGTAATACTTTAGAGATAGTTTCATATAAATTATATCGATATCAATTTAGTAGTTTGGTTTTTAAATGAAAATTACTAGATAATATGAAGATGTCATTCCAGGTTTTCGAAGTTGAAGTCGGTTGTATATTTTTTTAAAGCGTATTATTGTCGCTGCAACTGGAAACCGCTTTACAAAATTAAAAGACACGTCAATCAATCGACCATAAAAATCTAACGTAAAATGTGCGAGTCTTTATGCACTAGCATTAACAGCATATAAAAGTAAGTTCGTATAGGCTGAGTGGCCAGTCCTGGTGTTAGAATTAATGTGCCGCCCGAACAGCATCTAAGACTGTATACCTAAACTTACTCACTTTAACTTTTTTTTCTTTGAACTTACTTCTACCACAAAACACCGAGATGTTTCGTGCTTCTACCACTGATACAAGAACTCATTAATACCTGTTCCAAAGATCTCCAGATCTCGTCATCGCTGTAAGTGTCGAACGGATCCAGGTTGTATCTCAATGTGGCTGAGAACAGCACCGGCTCTTGAGGAATGATCGAGATCTTCGACCTCAAGTCCTGGAAGATTAGAGAATTTTATAGTAAGAACTCGCATAAAACGAAAAAAGAAATGAAATTAGTAATGGCGCCACCATCGCTAGTATTTCTGAATACTAGCAACCGTGCTGAACAGCGGAGGTAGATTGGGATGAAATTCAACCTATGACGTGTACCATATACAAAAAAGTTTTCGTTTTGTCCAAAAAGTTACCGATGCAAGACTTTTTTGCCAAGCTACAGAAATGTCTAACGGCAATGTCATATCACAAATCTATACTATTAGTAGGTAGGTAGTGGGCTATTTTTGTTCGTTAAAGAGATAATGAAAAGTCCTTGATTGTTGTTGAGACTGATAAAGATATTAAACATAGTAATTACTAACTATACAACGTGTAACAAAAAGATTCAACAATACTGAAGGTAAGAAGGGTATGAAGGGTATATCCTGAAATTGCGAAAATATAACAGCTGTTCCATACATTTTGTCCAAGGTCAATTAACTTTTTGTATAGAACAGCTGCTTTTTTTTCGCGAATTCAGGTTTGGCCCATAGTAAATGGCCCGTAGTTGTTCATAATGATGAGTACATACATACCATTCAGTTTTGTTGAACCTTTTTGTTACATATTGTATACAACACGCACCATTTTTTCTTATATTTACTACAGCTTTGATGGACCAGATAAAATACTTGCGGCGTTGGTCCTCACATTTATAGATAGGGTTCGGAACCAAGGCTCGGCCTTCTGATCATCTACGTTATAAAATGGAGCTCCTGAACAAAATTTAATAGGTACTCTTAAACCCTTCAGCAGGCTAATCATGTAACTGTTCAGGATCGCGATTTGTCATAATTGTCACTTGTCACTGTCACAGCTTCACGGTATCACGGAGGGATTTCTCTCGTCATTATCGAACGAATGCATTGATTTCCTAATTAAGTTAGACAAATCCGTCGGTCTTTTGGCGCTTCGTCCTGCCCTGTAGGGTCAAATGAGTTTTGGCGGGACAGTGACAAGTGACATTTATGACAAATCGCGATCCCGAACAGTTACATGATTAGTCTGCAGTTCAGTATTGTCAGTAAGTTAACGTTCAGAAGGTAACGAAGAGCGTGCTAAATTAACTATTAAAGGTTTAGCACTAATAATCGTTTAAGATGTCCGCGATAGTTATTTGAAAAGTGCTCAGACGACGTTGGTAAGACTTGGTATAAATGGACATTAAGATAACACTGTGATGGAAAGCAGTGCATTAAACAGGATTTTGAAGACTATATATGTTGAGCACCGGCTTTCCTCTCGCGTCAGCCATACTCTGCCTTTGCGACATGCGAGCCGTACGATACGACAATACAAACTTCTAATACAAGTACAAGTGATCTCTTTTTGTCATGCAGTAATTAGATTCACTATATCTATTTTCCGGCAAATGTAATATGCATACTTTTAGCTAGGTATGCTTGATTGTGTTGACTTGTTAATTTTGATTGATTTGCAAGCGCTGGGCCTGTCCATTCCATTATTACTGTCGCTGACCGGCACAGGACCAGACCAAGCGGCACACGATAGAGAAGAGTCTATACTTGGGCGTGGTTATGGTGGACAGGAGCCCAACTTTTTCAAATTGTGTCACTGTCCACCAGTGGCGGACACGCGGGTGGCGGACAACGGGAATAATCAAGTTTGTTACCTTCTTTGCAAGGCCCTGTGTATCCACGCCGTCTATTTTGATACTGCCATCGATGTTGTAAAGTCGGAAGAGAGCTGATATCAGTGATGATTTACCAGCGCCAGTCCTGCCGACCACGCCCACCTAAAAGAAAAACAAAGCAATTATTCGTAAGCTAATTTTATTGTGTTTTATTATTATTTCATTATTATTGGCAGCTTAATAATCCCACTGCGGGTGTAAGCCTCCATCCTGTTTAGCTTAATATGGTTGATTAAGCTGCCAATAAAGATTATGATGATGATTGTATAATTGGAGATGAATTTCTATCTAAGTAGGTTTTTTTATACAATTAAGTGACGAGACTAGCGAGACGTCGCCTGATGGTAAGCGTCACGCCGGCCCATAATAGTAGCAGTGCCAGAATTGTGAACTTGCGAATACAATCCTGTGCCGCACTGTACTGTGCTCGTCACCCTGAGATAGTAGATGTTAACTATCAAATATTTTTTTTACTTGGTAAAAATAAAATTACTGGGTAGTAATTTCTCTGATAACATCGCCCTTCCAACCGGAACACAGTAATGATTGCACACTACTGCTTGGCGGTTGAATAACTAGCAAAGATGTGGTACTTCCCCAGGCGGAATCAGCAGAAGAGGTCCTCCTAGAGAGGAGAGGCCGGAAGAGGAGCCTCTTCAACTTTCCTAGGCGGACTCTGCAGTAGAGTCCTGCCACTACAAAACTACTGCAGCTTGTGTTTTTGGCTACTCATAGTTGTTTTTTTTTGTTAATAGATTTATTATTATTATTCTATAGTTAGTACAGTTAGTTATTTATTTAGGTAGTTGTAGTTGTATTAGTTCTATAGTTTTACTAGTAGGTATAACTATAGAACTAAAGGTAGTGTTCAAACAGAGTAGAAAAATAAAATTAAAAACTGCAAGTATATCCTATATAGTACGATCGTACCATCTTTACCTGTGCCGTCTTTGCAATTCGTGTCAAATGAGGTAGAATTTCGTAAATAACGCAGGTACCTGAATAGTAATCAACATAATATAAATATAAGTAAAATAAACATCTCTTCACTTCAATAAGTTATAGAAGGCAGTTGTGTTGACTGATAGTGGCTTATCACTAGCCTGGTAGTTTATGTTTACCTTCCATCCACTCTTGATGTCGATATTGAGATCTTTGAGCACCGGCGGATCGTCGACTCCATACTTCATGAACACGCTGTTGAACTTGACATTGCCCTCCACCGGCCACTCCTTGGGCGGTGCCGTCGCTGAGAACAACAGATTGATAAGTCCGATAAATAAGTAAAACAAGCCTTGATTAAACAATTTTCTGAAAAGTGTTCCCTAACATCTGCTAGATGGCGCACCGTCGATGCGGCCATATGGTCAACTATCAATCTCATAAGTACATTTTATTGTTTTTTTTTCTACAATTTAATCGTTTTCCTCGTATTCGATTCGGATTACCAGAGAGAATCTGCATATAATATACTGGTTTGTACAGCAATCCTTTGCATATGTTAATTTTCATCTCCATCAGCTAAAACATTGTTTATTGACTTAGATACATGTCGCGTAAGGCGATAGAGTATAGGTTCAATGGGTAGGGAAATATTGTGGTCAATTCTGAAGGTTTAAGTTGACAGAACTAAACTAACTAAAGTATTGCTGTCCTTAGCTAACATGCCTAGTAAAAAATTGACAGCAATATTTTAATTAGTTTAGAACTGTCAACTAAAACTGTCAGAATCGACCACGTAATAGCTCTAAGTAAATCAAAGGCGATCATTATTGTACCTACTTATTATTGTAAACAACTTTACTATGGAGTACGGAGCCAGCATTAAAATCCAAAAAAAAAACATTGAAAAGTTAATTGATTCTTGACAAAACTTATGGAACCGCTGGCTTTTTTTCACGATTGTGGTACTTTTATGTTTTCTGTGGTAAAAGTTAATCTGAATGATGAGTGCAATGACTCTCTTTCGGTTAAATACATACCAAGTGAACCCCGAATAATAATTAATTAAAAAGTTTAAAGACAATATAAAAATGTTTTAAAACGTGTACCACGTGCACACAAAGTAAGTACTGGCACTGATATCGCAGCGTATCTTAATACCTACCTCTTACAATACGGATATACTTGTAATATGAATATAAGGTTAATAGTTTCTTATCTATATTAAATATAAATAGCTATGTGGGCAGGCCCGATAGGCAAACGAAGGCAAGGAAGACCACAAGAAAGATGGGATGATGAGATTGCGAAAGTTGCCGGTCATAGGTGGCTGTTGCTTGCAAAGGAGAGAGATAAGTGGCTGGAAATGGAGGAGGCCTTTACCCAAAGAGGGGTCCTTAATTAAATATAAATTGTAAATAAATATAAATTTGTAATATGACCTGTTTAATAAGGAATAAAAAGGCTTTTTAATTTTTTTTATTTTTATTTTATTTATTTATCTATATTACCGTAAAACATATCAAGCACTGTCTTGTTTTAAAAAAATAGTAGGAATTAAATACAATAACACAAGTTTCGTTCCGTGGAACGTCAATACTAAGGAGGTGTACAACCAACGAGGTGTGTTATCGTTCTGAACAACTCTTACAATGGGGCCAACCCCGAAAGTGCGAGAAATCATCTGCTCGATACATTTTTGTTAGGAGTTGGTAAAAGTTAAAAAAAAGTAACGGAAGCGATTCGTATTTATGAAAATAGAATGAAAAGTCCTGTTTTATAAAACCCTTCATCCATATTGATAACTATATACGTTGTTAATTCATAACTGGTTACGGAACAGCGAAGAAATATGTTTCGTAGCTAGTTATGAATTTACTATACAGGGTTACTTGTAACTTGAGGCATTCCCGGGGGCAGATAACAGATAGATCAGGTTAAAAAACTGTAAAAAAAAACTCTAAAATTATAAAATATTCAAAAATACTTAATAAATACTTAGCATGTGACAACCCTCACTTTATTATGAAATCTGACGTGGTCTTGACACATTTTAACAAAAAAAAACTTTTTATTTAAAACACATCCGGTGACCTTTTTCAAAGAGTGAAAACAGACCCCGACGCGCGTGCAGCTGCGTCCTGCTTAGCACTGACGGTGTTTGATTTTGTAGCTAAAATAGGATAGCTTCATTTACACTTTTGCCAGGTCGCAGCTGCACGCGCGTCGGGCTCTGTTTTCACTCTTTGAAAAAGGTCATCGGATGTGATCGAATCTATAGTCGGAGTATCCGATTTAATTAAACGTGAGTTTTTTTTTACAATGAATTCCAAAAATCTTATTTTTCTTTAAAAAAAACCCCTCCATCATATTTTATTTTTATTTTTAAATATCTCGAAAACTATTAACTGCCCCTTACACTGGGGGGCTTAAATTTGAAGCATGACAGCCCCTATCTGGTCACGCCGGGACCAATTAAAGGGTTTTTGTCGATGGTGTATGAAATTTTTCTGTGTAATAGGTGATTTATTTTTCTCGTTTTCAGAGTCGATGTTGTACTTAGTTTAAGTTGTTCAGGATGATGAGTACAATTATCTCGTTTCATTAAGGTAATTGAACGTAGAGAACTTTCGTATCTATAGGTAAAGGCAGAACCTGTTACGTCTTGTTTTTGAATAAGAATTGTAACCGAAAACGCTTTCCTTTATTTAGTATGTCTTGGGATCATGTAGTAGACCCTTAGAATACAGAAAAATAAGTACATGTTATTTATAATAGGATAACACAATCCCGTAATATTCCATTTACTAGACGATGAAACATGAAAGCCGAGGTAAATGGTGGTTAAAAATTCAAGTTAATGTGAATTTCAAATATTTTGTAATTGTAGCAATGTTTCAGAAATTTATTAATTAGGTTTTATCAACAATGCCCTTGCCTTGTGAAGTCAAATAATAGATGGTAGATAAGATATTAATGAATCCGTAATATTTTCTATCGATTATAATTTATTTATTTTATTTTGTATAACCTGATAAGCTATAAGCTGATAAAGTAGGATTGACTATAAAAATGACACTATCTTAGTTAACTTGACCATTATGATAAAACTTGTTTTTTTTCCATATTCTTTTTAACAAAGTTTATCCGACGTTCACAGCTGTTTCTACTATTATCAAATATTTAAAATTACTATTTTGACTCTGGACCTTGGTATGTCCAGAACCACCGGAGGAAGGGCAGCAGCGTCCTCTCGGCTAACGGTGGTGAGCATTCTGTGATCCTCAAACCACCTGCCAAGCGTGGGGATTATGGCAATACCCCTCTATTAAGGGGGAGGCTTTCGTCCAGCAGTGAACGTGTAATGGCTGATGACGACTATTTTAACTCAACAACACAAACCATCTTTACCCGAAACGTACAGACATACATCACACATAATGACCTCACATTCATATAGACGAAACTATAATATTGATCGGACCTATGGTGGACCGGTGACAATCAATGTAGACTGTACATCGATTGTCACCGATCCATCGAAATTAAAACAAAAAAAATTACACTCACGTCCTTGGTCGATGTTATCTTCAATGGGCAGATGCGTGTACTCTAGCACCCTCTCGACAGCCGTCATTTGACCCAAGAAATCAGCTGTAAACCTCGCAGCCATCTGCAGCAGCATTGTCAGTACCATCGACTGCGACACCGCCAGTCCCACGCTGCCTACTGGTATCACAGAAGCTGGGGGAAAATATTAAATATTCACTCTTTGTTGCAGTTCAAAATTCAGGTAAAGTAAGTTCGTATAAGCTGAGTGGCCAGCCGTAGTGTCAGGGTTCCCGAATACAATTTGAATAAAATCAAAGCAAACTCTTGCATGCCCTTGATCGTTCGTTGCTTTCTTTTACAACCGCTTAGTCAAAGCCACGAGCGATACGGTTAACACAATGAAACGTCGTATGCAATTCTAATCTTAGTACTCACTAACTCACTACAGTGAGTTACTTGTCTTGTCACTGTGTGTGGGTTTATGAAATTCGATATTGTGATACATCTCAGCATCATCGTAATGTTAGGTAGAGAAGAAGTATTATATATGGATGTCGAAATCTACTCAGATCTAAGTAACCTACGTACGAATTAAGTAGTATGGTACCTACTCGTATGTTTGATAATACAAAAAGGTAACATATTAGAAAAGCATATTATACAATACACGGTGCTATTTAATCGGCTAGGGAGCGGTTGAGGATGTTGTATACAAGATAACAAACAACTTATATTGAGCGATTTTTGAAAATAAACGAAAAAAACCAGCTATTCCATACACTTTATCACAAGATCCATGAACATTTTGTTTGGAATAGCTGATTTATTTTTCGTGAATTTTCAAAAGTCGTAGAACAAAAGTTTTGTTATCTTGTATACAACATGCTCACGATTGCTACCTAGCTGATTAAATAGCAGCGTGTATACTAATAACAAGTCGTGGTAGAGAAAAAAGAAATGAGAAACATATAGTTAATGTCTGAACTTACTGAAGTCAATCAAGAGGAATAAAGCCATGATGACGCCAAGGTACACTAAACAGAGACTATCCAAGAACAATCCAAAAGCGTTCGAGGAGCCTATGAATGTGTAAAAAGCACTCGAGTGGAGATTCTGAAAGATTTTCACATATTAGCATTACACATAACAAGGCATTACTTTAGATCAAAGCAACAAAAATTTCGAGCTTATACTATACCTGAGCATTATCGAAATTAGTAAGCAGTCTTGCTTGAGAGTTTGAGCTTCTGATCGTTGATAATCCCGAGATGGTTGAGTTGATCATTCCAAATACCGGACTCTTTGCTAAATCACAAAAATAAACAGGTCAGAAAAATTTCACTATTTAATACACATTTAAAATTTGGGTATTATTTTTATAAATATGTCTTACTTGTTCCTTCCAAACGTTTTACAGCCTGAGCTGCATTCAAGTACCATTTTAGTAAGAAGATGAATATGACCATGAGAACGGCGGTGGGGATCAAAGTCCAAGGAAGAGACACGGCGTTCAGAACGAGAATGCTCGTCATAGATAAGTACATCTGTACAGTCTCCAGCATACTCCTCGGGAGGAACTCGTCCATAGCACCCATATCTTTGGAGAATCTGTTCAAGACTCGACCTGTCAAGGAGATAATAGTTGAGAATTCAATCATAGGAAAAGTGTGAGTGTCAAATAATGACAACATTAGCAGGAAAATTCTAAAGTTAATAGCGCTTGCGCATCACGAATAGAGCGTGAACAATTACGTATTTTTATAATATAGTACTATGACGATGAAACCCAGAATTCAGTGCTCGGTACATGCCCGCATATAATTAAGTAAGTTGAAGCTTCTGTGCACGACCGGTTAAGTCAAATTTTATTTTATATTTACTAAAAAAAAATTGCTTACTCATTATCCCTTTTATTGTTTCTATCAAAAAAAAAACTACCTAATTTGCATTTGCGTTACTGCTACAAGCATCGATATATATATACGTACTAGATTTCGCGGTCCGTACACTCACTCTGTTCGACTGAACTTTACTGTGAACTGTGTGTTTCAAGTTAGGGTACGTTATTTGTTCGGAATAGCTTCTCTAGTACATAGTACATATATCTCAATGACTACAAGTGAACCATAGGTTCTACAAGTGAACCATAGGTACCTATCGTTCACTTGTAGTCATTCGTTGTACTTGTAGTCACTCGTTGAGATATATGTAGTACTATTATTTATTCTGTGCCATAGGTGCCTAATGCACAAATAACTTAACAACGCGAATTCTCATTCTCACTTCTCTAGAAACTTACCAGAAGGATTGGTATCGAAGAACTTCATGACAGCGACAATGAGCTTCCTATAGATAATGTCGTGCAGATTCGCGGACGCACGCATCGACATCTGTACGAAGGACAAGATTCTGACTTGAGCGAACAGGATGACTCCCAGCACTACGCTACCATATACTATAAGGTATTGCCCGGTAGTTAGAGTACCCATTTGGGTATCTAAGTTGGTATCTGAAAAAAAGAAGATATTTTTAACTAAAAACTACGATTCATACATTCGATTCGCAACAAACTTGGTAAGATTTTGAGCTCGAAGATACTGTACTACTAGTACTATACTACTGTTGAAGAGTTCCATCACCTCACGACTCCATTATCAGGCCTCCGTGACCTAATATATTACGGGACTCGTTAAAACAAAACAAATGAGCCCAAACTCAAGGAGCTTACTGTTAGCTATTGTAAACCTAACCAAGAGATATTTTATCCTTGAAATATGATACGTCAGTTAAATAGATTAAGATCTATTTCCAAGTTTTTATTACATAGTTTATTACATACAAGTGAAGCTAAGATAGGTAAATGTGAAAAGGCAGCGAATTATGAAAAACTTACCAAGTTCTTGTCCGTCCGGTAGCCCTTGTTCATACAAATCGACTGCATTTGTCCTATAACGAAACAGTTTTTTTAAACAAAATGTACAAGTATTGCATTTTAACTGCATTACAATATAAATGTTCTTCTAATAGTACATTATGATATATATATTATGTTGGTCATTACACTCGAGGCGCGACATGCGTGAACGCAATAATGGAGCAAAGAGTGAAATTAGGCGTTCAATACAACGATTTTCATCACACTTGCGAGGAAAAAACAAACTCTTTTTGATAATATTCAACCACACAGCAAAGACGTCAACAAATATTTACGGAAAATGGCGCGATGTGCGCGCAGGTGACATTTTCTTCAACCTTATAAAAACTCTTTATTAATACTAATAAAAATGTATTACTTTCTACATTCTTAATATAGCCGATATTAAGAATGTTTCTTAAACATTTATTAAAACTTGTAGTCAGGTACAAACTTAAACTTAACAGGGTATAGTTATGACAGCACTATAAAAAAGTTAAATCACGCATGTGTAATACGTATCTTGGTATATGAGCCTAAAACCGATATAATAAGATCCACTTTACAAGCAAGTATGATGAAAAAAAATATATCACACCACCACTATGCGTGAATCTGCGTATTACCACGCACGGCACGGGATATGGGAAGCCACGCACGAGCTCGCACAGCATCAGTTGAGTTGTGAAGGCACTGACTCGCGGCGGGTCCTGTGCACCGCTTCTTCATATAGCTTTGTATCATTATCATCATCAACGCCGTTTTTTATCATCTTGCTTGTGAAACGGGGCGTAGCAAGTTATCTAAATGTATTTATTTTTATCTTCAGTACGAGAGATAACATACCAGTAACTAAGCCAGTAGTCAGCAGTGGTGGCGGCACCCTGCGTGAGTATCAACGAGAAGAGCGTCAAGAACACCACGAACCAAGACTGGACAGACTTCAAGTACTGCCAGATCACGTCAAACTTCAGGTTTCCTTTAGCCCTCTCTTCCGCCTCTTGGACCTGTTTCTTTTCGATTGCTGCTGAGCTATCCTCATCTTTGTTTGATATCTTTGATACACCTCGTTGCAGAGATGGTCGTCTCTGTTAAATCAAAAATTGTTACTACATAATTATGTTGTAACTTAGGTATCTGCTCAGACGTAAGGGGGATAATTTAATGCGTTACATAAAGACAGGAGACTGACACAGACCTTACGACAGACATACCATACGGGTGTTTCATATACATAATATAGTATAATTGAGGGCGTTCAGACGTTGATCTACACATCAATGATGTACTAAAACATCTTGTATGTAACAAAACTTACCTCAGGATCTTCTTCATCAGGATTTTTGCTTTCTTGACGGGCCAACAGCTGTGAGAACTCCTTTCCAGTTTTCATCAGTTCTTCATAATTTCCCATATTTTCTATTGCACCCTAAAATATTACAAGTATGTATAAATTACTTGTTTAACCTGTAACTTTGGTGTTATTCATAAATTGTTTGTATTTGTAAACGTAAACGAATGAAGATAAAATCCATCATCATTATATTATACAGCCTATCTTAGTCCATCTTAGGGCCTCTCCTAATGTTCGCCACTGAGCTCGATCGGCCGCTCTTTGCATCCATAGTTTGCGCCACTTTACTCAGGGCGTAGGTAGGAGGACTCAGGACTAGCTGGAGGTGGAGGATGTCTACTATGTATGTCTAACTCCGCCAACGGTTATCAGTTCTTCGGAAAATGTGGCCGGCCCTTTGCCACTTCAGCTTACTAATTTATTGAGCCATGTCGGTGACTTCAGTTCTAAGTCAGAGCACTCGGGGATATGTCGTTGTCGGTAGATCGCAGCATGATCGACGCCAATTGCACGATAACTTTATAATACGCTTCTTTTTTTTTATATCTTAAAAACTTAAAAATCTTAAAGACTTCAACTTCGAAAACCTGGATGATATCTTCATATTTTTTAGTAATTTTGATTTAAAAATCAAACTACTGAACCGATTTTGATAAAATTTATATCGGACCACCTCTGAAGTATTACCTATCTATCAAAAAATTATCATCAAAATCAGTTCATAATTGGCGGAGTAATCGCGTAACATACATAAAAAAATATACAGTCGAATTGAGAACCTTCTTTTTTGAAGTCGGTTGAAAATGCTTCAGACTACGTTAAGAATCCCTCTTAACGTAGTCTGTTAATCTGTGGGCTTACCTCATTTAGAACAACAATGAGGTCAGCCGACTTGAGATAGTGCACTTGGTGGGTGACGAGGATGGTGGTGCGGTCTCGCAGGTACCCCTTGATGCAGCCCTCGAACAACATCCTGCCTACGTTGGCGTCCACAGCGGACAGCGGGTCGTCCAGCAAGTAGACGTCCGCCTGCAAAGCAACTTCAGCATTAATTATGTATTGCCAAAATTATTTGAAAACATTGTAGTGGTAGGCTCCTATTGCAAAGTTCACCTGAGGAAGTATCACAACTTTGCAAAGCAAGTGTTACTGTGTTTTGGTTTGAAGGAAATGTTAACAGATAAATTACTGGGCATGAAGAAATTTGACATCTTATATCTAATATCTGGTGACGAGCATAGTGTAGTGCGGCGCAGGATTTTGTTCGCAAGTTCATAATTCTGGCAGTGATACTGTTATGGGCAAGCGTATGCTTACCACCACCACATGAACGTCTCGCTCGTCTCATTCTCCGTCTCAATCTCCGTTGCATAAAAAAACGCTTCGTTGTACTGTTAGTTTTTGCGTTTATGTCTTTCTGGTATTAATATAGTGATCAGGTGTCGGTGATTTTTGGTTATAACCAATGATATTATATGTTTCACGTTATCACTAGCCAACACTCTCTGAGGATCAGCTTCTGTTTAGCATTACAAACAACCTTTATCCCATGATTATTAAAGTTTACGACCGAACTAAATCAGCTGTACCATAGAAAATTATCATTTACGTATACTTGTGGCAAAATTTGGAGAAAAGCTAATGGTTTTCTCGCAAATTTGAAAAGTCATGGTACAAAAGTTGTTTATTGTTGTGCTGTACAGAAGCTGATTCTAAGAGGGTGTTGGCTAGTTACCAATAACACTGTATTTCCATCTACATTGTAAGTACAATAACCTATGGTCCAATTCTGGAAATTTGTCGTTCAACACAAAATCATAAAACTATTTAAAAACAAATAAAAAAATTGATGATTCAATGTTTCACAAAGTAATAAACTTGAAGGGATTTTTCAAGGAGACAACAGACACCGGCAGGTCACTACTGAATGACTCAAACTATGCTAAGAAAATAATGGATACGTGTATCCGAGCATGATTGGGATTATATTTCTGTGATGGTCCATGATATGAATAAAAAGCATGAGTGGTTTGGTCTATGCGTATAAGCATAAATAGTGAAAGAATCTGCATCTTACAAGTCAATAAATTCAGTTTATTGTATGTTTGACCTACCTTGCACTGTTTAGTGCTTTACTGCGTATTTACAATGTACAGATACGTCTGCCAAGGAAGTTGCAAAACGCTCACCTCACGATATACAGCTCTGGCGAGATTAATCCTTGCCCTCTGACCCCCGGACAGCGACACTCCACGCTCTCCCACTAATGACAAGTCTCCGTAAGGGAACTGCTTGAAATCGGGCAACAAGCAGCAAACTCGGCACACCTTTAAAAGTAAAAATAATATATTAATCCACACTACTGAAACATGTACTTATTTAATGCAATAAATTCTTCTTCAGTTCAGTAAGAATGTTAAATCTCCCTTACGATTGACACTATTCGTCAGCGAAAACTTGGCTGGTAATTGGGTAAAGATAAAAATAAAAATAAATATTTATTAATTGCCTTATAAGCATGTGTCGAAACTTTTGGATTGTGGAATAGGTTAACTTATCGAGCGCTCGACAAACATAAATCACTAACCTAACCTAACACATCACGTCACTAAAGTCGTGCAGTCACAAGATCACATAGGAACGTCTATTTTTCCGAATCGTAACAGATCATCTATTCTTAACATTACGTCACACCCCAATGCTGACTTGACAGATATACAATACTCTACCTTCAGCAGTTAGAAGGTAGTGCGTCACAGACTAAAATGTAAATCTTATCTTATAAACTAAAGGCTGCGAAAGTTTGATTGTTTGTTCCTATTTCTATCAGTAACAGATCATAAGTGTTTTATTAATTAAAGTGAATATGCGATTCGGGCTACATACCTCTTTATATTTGTTGGAGTCATAGGGTAGACCAAACAGAATGTTCTCCCGCACAGTGCCCGGGAACAACCACGACTCTTGACAGGCGTATGATATCTTTCCGTTGATTTTAAGATTGCCGTGAGTAACCGGCAGCTCTTTTAGGAGAACTTGAAGCAAAGACGACTGCAAATAAAGGTAATTCAAAAGCTCACTACTATTGCACACAACACAAAATAGCTTCCAAGATATCAATAAACATTTCATAATACCTTCCCTGAACCAACGGGTCCAATAACAGCGCACAATTTGCCTTTGCGCAATCGAAGAGATAAGTTCTTTAGAAATTGCTCTGACGGGTTCTTGGAGCCAGCCCATGATGCACTGACTTTAAACAACTCGATAGGGTAATCTACATCCACTACAGACACACGTCGAGGCACCAGCTCTGTATCAAAAAATGTGTTATTAGTAAGCTGTATAGCACAAAAACAAACCAAAGAAAAATATTTAAAATAAACTTTTTGCTTAGATATAATTACATACCAGCTGCTATGCCACCATCTTCTTTCTGAGAGAATTTCTTTGGGACGATTAAGCTTGATTCTCTCGGTTCCGATGATTTTCTGAATTTAGTGGGGCTTCCGTTTCCACCGCCCTTTACGATCGGTATTGCAGCTAAGTCACCTCTTTCATCTAGTAAACACATAACCAATTATTAAACACATTATCATTATAATAGTTTACTAAAATCCTAGTAAGTTATAAATAAATAAATATCGGTGGACATTTTTCACACAGCGCCATCTAGCCCCAAACTAAGCACAGCTTATAATATGGAAGCCAGATAGTTGATAGATTACTTATATACTTTTTTTTTGTAACTACATACTTATTATACATACTACACCCAGACACAGAACAAACATCTAAGTTCGTCACATAAATGTTTGCCCTGGATGGGGATCGAACCCACGCCCTACAGCTCTGAAGGCAGGCATGCTACCAACTGAGCTACAAGGCAGTCAAGGTAGTTCTTACTTACACAGGGTTAGTTCTAATCAGTTAGCATCCTTTTAAGGGCATATTCTGTACATCAATACAAACAACTTTTACTATGGGGACAACATTGAAATCACGAAAAAAATATCAGCTGTTCCATACTAAAAGTTCATCGACCTTGGGCAAAATGTATGGAACAGTTGTTTGCGATTTCTATGTTTGCCTCATAGTAAAACTTGTTTGTTTTGATGTACAGAATATGCCCTTAAAACGAAGTTAACTGATTTGAACTAACCCTGTATACCAAAAAAACGTAACTTTACAATGAGTTATCAAAAACCACCACAAACAAAATATATTATACTTTTTCTACTAGGTTTAATAAATAAAGGTAAACGTAAAGAAAAATAACAATTGTCACTTACCCATCACTAAGAAGCTTTGGATACGATCCAGTGAGACTAACATTTCAGAAATATTTGCTATGGCGAACGGCAAAATCATAGTCAGATTCATTTGGATGACACTAAAGTATTGTTGGATGGGGTAGATCTGTAAATAAGCAAATAGTTTTTTTTATTTATACGGGGAAATGTGTCAAACTCACGTAAGTAAAATAGGTACCTATAGTAAAGCAAATCTAATAACATAACACAAGCTATTCTTGTATACAACTGACATTGAATCCATTGGCGTTATCAAGGGGGCGTTACAACTCAAATTAACCCAACTTATACCATGAAACCAAAACTAACAATATGAAAAAACTTGGCTGGCCATTTCAAAAGCTCCAACTACGGACGACAATATATATGGAGCAGCTGATTTTTCTCACGATTTCCAGGTTGATTTCGTAGTTAAAGCTGTTCATTAGGATGAGTTCAATGACCCCCTATGATAATGCCAATAAATGTAATGACACCCTGTATAATATAAATTTATTTCGCGTATCTCGTTTTTTTTTTAATTGGCATCGTACGTTGTGCATTCTGCCAGTGTCAAGTTTAAGAATTTTCAAGTTTTTTAAATTAAAATCAAGTCAAATATGTCTTTAAATCACAGTTAGTCACACGAAATTAGTCATAGTCGAGTCCAAGTCATGCCCTAGTAAAGTTGTGGCGACTTTACTATGAGCTTCTACAGAGTATTAAAAACAACACGAAAATACATCTTTCACCACATTATATCACTTGCCCACACTCGTGCATGTAATTCAACACTTAATTGATAAAACACCACCATGTTTATTCATTAATTCGCGAAAAAACACAAGTTTAAGAAAATAACAGAATCCAACAACATGACTTTTCCGTGTTCCCGCCAAAACTCCATCTTGGAAATTACTCTTACGATTTGGATAAAATATTATATTTAGATTGTATTTCTTGTATAAAAGAAAAAAAGCTCGGTTGCCTAGGTACTTATTACTTATACAACACACTCGCAAATTCAAAGAATCGTTAAATAGCTATTAAATTGAAAAAGTTTGATCGAATAGAGTTGGGTATGAATTTCCCTTGACTTGAGACTTTAGGAATCAATGAGAGAGAAAAGGAAAGAGCTCTAAAACAGTTGCTATCGATCGTGGATACCTTTTTTTACAAAAAAATACTTACCAGCGTAGCGGTTACATTAGTCCCCGATAAAATAAGCGTCAAGCAAGTCAAGAAAAGGATAGATCTTTCAGTGAACAACATGAATCCAAGGAACACGCTCCTGATAAATATGGACTTCTTTAAAGAACTCAGTTCGTAGGCTCTTGCAGCTTTCACTACAACTTGGAATGGCTTTTCCCAGGCGTACATTTTGATGACCTGTGCATAAAAGTTAAAATAAGTATGATGCCACAATTTTATATGATGTTTTAGTATAATAGGAAGCAAATTGCTAGAAATGTGTCTAAGATTTTCTTAAACCACTTTAAGTACGTTAAAGTCCAGCCACTGAGGAAATGCGTTTGACAGCTACAATAACATTGTATAAACCAAAATGAAAACACTTTTGCGAGTTACTAGTTTTGCGATTATAATATCTTTACATACGGGTGGTAGCCGATTATACTACCTATAGCCAAAATAATTAAATGATTTCATTCAGCTTTAGACAATGTTATTGTAGCTGTCAAACGCATTTTCTCAGTGGCCGGACTGTAGTTATTGTTGCTTCTATTAGTAGACTACGATATTTGTGTTTCAAAAGCAACAACTCAAACAATACCTGAATTCCGTTAATAATTTCACTCATCAATTTAATTCGCTTATCAGTTCTTTGAGCAGTTTCTCGTCGCACGATTGCAGTTAGTTTCGTAAGTCCAGCTGAAATAAGAACGTATTTAAATTTAGCTTGGTACATTGCTACCAGTGGTGGCGGAGATGGTGGTGGCAACTAGGAATACAAGGATAACAATATGATGACGACGTTATGAAAGACAGACCTTGCAATGGAAGGATCAGGACGACGACCCCGAACAGTCCGACATAGGGCGCCCAGCCACCAGCCTCGTAGAGGAAGTAGAGCACGATGGCCACCTGTATGGGCACCACCCACAAGTAGTGCATGAACATGAACGCGTAGTCGAACCGCGCCACGTCATTGGACAGCAGGTTCACCAGCTTGCCGCCGGCCACCTCGCCGAGAGCCACCTGGCTCATACGCAGCAACTGCAATACACATGCTGACTTGTATCTCACACTTTTTGTTCATATTGTCAAAAGACAAGTCAAAGACCTTGTCTGAAGACGGGTATTCAACCAGTGTGTGTTGCCAGTGATGACATATGGAACTGAAAGAAGACGCAGCGTAGGAAGCCCTCCCTACTACCTACCTAGGGGGAGATTAGGTAGACCGACGACATTGTAAAATTCGTGGGCAACCGTTGGATGCAAATGGCAGGTTGTCGTACAGTGTGGCGGTCTAAGGCGGAGGCCTTCGTTCAGCAGTGCACGTCTCCGGGCTGATGATGATGATGAGTCAGAAGTCGTGTAGTGTAGTCGTGTATATTTAAAGACAAGCATTTACAGACGAGTTTCTCTGCTGTGTTTTAGATGGGGGGAAAAACAAGCACTTTACGGCCTTTAGTCTTTATCACTTCTGGGTATAGGTACGTAGTACTATTATTTCTTCTGAGACGTAGGCCTGCCCTCGAAGGGCGATTAGACTCGGGAGATTCACGTAAGAGATTACGCAGTACCCAGAACTTTGGATAATAAAACAAAGTCGAGGGCAAAGTCCAAGATAATAGTACAATTTTATTATGAAAACTGACGTGGTTTTGACACATTTTTGTTTTATTTATACGGGAATACTCACGTTTACGCGCGCCGGGGTCTGTTTTCACTCTTTGAAAAAGGTCACCGGATGTGATCGAATTTATAGTCGGCGTATCCGATTTAATTTAATTGTTATAAATAAAACAAAAAATTAAATACCTATGTGAAGTTGGCCTGTTCCATTGTACCGGTTACATATTGAAGCTATTTCTTTACATATGAGTGACAAAAATATAAGGAAAATAAAAGTATCTATCAAAATAATTAATCATTTTTGATATCGGTAAATTGGTGATAATTTCGTCATGTATGACTCAAAACACTTCATAGAATCATTTAGTATCGTACCCTACCTATCACTAAACTTTGATCACTAAACTTTGATCTATCCTACCTATCGGGTTACTTTAAATGATTTGTCTTCAGCGCTTGCACCGGCAAAGGAGACGGATGTCGAAATTGACTTAGTGTATGGCTATTCAGTTAGTTATATTATTTAGCATTAATACAAACCGATACTTCATTCTTCCGGGGAGATCAAGTCGACCCGGAAAGTAAGTTTATGAAAACCCCAAAACGTATCAAGTGACTAAATCGAGACAAAAAACAGTGAGTTTAAGCTATCGTTTTTACAACTACCAGCAGGGCTAGCATGCGCACCGCGAGATAAATTTGTCGTGTCTTTATGTCGTGAGAAAACGAGACAGACTTATACAGAGTCGTAGCCTTGTCCTGTTTTTAAGAATCGAGAAAATTTTCTCGCGGTGCGCATGCTAGCCCTGCAGGAAATGTTTTCTGTGGCAGAAAAAAGCAGAGACTGACATATTTCAAAAACGTACAATTACCAAGGTCACTCACAAAATTAGTTTGTGTGATGTGTGTGTTGCCAGCTACTTATTCAACCGCCATTACTGAGTTCCGGTTTGAGGGCAATGTTACCAGATAAATTACTGGGTATGAAGAGATTTAACATCTAATATCTCAGGGTGATGAGCGCAGTGCAGTGCGGCGCAGGATTGTGTTCGACAATTCTGGCTCTGCTACTGTTAGTGGCAGGCGAGACGCGTACCACCAGGTGAACGTCTTGCTCGTCTCGTCACTTTAATGTATTAAAAATATACCTATTAAAAAAAACTGCATAACTTACCTTTCTGTATAAGAGCGACGAGCAAGCCACTTTTACTCTCATTCCAAAACGGGCTACAAAGAGGGAATTGTGATGCTGACACATCATATTTACAAAATTTATTCCGAGCATAGCTAGAGCACAGTAGCCTGCGTCTGTTCTGGATATATTGGACTCCACAGACCAATATGATAGTAATCGGGAAAACAGTAGTGGTTGATATATCCTGGAATAAAAAATACGCTAAGTAACTCTGTAGTGTTGAGAGTTATTAATTCCCGCTTATCTTTAAAACAAATAACAGATCTAAATATTTTTATAGATACGTTATTTTTATCAAATTATATCAAAGGTAGTAAATCATTTCTTATCTATAAACTTTGATCTGAATCCTGCTTAATAATATAATATATATGTCAAAGTTTGTATGTTTGGATAATCGTTACACAATCACGTAAAAATGGTTGTACGGATGTCGATGAAATTTGGAATGTAGTATATATACCTTTAGAATAACACATAGGCTACTTTTTATTCCAGGAGTCGCGTGTGAAACCGCGGGCTGCTATAGTATGGTGTCATTGATTGTTTTGAAAGCAGTTTGTAAGAATTTCATGTTATCAATAAAAAAGTATAGTACCTTACCTACACTATTTTAACGTTGAATATACTACTTATTCATGTATTAAATTCAACAATAAACTTCTCTACCTTCTCGTGCATTTTATTGCTACGTAAATTAATATTCTATGCTTACATCATTAACCTATTACCTATTTACCTAATTTAGTTATCAAACAAGGTCGATCATTACCGACTTACCTGAGGCTCGCTTGAATAACAATATAGATAGCTCCTGGCATGTAAGATAACCAGTAAGCACGAAATAGAGCCTTCCATAACTTTGGCTCCCTGTTTTCATTAGTTGCATTTTCATATTCGGCGAACCAGTACCTTAAAACATACAACAATAAATTTAATTTTATTTTATATTTTTTGCGAAACTCGCGGTCTTAAATAACATAATATAAACTTAGATATAACACAAAAAAACTATTTTCATTAAATTATAAAAATAAAATATTTAAAAAAAAAATTTAGCACAATACCAGTTTTACAATTGCTATGAAGTAATAGTAAGTAAGTCCGCTTTTTTTTTAACTTTAATTTCGACTACCTGTATGACATACTCATATTTTCCAGTTATTTTGATTTATTTCTGTAATTTTTATTTAAAAACCACTGATTTCGATAATATACCTTTGAAGTATCACCTACCAAACAAAAAAATATCACCAACATCAATTCACAATTGGAGTAATCGCGTAACATACATAAAAAAATACATAGTGGAATTGGGAACCTCCTTTTTTGAAGTCGGTTGAATAGTCACAACCATACACACAGTCAGCAGTACTTAAATCAGCATAGCTACCACACCCACCCTTTGATAAACAGAATGAAAAACTACCTCTAGAACAATATTGAGTAATGAAGTCTCACAGTGCCAAGCGCACGACCGACGAGGACGTCCGCGTTGGGCGGCAATATATTAATCCGCACATAGTGCGTTCACAGCGAGGAGGATGCGGAGAGCTAAGGAAGCATCCGTTGAGAACATGCTACGAGAATATACGAATTAGTATTTTGCCCTCAGTCGTGGATCTCCACGGTCATCCCCATGACACTGTTTGGGGGCTATACCTAAACAGACCTGCGTATCAGATAAGCACAGATCACGGCGGTATTTCAATCTATTTTCGATTATCTCTAATTGGATACGTATTTTCCATACCTATTAGCTTGTTTGCGCGAGACTGCACGATTAATAGATACTCTTTTAGTGGCATTAGTGGAGAGTGGAGACCCGACAAACAATCATACTTACTCTACTTAAATGTAAAACAAGTATAGTGCGATAGTATATATAATAGGTCAGCGTTCGAAAATTAAAAAAAAAATACGAGGCCAGTTTACCTACATCAAATTAAAGCGGCACTATTAGATTACTCATGTTTAATGCTAATTAAAATAATTTTATTTTTATCTTTATATCTTTATCATTAAAGCCGTCACACACAATGAAGACGCTATAATATTTCATTTTATCTTAGAATATATTTCAATATCGCTACTCATACAAAACACAACAAATGACGAACAAATAGGAAGATAATATATATTTCAAAATTGTATGGCGAGCGATATTTTATAATTATAATATCGCTCGCCATGCTATTTTATAAAATATTATAGCATCTTCGTCGTCTGTGACCAAGAGAAGAAGTAAGAGTGAGAAGTAAATAGAACGGAAATGTGACGGGCCACGCTAGCCGTCATTAGGTGCAAATGCGCTTAATAACAATTCTGCCAATATACATGTTTTTAGACTGAGAATACTCAAAAATACAATTTTAATAGACGCGTAGGAAACCAAACCACATTACATCGTAATTAGATCAATTTTAATCTGTTGCAAAATAGCATTTCGAGCGTTTTACTTCAAATGCGCGACCAATTAATGGCATTTTTTCATCGTAGTTTTTATACAAAAAAGTGTAAAACTGGCGACAGCGGTTTTCTATACAATTGCTTTAGAACATTGTTTTGACAGCCGTTCTAACCTAAGAAGTAGGGCTTTCGCTTTTCTGTGTCTGTGACGGCCTCCCAAACGTCCTAGAAAAAAATATGAGGTTTACCTTTCCAAATAATCTCCAAGCCGATCCGAGTCGTAATTCTTTGGAGGAATGATCAGATCTTCTTCTTCCACATCTCTTCTATTCCCAGTCACCAACACCGGGCACACCCACCAAAAGAATAGCCTTGAGAATATATTCGGATTATTTCTTTTTTTGTGCGAAATTCTATCATTACTAACAAATGCATTATTGTTTGAAGCTTTAGCCTCTTTATCCATGATAAAAGGCTTATTATTCTACCACTGTTTCTTAATTAACGAATACACTAAAATAAATAGTAGTTGGGTATTAAATTGCTTCCTATGACAACCACATAATTTAATAATTTTTAGATAAGGAATAATAATGCCAGCGCTTAGCGCTTCTACGCCAACACTATCACTTACTGAATATTAAGTAGTAAACTTAGCTATTATACATCAAATGTTTAATCGTAAACCATATAATACCTGACTGATAACAAATTGAAACACCTACCTTGTGATTATTTGTTCAGTTATCGATTAGTGCTAATGTGATAGCAGTACATATATTATCATAATTGATTACTTATACGTCAAACAACTGGATACTGAACACACGCTATTGTCGTTGGATGTTCTGCACACTAAATACAGAAAACATCGCAACCACTCGTCACGAATTAATACTGACACGAGCGCCACTAGAGAGCTGCGAGAGCTATGTCAGTAAGGGTTTTATCACACTAGCGGCTTGCAAGCGTCTTCAAAGCGGAGCGGGCCCACTCCACGCAGCGAATACGTCGCGAACACGCCGCGGCTACACAGCGAAGATGTCGCGAAGACGTGGCGATTACGCAACGTTTTCGTCGCCTGTTCCCGGCGAGTTCACGACGTACAATACACTCAGTAACAGAATGGATTCCGACGAAAACACGTCTGTTGGTTTGTTACTTCGAAGACGCAGAAAACGAAAGCATTCAAGCACGAAAGAGTTCTGTACGAGAATGTACAAAATGCCGTTCGCGGCGAGCTCGTTGCGCATGCGCGGCGTTTTCGTTGCGCGTCCGCCACGTATTCGCGGCACGCCCGTTCCGCTTTGAAACCGCTCGCAAACCGCTAGTGTGATAGCGGCCTAACACGTTTGGCAACGACGGTCCCGCAAGTAGCAAATTCTGTAACACTCAGGAATACAGTCAAATGTATACTGTATGTAATGTAATGTAATATAGAGCGTCTGATAGCAATATTATATTAACGAACATTTATTTACATAAACACTACGATAACAACTAACCAATAAGTTACGAGCACCGGTGCTAATAATGACCTGTCAGTTTTTTACACATTAAGTTTTCTGCGGAACGGGTGGTTTTCTACAGGCAATAAAAAATTGCTCATAAAAATCCGTTAGATGGCGTTGACAAGAAATGCGTCTGAACAGTATGACTACCTAGTGTGTGGTTCTGAAGATTTTGAACGAATAAGGCAAGGTCAAAAGGTCAATAAATTAAAATTACTGGAATACGAAAATTCTCGAGCTCCGAATTTGAATTGCGTGCAACAAGCCGGGCGCGTCGTGTCTCGTGTGACTACTTTTCGCCGCGTAACATCGCCCGCGTTCCGTTCTTGTTCATATAATATGTTCACTGATTGATTGATTCTTCTTCTTCCTAGCTTTGTCCCGTTTTATATTCGGGGTACGCTTGACCATGATCTAGGATTAAGGTATTTTTTGTTTTAATGTTCACGCCCACGGTAAAATAACGTCATAGCTAAAATGAAAATTTACTATTATGGCCACAAATGTTGTTAACTCAAGTGCACATAGTAATCTGTTCGTATTAGCAGTACCTAGTATTACATTTTGAATCTTATGTAAGCAGATTTCCATTTGTGATTTGCATTTCTTTACCTAAATAAGTACCTACCAAAATACTAAATAAGTAATGGTTCAATAAAAAAGAAATACTGATTAAAAATGTTGCTTTTTTTAAATTAATTTTCAGCAAAACTTAGTGTTTAAACGTAATGGTTTTATTAAAAAAACTCGAGACTCGAGAAATCGGCCTCAAGATTTCTCGAAACTCGAGAATATAAAAAGATCGAGAAATCAGAAAGCCTACCAGCAGTGGACTATTTACAGGCTGTTCATGCTTGGTAGTATAAGTTGTGCGCAATCAAGGGGATCCACACTGATATTTTTTTCCGCTAGGTGGTGCAGTCGTGTCTTTTTTTTAAACTATGGCTTGTTTTAACAATCATGTTCATAGTATCATCGCGTTACATCAGGAGAGTTGCAGTCAAAACGCACATTCACATAACAAAAGGATTAAAGGCTCATTCATATTGGTTCTCGTTCTCAATATTTAAGGAAATTATACTACTTATCAAACTATTAATCATTTTCGATACAAGTAACACAAAAAAGACCTGCTATTTTATAATAGTACATTATGATACGAGTGTGCTATGTTGGTCATTACACTAGAGGCGGTATTATGCGCGCGAGCCGCAGGCGAGCGCGATAAGAAAGCCGAGAGCGTAATGACTAATAGCACAAGAGTTCCATACGACTGTTTTCGTCACACTTGCGAGGAAAAAACAATATTTTTTTGATAATAATCAACCACACAGCGAAAACGTCAACAAACATTTGCGGAAAATGGCGCCCAAATCAGTAATGCGCGCGCAGGTTGACATTTACTTCAGCGGCATAAGAACTCTTTGTTGGTATTACAAAAAAACTGTAAGTATTACCCGGCTATATTAAGAGTGTTTCGTACACGTACGTCTAATTGCAGTCACGTACAAACTTGATTTTACCGGGTTATACCTATTATAGTACAAGTGCCGTAATGTAAAGTAAAAAGCACGCGTGTATAATAGCTTGGATTATGAGCCTAAAAGCGATGTAATAAGATCTACTTTACGAGCAAGTGTGATGAAAATATGTTTTAAGCTATTACGGTTTCTCATTACTGTTCTATTACTATTTACGGGATATTTTACACGATTATGTTGTGAAACGCGCTACCGGTATTTTGTCTGCACCGCTATTATGTGGTTGTGGTATTACGTGGTTCCAAAATATCGGAAGCTAGTTTCACAACATAATCACGGTGAATATCCCGTAAATAATAATAAAACTGTACTTTTTTATTATTAGAGATCAATATGGGTTGTGACCTTGTGTCTTGATCGTAATTTAGACTTTCGTAGCTATAAATTAAATTGAAGCAAACTAAGCAAACTTCGTAATTTAAACAATTGTTCTATTTACTTTGACGCAACCTTCTATTATCAATTGTGTCTCATTTAGGGGATAAATTTCAAAAATTATTTTAGTTTGTAAGCTACACATTTTCATATTGTTTAAACTAACCTGAAATTTTATAACACAAACACAGATATTACTAATCTAATTTATTCAATTAGTCTACTAAAATTTGGTTTATTCAAAATAAATATAAACACGTGGAAGAATAAATCGCTGGAAATTAAATCGTAAACTATTACCACAAAACAGCAAATGATTTACATGTTTTCAACACATTGTAGAATGTACAGGACACACTTTAGGTATCAGCGAATCACAGGTGCAATTCGCATTTGCTAGTTTAGTCTCGATGTTTTCAATCAACATTTTTATGTGACATAATGGTACCCTTTCACAATCACAAACGTGTTTATGATGCCCATCGGAAATATGTTCATATGAAATATCGTCTTTTGGCTGACCATCTATGTCTTCTACTGGCGCCGGAAAATATATTGATCTTTTTAATCTATCGCGATCTGTATGTTTACTAGGATTCAATTGTGAAGTACATTCACACCAATCTACATCTTCATTATTAGAACAATCGGTATCTAAGCTTGCATTATCTTTAAAAGTATTCGTTTCAGCGTGAGATTTTACAATATCATACTTTGATGTTTTTAACACAATTGGTTCTAATTTATTACAACTTGTAGCTTCAGATTTTCGATTATTAGTAGCGGGTTTGTTCTTTAAAATACATGACGGATCAGCCTCGTTAGACATTTCTAGTAGATTTGCATTTTGATCTTCCGGCTGCTTATGCAAAATGTACGAAATTTTTTCAAAAAACTCTTCATCAGGTATTGATTTCTTCAATATATCATTTATCATACCAGGATCCATATTTGCTATGTTTTTAGGGCATACACAAGGTCCTAATGTTTCATCACAAGAACAACTAATAGTATAACCAAAATACGGTACGTCACGGGACTTCTTAATAGGGTTTTCTTTTTGTTTCGTCCTAGTCACTTTATTTTCTTGTAGGCAAAGGTTTTTTATTGAATCGATACTTTTCTGACGACAAATTCTGTTGCATGAACTAGATAAAGGTTTTTGTTTGCCCTTAGATTTAATTGAGCGTATAATTTTTACAGAATTGGAAGGATGGCTTCTAGATTCACTTAGACCTTCAATTTGCTCGTTGCATTTTAGTTTGTTAGTAACATTCGTTTTTTTAGCAGGCTTATTGAGCAATGAATCTATTTTCGTAAAGTCACTTCTCAACACGGTTCTAGCTTTACCTGTTTCTTTAGTGCAATTTGTATTACTTGAGGAAACTTCAATATTTTTTTCTGATTCGGTTAAATCTTTTCTTAATAATTTAACATTAGTGTTGTTAAGACAGCTACCACATTTGTTATGTTTATGTAATGAATGCATACTGATATTCGTATCGAAGTTGTTGCCGTTTATTTCTTGAAGGTCACATGGTTCGTCTTCCATTTCTAAAGTCATCGGTAGCTGCGAGCTTTGCTTTAAATAATTTGACTGAATGTTTTCATACGCACTTAAACCAATTTGATCATCTAACGCTGCAAATTTTGAGAAATTCGTTTGAAATACGGCATTTTGGTCTTTTTCGGGGGCTTCAAAATTATCTTGTTTTGCTTTGTTGGTTTCTTGAGTGTTTTGATCATTAGCACAACTGCATATATTTTTCAAACGCCGGAAGTCATACTCAATCAAATTGCTTATTTTTTCTAGAACATCAGGCAATATTGTGTCTTTATTATCTTCAGCCAGGAGACAGGAACATTGAACTTTTTTAATTTTTATTTTCAAATATTCTTGTAGTAAACCATATGCTCTGTTCCAACTACCTTGTGATTTTCCTTCTTCTGTTGAGCATTTGCAAGCTATTTGATTTGTGCTATCCGAAATAAGCCGTTTTACTCTTTCCACAATTATTGAGAATATCTTTTCTTCTTCTTCAGCAGGAATACAATATGAACTACATGTTGATGCTCTAAACACATCCAATTTATTTTTTAAATATTCCTCTATTAAATGAAAAGTGTTGTCTTCCAAGTCATTGCAGTCATCGCTGTTTAATTTGCTACAACAAACACAACTTCCATCTCGTTCTTTGAAATATTTCAAACTTTGAACATCTAAAGCCACGTCTTCATTTGCAGTACGTTTCATAAAATTTGCGTTTATAAACTTTTTAAATTCATCTAGTTGCATACTACACTGACAAGATTGCATTTGTGGATTGCATACTGTTTTCGTATTAAGATCAAATGAGCTTGATTGTTTTTTTTTAATAGTTTTTTCTGATGAATTTACTGTTCGGCTACTTATTTTACCTATTTTTTCATCAAATAGTTCATTATTTTCCGATGCTGTTTTATAAGATTTTTTTGAAATCTCCGACACATGACTATTTTTTGCACCAGCATTTACTCTATTATCATCGTCGCATCGGTTATTATCGCAACCTACATTTGAAGTATTCTGATCACTAGCTGTTTTGTAACCAAGGTCACTGTTTTTATAATGAATATCTCTATTCAGTTGACATAAGTTTGATTCCTCCGTGTAACTTAGCAACATTGCGTGGTTATTGCAGTTTTCATGAGTGCTTTCATTTTCATGATATGTTTCACATATCTCTTTTCGTATCTTATTATTATTATTAATAAAACATTTCAAGTTTGCATCTTCATTTTCATTATTTATAAAAATATTTCTTTTTTTCTTTTCGATACTATTTGTATAGTTTGTTAGTTCTGGACGATCAAATAGTATTGAATAATTTTGTTGATTTCTCTCAATTTTTTGATCAGTTTCATTTAGATCTGAGTGATATTTTTCAGATAGTACAGAATTGTTAGTCATCGCGTTCTTATTTTTATAGTCACTTTTGCCACTTTCAAGCAACATTTGGTTTTTTGTTTTAGGGTTAACATCAACAAGAGTAACACCGAGAAAATTAATTTGATAATCAGAAGTTTTAAATGCACGTGCGTTTGTTTTCTCGTCAGCTATTCTATAATTCGTTTCCTTTTCTGACGTTAGAATTTTGTTTGTTTCGTTATTTTTGGGCGTATCAGGCAAAGCTATTATTTCCTTTACTCGTCGCTCTTGCTTTGCTCGTATCACATTAATTTCGTTGAATTTTTCTTTTTTGACATGCATCAGTTGACCTTCCATTTTCTTTACTTCAAGAGTTTTTTCACAACTACATTTATTTGATGCAATACATTTAAATGGAGTTTTTTTATTTATTGTGTTTTTTTCACATTTGCAAAGTTCTTCGTGGCTTTTATCCAAATTGACAGCTCCCATATACACAGAATCATTGGTTGTAACAGGACCGGTTGACTTCAGACTTCTTTTTTCAAACATTTTTGTTTGCGATGGTTCTAGGCCAATCTTATCGTCACTGGCTTGGTTACTTAACAAATCTTGTCTTTTTCGTATTGACATTTCTTCAGATTTTTCTTTCGACTTAAGGCTAGTAATGGACTCAAAAGTGGTATTCTCTATAAGAGGGTGTGAAAAGTTATATTTGCTAAAATGGCAACATGATATATTGTCAGGATATTTTTCAGTAAATGATGCATCTAGGTCACTTTTCCATCTCGCAAGAGTTTCTAAAAGCTTATCAATTGATGTAGTAGATGGTATCTTGTGAAAACAAACACAATTACTGGGACATGATTTCTCTTCATACTCTTTGCTGTAAGTTCGCGCGCTAATATCCTGAGAGAGAAAACTATTATTTATTGGTTTTGATTGTCTGATACTGCTTGACATTTGAGATACGGTGTCCTTTGAAAATTTAGTTTTCCATGTACTTGTTTCGAGTTTACGTCTTTTATTGAGTTCTTTTTGTTCTTGGCGTTTAGTGCTGCATAAACACACATTAACACTATACGTTGGAATTTTTTTCTTGTAAGGTTTATTAATTCCGCGGTTTAAAATCGGATTTACTTTTTCTTTCGCTATCGAACCAAACATTTTTTTCTTAGGTTTTTCAATATCAGATAAACGCAATCCAGACTGATTTACATGTCTATTTATCTTTGAGTATTTGTTGGTTCCATAAGTAAGATTTTCATCGGTGCCATATTTAATTTTTGGGCTAGTAGACGCCGTGCTTCCCTGTAAAAGTATAACACTCTTAAACATTAGAAAGTAGGTATTTGTATTGCGAATGTGAAAGTTAGTGCGTTTGTTACTATACTTACTTCGATATGAGACAGGCAATTTTATTATTGGTTTGTCTAATTTAGTATTGATGGAGCTTGGTTTTTAATTTAGTTGGTTAACATTCAAACTTGAACAAACTGCTTTTAGGCTTTAAAAATTGAACTGTTTTTCGTAAATGAAACTACAGGCCAAAGTTACAAAATATTGTAATAAATATTTAATCGCTATAATCGTTTTAGACAATACCATCTGCGGATGTGACGTTGTAGATACCTAGATGTTAACCATCGTGACTTAATTCCAAAGAAAGTTCTAGTTACTTCCATAGTAGTTAAGAAACACATACTTATATGAATATAAAATTATCACAGAGTTTAATTTACAAAAGCATAAATTTTACAACTACAAAATGAGAATAAATAATATATCAGTTTCTTTCTCTAACCAAAATTAAATCCGAATATTAAACTTTACAACAGTGTTTCTACTAAATTGTTAGTAAGTACCTACTTTTACTCACCGATGCTCGATGAATGATCTTGGTAATCTTATCTTTCATCATCTTTAAGTCTTCTTTTTTAATGGATTCCTAAAAAATACACTTTGGTTAGAATTTGGTAGTCAAAATAATAATCAAAATGATTTCTTAACTATACTCGTATTCATAATCAAACTGACTAAACTGACAGAATGAAATGTCACTTTTCAAAATAATGCTGCCTGCTAAAAACCGTAGTGATGGATATTGTTAAGTTCATATCGTTCAAAAGAATTATTGAATAATTTTTAAGTGCCGTTAAACATTTAAAGTGCTGCCAGTGGAAGTGCAGGTAGAAAAGGGAAAACATATTGTGTTAAAAAGTTGATCTGTAAATTGCTACACGGAAATGTAACATTATTTTCATTATTTATAACCTTGGAAAGATTGAAATAGTGCATAAGTAAGGAACCACACCTTTTACAAAGACTAATATAAATATATCGAAGCAGTTAATTGAAGTGAAATTATTAAGTTTGTTACCATAACTTCATAAGTTAATAAAAATATTAAGCTTCTTTCTCAAAATATGATTATAAACTTAATATTTTTATCCCAGCATTAGGTAGTTAATTTTGCCAAAAAGTAGCAACAGTCGAAATGTCAGTTTAGTCCGTTTAATTATGAATCCGAGTATATTCAATTCAATTTAATTATTTATTTTTCGATCCTGTGGTATACATAATATACGCTTGGCGACGTCATACATTTACAATTTTTTCATAATATAAATATACACTTTCACATAACAAAATAAAATAATAATTACAAATTCATACAATCAGCTGTAAAGGGGCTTCGTCAGAAATATCAGAATTAAGTCAGAATTTTTATAAAATTATCACAGATATATTATAATGTTATTGATATGTCAGTGTCAAATTATTAGCTAAAATTGGTTCCGATACAGATTTTTTCCATCGTACCCCATCTATAATATACATGTCTACACAGTAGTATACATTGCTTAACAAATATCTCTTAATAGTATTTTTAGATTTTATTTCGGTGAGACCTAATAACTGTTCTGGATAACGTTGTAAAAACGCACACTGTTTCTGAGAAAGGACTTATTGGTTTTTTGAGTCTACATTTTGGCGGTATGAGTCTGTGTTTATAGTGTGACGTATCAGCTATACATAGCTGTATAAAAACATGTATACACAACTTATTCTACCCTACAAACTATAAAATAAATATTGAACTGATCCGGGCGCGACATAATAAAATTATACCGTCATAGGATTAGTTTTTACTCTAAAAATGTACTTTAGCTATAAACAATTACAGCTTGGCAAAAAATCTTAAAAAGATTATTTCTCTCTTGGCAATACTGTGGATGGGAGATTTTCTGACAGCTATCAAAACGTAGTTCTACAGCCAAAAGATAGTTGGCCTTGACGAGACATGATTCTCTTTTTTCGCATTTGTTTAATGAAACTAATTACTAATCCGCACTTACTAATTTGTGTTGTGGAAGAACAAAAGCATAGGAAATACCATGGGCAAGTATGGAACAATATATAACCACAAAAAAAGCAATAAAAGAACTGATGTAAGTAAATGAAATAAGCTGTTTTTTATTTTTTGTCCTTGATTCATTCATTCAAAATCTTCAGAACCGCAGACTAATGATCTTATTCAGAATCATGTCTCGTCAACGCCATCTAAAGGATTTTTATTAACTTTTTTTTTATTGGCTATCAGAAAACCGCCCATTCAACCAATCAACTTCCTCTGAGTATTACAGGGTTGCTACTAGTTAAAACTATTTTCAAAAGTGGCGCCTGTTTTAATTTCTAAACTTTTTTGCCAAGATATCCATGATCACTTCATCGCTAACAAGATTGTTTTGTATTGGTGGGAGCTTTTTACAGTTTGCTTGGATAAGTACAATGATTCGTAAATTATTATTATTTATTATTATTAGTGCCAGCTATTCAACCGTCAAGTAGTAGTGTGCCAACATTCTGCTTTTTACACTGAAGTGCATTGCTTCCAGTGAACACGTAGTTTGACTCTGGTTTTTTTCTTATCTGACAAACGAGCACGATACCTTAGATATTTATTTTTATTATTTACTAGGAATAAAGAGATTAACAATCTTATACTCATAGATATCACAGAGCAACGATTGCATTGATGTTCGGGGTTTCGAACCAGTAAACTTCAAAAATGCTGTGTAGCATTGAACTGCTAAATTACAGGGCCAATGAAGACTCACCACCCAATATCTCAACGTAAATTTTGAGTAAGTAGGTATCAATGACCAGGCCAGCCCTGGTCTTTGATACACAAAGTTCTATCAAAGTCTAGGACATCACAACAATGGTACTTCTTACTATGAAACGTTCGGTGGAGAGATCTGAATACTGTTACAATGGACATGATGCAAGGGCATCTGATATCTCTCACCAACAGGGCAGCGTTTCGGTCGACTCACAAAGTTTGGTACAGTAAAAAAAAGCTGCTATGGTCTCGAGGCGGTCTCAATTACAACTGTTTGAAGTTGGCTGTTGTTTTTTAAGTCTTTGTACTTTTTCTACTTTTTGAAGATACTATAATCTATAATGTTATCTTAGAACATATTTCAATAAATAAATATTAGGGGACATTTTACACACAGCGCCATCTAGCCCCATACTAAGCAAAGCTTGTATTATCGCTACTCATACATTTCTTTGCCAGCACAAATAATGAAGATATTAATTTATATATTTCAAAATTGTATGGCGAGTGATATTTTATCGTAACATTAAATATTACTATTGACGGCTCTTATTGTTTGAAAAAACACTATTGACACAAAAAAACACTTACTATAGAAACTAAAAGGCTAACAACTATGCACATGTTAATTTATTTGGTAATCAGAAACTATAATTACCTAAAGTTATATTATTATTAACGGGATATTTACCGTGATTATGTTGTGAAATGAGCTCCCGATATCGGAAGCTCATTTCACAACATAATCACGGTAAATATCCCGTTAATAATAATATAACTTTAGTAAACAACCGTGATAGTTTAAAACAGTGTTTTATAATTACCTATACCAAGTGTAACTACAAACCTTTTTCAGGTCTTCTATTTCGAAACGCAGCAGTGTGACGTCTTGCATCGCCTGTTGCCAGGAGAGAGGTGTTAGGACTTCGGGTGGTACTGGAGCTGTAGTTTGCTTTACTACGCAAGAGCACGCAGTGCTATCTCTCGCAGAAGCTGTTTACAAATAATTGTCATCGTTTTACAAGACTAAATAACACATCTCGTCAAAACAAAAGAGTTTAAACCCGAAGAGTCTATTGTAGTTGTTGAAGAGTTCCAGAAAATGTACCCTGTATAAACGGGCAGTAAAATTATATCAGACATTTTTCAATGTTGTATGCAGCGAATGATAAAATAAATAGACGGGAAATAGCGCACGGATTTTAAAGTCTATATGTTGAGTGCCAGCTCTCCACTCGCGTCAGTCATGCTCTGCCTTTACGACATGCGAGCCGTACGATATAACTATAGAAATACTTAAATCAAAATTATGCCTTATTGTAACTTCCCCAAGTGTAATAAAACTACTAATATTCGCAATAAAAATTTGGTGATAACAATCCACAAGTAAATACGCATTAATCACTGTATTTTGTCACAACTGCAATTAATTTCAATAAATATGTAAGCAAACTTGTTTTATCTGTTAATTTCTAGTGTATTTCCGCTGTAATAAAAAAAATAAGGCTGTAAATACAACGTGTAACAAAAAGGTTCAACAATACTGAAGTTATGTATGTACTCATCATTATGAACAACTTTTACTATGGCGTCAAAGCTGAATTCGCGAAAAAAAAATTAGCTGTTCCATCCAAAAAGTTCATTGACCTTGGACAAAATGTATGGAACAGCTGTTTTTTTTTCGTGATTTCAGGGTTGACCCCATAGTGAAAGTTGTTCATAATGATGAGTACATACATACCCTTCAGTATTATTGAACATTTTTGTTACACGTTGTATATATGTAAGGTTAATAGCTATTTTGAGGCGATCGTAAAGTAACGAAAAAGAGAGACATCGGAAATCCTTAGTCAATGCTCGTTATTGTTCGAGATTCGAGAGCAATAGACAAATACATTTTCTCTTTTTCTCATGCAGTAATTATATTCGCTATCTCTATTTTCCGGCAAATGTATTATGCATACTTTTAGCTAGGTATGCTTGATTGTGTTGACTTGTTAAATTTGAACGATTTGCAAGCGCTAGGCCCGTCCATTTCATTATCATCGTCGCTGGTTGTATGTAAGTATAAGTTATAGCGTTTTTTTCATTGTTTTCCTCCAAAATATATTTCTTGTCAAATTGATTACATAATTATAAACAGAAACTTAGATACCATTCTTCACTATCTCGTCATTCTTTTTCTCACCGCCACCGTGTGTAGTGGCCCTTCCGTGGGTTTTTTTCGTACATTTCCGCCCTGCTAAATCATGTAGGTCTCGCTCTGGTGGACCGCCAACCTATGGTTTTCAAATAAGTAAATTTGAAGTCAAGTAATTCATAAAAATGGTGTAAAATCAATATATTATATATATATATATTATTGTACACCAGAGGTAAAAAATCTTTGAAAACGAATCATGGTCATTCATACATCGGTGGCCTTGTCACCTCCAGATTTTTTTTCCAGCCAACCTTTTGATGGACAGGATAACAACGAATAGAGTTTTGCCCTACAAAAGGTCCGGTAGTTCTGATTTTTTGATATGTTATATAGGTCAATAAAGTAATGAAAAATCCAACTTTTCGTCACCCCCCGTCCTGTGCTTCCTCCACCAAAAAGGAAGCCCGAGCTCGAGTCCCTTGGATTAAAAGCTGGATGCGCCCTTGGGCCCATCCTGTATATATTCTTAAGAAAACCTTTAAGGTCTTCCATTGACATTTTGTTGCCTTCAGCTACTACTTAGCGCGTAGACTACAGTGTACAGGGTCTACAGCGTAGAAACTTATGGTAGGTATTTAATTTCAGGTGTTGAACTTGTTGTGATTATATGTCTTCCAAGCTCTGACAATCTTTTGGTCTTCCGTTCTTCAGGTGTTTCGTTCTTCTGCGGACACTTCAAATATCGGTATTTATTAACTTACCGATGATAATTGGATGAATTTTTCAAATCTATCTTCCATTGTCTTCAGATCGTCTCTTTTGAGTGAATCCTAAGAATATTTTTTTAATTAATTTATTGTTTATTGGGTCTTTGCAGACATAAAACAAACGACAAACAGAATTGATAATTAGACAGTTACTGTGAATACAAAGAAGTTTTTCATATACAGGGATATATGTAACTTACGCAGAACCTCTTCTCTCGAACCGAGAAACTCAGAAAGTCTTTGGTACATCAAGACAAACAACTTAAGTTCTTCGACTTTTGGTAATTCAATGTTTTTTTTCCACACAAAAGAAAAAAAATATCTACAGGTCTAAATCATTTTAGTTCGACGTAAAATATGAGGCAGTCACAGTTCACTGTGACACATGTAGTAAACTTAATAGTAAAACAACCAAAAATAATTATTTTATTAATTATTATTAATAATTATTTTATTAATTATTATTAATAATTATTATTAATAATTATTTTATTAATTATTATTAATAATTATTTTATTAATTATTATTATTAATTATTTTATTAATTATTATTAATTATTATTTTATTACTTATTATTAATAATTATTTTATTAATTATTATTAATTATTATTAATTATTATTAATTATTATTTTATTAATTATTATTAATAATTATTTTATATTATTTAATTTTTTTGGTGAAAAATGAGGGTGTTGTGGTGTCCTACCCTCATTTGGTCTCAACGTAGGTTTGTTTCCACGGCACACTACACTGACGGTATCAGCAGATTTCTCATTATTTTCTTGAAATGTATTAGTACTGGTGATTATTAATACGATACAACAAAAAAAACCCTGACGCAAGAGGCCACTGAACGAAAGCCGATCGTTAACCAAGCCAAAGCTAAGCAAACGCCAGCAGCTAAGCAGCAGTTCGTCAGCTAAGTAATATTTGTCTAGTGTAAAAAAAAAGTTTTTAGTTATGAAAATGGAACGATTCATAATGAAAAACATAAACAGTCCTGTTTGATAGTTAATTATGAAACAGCGAAGAAAATTGTTTTTTTCATAGCTAGCTAGCTGGGTTTTGTTGGGTGTTTTAGGGTTCAAAAGGAAAAAAAGGAACTGTTATAGGATCACTCCGTTGTCCGTCTGTCTGTCTGTCAAGACCCTTTTTATCTGGATCGCGTGGAGGTATCAAGTTGAAATTAATATCAAATGTCTAAATCAACGGTCGTAAAACGGTTGAAGTTTATTTTTCTTTCTTATTTTTTGGCATCGCACTTTGTGTATTCTGCCAGTTTCAAGTGTAAGCATATTACAAGGTTTTGATAGTATCAGGTCTATTTGACCTGATACTATAAAAACTCACGTCACAATCAGTCATAAAAAAATCACGGTCAAACCCAAGTCATGCCCTAAAATTTGGTGACTTTACCAGGAGCTTTTACAGAGTCTTAGAAACGACCAGAAAAGACCATGTTTCATCACATTATTGTGGTAAAACATATCTTGGCCATTTCTGTGCACATGAAGGATCCACCACCATTTTAAACATTAGCACGCGAAAATAAATATGTTACACAATGCAATGAAAATATTACAATGCAGCGAGAATAAAATCCGCCAGAACTCCGCCGCGAGAAACGTCTCGCTGGTTTTAATCCTTTATAGGGTTGCGCGCTCAAAGATAATGCAACTGTACCCTATTAATAAGTCGCCTACTGTGTTTATCTGCCCATCCGTCTGTCCGATATTTACCTATATCTCGCGAACCGCACTAAGTAGCCGGTAATATTTTTCACAGAATATTCGTTACATACTATCGCCGATTACCTTTGCCGTGCTTGTGGTAGTACGGAACCCTCGTTGTCCGAGTCGCAAGTCGCAAGAAGACTAGCACTTAGCGGCTTTATTTATTAGTATAGGGAAGTTACAAATGAGATAAGTAATTAGTATAAAGGAGGTAATTATTTTTTGCAATAACACAATACAAGTGTACGAGTATTTAAGTCCGCAAAGCGAATATCTCTAGTGCTTGTGATAAAAATTTAATATTTACTATAAAAATTGGTTGGCAGGCGCCTGCCGCCCGCTCCTCCCTCGAGTCCCTTTGACTTCTACCCCCGCACCCCTGTACCGCAGGGCAATCGGTCCCACTATACAGGGTTACAAAAAGATCATCGACCTTGGGCAAAATGTAAGGAACAGCAGATATTTTTTTGCGATTTCAATGTTGGCCCCATAGTAAAAGTTGTTTGTTTTGATCAATGATTTTATGTATGTCTAATTGTCTATGGTTTTGTATGCCCTTAAAATTTGCTAACTGATTAGAAGTAACCTTACAATCACTGGTATTATCACATGTCTTAGTTTTCGGAAGACGTTCCTCTCGATTCTTTCGTTTCCCTTACACGTAATATTTCAGATTGTGTCTAACCTTCTTGAGGTCTTCCACTTGAAGTCGAAGCTGCGTGACATCTTGCATCGCCTGGTGCCAGTACACCTGCGTCTCAGTGTCCGGTGTGGGGGTGGGCGCCGAGGGCTTCGTACCACAAGTGCACCCTTCGGGCAACTTAGCTGTGTATTAAAAGAAAGTAAGTTCGTATACTGAGTGGCCAACCCTAGTATCGGATTAATGTGCCGCCAGATGGCCTCTGGCGTGGCTTGACGGCTTCGCATTTATAATTTCAACGTGATTAGTGTGTTAATATAAAAACAGTAAGAGTAACTGTATCCGGAACTCCAAACATAGGTCTTGCATTTGTCTGATATATTTATACATTGAACATACTGCAATTGTACCTATTCGTAAAGAAGGACAAATGATAACCGGTCAAGTGTGGGTCGTGACACGCTCATCAAAGGGTTCCGTAGCCACGCTAGAAACAAATAATTACCTATCATAGGCCCAGACAATGTGCATAGTCACACATAGGGTTTTCAGAACATTTTGTTGACTCATAAGCATTAGCTTGCTTGGCTGTATGTTGTAAATTGGAATGGTTTTAGTAAGTTCTGTTATTACACAAGTTTAATTAAGTTGTCTCTAGTCATTGTTCATTAGTCTCTATAGTTACGTAATTTTATGTGTAAGTTGTATATACATTTTCTTTTCAGATATTTCTGGTTTTCATAGTCGACATGTGTAATAGAAAATGGCTATTTTGAACACCAATGTTTTAAATTTTAGCGTGACTTTGAAAAGGTGATTTAATGTCTTAATAAAATTGTTAATTAGTGTTTTTATCATGTTTCCTCTCTGGTTGGATAGGTATGTTTTACATTTATTTTTTACAACATTCTAGGTAATATTTTCTCCTGTAGCAGCTATAATTTCTTTATCTATCTATATATTACTCACTGAAATTTGGCAGTTAGGTAATTTATATGTAGGAGACGTCAGCTAAGAACGGATTTTGCGACAGGGCTGAATTAAGGGGGTACCATGGGGGATGGAACTTTCTATGGAAGTTCTTTGTTTTTGAAGTTATATTAAGGAAAATTGGTGTAAAAGCGAAAATCACTCACTCACTGACTAAACACGAAATCTCAAAAAGTACTTGATCCCTGAAGCTGAAATTTGGCAGGTAGGTAGTTTATAGATAGGATACGTCAGCTAAGAATTCGCGACAGGGCTGTATTAAGGAGATAAAATGGGGGATGGAACTTTCTATGGAAGTTCTTTGTTTTTGAAGTAATATTAATGAAAATTGGTGTTTAGGTCCACTCAAAATAAAATTTGATGTTTTTAATATATTTTGACAGAGATCATTTAAAAGCGAGAAACGGGGGATGAAACTTTATACGGAAAGGTCTTAATTATTTAAGGTATAGTGATTAAAAATGGTATTTGAAGATATATCCACACAATGATATTATAAATACGAAAGCTTAGTACAGGACACCCTGAGACTCGATGGCGTGACAATATCTGAAGGTCAGGCTATCACACTAATATTATAACAGCGAAAATTTATCGGTGTGTGTGTATGTTTGTTACCTCTTCGTGCCAAAATGGCTGAACGGATTTTAATGAAACTCGGAATGGAGATAGCTTATATCCCCGAATAATATACCTAAAGGCAATTTTTTTATTATCATCTTCGTCTTTTTCATCATCACGTGGGTGGAACTGCGCGCACAGCTAATATTACATACATATGTGAAGAATTGATACTCCTGTTTTTTAAGTCGGTTCAAAATAGGTATTTACCCCGTACGAAGCCGGGGCGGTTCAGCTAGTTCGTACATAAAAATGTCACCACCGTTAACCAAGAGGACGCTGCTGCCCGTCGTGTTAGTTAACGGTGGTGACCATTCTGCGTTCCTCAAGCCGACTGCCAAGCGTGGGGATTATGGCAACACCCCTCTATCTTAATAGAGATAATCTCCCCTCTTTCTTGATTTCTTTGATTTCTTCTTTTCTCTATCTTTCTTATTCTTCTCTATCTTGATGGAGGTAGAGGGCTTCGTCCAGCAGTGGACGTTTTATGGCTGACGACGATACGATACGATATAAAAATGTCAACGTTTTATTATACAATTATGAAAGAACCATAATATACGAACAGACAGACTGGCCTATTGCGTCAAAATAGTGGCAGTTGTCCCATCACGGGACAACACGATGGGATTAGTGGGATAGACTCGACATGATGAAGCCATTTCGATTTATGTGTGATAAGGATCTCTAAAATACACTTTGACGTTTGTTTGTGTGAGAACACAAAAGTGAATATTTTCCTGTTACGCGTCACATGCTTCTTTTGACATCCAATTTTGTCGTTAACAAACCACCGGGACATTACTAAATAAGATGGTGTTATTATTTTAAGAGTATTCGTAACAAAATAAACTTTTGCGATGGTTCGTCGCCGCAAAAGGTATCTTCCATACAAATTCGTACTTATACAAACACTTTTACATGCGTCTTTTATCGGGCATGCTTGCGTGGAACTACGTAGTACTATATTTTTTCTTCTGTAGTGGAACGTTATAGTGCATGTAATAGGGCTGAAGCTGCCTAAAACTAGTTGAGTGAGCTCGTTGTTGTGATTGGAACTCATGCCTCAGATCGCGGAACGCTCAGTGGCTACCGCCAGAATACGGCTGATATCCAATCACACTCAGACACTAAAAACCTGCATCGCGCAATCAAAGTTTGTGTAGTGGATTAAACCAGTACAAATTCTGACTACAGTGTTGATACACTCTCGGATAGCTGCCCCGAGCACAACACCGATCTCCAGTAGGAATACTCCTTATTTTAGTTATTGGCAAGGCACTTTGTGCATTCTGCCAGTAGATATTTGGATAGTACTATTTTGTTTGAGTCAGGTTCTTTGTTTGATGCTTGACACCACTTTCCACACCCTCTCATCACACTAATCACACTAATATTATGAATGCGAAAGTTTGTCGCTGTGTGTGTGTGCGTTACCTCTTCACGCCAAAATGGCCGCCAAAACGGATTTGGATGAAACTCGGAATGTAGCTCGGAGGTAGCTTATTTCCCGGAATAACATATATTATTGGCTACTTTTTATCTTTTTTTATGCCATAGTTGGCAAACAAGCAGACGGGTTGCCTGATGGTAAGCAATCATCGTCGCCTATTCTTTAACACCAGGAGCACCACAAATACGTTGCCGACCTTTTAATACTCTGTTAACCACTAGCTCTGTCTGTGGCTTTTTGAAGAACCCAATGTTAGTATAGCTCAGCGGAAGATCTAGGAAGGAATTCCGTTCCATTTTTTTTTTGTACAATCAAGTGACGAGACGAGCAAGACGTTCGCCTGATGGTAAGCGTCACGCCTGCCACTAACAGTAGCAGTGCCAGAATTGTGAACTTACAAACACACTCCTGCGCCGCACTGCACTGCGCTCATCGCCCTGAGATATTAGATTTTAAAATCTCTGCATAGGTACCCAGTAATTTCTCTGATAACATTGCCCTTCAAACCGGAACACAGTAATGCTTGCACACTACCGCTTGGCGGTTGAATAAAGGACAAAGGTGTGGTACTTCCCCAGGCGGACTCTGCAGTAGAGTACTAAGTATACCACTACAAACATTAACATTATAAACATGAATACATCACGCGGGTGAAACTACGGGTCGCAGAGCTACTCATTTAAGATAACTAGCCTTTGAGGTCGCACTCGCAGGGCGGCGGGCCGGCCTGCACGATGTCTCGCGCGCGCTGCGTCAGCTCCTCAGCGCGCTCCTGGAACAGCTGTTCGGCGAGCTGCTCGGCGAGCGACTGCGCGCGCCGCTCTATCGCGCGCTCCTGCCACCCCTCCGTGTCCGTGTCATCCTCGGGACCTGGGGTCATCTTTATGGCGTCGGCGCACGATATACCCACCCACTGAAAAACAATCACCATGTTCCACTTTCCTTCCGGATCAATCGACACAAAGTGTGAAAAAGTGTGTGTACGGTACTTTTTAAAAAGTCTCGCACATTTAATGTTGATTTGTTTTGGTTTAAAACAAATCTAATGAGCCGAAATGAAATGTGGCCCAAGCTCGGAGAGTATACCTACATACAGCACAGGTATACAATTGAAGATGTCTACTTTGGACTTGAAAATATCAAAATACAGCATGCTCTTAAAATAATTGCAAATATCAGAAGATCTTATAAAATAACAATGTAATTTTTACAGTGTTACATTTTTTAATACCTTGGCGTGATAATTTTCGATTGATGTAGCGATAGCTATATCAAGTTCTCCGACCAGCAGTTTCGAGAAGTAATTCTTCAAATTGGACTTTACGACTGAAGCGCGGTCCCAATTATGTTTATCCTCCAAGCATTTCAGCAGTTGGCAAGGCATCAGAGTCACCGCTCCTCTCAGCTCGGATTGCAATCCGCCAAACAAGTCGGCAAATAGATTCGAGAGCAGTTTCGTGCGCATAGACGTGCAAGAACAGCACTCCTGAAAGTGGCATCACCATAGTCATAGTAATTTTATTTTACAGACGACTACAAGAAATTGAAGTAATTCTTGCGTTGCTGTGAAACACCAAGTCATTATTACAATGTAATAGATAAGAGATGATAAAGAGTTCCAGCGATATCGTGAGCCAAATAGAGTAACATGTACAAAAGTAAAATATTAAGTACTTATAAAAAAATACTTTATCAAAGAGTTTTAGAAATATGTTTTCTTTGTATTTTATTTTGAGCATAGGAACATGATAGAAGGTCAAAAAGACGTTGTAGCTGCAACAGTTTTCATGGGTGGCTTTCTACTGAATTGTAGATGTTAGGTCTATTATATCGTCCTCCTTGACGAATCCGTCAATCAGTATGGTCAACGTAGGCGATTTATCTCCATTTAGGCAACTCAGGAAAAAAATCCACGATGAACAAATCTGAAAGGCGACTTTTTGGGCTACTTTAGGAACAAGCCATTTATTCGTGTAATTATGTAAGGTATTATATTTATGTATTTACTTATAAATATGCTGATATGAAAAAAAACATTTTAATTTTTTTTAAAGCTTTTTTTTTCGATTTGATATGGTTTTCAGGGTTTGTCCCAAAGCAAAATTTGTTCAAAATGACGAGTCCTACAATGATTCCCTTTCGATTTAGTACACCCCGTAAAGTCTTCAACTATAGATCCGATGTTCGTAGCTTGTTAAAGACCAAAAAAAAAGAAGTTTATTTGGTTTCGCAAGCCACTAGCGTGCTCACCACAAGAGCAAGGTTCGCCATTGACGGCAGTGTTGGCAACAGCGCAGGCCCTGAAGTCGCCATCTTTCACAGCATAAGTATAGCCTAAAGTAGTCGACTCTCAGCATTTACCAAATGTAGCCTAAAGTAGTTTGCCTAAACGCCAAAACATCGGTATAAATAAATAAAAAAACCGAGTCCTGCCAGAGGTCATAATTATTCTTACTGTTTAAACTTTAATAACAAAGAAATACCCAAACTGTGGAAACACTTCATATAAAAAAAACAATAAATACTTTTTTGTTTTATTTATACGGGAACGCTCACGTTTAATTAAATCGGATACTCCAATATAAAAAATAATAAATACTTACCAATATTTTATCTTCTGGAGTGCACTTGCACAAGGCAGCTAGTGAGGGCGTGCGTTTTGCTTCCACCGCGATGTTTACAGGTACCTTACACCGGCATTCCATTACTTTTTCTCTCAGCTTGGCGAGCTGGTCTCGTTTTTTATTGAGATTGTCCATCTTCCCTTGCATTTGGCCATCGCACAATGCCTTGCAACCCTCTAAGTCCTCTATAATTTCCATCTTTTCTTGACGTAATTCTTCCAGCTGTAATATTAAATATATCAGATAATAAGTATTTGCAAATCACCATGATCGACAAATGAGTCACCAATAAAAGAACGTTCATTATCTAATCAAATTATGGACATTTTGTTTTAATTTCCTCGTATTACAATTTAAAATGCCAGCAGCGCGAGTACTGTCTTGACGATCGTTATATTTGACATTTTAATCGTATATTTGACATTTAAATCGGTAAAATTCGATAAAAATCGATATATTCTCAAATTCGTCTAAACAATTCTGCTATAGCGACACGTCAAATTTTGCGACATAGTACGGTACTCGGGCTGCAGTTTCGTTGTTCGTTTTGCAAGATTTAGGTTAACAAATTGTGGGTCAACTTGTAAGATTTTACCAAAACAACTTTATTTAGGTACTGACATTGTAATTTCAGGCTCGAATGAATCAGAAGAAAAATCATAGAATTCGTTCGCAGTTCCATGTAGTGTTTAGGATAAATAACCTGGTTGCGTAAGAAAACTAAATGGTAAGGCAAATGCCAGTGGTGGCATAGGGCTATCCTCAATCCATCATAGAGGGTTACACTGCAATCTGGACAGATTGCAGAGTAGCGCATTGTTAAAGATGATGCAGAGAGTTTGATTTATAATAACGCTGCGCTGCAATTATTTTTTTCCATGGTCGAAGCTACTTACTTCAGACTTAGTCTTTGCGTTCTGTGCGTCTTCGTCGAGCAGCTTGTTGGACACCTCTGCGATCTGGTCGCGTAGCGCGCCAAGCTCAGAGCGTGTCACGCGCTCCGCCTCGCAAGAGAGAGCACGCATCGCCGCCACCTCACTCTGCAGATTCATCATGTTCCGACGCGCTTGTTCTTCTTTGAACTGAAGCACATTTAAACGGTATGTGTACAAATTTTGAACAAAAAAGAAATTAAAAACAATCGACCCAATAGGCTAGATGACTGGTTTTTTTTAATTGTCCTATTAAAATGTGGCTCATTAATATAGCTGATTAATGAAAAGAAAATGAAAATCTGATCAAAAATGAGCAACTTATGAGCATTTTAATATCATGCTAGACAGAGAGGCGAAACAGCAAATCAAGACGTCACTTCTCTGTACGCCATATAAATTCTATTCTGACAAGTAAGGCGTGACGTCATTTTTTGTTTTGTGGGAAAGGGTCAGAGTTGTCTTTAACAAAAACTTTAAACGCTCATATATCAGAACATTATTAACCGATTTAAATATATTTTTCAATATACATACTATATTTACTTAAATTCTTCATCAAAGCTATTGGTTTCAACGATATAAACATCAGTCATCTACCTCATTACTTTTCTTTAAAAAAAGGGTAAAAAGGCAAGTAGGTATATAGGGTGGATCACGATAAGTATTTCTTATTATTTCCAAGTGACACACTGTAGTTAAGGCCTTTTTTATTATTTACCAATGATCTCTTGATAAGTTCGATTAAATTAGCCCAGTGATAGAACTTGGTGACTCATGAGTCCATCGTAGTAATGTATTAATGTGCTCTATAAATCTGTAGAGATTTACTCTGTCGCCGCATTTCTAAATAGCGATCATGAAATTAATCGCTTTTATTCTGTTCAATGTGCTTTTCATTGAAGCTGCACTGATAGAAACATTCCACGCAATGCACCGTGAAACTTGCCACCCGGGGCAATGAACACCATGACGGGGTCATGACGGCACTTCATATCATACTGTGGTATAATTGTGGCCAAAACGTCCTATGCCCTTAGCTTGCGATTGTTTGCAGTCTTTGATGCAATTTTTCAACGCTGATTCGATATCCATAGTTTAAAATATTTTTACTTCTAAATATTATATAATAATTATCTTATTCCTAAATACATCGATTAAGCTTACCGTAGTGCTTGTACCTTGTGTGTGTACACTGTATAAATGTACAGGCATAGCGCTTAACTGAGTGGGTTTCTCCGATAGTGGAGCACCCTGCCGGGGTGTGTTTTCGTTTCGTCAAACGACGCGTGGGTCAATATTGCTGTCATCAACACGTGTTATTTAGACAGGCTGCTTTACAGACAGTTCTGTTACGTCACATGCTACCCCTCCCGCCCCGCTCCACTACCGCAGGAATCTATTCAGTTAAGCGCTATGCCTGTAATATAAATGCCTTATTCTTGTTTTTTGTCTACTTTAACAATACCAATTTTGCAATTAAATAATAATAAATAAATATCGGTGGACATTTCACATAGCGCCATCTAGCCCCAAACTAAGCAAAGCTTGTACAATGGAAACCAGATAGCTGATAGAATATATATACTATATATTATTTTTTTGTAAATACATAATTATAGTACATACTACCCAGACACAAAACAAACATCTATGTTCATTACATACATTTTTGTCCTGGGTCCACATCGAACCCACACCCTACAGCTCTGACGGCAGATATGCCACCAACTGAGCAGTCAACTGATCCGTCATCAGCCATAAAATGTCCACGGCTAGACGAAGACCTCCCCCATAATAGAGGGGTGTTGCCATGTGATCGCAGAATGCTCACCACCGTTAACCGAGAAGACGCTGCTGTCCGTCCTCCGAGTCCTCTGTCCTCATTCAATTGATAATTTATCGAAAATTCTATTACTTTATTTTGTTATTACTTGATCTGACGCTCTACAGTATTTTTGCGAATAATACGTACTCGTGAATAGAGCAAAATGTTAAGCCAACAATAGATACTTATCTTGTGCGTGAACTGTGTTTTGAGTGAAGCTCCTTACCTGGAGATCCCTGTCCAACTGCGCAGCCTTACAGGACAGTTCAGCCGCCATTGCATCTCCTTTAGCAGACTCTTCGCTGACCCTCATCCGCTGACATGCGCGCTCGCACACCTGCTTCTCGAGCTCGCTGAGACGAGTGCGCTCTATCTCAGCTCTACCACTCCTATCTTTCAACTCTTGCACCAATATTGTACAGGCGTTCTTATAGTTAACGCGTTCTTCCAACATTTTTGTGATCTACAAAAGTTTAAGATCATGAAAATGTATACATTGTGCAGTCTTTGAAGCGTTAAATGGATCATGATTTTCTATGTTTTGTTTGATTAAGTGGGAATCTAGTGAGCGATTCTCCATGCAAACGTATTCCCCTATTTTCTTCCTGGAAAATGCCTCCAGAGCAATCTTTTTTTTTTACATAGTTTAGGTATACTGTAGACATGTCTCTGTCATATCCTTTTTTTCAGTAACTAATTGCTATCAGTATCTAATTGCATCTATAGAAGTTCATTTTGTGCCCAAAGTACTACTACTTCATCAGCAGTTCATCCTTACCTAAGTTTTTGGTGCATCACCGAAATTCGTGACGGGTTCGTGGCGGTGAACCAGTTAAAAACTTAAAAAACTTAAGTATGAAAGCCACGTCTGGTCAGCCAAAGTCAGCGCCATCTATAATGACCTTTTTTTTAATGCCTGTCAGAAAATCGCCCATTGATAACATCCTTTCTTGTTTTGGTAAAAAAAAGTACAGACTTGTTTAGCAATGTCTTCTTCCTTCTCTTCGGCGACGGAAAATCGGCGCTGGTAGCCGAGCTCGAGGTCCTTCCAGGCGGCCTCGGCGCGCTCCAACAGCTCGACCCGCTCGGCCTCGCGGCGCGCCAGCGTGCCTGCGCGCGCCCGCAGCTCTGACGTCATCGCGTCCAAGGCCGCCAGCCGCTCGGCGCACGCAGAGTCCATGCAACACGCCTGTAGGAACAGTGAAACTCTCATTTTGTTAACTTTGCAACTCTATAAACTATGTAAGCTGACTTGGCTTTATCACATGATTGTGTTAATTTTACGCAGCTGCGACGTCGTCGCTTCCATGGCCGCTAGTCGCTCAGCGCTCGCTGAGTCCATGCAACACGCATGTACTAACAATCTCCTTTACAGTGAACCTTTTTTTGTATACTTTGCAACTCTACTATGAAAACTGACGTGGTTTTGTCACATTATTGTGTTTATTTTACGCAGCTCCGACGTTATCGCTTCCATGGCCGCCAGCTGCTCGGCGCATGCCGAGTCCGTGCAACATGCCCTGCATAAACAACCTCCATTACAGGGCAACTTTTTTTTGTAAACTGTGCAACTCCACTATGAAAACCAAACGAAAACTGTATTATATCACATATATCTTTTTCGTAGCTCCGACGTCATCGCGTCCATGGCCGTTAGACTTGGAGGATCTAGCTCTCTCTCTCTCGTTAGACGCTCTGTGCACGCAGCGTCTATGCAATACCAACAAGCTCCTTTACAGTGGAACTTTTTTTTGTAACCTTTATAACTATAATATGAAAACTAAACGTAGTATTAACATATTATCGTTTTAGTTAGACGGAATTACTCATGTTTAGAGTGCAATTAATTTGCACTGTTATGAAACAAAAAATAAATTCAATTCAATTCAAACTAAATTTTTATGACATTTCCCATACGTAGGACGTAGGTGGCTTAGCGGTACAAATGACCTCTAACTACCTCTTTGTATCAACAAAGCCAAAATGTCTAATCCCTTTAGTAGCAATCACACTTTTTTAATTATATTAAAAGTTATATTGCAAAAAGTTATTTCCGTAACATTTTAAGTTATTTATGACCGATAATTGTTACTGATTTGATTACTGTACAAAAATAAGATTTTAAAGGAACATGATCTCAAGTGGAACTAGTCTGTTTTGCAAGTGAATTGTAATTGAGATGGGCGTACCAATTGTACAATTAAACGAACAATTTTCAAATAGGCATCAGGGCAGCCAATCCGTCTCAAACTAGTTCATTTTGTTAGTATTCTAAACCAAAGAAAGAAAGAAAAAAGAAATTGTAAGATGGAACGGACGCCCAAAGACCATTTGACCAAGACTCGCCTGATGGTAAGCAAGCTTTGAAATGGAAACTTGCTCTCAAGTGAGGTTACCGGAACAAACCGCAAGGCACTTGTCGACTGATTTTCATCTTGGATTAAGTAGATGCCTGCACTTACACCAACCAATAAGCAGCGACGGTGATAATGGAATGGACGGGCCCAGCGCTTGCAAATCGATCAAAATTAACAATGAAACACAATCAAGCATACCTAGCTAAAACTATGCATATTACATTTGCCGGAAAATAGAGATAGCGAATCTAATTACTGCATGACAAAAAGAGAACACATGTTTTAGAGTATTAGAAGTTTGTATTGTCGTATTGTCCCGTCCATTCATCTTATCATTGTCGCTGCCAATAAATAGGTATCTACTCAATGGTTATATGATACGTTTTCTTTATGATATTTCCCTTCGCTGGTAGCTCAAGATTGAAAAACGAATAGAGTTAAAAATCAAATAAACCTGGTCAATTTTCCTTATAATATCCTTTTCGGGCACCCTCGCCGTTTTCCTTGGTTGGCCGCCTGAACGCCCGCCACGCGGAGTGTTGTCTAAGCGCATTACTACTTTAGTTTCAACAGGCAACTTGACGACGGGTCCCATTGCAAACGAGTTGTAACTTGAGTAACATTGCGCTTCCTCATATCGAGATTCTGAGTCTCGGGATGTAGAACCAATGGCCCCAGACACTATTTTACTGATTATCTTTGAGTCCTTTGAAGTTTGAGATAGGGACTCGATGTCGAATGGCTCATTAGATGACAACTTAGATGGGCATTCTTCTTTCTTTCTCTTATTTTCAACGAACCTGTAATTGATTAAATGCGAATCTTTTAGTTATGCAGGTTATTTAATATGGTCTATCATAAAAATAGGTGTCACCAACCTTTCGTAATGTAAGCAGAAAATACAACACACATTCAACAGATCGATACACGTATTCGATCAAAAAGCGTTATACTTAATTTTTATTATTAACAACCGAGTGAATGAAACATTCAAGAAAATCATTCACCTGGCCAAACAGTTGCGATGCAACGCAGGATGTTTCATTTCACTATAGCATTAATTACTGCACTGCAATTGCTATCCTGACATTTTAGCTAAAAATCTCTAGATGCCCTGTAATTTCGGTGTCCCTCAGCCCAAAACTTGGTCATATTTTTATATAGGCACTATTTGGCGAATTGCTCTAAACCCACTACTTGGCGAATAGGGAAATATGCATGTTTTTTATTGACTCACAAAAAAGCTGACTCGCAACGAAACATTATCATTATCAGCCTGGAGACATCCGCGGCTGAACGAAGACCGCCCCCTAAGACCGCCACACTGTACGACAACCTGCCATTTGCATCCACCGGTTGCCTGCGACTTTTATAATGACGTCGGTCCACCTAGTGGGAGGCCTTCCTACGCTGCGTCTTCCGGTTCGCGGTCGCCACTCAAGAACCTTTCTTCCCCATCGGTTATCAGTTCTTCGAGCGGATGTGGCTTGCCCTGCGCCACTTCAACTCGGCTTCAGCGAGCTATTTTTAAAATTTGCTATTTGTCGGGAATAGAAATAATTACGATTATAAACTAATACTACTGGTATTAGTTTTGTGGTAAAAAGTAAGTTCGTATAGGCTGAGTGGCCAGCCCTAGGGACAGAGTTAATGTGCCGCCCGAAGGCCTCTGACATGGCTGACGGCTGTTGTTATAGAAACTAGAACCGGGACCAACAATTTAACGTGACATCTGATCCACGGTAGCGCTCAGAAATAAACGCCACTCACAGTCACCCATCCGAAGACTGACCGGACCGTCCGTTGCTAACATCGGTGATCGTTTATAATCACCTAGACAAGCTACGCCACAAGCCCTACTAGCTACTAGTTTTGTGGTATTGGAAGGGAATAAATCTTTTAGTTTCATGTTAGACAGGGAGGGCACTATAGTGGCTAATGACGTCAAAGCACACGATTCAAACAAATTCTATACTAGCACAATTTTTCCTAGAAAGGGACACCTGACTACCGAAACCCAAAACCCAAATACTTAAAACTTAATACTTTGAATGCTTATATTTCAGAACTTTGCCAGCCGATAACAATTATTTTTCCGACGTAAACAGCAGCAGGATAATCATGATTGTAACTGTTCGGGATCGCGATTTGTCATAATTGTCACTGTCATGCCAAAACTCATTTGACCCTGCAGGGGCAGAACCAAATGCCAAAAGACCGACAATCCGTCGGTCTTTTGCTTTACATAATTAGGAAATCAATGCTTTCGTTCGTTAACGACAGCGAGAGAAATTCTTCCGTGATACCGTGAAGCCGTGACAGTGACAAGTGACAATTATGACAAATCGCGATCCGAATCGCGATCCCGAACAGTTACATGATTAGCCTGCAGATTCAGTTAAACTCTCCACTCCTATTGCTATCAACCATGCGGGATGAATAAAACTAACGCATTCTAAGATTTCTGAGAATCCTTGTTTCCTTTGTAAATCCATACCTATGTATCTAAAACGTAAAACAAAGTATAGGTACCCACGTGAATAGTTATGCCATACCAGGGGCCGTACCGTGAACTGCTTATAGTGGGTCCGAATAGGTTCAGCTGCCGACACTGCGCGACCGCAATCCTTATTGCGAGGCGATACAATTCACTGTCGCGCAGCGTCGGCAGCTGAGCGTATTCGGTCCCGGAATAAGCGCTCATGGTACGGCCCCTGAGCTTAAAGGCGGAGATATATTATACCGTAAAACTTGGGCGTAACATGCGCCTTTCATTAAATGTAAATGTGATTCATGTACACAGTACACGGTACAAGCACGGCACGGCACGGTACAAGGCCTTCGTTCAGCAGTGGACGTCTCCGGGCTGATGATGATGATGACACAGTACACAGGTATACACGCCAGATTCTCAGACCCACATGAATTTTAAGACTGACTGCCATAAGAAAATTACCATTTACAGCATTGCCACATTAAGTATAGGTACCACTCATATTTATTCGTAGAATCTGACATGCGCATGCAGGTTTCTTAGGAAGAAAAACTTTAGGAATTAGAAAAAATCCGATTAGCTAGATACATAATAATATAGTGTTCGCTAAAAGTAAGCAAAGACAAACAAGGTTTCGGCGCTATTTAAATTTGTTGTATCAGGAAATTGTTCTTATGCAAAGTCTGGTTAGACAGAACATTAGACAATTGTTTACTAATCGATATGAGAACGCATTTATGGATTGGGCGGACTATTTAGCATCAAACTACTTAACCTACTATACAAAATCAAAATGGCCGATGAAAATCTAGAGACATGGGTGTATATATAAGACGGGCTTAGGGTGTCCGGAACAAACCCACTACCATTGGTAGCGTACGGCATTGCCATGTTGAATAGGAATGCTTAGGTAGGCGTTGGACATTCACAGAAAGATATGTACTGTTTTCAACTGCTTCTGTATTTTATTATGAAAACTGACGTGGTTTTGAAACATTCTTGTTCTACTTATACGGGAATACTCACGTTTAATTAAATCGGATACTCCGACTATAATTTCGATCACATCCGGTGACAGAGCTGGATACCACTCGCTATATTCACCTAGATATACCGCTCTCTTTCTATCACGTATGCTTAGTTACGTGCGATGAGGCTCGCGTGCGGGCGGCGACTGACTTCTGCCTTGCATTGTCCTCCCGGACGGAGTGCCGGCTGAACATACCTAAACTGCGGAGTGACACCCCCCTGCCGGTGCTAAGCAGGACGCAGCTGCACGCGCGTCGGGCTCAGTTTTCACTCTTTGTAAAAGGTCACCGGATGTGATCGAAACTATAGTCAAAGTATCCGATTTAATTAAACGTGAGTGTTCCCGTATAAATAAAACAAAAATGCTTCTGTATTACCGGCAGAGGCTGTCTGCATCACGGTGGCCAAGTTGCTGCCAAGCCAGCAACGCGCAAGCCAAGTGCCGCTCGTACGGGCTATCGGATAGTATAGTTTGTATGTCTCCAGCGTCTGAGATTTGATCCAGCCGACTTTGCGCTAAATTTACGGCTTCCTGTAACACACCAATTTTTTTAGGTTCTTACATAGATCCGACGTAGACAAGTGCGATATGGAGTTTTGGCGGGAACACGGAAAAATCATGTCGTTGCATTATATTATTTTCTTAAACTTGTGTTTTTTCCCGAATTAATGATTTAAAATGGTGGTGTTTTATTCATTGAGTGTTGATTACATGCACGATTGTGGGCAAGTGGTATAATGTGGTGAAACATGTCTTTTCGTGTTGTTTTCAAAACTCCGTAGAAGCTCATAGTAAACTCAGCACAACTTTACTAGGGCATGACTTGGACTTGAATATGACTAATTTCGTGTGACTAACTGTGATTTCATGACATATTTGACTTGATTTTAATATAAAAACTTGAAAATTCATAAACTTGACACTGGCAGAATGCACAACGTGCGATGCCAATAACTAAGAAAAAAAAAGAAAAGAAAGTGCGATATATTTTCCCTCCTACACCTTTTTTTTGTTTTATTGGGACCCATAGTGGTGTGACAGACTTCGATGATTTGTTTTTACATTTTAGAATTTGATCTATAATCATCATCAGCCCGGAGACGTCCATTGCTGAACGAAGACCTCCCCCTTAGACCGCCACACTGTACGACACCTTTGGGTACGGAACCCTAAAAATAATAAAAATAGGGAAAATCTCAAAAAAGTGTTATCATTAAATATCACTATATTGACACTACAAGGCCAGAATCGTTATTTAACTTTAAAAGTCAATAAAACCATCAATTTTCGTACTGTTAACATCACAATGATGGTGTCATTGGTTTGTGTTGTTTGCTTAGGTATTCCTGGAATTTAGAGGCGATACTAGTTCTGTTAATATTACCTACGTCAGCATCATTAACGGCTGTGCGCGAATAAGTAAAAGGCACTAGATATACCAGTTGTAAAATCTCTGTTATTTTTTCGAATATCATTTTCGCTCCAATGTGTAGGTATAGGTCGCGTCATGTAAAAATAACGCTGGGCGCTGGCGGTTAAGCTGCGCAGTAGGCGATTTAAGCAATATCTAATATATTTTACCATGTACCTAGCAATAACCAATATACGAAGCTGCGAGCAAAAGGCTAATTAGTAATTATTTAAAACAATAGGTCTAGTACTATTGTGCACAAGTGTACACATGCGCAAAGACACCCCCTCTACTTTCTTCCAGCGTTCTTTTTACATGACGCGACCTATACTATTGTTATTTAAAAATAATGCCATAGTTGCGCCAGGCGATACGTAATTCAGTTTTTAGCAACTTTCCGCGACCATAAGTACTTATTCTGTGTCTTTTCTAATGTTTTTGATGGAAATTAGCCACGAGACAAATGTCGCTCGCCAATATGATGCAAGAGTATATATATATATATATATATAATATGAGTTTGGACAAGTGATATAATGTGGTAAAACATGTCTTTTCGTGTTTTTTTTTTCAAAACTCCGTAGAAGCTCATAGTAAAGTCGCCACAACTTTACTAGGTCATGACTTGGCCTCAACTATGACTAATTTCGTGTGACTTGCCCACACTCGTACATGTAATTCAACACCCAATGAATAAAATACCATTTTTTATCATTCGCGAAAAAGTGCCGGCATCAGCGAACTGCAGCTTTCCTCGGGGACGCTGGGTGGCTGAACTTGCAGCGCAACAAGGGCCCATCAGTGACTTCTGGTGCGGGAAATACCTGCTCACCAAATACCAATTACACTGCGCTGCGGTATTGCGGCCAAATCTATATGAATGCTTGTAAATTCTAATAATATTGTTTTTTTTTTTAATGAATGACTGATGCTGTTGGCCTCAGATGGCCTCTACAGCGTCACCGGACTTTAGGCAAGCGCAAACGGCGCTCGGCCTAGGTTTAGGTTAAAGGCGACTAGCTCAAGGGCACCTCAGACGGTACGAACCTCGGCTTGGCCGTCGCCGGGAGTGGGGTCAGACTTGCCCTGGCACCCCAGAAGGGGTATGCCCTGGGGCCCTAGTAGGTTGATCTGGCTGACTATTTGGAGAGAATCTAACCGATCTTCTGACAGATCTGGGGAGCCCTCGACCTCGCCGGCGAGGTCGGTGCGTGTTTGTGTGCCTCTGGTAACCGGCGCCTATACCAAAAACGGAAAAACGGAAAACTGGTGCTGTTTTCGTTGACCTGTCAGCCGCCTACGATACTATCAATATCAAAAGACTTATATCAAAAATGACATCGCTTATCGACGACCAAGCCTTTCTAAACATACTGAGGGAGATGCTAACCAACCGACGGTTCCAAGTCCAAATAAACAATCAGTCAAGCAGATGGAGACGTCAAAAAAATGGCCTCCCACAAGGAAGCGTATTAGCTCCTATTCTGTTCAACATCTTCACTAACGACCAACCCTGCCCCCCAAATACCGAACGCTTTCTCTACGCCGACGACCTGGCCCTAACGACCCAAACAACTTCATTCGAAGAAGCCGAAACGGTACTTACAGGAGCTCTGGAAATTATTGGAAAGTACTATGACGAGAATAGCCTAAAGCCAAACCCGTCCAAAACTCAATCATGTGCATTCCACCTCCGAAACCGCGAAGCCAATCGCTCACTCAAAATACCTTGGAAAGGCGTCGATATTGAGCACAGCAAAAACCCAACGTACCTGGGAGTTAAGCTTGACAGAGCCCTAACTTACAAACCGCACTGCTTAAAAACAAAACTAAAGGTCAACACTAGGAATAACCTTCTCTCTCGTCTAACTTCCACTACTTGGGGCGCGGCAGCCCAAGTGGTGCGCACTTCCGGGTTAGCACTCTGCTTCTCAGCTGGTGAATGCGCGTGCCCAGTATGGCATCGGTCCGCCCACGCGAAAGAAGTAGATGTTGCACTTAACGAAACGTGTAGGAAAATTACTGGCTGCCTGAAACCCACCCCCCTAAACCTACTCTACCCCCTAGCTGGAATTGCTCCCCCAAAAATCCGCAGAAGCATAGCCTGCTCAATAGAAAAACAAAAACTAGAAAACGACTCCAGACACCCACTTCACAAGTCAATTCCCCCGGATAGCCGTCTCAAGAGTCGCAAGGACTTCCTCAGCTGTACAAAGGCCTTATCTTCCCACCCTAAAGAGGCCCGTTACACCAGGTGGCTAGAAAGTTGCCCACCGCCACAAGAGTTCATGGACCCAGCAGAAGAACTCCCCCCCGGAAGTGACTTGCCGTGGCCTACCTGGAAGTCGCTAAACCGGCTCCGGACCCAAGTGGGCCGCTGCAAATCCAACATGGTTAAATGGGGATACTCTCACGCGGGTTCTGTACTGTGTGGCTGTGGCGAGGCACAAACAATGGCACACCTGCTTTCCTGCCCTCAGTGTCCTAACAACTGCACACTGAGTGACCTGATGGAGGCCTCTCCTCTTGGGGTAGCTGTAGCAGACTACTGGTCTGGCACAGTTTAATTTGTGTAATTTAGTATAAAACCATCGACACGACGAAGAAGAAGACCAAAAACGGAATACTTCCTGTTGCTAGGAATGATCGGATCGGGACTAATAATATTGCTCTTCATTTTGAAACACATTCGGCTGAATTACTTGACGAAGTTACCACCATAATGAGTATCACTTTCCCCGAGCGCGGAACTTTGCAGAGAGCCATGCCATCAACACCTTTTCTTGTTACGCACTATTGCAAAATTATCTATGTGTTATTTAATTATTTTACAACACATTTGCTCAAAAAGTGCATTTACGAAGCCTGTATACATCGTTCGAAAGTTAAACATTACGCACCATACAACGGAGCGTGCGGAAAATCCTTTACAGCACACTCCCTTGAATAGTGCCGTGCGTAAACTTTACGGTATTTTTTTAATTTCCATAATAATAATTTAAGAACTCCATCAAAGAGTTTCACATTACGAGAATAAATAAGCTGAATGATCGAACCTCCTTGGAAGCGCTTTTGCTCAATGCGTTTGTCTTACTTTAATATTAAACAGAAAATGTAACGAAATAAATTCTCACCACTACTTTATTCTTTTTTCTAATTTTTACCACGCGCAGTAGCGCCATTTGTTAATTCGAGACATTTCGTCTTTCCTCCTAGGAGGAATCTCACTTTGTGCATTTACCAATGTCAAGTATTTATTTGTACCAAGTTTTTGATAATTTTCAAGTCGAATGAGTCTAAGTCACAGTCAAAGTCATGTCAAACTTAGTAAGTCACAGTCAAGTCCAGTCAAGTAAAGTCGTGGCAACTTTACTACAAGCTTCTTCGGAGTTTTGGAAACAACACGAAAAGACACTCACATTAGAAACGTTTTAACGTAGAACTTTAGAACGAAGTTTTTTTTTCTTTCCTCCTAGGAGGATTATGGCATCGCAATTTGAGCATTTGCCAGTGTCAAGTAGGTATTTAGTTGCGACTTTCCGTCCGATATAATAAAAACAAAATAATAAAGTTTGCCTCATTATCTGTTGTAAGTACTTCTTTTATCTGTTTTCTCACAAATGTGTTGTAAAACGTTGTATGGCACCCGTGCGGTATTGGTTTTTACAAACTCGTGACTATGGTAAACGGATCTCGTTTGTAAAAACCAACTTACCGCACTAGTATCATAAATAACTAATTATTGCTGTTGTTATTTGTGAAATGGCAACAAACAATATATTTATAACATTAAATATCCGTGTTATGTGTCAATTAAATTAACTTTGTCTAAAATGTGAATATTGCAGTTATACAATTATTTACGGGCTCAGGTTTTTACGGGAATTGCCGTGAACATGGTGCACGCAATTGCCTAGAAATATCTGGAGCTCGTTTCACTACATAATCACGGTAAATATCCCGTAAATAATGATAGTATGCAATGAGCAATCGTGATTGTTTAAAACAGTATTTTAATATTAGTAGTAGAGATAGAGAAAAGGTGTTTTTCCGTTTACCTTTATATTCAACGTGGGGCTCTTTTCAATAGCTTTTGAAATATTCCAAACGATTACAGTGCTCAATGATGTAGGTTCCGTGATATGCAAAGAGGTGCTATTTAAGTTTTTTATACTATCATTTCTTGTTGGATACTGAAATCACAGACAATATGACAATAAAACATAAACAGAAAGTAACCCAGAATAGATGACACGTAATTTTACATTAGGCTTGCTTACTTACTTATTAGGCTGGGGACAACGAGAACTATTTTGTGAGTTGTGCGTTGCGTGTCTGCGCCGTTTTACGCTACAGTTGACTTCATTCAAAAGTCCAGTTTGTGCCACATGACGACGCAGTATGAGTTATCTGCCGCCTTGACTCTACTATTTTGCGCCGCAAAAAAACGCGACTCAATAGGGTAGATGATTGATGTTTAAATAATTGAAACCAATAGCTTTTATGAAGAATTTAAGTAAATATAGTATGTTTATTGAAACAAATATTTAAATCGGTTATTAATGTTCAGATATATAAGCGTTTAAAGTTTTTGTTAGAGACAACTCTGTCCCATTCCCACAAAACAAATAATGACGTCACGCGTTACTTGTCAGAATAGATTGTATATGGCGTACAGAGACGTGACGTCACGATTACCTGTTTCGCCTCTCTGTCTAGCATGATATTAAAATGCTTATAAGTTGCTTATTTTTGATCAGATTTTCATTATTTTTTTCATTAATCAGCTATATTTATGGGCCACATTTTAATAGGCCAATAAAAAAAACAGTCATCTAGCCTATTGGGGATCGACACTGCGATTTCTTTCCGCTAGGTGGCGCATCGTCGATGCGGCCATAATCAACTGTCAATCATACATTTTGATGTTTTTGTCTACAATTTAATAGTTTTACTCTTATTAGACTTGGGTTCTCAAGGGAGAATCTGCATATACTGGTTTATACAGCTATCCTTTACCTTGCTTATTAATTAATTAATTAAAAGCTTTGTCCAAAATAAAATGTTAACAACTATCTAACCTACAAATATATTTTTAAGCCGTCAACTACAGCATAGATTTTTAAAACAAGGCACAGTACCCAGTATTTTTCCTTGGACTAGATTACATCGACAGCACCCTCATCAAGAGTAGGCAGATACCCCTACGATTAACAAGAAAACTTGATTTTTCCACATCCGGACCGCCGCTGGCGCCATCTACGAAAACTTTTGCCTTTGGAACCTCATTACGTTCGTTTGTCCGATGCCTTAAGTAGCTGCGAGGATGTCTTCTTCTAGTTTTTCCGCACTTTTAGGAAAGAAATGTATTTTATACCTTCACGATGCAAATCCTAGCTGAGTAATAACATCGAATATGATCAACATCAGTTCTGCTGTTTAATCGTAAAAAGATCGAACAAACAGGTAGAGTTACTTTCGCTTTTATAGTAATTTTTAATGTATATTTGATCATTGTTATTTGATGGCATAACCTTTTATTAACTAAGTACAACAAACTAGAAAGACTACTTACCCTACTACACAAAAAAAGGAAAGGATTGTATCCAGACCGATGAAAGTCTAGAGACAACCCAAATGCTCAAACCCACTACCAGTCGGCAGCGTACCTACCAAGCAAGCTAGCGGCATTTCCACGTTGGATGGCAATGCTTAAGCGTTGGGCCAAATAAACGCAAGCATTTTGATCATGCGTCGCATAGATTAGGCACTCGGATATTTTTTTGAAAAGATGAAAATATGTAACCTCTGGCGAGGTTAGCATATTCGCGCCGCTTGTGCTACTCCGCCAAATTTTCCGCCGTACCAGCCCTATACTCTGTGTCTCAGGAAGATGAGACGGTGCCGACGCAACTTGCATCCCATACAAGGGGCCGTCCCAACTTCCGAGGCACAAGCATAGAGTAAGTAAATACAACGTAATAGCACAAGTGTCATACCGAATAGTGTCATTGTTATTAACTAGGTAAGTAAGTAAGTAGATAAGAAATTAATAGAAACTCAAGCATAATCAGTCACGGACATGTTGAGTTTGTATTTATATCTATACGCTGAGTTTTCCTAAATCAACCAATAGAACTTATTTTGCTGAGCGTATTCCTACTTTCCTACTTTTACTGTCATATTTAAATCACAATTCAAATTAATAAATAGTACCTTGACGGCATCCATTTTCTGTTCCTTGTTTTTTTCTTTTACCACCTCTAGACGCTGATATAAAATTATACTAAGTAGTTTAATTTACACAGCGATTTATTCGATATTTGTTAATTGAAACGCTGCATTTCAATGCTAGTTTTACCTAATTCTTTTACACAGTAAGGAAAAGTAAATACACATCATTACAATTTTGCCACCATTTTCTTTTTGACACTGACAATAGACAGAAAAGCAGAAGAAACAGAAGAACACATTTTTTTATTTCCATCCAGTACCAACATCCTAAGAAGATTAAGAAAGACATCTCTGCTTGGAGGATTTAGCACCTCTCGCTCTACCTGTTTTTATGAGTGTATATGTACACGGATACTTGGAGGCTCAGATTGTTTATACGTCCAATAATCTAAGCTTGAAGGATTTAGCTCCTACTCGTACTTTTTTTCAGAGTTTTTGGCATCGCACGTTGTGCAGTCTGCCAGTGTCAAGTTTATTAATTTTCAAGTTTATTTTTATAAACATCAAGTCAAATATGTCATGAAATCATACACGAAACACACGAAATTAGTCATAGTCGATTCCAAGTCATGCCCTAGTAAAGTAGTGGTGACTTTACTATGAGTTTCTACGGAGTTTTGAAAACATTACGAAAAGACGTTTCACTGCATTATATCACTTGCCCACACTCGTGCATGTAATTCAACACTCAATGAATAAAGCACCACCATTTTTTATCATTAATTCGCGAATAAACACAATTTTAAGAAAAAATATAGAATGCAACGACATGATTTTTCCGTGTTCCCGCCATTAAACTCCTACTCGCTAGTAATCACAAGCTCTATTGGACACATAGTAATATTAGTTTTTACGGACGTCTTCTGCGTGTGTGTACTTTATCCTACGAACTCTACAAAACAAGACTTTAAATTATCTTTAAAAATTGTTCATTTTTTTTTTGCACGTAATGTGGTTGTAGATTATAGATGTTATGGGTAACATAGGAAACATTTTGGGCTAATTACCCATAGCCTACTTCTATTGCGCCTATATATTCTCATCTCTGCGGCCTGTACTTGATTACTTTACGCAAGAATCTCAATCTAAATCAAGTTGACAACGAACATAACCTATACATTATGCTACTTATAATCCAGGCAACAAGTTACCCTTTAAGAGTAATACGATCTCGCTCGCACTAATTAATAAACTAGATAGCAAGTCATTAGTGAGAGCGCCAGCTACTCGTATCTTCTCACAATGCCCTACGAGTGGTTCATATCACATGGAGTTACGTAGTCACTGCGTGATATTCTGTGGTAATGGCAATGGTCCCAGAACAAAAAGCTAAAGAAGCATGCGTTGTGATAGCCTGGAGGCAACAAGACCTGCGGCGCCGCGCCATAGCGGTCGCCGGCCGGCGCCGGCGCCGACCCGTTCCCTCCATGCAGGGGCGGGAGCGGGCGTGCCTTCCAAGTACAGCATTAGCTAGAAGCCTGATGACTGCTATTTTTAGCTCGAGCTATGCCAACATTGCTGACCGTCTACATGCCGACTATGGTGAAGACGCCATGGTATTTTTTTATGTGATACAAATAGCTTGTGCGGAGTTGTAGGCAGAGAGATGCAATCACCTAACTCGTTCTATGATAAAGCATTCCCTAATATTAACTATCGCAATAATTGTATACGCATTGTAAGGACCTTAAAATTATATATTCTATTTCCTTGGACATTATAACATTTTTCAGTCTCAAAAATAATCTCAAGAGTCTTCTTCTAAGTAACTTGATTATAGATCGTAATATTTAGTTAGTTATTGAATTTTGAGAAGGAAAACGTACACGTCGTTATACTACTTAGAGTAGCTTTATATTATTATTGCTTAACGGATTCCGATGCAATGTGATGTTGATATTACGTGGGGCATTACCTAAACTATTAGTTTTCGTTTCGGTGCATACGTCCTAGTCCGACAGCAAAAAGCCAAACCAAATTACAAACAACATTCCAGAAAAAATTGTAGTTTCCACAGATTTAGGTACATAAGCGCCAAGTGTAATGTATAATTTAAAAACAATTAAAATGACGCAAGTGCCGTATACTTCGCGTACTTATGAAAACACAATAACGCCGCAACCGGATCATTATCACGTGATTTGCACAAACGATAAACAGTTGGTTTCAGCTAAGAATATGTTTGTATAAATAAATAAAAAATTTACCTGTGTAAAGATTACAAATGTTCGACAAATTAATAGTTCCAATAAACTTGTAGCAAATCCTCGTTCAGTATGTAGGCAAGGTCTCTATTTATTAATCACTAGATTCTGTCCGAAACTTTGCGTGGAAAAAGTATCCTAAGTAGGTTAATTCAGGTTATAAACTATCTGTGAAAATGTTCATCCAAACTCGGGTGAGCCTTGTGTACGTGATAAGTAATAGAAACATACATCAAACCCTTTAATTAAATATTTAATCTATGCATCAAACCATAAAAACTTTCACATTTATAATATTACGAAGAAAGTAGAACTCTTTTTATTATTTTTCTCTGAATTGTTAAATTATGTAATAATACTGTTATATTACAATAAAATAGAAAAACTATGAGTTGATTCCGTGTTTATTTCACTCACTCACTCATCAGCCAGGAGACGTCCACTGCTGGACGAAGACCTTCCCCTTAATAGGGAGGGGTTGCCATAATCCCCACGCTTGCCAGGCGGCTTGGGGATCGCGAACCCCAAGTGTTACCACCGTTAACCAAGAGGACGCTGCTGCCCGTCGTCCGGTGGTTCTGGATGCAGTTTTAGGCCATACCCAGGTCCAGAACCAAGTTTCCGTGTTTATTTACATACTAATAAAAATATTTTGGTAAAGAATAAATTAAAGAATTAATGAAACCAAAACTTATATATTACAAAACAAATCCTAAAATATAAAATACATACAAAACTTCTACTATAAGCCGCATGTTCAAGGAAAAAGTGGCTGACGGCATTGCCACGTCAGATGGCAGATGGCAATGCCAAAATACACGCCAGCATCCCGGTCCTGACACCTCAACCAAACGTTTGGCCCTTTATAAGCCATAAATAAACAACCATTAATTCTGGTAAACACTAGATCCAAGAGAAAAACTAGACACCTACTAATAAAAGACGTACATAATGAAGTTTAATTACAATAGATGAGTCGAGACGAGAGGCCGTCAGCCTTGTCTTATTTCCTCTCCATTAAAACTACACAACCATAACTATCCTGGCAGTCTAGCTAAGTAAAGGAGACAAGTGAAACACACGAATGCCAGATTATAACTCTCTATTAAGATACTAGCAGCCCATTTATAATGCAAATCTATGTGCTTATCTATAATTAGTTACTACATCTCAACTAGTACCGGTACTTGAAACTTTAGGTAGGTATGAACAGTTAAGGCCCGGTTGTAGCGAGGTACGTCCAGGCGAGTAAACGATAGGCACTAAACGGCAGGCGCGAGCGAGAGAGAGGAGAAGGCGCGAGCGCTTGAGTTGCTAAATTTAGTAGGTTTTTTAAAAATGGATCAAAAAAATACTTTAATCTTAAATATCAAAAAAAAACTACTTCTATACTATTCTATCTACTAGTATACATTTTACGTAAAGTTCTATTATTATACCGTGATAGTTAAAAACACATTTTACGTAGTTTCATAATGTATTTTCTTAGTTCTAGCTAACCGAAATGCCGATTTAGTGTCTAATTTGTTTTTTCTATCTATTCAAAATCGCATTTTCTAAAAGACAAAAAGCTAAATTATATGATCAATTTATGTAAAAAAATATGTTTTGTTCTATATTGGGCATTTTCGTTGTTCAAAATTGCTACAAGCCCGCCTTAATGGATGACTACCAGTTAGTTTGCTGCCGGCAGAGCGGCAGCGGACGGCGGCGAGTGCGACGCTGACGCTGACGTGTCGCAACCATGTCAGGTCTGCATCTCTGCCGATCGGAATCAACTTGACAATCGAGGGCAAAATTAATCAATGTGAAGATCCGTTATTTGTGAATGTTCGACGAGTACCAACACTAGGTCTTGGTATTTTTCCAGGCCAGTCGGATCATACTTATGTGCCTATTTACTTACTCGCCTATGAGAACAGCCGCGCTAAGCTCGTTTAGAAAAGCGGACACTTATGAAGGCCTCAGAGTCAGACTTGTTTACCTTTACTATTCATGTCATTGATTTGGATAAAAAATAAGTTGGAGCAACAAATGGAAAATTCTATTTTGGTTTATTAGTAGGTAATCATATATGTGACTGACTTGCGCTTACCCGCGTACGTTCCTGAATAGATTTCAACTTTTATCTACTAGTTCTCTATCCATTATAAAATAAATTTCTGAATCCCTCTCAGATGTAACTAAAGACTCGCCTCGTCTTATCTGATGTTTATATACTCGATAGTATATAAGGAACACCTGTCTTAAATTTCAAATTTTTAGACCCATGCGCATGTGCTATTGTACATTGTTATTTATTAAATAGGTAAATATAGCCGATCTTTACTGTGGTATTTAGATCGATTTAACGGATGCTAATAATAATAAATTAAAATTTGCATCATATAACCTGATTGATGCTAATTTATCCCTGCTGAATGAAGCCTCTCATTGTAGACAACCTGCTGCAACCACGGACATGAATGTGATAATTTAATAGTTATTCACTTGTGCAAAATTATTGGCGAAGCTACGACAGCACGTATTTATACAACCGAAATATTTGGAATATAAAAAAAACCAGGAAAATCTCAGCCCAAATTGTATTAGTTAACATTATTTTTATATGTATGTTAGTATGTAAGGTATCTATTATATGGGCCCGTGTTTTTTAAGTAACTCCTGTTTGCCTGAAATAAACGATTATTATTATATGTACCTATGAGAAGATATTCCAGATTTGATATTTCTATAAATATTACATTCCCCTGATAGATATTCTAGTACTATTGGATTAAGCTAGCGTATATCATTGGTTTAACCACCCATTATTTTTCACTAAAACGGCAGATTTATTTCAACTTCTCTACTGGCTGGGCGCCAAGAATCTACGAGAGAAAGCCAATGTCATACTAGTTAGTTGCGTAAACATAATCTAACTGGTATAAGTTGCGTGTTGCTTTTAATTATACATCTACATCATCAAAACCTGTAGATGCAAAATCTTGACCTCTGGTGTGAATAACAAAGCAAGCTCATATTGATGTAAGGAATAGGTAGTATAGGTAGTGATGTTAGGAAGGCCTCGGAGGCGCGACTACGCGCTCGTCACGCGCTCAATCAGTAGAGCTGCATTGTGAGGATACAATGTCACCGACAGTCGTGTGATGACCCCACCACACGCCGTAATCACTTCAATACACCGATCACATGGACCCGGCCCATATACCTACGTAGTAGCACAGTAGCCCAATCAATCTACGAGACTTAGTATAACGTTCCTCGCATAAATTTGTCATCACATATTAATTGAGGTTGGTTTCATTTGTCGACGGAGAAACAGTAAAAAATATTATTAACGAAATATGACCTTGACCTTTTGAAAAAAAAACAATATTACTGAAATGCATCATCCAAAAATGCTGCAGGGCTGATTTTTTAATTTGTCATATATACAGTAATTTTTGGCCTTAAACATTGGTATAGGAATTTTAAAAAAGCCGTGATGGATTACATATAAATACATTTTATGTGTTTTTTATTCATTTCTGAGACGCCAAAAATAATTGACTCTTAAATTAAGTGTCGTGTAGTCGAAGGAATTACAGCACTGTCTTTATTTACCGTTAATATTTTTGGGCTGAAAATAATTTAATTAAACATAATAATTTTAAAAAGGGGTTTTCAGAAAGATATATTCCTTAATTTTTTACTTTTTATTCGAGAGGTAGGTTCTATTATAACATTCAGCAATCATAATACGTGACTATTTTATTTCCTGGTCAAACCTTAAATTTCCTGGGCTAAGATTATATAACACTGCCTATACTAAGTAGTAGAGTTGGAGATATCCAATCTCCAGTGTGGTAAAACATTAGTCTTACCCAAAATACTTTACACTAATAATAGAAATGCGAAAGTTTGTTATTTTTTATGCTGTAACAGCCAAACGGACTTTGGAATGGAGATAGCATTTTAAATTTCAATTGCAATTCTGGCACTGCTATTGTTTAGGACCGGCGTGATGCTTACCACCAGGCAAACGTCTCGCTCCTCTCGTCGACCATTTCTTAAAAAAAGCAGATACCCCGAATTAACTCAAGTGCTACTTTTCATTCTGAATATTATACATACGCGGTAAAACCACGATGCACTGGAAATCTTAAATAAACCAACACCAATAGCGACATATCCTATACAAGTGGTCTAAGTGGTAGGTCTATAGTGGTCAAACTTTCACATGTCTACGATGCCAAAACGTCCTATAGGTATATGCTTTTTATACCTAACATTATATGCTGCAACAATTTTTTGACTCTTTTTGTCATGCTTATACGCTAACAAAGCTACAAATATAACTACCTAAGTCTAATTCACTTTTAGTATTTTAAGGCAACGCGCTTGCTACGCTATGGTAGAATGCATCTCTGACCACTAGAAGTTGCTCTCTCTACATTTCATAAGCGACGCACTTTATTCTACACTAAGGATCATTCTTAGATGAAGAGAACTATCTGGCAGTTAATGCTAATCGTTCGGCTTGTCTTACTGGTTTTCTATTTATGCATCAAACCAAACGTGGACTTTTAAATATTTAACGTTAAACTAGTTGAACTCTGTGACTCACAGACGTGTGCAACTTTTATAGAAGCACGTGACTCTACTTGATAAAAATCTTATGAATATTTTCAAAATAAGTTTATTAGTATCAGTTAATGGTAGAACCCTATTGCAGCGTCCGCCTGAGAAAGTACCACACCTTTGCCAGTTATTCGACCGCGAAGCAGAACTTACTGTACAACTGCAAGCATTACTTACTGTGATTCAATTTGGAGGGCAATGTTACCAGAGACATTACTGGACATGAAGAGATTTGACGTCTAATATCTCAGTGGACGAGCGCAGTGCAGTGCAGCGTAGAATTTTGTTCGCAAGTTCACAATTCTTGCACTCCTACTGTTATGGGCAGGCGTGATTCTTACTAGCACGCGAACGTCTTGCGTGTATCCGTCTCGTCACTTAATTGCATAAAAAAACATAGCACTATTATTATTTTATCTGTGAACATAAGTAATTGACGTACCTAGGTACCCAAATACAAAGTAACAAGTTATTCGTGTCATGGCGACATTACTTACCCCAGTAACTGAACTGAATCCTGAATCTACGTGACACGAACTTAAATTCATTTTTGAACTTGAAGGAGCTTAAGTTTTCGCATCAAAATAAAATTGGTATATCTAGTGCTAGAATACCAGATGATAGGAATTTTCCTGACACGACATTAGGAGTGGGAAGTTTGATTTGGGAAGTTTTGTTTGGAAGTATGTTTGTTTGTTTTTTTTTGTGTCAAAACGTAGTTCTACAGCCAAAAGATAGATGGCGCTGGCGAGATATGGCCCACTTTTTTCGCATTTTTCTTGTGAAAAATCAGTTCATTCATCTTCACTGCTTCATTTCACAGTTTGCGTTCGTTGGTGAAGTGCATTTGCAAGTTTTCTTGTATATTTTTTTATTATATTATTATTGTTATTTTACGTTGTTGTTATTGTTTTTTGTTGACAGTAATTAATAAATCAATTGGCAAGGCACTCTTACTAATTTGCGTGGAATAACGAAAGTTTAAGAAATACTATGAGCAAGACTTTGTTATACAAACAATAACTACAAAAAACGCATGACAGATCTTATGTAAATGAAATAAGGTTACTTTTTATTCTTGACCTTTTTACTTTGCTTCATTCGTTCAAAATCTTCAGAACCACAGACAAGATAGTGAAACTGTTCAGGGCCATGTCTCTTCATTGCCATCTAACGGGTTTTTAAGAACTATTTTTTTTTTTATTGGCTGGTAGAAAATCGCCCATTGAAACCTTTTATCAGGAAACCAACATTAAAATAAAATAAAATAAGAAAAAGAGCTCCGTATCGCACTCACGGGGGTAAACACGGCAGTATATTTATTTACTCGTACAATTAAGTCGTATCGTGATATTTTTTTACAAAGAAACAATATTAAACAATAGCGATTCCATCCCACTTTCATTGTGCTAACCGCTCGACAGTGGAATATACCTACTGCCAGAGTGAGTGTTTTCCGCTAACGCTACAAAAAAAACATCTGAGTGTTTTTAAATCCTGATTGAATCGGTATAACTAGGCAAATGCACTCCATCGCAGCGCATCATCACGCGAGATAGGTAGTTGTCAAACCTTTGATTATCTAACCAGCCAGCTGACTTATCCAAACGACAAACGCAAGTTTACTTTCAAATAAAAATATAAAATGTTCCATTAAATGCTAGGTATATTTTATAGTCGCTAAACAGATCGACATAGTGTGTGTCGTTAGATGTCCTCGGAATGTCAAGGATAATACAAAATCATAGCATGTGTGAAATGCCAGTAGTAGCTACCGGTATTCTGGGCTACGCGGTAAGGTTAACTAAGGAAAACAATGAAAGGAAAAAGAGGCCCATTGTACTCATCGTTGTGAACAACTTTTTCTATCTCTCTCAACTATCTGTTTTAACTTTTTTTATTGCAGCCAGCCCTGAAATTGCGAAAAAAACATTAGTTCCGAACATGTTGAATTACACGTTTCTATAGAACAGCTGTTTTTTGGAATTTCAGGTCTGGTACCGTAGTAAAAGTTATTCACAATGGCAAGTACAATGACGTCCTTTCGGAACACTGTTCCACGTAACCCCATTTATGAATGCCATATTATTATTGTAGAACCACTATGGTATCTCTGAATTCGACACGCTACACGGCTAAAATCTTGGCTAAAAGACTAACGCAATCATACGCTGCAAAATATTATACCAAGGCAAAATCTGTATTGTCATTCATGAAAATACAAAGAAAAGTCCTTGAGTTTTGACGCCAACGTAAAAAAGCACGTTACACTTGGAGGATCTAGCTCTCTCTCTCTCCAAAGACGTTACAGCATTTTTCTATTACCTGTGTTTTTTGAGTATAATTTACCAGTGAAATGTTAGAGCTAAGTCCTCCAAGATATTTGCAGGTAAACGTATTTTGTAAGGATGTTTCCAAAACTCCTCACCTTATTAAATAGCCTCTACCACTTTACTGTGAGTTGACTTAGTTTTGTTTGTTTGTATAAAATGCATAATCATACAATCATAACTCTCTGACAAAATTTTATTTTCGAGAATGGCGTTGATTTTTATAAACAATTTTCTAAAGTAAACCAAGATTTGAAAAAAAGCCTTAAAACTGTTACCATAATTGTCTAGAGATCAAGTATTATTTTTAACCGACTTCAAAAAAGAGGAGGTTCTCAATATGGTTGCATAATGTTTTTGTTTGTTACCTCAACGGAGACGTCATTTATAAAACAAATAAACTCATCAGCCAGAAGACGTCCACTGCTGGACGAAGTCCTCCCCTTAATAGGGAGGGGTAGCCTTAATCCCCACGCTTGGCAGGCCGCTTGGGGATCGCAGAATACTCACCACCGTTAACCGAGAGGACGCTGTTGCCAGTACTCCAGTGGTTCTGGATGCAGTTTAAGAATACCTATTCTTAAACTGCAACCTACCTACCTATTCTTAAACTGCATCTGATCTGTGATCTAAGTGGTTAAGTATACCCAGGTCCAAATTAAAAAAAGGAACAGGAAAAATGGAAAAGGTAGATTGCTCTGATTTCGCTCATATTCTCTGACTCAGCGAAACTAAACGTTCAAACATTGAGTATGCGTTTAAACAATATTTCCCTGTCTTACTAAAGAACTAACTGACGATCGCCGCTGTGCACTGAGATCATTCAATTCCGTGACAAAAGGATGCGGAAGATGACCAAAAATTTTATGACCTACTGTGTTGTACTGGCCACCACTTACTTTGTATACACGGGTACAAGAAGTGCGACGACTATATACCTATTTCTCTCTTATTACTACGATGGCAGTATTGCAATCGTCCATTCAAGGATTTCCAGTATATTTTTTCCATTCGAAAAGCTTCCAGTTGCTGCGGGCGACATGCAAAGTAAACGCATTTTTTTCATTCATTCCGTAACTTGATATGTGTGGGTGTGAACTGAGAGAGAATAGTTTTTTCGTAGACAGTGACGGGTATACAATGAAGTACAAAGAAGAAAATTAAAAATAAGATGTAAAAAAAAATACAATTCGTAACTGAATTGCTACAAATACTCACTGATATAAACTTCAGTCGCGTTATTTTGTACGTTTTAAATTACACATTCGCAGTGGGTTTCCAAACTGCTTTTGTAGGACCTTTGACAGAGTCACTAAATATAAGGAAGTAATTTATAATGTAAGCTACTTGTAATTCGTTCAAGTTTTCGTTCAAGTTTCATACGTAGGTACATACATCCAAGTGTTTCTGTTTCTGAGAAATGGACATCACATTAAACACACAAAAGCTCTATGATATTGGTAGTGAAGACTATCAGGCATGTATGGATTGTATGCTAATCGTTGACAACTCAACATAAAGTACAGTGAGGAGGTGTGGTGCGGCGCTTGGAGTGCTGTCGGTTCATATAAGCGTGAGAATCGCGCGCGGCCGCCAGTAGAAGGGCGGTTAGCACTCAGTCCGTGTCGCTGCTAATCGAGCGCTTGCGTACGCGCACCCCGCCGCCGTCGCCGTCGCCGGACTCGTTCGTTGCACCGACCGCTCATCCCACGAAAATGACGATTCACGTAACGCACTAAAGCGTGGCTCGAGCGCATTTGGAGTATAAACTTCACATTTTTTTTTATTTTTGCATCTTTTGTACAATTTAGTTATAAACATAATTCAAAATGGTCAGTGGAAATAAGGACTGCGATCCAAAAAAAATACCGCCGAAAAATCGTGAGAAGAAAACTAATAATTACAAGCGGGCGAACGTCCTGTCGAAAACATGGTTTGTTTGGATGATGCCCACTTTCTGGAGAGGATACAAGAGGGACCTCTACGACGCCGATCTCACCAAACCGAAGGACAACCATCTCTCAGACAAACTAGGCGATCGCCTAGAAAAGTAAGTAATAAATTACTCTTTTAGATATAGTTTTTTATTATTTTCTTTATTTTTTACAAAAAAAATATATTTAAGTTTAGTTTATATTTAGTTGCCTAGGGCTGCAGAGCGAGGGAGCACCAATTTCATATATTTTTATCACTATCACAATATAGGTACAAAATTAAAACAAAGTACATAGTCTGATATATTTCATTTTAATGCTATTATCAAATCAAATCAAATCAAATAACATTTATTTCGGATTACATAAATCCATATAGCATAAAAATTATTAATTTAATAATGTCGTTATAAATTAAAATTAAAATTAGAATACACATTGAATTGAAATTAAACAGATTGAATCGACACGACAAAACAAAAATATTATTATAACAAAAATGATTAAAAATTATATCTTTTGTCCCATAAGCACACCCATCCACTTGTTCTGAATGGGACAGTCAAATCGGGCTGCAATCATCTGCAGGATACCATTGCGACTGGCTCGTATACGCTGTCGCAGGGACGCGACTTTCTTGCGAATCATCGCATGAAAGTTATGATATAATGGTATATTTAACACAAAAAAATTTAAACCAGTGTAAAATCAATTACTCATAACAATATGAAGTCAAGTTGCCAAAACGTAAAATGATAAAATATTTTCCTTTTTGTTTTCTTCTAATTTGATGTCCTATTTTGGTTACTGACCAGTATTGTTGCAAAGATTTACTTCACCTAGGTATATGAAAATTTGGTATGTAGCAAATTTTCAGGTATTCCTCGGAAAATTTGGTCGGTCCCCAAGCCGCCTGCCAAGCGCGGGGATTATGGCTATTAAGAGGGAGGCCTTCGTCCAACAGTGGACATTTTCTGGTTGATGATGTGCCAATAAGTAAAAATGGTGATGAAACGCTAAATAAGATTAATTGACCACAAAAAATAATTCTAATATAACGATTCTAAAAAGGGAGTAAGGTTCTCATTTCAATCCGTATTTTTTAAACCACCGTTTTCTCTGAAGTGAACTAATTTATACGTGCTTCTTTTTTACCCGACTGCCCAAAAACAAAGGTTATTTAACCCTTGGGTTTTAGGGTATTTGAACCTCTACATCATTGTGGAAGTTCAAACACCCTCCAGACCGAAACGGTTTCTTGAAAATTTCCGTATCTCTGGTTCAATCTGTAAACATTTATAAACAGTGTTTATTCATGAATAATTTTGTGTCCACTGATTTGAGTCGGTTTGTTAAAAAAACATAATCGCAACGATTCTTTTTAAATTTGAAACGAAATCTAAAGTGACATGAGAAGTATGAATCACATAATATAATGATTAAAATTTTGAATTTTGTGGATAATTTCTTTTATTAAAATAGATACAACAAAATACATAAAAGATAAAAAACCTACTACTTACACAAAATCAAAAGGATTGTATCCAGGCACATGAAATTCTGCAAACAATTCAAATGCGCACTACTTACTTGCAAAAAATATTAATTATATAGATACTTTATCATCATCATGATTGAAAGCTTATTCAGCCCCCTGCAGGGCATAAAGCTCCTCCCTCTTTCGCCAATCTTCCCATGTTTAGCGTTTTGCTCAGATGCTTCCGTACCCTGCAATGGGGCAGTGATGCCAATTTAGCCCCTTCGGAGCCAGATAGCTCTTTTTAGCTTGTTTTTCGGGGCTAACCGAGAATAATGATTTAGCCTCTAGCCCCAAATCTACCCCAAAATGGGTCTAAAGAAATTATAAATTTATATTGTACAAAGGCTGCGTGACATGAGGGCCAGCCATCAACGTCTTCAGCTCAAGTGAAATCCTTTGCGACGAATTCAGCGAAGACTCGTCTGATGAAGACGGCGTCATAATTATAAACTGCTTAAAATATGTAATCATGTTCAAAACAATTTTTTTTGAATATGTTTCTTATTAATTTTATGTAATAATAATATATCCAGAACTTTGAATTTAATTTGTTTTCTACGCAATAGATGATAAATTAAAATAAAAAAACTGTTGTTCATTAATTATCAATTTAGCCATATTTTTTAATAAAAAAAATTTGCAAATCCAGCCCTTTTTTAAATTTGATCTAGCCCAAAATCCTGATACCCTGTTGACAACGCAGCAGTAGGGCAAGATAGGCTAATATAATGATGATGATGATAATTTAATTAAAGTTTAATTGAACTAATATAACGCGCAGTTAATAATTTTATTTTTTATGAATAAGTAGATAGACAACAAAAAGTTGAGAAAAATAAGCATGAGTAATGCATTCTTTAGTACAATATATTATTACTATACTACTGACCTTAACGAACTCAAAAGGTCAGTGTCATGCACTTGTAGTTCATAACCCCTATTATAAAGAAATAGTAGTCTGAAAAAAAAACATTTTTACTTTATTTTAATTTTAATGCTATCTCAACTTATTTAGCTTTTATTTTAGACTTTAATAGTCGTAATCAAAATAAGACGGCAAAATAAAATTAAATAGTGGTCAAGGGTGTGTCGAGACACGCATATCATACGATTCGGATAAAGGCCTATATAATATCTAGCCAACGGGTCCGGTAGATGTTCCAAAAATTCTCGGATATTACTTTCGATTTAACTACATAAAACTATAAAAGGGTGTCATCGCAATAGAATAACTACTGAACGATAAGATTTTTTCATGGCATTAAATTATACTAGAGGTCCCCCGCGACTTTGTCCGCGTACGGAAGAAATTCGGCCCGCTACCAAAATTCACCACTTTAAATCATCCCGAGCAAATTTCCCAGTACTGTGCATGTGGACGATTTAGGGCCGGTTTTTTGATCCGTAGTTAAGCCAACGAATAGTTAAAAACGGTAACAAATTTTTTAAATCCCAATAATTCGGTATTTGATTCATAGTATTGAGTATTGAGTATAGTTAGAATTACCAGTGGTCAAAAATGTAACTAATAGTTAGCTAGTTAACTATAGTCAGTTTAACAAATGGTTATGTCGATTTTGACCACGGATCAAAAAACCCGCCCTTAATAATTTGATAGGAGTAGACCTCTTTGATTAGCCATATCTTTGCAATCCATTGATCATTTTCCAAAAAGACTTTTAAGACTAATAAAGACTTTTTATCGACAAGTGCCGACAATAAAAAGGTTATAATCCACGTCCCAGTTGTAAGTGGCTAATTAAAAAACTTTATACAATAGGTATATATAGTCATTATAACCTTAAATCCGAAGTCGAAACACATTCAAAGTTTGAATAGTACCTTCATACCCACATAATCTGCCTTCAGATACTTAGCTCGGTTTTCTTAGTATAATCAATTTACAAATGCTGACCTTTATCTTCACAAGGTGACGTGCAAAAAATAAAAGATGTATACCTAGTACTGTGTACATATGCTGTTATGTCCACTTACAAGAAAGACATGTTAATAAATATATTTTTGGCCATGGCCGCCACGACACGGCTCAAGAGCGACAAAATAAATGATAAGTTTACTTACTTTAAATTATTACTAGCGCAGAAGGTTCAAGTTCCTAAGGTTACAGTACAGAAAATTGAATAGAAACATCTGAATTTTCATAATCAGCCTTTTTAATAGTCCACTTAGTGGACTTTAAATATATCTGTCGCAGCCAAATTGCAGAATATGCCGTATTACATAACGACTAGCCATTTTAAAAAACAGCGCCGTTTTATAAAACGGCGTATTAAAGTTTAGCCAAATTGTATTACGGCTGAAACTAAGGTCGCCGTATTGTATGCGTGCTTCGCGTTCTACAACACGGCTCCATAATGTAATTAAGCGAGTCATGATCCACCGCTTTAGCAATCTTCAGTTCAAATTTTGGACACTCGCTGCGGTTTGGCGATTTGATAACTTAAGGGGGCGGCGACTAATGCCAAAAGTAAGTAAAAGGTGTATTTTTAAACACATAGTTTAATGATAAAGAACGTAAATATTCAGATTTAAAAAATACTACAGGTAGGGGAAAACCCTAAAGAAGCCGAGTAACCGAATAGAATTTTGGAAAATAATCTGGTTTATTTAAAAAAAAAAAAACACCAACAAAAAAAATCTGTTTTAATTCAAATGCTCTAAATTATCAGCGACATCACCACATATTTTTTTACGAATTACAAAGCTAAACTAATGTTGTAGCACAGTAGCCGTTTTTTATTTTTATTCCTACATTTTGAATAATTAAATAAAATCCCACCTAAATTGCTCAAAGCTATCATCATCATCAATTGTATCATGCGATTTTTGACTCTAAACGAATGCAAGACGCGCGGGTGAAATCTGTTATTTTTCTGGCATTAGTCGCACTCCCTTTTTATTCGGTTAAAACATTTATTTGCCTGCTACTTAGATACCAAGTGTTCTTTTTTGTCATACAATTTTATTTTTTACTATATACACGCTGTATTTTGTTAGTTTGATAACCATTTTGCATTGGAGGCACCTTGATTACAATGTGGCTAAACATAAGCCGCCTTATAACGTATCGCAATTACAGTCCGGCTGAACGTTGATCCCCCGTTTTACGAAACGGCCCTGTTTTTTAAAATGGCTAACCATTATGTAAAACAGCGAATTCTACAATTAGGCTGCGTGGAATAAAACACGCCATTGAATTTCACGCTATTGAATTTCTTCTCTGTATATAATTATACTTACCTGTGTAAGTGTCCTCTCGATGTTATCCTTCACTGATAAGCTAGTGGGATGAAATCCGTATATAAACTAAAGAGCTCATTGGTACAGGCCTGGGATTTGCACCCGCAATCTCACGGTTTCAACTCGAGCGGTCGCCTATGAGAAGATTTTACTTACATATTCCCAATAAAAAAATATTTTAGATTTTGATAGAGATTAAACACCTAATTGAATTGCGTTTTATTAAATTTTGACTAACCAATTTTGCGCTCGACTGTACCCACTAGCCCGGTAGCTTTAAGCAATAGTTTTTTTTTACCGTTTGAATGTGGGTCCAGTTAACCAATTAAAATACAGAAAAAAAAATGTGGTGAAGTGCGGGTCCACTGGCGAGCGGGTCCAATTGACCAAAGACTCAAACTAACTGTCATCTGAGCTTATAATTAAATATTTTTTACGAAAAATAAATTATAATTTAGGTAGAGTCTTTCATTAACGACTTTTTTGTTTTTGTTTAATTTCCTAACACACAAAAATATTTTTCTTTGTTAAATGAGAAAAAAAGCATTGTATTTTAAGATAATGATCTTATTACGTCGATGAAGGTACTCGGTATTGCATGTTAATTTTTTCCCTAACAACAAAATGCAACGCCCTGCATTTAATTTGTTTATATAATTTTAAGCAGAAACACGTCATGCATAATAAATAACATAAACTTATACAGAATTACGCATTAAGGTAATAAAAACCCGAAAGGAAGTTATTATACTCAATTGTAAACAACTTTTACCATGGGGCTAACCCTAAAAGCTTCTCTAAAAAAAATCCTAATGCGTACCTGTACCTGTACGTGTATAAACACATCACACATGCATCATCAGCCAAAAGACGTCAATTGCTGAACAAAGGCCTCACCTTGAGGGGAGGGTTGCCATATCCCACGCGTGGCAGGCAGCTTGGCTGTGATACGTATATGAAAAATACCATCGATTTAACATACATAGGACGCACGCACGCATCGCACGTCTTACTTGAAATACGTAGTACTATTATTTATTCTGTGCTTGAAATGCGAAAATAATGGCACATTTTACCTCCTCAAACAAAGAGCAACTCTAAGCTAAGACGGTAAGGTTAAAAAATGCTATTTATGTGACTGGTTCTCGTACACTCGAACTGAACGTCGCCGAATTGTGTGGCAACTGGTGCACCGGAGAGTTTTAGGTGTGCCGCGGTCGATCGGGTGGTACAAAATCCTCTGTTTCTTTGATCGAAGTAATATATCCAACATTAAAAGGAATGCGCGGGACGGTATTTATAAGCCGAAAGGAGACATTGCTGTCAAGTTTCTTGTCTCCATTGATATACGTTATTGTTCAATTCATAATTAGGTAGGTATAAGAATGCGTTTCCTACTCCGTAGGTATCTAAGCTTGTATATTATGTACAATGTACATGCGTCACAAAGAACTTATTTCTGAGTAATGCACCATTATCATAATAATAAATGTACTTCAGGTCGCAAAATAAAAGAATGCTGTAGGTATTTATTTTCGGTTTATGTATGCCAGTTATTCATTTAAATGATCTATACAGGGTTACGCGTTACTAAGTCCAAAGGCAGTCATTGGTCATTGGGGTGATTGGGGTCACACCTCGTCATTGTGAACAACTTAGGGCCCAACCCTTTATTCGCGAAAAAAAACCAGCTGTTCGATAGAAAAATTACATTCACCATCTAGACATAAATGGAACAGCTATGTTTTCGCGAATTCAGGGTAGGCCCGGGTAAAGGGTAAAGTCACAATTATGAGTACAATAACCTTCTTTCAGCTTAGTAACGTCGTTACAAGTAACCCAGTATACAATCGTGTTGTTTAAAGAATATTCAAGAAGCCTGTTAGAGTGCAATTAAGTCTGTTATTAAGAGGGAATCTGGTCAGCGATTCTCCATACAAATGTATTCCCCTATTTTTCAAATTTTCGGCATGTTAAAGGCGAGCCTTCGCTTTTCTTTCGTGTACACTTCCGTGCAGTATATTTGGCAAGTTTAATGACAAGTTATTATTATTATTTTTTGCGCATCCCCACTTTTTCACAACTTCCGTGGCGATTGCTATACTCTTGGTTAACGGTGGTGAGCATTCTGCGATCCTCAAACTGCCGGCCAAGCGATTATGGCATCCCTTCCCCCTATTAAGGGGGAGGCCTTCGTCCAACAGTGGACTTCTTCTACCTAATGATGAATCGGAGTAATGTCCTGCGTGTTTTGACACGTAGGTAATTGACAGCTTATTTCAATAACAAACTCTATATATAGCTAGTAACAAGTGTCAGTACCGTGTCACGACCCATTTCGAGGATATAAAATGCGTATGTACTAAAATATTCCAATTATCACTCAAATGGTAAACCGATCATGTTGGGAAACCTTTACGCCAGTTAAAATTGAGTGGTATAATAAAGAAAAGCGTCGTAAGCCATTATCATAAATTAATGATAATTTAAATTATCTATGTTTTTAAAGCTTAAACAGGAAGAAATGTAAGCAGTCTCTATGGGTGTGTTTAGTTGGTAGCTTGAAACAGTTTGAGAAATATGGCGTCTAAGGCAGAGTCTTCTGTAGCTTAATTGGCAAAGCTGGGACGGAAACCCATAGAGACTGCTCGTATGCAGGTTCGAGTCCTGCCGGAGGTCATAATTTTTCTTCCTGTTTAAGCTTTAAAAACATAGAAATACCATAAGTGTATACCATATTTAAATTGTGTTTGCGCCTTTTCACACAACTTATATAACGAACCATTGCAAAGTCAGTATAACTTGATAGTTTAATAAATAATGAATACTAGTGTAGTGCAGCAGTGTAATATAATAATGTAGGTAGGTAAAATGTAATATTCTCATTTCAACGTTTTTGAATATATACATTTGCAGAATGTCGTCTAGTCATAATCAAAAATGGCAAAAATCTTAAAAATACAAAGGTTCAACTGTTGGATATAGCAAAAATCAATCTGTCTCACTTTGACATGTATGAAGTAATGCTCTCTCTTTCATATGTTTTATTTACAATTATTAACAAGAGACCTTTGTTCTTAAGGCCTTGGTTTCATGAGCTTATAAAGCTAGTAGTTGCCCTATGGTGTCCCTGCGACCCGGTACAGTAGAGAGCACTCACACCTCTCCTGCTATTAATTCGAGTTAATAAACGAGTATGTTATGAAATCGTTAATGCGCCTTTCATTGGCTTCCATACATAACTCTAATATCAACAAACATCACATTTTAATTCAAGCAAGTTATCCGTCAGTGAGCAAAAGCAAATCGTAAAACCATTTCTAATCTTGCGCAATAGGTTTGTAATCGGTAAGAAAACGTATGAGAAAAGTAGTTTTCGTTTACACCTTTGTCCCAGGTTTTATAAGTTTTTCAACCAAGTACGTATCTACTCGTACTACGTATTCCTCGATAGTTTATGATGCATTTTATGAGAGTGTATGTACAGTTTTACTGCGTTAGAACAGTTTTCTTAATGTGGCTGAAGATTTAGGAGAGAATCCGGGCTGCGATTCTCTATACAAATGTATTCCCCTATTTTCTTCCTGGATATTGCCTCTACTGGTAGTCTACTGTTTCATTTCCTTTTTTTCAGCAACTAATTGCTAAAGAAATTATAACACGTATTTTTTTGAAAATTATATTGCTCCAGAGGAAATAACAAAAAATAATAAAAGAAAAAAATAGAAAATAATAATAATTGTGGAATACATTTGTATGCAGAATCGCAGACCGGATTCGCTCGGTGTTGCGTAATAATTGTATACAACCAAAAGAAACAGATGTAGAGACATTAGGAGGATATGAAAATCAAAAATTTAGTTCCGTAAAAGTCGCATAGTTTTCGAGTTATTTGACATTTCGATTTATTCAAGTTTGCAATTCAAGGAATTTTCTCGACCTGTTTTTTGGTCAGTAGTCATGGTCAGGTGTGCTAACAAAATCACACTGCCATTTTTGTGTCGCGAGTATAATTTTTGTTTTAGAAAAATATTAAACTCGTTTAAACTCGAATTATGTGACTTATTGAGCTATTATTGTAATTGTGACTATTATAAATAGCTAGCCTATCCGTATATATTTTATCGGATACACTTAGGATTTTCATGATCCCCTCTGCCTATTCTTCTATCGGACGGCCAGGGCCTCGAAAAAGCGACACTGTTTCATGGTCGATATACCAAAAACTAGTACGAAACGGTTGGATTACACTTTCTTTATACGAACTGCTGAACAGTGGTAAGCGCTGCGATTGGGTGTAATCTGGGTGTCTTCAAGTCGCGAGTGAATCGGTTTCTTCTAGGCAAGCGTACTCCATCGTAGACTGTATCTTCGTTTAACATCAGACGAGATGAGAGTCAAACGCAAGCCTACAAATAAAAAAAACTGACACCACGATGTCACCTATCTGTAGGTATAAGGTTGTCCACTCATTACCATAGAACAATGTACTCTTACGAGCTCATTACGCCACACCACAGGCACATATTTTATCACGTGACTCTCGTCTCACCTCCGCTTAGGGTTACCATCTGTGTAAGGGAGGATGCCTGTTCAGGACGTATAAAATGCCTGATTTTTCAAAAAAATGCCTGTCTATTGTAAAAAATACTTTAGGTGTACTGTAACCGTTCTGCGTGATACCGCGGTAACGCGGAAATCAAAAATGCCTGTCTCTGCTTAGCGCCGGCCGCACGCCTGTCTAAACCGTAAAATGCCTGTCAAATGCGGCAAATGCCTGTCAGATGGTAACCCTACCTCCGCTCGACGTAACCGATTAGAAGTCAGAAGTAGAAGTCGTGAAATATTGGTAAAACATATCCTTTACCTATTACTGCATTATATAAGGCGTAGCCCGTGGCGGCCGAAACAAATTGTCAATTTTTTTGCGAATTAATATAACAATCGTCACGTAAATCATCTAACACTACTAATATAATAAGAATCTTTGTCTGACTGACTGACTGACTGATTTAATGACTGACAGACAACGCACAGCCTAAACCCCTGGTCGTACAGACTTGAAATTTGGAGGGTTTATTCGTCTTTAGGTAAAAAAAAATGCTCGGGAAGATTTAAGTGGTGAATTTTGGGAGCGGCCCGAATTTATTTCGCACACGGACTAAGTCGCGGGGGACCTCTAGTTTGTTATAAAACGTATCGCTGGAAACATGAATTTTGGATAAATCCTTAAATCAATGCATTAATCTAAAAATAGATTGTATACGTAACAACGAAATTTTTACAACACAGAAAACATTTAACATTAACATTAAACAATCAACATTAACACATTTAACATTTTTTACATATGCAGAATAAATGTCCGACATTTTTATTTTAGTCAAATGTATTAAATACATTTATAATTCATATCAGTTTAATTACTTACAGTTTTTCCGCCAAGTAGTAGTCACAGTATTTCGGTTTGAAGGGCAATGTTACCAGTGAAATTACTAGGCATAAAGAGATTTCAAATCTTATATCTCAGGGTGATGAGATGGGCGCAGTGCATTGCCGCGCAGGATTTTGTTCGCAAGTTCACAACTCTGGCACTGCTTCTGTTATGAGCAGGGTGACGCTTACCACCAAGTGAACGTCTCGCTTGTATCGTCACAAAAAAAAACTAAAATGAAATCGGTCAAATCGATCGAACTTGTTTTTTGTTTATATTGCATCTCATTTTATTCCTCTATATTATATTGAACAAGGTCATTCAGCTAGCCCACCTTCAACGAGCCCTCAATCTCCTCGGAGACTGGTTCAAGAAGTGGGCTATCACCGTTAACCCCGATAAAAGTGCAGCCGTGTACTTTCATCCGTTCAAAAGACCTCCTTCTAAGCATATCACGCTCAACGGCCAGCCCATCCCATGGGCTACCGAGACCAAGTATCTCGGTGTGACCCTTGATCGTCGACTCACGTTCTCTAAGCATATCCAGTTAGTTCGCAACCGAGCAGCCTTCTTCTTAGGCCGGCTCACTCCCCTTCTCAACGAGCGTAGTAAATTGTCCCTTAGAAATAAGGTTACAATTTACAAAACTTGTATTCGTCCCGTCATGACGTACGCCTCCGTGGCGTTCGCTCATGCCTCCAGCATAGATCTAGAGAAACTCCAAGTCATACAAAATAGATTCATCCGCAGAGCAGTCGGTGCTAGCTGGTTCATGCGAAACTCCGACCTGCACTGCGATCTCGAACTCCCCTCCATCCGTCAGTACATTAAGTACGCTTCGCGCCGCTATTTCGATGCGACCCCCCACCATCCCAATCCACTCATAGTCCAAGCCTCGAACTATACGACAGACACGACAGACCCACCCCCCTTCCGTAGACGCCCCAGACACGTCTTGGGCGACCCGGACGACCCCATAGCCGCCATCACCTCGGCGGCGCTGGGCTCGCCTGATCCGACCACTCCTAGCAACAAGAAGTATTCCGTCTTTGGTATAGGCGCCGGTTACCAAAGGCACACAAACACGCACCGACCTCGCCGGCGAGGTCGAGGACTCCCCAGATCTGTCAGAAGATCTGTTAGATTCTCTCCAAGTAGTCAACCAGATCAATCTACTAGGGCCCCAGGGCATACCCCTTCTGGGGTGCCAGGGCAAGTCTGACCCCACTCCCGGCGACGGCCAAGCCGAGGTTCGTACCGTCTGAGGTGCCCTTGAGCTAGTCGCCTTTAACCTAAACCTAGGCCGAGCGCCGTTTGCGCTTGCCTAAAGTCCGGTGACGCTGTAGAGGCCAACCGAGGCCAAGAGCATAGTCATAAAAAAAAAAAAAAAAAAAAAAAAAACCACTATATTATGGTCGATTCTGACTGTTTTAGTTGACAGTTCTAAACTAATTAAAATATTGCTGTCACTTTTTTACTAAGCATGTTAGCTAAGGACAGCAATACTTTAGTTAGTTTAGTTCTGTCAACTTAAACCTTCGGATTGACCACATTAGAAAATAAAAAGAGACAGCTACTTTTCTGTCTACAGAAAAGCGAAAGCCCTACTTCTTAGGTCTGTTGTAGGTCTTGTCATATTAGTTAGTGTTATGACAAAGTTGTTGCCAATGTTATTCAAATAATACTGTACTGTATGGATATTACATTAAATGCAATAAGTTAGTTCATATCCTCAGTTCTATTTCTAGTTCTTAGTATTATAATACTACTAGCTTTTGCCCGCGGCTTTGCCCGCGTAGTAATGTTGAATACTTGAATTCGGTTAAATCGGGGCCCAACTCAATTGAATCACTAAAATACGTATATTATTGCATTTTTCCAAGCCGCTTACAAGTCTTTAAGTTTGCTTGAGGATGACCAAATTTGGCATGTCGCGTTTGCAATACTTACTTCAAAACAAAGCCGTCTTGTTGAATTTTAAACAGACAGACAGATGGACATGACAGAATAGATGGATGGATGGACATGGAACTTCTGAAGATTGTGAGGCTTCTTTAAAAATATATGTGGGAGATATATCACTGCAGGTCGGTAAATTAGAATGTGATGAACTGGGAATAGTTGGGATGGTAAATGTAGGTGAAATTAATTTGTCATTTGTTAACTGAGTAGGCTGTACCGTAAATGTAGGTGAAATTAATTTATCAGACTGAGCCGTAAATGTTGGTGAATTCAGTTCAGAAAAATATCGGGCTGAAGAAGTTTGGACGGTATGAGTTGAAGACGTTTTGTAATTATTTTTGGGCATCTCTACAGCTAAAGAATCAAACTACAAAGGCAAAGTAGAAGTTGCGTCAGAACTCATATCTTCTGTTTGAATGGAACTTGGAGATGTAGGAACCTCAACACGTCGCTTAGTTATTTTTTTCGCTACTACTGGAACACGTGGAGTGCCGTTAGATATTATATCTATGTCTTCTAACAGATACGCATCAAAATGATTTCCCGTAAATTGTAGCCGCTTTATAGGTCTTCCTGCTGTACCAAACTTTGCATACAATTTGCCATTTTCATAAACTTCAAACTAAAACTCATATATTTGTCCTGCAGCGGCTAGTTCACACGCAGTGCCCCAACTCGACTGCCGTGACATGTCATCAAAGTATGCAGTCGCAGTGGTGTAGTTGTCGCCGTTTGAATCATGAGACATGATTTCAAACTCCTCCCAATTAGCTACTACATGAGTAACGATGTTTTTTCGCACCTCAATTGCCTTTTCTTGGGTACCGTGCATTAAAAAAGAAAGCGCACGAAAAAGACACGCTCCATCACCAACGAAGGGAACAACATAGTGTTTTACCTTCGCTCCATGAATGAAGAGAAGTTCACTAAGCATTTTAAATAACAAACTAAATAACAATATCAACAGTAACAATATAAAAAAAACCTAATAACAAACAATGTAAACTAAAATTTAAAAAAAATACGAATAACAAACTAAATAGCAATCTAAATAATTAAAGGAACAAATAACGATAATTATACGAAATCTAAATAACAAATGAAATGAAATAAGCTTAAGCATAAAAAGTACGATAACAAAGAACGCAAAAAGATCACCAAAATATCGCAAGAATTACGAAACTTCGATAAAATACAGTGCTGCACTGATCGCTTAGGTAGGCTCAGTGTGGGTTGGAGTGGGGCGCGCTCGACGTACAGCGCGTCATTATACTCGGGTTTTAACGTATCTGAGCCGACGCGGGATGGACGTTTCGAAAGCGCTGTGCTTGGTGCGTACACCGGATCAAGTACATGTGTTTAAAACATTTATCTTCTTACGCATAAACACTCGATTAGCTATTATTATTATAAGCTAATCTATAAATATAACATTTTTTTTCAAATGAAAAACTGACCCGTGGCCTTCCAGTTTTTAAATTGTTTGAAAATTCTGAAACATGTTTATGTTTATTTTATCTTATCTCTTAAGACAAAAAACTTAACAGCCTTAAATGAATGGTTTCGGCAAAATGGTATTTTAATGATACATTGAACCCCTTGCGAATTTTTCAAAATCCTTGCTGAGTGTGCGTTTCTCTGCATCAGCCCTTAACACTAATGGAATATCGGCCTACCCTGATTGGGCCATATTCACTACGCTGGCCCAGTGCAGGTTAGCGGATTCACATACACTATCGTATTTCTTCTCCGGAAACATGTAGGTTTCCTCATGATGTTTTCCTTCACCGAAAAGCCAGTGGTATTATCCATGCGTAAGTTTCAAAGAACTAATTGGAACGGGCTCGCCCGGGTTCGAACCCGCAACCCCAAGAATGTGAGTCGAGCTTGATCTCACTGAAGCTACCACAGCTTGAGCTGAGTGTAAGTTTACACCACTCAAAATTTAGTTTAGGCATTTAAAAGTAAGTTAATTTCATATTAAATATTAATTTAGCAGCTTAGGCTGTACAGTATCTATAATAATTATGTCCGTCAAACAGTCGTCTGCGTGGACCTACAAAAAAATTGCCTATGTCCGTTTCCGAACCTTATGCTATAACTACCTATCCAAAAATTCAGCCGACCAATAAATACGCCCATCCCCGTCCCCATTCCCAGCCTCATCCCTATAAGCGCCCCCTTCCCCATCCCCATCCCGATACCAAATGTCATTTTAATATAAACAGGCCCATCCCCGTCCCCATCCCCGTTCCCTCCCTCATCCCCATCCCGAACCCCATCCCATCCCCACCCCCATCCCGATTTCAACTTTTATCTTAATATGGACACGCCCATCCCCGTTCCCAGCCTCATCCACATCGACATCCCATCCCCACCTGTCCCCACCAAATCCCCACCCCATCCCCATCCCGATACCAAATGTCATTTTAATATAAACACACCCATCCCCGTCCCCATCCCCGTTCCCTCCCTCATCCCCATCCCTCACCCCATCCTCACCCCATCCTCACCCCATCCCATCCCCACCCCCATCCCGATTTCAACTTTCATCTTAATATGGACACGCCCATCCCCGTTCCCAGCCTCATCCACATCGACATCCCATCCCCACCTGTCCCCACCAAATCCCCACCCATCCCCACCCATCCCCATCCCCACTCCATCCCCATCCCCATCCCGATACCAATTGTAATCTTAATATTAACATGCCTATCTCCGTCCCGTCTCCGTTCCCAGTATCATCGCCACCCCCACCCCCACCCCCATCCCCACATCTATCCCCATCCCTATACTAAATTTCATTATAATATGTACAGCCGTTACAAAGTTAAGGAGAAACAAACGTACTATCACTAAAACTTCGTTTTTTTTTTTTATACTAACGGGAGCTGATTTTGAAAAAACTGTGACACCCGTATCTTCTTATTTTTATAGTAGAATATGTATACCAAGTTTTGTATCAATCGAACCAGAGAATAAAAAGTTTCATACAAACTTTAACACCCCATTTAACCCCCTTCGGGGTTGATTTTCGAAAAATCCTTTCTTAGTGGGCGTTTACACCTCTCCAAAAACATACCCTCCAAATTTCAAGTCTCTACGTTTAGCGGTTTGTGCTGTACGTTGTCTATATGTCAGTCAGTCAGTCAGTCAGTCAGTCAGTCAGGACAAAGCCTTTTATAGTTATAGAAGATTATTAATTCTGTGGTATTATCCTTATATAAACATTTGTCACGGGATATTCATATAATTGCACTTAAATCAGAAAATAGTAATATATAACAAATTCTCATTAAACTTTACCTCGATTACCTACCTAAAATTGCATATCATTTGAGCATAATAGCTGATGAAATCGATTAGTTTGAAGTGCTCTATAAACGTAATTATATCCACTTACGTTTTTCCTCGCTAGCTCTACTAATTTGTTTCATTCATAGAACTCATACCTACATCCAGGTAAGATTGATAGCATAAAAATAATAAAAAAGATCAATGAGGACAGCCTTTGTCTTTTGATCTTCCAAATCTAAATTCTGCTAAGCCAGATAATAAGCCAGTTGGTTTAGTCTTTTACCTACATTGTATTTAAATAAGTCAAGTAAGTGCTTGTCATGCAGACCGTTTGAAGTAAAAAGTAGATTTATCCTCTCCCTAGATCAATCTATATTTAGTTCGAATGTTGATTCACATTACGTCAGGCTTTGACTGGACCTGTAGACGGGATGCAACATAATTAACATTTAATACAGATGCAATAATGCAAAGAACATTGGTGAAGCCTCCTTAGTGCTACAAATTCGCTTGCCATTATGGCGAACCTCTCAGTTATAGTATTTAGGCCATACCTTTCAGGTCATGCTTAAGCAGGTTTTGGACTATATTTTCAGCGATATGTAATTTCAGCAACATTTTAAGGCTTACGAGTGTTATAAAGTTTGGTGAAAAAAAAAAAAACACGTGTTTGTACCATAAACTGCTGATTTCTGAAAATACTGTTATCGCTGAAACAGTTATTGATCCTTATTGCATAACAAGAACCTTAGTGGCTCGATTGACACATAAAATTTGTCATAACTCACTATAGTTATAAACACAGATGTATTTACAAAAATTAACAAAATAAGGAAATTTCTAATGTTGCACAAGATTTTAAATAACTCGAATACGATAAAATTTCGCTAAACTAATAGATAGCTTAAAGGTGTTCCAAGACTTGCTTGAGCATGGCCTGAAAGGCTATGGTCTACAAAACCACCACCCTGTACGTACACAAATACGTCTAAGGCCTTCTTCAAGGTATTTGTGTGCGTGTACATAGTTCAGGTATAACAAGCGAAATTGTAGCACGAAGAACGATTCACCACATTTACACAACATTACCTATATACCTACATTTGTACTGTTTTATTCAAATCTGCATCACTAGTACCTACCGAAATTCAAGTCCATCTAGTATGATTTATTAGTACTACCTATCTATTATTTTTCTCCCTGTCACACTGATTGGGACATTGATAGAACTGACCAATTTTCCAATCAGCAAAAGAAAATGACGTCATAATCATAATTATTTGAGACTAATAATAAACTCTAGCATTGAAAGTATACAGGGTTAGTTCTAATCAGTTAGCATCCCTTTAAAGGCATATTCTGTACATCACAACAAACAAATTTTACTATGGGGCCAACATTGAAATTGCGAAAAATAAACAGCACTCCATACAAAAATTTCATGGACCTTAGACAAAATGTATGGAACAGCTGATTTTATTTTCGCGATTTCAGTGTTGACCCCATAGTAAAAGTTGTTCATAATGATGAGTACATACATGCCTTTCCGTATCGTTGAACCTTTTTGTTACACATTGTATATCATTGGACACTTTCCTGTAACCTAGGAATCATTCCTAATAATCCGGACGGGCCCGGTCGAAGCTCGGTGTGATGTGAAGCTCCCTAAGGATAACTGCTGCTCGTACTCGTTTTTGTTGTATAGCCCAGGAGCTTCGCATTGTGCCGCAAATAGCCCGCTCATTAAGTGAGAACCAGTCCATAAGACAGGTATTTTATCCCGAGGGCTTTGAGAGCGCCAGATTTATCCCTCCGCGCCTGTCTAGACAGCTTTGTACGTCATTTGTAATTAAATACTGGCCTCTAAGGCTGCAAGCACATCTCATACATATTTAAAACTAAGTACAACCACTATTTTTAGAATACTTGTAGATTGTAGCCATAAAACTTGATGTTGTAGCCATAAAATATGATCTTTTTATTATTGTTTTATTTATACGGGAATACTCACGTTTAATTAAATCGGATCTTCCGACTATAGTTTCGATCACATCCGGTGACCTTTTTCAAAGAGTGAAAACAGAGCCCGACGCGCGTGCAGCTGCGTCCTGCTTAGCATACAAAGAGAGCACGGAGCTCGGAGTATCCGATTCCCGTATAAATAAAACAAAAATGTATCATTTAATTTGTTAAATGTTGTTATTTTGAACGTCAAATAGCATACGCGCTCTTTCACAAGCACGTTCAATTCAATAATTTTATGAAAATCTAAATGAAAACTAAATTTTATACTTATATGAAACTTTTGAAAACATTTTAGGTAACAAGATAGAGAGCCGTCTCCTCCAAGAACATAATAAAGCAAATATTATCAAATAAATTCTGAACTAGCTGCGCCGCGGTATCACCCGCGTGTTGATGAAACTGTGATGATGTCGATTAAAAGTAGCCTATTTATTATTTCTGGAAATAAGCTATTTCCACTCCAAGTATGATAGTACAAAAAAAATATATTTGTTTATTAGATATATAGCGCTATTAATTATAAAGATTGACTATTTGTTTCGTATATAATGTCGTATATAATTGTTAAATACCCGATAAAATCATGGCTTCCGCGCTTTGAACACGATTTACGTATAATTTATTCGCGCCTCATCGTTTAGATCATGTTTCATCGGACAGTAAATAAAATATAGTTTCAAATGTGCGATAAAACGTGCGTACAAGCATAATACTACGCTAGATATTCCGTTTATCGTTCGGCCTATGACAAAGAACGGATTGAAGCTATTGGCACTACTTGTTGAAGTGTTAATTTGCCTTATTTTGTCGTCGGTAAATATGAGCTAAGTATTTCGCACTTGTTCGTGTAACATGACCAAATTAATGGTAATAAAAAAGCAAAATAAGTGATACAACTGTTTATCTCGGGTATTTATTTCTTAGAAACTTTTGACGGCGTAAAACCCGTACAATGCAACGTGTTTGTTACTTTGCGGTTAGTAATTTGACATGTTACGGCGCGTTGGTGCGCGGAAAATTAATTTTGCCTTGTCACGTGGTTGTCTTGCGCCGCCGTTTGTCCACAGCCGCCGTCGTCGAGACGTCAACGTGAACGAGATGTCACCGAAATAGCGGAACACAGATTACTATAGCCGCGTGTCCGCAGCACTTTCTCTTCATCCGAGCGCCGTGACGGACGTGCTGTGGATACGCGGCTATAGTGATCTGTGTTCCGCTACTTAGGCGACGTCGTCTCATTCTCGTTGACGTCTCGGTGGTGGCGGCTGTGGACAAACGGGGTTAGGTTTCGGTTTGTAACTTTTTTCTCAAAAATATTATTAAACTGAAAGGAAACTGATAAGAAATATGTTGATTATAATTTATTATACGAAGTAACGCGGGTTAGTAGTAGGTACTAAGCGGAGATGAGGTTGTTGTACTCATCATTGTAAACAACTTGTAATTAATCAAAAGCAAAGGTAGCGAAAAAAATATCTGAAAAATTAAAAATGTGATTCACCATCGATAAAATGCATAGGATAGCGAGGGTAGCAGATTTTCACGGTTTTAGGGTTTCTGTAAAAAGTTGTTTACTTTTGAGACAGTGACCTCCTCGCGGCTCCTTACTTCTGCGTAACTCCAGAAACGCAAAAGGGTTTGATAGTAATATAAATCTTCAAGTCGCTAGTTTCTTCTAAGCAAGCTTGCTCCATCGTAGGAAGACCGCATCTTCGCTTAGCATTAAACGAAGCCTACATTTAAATAAATAAAAAACCCTGTAGCTGTTATTACAGGTAGTATGTAGCAATGTTCAAGTACAAAATAATTAACGACATACTGCAAAAAATATATGAGTCACTACAAATAACTCAGTGCACAATAGGTTAGAAGCCCTAGGAAAATATCTTAACGAAGGCAAAAGTTGGCAATAATCCGTTTCCTGTTCAATTGAACGTCTGGTACGGAGGTACTTTACGAGTACGAGTACACTTGGTCTCATTGGGTAATACCGACAACGATGTCGGCACTTCGATAACAGTACTACTACAGGAACTGTGTGTCATTAACCAATTTAGATGATGAGACTTTGGACCGGTTTGGATAAACGCACAAACCCGTAGGCTGCATTTTTATAATATGTATTCCATTCTATTATAGAAAGTTGGACCTGGGTATGTCCTAAAACTGCATCCAGAACCACCGGAGGACGAGAAGAAGCGTCCGCTCGGTTCGGAGCATTCCACGGTCCCCAAGCCGCCATTTTCCCCACGCTTGGCAGGCGGCTTGGGGATCGCAGAAAGATCATACCGTCCTGTCTGGATGCAGTTTTATGAGTCACCCAGGTCCCAGGAAATAGTTATAAACTACATTAATTCATCTTTGGTAAACATTTCATCTATTTATCATACCTATATTTTATCCTTATTTTGTCACACATGTCAAGTCTGATATTTATAGGGAAGTGTTGAAAGTTTACCTTGACTTAAATTATTACTTAAAATTGTTAGCTATTCGAAAACACCTGCAGCCGAGGCTCTGGCAGACTCTTAACACTTCTCACAGCCTAAACAACAAACAATCATGTTTCGTTTTTTTTAGTACTTGTTTAATTATTTTAGTTAACTTTTCTTAGTCGAGTTTCTCATGATTAAATACTTATTTTACTTTTTATTTGGCATACATCTATACTCTTTTGTTCGACCGAAAAGCTGCCAATGGACTTGAATAGACTGATTATGATTATAATTTGCCATACAAGCGTAGAAGGAGATCATGAACACTTATTGCGGGACCGAATAGGCTCAGCTGCCGATGCTGCACGACCGCGAACCGTATTGCGGGGCGATAAAATTTACAGTCGCGCAGCGTCAGCAGCTGAGCCTATTCGGTCCCGCAATACGCGGTTCACGGTACGGTCCCAGATCGGAATGAACCATTAAGGCATGTTCATGACACAAAGCCTCAGAATCTGTGCGAATAGGAAGTATTAATCAACACGGCTTGAGCCTCGTTAACTCTTATCATTGTGTACATTGGATTAGCAATATGACTCACCACTCCTCTTAAAGTACTTATTCGCTAAGCCCAATCTTTCTATTAAAACAAATTAATTTCGATTGCTCACAAGTTACCTCAACTGTACGAGCTTAGTCAATAAACTCGTATAGTTGAGACAATGAATGACGCGTTTATAGCTTGGCAAAAAAAGACTTGAACCATAAACTTTTTTCTCTCCTCCGGGAATACTGTGTATAAATAAATACGTCAGTGCGTAAAATTCGTCCAATCATCATCCTCGGACGTAATTTCGGGCTGCTAGAATTAGAAGTTTTTGTAGTAGTGTCGCCCCTATGGATTTATTTTTTGCCAAGCCATACATACATACAAAGCTTAAGAGAGAGTATAATAATTATGCGTCATATGTTTTTTTATTTTATTACAATATTTTAGATATTTGTTTTGTAGGGAATTTGGCGATATAGCTTAAAAAGTTATAAAATAGGTCAATATTTACCTAGGTACTCATAATGTGATAACCATGACTAATCATGTTTTTTTTCTTATGAGTAACTTTTTACGATTATTGCTTATTGCTGTAAAAAACACAAAAATAAATAAAGTTAGCATAATTTTAAATATCTTGAATACTATAAACTTTCGGCCATACAATGGGGGGCTTAAATTTGATGCATGTTAGCCCCGGGTATCTGGTCCTTTTACTATGGGGCCAAGCCAGAAAACTCGAAAAAAAATCAGCTGTTCCATACATTTTGTCCAAGGTCAATGAACTTTTTGTATCGAACAGCGGTTTTTTTCGTGATTTTAGGGTTGGCCCCCATAGTAAAAGTTGTTCATAATGATAAGTACATACATTCACAAGTACATACCTTCAGTATTGTTGAACATTTTTGTTACTCGTTTTATATTTGAGCATGATTGTAAGTATAACTTACAGTGTATGTTAAATGTTAAAACACTGAGAAATGCACATAGCGCGACAGCAAGATGACATAGGCCCTCTTGGAAGGAAAGAAAAAAAATATGTTATTGCATTCATGTTATTCAGGCTTTGCAGCCTTTGTTTGCAGCATAATATTTGCGTAGTATTGAATTCTCTATGCATAATAATATGCAGACATCTATAATAACAACAGCCACGCGTTACGTTAAAGCTAAATCATAATGTAGTAGGTACCACTGTGAAATGCCAGTGCTGGTTTATTGTTGTCAGTAGAGCATCGACCCAAGGCTAGCAGGTGATTTGCATGGCTACATTGTGTTGCTATTATCCCAGCAGATTACCACATGGCTAGTGGTATCAACGCTTGTTTATTATTTACACCTAATCATCGCGAAGGCTGAACGTATCAACTACGCTGGAACTACGTCTCTTACGAAGTGGCTACAGTAACTAGGTACTTACTGGTAAATTTTTAAGAAAACTGGAGTCTAATTTGTTCCCATTTGAGGTCTAGTAATTTGGAGAAACCAGAACGAACAACATCTCTCTTCTTTTTCTTAAGTCCCCACATCGGGGCAGCGAGCAGAACATACAAAATACATAACATACATATATAACATATATATCATACTTACGTCATTCTTCTCTGTCCTCGGGCTTTCGCTTCACTTCACTCCAAGTGAGTCCGAGGCTTTTCGCTTCCGCAACAATAGAGCGTCGCCAAGATTGCTTAGGACTTAGGACGGCCACGTTTGCGTCGGTCTTGTGGATTTCAATCCAAGAACAAAAAACCTGCAGACTGACTGGCGGATGTGAAGTGCGCTGCAAGCAAGACTTTGCAATTGTACACACACACCGCACGCCTGATTTTTGCTACTGCACAGCGTCTCTCACAGTGCCTAACTTCACAGACGCCAATCAGTCTGTAACAACGTTCAATTTTGCTTTGTTGGGACTCTTCTTTCAGTGTATCCGTAAGATTGCTTTTCAAATTTGTAGTAGATACTTGTGGTAGGTACCTATAACTATTTGCGCAATTGGAGAGAAAATACGTCACGTTTGATCTATCCGCTTTTTGTCTGTAATAACGCCTTGCGGTTTCAACCGCTTTCCTACAGGCATCGTTTATATTTCCGGGATAAGAAAAGCCTGTGTCACTCTCCAATCTTTGGTCGATAGTTAAGTTCCTTCCTACTAACTTTCATAAACTGGTCTATTGAAAAGGTTCGAAGGTAGAAGGTAGACAGGCTGGAAGGTAGAAGGTACAGGTTCGAAGGTGGCGTCGTGTGAAGTTATAAGAAGAAAATGAAAATAGGTCAGCGAACCTTGTATGACCCTTAACGACAGAAGAAATAATAGTACTTTAACTAGTGGCTTCCTTAAAAGCGATTTTTTTCTTCGCGATAGTTCCCTGGGTCTAGACTAGACTATGGAACTATCACGAACAAATGAATTTGCAGTAGTACCATAGCAAAGTTCATAGTGGAACAAATACGAATATTTTATTTGCGATAGTTCCGTAGGATGAGGGTGGAACAATTACTATTGCATGCATGGCAAAATAATTTAATAATAATAATAATTCATTTATTTATTCAGGCAAATTACACCCATACATTTAAAACAGAAAAATTTAATAAAATCACAATAAAATTAATAAAATTAAATTCAAAAATCAAATGTCAGAAATGGAAAAGTCAAAATTAAAGTCAGTAAAAATTTAGGTAAATTAATAAAAGTCAAACAGAATTCAATACGTCAACATTATAATGTTCTTCTACCCGGCATTGCCACCGCGACATGACATGTTTAATGGCAATACGAAACCATCTATGCCCGAGTCCGACACACACGTGATCTGATCTCTTTTTTTAATGAAGGACGTTGAAACATCTTAATTTGCATACAAATTGAATGTAGTCTGTAATAACATGTATAATACGAATAAGACATGGTGGGTGTAAATCTTTCTGACTGAGTTATGTAATACGCTTATCGAATCGGATTAGTAGAACAATCCAGTATTATTTAAAATAAATCTTTTATGCAAATCTATTTTAGGGGCTGGTTTTCCGACGCTACTGTGAAGCGACAATGCCAGGATGATCTCAGAAAAAATGTGTTAGTTAAGATAATTTTTATATTAATGTTATTTATTAATTAATTATACAATACACTATAGATAGGTACTTTGAACTGTCTTTGTTATATTGTGTAATGTTTAGTTAGATCACAAAAAAAGATAATTGAATTCTATTAATCACAACGTAGGCAACATAATGAAACTAATCACTATAGTAGCATTTATTGCCTTATCTGCACGTACTCGTAGCGTACCTACTCTAATTTACTTGTTTACGCTTAGTCTACGCCTGAAGGAGCTACGAAATTACGTAGCGGATGGTATGTACCGCGGACTAATTCTAGAGTAATCAGCATAGTTTCTGTCCTCGCCATCGTCCTTTACATTAGAGTACAATAATTCACAATTCTGGCATTGCTACTAAGCAAGCAGCACGCAAGCAGCAATAGCAAGAAGCAAGCAGCAAGGAAAGCGTCTCGCCTGCCACTAATGCTAGGGCTTCACCTGCGTGACGCTTTATGTCCAAATATCGGAATAATTAACGTGCAATAAATGATGCATTATGCAATGCTCTACATGGGTGGTCACACTATCATTTGCCTAAGACTACCGCCTAACGTCTAACGTCGTTAATAATGCCACTAGCATATTTGCGCGCTAACGCCCGGCTATGTCTGCGTTCTGTATCATATACCGCGCTAAATAAAGACATTACACGCAGGTGAAGCCCTAGCATTAGTGGCAGGCATGAGGCTTACCACCAGGCGAACGTCTTCCTCGTCTCGTCACTTAATTGTATAAAAAAATTAAAAAGTTTAAATACATGGGAGTGATCTACTTAGCTGGTTAATTTTCAATCAAGATAATAAACATCTCCTTGGTCTTACACAAAACAGAGACAGGAAAAAATGTGACTTGATTGTAGTCGAAGAGTAGAAACGTAAATCAACGAAGTTGAAGCTTCTGTTCATAAATATAAGTTCGGCGGGAACGCAAAAAAATCATATCGCTGCATTGTATTATTTTCCAAAACTTTTGTTTTTTCGAGTGTTACTCGTATTGCATAAAAATTGTGGCGTTTTATTCATTAAGTGCTGATTTATGCGCACAAGTGTGGGCAAGTGGTATAATGTAGTGAAACGTGTCTTTTCATGTTGTTTCCAAAACGCCGAAGAAGGTTGTTAGTAAAGTTGCCACGACTTTACTAGGGCATGACTGGACTTGACTGTGACTCACTATACGCCGATTACGACTAACATGAAGCTTATAAATTTAACAATGCGTTTTATTATGTGGCCCCACAAAAGTGAAACCACGCATGTGATCCCATCTAAGTAAAAAGCTGAGAACATTTCCCATACACTGGTGCCCTATAGTAGTACAAATGTCCTATATCTCCTTATATATGAACTAGGCCAAAGTGTCACATGCTTATAGTAGGTCCTAATTACATTCTTACTTTATCTACTCCGTGAGTCTAATTTACTTTTTAAAACGGTCGCGAAAAACATTGCATAGGTACACGGAAGCAATACTATATTGACTTATACAAGAGACTGCGACACACTTATAAAAATGATTGACCTTATATCTTACATTTGAAGCTGGTGTGAAATAGAAGCGGAAGGTGTTGTTTGTCAAAGAAAAAGCAATATTAACCGTGGAGCCTTCGTGGTGGCAGTCAATGGATAATATCAATAAACACCGGTTCTCGGATGAGTCTATCACGCTTTAACTCCGCAACACATTTACCTACAAACGCAGTTATATCAACATAACGTAAGAGCAGGTTTTAACTAGATGTTGACAGAAACACCAAACGTACACACACGATACATTATCATCATTATCATCAGCTCGGAGACGTCCACTGCTGAACGAAGGCCACGACACATACCCATACACACACACATGCACACGATACATACCTAGCTATAAAATGGGGATCCACACTGCGTTTTTTTCCGCTAGGTGGCGTATCGTCGATGCGGCCATAGTCAACTGTCAATCTCGTACATTTAGATGTTTTTTCTACTATTTAATGGTTACTCGGATTACCAACATAAAAGGTAAACAACTATCTAACCTACAAATCTATTTACTGGCCGTCAACAGCTGCATAGATTCTTAAAACAAAGCACTGTACCTTTCCTTAGACTAGGCAGATTATCGACAACGCCCTCATCAAGAGCAGATAGGATATAAGCAACGATTAACAAGAAAACTTGATTTTGCCACATCCGGACCGCCATTCGTACACATCTAAAATTGTAAGGGATGAAAAAATAAACTTAACGACGTCATCTATAATTTTGCACGCTAAGAACTCTGCTTTTAATAAATGTTGCATAATATTGATTTGATTCTTTTTAAGTACATAGACATAAGTATTTTTACATAGTTTACCCAGCGACCGTGATATTGAAATGGACGGGCCCAGCGCTTGCAAATAGATCAAAATTAACAAGAGAACACAATCAAGCATTTGCCGGAAAATAGAGATAACAAATCTAATTACTGCATGACAAAAAGAGAACACAAATACATGTATTAGAAATTTGTATTGAGTATGACTAAAGCGAGAGGAGAGCCAGCGCTCAGCATATAGTCTTCAAAATCCGTGCGCTTATTTCCCGTCCTTTCATCTTATCATTATCGCTGAGGTTACCTATATTTCCTACTTTTCTACCTATCCTGCGTTTGAAAGAAGTCCTTGTTAGTAGTAGGTAACTATAATACAGGAAGGGACATAATATAACAGAATGAAGCTATACAGTAAACAGCGTTCTGAATTCAACCTTGCAACCACTAGACGCTGTTACGAAAGGAACGACAATTACAACATATCTATCTACCACTACGAGTACTAGGTTAATACTTTATTATTAGCGGCCATTATATTATTTTAATCGTCAGTTTTTTACTCAAAGCAGATTCTTATTTCTGTTTATAGTGGAAACAAGATCCAAATGGATATTGAAATGTATTTGCTTATATCTCCATAGTTGTATTTAATTTCTTGCGATAAAATAATTCATAACGACGTCTTCATGACGTCTTTATGTAATTTTTTATTGATGGCATAACTGCAACTTTGGTTTATACAGACTGCTGCCTGTGTGCTTAACGATGACGGACATACGAATTAATGATAAGTGTTATCTAGTGTGATGTGATTGAAAAAAAACACGCGTTATATACGAATATTCTCGAGGTTTGAGCTCGGGCCGGTTATTTGAAATCTACGTAAGAGTATTTACGGATTTTTGCAATTACACCACTGGCTTTTTGATAAAGGAAAACATCATCGAAAAACAATTGCATAACAATCTCCGAAGAAGAAAATCCTTGAAAGCTAGATCCTCCAAGAGAAAATCTATTGTGTGAGTCTGACCATCGAGCTTTATCTTTACAACCGTTACCGGGCCAACGTTATGCTAATCACACATCAAAGATAGGCCTATAATATGTATTTTTTTTTTTTTTGTATTAAAGGCAGTCGATGCTACACTAAAGTTATATTATTATTAACTAGAGGTCCCCCGCGACTTCGTCCGCGTACGGAAGATTTTCGGCCCGCTCCCAAAATTCTCCACGTTAAATCATCCCGAGCATTTTTTTTACCCTCCCCCGCAACTCAACGCCCCTCTTGATGAGCTACCCAAATATCAATTTTCATCACTATAACTTCAAAAACAAAGAACTTTCCATACAATATTCCACCCCCCCTTCCCCCCTTAAATCATCTCTGTCAAAAAAATATTGAATATAGCATTTTTTATTTTAAATTAACTATCCAAATCTACATTTTTGTGACCAACATACCAACAAAGGACATTCGTATAAACTTTTCCCCCCTTTCGAAAAATCCTTTCTTAGTACACTACCCTACCCTACGGCATCAAGACGAATAAGCCCTCCAAATTTCAAGTCTGTACGACCAGCGGTTTGGGCTGTGCGTTGTCTGTCAGTCAATCCTGTTTATAGTAATAGAATTAGTAAGTACATAAACTGAATTAGATATTATTGAATATTAAAACGTTCACTAACTCTGTTAACCTTAATATGACATGATAAGCGAAAAATGCGAACTAACGTCATTGACCTGAGCATATTCAGCTATTTACTTAAAACAAAATATTATCGGTACAATTATAAAGATTACTTTAAATACGGAAGATGCATAAATGACAATGCGTCATCACAAGGAAGCATTATTATTATTATACCTTTTGAAGACGTTCTCACCAACTGGACACGCGTGTCCAGGCTCTCGAGTCCAGTTCGTGAATAACCCACGAGTATCTAACAAAATAATTATTATAATTGGGGGTTGGGGGTTGCAATAACAAACCCCTAACCCCTTCGTCCAGCAGCGGACGTCCAGGCTTCGTAAACGCATTTTTTTGAGCAAATGCGTTGAAAAAAATTACAAATCTATAACTATAAAAGGCTATGTCCTGACTGACTGACTGACATATAGACAACGTACAGCCCAAACCGCTAAACGTAGAGACTTGAAATTTTGAGGGTATGTTTTTGGAGAGGTGTAAACGCCCACTAAGAAAGGATTTTTCGAAAATCAACCCCGAAGGGGGTTAAATGGGGTGTTAAAGTTTGTATGAAACTTTTTATTCTCTGGTTCGATTGATACAAAACTTGGTATACATATTCTACTATAAAAATAAGAAGATGCGGGTGTCACAGTTTTTTCAAAATCAGTTCCCGTTAGTATAAAAAAAAACTAAGTTTTAGTGATAGTACGTTTGTTTCTCCTTAACTTTGTAACGGCTGTACATATTAAAATGAAATTTGGTATAGGGATGGGGATAGATGTGGGGATGGGGGTGGGGGTGGCGATGATACTGGGAACGGAGACGGGACGGAGATCGGCATGTTAATATTAAGATTACAATTGGTATCGGGATGGGGATGGGGTGGGGATGGGATGGGGATGGGGTGGGGATGGGTGGGGATTTGGTGGGGAAAGGTGGGGATGGGATGCGGATGTGGATGAGGCTGGGAACGGGGATGGCCGTGTCCATATTAAGATGAAAGTTGAAATCGGGATGGGGGTGGGGATGGGATGGAGTTCGGGATGGGGATGAGAGAGGGAACGGGGATGTGGACGGGGATGGGCGTGTTAATATTAACATGACATTTGGTATCGGGATGGGGATGGGGAAGGGGGCGCTTATAGGGATGAGGCTGGGAATGGGGACGGGGATGGGCGTATTTATTGGTCGGCTGAACAGATGGAGCTGCATTTTTGGATAGGTAGTTATAGCATAAGGTTCGGAAACGGACATAGGCTATTTTTTTGTAGGTCCACGCAGACGACTGTTTGACGGACATAATTATTATAGATACTGTACAGCCTAAGCTGCTAAATTAATTTTTAATATTAAATTAACTTACTTTTAAATGCCTAAACTAAATTTTGAGTGGTGTAAACTTACACTCAGCTCAAGTTGTGGTAGCTTCAGTGAGATCAAGCTCGACTCACATTCTTGGGGTCGCGGGTTCGAACCCGGGCGAGCCCGTTCCAATTAGTTCTTTGAAACTTACGCATGGATAATACCACTGGCTTTTCGGTGAAGGAAAACATCATGAGGAAACCTTCATATTTCAGGAGAAGAAATACGATAGTGTATGTGAATCCGCCAACCTGCACTGGGCCAGCGTACTGAATATGGCCCAATCAGGGTAGGCCGATATACCATTAGTGTTAAGGGCTGATGCAGAGAAACGCACACTCAGCAACGATTTTGAAAAATTCGCAAGGGGTTCAATGTATCATTAAAATACCATTTTGCTGAAACCATTCATTTAAGGCTGTTAAGTTTTTTGACTTAAGAGATAACATAAAATAAACATAAACATGTTTCAGAATTTTCAAACAATTTCAAAACTGGAAGGCCACGGGTCAGTTTTTCATTTGAAAAAAAATGTTATGTTTATAGATTAGCTAATCGAGTGTTTATGCGTAAGAAGATAAATATTTTAAACACATGTACTTGATCCGGTGCACGCACCAAGCACAGCGCTTTCGAAACGTCCATCCCGCGTCGGCTCAGATACGTTAAAACCCGAGTATGACGCGCTGTACCTCGAGCGCGCCCCACTCCAACCCACACCGAGTCTACCTAAGCGATCAGTGCAGCACTGTATTTTATCGAAGTTTCGTAATTCTTGCGATATTTTGGTAATCTTTTTACGTTCTTTGTTATCATACTTTTTCTGCTTAAGCTTATTTCATTTCATTGACTCTGTTGAAACGGTATGCAATAATGATGATGCTGTAAACTATCCAGTTGAGTTTTTAAATTAATTAAGACCAGCGGGGCTACCATATCATAGGCTTATCCTGAAGAAAGGTACACCCGTCATGCTCCTTCGGAATTTAAGACCACCTAAATTGTGTAATGGAACCAGGTTACAAGTAAAAATGCTGCATCGTAATCTGGTTGAGGCCATCATTTTGACTGGGTGTGCCCATGGCGAAACAGTGTTTGTGCCGCGTATTCCCATGATTCCCAGTGACTTACCTTCTGACTCCAAAAGGCTTCAATTTCCTCTAAAAGTTTGTTTTGCCATGACCATCAATAAGGCTCAGGGTCAAACTTTAAAATACGCTGGTATTGATTTAAGGCAGGACTGTTTTTCGCATGGTCAGTTCTATGTGGCTTGCTCGCGAGTTAGCTCCCCTGAAAGCCTGGCTATTTTAGCACCTTCCAACAAAAAAATTAAAAACGTTGTCTACAAAGAAATATTGTAATCTTTCGGGTCAAAGGCCCCGGCAACTATAGCGTCATTAGCAGACATTTTTAGGGTTCCGTAGTACTACGAGGAATTCTTATAAGTTTGTCATGTCCATCTGTCTGTCTGTTTAAAATTCAACAAGACGGCTTTGTTTTGAAGTAAGTATTGCAAACGCGACATGCCAAATTTGGTCATCCTCAAGAAAACTTAAAGACTTGCAAGCGGCTTGGAAAAAATGCAATAATATACGTATTTTAGTGATTCAATTGAGTTGGGCCCCGATTTAACCGAATTCCAGTATTCAACATTACTACGCGGGCAAAGCCGCGGGCAAAAGCTAGTGTTGTATATGAGGCAGTCATGTACTTTTTATTTTTCTTTTATTAAAATATAAAACATATACAAAGGTTCAGCATATTATATAAATAATTTTATTGTCAAAAATCAATCAAATAACCCGCCCCTTACTGTACCTGGCGCAAAGGTAAGCTGCATTCCCGTAAAATTTTTCGATTTAGTATTTACGTTTACTGATCTAGACGTGCGCAACTTTGGTGTAACAAAGATCTTTTGAATATTTCGTTCACGCACTCATCTCATTCGTTCCCCAAGATTAGTGTACAAAGTTTTTTTTTTTTGGTTGTTCGTCTCTTCACGCACGAGTAACGCAAAATCCTTTGTCGTTGATTAAATTTAATCTACCTAGTTGTAGATAAAACTGGCTCTATGCAGCTTTGACGATTCGAATAATGTAGGCAAGTATAGTATACTCATTATGGTTACTAGTTTTCACCGGTCTAATTACGTGGACGTTTCTATTTATAGGACTTCTAGATTTCTCTAGCTTTCTACATTTCAAAAACTGCATAATCACGTAAATACCTAGAGCTACTTGTCCCAGAGTATAAATGAAGTTATTTAACATAAAATAATTATCAGTATAACCAGGAGGGTGTCACTCCGCAGTTTAGGTATGTTTGGCCGGCGCTCCGTCCGGGAGGTCAATGCAAGGCAGAAGTCAGTGGCCGCCCGCACGCTAGCCTCGTCACACGTAACTAAACATACGTGATTGAAAGAGAGCGGTATATCTACTAGGTGAATATAGCGAGCGGTATCCAGCGCTGTGCGAGTTGAATTGCTACTTTATTGCCTAGTAGATAGAGTCCTTATTTATTTCAATTCCTTTGCGGAGTGAATTTTCTGTACTTAGTACTATTATTTATTCTGTGGTATAACGTTTCGTCAGTAAGTTAAATAATCGGCCAAATGCGAGTCAGATTGCGCACCGAGAGTTGAGAACCAGCATTTACCGGGGCACAAGTAAATGGACTTGATCGTGTCTGTGTGTAACTTTGACTGTGACTAAGACTCATTTATACATAAGACATTATTTTTTATATTTTCTCACGAAAAATTTAATGACGTATGCAGTCTGTAGCCAATGGGCGAATAAAAAACAAAAAAACATACAGATCGTACTTATGGTATAGATAGAGTATCAATTGATCATATCACGTGATCTAGTCTAGTCCCAGGTACGTCGTATGAACTTTTAACTGTATAAACAAGTTCACTTATTGATACACACGACTTGCTCATATACGGAGCGTTAGCCTTCGGCTGGAACAAGTTCACCACATCCTTGTTTACTTGAACCCAGCCGCCTCGATCGGCCACTACCTTAAATGCTTATTTACCCATCTATGTATAATATAATACGTTAATGTAAAAACAACATTTTAATTAATGCCAGAGTCACGCACTCAAATGTGTGTGTGTGTTTGTGAATCATTCCGTAGATTTATTATATACTAATAAATCTATGGATTCAATCATCAGTAATCAGATGAAATTCCTACGTGTATATATCTGTTTAAGAGACCGAAAAGTCCTTGACATACCTATTACAGCGTTGCTAGTAATTATAAATATATGCGATAGTGGCGCCTCTTGATGGAGAAAAAACACATGTCTAAACTGGCAGTGAGTAGCGCACTGTAGAGTCTTCTAAGTAATATGTATAGAGAGCAGAGCAGCTGAATTTTAGCGGATTTTTTATTATTATGAAAGTCATACCATGGTCATACCAAAGAAGTCACCGACATCCGGGTTCCGGGAATTAACGTGACAATAGGTAAAAAATAATGAATTTATTAGGTATACAGGTAGTGGCGTAATGAGTGGATAACCTTATACCAACAGATGGGAGACATCATGGTGGTGAAGAAAATCAAAAATTGTGTTCCGTAAAGTCGCATAGTTATCGAGTTAATTGATATTTCGAGTTATTCGAGTAAGTTTGCAAATCAAGGAATTTTCTCGATCAGTTTTTTGGTTAGTAGTCTTGGTCAGATGTGCTATCGAATTTACACTGACATTTTTGTATAATACACAACTGTCATTTATGTTCAAGAAAAATGTTTAACTCGTTTCAACTAGAAAATTACTGATATTTTTTTAATACAATATTTTTTTGTTTAAATTAATTATTTGTACACAATAATAAATTGTCTTTTGTTGTTTTTTTTTTACCTGCTGGTAGGTCACATCATGCTGTACTGGTGTGACCTACCAGCAGGTGTACGGTTATCTACTTATATAACGCCGCAATCTGTAGGTTATTTTTAATTTTCTCAGTTTCTTAGGGCGTAGTCAAAAAAGTTAAATGTTTAGTAGTAGAATAGTAGACACTCAAAACAATTCTTGATTATATTATGACGGACCTTTACTGTAATGTAGATTTATACATTCGTTTACTAGGTGCAGTGCCCCGTGGATACAAACTCCTAGGATAGAAAATAGCCTATGTGTTATTCTAAAAAATAAGATGAATTAGCATTTTTGCCAAATTTAATCTAAATCCGTTCAACCGTTGTTGCGTGATTGCGTAACAAACATACAAACTCTGACATTTATAATTCACTAAGTAGCGGTCCAGGCAGAAAATAAAAACAACCTGGAACCCGACGCGACGGGCCCCGGCCCTTTGGGGCCTTTGTCGGGCCTTAATTATTTGAATATAAACCATTCAGGGAGCAATACAAAAAAAAACATTAAAATTGGCCAAGCCATTTAGGAGGAGTTCGATCACATACACACGTACAGGACAATTAAATGCTTACTTATATTTAAAAAAATTGTAGGGAGGGGCGATTTTCTGACAGGCAATAAAAAAAGATGCTCATTGTAGATGGGGGGGGCTGACCAGACGTGTCTGTCATTGTAATTTTTTTTATTTTATTTTAGTGCCACAGATCATAAATACTCGTATGATGCAGTTTTGGACTGGCACGTATACTCGTAGACAGCGCCGTCTATCGAGTTGAAGAGAACTACTATTTTTATATTGCATATCAGAAAAATACCCATAAGGATAAATACAGATAAACGGCTGTCAAACAGTAAACAAGTAAAAGTTTATTATAAAAGCAAGAATTGTGTTCAAAGTTTTGAAGTTGAAAAAATGATAGAGCCGTGTAATTTCCAAATCAAAGTTGTTAAGTTTTGTAACCGGTTATGCATTTCAAATGACGAAAGGTCAGAGGCAGCATTCAGAAGCTGGTTTCAAGCGGACTATTGTCATCTAGACACATCGAATGAGAATTCCCCGAGATTTAAATATCCAGTCTATGTTTTTTCTTGTATTTTACACTTGATACCTACTTTAAGAGAACTGTTGTTTGATTAGAGGGCGCTGTATTAGCAATTATACTGTACCAAAGCAATGTTGACATGAGTTTAGGCAGGAACGCGAAAAAATCATGTCGCCGCATTGTTATTTTTTCCAAAGCTTGTTTTTTTGTATAAAAATAGTGGCGTTTTATTCATTAAGTGCCGACTTACACGCATGAGTATAGGCAAGTGTAATAATGTGGTGTTACCATAGACATACATAGTAGGGACGGATTGGACGCCATTTTGAAATCCCGCCCATTCGTCGGTGTCAAAGAAACGCATTGACACCGATGCCGGCACAGTCTGCACAGACGCACGTCCGACGTGATTACTTGAGTGCAAAATTCCAAACTTTGTGGTGAAGGGTTGTACGGATTACATTTCAAAGTGCAGTAAAAAGGGTGGCGTTTCTTATGACCGGCAAGTCAACATTTAAAGTTAAACTAAACTTGCTTTTACAGAAATCATTTATTTTTAGGTAATAGGTAAGTTGTTTCTAGTTTCGTACAGTTTGCGATTCTTCTACTACGCCTTACTGGCGCTGCACGTACAGACCGCAAAATCCAAGAGATGGCGTTGACCTTTTGTCAAAAAGAATTTATTCTTACGATTTCTTAACTCGGGCGTATCTAGACATATAAATCATTGGGTGTAACATGTCTTTTTGTGCTGTTTTCAAAAGTCCGAAGAAGATTGTAGAAAAGTTGCCACTAGCAAAAACCATGCCCTAGTAAAAACTAGGGCATGGTTGGACTTTACCGTGACTTACTGTGTGTGACTTTGACTGCGACTAAGACTCATTTGACTAGAAAAAGAAAGATCAATGAAGAAATATTTATTGCGGCTGTTGGACTCGTATCCATAGCTATGTCTAAAAATAATAAAAAAAAATGCAATGTTGATATATCAGCAGATTTTGATATTTCCTAGAAGAAAGTGGGCTGCTATTTAAAAATAACGTTAGTTCATTAGTTCACTTTATCTGCGGTATTCGTCATTTTGAAGTTTTTGTATTATCTGTAGGTGCTTTGTTCCTCACGTCAATGTACTTATTCAATCAACTACAGTCACGAAAGGGGTATTATTTTAGTATCATCTCGTCTCGTAATTAATTTAAATAGCCACAATTAGCTCGCATAGGGATTGTGAAAAGATAAACGAATATAATACTATAAGAATCTCTGTCCTGCCTCATTGACTGACGGACAACGCACAGCCTAAACCGCTGGTCTTACAGACTTGAAATTTGGAGGGTGTATTTGTCTTGATGCGTAGGGGTACAGTAAGAAAGATTTTTTCGAAATTCAACCCCTAAGGGGGTAAAACAGGGTAAAAACTTTTGTATGAAACTCTTTTGTTTTGAACTTTTAGACGTACAAAATTGTATTTGGATAGTTCATTTGAAATTTTTTTTTTTTTTTAACAGGTCTAATTTAAAAGGGTGAAATTGGCGAAGAAATGTTGTATGGAAAGTTGTTTGTTTTTGAAGTTATAGCAATGATAAATTTGTATTTCGATAGTTCATTTAAAATAAAAAATACAGTTTTCAATATTTTATGACAGGGAGGAATTAAGACTTTGTATGGAAACTTAACTGTTTTTGAAGTTATAGTGAAAAAATGTATAGTACATTTTAAAAAACAATATATTTGTTTGACATGGATGACTTAAAAGTGGTAAAAAGGCGGTTGAAACTTGTTATGAAAATTTCTTAGTTCTTTGTTATAAAATTATATGGTGATGTTTTTATTTTTATTGGTATAAGGATTGAATTCTGGCAAAAAAAATATGCTCGGGATGATTTAAAGTGGTGAATATGGGGAGGAAAATAATTAGTAATGAACCCAGCGGTATGGAAGACACGAGTATTTATATATATGTATATTTTTCCGTACGCGGACGAAATCGCGGGGCACATCTAGTCTCGAAATATAAGAAGGACAAGGTAAAAAGAATCGCGTGTCACGCGATAGATCTGAACATCACAAATAGTTTACGTTGGTATTGGTATACCAACTAATGGTTGGTATATGACGACACGTTGATACAGTTGGCACTGAAATGTATGATCAAACGTAATGCTTACTATTGGACGAGCGTCTTGCTTTTCTTGTCAGTCGATTGCGTCAAAACATAGATAAAACCGAGATTCTACAGTTTTATATCGGACATAAAAACACTTTATGCTAATTACCAAAAGACGCAATTTAATCTAGCACTAAATATGATAGGTATGAGGTTATAGATGTGTGAAATTTAAAATACACTTGTAATTCCTTTTATAATGTTAATGGTAAGTTGGATGAACTCCTATTACGCACTAGAGGTCCCCCGCGACTTCGTCCGCGTATGGAAGAAATTCGGGCCGCTCCCAAAATTAACCACTTTTTTTACTTGCTTGTTATTTTTACCTCCTAAAAACCGTAAACTTATCTAGTGTTGAAATCATTAAAATAATGTAATTTCTGTCAAATCCATGTTATTTAAGCGCATGAATGATTTATTTATTTATTTCATAAACATACAAAACAGAATGCAATAATTTAAAGCTATTTCATAAATTACATTTTAAAGATCTGTACTACATTCTAAAACTATGTATGCCTAGCTGCATTAATAATATAAGTATTTAACATAATATAAACTAGAGGATTAGGTATACAAGGCAAAGGAAGAATTAGTTTTTGAAACTTATACAATAATAAATTAAATTAAATTACAGCTAGCATATAAGCATGTTGTAATAGAAAATGATTATTAATTATCACTTAAGTTTGCAAATATTTTAAACGTTCACATATTCTGAGAACACACAATAAATTACGCACATACGAGTACAGCCAGTAAAGATACGCCAGTTTGGCCTCATTTAAATTCATGGTACCTACTTATTTTAAAAATATCGCTAGGTTATTTGTACAAGTGAATTTCGCTTTTCAATTATTAGGCGATTTTTGTGCGTGTTGCAATATTATTCATGAAATGTAAGCAAGACAAATATACTGTTACTGCTCGGAATTGTAGCGTAACATTTCGGCCCAAATCACGTCGTTAAATTTTTTTTGACGGTATTTTATCTTAAGTGAAATTCTTCTGAGTGCATTTTTTTTGTCCTTTCTAGTGACGAGACAAACAAGACGTTCGTCTGGTGGTAAGCGTCACGCGTGCCACTAACAGTAGTAGAATTGTGAACTTGCGAACACAATCCTGCGCAGCACTGCACTGCGCTCATCACCCTGAGATATTAGATGTTAAATCTCATCATACCCAGTAATTTCTCTGGTTACATTGCCCTTCAAACCGGAACACAGTAATGCTTGTACACTACTGCTTGGCGGTTGAATAACTGACAAAGGTGTGGTACTTCTCCAGCCAGACTCTGCAGTGGAGTCCTACCTATACCACTACAAAAAGTATTAGTAAGTAGTACAAAAAGTGCGTAGTATTTTCTCTCTGTTCTCCGAAATCATTTGATCAATGTAGGTTATTTCAATATGATGACAATTTTTGATCATCTGTCTAAGCTTCGGTCAAGTGGAATAATAAGCCTATGACTTATTAGGGAAAAATTACACTTCTTGGAGAATTGTTCCACCACACGCTCTTAAGACGTGATTTGATTAACATAAGAATGCCGCACAAGTGCCATTCGCAGAACTTCGTAAGTAAATATCACCTGGTGGCTCAATGATGATGCTACGTATGTCAGCAATATACCTACTTGATTGAAGGGTGATAGCAGGCTCTAGCAGATTTCTAAAAAGCGCCGCATTTATCGCTGACATTTTCCAACTCTCCAACGTCCATTGGCTAAAATAAATAGCCATCTCAGTTGTACGAGAGCCGCTATATTTGTTTTTTTTTTGTGGCTGGTAGTGACTGTCACATGACGCCGTCGGCATTTGTATGTCAATGAACGAGTCGGTAATGTATTAGATACTACCTACCTCTAAGACTAATACATGATTACATACCGGTTAGTGTCGCTTTTATTTAAGAGTCCCCGTGCGCTTTCACTTGTATTTAATTTGCATTAACATCTTACGTTGTGGTTACGTACTATTTAGTGCCTTTATTATTATTATTATTAAGCCTTTATTTCTTAACTAAACAATGTATGAAAATAAAGTCATTTTATAAACAGCAAGCCACATCGTATCTTCCGGTCCAGTTTAGTGATCAGCGTGTCCTGTGACACATACGGGTCTTCCAGTTGTTTCCATTCTTTTCTTTCGTTAACTCTTCTCGGCCAGATTGTTCCTCCTTATGTTACCTACATACTATGAAATCTTTCTTTAATCACGGCAAATGCCTCAGCTTGTTTTTTTTTGTATTCAATTTCTTTAAAATTATTTTTGCTGTTACCTAGGGTAAGTTGCTACCATGACTAAAGTAATATCTGATCTCAAACTAAGACTATGTGATTAAATTCCATTAACCTATGATCTTGAATTAAAATTCGTCGTCGGTCATTGGCAACGTTTGGCGTCGTGATTATTTTGTGATTATTTTTATCAAATAATCTTCATCTTCTGTTTTTAAAATATTCAATGGATTTATTTCGGCTATTGGATAAATACGACACACATAATTTGTTTTTTTATAGGATACATCTGCATAATGTCGTCTTCATGACATTGAAAACTCTGAGGTAAAAGAGATACAGAATGCATTGCCCTGCACTGTACAGCGTACACACATTCGTAAACTGCTGAGTCGTGTTAAGCAAAAACTTCCGAGGTCAGACGTTTCTTGACACAAAAACCTGCTAAGCTTTAACACGGTTCTATTTCTTGTAGTTTAATCATGAAGATCATAATTGCAAAGCACTTGAATTCCAAACCGGTTGAGATTCAGATATATGAGTATCTATAGGCACGTACTTTACTACTTATAGCTAATAACTAAAGAGGTACGAATAGATTTGATTCGGGTCGTTCCTTGATTGGACCTGTTTCTCTTAATAGCTATAAGCTATAAGCTTGGGGTATACACCCATTGTACTCATCTTTGTGAACAACTTTTACTATGCGGCCAACTATGAAATCTGAAATCTGCAATTTTTTTTCGCTGTTTCAGGGTTGGCTCATGTAGATAAAAGTTGTTTGCAATGATGTAGGTACAACCCCCTTTCGGCTTAGTACACCCCAAGAAAAAAACCCATGTCCTAAGTAAAGTGCTACTTGGAAGACGTTGTTAATTTAAACAACGTTTTGAAATAAGACCACGAGGCATTTTATCACAGAACAAAGTGAGAATGTGTGTAGCTTTTATAGACTACTTATTAGCTTGCTTATAGTAATGTAAATATAACGTACTTACATCCCAAATGCACATTATACTTATGAGAACTAAGAAGATGTATTTGAATCGATATTTACTGGACTATTTTTTAATGTCATTTATTTGTCGGCACGCCACAACGCAACGACAAAATGTGGTGACGCTGTGGCTACGTAGTGTCGCTGCAGTCTTGCAGTTGCGTTGTGGTACCGACAAAATGTCGATGTGGTTGCGTTATCGTTAGCAATTGCGATGTGGTTGCGTCGTGTGCAGACACATTTCGACTCTGGCTTTCATAGAGCGCGCACTGTCGTTGCGTCGACGCAACGTTGTAGGTATCTGCGATGTAGCCAGCGGCTATTTCACTGTGTAGCTGGTGATTGTGTTGTGGTTGCGATGTGGTTGCGATGTGGTCGGTATCAACCACGCGGTCGATAACGACGGCAAAATGTGGTACATGTAAATTCTACTAATAATTTTCAATACAAAATATACGCCCGACCACGTGTTGTGGTTGTGGTTGTGGTGTGGTTGTGGTGTGGTTGTGGTGTGGTTGTGGTGTGCTTGTGGATGTTGTGTGGTTGTGGTACGTGTGGGTTGACCCTTAGTACCATATCTGATGTGGTTCGTACCTCGCGTGCCGTCATATTTAATAGATGTGGCTTTTGTTTAGTAACATAAACAAAACACAAATCTTCAAACAATAAAACATCTTAGATTATAATAACTCTATTAACAATTAGTTTGTACTTACTTATCGGAATTCCTACCACAGCACTAGTAACAATAAAGCGACTAAATCTCTCACGATCGAATCAGCTTGTTTTATAAACAATGTCACGACTATAATGTCGATTCTTATGCGAGGGAGGTTTCGAGGCGCGTCTGGCGACGCATCGTCACTTGCACGACTATTACGCATATTTTAGGAAAAGTTACAACAATTTCACCAACTTGTAAATTCTAAAGCATAAACTGCACTACTAAGCATGCTGAAACTCTTTTTGGAGGTTTTATTCAACTTTGCGCCGGCGCAAAGCAATTCAAAACAATCATTTGGTATTCAAGTACAGTAGGAAGCAAAATAATGAATATAAGTATTTCGAAGTATTCGCGAGACGTGTGCCTACTATTTACAAGACAAAAATGATGATATCATATGTAGGTAGGTATATAATCTGTTTGTTGGAAGTTTTATACTAAAAGCTGCTACTTGGGCATTTAAGTGGTTTTGAAGTTAAAACGCCAACCATGTAATATGATCTAATCTTGCTTGACCATTATGCTTGGAAGAGTCAGCTGTCCATTATGGTCTTAGACGTGTATAAACAATCTACTACTATAGGTGATATTTTGGCCTAGTTCATACAATGCGCATGGGAAATTTCCTAAGCCTTTACAAATACAATAGGTAGGTTGTCTAAGTAAAAAATACAATCAATGGGTATTTTTGCTAAGACGCCCCTGTATTGGTAGGTTCTAATGATACCTACGAAGATCGTGATTCGTGATCATAGATAGATGTTTGGATTCAATTTCATCAGTTCGGATTTTACATGTCTCAATAGATGAACCCAAAATTTTATTACGGCAATATTTTTTAAATATGGCTTTCTTTTTTGCAGAAAATGGTTGGAAGAAATCGCATTGGCAAACAGGCAAGGCCGAAAGCCATCACTGCTTCGAGCGATGACAAAAGCATTCTGGATGAGCTACATGCCTTCTGGAATCATGTTCCTGATCCAAGCCCTCTTACTCAAGTGAGTAATTGCTTCAATGCATTGATGTGGCCACGCGATAAAGACATTACCCCTACTTATCATCGGACCTGCAGATTATGCAGCACATGAAACATTTAGCCCTTTAATTCAACATAGCTTCCATTGTTCTCTGTGTTGTGTAGTCAGCCAATACGTGATTCATTAAGAAAATGGTTAATACTACCATAGAAACTACTATGTGCAATCGTACAATCAATCTTGTCTGTGTCGTTTACTACCTCTTAGTTTTTTATAAGTATTGTAGATGAAGATTTTATATTGGTGTCTGTTCTCACACGTCAAATTCATTCACTTCCTTTTTATTATACTGTCATCTCTATTGAGAAGGTCTGATCTATGAGATGACCAGTAAATTATTCTTTCCTGTCGATTTATTTTTTAACGGCATTAGGTGTGCAATAGCACGTTAAATGTATAATGACTGCAATAAGAGACGATGTTGATGTCTATTCAATATTTCTGCAAAACATCGATTTATCCTTGGCTAGTTAAGTAGGTAAATTAATGCCTACACAACTTCGCATTTGTAATCTAGCTGGACAGATACTAACCTCGCAAATTCAGAACTAAGTTTACTCCCATGTCCTATCACTTTTGTTTTGTTATTTTGAAATTTAAGTTATTCTTTACAAAAAGTCTATTGTAGTGTTCCACAATTGTTATGTTACCTACTTTGTCATTGGGTCCGACAATGGACCGCAATGTATGCATTTAAAAACCTCTTATTTACCAGACCTTTCCAACCAGTCGTGCTGAGCATGATGCTGGCATATTGGGAGCCAGGCTCGGACATGACTTATGAGCAGGCGGTGTACTGTGCCACTACCGTCATCATGATGTCATTGGCCATCGCTTTTCTCAACCACCACGGCGCCTACTCCACGCAGCAGTTCGGCATGAAAGTTAGGATTGCTGCCTGCTCGCTCATCTACAGAAAGGTGACTTACTTTTCTAACTTTCATTTCTTTTTATGCTATGAACTGACGAGGCAAGCGAGACGTTCACCTGGTGGTAAGCATCTCGCCTGCCTATAACAGTAGCAGTGCCAGAATTGTGAACTTGGAAAAACACCTGTACTACTGCGTCACCCCGAGTTGAGATATTAGATGTCAAATCTCTTCATGCCCAGTAATTTATCTAGTAATATTGCCCTATAAACCGAAACACAGTAATGATTGCACACTACTGCTTGGCGGAAAGTTGTGGTACTTCCCCAGGCGGACTCTGCAATAGAGTTCGACCGCTACAAAAATCTGTTGTGACGGTATGCCAATATATGAGTTCTGGCATTCTTATTACGTTTTATTACGTTACCACAATGGGAAGTTTTCTGACAGCTGTCAAAACGCAAATCTACACCCAAAGAATAAACCGCTTGACGAGACATGATTCTCTTTTTTTCGCAATTGTTTTAATTGTTGTTTCGCTTGTAGCAATTTTGAACATTTTAAAATATAGGAAAATTCCAAAATGCCCGATATTGTACCAAACTTTTTTTTTTTAGTAAATTTTTTTTTTTTTGTTTTTTTTTTTTGAAAACGTTATTTTCAATGTTTGAAGCGATAGGACAAAATGTCAAAGTAGACACACTAAATCGGTATATTTCGATTAGCTAGAACTAAGAATAGTACATTATGATACTAGTGTGCTATGTTGGTCATTACACTAGAGGCGGTATTATGCGCGCGAGCCGCAGGCGAGCGCGATAAGGAAGCCGAGAGCGTAATGACTAATAGCACAAGAGTTCCATACGACTGTTTTCGTCACCACTTGCGAGGAAAAATCATTTTTTTTGTGATAATAATCAACCACACAGCGAAAACGTCAACAAACATTTGCGGAAAATGGCGCCCAAATCAGTAATGCGCGCGCAGGTTGACATGTACTGCAGCGGCATAAGAACTCTTTGTTGGTATTACAAAAAAACTGTAAGTATTACCCGGCTATATTAAGAGTGCTTCGTATACGTACGTCTAATTGCAGTCACGTACAAACTTGACTTTACCGGGTTATACCTATTATAGTACAAGTGCCGTAATGTAAAGTAAAAAGCACGCATGTGTAATAGCTTGGATTATGAGCCTAAAAGCGATGTAATAAGATCTACTTTACGAGCAAGTGTGATGAAAAATACATTATGAAATTAACCACGTGATATGTATACTAATAGCACAGAATAAATAATAGTACTACCTAATAGATAGAATATAGAATTATTTCGTTTTTTGATTTTTGAGATTACAGTATTTGTTTGATTTACTTTTCAAACCAAAGAAAAATCTACAAAATTTAGCAATTCAAGCGCTCGCGCCTACCGTTTAGTGCTTTCCGTTTACCTTCCTGAACGTACCTCGCTACAAGCGCACCTTAATAAAAAAGCAAACGTACACCACTAATTACTAATCCACACTTAGTAATTTGTGTTGTGGAAGAACAAAAGCATAGGAAAAACCATGGGTAAGTACTTTGTTAGACAAATAATAACCACCAAAAAAAGCTTGACAATATAGCAGGGGTATTCACAAGTCCCAGTCCTCTATATTCCGGATGGCGGAGACGGAGACTGTGGATCCGAACGAAACCCTTCCCGATTGAGTTTTGAATTCAAAATCTTCAGAACTACAGACTAGGTAAGTAGTGATACTATTCAGAATCATGTCTCGTCAACGCCAACTACTTAACGGATTTTAATGAAATTTATTTTTATTGGCTGTCAGAAAACCTACCATTTCCTAGCACCTTTACGATCTAAAGAATATTATATTATATTTGTATTACAAAAATTTACAGATGGCGCCACCAACGCTTTAGTTGGTAGCTTGTAACAGGTTGGGAAATTTGGCATCTAAGGCAGAGACTTCTGTAGCTTAATTGGCAAAGTAGTTGGGACGGAAACCCATAGAGACTGCTCGTATGCAGGTTCGAGTCCTGCCGGAGGTCATAATTGTTCTTCTTGTATAAGCTTTAAAAAAACATTTAAAAAATATTATAATATTTGTTTATCTTTTAATTACAATCAGTAATAGTCACGTCAGAGACCTTGAGGCATCATATAAACTCTTAACACTATACTCTGAGTAGCTAGCCAGCCTTTATGACGATGATGGATATATTTTGATGTTGGCCTAATCGTATATATACGAGTACATACTTATTCAATTAAATATGTGTTAGTTTATCTTTGATAGGACCTTTTACTTATATAAGAACCCACATTAATCTTGACTTTCCCTTGATTTAAAAACTTAATGGTTCTTCAGATTCAATCGTACCTACCTGTGCATTTATATCAATTAATAATTTGTCAACTTAACAACACACGTGTTATACCGGTTTTATTGATTTACATTCAACTTACAAGTTGCATCGCGTCCGCGGCAGCTATGTCAAAAACTAGACCTTGTTTTACAGCCATTCTTATAGATTACTTATTCGTATAGTATCTAGTTGGTATAGTTCCATATACGTACCTATATATATAAGTAAATAGAATACTGGTACCCGTCTAGTACCTGGTACTTCACATTCTCAGGTCACATCGTAAACTTATAATTTCCGGGTTAGTCAGCGCTCTCATTTGCCAGTCACTGGTGACCTTACTTCATTGACGTCGATCCCCATATTCCGTGTCGCTTACGTTCAATTGAATCCTCCACGACCTATTATGCAATTTTGACTAAAAAGCCTAGCACAATTGTATGATGTACCGGTTTGGTACGAATCTAATCTAGATGTTATCTTTCATCAGGTAATGCGCATGAGTTCTGGTGCGCTGGCGCAGACAACGGCGGGTCAAGTGGTGAACCTCCTCTCCAACGACGTCAATCGATTTGACTACGCATTTATATACACGCATTTCATATGGCTGCTACCTCTGCAAGTCATCGTGGTCTGCTACCTCATTTATATCAAAATCGGTTATGCCGCCATCATTGGCGTGATAGGCATCGTGCTTCAAACTATACCCGTACAATGTAAGTTAACGGACCTTTTGTTTTTGAGTTTTGTTATGCAAACTGCTAAAGCGGGTCGTGAAATCACTAATTGTATTGAATGTTGCAGCTTACATGAGCAAATTGGCTGCAAGGTTACGGATGAGAACCGCGTGTAAAACAGATGAGCGCGTGCGCATTATGGACGAAATCATCTGTGGTATGCAGGTATGTGATCTTATTCAACACGTCTTCTTGGTTATAGTAGTCTTGTTTACATTAACATTGAAATACAGAAAGTAGGTCGCGTTGCAGTTTTTCTAGGTACTTAGAATTGACATGATTCATTGATTTGCTACTTAATTGTTAGGTACAATGATATAAATAGACAATTGTAAATAGGAAGTCTACCAGTAATAAAAATAGCCGTGGTAGAAAGTTAACAAGCAACCTCAAGAATTACGTTAAATACGAATACCAATTTAAGTCAATAACAGCCCTTTGCCCTGCAGTAGCATGAGGATACAATTTGCTTAAGATACCAACAGCTCCACCCACTCGCGACTGGACCAGTGTGGTAGATATCTCCCAATCACACTTAGAGGGTAGGCCTAGATTCATCATCATCATCATCATCATCATCAGCCCGGAGACGTCCATTGCTGAACGAAGGCCTCCCCCTTAGACCGCCACACTGTACGACAACCTGCCATTTGCATCCACCGGTTGCCCGCGACTTTTACAATGTCGTCGGTCCACCTAGTGGGAGGGGTGGGGGTGGGAGAACTTTTCTTCCCCATCGGATAGGCCTAGATTACCAGAGGAATATTAAAAATAAAAATAAAACTCCACCGATATGATTATTATTATTTTATTATTATTAAAAAGGCTGATTATTTATTATGCAATATAAACTAACTTAAATAACTTTTTGGACCCTCGGACCCTATGTGAAAGCTACGCCCGTGCTAATAGGCACCTAATGTAGTATTTGTATAGGCAGAGACGTCAACTCTTTAGGATGATGTAGTAAAACACTACATAATATTTCTTGTAGGTGATCAAAATGTATGCGTGGGAGAAGCCGTTCGAACAAGTGGTGGCGCTGGCGCGTAAGAACGAAATCAACTGCATCACCTCGGCGTCCTATCTGCGCGGCGTGTATCTCAGCTTCATGGTGTTCACGGAGCGACTCACGCTGTATATCACACTCCTCTCCTACTCGCTGTTCGGGTTCCAAGTCACTGCTGATATTGTGAGTACTGGTGGACCTTATGAGAGGTAAAGGCGGGCATGTAGAAATCTTAAACGTCTTTTAAAATGTGGGATAAAATCAAAATGCCCGATTTTGAACCAAAAAAAATATCTTATTAAATTTTAGGTATTATTTTAGCTTTTTGTTTTTTAGAAAATGTTATTCTGACTGTTTGACTCGATAGAAAAAAAAACAAAATATACACTACCAACAAACCAAGAAAATACATTATGAAACCACGGCCAGCCTATACCTGTTGCAGTGATGCACAGAACTTTGAGTAGTGACAAAACAAAGTCTAAGGCAACACTGCATTAATTGGCGCTCATTATTTTGAGACAATCGAGCCTAATTAGCCTTATAATTTCACTTGTTTTCCCTTCAAACCGCAACATAGTAATGTTTACACGCAGTAGGACTTAAGTAGCGGCAGAGTAGTTTATAATGATAATGCGGTTGTGTCTACTTAGGCAGTCTCTTGCGAAAGAGACCTACCATCTATCTATGCCGTATTGTTATAGGTATAGGCTATGTATAATGAACCGTTTTCTTTCAGGTATTTCCACTAGCACAATTCTACAACACCCTGCAGGGCACCCTGTCGATAATAATGTCAAACGCGGTGTCCTTCCTGGCCGAGGCACTCATCTCCGTGCAGAGGCTCGAAGCGTTTATGTTGTTTGGTACGTGAGTGCCCCCCCACCCCCTTAAATGGGGCATATGTAACATACACACGCGTAACATATCACACACACACGCACGCACGCACGCAAACAGGTATATTACACAAGCAACCTAATCTTCTTCTTTCCTCCTAAGAGGATTATGGCGTCGCACTTTGTGCATATTCCACTGCCAACCATTCTTTTTTTTTAAGTTTTTGCTGATTTCCAGTCAAAGTCTTCCAGTTCAAATCCAATCATGCCCTAGTAAAATCGTGGCAACTATACTACAAGCATCTTCGCAGTTTGAAAACAACACTATAACACACGGTTCACCACATCATATCGCTCACCCACACATACGCGCGTATATCAGCACTTAATGAATAAAACGCCACCGTTGTTATAGGTAAATTACACTAGAAATAATACAATACCGCGACATGTTTTTTCGCGTGTCAGCGAATACTCCACCTGTGATATAATTGTAGATTATGCACTAAGGGAATAAAGCAGTGTCTTACGTCGCGGGCGGCATATTGAACCCTGAGCGTAAGAACCCTAGAGTTATACAGAGTCCTGAGTGAAGCGAGGGGTTCAAGCTGCCCAAGACGAAGACAGGCTTTATTCAAGAGGAGGCATACTCTAGTTTTCACACCTTCTGCGAGACAATAAAAAGCCAGGGCTCCATGAATTAAAATTCACTGACAATCACAGAACCAAACACCGTCTTTTGTTTCACATTCTTTGTAAACGCACCTTTTTTTTGAGTTCTGTTTATGGTCAGCGACAATGATAAGATGAATGGACGGGAAATAAGCGCACGGATTTTGAAGACGATATGTTGAGCGCCGGCTCTCCACTCGCTTCAGTCATACTCTGCCTTTGCGATATGCAAGCCGTACGATACGGCAATACAAACTTCTAATACATGTACCTACATTTGTTCTCTTTTTGTCATGCAGTAATTAGATTCGCTATCTCTATTTTCCTGCAAATGTTATATGCAGGCTAGGCTTTTAGCTAGGTATGCTTGATTGTGTTATCTTGTTAATTTTGATCGATTTGCAAGCGACGATGATAATGGAATGGACGGGCCCAGCCCGTCCATTTCATTATCATCGTCGCTGCCTATGGTGGCCAGTTCGATTTTCGAACAAAGCTCTTTACAATTCCATATGGGTATTTTTTACTTAGAGTTTTCCACGAGTTTCCACATGAATTTGACGTTCCAAATTCATATCACTTTATTCCTTAGGGAGTTTCATACAACTTTATATCCTTTAAGAGATAATGCTTTACTTTACGTTGAGGTTGCATCATTGCATGATATGTAATTGGACATTGTCGAGCAGGTGGTGTGAAAAAATACTAAGTTGATAGAGTTTGTACAGAAAGATAACTATCGTAACGTAGGATTTGATGTTTGATATTATACTTATAGATTATGCACCAAGGTAATAAAGCAGTGTCTTAGTGTCACAGGCGACATATTGAACCCTGAGTATGCTCTCAAGACAAACAAGACTCTAGACTCACTCGGGATTCTAGATTTAGCTCCCGAGCGTAGCGAGGGAGTAGAGTAGTATAGGTCTGAGTGAAGCGACGGATTTAAGCCGCCCAAGACAACATTCATTCATTTTCATACCCTCTGCGACACAATAAAAATCCAGTCGCTCCTTTCCTCTTTTTTTTGTAATATGCCTATGTTGGCCAGTTCGATTTTCGAATAAACTTTTTTTACAATGCTCGTATAATAAGTTTTCATGTTAATTTTAACGTTACAAATTCAAATCTATAACTATAAAAGGCTTTGTCCTGACTGACTGACTGACTGACTGACTGACTGACATATAGACAACGTACAGCCCAAACCGCTAAACGTAGAGACTTGAAATTTGGAGGGTATGTTTTTGGAGAGGTGTAAACGCCCACTAAGAAAGGATTTTTCGAAAATCAACCCCGAAGGGGGTTAAATGGGGTGTTAAAGTTTGTATGAAACTTTTTATTCTCTGGTTCGATTGATACAAAATTTGGTATACATATTCTACTATAAAAATAAGAAGATACGGGTGTCACAGTTTTTTCAAAATCAGCTCCCGTTAGTATAAAAAAAAAAACTAAGTTTTAGTGATAGTACGTTTGTTTCTCCTTAACTTTGTAACGGCTGTACATATTAAAATGAAATTTGGTATAGGGATGGGGATAGATGTGGGGATGGGGATGGGGGTGGGGGTGGCGATGATACTGGGAACGGAGACGGGACGGAGATAGGCATGTTAATATTAAGATTACAATTGGTATCGGGATGGGGATGGGGTGGGGATGGGGATGGGGTGGAGATGGGTGGGGATTTGGTGGGGACGGGTGGGGATGGGATGTGGATGTGGATGAGGCTGGGAACGGGGATGGGCGTGTCCATATTAAGATGAAAGTTGAAAACGGGATGGGGTGGGGATGGGATGGGGTGAGGATGGGGATGAGGGAGGGAACGGGGATGGGGACGGGGATGGGCGTGTTCATATTAAAATGACATTTGGTATCGGGATGGGGATGGGGTGGGGATGGGGATGGGGTGGGGATGGGGATGGGGTGGGGATGGGTGGGGATTTGGTGGGGACGGGTGGGGATGGGATGTGGATGTGGATGAGGCTGGGAACGGGGATGGGCGTGTCCATATTAAGATGAAAGTTGAAAACGGGATGGGGTGGGGATGGGATGGGGTGAGGATGGGGATGAGGGAGGGAACGGGGATGGGGACGGGGATGGGCGTGTTCATATTAAAATGACATTTGGTATCGGGATGGGGATGGGGAAGGGGCCGCTTATAGGGATGAGGCTGGGAATGGGGACGGGGATGGGCGTATTTATTGGTCAGCTGAACAGATGGAGCTGCATTTTTGGATACGTAGTTATAGCATAAGGTTCGGAAACGGACATAGGCTATTTTTTTGTAGGTCCACGCAGACGACTGTTTGACGGACATAATTATTATAGATACTGTACAGCCTAAGCTGCTAAATTAATTTTTAATATTTAATTTGGTCATCCTCAAGCAAACTTATAGACTTGCAAGCGGCTTGGAAAAAATGCAATAATATACGTATTTTAGTGATTCAATTGAGTTGGGCCCCGATATAACCGAATTCCAGTATTCAACATTACTACGCGGGCAAAGCCGCGGGCAAAAGCTAGTCACATTATAGCCCTTGGGATATAATAATGTTATATGAAAATCCTTTGGGACATAAACTAAGTAAAATCCAAATTTGAGTAAACAATTACTAATGAAGGCATTTCGCGCGTTTTTGATTTTTCACAAACTTTTTGTTTTAAATTTACTCGCGCGCTTTTCTTTATCATACAGCCTGTTACTTGTTCAAACAACGTTCGTGATTGATTTCTTTGGTGATTGGAAGTTTTACTAACAAAATTTACATTCCCAATACAAATCACTTTTCGTCCCTAGGGCTTAAAGAGCTATTTTGATCCCTGTTTACGAAGAGAAAACTATAGCTCTTTTTGAATAGATGTGATAAAAAGGTAATTAAAATCTGTATTCGAATTATTTTCACATAAATTTGTATTGAACCATGTTCCAACTTTTTTTTTCTCCTCAGAGAATTATGGTCCCGCACTTCTCGTGCATTTCCCAGTGTCATTTTATTTTTAGTTTCCTTGTATTCGTAATGAAAAGCACAGTGTTTACCTCGGGGTTATAGACTTATTTAGTCCCTCGAGCTATTAGCCAAACCCCGTCTCGGGACTAAATAAGTTAGTTTCACCCCTAGGATAACAATGTACTATTTCAAATATGATAATACTTACTTATACAAAATTAGAATTTGGCGGATATGTTCCAAATCGTAGAAACTTTGTATAGAAAACCTCCGTAGATTTTATACAGAGTTTTATTAAGCCACTCAATTATTATTCTCATGGAACAACAGGCGCGCTACGATTGATGTTATCAATTCATACAATCACTGACAATGGGAATTTACTTCCTTGTTTCGCACTCAGTTTACGAGTTTTTGACTAACAGACGCATAAAAAAATCAGGAAGGTTGAATTTTTTTTAACCGACTTCAAAAAAGGAGGACGTTCTATGTTCAACTGTATGTATTTTTACTGTATGTAGACCGATTTCTCCGTCAATTGTGGACCGACTTTAAAAATTCTTTTTTTGTTGGTAGGTGATACGTCAGAGGTGGTCCCATATAAATTATATCGAAATGGGTTTATTAGTTTGGTTTTTAAATCTAAATTACTGGAATCATAACTGGATAATATAAAGATGTCATCCAGGTAGTCGAAATTCAAGGCGGTTTTTTTTTTAAAGCGATTATCTTATTAATAAGCGAGTTCGGAAAAGCGAGGGTTTTTTTTCTCGGGCATAGATAGGAAAAAAATAAGGACTAAGGCTCCACTGACTTTACTCATTCATGAAATCGTAGTTAGGGGAAACTCTGATACTTAAATAAGGCCCAATTTTTCAATCCGCAATTTATCAGTCCGATATCTACCAAAATAAATTCATAATTCCAGTTAGTCGTCGAATAAAATCTTGCAATTTTTCTATGCTCTGTTACCGATCAGATACAGGCTGATTCAAACTTAATGGCGGCTGTGAACTTATTGGCGCGAGACGCAGTGCAGTGGCAAAAATTAGGCGTACGCAGTGCGTACAATCGCAAGTCTCGCTTGCAGCGCACTTCACAGCTGCCATTAAGTTTGAATCAGTCTGTAGCTATCTGTGCCTTTTTGTTCTTATCTTCACACTCATCTCGTAAGAACAAGATAAGCATTATGTAAAGTTGCGGATAATAGAGAGTGCAAAGATTTCTCTCTTATCTAACTGGTGAAAAATTCGAAATTAAGCTATCAGTGGAATAAATTCTGACTGACTGTTTGTCTGAGAATAGTTTTTTTTTACCGCATAATAATTGCATTTTGGAAAAAAGATACATCTCTGATGACTGTACTTCACATTTTGGACGTTTAACTAGTAGGTCGTTTTGCCACTCAAGGCGTTGTCACCATATAGACGTTTTAACAAGCCGACGTTCTGCAAACATCGATTTACCCTGCCTGATAGTCCTTCTGATACGGAGCCGAAAAATCGGGCCTAAATATACAGTTGGGTGAATGATTGTTGTGGTTGTGGATCAACTAACGAAGAAGGGGCTTACTGTCGGATCAATGATTATAACCAACTCTTTATTACTTTTTCAAGCAAATATCATCACAGATAGAGTTGAGTAGTACTTACATCTTTTTCTGAAAGAATGTGATGAGGGATGAGTGGAGTATGTAGGTACCTAGATAAATTACTAAACACACAAGATCTTTAGATACACGAGGCCCGTTACAGAAGACTCACTCTTTTCTCATAGAAAATCCCGGCCGGCCATAGAAACTCAAAAGTATGACCGAAAGTAGGTGCAGGCTGATTCAAACTTAATGGCGGTGTGAACTAAGGCGCGAGACGCTGCGCAGTATTAAAAATTAGGCGTGCGGTCTGCGTACAATCGCAAAGTCTCGCTTGCAGCGCACTTCACAGCCGCCATTAAGTTTGAATCTGTCTGTACCTATCTATAAAGAATAAATATAACTATCTTTTCACACCACCTGCTCGACAATGTTCAATTACATATCGTGCAACCTCAACGTAAAGTAAAGCATTATCTCTTAAGGGATAAAGTTGTATGAAACTCCCTAATGAATAAAGTGATTTGAACTTCGAACGTCAAATTCGTGTGGAAACTCGTGGAAAACTCTAAGTAAAAAAATGCCCATATGGCATTGTAAAGAGGTTTGTTCAAAATCGAACTGGCCACCATAAGCAGATCTCAAAAAAAAAGGTGCGTTTACAAAGAATGTGAAACAAAAGACGGTGATGGTCCTGGTTTCTCTGATAACATTGCCCTTCAAATCGGAACACAGTAATGCTTGCACACTACTGTTTGGCGGTTGAATAACTGGCAAAGGTGTGGTACTTCCCCAGGCGGACTCTGCAGTAGAGTCTTACCACTACAAAAATAATATATTCATCATATTATAATATTGGAACAGACGAACGAGAAGACCTGCGAAGCGTGCCTGACGTGGACATCGCCAAGCTGGTGCAGAGCGTCGAGAAGAAGAAGAATAACCTCAGCGAGGTCGACCTCCGCCCCAACACCTTCAAGAAAATCGATGAGGAAGGCATTTACAACCCTGGTAACTTTACTTTTGAGTAAACAAACAAACGTTCACAGACATTATATTTTACATCCTGAGTTTGCCCGCGACTTCGTCGCCGTACGGAAGACATTTGGCCCGCTCCCAAAATTCACCACGTTTTTTCAAAGTAGAGTTTACCTTCAGGTAAAAGAAAAAGACTAGAGATTTTGGCCTAATTATAACTAATTTTTAATCTTTCCACCTATTCAGGTTTTGACCACAACGAGAAGAGCATAATGAGTCAGCCACTGGTCCCTGTGACCGTGAGCCCTGACTCGGGCGTAATGCTGCAAGACGTGTGTGCCAACTGGACAGAGGATGGGCCCGTCACGCTAAGGAACCTCAACTTAAATGTTCCCAAGGGAAAGCTCTGCGCTATCATCGGCGCAGTCGGATCTGGGAAGGTATTACTATTACCCCTAATTGACATTACACTAACGCAGACTATGAGCTTAAAAACTTGTAAACTTGAGAACTCGTACGAGTTTTCCAGGTTTTGCGTATGATGTCATAATTTTAAATTTAACCATGGTTGAAAAAACATCCAAATTCAAGATTCAAATCATCAGCCAGAACACGTACACTGCTCCCACTTAATAGGCAGGGGTAGCCATAATCCCCATGGTTAGCGGGCGGCTTGGAGATCGCAGAATGCTCGCCACCGTTATTGCGTTTGTAACGTAATTATATTTACACCGTATTCAAGATTCGATAGATTCTAACTGACAGTCTGATTTCATATTCTCATAACAGACCACGAGTAAAAAGTTTTTGGCTGCTGTACAAGTTGTATTATGAGTAAGACAGTAAAATGTTGTTTCTACCCTTTCCTAGAGTTCAATACTGCAGCTACTGCTCAGCGAGCTGCGCGCCACAAGCGGCCGCATTTACCTCTCAGGGCCGCTGTCGTATGCGTGCCAAGAGCCTTGGCTATTTGTGACCACCGTCCGCCAAAACATCCTGTTCGGGCTGCCCTACAATCAAAAGAAGTACAAAGAAGTATGTATCAATGTCACTAAATTATTATATCCAACCGATTTACCAATTTCACAATTAGACTTATTGCATTAATCTGCTTTGAAATTTCAACACAAGTTAACTCCAAAAACATAAGTAGAGCTTCATCGATGATGATGCGGAAAAATAATCTCTGATCCAGAAAATGAAAATTTGATGTTTATGATGAAGGGTGAAAACCGTCTCGTTTATGTTCAAGGTTGTAAGAGTGTGTGCGCTCCAGAAAGACTTCCAGCAGTTTCCTCACGGAGACCAAACGTTGGTTGGAGAAAGAGGTGCTTCTCTCTCGGGTGGGCAAAGGGCTCGTATTAATCTGGCAAGGGCGGTTTATAGGCAGGTTAGTTACTTGATTGATGTTTACTTATTTTGCGCATGTATGTCAAATGCTCTATAAACTGGATCCACTTGCACAATCCAGCGATTTGTTGCCGATGTATCGTACGTAACGTGTTAGATTGTGTTTTCTTCTGTTTTTACGACGAAATTTATCTATTTCTATAATTGGTCTATGTTTGCTCACCTTCGTCAACATGAGGTTAATGCTTTCTTTTCTCCCCTATATCTATGATGATTCAATTTTGACCTGTTGTGATAAGAGCACACAATACGTAAATAGGTACATATAAACCTGTTTAACCAATCCAAATCAAAGAAGACGTGTCCAAGAAATAAGTCTCACAAATGTACCACAATATAAAATTTGATACAGGCTGACATCTACCTGCTAGACGACCCACTGTCTGCTGTAGACGCACATGTAGGCCGGCAGCTATTCGACGAGTGCATCAGCGGCTACCTGCGCCACACTACGCGCATTCTGGTCACACATCAGCTGCACTACCTCAAGGACGCTGACCTTATCGTCATCATGAGCAACGTGAGTTCACCGTTTCTAAATAAGAACACTTATGATCTGCTGGACCGGGCAGCCAGACAATTGACAGCCTGACGCTTCCAAAGCGTCACCGTCCGTTTATGGTGGATATTCTCTACGTACTCACAAAACTCTTTGATTCCACGTTATTTATTCACACAGCGAGGATGTGGAACTCTCTGCCAAAGTCTTTGTTTCCTGAAAAGCACAATAGTGTCTTTAAATCCAGAGTAAACACGTTCCTTCTAAGTAAGCGTGCTTCATCATCATAATGCGGTCTAACGCATCATTCATTAGCATCAGACAATATGTGGTCATACGCAAAACAATTACCAATTAAAACTTTAGAAAGTAGCTTCCCAAATGCTAGACTACAGCGTTACATACCATGACGTGACCTGAAGTCTAACGCTAGCCCATTATTTTATTTAAAAAATGCTAAACTTCAGTGCCATAATAATTTCCGAAGCAAACTCTGCCATAAAATCCCGAAAAAATCTGGTGAGCATGGTCAAGAGTCTTGGTCGATGGTCGATCTACCAATCCTTGTTAATAATATGGTAATCTAACTTTAACTTACATTTTACAGGGCACCGTAGAAGCTAAAGGAACGTACGAGGAACTACAAACGTCGGGCAAAGATTTCGCCAAACTTCTTTCATCTACTCACGACGAAAACGAAAAAAAGAAAGACGTAGATAAACCTCCACCAATGTCAAGGCGAACTTCTGCTAGAGTAAGTTCTATCAACATCTTCTACACCTTAAATTCTTAAAGCTATACATCGATTTTAGATATTGCACACAGCAGATATCTCAATCAACTGTCAGAATTTCAGACCAAGTTCTAACCTCTTAAATAAACAGATTCTTATATATCAGAGCCGTGAAAAGACCCGGTTCCAACTGTGTGTACGAATAGAAAATAAGCGATGAGCGAAAATTAAAAATTCTTGTAATATTCAGTTGTCGACGACCCGCCGGCCGTCCATCACAGAATCTATCGGTGGCTACGAAGTGCCTGCCCAAGAGATGGAAGAAGAGGAGCGAGAGACGGGGTCTATGAGTTGGCGCGTGTACAGTGCATACATGCGCGCTGGCGGACGAACGTCGCCTCTGCTCTTTATGGTGCTGCTATTGGTAGTGGGCCAACTCTCTGCCACGCTCTGCGACTACTGGGTCACTTTTTGGTAAGTAAGGAACGAGATGCATAAAAAAGGCTCGATGAGCTACCATAGAGTATACAGCGCTTATGACTTATCCCTCTTCAAAGCATTTTATATTATCTATGCTTCAAATATACATCATAGCATATATATCATATTATGCTATCGTCTTGTCGTTATTGAATTATCAATGGCAGTATTTTAATTTAATGCAATGTTTACAGGACAAATGAAGTGACTAGACTGAAGGAAAAACAGAACAACGGCACTACGACCAACTACAACGATCGCCCAGAGACACCTGGAAACAGCACGTTTAACCTCGCTAGTTACTTCTCAGGGATCGACATGCGCCCAGGTATACTCATCATGTTTGGGATCAGCCAAGCAAGAGGCGGCGACAGCATTGCACTCTTTGTAATTCACAACTTTAAGGACGAGACCAACCCTAAATTTGCGAAAAAAATACAGCTCCATACAAATAATGGTTCATCATTGGTGATTTGTTCAGGTCAGGTTCATTTCACACTTGTGAATTGTTTTTTTTTTTAAATTCAGGGTTTGTCCCGTAGTAAAAATTGCTAAGCATGGATCTTTGTAGGTCCTAAAACTGCATCCAGAACCACCGGAAGACTGGCAGCATGGTCCTCTCGGTTATCGGTGGTGAGCACTCAAATCTGCTATCCCCAACCCGCCAAGCGTGGGGATTATGGCAACCCCTCCCTATTAAGGGGCAGGCCTTCGTCCAGCAGCGGACGTCTTCTGGCTGATGATATATATAAGCATAAAAACATGGACGTTACCTAGTAGGTATTTTGTATAACACCATCTCCGAGCAAATGCAGCGCTACGATACGAAGCATGTAATTGACTGTGTATTTCAATTCCAGACATGGACATCCACGCGTACATCGGCCCGCTGGACACGGCTCAGTACCTGTACGTGTACTCAGCGCTAATCGTGTGCTGCATCTTCTTCATCACAGCGCGCGCGTTCATGTTCTTCAAGGTTTGCATGACAGCTTCGCGGCACCTGCACAACGACATGTTCCACTCCATGCTCCGCGGCGTCATGAGATTTTTCGATAATAACTCTTCGGGTAAGCAAAATATAAAGGTTTTCATTTCCTAACAGCAACGCTTTCATAATTATAGGCTAGCAGCGTTTTTTTTTTTTAGTTTTCTTCACAGATATCTTGGTTTCAGTATAGGTATTATAATGCTCTCAAATTTTACCTGTCGTATACCTTCATGTATAGGTACATATTTTTAATTGCTTCTTTCTGACCCAATGTCAACCAATGCTGAGCAACTGGTGACTAATTGACTATTATAAACATAGGTACTCCATCCCAGTTACTTTAACTTCTTAGGTAGGTACCAACCACTCGTAAATCGTCAGGACACTGAACATTTCAAAAATTGTCTCATCAAAACTTTTTACCATGTCAAAGACTAAGAAATATTTTTCCGAGCTTTTCTGATTTATTAGGATGGTTAATGATTCGATGTTGTCTTTTTCAGGGCGAATTCTGAACAGGTTTTCCAAAGACATCGGTGCGTTGGACGAGCTTCTTCCGCGGTTCCTGCTGGAGTGTATCCAGATCTACCTCGTGATGTTCAGCATCCTAGCGCTGAACGCAGCCGCTCTCATCTGGACGCTGCTCCCGACCACTATCATCCTACTGCTGTTCTACACCATCCTACAGATATATCTTAAATCGGCGCAGTCTATCAAGCGATTGGAAGGCACAAGTTAGTCTAGCATCTTATATTGCTTTTAGGGCTGCGAACTATTGGCTAACTATCGTACGAGCAAACAAAGCGTTTTCGTTGCACTATACACATGAACTCTTGATCAAAGATACAAATCGTATTAATATATCACACATCATCGCGCGACCATAGAGGGTTTTTTTATCGCCGTAGAAATCGCATCGGTACTTATGTTCTTTGACCAATTTTATATCTAAGTACGTGATGCGTCACCCATGTTTAGGCTTTCAGTAGTTCAATCGTGGAATCTTCAATAAACTTTAATTAGTAAAGTATAATCCGATTCAAACTTAATCTTCATAGGTGTTAGAAACATTTTTGGCACGAAAGCTGCATTTTCTGATGGAAGCAAGCCGCTTTGCACATAAACAAAAAACTACCATATTCACACATTTTATTTATATCACCATCAACCCACACAATTTATATAATATAATAATAATGTATTTATATAATTACATAAAAACCGAAAAAATATATATTTTTTGTTTAAGATTTGGGTGTTTTTTGATATTTATAATTATTTTCTGTCACCTCGTTATTTTTTTTATAATTAATTTAGTAAATTTTCTGTCGATTGACACCTCAATCATCAAAATCAGAGCATCCGTTCAAGTTTTAGAAATTTTTAAAGATTTTTTGAACAAGTGACGCCATCTCTGTTTCTAAGGGATAAATCTTGTGTATCCTGGAATCAAATCACTTATTTTGGCCCCTACTATCACTGTGCAAAGCAGCTTGCTTCCATCAGAAAATACAGCTTTTTTTCATAATTACTATGACTATGATGGCGGCCATGAAAAACGTTTTGCTTTGCGTGGAACCACTTACCGTGCCCAATATTTTGCTATTGCACAGGGCCTTATGCCAGTTTGTATCGGCCTAAGCCAAGTTTCTTTTTTTTTGTTTATTTTGTATTAGAGAATTAATTACATAGCTCAATTTATAACTCTGCCAGAAGGCAGACATCGACTCTCATATTCATTACTATTTACTACGAGTATGTAGGAGTAGGTATTGACATTTTATTTCATTTTTTTTTTAATTGTTATTTCTATACGTATTCGTGTTTGTTTTAGCCCGGAGCCCCGTGTTCTCGCACATGTCCGCAACACTGAATGGAATAAGCACAATCCGCTCGGCGGGGGCTCAACAAAGACTGATCAAGGACTTCGACAGATTCCAGGTAAATGGACAGTAACACAACATCGAATAGTGATAATATATAATTTTTTATACAATCAAGTGACGAGACGATCAAGACGTTCGCTTGGTGGTCACGCTTGCCACTAACAGTAGCAGTGCTAGAATTGTGAACTTGCGGAAACAATCCTGCGCTGCACTGCACTGCGCTCGTCACCCTGAGATATCTAATATCTTAAAATCTCTTCATACCCAGTAATTTCTCTGATCTAGTCGAATGTATTTTCAGCTATTGGTATATAGGCCATAATGTGTAGTATGGTAATTTAAAGACAAACTTTGGTTACTTAAGTTCGTTGCACAATCAATAAAAAAATAAATTAAAAAAAACCTTCAATCCTCTTTCGAGGGAAAGGTCAAGCTGAACAGTACATGCGAAATATCGCTGGAATACAGCTTTGTTTAAACAAACGTAACAAAATCTAGAGTATACCAAAAACCTTGTAAAAAAACCCATCAAAATTATATTTTTTTGCACATTTATGATACGATTTATAATAAGTACTTATTTTATAGCTATTACACACAGTTACTGTTATTACAACTGTTATTTAGACGCTACCTTAAGTGTCTCAAACTGATATATTATCAGGAGTCGAGTACAAAATTGCTTAGTGGTCTACAAAATTGGTTAGTGGTCTACTTCATTGCAGGTTTAAAATTATTTACATGTATTATAATGTTTATTATAATATAAAGCAGCAAAATATCGAGTGCTTCGTTCTCGCTTTACTCTGTAGTGTAAACTTATCGTAAGCCATTGTACTTTCCAGGACATCCACACGTCGACTTGGAGCAGCTACCTCGCGAGCGGCGTCACTCTCGGCTTCTGGCTCGACTTCATCTGTGTCCTCTACTTGGCGATTGTGATCGTGGCCTTCCTTGTCATTGATAGCAGTGAGTGTCGTAAAAATACTGCATTTTGTTCCAACGTCTCGTGGGCAATATTCGACATTTAATTCGACATTTAAAATTTAAGTACCATAATAACTAAAATATATCATTAAAAGGAGTCCCTTTAGGCAAGGTTCCGAAGATAGTGGCAGCGTTCCCCATTTGAATAGCTAGACTAATTCTTTGTCCGAGGTAGCTGCCAGCTCTTCGGTCTCCTGTGATGTCCACTAACCTTTAAGTACCTATATAGCTATAAAAAAGAAATTTCTCATCAATATTTACAAACGGTGAAGCGCAATGATGGTGCCCACGGTATTCGCTACAAAAGATTTCTATATTGAACTGAATTAGATTATAATTTTTTGTAACATACAAAGACGTGTAACTTTGTTTGTTATAAATAAAGAAATTGTAATTATTACAGGAACGATATTCAGCGGTAACGTGGGGCTAGCGATATCTCAGACTCTGATCCTGACGGGAATGCTGCAGTTCGGCGTGCGGCAGACCGCGGAGGTGATCTCACAGATGACCAGTGTCGAGCGCATCCTACAGTACACGCACATAGAGCGCGAGCCCCAGTGGGAGAAAGGAGGTTGGTACTTATTACATGTTGTACAAATACACATCATAATGATTTCTTGTTTTACGAGCACTTGGTGCATTTGCCAGTGTCGAGTATTTAGTAGCGACTTTCCGACCGATATTTATAAACAAAATAATAAAGTTTGTTTCATTATCTGTTGTACTACTTCTGCTATCTGTTTTTTCGTAAATGTGTTGTAAAACGTTGTATGGCACACGTGCGGAATTGGTTTTTACAAACTTGTGACTATGTTAAGCCCTACTTTTAACGTAGTAATTCATAAATATGATTTTATACCAATGTGGCAAACATAAAGAAATAAAAAAATTTTGCTCATATTTTTGTCTTTATTAATAAGGCGCTTGCCGCGTGACGCCAAGAGTGCGTGCTTACCTATAATATTACATGTAAAATAAAAATACGCCATATTTGAATATAGCTCGGAAAAACGCGAGATTTTACTAGATAATATAGACTACGTTCCCTTAGAAGTCGCGCGTGAGGTCTGAGTTTGTTGTGAATTGTTTGTTTTTATCCAGTCAGCGCCTACGATCAGCGTGAGAGAAAAGCGAGCTGTACTGAGTAACCTTATTTCAGAGCGAGAGACGCCGCAGGGCTGGCCCTCTCGAGGCCGCATCGAGTTCCGCAACTGCTACATGAAGTACACCCCTGAAGACTTGCCCGTGCTCAAAAACCTTAACATGGTTATTGAAAGCGGTTGGAAGGTACGAACTGCTTCCATTTTTTATCACGACTTACACTCTATGTTATCAATGTTCTTAGAAGCAAAGATAATATAATACTATACAGGAAGTAAGGCTTTTTCACTTCTCTTGCTCAAAAAGTCCGTCATTGTAGCATACCAGAGCGGAGCTAAAATAGCATATTATGCTGTAGGGGGAAAAGTTTATTTTTTACCTTTTTCTCTGTTATTTTTTTTTTTATTAAAATAGGTTTGAAATACGTTTTTGCTTTTTATTCTTAAGACGGTTAGACTTAATACAGTTTCATAATAAAAGAAGTATATTTTATTTATGAACATGAAACTTTGAAAAAGCGGCGATCTCTTTGGCACTATAACTCGGTTTCTTTTACTCCCTCGGGAGTAAAACTACCTGGTATATAATGGGTAATTTTAGCCCCTTGTGTAACAATCTATTATTTCATTATTTTCGCCTTCTTACGCCTACGCTAAATGTTTTAGCAATTGTATAGTAAGTACATTCCTGTAATTTTTCTTAGAAAAACAATCGTTGCCCAAGTCAGAGGCTAAGGCTGAGCACGAGCATCCACCTTCTTTTTCTTTCTTTCTTTCCGTCATCAGTTTTGTAGTCTCTAGTGTAATAATAAGTTATTAGTTTTTATCATCAGGCGTATTAATTAAATAAATAAATCTCGTGATGTCAATACTCATGCCAAGAACTTGAAGCCAGGATAGAATTTACCTAGTATAGGTAACTCGGGGTTTTTTTTATATAAGGGTGTCCCACTATGTCTATCACTAAACCTTGAACAATGAATAATCTCTTCGGTAACAGGTACTAGGTAAATAGGTATCTCGGCTCTGCCGCTTTGGAAGTTAAAAAACAGACAAAGTTAGTCATTATCACTACACTCCATTTATTGTAATGTGACAAACTGTCAATTTCTACAGGTTGGTATAGTCGGCAGAACGGGCGCTGGCAAATCGTCTCTGATATCGTCTCTCTTCAGGCTGGCCATCGTGGAGGGAGAGGTCCTCATCGACGACATCAACACTGGCTACCTTGCACTTCAGGTAAGTTAATACTTGGCACTTATTTACGGGGATTTCAGATAAAGAACCAAACAGACATAACTCTCAGGGTTTGCCAGTTGAAGTGGTAATGGGCAGGACACATCGCTCGAAAAACTGTTAAGCGATTAGAAAAAAAGGTTCTTGAACGGCGACCACTAACCGGAAGACGCAGCGTAGTTAGCAAACACACAAACACTCAAACATACCTACCGCCAAACTTTCCCATGTATATTATTAGTGTGATAGTGTGATTCTTCTGGGTTTGAGTATTGATCTAAACACAACTTCAGAAATGGAAATTAAATGGTTCTAAATTTTACAGGAACTGAGGTCAAAAATTTCTATTATCCCGCAAGAACCAGTGTTGTTCTCAGCAACAGTGCGGTACAACTTGGATCCGTTCAACACTTACGACGATGACCAGCTGTGGAATGCTCTGGAAGCGGTGAGTTTCAAAGGGGCTTGGAAAAAGCACGTGTTTTAACACAAGCACACATTTGCTCGAAAAATGCATTTGCGAAGCCTGTAGACATCGTTCGAAAGTTGAACATTACGCAACGTACAACTAGGCGTGCGGTAAAATACCTAGGCGTGCGGTAAACCTATTTTTCATCACACTTGCTCGTAAAGTAGATCTTATTACATCGCTTTTAGGCTCATAATCCAAGCTATTACACACGGGTGCTTTTTACTTTACATTAAGGCACTAGTACTATAATAGGTATAACCCGGTAAAGTCAAGTTTGTACGTGACTGCAATTAGACGTACGTATACGAAGCACTCTTAATATAGCCGGGTAATACTTACAGTTTTTTTGTAATACCAACAAAGAGTTCTTATGCCGCTGAAGTAAATGTCAACCTGCGCGCGCATTACTGATTTGGGCGCCATTTTCCGCAAATGTTTGTTGACGTTTTCGTTGTGTGGTTGATTATTATCAAAAAAATATTGTTTTTTCCTCGCAAGTGTGACGAAAACCGTCGTATGGAACTCTTGTGCTATTAGTCATTACGCTCTCGGCTTTCTTATCGCGCTCGCCTGCGGCTCGCGCGCATGATACCGCCTCTAGTGTAATGACCAACATAGCACACTCGTATCATAATGTACTATTACCACACGCCTAGTTGTATAGCGCCGTGCGTATCCTTTGCCGTATTTTTTTAATTTCTATACAAAATATATAAGAATTCCACCAAGGAGTTTCATATTACGAGAATAAATAAGCTGAATTATCGAACCTCCTTGGAAGTGCTTTTGCTCATTACGTTTGTCTCACTTTAATACTAAATAGAAAATGAGACGTAAAATTTTGTTCTAACTTTCACCACGCGCACGTAGCGCCATTACATCTTTCCTCCTAGGAGGATTAGGGCGTCGTACTTTGTGCACATGCCAGCGTCAAGTATTTATTTGTATCAAGTCAAGAGTTATTGATAATTTTCAAGTCGAATGAGTCTGTCACAGTCAAAGTCACACTTAGTAAGTCACAGTCAAGTCTAATCATGCACTAGCAGCAAAAAGAGGGAAATCCTTGTTCCAAGTGCCCTAGTAATGTCGTGGCAACTTTACTACAAGCTTCTTCGGAGTTTTGGAAACAACACGAAAAGACAATCATATTAAAAACGTTTTAACGAAGACGAATTATAGCACGAAGTTTCTTTTTCTTATTTCTTCCTAGGAGGATTATGGCATTTTCCAGTGTCAGGTAATAAGTTGCGACTTTCCGATCGATACTTATAAACAAAATAATAAAGTTTGTTTCATTATCTGTTGAGCTCATGTTATCTGTTTTCTCGCAAATGTGTTATAAAACGTTGTATGGCACATGTGCGGAATTGGCTTTTACAAACTCGTGACTATGGTAACTCGTTTGTAAAAACCGACTTACCGCACCAGTATCATAAATAACTATTATCTCTTTAAACTTCATCAAGGACACAGCCGATTTAAACAGGGTTATAGGCTTACCGTCATATTATGCATAAAACGCTAAAACGTATTTCAAACCTATTTTAAGTTAAAAAGTGTTTTGTAAAATTTCTTTGAGTTTGAAAAAAGGAGACTAAACACTTTTTAACAAAACCGTAGTACTTACTATTATAGCTTTGCTTGTTTGGGGCTAGATGGCACTGTGTGAAATGTTTGCCAACATTTATTATTATATTTATGTGTTAGTGACAACCTAACTGGTTCGGTACAGGTGGACCTGAAAGCAGCAGTTCCAGCGCTGGACTTCAAAGTGTCAGAAGGTGGCGGTAACTTCTCCCTAGGACAGCGGCAGCTGGTGTGCCTCGCGCGCGCCATACTGCGCGGCAACCGAATCCTCGTGCTCGACGAAGCCACCGCAAATGTCGACCCTAAGTACGCAACCTTTAAATATGAATTTAAATGTATTTGCCGCCTGTTCTGTGAGATACATGGCAGAACTTTTAAATTGTGTGGTCGCAAAATGAGCTAGAATTATTTACCACACTTTTTTTTTAATGACTGGTGCTATTGGCCTCTACAGCGTCACCGGACTTTAGGCAAGCGCAAATGGCGCTAGGCCTAGTAATGGCGCTATATAGGCCTAGTAATGGCGCTAGGTCTAGTAATGGCGCTAGGCCTAGTGATGGCGCTAGGCCTATTCAACCACACTGACCCGCCGACACGGCAGTATACCTACAATCTAGTCAAAATTGTGCTCAGAACTTTAGAACCATTATCACCAGCCAACAGAGACGTCTACAGTACTGCTGAACAAACGCCTCGCTCTAGGGTGGGGCGGGGGTGTTGAGTGTTAGGGCATAACCCTAACACTTGGCAGGTGGCTTGGGGATCGCAAAATGCTCAGCACGGTTAACTATGAGAGGACGCTGCTTTCCGTCCTCCTATCGTTCTGGGTGCAGTTTTAGGACATACCCAGGTCCTCGACGTTCTTATCTACCTGCAAATATTGTGAAACACTTAATTACCCTGGAATTTCTGTGGGCTCATTCGTAGTTAGGGTGAGCTTGGCATATCGGCTTCATCTTTATCTTGTTAGATGCACCTCTCTCCTAAATATCGGATGGGATCATCGTCATCATAACCAGCCTATTATAGTCCACTGCTGGACATGCTGGCCTGCCCCAAGGCATACCGCTCAGGCCGATCTCGATGGAGTGAATATCGCCAGGACATAGGATAGCTGGTAGTATTTAGAAAGCCGAAAGGTCCGGCGGGTGGTTTTAATTACAGAAAAGCGAAAGCCCTACTTCTTAGGTAGAACGGGTGTCAAAACAATTTCGTAAAGCAATTGTTTGGAAAACCGATGTCTCCAGTTTTTCACAAAATTGTATAGTCACTAAGACGAAAAAATGCCAATCATTGGTGCGCATTTGAAGTAGAACCACAGAATAAATAATAGTACTGCGTACAGAAAGTTAACTCCGCAAAGGAATTGAAATAAATAAGGACTCTATCTACTAGGCAATAAAGTAGCAATTCAACTCGCACAGCGCTGGGTACCGCTCGCTATATATTCACCTAGATATACCGCTCTCTTTCTATCACGTATGCTTAGTTAGGTGCGACGAGGCTAGCGTGCGGGCGGCGACTGACTTCTGCCTTGCATTGTCCACCCGGACGGAGCGTCGGTCGAACATACCTAAACTGCGGAGTGACACCCCCCCCCTGCTAAAACGCTCGAAATGTCATTTTGCAACAGATTAAAATTGATCTAATTACGATGCAATGTGGTTTGGTTTCCTACACGTCTATTTAAATTGTCTTGTTGAGTATTCTCAGTTTAAAAACATGTATATTTAGAATTTACATTAAGCACATTTGCACTTAATGCCGGCTAGCGTGGCCCGTCACATTTCCGTTCTATTCACTTCTCTGTTCAATGGTATTAATAGTTGTTTTACTTCCAGAACGGACGAGTTCATACAGAGAACAATACGGACGCGGTTCGCGGAGTGCACGGTGCTAACGGTGGCGCATCGGCTGAACACCATCATGGACTCGGACCGCGTGATGGTGATGGACTCCGGCCGGCTGGTGGAGTACGACCACCCGCACAAACTGCTCGCCAACCCCGAAGGCTACTTCGCCAAAATGGTCGCCGAGACCAGTGACAAAATGTCCACACAGCTGCACCAAATCGCGAAAAACACTTATCTCAACAATGGCGGAGTAATAGAATAAAAGCTACCGCTTTTCTTTTATGATTGCAGTACTCGATACGGTAGTATTCTAAACATAATCGGAAAGTTTTCTACTCGGAAACTACACTATCTGTCTTTTCTTACTGCAGATGACAGATGGCGAGAGTAGTTTTCGAATCGAATCCGATTCGATTGCGCTTAGAATACCAACGGGGGCTGGACTTGTCGAATTCACTAGGATAAGTAATAATGTGTTGGAATAATGCATTGGTACTTATCTTGTTTATTTAAATTTAAAATGTAAGTAGGATATTCTATAATGTAGATCTTTTACAATTTTATAAGTAGATTTTAAGGTAGGTAAGATTATGATTCGATCGTATCAGTCGTTGTTGATTGTGTAGGTATTATTATTCGCTAGGACTAGGACGTGAAAATGTCAAGAAAATGCTAAGTGAAATCTTAGATAAACTAGATAAAGATCGTAGGTAAACTATGGAACTTCATACTCAGAGGGTTTCAATAATTAACGTGGATTAACCACGGAATACTAAATGCGTCTTTATATTCGAGTTACAAATTCATCATTCATCATATATTACGAAGCTAATCCAGGAGGGGTATTCACAACTTAATCGGAAAGATTTCTGTTCGGATCCACATCGTCCGTGTCTGTTATCCTCAATGTAAATGACTGGGGCGGATAATGTGAATCCGAATAAGTTGTAAATACCCCTGCAGGTTAGTTAATAAGTCCCAGAGAGACTAGCATGCAAAGTTTCAAAAATAAGGTGCTAAAGATAGGCTGTTGCGCATTTCTAGAATTGATTTATACCTACAACAGAATGAGACAAAGAATCAGGTATATCGTAAATATGGTAAATTGGTAATGGATAAACTTGTTATTGCGTGTTGTTGGACGTTTCCCACGTGTGATCTACTCGTAGTGAACAAAACAAATCCCCATTCTTTCAACTAAATAACCAATATAGTCGGATTCATAATTAGACTGACTAAACTGACAGATTGAAATGTCCCTTTTTATAATAATGCTGCCAGCTAAAACCCCTATAGTAATGGATATAGTTTAGTTTTTATCGTATAAAAGATATATCGAATACTTATTTTATCAAATAATGATTAACTGCCGTTGAACAGTTTCGGCCTTACTTAAAAAAACTTTTCAACCGCTAGTCACTGCTTAAGATGCTCTGCCATCTTCTCTCTGACGTGAAGTTGCACGTGCTAGAAAAGGACAGAGAAGTTTTAGCAGTGACTAAGAGAATCGAGATTATTTTAGGTAAGGCCGTTTAAGTGCTGTAAGTAGAAGTGCAGATACAAACGGAAAAACGTATCTTAGTGCTAAAAAGTTATTCTGTAATATGGCTACAGGGAAATGTAACATTACTTTCATGATTGACTATATTGAAATCATACATAAGTCAGGAATACACCTTTTACAAAGACTGATATGAAAATATCGAAGTAGTTCACTGGTGTGAAATTATTAAGTTTTTCTAATTATGTAAAAGAGTTAGTAAAAAGATGAAGTTATGCTAAGAGCATAAGTTAACAAACTTAGTCTATTTATCTATAAAGATTAAGTTATGATAAGAGCATAAGTTAACAAACTTAATCTTTTTATCCCAGCATTATTGCAAAAAAAATGCAAAAAGTAGCAACATTCGAAATGTCAGTTTAGTCCGTCTATGAATTATATTCGACTTAGCTCTTTAAATGTGGTTTCAAAATAAAATTTATATCGATAGCGCAATGAGCACAATGACGAGCAGACTGAGCAGAGTGACAAATGATTTAAAAAAAGTTTTGGCCGACACGATAGATGATGACATAATCACTACCACTTAGTTCGAAACGAAACGTTAGGTAGGTACCTATCAGGTAGGTACCTATCAGGTAGGTACCTAGGTATCAGTTATAATATAATTAAAGGTACCTATGTATTTGCCATCATCATATCATCAAACCAAGTCAAGCTAAGCAAATCGCGGTAAAGTCCAAGTCATGTTGTCCAAGAAAAGCCCTTGAATATTTTTTATACTACCCAAAAGCGACATCTACTACCTAGATATTGTATTCCATTAATCTGAGAGTGGAGGTTACTGAACGGTGAGGGGGCAAGTTTGCTTGCTTTTAGCAATAAGGCCGCCACTTGTTACACTAGTAGTTATACCTACCCTGTTTATTTTTGGTGTACCTACAATAAAGAGTTAACCTATCTATCTATCTATCAACAGAAGGATGTCTCTGTAAAAAATTAAAACCGCACATGCAATGCAATTTGCATTGCTCATTTTGCCCGTGTATGACATAGATTTAAGAATTTACCTACTGTGCAGAAAAAGAACTGTGTTATTTATTTGACTAAAAATATTAGGTGTTTAACAATTAGGTAAAGTATTCGTTTTAACATAAATTGTTGATAAGTTAATTATTTACATGTTTCAGTAATTTGTCCTAAAAACATCACTATTATAAATGCCATAGAGGTCATCCTCGAACAAAATAATTATAAATAAAAAATACCGAAACAAATAAATCGTTTTCCTACCTACCACCAATCACCATCAGCATCCCTAGCACAGAAACTATTACAAAAGACTTGTTGAGTCGGAGATGTCGTACGTACGTACAAGCGTCAGTTCTCGAGAATGGCCATGCTTTGCTCTACTGGAACGGACACGGACAAGACTTTCGTCGCCAATTACGCTGCTATCGAGGTGGTAGATCGGTTACTCGTCGACTTCATCATCCCACATGAGGAGAGTCACAACAAGATGACAAGATTTTCATTCCTCAAAAAAAAAAACGACTTTCTCCAATTAAATATTTAACAATTCGGAAAACTCTTGCACATCCTGACTCTGCCTTCTTTGGGTCCTCCTAGGATTGCATCTAATTTGGTAATAACGGGCAACGACTTTTCGACTTTTTAGGCAGGCGTTTATTTCATCACTCACTTCTTCCGCCTTGTGATGCAATAGATAATTCGATCATCATCATCATCAGCCCGTATACATCCACTGGTGAACGACGGCCTCCCCCTTAGACCGCCAGTCTGTACGACAACCTGCCATTTTCATCCACCCGTTGCCCGCGACTACCATCATCATCATCATCAGCAGCCAGTAGACATCCACTGGTGAACGAAGGCCTCCCCCTTAGACCGCCACTCTGTACGACAACTTGCCATTTACATCCACCGGTTGCCTGCAACTACCATCATCATCATCAGCCCGTAGACATCCACCGGTTAACGAAGGCCTCCCCATTAGACCGCCACTCTGTACGACAACCTGCCATTTGCATCCATCGGTTGCCCGCGACTACCATCATAATCATCATCATCAGCCCGTAGACATCCACTGGTGAACGAAGGCCTCCCCATTAGACCGCCACTCTGTATTACAACCTGCCATTTGCATCCACCGGTTGCCTGCAACTACCATCATCATCATCATCAGCCCGTAGACATCCACTGGTTAACGAAGGCCTCCCCATTAGACCGCCACTCTGTACGACAACCTGCCATTTGCATCCATCGGTTGCCCGCGACTACCATCATAATCATCATCATCAGCCCGTAGACATCCACTGGTGAACGAAGGCCTCCCCCTTAGACCACCACTCTGTACGACACCCTGCCATTTGCATTCATCGGTTGCCCGCAACTATCATCATCATCATCAGCTCGTAGATGTCCACTGGTGAACGAAGGCCTCCCCCTTAGACCGCCACTCTGTACAACCTGCCATTTGCATCCACCGGTTGTCCACGACTTACAATGTCGTCGGTCCACCTAGGAGGAGGCCTACCTACTGTGCTGTGTGGTGTTAAGTAGCTTAAGACAACACAGAACATTTTTAGAAAATGGCATGTCAATCCATTCATCTTCCTTACTCGCAAACTCTCAAAATAAACAAAAACAGTATAAGCTGATCCTCGGACCTTAGGGGCTCGGTATGTTCGGGGGTTCAAGTTATAGTGGAATTCTATATTGTTTCATAAATTGCGTCATAACTTCTATATTCCTGGGCCGATTTTAATAAAACATAGCCTACGTGAAGCGCCGGACTTCATAGATCATATTTCAAGAAACTGCATTCAAAATCGTGCTGTAGTTTCTGAGTTTATCCCGGACAGACAGACAGACAGACAGACAAAAATTTTAAAAACTGTATTTTTGGGTTCTGTTGCTCTCATACACTCCTAAAAAAATTGATTTTTAAATATATCTTCAATGTACAGTAATCGCCTCGTTACAGTTTTATTATATGTATAGAAGATTGTAAAAAACTTGGATCTAGGAATGAAAATAAATCCCAAAAAATGAGAAATTTTGCATTTGCTTATTTATAAATAAATCACTAAAATACTCGAAACCCAACGTTAAGTTTAATTAATAAGCAGAAGAGGAAGCGGAAGAGGACCTGGGTATGTCCTTAAACTGCAACCAGACCCACCGGAGGACGGGCAGCAGCGTCCTCTTGGTTAACGGTGGTGACCATTCTGCGATCCCCAAGCCGCCTGCCAAGCGTGGGGATTATGGCAACACCCCTCCATTAAGAGGGAGGCCTTCGTCCAGCAGTGGACGTTTTATGGTTGACAACGACGAATAAGCAGAAAAGTCACAGATAGCTAGCTTGTCACCAGAAATTATAGAAATATTGAAACCCACTTAGTCTAATGGACAAATTTTTCATATGTTCAGAAAGAAGTTGTCCTTTAAGACCTATTGATATGTTCATTGCACTATAGTAAGATGCACAAAGAGCCACGGAACATGTACAGGTAACAACGTGGCCGATACGCTCGCTAATGAGGGTGTAAAAAAACAGGTAAGCGACGACGTGGTACCTCTCTGTAGACCATCAGCGATGGAAGTGCGCGAGCTACTGCGCCGCCACAGCGAAAAAGAGCAACAAAATCTGTGGGACAAGAAAGGCGACTGCAAGCATGCCAAGACCGCTTTCCCAATCCTGGACAGAAAGATCACTAACAATCTGTTGAAGTTGCAACGACAGGACCTTCGTCTTTTAGTAGGCCTTATAACCGGTCATTGCAACTTGAACAGCCACTTATACAAACTGGGAGCCACGGATAGTCCGTTATGCCGGGGCTGCATGCAGGACAATGAAACCGTAGAGCATGTGCTGTGGCAGTGCAAAGTCACAGAACCAACAAGAATTGCTACCGGATTGCATGAGGCAGCTTTATCTCCGCAACAGCTTGTACGCTTCTCATTATCATCATCATTAACATGTACACTTCCATCTATCCCACTGGAGTTACTATGCCAGCGGCCCAGAGCCTCGCTCCGTTATTTCAAGGAGCTGGGTTGGCTCGGGTAGACGCTGGCGGGGGAAATGCACAATACACCCCTAGCGGGACGTCAGTGCAGGACTTATCGCCCCCACGTTGAATAAGAATAACATGTTCATTGCAGTCTTTTACGGCCTACTTACTTATTCATTATTAAGTCTGTTTTGGTTTTAAGGGACAAGATCATGAAAGTACAATACTTAAAGGACAGCCATCTCGTAAACTATGCTATTTAGGTTAAATTAAATGCTTGGATACGGTTCAGCTCTAAAAATTATATAAATCCAAATCAAAAGCTTTAGCTTATTTTTCTATAAAAATCTTTATTGTGCTCTCCTGTAAAATAAGGATTTGTCCTTTAACCCCTTTGAAATTTCCACCATCGATATTATTAAAATACCACAGAATTAGTTCATCCATGATAATACTTTTAGTTTGGCCAGAAGCCTTACCGCAACTTATATTCTTACATCGAAACATTGTCTTGCTCTCTCAGCAGCAGGGAACATATTACAGTTGTTAATTTTTTGCATAAAATAAGACCTTTCTTTTTATTTTACATTTTTTAATTCATATCCCTCGAGGAAAACTCAAACGTATTTGCTACTGCAAATTTAAAACACGAAAATTAAAAAAAAGTTAATGGAATGATGTTTATTTTAAGACTTTGGAGTGTATTTTCTTCATTACATCTTATTTTTATAAAAATGTGGATAAGCATATAATTATCCAGAAATTTAAAAAATACAAATCATGAGTTACGTTGCCCAACCAATCATTCTCATAATTTACATAAATACTAATATTGTATGCCGAATTTTAAACTTTCGATTTAGTTCTTAACATATAAATAAACTTATGATAATCAACATAGAAATCATTGCTTCTGAGTGAACTATGGAACTTAAAAAGTTTACAACACTGCTCAGACCAAATATTTATTAGTGGATTTACATAACCGTAAAAACTTACAATTTAAAATTTACAGGTGCTTTTAACCAGATTAAATTTATTTAAAGCTTATGAAACATATTTAATAAGTACCTAAGAAAATCCTCATTAAAACAAAGTCGGTTATAATCATTTTATATAATATATAATTAACAGACCTACAAATATGATCACTACAGACCAACAAATGAAGAATAAGGATAAAATAATTGTTTTTAGTAATGTACTATGGTACGATGGTAAGACTATGACTATGGTAAGACTTTATGGTAGTCCACCATGGTTAGCGTGAATCACTTCCACAGGTCTGTTAATAATATAACCCTGATTTCATATGCAACTACTTTTAGATGTAATTTCTATTCAAAACATAAATATAAGATAGGCAGTTGTTCCGATGTTTCTTAAAAATAAAACTAGGTAGGTAAATACTATCTCGACCATGCTACTTTCCTTGTATAAAAGCACAAATATTGTCCATAATTTTATATCATCTAAATCTAGGTGATATATTTTGGCTATATCATCATATTGATATAATAGATTGTTTATTGTATATCGGGAAGGTCTTCCTCCTCACTAGAGCTGGATTCTTCCTTTTCATTCTCATCTCCAAAGTCGTTTATCTTGTTTGGGAACATATCCATATCATCGAAGTCTTCAGCTCCACTTTCATCCTCATCTTGCCAGCGCTCAAAGTCAACTTTAAGCCAGTGATGTTTCTTCTTGTCACTTGTTAATGCGGGCCAGAAAGGTTCATCAGTCTTTTCTTTGGCTAAAATTACTTCAATTAACCTGCCTTTGTTAACAAATGCACTTTTTTCAGGGTCTATTTCGCCATATAATGGTATGGTAACCTCATGCAGTTTCTTGTCAGGGGCACATGTTCCTTTAAAATAGACCGACTTTTTCTCAAATTTGATATCTGGTTTTTCGCATTCCACATTAAACGTCAAAAATATTCGAGCGCTTCTCTGAGCCCATGAGACTGAAGGCGGCGTGCTGATCAGATTCGATGTCATTGTGGCGGCTACTACTGAAATGAAACAAATGAGAATTAAAGCTACGAGATTTACTTAGTTATATATGATTTATTACAATAACGATTGGACACTTACAGTTGATGTACAATCACTGAATTTATAATCAAATTAAAATATTATTTTCTACTGCGCTCTCCACAATCGATCCTTTTTTTTTCGTTTGGTTTCAGAAACGAAACAGAACAAAACGAAACGAACAGGGTTGCTAGATGGAGTTTCTAAAATTTCCCCATATTCAAGTAATCTTTTCCCCAATATGATATGTTTTGAAACTTTTTTCCCCAGTTTGTCTAACAGGAAATTAAACAAATTAAATAATATAATATAAAATATGTAGCAAATTTTCAAGAACTGAAGGAGATGTATGTACTCTACTCGTCACTATGAACAACTTTTTCTATAGGGCCAATCTGAACTTTTTGTATGGAATAGTTGTTATTTTTTCGCGATTTCAATGTTGGCCCCTCAGAGTTATTACTCTGAGTAAACATTTTCCACCATTATAATGTGGCATCCATCCATGAATAATTATGTTGATCGTTTTTCCATATTATTATTATTATCTTGTCGATACAAATTATGTATACACTTTAAATAGGTGAATACTTTGTTACACTTGCCGTAATTTTAATAAACACTGCGTGATTTAACATGTTTTTTTAATATTTGAATCACAGTTGGCGTTCTTGTAATACCTAGTCTGGCGCCACCATGCGAGAATAGAAAAGTCTCAATATGTAGGTTTCAAATAAGTTCCAGGCTACATAATATTAAAAAAATACTTATTATGTACCTAACTTATTTGAAACCTATGCAAGAGCTGCATGGTAATTGAGCCTAAAAGAATAATCGTCCGAGCCCCCATGTGCTCGACGTTAACTGCCCTGTGGCGCCAAACGGAAGTCAGTTCAGTTTAAACTGAATTGACTTGGTAAGAGAGTCAAATTAGCACCTAAAGTCGAGCGGAAGCGCTGCCATTATCTCAATTTGTAGGTTTCAAATAAGTTAGGTCATAATTAGTAATTTTTTGCTTTAGGAAAAATTCTAAAATTTTTCCATACGCGGATGGACTCGCGGGGTCACCTCTAGTTTTTAAATAAATGATGCGTTCCGTAATGCGCTAAAAGTGATAATATTGCAAATCCGACCAAATTGAATAGTCACTAAATCAAATCAAAGCCCATATATTTTGTGACTATTCAATTTAGTCGGATTCGCGATATTATCACTTTTAGCGCATTACGGAACGCAGCAAAAGTTGTTACTTATCGTCTCCCACTCGTTCACTTCTGGGGGGGCGAAGTGAATCCTGGATACGGCCCTAATCCTATGATATAATAAAATAGCAGCAAACGGAGCATACGTAAATTCAGCATTCTTCGACGAGAGAAAAATAACTCCAAAATTCCCCTTAATTAATTTTCGTTCACCAAACATTTCCCCAAGGATTTCATTTCACCAAAAATTTCCCCAAGGAATATATTTTCCCCAAAATTGCGAAAGTTTTTTTAAGTAAGGCCGCAAGAATCTACTAATCCTGAAACAGTGTTGCCAATGCCTGTTTTCCGAATTCCCCGAAAATTACTGCAAAATTCCCTAAATTGCGTCTCTAGTAGTCATTAAAGGTACCTACAATTTTTTCAAGTAAATTGATCTAAGTTGGACCAACTCGCCTAATGGTAAGCGACGACGGTGCGGTCAAGGAAAGAGCACGTTAATCTAGAAATTACTCGGAGGAACTAGCTCTCTCTCTCTCTCGAAAGTATCTATTCACTCCAGCCTAGTGTTGTAAAAAAACTGAGGATCACGTTTTTTTTTCATTACTACTGAATCTCAAATACGTAAGGCAGTTATCATGTAATTTGACAGTTTTAGAGATAATATTAAATATGTATAATAATTTTCAATTTTAAAACTACATAATTTTTCTAGTAAAATAGAACAAAAAAACAACAAAAAAAACATGAAAATATTGTCTCATGTTTTCGTTTACGAAAGAAGACCTCTGTTGCTGTGCTGACCAGCTAGTTTGCGCACGAGGGAATTCCCGTTATCCCATTCCCATTATTCTCCATTATGTAAGAGTAAGACGTTAAGTGATTCAATAAGATTAAAAACACTCTTGCAAGTAAGTTGCAATTGTAAATTCCATAGATAAAACAATAATTGTATCAAATTATATATTGTATATAAAATATATAAAATACACTCCCAAATGACATAAAAAATTTGCCTAATGAAAAATTGTTCCATAGCAATCTTAAAATATTACTTATAAATAAATGTTACTACAGTATAGATACATTTCTAGAGGATAACAAATATGTTTCAAACTCACGACACTAATCTTCGTTCTGTGCTAAACCATATGTAATTAAGATACTAATATAAATGTTTTATATTATAAGTAGGTACATATGAAAATGTGTAATATTAATGCGACGCCTTTACAGGGTATGTACTTAGTATAGTCCTACTTTTGTATTTACATTATGTAGATTCTAATGCTTTGTACATGTGCATTTAAATAAATAAATATATAAATGGCTTTACTGAGAGAAAAAATGTTTAGAAAAAGACAACAGTGTCTTCGTGTTTTTTTTCAAGCAAGTTTAAAACCATTGTTTTTTTTCAATTTGCAACAGTACTCTAGCCTTTAAAGATGCTCAGATTACAGTTCTCTAGAAACGGCGAAGACGACAATAAGTTACAGACTCTTGCAATTTGCTCGAAATACGCGTAAAAAAAATTTGGAACTAAAACGTTCTGTAGATACATATTTTCAGGATTTTTGATGATCTTTACGAGATATACTGTGCTGATTACCTACTAGCCATTAACGTTCACGATTTATTTTATTTAAAAAATGTTGAATTTGCTCACAATTCCCCGCAAGAACCAATCCCGATACTAATCCCCAATCAAGTCAAGATTCCCCGCAATTCGGGGAATTCCCCGCAACAAACGAATTTGTCATTTGAATGGAACGAACGAATGAAGGAAAACACTTATATTTTTTTAATCTTTTGCTATATTTTTTTTATCTTTCCGTCATTGTTTATTTTTTCTTAACTATTGGCATCGCACGTTGTGCATTCTACCAGTGCCAAGTTTATGAATGTTCAAGTTTTTATATTAATATCAAGTCAAATATGTCATGAAACACATCCCGCCATCGTCTAAAGGCTCACCCCCACATTTTTCAAATCTGGAAATCCCACACCGTTCGTTTCTGGCGCTCATTTCTCCCGCGCACTTGCAAAATGTGGAATGTCCTCCCCGCGAAGGTCTTTCCGAGGAATTACAATATGGAGCGTTTAAAAAAAGGCCTCTACTCACATCTCTCTGGGTTGGCAACGCATCGTCAACATTTCTAATGTTGCAGGTGTCCATAGGCGGTAGTGAGCTTACCATCAGGCAAGCCGCATGCTTGTTTGCCTCTCTATTATATTTAAAAAAAAAAAAAAAACACAGCACTAGTAAAGTGGTGGTGACTTTACTATGAGCTTCGACGGAGTTTTGAAAACAGCACGAAAAGGCATGTTTCACCACATTATATCACTTGCCCACTCTCGTGCATGTAACAAAATGTAAATCGAGAATGCAACGACATGATTTTTCCGTGTTCCCGCCAAAACTCTTTCTTAAATATCTCTTTCTAGTTAAATGCTCAATGAAATATGGTTCGATGGCGTGGCTGCGCATGAGACGGCTACATTACTCGAAATAAGCCATATTTTTTCTTTCTTAGTTTTTGGCTTCGCACTTTGTGCATTCAGCCAGTGTAAAGTTTTATGCATTATTTTTTAATAGTATCACGTCAAATATATATGTCATAAAAATATGTGTGGATGTGTGTTTTTTGGCCATCGATCCCTAAGATATACTTTGGCTTCGCACTTTGTGCATTCAGCCAGTGTAAAGTTTTATGCATTATTTTTTAATAGTATCACGTCAAATATATATGTCATAAAAATATGTGTGGATGTGTGTTTTTTGGCCATCGATCCCTAAGATATACTAAGTGATTGTGCTCACCAGGTTTCCGCCGCCTCCTCACGTACTGTACTGGTAGCTGAACTGAATATTTCCACCTCTTTGACGACTGGATATCTTGTTCAAAACGCAAAACCACCTTTTCCTTGGTTAAAACGTGCGCTTAGTATAAAGACATAGCAATTACGACTTTTTTTCTGCTTCTGACCAACGTCAATGACAGAGACTTTTCCGTATTTTCAATTTTTCCTTTATCTATGCCAGCCTCCATGGTAGCGGCGTAGGTTTGGTTTACAATAACTTAATATAAATTAGAAATCTTTGGCCATAAGTCTTTTGGCGCGAACAAAAATGTTTGCTAAATGAGCGATTCTAGAAAATTGTGGCAGCACTTTGTAGCTAAATAGATATTTTGTTCTTTTGAATTTTTTTTGCATTTTTGTGTACATTTATTAAAAAATTATACTGACAGAAGCAAACATCTTTTATGTCGTAGGGTTTCATGCATTTGCATTTCTGGGCATTTTTACCATTGATAGTCCTATATAGGATCAATGATTTTTACCGGTCAGCATAATGACGCGTGACGCGCATCAACTAGTTTTATATAACGTCAATGACAGATGGATTTGCCAATGGGCAAACCCAAAGAACACTTTTACTTGGGGAGGGGCAAACCTCTGTCTTGAACCTTTGGCGAGCGGGTTAGGCCCAGTACACAGAGTAATAGAAGTGGTCCCAGTATTACCACTCCAGAGAGAGAGAGAGATAGAGGTCCTCCTCTATCTAGATCCTCTAAGGTAATAAAGAGCTTTCGTTTTTCTGTGCGCTCTTTATTGGGATGAAACTCCTTGCTCGTTTTTACAACCCATCTTGACAAAATCTTAGCAAGCTCAAAAAATGTCATAGTCACATTGTATTTACTTTTCTTTGACTGGCATATTCAACGTTGCTTCATTTACAAATTTATAAACAAGTACCCAAGTACCTATAAAAAAAACGTTTTATTTATAAATTATTTAAAAGTGAAACCTTTAAGCTAAAAATGTGACTTGAGCCCAGTGTACCGACCAGAAATGGGTCAAATACCAGAAAGATCATCAAGCTCATCTGATAGAATGGCTAAAGCGGCGGTTACAAAAAAATCCAACACTGCCCCATCATCAGGAAAATCGGGGAAAGTAAACTTAACAGACCCTCAGACTCAGACAATAGTACTTATAGGGCTCCTCGCTATTCTAGCTGCGCTACTATGGTTCGGCTACACTCGCGGGTGCCTGAGGCAACCACGCAGTAATAATAGGCGACGCCGCCGCTCCTGCTAATAAAATGAATCACACGGAAGTTATTTAACCGATTTAGGTATGCTACATAATTATAAAGGTACGTTAATACCTGCTTATACTTTGCTTTTAGATTTCAAATAAGAAAAAACGTTTTTATAGCAAACTAGCCGCGCCCCGCGATTTAACCCGCGTGATGTTAAAAAACGGTGATGATGATGATAAATAGTAGCCTATAAGTTATTCCGGGAAATAAGCTATCTCCATTCCGAGTTTCATCCAGATCCGTTTAGCCGGCGTGATGAGGCCCACACCCATACACACCGACAAAACTTCGCTGTGATGTGTAAATTGTGATGGACCACAGTCTAAAGTTACTATAGGTACGTTTCTTTACCTCTAGCATTAAAACTAATGAATAATAAGTAGTGGTTTCTGATTACAACTTCTCTGGCACTCAACCGTTTTCTTAGAAAGCCTGGGAAAAAGGCTTACAAAGGAAACTTTTTCTCCTGGCAATATTGTGGAAAATCATATCTGAGGGTATACAGCGTAATGCTAAGGCTTCACCTGCGTGACGCTTTACGTCCAGTTATCGAAATAATTAACGTGCAATAAATGATGCATTAAACAATGCGCTACATGGGTGGCCACACTATCGTTTGGTTTTGAATATCGACGTCAGCGTGCAAACACCCGGCCATATCTGCGTACTGTATCAAATACCGCGCTAAATAATGGCATTACACGCAGGTGAAGCCCTAGCATTACAGATTAAGTCAACCTAGATCCTTTAGGGGGTTTTAGTATACATCATTACCGACTGATTTAACTATGGGATCCCCTATCCAAAACCTTCATCATTCTAGACCAAGGAATAAATTCGACATTTAACAACTTATTTATTCTATCTACTTCCAATAACTTTTCAACCATAGAAAGTTCTCAAAAATACTATTATCGTTTAATATATATTTATTTTATCTCTATGTGCTGTGTAATTAGGACATATTACTGAAAAAAGTAAAAAAAATATTGGCACATGGCGTCGGGCACGGGCATGGCACGGGCGGCTTACCGACCCATTCTAATTTCATACATTGAAATAAGGCGCAATTTAGGACTCACCGAGTTATTTTCATCGGGCGAGCATCGGGCGCGCCCGATCGGACTCGGCGTGTCCTAAATTGCGTCTTATTTCAATGTGTTTAGTATGAAATTAGGATGGGGCGGCAAGCCGCCCGTGCCATGCCCGAGCCCGAGATCAGTATGTCCTGCACCTTATGATCTCAAGTAAAGATTTTTTTTCAGGTGAGCTAATGTTTAAGTCTCTTAAACAAGTCATAAAGATGAATAAAATAGTACCTTCCTATCCTCAATGAATATATATTTTTAAAGTTATGTAATGAACCTGAATGACTTTTTAGAAATGAAACAACAATAATTTAAGAGATACATACACAAAGTAAGCATTTATTATTGTGAGAAATTAAAATGATAAAATTATGTTTAACCACAAATCTACCGGAATAAAGAAGGCTGCAAATTCGCCAGCGTCTATCGCCTTTCAAGCTGAAAAAGAAACGTTAATTTATTATATTTATTGAAATAATTTATGAATAAACTGTGATTTTATGTATTCATGATGTATTTCATTTTTATCGTGCGCATCGAATTGTGATAATAATGTCCAAAGTTTATCAAGGCAGTAAGGCTTTGTAGTGGTACGACTGAAGACTAGTGCAGATGCAGAGTCTGCCTGGTGAAGTACCTACCTTTGCCAGTTATTCAACCACCAAGCAGGGGCGTGCAAGCATTACTATACTGCGTTTCGGTTTGAAGGGCAATCTTACCAGAGAAATTACTGGGCGTTGTCAGTTGCAAAAAACGTAAAAAAAAAAGCATACCTACATTTTTTTCTTACGAGATATCAGTTTTTTTGTTTTTAATCGTATTCGTTTCAACAAAAATGGTTTTCTCTCAACTACGTAGTAATGTTATCATTAAATAATCACTACAAATACAAAACCGATCACAAAGGACTTATTTTTTGCTTAGAACCAAAACAGTGCAGAAATGTTATATGAAAACTCATGGTTGCGCAGTTTTTCATTAATTCACTGTTTTTTATTTCGACCGCACGGTTTAATCTCTCACATTAAGTTTAATATTAAATGTATGCATTAGATCAAAAAGATACTGGCTGAAAAAAAATCGGCGGCATAAAACCGAGCTGGTGAAAATAATTGTAAGTTTTAAATGCTTGAGGAGAAGATGAATTAAACTTTGTTTTCATTAACTTGAGTTTTTATTTGGAGTAGGTATATTTTATCACGGTAGGTCGATTGGTAGTTGAAAGAAAAGTAGATTACGCACCTTGTAAGTGATTAATGTACTAGTGTTAATTTAGTGCCCTCGCGTGCGCTCGGGCACCGAAATAACACTCTCGCATCAGCACTTTTCGCTCGGTGCAACAATCTACTATTATTTTCTGTGAATATGCATAATATTTACTCTAGTTCCTAGGCTTTACCTGTGCATACGCAACACTGGGCATGAAGAGATTTAACATTGATCTCAAGGTGACGAGTGCAGTGTAATGCGGCGAAATGTGTATCGTGTATTAAATGAATGATTTTCTAAACAAAATTTGATACCTAGGCATTTTATAGTAATTTTGTGGACAGCCTTAACGTAAACGTTTTTAAACCAACCTACTTTTAATCACTTTTAATAATAATCAACGGACTATTCCTGTTTACGCGTCTTTTGGGAGGCACGTACGCGGTAATTCTCGAGTTGCCATTATTAAAAACATTTTGAATCGGTGACTTGGGACTTCCATCATTTATGAAGCATACAGTCACGGTATAAGCACGGTCGGGGCGGGACACAAATGTTTCGAGGTCAAGATGTCAATGGGTAACCTAACTCAATAAGCTTCTTAAATGGCAGCCATCACTGACCACACCTCCATGGACCTCATGTATACGACGCATCGATCCAAAGACGTACACTTTGCGTTTCCAACTTGGCATTTTATGTTATACTCTGTTCAGTAAGTTAAAATCGTTTTTTGACAGCTCATAGAAAGATGACGACGTAACATTGTAAAGCGTCTAGCAAAATAAATCCCATACAAAATAAATACGTTTCATCAAGCATTACCTTTTTACAAGCTTACGTCGTCCGTTGACATAACCTTGTAAAGAGGTAATGCTAGATCAAAAGCTTTTTGTATACGATATAATTTTATAACTAGCCTCTTCACAATGTTATGTCGTCAACTTTGCAGTAGCTGTCAAAAAACGATTAACCTAATGGTCAGAGTATAGGTACAGTAAAATCCTGTAAAAGCAAACGATACAGTACCTACGCATTTGTGGAAAATGTGACCACATCCAAATATTTCAATGATAATGAATTGTGGACAAATATGTAGATCGATCATAATTTAGTTCTAGGCAATAAAAAATAATTTTATTATTAAAACTGACGTGGTTTTGACACATTTTGTTTTATTTATACGGGAATACTCAAGTTTAATTAAATCGTATACTCCGACTATAGTTTCGATCACATCCGGTGACCTTTTTCAACGTATAGTCGGAGTATCCGATTTAATGAAGCGTATTCCCGTATAAATAGAACAAAAATTTAAAAAATAACATAATTATGTCCTCGGTTTTCATGATTTTATTTGACTGAATGAACATTCATAATTATATATAGCTTGCCATACCGGCAAAATAATAAACACTTATTAAGTTATTTAATCATTATTACCTTCAGCAGCAGTTTCGGTTTGGTCTTGATTTTCCCAAGCTTCATTTCCCCAGTCATCATCGGCCTCGACTTCTTTGTTTTCACCTATAAAGAGAATTAATAGTTTTACGTACAATTTTCACTTATCACAGTCTTGCAGATTCTGAGCAAAATGTATTTATTTTCTCGAAAACTTGACTGGGTATGTCGTGGAAAGTTTATTATATAAAAATAAATATTTCTAATACAGTATTAATTTAACGACATTATGAGTTCCACCGGTGGGTCTGGTTGCAGTTTAAGGACATACCGGCAGCAGCGTCCTCTTTGCTAACGGTGGTGAGAATTCTGCGATCCCCAAGCCGCCTGCCAAGCGTGGGGATTATGGCAACAGCCCTCTATAAGGGGGAGGCCTTCGTCCAGCAGTGGACGTTTTATGGCTGACAACGACGACGACGATGAGTTCCTAGCCTACAGCCATTCACAGAGCTTGCCCCCTCAAAGCCCCCAAAAATTACTTAACTCACATTCACTACACTTTGTATAAGATTCCATTTTAGTTAGTAATAAAAGTCGTCCCTTAAAATATTATTACAGATAGGAATCTTATTAAAACCGCATACAGATAACAAGACAAAATCCTATACAAACAAAATTTTAATAAGTTTTTTTTTTTTGTTGGATATTAGTCTATTTAATCAAGATACGCACCTTCAGCCTGGGCTTTTTCAGCGTCATCGCCATCTTCTTTTTGTTCTGAAAGAGCAGAGAACATATCTAAATAACACTATACTAAAAACTTTTCCCACAAATGCGTGGCCTAGCGATATACACTTTGTAATTTGCTCAACCAGTTGCTTATAGAAAACTGTAGCTATGGTATAAAACTCGTACATAAACTCCAAACAAATCATTGATACGGGATTATGCCAAGTTTTCTAATCAAGCTATATGTGTGTGTATTAGGTAAATGCACCGGAAAAGGGTCATTTTAAAACCTGAACGTAATGAAGTATTGAAGAATGCCCGCCTTGTCGTGGCATGTACATGTAGTAGTAGCTTGGTAGCCGTGGTGGTGAACATGGTAATGTTATCGGATCCCAGGGTGGGGGGAGGGGGGGAGGGACCGCTCCTCCGGGCTCGCTCCTGGGGGCTTGGTTGAAGTGGCCACAGTAGCGATTCAGCCCGTAATGACCGGATTCGGACACGAGGGCTCACCGCGTATCCCTCTCATTAGCAGAGGGCACAGAGGATGAACAAGAGCAGTGGGCTCACTTTGAGCCGCCTAGGAAGTACGGCCGCGGCTGGTAACCGAATCAAGAACTTTCAAAGGCTGGCAAAGGCACCAGGTGTGTCATGGTGTCCCAGCGGCCAAAGTGGCAGGCGTCAGGGCCGCTCATCTAACCCGGCGCATGGAGACCAGGGGCGTTCGGCTATCCTGCGCCCATTGTGCTGGTATGGTCTCCGAGGAGGTGCATCCTCCGCACGATGTATAGCTGGTGTTTCAAAACATCGTCATCGCTGCGGAGCTTGGGCTCCTCGAGGTGGGGTCACGGAGGACCAGTGGCGTTGAGGCCGCAGATAAATGCAATAGCGTGCCCGTGGCCCTGACACAAAGCGCGTTGGTGGGACACCGTGGGGGTATAGCCAGTAGGGGCGCCGCCCTGGCGCCGGAGCCCTAAGTATAAAAAAACGAACATAATTGTACCTTCATTTTCTTTTTCACCATCATTCTCCTCATCTTCATTAGCATCTGAAAATTATGAGTAGTAGTAAAATTTCACAAGTTATAAATTGAGTTCTGTAGAAAAATCATAACAGTCTGCAAATAAATTCTTATATGAATACAGTGATAATTAATGAAGGCAGTGAAGAAGGGAGTCATTCCGCTTTTGCGACTTGGACCTCACGTGTAGGCATAACAAAATTTGAAAAATCTACCGCAAATCTCAGTGTTCAGTTTCCTTTACATCACGGCGAGTTCATTCCTAGCTGATTCTATGACAAGTTAATTTCTAGTCTAGATCCAAGAAGTTCAAGATGAAGAATTAGCTTACCGTTGACTTTTCCACTCATCATGCCGAGGATATGTTGTTTTTCCTTGGAAAGATGCTTTTTTCCATTCAGATGCATTGTCATTTGCTCCGAGCATGTCACCGTGGTCTGAAATTTACAATAAGAGTTAAGAAGGATTCATCAACACTAATCATTTCAGCCTTTTCAAATTCAAAGTCCAGTGTTTTGAAGTCCAATTCTGAACATAGGCCTCCCCCTAAGAGCACCAACACCAACGGTCTTGTGCCGCCGCTTGTGCATCCATCGAGTTCCTGCGACCGCCACAATGTCGTCGGTTCATCGGGTGCTGGGGAGTGTTGGCTCATGGCTCGCTATACTTCGTTTACTTGTTAGTGGTCGCTACTCAAGACCTTATTTTCCAGCGGTTGTCGGTTCTGCAAACTACATGGCCTGGCCATTATTATTTCGGCTTGCAAATAGGCTAGAAGACTGGTTTTTTTTATTGTCCTATTAAAATGTGGCCCATAAATATAGCTGATTAAAAGAAAATCTGATCAAAAATAAGCAACTTATAAGCATTTCGATATCATGCTAGACAGAGAGGAGATTATGACGTCACTTCTCTGTACGCCATATACATTCTATTCTGACAAGTATGGTGCACAGAGGCGTGACGTCATTTTTTGTTTTGTGGAAGGGACAGAGTTTTCTCTACCAAAAACTTTAAGCGCTTATATATCAGAACATTAATAACAGATTAAAATTATTTTTTCAATAAACATTATATTTACTTAAATTCTTAATCAAAGCTATTGGTTTCAACGATATAAACATCAGTCATCTACCCTATTGTGAGAGCTAAGTCCATAACCTTTGTTCTCCTACGGATTTACAAGGGAATCCCCAGCGATGAATTGTAAGGAACAGCCGACTATTGTTTCGCGATTGTTGGAGTACAATAACCTTTTGGCTTAGTATTACTGTTTCACGTAAACCTGTTTACGGTTCCTTTAAGCTGGCGGGTAAATACCTTTTTGTATTTTTACAAAGATGCGGCCTCTGCGGACCGCCTCGATGTTTAAAAAAAATATTTAATGTTTTATTGAATGTCAATGGTCATCATCAGCCAGAAGGCGACCACTGCTGAACGAAGGCTTCTACCGCTACACTGTACGACAACAAACCATTTTGTTGTTTGTTTTTAATAGTTCCTGGCCATGGACACTAGTCCTTCAGCCGAATACATATTTCTTCATCGATCCTTCTTTCTGCAGTTAAATGAGTCGAAGTCACAGTCCAAGTCACACACATTAAGTAAAAGTAACAGTCAAGTCCAATCATGCCCTAGTAAAGTAGTGGCAACTTTACTAAAAGCTTCTTTGGAGTTTTGGAAACAACACGAAAAGACACGTTTCACTACATTATATCACTTGCCCACACTCTTGCTAGTAAATCAGCACTTAATGAATAAAACGCCACCATTTTTATGCATTAAAACTCGAAAAAACACAAGTTTTGGAAAATAATACAATGCAGCGACATGATTTTCTCGAGTTCCCGCCAAAAAAAATCCAACAAACCATTTGCATCCAACGGTTGCCCGCGTCTCTCACAATGTCGTTGGTCCATGTAGTGGGAAATGTCAATAGAGATAAGAAAAATTCTGGTGTGATGATGGTGCCAATTTTTTGACATACAAAAATATAAAGGAATTTATCGTCGTTCTGCTGTGTTTCAACTTTCTTGTCCCCAAGTCTGCCTGCTACAGTCGGGTGACCCGCGCACGGTACACTCCGAACGCTCACCCATCAATGTTTTAGTAACTTAAGTATCTACCTTGCAAATGTTGCAGTAGAGTTCCGAGGATGTAGATTTAGGCTCAGCCACAGGTTCCCCTCCTGTTTTTCCCTCTTCTTTAGTGGTCTTGATGAAGCGCTTCTCGCGGCGAATCAGTTGCTCCCTTGAAAATATAACATAAAAAATAAGTACATACAAATAGGATACATGTCTGTTAATTCGTCATAAATAAGAACTAAATAATAATACTTTAAATAATTAAAACATTTAGATAGATTAGTAATATACTCATTGTGATAATACTTGGTAGACATTTGTATTATGCATAGGTACGTAGTCTAAAATCGAATGTTTCTCTATACTCTGTTCACTGAGAATATCTAATATAGGGCGCTCTCTCTTGCACAATTGTATGTAATTGAAAAAGATGGTACTAGCTATTACGGTAATAACTATGTTCGTTATCTGCGACCAATGACGTGCATTTTGACGATTTCCCTATTAGACATTGTAGTTAATTGCAGCGCCCTAATAGGGTCTATTCTATCCAACGTGCAGTGCTCTATATAGTTATTAACAGTTAACGTAATATGTGAATTGACAAAAAAAAAATTAAATAGCAAAAAACAATAAATTGCAGTTGAGAATGGCTGGATATTCTGAACAACCAAATGTTTTCACATTTGTGTATGCAGACGAAAAATTACCAGTCATCGTTTTTTTTATGTAGAAAGAGTGGAATACAAGCAGACGGTTCACCTTATGGTAAGCAAACCGCCACCTGTGGATACCTGCAACATTAGTTTGTCTGCGATAAGCGTGTAAACGGACAAATTTTACCAATGTGTCTTCGAAAGTTTTCTGTTATGAAAGTAAAAAAAATAATTAAGTAAAGACTTACACACGGTGCTGCATGTTGCCCTGCAGCAGCAAAGGGTTCTTGGGCTTCTTGCGACCCTCCACAATCCTGAGAAACAACATTTAATAATGTGTAATAGATCCTGCTGAACAAGTCCATAACACGATAAGGTAAGATTTTAAGTAAGTTTGTAAATGTTGTGAGATAAAATAAGGTAACCTTATGAGGGAATGTGGTCAGCGGTTCTCCATACAAATGTATTCCCCTGTTTTCTTCCAGGATAATGTATTTAGACCAATTTTTTTTTTAATAAAGTCTGGGTCTACTGTAGAGGTAGACATACGTCTCTGTCATTTCTTTTTTTTAACTAATTGCTAAAGAAAAAATAACTCTTCAAAAATAACTATGAAGATTTTTAAAGGGTTTTAATTTTCTTTCAGCAGACGTTCTCGATTTCAATTCGACTGTATGTAGTAACGCGATTACTCTGCCAATTGTTGGTCCCGGTTGTTTGTTGTAGTTTCTATAACAACAACCGTCAGCTATGTCAGAGGCCTTCGGGCGGCACATTAACTCTGACACTAGGGCTGGCCACTCAGCCTATACGAACTTACTTACTTACTTTACTCTGCCAATATACTAATAATAATAATAAATACTTGTTTACTGTATATCTTTATCTTTTGCAACAGCTTTTATAAGATCCACTGCTGGGCCTAATTCACCACACTATTAGGCAATTTTACATTTGGAGAAATTAAAAAAAAATCTTCAACTAAATCCAGAGATCTTCGAATACTAATAAAAGCGAATATTAATTTATTCCTAGGCAATTTAATTATTAGGTATTATTAGGACCTGGGTATGTCCTAAAACTGCATCCAAAACCACCAAAAGGCGAGCAGCAGCGTCCTCTCGGTTAACGGTGGTGAGCATTCTGCGATCCCCAAGCCGCCTGCCAATCGTGGGGGGTTATGGCAACCCCTCCCTATTAAGGGGAGGCCTTCCTACAGTGGACGTTATCTGGCCGTTGATGACGCAATGTATTAGGTACACCTACCCGCGATGCGGTTTCCCATCATAATGCGCGTCTCCGTGCATCTTCGATGTTATCTGGATATCACACAGCTCGCAATACAAGTCGCGAGCCTTAAAAGGCGCCTAGAACATAAGTTTTATAAAATTAAGTACATAAACAAACATAGTGGTCAATTTGAAGGCTTTAGTTAACAGATTTAAACTAATAAAAATATCGTTGTCACTTTTTTACCAGCCTTGTTAGCTAAGGACAGCAATACTTTAGTTAGCTTAGTTAGCTTTAGTTTTAGTTATAAACGTTTTAGGGATCCCGTGTCTTGAAAACACCTCTTTAGTCTTTTCTATAACTAAATCCGTAGTTATGTTATTTAGTTTACAGACTTCTACATAATTTGAATAGTAATCTACAATGATTAGAAAATATTTCTTTTTATATTCAAATATATCGGAGCCCACTTTATACCATGGTAGCTTAGGAATCTCTATCGGTAGCATGGGTTCTCTCGTCGGGGCGTTTGAGTACTCCTGACAAACTTTACATCGCTTCACGTAAAGCTCGATATCGCGCGACATGTGCGGCCAAAACATTACCTGTCTCGCTCGCCGCTTGCACCGATCTATACCTAAGTGCCCTGCATGTACTATATGTAACATCATGTCGCGCAAAGTTTTTGGAACCACTACTGATTTATCTTTGAAAATGACATCGTCGACCACAAATAACTCGTCCTTTATTGACCAGTAGTCTTTAACATTATTACCGACGTCATATTTATTCTCCGGCCATCCTACAGTTACGTACTTTGTTAGTGTACATAAGTCTTCGTCTTTTTTACTTTCCTTCTTTATTAGCGTAAGCTTATCATTTGAGATAGGAACATTCTTTACAATCATCTGCACGTGGTATAGAATGTTTCTACTCACATCTTCGCTGTATAAGTCGGGTAAGGGCGAACGAGACAGCATATCAGGGATATACATGTACTTGCCGGGAACATAATTCACTATTAAGTCATACCCTTGTACTCTGAGCATCATTCGTTGAAGCCGGGCTGGGACAGACATCAACGGTTTCTTAAATATACTTTGTAAGGGTTTGTGGTCAGAATCTACTATAACGCTTCGTTGTCCATAGATGTATTGGTGGAATCTCTCGCACGCAAACACGATCGCTAACAGCTCCTTTTCGATCTGTGCGTACCTTTTTTGTGTAGCGGTGAGCGTCCGCGAAGCATACTCGACGGGGCGGCCGTCCTGCAGCAGCACGGCGCCAAGCGCGGCGGAGGACGCGTCCACGGCGAGCCGTACGGGTCGCCGCGGGTCGTACAGTGCCAGCACGCCTGCCCCCGTAACGCACTCTTTCAACTGCTCGAATGCCCTGCGCTCACTATCCTCCCAACGCCATTCGTTGTCTTTCTTTAACAGATTAGTTAACGGAATAGCTATTTCCGAATAGTTAGGAATAAATTTGGATAAATAATTTACTGCCCCCAAGAATCTCTCCAAACCTTTCCTATCGTCAGGGGCGCATATTTCTTTAATGGCCTTTATTTTATTGTAATCCGGCCTCATACCGTCCGCGTCGAACACGTGCCCTAGATAAGTCACTTCCTCTACACCGATTATGCATTTCTTTTTGTTAAATTTTAAATTAATGTCTCTCGCCCTCTCTAATAGCTTTTTCAGTCTTTGATCATGAATTTGCTTATTGTGTCCCCATATTATAATATCATCAATATAGTTTTCTACACCTTCAAGGTCTTCGAGCAGTTGACGCACCTTCGCGTGAAACACTTCCGAAGCACAACTGATTCCGAAAGGAAGTCTCAAAAATTGATACCTACCGAACGGTGTGGCAAAAGTGCACAGGTCGGCGCTCTCCTCATCCAGCTGCACGGCCCAAAACCCTGAGTGGGCGTCCAGAACCGAGAAGTACCTGGCGCCGTGCAGGCGCGCCGCCAGCTCCGCTAGCGTCGGCAGCTGGAAGTGCGCGCGCCGTACCGCACGGTTCAGCTCCCTCGTGTCCAGGCACACCCGAATGCCAGCGTCTTTCTTCGCGACCAGCACCAGCGGGTGCACCCATTGCGTAGGATGACTCACCTTCCTGATGATGTTCGCCTGCTCCATGCCTGATAACTCCTCCTGTAACTGATCACGTTGACCGTGCGGTATTTTTCTAGAGGCGCATATGACGGGCGGCACGGACTCGTCTATCACTATATGATATTTACCTGGCAAGCGACCTATCCCTTTGAACAAGTCATTATAATTAGACATTTCTATTGTCTTGATACGCTTTACTAAGCCTATAGTTTCACACGACTTCCGACCCAGCACACTACTACAACGCATGTCTGCTATCGCGAACTTGAGTTCATAAACCTGTCCCTTATGTGACCACGGCAAGATACACGTTCCCTTTGTAGGTATAACATCGTGCGTGTACGATAATAACGGTACATTTTGTTTCGTAATCATGTTATCAGTGAAACCCAACTCCGAAAATCTCTTATATGCTAATACGTTACAGTCCGCTCCCGTATCCAGCTTGAATTTTTCGCTTCCGTTTTCACAAAATAACACCTGATACCAGTTTTCCGAACTAGTTTTCTTATCATCGATCGTCGCAATGTAAAACCCGCCGTCTTCATCAGACTCACTATCAACCTCGCGGTCAACCTCATATACGCGCCGCACTTTATCGCGATTTCCATGTTTATTAAGCGAACACTTACAAACTCGTGCGAAGTGACCTTTACCCCCACACACGAAGCAGTCGGCGAACAGCGCCGGACAACGGCCCTCGGCGCAGCGAGCGTGCCCGCACCCGCTGCACGGCTCCACCGGCTGCATGCGATACGCCGGCGCCGGGCGGGAGTCGCGGCGGCCCCGCGCTGCGCCGCCGCCGCCCGGCCCGGCCGCCGGCCGCCCGCCGCCCAGGCGCCGGCCGCGGCCAGTCACTCCGTCGACATGCACGACCTCCTTGCTCGTGCTCGCACCCTCCTTACATATCTGCCGGCCGCCCTCCTGTGACGCCTCCTCGGCCTGGCATATTTTAAACGCCTTATCGAGTGTGAGTTCGTCGCTGCGAAGAAGCCGGTCCCTGACCGCGGGTTGACGAATCCCACACACGATTCGATCTTTGATTAAATCTTCTTCCAACGTTGCGAACTCACAGTTCCTACTCAGCAGTCGCAAGGCCGTAACATATTGCAGGATAGATTCCCCGTCGTCCTGACTGCGTGTAAAAAAATTATATCTCGCCAGCGTGATGTTTGACTTGGTTCCGAAGTAATTATCGAACTTTTTCAACAACACGTTCACGTCATCACTTTCTTTTTCGGTGTCGAAGCGAAATGTTCGATATATATCGAAGCCGTCTGATCCGATCAGGTTTACAAGTAAGCTGGCTTGAACGCTGGAAGGCTCCGAATGCGCTCCTGAAGCCTTCACGAACAGCATGAATTGCTGTCTCCACTTCTTCCAAGCTTCGGCGCGGCCCACCGGCCCGCCAGCGGCATCCATGTTTAACTCGGCAGGCGGACGGGCGTGTTCCATTGTAAATCCTTTATTTACGTTACGAAACTCGTATAAAACAACATGAAAACACCACCCACGATAACTATTACCGAGTACTATTATTTTGATCACTTTTTACGCCGTATTTATGCCACAATCAATTAAAACCGCTGTCACCATGTTATGTTATGAATAAGACCAACGAGTGCGAGACAACAACTACTTTATTTCCATCTACCTTCAAGTACATTATTAAATAACAGAACTACATACTATGACAGTTCTGTCAACTAAAACCTTCAAAATCAACCACATTGTGGTCGATTCTGACGGTTTTGGTTGCCAGTTATAAACGAATTAAAATATTGCTGACACTTTTTTACTAGGCATGTTAGCTAAGGATAGCAATACTTTAGTTAGCTTAGTTCTGTCAACTAAAACCTTCAAAGTCAACCACATTGTATCATTATTTCAGGTTTCTGAATGCATCACAGTTAAAGAGATGGTATTATACTCATCAGAGTGAACAACTTTTATTATTGTAAAAATAGATGGCTCAAATGAATGACATTACATACATTATCTTTTGGTATTCGTTTGTGCATGTAGTATCTTCACTAGGACTGAATCATTCCTAAATCTTCGGGCACCTCTACAGAAACACAGACGTTTATTATTATCTTTGTGATCAGACTATAATTATTATTTGTAACTTTCATCAAACACGCTTTGGAGAGTCCAAAGTGTGTTTACCTTCACAAACGTACCTAGCTTTATGATACGTACAGGTACATAGATGTTTTTTTGGTTACAGATGGATTTTGTTATTCATTATGTCGCGTAGGTCTATAACTCTATAACAACATGACGTTATGAATTATCAAAAGTTAGTATATCGTTTTCGTACTCGTATTTTCGATTATTTTTTTAATCTGGAAAAAAGACACAGAAAGAGGCGTCGCGGCGGCAAAGGTATTTCGAATGCAAGTAAGTACCTATATATTATGCGAAGTGATAAGCGGCAGTCGCATAGCCTCATATTATACAGGGTTAGTTCTAACCAGTTAGCAACCTTTTGAGGGCATATTCTGTACATGAAAACAAGCAACTTTTACTAAGTTAATGTTGGCCACATTGCAAAAATTATCTGCTGTTCCATACAAAAAGTTCATCGACCTTGTGCAAAATGTATGGAACAGGTGGTTTTTTTTCGCGATTTCAATGTTGGCCCCATAGTTAAAGTTGTTTGTTTTGATGTACAGAATATGCCCTTAAAAGGATGGTAACTGATTAGGACTAACCCTGTATAAGAAAAATATTAACCTGCCGGCCACCAAGCCATAAGCAAAAATTGCTTTATAAAATTAAATTTTAAAAAAAAACAGCGCAAATTCTACTAAATGACTGAGTATTATATTGCGCGTCACAAGGCGATAAGAGCACTCTGCAGTGCTAATTACGTGCTATATTGTACTATTATGTATTCTGTGGTACTATAAAGATTGACGATTCTATTCAAGATCACCCCTTTCTTCGTCTTGCAGTAGTTGTTGCAGGTAGTGTTAGCGGAAAGATGGTAATTTTGAATAACTTAAAAGTTTAAATTGCCTCATTATTTTCGTAGGTAGTAGTTATATTTTAAAATAGTGCACGTATGTACTTATACTATATAATAATCTTAGGCTGCGACATGTTTATGAGCAAGGAAATCTTGTCTCATTCGACAGCTGAAACAATCTTTCTATTATTTTATTATAATATTTCATATAGTATACAATGTACAACAAAACTGTTGAACAATACTAAAGGGTATGTGTGTACTCATCATTATGAACAAATTTTAATATGAGGCCAACCTCGCAAGAGTGAAAAAAAAACTGCTGTTCCACACAAAAACTTAATTGAAAAGTTCAGCTGATATTTTTTCGCGAATTGAATGTTGGTCCCATAGTAAAAGTTGTTCATAATGATGAGTGCATACATAGCCTTCAGTATTGTTCAACAATTTTTTGACAAATTGTATATTTTTCTAATGTTTTTTATTGACTACAAAACTGTGTAGGAAGGCATCAATTGACGGAAGAAAGTGGGATAACAAAGTACCTACCGTGAAGTCAGTGGACAATCGAAACAACATACTTTTCATCCCGGAAATACAACAAAATCGAAGGACGTAACAATTTTTTTAGTAAATTTATTTACTATGTACAAACCAATGACTGCTCACCCCATAGACACCTGGTATGAGGCGAATATTTTCAGTTATGACGTTAGTAGGTACAAATCCCCACCCAATGACACCACAACACCAGTACTACGATCATAACATTCAATAGGCGTTCAGTAAGCCCCGAGGCAACTGAGCTGAACTGGGCTGGGCTGATCTTGTCTACAGAATGAGAAGTCGCTGGCACAAAATCATAAGACCCTTACGTCAACTGACGTATGGGAAGACAATTGGTTGCAATGCAAGTTTCATTTTGCCGACAACATTCACATAATCTTCACTAGCTACACTCTGTCGACAATACAACGAGTTGACAGTTGCGCAAGTGATAGTAATTATTAGCTAATATAGGCTATTCTAATTCTATGGATTTCTCTTGTACATAGAAGCAGCATGTTCGGGTGATGAACAAATAATAAAAACCGGCCAAGTGCAAGTTGGGCTCTCACTATGGATTTCGCAATTCCGAAATATTTTTTTTTAAACAATTAAAGTGTGTAGAGACTTGTTGATTGTTGTGGTACGGAAACCCGCGAGCGAGTCCAATTTGCACTTAACAGAGTTCTAAGAGATTAGGTCAGCGTTTGACCACCATTTATGATCGGAGCAGGCAGACCAATTGACTCTAAACTTGAGATGTAGATAGAAGAAAAACAGCATTTGTGAAACTGAATTAAAATTTTCACTCGATTATACATAAGTACAAGAAAAAAACCACACGAAATGACAATGTTTATGGCACATTGTAATTTCACAAAAAAATACAAAGCTATCATTGTTAAAAATTATGTGAACAGATACTGTCGTCAAAATATCTATGGAAACATTACATTGCCAAATTGTCTATTTACCTCATTAGGTCCCATGTTTCCATGTGTCTTCGCTAGCCATTTCTTTTGATTTTTTAAGTGATTTTTTGATATATAATGCATCCGCGCTGCAAAAAAAAACAATTAGTAATAAACAAGTTATCAATTGCATAGTACCATAAAATATTGGCGTATACATCATAGGCATTCCTTGTCTATAAGCACTTGTTTTGTGCACACTATTTGTTCGGGGCGATTTTTAGGGTGGCCATAGTTACTTGCTGGCATTTTATCTGTCTCTCGATTACATCTACATTTCCCTGATTCAGGATAAGGCTTTTCAAGTATTGTGTAATGTAATAGGTATTTTTTAATAGTACATAGGCAAAGGTGTGTTAATTGGTAGGTTTGTTATATAATATAATATTATGATAATATATATATGGACCTGGGTATGTCCTAAAACTGCATCCAGAACCACCGGAGGACGGGCAGCAGCGTCCTCTCAGTTAACGGTGGTAACCATTCTGCAATCCCCAAGCCGCCTGCCAAGCGTGGGGATTATGGCAACACCTCCCTTTAAGGGAGAGGCCTTCGTCCAGCAGTGGACGTCTTCCGGCTGTTGTGTGATGTGATATATATTATTTAGAATGAATCTTATATAGTAAAAAAAAATAAAGCAAAGCTTATGTAATTTTTGCTACATAGATATAGCACACAATCTCACAGGGTTTTACACACATATGTTGCAATTATTTAAACTAAAATTTAAAATTTTAAGCACTGCAGGCCCAGCTTGCTGTGACAAAATCTTCTCTATTCTTACAATCATGAAAAAACAGGACAAGTCTACGACTCTGCAAGGGCGGATCCAGGGCCAGGGGTCATGGGTCATGACCCCCCTGGGATGGGTGTAGGTCGACTACTGATAGCTTTTCTAGTTGTAATGGAATTGGAGCCTCTAGAGTCTAGACCTCGACTCGACTATATGACCCCCTGACTTAAAAGCTGGATCCGCCCTTGCGACTCTGTATAAGTTTGTCTCGTATTCACATGTCAAATTGATCGCGAGACGCATGCTAGGCCTGCTAGTAATAAACATGATTGATGTTAACCCGAATTATAAAAATCACAGCAATGCAATGCTGCTACTTGCAGTATGCTGATGGAGATTGATCAGATTATGTGTCATACCCATTGAGCTAATATCTAAAGAGTCACAATCTCTAAGTGAAAACAGTCAAAAAACGTCCGACTGCCGTTTTACATACCTATACGTGCATTATATAGTTCACAATTGTTCGAACTTAAACGTTATGTCGCTTATATTGTGTTCAATGTATGCTTGAGCGCTTGTGTCTTATCGTAGTTCAAGTTGGTCAAAAAGTCGAGTTTTGGCTCGGCCACTTTTTTTTTGCACGATGGTGACTTTATATTTATTAGCTCAATGGTCATACAAGTTGCTTCTATGTATATCTTAACATTTTATACAATCTAGTTCAAAGGGGTGAGAAGTCTTGCATCCCGCTCAGAACATATTGTGTTTATAGTTTTGTAATATTGTAATAAAATTATTAATCTAACTGAAAGAGGGTGATTTAAAATGGATAAATGAAATATAAATATTAATAAAAATATTTTTACGATATCAAAGAATAGTTTAACATAAAATTATAATTTTGGAAATTATTAATAAAGATTTTTCTTTTTCTTTGAAGTTTGTAAATATAATTCTTAATTTTGGTTTACAAGGCCAATGTTTTATTTTAAACTATAAAAACTAATGCAACAAAAGGCTGCCTCAATCACCACCAATAACCATAGCATGCATCATTGCGGGAAGATAGTTATTGATACAAAAACCTTATAAAACTGATTCTATGAAACTACGCTTTTAAAGAAAAGAATAACCGACTTCAATTTCGACTAGCTGGATGAAATCTTCATATTTTCCAGATATTTTGAGTTATTCCAGTAATTTTGATTTGAAAACCAAACTACTGGACCGATTTCGATAAAATTTATATGGGACCTCCTCTGAAGTATCACCTACCATTAAAAAAAAACACTTCAAAATCTATTAACAATTGGCGGAGTAATCGCGTAACATACATACAAAAAAAAACATACAGTCGAATTGAGAACATCTTTTTTTGAAGTCGGTTGAAAATATAAATTTATGTTGAAAATTGGAAAATTAACTGGTAATGACTTACATATGACGTAGGAATCAAAAGGGGTGTCGCAGAGTCCACAATACTCTGGCTGGATCAACGACAGCAGATCATGAGGCAAGTTCTTTAAGTGATCTTTAGTAACACCACATTCTGGAAATAATTCATACATTACATCTAATGAATTAGCTAAAAACTTTCATGATTAATAGGCTAGTTGACTGGTTTTTTTTTATTGTCCTATTAAAATGCGGCCCATAAATATAGCTGATTAATGAAAACAAAATGTAAAACTCAAGAAAAATAAGCAACTTATAAGCATTTTAATATCATGCTAGACAGAGAGGAGATTATGACGTCACTTCTCTGTACGCCATATAAATTCTATTCTGACAAGTATGGCGCACAGAGGCGTGACGTCATTGCTTGTTTTATGGGAAAGGGACAGAGTTTCCTCTACAAAAAACTTTAAGCGCTTATATATCAGAACATTAATAACCGATTTAAATTATTTACTTAAATTCTTCATCAAAGCTATTGGTTTCAACGATATAAACATCAGTCATCTACCCTATTATTTAAACACCTACCTTTTAAATAATATTAGCAAAAAGAGTTACTAGGAGTATGCCATATCCTATAAGTGTGAACTTACTCATTAAATACTTGAGCGCTCTATCATCTTCAATATTCCTTCGATTGGGGCCTCTAGGACCATACCCACGCCCCCACATAGGAGCCCTTGGAGGTCCTGGTGGTCTCATTGGACCCATCAATGGGGGTGGCATCCGTGGTGGCATCCGTGGTGGCGGTCCAGGCATAAAGGGCCTTGGCCCATAGCCTCCACCTGGGCCGTACCCACCCCTATAGTCGCCGTAAGCATCGCTATAGCGAGGTCGCCTAAAAATACACATGTGTATTAAACTGCTGTTATTTTCAAGTTAATACTAATACTATCTCTGCTCAACAAACAAAGCACCGGTAGTCTGGTACCAGTGTGAGTATTCACACTGGTACTGTTGGAGACGGCAACCTCTTTCTGAAATAGGAGTGCGGAAACCTATAGTTTTCGAGAAAACAATAAAACTGAATTTAGAGGTTAAGTATGGAAAAAATGTTTAGGAATGTACTTTATCGACCGATTTCTTGATGTAACTTTGATATAACTCGAATCAGGATGCTCCGAGTCGGATTTGTCACTTATTTAGTAGGTACCGATCCAAATCAAATTCAACTCCGGGTGGGCTTCCCGCCAGAAGATCTTGCGGTCGCCCCTGAGTGTCCCTTCGCTTCGCTAAGGAGGTCACCGGCTCGCTTCGCTCTCCACCTCCCTCTTCGATCCACTCGGTCTCGTATCGCTCGGTCCCTTCAGGACCACCCTTGCGCTTCTGGCTCCCGCGCTTTTTATACACACTCTAGGGGTAGGGACCACAAGACTAGGTGGAGTCGGGGTGCTCTGATTCGGATCTGTCACCCATTTGGAACCGAACCAACTCATGTTGTAGTGTGGAGACAATTACAACCATGGAGGTGTAATTACGCTTAGATTTCATATAAATACAGTATTGCACGAGTAATGAGGATTTTTGGGTTGAAATAAAAAAAACCTTTACTTCGTTCCCGCTTTAGCCTAACCTATCCGAGTCATATATATCACCGGGCTTTAATATAGGTACATTTTCCATTACACCACTAACTGAGCTAATTAACAAAAAAACTAAACCAAAAAATCTAAAAGCACTAATCATACTTAGGACCAATAACTCTATGAACAAAGAAATTAGTAACATTACTATTTATGACAACTAATCTTAGGATGTATAACCATTATGTCACTCTAGTATTAGGATCGACAATAACAAGGACAAAAAATTATTAAGCCCGTAAAAATTATGTGCATGTATCATTATGACTACAGTAGTTTATGACTAGATGCGTATGACTAATGACAATAGGACAAAAATCAGTATGACAATTCTTTGGACCCCCTAAGAAATATGTTTTAAAAGCTTAAACAGGAAGAAAAATTATGACCTAAGGCAGGACTCGAACCTGCACACAAGCAGCCTCTATGGCTTTCCATTCCAACTGCTTTGCCAATTAAGCTACAGAAGTTTTATCTGCCTTAGATACCAAATATCTCAAAAATTTACAGATTGCGCCACCAACGCTTTAGTTGGTAGCTTGAAACAGTGTCCTGCCGGAGGTCATCATTTTTCTTCCTAAACAGGAAGAAAAATTAAACTCCAGCTTTAAAAACATAGAAATACCATAAGTGTGGAAACACTTCATACAAAATATTCAAAACTAAGAAATATGATTACAGGGCAGCAGGGCTGTTTACCAAACAAAGCAACTTACTTATTGTTCCTACCAGGTGGTACGGCTGGCGGTCCCATGTTATCCCAAGGAAAGTTATCTTCATCAAAGGCTCCTGCCATGCCATCACCGTCATCATAACCGCCTTGATAATTATTGAAGCTATTATTGAAGAATCTACGCATTTTATGTACCTAGCTACTTCTTTAGCGTAATAATCTATGAAAAATTTGATTCTGTCCGTCCGGCGAACACGAATAAACACAGTTCTTCTACAGGTACTGTTACGCCTGTAACATAACAAACAGATTATTTAGGTATTTATATCACCTACATGTATTGTGTTAACTATTTGGCTTAGCTGTTAATGGGAGCAGCGAAGACCAGTGAAGAAGGAATAAGGTATGCAAAAAAAAACAGTACCTACTACAATACAAAATGAAAAAAGAATAAAGTACTTATAGTAAAAAAAAAATACTCAGTACCTATTACGATACAAAATATCAATGAGGAATCAGAAGAATGAGCATACTGTGTATTACACAAATATGGAAAAAATAAAAGATGTTCTTACAAGCCCAATTTAACATGTGCTTCACTCCAGAATCCTCACCTCTGAAAACTTCATGAAAATCGAGTTTGAAAATGCAAATATATAATCATTAATTAGTCATAATTTAGTCACCAATGTGAGATAATTAGTCGCATCGTAATTCCGAAGTTATAGGTAGGGTTTGATGAGTTTGAAAATGTCTATTTGCAGCTACAAAGATCTCATAAAAACCTCTACAAATAACGATATTTACTAACGCAAGGCAGGCAGTATTATAGGTAATACTTCACCGGGACAGTCATACCGACGACTGGGGTGGGAGGGTGATAGGAGGTGTGCCCATCGATCTTCATATCGGTCATCCCTATCGTATCGTCGTATATAGTCATATCGATTAAGATTTACACCAATTTACAATATTCAATGTACACTAAAGACTGTACCTAAACAAATTGTATGTAGTTATGTAATTGTAAAATATTTTTTGAATAGTCAACAATGACTAATAGGTGTGTGGCCTAATGTTTAATTTATGACAAATAACAGGTTTAGTGATGAATATAACTATATACATTACACATACTGAAAAAATAACTTGTATTGGCTAATAAATCTCTGAGATATGAGCGTTTAAAGTTTTAGGTGGGGCTAGAGAGGGGAGGGGAGGCTATCCCTTTCTTCCATGTGTTAGTATAGCATTTGTATGCCGCACCTGAGGCTTGACGTCATTGCTCAGGGTTGCATATTGCATAGGGTGCTCTATGTCTAAATTGAAATTAAAATACTTAGAACTTATTTATTTTTAAATTATTTAAATTTTAAAGTTTTCGTTGATAGGCTCTATTGATGATCAGCTTTTTATGAGGTAATAAAAAATTTGTAGTCATCATGCCTATTATTGACACCAATTTTGAACTTCAAAACTTAAGTTTTGTATAAGTATCAGGTGAGGATTCTGGTGTGATTTGTTCACACCAGAATCCTCACAAACTTTCCTTTATAACTCTGGAACCCTTGTAGCATTGGTTTTGAGTTTTTGAGTTGGCATATCGTAACAACCAATTGACGACTAAATTTTGGAATCAAAACCACTCTAGCCCTCACCGTTCGCTCGCATGAGAGGTGGGGATTCTGGCGTGAACTTCACACCAGAATCCTCATCAACAATCCTCACCCTACCTATAACTTCGGAATTACGATGCGACTAATTATCTCACATTGGTGACTAATTATTGTCAAAATATTTGCATTTCCAAAACCGATTTTCATGAAGTTTTCTGTGGTGAGGATTCTGGCGTGAAGCACATAATTTAACAATTGATTATGTACAGGACTGCTAATAAAGCTGCCGGTAAAGTATCACTTAGAATATAAGTAATAAAATGTAAATAGAAGAACTAGAAATCAAAGAGAAGTTAGAAACTACGATAAGATTTGTATTTTCCACTTACAAACTCACAACTCTACTCGCTCGTAGGTAGTATTGAATTATCTGCTCACAACATAGCACAGTGTAACCTAAAGTTATAAGAGAGCTGGCAGCTAGTAGTAGTAGAGGACAGAAGCCCAAAGAATACTATTACTTTAGTTTACTTACAGGGAGAAGCCCTAAGGCAGCCTGGCGAGAGTGCCATAGTGACAGAATGAACAAGACATGTATGAAATGGTCACTAGGAATAATGGTGTTTTATAATTTGTTCTTGGCCATGGATACTAGGCCTTCAGCTGAATAAATATTTCTTCATCGATCCTTCTTATTCCGACTAAATGAGTTTTAGCCTCAGTCCAAGTTACACACAGTAAGTCACCGTCAAGTCCAATCATGTCCTAATAATGTCGTGGCAAGTTTACTACAAGCTTCTTCGGAGTTTTGGAAACAACGCGAAAGACATATTACACCATATTATACTTTCCCAAACTCATGCACATCAGTCGGCACTTAATGAATAAAACGCCACTATTTTTATGCAGTAACACCCGAAATAACACAAGTTTTGGAAAATAATACAATGCGGCCACAAGGTTTTTTCGCGTTGCCGCTAATAACACCCGGAATAATGAACGGTGATCTACGCAGTCGCCATCCAAAGAGTATTTAACCACTACTATTACGTTACTTACTCTATGCTACGTTATACCGCCAATATTTGATTTGGTTGTCAAATTTGTTTATTGTTGTTAAGCGTAATATTTCTCTGTTTTGACCAAAATTCGTTAATGTATATAATGTATATTATGTGAATGAGACATTAAGTGAATATATTATAAAATGTTGTATATATAATAAATAAAATGTATTATAAAAAATGTGAAATTTGTGGCATTAGATCCGGCCGATCAAATGGCCAAAAACGAATCTTCCTGGCTAAATTTCCTTTAGATGAAGATAGGTAAGCATCAAAAAACTATTTTGTAAGGCTGTTACAGAATAATAATTACTTGATTTACAGTTTTAGCTTAAAGAATAAGTAATATTAAGAAAATAAGCCATCAGTAGTACCAATAGTGTTTGACCCTTTTTTATCGACTATCGATGTTTATTATTTACTTTTAAGTTTTTTTTTTGTTTTTAAGCAGATATGATGCATTGCAAAAATAATAATGCAATAAATGTTTTTGCTAGGTGTAAACAATGGGTTAAAGTGACTGGGAAGGAGGACTTGGTTTACGTACCCATTGAAAAACTACATCAATTAAAAAATATTTGTGGCAGTCATTTTCTGCCAAAAGATTTCAAGAAGAGGAAGACACAACTTAGAAAAAATGCTGTCCCATCTGTGGCACTGTCTGCAGAAACATTGCCAGATGGGCTATTCACTAATTTTCCTCTACACATAGCAAAAACTGATCAAACAGGTTTCGATTTATTTTTTTAAACCTTATTCATAGAATCTGACTAGCACTTGTCTAGTTTCTGTAGTAACTCCCGAATATTTATATTTTACAGAGTTGACTTGTATTATTTATAAAGAACATGATTACTGTGGCCCTTGGACTACTACACCTGGTAAGATTAACTGTTTTTTTTCTGGAATACCTTCTTTTGTAATACTCAGTTAAATAATACATACTACATTGTATGTCCTATATAATATACATAGATCTCTATAATATACACTCGGGTTTATTTTAGGCTTCCCCTCGCCATCGGGTCGGGCAAACATTGTCCTCTTGTTTACAATAACCTTCTTTCTGCCTTGTATCACATAGTGTATTTCAATACGTTTGTGAGTAAATTAAAAGTGAAATAGAAGGACATAAAATACTTATCTACATGAAACGTTAATCAGTACCAAAAAACATTCAAAATAGCGCCAACTCGCTTAGTGCACGCGTGGTGTTCGTGCTAATGGTGCTCGCGAAATAATTATTAATAAATCTTTTTTTTATTGCAGCATCTTCAACATCAATTGCTGAGCCAGTGGTTGTAACATCAAGAAAGAGAAAAATATGTTTTATCGCAGGTAATGTTTAAAACAAATCACAGGCATGAAATTATTAAAAACCAGCTGCACTCCGCGAAGGAGTAACAATCATACACACAAACACGCGCGCGCGCGCGCGCGCCGACAAACTAGAATTTATAATATTAGTGCGATTAGTGTTAATCATTCGTTGAGTCATGAGTCAATAAATAAAATAATAAAATGTTAGAGAAATTAGTTTAAAGAAATTATGTCATCGATTTCATGGGTAACACAATTTTTAGTAATATCCATTTGAATAACTAATTTTGATTTTATTGCAGAACCTTCAACATCAACTGCTGAGCCAATGACTGAAAGATCTATGGAAAAATCTGAAACTGTTACAGGTACATAAATTACTCAATCAAAGGCTTAGGACATTTCCCGTATGCCTAGTGCCGTTGGCCTAGTGGTGCAAATTTCCCATACTTCCTTGTATGAGCTAGGCCGAAAATAAACTAATGGTGTCGATTCTGTTGCACCAATAACTAAACTAAACTTAATTTGACAGGACGAAACCTGTTGACATTATTTTCTAACATATTGAAATGAAATGAGACGAGTATAATTATAGTCCTGTCAGATTAGTTTAGTTTAGTGAGCGGTGCAACAGAATCGACACCATTGTCTATTGTCATAATGTCACATGACTTTATTTCGTCAATTATAGGGATAAAAAAGGTTGCCATACTAAAGCATACTTAGTTAAATGTTTTTTTTTATTGCAGCACCTTCGAAATGAATTTAATTTTCTATCTTGTTTTTTTTTTGCCAAGTTTCTGTAGTAACTCATGAATATTTGTATTTTACAGAGTTATCATCTATTATATCTAAGGAACACGATTACTGTGGTTCTTGTACTATTACACCTAGTAAGTTTTTTTCTGGAATACTACTGGAACTGGACTACTACTGGAACTTGTAATGTAATACTCAGTAGCACATTTTTTTTATTGCAGCATCTTCAACATCTATTACTGCTGAGCCATTGATAGAAAGATCAAAAAAGAGGAAGATATGTTTTGACACAGGTAAGGTTTTAAAATGTCACATTTGTGGAATCATAAATAAAAATATCATGCAAGATGATGATCTGTTAGGACGGGTCATGTATGGAAGATCAAAAAATATCGAAGGTAGAGAAATTTGTTTAAAGGAACCATATTCACGATATTTGGGTTACAAAAACTGTAATTGAAGATTTAAAAACTTATATACGATTCGGGATTAAAGATGATTTTTTTCAATCGACTTCATAAAAAATACTATTACATTTACGTTTTAATGGATTCAATTAACATGTTTCTATAAATATTCCAGAATTTCAGAAGACTGCAAAAACAGCACCCGCAACACCCCAAAGAAGAAAACCAACGATTGCAAAAGTAGAACATTCACCTCAGAAAAGAAAACTATTGAATAAATTAAGAAATACTAAAATTTTAATTAAAAGTCTGAGGAAAAAAGTTGCTCAAATAGAAAACATTTCATCACCCGTACTAAAAAGTCTTATAGAATCGACTATACAGAACGAAAAACGGAAATCAAAAGGTCGACGCTGGTCAAATTTAAATAAGAGTGTGGCCCTCGCCTTCTACAAGAAGTCTCCTAAAGCATATAGATATTTATGTCAACTTCTATCAATGCCAAGTGTGCGAACTTTGCAAACAATTTTGGAGGGTATGAAAATGGAACCAGGTGTTGATCCTTGCATTGTAATGCATTTGAAAGCGAAAGCGGACAAGTTAAAAGATGAAGATAAAGTATGTGTAATTTTATTCGACGAAATGGCATTGAAAAGTCGTCTTATTTATAACGTTGCAGGAGATAACATTGATGGATATGAAGACCTGGGCGAAGAAGGCGGACGTTCAGGGAAAATTGCAGATCATGCCCTAGTTTTCATGCTTCAGGGGATACATAAAAAAATTAAGCAACCCATCGCACATTATTTCGTGAAGGGAACAATCGGAACAGAAAAATTAGTTGTCATTATTAAAACGGTTATTAGAGCTATGACTGCGGCCGGATACAAAATTATAGCAACCGTTTGTGACCAGGGACCAACCAATGTTGGTGCATTAAATATGCTCAAAAAGTTCAGTAGGCTTCCTGTTGAGTCACATTATTTTTTACTAGAAAACGAAAAAGTTTTCATAATATTCGACGTACCACACCTGTTCAAATCAATTCGAAACAATTTCCTACAAGCTGGTGAATTAGTAATGGATGGCAAGACGGCAAAATGGCAACATTTAATTAACTTAGAAGAAAAAAATCGAACCACGCTGCACTTTAAGAAAATTACAAAATTACACGTAAACCCGAAATACAGGTCGAAAATGAGGGTAAAACTGGCTGCCCAAATATTAAGCAACACGGTGGCTGCAGTACTAAAATTACAATCTGAAATTGAAAATGCACAAGAAAGCAAAGAAATTTTACAAACAGCTCAAGTAGTGGAATCACTCGACTGCTTATTTGATTCCACGAATGGACCAGCTTCTATGAAAGATATGAAAAGGAATATACGACAAAATGTGTCCAAAAATAGTTTTCACCATCAAATTTGGCCAGAATACAAACAGAAATTGAAGACTCTCCAGTTTTTTAAATCAGACAGTAAAATTAGATTGAAAAATGTTAGATGTGTCAATGGATACATAATAACGATTTCATCACTTCAAGACATATGGAAATTCGTAAAATCTAAAAATTTCAAATACCTTAATTTACGACAATTAAATCAAGATGCTTTGGAGAATTTGTTTGGGATCATCAGGCAACATAGTCCAACAAACAGAAACCCTTCTTGTCACCACTTTATATCCGCACTGAAATCGTCAATATTAACTCGCCTTAGTACGCCTAAAAGTAGAGGGTCGAATTGCGAAGATGATGCCAACGAAATTCTTTTTGACTTTCAGGACATTATATTCTCGAATCACCATCAAGAGAAAGGGAAATTTGACTCTGTTGTTCATAATGAACACACAATTTTGGACAATGTCGCTCATCCCGTTGTACATATTCCAGAAGCACAAATTTTTGACGAAGAGTTGGAGAAAATGTTCAAATCGTTTGACAAACAGCCAACTGTTTATGTAAGCGGATATTTGGCATCAGTACTCTTAAAAAAAATTTGTTGTGAACAGTGCATCAAATGTATGAAAGTTACAAATCCTCAGCCAAATTCATATTACAATTACATTGCTTTAAGAGAATGGTGGCCTGACAAAACCTGTCTTACTTATCCGACTTTACGACTTTGCCAGACTATAGACGATGCAACGATGACCTTTGAGCGGGAAGTAAAACCTATCATCTACATGAAAGATGTTAGTAAATTTGCAAAGACAGTGATGCTATCCAGTACTGACTTTTCATGGGTGTGTCAAAATCATAAAAATAAAATGATAGATCAGATGTTGGGCCGTCTAAGCCATTTGCTGATTCGAAATGAATGCGGAATAATAAATCGATCATTCGCATTACGGGAAGAAGATTCTGCAGATACTGCGAAGAAAGCGCAGCAACTGAGCATAGGAAAATAAAACCCAAAGTTAATTGATTGATTGATTACCCTTTATTGTTCACACCAAGAATTACACAAAGTTCAGGCTAGGAAGAACAAATTGAATAAAAGAGGGGGGGGGGGGGACTAGAGGAGGCGCAAGCAGCCTTTTTTATAATAACGTTTCCAGGTCATCCAGAAACCATGAAAAGACAATATATGGCAGCTTGCACTGTAAAAGTGGTTTTGCGACTCTGCATAAAGCTGTGATGGAGCGAACAGCAAGATCGAAATACATGATACCCTCGAATGACTCAATTTTAATCACCGCCAAATTCACCAAGATAATGCTGGACGACAAGATCCTTACAATCCATGACATCGAAGATGATGCCATCAGTCGATTCTTGCGGTGAACATAGGCTGCGTCACGACCATCAAAGAGTACAACCTGCATAAAAGATCGGAAAGTGGCGGTGATGGAGGCCCTGGGCCAGGAGTCATCGTCAGCCATAAAACGCCCACTGCTGGTCGAAGGCCTCCCCTTTATAAAGGGGTGTTGCCATAATCCCCACGCTTGGCAGGCGGCTTGGGGATCGCAGAATGGTCACCACCGTTAACCAAGAGGACGCTGCTGCCCGTACTCCGGTGGGTCTGGTGCAGTTTAAGGACATACCCAGGTCATACCCACTGGGAGAACACACCATCTCATCTGGAACACTCAGTCAAAAAAACAGCACTCTACTACTGATTGCTTTCATTGGAAAATAACGGCCATCTACACTTCTAATATTATAAAGAGAGAGAAAAAGACTAGATTTTTTTGTTAGATTAGATTTATGTTTGTTTGTATTATATAAACTAAATAAATAACTTTTTTTTTTTTAAACATATTTTTTTGCTATAAATTAAACGAAATGTATTAGGAACCTTATGTGGTCGATTTTGAAGGTTTAATTTGACAGAATTAAACTAAAGTATTACTGTCCTTATCTAACATGTCTGATAAAAAAGGAACATCAATATTTTAATTAGTTTAGAAAACTTTTCAACCGTTAGTCACTGCTTTAGATGCTCTGCCATCTTCTCCCTGACGTGAAGTTGCACGTGCTAGAAAAGGACAGAGAAGTTTAAGCAGTGACTAAGAGAATCGAGATTATTTTAGGTAAGGCTGTATATTTCTGTAGCTAAATTATCGATAAAAAATATATGGGTGTGTGCATCCCTATTTGAGGTAATTATATTGTTAGGCTGACAGTGACATCTCTACCATTACGTCATATGTTTTTTTTAAATATTTTTATATTAATTTTTTTATTAATTATTCATAATTTTTTTATTGGATTTAAAAAAAAGACATCTTGAGTGACTGTTTTTTTCGTTTTACTCTATGGAACACCCGTCTCTTATTAGGTTTACTTACTCTATGCCCTAAGGAGAAGCCGATCAAGATCAAGCCGCGTTGGTATAAAATTATTAGATTAATTTGCGTCAGTGTCAGTGTTTTTTGGTTTTTTTTTCTTAGTTCTTGACATCGCACGTTGTGCATTCTGCCAGTGTCAAGTTTATGATTTTTTCAAGTATTTATATGTAAATCAAGTCAAATATGTAATGATATCACAGTCAGTCACACGAAATTAGTCATAGTCGAGTCCAAGTCATGCCCTAGTAAAGTTGTGGCGACTTTACAACTTTACTATGAGCTTATACGGAGTTTTGAAAACAACACAAAAAGACATGTTTCACCACATTATATCACTTGCCCACACTCGTGCATGTAATTCAACACTCAATGAATAAAACACCACCATTTTTAATCATTAATTCGCGAAAATACACAAGTTTAAGAAAATAATAGAATGCTACGACATGATTTTTCCGTGTTCCCGCCAAAACTCCCAGTGTCAGTGTTACCATACCAGATGAAACTTCCAAATTACCGTGTCAGCGAGGCCAATCATGTAACTGGAGTTTTGGCGGGAACGCGAGAAAATCATGTCGCTGCATTGTATTATTTTCCAAAACTTGTGTTTTTTCGAGTGTTAATGCATAAAAATGGTGGCGTTTTATTCATTAAGTGCTGATTTACGAGCAAGAGTGTGGGCAAGTGATATAATGTAGACAAACGTGTCTTTTCGTGTTGTTTCCAAAACTCCGAAGAAGCTTGTTGTAAAGTTGAAACGACTTTACTAGGGCATGATTGGACTTGACTGTGACTTACTGTGTGTGACTTGGACTATGACTACGACTCATTTAACTGCAGAAAGAAGGATCGATGAAGAAATATCTATTCGGCTGAAGGACTAGTATCCATGGCCAGGAACTATTAAAAACAACAAATCATGTACGGCCTTACTTAAAAAAACTTCTCAACCGTAACGTTAGTCACTGCTTAAGATGCTCTGCCATCTTCTCTCTGACGTGAAGTTGCACGTGCTAGAAAAGGACAGAGAAGTTTAAGCAGTAACTAAGAGAATCGAGATTATTTTGGGTAAGGCTGGTAATCACTAGTAAATTTCTCTGTGTAATCATGTATTAACTGTTCGGGATCGCGATTTGTCATAAATGTCACATATCACTGTCCCGCCAAAACTCATTTGACCCTGCAGGGCAGGACGAAACGCCAAAAGACGACGGATTTGCTTACGAAATCAATGAACTCGTCCGATAACGATAGCGAGAGAAATCCCTCCGTGATACCGTGAAGCTGTGACAGTGACAAGTGAGAAATTATGACAAATCTTATCCGAATCGCGATCGCGATAGATCGGTGGTCGATTTGACGCTCCAAAAAGAAGAGAGCAGAAGTCAGCATTGTCAATGCTGAATGCATGTGTTGCACAATCAACAACAGCCTAAAATGAGACACTAGCGTCCAATTACCAATACCAGTATGGGCTATTATCTCGCTTAACAAACATAGGTAATTACAACAGATATAACATTACGTGTAACCAAATTGACTTGTACCCACTAAAACGTATAAAGAATGTTCAACGGCCAAGTCACACAACATTAACTATAATAATAAAGAAATCGCAGTAAGGAACCTTTTTTTTTTTTTAACTTTTAACTTTTTATCTTATAAGTGTGCGTTTGACCACCAACTCGCCTGTTGGTAAGCGACGATGTGGTCGAGGATGAAGCACGCAGACTTAGAAGACACCTATTCACTCTGACCTTGAAGAGGTCTAGATTATATCTCTCAGGAAACAAGGAAGCCGGCAGTTTGTTCCACTCCTTGGCTGTACGAATTAGAAACGTGGAGTCAAAACGTTTGGTACGTATCCAAGGAAAATCCACAATATAAGGATGATAGTGGGCCGTCTTTCTACTTGTCCTGTAGTAAAAAGGTGATGGAAGGATAAGGTCGTACAACTCATCGGCACATTCTCCGAAATGAATCCTGTAGAAAATTGACAGACTTGCCACCTTCCGACGGTGCTCCAGGCCAGGCTATAAAGCTTTTGAGCTACCAGCTTGTCGTCACCGATAAGCCGAATAGCACGCCGATCAACCGATTCAAAAGCTTCGAGCTGGTATTTGGCCGAGCCGTCCCAAAGGTGGCAGCAGTACTCCACACACGACCGGACTTGTGCTTGATACAGCGTAAGCAACTGTCCCGGTGTGAAATACCGCCTAACTTTACGCAGGACCCCCAGCTTTTGCCCAGCTAATTTAGCTTTTGACTCCAGGTAGACTCCGTAGTTGAGTGTCGGAGTAAGAGTTAGCCCTAGGAGGTCAAGATGATCTGCCAATGGTACAGGGACATTCCGGAAAAATGGAAATAGAGTGAACGGACACTTTTTGGCGGAGAAAAGACATGCCTGGGTTTTACTGGCGTTGAATTTAACAAGGTTCTCGTCTCCCCATTTCGAGACAGTTGCGAGAGCCTGATTCATACGCTCAACTATGTCTACCCTCAACGCCTGGATTTCCGCCTTGCTGGCTCTTGGGTTGGATATGTATCTTTCCACAACTGTGCTGTCATCTGCGTACCCAAAGATACCGGGTATAAGCAGGTCATTAATGTGCAGCAGAAAAAGAGTTGCAGATAGTACTGACCCCTGAGGTACCCCGGCATTAATTGCCAATAGATCAGATGTACAGCCGTCAACGACTACCCGAATCGATCGTTCCCTCAAAAAATCTGCGATCCAACTGCATAGACCAGTAGGTAACCCGTATGAAGGAAGCTTGTTAATAAGGCTTTCATGCCAGACCATATCAAAGGCCTTTGAGATATCGAGAGACACAGCTATGGCTTCACCTTAGACTCGGCACGACTTTGTCTAGATTTCATTACTTTTTAGAGATAAACAAGCAGCTCCATCGAGACTTGGCTAGTTTTTTACAGAATGTTTTTGGTGGGATAACGATTGTCGGCTCCAAACGGTACCTACTCGTAGTAACTACTCGTTCACAAGGCGATCGGGTCATTTTAAAGAAAATGTTTTTTTTAAGGTTTGAAAATGATTTAAAAAGTGTGTGGCCGTGCAGTGCAGTTTTAACATACGTACTCGGAGGAACTAGCTCGGTATATAATCAAAGCATACGTACGTTTTTATAAACGTAGTTGACGATAGTGAGGTGTTGCCTAAACGCCTTTAGTATACAAGTTTGTATAATAAAGGTCAGTGCGTAAAAGGCTTATTTCGAGTAAAGCACTCTATTCACCATCTTGCCTGCTGGACAGGCGAAGGCCAAGACCGATGTGCTGGACGAAGAGTACACACCATCGTGCGCGGATCTATCTACAACTACAAACTACAAGGACTACTTAGTCTACTACACAAAAAACAAAAGGATTGTATCCAGGCTGATGAAAGATAAGAGACAATTCAAATGCTCAAACCCACTATCAGTCGGCATCATACCCAGCATGCTAGCGACAACATTATCAGTGTTAAACTGGCAGAATGCACAAAGTGCGACGCCAAGAAAATGATTTGGCATGTCAAGTTGAAGTGAGTAAAGTGATGTCAAAGTCAATAGAGTATAGAGCTATCAGTTAAGCAGCAGTGATGCCAACTCAGCCCCTTGTGGCTGGATCTAGCCCTTTTTAACCTTGTTTAGTCCCGAAAATAATGATTTAGCGCCTAGCCCCAAATCTAGCCCCTATTGGATCTAAAGAAGAAAAAAAAATTATATTGAAAAATCCTGCGCTTCGTGAGGCCTGGACGTCAACGTCTTCAGCACAAATAATGTAAGGAGGTCTATATATCCTCCATCGCCATAGCAACGATTCTTATTGATCTTGTCTTGTCAAATATTTCATTAACTAAAACGAGTACTTACTTTCTTTAAAACCTTCCTTTTATTATAATTTAACAAATAAACGGCATTACCTAAAATAATCTCGATTCTCTTAGTCACTGCTTAAACTTCTCTGTCCTTTTCTAGCACGTGCAACTTCACGTCAGAGAGAAGATGGCAGAGCATCTTAAGCAGTGACTAACGGTTAAAAAGTTTTTTTAAGTAAGGCCGTAAATGTTTTAAAAAAATTAAAAGGTTTTTTCCTAATTTTTTAAAAACAAGTTGTTTGTTAATTTTTGAAATGACGATATCTCCAAAATGTTGTATTTTATTTATAATCTACACATTAAATGGTAAATTATATTAAAAAACAACTTTTGACAATTAATTGGAATATAGCCTCTTTTTTAAATTTATAGGCTCATCTAGCCCTTTTTTGAATTTGATATCCCCCCAGCCCTATATCTGCTGCGTTCCGTAATGCGCTAAAAGTGATAATATCGCGAATCCGACCAAAGTGTCAAGTATTACTCGATCAGGTCAAAGCCCTTATATTTTGTGACTATTCAATTTGGTCGGATTCGCGATATTAACACTTTTAGCGCATTACGGAACGCAGCAATCATGATACCCAGTTAGCATTGGCAACACTGCAGCCATGACTGACGTTTACAATTTACAATTAATTACGTACAATATCAAATCGTTTTTAATTCCTCTTCACGTTTTCTTACTTTAAAACAATAAAAAAATGAGAAATACCCTCATCAATCTTTAGGCTACTTTATTATAGTGCATCCACAAAATTATTGGTGCTCAAGCGTCAAAATGGGTTATTAACATCACGAATCATTCGACTTTGTGATTGTACTGTGATTAGTACATTTCCAACATTATGTTCAAAAAACTGAAGGATAAGCTGGCCGAAGAAGTGAAGTCTTCTCCGCAAAGAATACAGCTATTTGCTCAGGCAGCCCAAGTAAGTCTCAAGATAATAATGTTACCATACTATCTGACCTCTTTCGCAACAAAATATTTTTGGGGCACCTAGTAAAAGATTAGTCATAATTTTCCAACTCCTTCATTAATCGATATTGCGTTCACGATTTATAAAGATTTAATCCTAAATTCGAACATTCTGCTTTCTAATAACTACACGTAGGGTTTCACTTGCAATACCTGCCAGCCTGCCACCCTGAAGAATAGAATAAGAGCCGATAAAGTACTAAGCCACTACCTATTAATATTCTTCAGATGTATAGCCTATAAACATATAGAAAAATAATAATCATACCTAGTTATAGGGTAAACTAGCCATGTTAGAAGCCTTCGGAGCAACACTGGCCATACAAACCTATACAAACTTAATTTTATTTAGGGGTAAACTTTCACATCCATGCCTTACCTTACCTTACGTTAAGAAAATGTGTTACCACACTCATCATTACCATGCATACTTTACATGCACTGAAACATGAAATATTACCATTCTGCAGATCAGATTCAGTACTTTAAAAGGCTAAGGTGAGAGTAAAGCATAAAGCCTCGAAATCTATTACAAAGCTTTCATTGAATAAACTCAAAATATGCAAGTTAATCAGCTAGGCACAGCTAGAGATATTATTATACGGTAAATTTATCTTTTATCAGCCAGTCTCTACCCTCTGCTGGTTATAGGCTGGTCATTCACACAATCTTTTGAGGTCCAATGTGAGCCTTTACTACCTTTTAACATGTTTCTAACTGTTATCTGGAAAATTTAAATCCTACCTGTTAATATAATGCCTATAACAAACTCTAGAATTGTAATTTTTTTTTTGCTCTTTAGTTTCCAAAAAGAAAAAAATTATGGTATACTCACATTTTTTATCTATTAAATACATTAAATCAATACACATTTTGAATTATTTTACTTGTAGAAAAAATAAAAATAAAGACAGTGACTGTTTCATTTTATACCTACTTTTTACATGTTTTATTTTGGACACATTAAATAACTTATTATTATTGATTTAGTAAAATCATACATTACCTTTTCCAAAAATATCCATAAAATGTAATAGAAACTAATAAAAAAAAACTGCATAAGCATACTGAGTAAGAATTTCTATTTTTCTATTAACTTATTGCATGTTAAGTTAACTGGTAATTGAATGTAACATTTCAGGCTGCAGTTACATCTGCATCTAGCAGCATATCAGATATTACCAACAGTGATCTATTCTCCATTGGGGACAATGGTAAGTGGTCTAGAGAAGAAATTACTGTGTACATATATGCGGCTGTGGCTTAATGAGTGGATTACCTTATTCCCAACATATTTGACATTGTGCTGGTTCAGAAAAAAAATAGGAATTCTTTGTATAAAAGTCACATACAAACAAAACAATCCCTTTACAAAATAAACTATACAGTACATATTTACTTAAATTAGGTACAGACTTGAAAATTCATAGAAGACAGTTTCATAACAAAAGATAATTAATGGTGAGCCCCAAACTAGGCGCGAGGACTCTTATCTTGGGTACTTGGGCCTCAAGTGCGATGTTACCAAACAGAGTACAACATAAAGTATGTATGTGTTTGTTTAAGTAATTCCTGTTGCCTGAAATAAATGATTATTATTATAAACAAACTAAAATATTTACTTACATTTTATTTTTTGTTTTACCTGTGTTGTCCCACTGCTGGGCAAAGGTGTCGCCCAATTTCTTCCAGCTGTCTCGATCTTGTGCCATCGCCGTCCAATCTTTTTTAAACTTCCCGAGTTTGTCGCGTTAGTCCTTTGTGTCTGAGGGCGACCCTGGGGTCGACTTACTTACATTAACTTGATAATATTATTATTTCTCAATTTCTACTTGTTACCCTCTCTTACAGATGCTCAACAGCCCCGTCAAAGTAGACCACCATCCTCACCAGCATCACAACATAGATCTTTTCAAGATGTATCACTAATGCAGTCACCAGCCGAGTCAATGGATTTCGCTCAGGAGATAGCTGTAAGTTTGTGTGTGTTGTGTTTTAATTCAATAAATACTTACATGCCATAATAAAAAGCCTGTTATCCCAGAATAGTATCTAGCCTCTAACACACAATTCGAACCCCTTCCCAGGTGGAAGCAGACAGCAAGGTCTTAGATTTCCTTCTGTTTTCTCTCGGTGGTTAACAACTAACAACACTAACAACTTATTCAGAAATTAGAAAAAAACCGGTCAAGTAAGAGTCGAATTCGTGCACCGAGGCCGATACCACCATGCATAAAACAAATTTGTTACATTTACAACATAGTAATTTAGTGCTTTTAGCGCTTCGCACTTAAACAGTTTTTATCAATTGTTGTTGTACTTTAGAGTTTTCTTTCTAATTTTCTTTCTATTCTTTTTTATTTCAGGATGGTCAAAGGCAGAGGAGACTTTCAAACAGTTCATTTGCGAGTGATATTTCCTTTAGATTGCCAAGCTATGAAACACCATCTATGTACCACTTGCAAGTATGTTATGGCAGAAAAACCTATCCTACTATATTCTACATTTGATTGTTTTTTTTTTAAATGCAATTAAGTGACAAGATGGTGGAAAGCGTCACGCCTGCCACTAAAAGTAGCAGTGCAATAGGCAAGATGACTGGTTTTTTTTTATTGTCCTGTTAAAATGTGGCCCATAAATACATATAGCTGATTAATGAAAAGAAAATGAAAATCTGATCAAAAATAAGCAACTTATAACCATTTTAATATCATGCTAGACAGAGAGGCGAAACAGCAAATCGTGACGTCACTTCTCTGTACGCCATATAAATTCTATTCTGACAAGTAAGGCGTGACGTCGTTTTTTGTTTTGTGAGAAAGGGACAGAGTTGTCTCTAACAAAAACTTTAAGCGCTCATATATCAGAACATTATTAACCGATATAAATTATTTTTTCAATAAACATACTATATTTACTTAAATTCTTCATCAAAGCTATTGGTTTCAACAATATAAACATCAGTCAACTACCCTATTGTGAACTTGCGAACACAATCCTGAGCCGCACTGCACTGCACTCGTCACCCTGAGATATTAGATGTTACATCTCTTCATACCCAGTAATTTCTCTGGCAACATTGCCCTTCAAACCGGAACACAGTAATGCTTGCACACTACTGCTTGGCGGTTGAATAACTGGCAAAGGTGTGTTACTTCCCCAGGTGGAGCAGCCAGGTGGAGCTTCCCCTTCCTCTGCAGTAGAGTCCTACCACTACAAGTAGAGTCCTACCACTACATAGAATAGTTTTTTCAATAGAATAGTTTTTATTGGCCTTATAACAACAAATGTTACACTAGGTAATATTACCAAGATTGGACCTATTATAAGTATCTGATTTTCATCACTGTACTGAACTTAACTTTGTTCCAATAGGGTAGATGACTGATGTTTAAATCGTTGAAACCAATAGCTTTGATGAAAAATTTAAGTAAATATGGTATGTTTATTGAAAATATAATTTAAATCTGTTATTAATGTTCTGACATATAAGCGTTTAAAGTTTTTGGTACAGCCAACTCAGTCCCTTACCCACAAAACAAAAAATGACGTCGCGCCTTACTTGTCAGAATATAATTTATATGGCGTACAGAGAAGTGACGTCACGATTTGCTGTTTTGCCTCTCTGTCTAGCATGATATTAAAATGGTTATAAGTTGCTTATTTTTGATCAGATTTTCATTTTCTTTTCATTAATCTGCTATATTTATGGGCCACATTTTAATAGGACAATTAAAAAAAACCAGTCGTCTAGCCTATTTGACTATGACTTGTATGATACTTACTAAAACCATAGAAAAAGTATTTGTCTGTGTGTGTGTCTAATCTAATACTTAGGCGCACTTGCCAGTGTCAACTATTTAATTTACTAGACTTGCTTACCGATATATCAGTAAGAAAATAAATATTATTTCCTCATTTTAGTCTGACATGGAAGTATCAGCAAGCGAAGCAGATGACAGAGGATTTTCTGGAGGTCCTGCAACACTAGATCGTGTTACGAAAGAACAACTATATGCTGCTTATAAACGTACACAAGAGCGTTACAAAAAATATAGGACCCAATATGGAGATCTGGCACGTCATTATAAACTATTAGAAAGAGAAAATGCAAAAGCAAGGGTATGTTTTCAACTGACTTCAAAAAAGGAGGTTCTCGATTCGACTGCATGTTTTTTTTTTGTATGTATGTTACGCGATTACTCCGCCAATTATGAACTGATTTTGATGTTTTTTTTTGTTTGGTAGGTAATACTTCAGAGGTGGTCCCATATAATTTTTATCGAAATCGGTTCAGTAGTTTGGTTTTTAAATCAAAATTACTAGAAAATATGAAGATGTCATCCAGGTATTCGAAGTTGAGGTCGGTTTTTTTTTAAATGCGTATTATTGTTTTAAATAAAAAAAATATGTTTTTACCGACTTCAAAAAAGGAGGAGGTTCTATGTTCGTCGGTATGTATGTTCACCGATTTCTCTGTCTATTGTAGACCGATTTTGAAAATTCTTTTTTTATTTGAAGGGTAGTTTAGAAGTAAGAAGTTTGTACACTCCCGAGGTGGTCCCATATTGATTTGAAGTCGGTTGTTTTTTTTTTTTAAAGTTACTTGTAGTTGAAATGTAGCTTGCTTATATTGATCTTAATTTTTTAGAGTGTGCTAGTTGAAACTCAAGATAAAGCTCTTAGAAGGATATCGGAACTTAAAGAACAATGTACGCTGGAACAAAGTGCAAAGGTCAGTATTCTTATTCGTAACACTGTTATCTACCATGGAATAATAAATGTTTCATCATTTATTACCTGCCTGCCCGCCTGCCTAATGCTAGGGCTTCACCTGCGTGTAATGCCATTATTTAGCGCGGTATTTGCAGATATGGCCTGGTGTTAGCACGGTAATGGGCTAGTGGCATTATTAATGTCGTTAGACTTTAGGCGATATGCAAAGTCAAATGTTAGTGTTGCCGCCCAGGTAGCGCATTGTTTAATGCATCATTTATTGCACGTTAATTATTCCGATAACTGGACGTAAAGCGTCACGCAGGTGAAACCCTAGGGTGTCTATAATGTACAACATGATATTTGCCGACACGATAATGTACGGCATGATAATTGGTGTACATGTACATCGAATATCATGCTGTATAATCCATGCCGTACAATACTGGCCGTCCATTATCGGCTCGTGTCTATAAAGTATGGCCCTATATTGTACAGCCAATAATCCGAGTACATTTCTCAAATTGACATTAAAAAAAACCTGAACCTAACTGCTATACAAATAAGGAATTCGTGTACTTGTGCATCAAATATCAGTCTGTACAAAATCGGGGTGTGCATTATTGAGCAGAGCCGATAATGTACGGCATGATATTGCACGGCACGATATTGCACAGCATGATATTCGATGTACATGTACACCAATTATCCTGCTGTGCATTATTATGCCGTACAATATCATGCCGTACATTATCTGTGTCATACATTATTGCCTCCCAAACCCTAGCATAAAAGAGTTGAAATTAATACACCACCGCTATCGCATATGAGTAAATGCTAGCAATCCCATAGCACAGAATATATAATAATACTATGTATGGAACGGAATACTGTTTCTTCCCCATTCAAACGGGGCTTCCTCACCCTGCTACCGATTCTGAAGACTCGACGCGGACTCGTACACAAGGGGCGCCTTCAGACGGCGCGCGGTGGTTGTTTTGTATCTTTACAATGGTGGTTAATCTAATTAAATAGGTAACTTTGATAAGTAACTCAATTCAAATAATGTAATTGATTTGTATATACAGTAGAATTCGGATATAACGACTTCGCTTATAACAGCGAACCGTTTTTAGCGACGACGACGTAAACTCAAGTTTGGTTTCATAGTAAGTTACTAGGGAAACATATCCGTTTAGTACGACTCCGGTTCATGCGAGCAACTGCGTATAGTGACCTATTTTGATGATATTCGTCCGGTTACAACGACGCGCAGTGTGTTTACAATACCTACGCACTGATACCTCGCCGCCCCGCGCTCCGGCTTCTCCCCGAGTGCCCATCCATATTCGCGCGCGTAAATCACAGTCAGTGTTTTTCATCGGATGAGTACAATCACCTGCTTCTGGCTCAGTAATAAAGCTGTTAAGCGTAACCCTGTGTATTAGATCTCCTACGGTAACCTACGGTTAGATATAGCCATCATCTAAGTCTGTGTACTTCATCTTCAGCCGCGTGATCACTTACCAACAGGGGAATTGGTGGACAAATGCAATACGCGTCAATAAACTGCTAGTAATTTTATTTTTTGCCTTTTTTGTTGTTTGAAACATACAAATAATACATTTTTAATGTTGTGTCATTTTATAGGCCCATTTGGAAAAAGCCCTTCGTGTGGAAATAGAAGAAAAAACTATGAAAATAGAAGCTTTAAATACGAAAGTACAACTTTTACAAAACCACGCGCCGAGTGCGGTTGATAGTAAAAACGATAACACCAATAACCACTTTACCGAAAAAACTGAAAGCGACGTCCAGCTAATAAACTTAGATAATGAAAGTAATATTAGAAATGAAGATTCCGGATTAGAAACTTCGACTTTGAATATTAAAATTGAAAAAATAGAACAACTGTTGAACAAATATAAAGAATCACTCAAAACTAGTAAGGAAAAGAATTCACAACTTACTGCTGATCTTCAGATTTCATCAAAAGAGTTAGAAAACAAAGATAAGCAAATTCAAGAATTGAAAAAATCTGAAGGACAACTTAATGAAGCTAAGGTAAAAATACAGGAGCTTAACAATTTAAATGAAGAACTTCAAAATCAGATCAACAGTTTCGACTTCAAAAAAACAAAAGAACTATCTACACTTGAATTAGATCTACAAAAAGCAAATGATGAAATAGCTGAACTACGTAGCAAAATCGAAGTGTTCAATAAGCGAGAAGAAGAATACGCTATTTCGCTCGCAGAAAACAAGTTAAGCATACATAAAGAACTGGAGGGTAAAGAAGCAGAAATTAAATCGCTAAAAGACAACTTATCATCAAGCAAGAAAGAAATTCAGTCTCTAAAAATTGTTGTTGATGATTACAAAAGCAACATTTCAGCATTAGAAGAAGAAACAGTTAAACTAAATAATGATTGTGCTGAACTTAATTCCTTAAAACATAAAATGAGTGAAAAGGATTCAAAATTGAAAGAACTTTCTAAAACAATTCATTCGTTGGAACATCAAAAAACAAAGAGTGACGAAGAATACAAATGTCTACAGTTACAACTAAAACAAGAGACTGCAGAAAAGTTAGCTATGATTGACCGAAATGCGTATCTAGAAACTAAAAATACACAACTTTCCGAAGAAAATGCTAAAAAGAATACAAAGATTGGCGTTTTGGAAAGCCAGATTCAAGTTCTTAGCACTAGCAAGAATGTTGATGAAGAACTAACATTGAAAGAAACAGAAAAACGTCAATTCATAGAAGAAACGAACTTGTGGAAACAAAAATGCAATAAATTAGAATTAGAAATACAAGAAGAAAGGGAAGAGTTGGTTAAATTGCAGGCTGAAATAGAAAAGCTTCTGTCCAATCATGAATTAATAAAGACACAAAATGCTGAATTCCGTACAAAAATTACTAATTTAACTACTGATTATACACAACAGCAAGAAAATACATTAAATTACAAGAAATTAAATCATTTAACTTTAAAAAAGATTTTAGAAGATATTAAACAACTTAAAAAACGTATATTCGAGAATTCTAATGAAACAAAATCAAATTTAGAAGCTAACGAAAAAGTTTTGTCATCGTTAGCAGGAAATATTAACACTATTTTAAGCAGTTCAATTCATGATTTACTAAAAGATGTTGATGCGACTAAAGCTAAATACGATAATTTAAAGCTGGTCTACGATAAATTAGAAAATACAGTAGCATCGAGTAACACTGAGAGAACAGAACATTTCAATGAAATGGACGTGCTACAAAAAGAAAACAACAGTCTTAAAATAAAACTAAAAGAAAACGAATCACAAATAAAACTTCTAAATGAGAAACTGGAAGAAAATATTCAAGAATATGAATTCTCTGTAAAAATGAATAAAGAATTAATAGAAAAAGTAACCGAAATAGAGAAAACCAGTCAAAATGTCCGATCTATGCTAGATAGCGAAAAAGCGCAAAATTTAGATACTGCTGACAAGGTAAAAATGTTAGACATTGATAAACAAAAACTAAACGCGACAGTTCAAGATTTGGAACTGCAGAACAAAAGTTTAAGTCACGAAATGGAACAATTAAAGCAAAACCATAAAGTCTCCCTCGATGAGCAAAATATCAGTTACGAAGAAATATTAAAACAGAAGGAAGAAGCCATTAAAAAGATGACTCTGGAAGATCAACATAACTCAGATTTGCTTGAGAAGATGCAACAACTGGAAATCGAGAAAAATCAATTGAATAATATGATAAAAAGCTTAGAACATACAAATAACAAATTACAAACAGACATAGAAGAATTAAATAACGAACACAAAGCAGCAATCGTTAAAGTAAATGACCTCAATAATGAAATAGATGAAAATACAGTTGCTTTGGAACAGTTTAAACAAAACCAACTTACTTTACAAAATGAAATATCCCAGTATGAAACTTCTTGCAATAAAATGACCGATCTAGAAAACGTGAAACACGATCTGAACCAAAAACTCAAATCCCTTGAAGATGCAAATAAACAATTTAACATAGAATTAGAAGAAATTAATAGCAAACACAAGTCAGCCGGGGTTCAAATCGAAGAATTAAAAACGTTGCTCGCAAATAAATCTAACGAATGTGATGCCAAACAAGGACAAATAAATGATTTAAATGAACTTATACGGAAGTTGAATCAAGAAAACATCACTCTGAAAAGTGAGACTGCCAACTTTGATGATAATATCAAAAAACTTGAATCAGAAATTGACGAAATAAAAGTATCACATTCTAACATTGAAACTGAGAAGGATCGTTTAAATAAAATCATTGAACAGCTAGAAAGAAAACAGAAAGAAGACTCCTTATTATCAAAAAATGATAAGGATAGTCAAACAGAATCAAATAATGAAGAAGAAATTTCAAAAGAAGACACCTCTGCTGTTTTGGAAAATAAATGGGTAATGGAGCATAAACAAACCATGTCTAGTACAGCACCATTAAACTTAAAGAAAGAAAATCTAGAGGAATTGTATGAGCAATATAGCACTTTAAAGATAAATTACGATTCGTTAAAAGATGAGAACAGACGACTACAATCCGACATTGAAGGTCTCCAGTCTTATTTAACTAAGATATCAAAAGAAAATAGTGTTTTAAATGACAAGTTAAGAGAACTAATTGCCACAAGTGAACATTCCACTGATAATGATCAGTTATCCTGTGATGTTAAAGAACTAAGAAATGAAATACAAATAAACAAAGAAAAGATTAATGACCTGCATAGAGAAAATTCGTTGCTAATAGAAGAAAACCTAGAATTAAGAGATCAGCTACAATCACAAAATTATACTAAACCCACAGAAACAACGGTTATTTCAAATAACGATAAGGATAATGATTCATTTAAAGCAAAATACAATAATTTGTTACAAGTCAACAATAATTTGGAAAAACAGAATACCGATTTAGAACAAATGAACAAATCTGTTAATAACAACATGCAACATTTGCAAGAAAAGAATGAACGGCTTAAGCAATCCCATGAAAAATTAGAACAAAGACTGGATGAAGCACTTGTCAGTTTGAGGCATTTGCATTCCTTACAAGAAAATACAGAATTAGAATACTTGAGGAATATTCTCTATGAATATCTTACAGGCTCCGGCACACATTCCGTTACTCTGGCTAAAGTGCTAGCAGCAATAGTAAAGTTTGATGATATACAGACTCAATTGGTTCTTCAGAAGGAAAAAGAACGGCAAGGATTTGTGAGTATGATTTGCAATAATTAGATATAAAAAAAAAACCAATATATTTCCACATTTTGATCTTTTGTTTGTAACTATTAGTGGTTTTACTTACGTAATTTTATTCAATGAAAGTACTAAATTACAAGTATCACTTGTAATGCATTTGATTAAGATTAACGCTGATACCAAAAATATTTAAATAATACATAAACATTTAGAAATTGATAAAATACCTATGATTATCTTTTTTTTCAGTTGCGTCAACTTGGAATTATTTGATATTTATTACTGCCTCAAGAAGATTAACAAGAAATGCTTGAATTATTATGGTCCATTTTAAAGTTGTGTATTGAAATGCATATTTTATAAATTATAATTTAATTGAATTATTATGTATGTATATAGGTAATTTTGATTATTCGTGCGTCAAATCATTATATGAATTACATTCAAATCTATTTGCCTAGGCAGTCAGTACCTAAGTTAGATAGGTTAAATTAGTATGTTAATTATAATTATTTGAGACATTCTAGTTCTAGTTTTCGTCTCTTGTATATAAACTAAAACAATATAACATGATGTTTAATGGTTTACCAAAGGTGACCAAAGTCTAGACTTGTCTATGCGGCAATGCAGACAGCATTATTAGAAAATTGACGATTATTTTAAGCTGCGTATCGACATCCGGGCGTAAGCCTTGTGAGCCGCTTGATTCAGGTATTCCAAATGCACCAATTGCAGCGCAGAGAGCGCGCGAGCCGCCACGGCTCAGCAGTCATCTTTATATTCACGGTAACTTTTAACTAGCGATGCCTACTGTGATACTCACTGTGCGTTTAACCATTCCATATTCTGCGCTAGTCAGACCGAGATCCATTCAAGTACGGCCAAAAAACATGTGGTACTCCCTGGTCCTGCCAGGTTTAATTTTACTAGGTAAAAATTGCATAATAAAAATGTATATTTTTGAAGTATTATAAAAAAAACGCCAGTTTAGTAAAACATCAATTCAAACACAGCGTGCGGATCGCATCCGAACCGCGCGACTTGAGCTAGCCGGTATAATCATACGAGCTGAGCTGAGCCACTCATGGTGCACGCTCACATGTCGATACGCAGCTTTAGGCGCTAAGCAAACGCTGAGTATATCTTGTATAGGGGACAAAATATTACAAGCCTCATGGATTGTATTTACTATTACGAATACTATTATTTAATGCTAATTTGATTTTTAATTTAAGTAGTTTTCTTTAGAGTATTTTACTTAGTTTAATTTTGCATACCACACCGGTTAAAATATTACTCGTCAGCCTGAACAGTCCTGTTGCTTGCAATAAAATGTGGCCCATAAATATAGCAGATTAATGAAAAGAAAATGAAAATCTGATTAAAAATAAGCAACTTGTAAGCATTTTAATATCATGCTAGACAGAGAGGCGAAACAGCAAATCGTGACCTCACTTCTATGTACGCCATATAAATTCAATTCTGACAAGTAAGGCGTGAAGTCATTTTTTGTTTTGTGGGAAAGGGACAGAGTTGTCTCTAACAAAAACTTTAAACGCTCATATATCAGAACATTAATAACCGATTTAAATATTTTTTTCATTAAACATACTATATTTACTTAAATTCTTCATCATAGCTATTGGTTTCAACGTTATAAACATCAGTCATCTACCCTATTGAAAATCTGTTGTTCCATTGAGATTCGAATATTCCTGTTTGATGTCGGAAAGTGGAATCATTACCCCATTCATAACTTAATTGGAAAGGTTTCCGTTCGGATTCGTCTCTGTTATCCTGTAGATGAATGTGAGGGATAATGTGAATCCGAACGGAAATCTTTCCGATCGAGTTGTGAATAGGAGTGTTGGTGTTTATATAGTTTGCGCCAATATTTTTTTAATTTCCATTTGTTGTGTCAATGGGGTGGGGCAACAACGTTACCGTTCATATTCGGCAGGTCACTAATCATTCGATGGTATAAAATTACGCAACGGCTTTTGATACGGTTTTCACTATAATTTATTCCGGGTGATATGTATTATGTGGATTTATAATACGTAATATTCATTAATAATTATAATATTATTTAAGTGAAGTCGTAGGATTATCCGGTGCCAAGCCGGGGCGGGTCGCTAGTCTGTTATAAAAACGCAGAATAGGCCTGGCCTATCTATACATTGTTAAGTTTTATTTTTATTCAACGTTGTTTTATGTATGTTTATTCAGTGGGTGATGCGATCTGCACTGCTATACTGCTTTTAATGTATAGGTTTCATTCATATTGTGCATTTGCGTACAGATAAAAGCCAAGAATCACTGGAACAGAAACTATATAAAAAAATCTATGGTTTATGTACATTGTACACGAACTACAGAAAATGTGATGAAAAACAGTTTCCGTTTACGCCCAATAAGGGCGCTGCTGTCCCAATTTTCATACCTACAAATGTATCTATGGTCGCACTAACACGTCTTGCATAGCTTGTGCTAAGGGTACAGTATACATACTGTGATTTAGACACGCCTGAAAGTAAGAACTCCCGGTCTGCAGGGGTATCCACAACTCAATCGGAACGGTTTCCATTCGGATCCGCCTTAGTCATCTACATTAAGAATGACAGAGACGGAAAATGTGGGTCCTGAATCCGAACGGAAACCTTTCCGATCGAGTTGTGAATACCCCTGTTGGTCTTCTGCGATCCCTAGTGATCTTGCTGCGATAAATGGTATTGATCACAATCTTATATTTAAATACAATAAAATAAAACTTCTCTAACAGAATATATGCTTGGTTACTTCAGCTAGCAAAAGTATTGCTGAGTGGCGTTTTCTGGAGTACCTAAAACTTTGATGTAATAAGATTAATTTACTTACGTAAGTAAAATAAGTATATGACAAAACTAAAATATTATCATAGAGCAATATAAACACATAAATAAAGTTGTTTATATTAAACTTATTATATTATATTATATAACATTATTGCTCCAGTCATTAGCCACATAATTAATCTTTGTATTGAAAATGGATGCTTCCCGGAAAATTTGAAAGTAACTGTAGTCAAACCAGTATTCAAAAAACAAGACAAACTTGATGTTCAGTATTACAGGCCCATAGCTCTGATACCAATATTCGCCAAAGTTTTCGAAAAAGTTATATATAATAATTTAAACTCATACTTTGAAAAGTTCAATATCTTTGTGCATAATCAACTAGGGTTCCGCAAAGGTAAATCAATAAATATGGCAATTTATCAGTTTTTGCAAAAAGTAATGACTGGGATGGAAAATAAGAAACAAGTGACAGCGCTCTATATGGATATGACTAAAGCCTTTGACCATGTGAATCACAATACTTTATTTTTGAAACTTGAAAGTTATGGAGTGCGTGGCAAGGCCTTGGAATTGCTCAAGTCATATCTTACAGATAGAATACAGTACACTGAGATCACTCATATGTGTCCTATGACCAAAACTGAGAAGAAGTATCTCTCTGACCCCAGAACGGTTAAATATGGCGTGCCACAAGGGAGTATATTAGGCCCTCTCTTATTTTTGGTTTATATAAACGACTTGCCGAATGCTATTCCACATCCCATGGTCTTATATGCAGATGATAGCACGGCGCTTTTCACTAATGATAATAATAGACATGAAGATAAAATTAACAAATCCCTCTCTGACATAATTGACTGGTTAAATAGTAACAACTTAAAAATGAATCTAGAGAAAACTGTATACATGACATTTAAACATAAAAATTCGAGGCCAACAACATTACACTTACACTATAACGGGAAAGCGATCTTGGAGACAGCTAGTACTAAGTTTTTAGGGATACACATTGATTCGAATCTTACTTGGAGAACGCATATTGAACATGTCCGCACAAAACTGAATCAGTACGAGGGCGGCACTGAAAATTTCGGGAATCAAGGAAGTGACACAACATTACTATTTAAAAATATATTTATTGCTTTTCGAAGTATTCTCCGCGACATTTGACACATTTTGCCATACGATGGAACCAATCATTGAAGCAACCATTCCATTCGGAAGTTGGGGTCTCCAAAATGGCCGTTTTGTAGGCGTCCACAGCTTCTTCAGGTGATGAAAATCTCTGTCCAAGCAATTTATTCTTTATTTTAGGGAAAGTATAGAAATCATTAGGGCTTAGGTCGGGGCTGTACGGCGGATGGTCTAATAATTCTATGTTTTCTTGCTCTAAAAACTCTTTTGTTCTGTGCGCGGTGTGAGAACTCGCATTATCGTGATGGAGGATGATGCGGCGGTTGCAGTTCTCTTTACGGAGTTCAGAAACGACCTGTGGCAAACAAATGCTAGCATACCATTCTGCATTAACCGTTCTTTGTCCCTCAAGAGGAATAGTCGTAACATGGCCGGTTTTGGAGACAAACGTGGCCACCATTTTTTTTGCAACACTCCGTGAACGAACAATTTTTGTTGGCTTTAACTAATTTTCGAACACCCAAACTCGTGACTGGTTTTTTGTTTCGGGTTCGTACGCGTATATCCAGGATTCGTCACCTGATACGATGTTGTATACAGCATTTGAAGATCCTGCGTGGAATCTTTCGAGAGTTCTGACGCACCAAGTAACGCGAGCCGCTTTTTGCTCTTCACAGAGCGAATGCGGTATCCATCGGGAAAACAACTTTTTTACACCTAATTGTTCATGCAAGATTATTTGTATTTGACTCATGCCAATGTCTAAAGTTGCCTGAATTTCGCGGTATGTCACATGTCGATCTTCCTCAATCAGCTTACGCACAGCATCAACGTTTTCTTGGGTGACTGCAGTTTTTGGACGACCTTGACGGGGATCATCACTGAGCTTGACACGTCCACGTTGAAATTCAGCAAACCAGCGATAAATTGTGGTTTTGGATGGGGTTTCATCACCAAATGCAGAAATCATCCGGTCAACACACTGTTTTTGTGTTAAACCACTTCGAAAGTCATAATAAATCATCGCTCTTGAAATTTCTCGAGTCAATTCCATTTTCTCAACGACTAAACAAGTTTGACAAAACCTTGTGACAAGACCGAGAATCTTTTTTTATATAAATAAATGGTATTCGATTTTAAAAACCAAGGAGTTTTCAATTAAAAAGATTTTAATATAACAGAAACAGTGGAAATATTCCATTCCCGATACTTTTAGTGCAGCCCTCGTATGCGTATGCCTTGTATATGCTTCGACGGGTAGCTAGTAAAGAGACCTTATTGACTGCCTATCATGCCCATGTTGGGTCTACTCTGAGATACGGTGTATTATTCTGGGCCAACGCGGCTGATAAAGATATTGCTTTTAGAGCACATAAAAAGTGCATAAGAGCTGTTTGTGGTATTCGTCAAACGGACTCGTGTAAGCCCTTCTTTAAAAATCTTAGAATATTAACCTTGCCCTCTCTGTATATCTTTGAGGCCTCTCTTTTGGTTAGATCTGAACTTGGCAAATATAAGACGCTTCATTGCCCTAGGCATAAGACTAAACTATGTCGACAGAAGGCTAGAACCCAACTTCACAGCAGGAGTATATTTTGTATGGGAATAGAAATTTATAATAAGTTATCAATTAAAGAAACCAGTTCTTTTTTTATATTCAAAAACAAGCTGAAGTCACTTTTAATTGAAAAGTCATATTACTCAATTAAAGATTATTTTGATGATAAAACTCTGTGAATTGTATAAATAATAATAATAATAAAACAAAATGTAATGCTTAATGTTTTACTAATATCGTGACTGATATTGGCGTGATGACAAAATTTGTATGGGTTTATGACATTATTGGATTGACATTAATAACACTGACATTTATAATTTATATTCTCGACATTACTATAACAATAATACTAATGATTACATTCTCTATTTCCTTTGTACAATGTTAAATTTGCACACCCAATCTGGGTTAAGTACAGTAAAACATAATATTATATTGTCAATAAAATGTACACCTTTATATATACCTGTGCTCCGCAAATAAATGATTTGATTTGAACTTATTTATATAATGTGTAACAAAAAGGTTCAACAATACTGAATGGTATGTATGTACTCATCATAATGAACAACTTTTACTATGTGCCAACCCTGAAATTGCGAAAAAAAATATCAGCTGTTCCATACACAAAGTTCATTGACCTTGGACAAAATGTATGGAACGGCTGTTTTTATTGCGATGTCATGGTTGGGCTCATAGTAAAAGATTATGATCATTATGAAGAGTACATACATTCAGGATTGTTGAACCTTTTTGTTACACATTGTATATTTTTAACTTGTAATTATTTTTTATTTTTTTTACTGTATTATGCCTAATCACTTTATTAGCTGTAGTCTACAATATCATATCCTGTTTAAATGCTTATGCACAGTATACTGAATAAGGAAGTCTGTTATATTTTTTAACCACACTAAGCTTGTGATAAAGCAAAGTGAGTTTCGTTTTCAATTATCTTCATAAATCATAAATGACGAAATTATGATACTTTCCCGTCCTTTTAAAAATAGTGCAGCCTACCTGTAAGTCACAGTCTGTATAATATTGTAACTATTATTGAGTTCGATCCCCACCCAGGGCAAACATATATGCATGGAGGATAAGGAGTTGCGATGAGCGACATGCAGCCGCAGATCCTATTTTGCGGACGGAGTGTGTGACGTCACGCTTATTTGCTCAGTCTGCTAACAACCGCCACGCGTAGCGGTCATTACATATTAGACGTACGATTTTTAATGTTTTTATCCAGTAAAAATTCAATGAGTTGCTAAGTTTCTATATGTAAAAATTACCGAGGGAAAAATTCAGATGACATGATTGGCATCTCATTTCATTCGAACGTAATTTTATTTTTATTTGTATATTTAGTGATCTATTCTATAAAATTTAAAAACGCGACATCTAGCGATATATTAAGAAATTAAGTGTCTTCTATTACTCTGTGCATATATGTGACACGAACATAGATGTTTGTTCTATGTTCGTCTGTGTCTGGGTGTAGTAAAGTATTCACAAAAAAAAATATATATAAGTATTCTACCATATTACAAGCTTTGCTTAGTTTCGGGCTAGATGGCGCTGTGTGAAAAACGTCCACCGATATTAATTTATTTAAAAAAAAGTCATATTTGTAAACGATAATAAATAATCCCTATAACTATGATATAATCAGATTATGAAAATTATTTCATTAGAAAGGCCACTATTAAGTAGTACTATTTTCTTTTGGCTATTACGTTTACACTATGGCTAAGTCGCATCAAAGGTTGCATGGTAAAATATACAATTTATTCATACATATTAATAAGCAATAAAAATGAAAATTTTAAACGTTTTAAAAGCATGTTTGATACTTTTCTATGAAAATACAAATAAGTTTGTACTGTTGTATGATAGGTGAAAGCAATTTTTTAACTTTGTAAGTTTTTTTTGTAGCAATAGTAAAATCAGTACCTGCAGATTATAATAAAAAACATTAAGTTATTCTATGGACTAAGTATTTATTTTTGGAAAAAATGGTGGCGTTATGAAATTAACATTAAATAAAACTGCAGAAATATGTATTTAAAACTATTATAAGTATTAAAATAATTCTTAATAAGTTAATAAGTGTTTTCTGTTATACTACAAATAACTATGATGATGGGGAGTTTTGGCGGGAACACGGAAAAATCATGTCGTTGCATTCTATTATTTTCTTAAACTTGTGTATTTTCGCGAATTAATGATTAAAAACGGTGGTGTTTTATTCATTGAGTGTTGAATTACATGCACGAGTGTGGGCAAGTGATATAATGTGGTGAAACATGTCTTTTTGTGTTGTTTTCAAAACTCCGTAGAAGCTCATAGTAATGTCGCCACAACTTTACTAGGGCATGACTTGGACTCGACTATGACTAATTTCGTGTGACTGACTGTGATATCATTACATATTTGACTTGATTTTCATATAAATACTTGAAAAAATCATAAGCTTGACACTGGCAGAATGCACAACGTGCGATGCCAAGAACTAAGAAAAAAAAAAACTATGATGATGCTAATGCGGTTAGTTGGTTTTTACAAACGAGTAGACTCGTCTTAGGCTTACCATAGTCACGAGTTTGTAAATACCAATTTCCGCACGTGTGTCATACAACGTTTTTCAACACTTTTGCGGGAAAACAGTACAATAGGTGATGAAACAAACTATACTATTTTATTTATAAACATCAGTTGACTTGACTTCTTGGGTTTATGGCTTCAGTGACTAGTGTCACAATTCTGCCAATGTCCGTTTCTTGATAGTGTCGTAAACTGTAGATATTATATGATCGCGATATAATAATATGTTCGGTTTATATGAATCCACGGAAGCTCGATTGGTTTTAAACATCAGTTGGAAAGTCACAACAATCTTTGAAGTTTCTTAAATGAAAATGGCGGTAAAATAGGCACTTAGCTGAGAGTACCGATTTGACCGCACATTTAGTTGTATAGTGCATCATTTTTAACTTTCGTCTACTCCGTAAATGCATTTTTTGAAGAAATGTGTTGATTTTTTTCTACGTTTATATTGCCAGATATCCACCACAAATGCTAAAATATCTCTGGCCACTGACATTGTGAAATTATAAGTTTAAAAAAACCTATCAGTACCTAATCTATAACAAGGGAAAAGATACAAAGAACAAACCAGATTAACTAGACACAAAAATATAGTACACTTCTAGGCTGCATAAATATCAAATATATTAAGAGCACTCTTCATCTTTACTGTCAACATCTGAACCGCTGTAGTCATCATCAGAGAAGATATCATCGTCCAATGTAATGTTATCCATTTTAGATAACATATCTTCTACTTGCGCTTTAATTTCAGGTGTCAATTCTTGCTGATCGCCTTCTTGTTTATTGATTTGCCTGTGAAAAGGATATTACTATGTCAATAAATGTATAAAAGTCCTCAATAACAACCTTTTGAAGGCCACAGTCATCTATACATGGGAAGTGCTAGCAGGCCTTTAGCGCCAACATCTATAGATGACAATAAATATAGCCTGTTTAAATATAAAAAACGCAAAAATATCTGTGAAATAATGGATTATGTTTTTTTTCTTTCAATTGGTAATTTTTGGTGCCTTGGCGTACAGGGCACGGCGATGCAATTATGTCTTGGCGGTCAAAAGGTTAATGGAGAATTCAATCCATCAGTGATGGGCAGAAGGGAAGGAGAACATTGTGATTTAAGTATGACAGGTTGTTTATTTTTAAAGAGTAGATGAATGTCTCCTCGCCTCATTCTGCTGTATCATAAGACATTTTGGAAAAGACAGTTAACCCGCAGGGATGTGGTATAAAGAGTATTCTATCTAGAATACTCTTTGTACCACATCCCACAATCGAGCAGCAATCTTACAAGCAGGTAAATTTTGATGTAGTATACTTTCCTTAATTGTCCACTGCTGGACTAAGGCCTCCCTTGAAGGGCGAATGGGCCATATTCACCATGCTGGCCCAGTTGCGCAGGTTAATTCACACACGCCATTGAATTTCTTCTCCAGATGTACGCAGGTTTCCTCGAAGTGTTTTCCTTCACCGAAAAGCCCGTCAACTTATTGGTTCTATTACGGGCCTGGGTTTGAACCCACATCCTCACGATTACATGTCAAGTGGTCTCCGAATTAGGCTACCACTGTCTCATTATGCTTATACTTGCCTTAGAATAGTACGACGTTTTCTTTCAGGTAAGCCCTTCAACATTGACTTCAAATCTGTTTCAGGGTCTTGAAGTTCATTTTGTGTTTCGTTTACTAAATCTTCATCCTGAAGAGAGAAAATAGTCAATTACATGAACTCAGCCTGGTACCTATTGAAAGATGTTGTGCAGTAACATATTATTTGAACAATAGTGTTTCTTTTACTTCTAATAAGTGTTTAGAAAAGGTAACAGATTGTACGTACTTCGGCTGATTTGCAGCACTTCGGACAAACGTTTCTCTCTTTAGCGCATTGACTACATAGCATGTGATAAGCATGTTTAATAGATTTTTGTTCACAACCTGTGCACTTCCTAGGTACCGTCAGCGGTTTGTATTTCTTATACTTTATTTTCCATTCTAATATATCCTTACAACGTTTGCAAACACCATATATCGAAAGCGAATTTATAAACTTTGTTCTATGACTCGTGTCGTGTAGATCATTTTTAAAAACAGTCCGGTTTTGATGTTTTTGTGGTCTTCTTCTATTTGTATTGCCTCTTGAAGTGCTCATGTTTGAAAAGTGTACAATATAATTTGCTCGTTTAGTAATTTTATGCAAAAGCAAAATTAAAAACTTAACCTCAAATTTGCAAATAAACAACACATTCCAAGCAAAGAATTGATTCCAAGTCAAAGACCAAAGCCAACCAAAGCAAAAAGCATTTTTTTTCTTTTTTTTTTCTTACTTGTTGGCATCGCACGTTGTGCATTCTGTAAAGAGCATTTAGCCTGTCCGCACACGCATTCGGCAAGGCTTCCGTCAGGCACCGGTCCGGCGCCGTACGACCGTAACACACTGCGCACAATTAATTGGTGCGAGCGAGACGGGCGTCTCGAGAAGTTTCTTACGGTGTGCGGAACTTAGTACAAAATGTATGCATGGAGCGCCTTCGGGCGAAACCGGACGGTTTCTCTTACGGTTTTTCTCGTCGTATGCGCCTTAACCTTAACAGTTTAACTAGAGAAAATAATACTTTTTTTTTCAAATTTCTGCGAAAATAGAAAAAAAAAAACATAAACATGTTTTTTCTTCTTTCATCATATGTTGATCGTTGCACTTTATGCATTTGCCAGTATCAAGTATTAAATCACTGACCTCTATTATATTAACACTCAGTTATTAGAGGTCAGTGTATTAAATACATGATAAATTATAAATCGGGGTAGGGAAGGGGGACTCTCACCCCCCCCCCCCCCTTTTTCGAGCCTAACGATTCTAAATTATCGAAAATAATACAATGCAGCAACATGCAACATGCATGCAGTTTTATTCGCGTTCCTGCCAAAACTCTAGACTGTGACTATGACTCATTTAACTGGAGAAAAAGATCGATGAAGTTTGTATTCGGCTGAAGGACTAGTATCCATGACTACAAAGACTACAAATAACTAAAAACAAAACAAAAGGAGTTTTGGCGGGAACACGGAAAAATCATGTCGTTGCATTCTATTATTTTCTTAAACTTGTGTATTTTCGCGAATTAATGATTAAAAATGGTGGTGTTTTATTCATTGAGTGTTGAATTACATGCGCGAGTGTGGGCAAGTGATATAATGTGGTGAAACATGTCTTTTTGTGTTGTTTTCAAAACTCCGTAGAAGCTCATAGTAAAGTCGCCACAACTTTACTAGGGCATGATTTGGATTCGACTATGACTAATTTCGTGTGACTGACTGTGATATCATTACATATTTGACTTGATTTTCATATAAATACTTGGAAAAATCATAAACTTGACACTGGCAGAATGCACAAAGTGCGATGCCAAGAACTAAGAAAAAAAAAAAAAAAAAAAAAATACAAAAGTTAAAAGACGTTTTGACAACACTGGCTGGCTGTCAATGTCATTTTTTTTTGACATGTTGGCTGCTGTATTTCGTATATTACGTAGTATTTACTTACTCTATGATTTCGTATTTCCCTACTTCTAGTTAAATGCTCAATGTCCCTACTATCATTACTTACTCTATGCCTACTATGGAATTTCTATTCCAAAATTTCATGTTGCAAATATTTTAATTTAATTCTATAAAAATCTTGTATAAGTCTCTACGGTTACAGTTACAGTGAAGAAATATGAGTTAATCCATTGTAAGTATAATGACAATTTCTAACAGAACTCTTGTGCAGATCGCTGCTTGGGGCGGTTTCATAGTCAGCAGTACTGGTTTCTATTTATCTAATCGCTTAGTAGACCGATATCGAGACTATGATTACTACAAGCTAGCCTTGAAAAGACTCAGAACCAATGCGGGTGCGGTTTACTATCTGGGAGAACCCATAAAAGATAAGCGATTTAAATTAACTGATCCCGAAAATAACTATTCGAGCGAGAAGGCTAGGCTTGCAATTCCTGTGTCTGGACCAAAAGATAAAGGATTTTATCACATCTGGGCTGTGAGGGAAAAGGAAGAATGGATACTTTCTAAAGCCGAATTAGAGCTGAAGTCAAAACCTGATATGAGACTCGTTATCATAAAAGAGAACCAAGTTTAGTTCTATTGCTAAAGAAAGTTGAAAGTAAGTTTGTGATTTAAAAACCGTGTGCTTTCAATCGAATATCATGGCCATTAATTGATTTTATTGATGTATTAACATGCTTCTTCTAATTTTTTATCTAAATCATCCATGAACAAAAAAAAAACAGGCCTTGTCATCTTAATTGTTTCTGTTGCAAGTTAAATATTGTTTGGTGAGCTAATGTAATTTTTGATTTTTATTTTCAGGGACAGTACAGTTGTAGTTATAAAATGTTTGTTGGCACAGCTAGGGAAAAGTTTTTCTACCATAACACACTACTATGCTTAGTAAAAGCTTTACAAGGCAGAAATATTACTGTCGACTTAAGAAATGACTCATATGTATCTGGCAACGTATCATTAGTTGATGGGTATGTGCACTTTTTCTTATTTTAGTGTTATGGCCAACCAAGTAATAATAATCCAAGTAATTAGTGTTGAGTGATGATGAGTACCTGGACCTAGGTATGTTCTAAAAATGCATCCAAATGGCGCTCCGGAAGACAGGCAGCAGCATTCTCTTAGTTACCAAGCGTGGGGATTATGGCAAACCCTCCCTAATAAGAGAGAGACCTTCATCCAACAGTGGATGTCTCCCGGCTGTTGATGAAATGTTGAGTAACTGTGGTGTTATAAATAAAGTATTGTATTAAGTAGGGACTTATTACTTTGAAAGGAACCTCCTTAATAATTTTTATATTGTTATAAAAACATTACCCATATAAATAACCTATCTTTGTTGTGAACCTTTTTGAGTACCACTTTCACCATCCACCGAGTACTTTACAAGAGCTAGAGGGCTCCGTACATCTGACATCTTGTTGTAAAAAAAGTCATATAAAAACATGCCTTTTCCTTGATTTCTGATTTTGAAATACCTGTTTTAATAGGTATTTTTATGGTGCCTTGGTATACATGGCATGAGTAATTCTTATTATGCTGTGGCTGTCAAGAGGTTATATCTGTTGTAAGGTTGTCATGAAAGATAGCTGTTCTTTCTAATTGAGCATTATTACTATGTTCCTTTTGATATTCAAGCTGCGATAATTTTCTGCAGTAAATTAGTTGATGAAATCGTAAATAGGCTATACATTTTAGAGCCAATTGTTTACAAAACACTTTTTTTATACGTTCAAGTGACGAGACGAGCAAGACGTTCGCCTGGTGGTAAGCGTCACGCCTGCCACTAACAGTAGTAGCAGTGCCAGAATTGTGAACTTGCGAACACAATCCTGCGCCGCATGGCACTGCGCTCGTCACCCTGAGATATTAGATGTTAAATCTCTTCATACCCAGTAATTTCTCATTTTATGTATGTTCCAGATACATGAACATTTCATTCAAAAATGCTGTTTTTTGCGATCCCCAAGGAAATGAGTTCGCGTTTGAAGAATTATTTATACAAAGCAGAAATATAAGATATGTACATGTTCCAGAAGAAGTAAGTAATTTAAATTTTTATGTGACATTCAAATTTCTAATTATTTTAGGCCTTACTTAAAAAAGTGACTTAAGTTAACTTCTACATCTCGAGGTGCCATCTCATACCAGAGGTCGGCTATCAGTCTATTCGATACAGCTGTGCGGTTAAGATAACAAATGTCATTTAACTTCTGCACGAAACGGAAAGGAAGTGTGCAATACTATCTAACTCCATTTAACATAAAATGTTTATACTTTATTTACTAGGTTATTGCAGAGGCCTTTGGGCAATTTCAAAGTTACACATAACTGCCTACACACCACCTATATATAAAAGCACTGGTTTCATGACATATAACTGGAACAAATATAACTCCAAATAAATCACTAAACAAAGTATTTAAGATGGAATGCAATTAAAACGGTTTATTCACCACGGTCCTACCTCATGGTCCCACCTGTTTAACAAATGAACTACAATTTGTTTTCAGATGTCTATACTAAACACGATAAGAAGTGAATGTGTCAAGAGTAAGAAAGAACCTCCCAAGAAACCTACACAGCAATCTAGAAAAGTAAAAAAAGCTATGAAACAGCATATGGAAGTTGTGGCGTCATTAGATATATAGTATTAGAAGAATAAAATAACTATGGTTATCATATAAATTAAATGGTAGTTTTGCTGTAGGTAAGTACTAAGTATAGGTTGCGTCATGTAAAAAGACTGCTGGCAGTTAAGCTGCGCAGTAGGCGATTTAGGCGATATCGAATATATTTTGCCATGTACCTAGCAATAACCAATATACGAAGCTGCAAGCAAAAGGCTAATTAATAATTATTTAAAACAATAGGACTAGTACTTTTATGCGCAAACACACCGCCTCTACTTTCTTCCAGTGTTCTTTTTACATGACGCGACCTGTAGTTACCTTAACTTTTAGGTTGTTTCCATTCATGCCAAAATTACTGGAAGCATAGCTTAAGCAATCTGACCCAACATTGCCGTATAAAAAGATTCAGAGTATTTTTAATTAACTCCCAAAACCTACTGTTATCAGACATATTTCTGTCACTGGGTATGATTTTGAGATTTACATAAACATAATAGTTTCACTGAATAATGCATAACTAAATAACCCTGTGTAACTAGAGTTCATGTGGAGGCAGGCGGCCGGTAAATGACGCCGTAGCAACCCCCACAAATCAAAAGTTGTCGCACCATAAATCCGAAGTTATAGCTACGGTTTGATGAGGATTCTAGGATAAATGCCTGAATCACCTCTAATGTGAGCGAACATTGGGGGCTATAGACTTTGTTCAAAAAAAATTGTGTAAAAAACCTTTTGGCTTAATAGTAATACGCGTAACCCTGTATATCGCTTTTTATTAACTTCATGCACTCCTTCCGCCGCATTCAAAATATCATCATTTTGAAAGTTGCAAACAACGCTACAACTTGCTTGAACGCTATATAAGTTTATACAGCATAAAATATAAAGATATTCTCGTTTTCATATTTTTTTCATCCAAATACGTCCATGGCGACGCTACTGGCCAGAGAATAATAGGGGCCTTCTCACGCAAGGCCATAGAAAATACACTATATGTATATGCGCGGTATATACTACTGGCGCGGTCCGTGGCATGGACGACGCTCCACTTGCCGACGCCGCGCGCCGCTAAGACCAAAGTCGTGCAGGTCGTAAGACTAACTACCAACATATGTAGGTATCTCTGTACTGAGCACTAGCCTGTGCTGAAGCTCTGTGTCGTGGGATAACATGGTTGATATCATTTTGTGCCACATAACTAATTTTGAATTTACCCAGGGTTATGAGGTAAGGATTGGTAATTAATTTAAAAATATCATCATCATCATCTTCAGCCCGGAGACGTCCACTGCTGAACGAAAGCCTCCCCCTTAGACCGCCACACTGTACGACAACCTGCCATTTGCACCCACCGGTTGCCCGCGACTTTTACAAAAAATAATAATATAGAAATAACATATTAAAATACTCTTTATTGTTAGATCTTCGACATTCAATATATTGTAAAAAAAAAAAAAAACTTCTTTTTTGCTTAAATAAGTCCTATACCTATTTTTACAGTTATTATGTACATCGTTTTAATATTATAATTAACTATATTTCTATATTTTAAACATTCATACTGTCTTTTTGGACCAACATGCCTCTCATGAACGACAACAATATTAACTAAGAACAACTATATAATGGTTCTACATATTCTATACAAATAATATTTTATGCACCATGCAAGATCAATCCAGATATTTATACATTTTTCGTTCTGTAGAAAATATCAAAGTAAATAAATACCGCAACTTGAAAACATACCATCGAGTTATTTCTTCTATAGGTTCGCTTCATTGTTATCATTATTTTTAGTGTCCGATATATCTCTGTCTGCATTCAATGGTGATTCTGTTTGCATTATTTCTTCATTTTCTTCTTTTATACTTTCGCTCTTCTGACGACTGTTGTAATCAGACTTCGGAACATCGCTAGACGGACGCGACTTGCCGGAGCGCGCGCTCGCTCCCGACAACGTCGGCATATAGAACTTTGTCTTCTCCAAATTGTAACTGTTCATCTTCATTACTTGCTCAAACAATTCATCTGGAATCGGTGGACTTTGATATACTTCAGCATTAGAATACGCGACGTAATTATGAATGGCTAAATTTTTAAACTCGTAACTTTTCTGTATCGGAGGCAGCTGCAAAGTATTGCATTTGTGACTGATCGTGTAGGTCGTTTCTAATGAACCGTTCGTGACGAGAATCTGTCTCTGCTGTGTTTCGGTGGTGTTTCCGATGGAAATGTTGGAGTTGTGGGGTTGCTGTATGATGACGATCTCTTTGAAAGGCGGCTGTTTGAGGTCCGGCTGGTGCACGAGTGTGTCGGGGAGCTGGAATACTTCTGTCATCTTGCAAGGTATTTGCTGTGTAGGGTTTTGCGGGTCGGGGGACTGGCTGCAGAGGAAATTCGACTGGTTGATGCTTGTGATTATCGAGGTCGGACTCGGCGAGGACTGCGTCACGCTGGGCCTTTGTACGTTCTGAGGGTTGATCGTAATTCCGCCTGGAAAATAAACAGTAAGCTTTTATTAAAAAGGTCGAAGATTACTTGAGAATGTATTGTTTGTGAGGAGTGTTGTGTGTTAGAAGTGACGTCAGGATTTGCTATTTCTTCTCTATAGGAATACTTTTCTAACAAATGTTACTAAAGTTAGAGACTCTTGGCCTATCACAATAATAGACACTCACTTAAGGGGCCTGTTCAAAAAAATCACATGCAGTCATAGCAGTTTTATGACGGGTTTTATGAGTTTGTGTTTTCCCAAAAAATAATAATTTGTATCTATAAGATGTGAGATGTGACGCTATTGTAATCTTTCTGAAAATATTAGAAAAGAAGAAAAATATTTGACAAAACACCTATTTTTACACATTACAACCGTTTTAATCATAAAATTTTTACAAATTTAGCACGAAAATTTACTCACTTGTAAATAATATAGTTTGTCACGATTTGTAGCTCTTAGTTTTGAAAAAATGTTATATTATGCTTGTAATAAATTAAACATGGGTAAAAACAACGAAAATTGAATCTTGACACGCACGAATGCGAATGCACGTAACTGTAGTGTGACGTGTGAAATAAACTCGCAATTTGAACACACCGAAATGCTATGGATTGGACGCCCGTGTGGCGCGCCATGTCGTCGGCGCCCGCGCCTGCAGGGCTAACATGCGCACCGCGAGAAAATTTTGTCGTGTCTTTATGTCGTGCGAAAACGAGACAAACTTATACAGATTCGTAGTCTTGTCCTGTTTTGTAGAATCGAGAAAATTTTCTCGCGGTGCGCATGTTAGGCCTGCTGATCGCTTTCATATCGCGACTTTATTTCCATGCGTTTTGCACTAACTTTGAATGTAATGGAAAGACGCCCGTGTTGTATCCGCGACGACACCAGATCCTGTGGCTTGCGCCTTAGTTGTTTGAATTTGGATAGCAGTAGCATTCGGTTGCAGACAATGACTATGTGTACAGTGTACACCAGATGTTTTTTCTATGCTATTTATTTATTTATTGGAAGACACCAATAGGGAAGATGACTGATGTTTAAATCGTTGAAACCAATAGCTTTGATGAAGAATTAAAGTAAATATAGTATGTTTATTGAAAAATAATTTAAATCGGTTAATAATGTTCTCATATATGAGCGTTTAAAGTTTTTGTTAGAGACAAACTCTGTCCCTTTCCCACAAAACATAAAATGACGTCACGCCTTACTTGTCAGATTAGAATTTATATAGCGTACAGAGAAGTGACGTCACGATTTGCTGTTTCTTCTCTCTGTCTAGCATGATATTAAAACGCTTATAAGTTGTTTATTTTTGATCAGATTTTAGTTTTATTTTCATTAATCAGCTATATTTATGGACCACATTTTAATAGGACAATAAAAAACAACCAGTCATCTAGCCTATTAAGCCATGTTATTACGTTAGCTGCAATACCACTGAAAGAGCGCTTATCTGGTGAGACGGTCCCACCTGGAGCTTTGAACTTGGCCAGCAGCGCGTAGACCTGCTTCATGCGCTCCACGTTGAGCTGCGAGACCTGGCGGTGGTCCACCATCGGCATCGGGTAGTCGCGGCCCACGACGCAGCGCGCCGTCTGCTGCACCTCCTCGGGCGCCACCCACGGCTCGTGGATGTACCGCGTCGGCATGTTCTTCAGTGCTGGGATATACCGTCTGGAACAAACACAGACAACTTTTTAATCGACTTCAAATAAGGAGGTTCTGCCAGTTGTTTTTATTATTTTGATGATTATTTTTTTGTTTGGTAGGTCATACTTTAGAGGTGTTCCCTCAATATAAATTTTCTCGAAATCGGTTCAGTAGTTTGGTTTTTAATCGAAATTGAAGTCGGTTTTATAAATAGTACTTGTGACATGATCATTTTTAACAAACATATTAGCCTCACTTGTAACCAACTACCTGCATATATAAACAAATCTTGGAAGTAGATTTTAACCTATTCAAAATAATTGTCGTATCGATTTGAAACTTGTAGAGGCCGCCCGCCATTGACCTGGTGGTCTAACATTGAAAGATACCTTAAGAAAGCCCAATTGCCCAACCCGACAACCCAAGATCGTGTGTCTTGCTTGGCGCAGAAAAGTGAAGAGACCCGACACCAAATAATGGGATTCAGGGGAAGAAGAAGATCGATTAGAAACTTTTAATTCGGATGACAATACAATGGAACTGAAGAACTCTTCATAAGCTAATTATAAACTCTTCAATAGTTCTTCAACTAGTTTTTTAAACCATAATCATTTGATTTATAATACACCGAGAAAATATAACCTACGAAAAAAATTGCGGATGACCGAAGAAAGCAAGGTGAAGTATTTGTATTAATTCGAATGGTGCAAACGATACACAGCAGTTGGATCTGCACCATTAATGGTGCAAGTCAATGGAGCATATGGTTTAGGTGCAAACGCTAGTTGTGTTTGCACCATTAATGGAGCAAACAAAACTAATTAGTTGCATCTGCACCATTGACAGTGATACTTCAATGGTGCATACAGTACGAGTACGGAATAACTCTAAATTAATGAAGTTATCATATTCAATAGGAAATTAATTAGTGAATTCTCTAAATTGGAGGCTTTTTGATCAAGCCATTTATAAATATTCTTTATCCTTAATTTATTCACATTTTTACTAACAGAACTAACACATCCATTCGTAAACTTAAAACACTTACCGTAATATGCATAAAACGCTAAAACGTATTTCAAACCTATTTTAGTTAAAAAGTGTTTTGTCTAATTTCTTTCGCATTACGATTTGAGTTTGAAAAAAAAAGACAAAACACTAAAAAGTATTTCAAACCTAACTAAAATAGGTTTAAAATACTTTTTAGTGTTTTTTGCATAAGACGGTTACAATCCATAATAGTCGCTTACCTTATAAAGTCTCCATTAGGGTCAGTTTTCCGTCCGAAGCGCACGGGGCAGTAGCAGTGGAAGAACTGCTGGAAGAACGATGAGCACGACAGCCACATCCACATGCCCGCGTTTACCGACCAATCGGCATCCAGGAGTAACTCGTCGAACACCTACACAAAACAAATTATATTTATGTAGTTATGCTACGTTTACACTTCCTTTACGAGATAATTAATCGGGCTTCCCACTAATCAAATGTTTGTCCATGAATGTGTGTGAATTTACTATTTCCATCCAATTCCGGATTTGAATGAAAGGTATGGAGATAATTACTCTAGTGGATTAATAACTCTAGTTCTTATTAGGGGTGGAGCACTGACGTCCCGCTTGCACGGGGCGTTTAGTAGCCATTGAGCTAATATCTAAAGAGTCACAATCTCTAAGTGAAAACAGTCAAAAAAACGTCCGAGTGCCGTTGTACAATGTTATGTACATTGTACAACGTGCATTATATAGTTCACAATTGTTCGAATTTAGACGTTATGTCGCTTGTATAGTGTTCAATGTATGCATGAGCGCTTTTGTCTTATCGTAGTTCATGTCGTTCAAAAAGTCGGCGCACTTCATAGCGTGCGACTTGAACACGTTTGTGACTATAGATATTAGCTCAATGTTGGTGTTAGCTAATAAGTAGTTATACCCTTAATTATCACAGATTATTTTTTAACCTGTACAATAAACATTTCCTGTAGTTCAGTCAGTAAAATAGCGGGGGCGCTGCTAGTCTTAAGTACAAGAAGCTCATAAAGTGTCTGGGAAACAGTTTACACCAAGCCGCTTAGGTATGGCATTGACGTGTGGAGATTTTTCCACGTATATAAAGGGTTTGAACCCGTTAAAATACACGTATACATCAAGTTTTCTTTGACCCAACAACTTAGAATCGACGTTCGTGGAAGCACGCGCCAATCAAGTACGTACGATGATATGTAATGATCGTTACGGATACAAGCTCAGACAGTACCTTCATACCGTCTTCCCACGAGATCCACAGGTCGCCGCGGGTGAGGAAGCAGGCGACTGCGTGCCGCGCTAGATGATGGACCCAGCCCTCTTCTCGCAACTGGATCATTATCGCATCGATCCACGGGAAACCAGTCGTGCCCTGCAAATGCCAATTCGAGACTTGGAATTAGGGTTGCCATCCGTACTTTATAATAAAGTATTGTACTCTATTTTGGCCAAACGTACTTTATACTTTATGAGGGCGTAAAGTAAAGTACGTGAAAATACTTTACCTGTGAAGATTTTTTTAAATGGACTTCTATTTTTTACATGTAACGGAACGGACCGGACAGCTTTTTAAATTTAGGGATTTATTGTAAAGATGCCGTTAATAAATTTAAGAGTAACAAATATTTGTTGGATGTTGCTAGAAGCAACAAAAAATATGTATGGAAGAGAAATAGTCTAGTAAATAAATAGTACTTTATTTTCAGATGTTTTACTTGTTTTTTGGCCTAGAAAATTAAATATACTCTATTTGCTTTAAAAAAAAGGAGGCAACGCTACATGGAATGGACGGTACCAAACACTCGTACGCTCTCAACATGTAGGAATCTACTGTTATCATCCTACATTAATGATTTATGAATGCAAAAATAACACCGTCTCTGTCGTAGCCTTCGTCGAGAGTAAACGGTTGCACTGACCTTGACGAAAAAAGGCATGGTGTTAGAGTACATAACAAGGAAGGACATACGATACTTTCCCTTCGAAAAATGCCAACAAACTAGATAATCGTCTCCAAATTAGCTATTGGGTATATATTATATAAGGCATATAAGGTAAATATTTTATGTGTAATTCGTATATGACTCTCAACAAAACAATTTTTTTCATTGAAAAAAAAATTTTGCATAAATAACGAAGGTATTAACATTTAATAACTTCGTTAACATTTTGGTTTCATGTTAGAAGGGAGGGCAGTATACTAGCTAATGACGTCAAAGTGCTCGATTCCAAACAAATTCTATAATAGAACGTGTTTTGCTAGAAAGGGACAGATGACTCCCTACCAAATACTTTATATGCTTATATTTCAGAACATTACCAGCCGATTACAATTATTTTTTTCGATGTAAGCATTAGATTCAGTTAAAATCTCTACTTATCTTATTATTTTTAATAATTGAAACACTTGCATATTCCCTATTCAAAATCCTAATAAATATAGGAAATGTAAGTGCCAGTTAACGCCAATAATAGTAACTCGGGAACGTTCGTTTAAATGTGCTGTTATTAGCCGATTGATTTCTCGGCATCACCACTCGACTCTATGACTACGGAACAGAACTATAAATGCAAGGCAAACTGTGTTAAATTGTTCTTTAAATAGAGATCAATTTATTGTTTAACATTCGGTTACTGTAGGAAATAGGTCTACTTTTCTCTCCAAACAAAAACTGCCAATGAGATAAATTTTTTTGGTTGTACTTGTGATTAACTTAGAGCTTAGACAATAGTATACATAGGACACTCCCAAAAGCCAGGGTATTAGATCATATATGTTTGTTATGTCTGGTAGTATGTATTTAGAAAAAAAAAATGTATATAAGTATTCTATCAGCTATCTAGTTTCCATATTACAAGCTTTGTTTGGTTTGGGGCTAGATGGCGCTGTGTGAAAAATGTCCACCGATATTTATTAATTAATGTAAATAAAAACTATACTCACGTTCGCCCATTTAGACAGGGCATCTGTGTTTTTCTGCCACGGTATCTGGACGCATATAGGGTTTCCCTCCATCCGGTCAAAGTTGGGGTTTCTTGTAGCGGCACAGTAAAAAAACTCCCTCCATAGTATTTGTCCGTGTAGCGACAGTGGCGGCCGCACCCTTTTCACCCTTTTGTATAATTCCGTTAATTGGTAGTAGAATAATCTCGTGGACAGGCATCCGAATCTAAAACAAACCATAACATTTACGCCGGATCGACTAAAAGCTTAGTATTGCGATGTGAACTCTCGAACGTATCTTGTAAAGAGGTATAATGTTATACAACAACCGATAAAAATATATTAGGTACTTTTTTCAAACAAAAAAAAAGAACCACTTTAAATTTCAACTACCTGGATGATATCTTCATATTTCCAGCAATTTTGATTTAAAAACCAAACTACTGAACCGATTTCGATAAAATTTATATGGGACCATGGAAATACCAAGATGTCATCCAGGTAGTCGAAATTGACATAAAATTATTATAATTTATGTAAATATTGGTAAATTAAAATATAAAAAGATCATGTCAAACTATAGCCCCTCGCCCAAACGTGCCCATTAGGCTGGCAGCGTTCCCCCGCTGTATTGCGAGGGAAATCTGTTGCACGAGATACTCCCCAGACCGCGGGTCACGCCCCCTACCAGACCGCGGGTCTCGCCCCCTACCAGACCGCGGGTCTCGCCCCCTAATTTAAATAGTATTATTATAATTCGGGTTCACATCAATTTTGTTTATTACTAGCAGGCCTAGCACAAGCCTCGTGATAAAGTTGTCTTTATGACCACATCTGAAGTATCACCTACCAAACAAAAAAAGAATCATCAAAATCAATTCATAATTGAAGAAGTAATCGCGTAACATAGATACAAAAAAAAACAGTCGAATTGAGAACCTCCTTTTTTGAAGTCTGTTGAAAATTTATCCCGCTAAGTGGTTGGGTCAAGGCTCAGGCAAGGAGTGTGGGCATGTCCCCCCCGGGGTACTTGCCTTGTCGGGGCGGGAGGGCTTAGTAGCCATGGGAAGTGTCCCCACGGTGAAGCTAAGAGGTAACCGAGGTGGGGCCGCGGAAGCGGCCACAGTGGGGGGCTAGGCCACTGCACGGGCCAGAGGGATGGAGACAGGCCAGAGGGGCCAAAGCTCTCCATTCCCAAGGGCCACGGCAGGGGCTGGGCCCGTGAGTCCGGACTTAGTCCGGACATGAGGGCTCTCCGCGTGTCCCTCTGATCAGCACAGGGCACAGTGGAGAGCGAGGAGGGACGGCCGGGTAGCGGCCTCATCAAGGGCTTTCCTTGAGGGGGCACCCACCGGGTGTGTCATGGTGGGGCTGCGGGATGGGGACAGGCCAGAGGGGCCAGAGTTCCCCATTCCCAGCGGCCGACGTGGCAGGCGGCGGGGCCACACACCTGACCCGCCGCATTGAGGCCAGGGAGTTGGACGTAGGGCCGTCCGGCGCCCATCTCGCTGGCATGGCCTCCGAGGTGGATGCACGATGTGTCTGGGTGTTCCGACACACCGTCATCGGTGCGGGAGGAGCTTCGGCTCCCCGTGGTGGGCCCGAAAGGGCGGCGCCGTCGAGGTCGCGGATGAATGCGAGAGCGTACCCGTGACCTCGACAATAGGCGCAGTTAGGGAACACCGTTGGGTTTTTAGTCGGTAGGGGTGCCATCGAGTCTCACTCTGGCATCGAGTCCGACATAACCCTCCTGCGCCCTGGCGGCAGGGTATGCGTAAGTGCATTTCCCAACGTAAAAAATAAAATAAAATAAAGGAGTGTGGGCATGTGATATAATGTGGTGAAACGTGTCTTTTTATGTTGTTTCCAAAACTCCGAAGAAGCTTGATATAATGTAGTGAAACGTGTCTTTTTGTGTTGTTTCCAAAACTCCGATGAAGCTTCTAGTAAAGTTGCCGTGATTTCACTAGGGCATGATTGGACTTGACTGTGACTTACTGTGTGTGACTAGGACTGTGACTACAACTCATTTAACTGGAGAAAGAAGGATCGATGAAGAAATATGTATTCGGCTAAAGGACTAGTATCCATGGCCAGGAAATATTAAAAACAACAAACAGCTCATACAAACACTAATGTGTAGACGGGCAATTTGCCTAGTTTCGCCAATGCTCGCCTTGATGGCCAAGAGTAGTCCAATAATGCAGTTTTGTGTTTTTCAAACGCAGTTTCGTTTTTATAATTCTTGAGGAGTAATTATCACAGAAAATAAATCAAATATAAATATATTTATCTGCTTGAGACGAATGCTATAGTTACTAGGTACCATAGAATTATTAAACCTCGTAGGGTCGTCCGATTGTGGCGCTCTATTTTAGAACGAAAGAACTATACATCCGTAACATAACATATTTTTTTGGTGTGCACAATAAAGAGTTTCTATCTATCTATAACTTAGTTTTATTCTTATACAGTGTAAAACTACTAATATTTGTATATTCGAAACTTTATTTTGGTGGTAAGTATGCATTATATTGATCCTGCGGTCGCGGTATAGAGTTACTCTTTGGTATTTCTGGTACAATAGTTACATAAAAAAAAAACATTTTATACACTATGATGTTCCGTAAGAATTGCTTGTTGATTTTGGAGCCGATCGCTGATTAAACGTTATTTAGTATAAAATATTCCACATAGATACACTATTATTTAATTTATTCTTGATTCTTCAATACATACGTAGAACATCAAAAATGTATTACATTTCAAATGTGTTGCCAATTTATCAGCAGCGCTCGCACTCGCACCATTCAATAGGTGGTGTACTTATTTTAACATAAACAACATCAAGTATGGGGCCATCACCCGTTCGACCCACGAAATATCATACCAGCTAAAAGGAAAGCATTGAAATATCACTCCCATATCGTTAGGTACCTACAAGATTAGTGATATACCTAACCACAGAAGCCTGCTAAACGCGTGTTTGACATACACTATATTGTCTACTGACGGAGACAACATTATTTTAGCCACACGTTTTGGAGCACATTTTTCAATACTTTGCTTAATGCTTTGCTTTTAGCCAAGTTGGTATTGAATGGGCATACGAGGCAACGTCCCTGATTCACGTTTTGCTGACCTCAGGTATGGTGACAAGCCAGTTTGACTTGCAAGTAGTGATTGTGGAGTCATTTTGGGTCGGCCGAACGAAGCCACCCATGCTTTTCTTTCAAGGTGTCTTTCTAACCTAGCTAGAGCTTCACTCTCCCCGCCGATCCAAATCGGCGGTTTTAGATTCTCCGTGTCGAATCCTGAAATATAGCAGGGTAAGTATCTCGTGAAACATATAGTTATGAGTAAATATCGAATGGACTAAATGAGTGATTTTGTATTAATGATAGTGGTGTTCAGATACATAGACAATATTTTATTCTTTGGTTAAGTCAGAACAAGATCAATCGTAGATTTAGAAAAGGCATAATTTATTTAATCTACAGTAAAGTTAATGTTAGTCACCGCGTTAGGGGGGAGGCCTTCGTACAGCAGTGGATGTCTTTTGGCTGAAGATGATGATAAATGTTAGTAAATAGTAGTAGGGCCGCGTAGGCATATTAGCGCAGCTCAATATTTACGTCACTTGTTTACAGAAGTGTACAGGTATTCAATAACAGATCATAATTATTTGAGTGCATCGGACGACCCAGTCAAATTTACCTCTACTTAATACTTCGATGACAAATTCGCTTGGTACCTAGTTTTCTATATAATTTCATCCTCTTGAGCATGGCGTGATCAGGAGGATAGCGTTGTTTATGGAATTTAGTCTAAAATCACACAGCGAGTTACTATTTCAGCTCTAGAAATGTATTATTTTAAAGCCTGAAAACAGTCAAAACAAGAAAATTTCAAAAACAAAATAACGTTTGAAACTTAGTCGACGTCATTCTATGACGATCACAAGAAGTCAAACTTGTTTCACATTTTAACTAAACATGTCGAGAAAAATAAAACTTTTATAGCTAGTTTCGTTTACTGATTTATTAAACAACGTTTCGTACTTCAAACAATCTCTTTTGTAAGTTACTAAAATAGCTTTGCTGTTTCTCCCTGAGGGGTTAAGTCATTTCGGAAAATGTAGTCAAGTTTTCAGTTTAGAAAACAGACTAACGCATTAGCCAACAAAGATAATAAATACATGAAAAGCGGAATATATGTAAGGATGAAGAGTCGTTCTGTCGGGGATAGAGGCGTGCGAGACGGGCATTCAAAGCAATCAAGAGCGCAAACCGTCTAACACGCTTCCATCCTCGCCAGCCAGCCACTAACCGAGTTCTTCAAGCGTGGGGACACCGAAACGTTCGTCATGGTCATCGGTGACTGGCGTAGTGACGCCTTTGAGAGTTTTCGCGTTGACCACAGGTTCGGGGGGCGGCGGCGGCGGCATGCTCGCGATCAGCGCTTGGAACTGATGGTACGTTAGCGGTGCCTTGCCGCCGTTGCGATCTATGATTCTGAAATGGTAATCTCATGTCTCTCTGTTCTCTCAAAGTGAGCAACTAATCTGAAATAGCTATAGAATTATATAAAGACCATTGGTTAGTTTTAGTATATCTATGGACTGGTGTTATTTTTGGTGTTTTTAACTATCCTCTTCAGGTTCTCATTTTAGGATAATATAAAGGAAACAGCTTCAGTTCTTATTTGAAGAAAAAAAAACCTTCTTTTCTTGCCAGCACGAATAATTTACATATATTTAAGAAGTTCGTACAAATGATCACGAAGCGAACCAATCTTCGCCCCAAATATTTTCATTTTTTTATAGACTATAGTACAGGCTGATTGAAACTTAATGGCGGCTGTGAACTTAGACGCAGCGCAGTAGCAAAACTTAGGCGTGCGGTGTGCGTACAATCGAAAAGTCTCGCTTGCAGCGCACTTCACAGCCGCCATTAAGTTTGAATCAGTCTGTACCTATCTACCAACGACCGACATTTTCACTTACTTGTCTAATTTGTAAAGTGTGTGTGAAACCTTGGAGGTGACCGATATGCCGCACTCTCGACACTTTGACATTATATTGTGGTCTCGAACGCGCCCATAAGGCTCCGGGTCCTCTTCGAAGGTGAGCGCGGTGGTGCCCCATTCTTGGAATAGCTTCGGCAGCGCGTCTGCCGGCTGCCCTCGAACCACGAACAGTCGCGAGTTCAACTTTTTCAAACTTTTGTCCAAATCGTCTAGACATTGGAGCAAGAATCTGAAAACGAGGATTAGTTAGAAGGGCGCCGCGTACTTTTACTATAGATCAAACATTCGTTTTGGTGGTGTACATGTGCTAGATAAGCGGCCATTCCATGAATATGACTAAACTCGTGAGTTCATGTGGGCTTGTGGGTAATTGACATAATTAGACGTATACATCAGCGACAATGATAAGATGAATGGACGGGAAATAAGCGCACGGATGTTGAAGACTATATGTTGAGCGCCGGCTCTCCACTCGCTTCAGTCATACTCTGCCTTTGCGACATGTGAGCCGTACGATACGACAATACAAACTTCTAATACATGTACATGTGTTCTCTTTTTGTCATGTAAGTCAGTCAGTATTTAGATTCGCTATCTCTATTTTCCGGCAAATGTAATATGCATACTTTTAGCTAGGTATGCTTGGTTGTGTTGTCTTGATAATTTTGATCGATTTGCAAGCGCTGGGCCCGTCCATTCCATTATCACCGTCGCTGGTATACCAGTAGATAGCGACGAATAATTTTGTTTCAACCTATGATGTTTACCTAAGAAGGGTTTTTATGGCCTTTTGAATTCGAGCCCGGTGTAATCGCAACATTGCCAAAGAAAACACAAAACGTGTAAGAGAGATCTGCGTCGGTATTCCAAATCGAATCGAATCGGATTCTATTCTAATATCGTCATCAGCTTTACTTGTGAGATAATAACGTTGTTTAAAATTCCAATTCATTGGTTCTATCGCCGCATACAATTCTTTCTTCTAATGCTAGGGCTTCACCTGCGTGTAATGCCATTATTTAGCGTGGTATTTGATACAGTACGCAGATATGGCCGGTTGTTAGCGCGCTAATATGCTGGTGGCATTATTAACGTCGTTAGAAGTTAGGCGATATTCAAAGTCAAATGTTAGTGTTTCCGCCCATGTAGCGCATTGTTTAATGCATCATTTATTGCTCGCTAATTATTCCGATAACTGGACGTAAAGCGTCACGCAGGTGAAGCCCTAGCATTATGGCGTGAAGTCATTGGCAGGAACTAGTTAACTTTTGTGGGAACTACGACGCCGACATACGTTGCATGAACGTGACAGCTATAGAGCTACGCCCACGGAACAGAGAACGAGACAAGTGTTCTATTCAACCACTGGGGGGCTAAAATGGTCGCGTTAAGCAATTCTGCATATGATCCTATGATGATTTATTTCGCAAATCGTAAACTGGTCACTTAAGCGCTAATTCATACTATGATTTTGCAAATGATTCTATTACGGAATTAATTAGTTTGGACAGTTTACAGAAAGTCGTAAAATGGTCAATGAAAGACGAATTGCATAAAGTCAACTAGCAGATCCGTTAGAAGTTACTCGAGAGCAACTTTTTACAATTCATTCTGCTAAGAATTTATTAGATGAACTACTTTTAGGGGAATTGCTTAATGCGGTCATTTTAGACCCCCTGTTCTCTGTTCCTTAGCTAAGCCTGTGATAATAGCTCACCTCCATTTGTTAATTCCAACGTTTGTGGAGCTCGCGAACCATGGGTCGATGATGAACACGCATCGAAAGGTGGTGGCGTTAAGGAGTCCTTCTCGCAAGGCTGGGTTGTCGTGGAGCCGGAGTCCTTTCCGGAACCAGTGGACAGTGTGCTTGACGGGAGCAGAGCGGGAAGCGCGCGTGAGCGGCGCGGGCGGCGCTGGGGCCAGGAAAAGTGGCGGGGGAGGCGCGGGCGCAAGGAACAAGGGCGCCGCGTCCGTCGCTGGCAGCGTCTCCGGAGCCGCGGACATAATCACGTCACCGACATCACGCGCATTCCACCTGTCGTATGTTTCGATCTATAATGAAAACTATATTGCTTCATGATAAGAACACAATCTCTCGCTAGAGCAGAGAGAAACTAACGCGGCCTTTCAGCATAAACCATTGGAGGTGGCAATTAAAATTGAATAAAAGGAAGAAAAACATTTTAGTTTTACGATAATAGTAAGAATATAACGAATTTGATGGTTACTTGCATGAAGTTGCATGTCACATCGTCTTTAAGCCCATTCTTCTAAATTAATCGTTAGATATGTAGATCATTCATATTTTTTGTAAGGCAATACAATGACACATACTTTTAATAGGACATAGTACAGTACAGTAAACAGATAGTTACAGTAACAAACTCACATCACACTTACATCGTTCAAAGCTCAGAAAAAGCTTGATTATCAAAGTAAAATATGTAAAATCGATTTGGTAGGTATCTAAAAGCAATCACTATTCGGTAAGTTACTCGCCGATTTTTAATTTAAGTATCACAAATTCATATAAACTGCCATTTTGAATACTTAATTATATTTCGATTTCATAAGTGAAAACGCAGTATAACTGGTGACAAAGTATTTGAAACGGTAATTTCATGCGTGTTTGTTCGCCCCTCGTCAGAAAATTATGTAGTCAGATTATCGCCATTGTTGGCGTCTACAATGGCATTTAGACGCCAACAATGGCGATAATCTTAAATTTATGCTCGAAGTTCGTGGTCTCTAAAATGATGTTACAAATAACTAATTCTATTTTTTACATCTACCGCGGTTTCAGTGAGGCATTACATACAGAGGCTTTCTATGAGTATATTGTTGTTGTATTGTATAATACAAATACTATCCAATAGTGTCAATTCTATTGCACTACTCAATATGAACAAGTTAGTTGACACAGTGGTGTCTGCTCGTTTACTATAAAATATGCTTAACTGAGGAATCATGTGTCATAAACTTTAAGTGTTCGAATCTATGGTACTGTAGTTAGCATCGAACTGAGACAACATCATATAAAGTTACTCATAGTTCAGAATTGCAAAAGCTTCATTAAAGATTTTCAAATTGAATCTTAAACAAAACCAACTGTATTTTTCCAGAAGCCTTGCAAATGTTCCTATTAATGGACTTGCCAATTTCTGCCAGGTTTTCGCAGAATTAAGTATTTTATTGTTTAACCATGAGGAAATGTCACAACTTTTATAAAGTTTCGGAATGGTGTTGAACCAAGATCTTAAACTTCAACCATTGAGCTAATATCGAAAGAGTCACAATCTCTAAGTGAAAACAGTCAAAAATGTCTGATTGCCGTTATACATACCTATACGTGCATTATATAGTTCACAATTATTCGAATTTAAATGTTATGTCACTTGTATAGTGTTCAATGTATACTTGGGCACTTGTGTGTTATCGTAGTTCAAGTCGTTCAATAAGTTGGCGTAGCGTGCGCCGAGTTTTGGCACTGTCAATTTTTTTTGCACGTTTGTGACTCTATAGATATTAGCTTCAACATGAAAATATTATCCTGACCAGCAAATTATTATAAAGTCATACATTTTGTATGCAATCTCTTTCTTAATACTACTTACAAAATATTGCTTAGCAAAAAACAAAGAATGAGAATAGAAGAAATGAATAGAGGCGCCACTATCGTATGTCTCTATATGAAAAGCTAAGTGCTAGAAATACACACAAGAAGCAGTTTACCTGAAAACATATTTTTATCAGTAGAATATATTAATAACATTACTACTTTGTGTAAATACTGAAGGCCACATTAGTTCCGATAGCCAGGTAAGGAAAGGAGGTTTATTGCAATAAAAAATCTTTTATTTGCCTGTGACAAAATTCAGTTCTGCTCTGATAGACGGGTCTGAGAAAACATTTAAATATAAATCATATAATGTGGAGGACGGGTGTCTGCCCTGACTCTTAGGGGTGTCTGATGGAGGCTCTACCCTTGTCCCCAAATTGTTTGGTGTTAATCTATCTAAAGCTAAGCTGTCATTCAATGAGCTTCATTCAATCAAGTGTTTTATGGAAGCTGGTATCAATAAGCATGCATTAGTGCAAATAAGTACATATCTCTTAACAAAGCAGAATAGTACTAATAGGGATAGGGTATTTACTTACTTAAACAAATTATAATTGTATTTAGCTCAACCAATAAGAATATTTAATTAACCTACCTTTATCTTCAGCTTCATCTGTAAGCAATCTCATAGAAAACTTGAAACCTTGATATTACAACACTAATCTCTGGATATAGTGAATTTGTTTTAATACAACAAATAACACTGGGCTCACTTTTAAACACAGAACTATATTTTTGCCACTGTGTTTTTAGGCAACGAATGAACTATTTACAAACAATACCATACCAATAACAATTTTATTTCCACAGTATCGATACGTTCTAGAACTTTTAGAACATTACGTCGACATTGAGAGGGAGAAGGCACCGAGGCAACCGTATACTGTGTAGCGTACTAGTTAGGTAGAATATTATGAGGAATATAGAAATGTCAGATCCGTCCGCGTCCGTCCCTCCACGCCTCATGCAACGTGATCGCAAGCAAGACGAAAACGTGACCTATTTGTTTTGTATTATAAGTATGTTGTCTTAGCACGGGACTGATCAATAATTTATTGAATTTACTTATCACTGCGGAGATTGAGCGAATTGTTTTTGCAAGCTCTTGTTAGTTCTATTACACTTTGTCTTCTTTTTCACTGCAATTCACTGCATGCATATCAAATGTATCAAAGAATACTTTACACTATATACTCGAGATCATCTCGAGATGCTTATTGCATAGATGGACGTACGTCATAAATTCATAATAATAAAGGAAGGATACAAAGGGAGGCAATAATGTACGATACAGATATTGTACGGCATAATAATGCACAGCATGATAATTGGTGTACATGTACATCGATGTTGGAGCAAAGAGGTGTTGCTACGAAATGTGTAACCTTAATGTCAATGCGAAAGGCAGGTTGGCTTTTTCATAGAGATTTAAAAAGACAACTTTGGCTTTCGAATTTAAAAACAATTTAGAGTATTTTGTATTGACAACGAAGCGGTTGTCAAGGCTTGTAGAAAAATTCCAATATAATGTTTTTACAATATTTTCTGTGTTATTTCTAACCTACATAAAAGGTCAGCGCACATGAACTCTGCGTTATTTAATTGATGGTCAGAGAAGCACCATCAATCGAATATCATGCTGTGCAATATCGTGCCGTACAATATCATGCCGTACATTGTCGGCTCGGCTCAATAATGCACACCCCGATTTTGTAGACTGATATTTGATGCTCAAGTACACGAATTCCTTATTTGTATAGCGTTCAGGTAATTTATTTTTATGTCAATTTGAGATATGTATATATTTTTACAATATATGGCCGTAGTTTATAGACACGAGCTGATAATGGACGGCCAGTATTGTACGACATGGATATTCAATGTACACCAATTATCATGCTTTGCATTATTATGCCGTACATTATCGTGTCGGCAAATATCATGTTGTACATTATAGACACCCGTCACCCGACATAAACACACAGTTTCTTGGCCATGGATGCTAGTCCTTCAGCCGAATACATATTTCTTCATCGATTCTTCATTATCTAGTTAAATGAGTCGTAGTCACAGTCCAAGTCACACACAGTAAGTCACAGTCAAGTCCAATCATGCCCTAGTAAAGTCATGGCAACTTTACTACAAGCTTCTTCGGAGTTTTGGAAACAACACAAAAAGACACGTTTCACCACATTATATCACTTGCCCACACTCATGCGCGTCAGTCGGCACTTAATTAATAAAACGCCACTATTTTTATGCATGAACACCCGAAAAAACACAAGTTTTGAAAAATAACACATTGCGGCGACATGTTTTTTTCGCGTTCCCGCCAAAACTCCTAAACACACAGAGCGATGGGCAGTGCTGCCAGGTCCATTTTTTTACTTTACCCTAGGCTCCATAGAGTAAGTAAATACTACGTGCTAGGCTCTATTAACATTTACCCTAGAATTGCAGTGTAATTGGAAAAAATATTTTGTTTTAAAATGACTTCATTACGTTCGTACAGTTTGATGCTCACCATTGGATCTTGCTCATCTTATATCTCAACGAGCTGACCCGCCCCGACTTCGGAAGGGGGCAAAAACCAAATTTTAATTTTAACAGATTTCAAAAAAAGAGAAGTAACCAATTTGACACTATTATGTCATATTACTTGAATTACAATATATTCACGTATGTTTGAACTAAAGATAGACAGACTGTAAATAGAGATGATAAAATTAATTTAAATTTTTTTGATTGGAGTATCAATTATATATCATCATCATCAGCCAAGAGACGTCCACTGCTTGTCGATAAGGCTTGCGCTTCTTTATATATACCGGGTTTTAGTTTGAACACCGTTATCCTTCCAGGATATCATTGTACTCATCATTATGATTATATTTCATTGTACCATACATTTTGTCCAAGATCGATGAACCTTTTTGTATGGAACAGCTGTTTTTTTTTTAGTGATTTCAGGGTTGGCCCCATATTAAAAGTTGTTCATAATGATGAGTACAATGATATCCTAGAAGGATAACGGTGTTCAAACTAACACCCTGTATAGATATATACATATTACATGAACCGGTATATTGTAGACTTAGCTAAATAGTCATTTGGTGAAAATTCTATGTAAACCTTCTAAGATACGAGTGCAATATAAAGTAAAAACTGCTGCACGGCATTGAAGTCGGTTGCTTTTCAAGTATTTAACTCTTTTTTTACTTGGTACAAAAATGTCATCATACTAATTTGCACCCTCTAATAAGGAATGGAATTTTTCAATATCGTCTTGTGTAGGAGCTACGACATAAAAACAAACCACGTGCAAAATATCCGAGTTATAACTTTGGCAGTTTCTTAGATTTCGCATACATAACTTTACACCCCCATAAATCACTTCTAGGGGTTGCTATTGAAAAAATAAGAATTAAAAGTCTATTTTTTCCCATTCCTTAATATGTGTACGAGATTTCATCGCGGTAAGATCGAAAAAAGTTTTTTCCGATACAAACTTGCACCCTCCATTTGAAATCCTCCCTCCTTAAATTTCATCCACCCCCTTAGGAGGGGAATTTCGCAAAATCCGTTCTAAGTGAGCATCTACGCCCTAACAACAGACCACATGCAAAATTTCAGAAGCGTAGCTTTGGTAATTATGAGGCGATTGTTTTAAAAAAAAAATTGTTCGTGATGTTTTACTAGATGGCGTAAGAAGCACAGTCATACCCCGTTTAATCTTTTTTTGTTATTTCTGGCCATGGATACGAGTCCTTCGGCCGAAACACGGGCAAACCGATTACGTATGGTGGTGGGTTCGTAACGAGTCACACCAAAACCAGTCACAGTTTGACTCGTTGGGATTTTTCTTCCCATCGAGACTTGTTGGGAAATCCTTTTGATAAAAAAGATTCATCAGTAACAGGGACTCGATGGGAAGAATGAAATCCCATCGAGTTAGATCTCTCAACTCCGAAAAAGCTTTTAGTAAAGTTGCCATGGCTTTACTAGGGCATGATTAGACTTGACCGTGACTTACTGTGTGTGACTTGGACTATGATTAAGACTCATGAATGAATAAGACTCACTAAGAAGGGTTTATGAAAAAAATATGTTTTAGTCCACAATCCAATCAAACCATCCATGAACATGAGCAACCATGATTCATCCTTGATCCATAGATCCATATTGGATTGTTAATAGATCCATGGCCATGAACAATTTTATAACAACAAACAATCAGGAGATCAAATCAACATAATGTTTTGTTGGTTGTTTTAATTTTTTTAGGTTTGGAATAAACTTTGTAGGTTCTGATCATTTCACCCAAAGCAGTTTTGAGATGTGTTAGTAAACAGTATTGCGTCCAAGGTAAAGAAATCATCTAATAAATGTTTTCTTTACCTAGGACGGAATTAACAATATCAGTAAAGTGGTAGCTCAGTAGGAGACGGGCCGCTTCGCATTCGTGATTTGGCCGGTTCACATCCCGACGACTCGTTACAATAGGTTCTTTGGAATTTATGTACGAATTTAAATACCACTGGATGACCACTGGCTTTCGGTGAAGGGAAACATAGTGAGGAAACCGGCCTTATGTCTAGAGAAGAAACTCAGTGGCGTTTTTAATCTACATATCCGCACTTAACCTTTGCTGGACTACACGCTCGTGAGCGAAAACAAACTAAAACGTAGTGTTTAATTTCTCTATGAAACAAACTGCAAACTGCAATGAGTAAAGAGTTTTATGTTTTTAAACGAAATGAACTGTTTTACAATCAATGTCAAATTGACAAGTTTGACAGAACAATTTCAAACGACTTCACGCCATCCTGACGCCATCTATTATAATTTTTGGAACTAACAATTTTTTGAAAAATGAAAACGCCTCATTGAGGAAAAAACTTTTCAACCGTTAGTCACTGCTTAAGATAATCTGCCATCTTCTCTCTGACGTGAAGTGTAACATGCAAAAACAAGACAGAGAAGTTTAAGCAGTGACTAAGAGAATCAAGATTATTTAAGGTAAGGCTGCTACAGTCTTACTTAAAAAATCTTCGCAACCATTACTCACTGCTTAAGATGATCTGCCATCTTCTCTCTGACGTGAAGTTTAACATGCAAGAACAAGACACAGAAGTTTAAGCAGTGACTAAGTTTTGAGCGGCGTTTTTAAGTAAGGCCGTTAATGTTTCACTGCATTTTACATATACATGTAATTCGTTATTGGCATCGCACTTTGTGCATTCTGCCAATGTCAAGTATAAAAATGTATGTTTCAAGTTTGTATAGTTTAAAGTCAATTAAGTTATAAAAACATGGTCAGTCACGCGACCGTCCGGTTTTTCTACCGGTTTTTCTTATAATTTGCGGCTGACCTCAGTTTCTCTGTCTACGGGTGAACGTGAATCATAAAAAATATTTTACTGCTTGACTTTGATAAAATGCAGAAAGTGCGGTGACAAAGTAAAATGGTACAACCTGCTAAAAAAATATTGTTTGCTTGACATTGACATACCAGTAAATAAAACAAAGTTCTGCGCCAAAAATTGGCAACACTGATTTGTTCTTTCAAAAGTGACCGTCTCGAAGGTGTACGTAAATTCTTATTTTCCATGTTTAAATCGCAATTTATCGCTATGGATTTAACTTATTTCTTCCTGGAAATTATTAAATAAAGCTAATACGTCGCTTAAATTCGATTTATGATGGTATTTTAGTACTGATGGATTTCAATATTCCAGTGACGGGACGTAACCATGGGTCGGGTTATTCGTGCTCAGCGTAAAGGTGCCGGTTCAGTGTTCGTTTCACACACGAAGAAAAGGAAAGGAGCTCCCAAACTACGTTCTCTAGACTATGCCGAACGTCATGGATACATTAAAGGTGTTGTGAAGGTTAGTACCAAAACTAACCTATAAAATGCCTCCGTACAATAACATACTAGCACGTTTGGAATTTCGAAGCAAGATTTCTTTGTCTAAAAGCTATAGCTAACGAGTATTGTTGTTTCAGTAAGTACATTATAAGTTTGCTACCGAAACATAAAACTATTCATCTAATTGTGGTTACCGTTCAGTATGTCGTGTTGGTTATATTTTTATACTCACTGCCATTACTAGGTTTACAAGGCATAACATCTAGGATGCTTAGGGACTGTAAGGAATTTTAACGATTATGAGTTTTTTTCATAGTATGAGTGAAGTAAACATTGTCACTTTCCAGGACATCATCCACGACCCTGGCAGAGGAGCCCCCCTGGCAGTTGTGCACTTCCGTGATCCATACAAGTTCAAGACTCGCAAAGAACTGTTCATTGCCCCTGAGGGCTTGTACACTGGCCAGTTTGTTTACTGTGGAAAGAAGGCTACACTCGAAGTTGGTAAGTGGAATGTTAGTGTAATCTGACCTACTTTTTATATATATGTCTTCTATCGCTCTTATTTTAAATAATGTAGACATTTTGACCTATTTGAAAAATCATCAAATGTTTGTACTTCGTGGACAAAAAATGTATTGCCATATTTTGCTAGCTTGTAGCTATAGAATCTCCTATGCTCTGTTTATTATGTTAATCGCTTTGTGATAGCTCGTAAAAAGTTGATGACAACTAAGTAAAGCATCTATAATTCGTGCCAGATGGATTGTTCATTGTTTATATTGTTCATTGTTCATTGATCCCACATCAGCAGAAGACAAAATATCAATTTATCATCAATTTTTATTACAAATCGGCGTAGCACTAGGACAAACTTGATTTGTTTATTTATCTCAATTTGTTGATCCCCATATAGTTATGTCTCAGAAACTGGTAAGAATGGTGAAAATCACGCTAAAAGAGATTTATTTTATACTTTATATTATTATTAATCAAAAATCTTCCTTATTATAATTATTTTACTTCAAATAAATACATTTAAAGCATTATAATAACCGAGTACCTAGTATGTACAAGCATGGATGTCGAAGTGGCTGCCATTGTCTGTGATATGTAGGGTTTTAGCACTACACAATTACACTTTCATTAAAAATAAGTATTGAATCTCCTTTGTTGCACTAATTTTAGAAATGATGATTATGATTTAACAGGTAATGCAGCGACCCACAAATGCGAAGCCACATTTAACAATCTCATTACATTGAATTTATACATTTGTGTTTCGCTGTTTTTGTTGGCTTTCACAGGGTGAACATCAACCATCAATAGAAATAATATATTATATTGCTGACTTCACTTCAATGAGAGATTTTCACCTATCTTGCAGTAAAATTTCATGCTGGTGCTGGGCTCTGGCAGTTATGACTGTAATATTAACTACTTAAGTTTGCAATGCCTTGTCTCGCGTTTTAGGTCGATCTTTAAAAAAGGTTTGTTACGGTGGTGCCTTCACAGTCAACTGGAGCTATTTATAAAAACCTCATTATCATCACTACCTATTGCACCATAAACACCTTCGCCTCAATAAAGTATTAAATAATGTTTTCAGGCAATGTAATGCCTGTGGGTGCTATGCCTGAGGGTACCATTGTGTGTAATTTGGAGGAGAAGATGGGCGACCGAGGCCGGCTTGCGCGCGCCTCCGGCAACTTCGCGACAGTCATCGGCCACAACCCCGACGCCAAGAGGACCAGGGTCAAGCTTCCCTCTGGCGCCAAGAAAGTCCTGCCCTCTAGCAACAGAGGCATGGTTGGTGAGTAAATTAAAAAGCACATTATGCCACCAAGGTTTAAGTATTTAACATTTTAACGTCACAAACGTAACAATTTAAAGTCAATTAACATAAAAGATTTAGAAAATGATAGCTGACAGAGCACTGTTGTCAATAACAACAGATTATCAACATGTTACCAAAGCTGACAATGTTGTCAGATAGCCAGCATGAATATAACTCTATAAGTTCTTAACAAATTACATATATCACCTAATTACTGAAAGGCTAATATTGTATAGACCATGAAATGATGTTTTCAACTTACCTACTCTGATAATCTATGATTACACAAGAGGCTCTTTCTGATGCCAGTAAATATCTGTACATCAGTATCGCTTATTAGAAACGAAAACTAAAGTTATAATGTCCTAGGTATCGTCGCCGGTGGTGGTCGTATTGACAAGCCCATCCTGAAGGCTGGTCGCGCGTACCACAAGTACAAGGTGAAGCGTAACTGCTGGCCGTACGTGCGAGGTGTTGCCATGAACCCTGTGGAGCATCCTCACGGTGGTGGTAACCACCAACATATTGGTGAGTGTTATTTTCTCTTGTTTCATTTCAACCTTATTGATCTCAATTTGGTTTCATGTTATACCAATAATTGTTAAGGGCATACCCTTCACCTGCGTGTAATGCCGTTATTTAGCGCGGTATTTCATACAGCACGCAGATATGGCCGGGTGTTAGCACGCTAATACACTAGAGGCATTATTTACGTCGTTAGGCTTTAAGCTATAGTCAAAGTCAAATGATAGTGTGGCCACCTATGTATGGCATTGTTTAATGCATCATTTATTGCACGTTATTTATTCCGATAATTGGACGTAAAGCGTCACGCAGGTGAAGTCCCAGTCTTACTATATTACCAGAAACTAGACCAATTAAAGAAAAACTTAGCTAGATTATTAATTATTTTAATATACTCGTGTACAGCTACTAGTGATACTACTCTAATGCTTACTAAACTTCTTAATAACATTTTGTTGTCAAGAACATAATAAACAACATTTCTTTAAAATTATACATGAATAAATATAAAATTATTATTCTTTTCTCAATTGTTTTTGATTATTTTAGGTAAGGCGTCGACGGTGAAGAGAGGAACGTCCGCTGGTCGCAAGGTCGGTCTGATCGCTGCGCGCAGGACCGGAAGAATTCGCGGTGGCAAGACCGACACCAAGAAGGAGGCGTAAACGTATTTCTATTCCAAATAAAAAACATAAAACCAAAGTTTCTTTCATTGTTTTTGGTTCAACTAAATAGATTTTTTATCTATGAACTAAACAACATTTTAAGACATGTTATATAACATTTTATATTGTATACACGTTAATTCAATTGGTGACTCTTATAAAAGGTTGGTATTTCATAAATTAGTATTTTATGGCATATTATAATATTTAATGAAATGAGCTAATAACTTAATGTTGCTTTCAGAATCAACAATACTGCTTATTGAAGAGAACAATGACAATCATACAAAATGAGCAAAGTAAGTTTTCAAAACATTTTTTTCATCATACTAATGTAAATATCAAAGTTTGGATGTTTGCTACTCAATCACGTAAAAATGGCTGAACGTATTTGGAAGAAAAGATAATGGGAATTTTGTATAGAACCAGTCCACAAAAAAAAATTGTAGCACTATGAGTAATGGATAATGATGTTGCACATGTATAATGCTTTCATTTAACGACTGCAGCATAAATGATTATAGTTGTAGAAGAAAGATATTTAAGGTCAAAATAGTAAAAAAACACAAAAATCATAACAAGTTTTTATTCACCTGTTAGTTACATACTTCGTCAATCTATAATTAACATACTACACCACTACAATTCGTCCAATATTATAATTCAAGTCCTCTGCATCATCAGGACCTATAAAATCTAGCTGATGACATAAACAATATAATATTTGCTACAAAATCGTAGTGCTCGTGGCGTAGCTTGTCTAGGTGATTCTAAACGATCACCAATGTTAAGCAACGGACGGTCTGGTCAGTCTTCGGATGGGTGACCATAAATTAAATCACCATCATAAATTACTGAAAGGATAATATTGTATACTTAGACCATGAAATGATGTTTTCTACTTACCTACTCTGATCATCTATGATTACACAAGAGGCTCTTTCTGATGACAGTAAATATCTGTACATCAGTATCGCTTATTAGAAAAGAAAACGAATGTTAATTATAATGTCCTAGTTATCGTCGCCGGCGGTGGTCGTATCGACAAGCCCATCCTGAAGGCCATTAACCCTGTGGAGCATCCTCATGGTGGTGATACCAACATATTGGTAAGTGTTATTTCCTCTTGGTTATTTCAACTTTATTGACCTAAACACAAACAACGTTTTGTTTGATATAGGCACATCAGCATAATGCTGCTCGCCTATCATTAAATAAATAAATAAATAAATTAGGTCTCATTTGTTATGCATGACGTTTTTAGAACTGAGCATGGTGAGGAGAAAGGCTGGCAATTTCGTAAAATGGCGCCATCGTTATGGCGTGATATGAAAATATACGCTTTAAAAAAAAACAACCGTCTTCAACTTTGAATACCTGGATAACATCTTCATATTTTCTAGTAATTTTGATTAAAAAAACCTAACTACTAAACCGAATTCGATAAAATGTATATGGGACCACCTCTGAAGTAATTACCATACAATAAATAATAGTACTCCGTACAGAAAGTTCACTCGGCAAAGGAATTTAGATAAATAAGGACTCTATCTACTAGGCAATAAAGTAGCAATTCAACTCGCACAGCGCTGGATACCGCTCGCTATATTCACCTAGATATACCGCTCTCTTTCTATCACGTATGCTTAGTTACGTGCGTCGCTAGCGTGCGGGCGGCCACTGACTTGAGCCTTGCAATGTCCTTACGGCGCGGAGCGCCGGCCGAACATACCTAAACTGCGGAGTGACACCCCTCTGGTATTACCTACCAAACAAAAAAAATATCATCAAAATCAGTTCATAATTGGCGGAGTAATCGCGTCACATACATACAAAAAAAAACAGTTGAATTAAGAACCTCTTTGTTGAAGTCGGTTGAAAAAAGGAAAGAAATAAAACAATTCATAAGAGTTCACTTGCGAAATGGCTGTGAAAATTGGCCTGCTTCAAATTAATCCAATTATCTTTCTATGTGATGGCAATATGATAAAATGTCTCAATCCTATGGGTTAGTCTCGTCGTCGTCGTCAGCCATAAAACGTCCACTGCTGGACGAAGGCCCCCCCCTTATAGAGGGGTGTTGCCATAATCCCCATGCTTGGTAGGCGGCTTGGGAGAATGGTCACCACCGTTAACCAAGAGGATGCTGCTGCCCGTCCTCCGGTGGGTCTGGCTGCAATTTAAGGACATACCCAGGTCCAGGTGGGTTAGTCTCGGTTGAAGTGAATTTAAACATGATGTTTTCTAATTACCTACCCATGATTTCTCATGATTACATAAATAGAGGCTCTTTCTGAGGATTACCATGTCTTATTTTATTATCTAAGTGTTAATTAATTTCCTTACTTCTTTGCTTTTCAGGTCTACATTCAATTAATGTTCAAGCCAGAGCCGTTTGAGAGATGCATCTTGTCAGCTTGATAGCAGTTTACTTGTAAGTTGAATACTTTTATAAACTTAGATGTAGCAACCAACACGGGTGCTCACTGTATAATTTACCAAGGCGACCTTCGTAATTTACTTGATCATATTTTACTAGTTATTTACCACTGTTTATTTACATGATAAGAAGTTACTGGAATACTTCGGAAAATATATTTGTAATGTTACTCCACTACTACCACACACTTTAATCAGTTGTTGGTCTCAAATTGCAGGATAGTTTAAAATGGAACAAAGACCGACATAAACTTCATAGTTGTACATTTTTAAGAGTTGTTCACGTTTTTTCTGTAAACCCTATTTCTGCCAATTTTCAAGTTGACGGACTTGCTAAAAACATAGCTGTCTTTTTCGTTGCAGTCTATTAGAAATAAACTGCAAAATTTTTAGTCAGTTAAAATCTGTCAACAATAACTTAAAAAATTGGCTGTAGTGTAAAGATAAACATGATATTTTCTTTGTTTGCGGCCTATAATAGTTATTTATGATACTAGTGCGGTAAGTTGGTTTTAACAAACGAGGAGACGAATGTAATAATAATGTGACCATAGTCACGAGTTTGTAAAAACCAATTCCACACGAGTGCCATACAACGTTTTACAACACATCTGAGAGTACCTATTTTACCGCACGCTCCGTTGTATGGTGCGTAATGTTCAACTTTCGAACGATGTATACAGGCTTCGTTAATGCATTTTTCGAGCAAATGTGTTGTAAAACTATTATTGGTTAAAAATACTGTTAATTAAAGTGACACGGTTGTGACTTAGTAATATGATGATTTCTACTTACCTACTCTGATCAGTTATGATTACACAAGAGGCTCTTTCTGAGATTAATTTTGTTATGTAACATACATTAGCTTACAATGAGACTTGTCTAACTGGGTCTTAAATTTCTTTGCAGGCACCAAGAGCCAAGAAGCCAAACTTGGGAGCAGGTTGCAAGGTGGAAGTTGAGAAGCGAAATTGCATTTTCTATATTATTATTCAGTATTCTGAAACGATAATGTAATGTTTTGAAGTTTCGTTATTAATAAAAGCTTTATACGACATGTTTTTGTTTAATTTATTAATTCGATCTAGTGGCAGCTAAGACATTCGTCGGTACATTCTCATTAGTTCCACCGCATATTTGTTCCATGGAACTAGTGCGTAAATTTTTCCCTGTAGTCCCATTGAGACTAAATCAAGAGTAGAACTACTGAGAGTAAATCATTCTCACTAGTTCTATTATTGCTACGCTCAATGGGGTGGGACTGCTGGGATAAAAAATGCGGTGAAACGAATGAGAATGTACCCATTCGTCAAATAGTCTGTGTAGCGTCGTATCATAAGTACAGACGATAACTGGGTAGTACCGAAACTGCACATGACCTAGTGCACAGTTCATGCTCTTACGCGCTATCTCTGAAAGAACGGCTACAGCATTGGGAAGTTTTCTAACAGCTGTCAGAACGTAGTACGGCACGTAGGTCCGGCACCTTCGAACGATATTGTTTGGAATAAGGTTCAATATCGTTTAGAGTGGTCGCACATTGATTCGGCACGGCGCCGGACGACCGTAACACACTGCGCACAATTAACTGGTGCGAGCGAGACGGGCGTCTCGAGAAATTTCTTACCGTGTGCTAGTACAAAATGTATGAACGGAGCGCCTTCGGGCGAAACCGGACGGTTTTTCTCGTCGTATGCGCCCGCTCCTTTCGCATGCGCTACTTTGCGTACGATTCAAAAATGAGGCCCCAGATCTGTTATAAATAAAATAAGTTAGCATTTTATTTTTTGACCTTTTTACTTCTTCTGCTTCTTTTTCTTTCGTCCAAGATCTTAAGAATCACAGAGTAGATAGTGAAACTGTTCAGGCCCATGTCTTCATCATCGCCATCTAACGGATTATTATAAACTTTTTTTTTTTATTGGCTGTTGAAATTCGCCCATTTGGCTTACTCACATAATTATACCGTGGCCACCAGCAGTCCCAACGGAAGACCAGCAGGCTAATCATGTAACTGTTCGGGATCGCGATTTGTCATAATTGTCACTCACAGCTTCATGGTATCACGGAGGGATTTCTCTCGCTATTGTTAACGAACGAGTGCATTGATTTCCTAATTAAGTTAAGCAAATCCGTCGGTCTTTTGGCGTTTCGTCCTGCCCTGCAGGTACGTAGTAGTACTCATGTAGTACTATTATTTATTCTGTGCTGCAGGGTCAAATGAGTTTTGGCGGGACAGTGACAAATGACATTTATGACAAATCCTATGGACAAATCGTTACATGATCGCTGGCTGTTCTGTTCGCTGTTCTGTTGTGTGTATTCAGTGAGTTGAAATAAAAAACAGGTAAAAACATCTTAGTGTGTATTACGTTACTTACTCTATGGTTGTGTGTTCGCAGCCAGCATTATGCCGAGTTGGAACCGGTTTGTGGCGAAAAACTATTTTGTACTGTTTGAATTTGTTATGCGTTTCTATTGTCTTGTCTTGTGTACAAAATGTGTTAATTTTTCTACAAATAAAATATTGCCTATAAATAAATGTAAGTATGAGGAAAACATACTTAGATAAGTGGCTACATTATTATTTTATTTTATTAGCATATCTTGGCAAAATACAGGGATGATCAGTTAGCATCATTGTAAGGGCATTAACTGTACAGCAAAACAAACAACTTTTACTATGAGGCCAAAATAGAAATCCCCAAAATACTATCTGCTGTTCCAGACAAAAAGTTCATCGACCTTGGGCAAAATGTATGGAACAGCTGCTTTTTTTTGCGATTTTAATGTTGGCCCCATAATAAAAGTTGTATGTTTTGATGTACAGAATATGCCCTTAAAAGCATGATAACTGATTAGACATAACCCTGTATACGAAATTCTTAAAAAGATTCGTTCTTATTAACTATGCCATCTATGCTAAATTCTGAAATATCCAATTCACTGTCGTCCTTTTCAGCAACTTTCCTTGGCTTCACGAACGCTTTATGATTAACTGCTGGAATACCATCAGATTCATCGAGAATGGAACTGCCTAGACTGGTGTTGCTCCCCCCAATACTTGGCACTCGGGGTATGGGCCCTGCGAGAATATCAACACCGCCCACTATCGCAGTGGAAGGAGTGTCGTTCCGCCGAGCCAACTGGGACTCGATAGTTTGCTTTAACTCTGCGATCTTCGGACTGGTACGCGTGTTTATTTGAATTTTAGTATCATTCTTCAATGGCTCATTTTCAATGCTGTAATAAAAATAGGACGTAGGTATAGGTAGTTATTAATTAAAATAGGCGTGGAGCATAGAAGGTGACGCTGAAACATGAACAACTAAAACAACCGACACACAACAAACAACAACTTCTACGTAGCTATTTGACCTCAATCATCAAGTAAAATGAGTAATTTTAGAGGATAGTTAGGTAAAATTTTGTATGTCACGGTAGGTAATCATCATCATCAACCCGGAGACGTCCACTGCTGAACGATGGCCTCCCCCTTAGACCGCCACACTGTACGACAACCTGCCATTTACATCCACCGGTTGCCCGCGACTTTTACAACGTCGGTCCACCTAGTGGGAGGCCTTCCTACGCTGCGTCTTCCGTAGGTCCAACTTCGACAAAGAGGTCGCCCGAAGAATCCAACTCGGATGGGCAGCGTTCGGGAAATTGCGTAATATTTTCTCGTCCAAAATCCCGCAGTGTCTGAAGACAAAGGTCTTCAACCAGTGTGTGTTGCCAGTGACATAGATTAAGATGTTAATATACTTAATCTATGCCAGTGATGACATATGGAACTTAAACGTGGTCTTTAACAACTGGCCTTTCGGCACTCTGAGCCACTGCTCAGAGTCGCACAACGGGCAATGGAGAGAGCTATGCTCGAAGTTACGTTGCGCGACAAAATCCGGAACGAGGATATTCGCCAAAGAACCAAAGTCACCGACATAGCTCGCAGGGTTTGCAAGTTGAAGTGGCAATGGGCAGGCCACATCGCTCGAAGAACTGATAACCGATGGGGAAGAAAAGTTCTTGAGTGGCGACTACGAACCGGTAGGTAATAATGGTAGTTAATTACCTAGAAATGTCCCACTCTTCTCCATCTAGGTTTACTAATCCCAGTTCATATTTCTCATTGCCATCGCTTTTCTCGGTGATACTTTGTGATGGTGACGCACTAACGGACTTCATTTGAATAGCATCCATGTCGAACAAGACTTTCTTTTTATTTAGTGAAGACATCGAAGAAGCATTTTTTAGAACGCCCTTAGTCTGTTTTATAATTTGAATGTTTTCATCAGATATAGTCTTTTTTACCGGAGTTTCTGTTAAAGACTCCACATCATCGCTACTGTTATCATTGTCAAAGTTTTCGATTTTATTAGCACCGTTATTAATTTCTACTTTCGTTTCAGAAAGGTTTGTAGCTGATTGAGTGCGTGTGAAAAAGTCACCATTTTCAACGGTGTATTTGTGCACTGTTTTACTTAAATTCGTATCTGCAGATGCTGGTCGTCGAGCAGGAGATTTAATCAGATTTTCAATCGATTTTGATGTTTCAGATACAGCAGTCGTGTTATAATACTTGTGGTCGCTTTCATTGGAATCTTCCTCAGAATCAAAATTCAAAACATCTTTCTTGAGGTTTTTGGTCCCAGTTTGCTTTGGGTTATTTTTTCTGCTCTCTACATCTGTTTTGATTTCGTGATTTGGTTTAGATTTTGTTTTGTGTGAGTGCGAGTCTAGTCTATTCTCGCTCTGTGTACGTTTTTCATCTGCACCTCGCATATTCACGGGGCTCTCTGGTGCGGAACTTGGTGGAGTGCTAAGTAGAGTCATTGCTCTTTTGGCTACGTCCGAATTAATGGATCTGCGCTTTTCTTTGTTGTTGTCGTTTATTTTTACTAGAGATAACGCTTTAGATTTCACGTTGGAAATTACTGATGTCAGGCTTCGAAATGGCTTGTTAACTTTATTTGGAGAAACGTATTCGTGGTTGCCATTGACTTCTTTATTTGAAATTGATGTGTTCGAATCCAAGAATGCAAGAATACTATGTCGAACTTTTTCATAGCTTGGATTTTTCTGAAAAAAAAGCAAAAATATTGTTTTATTATTAGTACTATAACTAGGTATTTTATATAAATTTTCTTAGGTGTCCCAATATATATTTCGTTAGTTTTTAACATACGCAATAATACAGTTTCCTACCGAGAAAAAATCTTAATTGTATGTGTATCATTAATTCGTCTTCGATATCAATACGAACCTTTATTTTTGTTTCATGTAGTTGCTGTAGCTCTATGCGCTGTTTCTGGAAGACATTTCGTGGTAGCCTACTTTTAAGGGGATCTACCCCAAAAGATACCAATCGACTGTTTACTTCTTCTGTCAATTTAGCTCTTACTACTCTCATAGGACTGTAATCAAATTAAAATGTTAGCATTAGATTTTTGATATTGTTTAATATATTTTTTTACATATAAATTTAGATATATATATAAAAGAATTAACATCGCCAGCCATATTGACACAACAAACAGCGATTCACTGCTTGCGCTACATTTGTATTCAGACAGCTCCCGAGCAGTAAGTACATCTGTAGTATTGGAGCGCGTATCTCAAAACGCAATAGCCCGCGTTGAAGCCTTGCTGCTGCTGATAAGTGTTTTGTCTGTGAATGCCTTTACTTACCTCCCGGATTGAACAGGAATAGTTTCTTTTAAAGTTTTTCTAATTTTACTTTTATCATTCTTTACTTTATTCACTTTACTTTTAGCAACCTTATCGGCATCATTTTTTACATGATCTGAAATATGGTTTCTTTGTTTCGGTTTTGGAAGTTCTGGTTTAGTAAAGGGTTTCGAGTTTGTAATTCTTATCGGAGAATTGTCAACTTTCTTATCCTTCTTATGAGTCGGCCTAATTTCTTCTATAGGCGTGTCAGATGATTCAGAAGAAGTCGAACTAATAGAGCCCATATTAAGAAGTTCTTGCGCTTTTTTGTGTAAATTTTCAAGTGTTTTACGATCGGTCATTTGCTTGATATTATTGTTTGTCGTTTTATTTTCTAATGTTTTTACTTGATTCACTTTGTGTTGCTTAATATGGTTTCCCTGAAAAAGTCTTTAAGTTTTAGAAATACTCCTAAAATTAATATTATTTAGACCACTTTATTGTAAACATACCACAACAAGATCATCGGTTGTAGTTGTGACGTTTTCAGATGCTTTGCGATTAATACTTTGCTGCAGCAAACTTTGCAACTGTGTGGCTCTTTCTCTTTCCATTTCTGCCAATGCACGCGATTCTTTAGCGTCCTTGGCTACGTCGTTTAGTTTTTGTAATAAAGCATCATATTGTTTAGACTGAGTTTCAGCTCGCTTTGACCAAAATGATATTTGTGCTTCAGTTTCCTTGGTCTTCTCTAGTTCTTCTTTATGCTTCTCTTTTTGCTAAAATTTTTAAGTTTATTCAATTCTGGTCTGAACATAATTATGATTAAATTTACTGGAGCTGTACTTACCGAATTAGACACATCTTGTTTTAATTTAAAAATTTCGATTCCTTGCTCTTTTATAGTATTATGTAACTGTTCTACAATTTTATTCTCTTTAGGCTCAACTTTTGGAGGTTCTTGCTTTTCTTTGATAGAGTTAATAGTTTCTAAGATCTGTGTTCGAAGTTCATTAATTTCTTTATTATATTTTGCATGTTCTTCTGTTTTCCACTGTTCAAATTTATTTAGCAAATAATCTTCCGTATTCGTCGAAACTTCAGCATCTTTCACATTCTTTTGAGGTACTGTTTTTAATTCAACCGTCACTGGAGTTTTATTGCTTAGCATTTGCACTGGCACTGTATTATTCTGATTACTTGCATTAACAATTACCTTTTCCATCTCTTTAAGTTTGGTTCTGAGTTCCATGATTTCCGCATTCATTTTTGCATTCTCATTGTTTTGTTCCGTCGTCTGTTTTTCTTTCTGTGGAGTTTCTAAGACTTCAGCGTGGCGTCTCGCTATGTGGCTTTGAAGGTACAGTTGATTTAGGAACACTTTGTCACAGTAGCTACACTTATTGTGCTGGAGTGCATCACCATTTGAGGAAGATGGGAAAATTCCATCACCTTTGTTCGACAAGGTTTTCAAAATCATTGCGGCAATGTTATCGTTGCCATACGGTAGTGGAGTCTTGTACGTATGCCTTGTTCTTCTCTTGAATTTCCTAAGTTCCTCTTCTCTGTCTTGAAGTTGTTTCTTGGTCGCATCCAGTTCCTGAAATTGTTTCGTCGTATTTATAGTTACCTATATAATTTTTTCCTCGTTCCAACAGATATACGTTTGTTTGTTACCTGAGCCAGGGAAGTGATTTCTTCTCTGAGCACATAAACACTGCGATCTAAGTAGTGGCGACAGAACTGCTGATATTCGACTGCCAGTTGCGCTAAACGAAACATCTTCATAACACCTTCATCTAAGATGCGAACATCAAATTCAGATTCGAAAACGCAGTCCAAAATCTGCAATTATAAATAGGCTCTTACCTAAGTTCCTACTATATAAAACCTTGTTCTATAGTTCATATTAAGTCTTAAGTAAAACCTTGGTATAGAATACTGGATACTTATAAAAAGTTTTTGGCTTACTCACGTCATTAAAGTGCTGCTCAATAAGTACAAACTTTCTTTCCCTTATTAGACTGTCTAAGTCGATTAACTCTGGAAAAAAGTTACTCAATTCACAATCACAAGTAAGTTTAGTAAGAAACTAAAAGGCGTTACAGTTGTAATATTTTACTTACTAATTTTATTCCAGTCTATATGAACTCTGGGTCGGTGTGTATTGAATGTAAACCCAGATTCCTCGGCTAATCTAGGAAAGTGGTGGTGAAGTTCATATGAAGTTTTGTACGCCATTCTTGTCTTCTATTTGATACAAGTAATAATATTTGTTTAACCCATGGGTAAAGGCAGAAGAAATTATACTCCGAAAACGCAAACTAATGCGAAAATAACTTCGACATGACACCACTTTTCCGCGTGTTTTGATTATTTGGTGGGTTGCTAGGTAACCGTTGTAAGAAGCTATCACTGTTGCCACTATGTGCAACTCCATGGTGATTTCCAACTTACACTGAGTTTATCTTGGGGGGGGGGGGTCAGGTTATTTTTTATATACCTATTATTACCTATAGATGTAGGGTACTGAGAGAGAGGAGCTAAATCCTCCAAGGATGTATACTGTATTATACACATCGTGTCGACCAGGAGATGATTTTTTTAACCATTCGAATGAGTTTTCGCATAAACGCTTACTTGCGCGATAACGGCATTCGAACTATTTAAAAATTGAGAGCCCTAACCACGACCCAGATACTTTAGGTCTTCTTGTACTTAGCTGCTCGAGGCCGTATGTACATTATTGCCATTTATTACTATAAAGTGACTTAAGTGACATGTGTCCGATTAGCCTATTGGTCAGATCTAGGGAATATTTGTCCGGGATCTAGAAAGTAGGGTTCTGTGCGTTGATATGAATTTATTAAGAATTCACACGAGCCAACTGCTCAAGACCAAGTACTTACTTACCTATTATCTGATTTCTTTGTAATAAATAACTTATTTATGAAAAGATATATACTTTCATCAATAGTATTAGGTAGGTACTGATTGAAGTTATCTCGGTACTCCTTTCGTATCATGACGCTTTTAGCAGGAAAGTTCGTAGGCTTGGATAGTGCTTTTATCGCATGCTTCATAATAGGCTAGATGACTGGTTTTTTTTATTGTCCTATTAAAATGTGGCCCATTAATATAGCTATTTAATGAAAAGAAAATGAAAATCTGATCAAAACTAAGCAACTTATAAGCATTTTAATATCATGCTAGACAGAGATAAGAAACAGCAAATCGTGACGTCACTTCTCTGTACGCCATATAAATTCTATTCTGACAAGTAAGGCGTGACGTTATTTTTTGTTTTGTGGGAAAGGGACAGAGTTGTCTCTAACAAAAACTTTAAACGCTCATATATCAGAACATTATTAACCAATTCAAATTATTTTTTCAATAAACATACTATATTTACTTAAATTCTTCATCAAAGCTATTGGTTTCACAGATTTAAACATCAGTCATCTACCCTGGTTACCGTGCCCAAACAATGTAAGTGTGGAGGATAAGTCAATAGGAGGCTGGATAGGAACACAAATAAAATGCATTAGATAAATTTAAGTGGCCAGTTACCACTTTGCTTTACTCTTTTATTAGTCCATAATAGAGCGCTATTCGTTTTATTGCGTTACATGTCTAAATCTACGGGAGCAGTCTCATGGGAAGGGGGCAGCCTAACAACACGTTTAAGCTTAGTTTTTTTTTTGTATTTTTATCGTGTCGCCGACCGATGATCACAAGCAGTGTTGTAACTAGCCTTTCATGCACCCGGTGCTTCTTATATACTTATTTTTTCAACTGTGCCCATGCATGACCCAAAACTAGGTCCTGTTCTGGTCGATTCTGCACCTCTCCAGGGGCTGCGCCCTGTGCCTGGGCACCGCTGGCACGGCCCTAGTTACTGCACTGATCACAAGCAAGGTAGGTGTAAGAAAAGTGTGCAGAATTCAACTCGACACACAAAACGTGAACTCAAAATACGCAACTAATAAATACTACGAATACGTAGGCTGAATATTTTGCAAGCACACGTTCTGTGCTCAAGTTTTACTTTGTACAATGTAAATGTTGAGTATAAAAATAATAAAGAACATCGCTTCGGCAGAATCGTGTGTCCCTTGATCGGTGCTATGGTTGATCGCCGTGAGATCAGAGCTTGGTCGTTTATAGCTTAGGCGGAGGGCTTTTCCTCAGAAACAGCGGTGGCGCCAGATGCAACAGAACCTCCATCGTCGGCTGCAGGGCCATTGCACGCCAGGCCAGGGAATCGCGCGTATAGCGCCTGCTGGTACTTGGGATGGCTGCAAGAAAAAAAAACGATCCACTTTTCCTATCACATACCAGAGAAAATAACAGTACTACGCATACAATTCAGACAGAAACTATTTGCCAGCCTGTCCAATATTCGGCTGATATGGCTTGTCCATTTTATTTTTATCGAGAAGGGTGTAATGCCCACTACGTTTGTAGGGGTCCAAAGAGTCAACGTCGAGATCGATCTCTTAGACGATGACGCAACGAATTCGGGTACTTTAAAAATATTGGATCATACTAACCCAGGATAGAGACAAAGAGTGTTTTGAGTTTGGAGAGTCCCTTACCCAGCAATGGGACAAACACGAACAAAATATATTGTAAAACTTCGAAATCTTTTTCCCTGCGTTTCGTACCTGATACCATATACAATCGGGTTGTAGACGGCGTTAGCTTTCGCGAAGAGCGATCCCCAGATGGTCGCAAGAGGCGTGATGTTCATGCTTTCGAAGACGCCCGCGTAGTTGATCACCAGATATGGCGTCCATGCCATGAACCACAGCGAAATGGTCATCAGTGCTACCTGCACATAATTATATAGGTATATTTTTTGTTTCTATAGATATAGGTCAAAGTCAAAGTAAGAAACCAGCAAGGTAGGTGTACCTACCATAAACCTACGATAGGTATTATAAGCTAAAATAGTTTTAGATAATCTTTGGTATTCGGTACAGTCGGAGAATTTAACCTTGAGTACTTATCCGATATAAACATGTAACTCATTATAGGTAGGTACATTATAAACGTTTGTTTGGCATGGTAGTTATACCTTGGCTAGTTTGCACTCTGCGCTGGTGTTAGCAGCTTCAGATGATCTAAGAGACGCCACGTTCATTTTCTTAGCCTGCTCTCGCATGCCCCTCTCGTGAGCTGCTACGACCTGCAAATATACATTTTTGATATCTAGAAATCTTTTAAAATATTATTAAAAATATTTTTTTGCTGGCAAGTGCAGTGGCGGATTTACACATTTGCCGCCACTAGGCTTTTCAAATGTTGAACTATCAAAATCAAATATGTCATTTAAAAAAAATGTGCACAAATTGTAAATCCTAATTACACCACCCTTTTCTCGTAATTAGTATTATTGTGAACCAGGGTATCGATGTGTCAGTTCCTAGATTATTTTTGCAACCCAACCATTTAGTTAAGAGTGCACAAGAAATACTTAGTTAGATAATCTTTTAACCAAAAAAAATTGCTTCAAATTCGCCGCCCCTAAAATCTGCCGCCCTAGGCTCCAGGCTACTCAGCCTGCTGGTAAATCTGCCACTGGGCAAGTGCCTCTAATATCTACAACAAACAGGATTTGTCAGTTTGTCAGATCAATGAAAGACTAGAGACAATCCAAATGTTCAAACTGACTACTAGTCGGCAGCGTACCCTGCTTGCTGGCGGCATTGACACGTTATTGAATTGTAATGTTTATGCTTTGGGCCAAATAAACGCCTGTATATTGATCACGCGTCACTCGGTTTTTTTAAATGAATATGAGCTCTCGGTTCGGACCGTGTCTCAACTCTCAACACCAAACGGCTTAAATATGTAACCACTGTAAGATTAGATTAATTTTAATTAGGTACTTGTCCAGCATAGTTGTCCAGCGTTATGGTGTTGTTGATATTCAGGATATTCTCACCTGTACAATGAACGTGTAGGAGTAGATAATAAGGAGCAGAGGCAGGAAGTACACGAAGACGGAGTAGATCAGGATGTAGCTGCGGTTGAACCAGTCCTTGCTCAAGTAGTCAGTTCCACATGCCGTCATGTTCCCTTCCGGGACGTACCTGTAGGTAGATACAATAGAAGGTATGTAGGTACTGAGTAAGACTTATCAACCATTACTCAAAAACGCCGCTGAAAATTAAATGACGTTAGTTTAGTACTGCGCTGCGCGCTTTATTTTTTTTATCGCGCTGATGTATAATGACGCTTGCAGCGATTTGGAAGACTATCAACGTACCTTTCATGACATTTCTATGAAGACGTTACATAGGTAGAATAGCTTGAAATGCTTTGAACAATAAGATGATTATTTATAACTACTTACGACTGTTAGATAAACAATTGGGCGGTTATTTTTTACCTGTTCCATCCGAAAAATGGAGCAATGGTCCAACCGCCGGAGAAGATCCATATGCCAAGAATCCGAAGCAGAGCTCCATTGATGGACATTGGCTTTGCAGCTATTCCCTTGACGATAACGTTGTAGCGGTCGAAAGCAATCATTGTCATAGTCCAAATCGAAGCACATCCAAAAAGTGAACCACAGCATGCGTATAACTCACACGCTAATGGACCTACAAGTAAACAAGCATTTAAACAATTTAGTTAGTTATTAATTGGATATAGGTACCTATTTATACAAAGATAGTAAACATACCCCAAACCCATGTTTCATTGTAACAGTTAACCACCATAGCCGGAGACATCGCACACATCATCAAGAAATCGGAGAACGCAAGATTAACAACAAGCAGGTTGGAGGGAGTTTTGAGAGTCTGTAGAAAAATTAAGATTAAATTAGTTGAAAATACTGAAACCCAAAGGAACAAGGTTACTAATTGTTGATACTCTACAAACCTTAGTTGTCATGAAGATGTAGATCACCATTCCGTTGCCGCTGATCGAGATGAAGCCAAGACATCCGATAGTAAAACCCAAAAGACCGTGCCATAGTGGGTTCATTGGCGGAAATTGATACCTAGAAGATTATTCATTTGTTATAGTATATATTGGTGTAGAGAATATGAGTGTGAAAGAACGCTTCACACTAATATTTCCCTACTATGATTATTTTGTTGTGTCTGGAATGCCGTGGAATACACAAATCGATTGTAACTAACGCTCAGATCATGTATTTAAATGTATTGTTCTTACATCTGCTCGACCAGGGGCCTTATTTTTGAATCGTACGCAAAGTTGCGCATGCGAAAGGAGCCGACTTTTAAACGATATTGAACCTTATTCCAAACAATATCGTTCGAAGGTCCTTGCGTACGATTCAAAAATAAGACCCCAGGACTCAAAGTCACCGATAATGAACATTGTACATTAGACATAATGCTACTAAGTCATATCTGTCTTCAAAAATGTTGGATGGCTATTATATATACCAGTGGCGAGGGTTGAAAAATCAGTAAAAAAACAAAAAAACCGAAAAAAAACGTACCTACCATCGTGCCGAAAGCCGAAACCACCTTCGTTGTAGAAACAACCGAAACCACCTTCGTTGTAGAAACAACCGAAACCACCTTCACCATAGGTACTACCCTACCTGTAGTGGTAGGACTACTGCAGAGTCCGCCTGGGGAAGTACCACACCTTTGCCAGTTATTCAAATGCCAAGCAGTAGTGTGCAAGCATTATTGTGTTCCGGTCTGAAGGGCAATGTTACCAGATAAATTACTGGGTATAATATCTAATATCTCATGGCGACGAGCGCAGTGCAGTGCAGCGCAGGATTGTGTTCGCATGTTCACAATTCTGGCACTGCTACTGTTAGCGGCTGGCGTGACGCTATTACAACCAGGCGAACGTCTTGCTCGTTTCGTCACTTGATTGTACAAAAAAAAAAGATGGATATCGAGAAGCACAGCTCAAAAATTATATATAATACCAGTGGGGGTCAATCATGTGAAGCATATCTGGCGGGACCATGTCAACGACGGTTTGGTTGGCGGCTCCGTAGGCCGCCACTTGGCCGCCCCACGCCTGCAGCGCAGCCGTGCCCGGCCCAGGGTCCAGGCTAGCGAACGTCATTTTGACCCCTCAGGTCAACCTGCGAACATGCACCTCCACACTGTCAAACTTCAAATACCACTTATCTTGAGCCTTATTTAAACATCTCGTTATTTACTTAGGAGTTCCAGGGGAAGGGAATAGTCTCGAGATGGTTGCCACAAAAGAACTGAAGAAAATCGCTGCACGAACTACTCCAGTCTTTGTAATGTTTACCGATCCCGTGGCTTTAACAGCCGAGACTGTGGAGAGCACTCGACGGTTGTCCCACGGCCGAGCCTTTTATAAGAAAACCAAGGATTAGGAGCAGCGTCATAAGAAACAAAATCGATTTTCATAATTAAATAAGATGCCTAGGAACTGCATGCTGCATTCTTTTTCATTGCACACACTGTATTAGAAGGTGTATGCGTATGCGTCAATATACTTTATTATTTTTACAGATTTTGATGTAAGTATTGTCTTTCTAGAACCTATCTACGAAATAATGATTAAACGACGTAGGTATTGAGTATAGCAGACACGCTATAAAACGACCCAAAATGCAGTGTTCGTTACAGTCGCCCTAACGCAGTCGGCCATTTATTTTGAGAAATTACCATCAAGGTTTTGTGAATGTTCGTTTATTTAAATTTTTGTACGGTAGGCACCTACGTATACTACGATTATATGGAAATATTCCGTAGGTATCAGATTATCTTTAATTGTTGTCTACGTATATGTAGATAATCAAATTTCGGGAGCACTTAAATTCTAAAATAATAATAAGATGTTGCCGATTTGGAGGCTTTATTACTACTGACTAATAATTAATACAATCTTAATGCTAGCTTACATCTACATGGGTGGCGTGACCACCGATGATGCTTATTCAGCAGTCTAATCCAACACTTGGGCTTCCAACGAATTGCATTGGATGCTGAATAAGCAGGGTCTAGTCTAGAGACGGGTGAGATGGGAAGGCATAACTAGATATCATTAGGCTTATTGTAGTAGGTAAGTACATAAATATCATAAATGTTAAAAAAACAAAACAAAGCAAAGCAAAATAATCAAAATATGTTTTAATGTCTAGTGTTTTTCCGCTGTAATATCGTTTCGAGTACTTATAGGATGAAGGGACACACTAAAATCTACTGTAACTATCAACGTTAATTAAAATTGAACCTAACCTGATACAAAAAATTAATAACAAAAAGTCTATTAAACCTGAAAGCAATTTATTAATACATTCTGAAAAGAAATAATGATGGTGGTGGTGGTGGTGGTGGTGGTGATGGTTACTTCCGCAAAGTAACGCCTGAATCAATCACATACAAAATATGTAAGTACTTATACTTACTACAATACCTAACATTTATTTGCCTAAGCCAGGTGCATTATAATAGCTGATTTCTAATCTTGAATATTTTTCCAGGTCATCCTTGCAGTAGGTAAAGTTCTTATGGCTGCTCTACTTCGCTAATATTATTATGAAGGTAGTAAGAACTAGTAGGAGTTAACCTAACAAGATTACGATGCATAAGACAAATAAAACTGCATAATGTAGCGTAGGTGGGTTACGTTACATAGTGACATAGGTAATACTTTTAGCTCGGTGGTTGGACTGTCGGGCGTCATCCCAACCCAAAGGTGCCTATAATTTGAAATCGCTAAGGTAAACAAAAACAAACCATCTCTCTGATTAATTTTGATGCATCTCTTATGCCTGACATGCCTGACCTTATGAACATAGTACAATACAATACATATACTTATAAGCATCGTCATAACGGGCATTTCATGCGCCCGGTGCGAACATAATTATAAAAATATTCTATAACTGCGCCTATATGCATGACCCAAAACTTTCCTGGTCTGGTCATTTCTGCGCTCCACGGGGTCTGCTCCCTGTGCCTGATGGGCACTGCTGGCACCGCCCTAGGTACGGCACTGCCTATTAGCATGTACGTAGTACTATTATTTTATTCTGTGCTATTAGTGTGGATACCTATTATACTATTCTGTGCCAAATGAAGACGTAGGTAGTGAGCTAGTGAGTAGGTAGGTATTACACTATTATTGAATTCTTTGGTATAGTACTCACTAGTAGTGTCGGTTTATTATGTATTAATTATTGTGCTACTGAAGTTTGACTAGGTTCATCTATATCTCATTATATTTATGTTGTTACAATTTTTACTTCGAGACCTTCTCTATCTGTAAGGGCTAACGAGACTAAAAGCATCGAATATGGTGCAACCGAACCATGAATTTGGTTCACTGTCGGCCCAAATTCCAACGTGTGGCGAGCAGTTACGCCGAACATTATTATAATTAAAATACTGGTCCGGCTGGTGCGATCCGTCGACACATCGAACATGGTGCGCCTGCACCGAATTCGATCGTCTGGACAAAACACTGAACCGTTTGGTGGTCCAGCAGTGGTCTAGAAGCTACCTACCGATTTTGGGGCTGTCCTATATACCGAAATGGACCGTTAACCTACCGATTTTTGAAAATGCCTAAATAGGAAAAAAGTATGAATTTTTACGCCTAGCACGCGAGCCGTGATAAACGTCTATCCACTCTTTTTTCCTCGCGAAAATGAGACAGACGTACTATCCATATTCTAGCTTTATCACATTCCCGCGCGGGGAAAGACCAAATTAGTCCTCGACGCGTGCTAGGGGGCCTGGAGTACGGTGCGATTGTCTGTTGTGACATAACGCACCGCATGGTGCGTTGGTCCGGCCGGCCGCACAATATTCGAACGTGTTAGGTCGTTTTTCCACGAAGGACAGTACGACACTTTTTACCGTGACCGTAAACCGTAACAACGTCAACGTCGATAAGATTTCCTCATGGAATATGTCCAGCAGGGCTAACATGCGCACCGCGAGAAAATTTTGTCGTGTCTTTATGTCGTGCGAAAACGAGACAAACTTATACAGATTCGTAGCCTTGTCCTGTTTTGTAGAATCGAGAAAATTTTCTCGCGGTGCGTATGTTAGGCCTGCTGAGCGCATCTATGAGAGAAAACTTGTTTGAAACTTAAGAGCTAAATAAGCTAGTAGTATAATAATAAGCTAGTGTGGGGTTGATCCATCTTAGCGGGACTGACATAGTCAAAAATGCTCCATGTCCCTAAATAAAATTATGAGGTGTGTTACCTCATATAAATAGAAACACGAGAAACTTCCAGTCTAGAGTTTATTCATTTACACAAAAGTTCGTAGGTTATGTTTTATTAGCGCGCGGCTTCGTAGAGTTTAGACAACGACTGACTGACTTGCGCGGTAGAGGTCGCGTCGCCGGCACTGGCGTACGGTAAGAGACACCCTGCGTGGGACGCGCGCCGGTGCGAGCGAGACGGCCTTACGCGCCTAATCCAGAAAACGCGCGGGAACACGGCCGCGCGAGGCACGGGGCGGCAACGCCTCCAAATGGTTTACCATAAAATAAGATTTAAAAAACAATAATAAGATCTAAAATCGCGTAACCTATTTTTTCGACTTGTAATCGTTAAAGGAGTGTTTATCAACTTTTTTTGTTTTTTGATAGTCAATTGTTTTTCCGTGGGTCTACAAATAATGAGAATCCAAATCCGCCGAAACGAAAAAAACATTTTATAAAGTAAGTTAAAGTGCAGTTAGATTTTCATCTAATTTAATTTAATCTAATACTACAATCATATTATCAAAATTAACTAGGAAACGGTTACTAATATTTTAACTAAGTAGTGTGAAGTGATTTATAAATTGAAATAATCATGATTGTACTAAAAATATTAACAGGGCGACATTAGCGCCACCACTCACGCACACAGTCTCACGCACACAAGTGTGTTCTGTATTCACCAGTGCACGCGAGAGAGCAAGACAAACACAGGCGCGCTCCGAGCGCAGACGCTCCCGCGCCGAAATCAACCGAACGCAACCAAACGTTCGTTCGGTTCAGCCAGTCCGGCTCTCACTTCCGCACATGACACACGTCGATATCCGCGACCCTCGCCTCTCACGCGCACTGCACTCTTACTTCTGTTTAACCATCTATTTGTACATACTTACAACTGTACCTATATCATATTGTGTTTTGGACATTATATTCGTGTGGACTAGGACGGTCTTTCATTCCCGACGGAGCAGACCCTCACTACCACGCGAGTACACCAAAATCCATATTGGTGACCTTTCCGACTCGCGCGCGCGAACGTGAAGACAGACAATCCGTTCGCCAAACAGTGCAAGTGCAGTGATCGAGTGCGATAACAATAGCAACAAACAACAGCAACAAGCCACGCAACCGCCGCAATTCGTTCGTACCACGGCGGACATCTTGCTTGTTGCATTGCCTGACTCAAAGACGCCAAAAAGCAACAACAAAGCTGCGCTACTATGAAGCAGTAGCACGTGCAACTCAGCAGAAAAATCGACTCGCCCACTACGACATCGACTCGCCCGCCGCCGTGCGCCGCCGCCGCTCGTTCAAGGACGGAGCTACACGTGCTCTGGCCGCGCCGCGTACCAACACAACAACGCGCGCAGACGCCGCGCCCTCGACACCACCGAGTTGGCTCCAGACGAGCAGTAGTTGCCGGTTTTCGTTCCTGCCGTGCCGCACCGGCTGGGAGCCAGTCATCGTGAACCGGGCGTTCAAGTCCTGACATCGTGACTCGCCGTGCCACAATAGCGACGTGCGTGACCGCATAATTGCAAAGTCTTGCAATCCCGCCGTTCACGGAAACCGACAACGACGCCAGCATCACGACTCGACGACGGCCGGCCAGCAGACAACGCACGCGGGACCGGTACCTAACCTCCATCCGGACCCGGGCGTAGCGGCCGCGTACAGGGAGTACCCATTCTACATTCCCGGTGAGCGAACTCCAATACTAATACCTACTTCATCAACAAACTTTGCAACGTACAAACAGTGCTGTGTTCATGTTCAATTCCGTCCAAACTGTTTTCCGTGCGTTTCAAAACAAACAACTTTGAACAATTTTCGCCACTAAATACCTATAATATATACCTATGAACATTATACTTAAACATAAGTTTATATACCTTTTGTGTACTTGTTTGCTATAGTATCACTTAAGGCCCTACATTCACAGTATCACTTAAGGGCCATACTGAGTTACCAAAAATTTTATAATTAGGATTCGAAAAAAAAAAAAAAAAAAAAGTTAAAGCAGTTTTAGCTTGTAAGTTGTGTGTCTTAGTTATTAGTTAATTTTATCATTTTATTACATAAAGTGCAAAGTTGTATTTAGTGCATAAAGGTACTGATTTTGAAATTTTATTATTTTGAACAGTATTTACTTACTGCCTACTTTATTGTTTTTTTTTTTTACGTATTTTAGCGATTTCTTAGTATCGCTAAATAAGTTGTGTTTTAGTATAAGTGGCGTCCGATTCGTAACCCGTTTTAGAGTGTAACACATTCACTTCCAGTTTCCAATCCACAACTTCCGTTCCGTTCACTTCCGGTTTCCAATCCACAACTTCCGTTCCGTTCCGTTCACTTCCGGTTTCTTTTCTTGGTTCTCTGTTCTCCACGATAATGGCAACCTCGGAGGAACAGATTAAATTGCTGCAAGACCAACTTAGACAGCTGCAGTACCAGCAAGACCGACGGGCAATGGCAGTATCAGTGAAATTGCCTGCATTTTGGGCCGACAAGCCCACAGTCTGGTTTGGCCAAGTAGAGGCTCAATTTGAAATTGCCGGAATAAAACAAGATAGGACGAAGTACAGCCACGTAGTAGCCATGCTAGACACCAAAATTGCCGGCGAAGTAGCCGATATTATAGAACGGCCACCGGACACGGACTGCTACCAATATCTCAAGACGGAGCTAATAAAACGATTGTCCGCCTCGAGGGAGGACCGAGTCCGGCGTCTCCTCGGGGAAGAAGACATCGGCGATCGCAAGCCGTCACAATTTCTGCGCCGACTGCGCTCTTTGGCCGGATCAGAATTCAAAAGCGACGACATTATTCGTCAGCTCTGGATGCGCCGCTTGCCAGCAAATGTGCAGGCTATATTGACCGCACAGGAAGACCTGCCCCTCGAAAAGGCAGCAGATATTGCGGACAAAATAGTCGAAGTTGCAACACCCGCAGTTCACGCCGTCTCTGCGCATACCTCAGATTTGACACAGCTGTCCCTTCGGGTCGAACAGCTGACAAAGTTGGTAGAAGCACTCAGCTCTGACTCTCGATCGAGGTCACGCTCGCGCACAAACAAGCAGAGGTCTAATTCTGCGTCCAGGTCTACGTCTTCGGGATCCTTGTGCTGGTACCACCGCACCTATAAAACTAAGGCTGTAAAATGCGCAAGCCCGTGCAGCTGGAAAAGCCAGGAAAACGCCAACGGCAGTCAGTAGACGCGGCGACTGACTGCGACACATCTGGCCGCCGCTTATTCGTGACCGACAAGGCGACAGGGCGCCGATTCCTAATTGACACCGGTAGTGACCTTTGTTGCTATCCTCAACGTTTAGCCAAGGGCCACGTTTCCTCGTCAAATGGGTACCAACTTGCTGCTGCAAACGGCAGCACAATTAACACGTACGGCAGCCTGTCCTTACGCCTCAATCTGGGGCTACGTCGCGATTTCCAATGGAGTTTTACAATCGCCGACGTAGAAACTCCAATAATTGGGTCAGACTTCCTCAGCTACTACAACTTGCTCCCCGACCTTCGACGCATGCGTTTAATCGACGGGAATACAAGCTTGACAGCTACAGCTTCAGTTGCCCATGTGAACCAAGTAAGCGTCAAGGCCGTATCCGTCAACGATGTTTCACCATATTCCAGGCTTCTCCTAGAATTTCCAGATTTGACCCGACCTCCAGGCCTTCCACGGCAAGTCAAGCATACAACGGCTCACCATATCGTAACCACCGATGGCCCGCCCGTTTCTTGTCGTCCACGTCGCGTCGCTCCGCAGAAGCTGGTCGCGGCCAAGAAGGAATTCGACGATATGGTGAACTGCGGAACAGCTAGACCATCAGATAGTCCTTGGGCTTCACCACTACACATGGCCAAGAAAGGAGAAGGATGGCGGCCATGTGGTGACTACCGGGCTCTGAACGCCAGGACTGTTCCAGATCGGTACCCTGTCAGACACATCGCGGATTTCTCGCAGAACATTGCAGGTGCTACCATCTTCACCACAATAGACCTGGTAAAGGCCTACCAACAGGTGCCAGTTCATGAAGCGGACATCTGCAAGACCGCGATCACCACACCGTTCGGGCTGTACGAGTTCCCTTTTATGACGTTTGGCCTTCGGAATGCTGGACAAACATTCCAGCGGTTCATCGACGAAGTCGTCAGGGGACTCGACTTCTGCTACCCATATGTTGATGATGTTCTGGTATTCTCAAATTCACCTGGAGAACACCTGGAACATCTGCGCATCTTGTTCCAACGTCTGGTCGACTATGGAGTCGTAGTCAACGCTTCCAAGTGCGTGTTTGGCGCTGATGAGGTCACGTTCTTGGGATATCGCATCAACAAAGATGGCTCGCGTCCACCTACGGACAGAATAGAAGCTCTGCAGAACTACGATCTGCCGAAGACCGTACAAGGCCTTCGTAGATTTCTCGGCATGATCAACTTCTATCGCCGCTTTCTTCCTAAGGCAGCTGAACTCCAAGCGCCACTCATCGACATTTTAGCTGGCTCTAAACTCAAGGGGGCGAAACCAGTGCCCTGGACGCCCGACCTTGAACTCGCGTTCCAGAAGTGCAAGGAGAGCCTCGCCAACGCTACCCTTCTTGCTCACCCAGTTAGCGACGCTACATTGGGGCTCTTCACAGACGCCTCTTCAGTTCACGTTGGATCTTGCCTCCAGCAGAAAGTTGGGGACCACTGGCAGCCCTTGGCATTCTTCAGCAAGAAGCTAACGGACAAACAAGCTCAATGGCCCGCGTACTATCGCGAACTCCTCGGGGTATACGAAAGTGTGCAACACTTTCGTCACCTGCTAGAGGTTCAAAACGTCACGATATACACGGACCACAAGCCTCTCATCTACGCATTTACCCAACGCCGCGAAAAACTTCCTCCTGTCCAGCTCAACCAGCTGTCCTTCATCTCCCAATTCACAACTGACGTTGTACACGTGAAGGGAGAGGACAACGTGGTGGCGGACGCTATGTCCAGGATCGAAGCCATCTCACTAGAAGAGAGTTTCGCAGCATTGGCAGACGAACAGGCCACAGACGAAGAGCTCCAGGATGCCATGACCAACTCCTCACTCAAACTGGAGAAAATTCTCATCCCCGGTTCCGACACATACATTATCTGCGACACATCAAATGGAAAGCCGCGACCATTCGTGACACCTTCCTTCCGCCGCAGCTACTTCAACAAGATTCATAACCTCAGTCACCCTGGTGCGCAGGCATCTGCACGCCTGGAGGCTGACCGTTTTGTCTGGCCGTCTATCAACAAAGACTGCCGGAAATGGGCTCGCGAATGCCTGCCATGCCAACGCAGCAAGGTATCGAGGCATACTGTGACGCCCGTAGGAACCTTTTCTATACCGACCAACCGCTTTCGCCATGTCCACATAGACATCATTGGACCCATGCCTTCGAGTAAAGGATTCCAGTATTGTCTAACGGCCGTGGACAGATTCACCCGATGGCCAGAGGTCCGGCCCATGGTAGGAATCACGGCAGAAGAGGTCGCCGAAACGTTCACTAGCAATTGGATTGCTCGCTTCGGCGTTCCTGCCACCATAACCACGGATCAAGGTCGGCAGTTCGAGTCCGCCTTATTCAAAGGTCTGTTAAAGCACTGCTCCATACAACGCACCCGCACCACCAGCTACCACCCATGTGCCAACGGTATGGTGGAAAGGTTACACCGTCAACTGAAGGCGGCCCTCATGTGCCACGGTGGTACATGGTGTGCTGCTCTACCTCTGGTGCTGTTGGGCATGCGAGCAGCTTTAAAAGAAGACCTACGGACCTCGGCTGCCGAACTCGTATACGGCGAACCCCTTAGGCTACCTGGTGAATTTCTAAGTCCTCCGACTGGGACTGAATCAGCCGAAGAAATCCGCGACTTCACTTCACAGCTGCGCAGCCATATGGCTGACCTCAAACCCGTGACTGGATCGCGCCATACACAACGTCGCCCATTCTTATTTAAGGATCTGCCCACATGCACCCACGTTTTTCTAAGGGACGACTCCGGGAAGGCGTCATTAAAGCCTCCCTACACTGGGCCTCATCTGGTAAAGAGCAGAGATGAGAAAACGATTAGCATTAACGTGGGGAACAGGGAAGTCCAGGTTAGTCTGGACCGAGTAAAGCCGGCATTCATTGAGGAGGCACCACCGACAACAAAAAGCCCTCTTCCACCGACTCTACTCCATAACCCATCCACTACACCAGCCCCACTCCATAACCCATCCACTCCACCAGCCCCAGTCCCTACTCCACCTTCCCCCTACGTCACACGGTCAGGACGCCACGTTCATTTTAAGACGCCCATTGACATGTAATTGTAAATATTGTTATTTTATTAGGGGATAAGAAATAGGTATAAATTGTTATTATAATATATATATTTTTTAAGCATGGGTACTTTTCTCCGTGGGTGGGTGGTGTGGCGACATTAGCGCCACCACTCACGCACACAGTCTCACGCACACAAGTGTGTTCTGTATTCACCAGTGCACGCGAGAGAGCAAGACAAACACAGGCGCGCTCCGAGCGCAGACGCTCCCGCGCCGAAATCAACCGAACGCAACCAAACGTTCGTTCGGTTCAGCCAGTCCGGCTCTCACTTCCGCACATGACACACGTCGATATCCGCGACCCTCGCCTCTCACGCGCACTGCACTCTTACTTCTGTTTAACCATCTATTTGTACATACTTACAACTGTACCTATATCATATTGTGTTTTGGACATTATATTCGTGTGGACTAGGACGATCTTTCATTCCCGACGGAGCAGACCCTCACTACCACGCGAGTACACCAAAATCCATAGACTCTTTAAGTACCCCATGCTTCACCCAGGGGAAGAGAAGAACCTATAGGTGGAGCACGGGTCCGTACCCGAAAAAAGATATCATCCAAGTAATCGAAATTAAAGTCAGTAGATTTATTTTTAAATGTACTATCATTGCACCCTTAAACAAACCATTAAAACAAAGGCAAGCGAAGTGTGATGTCGTCGTTGAAGACACCGTGTAAAAGTCCATGCTTGTTCCACGCACGCGATATTGGCCAATGAAAATGCACTTATTTGTACGATATGATATTTTTACTCGCGGTGGAAGATAACATCTTTGCAAATAGATAGAGCATAAAACATCGATTCCCAAATGTTCTAGCACTAATAAAGTAACCGTTTCTGTTTCCGAGATATTGGCCAATGAAAATGCACTTTTTTGGACGAATCAAATTTTTATTCACGGTGGAAATTGGAATCTTTGCAAATCGATAGAGCCTAAAATGCGATTACTAAATGTTCTAGCACTAACCCGGTAACTATTTCCGTTTCCGAGATTTTGGCGAATGAAAATGAACTTATTTGTTCTAAATCTTTATGAAAATACGTAATTATTATTTATATTTATGTTCTATTATTATTATTAATATTTATTCTATTATTATTATTCACGTATTTATTTCATTTCTTCGTTATTTAAGTTTTTTACAATAAATATTAGAATACTAAAATACAAATTATAAAAAACTTAAAAACTAGGTTGCCGCCAGCAGCGGGGCAGGGCTCAAGCTGCCGGTGGTTAGGGCTGTAGAGTGAGGAACCTCCTGACAATGCGCGCCGTGTCAAGTACCACTGCCTTTTGTATCTGACCTTTGACCCAACCATCTAGCGAGAGCCTCTTGAGGGATTGGTCGAGGCTCTTCGCTATAAGACCGTTTGCCGAAACGACTATCGGGACAATGATCGTCGAGTCAACATCCCACATGGCGGTTATCTCAAGGGCCAAGTCAAGGTACTTGCTGAGTTTGTCCTTCTCGGCCTTCAAGAGATTCTCGTCATGTGGGATGGTGACATCGACGAGCACTGCCCGGTGTTGAGACCGATCCACCATCACGATATCAGGCTTATTGGCGACAATAGTCCTGTCCGTGATTATTATTATTATTATTTACCGTTAATAATAATAGAACTTTAGTAAACGACCGTGATAGTTTAAAACAGTGTTTTATATTTATGTTGTAACATTTTAACAAATAGGTATCATACCTAAAATATTGTTTTTAAGGCAGTTGTTATTTAGTTCATAGATTTTATCTCATCCTAGTTCCCTACAGAATAGAGCTAGAATAGTTGGTAATTGCATAGCCCATATTTCACCCTAAAAATACAACGGAATATATCGGAAACAGAAACGGTTTGCTAAGGTTTCATCTTCCGGCGTGAGTAAAAAATATGTTTTTGTACAAATAATTGCATTTTCATTGGCCAATATCTTGGAAACGGAAAAGGTCATTGGGTTAATGCTAGAACATTCAGTAATTGCATTTTTATGATATTGATTTGCAAAGGTATCATCTTCCGCCGCGAATAAAAATCTGATTTCGACTTTATAAATGTATTTTGATTGCCCAATATCTCGGAAACGGAAACGGTTACTGGGCTAGTGCTAGAACATTTAGTAATAGCATTTTTATGATCTATTGATATGCAAAGGTCTCATCTGCCGCCGCGGTAAAAAAAAATACATACAAAAAATCACTAGGCCAAAATGTCACATGCGTAAGGGCATCGGGTGTCGTGAAACGTCTCGTGAAAAACGCGCTTACTATAGCTTGACAATGTCGTGCGTGTCCCTCCTGCGGGGTGACAGACGTTGGCGGGGATGAGGTACTCTGGATGTTAGCGGGGGCGGGTTATATTGTATCGCGGGAAAGGGCAACTCGCGCACCACGCGTCAGAACCGGCGTAGCGTTGTTTTGCGTTTCGTTCTCGTTCATGATCGTTGATTTATTCATTTATGAATCACAATAATCACAATAATCAGTGATGCCAACTCGGCTCCTTCGGGGCTAGATCTAGCCCATTTTCACCTTGTTCAGCCCCGAAAATAATGATTTAGCCCCTAGCCCCATTTTGACCTAAAGAAAAATATACATTTTTATTGAAAAAGCCTGCGCCTTTGAGGGCCGGACATCAACGTCTTCAGCACAAGTAAAATCTTGTGCGACGAATTCAACGAAGACTCATCTGATGAATACGGCAACATAAAAACAGCTTAAACCAAGCATATTTTTTTTATAAACTTGTTAATTTAAATTTTTTGAAATGACAATTATATCCAAAACTTTGTATTTTATTTTTAATCTACACAGTACAATGTTATATTGTATTAAAAAACGCCTTTCTTTGTCAATTAATTAGCAATTTAGCCCATTTTATTTTTATTTTTAGGCATGCCTAGCCCATTTTTGAATTTGATCTAGCCCTAATTCCTGATGCCCAGTTGGCAACCCTGACAATAGTTAGTAATATTTAGGAGATTTGGCGGGAACGCGAGAAAATCATGTCGCTGCATTGTATTATTTTCCAAAACTTGTGTTTTTTCGAGTGTTAATGCATTAAAATGGTGGCGTTTTATTCATTATGTGCTGATTTACGAGCAAGAGTGTGGGCAAGTGATATAATGTAGTGAAACGTGTCTTTTCGTGTTGTTTCCAAAACTCCGAAGAAGCTTGTAGTAAAGTTACCACGACTTTACTAGGGCATGATTGGACTTGACTGTGACTTACTGTTTGTGACTTGGACTGTGACTACGACTCATTTAACTGCAGAAAGAAGGATCGATGAAGAAATATGTATTCGGCTGAAGGACTAGTATCCATGGCCAGGAACTATTAAAAACAAATTAGTAATATTTATTTTAATAGTTTTTTAGTTTGTTGTTGTGTTAGGCTAAAGGAATTGTATGCAGTGCCAATAAATTTAAAAAAAAAGTTATATTTTGGGGTGTCTATAATGTACAACATGATATTTGCCTACACGATAATGTACGGCATAATAATGCACAGCATGATAACTGGTGTACATGTACATCGAATATCATGCTGTACAATCCATATCCTACAATACTGGCCGTCCATTATCGGCTCGTGTCTATAAAATACGGCCCTATATTGTACAACCAATAATCCGAGGACATTTCTCTAACTGACATTTAAAAAAAAAAACCTGAACCTAACTGCTAATAGCAGCTAATAGCTTATTTGTATAGCAGTCTGCTATACAAATAAGGAATTCGTGTACTTGTACATCAAATATCAGTCTGTACAAAATCGTGGTGTGCATTATTGAGCCGAGCCGATAATGTACGGCATGATATTGCACGGCACGATATTGCACAGCATGATATTCGATGTACATGTACATCAATTACCATGCTGTGCATTATTATGGCGTACAATATCATGTCGTACATTATCTGTGTCGTACATTATTATTATTACGTTACTTACTCTATGATTATTATCCCATATTTTGTATAGAATAGAATAGAATCATTAGTTTTATTTAATTTACGGTTTTCGGCCCCGTTTTAGTCTGTTTCATTTAGTTCATACAAAGTTATACTGCGCCTACATGAACGTAATAAGATTTGCTAATAAAGCAGAATATGGATTTACCAGAAGATTTCGCAGTTAGTGATGAGGAAGAAGAGATCACCGCTGAAACAGTTCTGAAAACTCTACAAAATGCTTGGCAAAACGAGCGTTTGGCTCCAGAAATCCTTCCCCATAGAAACGACATGGTTGAGTGCATGCTGGGACAAATACAACACATGGAGCGCAACATAAACAAGTTGCCAAAAACGGACCTTCGAGCCTCTATTCACAGAATGGAACTCAATCGAATTAAGTTTTTAATTTGCAATTATCTCAAAACTAGGCTTAGTAAAATAGAAAACTTTTGCATACCTATTGTAAATGAAGAGAAACAAAGACTAGAAAGTGGCAACAGCTATTTAACGCCATCTGAATATAAATATGCACAGGACTACTTATCAAACATGGAAAGTCATATAAAAACTGTAGCGTTAGACAAAATGCCGGGAAACATGCAAGTGTTTGAAATGAGTAGAATGGCTGTGTACCCTAACTTACAGACTCATGTGTTTTTGAAAGCAAATGAGACAGTGAATGGTGTTGTGCTAGAAGACCTAACAGGTGACGATGAGGAAATTGATTTAGAAGGTAAGTTGTCGCATACAAACTGGTCAACAAGTAGGCACTGGCTTTAATTACTATTCAATAAGGTATTTCTTAAGTAAGCCTGCTTGGTGCATTGTGAATGTTCTCCTTCTGGTGCAAACAATATTGTATAGAATAAGTACCATGTGCCTCCATAGCAGTGGCGTAGCTTGGCCTAGACGGACCCTGTTTCAAAATTTATTGGAGAGCAAGACATGCAAGGAACACAGCATCTATTCAACACAGGGCTGTAAGCGGAACCCTTGCGAGTGTATTCCGGTAGGTGCAATAAGGTTAATTTTAGGTTGTGAATGATTAACATTCTTCTACTCCAACATGCTCAATCACTGGCCGCATCTTCTCTTAACATCAAGGGAGATAGCCGTCAAACATAGGTCCATCACCACACAAAAAAAATACATTAATTTTGGATACAATAGACATATCGAGAACATGATCAAAAATTAAGATGGCCTTGATGATATAGTCAAATACATACATAATAGGTACTGTAATTTGTTTCAGAGGGATCCCAACATATATTACAATACAAGCCTATAGCTGCCCTTGTCAAGAATGGAAAAGTACAACTTATTTAATAGGTAAATCACATATACTTTGTAAATAAGTGATAATCTACCATAATATACAAACTGTACAAAGAGTTTGAAGTTTTTTATTGTACAAATATATTTTTCATTACTCATACTCGGAAAGTAGGTCTGAAGTTGCCTGAGGAGCAGGTTGAAAGTAATACATTTCAGCCCTAGGGAGAATCACTTTCAACTGACAGTGACAGTTGACAAATGACAGACATTCAAATTATAAAAAAAAAACTAGTTCTATTTTCACACAAATTTATATTGAACCATGTTTCAACTTTTTTTTTTCTCAGAGTATTATGGTCGCGCACTTCTCGTGCATTTCGCAGTGTCAGATCTTTTTAGTTACCTTGTATTCGTGCTCATGCTTGCTCACAACCGGTGGTGCCGACGAGTCAATGGCTGGCGCGTGGAAGCCAAAGCTACACAATATCCAGTGCAATTAAACACACTTTAATGAAATTAGTTTTTGTTGCTGCATCATCTATACTAATATAAAGAGGTAACGTTTGTGAGTTTGTTTTTTGGTTAAGCTCTGCACTAAACATCATCTTTAGTAATATACAATGTGTAACAAAAGGGTTCAACAATACTGAATGGTATGTAGTGTACTCATCATTATGAACAACTTTTACTATGGGGCCAACCGTGAAATCGCGAAAAAATAATCAGCTGTTCCATTCATTTTGTCCAAGGTCAATGAAATTTTTGTATGGTACTGCTCTTTAATTATTTTTTGTTTCACATTATTAAAACATGCGTTTGTGCCCTATTATAATAAATTTTATTTCAGGGTGAAGCTTAATATACAGACTTTTGAAAAGGTTTATTTCATAATAAAAAAAATAAGTACAGTAACATCAGAAAAATATATTTATTCCAATGAAATATTATCACATTTATTAAGGCATTCACATTAATTCAAACATTCATTAAACACAGTTGATTAACCACTAGGCTGATCACTTATTAAATACTAATAAACATTTACTGGGCCTTTTTTAATTATACTTATGCCTACATCATTAAGTATATATATATGATTACAAACAGACTGAAATGGGGGACATAAATTATTTTTGGTCCTGCATAATAGTAAACATTCATATAAGTACATTTATTTACATTTCTAAGTACACACTTGCTTCTCTTTATAAATTAGTGTAACAGCACCTTTGTGACTTTGTTTTAAGTTAATATTACATTATTATGTTTATAGCCGGAACTTAATCGCGCACAAATAAATTTATTTTTATTTACCTCGACGTTTCGACCATGTTCCAATGGCCGTGGTCACGAGCTGACTCGCGTCGCTGTGGTGGTGGAATTTATTTGTGCGCGATTAAGTCCTGGCTATAAACATAATTATGTGTTCAAATCGCGAAAGTTTAAAACTTTCATTTAATATTACATTTTCGGTATCTTTATCAATATCTACTACAAGGCCTTTCGAAAGATTTTTATTACAGTATCACCATAATACCATGATTTACCATATAAAAATACAAGAAAATTGCTGTAAGCTAACTATTACTGAGGTTTTAAAAATATATATTTCGAAATGTTATTAAAAGTAATTAGATTACAATCTCTTGTAAGTACCTAAGTAACCAATAATAAAACATTGAATTTTCAATCTACAGATATCATTTAACCATATTATAGTAAGACATAAGTACATAATTAAACAAAATCTATTGTATAACCTACTAAAATCTGTAGGAATATTATTAAACTCACTCATTTAGCTATATCATAAATTCTTTAAAAAGCATTCTCTTATTTTTACCTATAATATTAATTAAATTAAATATTATAAGATGCTGGTACATAATGTTGGTAGTGTTTCAATTGATAAACTAAAATCACGAGACATCTCCTTTAGACACTGGGCAAGACAGTATTACGAGGCATTAAGAAGATATCTGGGTCAGCAAAGTCTTTGGAAAATATCAGCAAATACTATCAGCATCATAATCAGCTTATTAATGGACCTGGGTATGTCCTTAAACTGCAACCAGAGCCAGACCCACCGGAGGACGGGCAGCAGCATCCTCTTGGTTAATGGTGGTGACCATTCTGCGATCCCCAAGCCGCCTGCCAAGCATGGGGATTATGGCAACACCCTTCTATAAAGGGGGATGCCTTCGTCCAGCAGTGGACGTTTTATGGCTGACGACGAATCGGTTTATCATAATCCACTGTGGGATACTTGTAACCAACCCAACCAACCTTCGTTGGGAGTTTTAATTTTATAAGTTTTAAGAGTTACTGTTACAAAGAAGACTTTGAAGTTTTCGAACACGTCCAACAAAATATGAACTTCTTATTATTGGAATAAGTTTATAAATTACATTACAGGAGCCTTATTTTTGAATCGTGCGCAAAGTTGCGCATGCGAAAGGAGCAGACTTTCAAACGATATTGAACCTTATTCCAAACAGTATCGCTCGAAGGTCAGCTCCTTTCGCATGCGCTACGCTTGCGTACGATTCAAAAATAAGGCCCCTGGGCATTATAGGTGACCCAAACTAAGAATGGACCTCACAGCTGCAGTAAATTGTTAAAAACTAAATGAAAACCGTAAATCCTGTACCCATAGTATGAGTTATGATAAATTAAACGACATTTCATTTCGACAAGCCTGTCGAGCCTCATACAGTTTTACAGTGGTTACCGGTAACTTCTGCAAAACACAAAGAAAACTTTCAAAATTAATTATATTAAACATCAAATCTCATACTAAGGGTAAGTATCTATAACTTTTGCCAGGTTTAAACATAAATGACTCGACTCGTTGGCGATATGCTGTAATGAAATATTAAAAATAAAATACCCATTTGATTTTAACATCTTAAACTTACGCACACATGACGCAACGCGTCGCGCACACCATTACGCATTTTACGTATTCTCTCTCTCTCTGCAACTTACAGATCCTTTAGTTTTTTATGTTGTATTACGTTATATTTAGGGTTCCTAATAGCACCTACAAATGCACGTTCTCATCAGCGTCGACAAATTTGATGTGTTCAGCGTACGCGTTGGCGGCGAGCTCCCGCAGGCTCTGTTCGGACGCGGCGCCGAGTTGACGCACCATGCTGGTGAACTGGCCCGTCTCCATCTGCAGCAGCTCGTGGGGGTGGCCAGCCTCCACGATGCGCCCGGCTTCCATCACCTGCACGAAAACACGATCGTTAATAATAACGCACTATGGTCGAATTCATAAATAGACGGACTAAACTAAACTGTAGTGCTGGGCGTTTTTTTCTGAAACGATTTTAAAAACTAGTTCTCTAAGAAAAACGAACGAACGGTTTTATGATTATCGAAGATTCAGTTACTATAAAAACGGAACGCGGATAAAAGTTACGTGTAACAAAGAAATGACTGACGAACGACAAAACGAGAAGACATTATACAACTAGATAACGCTTATTAGGTTCCATCAGTTCTGCCGCCAATTTTAAGTCCTATCTTAAACGCTTAAGGTTTATAATTGCAAGCAAAGCAAACCAGTTTTTTGTAACTAAATTAGGTTTAAGGTAAGTGCTTACTCTATGTCGAAAGCATAATGTCCACTATTGTTTGAACTCTACAAAAAAACGATAACCAGTTTAAAAAACGAAGTATACGAACAAGCTAAAATAAATATTAAGATAATATAAATAGAGTTTGAATTTGGTTGTATACTCAAACCAGTTACAAAAGAAACTGTTTCTGGCAACCCTTTTTTTAGCACGAAGAACGCTTACGTTTCGTTTAACGAAAATCATGTAACGACCCAGTACTACTAAAGTGACGTTTCGAGTGTTGCGACTTTTTGGCAAAATTTAAATTTGTTAACCTATGTTAAGAAACTTAATATTTTTATTAAATAAATAATAAATATTAGTCTTTGTAATAGGTGTACTCCCTAACCCTAAACTGTACGATTAAAACTTTTCAAATTTAGAATCAAAACTATGAGAGATAAGAAACACTTGCTACCAACGATTTAAAAAAAACTATAAAAATGATTCTACCGCTATCTTTTGGCAAAGCTTTACAGGCCCATCCACCTTAAAAATTTAGTTTCTTTAGCATTTCGAGATTAGTTGAAAGAAACAGTTCGTAACAATGATAGACTTAAAGAATAATTCCTACCAGAAGTCAATTCAGAGAAAACAAAAAACTCTTTTTTGGTATTACAAAAAAAAACTATTACCCGATTAAATTAACTTAACTGAGCTATACTATTATAATACTAGTGCTGTAATGTAAAATAAAAAGCATGGGTGTGTAATAATTTGGATTATAAGCCTAAACCGATGTGATAAGATGCACTTAACAAGCAAGTGTGGAAAACATAGTATAATAGTACTACGTACAGAAGAGTCACTTCCATAGAAAACGCTGCTATAAACATAGTTGAGCCACAGTTTATCTATAACTGCAAATACTACAATCATGTCATATTCAGTGCAATCTAATTTATATCGATATTCCCCACTGTAGAGTTGAGGCGCGCGCGCAGCCGGCATTAGTCGCGTGACGTTGAGCGCTAAAGTGGAAAAACGACACACTGCCTTATTCAAATAAATTACAAACCAGCTTGCACTGAATATGACATTGTTATATGTATAGATATATAAATCTAAGTTTATAAATAAATTATAGACGCGTTTTGTAAGGGAGTGAATCTGTACCTAGTATGGTTACTTTGTTTATAGTATTTGTAACTATCTATTTCAGCAGCATCACTTGAGAGCCAGTACCCAATTTACGCTCTAAGTTTTTCTAACTTAATCCTTAACATCACAGATGAGCTGCGGTCAAACACCTATCATCGTCGTCGTCATCGTCAGCCATAAAACGTCCTCTGCTGGACGAAGGCCTCCCCTTTTATAGAGGGGTGTTGCCATAATCCCCACGCTTGGCAGGCGGCTTGGGGATCGCAGAATGCTTACCAAGAGGACGCTGCTGCCCGGCCTCCGGTGGGTCATACCCAGTTGCAGTTTAAGGACATACCCAGGTCCATCTAGCATATCAACTGTAAAAAAATAACTTACGACAACTCTGTCGGAGTCTGCGACAGTGTGCAGTCTGTGCGCGACCGTAATCACCGTACAGTCTGCGAAGTGTTTCCGAATAGACTTCTGGATGAGCGCATCGGTGCTGCAAAGAAAACAATAGTTACTTATGAATCACGAGGACGGACGTAATACGATCTTTTCCCCCGGAAAAGACGAAATAATTAGAAAACATGTGTGCCTATTTCACGTGTGTCAAAGGTTGTACCGATATCAGTGAAATATATTAGCAGGTACAAGATAATTTTACAAGATTCTTACTTAGGATCGACGTTGGCAGTGGCTTCGTCAAGTACGAGCAGCTTGTTGCGAGCGAGCGCCGCACGCGCCAGGCACAGTAGTTGTCTCTGTCCCGCGCTAAAGTTAGTCCCTCCAGACGCAACCGCGTTAGACAGAGACGATACGCTCGACTTCAGTTCCACCTGTAATAAGGAAATAAATCATATTATAAACTAGCTGCGCCCTGTGGTTGCACTCATGGTTCTTCGGATAAAAAGTAGCCTATGTTTTATTCCAAGATATAAGCTACCTCTATAACAATTTTCATCCAAATCCGTTCAGCCGTATCAGCGTGAAAGAGCAACAAACATACACACACACACACAGATACCGATAAAATAATTTCGCATTTATAATAGGATTTAAGGCCCGGGTGTAGCGAGGTTCGTCCAGGCGAGTAAACGATAGGCACTAAACGCAAAGGCGCGATCTATATAAAGGCGAATCTATAGGTACGCGCGAGAGCGAAGAGAAAGCGCAAGCGCTTGAATTGAATTGAAATTTAGTAGGTTTTTCTTTGTTTAGAAAAATATAACAAAGAAATACTGTAATCTTAAAAAACTAAATAAAACTATATTCTATCTATTGGTACAGCAAATCTCCCTCGCCATTCAACGCGGTAACGCCGCCAGTGTACAGTGTAGTGGCACGTTCGGTCAAGGTTCGGTTCGCGGGGGACTCTTTGTCTAAAAACTAGGTTTGACTTCACTTTGTAAGTGTAATTTAGGTATCTTGACGTTGATTGTAATAGTTATAAGTATTTTGTCGTGGTACTAGCTAATATTTATTTTATGCTTAACGATTTAAACCTTTGACTAGCAATATTTATCAAGAAAGGTACCTACTCAATAAGTTATCGGATCGAAAACACATCTATTAGTATAAGTTTTACGTGGTTTCATAATGTGTTTTCTTAGTAATAGAAATGCCGATTTAGTGTCTACTTTATATTTTTTTCCTATCGAGCCAAACATTCAAAATCGCGTTGTCTAAAAAACCAAAAAAGCTAAAATAATGATAAATTTTAATAAAATATAATTTTTGGTTTAATATCGGGCATTTTGGATTTTTCAAACATTTTAAAAAATAGCTACAAGCCCGCCTTAATGCTAATTACTAACTATAACGCAATAGGTAACAATAACGCGGCGTTTGTATGGAGTTCTAGTCGAGTGTCTAGAGTCCGGGGTGTGTACATACCTGTTCCAATGCCTGCCATATCTCTGCGTCCGTGTATTTATCGAAAGGGTCCATGTTGTATCTGAGACTAGCCGAGAAGAGCACAGGCTCTTGTGGAATGATCGATATTTTTGACCTCAGCTCCTGTAAAATAAGGGTAGAAATTAGGTTCTCTTAATGACCTTCAAGCGGCCAAAAGATGATGCTACTTGGTTTAGCTACATTGACTTTTTTATTTATACAGGGTTAGTTCTAATCAGTTAACATCCTTTCAAGGGCATATTCTGTACATCAAAATAAACAACTTTTACTATCGGGCCAACATTGAAATAAAAAAAAAAACCGCTGCTCCATACATTTTGCCCAAGGTCGATGAACTTTTTGTATGGAACGGCTGATAATTTTTCGCGATTTCAATTTTGGCTCCATAGTAAAAGTTGTTTGTTTTGATGTACAGAATTTGCCCTTAAAAGGATGCTAACTGATTAGAACAAACCCTGTATAGAAAGAGCGGCAAATAATCGGATGTTTTTTTTTGATAGCTAGTTCATCGCCGCTGCCGCACATCTGTAGGTACAAATATTGGCGAATGACCTTCGTAAAAAGCAAGTTTTCCACATTTGCGTGGTAGGAAGAAGCATCAAAAAGATGGAATTTTGTTTGTTAAGTTTACGACTATTTAAACTTCGTGAGATGATGGCCTACAAAATCTAAGAATAGATCTCCCGTTTTTTTTATCTTAGCTGATGTTAGGCAAGGATGCGGTCTACAATGGAGTAAGTTGCATTAGAAGGAACCTCTTTACTCTGCATTTTGAAAACACTCACATTTTACTTTTAGGGGAAACAGCAGGCTAATCATATAACTGTTCGGGATCGCGATATGTCATAAATGTCACTTGTCACTGTCCCACCAAAACTCATTTGACCCTGCAGGGCAGGACGAAACTCCAAAAGACCGACGGATTTGCTTAACTTAATTAAGGAAATCAATGCATTCGTTCGATAACGATAGCTAGAGAAATCCCTCCGTGATACCGTGAAGCTGTGACAGTGACAAGTGACAATTATGACAACTCGTATCCGAATCGCGATCCCGAACAGTTACATGATTAGCCTGCAGAAACCACAATATTTAGCACTGGATCAATGCAGACGAACGATGCGATTAGCATTTTAACCTGTGTAGTCCTGAAACCGGGAGGACGGGAAGCAGCGTCCTCTCGGTTAACGGTTGTGAGCATTCTGTGATCCCCAAACCACCTGCCAACCGTGAGGATTATAGCAACCCCCTATTAAGGGGACGCCTTCGTCCACCAGTGGACGTCTTCTGGCTGATGATGACGATGCGATTGCATTCTTACCTTGAGAGCAATTTCGCCTGTATCTACTTCGTCGATGAGTACGTGGCCTTCAATGGGCGCCAATCGGAACAGAGCTGATATCAGAGACGATTTGCCGGCTCCCGTGCGGCCCACCACTCCGACCTGGAAAGTAATACATTCAGTATTGATGTCTGCTTCCTAACTAATATAAATATGCATGAAGAGATTTGCCTTCTAATCTAATGTCTCGGCGACGAGCGCAGTGCAGTGCGGCGCAGGATTTTGTTCGCAAGTTCATTATTCTAGCACTGCTATTTATAGACAGTAGACTAATGTGATATAAAAAACAAAAAAAACAGATTGTTCGTTTAACTTTCAATTAAGTTGTACTAAATCGATAACATCACTAACTTAGTACAGACTGATTCAAACTTATTTTTTCATAATAATGGGTTCGCGTTTGACCTTGCCCCACCAAAGCGTAGACAAGACATTCATAACTTAAAGGCGGCTGTGAAGTTCGTAGTTATTGCTACTGCGCAGCGTCTCGTGCCTAAGTTCACAGCCGCTATTAAGTTAGAATCAGCCTGTATCCACCCACCACAAAATACATTACTTACTTACAGCCTTACCTAAAATAATCTCGATTGTCTTAGTCACTGCTTAAACTTCTCTGTCTTGTTCTTGCATGTTACACTTCACGTCAGAGAGACGATGGCAGAGAATCTTAAGCAGTGACTAACGGTTGTAAAGTTTTTTTAAGTAAGACTGTTAGTATCAAGGGCCTTATTTAAAACGGCGTTTAAAGGTACATGAAGTTAGTTAATATTGCGCAGGAATTACACGACGTTAATTCCTGCGCAAGCGCTGCATTCGCTGCGTTAAGTTAAGCCGCGTTTTTAATAAGTAAATAATATTATATTATGTTTGCTATCACTCACCTTCCATCCACTTTCAATGACAATGTTCAAATCCTTGAGCACAGGCTCCGAATCCACATCGTATCGGAGGTACAGGTCTTTGAAGACAAGTTTAGCGCGCTGCGGCCAGCTCTTGGCCGGGGAAGGTCCTTCGGTCTTCTCTTGCGGCAGAGAGGTGAACTGCACCACTCGCTCGACGCTCGTCATTTGGGAGATGACCTCGGTGGCTTGCTTCACGCCGTATTGGACCATGTTCACCAGGATTAACCCTTGACTGATCGCGAGGCCCACGTTGCCGGACTTAGTAGAACCTGATTTTGGATTTGAAAAAGTTGAGTTAAATTTTTCATAATAATAACGTTATCGGTGTTATTAGAGTAATAAGCAGTTATTTTGTATTCGGTTACTTATAACCTTTCTTATAAACGTCGCGTCGGCGCTTAGAGTTAGGAGATTGTTTTGACTAATTTTGATATTTTTGGTCGCCATATGTTATTACATATTTAAAATGTAGGCGTTTAAATTATTTTTCAACCTACTTCAAAAAAGGAGGTTCTCAATTCGACTATGTTTTTTGTATGTTATGTTACGCGAATACTTCGCCAATTATTATGAATCGATTTTGATGATTAGTTTTTTGTTTGGTAGGTTATACTTCAGAGATGGTCCCTTTATCGAAATCAGTTCAGTAGTTTGGGTTTTTTATATCAAAATAAATGGAAAAAGATGTCATCCAGGTCGTCCAAATTCAAGTCGTTTACAACATTATAGTTTTGTATTACGATAGCAGCGCATCTCTGTTTTATACGCCTCTTCAGGTAACATGAAGTTCAATTATAATTTAATATCATCAAACGCATATTCCTACTCATGTTTAATGCAAACAAATGTATCTTTATCGTATACTTATTTTTGTATTGCACAAAAGTTCCAGGAACAGGGTCACGAGTAGTTGATAGACGATATCAGTGCTCAACATCAGGCAGGGTGCGGCGAAAAGCAATCACTGCGGCGTTTGTTTATTTATGCAGCGTTCTTGTAACAGAAGACCATGGAGGATAAGGAGTTGCGATGAGCGACTTGCAGCCGCAGATCCTATTTTACGGACGGAGTGTGTGACGTCATACTTATTTGCTCAGTCTGCTAACGTTCGCCACGCGTAACGGTCATTCAAACTTACATATTAGATATCCGATTTTTTATGTTTTTACCCAGTAACAGTCAAAATGAAATAACTTGCTCTGTTTCTTAATGCAAAAATGACCGAGGGAAAAATTCTGATGACATGATTGGCATCTAATTTCATTGGTCTTTCTAAGGAAAAATCCTTTGATCACATCTCTTCTTTTATTAATCTGTGCAGCAGACACACTAATCCCACTATTAATACTATTATAATAATACAAAAGTTTGTCGATATATGTTTGTTTGTTACCTCTTCACGCCTAAACGGCTGAACGGATTTGGATGAAACTCGGAATGGAGATAGCTTATTTCCCGGAATAATAAATATGCTACATTTTTTATCAAAAACCGTGGGGCGCAGCTGGTCGCCGTCAGCCATAAGGCGTCCACTGCTGGACGAAGGCCTCCCAATAGAGGGGTGTTGCCATAATCCCCACGCTTGGCAGACGTCTTGGGGATCGCAGAATGCTGACCACCGTTAACCGAGAGGACGCTGCTGCCCGTCCTCCGGTGGGTCTGGTTGCAGTTTAAGGACATACCCAGGTCCGCAGCTAGTACTAAATATTAATGTGATAAAAGTTGGGTTCCTTACCATCATCGAGGAGTAGGAACGTGTATGCGACAACGACCACGTACGACGCGGAGATTAGACTGAGCCAGATGGAGAATGCCGTGTTTGTCACCAGGGTCAAATACCTGAAAATTAGAACAATAAGCATAAAACCAAAGCACTGGACCAAAGTACATATCGAACATGGCGGTTACAAACCACGATATAGGCTTAGATAATTATTATTACGTATTATTTGAATTTTTTTTTAATTTATTTTTTTATTAGGTAAGTATGTGAGATTTGTAATTTTCTATTGACATCCTTATTTGGACTATTTAGACATTATTTTAATTTTTTTTTCTCTCTATGTATGGACTTGTTCTGAAATAAATTGATTATTATTATTATTATTATAAAGTCACAAATTAGTAAACTAGCTGTTGTTTTGCGTTCCCGCCAAATTTACATAGGTATAATATAATAAACAGATACAATATATAGATACTCATTGTTATGAATAACTTTTACTGTGGGGCCAATCCTGAAATCAATCAACTGTTCCATACATTTTGTCCATATGATTAATGAACTTTTTGTATGGAACAGGAAAAACAAAAACTTTCGCTCTCTCGAACGATATACTTTAATATACAAAAATACTACGTCATGACAAAGGATGTAAGATATTATTAAAGGTACTACTTACTGACATTTTACCCACGAAAACGCAAGAAAAATTTAAAATCGGAACGTAAGCTAATTATAGCAGATCGTGAAGTCATTCAACAAGAAAAAAATGCGCTTGTACGTTTGCTTGGAAATAACTTGCAAACTCTTCTAACTAAGTTTATATACACTCGAAGTTGAGAGCCTTATAGATCCGATTAAGGCGAAAGGTAAGGAAAATGAAATTGCGCATTTAGCAGCCCGCACGCCATCTATCCAGCAATGAGTGCATTAGTTTGATTCCATAGGCGGGTGATCACCCGCGCGCCATCTAGCCGCAAAGTAGTTTAACAGTTCGACAGTGTGCTGCCTAAAGCATTTTCACACTGCCACAAACGATACCGTCAGTGTACGATAAGGATATAAGCAAACATGTAATAAATTTACGGGACCTGGGCTTGCCTGAAACGGGAGGGTCCGGACCCCCTGCCCCCTAACTCTTATTATAAGGCTTATGGCAAACCCGTCCTATTAAGGGGAGGCCTTCTGTCCAGCAGTGGACGTCTTCTGGCTGATGGTGATGATTATGACAATATTACATTCTATCTGATTACCGAAGAAAAACGTGTAAAATCAAGTACCTAATGAAATGATAAATCTAATCATTGTCATGTGTCTATTTATCAGATTTTTACAATTCACAATTCATCATACTCATAAATAACTGAAGATTTCCTATCTTATTCCTTCGTCAGAATATCAGTATCTGGGTACAATAAGCAATATGTACATTGTATTTGCGCAAGTCATAACTCGTAGACATGAGTTGTAGTGACAAGATAGAGCTATGATAAGCATTTTTCGTGAGGGGAACCTTGGAACACGTATTGAAATGACGTCAGTTTTGATAGTGGTTAAATAGATAATAAACAACACTGATTTTGATTCAGATTCAGATTATTTATTCACTTTATAACAATGTTGCGTTATATTAGGTACGTCAAATGGATACAATAATAAAGATTTGAATGCAATAATACAGTTAAGGTAAAATATTAAAAATAAAGTCAAAAATTTAATGTCAATTAAAATATCATTAAAATTATAAAATGTTAAACAGACAAATCGTTATTAAAAAAATAAATATATTCATTGTCACAGTCAGAGTATGTAAAGGAATGTTCGCTTAACATAAAGTCATTATTTTTCTGCGGATGAAGATTTATATCGATAACACAAGCTCTGACATATTTCCCTGAGGGAATCTGGTATTCTCTATAAAAACGTATTCCCCTATTTCTTCCTGGTTATTGCCTCTAGACTACAGAAATATTTTTTTTCCTTCAAAGATTACTATGAAATTTTTTAAAGGGTTATATTTTTTTAGCAATTAGTTGCTGAGAAAAAGGAAATGCCAAAGACATGTCTAAATATGACTTTAAAAAAAAATATTGCTCTAGAGGCATCATCCGGAAAAACAACACGCTTTAAAAAAATAACAACCGACTTCATTTTTGACTACTTTGACTATTTTTGACATCTTTATGTTTATGTTAATTTATTCCAGTAATTTTGATTTAAAAACCAAACTACTGAACCGATTTCGATAAAATTTATATGGGACCACCTCTAAAGTATCCCTACTAAACAAAAAAAGAATCATCAAAATCAATTCATAGTTGGCGGAGTAATCGCGTAACATACATTAAAAAAACACTGAATTGAGAACCTCCTTTTATGAAGTCGGTTGAAAATATGGGAATACGTTATTATGGATTATGTCTTATAGTGGTTGCATTCTAAAAATGCTTTTATGATGATGTACCTAGTTTGAGTTATTTTAATTTAAAAACCAAACTACTACCTACTGAGTTTATGGTGTGATGGGTCAAGTATGAGTTTTGTTCGGTTTGACCACCGACTCGCCCGTTTAGAAGATAACTAAAAAAGTGTCGAGTATCTCACCAAGCAGCAGTGTGGACGTCCTGCTTGTCGTCGAACTGCTGGGCGAGCATGGCCTGCGCGCCGCACGCGCGCACCGTGGACAGGCCCGCCATGCTGGCCGACACGTGGGAGAACACCGGGCTGCGGGAGATGCCTTCTACCCTGCACATACAAACACATCAACAATCAGTATCAATTTTTTTGATTACCCGGAGCGTTACCTTTAGGTTTCACATTGGTGTGGCTTTTGCCCATGACTCACCATGCAGATCACATTAATCACACTAATATATTATAAATGCGAAAGTTTGTCGGTATGTATGTCCACACGTACACAACCGCGCCAGAAAATTGGCGCTATTTTATGATATTACCAGTTTTTCTTGTCATGCTCGGTTCTACGATCAGATTACGACAAACATAACACGAGACCTGGACATGGGTATGTCGTAATCCTGCATCTAGAACCACCGGAGGACGAGCAGCAGCGTGCTCTCGGTTAACGGTGGTGAGCATTCTGCGATCATCAAGCCGCCTATCAAGCGTGGGGATTATGGCAACCCCTCTCAATTAAAGGTCCTTCCCCTCGTCCAGCAGTGGAAGTCTTTTGGCTTTTGATTATGTCTGTAGGTACCTATGTTTGTTCGTCCTTCACGCTGAAACGGCTGAGCGGAATTGGACGAAATTTGGTATAAAGTGTAGCTTATACATTGGAATAAAATATAGGCTACTTTTTATCCCAGGAATCGTGGGTGAAACCGCGGGGCGCAGTTAGTGTTTTATACATCCCGAAAATACAGAGCGCGGATATTTTGAATGTAATATTTACCTTTATAATCTTTATTAGTAACATAATTTACCCGTTAAGCGAGCTGAGCATCGATGTGATGTTTAAACAATATTTAGTTTAAAAATTGTATTTTTTTTTATTTGCGAAAACGTCAGTTGTTACCCGTGGCCCTCATTTAATGCTGGGCGGCGATATTCTCTATATATTGTACCTGCGTTTCGAGGAACAGACTCCAGCAGAGAGTCTCAAAGCCAAGGAAGGTACAAATAATCTAGGCAACTCATAGGTTTTATTATGAAAACTGGCGTCGTTTTGACACATTTTTGTTTTGTTTATACGGGAATACTTACGTTTAATTAAATCGGATACTCCGACTACAGTTTCGATCACATCCGGTGATCTTTTTCAAAGAGTAAAAACAGAGCCGAACTAGAGACAACGTAGAACATGATAGAACAGAAATGAACAAGATAGAACAAAAATGTCATATAGGTTTTGATTCGTTCACAACACGAGTCGCGGGCAAAAACTATTTCTAAACAAAATAAAATACTTGGGAAAAAGAAAATACATAAAAAAAACACTTGCTAAAATGTGTGCTAAATTATGTTTTTGTTATTGTCTGAAAACAATGCGTGAGAAAAAAAATACTTTACGAAAACTTGTGCGAAAACAACACAACAATGTTCTAACACAATGCGTCTTCATTGTTATTACATTGAAATATTCGTACCTAGTATTATATTTATCTTTGCTACATAGTATACAGCGAGGCGCCACTGTGCCGACATTAAATTAACACACGTGTACGGTAGAATAGTGAATTCACAAATTCGAGCTCTCAAATCAGGTCTCCGAGGGTTTTTGCCGAAACAAACACCAGGAGAATGGCGATCACTAAATAAATAAGTAAATTACCTAAAATTCGCCTAATCATTATTCAAGATGGTGAAATTTAGGCTATTTTTCATGTCTTGGTTAGGTATAGACATTAAAGCAATGTATCAAATTTTAGCAGCGAAAACCTTGCAACTAAGCATATGTTTGTGATAGCCCTCTTAATGATCAGTAACCATACAAATAGAGTTAAAAAAAACGCGAAAAAAAAACAGATGTTCCGTTGACAGCCTTATAGCTCAGTTGGTAGCATGTCTGCCTTCAGAGCTGTAGGGCGTGGTTTCGATCCTCACCCAGGACAAAAATGTTTGTGCCGAATATAGATGTTTGTTCTGTGTCTGGGTGTAGTATGTATTATAAGTATGTATTTAAAGAAAAAAAAATGTATATTAGTATTCTATCAGCTATCTGGTTTCCATACTACAAGCTTTGCTTAGTATGGGCATAGATTAAGTATATTATCATTTTTTCACGATTTCTTTTTTTTACTTTGTTTTTATGGCTACTAATCATTACCCGGCCCACAGGTGTGTTCATTTAATGTCGGCACAGTAGAAACCTACAAAAGCCCTGTAGAAATAAGTTTGCCAGTTTTTTCGGCTGTAGCCACAAGCCCACGTGGTTCGGTTTTTTCACGTGCTTAGTAAACTATAATACGACACTTTTAGAAGGAGAAAGTAAACCTATCATATTATAATTCAGAAAATTACTGTTTCTTACATTTGGCTGGCTTTGAAATAAATGAGTAAATTAGAATGGTTCAACTAAATGATATTTAAATCACATCAGTCATCAGTCGGCCCCATATGGACGCGGTTAAACCAATATGGCCTTGTAATATGAGTTCTATAATAAAACATAACACAATAAGGAAAATTACAGATTTGAAAATTTGATTAAAGACCGCATCAACCCGTGAGGCCCGTGGAGGACAACAGGAATAATAATAAGCATTTAGTTTTTCCCGATTCCCGAACTTTTCCGTAAAAACGTCATTGGGTCTCAATTTTATGATTATTTACCTACCTTGATTATGTTGACATAAATTAACCCCTAAATTAATAACATATAAATTTTGTAAATCACACGATTGCTTTTCTTGAAACAGTAAATAAATAAATAAAAAAACGGTTCAGCTGTTTGGGAGCTACGATGTCAAATGTAGTTTAATGCTATTCCGGGAAATAAGCTGTCTCCATTCCGAGTTTCATCCAATTCCATTCAGCCGTTTTGGTGGGAAGAGGTAACAAACATTTATACACACACATACCGACAAACTTTCGAATTTATAATATTATTGTGATGTTATTTCGGTAAGTAGGTATTAACACGATTTTTATGATAAGTAAATGTAGTGTAGGCACTATTATTTATTTGTTCCATGGCTGGGGCCTTTGAGCGGCACATTATCTCCGACACTAGGGCTGGCCAATCAGCCTATACGAACTTGGTTGCTATTATTTGTTCTGTAGTAGTAGAAGTACCTTTTAATGGCCTGTGCAGTGTTGAGGTAGACAATAGTCCACAAGTACATTGCGACGCCGCAGACCAACGTCGTGAGCAACATGAAGGGGTTCACGATCGCGACCATCACCAGGATACCTATCATCACCATGAACACCTGCAAACAAAATTATCTGAATTAACAAAGGTGTGTGAAAATACTGTTTTAAGGATGCACCAGCCGACGGCTCGAACTAATCGGTGGGCGTGGCTAAAAAGCATGCTCCCGTGGTGTGTATACGATTTTACGTGCCGCTGCGGGGAGCAAGTGGTTCCTTTCGCTCCGCGTAGCGGGTCTAAAGTAGCCACTTTAGTCCCGCAGGCACGTAAAAATATCACTTGTATTGCTTACTGACCTGTATGCTGTCAAGGAACATTCTGGGCAGCATCTCGTCCACGATACCCATATCCTTGGAGAACCGATTTAAGATGCGCCCGGAGGGGTTAGTGTCGAAGAAACGCATTGTCGCCGCCAGGATATTACTGAACATCTTGTTGTGCAAGTTTATGGAGCTTCGCATGCATACCCACAGGAACATTATCGATCTGAAATATACATTGAAATTAACTATCAAATAAAAGTAACTATCCTATCATATTATTATTTTATCTGTACCAATACTGTAATTAACTATTTAATGTCACTACGTACTTTTATACATGCTCATATTTATGTTACACACGAACTGAACTAACTTATTCAACTAACATAACAGTAGGTAGGTAATAGAAAATAAAATTTAATTCGCATTATGAAACGAAAGTATATAGGGTATAAATAACTAAGTAGGTACTTTTTTTGTCACCTAAATTGTTACAAACCATACAATTATAATCGTCGTCGTCGTGGACCTGGGTATGTCCTTAAACTGCAACCAGACCCACCGGAGGACGGGCAGCAGCCTCCTGTTGATTAACGGTGGTGACCATTCTGCGATCCCCAAGCCGCCTGCCAACCGTGGGGATTATGGCAACACCCCTCTATTAAGGGGGAGGCCTTCGTCCAGCAGTGGACGTTTTATGGCTGACGACGACGACGACGATTATAATTTTATGTTAATTTTAAGAATCTTAAACTAAGAATATCCTGAATGTAATATTCTTCGAGAAAAAATAAAAGTTTAAACCATTTAATATAAAAGCTTTGTAGCTCTCCAAAAGCATTTTCATAATGCAAAACTAACTCTATAATTCATTACTTTGTCTCCGGTCACATTGCCGATCAAATTAAAAATTAAGAGTTCAAGTGCGAGTCAGACTCGCGAAACGAGGGTTCCGTAATCTGAAACTACCGAAAATTATTGTAACGAAAATATATATATAGGCCAGGTTGAAGGACAAACTTAACACTAAGTATAGTTAACAAAATTAATTGTTTTTGTTTTTTTTTTGCAATTTATTTGGTGGTTAAATAATAGATTTGATGATCGATTATTTAACTGCAAGTGTAAGTTAGTAATGGCAAAAAACAATAATTTGTTTTAACATATTCCATATTTTTCCCTTGAATTGTGCTTAAGTGCTTTTGTTCGTGTTGCGTTCAACTGCTCATTGCTTCTTGCCAAATTTTATGATTCTAGTTCAACGAGAAGTTCCTACGTATTTTGATTTACTTGGGAGTATCAAGAATTAGGCGGAAAGTGGCTGTATTTTGGCTGTATTTTTTATTGAGTTGATTATTGTAGAAGCTTGTTATTTTTTGCAGTTTTAAGGAACAGTAGGCATACATATTTGATATTAATTTCAACACAAAGTTTTCCTAAGAATTCACAGACCTACAGACAGATATACGGACAACGAATTGATCTTATAAGGGTTCCCTTTTTTAGGATACGGAACCCTAAAAAGAAAAAACCTTGGACGAAATTTAATTTCAAGTTTTAACTCAATGACCTTCTTAAAATCTACCTACTTCATTTATGATATCCTTTATTTAATTGTATCTCACATCCTCAATATCTATTCACGATTATTATTGTGATACCAACGAATCGCCGTTGGTGATACCTACACTACAGTACGTGTTTCCATAATAGTCTGTTATAGTTTGCTATGTCTGAATAATCGTCTGCGTATTTTAATGCCACACAGTGACCTAGAGAAAATTCTACGACGAGATATAATTTAAAAAAAATTGAAAAAGACAAGCCCGGAACCCATTGTACTCACCATTGCGTACAACTTTTATTGTAGGACCAACTCTAAAATCGCGAGTTAAAATCTACTGTTCCTGAGTAAAATGTAATTCGCCTTCGACGACTTTTTTTATTGCGATATTATAGCAGTTCCGCACTGCATCCGATCCGAATCCGAAAATTTTGAAAAAATTGCTGTCCGGGGTAATCATTGATGTTATTTGAAAATAGGATGACGGAATACAAAACTGACGGAACTTGGATCTATTGCGTGGCCTAAGACAGGCAGCAAAGACAGGAAACAGCACTGTGGTTACTACGAACAATTTTTTTTCGTATGCGGATCGGTTGCAGTGGGGAACCGCTATTAAGATTGGCCTTTTAGTAAAACTTGACTTACTTAATTACTTGTCTTAAAAATTGACAGTTATTCAACCGCCAAGCAGTAGTGCGCAAGCATTACTGTGTTTCGGTTTGAAGGGCAACCGGAGAAATTACTGAGCATGAAGAGATATGGCGTGACGTGACGCATACCACCAGCCAAACGCTTCGCTCGTCACGTCATACAATACCATAAAAAAACATCTAACCTAATATCTCAGTGCAGTGCAGTGCGGCGCAGGATTTAATTCACAAGATCAATGCTGGCACTGCTACTGGGTAGGCATCAAATACTATAAATCCTGTTGACTGATCATCCGACAACCCCCCACACAAACATTTGTAGATTAAAAACCACAGCTAGCCACTGCGTGTACGTCAGAATCTCATGGTATTTCATATCTCAGATTGCGTCATCCCCGTGATTGGCCAATCGCAAGCATAGAACGTTACCTCGCCCCCTGCCCGCAACGGTGAGTCGTGTTTGTAGGATAAATTAATTTCACGAGCCAACAACAGGCCATATGATCTGTGGTAGGCTTGCTTACCACCAGCAGGCGAACGACTCGCTTGTAACGACACTGCATTGCATTAAAAACGATTTTAAAAAACTATACTTAGTTGAATTCATAATTAGACGGACTAAACTGTCGTTTCGAGTGTTGCTACTTTATGGCAAAATTTAAAGTGCTGGGATAAAAAGATTAAGTTTGTTAACTTATGTTGAGAAACTTAATTTTTTTTATTAACTTAATGTATGTGTTAACAAACTTAATAATTTCACACCAGTGAATTACTTCGATATTTTTATATTAGTCTTTGTAAAAGATGTCGGTACTTATGTACGATTTCAATCTGTTCAAGGTTATAAATCATGAAAATAATGTTACATTTCCCTCATTTACAGAATAGCTTTTTAACACTACAGGTTTTCCCTTTTCTACCTGCACATCCACTGGCAGCACTTTCGATCATTCTTTTGAACAATAATGGCCTTACCTAAAATAATCTCAATTCTCTTAGTCACTGCATAAACTTCTCTGTCCTTTTCTAGCACGTGCAACTTTACGTCAGAGAGAAGATGGCAGAGCATCTTAAGCAGTGACTAACGGTTGAAAAGTTTTTTTAAGTAAGGCCGAAAGAACTGAATTGTATCCATCAGTTCAGTTTTTTAGCTGGCAGCATTATTTTGAAAAGTGACATCTGTCAGTTTAGTCCGTTTAATTATGAATCCGAGTATAACAACGAAATTCTAGGACAAACCTTTCAGTAGTAAGAATAATGCAGCCAATTATCCCTGCAGTCCAGATGTAGATATAGTAGTAATTATTAACTGTTTGTTCGCCAATAGTCGTGCCGTTGATGAACTGAGTGAGATTCGGTGCTAACGTCGTGACTATAGGAGCTAGAGTCGAGAGAGTAGTGGAGGTTTCGTCTGTAGCGTTCAGCAGGGCGTCGGTAGCATTAGCAGTTGTATTCAAGTCGGTGAGATTCGCGAGTTCTGATAGTTCTTTTCTTTCGTATGTCTCTTCCACTACGTTCATCCTAGAAGAAAATATAAGGTTAGTTCTTTGAGAACAGCATACACTATAACTATACCTAAGTACCTCAAAACATTACTATAGTAGGCCTATAGCGCGCGCCACAAATGTCGCGTGACAAATTGTCTTACCCCCGCGTAACCGTAGCGTAGCGTATAGAATTTGGGAAGTCTCATTCTCAAATTCTCGGGACATGAGACCACCCACAATCAAAGTCCCGGGACTTCGAGACTTCTCGGAATAAAATTAGTATCGAGTATTAATAAATTTTTTGGACCAACATTTATTGGACATAAAATTAAATTCTAATATCTATAATTCTATAACGTCAAAGAGAGCGTCGCAATAGCAATTCGCAAAAAACTGCGTACATCACCTTCACCTCATAAAGTGAAATTGGCGACTGACTGAAGGACCGGAGGGTACTTTCGGTAACCCTACCTCATGAGTACCAGTGTTATGTGTCATACCGTCATTGTAAGGAGACAGATATAAAGTAATGTGAGCAGTAAGTAGTATGACTGAACTGGAATCACGATCTCTACAAATGTCGGCCATTGGTAGCGAACGCATTTAGGAGTATTGTGTAATTGTGTAGGTATCATGTAATTATTTGTTAACCTAGTAGATGGCGCTTTCAATGAGAAAGTGCGGAAAGCTAACAAAGTTTGTTATATACGTATGATTTTTAGGGAATTCTTGACAATGGCAAATGCGTCGATAGCGCGGTGCCAAAATACCCAGTAAGGCAATAAGGAAAAAAACGTATGATTTTTCGAAATAATAATAAATATTATTTACAATTTCAACAACTGTGTCTCGAGTCTTGACCCGAAAGTCCCGCGACTCGCCACAACAAAATTTACAAAAAGTTCGGGGACTTCGCGACACGAGACGTCCCGACACCCAAACCCTAGTAGCGTAGTTCAAATATCGACACATCGCTCTCCACCTGTGGCACTAGTGACTACATAGATAAATTATACTTCGTGGATAGTTAACCTAATTAAATACCTACTTACTTACAAAAGACAATCAGGTTATCTAATCTCAGATACGGAAACTATTCAAACACATAATAGCATAAAAATAGTAAGCGATGATGAGTCTATTTGCATGGCAAGGCCGTTAAGACGACCTTGATTAAGATAAAATATAATTATAGCTGGATTACAAGCATAATTTGTATCAGTATCGATGTATTACGTAAGTATCAAAACTACAGCTAAGTTATCGTAAATTCGTGAGTTACACTGTCCTCGTAACATAGTAACTTTGTTTTTAACATTGTGGTGATCATTATCACGGAAAAGCGAAAGCCATACTTTTCAGTTAGAACGGCTGTCAATACAATGATATACATCAATTGTATGGAAAACCGCTGTCGCCACTTTCACACATAATTGTATAGAAACTACGACGAAAAAATGCCAATCATTGGTCGCGCATTTGAAGTAAAACGCTCGAAATGTCATTTTACAACAGATTATAATTGATCTTATTACGATGCAATGTGGTTTGGTTTCCTACTCGTCTATTTAAATCGTCTTTTTGAGTATTTTCAGTGTAAAAACATGTATATTGGTAGAATTATCATCAAGCGCATTTTCACTTAATGCCGGCTAGCGCGTTCCGTCACATTTCCGTTCTATTCACTTCTCTCTTCAGTGATCATTATGATGTAGCAGAATCTCCGAGCATAATTTAAACCATTGTAGATGGCAAGCCGAGGCGTAATCATCTGCGATCTGTAGTGTTATAAGTTTGTTTTAGTGTGTCCTGTCAAACAGGAATTTGTTATATTCGTGTAAAAGTTTTAGAGAAGATGGGTCATGTGTGTTTAACTCGTCCCTCGCCAAAAGTGGCACATAATGATGTAGACAGAGATTATCGCCATTGGCATCTCCGATGGTATATGCTAGGAGGGCAGAATACCTAGTGTATTCTCTACTTAAAAATATTTCAATGGAAAGGGTCAATAGGATAAAAAACGTCTGTCATCAAAAGTAGCTTACCATTGAGTGAGCCAGAGGTCGCTCATGGAGGTGATGACCTGTGCCACGATGATGGAGAGCATAGTAACCGTCAGCAGGAACCAGCCACCGCCCGCGCTGAAGTACTGCTTGTACACCTTGTACGAAACGCGACCTAAAGACACACACGTAAGCCATATAATCCAATAAATCAATATACATGAATTCTTGTATATCTAATGTATTTATTTGCCCTAATGAACAACCGATGCAACATCGCTAAACAAGATAGAACATCCAATCTATCTTATATTACAACAGGGCGAGCGAATGCTCAGCCGCGCGGGGTTTTGAACTGTCGCAGTTCAATATTCTAAATCGTGTTGAACGGTACTGATCAAGCGTGATCCTTATGGGGGCATCCCTAAATAACGTCACACTAATATCATGATTTTTGGACCACCCCATGTGACATTTGTGTGACAACCGCAATTGGTGTGAATTTGAAAATTAAATAAATATAGGCCACCAAGCCATCGCCATCTCAATGCACCCATATCCTCACAAGCTTAAGTTGTCATTTTTGTTGACGGCTGGAGAACTTTTGTACATAGTTCGTTAGTGTATTGCGAGCAACATACTGTATTCCAGTGATAATTAGAAATGTACCTAACGATTTCCAAAGAAACCTACCAAGGTATTAGTAGATTAATTTTGAATAGTAATACCTATTAGTAACAATAGTATATTTCCTTTGGCTAAGCCTGATTTGTGTTAATTTACTTATTTATATTATTTTGTGTAATATTAGTTATTATATTATTATTTTTTCTAGCTGTACTTACATTTTTATGTTTCATAAGATTATAATAAGTAACAATTTGGTAAATTATGCTGTCATGTTATTTATTAAGTACAATAAGTTGAAATTGAAATAATTTTAGAGTATTACCTACTCCCTACTCATATAAAAAATGAATTAACTCATCTTAAAAAGTGTGCATAATGAAACGTGGCGCAAGGGCACGCCTCGTTTCAATTGTCGTCATTTATAACGTAAAGCCTTTTATAAAAAATAAACATTTAAATGTTTAAAGACGTAAATAAATTTGCATCAAGACTATAAAACTTGAGCCCACAGTCATCTCGCAGAGTATCACGATGATAAACACAGAGTAAGAAGCCATAGTATTTTATGTTTTCAGTATCATAATTAACGTAATTACTTTTTTATTTTCAGTAGATTTGTAATCGGGCTCGAAACGAATGCTGCCAGTACGTTAGATAATGATTATGTTAAGTAATAACTGGTTTACACAAATATAGCTTAAGGTTAAACGTTTTCCATACAAATTTTGCTTCCCTTAGGTACGTTTCTTGTTGCGAATTGAAACTAACCATGACTTAACATAGCCTTAATTTAGGCTCTTATTGGCGCAAACACCATAATATTTTAATATAATACCCTGAAAGTACATGTTTTAGCATATAAAAATCGTCAAATTTTACGTATGTAGTGGTGCAATGCTATACTAGCACGCGGTCGTAGTGTGAGTTGAATATTCTATGGTGTGCGTGCGGCGTTGCCAAAATGTGCATGCAATCGCTGCGAGTGATAACGAAGTGCGACGTTGCCGCTCCGTGGGATGAAAAACACATAAATTATTTGTTTCGAGCTCACAGCAGTCAGTGCTGCCAGAATATTGCGAATGTAACTTTTTAAGTAACTTTAATTACAATAGCGCTTTGCTCTCGTGCTATACAACTGAATGCATTACTTTGGATCTTTCCTTTTTAGATTACCATTAACAATGTAAATAAGTATTGTGGACATGCTTTGAAAAAGTTGATGAATAAATAAGGGATTTCATGATTCCAACGACAATAATTTAGGCTACCTAAGCCTAAAGAAAATTATGTAGCATTAGGAAATACTTAATAATAAGACATAAATAATAATAGTATTTTTATATTACCTTTTAACGATACTTTATAATCTATGGTATAATAATATGGAATAGTAACCAATTAAAACAGTCGGCATTTTAGAGAAATTCGTACTGGCAACAAAACTTTATTTTTTTGTCGCATTCGTGGCTCGTGCCAGTGCTTCCACTTTTAGGGATTTCTCCCTGTTTTAGGGAAAAATTACTAGAATTATGTAAGGGTTAGGGACATTTCATTTCAAAAGGGATTTAGGGAGTATTGGGGAAAAATCGAACTTAATGTGATATTGGTAGTTTATGCTATAAAACTCATAATGACTGTAACCCGTGTAATTTTAGTTGGCTTCAAGGACAGCTAAGAATATCAAAAATGAAGAAATGTTATTTTATTGTCTTCATTTCACCAGATAAGGCAATTACTGTCGTAGAAGTAGAAAGAGACGAAGATTTTATCAACACAATGATGCCAAAATTGGTATCATTTTATAAAAACTGTATATTACCGGAAGTGATACTCAGAAGAGTAAAAAAAAATGCAAAATGTTTAGATTTTGATTTTAATTTATTGAATGATGAAATAAATATTTAAAATATTATTTAATAGTCTTTCATTTTACTTAACAAACTATTATAATATGTATATTATATTTATGTACAGTTTAGCCACAAAAAAAATTAGGCACGCAAAAGCGTAACCAAAATATCTAAAAATGTTTGAGATGCATACAAAAAGATTGATGTGGGTCAGGTTCGAACTGGGACACCTTATACTGTTAGCTAAACGCTGCCACAATTGCGCCATTAGGGATTGTAAAGAGGTGTCTAATTTTGCTAAACAGATACTACAGTTTACCCATTTGCATGTGTGTGCGTGTCATTCGTGTTCATACACGGGAGTCTGATTTTAAGTCCCAAGTGTAAGTATTGAGAGGTAATTGAGAGTCAGCTATGATTGAAATGTGCTTAGAACTAATTAGAAAAGGCGCAAATTCACCTAAAATAGATTATAGTCTCGTCAATTCAAGTAAAATAAATAAAAACATATTTTCGGAGAAACAGCGCCATCTCGCGGGATTAGTTGCTTAGCCACATCTAACGTTTAACCTTAAGGACATAGTATTGCGATAAAACGCGGTAATGTGACCAGAACGTTGGGAGCTGTTTATAATATACGTTTGTTCTTTGAAGATTATCTTTTTTTTTTAATTATATTTTTGAACTATAGACCTTTAAGTACCTGATCCACTCCAGTCTGGTTCGTAGAAAAATGGACACAAATTGCGTAAAGCACAATGGTATGAAAGGATGGAAGGGATGGGGTGCCTATGGCACAGTAGACAATAGATAATATAAGCTTGACTCGCACGTGTCCTTGAATTCAATGCCTACTGTAGGTCAGAGGGCTAAGGTTGCCACTATCGGGTTTTAAGAAAAAAAACCCTATTTTGTTGTATTCTCTCAGTTTGAAGCATTAATGCTTTGTTACCAGACTGCGCCAGAAAGAGGGTAAAGTTTTTTAAAGTGTATAGTGTATGTCTCTTTCTTGAGCTGTAGTACAAACGGCTTTTGACGTATTGAGAGGTTTTCCCCACTACCTCAAAAATGAGTAAAGGTTATTTACTTGTTACATACACTAAATAAAAGAAGTAAATAATTAAATATATTATCTCAATGACGCGGTGGGAGCGAGTATCGCCCTGAGCGTACCGTGAAGTATCGTAGCGGGTGGAGGAAGGGACCCTCGTCTGATCACGTGACTAAATTCGGGCGTTTGTTTGAAGTCAACCTACTGCTTTAACTTATGTACTGTGCCTATGCCCCGTACGGTGCCAGCTGATGTAATAATAATTATAAGTACCCGATTCAGTGATTTCAGCAGTTTCCTGTTGGTCTTCCTCTTCATCCACTTCAGCATCTTGAATAGTGCTGCTTGCATGCGACTAAAAGCAAAATAACAACATAATTGTAAGTAAGTATACAATTACGTCAATAATTGTTTTAGGGTAAGTGCGGTATTTACGACGTAAACAAGTCGAATCAGTAGCATAGTTTGCTAAACAATAATATGCTAATTTAGAGTTTTTGTTTAATTTGTTTATAACAGACTTATTATAAAGTCGATACCGTATCAAAATCTCCAATGCGACTACGTAAAAGAACTATGAAATAATAGGAAACAATAGAGAATATGCATGATTTTTTATAATTTCTCACAAATAAGCTATGACTATCAATAAATGTATAATACTTTCCTCAGTTGTAGTCTACAACAATATACTCGAACAAACAAAAAAATTATCAAATACAAAATCAGTTTATTCTTTTAGGAGCTACGATGCCACAGATATGCACGTTAAGCATAAGTATAGCACACCTCTGTTTGCGATGGAAGTTAAAAACAAAATTAAAACAACTACAATAATCACGGTAAATGTAAATATCCCGTAAACTCGGAGGAACTAGCCTGGGTATATAATCAAAGCCCGTAAATAATCATAGAAATGAACAACCGCGACAGTTTAAAACGAAATTAAAACAATTGCATAAATAACGAAGTTATAAACATTTTAGTTTCATGTAAGACGGAGAGCGCACTATTATAGACTATGACGTCAGATATCACAACTTCAAACAAATTCTATGTAACACGTGTTTCGCTGGAAGAGGGCAGATTATTTCTTTACAAAAACTTTTTCATCCCATCTTTTCGAAAAGGACGACTTGGTTCGCCTTTAACTGCACCCAAAGGTGGTGTTTTCTTTTAGCGGGCAGTAATAAGTTTTTAGTCCTCTTTATAAGTGCGCCGCAATTATCTTTGCCGCGCACTTTTTGAAATGCTCTTTATAAGTGCGCCGCAATTATCTTTGCCGCGCACTTTTTGAATTTGGAACATCTTAGTGTTCAGCGCCAAAGAAATCGAACGCAAATATTGTTTGAATAAAGACTGGCTGGTACGACGGCCCATAGTCGCGCCGCCAGCTGAATATAAAAAAGAAATCTAATTAAAACGCGCGAACCCCGCGCTTTCGTCAATTTTCACGGATTGTTAGAAATTCATGGTTTTGTTTTGAAAAATGAGTTCTTCAAGTGACAGTGAATAAAATATGAGGCGCCTTTTTTTTCTCATAGTGGGTGATGAAAAGTAAAGTGTATCACTCGGGCGCAAAATTTTTTATTTGGCTCGGGCGACGTATTTTGGATCCCTCGCTACGTTCAGGATTCAAAAAAGCGCCCTCGCCGTAACAATATTATTTTGCTCCTATGATACAATCTACTATTAACACTTATATTTCAGAACTGTACCAGCCGATTTCAGACGTGTAAATAAACAGTGCAACTTTTCAATTAACTTTTTGTTTTTAATAAATAAAACATCTGCATTATACCCAATTATCTAAGCGCCTTCAAATGGCGAATGAATCGGTTTCTTCTATAGGAAAGCGTGATCCATCGTAGACGCCGCATCGTCCCACAAATAAAATAATAATTGAACAACATTTCATTAGCAAATTTTTATTTATTTTGAAACAAACCTCTTAAATTGGGTATTTCACAAAAAAATGCTAAAACTAAATATCTCGAAAACTGTTAACTTTCGGCCACACATTGGGGAACTTAAATTAAAAGCATGTTAGCCTCCCTATCTGGTCCCGCCGGGAATACGTTGAGTAACACTGTATAGGTATATTCATATGACATAAAATTTAGTAAAACTGTCAAATTCTGAAAAAGACTAACCATACAGTGACTAGGTTCTGCAATATTGCTCATTTCTACGTTTACTAATAATGGGCAGAATAATTCCTCACCTGTATAGACATGGTTCGCTGACGAAGGTATTTCGGTCTCGTAGCTTCATCCGGCTCATCTTCTTGTAGCAGTTCAGCAAACAGGGGCGACTTTGATACCTCGTCAAAATCACCTTCCGTTTCGATTTCACCCTGAAAATAATTTTCAATGTAATCCAACTCTTTGGTATGATCAAAAGATTTTGTAACGTAACGACGGCCTTACACATAAGATGCATTCAGGGCCGTATAGCCAGGGGGGGCATTTAGGGTGCAATGCCCTACCTTAAAATAAGCAAAGTACTGTAAGCCGCCCTACCTGTAACGACAGCTGCCCAGATTAAATTCAGGTCTAGCTACGGCCCTGGGTGCATTGTAGCAGTTGTTCTATAGAAAATTCATTATATTGTGTTTTTTTAAACATTATATGGAACAGCAGATTTATTCCCAAATCATAAACATAGTTTCCGAAAATTCGTTGCTTAACCGAATTTTAAGAGTCATAGAACAAAACTACAGGATGTATCGTAATGAGTGGATAAAATTATACACCCAGATAAAATAAAATAAAACGAGTTGAACTGAGTTAAATAATTTTCTTAACTCTCATTACGCCACACATTACCACAACCTGTATTTAGGACCCGGTAATTAGGATGGCCGTGTAAAGTCTTTGCCGTGTCCACTTCTTCCAGTACATTGCCCTTTATTTTTCTTAATTTGTAGGTATTTCAAACAATAGTGCATATAATGTATTGTGTTCAAACATTTGTTCTTGCAGACGACCTTATACTCAAGAAAATAATATATAATAAATTAATGTCACCTAGGCAAAGAAAATGGACAAATATTTCTGGGAGGTAAAGAATTAATGATTTATTCCACATTTCCTCGAGTTTTTTAACCGACTTCGAATAATGAGGAGGTTCTATGTTCGACGGTAAGTATGTATGTGTATGTTTTTTTCTTTTTTTTTAAATAAAAATATAATAAATATAATTTTATAAAATAAAAAAAAACATATAAAAAAGGATTTTCAAAATCGGTCCTCACCCATCATCGGTATACCAATACTCCCGAGGTGTTCCCATATTAATTTAAAGTCGGTTTTTTAAAACTATATATTGGAAACATTTTTGAGAGATTATTAGAAATACTAAGTAAGTTCGTTGACATCCTAAGGCATCTGATATGCCTTTGGGACCGACTATATCCGACCGTAACGCCTTTACTCTTTAGTTTTACCTAGTACCTATAGTATTATTTTATCTGTGGTTTCCCTTTTTGTATTATTATACTAAAACAGTGGCGACTAATGGGACAAAAAGGAGTTCCATTATAATTACGATAACGAGTTGGTAGCGTGGGTAAAGTCAAAGTAAATACTGACTTAAATTTAATAACTTTTGCGGTGTGAGTAGATATTTAACCTGATGTATCATTGGTGACAACTGTGCAAATATTTGGTTACATTGCATTGGTAACCTTACCAACCTTACCTTAACATTGCATTGCAATGTTTATTTTTTAATCGACTTCAAAACGAGGAACGAGGAAAAGAGGAGGACAATTTGATATTTATTTGAAAGCATATGCTTTCAGATTGGTCCCATAGAAATTTCATCAAAATCGATTCATTAGTTTGGTCATAGAGGTGAAACATATAACATCATTGAGTTTGGTGATTAAATCAAAATAACAGGAAATAATATGACGTATAAGTAAACGAAATTGAAGTCGGTTGTTTTTTTTAAAGTACAAGAAGTATTTTACAAAATACAACCAAAATCATTTATTTCCAAATTCTAAAATCTTGCTCGTAACAAAGACGTATCGTATCTCAAGTTATTTGTAATAAATGTATAACTAGTTGTTCTGTAGATATATATATGTATATATATTGTATAATAAAGTTTTTATGACTAAATGTAAGACCTACGTGAAGCCAAAACATTAATAAGTCACCTATAATCGATCTATTGTACTTTTATTTTAATCTTTAAAAAAAGTACAATCTTCTTCGTTTGGCCACTAACTCGCCTGCTGTTATGCGGCGGTGTGGCCGGGGGTGGAACACGTCGATCTAGAAGAAATCTATTCACTCTAGCCATGAAGAGGCCCAGATTGTAGTTATCTGGAAACAGGGGTATGCAATTTGTCTGTTGTTTATGGTTACTTCACATTTTTTGCTTTGCCCGTGCCTGTATCAGAAAACAGATAGGTAACTGTTTGTGCCTGTATCGTGTGTGAGTCATCAGTCAATGTTTGTAGATGTTAAAACTTTTAAACGTTCGCGATTTGAACACATAATTTGTGCGCGATTAAGTCCCGGTGATAAACATAATTATTAGTAGATGTTGTTTGTGAAATGCATAACTTAATTCCACCTGCCCCTTTTTATTACTGGACGGCCAGACAGACGCGTCCAAAGCGTCACCTGCAACATGGTGGATATTCCCCACACCACGTACGCACAAAGCGCTTTGATTCCACGGCGAGGTTGTGGAACTCTCTGCCAAAGACTTGTTGCCCAAAAATTACAATATACTATGTTTTTAAAGCTTAAACAGAAAGAAAAGTTATGACCCCGGCAGGACCCGAACCTGCATACGAGCAGTCTAGGGGTTTCCGTCCCAACTGCTTTGCCAATTAAGCTACAGAAGTCTCTGCCTTAGATGCCAAATTTTCCCAACCTGCTACAATATACTGTCTTCAAATCTAGAGTAAACTGGTTCCTTCTAGGTAAGCGTGCTCCATCCGTTGCAGATGTGGTCAAACGCAAGCCTATTTAAAAATATGTTTTAAACCGGTTAATTCTAATTTGTTCTCTCAATTATTAAACATCAACATTCTGTGGAATATTGTTAACGGGCGATTTTCTGACAGCCGATTTAGAAAATATATAGTTCTTAAAAATCTGTTCGATGGCAATGAAGTGACATGGCCCTGAACAGTTTCACTATCTTGTCTGTGGTTCTGAAGATTTTGAACGAATGACGCAATGTAAAAAAGGTCAAAAAATAAAAAAGTTACCTTATTTCATTTAGATCAGTCATGCGTTTTTTGTGGTTATTGTTTGAATAACAAAGTACTAGCCCATAGTATTTCTTAAACTTTCGTTATACCAAGCTAATTAGTAAGTGCGCCTTGCCAATTAATTAATTAATTACTATCAACAAAAAAATTATAACAATAACGTAACGTAACAATAAATCAGAATTTCAACAAAATGATACAAGAAAACTTGGAAAAGCACTTCACCAACGAACTCGAACTGTGAAGTGAAGCAGTGAAGGTGAGTGAACTGCTTTTTCAAAAGAAAAAATGCGAAAAAATGTGAGCCATATCTCGCCAGCGCCGTCTATCATTTGGCTGTAGAACTACGTTTTGACAGCTGTCAGAAAACTTCCCATTACACAAACGGTTACTCTGAATATAAATTGTATTTTATTTATCGGCGATCCTGCCTGACATATGCGCCGCTACATGTTCAGCCCGAACTGAGACCTCGCGACCTTTATACTCTGGATCTAGGTATGTAGAAATAATTCTAATGTTACAAATGCGAAAGTTATGTGTGAGTGTTTGTATCTTTGTTATTTCTTCGCGCTGTAACAGCTCAACCGGTTTAATTGAAATTTGGAATATAACTTATCACCCGAATTAACATAATAGGTTAGTTTTTGCGCCGGAAAAATATACCTTACAGCATCTTATGACAGCGGGTGAAACTGCTAGTTTGAACTTAAAAATTTGAAGGGAAATGAACTCAAGAAAATCAGGTAAGTACGGTCAAGGGCGGAGCCAGGATTTATTTCTGGGAGGGACACGTGGGCTAAGCCAAGTTCCCCCATAGTATTATCATATGCTGTCTTTGAGATCGATTCTTTTTCAATAACATACAAGAATGACAATAAAGAATACTTTTAATAAATATTTAATAATGAGAAATTACATGTTTATTATGCAAAAAGAAACAAATGTTATTAAAGCGGTATCTTATAAATCTTCCAGTTCTTTGTTTTATTTAAACCGTTAGGGGTGGGGGCACGTGTCCCTGTGCCCCACTCCTGCATCCGCCCTTGAGTACGGGAATCAAGTTACACTAAACATAAAAACAGATTTCCTTGATCGAAGCATAAAATGTCAATTTATTCCAGTACATTTTGAGACCTTTGCTTTAGTCAAATATATGTTTTTAATAAAGTAAGTACTTATTTATCTTAATAAATTAATAATACCTACCTCAAGCCGGTCTTGTTAAGGTATAAACCAAGTAATGCCTACAAGGACATGGGTTTGCTTTATTTAATACATACGAAATATCCCTATCATTTCAGTATTGATTTTACCAGCCTGTCACTATCTGATTCAACCGCCAAGGGGTCAGAGGCTGCGGGGTTTGAGCTAGGCGAAAGAAAAAACAACATATTATTGAAGGACCGAAACAAATCCGCATCTACGAGAACTAATAGACCCTTCTATGTAGGTCGTCATCAGCCATAAAACGTCCACTACTGGACGAAGGCCCCCCCTTAATAGAGGTGGCAGCTTGGCAGGCGGCTTGGGGATCGCAGAATGCTCACCACCGTTAACAAAAAGACGCTGCTGCCCGTCTTCCGGTGGGTCTGGTTGCAGTTTAAGGACATACCCAGGTCCGCATTTTTATAAACCTAATACCTAATATACTTACATTCCGTAATATGATGACTTTGTCCGCAGTCTTCAGGTGATGGAGTTGATGGGTGACGAGGATTCTGGTGTGGTGTCGCAGCAGGCCGTTAACGCACTCGGACACCAGGTGCTTGCCGACGTGGGTGTCCACGGCCGACAGCGGGTCATCCAGCAGGTAAATGTCCGCCTGACAACATTATAATATCGTTATCGCCAGCGACAATGATAAAATGAATGGACGGGAAATAAGCGCACGGATTTTGAAGTCTATGAGCGCCAGCTCTCCACTCGCGTCAGTCATACTCTGTCTTTGCGACATGCGAGCCGTACAATACGACAATACAAACTTCATGTACATGTGTTCTCTTTTTGTCATGCAGTAATTAGATTCGCTATCTCTATTTTCTGGCAAATGTAATATGCATACTTTTAGCTAGGTATGCTTGATTGTGTTGACGTTGACGTTAATTTTGAACGATTTGCAAGCGCTGGGCCCGTCCATTCCATTATCACCGTCGCTGGTTATCGTTAGGTAATCATAAGACTGAGAGTAGTGCTAATGAGACTCACTATTGAATGTCTCAAAGTAATCAGCACCAATGCAGTGATTGGCTGGGGTCGTACCATGAACTCTTATTGAGGGACCGAATAGGCTCAGCTGCCGACGCTGCGCGACCGCGAACCTAATTAACTTTTTTAATTCACAGTTATGCTTGCACACTACCTACTGCTTGGCGTTTGAATAACTGGCAAAGGTGTGGTACTTCCCCAGGCAGACTCTGCAATAGAGCCTTTCTAGTAACAAAAATTACTTCTATTTGACAATATAGGGGTAAAAAACGCCTGCATAAGTTTAGTGATAGAACTTGACCAAGTACTAACTTAGCTTATTTTCAACCCATATTATCACAGCCAGGATTTACTTAGGGTAAATAGCAATTTAATACGACAAGGATAACAGGATGACACATAACTTATAAATAACGTATTTTTCAGGGATCGCGGAAGTACTCCATGACTAGGGGCAAAAAATTGAAGGGGGCCTAACACCCCCGTTTGATGTTAGGGGGGCATTTGGCCCCCTTTGCCTCCCACTTCCGCGGCCACTGGTATTTTTTACAGTATAGTAATTTTGTAATCAAGGTGCTTTTGTAGGTATATTTATTTTGTAGGCGTAAGTATGTGAGTTGGATCAAAACAAGTCCCTGACATTTTTTTCTGTGGTCGCGTTGCTGTTAGGTAGTTCAAACAAACTGGTTTCAAACGAGTCCTAAGACAGGTTTTTTTAATAGCTAAGATTCCAGATGCAAAATCGCAAATATACCTATTTTTCAATGACTTCAAAAAAGGAGGTTTTCAATTCGACTGTATGTTTTTTTTGTATGTATGTTACGCGATTACTCCGCCAATTATGAATTGATTTTGATGATCCTTTTTTTGTTTGGTAGGTGATACTTCCGAGGTGGTCCCATATAAATTTGATCGAAATCGGTTCTAGTTAATTACTGGAATAAATCAAAACAACTGGAAAATACGAAGATGGCATCCAGGTAGTCGAAATTGAAATCGGTTGTTCTTTTTTTTAAAAGCTTATTATCTTAAGTTCACAATAGAGCGTCGATTGAAATATAACTTTGTTATTTGTTTGAATATTACAATCGTCTCGTTTACCGAGAGAGAGAGAGAGCTAGATCCTCCAAGCGTTTACCTCGTGTATAACGTAATTTTTTTTTCATTCTTGTATTTTATTTATTAATACTGTCTTTCTATATTTATATAGGAAAAAAAAGTCGACAAAAAAAAAATAAGCCAAAAAATATTGTTAATATCTATAGTCACAATCGTGCAAAAAAAACCGAGACAAAACTCGGCGCACGCTATGCAGTGTGCCGACTTTTTGACCGACTTGAACTACGATAAGACACAAGTGCTCAAGCATACATTGAACCTATACAAGCGACATAACGTCTAAATTCGAACAACTGTGAACTATATGATGCACGTATAGGTATGTACAACGGCATTCGAATGTTATTTGACTGTTTTCACTTAGAGATTGTGACTCTTTAGATATTAGCTCAATGCTATTAAGCCTTTAAGAAGAATACCTACATCTTCACACCGTACTGCATTCTGATAAATTTGAGTCACTTCGACTGGCTTAGTCTCTATAATCAACTTTACTATACTAAATTGCACCGTAGATCTTAGCAACAGCAACAAATGCGCAGGACTCCGTTTGTATTGTATAGAGCCAAATGAAGCATCATGTCTAAGGCACAGTAAACATTGCGATTACACTATCTAAGTGTTAGTCCCAGATAATACCAGCCATATTCTGCGTTCTAGCAGTTAGTAATTGCATAAAGGATAATACAAGCGCATTATTTCAGAAAAGTTTCATCTCCTATGTCATCATCATTAGCAACAGCCAGAAAACGTCCACTGCTGATTGATGTCATCGCCCTTAATAGGGAGGGATTGCCATAATCCACACGCTTGGCAGGCGGCTTGGGGATCGCAGAATGCTCACCACGTTTTATTGTGGATACTAAATATTTATGTAACATTGATTAGTTGGTTTACCCCGTATTTTTCAAAGCTCTATATGTAGGATAGTAAAAACTAGGTAACACGTTCACAGAAGTCTAATAACATCTCAAACAATCAGCACCGTAAGATTCATTATAATTTTCAAGAACAAACAACATGTGCCTTCCTCGGGGAAGACAATTTTTCTGTAAAGGCAACAGAAAAAATGCCACAGCGAGTTGTAATTTTGATGAACAACACTATTCTACAAGATGACAGATATTGAAACGATTCTTTATAGTGACACACATCACATTTTAATATTTGTTTGCTTTAACAGCCTCAATAACACATGTTATGTATTTGTCTGTAAAATCATAATAATATATAATAATGATAGACATTTATTGACCATTTATTAATGTAGTTGGTAGCAGGCGTTGTGCACATAATTTTTAAAACAAACAAGATAAAACATTGCCATGTTTGTTATTTAATGCAAAATGTGCACTGACGTAGGGATAATTTAATTGCACGATTTTATTGAACTCCAGCAGCGCAAATACCGTTCTTGACAATCGTAATATTTGACATTTAAATCGTATATTTGATATTTAAATAATTTTAGATTATTATTAATATTTGATTTTTGACGTGTTTTTTTAAGTTATTTGTATTATTTAAATCGGTATTATTATTATTATTATTTCTTCTATATAAATTGAACACTCGGGTCTAACCCCGGACCTTTTATAAGGCATTGATGGAGCCGAAACCAACACCAAGAGGCCCTGTTATAATATATAAAAATAGAATTAAACTATAATAAATTATAATGGGTATGAATGGGAATATGATACTATTTTAACAGTAGGTATAAAACTGAAAGAAATTTACATTATTTTTGTGAGCTTTTGATGAAACATTGCGGACTGAGAAACGGCACCTGCCATTGTTATTATTATTATTGTCAGTCTATTCCGTCCCACGGCTGGGCAAAGGCCCTCTCTATCCTCTTTCCACTCTTCTCGGTTTAAAGAATTCAATCGGTATAATTCGATTAAATTCAGTATATTCTCAAACTCGTCTAAGTAAATCTGCTTTACCGACACGTCAAATTTAGCGACATAGAACGGTACTCTCGCTGCAGTTTTGCTAAAGACCGATGAGAGTATGAATGTGTAATACCTACCTCAATGTAAATTGGTGGTGCGCTAGCCATCATGATAAAAAAAAATATGCCTATAGAATATTTGAGAAGACGATATTATTATGGTTACATTTTTCAAAGTAGTAGGTGCTTGTGATAGTTTAGATATTACGAGGGAAAATAAAATAAAAATACCGATACAGCGAGAACCTATATAGACTCATCTAACGGGTGATAAAAAAAAATAAAAAAAAATTGGGTGATATTTTACAAACATCGCCATCTAGCCCCATACTAAGAAAAGCTTGTATTATGGTAGCCAGATAATTATTTAACTTCAGGAAAAAAATATGTGATATACGAATAGTAGATTACTCACCTAGGGAGCAATAATAAAGAATGTCTCAGATCTCATATACTCGTATATTGTCTCTCGAAGCGAAGCCGAGGGTGCTGGGTGAGACACATGAGATCTGATTCTTTAATTGCTCCCGTGGTGTGTATACGATTTTACGTGCCACTGTGGGGAGGAAATGGTTCCTTTCACTCCGCGTAGTGGGGCTAAAGTGGCTACTTTTGTGTTTTTTTTTTCGCGATTTCATGGTTGGCCTCATAGTAAAAGTTGTTCATAACGATGAGTGCATACATACATTTCACTATTGTTGGACCTTTTTGTTACACATTGTATAATCTAAGGGGACTAATTTCCAAACACGCGTCTCTAGAGACTTCTATCGTCACGCGACATCGCCCAAGGTCATGTCACCAGACTTGTCTCACTACAGGTTTTCATATCAGTTTGAAATGGTTTACAATTTCTTCAATACAGGTTTAGGGTCCATAGGTCGTGCGAAGTTAGGTGACGATGCGCGATATTTCTGAACACAAGCGTTGGACTATCTATTGCTTAAAGTTCTATTATTAACAGGATATTTACCGTGATTATGTAGTGAAATTAGCTCCCGATATTTCCGATTATCTATTCCTTTTTATGAATATTTTTCGTATTACGTTTCTCCGGTAACATACCTGTCTGTAACAAGCTCTAGCGAGCCCCACGCGGGCGCGCTGACCTCCGCTCAAGCTGGTCCCTCTCTCGCCCACCAGGGTCGCATCTCCCGCCGGCAGTTGCTCGAAGTCACGAAGAAGGGCGCACGCAGTTACGACCTTTTACGACAAATAATTTGTTAATATACATACTAGCTCATCTTTTTCTATTACTGAGCAAAGGTCCCTCTGTTAATGTTATTTATTTTTATGAGAATTGAGCTCGTCGCTTTCCTCTTTCTTCTAGGACGGCCTCGCATCCGTCGAACTGGATCCAACCCGTTTACAACACACATGACTTACTTATCCTTATTTTAGAACAAATATGATTCCTAGTCAGAGGAACAAATAATAATTAAAAAAAAACGGATAATTATCGAAATTATCTTAGCGCATTATTTTACTTATCGTCATCATCATCACAACCAGCCTATAATGGCTCGCCACTCAGGCCGATCTTCGGTGATCAGCTGCCACCCCTTGCCAGCTGTCCTACGTATATCGTCAATCCATCTAGTCTCAGGGTGTCATAAGCTACGTTTGCCGATTCTTGGTCTCCACTCTACTATTTTACTTATACATTAAACTTCTGAAAAGTTCATTAATTTCAATAAAAAAACAACCAAACAACTTACTGAAATCACCAGTCGCTGGTAAATTAATAAACAAATTATTATCTGACCTTTATCAGGACCGACTTGGAGTGGAGTACCTACGTTTATGTGACCGACAAGCCGACAAAAACGACTTTGTTTGGGTTGATTTACTGTAATGTAATCGATAGCAGGCACGCCATGATTCGTGATAAGAACTATTGCAGTCTTATTCATTTTGAATGTATTTTTTATTATAAAAAGAAAAATGAAGAGAAGAACAAAGAACTACAAAACGATTGTGAAGATTTTATGGGTTCTAATGACGAGACGAGCAAGACGTTCACCTGGTGGTAAGCGTCACGCCTGCCACTAACAGTAGTAGCTGTGCCAGAATTGTGAACTTGCGAAAACAATCCTGAGCCGCACTGCACTGCATTAGATGTTAAATCTCTTCATACCCAGCAATTTCTCTGGTAACATTGCCCTTCAAACCGGAACACAGTAATGCTTGCACACTACTGCTTGGCGGTTGAACAACTGGCAAAGGTGTGGTACTTCCCCGGGCAGACTCTGCAGGATTGTCCTACCACTACAAATTATTTTCTATTAAAATTATTTTCTATTATAAGTAATTTTATAATCATATCGTTTAAATAGTTAGATTACGTGTAAGTAGGCTACAATGGGATAGGCATGGTCGAATATCGACCGAACCCCATTATAAAATAGTACATTATGATACAAGTGTGCTATGTTGGTCATTACACTAGAGGCGGTATTATGCGCGCGAGCCGCAGGCGAACGCGATAAGGAAGCCGAGAGTGTATTGATACATAGCATAAGAGTTTCATACGACTGTTTTCATCACACTTGAGAGGAAAAAATAAACTTTTTTTGATAATAATCAACCACACAGCGAAAACGTCAACAAACATTTGCGGAAAATGGCGCCCAAACCAGCAATGCGCGCGCAGGTTGACATTTACTTCAGCGGCATAAGAACTCTTTGTTGGTATTACAAAAAAACTGTAAGTATTACCCGGCTATATTAAGAGTGCTTCGTATACATACGTCTAATTGCAGTCACGTACAAACTTGACTTTACCGGGTTATACCTATTATAGCACCATGTGGCGTAATGTAAAGTAAAAAGCACGCGTGCTTTTAAAAAGTTCGCGTAAAAAGCACGCGTGCTTTTTACTTTAATAAAAGTACTATAATAAAATTATATACAATATCATCTTTGATCACATATCTCTACTTATTTCAGTGCTCGTTATACGCTTATTCTTTTGCATGCTTCTTGCATTGAGTGCTTCACTTAATAAATACTTTAAAAAATCCAATCAAATATGCACACAATAGGCTAGATGACTGTTTTATTGTCTTATTAAAATGTGGCCCATAAATATAGCTGATTAATGAAAAGAAAATGAAACTATGATCAAAAACAAGTAACTTATAAGCATTTTAATATCATGATAGACAGAGAGAAGAAATAGCAAATCGTGACGTCACCTCTCTGTACGCCATATAAATTCTAAATATTCTGACAAGTAAGGCGTGACGTCATTTTTTGATTTGTGGGAAAGGGACAGAGTTGTCTCTAACAAAAACTTTAAACGCTCATATATCAGAACATTATTAACCGATCAAATTGTTTTTTCAATAAACTTACTATATTTACTTAAATTCTTCATCAAATTCTATTGGTTTCAACGATATAAACATCGGTCATCTACCCTATTGTTACACACGTGCTAATCACAGACAGTATCAGAACAGACGCGAGCTGTCCAATTTACATGATAACCGAGCATATCCACTGTGACGTTGTTCACTCACAGTTAGAGTTGAGAATGGCCATATTAGACAGGTAACCAACGTTCAAGAAATTGGGTGTCAGGATTTATGATTACCTACAATCTACATACATAATATTTACTCTAGTATTTTCACGAGTGGCCGCATATTTACCATTATATGACACCGTTATCTCACCTTCTTGTATCGCACTTTGTCGTACGGCAATCCAAAGAGGATGTTCTGTCTGATAGTAGCGACGAACAGCCACGGCTCCTGGCTCGCGTACGAAATGCGAGAGCCCCCCAAAGACACGGAGCCCGAAGAGGGCTGCAGCTCTCCCAGGATCACTTGCAGTAAGGACGACTGTAGAATAAAATGTCATTTTAGAGAGAGTGGCAATTTTACAATTTTAACATACGTGGATTTGACACATTTTTGTTCTATTAAGAGTGAACAAGCCGGTCACTTATCCATAGAAACGGGGAAGTAATATTACTCCACTATGTAATGTTGTAGATCCAAGACTAAGAATTATATCGATTTGTCTCTTCATTATCTAGGATTGTAAATTGATAAGAGTGTAAAACATTTTAAAAAAACATGAAAGTTATGAGCCACGAAACATCTTGTAATTTAGCTCAATTTTAACGCCACTTTGGATGTAAATAAATAACATAAGGAGTACGAAAACTCTAAAATAATGTATCAAGCGGCATAATTTAGTCCATCAAAATTTCATATAATTTTAGTTGGAATAAATTAGTTCAGTAGTTTATTCATCACAATCCTGCCGTTAAAGGTCGACATGAAAAAAACTGCGAGCTCATTTCTCTTTCTTTCTCCCTTTCCCACACTTTGTTTGATGAAGAGAGTATGTTTTTTAGCCACGCCCACCGATGAGTTCGAGCCGTCGGGCGGTGCATCCTTAAGGTCACCGGATGTGATCGGAACTTTACATACGACTTAATAAGACGTTAGAAATCCCTTAAAAATTAAACAAAAAGAAAGCAAAAAGGAGCAGACGTTTCGCTTAGAGACTTCTGAAACATTAATGATGCTGACATGCTGGCTGTCTATACGATGCCAAGCCGAAGAAATATTTATGGACGCCTTTATAAACGCTTTACGTTGTAATTCTTCGAAAATAAAATACCTTTGCAGGAAGGACATTTCGTACGACCGTCAAGACTGTACGTATTTATAAGGTATGGGATTTCCAAATTTGCCTAATGTGAGAATATCTTCATCTTAAGTGCTTTGCAAATATAAATAAGATTACATACAGACTTTAATTACCATGGCGAAGAAATACACACAAATTTAATGTTTCAGCATAAAACCATGGAACACATGTTCTGATCAATTAAAATGATAAACAAAATATTTTGTTTTAACATACGAATAATCGCTTTATCTATATCTAAGAATTAGTTATATCGGACTAGATACTTGGATAGTCAAGTATGTTTATCATTAATCTTATTTATAGTGATTATGTAGTTTAATTTGATTTATTTTAACAAACGAGAAATAGCATGATAATTGATAACAATATTATTCTAATGGTGACAAAGGGCTAGTTTTTCAAGCCAGGATAGCAAGCTGAAACTCGGTATATTTTTCTTGTTTGATGTACTGGGCATTACTCCAAGACACGATGACTGAATCGCAAATTGTTATTTAAGGCCGTGCACATCCATGTTTCAAGCACATTTTTTACTGCGATCAATCATTATTCTAAAGCTGAATGATATAAAAAGGCCCTTAATAATAGTACATTATGATACAATTGTGCTATGTTGGCCATTACACTAGAGGCGGTATTATGCGCGCGAACCGCAGGCGAACGCGATAAGGAAGCCGGGATTGTAATGACTAACATAGCACAAGCGTTTCAAACGACTTTTTTCATCACACTTGCGAGGAAAAACAATATTTTTTTGATAATATTAACCACACAGCGAAAACGTCAACAAATATTTGCGGAAAATGGCGCCTAAACCAGCAATGCGCGCGCAGGTTGACATTTACTTCAGCCGCATAAAAACTCTTTGTTGGTATTACAAAAAAACTGTAAGTATTACCCGGATAGCCGGGTAATATAGATTAAGAATGCTTCGTATACATACATCTAACTTGCAGTCACGTGCAAACTTAACTAGTGCTGTAATGTAAAGTAAAAAGCACGCGTGCGTAATAGCCTGGATTATGAGCCTAAAACCGAGGTAATAAGATTCACTTTACAAGCAAGTGTGATGAAAAATATATTTCGATCGCAAGAATAGTCGTAATAATGTACATGGCTATTATACTGTGTTCAATGCGAAATAAATAAATCTGACCCGGAAGATTTTGATATTAGGGTTTACGTTGACCCGTATGTCGTGAGATAAGTATACGGTCAAAGACTGAGAGAGAAACGACCAGTAGTGGCAATTGTTAGCTTATCTTTATGCTCACATCGGTACATACAAGTATTCTCAATCAATGTGACTCATAAGTACTACATGACCTGAAGCGATGAATATTGAAATAATCACACTGATATAGTGGAAAGTTAACATTCACATTTTTATAACATGCAAGTGCTGATAGCGTATAATATATTACTATAATTTGCAGTAGATCATTGTAACAGTAGACAAAAAAACCAGTATCATCGTAAGCCAGAAGACGTCCAAAGAAGGACGAAGGCGTCCCCAAAAAAAAACGGATTTATTTTTTAAGATAACTTCTACTGTATAATATTGTGATGGGTTAGTGTTACTTGTGTTACATAAAAAACTATAGTTGGTTATGTTAAAATGTGATGATACGAACTTTTTCAAGCCCGAGTAAAAATCGTACGTCATTATGAAACCATCCAATACGTTTTTGCCATTTACCGACAAAATTATGCGTTTACGGAGATAGGTACTGATCGTACGTAAGTCTAAGTATATTATTTTTATCTGAGATTAAAGTTTCATATCAAGCTGAAGGTAATATTTTAAAAAGAAATGCAGTACCTATGTATTATTGATTCTCGTATCAGCGCCAACTTACCTAGGTACATAAAAAATTGACTAAGTATATACAAAACTGATAAAGGATAACAGTGATAGCTGACATTTGGAAAAGAGTAGGTGCTTACCTAGTTTATTTCAGATATATTCAATATGTAGCCAATGCAAAAAATTTAGTTACCGCATCGAACGCAAAGAAAACACTCTCTGCCATTTTTAACCGACTTCGCACAAGGAGGAGGTTCTATGTTCGACGGTATGTATGTTTTTTTAAAATGTAAGTTCACCTAATTAATTTATGAATGTCTTCACCGATTTCGCCGTCAATTGTGAACCAATTTTTTTTTTCTGCCGATCAATTCACCTTAAAAACTACTAAATCAAAATCGATGCATGCGCAGTTCCAGTAACCAGAACTTTGAGCAGCACATCAACAAATCGTCGTGGTTTTGACACATTTGTGTTTTATTTATACATGATTAAAGTCGTTCCTGGGTGAGTCCTTAAACTGCATCCAGGACCACCGGAGGACGAGCAGCAGCGTCCTCTCGGGTAACGGTGGTGAGCATTCTGCGATCCCCAAGCCGCCTGCCAAGCGTGGGGATTATGGCAACCCCTCCCTAATAAAGGGGAGGCCTTCGTCCAGCAGTGGACGTCTTCTGGCTGATGATGAATTAAGTCCGATACTCCGAATATAGGAGTAGAGAAATATATATTTACAGTACAGTATAGTAGTAGAGGACTATAGTAGTATAGTAGTGCGAAGCAGGCGGTTGCACGCGCGTCGTGCTCTGTGTTCACACCTTGAAAAAGGTCCCCGGATGTGACCGAAATCCCGAAATGTGAGTGAATAATCCCTTATAAATAAAACAAAGACAACAAATCGGCATGGCATGGCATCGCCGCATTGGCACCACCATCACCATCATTAGCCAGAAGACGTCCACTGCTGGACGAGGACCTCCCCCTTAATGGGGTGGGTTTGCCATAATCCCCACGCTTGGCAGGCGGCTTGGTGACACTCATTACCTACTTTGAGACAATTGCTTACCACTAGGTAACCCGTCTACTTGTATGCACATTAAAGAGTCATAGTTCTATTATTATTTACGGGATATTTACCGTGATTATGTTGTAAAATGAGCTCCCCATATTTCGGCGCAGTTGCATGCACCATGTTCACGGGCAGACACAACGTAATCACGGTTAATATCCCGTAAATAATAATAGAACTATAGTGAACAATCGTGATAGTTTAAAACAGTGTTTAAGAAGTCATGTTTATAAGCTTTTATTTTTCATCGCACTTGCTCGTATAGTGGATCTTATTGCATCGGTTTTAGGCTCATAATCCAAGCTATTACGCACGCCTGCTTTTTAACTTAACATTACGGCACTAGTGCTATAATAGGTATAGCCCGGTAAAGTCAAGTTTGTACGCGACTGCAATTAGACGTATGTATACGAAGCACTCTTAATATAGCCGGGTAATTCTTACAGTTTTTTTGTAATATCAACAAAGAGTTCTTATGCCGCTGGAGTAAATGTCAACCTGCGCGCAGGTTGGCATTGCTGGTTTGGGCGCCATTTTCCGCAAATGTTTGTTGACGTTTTCGCTGTGTGGTTGATTATTATCAAAAAAAATATGTTTTTTCCTCGCAAGTGTGATGAAAACAGTCGTATAAAACTCTTGTGCTATGTTAGTCATTACACTCTCGGTTTCCTTATCATAGCATAATACCGCCTGTAGTGTAATATCACCAACATAGCACACTTGTATCATAATGTGCTATTATTGTATGAGATTCTTGGGAAACGCACCTTCCCTGCGCCCACGAGGCCAGCGACGCCGACGAACTCTCCAGGCTTGGCGGTGATGCTGATGTTCCTCAGGGTCTGCACGATGGGGTCTGGCTGCCAGCTGGCGCTCACATTGGCCAGCACGAGGCCGGTTGGTTTAGGTTTTTCGACTTCCTTCTCTTTGCCATTTAGGAGGGACCGAGAGTCTAGAAGTCCCTTCTTTTTAGCTGTTTCCAATTCTTCGAGTTGGAGGAATTCCTGCAACAAATCACATCACACTAATATTAAACGCGAAAGCTTGTCGGTATGTGTGACTGTTTGTGTGTATGTTTGTAACTTCTTCACGCCGAAACAGCTGAACGGATATGGATGAAACTCGGTATGGAGATAGCATATTTCCCGGTAACAGAGGCAAATTTTTATCATCATCATCACTGTTTTTCATCATAACACGGGTGAAACCGCTGGGCGCAGCTAGTATTACTAAGTAATAAATATTGGTGAACATTTTTCACACAGCGCCATCTAGCCCCAAACTAAAGCAAAGCTTATAATATGGACACCAGATAGCTGATAGAATACTTACACAATATGTAACAAAAAGGTTCAACAATACGGAACGGTATGTATGTACTCATCATTATGAACAACTTTCACTATGGGGCCAACCCTGAAATCGTCAAAAAAAGCTCTCACACAATAAGAAGAAAGTTTCACAAATATGAGCTTACTCCTACTTTAGGTACCTATCTCTGTATTTAGCTTACAATACGGGCTAGCTGTTTGAACAGATGAAATGTCATTTCAACTGCTTACAGTTTACTTCCATCGTTCCCATACTAATCTAATAATAACTCTTGCTAGCAGCGACTTATTTTTACTTTTCGGCCATATTCGTCATAAAAATAGTTATGATACTTTCATACTTTTTTTTCTTTTTTATTCTTTGTTTTTTAGGGATTTTTAGACTATCCGTCTATGTGAGCCCCATCGTATCCTAATATACAATAACTTATCATTTACATATTACATTATATACATTATTACTTAGGTATATATATTTGTATTATCATGGGATAATTAACCAACTAGGTAGCCGTATGGAACAATACTTTCATACTGATTTAGGTACTTTCGCTTGGGACAGAAAATTATGAATTCCAAAGAAGATACTTCGCTAGAATCACTTCCCAGAACTTCAGACATCCCAGAATTGTCATTTTCTTTATCAAAATCGTCACTGCTATGAAATATAAAATTTGGCTGTTAGGACATGCTACGGAATTAAAAATTAAAATATTCACAAGCAAAACAAATTACATAAATAAGTACCTACCTTTGCAAAATAATTTAATTTGGCATAATACGACGATACAATCTAATGTAGGTAAACAATCTAACGTACTTATTTTGTAATTATTTCGTTGGAAATAAAACACTTGTTTTGAATGGTAACATTGATCCCAGAGGCTATCTAAATAGTTAAGGGCTACGAGAGTGTTTGTCCTGGTAGATACAATTTGGGTATGCATTTTGGGTCTTCAAGTGGCGTGTGAATCGGTTTCTTTTGGGCAAGCGTGTTCCACCTTAGACTGGATCTTCGTTTAATATCAGGCGAACTAGCGGACAAACGCAAGCCAATATTTAAATTAAAAAAACAATATCGCCAATACGCACAAAAAGGAAAAAATACAAATATTCAAATGTTGCTCAATTCAAAAGATAGTAACGGGATAATCAGGCAGCCCGACTATTACCTCGATTCTCCTTACAGAGACTTTAGTCTCGGCAAGGAACGCCAGCGCCATCGGGAAGAAAATGTTGCAAGCCAGTTGCAGCAAATTGAAGTACTGTACGAGGGAGAACGTGATCTCGGCTCGGATGTTCCCGCCCATCACCACAAAGGCGACCACAGCAGCGTAGAGGATGAACCGCTCGGTGAACACGCTCAGAGCCGTAGAAAAGCCCTTGATCATGGACGTGCGCATTATAAAGTTGACTTCCATTCTAAAACAAAAGACAATCGTTTCGCACTGGATGGAAAAAAGTAAGCACGAGTAAATTAAAATGGTCATTCTAAACTACATCCTTTTTATCTATTTAACCGCAATCAGAATATAAAATGTATAATAGGCTAGATGACTGTTTTTTTTTATTGTGCTATTAAAATGTGGCCCATAAATATGGCTGACTACTGAAAAGAAAATGAAAATCTGATCAAAAATAAGCAACTTATAAGCATTTTAATATCATGCTAGACAGAGAGAAGAAACAGCAAATTGTGACGTCACTTCTCTGTACGCCATATACATTATATTCTGACAAGTAAGGCTAGACGTTATTTTTTGTTTTGTGGGAAAGGGACAGAGTTGTCTCTAACAAAAACTTTAAACGCTCTTATATCAGAACATTATTAACCGATTTAAAATATTTTTTCAATAAACATACTATATTTACTTAAATTCTTCATCTATTGGTTTCAACGATATAAACATCAGACATCTACCCTATTATAGGAGGAAGTAACGAGGTCGTCGAACTTGAAAATAATGTTATGAGAAAGCTGAGATACCCTCGTAATAAAAGCAACGCTCGAAAGAAGACGGTATATTTTGCGAAGCGCTTTCGTATACAGACTCTTCTACGGGCAACTTCGTGGCATTCTCAGCGGCTGATTTTGTATATATATCTTTCTTTGTATTTTATGTGAGTGATCAATTACGTAGTATTTACTTACTCTATGATCAAAGTCAGAGTGAGTGTGAGTCAGAATTCGACTAATAATTTTCAACTTCGATTGAAATGTTCATTATTAAATTATAGTACACATAGGTAGTGTAATTATACTTTTCATCACACTTGCTCGTAAAGTGGATCTTATCACATCGGTTTTAGGCTCATAATCCAAGCTATTACAAACGCGTGCTTTTTACTTTACATTACGGCACTTGTGATATAATAGGTATAACCCGGTAAAGTCAAGTTTGTACGTGACTGCAATTAGACGTATGTATACGAAGCACTCTTAATATAGTCGGGTAATACTTACAGTTTTTTTGTAATACCAACAAAGAGTTCTTATGCCGCTGAAGTAAATGTCAACCTGCGCGCGCATTACTGATTTGGGCGCCATTTTCCGCAAATGTTTGTTGACGTTTTCGCTGTGTGGTTGATTATTATCAAAAAAAAAATGTTTTTTCCTCGCAAGTGTGACGAAAACAGTCGTATGGAACTCTTGTGCTATTAGTCATTACGCTCTCGGCTTCCTTATCGCGCTCGCCTGCGGCTCGCGTGCATAATACCGCCTCTAGTGTAATGACCAACATAGCACACTCGTATCATAATGTACTATTATAGCAACTTTATAGTAAGTATAGTTTACATAATCTATTATTTATTATATTATTAGGTATAGTATACCTACATTGTGTACGGTTCCAGAATACATTCCTGAAATTTAGTCTGACGGCACTATTGTTCAACTTTTATCCGTACGTAAACGTAATAAACATGTATACAAGCACTTACTTTCTCAGCCTATCGACCAGTTTCTCGAAGGGTTTCTCCCAAGCATACATTTTGATGACCTGAACGCCGTTGACCAGCTCACTCATGACCTTCACTCTCTCGTCTGTGCGCTTTGCAATTTTACCACGGAGCACTCCTTGGCGATTACTTAGATATGCTGCAAATAAACACAAATAATATATGCTTTACTCAAATGCTAAGGAACACGCGTAAATATTACCGAATATAATAATAATCATTATAATTATAGTTTCACAAAAGAGGTTTACTTGAGTATTTTATAATAGTACATTATGGATGCTATGTTGGTCATTACACTAGAGGCGGTATTATGCGCGCGAGCCGCAGGCGAGCGCGATAAGGAAGCCGAGAGCGTAATGACTAACATAGCACAGGAGTTCATACGACTGTTTTCATCACACTTGAGAGGAAAAAATAAACTTTTTTTGATAATAATCAACCACACAGCGAAAACGTCAACAAACATTTGCGGAAAATGGCGCATAAACCAGCAATGCGCGCGCAGGTTGACATTAACTTCAGCGGCATAAGAACTCTTTGTTGGTATTACAAAAAAAACTTGTATGTATTACCCGGCTATATTAAGAGTGCTTCGTATACATACGTCTAATTGCAGTCACGTACAAACTTGACTTTACCGGGTTATACCTATTATAGCACAAGTGCCGTAATGTAAAGCAAAAAGCACGGGTGCGTATTAGCTTGGATTATGAGCATCTAAGCAATAAGATCCACTTTACGAGCAAGTGTGATGAAAAGTGTTATAAAACACTCAAGTAAACAGTACAGGACAGTAATATTACTATATAAAATACAAAAGTGTATTATAGTATAATATGTTAATTATATTAAAAAGGCGCTCACTTCTTAAGTATTGTAAGAACTTTGAGGTTTATAACTATATTAAATTTAATTAAAAATCATATCAGGTAAGTAAATTATGAAAAACAGAAAATCGTGGGAATTCAAACTTCATGCATATTCGTAAATGTTAACAATATTATCTCCACTTTCAAGTAAAATTTAAGTTTATAACCTCAAAGCGTAATATGCAATATAGGTACATAATTATAAAGTGCATATTGTATTGCTGTCGCGAAAATAATAATTAGAAACTGAATTTACTCCTTTGATAACGGATTCCAAATTAAAATAGGCAAACATGCTTCAAGGTTTTCTAAAATTTTATACTCATGCTCGCACATTCGATAGTTTGAAAGTATTTTCCTTCGTGAAAACGAAACGAGAACTTCAACTACTGTTCAACAATCCACATAATAATTTTATACGACAATAAAAACAATACTCGTCTACCCTCACAAAGAAAAGTAAAGGCAAAGCCTTCATATATTATTAAAATCTTACCTTGAACAAGAACAGTTTGCAACAAGATGACTGTAAGAGCAGCGAGGGTAGCCCAAGCCACATGCTGCCAGATTAAATATGAGACCACGGGCACCACTATGGGCATCACCCATATGTAGTTCAAGAACAAAGTCACCATGTCGAATCGGTTTACATCGTTTGACATCAAGTTGATTACTTGTCCAGTCTCAGTTTTCCCCAAGCCCGTTCGATCCAATTTAAGTATCTAAAAAAACAAAAATATAAGCGATGCTCGGTTTATATCAAAGATAATATATAATATGTACTATACTAGTTTATATATAATAAACTGAGATATATAGTAGACCGTTTAAAAGAGACATCGCCTGCGCGGTACAGGGGCGCGCGGGTAGATGTCAAAGGGGATCGAGGGAGGAACGGGCAGCAGGATATCTTTTAACATCTTATAGCGTAGGCGATGTCTCATTTAAACGTTCCCACTATAAACACAAGTAGCATTATCCATATCTAATTCGGATTCTGAATGGGGTGAGTCCTGCACTGACGTCCCGCTTGGCGTGTATTGTGCATTACGTAATTTTTTTTTATACAATCAAGTGACGAGACGAGCAAGACTTTCGCCTGGTGGTAAGCGTCACGCCTGCCACTAACAGTAGCAGTGCCAGAATTGTAAACTTGCGAACACAATCCTGCGCCGCACTGCACTGCGCTCGTCACCCTGAGATATTAGATGTTAAATCTCTTCATACCCAGTAATTTCTCTGGTAACATTGCCCTTCAGACCGGGACACAGTAATGCTTGCACACTACTGCTTGGCGGTAAATAACTGGCAAAGGTGTGGTACTTCCCCAGGCGGACTCTGCAGTAAGTCCTACCAGTACAAAAAGTATTATGTAGTATTGTGCATCTTGCTAGCGTCACAATTACTTAAGATAATTTTGATCTAAATTCTTATACGTAACATTTGTTGTCTTTTTTTATTTGGCCTAATAAATGAAAAAAAAACACAATATATTAACAATCCACCCCAAGTCACATTATGTACAAATAAAAATTATCCAAAATGATAATTATCGCAGAATGCTCACCACCGTTAACCGAGAGGACGCTGATGTCCGTACTCCGGTGGTTCTGGATGCAGTTTGAGGACATACTCGGGTCCGCATTTTTATAAAACCTGATATATATTTTCATACCTAAGCATGTGAATAATATATCTAACACTAACCTTTCTATAAACTAAGGAACAGCAAGCAATCCGAACTCTCATCCCAACACGACCCTGGCTAAGGTTCGTGTGGTTCAACATCAAGGCCGTCGTTATACTCAACAAGTTCATAGCGAAATTATATATGTGTGCATTTCTATAGTTTTCTGGCGTTTTTTCTCCGGAAAAGTATCCGATGAACAACGCTAATGTGAAGGGAATCAAAGGCCTAAAAGAAAAACGGTACGATGAGTATACACCTTTAGTTACAGTTATAAAAACAGTGAGATTAAATATATATTGCACAAACCATAAAACAATAAACAGCAGGCCGACGAGCAATCCACACAGCATATATTCGACCCAAAACGATCTAACTAAGGCTCTCGATAGAGACGGTTTTCCGCCTTTGGTTTTCGCAATTTCCAATTCGCGCTCCCATGCTTGCTCGAGCCGGTCCCCAAGTCGGCCAGAATGGTCGGAATCTCGAGCTTGGAACAGGTCTTCAATGGTGAGGCCATGTTTGTATCCTCTTTTGAATAGCCTAAAACTCCATCTGTAATTACGTCATATTACAAGTAAATAATCGGGATAACTCCTATAAACATCACAGCAAGCATGCCTTAACAATGTGCGACAAACACAAGGATAGCATTTGCCCCGCGACAATGTGAATCTTATTTAGCAGATGCGTTACAGCGACGTTAAATGTAATAGATACAAAGTACCAAATAATATTTAAGAGTTATATTATGTTATATTTAATGTACAGAAGATATAACGTATTAAGAATCTGACATATGAAGTTACATACAACGACAAAGACGCCTATTACGGAACGTATTGCAAAACAATTCTTAAGAATTTGTAACTCTGAGAAGGAAAACAGTGACAAGAGGTAGGTATGGGCGCCGGCAGAAATAAATTCCAGGTGGTGCAGATTTTAGTTTTCTTACAATCTTTGCCGTATATGATTGTTAATAAAAAAGATGAAATTTTAGTCTGAATGTTCGAGACATTTACAAATTTCTGACTATTCATTATGAATGTATTATATAGGTAGTCGTCACGGCTCACACTTATTTGTTATTGTAATTATTGTGAATAAAAAAATGATTTCCAACAGACGGATTTTTATTTCAATAATTCCTGTTGATCCCGAGATTCCCAAGGGGTGCAAGTGCACCCCCTGGCACCCCCCTGCCGGCGCCCATGGGTAGGTATATTTACGAAATACAAGTGGAAACGAGTTGAAAACCTATCTAGATTCTAGACTTACAAGTACACGTCATATACATAATATATATGTATATCATATACATAATGTATACGATAATAATAACTCATTGAACATAATACTATACTATAAAACTATATTAGTACAAGATGCTGATGTGTTTATATATGAATGATATACATTTGAATGATTATTTACTGCAAACCTAAAATGATCTCACAAAATTACTATTATTAGGTACTTATAAAATATAGAACGTTTGTTATGTGTGGATAAATTGGTTCAATTAAAGCGCTTGGAGAAGTTGCGTTGTAAATGGGGTCAAAACTATTGTTCTAATCTGCAAAAATGTCATGTCTTAGGTTGTAGTTATCGACAATAGCATTATCAATACACATGTCACGGGAGTCCTCGTGATTCTAAATGTATTCGGTCGCGGGTAGTCAAGATCTTTGTGGTGGTGGCGTTTATCAATATTTAATCTACACCATGTTTATTAGTATCAGTCAAATAAACGTAAGGTACCAAAATACGAGACATTCGACTTTCAGAAATGTGATTGCAGTGACGTAGAGGAATTGGGATAGTTTGTTGTTCGGTAGAATTTGACAGTATCATTCAGAGTTCGGAAAGTATCGCTGACAAATAGGACAGTGATTAAGTGGAGAAGAAACAGAGAGGAGCTAAATCCTCCAAGGTATATTACGAATATCAGGTCCAGATCATCAGATACTATAAGAATCAATAAAGTCTGACTGATTGATAGATAACGCATAGCCTAAATCGCTGGTACAAGTATCGTATAACGATGAATTTTTCTTCTGCCGTAACTGGTTACGAACCTTCGGTTTCGTACGCGGCCGAAGGGATAGAAACTTCAAAGGAATGGTGAAAAGGAGTGGTGGAAAGGCGCTTGATGCGCAGAGGTGTACTAAGAAAGTGTTTTTCGAAATTCCCTCAAGGGGTAAAATTGGTGAAAACATTGCATGAAAGTCTTTTTTATGTTATTTGTGAAGATTACTATTAGAGTAGCTAATTTAAAGTAAAAAATGCTGTATTAAATATTTTTTGACAGTAATGGGTTATGGGGGTGGGTGAAATGGAGGATGAAACTTTGTATCGCAAAGTTCTTTGTTTTTGAAGATAAATATGATGAATGAAAATTGGTATTTGGTTTTAAAACATCAACATTATTTTTTGTCAGGGTTAACCTAAACAACCCAGCAGTATGGAAGTTATTCTGCCTTAGGCGGGTGGAACCGCCGAGCTATAGTTGACGAATATCAAAGTGACGAGCTACTAGCTCGGAGCTAGATGTAGGTAGGTAATGCAAATGCAAACAGAATATTTTTATGTTTTAATTTAATACTATAATAAAAGTCGTTATAGTTTTATAGTACACAATATATCAATCATAATTAATTAATGTTATTAGTTAATATATTAATGATATTAGCAACTTTTATTGACTTTATATTTACTAATCAAGTTATTATTCATAATAAATCTAAGATATGTCTTTGAATGAACCAGATAGTACCTATCTAGGTAATACTTATTTGCAAAAATTAAACATTTCCGTATATATAATACATAATTAAATAAACGAGTACTTATGCGTCATGAATGAAGCCAACCGTTACTGTACGAAACGAATTAATTTTAATAATGATACTTAGATTGTAAATATAAAATTATGTATTATAGTGTACTTTTAATGTCAGAATAATAAAGTGTTTCCTTTGGTCAGATTAATTCAATGTTTGTACTTAAAAATAAATTATATTTAGCTTATACCCATAGTTAAAAGTTTCTAAGTATAAACAATTAAACATACACAGTTACAGCCTTACCTAAAATAATCTCGATTCACTTAGTCACTGCTTAAACTTATCTGTCCTTTTCTAGCACGTGCAACTTCACGTCAGAGAGAAGATGGCAGAGCATCTCAAGCAGTGACTAACGGTTGAAAAGTTTTTTTTAAGTAAGGCCGATAATTTTAGTTAAACAGAAATTTGCCAAAGAGAATGCCCAAAATATACATTTGAAAATACTTACGTCAAAAATATTTTTGACAAAATGTTGGCTTTGTCGTGGGGATTTTTTTCCTTCAACACAACTTTTGATTCCATCTTGGACTTTGTTAATCGTTTGATCGACTATCAGTTGGCATTAAAAAGTATACGTGTACCACGTTCAACTTGAATACTGTATCATAGTTTATATAGCACAATAGTCAAATAATAGTTTGTAAGTTATTATATTGTATGATTATATTAATTAATTTACTGTTAAAGGAACGCACTATTTTTACAGTTTGAGTTTCCCGCACAAAATTTTGTTTACAATTACCTACTATACTTTATTATTACCTACCTAGTTCAGACTAATTAGTGGCCGGTATTTAAATCGTTATTCTTTATTCTATTTCTATATTGCGTAATGTTCTAAAACACTTGTACTTATGAAATCGGACATCACACGTTGACTAACAATCACAGATATTGTATTCGGAACGATCACTTTTCACGAATGACTTTATGTAGAAGACGACAGCCCCTATATACTAAAATAAAATTAAGTATCGATTTTAAGTGTTGTTTGTGATAAAATTAAGTAGATAAGAGATAACGCGGAGCGGCCGGCCACGTGCGAGTAGCTCGGGCGTTGCCGAAGTACTAAATGTAAATGTTGTGTTGGCTTGGCTGCCAGAGCAGACTGTATAGAAACTGTTTTCTAGTGCGGTGTGACGTGCCGCCTGTCGATTCAACAAAGCTGAAGTTCGGTTGCCGGTTTCGCGCTCCACACCATTGTATCTGTATCACTCTACTACCAGTAACATTACAGTTAACTCTATAAATATATCAGTTACAGTCAAAGATTACAGTACAGTAGGTATTGACACAGAATAAATATTAGTGAAGATCCTACTGTGCCGAGCGCGAGCGCAAGTTTTACGGAAAACTCGACTCGAGATGACTATACAAAAATCACAGTCATGCTAGAAACGATGAATATGGAAAGTTACGAGAAGAGGTTACATTAGAGAATCGGCTTATAGTATATTCTAAAACAAATAATGTAAGTCGGAGGCAGTTTGTAAAGGATTATAGTTTCAGACACAATAAAACGTTTTTGAAATTTCAATAGAGCTGACAGTTTCATAATGAGAGACATTAATTTTTTAAGTCGGGTATTTTTTATATCCGAGTAATATACTCGTGGATGGTGGATGTATATCTTTGTAATATTATGTAAGAACATGAATATTCATCTTAGACGCACTAAGGAACATTAAGAGATGGATTATTTTCTTAACTTTTGACTCAGAACCGTATCAGTAGTTCTTGGGCTGTCTTTTAATTTTACATTATTTTAGCAAATCTTTGAATTATCCAAAATGTTATGAAAAGTGGGGAAGTTCCCAACGGGAAGTTAAAAACGTACTTTTTTATAAATCGTTTGTTTCTTTTTAAATACCTATACAATATACATACTTTTTACAAAAAAGACACCAAGGATTATTTTCTTTATAATCTAATAATAGGTCTTTACCTATGATATTTCCGTTCTTCAGTACTGGTCATTTCAAATAGAAAAATAGTTTGGAATGGCTTTGTATTCTGAATTCAAATTAATTTTGTCTTAAAAACATGACATTCTTTTTACAAACGCAGTCTTTTGTTTATTGATTAGCGTTGTATTTTCCAATGATGTTATATGTTTCACTAGATCTGAAGTTTCCGGTTCAAGGAAGCCTCGCCTGAAATAAGCTTGACAACTAATTCAAGCTTTGACGTCTATCATTCTCTATTGCCGATGAATGCGGTTCATATGTCTAACATAAAAAAATATAAAAAATGAGTAAATGTGTCGTAAAAAGCTGTGACTCGTGCTCCGAACACACAACAGATGCCATGGAATTTCTTTCCACATGTTAGTTTCTATTAATATCCGTATTTTACTGCAACTTATTGCAAATTTCCGTAAAAATATTTTCGAAATTATGTGTCATATCATTTTGCTTTCGGTGCTGCCAGGAAATCCTTTTTTGGTTTTCCCCATATATGTGGGAGATTTATTTTATTTTTTATTTGCTTATATTGCCTTCTTAATTGGTTTACTTCTTAAATCAAAGTGATGTATAATAAGTGGTGTAGCCTTTCTTCGCAAGTATTTAAAGTCAATACCTATTGAATTCGAGTTCATTCCAGTAAAATCAATACATTTTGCGCTTATATTTCTGAAAAAACCAGATCATTTCAATTATGGGTTAATAGTATTAGAATGGCTAGATCGCAAAATGACTACATTTCATTTAGGCCACATCTCTAAATATCCGAGTCGCAATTTGACTAAATCACATCTATTCCACATCTTAAAATGGCCAATTCGCAAAATTACCACATCGCACATCGATTAAGTCAAATTGCTACTCGGATATTTTGAGATGTAGTCATTTTGCGATCTAGACAATCTAATACTAACCCTCAGTTATTTTTTCGATGATCAGATTCAGCTGAACTCTCCATTTATGTCATCATTTTTAATAATTGAAACACATGCATATTCCCTAATAAACAATAGGAAAGTCTCCGACTCTTGAACGATGAGGCATTTGTATGTATGTAAATTATGTTTGTTTGTATTAATTTGTTCGATGACATCATGATGATGATGATCATAATAATGTTTAATTATTTGTTCAATGATAGCTTGCGAACCGTTGATATTCGACCTTAAGATTTTTTTTGGCTATAAATTTTGTTGAGGTACTAAAATGGTGATCGGTCACATTACATACATACATTTTGACCTAGGTATGTCCTTAAACTGCAACCAGACCCACCGGAGGACGGGCAGCAGCGTCCTCTTGGTTAACGGTGGTGACCATTCCGATCCCCAAGCCGCCTTCCAAGCGTGGGGATTATGGCAACACCCCTTTATTGAGGAGGCTTTCGTCCAGCAGTGGACGGTTTATGGCTGACGACGAATACATTTTGACTTTATGGTATGTACTGAAAATATTTTGTATACTGAAAATGTGTTTTTGTTAGTTAATTTTTTTAACATTGATGATCCAAAAAAAAATGAGAATCTTTTTATTGTACTAAACTTCAATATGTATTCGATATCATGTTATATCGTAGCAGAAGTTTTAGGGAACATTTTCATCAGGTAGGCAACATCGATTTCGATATCAAGTTTGCGCTAAAACTGGCCAACGACAAAAGAAAATAAAAACTTTTGAAAAAACGGCTCCATATTTTTTTGCGCGATCATATGACGTTTACCCCTCTATGTATTTTACTCTATGGTATTTTCATTACATTTGAACATTTTTCGTCATAATGGATACTTTAAAAATTCGTGTAATTATGGAATATGAGTTCCGTCGTGGCACCAACGCGACACAAACGGCACGTAACCAGTGAGTTGAAATAAACATCTTAGCACGTAACATCAAAAACGTTTACGGAGAGAACTGTACAAACGAACGCACAACCCGTTATTGGTTTTCCAGCAAGTTGGTTAGATCCAAAGCAATGCCAATGCTTGAAGACAAGAGTCTTCAACCAGTGTGTGTTGGCAGTGATGACATATGGAACTGAAACGTGGTCTTCAACTGCTGGCCTTTTGGAGAAACTCAGAGTCACACAACGGGTAGGTAATTGCTATGCTTGGAATTGACTTTTGCTATAGAATCCGGAACAAGGATATTCGCCAAAGTACAAAAGTTTCCGACATAGCTCTCAAGCTTGCAAGTTCAAGCAGCAATGGGTAGACCACATTGCTCGAAGAACTGATAACCGATATGGAAGAAAGGTTCTTCAGTGGCGACTACGAACCGGAAGACGCAGCGTATATAGATAGGCCGCTAGGTGGACCGACGACATTACAAAAGTCGCGGGCAACCAGTGGATGCAAATGGCAGGTTGTACACTTGCAGTGTGGCGGTCTAAGGGGGAAGCCTTCGTTCAGCAGTGGGCGTCTCCGGGTTGATGATGATGACTCTGGGGTCAGTGCCTTTTGTTAGAACTTAACACATTTTGACAACTAATACAAGACAATAAAGAAAATTAAAGGAGGATTGGAAGGAGGATTTTAAGGCTTGTATTTCCCAAATTTGCCCCTCGCAAAATCAAATTTATTTAGTCAAATTACTATATTTAAAGCCCAAAAATACAAAATGTTACAGAAGAACATCCGTCTTAGTAACTTTTGTGGATGAAAACACGATTGATTATACTTTCCTCGATAGAAAAAAATACCGAAACAGTGTCTATTTTTAAACCATTTTCAGTTTTATGTCCTAATTACAGCACATAGTCACATTAAAAAAATATGTATTATAAGTTAATAGTATTTTGGAGAGCATGCTGTGGTTCAAAAGTTATTAATTTCTATACTTTTCAAGTAATCTGAGAAAATCTTCAAAAATCGTAGTTTGCACGAATCTGCGTAACCGCCATATTTTTGCTCCGCTAAATGTGACCGTACCTGATACAGCTTTAGACTAATTATTGATCTCATTAAAAAATGTGTTTGAAACGTGGAATAACCCGGCCTTAAGGAATAAAAAGGAGGCGTTGGTGGCGCGTTTTAGCCGTAGAGTCACGAAGAGGTATTTAACTAACAATAATCAGTTTTCCTTTTGCATTATTGTAATACTGAATATACAATACATTTGTGATGTCGGCCACCTGAACAGTATCAAATTCATTTCTGCGCTAGATAACGATAAGTTTACTTAATAGTTCCCTAGATGCAGGATACAAATTGTTGCGCCACACGACGCAACATCTTTAGAAAGACGTTTTTTAAATTTCGGTTTATCCACCACCGATTATAGGTACGTATCTAGGAACAGCGACAATGATAAGATTAATAGGCGGGAAATAAGCGCACGGATTTTGAAGACTATAGGTATGTTGAGCGCTGGCTCTCCACTCGCTTCAGTCATACTCTGCCTTTGCGACATGCGAGCCGTACGATACGATAATATACAAACTTCTAATACATGTACATGTGTTCTCTTTTTGTCATGCAGTAATTAGATTCGCTATCTCTATTTACCGGCAAATGTAATATGCATACTTTTAGCTATAGGTATGCTTCATTGTGTTGTCTTGTTAATTTTGATCGATTTGCAAGCGCTGGGTCCGTCCATTCCATTATCACCGTCGCTGTCTAGGAATATTGTCAAAACTTGAATAACTAGTTCACCTTTTTATGGTTCCGTATACAACTCAAAACGGAACTTTTTCCCTTTTTTGTTTTATTTATACTGGATTACTCAGTCGGATACACCCAGACTATAGTTTTGATCAGATCCGGTGAACTTTTTCGAGGAGTGAAAACAGCCTGACGCACGTGCGGCCGCGTCTTGCTTTGCAAAATGTGAAAACAAAAATGTTTCAATTTATCACCGTCCGTTTTCATAGGGAAAAAAGAAATCGGATCATTTCTTTGTCCGTCTGCCTTTCTGTTAAGACTCTTTTTAGCCCCCGACAACGCAAACAGAGGGTGTAAACAGATTACCTCTTAGGTATCTGTCTGTTCCCGAAAGCCTGGTATTATGATATTCATGAAATTCGTTGTATATCTACTCTGCTCTTAGCGAGTGAATACTAGGGCTCAAAACGTGTGGGTGAGACCTCCGCTAGTCCGCTACAATACAACTGATATTTTAAAGTCGCTACGAGAACTACGCCCTACGAGTGCTACGCCGATTCGGCTACGTTCTTCCCTGCTCGTTCATCCCTTGGAACAAATTGCCCTTTAACTAGCGGTTGGTCAGTAAGCCTAGCTCGCGAGCCTTTTAGACATCCAATCTTTTTACACCGTAATAAAGAGAGACACATTATTATTCCATAATATTATTATAGCTTCGTCATGTACGCTCGGAGGAAGACTCATTTTGTGCTTAGCGAGTGCTAAGCCCGCAAAAAAAAAAAAAAAAGCGAGAAATTCATAAATCAAAATTTTTTAAATACTTTACTATATTTTTTCGAAAATCTTCTGATCAGAAATTAGAAATAAAACTATGAAGATTTGATCCATAAAAAAATACTTTTGAATAGCCCAGTTATCAAACAATGTAGAATAATAAACTTGTCAAACATTTTTATCTAATAACTAGGTTTTAAAAAAAATTGTGTGGCGTGGCCGGCCTGCGTAGTAAGAGCGGTATGCAGCTTTTCGGGGTAAAAATATGGAAAGAAAATTTTAGATTTTTAATTTCTCGTTTTTTTTGTTGGGGTGAGGAAAAATTTGGTTCCAGAAATGAATTCCTCGTCCTCGAATTATAAAAAAAAGACACCAAACTTGATATAGTTGCTAGATGTATGCAGATATGAAGCTTTGAGTGAGGCGCGCCGGACACACTCAACCTGCTAGGGGGAACTTCGTGGCAACCGGGCTAAACCAGCTCAGACCACCCCCAGGAACACCTGATCCAAGCGGCTTGCTTTGTCTCACAAATGCAAGGTCCTAGAAATCGGGACCTAAGATCTACTATTCAAACCTGTTTTAGTTAAAAAGTCTTGTCTTGTTTTTTCAAACTCAATTCGAATTTCGAAAGAAATTGGTAAAACACTTTTTAACTAAAATAGGTTTAAAATAGTGTTTTATGCATAAGACGGTAGAAGTTGTTAAGTTTTATGGGTGGATCAACACTTGAGTATTGCTAGTCCGCCGCGCCGCCCGCAAGAAACACCCTTTATCATCTAGGTAAGGCTTCTGCTTTTCTGTGTCTATGTGAGTATCTACTTATTACTCAAGCAAACTATCACTTCTGGATTATGCTTGTGTGATTCCCTGGAAAAACTACAGTTTTATTGACTCGAGTGGATAACCCTCATCAGCAAACAGTTCGTTTACGCCCTTGTAGAGTAAACCACTATTAATTAATCCACTCAAACCATTCTCCTAGTTTATCCTCACATTACTTGCACTCATAACGTGGTAGGTATACATAATTATTATATAACATGATACAGCCTAAGACACACCCTGCGGCCAATTATTAGAAGTGTGCTAGAGCCACAGTGTTCGTACTAGTAACCTGAGAAAGAAATTAATCAACGACAAGTCAATAACATTTCCAGTCAATATGGGGAGGACGTAGCTTCAGCCGAAATAAAAACACCATGTCACGAATACAACATTTTAATGTTCTATGTACAGGTTAGTATATTATTTACATTACAGTAATTATCTCCTTCACAAATATGATACATCTAAAAATGCATAAGTAATTTAAAAAAATCTGCTATGGAGTTACAAGACGAGCAAGACGTTCGACTGGTGGTAAGCATCACGCCTGCCCTTAACAGTAGCTATGCCAGAATTATGAACTTGATAACAAAATCCTGTGCATCACATATCTATAATATAATATAATAAAAGTTTTTGTGTAAAAGCAAGTTTAGTTTTAACTTTAAATGTTGACTTGCCGGTCATAAGAAACGGCACCTTTTTTTACTGCACTTTGAAATGTAATTCTTACAACCCTTCGCCACACTGTTTGGCATTTTGCACTCAAGTGATCACGTCGTATGTACGTCGCAGACTGTGCCGGCATCGGTGTCAATGTGTTTGTTTGACACCGACGAATGGGAGACATTTTAAAATGGCGTCCAACCCGTCCCTTCTATGTATGTCTATGTGAATTACACTATAAAGCTCTTTGTACTTTTCTGACGTGTTGACTTTTGGATTCCTTCAATGCCTGTTCTAGTTTATTTGTTAGGCGTAATAAATTCGGCAGATCGCATTGCAGGAGCACATGGTTGATTATATTCTGGCAATGACTGGCAGCTTTCGCATCTTGTATGGCGGAATTAACGCGAATCGGCGACAAACACGCGTCTATTTCAGTGCCGTTATCTTTATACTGCCCGAAATTTTTCGGTTTCATTAATAAGAAATTCATTGTCATCATAGGCTTTATCAGATCTCTGTTTATCCGTGACGACAACTGCAATTAAAAAAGTAAGTCATTAAGATAATTTTCTTTATATCATCGTTTACCTATGTAATTATATCGAATCACTAAAGTCATGCTCAGAATAAATACTACACGTAACTGATCACTAACAATATTTTTACCTGAATGACTACATTAATTATTTTTATATACCTATCTGATAAGTTTTTAATACGCGAACTCAGGACGTTAAAGTGTGGCGAGTAGATACGTAATATACGGACATACCTTCGAGGGTAAGCCCATGTCCATGCAGTGGGCAGCGGACTATTAAAATGCTGATTATTATTATTACCTTGTTAAATAATTAGTCTCGGGTCTAAGCACAGATAACTTACAGCCTTTCCTAAAATAATCTCGATTCTCTTAGTCACTGCTTAAACTTCTCTGTCTTGTTCTTGCATGTGTGTTCTTCACGTCAGAGAGAAGATGGAAGAGCATCTTAAGCAGTAACTAATGGTTGAGAAGTTTTTTTTAAGTAAGGCCGTTAGTGTCTAAGTTTGGAACTTTGAGAGGCGTTGGTAGAGCCGAAGCCAACATCAAAAGGCCTTGTTAATCAAAAATATTACAAGGTTGAAGGATTTTCAGACCCTATCCCTATATATCTATACAGAGCATGCTTATGCAGGTCAAGAACTATCTTTTGATCAATATATTAGTTCAGCGAAATTTAAAGGTATTCGTAATAGTATTTCGTAATGACGAAATTTTGCGAAAAATTTAAATCACCAGTTATCTGAAAATACAGTTATCTGCGATCCAGTTTTTGATTATTATTGCATAATGGCCCTAACAAACACAAAAAAAAAACATATTGGTTCAAACCCCTCCAAAATCCTCGAGACCTCGAACCCTCACTGAATTCCTGGCTACGGCGGCCCTGGCCAAGGATCGCAAAGATATATATCTATGATTATGATGAGCTTGTACGGGCTCGCGCTATTTACGCGCCGTTTAATCGCACCATATGATATTGTATAAATGAACACCCAAATCTTTAAAAAAAAACCTTTGGGAATGGATAAGACGAGAGCATAAAAGACATTTCTAATTTTACAATAAACACAGGGAAAGTTTGTTCAGCAAACAGTGTGAAATCGAATTCCTAGTTCCTAGGTCCTAGGTAAACCACTCAATTTCACTGGCTTTTCCTGAACATATTGAGCTTGCCTTTCCAGAAATTGATCACTCTTATATTTTCACCCAACTAATCTTATATTTTAGTTGCTATAGTCCATCTGTTATGCTGGCATCTGTACATATTTACCTAACAGGGTATGAATAATTAGATCATTGCATTATAATTTGTTAGTTTTTAGAGTTTCTCAACAAACTAAAGAATCTCTATGGATTCTTCATGTATGTCTGATTGCCTGCCTGTAGGTATGTCTATAATTTTTATTGTTATTTATAATAAACTATAAATTCATTTGACATAAATTAAAAATATTTCCTAAAATCACAATCTATAATGATTTAACATTATAATCAGGGAGACTATCCCTCCTTCCAAAATGAGTAAATGAGTTTATTGGTGTTCTGTCATCTTTATTGCGGTAACCGAGCAGCGGACTATGGATTTAATGGATATAGTTTAGGGTTTAGAGATATTACAGACTACTCCCTTGAATATAGTAACGATTCTTGCAGGATAGAGGTTAAAACCGCAGGATACTGCTACCTATATATATATATATATATATATAGGTAGCTAGGTATATATAGGTTATATATATATATATATATAGGTAGCAGTTGATGATGTGATTATATATATATATCAGTTTATCAGTCATCATTATATATATATATATATCAGTCTATCAGTCATCATCCACACATCACATCATCAGCCAGGAGACACCCACTGCTGGATGAAGGTTTCGCTCTTAAAAGTGAGGGCATACCATAATCCCCACACTTCGCAGGCGGCTTGGGGACTCACTCATCATCCAATAGCAGGTAGTTTTCATTTTTTTACCTGAATTTCAAGTCGCCATCTAAAATCTTGATATGTGGGATCTTTCTGCTGAAGTAAATGTAAGGCTTCTGAAAGTTCTGCTTTCTTTGCAGTGTGGAGCCTCACTAACACCTCTTGCTTTTCCTCTGGAAACCCAGCAATTGCTAGAGATGATTTGAAGTCTGACTCAGATAACTAGAAAACAAAAACACAGAGGATTTTCATTCTTTTAAAGATTGTTATCAACTGCAACCATCGCCAATCATTGGATATACATAGAATCTACTTCTTCTTCTACAAAACTAGATTGTCCAAACTGGTGTAACCGCACAACACAGCTACCAATTATTGTAAAGTACTAATTTCTAAGTTTTATTTATATTTTAAACAAATGGCGATGGACAGGGCATACTCTACAGGGAACAGAAAAATGGACTAAACTAATAAACTGGCACCCTAGGGATGGAAAGCGCAATATCAGGAGACAGATATAACAATGGGAATACGCCATAAAAACTATAGCAGGAAATGTATGGTCAAGTACAGCCAGAGCAAGAAATGAATGGAAGAAGCTGGAAGAGGCCTATGTCAAATTAGGACAAACGGATACAAATGGTGATGTGTAAACCAAGCTAAAATTATTGTATATATGAAATAAAGGTTATTATTATTATGCTAATTATTGATAACATATATGCTGCTGTGCATTATTTACTTACATTATGTTTGCTTCCTTCTACTATTAAGTATATCAATGCATGGACAAGATTTGAGACTTCATCCACAGATATGTTGAGTTTCTCTGAAATCACATTTGCTTTTAAATCTTTTACAACCTTCAAAACACATAAGAGGCCTTTAGTCGGCAGACTAACTCTAACTCAAATGTTAATTCTAAAACGATAATGCCACGGTTCCAGCTAATTATTTGGGAAGGTTTTAATTTATTTATTACATTTTTGTTTGTAATATCATGATATTTATACTATTTGTGTTTTAAGCTCAATCTGCTCTAATGATGCTTTAGGCTAAGCAGTTTATTTGTCAAGTAGAGTAAAAGAATGCTACACTTAATTGCATGATGATAGAAAAAACTAAATTGAATAAGAGTTAAGGCTACGCCACTAAGTCTGCCACCGAGACATCCTACTTAGGCACAGTAGAAGTCTCAAAATTCAGACAATGAATGTTCTTTCTCGCCTTTAGACAAAGGCGAAGTTTTACCATTTCGACGCGGCGCGAACTATTTAGAATTTAAAAAAAATACATACCAGCCGCAATGTTGTACTTTTTAGTATTGATTCCGTTGGACAGATAGTCTAGCGATAACTTGCAGAAATCAATCAAAACTGGAAAAGAATACATTGTACTTTAAAAACAAGAAAAGCACTCGCGTAGTGTGGTAGGTATGTTGGATACATAAAGTACTTCGTGTAAAACGTTGGCAACCTAAAGAACCTTAAACGTACTTACCCTGTGTTGAATGTTCATGTAATACATTAAGATGTTCTTTTTGCAATTCGCTTAGGAAAATAATCATTTTATAACAATTTGTTGAAGTTTATTTCGGTCGATTGTATTTTTAATTTTTTGTTGACTTTGTTTATTTTGGCCGATCCTATTTTCAGGCAGTAACGTTCGTTCAATCATTCGTTCAATCGTTCATTCTTTGTTCATTCAGCACCACAGATAATAAAATCATTCATTCTCTAAGGTTCAGTATTGCCATTGTGAGGACTGAAAATACATCGATATTCTGATGATATGATGAGCGTGAATAGGTTCCTTTAATAAGATAGATGAGAGTTTTGGCAGGAACGCGAAAAAACCATATCGCTACGTTGTATTATTTTCCTAAACTTGTGTTTTAGCATATTCATGGTGGTGTTTTATTAATTATGCTGTGATTTACGCGCAAGAGTGTAGGCAAGTGATATAATGTAGTGAAACCTGTCTTTTCGTGTTGTTTCCAAACCTCCGAAGAAGCTTGTAGTAAAGTTTCTACGACTTTACTAGGGCATGCCTGGACTTGGCTGTGACTAACTTGACTTGCTTGAAAATCATCCAAAACTTGTTATTTAAAAATACTTGACACTGGTAAATGCACAAAGTGCGACGCCATAATTCTCCTAGGAGGAAAAATGTGAAAAAAACATAGATGTCAATGTCACTGTCAGTAGTCAAAGTCAAAATCGGAAGTCTGAGTCGACTGGACTTAACCAACAGGATTGCCAGTTCAGAATTTTATTTGCTAAAATTAGCTAGCTTTATTTGTTTGGACGAATCTGGATAAGATACTGATACGAGATAAGATAGACTGTTATAAGATACTACAAACAATCTCCGTTAAATTATACATCTAAATAGATTTAATTTAAGTTTAAGAAGTTTTTACAATGTTCAAGTCTGGTACCTTATTTTAATATTAAAATTGTAAATTGCATTGAATTTGACTTATGTAAGTTAATTACATATTTATAAAATGTCTGCGTTCAATATATAATTGTTACAATACTAGCTGCTCTCCGTAGTTTCACCCGCGTGATGATAATGATGATGATGACGATACAAAATAACTTGTAAAATTTGTAGTTCCGAGAAATAAGCTATCTCCATCCAAATTGCCATTACCACGATTAAGATATAGTCGAAAAACATTATAAAGTCGTATAAGATAACTTGAACTTTGACCAAAAAACAAATAGAAAAGCTGAGAATATTTCAGAGAGGAATAGAGAGGAGTTATATAAACGTGAAACTAAAATACCGAATTTAAATCGCACACATTAGAAAGAAAACAAAAGGCAAAGATGTCATGAAAGAAATTTAAAAACTAAAATGGAAGTGGGCTGGCCACATACACAGGCTAGACGGAAATAGATGGGCACAGATATCAACTAACCCCTAGAGATAAAAAACGCAAGAGAGGCAGACCAATCCATAGATGGAATAAAGACATCATACAAATCGCGGGAAAACTTTGGACTAGAACTGCCAGAAACAGGCAAGAATGTAAACAGCTGGAGGAGGATTTTAGCGCTATATGCGGTTTTTATACACATACATTATAATAACAAATAAAAACAACTATAACTACTAACTACTATAATATACTAACTAATAAAATACTAACAATTTTTTAATAGATATCTCATACTAACCCTACTAAAATAATATCAATATCAAACTCTGTTTTAAATTGTATATACCCACTTGGGTGTGACATTAAAAAAAACCGATTCATTACGATATATGATGAAGATGATGATGATGGTGAGTGCACGCCCTTGTCTACACTGCTCGGCCTGGCGCCTATCAGCTAATCAAAATATCCTAAGCAGCTTAGCATATTTTATAGTAGTTCAGCTTAGCCTAAGCAATTGTGTTTTTTTTAATGACTACCAGCTTAGCATATTTTATAGTAGCCGAGAAGGCAACACTGTGTCGATCCTTTTGCTGCGTTCCGTAATGCGCTAAAAGTGATAATATCGCGAATCCGACCAAATTTAATAGTCACAAAATATAAGGGCTTTGATTTGGTTGAGTAATACTTCTGACTTTGGTCGGATTCGCGATATTATCACTTTTAGCGCATTACGGAACGCAGCATTTGTCTCGTCCTTGCCTTAATTTGTTTTGCTTTTGTTTGATTTTCTATAATTTTGTAGATTTATTGAGTTGAATTTTAGGATGATGGTGTTGCTGATTCAATATGTGGCTTATGAGTGGATCGGAAAATCGCAGGCTATCATAGAAATGTTCCGGAGAAATTATAACCTATGGAGTCCTCCATCATCATGAGTAAAGGAGATCAAGGATATCAGGAGTAAAATATTTGCTTATTTGTGTACCTCCACCGCATAAATGCTTCTTTATTGTTTTATTTATGATGCCGGTGCTCAGCCCAGGTAAAGGAGAAAACAAACAACAATTCTGATACCTAGGGAGGTTCACAACTGCCGACAAAGCTGATGTATCTCACTGAATAATGTAATGACTTACATAAGCATTTAAAACGTTTTTATATTAAAAACTTCTGTTACCTACCTGGACTGACAGTTACTCATAGTTTTAGTTATGTCTCTTACATGAATAATAATAAAATCATATTATTAATAAAACTTGTTTTTATTTATATAAATTACCTACTATGAACTGGCTTACTGATACCACCAATTACCAATTGTTATTACCAATTATTGAATAAGAAATTGCCAAGTGCACGACATGTTCAGCTAGGTTACTTTTAAGAACAAACTGTGTTGTGGTCAGTGCTGTAAATAGCCTTTCATGTGCCCGGTGCGAGCAGCCTATAATTGCATCCTTGCAAAAAATATTCAAAACTTGTTCCTACTCTGGTAATTTTTGCGCCCCCTCAGGACCAGTGCCCTGTGCCTGGGCACTGCTGTCACGCCCTATTTACGGCACTAGTTGTGGTGTATGGCACGGACCCATCCAACTCGATCATTCAACATTGTTTGTTATTTGATGTAAAATAAGACATAAATTATACAACATATCTTTTGTTCTGTGATCTTCCTGTACTAGTCTACTACATAGTAACTAAATTCTACCTAAAGTACTTAGTATATTATTATATTATCTTTGACCTAAAGAAAGTAATTAAAAGAGACCGAAGCTAAATGTAAAATTTAGTATTTAGGCACAGCCTGTATATCCATAATACAAGTGATCCACGGGAAGAAAATATTACCCCTGGTACTGCCAGGTGAACTAAGGTGGACTATGAGAAGAAATAAAAGACCCTGGTACACCTAGTTATCTTGAGGTGGACCACGGAAAGAAAAAATGCCCCTGGTACAGCCAGGTGAACAGTGTAGGTGGACCACGGACAGGGACCGATTCAGTTCAAGCAGTTTTGCTCCGGGCCCCAAAACAAGATAATAAAGGCAGATTTGTTTGGTTCCCAAACGCACCATATTCTTCTTAGAGGTGGTTGTGCAAAGCTATAATTACAAATGGGGTAGGTACTCTAAGGTGTGACCGTTCTTCAATGTTCTGCCAATGGAACCGCTTATAAAAATTTGGAAGAAAGAGAAAGAACGAAAATACATTCCATATTGATATAATTAGATACAACACAAATTATTAGTGCTAGTGCTTTGACACACTTCTTCGATTGATCTGGCCACTGGTCTATTGCCGCATGCTTTATTTTCACAGGTATTGAAGCAACGGCTGCCACAATATCTAAATCTTCAAAGCAGGCTTTCACATCTAAATCTTCCCATAGTCTGTAGTTCAATAGGTGGAGGTTGACACTATCGGAGGGCTAATGTTAATGTAAGGCCATAAAATTGGGTCAATTGTCCTTTAACCAACATTCCATGGTTCTCGCTTTGTGTGGAATGGTCCAGTTGGAATATTCAAAGCTTTTGGTAAAATAAAGTTTGGCTCGGTAGCAACAGTCTCCATATGATCATCGTGGTGCTTTGTGACCACCTTGTCTAACAACACCCCACCATACAACTATGACTGTGGCCGGATGATGGCCTCTTTCCCTGATGATGGCACCTTCTCAGAAGCTTCTTTGAACTTCTTTTCTACAGTTAAGATTTTCTCATTCGTAAGTATGATTTGCTATTATACACCCTTTGCGTGCTGCTGCCACAACTTCTTCGCTCTGGTCGCTCTAATGCGGCGCAGACCTGCTGTATGCTGTAAAAGGGACTTCAGCAAGTTGATTTCGACTGGTCTTTTTCGTGCCTTGTGATTTTGATGGCGTTTTGTTTTGCTATGTTTAAATGTTGACTTATGGGTCATAAGAAACACCACCTTTTGTTTACTGCACTTTAAAATGTAATTCGTACAGCCCTTCACCCAATGATATTATAGGAGGGAGATATGAGTAGGTAGAATTTTGAAATACTTATTCGAATAGGTACTTATTTCAAAAGTTAAGGAATAGGCTTTGATTAGGTATATTCAAAGTATATTGGAATAGGGATATGTAGTAGGTATTGACTAGACTTCTGTAAAGGTAGGTAGGTAGGTATCATGGGTAGAGTCTAGAGTTCCTAGGTACCTCTATAGTAGTATGTTATTTAAATTTATTATGTAGGTAAAGTATAGGTACTTACTAACCTAACCTCATAGAGAAAAGTATTACGTTACTTACTCTATGGAGAAAAGTACATAATAAAATAAAATTACGCTTTTTTAGGGTTTCGCACCCGAAGTGTCTACTAAGCTACCTACCATAGAGTACATTATACATAAGGGAACTACCTACTACCTACTATACCTATCTTACTAGCTGATCCGCCCCGGTTTCACACGGCGGTAAATAAACCGACACGTTTGTATGTACCTAATATCAGCGACGGGATAATGGAATGGACGGGCCCAGCGCTTGCAAATCGATCATAATTACCAAGACAACACAATCAAGCATACCTAGCTAAAAGTATGCATAGGTAAAACATTTGTCGGAAAATAGAGATGTCGAATCTAATTACTGCATGACGAAAAGAGGACATGTACATGTATTAGAAGTTTGTATTGTCGTATCGTACAGCTCGCAAGTCGCAAAGTCAGAGTATGACTGAAGCGAGTGGAGAGCCGGCGCTCAACATAATTATAGTCTTCAAAATCCGTGCGCTTATTTCCCGTCCCTTCATCTTATCATTGTCGCTGTGTAATAGCTGTGCCACGCGGTTCCACAACGTAATGATGAAAAATGGCGAGGTGAGTAGGTATTAAAAAAATGCTATAATGTTGTTATAATGTTATCCCCGTTATGTCCCGGTATACGAGTTACTTATCTCCAATCCAAGTTTCATTAAAATCCGTTCAGACATTTGGCATGAAGAAGAAACAAACATACCTACACACAGATAAACTTTCGTAGGTATTTATAATATTAGTGTCATATCCATCCCCTGTTTCACCACAAAATTCATTTCTATAAAAAAAATTGAAACATACTTTTTTATTATGAATGAACTATGTATCTAAATATCAATTTTCATCATTGAACTTGAAAGGAGTGATTTGTTCATGACAAAAAATCTTAACAGCTTCGCGCTCGCTACGCTCACGTGTGTGTTGACTTATGGTTTACCTATTATTTACAAACGACGTGAAATCCGCTCTAATTCGTCTTTTGACTCACTTCGGTCGCGCAATATTGATGCATTCTTATCAAGCGCCGTGTAATAAACAGCAGAAGTAGGTACCTATCATAAAATCATCCTTAACTTGGTCTGCTCAGAGTATAGACGAAGAGCTAGATATAAGTAGAATAAAAATCCTCAGTAGGTATATTGTACATTCCTTTTGTAAAGCACGGACCTCGGAGCAACCAACAATAGATAAAGTATCTTTCATTATTCATGTAATTATTGTCTAGGTCCGTCGTGGATATGCCACCCCCCCTACCCCTCTAGAATTAAGTCTTGACACGTGCAAGGGACTTAAATATACAGCTACCCTTATATTTATATTTTTTTAGGTATCAGCCATGATAATGGATACGTGACCCGCTTATCAAAATAAAATGATCTAAACTATGATAAAATGCTTTTTTTTTATTAATAATATAGTTATTACTTATAAGTATAAATATTTTTAATCCTTGTATAATTAATTATACACTTACACTTAAATAATTTAAAAAAATTAAAAATAATACATTTTATCATAATTTAGATCATTTTATTTTGGTAAGCGGATCACGTATCCATTGTATATATATATATATATATATCGTCTGTCCGTTCGATCGTCCGATTTAAAAATATATATACTTATAAGTATATATATATATATATATATATATATATATATATATATATATATATATATATATATATAAAGGTATAAATAATTATTTATATAGATGACCCACGTAGACTTAGTTACGGTGCGGGGGACCCTAAAAAACGATGCCTACAATCCATGGAGGTACCAAATCCAATGTTAAATGCCCAATTGCCTACATTATTAAAAAATATATCATACCTACATAAAACTTTATTTTTTAAATATTAATTCGTAAGCTTCAATCTGCCTGTTACAATACGGTTCACAATATTCAACAGGGGTATTCCTAAGATGTTTTTACCTGTAGATGAGTTGTCCCCCCCGCCATATTTACTAGACGAAATCAAGGTAATTGCCGTGATCGCTACCAGTCTTTCACTTCCGAATGTCCGGTAATATGCTGCCGCTAATCGTATGTTTTCTAGCAAAAAGATGATGATATTATGCCGTTCTGTGTATTTAGACACTGCAAAATCTATACAGGCAGTGTGAGAAACAAAAAAAATTTCATTTCACGCGTAAGTACTGTATTTTTATTGCAATGGGAAAAAATGAAATTTATTTTATCTGAGACGACTGTTGTCACTTTGAAATGGATGGCCGAGATAGATAGATCGTCTTGTGTGAGAGAGTGAAAGAGAGCCACACCGGTGCGGCGAAGGCGTTCGCTCTGGCCAATCAACTAGTGTAGCTTATTACGCCGTAAGAGAAATTAGATATTTGTCTCTTTCTAACAACAGGTGTGGCGTATAAAGTCGGTCATATTCCTTCCTTTTCTTCACAAACTGCATTATAAACATGCGTAAGTATATTTATATAGGCAACTTCTAGTCAGTTTTTAAAGCAGTTTTGTTCGACTATAACTACTCTATTTATTTCAACTCACTGGGGTATTCACATCACCATCGGAAAGATTTCCGTTCCCTGGATTACCCCTTCAAGTCGCAGCTGTGATAGGATGGTCAGGGAACCCATAAGTACCTCTAATATTAATATGGCTTTTTTTCTGCCTCCTTATCCCTATCTTAATGTTATTTTTCTGTGCTCCCTAATGTGTTTGCTACGGAATCCTAAACGTCATACTATGACACGCACTTGGCGTCTTGGCAATAATATGTATGGAATTTATAAGAATAAAAAAATACATCAAAATAAATCATATAATGTACAAAAAAATACTGCAATTTATTAACGTAGGTACATACGTGAAAGATTTTAACATTAATTATCATAAAAAAATATCCGGTATTCTGTTTTCCTTCGTAGTTGGGAACGTAATAATATCTGTGTACATTGCCTTGTAATCATAGAACACATGGAAACATTAAGACAAAACCACACCTTTATTCACTTGCGCACGGCACAGTAAGCTTTATTGTTAGTGTTATATGGATGCATTCACAGCACGACGTAAGATGGTACTGAGTGGAAATAGCCAAAACAAACCCCGATGACGTCCACGCACTACTAACACAAAGACAAAAACAACAACACATTCAAAATTTACTTGCACACATGCACAAAGACCTGACAGCACACTTACATCCGAAATCCTTAGAATTACCAGTAAAAACAAAAACCGCAAGGTACATATTTCGTAACTTTTAAAGTTGACATACAAAGCTAGCTATTCATGGTCAAAACATATTTTATTTTTAATGTAAGCACAGAGAGAACAAATATTAGCAATTAACTGTCAAAAATTACAGATATGTCAATGTCACTGTCAGCTGTCACTGTCATTTTTGACTCTAGACTGAGTATGAATAGCTGTTGCGGTTTATTTTGCTAAATGTTAAATATTGACATACTTGACACTGACAGAAATAAGAAAACAGATTTTTTTTCTTGCTTCGTGAAATCGCCATTTGTGCATTCTGCCAGTAGTAATATTTAATTCACACAAGTTTTGCGACAGACATCACACTTTGCGCAGTTGTAAGTGTCGAAAAATTTAAAATTTTAACCCAACAGTTAAGCCAAGTCACCTTTTTTTACATGGCTCAGGAAACACTTTTGTGATATTTTATCACTTGCTTATAAGATAATGTGGCGAACACTAAAATTATTTGATGAGTTTTATTCACTATTTATACTCTGAAGCTTTGTGGTTTTGTTACTCTCTAAATATTAATGAAAACTTAGATGAAAAACCTGCGAGCTGCCATCTGAAACACACTTCACTTGAGCAAATACACTTTGTTCCATGCCGTAATCGTCTTCTGTGGAAAGAAATTGGAAATTTGCAAAAATGACACCGTAACGTCAAATTAGCTGCACACATGTCAAGATACTGTCATTCCTACTGTCAGTTGTATTTTACACGACTTTTTTCAATTTTTAGTTTTGTTGTCATGTTTCTTTGATTTAATTGGATTCGGAGGTGATCAGGCTCGTAATTAATGCTTAAAGAAATAATTCTATCAAAATGGCTTTGAAAAAAGTCAAGGGAAACTTTGAAAGGATGTTCGATAAAAATTTGACGGATTTAGTTCGTGGGATAAGAAACAACAAAGATAATGAGGTACCTACAGTTTTAGCCCCTAAAACAGGCTATAAGTGTGTAAAATCAATCCTAGTGATATCAATTAATTATTTACATTATTTTTTGTGAACAAGGTTTACGGCAAATATGTAATAATTGCCCAGTAATCATGGCACACTTTATGTACCTACCTATTAACCAGAAGGTGGAATGCTTGCTGAATCAGAAATAAGCTTAAAATGAGAAAGTGTGTCATGCTAAACCCTAACTAGTGGGATAACAAACCACTTCATGTTTTTTTCCTGAATTATATTACCAAAATAATAGCTGACCTGGTTAGTCAACTGAATTTTAAATTAGGGCTTACTCTACTTACAAAAATACTTCATATTTTTTGTAAATATTTTTTTTTTTACTGGTTATTTTTAGGCAAAGTATATAGCGCAATGTATGGAAGAAATAAAAGTGGAGTTGCGCCAAGATAATACTGCTGTAAAAGCAAATGCTGTTGCTAAACTAACTTATGTGAGTATATGATTTGTTTTGTTTAGTGAAAATTTAAATTTGTTGATACTTAATAATACTTTAGTTAATATTTATTACTAACTTAGGAATATATTTCTTTTCATTAAGTAACAAAATATCTAATAATCCCAGTCTTACGTACTAATTATAAGTAGAAATATTATGCAATAAACAAAAAAACACAAAAACTACCCATAGAATAAGAATGGGTAGAATAAAAACAACCACTTTTTTTGTAGTGGTAGGACTCTACCTCAGTGTCCTGGGGAAGTACCACACCTTTGCCAATTATTCAACCGCTATGCAGTAGTTTAAGCATTATTGTGTTCTGGCTTGAAGGGCAATGTTACCCAAATTACTGGGTATGAAGAGATTTAACATCTAATATCTCAGGGTGACGAGCGCAGTACAGTGAGGCGCAGGACTGTTTGCAAGGTCACAATTCTGGTTCACAACACTGCTACTGTTAGAGGCAGGTGTGATGCTTACCAACAGGCGAATGTCATGCTCGTCTCGTCACTTGATAGTATAAAAAAATGTCAAAAAAATATAACAAGCTGCACCAAATATGATTGCTAATTAATTGATTAGGCTTGCTGTTGAGCCTATAAAAGGTAGTTAAATATGTAATAATTTTATTTTACAGCTTCAAATGTTGGGATATGATATATCATGGGCCATATTTAATATTATAGAAGTAATGAGCTCAAACAAATTTACCCATAAGCGCATTGGCTATTTAGCAGCAAGTCAGTCCTTCCACGCAGACTCCGAGCTGCTCATGCTCACTACAAATATGATTCGAAAGGATCTGAATGCTCAAAATCAATATGAAGCTGGATTAGCTCTCAGTGGCCTCAGTTGCTTCATTTCACCTGATTTAGCAAGAGATCTGGCAAATGATATCATGACTTTGGTTAGTATAATTATTGTAAATTATTCATGTTATTTCAAACAAGTTCATATGCTAATTAGTCTTATTTCCGCATATAGATGAGCTCCACTAAACCTTACTTGAGAATGAAAGCTGTATTGATGATGTACAAGGTTTTTTTGAGGTATCCTGAAGCTTTGAGGCCAGCATTTCCTAAGCTAAAAGAAAAATTGGAAGATCCTGATCCAGGTAATGATATATGTTTTTGAGAAAGAATGAAGATATAAATATTGGTTGACATTTCATACAGCACCATCTAGCCTCAAACTAGGCAAAGCTAAGCAAAGCTTGTGCTATGCATACCAAATAGCTAATAGAATATATATTATTACCCTTCTTCAACCGACTTCAAAAAAGGAGGTTCTCAATTAGACTGTATGTTTTTGTATGTTACGCGATTACTCCGCCAATTATGAACTGATTTTGGTGATATTTTTATTGTTTGGTAGGTAATACTTCAGAGGTGGTCCCATATAAATTTTATCGAAATCGGTTCAGTTGTTTGGTTTTTAAATCAAAATTACTAGATAATATGAAGATGATATCCAGGTATTCGAAGTTGAAGTCGGTTGTATTTTTTTTTATAAGCGTATTTTAAAAATACATACTTCATCATACAGGATCCAGGTTTATTTCTGGGAGGGGCACATGGGTCATAGGCCAAGTTCCCCCATAGTATTATCACATGCTGTCTTTGAGATCGAAAAATTTTCAATGATATACAAGAATATCTATAAAAAATACTTTTAATAAAGATTAAATAATGAGAAATTACATGAACTGAGTTTCAAATGAGTTTAGGTTTCAATTAAAACAAAAAGGCTGTAAGATATGTTTTTGATTTTGTTGTTTTTTCTCTTTAATAGTAAAGTATTATATTATAATTACATGAAACAAAAAAAATATTTGCCTAGTTGAAACAGAAATTCAAATCATCCTGAATACTTAAACAAAAAATCCAACATTTTTAATTAAAAAAAATTTTTTTTTTTAATTTGAATCAGATTATAAATATAATATTAATTATTATTATTAAGAAACTGAAATGAACAACACAAAAAATCGTTATCTAACAGTTTAATGATGTATTCATTGTTTTACTCAGATGTCTAAAATTATATTTTAGAAACTAAAATGTAGCATATTTAATATAAATGTTTATAACATGTGAAATAAAAACCAGAACAAATCTGCTCGAGTTTTCATGAAGAATGTACTAGTTATTTCAATGCCTCTATCTACAATTTCTATGGCGTAAAACAATTATCATAAATTATGAAACTAATTTTCCAGGTGTCCAATCTGCAGCTGTGAATGTTGTATGTGAACTTGCCAGAAAAAATCCTAAAAACTACCTCTCACTAGCACCAGTATTCTTCAAACTGATGACCACATCCACTAACAATTGGATGTTAATAAAAATCATCAAATTGGTGAGTAGCACTGCTTTGTGTAGATTTATTGAATCATAAATGTGTAACTGATAACATATTTATATACTGTCCTCTATAGCGGAGATAACTTATGTCAACAGCAGTGTTGATACTTTAGTTTTTATATCAGTATACATCAATAATGTGGTTGATTCTGACGGTTTCAGTTGACAGTTCTAAACTAATTTAAATATTGCTGTCACTTTTTTACTAGGCATGTTAACTGAGGACAGCAATACTTTAGTTAGTTTAGTTCTGTCAACTTAAACCTTCAGAATTTGTGGTTGATTTTGAAGGTTTTAGTTGACAGAACTAAACTAACTAAAGTATTGCTGTCCTTAGTTAACATGTCTGATAAAAAAGGGACAGCGATATTTTAATTAGTTTTGATCTGTCAACTAAAGCCTTCAAAATTGACCACAGTGTAAATACTAAAGTTGATCTGTACATTATTTCTGCATGATTTAAGGTTTTGATAAATCTTCGTGAAATTTAGCAAGAATACCTCTTTCATATGTTATATATCTGGGATATAAATGTGAGGTATGTGATACTTTTTCGAATGCAATGTACGAGGCTCAGACAGTACCGGCACAGAATAGATAATAGTACTCGTACAGAAAGTTTACTCCACAAAGGAATTGAAATAACTAAGGACTCTATGTTCTAGGCAATAAAGTAGCAATTCAATACCGCTCGCTATATTCACCTAGATATACCGCTCTCTTTCTATCACGTATGCTTAGTTACGTGCGACGAGGCTAGCGTGCGGGCGGCCACTGACTTCTACCTTGCATTGTCCTCCCGGACGGAGCGCTGGCCGAACATACCTAAACTGCGGAGTGACACCCCCTGGTACCGGAAAGGATATAGTGAAAAAGTAAAGGCGCATACGAAGCAGTGCCTGAAGAAAACCTTATTTAATTGCTTTATATTCCGGAAACTGTGCCTAGAAGCTATTTACCAATAATTTCTAAAACAAAATGATCACATGACATTATGAATTCTCCACAGTTTGGCTTAATGACACAGTATGAGCCAGATATCGGAAGAAAGATAACTCAAAGCCTCATAGATCTCATTTGCAGGTACCCACAAGAAACGAAAACTGAGTTGTAATGCCAATTCTGCTAGTAGAACTCACTACACCTCACCATTAAAGTTTTATACAGTTACTTCAATTGTTTTACCACATTTAATGAGCTTGCCTGCGTGCTTGGATTGTTATGAATTTACCCTTGTTATGAATGTGGGTTAGTTGCTGCTAACATTATTCAAAAAAATATTTTATTGCATTAAGGAAACCCACCGAAAAGTTACCAGCCAGAATAATATGAATGAATATGTTAATGTAAATTTTTTCCTCGGCGATTTTAAATCACCACGCTGCCTCGGCACTGATTGGAGAATTCACATATACTGTTATACAGAATACCTTCTCCGGTCAGTGTGTTTCCTCACCATATGTTCTGCAGCAAAGGGCCATTAGTAGGAGCGTCCACGAAATCTTACCTACTTGTCCCATCTGGGACTACAATGACTTTCCAACTGGATTACCACATCATTCTAACTGGATGTTTTTTTTTTCATAAATATTCTCATATTATTTTGGCCAACACTTGTTTATGTGCAATACTGTATTTTCCTAACATTCCAAATACAGGTAACAATATACACATGGAAAACACCTAAAAAATGGCACACCTCTCTCACATTTTTGCATTATTTTTGCCGCTATATTTAAACAAAAACTCATTTATTTTTTTCCACTAAAATGTCCATAAACATAATGAATGTAAACACTTAGACAAAATAAAAAAGAATCTTTATAGATAAATAAGTACCGGTAGAACTAAGTGGAACTTTATTCCCTGCTGGTAGGGATAGGTGTACCAGACCAAGAAATTATAATATAATCTTAAAATAAAGTTTAAAAATTTAGGCAAAATGGAAGTTTTCAATGTTATCAGAACTACATATTTATATTTACGTAGTACTAAAAAGGTGTTTAAAAGACGAAGTACTTTAAAAATACCTATACATATAAGAATTCATTAATACAAACAAGGATTTTAGAGTGCTCTAGGGGAGGGTATTTTAAGGACATTCATTACATATTCTGTATCTGTTGCTAGAAGCTAGACTTATGTTATGTAGTGTCATTGTGTTTGTTACAGTTTGGTGCCTTAACTCCATTAGAGCCTCGGCTTGGCAAGAAACTGATAGAACCATTAACTAACTTAATACATAGGTGAGTCAATTACATCAATTGACATGGCAACATTGGATGTTAACGTCGTTGTTGTTGTTGTCCTAATACATAGGTTACATTCTCTTGATACCTATGTGAGTCAATTAAATCAATTGATGTTGCAACATAGGTTATTGTTTTGTCTAATAAATAGGTTACATGTTATTATTGGCATAATACAAGATTTGACATCGCAACACTAGATTTATTGTCGTCGCTGTTGCCTGCTCTCAAATTATATTGTTTGAAATTCGTATAAACGACGTTCGTTTTTTACTGGTGCCCATTGCTTATTTTGAGTTTTGGTTCATAATATAGTACACCTGCTTGAGACGCACTGAAGAAACGCTTTATAAAAACAGCTATTTAATAGTTTATACATAGTTATTGTCCAAAGTGTTATTTAATGTTGATTTAGTGACTTATTTTGGCTAGTTACCACTTTGTGACAATTACTACACCAGTATTCCCTTCTTTTTTAGAAGAATGGCAATAACGTTGATTCTGTTGACCACTTACTAAAGTAAATCAATTCGAGGGGATCAAAAAAATTTACACATAGTTTTATTCTCAATATTATTTGTAAAAATGGGACCAATTTTAGAGCTATTGAAATTCTCTTTTCAAACTGATGTAACAGAATCGACGTGATTATGGTGAAGAAATGTTATTGTTTTAGAGTCTTTACATTCGAATCGACGTGATTATTGTAAAATGTTATTGTCTTTACATTCAAACAAGTTATTTGTTAAATACGGTATAATTGCGTTTCCATGCGCTGCAAGTAACCCAACGAGTAAACGACCGTACATAATTCTGGTGGCTAAAATCGGCATTGCCGTGCGACTCGACCCACCGCCCACGAGCATTCAACCGTCAAAGTTCATGGCGTCGCTGATTTTAGAGTTGCAGTGTCTGGAACGCTAAAATCGGCTTTGCAGTGCGGTGAAAATCAAGAGTATCACACCGCAAATATTCCTAGTTGCAAAGCAAATTTTAGAGTTACGGCGTTGCAAAGATAAAATCCCGTGAAACCCTGGAGCATACGACGGTCGAAACGTTTCTGGTTGGCGATGCGACCTTAGACATAAAAACAATACAGTATTACAGTAGCCTTCGATTGCATTTATTTAATTATGTATATCAATATTAGTGTCACACTAACAAATTAAATTCAAATTACTGTGCATAAAGAGATTTCACATCTAATATAGAACATCAGGGTGACGAGCGCAGTGCGGTGTGGCGCAGGATTTTGTGAGCAAGTTCACAATTCTGGCATTGCTACTTTTATGGGCAGGCGTGACGCTAGCTTACCACCAGGCGAACGTCTCGCTTATCTCGTAAAATATAATAAAACTTGTTTTTGATGTAAAGTAAGAGTATCTCTCGTGTATTGTCCGTTTAATTTTATTTTCAGAAGAATAAGGCACATTATTTGAGGAGGCGAGTTTTCTATGATCACTGTGTTTAATGTTACTCATGTTGTATGTTTGTGTCGCAGCACAACAGCAATGTCTCTGCTGTACGAATGTATCAACACCGTGATCGCGGTGCTGATCAGCATCAGCAGCGGGATGCCTGGCCACTCCGCCTCCGTGCAGCTGTGCGTGCAGAAACTGAGGATACTCATCGAGGACAGCGATCAGAACTGTGAGTTAAGTCCTACGAAGAAGGAACAGGGTGGTAGATTTGGGGTGTAATAATCCGAAAGCCAATATTGTACAGGTGCTTGCAGAAGTTCCGGTTGTCGTCCTGCCAGACTGCGTGGTCTTCCGCGGCTGTGCTTATCATCACTTTGCCACCATTCTGTCAAAAATGGCGCTAAACAGAATATTGACCAAAAAGGGTGTGTGATGTGTGTGTATGTTTCGTTATCTCTTCGGCTGAACGGACTTTGATGATACTCGGAATGGGCACCGTTTTTCATCATAATGCGGATAAAACTGCTGGGCGCAGCTATTCTTTTATAATTAATAAATCTAAATAAAATATCTTTTATAATAGATTAACATATGTGTTTTCTTGTTCCAGTGAAATACCTCGGACTGCTGGCGATGTCGCGGATACTGAAGTCGCACCCGAAGTCGGTCCAGGCGCACAAGGATCTGGTCCTTGCGTGCTTGGACGATAAGGACGAGTCCATTCGACTTCGGGCGCTGGGGCTTTTGTATGGAATGGTAAGCTATTACAGTTTGACCACTATCTGTAGAGTGAGTGAGAGAGCAAACATAGCATTTTCGGAACCGAATTAACAAATGTCCGTCACAACCCTTCTGGATCACTATATGTCGCGAGTAAATTAGTTTGGCTCCTTCGCAAACCACATCATACTAAAAACTTAATCTTCTTTGAGAGTTCCGTTTCACAACCTCCACTCTGTACAGCAACAAACAACAGCCAGTGTTCTAGATGCAGTTTTATGACATACCCAGGTCCATAAACCTCCATTCTACTCTGTAACATGCATAATATTTTTTGAATATTTTTGTATGAAGTTATTCCACACTTATGGTATTTGTATGTTTTCTTCCTGTTTATAAGCTTTAAAAACATAGAAATACCATATAATCACTTCATACAAAAATATTCCAAAAGTATAGCCAGTGCGATTTCTCTCGTCAGGCCTTGGAACCTGCAACGGTTTTGGCTTGGGTAAATATTTGTGTTACAAAAATTTTAAGATGGCGCCACCAACGCTTTAGTTAGTAGCTTATAACAGGATGGGAAATTTGACATCTAAGGCAGATACTTCTGTAGCTTAATTGGCAAAGCAGTTGGGACGGAAACCCACAGAGACTGCTCGTATGCAGGTTCGAGTCCTACCGGAGGTCATAATTTTTCTTCCTGTTTAAGCTTTAAAAACATAGAAATGCATAATATTAATAAAACCCATAGAGTACTCATTGAAATGGCACTCGGGACCACGGCTAGGGCCAATGTCAGTAACTTTGCCTCTTCAGGTATCGAAGAAGAATCTGATGGAAATAGTGAAGAAGTTGATGATCCACATGGAGCGTGCAGAGGGCACGTTGTACCGCGACGAGCTGCTGACTCGTATGATAGAGATATGCGCGCAGAATAACTACCAGCACGTTGTCGACTTCGAGTGGTACGTCACTGTATTGGCGGAGCTCACGGAGATGGAGACTAGTGCTAAGCATGGTAAGTGCTCAATATAAACAATACTGTGATTTTCCCCGCTAGGTGGCGTAATGTCGGTGCGGCCATAGTCAACTGTCAGTCTCGTACATTTTATTGTATTTTTCTACAATGTAATGGTTTTATTATTATTGGACTCGGATTACCGGGGAGAATCTGCATATTACAATCCTTTGCCTTGCTAATTAAAGCTCTGTCCAACATAAACAAGAATCAAGAATAAACAAGAATCTAACCTACAAATCTATCAGGCCGTCAACAGCTGCGTAGATTCTTAAAACAAGGCACAGTACCCGGTATTTTTCCTTGGACTAGATTATCGACAACATCCATGCATTGAACTAATATCTAAAGAGTCACAATCTCTGAGTGAAAACAGTCAAAAAAACGACCGTGTGACGTTGTAAATACCTATACGTGCATTATATAGTTCACAATTGTTCGAATTTAGACGTTATGTCGCTTGTATAGTGTTCAATGTATGCTTGGACGCTTGTGCGTTATCGTAGTTTAAGTCGTTCAAAAGATTTTTGGTGCGTACATTTTTTTTGCACGTTTGTGACTCTATATATATATTATTAGCTCAATGCATCCATGGCAATCCCTCAAGAAGGAGACCTTCGTCCTGCAGTGGACGTCTTCTGGTCTATGATGATTTATGATGTAATAATACCGATTACCGTTTAGCAGACGTGCAAAGCCAGGCCCAATGTTGACTACTTGCTTCATCTTTCAGGGGTGATAATAGCGGGCCAGTTGACGGAGGTGGGCGCGCGCGTGGCGGAGGTGCGTGCGTTCTGCGTGCGCGAGTGCGCGGCGCTGTGCTCGCGCGCCGCCGCCGTGCCGCCCGGGCCCGCCTCGAGGGAGGTTCTCTACGCTGCCGCCTACGTGCTCGCCGAGTACTGCACGTTAGTATATCATACTCCTGCCTTTTGTGTGTGTGGTGAGCGTGCGCGCGCTTGTGAAGTTTCTTTGTCTACATACATTATCTAGAGTTAAGTAAGTTGTAAGTAAGAGGAAAACATCGTGAGTAAACCGCCATACGTCCCGAGAAAAAATTAAATGGCGTATGTGAATTCACCTACCCGCAAATGGGCCAGGAGTTTTGGCGGGAACACGGAAAATCATGTCGATGCATTCTATTATTTTCTTAAACTTGTGTTTTTTCGCGAATTAATGATTAAAATGGTGGTGTTTTATTCATTGAGTGTTGCAAGTGATATAATGTGGTGAAACATGTATTTTCGTGTTGTTTTCAAAACTCCTTAGAAGCTCATAGTAAAGTCGCCACAACTTTACTAGAGTATGACTTAGACTCGACTATGACTAATTTCGTGTGACTTACTGTGATTTCATGACTTATTTGACTTGATGATATCAAATAAATGTGAAAATTCATAAACTTGACACTGGCAGAATGCACAACGTGGGATGCTATAAACTAAGAAAAAAAAACTGGGCCAGCTTGATGAATATGACACATTCGCCCTTCGAGGGTAGGCCTGAGCAAGCCTTGGCCTGAGTCCAGCAGTGGACAATTAAACAGGCTGATTATGCTAAGTAAGTTCGTAAAAGCTGAGTGGCCAGCCCTAGTGTCAGAGTTAATGTGCCGTCCCAAGGCCTCTGACACAGCTTGGCGGTTGTTGTTATTAGAGAGAACAAACAACCGGGACCAACAGTTTAACGTGTCATCCGACCAACGATAGTACTCAGATATAAATACCAGTCACGGTCACCCATCCGCAGTACCAATAACCGGATCGTCCGATCTAAACATCGGACATCGCTTAGAACCACTAGTCAAGCTACGCCACGAGAACTACATCTGGAATTAAACACTAGATAATAGAGTTTTTACAGGAAGAGAACGGGATTTGAGGGCGTTGCTGTGCTAAATTAACTGGTTCTGAAGATTTTGAATGAATTAATCAAGGTCAAAAAATATAAAAAAGTTTATTTTAATTTACACCAGGAGGAGTAGTCACAACTCAATCAGAAAGGTTTACGTTCGGATCCACATTCTCCGTCTCTGTGATCCGGAATATAGAGAACTGGGACGGATAACGGATTTCCGATTAAGTTGTGAATACTTCTGTACTGTCATGTTTTTTTTTTTGGTTATTGTTTGTATTGTTTGACTCAAGTAAGTACTTGCCCAAAGTGTTTCCTATGCTTTTGTTCTTCCACAACACAAATTAGTAAGTGCTTATTAGTTTAGTAGTGTGTTTAAACAAATGAGAAAAAAAGGTAATCATGTCTTGTCAGCGCCACCTATCCTTTTGCTGTAGAACTAGGTTCTGACAGCTACCAGAAAACTTCCCATTGTCATAACACCTTATACAAAACGTGCGATGCCAATAACTAAGAAAAAGGGAGTTTTGGCGGGAACACGGAAAAATCATGTCATTGCATTCTATTATTTTCTTAAACTTAAGTAGTAAAGTCGCCACAACTTTACTATGGCATGACTTGGACTCGACTATGACTAATTTCGTGTGACTGACTGTGATTTCATGACATATTTGACTTCATTTTAATTAAAAAATCTTGAAAATTACATAAACTTGACACTGGCAGAATGCACAACGTGCGATGCCAATAACTAAGGGAAAATAAACGAAGAAAAAAAACACCTATGTTTGACATTTGCCAAGAAGAAAGAGTTCCTATTTAAATAGTTCTATGTCGTTACAACAGCTTACTTCTTTTATTCCACTTAGAAATATCCTACTTTTATTCCTCCCCTCAGAGAAGAACAAGTGATGCGCGAAGCGATCTCCCCTCTTATGGTGTGCGCGGGAGTGAGTGGCGCACACATGCGCGCGCGCGCCGTGTGTGTACACGCGGCTCTCAAGCTCACGGTCAAACTGCTCGTCATGTTCGAGAAACGCGGTGATACTATGGCTGCACTGTCGGTGAGTTCTACACTTCTTTTCAACTATACAGGGTTAAGATTAACGATATTATCAAGGGGAGGTAATAGTACTCATCATTGTGAACAACATTTACGAAGGGGGTTAAACCGAATTCGTGATAAAAAAGCTGTTTCATAGAAAAAAAACATTTACCCTCGTTAAATGTAAACATCCCCAAGCTGCCTGCCAAGCGTAGGGATTATGGCAACCCCTCCCTATTAAGAGGGAGGCCTTCGTCTTGGACGTCTTCTGACTTATGCCCAAGCGCACGACTTATGTACCTAAGCACGTCTCTGGCTGCTGCAGTGACAATAATTTTAGATTTTCACATTTTAATTTTAACTTTCAGAATTTCTTTTAAAATCGTTTCTGCATGAAAAATTCATTTTTGTTTTATTCATACGGGAATACTCACGTTTAATTAAATCGAAAAATGCACTAATAAATTAATCGTGTCTGCGGGTACAACTTCAATAAATAAAAAACAATTTAACTAATACCATTAGTTCTATTTCATGTACTCATAACACCCTGTTTTTCCTCGCGGTAAATAAAATCATCTGGTATGTCTATGTCTATGGTTTCAAGACAGGAAGATATACAATGGCAGCAGAGTCGATATGGATTGACGGTGTTTTTTTGTTTATTTTTTATACTTTGTAGTGTCGAGACGTGCAAGACGTTCGCCTGGTGGTAAGCGTCACGCCTGCCACTAACAGTAGCAGTGCCAGAATTATGAACTTGCGAACACAATCCTGTGCCGCTCTGTACTGCGCTCCTCACCTCATATTAGATGTTAAATCTCTTCATACCCAGTAATTTCTCTGGTAACATTGCCCTTCAAACCGGAACACAGTAATGCTTGCGCATTACTGCTTGGCGGTTGAATAACTGGCAAAGGCAGTCCTACCACTACAAAACGCACAATTATGCACGATTTTCCTTCAGGTCCTGAGAGAAGCAATTGCGGGCGTCAGGCCGTTGCTCTGCAGCGAAGACATGGAAGTACAGGAGCGAGCTCACAACGCGTCCATCTTGCTCTCTCTGGTACTTCGGAAGCTGAACGCTGACGACGAACTGTTGCCTGATGACACCACAGTACAATCCTCTTTGCCGCTGGTCGACCATATCGTGGACCACGATCAAAGGTAAGGTTTGTTTGCATAATGAATGAATGTAAAAACCACAAATTAAGAGAACTCGGGATAATCCTAGTTTACTTGGTGGTGGGTTTCCTTTGCCTTTTGAGGTCACAGTAGCAGCATTAGATATTCTACCTCCAGTTAGTGGCAACTGGCAATGCGTTACTGTCGTAGTGTGGTCCGGTTTGCGAAATAAATATATAAATTAAAAAACACGACTGTCAAAAAAACGAACATTTAAAAGAAGTGAAGAGTTTTTTGTCCACATTTGAAAATGGCGCCGTACAGCCGTCATATTGTTTTTTTTTTAATTATAATCTATGTCACTCGGGGTCGGGATGTTGTAGGATTTTAATAGGCTAGACTGGTATTTTTTATTATCCTATTAAAATGTGGCCCATAAATATAGCTGATAAATGAAAAGAAAATGAAAATCTGATCAAAAATAAGCAACTTATAAGCATTTTAATATCATACTAGACAGAGGCGAAACAGCAAATCGTGACGTCACTTCTCTGTACGCCATATAAATTATATTCTGACAAGTAACGCGTGCTAAGGCGCGGACGCAGCCGTTAAGAGCCGCGTTAGTTCAACAAGCCAAGCTCTACAATGGAAAATCGACACACTGTCCAATAAAAATAAGGTACAAATTAGCTTGCACTGAATATGACATTGTTGTAGACGCGTTTTCTATGTGAGCGGATCGGTACCTAGAACTTCGAATCATACAGCAACAGCAGTGTGTGAGAGAAGTGACGTCACGAAAAAATAACGTCTAGCCTTACTTGTCAGAATATAATGTATATGGCGTACAGAGAAGTGACGACAATTTGCTGTTTCGCCTCTCTGCATGATATTAAAATGCTTATAAGTTGCTTATTTTTGATCAGATTTTCATTAATCAGCTATATTTATGGGCCACATTTTAATAGGTCAGTCATCTAGCCTATCGAAGCCATAACAGACAGTCAGGTATCTACTGTTAAATACAACACTATATTTATAGCGATAAAGTCTAATGTAAATGTTATTTCCAGTAACGGCTTGGAGGAAGAATCTGTTGAAGAGGAAAGCGCGGGGAAACCGTCGCTAGGGTTCAGCGGCGGTCTCATCGACGAGCTGGCGGACTTGTTTGAAGGCGAGCTGAAGCCGGTCGCACCTAAAGCGCAGAAGAAAGTGCCCATGCCGGCAGAGTGAGTTAAAAACGTTAAATTCTTTGCATCCCCATTCAGACGTAGCGTTTTACGTATAGTATGTTTTTCTAAGATATCTAAAAAAAAAAACAATCGTTCATGTTAGACACAGCGTACTCCTCTCTAGCCACCATACACCAGGCGAACGACTCGCTCGTCTCGTGATTCAATTGTATTTAAAAAAACTGATTTCCTCAGCCTCTGATGTGAATATAATATGCATATGTTTCAATTATTAAAAATAATAGGACAAATGGAGAGTTTAACTGAATCTGATGCTTACGTCGAAAATCGGCTAATAAAGTTCTGAAATATAGGCGTTCAAAGTATTTGGTAGGGAGTCATCTGTCCCTTTCAAGCAAAACACGTTCATAGTATAGAATTTGTTTGGAATCGTGAACTTTGACGTCATAAACCTAGTATAGTGCCTTCCCTGTCTAACATGAAACTAAATGTTCATAACTTCGTTATTTGTGAACATATTAAAATTTTACTTTCTGTTGTAGTTTATCTTTACTGATGACAATTTAAACTCCTTAAAGCTGTTTAAGTATACTTTTAAAAGTAATATGCCCTATATATATTTTAATAGTTTGACGTTTACTCGAAGTAAAATATTCAACCGATTCACACGTTTTTCTTAGTACTCTTATAAAAAACAACACTTGCGATGGTTTGTTTTGTTGCCAGTCAGCTTTCTTGAGAGTCAATAAAAAAACACATGCATTTTCCCTAGAAAACTTTACGAATGTTGTGTTGTGGACTGTGGTTGCAGCCTGAACCTGGAGCAGTGGCTGTCCCACTCGCGCTGGTCGTCCGAGTCCAGCTCCAGCTCGGACTCGGAGGGCGAGCCCGCCGGCGCCGTGTTCGCGCCGCCGACCGACGTGCGCCCCACCGCGCAGTTCACGCCGGAGGAGCTACAGATGGTAACAACATGTCGCCTCTACTTTTGAACACGTATTTACAAGATTGTCTGTGATACGAACCAAGTTTGCAAATTAAAATTCTTTAACGAAGATGGGTATGTCCTAAAACTGCAACCAGAACCGCCGGAGGACGGGCAGCAGCGTCCTCTTAGTTAAAGGTGGTGAGCATTCTGCGATCCCCAAGCCGCCTGCCAAGCGTGGGGATTATGCAACCCCTCCCTATTAAGGGGAGGCCTTCGTCCAGCAGTGGACGTCTTCCGGTGATGATTAACGAAGTTTCATCAAAATCGGAGGAGTTACAAAAACCGACTACTTCTAAAAAAAACTTGTCCGGGACTCTTTTAAAGTTATTGAAGCGTTAATCTAAGATTGGTGCAGGTTTTTATTGCGGCCACGTCATGTCAGAGGCGGCACATTAAGTCTGACACTAGGGCTGGCCACTCAGCCAATTCGGGCTTACCTACTTTTATGGTGGCCACAAATATCACGCTCTCGTGATGGTAAGAGAAAACGTTTGCCCATGTCCATTGCTGTGGTGCCCGGAACTGAGTAACAAACCAAAGTCCAGAGGGCACACATCTACATCGTCCACATTGTCTAATTACTGTAAGATATTCTCTGTATTTTTGCAAGCTATATGAATATCACCCTTCTTAGTAGAACTTGTGCAGAAAATACTATTTTGGGATTTGAAGGTGCTGCTGTGCTTAATGATAGATGATCCAAATTTTTTTAAAAACAAAGGTCTCTCATCAACTACTACTATACTTGGCAGTCAAATACAGCATAATATTTTTGATCTGACGCACATAAAATAAAAAACTTGACAACGAAAACAAGTCTAGTCAGCAACTTCTATAATGAGCTTTTTTTTAATTGTGCCGGAAAATCCCCCATAGCCGTTTTTGTTGTACCTAAACAAAAATGTAAAGTAATGATGAAAAAAAACAGTTGAGTTTGACTTTTATCAAAAATAAAGGGTGGGACAGTGACGGTGATAATAGAATGGACGGGCCCAGCGCTTGCAAATCGATCAAAATAAATAAGTCAACACAATCACGCATACGGCATACGTATCTAAAAGTATGCATATTACATTTGCCGGAAAATAGAGATAGCGAATCTAATTACTGCATGACAAAAAGAGAACACAAGTATTTATCTATTGTTCTCGAATCGCGAACATTCACTAGTATTGACGAAGGATTCTCTAAGTCTCTCTGTCTCGTAACATCACGATCGCCTCAAAATGGCGATGATTGAAATTAATTGCAGTTGTGACAAAATACACTGATTAATGTCTATTTGCTTGTGGAATGTGATCCCCAAATTTTTATTGCGAATATTATTAGTATTCTTACACTTGGGGAATGCACAAGGAGATATAATTTGGATTTATTTGTATTTTTGTATCGTACGGCTCGCATGTCGCAAAGACAGAGTATTACTGACGCGAGTAGAGAGCTGACGATCAACATATCTTCAAAATCCGTGCGCTTATTTTCCGTCCATTCATTTTATCATTGTCGCTGGGGTGGGGTGTATAGTTAGTAGTAGCTACAGTACAAGTTGTGTGCAGTTGCGCGAGGCGCGACGGCAGGAGCAGGCCAACAACCCGCACTACCTGAAGGACGACTCGCCGCGCCTCTACCAGCAAGAGGACGTCCCCGTCGCGGAGATCGCGCTCGAAGTGCCGCTGCAAGTGCAATGTTAGTACCTACTCCCACTATGTTAGGCGTATCAATGATATTACATTATAATAATAATAATTTTATTTCCTATTGTGTTAGTACAAAAAATATCAAAAAATATCTACTGACTCATAAATATAAAACAAATTAGGTGTTAGGTTAGGTGGATGACATGTACATCCAGCACCAGCACTAAGACCTTGTGTAACAGGTGACTACTTGTTCCTACCAAGTATACAACGTACTATGTACTATACCAAGTATACAACGTTATTTTTAGTATAGTGCAAACCGGAAAGTAGTTTGTTCAGAATCACTAGGAGAATCGATTGGTATAGTTTTTACACCACGCTACATTTTGTCCCAAAAATGTTTAAAAAACAGTGCAATTTGGTCACAGTTATTAGCAAACGTAAATCAATAGATCGCCGCTGCGGCGGCAACCCTTTGATGCGGCGGAGCATCCCCGCCGTGCGTAAACAAACAGCTTGCGTTACGGTGACCATGATTTTGTGGGAACAACTTAGCAACAGCGTAACTTTGCAAGCTTTTAACTTATTTTTTATATTATTTTTCTTTGAAATATAAACTTTTTGGGGTGTTTCGGCTTTTCTCTATGCTAATAATAACGTTGTATAATACACAAATGTGATCTGCAAATTTTGTTATGTATATATATCAATATTTATTATAAGTAGAGAAATATGTTATATTGTGCACTCAAATAGCCCTGTGACTGTATCGTACCTGTCTGCGCTCACTCAGCGAGAGACAGTTCAACGTTCGCGCGTCTCACCGAGACGAATTTATTTTCCCGCACTCCGGCGCAACTTGGAAACATAATCTAACTATACAAGTATATACATTAACTGACGGCACGGGAGTCCTTTGGAAACGTTGTTTCAATGCGCATATAACGTATCTTTCGTAATCATTGGGGCGTACGCTAAAAATCGCGCGGGTGCTCTCGTGTTTATTAAATGGATTTACATGCGGGCACGCGCGTGGGGATCCTGTGCGTGTTTTAGCGGGAACGCACTTAGAGATGCCACGGGTAGTTGTTGATTGACCGGATGCCGCTTATCTGGCCATCCATTAAACAGGACCCGGAGCTGAATAACTGGTCGCAATTTCATAATTCTGCTACTGCTACTGTTAGTGGCTGGCGGGACGCTTACCACCAGGTGAACGTCTTGCTCGTCTCGTCACTTGAATGTATAAAAAAATAAATAAAAGATATTAGACAATAGCATAGACTAATATTATGATTGGCGTAGACAGTAATTGTAATTTTTACCGTTTATTTATTTCAGCTAAGAGATCTGATAAATACATAATCTCACATGAAAACTCCACTAAGAAGAAAAAGGAAAAACGGCAGACGAAAAAGCGGAAGAGCAAAAAAGACAAGCATGTGACGGAATCAGAAAGCGAAGGTAAGGAATGTCTTTAGCTAATAAATTCATACCAAAACTTTAATTAGCAGTACAAGTATGCTATTTATGCTTTGATTTTTTTTTGTATGCAAGCTGGCATAGTCGCGATCCGCCATTTTGTAATTTTATTTTCAAAATCGACACGATGAAATGTTTGGGTTGGGGACATACATAAATGAACAATAAATGCCAGATAACCTAACGTCCTAAAGCTAAAGTGTCACGTTATGGAGATTAAAAATATTAACAGGCACAAGTTCTTACGTCAAGAGGATCTGGGGTTATTTTTTTTGATTTTTTATGTATGCAGTTCGCAGCGAACTCAGACCTCGCAAACCCCATATCTTTCAAGCCCCTTGACCAACATGGCTCATATTTGAACTTTGAACTGATAATTTTATTTGCACGAACTACTTACTTACAAAATTTCATAAAGATCGGACCAACGGTTCGCAAGTTACCGTCGAACAAATCGTCCTTACCGTCCTTAGACTCGGGGACCTTCGCTTCACCTCGGTCAAATATTATTTCAAGTATGATATATTATATATATATATATATATATATATTATTTCATATTATGCAACCGTCAGTAAGTTATGTTATGTCTATAAATGGTATGTAACGTTGTCCAGAGGAGGCGTGGCGACCGACGGTGGCGAGCGGCGGCGAGATGCCGGAGGGCGCGGCGCAGTCCGACGAGGAGGCGCCGCCGCCGCGCGACGACCCGCACCGCGCGCTCGACTTCGACCTCGACCAGTGAGTAGAGTATACTAGTGAAGGGTTCCTCACTCGTGCGTGAGTTACCTCGTTTCCTCACTCGTGCGTGAGTTACCTCGTTTCCTCACTCGTGCGTGAGTTACCTCGTTTCCTCACTCGTGAGTGAGATACCTCGTTTCCTCACTCGTGCGTGAGTTACCTCGTTTCCTCACTCGTGAGTGAGATACCTCGTTTCCTCACTCGTGAGTGAGATACCTCGTTTCCTCACTCGTGAGTGAGATACCTCGTTTCCTCACTCGTGAGTGAGATACCTCGTTTCCTCACTCGTGAGTGAGATACCTCGTTTCCTCACTCGTGAGTGAAATACCTCGTTTCCTCACTCGTGCGTGAGATACCTCGTTTTCTCACTCGTGCGTGAGATACCTCGTTTCCTCACTCGTGAGTGAGATACCTTGTTTCCTCACTCTTGAGTGAGATACCTCGTTTCCTCACTCGTGAGTGAGATACCTCGTTTCCTCACTCGTGAGTGAGATACCTCGTTTCCTCACTCGTGCGTGAGTTACCTCGTTTCCTCTTTCGTGTGTGTGTTACCTCGTTCGAGGCCCTCAAATATCGTCATGAATGAGGTACTCGTACAAAATCGTAGAAACAACTCATTCCTTCCCTAACTTCAGTCATCGCGATACGAATGCTTCGCTGTGTCGCGGTCTCGTTCTCTCGCGTAACGTAAAATGTTTCATTTCGCTTCCCTCACTTCTATGTAATGAGTTAAGAATTGATCTCTAATGCTATAGTTATAGAACACTTTCTCGATTGGCACTGTTTTGTTAACAATAAAATAAGGGGGAAAGAAAAGCCTGTGCGTGGCGCCACCTAGCAAGTAAGGCACTCATTTAGGAGTGTCGCGCTAATAGGGTAGATGACTGATGTTTAAATCGTTGAAACCAATAGCTCTGATGAAGAGTTTAAGTAAATCTAGTATGTTTATTGAAAAAAATATTTAAATCGGTTAGTAATGTTCTGATATATAAGTGTTTAAAGTTTTTGTTAGAGACGACTCTGTCCCTTTCCCACAAAACAAAAAATTACGTCACGCCTTACTTGTCAGAATAGAATTTGTATGGCGTACTCAGAAGTGACGTCACGATTTGCTGTTTCGCCTCTCTGTCTAGCATGATATTAAAATGCTTATAAGTTGCTTATTTTTGATCAGATTTTCATTTTATTTTCATTAATCAGCTATATTTATGGGCCACATTATAATAGGACAATAAAAATAAACCAGGCATCTAACCTATTGACGATTGAGGAGCGAGTCGTTCGTTACGGTGAAGTGCAACGTACCTCACCTCATTTGAGGGGTGAGGGACGAGGCCCTCGTTTGACATTGAGGCATCCTCCCATCATCCTCATTCAAGAGGAACGCATCACTAGAGTATACCCCCCGCCACGCGCTGGTTTTGTCTCTACGGATCACGGGATCCGTGTCCCTCAAAGAAACAAAGTTAATGTCTTACCCGCTGATCGCGGTATCCGTACCTACAAGAAACTAAAATAATAAATGCGCCACGGTCATTTACACATACATTTTGTCCATGGTCAATGAATTTTTTGTATGGAACAGCTGATATTTTTTTCGCGATTGTTCATAATGACGGTGGTCAAACACATACTTATCTGCGTTAAAAACAAATACACGAATATCATGTAATCCAAAATCATTAACAACTGTGTTCCAAAAAAATATGTTTTCACACATTAAATATTTTACTATTCCTCGTTTTCAGGCCTCTACGCGAAGATGAATTGCTTCCTTCTAGATTAAACCAATACCCGTCGCCTGACGCTGGTTTCCTAGAAAAGCCCAAACCATTGAAAAAGAAATCTGCCGAAAAGAGAACAGACGACAAGCCAACAAAGCCGTCGAAGACTTTAAAGAAAAAGAAGGACAAAAAATCTAGTAACTCTGAAACCAAGGTTGATTTGATATTACCTGAACTGGCTAAAGTCGAAGATGGCGAAGACGCGTTAGTTGCGAAATCTAACGGGAAGAAGAAGTCTAAATCGAATAAGGTGGTAGACGAGAACTCTATCTCAGAAACCGCGAAGACAACAAAGACTGATAAACATAAGAAGTCCAAGAAGACAGGGGAAAAAGACTCGAAGAAAAAGAAATCATCGAAGAAAGGTAAGCACTTAAAATAAAAAATATCCCTCTTACTCGTCAACGCTCTCGATTTATTAATCTTTTTAAAAAAGAAGTCTTTCAAACTTGGAGGACTCTCTCTCTTTTCGAACGATATCTAATGCGAAAATTCAGTTTACGTAAACGTAAACGTTTTTTACTCGTTCATTTGACTGATTAGGTATAGGGGTGATTTAATGGGGGGACAAAACTTTATAAAGTTCAAAACAATTGAAACTCGAAATGGAGAGCTTATATCCCGGAATAACATATAGGGCAATTTTTTTATTATCACCTTCGCCGTTTTTCACCATCACGCGGGTGGAACCGCGAGGCACAGCTGATATTACATACAAATACTGATAACCTCCTTTTTTTTTCGGTAAAAAAAATGGGTATTTATCCCCCCGTGCGAAGCCGGGGCGGGTCAGCTAGTATATATGTGAAAAATGTCCTCCGATATTTACTATTTTATATAGAGCATTACCTCTTTAGAAGGTTTCGTTGACAATTAACATATTATATAAGCCTGATTATTTTTTTATTAAAATATGACTTATCTGATTTACATGAATCTTGCAACAATAGAAAGCCACACTATCCGTAGTGCTATAGGTTATATTTTATTGTAAAATATGAGCTATATCAACGCGTGGCCGGGTACAGCTTGTCATACATAGTTATGTATAAAAAAAGTCGGCATTTATTTGTTTTTAATTTATTTTCAGACAAACACGAAACTAAAGTTGGATATGAAGAAGCATTAGGTATTTCTACACCTAGTAAGGAAGTCGTATAGCTATACAACATATGTATATAATATATATTATTATAAACTTAATATTTCTTGTCTTGTCACGTTACTCATGCTATCTCAGTGCAATTGTTGATTTGAACAATTTACTTTAATATTATTATCGTAAGGTCGAATATGTTATATGCTTTAGTTACGTTATTATCATGATCCAGAGTCAACCATGTCCATTAAGTCTTAACTATTATAGTAAATAACGATATATTATAATCATGATGTACAGTTTTATTAAAAATGATTTATCACAAATTGGATTTTCATTGTATTTTGTGTAATATTCTTGATTCAGTAAACAGTCTAGGGGCCGTCAAGTGATGATTTTTTAGCCTTTTTTAAACCCATCCCCTTTGTGATACGTGGTGAGGTTTAAGACTAAACCCCGCCCCATCCAAAATCACATGTATATTTTAGTACCTACAAAGAATTTTTTTTTTTGAATATTATTTTTAAATACAGGTACAAAGTATAATCTAATTTTATTCTGAAATTAAAGACCATGACCCCCTTCGAGCCTCACGTGATTAATGGACGGCCCCTTATCGAAAACTCGTATCACAAGATGTTGGTATCAAAAACTTGATTGCCGTCCGCGGCGACTTCTCCTGGTAGGTGCGACACCTGGCCCTCCGCCACCGGAGTCGCCTTTTTTCACGGTCAATCGTACCTGGAAATTGTACACATTTACACGGTAACACGTCATGAGACGAACAAGATGTTCTCAAGGTAAGAGAACGCCTGTCTAAAACCATTGCAGATAACCAGGGGCCTCATTTTTTTTTCGTACGCAAGAGTAGCGCAAGCGAAAGGAGCCGACCTTCGAACGATATTGTTTGGAATAAGGTTCAATATCGTTTAAAAGTCGGCTCCTTTCGCATGCGCTACTTTGCGTACGATTCAAACATGAGGCACCAGGAAAGCGACTGAAGTGAAACGTGGCGGCTATGGTAATAATATTAGTACTTACGCGAGTGTACAACATGGCGTCCGGCCGCACCGCAGCGACTTCTGCGCATTGGCGACGACATCTACTACGTTCGTGCTTTCACCAGTCGCCAGATAGTTAATGTCTATACTTAGGGTACTTAGGCTCTAACTGGAAGACGGCTGTTCGCAGTGGGGTCTACGGGCATACTTACTTACATTAACGTTCATGCCATAGCCACTGACTGTATACGCTCGTGTGTGTAAGCGCGTATATGAGCACCTTTTGTTACACGTGCAACTCGTACTAGCGTTGACGCGCTTATAAGCGCGAGCCGAGAAAAGACGCGTCCCCGCGCCTCCTCAGTTGGCAATCGTTGTTCGCCACGCAATCGAACACGCAGGAATAAGCTCGAACGTCTGATTTATTGAAGCGCGATATGTAGCGCGCGAGCAGAAAATACGCTAATCAGAAACCGCCATTTACTTCAGCCTAGCTCGGTCTGTACGAAACAGGTTTAGAACCTGTCGATTTGACCAGATTTAGACCCTATATAATTCATACCCGAGGCTTAAGGTCTCTGCATACGTAACGTGTTTTTTCCGCGGCCGACTAACCTAAACACTGCTCTGTCACACTGGTGTAAAGGTTAGGAAATTTTCTTCCTAATCTTCACACTGTTTGCATAGCAGTATGAAGGTTAGGAAAATTATTTCCTAACCTTAGCAGCACTGTTCTGATTTACCTATCGGTACAGAGTGTCAACTAATAAGTAGAATGTATCAGGAGATCAGAAATAATGAAGAGGTAAACTGATATATTCCCGCATAAATAAAACAAGAAAACGGTCGGGACGGGACGGCCGCCACATGAAAATTAAATTATGACGACGCACGTCAGTCCCCGTTACGTATGCAGCGACCTTTACCCATCTATCAATCAGTGATTTAGGTAATGCAAGCATTGAGCTAAAACGCACAATCCATCTTACACCTCAGAAATGCCAAATACCATATCAAGCATAAATAGTTTGCGAGACCTTTCTTCTATTAGAATTTGTCTCGAACGCCAGACCTACTCACTGTTCAGAACTGTGGGATAACTGGGAGGCAATAATGTACGGCATAATAATGCACAGCATGATAATTGGTGTACATGTACATCGAATATCATGCCGTACATTATCGGCTCGGCTCAATAATGCACACCCCGAATTTGTACAGACTGATATTTGATGTACAAGTACACGAATTCTTTATTTGTATAGCAGTTAGGTTCAGGTTTTTTTTAAAAATGTCAATTTGAGTAATGTACGCGGATTATTGGCTGTACAATATAGGGCCGTACTTTATAGACACGAGCCGACAATGGACGGCCAGTATTGTACGACATGAATTGTACAGCATGATAATCGATGTACATGTACACCAATTATCATGCTGTGCATTATTATGCCGTACATTATCGTGTCTGCAAATATCATGTTGTACATTATAGACACCCGGATAACTAACCCGGACACTTTGCAGTGCCGATTATTGCTTTTCTCATACATTTCAGTTTGTTTTTAGTGTATTATATCTAATGGCTTCATTACAGGAACTAAGGATTACTTCATAATAAACTAAGTTTCAGATCTAAAATATTTTTATTACGGCAACTCTTCAAAAAGCCAGGAATAAATACGGTGTTTCATTAATTATACATACAATATTATATATTACCGAGAGAAATTCTCTACTTTAATCAAATACATAAACTTAACAAATGTCCACTATTTACAAAGAAATACCATATACATTACATGAATGTACAAAATACTTCAAATTATTGCGCTGATACACGTTTCAGGGCCCCCTGAGGGTTACCCTTTGAACAATAAATACTTCAAAATAATGTACTTACATAAACATTTCAGATTATTTAACTTATATCGGTACTTGCTTGGCAACACTACTAACATTTAAAACAAGCTGCTTCCATGCTTCTCTATAACATTATGGTAATATCTCATGGAATGCAGCGTCAAAATATTCGATCTAAAACTGTTAATTATATGAACTAAATTACATACTCAACTACTTGATGGTCACTTAGTCTAGATGTGTTCAATAAATAGTAACATGATTTTAATCCTAACTACCTACACATATGTACCAACTCCCAACTGTTACAAATATTGTTCGTTACATACTTCTTGTTTATACTAAGAAACATGTGGATAACAGCTATGGTAACACCGAAATTAATCACAATTAAAAGCTTTGGACGTATGCTGTACGCACATGATCTAGTTGTGAAGCTTTTTCATGTTGTGTGTCCTAAGATCTTACAAAAATCACACCATACTTAGTGTACAGTGTGTTAATAGCCGAGCCATAAACATCGAATAAGTATAACAATTTAAATTATACAATGTGTAACAAAAAGGTTCAACAATACTGAAGGGTATGTATGTCCTCATCATTATAAACAACTTTTACTATGGGGCCAACACTGAAATCGCGAAAAAAAACCCAGCTGTTCCATACATTTTGTCCAAGGTCAATGAACTTTTTGTATGGAACAGCTGTTTATTTTTCGCTAATTCAGATTTGGCCCCATAGTAAAAGTTGTTCATAATGATAAGTACATACATTTATTCTTCAGTATTGTTGAACCTTTTTGTAAGATGTTGTATACCTATCTACATTATACACAGCTATCACTTAGATTCTAGAAGCAGAATACATGTTTACGTAGTGCAATTACTGTGACGAGAGTAACAATGTGCAATAGTAATAAATTCGAAAAATACAATACAGTAGCAACACGTGGCGAGTGGCAACACATCGCTGTAGGTAATATAATAATTATGACGATGAGAATACTGTTCACTTTTCAATGATGTGTTTCGGGATAGCGAATCTAACCTCGACGCCGGCTTTCTTGGCGAGCGCGACGATTTCCGAGAGCTGCACTACTAAGGCCGCCGCCTCGTCGAGGTCGTTCCGAGGCACGATCCTCAGACCAGAATCCGCTATCAGCTTCCTTGCCTCGTTCACTTTGGTTCCCTACAAATTATCACATTATTTATTTATTTACATAGCTTATTGGTATACAAAACAGAATGTAGAAAACATACACATTATACAATTTCGAGCCAAACTATATTCCTAAAAATGTCGTCGTCGTCGTCGTCAGCCATAAAACGGCCACTGCTGGACGAAGGCCTCCCCCTTTATAGAGGAGTGTTGCTATAATCCCCACGCTTGGCAGGCGGCTTGGGGATCGCAGAATGCTCACCACCGTTAACCAAGAGGACGCTGCTGCCCGTCCTCCGGTGGGTCTGGTTGCAGTTTAAGAACATACTTATTACTTATATATAAAATTGAATGTTTTATCTTACACCCTAGAGGTAAGGTTGTGAGCGGATATAAAATGTATTGTTTTATCTTACACCCTAGATGTAAGGTTATGAGCGGATACACAATTGAATGTTTTATCTTACACCCTAGAAGTAAGGTTACGAGCAAATATACAATTGAATGTTTTATCTTAAGAGCCCTAGACCCTAGAGGTAAGATTGTGAGCGGATATTAAAATATAATATTCTGAATTGGAGTCATACCACCCGACATCGCGACGATTAAACGAGTCGGTCTAGACAGCAAAAATGTCTGGGAGTAGCTTATCATTTAATTTAAACAGGCTTATTTTTTTATCTATAATAATTATTGTTTCTATAGGACAGCGAGTAAAGTAAAAATAATGAATCACTCCCGCATTTCGCAACGATAATCAATTGGACATGCACGGTGAGTAAGTAAACGTTACGAAATAGGTACATGACGTGAAGAGCGTACGATAAACATGACAAAACAAGATAGACATAACAAAGTCCAATCTTTGCATGACAACAAGTCGAGATAAATTCAGAATGTGAACTTCCCTACATATAGGTTCAATAACTTTAACGTAACAAGAAGTTTTTTAATTTTATTGACAGGCGATCGTGCCAACACCATTTTCAGTATGAAAAAGTTTTGGGTTTTTTTCCGGAACGTATTTATAAGTACTTATAATACCACACATTTGTCTTCGTGATGCCTGTTCCGTGACAAAGTTAATTAAGGTTGACTCAGTCGTTTATTCGCATAAAAGTAACAAATACAGGGTGATGGGTAGTCGGTTGCAAAGCTTAAAGGCGACGACAGTATAGACCCTTTAGAGCCATGGTTGTCTAAGTCGAAGTGTGATAGTTTTTGAAGTGTGACAGACTAAAATTACTGAAATTAAGACCTGGAAACCAAATTGAGAGAGAAAATTAAATTTTTTAGGCAGACTGACAACAACATTTCAATTGTAATTATTTATTTTTCGTGTTCGAAATGACTATCACGATTTCTAACACAACCACGGGCCCTTCTTCTTACGTCTGTTGTAGTTGTTTTCATCATCATCTCCAGCTAAATTTTTTCCACAAAAAATGGTTAAAAATAAATGTCACACTTCGTCTTAGACAACCATGGCTCAAAAGGGTCTAAATGGTATATACTATCGTCGCCTTAAAGCTTTGCACCCAACTACCCATCACCCTGTATAGTGTTTTATTTATTTATATTTAAGTTGGCTATGATTTTATTGTGATTACGAACCTGTAGACGGACGATGACGGGAATTTCAATGTTGAGGTTCTTAGCAGCGTTGATGATACCTTCTGCGATGACGTCACATCGCATGATACCGCCGAAGATGTTTACCAGGATCGCGGACACTTTCGGGTCAGACAGGATGATCCTGAAGGCTTCCTATAACATGCAAAATGGCACTTTATTAGTAACACATTTAGAGACCATTATAGTTTCAGCAGCTACCCTCAACACCTATTCATTTCATATACAATGCGAAAAGAAGTCTATTATTTCTGTTCTATGCATTATGTGTCACATTAGCAATAAGAGATAAATACTCTATCTTCTCAAACACCTAGATTTCAATAAGATGAGAGAGAGAGAGAGAGAGAGAGAGATGAGAGAGAGAGAGAGAGAGAGAGAGATGCGTTGATGAGTTTTTTTTTTTTTTTTTAATAATTTTTAATTTTATTTTTTTGTTTATACCAACAAACTATTATATGGCGCGATGCCTACATCTTCCAAGTCTCTTGACCAATTTGGCTCATAACTTGATAATTGTATTTGCACGAACTACTTACAAACAATAAAGATCTGATCAACGTTTCGCAAGTTATCGTCGAACAAACATGCATACATACACACTCTTCATACACACATTCGTGCACCGGGGCCAATCGCAGCCGCGGCCGATGCTATTGCGAGCACTATGAAAATATATGTCGTTGGCGGCGCGCGTCTGTAGCAGACCTCGGAAACGGCGCCATACATTTTTACAAAGCTAGTATTAGCACACGCGCGGCCTCACGCGGCCTTAGACTTAGGCTTAGATCGGCCGCGATGCACGACATTGTACCTTTAAACTCGGAAGCCTTCGCTTCGCTTCGGTTAATAATTAAGATTTTTACTGTACATCAGAATAATTTTCTTACAAACCATCATTAGCATTACAGTTGCGATCATATTGACGAGAACTGGATGTAACAGGACACTAAACTTGTAAATTAGCCTTTTCCTGTTTATTACGAACTAGGTACATTGCGTTAGGGGCTAGTTTCGCCTGGCTGCTATCTGCCTGAATGTAGCACGGGTCACTGTCGAGGGTCGTCGCTAACTTGATATTTAGCTACCGCTTTCGACTTTTATCTAAACTATAACTTAAACAGAACATGCGAAACTTGGGTGCTAGAATATGAACGTAATAGGCCATTTGAAGTTGGATTAAAGAATATATAGAAAGATAATGTTTTTTACATAAATCAATTGACTGTATTCCGTTACTGCGAATAATGTCAATGCGACGCACGTAACCGTGAAAGACAGAAAAGCTATATTGTGGTATTGCGAATCATCAAAACCACGAAATAGGCTAGATGACTGGGTTTTTTTATTGTCTTATTAAAATGTGGCCCATAAATATAGCTGATTAATGAAAAGAAAACGAAAATCCGATCAAAAATAAGCAACTTATAAGCATTTTAAAATCATGCTAGACAGAGAGGCGAAACAGCAAATCGTGACGTCACTTGTCAGGACGCCATATAAATTCTATTCTGACAAGTAAGGCGTGACGTCATTTTTTGTTTTGTGGGAAAGGGACAGAGTTGTCTCTAACAAAAACTTTAAACGCTCATATATCAGAACATTATTAACCGATTTGAATAATGTTTTCAATTACCAAGGGACAAGACACAAGGGAGAGGAGGCAGTACCGTGACGTAACAATGACACAAGGGAGAGGAGGCAGTAACATGACGTAACAATGTCACAAGAGAGAGGAGGCACTACAATGACGTAACAAAAGCACAAGAGAGAGGAGGCAATACCATGACGTAACAATGACACAAGAGAGAGGAGGCAGTACCATGACGTAACAAGGGCACAAGAGAGAGGAGGCAGTAACATGACGTAACAATGGCACAGTAGTGATAACAGAGTGATGACGATGACAACATACCGAGACAGCCTGCGCGGTGGCACCGCCACCCACGTCTAAGAAGTTGGCCGGGTCTCCGCCGTACAGCTTGATGATGTCCATCGTGGCCATGGCCAGACCCGCGCCGTTCACCATGCACCCGATGTTGCCTAAGAATCATGACGGATTATCAATTTACGTTTACACGACTGTCCCAAGCATAGAGCCGGTTGCAGACTGACCTAAGCTAAGTTAGTTTAACTTAGCTTGCATAGCTGAGATATTTTTTCATACTTGTGTGCAGACCGCAAAATATGTAAACTAAGCTATACAGTGTGTGTCGTAATGAATTACACCTTACACCTATAGATAGGTGACATCGTACTGATTCAGAAAATAGCAAAATTAATTCCATAAAAGTCACATGAAATTTCGAGTTGAACCGAGATAAAATATTTTTCTTAAACAAAAATTATACTTGCAACACAAAAATGGCATTGTAAATTCGATAGCACATCTGACCAAGTCTACTGAGCTAAGCAACATTACTCGAACAACTCGAAATGTCAAATAACTCGAAAACTACGCAACTTTTACGGAACACAAATTTTGATTTTTCTTATCCGCCATGATGACACTCATCAGTTGTTATTAGGTTATCCATTCATTACGCCACACCCTGTATAAGCCAACCAATATGTGAAACTAAGGTAGTTATGTATGGCTTACACAACCTTGACTTTCGCTTAGTTATCATAACAGGTACAGCTGGTTAGCTTCTAGCATCAAACATAGACCTAAAACCTGCTGAAACTTCAATATACCTATGATGTACAGTGCAAGCTAATTTGTACTTTATTTGCATAACAGTGACTCCATATACACTGTACTGCTTGGCTTGTTGACGTCAAGCGGCCACTGGCGCGCCACCGAGCCACTAGCCATTGAGGCGCGGGCACAGCCGGCCGCGCTCAAGCTCGTAATACCTAAAACTTTACAGTACGCCAGGCGTCCTATATAAGTCGTAAATCTCTGTAAATAAAGCTGCAATTTGTACTTACCATCCAAAGCGATGTAGTTCAAGTTGAATTTGGCGGCTTCTATTTCCTTAGGGTCTTCCTGAGTGGTGTCCCTGTAGTCGAAGAGCTCTTTTTGTCTAAATTCGGCGTTGTCGTCGAAACGGAACTTGGCGTCCAGGCAGAAATCTACGAGATGAATGGAGTTTGAGTAAAATGCATTGTCCTATATTACATAGGGTTAATACGAGGACGACGGTATTACTAAGCCTAAAGAAGGTTGGTAGTGGTAGAACTCGTATTGCAGAGTTCGCCTGGGTAAGTACCACAGACATTTGCCAGTTATTCTACCGCCAAGCAATAGTGTGCACTGTGCGTTACTGTGTTTCAGTTTGAAGGCAATGTTATCAGAGAAATAACTGGAAATAAGAGAATTGAGATCTAATATCTCAGAGTGACGAGCGCAGTGCAGCGCAGGATTTTATTCGCAAGTTCACAGTTCTGGCACTGCTACTGTTATAGGCAGGTGTGACGCTAGCTTACCACCAGGCGAACGTCTAGCTCGTCTCGTATTGTGAACAACTTTTAGGGCATTATCACACTAGCGGTTTGCGAGCGTCTTCAAGGCGGTGCGGGCACGCAGCGAATCGTGGACACGTGGTGATTACACAACGTTTTCGTCGCCTGTTCGCGAGTTCCGGCGTACAATACACTCAGTAACAGTATTGATTCCGACGAGGAAACGCTTATGTTGGTTTTGTTACTTCGTAGACGCAGAAAAGCAATCAAGCACGAAAGGGTACGAGAATGTACAAGATGCCGTCGGCGGCGTGTTCGTTGCGCGTCCGCCACGTATTCGCGACGCGCCCGCTCCGCTTTAAAAACGCTCGCAAACCGCTAGTGTGATAGCAGCCTTACTAGTAGCAGTAGCACAAGTTTTTCACAATGATGAGTACAATGACCTTCTTTTAGATTAGTAATAACGACACGCGTAACCCTGTATTTATAAGGTCGCGTTTTTTTATCTCGGCAGGAGTGAAGCTGAGAGAACCAAAAGCGGTTACATTTGTAAGATGTCACCCATCTACCAAAAAAGTGGCCACAGTCGTTATTGCTATCGACAAGAATTTATTTCAAATGAATCCGTATTGGCATTCAATCAAATATTGGCAATTGTATCGCGACGGTCTCATATCATCAACATTACGCTTCCCGCTGATTTATTAAATGCGGCCTAAGATATATATTGACACTATGCAATATAAAAATTAAAAACTACTACCAAAATCGGGACCTCGTTTCACAACTTATCATGGTAAATAGTTTCAATTTCAATTTATTAAGCCAGGGGGCCGGGTTTTATTTTTCTTATTTATTGGCATCGCACGTTGTGCATCCTGCCAGTGTCAGGTTTATAAATGTTCAAGTTTTAATAGTATAATCAAATCAAATATGTCATGAGATGTTACACAGTGACAGTTAGTCACACGAATTTAGTCATTGTCAAGTCCAAGTCATGCCCTAGTGTTTGACCGCAGCTCAGCTGATTATAAATGATGTTGTTGTCGAAAATGGACAACACAACACCCTGAAATAAGAACTGGCATTCAAGTGAGACTGACACAATCAAAGAAATAGATTAGATTAGAAGCCTAGATTAGATTACCCTTGCTTACATTTGCCAGTAATTGCATCTTCGGCGTAAGGATTGATCTCAATAAGCAGGGCGTCCTTTTCCAAAAATAACTTGTACATCCTTTTAATCATGTCCACTGCCTCGTCTCCTTCTAAGCCGATCTACAACAAAAAAAACCACAATAAACATAAAAGAGGAATGATTGTATCGAATAGCAATCGTCCTCCCCAGATCCTGGGACCAAAGTTTATATTCAAATTGTTCTCATTAGCGTATAATATATATATTTTTTACATCTGCGAATAAAGCAATAAAAAACTTTTTTTTATTTTTATTATCGTATCTTAAAAATCTATCAAACAATATTTTATCTCTTGTCTAAAAACCTACTTCAGGTTTGTCTAGACAATAAGTTCTCGATAATCGTATAAAATCAACACCTAATTCTAAAACAAATTATAGGCGCCCGAACATTCATAGTATTGGAGGTAGTTTTATTTTTAAGATGGAGTATCTACGCTAACGCTTGCCAAGAAAAAAACAAAAACAAAAAAGAAAAAAAAAATGCCAATTTTGAGATGACTACCTCGAATACTTCTCCTAGACAGTAAAAAAGAAGCAAATAACTTGTTCATAATGTCGGAGTAATCAGTGTTATGTTCATACATTTGTTTTTTGTAGTGGTAGGACTCTACTGCAGAGTCCGCCTGGGGAAGTACCACACCTTTGCCAGTTATTCAACCGCCAAGCAGTAGTGTGCAAGCATTACTGTTCCGATTTGAAGGGCAATGCTAACTGAGAAATTACTGGGTATGAAGAGATTTAACATCTAACATCTCAGGGTGACGACCGCAGTGCGGCGCAGGATTGTGTTCGCAAGTTCACAATTCTGGCACTGCTACTGTTAGTGGCAGGCGTAACGCTTACCACCAGGCGAAAGTATAGATCGTCTCGTCACTTGATTGTATAAAAAAAAATACACGGTTTGAATAGAATTTCTCCCTTCTTTCAAAGAAAAACAATTCATTTGTAAGCAGCATGGAACCAGGATTAGCAAGCGAGATACTAATACTTTTTAATATTTTTATTTGTTAATAGGCTTGCGTTTGACTGCCATCTCGTCTGATGACAAACGAAGATGCAGTCTACGATGGAGCACGCTTGCCTAGAAGAAACCGATTCACACGCGACTAGAAGACACGCAGATTATAATTATCGGGAAACATCTACTCGGGCAGCGCATTTCACTGTTTAGCAGTTCGAATAAAGAAAGTGGAACCAAACCGTTTCGTACGAGTTTTTGGTATATCAACCATAAAACGGTGTCGCTTTTTCGAGGTCCTGGCCGTCCGATAGAAGAATGGGCAGGGTATAAGACCCAGGGTATAAGGGAATAAGACCATGCAAATTTTGAAGCACACTCTCCGAAATGACTACATTAGACAAGAAACTTGCTTGTCTCTTAGTTGCTTTAGAAAAAGATTAACTTTTTCTAAAGCAACTAAGAGACAAGCATTTCACGAATTACAGACATAAGGATCGAATTGAAAACTTTCAACTTCTGAAATTAGCTAAAGAAGGAATCTATGTAGCTATATATTACTTGATTACCTTTTTCGTAACACGTTTGACTTGTTCATCAGTGATGCCCTGCGCAATGTCGATGGGCTCATAAGTGATAGCATCAGGGTTCTCTGCTGCAACATCCTCAATATTCACACCTCCTTGGGAAGATGCGATGATTACTGGACCCTGATGTGAATAAAAAAAATGCTTATTGAAACAGAAACAACAAGAACCAAGTTAATGCGTAGTTACAACAGTGTAGTGCAATATCTGACCTATGAAACAGTTAAAAAAAAATGTATAAGTCACAGTATAGTCATGTCATCAGAAGGAAAATAAATAGTCATAGAGTCATAGACTTTCAGACGACTTTGCCATGCTTAGATAAGAAATGGTTACTAGGGTCTAGGCCCAGCAGCATGCCTTGAGAAATGCCTAAGCCAACAATGGACGATAATAGGCAAATAGCGCAGCTGTGGAAGATGTTTACCATTTCCTTATAGAATGTGTCCAGAGCGCATCTATAAGAGAAAACTTGTTTGTAACTTATGAGCTAAATAACCTAGATGTGAGGTTGCTCCAGAGCATCTTAGCGGCGCCAACATCTGGCGGTGCTACGATGCTCTGTCGGTCTGCCTATGGACTTTTCAAAGACAGAGTCTGTATTGTATAAATTATTTTTTGTGTGTTTACTATGGGACTGACATAGTCAAAAATTACTATCCATGTCCCTAACTAAAAGACTATTTAAAAAATAAATAAAAAAATGGCATATAATAATAATGGTGATTATGCTGATATTCTTTATGAAGTATGTGGAAGTCGCATAAAAATGCACCGCTGAATAACCAATATCTAAATAATATGAAATTAGGAAAAAAGTTACGTTCAGGCTAGGAAGTCATTTATGGTTGCTTTTTGTTTTATATTTATGCGTTTTCACCAAAACGGAAACAGGCGGAACGGAGAAACGTGCAGTAACCGACCAATCACAAATAATGAAGTTTTATTTGACTGTTGTGATTGGTCGATATCTGCACGTCTCATCTACACATGGAAAAGCACCAACTTAGGCCTAGATGGCGCTGTATGAAATATTAAACAATATTTATTTATCTAATAAACTTAAACAATCAATTCTTGTATATTATGTATAATTATAAATTTATTTCGCGTGTCTCGGAAACGGCTATAACGTTTTGGATGAAATTTAGTATTTAGATAATGTTTTGCTTTTTAAGTTTACCTATTTATATTTGTATTTCTTGCTAATCTCGGAGGTCCAGTTAGTTTTACTTACGTTGAAACTGCGCTCCATCATGATGGCGACATAGAACTCCCTGCGAGGGAACTTCCGCTCGGTAACCATCACCATGTTGCAGATACGTCCGCCGGCACCGGTCTGTTTCGTCACCAGCAGTTGATTCAGCATCTTGCTTGCTAAATCACCGGCTATTTCGGGTCTGTGTAAAATGAAATAGGCTTAAAAAATATTAAATTTAAAAAAAACACTGCTGGACGAAGGCCTCCCCCTTATTAGGGAGAGGAATTTTTTATAGTTACACTCAACTCAAGTCATCTTTGAATATAAAAACAAAGAAATGAAAATTAGTTTTTCTGTTTGGGACCTATGTTGCTATAGTATAGACAGACACATGTTACACATATAACACCCCTGTGGATTCAATAAAAACATTTTTTTTGGCTGTAATGAACGCCGTGATAGTTTAAAACAGTCTCATAGTTTTGATTTATCTATTATTTCATATTTATTATGTAAACAAATAGCAATGGCAGTATTTATGCCATAGGAATTCCATGTATCACCAATGTAGGAAAGTAACGGGGATTCAGATTTTGATTGCATTCAATTTAATTGAATGCGGGACTATCACGTACTGATGGCAAACGGCCGGACGGTCTAACACTGGTTCCGTGGCAGAAAGGGCGCTGTCTCGTGTGGGACGCAACATGCGTGAGCACGTTTGCGTCCTGCCACCTCCCCGCTACTCAGCAGTCTGCTGGTGCGGGAGCAGAGGCAGCCGCTCGAGGCAAACTTCTCAAATACGCCAGTCTGGAACCAGTGTACGACTTTGTCCCCTTCGCTGTAGAGACGTCGGGTCCGTGGAGTTCAGAGGCCAAACAACTGGTCCGGAACCTTGGCCGCCGTTTGAAGGAGAGAGGAAGGGACCCCCGTTCGGGCTGGTTTTTGGCCCAACAGATTTCCATTGCTGTGCAGCGCGGCAAGTGTGTTGGGTACGTTTGGACCGGGTGCCGCGCGCGGGAGTGACCCCTAGGGCTAATTTTATTATTTGACAAGAATTTATGATTCGCTTTTTTTTAATGTTTGGAGTATATAATTAATTTTTAATTAATTATTAAATAAATATATAATTATAATTTATAATTATATAAACACCTATTATATGTACAAAGGAAAAATTATATTCAATAATACTTAGGGCCGCTTGCATAACGTATGGTCTTTAATTTCATTTAACTAAACACGTTTAGCTGCCTAAACACATTTTGCCTAAATGCATTTAGCGATGCCTTGCGTAAGACGCTTTCCGATGCTATTTAACTAATCGTTTTTAGAGCGTCCCATAAAATGTCCACATGCGGTCCGTTCGACGCATTGAATGTTTTTTTCCGTCAAACCATCGTCAAGCGCAGTCAAGCACTCACATTTTTGATTTGTTTACGTAGAACAGAATACATTTTAATTGTAAACTTCAAATAATGCCATGTGTTGACTTCTTTGTTGTTTTTTTGTTTTCGTTAAGTTACCGTGAAGCCTTTGTTCCAGGAACTCAATGCTTTGTTCACTGGTATAGTAGTAAATTATTATAGGAATATTGAATAATAGGTGCATGGTATTTTATTTAAATATGAGTAGGTATATAATATAATTATATAGTACCTACCTAAATACATGACGTCTATTTTTAGTAGCAAAATCACCTGTGGTATGAAATATGAAATTTATCTTCAAAAATGTCGTCAAATAATCTTGACCTCGGAAATAGTTGCTTTGGTGCAATGGTCTGGTTAAAAACATCTCTCAAATCTCTTCATCATCTGAGAAATCCCACATATCCATTGTAGAATTTGTAGATGGTTTATACCTATAGGTAATTTTTTTTTTAAACAAAACATTGCATCTACACCGATACAGCACCTCACAAATGATGTTTATTTATTATTTACACGAAAATACAAAATAACCAAGAACAGCTGACCATTCAATATGGCGCTAAACACATTTAAATTTCGCTAAACGGTCATTCCGGAGTGTTTAATTTTGACAGTTTGCTAAACATATTTAAGGGCTTATTTTTTGTTGTGAAAGATACTAAACGTGATTAGTCACCTAAATGCATTTAAGTGGTCGGCTAAACGCATTTAAGGACTGTTACGCAAGCGGCCCAGAATGTGATACCGTAAATAAAATGTTTTTACCTCTCGAAACTTGGTAAAAATAAACTTTAGAGTATTTAAATAATACTAAAGGTATACTCACGTGGAAACCATCCTAACTCCACCTTTCAGACCAGATTTGAAGGTGCCCTTGCCTCTGCCACCAGCAAGCACCTTAAATTAATTCGTACAGCTTTACTTCACATTGTACTAAAACAAGCTGCGCCCATGGTTAAAAAAAGTTGTGGTACGATATTTTTCCTGCAGAGATAAAAAGCGCTATGGGACACTGCAACTCTTAATCCAGTAAAGAAATATATAAAACTATCCATGCCAAAAAACACGTCTACGAGTTGCTACGTTGCTGTGTGAAAAAAATTACAATCAAATTTAATGTTGCATCTAAAACTATAATAATAGTAGGAATACATCAATCAATTATTATAAAAATGTTTTGTTTACTCAAAAGAAACAATACTATTAAATCAATATATCAAAGTCCATTTGTGTGTTCATTATCTCTGGTACAGTGAATGTGTATGTAATGGTTAGAACTACTATACTATGAAGTTAAAACTACTATATTAAGCTGAAACGTCATTTCATCCATAATTATGAATAACATTTACTGTTAGGCCAACCCTGAAATTACCCTAATTCATTAAATAAAATAATATTAATTAATAATAATATTTTTTTTTTTTTTAATGTGCAGTCTCATAACAGATGAGCGTGGGTGTAGCATGCGATGCGCAGTGAGCAGTTGACGTACTCTTCTATCCAGGGCGTCCAGCTCAGGCTGAGTCCACCTAAGTATGCCAAAAGAGTATACAGTAGAGGCATCACCCAACCATTAAAGGCGCGCGCCTTGTTGCCGCCAGACAAAAGACTGTTGAGTACTTTTGTCAGCCGACAAAAGAAGCGCTCCTTCACAGATTTTTTGATGTCCACTACTGATATACCCAACGACTCTGACATACCTAGATACTTGTAGGTCTCGGCCTCAGAGAGAGATCTGAGAGTCATTATCTCAGAAAGTTGTAAATCCGGAGAATTTACAACTTTCCCCCGCTGCACACGCATGACCGCACACTTGTCAACACCAAATTCCATCCTGATGGCACTGCTAAAAACCTGTGTGGTTTTTAGCAACTCCAACAAGTCTTGGTGTTTTGGTGCAAACAGCTTAAGATCATCCATGTACAGAAGGTGAGAAATGACTTCACCCCCCCTTCTTGGCTTTTTAAACGCCAAGAACCTCCACAATCGTGAACTGTGCAGTGTTAGGGATTATTTCCTTAACAATGAGTGTGGGATGCATCGCGATGTAGTGACAGTTGACAAGGGGCTCTCGCCGCTCTCCTTGGCAAACGAGAACTGGCGCTAACCATCGGTGCTAAGCACAGAGGACCGCAAGGAAGTATGGAAAAGCAAGGAGCTGCACGGACGGTTCTATCGGGCTCTATCGGGCCCCGATGTGGACTTGCTCGCGTCGGTGAACTGGTTGCGCTTCGGGGACCTCTTTGGGGAAACTGAGGGGTTTGCTTGTGCAATTGCGGATGAAGTTATCAAGACGAACAATTTCCGGAAATATATTATGAAGGACGGTACGGTCGACATCTGTCGGGCATGCCACCGTCCCGGGGAATCTCTCCGAGATATTATTTCCGGTTGTTCGCATCTTGCTAACGGCGAGTATTTGCACAGGCATAACCAAGTGGCCAGGATCATCCACCAGCAACTTGCTCTTCAATACGGCCTTGTCGAGTCGGAGGTGCCGTACTATAAGTGCTTCTTGCTGGTCGTGCTTTGCTCTACTGGGACCGCTCCATCATCACGGACAGGACGATTGTCGCCAATAAGCCTGATATCGTGATGGTGGATCGGTCCCATCGCCGGGCAGTGCTCGTCGACGTCACCATCCCACATGACGAGAATCTCGTAAAGGCCGAAAAGGACAAACTCAGCAAGTACCTTGGCTTGACTTGGCCTTCGAGATAACCGCCATGTGGGATGTTGACTCGACGATCATTGTCCCGATAGTTGTTTCGGCAAACGGTCTCATAGCGAAGAGCCTCGACCAATACCTCAAGAGGCTCTCGCTAGACGGTTGGGTCAAGGGTCAGATACAAAAGGCAGTGGTACTTGACACGGCACGCATTGTCAGGAGGTTCCTCACTCTGCAGCCCTAACCACCGGCAGCTTGAGCCATGCCCCGCTGCCGGCGGCAATCTAGGTTTTTATAATATTTATGTTTTTAAATTTATATTGTAAAAAGCTTAGATTTAAGAAAGAAAATAAATATGTGAATTAAATTATTATTTTTTTGTTATTCTCCTCTCTTCTAATTTGCTGTGCCCGACGGGTCTGTTGAACATATTTTTGTTGGGTGTCAATCACTTTTTTAAAACATAACAGCTTCATCTGAATTATAATAGTAGAAAATGGGGAGTATTTGTATCAGGTTAGAAAGTGGAAAGATTTAGTATCTTCCTACCTTTGGTGAAAGAGTGTGATTGCATGTACATGTGAATGGAATGTGTCTAGTCTAGGCTAGGCTATGTCCTCACTCCACAGCTGTGGAGTGTTGGCACAAAAAAAAAGTTAATTTAGATTTACCTGAGCTTTTAGGACCATGTCCTTGGTGTTGAGGTCTGCAGCAAACTTCATGACTTCCTCTTTAGTCTTGCCGATGTTAAACTTGGGTACCGGGATGCCAGCATCTCGCAGCAGCGTGTAGCTAACATACTCGTGTACATTCAGGTGGCGGACTTGCTGTTTGCTTGGGATAACAGAGCTCGCTGCTGCCTGTGCTGCCAGGAGCTGGTAAAACATAATCGGAAATTGTTAAAAATGCTGTTTAAAATTAACTATAATTTTACATTTCTGCAATACCACAAAATGAAATGCGAGATACTAAACTTATGTTATTTAACTTTAAGTAGGTTTTGAAAACAATGTCCATACACTAATAACACCACAGAGTTCAATTATAACTTATATTATACAAGAACATCATCATCTTCAGCCCGGGACATCCACTGCTGAACGAAGGCCTCCACCTCACACCAACAATATCAACATCAACACAAGATTACAAGAACATCACCAATTAATAAATAATACTTTAATAATAAGTGTTGTTTAATTCTTCACAAACACCGCAAAAAGAGAGTCATAGCATTACCTAAAAATTCTACATCACTTCAACTTTACCACAAAAGAAAAATGAGAATGTACAATACTGACATTTAACTTTAATCAAGATTTAAAAATACATATTTCTTAACATCATCATCCTGCCCTCATTTACTAGGTGGAGTGTTTAATGTATTTTTACTTCTCCTTATATCTTATAAATAAAACCATCTTTCCAATAACTCCCTCTCCCATATTCTCTTCTAGAAAGTCTACACCGCACCTTAGGTTGTGCATTTACCATGGGAGGGCCCATTATGAATTCTTTTTATCACAGCTGTTACCTGAGTATGAGTATATTGAGTTCAGAAATCAATTAAAAACAACATGAAGTTGTTTTGAACACCAATGTCATCAATACTTGACAAGCACAGACTAGTGGTATGACTCTACTGCAGAGTCCGCTTGGGGAAGTACCACACCTTTGCCAGTTATTCAAGCGCCAAGTAGTAGTATTACTGTGTTTCGGTTTGAAGGGCAATGTTACCAGCGAAATTACTGGGCATGATGAGATTTAACATCTAATATCTCAAGGTGACGAGTGCAGTATGGTGCGGCACAGGATTGTAATCGCAAGTTCACAATTCTGGCACTGCTACTGTTATGGGCAGGCGTGACGCTTACCAGGTTACAATTAGGTAGTTATTTGATCTCTTGGGAATGAGATACAGTGTGTGGTGATGCGATAGGCAGTCACAAGTTAAAACCAATTTAATTTAAAATAGTATATTTTTCAGAGTTTAAGTCCTAGGTGTAAGATAAATAATATAACACAGAAAGGAACGGTATATAATTCAGGTCTCGGAATGTACATTTGTACCTATGATTTCATAACATCTATTGTTTTGTTAGGTTAGTGACCTCTACAGGGTACTAGCCAGTGTTTTCAAAATACAGTGTGCTTGGTCACTTGTATTTTGAAGCTGAACACTATACATACCTATATAAGTTTGATATTATCTTGAGTTTTATTTGTCTTTAATGAAGTCTGATTTTATGTTTAGGTTTTACCTATCATTTTGGTTTTCCCCAAATACAATAACTTAGTTTCTTTATAAACAGTAAGATTTTGTTCCAAAATATTGAAAATGCTTTCTTTTGAAGTTAACAAGGAATGAGAAGAATCAGACTGCATCATGATAGTATGAGATAACACCTGCCTATCGCCATTGCTTAACAGCATAAGCAAGCCAGCCAATAAGCCAGCAATCATAAGCCAGTATTTTTCAAGAATTTTAAGATCACAAACGGAAATAAATTCTAAAATATCACAAGTGACTCCCCTTGGCTCTACATATTTGGCACTAATGTTGTCTAATGTGATCTTCATATTATTTACAGAGGTGATATACTTATCATTATGACCAATTTTTAATATGGGATCAACACTGAAACTGCAAAAAAAACAGCAACCTCTATAAAAAGTTCATTGACTTTCAACAAAATGTATGGAACAGCTGTTTTTTTTTGTGATTTCAGGTTTTTTGATGCCATAGTAAAAGTTGTTCATTACAATGAGTATATCTACCGTTGTAAATATGGCAAGGATGCAAAACAACAGCCTGTATAATTAATTTTAATTACCCTAATCATAATAATTTATTTTCATAATCATTTGTAATTAAACAAATTAGCTACAAATTAAACTTACTAAAATTAGTAAGTAATTTTAATAAGTTCTAGTTTGTTAAATACATATAGCAGTGCCCACCCACCCAGGGTTCACCCACCTTTCCTGAGATTAAAAGTGTAGCTAGTGTAGTGTGTGTGCGTGTGTAGTGTATGTGTGTGTGTGTGTGTGTGTGTGTGTGTGTGTGTGTGTGTGTGTGTGTGTGTGTGGTGTGTGCTGTGTTATTTCAGGGTATTTATGCTACGCCTAAACCAAATCCTTTCAGCCGTTTTTACTTGTTATAGTAACAAACAATCAAAACTTTCACAATAATATTAGCAGGATGTAATATTTTTTGTTATTAAGTACTTGTAATGAATAATTATTTGCTGCAATTTATATCAAAACAAATCACAATTATTTACATAATATATGTATTATACAAAATATTTATACCTGATAAACTATGGTATGTAACTAATCAGTACATGCCTACTTGATAGCAGCACCTGAAGTTAGTTAAAGAATACAATTCAATGAACCTTGAAATTATTTCAATGGGTTTAATTTGTAAGTTGACAGTTCTACTGCTGGTACTAAAATAGATTCAATAACACTCTAGTATGAAAAGATTTTAGTGAGTAAATTCTGCTGCTTTTTGACAGATTATATCACCGATGGTATCAGTTAGATTAGATTGAATGATACCATCCTCTAACTACCTAATTTTTTTTAGAGCCATTTACTACACATAATTTCATAATATAATTCAAAGCACCACCCAAATGTCAAAATATTTTTTATTAATGACTAAGTTACGTTCTTTTTGTATGCGTATTTATTTAATTTAGTTATGATTTTTAGCGATAATCGTTCTAACAGCTTTACAATGTTGATGACGTAAGGTCATACAAGAGCTGAAAACGACAAGGTCACATTATAAATAAATTAGAAGTTTGCAGTCAAGACATTTTACCCTATGTGTTTGTGCGAGCTGTTTATCATTTCTGCATAATTATGTACAAGCCAGATTTGTTAGTTAGATTTAAGAAGAGATAAAACAATTCAAGAAATAAGAAAACGAAACCAAATAGGTATCACATTTTACAACCAAACATCCGAATGCCATGACTTATGATAACTGTATTTTATGCAAACATGTATCATAGAAATGTTAAGAGATTCGACTAATAAATGCTATTTTACGCACCTTACTTCCATTTTTAACAATTATTGTTTCCGCAAGACCAAGGGAACGGGGTAACAGGGCCGCCATTTTTCACTGACTGACCAGTGTTACCAGTTGTATAGTAATAATAATTGCTTTTTTAGAAATCTGGTTTGGCGAGATGTTCAATTTCATTATTGTAATGTGCGATTATCTGACATGACAGCCAATAAAAAATATATATATAGTTAATAAAAATGCGTTCGATGGCGATGAAGAGACATGGCCCTGAACAGTTTCACTATTTTGTCTGTGGTTCTAAAGATTTGAACGAATGAAGCAAAGTAAAAAGTTCAAAAATAAAGATTTACCCTAATTCATTTATACCATATCTGTCATACGTTTTTTGTGGTTATTGTTTGTCTAACAAACTACTTGCCCATAATATTTCTTACACTTTTGGTTATTCCACGCATATTAGTAAGTGCGCCTTGCCAATTAATTAATTAATTGGTACTATCAATAAAAATAACAAAAAATAACATAACAATTTATCAGAATTTCAATAATATGATACAAGAAAACTTGGAAAAGTACTTCAGCAAAGAACTTATTTAATTTCACAAAAAAAAATGCGAAAAAAAGTGAGCCATATCTCGCTAGCACCGTCTATGCTATGGCTGTAGAACTACGTTTTTTTGCTTCATTTCATTGCCCATGAAGCCATTGACTATACTATAAGATATCCTTTATTCAAATATTAATACACTAGCTGCAACCCACCGAAATCATGAAAAATTAATAATGACGATAAAAAGTAGCTTTTAATATGTTATTCCAGAAAATAAGCTATCTCCATTCCGAGTTTTATGGAAGTGATGCCACCATACCAAAAAGTGAAAGTTTTTGGCTCAAAACGTTATTTCACACCACAAGATCTGTTCATTATGATGAGTTCATTGAAATCCTACAATATTGCTCATGAATTCAATAGCAACCTGTATGTGTGCGCCAAGCGTAGGTACTGTTCATTGGGTTTCGTGGTTTGCAGATATAGAATTATGATAGCAATTTTTTGCTAGAAAGTTGTTGTTCTGGCAGCACTAAAACTGACATGGTATTTTTTTGGATTACATTTTTTTTCTTATTTATTAGCATCGCACGTTGTGCATTCTGCCAGTGTCAAGTTTAAGAATTTTCAAGTTTTTACTAAAATCAAATATGTCATGAAATTACAGTTAGTCACACGAACTTAGCCATAGTCAAGTCCAAGTCATGCTCTAGTAAAGTTGTGGCGACTTTACTATGAGCTTCTACAGAGTTTTGAAAACAACACGAAAATACATGTTTCACTTATATATCACTTGCCCACACTCGTGCATGCAATTCAACACTCAATGAATAAAACACCACCAATTTAAATCATTAACGGCCTTACTTAAAAAACTTTTCAACCGTTAGTCACTGCTTAAGATGCTCTGCCATCTTCACTCTGACGTGAAGTTGCACGTGTTAGAAAAAGACAGAGAAGTTTAAGCAGTGACTAAGAGAATCGAGATTATTTTAGGTAAGGCCGTATTTCGCGAAAAAACACAAGTTTAAGAAAATAATAGAATGCAACGACATGATATTATCGTGTTCCCGCCAAATCTCTGGCTAAAAGAATTGTATATTTAGGGAGTTGCTACATGGTCTCGTACCAAACGGGTCACTTGGACTTGGAGGATTTAGGTATCTCGAGTTGTTCTAGACTGACTGGTTCTATTACAACAGGCGAGCTAATAAATCAAACCATAGATCGCTGCTGTCTACACGGTCACCAACATTACTACAAACCAACTCAGGTGAAGCGACCTTGGTTTGGTAAAGCTCCCGACCGAACCGTGTAGCACCCCTTAAGATTATCTTTTCCGAATCTGATCTCTTTGCTTTTCTCTGTAATCACTAATCACTACTTTTATTTATGGTTGCACACTATCTATCAATCAATCAACATCAAGTTTACTGCTTTACAAAGAAAATAATTATAATCTGTTTTAGTTTATTGTTGATAGAATTTAATGCTGTATCTACATGTGCTTCACGCCAGAATCCTCACCACTAAAAACTTACTAAACCTCTGAATATTTGGTAACATACTTCGAGAAACCTTCGAGCTATAATAATATATTCTAAGGTCACAAACTCACAACATGTCAATGTATTATTTATACAATGTGTAACAAAAAGGTTCAACAATACTGAAGGGTAAAAAAACAGCTGTTCCATACAAAAAGGTTCATTGATCTAGGATAAAATGTATTGAACAGCAGTTTTTTTTTCGCGTTTTCAAGGTTGGCACCATAGTAAAAGTAGTTCATAATGATGAATACATTCATACCCTTCACTATTCTTGAACCTTTTTGTTACACATTGTATAAAATATGCAAACCGACCAAAAGAAAGAAAATCTCTATATGTATGCAAGTAGGATAAGGTATTATGCATTGAGCACAATAATATTACACGATAAAATGAATAGTATTATTTACAAAACAAAAGTCTAAAACACTGCTTAAAAACAAACTTTATGCATATAATATTCAGCAAAACATTTTGTGACTGTGTTAATGTCAGTTGACTTTAACCTTTCGTATGCCGCGGATCCCATCTGCCAACGTTTGTTTACCGGCAAACGAAAGGTTAAGCAGCATTTGCTATGTACAAACCAATTTAAATATAAATATTTTAAGAAGGAACAATAGTTTTAATTTTGTCTTCATTCCATACTCCATTACCAGTAAAATAATGGTCTCTTTCAAGAGCATATAACACTAAACTAAGTTTCTGTGATTTATTCAACCTATTGATGTCCAAGTATTCATGAAAATGGCTTGTTTTATTGGGTAATATCTCCTCATCAAACTTTCTCAGTGTCACTTTGATTTTATTCCATGGATACAACAATATAGAGCAATTTTCAAAGATTTCATCGGTCGAGAATTCTCTTGATAACTGCGTATAAACATATTTTACTTGAATCAGAGGAATGTTTATCCAAAATGGATGCCTTTTTATTTTATTTCGGATCTCACTATTTTTGAATTTTGTTCCTAGTGACTGAGATATACAGAAAACTAAGTCGTTGCCTTTCCCGAGTCTGTCTCCAGGAGCTCGCTCATATACTTCGTAATGCGCTGAACTACCTGAGAGTATATTTAAACTTAGACATTTCTTATTGTTGCTATACAACTTTTGCAATCTCTTGACAGCAGTATTGTTGTAATGGATCATTTTTAGGAAACGTGGATGGTTAATAAAAGTTTCAAATTCAGGTATGCTCTTTGTTTTTTCCAGTCTCTCTCGCACTGTTTCACTACTGAGGGTATAAATCTCAAAACATCTTCTCTGTGCTTCATCATTTATCATATACTCTTTCAAAATGTTTCTTATTTCAACTAAACTGTTGTAATTTCTCATAGCTATTTTGGGATGCCTCCTAATAATTTCTTTTATGTCAATCCCCCCTATGGATCTAAACTTGTAGATTATGTTTTTCAAATTATCAGGATCTCCATGAACTAGGTATAAGTTTCCTTTAATTTTGTTTGCTGGTATAATTATTTCAGACTGCAGTGTGGTGAGTGTTTCATTAATGACTGCTAGAGGTCTGTGCTTAAGAGTTGGGTATGTTTGTATGCCACGAGCAAACTCATGATCTGCGAGATCAAGCGTTAATTGAAGGTAACGCTGTATGATTTGAAGACGTAGGGAATAAAGTGTCTTCTGGTTTGTGTCTCCCGAGATAGAAGAAGTCAACGATGTCGGCCAATGTGTCATGTAATTTGCTAGTCTGTTCTCCACATTTACAATAGAAGGTATCAACCCAGACGTCTTTAAATCATCTATACGTTTTTGCTTCATTACTGTTAAATACGATGCTATTAAGCTTGGGGGCACATTTACAAATCCACATTCCGTCAAGACTTGATGTCTAAATCTTATGGTGATTGGTAATATTCCAAATAACACGGGTTCTTCAATCAGAACATCTTTGGCATATCCCAATTCATGAACAGTACGTATCAATGCTTTAATAGTACTTTCGTTAATTTTAGTGATAACTGGATGTTTGATACACAAGTATTCAGCTACGTTCTCATTTAAACCGAAATGTTTACGTACATGGTTCAAGTTTATTTCGGTTTTCTTCACATCCGACGATATTTTACGATAATGAGACATCCATTGGTGCAACCTGGTAAAGCAATGACTCTGGCGATTCATAATAAAAGTCATGATGCTTTCGATAATTAGTGAATATAAGGGCAAGTTTTCTTACTTCATCATAACCTTTCCTTCTGTATTCCGATATTTTCATTTTGTTTGATTTTCAATGTTTTCATGTTTTGTTTTCTTTTTTTTCAAAGTCTATTGATGGGTGTCACTGTCATTCAAAATCAGTGAAAATCGGTGGACTGTCAGCATAAGTTTAAATTTTTTGGCATTGCACTATGTACATTCTTCCAGTGACAAGTTTTTGAATTCCTTCTTTTAAATCTGTACGTATACATACGCGTATAGTTTGCACATTAAAATATGAACATGTGTTTTGAGATATTGTGAGACGAGCTTCAGTTTATATTAGATACACAAATGATGACTACCACAAGCTGCAGTCTTGTCAGCCGGCGGGTTGGCTGCACAATTATCATGGACGTTCGTGATTCTGATTGCGACCGTGCGCGAGCGGGAGAGCGTATAGCGCGAGTAAGTTAGTACGAGCGGGATGGCATGCTATCGGCAATCAGAATCGCGAACGTCCATGATAAGGGTGCTGATAAAAAGAATGTCAAATGACAGATAAAAATATGCCACTGTCAAATGTAAGAATTGCGGTCTAGTGCTGCCAACTTAGTACTTTAATTGCTAGACCTAGCCCATTTTTGTATGTTGTGTACTAAATTTAATATACAGGACCTAGAACCAAAACAAGATTAAAAAGCAACATTACCGTATTTTTTCTAGATACCCTAGCAAAATCTAAAGAAATCGGCATAAGCGAAACGCATTTTCGGTAAAAATAAATGAATACTATTTGAGAAAAAAAAAATGGCGACGGATGGCTGGCAAGTTGGTACTTATAAAATGTACTTTGGTTTGTAGTTCAAAAAAAGACACATTTTGGTCATATCCGGCAGAAAGCATGAAACTTGGCATGCTTGTAGCTTATATATATGTGCTTTAATGTAGAAGGAGAAACACGTTGAGAACAGATGGTTTCGCATACATTTTGTCCAAGATCGATGATGTATGATGTATGTGGTGTATGTGTGTGATGTATGTGTGTCTATTGCTAAGTTCATTTTTCTGTTGTGATTATCATGACTGTTATTATTATTTATTTGGGTGTGTACAATAAAGAGTTTATCTATCTATCTATCTATGTGAAAGGAACAGATTTTTTTTGGTAGTCTATCACTTTTTTATTTGCCATGTCATGTCATGTAGCACCATTGCGTGGTTTCGTGTTGGCAATCCTTGCGCGGTCGGTCGAGTCGGTTATATTTGGCGTTTGCCGTTTCGCTCGTTCAATTCAATGTTTGGGTGGATTTTGGGCGTGTTTGTTATTATTTTTCTTTGATTTCAAGACATTCAACGTATAAATTTGATCATTTTCTACAATGACTAAATCAAAAACAGGGCTTGTTGCTCTTGGGTTCTTAGTATTAGCGTCATTATTCGTCGTTATCGCATTTGTTAGTCCGTATTGGTTGGTCACTGATGGCAAATTAAAAGATCCTAAATTTGTAAAGATCGGTGAGTATTACTTTGTCTGGAGTTTTACATTGCGTTATAAACAATATATTTTATCTCTACTTTTCTCATTTGCAGGACTTTGGGAAGTGTGTTTCAATAAATTTGAAGAGGTACATCACTGGTATGACACAGTCTTCACAGGCTGCTGGTGGATTTTCGAAGAAGAATACTATATCATTCACGACATTCTCCTGCCCGGGTTCTTTGTGGCCACACAGTTCTTCTATACAGTTACTATGTGCTGTGTCCTGGCATCTATGTTTTTGTCAGGTCTGTATCTCAGGAGGGATAGAGATGATGACAACTATTTGACTTTATTGGTCACACTAGGAACTGTGCTGGTAATTGGAGGTGAGTGACGGTCCCTAATTAAACTTTAGAATAATAACTAGTAGTTTACAATGAACTGAGACCTCGCGACCCCCTGTATTCCATGCCTCTTGACCAATTTGGCTCAAATCAGGGGCCGTACCGTGAACCGCTTATTGCGGGACAGAATAGGCTCAGTTGCCGACTGTGAATTTTATTGCACCGGAATACGGTTCGCGGTCGCGCAGTGTTGTCAGCTTAGCCTGTTCTGACCCGCAATAAGCGGCTCACGGTACGGCCTCTGATCACTTGTCTCCTAGACTCCTTTGTTTAGCTTGGTCAACAATTCATACCATTTGTATCTGCTATTTAGTTCTATAATAAAAATATTTTGACTATTTTTTCAATCATTATTTGTTAGTTCTGACTATTTACACTGTTTTACTGGTTTGTTGTGCTGTTGTTCTTGGTTATTGACCGAATACTCAACCAACATAATAAAAATTCAAACTCCTTGTGAAGATCACAGATTATCATTAAGTATTAGAATACAATATAAGCATCCATAAATTATTTTTTCTCTTTTACAGGATTTTCAGGTCTAATATCTGTGGTTACTTTTGGAGCAAGAGGAGATGGTAGAGACTGGATGCCGAACTGGGAACACAATGATCTTGGATGGGCTTTTGCTCTAGGTGTTGTTGGAGATATACTTCTCTTTCCAGCCGGCATTCTTTTCTTAGTTGAAGCAAGGGTACAGAAGTACAAGAGGCTTCATGAAATGCAAAGCCGAGATCCATCGTCATACACGATGCAAGAAAGGAAAGTAGGATTCTCTGGGGGTCACACAGATATTTAAACTAAGTATTTTATGGAGAAATATTTAATGAGACCTTAAACAAGTATTTTTATGGATAAATATTTAATGAGCTACTTTATGGTAATAGCTATTTATTCACATTATTACCAACACACCATGGATGTCTATAATCTTAAGCATAAACAGTGCTTGCCAAGTAGATAAAAGGCTCTAGCAACGTATCGATGAGAAGTTCCATAAGTGGAAAAATATGGCACATTTTAAAATGGGCTGTTTCTTTGTTTAGTTGGATATTTTGATACAATTCTTAATGTTTTTGTACTTGTATGAATGAATCCGTCCGATTTAGACTTAAGAATTAGGTTATTGATATTCTAACAGACTTATACAGCAATCTCAATATATTATTTGTGTCCGTCCAAAACCTAGGTAAATAATTATATAAATATCTAGGTATTCTATTTATCTGTATTTTTTTTATTGAAAGTGCCTTGAAAACTTGAATAGAACTGATATTTTAAGATCATGACAAAGATTCGTCTGACATTGTATTTTTTTTGTGTAGACAATAAGACTCGAATGTTGTATTAAGAGATCTTATAGCTTATTAATCAATCACCATACTTTGTGTAAGATTTAGAAATTAAATTAAATTCTATAGTTCTATTATTAATAAAAATTCTTTAATTTAAAATAGTGTTATAAATTAAATTCCAATAAATTTAATTAAGTTAATTTTAATTTAGTTTATTACATTTGCGTTTTTAATTGAGATTTAAGTAATTTTACTTGTAACTTGATACCATTTCAGAAATGTTATTATTTACATTTTACACAAAATAAACACTTATTGATAATTGTAAAATTATGAATTTAATTTATATGTTGAGCACTCGGCTTTATTTATGGATTGTATCACAATAGACAAATCATGTGGGACAGTGTTTTTACAGAATAAAGCGCGTTTCGCCGATTCAAAGCCTATAAACACACAATGAGCTTCTGTAAGTCCCAACAGCATTCCATGAATAAAGCCACTGGCAAAACAGTCACCTGCACCTGATACACTTTCTACTTGAGTTAGGACTTTCACAGGGTAATGATTAACTACTAAAGTTTTGTTACATCTATGTGTTTTATCAGCATGTTTGATTGTAAATACACCCTTAGATCCAACTGTTACAATCATATAATCAATTTTTTGGCATACAATTTTGGCTAAAGTTATAATCTCATTTAAATCTTTAGTCTTTTCAATGGAACATTGTGGTGAAATAAAGTGTGCCATTGCCCTCAATTCGGCCAGGTTGGGAGAGCTGTAGATGATGATTTCTTTATGATGTAGAGCTTTAGTAGCTTTTCTTCTATCTGTGGTCTCGAAGAATACTGCAACAAAAAAATATATTATTGGCAGAGATTCAGTGTTTCATAACATAACTAGCCTCTCATGCGCCCGGTGCAAGCTCTTATTATAACTGCGCCCATGCCCACGCATGATCCACAACTTGGTCCTGTAGCATTATCATGGATGTTCGTTATTCTGATTGTGAAAGCATGCCCTCCTGCTCGTAACAACTCACTCGCGCCATAACGCCCTCCCGCTTGCGCACGGTCATTATCATAATCAGGAACATCCATCCATGATAAGGCTGCTAGTCTGATCATTTCTGCGCCCTGTGCTTGGGCATCGCCCTAGTTACGGTACTACAGAGATTACCCCCCGTGAATAGCCCCGTCTAGGAAGCGAGATGCTTTATAAGTGGGAGCTTGGGAGGTAGGTATGGAAGCGGCGGCGGCGTTATTTGTCTGTGCGATTAGGTAGTGGAATCTGGAATAAACCGAATACTTGTTTTACAAAGTGGTTTTACGTTGGAGGATTGATCTCTTTCATAACATTTATCTGTGTATAAGCTACTCGCACAGAAAAAATACTTATGTCACATACTAGCTACCCCACAAAATTCATTTTAGAACAGTAAAAAGTTGACTCCTCCGAGCTATAGTTCAAAGCATAAATGTATGATCATCTTGATGATCATAAAGTAAAGATCGATTTTACATAATATTACAGATTCTTTCTCTCGTTACTGATTACAACGTGACATCCCTAGTGATGCTGTCTCATTGGCGGACTACGCCCTTGCAGCTGTCAACTGTCAAATCAAATAAAAAGCTTCTATCTGTCTCTTTCTCACAAACAACAAGTTTTTCGCAGGAGACACACTGCCGTTAAAGTTTTTCGTTGTTTCTAATTTATTTAATTTCCTTGCCTTGGGTTATTTCATCGATAATGAAATAAAATCCCAACAGTAATTATCTAGTGAACCTGAACTAACCATTTCCAAGCTGCTAAATTTAACTTGGTGAGTATTCTGAGTATTTCATTCAATGTACACGCCTTGATGTCAACATGGTTTTGTTAATGCTTACATTAGTTTTAAGTGGTTTTGTTGTGTTGTTTTCATTGACGTGATACTTACAATGCTTAGTGTAATGTCAAAATGTATGAAAAGTACATAGCAAAGCGCCGGTAGTGTTTAATTATGTATTTCAAAACTACAAAGTTTGTAGGTACCTAAGTACTTTAAGTCTAAGGTCCTAAGTAGTTTCTCCTTGTACCTAACTTGCACGACCAGCACCCACAATTAGCTGATTCACTAGAACTGGGCTCAGTATTCTGTAATTGTTTATATAATGGTGGGTAACTTTAACAATTATTATAGTTCATACATGATAATAATATATCCTAAAAGTAGTCAGAACTGAAATAGTAATTTAATGTTAGGGCGTTTATTTACTCAGTACTTAATTGGTAATGATTAGCTATACTTCATACAGTTTTAATGTATGTAGGTACCTACTTAAGTAAACCCATGATCCAAAAAAACAAGGTCTGCTACTCCGGGAGTGACACTTGCTTACGTCACTCCAGTTGCCACTTTATGGCAACAAAATTTGAAAATTGGGAATCAAATCTTTCAATAATTTACTAATTATAAAATATGCAAATCATTTCAATTGTCATATCGTGTCCGCTCAAGCGAAGTGATTCAAGTTAAAGTCGAATTAACATAGTTTCAACCAAAATCACATAGTTTTATGGGATTCCCACAGGTAATATATGGAGAATGGGGAGTTATGATTTTGTTTTTGGACATTTCACGTCAATGACGTAGGCTTGTGTAACCCACGTGACCCTTGTCATTTGGGAGTGTCATACCTGGCGCAGTATATTATTATACCATGAGTAACCCTACCTGCAGAAATATTGATTGCAAATAAAATTGCGTACCACAACATGCTAATGAATGTTTCTGGCCCAAGTATGACTTTGAAACAGTTTAATAAAGATTTTTAATTTGGGGCCTGCTTAAAAATGCCTGTTAAAGTTAAATAATGTTAGTTGTTATTGTGCACTTCGTATTTTGAATGCGTAGAAGTCAAATTATAAGAGTAAACTTAAATAGCGATTTTAAGTATGGCTCTTGTCTTCTGTCTAGTGCCTAGGTATAGATATAATTTTTATATTTTCAGATATATACAAAGACATGCCTGACTGACTTATTACTAATTATAAATCGGGAGCCAATAAATTCACTCATTATCCAAACGATTGCAGAAACAAAAAAAACAGAAAATAAATAGTAGTAGCTAAATATAAAGTACATGTAATACTTGTATTATATTAATAAATTTCACTATCTGTGTATTCAGCCCGTCTCCTTCCACTGCTGGGTATGGGCCATCACACCACATCATCACACCACCACCATCACACCACCACACACACACCACCACACACACACCATCACACCACCACACACACACACACCATCACACAACCACACACACACACCAAGCTAACATGATGGATGGTGTGATTCACACCATCCTTTCTGATCCTGCATGAGTCTTATTCATTGGTGTTCAACATGCTTTACAATCTCGTCTGACCAATTGGTCTGGTCGTCTTCCTCTATGACGTCGCCCGTTTTGCAGATTATATATTATGTACCTAATAAAAAAACACAATATGACAAAAAGACAATGGCCTCGAGGTGGGAAAGAGGATATGTATAGTCATTATTCTATGTACACCAAATCCAAGATTAGTCATGCTTGGTAATTAATCAAACAAGTAATTTACTGCCATTTGCGCTACCTACCTATTAAGGGGTCTGTTCAAAAAAATCACGTGCAGTCATAGCAGTTTTTGACGGTTTTTATGAGTTTGTGTTTTTCCACAAAATATGTTTGTATCTATAAGATGTGAGAAGTGATGTAGCGCTTTTGTAATCTTTCTAATTTTTTTTAGATATGTAGACAAAATATTGACAAAACCTCTATTTTTACACATTACAACAGTTATAATCATTCAATTTTTACAAATTTAGCACAAACATTTACTTGTAATTAATATAGTTTATCACGAACTAACGGTCTTAGTTTTGAAAAAATATTTATATTATGCTTGTAATAAATTAAACATGGGTAAAAAAAACGAAAATCGAATCTTGACACACACTAATCTGCGTAACTGCCATATTTTTGATCAGCTAAATGTGGCCCTATCCCATTCAGCTTTAGAATAATTATCGATCGCTGTAAAAAATGTGCTTGAAACATAGATGAGTGCAGCCTTAATGTAGTTATTTTTTAACAGATTTCTATGTTTTTTTAGTTAATGGTAGCAAGTAAGGAGACAAACAATACACTCTTGTGATGTTTAGATTTAATAAGGACTACCCAAGAGCCCAAGACCAAAGTAGAGAGCTGGGTTGACTTAAGTTGTTAGCAGGGAGAATAGGGAATAATGCATGTGTTTTTTATTGACACAAAAAAGCTGACTGGCAACAAAACATCAAAGTAAATTTTTTATAAGTGCACAAATAACGAAGTTATAAACATTTTAGTTTCATGTTAGACAGGCACTACTAGGTTTATGACGTCAAAGTCCACGATTCCTAAAAAAAACTATTCTAGCACGTGTTTTGCTAGAAAGGGACAGATGACTCCCTCCCAAATATTTTGAACACTTATATTTCATAACTTTACTAGCCGATTTCAATGATTTTTTCGACGTAAGCATCAGATTCAGTAAACTTTCGATTTATCTTTCTTATTTATATATATATGATTTTATAATTGAAAAACACATGCATATTCCCTATTGAATATTTTTTACTTAAATGACGTGTTTCCACACTTTGGGTATTTCAATTCCAGAGGTCATAATATTTCTTACTGTATGCATTAAAACATAGTTACAATGTCAAATAATAATCTTGTATAAACTTAGAATAAGTTAAGATAATCACATTTCAATGTTAATTTATACAGTTCTCACGGTAGTAGGCACTTTAACGCATGTGAACTTTTTGGCATTGTACTTCTTGGTGAATGTTATGTTGCTTACGGTGGTCTGAACACATGTCAGTGACGTTACATACGGGGGAGCTACCATCGTTTTTCTTGCTAAAACGGATAGGTCTTCATTGAAAATTTTTAGTTCATCTAAATGCCGAGAAGTATACATAAGCTGGTCGCATGATACCTACGTAGTTACGCACTGACCATTCAGATTCTTGCGAAACATTTCACATGTTGTCGCCTTCGTACTGTTTGTTGTTATTCATCTCAGACACAACCTTGTAATGGTGTTGTGTAAAACAGCATATCCTTTTTAGGCGTCTCTACACTGTTATCTAATTGACGAAGCTCTTTCAAGTCTGCTCTAATCAACAAGTTGAGTTCTACATGCTAATGATTCTATTCCATTTGTAAGCAGGCTGTAGGTATCATTTATAAAAATTGCTCCATTTGTTATGAATGGTTAGACATAGTCTACAACGATCCAAGATGAAGGTTCTTACGACCTAGCTTGATCCAACGCGAACAAAATATACGGGTCTGTTATGAATAGATAGTAACTATTATATATTCTGTGGCAGTAAGTAGGTATACATTCGTAAAGTTACGCGCAAAGCTAGGTCACCCACCTACTTCTTTTAAGTATCATTAACGTTTCAGAGACAATGAAGAGTAGAAGCTTGGCCGGTAATTGTGGGATTGGCGTTTTCGTCATCGCCCTTGTTACAGTGGCATTGGCATTCGGCACGCCCAGTTGGCTGGTCAGCGACTCGAGGATACGGGGCGCCAGGCTGGACAGGTATTTACCAGATAGTCTTAAGGTCGGGTCACAAAGACGAGAGTGATCGGCGCGGCGCGGGACGGGACATACAGAAAGCGGGGATCGCGCCCGCTTTGATATCGATTTGATATTGGCTGTTAATTAAATAATAGATAATATTAAAAACAAAAGCTATAATTTTATTATGAAAACTGACGTGGTTTTGACACATTTTTGTTTTATTTATACGGGAATACTCACGTTTACTCAGCTGCTCTGTTTTCACTCTTTGAAAAAGGTCACCGGATGTGATCGAAACTATAGTCGGAGTATCCGATTTAATTAAACGTGAGTATTCCCGTATAAATAAAACAAAAGCAATAATTTTTTTGCTAAAATTGTGGAAATGGGGACGCAAAATAAATTAAATATCGGTGGAAATTTTTCACGAAGCGCCACCTATCCCCAAACTAAGCAAAGCTTGTAATATGGAAACTAGATAGCTGATAGAATACTTATATAAGTACATTTTTTTTGTAAATAAGTACTTGTACTTTTATATGGACCTGGGTATGTCCTTAAACTGCAACCAGACCCACCGGAGGACGGGCAGCAGCGTCCTCTTGGTTAACGGTGGTGACCATTCTGCGATCCCCAAGCCGCCTGCCAAGCGTGGGGATTATTGGGAGGCCTTTGTCCAGCAGTGGACGTCTTATGGCTGACGAGTGCGAGTAGGTACATATACTTTCAATACATACTACACCCAGACATGGAACAAACACTATGTTTGTCACATAAATATTAGCCCTCGGTGATGATCGAACCCACACCCTACATGCTACCATGTAGGGTGTGGGTTCGATCACCACATGGCAGACATGCTACCAATTGAGATATAAGGCATTTAAAAAAAAGATGAAATAAAATAAATCTACAAGTTATAAGCTATCTCACAGAGTACTTGCGAAATGGACAATATAAGAAATAGACTAATAGCGACATAGCCGAATGGCTACTTAGTCCAAACGCTTATCGGAAATGACATTTAGGCAAACGCGATTAAGGCACACTGCGTTATAGGTAGGCAGCGAGCAAATGGTATGAAACCTCAGAGATATTGATGTGGATTTCCTTTACCATTAAAGTCTATTATTTATTTTGTCTGTTTTCTAGATTGGGACTATGGAGCCATTGCTTCAGATCGCTGCCCGACCCCTTAGACCAGTACCAAAGGCGCTTCTTTGTCGGCTGCCGCTGGGTATACGACCCGTTTACGACTGGATATGACAAAATCCGCGGATACTTGCTACCTGGTAATACAGCTGAACTTTAATAACTACATAATTATTAGCGAAATAAGACTGAAAAAGATCACTGTCATAAAAAAAGTGGCGGAGTCAGAACCAAAAAGCCGTGAAACTTGACAAGGCGCGCATTGGAGAAGTTTCTGACTGCACCTCTAACCCTCGGCAGCTTAAATCTTGCTCAATGCCGGCGGCAAACTAATTTTATGATGTGCACAGTGGCATGCACTGCTCAAGTGGGTGTTTCCCAATAGTTACAATCCGCAGGGTGTCTTCAAGTCGCGAGTGAATCGGTTTCTTCTAGGCAAGCGTGCTCCATCGTAGATTGCATCTTCGCTTAACATCAGACGAGATGGCAGTCAAACGTAAGCTCATTAACCATAAAAAAATAACTTTTATATTAAACTGAAAAAAAAACATTAAAAAGAAATGTATAGGTACACAAAAACTAAATCATAAAAGGTTCAACAATACGAAAGGGTACGTATATGTATACTCACCATTATGAACAACTTTTACTATGGGGCCAACCCTGAAATCGCAAAAAAAATAACAGCTGTTCCATACAAAAAGTTCCTTGACCTTGGACAAAATGTATGGAACAGCTGATTTTATTTTCGTTTGGGTTGGCCCCATAGTAAAATTTGTTCGTAATGATGAGTACAGACATACCCTTCAGTATTGTTGAGCCTTTTTGTTACACGTTGTATATATAATAATGCTAGGGCCTCACCAGCGTGTAATGCCATTATTTAGCACGGTATTTTATACAGTACTTAATATGGCCGGGTGTTAGCACGCGAATACGCTAGTGGCATTATTATCGTGTTTAGACGTTAGCCGATATTCAAAGTCAAATGATAGTGTGGCCACCCATGTAACTCATTGTTTAAAATGCATCATTTAAGGCTCGTTAATTATTTCGTTTTTTTTTATTACCTAATAAAAAAGCTAATCATCAATAAATATTTAATTTAATTTAAATTTTGTTTTCGTTGATATGCTCTATCAACGAAAACAAAATTTAAAATAATTCAAAAATAAATAAGTTCTAAGTATTTTAATTTCAAGCTAGACAGAGAGCGCGCTATACTGAGCTATGACGTCAAGCCTCAGGTGCGGCATACAAATGCTATATATACTAACACGTGCTTTGGGAGAAAGGGATAGAGCATCCCCTCTCTATCCCCACCTAAAAGTTTAAACGCTCATATCTCAGAGATTTATCAGCCACTACAATTTATTTTTTCAGTATGTGTAATGTATTTAGTTATATTCATCACTAAGCCTGTTATTTGTCATAAATTAAACATTAGGCCACACGCCTATTATGAATGTGTAATAAGTATACTATTTTAATTTCAGGGTTCATGATCGCAACACAATTTTTCTTCACACTCTGCCTTCTTGGTGTTCTCATATCTACGATATTGGTACTAATATTTTTCCTGTGCTGTGGGCCCGATCAAAACAGATTTTTAACTCTGGTCAAAAGCATCGGATTTATTATGTTGGGATCAGGTAAAAATAACAACAATAAATTAATAATATTCTTGGGTCTTGTAACATGAGGCATTTATAATTTTATGTATATATATCATTATTATTGCAGGAATATGCGGAGCGATTGCTGTCATTGTGTTTGCTTCCCTGGGAAATACTGATGGATGGATGCCAGATCATCCAAATAACTATTTAGGTACGAAACAATTATTTTGTCTTCGGGCAATACAGAATTCGCCCAATTTATTCTAAATTCACTGTTATACCGGGTGTTAGTTTGAACACGGTTATTCTTCTAGGATATCATTGTACACATCAATATGAACAACTTTTACTATGGGGCCAACCCTAAATCACGAAAAAAAACAGCTGTTCCATACATTTTGTCCAAGATCGATGAACCTTTTTGTATGGAACAGCTGTTTTTTTTCGTGATTTCAGGGTTGGTCCCATAGTAAAAGTTGTTCATAATGATGAGTACAATGATATCCTAGAAGGATAACGGTGTTCAAACTTACACCCTGTATATTATTGCGGTTGGTAAAGCTTTTTTTAAAACCGCCCGCATTCTTCAGTCTGTCCAGGGACATGCGACTGTGGCAAAATATGGGGAGCGTAACTACGTACCTAGTATGTTTTCTGTGGCTCAACATAATCACGGTAAATATTTAGTACGTCTATGAGATTAGTTAATCTTGTACGTTTAGGAGATAAATTAATCTCGTACGTTTAAGAGATTAGTTTGTATAAGAAAAACAATAAGATTTACACTAATATACGAGATCACTCGAAACGGTAGTAATCATCGTAAATTTTCACAGTATGAGTGTAATTACGAGTGCGAGATAGCTAGTTATTCTGTTTTCACTCTTTGAAAAATGTCACCGGATGTGATCGAAACTAAATATAAATAAAACAAAAATGTGTCAAAACTACGTCAGTTTTCATAATAAAATAGTTATTATAGTCACCGCGTTAACAACTGAGTCGTGCGGCCATAAATCATGGCCGCACGACCCACAAGTGCGACCACAAGCAAGACCCACAAGTGCGAGCGAGATAGACATAGTGAATGATTTATGGCCGCACGACTCAGTTGGTAACGCTGTGACTATAGTACCTATAGAATGTGTTTTTTTTAAACTAATTAACTTTTGTCAATTTCATAATAATTATATTGCATTTTTGTTTTTGTTTTGTGTTTTTACTTTGTTTTTGTTTGTATTGTCTTTTAAACCAATTTCGAGGAAGAGGGGGGTTCTCGGTTGTATGTTTTTTTTCTCTTTTGGCGCCTCAGAACTCCGTCATTTATAGATTGAATTTAGAAATTCCTTTTTATTCGAATTCGATCGGTTCAGTAGTTTTGTTTTTGAACCATAATAATTGAAAAAAGGCGTCATCCAGGTAGTCAAAATTGAAGTCGGTTGAATACTAATTTTAAATGTTAAACTGAATTATTGTTCCCTTGTTTGTCTAGCATTTACGTGTATATATATATTTTTGGCAATAAAATTATTTTTATCTTTATTTTTTTTTCCAGGTTGGTCCTTCGGGTTGGGAGTGGTGGGATCAGTCGCGTGCGTCGTCGCGGCCGCGTTGTTTCTCACTGAAGCCAACATCCAAGCCAAGAAACGCAACAAGATCAAAGAGTCGCAAGCCCGCTTCGAATTGGAGTACGAATCGAAAGCGTGAGAGTGTGACAAACCACACCAAAATAATTATTTAGACTAGTTAATTGACTTTACCACTTATCAGCTTTATTATTTTTTGTAATAAATATAAATTAAAAACATTAAAAAACACGACTGCCCTGCACAAAAAACGAATAAAATATTTTAAAAAAACACATTTGAAAATTGCACCGACATTATGATTATAAAAAAATCACTCGCACATGTCACTCGCGATGATGTAAAATAATATTTAATAGTAAAAATATTCTGTCTGTAAATGTTCAGGCATTTAGAAGTAATGGTGGAACAAAGAAACTCACATGCATTACATTCCTGAAAACATTACATTCCTTTTATTGGGTAGTCGTGTAAAAAGATATGTGCCAGCTAAAATTCAGAATACAATTCGTATAGCCCAGACGGGTTGTCGAAAAAAAGGACCGCCTTTTGGCCTAGAGTTTTTTCGGGTTAAATGCTAACCCGACTGAAGTAAGAGGTACGAATTAGGTTCTCGCAGATGAATATGGACCACCGTCTGACCAACGAAAGATAAAGATAATCAAGAGAATTATAATTATCATCTCTATTGCGCTTGTCTGTTAATGGTAGTAGGTAGGTTGATATTATGGTATATGGAGGATGGGAAAAGTCTGCAATGACAAAAGAACTAATATTCTAATAGCAGCACGAAATACTAAACTTGAAATGGAATTAGTGAATTCACTCAAGTTTTGAAGTTTCTTCGATTGCTTTGCATTTTTTTGAATCTCTAGGGCGGGGTCAGCTGCCCGTCCTTGCACTCCCTGGCGACGCCCATGATACCTGCTTAAAGTTTTGGAACTGTTATCACCAAAATATTTTTATGCTTTACGAAATGTAGCAGTCTAACTAATATTTACGTTGTTTTATAACCCCTTAATATTTAGGCACTTCTTAACTGCTCCTTAAAACAACGAAATGAGTTATTATGATGTTGTTTTCACTAGAAAAAGTTAATATAATTATATTTGAACTTTTTGATGTGCACAAAAATGTATTTTAACTTGTTAATAGTTTTTCCACTTTTCTATCTTACGAGTAGCTGAAGCACATTTTTATTAATGTTGATTGTTTTTTTTAAATATAAATAATTTGTAGTGTAAGTAGTATGAGTAAGTTATATCTCAGTGTGCAACTTAAGTAAGCATGATTTAAATGTATGTGAGACCAGCGAGATGTGCCTTTTGCTATCAATTTATAATTATGATAATAACAGTAGGTAATAAATGTTTTATAGTGCAAGTGTCTATTTGTGTATTTTTAGAACAGGCGAGTGTATTTTTTGTTCTAAAACAGGCTTGTGTTTGACCACAATTTTAGTATCTCTGTCTCTTGTCACTGCGAAATGAAGTACGTTTGCGTTGTACCAACCATTTGTGTTGCACAACACAAATGATTGGTACTTTGTAAGATAAAGAGGGCCCTACTTAAAATGGATTAACTTCTGCGCAATACTGCAGTGTGCAATTGTAACTAACGTCATTTAACTTTAAGCAGCGTTTTAAGAAAGACTCTGAATGTTTATTTTTCTAAACTAAACATTACTATTTTTAAATTATTGTAAGGTACTTACTTGAAATATTTACGTCACCATTATGACACGATTCTCATAAATTGTGAAAAACTACGTCCATCTAAGTACTAAGGTTACAAAAAAACCGTGAAATCTCAATTTTCATAATGTTGAATGCAAAATAAAAATTGTGTAATTTATTTCATTATTACAATCATGTACTGATCTGATTTTCCTCCATCCATAATTTTATAATTAAGTAGGTAGTATTATTACTTTTATACGAGTATACTTTATATTATTTTAGAGCCTACATCTACAAGCAGCTAACATTCATTTTATTAAGTTATATTACATGTAATATCAAAGATAAACTAGTTCTAAGTACTTATAATACTTGATGGATATCAGAATTTTAAGTCGTACGTAACTGCCGTCCTTAGAAATAAAATGTTTACAATAATTATTATACTTACTGAGTAATATGTTTTGTTTTATACCTTTACCAGTAACCAGTATCCATTTAAAGTGTCTACAAGGGGGGGTCAAAAACGGTCTGACGGTGAAATCGGTAATTAAATTGTGTGCGCGGCAGCGAAAGTGATAATGGAATGGACGGGCCCAGGGCTAGCAAATCGTTCAAAATTAACATTAATCAACAGTTTGTATTGTCGTATCGTACGGCTCGCATGTCGCAAAGACAAAGTATAACTGACACGAGGAGAGCCGGCGCAATTACTAAGGCGCTTGGGCTCTACTACTGACTAAGTTTGAGCTGCGTTTTTATGTAAGTAAGGCCGATATACAGCCTTACCTAAAATAATCTCGATTCTCTTAGTCACTGCTTAAACTTCTCTGTCTTGTTCTTGCATGTTACACTTCACGTCAGAGGGAAGGTTGAGAAGTTTTTTTAAGTAAGGCCGTATTGTGTTTATTTCTAGCCAAAATTAAAAAAGTAGTCTGCAGTGACATAAATGATTATAGTATTTGTCACTGTCACTCAGTGTTGCCACAAAAATGCACGGTAATCAGCACTAATTTACCACCTACCGTCAAAGCATGACAACGGTGACGAAATCTACCGTAATTTGCAGAGGATATTATTTTGTAAAAAAAAGTCACAATTTTTAAAGAACCATTTTTTTACTTACTTATAGTTTATTTTTAATTGAAAAAGTTAATTCCAATGCTCTGAAATAATTATCCGTCAAATTTACCAATGACATCTTGGCAACATCGTATCATTTCTGCTTTTATTTATTTTTGTGAATGCGGATTACGAGAAATCAGATTTCCGATTAGATTCAAGATCAACGAAATTGGCGAACAAACATACAAAAAAACTACAGTTGAATAGAGAACCTCTTTTTTTTAATCGGTTATTAAATCAGAACATTCTTAAAAACTTGCTGATGTTCGTATCAGATTCAGACATTTTTGTATTTGTTTTTATCAGTATCCATGTAAATATTCCGAATTACAATAATATTCTTATAGTAACTTATTTGTATATTCTTTTTCAATAAATAGTGATTAGTGCGATTAAAAAGTTAAAAAAAATAAAAAATTACACCGTATTTTCCCTAGCGCAGTTTTTCTTAGAATCTACCGTTTTTTTTACACGGAATCAACGTAAACCTAAATTGTGACATGGCAACACTTCACTTGTCACTGTCACTCACAAAGGGTGCGGTGCGAAATTTAACAAGAGCGAGAATTTTCATTCTCATCAACAAAATCTATGTTGGTTAGCAGTCGCACTATACGCTTATTTCGGACCGTACTCCCTGAGTTTTGGTCAAAATGTCAAAGTCAAAGTCATACAAACGAAACGAACGACATCAACGAACGAAACCAAACGAAAGCGTTAAGTTAAGCGTTTGTTTGTTTCATTGTAATTATTTCAAATAAACTTAAGATTAGAAGCAAATCTGTGCAGAAAACGAAAGTGTGGTCATCTATCTACAAAATTTCATCAGCAATATGGCAGCCGCCAATAATGAATATCCAAAGGCTTCAAGTAAGTTCAACTAACCGGGCACGCCCAATACGCCCATTGCCGATTTGTTTTGTAATTCCTAGTAGGAATTTCCTACTCACTAGTCGTAAATAATACTCCAGTTACGATTATACAGATCAAATATCAATTTCAGATGCCACTCTTATCGGAGCTTCGATCACATACTTGGCAGGGCTCTTTCTCTTGCTGTCATTTGCTGGACCGTATTGGATCGAATCTTATCCTGAAATGTTTTCATCTTTCAAACGCATGGGACTGTGGGAGTACTGCTTCGACCGCTTTCGCTTCCCAGCTTATCAATTTGATAAGTTGTTTGATGGCTGCCACTACATATTCAGTGAAGTAAGTATTGTTGTAAAAAGCTCTTATGTGTGAATTTCAATGCGAACCATCATTACAATTAATAAGTTCAATATCATGTTGTCTCATGATTGGCAAGCAAATATGCTTAGCTGGGATGTGCCCATATCAATTGAAATTATTTAACCTTTTGACCATCACGGCAAAATTGCATCGCCATGCCATGTTAAAAATATATTTTTTATCAGTTATTGATAATTAAGCATTTTAAAAATGCCATATTTTTTGTCACATAGAGGTTGTTGGAGCTCAGGGCCCGCTAGTGCTTGTCACGTATAGATGACTGTGGTGGTCAATAGGCTTATGATTCTCTATCAAGATTTTCTTTCGTTTTTATAGGTATCCATCTGTCTGCTTTCACTTGAAATATTATTTGTCGGTTTCATGTGACTGGTTAATATATTAGGCTAGATGACTGGTTTTTTTAATTGTCCTATTAAAATGTGGCCCATAAATATAGCTGATTAATGAAAAGAAAATGAAAATCTGATCAAAAATAAGCAACTTATAAGCATTTTAATATCACGCTAGATAGAGAGACGAAACAGCAAATCGTGACGTCACTTCTCAGTATGCCATATAAATTCTATTCTGACAAGTAAGGCGTGACGTCATTTTTTGTTTTGTGGGAAAGGGACAGAGTTGTCTCTAATGAAAACTTTAAATGCTCATATATCAGAACAAAACGGTTAATATACTATATTTACTTAAATTCTTCATCAAAGCTATTGGTTTCAACGATATAAACATCGGTCATCTACCCTATTATCCAATACTCAACAATGCCTACCCAAGAGAATGTAACCTATGTCAATGATAATATTGTTATTATTATGTCAGCAAATGTTAACTATAGTTCTTAGACAACCTGATTGTGAACACCAAAATTATCTAAATATGTGTAAATCTGAGCTACAATCACATTTTTGTTTCCAGGAGTTTTATGTCATCCGAGAATGGTTAATCCCTGGATGGCTGATGGCTGTCCAATCATTTGTCACATTGGCTCTGATGCTCTCACTAACATCTCAAGTTTTGCTGGCATGTGTGATTGTACGTTGGCCGCTGCGTACAGTGCTGCGCTATGAGTGGATTTTTGTCTCATTTGCATTTGGAATGGTTGCAACATCCAGTAAGTGCAAAATTTTAAGGAAATATATTATTCTTACTAACAAGTCATTAAGGATCGACAAGTTGACGGCTCGAACTCATCAGTGGGCGCGGCTAAAAAGCATGCTCTCTTCATCAAACAAACTGTGGGAAAGGGAGAAATAAAGATAAATGAGCGCGCAAATATTTTTTTTGTCGACCTTTGGCTGCAGTAATGTAGTTGAATAATTTCTAAGTTAATTTATTCCAACTTAAATTATTTTAAATGTTTATGGACTAAACTATGTCGCTTGATAAATTATTTTAGAGTTTTCGTATTCCTTATGTTATTTATTTACGTCCAATGTGGCGTTAAAATTGAGCTAAAATACAAGATGTTTCCTGGCTCATAACTTTCATGTTTATTAACTTTTTACTTTTTACTTTCGTAATAATTTACAATCCTAGATAATGAAGAGATTAATCGATATAATACTTAGTCTTGGACCTACAAAATTACATAGTGGAGTAGTAATACTACCGCGTTTCTATGGAGAAGTGACCAACTTGTCTACTCTTAAGTGATGGACCACAATCTCTTTTTAAAACTTCCTCATAGTCTTCATAAGAAATAAGTTTTAGTAAGTTGATTCTTAAAAATATTAGCAGAAATTAAACATGGAAATATTCTTTATCCACAGGTGTATTCTTATTCCTCGCGGTGTCTATATTCGGAGGTAACTGCTACCGCCGCGATTGGCTGCTGTACCCATCTTTCAATGTGCTGTCATGGTCCTATGCGTTTGCTGTTGTGGCGTTCATTTTGTTTGGTACGTACATAAACTATTTAGTAATAATTGTTTTTCAACCAACTTCAAAAAAGAAGGTTCTCAATTCGCATGTATAATATTTTTGTGTGTGTATGTTACGCAATTAACCTGCCAATTCTGAATTGATTTTGATGATTCTTAATTTTGTCTGGTAGATGATACTTCAGAGGTAGTCCCATATACTTTTTTATCGAAATCGGTTCAGTTGCTTGGTTTTAAAATGAAAGTAACTGGAAAATTTGAAGATGTCATTCAGGTAGTCGAAATTGAAGTTGTATTTGTTTTTAAAGTGTATTATTTGTCAGGCTGCTAGTCTAACATTTGGCCAATATAATCAAATATTAGTATTTGGTAACCGAAAAATTTATGATATAGTTAAATGCCTAAACTAATAGAATCATCCAATCATTATTATGATGTGAATAGGGTAGATGACTGATGTTTATATAGTTGAAACCAATAGCTTTGATGAAGAATTTAAGTAAATCTAGTATGTTTATTGAAAAAATAATTTAAATTGGTTAATAATGTTCTGATATATGAGTGTTTAAAGTTTTTATTAGAGACAACTTTGTCCCTTTCCCACAAAACAAAAATCGACGTCACGCCTTACTTGTCAGAATAGAATTTATATGGCGTACAGAGAAGTGACGTCACGATTTGCTGTTTCGGCTCTCTGTCTAGCATGATATTAAAATGCTTATTTTTGATCAGATTTTCATTTTCTGTTCATTAATCAGCCACATTTTTATAGGACAATTTAAAAAAAACCAGTCATGTAGCCTATTATAACAATTTTGATGAAAAATAGAACACAAACATACATTTTCGCATGTATATTTTTTTCTCTTTTTTTCTGCCTTCGACTAGTAACTGTCATTATCAGATTTTCTGGCTTCATGAATAATATGAGCAAGGATGTCTAATTGTAATTGTTTTTTTGTTCTTACACCACACAGGCATAGCAGCAATTCTTCTCTACCTTGAATCGTGCAAGTTATACGAACTACGTGCCGAAGCCAAAAACCTTGTGGCTCAAATGCAGCACAGCCAGCCGGAGCACGCCCTGAACCAGTTCCGGGAGCAGTTGCAACAACAACGCCAAGGTGGCGGCAATTGGTAACTTTACCGGTATCATACAGCTTGGTAACGATCTAGGAATGCTTGTATTTTGACGAAATCCATGATATAAATTTTACCTTACAAAACAATAAGAAACTTGTATAAGGATTGATTTTTCTCCTAAAGAACAGTTATTTATTTAATGATAGGCGAGCAGCATTATGCCGATGTGCCTGTATCAAACAGTGTTGAATTTCAGTATTTGACTGTTAAGTCTATCTTCTCCTTTTTTATCCATTTATCCAGACTGTTCTTAAATGCGTTTAAGGATTTGGATGAAATTATATCCTCAGGCAACCTGTTCCAATTATAAACGACTCTATTGCCGATAATAAATAAACAGCAGTTAATAAACTTCGTAGTTTATTTCAGTTTAACATTTGATTCTTGCATTTCTACTCACTTTTTCCAAGCTGTATTCAGTAGTTAATAACAACTTGGCACTGTAGTCATGAATCTCTTATTGACTTTGTTTTGTATATCTAAGGGAGTTGCATTACTTTTGAATTATTAAAAGCACTTAATATGTATAGGTTAATTTAAATGTTTTTTTTGTATACTATCAATTCATTGATAAATAATGTATATTGTACTTACTAGGTTTCAGTTAATTTTATTGAATTTTGAAACATGTAAAATAGAATCTCACAATTAATTCCGCTACTTTTACCTATATTAAGCATCTACATATGTTAAAGAAGATGGAGATATAGTTCTTATAGGACCATTTATTTGTATACAACATGGTCGATTTCATACAAGAACAGAAATTAGACCAAGCTATAAAAATAATTGAAATCCATTATAGTTGAGCGAGATAAAGTGCCTTGTTCTTAGAGAACTTGCAACCAAAACAATAAATCACATGTTTTTTTATTATTTCATTATTGTATAATGTGTTTAAAAATAATGCATTTAAAATGAATTAATTGCGTTCAGATTTTAACTGGTACGAGTATTCTGTATTTATTTTTGTCAAATACATAAGTACCTGGGACCACTTCATATTCATTCATATTATTATGAATTGTTCTATCTCAATAAGTCCATCTGTCCTCCTCATCCCTCTGCATTATGTAGGTTGCTGATAAGCACACTGCCCACTGAGGTTAGAGGTTCAATAGAATCGAAGCTATTATGTCACGTAGTTTATTGATAAGCAAGAGTATGTAAAAATTCGTTAAATGTCTCACAATGTCCCACAATTTCCACCGCAAGTGCACTGTCGAGATGTATTTTTGTATTATTACTAGAGGTCGCCCGCGACTTCGTTCGCGTACGGAAGAAATACGGCCCGCTCTCAAAATTCACCACGTTTTTTACCCCCGATTCACGTACTCATTATTTGTACTTGAATACAAAATTTAGAAATAAACAACTTACATTCAAAATTTCATCCCCCGTTTCACCCTCTTAAGGATTGAAATTAAAAAAACAACGATAAAAGTTGCGTCAGTTTCCAACCTTAAGCCTAAATAATAAATAATGTGATTTTTACTTTGAAAATGAAGGACTTTCCAATACACAACTGCATCACTTTTTTCACCCCTTCGGGAGTGGAATTTTCAAAAACGCTGAGTCATTAATTTTAAACCGCCATTCTAAACACAAAATTTTAAGATCCTAACTTCGAAATTGACGGACTTTCATATAAACTATTATCCCCTATTTTACCCTCTTAGGGGTGAAATTTCCATAAATCCTTTGTTAGTGGATACCTACACTTCACAAAGAACATACCCTCCAAATTTCATTTCTCTAGGACCAGCGGTTTAGGCTGTGCGTTGATAGCTCAGTCAGGACTTTGAATTTTATATATACAGATTATGAAAACTGACGTGGCTTTGACATATTTTTTATTTTATTTATGTATAAATAAAACAAAAATGTGATTTAATTAAACATGAGTATTAAGTTTTAATTAAACATGGAGTATTCCCGTTTAATTAAATCTGATACTCCGACTATAGTTTCGATCACAGCCGGTGACCTTTTTCAAAGAGTGATAACAGATAGAAACTATAGTCGGGGTATCCGATTTAATTAATCGTACTCCCGTATAAGTAAAACAAAAATGTATTTTTGTAGTTTAAATGCAGTTCACTATACTATAACTGAACTTTGATGTAAATGTTTGTCACTGCGAAATTACGAGTATTCTGTGCAATACTTGCGAAAAACGTGTAGTTAATTATTTCTGTCTTAAAAAGTTGTCAGTAAGTAGTTACTTTATTGACATTATTATTTTATATTTTAGTTTTAATTATAGGTCTTTAGTTTAGTCTTTTTTATAAGTTTCAAATTCACATAATCCGTCCAAATATGCATTGCCATTACATAAATATTGTAAGCATGTTGTACTGAATTGAATAAATCATGCATTATTTTGTAATATTTTTGAGTTTGTTTTTATTCTAGAAATAATTTGTACCCAAGACTGCATAGTTTGTCATAGGAAAACAAAACATATTCTTTTGGTAGCTACACGCAGACGTAGAAAGGTAAAGATAGAACCATTATAAATAAAATAAATATTGGTGGACGTTTCAGACAGCGCCATCTATCCCCGAATTTAGAAGGGATAGAATAGAATATCAAAATTATTTTTTATGTAAATGCATACATTTAATATATACGTTATACATAAAATACCCAGGCACAGAACAAACATCTTTATTTGTCGCATTTGTTTTTATACCCTGGGTGTCCCTGTCCACACCTCTCAAAACAGACATACCTACTATACACCAGCGAAAGTGATAATATCACCGTCGCTGCTAGATACCACAGAGCTATAAGAAAGGAAGGCAAAAGAAACGAAAGTCATAAGTAAGTAAGTTTGTATAGGCTGAGTGGCCAGCCCTAGTGTCAGAGTTAATGTGCCGCCCGAAGGCCTCTGACATGGCTGACGGTTGTTGTTATAGAAACTAGAACAAACAACCGGAACCAACAATTTAACGTGACATCCGATCCACGGTAGCGCTCAGAAATAAATGCCACTCACGGTCACCCATTCGAAGACTGACCGGACCGCGGTAGTAGCGCTCGTGGCGTAGCTTGTCTATGTGATTCTAAACGATCACCGATGTTAAGCAACGAAAGTCATTGTATATAAGTAGGTACTCATTATTGTGAACAAGTTTTAGGTACTATAAGAATAACCCTGGTTTCGTGGAAAAAATAGCCATCCATAGAAATATGACATTCATCCTAGACAAATTGTATGGAATAGTAGTTTTTTTTGTTGCGAATTATGAGTTGATCCCGTAGTAAAAGTTTTTCACACTGAAGAGGACAATGGCGTCGTTTCGGCTTAGGAATATAGTTCCACGTAACCCTTTATAAAACAAATCTTACCCGGTTTGTGCATACGCTGGCACAGCCGCAGCACATGGTCCATCGTCTCCTGAGGAACGTTGCCATCGATCACCACCAGCGGCGCTTGCTCCAGAACATCCACGTGTCGGTTCACCTGTTTTGAATAAAAATTGTATTTTTTTAATGATTTATGCCCTTCCCATTCGTCCTAAAGTTTTATAACGAACTCTTAAAGTACCTAATCCTTTTTCGTCTGTAGTCGAATATGTAGGTACTGTTTCTGCTTCGCATTATACGGACCTAACTAAAAAAAGTCGGGCGATAAAATTAGTGGGAATGAAAAAAGTTAAAGTTGAAGAAGTTGTTGAGTTGTTGTTGTTGAGTTTGAATTCAAAGGTAGTTTTATTACTTATTTTTTTTATAAAATAGGCACAAGTTAATAAGTAAATGATTTAATAATACACATTTAAAAAAGGCCTAAACTGTATCTATTTACACTGTGACCTAGGTCACAGCTGTTTTTCCAAGGAATCTGCGTAACAAAAGGGGTGAGATCGTAAAGGACAGTAAATTGCATTAAATATTTAATTTGGTGCTAGGTTAAACGGAAAAAATCAAGTTAGACCTACTAATATAATGTGCTTTTAGTCCTATTTCCATCTACGCACCAACTAACAAATGAATCGAAAAATTATAACCGCGCTGCGCGTGCGGCTTGTTATTCATAAGGGTTTGAAAATGCATTTGATTTCACAAGGACCAACATCTAACAAGATCCGTAGGTCTAGTTACAGGTCTACGTCACTTTTTGTATAGGCTTGCATTTGACTGCTACCTCGCCTGGATGCAGTGAAGATGTCTACCATGGAGCACGCTTGCCACAATAAACCGATTCACTCACGAATTGCAGGCCAGATTGTATCTCTCGGAAAAGAAAATACCCACTTATAAGTGTATAAGGTATAAGTGTATAAGTGTAAGGCATGTGACATTTTGGCCTAGTTCATACAAGGAAGTATGGGAAGTTTGTACCACTAGGCCACCTGTGTATGGGAAATGTCCTAAGCCTTTACTTAGGTTTGCAGCGCGTTTAAAGTTCCATGAAAAGCATCGTTTACTTTATTAGGAAGTATGATTATAAATCTTTACAGCGTTCCACTTACTAGATCAACTGTAATGTGATTATGCAGATCCATGTCGCCCAGCCCCAGCAAACACTCGCCTGTGGGATCCAGCACGGCAGCGTAGGTAGGAGTGCGTGAGTTTTTTACGATGCATCCTGAAACCAATAAATGTACTCGTAAATGTTGAAATACGAGCTGCCCACCTCTTTACTACACTTTTAGGGCAATTCTTTGTTGGACCAATTACGGGTCCAATTTTGTTAAGAGTCTACCGAGATTTTCGTTTCTGGGTCAACATCGGGCTTAATTCTCCTTCGATTGAGTGTGGCCGATTTTATGTGCCTCGTTGTAGGTAGTGAAGCAATTCATACGATAGGTAGGTTCTAGGTTGAAATACAAAGAATCTAATTAGTTTGTAATCTCGGAAGGGTTCTTGATTAGATTATTAGGGATGTATGTTAGGGTTGTATTTTCTCGATATATATGTATGATACGTATAGGTATTAATACGTACTCATTCGGACTGGAATGGGTCACTGTTTTGAAAGGGTTTTTAAAAGTACCTACCCACTGTACCCAAATGGTTGAAAGTCGTTAATTCCGTTTGGCGCGACTGTAATCCCCAAGCTAGGAAATCACTTTGCTACGGAGATAACAGAACTTTATACTTTGGATATGTACATTTATTCTTCGAGTGAGATAATCAACCATACCATACCAGAGCCACGTCATATTGCCACAACTGTGACTGCATTTGGGCATGCTGCGCGCCACGCCACTGTCACGTGGCTTGGTCTTACCATCGAGCAAGAGCTAAGCGCCGTCCGTTGGTATCATAATACTGATACCAACGGACGGCGCTTAGTCCGTCAGCGAACAGGCAGACAGCCACAGCGCAGCCAAGTTGCGCGCCTCGCCTCTGCGACATTGCACCGTCTTACCCGCAGAAAAGTGAAATAACAAGGTACGTATGTCTTACCATCGAATGAGAAACCTGGCGCGATGTCCGCCTAGTAGATGCTACAGCGACTTAGCCATGTTGCGCACTAATACGCCACAGCTACATATATCGCTCCGTCTTACCTTCGAGCAAGAGACCAGGCGCGATGTCCGCCAAGTATAGGTGCCGTCCGCCAGCGTCTCCAATAGTTGTGGGCAGGCGCGTATAGGTTTACCACGTAGTCGCCACAGCGACTCAGCCATGTTGCGCACCACGCCACAACTACAGCTCTGTCTTACCATCGAGCAAGAGACCAGGTGCGATGTCCGCCAAGTACCGTCCGTCGGCGTCGTCTCCGACCGCTGTGAGCAGCCGCGTGCGTCCGCCGCGCAATCGCCACAGCGCCTCGGCCATGTTCCGCGCCACGCCTCCGCCGCATTGCTCCGTCTTGCAAGCGTGGGTGCTGCCGTCCAACTGTTAATAACATCTAAAGATAATTACAATGCAAAAACGGAACTTAGCCGCAAAGTGGCTAGGGAACTAAAACGTCTTTTGGTGATGTCCATTATTTAGGAAATAGGTTGTTGGTGGTGCTCATAATTTATGTACCTATTAGGTACAGAAATGTTATAGTTTGTACTGAACCATATTTGTTTAATATGCTCTATGTACTGAACCAACATTAAAGTTCATACTCGTACGAGCATAAATTAATGCGGGATTCTTCTTTTAAACGGATAAAATTTGGATATCCCAATATCACTTCTCTAGAAATAGTACTTAAGTATAGGTATTTACATCAAAGCTAATCACGTAGGTCCTTCCTAGGTAATCTGGTTAATTCCAGTATGTTCCTAAGTGCTTGTCCCCAGTAGTTTACCTACTTTGGGTATATAATAAGTACTATAGGAATGACTAAGTTCCGAGTATTCCCAAACGAGTTCGATTTCTCTGCTAGAAGTACTGATACTAAAAAATTGTGGACCACTATGAATGTATTACCGAAAAATGTGGTTTAATCCTTACTTACTTCAATTATTTCACTTTATTTTTTTCTTGCTATTCATTTGTTTTCTCAATTGTATATACTTACTCAAATTATTTTGTCATTTTACCCGACTAGTAGGAGGGTAATGTTTTGTACACATAAAACAAAAACAATTTAGGACGAAAAGTTTGAAAATGCAGGAAACCTAGTTTTAAATTGTAGACGTACCTACACTTTACAAATCCAGTATTCAGTCAAATTTGACAAAAGAAGGTAAAATTTAAAACTCTCAACAATAAAATTTAAAGGAAATGTTCTATTGCATGTGAATTTTAACCAGGTTTCGCGAGGTTGCGTGTGGCACGAGTAGAGATGGGGTGGAGGGTGGCTGGTGGGATAGTGGTGTCAGCGGGCATCGGGCAGCGGCAGCCACGGGTGCTTCGACCGCGGCACCGCAGCCCTCGCCACCAGTATGCCCAACGTAGACGATTTTTCGCCATTTACGCTACTCAGGACGAGAATCGGCGATGAAAAAAGTTGAAAGGCCATTTATTCGTAATTTTATGTAAGTTTGCAAATAAATAACTTAATATGAATATATGTGATTGGTTCAGGCGTTACTTTGCGGAGGCCCATAAGGTAGTCCGTAAGGTGGTCTTTGGGGTAGTCTTTGTGGTGCTTTGTCGTTGATAGTTACAGTAGATTTTAGTTTGTCCCTTCATCCTATAAGTACTCGAAACGATATTACAGCGGAAAAACACTAGACATTAACAGAAAAAACAATTTTGGTGATATGAATACATATATTTTTTTATTTATAGCGATGTTTTGGTGTATAAGCAGGCTATTTTTTGGTAATTGCTAAATTTCGGCTACTTTAGGCTACAGCAGCCGCCAAACAAGTTGTCAAATTGTCGGCATGGAAGGGGTGAGCTTGCCCAGCTCACCTGTACGTCGTGTACACAGAGGTCGTATACACCACTGAAGAGAGAAGAGGTAGGGCCTTCGCTTTTCTGTGGTGTACACTTCCGTGCAGTATATTTGGTAAGTTTAATGAAAAGTAATATGTTATTTTTATTTTTGCGCTTCCCCACTTTTTGACAACTTGCGTGACGATTACTGGACTTATGCTGTAAAAAATGGCGACATGAGGTCCTACGTTGTTGGCAACACTGCTCGCCACTGCAGTGATGGTATCAGCACGCCACACGCTAACTCCTGCACCTACCACTTTTTGCACAACTATATAAATACAGAATGTATGTTGTTAAAACCGAGCAATAGCGGTTTTTACTGAATACTTTAGGCATTCCTTGCTACATCGTGTTGCTTTTGTATTCATATGGTTGGGGTAGGCCGTTATTTCCCGTCAAGTGATTTATGTTGCGTGTTATTTAAATAAATTTAAGGGGACGTTAGTAGGCGATTTAAGTTATAAGTACATGTACGTTATTCTAGTCTAACTATGATTGCATCGGTATAGCTATAAGAACTAGTTACAAATGTGCGATGGTGGTGGCATGTAAGGTGCCTACTTTGATCGATTGTGTTTGATCATCGTCAAAAATCGAATAAATGTACTCATAAACAACAGACGATCGATACCCTATTTTTTGTCGATCACCACAATTGATCGTTTTTGTCGATCAATGAATATGAAAATGAAAAGTAAATATATTTTTCATCACGCTTGCTCGTAAAGTGGATCTTATTACATCGGTTTTAGGCTCATAATCCAATAAGCTATTACGCACGCGTGCTTTTTACCTTACATTACGGCACTAGTGCTATAATAGGTATAACCCGGTAAAGTCAAGTTTGTACGTGATTGCAATTAGACGTATGTATACGAAGCACTCTTAATATAGCCGGGTAATACTTACAGTTTTTTTGTTATACCAACAAAGAGTTCTTTTGCCGCTGAAGTAAATGTCAATCTGCGCGCGCATTGCTGGTTTGGGCGCCATATTCCGCAAATGTTTGTTAACGTTTTCGCTGTGTGGTTGATTATTATCAAAAAAAAATGTTTTTTCCACGCAAGTGTGATGAAAACAGTCGTATGAAACTCTTGTGCTATGTTAGTCATTACAATCTCGGCTTCCTTATCGCATAATACCACCTCTAGTGTAATGACCAACATAGCACACTTGTATCATAATGTACTATTACGTGCATGCGGGGCTAAAGTGGCTACTTTAGCCCCGCGACGCGGAGCGAAAGGAACCACTTCCTCCCCGCAGCGGCACATAAAATCGTATACACACCACGGGAGCAAGTAAAGAAGCCTCAGATCTCATACGTATATTGTCTCCCGAGGCGAAGCCGCGAGGGTGACAAACATGAGATCTGAGACATTCTTTACTTTCACTCCCTAGGTGAGTAATCTACTATTTTGGAATTGTTACGATCGTTAGTGAGATCCAACAATTTGAACTACCTACACTAAAGAGATCTTGTAAGTCATTGTCATGATAAAAGAGATCTTGAACCCAGCAACAAAAACGATACAGGGTGTCCCGAAACTCAACGTCAAGGGGCGCGGGGCAGTAAGGGGAATCACACCAGGTTTTTCATTTTGACAACTAAGGCAGAGACTTCTGTAGCTTAATTTGCAAAGCAGTTGGGACGGAAACCCAGACATGCTGCTCGTATGCAGGTTAGAGTCCTGCCAGACGTCATAAATTTTCTTACTGTTCCAGTATAATTAAAAAAATTGTAGGTAATATTTGATTTCAGAATGGCCTCTATTTTTTTGTAATATATTTTGTCAAGCTATAGCTATAGGCATAGTTTGACTTAGTTTGGGTGTCTATGGACCAACAACTTTTGTTTGAATATTGTAATAACGAAATATTTTTTCATAAATTGTATTTTATTATAAAACATGTATATAAGTATTCTATCAGCTATCTGGTTTCCATAATACAAGCTTTGCTTAGTATGGGGCTAGATGGCGCTGTGTGTAATAAATGTCTCCCAATATTTTATTTTTTATTTATTTATTATGAAAACTAACGTGGTTTTGATACATTTTTGTTGAACGCCGATTTTTGTTTCTTTAAACGTGAGTATTCCCGTAAAAATAAAACAAAAATAAATTGTATTTGTTAGTAGATAATAGTGCCTGTTCGTAAGATAACAAGACTTCACCAGTCAGTAGACAGGTGGCGCGCTACGACCCCCATCTGTTAGTGATTAATAATTCACTTTGACTTTTGACGCGATAATTAGGTGTTCTCACTGACGACGATCATGTTTTAATGAAGTGGAATCCGTGTCTGACAAGTGTGTGTTAGCTATCACACTTCTTGGCACCATACAATTAGAATAAATTATACCTACTTACTTACCTACTAATAGGCGTTGGGGACCATATAGGTAGTATAACATGTTGCGTTTTGCTAATAATATTAAAAATGTAAGATTTTGTAAGGGCTTGCCTGCGAACGCGCGTATTAGAGTGTGTGAGTGTGTTAGTGCATGCGCGCATGCACGCGTGTGCTGCTTGTATTAAATTATAAAGTAATTCTGTCTTAAAATTCCTTAGTCACCTTCAAGTTAATCGCTTGAAATGTCAGGGACACATTTCATGGACAAAATTTACACACAACCAAAAAAAAACAATAGAAAAAAAGATAAAAGAACCTTATGAACTAGTGCCACAAAAGTGCACTATGTGCGTAAGCGGCAGCTACGTTTTTCATACTAACATATTTTATTGAATACTTCCTATCACAAAATTATTAGCTATTATAATAATTATAATATTATAATTATTGCCTATAGCTTTTTTACAATGGCTATGAAATTAGAAAATCATCGGAATCTGTAAAAAAGGCTCGAGAGAAGCCGTGAGGCAAAGAAGTTAAACTATAATCATTCTCAAATTACATATGGATGACGACAATTGATGAGTTTAATGACGTCATAACACGCAGATCACTGGTTTTAATAACATAATGATGGGTGTGTTACAAAATATTGAGTCGTATTGCGTAGGCATAAAGTCGGCAAAGGTTACCAACACTTGGGTGGTTGTTTTTAACTGTGATTAATTTGTATGTCCAATCAAAACACATTCGAAGTTGATTGTTTGATATAGCTTTGTGCATTAGCTGGCGATTCCAGTAACAAAGTTGTGTTATTTTAATACACGTAATATACAATGTAGGTAATCTATGCATAATGAATAGATAATGCAAAACCGGTGCGAAATGAAAACGGTTTAGTTAAGTTTTCAGAAAAAACTGATTTTGAAACCGATTTTTCAGTTTGAAAAAATAAAAATTTTGTAGCGAGAAGTTTGCGAATTTTGGTATAAAATTACACATTTCAGTATGTCAAACTCAGTAAAAGTTATTATTTTTATGTCATCATCATCATCAGCCTGGAGACGTCCACTGCTGAACGAAGGCCTCCCCCTTAGACCGCCACACTGTACGACAACCTGCCACTTGCATCCACTGGCTGCCCGCGACCTTTACAATGTCGTCGGGCCACCTAGTGGGAGGCCTTCCTACGCTGCGTCTCCCGGTTCGCGGTCGCCAATCAAGAACCTTTCTTCCCCATCGGTTGTCAGTTCTTCGAGCGATGTGGCCTGCCCATTGCCACTTCAACTTGCAAACCTTGCGAGTTGAAGTATTTTGAGTTATTGAGTTATTTTTATGTATTGGCTTCAAATTTGCATCTATGTGTCATAATTTTAAAAGAGATAAATCTGAAAAAAAAACCAAGAAAGATAGCTAATCTTTCATAGATATTTTTTAATACTGGATAAGTGGCTACTGAGTGCAAGGGTAATAATGTACGTAAACAACGACGAACAACAATGACATAAATAATAGGCTAGATGACTGATGTTTAAATCGTTGAAACCAATAGGTTTGATGAAGAATTTAAGTGAGTATAGTATGGTAATTGAAAACATGATTTAAATCGGTTAATAATGCTCTGATATATGAGCGTTTAAAGTTATTGTTAGAGACAACTCTGTCCCTTTCCCACAAAACAAAAAATGACGTCACGCCTTACTTGTCAGAATAGAATTTATATGGCGTCCTGACAAGTGACGTCACGATCTGCTGTTTCGCCTCTCTGTCTAGCATGATATTAAAATGCTTATAAGTTGCTTATTTTTGATCAGATTATAATTTTCTTTTCATTAATCAGCTATATTTATGGGCCACATTTGAATAGGACAATAAAAAAAAACCAGTCATCTAGCCTATTCTAGTAGTCTTTATTATTGTCAGTTGCTTACTGAACAGTAGTTTAGAACGAGAAACGAAATTTACCAACAAATCGAAAAACCGGTGTAGTGAACAATGAAAACCGGGATTATCTATAAGCTTGCAATAACCGAAACCCGTTTTTTTTTAATTTGGTGAAACCGATTTGCATTCAAATGGCAGGTTGTCGTACAGTGTGGCGGTCTAAGGGAGAGGCCTTCGTTCAGCAGTGGACGTCTCCGGGCTGATGATGATTTGCATTCCCTAATAATACAATACAAAAAAGTTTTTTCATAATAAAAACACAGATATACATAAAAAATCAAATTACACAGATGTACACAATAACAAACAAAAATACTACAAAACAAAAAAATAAAACTGACTAATACAAACACACACAAATCACACATAACCAGTCACTTAATGACTGGATCACTGAAGAGAGAATTTATATTTAGTGGTATTATACAATAAGTAACAAAAAGGTTCAACAATACTGAAGGGTATGTTTGTACTCGTCATTATGAACAACTTTTACTATAGGGCCAACCCTGAAATCGCGCAAAAAAAATCAGCTGTTCCATACAAAAAACTCATTGACCTTGGACAAAATGTATGGCACAGCTGATTTTTTTTCCGCGATTTTAGGGTTGTCCCCATAGTAAAAGTTGTTCATAATGACGAGTACATACATACCCTTCAGTATTGTTGAACCTTTTTGTTACAAATTGTATAACTTCATTTGTTTGCCCATGTCTACGAACTGTGGACGAGTAACGATCGTCTTCCTTCGAGTAGGGCCTTCGGTTTTCCGTGAAGTGGATTACACGGCGCTTCGTAGCAGGTTTCTTTCCTCCTGATGTTTTCCTTCACTGAAATGTAGTGGTGGTCACCAGTGGCATGAAAATCCGTACATAAACTCCACAGAGTTCATCGGTAGGAGCCTGGGATTTGAACCTCAAGATTTCAAGTTTAGCTGTCTCCCGATTAGGCTATATACCAGGGCTTGTATAGAGACCATCTAATTCAACTAAAAGTAGTCGTGCCTCATGCAGTTGTATATATAAGTATTATATTCTATTGTACTCTGAGTGAGTTCACAAAAGCAGCACTATATACACTGTGCTACGGAAATGTTAACTAGTGTGTGACTAATATTGGACTTCACTATCGCATTAGGCACGCCTATGAATATAGTTGTAAGTTGTGATTGTGATTAAAAATAGTTTAAAATTAAAAATCGTATAGTTGAAGGACGCTTAATACCACAGCAGGTCAATTCAAGAGGAGAAAAAAAAGCAAAGAAAAGTAAAAAAAAAATGAGGTATTAAGAGTTTGCTAGAAATAAGAACAATTTGCGATAGTGTCGCCTCTATCAATTTATACTCTTATTTGCCATATGTCTGCCATATATATGTGTGTACTGTGTATACTTTTGACTTACCTACGCATATAAAATTTCAAAATCTCTTTGTGAAATTTATTTAATGAAGTTTATGCTTTACAATTGAATTTCGGCAATTCAGCATTCATGAGAAAGCATGTTCTCGAAGTAATTAACGTTGTACAAATACCGCATTTCTTGGCTTAGATGTAATGTTAGTAAGTAAACTAATTAATACATAGCATGAGTTTATGACCTACAAAAACCTGCCAACTACAATAATAGGCTAGATGAGATTAGTAAAACCAAACCACATTGCATCGTAATTAGATCAATTTTAATCTGTTGCAATATAGCATTTTGTGCGTTTGACTTGAAATGCGCGACCAAAGATTGGCATTTTTTCGACGTAGTGAGTATATAATTATGTGTGAAATTGGCGACAGCGGTTTTCCATACAATAGGCTAGATGACTGGTTTTTTTATTGTCCTATTAAAATGTGGCCCATAAATATAGCTGATTAATGAAAAAAAATGAAAATCTCATCAAGAATAAGCAACTTATAAGCATTTTAATATCATGCTAGACAGAGAGAAGAAACAGCAAATCGTGACGTCACTTCTCTGTACGCCATATACATTATATTCTGACAAGTAAGGCGTGACGTAATTTTTTGTTTTGTGGGAAAGGGACAGAGTTCTCCTTCTTCTTCCAGCCCTTATCCCACTAGGTGGGGTCGGCACAGCATGTTTCCTTTCTCCACTTCACTCTATCATTTGTCATCTCTGCATTCACTCCGTTTACACGCATATCATCTTTTACACAGCTCTTCCATTCCTTTTTAGGGCGCCCCCTTCCGGTTTTACCGCTTACCATCATTTCCAAGGCTTTTTTAGTTATATGGCTCAGAGTTGTCTCTAACAAAAACTTTAAATGCTTATATATCGGAACATTATTAACCGATTATTTTTTCAATAAACATACTATATTTACATAAATTCTTCATCAAAGCTATTGGTTTCAACGATATAAACATCAGTCATCTACCCTACTGCTTTACAACATTGTTTTGACAGCCGTTCTACCTAAGAAGTAGGGCTTTCGCTTTTCTGTGATACTGTGTTACGAGCAGACGTGACGTTACCAATAGGCGAACGTATCCTCATCTCGTCTCTCCAATGCATAAAAAAAAAATTTGCGGGGCAAATGATAGTGGAACACCGTAACAGGAATAAGTAATATAGGTATTACACCTTTTCCCCAAAGTTTAATAATGCAAAGCTCACTTGGCTTAACACGGGCTCACTGCTGGTACTCGGCTGACGAAGGTTTCCAATAACCACCTTCCGGCTCCATCGTTACGTCCTATGGCCTCCACAACCTACTTATGTACCCCATTGGGACTGAACTAATTAAAATTGTATTTAGAGACTCCATTAATACTGAAAGCGGTATTTGCTGTTCGTCTTTTTTTGCTGTTGATATGAGATAGCACGGACGGACAAAATCTTGTCCCCAGACAGTTTTTACAATAAATAAAGCGAATCAGTTAGTTGAGTATACACAAACATTATGTTAATATAGGCATCATCATCATCAGCCCGGAGAAATCCACTGCTGAACGCAGGCCTTACCCTTAGACCGCCACACTGTACGACAACCTAACTTTTGCATCTACCGGCTGCCTGCGCCTTTTACAATGTCGTTGGTCCACCTAGTTCCCACTAGGTGGACCTGCCTACGCTGCGTCTTCCGGTTCGTGGTTGCCAGTCAAGTTAAATTACTCAAGGTTAATATAATAAATATCACTGTAATAAGTTCACTCAAGGTTAATATAATAAGAAGAAATAATTAAATTATCGGGTTGTAAAAATTTCTGAACACAATGGTATTGCAATTCACACTCGTGCAGTAAGAGGCGTTTATCTATACGATCACAAACTACCTCTTGATATACGATGGTGTTGCCCTTATTACGGCGGATGGTCCAATCCAGGGTTGCCAAATGGTGGCTAGTTTTTTTTTTAAATATATTTTTGGTACGATGTAGATTGCAATTTAATGGGGATCCGCCAGGTGGCGCATCGTTGATGCGGCCATAGTTAACAGTAATCTCATACATTTGGTTGTTTTTTGTTCAATTTAATAGTTTTACTCTTATTAGACTTGGATGTGGGCGAATCTGCATAATAAAAGGTTTGTACAGCAATCCTTTGCCTTGCTAATTAAGGTTTATTACTGAGGACCACGCGGCCGACAAGAACAAGTTTTTCTAACCAACCACCCAGGTGGATACCTGGATAAGAACAAGTTTTGCTCACCAACCACCCAGGTGTCACCTGGGTGGATATAGAGCCGGAAAACGCACAATGCAGATCTATAGATATTGATATATTTAATGCCAATGCTAAAACAATTATTGTATAAATTACGACATGATGTGTCAGTACAAATCTCATATAAATAAGTAAGTTCATATAGGGTGAGTGGCCAGCCCTAGTGTCAGAGTTAATGTGCAGGCCGAAGGCCTCTGACATGGGTTGACGATTGTTGTTATAGAAATATAGAACAAACAACAGACAATTTAATATCATACGACCTAAGGTAGCACTCAGAAATAAATGGCACCCACGGTCACCCATCCGAAGACTGACTGGACCGTCCGGTGCTTAACATCGGCGATCGTTTAGAATCACCTAGTCAAGCTACCCCACGAGCGCTACTTACATTAATCTCATATTAGGAGAGGGATAGACTGATGTCGCCATACAGTCTAAAAGTCCCTATAAATAAAATAAGTTCCTGTTTCAGTGAGTCCTATACATCGCCAGAGCAAATTCGCGTGCAAAGTTGCTCACGCCAACATAAAATTATTGCGATTTCAAAATACTTGACACGTGCTACGAATTCGCTACGGCTACGACACATATTTCGTAGATGCTCTACGGCGATATCGTCGCAAGATGTCGCTGTTCACGTTTCAACATATTGGTAAACATATTATAGTTTGATGAAAATATTATTGCAGCTAGAATGCTAAGCTACAGGAGTATTTATTCTTATTCGGAATGTAGGTATTCAATCCTATACTGTTGTCCCGCTTGGAATGTATTGTGCATTTCCCTTGCCAGAATTTATCAGCTCGTCAGCGTGAAACACCGGATCGCATGCATTTTTGTGTTGGGTTTTTCTTGTGTCAACAGTCTAGTCTCCTGTGTGAACAGCCTGGCTAGGAATATCTTTCAAGCTTTTCAAACTAAGCCATTAGCCAACGTCATCCTAAAAAGAATCGAGTTAATCATGGTCATTGTTTTTTTTTCTTTCCCAAACACTTTGAATGCTCACGAGTCTCGATGAGAGTCTCGATTTTAAGAAATGAATCTCTAGCATAAAGGATTACAATATTTCACTCTTCTTATTTTTTATTTAATATCATACGACCCACGGTAGCGCTCAGAAATAAATGGCACCCACGGTCACCCATCCGAAGACTGACTGGACCATCCGTTGCTTAACATCGGCGATCGTTTAGAATCCACATGTAACCAATTGCCAATAATAATTGTAATAAATATGACTGGGAGATATTCTTAGGTAACTTGACATTTTCTATAATAATAGTAGCTTAACAATAAGTACCGGTAACGCCCAGTTAATTATAGGGCCTATATTTAGAGAAACCTGTCGCTATTTGGAAGTTACGTGACGTAAATAAATAATGTCGCCAGTAGAGCCGAAATAGATATACCAAAATAAATAAACTTTCGATTAACTCGTAGAGGCGTGGCGCTACTCTGTTACGAGTTACTCAGCTCTCGATAATTACCCAAGTGCATAATTTACGAGCGCCTGGAGAAAAACCAGGGAAGGTTAAAATTTTAAAAATAATCCATAGAATAAACCGTAGACAGAAAAATGGGTATCGCGTCTGCGTACGTGTTTTACAATAAAGTTGAATTTTAATAAAATGATTTTGCAATGTGGGAGGGCGCGGGAAGGCGGCGGTATCGAGCGTGGGCGCGCCGCCCTAGCGGGACGAAGCCCTACAGTCGAGAGAGCGAACCGGGCCGGCGCGCACGCCCGTCCCGCTGCCGCCCAGCCGCCGCCGGCGAGACCAGCTCAGCCACAGTGCACTGCGCCCTGCGAGCCGCCACTCGTTCCGCCGCACCGCCGCCACCGACCGACACCCCCACGTGCCGTGCATTCAGTGACACGCGTGGCTTCTCACTCATTCCATTTCACTAATTCGTAATCAAAAAAACCTTTGAGTGGCATCAAAATTGGCACCGGCAAAAACGAAAATTGATAGTGTGACAGTAAATAACGTGATAAGTGACAGAAAAATAGTGTTTACAGAATAAATTGGGCGGTGGCGCCGGCACATCTACCTACATCATGTTTCTTGGTATGGCTAAAGTAATAATTTGATATATACAAGTACTTAGATATTTTAAGAATTGTAATAGTCTTAGTATTATTAAACAGACACTTATGTAAGTTTTACATCTTATTACTAAATTGTGGTAGTAAACGAAATCAATTTACGAAATCCAAGGACGAATGTAATTTTTATCGAACGTCAACAGAATTTTTGCAAGAAAATAAATTGACTTACTACGCAAATGACTTGGCAGCGTTTTTTATCGTTCGGAGGACTTCGAAGAATCTGCGTCACTTTATTTTCTATTTGTTGAAAGACAAAATGAAGATATTTTAGCTGTTTTTGGTATAACAGATATAATCTCAATATTTCAGTTCAATTATCTACATAACTACCCTATTCGAGTATTTATATTGTAAAATTATGCTTTGATACATAAATGTATACCTACCTAATAGTATAAAAATAAAAATGAGCACAAGTACTTGCTTTTGTCTTACTTGTGTTGCACTAGAAGACTCTAGAAATGCAAGTTTGAGTTTTGGAGTGACTGATTTATAATAAGTACTTCTTATCTCGGCAAAATTAGTTTTTTTTCTGTGAAGATGATTTTAATCCATGTTGACCGCTATTTTTACGCAGTAGGTACTTACGAGTAAATCGGCTACCTCCATATGGAATTTCATCCATATCACTTTTTACGGTGATAGCTTAATAACCAACGTAGATACAAACCCTAGACGAGTTCGAAACACCATAATACCTACGCACTTATAACTTTTTAACACTTATAAGTTACAAAATGTCTATACATTCACTATTGTACTCATATATTATTGTATCAGAGAAATTAAATTTGACATTTATTTTGTCCTCTGGAACCATATTTCAAATACATTATTCTTTGAAATTCTTTCTTGGCCAAAAATTGGACTTGCTTTTCTCTATTTTCATAAGTTGACTTACATAGATTACTATATTGATAACAAAATCAGGACTTAAGTTATTTTTTATGCCTATACGAATGTGCTTAAGTGAAAACGATATAGATAAGACAATGTCTTATAGTTTATCAACCTACCTCAGTATACTGTTCACTAAATTATTTATTAACAAAAGATCCTCCGGTTCAGAAAATGCCCTAACGAGCTCCAGAAATTTACATTTTAGCAGATATCAAATAGCCTTCAAAAGTTTATGGTATATTTAAATGTCTTATTGTTAATATATTATCATTAGTTAAATAGGTGCACGTTTTGAATTATTTCACTCAAAAGGAAAAAATAAAATAAACACTTTTTTATAAAAAAATATTTTAGTCCTGCCTTTTCATATTATAATTTTTAAAACAGTTGTATTATTTAAGAGTATATGTATTGATATATTAAAAAATAATAATAAAAAAATATCAATTTGAACCGACTTCATAAAAGGAGGTTTTCAATTCGACTGTATCTTGTTTTTTTTGTAGGTTTTTACGCCATTACTCCGACAATTTCATCAATCATGAATTGATTTGATGAAATTTTTTTGTATGGTAGATAGAAGTGTTCTTAAATAAATTTTTATCCAAATCGGTTCAGTAGTTTGGAAAAATGGTTAACTGGAAAAAATATGTTATCTAGGTAATCAACATTGAAGACAATTTTTTTTTTTTTAGAGTTATATAAACTTACACGAAAACAGCGCGCAGCGTCGGAACGTGCGCTCGCGTTTCGCGACTCCAGCGCGTTTGCTTTACTTCCTCACAAAATTATAATTTGTTTTTCGGCGAACATAAGGTGGATTTATAGCCTTAAATTAAAAAAAAAACTTATCCATTTAAATTATCAAATCACTAAAAACTATCATTTAAAATCAGGTCTCTATTAATACCTACCTAGGTACTTGATGTTGCTAACCTAAATTCAATGAAGAAGCTCTCTTTTTATGCCGTTCCTACGCCATTAAAACAAAAAACAAAAATAATTGTACAGACCCGATTTAGTATAAGGTCGTTGTAAAGTTTATACCACCCTTGGGTCCTATCGGGAACTTCGGCAAAGTAAAAGGACTCCAGCTTTTATAAAGTAGAGATGTATCGAGTTTCGCAAAATATATCCAGCTATTGATTTTCTATTATTAAATTTATTGAGCTTTATTTGTTCATGATTCGTTATTCGGTTATATATATAATATTACACAGGCTTACGCAAAATGGTAGTACTAATCCAAAAAGAGGCCATTGTATTCATAATTCTGATCAATTTTTACTATTGGGTCAACCCTGAAATAAGGAAAAAACCTGTCGTTCCATACATTTTGTCGAGGGTGTTTTTTTTCTATGGATCATCGTAGATTTTTTCCAACCTGTCCGTGTCCACCTATATAGTGCACTTGTCTATAGCAAGAGTATTTTTTCTCAAGAAACTCTCTTAACTCAAGATAAACCAGTGCTTTTTGCGGTTCAGGGTTGGCTTATAGGAAAAATTGTTCACATCACAATGATGATGACAATGATTTCCTTTCGGCACTGTACTACAGTTCCGTGTAACCTATGTCAAGTAGACATAAGTGCAACCGACCTTAATCAAATTACTTTTGGGTTTTGAAAATTACTTTTTGGGTGTTAGAATATCTTTGTAGCTTACGCCCTTGGATCAAAAAACAGCTTACGACGAATCATGTTTATTGAGACTGTGACAAGCATAATTTGAACGAAAAGATCTTTGTGAAGTGAATCTACGATATCTATTCAATAAAAATAATACTGACAAAATTGGTCGACCTTGTAGAAAATATACATGACTATAACCCGGCCGCGCGTTGCTGTAGCTCTTATTACATATTTTTTATTTGGCATTAGAACAAAATTTACAGGGTTAGTTCTAATCAGTTAGCATCTTTTTAAGGGCATATTATGTACATTAAAACAAACAACTTTTAAACACTGAAATCGCAAAAAAAACTGCTGTTCCATACAAAAAGTTATTGTTAAAAAAGTTATCCATACAAGGCCGATTGCCTTGGGCAAAATGTATGGAAGAGCTGGTTTTTTTTAGCGATTTCAATGTTGGCCTCATAATAATAGTTGTTTTTATGATGTACAGAATATGTCCATAAAAGAATGCTAAGTGATTAGAACTAACCCTGTAAATTTTGTTCTTATGTCCTGATTAGAACTAACCCTGTATATCTTAAAGCACTCAGAAACATATAGATAGTGTAGCTTGCTATTGGTTCAAGGTTTATGTAAATCAGATCAGTTGTTCCGAAGATAACCTCAAACAAACAAAGTCACAAATTTTACCCTCATATAATATCTCAACAAAGTAGAAGTGTAGGTAGATTAATCAAAAGACTTAATTAGATAATAGAAAACTCGTTCTAGTTTGATTTCGTCGGTTGTTAGAAAAAAGTATCTCATTACAAGGACAGCGGAAACCTCAGTCAACATTCCTATTGATTTATCCGGTAAAAGCGATAAAATCCAATTAGCTCATTCGTCGCAGCCTTGAAGCCTTGGTTTTAGGTATCCAGTGCTTACAATTATGCTCAAATACCAACAGTTTGACAAATATATAGTACGTACTTAATGGCGGGTGCCTCGTAATTGTAATATCTATAATAATTCTTAAATACTGGCTGCACCCGTCGGTTTCGCCCCATGATGTTAAAAAACGGTGATAATGATGATGATAGTAAATATATATGCTATTGAGATAGTAAGTATATATATGCTATTATGATAGTAGGTATATATATGCCTATTGTGCTATTCCGGGAAGTAAGCTATCTTTATTTCAAGTTTCATCCAAATCCGTTCAACCGTTTTGACGTGAAGAGGTAACAAACACACACCGAAAAGTTTTGGCGGGAACACGGAAAAATCATGACGCTGACATGATTTTTCCGTGTTCCCGCCATTCTATTATTTACTTAAACTTGCAATTTTTTTTCGATTTAATGATTAAAACTACTGGTGTTTTATTAATTGAGTGTTGAATTACACGCACAAGTGTGGGCAAGTCACGGGCAAGTGGTATAATGTGGTGAAACATACGTTTCAAAACTCCGTAAACGCCCATAGTAATGCCGCCACAACTTGACTATGGCATGACTGAGACTCGACTGTGTCTATGACTAATTTTGTGTGACTGACTGTGATTTGATGACACTTATATATAACTTGATACTATATTTATACTTGAAAATGCATAATACTTGACACTGGCTGAATGTACAACGTGCGAATACAAAAACAAAGAAAAAAAAAACACACACCGACAAACTTTTACATTTCACAGTGTTATTTATAACATAATGATTAATCGTATAAAAATAGTTATTTTCTAGGTTTTGTTGCAAAGATGTAGAGATTTTTCACGCAGCTTGCGTCTGGTAGACATGAAAATAGGCATTTACTTAGATATATTATAGAAGATTCAAGATCCGCTAGCTAAAAGACAATAACAGTAACAATTTATATTTTGATCCACCTGGTTCTAAGTAGTTTTAGATTTTATTACTGAAAATTGATATTACGTACTCTGCATCAAAGAAAATTAAAATAAATATGCCTGGAAACTTGTGCAGGTATCTTCTAATGCAGATTTATTGCCCAGACAAGTACCTACTCTCAAACTTTTGTATATGTTAGAGGTTTTTGTTTCAACAATTTCGATGACGTGCGAGCGTTGAAAGTATTTTGTAGTAGTAAGTGTACTAAAGCCAAATTGTAATATGTTTGGCAAGCACAATAAAGCTATTAGTTAGTTTAAAAAGTTGTCATCCAAGTAAGCGAGTTAATTTTTTTTCAGAAATTACCAGTTGACATTTAAATTAATTTTGAAGTCGGTACATAAAGGCAGCGACGAAGATAAGATTAATGGACGGGAAATAAGCGCACGGATTTTGATGACTATATGTTGAGCGCCGGCTCTCCACTCGCTTCAGTCATACTCTGCCTTTGCGACATGCGAGCCGTACGACGACAATACGAACTTCTAATACATGTAAACTTCTAGTACATGTGTTCTCTTTTTGTCATGCAGTAATTATATTAGCCGTCTCTATTTTCCGGAAAATGTTATATGCATATTTTTTCGTTTTTTACGTTCAAGTGACGATACGAGCAAGGTGTTCGCCTGCCACTAAGACTAGTAGCAGTACCAGAATTGTGAACTTGTGTGTGAACACAATTTTGCTCCGCCTTGCACTGCGCTCGTCACCCTGAGATATTAGATGTTAAATCTCTTCATACCCAGTAATTTGGTAACATTGCCCTTCAAACCGGAACACAGTAATGCTTGCACACTACTGCTTGGCGGTTGAATACTTGGCAAAGGTTCCCCAGGCGGACTCTGCAGTTGATAATGTTATATGCCTTGTTACGAAAAGCGGACTGTAATTTGATTATTTTCTAATGATCGGATAGAAGGAAAAGAGGGGTGGACTCACGTTTACCGGTGATGTGGTTTCTGGGGTCGATGGGTGCTCACGCGCACTCGTAGGGGGCCCCCTTGTTATATAGACCCTCTGACAGCACTCGCGAGGCACTCCGATATGTCAGGTAATGGTATATATGATTTTCTTTCGAACCGACGATGTGAGTCGTATATGTAAGATGGCGAAACTCCTTTGTAAGGTGGGCGGAAGTAGAGGAGCGGCGGATACGCGCGCTCGGGAATGGGAACTGGAGGCGGGAGATTTGAATTTATGTCCACGTAACTTTAACATTTATGTTCCCCCCCGCTGGCGAAATTTTGAGACTGAAAAAAACCCAAGCATGATATCTGTACACAATGATCAATGCAGTTTTGACAAATGTTATGATTCCTAGTGGATTAATAATAAGATGCTCGATATGGATGTTAACAATTTGGAAGGATGAAGATAATGATGACAAAGTAGATGGATAAGAACAATTAATATAATAACTTTATATAGTGTAATAATGAAATGATAGATATGAATGACGATGGCACTAATCATCCATACCCGGCAAGGGGCACAACTTCACAAGTGGTCGTTTGAGGACACTTTGTGCAGTTCTGACCGATGCAGAACGAGGGACACCGTCCCGTCCTGAGTATAACTCGACGATCCTACCCAAACGCCACCGCAGTGGGTGGGAGGTCTCGTCCTTGATGACAACGAGTTGATCAACCTCAGCTGGAGGTGAGCCTATGGTCCATTTCAAACGTTGTGATAAACTGGTAAGATATTCACTATGCCACCGAGACCAGAAATCTTGGTGCATTTTTTGTATAAGTTGCCACCGAGTTAATCTGTTCATTTTTGTGTCAGAATAGTCCGGCGACGGCACTGTCGTTAAAGGAGCTAGTGTCAAAAAATGACCCGGTGTCAATGCCGATAAGTCTGATGGATCGGAGCTCATGGCCGAGATTGGTCGCGAATTTAAAACCGACTCTACCTGTGTCAGAAGTGTGTTCAACTCCTCGTATGTGAGGATTTGTGTGCCTATAACGCGATATAAATGAGTTTTTACAGCTTTTACGCCTGATTCCCATAGACCACCCATGTGTGGTGATCCTGGGACATTAAATTTGAACTCAATGCACTCCGATTCACACGCTGAATGCATCAAGTCACTGAGTTGTGACTGGGCACCTTTGAAATTGGTTCCACAGTCGCTATGAATGATGTTGCAACGACCACGTCTTGCAATGAACCTACGCAGGGATGCTATGAATGCTTCGCTGGACAAACTAGAACAGAGTTCAAGATGCAGCGCTTTAGTTGCAAAACAAACGAACAGACACAACCATGCCTTGATTGTGCGCGCGCCACGGTAACGCTGGAGCGATATATTAAATGGACCGGCGAAGTCACAGCCCACCACCTGGAAAGCTTTGATTTGTGTTATACGCGAACGCGGTAAGTCAGCCATCACTGGTTGAAACTGTTGAGGCTTAACGCGGAAACATCGATGACACTTTGAAATAATTTGACTTATAGCTCGTCTGGGGGACAAAATCCAGAAATTTTGAAGCAACAGGTAGTGCAATGTTTGCAAACCAGGATGCAAATGTTCATCATGAGTACGCTGGATGATGAGCTGCGTCAATCGATTTTTGCGAGGGAGTAAGGCCGGGTGTTTTGTTTCATAAGGGAGTTCTGATTGAGAAAGCCTACCCCCCACACGTAGAACGTCGCAGTCATCTAAAAAGGCGTTGAGCTTTCGGAATGATTTTGGTAATACTGAATGTGACTTTATGAGTTTGATTTCTTGACTAAAATTCGTATGTTGGACATGTTTAACCAGGATCATGAGGCTCTGATGAAGTTCCAATTCGGTAATGTGATCTGAACGCTTCCCTTTTCGCAAAGCCTCTATGAAACGGTTGCAATATGCTACAATACGTTGAATTTTCTTCAATGATGAGAATTTGTTCAAAAGATGATCGATTGGATGAGTCTCTTCTGAGTTTGACACATTCAGAACACAGGTGCGATTTTCACACTTCACTTCAGGATCCGAGTAACTTGTCATGTTTGAATGTCGAGGGCCTTCAGGCCACTGTTCTTGATCTAAGGAAAGCCACTGAGGGCCTGTCCACCACTGGTCATGATTGATGAGCTCATCGGGTGTTAGACCACGACTTGCAGCGTCTGCAGGGTTAAACTTCCCCGGAACATGTTTCCAGACAGCTTCTGGGAGCTTGCGCTGGATGCTTGATATCCGATTGCCAACAAAGGCTTTGAAACTTGATGAATTTGATCTGATCCATGACAACACTATCATGGAATCGGTCCACGCATGAACACTCTCTATGGTGAGCAATTTGCTATACAAATTGAGGATGTGTCGCATGAGGTCCGCAAGCAATGAAGCTCCACATAACTCAAGCCTTGGTAAAGTTCTGCGCTTGGTCGGGGAGACACGTGACCTCGCACTGATCAGAATGACTCGATGCTGATGATGTTGATTGGTGGACCGAAGATAGACGACAGCTGCATATCCCGCTTCACTTGCATCTGAAAATCCATGGATCTGGTATGAGATGGCATCGTCTGATGTGATACGACGTGGAATCTGGAGCATAGAGAGATGCGACAGTTGCTGGCCATACTTCGTCCAAACTTGATTGATGTCATCTGGCACAGGCTGGTCCCATGATGAACCCAAAAGCCACAAGCGCTGAATGAGATGTTTTGCTAAGAATGTCAATGGAGTTAACAGACCAATGGGGTCATAAATACGTGCCAACTCTGAGAGCATGGTACGTTTGGTACATTCACGGTTGATTTGATTCACCTGATAATTGAAAATGTCATCTTGTGAATTCCAAGCCAAACCCAAGACCTTCACAAATTGACCATCATGGTCGAATGTTTGATTGACATTCGGCACCGCTCTGTGATCTTTTGGAATATTTTGGAGTAGAATCGCATGGTTGCTAGACCACTTCCTGAGCTCAAACCCACCAGCAGCCATGATGTTAATCAGTTGTTGCTGCAGACTGACTGCCTCTCTGCTGCTTTGACAACCTGTAACAGCATCGTCAACGTAGACATCCTCCAACAACACCCGAGCTGCAGCTGGGAATGAGTCTCTTTCATCACGGGCTAATTGATGCAAAACACGAATTGCTAAAAATGGTGCCGAAGACACCCCAAACGTCACACGATTGAGTCGGTATTCTTGAATTGATTCACTGGGCGAACACCGAAAAAGAATTCTTTGGTAATCCAGGTGATCATCTGCGATTCGGATCTGCCGGTACATCTGCCGGATATCCGTACAAAACACAATGGCGTGGAGCCTGAAACGCAGGAGAATGTTGGTTATGTCAGCTTGAAGTTTGGCACCAGTCAGTAGGGTGTCATTCAATGATACTCCTCTTTTGTCTTTCATAGAAGCATCATAAACAACACGTAGGCTGCTATCTGATTTGGTAACGGCATGATGAGCAAGATAAAACGCAGAAGGGGACTGACACTCATCCGCAGGTACCTTCTCCATTTGACCACTTGACAAATATTCCATGACATGTTCGTTGTAATGTTCATGGAATGCTGGTTTTGATAAGAGACGTTTCTCTAGTTGCAGGAAACGTCGATGCGCTATAGAATAGGCATCCTCAAATGCTGGTGGTGATTGATCACGAAATGGTAACTGGACAATGTATCGTCCATCATGGTCTCGCTTAAATGATGATTGGAAGATTTCTTCACACTGAATATCTTCCATTGAATGTGATTGTTCACTAACTCCGGAGGGTATGTTGTCCAACTCCCAAAACTTTTGAACGGCAACCTCCAGATTGGCGTCCATAGATACATGATTGATTGATAATGGAGTGGACAATGGTGCACATGATGTTTTGCCCATCAGAATGAAGCCGAAAATGGTGTTGATAGCTGTGGCGGAATGTGAACCACCATCAACTTTGCCTGGCAAGAGAATTTGAGGGAAGAGCTCTCCACCAAGAAGAATATCCACTGGACGAGAAACATGATAGTTCTCATCTGCCAACTTTACATTTGACACATGTTGGAAGTTTTGGGTGTCCATCTGATGAGTGGGCATAACCCCACATATCTTATCCAGCGTCACAGCCTCCATGGTGAAATGAGGTTCTTGCTTGCCGACTGGTCGCACTTCTAGAAATACTTTGCTGTTGGAGCACGCAGGAACTTGTCCGATACCAGACATTGGTGTTTGGGACTTATATTGAGTTAGGCCTAAGCGACGGGCACATGACTTGGTGATTACATGGCTCTGGCTACCGGGGTCGATCAAAATGCGTGCCTTCTGATAGGAGCCTCTGCTATCCTTGATCTCCACTTCTGCAGTCGCGAGCAATACGAAATGTGTGCCTGAAGTTGTCCCTGGTGCGGTGTTTGATAATGATGTAACAGGTGTGATAACATCTTCTTTATAGTCAGATGCTGATACTGAATGTGTGGCAGTGGGCGCACTTGGTTGCTTATATTGTGAAACACCTGTCTCTGTTTTCTTGGAGTAGTGGATGAGACTGTTATGACGCTGGTTGCAAGTTTTGCATGTATGTGTGGAAGTACAATTTGCTGTGGTATGGTTTGAACGCAAGCAGTTGAAACACAGCTTGTTCTGTCTCACTACCTGTGATCTGTCATAAGGAGATTTTGATAAGAATTTAGGGCATGAATAGAGACCATGATTTTCTTTACACACCACACATGATTGGTTTGATGCTTGAGCCAAAAGCATGGTAGGCTTTGATTGATAGTTTGAATTCACACGTTTGTTTAGTGGCTGAGATGACGATGATGATGATGGAATGTTGACATTCAAAGAGGAGCGCTCGAGGGCATTGCACCTTTCTACTAAAAATGTTTGCCATTCCTTGAATGTAGGAAAATCACTGGAAGTGCTTTGGAGCTCGAACGCTTCGCGAGATGCCTTATCTAATTTTGTTAACAGAGCATGAAACAGCACAAAATCCCACTGTGTTGTTGGTAAACCCAATGAACCGAGCATCGATAAATTTTCACTATACACATCCAACAAGCTTCTCAGATTTTGAGCAGAACCGGAGTTCATTGGTTTCAAATTATTCATTTGTTCCCAGCACATAAATGCTAGATACCGTTTGTTGTTGTAGCGGTTTACCAAAGCTTTGTATGCACTAATATAGTTTACCTCTGATACTGGAAAAGCACGAATTATATTTACTGGTTCTCCAGACAATGTAGTGATTAGGTATTGAAACTTCTCAACATTTGTTAAGTCTACTCTATGATGCACAAGTGTATTGAAAAGGTCAATGAACCCTGGAAAATCCTTGAACTGACCTGCAAATGTTGGTAGCTTCATTGGTGGAAGTTTTGTTTTTGGTGGTGTTTCGCGCGGTTGGGTTGAGGGAGAAGGCACAACTGTCACTTTTAGATATTTACGCTTTGCTTCTAAGATTTCTGAGTAGACATCATCAGCCTGCTCAAGATATTTGCACTGTGTTATCTGCACTTCTTTCTCGTCCATACCGGCCTTTTGCCACTCACATGATAAGTTAACGAGAGCTTCGTTGAAATTCTCTAATATTTGATCTATACGCGAACACCATGTTTCCAGACGCGTAGTTTGTTTTGAATCTGACGCACAATTTCGCGCACATGTAACGGCATCACATAGACGTTTATACGCCATGTTGCGCTTAGATTCATAATGCGCGATTAAAGATTGACTCATTTTGCAAGTTTGTTAACTTAACGCACTTTGTTTTACGGATTCGCGAACTAACACTTGTTTACAAAAACTTTTATCTGATAACAAAAAGGATTGTTTTGATTGATAATGTCATACGTCAAAATTGAACACACTTTTGATTGTCGATGTCACTTTTGGCTAAAACGTCACCGTCAAACTTGACATACCAGGTATGATGAAAAAAGTAAAAGCAAACGCAATTATTGCCTATGGTTCCTGTGAATGAATTAAACCACTGGAATGAACACAGACGAACGTATGATGAATGAAATGAAAACACGGAAATGGAATGGAATGAACAATTTGCGTACAAAATGGTTGACTGAAAGACGAAAGAAATACACGAGAAAATATGATTACGATTTATGATAAGGTGGATTCGAAATGTATGATATGATGTAAGAATGTATCCTAACGTTACATATTACACTGGATTCTGACACAAAAATTGATGCCGAATGTTCTGAGCGTAGCTCACACCCACGATTGTTAATGTTTTATGTTTAAATATGGCGGTCTACACTTTGTTCAGACCACACAAAAAAATGAAAATATTTGAAATGGATCCACAGACACTACTCGCTAGCGGCTGACGTAATTTCCCTGAAACGAGTTACGAATAGGTAGGTACGTTTGAATGCTGCGTACCCACGAAATTATGATAAGAACTATGTTGAAAATGAAAATGTTCCGCCATAAACCTATGATATGAAAGTTATGAACTGCATTGATTGTTGTGGTGATACACTGGTGTTAACTTGAAAATCCGGTCGAAAAGGACCAACAATGATAATGTTATATGCCTTGTTACGAAAAGCGGACTGTAATTTGATTATTTTCTAATGATCGGATAGAAGGAAAAGAGGGGTGGACTCACGTTTACCGGTGATGTGGTTTCTGGGGTCGATGGGTGCTCACGCGCACTCGTAGGGGGCCCCCTTGTTATATAGACCCTCTCACAGCACTCGCGAGGCACTCCGATATGTCAGGTAATGGTATATATGATTTTCTTTCGAACCGACGATGTGAGTCGTATATGTAAGATGGCGAAACTCCTTTGTAAGGTGGGCGGAAGTAGAGGAGCGGCGGATACGCGCGCTCGGGAATGGGAACTGGAGGCGGGAGATTTGAATTTATGTCCACGTAACTTTAACAGCAGTTGAGTAGAGTCCTACCCCAATAAATGTTATGCTTGATTGTGTTGTCATGTTAATTTTGATCGATTTGTAAGCGCTGGGCCCGTCCATTCCATTATCACCGTCGCTGCATAAAGGCATGTGCCAAAGGGCCTAGTTCTTACAAGAAGGTATGAGAAATTTGTACTACTAGGCTACCTGCGCATGGGAAATGTCCTAAGCCTTTACTAACTTGACACTTACTTGACATAATTGAGTTATTTAATAACTCTGGCGTAACCATTTGATAAATCACTTCTGTAAATTAAATTGCAATAATTTTACAATGTAGTAAGTTACGATGACGCCCCTAGGTGAGACAAAGAAGCCAACTAAGGCACTTAATACTAAATAAACCTAAAAAAATGGACACTAACTTAAACACATTTATTTGGTAAATGGAAAATTGAGTTTTGCGAAAGTTATGTACCAAAAGCCTAAGTATAGTAAAAAAAACTTCCTGCACAAACTTGTACGTTAATAACAGCTACAAAATATTATAGTCTCATAGTCTACGCATTTGCTTGGCCAAATATTTATTGATCCTGCAAACATTGTCCCCGTGGTAACCGTGGTAGACTAAACGAGATACTGCTGAAATCGTCGCGGGTTCAAACTAAGGCCACCAACGAGCTCTTTGATGTTTATGTACGGACTAGCTGCGCCCCGCGTTTTCACCCGCAATAGGGTAGATGACTGATGTTTATATCGTTGAAACCAATAGCTTTGATGAAGAATTTAAGTAAATATAGTATGTTTATTGAAAAAATATATTAAATCGGTTATTAATGTTCTGATATATAAGCGATCAAAGTTTTTGTTAGAGACAACTCTGTCCCTTTCCCACAAAACAAAAAATGACGTCACGCCTTACTTGTCAGAATAGAATTTATATGGCGTAAAGGGAAGTGACGTCCCGATTTGCTGTTTCGTCTCTCTGTCTAGCGTGATATTAAAATGCTTATAAGTTGCTTATTTTTGATCAGATTTTCATTTTCTTTTCATTAATTAGCTATATTTATTAGCCACATTTTAATAGGACAATAAAAAAAAACCAGTCATCTAGCCTATTGTTAGGATAAAATGTAGCCTATGTTTTAATCTAGGGCATGAGCTACCTCCATTGCGAATTTCATCTAAACCAGTTCAGCCGATTCAGCGTGAAGGAGTAACGAACATTCTATGAGTCACGTTGCCCATCGGCCGGATATACTTGACATTGTCTGGATAAAATGTAGCCTATGGTTTAGTCTAGTGCATGAGATACCTCTATACTCTATACAATAGTATAGTATAGAGTATATAGTACTATACTATACTTTATTAATCCTTCACTCTGAAACGGCTAAATAAAGCCGTTTCTGCATGAAGGAGTAAAAAACTACATACACACACACTCACACACCGTTATACTTCCGGATTTATCATATTAGTAGGATTTTCATACTACTAGCTTTTTGGTGATGGAAAACGTGAATAACTGTGAATCACACTCGTAACTGGGCCAGCGTGGTGGATATGGCCCAATCCCCCTTCTAAGGCCTTAGTCCAGCCAAGGTTCCATTTGTCCCAGTGACTGAAACGTAGTCCGAACCGTTAAAATTCTTCTAGCTCACTACCATGGGGAACATTCATAGTACAAGTAAGCGTTATATATTATACTCTGCCGATTGGTAATTATGTAGCAATAAAATCGCGCAAATTATACATCAGGCGCAAGGTCCCTTCTAATTAATGTTGGGAGCGGTTTTATGTAGGTTTAAGGGCAAATATCGCGAATGATTTATACAGTGTCTCTCGCCTGGCGCCCTTCCATAAATTACAGGTTTTGGGTATAGGTCTTATTTCATAAATAAACTTTATGCTTTTGTTATTATGGAAATTTCAATATGAATTTTATCTCTGTTTATTCAATGCATTTGAACGTTGTTCTTTTATATTCTTTTTTATTATGCATAATACACTAAAAAGTATTTCAAACTTATTTTAGTTAAAAAATGATTTGTCTTCTTTTTTCAAACTCAAATCGTAATTCGAAGGAAATTTGAGAAAACATTCTTTTTAACAAAAATAGGTAATATGTTTTAGCGTTTTATGCATATGACGGTTGTAAAACGTCCTAGCCTTCAAAAGCCTTCAAAACGATGTTGGGTTGTAGATAATGAAACAACATTTGCAGTGGTACAAGATCTCAATATTCAAAACCGAAGCCAAACGACCTTATACAAAATTGTGATGCTAAAGCTTGCGCGTTTTAAGGCCGTACAACGCCATCTAGGAAATTTGGTTAGAACTAAACACAAACTAGTTTACATTAAACATACCGCCCACCAAGAACGTCGCTGAACGTTCTTTATTCTTGCACCGCCCACCGTGAGGTCATGGGGGTGTACTTAACATGTCTAAAAGATTGGTTAAACCTTTGCTTATAATTTAAAAACACTAACCAGACTAAGTAAACAATAATTTTCTTATCAAAACTTGCTTTATAATGACAACAATCCAATAAAATGTTTTACTACATAACTTACATCATTGACAAATAATCAATCTGTAACAGGCAAAATACAGAGTTTAGATGTTGGTCTCTTAATTTGAGATCCGTTGCATTTCAAAGTGACAACTCTGGTAATTTTGTCCAAACCTGGGTGCTTTGCAATTACCTTTCCTAGCAACCAACGAGCTGGAGGAAGACCATCTTCCTTTACAAGTACTACATCTCCGATGGTTGGTTCGGGAGTGGTCTTTGACCATTTATATCTCTGTAAGCAATGCACCAAGTACTCATCTGACCACCTTCGCCAGAAATCCTGCATCATCTTTTGAGTAAGCTGCCAACGCCTTAATGAAGTAATGTTACTTTGCTCGTAATTATTGTGCTCGGGAACCACAACCAGTGGTTCTCCGACCAAAAAGTGACCTGGAGTGAGTGGAGACGGATCCATATGACCCGGTAGAATAGACAACGGCCTGGAATTGAGGCATGCCTCAATTTGTGACAAAAGCGTAGTCATCTCCTCGAAAGTCAGACTTGAACCATCAATTACACGTTTCAGATGATACTTAGTGGACTTCACCCCGGCTTCCCACAACCCACCGTGATTAGGCGCGTGAGGAGGGATGAAGTGCCACGTGACACTGTTGTTACCTAACCAGTCACGAATATCCACCGCTACAGAGGATGTTCTCGGATCCACAATCCTTTGGAGTTCCTTAGAGGCGCCAACAAAGTTGGTGCCATTATCGCTCCAAACATTGCTGACATAACCTCTTCGGGCTACAAACCGTTTGAAACATGCAATGAAGCTCTCAGCTGTAAGGTCGCTTACTGCTTCCAGGTGTATGGCCTTCGTGACCATACACACGAAGAGACTAATGTATCCCTTATAGCACCGGTTACCACGACCCTTGGACATCCGGATACTTATCGGTCCAGCAAAATCAACAGCACTGTGAAGAAATGGGCGCGCTGGAGTAACCCTGGCCGCTGGTAACTGACCCATGAACTGGTTTTTAGTTGTTGCTGAATGTCGGACACATGTGACACATTTGCGTACGTGATTCTTGACCAAGTTTTTGGCTGAGACGATCCAGTATTTCGTGCGCAAGTAATTCAACATCAGCGAGGGGCCACCATGCAACGTCTTCCTATGTGCTTCGTCGACAACTAAGTTTGTAAAGTGACTCGTGTGGGGAAGAATAATAGGATGCTTGGTATCGTCAGGAAGAGTTGCATTCTGAATTCTTCCTTGGACTCTCAAGATTCCCTTTTCATCTGAATAAGGGTTCAGGGGTTTCAGGCTCCTTTTATCTCCCAGTTCTATGGCTTGACATTGCCGTATGCAGACATTAAGTGCTTGATTAAGCTCTAGGCTCGTGAGATACGGTTCAAACTTATGACGATTCATCTTCACTTCCTTAATTTTTAGAAATCGACGGCAGTACGCTACCACACGAATTAGCTTGCGTAATGACGAAAATCTTGTCCATGAAAGATCATGGCTTGATGTATCAACAGTCAGATGTGCTTTGACTTTTCTCAGTTCGAGATCAGTAGAGATTGACTTTGGTCTTGTGTACTCTACCGATGAGTCTTTCAACCACAAAGGACCCTGCAGCCACATGCTACACTGAGCAAGTTCCATGGGGGTACACCCCCTGGATGCAATATCTGCAGGATTCTGGTTGGATCTGACATGCGCCCACTGACTGTTGTCTAATCTGGATAATATCTCAGAAGTCCTGTTGCCTATAAAGGTTGACCAACGACTTGGATGACTGCTGAGCCATGCCAATACGACAGTGGAGTCAGTCCATCCGTGCACATTTTTGGTATCAATACCTAATACAGTAGCGACTTCGGTAATCAACTTCGCTAAGAGTACCGCTCCCATCAATTCGAGGCGAGGTATTGATACTTGCATGGTAGGAGCCACTTTGGTTTTTGCCGCGATAAGATTGACGCATACACTACCCGTCACACTTACTATTCTTAGATACACAACTGCTGCATAACTAGAAATGGAGGCGTCGGAAAAACCATGAAGCTCTTTACAAACGTCATCTTTCTGAGCTCCTGTCCATCTTGGAACGGATAAGTCACGAAGATGTTCAAGCTCTGACCGGTAAGTAAGCCATTCTTTCAGCAAATCATTGGATAACTCGTCATCCCAGTCTAATCCAGCTAGCCACAACTTTTGTATCATGACCTTGGACACTATGACACAGGGCGCGACCCAACCTAGAGGGTCGAAGAGACGTGAGATGTCTGAAATCACCTTCCTTTTAGTGATAGGATCCTGTAGCACGGGAAATTGAACCGAGTAACGAAATGAATCTGATTTCTGGTCCCAGGAAAGTCCTAACACTTTCACCACTTCGTCCATTTTAATATCAATCTTCTCATCCTGATTGTCTTGTTTGTCCATTATGACTCTTGCTAAATCCTTGTCATTAGTTATCCACTTCTGTAGTTCGAATCCTCCTCTTCCTAACATCCCTTTCATTTCTTGGTGAATTCTAACTCCTTCATCCACTGTATCACAACCTGTCATCAAATCATCAACATAAAAGTCTGTTTTAATCCTTTTTGCTGTTTCAGGAAAATCTTCGCCTTCGTCAGTTGCCACCTGCTGCAGCGTTTTCACAGCCAGGTAAGGAGCAGACGCCGTGCCAAATGTGACTCTTACTAATCTAAACTCTTCTGTTTCAGAGCCCGGGTCTTCTCTCCAAACAAGCCGCTGGAAATCTGTGTCCTGCTTGCTGACAACAACTTGGCGGTACATCTTTACTATGTCTGCACTCAGACATATGGAATGTATACGCCATCTCATGATGATGTGACGTAAATCTTGCTGAAGAGTGGGACCAACCATCAATGAGTCATTCAGAGATACTCCATTGTTTGCACGGCATGATGCATCGAACACTACTCGGACCTTGGTCGTAGTTTTGTCCTCACGTATAACAGCGTGATGTGGGAGATAAACACTCTCAGATCGCTTGCTATCATCGCCAGTTAAACGTTCCATATGACCAAGGTCCACGTATTCTTGCATAACCTTGGAGTAACTTGCCTTGATTTCAGGGTTCTTCTTAAAACGATTTTCAAGAAGATGAAATCTCTTGAGCGCAATATCTCTTGAATTTCCATATTTACATTGCGGATCATCATCTCGAAATGGAAGGTTCACAATGTATCGTCCTGATGAATCTCTTTGTGTCGTTCGACTGTAAAATTCTTCACATGATTGCTCTTCTTCAGTGAGCATTTTGGTTTCGAAGGAGTCAGACTCAATTTGCCAAAATTGTTTTAACAATGCGTTATCGTCCACGTGAGCATGCATGCTCATGATCACGTTATAATGGCAATTTGTTGAGAGAACTTGATCATCATCACGTTGATGTGTAGGACCAGACAAGATCCATCCCAAAGCTGTGTGTTGAGCAGTTAACAAGCCATTGGGACCCTTGATCAGTCCATCTCTTATTATTTGACCATACACGTCGGCGCCAAGCAAAATGTCAATTTTGTTCGGCGTGTCAAAATGAGGATCAGCCAAACTGATCGTTACAAGCTCGGGCCAATCTATACTCACAATCTTCTTCGATGGAATAAGACTAGTAATGGCACTTAAAACGTGCGCACGTACTTCCAAGAGGAACTTCGGATCATGACGAGATTGAAGATTGATCATGACGGCGTACTTTGATGCCAAAGTACCCCGACTGCCTCCCAATCCAGAAATGACACTTCTGGTGGGTATCTTCTTGAGGCCGAGTAGTTGTACAGCTCCTTCTGTGATAAAAGAGGCCTGTGATCCTTGATCACAGAGGGCTCTGAGCGAATGCTCATTGCCGTTTCTGGCTAGAGATCTCACAACTGCGGTAGCTAACAGCACTTCATTAGGTGCTGTTTCCTTCGAAAAATGCGCAGCGACATTTGAAAGTGATGCAGTTGTGGATGGTGTTTCTACGAACGCTTCGGGTTTTAGCGACCCGGAAATACACGGTTCTGATTTAGGCATTTCTGGCTTAGGATGCAGTAGAGAGTGATGTTTGTGCTTACACACGCGACATTTTGTAGTACAGCTACACGATTTGACTGAGTGGTTTTTACCTAGGCAGTTAAAACAAAGACCATTCGTTTGCACAAAACTATGACGAGGCTTATAGTCTAGCTTGACAAATTCTTTGCAATTAGAAATTTTGTGATCAGTCTTTTTACAATAAGGACATGGATTTGAAGCAGAATCAGTAGCAATAGCATGCATGACTTTTGGTTTTTGGCTTGAGGATCCTGGGTTCGATTTAGGTTTGGTATCTAAAAACTCAAGCGACCGAAATCTAGATTCTAGAAACTCACGCATTTGCTGTAGGGTAGGCAACTCATCTGAGACACTAATTTTGATCTCCCATTGCTTGCGAGTTTCAGTATCCAATTTGGTGCAAATCAGATATATGACTATCATATCCCAAGTATTCACGTCGATTCCCAAATTCCTCAGACCGTTCAATGTGTCGTTCATTGTGTCCAACACATCTTTGATCGCATTGCATGATTCCATTCTGACGCTCGGTTGATTAATGAAGCGTTTCAGCAGACAGTTAGCCAGGTACCTTTTATTATTATATCTACTATTAAGCAATATCCATGACTCCTGGTAATTGTCTGCCGTGATTGGTACGTGCCTCAAAAGCTGTTCGGCTTCCCCTGAAAGATGTCCTTTTAAATAATGCATCTTTTGAACATTATCAATGGATCCATTATTGTGAATTAATGACACATAAAGGTCTCTAAATGTTTGCCATTCTGAGTAAAGCCCAGAAAAAGTCGGTATGGAAATCTTTGGAAGTTTTACGTTTGATTCGGTGTTAGAAGTTCGTGCATGTTGACAGTTAGCGCTAGAAGAGATTTCTAAAGACTTAATTAAAGATATCGCCTCTTTCAGATCAGATTTGTAATTGATATACAATTCTTCTATGTCATCATACACTTCTTCAGTGAAATATTTATTTTGCAGAATGACAGCGGACTCTTCAAGTAATAATTGAGTATGATTGTTAACAATAATCTTCCACTGTTCTTCTAAAGCTTCTAACCTGGTTGACAAATAAGATTCCTTTGCAAGGCGAACTTTGGGAGTCTTTTTATAATTGTCATACGCCTTTTCAATCCTAGCAAGGTAACTATTTTGACTCTTAATCAACGCTGTGGATGCCATTTTTTTAATAAAAAGAACACAACTCAATGTTACTCAAACCAAACTTATTGCAAATCACAAAAACAACAACTATAGAAAATGGACTTAATTTAAACAGTTTATAAATTTTTACAACTATCAAATTCCGAAAATGTTTACAAGTGTTTGAACTTTTTAATACATAAAACCGGAAACGGGCGTGGATTCCCCGTCTCACCACTTTTAGCTTAACTATTCTAAGTCCCTGATTCTTAGCATGCACATGAAATTTTTACAAGTCCAAGTATTCTATAAATAAATTAAAGTCACAGATAAATATTTCTTTCTTGAATTTTTTCTAAGTTGATGAAACTAAACTTCCCGCAAGGTGGCACTAGTAGTAAAATCACAAATTGTACTCACGTTTTTTTCACTTCAAACCTTCCAATATAATGACGTTGCTGTAATGACGTCACGACTTTTTCACTTTCCCATGTGTGTGTGACGTTCTTCTTGTGACGTCACACGTTGCTGTACTCGGTAACTCCTGCTTCCTCGGCTGGTGGAACTGCTCCTCGTCCTCCAACCAGTCGTACCAAAAACCCTCGGGTTTGGGTACGACGAGCACCTTCAGTGGCGATCCACCACTGGTTTCTAGTGCGCAGGCCTGCGACAGCTATCCAGCTCGATAAGGACCATGTAAAACGTCCTAGCCTTCAAAAGCCTTCAAAACGATGTTGGGTTGTAGATAATGAAACAACATTTGCAGTGGTACAAGATCTCAATATTCAAAACCGAAGCCAAACGACCTTATACAAAATTGTGATGCTAAAGCTTGCGCGTTTTAAGGCCGTACAACGCCATCTAGGAAATTTGGTTAGAACTAAACACAAACTAGTTTACATTAAACAACGGTAGAGTAAAAGATAGTTACGGGTCCTATCTGTTGTATGGAAAATATGGAACCCTAAAAGCATATTTTTTTATTAATTCGCCTTAGCCGATCAGTTATGCTTTATTACTAAGTAGTTATGCTTTAATAATGTTTTTCACACCACCTGCTTGACAATGACCATTTACATATCATGGAACCTCAATGTAAAGTAAAGCATTCTCTCGCAGGATATAAAGTTGTATGCAGGATGTACTTCTTCAGGAATAAAGTGATTTGAATTTGGAACGTCAAATTCGTGTGGAAACTCGTGGAAAACTCTTAGTAAGAAAATGCCCTAATGGCATTGTAAAGAGGTTTGTTCGAAAATCGAACTGGCCACCATAAAAACCAATTAAAGGTGCGTTTACAAAGAATTTCAAACAAAAGACGGTGTTTGGTGTTTGTGATTGTCAGTGAATTTTAATTTATTGAGGCGGCTTTTTATTGTCTCGCAGAATGTGTGAAAAGTAGAGTATGCTCCTTTAGAATAAAGCCTGTCTTCGTCTTGGGCAGCTTGAACCCATCGCTTCACTCAGGACTCTATATAACTCCCGAACGTAGCGAGGGAGCTAGACTATCGTTACGCTCAGGGTCCAATATGCCGCCCGCGACGTGAGACACTACTTTATTCCCTTAGTGCATTATCTATTATTAAGTACCTAAATCGTTATCATCAGAACATGGGTGAAACCGCGTGGCACAGCTCGGCACGTAACCATTTTCGTATCTACACAAGTAAATAAATGAAGACAGGACCAGTATGTGTAGTTATTCACAGCAGAGCAATAAGCACGTAGGGTACCATAATGGCACATATGTTACGGTCGTGCGCTCGGGAATCAAACCCTTGGCGTTACTTATTCAGAGGGCATGCCTTACCATATTACGTGTTTGGGGATGTGCAATCTAAGTCCACTTTTAGTGTTACGTATGTACCTTTTAAGTAATAGGTATTTCGATTTAATAGGCAATTCGACGGTATGTTTTTTTGTATGTAAACATACATTAAACGCGATTACTCCGTCCGATTTTGATGATTGTTTAAATTTTATTGAAATCGGTTCAGTAGTTTGGTTTTTAAATCAAAATTACTGAAATAAATTAAAATAACAGGAAATATGAAGATGTCATCCAGCCCGCCTAGCACGCGAGCCGTGATAAACGTCTATCCACTCTTTTATCCCCGCGAAAACGATACAGACGTATCCATATTCTAGCTTTATCACTTTCCCGCGCGGGGAAGGACCAATTAGTCCTCGGCGCGTGCTAGGGGGCCAGGTAGTCGAAATTGAAGTCGTTGTTTTTAAAATAAAGATTAGAATATTATACTTATATCATAACATGATTTTAATGGGTCGTCGTCAGCCATAAAACGTCCACTGCTGGACAAAGGCCTCCCCTTTTATAGAGGGGTGTTGCCATAATCCCCACGCTTGGCAGGCGGCTTGGGGATCGCAGAATGGTCACCACCGTTAACCAAGAGGACGCTGCTGCCCGTCCTCCGGTGGGCCTGGTTGCAGTTTAAGGACATACCCAGGTCATAGTTTAAGGACATACCCAGGTTTTAATGGGTAAAATACACATATTTCATAAGAAAATGTATAGGTAAAGTACTTACGTAAATAGGTTTTGGATGAACAATTTTACTGTCGTACGTTGTCAAAATCCAATAACAGTACTACGTACTATGTTTTCTGTGGTCTGTGGTACTTACAGGTTTAGACTATAAAATAACAGAGCTAGGCTTAGGCTATGAAATATAGGGTGCTTATAATACATTTTCAGTTTAATAACTATTGATCTACTAGTTGAGCCCCGCGGTTACACTCGCGTGATGATAAAAAACGGCAATGATGATGATGATGATAATAAAAAGTAGCCTATATATTATTTCGGGAAATAAGCTAACTCCATTCCCAGTTTCATCCAAATCCGTTGAGCCGTTTTGGCGTGAAGAGGTGACAAACATGGACACAAACACACACACACCCACACTTTCGCATTTATAATATTAGAGTGAGTGTGATTTGCTGGACTAGACTCAGCCTGAGAACTAGGTAGGTGAATACACCGAATTGGTGAAGCATAAATCGTTGCAGTAAATCTATCTACATAGGTATAAGTAAGTACATAGTACATAGGTAAGGGTAGGTACCTATAGGTAAAAGCAAAATGGAGGAAAGCTGCTCGTTATCTGGCTCGAGGTAATGTAACTCTCATCTTGGGAATTCTTCTCTCGCATACCTATCTAAAGGTTGAAGTAGTTTTGTAGATACCATCTTTACTCATTTGCCAAATACAATAGGTACAAGGAACTTAAGGAGGTACGATCGCTTCACAATAGGCTAGATGACTGGTTTTTTTTAAATTGTCCTATTCAAATGTGGCCCATAAATATAGTGAATAATGAAAAGAAAATTCAAATCTGATCAAAAATAAGCAACTTATAAGTATTTTAATATCATGCTAGACAGAGAGGCAAAACAGCAAATCGTGACGTCACTTGTCAGGACGCCATATAAATTCTATTCTGACAAGTAAGGCGTGACGTCATTTTTTGTTTTGTGGGAAAGGGACAGAGTTGTCTTTAACAAAAACTTTAAACGCTCATATATCAGAACATTATTAACCGATTTAAATAATGTTTTCAATTACCATACTATATTTACTTAAATTCTTCATCAAAGCTATTGGTTTCAACGATTTAAACATCAGTCATCTAGCCTCTTCAAAATCAATTGCAGTGCGTTAAAGCCTTTCATACACGACGAAGATGCTATAATATTTCATGTTGACGTAAAATATCGCTCGCCATACAATTTTGTAATATATAATTATCTTCGTCATTTGTGCTGTCAATGAAGTCTATGAGTAGTGATATTGAAATATAGAACATATTTCAATATCGCTACTTACTCATACAATCGTAAGTGACGGTGTTTAGTCTCGCAAAAACTCGAAAATGGCTCAATCGATTAGAATTTTTCTTTTGATTTTTTCGCCCCATTCTGTGGTTAGTTTAGAAGAAGTTTTGGTAGTACCTACGAAGTTCACCGGGTCATTTAGTACAATATAACTATGGGAACAACCCTGAAATCGGAATAAAAATAGATGTTCGTCGAGGGCGTGCTACATTTTTCTATGGAATAGCTGTATTTTTTCTCAATTTCAGGGTTGTTTCAACAGTAGAATTTGTTAACAACATTACTTTACAACGTAACTCCGTCTGTAGAAGTGAAAATCATTTCTTAATTTGTTATGCAAAAAGGTGAAAAGAAAAGTGAAACTTAGGCACCTTCTTTTCAAGGTACATCTATAAAAAACAAAATAAAACGACGCTCTCGTGATGATTGCAGCGAGCTGTACCCAGGAGACTGTCCCCATAAATAAATGAACACAACACGTAATGTATATGTCGCAGCCCAATTGTAGAATTCGCCGTTGTACATAATGGCTAGGCATTTTACAAAACAGTGCCGTTTTGTAAAACGACGGATCAACGTTTAGCCGGAGTATCATTGCGATACGTTATACGGCAGCCTATGTTTAGCCACATTGTAATCAAGTTACTTTCAATGCAAAATGGTTATCATACTAACCAAATACAGCATGTATACAAAAAAAAAATATGTCAAAAAAGACACTTGGTAATATGTAAGTAGCAGGCAAACAATTGTTTTAACAAATGAAAGGTCACGCTTAAGTTATCAAAGCGCCAAACCACCGCGAGTGTCTAAAATTAAAGATTTCAAAGCCGCGGATCATGACCCTCTCAATTACATTATGGCTAGCCGTGTTGTAGAACGCGAAGCACGCATACAATGCGGCGGCCTTACTTTCAGCCGTAATACAATTTGGCTACACTTTAAAATACGCCGCTTTATAAAACGACCCTGTTTTTTAAAATGGCTAGCCGTTATGTAATACGGCGTATTCTGCAATTTGGCTGCGACATACACATAACGTGGCAACTGCGGCAAATTCACTCGGAATCGCTCAAGTATTCATACGTACAGTGTACAAACAGTTCATACAGAGCAATACAAATTTTATTTTTTTGTAAATACAGTTTATTGATATCACTAAAGTAGTATCTTTCGTAGTCACAAAAAATAGCGAATTATAGAACAACGCTGTACTAAAGCAAAGCCAAGAGCGTCGTTGCATTAGTGCTTAATATTTTTAGACATTCGATGGTCAATCTTATTACCACCATCATAGAAGCGAAATTTCTCTAAGGGACCTTTAAATTCCTTTCTTACAAAGTATTGATCATTTGTATAAAAACAGACATTCTACTGCAGGCTGTGGTAAGTATAAAAAAGGAAAAGTCATTATATTAATCACAAAATATCGGGTGAAGCTTTTGCATGCCAGTGCGACCTTTCTGTTAAGGACATTCATTTTTGTTTAGTGCTATACAAAGGGAGTTAAGAAATATTCTATTAGAAATTGAATATTTATATGAAGTGTTTTTACACTTTGGGTACTTATTTCTGTTTTTAATGCATAGACAGTAAGAAAAAAAATACATTACAGAGGTCATAATTTTTATTAACGTCTATGCATTAAAAATATATTCTATTAGTAGCCTTAGAACAGCGCTGATGGTTGCATTATTACTAAGTTTAATCACTTAAAAATCTACTTTTATGTTATAATATTTAACTGGCGTATAGCACAGTTGGCAGTATCTCTTGGATTGAGTTTGTAGGGCACGCCCTATTCGCCCGGCTCGATTCCCAACCAGGACAAACATTTAGATATGTGTCAAACATAGATGCGTGCTCTGAATTTATGGGTGTTAAGTATAATATATATTAGAACAAAAAGTATGTAGGTATTATTTTAACAGTAAGTTATGGTACAAGCTTGGGGCATAGATTAAGTATACTAACATTAATCTATGCTTAGGGCTAGATGGCGCTTCTTAAAATATCCACCAATATTTATTATTTATGTGCAATAGTATAACTTATAATAAAATATGGTGAGACTATATGAACAATTTTATTCATATTGGTAATAGGTTAGGTATAAAAAATAAAATTAGCTTATTACAAATTGTTATTAAATTATTAGAATTGTTAAAAGTAAGTTACAATAATTTTATAGAAAAAGTCAATAAATTTCCTGCCACACTCTAAATAATAATATTTATGAATTATCATTAACAGTCTTTTAGCGAAGAGCCTTGACCAACACCTCAAGACGCTCTCGGTAGGCGGTTGGGTCAAGGGTCATAACCAAAAGGCTGTAATCCTTGACACGGCACGCATTGTCAGGAGGTTCCTCACTATGCAGCCCTACCACCGGCAGCTTGAGCCCTGTCCCGCTGCGATACTCTAGATTTAGGTTTCTATACCTAAATCTAGAGTATTAGTTTTTAAATTTATATTGTAAAACACATAGATTTAAGAATGAAAATAAATACAGAGGATAATTAATATACACTTTTATTACTTAGTATAATACCTATTACCTACCTAATTATATTAAAATAATGTCAAATGAAAGTAAAAGTAGCTCACAGAACAGTAAATCTAGAAGTTTCCAGCTAGTCAATAATACATATTTGTTACGTGGAAGCCTGGAAGGTAGTAAAGTTTTTTTTGATGTATATAAACACCTTATCGTGGGAACTTTCAGGTGAAGGCGATATCTTGAGTATAGTATAGTACCTACTACTGACTCCTCCAAAGTTATCGGTAGTTGATCGGAAACGCAACGGTTGTTGTATATTATGTGACATGAATTGCCAGGAAAGTCCCGAAATTTTTAATAAAACAGTGTGTCGATTCTGGCGGTTTTAGTTGATAGCTCTAAACTTATTAAAATATTGCTGTCACTTTTTTACTGGGCATGTTAGCTAAGGCCAGCAATACTTTAGTTAGTTTAGTTCTGCCAACTTAAACCTTCAGAATTGACCACAGTACAGAGTTATATTTAGGTTCTACCTATGTAAGGCCAAACAAATGAAGGATGAAGGAAGAAAGAAGGATGAAGGAAGGGTAGGTGACTGATGTTTATATCGTTGAAACCAATAGCTTTGATGAAGAATTTAAGTAAATATAGTATGTATATTGAAAAAATAATTTAAATCGGTTAATAATGTTCTGATATATGAGCGTTTAAAGTTTTTGTTAGAGACAACTCCGTCCCTTTCCCACAAAACAAAAAATGACGTCACGCCTTACTTGTCAGAATATAATTTATATGGCTTACTGAGAAGTGACATCACGATTTGCTGTTTCGCCTCTCTGTCTAGCATGATATTAAAATGCTTATAAGTTGCTTATTTTTGATCAGATTTTCATTTTCTTTTCATTAATCAGCTATATTTATGGGCCACATTTTATTAGGACAATAAAAAAAAACCAGTCATCTAGCCTATTCAAACGTGACTTTAGCAGTCAAGTTTTTTTTGTACTTAAGTATACACAATTTTATACGGACCTGCCTAACATTTGAAAAAATTTAATTGTTTTTACGCGATTTACATATTCTGACTATAGTTTCAATCACATCCGGCGACCTTTTGAAAACAAGTCAATAGTAGAGAAAATATTTAAAATGCGATAATACGATATGGTAAGCTCGTTTTTATTTAGTGTTATTATATATTTGTTATTTTTTAAAAGACATTACGTGGTTGCATATTCCGTTAAATAAATTGATTTAAAATTTAAAGCTAATGGAGTAGATTATATTTCTTCCATTGATTTAACTAGCGCTTTTCTTGGAGTTCATTTGGCATCGTAAAAGTTCACACCACATTAAGTCCTACCGTAGTTTTGGCCCCAAGCCACAGCATTTTGTCCGAACAGGTTTTCTGCCAGAAATTATTTCTGAATGAATTCATTTCGAGAAAGATTTAATTAAAAAGGATCTAATCTAATCTAAGTATTTTTTTTACATTAATTTATTTGCGACAACAAACATAACATACACATAAACAAAATAATAATAAAATAACATATGGTGGACAAAATAAGAAACAAAAAGGTAGTTATTTTGAGTGAATCCGGCAACTCATAGTTCGTATAGGCAAGCTAACTATTTCACTAACTTGAAAGAGCCCTATTCACTTATATGGAGTATGCTTTCCCCCAATTTTTCTGCTGTAACTTTTTTTGGTCTAATTAGTGTTTTTTATTCATTTATTGAAAAGGCCATGTCAAGTAATGAACAAAACCTTACTAATACTTAATGTAGATATAAGCCATAAAATTTACCATAACGTGTTTGTGTATCACAAACACGTGATTTTTATTTAATGTATACGAGATTCTCAAGTTTAAATAAATCCGGCTATCATTTCGATCATATCCGGTCACTTTTTCAAGGAGTGAATACAGAGTCAGACGCGCGCCCTCGTCGTGCTTCTCACTCAAGCGAAGTGAGTACGAAGCAGTGAAGTGAGTTTACTACGCAAGATGTTTTTTGCGGTTTTTTTCTCACTAAGTTCTAGAACAGATTAACCAATTTATTAGATGAGTACTACGGATTAGCAAGATCCACGCAGCTACGGCCTATCCCAGCATTGTTTGTCAAATGAGAGAATTGTTCTAGAAACAATGCCTCGTTGGCCAGCTACTATAAGCTATTCCCAATGGTAGAACTCCGCGAATCCCGCGGCATTCGGATACCGAATTCAATTACGAAATGTTGGTAAAGTTTTGCATGCAGGCAACATTGCGACGGGTCGGAATGTTTCAGTTTGGAACTCAATTGAGACATCAAAAACTATAATACAGTCAGTTTATCATATTTGAAATAATTTAACTTGTTTATCACATTACTAACTACTATGAAATTACAATCTTTGATTACGAGTACGTATCTACTGATTGGTTTTTGTATTTATGTCTTGCATTCTACTTAAAAGCCCCAATATTTTTTTTAAATCATAGATAAAATGAAGAGTTTCATCGTTGAAGTTAATACATAAAAAAAATGTGCCTAAGTACTTAGATTAAAACTAAAATCTATGATCTTTATAAAGATCTATCAAAATCAAACCGTATTTATACGTCACTGAACCGCATCGCATATAACCTTTGATTATGACCCTAACAGAGCTGACTCCTCGAAGCAAATTTCAAGCTTAAGTGTTCAAGTCAAATGTTTTCTTCTTGGTTTAAAAATATTGTTTATTTTTATTATTACATTTTGGTTAAGATATAGTTGTCTACATTGAAATAAGTTATTTTTTTTAAATATTACGTTTTTTAGAGATTTCGCTGATCTTTATGGTAATGTTTTAAATAAGTAAGTACCTACTGTAAAAGCCGTGGCGGCAACTAAACTTAGTATCGCCTGGTATAATATTATTATACAACAAAATACAATACGTAGTTTATTGATAAAACGAAAGTTACACGACCAAAAAACCTATATACTTAGATACTTAATCTGTAGTAATCCAGGCTTCTGTTGCCAGCCATTGTAGTCTAGAAATGCGGGTCTTTGACCTGAAAATGGTGGCTCATCATTGACTACCATGCTGTTCGGAGTTCAAAATTTATGTGACCTGGCATATTGCCATCGTAATTTTGCATCTCTCACCCCTCACCTTTCGAAGGGTAATTTGAAGTGATTTAATTTCAACTCAAATCACCCAAGTCACCAGCGCTATTATTTCGAAAATAAATTAAATTGCCCATGTAAGTCGCAACTGAATTAGAAATAGGTATGCTTATTTATCTACCCAGTAAAAACCAATATTTTAATCTACTGCAGACAAGACGCTATTGAGGCCGGTTAACCAAGTTTAATTTTGAATGCCTTTAACGAGCCCTGAATTGTTACACTATTACTAGAATTATTGTACTTTCCAAACGCAAAAACATACGTTTAACTCAAACTTTAGGTAAAATAATAAATTCCATAAACGATTAAAATTATTTCACTTTATCAACTTTTTCTGTTTTTATTTCAATTTAGATTTGCTTTTTACACGTTTTAAGTTTGAAACAGTATCGCATTTAGTTATGTATTGTTTAAATAAAATCATTAGTAACATTTTACAGAAACAAATGATATATTTACATCAATTTCATCATTTTCCCGTACTATGTCACTTGCGTTTGGGAAATACCCTAGCCTTTTATAGGGCAACTTTTCAATACACTACATTGCGGTATCTAGGTTTGTATTTATTTAAGTACAACATCAATTTGTATATAGGTTAGAACTGAGTGCTTGAGCGCTACGTATAGAAACAACAGGGATGTGGGCTGGCAGCTTGCCACCGCCGCCATTGACGCTGCTCTCACCACTTCACCTCAATGTTGAGGGTAAAATAGTAACATCTCGTACTTACATTTAAAATACTGATTGATCGGTTTTGTGGACTACATGAAATAACTATTTCAGTGTAAAATTTTGCTGCAATACTACATGTATAAGAAATGTAGTATATTAACCGTCTTATGCATAAAACACTATTTATAAAAAGTATTTCAAACCTATTTTAGTTAAGGATCGACAAGTTGACGGCTCGAACTCATCGGTGGGCGCGGCTAAAAAGCATGCTCTCTTCATCAAACAAACTGTGGGAAAGGGAGAAAGAAAGATAAATGAACGCGCAAATATTTTTTTGTCGACCTTTGGCTGCAGTAATGTGGTTGAATAAACTCTGAGTTAATTTATTCCAACTTAAGTTATTTGAAATGTTTATGGACTAAACTATGCCGCTTAATAAATTATTTTAGAGTTTTCGTATTCCTTATGTTATTTATTTACGTCCAATGTGGCGTTAAAATTGAGCTAAAATACAAGATGTTTCCTGGCTCATAACTTTCATGTTTATTAACTTTTTACTTTCGTAATAATTTACAATCCTAGATAATGAAGAGATTAATCGATATAATACTTAGTCTTGGACCTACAAAATTACATAGTGGAGTAGTAATACTACCGCGTTTCTATGGAGAAGTGACCAACTTGTCTACTCTGAAGTAAATAGTGTTTTGTCTTCTTTTTGCAAACTCAAATCGTAATTGGAAAGAAATTTTACAAAACACTTTTTAATTGAAATAGGTTTGAAATACGTTTTAACGTTTTATGCATATGACGGTAAATGTATAAGTTCTAACTAAAATAGACAGGGTTTTAAATACAAAGTTGTACATGGGTGCATGGGTGATGGGTCCATATGTGGGTATTTTAAAACGTATCTTGGTAAATTTTACCAAGATACGTTTTCTCCTCGATAGAATAGATCCTCCAAGTAATATTATGATATTAAGTATCATGATGGTTAATTATTTTATTTTATTTATTTTATTTTATTGGGGAAACTAACAGCGACAAAATAACATAATTGCTAAACATTTAGAAACTATGCGCCATTTAAGAGTTTCCGCATACTGAGACTAATTTGACACTTGTCTGCAATTACTTAAATGCAATTACATAATATGTTGGTATACAAACAAGGAAATACACCAAACCAGTTTTTGGTAATATTGAGTTTTATCGAGTTCGCGGATTCGCTTTAATCATATTAGTTCTTGCATCTGGCTATAAACAAGAAGAAAAAAAACAATAACAATTTTTGCTTAAAATTTGCAAGTGGCCAGTGAAATTTAGGGTTGTTTGTAGAATTAACAATCTTCATTACTATGTCCCTACTAAAATATAAGAGTATACGGTAGCAGCAGGGTAGGTATTATATAGAGTAGCCACTCAGCCACTAAATTTAAAATTTTGTTTGTAAATAAAATAGGCACTATATTTATTCTTAATCTTTGTGTACTATTTATATTTATTTATATTTTGTGTAAATAAAATAGGCACTTTATTTATTCTTAATCTTTGTGTACTATTTATATTTATTTATATTTTGTGTAAATAAAATAGGCACTTTATTTATTCTTAATCTTTGTGTACTATTTATATTTATTTATATTTTGTGTAAATAAAATAGGCACTTTATTTATTCTTAATCTTTGTGTACTATTTATATTTATTTATATTTTGTGTAAATAAAATAGGCACTTTATTTATTCTTAATCTTTGTGTACTATTTATATTTATTTATATTTTGTGTAAATAAAATAGGCACTTTATTTATTCTTAATCTTTGTGTAGTATTTATCATTTTAAATCCACTCTTTCACACATTTCAGACGAATTCTAGAGCAACGAGTGCAGGCATTCGTCAATGTTCAATTTCTGCTGCCTAGTGGAATATACCTGAAACAATCTACACGTTTTATAGAATGCTTTCAGTGGATTGCTGTGTACGTGAAATAGGAAATTGCTTTGCGCCCGGCTGTGCCTTACCATACGAGTTTAGATACTACTCAACTGTGAAATATCACCTACAGAATTCACCCCCTTTACGTGGAGTCATTGATGAAATATTGACACCAATTTTTTACAGGTTTTTCTTATTTCCTTCTAAGATAATCCTCATAACATAATTCTATGGCGTCGCACTCAGTGCATTTGCCAGTGTCAAGTACCTACCTATACACACCCATCTAAAAAATAATTCGACAGACTTCATCGTTTACTTGGATGACATCTTTGTTCCAGACAATTGTTATTATGATTTAAAAACCAAATTTCAGAAACGAAATTTCTATGGAACCAATCTGAAAGTATAATATCCTTTTTTTTTAATCGTTTTATAAATGACGGAGTTCTGTGTTAACAAACATTTAAAAAAAACATGCTACCAAATTAAGAACCTCCTCCTTTTTTTGAGACGATTGAAAATGATAAGACGCGTAAATAATCTTACGTTTAGTACGTATAATAAACAACCGTGATAGTCTAAAATCAAAATTCAGTCTGTGTAGGTGGTGTATAAATTATGTAATATACTCTTAGAACTATTTTTGACCTTGTTTGTTATATTATGAATTAGCAAAAGACACAAAAATAGGGAATAACTTTTCGTAGTTTTAAATCTACGGAGATTTAAATTGGTATACAAAAAAAAAGTGAAACGGTTTTCTCATCAGACCTTAAAAGGTACACTTTGGTACACATCAAATATCAGATCAATTTCTCAAAAAATAGGAAGGGGGTAAAATTGAAATGTCTAAATTGAAACCAAAAAACACTAACAACAAACAGGGCAACCTAAATAAAACCGTTTAAAAAGCGAAAACATGAAGAAGAATTTAACTGCACGAATATTGTACTGACAAAGTTTTGAGAGAAATGAGAAATTCCTCTCAAGAAAAAGCACCATTTGCCCGCTAACGACTAAAGCGTATCTGGCAAACGAAGTGAAGTTTCTCAGAGTCTTGAAAGCACGTTCCATTCTCGTTTGTACTGGTGTTCAAGTGACAGGAAACTGGATGACTGAATGGTTTCAGTGGCCACCAGTTTAGGACGGAGGCGCGGCCCCAACCCAATTTATGGACACGGGGTCAACACCGCTTATCATATCACTAGCTGAATATAAAGATATCTTTTGTTTTAAAGACAGCTGCAGCGCTATCGCTCTATGTCGCTAAATTTGACGTGTCGGTATAGCAGATTTATTTAGACGAATTTGAGAATATAACGAGTTTTATCGAATTATATCGATTTAAATGTCAAATATAACGATCGTCAAGAAAGGTACTCGCGCTGCTGTGCCGCGTCCGTCGATCGTTTTAAAATCTTGCCCGAGGAATATAAATAAATAAATATTAGTGGATATTTTACACAGCGCCATGGGCTAATACAAACTAAAGCTTGTACTATGGACGTTTTGAGGGGGGGAAAGGGGGGGTGGAATGTTGTATGGAAAGTTCTTTGTTTTTGAAGTTATAGTTATGAAAATTGATATTTGGGTTTGGAGAGAATGGGGGGGCGTGGTGAATTTTGGGAGCGGGCCGAATTTCTTCCGTACGCGGATGAGGTCACGGGGGACCTCTAGTAATATTATAATTTAGTAATTCTATCCTCTAGTAATTCTAGTTTTAGTTTTGATTATAATCTAGTAATTCTTTCCTGTAGTAATTTTTTTGTAGTGTAAGGGCTCTACTGCAGAGTCCGCCTGGGAAAGTACCACACCTTTGTCAATTATTCAACCGCCAAGAAGTAGTGTGCAAGCATTACTGTGTTCCGGTTTGAATTTAGGATTGTGTTCGCAAGTTCACAATTCTGGCACTGCTACTGTTAGTGGCAGGCGTGGCGCTTACCATCAGGTGTAAGTCTTGCTCGTCTCGTCACCTGAATGTATAAAAAAATTAAAAAAAATGCGAAATTTGTTTGCATGTGTGTGTGAGTGTATGTTTGCTGAAAAACGGCTGAATGGATTTAGATGAAACGGAATTGGAATGGACATAGTTTATTTCTCGGAATAACATATAGGCTACTTTTTATCATCATCATCATCATTACAGTTTTTCATTATCACGCGGGTGAAACAGCGTTGCGCAGGTAGTGTACTACATGTACAATGTACATGATATGTGTAGCAAACAAGATTCAAATTATGCTCAAAAGCCTGTGTAGACGTATGTGTTACCACGTTACGTAGCCCGCTACGGGTCGTAGAGGGACTACGCACTTCATAATTGTAAAAGTTTTTGCTCGTAGTAAAACTCCAACTCCATGAGTGATGCTTAAAATATTAATTCGCAAATATAGAAAGCTCAGTGTTAAGGGTTACATACCTTTCTGTCGTCAATGATTTTTATTTTAAAAACGAAATCTGTTCGTTTATTACTTCATTAGGATAATACATACAAAAAATCTCCAAGTCCGCCTGGGGAAGTACCACGCCTTTGCCAGTTATTTAATCACCAAGCAGTAGTGTGCAAGCATAACTGTGTTCCGGTTTGAAGGGAAAAGTTTACAGAGATATTGTTGGGTATTGTAACATCTAATATCTCAGGGGACGAGCGCAGTACAGTGCGACACGGCGCAGGATTGTATTCGCAAGTTCACAATTCTGACACTGCTACTGTTATGTTATGTTATGTTAGGCGTGACGCTTACCACAAGGTGAACGTCTTGCTCGTCTCGTAAGTAACTTGATTGTATAAAAAAATATGTATAAAACGTTTTATAGGTATTTAGGTAACATATGTATAAAAAAAAAAAAAAATGTAATCTTACTTACGTTACTCCAATTTAAATTTGCATTCACTAAATTTGGCCTAGTAACAGAAAAAGAAAGTGATCGTTAAGTGGTTATTGTTCTTTTTTTGTTTTTGAACAGGGTTGGATTTCGTAGTAAAATCCTACTATTTGCATTGCACCATAAGAGTTTTCCATGATGAGTAGTAGTAACACGCGAAAGTAGTATATTTTTATCATAAGCCAATGCCATAAGCCATTTACATTGTAAAATCGTAGGACAAAGAGCGTTCCGAATCCAACACTGCCTCATAAAATTCCACTATACAAACAGAAAGATACAAAAATCTAACTATGGGGTTCTTTTTTCCGTCTTGGCATGATACCCTAGCAATATTCCCTTCACATCATAAATAAGTCAAACACGACGGAACGAATTTTCCATAAAGACTTCACAGCTAGCGGCAATATTATTATAAATTCCAGAAAAGGCCTTAAAATGTATGGTTCGATGCTTACTTAATTTTATAGCAAAAACAAACAGATATAAAAAAAATACATAAAAAATTCAAAAATCTTCAGAGAGGTATTTGCAAAATTTCCTCATTAAAATTATTAAAAGTCGGGGAAAAGGAAATTCTTTTTAACTAGGTTTTTTAAACGGTATTTGAGCCAGCGAACATATAAAGGCAGTAATCGAGAGACTCACAAAGGAAAATTCTAAATGAGGGGTTGACCCTTAGCTCCCTTCGAAGCGGCTACTGTATACTTCACGTACTTGACCCGGATCGGTCAAGCGTAAAATTAACTAAGTAATTAGCATATCCGTGCAGATTTGAATGATGTAATAGGTACAGTTAACATGGATTAGCCTGTCACTAACACGACGCCTGCACGTAATTCAACGTCATAAAATAGTTAAGCACATCGCCAGCGTGGTAATGTCACGCACACTCGTCGAACTAATTGAGTTAAATAGCTTTATGAGGTGTTGTTCTTTGTTTTCGTTGCATTGATTATAAAATTTCACTGCATAAGTTTTTAACAAGACTACTTTGATTAAGTAGAGAGAGAGCTAGATCTTCCAAGCAAGACAAGGACTGATAGTCAGACTTTTTTAAATGTATCCCGAAAGTATTGGAAAATAAATACATAGTTGTTGATTTTTAGCTTAGATTACCTATAAGGTACCAGATAAGCTCCTACTTGACGTGCGGGACTTTGAATATATACATCGTGCGTCAACTTCACTCTTGGACCTCATTGTAAAAACATTGCCTAACTATTTTGACAGCTAAAGGTATAACGCTAAGCTATTACGCTTGAAAAAAAAATAAAAATCGCCGGATGTCGCACAAAACGCTCTCATTATGTGGTGGTTAGAGGCTTAACTGCTAGTTGGAGGACCTAGCTCTCTGGCTGGGTACCTAATCAAAGATCTGCTGAAGAAACTTGTCGCGTCAACTGTACTGAAATTATCATAATTTACCTATAGAAAAAAAAACTTGGGCGGAATGTGGTAGGTACGAACTTTCTCGGGACGAAAATGGCATGAATCCTGCTACCATAGGTTTTTAGTATAATGACATCAAAAATAATTCCGTCTTTATTCCAAAAATAAATCGAATAGCTGAACAATTAATGTATTGCTTTGGTGGTTTATCTGAATTCAAATAGCAAAAATGCATAATTCCCAGTAACGCCCACAACAATAAGGTGCAACTATTACTAAAGGTTTATTCCTTGAAGGATTTAGCGCGCTCTCTCTCTCTCTCTCTCTCTCTCTCTCTCTCTCTCTCTCTCTACTTAATCAAAGGTTAATTCTGTAACTAACAAGTTGATTGCCTACCTAAGTATTTTACTAAAAATAAACCATGTTTAATCACAGCTAAATAAACAAACGAGTAAGTAGAACTGTTCAAAGTTCATTGAAAGGCTAAAAATAGTCGAAGCCAGGGCAGGTGAGGGTCGCAACCATATAAACACTTGACTATCAATAAATAGCTCTACCAATATTTTCCCCTTCATTTGTAACTATAAAATCATAACTAGCAACGAACTTCGTTGTTTCGTAACTAGTTATTAAACAGGATTTATTATTCCATTTCATAATTTTTCACAACCAGTTACGAAAAAACTATATTTATTCTGTGTTCACAACCAGTTATTAAAAAGGATTGCTTTTTCATTTTCATAATTTTTCGTAGGTAACTAGTAGTACTAGTAGGTTTATGACTTTAATGACCCCTTGACAGTCATAAACTATTTAATGCTGAGTGTACTATCGGTACATTAGTGTGGGCATCATGGCAGCCCCCACGTTTGATTATGACGTCGTCTGGCTGGCGATGATTATGATTTCTAGGAAATAAATTAGCTAAATAGACTAAATAATAATAAAATATATATATATTACGGCAAAAACACTGATTACATTACTTAAGTACTATTATTATTTATGTTAAAATGCTGCCCCATTTTAGAGATACGATATTGTGGTCAATTCTGACGGTTTTAGTTAACAGTTCTAAAAAAATATTGCTGTCACTTTTTTACTAGGCATGTTAGCTAAGGACAACAATACTTTAGTTAGTTTAGTTCTGTCAACTTAAACCTTCAGAATTGATCACATTGTTTCCGTCCCTGTCATTCTCAAGTCAATCTAAATGAGAGTGGCAGGTGACAGAAATAGTAACATCGAAGGTTCTGGAATAGCCACGCAGGCAACAAACAAAGATGACCGATACATAGGTGTTGAATTTTATTTTTATAATAAAAAAATTGTCTTTGTGCATTTATGTCTTTAGTAACTATAACACCGGTAATGACGTGTTTGCAATGATTTCATGTTTGATAGTTTTTGAACGGCTGTAACAATTGATTATTCAGTTTTGGTAAATAATGAAAAGGCGCATCCCAGGTGGCGCAAGCCAATCTTTTTCAATAGTTCTTTGCTTATGACAACCCTCAATGGACTATTGGGCCACATCCACCACTGTCCCACTTGCGGGTTGGTGAATTCACATACACCATTGAATTTCTGTTGAACGAATGATTCATTGAATGACAGTTCCGTTCAACACTCAGTTCCGTTCAAAGCTCAGTTTCGCTCTATTCTATTCCGTTTAATTCTAAACTCTATACTATCTGTGTAGATGGGTACCAATATGTGCCCATCAAACATTTCCAGAATACCTCCCAAAGGTCAGAAGAATGGGCACACAGGTACAAATAAAGCGGCAACGCGGCCAAAGCCGTGAAACTGTGTTGTCTCACGCAACTTTCTAATTGTTTACTTTTATACGCAGGAATCGGTGTCGACGAGTCGCGGGCAGTTGCCGGAATCGTGTAATTACTGACACAATTTGTTAGTAAGTTGTTGGACTTTCTATTAAAATGAACTAACTACTCACTTATAATAATTTAAGCAGAAATTAAAGGTTACGCGTTTACAGTATGACCTATATGAATTTAAAAATCATTACACGACTGCCGAAAAAAATAATGTCGTTTTCAGGGTTCATGCATGCATCTATTTATGTGAGTTTCTTTATTCCACCATAACTTCTAAAAGCTCGAGCAGATCTGGATATATGGGGTATCTAATGGTAAGGGTAAGGGTAATTTCTTTGGCAGGACAGTCGTATTACTTATTTAAAAAAAAACTTGTAGGTAAATGTGAAAGAAATTGTATGCCCCTCAATAACGGCGATAATCCCTACCTACTTGGAGGATCTAGCTCTCATTCTCAATCCCTATAAGTATAAATATAAACATGTAGGTATACGACGTAGTTTCCACGTGACGTGAACGGTAGGAGTTCATGTATTCAGAATATCCAACCAGTAGCCACCCCGTAGCTAAATAGATTAATTAACAACTAGCTGCATTTCGCGGTTTCCCCCGCTATTTTACGGTTTCCTGCTAATTACGAGTATGCTACGTCTATCCTCGTGGTACTACTACAGTGGTATGACAAATTTCTTAAGATTGGTTTAATAGTGAAAATATAATAAACAGATAGATAGCGACAAAGTTTATTTACATCATCATCATCATCATCATCATTTGGTTTCTCGACTAGTTTTTAGTAAGTATATTATTTTATTCGTACCACCTTCACACAGTTACTTTTGCATCTATAATCGTATTAGATACAAATATTATATTATAGATTCAATAATGTTATAACTAACTTAATTATAGAATTAAAAAAAAAATAAAAAAAAACTTGATAATAAGGTTAATTATGAATGACTGATGCTGTTGGCCTCAGATGGCCTCTACAGCGTCACCGGACTTTAGGCAAGCGCAAACGGCGCTCGGCCTAGGTTTAGGTTAAAGGCGACTAGCTCAAGGGCACCTCAGACGGTACGAACCTCGGATTGGCCGTCGCCGGGAGTGGGGTCAGACTTGCCCTGGCACCCCAGAAGGGGTATGCCCTGGGGCCCTAGTAGGTTGATCTGGTTGACTATTTGGAGAAACTAACCGATCTTCTGACAGATCTGGGGAGTCCTCGACCTCGCCGGCGAGGTCGGTGCGTGTTTGTGTGTCTCTGGTAACCGGCGCCTATACCAAAAACGGAATACTTCCTGTTGCTAGGAATGGTCGGATCGGGCAAGCCCAGCGCCGCCGAGGTGATGACGGCGATGGGGTCGTCTGGGTCGCCCAAGACGTGTTTGGGGCGTCTACGGAAGGGGGGTGGGTCTGTCGTGTCTGTCGTATAGTTGGTGGCTTGGTCTATGAGTGGATTGGGATGGTGAGGGGCCGCTTTGAAATAGCGAGGCGTACTTAATGTACTGACGGATGGAACCTGATAATAAATAGGTAAAGGTATATAAGTATCAATAATTTTGTCGATTGCCCTTTAATGCTCTTTGCTTTGAAGTAATTAAAATATAATTTTCTATTTTTTACATAAAACACAACACATAATATACACATAATTATACACATATACTTTGTACATAATATAGGTATAGTCTTGAAGTCAGTTTTTGTTTATTTTTATAAAAAAATAATTGATTAAACAAAAATTTAATATAAAATATGTACCTACATTATACCAAATGAAAGGGTCCCACAATTATTGCAGGTACCACTTCTTTAATTTACGTTAACAACTGCTTAAACCTTCAGCGTCCACAAAAATATACCTAAAGACTCTGCGTAATAACATTTACACAACATAACAGAAACAGGGACTTGCAATTTAGCTTGCTTGGCCATAAAATTATAGCAGGTGTTTCTTTAAACGACTTTGTTCATTGGATACTTACTTTTTAGGGTTCCGTAGCAAACAAAGAATACGTTACGACTACAACACTTAGTTTTGCGATTTCCGTCTGTCTGTTTATAGCTTGGCAAACTCGTGCGTGACTTTCCTGCGGGGTGACATACGCTGGCGGGGACGATGTTAGAGTAGATGTTAGCGGGGGCGGGATGTGTTGCAGGGAAGGACAGCTCGCGCACCGCGTGCGTGCTCACCCCGCAGCCCGCCTAGCACGCGAGCCGTGATAAAAGTCTATCCACTCTTTTTTCCCCGCGGAAACGAGACAGATGTATCCATATTCTAGCTATATCACGTTCCCGCCCGGGGAAATACCAATTAGTCTTCGGCGTGTGTTAAGGGGGCTGGAGGGTCATGCAGGACGTTGCCAAACTATAGTCATGATAGTCTGTTCGCCGCTTGGCGTCTTTCCGATTATGTCGATAATATCTAGCCTACCAATTAAATTGTAGATGTGACGGCCTCTTTTTCAATCAAAATTACATTCTTTTCATTAGTGCATTGTTATTCATATACCATGTTATACATGTATTTCATTAGGACATAAAACTGAAAATGGTTAAAAAATAGACACCGTTTCGGTATTTTTTTCTATCGAGGAAAGTATAATCAATCGTGTTTTCATCCACAAAAGTTACTAAGACGGATGTTCTTCTGTAACATTTTGTATTTTTGGGCTTTAAATATAGTAATTTGACTAAATAAATTTGATTTTGCGTAGGGCAAATTTGAAAAATACAAGCCTTAAGTCTGGTCACCAAGCCTGTATTATTCAGACGAGATAAGATTACTCTAGCACACACATATTTTAATATAAGCGTGTTGGATCATCAGAGCGCAGTATTTTTATTCATAGAACATTTCTGGCGAAATGAAAAAAGTTATGACTAGTTATTTTGCGTTATGACTCAGTGTCGCAGGGACTTGCCAATTTTGTCACCGCGACAGTCGCATCATCACCTTATTTCCGTTCTGTGGTATTTGCAATAAAATTCTATTTTGATAGCCTGATAGCTCAGTTGGTAGCATGTCTGCCTTCAGAGCTGTAGGGCGTGGGTTCGATCCCCACCCAGGACAAAAATGTTTGTGACGTACATCGATGGTTGTTCTGTGTCTGGGTGTAGTATGTATTATAAGTATGTATTTTCGAAAAAAAAAAATGTATATAAGTATTCTATCAGCTATCTGGTTTCCATAATACAAGCTTTGCTTAGTATGGGGCTAGATGGCGCTGTGTGTAATAAATGTCCCCCCAATATTTATTTATTTTATTTAATTCAAGATATATATTAAAAATTATATTTTTAACCCTGCGTTCTTATTTATATTTTCCTGATTGGCTGCGGACATTCTCTCATGACAAATGTTGCTACTTTTTCTTTCGAACTGCCATTAGAGTCAGCAGTGACACTTTGGAAATTAGTTTTGTATGAATAATGAGTCTTCTTATTTACGTTGGACTGTAAACTTATTCGTTTCGTTTAAAAGACAGTAACTGGATGTAATAGAAACAGTTAATTAATTAGTAAGTATTAATCCGTGGTACACTCATAGTTAGTTAAATGAAAAGGTGTTTTTGCTTTTGGTTTAGCTGAAACAACAAACCTCCTACCTTTTCTACCTACACTATTTGCCATCTACTTATTAATTTTCGATAACATATTTTATGCGATATTAAAGCGGAAATACACTATAATAGACACCTTATTTATAAGATTTATGTTCAAATGAAGATCTACTCGGATACTCCTCTAATATATCTCTCTATTCTATATATTATATAAATATTTATTGCAAATTCTCGAAAACATTGGGAATAATAAATTGGGTTCGTATTTGACTACAGCTCATCTGATTGTGACCACGTGCTTTAAGATAAACCATATTTGCCCACAAGGTGAATATTTACTAAGTCATGGAAGACATATTGGAGCTTAAATGTTTGAAGGGTTATACACAAAAAACACAATTAAGCTATTAAAGCTTCGGTTTAATCCGATATCACCCGTGCATCAGAGCATCTATAGATAAGACAAGGTTACCAAAGGTTTCTAAAAACACGAATTAAGTACAAAAGCGTTTCCAAAAGTGTCGGAAAATCAACGACGTAGCGTGAACTAAAGAAACGGAAAAGAGCAAAACGATACTTCCTTCCTCAGGCGGCACGTACACGATTTCCTAATTTTGATAGAGTCGGCGTGATATTAAGTTAACTGTACCGAATATTTCACGTAATAGTATCAACACTTCTGTTTCATTCATTACGGTATACGATCGACTGATTTTCACAAGATGTTTTATTTCAAGATAAGTATGTTAAAAAATTAAAAGGCTTTGTTGCATACAGCAGGTAGCAGTCAATTATAGGCTGATTCAAACTTAATGGCAACTGTGATTTTAGGCGTGTGACGCAGCGCAGTAGCAAAAATTAGGCGTGCGGTGTGCGTAGAATCGCATAGTCTCGCAAAGTCTCGCTTGCAGCGCACTCCACAGCCGCCATTAAGTTTGAATCAGTCTGTACAAATACTTTGGGTTCTTATTTAAGTTCTTGTTGTTTAGGTAGTTTTACCGGTTATTATAAACAATAAACCGTGGTACTTAATTGGGACCTGAGTGGCCAGCTAGTATCAGAGTGAAAGTATCATTGAAATGCTAGAAATTTGAGGCTACTACCTAGATAGATAGATTAATTCTTTAAAACAATTTTAAACAGCAAACATATTTTTATCTTTTTTTTTTATATATATTTTTTTTTTTAATTCTTTCTTTACTTTTTCTTTTTTATTCTTTGTACCTATTAAGTCCAACGCGGAAATATATTAAACAAGAAACTCTCTGTACAAATAAAACTGTCGTATGTACTTGAGTAAGAACGTTGTAAACTACGACGTAAATTTTGGTGAAAATTTACGATGATAACCTCGTTGAGTCGTAAAAAGCTGTATTTGCGGCAGCTTATATGACCGGAAAGGCGGCTGGATTGCGTGCGTAGCAGGTCTTGGCGGACGGACACCGCCGCACTTGTCACCGCAATGTACTTAGGAAGTGTTGTTCATACTTATTTGTTTTTCTCATTAAAAGCTTTAGGAGGATTGAAGGGCAATGTTATTAGATAAAACTGGGCATGAAGAGATTTGACACATAATATCTCGGGGTAACGAGCGCAGTGTAGTGCAGGATTAGGCTAGATGACAGGTTTTTTTTGTCATTTAAAAATGTGGCCCATAAATATAGCTGATTAATGAAAACAAAATGAAAATCTGATCAAAAATAAGCCACTTATAAGCATTTTTTTAAATTTTATCACGCTAGACAGAGAGGAGATTACGACGTCACTTCTTTGTACGCCATATAAATTCTATTCTGACAAGCGCACAGAGGCGTGACGTAATTTTTTATTTTGTGGGAAAGAGACAGAGTTTTCTCTACCAAAAACATTAAACGCTTATATATCAAAACATTAATAACCGATTTAAATTATTTTTTCAATATACATATTATATTTACTTAAATTCTTCATCAAAGCTATTGATTTCAACGATATAAACATCAGTCATCTATACCCTTGTCTGGCACTGCTACATGTTTGTTATGGACAGGCGCTAGGCGTGATGCTTACCATCAAGCTAACGTCTTGCTCATCGTCACTCTATTTCATCAAAAAAATTGATTAGTTTATCATTCTGTAGATAGTAGATAGTTTTAAGACTAAATATATTAATTTACCTAAAAAATATATTTATCTATCTTGGTACTAAATCTGTAACTGCGTGTGACTTCTAGCTCTAGAAATATATGATCTTCGAGCAAGTACCGTCAGAGATGCGAATAGCGACAATCTGCCTAATTTTTATCACTTTTTGCTGGGTGCGCATGACATACTTTCAAATAAACTTTCACACTAGTAAAACAAATTCCTGTGCGTTCGTATACGCCTAAGAAGTAGGGCTTTCGCTTTTCTGTGGTATACACGCACTAAAATACTCACAACACACACAAAGGGTATATAGCCACTGACAATTTATTGTTTGCTGGCTACCTCCAATGGTAAATACTCGAAGTAAGTATTTGATACTTAGTTCTATTTCACGCTCGAACAATTTTATGATCGATCCATTAATTCTCACATCTAAGTATTGTTTTTGTTTCATATTTGACACACTGTGAAGGCGTTTACGTAATAAGTAGAGCCATTTCTAGAGAACTGTAGAATTGCTCGAGTTTAATTCTCGGGGGAGAGAGAAGGGTGGATTACCCCCTTTCCCCCTGAAATTATTCATTAACTTGAGAGAGCACTCGCGGGCCGTTTTGTACGTACCTATATGATCTCCGTTTGTGGCTGGTTAACGATATTACCCGCTTTGAATCCGCCGATGGCCGCTGGAGCCCGTTTATAATAATGTACCTAAGTAAACCCTGACTGTGTTTTGGGAAATGACAGCTTTTGCCCAATGTTTATGAGGCGTGTACAACACGGGATTAGAGGGTTGAAAGAAAATATTGTTTACAAAATTATGACCTATACATATTTACGGTAACCGTTTTTTGAGCATTCTTTATACCTAGTAGGAACTCTTTATTTACCGTTCTGGACTTAAATCAAATAACTATTATATCTCTACTAGCTTTTGCCCGCGGCTTTGCCCGCGTAGTAATGTTGAATACTTGAATTCGGTTAAATCGGGGCCCAACTCAATTGAATCACTAAAATACGTATATTATTGCATTTTTTCCAAGCCGCTTGCAAGTCTTTAAGTTTGCTTGAGGATGACCAAATTTGGCATGTCGCGTTTGCAATACTTACTTCAAAACAAAGCCGTCTTGTTGAATTTTAAACAGACAGACAGATGGACATGACAGAATAGATGGATGGATGGACATGGAACTTCTGAAGATTGTGAGGCTTCTTTAAAAATATATGTGGGAGATATATCACTGCAGGTCGGTAAATTAGAATGTGATGAACTGGGAATAGTTGGGATGGTAAATGTAGGTGAAATTAATTTGTCATTTGTTAACTGCGTAGGCTGTACCGTAAATGTAGGTGAAATTAATTTATCAGACTGAGCCGTAAATGTTGGTGAATTCAGTTCAGAAAAATATCGGGCTGAAGAAGTTTGGACGGTATGAGTTGAAGACGTTTTGTAATTATTTTTGGGCATCTCTACAGCTAAAGAATCAAAGTACAAAGGCAAAGTAGAAGTTGCGTCAGAACTTATATCTTCTGTTTGAATGGAACTTGGAGATGTAGGAACCTCAACACGTCGCTTAGTTATTTTTTTCGCTACTACTGGAACACGTGGAGTGCCGTTAGAAATTATATCTGTCTTCTAACAGATACGCATCAAAATGATTTCCCGTAAATTGTAGCCGCTTTATAGGTCTTCCTGCTGTACCAAACTTTGCATACAATTTGCCATTTTCATAAACTTCAAACTAAAACTCATATATTTGTCCTGCAGCGGCTAGTTCACACGCAGTGCCCCAACTCGACTGCCGTGACATGTCATCAAAGTATGCAGTCGCAGTGGTGTAGTTGTCGCCGTTTGAATCATGAGACATGATTTCAAACTCCTCCCAATTAGCTACTACATGAGTAACGATGTTTTTTCGCACCTCAATTGCCTTTTCTTGGGTACCGTGCATTAAAAAAGAAAGCGCACGAAAAAGACACGCTCCATCACCAACGAAGGGAACAACATAGTGTTTTACCTTCGCTCCATGAATGAAGAGAAGTTCACTAAGCATTTTAAATAACAAATTAAATAACAATATCAACAGTAACAATATAAAAAAACCTAATAACAAACAATGTAAACTAAAATTTTAAAAAAATACGAATAACAAACTAAATAGCAATCTAAATAATTAAAGGAACAAATAACGATAATTATACGAAATCTAAATAACAAATGAAATGAAATAAGCTTAAGCATAAAAAGTATGATAACAAAGAACGCAAAAAGATCACCAAAATATCGCAAGAATTACGAAACTTCGATAAAATACAGTGCTGCACTGATCGCTTAGGTAGACTCGGTGTGGGTTGGAGTGGGGCGCGCTCGACGTACAGCGCGTCATTATACTCGGGTTTTAACGTATCTGAGCCGACGCGGGATGGACGTTTCGAAAGCGCTGTGCTTGGTGCGTGCACCGGATCAAGTACATGTGTTTAAAACATTTATCTTCTTACGCATAAACACTCGATTAGCTATTATTATTATTAGTTAATCTATAAATATAACATTTTTTTTCAAATGAAAAACTGACCCGTGGCCTTCCAGTTTTTAAATTGTTTGAAAATTCTGAAACATGTTTATGTTTATTTTATCTTATCTCTTAAGTCAAAAAACTTAACAGCCTTAAATGAATGGTTTCGGCAAAATGGTATTTTAATGATACATTGAACCCCTTGCGAATTTTTCAAAATCCTTACTGAGTGTGCGTTTCTCTGCATCAGCCCTTAACACTAATGGAATATCGGCCTACCCTGATTGGGCCATATTCACTACGCTGGCCCAGTGCAGGTTGGCGGATTCACATACACTATCGTATTTCTTCTCCGGAAACAACATAGGTTTCCTCATGATGTTTTCCTTCACCGAAAAGCGAGTGGTATTATCCATGCGTAAGTTTCAAAGAACTAATTGGAACGGGCTCGCCCGGGTTCGAACCCGCAACCCCAAGAATGTGAGTCGAGCTTGATCTCTCTGAAGCTACCACAGCTTGAGCTGAGTGTAAGTTTACACCACTCAAAATTTAGTTTAGGCATTTAAAAGTAAGTTAATTTAATATTAAATATTAATTTAGCAGCTTAGGCTGTACAGTATCTATAATAATTATGTCCGTCAAACAGTCGTCTGCGTGGACCTACAAAAAAATTGCCTATGTCCGTTTCCGAACCTTATGCTATAACTACCTATCCAAAAATTCAGCCTACCAATAAATACGCCCATCCCCGTCCCCATTCCCAGCCTCATCCCTATAAGCGCCCCCTTCCCCATCCCCATCCCGATACCAAATGTCATTTTAATATGAACACGCCCATCCCCGTCCCCATCCCCGTTCCCTCCCTCATCCCCATCCCGAACCCCATCCTCACCCCATCCCATCCCATCCCCACCCCCATCCCGATTTCAACTTTCATCTTAATATGGACACGCCCATCCCCGTTCCCAGCCTCATCCACATCGACATCCCATCCCCACCTGTCCCCACCAAATCCCCACCCCATCCCCACCCATCCCCACCCCATCCCCATCCCGATACCAATTGTAATCTTAATATTAACATGCCTATCTCCGTCCCGTCTCCGTTCCCAGTATCATCGCCACCCCCACCCCCACCCCCATCCCCACATCTATCCCCATCCCTATACCAAATTTCATTATAATATGTACAGCCGTTACAAAGTTAAGGAGAAACAAACGTACTATCACTAAAACTTAGTTTTTTTTTATACTAACCGGAGCTGATTTTGAAAAAACTGTGACACCCGTATCTTCTTATTTTTATAGTAGAATATGTATACCAAGTTTTGTATCAATCGAACCAGAGAATAAAAAGTTTCATACAAACTTTAACACCCCATTTAACCCCCTTCGGGGTTGATTTTCGAAAAATCCTTTCTTAGTGGGCGTTTACACCTCTCCAAAAACATACCCTCCAAATTTCAAGTCTCTACGTTTAGCGGTTTGGGCTGTACGTTGTCTATATGTCAGTCAGTCAGTCAGTCAGTCAGTCAGTCAGTCAGGACAAAGCCTTTTATAGTTATAGATGAAAATCAAACCTTAAAAGTGTCCGCACCAATGCTTACTTATGCAGATATAATTACCTCTCCAGCTAATATTTAAAAAGTCCACAAGCGGATATTGTTTCATTTTAATAATGAACCTTAATACCTTGCAATAGCGTTGTAAAATATTTGTGAGCGTGTAAAAAATTCGGCATCGTAGAACATCACACGATTGGCGCGGCATGTTATGCTATTTATGCCTTGTTTTGACGGTGCCGTTATCAAGAGTCAATCTACCATATATTTTATCGAAAGTTCCGAAACATAAATTAAAAACAGGAATATAAACAATTTTAAATGATAAGCGAAATACGTGTAGCAGAACCGGTATTTTACTTAAGTCTTGCGGCAAAAATACAGGTTACCACTATAATTACCACTATATTCCATAGACAACATTATTGCAGGTCTAGAGATAAATTTGATGGAGAGATAAATTAAATGCTAAGATCAGCGTTCACTTTGCACAAAGGAAATTCATGAAGGCTATTTAATTATTACTATTTTTTTAATGTACCTAATTAAAAATACCCAAGATATAATAAAAGCCGATTTCTAAGAAGTTTACGTTATCTTGTACTTAGCTCATTTGAAGATTATTGTACTCCATACATGCCATTTCAGGTCTAGAGATAAAATAAAAGCTAAGATCAGCGTTCAGTTTGCACAAAATAAATTCATCACATCACATACAACGTTAGCCAGAAGACGTCCACAGCTGTACGGAGGCCTCCCACTTAACAGGGAGGGGTTGCCATAATCCCCACGCTTGGCAGGCGACTTGAATATCGCAGAATGCTCGCCACCGACGCTGCTGCCCGTCCTCCTGCAGTTTTAGGACATACTCACTCAGATACAAAAAGACCTGGTCAAGACCAGATTCATGGAGGAAAATCATGAAAGGCATTTATTTTTTATCCCTTTTAAAGCAACGAAAATACCCGTGATGATATAAAAAGCCGATTTCTAAGAAGTTTTTATTATCTTGTAGCTCATTTGTAAACATTTGTTGCAGATAGCAGACGTCCCCATAGGACGAGCATCTCACAACAATGGAGCTCATCACTTTGCATCTATTTCTACACATCGTACTAAAAGGTAACATCAAAACATCTTGTTTATTTGTATCGAGGAAAACACCTCCGATAAATAAAACTGTTCAAGTTAAGGAAGTGAAAGGGTTGGACGTGCCTATTCCGAGTAAATCTCCGATAAAATATCATATGACTTAAAGAAGTGCGGGTTTCCGTAAGATATTCGGGCTCGCTTTGTGCTGCTTTAAGGGTAGATTCTGCCGGTTCGAACCCGCATCAAGCAAGGATATTGTATAAAAGTTTGACGTCTACAGATAGAATATAAAAGTAGATAGGTACGTGACTCGACATTAGACATCTGATGCGTGATGCCGGCGAGCGGCGGCGGTAGCGCGAACTCGTCACGATCGATAACTTTGAGAAATACCTAGTTTCCCGTCAGCCTGCCTTGCTAAAAATATTTATTAATTATCTTACTAAAAACCTATGTAAACTTTTTTTGTTCGTATAATATAATAAAATTGTATAGACAAAATACCGAAGCCATCTGGCTTAGGTATCTCTCTAGTACATAAATATCGCTGTAATATAGATATTAGCAGCGTCTTCTTGGTTAACGGCGGTTGCCCTCACCTCAAGGGATAGCAGAAAAAAGAATAAAAATCGTGGATAGTTTAACTCACTATAATTGACATGGAAACTCTCACTGAAGAGAGAAGGGTCTTCGCTTTTCTGTGGAATATCTCATCATCAGCCCGGAGACGTCCACTGCTGAATGAAGGCCTCCCCCTTAGATCGCCACACTGTACGACAACCTGCCATTTGCATCCACCGGTTGCCCGCAACTTTTACAATGTCGTCGGTCCACCTAGTGGGAGGCATTCCTACGCTGCGTCTTCCGGCTAGCGGTCGCCACTCAAGAACCTTTCTTCCCCATCGGTTGTCAGTTCTTCGAGCGATGTGGCCTGCCCATTGCCACTTCAACTTGCAAACCTTGTGAGCTATGTCGGTAACTTTGGTTCTTTGGCGAATATCCTCGTTCCGGATTCTATCGCGCAAAGTAACTCCGAGCATAGCTCTCTCCATTCTGGAATATCTAATAAGCTCGTATTCGCGACACTACCCTAGATCTATGTCGTCAAGTACCCGCCTGTATACGTCGTCATAAAGAATGTAGTTACGATAAGATGATACGTAGGCGCTTCCTGTTTCTGGGGCAATCGATTTATTAGCTCGCCTTATGTAGGTTTTTCTATACGTCGTTACGGCTAATCTTAGTACAGAGGCTATAGTTCGAGAGCCAGCAATGTGAAAATTCGTTTCAACAAAGACGACCTCTATCAAGGTTTCCCAGGTCCTTTGGGCTCGGTTCGTTTTTAGATAAATAGCTATTTGAGCTCTCCCGACTTTACTATAGAGAGTATAGGTATAATTCAGATTAATTTAATATTTTTTGTGCTAAGCAGGACGCAGCTGCATGCGCGTCGGGCTCTGTTTTCACTCTTTGAAAAAGGTCACCGGATGTGATCGAAACTATAGTCGGAGTATCCGATTTAATTAAACGTGAGTAATCCCGTATAAAAAAAACAAAAAATTTCAACCGACTTCAAAAAAGAAGGTTCTGAATTCGACTGTATGCTTTTTTTATATTTTTTTTGTATGTTAGTTACGCGGTTACTTCTCCAATTATGAACTGATTTTGATGATGATTTTTTTGTTTGGTTTTTTTGTTCAGGAGGTGGTCCCATATAAATTTAATCGAAATCGGTTTAGTAGTTTGGTTTTTAAATCAAAATTACTAGAAAATATGAAGATGTCATCCAGGTATTCGAAGTTCAAGTCGGTTGTATTTTTTTTTGTTTTTCGTATTATGTAGTAAAAAGTCTTTAAGAATGAATTGTTGAAGGACATGTGTCAGTCAGTTGTCTCTAGTTCGGTCAGTTGCTAAAGCAGCTCATCATAAAACATACACAATTTTCATGTGGCTAGCTCTCGCTCTGTATAGATAAGCAGTAAGAGGATCAAGTGGTATTAGCGTTTGATGAGCCAATACTAGGGATAGAAGATAATCGGGGACTGGACTCGATTTTACTCCTTTGTAATGACAAGGTGTCGTTTAGCCGACTTTAGCCGAAACTCGAGATGGGTTGACGAAGTTTACGATGGCGATAAGGCACGAGCTTCAACAGTACCTATAGTATACGTAGGTACGCATACAAGAGTAGGTAGCTAAGTGTAGGTAGCTGTAGGAAAATTGCTTCTTATCCGAATGCGACCTCGGCCTTTCAAGCTCACTTACCTACATTACCTCCCGACCCCGCAAAGTTCTTATGACGTTTGAATGTCTGTTTGGGGATGGATACTCGATGAAAATAGTTTTGGATAAGAGGAAAGTTTTTGGAGGACTTATCGCTAAAGAATGTAGTACACAGTCATACTCGTTCGTTACCTTTGAACTATAGTGGCTTATGTGGATCTCTAAAAAATAAAGTGCGTCTTTGCAAGTTGCGAGTGAACCGTTATCTTTTAGGCAAGCGTTCTCCATCGTAGACTGCATCTTCGCTTAACATCAGACGAGATGGTAATCAAATGCAAGCATGTATAAAAAATAAAAAAATACTTATATAAAAATAATAAAAGCAAAATTGAATCTTATTCCTAGGTTGTATGAGTCCGCTTCAACTTCCGAAATAATATACTAGCATTAAAACAATTTTGTATAGGCGAGTCAGTAAACCGAATTAACTGCTATGTACATAAAATGTGACGTAAAATAAACAGTAAAATGCTTTATCAGAAATAATATTAGCAACGGGCCTACGACGTAGCCGTCATGCTACGAGGCTACCCTAGTCCGGCGTAGCAAACACGCTACGAATTTTCTAGTTCGTTACGTGGCAGTCACGGATCGGTAAGAATGTTTTTATAAGATGAATGATTATTATTTAACTAACATCGTCATGTTTTTACATCAATAAAGATGAAATTAAACGTATTAATTAAATTAAATTATTGTTTATATGCCGCCCGAGACCTATGAAATGATATTTGCTGTTAAAGGACAAGAAACCAAAAACGTCAATCCTTCTTACGGTGGCTCACAATTGTAAATGCTACGAAGACTGACTGAATCGTCCGTTGCATAATTACAGTGTTCTTTCGTAGAACCTAGTCGACGTAAGTTAGGGCTTGCTTATGTGTTTCATATACAACGTGTAACAAAAAGGTTCAACAATCTGTAGGGTATGTATGTACTCATCATACTTTTACTATGAGGCCAAACTTGAAATCGCGAATACAAATCAATTGTTCCATACAAAAAGTTCATTGACCTTGGACAAAATTAATGGAACAGCAGATTATTTTTTCGCGATTTCTGTGTTAGTCCCATAGTAAAAGTTGTTCATAATGATGAGTTCATACATACCCTTCAGTATTGTTGAACCTTTCTGTTACACATTGTAGAATGATAATTTTCTATCAGCCCATAAACCATTCAATTTGGTAGAATTACTGCTCTAAGTTTTCATAATTTTTGGAGGGCGGCCGCGGGCGTGACCGCCCGATGGTAGACACAGTCGTTATGATTGATTGGCTCTTCACACGAAGGTATTTTATCGAATCCCTCTGTTATGCGGCCTAGTACCAGGCTGGTCATTTGTCTCCGTAACAATCCAAAGTTTCGTTTGTTCTACAACTTGTGGCATGTATTGTGATGTTCACGTATTCACGTCAAAAATGTGTAGGGTGGGCATGTTTTAATACATTTTACGAGCATTTTATGTAAAGATGGTCTTGGATCGCGTGACGGCGCGGCGGCGCGGCGGGCGGGCACGCGCCGTGCGGCGGCGGCGGCGTGGCATAAATTGCACTCGCAGCGGGCGGACTAAAAACTACTAGCCATTTTTTTTATTAACTGCTTTTCACTCAAAACTTTACCCCTGATTTATATTTTTCTATATTTATATTATAGGTATAGTTTCCCCACATTTTACGGGGAAAATTATATCATTCGTAGAGATCGGCTCGGATTCAAAAAATCGTAAGGTTCATACGGTTATACTCGTATTCATTTTTAGGGTTCCATGTCCAAATGATTTCAATGGGATTGCGGGACCCTATTACTAAGCCTGCGCCGTTTGTAATACTGTAACTGTGTAACTTATAATAATCGTAATAGGTAAGTTATTGAAATTATCGTAGAAATTATATTTTTGATTTTCTTAAAAAAGGGAGAACTGCAAAACTTGGTGGGTGTAGTTTTAATGGAAACTCGTAAAGTATGTAAAAAAATACAACAATACTTACACAATATCTTGCTCTAACGATCTGAACTGAATCTAGCTCATTTTTAACCAGAGTTTGAATTACCGGTAAAAATGGTATCTTTACCAGCGGCTTATTGCAGATAACGTTAGTTAAAAAGTATTGTTATCAAATATAACGTTACTTCTGAAACATTTTATCGTTAAATATACTTTACGTTAACATAGGTGTTATCGATACTTTTACCGTTATGATTAAGTTTTGTTAAAATCCCACTCGCTCGTCCAATCGCAAAGATTGTCAGAATGCATTGAAGCTGAGAGTATGCGCCTCGGCATGGGCGGTTAGACGCGCGCGCGCCGTTGCCGTGCCGCAGCGCAGGCCGCTTCACCGTAAAACGGCAACGTCGCATGACATATCGTTAAAAATAACGTTAAAATGCTAACGGTATGTGCTTAGCTTTAAAAATAGCGTTATTTGTTAACGATATTTTTAACGTTATATTTATGATATTGTAATAAGTATCGCTTCCAAATCATACCGTTAAGGCAGGTATCTTTACGAAAATAACTTTACTTACCGGTAAATTTAATGTGAATTGGTAACGATATCAAGCCCTGTTTTTAACATGAGACAAAAACAGGTTGTCCTAGTTTTGCCAAGCTATGTTCGTACCTACCATAATGCACCACACGTCGCTCCACTGATTTATAGTTCATACGTCACCGCCTCCCTTATCAGTTTTCCGGTGGCGTGTGCGCTGCGGCCATACTGCAAACGTAATATATGCAAGCGCTGCAGGTAAACGAACCTGTTTAACATTCAAAAACACTCTACGACTTCACTGTAGGTGAAACTATCATTGACTTTGTCTGGGTTACGAGAGCCGAGGAGTGGCCGCTTATTTATATTTTAACAAAGAGTTGTTATTGCTACGTAAAAACAATTGTTTATTTTGTTATGTTCGCAGAGCGCGCTATGACAATATTTTTTCGCTTGAAATAGGTTTTCTTTGATTTTGTAACTATTTACATAATTATGAAAAGGGTATGATTTTAGTCTACACATGTGTTTATGCCTTAAACCTCCTAAACCAATGTCCTAACCTACTCGCATTTTGACAAATCGATGCGCATATCTATAACTATAAAAGGCTTTGTCCTGACTGACTGACTGACTGACATATAGACAACGTACAGCCCAAACCGCTAAACGTAGAGACTTGAAATTTGGAGGATATGTTTTTGGAGAGGTGTAAACGCCCACTAAGAAAGGATTTTTCGAAAATCAACCCCGAAGGGGGTTAAATGGGGTGTTAAAGTTTGTATGAAATTTTTTATTCTCTGGTTCGATTGATACAAAACTTGGTATACATATTCTACTATAAAAATAAGAAGATACGGGTGTCACAGTTTTTTCAAAATCAGCTCCCGTTAGTATTAAAAATAAACTAAGTTTTAGTGATAGTACGTTTGTTTCTCCTTAACTTTGTAACGGCTGTACATATTAAAATGAAATTTGGTATAGGGATGGGGATAGATGTGGGGATGGGGGTGGGGATGGGGGTGGGGGTGGGGGTGGCGTTGATACTGGGAACGGAGACGGGCGGAGATAGGCATGTTAATATTAAGATTACAATTGGTATCGGGATGGGGATGGGGATGGGGTGGGGATTGATGGGGGTGGGGATTTGGTGGGGGTGGGATGTGGATGTGGATGAGGCTGGGAACGGGGATGGGCGTGTCCATATTAAGATGAAAGTTGAAATCGGGATGGGGGTGGGGATGGGATGGGGTTCGGGATGAGGATGAGGGAGGGAACGGGGATGTGGACGGGGATGGGCGTGTTTATATTAATCTATAACTATAAAAGGCTATGTCCTGACTGACTGACATATAGACAACGTACAGCCCAAACCGCTAAACGTAGAGACTTGAAATTTGGAGGGTGTGTTTTTGGAGAGGTGTAAACGCCCACTAAGAAAGGATTTTTCGAAAATCAACCCCGAAGGGGGTTAAATGGGGTGTTAAAGTTTGTATGAAACTTTTTATTCTCTGGTTCGATTGATACAAAACTTGGTATACATATTCTACTATAAAAAATAAGAAGATACGGATGTCACAGTTTTTTCAAAATCAGCTCCCGTTAGTATAAAAAAAAAACTAAGTTTTAGTGATAGTACGTTTGTTTCTCCTTAACTTTGTAACGGCTGTACATATTAAAATGAAATTTGGTATAGGGATGGGGATAGATGTGGGGATGGGGGTGGGGGTGGGGATGATACTGGGAACGGAGACGGGACGGAGATAGGCATGTTAATATTAAGATTACAATTGGTATCGGGATGGGGATGGGGATGGGGTGGGGATGGGGATGGGATGGGGATGGGTGGGGATGGGTGGGGATGGGTGGGGATTTGGTGGGACAGGTGGGGATGGGATGCGGATGTGGATGAGGCTGGGAACGGGGATGGGCGTGTCCATATTAAGATGAAAGTTGAAATCGGGATGGGGGTGGGGATGGATGGGGTTCGGGATGGGGATGAGAGAGGGAACGGGGATGTGGACGGGGATGGGCGTGTTCATATTAAAATGACATTTGGTATCGGGATGGGGATGGGGGCGCTTATAGGGATGAGGCTGGGAATGGGGACGGGGATGGGCGTATTTATTGGTCGGCTGAACAGATGGAGCTGCATTTTTGGATAGGTAGTTATAGCATAAGGTTCGGAAACGGACATAGGCTATTTTTTGTAGGTCCACGCAGACGACTGTTTGACGGACATCATTATTATAGATACTGTACAGCCTAAGCTGCTAAATTAATTTTTAATATTAAATTAACTTACTTTTAAATGCCTAAACTAAATTTTGAGTGGTGTAAACTTACACTCAGCTCAGGCTGTGGCTGTGTGTGGCTTCAGTGAGATCAAGCTCGACTCACATTCTTGGGGTCGCGGGTTCGAACCCGGGCGAGCCCGTTCCAATTAGTTCTTTGAAACTTACGCATGGATAATACCACTGGCTTTTCGGTGAAGGAAAACATCATGAGGAAACCTTCATATTTCCGGAGAAGAAATACGATAGTGTATGTGAATCCGCCAACCTGCACTGGGCCAGCGTAGTGAATATGGCCCAATCAGGGTAGGCCGATATACAATTAGTGTTAAGGGCTGATGCAGAGAAACGCACACTCAGCAACGATTTTGAAAAATTCACAAGGGGTTCAATGTATCATTAAAATACCATTTTGCCGAAACCATTCATTAAAGGCTGTTAAGTTTTTTGACTTAAGAGATAAGATAAAATAAACATAAACATGTTTCAGAATTTTCAAACAATTTCAAAACTGGAAGGCCACGGGTCAGTTTTTCATTTGAAAAAAAATGTTATATTTATAGATTAGCTAATCGAGTGTTTATGCGTAAGAAGATAATATTTTAAACACATGTACTTGATCCGGTGCACGCACCAAGCACAGCGCTTTCGAAACGTCCATCCCGCGTCGGCTCAGATACGTTAAAACCCGAGTATAATGACGCGCTGTACGTCGAGCGCGCCCCACTCCAACCCACACCGAGTCTACCTAAGCGATCAGTGCAGCACTGTATTTTATCGAAGTTTCGTAATTCTTGCGATATTTTGGTAATCTTTTTACGTTCTTTGTTATCATACTTTTTCTGCTTAAGCTTATTTCATTTCATTGACTCTGTTGATACGGTATGCAATAATGATGATGCTGTAAACTATCCAGTTGAGTTTTTAAATTCATTAAGACCAGCGGGGCTACCATATCATAGGCTTATCCTGAAGAAAGGTACACCCGTCATGCTCCTTCGGAATTTAAGACCACCCAAATTGTGTAATGGAACCAGGTTACAAGTAAAAATGCTGCATCGTAATCTGGTTGAGGCCATCATTTTGACTGGGTGTGCCCATGGCGAAACAGTGTTTGTGCCGCGTATTCCCATGATTCCCAGTGACTTACCTTATGACTCCAAAAGGCTTCAATTTCCTCTAAAAGTTTGTTTTGCCATGACCATCAATAAGGCTCAGGGTCAAACTTTAAAATACGCTGGTATTGATTTAAGGCAGGACTGTTTTTCGCATGGTTAGTTCTATGTGGCTTGCTCGCGAGTTAGCTCCCCTAAAAGCCTGGCTATTTTAGCACCTTCCAACAAAAAAATCAAAAACGTTGTCTACAAAGAAATATTGTAATCTTTCGGGTCAAAGGCCCCGGCAACTATAGCGTCATTAGCAGACATTTTTAGGGTTCCGTAGTACTACGAGGAATTCTTATAAGTTTGTCATGTCCATCTGTCTGTCTGTTTAAAATTCAACAAGACGGCTTTGTTTTGAAGTAAGTATTGCAAACGCGACATGCCAAATTTGGTCATCCTCAAGCAAACTTAAAGACTTGCAAGCGGCTTGGAAAAAATGCAATAATATACGTATTTTAGTGATTCAATTGAGTTGGGCCCCGATTTAACCGAATTCCAGTATTCAACATTACTACGCGGGCAAAGCCGCGGGCAAAAGCTAGTTATTAATAATTTAGTCTAGTAATCTGCGTATCATAGGATCATAGAAAAATTATCAAACTCTTCATTATATTGTGTTGTCACTGTAGATACAACTTGGCGGAAATTGGGTTAAATCTTTAATATATGAGTCATTTTCTAAACTAAACATAACTGAAAATCTGTAACAAAACTAAATAGCTAAAAAAATGCGACGTGGCGTGGTGGATAGAAATATTCAGGTTTTAGTTTTCCAACCCAGCGACGGTGGTATTGGAATGGACGGGCTCAGCGCTTGCAAATCGTTCAAAATTAACAACTCGACACAATCAAGCATACTTAGCTAAAAGTATGCATATTACATTTGCCAGAAAATAGAGATAGCGAATCTAATTACTGCATGACAAAAAGAGAATGTACATTGTACATGTATTAGGAGTTTGTATTGTCGTATCGTAAGGCTCGCATGTCGCAAAGACAGAGTTATAACTGACGCGAGTGGAGAGCTGGCGCTCAACATATAGTCTTCAAAATCCGTGCGCTTAGTTCCCGTTCATTCATTTTATCATTGTCGCTGTTCCAACCTATATCCCGTTGTACATAAGCGTAAAAGATAAAGAGATTAGCGTACTGAATGAGTTTCAGCGTACTTAAACTTTGATCGCAAAATAAGCGGAGCCGGTACAAAAAGGGCCTTATCTTTTTATTAAACGTGTTTGATGCTATCGCAACCAACAGGCGAGGAATTAATCCGATACGTTACGCTCGTTTCGCGTGGTAATTAATGCGAAGGCTCCGAGCAAACATCAATAAAGTAACGTTACGAACCGTTACGTACTTCAATAGCTCGCATTAATTATTTTTATACAAGGTTATAGATAATTATGTAGAAAATATTAGGGCTACAACATATTGAAAAAATAAACAGGGCTATAAATGACAGTAACAATTAGCGTTCCCCAAAAGTAAGTAAATGTATACCCTAACCGTCATAATGCATAAAACATTAACACGTATTTCAACCCTATTTTAGTTAAAAAGTGTTTTGACAAATTTTATTCGTTTTACGATTTGAGTTTGAAAAAGAAGACATAACACTTTTTAACAAAAATAGGTTTGCAATACTTTTTTTTATCACATCTATTCAAATAGACCTTCTTTGTTCCTCGCAAACAGGGGTTACGTAGTATTTACTTACTCTATGAACAGGGCAGAAAGCTCATTTCTGCCCTGTTTTGAATTTGGAATGTGGATATTGTTAGTAAAAGTTCCTATCACCAAAGCGATCAACCACGGACATTGTATGAACATTGAACATTGTTTGAAAAAGGAAGGCGCGCGAAATGCATTCCGCCTTCGTTCGTAGGTAATTGTTTACTGAAATTCAGATTTCACTTTGGTTTATTTAAACTCAGTGTATCTTCCTCAATAAAAAGTGAGAAGTGAGTGTGAGTAGTGAGAATGAAATAATCGTAGGTACTATTCTTATTCATAAGTTGCACTTACTTATTTTCTCATACAGGGTGATAAAAAGTAGAGTGTCCACCTCGGGATCAACACTTATTTAAACTCAGTGTATCTTCCTCAATTAAAAGGGAGAAGTGAGTGTGAGTAGCGACAATGACATAATCGTAGGTACTATTCTTATTCATAAGTTGCACTTACTTATTTTCTCATACAGGGTGATAAAAAGTAGAGTGTCCACCTCGGGATCAACACTTATTTAAACTCAGTGTATCTTCCTCAATTAAAAGGGAGAAGTGAGTGTGAGTAGCGACAATGACATAATCGTAGGTACTATTCTTATTCATAAGTTGCACTTACTTATTTTCTCATACAGGGTGATAAAAAGTAGAGTGTCCACCTCGGGATCAACACTACTTTTAAGCTCGAGTACTTTAAATCCCTCGCTGCGCTCAGGATTCTACTTTAGAATACCACGCTACGCTCGGGATTCAAAGAACACACGCTTGGTGAAGAATCTACTATTGTAATCTCACTCGTGAACATTGGTATCTAAGATCGAACTCTCACATGTTTGTCTCAAAGTCTCAAAACTCGCCCAACGAACTATTTTAATAAAACAGTGCACAAACGCTAACTAGAATTTAATTCGCTTAACAGCATGTGCCTGAAGCGGCAGTTTTGAGAAACTCCCGCCGCACAAGAAGACTATGTATAAATTATTATTTCTAGGGTCTTGACTTGGGAGTGCTTGAGATTATCGATATATCTCGGATACTTTGATGGTAGATATAAAACTAATGAAATGTAACAAAACACTAGGGAACTTTGCTTATAGTAGCAATGTTCTAAACTAATAGGCATTATCATCATAGGCCGTGTTTTGTTGCGATGTTTTTAAGGTTGTTCGGAACATCTATTTCGTCAGCTATAGTTATTGTACTTGTACTTTGAAATTTGTCTGTTAAAACGAAAAAGATTCATCTAATATCGGCGGATTCAGCGAAGTGCACCTTTCTACTGATTCCATACGGAGCCAAGTTATAGAATTTTGCAATAATCGATTTTTTATTCCAACATGAATCGTGTCCAAATAATTCAAAATATACCTACCAAAGTAATGAAGTAGACTAGATAGTGATAAAAAGATTTAGTATAATGAAGCTGTTGTTTTTCTTTCCTGCCAAATACAGAGGTACCCATCGCTATAAACAACTTTTAGTATGTGTGTATGAGGCTAACCAAGAAATCGCGTTAATAAAAAATTTGCTGTTCCATTTATTTTGTCCAAGATCAACGAACGTTTTGTATGGAATAACAGTTTTTTTTCGCGATTACAGTTTATTTATTTATTTATTGAGATACGCCAACAGTGAACATATTACACATTCTTAAAGTAGGTACATAACACAAGGATCTGATACGATCACCTTTTACAGGCGTATACAACATTCGCCATAAACAGTGTTTATACAGAGAATTAATGTAAAACTATAAAAACTATGAAAACTATAATTTTAGCAGAACAGACAATTTAAAACAATATGTAGGTACTTAATACGTAACTGTAGAATTAAAATACAACCATTATTCGTCTCTGGTTAGAGACTTTACTAAACTACTACTACACTTTTACTTTTAAAGTAAAAGTGGTTCAACGAGGAGTATATGTAGACATGGTTGTCTGTAAATTTGGCAGGAATGCAAAACAACAGCTTGTAGAATTCCACGTAACGGTATTAGCCAAAAAGCCGAAATGTGATTATTTTACTTATCATTGTTGGCCAACTCTGAATTCGCTAAAATTCTCTCGACATAAAGTATTTGTTTTTCACGAATTCAGGGTTGGTCCCTTCGTAAAAGTTGTTCACAATGATGTTACCATGACTTCCTTTCAGCTTGCTTTCGGCTTGACCGTCCCGTGAACCCTGCATATCCTTGCTCTTTTATTTTTAATTACTTTCAAGTGACGAGACGTGCGAGACGTTCGCCTGGTGGTAAGCGTCACACCTGCCACTAACAGGAGCAGTGCCAGAGTTGTGAACTTGCAAACACAATCCTGCGCCGCACTGTTCTGCTTTGAGAAGAATTTATACGTTACCATTGGAATATTCAAGTACCTAATTCCAAACAGCTGTTCGGCTCAAAGCGGCCTCGCCACATATTCGAATCTATTTCTTTTTATATCTACGACATTTTACTGCTACGCCATAAAAGTTTGTCGATATTTTTATTTCAATTTTCAATAAAGATATTTCAGTTCACAGAAAGTATAATAAATTAGATTGGTGCATTTTATTTGAAACAATAAAATGTGTGTACAATTGCGTTTGGCTATACCTATTATGTATGTATATAAGAAGTATCCAGTTACAGAAAGATATAGGTTAGTACAAAATGGTGCTTATGATGTATATCTAACGAGCGTTTGATATCTTACCAGTTTATTTGTAAAAGAGCAAAGAGCTATGGACCCATCTTAAAAAACAAGTTTTTAATAACCTCAATATACTCGTATTATGTGGTAACTACACGATCGGTTACAATACTATTATATGTATACTATAAAAAAAAGTGTTATTTATGGGATTTTCGTAATAATATGTAAAAAAAACAACAGTTTTGAAATTAAAACGTATTAAAGATAATTTGCAATTATGTATACGTGCGTCACACAATTGAATTTTTACGTAGTTATATACATTCAGCCTTTCCTAAGCTCAAGATAATAGATAATGAGGTGGAAGGTTGAAGATTATAACAAAATACTAGTAAAACCACGCGGTTGGACTACGGAAATACGACTTGCTCGTGGTCCTATCAATAGGACCACTGAAAAAACACCCGTGGTCCTACTAGTAGATCTACGCACGTGGTAGGACCATGGGCAAGAAACGATATTTAGCTCATACTCCAATACTGAACTGCCAACTCAACTGCCAACAATGGTAAAGTTGGAGAGAGGATTTCTCCCAGAAGAAGAAACAACGCTTTTTACTCGCTTAAAGTAACAAAAAAAAACAATTATTGCATGGCATTAATTCTTACGGTTAAATATTATCAAAAAAATACGAGAAATGTGTTTGCTGTTAAAAGTTTACATAAAAAAATATAATTTTGTTTATGTTCTAAACAGTAAGGATTTTCTGACAAATATTAACTGGATGAACCTTTTCGACCAGCAGCTCTCTGACTACCCATGCGACGTTTTATCGCTTCTCGTAACATCATTTCGTCGACTGTCACCTGTCACATCGTCAATTTAAATCGGATAAATCGACGTTCTCGTCAAGGCATTCCGAATCTCGTATTCCCGAGAATACAGGGTGAGCGTTTGTTTGCGCAACCATTATTGGTTCGATAAGACGTGTCTGTATCCTTTCGTTGCTGAACGATGTGTTTACACGCAGAGAAATCTCAGCTAAATCGATATAAGAATGTTTTCCTTTCCCATTCGATTAATATAGCTTTCTGGGAAACATTTGTATGTACTCAAAATACCTAGGCTAGTACACAGTTTGATACAGTCTGGTATAGGTGAGATTATTATTTAGTTTGTCTAATGATATAATTTTATAGTCACGTTATTAACTGGAAGACGTCCACTGCTGGACGAGGGCCTCCCCCTTATTAGGGATGGGTTGCCATAATTCCCACGCTTGGCAGGCAGCTTGGGGATCGCAGAATGCTTACCACCGTTAAACGAGAGGACGCTGCTGCCCGTCCTCCGGTGGTTCTGGATGCATTTTTAGGACATACCCAAGTTCATTGTTATAGTATTACCACAGAATAAATCATAGTACAACGTATTACTTAGAAATCACAAACGATTGCTCCATCTTTTAAAATAAATATCATAGTTATAGACATTTGTTACTCTAATATTATAAATGGGAAAGTTTGTCGGTATGTGTGTGTGTGTGTTTGGACGAAATCTATATATGGCATGGAATGAAACACGGAATAGAGATAGCTTATTTCCCAAAATAACATAAAGGCTACTAATTGTAATCATTATCATCATCGTTTTTCAGCCTCACGCGGGTGAAATTGCGGGCGTAGCTATAGTGTCGTATAAATGTTTCACGTCCATAACTAAAAATATCTAGGTAAGTGTAAACATAATGATAGTTTTTCATACTTACAATTTTATGTGTCGGAAACTCGATAAAATCTGAAATGTACGACACACAAACGTATAAAACTTGAAACGGAAAAGAACTAAAAGTTGTCTTGAATACTTTATAGAGTTATGGTAAAACTATTCTCAATGTTGTGTGATTCCGACATTTGCTCAGCTACTCATAAGTAGGACGGTAACTTTGTAGCGATTTACAAACTGCTATCAAAACTAAATTTAAGTTGCTTTCTGAAAGATTATTTTTCAGTTACTTTTAGGTAGACCAATAAAACAATTTTATTATTATGGTTCACACCAAATAATTCCAAACTGACTAAACAGAATATCTTCATTAGTAAGTTAATTAATGTCCAAAGTGAAGAAAACGAATCAAATGAAAAATTTAATTGCTTATTGAATTTAACGGCAGATATTGGAAAAGATGAGAAAATCTACGTCGTTTGGCTACGACGACAACGAACAGTACGAACTGGCTGGCTGAACTCTGACGTTTTGAAAAGGCAAATACAAAATACAATTAGAAGAAACTTGTCGCGTCAACTGTACTGAAATAATCATAATTTACCTATAGAAAAAAAAACTTGAGCCGAATGTGGAGCTGAAAAGTGGGACGAAATGAGAATTTTTAAATTAAAAGGAGACGTCAAAGTGGTACTTTATTCATACAAAATTCGAACCACTGATATATGCCTTATTTTAAAGCTTATTCCCTTTCTTCTCATATAAGTAACACCTTGGTTAAATTTTCCAACTATTTAAGTACCAGCCTCCATACATTTTTTGCACGTCTCGTTTATGTTGGGCACATATACAAACGCTCTGTATGCAACACGGCATACAAAGTGGGACGAAAGCAGATTTTTAATGGGACGAACTTTCACGGGCCGAAAATAGTATGAATCACTTATGATTTATTGATAACACCACACAGTTAAACAAATACCTAATGACACATTTGGGGACGTTTTTGGTCTTGCTTAAAATATACAAAACATCTTTTAATTTTTTTCGAAAAATTAAATGCGCAATCAACGTCATTTAATTTAAAAGCCCATAGTGCGTGAATTTGTGTTTTGATTAAATTTTTATCTTGTTATCTTTTCACTTATAAGAGGAGCTCGAAAAAATGTAATAGGCATCTTTCTTTTTCCGTTGAATTAAAAGATAACAGAACGAATATGAAAACATGTAGGTAATGTTAAATTTAAGAATACAGGTAATAAGCAGTCAGTACTTAAGGCGCGCTTGTAGCGAGGTACGTGCAGGCGGGTAAACGATAGGCACTAAACGGTAGGCGCGAGCGAGAGAGAGCAGCTAAATCCTCCAAGGCGCGAGCGCTTGAATTGCTGAATTTAGTAGGTTTTTCTTTGTTTTGAAAAATATAACAAGAAATACTGCAATCTTAAAAATCAAAAAACTAAATAATACTTATATTCTATCTATAAGTATAAATTTCACGTGGTTTCATAATGTATTTTCTTAGTTCTGGCTAATCGAAATACCGATTTCGTGTTTATTTTTTTCTATCGAGTCAAACATTCAAAATCACGTTTTCTAAAAAACGCTAAAATAAATGACCAATTTTAATTTAAAAAAAAAATCAGGCATTTTGAATTTTTCCCACATTTTAAAATAAGTTCAAAATTGCTATAAGCCCTTAATAATAATATCTATTTCTGAAAAACAACCCGTTAAAATGCTACCAATGAAAAGATATAGAAATTTTGCACCAAAGTAACGAGTAAAGAAAAATGGACATCTGAAATTTGTCGCCGGGCAGGATGAATGGCATGCAAGACGGTTCCCAATTGCATATTTAACGAGAGCCCGCTAACTGCCCGTTACAGACCCGAGCCGGGACTCGGTAATTGGATAACGCTATATTTAGCTACATCTAACTCATCTAAATGGCGTTCCGTCGTTTGTCGTCTCGTCGCGCCCCGTATACTAGCAGGGCTAGCATGCGCACCGCGAGAAAATTTTCTCGATTCTTAAAAACAGGACAAGGCTACGAATCTGTATAAGTTTGTCTCGTTTTCGCACGACATAAAGACACGAAAAAAAATTCTCGCGGTGCGCATGCTAGCCCTGCAGGATAATAAACTGCCAGTTACTCAACTTCTTCTTCTTCACTGTTGCTAAGTGAAAAGGTTGGCAAAATGAATTCAGCAATTCAAATCGATCAGTGATCGGAGTGATTTAGTTGGTGGCGCGTCTTTGTGCCGGAGACCCGGGGTTCTAATCCCAGTCGAGCACTTCAAATGTCAATTCGAATGATGGAATCTGTTTTGGGACCGGGCGTTTAGTTTGCATGTGAGTTACACAAAATCATCAATATACATTAAAAAAGGCTCTGTCCTAAAAAAAATCCTCGGGATGATTTAAAGTGGTGAATTTTGGGAGCGGGCCGCATTTGTTCCGTACGCGGTTGAAGTCGCGGGCGACCTCTAGTCTCTAATACAAGGTAAATGTAGTGAGATAAATAATAATAATTGGAATAATGGGATAAGTTTTTACGGTTAATAGGGTAGGCGTTTGACCGTAACTCACCTGATGTTAAAGCAACGGTGCGGTTGAAGATGTTAACCCACCCACCCATCAGCCAGTAAACGCCCACTGCTGGACGAAAGCCTCCCCCTTAATAGGGAGGTGTTGCCATAATCCCCACGCTGACACGGGCCGAAGATGTTAACCATGAAAAAAACTGAACATAAAACTGAACCTGGTTTAGTTCAGTCTATCTATTTCTTATAAAACGGTCCGGTCAGTCTTTGGATGGGTGACCGTGAGTGGCATTTATTTCCGAGCGCTACCATGGGTCGGATGACACGTTAAATTGTTGGTCCCGGTTTTATTCTAGTTTCTACAACAACAACCGTCAGCCATGTCAGAGGCCTTCGGGCGGCACATTAACTCTGACACTAGGGCTGGCTACTCAGCCTATACGAACTTACTTACTTTTTATAAAACTGCTTGCCCTTCTTTATAAAACTGCGTGCCGTTCTTTATAAAACTGCGTGCCGTTCTTTATAAAACTGCGTGCCCTTCTTAAGGGGGCGACTAATGCCAAAAGTAAGTAAAAGGTGTATTTTTAAACACATAGTTTAATGATAAAGAACGTAAATATACCGATTAAAAAAATACTACAGGTAGGGAAAAAACCTAAAGAAGCCGAGTAACCGAATAGAATTTTGGAAAATAACATGGTTTATTTAATAAAAAAATACAAATTACCAACAAAAAAAAACTGTTTTAATTCAATTGCTCTAAATTATCAGCGACATCACCACTTTTTTTTCTACGAATTACATAGTCAAACTAATGTTTTAGCACAGTAGCCGCTTATTTTTTTTATTCCATGCTTACATTTTGAATAATTAAATAAAATCCCACCTAAATTGCTCAAAACCATCATCATCATCAATTGTATCATGCGATTTTCGACTCTAAACTAATGCAAGACGCGCGGGTGAAATCTGATATTTTTCTGGCATTAGTCGCACTCTTAATAACTGCTTGCCATGTTGACAATTTTAGTCAATAATTTTGGTTACTTTTCTTAGTACTCCTGTAGTGAGAGCTTATATTGGCTTGAAGCTCTCTCTAAAGACCATATAGTGAAGACCTAAATCAGCACACTCGTCGTACAATCGTACAGTGGTGTGTGTACATTCGGTCCGACCACTCGGCTTTATCACGTTGCAGTAAAGCTCATTATATTATTTACACATATATACAGTTCACCAGACAAAGTTTTGATCAAAATATAAATTGCACATGTATGTAGTCTGTGTGTTTGTCTAAAGTATACAAACGGGACCAGTTTGCTCGTACCTGAGTTCAGGGAATGTTATAAACGGCCAAAATAAACAGTGTGTTGTTCATTGTTTGTTTTTATCTTATTGAACATGGCTTACTGATGGAATTGTAATGGGGTGTTATTTTGCCAATTTTTTTTTACTGTTTGGTTACAGAGAGTCGGAATGTTTTAAACTGCACAAAAACAATGGTTTTGATAGGGATTATTTCTAAAGCAAGAAGAAACAATTAGGTAATACTAGAGGTCGCCCGCGACTTCGTCCGCGTACGGAAGAAATTCGGCTCGCTCCCAAAATTCACCACTTTAAATCATTCCGAGCAACCACCAAATTTTCGTGACTAAAAGTACAAAAACAAAAGACTTTCATACAAACGCCGTCCCCCCTTAGGGATCGAATTTCGAAAAATCCTTTCTTAGTACACCCCTACGCATCGAACGAATCGCAGACGAATACACCCTCCAAATTTCAAGTCTGTACGACTAGCGGTTTGGGCTGTGCGTTGTCTGTCAGTCAGTCAGTCAGTCAGGACAGAGCCTTTTATATATATTGTTTGATTGATTAACCCTACTACTGCTCCCTATACATGTAATATTTTTTTTTATATTATGATTAGTCTTTCTTGGATAAGTCAAGCGCGTAACTATATCAGTTTTATTAAATACACTACTTAGAAGTCAAATTCGTCTCAGTTTATAGTCTTTTTCTAGAAATGTCCTTTCTCAAAATGTCCGTTTCTCAAAATGCCCTTTCTCAGAACGTCCTTTTCTTTTAAAAATCCTTTTATTGATGTGTCCCTTTCAATACATTTTATTTTCTCAATATGTCCCTTTCTTAAACTCTACAATTTGCCAAGCTACACTTTTCCAGTAAATATGTAGAGTCAAGACTTGAACGTCTCTTTGAAAAAAATCAAAAAAATAAATTAAGTGCTGTTCGTCGGTAGGCGCATCACTCGTTCGCGAAAGCGCAGCAGGACCGATTAGACATTTTTTTGTTTTAAAGTGTAGCAATAGCCTGAACTAGGTTTTTATAGAAACAAAAAAATATTTTACCAAAAAAAACTTAAACCGACTTCAAGATATATTATGTACAAGCTTAAACTAAAAAGTAGAAAATAATATTTTAATTACTTCAAAGCAAAGAGCATTAAAGGGCAATCGACGAAATTATTGATACTACTATACCTTTACCAATTTATAATCAGGTATTTTTTGAATCGGTAAAAAGAGACCTATCTCACAATTCAAAATGATATATATGCGAAATATTTTTTTCGTAATGACAGGACAACGTCTTTCGGGTCAGCGAGAGAGAGAGCTAGTTCCTCCGAGGGTCAGCTAGTAAAAAAAATAAAAATATCGACAGCTACAGACCTAAAAATTAAAAAATATTTTTTTATTTGCTTTGGTTTAAAAAGTAACAGAAATACAGGAAACTAAATTCAGCTAATCGTCCAATAAGTAAAATCTGTAGGGACAGATACCTATCGGTTCCATAAGATTTATTAGAAGTTAGCGAACGCGTGACGTCGCACGCAGGGAGCGGAAAAACAAAACATCCCACCCTTTGGCCTTGTCCCGGCTCGTCCCATACATTTATTGTCAAAGCGATTCACAACTCCGCCCTTCAGAGTCGACACTAAACGTAATCAAGAAAGCTTTTAATCTTCGTAATTCCACAGCCGCTCTTGAAAATAAGGGTCAAGTTTTCGCTATAGTATTACGTGGTATGGTACTGACCTCATTAAATATTTCCCTCTGAAAGCAATCTTCACGAGAATAAATCATGTCTATGGGAGGTTGTGGGCCTCCTCCTCACTCCTTCTATCTTGGGAGGGCTGGCAGTCGCTCGAACTTGCTAGAAGGCCACACAACGTTCTATTTTTAAACTCAAATAACTGTTTATCGGGCGCTAATATATACTCTCTTTGTATAGCATATAAATATTCTAGGCAACGTCTGCTTTTGTTTACGCTAAAATATGTTAATTGTGGCGGTGTTATGGTAGTTAATAACTTACCCTGTTATTTCTACCGTGAATACGTTAGCGCTGTGTTCCTTGTATAATAGTTACCTACGCACGCATTAGAAACTGTAGAAGTAGTAATAGACCTGTGCACTTTTATACAACACAAACAAACAAAGGGTTATACGTAACTAGCAGTTTTCCCACAAAGGGGTTAGAACACTTTTGTATGGAAGCTGGCATATCCACCGGCCGCCAATTTGTAATTGTTTTTCCAGCATGGTGACAGTAGTACAAACACTTATACAAACAAAAAAATACAAGTATAATATATTACCCTAAAATGTCACATTCCCGAAATAATTGGAGGTAAGTCACATGAGCACAATTAAGTACAATGATTAAAAATGCAGTAAAGATCTAGTATGCAGTATATCTTTTCGCATTCCATTGTATGAATAGTCCTCAGTAGTCGTTGATTTTTCTACTAATAGAAAACAGTAGAAGTATTTACATTTACATTTAGTTAATTAGTTACCGGGCATGTGACATTTAGGCCTAGTGTGTTTTTGTTTGTATTTTTTTTTAAATCGCGGCGGACGGAAAATGTGACCTTTGCAAATCGATAGATCATAAAATTGTGATTCCTAAATGTTCTAACACTAACCCAGTAACCATTTCCGTTTCCGAGATATTGGCCAATGAAATGCACTTATTTGTGTGAATTATTATTTTTACTAGCGGCGGAAGATAAAGCATTTGCAAATCGATAGAACATAAAAATACAATTACTAAATGTTCTAACTCTAACCCAGTAATTGTTTCCGTTTCCAAGATATAAGCCAATGAAAATGCAATTAGTTAAAAACGTAATCATACTTTACTCGCGGCGGAAGATGAAATCTTAGCAAACCGTTTCCGTTTCCGAGATATTCCGATGAATTTTTAGGGTGGAATATGGGCTATGCAATTACCAACTATTCTAGGTCTATTCAGTGGGGAACTGGGATGAGATAAAATCTATGAACGAAAAAATAACTACATTAAAAACAATATTTTAGGTGTGATTACCTATTTGTTAAAATGTTAACAACATAAATATAAATAATAATATGTATTTTCATAAACATTCATAAAGAGATGAAGATCGAAAAAATTACATGTTCAATCGCCAAAATCGCGGAAACGGAAACGGTTACTGGGTTAGTGCTAGAACATGTAGTTATTGCACTTCTATAATCTATTGATTTGCAAAGGTTTCATCTTCCGCCGCGAGTAAAAATAAGATTTCGACCAAATAAGTGCATTTTCATTGGCCAATATCTCGGAAACGGAAATGGTTACAGAGTTAGTGCTGGAATATTTAGTTATTGCACAGTTATGCTCTGTAGATATGTGGGGGTTTGACCACTAGGCCACGGCGTCATGGAGCATGTCCGAAGCCCTTACTAAATTGCATCACATCGTAAAAAAGCGCTATTTTGTAAGTCAAAGTATATACCTAGTTCTATACCATAACTGGTAACGTTAAATAAGACCCCTAATCTCCTTTTCCTGCAATATTTCTGTATTAAGTAAATTAGAATTATAGAAATTGGTGAGCCCCTTATTATATTTTGTCTGTATCTTGTGTCTACCGATATTGAAGAACCGGTTAATTATTGTACATTGTGTTACGAGGCGCTTCTTACTGCAAAAAAACTGCTTTTTTGATGAACTACTTTATGAAATTATATAACATTACCTACAGCAAATTGCGTGTGAAAAGAAATTTGCTTTATACGCTTACTAAACACTTAGCTAATTTAATTTTCTAAGTGCTTAACTACGATTGTACTTGATGAATAAACTAGAGGTCGCTTTAGCTGTAAACTCAAAGAAAAGTTATAATTAACTAGTACAGAAAATAATAATTTTACACCTAAAAAATAGGCGCCAACGTGCGGAGCCACCACATTCTGGTCAGTTTTCTTTTGTTTACGTTAGACTCGTAGGTATTTCATTAGATAACTCATTCATTCAGTCATTGCCACTGTTCTCACAAGTAGGAAGGCCTAGCTATTAAAATATCACATGGATTCGTTGCTCCGCTGATGCGTGAAAGAGATACAAAGACACTTTTGTATTTTTATTGGTGTGGATACGGATAATATGGATATTTTTGTTTTATTTATACGGGAATACTCACGTTTAATTAAATCGGATACTCCGACTATAGTTTCGATCACATCCGGTGTGCTAAGCAGGACGCAGCTGCACGCGCGTCGGGCTCTGTTTTCACTCTTTGAAAAAGGTCACCGGATGTGATCGAAACTATAGTCGGAGTATCCGATTTAATTAAACGTGAGTATTCCCGTATAAATAAAACAAAAATGTGTCAAAACCACGTCAGTTTTCATAATAAAATATGGATATTGAGGTTCCACAGGCAAAACTTTTCGCAGATGGCGCTAGCGGCGGTCCGTATGTAGCAAAAGCAAGTTTTCTTGTTAATCGTTGATTAGATCTATCTGCTCTTGATGAGGGCGTTGTCGATAATCTAGTCCAAGGAAAATACTGGGTATACTGTGCCTTGTTTAAGAGTAGACAAGTTGGTCACTTCTCCATAGAAACGCGGTAGTATTACGACTCCACTATGTAATTTTGTAGGTCCAAGACTAAGTATTATATCGATTAATCTCTTCATTGTCTAGGATTGTAAATTATTACGAAAGTAAAAAGTTAATAAACATGAAATTTATGAGCCAGGAAACATCTTGTATTTTAGCTCAATTTTAACGCCACATTGGACGTAAATAAATAACATAAGAAATACGAAAAGTCTAAAATAATTTATCAAGCGGCATAGTTTAGTCCATAAACATTTCAAATAACTTAAGTTGGAATAAATTAACTCAGAGTTTATTCAACCACATTACTGCAGCCAAAGGTCGACAAAAAATATTTGCGCGCTCATTTATCTTTCTTTCTCCCTTTCCCACAGTTTGTTTGATGAAGAGAGCATGCTTTTTAGCCGCGCCCACCGATGAGTTCGAGCCGTCAACTTGTCGATCCTTAAGAATCTATGCAGCTGTTGACGTTCTTAAAATAGCTTTAATTAGCAAGCAAAGTGATACCCAGGATATTATATTATGCAGATTCTCTCTGGTAATCCGAGTCTTTTAAATGTTCTCTGCAAAAACAAAACAAAAAACAACCAAATGTATAAGATTGACAGTTGTCTATGGCTGAATCGACGATGCGCCACCTAGCGGAAAAAAACGCAGTGTGGATCCTGATTATACTTACCATCATAGAGTAATAAAATATACGGGGAAAGTGCCATTTCGTTTACTATTCAATAAAAGGAGGTAATTAATGCACTGAAATAGCAAACTACTATTTGCCTAAGTAGCAATTCTACCCGTAGTTGTCTTTGAAGTCGTATTTACTGAACGCGAACATTTATGTATGAGTACGTAGTACTATTACTTCTTCTGTGGTATGAGTTAGACTAATTTGATGCCGCAAGAGATGTTTATTAACAAACTAGATGTGCGGTATTAATTAAACTGTTAGAAGGTTTTTTAGAACTGCATGCTAGTTATACAGCTGCATTTTATGAAAGGTTCTTGAGTGGCGACCGCGAACCGGAAGACGCAGCGTAGGAAGGCCTCCCACTAGGTGGACCGACGACATTGTAAAAGTCGCTGGCAACCGCTGGATACCTATGGCAGGTTGTCGTAAAGTGTGGCGGTCTAAGAGGGAGGCCTACGTTTAGCAGTGGACGTCTCCGGGCTGATGATGATGATATGACTTGTCATTCAGACTCTCAATAAAACTTTATATAAAATAATGCACGCATGCGCCGAGCTTGCCTCGTAGTTCATTCAATTTGTTTCACCTTGCGCGAAGTAATAGAATAAACGGGTACGGTGAAAATAATATTCAATGAAAGTTTCAGGCCCGAAATTAATTCTTGCTAGTGCTAGCTACGTATAAGATCCGTTTAGGTGCCATAATATATCAATTTGTTTGGGAACTATACGCAAGCTTTCAGCCTTAAAATAACATTTAGCGCTAAGAAAAGTAGTGAGGTAAACGAAATAAAGAAATGAATTTTTAGGCACTCGTCTCACCACCACGCAGCAAGTCAAAGATTGGACACTATCGCTCGACCAGCGTGCAGATGCTGTGTAAATCCGTGTAACTGAAAGAGATGCTTATAATATTTATACCTGTAGTGGTGGGACTCTACTGCAGAGTCCGCTTGGGGAAGTACCACACCTTTGCCAGTTATTCAACCGCCAAGCAGTAGTCTGCAAGCATACTGTGTTCCGGTTTGAAGCGCAATGTTACCAGAGAAATTACTGGGTAGTGCAGTGCGGCGCAGGATTGTGTTCGCAAGTTCACAATAGACTATTTGACTTTATTGAAAATGTGCTACAAATTGATATAATCCTAATAAATTGCAGTGCGGTTGTGAATGTAATTGAATTGGAAACAAAACAAAATCACGTCGGCAGCTGAGTTTTTGAATGTCTTTTTTATTTGTTGATCTGTGGCCTATAATATTGCTCTCTAGAGCAATGAAAGTACCACCGATTTAACGTTACTCATGGACAATGTTTCTAGTTTTTAGCTTATCTGTCTTCTTCGCTAATCGTTGCTGGTGGGGCAATACCTTAAAGCTCTGCATGTTCTAACGTCAATTCAATACATATCTGTTTTGGATGTGTTTATTTGAATAGATTAATGGCTCTACGATTTGTGTGAATACTTTAGTAGATAGGATATTTGTTTTGTTTGGAAAATTAGTTTAAGAATTGTTTTTGAAAATCTTAGTTTCGTCTCTAGATGTTGTTTTTACCTAGTTATAAGAAAACTGTTCTTCAATAACGTTGTTGCATCAAAATTTGTTTATAAAAAAAGGAAGATCAGTAAGTTTTCGTAAGCGCTAAGTGGCCAGCCCTAGTGTCAGAGTTAATGTGCCGCCTGAAGGCATCTGATAAGGCTTGACGACTGTTGTTAAAGATACAAAGAACTAACAACCGGGACTAACAATTTAACGTGCCAAGGTCGCGGGCAGATATAAATGCCACTCACGGTCACCCATCTGAACACTGACCGTACCGGTAATGAAAAAAGGTAACTCAGCATTTTGAACAAAAGCGGCCTTGATTATATCAAACTGGCAAAAACATTTACAAGTAAAAAGTATGTTTAGACGTAAGACGTTTCAAGTCTTAAGTTACATGAAAATTAGGCACAGAGTTAGGGCCTTCGATATACATCATGAATATGTCAGTGCAAAACGTGGAAAAGCTCGCACCAAGATTAAAAAGAAGAGATGAATTAAAAAGGTCCGTCCTATTCTTAGAGCTGCTGTCTTCCCTTCGTCTTAAGAACTAGGCATTTTTAGGCTAGACTTATAAATTTTTTCTACATCGACAAACCCTATCCTCGGTCACGCTGTCACTTACAATCGGGCAGGTTGATGATCAAACGTAGGTCTATTTCTAATAAAAAAATAGTAGGGGATGGCGCGATAAAGAGTCCTGCGGTTAGTCTGTAGTTGTATCGTAGTAAGTAGTGAACATGGAAGGATGATTAAAATACTAAAAGGAGATGACGATGATAATACGAGTAGGTAACGAGGTTCAACAATACTGAAGGGTTTGTATACATACGTAGGGCTTTTATTATAAAGTAAGAATGAGGTAGAAACTCTTTGGAACCGAAAAAAGTAAATAGGTACTGGCTGGTATAGCTGGAATATTGATAAGATTTTAAAAAAGGTAATAATTTGAATATCTTTTGTTTAAAAAAAAAAAAGGAAGTCTTTTGTTTGCAATCTGTCGTAGCGTGTTGTCGTAAATGGAAAAAATTGAATTGCGTGCGGTTATTAAGTATCTGTGCATGAAAAATTTCACTACGGAACGAACTAATCAAGACTTGCAGGATACTTTAGGAGCAAATGCACCACCTTATTCTACAGTTCCTTGTTGGTGTGCCAAATTAAAACGTGGAAGAATATCCACCACAGATGGATGGACTCTCGCCCGGGCCGCCCCATAACGGTAGTGACCGAAGAAATGGTAAAAAAAGTCGAGAACATTGTTTTAACAGATCGTAGTTTCACGGTACGTTTTATAGGCGATGAAACAAAGATTCCACTGGTAGTGTGCATAGCATTTTACACGAACGCTTGGGGATGAAAAAGGTATCCGCGCGCTGGGTCCCCAGAATGATTACCGGTGCACAAAAACAAACCAGGCTTAACATTTCTCGAGCTTCATTGGAAATGTTACAACAAGATCCTGATCGTTTTTGTCTCGATTCATAACAATGGATGAAACATGGCTTCACCATTACGATCCTGAAATAAAATTACAATCTCTGACTTGGAAAAGACCATCATCTTCGACGGAGGAGGAGAAATTTAAGGCGAGTCGTTCTGCCAGATAGATCATGGGCTCTCTTTTCTGGGATAGTAAAAGGGTGGTCAATGGTCATGATAGAATATCTCGCTACTGTAACGAGCTCTTTGTATGCAGAACAAATAAAAAAATTGCGTAACGAAATACGCGAACGGCGAGGCAAACTAGCATAAATTGTTTTGTTCCATCAAGATAATGCCCCAGCTCACAAGTCCGCTGTTGCTATGGCTACAATTCGTGATGCTGGCTTCGAAATACTTGAGCATCCTCCATATTCACCCGACCTTGCCCCTCATCATCATCATAATCAGCCTGTCATAGTCCACTGCTGGACATAGGCCTCTCCCAAGGCAAGCCACTCAGCCCGATCTTCAGCTATCCGCTTCCAACCACTGCCAGCTGTCCTACGTATATCGTCACTCCATCGAGTCTCAGGACGTCCTACCCTACGTTTGCCGATACGTGGCCTCCACTCTAGAACACGTCTACCCCAGCGGTTATCGGTTCTGCGACAGATATGACCAGCCCACTGCCATTTCAGTTTACTAATACGCTGAGCTATGTCGGTAACCTTAGTTCTCTGGCGAATTACTTCGTTCCGGATACGATCCCTCAGAGAAATACCGAGCATAGCTCTTTCCATAGCTCGCTGAGCGACTTTAAACTTGTGGACCGATCCAACTGTGAGTGTCCACGTTTCAGCGCCGTAGGTCATAACGGGTAGAACGCACTGATTGAAAACTTTCGTCTTGAGACTTTGTGGGATGGGTGACGAGAAGACTTGACGTAGTTTCCCGAATGCTGCCCAGCCCAGCTGAATTCTTCTTTTGGCTTCACTCTCAAAATTGTTTTTACCTAGTTCGAGCGTCTGCCCTAGGTAAATATATTTTTGAACTATCTCTAGAGTAAAGCCATTTACGGCAACCGGTCCCGGAACAACGTACTCGTTGAACATGACCTTGGTTTTATCCAAGTTCATCCGGAGACCGATGCGTTGAGAAGAACTAGCTAGACCGTCCAGCATCCATTGAAGGTCCTCCAGCGATTCAGCCATTATGACGATGTCATCTGCAAACCGTAGGTGTGATATGTGCTCGCCATTAATATTAATGCCACGTCCTGTCCAGTCCAGCATCTTGAAAATATCCTCCAATGCGTTCGTGAACAATTTCGGGGAAATAACGTCCCCTTGCCTCACGCCTCGACGCAGGTGGATATGTTTCGTCTGCTGGTTCTGAACTGGATCTGGACGGCCATTGTTGCGGCGTCATACAGACATCTCAACACCTCGATATATCGCCAATCGACTTGGCATCGCTGCAAGGACTCCAGAACAGCCCAGATTTCGACCGAGTCAAAAGCCTTCTCATAGTCCACAAACGCCAGGCAAAGAGGCTGATTGTACTCTTTGGTCTTCTGTACAATCTGCCGTACTGTGTGAATGTGGTCCATGGTGCTGTACCCACTTCGAAACCCGGCCTGCTCCGGGGGCTGAAACTCGTCGAGTCTTCGCGCAAGACGATTCGTGATAACCCTAGAGAACAGCTTATAAACATGACTCAGAAGCGAAATCGGTCGATAGTTTTTCAGCAGGGTCTTATCACCCTTCTTGAAAAACAATATGACCACGCTTCTGTGCCATGCCTGTGGAGTTCTCCCGGTAAAGAGGACGGTATTAAATAATTCTTGGAGCTCTTTAATTATCGGCGCTCCACCGGCCTTTAAGAGCTCTGTCGTAATCCCGTCCTCACCCGAGGCTTTTCCATTTTTAAGCTGCCTCAGGGCTAGCACGATCTCTTCCGGGCTGATGTCAGGCAGATCTTCTGTGAAGTGGCGTGTCAATGCAGCTCTGCCGTCCTCGGTGCCAGGTTGGAGATGAGGAGCATGCGATGCGTACAACCGGCCGTAAAAGTCTTCCACTTCCGAGAGGATCTCTGGTCTGGAAGCGACGACTTCCCCAGTCGCGGTGGTTAACTTCGTCAGGTGGCTTCGACCAAGGGGCTGGACGAACACTTTCGACCCCCGATTTTGCTCAATTGATTTTTCAATCAAGAGCGTGTTTAATGATCGGAGGTCACGCCGTACCAGCTTGGTGATTTTCTTGTTAAGTGCCACTTGTTCTGACGAAGTTAACGAGGGGCTATCTCGTCGTTTTTCCATTAATCGCAGACTTTCTCTCGAAAATTTTGACTTTCTGCCTTTGCGTCGCAGTTCGCAGAATTTTGTGCCCTCATCTCGGAGGACGTCCACTACTGTGTTGAGTTTCTGGTTCACATCATCTGTTGTTTCCAAGGCAGCGAATCGGTTTTCCAGCTTTAACTGGAACGTTTCAGATCCAACTACGGTTTGGAGAAGGTTCGGACGGAGCGTTGACTTCATCAATCGGACCCGCTCAAGCTTGATGTCGATATTCAGAGAGCCTCGTACCAGTCTATGATCACTTCCGGTTTGGAACCTAGTGATCACCGAGACATCTCTGAATATGCGCTTTTTGTCCGTAATGATGAAGTATATCTCATTTTTTGTTCGTCCGCCGGGACTTTGCCACGTCCACTTTCTTTGGGGCTGCTTTTTGAAAAACGAGTTCATCATGAAAAGCCCCTCTTTCTCGAGAAAGTCGACGAGCATTTGCCCCCTGTCGTTCCTCCTGCCAAAACCGTGTGGTCCTACTACCGATTCGCCGCTAGTCTGTACTCCCACTTTAGCGTTAAAATCCCCCATAACAACGTTGAAATGGGCTCTGGAGGTCCTGTGTAAGGCCTTAGATATATCCTCATACAGAGTTTCCACCTCCGAATCTGGGTATGAATCCGTGGGTGCGTAAACCATCACTACCTTGAGGCTGTACCTCTCGGTTAGCTTTACAACTAGGTACGCAACCCTCGGAGACACACTTGCGATTTCTAAAACGTTGTTACAGAGGGTTTTATGAACCAGAAACCCGACACCGCCCTGGGACAGCTGATCACCCTCTCTGTAGTACATAAGATGGCCCGATTCCAAGGTTATGGTGTCCTCTCCCTGTCTTCGGACTTCACATAACCCGAGAATGTGCCATCTTATGTGCCCCAGCTCCTCTTCGAGCTGCGCGAGCCTGTCGTCGTGCCGAATCGTTCGTCCGTTATACGTAGCTAGAGTCAGTGGGGGTTGGCGGCCGGATGCGGTAGCCCGGTGATTCTTCGCACCCCTCGCCTTGCCGTTACCATGGCCGCCGCCTTGGCCAGGAATAGCAAGGCGGCCGGGAACTCGGGGCCGTTTATTTTTAGGACCTGTCATGGGAGGGTTTGCCCATAGTCGCCACGCTGGACATGCGGGTTGGCGACCGCAGGGGGCGTAGCTTCTTGCACTGGTGACGCTGCTGCCCGTCACTAGTCTGGAATTTAGCTACGCCATTAATAGTAATGGTTATACCGCCATCAGTCGGTCCCCTTTCTGTAGGCTTCTACTACAGGCAGGGGATACCAGTGCCGTATTCTAAACGCCCCGGCACCAGGGCACACCTTGCCTAGGGACCTTGCCCCTAGTGATTTCTATTTATTTCCGAGGTTGAAGGAGTCTGTGAGAGGACGAGTTTCGAAAACGATGAAGCAGTAGTCGCTGCAGTACAGGAGTTTTTAGGTGGTAGATGATGAGTTTTTTAAGACAGAAATTTTAAGCTTAGAAAAAAAAAAACCAAGTGTATTACGCTAAAAGGCGACTATATCGAAAAATAAAATAACATTAAAAGTTACCGGCAACATACTCATTCTCACTTTTTATTGAACTCCCTTCGTATATATACTCATAATTATGAACAACTTTTCCTATGGGGTCAATACACAAATCGCGAAAATAAAATCAGCTGTTCCATACATTTTGTCTAAGTCAATGAACTTTTTGTATGGAACAGCTGATTTTATTTTCGCGATTCCAGGGTTGATGCCATAGTAAAAGATGTTCATAATGATGAGTACGTACATGCTCTTCCGTATTGTTGAACCTTTTTGTTACACATTGTATAATTTTTAAAATTATCTAGTAATATCTTTACATTTTTCTACACAAGATTTCATACAGACAAAAAATAGAGGCTAGATGTATTTGTTATGGGCGATAGAGGTAGCGATCCGAAGCCAAAGGAGCATCAAAAGAACTACGCCTGCGTCCTCCGCTCTTGACCTTTTTACCCTACGATATTACCATTTGAATCAATGCTCCGCTGGCCGAAAATACTAAGTAGGTGCGACCCTGGATTTATTATAATAGACTATGGAAAATGTACATCTGTTTTTATTTTTCGCTATAGGCTTAAACTTCAGCTGGTGTGATATAAAGTAAAGAAAATTAAAAATTTATTTGCTGAAACACAATTAAGTTTGGATACAAAAGATGTGTACTTATTAACAATAAACTTAAAATGATTTGTTGATCCAATCAGATATTATACTGCGGCCCCACACTAGGCTCAAGGCCCGTATTGTGGGAACCTTTATGGCGATCTTATTATAGATAATAAAATAGCCAGACAGAGGTATCCTTCTAGAAGTATCTTTGCAAAAATAACTTTAATTTATAGAAATCAAAAATATATAGAAAAATCTCGTTTTCAGACTCCCAGCTATAGAAAAATAAATAAAATTTAAAAAGTAAATACCTAATCTAATATAATAAAAGGCTCTGTCCTGACTGACTGACTGACTGAGAGACAACGCACAGCCCAAACCGCTGGTCGTACAGACTTGAAATTTGGAGGGTGTATTCGTCTCGATGTGGAAGGGAAGGGGGGGGGGGAGTTGCTAGAGTTGGTAGAATTTGCTTATTTCTTCCGCACGCGGACGAAGTCGCGGGGGACCTCTAGTTAATAGAGTAATAGTTCCAACTTTTTATTATCAGATTTATTTTATACTTCTTGCTTGCTTTTGAACGTTGCGGTGTGAAGTCAATGATGATGGAATTATTTATGATGGAGCTAGATATCAAAGAGAAAAACCAAAGTTTATTTATTTTGGCTCACAAAACAGAATATAATCAATACATTTCAAAGCAAAATGAGAATAGGTTAATAGGTAGTGTTGTAGTTTAGTCACGATCTAAACTTCCCTACTATCCCATAATATCCACAGAAACAGGTTGGCGTACACACTTGAACATACACTATTATCTACGATTGTTTCTTTAATCAAAACGATTGGACTTATATGTAGTTATACCTACTTTTTCAGGGTTTTATAGCAAATTAATAAACTTGTACATAGTTTCATAATTTCGTTTGTCCGTCCATTCTGCTTTGGGTCGAACTTATGAACATTGAATTCTAAAAGCTAAATAATGAGCCAAAATCTGCTAAATCATCATCAGCCCGGAGACGTTCATTGCTGAACGAAGGCCTCCCCTTAGACTGCCACAGTGTACGACAACCTGCCATTTGCATCCACCGGTTGCCCGCGACTTTTACAATGTCGTCGGTCCACCTAGTGGGAAGCCGTCCTACGCTGCGTCTTCCGGTTCGCGGTCGCCACTCAAAAACCTTTCTTCCCCATCGGTTGTCAGTTCTTCGAGCGATGTGGCCTGACCATTGTACGACTGCCAAATACGACTAAGGTTTTTTTTTCTAGTATAAAATACTAAACTACACTGGTTACACGCAATGACATTGTATTGTACGTATTTGTTTTCGCCATGGAGGATCTAGCTCTCGGGTGGGTATAAGTATAATCAAAGGTTTTCGCAGTAGCGGAATACAGTCGATTCATAAGATTTTTATTATGATTAGCGGTTGCACTTTTAATCTCAGATTACACAAACTATGTGAAGTGTATTGTTTTTAGAGACTAAAAACTAAATGTATCTGTTTGCATTTTTTATGAAAGCTCACAAACAATCTTGTTTCTGCCAGACCCAAGATTTTGTAAGAGCACGGCCTTTACCAAATTAGGTGCCTAGGAAAGTAACGTGGGTTACTCGTGAAACGTATATACGAGCGGGTTCGTGCCCCAGACAATTAATTTTCACTAATGACTGTGCCACCTGCTTGGCAGAAGATATTTTGTTTAAAATTAATCATGTTGCTGTGTAATTATAATATCATGTATGTAGTTTGTTTTAGTGACTCTTATGTCTCAAGTCAGACATTAGACATTACTTTATATGCGAAAAAATCATAACATAGGCACACACATAAACAAAAGAAATGAAGAAAATAAATTTGTAAATTTGTATGAAGAGATTTAACATCTAATATCTTAGGGTGACGAGGGCAGCGCAGTGCAGCGCGGCACAGGATTGTCTTCGGAAGTTCACAATTCTGGCACTGCTACTGTTAGTGTGACGCTTACCACTAGGCGAACGTCTTGCTCGTCTCGCACAGTCACTTAATTGTATAACAAAAAAATGCGTTATGTTAAGGATTTATCCCTATGATAATCATCTTCTATCCTTGCTATTTGATTCCAACTGTGGACATGGTTGCATAAAATTGTATGTCTTTATTAGGGGTCGAAACAATGGCCTATAAAAATAATTTTCAGTTTATCTGTTTGTCAAGTATTACCTATATTATATCTACTCCTAAGAATTTGCATCAGCTAATCGAGTACAACTAACCAAGCTGATTCTTTGACAAAGCCATTTATTTCGTATCCCATCGCTTTCATTTCTATATTCTGCTAGCGAAAATCCTATCGAAAATAATAGCAATTGTCTGCAAATTGGCCATCAATGCTAAGACAGTAAGGTCGTAGAAGTAATTATACGAGTAGACATACAAGTAATTTATCGACGTAAAGATCCGCAAACCCTGTATCACAGCAAGACTCCAAATATACCGGATGTTTTTTTTACCGTAAGGGAATAGCAGAGTTAGATTAAACATTTTTTTATTTTACGTGTCAAGATTAATACATACCCACAGTCACTATTAACTTATTAGTGCATGTTTTAAACAGAAACGTTAACAAAATAACTTTAAAAAGTTTTAATAAAAATGTGAAAATAAAAATATTGTCATTGCAACAGCGAGGGACGTGCCTTGCCTAGGTACTTATGTCAAGCGCTTGAGCGTTCGTACGAGCGTCAGTAGCGTGGCTTATTTTTAAAATGTTTTTGAGATTCCGTCTTTTATTTTGAACACAAATTACTTTCGTGAATATGTTACCGGCCAAACCCGATTTAAGGATAAACTAGTTTTGCCTAGGCTAAACTAATTCTTCCTACATGCAATAGGATAAACTGGTATAGCCTAGGCTAAACTAGTTCGTCCTAAGCCCAATTGGATAAACCAGTTTAGCCTAGGCCAAACTAGTTTATCCTGATAGAAATACATACTCTTAGAATAAACTGGTATGGTCTAGTATAAACATTATAAAATACATAGAACGACATAATAAATAGGTAAATTTAATAAAATATAATTTTATTAAGGCTAAACTGGTTTATCCTATAGGGCTTAGGACGAACTAGTTTAGCCTAGGCTATACCAGTTTATCCTATTGCATGTAGGAAGAATTAGTTTAGCCTAGGCAAAACTAGTTTATCCTTAAATCGGGTTTGGCCGGTAACATATACATCTCTAAGTCACGGGCAACCGGTTGTTGTACAGTGTGGCGGTCTAAGGGGGAGGCCTTCATTCAGCAGTGGACTTCTCCGGGCTGATGTTGATACGTCTCTAGGGTACACATACACCACACCCAATTTTATCCTCATGGTAAAAAAGTAACGATGTATGTTTGAAATAAAAAGTCCCTGAAAAGTGTTTCTTGCCTCTAGCGCACCAGTACCGTGAAACTTGCAGCTGACACTTGCGTAACGGCAGTATATTTGGTGTAATGACGGAAGTATTGTACAGTATAACTGTGCGTCATCGCAATTGATGCGCGGAAGCGGTGTCGACCGACGGTATAATCAACCGCCCATTTCCACACAGTGACGTTGATGACAAAAGCGGCTGCTCATTTGCCTAACGAATATTTTAGTTAGCCATAAATATGACAATACCACGCTTAATGATGTGTACCTATCTGTGTTCTTCCAAGTTTTTTTTTCTAAACGGATTTGAGTGAATTTAAATGTGGAAATAAGAATCACTATTAAACGCGTTTATCGAAAATGTAGGTTTTACTTTAGGAAAATGGCTGAAAACGTGAAACCCTGTTAGAGGTTCATACGCCGCTGACACATCTACTCGTACCTACCTGTAGGTATATATTTCTTGTATCGCGATCTTTTATTGTATATAGGTTAACTTCCACTGCGAACAAAAAAATCTTTGATCTTTATGAAGGTCCCACGCCGCCCGAAATGCTAGAAAGGTTCTTTCATAGCTGGAGGTAATAAAATTTTGTTTTATTACAGGAATTTTCCAAGGTGTAGGAGCTCTTCAGCATGCCACCTAAGTAAGCTACTAAATATTCGTAGAATTTTGTGGTGATACTAGAAACGGCTTTTCAGCTTTATGGCATCGAGATCATAAATTCATTCATAGCGGCTGTTGCAAAGCTTCAACATTTCATAAAAAATTACGCAGTTGATGAGTCATACATTAAGCTTACAAAAGCCTATTTTATTGAAACCACGCTTAGTGTTATTTATCACATTAAACATATGTTGCACTCCATCGTCATGTTAGTGCGATAAGCATTTGTAATATAACATTATCGTATGTAGATGTGAATTTATGCCTGTTTATTCACGTGACACACATTATTATGATATGAAACTTAACCAACATGAACGTGAGAAATGTGAAGGCTGCATGTTAGATAACATTGTACAATAGCTGTAGTACTCGTGTGTATAGCTCGAAGGATATGTGGAGCCACGACGTCGGTTCCGTCGTTAACCTTCCAAAATCTAGGCAAATGTTTACGCGGGTTAATGTAGATTAGAATGTTCCGTGTCTCCTATCATTAGGCGTCCTGCAACTTTTATCACTTGAAATTAGATTTCCGACCTCATTTTCTGTTTAAATAAGCATAAAAACCCGCGTCAGGAACGATTTCGGTTACGCAGAGCAGGTTATCCGGAGGATTTATAGGGCTATCAATTGTATCAAACAAATTGCTTTTCGGCTCAAGTATGTATATCTAGTAGATATTTGTACCTAATGGTCGATTTAAATTGTTATTGTAAACGTTTCGTTGCCTCGGCTTGAATTTATTACTTAAAAACACTGTAAATTGTACCTTATAGGTATTATATTATCTTTGCTTATAGTTAACTGATAAGTGAAAGTTTTTGATTTGTGAAAACCGTCGAGAATTTTTAACTTCGGGTTTAAAAAGTTGTTATGTTGATAAAACGCAATGTAGTGCCAGGCGCGACACATCACGAAGCGCATCTGCATCGCAGTAACGTGTCACTTCATAGTTTACCCTTTCTAAGCTTTATTAGAAACGGAAATGACTTAAGAGAACCGTCATAAAGTCAGAACGAGCGTGCAAATTGCCTCAATTTGAGCCGAGACATGATTAAAAACTAGCTCGCCTTTCTTACGTGACGCGATGTAGGGTGAAAACTGTCTGAACTTTTGGAAGTTTGCATTTTTGTAATTCCAGTTTAGGAAACACTATTTACTCGGCAAATATCTTGGGAATGGCAGTTAGACAACTTTTAGTGGGTTAATTTTCTTTTCTGACTTTTTGTACGCTTGAGACTGTCATTGGTAATTAACTTGGTTAAAATATAATTCTACCCTAAACCAGCCCTTAAGTTAATTGACGTTTACCTATATAGTTGAGTATATAGCACCATGAGCTCATATAAGTTAGGTGACCATATGAAGAGGGGTTTTTAAAAGAACTACTCTTCTTTTACTATCGTTTTTTAAGTACGATCGTAAAATTGTAATACACACCATTTTTCGATTGGTGTCGTGTTACTTATTTTTGTCATCGTATGCATAAATTATTAATTAGTTATGTAAGTACCTTATTGATATTCATTTACGAAATCTATTAAGTCTTATTTTGGTGTGTATATTTTATTTTATTTAGTTAATGACAGTCATACATACTTAATAGGTTTACAAAAATATTTGAGAAATTACGGAAATAGTATGTAACCTATTTTCAATATCAGTAAAAAGTGCCACCTATTTAATGTTATCGACAAGCAAACCGAGTAGGTACTTATTTTTGAAAGAAGATCAGCTAATTTATACCTATTACTATTAGTTTAATTACTAAGATCAAAGACATGAGATATAATCGCGTAAAGATGTCGTGTGTCTCTTAGTGCCCTCATACGGTTAGAGGGTAGGTTCTGGCAACTTGTTCACAACTTGGAAAACTAATTTCCTGCGGCACAAAGCAATCGCTGCGTCGAGGCCGATATATGCTATCTCTTACACACACGTTACTGTACCTCTCCCTCTGATTTTATTTTTATTGCCGCCTCCAATTTTCTGGTTCAATTGCTTTTTCCGCTGTTTGTTGACTTTTTTTTTGGCTAATCGGTCACAGAGTCGATTAGTTCAATGATTAAGGGTCAACCCACACGTACCACAACCACACCACAATCACAACACATGGTCGGGCGCATATTTTGTATTGAAAATGAATAGTAGAATTTACACGTACCACATTTTGCCGTCGTTATCGACCGCGTGGTTGATACCGACCACATCGCAACCACCAGCTACACAGTGAAATAGCCGCCGGCCACATCGCAGAAACAGTGCGTGCTCTATGAAAGCCAGAGACAAACTGTGTCTGCAAAAGACGCAACCACATCGCAACTGCTAGCGACAACGCAACCACATCGACATTTTGTCGGTAGGTACCACAATGCAATTGCAAATAGCTGCAGCGACACTATTCACACTTAGCCAGGCACAGCGTCTCTACATTTTGCCGCTGCGATGTGGTGTGGTTGTGGTACGTGTGGGTTGACCCTTAAACCAAGGATTAAGCTTAATCCCTGACCATATCTTACAAACTATAGATTTAAATATCGCCGCATTAACATCGAGCATAACGTTCCAATCGTTAAAACTGAAGGAATCTCTTTACGTGGAGGTTACCCTGAATCATCACAAGATTTTGCTTGTGTGGTCACATTCACCACACCGCTGGCTTTTTTAGTCTATCGCATAAGCATTGCTATTCAACGTGTCAGTGCTGCATGGCAGCATGCTACGTGCGCTCCCTACCAGTAGCGGGCTTGGGCATTTGGATTACATAGAGACTTTAATAGTTATTTACAGTCACAATATATATTTTTTTGTGTAGTATGTCAAGTAGTTTAGGTAATAAGCTTGTATTTATCTAAATATTATTATTTAAATTAGATAACATTTATATGGGACCACCTCTGAAGTAGGTATGACCTACCAAACAAATAAAGAATCATCAAAATCGGTACATAATTGACGGAGTAATCGCATAACACACATACAAAACATACAGTCGAATTGAGAACCTCCTCCTTTTTTGAAGTCAGTTAAAAACGTATATACCTATTCATAGATTTAAAGTTATTACACAAAACATATAGCATGAACCAAAAGCTCACTGTTTCAAAGAATATTTAGACTAGAAATTGTACGAAAATGGAGTTCGCTGTGTAGATTGCACATACGAATGTTGATTTGAAACCGATGTTTGTGCTGTCCGAACCGAGTTGGTTATGAAAATAGAGCTAACGCTGAATGCAAATCTTTGTCTGTTTGCATAGAAATTTAGAAACGACTACTATGATGTTTTTGGAACTAAGCGCTATTTCACTAGCAATAGATATAAAGTTGCTTACTTTTAGATATACTCGTATGGTTTAAATTTTTGAATCCATATTTTGCCTTTTGCGTTCCAGTGCTACTTTACGTTTCTTATCGAAAAATGAATTCACCAGACGCTAGCTGCGCCCAGCGTTTTTATCGTAACTTTTTATCTCTTTAATGTTTCTCGCATTGATTAAAAGTTGATTAAACCTTTATGTAAAAAATATGAACGTGCTGTAAGTTATCGATGGTACACAAGTCAATGTGGATTACTCACATTTTAAATGTGGCCGTAGCTGCCATGCTGCTGCTATGGCTTATATTTAAGACATTTACGAGAAACTATCAGTAGAGTTAGTGGAATAAAGGACTAAATGTTCTTTCAGAATTCTAATGAAGTAGATACTGATAGGTCGCTCGAAGAACTGACAACCGATGGGGAAGAAAGGTTCTTGAGTGGCGACCGCGAACCGGAAGACGCAGCGTAGGAAGGCCTCCCACTAGGTGGACCGACGACATTGTAAAAGTCGCGGGCAACCGGTGGATGCAAATGGCAGGTTGTCGTACAGTGTGGCGGTCTAAGGTGGAGGCCTTCGTTCAGCAGTGGACGTCTCCGGGCTGATGATGATGATGAGATACTGATAGCCTTTAGTTTTGCACCTTGGAGGAGAGTTGGTTATTTAATCAAAGGTTTTCCTCAGAAAATTATTGGCGGTCAGTAACGCAAGTTTACAGACAAGTGCAGTGGGGATCCACACTGCGATTTTTTCCGCTAGGTGGCGGCCATAGTTAACTGTCAATATCATACATATTGTTGTTTTTTCTACAATTTAATGGTTTTACTCTTATTAGACTTGGATTATCAGGGAGAATCTGCATATACTGGTTTGTACAGCAATAAAAAAAGCCAAAGCCTTGCATTAGCCTTGCTAATTAAAGCTCTGTCCAACATAAAATGTAAACAACTATCTAACCTACAAATAATTTTCAGGCCGTCAACAGCTGCATAGATTCTTAAACATGACACAGTGCACAGTATTTTCCTTGGACTAGATTATCGACAACGCCCTTGTCAAAAGCAGATAGATATACCTAAGCAACCATTAACAAGAAAACTAGATTTTTCCACATCCGGACCGCCGCCGCTTCATCTGCATCGCCATCTGCGACAAGTTTTGCCTGTGGAACCTCATTAGCATAAAAGAGACAGCAATGCAACATTGGCGTCGCTTTACCTCAAAATCGAACATAGATTATGAATATCGGAATCACTTATCTTACAGACTATAAATTCCATTCATAGCGAAAGTTGGGGCCAGGGCGGGCGGCGCCCTGCTAGCCTCTAATTAATTGCGACCGAGGCTATTTTTGGCATTCAAGGACACTAGAACGTGCCCAGAATTATAATCAAATAAAAATGGGAAATCGATAGGGGATAATGAGTTTACCACTAAAGGTAATGGTTTGGGCGGTCATTGGTTCACTTAATGAACACTGTTATATTAACCGCTACAAAACTGCCACGATAGTCATGACTTGTCAATAGCGAGATATTTTTTTTAATAAATTAAAAAGAGTTATCTGTAAGAATTGGTAAAGGTTATGTCTAGAGTCAAGGGTTGGGTCTAAGGACGTTGTAGTGATGATAACCTAGCGCGTTCGGCTTGCAAGCCGCAGGGCGTGGATTCAAATGCCAACAATGAGTTCGAGCTGCCAGTGAAGGAAAACATCTTGAAGAAACTATAGGAGTAGGTCTGGTGCTCATACAACCTCCAACAACCAACCCAACCAACCAGCCAGGAACCACTTCTCCACATCGTTCTTATGAACCATCGTCATCACTATAGAAAGATCTAACTCCTCCAAGGACATTAATTATAATCAGATGAGCTCTGTTCCTCTTGCGATTCCCTTATGTGACTGCTAGCCTATCAACTTTCAAAATGAAAAAATATGTTTGAGAAATATTAAGGCAAATTCGTTTGTTTAATAACTTGGAGGATCTAGATCTCTCTCTCTCTTTTACAAAACAAAGGCGCATAGTACGGCTTCTTAACTCGAATTTTGGTCCCATCCGGCAGAAAGCATGAAACTTGGCATGCTTGTAGGTGTAATATATGTGCTTCAACGTAGAACGAGATACAAGTCGAGAACTGATGGTTGCCCCCCTCCCTCCCTTTTTTGTGTCCCTAATCGTGGTTTTATTTATTTATAAAGAAAACGGTTAAAGCTACGATAAAACTGACAACGACCAATATGTTTTCCATTAAATTTACTACAATAAAGTTTTGGAAAGTCTGTTGATACGACTTATGGCTTTCAAGATATGATCACATTTGTTCCAACATATTTACAAAGTTGCATCATATTTTGCTTAATAGGGCGAAAATACGTCATTTACAGGATAATGGTGTTATAGACCGTATCTTTTCAGGGCATGCTTAAGAAGGTCTTGGACTATCTTTTAAGATAAATATTAGTTCAGCGTAATGTAATGGATTTCGAATTATTAATTTTTTTGTAAAAAAAATATAATATATTATTTTTGAACAATAAACAGAGATTTCTTTGATCATGATAATGAAAGTTGATATTTGGGTAGTTCCTTCAACGTTGTTGTGCATGTTTAATTTTTTAGCAAGAAACAGATAAAGTGGTTTCCGATAAATGTTTACCGTTTCCGAGATCTTTTGGGGGTCGACCTCCAAGAGTTAACCTTTCGAAGGTTCCGGATTTTCCCAGGATTCCTGGACCGCTCTCTCCACGAAACTGTATTCGGACATGCGAACGGTTTCTCTAAGTAAGCGAATGAGTTTATGTTAATTCAAGTTTAATAAAGTCAGTGTGAAATTGACTGTTGGCAATTTGACACATTCGAGGTCCACCCTTTAACCCACATAGCTACTACAACATTCCATAACACACTACACTGTACAATCTAATACAAATTTTACAAAGCACGCGGGTTTATGCGTTCTTTGTTGTAACATAACTCTGTTTCTACTGATCGTAGAAAAAAACTTACTACATTTAATTAGTACACAATTGTTTATTTTACAAAATTGCCCAAACTTGTTTGGCGCGAAAGTGCACACACTGAAAAAAGTGCTAATTTTTGCTGGTTTTTCCAAGATGGTGAAGGAAGCACAGGACCAAGAATTTCGTTTTTGGACTCGTTCGTTTAAGGAAAACTTGGATTTTTCATTTCTCTATTGACGTAAACAACATATCAAAAAATCAGAACTACCAGTCCTTTTGTAGGGTAAAACCTGGGTAAAACTCTCTATTCATTGTACTATTATGTCAGTTTGTACCTAGCATTTTAGTATATAATATTGTGCAGTCAATGCAGTCTATTTAGGATGTCAAGTCCATTTAATTACAATAAAGCGGTTCGCCTCGATATAGGCGGTCCATGAGCAAGCTGTGTCTGGAACATAGCCAAAACGACTTACTCCTATTGGGTATGCAAAATTATCATTCCAGTAAACGATTAATGTTACCTAGGTTTCAAATCCAATGAATATAATTGGACACAATGCTCTGGCGTTCTACTTTCTACAAATTTTGTGGACGGGAATATCAATGTATAAACATTATTAGATTTGATTAGAAAGTAGGAAGTATAGTTATTTTTTACTCGTATTGTTTTTAGTTTATTTGTATAGTTGAGATGCTAGGTGTTTGACCACAACTGAACTGATGTTACATAAGTGTTGGTGTGGTTAAAAATGTTAAACAGAACCAGCTTGGATTGTTCTGGAATGGGAACGTGAGCCTGCTAAAACTCACCGGTAATAAACCCACCCTTCATCCACATTCGTAACTAAAAAATTATAACTAGCTATGAAAAAAGATTTCGCTGTTTCATAACTACTTAGTTATTATTCGTTTATTCTTCCATTTTCATTATATTTCATAACTAGCTACGAAAAAAAATATTTTTTTTTTTAATTACGAATGTGGATGAAGGGAAGATATTGGTATTTTTTGACAGGTATTTGATTTGAAGTCATCCGGATGACTAATCACTAGAAAGTACCATTCCTCCAAGATATGAACTTTCCTTACAAGTTCCTTACCTTGCTTACTGGAAGCATTTTAATATTTCTGGTTAAATGAAGGCGGCAGCTGTGAATTTCATTAATTTAAATGTGTAGCGCTATATTGACCGGTTTAAATTCTTGAAAGCTATTCAATTGCTTAATTATAGTCCATTTTAAATAACGAGTGGTTTGGTTGCATTTTCTGTGTTAATGTTTGCCTATAAATTTTAAAATACACACATTCATAACTGTCTTTATCTTTATAGTAGGCAAACACAAAGACAAAGATATATTGTTTCATTAGCCTGTGACGAAACTTTGGTAGCCTAATGAAGCTGCGGTAGCCTAATGAAGCCGTGATAGCCTGATGAAATCGCGGTAGCCTAATGAGGCCGCGGTAGCATAATGAAGCCGTGGTAGCCTAATGAGGCCGTGGTAGCCTAATGAAGCCGTGGTAGCCTAATGAGGCCGTGGTAGCCTAATGAAGCCACAGTAGCCTAGTGAAGCCGCGGTAGCCTAATAAAGACATGGTAGGCTGGTAGTCTAATGAAGCCGTGGTAGCCTGATGAAGCCGCGGTAGCCTAATGGAGCAGTGGTAGCCGAATGAAGCCACGGTAACCTAATGAAGCCGTGATAGCCTAATCGTACTTAGGTCCAACCACCACGTACCAGTCCAGGGGCCGTACCGTGAACTGCTTATAGCGGGACCGAATAGGTTCAGCTGCCGACACTGCGCGACCGCGAACCTTATTGCGAGGCGATAAAATTCACAGTCGCGCAGCGTCAGCAGCTGAGCGTATTCGGTCCCGCTATATGCAGTTCACGGTACGGCCCCTGGACTTTATGTACGGATTTTAATACTATGGCTTTTCTGTGAATGGAAATATTGTTTTTTCTCCGATCATAATATGCAGGTCGCGTCATGTAAAAAGAACGCTGGCGGTTAGGCTGCGCAGTAGGCGATTTAGGCGATATCTATCTATATATATAAAAATGAATTGCTGTTCGTTAGTCTCACTAAAACTCGAGAACGGCTGAACGGATTTATCCACAGAGTAATAGAAGCAGAGATGTGATCAAAGGATTTTTCCATAGAAGGACGCGTGATCGTGCGGGGAGGTGTAGGTTCGCGGGAGGAGTCGTAAATTCCGCACATGGTGCTGCCATCTAGCAGAATTCTGGATAAGTTTTTTGAGTAGTGCATTATCGACAAAATGGAGGACTCTTTTAAACGCTAGATTTACTAGTAGTGGCGCCATCTCTGGAGCTAGTTAAAAACATCAAGAAACATTACATATTTCATAAACAAACCACAAAAGCACAAATAAAATTACTTATGAATGAAATGAGACGCCAATCATGTCATCGGAATGTTTGCCTCGATAATAAGTGCAAGAAAAAACGCAGCCACTCATTTTCTTTTCACTTTTACTGCGTAAAAACACTAAAAGTCGTACATCTGTTTTGAAAGCCTGAATGACTGCTACGTGAGGCGGTCGCTCGCAAACTGATTAAATAAGTGTGACGTCACACTCTCCGTCAGCAAATTCTGTCCACGGCCGTAAGTTCCTCATCGCAACTCCCTATTCTCTATGGATTTATCTTATCTTAGCCTTGAAATGTTCGTGGAGGTCTAGGGAAGGTTTAAAAGGCGAGAAAAAATCGAATAATAACCGGGAAAACCCTAAAAACAGCCCTTTTCTATTTTCCCATTTCCCATTTCCCATTTCCCATTTCCAATTTCCCAAGTTGCGAGAAGAGAAGAGAACTTGCGAACACAATCCTGCGCCGCACTGTACTGCGTTCGTCTCTCTTCATACCCAGTATTTTTTTAGTAACATTGCCCTTCAAACCGGAACACAGTAATGCTTGCACATTACTTACTGCTTGGCGATTGAATAAAATTAAACCTTCGTTACGGATCGTCTCTCATCTAATATAATAAAAGGCTAATAATATCTGTCCGGACCGACCGACCGACCGACCGACCGACCGACCGACCGACCGACCGACAGACAACGCACAGCCCAAACCGCTGGTCGTACAGACTTGAAATTTGTGGGGTGTACTAAGAAAGGATTTTTCGAAATTCGACCCCAAAGGGGGGTTGGGGGGGGGGGGATGGGGAGTTTGTATGAAAGTCCTTTGTTGTCCTTTGTTTTTGGACTTTTAGTCACGAAAATTTGGATTTGGATAGTTCATTCAAAATAAAAAATGCCGTTTTAAAAATTTTTCGACAGTGACGATTTAAGGCGGAGAAAGGGGTGGACGGTTGTATGGAAAGTTCTTTGTTTTTGAAGTTATAGTGATGAAAATTTGTTGTATATCAGTAGTTCATTCAAAGGGGGGAGTGGGGAAGGTCGGTAGAGTCGGTAGAGTCGGTCGAGTCGGTAGAGTCGGTAGAGCCGGTCGAGTCGGTAGAGCCGGTCGAGTCGGTCGTGTCGGTAGAGCCGGTAGAGTCGGTAGAGTCGGTAGAGTTGGTAGAGTTTGCTCGGAATGATTTAAAGTGGAAAATTTTGGGAGCGGTCCGTATTTCTTCCGCACGCGGACGAAGTCGCGGAGGACCTCTAGTAGTTAATAATTATTTAAAACAATAGGCCTAGTTCTTTTGTGCGCAAGTGTACACATGCGCAAACACACCCCGTCTACTTTTTTCCAGCGTTCTTTTTACATGACGCGACCTGTTGTACCTCACGATGTTTTCATTCACCGAAAAGCCTGTGGTATGAATTTTGAAAATCCTTAAGTAAGTTCCAAATAACTATTGAACCAGGCCAGGCTTTGAACCCACGACCTCACGATTGCGAAGCGGGACTTCTCACGGGCTAGTACCACGACTATTAAGGAGGTATTGTTGAAACCTTTATAATTAAACAAATTAAGATAAATAGACAATTTGTAACAAAAAGGTTTTACAATACTGAAGGTATGTACATGTATGACCTACTCATCATTATGAACAACTTTTACTACAGGGCTTCCCCTGAAACCACAATATAAAAAATCAGCTGTCCCATACATTTTTCCCAAGGTCGATGAACTTTTTGTATGGAACAGCTGATAATTGTTTCGCGGTTTCAATTTTGTTTTGATGTACAGAGTATGCCCTTCAAAGGATGCTAACTGATTCCAACTAACCCTGTATACATCTACACTACCTCATCACTAGATAAGATATCCCTGCATTGTATTACAAAAGCGGCTTAACGAGAAGCGGTCGCATTCATCCATCATCGTTCCACCTTCCTAATCCCATAAAATGTTTCGTTTAATCAAATTTTAAAGCGGCTTAACCTAATTCCGCCACGTTGATAAATTGTGCTTTGTAATAATCAGTTAACGAACCGCGATCTGATAATTTTAGACGTATAAGATGGCCGAGTACACTTAGGGGCTTAATTTCATGATTTACATAAGGACTAAGTTCCCGGAGATATTAATGTTATTTTAATTGCTATTTATTACTTCAATATTCGTTTATTTACAAAACTATTAATGTACTTACCTATTACAATCTTATTATACAGGGCTACTGGTAATCAATTAGCATCCTTTTAGCATATTCTGTACATAAAAACAATCAACTTTTGTGTTTTTAAAGTTTAAATAGTAAGATAAATTATAACCTCTGGCAGTACTTGAACCTGCATACGAGCGATCTCTGGGTTTCCGTCCCAACTGCTTTGCGAATTAAGCTACAAAATATTCAACTTTAGTTCTAAGACTTTTGTAAAACCTCAAAACATTACCCAACAAAATATTTAGTTTTGTAGTTCTCACCTTTGCTATCACTTTCGCGTAGGCGCTTAATTTATAGTCGGCGCGTGCTGCCGGCTCGCACCACTAGGTGTGCACTCGCTTTTTGCATGAGTTTGTGTAGACCTGTCAACTTGTTTTCTTATTGTTTAAATATGGAAAAAAAGTACGTATTATTAAAAGTCGTAGAGCAAAAGTTGTTTGTTTTTATGTACAGAAAACAAACAACTTTTAAAATGTTAAAAGCAAGCTAACTGATTACCAGTACCTCTGTAGATTCGAGTAATTCTGTATAAAAAAGATCTTAAATTTAATTATCGTTTGTTAACATGCTGCGCAGAAATCAACTGTAAAAAGTATTCATATTTTTTTTAATTTGCATCCATGTGTATAGGTACATTAGGTCTTTCATACATTATACTGTACCTACTTTAGAACTTAGTTGCCCTTCTCGAACGTTGCAAATAAATGCGAGAGCGCTAATTTCAATGAACATACTAGAGGTCCCCCGCAACTTCGTCCGCGTACGGAAAAAAATCGCCCCGCTCTCAAATACTCCTATCTTCCATACAGCCGGGTTAATTACTAATTATTTTCCTCCCCATATTCACCACTGTAAATCGTCCCGGTCAAATCTTTTTCCAGAATTCAATCCAATAACATCACCATAACTTAAAACAAAGAACTTTCCATGAGAAGTTTCACCCGCCCTTTTACCCCGCCTTTAGACATCCCTGACAAAAAAAATATGTAAAAAAAAATGTAATAACAATTTTTTTCACTATAATTTCAAAAACAGACAACTTTCCATACAAAATTTCATCCCCCATTTCAGCCCCTTAAATCATCCCTGTCAAGAAAATATTATATAATGCAATATTTTAATTTAAATGAACTACCCAATTACTAATTTTCATCAGTATAACCTATTGTTTCCAGTAAAATGTTACTAGTTATACCTGCTTACAAGCGTACATAGCTAATATTTTGATTGTACTGTTCTTATGCAATAAAATTAAGTGATGAAAATTTGAAAATTTTAAAATAAAAACTGCCAAAAACTGATACAACTTAATCTTGACAGTTTCAGTATCAACTCAATAGATATCATTCCGTTTAGAAAGTTCACCAGTTTTCTTGACATCGTAGAAATACATAAGGTTATCTTTCTATTGAAGCAAATGCTATATGAAGAGGCAGAACATTCACTAACCACAGCGCAAGCCGGGGGTGCCCGGGGGCAGAGTGGCGAGGCCTAAATTCTTGTTATTTCAATAAAAAGCATTTCATGCGGCCGTTAGCCCACCGTCATACGTGGCTCATATTCCGCTGCCGAGTTTATACCCAAATTGCTCCCACAAAATGTTTCATTTAAAAAATAACAGATTTTATTTTCAGAGGAAAGCTTAGTCTCTTTGTTATAATATTTTTGAACACAAAGTATTATTTTATTAAAGAGGGAAATCCTTCCGTCGAGGTTATACACGACTGCTTTTTTTTTGTTCTTTTACCCTTAGGGCAGACTCAAGCCGTAAGGCCATACTGCCTGGTAGTAGTAGCCTGGTGAAGTAGTTTTTTTTTAAAACTTGTACTAGAAGCTGTCAGAAGCTTTATGTAAATAATAGTGGCATGGAATGCCCAAGACGATTTTCGCGTGTCGGCATTGACAATACTGATATACAGTCGTCCTCTACACGCCCAACACAAAAATAAATTCCATAGCTTCTCATACAATCTACTGGGGAACATTTACGTAAGCAACTGCTCATCTATGGCGAAGGCGCGAAGATTTTACGAGTGACTTGATGGTCACATGCAAATATAGTTGTCACAGGTCAATGTGTCAGGGTCTTAGTACTGTCGTAAAACTATACTGGAGCCGGTGGTACGGTTTAGGGATTGGGATTTTCTGCTTTTAATACTATTTACTTTTAAGAATTATGTATATAAAAATAGTAACACCTTTACAAAGACTTTGGAGGATCTAGCTCTCTCTCTCTCAAGACAAAAGATACCCATAATGTAAATACCCGCTCTACCATACTCGGTAATACGTTAGTTCACACTACATGGCAATCAAAATGTACAATAAACCTATGTGTTGACATAAAGCTGGCAACACATAGGTAGGCTGAAATACATAAGTACCGAGTGGACGATAAATCTCTTGTCTTGAAACTCTACCTTTTTACGATCCGACATTCTGCTTGTCTCATAAGTAGTGTTTAATTTAATTATGGACGGCATACACAGACTGTAATCTAGCTATTACTTTGCTACTATTACTACTACTATAAGAATCTTTGTCTGACTGACTGACTGACTGATTTAATGACTGACAGACAACGCAATGCCTAAACCGCTGGTCGTACAGACTTCAAATTTGGAGGGTGTATTCGTCTTGATGCGTAGGGATGTACTAGAAAGAGTTTTTCGAAATTCGACCCCTAAATGGGGGATCGGGTACTTTTGTATGCAAGTTTTTTGTTTTTGGACATTTAGTCCCGAAAATTTGGATATGGATAGTTCAATTAAAATAAAAAATGCTGTATTTTTAGGGGATGTGTGGGGGAGCGGTAAAACATTTGCTTGCAAGTGGTGAATTTTGGGAGCGGGCCGAATTTCTTCCGTACGCGGACGAAGTCGCGGGGGACCTCTAGTATTACATAATCTGAGCTATTACGTAATAGATATCCCTTAATGAAGAATAGTTTTTCCTGGAAATTCTCTGGGATTGCCCAGTGCGTAACTTTCTTGATATTTATGCGGATCTAAAACACGTCTTATACGTATTTAGGTGTATAGCATTACAAGATAGATGAACTTATCCTTCATTTTGGCATGCTGCCGAGTCTGAGTTGTTCTGACATATTGTGCCATAGTTTTTCTACTCAATATTACTTAAGCTCGTGATTAGTTGTTGCAAATGTAATAATGGTAAATCATGCAAAAAGACTAATCGCTTGTAGTGACTCAATTCTGTTCTTGATTTTCTAATAACCATTCTTAGTTAAAGCTTAGAATATATTTCAGTATCGCTACCCGGCCATGGTTACACCCACAAGCCTAAGGGACTGTAGCGGTAGGAATACCTCGACGTCGCGAAAGCTTTCGATAAAGTCTGGCACAACGGGCTGATATACAAGCTGTATCAGCTCGGGCTGCCAGACCGTCTTGTACTCATAATACAAGACTTTCTCAGGGCTCGAAGCTTTCGATACCGCGTTAAGGGAGAACGCTCCTCCCCCCACGACATCGGCTCCGGAGTCCTTCAGGGCTCCGCAGTGGCCCCGATCCTCTTCTCGCTTTTCACCTGCGACATCCCCCGCATTCCCGAAGTGGAGCTTGCTCTCTGCGCTGACGATACCGCCCTCTACACCAAAGGGTGGAACAAGGTCATTCAGCTAGCCCACTTTCAACGAGCCCTCAACCTCCTCGGAGACTGGTTCAAGAAGTGGGCTATCACCGTTAACCCCGATAAAAGTGCAGCCGTGTACTTTCATCCGACCAAAAGACCTCCTTCGAAGCATATCACGCTTCACGGCCAGCCCGTCCCATGGGCTACCGAGACCAAGTATCTCGGTGTGACCCTTGATCGTCGACTCACATTCTCACAGCATATCCAGATAGTTCGCAACCGAGCAGCCTTCTTCTTAGGCCGGCTCACTTCCCTACTCAACGAGCGTAGTAAATTGTCCCTTAGAAATAAGGTCACAATCTACAAAACTTGTATTCGCTCCACCATGACGTACGCCTCCGTGGCGTTTGTTCACGCCTCTAGCATAGATCTAGAGAAACTCCAAGTCATACAAAATAGATTCATCCGCAGAGCAGTCGGCGCTAGCTGGTTCATGCGAAACTCCGACCTGCACTGCGATCTCGAACTCCCCTCCATCCGTCAGTACATTAAGTACGCTTCGCGCCGCTATTTCGATGCGGCCCCTCACCATCCCAATCCACTCATAGTCCAAGCCTCGAACTATACGACAGACACGACAGACCCACCCCCCTTCCGTAGACGCCCCAGACACGTCTTGGGCGACCCGGACGACCCCATCGCCGTCATCACCTCGGCGGCGCTGGGCTCGCCCGATCCGACCACTCCTAGCAACAGGAAGTACTCCGTTTTTGGTAAAGGCGCCGGATACCAGAGGCACACAAACACGCACCGACCTCGCCGGCGAGGTCGAGGACTCCCTAGATCTGTCAGAAGATCGGTTAGATTCTCTCCAAATAGTCAACCAGAACAACCTACTAGGGCCCCGGGGCATACCCCTTCTGGGGTGCCAGGGCAAGTCTGACCCCACTCCCGGCGACGGCCAAGCCGAGGTTCGTATCGTCTGAGGTGCCCTTGAGCTAGTCGCCTTTAACCTAAACCTGGGTCGACCGCCGTTTGCGCTTGCCTAAAGTCCGGTGACGCTGTAGAGGCCATCTGAGGCCAACAGCATCAGTCATTCATAAAAAAAAAAAAAAAAAAAACAGTATCGCTACGAGCCGTCAAAAAACAAATTATTAAGATAATAAGGCCAGGTACACGTATCCCTACCTTGGTAGGGATAGGTGGATAAAAACCCACTTAGATCTACCGGTAGCGATAAGTGGAAAGCTTGAAATCTTTACCACTTACCCTACTAAATAACTAAATTACTCGGTAGCAGCTACCATTAATTAAGACTTATATGTTATACAGTTAATTAAAATAAATATAGTCTGATTCTGAATCTGAATAAAAATAAATTAAATGAATAAAACACCACCATTAGACCTTTGCCCAGCAGTGGGAAAACACAACACAGGTTAAATAAAAAGCTTTTTTTTTACACTTTTGCCAATTCTTACAATTGTACCTATGGCGAGCGATTTTTTATCTTAACATGAAATATTATAGCATTTTCGTCGTGTGTGACGGGCTTAGTCACAAGTTGACTTTTTCACTGTCAAAGCTGTAGTAGAGTATAGTATATTTTGTGATTTTAAGTTAAACAAAGCACATAGTGTGGGCGATTCTGATGGATGGAGTTCTAAACTAACTAAAATATTGCTGTCCTTAGCTAACATGCCTAGTAAAAAAGTGACAGCAATATTTTAATTAGTTTAGAACTGTCAACTAAAACCGTCAGAATTGACCACAATATAATACTATAATATAACACTATATATAATACGTAATCGATTTTGTATCCCTTTGATATAATCTTCTCCTATAATTCGGGACACGTTTCTCAGCATTTAAGGATAACTCGTGCTTAATCTCTCTGAAGTTAGTTAACTCGATTTCAAGCGAAAAGGTGAAAATTCTTCGTAGCTCACAGACGAAATACTGTGACACGGTGTAAACTTGAATTAGTTTACGAGAATCCGTGACTTTATATTGACTTTCTCACTCTATTCTGTCTACAATTCGGATGGATATAGATACTTTATTTATTAAAGTAGGGATGACGTACTTTTACGAATAATTTTGTAATCTATCTTACACTACGATACTTTCATGAAAAATGGTTACTGGCAACCCTAGTGTTACTACTTAAATCCAGCAATGGACTATTAAAACAGCCTAACTGGATATTGTCTATAGGTGTACAATCTGTAACAAAAAGGTTCAACAATACTGAAACGTATGTATCTTACTCATCATTATGAACAACTTTTACCATGGGGCCGCCAACCTTGAAACAACGAAAAAAAAACAGCTGTTCCATACAAAAAGTTCATTGACCTTGGACAAAAAGTATGGCACAGCTGGTTTTTTTTCGCGATTTCGGGGTTGGCCCCATAGTAAAAGTGGTTCATAATGGTGAGTACATACATACCCTTTCGGTATTGTTGAACCTTTTTGTTACACATTGTATACACAATAAAATGTATGTTCTACTAGTTGCGCCCCGCGCTTTTACCCGCGATTCTAGAGATAAAAAGTAATCTATAGAATCATGATAGTCAGATAGGTGCGCCTTAATTCTTTTAACCGACTTCAAAAAAGGAGGAGGTTCTATGTTCGAAGGTATGTATGTTCACCGATTTCTCCTTCAATTGTAGACCGATTTTGATTTTTTATTTTTTATTTGAAAGGGTATACTCCCGAGGTTCCATATTAATTGGAAATCGGTTGTTTTTTTTAAAGTTAGGTACTTGTTAACAAACTAAGTTGATAAACTGGTGAAAAGGGAAGACAATCCTTATCTAAATACTCGTCTAATACGAGGATTGTATTGTTTTAGTTTTATTTATATGGGATTACCTCACGTTTAATTAGGTCAGATAGGCAGACTAAGGTTTAGGTCAAATCCTGTGACCTTTTCAAAGGAATGAAAACAGAAAACATCGCGCGTGCGGCCGCGTTTGCTTCGCACCAAATAGGCTGCGAAAACAGAAAAAAAACGCGTCTAAATCACCACGTTTTCATAGTATTGTGTTGGTTAGTACACAAAACGAAAAAACTGGTTTGAAAGCTCGCCAATACAAAAATACAAACGGAAAACTGTCAGTTTACTAGGGATCAAGAGTGGAGTGGATGAGAAGAGAAAACAAAGCTATATCTGTACACTGGCGAGCTTCATCGATGCCTGTTTCACTTCCGGTGGCTGCCTGTTGACAGAATCATTCTCTTGTGTGCTGTGCTTTTGTTCAAAAGATCAAATCAATTTGAGAATTGAATTGATTTGATTGATATATATACAACGTGTAACAAAAAGTTTCAAGAATAATGAAGGGTATGTATGTACTCATCATTATGAACAACTTTTACTATGGGGCCACCCCTGAAAACGCGCAAAAAAAACAGCCGTTCCACACAAAAAGGTTCATCGATCTTGGACAAAATGTATGGAACAGCTGTTTTTTTTCGAGATTTCAGGGTTGGCCTCATAGTAAAAGTTGTTCATAATGATGAGTACAACGATATCCTAGAAGGATAACGGTGTTCAAACTAACACCCCGTATATACCCTTCAGTATTGTTGAACTTTTTTGTTACACATTGTTTTTTTTGTTTTTATATAAATTTGTTGCAAAAGTTAACTGATTGATAAGAAAAGCTTGGTTAGCTAAAAACCTTTTTAGGTACTTATTTGTTTTGGGGCAGCCTTATGGAATTTAGTAGGTACTATAGGAATTGAGATTTGGTTATGGCCTAGTACATGTATTATAACTCAAAATTCTGGTTTAGACCTTAAAATTACACAAATTAAGTATGTTGTCATAAGCTCTTCTTACTGTTTATTTATGGAGCCAATAAAATATATCGCTCTATGTTTAGACAGTGATTTACTATTTAATAGCCTACTTTATTTTTCTTCGATGTTAGATTCAGAATTGGGGTGATCGTTTGTGAGTTACGACCCCTAGTCACTTCAATAGTTTTTAGGTCACATAAATGCGGAAGATGCCAGTCGTGGGAGTCGAGAGGAATACTTCAGAATGAGCTCGATCTTGATTCCGAATGTTGGAATTAAAGCGAACTCAAATAAATCTGAGATTTAAATTCGCACATCTTAGACACTCTTGTTATTTAGTTACATTTCAGTAATAACAATAAATAATTTAAAAAACCATTAAGTAGATTGAAAATAATTGGCAAACAAGTCTTTTGTGTTTCCTCAAGATATATAATTATTGGTCGGGTAGATGTTTGAATGATGAACTCTCATGTCTACTCCAGCGACGGTGATGATGGAATGGACGGGCCCAGCGCTTGCAAATCGATCAAAACTAACAAGACAACACAATCAAGCATACCTAGCTAAAACTATGCATATTACATTTGCCAGAAAATAGATATAGCGAATCCAATTACTGCATGACAAAAAGAGAACACATGTATTAGAAGTTTGTATTGTCGTATCGTACGGCTCGCATGTCGCAAAGATAGAGTATGACTGACGCGGCAGGAGAGCTGGCGCTCAACATATAGTCTTCAAAATCCGTGCTCTTATTTCCCGTCCATTCATTTATCAATGTCGCTGGTCTACTCTAGGTCTGAGCTGAGTGTAAGGTTGTCTGTATCTCTTTATGGGGAACCATTGTATTAATCTCTACTATTAGTCTGTGTGTCTCTACTATTACCTGTATCCGAGCGTAACTCTAAGGTAACTTACTCCTGCAAAGTAACTGCTAGAATTAGGCATACACTTACTTAATTAAAGCGCAAACCTCTACTTATCTTAATAATATGATTAACCCCACATACAGTGAAACACGAAATTAAGGAAGACAGTGAAAGCCCTGCCTTATAATTAACAACTGAATTTCTTTTTTATGCTTTCCATATTTGTCCATAAGATTCCAGCATAATGCGAATAGTGGTCCGTCCTATGACTTGTCATTTTGACAAAATCTAATTACTTTTAACACCCAAAAACAAAATAAAGTGTTGCTTAAAAAAAATCCGACAGCTTTTAAAAGGGCACGTTTCCGATCCGAATTTCCAATAACAAGGGAAAATCGTATCGTTCGGGCACCCTCTTCAACTAGGTACCTGCCTATAACGTTGGCAATCAATAAAGGAATTGCGAAAACAAGGAAAATACCCAGCGAGAGTCAGAGTGCTTTGCTTTAGGAGGCATACTTGCTTTACCACAGCTATTTTAATGAATATTGCAGCATTACTTATTTGAAATTGCAGTGCGACTTATTTTATCGACAAAGACAGGAAGCAGGTAAGCTTTATAGCTTTGTTTGTCGCGTAATAACAAAACACGGATGCGATACGGTTATTACCTAAAACGAGCTTTAGAATAAAGCGTACAGTTTACTTATTGATATTTCTACCGTGTATAAAATTACATAGCTGTTTCTTTAGAAGCTCGGCTTCCTTTCAGTAAACATCCGAATGGAATAGGTACTAACTTTACATTATTTACGTTTACTCTCATTTTATTTACTTTTCTAGTAGGTACGAGCATTTGATAGCTTTTCCTACCTCATTTTAGGTTATATGTGATTTCAAATGACATAATATTCATGTGCTGAAGTTGAGTTAAGTGTGAGTTAAGCTTTCTTCAATTGCCGCCAGGCGAACGTCCCGTTCGTTTTGTCACACCATTCCAAAAAAACTAAAATAAAACATCGAAATTCGATATGAAATAGGTGGGGTAAAAATAACTTATGAAGATGAGAAGTTGGGTCATATTTAAAGAAACAGGAACCAGGAACTTATTTTGATGTAGTGATTTTAACATAAAAAGCAAGCTAGGATAATGCTCGCAGGGGGTTCCTAAGAACTGACATACTGATTTTTGTCCTATTGTCATTAGTCATACCCATCTAGTCATAAACTACTGTTGCCATAATGATACGTGCACATAATTTTTTACCGGCATAATTATTTTTTCTCTTTGTGTTTGTCGATCCTAATAGTAGTGTGACATAATGATTATACATCCTAAGATTAGTTGTCATAAATAGTAATGTTACTAATTTCTTTGTTCATAGAGTTATTGTTCCTAAGAATGCTATTGCTATTAGCTTTTTTGGTTTAGTTTTTTTTTGTTATTTAGCTCAGTTAGTGGTGTAATGGAAAATGGAACATACTGTATGTTATGTACGGTGACAGATCTGACTCTGAGAGGTTAAGCTAAGGCGGGAGCGAAGAAAAGGTTTTCCAACCCAAAAATCCTCATTATTCGTGCAACACTGTATGGATATTAAATCTAAGAGTGCACCATGGAGGTATAACTACCTCCATGGTGCACTCCAACTTGAGTTGGTTAGGTTCAAAATGGGTGACAGATCCGAATCAGAGCACCCCGACTCCACCTAGTGTTGTGGTCCCTACCCCTAGAGTGTATATAAAAAGCGCGGGAGCCAGAAGCTCAAGAGAGGTCCTGAGGGAAGTGAGCCATACGAGGCCGAGTGGAGCGAAGGGGGGAGCGATGACGAGCGAAGCGAGCCGGTGACCTCCGTAGCGAAGCGAAGGCCGAGTGTGGCGAAGGGCCACTCAGGGGCGACCGCAAGAGCGCGGGACGGGAGCGCGGGTGCAAGAGCGCGGGTGGGCATCGCCCACCCGGAGTCGAATTTGAGTTGGTTAGGTTCGAAATGAGTGACAGGTCCGACTCGGAGTATCTAGACTCGAGTAATATCAAAGTTACATCAAGTAATCAGTCGAGAAATTTGGAGGGTATACATTATTTGGGGACGTATGGAAAGTTCTTTGTTATTGATATTATAGGGATGAAAATTGGTATTTGGTTAGAACATTTAAACAAAAATATGGTATTTTAAATAATGTTTGACAGGGATGACATAGTAGGGTGTGAAATTTTGTATGAAAAGTTTCTTTGTTTTAAAGTATTTTTTGCTAGAGTTGTTCTTATGTCGGGAAAATTACTAATTAAGCCAGCCGTATGGAAGATATTTGGGAGCGTGGCGGATTCGACCTCTAGTATTATCATAAACAGATAAGTATATCTTTTGTACACCGTACCTTCAAAAGCCTTTCTTGGACGATTAAGTTCAAGCTCATAAAATTGCTTCGTCCATCTATTGTCCGTGAACCGGCAAATGTCAAGTCGTTTTTGCTGAGTATATGAGTATAATGTCGAGCTGGTATTTCGAGAGTGTCATCTGTCTATTCAGTAGACTTGTTCAGGGGAGCGAGGTCGTAGAGGTCACCAACGATATACCGTATCTCACTGATCCGGACGTTAAAATTGTTTTCCCCGTCAATGCCAAATTTATCAATGCCTGTTTTTGAGATTACCTGTAGAGAATTGTTATAAAAAGTGTTTTAGTCGGTGTAATAATTATGTTTTATACAGGGTTAGTTCTAATCAGCTACCATCCTTTTAGCGCTAGCTCCATGTAGCGCTCGTGGCGTAGCTTGTCTAGGTGATTCTAATCGATTACCGATGTTAAGCAACGGACAGTCCGGTCAGTGCGGGATGGGTGATCGTGAGTGGCATTTATTTCTGAGCGCTACCGTGGGTCGGATGATACGTTAACAACAATTGTCAGCCATGTCAGAGGCCTTCGGGCGGCACATTTACTCTGACACTAGGGTTGGCCACTCGCCTATACGAACTTACTTACTTACTTACCATCCTTTTAAGGGCATATTATGTACATAACAAACAACTTTTACTATAGGGCCAACATTGAAATCGCCAAAAAAAAGCAGCTGTTCCATACATTTTGCCCAAGGTCGATAAACTTTTTGTATGGAACAGCTGATAATTTATTCGCGACTTCAATGTTGATTCAATTGTAGTAAAAGTTGTTTGTTTTGATGTACAGAATATACCCTTCAAAGGATGCTAACTAATTAGAACTAGCCCTGTATAGAAGTTTCCTACGAAATTTTCCCGATTACTGCGCGAGTTTGACGCGTTGTTATTTTGTTTGGCAGGTAGATCGATTGCTTGAGGTTTCCATACGGTTATAGTCAATAGCTTGGCGTATATAGCTTTTGGCTGGGGTGACGAAATAACAATAGCTATTATAGTAGTTATATACATATTGCACTGCATAGTCAATAACTTGGCGTATATAGCTTTTGGCTGGGGTGACGAAATAACAATAGCTATTATAGTAGTTATATACATATTGCACTGCCTGCAGTAACTTTGCAGCAAGTCTATAGGTGTGAGTTGGCGCTTGTTCCCAGTTCCTACAAAGCTTGTTCAGATATAGCAACATACAACAAAAGGCGCTTCCCTTAACTTATTGTCGCCCTGTATTCAATGAACGTGGGTACCTCGCACATGTACTTACTTAGCTATATAATGTGTTATTCAACCTCGTATTGTGAAGATATCGATAAAGGATAATAGCAAAACAGCCTGTAGGTAGTAGTAGGGTTTATTCTTCAATTTAATACTATACAAATCTCGGTCCTGACTGACTGACATAAGTACAACGCACAGCCTAAACTGCTGGTAGAAATTAAAAACCTTTCTTAGTACACCGCAACGCATCATGACAAATATACCCTCCAAATTTTAAGTCTCTATAGGACCAGCGGTTTAGGCTGTGCGTTGTCTATCTGTCAGCGAGCGAGTCAGTAAGTCAGGAATTTGATTCTTAAAGTATTAGATAATCTCTGTGAATCTGTGATGTTGTATATAACCTTGGTTGTTGTTGCAGACCCCGCACCGGAGTGCTAGGAGCGCTGCAGAGGCTCGCGCGCCCCCTCCTGTGACTAGCCCGGACCCTCGCTAACGGTACGGGCGGCGGATTGTAAGTATCTTCGCTAATTACATTTATCTATCAGATTTTAGTACTATCGCGATTTTCACTTACTTATCACACTTAAGTATCTTCACTATTTTCACTAAACTACATCGCTATTTTCACCTACGTACCTATCACTATTAACTACTATCGCTATTTTCACTTACCTTTCACACTCAAGAACTATCGCTATTTTCACTTACCTGTAACACTGAAGTACTACCTATCGCTATTTTCACTTACCTACCACACATAAGTGTGCTATAGCTTACCTATGACATACAACGTGTTGTTTTGCATTCCCGCCAAATTTACAGAGGTAGATAAGTATACTCATCATTATGAACAACTTTTGCCATGGCGCCAGCTATGAAATCGCGAAAAAAACAGCTGTTCCATACATCCAATGAACTTTTTGTATAGAACAACAGATATTTTAGCGATTTCAGGGTTCAGGTAGCAAAAGTTGTTCATAATGATGAGTATATCAACTTCCGTAAAGGCGGGAATGCAAAACAACAGGTTATAATAACTACCATCGTTACTTTCACTTACCATCACACTTAAATACTATCACTTTTTTCACTTAGGCACTTAACTACCATCGCTATTTTTACTTGTCACACTCAAGTACTAAAGATAATATTTTCACCTACCCTATCGCTATTTTCAACTATCAATCACACTTAAAGCATTATCCACATTTTAACTTACGCAAAGCTTACGTGAGATGTGGCCGCTGAGTTTTTATCGGACGAGAAGGAAACTCTCTTCCGTTTGCATAAACTCACTTCGCTAAATAATTTGACCCCATTCACGAAATACCTATCCCGTTGAAATGGCTATAATCTCAAATTCTATAGAACTCCTTTCCCAAATTCTTTTATCCAGAAGAAAACACAGTGTCATTTACCTTAATTTAAAAAAAAAAGTTGCGGCAGTCTAAAGTGGATTCGGGAATATTATGTTTGAAAATCAGGATTTTTTTGAGGTAGAAAAGCTTTAGTCACGTCTTTGCCAAAGTAATAAAACTTTTAATAGAAACGATTACCTCCGACGATCACTTATGATTTGTCGTTTTTATAATACGCTCAGGAAAATAGCTTTATTTTTTAAAATCAATCATTGCTTTATGTCATCGACTTTGTATACAAATAATTTTTGTATTGCAATGACGTTGCATTGTAGAAAACAAAACATGTAGATCAGTAGCTAACATACGTAATTTCCGTGGCACATCGAAAAAAAATACAGTACGTCAAGTTTTTTTCAATTATTATTTTTTATAACACATTTGCTCAAAAAGTGCATTTACGAAGCCTGCATACATCGTTCGAAAGTTAAACATTACGCACCATACAACGGAGCGTGCGGTAAAGTAGGTACTCTCCGCTAAGTACTTATTTTACCGCACGCTCAGTTGTATAGCGGCGTTGCGTAAACTTTACGGTATTTTTTTCATTTCTATGTAAATATATAAGAATTCTACTAAGGACTTTCACATTACGAGAAATAATGAGCTAAATGATCGAACCTCCTTGGAAGTGCTTTTGCTCAATACGTTTGTCTTACTTTAATACTAAAGAGAAAAAGAAACTATATAATTATTGGCTTAGGATGTTTCCCATACGCAGCTGCGTATGGAAAAAGGTGGCCTAGTGGTAAAAACTCCCATACTTTCTTACGTCCTTGTCTGAACTAGGCCAAAATGTCACATGCCTTTTCACCACGCGCCCGTGGCGCCATTTGCAAGTTCGCGCCATTTTCTTATTAGAAACATCTATTTTCAGGCCGTCAACAGCTGCATAAATTCTTAAAACAAGGCACAGTAGGTACCTAGTATTTTTGCTTGGACTAGATTATCAACTACGCCCTCATCAAGAGCAGATAGGCAACAATGAACAACAACGCAACGAAACAACGAAGCAACAATTAACAATAAAGAATAATTGTTTTGACTTGACACATCCGGGCCGCCGCTGGCGCCATCTTCGAAAAGTTTTGTCTGTGGAACCTCATTGACGTAATGTGTGATCGCGTTTTGTTTCAGAGGCGTGGGGCGCGGCGCGTGGCGGCGGCGCGGGCGCGGGCGGCGTCATGACGCGGCGCCCGCCACCATGACGCTGCCGCCGCCCGCGCCTCCCGCGCACCCCGCCGCGCATCGCGCAATGCGCTATTACCGCATCTGGATATACGCGTGCAACGGTGCGCTGCTGCTCGGCGCGCTCGCCTTCTGCGCGGCGGCCGGGCGCGCGCTGGCGGACTACCGGCGTGCGCTCGTGCCCGGCCTGGCCGTGGCGCAGCCCGGCTTCCTGTACGGGTACGCAGCGCTGCCAGCGCAGGCGGGCATGCTGCAGCTACTGGGCTGCCTCGCCGCGCTGCGCCTCTCCGAGCGCATGCTCAACGCCTACTGGCTGGCGTTGCTCGCGCTGCTCGTTGGCGACGCCGCCATTGGCGTCTACTGGGCGTTCAAATTCGAGCGAGTGTGCCGGGAACTCCGCCCGCAACTGAAAATTCGCCTTGCTAGAGATTACGAGACGGACGTCGAGTTTTCAGAGGCGTGGGACCGCTTGCAGCGAGAGCAGCGGTGCTGCGGTGTGACGGGCCCAGCCGACTACGCCGCCTTCAACCGCACCGTGCTGCCGGCGAGCTGCTGCCGCATCCCGGCGCACTCGGCCGCGGGTGCGCCCGCGCTGTTCGCCGCCACCTCCGCCACCTCCGCGGTGCCGTTCACGCCCGTGCATTGCGCCCCGCACACGGCGGCCTGTGCGGAGCGGTTGCTCATCTGGCTTAGGAGAACGGCGGACGCTCTGTTCGTTTTAGGGTACTGCGTCATCGCGTTTTTAAAGTTGTGCTTCCTCGGGATCCTCCGATACGAAATAAAGGAGATGATTCAGAAAATTAGAATATTACGGACCGAGATCGGTGCGGGCGAGCTCCTGGATGCGAGTCCGATCCACGGCGGGCCTCTGTCGCAGACGGTGATCGTGAACGCAGTGAACGCGAACGGAGGCGTGCGCGCGCACGGCGGCAGCCCCGAGCGCGCGAGTGAACGCGAGGCGCTGCTGGGGCGTGCCTCCGACCCGTGCTCTCGCCGCAGTATGCACGACGAGCCGCTCGGCCCGAAGACCATTAACGGCAACAACAACTGCGAGATGCGCGAGCTGGCGCGCGGCGAGTACAGGCCTCTGGCGGTGGACAGCGCGGCGACCCGGATCTGACTAAGATGTTACCTGGAGCGGCTGTTCGGGCGGCGCTGGCGCTCGTTCCCGTCGGCCGGCTTCGAGACGGAGCTGCCGCCGGGGCGCGGCGGCGGCGTGCCGGGCGCGCCCGCGTGCGTGCGCCGCGCCGCCGCCCGCGTGCGCCTCGACCACCGCCGACACACCCGCTCCGAGTTCGAGCTGTAGGCTGCGCGCATACCGCGCTCCTGCGCCTACACGTTACGCTTCGACCGCTGTCAATTGTGAGGACCGAAGTTATCGGTAGAATTACACAAACTTGGTTTAATGAGTAATTAAAATACATTATCACGAGTGAGAAGAGTGTTAAAAGTGTTATTAAATTAAATTTTGTGAAAAGTTAAGTGAACGTTCTTGTGACATTCATGACGACCGTGAATCGAGTGAAGCTTGTGTTTAGTTCCTACAAGTTGCGGACACATGTAGGTTAGAGTAACGTCTTACTTCATTTGGTTATCCGTGAAAGTTTATAGGCTATGGATAGGTACTATTTATTATGCGAGAGTAAGAAGTCGCAATCACCCGGGAGCTGTGACTCCGTAGCTTCCCGAGCAGGTCCAGACTGCAAGATATCTTTTCAAACCTCTCAATGTAATATTTATTGTGTTGTACTGAAAACGGGAATCAACCAATATTTAAATAGATATACCTACCTAATTATTGTTAAATATAAGTCCGATCAATATTTTGACTGTTTACCTATTAACCAATAGATTTACAAAATTTTAATATTATCATCCACTTTTGCAATAGAATATACCTATATAGCTGTAAAGCTTCTATATGCTCACAAACTAAGCAAGTAGGTACTTACATTATATTTTCCAGAGAGAAGAAATAATTATCGCTTTGCAATGATTCTCTAAGAACCTTTATCAGTACATAATAATAATTTACATAAATATACCCCACCAGGATTCGACTCCTACACTGATTCGATGAGTAAACCGACACATTTGTTGCAAAGTCGATATTATTTAAATTTGACAGATATTTACTATAAGTTTGAAGTATATCACGTTTCACACAAAAATCACTCTAGTATTAGTGACCATGTTAGTTTAAAAACCTATATCTTGTAAAACTTTAATTGTAGTAACGTTTTAATATTTTTGTAACCTATTGCACGGATATCCTGAACAGTATTCCTAGCTGATAGTTAGATGTAACACCGCTTACTTAGCAACCCAAATGCAAAACTTAGTTTTACTTTATAATTACATAGCTGGAAGAAATACGAAGCAACACCACCGCTCTCTCGCTCATTTCACAATTTTTGAAGATTTAAGCCGCGCATTTCCATGTTTCAAGCACATTTTGTACTGGGATCAATCATTATTCTATGGCTGCATGAGATAGGGCCACATTTAGCGAAGCAAAAATATGGCAGTTACGCAGATTCGTGCGTGTCAAGATTCGTTTCTTGAGGTTTTAGACCCATATTTAATTTATTACAAGCAATATAATATTTTTTTCATAACTAAGACCGTTATTTAATGACAAACTATATTATTTATAAGTGAATAAATTTTCTTGTTAAATTTGGAAAAAAATAATTATTAAAATTGTTGTAATGTGTAAAAATAGAGGTGTTTTGGTATTTATTTTTTCTTCTTGTCTAAAATTTATAGAAATGTATATTACAAAAACGTTAGTTCACATCTCACATCTTATAGATACAATTTTTTTTGGGAAAACACAAATTCATAAAAACCGTCAAAAAACTGTTACGACAGAACGTGATTTTTTAAATTAGCGCCCTTAAAAATCACTGAATATTATTATGAAAAATTGCAGCAAAGTCAAGTCCAGCAAAAATATCATATTGATCTAAACAAGTTTTACCTAGAAATGGGATTATAAGTTATGCCCAGTTTTATGAAAAAAAACTTGCTTGAAACGAAATTGTATTTTTTCTAAAACATCGTACATGTTATTCTCAATAATTTCACCTTCTGCGATTTTGAACAACTATAAGTAGGATTGTATTATATTGAAAAATGTTGAAATGCACGAGCGAGATAGCGGCTCGCAGTATTGCAACGAAATTTGTGCGAGTCATTAACTAAATAAAAGCGTGAACAGTTTGTCAGGTTGTTTGTTTACATACTAAATAGACTTTATTAAAACATACACAGCGTTGCAATTACTTATTTAAAAGTCGCGTTGCCCCGTGTCTCGATAGCGTCTATATTTCTTTCTAATTTAGATAATATTGATGTTTCAGCCGTAACTAGCCATCGTTTTTATGGTTAGATTGTTTTGTGCCAGTTACTAGTCCAGATAAGTAGCTAGATTACCAAACCGTTTAGTTGCTGGACGTAGCAACTGGAGCAATATGAACTGACCGTTATTTAGATCTTGGTATCTTACGTAATGTTGTTCGTATATGTAAATAAATATACATAATTTGTACATGTATAGAATGCGAGTAATCGTGCATAGCCAGATGACAAACATAGTACTGATATGAGCTTAATGACGTAGTGCCTACAATTATATGCTTGTAACAGTATAAAGCGAACGACTACCACATACACTCAAAACTGCTACCTCTAGGGAGCAGTCGGCCTTTAAAATATTTAAGCACTTTTATAACCTTGTCACAATAACTTTTATTTGACTGGCAGTGTGTAGTGGGAAGGCCATGTCAGGGTCTTATTGTGGTAAAGTTATAAGCTTATTTATTTTTCATCTTAACACTCCTAAGGAAGATTTATTTCGTGATAGAGTACTTCGGGAATTTTCATTCGATGTAATAATAAAACGTGAGATATCGAAAAACCTTGTTATATAAACGCGTCTCGGTCTTAGATTGCGCATTATGTAAATCGATAAAGACACGTAAGGAATATAGGTAAAATTAATAAAGGCTGTGTCAAGTATAGGTCAAACCTATTCGAGCAGTGAACTGCGAGGCGTCCCAAGCGGACCTTGCTCCGGCGGCCGCCTCGCAGGCGTAGGTATTGTTCACAATCATGAGTCAATGCTCTATTCGATGTTTGATTGAGTACCTACAATGCATATATTTTGTACTTAATACGAAGTAACTTTATAGATTATATTGTAATGACGAGTATGAAGTTATGTTCGCTTAGAGTAGGTATAATATTTTGTGAATTTATGCAGAAAGATAGTTTTTTAATATTGTTGTCACATAAATGTACCAATCTTATAAAATTTGTACCTATATTCGGAAAGTTGAATAATTTGTAGCTAGGATCCAATCTAAATCCTGCATTTCTTCCAAAAAAAAACTGTAAAGTGACATGTGCCTTGGCTTTTAAAATATATAACTGATGTTATGTTTATTGTAAACTAAAGAATATAAATAAATTGAAATATAAATTCGTCTCGAGTCTAATGTGCTGCCTAAACCTTTTGACAGTGTCTATCTAGATTTACTTTGACTTGCCTAGTCTCTACTCTACGTTACTCTACCATCTGAATGTATAATGAACGTTATTTGTTTGTGCTAATATTTAAACATAATTAACCGAATGTACGACGAAATGTAAATGACAAAATAAAATGAAGCAAATAAATAAATTGGACAGTAAACAAACGTCGCATGATCGCGAGACGTGTTTGATAAAGCATCAACTGAAGTTAAAATATCGCGTGTCTCTACCTTCATATAAATGTATAATACCTACCTACTGATTATATCGACCCCTGTTCTTATTTACTTTCATCTCGTTTAATCCAGTCGTTGCTAAATACCTGTCTATGAAAAGAAAATATACATAACCCACAAACTTCAATTCAATTTAGTCTACAATTATAGTTTAAAATTAATTATACTTGCTACGCTACACCGAACGTGTTTTAATTGAATTTAAATTGTCTTTTGATCAAGCTATGCATTAAAACTTGTTGTCACCATTGGTTTTTGATAAATGTGAAATTAATGTGAAGTGAACATGCACAGTTTTCTCCTAATTTATTTTAAATACTAACTTTCGTGTGGAGTGAACGAGATGGGACGAAACCTGAAAATGTTTTCAATAAAGCATGTTTAAAGTAGAGTTGTTACAACTTTCCGAAGGTACGCACTAGGCGACTGAGAGCTAAATATTATCATAATAAATGCATTAAATAAACAGTTTGTTAAAATGTTGTCGTATTTCATTTTATTCATATCACAACCCCAAGTGGCATGGTGCATTGTCAGGAATTTATTACTTGCAGAAATAATTAAGGCAGGGTTCTTAAGAGATTAAAGTACGAGTCGTACTCACATGGACGTTCTCAGATGTTCTGTAGGATCTGTCTACGTTGGCTCCTCCAATGACAAGTACGTCGCCACTAGCTCCGCCTGGATAAAGCGGCAAGTCTTCATCCACGACGGCACGCTCCGCTCCCGCCCCCACGCTCGCTCGATCTACGCTCCAAGTGTGAAACCGTCTTGACGACAATTTCCCGCCGATATTAAACGCGCTCTTCGAGTCGTGAGAATTCTTCACCTTTTTAAACTCGACAGCAATGTCGGCGCCTACTTTAGCGTTGTTCTTTATGAGAGCGATGTCTGCGAGCCGTTAAAGAAAGAAATTGTGGCAATTAGTTTCACTACTATCATTTAGAGTTCGTTGCCTTTTCTGCTCATTTAATTTACGACAGAATTACGCAGCTTCGGGCGGACCAAGGTTTCATTAAGCATTTTAATGGGTGCGAAATTGTTCTGTGGAGGTATATCTACGCATTAAGAAGACTTTGATGGCATGCATTATAGCGAAGCGTCAATTGAATAGTTTAGTTTAGTTTGGTTTGGATCGTAAAAAAATGTTTTGAAAGGATACTGGCATCAAGGGATGCTCCCCTAGTAGCCTGGGCGACTGCAGCTAGGATGAATGGCGTCACTTCCTTGCCATGGACACCCTTTCGTTTAGCATCTTTTAATGCCTCACTAATTGCTTCTTCAATTATTTTCTCTGTAATAAATTTTAAAAAAAACATTTATTACTGACATATAGAAAAGCGAAATCCCTATTTTCTATCAATCACTACATAAATGAATGGAAAAAGGTAAACAGTGAATATATGAAACCAGTTGCAATCTTTTCTCGTCATCAGGACATTCTTGTATGTTGTTGTTTGAAAACTAAATTGACGTCCACGCGTAGTAAGTAAATATAATAATGATGTTTGACTTCATAAATAGTAAATCGTTTGTAGGTAGGTTAAGTGGTATCTACGTTCAAGGGTAAAAACTATTCACAAATTAATAAATAACTCGTCAACACATGCGAAGGTTAGCGTAGATACGTATAAAACATCACAAGGAACTTTTGTAATTCGCTTTGTGGTTTTGGACATGAAAACTTCCCATGGGTAATAGAAACTTGGGCTATCAACACATCCGAGGAATGAGGAATATGGGGATGTGAGTGTAGGTATTTAAGTTAATTATGCTCCAGTATTGCTAAAGTTACCACATTGCCTTCGTCGTTAGGACACAAATAACTAAAGGTATCTTTAGGATGTTTTATTGTTTGATAGATTTATGGTATGCAAAATATCTAGCAAATATTTTATTTATTTATTGCTTTGTATCTATCTATATATATAAAAGGCTCTGTCCTGACTCATTGATTGACTGACTGACAGACATTTACAGTGTTAAAAATTTGCTCGGGATGATTCAAAGTGGAGAATTTAGTGAGCGGGCCGAAGTCGCGGGGGACCTCTAGTCTATAATAAAATTATTACAGGTTTATCAATTAGTTATCTATAAACCATGAGAAATGCTATAATCACTGATAGCAACAGCAGTTCCACGCTATTAAAGAATGTGCTAGATTATTCCGCAATATTTAAGAGGTTAAAGTATGATCTCGATACTCGTCGTCGTAATTGCCGCTTGTTTGTTTAAGAACTACAATCGAGATATTTGTGCGCTATATACTTTCGGGCGGGGGGGGCTATCTTGTCGTCGTATACCACAGAGATGTACAATGTTCATATGGCACAGACTCAGAAGTGAACTCGCTTGAGTCAACTATACATGGGATCGTAAAATCACAATAGTCACAATTTGTCTATGATAACCCTGTACAAATGACGACTTTCTTCAATAGTTGTGCGAAAAAACCGGAGTAAAAATGTGATCTTTTTATTCGTTCGTTGTTTTATTCAACCACGCAACCCATATTATGGTAGCAAGTATGAGCAGAAATATAATTTCTAAGTACCCCGATAATTACATATTCTAATCATAATACACAACATACCCTAGAATTATTCCAATTACCTTTTTGCCAAGATGCAGCTCAACAGCTCTACCAATAAATAAAATACATACATTATCGGTTGATTACATTTATGTAAAGCTAAGTATAGGTTGGAGCTGGGTAAGTCGTAAAACTGCAACCAGAACCACAGGAGGACGGGCAACACCGTCCTCTCGGTTAACGGTGGTGAGCATTCTGCGATCCCCAAGCCTCCTGCCAAGCGTGGGGACTATGGCAACCCCACCCTGTAGTGTTAAATTATCTTTGCCCCTCTCTATTAAGCGCCCTGGCCTTCGTCCAGCACTGGACGTCTTCTGGCTGGTAATGTAATGTAAGCATAGGTTGTGCATGCATGATAATTGGCGGGGACTTTTATGCTTGACTAAGTCTGGATCATTCTCAAGTTTATGGGCTTCTCATAATATCTGTGGCGTAATACAAAACTTGCTTACCATCCATAGCATGTTCTTTTGGTACTGGCACGGCGACAACAATGCCAGAGCTTAGTCTTAGTTTCCTCGAGCTGTGTAGCATTCTCGCTGCTTCATCTGCGTTGGAGACTCGGTATGGAGCTTTATAGCCTGACGTCTGCGTGTAGAACGCGGGAAACTCGTGGGAATCGCCAAATGCACATACGCATACACCTTGGGTTTCCTGAGAAAAAACAGCAGTGTATCAGTTGTTGTAAATTGTAAGTACCTACTTAATAAGTATAGTTAATCAAAGCGGCCGCAGGGTAAGTATTAAATATATAACTTTTACACTTCACTAAACTAAACTTGTAGGAGAGCTCTCTCCTAAACCAGACTACTACTGAGGAGGTAAACTTTTTTATTTATTATGATGCACTCTTTCGTTTTGCCACATCACAAACACACATCGAACATAGATGTTTGTCTTGTGTCTGGGTGTAGTATTAATTATAAATATGTATTTAAAAATAGTAGGTATAAGTATAAGTATTCTATGAGTTATCGTATGTAAAATTATTTGGTGTGAATTTTCATATTAAATTGTTATTTTGTTCAGTTTGAGTTTAATTTTACGAATTTAAGCGTTGTCTCTTACTTATAGTATTGAATCCCCTTTGGCGTTGCCGAAAATCTTTGCAACAGTTAGGATAGTACCAACTATATCTATGCACGATAGGTAGTATGTTAGTATGTATAATCGTATACTAATGATTTCCGATCAACTGTTCACACTTAAAAGCTTAAAGATACCATATTAACTAATTTTCAGCGTAAGCTGCACCTAAATATAGTTCAATCGATAAACGCCACTGCAAGGTCTAGTCCACTCCTTGGCGTATCTAGATACGAGTTCGTATGTCAACTATCTACACTCTGAAAAAAATCATTGAATTAACCTCGAATTTACTCGCTTCCTTGATCATTTCACCAGCCTAGATACTCAATAATTAGCTTATATAGCTTGTATCTACTACGACGAACGAAATGCAAACGCAACGAAGTGAAAATTAGACTCCGACTGGGTAGGCACTTAATCACTGAAATTAGGTAATTAAAGAAGTTGCTCAAAAGGTTTACCAAACCACGTTTAAAAAATTGGTTTTGCTTGTAATCAATGACAGTTTTATTGATGTTAGGATTCAATATAATAATTTATCATCATCATCATCATCAGCCCGGAGACGTCCACTGCTGAACGAAAACTTAGCCCTTAGACCGCCACACTGTACAACAACCTGCCATTTGCATCCACCCGTTGCCCGCGACTTTACAATGTCGTCGGTCCACCTAGTGGGAGGCCTTCATGCGCTGCGTCTTCCTTCAATATAATAATTATAATTTTGAAATTAACAAATAGAAATAAATTAATAGATTCATTTAATTTGCAGGCGATTCATCGAGTTTTTTGAAAGTAGAGTAAGTAGATATAGGTAAATACTATACATAGGTACATACGGTAGAGGCTTGGATGTACAAGTAAAAATATTCAAGAATAACGGATACTTATGATGATCTAAGTGGAACAGCTGTTTTTAAGCTTTTATTAGTTGTTAATAAAAAAGAACTAAAGAGGTCTTTGTCAAGACGAATCATAGGAATCATAAAAAAATAAAAGTATAATTAAAGCTTGTGAAAAAAATGTATGCCCATTTCAAAATTAGTTCAACAGTAAAAACAACAATGTATTTTATCCTGTTTTGTCATTAGAATGCAGTGAAAGAGCAAGAGGGATAGACATAATAAGTTTTTGCATGTTAGCTCATAGAGGCCGAGGACACCGTCTCTTTTTACTACTCTAGACTCAATTCGCGATATCATTGACGTAAGGATCTAGTAGATGCTCACCAAATATTCAAGAGTTCTTCCTATGTCGAGGATGGATTTGACTCCGCTGCAGACGACCAACGTCTTGCTGCGGCCGAGCTCGTTTAGATCAGCCGATACGTCTAGAGTAGTTTCTCCTTCACGGTGCACTCCACCTACAACATTTCACAATGATCACAATAATACGACAATACATTCACAACACAGGTACACAACAAAGGTGATTCTGAAAGATCAATGATGTTACGCAACGGAAGATCCGGTCATTCTTCGGATGGGTGTCCGTGAGTGGCATGTATACCTGAGCGCTACTGTGGGTTGGATGACATATTAAATTGTTGGTCCCGGTAGTTAAATTGTTCTATATTCCTATAACAACAACCGTCAAGCTAAGTCAGAGGCATTCGGTTGGCACATTAACTCCGACCCTAATGCTCTGCCACTCAGCATATACAGGATGTTAGTTTGAACACCGTTATCCTTCTAGGATATCATTGTACTCATCATTATGAACAACTTTTACTATGGGGCCAACCCTGAAATCATGAAAAAAAAACAGCTGTTCTATACAAAAAGGTTCATCGATCTTCGACAAAATGTATGATACTTTATATATGTTCGATATTTTTTTCGCTATTTCAAGGTTGGCCCTATAGTAAAAGTTGTTCATAATGATGAGTAAAATGAAATCCTAGAAGGATAACGGTGTTCAAACTAACAATCTGTATAATATGACTTACTTATTTTATGTTGAATGACCATAAGTTTTGCTATTCAAAGGCGTTTTAACTAAGTAAAATCGTTTTAGTTTAGTTAAAATTTGATATTACAGTCTAGAATTTTGGAGTTGAAGAAAAAATAGACTAAAATGTAGTTAAGTTTTAGACGTGTAAAATAGGATTGCACTATTACATGTGTTAAGTACAATTAAAAAACAAAACCTATTTAACGTTTTTTTTAAAGTTTTTTTTTAACCTTTTTTTAACCTATTTTACATAATTAATTACAGAGTGTGTTTCTAAAAGTAATCACTCAGCAGTAGAGAATTTTGTACCTAAATAGCGAGAATCGGAACTGTTTCATCAGTGTTCGCATGAGTGATTGCAGAAACTTTGTTACATTCATGCGTGTGTGTGAAATGCTCCCCTGCTCCGGAGGAAAAGAAAAACAATAATGAGAGTGAAGCTATTGGTGTGGGAACGAAATCTTGAGCCTTTTTTCATTTCAACTTAGCTGTGCTCTCTTTGCAAGAAGAGCATCAGAATATTCATGAACATAACATAGCATAATCAGCTTGTTAGTAGTCCACTGCTAGGGTCTACCCTCAGTGGCGGATTTACCAGCAGGCTGGAACCTAGGGCGGCAGATTTTAGGGGCGACGAATTTGGAGCAATTTTTTTAGTTAAAAGATTATCAAAATATTTCTTGTGCACTCACTGTGCGTTGTAAAAATAATCACAATAATACTAATTACGAGAAAAAGTGGTGTAATTAGGATTTACAATTAGTGCACAATTTTTTATTTTTTTAAATGACATAGTTGATTATGATAGTTCCAAATTTTAAAAGCCTAGTGGCGGCAAATGTGTAAATCCGCCACTGTCTACCCTAGAAGGGCGATTGGGCCATATCCACTACGCTGGCCCAGTTGCAGGTTACTGGATTCACATACACCCATGAATTTATTTTTCGGATATATGCAGGTTTTCTCACGATGTTTTTTTTAACCTAATATCTAATGGTATGAAATCCGTACAAAAACTTCAAAGAGCTCATTGGTACGAGCCCGGGATTTGAGCCCAACACGCCATGACATCGAGTCCAACGGCCTTCCTATTAGTCTATACATAGAATATGTAGTTACAACATGTAACAAAAAGGTTCAACAATACTGAAGGGATATATGTACTCATCATTATGAACAACTGTTTCTATGGGGCCAACCCTGAAAACGGGAAAAAAACAGCTGTTCCATATAAAAAGTTCAAAGACCTTGGACAAAATGTATGGAACAGCTGATATATTTTTCGCGATTTCTTGTTTGGCCCATTGTAAAAATTGTTCATAATGATGAGTAAACACATACATACCCTTCAGTATTGTTGAACCTTTTTGTTACATGTTGTAGAATAAGAATTATCCATGAAATTCGTAAAATGTACGCAGGTAATAAATATACGATAATATTAAAACTTAAGTTTAAGATAGAAAATAAATACGGATTATCTTCTGTATATATGTAATAATATAATATATAATTTAAAGTCCTGACTGAGCTATCAACGCACAGCCTAACCCGCTGGTCCAATAAACATGAAATTTGGAAGGTGTGTTATTTGTAAAGTGTAGGTATCCACTAAGAATAGTTTTTTTGGAAATTTCACCCTAAGAGGGTAAAATAGGGGATGATAGTTTATATGAAAGTCCGTCAATTTCGAAGTTAGGATCTTAAAACTTCTTCTTTGTGTTTAGAATGACGGTTTAAATTATTACGTACGCGGACGAAGTCACGGGCGACCTCTAGTTACTAATATAGTCCAAAACCAACTTCAGTAAGAATATAATACTTACACACAAAAAAAACAATTGGCACACGGAGTAGCAAAATTCGCCTACGAAAGACAGCAGTAACCTTAATTTATTTTTTTCCACAATTCAGCATATTATTAGGGTAGCAGCCACGATACCTTGAATAAGATTTACATTTAGACCTCCGTGGCACGCTTTGGCGATGAATATAAAATATTAAGATCAAAAAGGCGCAGGTGCTCGCTTTGAATAATTTGGAAGAACGAATCGACAAGGAAATAGTTACGATTGTGAGACAGAACAACGCAATCAGATAAGTGAGTAACTGAATTAGGAGGACAAAGGCATTCCTATGGTAAGTAAGGGTTCTGAGATGACAGATCACGCTCTGCAGCGTTTAATTTCTTCCTGCTCGCTGTCCTATTTCACAGAAGTAAACAGAGAAGTCGAAATACTTACTATGTAAAAAAAAAAAAAAAAAAAGGAAATCTAAATGGAAGGCACTGAGTCTCACGACACAGGACTCCCCTAGTGTGGGACTCAGGGTTCATTTGAATTTTAGAAGTTATTTAAGGTCTATCTTAATTACTACTAACTACAAACTTACTACTAACTTCTAATGTATGCATATATTTTTTATTGCTCAAATAAAAAGTTTATTATTATTATTATGTATTTGATTATCACATAACATTACCACCCGGCATATGAAATTGATAATTTATTAACAAAATCTTTAGGTGGCGCATTATCGCTGGTGTTTTTTGCTGATAAACTACATAATATATTATTTAGAAAATAAACAATAAATCGTCTGTGTATTTTAAAAAAAAGTTATGACTGTTCAAATAATTGTAGGCTCTGTCGGTAGACTAAGTTAACTCCTTTTTCACGCAAATATTGTGTGTATCTACTCACAAAATTTTCCGATTAAGAGTTATGGTCTGAATAACAGAACCTAACAAAAGAAACAAGAAATCTCCTGGAAAATCAGGAGATCAGATAACGCTGTTATTCATTCACGTTCATATTTATAAACTCAAAATAAACATCAATGACAAGCAACAGCGATGGTGACGCGATCTGAGATTAGCTTTGTCTGTGCCACCCTATTGTGAATTTGCGAACAAAATTCTTGCGCCGCTCTGCACTGCGCTCGTCACCCTGAAATATTAGATGTCAAATCTTCATGCCCAGTAATTTCTCTGGTTTTCTTTTTCTCTGTAATTTTTACATGTACAATGACACTGTTTGCAAAAACATATACTTACTTATACACTCTTAACTGTAGTTTCCATGAATTTAATAACAAGCCAAAGAAATAACTCTTCTAAGGCAGTCTCAGAAAAAATATCAAAGACTGTTGTGCGTTTATAAAATGTTAAATTAAACTTCTCTATTTTTACCCGTTTGGCCAAGAAGATTTGATGTTTTTCTTTGTAAGTATATGCACCAGCTGCATTATGTATATTTTCCGGTTCCTAAGCGGTCTTCTAAAGTCTAAACGGCTTGATCAGTTTTGATGTGCGAGGCGTTGCTGTCACTCACAACATTTTACAGTTTATTATTATTTTAGTTACATTATTTCCCTACTGTTAGTTTGCTAGTTAGTGTTAGTGTTGTTGTTAGTTTGAATTATAAGTCTCGTTTCATTGCATACCTAATAGGGAATATGCATGTGTTTAAATTATTTAAAATAATATGATAAATGGAGAGTTTAACTGAATCTGATGCTTATGTGTAAAAAATAATTGAAATCGGCTGGTAAAGTTCTGAAATAAACAGATAGATACTCTTTATTGTGCACACCAAAAAAATACAATAGAAAAAGATACAAGAACCTTATGAGCTAGTGCCACAATTGGCGGCCTTGTCGCTAAAAGCGATCACTTCCAGGCAACCATAAAGAAGAATATACACACGAATAAAGACGGGAGATGCAAACACTTTTAAATTATTAAAATATAAATATAATCTACATATATTTATTATTCTTAGGTATGACTTGATTAATAATTATTAGTAGTATAAGTACTTAGTAAATATTATATCTATTGTTTTATTTTTGATTGAAGAATAAATCTGTATTTAAATTATATTTTCAATAAACATATTAATAATCTACATATTTATACATATATATACATTTATATATATATATACTACCTCAATATATAAGTAATTCATAATACACAATACAAATAGATACATGAACAATATACATAATAACAGTACAAATTTATTGCAAGCACACATGACAAATGATACAATAACGAACGTAGATATAGATATTTATAAAGTAACAAATTAAAGCTCACTTTAATCTCTTCCAGCAGAGTACAACTTAAGAGTAGACAATTTGGTCACTTCTCCATAGAAACGCGGTAGTATTACTACTCCACTATGTAATTTTGTAGGTCCAAGACTAAGTATTATATCGATTAATCTCTTCATTATCTAGGATTGTAAATTATTACGAAAGTAAAAAGTTAATAAACATGAAAGTTATGAACCAGGAAACATCTTGTATTTTAGCTCAATTTTAACGACACATTGGACGTAAATAAATAACATAAGGAATACGAAAACTCTAAAATAATTTATCAAGCGGCATAGTTTAGTCCATAAACATTTCAAATAACTTAAGTTAGAATAAATTAACTCAGAGTTTATTCAACCAGATTACTGCAGCCAAAGGTCGACAAAAAATATTTGCGCGCTCATTTATCTTTCTTTCTCCCTTTCCCACAGTTTGTTTGATGAAGAGAGCATGCTTTTTAGCCGCGCCCACCGATGAGTTCGAGCCGTCAACTTGTCGATCCTTAACACTGTGATAAATAGTGTTGCTTCACTTGATGTTTAAAAATATTCAGTGTCTGCGATTGCCTGACAATGACCGGATGGGAATTCCATAAAGCGAATGGCTTTCACAGAAAACGAATCCTCATAGAAGATCTAGCATCTTATATGAGGATTCGTTTTCATGCTTTAACTGCCTCAAAGAACGGGAATGAGTATAGTCTCGTCGAAGAATTTAAAAAGTTCTTTGAGGTAGCCTGGAGTGGAAAAATTAAAAAGAATGTTGTAGTTGTGTTGTATGTTGAATGTTGAAATATAAGTGTTCAGAGTATGTGGGAGTGTGTGGGTATGTGTGTCATCTGTCCCTTTCTTGCAAAACACGTGCTAGTATAGAATTTGTTTGGAATCATGGACTTTGACGTCATAAACCTAGTATAGTGCCCTCCCTGCCTATAATATGAAACTAAAATGTTTATAACTTCGTTGTTTGTGCACATATAGAAAAATTACTTTCGATGATTTGTTTTGTTGCCAGTAACCTTTTTTTGTGAGTTAATAAAAATGCATATTCCCTATTATGACAATGGTAAATTATTGGAGTGTTTGGCGCGAGCGAGCGACGACTCGGCTCACTGGACTCTGGCTCCGATCGGCAGCCTAATCATGTAACTGTTCGGGATCGCGATTCGGATCGCGATTTGTCATAAGTGTCACTTGTCACTGTCACAGCTTCACAGTATCACGGTGGGATTTCTCTCGCTATCGTTATCGAACGAATGCATTGATTTCCCTGATTAAGTTAAACAAATCCGTCGGTCTTTGGGCGTTTCATCCTGCCCTGCAGGGTCAAATGAGTTTTGACAGTGACAGTGACAAGTATCTTTTTTTGATAACTCGTATCCGAATCGCGATCCCGAAAAGTTACATGATAGCCCCGCAGTTTTGCAGATACCGTCTCTTTGTCTTAGAACCGAGCGCTCTAGAGCTAGATTAGACTGCACTACGAAAGTGATTAAAGTGTTGTTGAATGAACTAGCTTTGGCCAACTCACAGGGGAAGGTTCTATCTATACGATGTCAATTAGTTTGATTACTATGTGCGCCTGGTGCAAGTTTCCCTTGTGTACCTACTTCGTATTATAATAGAAGGTTCCGATACAATTGAATTGTGCATATGGTTCGTGATTTACGTTTAATAAATATAATTATTGCTCGGTTGTATGAAACGTAAAAAGTACCGATACCACACATAACCTATAGATAATAGCAGTGCGATAATGGCGGTAAAAAATAAATATTATACACGTAAACAAGCTTTAAAAAAAAACATGTATTACAGTAGCCGCCAAACAAGTTGTCAAATTATCGGCATGGAAAAGGTGAGCCTACGTAGGTACGTAGTGTACACCACTGAAGAGAGAGGAGGTATAGCCTTGGCTTTCTGTGGTGTACACTTCCGTGCAGTATATTTGGCAAGTTTAATGACAAGTTTTTTTATATATTTTTTCGTATCCCCTCTTTTTGCCACCTTGCGTGGCGATTACTATACTATACTATGCTTATATATATATTTAAAAAATATAATATATGTGGTGGAAAAAAGACAAGGAATGGGGAGACACACTGCGCTTATTATTATTTTTTTTTGTTTTTGTTTGTTTCTAGTTATATTTGTTTGTTTAAGCGTACCCTGCCGTGTGGTATGCGTGGGGGACGTCACCAACGGTTCCAACGGAAGAACAGTGCTGGCTGTTCGCAGCCAGCATTATGCTGAGTTGGAACCGGTTTGTGGCGAAAAACTATTTTGTACTGTTTAAATTTGTTATGAGTTTCTACTGTCTTGTCTTGTGTACAAAATGTGTTTTTTTTCTACAAATAAAATATTGTCTATTGTCTATTGTCTTATTTATCCCACTAGGTGGCGGATTATCGCTGGTGATGAACTACAATGAATATTTAGAAAATATACAATAAATCTAACCTAAAGTTATAACTGTTTAAATAATTTTAGGCTCTTTCGGTAGACTAAGTTACGTTATATTTACGCATATATTGTACTTAAATAATTTTTCAGATAAAAGTTATGATCTGAATATCAGAACTTAACAAAAAACAGGATATCTTCTGGAAAATCAGGAAAAGAAATGAAAAGAAAAATAATTTATTTCGTAACATCAATAACGTAGGTACTAATATAAATAAGTATAGTAAATTACCAATAAAATAAAAAATAAAAGTGATGTCACAAAAATGGCTTCAACTCAGCGTAATGCTGTTTATCAAACAGCGCTGATCTTCCGTTGAGGCCGATTGAAGTGAGGCCACGAAAGGCTTAAAACAGCGAAACGTTTTAAAATTAAAACTATGTATGATAATATCTGTACACATTACGAAACAATTATAAAGTTACAAGTTTAATAAAAAATAAATAAAAATAAAATTTCGAAACATGCACTGAACTGAACAGCTACATTTCAGACCCCATCGGAAAGGTGGGCGCACGGAACTCACACTATCCGTCAGGAGATCTTTATAAACTTTATAAACTCAAAAGAAACAAACCAGCGATGGTGGCGCCATCTGAGATTAGCTTTATTGCCTGTGCCACCCACCTGTGACCCCTGTGTCAATTAGCATCCACGATGTAAAGTTGTACGACTGTAACTACTAATTCGTCATTACATTTTTCTTTACCTTCGATGGATAGAAATTCTCTTCTTCAAGATTTTGACGTTAGTGTGATTGATAGAAGCATAGATTTTTTTAAACAGGAATTTCTCCTTACCCTCGCACTAGTGCAATATAGTGGCGTGAATGTTGACCTCAAAATTAATTCACACACGCTACTAAAAAATGATTTTTTAAACTGCTGGAAAAGATTGAAACTCGTCAAAAGCTCACCACAAAGGCAGCTGAAAGTACACGCCACTGTTCATGACGGGAACTGATGGAAGGTTTTGCGGTACGCTCATGATTGCCATGCAGTACCAAGTACGGAAATAGCGTGCTTTTAATCGGTTTCCTCACGCGCAAATTTATTTCCCTTTGATAGATTTTACAGTAATCCTTGCTTTTTTAACATTTTTATATCCCGCTACTGATTTAGCTTTGATATAGTTATGTAAGTACAACTGCAGGGCAGGTACTCCTGGGATCGCACTGGTTTTCTTCTGAATATTTGATGCATGAAGCAATTTCAAGCCCTGGGGAAGTCCGCTGAAAAGGTTTATTATTTTACGTAATATCTGGTTATTGTACTTGTTTTCCCAGGGTACGGTATTTATTTATGAATGCTATCTTTCTTGGTGAAAGTTTGATATTGTGTGCAGATTGTACGACGTAGCTGTGGGTTAGCGTTTCGTTTTCTTATAGCGGTACCTTTATTTCGTATATTTTGTTGTTGCCGTTCTAGAATGATCTCTGGTATTTTCTACACTTTTGGCCAATGATATTATACATATATATAAGGAGAGAGATATGTCATATCGCGCCCTAAAATAGCCCCGTGAAAACGGCCTAGGGGCTGTCTCGCCTGTCTGCGCTCGCTAAGCGAGACGCGCGCTATCCCTTTTGCTCTTATAAAAGTGCTAACTTATTTAGCACTCCAGCGCAACTCGTACACGCGATGGCACGGGAGTCATTTTCAAACGTTGTTTTATTACGCGATAGCGCATCTTTTTGTAATCTTTGCTTTGGCAGAATTTTTTTGTACGTTATTTGTAAAGATGTTATCATGCTTAAATACGTCATCTTCATCATCACTCTATCTGATGTCCGTCCAGACGTAGGCCTCTTCCTGGCCTAAATACAAGTTTATTTTTCTGTGTCTCTGCATGTCTTTTATTACTGTGTGATCTCTGTAATGCAATAATGCAAGCAAACAAACGAACCTCAATTTTGATTTAAAAAAACAAAAAATTAACATAATCTTTAAACTTTTCCTGAATATAAAAGAAAACTATTGTAGTGAAAAGCGTTGGTTCGCTCATATATTGTTGCGTGCAACTACCTACGTATGTGGGATTCATAACCGTTTGTAGACGACTTCTATAATAACAATGTAGGTATAGGTGTGGTAGGTAGGTAGGTAGATCACTTTGAAACTGAGTTAGTGTGAGAGTGTCTGGTAAGTGAACGAGAAAAAGTCATAAATCACGGAAAACAATTAGTACCTAGGGGAGAGAGGCCTAAACTGGGCACCGTGCCTAAAACGGGCACCCCCCAAAATAAATAAATTGCTAAAGCTATTACCTCCGATCGATTATTTCATAATTTATGATAAATTTGACCATGCAACGTTTAACTTTATAAAATGTAGTCCCTGTATTTATAGAATGTTTACAGAAAACCTATTTTTCTTGTAATTTGTATCAGCTTTACGCGTTTTAGGCCCCATGTTATTTTATATTCTACAACTATTGAAAAACAGCTAACAAGTAAAAGGTTCAAGCTTCGAAGCTTCTTAAATGTATACGCTTACCTATACCACCGGTTACAAACACAGGTATATCGGCTAGTTCGGCAGCTATGATGGTGCCAGCCACAGTGGTAGCGCCGTCCAGCCCAGCTGCTGCCACGGGAGCCAGGTCCCGTCTCGATGCTTTTACCACGCCTTTGGCCTCAGCCAAGTACTTAAGCTGATCTTCTGTTAGGCCAACTGTCAGCTGCCCTTTGAGAATAGCTACTGTCGCTGGGACGGCCCCCTGCAAAACAGACGTAAAGTGAAATTACTGAACACCAAAATAACGCCAGTGCATTGAAACAGATTTTTATCTAACCTAGATAAGCCTTTGTTTACCACGCTGGCTCAGTGGTTGGTAGATTCACCTACGCCATTAGATTTATTTTCCGAACATAATGTAGGTTTTCTCAAGATATTTTCATTCATCGAAAAACTAGTGGTATATAAAGATATTTTGAAATTGAAAAAAAAAAAAAAAAAAAAAAAAGTGGTTTGCTTGGCACATTCTGAACTCAGGTTCAAAGCCTACACGAATTTCTCACTTAACTAGGTTACCACGAAAATGAAAATGATATGTTAAAGCTTAAACAGGAAGAAAAATTATGACCGGCAGGACTCGAAACTGCATACGAGCAGTCTCTATGGGTTTCCGTCCCAACTGCTTTGCTAATTAAGCTACAGAAGTCTATGCCTTAGATGCCAAATTTCTCAAACTATTTCAAGCTACCAACTAAAGCGTTGGTGGCGCCATCTGTAAATTTTTGTAACACAAATATTTGGTCAACATTTATCACAATCATCAACACAAGTATTTATGGTCATATTTTTCTTCCTGTTTTAAGAAAGAAGAAACAATACAATAGAACATAGAAATACTAAAAGTGTGGAAACACTTCATACAAAAATATTCTAAAATAATATATTCAGAAAACACAACAAAAACAATAAATTCAAAAGTTTTTAATGCGGTAAATGTAGGACCCGTATAAACGTATCTTATCTAGGATCATAATTATGTAATCCTAGATAAGATACGATGATGTTATGTGTATGTAATTATAAATTTAGTTCAATCTAGTAATCAGTATTCAAACCATCCGGACCATAATGCGTACCTATTCTCGTGCGTATGTAAATACGCTTTACTACAATTTCTCCATTCACGGAATCCTATATGTATGCGAGTTTGCAAAACAACTCTTAACAAATACGATAACAAGAGATTCGGGAAATACGACTCCATTTTGCGAAAAATACCACTGCATTTGTTTGTTACTCGACTTTCGTAGCGCGTCTACGAGTCTACGAAAATCGTAGCACGTTATGAAGTTTCAACAATCCCATCGGAATAGAATCATCATTTTAGTAATTTTGTGGTAATCTAGAAACCTTTCACACCGGAAACCTTTTATTTTCTTTCAAACCGGTCACCTGTCCGTCGGTCAGTATATCACATCCTTCATTATAGCGAGTATAAACGACATTAGTATTGAAAATTATATTTTAACAAATATGCACGATTACACGGGTTTACACCCAACAGTGACAAAAACCATACAATTTAAAAACACTTCGAAGTAATATCTTTTGTAATACTAGGTATTCATTTCTTCTTCATATTTCTAGGCATGTTAGTTTGAACACCGTTATCCTTCTAGGATATCATTGTACTCATTATTATGAACAACTTTTACTATAGGGCGAACCCTGAAATCACGAAAAAAAACCAGCTGTCCCACACAAAAAGGTTCATCGATCTTGGGGAACAGCTGTTTTTTTCGTGATTTCAGGGTTGGCCCCATAGTAAAAGTTGTTCATAATGATGAGTACAATGATATCCTGGAAGGATAACGGTGTTCAAACTAACACCCGGTATATATCTTCTTTTTTCTTTTTTTTGAATTTGTTGCTTAGCTCTACGAACTGCGTGCCTTTTGTCAAATTAAATAATTCGTATTTACCTGTTGTCTAATTATATTTTCAACTTGTTCAGCAGTCTCCAAATTTTGCGGGTACGGCATCCCATGAGTGATTATTGTAGATTCCAACGCCACTAGCGGCTTCCCAGCCGATTTCGCCCGAAGAACCTCTTCCGAGAAAATTATCGGCGGCGACGTACTGAACCCTCGACGGAACCTGTTAATTCGGGATCCCTTAGCCACATACTTCAGCAGAAACGCCATCCTGATATCTAAAAATAAAACGGAGCTTATTACGGAGACATTTTAGATACAGAGTTAACATAAACAATAAAATTAGACGCTTGATGTTGAGAGTTGTAAATTATGTAAGTTCGGTTATACACCGTTGTTATAAAAGCAACAGGCTAACTGAGACATCTATAAAACCTTTGAAATAGGTGACCAATTTATAAAAAACACTTTTTAAACACAATTTAAAGACAAAACGATTCACTACTATAATACGGCATCTCTATCTTTAAAGCGCTTCTTTTACGAGTGAAAAAATGCGATTAACGACGTCTGTAAAAGGGTAATTCTACTGCTATTCTTGTTCTTTGCTTATTACAGTTCACTGAAAATACATCGGCTGCTATTTGAAAGAGGGAATGTCTGGAATAATCGTGGGTGAAGTTGATATTCGATTCCGGGCGTAGACGATTCCGGCAGACTAGCTTCGTTTGTCGACTACGATTTACTTTTAATTTGTCAGCACGTAGTTACGGTGGAATTGACCTGTTCCGAGTTTCTCAGTGCTTCGATTAACGTTTTGTTTCGCGTCTGTTTACTCAATAAGTAGTAGGATTTTAGATTTATTACCTGGGTAGGATACAAATACAAATACAATACAAATGGTTTATTTAGCACAAATCAGTGATACAGTTACGAAATGAAACCAAAGGCTCCTAAACTAGTAAAAACTGTGTTTTAGGAACCGATGACGTCTCCGTGAGGATGTTGTTGTTTAAAAAACACACAAACGCTATTAAGGGCTAAAAAGGAATGCTATGGAACTTTAAATAGTACAAAAATAACCGAAAATTGTAAGTGAATAATATAATATTTATCTGATAAGCCGTGGTAGCCGTGGTATCCTAAAATAAGCCGTTGTAGTCTAAAATATAAGCCATTTTAGTCTAATGTGAGAAGCCGTTGTAGTCTAATGTAAGCCGTGGTAGCCTACATATACGTCGTGGCGAACCGCACGACTTTGAAATCGTAAGATTGCAGGTTCAAATCACAGTTCCGTACTAATGAGCTCTTTCGAGTATGTACGGATTTTCACACCACTGGGTTTTTCGGTTTAGAAAAACATCGTGAGGAAACTTGCTTACGTCTGGAGAAGAAATTCAATGGCGTATGTGAATCTACCATCAGCAGCTACGCCAGCGTCGTAGATAATGGTTTAATCGCCCTTCAAAGGTACAAATACAAATACAAATAATTAATTGATAACACCAAAGTTACACGTCAAAACTACTACTAAGGGATTAAAAGCGGTGTCATTCCGCAGTTTAGGTATGTTCGGGCGGTGCTCCCTCCGGGTGGACAATGCAGGGCAGAAGTCGCCGCCCGCACGCTAGCCTCGTCGCACGTAACTAAGCATACGTGATAGAAAGAGAGCGGTATATCTAGGTGAATATAGCGAGCGGTATCCAGCGCTGTGCGAGTTGAGTTGCTACTTTATTGCCTAGTAGATAGAGTCCTTATTTATTTCAATTCCTTTGCGGAGTTAACTTTCTGTACGTAGTACTATTATTTATTCTGTGCTAAAAGGCTGATTGTGTTTATTTCAGGTATAAATGGGCATGTTTATCTAAATAATTTGCATCAGCATGATTGAATTTTGATGAAGTTGTTATCTCAGATTAAAATCAAAACACAAACTCGTTTAATTTTTCAGGGCTCCACTAAGCTTCACTATGCACAAAGCTACCGCTAGGCTATTTCGACATTTTGATGAAGCCTCGATAGTACCGTGCGCTCGCATTAATCAATGTCTGAATCTCGGGCTCTTGTTACTGAGGCCAAATATAGCTTTCCAATTTTTTCGCGTAATATTACCTAGGAGAGTTCAGCTGCCACACATGAGCAAAATGGGTATCGCTTTATCAGGCGGTGTAGTTTTCACAAGGATGTTAAGGTGATTTGTCGATGTTATATGTATTTGTCTTCGTTTGGGCACGGATTATTGGGAGAGGTATAAAAATATATTTTTTTCGTAGATGATTATGACAAATTATAAAAATTTAAAAATAAATCCTGTTTAATGACTAGTTATGGAACAGCGAAGAAAATTTTATTTTTCGTAGGTAGTTATGAAGTTTTAGTTACGAATGTGGATGAAGGGTAATGTACTTTAACGATGTACAAACCCATACTTTATGTTATAATGGGAAAAAAATGAAAAGAAAATGTAAATGTGAGGTTAAAATATGTATTATATACAAGCTAATTAATTGTAGCTTACTCTATCAAAAAGTAAAGTTAAACCAGTGATAGCGGAATGTGTTTGAATCCAGATTGTAACGATTAGGAAACTGCCGTACATGTACAAAAGTCCCAAAAATAAGAATAAAAAAAATTTTTTTTTTCAGGTTTATCCAATCAATAATATGAACAGTTTGAACAATAAGAGTGGAATCAAACCGTTTGGAAACCGTAGGTGATACGTCAGAGGTGGTCCCATATAAACTTTATCGAAATCGGTACAGTAATTCGGTTTTTAAATCAAAATTACTGGAATAAATCAAAATAACTGAAAAATATGAAGATATTATCCAGGTAGTCGAAATTGAAGTATGTTTTTTTATAGCGTATTATTAAATTAGCACGCGAAAATAAACATGTTCTGCAATGAAGTGACATGATTTTTCCGCCAAAACTCCCTGGTTTTCTTTAAAGGCTAGTAAATTTCTCTGTATAAAGGTCTAAGTTTTCTCTACATTATGTTTTTTGTGAAAGATTCGCAGTTGGCAAATTGACCGAAAGTAGAAATCCTTTTTAGGGTTGCGTGCCTAAAAAGAATCCAACTGTACCCTATTATTATGACCCTTTAGTCGCCTACCATGTCTATCTGTCGATTTGTCTGTCCGTTCTTTACTGACCCATATCTCGCGAACCGCACTAAGTAGCTGGTTGAAATTTTCACAAAATATTCGTTAGATAATATCGCGGATTACCTAGTTCTTGTTGTGGTAGTTGGTACGGAAATCTCGTTGTCCCAGTCGCAAGTCTCCAGCGCGAGTACCGTTCTATGTCGCTAAATTGAACGTGTCGGTATAGTAGATTAACTTAGACGAATTTGAAAATATACCGATTTCATCGAAATATACCGATTTAAATGTCAAATATACGACTTATCAAACTTGTCTATGTCAAATATTACGATCGTCAACAATGCAGTACTCTACGTTGCTGACTCGCACTTGCCGGCTCTATTTAAGATAAATCCTAATTATTTAATGAATGCGCTTTCCATGCAACAGACCCTATTAAATTCTATTTGTTTTCATTCACTGATCTGTCGCATAAGTTATATGTATCTCGCAGGTCACATAAAATGGTTCCCCTTAAAATGTATTATTAGAACCCTCCCTAAGGATATTTTGTGTATCACCAAGGAGATGTTATTCGTTTTACTAAAGGACGAAATAGTTTTATATCGGCTTAACTGTCTTGGTTGCTAGGCTACCATATGTTTCAACGTTTCCTTCAATCAGATGTTTATATCTTGTAAAATAATAGAGCTGTCATCACGTTTTAGGACAAAGTTGCTTTCTGTTAATGTTTTATCAAGTAATCAAATTTTATATAATATCTTTACATTATTGCAATCAATCGTCGGTCTATTTCTGGTAAGTCGTTTTTTTTCGTTCATCACTTTCCATGTTTATCAATCAGAGCCAATGCAGAGCTACGTGGAAAATCTAATCGCTAAGATCAAAGTTTTATCCAGCTGCCGAGAAGTTATAGTACCTAGTTATAACAGCCTTTTTAATTGTCCACTGCTGGGCTTAAGCCTTCCCTCGAAGGGCGAGAAGATTAGGTCATATTCCCCACGCTGGCCCAGTTACGGGTTGGTGAATTCACAAACGCCATTCAATTTCTTCTCCGGTCTTATGCAGGGTTCCTCATGATGTTTGCGACTTATCAAAGACAGAGTCTGTATTGTATAATTTCTTTTTTGTGTGTATACTATGGGACTGACATAGTCAAAAATGACTCCATGTCCCTAAATAAAAGAAGATAAAAAAAAAATGATGTTTGCCTTCACCGAAAAGCCAGTGGTATGGCTATCCGTACATAAACTCCAAAGAGCTCATTGATACGGGCCTGGGTTTGAACCCGCGGCCTCACGATTACAAGTCAAACGATCTCCCGATTAGGCTACCACTTTCATCATCATCAGCCCGGAGACGTCCACTGCTGAACGGAGGTCTCCCCCTTAGGCCGCCACACTGTACGACAACCTGCCATTTGCATCCATCGGTTGCCCGCGACTTTTACAATGTCGTCGGTCCACCTGGCTACCACTTTAGTAGTTAATTTATAATCTCTAACGTTACTATCAGCAGGAATTTCTTCTATCTGAATACTCGTAACATATAGATTTATTACCTATGTTAACAAAATAATTAGCGCAAGAAAATAGCAACACTTAAATAATTATGTTGTTTTAAATAAAATTACCTAAGGTTCAAACACATTTTAAACACAGAGTACATCACTGATTTTAGATGTGACATCTTTTGTACCAACTTATATTTATTATTTTTACTTAGATTATTATAAAAAAAAATTATACTGTCAAGTGAGGAGACGTGCAAGACTTTCACCTGATGGTAAGCGTCACGCCTGCCACTAACAATAGCAGTGCCAGAATTATGAACTTGTGAACACAATCCTGCGCCACACTGCACTGCGCTTGTCACCCTGAGATATTAGATGTTAGATGTAGATTAGGTGTTCATACCCAGTAATTTAGCTGGTAACATTGCCCTTCAAACCGGAACACAGTAATGCTTGCACACTACTGCTTGGCGGTTGAATAACTAGCAAAGGTGTGGTACTTCCCCAGGCGGACTCTGCAGTAGAGTCCTACCACTACAAAACACTCATTAAAGGTAGATAGGATATTGTTTAAGTTAATAAAAGTTAACATTGCCAGTTGTCTAGACATAGTTAATTTTTACTTGTTTGACTTTTCTTTATGGTGCAAATTAGAAATTAAAATGAGAAAAAAAATAAGGATACATTAAGTATCTTATTAGGTACGTTGTATTATGCGCATGATACAGAATGGAGAATGCTGTCACGTTTAGCTTATCTTATCACGTGACGTGCTCTGTGCGTGCTCGTGCATGTTATATGCTCGATTGCATTTGGAAGTTTGGAAGCTTTAAACTTTTTTTTATTTATTTAAGCAGTGTTTTAGCACGTGAAAAATGATTTTCAAATCCTCTATGAACTGTTGTTACGTATTGGTTGCTATGTCGATCTTGAAATTTATAGCGACTGGCAATGTTTCATGTTCAGTTCATTGAATTTTGATCCATTTGTCCTCAAAGCAATTTAAACTATTATCATATTGAAGTGGGAATTTGCAACTCAAGAAAACCAGTTAGCGATCGTAAACGTGAATGTCAAAGTTCGGATCTCAAGAGGAAAGCAATTATATTTCTTTGCTGGAAAACTTTATTCGCAAAAAATGCAACTCAAATAGGTATTACAATTATTGCACCGTAAATAAAAATTCTTATTACGAATCGGATTTTGTTTAAAGTGTTGTTGTTTTTTTTTGTATTTTGTGTTGATTGTGTAATTTAGTTTTGTTTGTTTTGTTTTTTTACTGTGGTGTTTTTGTTTGGTAGAAAATGGCGTGGGGTCTACCGAAGCTGCCGGGACTGACTTTTTCGGATCCGACGAAGACTCAATTTCACGTGAAGAGTTCTCTTCGATACTATCAAGGATACAGGTTCCCTGACACTGCACTGCGCGGTCCGGGTGGTACTGATACTGATGTTGACAGCAACGCTTTCGCTCTTCCTGAAGACGCAGTCAAGTAAGTAATTAATAGTAGGTAAGATTTACTAAAATAAATATTACTAGGTATTATAAATGTAATGTCATCGGAAGAAGGACATTCCACATCTTGCATTAAAAATTCGAGGCAGAAATTGAATGGTAACCGTGTTTATTTAAGACCACGGTTAACGCGGTTTTTTTATTTCTTTTTTACCGTGTTAGATTTTTGGATCAATCTCAGTAGATACAGGAGCCAGATCCACGTTGGATCTAGTGAGAGTTTATTTTCTCATTGGATCTGTTTTCAAGGATGTGATAGAAAATTTATCTATGAGATTATTTTTTCCCCGATAGATGCATTTTTATACTATAGTAAATTTGATGGATCTAGTTTGAAACGTTCCCATAAGATACAGTTTTGAAATCTGTGGATCTAATGAGAATTTACCAGTAAACTTATAAGTTACTGGACCATACGACAGTATTACAATATTCCCTATAGTAAAAAAACGCCTTTGATGTCGGGTGTTTTACAGCTGCAGCTGCATTGAATTTTTTTAGTTCTTGCATTTGACCAACATTACAAATAGGTTGGAGGGCTACAATTCAAATTTACCTCTTGAAGATTGTAGAAAGGAGTTTTACAAACTAGTTAAAACCGTTTCTTAGGCCATATTCTTTGCACCTTAAAACCTACGCCGAAAAGTAATCACATAACAGTTTAAACCTTTTCTTATGTAAGTAAGTAAATCGGTGACTGCGTTTTATTTTTGTTTTTTTTTGGCTTTGCACCATATGTATTCTGCCAGTTTCAGGTATATGCATATTACAAGTGTTTGATAGTATCAGCACAGAATAAATAATAGTACTACGGTATCAGGTCATAAGTCATAAAATAAAATCTTGTGAGAGCTATCGTGGATCTGTACAACGGAATAAGAAAAAAAGCTTTCATTAGATCCACAGATTAAAAACTGTATCTTATGGAAAAATCATATTTCACTAGTCCATCATAATTTAAAATATTATTAAACTGGATCTATATCTATCTATGTTGTTGACCACTACAACTACCTTGGACAAATTGTTCAGTTAGGTAGGTCCAACTTCGACAAAGAGGTTGCCCGAAGAATCCAACTCGGATGGGCAGCGTTCGGGAAATTGCGTAATATCTTCTCTCAGTATCTGAGAACATGGGTTTACGACCAGTGTGTGTTGCCAGTGATGACATATGGAACAGAAACGTGGTCTAAAAGGCCAGCAGTTAAAACTGCTGGCCTTTTGGAGAAACTCGAGAGTCACGCAACGGGCAATGGAGAGAGCTATGCTCGGAGTTACTTTGCGCGACAGAATCCGGAACGAGGATATTCGCCAAAGAACCAAAGTTACCGACATAGCTCGCAAGGTTTGCAAGTTGAAGTGGCAATGGGCAGGCCACATCGCTCGAAGAACTGACAACCGATGGGGAAGAAAGGTTCTTGAGTGGCGACCGCGAACCGGAAGACGCAGCGTAGGAAGGCCTCCCACTAGGTGGACCGACGACATTGTAAAAGTCGCGGGCAACCGGTGGATGCAAATGGCAGGTTGTCGTACAGTGTGGCGGTCTAAGGGGGAGGCCTTCGTTCAGCAGTGGACGTCTCCGAGCCGATGATGATGATATCTATCTATATAAATCAGCTATACCGACACGTGAAATTAAGCGACATGTAGTATTCGCACTGCTGATTCGGTTAAAAATTAATAATTTAAATCAAAATTAGAAACCTGGATTTACAAGTAGGCTACTTTTTCTCCGGCTATATATTAAATTCCTATAAATGGTAGAACTGCGGTGTGCAGCTAGTGACTTGATAAATATGTTTATGATCACTTTCTTTTCGTCTACCCACGGCCATGGAGCGAGTTAGAGTAGGGGCGTTGCTCTGTTGCGCAGCACTGAGGAGAAAGCGTCCTTGTCATGAGCCAAGATACCGAAAACATGCGAAATAAAGTAAGAGTAACATAGTAAGTAGGTATGATTGTTTGGCAATGGGCCATCCCGAACCCTCGAGTCGCCAACGCCTCGGGTCATTTCTCGAGACCCTGTATAGATTGATTGTATTCCGCCGACATCACTCTACATTACATTACGATCGCGTAAAGTTCAAGCTTCAGATAGGTACCTGCTCTGAAAGGTCAGCGCACGTCCCGTGGATCTAACGAAATAGACTTTAATGTTATTTTAGAATTAAATACCTACGAGCTCTGTCTGGTTTGAATTCTGTACGTATTTGTCAAAAAATGTTAGAAGCTATGAAACATTTCGACTGGATTAGGGTTCTGTCATTTGCAGGCAACAATTACTGGAACGATCCCAAAAGTATAATACGGCCAGGAATGATGTGTTCATTAAAAGTTGTACACATGAGTACCTATAGGTCATTTTAGCCGGCAGTTCTTGATTAGTCGATTCATTTATTTTGCAATTCATAGCTTTATTAAATATTCAATTATTTAACGCAACATGTTTGTAGTTTTGTAGAGAAAGTCTATTAAAAATGGAATGGTGAAATAGAAACGTATATTTGGAGAAAAATATCCCCATCTTGCGGGGCAAGATTCATAGTTTCCTTTACAGCTGTTCTATAGATCGCTCGCATACGTTTCGTAATTATAGTACGAATGCACAAACTTAGCTATAATATCGCTAAGTTTGTATTATGCTTGTCAAGATAGGCGGGCCATCGATGATGATGATAAAAAGTTGCCTATATTATATTATTCCTGGAAATTAGCTATCTCCATTCCGAGTTTCATTCAAATCCGTTCAGCCTTTTGGCGTAAATATGTAACAAACATACACACAGCCAAAATAATGTTTGCAGTTACGATCCATCGTTAACATACGGACGCGTAAAACAGCCCGCCTTACCAGCAGTGATACCACACTGGGTTCACTACGACAAGCGATGCCTCAACTTCACGGCGTTCTTCAAGCAGCCGGTGTACGACAACCCCGAGGAGAAGTTTCGTGTGCGGATCGTCAACATCGTGTACTTTCTCGAGGACGACTCCATCACCGTCATGGAGCCCAGAGTCCAGGTATTCACACATGACACTAATATTTATTTATAAACTATCCACGGGCGTAGCTATAGCTTTACAATTGGGGTCCGAGGGTCCAAAAAACGGCGTAAGGAAATAAAACCGCCCCGCTAGGGTTGAATTTCGTAAAATCGACGATTAACGACGTAGACTGCCTACATTCAGATAGGTACTTAGCTCTCTATGAGGCCGCCAAATGGTAAGCCTTAATGGTTTCAAAAGTTTTGATAGTCACTGGCGGCTGTTACAGAAACATTGTGAGCGAATCAAAAACTGAAATATATGCCAAGAAGACTGGATCTTGTGAACATTTCGTTATACTGCATTATAGGATATGGAGACATGGCATGAACCTAGAAATAGGTAGCGAACATGCAACACAACGATGACTAATGTAGTACCTATCCTGTAAAAGTAGCGCAGACACTTGGTTAGCACGTGATTTTTACCCGACTATTCAAAAAGGAGGGCTATGATTTCAGCAATTCACGTTTGTAGTTTGTTGATCTGTTCCGCTGCGCCCTGGTTTGGCACTTGTACGCTGTACATTACATTATTTTATTTTATTTTATTTAACTTAGGACAACTTAGTACGACTTACTTATTCAAGTGTTATTATTATACCTATAAACCTTTCAGAGGAAATTCTCTAAATGTTATTTTATATAAGCCGTATCGAAATCCATTGCGTAAGTTAAGAATAATTATACTAACTATGTACATTATATTAAATCGCTTTTTGGCAGCTCATAAAAAGTTGACGATATAACTTTGTAAAGCGTCTAGCTATATCCCATAAAAATAAATAGGTACGCATTAAAAAAGCATTAACATCTTTGTAAGGTTAAGTCAACAGTTGACGTAACTATGTAAAGAAAGACATGCTCCTAGATCAAACGTATTTATTTCTATAGGATTTATTTTGCTAGACGCTTTACAAAGTTATGTCGTCATCTTTTTATGAGCTGTCAAAAAAGTGATTAATATAATGGACAGAGTGTAATCGCACAAACAAATATGCGAAATGCGACTGTTAGGAAAGGGATTTAACTTAAACAGTACAATCACAGTTTTAGTTACGCAATTTGATAATGTTTTGGTACGCTTAAACATAAATATATCTAAGAATGGTTATGCAAGATGATGAAGATGATTTAGTAGTATGCTTACTTATGGGCGATCTCAGGAAATGATAGCAATTAGGGGCTAAACTTGGTCGCAGGGGATAAATAAATGTAGACCTCGCTAAACCGCCATCGATCTGGATTTAGTTTAAAAGCCTGCGCAGAAATGACTTTTCAAATCCTGCTATAAATTAAGAAAGGGTTTTAGGGTAAACTTAATGAAGAATGTATACTTAAAGCAGTAAGCCAAGTAAATCTTTGAAATTATTAACGAGGAACTATTTTATTATGAAAACTGACGTGGTTTAAACGTGAGTATTACTGTATAAATAAAACAAATATAAAAACTATTTCTTTGGCATAGTTTGATTATGATGTTTCGATAATTTAAAGTGCTGTCAGAGTACAGAAAGCCTTAATTCCTAGGTTTTAATTTTCTCTTCATGTGTCAGAGTACTTAATTAATTTAAAATATTGATCAAGTTAAAATTTATTTCGTAGGTCGTTAGTTTTGTCCGTTTTATTGTATAAGTACCTATATATAAATAGGTATTGATTATTGACTGTAGCAACGCTTCTACAATTGTTAACTCTAAATAGAATGAAAGGAAAACAATACTACATAATTATCAAATATAACACCACGAAAAAGGTCAGCAATGGTAAAATGTGGAGTACGTACAAACACTTTTAGAATAGATTCGACGATGTCATTGACCATTGACCATAAATACACGCTCCTTGTCACTCTTTACCATAAGTCACCCTTTATTAGGCACAAAGCTTCTCGCAGAAAATTAAAACGCCAAAGTAAGCACTTTGACAGAAGTGTAATTCACCATTCTCATCTGAATGTATTTTTTAAACGTGCAAGACTATTTGCAAGAGATTCTTGAGCTTTTAAGTTAGTTGTTAGCGTCGGGCGCGGCTTCGTTTAATTGTCTTACTTCCCATTATTCGCGTTTATACGAGCAAGTACGTAGTGCTCATTAAAAGGATTTCTTAGTTTGTAACTTTCCCAGTGTCCGATACATTGTGAATTGTTGTAATTAATGAAAAATAAAACGAACTCTACACCTACAACTATAAGATTATTTATAGGATATTTAGCTCGATTGTTCTGATATGAGCACCATAGAATTCGCCTCTGGTATGTAGGTAACTGCGCCAAATAATCGGGAGCTTAATTCAATTCAATATGTTGCATTTTGTAGCAATATATTCTGTAATGATTCGGAATCCTCGGAGCTCAATTCCAAATTGAACTCGTCCGGTTAAAAAATTGCTCATAAAACTATATTGTTTAATGTGTCGAATTGCGTGCATTGTTTTAGAACTCCGGCATATGGCAAGGGAGATTGGTAAAGAGAGGCAAGATATCGAAAAACGACCTCGGCGAGTATTGGCACTGGAAGGACTTGGACAATGGCAAGGACATCTGTATCTATGGAAAAGTTTTCCACACCATCTCCTGTGATCTTTTTACAAGGGTAAGCTAATAAAAAGAACATAGAAAGTGCTAAGTACTTAGCTAGTAAAATATTTTTTGTGAATGTATAGGTTTCAGATGAATAAATCAGAAATTGAAAGTTAAAGTAGGTACCTTCCTGTATACTTCAAATAGGTACCAATATCAACACAAATCAAGAGATCTAACTAAAAAAAACTCCCTACCAAAAAATATATAGCCTGTCGGCGTGATATATGGATTATAATTTAATTTAATTTATTTATTAAGATACACAAAACAGAATACAGTCTTAAAAGAAACAGAATTAACTTAAGATAACAGTGACGAACTAAACTATATCCCAAAACATGTATACACAGAATGGCCGATAGCAGTTTAATAAAGAAGAAATTATGATTTAATTAAGTAGTTAAATTACTAAACATTTTTAGTGATTATAAATATACTAACCAGTGTTATTTAGCTTGCAACTTTAATAATGACATGTAACTGATGTATCATTATCGGTTGTGAGTTGTGAATATTATCTTTTTACATCTCTTAAAAATTTAGGTAGGTTAGTGAGGCTTGGCGACACATCCTAGCTATTGGATTATAAAATGACGTATTATTCTTATAAACGTGCATAAAGAAAGTGTTTGGTTTACAATGGTAGTTGCGGACTTTTGGAGTAACGCTACTAACATGTATGGAGTAAGTTAATACTTGAGATAAGATAGATAGATAGATAGATTAATTCTTTATTGCTCACACCAAAGAAACATACATACAAAGGATTCAATAAATTAAATACTAAATTAAATACTATAAAATTATTATTATTATAAAGAAAAAAAAAAAAAAAAAAAAACTAGTGCACAAATGGCGGCCTTATAAGGGAAGGAATAGGTTAGGATAAGGGAAGGTGAATCTATGTGTGAGTGTAATCATTTAAAGAGATAGACAAAGTCAGCATATTTTCGTCGAGTTTCAAGAGTTTGGAGCTTATATTTATTTAACCTTTCAGAATATGACTGAAGTTTACGATTCAATCCCTGCCTGTAGCACAATATACTTATTAGTTTTTTCTGCACGCGTTCAATGCGCTTTCTATGTACGCCATAATGAGGAGACCATATGACAGAGTTGTACTCTAGGGTACTATATACGGACTAAAGTGTTGTAAAGTTTGAAATAGCTGTGCGGATTTTTGTTTTTTTTAGTGTTTCGTTTAATAAAACCTAACAGTTTAGTGTTCTTACTTATGATGTAATCATAATGGTCTCGAAATATGAACTTCACACCAAGTAAAACCCCAAGGTCTCTAACCACAGAATTTCTTTCCAAAAATGATCTTTGAGTTCATAATCATAGATATCTTTAAACTTTTGTTGTAAATTTTATGACGAAGCGTTTCTTAACATTCAGAAACATATTGTTGACCTGACACCAATCTAACTCAAATCCAACTATCGAGATGCTTAGATCAGACTGAGTCCGAGTCTGAGTCTGAGTCCCTGATGTTGCAGACTTTAGAAAAAGTTTGAGATCATCTGTATATAAAAGGCAAGGATTATGGAATTTGTCATTAGATCATTTATAAAAGCGATAAAAAGTAGAGGTCCAAAGAGAGCATTCTATCGATATAACCCATAAGTACATCCGAATCTGTTTCTTTAGGCATCTAGAAATTACGGCGGAATAAAGAAACTCATAATGTACTAAATGATAAATACCTTAGAGTAATAAAGTAAATAAGTTCGTATAATAATAATAATAATAATAATTTATGCAGGGGCGGCTTTATGGCGAGCCGTCGGTGAGTGGCGACACCGCGTACCCCGATTCCATGGGTCTAAAACCCCAGAGACCCTGACCCCTGGCTTGCCTTAACCGGCCGTCTGGGGGTGGAAACCGCAAGAGCTAAGAACCTAAGCTCCAGGGTGGAAGTGTTAAAGGGCATAACGCCGCGAGTAGCTCTTAGTGAAAGTGCAGCACACCTCTCGACACCCTAAGCCACCCACGCCAATGTTACCCCTCCGGTGCCAAGATGCGGCAGCCTCTATGGGGGGGCCCATTTAGTGGGTGGCAAGTCATCACCTGCCTAAATATATTTTGAAATGAGTTAGGATAAGGCAGGTGCCGTTTCTCATCCCATAGATCAGTACAACTACCCACAAATTGTTCACCTCAATAGCCCTGTTTTTTGTTTTTTATCCTATACTGTACAATAGTTTTACATTCCATTTTATACACATTCTATAGTAATTGTATTTTGTACTCAACAGGGCCTCTTGGTGTTGGTTTCGGCCCCACCAATGCCTCTCAAAGGTCCGGGCTAGACCCGTGAATAAAATTAAATATAATAATAATAATAATAATTTATATATCAAGTATCATAGACTCATATACATCATTAAATAAAATGTATAGCAGTAGCAGTCACTTTAATAAATTACATAAACACAATTGAAATTGAAATTGAATTTCAACTTGAAATTAAAATAGATACAGATACTTAGAGCACGGTATAGATTGAGTGGCTAGCCGTGTAGTGTCAGAGTTAAAGTAATAAGTGTTATTAGAGTGATAACACTTATAGAGGATAGTTTCACTCAAAATTCTGTTCACTGGTGAAGCCGATACTTAAAAATATAATCGATGTTTGCCTTTGCGTCAATATTACTTACTTTCTTTGACACGCATACCAGCGTTCGAAACATGTTGCAAACAGCACCGTCGCTGTTTGCAACATATTTCGAACGCCGATAATGGAATGGACGGGCTCAGCGCTTGCAAATCGATCAAAATTAACAAGACATCACAATCTAGCATGCCTAGCTTAAAGTATTCATAGTACATTTCCTGGAAAATAGAGATAGCGAATCTAATTACTGCATGACAAAAAGAGAACACATGTACACGTATTAGAAGTTTGTATTGTCGTATCGTACGGCTCGCATGTCGCAAAAGGCAGAGTATGACTGAAGCGAGTGGAGAGCCGGCGCTCCACATATACCTAGTCTTCAAAATCCGTGCGCTTATTTCCCATCCATTCATCTTATCATTGTCGCTGGTTGCAAATATATATAGACGTTTTTGCCTTATGTTGGAATATTGAACAGAAGGGAGTAAAGAAAGCATTGTCATCGCGAGTAAAACAGGTTGTGTTACCGTACTTACTAAGCCTTAGGCAAACTTAAAATTTCTTCACTTAGCCACAGTTGGGCCGACTCTGGTTAAGCGTGTTATTTTTATGTAAATACATACACACTTACATAAATAAACCCTGAAAACATTACTCCTTTTTTTGTATATAGGTATGTACCTACGATTGTTTATGTAGGATGCCTAATTAAAATGTTACTAATTTCAAAACCGAATATTTGTGCTTCGTCCACCAAATACATTACGCTAATAGGTACATTGTTTTCATTTTTAACCGAGTTGGTATCGCGTTTATTGCTAACGCACCGGTCCATTCCATTCCATAGAATGCATTGGGTCAGCTTCATTGTTATTTCTCGCCACATGTTACTAACTTCACGTTAGTGTACGGTCAATAACCCAGGCTGTTCCAAGTCCACAGAGTAGTAAATAAATATCATGCTTTCCTACTCAATCCATGGCCTTTTGTCTATCTGTCTGTCCTTCTCCGGCATTACATAATTACCATCAAACATAATAAAGGAAAATTATAAAGCGTCTGCAATATTTTGAATCCTGAGGTTCTTTAGGGCATAATTTTAACAAAGTTATGTGGCGTTGCATGAGACCATGAGTTTTCGGAGAAACATTTGACCAAATTTCGAGGGTACCTACTTAATTTCAAGTTAAATCGCATATAAAGAAACAATAACTTTCATCTTTTTGTGCAGGTTCTGTTTTTTAATAAATATGTTAATTGTTTTATATTTTTGACATAAACAAATGATTGTATATTGTCATTTGAATTAGTTTTAAAAATCCCTGAGCGTCTGAGCTCCGTTCGTTTATACATTTTTATATTCGTTTAGTCAAATAACCAAGTCTTACTATAGACTCGGATATGTAAGTACATTTTACATCCATGCAAATCGGTATGAACAGCTGTTAAGCTATCGAACCTATTAACAGGTTCGTGCCTAGCTTAGTTTATTCATAATTACTAAGCAGCGCCCATTATGAGGCGGCGTCGTATCGTCGGCGCAAGCGCCAAAACAAAACAAAACAGTTTTCTATGCATGGAAACCTGTAATAACTATTTAATGCACGTACCTACACACAATTGTTTAAAAATACTAACAAAAACTTACCCACAGAGATCGGTGAATTAGAAATGTTGAGCGCTGAATAAAAAACAGTAGAGACACGTGAACGCGCCGGGCGTCCTATTTTTAGGTTATTAAGTTTGTGTTTGCTCACAAGGTCACCGGTCGCCGCGCCGGCCGGTCATTACGGACCGCGGCTTCTTCGCTTGTAGACAGTATAATATCTATCACTATCTCGGCTATATCGTGATATAATGCCTGGCTAGTATCCATGCAGCTGTTGCATGGTCATTATAATTCCATGCTAGCTTTGTTGTTACTACTTACATAAGTAACATTAATTCGTCTTGACATTGATACGAAGTATATACGTAGCCATTTTTCAATTGTTATGTGCGCGATTAAGACCCGGTGATAAATACATAATTTTGTTATATTGTGTTAAAAACTTGAAAGTTTTAACCAACTTTTTTAATGTGTCACGTAGGTACTAGTGTTGATGAGGATTCCGCTTCCGCTTCCTCATTAAGCGGAAGTTCCGCATTTTTTGGAATTCCTCAATCGTTACCGCTTCCGTAAAAAATATATTTAAAAAATCCTCATCGGCTTTCGCTTCCTCTTAGATCAAGAAGAATTTAAGAGGAATTTTCATCGCGCATGCGCGTAAAGTAACGTACGTAACCAATAGCAACAGCGCCGCGACCGGTAGAAGCGACAAGCGAGCCGCCCCCTCCCGCGTCTCCCATCACCCGCGCTCTTCCTTGCTTGTTCGAACAGGCATGTATATGTCATAATTGACTGACAGTTTTGTTTACGCGCTTACGCATTGCGCGCGACTTAATTGTTTCTCAATTTACTTACTTTTCAGTTATTCAATCAAAAAGAGTGATTTTTCGAAATGCGGCCGAAGTGCAGTGCTATATGGACGTACTTCACTGAAGTAGACAATGAGACTGTGCGTTGTAAGTTATGTAACCAAACCTATTCAAGGAAAGGGCGCGGGACCTCGGGGCTACGAAGCCATCTTCAGTCACGTCATAAAATGGAATATGGGGAGTATGAAAAATGTGATGCAGTAATAAAACAAGCTGAAGTGGAAAAAAAACGCAGAAACACAGAAGAAACTCCTCTTCAAGTGGCTAAAAGGCAAGTAACTTTACAGGAAGCCATAATGAAAAATCAGTACTGGGATACATCTCACGAAAAAAGTCGCGAGATAGATAATTTGATATGTGAAATGATAGCTGTTCAAGATTTGCCTTTTAATTTTGTAGAAGGAATTGGGTTTAGACGATTTGTCCATGCCGCACAGCCACAATACTATTTAAGAGGACGTCAGTGTTACACTTTGCATTTATGTAATTATGTTTATCCAAAACTGAGCGAAAAGGTTAAGAGCTTAATAAAAGACATGCAATATGTGTCTTTCACTACCGACATATGGACAGAACCTGGCGCGGGTGTTTCTCTGCTCAGTTTTACAGTTCATGGCATAAAAGACTTTAAAAGAGTGTCTTTAGTTCTTAAATGTGTAACACTCGATGATCGACACACGGGCGATCTGATTGCTCAAAAGTTGAACGAAATACGAGAGGAATGGGAGATTCCCCGTCAGAAGCTTCATGTAATGGTACGAGATGGTGGATCTAATATGAGGCGAGGTGCCCGTTTGTTAGAAATTAACGATATTGACTGCACCTTACATAAATTGCAATTGTGTATACGAGCGGCTTTGACGAGTAATGATTACGTATCGACACTTATGGTTAAATGTAAGCAGATTGCGGCTCACTTTAATCACTCCGTAACTGCCCAAAAAGATTTAAGTGACTTCCAAGAACGTCTGGGCTTGCGTCAGCTCTCAGTCATCCAAGAATGCCCCACTCGGTGGAACAGCAAGTTTCATATGATAGAGCGTCTTATTGAAATAAAGGATGCAATCATACTTTACATATCTCAGCACCCAAATTTGCCGCAACTTACACCAAATGACTGGCTACAACTTGAGAGTTATGCAAAGATTTTGAAGCCTTTTGAAGAAGTCACAAAGTCTATGAGCAGTACTGAAGCATGTATCTCATCCGTGATTCCACTGATCCATGTCTTAACATGTACCATGCAGAATTTTTTGAGAGAAGATAATCTCAATGACCAAGATTGCAAAAATGTCATCCAAAAACTGATTGAAGAAATTAACTACCGCTTTACTGAGCTTCATAATAATAATCTCTATACAATTAGTACATATTTGGATCCAAAATATAAAGCAAAATTTTTCAACGAAATCACGAAAGAACGTGTTGAGTCAGAACTGATCAACTATTTAAATTTACAAAATCAACGACCAATTGATGATGTCGTCATTAATGATGAACTGAACGTTAGCAATCAACCATCCACAAGCTCTGGTGTATCGGAATTATCGGAAGCCACATCGAGGACCACCACGGTGGCTGTAGGATCCACAGCCACCGCCATCACAGGAAAGATTGTTGATTCAATGTTAGCCGAAATGCTAGCTTCAGAACCTAACAGTGATGATAACGAAGAAAGTGTACCTGTACTAGATAGATTTGTAATATTCAAGTCGCTTTTAAATAATTATATTAAGGAGAAAAGAATAAATATTCAAGACGATAGCCTTAAGTGGTGGAAAAATAATCCGAAATATTATGAACTTTACGGAGCTGTACAGCAATATCTATCTCCCCCTCCGTCAAGGTCAAGTGTACCCAGCGAGCGTCTTTTTAGTAATGCTGGATTGGTGTATGACGAATTAAGAAATCGCTTGTCAGGGGAAACAGCGTCAAAATTAATTTTCATTAAAATTAATCTGCCAATTGTTGATTTTAATTATTAAAAAAATAGAGATTTATCTAAATAAATATAAACTACAAATTTTGTTTAATTTGAATTTCCAACTAAAATTATTCATATCACTTTCACTCTCTTTCTAATTCTTCCTCTTCCTCATCCGCTTCCTCTTCCTCTTCCTCATCCGCATCCTCTTCCTCACAAATTTATCCTCATCCGCATCCTCTAACTTTGTGCTTGACACTTCCTCTTCCACTTCCTCTTCCTCATAACCACTTCCTCATCAACTCTAGTAGGTACCTGCCTTAGGCATCTAAATTTATAATTAGGTATACTTAAGTACATAGGCGTAGGCGTTCCTTGTTTTTGACCATTATGTCATCGCTTATTGACAATTTGTCGACATAACATTGTAAAGCGTCTAGCAAATTAGATACCATACAAATAAATACGGTTGATCTAGCATTAAACGTTCCCTTTACAAGGTAACATCGACAGTTGACATAACCTTGTAAGGCGGTAATGCTAGATCAAACGAAGTTATTTATATTGGATATAATTTTGCTAGAAGCTTTACTTAGTTATGTCGTCAACTTTGCATGAGCTGTCAAAAAGCGAGTTTAACATAATGGACAGAGTAAAATATATATTTTTACGTTAAAATCCATTATATTCGCATGTTCCTCACGTCATTGTTTATAATTCACACGGCTCCTTTGCAATAACAGGAACCTTAATGCTATTCGAATGGGTGCCGTAAAACCTTGAAATGCTTTTCAAATAGAGCCCAACGGGAGATCGTGGAGCTTAAATAAATGTGTTTTGTTTATAGCCGGAGCAGACCTAGATATATCCCGGACTTATTGCAAACTAGGACACAAAGGCATTATGTTCATCGAACGATAGGTTATATAGATACCTAATAACAAAGCTTGTGTTTGTATAGTTATACTAACTGAACTAAGTAAGTAAACTTATGTTTCTACTAGAGGTCCCCTGCGACTTCGTCCGCGTACGGAAGAAATTCGGCCGCTACCAAAATTCACCACTTTAATTCACCCCGACCTAATTTTTTTAGGAGGTTCTATGTTATGTATGTGTCATTTTTAATTATGTATGTTCACCGATTTCTCCGTCAATAATGGACCGATTTTGGAAATCTTTTTTTATTTGAAGGGGTATACTCTCGAGGTGGTCCCATATTAATAGAATAAATATATTAATAGAATTCGGTTGAATATTTTTTTTTAACAGTTACTTGTGTTTTTTCTAATTAGCATTAAAATGAAATAAGTACCTACCTAGATACAGAAGCCATAATTCGTTAATGGTTCTAAAGTCCAAGGGCAATATTTAACTCTGTTACGGGATTGTGGTTCATAAAAATACATTAAGTATTCAATTTATCTTTTGAACACTAAAACCTCGCGTGTTGTATCATTACCTATTTATTCACTTGGAAGTCATTGTATCTGATTAATATAATCATTATTTTATTGTACCTACCTAAGTTAACCATATCTATAGATATTCGTAGTATAAACAATTTATAACTTAACTACTCTATTACATTAGGGACCTGTAATAATAGATGTACTAGGTAGGTACTGTGTAAATAAATAAATATATAATAAAAAATAGGTTATTTTAATTTCATACTTTTTATCCATTTATTTTTTAAAGGCTTAGGGTACGACCTTTCCCATACGCAGATGGCCTAGTGGTATACATTCTCCATACCCCCCTTGTATGAACTAGGCCAAAATGTGACATGCCTTTAATTTATTCTGTCAAATAAGTACATACTTCTCATAATATATTAGTAGTATGGTTCCGTAGATCTGACAAAAATATAATTATTATGTACATAGCGGGAATCATTTTGCATTCAAAATATATTATAGAAAATGTAACGCGTGTAAACCTGTAAGCTGCATTTTTAACGAATGAATTAAAAAAAACTAAATTCACTCAATCAATTAAAACAATCGAATCAATTAAACTCAATCAATCAATCAATCGACTGAATTCAATCGAAATTGGTCGCTTGAAATTCATATAACTTACTTACATCAATTTTTTTAGTTTATATCGCGATTATAACGTACCTTACCTAGCCTACCTAGCGCAAAATGCTACTATCAGTGGATAAGTGAGTTCAAATTACTTGCTGGCATTATCAACGTTGGCAGGTATTTTTTAATATTATTTATCGGTCCATCGATAATAATTCGATAAGTCAGTAGACGGAGAAACCAATAAGTCAGACTATTAATATCTCTGTTTGTTACGGGTAGTTTTGTTAAGTGTTCGATAGATAGACCACTAATGATAGCATAAGGTAATATAGTATCTTCCTATTGATATCAATAGTGCTATCGATAGAATAAAATGCGGTATTACATTTATTTATTAATGACTAGCAATACAGTCGAGTTGGTTGGCATCTCAACCGCAAAATCTCGAGTCGAGTTGCCACCTTTCATTTTTATATTATTTTATTGTATAGTGGTAACCCGACCAATAGAGACAATTGGCACAGTCAGGCAAAAAGTGTTTAAATTTTTTCATGGTTGATTATAAAATAAAGCAAAATGAAATATTATACAGGTATCATTATCGATAGTAGGTACTGAACAACGATAGTCAATACGCTATCGATACTATTTTAAGCTGACTATGGAATGTATTTTATATTTTGATTTTATGCTATTGATACCATTGATATAATAACTGATTTTAATTGATAGTGGAACTATCGATGTTTATACAACACTAGTTTTGTAGCACTAGCAAAGAATATAATTATTAAGTAAGTACCTACACGTAAGTGTCGTAATTAGATGTGGGCAACCTTCATGTCTAATATTCTAAACAATTGATATTTCATCTAAGATAATTAATAATAATTAGGATTTTTAAACAATATTCTTAGACAAAATAGTTCTAATTATGTGTTCTTGAATTCATACTAACTAAATAAAATGCAAACAATTCATTGAAAATCTTCTTTATATTTTACAATATTTAAAAATTTACATACAAAATTTCATTATACTTAAATTACATACACAACATAACAAGTTCACCGTTATACCCCCCTAACAATTAAAACATTTATTTCACTTAGTTGTCCCTTGGATAAGAACTGATATTATAGGTATCATTATAAAGCGCAGGTATCTACCTAAACCTTTAGTTACTTAAACATGTCGCCATAAAGTTAAATACACGACCACACACAAGCCACAAGGATTGCACTATTACAGTGCAGATATATAATGCATCACAACTTTGACTCCCATATAGATGTTGATAAGGTATGGAATTCCAAAGGCGATACCGCGAGCCGGTTGTGGTAACGGTTTGATAGCATACACTATGGTGTGGATCACTCTCCCAGCAGTGAATATTCTGAACAGCATTGTAGCCAACGCAGCCTCGGGGCTCGTGGTTAGGTACAGCGCGCCCAAAATCCAGAAAGCAGGAATGTTTTCCAAATCGTTGAGATGCGCTCGCCTCACTCTTTCCACGTCCGGGTCGTCGAGCTTCACTTTTCCTTTCGTCGCTTTGGCATCTTCAGGATTGGCAAACGCCTTCTTTGCGTACCTTATTCTCGACGTCAAAAACGTGACTCCTAAAAGTTTTAAAGCTAGTATTCCGGAGTACACGATATAAGACTGCACAGCCGGCTGTGACAACAACAACGCCATGATTTATTGCGAGCTAAGTGAGCGGCGGTGTAGTCGCGTCGCGCGGTAACGGGTGAATGGTAACTCTGTCTACTCTATGTCAAGAACCGAGATAGTGATAATGTTCCACTCGCGAACGGGATAAGGAGTCATGGTGACGAGCCTGTTCACTCGTCTACAGTCTACACTATAATCGTTTGATACATACTTATATACTCAATGCGAGGCACAAGTTCACGTTTGGCCGGCTACACTTAACTGTACTTTGGCGTATCTACTGGCCACGGCACTTCTTTAATGGTATTTTAAAGTTATGTGTTAGTTCATACCATAAAAATATAATAAGCTACAACTAATTATGTAGGTGTTCGTTTAAAATATGTATATAATTATATATAACATCATAATCGAAATATTAAACGGAATATAGAGTATCCTACAAGGCTGCAAATTCGTGACGGCGTACAGCCGGTAATGCCATGACTTAATGTCAAAGGATTTAATGTGTACGCTCTGTTGAGCAAACAATTCAGAGGTCATACTATCCACGAATACTTATGTCCAAACATAGTTTTAAAAGTACATTGCTCTAAATTAAATTTCTACAGCATAATACAATGCAACTTGCAGGCCCATTAACGATGTACTTATGATATACCCCAGGCGACAGCACGGCTGGGTTGGGGCATAGGCATCACAGAGTATATAGCTCACACTATTGTGAGTGAATTATTCTTGATATGCCAAAGACACGGAACAGCATAGTGGCACACAACTCACGACACGAAGGGTCCAGTTGTCATGTATAGTGCGCCGAGGATCCAAAAAGCAGGAATGGTCTCCAGATCGTTCAGGTGCGCCAGTCTTGTTCTTTCTACATCGGGATCATCTAAATGCACTTTTCCAAATCCTGCTTTTTCATCTACAGGGCTAAAGCTCACTTTCTTCTCCTTACCTTTGAAGTGACAACAGTTTAATGGCCACACAGAGTAAGACGATGTATGATTGCATAAGAGGGTCTGTCAAAGTGAACGCCATTGTACGAATTTGATACCTTTCAGTCAACAAAATTTCAAATATGCCTACTGATCCTGTTCAGGGCTAGATAATGATATTAAATGACTTCAAGTTGCGAGAGAATCGGTTTCTTCTTGGCAAGCGTGAACCATTAGAGACTGCATCTTGCATAACATCAGGCGAGAAGTAGTCAAACGCAAACCTAATACACAAAAAAATATTTATAGTAAATTATCATTATGCATGGTGTTTCAGGACGTAATACAACTATTCATGACTATTTAGTATTTATCATATTCTTATCTAGCGTAGTATTATTCATTTCTAGCGTAGTCATCATTTCATAGCAAAATTTGTAGGTGCGATTTAGTTTTCATAGAGGTTGCGTCAGACTTATACCTACTATTACGAGTAATACTCGTACTGCAGATAGATATTGCAGTTACAGTTGTTTACAATAAGCACATAGGTACTTACTTGTTATTGACATTACAAACACTCGGTAGAGATCTTACAGTCATAAAATGCATGCTTTCCGTTGAACTAATAAATGAATATTGGTGGACATTTTACACAGTGCCATCTAGCCTCAAAATAAGCAGATTTTGGGCTATGGGAACATGGATAACTGATTGAATTCTTGCTTTTTTTGTAAATACATGTTTGCTTGCAGCGACGGTGATAATGGAATGGACGGGCCCAGCGCTTGCAAATCGATCAAAATTAACAAGACAACACAATCAAGCATACCTAGCTAAAAGTATGCATATTATATTTGCCGGAAAATAGAGATAGCGAATCTAATTACTCCATGACAAAAAGAGAACACGTGTACATGTATTAGAAGTTTGTATTGTCGTATCGTACGGCTCGCATGTCGCAAAGGCAGAGTATGACTGAAGCGAGTGGAGAGCCGGCGCTCAACATAACATAATAGTCTTCAAAATCCGTACACAAACATATCAATAGGCATGATGACTACTATTTTTTTATTACCTCATAAAAAAGCTGATCATCAATAGAGCCTATCAACGAAAATAAAATTTAAAATAATTCAAAAATAAATAAGTTCTAAGTATTTTAATTTTAAGCTAGACAGAGAGCGCGCTATATTGAGCTATGACGTCAAGCCTCAGGCGCGGCATACAAATGCTATACTAACACGTGCTTTGCGAGAAAGGGATAGAGCATCCCCTCTCTATCCCCACCTAAAACTTTAAACGCTCATATCTCAGAGATTTATCAGCCAATACAATTTATTTTTTCAGTATGTGTAATGTATTTAGTTACATTTATCACTAAGCCTGTTATTTGTCATAAATTAAACATTAGGCCACATGCCTATTATGCAGAAGTATCTGAAAAACTATGACCTCTTTAGATTCCTCTACCAGATTTCTTACGATTAAAATATACTATCCAAAACACATAATCATCATCAGTGCTTGCATTATTTAAACATAATATTTATCTGTAAACCTAATATTTTATTTATAGTCGTCGTTTTTGACATATGCCTCTCATGCCTCAATTTCTGCTATGTCATAGTGTAGGTGCAATATTTGGAGTAGGTACCTACTTATTTAGAATTTCATAGATTACCACCTCGTTCACGTTTCATCGTATTCATCATGACAAGTAACTATTTAGGCAATCCATAATATAGATTTTTTCCAACGCAAACCGAAAATCGAAAACTGAACTGAACCCTTAAGTAATTACGGGTGACGGGGTTCAGTTCAGTTTTCGATTAATTAAAATTTTATAACTTCTGATAATACAATTCTACCTGGAAAATGTGGTTGTAGTTTCAACTTTTCATTCAAGGGCTGGCCTATATGAACTTACGTTTATTCAATTTTTTATTCTGAATTTTGATAGGTATATAGACTGCTTAGACTTACAAAGTAATCTTGCAGCTTACACAAGTAGTAGATAGAAAGTGGATTCGAGAGTAAAGCGATTGCAAAAAGAAAGCTAGAGACCGTTTGAAACCGGTACTACAAAATAATAAAAAAGACTTGGGTTATAAAAAAAACAAAACTTTGAGTTTTTACTTGAAAAATATTTAATAAAACAAAGTACAAATTCCATTCGCCCTAAAACAATAATTATTATTAGTAAAAATATTTTTTAATCTCCCCATGTTGGCTTACAATAAAATTCTTAGTCAACAATTAAGTAGGTACAATAAATGTATATGGAAAAAATTTAGTACGCTCCATGTGCGAAAACTACATAAACAAGCAATGCAATGCAGAAGCATATACTTAAATACCTTCTACATGATCAAAAAATAACACTAAACACCTGCTCTGTTTATATAGCGGTTATGTAGTATAATGCAGTTTGAGCACTCATGTACAGGTTGATGAGATATGGGACAGCAAAGGCGATCGCTCTTGTGGGCTGTGGTAGGGGATAGACGGCGTACACTATAGAGTGGATGACTCGGGAGAGGGTGAACGCACGAAACAGCATCGTGGCGCATAAATCCGACGGACCCGTAGTCAGATACAGCGCACCCAGAATCCAAAACGCTGGAATATTTTCCAAATCGTTGAGATGAGCGCGCCGGATCCTCTCGACGACTCCATCGTCGTACTTGACAACGCCTCTAAATAATTTGGCGTCCTCAGGGTTAGAGAAGACACGGCGGAAAAATATACGAGTGGCGATGGTCAGGACCGTCAAGCCGAACATCTTGAGCGCTAGGATACATGAGTGAACGATGAACGCCTGCACGGCCGCGTTATCCAGGGATAAGGACGGCATTATAAAAGTCGCTATCACGTAACACACAGCACACAAAGTTGTGGATTGGAGACGTCGCTCGTCACATTGGTTCGCGAAGCTACTGCTACTCGAATGAATCATTCATAACAGTATACATGCTTTTGCCTTTCTACATGGCTAGACGGAAACAGTTTGAAACAGGTTCTGTCTAAGTTATAATCGTAAAAGATTTTTTCAATTCATTAAAAATATTTAATTTACAACATGACGATATTCTTTGTATCCGAAATAATATTAATACATACCTATTTCATTTGAAAGCATCTAGGTCTAACTTAAAAATTATCAAGTAAATTTTATTTATGTTAAAATAGTTATTAAATCATATATCCCAATATATCATCCAATATACACTTCAATAGTAACATTAATACATGACTTATAAATACACACAAAGTCCATGACCGTACAGATACCTATAATACCACTTTTTTCATACATACACTTCATATAAGTGTTATCCCTAAACTGTTTATATGGCAGTTACGTAGTACAGCACAATTTGAAATCCCATGTATATGTTGATGAGGTATGGGATGGTAAAGGCGATGGCTCGTGAAGGCTGAGGTAGAGGAATGACAGCATACACAATGGAGTGAATAATTCGACCGAGAGTGAACGCGCGGAAGAGCAGTGTCGCCCACGCGACCGACGGACCTGTCGTCAGGTACAGGGCTCCTAGGATCCAAAACGCCGGAATATTTTCCAAATCGTTGAGGTGAGCGCGTCGAATTCTCTCCACCACTGGGTCATCGAACTTCACTACACCTTTCAATTTCTTCGCGTCCTCTGGGTTAGCGAAGACACCGCGTACGGCGCGAGTGGCGCCGGTTAGGCCCGTCAGCGCGAGCAATTTCAGTGTCAGGATAGCAGAGTGAACGATGAACGCCTGTACGGCTAAGTTTTCCAAAGATAAGGGGGCCATTTTAAATTGTTTGTTATCACGCAACACGCCGCGCACTGTGCTGAGCCGGAGACGTCGACTCGTGGCGTCGCTACTCGAATGAATAATGAACGGCTTCGACTTTGGTCGAGAGTAAACGACTTTGTTTTGTTATCGTCATTTTGAACGTCACCTGCCGGCCGGTGGCCAAGACCTGCCAAGACGTCATACCTAAGTAGGTGGATGTTGACTTGATGTTGCTTGCTTTTGACTTTAACGAGGAAGCTCTAACTTTACAAAGGCGTTTTTAATTTATATGCTCTGGTCGAATTGTTTTTATTTAATTATGTATTTCAATTTTGTAACTATAGGTTAATGTAATGTTATGTAAATACGTACAGGTAAGTACTATCGATTATTAATTTATTATAATCAAGAAGACGGACTTAATTGGGTTTCAGGTATTGGCATATTTTATGGAGATACTAAGTAATATGTATTGGTTTGCTATAGTAATGTCGTTCGGGCTCTTTTTAAATTTCCAGTAAAGACCTTGAATTGTGATAATGTGTGGCCCGGGTCATGGTAAGGAAAGTTACATGACGTCTACACTACACATTTAAAATGCTTATAGCAAACCTCTCGGGTGTGGGTTGGTGTTACGGTAATTGTATCATAGTTATCCAGTAAAAGCAGTATTAGTAAATACGCTGATAATAATGTGGTAACAGAAAATGCAAGCTTCTGTAATATCGCTGTAGATAAATAATTGTTAAAATGGTTGCTAGCAGCTACATACCTACTATTAACACCGTTGTGATTAATAATTAGATTTGATAAAAGTATAATAATATTAAATTATACAGCTGCATATAAATGCTATGTATGAATCTAAATTTATTATAACCTATGCACTTAAGATAGAGTGGCCTTTGCCCAGCAGTGGGACGGAATAGGCTGATATTAATAATAATAATGCACTTAAGAGGGAATCCGATTCTCCATACAAATGTATTCCCCTATTTTCATCCTGGATAATGCCGTTAGATCATATTTTTGTTATAAAATCTTGGTCTACGTCACTGTAGACATGTCTTTATCATATCATTTTTTTTCAACAAATAATAGTTAAAAAACATATAACCCTTTAAAAATGTTCATAGTAATTTTTGGAGGGTTATATTTTCTTTATTTATCAATTAGTTGCTGAAAAAAGGAAATAACAGAGACATGTCTACAGTGTACGTACACTTTATTTCATATTTGTCATAATTCGAATTTTCTTCATGGTTGGTAGTAAATCTGTGGAAGCGATGGATGCAGACAAGACAGATTAACTATTCCAAAGCTACTCCACGTTTATTAATAAGGCCCTAAGAAAGTTAAGTGACTTCTTCTTAGATAACCCTGAAATTTTGATCGAGGTTTAGAGCCTAACTTAAAAACACCGCTTTAAGTAACGTTAATTAAAATTGTACACTTCAGTTTTGTATTGCGCAGAAGTTAAATAACGTTTGTTAACTTATGCAGCGATTTTAAGCCCTCAATAACATCAGATGTTTATCTCGAATGGGATTTGCAAGAAATTTTAATAACGCAAAAATAATCGCCCCCGGGTGGACTTGAACCACCAACCTTTCGGTTAACAGCCGAACGCGCTAACCAATTGCGCCACGAAGGCTTATGTGAGCCTGTATGAAATTAATCTGCTGTCTATGTATAAATATGTATATATGAATAGGTATCAAAATTAAATCGTATGGTTGGTAGTGAAACAACTGTTTACAACAATAATGAAGCACTCTCAAGGCAGATACTACGAGTAGTAAATAAGCACTACGATAATAAAATTCTAAAGTAAATAATTTTGCAGGGAATACTTTTCTCGTATCTTGAGTTGACGAGCGTAGACTTATGGCATGTTCCATTTTGTCACTGCGCTCGAGCCTGTTTGTCAATGCCATGATTCACGTCTTTTTCGGGACATTTTTTACGACACTTTCCTTATGATTAATACTCGTAGATAAGTTTCTATTTTTTTGTGCGAAAATAAGTACTTATAATAAATATGTGTATGTAGTATGTACTTATTACTTCAATAAAATGTTAAGAAAACTGCAAGTAGCAGATGTAGGTACCTACCCTAGTTTTTATCGTGCTTATAGGTAAGAATGTCTATTACTTACCTCCTTATATATATATATATATATATATAATCATTGATTACTTACTACTAAGTTAAAATAATGTTGTTTTTAAGTACTTAGGTAACAATTTCTTAGAGGATTCAGCTTTCTAGCTGTTTTTTTTAAACAATGGAGTGACAAGACGAGGTAGATATTTGCCTGGTCGTAAGCATCACGATTGCCTCATTACAGTAGCAGTGCCAGAATTGTGAACGTGCGAACAAAATCCTGTGCCGCCCTGATTTGCGCTCGTCACCCTGAGATACTAGATGACAGTCATTTCTTGGGTAACATTTCTCTTCAAACGTGACTGAACTGTGGTCACCCAAACATCCAAAGACTGATGTCGTACAATGACTGAAGTGGTCACTGTCTGTCTAACTGTAACTAGTCCGCTAAACCATGATTTGATAACCTAGGATATGTTTATTTGGTGGTTAAGTACCTAGGTACTTAATACTTACTAGTCTCTTCATACCCAACAATTCCTCTGGTAACATTGCCCTTCAAGCCGAAACAGTAATGCTTGCACACTACTACTTCGCGATTGAATAACTGGCAAAGGCATGCTACTTCCCCACTCGGACTCTGCTATAGTCTTACCACTACAACAATAGAGTCCTACCGCTGTACAATGATTCTTGTTATAAAATATTTTTATAGAGCACTAAAGTTTTTGATAAATAATAAATAATTTCTTGGAGTTGTTTTGTGTGTTCACAAATGTGTGAATAGGAGAGTGCGTACGATGTGCCAACCCAGCCGAAATCGATGTGATCCAAATAAATAATGGGGTCGTTACCCTTTTCTCTTATTCTAATTGAATTGTATCTTCTTATTAGATGTCGCCCGCGACTCCGTCCTGCGTACGGAAGAAATTCGCCCTGCTCCGAAATATTTTCCATACATGCTTCCATAGTCCTAGCAAAAACATTATTGTTTTATTTTTATTTTCATTAGTGAGTACAACGACGATATACACAAGTTATACTTAACTTCAAAAACACATAATTTTTCATACAAAATTTCAACCCTCATTTCACACTCTTAAGTCATCCCTGTCAAAAAGTGTTGACAATATCATTTTTTATTTTAAATGAACCCAAATACCAAAACCCCAATTTTCATGACTGATAATTAAATTGATAATTTATTGCTTTAATGATTTTCATGGCTCCGTATCGAAAAGACTATCAGGGTAAATGACTATGTTTGCAGAACGTCGCCACGTGAAATCGTCTACATGGTGACGATGTCTTGAGTGGTAAAACGACTTACTAGTAAAACGTCCAAAATGTGAAAACGTCCATTATACAAAAGATCAGGGACAACCAGCAACAAAACAGTAAATATTTATCTTTACAAACTAAAATTTCGAAAAATCCTTCTTAATACACCGAAGGGGTGTACTCTACGTGCCTCGACGCATCAAGATAAATACACCCTCTAAACAACCAGCGGTTAGCGGTTAGGCTGTGCGTTGTCTGTCAGTCAGTCAGACAGGACAGAGATTCTTATAGTATTAGATAGATTGAATGAGGCATCGAGCCCCACATTCCATTATCTACCTGTATCTAATACCAGCAACCCTTTACTCTCGGCTTCTTCAAAATTCTCTTTGCTGGACTAAATAATAAGTAAGAATTTCATTCACTATTATTTTCTCATATCGTAAATGTTATAAGTACTATGAAAACTGGCGTTATTTTCTCAAATTAATGTTTGTCGCTTGCGCCATCTGCGAAATGTTTTGCATGTGGAACCTCACACTACAGTTTCGATCGCATCAACACGTCGCAGTTTTCATATAGTAAACTTGCCAACAATATTGCCACAGGAATGGTTGGAGTCGCAAGGTATAGAGGTATCCAAAGAAGAAGATATACCAGAAGATGCGTACATGGAGAAGGAACGATGGAAGAAGGTCCCGCCTCCGGTTAGGAAGAGCGCGCAAGAGGACAAGCTGCGTCGCTTCTTGGAGTACGATGGGATGGTTCTAGCGTAAGTACCTACTTTTTAACCGACTTCATAAAAGGAGGAGGTTCGACTGTATGTATGTTTTTTTAATTTTGTGTTTCACCGCCACACAGTGCAAAAGGTACTTGTTAGATAAAACTTTGTTACTCATTAATGTTTAGTGAGTATCGTCACTCCATCGAGTCTCAGAGCGTCACACGCTACGTTTGCCGTGCGTGGTCTCCACTCTAAGAACACATCTAACCCAGCGGTTATCGCTTCTGCGAGCATACACATAGTAATGGCCGGCCCACTGCCATCTCAACGAGCGCGCAAAATATCAGATTTCACCCGCGCTCTTTCATTTGTTTAGGGTCGAAAATCGCATGATACAAATTGATGATGATAATGGTTTTGAGCAATTTAGGTGGAATTTTATTTAGTTATTCAAAATAAGCTTGAAATAAAAAAAATACGGTTACTCAAATAAAATATTACTTAGTCTGGACTAGCTTATTCGTAAAAAAAATGTTGTGGTTGTCGTTGATAATTTAGAGGAGCATTTGAATAAAATAACTAGTTTTTTTTGTTCGATATTTGTACTTCGTGAAATCACTTGAATTGGCATCAACGCAAGATCAGCGCTGTTTGATAAACAGCACTATGCTGAGTTGAAGCCATTTTTGTGACATCATCCCAGACTGTAATTATATTAAAGTTATACTACTTACAATGATATTACAAAATAAATTACATTTCTTTCTTTCTTTTACTTTTTTTTCTGATTTAAAGGCGTGTTAACAGCCGCATAAGAGGTCGGTAACGTATTTGTACCCTGGTACTGGTATTGCAGATCTCCATAGGCGACGACGGCGATTGCTTACCAACAGGCGACCAGTTCGCTTGTTTGCCATCTACTTATGGCATGAAAAGACACAAGCTCATTAGACTTGTGTTTCTATTATTTTTGCTCTATTGTAAAACAATACGATACGCAAACGTAGAAATTTGAGTAATTTCTATATTAATGCAAACAGCAAATGATTAATATTATCAACATTATCGTATCATACAATCCTTTTGATATTAACTCTCGTACGGAATTATGATTTGTACCTACATAACTTATTTTTCTTATATTGTGCAACATGAAATATTGGACCAAAAGCTATTAGGTCAACAATAATATTAAGACTTTTTAGGATTCAGTAAAACTCATAAAATAAAGTGACCAATCCCTAGCTCACCCGATGCGCTCTCTCGAGTCGGAAATCTCTCATGCAACGCTTTTGATACAATTTGCGTACAGACGTCAGTTCCATGCAGGTAAAATATTCACGATCCAGCCCGGTGATTGGTAATTCCATTCGATTAGAGCCGGGATGGATTGAGCTGAGTCTGACAATGCCCGCGGGTAAACACCGGCATCATCCGGTATGCCCAAATAATCCCGTGATCTCGTAATGACTGAAATCTACAGACTGTCAGGAACAAATTGCTACTCGTGCCTTTTAACCTTTGCAGACAGTTTCAATCGTGAATACTGAAGCCATAACATTTATATCTATCTACCGGGTGTTCTGTAATCCGATAGATGACCGACTTATTCTAGGACATTAGGTCAAGTTTTTTAAATTAAATGTTTCAGAGAACTCCCCGCTAGCATCTACTTAGGTAGGTATACAAAGTTTTATGCATCCAGACTAATTTTGGAGAAAAAAAATCTATTTGTCGCCTCTGATACCTCTTCTCGAACGCTGCTATAGAGAATATAGATGCGCATCTTCCGGCGGTGAAAACTGTACCAATTTGAGTTGATTTAGACTCGTTTCTGGATCATATTGATAAATCCAAGATTCATGATCGTAATAAAGTCGACACGAGCCTGTTTCTAATTTACCAAGCATGTCTCGGCACCATTCCACGCGGGTCTGCTTCTGAGCATCAACGGTGAGGTTGTGCGGCGACCCATCCATCCTCAAGGTTATCATCCTCAAGCGAAGTGCTCGTGTAGAATCTCGCGAAACGCTTCCCGATCCAAGCTGCAGTAAGTGCTGAATACCGTCATACGTAATTCGCCTATTCATTTTATTCAATTTTTCACTGCTAGCTCGTTTTACTCGTAGAAAAGCTTGCCATTTGAATTCTATCACACGATTCATCCTTATTTAGGCGACATATCATCATCATTGACAGCTATAAGACGTCCACTGCTGAACGAGGCCACATAAATATGAAATCTTAAAAAAAACTATTTTTTGATGATGAGACTATAGTCTAAATCACGTAAAAAATGCAAGCTTTGTATAGATGCTGGCGGAGAGTTATCTGAAAGATTCAATTATAAAAACTTGAACCATAGAAAACTCTCCACGCATATGCTCAAATACACAGAAAAGCGAAGCCCTACTCTTAGTCTCTTCAGTGCTCAAATATGATGTCCTAGAATATGTCGGCCGTCTAACGAATTACGGATGTGAAAGTTCTTATTTTAATTTATAAAAATAATCATGTTTCCAAAAACAATTACTGGTTAGCGTATCATAATTTCTTTCACAAAACATTCTGCGTTTCTTTGTTTAGCTTTGACTAATTATTTATTTTTCTATTTATTTGTTGTATTTCGCATAATTTTTCAGTCACACGCAATTTTGCTCTACACATCGCTTTGTTATAGTAATGACAGTCATTACATAATGTTATGCTCAGTACTTTCTATTAATTTCATTTCACTAAAACATTATTTGCACACTTGCTTGGTGGCTATAGCTAACAAAGGCGTGGTATTTCCAGCAAGTGTAGACCTAAGAAAGTCGATCAAAATTAGGTTGCGTCCAACTCGAACGTTTTCTCCCGAGACAAATCCGGGCAACTGGGATTTATTTCCCAGTTCTAGTTACCCGTATCGAATGCCAATACCTCTCACTTTAGATACCTAGTGGCCACCAACCTGAGTTTCGTTTTTTTTCTGTTTACGTTCTGATGCTCTATTTTCAAATATCTTATCGAAATGAAGATAAACTATCATGATGACATTTAATGACTGAATAATGCGCGATATACTGATTGTGATTACGCAATGTTTAATATTATTAACTCGAGTATCAATTGCATTTCTACTGTAAGCAAAGAATGTAAAAATAAAGACATGCATATCCGTCTAAACATCTGCGTCCCAGTATGTACCTACGTACCTATAGGGACCTAAGACTTTAAAAAAATCCGCCATCTGTTAAAACTCTCTCTGTCTCTACTAACTACGTCCCATTCCCATCGCTCTCGAATACGATGGCCTCGTTTACACTGGAAAGTATGTAGTAGGTATACCATAGGTAGTACCAGCTGCGCCCCGCGGTTCCACCCGCGAATCTTGGGAAGGTACTAAAAAGTACTAAAGCCTATGTCTTATTCCACGGTATAAGCTACATCTATATCTACATCCAAATCCGTTCAGTCGTTTCAGTGTGAAGTTGTAACAAACATACACACACTACCAAGAAACTTTCGCATTTATAATGTAAAGTAAGATAGGAATAGGAAGTAGGATACTTGTGCAACGTCCAGTGCACATTATAGCATAGCTGAGTCAGTACCATAGAGATTGTTCCATTTGCCCTGCCTATCCCTACGATGACATCAATGATTAATTACAATAGCTTTACATTCATCAATCGTTATGAGACCTATGTCAACCGTTGTTATCGTGAATTACTCAAAGACTACAATGTATGGGACTATAATCACTCCATTTTTGCACGAGCTTAGCAAACTTGTATTCTATAAGTTATTATTTCTTGTATCTTTAATCATTGCTACACCTACATAAAATAAAACAGCCTATATATAGCTACTGTGAACGGCGTGATTACATTACCGCTAAATATATAAGGTAGACCTTCTATTCAGATAATAGCGCATTTTCATATTTATCCTCCAAAAGGAATATCACAGAAAGTGCCAGGAGCAATAAATAAATAAGTCTCTTTTATCTTGTGTTCATTTAACGTACTCGTGTTCACGTGGAACGTGGATGGGGCTACTAAGCACGAAATCGACTCCACATTACCCGAGGCTTAGGCGTCAGTTTCAGGTTTCAATATTGAGCGCTCGCTCGATACGAATTACGAACTGTTTGCATGTTTTGCGTAAACCGGCGCAATTAAGTATTTGCAGAATTGAGGCATTAGGTAGGTACCTCGGAAAGCTGTTTATACCCCACCCGTGTTGCCAGGCTCTCCCTTGCTTGTCTTTGAGCTTAAATCAATGGAGGTGGCAAGCCAAGGCGTGCCTCTTTCGCCAAAGGGTAGCTAGTTTGTAGTCAGTGACCATATACCCTCTGTATGTGTTTGTTTTAGTGGTGGAGTAACTTCCTTCTTTCTCTGTGTGCGTTCATATGAACGGGAATTTGTTTTATTAATGTAAGTTTGCTTGAAAGTGTACCATGCGTGTTTCCGTCGTCCCCCGCAACATGAAAACGAGTACACAATGTGCAACAAAAAGGTTCAACAATACTGAAGTGTATGTATGTACCCATCATAATGTACAAATTTTACAATGGGGCCAACCCTGAAATCGCGAAAAAAAACCCAGCTGTTCCATACAAAAAGTTCATTGACCTTGGGCAAAATGTATGGTACAGCTGATTTTGTTTTGTGACTTCTCCATTGATATATGCTCTAACCAAGTTTCTCGTGGAAAGTAAACAGTGGAAAATTGAAGCTGCCCGTTCATGAGAATTTGAAATGGAACTTCCCGGTCCTATTGCAAGTCTACCTGCTTAATTAAAGCTTGATTCTATAGGGCGATAGTATCTCGCGAGATAGAGGTAGAGTTGATCCAGTTTTATATTGATATATATAAATAAATATTAGGTAAGAACCGAAGCACAAGACAAAAACTTAAAACTAACTAACTAAACCCCTACCGCTAAAAGGTAAGAAAGTATTTAATTTTTCATTGCTAGTTTAGTTTTAATACTTTTAGTGTAGTTTTTAATTAGTGTATATCATTATTCTGACGACATACAGCCTTACCTAAAATAATCTCGATTCTCTTAGTCACTGCTTAAACTTCTCTGTCTTGTTCTTGCATGTTACACTTCACGTCAGAGAGAAGATGGCAGAGCATCTTAAGCAGTGACTAAGGGTTGAGAAGTATTATTTAAGTAAGGCCGATATTGTTTGGTTTTGGTTAAGGTCCATGACTAAGTATTATGATTAACCTATAACATGGGATTAACCAAGGATTGACCAGATAATGAGAAAAAAAAGATTAACTGAATTTTATTCGTGATTTAAATGTCTGTCTCATTAATAAAGAAACATAATAATGAGCACAATGAATTAATCTCGACTTACTGCGATACATGTCACTGTGTGTGTGGTCATGATGATGAAACGTGGTCTTTAACTGCTGGCCTATTGGAGAAACTCAGGGCGACGTAACGGGCAATGGAGAGAGCTGTGCTCGGAGTTACCTTGCGCGATAAAATCCGGAACGAGGATATTCGCCAAAGAACCAAGGTCACCGACATTGCTCGCAGGGTTTCCAAGTTGCAAGTGGCGCAGGGCAGGCCACATCGCTCGAAGAACTGATAACCGATGGGGAAGGAAGGTTCTTGAGTGGCTACTGCGAACCGGAAGACGCAGCGTAGGTAGGCCTCCCACTAGGTGGACGAACGACATTGTAAAAGTCGCAGGCAACTGGTGGATGCAAATGGCAGGTTGTCGTACATTTTGGCGGTCTAAGGAGGAGGCCTTCGTTCAGCAGTGGACGTCTCCGGGCTGATGATGAACGAGGCCATGATGATGGGCATGGGATGGTAACCTTGTATAGTGTTGTACTTGTATGAATAAGCACAAGCAGCAAGCAAGCAGCTTGTATGTTGCTTGGACGCAGCTGCACGTGCGTCGGGCTCTGTTTTCACTCTTTGAAAAAGGTCACCGGATGTGATCGAAACTATAGTCGGAGTATCCGATTTAATTAAACGTGAGTATTCCCGTATGAATAAAACAAAAATGTATGAATAAGGTTAACTTTAAATAGCAATAAGCTGACTAAGTACCATTTTCTTAGATAAACTAGATTTTACGTAGTCTGGACGTTTTACTAGTAAGTCGTTTTGCCACTCAAGACATTGTCACCATGTAGACGTTTTCACGTGCCTACGTTCTGCAAACATCGTCATATGTTCGATACGGAGCCGCTTTTCTTTACCTAAGTACCGTAGTGTAGTCTTAAGGTACATTGTCGTGCATCACGGCCGACCACAGCCGCGCGCGGCCGATGCAGCAATATGTAGGTATATACTCGCTATATGAAAATGTATGGCGCCGCCTTATCGTCGGTCGCGCACGTCGCCGTCGGAAGCTCGCGTCGCGTCGGCCGCGATGCACGACAGTGTACCTCTATATCTAAGCTCTCTAGTCTCGGCAAAAAATTACCATTACTACCTTACGTAAGAGCGTTGGTAACAACGTCGTATCTTAATTGAATTGAAGATTTTCACAGGCGACGATTTTTCAAACAGGTTTAATAATGATTGTAAGGCCACAGGGGGAGGCAGCTGACCGAGTCTGAGGGGGAGGGTGACAAACCACCGCCGCCGCCGGCATGGGTGGCGAACCTGGATGCTCACTAACCTATTGTCCCGGGTGTGTGATAGAGAACTATTAGTAGCGATGCGAAGCGTCCTGAGACTCAAAACGAAGTCGAGCAAACCGATGCGACACGCGGTAGCCTATAGCGACTGCATTCGACCACTATGCCTCCACAACTGGCATATAACTCAAAAGTGGTCACAAAGATGTAATGATTATGAGTTTGTAATATGGTTGGAATGATCTCCTGAGGAATCACTGATATGATTCGGAAATTATTTTATTAAGTCGCACAAGCTAAGTAGTATACATGTTTGCGCTTTGTCGTATCATGTCGCACCGCCCAGCAACGCCTTGTTTGCCGCATCATACATAATTATTATATACAGTCTGTAACAAAAAGTTGTTCATAATGATGAGTACATACATACCCTTCATTATTGAAGTTTTTTGTCACGCATTGTATCGAACTACCTATACGAACATGCCAGTTTAGTTCACTGTTAGTATGAATTCACTGGAATTCACTACTAATACTAACTGAGTTGTTATACATTTCCACAAATCTCCACACAGTATGAAATCCAAGAGTGGACGATCACCTTTAGTCGCCTAAGAGGGCCAAAGCGTGCTCCTTGAAGTAGCCGCAGCTCACCGTATGGTCACAAAAGAAATAATAGTTAGTATGGTTTGCCGTAGATCATACACAATGTATCACTAAGGAAGCGCAACTTGCATTGCATCGCATCGCTTAAATTTATCGCTTTCCGTCGCATATCTAGGACAACAGGTAAAAATTACCTTCATGTTAATTGCCGACTTTAATTGCGTACTGTTCGCGTAGCTCGAGCAAAGCCTTTTAAACTAACTTATTACAAAGGATAGGTAAAATCCATTGTGATTTTAATGAAGCTCACCAGATTTACGTCTAACAAAATGCCAGTTTTGCTATCCCTATTTTGATAGTGAACATTATTGTGACAGAAGTGGGGCTTTAAAGTGTATGGTTCCTATGATCACTATTAATTTGTGATAAAAAAAAGTGCAATTAATTTGTTTGGCATAGCTATCTCAATATTTAACAAAAAGCCTGAAGGAAGACTGAAATGGACTGAATATTATGTTACTTCTTACGTGTATATAAACCGAATATATATATTGATGCAGGTATATAATGAGCTATTTTAATGTCTGAAACAGTAGAATATTTAGATTAGAATCTTTACTTAGGTTAAGAAAATTACAATATAACCAAATTTATTTTTGTTTATTATTATTCTACTCTGCATCCGTAACCCCATCATTGGTTCAATGATCCAGTAAGCCCTTGTGCTAACGATGCTGTCAGTTCGCTCCCTCTTCCATTGTGCTGAAAGCTTTTTCGTCGAAGCTTTTCGTCTGTCGTTCGGAATGGACGTTAACTTTTTCAAAAGTGTTTTCAGGTTTTCACTTTGTTTGGGTTCGAAATATTTTTGCATTCTACTTTCGCTTTGTTATTGTGTTTTACAAACAAATAGCGCAATATTTGCTAACAGTTAGACTAACTGTGTAACAGCGCAGCGTCCCGCGTGTTTTACCAGTTTACCCGCTTTTTCCAGCACTATATGGCTGTAATGTGCATTACTTGGACGAGCGTAGTTTATTTTGCCCCCAGAAAAATTAAACAAAAACCGAAAAAGTGCGTGTGAAACTGCGGATCGCAGCAAGATGTTATAGAACTTAATTATGATCAGATATTAATCATATCGCTTGTCCAGGTTGGATACAATTGGCATGGCTATGCACAGTGGCGTTAGCTGAGCACTAAATAATGTTTAGCCCTTAAAACCCCTTAAATACCTGATTACAAAAAAAGCAAAAAAAATATTGTTTTTTTTTATTAATCCAAAATAACCAATTTTCATCACTATTACTGTAAACCAAAGATAATATATAATACTACTCGTACTAGAGGTCGCCCGCAACTTCGTCCGCAACTTCGTCCGCGTACGGAAGATAGGTATTCGCTCGCTCCCAAATACTCGTATTTTCCATACAGCTGCGTTAATTCAATTTTTTACCCTCTTGCCTTTTTTCCCCTTAGTTATTGGCATCGCACCTTGTGCATTCTGCCAGTGTCAAGTTAATGAGTTTTCAAGTTTTTATGGTATCATCAAGTCAAATATATCATGAAATCAGTCAGTCACACGAAATTAGTCTTAGTCAAATCCAAGTCATGCCCTAGTAAACTTGTGGCGACTTTACTATGAGCTTTTACGGAGTTTTGAAAATATCACGAAAAGAAACGTTTCACCACATTATATCCCTTGCCCACACTCGTGCATGTAACTCAACACTCAATGAATAAAACACCACCTGTTTCAATAATTAATTCGCGATAAAACACAAGTTTAAGAAAATAGTAGATTGCAGTGACATGATTTTTCCGTGTTCCCGCCAAAACTCCATTATTTTCGTTGTTTTTTTTTTTTTTTTTCTTAGTTCTTGGCATCGCACGTTGTGCATTCTGCCAGTGTCAAGTTTATGAATATGGAGGTTTCTTTTATTAAAATTAAGTCAAATATGTCATTAAAACACAGTCAGTCACACGAAACCAGTCATAGTCGAGTCCAAGTCATGCCCTAGTAAAGTTGTGGCGACTTTACTATGAGCTTCTACGGAGTTTTGAAAACAACACGAAAAGACATGTTTCAGCACATTATGTCACTTGCCCACACTTGTGCATGTAATTCAACACTCAATGAATAAAACACCACCATTTTTAATCATTAATTCGCGAAAAACCACCAGTTTAAGAAAATAATAGAATGCAACGACATGATTTTTCCGTGTTCCCGCCATAACTCTCATTTCGAGTATTGATTGCTACTTTCTGGCATAAGTTAAATAGTGCAGCGATAAAAAAAATAAGTTTATAAACATATGTTAAGAAACAAAATCTTTTTATTAACTTATGAAGTTATTAATAATTTCACACCAATAAACTACTCCGATATATTTATATTAGTCTTTGTAAAAGGTGTGGTCCTTACTTATGTGCTATTTCAATCTTTCCAAGGTTATAAATCATGAAAATAATGTAAAATTTTAAATATATCTACATAGATAGCGGACTGAAAATAAAAAACTAGTAGGTTCTTTAGGTAGGTACAATTTTTTTAGTATTGTACTACTTATACTTAATGTAGATATAAGTATAAACTAATTAACTAAAACGAAACGTAACGTCAGGTGACCAAATATTGTCGATAATGAAGTGTAGTTCTTTTATTTTAGTAGGCGAGATTTAAATCGTCTAAAACGATTTATTTGGGATTTTAAGCCGCCTCATTTGGTTTTAAACGTATAAAATCGGTTTTTTTACATCTATACTACGGTTTTTTAGCAGTCAGCATTATTTTGAAAAGTGACATTTCAATCTGTCAGTTTAGTCCGTTTGATTATGAATACGAGATAGGTATTTGGATTAACTTTTTAAAACAAAAGCAATAATATTTTTTACTAGAATTGATTTAGAGTGGTGAATATGGGGACGAAATAATTTGTAATTTACCCAGCAGCGGTACAGAAGATATTTGGGAGCGCGGCGAATATATTCCGTACGCGGACGAAGTCGCGAGCGACCTTTAGTGTTTATATTATTGTTCTTCCTTAATATCCTATAGAACACTTATGAAAACATGATTATATTAGGTAGCCAGAATGTTGTAGCTTTAAACTTTTTCAAAATACATCCCTGCTATGCCACGTGTACCTATAGAAGTTAATATAAGTACCTACTGTTTTTGAAACTAAGTATTGCGACGTAGAGTCGTGTTCGTATTGCGATAACAGTTGCCGACACAATTTAAAGTTAAGACCATAATGCAAGCAGGTGCCACCTGTAAAAGGAAATTATACGCCAAGAAAACCCCCAGCCCCCGGTAATGCTTGTGTGTGAGTGGGTGAAACAAATAGGTACAGAAATAAACTTTATATACAGGGTTAGTTCTAAACAGTTATAGCAACATTTTAAGGGCATATTCAGTACATCAATTCAAACTAAGTTTTACTATGGGGCCAACATTGAAATCACGAAAAAAACTACAACTCAGCTGTTCCATACATTTGCCCAAGGTCGATGAACTTTTTGTATGGAACAGCTGATATTTTTCCGCGATTTTAATGTTGGTCCCTTAGTAAAAGTTGTTTGTTTTGATGTACAGAATATGCCCTTGAAAAGATGCTAACTGATTACATCTAACCCTATACCATTCTAAGACTAAGATATACCGGGTGTTAGTTTGAACACCGTTATCCTTCTAGGATATCATTGTACTCATCATTATGAACAACTTTAACTATGGGGCCAACCCCGAAAACAAGAAAAAAAACAGCTGTTCCATACAAAACGGTTCATCCAACTTGGACCAAATTTATGGAACAGCAGATATTTTTTCGCGATTTCAAGATTGGCCCCATAGTAAAAGTTGTTCATAATTATGAGTACAATGAAATCCTAGAAGGATAACGGTGTTCAACCTAACATCCTGTATACGTAGGGCGGGTAAGAGCATTCAAGCACCTAGAGTTGACTGTAACTTAATTTTCGATTTCAGCATTATATAAACTTTATTCGAGGAATTTTCCTCTTCATTTCCTTCAATACCTACTCAAAGCGAGAATCATTATATCGCATTATAAGTGCCTGCGTAAAGTTCCCTCTCCATTCGACAAGCGGTCTCCCGACCGTAGCCGTCTTTTATGATCCATAAACATGGGCCTATATCATTCCAGGGATTTTTATTCTAAGTAGGCAAGCCATAAATATCAAGTTCTTTATAATGAAAATATGGAAACCTACTTACGCATTCTATTGCTTTCTTATATGTATGCGTATAGCCGTAAACGTCTAAAGGGAAATTTTAAACGAGTTTGTAATCCGACTACGAAAATACTCGTTCTTAATTTACATATTAATAGTAATAATAATAATCTTTAAAAAAAAACAAAAAACATTTAATAATCATCATCATCATCAGCCCGGAGACGTCCACTGCTGAAGGAAGGCCTCCCCCTTAGACCGCCACACTGTACGACAACCTGCCATTTGCATCCACCGGTTGCCCGCGACTTTTACAATGTCGTAATTATAACATAAACACAACGTTATGTACGTATAACATTCATTTAATATTCATTCATTGATATTGTATATTCCTTCACGTTTGAACTACGACAATCAAATATCAGATTAAGAATAATAGCACAAGTAACAAGTTTGTTGAAGCGGTGGTTGAGATGAGCGATGGCTATGAACACTTACAGTATACGGTAGGATTGATATTTGTGGAATGTTTCGGCCGATTTATCATGATCTCGGGTTCGACCTCGACCGCCGGGAACCCCAATATGCCTCCGCAGTTTTATTTCAATGCGCCTTATATTAAGTCATAGACATATTTCGTGTATATATGTGTGAATAAGAGTCGGATTGCGAAGGACGCGGTCGTTCGAAAGGTTAAATTGAGGATTTGATTTCCGCTGATACAAGAAACCCCACCTATTTCTCCCTATGTCGTAATTCCGCCTGGTTTGTAGGTGGCAAAAAGGGATGTTTATTTATTAGTGAAAGGGAAATGTAAACAAATAGGTGGAGTAGATAATGCAACATGGTTTCGTATCACTTAGTAAGCTCTGGTTGTGTCATTTTTACAACGGTAGATACTACTCAATCAACACATCTCAGCCATATCTAGCTCACGTAATAACACATGATTTTAGGATTCCGTACTCTGGTACGGAACCCTAAAATCATGTTAACATGCACACAACACAACAAAACACACATGTTGTTGTTATCTGTTAGCGTGCTAACAGAATCTAATTTTAGCATCTAGACATTTTCATTACTTGCATCTTGATAGTAAAGCAACAAAAACTTAGAACTGTCAACCACGACGAAAAAGCTCGAAATAACACCTAAAATAAATTAAATATCTGTCCTGACTTAACTACTGAGTAATAGACAACGTACAGCCTAAGCCGCTCGATGTAGAGACTTGAAATTTGGAGGGTGTATTTGTCTTGATGCGTAGGGGTGAACAAAGAAAATTCACCTCTACCCCTAAGGGGGTAAAAATGGGTAAAACTTTTGTATGAAAGTCCTTTGTTTTTGAACTTTTAGTCTTTGAAAGTTGTATTTGGGTAGTTCATTTGAAAAAAAAAAGCTGTTTTAATTATTTTTTCGACAGGTTGATTTAAGGGGGTGAAATCGGGCATGAAATTTTGAATGGAAAGTTCTTTGTTTTTGAAGTTATACTGATAAAAATTGGTATTTGGGTAGTTCATTTAAATTGAAATATGTTGTTTTAAATATTTTTGAAAGGGATGACTTAAGGGGCTGAAATGGGGATGAAATTTTTTACGGAAAATATTTGTTTTAGAAAGTTAAAGCGATGAAAATTTGTGTTTGTATAATTCATTTAAAATAAAAAAATGCTGTTTATATATTTTTTGACAGGGATGATTTAAGAGGGTGAAATGGGGGATGAAAAATATTGAATGGATAATTCTTTGTTTTAAAGTTATTCGCTCGGGATGATTTAAAGTAGTGGGGAGGAAAATAATTAGTAATTAACCCAGCGGTATGGAAGATACGAGTATTTGAAGAGCAGGGTGTTTTTTTCCGTACGCGTACGATGTCACGGGGCACATCAAGTTTTTTATATAACAAATCACATTCATAGTTATTATAAATTTGTTTAAAGGGTTATATTTTTTGATTGATTGCTCTAGAGAGAGGCATTATCCAGGAAGAAAATAACTGTACACATTTGTATGCAGAATCGCAGACCATAGATTCCCTCTATGTAAAAGTGATAAAAGATGTACTTACCTAGTAAACACAGTAAATACAGTGAGAGTAATTATAGGAGAGCTTTGAGTGGAACAGGGTCGATGTTTCAACTGTGTGTCGAACGTCGGCGGGCATCAACCGCAGCGCTGGCGCCTCTCGCGGTTTCACCCTCTGATCCCGCCCGAGGCAGTAACTGCTGTAGCTCGTTTTAAGCGAATGAACTATACCTACCTACTTAGTACTGACTAGCGAACTCTAACTGAAATACACACTAAGTATAAGTACTTTATGATTATATATAAGTAGGTACTCTATAGTGCATAGTTACTAATTAGTAAGTACGTGTATTTGTTACATTTTCACAGTGGATTTGAGTAAACAATTTTACTATCGAAACTGACGTGGTTTGTGGTTGTTTTGGTCACCGGATGTGATTAAAACTAGTCGGAGTATTCAACTAGCGTGGGGATTATAACACCCCAATATACATTATACACCGTGAAAGACGGTGTGTGTATTGAGAAAATAAAAAAATATGCGTTTTCAAAATGTTTTTTTTGTAAGTTAATAGTTTTTAAAAACTGCATACCCTGTATAAAAACTCGGTGCACGCCACTGCCCCCACCCCCCTTAACAATTTCCGGCTGTTGATGATGATGATGAGTAGTAGTTTGAGTAGCATTCGGAATGGATAATGGATATAGCTTATACCCTGGATTGACACATAGACTACTTTATATAACATTGGCCATAGCTATTAGCTCGGGATTAACACATAGGCTACTTTTAACCAAATTGGGCATATCTATAGTAACTCTGGATTAATACATAGACTATTTTTTATCCCATGGGCACAGAATAAATAATAGTACTCCGTACAGAAAGTTCACTCCGCAAAGGAATTGAAATAAATAAGGACTCTATCTACTAGGCAATAAAGTAGCAATTCAACTCGCACAGCGCTGGACACCGCTCGCTATATTCACCTAGATATACCGCTCTATTTCTATCACGTATGCTTAGTTACGTGCGACGAGGCGACCGTACGCGGCCACTGACTTCAGCCTTGCAATGTCCGAACTTACCTAAACTGCGGAGTGACACCCCCCTGCCGCATGGGATACAGTAACTCACTTAGATAAGAGCAACAAAACTCCCTCCGTGCCAATCAATGCAGGTGGATCTACCGCATCATTTGTTATTGTCTTGTTATCTTATCTCTGGTCATAATAATAAACACGACCCGCAGTCGCTGGGTCGTTAATAAATCACGGACGGCTCCGCGGCACCCGTCGGGACACTTGTCTGGCGGACGCTTTTTATTTTTATTCTTTTCCGTATTTTGCAGGCGATATAGGAGAATATTCCAAGATTAATTGCGTGTCTAAGAATTTGTCTACTGATAGCGTAGCGCAAACTGAATGTAGCTTTAGTCTGGTAGGGTGGTCATAATTCGCGTAGACGTTGGTGCTACGAGACCAGACCAAACTGCATTTTGCTATTTGCAAAATAAATGCAAGTTTTTTTTTGTTTTATTAAAGGTAAAGTTAGTTTCGTGAATTTTCATATTCGTATTTATAATTAGAATAGAAAATAGTGAATAGACCCTGATATTTATCCGAAACTAAAATGATGTACTGTAAATTGCAGAGAATTTGCAGTAAAACAGTAAAAATAGTAGCAAGACTTACTTTTTAACCGACTTCAAAAAAGGAGGAGGTTCTATGTTCGACTGTATGTATGTTTTTTTATTGCGACTTCAAAAAGGAGGAGTTTCTATGTTCTGTATGTATGTTTTTTTTAATGTATGTTTTCCGATTTCTCCGTCGATTGTTGACCGATTTTGAAAAAACTTTTTTTGTTTTGGTAGCTTGGTTTTTGAAAAAAAGGAAAACACAGACACGCCTCCAGTATAGACCTTAGATTTTATAACAAAAAATGATTGTACTAGAGGCATTATCCAGGAAGAAAATAGGGGAATACGTTTGTATTGAGAAGCGCTCACCCTATTCCCCCCTAAAGATAAAACACATGCAGATAGACAGACGACTGCGCTTAGTAATAGCATCCCATTGGACACCCTCTGGGTACGGAATCCTAAAAATGTCATGAGCATACTTTTGAATACTTACCTACCGAAACGCCGATCCAGGCGTCTTACCTTACCCTTTACATTTTGTGCATCTAGCGTGTCCCATAGCATCATAATGTTTTCCCCACGATTGAACAAGAAATAAATTGGTGCATAAATCTTTAGAATACATTGTTAAAAGCTAAAGCTCGATTCTACACACAAAGGCGAGCTATGCTCCGACGTCACTCTCTGTACAATCAGCGTTGTAAGACAGCACGATGTTTTTTTAAAATTCTTTTAGTTATAGGAACTTTCAGACTATGCGTCTATATGTCAGCCCCATCGTATCCTCACATAAAATGTTTTTTTTTAATATAGTTTATTATGTACATTACCACTTAGATATTTTTTTATTATCTTGGAATAATTAGCCAACTATATAGGTAGCCGTTTGAAACCTAAAAATATAAATATTCGTTAGATACTGTCGCGGATTTCCTTTGTACTTGTGGTGGTACGGAACCCTCGTTATCCGAGTCGCAAGTACTCGTACTCTTGACGGCTTTATTTTTCCCTATCTTACTTTTTGGTAAGGAAAAACCCAAAATAAAAACAGTTTTGTTGACTCTCTCAAACATACTCCTTGACGTTAACACTAGCAGCTGACTGTACTCGTACCAAACGTAAGCTGTCGTTGCAGATTCAATGTGGTATGGGATAACCGCGAAGCGGAGAAAGGGGAACTAGAAGAATTCAAGTTGCTGTACTTTCTACAAGACGACACGATCGCGATAAAGGTAACAGAAAACCTGCATTTTTCTTGTACACAACAACAAAGACAAATCCTAACAGAGAGGAAATAACAAATCGTAAAAGCATTTATTTTGGTGATGCATGGAAGCAAGCTGAACTTAGATTATAGAGACTGCATAAAATTAAGACATCCATTGATATAAACCTGCAATGCATGGAGTGTTCCATTACGCACAATTACACTTTACAGTACTGTTTTAAACAGTTTTCAATACTTTAATTTTGTATGTACTGTTCCTGCATAGTTTTATTAAACAATTTTGACCTCAATAAATGATGTAATGAACTCTTAATAAACTGCAACATGAAAGCAGAATGTTAAATTTATTTTAATCATTTCACCACTGTGAAATTATTACTGTAAGTAGTAAAATGTGTCTTTTCGTGTGGTTCCAATATTCCATAGAAATCTTATTAAGTCTCCGCTATATTGGCTAGTAATATTACTATATACTACTGGGGTCTGACTGGACTTGACTGTGACTCGCCATCGCTCGCGAACACCGACAGTACGAAACCTTGCATAGCAATGCACTGTGCTAGTCACCCTGAAATCTTATGTGTAAAATCTTATTATGATCAGTAACACAGATTCGTTTACCGATTCATTCATTCATTATATGGCAACATTGAAACAAAACGAATAACTTGAAAGAGTTTGAGCCGATAATAAAAGTTTAAAGAGGCTAACTTGAGTTTATATTACGAGTAAGTAAATTACAATAGCGGGATCTATTTTAGGGAAGTTGTAATAAATGCAAACATTCCCTAATGAAGCTAACTGTGAAATAATTGATGTTGTACAAAGTTTCCTCGAGAGTTTCACGTTTTAATTTGGAATCAAGCGCGGGACTCGCTAAATAAGAACTGACTGAATGAATATTTATTGAGGCTTCATGGGGCGTCCGGACATTCTCCAATTACTAGGGCTCAATAAAAATCCTCATCGCCCACATCAACAAACGCTTTCCGACCCATAGATACTCGCAGTAAACAATTATTACCAAATAATAAACAATATATTTTGAATCTGTTTTATTTCTCATAGGAACTTCACGATGGAAGAGGGGGGAAAGACCCATTCCCCTTGCTTCTTAAGAAAACAAAGCTGCCCAAGAAATGGAAAGAGAAACCTGGTGAGTAATTTTCATGATGACAGGTTCAAACATTTTGACCAACTTACAAAAAATATTAAGAGCTCATTGAAGTTTAGTATTAAACAGTAAACAAGTATGAGTTATAATGTCTATCATAGTTATAAGCTATGATAGATATTCATTTCGCACCGTCAGTGAGGAGTTAACTAAGTAAAGCTAAACGAGGTGGCACAAAAACTTTAATGGGCTTACAATGGCGCCTGTTAGGGCGCGCGCGCGGAAATACCGATAAAAAACGAACGGGAAAACGACATGTGACTTAGAGGGAAAATATCGCATGCCTTCTCTCAATAATCGTTCAATCGGAGTTAAGGACTTCGACTGTAATGACTCTTGATATTGGTCGTAATTCATATAATTCTGTCGCTTAATAGCTCAATTATTTTCAGCAATATTGTGTTTCAGATTCAACCTTCGCGTAACAAGTCAAACGATTCAATTTTCACAACAAAATACTCTGTTTCCGCATTTTTAAATTTTCAAATAGCTTTTCGATGTTCCACTTTGTTGGAGTTAACGTGCCCCAGCCCAGTGCACCTAGTAAATCCCTATAGACAGACAGTAGAGCTGAATACAACCTACACAAATGTACACTAACTTTTTTTTAAATAAATATAAAATCAAAGCTTTTGGAGTAGGTAAGTCAGTAAATTTATGACGAGTAGTAATCTCAGAATGGTACGGTGACATTTACTTGAGTATAATTAAAACATTGGGTACCGTGGACCTTTTTTACGCAGCGGCGTCTAGCCCCAAACAAAGCACAGAAAAAAATATTACAATTATTTGAACGAAAATAAGGTACTTATTTGCTTTATTCGTATACTGCTTTTAAGAAGATTTGTTCTAGTTTCTATAACGACAACCGTCAGCCATGTCAGAGGCCTTCGGGCGGCACATTAACTCTGACACTAGGGCTGGCCACTCAGCCTATACGAACTTACTTTAAGAAGATTAAGGCATGAAAGTTTGAAGAGTCGCCAGGCGAGAGACGAGTTCTTTACTAAAGAGATTATGAATTATTGCAACCGAGAAAACCGTTTTTTGCGATGTGTCCGTAATCACTCCACTCTGTTGCGGGATTCTAAGCGTCCAAGTTTTTGTAGCCGGAATTACGTAGGTAGGCAAGAAAGCTGCTAAAGTCGTAGAACGAGATTTATATCTGCGGATAAATTTGAGTCTCCTCGCAGGAGTTGAAATTACAGCTGCGTATTATAGAGCTAAATGAAATAGTGGGTAATAGAACTTTTTATTCAGTAAGGAATAAACAAAGTAATGAAATATGTTTTTGTTTTATTTATACGGGAATACTCACGTTTAATTAAATCGGATACTCCGACTATAGTTTCGATCACATCCGGTGACCTTTTTCAAAGAGTGAAAACAGAGCCCGACGCGCGTGCAGCTGCGTCCTGCTTAGCACAAAGAGTATTCCCGTATAAATAAAACAAAAATGTGTCAAAACCACGTCAGTTTTCATAATGAAATATGGCCTATTATCTTATTTTGTATTGAATATTTTAATATTTGTTCACATTATAGGTTTCTAGAGAAAAACTGAAAGAAAACTGATTGATATTATGTTACCAAAAACTCTTATTTACCTTTACATCTGAACAAAGAGCTTCCTACCATTACAATGATGTAGCCGTATCGTTCGCCAGAAAATTACATGTGATACCTATCTATATGTATCTATATATTGTACATATTTATAAAAAATATACTTCCTAAAATAATAGTAGAGTTTCCATCCAAGTTTAAGCTTCTAAAGTAAAGCTTAGTTTACATTATGCTTGGCTCCGTCTGCCTCTGAGCCGAACCGTGACATTGGAATGTTGTCCCTTTATCCCTATATTATGTACAGCAGAACTTCTGATGGCAAACTTTGAATGCTCCTCGGGTTTTAATTTGTGTCTCACAGGCCTCGAAAAGTGGTTTGTCATTGACACTTCTGTAGCATGACTACAGAAATAGAGCTCAAATTTCAATCTCCGTCTATTTAGATTCGAACAGTGTCAAGCGGGAATATAGTTTTTTTATTATATAGTTGTTTGTTTTATTGATATTTAATTACTTAGGTATTGTCAAAAAGTCTTTTAAGGATAAAAAGTAGTCCTATTATGCCATTATCATCATGAAACCAATAAAACATAAGATATTAAGATATATGTTCCGATTTATGTATACATACTCGTTGTTTATTCTATTCTCGTTGTGGATGCATTGGATTGTAAAATGCTGCTTTTTTCAAATTCGAAATAGATTCGTGTCTGATCACGCACGCTTTCCTAGAAAAGAGCCTGTTTCCTCCCGATGTGAAGACATCCCATATGAAAAAAGTAGATGCAGTATATTGAAGTATATCATAGTAATGGTAGGAAGCTTTTTGTTCAGATGGAAAGGTAAAAGAGTTTTTGGTAACATAACACCTATCAGTTTTCTTTTCGGTTTTTCGCTAGACACACAACACATTCGATAAAATTCTAGTTGCAGCGAATACAAAATAATAAAATGTATAATATTTCACTCCTATGCCATTCATTATTTAGTAAAAAGGTTCTATTAAGCCACTATTTCATTTAGCTTTATAATACGCAGCTGTAATTTCAGATGCAAGCCTCGCGCCTAGTTTGGGGCTTACCTTTAATTATCTTTTGTTAAAACTGGATTTTTAAGTCTGATTTAAGTAAAAATTGTACTACTCTGTTTGGTTATAAACTATTTCTATATTATGGCATTGGTTTTCAGTAACCTTTCCATCGACGGTTCTGGAAACAACAGAGGAAGAAGTTACGGAGTACTATGCACCAAAAGACCTCATCGTGGGACAAACACTGTACGTGCTCGGGCGCAGGATCCTGATCTGCGACTGCGATGCATTCACCAAGAAGTACTACCGGTAGGTTGGTTTATAATTTTATTTTAAATAAAATGGAAGCCAAACTCTCGATACACGAATCAACGCTTATAAAACTGGTTCATGAAGAAATTTAAATATTGGTGTATATTTTACACAACGCCATCTATCGCCAATCTAAGCAAAGCTTGAAATATAGGAACCAGATAGCTCATTAGAATATTTAAGCCTTTATACTTTTTACACGACTTGTTGTTGTTTGTTTTCAGGGTTCATTATCTATGTATCTGTGTATGTTTTCTTTGTTCTTGTTTCTTTGTTCCACCATAACTTCTAAATGCCTGAACAGATTTAGATGTATGGAGTATCGTTAGAATCCTTACATCACCCGTTAAAAGCCGTCTAAGGGCGACTGCAATCACAATTTTATTTGTCTGTTTAGTCAGTGAGTTAATGAGTGACCTTTCGCTTTGTTTAAACTGATTACTTATTTTGACTATTAGGTATACAACTTGTTTTTTACTTTTTATTTCGTTTTGGCAGGGCAATCTTTTTTTGTTTTGTATTGTAAATGCATTGTAATTATGACTTTCACACTTGCTCGTAAAGTGGATCTTATTGCATCGGTTTTAGGCTCATAATCCAAGCTATTACGCACGCGTGCTTTTTACTTTACATTACGGCACTTGTGCTATAATAGGTATAACCCGGTAAAGTCAAGTTTGTACGTGACTGCAATTAGACGTATGTATACGAAGGACTAGGATATAGCCGGTTAATACTTACAGTTTTTTTGTAATACCAACAAAGAGTTCTTATGCCGCTGAAGTAAATGTCAACCTGCGCGCGCATTGCTGGTTTGGGCGCCATTTTCCGCAAATGTTTGTTGACGTTTTCTCTGTGTGGTTGATTATTATCAAAAAAAGTTTGTTTTTTCTTCGCAAGTGTGATGAAAACAGTCGTATGAAACTCTTGTGCTATGTTTCAATACACTCTCGGCTTCCTTATCGCGCTCGCCTGCGGCTCCCGCGCATAATACCGCCTCTAGTGTAATGACCAAATAAATAGAAAAGACTTTATTACATAGCACACTCGTATCATAATGTACTATTCTTATTAATTAGTCGCATTTTGTTTCTTCTTTCTTACTAAAATTAACACTCTTGTGCTATTAAGAGAAGACACAAGGATATGTAGGCCACACCTTGATTCCGAATACCTAAGAGACCAAAGGCCGCAAATAGCTAAGTAGTGTTTCTATAGGTAGTACCTAATTAGTAAAGTTAGATAGGTAGATAATAGGTAGTTAGTTATGAAATAATAGGTTGTTAGTTATAAGAATCCTAAAGAAAATTGTTTTTTAAAGAACAGGGTTTTTTTTTCATTTTCTTAGTTAGTGCTTAGTTCTTCTCAGGCAAATTACTAACTTAAAACTTAAAAGATTTCAATATTTATGCGTTTGCTTCTGTAGACTACTTATTTAATTTTGTTAGAGTTTGAGCACAAAAGCAGTGAAATAAAATCAGGATTATCTGGGTGGTTGGCGACGGGCGGCCACCGCTGGCTTTAGTTATGTAACGGAAAAGTAGAGAACACTGCATTACAGTATAGTAACTTCTTGCAACTCGTCTCATTATATATACATCATTGATCAAAGAAACAAAGTATATAACACGTCATAAAATGTAATATGAAAATAACGGCACGTTAGCTTTTAAAAAAATCAAGCTTTTTCAAAGTTGCAAGTTTAAGTTAAGAGAATAAGGCTAAGAATACAAAGAAAGTGACTGTTCTGACGATCAGTCGAACCGTCGCGAACGACAGACGGACGTAGCCCAATGGGGATCCACACTGCGATTTTTTCCGCTAGGTATTCGACGATGTGCCCATAGTCAACTGGCCACAGTCATACATAAAACACTGTTTTAATATCGGGAGCTCATTTCACAACATAATCACGGTAAATATCCCGTTAATAATAATATAACTTTACAGTCATACATGTTGTTATTTGTTTTGTCTTTGCGGAGATAATTTTAAAGACTCCGATTACCAGGGAGAATCTGCATTATGTTTTGTACGGTTTGTACAGCAATCCTTTGCCGTGCTTAAAGCGCTGTCCAACATAAAATGTAAACAACTATCTAACTTACAAATCTATTTTCAGGCCGTCAACAGCTGCATAGATTCTTATAACAAGGCACAAATACTCAGTATTTTTCCTTGGACTAGATTATCGACAACGCCCTCATCAAGAGTAGATGATAGCAACGATTAACAATAAAATTTAGATTTTGCCACATCTGTAGGTTCTTTTAAAAGATATTTTTCTATATACTTTTCACAGTAAGTACTAATGTTAATGTTAATGTTATAAATGTGAAAGTAACTCTGTATTTTCGCTTTTCACTTTACTAATCTTTTTACCAATGCACGGCTGGACTGCGCTAGATAAAGTTTGGAAAAACGGTTGTGAGTTTATTAAGAAAACTTGAAAATTGAGGGCAAAATCATGGGTCACAGCTAGGTTATACATACTTACTCGTTGGTTGTGAAATTAAATACTGTGTATGACTTATACACTGTGTGTAGGTTCGGTTAGGAATGTAATATAATTCCTGGCACGTTCTAAAAAAGTCTCTGCGGGTAATGTAGCAGCGGGTATGCAGGGATCCTTTAACGTGTCACGTTTCTATTTTTGGATATGCTAATTTTGACTGAAGTTTAGATTTTTGTAAAAGTGAGTTATTGTTTTCTCTTCCTTTCTGATTTATGTTTTAGATGGTAATTTTTGTTCATTAGGTATAGTTTTTTTTGCTTTTACCACCTACTCTCACTCACTCACTCATCAGCCAGAAGACGTCCACTGCTGGACGAAGGCCTCCCCCTTAAAGGGAGGGGTTGCCATAAACCCCACGCTTGGCAGGCGGCTTGGGGATCGCAGAGTGTTACCACCGTTAACTAAGAGGACGCTGCTGCCCGTCCTCCGGTGGTTCTGGTTGCAGTTTTAGGACATACCCAGGTCCTACTATTGGTACTACTATACCACCTACAATTGGCGCATAAAGTATGCCAACATATATAGCAAAAGGTAAGGTTAGGTCCCCTTTTTTCTTATTTATATACTCTACCACTATTAGAGAAAGGTCTCCCCTATTTCCCTATGTAGGTTTTTTTATAATAATGGCTTAGTAACCTATCTAATACTATAAGAATCTTTGTCTGACTGACTGACTGATTGACAGACAGCGCAAAGCCTAAACCGCTGGTCGTACAGGATACAGGGGGGTAAATAAATTGCTCGGGAAGATTTAAAGTGGTGAATTTTGGGAGCGGGACGAATTACTTCCGTACGCGGACGAAGTCACGGGGACCTCTAGTAAACTATATTTTCAAATCGCATTGAGAACTTGAAACTAAGAAAAAGAGATAAATAAGCTAGGTACTTCTCAAACTAATTCAAAGGCACAAGCTTGGTGTTCATTAAGTACTCCCACACCTATAAGTATGAACAAAAATACGAACAGTAGTTAAGACTATTATCCGCCTTAACAAGGACAATTTGGTGAAACATGTGGAACAATAAACCGTAATCGCTTTTGTAGCGCCTACTCAGATATTTGGCAGAGATCTGAGCTGACTATAGCAAACTGGCGGGCTAGAGAAACTAGCACAATGAAAAACTCTGCTAAACAATTATCTAAGAGCATATTGTCGCACCACAACGACCATTTCATTAGGCTCTGTCAGCTGACAGACGTGACTAGGATCACCATCGTCTCAGAACATAGAGATCTATCATTATCAGCCAGAAGACGTCCACTTCTGGACGAAGGCCTCCCTCCCCCCCAGTTTGTAAAAAAAATGAAAAAATATAATATTTATTTATATAAGTAAAATATAATGTGTAGGTGTACAGACAACATTTTATATAGTTTTATGTTTGAAAAACGTTTCAATGTTATAAGGCTTTCGTGACCTCACTTGAATCGGCCTCAACGGAAGATCAGCGCTGTTTGATAAACAGCACTATGCTGAGTTGAGGCCATTTTTGTGACATCATCCCAGGACTGTAATTATATTAAAGTTGTATTAATTGTAATGATGTTGCAAAATAAATTATATTTTCTTTCTTTCTTCTTTCTTTCCTTAATTGGGAGCGTCGCTCGCGATTCAGTCATCATTAATCACTCTCTACGATCGTGATTCAGTCGTTAGGATACTTCACTTGCTCGTGATTCATATTTGGCACTTGCTTTAAATCCGTCCTTTACTTACTAGTTGCATAATATAATATATTTTCAACAATATGTAGTTAGGTAGATATCCCGTAATTTTTGGCCAGAGCTCTTCGCCACATTTTTCCATCATTCCTGTTTTTGCTCAAAATACCTACCGGAAGTATTTAGTCGGTTGTCCGAGGAAAACACAGACGAGGGTAAGCCCTGGGACATAACAGACGCGTTAGTATAGATTATTTGCTATAGTACCCGGGCCATTCCATCTCTCTTCAAGTCTCATATGTTTTGGTTTGACAGTGAAATATTTACATCGATAGTGCAAGGCAAGTTTTTGCCATTACATTACACGAATTGCCTTTTCGTTTTTATAGCTGGTTTTGGAAATTTATTTTTATGTTGGGGTTTGTTAATATTACTGTAAATGCCCTTAATAGAGTAATTGTTAGAGTCTAGAGTACCTATGCTTTTATTGTTCCTGAGTAATTTTTTCTTTAATTTTTTTTAAATTTATTTTTTATTTTAAACTAAATAATTACATCACTAATCTTGTGTATACGACAGTTTGTGTGTGAGAATCTTTGTAATCGTGATATGTGTCGATCGTAATTGTGATGACAATTTGTAGGGAGGTGGTATAAATCCAGAATATGAGCACTACCACAGAAACCTGGTGTATCCTTATTAATCATATATAGAGTCGACCCTTAAATATTTTTCAACGTAAAATAGCACTTAAAAAAATTACATTGAATCTGAAAAACAAAAGCTCGTAATGGAGATACTTAGCTTATTTCCCGGAACAAAAAAAAAATAAAAGAAACTAAATAAAGGCTAAAGATAAATATAAAAAAATAAAAAAAAAAAAAAAAAAAGCTACGCGGCTGTTGCGGCTAGGGATAAAGGCTACTTTTTATCATCATCATCATCTCCGTTATTCATCATCATGCGGGTGAAACCGCTGGGTACAGCTAGTTGTAATATACTAGTTATTAGATTGGTATAGGTACCTAGTGTGGTCGATTCTGGCGGTTTTAGTTGACAGTTCTAAACTAACTAAAGTATTGCTGTCACTTTTTTACTAGGCATGTTAGCTAAGGACAGCAATACTTTAGTTAGTTTAGAACTGTCAACTAAAACCGCCAGAATCGACCACAATAGGTACCTATATATACCTATATACCTAAGTAATCACCGACAGTGCAGTGATTCCTTGCACTTTGTTTTGCCATGAGTGCATCTCGTTACTATCATTATTAATGACCATAAAAGTCTATAGGTACTCGTATAGGTATCAGTATTGTCCCGCCTAGTATATTAGAATAAACCATCTTCTATTGCTGGAATTCCTTTGGCAGCATCATACAGTAATTCCCTGAAGCATTAAAAGCATTTGGTGTGGGCGGCAGATAGGGTATGGCATTTATCCAAAAGCGAAATTAAAATAAGTAACCAAATAGTTTTCCTTGAATGGAAAACGTTGGTACATTAGTTAGATTGGGTGTAGCTTGATTGTTTTACTGAACGGTCTTTTGAATTTATTTTTGAAATATATTTACTATTTAAGTAGGTACAGGACCTACCTACCTAATATAGAACTAGTTTTACAAGCTAAGGCTTTGAGTCTATAGTAATGAATACTTGTAAATATTCTATCAGCTGTCTAGTTCCCATAGTACAAAGCTTTGCTTAGTTTGAGGCTAGATGGCGCTGTGTAAAAAAATGACCACTCAGTATTTTATTTATTTATGAATTCTGTACAATAATTATGTTCTGTAGATTAGAGCAGTAGAGCAGTTATTAGCAGCGTAGGTAGGCCGCACTAGGTAGACCGACGATATTGCGAAAGTCGCGGACGTCGTACATTGCGGCGAGAACACGGGGAGGCCTTTGTTCAGCAGTGGATGTCTCCGGGCTGATGATGATCATGACGATGATATGATGTCCAATTCCATGTACTGGCATAATTTTATTGTGCACTCTGTGCATTTGTGTACAGGAAATTACAATGGATGATACAATTTTTTTAAATAATAAAAAAATTGGCAGACATTTCACACAGCGTCATCTAGCCCCAAACTAAGTAGAGTTTGTACTATGGGAACCAGATAGCTGGTAGAATATTTATATATATATTTTGTAAATACGTACTACATCCAGCCGCAGAACAAACATGGTATGTACGGACATACCATGTTTGTTGGTACGGACATACCATGGACATACGTTTTAAGTGACGGCACTTAAAATGTTTTTCTCAAGACAGATCTACTATTATAAAATTCATAAAATAAAATAATGTTATTCTTTGATCGGCTTTATTTTTAGATTGATTTTTTATGTAAGTAAAAAAAACTATCAAGTTAACCTTGCCTATTCTAAAACACTTGTTACGTCTATGCTTCAGGACAATGCTAAACATAGAACAGCCTCCGCGAGTTGAAGTGCAACACGCAAAAAGAAAGGAGTTTCCAAAGGTGAGCCAGCACGTGTTTTTTTTATATATATGACTCGTGACAAGTCTTCTTTGCGTCCACGGTTCTGTTTCTCGCACATTTTCCATTACTGAAGATTTAAATAACTATAAGTGAATTTAAAAAATACGCATTTATTACATCTACTTAGGCAACGTAACTTAAAAAAAAAATTTTAAATTAATTTTCCTTTTGAAATCTTTTTATTTGACGAAGATAAAAAGGAATATTTTTGTTATACGAATACAAATACATCCAAAATTAAAAAGTATAAAAGCAAAAACAACATACAATGTGTTACAAAAAGGTGTAGTAATACTGAAGCCGATTTCTTTTTGACGGACAGAAAAAAAACATGAGATCATGGAGCACAACTACTAGTATAATATTAGGGGAATTACCTCTAGCGTAGAGAAATTAAGATAGGTAAGTACTTTTCTAAGACTAATATTTCAGAATGAGCAAGCATTTTAATATTTTTACAGACTTTTCCTCCGCATATCGGCATCGGATCGCCCGAAGATTCTCTTCAGTCCTGCTTCGGTTTGATACCTAAGCCTCCGCATAAAGATATCATCAAATACAATCTCAATGCCAACAAGGTAAGAAGCTCGAGCAACGATCCTGCGAAGTTATTCGTCTACTTACTTACTTGCGAGACACTGAAGAATTTGGAAATATTGATAATCATAATCAATTTATCAATGATATTGATTACAGTTGACACAATATACTTCAATTTGTTTTAATACATGTACACTGAACTTCTTCATAATTTTATTAATATACTAGCTGATACCCGCTACTTTGTACGCGTAGAGCTCGGCCTTTGGCCAAGCTACACACAAAACAGGAACACAAAATTTCATCCAAATCGGTCCAGCCGTTTAAACCTTCCCTGGACTACGACAAACATTTCAAAACCAAAATCAGCTAAATCGGCTCAGCCGTTCTCGAGTTATAGCGAGACAAACGAACACCAATTGATTTTTATATATATAGATAGATAGACCCTATCTGTGTTCTTGTGTATTTATAAAGTTCAATAAATATTTGCACCTTTTAAAAATCTTGAGGCTAATAGTTATAGTTTATAGTTTTTTATTTGTACAAAAAAATTGGTACATGTCATTGGCTTACAGTAAGTAATAAAAAAATCGGAAACGGAAAAATCATGTCGCTGCATTCTATTATTTTCTTAAGCTAGTGTTTTTACGCGAATTAATGATTAAAAATGGTGGTTTTTTATTAATTGAGTGTTGAATTACATGCACGAGTGTGGGCAAGTGATATAATGTGGTGAAACATGTCTTTTTGTGTTGTTTTCAAAACTCCCTAAAAGCTCATATAGTAAAGTCGCCACAACTTTACTAGGGCATGACTTTGGCTAATTTCGTGTGACTAACTGTGATTTTATGACATATTTGACTTGATAATACCACATAAACTTAAACATGCATAATACTTGACTCTGGCAGAATGCACAACGTGCGATGCCAATAACTAAGAAAAAAATATGTTCCAATCACCAAAGTGATCAATCGCAATCTTTGTATGAAAAACTAGCAGGCTGTATGATAAAGAAAAGCGCGTGAGTAAATAAAAAAAAGTTTGTGTTAAAATAAAAAACGCGCGAAATGCATTCCGCTTTCGTTCGTAATTGTTTAGGTACTCAAATTCGGATATTACTTATGTTTTAGTTTTATAAAAAAAATTATTGTATCTTCCTCAAGTAGTGAGAATAACATAAACGAGCAATTCTTATTCATAAGTTGCACTTACTTATTTTCTCATAAAGTAGAGTGTCCATCTCGGGAACAACACTGTTTTAAGCTCGAGTGACGTACTTTAAATTCCTCGCTGCGCTCAGTATTCAAAGAAATACACTCTCGCATTTGAAATAGTTGTTTGCTCCCTTGGTAAACAATCTACTATTTATATCTAAGTAGGTAGAAAATTTGCTCGAACAAAAATCCGACGAACAAAGGGTTTGAGTTTTTATAGGCAATACTTACCTAAAACTATAATCGTAATTTTCCGCCTCTGATATCTATCTCTATTAATGTTATTTAAATTTATTTTTAATATCATCAAACTTTTCTATAAACAATCAATGCTATAGGTACTAAATAGGTAAGGTACGCAAAACAAAATACTTACCCGAAGCATTATTAAACTATGCATGCCTAATATACTATACCTACGTTAGGACAACCCCCAACAATAACCTTCGCTACTTAATGTCACCGAGCTTAGATTACTCAAATCATACAACGTACCGAAGGTAGAAAGGTATCTACTCGCATTAGGCTAATGTCAGAGTCGTCGGCTGACCCTGGGGACCGCCTTACCTGCCTTGACCCAACGAGTGCTACGCAAACACTAATTCCCTACTTCCGATCGTCATAGCATTCTGAGGTAGGTATTCATGTCCTAAACCAGCGACGGTGATAATGGAATGGACGGGCCCATGCAGCGCTTGCAAATCGATCGAAATTAACAAGACAACACAATCAAGCATACCTATACCTAAAAGTATGCATGCATTGCCAGAAAATAGAAATAGCGAATCTAATTACTGCATGACAAAAAGAGAACGCATGTACACATGTATCTACAAGTTTGTATTGTCGTATCGTACGGCTCGCATTTAGCAAAGGCAGAGTATGACTGAAGCGAGTGGAGAGCCGGCGATCAACATAATATACTTAGTCTTCAAAATCCATGCGCTTATTTCCCGTCCATTCATCTTATCATTGTCACTGTCCTAAACCAGCTGAATAGTCAAGCTCGTAGGTATTTTGATTCGCAAAAACCTCCTCCCTAAATACAAATCTCTTCGGTAGATTGACATCTTGGCAATCTTTTCGATAGGTAGATGTATTTTTAGCTAAGGGAAGCAGGATCCTAATATTGATTATTCTATATTGCTTATCAATTTAGGCAGATACGTACCTAAATCGAATTTTTGATTAAGTTTCTATCACATTCTAAAAAATAAAATAAAACTGTTATAATTTATTTTGCTTAAGTATCAATTTCATCAGATGTACATACGTATATCTGTCTGTATGTCTAGATCGTTCAGTTACCCACGAGTAGGTAAATTATTAAATTTCTCATGTCCATAATAATAAACTGGTAAGTATGTATTTTATTTGCGTTTACTTAGTTAAATTATGTGAGTATCGTACCTATCTCGGTAATGTAAGCTTCAGATGCGAGATGAGGTGAGGTTTTTTGAATCTCTGAAATGAAATTGCTTTGCCAATTACCTATGTCTGTCATTGGCTTTAAATATCGAATACCTTTTGCACATATCGTTAAAGTACAATAGTTACCATAAAAAGTACTTAGGTACAGATCCATACAAGGAATCTTCGACTTTATTGTACTTATGTTATCCCTTGTTTAAGCAAATATACGTGGACATATATCTACAACACGGTAGAAAAGATTATATTTTCCGTGGTTTACACGTAACACAATTCTGCTACAAACCGCTTTTGCTAAACAGGTAATTAGGTGAATTTTACAGGGTCAAATCATAAAATTTTACTAATTGTTCACCCCAGACTATATAAAAACGTAAATTCAAATATAATTTATTTCAGCTTAGATAAATCCATACTTATAACACAAAAAATAAATTAATTAAAGAATGTCGTAATAAATTAAAATTAGATTAGAATACACATTGAATCTATTTTAAAAAGTTCTATTATTATTCACGGGATATATTATCAATATTTCTATATTATTATTGAATCTGTTTGTTTACGAAGCATCGTATTTTTTGACAGCTTTGCTTCGTTAGGTCAAAAAGCCTTTCGAGTAATTAAGTTAATGCAATTTAAAGTAAAGTTAAATTAAGAGTAGTAATAGCTGTGAGAGCTAGAATTTATCGGAATCATTGGAATTATTAGAGGCTAGCAGAATTGTCGAGTAGAGGTATAGCGGCGTCAAAGTGCGGTGTGCGGGTGTATAAGCGAAGCGGAAAAGTCTACTCTTCCCGGTTTACATTAGGATCAAAATGCACACTGGACATTCAACATTCTAATTATGACAAAATAAATGAGCAATTTAAAACTTTCTACGGTACAAATACCAGGAAAAGCTGATTTTTCGGGCCCAGGCTTGACGCCGTGCACCACCTTGATTCTTCGACCGTATGCGAGTTGTGCCGTCGAATCTGAAATATTAATCTCTAAAACGGTTGGTCTTTATATTCTTCAGTACCTTCGTTACCTATGCGAGCTTGAGTGGATCCACCCCGAAGACAACGGCCGGCGCTTCGTGCTGTCCTACAGCCTGGCAGATGGCTCCATCAAGATAGGCGAGGTGCCGCGCCGCAACTCTGGCATCAGGGAGGGAAAGTTTCTGAAGTCGATGCGCTTGCAGACGCCAAACTCTGACCCCAACTTCCCCACTTATTACACGCCTGATTTGTTTTACATTGGTAAGTAGAATATTACTTATACAAAGTTATTGAAAGCTAGGTGAGGCACTTCGTCACTTTGCCCGCGTGCCGATGAAAAGTATACTTTTATAGGTAGTGATGATGAAATGTGATTTCCCGATTAGATTTTTGTTTTTTCCCCGAATTTTTTTTCGGTGTATTTTTTTTTTAGCTAAATTTGTGTCAAAAACCTCTTCGACTCGTTATTCCGTTGAAGCCTGCAGGAAGAACAAAGAAACCAAAATCCATATAAGAATTTAAAATTTTAGTAAGGAATCTTATCTAATTATTTTTAGGGGTTTTAGGAGGAGCTTATCGGCGTTTTTTTTGTATCGGGAATCTTCTGTTTTAAGCAAAGGTCGTTTGTATTAAATGTATATCCACAGTTACATAAGGATATCCTTCGATTAACTGGACACCCTTATACAGGATGTTCTTCTGAACGAAGGACATGTTCTAGGTCCTAGAATCTAGGATATAATAGTACTCATCATTATTAAAGGTTGCCTGGAAGAGATCGATTTTAGCGATAAGGCCGCCACTTGTAACACTAGTTTTAAGTTTATTTTATGTTTTGTGATCATCATGACTATTATGGGCGTATATAATGGGGGGGTTTAGGGGGTCCAGACCCCCTAAAGCTATAGCTATACGCCCTTGGGAAAAGCCGATTTCTTTTTCACGATTTCATTGGTGATCCCGTAATAAAAGTTGATCATACTGGTAAATACCTACTATTATAACCGTCGTTCAAATGAACATTCTGTATATTAGTCAAGAAACATTTCTGCATGAGAAGTGTCGGATAATGATTCTTGGTATCGATATCAGAAAAGTAATAAAATACTCGTACTTACCTAGTTTGCCTTCGGTGAATCAGGAATGGAAATGAACTTGCGCGCATAAGTACCTATATATGTACGAATGTATAACTTACTAGAATAGAAGTTTGTGTCTCGACGTCCGGCAGATAGCACAATCTAGATAGAGCCGGGTAGCCGCCCGAATGTCTGGCATTAGGACGATTCAGTTCGGAGGCAATGCACTACCTACCAATCCTAACTGGTGCATTATTTTGACTGTAAATCTTCTTATCAGCTTACACAACTCTCTGAATACGCATTTTAGTCCTATAAATTCACCGAATATTATTTAAACCAATTCAAATAGAGCATTCGTTAATGTTAATATGACCTGCTTTGTTAATGGTATAGATAGGGAAGAAATGAGTTGTCAATTAATAAATGGCGGAGTAATGGCGTAACACCATAAAAATAACATAAAAAAGGACATACACGTAAATGAAAACCTCTTTTTTTGAAGTCGGTTGAAATGATAGACAATAGATAATACTTTATTTGCAGCAAAAAAACATAGCACACGGAAATAAAGATAAAGAACTAAATAATTATATAAACAGGTAGATGCTAGTTTCAAAAAACAAAGCCCCGACCTCACTGCTTTTGCGCTCATTTCTTTGGAGATACTGGTACTTCTGTATTTTATTGATGTCATCCAGCGCCTTACACTCCAGAAACGAACTAGGTAAGTATCTATCCATTCTGTAATATCGTAAAGGTAGTCTAACATGAAACTACCAACTCAACTACGTCGTTTGCAGGAAATCTGTCGGTTGGTACCCTGAACCTAGGCTAAAGACATAGTAACCTATCCAAAACCAAACGTTTCCTGTGGGGTTCGGCTGCGGTAGAAACGGTAAGGCGTAGCTCGTCATTATTAATGTTATTACCTAATGCCAACATTATTTAACGAAAAACAAATAGCTTGGAAAAAAAGAAAAGATTATAAATAAATAAATATTGGGGGGACATTTATTACACACAGCGCCATCTAGCCCCATACTAAGCAAAGCCTGTATTATGGAAACCAGATAGCTGATAGAATACATATATACATTTTTTTTCGTAAATACATACGTAATATTTAATACGTAATATTTACGTCTCTATATTTCGTAAATAGGGACGCCCTGTAATTGAAGGATCAGTCTCAGTAGATACAGCAGCCAGATCTACTATGGATCTAGTGAGATTTTGTTTTCTCATTTGATATATTTTCAAAGATGTGATAAAAAATATATCTGATGAGATTTTTTTGTTCCCGATAGATCCATTTTTATATTATTTTAAATTATGATGGATCTAGTGAAAAATATTTTTCCCATAAGGTACAGTTTTGAAATCTGTGGATCTCATGACAACTTTCTTTCTTATTAGATCCATTGTACAGATCCACGATAGATCTAATGAGTTTTTTTCCAGAGTAGATCCGTGTTTGTTATGAACCCTACATTGTTGTTTTGACATCAAATAGTCAATTTCTTTATAAGAAAGTAATAAAAATGTTACGTCAAAACTTCACATTAACATTGCTATTGCATATAATGTACATTAGCATATTGTACATCATAGAAAATACACTGTTGCACATTCAATCAATAGTTTCAGTAATTTAGGCAAAATTAAATTCATAAAAAGTGTACATCAAACACCCGACTTCAAAAGGCGTTTCCTTACTGTAGGGAATATTGTAATACTGTCGTATGGTCCAGTAAGTTTACGGGTAAGTTCGTATTAGATACATAGATTTCAAAACTGTATCTTATGAGAAAAACGCTTAACACTAGATCCATCAAAATTTACAATAATATAAAAATTTAGCTATCGGGAACAAAAAAAAACATCAGATACATTTTCTATCAAATCTTTGAAAACAGATCCAATGAGAAAATAAAATCTCACTAGATCCATCGCGGATCTGGCTCCTGTATCTACTGAGATTGATCCTAATTGAAAGATGATTGGATGCATTCGTGACTATCCACAGAATTCCCAAGAGTGAAAAAAAAACTTCAAAGAGTATCTTGCCATGATATAGTTATATTACTCACGTACTTGTATTAATTCAGGTAAGTAGGTAAGTATACCTAAAGTTTACGAGGTAAATATGGTTATTAATTTTGTTATCGTAAGGCTTGATTCAATTACTGATGAAGAAGTTTTTTATTGTCAGTTCCATCTGACAACAAAAAAGTTTTTGTGTATAGAACTATTTTCTTTATAAAATTTTTGAGGAGGATTTGATTCGGGAGTATTCTTTCAGAGACGTCGAGATCTAGGTCGAATTAGAACGTAAAAAGTATCAAATCAGCAAATAAATCCTAAGTAAGGCGTGATGGCGGTCAAATTGGAATAATAATAATACGCTTTTTAAAAAAATATAACCGACTTCAACTTCGAATACCTGGATGACATCTTCATAATTTTCTAGTAATTTTGATTTAAAAACAAAACTACTGAACCGATTTCGTTAAAATTTATTTATAAAATATAATTTAGAATCGTCAAAATCAGTTCATAATTGGCGGAGTAATCGCCATACCTACATATTTGAAAAACATAGTCGAAATGAGAACCTCTTTTTTTGAAGTCGGTTGAATAAGCAAGTCCATTTATTCAATATGACGTTCCATAGGCAAAACTTTTCGCAGATGGCGCCCGCGGCGGTCCGGATGTGGTCAAATCAAGTTTGCTTGATAAGTGGCAATCTGGTGAACGGTTCTCCATACAAACGTATTCCCCTATTTTCTTCCTGCCACTAGATTCTAGACTTTAGAGGCATTATTATCTAGAACAATATTATTTTTAATAAATTCGAGGTCCATCTCTGTCATTTTCTTTTTTTCAGCAACTAATTGCTAAAGAAAATATAACCTTCCAAAGATTACTATGAACATATTTATTTCTTTTAGCAATTAGTTGAAAAAAGGAAATGACAGAGTCATATGTCTCCGAAAGACCTAGATCATAAATAAAAATTATTGCTCTAGAGGAATTATCCAGGAAGAAAATAGGGGAATACGTTTATGTGAAAAATCTCTCCCGGATTCCCTCTTAATCGTTGCTTATACATATATCTTCTCTTGATGAGGGCGTTGTCGATAACCTAGTCCAAAGAAAAATACTGAGTACTGTGCCTTGTTATAAAAATCTATGCTGTTGACGGCCTGAAAACAGATTTGTAGGTTAGATAGTTGTTTACATATTATTATGTTGGACAGAGCTTTAATTAGCATGGCAAATGATTGCTGTATAAACTAGTATAAATGCAGATTCTCCCTGGTAATCCATTTTTTTTAAATGTTCTCTGCAAAAAAACTACAAAAAACAACAAAATGTGTGTTATTGACAGTTGACTATGGCCGTATCGACCACTGAAGAGAGAAGTGAAGAGAGGAGTGAGTGAGTTTCTAGAACGGAAATGTGACGGGCCGCGCAAGCCGGCATTAAGTGCAAATGCGCTTGATGACAATTCTACCAATATAAGTACATGTATTTAAGCTGAGAATCACCAAAAAGACAATTTAAATAGACGCGTAGGAAACCAAACCACATTGCATCCTAATTAGATCAATTTTAATGTGTTGCAAAATGGCATTTCGAGCGTTTTACTTCAAATGCGCGGCTAATGATTGGCATTTTTTCGTCGTAGTTTCTATACAATTTTGTGTGAAACCGACGACAGCGGTTTTCCATACAATTGCTTTACAACATTGTTTTGATAGCCGTTCTACCTAAGAAGTAGGCCTTTCGGTTTTCTGTGGTATCGACGATGCGGTACCTAGCGGAAATAAATCGCAGTGAATAGGCTAGATGACTGTTTTTTTTATTGTCCTATTCAAATGTGGCCCATAAATATAGCTGATTAATGAAAAGAAAAGAAAAATCTGATCAAAAATAAGCAACTTATAAGCATTTTAATATCATGCTAGACAGAGAGATGAAACAGCAAATCGTGACGTCACTTGTCAGGACGCCATATAAATTCTATTCTGACAAGTAAGGCGTGACGTCATTTTTTGTTTTGTGGGAAAGGGACAGAGTTGTCTCTAACAAAAACTTTAATCGCTCATATATTAGAACATTATTAACCGATTTAAATAATGTTTTCAATTACCATACTATATTTACTTAAATTCTTCATCTAAGCTATTGGTTTCAACGATTTAAACATCAGTCATCTAGCCTAATAGGATCCCCATTAAAATAACGTATCGTAAAAACTTTTTAAACCTAATAAGTTCCTATTTCGAATGTTCCAGGAGCTGTTATTCCCGTGTTCAAGCACCGGTTCAAGATCATTGGATGCGACCTCTTTGTGTACCGATACATGACCGCCAATGAGGAGAAGTTCCCGCAAGAAGTGATCGACAACGTGCGCAACTATCACATGCGGGAAGGCAACTTGAAGACAGATCTCGAGGTAACCTAATCAATCCTTGGTACAGACTATGCAATGTGACTTTATGTGTTGGTAGGACTCTACTGCAGTCCGCCTGGGGAAGTACCACACCTTAGTTATTCAACCACCAAGCAGTAGTGTGCAAGCATTACTGTGTTCCGGTTTGAAGGGCAATGTTACCATGAGAAATTACTGGGTAGGTATGAAGAGATTTAACGTCCAATATCTCAGGGTGACAAGCGCAGTACAGTGCGGCGCAGGATTGTATTAGCAAGTTCACAATTCTGGCACTGCTACTGTTAGTGGCAGGCTTGACGCTTACCATCAGGTGAAAGTCTTCCTCGTCTCGTCACATGCGACCGTATAAAAGAAAACTAATTTTTTTTTACTTTTAGGGTTTTTTATTACCTTTATAGGTTTAAAACCCTCTAAAGCCGAAAGAAGATAATTGTAAACAACTTTTCTTTCTATCGGACTGACCCTGAAAGCTGGTACATATAATTGCGTTGAGGATGAATTGATTTTTTCTAAGGAACAGCAGATTTGTTTTCACCATATCAGACTAACTCTGAACTCTGAATCTGTGCAGAATTTAAAACAGAATCAATTTTCGAGTGAAAGGTTAGCCAAAAAGGTTTTCTTTTTAAATGATGAATGGCCCCGCTGTTGCGACATGTTACTCGCTCGAGTAGGTAGGTACCTATACCTACTGTCAGGCAGATCGGTGCACTAATTGATGAATGTGCCGTATGTTTGTGACATCACCATACAGGGTTACGCTGAACGGTATAATTATCATTATTAACAATATAAACTATACAGCAAATATGGAAAAAATCGGTCCAGGAACCAATCATGGAAAAAATCGCCATTCCACTATGATCACCTGGGTGATATAACCTAAAATGATGGAATACGTGTACCTAATTAGGATGCCAGTTTTTAAGTGAACTATTAGGGACGCGCCTTTGATCACCCGTGAATGTAATCACCTAGGTGATCATAGTCGACTCCAGTAAAATTATTAATTCGGTATCCTTAAATCACCTGTAAAAGTAAATAATAAATGGTTCGAATACACAAAGTTAATTATGTGGGCACAGGTTTGTTTATTACCTAAAGAATTGATCATTGTACGTTTTCTCCAGCTAAAATTTTAAATTTAACAAATAAAATTAGCTTTAGTCAACACAGATTTCCTTGTCCCTAAATTAGTTGATGTAGATTATATTTGTCTGTCAGGGTGCAAGTCGCGAAGAGCACGCAGCGGAGACTCGAGCTCAGATGCTGAAGATCGGGCAAGACGCCGTGGCCGAGCCGAGCGCCATGGAGCGCTGCCTGCAGGCGATGGATGTGGTCGAGGGCAGTGCGTCTCCACCGCGCCCGCCCACGCCGCCCCTCACCACCGACCGCATCTCCTACGATGACACACTCAGGATCGTACGACAGAGGTACCTACACTTAACACAAACGTAGGCGTAATGCATATAATCCTATTCTGCGATTTCGTCGCGCGATGGAATTTTTTTCTGTGGTCGCGCGATGCCTTGCGAGCTTCAATTAGTAGGTACACTCTGTTTATAATCTCGTCGTTGTGTGACAAAATCGCATCGTTTGATCGTACGACAGTTAGCCAATAGGGTGACGTGACGTCTATCAGGAAAAGTCGTACCCGTATGCCTGCACCACGATCATGCTAATCAGCATTACATCATAGTCTCTCCCAGCCTGATCTTCGGCTTTTTTCTACGTACCACTGCTAACTGTTCAGCGTATATCGTCACTTTATCTAGATCTCAGAGCGCCCTATGCCTATGCTATGCTTATTAATTTGTGGTCATCGCTCTAGGGCACGTTTTTTATTTTCCTCCTCCTTGAGTCGCATTCCTCAGGAGGATCATGACCACCACCTCCCATAAGTAAATTTTTATACTTTCAGCAAGCCAACACACGACGGCGTGCTTCCTCTCAAAGGTATCCTGAAGTCGGGAGTGGCCAAAGACGACCACCAGAAAGTGGTGTGCTTTAGCGGGCCAGCGGCGGACGAGCACCGCGGGCCGCAGCCCGGGCGCACGGAGTACCCGCCCGGCCAGCAGCCGCACTACTCCGACGATCCGGACTTTTGCGAGAAATATAAAGACCCGGTACGTCACTGCTTGGTGCAGGCCACACAATAATGGCCCTCGCCATTCCAATCAACACACACGCACACGGCAGCACGTCACGGCACGGGCAGCAGCGTCCTCTCGGTTAACGGTGGTGAGCTTTCTGCGATCCCAAATCTGGGGATATGATGGAAAAACCCTCTAATAAAGAGGAGGCCTTCGTCCAGCAGTGGACGTTTTCTGGCTTGTGTGTTGTGCTTGTGTGTACAAAACGCACGAAAATAAAGTCATTTCTGTGGCCTGCGCCCTAGGGGTAGATACTTCTTATTGTGGCTATCGTACTTACATAAGCTCGTCAAACTTTCTGCATCCAGTTTTGCCCGCTGCTTGACTTATCTTACTTATCTCTTGGATCTGAGATGTTCTGCTTGGTTCTAAGATTACCTATTAGCAGTGACTATAATTTGCTAATTACTAACTGGGGCACGCGGTTTCACCCGAACAGACAATCCAAGAGAGTCATTCTTCATTCCTGCGAATGAAGAATAATAAAGCATTACAAGATTGGTGCAGACCAATCTTCTCTAATCGATTAAGGTAAAATTGTATGAAAATGACATTAGCAGTCACGTGACTTTTCTCAAGCTAATTAAGTCATTTTCATACGATTTTATCTTTCCGCAGGCGTTAAAGCTAACAGAAAGTGGTTCTTGTCTAGACCCTCAGGTAGTCCAGGAAGATGGCGAAAAAGCGTGAGGCAAATTAGGTATCCACCTACCCTAGCTACAGCCTGCTCAAGCCATAATAATCACGACTAGGTACTTTGCATGTTAAGAGCGTTAGTCACTAAGAAGATTAGGTGCCCTTGAGATTGATTAGTAGATATGCATATTACACGACTGCCCAAAAAAAGTGTTTTCAGGGTCCGTGTACTTAGGTATTATACGTTATGTGTGTGAGTTTATATATTCCATCATAAAATCTAAATGCCTTAACAGATTTGGGTGTATGGGGTATCGTTAGAATCCTTACATCATCCCGAGTAACAGTGGCAATTTTAGATGTCATGTTTTTTTTAAAGTATTTTTTTTTTTAAGTTTTTTTATTTTTATTTAAATGAAGCTGTCCTTCTTATACAGTTGTTTGCCCCTGTATTATCCAGGACTACAAAGTGCGCGCCGAGCGACGCGCGGGCGACGTGTGCGCGTACGATATCGTCCCGAACGCGCAGGTGGCGGGCATCTACACGGACGAAGGCGGCGGCGTGGAGCGTCCGCCGCTGTCCGGCTACCTTGGCTCTTATGGCGTCGACTGCAAGGAGGTAATTCGCTTGGCTATTGTGATATGTTAAATATCTTTCAAGAACGCCAGACTACAACACGAACTATAACAAGCAAGCAAACATAGTACGGACAGAGCGAGATGTGAGAGAAGGAGTACTATAAGGTATTAGCGCGCATAAGAGCAATAGCGCCTGAATTAACACAGCCTTTACCAGAAAAAAAGTATTGGAATTCTAAATTTGCGATGATTTGCTTTACCCGCGGCACCAAAACCCAGAGCAAACTGGATAAATAAACTACCTTCATAACTTTTTTCTTTCAACAGGTGCCAGAATACATGCGTCTATCAAAGGACGCGTACGAGAAAGTAAAGAAACTCCGACGGGAGATCCCCGAGATCTCCCCGGCGGCGCAACGCATCGCAGACTACCCGCTGGAGGCGATCCCTAACGTCGACGAGTGCGTGAACCCGCCGCCAGACGCGACGGGCCCGTGTGCGGCCTACGAGGAAGAAGACGTCGCCTTCGCCTGCCCACACGTTGAGCCCAAGCTGCCCTGCTGCGACGAGGAGACGAGGCAGCAGAAGGAATAATTGATTCGACAATAAACGAGTTTTGATACATGTTTTGTTGCTTTAGATTTATTCCTCCTCTTCCAAGTCGTAGAGAAATAGAAGTTTCTATGTTTTAAAGGTTAAACAGGAAGAAAAATTATGACCTCCGGCAGGACTCGAATCTGCATACGAGCAGTCTAAGGGTTTTCGTCCCAACTGCTTTGCCAATTAAGCTCACAGAAGTTTTAGATGCCAAATTTCTCAGTTTCAAGCTACCAACTAAAGCGTTGGTGGCGCCATCAGTAAATTTTGAAATACCATAAAAGTGTGGAAACACTTCATACAAAAATAATCAAAAAATAGATCTTTGTTCTGGGTCTGGGTGTAGTATGTATTATAACAAAAAAGTATATAAAAATTGTGTATTCTATCAACTATCTGCAGGGCTACGATGCGCACCGCGAGAAATTTTTGTCGTATCTTTAAGTCGTGCGAAAACGAGACACGACTCATACAGAGTCGTAGCCTTGTCCTGTTTTTAATATTCGAGAAAATTCTCTCGCGGTGCGCATCCTAGCCCTGCTGGTTTCCAGAAGGCGCTGTGTGAAAACTGTCCACCGATATTTATTTATTTTATAGGCTGCAGAAGTGTTTTCAATAAGGAGTCTTTCTAGGAGGATAGTTCGGTTGGTAGTTTGAGAGCTCTAGGGCGTGGGTTAGATTCCCACCCGGACAAACCATTCGTATCGATCTCTGAATATATCCAGTCTATGACGTCATTTATCTACCTGTCTAAGCAAATATTACGATAAAATAGGTATTGTACTAAAGTATAATAAAAATCACGTTATAAACAATATAAAATTGTAATACAATATCATAAATACTTAACGCATATTTATATTTTTATTATGATTTCTTCCACGTTTAATGGTAACATTTACAAAAATTACGATAAATATAAATAGGAATGTGTTGTCAACATTTGAAAGCATGCACTTACAAAATCTATTTACAACGGCGCTTCTTTAATATGTTGGGTACTAAAACCAAACCAATTTTAAGTATAAATAGGCAAAAAAGTCTTGAAACGAGGCAACACTGGGTAATTAATTGGCCAATCATCTTCTTCAGATTTCCTATAGGCATACTAGGCGCGTTATGCACAGTTTAGGTACGAGTTGGTAGAGACCTTGCCTTTAAAGTTTTTATGGCCGGCCAGGATCTTTCTATGAGAGTGAAACCTCTGTACATACTTAGTACTATTCGTTTTTCTACAGGGTCGGTAGTATTTAGAACTATTTGCGATAGTGGCGCCCTTATTAATTTCAACTTTTTTTTGCCACGCTATACTATAATAGAGAATTTGAGAAAAAATACACGGAGTTATTAACATTTGGTGTCGATTATGTTGAAACATTTTCTAAACCACAGTAAATACGACAAAAAAACTGTTGCTGTCTTCGACTATAAACTAAAAATGAACAATACAAGCATAGTTTAGAAAGTATTACAGCAAAGTCGGCGTTTGTTACTTAACTCTATCAAAATAATAAACTTCTTCAACAACTTTAGGCCGAAACTACTGTGAGGAGACTTGCTTAGCGCCTACAGTCTATCAAGATGCTTGGCTTTGCAGTCTTACTGTCATATGCATAAAACGCTGAAACGTATTTCAAACCATTGTAGTTAAAAAGTGTTTTGTCAAATTTCTTTCGAATACGATTTGAGTTTGAAAAAAGAAAACATGATGTGTTAACTTTTTAACTAAAATAGGTTTGAATTATTTTTTTGTGTTTTATGCATAAGCCGGGTAGAATACAATAAAACGTTCTAAAGGCGACGAGCCGCCAAACGTGTATGCCGTCCGATTCCGATTATTTTAAAACAACTTGCTTATTAATTAACTCAGCTCATGGTGCTGGTTACTTACTGGTCTAAGATGATTAACCTAGCTTGGAATAGAAACTGGTTCTCATGTGACGCAGCCGCAGGCTAATCATGTAACTGATCGGGATCGCGATTCGGATAGCGATTTGTCATAAATGTCACTTGTCACTGTCCCGCCAAAACTCATTTGACCCTGCAGGGCAGGACGAAGCGCCCAAAGACCGACGGATTTGCTTAACTTAATTAGGAAATCAATGCATTCGTTCGTTAACGACAGCGAGTGAAATCCCTCCGTGATACCGTGAAGCTGTGACAGTGACAAGTGACAATTATGACAAATCGCGATCCCAAACATTTACAAATTAAGGATTAGCCTGCTGACTAATGACAGCTTTGTGTGTGGTATTCTAGCCAGGCAAAAAACTAAGTTTCATTGTATTTTTACAATAACGTAAACATTATATTGCTAACCACTGGCCTCAGCATCATAGCTGTGGCTTGAACTTGCTAGGCTAGGCACTAAGCAAACCTGCTAGTTTAGTTTCGATCTTAAGGCCTTATTAATTAACGTGGAATATCTTCTTTTTAACCGACTTCAAAAAAGGAGGAGGTTCTAATTTCGACTATCTGTACGTTTTTTTATTTTATTTATTGTTCACTGATTTCACCGTCAATTGTGGACCGATTTTAAAAATATATTTTTTATTTGTAACGGTAATGGTATACTCTCGAGGTGGTCCCATATTAATTTGAAGGTGTTTTGTTTTTTTTTTTAAGTTACTTATTTGTCAATGTTCCTCCGATTTACACATTTTTGAGTAATGAAAAAACAAAATACGGAATAGCTATTTCGAAGCCACTCCACGTTTAATAAATAGGTTCACAGTGTATACAAAGGCATTTTGGCCGATTGTATTGTAAGATTTGTAAGTAAAAAATGCTATGTCAAGTAAATAATAACTAGCACAATCACGGCTATAGTCACGAACATGCCACCAAACAGAACATACTTGTCCTGAGACACCCTCCTTTCTATAAGAGAGATGGTGGCGTTGGAGAGGCCTAACGTGTTGGCCAAGTCGATGATCCTTCTATGCGCGCCTTTTAGGGTCTCGCGGTTGTACTTTAGAGTCTCTAGCATGCTTGAACCTGAAACAAATAGATTGCAACATTAGCAAAATCTGTGCATACTATATCCAGCCAGTGAGCTAAGAGGGGCTGATGATATGGAGTGGTTATCTAGTTTTGAATCATGGGAGTCCGGTTTTAAGTGCTAAAACCATAGAAAAACCTGCATAAAATATATACAGGGTTACTGGTAACTCGACGTATTCCCGGTGGGACCAGATACAACCCAATGTATGAGCGAAAGTTAATAGTTTTCGAAATATTTAAAATTAAACTATTTTTGCTGTAGGGGTTTTAACAGAAAAAATACGTTTTTTGGCAGTAAACGTAAATATTTACAACAATCACAATCTAAGTATTTTTGAGTATTTTATAACTAAAAAAAAAATTTTTTTTTTACTATTTTAATATCCTAAATAAGTACTAAATTTGAACCAAAAACAACAACAAACAGGGCAAGCCGTTACAAATAAAACTATTTAAAAACATGGAATGTGCGAGCGACAGTGTTTTCCAGGAGTCCCAAGCGTTAAAAGATTCATTATTATGATCAATAACTCAGTCACGTCATCAGCCATAAAACGTCCAATGCTGAACGAAGATTAAGATTAAGATTAATAGAGGGGTGTTGCCATAATCCCCACGCTTGGCAGGCGGCTTGGGGATCGCAAAATGCTCACCACCACAAAAGGACGCTGCTGCCCGTCAATAACTCAGTACAATGAAGAAAATAAACATACAAGATCTAATGTAATAAAATTATATCAGGCGACTGAATCGCTCATCTAGTCTCTCAGTGGTAAAAAAGTGACATAACAATGAATACATTGGTTGATTGATGGAGACACTCTAAGGTCACTTACAGCACTACCTACTAACAAGAGGTCATAGGTGAACAAAACGATAGATAACTGATATCTATATAAATAGAGAAAAAAAGCTGTTCGTTGGTAAACGCGTCACTTGAGAAACGGCCTGAACGATTTGGCTATTTTTAATTTTAAAATATTGTTTATAGTCCGAAATAGGTGATGAGATTGATTCAGGCGTTACTTTGCGGAAGTTTATTTTAACCAACCGTTGTATACCATAATTTGTAGTGTAATTCCGCTGTAAATAAAAATAAATAGGTTGTTAGAAAGTAATAATGGAAACGTTTCCCGGTTTTATTTATTTATTTGGGTAATACTGAACGATTCCATATATGAACTCATACAACTCATAATTCAAAACAATAAATGTTCGTATTTTTTTTTATGTTGCTTTACAGTGGTATATCGACTTTGTACTATACAAATAGAATAAAAATTAGCTTGCACTGAATAATTATGATGATTTATGATTGTAGTTTTAGATATTTTGGTCCAAGTATGCTTAGACGCGTTTTTTATGGGAGCAAATCTTCTGTACCTATCTAGTACTATTTATATATGTTTTCTGTGATGCGACTCCGACTTGGACTTGACCGGTCATACGTTTGAAACATTGAGCTAATATCTAAAGAGTCGCAAAACAATCAAAAAACGTCCGAGTGCCGTTGTACATAGGTTTAGGTATACGTGCATTATATAGTTCACAATTGTTATAATTTAGACGTTATGTCGCTTGTATAGTGTTCATTGTATGCTTGAGCGCTTGTGTCTTATCGTAGTTCAAGTTGTTTAAAAAGTCGGCGCACTGCATGGCGTGCGCCGTATTTTGGCGCGGATGTTTTTGCACGTTTGTATGACTCTGTAGATATTCGCTCAATGGTTTGAAGGTATCTTCGTTACGTTACTACTTCTTTTTATAATGATCAAAATACGTCTTTGCGTGTTTAACGATACTTCAAGGCAATCCTTTTTTTTCTGTTCTTAGTCGACCTTTATACGGATTTTAAGTCTAAGAACGTATTGAAGCAAAAACAGTTTGTTGAAAAAATCTGTTTATACAGACAGATAACCGGTTGTGTGTTGTTGACTGAAAATATGTTGTTTCTATGACATCACTATGTTAAAGTATTATAGTGGTTGTTTCATCTATACAGGGTTAATTCTGATCAGTAAGCATCCTTTTAAGGGCATATTCTGTACATCAAAACAAACAACTCTTACTATGGGGCCAACATTGAAATCGCGAAAAAAATATCGGCTATTCCATACAAAAAGTTCATCGACCTTGGGCAAATATATAGTCATAGTAAAAGTTGTTTTTTTGATGTACACAATATATATATTAAAATCATGCTAACTGATTCGAACTAACCCTGTATACTAGTATATATGTCGCAGCCGAATTGTACAATTCGCTGTTTTAGATAATGGCTAGCCATGTTACAAAATTGAGCCGTTTTGTAATACGGAGGATCAACGTTTAGCCGGATTTTCACTGTGATACGTTCTACAATACGGCGGCCTATGCTTAGCCAAATTGTAATAAAGTTGCCTACAATACAAAATACTTACCATATTAACACAATAACATGGTATTCAGTAAAAAAAAAAGTTTAAAAGGGGTATTTGGTAAGTCGGTAGAAGGCAAACGAAATGTTTGAACCATATAAAAAAATTGACATTTAGGTTATCAAAGCGTCAAAGCGCCGCGAGTGTCCAAAATTTGAACTAAAGAATGCCAAAGCGACGGATCATGACCCGCTTAATTACACTATGGCTAGCCGTGTTGTAGAACGCGAAGCACGCATACAACGCGGCGGCCTTACTCCTTACTACCTTTACTACCTTTCAGCCGTAATACAATATGACTAAACGTTGATACGCCACTTTATAAAACGGCCCTGTTTTTTAAAATGGCTAGCCGCTGTAATACGGCTTATTCTGCAATTTGGCTGCGACATGTACATTTCATGGACTCTAGAATTTAATGAATGCAACATTGGAGCGATCTCGATCTCACGTACAACGGTAAGTGTATATTTATGCTTTGCCGTTTAATCGTCTTTATAAAACCCGATATGGTAAGATTGGCATTAAATATTCTAAGCATACTTACCTGCTTAGAATAATCCAGTACATCGATCTCAATATCATGTAGCAATAGCAATGACTTATGCTACGTTTATCGCAAAAAGTATCGTTTGAATAATATATGTGAATCGGCCCTGCAGCAGTGGACGTCTCCTGGCTGCTGATGTTGATGATGATGATGAATTTATCACACTTATATTATAAAATGCGAAATTATGTCGGTATGTGTGTGTGTTTGTATGTTTTTGCTATCTCTCTTCACGCCAAAACAGCTAAACGGATTCGGATGGAACTCGGAACGGAATAACATTTAGATAGGTAGGCTACTTTTTATCATCATCGTTTTTCATCTAAATGCGGGTGAAACCGCTGCCCGCAGCTAGTTATCTATAATATCCTTAAGACTCATTATTGGCACAAGCCGGTATGATAAGTAAATTTTAATGAAGTATCTTAATGAGTTTCTTAACAAGGTTAATAAACTCGAAAAATGTTACTCGTATGTTGCTCAGAACTATACAGGGTTACTGGTAACTCGACGTATTCCCGGCAGGACCAAATAAGCGAGTTAACATACATCAAATTTAAACCCAACGTATGAGCGAAAATTAATAGTTTTCGAGATATTTAAAATTAAACAATTTTTGTAGTACTTAGGGATTTTTTACAAAAAAAAAGTTTTAGCATTAACCGTATAAAAATACCAAAAATAAAATAAAATATTAAATATTATATTGGTTTTTAAATAATTTTTCAATTTTTTTGGTTTTTTTAAAATATTTTTTTTATTGTTTTGTTAGCCCCCCTGGATGTTCCTGCCGGGAATATGTTGAGTTGCCAGTAACCCTGTATAAAAACATAGCCAAAACTTACACTAGGCAGACCATATCGTTTCAGATAATAAACATTATAAAGGAAAAAAATCTTCCCCATCAATAAACTAATTATCGATACTTTATAAATTTCAAGTCTCCGATAAGTTGATTAAAAAGGAAATCGTGAGTAGATGTCAAGGTAGCACTTAAACGTGACTGACGAAGTGAGACTGCAACCAAGTAATTACCCGACTAGTTTTAATTCGAGATCAACTAGGTACAAAGCGTATTGCTTTATTTATGCCTTTTCTGACACATGCATTGTTAATGGTAAGATAATTATTTCCTGTCGCCATATTTCGTGGATAGTCACGCTGTGTTCCAGAAACATTTAGATTATAAAATGGGGAGACAATAATGTACAGCCAGTATTGTATAGCCAATAATCCGTGTAAGCAAGGGCGGATCCAGGATTTATTTCTGGGAGGGGCAGATGGACCATAGGCCAAGCTCCCCCATAGTATTATCACATGCTGTCTTTGGGATCGATTCTTTTTCAATGACATACAAGAATAATTATAAAAAATACTTTTAATAAAGGTTAATAATGAGAAATTACGTGTCTATTGTCTATTGATATATGACCTGGGTATGTCCTAAAACTGCATCCAGAACCACCGGAGGACGGGCAGCAGCGTCCTCTCAGTTAACGATGGTAACCATTCTGCGATCCCCAAGCCGCCTGCCAAGCGTGGGGATTATGGCAACACCTCCCTTTAAGGGAGAGGCCTTCGTCCAGCAGTGGATGTCTTCCGGCTGTTGATGTGATTGATGACGTGTCTATTATGCAAAAGAAACAAATGTTATTAAAGCGGTATCTTATACATCTCCCAGTTCTTTGTTATATTTAAACCGTTGGGGGGCACGTGCCCTGTGCCAACCCCTCCCTATTGAGGGGGAGTTCTTCGTCCAGCCGTCGACGTCTTCTGGCTGATGATGATGTGATGTACCTTTTGATTAGGTAATTTATCTTTGAGTATACGAAACTTAAAAAATGATATACTTATACTCAAAGTTCTACTTATTAATCTCACCATTGAATGTTTTACCTAATTAATATTTCTCATAGTTAAAATATGCTATACATGTTGTATAAATTAATGTGAAAAATACAAATTAAATACCCATATATTATATGGTATGACGGCATGTCAAATGGTGATCAAGGCAATTATTCTATTATTACGCGGAGAACAATGATCTGAAACACACGCTGCGTTGTTTCACCTGCTTTAATAAGAATAGAAATAACAATCATAAAAACACGACAAGTCGGACATACACAAGTGACAAGCTGTGAACGGAAATCACGTGACCGCGCTTTCAGGCTTTCCAGACTTTCAATAAAGAGTTAATCTATCTATCTATCTTTGATTAGGCGCAGTGGACGGCCAAGAAAATTGTCACGTTTATAAGAAAACAGTTTGCCTTGATCCGTTGTGATCATGCACAGCCGTAACATTCGCAAGGTCGCCGGTGCGCCCAGTTTGTTTTGTACCGCTTTAGTGGAACCAGCTTTTTAAACATAAACAAATCGAACTTGGTGATAATATAGTGGAACGTGTCCCGATAACCGACTAAAATGTGGTGAGTGGCATCAATTTATTTATTTAAATATAAAGCAATAATTAATGTTAATATTACTTTATTGGACTAAAATAAGTAACTACTCTTGGCTAGACACAACTAAACACTTCCTGAGTAAAAAGCACGTCATTTTGTATAGAAAATATTGCTGCTCTTTTTCATTATTTTATGTTAGACCATACAATACAATAAAGTGTTATTGTATTGTATCAGAAGAGGATACCACTTTTAATTAATTTAGATATACGGGTTTACTCTTTATTTTCACGCCAATAGCAAATATTTAAAATCAACATTATTAATCAAATAATTAGTTTTATTTGATTCGCACACTTGAGCAAATTGACTTCACATAACACGATTAAGCAGACTGGATTATTAACTCATGTACCATATACCATGCCGTAACTTTAGCACTGTAATTTAATATTTTTATTGTTAAATTAGACGAACATGCGCTCAGAACGAGTGATAGCGTTAAACTCGCGAATTACCTACGTCACCACGTCACTACGTCAAAGAATATGTAGCTAGGTATATAGCTAATCGCACACCTAAGCAAACTGACTTTACATGAACAGACCCACAAAACTTAGGTCATGCTGTACCTTTTGTACTGTTCTTCAATATCTTTAATATGTTTATATGTGGCTAAGTAGTTGATACTACCTTCTAAGTATTATTACTCACTTTAAATAGGTAACTACTTACAGGTTTGTTTTTATACCCGTCATAGGTCTTACGCGTAGATACTAAATGAAATTGTTTTTCCAGCAATACATATATTAAGTTTTATTGTATAAATATTCCACGTGTTGCTAATTGAGATATACATGGTTAGTTCTAATCAGTTAGCATCCTTTTAAGGGCGTGTTCTGTACATCAAAACAAACAGGTTTTACTAAAGGGCAAACATTTAAACCGCGAAAAAAAAACAGCTGTTCCATACAAAAAAAAACACCGACCTTGGGCAAAATGTATGGCACAGCTGATTATTTTTTCGCGTTTTCAATGTTGGCCCCATAGTAAAAGTTGTTTGTTTTGATATACAGAATATGCCCGTAAAAGGATGCTAACTGATTAGTACTAACCCTGTATACGAGTGGTGACATGTTCTAATTCTAATGTTTAGCAGCTTTGTACATGTGAGCAAGAATAAGATTAAAAAATAAATAAGTTTACTAGAAATTTGATTCATCGAATTGAATTCATATAAGAGGCTTATTTTGTTGTCTATTATACCTGGTGTTGTAAAAAATCGAATTCCTAAAAACATACTATTGGCGGTATTCTTTTGGAATAAAAGTAGGTTTTTTTTTTAAAAATAAGATATAGTCTTGCGTTTGACTGCCATCTCGTCCGATGACAAACGAAGATGCAGACTACGATGGAGCACGCTTTTCCCATAAGTACTACATAATTGGCTATATTTTACCCACCTGCTACCGGCTGTACCTACCTAGTTGAAGCGGGTTAAAATGTGGTAACCACACTTAACGTTACATTACCTTCCCCAATGTTGATGGAGTTACGTTACGCTATTAGCATAATCAGCCTTTTTAATTGTCTACTGCTGGACTTAGGCCTACCCTTGAAGAGCGAATGGGCCATATTCCCCACGCTGGCCCAGTTGCGGGTTGGTGAATTCACATACGCCATTGAATTTCTTCTCCGGGCTTATGCAGGTTTCCTCACGATTTTTTCCTTTACCGAAAAGCCAGTGGTATCAGTATCCGTACATAAACTCTAAAAGAGCTCACTGGTACGGGCCTGGGTTTGATCCCGCGACCTCAGAATTACAAGTCAAGCGGTCTCCCGATTAGGCTACCACGCTATTCACGTTACGTTACGCTATTCACGTTACGTTACGCTATTCACGTTACGTTACGCTATTAGCCGTAACATATTATTATACAATTGTGGAAACAAAAATTTACGAATAACGCTGGTACACACGGGGCCAACCGGCCAAAGCCGCCATAGACGTCGTCGTCCTAATTGGCTTTTCTGGCTCCCGATTGGACGGGCAAAAGATGCGATCCCGTCGCACGACGAGATTAATAACACAACTCTCTATAGTTTCCTAATTTCCTACAACCAATAAAAAACTATCGCGCGACGAAACCGCACCGGCATTTTAAGCGCCAATGAATTGCAATTACTAAAATAAAAGGGTAGAAAAGAAAAGAACTGAAAAGACTGCTGAACAGGAAATGCGCTGCCCAAGTGGGTGTTTCCCGATAATTATAATACGAGTGGTTGCGAGTGAATCGGTTTCTTCTACAAGCTACTTCGGCAAGCGTGCTCCATCGTAGACTGCATTTTCGTTTAACATCAGACGATAAGGCAGTCAAACCCAAGCCTATAAACAAAAAGAAAAAAAAACATACCTGTGTGTAGCATCTCATCAACATGCCGATGTGAATTCTGCAGCGAGACTTGCTCCTGTGCCAAATAGTCCACATTGATAGCCGTATGGTCATGACCAAAGCGTCGGCTGAGAAGCTGAGCTCTATCAGCCGCCTCTTGTTCCCTCCTTAGTCTTCTGTTCTGCGCACTTATTAGGGACGCCTGTAACATGGTAAATCTGTTTCAAATAGTCTTTTTTATTTATTGTATTAGAAGTCTGGGTTTCACTTTTAATACAGAGGACTGATTAAAGTGACGGACTAAAGATTCGTGATTTAAAATCTTCATCAGCCAGTAGACTGCTGAACAGGGAATGCGCTGTCCGAGTGGGTGTTTCCCGATAATAGGGTAGATGACTGATGTGTATATCGTTGAAACCAATAGATTTGATGAAGAATTTAAGTTAATATAGTATGTTTATTGAAAAAAATATTTTAATCGGTTAATAATGTTCTGATATATGAGCATTTAAAGTTTTTGCTAGAGACAACTATGCCCCTTTCCCACAAAACAAAAAATGTCGTCACGCCTTACTTGTCAGAATAGAATTTATATGGCGTACAGAGAAGTGACGTCACGATTTGCTGTTTCGCCTCTCTGTCTAGCATGATATTAAAATGCTTATAAGTTGCTTATTTTTGATCAGATTTTCGTTTTCTATTTATTAATCAGCTATATTTATGGACCACATTTTAATAGGACAATAAAAAAACAGTCATCTAGCCTATTATAATAAGAGTCTTCAAGTTGCAAGTGAATCGGTTTCTTCTAGGCAAGCATGCTCCATCTTAAAAATATACTCCCACTGCTGGACGAAAGCCTCCCCCTTAATATGGGGGCGTTGCCATAATCCCCACGCTTAGCAGGAGGCTTGGAGATCGCAGAATGCTCACCACTATTAACCGAGAGCTGCCTGCCCTTCGGTGGTTCTGAATGCAGTTTTAAGGCATACACATGTCAGTGATTTTACATGTGGGTTATACAGTAGTAGTAGTAGTCTATTGCAGAGTCCGCCTGGGGAATTACCTCGCCTTTGCCAGTTATTCAATCGCCAAGCAGTAGTGTGCAAGCATTACTGTGTTCTGGTTTGAAGGGCAATGTTACCAGAGAAATTACTGGGTATGAAGAGATTTAACATCTAATATCTCAGGGTGATGAACGCTGTGCAGTGCGGCACAGGATTGTGTTCGCAAGTTCACAATTCTGGCACTGCTACTGTTAGTGGCAGGCGTGACGCTTACCACCAGGCGAACATCTTGCTCGTCTCGTCAGTTGATAATATAAAAAACGCATGGGTACGCCAGTTGTCAAGCAATGCTTTGATGCACGAAAAAACAAAACAGATACTTGGGATCACTGTCAAGGAAGAGGCCCAGATTCCCAAGTGAAAGTGAAACAGCAATGCTTATGCTCTCCCTCTCTGTAATCCTGCATTCCACTGTGTAAGCTGCCAGATTATGGCGGGTCACTGGAGTCGTTAAGTGCCTGACTAAGTGCCGGATTAACAAGCGCCCGGTTACTGAACACCAGCTGTATTTGAGTTGTTAATTTTGGTACCTGTATATGTTTGTTGTCATACTTCAACTGGTCAACTCTCATTTTTGCCATTGGTCGCTGGTTAATTGGAGTTTTGAACACGAATATGTCCAATTTTTCACAGTTCCTGTAAATGTTTTCAGAGCAATTAATAGACATGTTACTAGGTATTTAAAGTAGTAGGTAGGAGTTGTAAAGGGTCTAGACTAAAATTATTTGATAGCGACAATTAGTCCAGCACTGACATCTATGGTTACAAAAGGTTGTTTCCACCATTCCCTCTGTCAGTATCAATAAGAACTTGAGCTAAATTCAAAAAAAGGGAAGAGACTCCTGCGTAATATTGGAGTGCAATATTTGGCTTCTGGATGAAAAACAAACTTTAGGACAAGGGAGGCAATAATGTACGACACAGATAATGTACGACACAGATAATGTACGGCATGATATTGTACTGCATAATAATGCACAGCATCATAATTGGTGTACATGTACATCGAATATCATGCTGTGCAATATTGTGCCGTGCAATATCATACCGTACATTATCGGCTCGGCTCAATAATGCACACCCCGATTTTGTACAGACTGATATTTGATATACAAGTCCAAGAATTCCTTATTTGTATAGCAGTTGGGTTCAGGTAATTTTTTTTTATGACAATTTGAGAAATGTATGCGGATTATTGGCTGTACAATATAGGGCCAAACTTTATAGACATAAGCCGATAATGGATGGCCAGTATTGTATGACATGGATTGTACAACATGAAATTCGATGTACATGTACACCAATTATCATGCTGTGCATTATTATGCCGTACATTATCGTGTCGGTAAATTATATGTTGTACATTATAGACACCCCATGACAAAACAAACAAACTAACAAACATCTTGCTTCTTTAGGAAACTATTGATGTTGGGAACACAAGAACTATACACTCAATTCAAGGAGTGTATATATACACTCAATTATACACTCCTTGAGTGTATAATTTTAGCATTTTCTAGGTTTTAATCTGTTTTATTGGAAGTTTGCTTCGGTAGCTGCGATGTTCATTAGCCTCACCATATTGCATACAATTGGTCATTACATGTTCCAAGTAAACTCTAAATAAAATCACAGTTGAGAATATGAAGAATTCTTATTAATTAATTAGTAACTTACGCGCTAATTGCATTAATTTTGCTCTGAATAGCATTTTCAATTGATTCGTAATTGTTTAGATCTTTTTCGAGCCGTTGAAAGAGCTCAGATGTTTCCTGTATAAGTTGATTTGTTTGATGATACAACGTCTCCATTTATAATAGTTTCCCTTTAATGTATTAACTTTTGAATTTTAACATATACAGCAATAGAAATAATCTATCTATCTTTGGTTATGGCCTCTGCGGTATAGCCGCAATTTCGCCAATGTCGCGTGTATAGCTGAGAAGACAAACGCTGATAGGATTGGCCAGTGATTAAGATGTAAACTGACAATTAACAGATGCTCAGTTATCTATTGTAAATTTAGACTGAGCTTATTTTACACCATGTACCTGAAGCAAACACAAGGGACATTTACAAAAAAACACAAATATTAAATAATCTATTTTCTTTTAGAGATCGTCGAAATCAAAAATTAATATAAAAATGACAGATACATATACATAGAGCAGACTTTTTAATAAAAATGGTATTCGTGGGAGCAGTCCTAAATAAGCTTACAGTGCCAACGACATCTAACTACAAAGACTACTTAGCCTACTATAAAACAAAAGGATTGTATCCAGACCGATGAAAGTCTAGAGACAATCCAAATGCTCAAACCCACAACCAGTCGGCAGCGTACCCAGCATGCTGGCGGCATTGCCACGCTGGATGGCAATGCTTATGCGTTGAGCCAAATAAACGCCAGCATTTTGATCACGCGTCGCGTCGACCAGGCGCTCGGATATGTTTTTGAAAAGATGATGAGCTCCCGGTCCCCACGGACCCAATGTCTCAACACCAAACGGCTCAAATATGTAACCTCTGCCGAGGTTAGCATATTTGCGCTGCTTGTGATGCTCCACCGAATTTGCCGCCGCACCAGCCTTACTCTGTGTCTCAGGAAGATGTGACGGTGCCAAAGTATCAACGCAAGTTGCGTCCCAACGACATCTATTTCATGTCAGATAAATGTTGTTTTTGTTAGCGCTATCGGGGTTCTTCGTGCCGTTGGTGTATTTCGCACTCCAAACTCCATGTAGGTGTTTCATTTTAATGACAGCGTCAAATATTTTATTTCTTTCCTCCTCGGAGGATTATGGCGTCGCACTTTGTGCTTTTGTCAGTGTCAAGTATATATTTTTCACTTTTTGATACATTTCGAGTTTAGTCTAGTTAGTCACAAACAAATCCAGTCGACATGATTTGTCTGCGTTCCCGCCAAAACTCCCTCTGAATCATTTCCTTTCATTTTATGTTTTTTTTTTCTTCGTTCTTGTTCTATTCTGCCAGTGCCAAGTATAATGACAAGTTTACAGAGTATCATGTCAAACTCAAGTCATGGGATCACAGCACTCGTGCATGTAATTCAACACTCGATGAATAAAATACCACTATTTTTTATCATTTATTCGCGAAAAAACTCAAGTTTAAGAAAACAATAGAATTCAACGACACGATTTTTCCGTGTATTTTATTGTTTTCTTAAACTTGAGTCAAAACTCCAATTTGTCTATTGTCAACTTCTCTGACGAGATTTGGCGGGAACATGGGAAAAATCATGTCGCTGCATTCTATTATTTTCTTAAACTAGTGTTTTTGCGCGAATGACTGATTAGAAATGGTGGTGTTTTATTCATTGAGTGTTGAATTACATGCACGAGTGTGGGCAAGTGATATAATGTGGTGAAACATGTATTTTCGTGTTATTTTAAAAACTCCGTAGAAGCTCATAGTAAAGTCGCCACAACTTTACTAGGGCATGACTTGGACTCGACTATGACTAATTTCGTGTTACTAACTGTGATTTCATGACATATTTGACTTGATTATTATATTAAAACTTGCAAATTCATAAACTTGACACTGGCAGAATGCACAACGTGCGATGTCAATAACAAAGGAAAAAAAAACTTCTCTGACAATGACAACTTAACATTGACAATGACAAATCTGATTTGCTTACAGTTGCAGTGCAAGTACGAAAAACAAGACTTTCTCAATTCGATATCCATTTCCAAGTACCCGTGTAAATACAAAGCTAATATTTTGCGTGCGTTTAGAACGATATTTTGTGGCACATAAATACAAAAACAGTGAAAATGGGCGACGGATGTCAGGCATGCCTGACGAGGGTGCCTCACGCGACTTTGATCGCAACCATAATGTGTTGCCTGGGCGTGGGTGTGTTCTGTGGCACAATGTACCGCGGTTCCGCTCTTTCCATATTGATGTTCGACGAGGTATTCCACTTCAGACTTATTTGGATTGAGGCTCTGCAAATGATCTTCATAGTAGGCAGCGCCTGCATGGCGGCGCTCGGATTCATGCTCCTTTGTTTGGGATGTCTCACAACAGGTGCCACTCGACAGAGAGTATACCGAGCGTGGCGAGCGAGAGTCGGCGGCCGGATATCCTGCGCTATATTTATGATCATTACCTACATTTTAACATTCGTATGGATCATATTGCTGGGCTTCCTCGTCATCACGACCTTCCTCTTTACCATTTTCTGGAAACTATGTTCGAAACCGAAAAACATCGACTTGTCTACGTGTATCGACTTTACGCAATTCGATTTTATGTTCCCTGCGAGTGTGAAGCAGGAGGATATGAGAATATGTGAAGCTCACAAGGTGAAGCTGTTTTGTAAAGATTATGTGGAGAAAGCTGAATTCATGTTCATATTGGCGATGGTATCTTGTATTTTGGTGATATTGAGCTTGGTGCATTATTTGATGTGCCTGTCTGCTAATTATGCACATATTCGAGATCACGAGAAGTTCCAAGAGCTACAGGAGCTCCAGTACCTCACCAACCCGGACCTGCATGCATCTAAGGATCGTTTCTAGTATATGGCCCGTGCGCCACTCCTGCGCTCATTGGAGGCCACAACTAAAATGTGACACAGTTAAATGTGACTGCTTTGTGGCAGTTTTTGACCCGTTGTGTTCATTAGCATTTGGGACACTTAAAAGACTGACTTTCTGTGGAAAGTAATCAATTGCATTAAACATATCTAAATTTTCATACAAATAACGTTATTTAGAATAATATTGGCATTGCACCATTCTCCAAACATAACTTTCAATTTTGCTACAAAGAGAATGATAAAGGAGAAATGATAATAATATTATAGAGAATAATGAGAATATGTAAATTCTAATTTTTCCACAATTTAGATGTTAACGTAAGTACATGGAAGAATAAAATAAGTTGAAATGGTAAATAATTTTATGTTGAAATAGCTATCATTAATCATGTCATCATGTCACCTTCGTATTCTGTTGAAATATTTTGTTGTTATCCTTTTATATTATATGCTCTAAAATTGATCCCCAAGCCGCCTGCCAAGCGTGGGGATTATGGCAGACCCTCCCTATTGAAGGAGAGGCCTTCGTCCAGCAGTGGACGTCTTCCGGCTGTTGATGATGCTAAAATTACACATTTAATAATTTATATTGCATCTAGAGTACAGCAGTGAGTGATGTGGCTGGTAAAATGATCTATTGTGAAGTTTGTTAACTTTGTGCTTTAACTGTGACAATAGGGTCTTCCCACTTCACATTTCCACTTGTTTTTCCTTTCTATGACAACAGAATATAGACAGATTAGTCATACTTCCGCAGAATATTTGACATTCCTTTACAGTTAATCATTATCAATCATTATCATGTTTGTTACAATTTTATTGGTAGGTAGCTTAATAAGTGCTTATCAAATTGTTTCTTCTCTGTTTATATGACCAATTGCACTAGTTTTGTGTATATTTAATCAATGATAACATTTAGGTCGGACATTATACCTAAATAAGACTGTCATTAACAAAACAGTTAATATGACCTACATACATTCATACTAGGACCCCACATACCGTATAGGTAATGTATGTTGTTTACTTTGTAATCATTTATGAATATATAAATGTATGTATGTTAAGATTAATTATTATGTGAAGCTAGTTATAATATAGATCAGTCTACATTTTTACAACATTACACCTTATTTTAAAGGAAGTGGAGTATAATAGATTGATGTTCAAAGTATTGTACAATAAGATATAGGTATACGTAATGCACTATTGTAATCATAGAATAAGTTGTTAAAGTATTCAGGTATAATATAAAAGGTATTTTATGCTCGTAGTCAGCTAATTCAATTTTGTTTGTCCGTCCATAATTTTTCCACACAGCCTAAACAGTGTTTTATCATGTTTTTATGCTCTTTTCTTAATATTTTTATGTAGTCGTTTTGGAAACAACAGCATGTTTAAATCCAAATAAGATTTTGAAATATTTACTCTTGATGCACAAATTAAATTTATCTTTCTAGCTATTCATAAAAAAACTCCTTAACGTTACAATTAATTATATATGTGTACAATTAAAATAATAGCTAACAAACTTAAGCATTTATACAATCAGTGTGAGACCAAGTTTAATCAAAATCAGACAAAGTATTACAGAAAATTTTACTACTTGACTGCTTGAACAAAAAAGAACCCAGGTGTCTGTGGCATGGAATAGACTGAAATATATATAAAAATTCTGTCTCATTGTGTCATAGGCATCATACCGTTTTGTATAGGTCAAATTACGACATACATACATCAATAATATTTACTTAATTTTTATAAAAAGTCTGTTTATGATATCAAGCCTACCCATGATCTTCTCGCTAAGGGAAGTTTAAGTTTTATACAACTGCCTTATTTATATATCTCACGCTGATAATTATTTATGATTACAAAAGTAAATCTATCCTTTGACTGTTTACCTTTTCACAACCTAACAGCTAGACAAAGACATTAGTGTGCTTCAAGAGTACAAACCTAGGATACTATCTTACAAGTTAGATCGGAATGACGAAAAGCTATTTTTAATTTTATGAAAATGTAAGATATCGTCATAAAGCTCCTACCTAGTGGTAATTTAAGCTTAGGTTTATTTATGTACGGGAGTAGTATAAGTTTTTTCTACAATCATAAAAATAAATGTTCAATTACTCAAAATTTACTTTCTTATTTTATTTTTAGGGTTCCGTATTTAAACTAGACTGTGTTAGATAGATACTACTAGAGTTTAGGGGTTCAATTCTCAAGGGATGTCACCGACAGACAAATAGACGGTGATTTAGGTTATGTTTGTAGTAAAATCCTTATTACCAAGCCTATACCGCCTCCGCACGTCGCCCTATAATAGTTTTATCTAATAGCAAGGAAGATTATACTACAACTTGTAGTTTCGATAACGATCTTACTACAAGTTGTAGTAGACGATTCTACTACTTGTAGTGAATCGTCCATGCTAATAGGCAGTATCTAATAGAAACAGAGCTAACTCTTCTAAGACAAGTATAAGCTTTCACAGAATTTGAATAGGTATGGTAGGTATACTATAGGTATAAGTAATATACCTATAGGTAGATAGATACTACTAGAGTTAAGTAATATACCTATAGGTAGGTATATTACTTATACAGTTCCTAATTATGCTCCTAGCAAATAATAGGTAATTATTTTTATGGGGCCCATAGAGATAGGGTTCCTACCTCTATGGGGCCCCTTTATCTAGGTAGTTGAGTTGCCATACCTACAAGAAACTTATTAAATTTTCGTTTTGTTCTGTCGTAAAAACGGTACGTACCTCATAGATAATAATAGTGTATGCAAGCAGGCTCCAAACTAGGTATTATTCTCTAGAAACAAAAGAACAAACTATAACTGTCCAAGAGGGAAATCCTCTTGGAAAGTTATAGTAAAAGTAAAACTTCGAAAACTCGAGACAAAAAGTGCGAGCCTGGCTCATGCTAAGTATTATGAATTCGCTTTTCTATGAATGAAAGAAAAACTCTTGATGCCTGCCGATTACAAAAATTGTACAGACCTATATAAGGTTCTGTATTCGACCAGCAGGTACGTATGTGCGTTTGACCGCGAATTTTCATTACTCAGTAGGTAATGGATAAGCATAGAGTAGGTATCTAATATAACATGAGTAACTAAGTACTAACGTCACATAATCTAGCTGCTAATTAACTAGAGCTAGCTCTAGTTAATATTACGTTTTAACCCGACACCCGTTAGGGCAGACCCGTGGGTCAACTTTAATTAAGTCTTGTTAATACCCTCAGTCGCACACGTGATGTTTACTCTGAAGATGTGACATTTCTTGTATCAAATACTTGAAGCGTCACAAAACTAGGTAAGTATATAAGTAGGTACATGCACGTTATACAGGGTTAGTCCTAATCAGTTGGTATCCTTATAAGTGCATATTTTGTACATGAAAACAAACAACTTTTACTATCGGGCCAACATTGAAATCGCAAAAAATGCTGCTGTTCCATACATTTTGTTCCCAACGTCAATGAACTTTTTGTATGGAATAGCTGAATTTTTTTTCGCGTTTTCAATGTTGGTCCCTTAGTAAAACTTGTTTGTTTTGATGTACATAATAGGTATACCCTTAAAAGGATGTTAACTGATTAGGACAAAACATATAAATAATAAATGGGTACATAAATATACCTACATTTCTTCGTAAGTAAGAATATTTGTCTTTTGTCTGAATTTCCTGCTTACCAAGCAATTATCACAAAAATGTATCCTTGAAATGCAGACGTGCGTTTTCGATTTATACAACCTTTTCCACATAAGACATTTGACATTATGGTGCCGCTCGCTCCTGAAATGGAATGGCAGGATAGGTCATGGTCTGACCACGGGTCTGTCTGCCTGTTCCGTGTTCTTTTACACTTGGGAATCTTGCTGCCTCGAAACCTTTGATCACACCACGATCACACATAGGAGATGATACGTAGGTTACCTACGTTTTTAAATAGGTAGGCTGCTTATTTTTTGTATTATTTAAATATTTTTCTTTTAGTTACCTGCGTACTAAATGGTTACTTCTAAATTAACTCCGAATCATTTTGTAATATGATGTAGCCAAAAGTACCTTCAATAAGATACGGTAAACTCTACGTAGAGCTACGTTAAAATGTTTGCTACAGGCGCTCTGCTAGGCAAACATTCTTATTGATAAGAATAATGTCAGGCGCTTTAAAATGTCTTCTATGTTAATGAATTATAGATCTTCGTTAAAATATGTTATACTTACCTTCATAGAAACGTATTTTTTTCTTAATAGGATTGTGTTTGACCACATCCTGCCTGATGTTAAACAACGATGTGGTCTAGGATGCATGGGGCACGCTTACCTAGAAGGATCCTGTTTACTCTGGATTTGAAGACTCCCATATAGTAGCTTTAGGGGGAAAAGGCTCTGGCAGAGAGTTCCATAACCTCGCTGTGCGAATAAAAAATGTGGTATCGAAGCGCTTAGTGCGTACGTGAGAATATCCACTATGAAAGGGACTCCAAAATGTATCTGATATAAAACGGACAAGCAAGCAACCCTACGTCGATACTCTAGGCTTAGCAGCCGAGACTTGACCAAATGTCGTTGCCTATCAGCCTCAGGCTCGCCTCCCGATCGACTCCAATGCCTCAAGTTGGTACTTCGCAATTAGTAGGTACCTCAATGTCTCGTCTTTTTGAAAGTTTTTATTCGAAGAATAAAGGTCACAAAATACCGTTATCGAAGAAAGGACAAGGATTCGAGGAAAGCATATAAGTTCCTTAATAAAAATTACGATAAGGGTTATTTATGAACGTTTTTTTAAATAAGTAACTGACATTCAAAAGTTTGCGGAGAAATTATGTTAATAAGCGTTTAAAATGTCAAATGGCCGACTTTTGATAAAGAACGTGATGGTTATTCATACCCGGAACCTTACTCTAAAAGTCTAGATGTAGGTACTGACTTACTCGATCCTACAATAATATAGATTTTACTGCCTTCTTTTACATTATTTAAGAAAATAAAGCACCAAATACGGTGACAGGCATTTACACCTACATTTGCTATTGACGTATATGATAATTTATTCATTTGCCCACACTATGGATTTCCAGTGAGAATGACAGTCCAACGTCGATCGGGTCAGGCGAAGCGACGTCCGTGGTTTTTTTAGTAAATAAACGCAGCCGCGTCGATAATCAGTCATCCGGTTACGTTTTAACATAACATGTTCGGTGAATTGAGAACCAGGACGAGAATACGAAGAACCGTAAGGTGTAAATTTCTTCAGTCGAAGCGTGAGCCGTCTGACTCAAGTCATTAGTGTGCGCTGTGCCTACTAGTTCCACCGCGACGACGACGTCCACCGGCAAGGTATATATCTTCACAATCATTAGATTAGAACTTCTTTTTTTTATACTGTCAAGTGACGAGACGAGCAAGACTTTCGCCTGGTGGTAAGCGTCACGTCTGTCACTATGCCAGAATTGTGAACTTGCGAACACAATCCTGCGCCGCACTGCACTGCGCTCGTCACCCTGAGATATTAGATGTTAACAGTCTTACCTAAAATAATCTCGATTCTCTTAGTCACTGCTTAACTTCTCTGTCCTTTTCTAGCACGTGCAACTTCACGTCAGAGAGAAGATGGCAGAGCATCTTAAGCAGTGACTAACGGTTGAGAAGTTTTTTTAAGTAAGGCCGTATATCTCTTCATACTAAGTAATTACTCTGGTAACATTGCCCTTCAAACCGGAACACAGTAATGCTTGCACACTACTGCTTGGCGGTACTTAACTATTCATACTCACTTAATCAACTAGATTATAGAATTTAAAGAATGCTGTTCCGATGAGATGTTGCAAGAGCATAGCTTAATTAACATCGGGTCATTGTGTTCATTGCCAGCACTGATAACTAAATAAGTGCCTTTCGATAACCAGCCTACCATTATACAGGGTTACCTACATCTAAAATAATATAACTAACTAAAATTTGTGTTTGTATTTTTGTTCGAGGTAACCTTCGTAACTGCTAATTTGGTCCACATAAACCTTGCACTAATATAAAGCTATACTATTCCTGACTTATGCTATATTTTTTTATTGTAGTACAAATATTATGAGACAGCAACGCGTTGATAAATAATTGCCAATATTACCATTGCCTTACTCCCTTAAATCGCAAACCGTCTATAATACATCTTTTAAAACAAACTTTATTCTGAGTTTTGACAGAAACTCTACATTCTACATTCACAATCTACATTCACTGAAAAAGTTAAAGTGTATAAGCATTTTTTATTAATCTTTTGTTTCGTTTGCTCAAACCGCGCGTTCTTAGTTTATTTTTAAATCCTTGTGTAAACATATTTTAGTTTTTCGTTCGGATAGAATTGAAGTAGGTACTTCTGTCTTAAATATTAGTTAATATAGGCAGTAGCCCAGTAAATAATTTACTATTCGTTACGATGCACACAGAATTTCCCTTTAGGGTGCTATATACAGTTATTAATTATCAATAACCTTGTATACTCTACCTACTCTGATGAGTGCCTAAATTATATTTAGTTGTTAATGTGATGTCATTCCAATTGTTGCACGGCGTTAACTATCTATAATAATTATATTAGTCAATATTTTACTCAGTTTCAAATCAACGGTCACAAGGAAAATCCAAGCGCACCTCTAATATTATGGTGATTTTGTTGTGGTGTCAGTAAATTTAAAATATTAATAGACGATGTACGTTTTCCTTATGAAAGTGACAATTAAATAATAAATATTACAAACAAAGACATAAAACAATATGTCACTTACACGGACAGTTTCAAATAAAATAAAATCTCTGTTAGAAAGTGAGGATACAGCCCCGTCTGAAATAATTTTAAAAAAGGACGGAGATTTGAAAACTGACGCAAGCTTCCCATCCCTGCAAAAGCCTAACGCAAATCAGCGGCAGAATGACGAAATACCTAGAACAAACGGGTTCTGCGACAGAGATATAGTGTTGAAATATGCTGAATTTACGGATGCTGAGATTGCCGAATCAGGGAGCGAATCAGACGACAATGAAACTACAATTGATTCAGCAATAGAAACGACGGAGTATGACCCTGCGCGAGCGCAATCGGAAGCCAGCCAGTGAGTAACAGATAATATTTCTCCACGCTACCTTGGACTTGTCTAACCGCGACCGTAACCTTCGGGTTTACCGAACGAACTTACATGTCATGGTATCATTGCCATAACTGTATCTATGAAAAGCTTTATGTCTACGTTTATGGGCATTCCCATTGACTATACATACTGTCTCATAAGTCTGGATCACTCATTTATACAATATCTATACTACAATAGAAGTACAAAGTACCTATATCATAATGAATCGACGAATTGTCATGGAATTTCAAATTAGAATACACAAAAAAAAACACATTAAATAAGACGTGATTTTGAATATGCACATTAAATACCTAATTGGTTTGACTTCATTGAAAAATTACATAACATAAATTAACTAGGAAGTAGAGATTTCATAAATTAATGTAATTGTATATTATAATGTAGAGACGACAACTTTAGAACAAACATGTTAAATAACTTGCTTTATTTGGAACTTTATCTCACATAGGAAGGCAATGTCGTGCTCTGTTTGGGCACAGATCAAGGCCATCGAGGCTATCGAAATTAATTCAACTGGTAGGAACATTAAACACATATTAGGTAAATATCTTCCTACACGTAATCTATACATTTTTCAGTTTTTTTTTGCTATGGAGGTGAACAGTGTAGGACGAAGTGGAGGGTGGTGGTGGGGTGGAGTAAGTCTTTTTGTGTAATTCTTCTTTCCTCTTAGGAAAATTATGGCTTTATTGCGCCGCACATTGTGAAGTTCCGAAGATTACCTCGAACAAGACAAAGTGTCAAACTTTACCGCTTTATAATTTTAGTATAGATTATTCGAAATAAATTCAGATCAAAGAATACCACAAAAATTATATTTTATAGAGATGCCCAAATTTACTCAAAGCTATAGTAGTAGGACTCAACTGCAGAGTCCGACACCTTTGCCAGTTATTCAATCGCCAAGCAGCAGTGTACAAGCATTACTGTGTTTCGGTTTGGAGGGCAATGTTACCAGATAAATTACTGGGTATGGTGAGATTTAACATCTTATATATCTCAGGGTGACGAGTGCAGTACAGTGCTACGTCCATGCTAGGCTCGTTACGTGATTGTAAAAAAAAAACAATAAGCTTGAGTTAAATACCGCAAATTCACATCACAGTAAACCTGTCTGTACATACCCGCTTACATGGTAAGCGTAAGCCACAGGTACATAATCTCTGTGTGAACGGTCAATTTCCCCTGTTTCGGCAGTTGTCCGTAAAAATAAACAGCTCACATAAAAATCGCGAGGCTAAGAAATTAAAGCGTACCTATTGGTAGTTTTTTCCTCCTACGCCGTGTTATTACCTACCTCGCAAATCTCTGGGGAAAGACATAAGTTCAGTCTTCGGGCATCAAATAAAATTATTATGATCAATTTGCCTGTTTTAAAACTATTGTAATTTAATGCAAGACAAACACATGCTCGGTATGATTATGAATTAGATCTTTATAATATAGGTACATTCATAGTAGGTATACATTGTTATTTACTCATAATTTTATCATAAGTTACACAGCGCTTATATAAATTGCAGTTAAAGTTATTCATTGGATCTGGACTGGATTTGGACCTTTAACTTCATTGTGGAGGTTTTGGTATAAAAATTTACAACTCTATAGTAAAAACGCATAGAAAGTACCTAATGTAGAGTCACGGTAGGTTGGTACTATTACGTTAGTTATATTGAACTAAGTAGATGCTCATTAACTACCTGTTATTTTTTGCAAATGGTACGTAGGTAAGCTTTTAAAGGCCACTAATATAAACAAACGCAAAAAAGCTCTAGAAATATCGAACGCAAGACTTATTGCTACCTACTGGGTAGGATTATGATTTTAGTGATATAATGTAAATACATAGATAAGTAGGTGTATACCATAGATATTGAATAGTGAATACACTACTAGAGATGTACCTACTTTTTTGTTTCATATGAGGTATATTTAATTCTGGTTAACCTAAGTGTTGACCGAAATTTATGATGTACCTTATGGATTACCATAAGTACCTAAAGATGCTGGAGTGCTCTAAGCTGATAATTCTACAGGGCTACGCAGAACAGTAGTGAAGCCGAAAGGAAGTTATTGTGCTCAGCATTGCAAACAACGTTTACTTTAGGTCTAACCCTGGAGTCGCGGTTCAGTTGTTCCAAACATGTTGTTGAGGGCGAATAACATTGTTATTGGATCGGTTGTTATATTTTGTTCGCGATTTCAGACTATTCTTCTTCTGGCTCCATAGAAAAAGTTGTACAAAATGTAGAGTACGAAGATCTCCTTTCGATTTAGTATTAGGTACCGTTCCGCGTAACCCCATATTTTACTGTTGACATCATCAGCATGATTTGTCTTTCTGTATTTGCTGAAGAGTGAATAAGTAGTGCTACACGTGAGGAGAGGCAGTAGGTAGGTATTACCTATACTTACCTACTAGGTAAGTATAGGTATATTGGGTTGTTCCTTACTGATCCTTGGTCAACTCATCCTTTTTTCGGTTTATTCCACTTTGTTCACCTGGGTGAAATCACCTACTTTGAACAAAGTGGAAATTATAGTCTCTTCATTTCACGTCGGAATCATCGCCTAGGTGATAGGTATCTATGTGATTCGTTTCGACATTATTGGTGTCCTTTGTTCACCGTGGAATTAAAGCACCCAGGTAAACAGGGGCGAGTTTTTTTTATTATTCTTGTGGACTTTAATCACCCACATACAACATGTATTAAAACTTTCAAATCAAAGCCAACTTAACTTTTAAATCAAATTTCTGTAAATTAGACGTTTATACAATTTAAAAAAAAACAACGGTGAGTATGAGTAACAACGTATAAGGGTAGCCGCTGTGATAAACTGCGGCTATAATGGGCAGTTTTCTGACAGCTGTCAAAACGTAGTTCTACAGCCAAAAGATAGATGGCGCTGACGAGACAGTATTCAAATTTTTTCGCATTTGTTAAATGAAAAAGCAAACACACTACTAATTCGCACTTACTACGTTATAAAACGTACGTACGTTCGGTCTACGTTTTCGTCCTAAATTAATATTCTTAACTCGTCCGACTGAATTGTTTTAATTTATTTTCTTAACTCATCCGGAATGTAATCTTGACTCGTCCGATGGTCTCAATCTTAAAAACAATTAATGAAAAAAAAACTGACTAACCATTGATCATTTGTAATCCAAACATAATTATAAGTATATGACTAGCTGTACCTGCGGCTTCTCTCGCGTGGACCGAATCGTTTTATGCGCATGACCTTATTTTACTTAAATAACAAAGTAACGTGGTTTGGTCCGTTTTGGTAGGTAATTGATTTTCGTAGTCAGCTACGAAAGAAGAATTATTTTTCATTGTTTCGTAATCAATTATGAAACAAGAATTTTGTTGCCGTTTTGGTAGCTGAGTTTCGTAGTCAGCTACAATAGAGGAATATCAGTTCCTTTTTCGTACTCAATTTCTCAGCACCGTTTAGGTAACTGTTTTTTTTTGTATCTGTGGTGAACCTAGACAAATAAAATCATGAAAAAAAAAACCCTTTTTATTGAAAAATATTTAATACCAAAAATAACACTTATCTAATTAACACATAATAACTAACGACTTATACGAGTATTTATTATCATTGTAATAAGGAACGAAATACAAGATATCGCGATTCGCGATACAGGGCTACCTAGTGTGCAATCCAGAGTTTAAAAAAATGCTTATTCGCCTTTCGAGTATAGACCTAAGTCCAGCAATGGACTCCAAACCACTATAAGATTTTCATTCCGCAAAAAAAAACTACTTTCTCCAATTAAATATTTAACAGCAATTCGGAAAACTCTGCCCTCTTTGGGCCCTCATATTAACCGTGAGATCTAATTTGGTAATAACAGGCCACGTGTTTGACTTTTAGGCAGGCATTTATTTCATCACTTCTTCTGCCTTGTGCTGCAATAGGTAACACAATCATCGTCATAGCCCGTAGATATCCACTGGTGAACGAAGGCCTCCCCCTTAGACAGCCACTCTGTAGGACAGCCTGCCATTTGCATCCACCGGTTGCCCGCGACTACCATCATCATCAGCCCGTAGACGTCCACTGGTGAACGAAGGCTTCCCCCTTAGACCGCCACTATGTACGACACCCTGCTATTTGCATCCACCAGTTGCCCGCGACTACCATCATCATCATCAGCTCGTAGACGTCCACTAGTGAATGAAGGCCTCCTCTTAGACCGCCACACTGTACGACAACCTGCCATTTGCATCCACCGGTTGCCCGCGACTTTTACAATGTCATCGGTCCACCTATATAGGAGGAGGCCTACCTACTGTGCTGTGCGGTGTTAAGTATCTTATAAATGACAACACAGAACATTTTTAGAAAATCACATGTCAATCCATTAATCTTCCTTACTCCAATATCTCAAGATAAACAAGGTCCAGTATAAGCTGATCCTCAGATCTAAGGGGCTCGATATGTTTGGGGGTTCAAGTTATAGTGGGCTTCATATTTTTTCATAAATTGCGTCATAACTTCTATATTCCTGGGCCGATTTTGATAAAACATAGCCAATGTGAAGCGCCGGACTTCACAGATCATATTTCAAGCAACTGTTTCGTGCCGTAGTTTCTGAGTTTATCCCAGACAAAAAAAATTAAAACTGTGTTTTTGGGTTTTGTTACTCTCATACACTCCTAAAATAAATTAATTTTTAAATATATCTTTAATGTACAGTAATTGTCTCGTTAACGTTTTATTATAAGTATATAGATTATTACGTACTTAGCAAAAGTTAGCAACATCAAAAAATTACTTGAAAGCAGACGTAATATAATACTATACTAGTACTTAAAAACCTGTTTTTGACGGCCTCAATTAATCGATAAATATCATACGAACCTAGGTAAACTTCGAATATTTTTATAAGAAGTGTTTTCACACTGAAGTGTTTCGTGTTTGGTTATTTCTATGTTTTAAAGCATAAACACTAAGAAAAATAATGACCTCTGGCAGGACTTGAACCTGCATACGAGCAAACAGCGAAATTAAAATCTACTTAGGACAAAAATCAGCAGTAAAATAAAACAATTTACTATAGAACATAATGGATACTACACAAATTAACTTAGTACAAATAGCGCACTTACGAATGTTTTATTAAATATATTAGCTCAATGGCGGTCAAGCTATACCTGTACACGGAAATTAAAATACTTAAAGCAATGATATTATAGTAACATTGTGCACTACCGATTTCATCCGTGCCGCGTAAATGCTGTCGGGAAATCCATCCAAATAAGTCTAAGTAGGTACATCTTTTCAATCTAATATTTTAAGTAAACTTTGTTTTTAAATAAGTTATTTTACATAAAACAATGTCTAATATTTCTATTATTTAAAAAAAACTTTCGAAGAAATACTCGTATTCCAAGAAATAACAGCAAGGTTATCAAAAATAACGAGCGATACACACAGCAAAAAGCAAGCTACATATTCGAATCGACATAAAAAAAAACAGTTGGTCATCTCAGCAGTATCAAAGTCAAAATCGAACTAGGTACAATTACATATTTTTAGAAGTGACTTTTCCTCTTATTTTCTTAGTTTAAAATATATACAGCATAGCAATAACATTATAGGTAGGTACATATTTTTTTTGCAATGGAGTGAAGACACTAGCGAGACGTTCACCTGGGGGTCTAGACAAGAACAACTTTCTGTTAGCGTTAACGCCTGCGGAAAGGTAAAATCGTATGAAAATGACATTAGCAGTCACGTGACATTTCTCAAGCTAATTTCATTTTCATACGATTTTACTTAGCTAGCTAACTAGAACTACCTCTTCTACCTATAAAAAAATGTCAGAACTGTATAGTAACCCTATTAAGGGACGATTAAGGGGGATTAGCAACACCTCCCTTTAACGGAGAGGCCTTGGTCCAGCAGTGGACGTCTTCCGGCTGATGAGTTGAGTGAGTATTTAGGTATTTTGATATTTTTACGTGTTCATATATATATTATAGGTTCTAATTACCGGATTTACTATAAAACACCTAGATAATAAAATTAATTTCATACTTTGACTTCAGGCTTAACTCTTGCTCTTTAATTGATCTCTGAGTTTTTTTTGTTCATCATTTTAATAATATCCCAGTCAGTAATTATCCCAGTGGAGACTGGGGAATTCATTAAATGCAAAATGTACCTATTCATTAAATATCTACCTACATTTTTAAGTGAAGTAATAAAATAGGTCACAGTTTACGCTGTTTGTATAGAAATCCTGCGCTATTTCATCAGATTAATAAATCTTTACGACGTTACTCAGAACTGACTTTTTATAGGTTATTAAAACGGTAATTAGGCAAACATATTAGGTAGGTATAAATACATCTGAAGCTATCATTTTAAACAAAGAACTTATGAAACATAAAATGAGTACAACATTCTTCGAGTAAAATACCTAATTATACTTTTTTAATCGGTCTGGCGTGGAGAGGTAATAAAAATAAATAAGTAATAAAAAAAACAGCCCTGCCAAGCAACGAACTAAAATGTAAAAGAATTGAAGATATTTTTTTCACATTTGAAAAATGAATGAATGGCGCCATACTGTCGACATTTTTTTTAAGTAACCTTTATAGGTCACTCCGGATGACGTAAGGATTCCATACAACTAAACTTGTGCTGGCATTTAGATGTTGTGGTGGAACAAAGAAACTTACATACATAGATAGGTACATGAACCCTGAAAACTTACACTCCTTTTCTTGGGCAGTCGTGTAACAAAACATAAACACAATAATATTAGTTTGATATCTAAACGGATTTGAATGAAATGTGGAATAGAGATAGCTTATTATTACCCGGAATAACACATAGGCAATTTTTTTATCATCGTCACCATTACCTCGTCATACCCAGGTCTGGGTGTAGTAGGTATGTATTTACAAAAAAAAAATATCTAAGTATTCTATCAGGTGGTTTCTATATTACAAGGTTTGCTTAGTTTGGGGCTAGATGGCGCTGTGTGAAAAATTTTCACCGATATTTATTATTTATTTACCTACTACCTTAAATCGTGTCTTAAAACTGTTATCAGTAGCAGTAGTACCTACTACTTACTATGCCCATCATCATCATCCTAATCAGCCTGTCATAGTCCACTGCTGGACATAGGCCTCTCCCAAGGCACGCCACTCAGCCCGATCTTCAGCTATCCGCTTCCAACCACTGCCAGCTGTCCTACTATGCCCAATATTGCCCTAACAATATTAACTACTTAGTTACATAAGTGTTATCGGCTATTTCCAAACTACATTATTATAAACGAGTTCTTAATTGTAATTGGGTTACCTATTAAGTCGCAGACAAAGCCGGGTAGAGTAGGTACCAGTCCTATCTACTTACCTACCTACGTTACATTTTAACGTTACGTTAAGTTGACACAGTCTGTTGAAATGTTCTGGAAACAAAAGAAAGGGTCAGTACGAGTAACATTTAAAAGCATAAAATTAGAACATTAACATTTAAAAATAAAGAAAATAATCCCTTATCACCGGTAAGTTACCTTATTTCGTAAATAAAAATTACATTGCGGTTCGCCATTTTGCATTAGCCGTATGCCAAAAACTCAAAGCACAACCAACCCAAGAAACGCAAGATTCCCTTATTAAATATGAAGTTTATGTTTATCGGCCTTAATATCTTAAATATATTATGTTAATAGCCTTAATATGTTAAACAGAAATTTATAAATATATATTATAAATTTCTGTTTAACTAAAATTATCGGCCTTACTTAAAAAAACTTTTCAACCGTTAGTCACTGCTTAAGATGCTCTGCCATCTTCTCTCTGACGTGAAGTTGCACGTGCTAGAAAAGGACAGAGAAGTTTAAGCAGTGACTAAGAGAATCGAGATTATTTTAGGTAAGGCCGTCAGTGTGTAATGAATCCATTTTTTTTTTTTTTTAATTTTAAGTTAGTAAGATTTTGTTTAAAAATCGTAATTAACGTAAATTTAGAGTTATGTAAAAGAGTTATAATAAAGTGTATGTGACGGACATAGAATATAAATGTCCATCAGTATTTAGTTATTTATTTTATGGGAGAGACTGAAACCGCGTAAAAAAACAGCTGTTTCATTGAAAAAATATATTCACCCTCGACTAATAGGACAGCTGTTTTTTCCCCGATTACTACTTTTCTGCGTGACCCCGTTAGAGCCAGGTTAGAGTAAGTGGTTTTACTTTGTTGTAGTTTACGAATATTATGTTTTTGACGCTATCGATTTTTCCCCATTATTATTCGAATTTGTTCAATAACTGGCACCATTATGCACGCACACTATAACAACGAGAAAGGCGCAACGCGAGTGTAAGACATGGCTGGACGCTCACTAGTTTAAAAAATTTGGCCTGTTGTGTTTCGTTCGTATACAGTACGAGGCTCTATTTAGACATATAATTTGTCAAAGGCTGCGTGAGTGACACTGGCTATAATCTTTTTGGCAGGGCTGTCGTGCTTACATGTTTTCGTTTACTTTTGCTTTCACTATGGGAAAATAAAAGAAATAAAATATAGTATTTATAATAAGGAAATGCATATATAATTATATAGTATCTTCGTTTATCTTCTTTTTTCGTCGTTTACACTTATCTTTCATTGCTATTTTCTATTATCTTGTATGTGTTGTAGTGGTAGGACTCTACTGCAGAGTTCGCCTGGGGAGGTACCACACCTTTACCAGTTATTCAACCACCAAGCAGTAGTGTGCAAGCATTACTGTATTCCGGTTTGAAGGGCAATGTTCCAGAGAAATTACTGGGTAAAAAGAGATTTAACATTTAATATCTCAGGGTGACGAGCGCAGTGCAGTGCGTCGCAGGTTTTGTTCGCAAGTTCACTATTCTGGCACTGCTACTGTTAGTGGCAGGCGTGATGCTTATCACCAGGCGAACGTCTAGCTCGTCTCGTCACTTGATTTAATAAAAATTAAAAAAAAAAAACAAATGAATGACTGTCAGACTTGCCCTGGCACCCCAGAAGGGGGTATGCCCTGGGGCCCTAGTAGTTTGATCTGGTTGACTATTTGGAGAGAATCTAACCGATCTTCTGACAGATCTGGGGATCCTCGACCTCGCCGGCGAGGTCGGTGCGTGTTTGTGTGCTTCTGGTAACCGGCGCCTATACCAAAAACGGAATACTTCCTGTTGCTAGGAATGGTCGGATCGGGCGAGCCCAGCGCCGCCGAGGTGATGACGGCGATAGGGTCGTCCGGGTCGCCCAAGACGTGTCTGGGGCGTCTACGGAAGGGGGGTGGGTCTGTCGTGTCTGTCGTATAGTTCGAGGCTTGGACTATGAGTGGATTGGGATGATGAGGGGCCGCATCGAAATAGCGGCGCGAAGCGTACTTAATGTACTGACGGATGGAGGGCTTTATAAAAAAAATTATAAATGTGTACATTTATATCTTCCTAATAATACTCGTATATTCAAACCTCGTACTTGTGACCCGACCTCCGTCTAAACGCACTGCTGTATTCAAAGCCAACAAATAAATGTATTTACTCAACATGAATACTAAATAACTGCATTCAATTACTCTAATGACACGGATCAGATCTCAGCAACGCCAACTAATTTACTATGGAAAGAAGAGAAAACTGATTAACTCCAAAGAACAAAGGTTAAAACTATGCCCCTACGTTGTAAAGCGTTTTGTGAAACTATGATTAATATTATAGTAATTTGTGAACGTGTTGTAGATTAGTTTTCCATCGTCACGAGTTTGTGAAAACCTTATGTTCCGCTTGCATACGAGGTGTCTCGCAGTACACCGGCCATTTTCTGGTTTCTAGCATTTTTTTGATTTATTTTCTTTCTTGTTATGCTTCTCGGTGTGTTTATTCGACACGCAGGATAAGATACACATCATGGATAGAGGTAGACCAGGGAGTATATACAGGGTTACTTCTAATCAATTAGCATCCTTTTAAAGGCATATTCTGTACATCAAAACAAACAACTTTTACTTTGGGGCCAACATTGAAATTGCGATAAAAAGATCAGCTGTTCCATACATTTTGCCCAAGGTCAATGAACTTTTTGTAACTTTTACTTATATTATATATTTATTAATATAATATTTGTATATATAATTATATATTATTTTTAATATTTATCTTATCTGTGTCGCTGGAGTGTTGACTGTTGACATTATGAAGAACATCACTGGAGCACTGGAGAAGAATTGCAGATACCTGTGGAATAGGCTGAAACAAACTTTCAAGCTTTTTTTATTAATAATTATTTGGATTAGTTTGATAATTAATATATGAGATTCTTATCTTTTTAGAACAAAATAATGGAGTATTTTGAAACCCTTTATAATTTTGTAATAATAATATATTCTTGTGTTACATTTTTATTTAAATGTTTTGAAGTAATATCTAATACTATAAGAATCTGTCCTGACTTAATGACTGATAGACAACGCACAGCCTAAACCGCTGGTCGTAGAAACTTGAAATTTGGAAGGTGTATTTGTCTTGATGCGTAGAGGTGTACTAAGGAAAGGTATTTTTTTTTTTAAATTCGATTTCTAAAGGGGTAAAAATAGGTAAAAACTTTTGTATGAAACTCCTTTGTTTTTAAACTTTTAGACTCGAAAATTTTTATTAGGGTCGTCCATTTAAAATAAAAAACTTTGTTTTTTTCGACAGTGATGATTTAAGGGGGTGAAATCGGGGATGAAATTTTATTATAGAAAGTTCTTTGTTTTTGAAGTTATATTGATGAAAATTGGTATTTGGGTAGTTCATTTAAATTGAGACATGGTATTTTAAATACTTTTTGACAGGGATGACTTACGGGGTGAAAAGGGGGATGAAATTTTGTATGGAAAGTTATGTGTTTTTGAACTTATAGCAATGAAAATATGTATTTGAATAGTACATTTAAATAAAAAAAATGCTGTTTTCGTTTTTTTTTGACAGGGATAAATTAAGAGGGTGAAACGGGGGATGAAATTATGTATGGAAAAATCTCTGTTATTGAAGTAAGTGTAAAAAAAACTACATTAAAAAAAACATTTTTTTTGTCAGGTATTACTTACGGGGGCGAAATTTTGTATGGAAATTTATTTGGTTTTGAAGTTATACTGACAAAAATTGGTATTTGGGTAGTTCATTTAATTTGAATTATAGTATTTTAAATATATTTTTTTACTGGTATGACTTAAGGGGGTGAAATGGGGGATGACATTTTGTATGGAAAGTTATTTGTTTCTGAAGTTATAGCGATGAAAATTTGTATTTGAATAGTTCATTTATAATAAAAAATGCTGTTTTCAATATTTTTTGACATGGATGAGTTAAGAGGGTGAAACGGGGGATGAAATGTTGTATGGAAAGTTTGATGATATAGTGAAAAAAATTGATAGTACATTTAAAAATAATGTTTTTTGTCAGGGATGACTTAAAGGGGGCTAAAAGGACTAGTAAAACTTCTTATGTAAATTTCTTTGTTTCAAAGTTATGGTGATTTTATTGGTATTAGGATTGCATTCTGGAAAAAAATATTTGCGCTGGATGATTTAAAGTGGTGTATATGGGGAGGAAAATAATTAGTAATATTAACCCAGCGGCCCAGCGGTATGAAAGATGTATTTAAGAGCGGGATGGTTTTTTTCCGTACGCGGACGTAGTCGCGGACGACCTCTAATTATAGGTACTATGTAAATGTTACCTATAATGTAAATGTAATCGGAGCAACCAACTTGCCTCTCAAATTTGCACACCCTTTGCGGTAAAAACATGTTGATCGTTTCCAATGTTTTTCAAGATCTTCACCTGTACCTATACACATGTTTTGAAAAATAAACGTATATATCTTTATCTTTATAGGGAAATGCAGATATGTATTAAACTTAATTAAAATAAACGTACACTTTAGTAAATAAAAAAAATACACGACTGCCCTGCCAAAAAATATTATAGCCAGTGTTACTTGGCTTGGCTTGAGTTGATGTAAGTATCCTAACGATCAATCGTCTTGACGATCCAGCCGAAGGGCGCGGAGGAGGGCCTCACTTATATAAAGGCATTGACGTTGGCTCGTCAGAGGGTAGACCTGGCCTCGCTGGGGATATTGACGGCGCTCGGGTTCCGACAGGCGGTGACGGGGGCCCGAATGCTCGAGGTCTCTGGCGAGGACAGTGGTCGGAAGGCGGACGCCTTGGCGGATAAGCTCCGGGAGCTTTTCGCTGAGGACGTTCTGCGGGTCACCAGGCCGGTGAAATGCGCGGAGCTGCGTGTAGCCGGCCTGGACGACTCGGTCACGGAGATGGAAGTGGCGGAGGCGATAGCCCGAGTCGGGGCATGCCACCCCGATGAGGTGAAGGTCGCCTCAATCCGCCGCAACGCTGTGGGCCTGGGCGCAGCCTTTGTGCGCTGCCCAGTGTCTGCAGCTAAAAACGTGACGGCGAGCACACGGCTCATCATTGGATGGGTGTCGGCCCAAGTGAGGGCACTAACACCGAGGCCTTTGCCCAGTTTCCGGTGCCTCGAGGTGGGGCACGTCCGGGAACAGTGCAAGGGGGATGTGGACCGGAGCAGACTCTGCTTCCGGTGTGGCCAACCTGGCCATAAGGCGGGCGAGTGCTCGGCTGGGCCGCACTGCGCAGTTTGCGCAGCAGCGGGCAAACCGGCCGGGCACCGCATTGGTGGCAGCAGCTGCGCCCCGCCTTCCAAGAGGAAGGCCAGGGCCGCACCGCGGTCCGCAGCGACTCCACCTGCGCGCGCTAGTGTGGCGCAGGCGCGGATGGAGTCGTAGGTGTTGGTGTCGGCTGGGCACCGGCGACGACCACTCGTGGTCCTCTCCAGTCCCCAGCGGGCGGGAACTCTGGGCGCCGGGTTCGGGGGGACCCGACGCCCAGCTTAGAAGTTCCGTGGATGGGTGATGTGTCAGGTGTTCCGACACATCGCCATCGAGAGGGGAGCGTAGGCTCCATGAGAGGGGGTCCGCCCGGACCATCGCTGCCGGGGCCGCGGTTGAATGCTAGCGCGACCCCGTAGCCCCGGCGCAAGGCGACCCGAGGAACACCGCAGGTTTTTAGTGGGTAGGCCGCCCTTCTGGCGGAGAGTCCCACATAACCACTTGCCCCCCCCGGGGCCGTGGTATGCATCAAGCATTTTCCTGCGACAAAAAAAATAAAAAATAAATAAATAAAGTATCCTAACGATACCGCTTACATCCAAATCTGTTCAGGCATTTAGAAGCTATGGTGGAATAAAGAAACATTACACTCCTTTTTTGAACGTCCGTCTAATTCTTTTTTAAATACATGACAAAAAATAACAGTGCATTGCGAACTCTTTCGTTTACAGCGCTTCCCTATCATGCTGTAGGGACAGATCAATTTAATAAAAAATACTAAATGCTTTGTGCTGCAGTCTTATTATGCATAAGACAAATAATGTTTCAAAAATGATTATTCATTTACTATTCCCTATTCTTTGACCCATGATATAATCTCTAGCTTCAGATTCAGATATTTATTGCTTCCGTAGTGTACACAGATATTGTCAAAAAGAAGTTTCATATGGACCCCTGTCGGGGGCAGCTTTTTTAATCTGTCGACCTTTTTTTAATTTTATTTTCAAACCTTATCAGTGACTATGTAGGTAGGTAGTAGTACCTAATGCAATGCTTGCAATCATCGACCGATATGAGATAATAAAAATACATGTCAATGTTTGCAATATGTGTGATGTCATCTCGTAATGCATTGTTATCATAGTAGCTATCAGTGGCGTAATTTTAATCTTATCAACTTTTACGTTACCAACGTATGAACAACAATTGTACAAATAGTATGTATACTATACTTACCTATACCTATACTTGCTTTATGTGGATCAAATGTACTCTTTGTCCAATTTCTGGTTTCGGTTGATCGCTGACGTGTGTGGCATGTAATGGGCGTTTTCACACTGCCACAACACGACATTTCAGCTTGGACGACACGATATTGTGAAGATACCGGTATGTATCCCCATCCAGGGCAAAGATTTATGTGACGAGCATAGATGTTTGTTCTGTGTCTGGGTGTAGTATTTATAATAAGTATATATATTTACAAAAAAAAAGTATATAAGTATTCTATCAACTATCTGGTTTCCATCTTACAAGCTTTGCTTAGTTTGGGGCTAGATGGCGCTGTGTGAAAAATGACCATCGATATTCATTTATTTATTTTATTTATTTTTGTGACGCGATCGTAACCAACAGCTTATTTTGGTGGTGTGGCGGGTGCTCGAGGCATCCATGCACGGCTATCCGGCGCGGGCGGGACCGCGGCGGTGCCTGCATAATATGACCCCTCTCCATATCTATTTCACCCCGCACTGTGTCGTGCGCCGATCGGCACGAATCGTGCCGACGCGACGAGTCGTGCCGGGCTGCATGACAATAATATATGTTTTGATTATTAAAAATAATAGTATAAATGTAGAGTTTAACTGAATCTGATGCTTACATCGAAAAAATAATTGAAATCGTCTGGTAAAGTTCTGAAATATAAGCGTACAAAGTATTTGGGAGGGAGTCATCTGTCCCGTTCTAGCAAAACACGTGCTAGTATAGAATTTGTTTGGAATCATGGATTTTGACGTCATTTACTAGTATAGTGCCCTCCAACAACATGTGTCATGTGTCTAACATGAAACTAAAATGTTAATATAACTTCGTTATTTGTGCACATATTTAAATTGTATTTTGAATGAGTTGTTTTGTTGCGAGTCAGCTCTTTTGTGAGTCAATAAAAAATACATGCATATTCCCTATTGATGGCGACGATATCGTGGAAGCAAGTTCAAGTCCTGCCAGAGGTCATAATTTTTCTTACTGTTTAAACTTTAAAAACATAGAAATACCCAAAGAGTGGAAACACTTCATATAAAAATATTCATTTAGTAGTGATTGTATTAAACTACCAGTCCGACGATATCGTGTCGGTCTTGTGTCGTGGCAGTATGAAAACGCCCAATGACGAAAATCCAATTGGACCAATGAGTATCTGTGTCCAGTATATATATACTCTCTCTATGAGCCATGTCTAAGTAGACAAAAAAAAGGTTTAAAAAAAGATTGCTCTAGAGCTGCTCTAGAGGCATCATCCTGAAGAAAATAGGGGAATACATTATATACGGATTCCCGGTCTGCGATTCTCGATACAAATCTTAATTAATAAATTTGCATTTAATAATCTGCAGATGTTGTGGTTGGCTGTGCATTAGCTTAGTTTAGTTAACTAAGTGTAGGTACCTATATTATTTATTTATTAACCCCTATTATTTAATAGGGATTAATGGGGAGGCCTTTGTATAGCAGTGCATGGACGGCTGATGAGTGAGTTTAGATATTACTTGCTGCATAAAGGATACTTTATGTTTAGCTGTTTGTCATTCCTAAAATAAATAAATCTTTTCTCAGCCGTATTTTTTTTTTATGAAACCTACCTTTGATGCTACACATTTCATTGAAATCTCTTCAAAAATTGTGGATTTGCGTGGAAACAAATAAACAGTATTACAGACAAAAGGCATAGGACTAGTTGGCTTAGTTGGTAATGGGGATTTACCACTATAAGTCACATGCTTGTTGGAAACGTCCTACGCCTTTAGTACCTATTTGTAATTTTTTTTTGTTGTATATGTATTGTATACAATAATACCTCCGTATAATTACTTAATAGGAGCATTATAACCGTCTCTGTATAGTGTAGTAACCCCGGTCTTTGTTAGGCGCAGATAAAATGTTTTGATGAGTACAGCGCCATGCGTCGCCGTTGACACACGTGGCTTTACGGACAACTCACAGGGTCAATACCTATTTATAAGTAGGTATATATTTCCGAATAATTATTTACTCACGGTTAGCTTCAGATAATTCGACCGCAGTCCATAGTGCGGCTTATTCGATCGATGAACAGTTTCTATCTAGAGGCGTACACGATGAGATGTGCTTAAAGTTTTGTATTCGGCCAGTAATGTTTGAGAGCTTTGAAACTGATGCGTGCGCGCTGCCTTATTCTGATTTCTGATTGGTGTTCGTTTATAAATGCGCATTTGATGTTCACGTTTAGTGTGTTTAGCCAGTGTTTAGTGGGTTATTAACGTGAAGTGGTATGTTCAGGTCATTCGCGATTCCGGAGGGGCTGGTGATGGACCCTCTCGCGCCCACCGCGATAGCGGTCTCAACCGAGTTCATGGACCGCATTGGCAGTGGCCTCACCCTGCTTAGAGGCCATGGCAAAAAAGTTCAGAAGGTTGGTAGTTATCTATGACATGATACCGTTTTATTTATTTATTTATTTTGGCTTCTATTCCCACCCAGGACATGCATTTAGGTGACGAATATAGATGTTTGTTCTATATCTGGGTGTCGTATGTATTCTATGTATGTATATAAAAAAAAAGTATGTAAGTATCTGGTTCTCTTAATACAAGCTTTGCTTAGTTGGGGTTACATGGCGCTATGTGAAATGTTCACCAATATTTATTTATTTTATTATTTATTTATACAATTTATAACAAAAAGGTTCAAAAATACTGAAGTTTATGTATGCTGTACCAGAAAGAGTAGAAATAAAATAAAATGGAACTAAAAGTTTTCAATACAAAATATTATTCAGTGTTGCCAAATTACGGGTCATTTTAAAGAGCTTGCTTAGAAAGTAGCGCCCCCATTTTTTTTCTACTCTTTCTAGTACAGCTATATGTACTCATCATTATGAACAACTTTTACTAGGGGGCCAACACTGAAGTCGCGAAAAAAAATGTTCAAGGTCAATTAACTTTTTGTAAGGAACAGCTATTTTTTTCACGATTCAGCCACTAGTTAAATGACGGGAATGAAAGGCGATGTCTGATTATGGTAAATTTAACTTGGTCTGATGAAAGAGCCAGAAAATTGAAACTGGCAGTATTAGTTTAGTTATCAAGAGCATTTTTTAACATGGAAACGTTCCAACATTGGGGCGTTCACAGCACGTTAGATTTACGAAGTAATAAAAAGAAAGACCAACTGATAACCCCGTCGCACCGTCTCGTCAAGTCGGAGAGATCAGTGTATATTTTGGGGCCCGCAATCTACAACTGCATACCAGCTTCCATTCCGGATGCTCCTTCCACCGCGTGTTTCAAAACTAAGCTGAGAGCATAGTTTACAAGAGAATTTGTTTTATGATATTAAAGCTTATTTTAAAATAAGAGATTATTAAGATATTTTTATAATTATTATTTTACTGTGTTTTTTTTTTTGATATAGGTACTTATTTAATGAGATGTGATGTGTAACTTTGGTGTTATCGATAAGTAATTGTATTATAGTGAGGTAATGTGAATAATTAAAATCCAGTTTTGAAATTTTCATCTGTCACAAGTTTTAAACAGGTACTTTTTGTCTCGAGTAGAATGAAACTTAATTTATATTTATATATATATATATATCTTTTAAATTTTCGTGGCGCAGTTTGAGATCAGTTTTTGGAGTACTTTGCAAACAACCCGTACCTGCTAGAACACAACCTAATGTCATTCAATTTTGTAACGTTAAGAGGGAATCCGGTCTGCGATTCACCATACAAATGTATTCCCATATTTTCTTCCTGTATTCTCATATTTTTTTCCTGGATAATCTTTATAGTGATTTTTGCAGGGTTATATATTTTATTTAGCAATGAGTTGCTGAAAAAAAGGATATGACAGAGACATGTAGTAGACCTGGACTCTATTTAAAACAAAATTATTGCTCTAGAGGTATTGGTGGTATTCCTGGAATTTCCAGGATGAAAATGGGTGAATACATTTGTGTATGGAGAATCGCTGAGCAGATTCCCTCTTAAGTTCTGTAGGTTAGTACTATAGATACTAAAGGGCTTTTTGGGGTATATAAGTGCAAGAGTGTACGCTCGCTTTGTAAAAAGTTAAATTATGTGCACGTAATAACCGATAATGCACGTGATAACCGATATGTATGGCGAGTGAAAAGAATTTTTTGCCACCCTGTGATGTCATTAGAAAACCATATTTTTTTTTACAATATATTTAAACGTAACAAAGAAATCGCTTTTAATCATTATGTAAAATAAATTGAAAAACAAGGCAGGTGTAGGTACTTATATGTTCTGATTCAATTTGCAGCTAATTATGAAACTGAATTACCAAAACGGACCAAACCATATCATCTTAAGTACCTAAGTACCTATACTTACTTATTATAATTTACATACATAGGTACTAGCATGAATAAGAATGCACATTAAACATTAGTTCTGAACATGATGATAGTCATGAACATAATCTTACCGCGCCATTTTTTTTTTCTTATGTTATTTTTTATTTACACTCCACAGACACGAGGGTCCGTGCTTTTTATCATGTTATTATTTATAGTCACATAATATACAGTCACGTTATAAATAACTCGCTATGGTATTCCACAAATTTGATCTGAATGTATGTACTTACCTAGAGCTTATATTATTAAGCTTATAACCATTACTTATTATTTCTTATTTTTTAACAAAAAATTACCATGTAGCGAGTATGTCAACGGATCTTGTTTAACTGGAAAGGGGGCAAACCAGATTTTGTACGTTAAAAATCAGGTTCTCACGCTATGATGAATGCCAACATTTTAGCGAAGTTAAAGTAGTTAGGGAAATTAGGGAACCACCAGATGAGGTCGGGCAGCAGCACCCTGTCGGTTAACGATGGTGAGCATTCTGCGATCCCCAAGCCGCCTGCCAGCGTCAAGCATTCGAGAATAATTTTCTAAAATCTATATTTTTTATAGAAAGGTATCTAGGAGTATACTACTTGTATACTCCTAGAGTGGTTTGCATATTACTTACTAGAGGTCCCCCGCGACTTCGTCCGCGTGCGGAAGAAATACGGACCGCTCCCAAAATTCTCCACTTTAAATCATTCCGAGCAAACTCTACCAACTCTACCGACTCTACCAACACGACCGACTCGACCGAATCTACCAACTCACCCCCCCCCCCCCCCCCCAACTCACCCTTTTAAATATTTAAAAGTTTTTTTTTTAATAGCATTTTTTATTTTAAATTAACTATCCAAATCCAAATTTTCGTGACTAAAAGTACAAAAACAAAGGACTTTCATACAAACTTAGCTTTTCGCTGTAGTTTTCAGTCATCCACAAGTCTAGAGAATTCATATCTCACTTATTATACTTTTACGTTGTATATCATTTAGGTAAACATAATATCTATAAGATTAATGGATAAGTTAATAAGATGTTATCAGGAGTGCTTTATGTAAATAATCTTGAAAAACTCTAAAAATACGTTAACTATGTTAATTTTAGCGTAAAATCTAAAATTCATCTTACGGAATTTATTTCAATATGATGCAGCATTATTATTATTATTTGAGTGATTGAAGCTATTGATCAAAATTTCCAGATATTAATAAAAAAATCTTACTATAATTTGGGCTTCGAATTCCAAAGTTACTGTACCTACTTTTAGTATGCACGCTTCAATAAAACTTTAAACTTTACTAGTAAAACAAATATGGCTGCCATTTGGGGGTTGGGTTTAGAATTCTCATGTAGAATAATTTTAGTCTTAAAATAGAGCAAACTAGTCGATATACGGACACACTATACTATAACTCTTCTGTACGTATATATATGTCACTGAACTCTTCCTAAACGGATAGATGTCATTTTTTAATTGTGTGCGTTCGAGTGGATCCATGAATGGTTTAGAGTGGTAGCACATTGATTCGGCACGGCACCCGACAGGCGCTGGACCGGTGTGCGGGTCCTAGTACAAAATGTATGCACGGAGCGCCTTCGGGCGAAACCGGACGGTTTTTCTATCGTTTTTTCTCGTCGTATGCGCCCGGCCTTAGATTCACATTCGGATCGGTAGGCAGCGGGCGCTGGAACCCGGTTTACATGATTGTTTTTTATTTTAAAGGGGGACGATATCTGCCAAGTCCGCTAGTTTACATAATATAGAAAATATAACATAATCTTAGTTTACCACTTTTTACACGTACCTACAAAGACAAAAAAAGCTTAAATAATATCTTCCTACATATATCAACTCTCGTGCAGTCAGATACTTTTTTGACTTAATTATTCAGATAGGGATCACAATAACAGAAAATGTTCCGGTTATGCATTTTAGGTGAACAAAGAACAAATTATAATTAAACAAGTACCTATTTGGTAAATTCCATGATCCAATAAAACAAGGTCTGCTACTCCGGGAGTGACACTTGCTTACGTCACTCCAGTTGCCACCTTATGGCAACAAAATTTGAAAATTGGGAATCAAATCTGTTAATAATTTATTAATTATAAAATACACAAATCATTTCAATTGTCATTTCATGTCCGCTCAAGCGAAATGAAGTTAAACACGAATTAACATAGTTTCAACCAAAATCACATAGTTTTATGGGATTCCTAAAGGTAATATAAGGAGAACGGGGAGTTATGATTTCACGCTACTGTACATTTCACGTAGATGACGTAGACTTGTGTCAACCACGTGACCTTTGTCGCTCGGGAGTGGCATAAAGTACCTGGCGGAGTATATTATTATACCACGGTAAATTCCATGAACCACATGGGCCAGGCGGCAGAAAAGGTCTTAATTACCAGTGCTCGATAGTTTGGGTATTTCTTCTTTACAGTTATTATACTTATTAGATATTTTAAAAATTTTAGGCGGTAAAATAATCTTTTAAATTATTGTGCAGTTTCAAGATCTTATTGAGAGTGTTGTTTAGATTATCAAGTTTATATTGCGATATTTAGAGGTAGCTTCGTACCTTTTATCTACCGAGTTTTTTTGGAATCGTGTTTCTACAGTCGCTGCACAGGTACGTCCTAGCAATTATCCTTAACTTTGCCATGTATTTATTTGAAATTGAATGTATCAGTATTGTCGACCGGACAGATGTTTATATAACCCAATGTGACCTTCTATGGACGCTTAATAGCCAAATCGCCGAGACTAAGTCAGATCTTTTTTGTTTTGATTTGCAATAAGGAATAATATCACCAGCTTTTAAAAGGCATATTTTCTAAACGAACAGTCGACTCTATTGAACTGCTTTTTGTACTATGAGCCTTACATAAAACGCTGATACGTTAACAAACGTAATTTAACTTCGTCATTTTAAAATGAAATGCGTTGTACTGACTATAACGTCATGTAAGTTTAAGGGTTCTATATTCCAAAGTTGCCCCTCGAAAAAACAATGTAATTTAGTCAAATATATCTGCCTACCTACTCGCAATATATCTGCGTAAACTGTGATCGCATTTGCCGTTCCAGAATAGGCTTATCTAGCCACGAGCGCAGATGTACTTTGGACGTTACATAAATCATCTCTTGTAGATGGAAAAGGGCCAATGATGATAGAAAAAAATTGCGAAACGGTGCCTATTATTATACTTTTTTCGGTTAGTTCATCATCAGCCCGGAGACGTCCACTGCTGAACGAAGGCTTCCCCCTTAGACCGCCACACTGTACGACAACCTGCCATTTGCATCCACCGGTTGCCCGCGACTTTTACAATGTCATCGGTCCACCTAGTGGGAGGCCTTCCTACTCTGCGTCTTCCGGTTCGCGGTCACTCAAGAACCTTTCTTCCCCATCGGTTGTCAGTTCTTCGAGCGATGTGGCCTGCCCATTGCCACTTCAACTTGCAAACCTTGCGAGCTATGTCGGTAACTTTAGTTCTTTGGCGAATATCCTCGTTCCGGATTCTATCACGCAAAGTAACTCCGAGCATAGCTCTCTCCATTGCCTGTTGCGTGACTCTAAGTTTCTCCAACAGGCCAGCAGTTAAAGACCACGTTTCAGTTCCATATGTCATCACTGGCAACACACACTGGTCGTATACCCTTGTCTTCAGACACTGCGGGATTTTGGACGAGAAGATATTACGCAATTTCCCGAACGCTGCCCATCCGAGTTGGATTCTTCGGGCGACCTCTTTGTCGAAGTTGGACCTACCTAACTGAACAATCTGTCCAAGGTAGTTGTATTGGTCAACAACTTCGAAAGTATCGTTCCCAACGACAACCGGTACGGGCACAACATGGACATTGGACATGATCTTTGTCTTGTCCATGTTCATTTTAAGACCCACCTGTTGGGAAACATTACTGAGGTCACTGAGCATAGTATTGAGGTCCTTCAGCGACTCTGCCATGATGCCTATATCATCGGCAAAGCGAAGGTAAGTGATGTATTCGCCATTAATGTTGATGCCGAATCCGTTCCAGTCCAAGAGCTTGAAAACGTCCTCCAATGCGTTCGTGAGCAGTTTCGGAGAGATAACGTCTCCCTGTTTCACGCCTTTCTGCAATTGGATTGGTTTCGTGCTCTCGTCCTGCAACCGGATTGACATTGTGGCGTTTCTATACAAACACTTCAGCGCTCCGATATACCTATAGTCGATATGACATCGCTGGGGGGACTGCAATACCGCCCAGGTCTCGATTGAATCGAAGGCTTTTTCATAGTCCACAAACGTTAGAAATAACGGCCGATTATACTCCTCAGTCTTCTGTATAATCTGGCGAAGCATGTGGATGTGGTCTTTGGTGCCAAAGCCTTTACGGAAACCGGCTTGTTCGGGAGGCCAGAAGTCAAACCTGCGTTCGAGACGGTTCGTAATGACTCTCGAGAACAGCTTGTACACATGGCTCAGGAGTGAGATGGGCCTATAGTTCTTCAATAAGGTGTTATCTCCTTTCTTGATGAACAGCACCACCACACTCCTGTGCCATGCTTCAGGCGTAGTACCTTCGTGAATGACGGAATCGAATAACTTCTGGAGGACTAAAAGTACCGGTTTACCACCCGCTCCTCTTCGGTTAGGTATTTGTCCTAAATACAGCACATAGTCACATAAAAAAACTCACATAAAACTTTCGTTGGTTGAAAAAATATTAATTTCGATACGTTTCGAGCAATCTGAGATAAACTTCAAAAATCGAAGCTTGACATGCACGAATCTGCGTAACCGTCATATTTTTGCCCCGCTAAATGTGACCCTACCTGATACAACCTGTAACCGTTCTTCTTCCAGGGGATTAGATGGTGCAAGGCAGTTTCCGCTGTAATATTGTACCTATTGAGTTTTAATGACGATGGCTCTACTTGTTTTACAGTTTTATATTTTTGTTATATTTGTATAAATACTCACGTTTGATTAAATCGGATACTCCGACTATTGTTTCGATCACATCCGGTGAACTTTTTTCATCCGTGAAAACAGAGCCCGACGCGCGTGCAGCTGCGTCCTGCTTAGCACTGAACGTGAGTAGTTATTCCCGTATAAATAAAACAAAAATGTGTCAAAACCACGTCAGTTTTCATAATTCCCGTATAAATAAATCAAAAATGTGTCAAAACCACGTCAGTTTTCATAATTCCCGTATAAATAAATCAAAAATGTGTCAAAACCACGTCAGTTTTCATAATTCCCGTATAAATAAATCAAAAAGGTGCCAAAACCACGTCAGTTTTCATAGTTTTATATTTGTTTCAGTACGTATGGAAAAACCGGAAATTCGACATCTTGAAGAAGTCTTGGAAGTCGATCGTCAATGTGGTCCTGATTGAAGCCAAGGACCTGCCAGATGGACCCACAGGAAATGTTTACTGCAAATTCAAGTAAGTGTTTTTATGTTATTGGGACATTATCATAGTTACTATCTTTCTGCAAAGGGAAGAATAGTGATACGAATGAGACGAAAGTCTTCAGCTTTGCAGCCTTCAGCATTAGAGCTTAACGGAAGTTTTGGTTTCTCTATCACCTAGAGAACATGAAGAGAAACATGTAGTTATTACATTGTAATAAAATAACTGTGTTCCTCTGAAAGAATATTATGTGTAATACACATAGTCTAAATACACATACCATGATGGAATTAGAAAGTAGGTAGAGTTCATTAGGTTTTGCCATGTATCACTATATGGAGGCGCAGGTTACAATACATTGAACAACCCTCTTAGTTTATTACGAATATTCCAATAGGAAAAAGTGCAGAAAAGGGCTAATGTGATGGCGTAATCTGCAAAGAATTATTATTAAATATGAAATAAATAATCAATTTAATCTGAAAGAATAATTAATTAAATTTGAACCGAAATAATTAATGCCTGAAACAGAATATAAATTTAATCTGTGAAACAACATTTTAATGTAATCTGAAAGTACCTAATTATAAATTGTAACCTGAAAAATTATTAAATTTTTATTTATGAAGCTGTAACCAGATTATTATGAAGCCGGAACCCCTTAATCCTTCATTTAAGGAATTTGTGTATATCACGGTTGATTAAGATTTACTTTCGCAAAGTAACGCCTGAATCAATCTCATAATATAATTATAAGTATGTATTTACGAAAAAAATACAAAAATTAAGTATTCTACCAGCTATCTAGTTTCCATAATACAAGCTTTGCTTAGTATGGGGCTAGATGGCGCTGGGTGTAAAATGTCCCCCAATATTTATTATTATTATTTTATCATCGTGGGTATTTTCTATATGTATTGCTTTATTTCAAAGAATTATTAAAATATGACTTTAAGAATACACATTATTTTCATTACGAAGCTTTTGGACTTCTTAATCAAGTACCGTTCATCTAACTGCCTTGCCTGACTTTATACGGTACGGTACTTTTACACGTAAGTAGTTTAAAAAGCACTTATTACGCACCGGACTTTTAATATGTTTTTGCTAAAGCTTCCTCCGTTTATAGAGTAAATTTAATTTATTGATTTATAATTTAATGAATGTAATTTTGAATTTTAGACAAATGGGCACATTTATATTTTTCATGTTGAATTGTTAGTCCGGAAATTTTGGTGCAACCCAGCAAAAAAACTCAGCATAAAGTAAAATGAGATAAATCGTTCACGTTATTATCATTCGTTTTATTAGAATAATACTCTATCACTTCTATATTTAAAGGTATTCACTGCGTCAGTAATAGCAATACTCACATACACTCCTCTATCTATATAATCCTTGATTATAAGCATAAACATTATCTTAAACTTAAAGGATCACCTTTTTAGGATTCCGTAGCATATTAAAATAGCCCTTATTGTTTTTGTAGTACCTACTTTAATTTAGTGATGGCAAGTAAGTTCTAATACAAGTAAGATATTTTTATCACAAATCCGTCTAAGTATTTTTTCCAAAATTTGTAGACAAGTTTTTTTCTAAGTAATACACGATATTTAATTATAAGTATGTGAACTATCTCGGATAACACAAAAGTCTTCCAAGCCGGTAATCAAACAACAAAACCTATTATACCGTATACTTGGTTATTACCTGTCAACCTTTGAAAAATATGTTTTTACCTCCAGCGGAAATTTCTGAGTATTCCGGAAATACTGTAGGTACTTACCACAAAAGCAATATTTTTATTGTAAGCAAAGATAATGAGCGCATTGTTAAAGTATATTAATTATAATAGGACATACGTATCCGCGTATCAAAATTTGGTTTAATAACATAACCTGCCACCAAAATAATAAGACATATTAAGGTACCTAGTTTTTTTAAATCATATGACTTCAATTTCATTTACCTGGATGACATCTTTTTCCAGATATTTTTATTAAAAAACCAAACTGCCGAACTGCTGGATTAAATAATAAAATTTTGAAATTCGTTTTTCAATCAAATTGTTTTTATAACTCAAGAACGGCTAGCTCGACTTGATGATTTTTAATATATTAGATTTGTTTCCGCCGCGCATAGCAGAATAAATATAATTATAGCAAAGTTTGCCGGGTTAACTAGTGTGGAATAAGTTTTTAATAAATAAGTAAGTAAATAGTAAGTTAGGTAACTAATTTTCCCTTTTATTTTGTCTTAACAGGCTTGGAAACGAAGCTCACAAATCGAAACAAGTAACGAAATGTAAACCAACATGGTGCGAGAGATTCAACATTTATCTTTACGAAGAGAGCTCTTTAGAAGTCACGGTTTGGCATAAAGGAAAACAAAAGAACTTTATGGGAAGGTAAGTTTTTTTACTTTATTTATATAATAACCATAAACATACTTAGTAGGGACGGGTTGGACGCCATTTTGAAATGCCGCCCATTCGTCGGTGTCAAAGAAACGCATTGACACCGATGCCGGCACAGTCTGCGACGCACTTCCTACGTGATTATTTGAGTGCAAAATGCCAAACTGTGTGGTGAAGGGTTGTACAAATTACATTTCAAAGTGCAGGGTAAATAAGGTGGCGTTTCTTAAGACCGGCAAGTCAACATTTCAAGTTAAACTAAACTTGCTTTTACACAAAAACATTTATTTTTAGGTAATAGGTAAGTCGTTTCTAGTTTCGTTTAGTTTGCACTTCTTCTACCACGCCTTACTGGCACGTGACGGCGCTGCACGTAGTGACCGCAAAATTCGAGAGATGGCGTTTACCTTTTGTCAAAGAGAATTTAGTCTTACGATTTCTTAACTCAGACGTATCTAGACATAGAAATCATTGATAATAACTATAGTACATGCAAACTCTATTAAATACTTATGTTATATGTTAAGTAAATATGATAATATGGCATTTTCACTATTGGGTAAATATGTTGTGGTCTCATTTCTCCACTTTTTATTATAGTATTTTAAAAGAAACAGCTCCGTTAGATCTTTAAATTTTGGAATGTCCCGATTTATGTGTCGTATACAAATTACAATACATTATCACACTGATATCAAAAATGCGAAAATTTGACATTATGTGTGTGTGGATTCATGCCAAAACGGCAGAACGGATTTGGATGAAACACGGAATGGTATATTCTTTTTCCCGGAATAACAATAAAAACTTTTTATCATCATCGTCATCATCGTTTATCATCATCACGCGGGTGATAAAGGGGCGCAGCTAATAGAGTTTTTATATAAATGTCTCAACCGTCCTTTGTACCAACGGAGTATAAATGAAACGGCATCACTCACCGCTGTCAACTTACATTGGATGCCGTATATGTATTATTTATGTTCACTCTATATATACAAACTCATTGGTATTCTTTATTTCTATGTTATTACTAAAGTTCAAGAGTTATGCGTGACGTGCGTGACACGATCTGTAGGAAGTTTTCTAAGCACATAATTAAGCTGCCATACGTCACTATATTTAAAACGCAGAAAACGTAATTATTATTAGATATGTAGGTAGTAGCCAGCGACAATGATAAGATGAATGGACGGGAAATAGCGCACGGATTTTGAAGGCTATATGTTGAGCGCCGACTCACCACTGTCATCAGTCATACTCTGCCTTTGAGACATGCGAGCCGTACGATACGACAATACAAACTTCTAATACATGTACGTATGTGCGTTCTCTTTTTGTCATGCAGTAATTAGATTCGCTATCTCTACTTTCCGGCAAATGTAATATGCATACTTTTAGCTAGGTATGCTTGATTGCGTTATCTTGTTAATTTTGATCGATTTGCAAGCGCTGGGCCCGTCCATTCCATTATCACCGTCGCTGGTAGTAGCTACCTAAGTGGATGGTGGGCTTAATAAGAGTCTTCGATCGAGGTCACATCCACATTTACTTTTACCAATATGTTTACGCGCTCTGGTTTCATCTTTTTTTTTTACTTACTTAATTATCTGAGGAAGGCAAATAAGAATAAGAATTGTAAATGGTGTATCTATGTCTATGTGTTATTTTATTGTATATTTTCAATACTCGGTAAACAAATACATTCAACACTGCAAACAATATACCAAACAGGATTCAATACCTAAGTCATTGTTATTTTGGGTTTTTTTTGGCTGTGGTGCCTTGAAGTTGAGATTTAATACTCTTCCACCACTTCTGACAAAGGAGTTTTGAAGTTGTATACTACATAAATGTGTAGAAGTAACCTGGGGTAACTTCGCTGCAATCCTTTGTAATGTTGGCTTTTAAGCAGTAGCGTTTTTGTATCCTAAATATTTTATCCTTCATATAAGTGTTCTTGATAGTAAGAAAAAACAAAGTCGTTTTTTTTCTACTCCCAATTTAGAGATCTTACTCTACCCTACTTGTTTTTTTTTACATTTCTTCATTGCCAGTAATTTATTTTACTCTGTGATCTTTGTCTTTATTTTGCGATCTTTGAACGAATAAAATTGTTTAATGACTGCAAAATTGCTGTTCAGAGAGTGTTAAATCCACATGAAATCTATCTCACGGATGGATATCGCTTCCTTATTATTATTATTATTAATATTATTATTATATCTCTTTACCTTTTAGTCTTCAGATTTAAAATATTCTTGTTGCATTACGTGCCAATGCTAGACAAAATCAGAGTCACATGCAAGCTTATTGTTTTCCAAGAAACAGGATGTTAAGGTTTCTAATGTAATAAATATAATAGGTACCACTTAAAATTTAATTAACAAAGAATACAGTAACGTTTACGATGATGCTTGCAAATCGTTAAAATATCAACTCTTTTTTTTCTGTTACCTACTTGTACGTTTACATTTTGCTTTAAATATATTTTTTAAGGGGGCGACTAATGCCAAAATTAAGAAAAAGGTGTATTTATAAACACATAGTTTAATGATATAGAACGTAAATATTCAAATTAAAAATAAACCTAAAGAAGCCGAGTAACCGAATAGAATTTTGGAAAATAATCTGGTTTATTATAAAAAAAATATACATATTACCAACAAAAAAGAAACTGTTTTAATTCAAATGCTCTAAATTATCAGAGACAGCACCACATTATTTTTTACGAATTACATAGCCATACTAATGTTCTAGCACAGTAACCGTTTATTTTATTTATTTAATGCCTACATTTTGAATAATTAAATAAAATCCCACCTAATTTGCTCAAAGCCATCATCATCATAAATTGTATCATGCGATTTTGGACTCTAAACTAATGCAAGACGCGCGGGTGAAATCTGATATTTTTCTGGCATTAGTCGCACTCTTAATCAGTTTTTTTTATACTTGATTTTTGTACCGTTACATTAAATCCTGTGACGTTACAATTAAATTTGTCGCTACCCAATAATTATTTTTATAAAAAAACATAATGTTACCTGTATAAGCAGTTTTATCTTGACTTTGAACTTTACATCACAGGCCTTCTTACTTGGTAAAAAGGGCAAAGACACCTACACAAGAACTTGAACTGTAAACGAGTTCCGATGTTATTATTTGCTTGTTTCATGTTTACTTTACATTTAAAAGGACAATTCTCATGTGTAGGTGGCCCAGAGGTACAAAAATCCTTGTATCAACTAGACCAAAATGTCATTATACATTTAATTACTCACAAAAAATTCGGACGGAATATTTAATGAGTATATAGCTCGGATCATTTTTATTGACAACTAAACAAATACTAGCTGCACCACGTGGTTTCATCCACGTGATAATGAAAAACGGTGAAGATGAGTAGCCTATAAGTTATTCCGGGAAATAATCTATCTGCATTCCGAGTTTCATGGAAATCTTTTCAGCCGATTTGGCGTGAAGAGTTAGTTAACCTTAGAACACACACATCCCCGCACATACCGACAAACTTTCGCATATATAGACTGATGCATTTACATTAGCAATTTTGTGATACACATAATTATATCGTTATTTTATTATAACTTAAGATTCCAAATGAATTAACATGAAGATTCATTATATAAGTAGGTACTTGAGATTTTTAAATTGATTTTTTCCTCTTACCATTTTTTTTTGTTAATGCAGGTACTTATTTATTTGGTAATACCTAGTCTATGCTTACTTGAATACTGCATAAATGATCACATCATCATAAATAAATAAATAAATATTGGGGGGACATTTATTACACACAACGCCATCTAACCCCATACTAAGCAAAGCTTGTAGTATGGAAACCAGATAGCTGATAGAATACTTATATACATATTTTTTGGTAAATACAAACTTATTATACATACTACACCCAGACTCAGAACAAACATCGTCACATACATTTTTGTTCTGGGTGGGGATCGAACCCACGCCCTACAGCTCTGAAGGCAGACATGCTACCAACTGAGCTATAAGGCTGTCATCATCAGCCAGAAAGCGTTCACTGATGAACGAAAGCCGAGGGGTTGCCATAATTCCCACGCGTGGCAAACGGCTTGGGAATCGCAGAATGCTAACCACCGTACACCGACAGGACGCTGCAGCCAGCCTTCGGTGGCTCTGGATGCAGTTTTAGGACATACCCAGGTCCAGGATCACATTAGCTCAGAAATCTCAGAAATTTGTAATCTGTGCTTTTACGAAACATCGGATTTATATGTTCCTTCAACAGACAACCAGCCCGATGGGTCGACGCCATCTGCAGACCCATCGCGGTTCACACGTGGATGCGATGGTCCCGACATGGGATTCATACGTGGATGCGATGGTCCGTCAGGGATCAATATAACATCACATGGGAGATGAGGCCTATACCCAGCAGTTGGTCGATACAAGTTGACGATAATGATGATGAACTAACACTTTTTTTTCTTTGTCTCTTTTCAATTTAAACTTTTTATGATGCTGTAAAGTCATGGACCCTTTTTTGTTTGACGTACAATGAACTCTTCGGCGCACCCGCTGGTCCGGAACCTGTTGTCTTATACAATGTGTAACAAAAAGGTTCAACAATACGAAAGGGTATGTATATACTCATCATTATGAACAACTTATACTATGGGGCCAACCATGAAACCGCGAAGAAATAATCAGCTTTTCCATACATTTTGTCCAAGGTCAAGGATTTTTTGTATGGAACAGCTGTTCTTTTTCGAGACTTCAGGTTTTGCCCCATAGTAAAAGTTGTTCATAATGATGAGTACATACATACCCTTCAGTATTGTTGAACCTTTTTGTTACATGTTGTATAAGTACCTAAACTTACTCGTAAAATTATTTTTAATAAGATACCAAAAACTGACCGATCTTGATGAAATTTTGTAAACAGATAGCTAAAACTCTGGAAAATGACAAAGGCTACATTTTCTTGTTATCATCTTCATTTTTCATCGCGTTTTTTCATCGCAAGTGAACTCACGGGGCACAGCTAGTGCATGTATTATATTAATAAATAAATGCGAATTCCAAAAAGAAATAGGTAATTTAAATACACTAGGGTCGCGAAAGCACCTTCTAAAGCAGCTACTGGTGCAAAAAGGTCATCATTTGATGTCTTCCAAACAATGTCGTCCCAGTCAATACGCAAATAGAAAGACCTCAGTAACCTTAGTTAAAATTCTGAGAATGTAATATTAAAAAAATATATCTTAATATATTTGTTACTAACAAAAACAATAAGAGGTTAAAGGTGGCCACTCATCAACAAGGCTTAGCTTACTGCGGTTGAAATGACCATGACTCAGCAGACGTTATAGGTACTGTATAAACTTTTTTGTGCTTTATTGTATTGTTTTATTGAACATAATATATGCCAAAAATAACTCAAAGTATTGACAACATATTGATAATTTTATTTTGGTAGAGTCAATCAATTATTCCTCTAATTTTTTGTTGAGCGTGCCTAATGCCAGAAAAATATCAGATTTCACCCGCACGTCTTGCATTAGTCGAGTTAATTGAGTCGGAAATCGCATGATATAATTGATGATAAATAAATAAAATAAAATAAATAAATATCGGAGGACATTTTTTCACACAGCGCCGTCTAGCCCCAAACTAAGCATAGCTAGTGATGATAGTGACTTTGAGTAATTTAGGTGGGATTTTATTTAATTATCCAAAATATAGGCATGAAATAAAAAAAATAAACGGTTACTCTGCTAAAACATTAGTCTTGTTGTGTAATCTGTAAAAAATAATGTGGTGTTGTTACTGATAATTTAGAGCATTTTAATTAAAACAGTTTGTTTTTTGTTAGTAATTTGTAATTTTCTTTTAAATAATCCTGATTATTTTCCAAAATTCTATTCGGTTACTCGGCTTCTATCGGGTTTTCCCCTACCTGTAGTTTTTTTTTTTTTTTTAATATTTACCTTACATTAAACGATGTGTTTAAAAATACACCTTTTACTTACTTTTGGCATTGGTCGCCCCCTTAACCATTATTTGGGTAACAATGCATCTACTGACCTCGTAATAATTATGAATTTAGCTACTTAATTTATTTATATTACCAAAGTAACTGTAATGCGCAACTGTACAATATTTTTGTTTTCTTTTTACGTTTAATCTTGGAGGATCTATAGTTTCGATTTGCACCGCACTGCACCACTGCACTGTGCGAAGCAGGACGCAGCTGCATGTGCGTCGTGCTCTGATTTCACTCCTTGAAAAAGGTCACCGGATATGATCGATACTATAGTTGGAGTCAGAGCATCCGACATAATTAAACGTGAGTAAGGTTTTTTTCCTGTCGGACAAATCAGTTAGACTATCCAGTTTGACCACGAGGAGGAACCCGAGTATGTATATATTATACAAGATGTTCCAGTATAAATAAAACAAAAATGTGTCAAAACCACGTCAGTTTTCATAGTAAAACTGCGTAAGTAGTATGTTTCTTTTTAAGAGGAAATCCGGTATGCGATTCTTTATACAAACGTATTTCCCTATTCTTCGTATTTTTTTTGTTTTTATGGAGTCCAGGCGGGCTAACATGCGCACCGCGAGAAAATTTTGTCGTGCCTTTATGTCATGCGAAAACGAGACAAACTTATACAGATTCGTAGCCTTGTCCTGTTTTGTAGAATCGAGAAAATTTTCTCGCGGTGCGCATGTTAGGCCTGTTGGTCTACTGTAGACATATCTCTATCATTTCCTTTACACCAGCAAACAATTGCTAAAGAGAATATAACCCTCCAAAAATTACTATCAAGATATTTCAAGGGTTATAATTTTTAGTTTGGTTGACGGTGGTGACCATTCTGCGATACCCAAGCCGCCTGCCAAGCGTGGGGATTATGGCAACACCCCTCTATAAAGGGGAGGCCTTCGTCCAGCAGTGGACCTTTTTTTTTTTGGCTGACGACGGAGTTTTTAAATTTAGACCTAGACATTACAAAAAAAAATGATTGCTTGAGGCATTATCCAAGGAGAAAATTATAGGAATACGTTTGTTTGGAGAATCGCAGACCGGATTCCCTCTTAACCCGTGAGGCAAACAGAGAGTAATGATTCCCTCTTAACCCGTGAGGCAAACAAAGAGTAATGATTCCCTCTTAACCCGTGAGGCAAACAGAGAGTAATTAAAAACTGTCACTCGTCTTTAAGCGCTATATTTTTGTAACGTAAGTAGTCTAAAATTTTAATAGCAATTTAAAAAAACAACTGAATTCAAAGCAAAATGCGCAATTTCGTTTTGATGGCATATTTTTACGAGTTGTTTTAATTTTAAAAACAAACTTTTTAATGAAATTTCTATGGGACTAATCTAAAAGAATATCCTTTCAAATACAAAAAATATTTGAAAATCGGCTTATAAATGACGGAGTTTTAAGGAAACAAATATTAAAAAAAACAATTGAGAACCTCAAAGAAGTCGCTAAAAAGAAACTGATTGCACCCCTGCAATCAGTTTATTTTAAGCTTTTCTAAATAACCCCTCCATTCACCAAGTGGAAACGACGGGCTGGACATGCATGTGTCCAGCTGGTGAGACTCAAAATTAGTATCAGTTGTTATTTCGCCATCTAGACACGCTAATATTTTTATGCGAGTCCAGATAGTGAATAACATGTTTTTAAAGCTTAAACAGGAAGAAAAATTATGACCTCCGGCAGGACTCGAACCTGCATACGAGCAGTCGCTATGGAAACATAGAAAAACCATAAGTGTGGAATCACTTCATACAAAAATATTCAAAAAAGTGTATAACATGTTTGAATAACGTGTCTGTTTTCGTCAACTGGACATTATTCTGCTTTTTGAAAAAATAAGTACAGTCAGGTTAAAAAACGGTAGAAGTTTTCGCTAGAATCTCACTAATCGCTACAATGAACCCCCATCGATGAACCTGCCTGCAGCGTAGGTAGTTCACATCTTAATTTGGTTTTGACCAACGTTCAAATGGCAATGTGTTTTCAGATGTGTAATCAACCTGACTCAGCTAGAAAAGGAGAAAACTCTGGATGTGTGGCAAGATCTGGAGTGTGGGTACGGGTCTCTTCACATGCTGGTCACTGTCAGCGGAACAGCACGCAGCATGAGTTTAGACAATGTGCCGACCACCACTGGAGCTCACATGCCACCCCCTGCAGAAGACTTCGTATGTATTTTCGACTTTATTTTTGACTTATAGTTGCAGGACTCTATTGCAGACTCCGCTTGGGGAAGTACCATGTGGCACTTGCCAGTTTTTCAAACGCCAAGCAGTAGTGTGCGTGCATTACTGTGTCTCGATTTGAAGGGCAATGTTACCAGAGAAATTACTGGGTATGAAGAGATTTGACATCCATATCTCTGGGTGACGAGCGCAAGATTTTGTTTGCAAGTTCACAATTCTGGCACAGAAAACTTTATAGTGGACCCTTGCTACTGTTATAGTCAGGCCATTTTGTTGGAGATGCCAACGCCTCGCCCGTCGCGTCACTCGATTGCATTTATAGAAAAAACTTTAATCAGTCTCATAGAACTGAAGAACCTTGATCTATCAAGGTTCTAACAACTTTGGTAGTTTAAAACATTGTTTAATAATCAGACACAATTACTTTTACAAGAATTTTGAAAGAACCATGTATAAAAGCTTATTTTTAAGACAATATTGGTATTACCAGCAAACCGTCAAACCGCTTACCATCACGCAAACAATTGGGTCTATCTGGTACCCAGTAGTATATAAAATGTCATCACATTTTCTCATTATTACACTCTTATCGGAAAATTGGGCGATTTTCTGAAACGTAATAAAATAAATTAAAGAAGCTCATTGTAGGTGGCTCTGACTTTGCGCTGACCAGACGTGCCAATGTCAAGTCAATGTTAAGTTTTTTATTTTATGTCTTATGCCACCTATCGAAAATAGTATGCTGTTTTTGACTGGCACGTTTAGTCTGCGCTTTAAATCGAGTTGAAGGAAACTACATTATTTTTTAATTTATGCTTGGAAAACGTTCATTACAATAAGTAAGGTTAGTTGGCGTCTGGATGTGAAGAGCCGAATATAAAGATTTGACTTCCCTTAAGAGAGCCATATGTTTGTCTACCAATTGACTAAAATGGATCGATTACGACTGACTCTACGCATAGGTCGCTTTATATTTTAACACTGTTAATTAATGTAATTGGCTTGTAGCCGTTTTAATTACTAAATAAATAAATAAATATTGTAAAAGTCATGTTTAATGAAGCAGTATTGTCTTATCTAAGTATTGGCCTCTCTTGGCCTGCATTGTCAGTGTCTAGAATCGAGCTTGCTTTAAAATGCTTAAGTTATTTATGTAACGATGAATCAAGTGCTTGCCTGATAGAAACCGACACAATTATCATTTATGGTGACAATGTCACCCGCACAATTTTGGTCTTCAACATCTTTTTAGCTACTATTCCACACTTCCTTTCCTTCCTTTATGCCACACGTCGTTTCAATACGTACTGAAAACTGCCGCTATGCCATAGTAGATTGTTTACCAAGGGAGGAAACAACAATTTTTAAGGCGAGAGTGTTTCTTTGAATCCAGAGCGTAGCGAAGGATTCTAAAGTGGACCTGAGCGCAGCGAGGTATTCAAAGTACTCTAGCTTAAAAATAATGTTGATGACCCTCTATGAGAAAATAAGGATTTTAAAGTTTATAGTGAAGAAAATTGGTACATATTTGCTATTTTGGATAGACCATTTAGTCGACTAAGAGAAATTTCTTCCGTTCGCGGACGGACTCGAGGGGCGACCTCGCGTCCAGTCTAGTCAAATTATAAATCACGAAGTATTGGAAACAGGTTTTTGTTTTGATATTTTCTTTAACTTGATCCGACATGTACCCAGAGCACAATAAATAATATTACTACGTACAGAAAGTTCACTCCGCAAATGAATTGAAATAAATAAGGACTCTATCTACTTGGCATGAAAGTAGCAATTCAACTCGCACTGCGCTGGATACCGCTCTCTTTCTATCACGTATGCTTAGTTACGTGCGACGAGGCTAGCGTGCGGGTGGCCACTGACCTCAGCCTTCCAATGTGCTCTCGGCGCGGAGCGCCGGCCGAACATACCTAAACTGCGGAGTGACACCCCTCCCAGAGTAACGATTGCCAATTGCGCTTAAATTCTGAACAACCCAAGAGAGAAAGAGAGAGAGCGGTCAAGGAGGCCTAAGCCTAAAGCAAGTAAAAATGGCTTGCACGGCCGTTGCGCAAGATCAACCAATCTAAGATATAAATAAAGCTGGAAGCAGACATTAGATACCAGAGCAATAGCCAATATTTTCTCTATAAGTTATACATTCTAACATAGCACAAAACTTAATATACATACTACGTATGAAAATATGTTTCCTGATTGCCTTGAGAACTAGACCCCTAGTTTCTGATATCTGTGACTAGACCAAATCAGGTTAATCCAGCTGTGAATGTATAATGATTCATGCAGAAATATATAGAACTTCACAATAGCAAGATAATCGCAGTCACAATTTGGTATTGATGAACAGAATAAATAAAATTACAATTTGGTCTTTTCTATTTTTTATTGTATCGCTAAACATTTTTTGTCACATTAACATCTGTTAGGTGCTAATTAATATTGAAATCCTACAAAAACATATAGGTACACTATGTACATTATGCTAATAACGTTAGCCTTATGAATAAAAATCAATATTACCGTCTGTCTAAAAACGTATACGACGATCTTAATTACGGATACGAAAGCTTACAAAAGTTCAGCTTTGAACGATGTATCCTTGCATGGTTTGTTTTGGTTAAACTCGACCCTTGGTTCTATCCCACTATAGTGACTAGTGGGGTAGACGGTATCTAACTATTGGTCCGCTTTCCTCTCTTAAAATTGGGATAAAGAATCTGTTGAAGTAGCCCACTACAATAAGAAATACAAGTTTTTTGTTTTTGTAAGATAATAACAGATAATTATGGTAGATAATAAAAATTATTATGTTTGTAAGTTAGGTTCACTATTTAGGAATTATGCACCCTATATCGATTTTTGTGTACTTTTTTTAGCTATAGTTTGTGCATAAAGCTGTTTGTGAAATTCCAATTAAAAAAAAAAAACCCACTAGTCGGGTATCCCACCACGGGACAACTGTAATTATTTTGACCCAGTAGTCCCATGCGACAAGTGACATCAATATTTTGGACCCACTGGTCCCATCGTGTTGTCCCATTACACTATTTTGACCCATTAATCCCATGGAAAAAGTGACAGCAATATTCAGAAGAATCCTAGTAGAATGTAAAGTGAGGTTTTTTTAAATACGTTGGTGCAAATCCGGCCGCGCCGTAACTTAGAAAGGAAAAAAACATTTTTGATAACTTTCACATTGTAGGTATATCTAAAATAATTCGGACCGTCATTCGATCTTCGAGCAGGCTTACGATATGTACGATGTATAGAGCCAGGTGTATATTTAGAGAGCCAGTTCTCATTCCGGATATAATCTGGAATGAAACTGAATGAGAACGATCTTCAGTGATCTTCACCTAGCATTTAATAGTGAGTTTGCCAACCAAACATAAATCCCGGTCATGAGTAATTATTTTATCATGTTTGTTAATTATTTTACAGTATTTTTTTTTCTTTTTCATACTTTATTTATAGTGCTATAAAATTACTTTTTAATTTCCTAAATCTAGAAGTCCGATTGGTCGGAATACAATACCTTCTAATAGGTATTGTACAGATATATATATTACAATGTAGTAATCTGCGTCAATTCGGCAGAATCTGATTTGCCACCAAGAATATAAAATATGATATTATAATTTTATTATGAAAACTCACGTATATATACGAATAAAACAAAAAATATTATATTATAATTGTTATATCTGTTCTAAAGTAACGTTTTCTGAAGGAAAACTTCTTGGAGGATTTAGCTCTTCCCTCTCTCTACATAATCACTCACATATCTACATAAAACTTACCAATTAGAATTCAGTGACAAAAATCCGGAACGAGGATATTAGCCAAAGAACCAAAGACACCGACATAGCTCGCAGGGTTTGCAAGCTGAAGTGGCAATGGGCAGGCCACATCGGTCGACTAACTGATAACCGATGGGGACGAAAGGTTCTTGAGTGGCTACTGCGAACCGGAAGACGCAGCGTAGGTAGGCCTCCCACTAGGTGGACGAACGACATTGTAAAAGTCGCAGGCAACCGGTGGATGCAAATGGCAGGTTGTCGTACAGTGTGGCGGTCTAAGGGCCTTCGTTCAGCAGTGGACGTCTCCGGGCTGATGATGTCATATATTAGGGATAGAAAATATTTTAAACACGTTATAGAAACAAATGCAAATCAAAACAGACTCAGCCCCAAGGATGCGACCTAAGATTCACGAGGAAAAACGATTGCATCCTACAAACATTTCTGATCAATATGCGATCCCAGTCCTCCCCTGGCCATCAGCCAAGACTCCATCAGTATTCAAAGCACTAGAAAAGAGGCTGTAAAGTGGATTGTTATAAAATTTTACCTTATGTGTCCTACTCTCAGTACTTTGAGGAGTTGAGGTGCGTGACCATATAAATGACATTCTATAGGGATTCACTAAGATTAGAGATTGATTCATGTGTACGTTTAGCTTTACATGTGTGTAGCCAAATAAATGATAATGTAATGTACTGTTTTTTTTAAGGGCATAAGAGCCGTGTGTCTCTCTCGATCGCTCTTTCGATCGCGCATTCTATTATTTTTAAGATATGAAATGACAGAGTGAGTTAGGGGAAAATGGTTAACACAAAATCTCAAAATACTACATTTCCTACTTCACGCGAAGACAAAGGAAATTTCTTATGAGATTGGAATGTGGTGTGGTGATTTTTTTGACATAAAATATATTGCGTCGACTTGGTTTTACGGTACAATAATATTTTGATAATAAATATAGGTCAGTAAGTACTTAATATGTTAATGTAATTAAAAGAAGTCGACAATATGTATGAAAATTAAAGTAATGAGACTTAATTTAGTTTTTTCGTAATTGCAGCCTTTTTATAATATCTTTAAATGTAGAGCGGCGGCAGAGCCGCATAAGTAACATAACGGTGATTTTACGGAACCATACACAAATGTTCTGTAAAGTACATACAGTTGACTTTATCGCATCAACTTATGTACGTAGGTACAGCATATCCATTGAATATTATCTTTGTGTACGTGACTCACTTTTTTCGCTCCTTGGAGAACTCAAGAACTTGAGATCGAAACCACGAACCAATCATAATCCGGTTCCTTTCGTGACCGTCGCTGGAATATTCCGTTTGATCAGTAGGTAATTTCTCACATAATGAACACGGCCGGTAAAACCCAAGTTAGTGTTTGACGTTAGATTCCGCGTCATAACAAAAACTACTTTTCAGTAAATCTTTTATAAACATCGGATATAATAATAAGGATAAGTACAGCTAAATTTTCCTTTCTTTCGAAATACATATTTTACAAAATACTGATAACCTTTTCCTATTAGAAGTATACAGGGTTAGTTCTAATCAGTTAGCATCCTTTTAAGAGCATATTCTGTACATCAAAACAAACAACTTTTACTATGAGGCCAACATTGAAATCGCGAAAAAATTATCAGCTGTTCCATACATTTTGCCCAAGGTCGATGAACTTTTTGTATGGGACAGCTGATATTTTTTTCACGATTTCAGTATTGGCCCCATAGTAAAAGTTGTTTGTTTTGATGTACAGAATATGCCCTTAAAAGGATGCTAACTGATTAGAACTAACCCTGTATATGGTAATGGAGATCAAAAGTACTTACCCTAATAACGATATTTTATAGACACAATCAACACTGTTTTAAATAAACTATCACGGTTTTTCATTACAGTTGAATTATTGTTTTAAACTATCACGGTTGTTTACTAAAGTTCTATTAACATGATGCATGCAACTGCGCCGAATTATCGGGAGCTCATTTCACAACATAGTCACGGTAAACATACCGTAAATAATAATAGAACTCAGGAGCTCGTTTTTCAGGCGGCTAGGGAATGGCAGAATACTCTCCACCGTTAATCGAGAGGACGCTGCTGCCGGCCTCCAGTGGAGGATACAATTTTAGGACATATCCAGGTTTACAATAAAATGACCAATGACGCGTTAACTCTTTTTATAGTAAAAGAAAATATATGGCCGTGTAATAGACGCTTATATCACGCTTGTAAGAAATCAAATTGAATTTGCGTCAGACACAAAAACTGAGCGTGCAGCTTGTAATAACACTGATTCGCAAAAAATGTGGTTATTATAGATACTTATCTAGTATATTACTCAGTGATGTTTTTGTAGAATACGCGTAGGAAATTGTTTATTACTGGTCATGTTCGGACAAAAAAACACAATTCACCTACACTTACATAGCAAATAAAGTGTAAACAAATAAAGCTTTAGCATACGCTTCAAATTCATAACAGTCAAATGTATGTGTCAGTTGGTATTGTGAGCTGCAGGGCGTGGGTTCGATTCCCACCGAGTACAAACATTTATGTGAAGACGTTTGTTCTGTCTCTGGGTGTTGCATGTAAGTATTTACCAAAGAAAAGTATATATTTATCAGTAATCTGGTTCCCAGTAGATCTCCACCAATATTTGTTTCATTTATTAGGTACTTATTAAATAAATAAGGTAGACATTTCAAAACGATTCTTTCGGTGAGAATCCAAAAAATCTTTCTTGTCTGTTATCCATACCGTAGGTCAGGTAAAAGATTATTTGACTAACGCTTATATAACGTTATTACTCAAGCACTAATTAGCATAAATAAAGGGCTAGGACACTTTAGGCTTGTTATACTCGTAGTACAAGAAGATATGAGAAAAGTGAATTAATAGGCCATACGCGTGTGATAAATGTCCTAAGCCATTAGAGAGTCGATGAATGTCGAGTACTCTTCATTTATCAACTCTAAAAGCTTAGGACATTTTTTTTATACAATCAAGTAACGAGACGAGCAAGATGTTCGCCTGGTGGTAAGCGTCACGCCTGCCACTAACAGTAGCCGTGCGAGAATTGTGACCTTGCGAACACAATCCTGCGCCGCACTGCACTGCGCTCGTCGCCCTGAGATATTAGATGTGAAATCTCTTCATACCCAGTAATTTATCTGGTACATTTACCACAAGCGTGTCTATAAATGTAGAGTACTCTAAAGGCTTAGGACATTTACCATACGGTTGTGGCCTATTGATTACATTTTTAGTATAGATGGAACTTTTTACAGTCCTGGTACCGGCTGAAAGACTTAAACGAGGTGGGCCAGCTATCAGTGACGGTCCACGGGGCGCGCGGTCTTAGTGCTCTCGGCATCAGTGGCAAGGCAGATGCGTACTGCGTGCTGGAGCTGGACAACTCGAGGGTGCAAACACATGTCATGCCCGGCACGTCGGAACCTATTTGGAACAAGAACTATACCTTGTAAGTATTAACCAAACTGTAAAAGCTGTAAGAGTCGGGGGATGTAATTTTTTTTATTTATAATTGGTGTTGAACAGGCGTCAATGGCCTTTAGTAGTACCTACTATTAAAAAAGTTAAAATAAACTTATAGGTATTCACCATCAACTTTTACTGTACTGTACCAAAATACCAAAGTCTCAAGAAATTACCAAAGAGGTCGATAATGATGTAGACTGTTTTGAAAGGATCTTCTTTCAAAACATCACTCTACTGATTCATGATTATTTCTCAAGAAAATACCTAATGCTACCATAGGGGAGATTTGGCGGGAACATGGAGAAAGTATGTCACTCTGTATTCAATTATTTTCTTAAACTTGTGTTTTTTCGCAAATTAATGATTAAAAGTGGTGGTGTTTTATTCATTGAGTGTTTCGTGTTGTTTTCAAAACACCGTAAAAGCCGATATCAAAGTCGCCACAACTTTATTAGAATATGACTTAGACTCGACTGTGACTAAATTTGTGTGACTAACTGTGATTTGATGACATATTTACATTGATATACTATAAACTTCAAAAACATATACGTGATACTGGCAGGGTGCAAAAAGTGCGAAACCAATAATTAAGAAAAAATACTCCCCTGTGTACCCGCAAAATTCTGAAATCTAATTAAACAATATTATTTTCAGCTCAGTAAATGACGTCACATCCACCCTAGACCTCACAGTTTACGACGAATCCTTAATCAACGAAAACCTCGGCAGGATATCCATTCCTTTACTAAGAATTGAAAATGACGAAAAGCGGTGGTACGCTCTAAAAGACAGATCTAAGAAATCTAGTGCAAAAGGAAACTGTCCCAGGATATGTCTGCAGATGTCACTCGTTTGGAACCCGGTAAGTTAAATTGAAAAAACTTGATATTCGTATAATAACCGACTTCAAAAAGAATGAGGTTCTCAATTCTGCAGTTTTAATATTTGTTACCGCATACTTCCGACATTTCTAAACCGATATTGGAAAATTATAAATTTTAGTTTTTTAACTATTTAGCAAGTGGCATTTTTACAGTAGACTCTAGAGTATGAAGATGGTAGATTTTTGTGTACGAATATGATCAATGAAAAAAATTTAGGTATACTTACTACAAGCACTTTAAAAAGAAACAACCGACTTCGATTACCTGGATGTCATTATTTTTTCCAGTTATTATGAATTTAAAAACCAAACTACTGAACCGATTATGATACAATTTGTATGGCCACCACTGAAGTATGAGTATGACCTCATCAACAGCCGGAAGACGTCCACTGCTGGACGAAAGCCTCTCCCTTAAAGGGAGGTGTTGCCATAATCCCCACGCTTGGCAGGTGGCTTGGGGATCGCAGAATGGTTACCACCGTTAACTGAGAGGACGCTACTGCCCGTCCTCCGGTGGTTCTGGATGCAGTTTTAGGCCATACCCAGGTCCAGGATGAGTATGACCTACCAAGCAAAACAAAAAATTATCAAAATTGAGTTATCAATTGATATTGGCGGAGTAATCGCGTAACAAACAAACAAAAAAACACTTGCAGTCGAATTGAGAACTAAGAACTTCCTTTTTTGAAAACGGTTAAAAAATATAGATAACGCTCGCTAAAATGTTTTGGTACAATCACTGAAGAGAGAGAGTCGGGCCTTCGCTTTTCTGTGGGTACAATCATGTCAACGAGCAAATGATAGCACAGAACTTTACCGAACATGTGGTAAATTTTTTGTAACTTGGAAACTAATTTTTTTTTTAATCCACCATTTTTTTTCATTCCAATGCTGCAGGTAAAAGCTTCGCTACGAGTACTCAGTCCAAAAGAAGAAAAATATACTGAGAAACCGCAAAACAAATTCAGCATTCCATTGATTTACAGCAACCTGAAATTCATCAAGGACATTTTCCATGCAGTTTATTTGGGAAACGAACACTTCAAGTAAGTATTTCCGTATTATCATTCTCCTCTTCGTTTCCCTAGTTTAGTTATTTATTTCCTCGTTAGTAGTGTATAACAGCTCGTAGTATGGAATGATTATTTGTTACTTACCTATTTTTAATAGGAAATATTTCTCTCAGTTTCAAGGTTTTGTACCATGAGCCTTATTTTTGAATCGTACGCACGAGTTGCGCATGCGAGCGTAGCCGACCTTCGAACGATATTGTTTGAAATAAGGTTCCATATCGTTCGGAAATTAGCTCTGCTCGCATGCACAACTTTGCGTACGATTCAAAAATAAAGCCCGATATCTGCAGAGGGAATCTCCGTTTACACTGTTTAGATTATATGTTTTCTGTTTCGATTTATATAAAAACCAGGTGCATAACTTTAATGCTAGTATAATAATACTATGTATGTTCATTAATAATTTCATAATTTAATGTTTGTGCCAAGTTTACTTTAAATGTATGGAATAATCCAAAATAAGGCGGCGAATTTACTAACGCTAAAACAATAAGTATCAGGAAACAAAGCGTTTCTTAAAACTTAAGTCTGTATTCACATAAGCAGATTATGTAAATATAGTTGACACGCTGGCTTGTATTGTATATTTCTCGGTCTATTGTATTATCTTGGTGTATCAACACATAAATTATTCATGTTGTAGATAAGTACGTAAGTTAGTTCCAAGTGCCTTTGACCAGACAATCTATATTCAAGTAGTAGGTACCTATAAATAATGTCACGTTTGCATAGTTTAACATTTTTTGTTTTAAGTGTTAATTTGTATTTTCATAAACAAATGCATTTGGTGCACTACGACTTTCAAATGTAAAATAAATAAAATATCGCAGGACATTTTTTCACACAGTGCCATCTAGCCCCAAACTAAGCAAAGCTTGTAATATGGAAACCAGATAGCTGATAGAATACTTATATACATTTTTTTTTAAATACATACTTATAATACATACTACACCCAGACACAGAACAAACATGTATGTTCGTCACATAAATGTTTGCCCTTGGTGGGGATCGAACCCACGCCCTACAGCTCTGAAGGCAGACACGCTACCGCTGAGCTATATGGCAGTCGTAAAGCGGTAGTTTATGGCATCATTGCATTATGTGTTCAATGTTTTTTTTTCTTACACATACTATCACAATGTCATTTCAAAATAATAATAATAATAATAAAATTTATTGACTACGTTTGAAAAGACACAAATTAACTTAAAAATATGTACATTCAAGAATCTTATCTAAGTAGGTATCTAATAAAGTCTATGGGACTGGCTGGCGCTCGCACTAGTAATGAAACTGTATTACGAGCGTCAGAGCCCTCCGTTTTTTTTGGACCAAGGATTTACTTGTGTAGGTTACAAGGACAAGCTAACCATAAATTTAAATTTTAAATTTTAAAATTAAATCTAAACAGGGATGTGAAGAATTAAACTACAAATTATATAATTTTATTTATTAATTTATTATTTTATTTATTAAACATGGTACCTACTTGTATATTGTTACAAGCAGGCAGTGCAATAAACTTAATGGTGGCGCGTGTTGTGTGTTGTGGTTGTATGTGTGTGTGGTTGTGTCATTACTTTGCGACATGCAATACTAAGTGAGTCTCATGAGCCCTATGTTTGATGTAAATACGAGTTACGCGACGACAGTGCCTACTAAGTTAAAAGGAGCTCACTGTCTCATCATTGTCGAAAACCTTTTAGTAAAGAGCCGACTATAAAATCGAAAAATAAATTTCTGTTCGCTTTGATAAATTAACAGTCTTACTTTAAAAAACTTCTCAACCGTTAATCACTGCTTAAGATACTCTGCCATCTTCTCTCTGACGTGAAGTGTAACATGCTAGAACAAGACAGAGAAGTTTAAGCAGTGACTAAGAGAATCGAGATTATTTTAGGTAAGGCTGTATATGTCTAGATAGACTGATGGATCCTAAACGCGTCGAAGAAAATAGCGGTGAACTGTTAGCCTCTTATGCACGTACACTATAACAACGAGAATGGCGCAACGCGAGTGTAAGACATGGCTGTCACGAACACTAGTATAATAATGTTGGTCTGTCATTATTCGTTCAAAAACAGTACGAGACTCTATCTAGACATATTATTTATCAAAGGCTGTTCGTACATTTTGTCAAGTGCAAATAACTTTTTTGCACGGATCAAGTTGTTTTTTACGCGATTTTTGAAGTGGGTTCCTTAGTATAAGTTATTCAAATTATAAGTACAACGAGCTCCTCTCGGCTTAGTTTTTCTGTTACGAGTAATAAGATAATCATATACTTAATATAATCTTTTTGTTGTGAATAAATTATTTTGTATTGTTTTGTATAAATGCGTTTGATGTGTGTATGTTTGTTACCTCTTCATGACAAAACGACTGAACGATTTTAGATGAAACTAGATACTGGAGATTTCGGGAACTAGTCATTTTCAGAAATACTACATATATAGGCATCTTTTTAATCATCATCATCACCGTTTTATATCATCGTGTGGGTGAAACCACGGGGCGCAGTGCATATATGCACAATCTAGAGTTTTATTAAACAATCAAGTTTGTTCTAGATATCTCTTTGAATGGGATAACAGAGAAGTGTCGGCGCTGGCGCTACTCATTTGGTTGACATTCTGGTCTATCTTCCGAATGTGGATGACACCCATGCTGCTGGTCGTGCCCTTCCTCTACTACTGGGTCTCAAGCAGGGGCAACAGTAAGTATTTTTTCATGTATCATGATATGAAATAAACCAGACTCTTGATACTTACCATTAATTATATTACTCTAATCCATGATATTATATATATAAGGAGGGAGATATGTCATATCGCGCCCTCAAATGGCCCCGTGAAAACGGCCCCAGGGACTGTCTCGCCTGTCTGCGTCTACTAAGCGAGACGCGCGCCATCCTTTTTGCTATCATAAAAGTGCTATCTTCTTTCGCACTTCGGCGCAACTCGTAAACATAACGGCACGGGAGCTATTTTCAAACGCTGTTTTATTACGGGGTGGCGCATTAGCCGTAATCTTTGCTCTAATCTGATACTCTGATTCTTTAACGCGTACCGCCTCATTTCGCCATTACTTATCCTCGGTAGTTAGTGGTATTGATACTTTGCCCAGCCAGAGACTCGTTATGAAGAGAAGTCATCTGCTGTCATGCCTATACTTTCAGATATAGGTCGCCGTGACGTCAAATACATTACAAACACAAATGTTATCTAGAAAACTATCTAGGACCGTGAATTTTATCGCCCCGCAATACGGTTCGTGGTCGCGTAGCGTCGGCTACACCGAACCATTAAAAATGATAGGGATTTTAAAATCGAATTGAAAAAAGCAATTATTTTTTGTTGGTCATTTTTTTTGGATAAGATGTGATATCGCATGGTTGGCAAGGCTATATCTGAGGGGCTCTACCATTAGATTTTTGTGCAGGGGCACCTAAAGCTTGTAAAGAAAAATAGACGACTGTGGTGGGTAGTTGATAATTTACTACGGTTTAATTTATGCGAGAAACTAGGTAAGAAATAATGTAGGTTTGTGATAGTAAATTTACATATTTTTTTGGTATTTTTAGGCCTGAACACATTAGTTCCCATCCAAAGCTCATCAGAGGAAGAGGATATCGAAGAAGATTTGGAATCTACAAAGGTAAATTTTTATAAGACCTGAAAAAACATAATAAATAACTCTCATTCTTCCGTAAACAGCAACTCAATAACAAAATGCTTACATAATTCGTTTTGATAAACAAACAACAAAAAGGTTTGTAAACAAAACATTATTATTATCACGGTTATTCATTACAGTACGTTAGTGGTAATTTACGATGTATTTACCGTGATTATGTTGTGAAACGAACTCCCGATTATGGAGGGTATATAGAGGTAAAGAGTGCTGTCTTATATGGGAGACAAAGTTGAAGAGTCCAGCTTTATGCAGTAGGTAAATAACAGTTCCAAAGCCCTCCAGAATGGCGCTAGCGTAGCTAAACAGTATGGTACCTATATGAACGTAGCACTAATATTAGTAGACGGATTGAAGTGTGCCTAGTATGTAACTTTTTTTGACTTTTTTTAAACTTTAATTTTTTTAAATAATTGAACAATAAAGAGCAATGTTTGTGAGGTGTTTTAAAAAAAAAAAAAGAAGTATAAAGTATAAAGTTGTGAAAAAAAACCGCCATAATAACGAAGCGGAAGTGTTTATTTATCTATCCTATTCTATTAACGTTTGGTACTTTATTTAAAATTTACCCTACTACTACACTAGCGCCACCGTAGTTTAACCATCGCATTTTGACTTTTTTTGACTTATAGAGACAGAATTCCTTACCTTCCATACTATTGATATTTCGGCGCCATGCACTTTATTCATATACCCATGTCATATGGATGACAAAAAGTTCGAAAAAATCAGGGGCATTTATTTATTTATTATGAACACCAACATGATGTAGGAACGGAGACACCACACACATTTACCCTCTTTTTTAGTATTTTACTACGATTATCACTGGAACCCGAGCTCGATCCTAAGTCTCAACAAAACACACTCACTTTTAGAGGGAATCTGATCTGCGATTCTCTATACAAACGTATTCCCCTATTTCCTTCCTGGATAATGCCTCTAGAGTGCATTGCCACTGTATTGTGATATTTTGTAAACAAACTCTATTTTGTTCAACAGGACGATAAAACGTTAAAAACAAGACTGTACGGGCTTCAAGATCTGACGTTAACGATCAAGAAAGGAATCGACTACATTTGCTCGCTCATAGAAAGAGTTAAAAAGTAAGCACAAAGATCCACTATAGGTACTAATCATATGTATTTATTTGTATGTTTTAATTAAATAATTCACTTACTGCGCCCTGCGGATTCACCCGCGATTCCTGGAATAAAAAGTAAGTAAGCCACGGTATCTCTATAGGTACTTACATAATATTATCATTTCTGGAATCACAAACAGCAACACAGACAAACTTTCGCATTTATTAATTAGTGTAAATATTATAAATGCGAGTTTGTCAGTGTGTGTATGTTTGCTATCTTTTCATGCCAAACGGCTGATCGGATTTGGATAACTAGAACGGAGATAGATTATTCCCCGAAATAACCATAGACAACTTTTTATCATCATCATCACCGTTTTTCATTATCACGCGGGTGAAACCGCGGGCCCCGCTAGTATTGTACAAATTAGTCTCTTTCTGACGGGTAGGCTGATGGTAAAACGATCACCGTCACTCTACAATACCAGGGGCACTACAAATACGTTTTTAAAGAACCCCTTGTAGTTCCTCGACTAACCCCCTCGAAAATAATATTTATAGGTAAAGTAATGAGTACCTACTTTTCTTTTTCAGCTTAGCAAATTTCTCCGTTCCTTACCTGAGTTACTTAGCGATGACTGCAATGGTGGCCCTGACTGTAGCACTGTATGTGCTACCTATCAACTATTTGTTTATGGCTTTTGGTAAGTCCATTTTCTTTTTGATACATTTTTGATAAGTACATAATAATTAATTTAATTTAAAATAGGCACCAATAAAAAAAAATGTTCTAAGTATAATCTGGGTGTCTTCAAGTGGCGCGCGAATCCATTTCTTCTAGGCAAGCGTGCTCCATCGTAGACTGCATCTTACGCAAGCCAGCCGTAAAATAAAAATAAATAAAAAATACAACTGTTTTGATATGACTTTATACAAATATATATATTTTTTATTCTTAGGTACGTATAAGTTTATGCGAAAATTCCTGAACCCTGAACGAGTGCCGAACAACGATATTCTGGACTTCATATCTAGAGTGCCCGATGATCAGATTTTGGTAAGTTTCAACGCTTTTGTGTAATGTTATTATAGAAAACAACCTCTTCAATCTTGTGACGACTTGACTTTATAAGTTATGCAAATATAATAAATGATCACTGACGTCATTTGTGGTCAAGCTCCATTAAGGTATTAGAGAGCTGTATATTTCCAAGAAACATATTATCAAAAAAATATAGTTTTTGTGTGTAGCCGAAAAATTCTGGAAAGACTTATCTCGTGACAGACCTCACGCTTATCGTTAACAGTTCAGTCAGCAAAATGTCCAGAATTTAGAACTATTTAAGGCCCAGATGGCTGCGCGCTGGTATCTCGCTCGCGCATTTCAACATTATTGAACGTCATTGAAATCACTGAATAAAGTTATGAAAAATCGCAGTCGCTGAAATCACTGAGAATAACATAAAAAAGTCTTAAGAATAAATAAAACTTCGATGCGGTTTTTTGGTGCTTCTTTAGCGAACTTACAAAAAGTTTTATCATGTATCACAAATATCACAATGCATGTGTTAAGAACTAACATAACTGTTATTATCTACAGCAAAATACATACAATCTAAATAAGTACATAATCTACACAATAAAAAGGCACTGTTTCAAACTATCACTGTTGTTCTCTACAGTTCTCACGGGATATTTACCGTGATTATATTGTGACACGAGCTCCTGATAAATAATTATAGAACTTTTATTATGAAAACTGACGTGGTTTTGACACATTTTTGTTTTATTCATACGGGAATACTCACGATTAATTAAATCGGATACTCCGAATATAGTTTCGGTCACATCCGGTGTCATTTTTCAAAGAGTGAAAACAGAGCCCGACGCACGTGCAGCTGCGTCCTGCTTTGCACTCACATAGTCAGAATATCCGATTTAATTAAACGTGAGTATTCCCTTATAAATAAAACAAAAATAATTATAGAACTGTGAAAACAAAATATTGTATCCAGAGCGATGCATGATAAGATTTTTTTAAGAAAACTATAATTTATTATAAACAGCACCTCTCAACACCTAACAGAAGAAAATTTGTATAGAGTTCGACCACCTTGACCTTTTCAAACGTTGAACCTATAGAGAAGTGAGAACATAAATGCTAAACAAATTATTTTAATGAACTTACTTAACTTCTTTATACCGTCATCAACCTTGTATTGTATTTCCCGATAATATTCATAACATATTATTACTCTGTTGTTAGACAAAGATCCTTGTGTTCGACTTCTACAAAAATAAATACCTACAACTGACTTTCGAAAGATTAATTCAAAAGAAAACTTATTTGAACGATTCATACTTCAATACTGAAAGCTTATACGCAGCCTGAAACCGAATACTTGAGCTTCTGAAGTCCGAAAACTTCACGTTATAAAAGGGTGATTTGTAATAGTTGGTGTGTTTAATTTTGAAACACTACGCTAGACGGTTGAACTTTGACATATTCGACTTAATATGGAGTCTAGAAAGATTGTTCAAGAACATGACTTTAATTGTGTTTGCCTATTGTAATTTCCCTGAATATAAATAGTGCTTTATTTACGTAATTTATTCATTCCTTCCTTTTTTATTTTTAGAAACAATGGCGTGAGCTGAAAGTCCCCGAGCCCAGTGTCAGTAGGTCCGGCTCGCAGAAAAGGCGTTAGAAAAACCGACGCCAAACGAATCTATTATGTGCCATACACTACAACATCACTATTTATGAATCTCTACGATATAACGTCTATACGGAGACAAATATAAGAATTTTACAAAACTATCATGACTTAGGTACATGTGTACTGTGTACAAATTCCAATGCATTTGATACAAAACTCGTATTTTTAAATGGGAATCAATTAGTGTATAATTTATATAATTATGACTTTAATGGACAAAATATATAGTACTTTGGACTAGGTTCCTAATTGGCGGCCTTATCTATATTTACTCATATTTATTCGTAAGGAGTAGTTAAAAATGACAGTTAGTTTAAGAGTTAATTTGTAAATTTTCTTGTGTTACCTTTATGGTACAATTATATTATTTTTGTGATAAATGACTGTGTATCTTCATATTTAATTGAAAGATTGATCACTGTTTATAATAATCTTTAGTTTATTTTTAAATATCTACCACAAATTCGAAATAAAAACAGTTTGTGTGTTTTTTTTTAAATATTTTACGGACTTGTCTGCATTGTATATTTTGTTCATTTCCTCAATATTTTGAGAATCTAGAACAATTACATACAATTAATGCAGACTGAAACTTTGATATTTGCTATAAGCGGAGTAAGTAACTTTGTGTTTTATAAGTTTTATACGCATGAATAACTTTTCAACTACTTTCTACCTAACATTTTTGTACTCACTTTTTTCAATGTTATCTATTTGAAAAGTTAATCAAGCACATCATAAAAATAATCAAAATACAACTATACATACATAGTCTTACTTAAAATGCTGCTTAAAAACAATAAATGTCATTCAATTTTTGAGTAAAACAAAACAGGTGTTCATACCAACTATCAACATCATTTAACTTTAAGCGGAAATTTTAAGTATGTACCTAAGACTTGTAACATAATAACTTTTAATATACAACGTGTAACAAAAAGATGCAATAATACTGAAGGGTATGTTTGTATATGTACCTCAAACAGAACCCCACACCCACAACACACACACACATCTCACCCACTCACTCATCCGACTCTCTCATGGGGTCAAACAGAATGATATTGAGAAAAAAAATACCAGCTGTTCCATACATTCAATTCAATGAACTTTTTCTATGGAACAGCTCCTTTTTTTTCTCGATTTCAGTGTTGGTCTCGTAGTAAAAGTTGTTCATAAAGATGAGTACATACCAGTGTTATCACGCCTTTACGTTACACGTTGTAAAATACACAGGTATAGCGCTTAACTGAGTAGGTTCCTGCGGTAGTGGAGCGGTGCGGGAGGGGTGTGGTTTCGTTACGTCAAATGACGCGAGACTTCAGCCGGCGTCAATATCGCTGTCATCAACACGTGTTATTTGGACAGGTAGCTTTACAGACAGTTCTGATACACCCTTCTCCCTCCCTTACCGTTCGACCAGTTCCACTACGGCTATACATGTAGCTATAATATTAATTTTACACTCATTAGTTTTAGTTAATTTAGGTACAAGATTCATGGTAATCCAATTTATGGGGGTAAGAAGTTAAGAGGGCCATGGGAGTAGCAATCTCTTACTAATAAAGATGTTAGAGTTAGGGCGTTTTAAGACTTATCAAAAATGTGATGTTTAGCTGTAGTTACCGTAGAACTAGTCTTAAGTTATTATAATATACAAAATAAAGAATATTATTGAAAATAAAATGCTTATTTGGTAATAAATGGTTTTGATTAAAAAAATTACATTTGTTCGTAAATAGTGAGTATTGAGCTACTTTGGTATTCCTTGGGCACCTGACCTATGGCCGCCGGGTAAGCGACTATCGACCATTTTCTCGCTCAAGAGAGCTCTCTATATTGAATAGATATTTCTTGTTTTTTTTTTTACAATCCGGTTTCGGGACGAGCAAGACGTTCGCCCGTTCGACGTTCGCCTTGATGGTAAGCGTCACGCCTGCCACTAACAGTAGTGAACTTGCAAACACAATCCTACGATGCACTGCACTGCTCGTCACCCTGAGATATTAGCGGCCTTACTTAAAAAACTTCTCAACCGTTAGTCACTGCTTAAGATACTCTGCCATCTTCTCTCTGACGTGAAGTGTAACATGCAAGAACGAGACAGAGAAGTTTAAGCAGTGACTAAGAGAAACTAACATTTAACTAACTATTTTAGGTAAGGCCGTAAATGTTAAAGGTTGGGTTGGGTTGGGTGTTTAGGTGTGTGTATCTCTTCATGTAGTTTCTCTGGTAACATTGCCCTTCAAACCGGAACACAGTAAAGCTTGCACACTACTGCTTGGCGGTTGAATAACTGGCAAAGGTGTAGTACTTCTCCAGGCGGACTCTGCAGTAGAGTAGGTACTACCACTACAACTTGTTTCAGTAAAAGAGATCTTGTTTCAGTAAAACAGATAGGTACAAGACTGCTTGTATTATTAGTTGATCGTTGTCTGTTCTCACTGCTGTCGAGAACTTTCTCACCACTAGTTTGTCGAAATGACAATATACCTACCAAGCAAAAAAACTCGCAGGCGGTTGTTTATTTGTCCGCTTCGTTCGCATCGGATGGAACTGATAAATTGACACTGAACTGTGAAATTAAGTGTTAATTCAGCTAAGTGTTAGTTCGCTAGGTCGATTCTCAATTTTTCTAAATACCGCTAGATGGCAGTACAATTTGCTACTCCTCCCGCGAACCTACACCTCCCCGCACAGTCACGCGTCTCCCTAAGTAAAAATCCTTTGATCACATCTCTGCTTCTATTATAAGTAGCGGCACGTAAGTCTAGCGGTGAGCGAGCGGTGACTCTCTTTCTCGCATAGGGTAAGGGTGGAGTGAGTGAAAGAGAGGTACCCCTCGCTCAGCGCTAAAGATACGTGCCGCTAGCTATACTCTGTGGTGAGAGAGCAATCCGAACCGTCCGATGCATACGATTACCTTATCAGGCAGACGCTCGCTTAGTGCATACGCATACCAACAACACGCTGCGAAATGCGATCGCCCATCTTACTGGCGCATAGACTATACACTTTAGTTGGACATGTGCTTTATTCATAAAGATAAGCAGCCTTACATAAAAACACTGCTTAAAATTAAATGACGTTACATAATAATGCGCACTACATTTTTGTATATTGATTAAGAAATTAGTAGTAGTTATTATTAGAAAGAGATTAGTTAAATGACGTTTGTTATCTCAAGTAGCGTTTTAAAATGAGGCCCTGGTAAATAAAATATAAAATATACTAAAGAGAAAAAAAAAATTAGAGTTGATCAATCACGTTATTTTCAACCGACGAATATGTTTTTTTTTTGTTTTTTTTTTTTGTTTATGTGTGTTACACGATTACTCCGCTAATTGTGAACTGATTTTGATTATTATTTTTTTGTTTGGTAGGCAATATTTCAGAGGTGGTCACATATATATATTATCGAAATAGGGTCAGTAGTTTGGTTTTTAAATCAAAATTACTAGAAAATATGAAAACGTCATCCAGGTATTCAGATTTTTTCCAGAAGTATGGTCAGTTGTATTTTTTTTTTTAAAAGCGTATTATATATTTCATTAAGTTTATCAGTATTTCAATAAACTGTCTCTACTTAGTACAGATATCTGATAATTATCATTAAATCCTTGTACCTAATAATGTAGTTAATCAGAAATACTTTAGGATTATATACGGAAAATTCTAAACACAACAATTTATCTACCTGTTTACCTTCAGCATGCTCACCAATAGTTTTTTTAATTGATAATTAGGGTTCTTTATACGTGACGCTTACCACCAGGCGAACGTCTTGCTCGTCTTGTCACTTAATTGTATTAAAAAAACATACAATTTTCTTCATCATCGTCAGCCAGAAGACGTCCACTCCTGGACGAAGGCTTCTTAGGGAGGGGTTGCGGCTTGGGGATCGCAGAATGCTCAACACCGTTAGCCGAGAGGACGCTGCTGCCCTTTTTCCGGTAGGTGGTTCTGGATACAGTTTTAGTGCATACCCAGGTCGAGTTCCAATTTTCTAATACGTTCTTAAATATAAACGTGAATATCCCCGTATAAATAAATCAAAACGTACCTAAATATTGCCTGTTCCCGTTCAGAAATATTGTAGCAATTAAGTATTGCAGGGATCTTCGCAACATTGCTTCTAATAACTTTTTTATTTTATTTTGTGGCTTCTAAATGAATTAATTGAAATACTGCATACTTATATTTTTTTTATTGCTGCATATTACTTAGTGTTGTCGATGGTTAGCGCTCCCAGTTCTTTGTTTATATACTTCATAAGTTACAACAATAACCCTGAAGCCATTTCAAAGGCGGACGTCCAATTTTTATTTTTGCAAATTACTACTTATTTCGACTTGTCAGCTGACGCTAAAGGTTAGCGGTCTCCGTTCATTGATTTCTAGCGTCAGCAATTTGATTTTTCGTTTCGTATTAGTATAAACAAGCTCTATTCTTCGACTTCAGGATGAAGATGCTATAATATTTCATGTTATCTAAGAACTTATTTCAATATCTCTACTCATACAAAACAAATGTCGAACAAGTGACGAGGATAATATATATTTCAAAATTGTATGGCGAGCGATAGTTTATCTTAACACGTAAATGTAGCATCTTCGTTGTTTGTGACGTCCTTTACACTGTATATGGAAGACTGGATTGCAAGTCAGTCATTGGAGATGAAACCGACAGAAAAACTGGTGTATACCTTCGAAAGTAGCCTATGCTACATTAGACTTATGCTATACCATAGACTGACGAAGGACGATGATGACGACGATATAATGTTTAATACATTACAGAGTCTTTTAAGGAAAATGGTCGATTACTGACATTGATTCCGTTGACTGGCGATGGTTCGGGCACGTTCAGTTCCTTCCAATCGTTCTGTAACAATTACAAGCAAATTAAATACCATCTGCATGCTTATAGCTAGTATTATTATAATATTATCTTTGCTTATAATGCTGAAAATCTAAATGTGAGAACATTCTTATTTATTTCAAAGACGCAAAATTATAAATTTTGTATTCTTTCTGAAGTGTATTTTGCTTAATTTCTTACTTTTATCAGAGATATACGTTACGTTATAATAAGTAAAAATAAATAAAGCTATTTTTATTTTATTCTACGTCAACCCCTAATTTTCTGGGCTAAACGATCTACTGGCTAAAATGCTACAGAAAGTGTTGCGTAATTCTTGCTTTATTAATATTTTGACAAGCGTGCTCTATCAAAGACTGTCTTTGCTAGATGGCAGTCAACGTTAGTATATACTTTCAATTAAAAACACTAATAGCTTAATGTTGGATTAATCGATTTGTTTTTAATCAAAAAAGTCGGTAGATAATTACATTGTTGCTTGTTATCAAACGCGTTGGTGGTCGAATCGATAAGAAACATGATTTCATGAACCACAGCATGACGTTCGTGGCTTCTAACATGAAGCAGCGGAAAAAAACGGCGCATGTAAAAAGGTTCGTGTGTGGCTGCTCGGCGGCTGTGTATCCAGTCCGGGATATAAATAAGACGCTCGTAGTTAACGGTAGTATAAGTATAATCACGAGGTAACAATAATAAAGCACATCGGACGGTAATCAATAAAAATAGAAGCGCGCGCGTCGGTGTCACAGGAGAGTCCTTGCTCGCGGGCCGACGCGGGGCGAGGTGCGCGGAGGGAGGTGACGCGCGGTAACCACCGGGCGGGATGAAGCGCGCGGGGCGGACGCGGGGCGCGGGCGGTGATGCACGCATCTAGTACTGTAGCTATAGCTACTACCTACCTATAACCATAGATTAAGAATGCTAGTATACTTAATCTATGCTATAACTAACCCATCGCGTGTACGTATATGCGCACTGTTACACGCATATATATAATTTAGTTTTGGCGGGAACACGGAAAAATCATTAACGCGAATTAATGATTAAAAACGGTGGTGTTTTACTCATTGAGTGTTGAATTACATGCTCGAGTGTGGGCAAGTGATATAATGTGGTGAAACATGTCTTTTCGTGTTGTTTTCAAAACTCCGTAGAAGCTCATAGTAAATTCCCCACAACTTTACTAGGGCATGACTTGGACTCGACTATGACTAATTTCGTGTGACTGTGATTTCATGACATATTTGACTTCGTTTTAATCAAAAAACTTGAAAATTCATTAACTTGACACTGGCAGAATGCACAACGTGCGATGCCAATAACAAAGAAACAAATATTGTTTGTTATGTTGTACACAATTTTATAGTAAGAGGATATTGCCTAGTAACCAATAACCTTGTATGATCTACCCTGTACACAACGCTTCCACTACCATCCAGTTCGCACCCACTACCCTTTAAAAACTGTAATCTTTCCAGTATGAAAATCGCAATTTACCTGGTCATTGCCGGATATAACTAGAGTAGGGACTTTTCATAAAAACGTTTTTTTATCAAACAAACCGTTGTGGATGTTTGTATGAAATACATTAATTCAAGTCAAGAATCTTTATTCTCCATCGCTCACCAGTTCTTCGAGCGATGGCATCCATCCACCCACTTACATGATACATTCTCGTATTTATTAGTTAACTGCTAACATTTATGTAACGAACATAGATGTTTGTTCTGTGTCTGGGTGTTGTATGTATTATAAGTAAGTCGCGTCACGTCATCAGCCATAAAACGGCCACTGCTGGACGAAGGCCTCCCCCTTAATAGAGGGGTGTTGCCATAATCCCCACGCTTGGCAGGCGGCTTGGGGATCGCAGAATGCTCATCACCGTTAACCAAAAGGACGCTGCTGCCCGTCCTCCGGTGGGTCTGGTTGCAGTTTAAGGACATACCCAGGTCTAGGTAATAAGTAAGTATTTACAATAAAAATGTATATAAGTATTCTATCAGCTATCTGGTACCCAAAGTACATGCTTTTAGTTTGGGGCTAGATGGCGCTGTGTAAAATGTCCACCAATATTTATTTATTTAACTTTTCTGTGACTAAATAAATATACTAATATTTATTAATAACAAATAAATATTCGTTCTTACCAATATTTCCGTATCAGGTATCCTGGAAATAAAGTCTTCTAAGTCGTTATTTAATATCTTCTCCGATCTCAGGTAGTTTCGAGAAAATTTATAGATTCCTTAAAAGGAAAATGTCAGTTACAATTTACAATGGTATGCTACCAGATTTACTTTTTTTTAATGAAATTTAAATTTATGTACGTAGATATATGTGCTATTATGAACTTACCAAAAATCATCATGATGCAATTAAATGGTATCAGATAAAGTGCAGCCGATGCAATAACTAATAATAACATGGTGATATAGCTCAAAAAAGGCACTTTGAAGCTTGCCAAACTGAAACAATAATAAATTCATGAGAGTAAATCCCCACGGATTTACTAATGCGCAAGCCACATGGGATCTGGCGCCACCGCAGACATGGCACGGTCTGTCCATTCCATTCTAATTTCGTACAAAACGCACGGAAATAAAATCGCAATTTGAATTCAGCGAAATGGTACGGAACGGTTCCGGTCGCCATGTCTAGGCGCTCACGCCCGATCGCTTTCAGAATGCAACTTTATTTTCGTGCATTTTGTACGAAATTTGAATTGAATGGAATGACGCCATTTCCGCGCCGCGCCGGCGCTACATCCTACATAGAAACCTGCTTCAAGTCAGCAAAAAGACGTTATGTCTTCCCTTTAATTTAATTTGAGAAGCACTCGAAAATTATACAAATACCATACACACACACATCAGCCAGAAGACGTCCACTGCTAGACGACGGCCTCCACCCCCTTAATAGGGAGGGGTTGCCATGATCCCCACGCTTGGCAGGCGGCTTGGGGATCGCAGATGGCTCACTACCTTTAACCGAGAGTACGCTGCTGCCCGTCATCCGGTGGTTCTGGATGCAGTTTTAGGACATACCCAGGTCCATAACAAATAATAACGTACACTGAAATAGTAAAATATAACGCACACGAACAATACTGGGTGATTTTTGTTCCTGTGAAATGAAAAAAATGTGGGGACAGCTGTTTTGGTAAGAAAAAGTCACTCAGTATACCTACTGTGTAACTCCTGACTGTCAATATAATAATATTATGTAGCAATGATCTTATATGTTACAAAAGATAATTGAGTAAAAGTAACAAAGATCAAGTAAATTTTGGGAAGCAGATTTTGTCTTAATTAATAAACGGTAACAGTACGGTGGACCTGGGTATGTCCTTAAACTGCAACCAGACCCACCGAAGGACGGGCAGCAGCGTCCTCTTGGTTAACGGTGGTGACCATTCTGCGATCCCCAACCCGCCTGCCAAGCGTGGGGATTATGGCAACACACATCTATTAAGGAGGAGGCCTTCGTTCAGCAGTGGACGTTTTATGGCTGACGACGAATAAACGGTACTACTTACTTATAAAGTCTCTCTGACAAAGACCCTATGTAATCGACGCTATTCGTAATAGTTAAAGTCATTTCTGGAAGTTCTTGTATTTTGTTTGTCAGGCTTCTCTCTGTCTTCACTTTATCGAGGAATCCTTTAGTTTCTTTCTCTGGGGTATCTATAATGCCGTAGCCTCTCATAAAAGATTTTTCTGAAAAAAAAGTCTATTTTATGAAAACGTATGGTACACAGGGTTAGTTCTAATCAGTTAGCATACTTTAAAGGACATATTCTGTAAATCAAAACACACAACTTTGACTATGGGCCAACATTGAAATCACGATAAAAATATCAGCTGTTCCTTACAAAAAATTCATCGACCTTGGGCAAAATGTATGGAACAGCTGTTTTTTTGCGATTTCAATGTTGGCCCAAAAGTTGTTTGTTTTGATGTACAGAATATGCCCTTAAAATAAATAAATAAATAGATATTGAGGGACATTCTACACACAGCGCCATCTAGTCCCATACTAAGCAAAGCTTGTATTATGGAAACTAGATAGCTGATAGAATACTTATATACATATTTTTTTCGTAAATACTATCTTATAATACATACTACACCCAGCTAAAAGGATGCTAACTGATTAGAACTAACCCTGTTTAGCTAGACAAAACCTACCACTCTATTTATCCATGCCAGGAATTGGTGTACTGTATAAAACGTCTCACCTCTATAACTCAAAGTTGAACAACACAAATTATAATAGCTTTTTAATTAAAACTTACGTTGATGTCGATTGTATATCCAAAAGTAAAAGAACGGTGCAAGTAACAGTAAAGGAGTAGACCACAGTTTAAAATGGTACCAAAAGAGCAACCAGCAAACCAACGCTGCGAAGGATAATTCTTGGCTTTCCCACTCGAAGAGGGACCTGTAATAAACCGCAATAAAAAATATACAAAAAAGTATGTGATAGTAGGTATAGACTATATAATATAAGTACTATAATACGAGTAGTAGTGATAGTAAGAGATGCACGGTAGCAACAGACACAAAAAGCAAACGCCCCACTTTTATTTTCTCTTTGCAGTGGGGAAAGAAGACACTTCATCATCAGCCCGGTGACGTCCACTGCTGAACGAAGGCCTCCCCCTTAGACCGCCACACTGTACGACAACCTGCCATTTGCATCCACCGGTTGCCCGCGACTTTTACAATGTCGTCGGTCCACCTAGTGGGAGGCCTTCCTACGCTGCGTCTTCCGGTTCGCGGTCGCCACTCAAGAACCTTTCTTCCCCATCGGTTGTCAGTTCTTCGAGCGATGTGGCCTGCCCATTGCCACTTCAACTTGCAAACCTTGCGAGCTATGTCGGTAACTTTGGTTCTTTGGCGAATATCCTCGTTCCGGATTCTATCGCGCAAAGTAACTCCGAGCATAGCTCTCTCTATTGCCCGTTGCGTGACTCTGAGAAGAAGAAAAAGACACGGAAGAAGAAGAATACACGGGCCGGAGAAAATATATACAATGTGTAACAAAAATATTGGGGGACATTTTACACACAGCGCCATCTAGCCCCATACTAAGCAAAGCTTGTATTATGGAAACCATATAGCTGATAGAATACTTATATACATTTTTTTTCGTAAATACATACTTATAATACATACTACACCCAGACACTGAACAAACATTTATGATCGTCACATAAAAATATTTGTCCTGGGTGGGGATCGAACCCACGCCCTTCAGCTGTGAAGGTAGACATGCTACCAACTGGGCTACAAGGCTGTCAACAACAGTTTTTTTAAAAGGTTGAACAACACTGAAGAGTAGATATGTACCTATTCATCATTATGAACAACATATATTATGGGGCCAACGTTCTTCCTACTCGCGATTTCCTGATTGGCCCCATAGTAAAAGTTGTTCATAATGATGAATCATTATGCACAACATTTAGTATAGGACCTTCTTCTTCCTCCCGATTTCCTGATTGGCCGCATAGTAAAAGTTGAAGAATCATTATGAACAACATTTAGTATGGGGCCAACCTTCTTCCTACTCGCGATTTCCTGACTGGCACCATAGTAAAACTTGTTCATAATGATGAATCATTATGTTGATACTGGCAATGTTATTGGGACGAGGAAAAACTGAACATGCGTTTATATGTTTTGAATCCCATTAAAAGACATCAACGCATGTTAGTTTTTCCTTCCGTTTCATGATTGTTTGATTCATCTTTTTTGACCTTACTCAAGAGTACTCTGTCATCACGATATGCCTGTTTTGTACATATCTATCTTCGATGCTAAAAATAGTAAAGGACCATTATAGGTCAATATATAGCAATTGGTGCAATTTTTTCGTAAGTACCAAGTCGATGCTAGCAAAGACTTCAACGCGTGCATTTATTTTCAATTTGCTTTTTTTTAAATAAAACTACCATCTTCAATTTCGACTCCTGGATGCCATCTTCATATTTTCCAGTTATATTGATTTATTCCTTTAATTTTGATTTAAAAACCAAACTACTGAACCGATTTCGATAAAATGTATATGGCACCACCTCTGAAGTATCGATTACCAAACAAAAAAAGAATCATCATAATCAGTTCTTAATTGGCGGAGTAATCGCGTAACATACATACAAAAAAAACATACTGTCAAATTGAGAACCTCCTCTTTTGAAGTCGGTTGAATGTTATTGCCGTCTCTCTTATTTGATTATTTATATGCACAATTTAAAACTTAAGAAACGAATTTCCTGTTTAGTAGTTTTTCTTTTGTAACTACTTACAAACTTATCACCTTCATCATCAACAGCCGGAAGACGTCCACAGCTGGACGACGGCCTCACCTTAAGGAGAGGTTGCCATAATCCCCACGCTTGGCAGGCGGCTAGGGGATCGCAGAATGCTCACCACCGTTAACCAAGAGGACGCTGCTGCCCGTCCTCCGGTGGTTCTGGATTCAGTTTTAGGACATACCCAGGTCCACCTTAAGTAAGGGATATTATGTTTTTATTAATAAATAAACGGTGTTTCAAACTTGTATTACCAAGGCCGTACTTTGTTTTCAATGATAAGATTATAATTACCTGTTATAGATTAATAACAACGCACTATTTCGAAATGACTTGTAATTTCAATACTGATTAGCTACTTTGTCTATTTACGACAAATTCTATTGCGCGTGCCTGATAAGGATTGGAGACATTGAGAAACTATGTAATAATAAATATTTATCAAGGTCTGTTGTTGGTTCCGGTTTAATTAAAAAACACTCGTCCAACTAAATCATACTAATACTTATTGCGAAAATGTATTAATAAATGCAAAATAAATACTAATAAATGCGAAAGTTTATCTGCATGTGTATGTTTGTTAATTGTTACTCCTTCACGCTGAAATGGCTTAATACATTTTTGATTTAATTTGGTATGTATATAGACAATAGACAATAGACAATATTTTATTTGTAGAAAAAAAACACATGTTGTACACAAGACAAGACAGTAGAAACTCATAACGAATTTAAACAGTACAAAATAGTTTTTCGCCACAAACCGGTTCCAACTCAGCAGAATGCTGGCTGCAGCATAGGTGGCTTATACCTTGGAATAAAACATAGGCTACTTTTTATTCCAGGAATCGTGGGTGGAGCCGCGGGGTGCAGCCCCCCTGAATCTGCTAGCATGTAGTATACAATGATTGAAACGTACGAAATGATGTAGATCTCTACTATCCAAGTCGTTGCGGTGCGATTTGCTCAATGATATTATATATATAAGGAGGGAGATAAGTCATATCGCGACTTCAAATGGCCCCCATGTTGCTGGACGTGCCCTTCCTCTACTACTGGGTCTCAAGCCGGGGTAACAGTAAGTTTTTTTCATGCTATCAAGATATGAAATAAACCAGACTCTCTCTTGATTCTTACCATTAATTCTATTACTATAATCCAATGATATTATATATTATATATATAAGGAGGGAGATAAGTCATATCGCGCCCTCAAATGGCCCCGTGAAAACGGCCCTAGGGACTGTCTCGCCTGTCTGCGCTCACTAAGCGAGACGCGTGCTATCCATTTTGCTCTCATAAAAGTGCTTTCTTCTTTCGCACTCCGGTGCAACTCGTAAACATGACGGCATGGGAGTTATTTTCAAAGGATGTTTTATTACGCGATGGTGCATCTTTCGTAATCTTTGGATTTGCCCTATTGTGCGTGAGCCTTACAAATATTAGACAAAAAATTAGATACTCACTTATAGCGTTCATTCATTATTATGAGAAATACAAACAAATCCCGTGTGAATTCTAAATTTTTATAGACAAGCGCTATATCAAACTTTTGTGGCTTTCTTATGTATTTCACTTCTCGCGGCCGGAATACTCTGAGAGAGGCTTTTACCTGAAAAACAATACAAGCTATAGTGAACATCATCAAATTTAATATCGTCCTTGTGTTACTTAGTATAAATTTAACAGATCTAGGTAGAAACTTTGACCGCGTCGTTGCTTAACATCGGACAGGTTGTGGTCAAACGCAAACCTATTTTATATATTAGCAAAATACTATGAAAACTAGGACAGGGCCCTGTCGGGCTTGAAAGTAGGTCCCAGTAATTTGCTTACAATTTTCTATCTTTTTGTATAATATAATTCATTGCTGGACATAGGCCTAACATCGAAGGGCGTTTGGGCTAATCACTGCTAAAAGAATACTATACTATAACGAATTCATAATTAGACGGACTAAACTGACGTTTCGAGTCTTGCTACTTTTTGTCAAAATTTAAATAGTGCTGGGATAAAAAGATTTAGTTTGTTGACTTATATGTTTTTAAAGCGTTGAGAAGAAAAGAAAGTTGTTAAGATTTAGCTTGTTAACTTATATGTTTTTGAGTGTTGTGTTTTTTTTGTTAACTTATGTTAAAAAACTTAATCTTTTTATTAACTTAATGTACTTGTGTTAACAAACTTAATAATTTCATACCATTGTATTACGTACTTCGATATTTTAAAAGGTGTGACTGACCTGACTTATGTAACACTTCAATCAAGATTATTTCAAGAATATTATTGGGTTTGAGCATTTGGATTGTCTCTAGACTTTCATCGGTCTGGATACAATCCTTTTGTTTTTTGTTGTGTAGTAGGCTAAGTAGTCTTTGTAGTTTGTTGTAGTTAATAAAGGCTTATGCCTATTAAAAAAGAATATTATTATATTCATATTTATTTTCATCATGACATTTCAATCTATCACTTTCGTCCGTTTAATTATGAACCCGGCCACCACGCTGGTCCAGTTGCGGGTATGTGGATATATGACAATTTGAAATAGTTTTCTTGGAAGTAGTAGTTACTTACAGGATTCCAAAAAAGCGACACCTCCAAAAGTACTCTCGGGCAGTTTCCTTTGGCACTACTTCTGTTACTCTTATCCTTTAACGCGTACCACTTCATTTCACCATTCCGTATCCTCAGTAGTGGTATTGACACCCTACCCAGGGACTCGTTGTGAAGAGAAGTCATCAATGAGTTGTCATATACTTTCAGATCTAAGGTTGAGGTGACGTCATACACATTGCTAAAACAAAATGTTAACCAAGAAAATAATTTTCTTTTGTTAACGGACAGAATGCTGCGCGCGACAGCGATTTTTCATTTTCATATTCAATAACTTTATTATACATTAAAATGTGGTGAAATGCCCGAGCGAGATAGCGGCGCGCAGCATTCTGTCCCATAACATGTATTAAAACAAAAATTATGAAGTAAGTAGGAGTCTGTTATAAATCCTGGCCATGACCATGCAGTGGTTCCCAGAACGTTGAGCTACAACACAAAGGCCAGGGCATCACTGCCAACGCAGTCACGCAAATTATTTTTAAAACAGGCTGATGTAATACAGGCTACTCTACACATTCGCAGTCCAGGCAGGCTGTGCATCTCCAGCCGCATCGTCACATCAGGAAATTTGTGGTCAAACACCTAATCTGTCAACCATGAAAAAAAAACACCTAAATATCAAATAGCTACTTAATATTGCTAGAAAAGAATTTAGGCCCTAATTTCAGGAAGCTGATCTTCAATATTGTTAGTTTATCTTCGTTTATCTTCGTTTTTTTCTTACTGTTAGCCAGACAGGTATTTCTTTTAACACAACTAAAAGCAGTCGGTAATTCGATCAATAAAATCATACTTCAAACCTGATAACTAATGTGTAACTTACAATACGAAATTCTTATTCCAAGTGGGTTCGGCGCTGCCGCGAGCGCTGTGCGTTCTGACTCTCTCGTTGTCAACCTCCAGCGAGCAGTAAGCACTAGGTTTGCCACTGAGACCTTTCGCGGACACTATTTTTACATACAGCTGGCCCACTTGTCGCCAGTTTGTATTTGGTTTGAACACAGCCTGGAAGTAATAATGACTATATGGGTGACTATATCTTCAAATCAGGCAAGAGGTTCCTTCTATAAGTTATAAGCCGCACCACTTTACGCAATATGTTTGCCATTATGTTCTAGATATTTAAAAAAACTTAGACACAATCGCGAGTTAAGAGAGGAAGACCTTTTTTAACGGTCGAACGATTAAACGATGCGTTTTATTTTAGTCGTACGACAAGATTAAATACACGTTAAATACACGTCCTGAGGATGCCTCGTGCTGAGGTGAAACACGTGTCGGCAACCGAGTACTTCTAAAGGATTAAGGAATAATATTACATTGAAACAGCTTAAAATCATTATTTGTTTTCAGAATTTATTAATAATTACTTTCAGGTTTAATTGATTTTTTGTTTCAGGTTTAATTAATTTTTTGTTTCAGGTTAGGTTCAATATCAATTTACGTTGATAATTACAGTCGATTTTATCCCTTCATCCTATAAGTACTCGAAACGATATTACAGCGGAAAAACACTAGAAATAAACAGAAAAAACAATTTTGGAAACAATGGACTTCCGCAAAGTAACGCCTGAATCAATCACATATTAAATACACAATTATCTTAAGAGTGTCCTATTGAAGAGCTATGTCAAGTTAAATACAATGTCCACAATGTTATAATGTCATTATTAGTTAGTCAATGTTAGTATTCCAATTAAATCCTTTATCATTAATAAATTCTTTTACGGTGTAATAGCACTTAGTCAGTAGTATTTTTTTAAATTTCAATTTGAACAGATTAGTATTTAGATCTTTAAGGTTTCTAGGCATCTTATTATAGATTACTGGTCCCATACTATAAATGCTATCATTTAATAATTTCTTATCGCGGTTTTCTATGAGAAGCTTGTGTTTGTCACGTCTATTACGTTTAGATTTATCATTACAAACTATACATGGCGGCAGAATATCTGATATTGCGGTAGTACCTACCCAGGTGACCTACTTGCTGAAAATACAAGATGCTACATCGTAGATGATCTACGTTGGAAACTACGAAAACAAATGATTTACAAAATAGAATAATATCTACATAGTTTGAGCAAGTTTCTTAGGAGGAGGAGTTGCTTGCCAATTAATACATATGTAATTCTACCAAACATCCGAAGTTCAACAACATTCGTAATCTTTCTCTCACGTACGATACATTTTTATGTTTAACTTAACTTACTTATCTTATCTTTACATGGCAGCTAAAAAATGCTAGATTGCTATGATTATTCTAATAGTGTGCTACTTAAAAAAAAAAATAGGGAAAAAGTGTATCGATACTGCCAATTCCGATGCGTTTTGTAAAACTATGTAGAAAATGTATGGTAGTATTGTTAATGCTATTTAGTACTAGATGTTGTTTATTAAAATTCGGTGCTCAACATATATGAAAGTAGCGCTAAATCTAGCACCGAAAGTGCTGAGTTGGCAACACTGGATACCGCACTGCATTTGTCAATGTAGGGTAGGTTTATAGTATATAATTTTATGTAGGTACGTACACAGAAAAGCGAAGGCCCTACCTTCTCTCTTCAATGGGTACGTACGTGTTTATCGTCCAGTTGATTTTCATTTGTCTCTTCTATATTGACTTCCGTTCGCCTGTTAATGTTGCAAATAGTAATCGATAAATGAACTAATCCATAGCCGTTGTCTAACTGCTGCCAGATTTCGTGCGTTCGTTCTTTCTCCAACCTTGAAAGGTCCAATACTGCACTGCAATAAACATTATTACTGTAAACATTATTTTCATACCAAGCATTTATATTTAAGAAAAAACCGTCCGCATTTGAAAAGCATACTGTGATGTGATCATGGCTATCTTATATTCAATTAAGTTTTTCTGTCAACTAAAATACTACCTATAATTTCTAGTAAAATACTACCTATAATTTCGGGTTTTAAAAAACAAAAAAAGAACAGACCAGAAAAGAACAAAAAGTAATCCTAAAGCAAGTGCTCTAGAGGCTATAAACATTAAACTACTAAAATTATTACGTAGTATTTACTTACTCTATGACTAAAATAATGCACAAACCTGCCCATGAAAGTTTTCTGCTTCCCTTTGTCCCACAAGAAAACCCTCAACAGGTGGTCTTTGAAGAGGTGGAGTTGGAACCGTTCCCGCCACACTGGCTGCATCAAGTTTTGCACTGTCTTGGATTTCAATGTTTGTGAACCTAACCTGAAAACCAAATTATTATGTTTTGCCATCTATCCGGTGCTGATGCGCGACGTGCGCATGAATTTTGTTCGAAGCTTCTAACGTTCTTACATATTTTTTTTATTTTTTACTGAGCTATATCTACATAAACGTACCTATCTACCCCGAGCACTGAGTGAGTCCCATCCACGCCGGTGCCCCTGCCCAGCGACAATGATGAAATGATGGACAGGAAATAAGCGCACGGATTTTGAAGACTATTATGTTAAGCGCCGGCTCTCCTCTCGCGTCAGTCATACTGTCTTTGAGACATGCGAGCCGTACGATACGACAATACAAACTTGTAATACATGTACATGTGTTCTCTTTTTGTCATGCATAAAATTGATTTTTGTCTATTTTCTGGTAAATGTAATATGCATACTTTTAGCTAGGTATAATAATAATAATAATAAACATTTATTGACCAAAAACTTAAGATCACACACAACATATATAAAAGAAATTTAAAAAATAATAATAATATGCCCAAAGTTTCGTCGTGCGCTGGTCTCCGCACTAGGATTCCCTGTATTGCGGAGACCAGAAGCATTACAAATGATTTCTTACATAGGTACATAGTGCCGGACAATAATGATAGTGAATAAATTTTAAGGTAAGTTAAGTAAGTAGTAATTTTAAAGACGACAAAATTGAAAGTGGGTAACACAGGTTTAGCACTTCAATCATTTGACAAAGAAAGCGGTGAGAAAGTAGCACCTACAAATATTAAAGAGCCATATAGGCGGACAATAATAATTAGAGAATACATTTTAGGTAAATAGTAATTTTAAAATGGCAATAATTTATAGTGGGTACCAGGATTTACACTTCAGACATTTGACAAAGAAATACTTGACTATGACTATGCTTGATTGTGTTGACTTGTTAATTTTGAACGATTTGCAAGCGCTGGGCCCGTCCATTCCATTATCACTTTCGCTGCCCCTGCCCCGGTACTGGGTCAGATGGCCTCTAATGCCTTTATTTTACAAGTACCCTGGACTAAATATTGTCTAGGAAATGACAGTTTTTATTGTGCCGATTTGAAGCGCCCTTTCGAGCATCTCCGGTACTAACATTGATATTTGTGTCAATATTACGTAATATTAGTTCCATGGATGCTCACACTGCTATCCGTTGGCTATCCGCAATAAAATGGCGAAAATCTAATGGCTTCAATTTTCTATCGACAATAATTATGAAGTCCAGCGTACTTTGTATAATAGAGGTCAGTGACCCCGAGCCTTTATTGATACGGGTAAAGTATTGACCTTTCTCTGTGGTCCCTTGCATATAACGTTTGTGTACCATGGAGTTTTGACCTACCGTATTTTACAGTACACTCCATGCGACATTCCATCGGTGGGAGAGTTTGGAAGTCCCTTTGCTTCTACCAAAACAATGCTCACCAGCGTCCCCCATCCTCCAGATGTTTTCTTTATAGGAGATTCCGGCTTTTCACTCTAAAATAAATTAAGTATAGTCTTACCGTCTTATGCATAAAACACTAAAAAGTATTTCAACCCTATTTTTGTAAGTGTTTTGTGTTCTTTTTTCAAACTCAAATCGTAATTCGAATGATATTAGACCAAAACATTTTTAAATAAAATAGGTTTGAAATACGTTTTTTAGCGTTTTATACAACGTTAAGATCTTTGGTTTTATAAATGCATATGACAGTAACTGTAGAAAGCAGTCTACGCCAGCCAGCCTGCCCTCGGAGGAACTAGCTCTCTCTGTATATAATCAAAGAGCCTACCTAATCAGAAAAGTCTTGTCATTACTAGCGACCATGATAAAATGAATGGACGGGAAATAGGCGCACGGATTTTTAGGACTATATGTTCAGCGCCGGCTCTGCTCTCGCGTCAGTCATACTCTGTCTTTGCGACATGCGAGCCGTACGATACGACAATACAAACTTCTAAATACAAGTACATGTGTTCTCTTTTTGTCATGCAGTAATTATATTCGCTATCTCTATTTTCCGGCAAATGTAATATGCATACTTTTAGCTAGGTATGCTTGATTGTGTTGACTTGTTAATTTTGTCCGATTTGCAAGCGCAGGGCCCGTCCATTCCATTATCACTCCGTGATACCGTTAAGCTATGACAGTGACAAGTGACAATTATGAAAAATTGCGATCCGAATCGCGATCCCGAACAGTTACATGATTAGCCTGTGATCAGTGCAAGGTCAGCGCCATCTACAATGAGCTTCTTGGGAGCTTTGGCGGAAACATGGAAAAATCATCGCTGCATTCTATTATTTTCTTATACTAGCGTTTTTTCGCAAAAAAAAAGATCGCAATATACATGCACGAGTGTGGGCAAGTGATATAATGTGGTGACACATGTCATTTTGTGTTGTTTTCAAAACTGTAAAAGTTCATACAAAAGTCGCCATAACTTTATTTGGGCATTACTTGGACTCGACTTTTGACTAATTTCGTGTCACTAACTGTGATTTTATGACATATTTGACTCGATAATAGTACATAAATTTGAACATTCATATACTTGACACTGGCAGAATACACAACGTTCGATGCAAAAAACAAAGAAAAAAAAAGATAAAAACGACCTTTTTTTTATGTGCGCCGGAAATCCCTCTTTTTTTATCTTAGAACTTCGTCATTTTTACAACATACCTACCTATTTAGAAAATTCTTCTTTTATTTCGAAGGATATATACTTTCAGATTGGTCCCATAGAAATTTCATCAAAATCGGTTGAGTAGTTTGGTTTTTAAAAATAACTAGATAAAAATAAATGTCAACCGTCAAACTGATCTTTAGTGGGTTGTTTTTTTAAGCGCCGTGTTGACACGATCCGCGTCAGCTTGGTCCAATCGCACTCGTACGAGTGAGCTTCATACGAGTGTACAAATTGCTGTTGACATTACATAGTCCATCGGATCGTTTTCTTCATTATTTTCGTTGTTGCCACAGTCAAATCTAGTTGTGTCACTGTCAAACCACTTTGGTTTTCTTTTATTCGCCATTTTATTTCCCTACTCGTATACGAGCTAGCTCGGAAAAGTAGAGGGCGGTCCGAGTCTACTCAGATCGGTCAACAAAATCCGAGTGCGCTCGGATTCTCGGTTGCCACAATACGAGTGGCGTCCGAGTATTAGGTATACGAGTGGGATCGAACCGAGCTGACTCGGGTCGTGTCAGCGCGGCTTTAGTAGGTACATATTATTATATTATATTGTGCACCAACCTTTTTAGGTTTACTCAAAACTAGAGCGGTCTCATTTTTGGAAGAATCTGTTGCGTTTTCAGTTGTGGGGCATGCTAGAATCGTAGGGGTCGTTGGGGTCTCAGGGCTGGAGTCAAACACTGCACTGCTCCTCTTCCTGATGGGATTCACGAGATTCACCAACGAACTTGGACGCCATCTATGATAGTTTACAGTACTTATTAAACACTAGCTTTTGCCTACGGATTAATCCGCCATCCGCGTTGTGTACAAAACATAGCTTATGTCACTCTACAATGTGTAACAAAAAGGTTCAACAATACGGAAGGGTATGTATGTACTCATCATTATGAACAACTTTCACTATGGGGCCACCCTTGAAATCGTGAAAAAAACTTTTTGTATAGAATAGCTGATTTATTTTTCGCTATTTCAGGGTTGGCCCCATAGCAAATCTAATCATCTAGTAAATCTAATAATCTCAGTTGTTCATACGAGGGGCGTTCAATAAAAAGTGCGAATGAGTATGATATAATAGAAATAAAAATACAGGAGGATTTTGATAATATAGTGAAATGGGCACATGATAACGGAATTATAATAAATATTAATAAAACAAAGGTTATTCGTATATATTCACCGTATAATAAAAACAGAAATGCTTCAGTCCGTATTATTGGTAATTCTTATGAGTGTTTTCATAGCAATAATGTGCAATATGACTGTAACTATTTAGAAGAAACAAAACAAATCAAATACAATTGATAATAACTTTTCATGGAAAGTTCATATAAATAATATCTGCACCAAGCTTAGAATTGTATTAGGTAAATTTTATCAACTCGCTAACATTGTAAGCCGTGGCACCCTGTATAATGTTTATCACGCGCTAGTCGATGCAGTTATTAGCTATGGGCTCAGTTGCTACGGGCTCACGTTCCCTACATACTTACAACTAGTTGAAAATCAACAACTTAGGATATTAAAGATATGAGTAAACAAACAAACAAAACATTCATTAAACAAAGAATATAATAAACTGTTCAAAATATGTAAAATCTTGCCAGTCAAAAGTAAAGTTAATTATTTATTATTAGTACAACAATTTCAAAATGATACGTTTAAGCCCATTAGAATATTTCATAGTCGAACCCGTCAAGCAGCTGAGCCACGGCTACAATTGCATTAAAAAAATATTACGGAACACGGACGAGAAAGTGGCTGGTGCCTAGAATATGCAATGATTTGCCAGATAATTTTGAGAAACAATTTATAAACAAATCTACATTTAAATTAGCCTTGAAAAAACTACTGTTAAATAGAATATCTAAGTAAATAACCTGTGTACCTATAAGTTAACATATATTGAGTTTTAAGTTTACTTATCGCTAAAATGTCAATACCTACTCCTACATACTCGTAGTAAATTAGTAATAATGAATATGAGAGTCGTGTCTGCCTACAAACTGCTATGCAGTTTGGCAGAGTTATAAATTGAGCTATGTAATTAATTATCTAAGATAAAATAAACATAAAAATAAATGTTATTTTATTTTTCGATATAGTCGCTTTTTAGCGTAATACACTTGGAATATATTTTTCTAAGCTTAAAATTCCTATTTTAAAACACTCTTCATCCTGAGCACCTAAAATCTCCTGTACTGCAGTGACTACTGCTTCATCATTTTCGAACCTCTGTGCTCTCAGAGACTCCTTAAACCTCGGAAATACATATAAATCTTTCAATTTTTGCTAGTTTGCCTCACCGTTTCTCGCGTATTACGTTACGCATTTTTTTTTATTTGTTCTGCATACAAAGAGCCCGTTACAGTAGCTCCATGGTCGAGATATTCTATCATGACCACCCCTTTAATATCCCAGAAAAGAGAGCCCATGATCTATCCGGCCGAACGACGCGCCTTACATTTCTTAGGAGTTGGAGATGATGGTCTTTTCCAAGTCATAAATTGTAATTTTGTTTCAGGATCGTAATGGTGAAGCCATGTTTCATCCATTGTTATGAATCGAGACAAAAAACGATCAGGATCTTGTTGTAACATTTCCAATGAAGCTCGAGAAATGTTCAGCCTGGTTTGTTTTTGTGCATCGGTAAGCATTCTGGGGACCCAGCGCGCGGATACTTTTTTCATCCCCAAGCGTTCGTGTAAAATGCTATACACACTACCAGTCGAAATCTTTGTTTCATCGGCTATAAAACGTACCGTGAAATGACGATCTGCTAAAACAATGTTCTCGACTTTTTTTACCATTTCTTCTTGTCGCTACCATTATGGGGCAGCCCGGGCGAGGGTCATCTTTGGTGGATGTTCATCCACGTTTAAATTCGGCACACCATCGAGTAACTGTAGAATAAGGTGATGCATTTGCTCCTAAAGTATCCTGCAAGTCTTGATTAGTTAATTCCGTAGTGAAATTTTTCATGCACAGATACATAACCGCACGCGATTCAATTTTTTCCTTTTTCGAGTGATGTATTCGCCATTTATGTTGAGTTTGCAAGTTGAATATTTATGTTGGGTTTGCAAGTTGAAGTGGCGCAGGGCAGGCCACATCGCTCGAAGAACCGACAACCGATGGGGAAGAACGGTTCTTGAGTGGCGACCGCGAACCGGAAGACGCAGCGTAGGAAGGCCTCCCACTAGGTGGACCGGCGACATTGTAAAAGTCGCGGGAAACCGGTGGATGCAAATGGCAGGTTGTCGTAAAGTGTGACGGTCTAAGGGGGAGGCCTTCATTCAGCAGTGGACGTCTCCGGGCTGATGATGATCGAAATACAAATTTTCATGACTAAAAGTTCAAAAACAAAGGACTTTTATGCAAAAGTTTTTTACCGAATTTCGAAAAATCCTTTCTTAGTACACCTCTACCCTCTACTCTACGCATCAAGACAAATACACCCTCCAAATTTCAAGTCTGTACGACCAGCGGATTAGACTGTGCGTTGTCTGTCAGTCAGCCAGTCAATGAATCATTGAGTCAGGACAGAGATTCTTGTAGTATTTAAGATGATACGCCAAAAATGTTCAAATCGGATCAATGGCTCAGTAGATTTAATAAGTATTTATTTTAATCTTATTTTATCCAATTACCTTCTGCATTCAGTTCGACTTCATCTAATCTTAATATAAGTGTTTAAACATTATCAATACAAAATATTTAAATTAAATTATTTTAGATGAGGTATTGTTAGAATTTGATTAGAATCTTTACATCATCCCGAATGACATAGACAATTTCCTGAGGCTAATAATATCTTGGAGGATTTATCTCACTTACATAATCAAAGACTATATAATTTAAAAAAAATACGAAACGGCCCGTCCCGTGCAGTTCGTTTTTTGGCAGGGCGGTCGAGTTTTTAAATTTATTTTTTTAATTATAAAATTTTACAACATAATCACGGTAAATAATCATAATAAATAATAAAATCTGGCTCCTGTATCTGCGAGCTTAGATTGGATTTAACTATAGTAGGTATTAAAAACTTACAATCAGCGTTTACTTACCTACCTAACTTACCTTTATGCAGTGGTAGGACTCTACTGCGGAGTCCGCCTGGGGAATTACCACACCTTTACCAGTTATTCAACGCCAAGCAGTAGTGTGCAAGCATTACTGTGTTCCGGTTTGAAGGGCAATGTTACCAGATAAATTACTGGGTATATATGAAGAGATTTAACATCTAATATCTCAGGGTGACGATGCTAACGAATGCTATTTTCATTGCTTTTTATATTTCATACCACGACTAAGAAAATAGTCCTAATAGTTTATAGTAAAAATAATAGGTACTTAAAGCGAATACATTACAAGTAAACTACATAATGAGTCTTATGAATCTATTTACTACAAGATTGTTTTTCTAATTACCTTACATACGTGACTGTCATTTGTTTCTTCTAGCAACATAAATATGTTTAAACATAATGACTGGATTTCAGGGGGTTTCGTACCAATGCTTAGTACGAATACCTTTCGTGTAAACGTACTGGTTAGTGCTTAGTATTAAGTAGTGTGCAAGCATTACTGTGTTCCGGTTTGAAGAGCAATGTTACCAGAGAAATTACTGGGCATGAAGAGATTTAACATCTAATATCTCAGGGTGACGAGCGCAGTGCAGTGCGGCGCAGGATTGTGTTCGCAAGTTCACAATTCTGGCACTGCTACTGTTAGTGGCAGGCGTGACGCTTACCACCACGTCTCGTCACTTGACAGTATTTAAAAAAAACCACATTTCACAATCGAGCAACAAAATATATCTATAATCTATCAAAAACAATAGATTCCAATCTTACAGATTAGCAGATCCTGTTTTGTTCCGAAGAAAAACACCATTATCAATAGCACTGCTCGCGCCTGTGTCCACCGAACCACCCCTTTGACTCCGCGGATTATTACCACTCTCTGTCGATGCACGCGGCATCATGTTTACAATTAAACTGTGAAACGTAATTTTTCTCTATCATAATTATTGTTTCTTTACCCTTCAAATCTCTTACGAAAACCGATAACTCTATAATCGAATTGCTGATACTGGCATGGCACACAAAACAATATATCATTATCATACACGCCTTATCGTTCACTTATCCCTGATTTTTGTAAGGCGCTCTTCTGATTGGACGGGTTTTTCACTAAGTATAAAGTTTTTCAGAGCATTTTTGGGCTGTCTTTAAATATTTTTAGCCGACTACTGTATAACTATTAATTATAATTATGTACGTAGTAGGTATGTAGGTAGGTTACTATTGTTTACGTGTTCTTTCTAATTTCTCTAGCTTACCTAAGTAAGTAGGTATGTTTTATGCTCATTTTATCATAATTTAATAAGTGAGGCGTATAATATCGTGTCTCAAGCGTATCATAGAGTAAATAAATCACAGAAAGTTAAATATGAACAAGTACCTACTTAGTTTTAATAAAAATAAAAAAACTTAGGTAAGTATACCTACTTCAATTTCGTTTATATGGATGATAAACTTTTCCAGTTATTTCAATTTAAAAACCATATTACTGAACCGATTTTGATGAAATTTTTATGGGCCCAATCTGTAAGTATATACTTTCAAATACAATAGAATTTTCCAAATCAGTTTATAAATGACGGAGTTCTAGGGTAACAAACATTTTAAAAAATAGAATTGAATTGGGAATCTCATCTTTTTTTTAAGTCGGTTAAAAATCCCGGGCTCGACACGACCGATCTTTTAAATCAGAAAACAGCTTTCAATTCATTTCAATTTATTTATTTCAATTGGGTACATTTAACAGTACACTTATGAATGGTCACAATTGATGATAACAATAAAAATTATAAATGCATACAAAAGAAATTGTAACATAATTATTACATAGAAATTGTAACGTAAACAAACATGCAACATAATGTTGCCAAGTCAAATAAATGGTATAAAAAACAAAAGGTATAAACTTAGTTTGGTAGTTTAGTGAATAGGTACACACAAAAAAATACTAGTTATAGTTAAGCTTAGTGTCTAACGTACCTATAATAGGTATGTAGGTACATGTATATGTACTTACACTTATTATACAGATTGATGGTAGGTAGAAAGATAAGAAAGTAACCTAAAGTAGGTAGGTATTATAGGTACTTACTACTTACTGTGAACCTATACCTCTACACATTTTATAGGTTTTTTTTTGTGAGGTTACTGAACGACAGACGAAACAATAGTACTAGGTTACTGAACACAGTAGGACCCGATAATGTACCTAGTTAGAGTTAGTTGGAACGAAAATCATCTGCAAATTGTTATGATATTATACCAATAGCAGCGACAGTGATAATGGAATGGACGGGCCCAGCGCTTGCAAATCGTTCAAAATTAACAAGTCAACACAATCAAGCATACCTAGAAAGCACAGAATAAATACTAGTACTTAGCCGAAAGGCGCAGCGTAGGTACCTAGTGCTCCCTAGGTGGACCGACGACATTGTAAAAGTCGCATGCAAATGGCAGGTTGTCGTACCTACAGTGTGGCGGTCGAAGCGGTGTCTTCGTTCAGCAATGGACGTCTCCGAGCTGGTGATGATGGTGTTGAAAACAAGGTTTTTTTTCATTATCATCATCATCTTCGACCCGGAGACGTCCACTGTTGAATGAAGGTTGTTTTATTACGGTAATATAATTATAATCGTTTTTTTTATATGGTTGCGGGAAAATATTTATTATTTGCGATAGTAGCGCCCCCATTATTTTGTTAAGTTGTTTTTTATAGAATCGACATCATGCTCGAAGGCCGCATGTTTCGCTACGCCATCTCTTGTCAAGTAGCGAGATTTTCGTGTATCTTCCCATCGAGTCCCTGTTACTGATGAAACTTTTTTTCCAAAAGGTTTTCCCAACAAGTCTCGATGGGAACAAAAATCCCAACGAGTCAAACTGTGTCTGATTTTGGTGTGACTCGTTACGAACCCAGCACCATACGTAATCGGTTTAACCGTGTTTTCGGCCGAAGGACTTGTATCCGTGGCCAGGAATAACTAAAAAAAGATTAAACGGGGTTTGACAGAACCGATTATATGCTTCTTACGCCATCTAGTAAAACATCACGAACTATTTTTTTTTTTTAAATTAACGCCTCATTAAGATAAGCAAATTCGTCGGTCTTTTGGTGTTTCGACTTGCCCTGCAGGTCGCGATCCCGAACTGTTACATGATTAACCTGCTGTTATGTGTATCATAAAAAAAATGTTTGCTGAGAAGATTTGATTTGTCTCGCAATAATTATGGCAACCCTTCCTTATTAAGGGGGAGGCCTTCATCTACCATTGGGCATCTTCTGGCTGATGTAGATGATGACTCTTTTGTTGCCCCAGGGCCTCCATTCCTCTAAATCCGGCCCTGGATCAAGTCCAAGCCTAGTCCTAAAGCAGCAGCAAGAGTTTTGGCGGGAACACGGAAAAATCATGTCGTTGCATTCTATTATTTTCTTAAACTTGTGTTTTTTCGCGAATTAATGATTAAAAATGGTGGCGTTTTATTCATTGAGTGTTGAATTACATGCACGAGTGTGGGCAAGTGATATAATGTGGTGAAACATGTCTTTTCGTGTTGTTTTCAAAACTCCGTAGAAGCTCATAGTAAAGTCACCACAACTTTACTGGGGTATGACTTGGACTCGACTATGACTAATTTCATGTGACTTACTGTGATTTCATGACTTATATGACTTGATGATAACAAATAAATGTAAAAATTCATAAACTTGACACTGGCAGAATGCACAACGTGCGATGCCAAAAATTAAGAAAGAAAAAAAAAAGCAGCAGCAACTGTAAAAACGTTTTAGTTTTAGAGAACGACAAGACATGTTTGACCAAATTATACTTGCCCACACATAAGCGAATACTTACGCGATCTTATACACAAGTGGGTATACTAAGAACGCGTGTTACAGCAAACTACCCAGTTTCGTAAAAGATTAACATCTGGCAAAATGCAAAATGTGCGAAGCCAAAAGTAAAGCAAAAAAAAATTGGCTTGTATTTGCCCACCAGAAGATGGCGCTAATATAAAACTATGGTCTACTCTCCGCTTGGTGCGCTATTTTCGGCGTCTATTTGTGTTTTGTTTGCGCGTCCGTCAGTTTCTTACGGCGCTAGTGTTGTCAAAATCATTACTTTTTCTAGTTTTGCTGTTGTGTTTTAGGAGGTTATGGAGTGTAAAATCAGTGAAATTTTATGTTTTTAGTTAGTACAACTATCAAAATGGAGAAAAGAAAAGAGTCTTTGAGTACTCTAAAAGTGTGTCGATTTTGTCTCACAGCTGAAGAATCGCTTATTCCGTTGTACGAGAACAAGGCCCGAGCGCCAAAAAATTCAGTCCCATTTGCACTGAAAATCCTAGCATGTATCGCAATAGAGGTAATACTCGATGCAAAATTTTATACATTTTGTTTGTAGGTACATACCATTTTGAATAAAAATGCAATGTATCATGATCTACATCCAATCTAAGGATGTGTTATCTGCTTGGAACCAGTGTTCCGTTGCTTTTACTATATTTTTCTATGTAAAATTCAGAGAGAATTCAAACCGCAAAGAGAAACATCTAAACAAAAAATAAGTAATTTTCTTCCTGATCCACAAAATAAAAGCAAAAGGCTGCTCAGTACTCATATCAAAAAGTATACAACTCCAGCGCCACCTATAATATTTTGTTATTTGTCTTGCCTGCCCATGAACCTAGAAAAAAGGTATTTTTCTAGGTTCATGGTCTTGCCAAGATGTTCATAGCTGAAAGAAATGTTACCATCCATTACAGATATTTCCTTCTGACAATATGCCACAGTTTATCTGTCAGCGTTGCAAGTTATTCATGGAAATTAGCTATGCATTCAAGCAGCTTTGTAGACAGGCTGATGAAGCAATTCTCCAGTTCTTACAAAATGGATCACCATTGACTGCAATGCCATGGCCCTCTCAACTAAGCAAAGTAAGTTAACTGATTTTGTAACCTATCAGCACCTTAAAAATATAAAAGCGAGCTAAGAAAAAAGAAAAGGTTTTTTGATATACCTGTTAATTGTATGGCTGCCCCTACCAATTTTTTTTTATTTGACCTTGAGTGTGACCGTTATCTCGCCTGATGTTAAGTCAAAGGTGCGGTCTACGTGGAGCACACTTGCCTAGAAGAAACCAACTCACTTGCGACTTGAATATACCAAGATTGTATCTGTCAGAGAAAGACCCACCTATTATTGCATCGGCTGCGCTGATACACAAAGAAGGCCGACGCCACAGGGGCTTTCAGATTGGAAAAGGCCTCCTCACCAAGTAGTACTAGTTTACCTAATAATCAATTGCATTTCTATAAACATTCAAAAAATTATCATGTCTATAGAATAGAACATACTTCTATATTTAATATCTTGATTGAATCTTTGTAGGTATTATGTTATTCCGATGACAACACAAAAATTTGGTATCATTGAGTTGATTTGATGATGGAGCTAGAAGGTGAATAGTGGAGCTCAATGGCCATTAATTACCAAGACTCTTACTAAGACTTGTACAACTTGGTACTCAATTGATCTAGGACATCAAAGCCTTTTTAGCAAATGCTAATAAGGTTCTTATGATAGCAGAGGATGGAGGTGGAACTCCTCCCTCGAGTTTGGACTCATTTAATTTCTTTAAATGAATCTCGATCATTATGCTTACTGACAACACTATGCTTACATTAATTTAAACTTGGATAATAGGGTAGATGACTGAAGTTTATATTGTTGAAACCAATACCTTTGATGAAGAATTTAAGTAAATATAGTATGTTTATTGAAAAAAATATTTAAATTGGTTAATAATGTTCTGATATATGAGCTTTAAAAGTTTTTGTCAGAGACAACTCTGTCCCTTTCCCACAAAACAAAAAATTACGTCACGCCTTACTTGTCAGAATATAATTTAAATGGCGTACAGAGAAGTGACGTCACGATTTGCTGTTTCGCCTCTCTGTCTAGCATGATATTATAATGTTTATAAGTTGCTTATTTTTGATCAGATTTTCATTAATCAGCTATATTTATGGGCCACATTTTAATAGGACAATAAAAAAAAACAGTCATCTAGCCTATTTAACTTTCGTGTGCAGCAATTCTAATCAGGAATTACTTTATAGCCGATTACTTCTTGGTGGTGTTGTGCATAAGAGGGTTGGGTTGATCATGATCATTCCAATCTATGAGGATGCTACCTACCCTCTCTAATTCTGACATATTAAACTATTCCACTTGCCTGGTGCTAAGCATTGGTGTAGCGGTCAGGTTGACTTGTGTGCCTTGTGCTATATCCAGCAATGGCAGGCTGATTATGATGATGTAGAGCAACAAGTAAAACTGCAAACATAACTAAACCTTTGCTAATATTTTAGGTTTACAAGTCGGTTAATAAAAACGAAACAAATGTACTGAAGACAGTCGTCCAAGGTGGTGTCAAAGTTATGGCAGAGGAGGTCTCCGACAGTGAAGAAGGGGAGGAGGACAATGTTTATAGTGTCAAGGTGGGATAATTTGTTAGTGTCTTCTGCCTGCCTAGCTTGTAATAGTTCAAATTTTCTATCCCGATACAGCGCTAGAATGAATCAAAAGTATTGATAATAATATTTTTACAGTGCCTCACATGCTAGGCAGGCTGGCAATGTTTCCTAGGACTTCACCTGTGTGTAATGCCATTATTTAGCGCGGTATTTGATACAGTACGCAGATATGGCCGTGTGTTAGCACGCTAATGGGCTAGTGGCATTATTAATGTCGTTAGACGTTAGGCGAAAATCAAAGTCAAATGATAGTGTGGCCGCCAATGTTTAATGCATCATTCATTGCGCGTTAATTATTCCGATTACTGGACGTAAAGCGTCACGCAGGTTAAGCCCTAGCATTAGAGCTAGTTAAAAATTAATCATACAAGCATTGCATGAAAGAGTGGTGGGACTATATTGCAGTCCACCTGGGGAAGTAACACACCTTTGCCAGTTATTCAACCTTCAAGCAGGAGTGTGGTATGGACCTGGGTATGTCCTAAAACTGCATCCAGAACCACCGGAGGATGGGCAGCAGCATCCTCTTGGTTAACGGTGATCCCCAAGCTGTCTGCCAAGCATGGGCCTTCGTTCAGCAATGGATGTCTGGCGATGAAGCAAGAGTGTGCAAGCATTACTGTGTTTCGGTTTGTAGGGATTACCCTAATGTTACCAGTGAAATTATTAAGCATGAAGAGTTTTGATATCTAATCTCAGGGTGAGAAGTGTAGTGCGGCGCAGGATTTTGTTTGCAAGCCACTATTGTAGCACTGCTACTTCTATGGGCAGACGTTATGCATACCACCAGGGAATGTCTCGCTCATCTTGTCACTCCATATTACATTACACAACGTATATTAACCAAAACCAAAGAGGTGGTGGCGTATATGTGTGTGCCTATGGCATATGTATATATTATTATTATTCTTTTAGCAGTTTCTATACGTACTTATATGATTAGTGAGTTATTTTTTCACTATCAACAGATAGGGGATGGTACAGAAGAAGGCAAGAGCATCAAAATAATCACCAGCATGGACCAATCGGGACCCAAAGGCCGTCAAGGTACATCCAAAAGTATGCATTTTGTTTTCTTTTATATTTTTATGTTTGCTATCATAATATTTGTCTTCAATATGTGTGTGTTCATAGCTTTACAATACTAAGTTGCATAAAGGTATTTGTTCCTATTTTATACAGCATGATGTTTTTGTAGTGGGTTACTTGTTCTCCATTTTGTTACTGGCACCAAATAAGTATTGCTTCTGTTTTGTATGTGATTGAAGTTTCAAAGTGGAGAAGAAGTGGAGTTAGAATTTTTGGAAGACTGCGGACTGGAAATAAGTAGGTACAGAATAAGGTACAGTGAAATAAAGTAAAATAAAAATATTTTGTAACATCATTATGGTGATATAACTATTACTAATCAGCAATATAGCCAATGCATATAGATTAGTTTTTTCCAGCTGTCCTATAAGTTCCTGCTTATTCAGATAGCACATGACCATGTGGGGCATGTTGTACAGTGCGTTTTTTATTATTTTATCTATTTTTGTTTCTAAATATTTATAATGGTATGGTAGTGCTTTCCCAGGTTACCTCATTTTATTTTCTTATCAGATTGCATTTTATGTTATGAGATCCTAATAACATTATTAAAAAATATATTGCATCGATCAAAGAAACAGAGGATATCGCACGCCATAGAAACAATGCGAAAATAGTGACACAGTTGATATACTCAGACAAAAAGTAACTCTAAGCTAAGAGGGTAAGGCTGAAAATGCAAAACTGACTGTTCAGTCATCCCGTCAAGTACAACAGTTGAACGTGGCCAAACTGCATGCAAACAGCTGCACCAATGCGTTTTGCCAGAGTTTTAGTTGGGATGCGATGCTACGAAATCCTGTTTCATTGATCGAAGGTATATTGTAATATTTTTTTGTATCATTATTGTATCTTTCTATGTTGAAATTTTATTCAAGACTTTCCAACTTTCTTGCATTATTTGGAGTTAGTTTATAAATTTAAGTAGCGTTTAAAATAATACCCTAACGCCCAATGGCCTTACTAAAAACGCGTCTTAAAGTTAAATTGCTTTAGTTAGTACTGCGCAATTAGTTTTTGCATTGCGCAGAAGTTAGAAGACGTTTGCTAGCATAAGCAACGCTTTTAATGAAGGCGCCAAATGTATAACCTTGTGTATAATCACCCTTGGTATAACTAATTTTGGCAAGATACGTAATTTAATTGCCTCCTGGCAAAATCTCACTCGTTCCTATTTTAAAGCCATGTACGGACTGCGCGTTCCAGGGTACGCGTAGTATAGATGTATAGAACACGCGTACACGTCGATACGCATTGCTACAGTGTTTGGATTCCCGCGACTCTGTACGCGAGGCATAGTGTCCCACCAGTGACGACCGCATTAGCAAATGCGTGTAAATTATAAATATTTTTTATACAATTTTCATCGGCTTGAACGCGTGCTGCATTTTGCGTCCAAATCAAGCGTACACGTCCTGTTTGACTCGCATGAAAAAACCGACTGGCGGCGAATCTTCGCGAGGCTGTCTACCGCGTCACGCGTAGTCATTGCGTACGCGTAGCAGAACTGCGCGTTCTTGCTTACGCGTAACTGACTACGCGTATAACCGGAACACGCAATCCATACAATGCAGAAGACAATTATCGGGGTGGGCTATTTTTTATTGATTAATGGGCTTGCGTTTGACCGCGAACACGCCTGATGTTAAGCGAAAACGCGATCTATGATGGAGTAATCTTGCCCAGAAGAAACTGATTCACGCGCAACTTGAAGACCCAGATTACGTCTATCGGGAAACATTCACTCGAGAAGCGCGTTCCAGTTTTTAACAGTACGCACAATGAAAGTGGAATCAAACTGCTTCGTTCGATTTGACCGCACAACGTGACGTTAACAATGTTACGTTAAACGGACTATACTGTACTAAAGTATTTATCCTTACTGAAATTAATGTGTATGGATATATTAGCAATAGCCAGTAACAAGTTAGTACAGATGGCAATGAAGGGAGCGTAATGCCGGGGTGCTGGCCGTGCGACGAGTGCGAGTGCACTTACCCGCTGGAACAGCTGCTGACACTGCACAAGGCGCAGAAGCACCGCATCCGGAACTTGCCCTGTGAGGAATGTGGCAGGTAACTATAATAATAATAATTTATTTCATGACCAACAATGGGGATCCACGCTGCTATTTTATCCCGCTAGGGGGCGCATAGTCGATCTGTCCATAGTCAACTGTCAATCTCATAAATTTTGGTGTTTTATTCGAACATTTTAATGATTTTATGCTTATTAGATTCCAATATGCCATTGTGTTCTGTGTACCAGCAATCTTGGTAAACATCTGTCTCCAAAAAACCCCACTTTGAAATACGCAAAAAGCACGAAATACCAGAGTAAAACGTAGTGTTTAAATCCTCTTTGTATCAGAGTTACCAATCGTTCGACAGGGTCCGCTTTTTTCCAGATACTTTTCCTCAATGATCTTATAAGTTACATATAAAAGATAATTGCTTTTACCCTCGTTTCTTTAACTCTTCTTTGAGTTTCGCAACTTTCCAAGTTGAAAGAAATAGTGGCGTGGCAGACGGTGGAAAAAGAAGCCAAACAAAACTCGTATTCGTAAAATACGCGACACTTAAAACAAAGCTTTAGATTACAAGTCCATAGATTATCTTAAACTAGTGTTTTTACGCGAATTGATGATTAAAAATGGTGGTGTTTTATTCATGAAGTGTCGAATCTCACGCACAAAGTGTGGGCAAGTGATAATTATCATGTGGTGAATGGTTGTTTTTAAAACTCCGTGAAAGCTATAGTAGAGTTGCCACAACTTTACAATGGCATCTCTTGGACTTGACTGTGACTAATTATGATTTTCTCACTTATTCTTTTATCTGCAATAAACAAATTGAGTATTGAGTATTTGACTTGATACAATCAAACCTTAAAAAATACATTTATACTTGACTCTGGCAGAATGCACGAAGCGAATAACGAAAAGGAAAAAAAATATTGACAGTTGGTTTTGTTGACATTTTGACATGTTCAGATCGCTGCTGGCGCCATCTGCGATAAGCTTTGCGTGTGGATCCCCATTGATTCTTATGTTACCTTATTCAATTATATTATAATAATTATAATACAACCAAATTACAAAATTTAAGAACACTGAGTTAAAGAAAACGATAATTTGATACTCATTATTGGCGTATATTACGTATTTAAATACTAATGATGCTTATTTAATTTAAATAAACCAGCGCAATTAAATTAAATTTTTGAATAAAATTAAAAAGCAATTATAAAAATAAAGCAACAGTTTAAAAAAAAAACAGGTTCAGGTATCCATATTCACACAATTAAAAGATAAAATATAACAAAATGACAGATTATTTTTGTGGCCCTAGCCTAGCTCCCACAGTAGGATACCCTGAGAACTTACTCGCACCTGTTTGCTATCAATTAAAGCCTCTGTTAAAGCCGTCGTAGTCTAGTTGGGAGACCGTTCGTTTCAATCCCGAACCCGAACCAACGAGTTCTTTTGGAGCATTTTGGAGTTTGCTTGGAAATTTGAGAAAAGTTGGATAAGTCCCAAGAAGACATTCAACCATCACGCCAACAGGGCCATCGTGGTGTATAAAAATCCAATCGGTTTTTTATGGTATTGTATTAAGTGACGAGACGAGCGAGGCATACGCCTTTTAGTAAGCGCCTGCCCATAACAGTAGCAGTGCCAGACGGTGAACTTGCGAACAAATCCCTACGGGGCACACTAGCACTGCGCTCGTCACCCCGAGATATTATATATTAGATGTCAAATTTCTTCATGCCCATTAATTTCTCTGGTAACATTGCCCTTCAAACCGAAACCACAGAAGAAATAATAGTACTACGCCGAAACGCAATAATGCTCTCAAACTACAGCTTGGCGTTAAATTTCTCCTTAGATTCTAAATTTTTTTCTATGGTACAATAATTTATTTATTTATTTATTTGTGAATTTTAATATTAACTAATATCTTTATTTGTTACCAATTGAACCAAGCGATCTTTACAGAAAATTCTTCTCCAAAAACGATTTGGAAGTCCACCAGTTGACGCATTCATCCGAGATGCCGTTCCAATGCGTCGCTTGCGACAAGAAATTTAAACGATTGATTCTGTTGAAGCGACATGAAAAGGTGAGAATACAGTACACAATACACAATGTTAGATTAGCAAGGGTGCTCAACCTTCCTAAATTCACACGAGCTTATCTCCGTGAACAGAGTATAGCCAGACTTGACAAAAATAACGCCTTGCGCGCGGCCGGCCGTGCCCGTGCCTGGCTATTAGCACGCCGGCGGCCGCTGGGCGGCAATGAACCAAGCGCTACAGTGTAATATGGAGCTACTGCTATGCCAACAGAGTACAAATTAGCTTGAACTGAACATGACGATCCGGAAGCCGCAGCGTAGGCGCGGCCTCCCACTAGGTGGACTGACGACATTGTAAAAGTCGCGGGCATCCGGTGGTTGCAAATGGCAGGTTGTCGTACAGTGTGGCGGTGGAGGGGAGGCCTTCGTTCAGCAGTGGACGTCTCCGGGCTGATGATGAACATGACTTATGATTGCAGATAAAGGTAGGTATACATAATATTGTTCGTCAATTTACTTGTATGTTCAATTGGACTCCTTCAAGTATAGAACCATAAAATCAGATGAAAACTTTCTATATAATAATAATAATAATATTATAATAATTATATTATATTATATTATAATAATATAATATAATATCTATAACTATAAAAGGCTTTGTCCTGACTGACTGACTGACTGACTGACTGACTGACATATAGACAACGTACAGCCCAAACCGCTAAACGTAGAGACTTGAAATTTGGAGGGTATGTTTGTGGAGAGGTGTAAACGCCCACTAAGAAAGGATTTTTCGAAAATCAACCCCGAAGGGGGTTAAATGGGGTGTTAAAGTTTGTATGAAACTTTTTATTCTCTGGTTCGATTGATACAAAACTTGGTATACGTATTCTACTATAAAAATAAGAAGATACGGGTGTCACAGTTTTTTCAAAATCAGCTCCCGTTAGTATAAAAAAAAACTAAGTTTTAGTGATAGTACGTTTGTTTCTCCTTAACTTTGTAACGGCTGTACATATTAAAATGAAATTTGGTATAGGGATGGGGATAGATGTGGGGATGGGGGTGGGGGTGGGGGTGAGGGTGGGGGTGGCGATGATACTGGGAACGGAGACGGGACGGAGATAGGCATGTTAATATTAAGATTACAATTGGTATCGGGATGGGGATGGGGATGGGGTGGGGGATGGGTGGGGATGGGGTGGGGATGGGGTGGGGATGGGGTTGGGATGGGTGGGGATGGGGTGGGGATGGGGTGGGGATGGGGTGGGGATGGGGTGGGGATGGGTGGGGATTTGGTGGGAACAGGTGGGGATGGGATGTGGATGAGGCTGGGAACGGGGATGGGCGTGTCCATATTAAGATGAAAGTTGAAATCGGGATGGGGGTGGGGATGGGATGGGGTTCGGGATGGGGATGAGGGAAGGAACGGGGATGTGGACGGGGATGGGCGTGTTTATATTAAAATGACATTTGGTATCGGGATGGGGATGGGGAAGGGGGCGCTTATAGGGATGAGGCTGGGAATGGGGACGGGGATGGGCGTATTTATTGGTCGGCTGAACAGATGGAGCTGCATTTTCGGATAGGTAGTTATAGCATAAGGTTCGGAAACGGACATAGGCTATTTTTTTGTAGGTCCACGCAGACGACTGTTTGACGGACATAATTATTATAGATACTGTACAGCCTAAGCTGCTAAATTAATTTTTAATATTAAATTAACTTACTTTTAAATGCCTAAACTAAATTTTGAGTTGTGTAAACTTACTCTCAGCTCAAGCTGTGGTAGCTTCAGTGAGATCAAGCTCGACTCACATTCTTGGGGTCGCGGGTTCGAACCCGGGCGAGCCCGTTACAATTAGTTCTTTGAAACTTACGCATGGATAATACCACTGGCTTTTCGGTGAAGGAAAACATCATGATCATCAAACATCTTCATATTTCAGGAGAAGAAATACGATAGTGTATGTGAATCCGCCAACCTGCACTGGGCCAGCGTAGTGAATATGGCCCAATCAGGGTAGGCCGATATACCATTAGTGTTAAGGGCTGATGCAGAGAAACGCACACTCAGCAACGATTTTGAAAAATTCGCAAGGGGTTCAATGTATCATTAAAATACCATTTTGCCGAAACCATTCATTTAAGGCTGTTAAGTTTTTTGACTTAAGAGATAAGATAAAATAAACATAAACATGTTTCAGAATTTTCAAACAATTTCAAAACTGGAAGGCCACGGGTCAGTTTTTCATTTGAAAAAAAATGTTATATTTATAGATTAGCTAATCGAGTGTTTATGCGTAAGAAGATAAATATTTTAAACACATGTACTTGATCCGGTGCACGCACCAAGCACAGCGCTTTCGAAACGTCCATCCCGCTTCGGCTCAGATACGTTAAAGCCCGAGTATGACGCGCTGTACCTCGAGCGCGCCCCACTCCAACCCACACCGAGTCTACCTAAGCGATCAGTGCAGCACTGTATTTTATCGAAGGTTCGTAATTCTTGCGATATTTTGGTAATCTTTTTACGTTCTTTGTTATCATACTTTTTCTGCTTAAGCTTATTTCATTTCATTGACTCTGTTGATACGGTATGCAATAATGATGATGCTGTAAACTATCCAGTTGAGTTTTTAAATTCATTAAGACCAGCGGGGCTACCATATCAGAGGCTTATCCTGAAGAAAGGTACACCCGTCATGCTCCTTCGGAATTTAAGACCACCCAAATTGTGTAATGGAACCAGGTTACAAGTAAAAATGCTGCATCGTAATCTGGTTGAGGCCATCATTTTGACTGGGTGTGCCCATGGCGAAACAGTGTTTGTGCCGCGTATTCCCATGATTCCCAGTGACTTACCTTATGACTCCAAAAGGCTTCAATTTCCTCTAAAAGTTTGCTTTGCCATGACCATCAATAAGGCTCAGAATCAAACTTTAAAATACGCTGGTATTGATTTAAGGCAGGACTGTTTTTCGCATGGTCAGTTCTATGTGGCTTGCTCGCGAGTTAGTTCCCCTGAAAGCCTGGCTATTTTAGCACCTTCCAACAAAAAAATCAAAAACGTTGTCTACAAAGAAATATTGTAATCTTTCGGGTCAAAGGGCCCGGCAACTATAGCGTCATTAGCAGACATTTTTAAGGTTCCGTAGTACTACGAGGAATTCTTATAAGTTTGTCATGTCCATCTGTCTGTCTGTTTAAAATTCAACAAGACGGCTTTGTTTTGAAGTAAGTATTGCAAACGCGACATGCCAAATTTGGTCATCCTCAAGAAAACTTAAAGACTTGCAAGCGGCTTGGAAAAAATGCAATAATAAACGTATTTTAATGATTCAATTGAGTTGGGCCCCGATTTAACCGAATTCCAGTATTCAACATTACTACGCGGGCAAAGCCGCGGGCAAAAGCTAGTAATAATATAAATGGTTTCGATGCTCACATGAGCGTTTGGCGACACAATTTCAAGAAGCTCTCGAGCTCGGGTCCCTTCCTAGTTTCATGACAACCGGTGTCACCTTCCTGCTCCATAAGTCCGGTAGTACCACGGAACCCAAAAATTACAGACCCATCACCTGCTTGCCTACCATCTACAAGCTCCTTACATCCATTCTGAGCACTAAAATTAACACGCACATTGTTGCGAACAACGTTTTGGCCCCCGCTCAGAATGGATGTAGGGTTGGGTCCCGTGGTACTAAGGAGCTCCTCCTCATCGACATGGCCATTAGCCAACAAGTTCGGCGGAACAAAGGAGCCCTTTCCGCTGCCTGGATCGACTATAAGAAGGCCTATGATTCAGTGCCTCATTCATGGCTAGAGAGGATTTTGGAGTTGTATAAAATAGATACAACTCTAAAATCATTCTTAAGCGCATGCATGAGGCAATGGACCACAGTCCTTCGTCAGCCAGGTGATGGAAATGACTCGTCTGATCCGCAGGACTTAATAAGGATTGAGCGAGGCATCTTCCAGGGTGATAGTCTGAGTCCATCGTGGTTTTGCCTAGCACTGAATCCTCTCAGCACATTGTTGAAGGATTCAGGACTAGGCTATCGGCTTCGAAGGGGGGGTGAAGTCATTTCTCACCTTCTGTACATGGACGATCTTAAGCTGTTTGCACCAAAACACCAAGACTTGTTGGAGTTGCTAAAAACCACACAGGTTTTTAGCAGCGCCATCAGGATGGAATTTGGTGTTGACAAGTGTGCGGTCATGCGTTTGCAGCGAGGGAAAGTTGTAAATTCTCCGGATTTACAACTTTCTGAGATAATGACTCTCAGATCTCTCTCTGAAGCCGAGACCTACAAGTATCTGGGTATGTCAGAGTCGTTGGGTATATCAGTAGTAGACATCAAGAAATCAGTGAAGGAGCGCTTCTTTTGTCGGCTGACAAAAGTACTCAACAGTCTTTTGTCTGGCGGCAACAAGACGCGCGCCTTCAATGGTTGGGTGATGCCTCTACTGATATACTCCTTTGGCATACTTAGGTGGACTCAGACTGAGCTGGACGCCCTGGATAGAAGAGTCCGTCAACTGCTCACTGCGCATCGCATGCTACACCCACGCTCATCTGTTATGAGACTGTACATTCCACGGAAGTGGGGGGGTCGTGGCTTTTTAAACGCCAAGAACCTCCACAATCGTGAAGTGTGCAGTCTTAGGGATTATTTCCTTAACAATGAGTGTGGGATGCATCGCGATGTAGTGACAGTTGACAAGGGGCTCACGCCGCTCTCCTTGGCAAACGAGAACTGGCGCAGACCATCGGTGCTAAGCACCGACGACCGCAAGGATGTATGGAAGAGCAAGGAGCTGCACGGACGGTTCTATCGGGCCCCGATGTGGACTTGCTCGCGTCGGTGAACTGGTTACGCTTCGGGGACCTCTTTGGGGAAATTGAGGGGTTTGCCTGTGCAATTGCGGATGAAGTTATCAAGACGAACAACTACCGGAAATATATCATGAAGGACGGTACGGTCGACATCTGTCGGGCATGCCACCGTCCCGGGGAACATATACCGTCCGACATATAATTTCCGGTTGTTCGCATCTTGCTAACGGCGAGTATTTGCACAGGCATAACCAAGTCGCCAGGATCATCCACCAGCAACTTGCTCTTCAATACGGCCTTGTCGAGTCAGAGGTGCCGTACTATAAGTACGCACCAGCTCCAGTTCTCGAAAATGGTCGTGCTTTGCTCTACTGGGACCGCTCCATCATCACGGACAGGACTATTGTCGCCAATAAGCCTGATATCGTGATGGTGGATCGGTCCCAGCGCCGGGCAGTGCTCGTCGACGTCACCATCCCACATGACGAGAATCTCGTAAAGGCCGAGAAGGACAAACTCAGCAAGTACCTTGACTTGGCCTTCGAGATAACCGCCATGTGGAATGTTGACTCGACGATCATTGTCCCGATAGTCGTTTCGGCGAATGGTCTCATAGCGAAGAGCCTCGACCAATACCTCAAGAGGCTCTCGCTAGACGGTTGGGTCAAGGGTCAGATACAAAAGGCAGTGGTACTTGACACGGCACGCATTGTCAGGAGGTTCCTCACTCTGCAGCCCTAACCACCGGCAGCTTGAGCCCTGCCCCGCTGCCGGCGGCACTCTAGGTTTAGGTTTTCTATAATATTTATGTTTTTAAATTTATATTGTAAAAAACTTAGATTTAAGAAAGTAAATAAATAATGTGAATAATAATATTTATTTCAGAGTCCATAATTATTACACTAAAATATCAAATTAATTAATTAAATTATCAATAGGCATAGGAAGAACATACAATAATAAAGAAACAGCTAAGACACCACACAGTTATTTTTGACAATGACGCCACGGCAGCACATGTGCATATAGCCTACTATGTTTTTTTTCTTTTTCTAGATAATGCATTCGGAACTGCCTCAGCAAAATTGCCCCTGCTGTCCGGCGACATTCCTCTCTTTCGAGGAGCTGGAGGCGCACCAGCTAAAGCACGAGAAAAACCCGTTCCGGCCGTTTCATTGCTACTTATGCAACAAAGGGTAAACAAACCACTTTTAGTGGTAAATTATGGCTATGAAATCAGTTGGCGCTGACAGGTCAATGTGGTTGTATCACTGTAAACCGTTTCTGAGTAACGCTCAGAGGTCGCTGCTGTGTTTTCTATTTAACACAAAGTTTGAAAGTCTGTTTGCGCTGCTTTTGCTATACCGGGTGTAAAGGGAACACTCGAAAACAAATCGATTGATGGTGCTGGTGAATTTGATTTGTCACGCTAGAGGTCAACGATCGTTCGTTAAGCTTTAGCGTCGTCTGTAGATACTTTTTGTATGTGCTGAATACGTGGCGATGGACCTTTATGATTACTTGTGCTGTAAGACCTTCCGTCTTGGCAAATTTAATGATTCTAGATCAACGGGAGTAACCTATGACTTTTGATTTACTTGGGAGGTTCAAGAATTTCGTCTTCTGCCTGATGATTATAATGATCAAGAATTTGGACAGAAAAATATTTTCATTTTGGATTTATTTTGGCTGTATTTTTTGATTGTGTTTAGTAAGCAACTTGATTTTCTTACAGCTTGAAGGGTCCATAGACCTACGAATATTAGTATCTGGTATTAATTTGAACTTGATATCTCCACCTATTTATTAAGGTGGAGGACTTCTCCAGCAGTCTTCTGGCTGACGATGATCTCCACGCATTCCTAAAAAAAGTAGGGTCTTAACGGACCGTCAAACCGACAGAAGTTATATTATTAAGACGGTAATAATATAACTTCTCTCGATTCATAAAACACTAAAACCTATTTTAATCCTACTAAAGCTGAAAAGCGTTTAGTCAATTTCTTTCGTTTGAACAAAGAAGACAAAACACTTTTTAACTAAAATAGGTTTGAAATACGTTTTAGCATTTTGTGCATATTATGACGGTTAGGGTTCTTTTTCCTTTTTAAGATACAGAACACTACAAATTCAAAAATAATGACAAACTTGTAATTATTTTTGCGTATTTTTTTATCGTGTCCTATCAGCACTCACCAGCTACGTATTCGTTTTCGAAAGCTTTTCCCTTACACCCGTATACATAAATGATTCGAGTGTTGACAAATGTTACTGTAATTTATATTGGTGATGTGTTGTTACTTGTAATGTTTGTATATCATTTTCTAGCTTTCCCAACAAGGGCGTTCTACAAAGGCACACTGCAATGGTTCACAGCAAGAAGTCGGATTTCAGCTGTCAATACTGTACAGAGCGTGAGTCCGCAAGAAGATTAAATCTACCCCATATTTATTGTATAAGCTATGAACTACACGTTTTGAAAAATAGATATTAACCTAGCTTATAAGTAGTTATGAAGGCTATGAAACAAAATTGTGATAGCATGACGCAAACGCGCAAAAATACGTATTTTTTAGCTGTTTTACAAACTTTGATACGAAAACAGTCTTAATTAAGTCACCTGAAACATTTGGAGAAATAAGGAATTTTGCATCAACGTACAGCGTTGTCACTATTGTTTTATGGCCTGCCCAAAACTCATTTGCTCAACATCGATATACGATAACAGAGAAAATAAGTCTTTATGTTGTCTAGTCTTAAAATCTTGCCGTCCGAGTCAGTAATAGAACAAAACATCGTGTTGTTAAAGTCGTAAATCGCAGTTGGCACTACGCAAACTTTAAATTATCATGGCCCGCTTGAAGTTATCTGCCATTTCGTACTCGCTTGAGCACGTCGTGTTTCACTGTCTCTGTCGAAAATCAGGCAGGCCATGATAAGTTGCGCGTTTTATTTTAATTAATCGATAGGTTGATGCATTAACTTGCAGAGTTCCCGTCGGTTGCGAAGCTGACCCGACACGTGCGCGAGCACGCGGGCGAGAGGCCTTATCCATGCAAGCATTGCGATAAAAGCTTCACGAAGTCGCATCATTATACCAGGTTACTCAATACTTTTCTATTCATAATTCATAAATTGATTGTTGCGTATATGGCTACACAGTATAGATAGAAAAAATACAGTAAAAAAAAAGCGCTCCATATCCAACCTTTCGGCATGCAAACATTCTTAAGGTAAGTACTAGGTATTGTAAATCTTACACGAAGTTGCGTCTATATACAAAGTTTACTAACAGTTAAGTTTAAGTTATTTGTTTACGTTTATGTTTATTACATTTCTCTTCTAAAGGTATCACGGTACCAATGTTACCAGATAAATTACAGGGTATGAAGACATTTAACATCTTATCGTCTCAGGGTGACGAACGCAGTGCGGCGCAGGATTATGTTCGCAAGTTCACAATTCACTGCTACAGTTATGGGCAGGCGTGACGCTTATAACCAGGTGAACGTCCCGCTAGTCTCGTCACTTGATAGTATAATAAAAAAATAAAGGGGATAGCAGTTACCTTGACCTATATCTTCGATTGCCATGCAATAATAGGTACTTCTTGCCGAAGTTATACGTTTCTGCAATAGCAAAACATTAGATGAGCTTGAAAGCCGCGCTTGCAGGTCACCATGTACTTTCTCTACGTTTCTATGAACATTTTCAGACATGTCCGCGTAAAGCACGCGGAGACGACCCGCGTGCCGGGCCCGTACAGCGAGTCGGACGCGTACCGCTGCGAGGAATGCGAGGACACGTTCGCGACGCAGGACGAACTCATGTACCACTCGGCCTTGCACGCCACACAGAACCTCATCTGCCCGCTGTGCCAGGAGAAGTTCACTGACGTCGACACCGTCACCGCGCATATCAAGTCTCATGTCAATGGTGAGGAATATGCTTTCATTACATTACACTTCATATACAAATAGATAGATAAATATTGATAACACCAAAGTTACACGTCAAATTTCATTAAGTATGTCACAAAAAATAAACGAATAAAACGAAATAATAATTATAAAAATACGTTAATAATCTATTCTTCTTCAAGCTAGGCATGGCCCAGGTTGCCACGAGTATCTTCGCGCTAATTTTAACTTCCTTGATTCAGGGTATGTCTTTCTGAATTCCGGGCTATGCTAAAATAGGTCTGGACAGCAGATTCTGGAATTATAAAACGATTTTTTTATTTCATCGTGTTCACGTTGTAGTCGCGTCATGTAAAAAGAACGCTGGCGGTTAAGCTGGTCAGTAGGCGATTTATCGGTCTATTTGGTGTTATGAGGCGCGGTATGAGTAAATAACCAATATAGGAAGCTGCGAGCAAAAGGCTAATTAATAATTATTTAAAACAATAGGCCTAGTACTTTTGTGCGCAAGTGTACACATGCGCAAACACACCCCCTCTACTTTCTTCCAGCGTTCTTTTTACATGGCGCGACCTGTATCACACTTCACACTAATATTATATATGCGAAAGTTTGTCGGTATGTTTGTTACCTCTTCGCGCCATAACGGCTGAACGAATTTGGATGAAACTCTGTATGAAGCTAGCTTATTTCCCGGAAGGACAGCATTTATATGCTACTTTTTATCATAACCATGCGGGTCAAACATTGGGGCGCAATTAGTATTGAAATAAAATAATTAAATATGTAAAAAAAATACGAACATTTTACGCAGCGCCATCTAGCTCCAATTTGAGCAAAGCTTGTACTTGGGATAACTGATACATTTTATTTATTTTTCGAATTATTGATTTCCTGTTTATATTACAGGTACGGAATTTATGTGCGATTTCTGCGAGCTAATATTCACCTCGAAGGAGAAGCTCGAAGATCACATAGCGCGGTCGCACGACGACGAGTTTTTAGCCAATGATCAGGTAAATTAACAATCATCTACCATGCCTATGTTCAGCTGTAGAATAAGGTGGGCTGATGATGATGATTTAATTGATTTGAGATAGACGCTCTCCTGTGGGTAAAAAGATAATGTCTGTAGGCTTTGCAGCGGTACCCAGAATGTTGGGTAACAACAAAGTCTATAACATGTCTGCACTAGCGCTCATACTTTGATACAGTCTCGTTAACCCTGCAATCTTGGTAGCTTCAGTACCCTTCAAAGTGGAACTCTGTCATATTTACAGATTTGCTAATATTTGCGGTGGACCTCCTGCCAAAGAGACCAAGTACATAATACCATTGTGTTATGGTATTGATTCATAAAAAACTACATAATTTTCATTTTGTTACAGGAAACTGAAAATGATGAATCTTCTATGGACATGGATGCAGAAGACGATGACGACAATTCAATCAATGGTACAACCCGTTGCCTTGCTAATTAAAGCTCTGACCAACATCAAGTGTAAACAACTATCTAACCTACAAATCTATTTTCAGGCCGTCAAAAGCTGCATAGATTCACAAGTCACAGTACCCAGTATTTTTATTGGACTAGATAATTGACATCGCCCTCATCAAGAGCAGATAGATATAAGCAACGGTTAACAAGAAAACTTGTTTTTGCCATATCCGGACCGCCGTTGACGCCATCTGCGAAAAGTTTTGCCTGTGGAACGCCATTGGCGTTCCTTTCGTCGTTAACGACTCACATATCTAGCCCCTGGGAGTTAGTTGTCTATATCTTTCAACGTTTTACATCTTCGTCACATTTCCATCCATCGGGTACTGTGAGCTTAAACCTTTTTTTTTTACTAAAAGTATTTTAGTAAAAAAAAGGTTTAAGTGATGCTCTCCAATAAATGTATTCGCCATATTAAAACCCTCATTCGGGTTTTAATGTAGTGTATATATTATCTGTATGCATACACACTAAAGCAGTCAGGACCTCGTCTTCACCGCTAAATATCATAAATTCGTTTTATCTGTATCCTCAGAGAAACAAACTATTCGCCTAAATGTTGTTTAATTATTTTTTTAGTAAAAGAAGAAAACGGTGAAATGGTGGTAGAAATTAAGAAACCTAAAGATTACATGGTAAGTTGATATTTGCTAAAGTAGCCAACCTGAAAACAGCATGCATATCTTATTATGAAAACTGACGTGGTTTTTTACATATATTTTTTTTCATATATATTTTTTGAGGTCACCGGATGTGATCGAAACTATAATCGGAGTATCCGATTTAATTAAACGTGACTATTCCCGTATAAATAATACAAAAAAGCATGCATATCTTTAATGATAAAATATTTACGAAATCTTTTTTCTCATTGTATTCCTAGTTACCTGCAGTTCAACCTGAAGACGATAAGGGAGATAACACTCAATCAGAAGGTAAGTTTCGAGTTAGTTTTTTGTGATTTATTGAACGGTTTTAGCCCAAAACCGTGATAAGGGCAGGTTATTTCCAGCAGTTGACCTTGGTTAAGTAGGTGATATTTTCTATGTGTCGTGAAATGATTGCTCATTTCTGTAATCAGATACATTCATTTTGAAGCTGTTACGTTTGGACTAAATTGCTTACTCGTGACTAAAACATAAATCACTGAAACTGGCGGAGCAGGGATAACGTTTCTGACCATTTTTAACGGCTTAAAAAAGATTAGCAGTTTTGGTACTAACACTTATAAATACCTGCTACCAAAAAAATAATCAAAGATTGTTTAAAGTTATCGCTTTGAATTGTTTGCAATTCTGCAGTACAATGCCATCCAATGCATCCAAGCATGGTTTAATATTGGTGGACATTGAATTTTTACACAGCGCCATCTAGCCCCAAATTAAGCAAAGCTTGTACTATGGGAACCACATAACTGATTGAATACTTAATAGTAATATATTTTTTTTTGTAAATACTTACTTATAATACATAAAAGACCCAGACACAAAACAAACATCTATGTTTGTCCTGAATGGGAATCGAACCCACCGCCCACGCCCTACAGCTCTGAAGGCAGACATGCTACCAACTGAGCTACAAAGCAGTCGAATATTGATCTGGCCGTAAAAATCTTCAATCAACTGCCTAACTCTCTCAAAGAAATAGAAAACGACGACTGTTTCAATAAACAAATAAAAAATATTTTAGAAGCGAAATGCTATTACACCCTTGACGAGTTTTTCAACGACAAAATTCTAATTATCAACTAGTAAAATAGAGCGTTCTGCACCAAATGTTGCCATACCCTGACAAGGGTCATATATGTATTACTGTAATATAAACATGTGACTCAAGACCTGCATGTAAGCACATATGTTGCAATAAAGTATTGAGTATAGTTATTAATTTAATCTATTCTTCTAGACAGTGACATGAACTACATGGATTCGCCGGTAGCAGAATTAGAAGCCGCACCGATCCCGAAGCACCAAGAAGTGATCAAACTAGAAGTTGCCGTGACCAAGGCGCCAGAAGTTATCACGAAAGAAATTCCTCCGCTCAACAAACCTGCCCAGACCAACATTGTGCAACCACCACCAAATGTAAGTTTTATTACAAACTCCTATAGTCACCGCGTTACCAACTGAGTCGTGCGGCCATAAATCATTCACTATGTCTATCTCGCTCGCACTCGTGGGTCTTGCTTGTGGTCGCACTTGTGGGTCGTGCGGACATGATTTATGGCCGCATGACTCGGTTAGTAACGCGGTGACTATTGGAATTGTTTTTACAGAATTAAGCCTCACTATTTTGGGGTTACCCCCTAAATAGTACCTCATGCATTGTTTTAACTATAAACAGCTGATCAAATCGATACAATACAATTTTAACTACAATTCACGACAGTACCACAATACAATTTGCACTTTCAATATAATTAAAAGTATATTATTACTATGAACACTGACGTGGTTTTGACACATTTTTGTTTCTGTATTCACTCTTTGAAAAAGGTCACCGGATGTGATCGAAACTATAGTCGGAGTACCCGATTTAATTAAACGTGAGTATTCCCGTATAAATAAAACAAAAATATTATTACTCATTATTGCATGTCAAAATTTCACCAATTCCTATCCCATGTTACCGGCGGTCGTAGAATTAAGGTAGGTAAGGAGTAGGACCTCAATATAACAACATATTTTAGTAGCTAGGATATTAATTGTGGTGGAATGTTGCTATGGTTTTATTACTATGTGTACGATTTCGTGCACTTGTCTACGTAAGTGCACGAAATCCGACACGTAACTGATATAACAAAACTTTTTTCGCAGTGTAATCCAAAGCAGCCCCATGTAAAGTCTGCATTTACCGCCTACTGGGGCATGGCTTATGACTGGATTACACGGGGCTTCGTAGGTAATGTTTCGTACTAATGCACTAAGCATTACTAATACCTTTCGTGTAAACGTACTAATTCGTGCTTAGTATTAGTAACTGACAGTGCAATTATGTGAATAGAACCCGATCCTGTTTACTAAGCGACAAGTGTCATATTAATATTAACTTATTAGTACTAATGAGAAGTACGAAGCCCGTGTAATATACGCTTTCTTGACCGCGGATCATTTTGAATTACTTGTTAGACAAGATTCACAGGATAACTTGATGATTTTAAAATATTTGATACTGACAAATTCAGAATTTGCGACGCCATAATCTTCTAAGAAGGAAAGTATAGATTGACAAAATGTATTAAAACGGAAACTTGTTTTATCTACTGGTAATACTGTAAGTAATCAGCAGGCTAATCATGTAACTTTTCGGGATCGCGATTCGGATACGAGTTGTCATAATTGCCACTTGTCACTGTCACAGCTTCACGGTATCACGGAGGGATTTCTCTCGCTATCGTTATCGAACGAATGCATTGATTTCCTTAATTAAGTTAAGCAAATCCGTTGGTCTTTTGGCGTTTCGTCCTGCCCTGCAGAGTTAAATGAGTTTTGGCAGTGACAGAGACAATTGTAAATTTTTGACAACTCTTATCCGAATCGCGATCCCGAACAGTTGCATGATAGGGGCGCTGGTCAGCAAACGAATTCATACAATCACCTTTCTCAGGCGTACTACAGAGTTGGGATCAATCTCAGTAGATACAGGGGCCAGATCCACGATGGATCTAGTGAAATTTTATTTTCTCATTAGATCTGTTTTCGAAGATATCACAGAAAATGTATCTAATGAGATGTTTTGTTCCTGATAGATCTATTTTTTGATAGATCAATTTTTTTGTAAATTTTGATGGATCTAGTGTTAAACTTTTTTCCCATAAGATACAGTTTTAAAAGCTGTGGATCTAATGGGAACTTACCCGTAAACTTACTGGACTATACGATAGTATTACAAATATTCCCTACAGTAAGGAAACGCCTTTGATGTCGTGTGAGACTGCCACTCGCGTAGGTAGGTTTAAGCATTATTAATGAATACTATCACAAGCAGATGTGCAAGGGTTGTCATAAAATCCCAATGATATCAATAATGTGAAAGTTGAGGTGGGTGTTAGTGTTATTGTATGAATGTGTTTATACTTTTCAGCCTGGGAATCACGGGTAAAATTGCAGGGTACAGTATAGTGGAAAATATAAATAAATGTGATTTCTATTTAAACCAATTTCCAAGCATGTACTTAAGTAACTAATTTACAATTATTAAAAAAAATATGGCTTTCATAAGCACAACAATTAAAATAACTCCAGCAAATAACTAGGTTATCGTCTAATAAACCGGTACCTACTTGCGACGAAAAAAATCTAATATTTATTGTCAGCGAAACCAGCAGGCTAATGTTCAAAAACCAGCACAAAGAATCTAGAAGAGGTAGAGGCACCTTAACAGTATGAAGATTTTTTCTGGCGGACTACTTGCTAAACAGTTTGCGAATTATTGTATTTTGCTCAAAAGACGCACGCATTTGTCAGCTTCCGACTTGTTCTGACCGATAACTTTATGGATGGGACTTATTGAAGCCTGTCCAAAACCTTTTCGGCAGATATATGTTATTCAAGCCATTATAGGCAGCGACTGACATCGCAGTGACTAATAAATATCGGGAGCTCGTTTCACAACATAATCACGGTAAATATTCCGTAAATAATAATAGAACTGTAGTAAACTACTAGCTCGCCCCGAATGAGACCTGGCGATTTAAAATGATGATAGCAGCTACGGCGCGGGCGGCGGGCTACTATTGATATTATATCAATTACCTTAACTTTTCTAAAAAGTGTCCGACCGTTATTTGACCATTTGTAAGCTGCATTTGAGCAAGTATGGTCGCGTCGTCATTACGAACACTTGTTTTGCGGCGTTTTGGTGATGCCCTTTTTTTAAACCTCCTCAATCGATCACAATTCAGTGAAGTCAGTGATGACTCTTGGTATAAGACGTGTAGTATTTGTAAAAACTGAACTTCATTTTTGTTTATGTTTGTGTTTATGTTGTGGTTCCAGCCTTCGGTACTGTTGTTGGTGCGATGACGTAGCCCATACACACACCAAATTCTGTAATATTGGTCATTCATCCAGTATGTTTGAAAGTATTTAGCAAATTCAGTTAGCTCGTTCTCGATGGCGGATATTTCTCTTTTAATATACTCCCAACCATCCGTAATTTGATTTTCAGGTAGTAAAGCAAGTTTGCTACACATGGATATTATTCTCCTGTTAGTTTTAGTTAATTTTATGCCAAGGATTTTCGCTTTACGAAATAGGGCATTTGAAAAATGGAAGTGGCAACCATGAATCTCCACATCCATTTTCGACAGTGCATGCATAACGGCTTTTTCAAAATCAATGGTGACTCTCTTGGGCTGCCAGTTTGGAACCTGGGCTTTAATTAGATTAAATAGAATAGTATAAGCCTCCACGGTTTGGTGAGTCATAAAGGCAAAAATTAATGGCACTATGTTAGTGCTATTAGAGTCGCTGCCTATATCGGCTTGAATAACGTATATCTGCCGAAAAGGTTTTGGACAGGCTTTATAAGTCCCATCCATAAAGAAATCGGTCAGAAGCTCTAAGCGTATGCGTGCGTCTTTTGAGCAAAATACAATAATTCGCATACTGTTATGCAAGTAGTCCGCCAGCAAAAAATTTTCGTACTGTTGAGGCACTTCTACTTCTTCGGGATTGCTTGTTCTGGTCTTATTAATATTAGCCAGCTGGTTTCTCTGACGATAAATACTCGATTTTTTTTCGTCGAATGTCGGTACTGGTTTATTAGACGCTAAATTCCATCCCTTTCTTTCGATAAAACTTAGTGCCTTTTTATATACGCGAGGAGCAGGTTCTATTCCACGTATGGCTTCATTACAATAATCACGTATCGTTCCTTCAATTAAATTATGGGTAACATCAGGAACACAGACATCCAGATGAAGTTTCAACTTCATAATGTTTAGACTCTGAAGCAAAAATTATAATGGAGTTAATAAAGAAGCAGCAGGTACTAAAACTTTAGTAAATCAAAATAGGTAAACTTAAATCCCTTCCAGAAAAAATATAATTATCTGCTTTCTGGGCGGGATATCTTACTAGCAAAAAAAAACACTCACCGAGCTCACTGTATCCATCGTGGATCCTGGGTCTACTGATATTAAAGGTCTTAAAGTTACTGATCCAGTACATTTGAGTTTGGATGTTTTATAATTTTCGCAGCGCCAGAGACTGGTACCATTTTTGAAATGGACGTGTTTGTGATACCTGTAACCACTGTATAGCAGCACGGTTCCCCGCCGACTTTTAATGAATTTAAACATTCTGAAATTATTGCGCTACAGTATATTTTCTATTTATGCAATACCACTGTCAATGTGAAGTTTTGACATTATATTTTTATTATTTACCCATAGAGAAATTTACTATTTGATGTCAAAACAACAATGTAGGGTTCATAGCAAAAATCGTTTGTTAATAATGGATCTACTCAGGAAAAAAAACTCATTAGATCTATCGTGGATCTGTACAATGGATCTAATAAGAAACAAAGTTCTCATTAGATCTACAGATTTAAAAACTGTATCTTATGAGAAAAACATATTTCACTAGATCCATCGTAATTTAAAATAATATAAAGTTGATCTATCGGGAACAAAAAAAATCTCATTAGATACATTTTCTGTGATATCTTCGAAAACAGATCTAATGAGAAAATAAATGTTCACTAGATCCATCGTGGATCTGGCCCCTGTATCTACTGAGATTGATCCCAGAGTTGCTAGTATATAGAGCTATTTGCGATATAGACGTACTCTTTTTGCAAAGTTATAGAATTGTACAGCTTCCTTCAACTTTTTGAGCGAAATGACAATATAAATTAATTTATTTTTACAGCCTTCTCCCATATTACGTAAAGCCGAAGATGTGAAGCGTAAAGCTGCTGTGATACAACAACAGCGACCGGCCCCAGGTATTTTTCTGCATATTTGCATGTGTGCTTACGGGTGACGTTTGTGGTGTGTGTTTGTGTGTGAGCATGATTTTTCTCTTTCAGACGCATACAACTCGATAATATAACTCTCCTATTTCACTAGATTTTTGAGAGTTAGCAGTCTTACTTAAAAAACTTCTCAACCGTTAATCACTGCGTAAGATGCTCTGTCGACTGCTCTCTGACGTGGAGTGTCCCGTGCAAGAACAAGACAGAGAATTTATAAGCAGTGACTAAGTTTGAGCGGCGTTTTTAAGTAAGGCCGTAGGTTCTGGACTTTTCTCCTACGAACATATTAAGTGCAAAACTTAAACTGTTTATACCTCTATATTGTACCCAATTACTATCTACCCTCTATTTACGCTCCTTAAGCTTACATATTCCTTATTTTGTTATTGAGAACGTGACAGACCATTTTATAAAACACATTGAGTTATTGAGTGGTCGGGCGTTCGGGCGTAAGAGGATTAGTGTAGAAGTAGATCATACAAGTAACAACTTGAAATCGTTCCTAAGTTGCAGATAAGAAAGAGAAGGTGCCTTCGAAGGTGGAAACCAGCAGTACAGCTTCTGGCGCCAGCGACAAATCTCTTCGTCTGCTTGAAAAGGAGCTACAAGATCTCAAAAGGGTAAGTCAACACAGTCCCAAGAGTTTCAGAGCTCGTTTAGATTGACGAACGCGCGCGTGCATTTAATTCAGCCATCAACTCACCTAAGGTTCATTATTATGCGAGAATAAAAAAGGCGACAGTCCCGCGAACTTCGAGCATATACCATTAATGGAGGTGGCAAGCCTACCCCAAAGACCTCTCTGCCAAAAGGTATGTGGTCAATTACCATTATACCATTTTATGTGCGTTCGTACGAACAGGAGTTTTTTTTTTATTAGTGTGTAAGCTTACATAAAAATGTGACTTGAGTGTTTACCTCGTTACCCACAAAAAGTGGCAGAAAGTTATGTAAGCAGATGATCATCATTGCCATCTCCGATGGTATATGCTCAAAGCCCGCGTCCGATGACTCGAGTCTCTCTGATGATTCCCATCACCTATAGACAACTTGATCACACTAGCTTGGTTGCATGCTGATAGGTAAGACGACTAATCACTATTCTGACGACGACGACGTCACGAAGTTGTTTTCGCCGTAGACTTCTCATAGTGTATGTACTTTGACATTCCAGACAAACTCTCGGACCGAGGCGGCAAAGGCTCCTACAAAGTCTGTAGAATCTCAAAGAAGTAGACGACCGCAATTGTTTACTTCCACACCAAAGCCCAGGTATTCACACTTACACATATTTCACACCGCGCCATCTAGCCCCAAACTAAGCAAAGCTTGTCATATGGAAACGAGATACTGAAAAAAAAGTGAGATGAGTGAGTCAATAGTGTTTGTTGCCATTCAACCTCCATACAGGCTGAACATGTATGTAATTAGTATAATTCAGAAAAAAATGGCTAACAAACCGACAATAAAAGCGTTGTTAAAAATGTACTGTCATATTATGATCAAATGATTTTGTTGCTGCGTCTGAGCTCGTATAGGGATGTCATCATAGACATACATAGTAGGGACGGGTTGTAAACCATTATGAAATGTCGCCCATTCGTCGGTGTCAAAGAAACGGATTGACACCGATGCCGGCTCAGTCTGCGACGCACACCCGACGTGATTACTTGAGTGCAAAATGCCAAACTGTGTGGTGAAGGGCTGTACGAATTACATTTCAAAGTGCAGTAAACAAAAGGTGGCGTTTCTTATGACCAGTAAGTCAACATTTAAAGTTAAACTAAGCTTGCTTTTACACAGAAACTTTTATTTTTAGGTAATAGGTATGTCGTTTCGTACAGTTTGCGCTTCTTCTACCACGCCTTACTGGCGCTGTACGTAGTGACTGTGAAATCCGAGATATGGCGTTGTCCTTTTGTCAAAGAGAAATTAGACTTACGATTTCTTAACTCAGGCGTATCTAGACATAGAAATCATTGGATTTCATATTATGGATTACCACTTTACCACATGAGCTTAACTCGTGTCTTGAGAAGATAAACGCTGCTGTAGGAGAGCAGACCACAGTGAATAGTATTAAAAAATGCGAAAATGACGAGAGATTGAGGTTACGAGTCTCCCTGGCACTCACGAAAAATGTGCTGCCAATATATATTATGTGTTTATTGTCTGATGAGGATTTCTGAAACTAAACGGTTGTTTTTACCATATCTAGATATGGTAAAACACTTCTACTTATGGTTCTTAGTGCAACCACTTATGATATCCTAGTACATCTGCCTATGATATCGCAATCTTGTTTTTACCAAATCTAGTACATACTTATGATATCCTATCTATTGCCCCTTTTATAATAATAATATTTTTGTATAGAATTCCTGAGAAAAAAGAGACAGTTACGCCAAAATCGGTATCAGAGAAAACCTCAGCGGAAAGGAAGCAAGCTGATCGCAAGGGCAAAGATACAAAAGAACTGAAGGAGGTCAAGAGCAACAACAACATTATCAAAGAAGATAAGGAGGTCAAAACAAATGTTAAAGAAGAAAAGGAGTCCAAAGGAAGCAAAGAAGATAAGGAACCAAAAGGGAATAGCAAGGAAGATAAATTGATCAAAGAAGAAAAGAAAGAAAATGCTAAGGTATATTTGATAAGTTTGATGTAGTTAATATACATTATCGATAAATTAACATTGATATATTATAATGCAGGTCAACTCACCGGCCCAGGCCGGGCGGTGAGGTAAGTACTTGATTTATTATTGGCCAAAAAAAACGTTAATTTAAACGGTCGACGTCTGTGATTGGTGCAAAAGATGTCATTAGATTTCATTGACCTCAAATTGGCTTTAAAAACGAACTGACAGTAATGGCATCAGTATGCGCTATACCAATGTATTTTTGGCGTGTGAGATGGTAGATACACAGGTTATATAGCCTGTTGATGGCTCGTGAATTTAATTTCTCCTACAAACACGACGTACCGTTGCGGGCAGGGGGCGAGGTAACGTTCTATGCTTGCGATTGGACAATCACTGGGATGACAATCTGAGATATGAAATACAATGAGATTCTGACGTACACGCAGTGGCTAGCAGTGGTTGTTAAACTACTCATTTTCGTGTGAGGGCAAGTCGGACGATCGGTCAATAGGATTTATAGTCTTTGTGTAGATACCATCAGTCAATGACAATAAAACCTTTATTGTAATTGCAAGGCACCAACCTTTATATTCATAAACTTCTCGATACTTCTCAGCTTGCACAAGTTTATAGCTGTACCAGAAAGAGTAGGAAAAAAATGGGGGCGCTACTTTCTATCCTAACTCTTCAAAATGACGTATAACTTGGCCAACACTGAATAATATTTTGTATTGAAAAGTTTTAGTTCCATTTAATTTAATTTTTAATTTCTACTCTTTCTGGTACAGCTATACAATGTGTGAAAGTAAGATTAGGACTGTCTTGTCTTTCTGTTATATTATGTGTATATTCAACTGTTCAGGCGGTCGTAAAGAATGGCGCTAGTGAGGCCCCTGGTGCGGCCACGGAGGACCCAGTGCGTAGGTCCGCCAGATCTTCCAAAGTCAAGGACTACGCTAAAATGATACGTGACAGGTAATATTACAATATCACGCTAATAATATTATTGAACTGTTTATTAAACGACTTATAAATAGGGTAGATGTGTATATCGTTGAAACCAATAGAGTAAATATCTTTGATAAATAATATGTCTAGATAGAGTCTCGTACTGTTTATGAACGAAAAATTAAAGGCCAACATTATTATACTAGTGTGCGCCAGCCATGTCTTACACTCGCGTTGCACCATGGTCGTTGTTATAGTGTGCGTGCATAAGAGGCTAACAGTTAACCGTTATTTTTTTCGACGCGCTTAGGATCCATGAGTCTATCTAGTCATATAATTTATCAAAGGTAAATATAATATTATTATTGAAAATATAATCTCCTCTCTGTCTAGCATGATATTAAAATACTTATATGTTGCTTACTTTTGATCAGATTTTCATTTTGTTTTCATTAATCGGCTATATTTTATTGGCCACATTTTAATAGGACAATATAAAAACCAGTCATCTAGCCTATTGGCGCAAAAGATTATAACTAAAATTGGCGTGGCGCTAGCGTACATAAGTGGACACAGAATACTTCTAGAAAGTCACGGGATTCAGCTAGTATTTTTTTAATGTTACTTTTGGAAGAGTCTGCTTGGTAAACGATAATAATAGGTTTATGGGTTCAAACAAGTGTTGGCACTCAACTTGTTTTTATCTGTGGGTTTTCAGTGAACATTTTCTTGTATTTTGTTTTTGTTATTTTCTATCTTTACAGTTCATTCGACTCTGATGATGACCATACAGATGCTGACGAAGATGGGGAACACTACAAAGAACCGGAAAAGACGCCAGATGTAAGACATTTACCAAAATATTTAGTATCAGCCTCGTTCGATAGAACCAGTGCCGTAACTAGAGCGGTGCCAGCGGTGTCCAGGCACAGAGCACATACCCTGGAGGGGCGCAGAAATGACCAGACCAGGGTCAAATTTTGGGTCACGCATGGGGCGCAGTTTTATAACTGCGCCCCATGCGTGCATGCGTTGCATCGGGCGCAATTGTTTATAACTCCGTTATTTGTGCACATGTTTAAGTTTTGTATTCGGTGATTGATTTTGGTGCCAGTCAGCTTTTTCGTGAGTCAATAAAAAAACTTATTCCCTATTTGTGTTTGGTAAACAGACTTCTCGCGTGCGCGGCCGGCGCGGCAGCAACAAGCCCACGCCAGCGTTGACGCCGGTGAAGCCCGCCGCGGCCGTCAGCAAGCCCGCCGCGCCCGCTGCGCCTGCGACGCCCGCCGCTGCGCCCCGGAAACGAGGCCGCCCGCGCAAGGACCCGCAACCAGTAGTGTTAGTTTGTTAGCAAAAATATGAGCAAAAAGCTTAGGTTTAAATACTAAATCCTGCGTACAACTTTTTACGCCAAGCGACATTTATTGTTAGCAAGCTATTCTTACCTACAGCAAACTTCTTCTTTCTTTGCTTGCTTTTCTTATGTTAAGCTTAAATTTTGACAAATTCATGACTTTATTCCTCACGCACAGACTTCAAACGTATAAGACGTGTCGCACTATGAAAATGCATATATAGATATATATATATATATATATATCTGTATGCTTTATTTATGCCACTCTTTCTGTAGAAATGCAATTATTGTAGGGGCTTAAAAACGAACATAGACTAATGTTAATTCGTAATTGTTTAGACCTAGTAAAATTAAGAAAGACGAGCCTTCCGAGGAGGACGCTGACACAGAGCCGGTCAAAGGTGATGCCGTGACCTCTTCCAAAGACGACGCGCCTAAAGAACACGTACCAGATCACGACGGGGACGGAACCAGGACGCCGGTAATATTGAATACTTATTTTTCAAACTCGTCATCATATCATCTGCCCATTATATTCGAGCCATTGGAGATGCCAAAGGCCTAAATCTGCCTACATACATTTCTGCCAGTTTTAGCGGGGGACGATGTAAACACGCATGGCACACTTTCAAGTAAACTTACATACTAATAAAACAAATTCCTGTTCGTATGAGCAAACACTAAAACAAACTCACGATTGAGAACAAATGTGGTTACTGGCATATTTTGGGGGTTGTATCTGTATATGCTCGAAGGCCCATATCAGTTTGCTATTTAACCCGCTCTTGAAAGCCGGCATTGTGAACATAGTCAGCGACAATGATAAGATGAATGGACGGGAAATAAGCACACGGATTTTGAAGACTATATGTTGAGCGCCGGCTCTCCTCTCTCTTCAGTCATACCTTGCCTTTGCGACATGCGAGCCGTACGATACGATAATACAAACTTCTAATACATGTACATGTGTTCTCTTTTTGTCATGCAGTAATTAGATTCGCTATCTCTATTTTCCGGCAAATGTAGTATGCATACTTTTAGCTAGGTATGCTTGATTGTGTTGACTTGTTAATTTTGAACGATTTGCAAGCGCCGAGCCCGTCCATTCTATTATCACTGTCGCTGAACATAGTACCCCTTCGCCAAGGCTCGTGCTTACATTAGTCTACCGGTTTGTAGTAACGTTTTTTCTACTCTCGTTTTATCAGGTATTGTTGTAGTTTAGTTCTTTTAGTTAGAAAATTTGGCCAATATTGGTATGTATGTACAAAGCAAGACACTATAAACTCTAGGTTTTATTTTTCAGGAAGCAAACAAATCTCAACAAGAACCGAGGCCAGGAGTTATAATTTCGCCATCTGGACAAACCCTCAAAAAGGTCTGTACTAGATACTAACATGATCATAGTTCACAGTCCCAGAAACTTATCTGAACCGGTGGACAAAAATGGTGCTAACGATGCCGTTTTGAAATAATTTAATTTAATTTATTCATCTGCGAAACTTCATTCATGCTTTCTTTCTTATTATGTCTTGCGACTAGTGTGGTTCGATTGTTAAATACAATCTGTAACAAAAAGGTTTTTATAGAAACTAGAACAAACAACCGGGACCAACAATTTAACGTATCATCCGATCCACGGTAGCGCTCAGAAATAAATGCCCACGGTCGCCCATCCGAAGGCTGACCGTCCGTTGCTTAACATCGGTGATCATTTAGAATCACCTAGACAAGCTACGCCACGAGCGCTACAACCGTCAGCCATGTCAGAGGCCTTCGGGCGGCACATTAACTCTGACACTTGGGCTGGCCACTCAGCCTATACGAACTTACTTACTTACTTTAGCTAAAAGGTTCAATAATATTGAAGGGTACTATGGGGTCAACCCTGAAATCTCGAAAATAAAATCAGCTGTTCCATACAAAAAGTTAATTGACCTTGGCCAAAATGTATGGAACAGCTGATTTTTTTCACGCCATTTCAATGTTGGCCCCATAGTAAAAGTTGTTCGTAATGATGAGTACATACATACCCTTCAGTATTGTTGTACCTTTTTGTTACACGTTGTATATGGTCTGGTGTCGGCCCTGCCGCTGCAACTGATAAGTTTTTGGGGCTGCTGCTGACATGACACATGTGAGCATATCTTAAAATGTTTTTTTTCTTTATTTTTCTTTAGAATTGGCATCGGACGTTGTGCATTCTGCCAGTGTCAAGTTTATGAATTATCAAGTTTATTTTTTATTTTTATGAAAATCAAGTCAAATATGTCATGTAATCACAGTTAGTCACACGAAATTAGTCATAGTCGAGTCCAAGTCATACCCTAGTAAAGTTGTGGCGACTTTACTATGAGCTTCTACGGAGTTTTGAAAACAACACGAAAATACATGTTTCACCACATTATATCACTTGCCCACACTCGTGCATGTAATTCAACACTCAAATAATAAAACACCACCATTTTTAATCATTAATTCGCGAAAAAACACAATTTTAAGAAAATAATAGAATGCAACGACATGATTTTTCCGTGTTCCCGCCGAAACTTCATCTTTAAAATTGTTCTGCTTTGTCATCAGGTACCGATCAAAGCTCTGCCGCCTGGAGTGAAGCCCCTTCCATTGCCTGTTAATTCGAGATGTAAGTAATATCACTGTAGGTGTTTTTGTCCGTTATTTTTTGGAGATGCCAACGGTGTTACCGATGACGATAATCTGCTGTAAATATACTTAGTTTTCTGCCGCTTTTGCAAGAGACGAGGTAAATGAAATGAAATATGAAATGCAAACACGGCACATTATTATTTATATATTATTTCAAGTAAACTTTTTGCTTCACCATGCTTCATGGGACTAGTGCGAATGAACCAACTTTCATACTGATAAAGCAAATTCCTGTCCGTATGAACGCACTCTGAAACAAACTCGCAGCAGCGACCGTGACCGCCGACCTTCTGCATGGCACGCCTTGGTTCGCTGCCTCCAAGGGTAAATCATCTAAGGTTTCATTCAGCATTCTTCAGTACTGTGTATTATCTGTGGTACTGCTATACTTTTGAAATCTTTACACGGTCTTCTCGTGTCTGTATCTTCCGTAATCTGTCCAGAAGGCAATACCAGGCTGTTAAGATACCCATAGTGTGGACCAATTATTCACTATAAAGCTTATATTATGATCCTAGAAGCGCCCCACAGATCACGGTTTCAACCACTGCTATCCTACAAGAACCATACAGGATTATAAGCTTGGGGTGTACTAAGCCGAAAGGGGGTCATTGTTTTGAAATTGTTTATTTATTATTGACCGGATTTTCATTGTACTCATCATTGTGAACAACTTAATATGCGGCCAACCAGAAATACACAAAAAAACAGCTGTTCCATACATTTTGTCAAGAGTCAATTAACTTCTATCTATGAAACAGCTGTTTTTTTTAAACCCCAAGCTGCGCGGTGTATTCTTCGGGGATATCAAGTAGCATAATATATTGTATAAGTCCAAGGTTTATGCTATGTGTATTACTAGTTTAAAACCGGTACAGTACAGCATGAAGAAGTAACAAACATGTGAGTTAGTATATATGAGTATATACACTCTCACTTAATCATGCAAAATATATAATAATCTCTATATATAAAAGAGAAGAAATTTCAAAAACTACCAAAGCTACGACTCTGCAATTTTGCATGTGGTCTGTTGTTAGGACGTAGATGCACACTATGAACGGATTTTGCGAATTTCCACTCCTAAGGGGTGAAATGTAGGGTGCAAGTTTGTATGGGAAAAAAGGTGTTACCGCGATGAAATTTCGTGGTATGGGAAAAAGTTTACGCATAATTTTTTAAGTCGGTTAAAAATGGGTATCTATCCCCGTGCGAAGCCGAGGCGGGTCAGCTAGTTATTTATATAATATGCAATAAACGCTTATATGTTGACGTTTCTAAAATACATTTTGACAGTAGGCGGTGGAGAAGTAACCGAGATGCAAATCGGCAAGAAGATGGTGAAAGTACAGAAGATTGTGATGACCAAAGCAGAAGTAGAAGCTATGACGAAAAAGGGACTTCTTGAAATAAAGGTAAGATAAATTAGATTTAAGGTTGTTGTTTTTATATCGGCGGGCGGCGGGCTGGAAGCGGCTGCGGTTTCATTTGTATGAACGTGGAGCCTTATTTTAGGATCGTACGCAAAGTTGCACTTGCGAGCGGAGCTGACTTACGAACAATGTTGGACCTTATTTCAAACAATATAGTTCGAAGATCGGCACCGCTCGCATGCGTAACTTTGCATACGATTCTAAATTAAGGCCCCTGGAACGTTGCTGTTTAGAACGGACTCTTGCAAAAATATAAGTATAGCTTAATTTTCTTGCTTCCATTACCGCCGACGACAAAAAGGTATGTCCATTATGTAAATCGCTTTTTGACAGCTCATGCTCAAAGTTGACGACATTACTTTGTAGAGCGTCAAGCAAATTGTATCGTATAGAAATAAATACGTTTACTAGCATTACCTCTTTACGGTTTTATTATTACGTCGAAAGTTGATATAACCTTGTAAATAGGTAATGCTAGATGAAACTAAATTTCTATGGGATATAATTTGGTAGCCGCTTTACGATGTTATGTCGTCAACATTTCATGATCTGTCAAAAAGCTATTAACATGATAGACAGAGTATAATTGAGATTTAGTAACTTAGCTAAATAATGGGGATTAACACTGCGTTTTTTTTTTCGCTAGGCCACTGCATCGTTGATGCTGCCATAGTCAACTGAAAATCTCGTACATTTTGTTGTTTTTTCTTTACTTTTTGCATAAACATTTTTAAAGACTGATTACCATGGAGAATCTATATAATATAATATTGGTATATATACTGGTTTGTACAGCAATTCTTTTTCTTTTTCTTCAATTTTTTTTTTATTTTCTTTTTGTCTTGCTAATTAAAACTCTGTCGAACATAAATGTAAACATTTATTTCATCTGCAAATTTATTTACAGGCCGTCAACAGCTGCATAGATTCTTAAAACAAGACACAGTACCCAGTATTTTTCGTTGGACTTGATTATCGAAAATGCCTTCATCAAGAGCAGATAGATATAAACAACGATTAACAAGAAAACTTGATTTTGCCATATCAGGACCGCTGCTGTCGCCATCTGTGAAAAGTTTTGCCTGTGAATCGGTCATCTTGGAACGGCTTCATTTAGTTTGTTTTCCTTGTTACAGGACGGTACGATGGTGCTAAAGCAAGGCATAAAGTTGCCGGCGGCGGACCCGGCGACGGCTTTGAAGTCGAGCCTAGTTGGGGAAAGCGGTTAGTATTCACATGATTGATAACGAAAACTAGCAGCGCCCGCGGTTTCACTCACGTGTCACCCACAAACTATTTAAATATTTGTACGGTTAAAAAAATTGCTATATCAAAACAAAGTTAAAGGTTTTTACAGAAAAACCAATGTAATCTTTAAGTGGTTTTGATGTAATGCCTGGGTGACCTTTTAGTTCCATTGCCTTGTCACATTTCATCAGCATAAATTCTGCAAAGAGACCGAGTAGGGACCTATACCATTTTCACGCTTCAAGCATTTAACAGTGATCTGGCAATGCAAATCAGGACGTGCGAGCGCTAACTACCTACTGAATAAACCTAGAAGTTGCCTCTCTCTCTAGCGCTTGACTTTTATCTCTTCTGTTTGAATTCTTCCCACATAATTGGCCCGTCTAGACGGGCCAGCCACGTACTTGTAGCTTCATACCTAAAGTGCGGAGTGCGCCAGGCCTGGTAACACTTGTCGCTTAGTAAATATGAACCGGTTCTATTTACTTGCACTGCACACGTTTACTAATACTATACACTAATGAGTACATTAACACGTAAGGTATTACTAAGCATTAGCTACGAAGCCCGTTCCAGTCATAAAGGAGAATGTGTAATACGATGTTTTTTTTTCAGACGCAAACAAAGAATCTCCGAAGCCAGCGCCGGCTCCGACGAGGTGCGAATTGGAATGATTGAATGCATCAACTTAAAAGCATAATAGATGTAATCATTTGTCAGGGACTCTCCTTATGCAATAGTACACATTTTTTACCATCCTCTGAAGTCTTGTAATGGATTTTAATATTTTAATACAGTTTATGTCAAATGTTGAAATTGTAAAAGCTGTTTCACACATTGTGGGGTTGCGTCTCTCGGCTTATACACTCTGTAACAAAAAGGTTCAACAATACTAAAGGGTATGTATTTATAATTATTAAGAACTTTTAGTATGGGGCCAACACAGAATTCGAGAAAAAAATCTGCTATTCCATACATTTTGTCCAAGGTCAATGAACTTTTTGTAAGGAACAGCTGATATTTTTTCGCGGTATCAATAAGGTTCCCACAGAAAAGCGAAAGCCCTACTTCTTAGGTTAGAACGGCGGTCAAAACAATGTTCTAAAGCAATTGCATGGAAAACCCCTGTCGGCAGTTTCACACTTATTTGTATAGAAACTACGACGAAAAAATTCCAATAATTGTTCGCGCATTTGAAGTAAAACGCTAGAAATTCCATTTTGCAACAGATTAAAATTGATCTGATTACGATGCAATGTGGTTTGGTTTCCTACGCGTCTATTTAAATTGTCTTTTTGAGTATTCTTAGATTAAAAACATGTATTATTGGTAGAATTGTCATCTAGTGCATTTGCACTTAATGCCGGCTAGCGCGGCCCGTCACATTTCCGTTCTATTCACCTCTCACTTCAGTGGTTGTGCCCATAGTAAAAGTTGTTCATAATGATGCATACATACACAGTATTGTTGAACTTTTATGTTACACATTGTGTAAGAATAATGCTGATGCCAAAAGGCAGTCGCTACATATTGTGTTTTGTTTAGTTACATTTGTACTCATTCGATGAGCGTACGAAATCAAAGGACAGGTACAGCGCTCAGGTTGGGTGGCGTGCCTTGGGAGATGCCTGATTATGATGATGATGATCATGACATACAGTGCACCATCACTCTTGGCGTTTAATCCTTCTTAATTACTACTAATATAAACGCGAAAATGTATTTGATGGTTTGTATGTTTCCCTCTATGCTTGTTCGGTTGATTTTTATTTTAAAAGAACTATTTTATTTCATAGAGATGGTTGGATAGACGGAGGGAGACAATACTTTTAAACCAGGAAATATACAGGGTTATTGCTAACTATTATATAACAACCCCTCACGTAACATCTGAACCGCATAAAGTACAAGTTTTGCCCCAAGTCTATTAAAATACGTAAACAAAGTCAGCTGTGTTCCATAGAAATTATTAGTTATATAGAATACTCTTATATTGTGCACACACGACGTAAAAAAAAATAACAATAAAAACAAGTACCTTAGGATCTAGTGCCTCTTGTGGCACTACAATAAATAAATAAATACCTATTGGGGGACATTTTACACACAGCGCCATCTAGTTCCATACTAAGCAAAGCTTGTGTTATGGAAACCAAATAGCTGATAGAATACCTTATATACAATTTTATTTTTTCGTAAATACATACTACACCTAACAATAAATGGTGGTTAATATTCATTTTACCTTGTAGTGTAGAACTCTACTGTAGAGTCCGACTGGGGAAGTACCACACCTTTGCCAGTCAAGCAGTAGTGTGCAAGCGTTACTGTGTTTCGGTTTGAAGGGCGATGTTACCAGTTAAACTACTAGGCATGAAGAGATGTGACATCTAATATCTCAGTGTGACGAGCGCAGTGCAGTGCGGCGCAGGATTCAATTACCAAGTTCGCAATTCTGGCTGCTACTGTTATAGGCAGGTGTGACGTTTACCACTAGGCGAACGACTCGCTCGAACGTCAATCCATTCCATAAAAAAGTCCCTTGGCGAAATGTATGGAACAGCAGATGTTTTTTACTCGCGGATTTAAAATGTATAGCAGAAGTGAAGAGAATACAAACTCTTGCTGTGCAGAAGTTTATCTTAAGAGGTTGTTATATAGTTAGCAATAACCCTGTAAAGGTTATTTCCAAAGATTATCAACACTCGCTTAGCTAGCTAAAAATTAAGTTTGTAAACACAATACAATTAAAGTGCTTTATTTTAAGATAAGTAACGTAAAGGCAATTTATTTGTCGCTGTTTAGTTTTAGCATAGGTTATTTATAAGGTGTAAGTACCTAATATAATTCTATGATCTTACGGATTCACCTGTATTTACTTACTTTTAGTGTAAAAATAATAATTATTTTTAAGGCCTTGCACCCAAGTTACATAATTAAATAAAACTGACAGTATTGATTGCCTGTGGTCCTACCACTCTTACTGGTAACATCGAGGAATTGTATTTTTCTCGTGGCCAGTTCTATGTTTGTTTTTTCTATGGTCCTATTAAGAGGGAATCCGGTCTGCGGTCCTCCATACGAACTTACACTCCTATTTTCTTCCTAGATAATGCCTCTAGACCTAGAGCAATCTTTTTTTATATAAAGTCTAGGTCTACTGTAGACATGTCTCTGACATTTCTTTTTTTTTTAGCAAAGATAAATTTCAACACGCAAAAATCACTGAAGATTTTCTTAAAGTGACGTTGCACCGGTAATTCCACAGTTAATGGAATAGTATTTCCATTAACTGTGGAATGTGGAATGAAAAAGCGAAATAACCCCTGTTACTGCCATTAGAACTAAGCGGTAAGATCACGAGCATTGAATGGCATTCGGGCCTAGTGCACTGTGAACAGATTGGGTACGAGTTTGTACACCTCGCCTTTGAGTTGGAGATGGCCGGCCGGAATCTTTCTATCATAGTCAAACTTAAGTACAGAGTATTATCTATACATTTTTCTGTACTGTTCTTTACAAACTCGGATTGATCAAAAGTTTGTTAAAATAAGGTGCTGTTTTATCGCCTTAATATCTTTTACTTCGTAATTGTGTATTGATTGATCTATGAAATTGAAAGAGTGTGTTAAAACCAAACAAAGCAATAAAGAAAATTAAATATTAACTTAAGTATTCGATGAAATACGTTTCACACATTGAAAATCGTCTTTTGTGTTTTGGCATGTACATTTCGTAAATTTTCGAGAAAACTGGACATCAAAAACATTTACACCATATTGTTATGAACTAGATTATAAATAAAGCATTAAACGAATGAAATATAAATTGTCATGTTTTTAATCATAATATTTTGTATCACAAGTCGCGAGTAGCATTTATATACTTTACCTATTTTAACCGACTTCAAAAAAGGAGGAGGTTCTCAATTCGACTGGTTTTTTTATTGTAGTAGAGTTATCCGTCACGCGATAGAAACGCGCATTTGCAACATGCGCCATGTTTACTGTAGGGCCTCTCGTAGTGGATATGGAGACTTAAATTGTATCAATGCTAATCGCAACTATCGATACAAGTTGCCGATGTTCATCTCTACTCCCTCGTATTCGGACACTAAAACTTGCGCGGGCGCACGTCTGCGGCGCTTGAGGAAAAGTGTAAAGTTTTTCAGTTTTTACACGCCCGCGCGAGTTTTATTAGACGCCCTAAAGCATGCGCGAGATACTATTGCTGCCGCCCTGTTGATCTTATTCCAATGTCCTTCCAGTTTTATTGATATAATATATAATAAAACGACACTGAAAGGCAACAGAAAAAGTATCGCGTGATCCTGGAAAAATGTGGAATTTAAAATCAATCTGAGTGTGAATATTAAGGAAATAGAAGCCCCTCTAAATTCGTATTGTACTCAATACGCATCCGCTGGATGCCTGGGCGTCAATAGCGCGTAAAATGATGGTTTAGTTTTTCTACTCGCCCATAGATGTCGCGTACAAGCGCGCAACTCTGAGTAGATGTCGCCTCATGTCACCGCCCTTTCATCGAGGCTCCGCGCGGGCCGGTTCAAAATCATAAGTTTATCAAACGACATCAAAAATCCGCGACAGTCGGCTGTGCAGCTGGCTCCAATACGAAACCCTTATATTTTTAAATAATAAATATTTTATAAAGAACTGTATTTCAGGAAGAACATAAAACAGTCCTACACGTTTTAAGTGCAGTGCATCTAGTGTTTGCTTTCATCAAGTTCTTGGAGACTGAATCTTGGTAAGTTAATTTTGTTTTATTTATTTATATAGGTTGGTATATTTATTTCTTTGAATAATTACGTAACCGGTTTCTGCACTTGTAATAGATATTACCTAATAACTATTATATTGTTCATTTCTGTATTTGTCCGCAAAATTAATTGTGTTCACTTATGAAACAAACAATGATTTCTTACTACTTAATAAATTATAAAGACACAAGACAAACATACAATATTTCATTTATTTTTGAATTTACCTAGATATTGTGGTAAATTAATTTCGTGGATAGTTTTGGAGTGCTGTACAAATTCTGAGCTAGATTGGTTTTCGCTAAAGATAACTTTTAAATGATAAGATAACACGCATGCCCGTCTATTGTTAGCGTTTATTGATAAAAACGCTATTACTTTTAGGTCATTTTCATTAGTAAATAGTATCCCTAATAGTATATATTAGTATAGTATATAATAGTAAATATCCTATCACTAACAAAATATTGCTCTCAAACTTTATAGTATAAATAATAGGTACCTATAAGAGTACATAGTTTACCATATAAGTCCTTTCAAACTAATTACTAGGATTGCTTTTCTAATTACCTAACATACGTACCTACGTGACTTTGTTTCATCTAGTGAGATAATTTAAATATTTTAAGTGTTTATTGATAAAACACTGAATGAATCAGTCGTTACTTTGCGGAAGTTCATCTGTAACTTTTTACTACAGATTAAAATCATAACGTTTTTTTATGGAATGGATTATTTATCCCTCGATAGTACAGCGGAAATACACTAGAGATACGGTTTACCGTTGGATTGATGAAACACTATTAGCTTGTATGCTATTTTCATTGCTTTTTATATTTCATACCACGACTAAGAAAATAGTCCTAATAGTTTATAGTAAAAATAATAGGTACCTAAAGCGAATACATTACAAGTAAACTACATAATGAGTCTTATGAATCTATTTACTACAAGATTGTTTTTCTAATTACCTTACATACGTGACTGTCATTTGTTTCTTCTAGTAAGATAAATATGTTTAAACATAATGACTGGATTTCAGGGGGCTTCGTAGCGAATGCTTCGTACTAATACCTTTTGTGTAAACGTACTGGTTAGTGCTTAGTATTAATAAGCGACATTGCAAGTGAATGTAACCCGATCCTGTTTACTAAGCGACAAGTGTCATGATAATATCAACGAATTAGTACTAATGAGAAGTACGAAGCCCATGTAATCTAGGCATTAGAACTCTCTTATCCATCTCTCTTGTGTAGTGGTAGGACTCTACTGCAGAGTCCGCCTGGGAAAGTACCACGCCTTTGCCAGTTATTCAACCGCCAAGCAGTAGTGTGCAAGCATTACTGTGTGCCGGTTTGAACGGCAATGTTACCAGATAAATTACTGGGTATGAAGAGATTTAACATCTAATATCACAGGGTGACGAGCGCAGTGCAGTGCGGCGCAGGATTGTGTTCGCAAGCTCACAATTCTGGCGGCACTGCTACTGTTAGTGGCAGGCGTGACGCTTACCATCAGGTAAAAGTCTTGCGCGTCTCGTCACTTGACTGTATAAAAAAAACATTCACAAATTCCCTCAGTTTTCCTACTTTCAAAGCCCTAAACTAGATCATCTATTCTATTGCTATAAGGTTAGCACTTGGATATAAAAAATTACCACCTATATAGCGTCAGCGAGATTAAAGGTTTTGCATAATGTAGGTAGAGTCATGCTATACTTAACCTTACCTTAATAGGTACTACCTAAAACGATGTCTTGCGACTATGAAGTCATATTTACAAATGTGGGACGGATATTATTAATATTAACTACCTACTGTATAATATAACGGCACTTACATAAAAAGGGAGGACAAATAAGCTCACCTCATTCAATGCCGCCCATAAAGTAGTGTAAAGCTTGCGTAGATTTACACCTATATAACCTACTTATTACATAATTCAATAAGATTTGTATTTCTTACAGTAGAAAGACGAAACTTGATAACAAAAAATAAAGAATTATGAAAAAAAATAAGAAGAATTCTTTCTTACGGTAGAAAGCCTTTAGAAATAATTCTAGAAGTCGAATTCGTTTTTTTTTGTATTAGTTTAATTGCTTCTAAGCTTAGCTAAAAATATATGAATATTGAGTACATCTTTCGGGCGATGATGATGATGATGATAAAAAGTAGCCTATTATGTTGCTCTGGAAAATAGGGTATCTCCATTTCGAGTTTCATCCAAATCCGTTCAGCCGTTTTAGCGTCAAGAGGTAACAACACACATACCGACAAACTTTCGCATTTATAATATTAGTGTGAGCTCTTTCGAAAATATTTCTTTTCGGAATTTAATAGAAGATTCAAAATTTATATATTATGTACTCTGTGATTAGGTATTTGTAATTCGAATCATTTATCAGAACCATGTTACAGTTCAGCTGACTGCCCCAATAAAACGTGAATACCGTGATGTAATAAGACACATAATTCCACTGAAAGTTGACTTTTACAATTACACCGTTGACATTGAGACATGAAAATCGTAAAGTAGGAAGAACCAAAAAGCGGCATCCTAAACGGCTAGTGTCAACAATGGGACCTACTTGTTAATTCCGCGCTATCGAGCTGTGGCCGAAACCAACGTGCTAAACGATTGGACATGGCAATCGGCCAGAAGATACGGATTCGTTTGATGCTGAATGCTGATGTACCGAGACAAATTTCGCACATACAACAATCTTACAGGGCTGCCAACTCGAGTTCAACGCATCGACGAGAATTAGGTCGCAAAAAACGAACTCAAGCATCCTGCATCCTTACACCTTACCTACCTAGGTTTTTATGATTGAGTGAGATATCTAAAATATGTATTAATCACCCGTACATAACCTAATCCCAATTAATAAAAAATACAATCAATCTCGGATAAAGCCAGACAGATAGATACGGTATCTGGACGTTATTGAGCTAGACCTTATCAGGGGAAATGGCGGTCAAAGGCAATTTTTTTAAACACAACGGTATACAGGTTTACGTGGAATGGTAGTAGATTGTATTTAAGCTCAATGTACTAATCACAAAAAAAAACGCGATATAGCAAAAGTCAGTGACAAGTGTCAAAGGGATAGATAGATAGATAATTAGGTAGATAGACAGACAGATAAGGGACAAAGGGAAAGGGGAAAAGGTGTCAAACTACCAGTATTAACACGGTTTTTTTTTACCCGTGTTACTACTGGTTGTACCACGGGCCATAAACGCCGATTTCGGGATTGCTTCTATAGTAAAACTTAGGGAATATGCATGGTTTTTTAATTCACTCACAAAAGAGCTGACTCGCAACAAAATAACACATCGTAACTAAAATTTAAATAATTATGTGCACTAGTTCCTACCTCTATGATGTCATAGATTAAGAATAATACTTAATCTATGATGATGTGCACAAATAACGAAGCTATAAACATTTTAGTTTCATGTTAGAAAGGGAGGGCTCTATGCTAGCAAATGATGACAAAATCCACGTTTCCAAAAAAAACCAAACCAGCACGTGTTTTGCTAGAAAGGGACAGATGACTCTCTCCCAAATACTTTGAACGCTTATATTTCAGGACTTTACCAGCCAATTTTTTTTTTTCGTTGTAAGCACCAGATTCAGTGAAACTCTCCACTTATCCTATTATTTTTAATAATCAAAACACATGCATATTCCGTATTCACAATGATAAGTATAAATTACCTTCTTCTCTTTTTCGTCTTCTTCTTCTCATGACCCTGTATATAATATACCCATCTGCTACTTCGTGCATATACCATGCTCGAAGATCTGCTATCCTGTAATGCCAAGTAAAACTGATCGATTACTTGCTCTACTATTAGATCCGGTTTTATCAGGTTTGTTAGCAATGCTCACATGCGGGTAAATTTTACCGTAAAAAGGCCTTGCTGCATCCGATTGTTTTCAGTAAACTTTCAACATGTTTAACTCATGCGTGCCTTGTACCCTACTAACAATATTTTGTCTTTGTGGTTTTCGCAGAGCATGCCTATTGTCGTTTTGTTAGTAACATTAACTTGAAGCGCAAGACCCAAATACCAACCATGGTAGGCATAAGCAACTAAGTTTTTTGTTGATCATTCCAGAATTTAATCATCACGGGATTTCCGTTGCTCAGCGATAACGATTGGCAAAAACAACTAGTTGTATATTAAAATAAAAATACACAAAAAATATATTTTTTTCCTCAATTCCAATATACGACCGACCTAGCTTTTTCTAAGATTCGTCATAATATTTCGGATAGGGGATTTCCGCTGCCATTTTAATAACATTCACTTCATTAAACCAGACCATTTTTTACATGATAAATTTGATTCATACGTGAGTCACTAGATTTTGTACGAATTTTTTTTGGTTCTTGACCTTAGCTGTCTGGTAAAGGCTTAGCACGTTTCCTATACGCAGGTGGTCTAGCGGTACAAATTTATATACCTTCTTGTATGAGCTAGGCCAAAATGTCACACGCTCTTTAATTCTGTGAACGCGTCAAAAAAATATAATTTAAAAGAGGTGTGTCACGACTTCATAATGTTATATAATGTGCTTAATGTTTTCTTATAAAAAGGAAAATATAATACTCTTGAATATAAAACATTAAAAAAAAGCAAAAAAAATTATAAAAAAAAAGGTTAGGTAAAATGTACAATAGGTACTCATTTCATTGATCGTCAAATCGGAAGACAGTTTGATGAGTTTCATGCGAACGCATTACCAATTTAATGAGCTAAACATTCTGATGTGAAACACACGCTCTTAATTCTGTGAACGCGTCAATCTTTTAAATTAGAAAATAAACATTTAAAAGAGGTGTGTCACGACTTCATAATTTTATATAATGTGCTTAATGTTTTCTTATAAAAAGGAAAATATAATACTCTTGAATATACAACCTAAAAAAAAAAAGCAAAAACTAAATTTAAAAAAAAGGTTAGGTAAAATTTACAATAAGTACTCATTTCATTGATCGTCAAATCGGAAGACAGTTTGATGAGTTCCATGCGAACGCATTACCAATTTAATGAGCTAAACATTCTGATGTGAAACACCAGCGCATTCATTATAATTATTTATGTCGCAGGCTTTACGACCATCGGGTGTTGATAGAGCCAGGCTTGTATTGTAGAACGCTTGAGAGCCATGACGACTGTCAGCTTTGTGTGCCAAACACCAGCACTTGCGTTCAATACTTACCTACAGTGCGTGGTGGAACAAATCATGCTATTCACGATGATCACGCTCTGCTCGGTAGCCGATGGCCAAGTATGTTGCCTGAAACATTTGCTAATATCGTTGTATTTACATTAACTATATAAAGAGTTGTAGGACGGACGCCTTAACACTCGATGGAATGGCGACGTATGTAACGCAGTGGGCAGTGACTACTAGCGAAATTCCCAAGATGGTGAGCTGATGATAAGTGACTATCATTGCAAAATCGCTCTTGAATATACAAGCAATTAGCATCATTTCTTGTTTCTTGTAAGCTTAAAGGGTTAATATTTTTATTTAATACTGCTAGATGTTTTGGAAAAAATATTAATCCTTCCAATATCTGATAATAAACATGGCACAACATTACAACGGCGCTCGCATTGTCTGATAATGTGCAGTGAATGAAAAATCATTCTTTAGCAATGTCAAGCAAAGCCGTTGTCAATTGCTATTCAGTGGTTGGTAATTAATGTTCCTTGAATCTTGGATTATTTTTAATGTGTGGACTGACGCACTAAGAAGGTAATGAGGCTATAACGGTTTGCAATGTGCCATAATTTATAAATCGGTTGTGAATACCATCCACAGCAAAGAATAATTATTACATAAGCAGTCTTCAAACTTGCTGGTTATTAAAAACACGTCGCCATAGCGAGGATAAGCCTACCAAACAACCTATTGTACAATAGTTTAGGCCAGATATGATCGTAACCAATACGTCGAAAATTCATATATTCATCGAAAAAATAAAGTTCCTCTACTATAATGCATTATTTATTTATAAAAACTGATAAGTTTAAGTTTAGAATACAACGTATTTCGTTTAGGTGTCGGTCGACAATCGGTCACCTTGTTTAGTCATCCAAAAAAACGAGATGCATTTTATATGCCCACATTACAAAATAATAAACGCGGACGGTTATTTTTTGCATCATTACTATTTCGGGTTTAATATTATTCAATCTCAAAAAGAATTACAATTCACTTGTATGAGAACATATTTAGCATACAAAAATATTGTTTAGTGCCGTACATTTTTAAACAAAAATAAGGGTAGGTCTATTATTCTTTAGCAAATCGCATTCAAACCGGCAGCCAGGCCGGCTGCTCAATGCGCATATGGGACTACTCATATTAAGGTTTTCTCGAAAGAAGCGAAAATCAAGGGTATCAAACTTTGAGAGAGAGAAAGGTAGATCCTCCAAGGTATCAAACCTATAAAAACTTCAAATTTAAAACAGGAATTAAAAGAACGACCATCTAACGTCTATGTATAATTTTGGAAGTGGGTTGATGTTTTTTTTATCGATTGGAGTGACGAGTCGAGCGGGACGTTCGGCTGGTGGTAAGCATCACGCGCGCCGCACTGTTCTGCGCTCGTCAACCTGAGATATTAGTAGCAATAAAATTTCTTCATACCCAGTAATTTCTCTGGTAACTTCACCCTTCAAATCGAAACACATTAATGCAAGTATTAATGTGTTTCGATTTGAAGGGTGAAGTTACACTACTGCTTGTATTGCACACAGTAATCTGTGGTCCTACCACAACAGAATGTAGTTGAGTTCGACCCCGAACCTCTACCCCTCATCAATGAGTTCTTGGATTATTTGGTACGGGCCGCTGTTTGAGAGTAATTCTATACCCGGCAGTGGGACATCAAATACTGTTGCCGATAAGTAGGTATTACAGACTGATTCAAACTTAATGGCGGCTGTGAAGTGCGCTGCAAGCGAGACTTTGCGATTGTACGCACACCGCACGCCTAATTTTTGATACTGCGCAGCGTCTCGCGACTAAGTTCACAGCCGCCATTAAGTTTGAATCAGCCTGTAGCCTGTACTTGAGCTACTTGACCGAGCAAAATAAAAGTTCTCGGTTCTACTTGGACGAATGGCATTTATAGGTACTATATGTATTATAAACGTTCGTATTTTTATTTGTTTGACGATAACTTGTGAATCGTTGATCGGATCTTTATGAAAATTTATAGGAAAGTAACTAAATTGAATTTCAATAAGTTGGTACTTAAAAAAAACCGACTTCAATTTCGTTTACCTCGATGTTTTTTTCGTATCCTCTGAAGTATGACCTACGAAACATCATCAAAATCAATTCGTTATTGGCGGAGTAATCGCGTAACAAACATACAAAAAATTATTTAAACCTAAATATTTATCTCCTAGTAATGTTGTGCATAACACGACTATCTTCCGACGTATTACAGTGTTGCTAGTATTTAGAACTATTTGCTACAGTGGCGCCACTATATCCTACTTTTTTGTCAAGCTATACAATTGAATGTCTCTGTTCTTACGATGCCAATCTTAGTTCGTGATGGGATGGGCTATGAGCTTGACAATGATTGACAGGAGACGGTTTGCTTTATAGCCCGACTAACTTACTTCAACAGATGAGCGAGGGAGCCACCATCGTGATTTTTTAACAAAACAGCCAGCTGCCTAATGTTTATTTTTAGTTTTCCTTTTAACCAACAGTACAAATAAGTTGGTAGCGCTGTACAAGTTCTTTAATCATGGCAGTTAGCAGGCAAACAAACGACAAATTGTTTCGCTCTACAAATATTTGCAAGTGTTTCTCTCATCAAATATTCCGAAAACAAACATGTCTGAAACTTATCTTTTTCACTGGTCGCCGCTACGATTAATCACAATTTCAGTAAATTATCAAGCTATAAACATGATAAAATGAATATATAGGTGTAGGCACTCAATATATCTTCAGATATTAACTGCACTAGAGCGGAATGATGTCAGACTCAGACCTCAGTTCGTTTTATTTCAAGACTGGCTGCAACCCACGGATTTGCTTGCAACTTTAAAAAAAACTGATGTTATCGGGGGATTCTCTTCTCTGTAATCAGAGTAATGTAAAAAAAAAACAAATCCCAAAAAAAATACAAAACCAAAGCAAAAAATAAAATAAATAAAACTCTATGCTCTGTACCTGTTTGGTACTGTTTGATATCATCGACTAGCAATATTAATATCGGCTCTGTTATTCTGTAGCATAGGTCATTATTATTTTTCCATAGCATAAAAAACCTTAAAGCTTTTCCTAAGCTTTAAGGTTTTTCACGTAGCTTTATTTTGCTTTTCCATTTCATTCATAAAAGGTAATAAACAGATAGAGTTACTTTCGCATTCATATTAGAACGTAGTGATATCTTTGATATTAATGCAAAGTGTGATTGCAACGGAAATAATTACTTTATAACTATTATACACCTGGTCTTATTTGCATATACTATTCGTAAGTCAGGCCGCCTAGCACGCGAGTCTTGATAAAAGTCTATCCACACATTTTATCCCGCGAAAAGGTGACAGACCTTTCCATATTCTAGCTTTGTCACGTTCCGCCCGGAGGAAAACCAATTAGTTATCGGTGCGTGTTGGCAGAACAGCTGACCTCAACCTAGACATCGGTATAAATAAGCGAAGTCGTTAATTCATTGTAATTTATGACCCGTCTTACAGATTTTATGTTAAGGTGGAAAAATAAATGGGCTTATGGTAATTAAATGGCGGTGGGCGGATCTTTTCCGCCCGCCCAGCGAACAACGCTATTACTTGGTATTAGGAAATGCGGACCGGACGTCCGGTGATGTATGTGAACACCGTTTTTACTAGTTCGCTATTATTGTTGTTTAGCCTTGCCTTGAGATTACTGGTACTTTTGTAAAAGTTGTTTACCTAAATTCGATCAGCCTCTACGTTTGCCAATGTTTCTATATTTTGCCGCTAAGCAGTTACTGTATTCCGGTTTGAAGGGTATTGTAGTTGTAAATTACTGGGCTTTTGGGTCTTAACAATGTATCTCTCAAAGGTATGAGTCAAACCAAGCCTAATAAAAAAAAATTTTTACAAAAGGCCCGCAGTCTGTGGAGCTAATAAATACTTTAAAAAAAACAAGTCTAATAATAGGTATCTGAAATAATAAAGTCTGTAGAAGTTGACTGGAGTAATAGGACAATAAATTGAAAACCATCATCGAAATAGCTCAAGATTGAGGTAGTACGATTATACGATATGGAACTGAAAAATATACTTCAGGAGAAGTGGTTTATATATTCGAAAAACACGACCGTGGCTCCTTCACACAACTCTATATCAATTAGTGATACGGCAACTGATAAATTAGTTTTTTTGTCCGGCTTAACCAAGTTCAATTCGGACATTACGTAAGCTCGATATCCTGTCTGGTACATAATAGCAAAATTATGGTAGCAGCTTGAAGAAAAAAACGACGATTTATAACTTGTATTTCCGGTCACAATAAAATAATCAATCGTAAAAGAGGTTAGGCGGAACGACAGTAATAACCCGAAAGGGTCTTATTGTAATTAGCTGTTGGTCTCATATGTAAACTAATTCAAAAATCATTGTAAATTATTACTATACATATGAGACCAACAGATCTGATACCGCGTTAAAATCAGTTGTTCTTTATCACAAATATCATTTTTGTATAGAATAGCATTTTTTTCACGTTTTCAGAGTTGTAATAGTAAAAGTTGTTCGTATTAATGAATAGCACCTATCCACTTAGTACTTACCTTTCCGCGTATCCCTGTTAGGAGTCATTGACTTAGCAGCAAAGCGTCGATGAATACGTGATTATAAATAGAGTTTGGTATTGAGACTTCTATTAGGTAATCGCATCATATTTAAATTACTAAACGTTGGCAAGCGACTTGTTACAACCTTGACATTGCTGGTTTAGGTTTTAGCGTAATAGAACAGACATACTAAACTCCACTATTAAGGCTCCAGTATACAAATACAAAATAGTTAATTGTTTCATAAACATAATATGAACAAAGAATTTGAACAACCCTGCGTGCAGCTTTAGCTTTAGCTGTGTTGCAGCAGACAGTGTCTTCCCAGAATATGAGATAACAATAAAAATGTAACTAATCCAGCTTAAGATAGATGAAATGGTATAGATAAGTGAGTGTGTGCGGGGGGTGTGTTGTGTGTGTGTATGTGTGTGTATGTGTGTGGGGTGTATGTATGTGTGTATATGTGGTTGTGGTATAAGTATAATTAGGTAGATAGATTTCTTCTGTATCTTTATTGCTCACACCAAAGAAACATACACACAAAGTAAATAAATTAAATACTAGTGCACAAATGGCGGCCTTTTCGCTAAAAGCGATCTCTTCTAGGCAGCCTTAATAGTTTTTGAGAACTGTGTAGGTAGGTATTACTAAAAAGAACGTACCTACGTGAGAACTACCTACGTAAAGGACTGAAAAATATTTAATGACTACGATAACAAAAGTACTAAGCGTAGCAACTTGTCACTACAATAGTAGACTCGTATAATTATCTTATCTCAATGTCATATGAAACACGTAGGTAAGTTCTTCTATAAAACAAAAATATAGGTTTGCGTTTGGCCGCCATCTCGCGGCTCGCCTGATGATCCGATGATGCGGTCTACATCATTTACTATGAAGCCACAGAGACATAAATTCTCCCTGTGTATAGAATGTCATATATCTGTGTAAGAGACGAACACTGAAATGGCGAAAAAAACAGATGTACCTGATAAAAAAACATCGTTCTAAGAACTTATGTAATAGCTGATTTTTCTTCGCGATTTCAGGTTTGGCTCTATAGTCAAAGTTGTTCAGGATAAGTACAATGAGCTTCTTTCCGTAACCACTTACCGGAGTATTTTTCATCTTCAACGGCCAGAAAACGTCCAGTATTAGAGGAAAGCGTCCACCTTAATAGGGGGCCTCTGCCATAATCCCCACGCCTGGCAGGCGCTTTGGGGATCGCAGGATGCTCACTACCGTTAACCGAGAGGACGCAGCTGCCCGTGCTTCGGTGGTTCTGTATGCAGTTTTAGGACATACCTAGGTCCACACTATCACAGTAACATGTATTTATTGCTACTTTATTTATATCAAGAACTTCTTAAAAAATTACGTTCCTAAATGGTTATGTTAAGAACTCAACAATAATAGTTGAATCCAAAAACAATTGAACGCTCATCACCGAATATAAAAGTTTATTAACTTACGTATATAGCCTCATTCGTATTAAAATTCTTAGATCTTGATTCACTGGTTCATGTATATCTATACAGTCTCACAATCAGTTAGATAATTATGTAGCTCAGAAAATGACGAGAATTACACACAATTACCAGTTAATGAACGATAATCTATAGATAGCAGGTTTTCTGTAATTTAAAGAAATGTCAATGAAGGTTCACACTCGTAGAGTTTTTAGCAAATTCACACCCAATTAACACGCGAGCAAAAAAGTTGCTAATTTAAAATAGGATTAGTTAAAAGTTATATTTTTTACTAATCTTGTTTTAATTAGATCTAGATAACTATTCTTCTTTTCTTCTCTTCTTCTTTTGATTTTTTTATTGATTTTTTCTACTATTAGAATAATTAAAGGTAAAACCTTTTATTGAATGGATACTCGGACTAAAGCTTCGATTATATTTTCATTTCCGGTTTACATCCGGTGATCATAATTATGTCAAAAACATGTCAGTCCAATAATGATAAACGGCCGAAATCAAAAATATTTTAAAAGTCAACAAAACAAATGAATATAGGTGTTTTTTTGTCTGAAAATCGTACGAAATGAATAGGCATCAGATAACAATTAGATCTATATCTACAAGTAGATGAGCTAGATTCTCCAAGCAATGAATACAAGTCTAACTCGAGTCTATTACATTTATTTAAGTACTATCTTGTATGGATCTTATACCTAATGCAGCAAAAAGAAAACTCTTGCCTTTTGTTTGGCCTTGTGGTAGAGCCGTGTGTAAACATTGCGTGTAAACAGTTTTTCCTGAATGTAATATGTATAAAAAAATTGTATATAATTTTCAGGAGCACCTGCTTCCATAACGGTATCATAAACATAAACATGCTAATCTTACTTGTAGTACATAGGTAGGTACTTATAGATAAGTATTATAAAACATTTGTGCAACCTATATGTTTTTCTATTTGAAAACATAACCTGCTTTAATATTATTTTTTTACTGAAAACTGGCGTAGTTTTCTAACAATTTTTGTTTGTAAACGCTCCGTGAGGGCCTGTGCCGAAGCTATAGTCAGAGCATCCAGCTTAATTAGACATGAGTTATCCCGCTTAAATATATCAAAAATACAGATATACTTAGTACCGATTTGTTATTAATTTTTAATCCTAGATCTCGTAATCCTTAGATAAAAATAAAATAAATTTCATTCATTTCTGATAACATGGTGCATCCATTGGTTGTTCTTCACTCGTCCTATGACGTCTCATCCTTCGTATTATTTTTTCTTAACTCAACCGTTTTCTACTCTCAACTCGTCCGACAGATATTTTAACATTTTATTACTCTTAACTCATCCTTTATGTATTCTTATCTCAGCCGACTTCAATATTTTTATAAATAATGGTTTGTACTGTTTGCGAAAAAATACAGTGTAAGCTTCCTCTAACTAGCCATTCCATTATACAGCAAAAAGGTCATCATCGTATGGTAGCATTGATTGTGAATTTCTTTACGTATGGTCGTATCACACTGTTAAGTCCGGCCTCTCTCTTGCTTTGTATATCTGCCTCAATCCTGTGATGTACAGCGGTTTTCAACTTTATTTTGGACCCCATTTGCTTTCATCCAAGCCTAACTGCGACTGCCTTTGCTGCTTAGCTGGCGAGGCACCATGGCACATTTTGTGTCCGCTTTTTCTATTAATTCTTTGGAGTTACGAGTTGAACGAGACGTTCAAATGCCCATAACAGTAACAGTGCAACTATAATATTTTTAATTTTTACTTATAGGTAATTATGTACTCAATGAAAAATTCAAAATACCTATTCATAAATTTGAATTCAGTTGTCAGACACATTGAGGTCACTTTCATGAGCTACTTTTTAAATAGAGCAGCGGAGCAGCCCCTCCGTGTTTGAGATTACGCACTAATGTGTACTCAGGACTTATAGTAAGCATTCATGATGATAGCATATTAAGATACCTAATGCAATTATTTATTTAACAGATACGGGAGCCATGTAGTATGAAAACATTTGGATCATCATCATTATCATCGTCGTTGTAGTGGTAGGACTATATTGCTAATGACCTGGGAAAGTACCAGCCAGCCAGTTATTCAATCGCCAAGCAGTAGTGTGCAAGCATTACTGTGTTTCGGTTTGAAGAACAATGTTAAGAGACAAATTACTGAGCAAACTGAGCGTGAAAAGATTTAACGTTTAGATGTCAAAGAGCGCAGTGCAGTGCGGTGCAGGATTTTGTTCGCAAATTCACTTGCACTGCTACTGTTATGGGCAAACGTGAAGCTTACCACAAGGCAAACGCCTCGCCAATCTCGTCAATCCATTCCAAATAAAGAAACGTAGCTTAATTTTTTTATTTTTATTTTGGGGGACATTTGACATCCAGCGCCATCTAGCCCCATACTAAGCAAAGCTTGTATTATGGAAACCAGATAGCTGATAGAATATAAGTATTCTATCAGCTATCTGGTTCCATCTGGTTATATAATTTTTTTTTCGTAAATACATACTTATAATACATACTACACCCAGACACAGAACAAACATCTATGTTCGTCACATAAATGTTTGCATTGGGTGGGGATCGAACCCACGCCCTACAGCTCTGAAGGCAGACATGCTACCAACTGAGCTATAAGGCTGTCTGTCTATTAGCCAACTGCAGATCGTATGCAACCTTACATTCCTGTATAAAAACATTTTAAAGATCAAAAGCTCCAATTAAGGAAACCGTGCGAAGCTACGCTCCTTTAGTGTATTTTTTTTTTGATGATTTTTATCATAGTTACACCTTATTATTATATCTCAAGCAAATTACATTAAGCAAAAAGTTGGAAATCTCAGCAAATGCGTTTAGTTCGATAAATTATAATAGGCATAATTATGGGTTGACGTCAAGTTACGAGAAACAAAATACGAAACGTACGATACGTTAAAAGAATTAAAATAAAATAAATAAAAAAGCCATTCCTTATTTTGTGTGTCGTAAGACTAGTAAGTGCTGTAACAATGAAAACGTGTTTGTCCGACAAAAAGTTAATTGCATATCGAAATCTTAATTCTATCCTTTTCGAAGTGCTGTGGTTAGAAAGAGATAGTTATGTCGAAAGGCTTTTTGTATCAAGATAGCTACGTCATTGCGGAGCTTGCGGAGCGTAAACCCCATCGTTTTCCTTCTACAATTCGTGGGATACAATTATGTTCGGCGTTCGGAGGCTGGCTAGACATCGCCACTTCTAGGTAACATTTGACTGGACGAAACAAAAAATTAAGTACTACGTATTTACCTTAACATTCAGTTCAGATTGAGGCTATCCACGGCATCATCAGAGCTTAGTCTGACTAATAGGTACCTACCTGATTATTGTCATTCGTATAAATTAAACATACTCTTTATTAAATAATTAAATATTGCTGGACATTTTATACAGCGTCGTCTGTCCTGAAACTACGCAAAGCTTGCAGAGATTTTTTAGTCTAATAATTAAAAAAAAAACGACTGCCTGCCAAAGAATTAAAAAAAAACATAATGGGACTAGTGTGATAGAATAGAATCTAGAAATACTTGCATTGATCAATTTATTTACTCAGTACAAGACCTGAAGTACCGTACTTCATAAATACTTACAAGTGCTTGAGAATGTAAATCGGTGATATTAGATACCTGTCTTTGTAATATATTATCTGTTTTTAATTGATGCGGGGTCAATATTCTGTGTAAATCCTTTTTTCTATCATGATGTCCAATAACGTCGGTCTTTTTTTTGTAGACAGGTTAGTCATATTTAATTATTATGTAAATGATTCAAATAAATAATCACGCCTGATAGTATCAGCTACTACGTCCAATTATTCGAATTACAACCGGATAATGAAGTACTTAATTGATAAAAAGGAGCGGTCTTTATTAACTTGCGAAATTATCGAGAAGCCACTCCTTTAAAATGAAGACATTTTATATCGATAACACAATCAAAATCGTACATAAAGAGTAAAAAATTGTGATATCAAATCATTTGCTTGTTTCGTGGCCTCATTTCTTTTTCTGGTTATAAAAATCAATAAACATAAATTACCGTCGCAAATCTTCTAATGCTAGGGCTTCACCTGCGTGACGCTTTACGTCCAGTTATCGGAATAATTAACGTGCAATAAATGATGCATTAAACAATGCGTTACATGGGCGGCCGCACTATTATTTGACTTTGAATATCGCCTAACGTCTAACGACATTAATAATGCCACTAGCTCATTAGCGCGCTAACGCCCGGCCATAACTGCGTACCGTATCAAATACAACGCTAAATAATGGCATTACACGCAGGAGAAGCCGTAGCATAATGGTAGTTAAACTGACGCTGACGCATCGAACCAATGTGGCCTCAAATACGAAGAGACGCAAGTCTCTCTGTCCTGTGCAATGTCCTGCCACGGGATGGGCTGCAGTTCGCACAGATCCCTCTCCGTAAGATCTAGGATCGGGGACACCCATCAAGACACCGACCGTTTGGTTGACCCATACTATCCTATCCCGATTCCTTCTATTTGGCCGAACCAGTGAAGACTTCTTTAGTTCCTATACCTAAAGTACTTATTTTTCTTCTCGACAACTATATACGAGACCTAGACTGATGCGAGTAGCGAACCGTCATCATCAGCCCGGAGACGTCCACTGCTGAACGAAGGCCTCCCCCTTAGACCGCCACACTGTACGACAACCTGTCATTTGCATCCACCGGTTGCCCGCGACTTTTACAATGTCGTCGGTTCACTTAGTGGGAGGCCTTCCTACGCTGCGTCTTCCGGTTCGCGGTCGCCACTCAAGAATCTTTCTTTCCCATCGGTTGTCAGTTCTTCGAGCGATGTGGCCTGCCCATTGCCACTTCAACTTGCAAATCTTGCGAGCTATGTCGGTAACCATATAGGTTGCCTGATGGTATGCCACTCTATCAATTCGTTTTCGTACATGTGTATGTGTGTTAATTTGTTATTTTTTTTGAATCGCCTATACGATATCTAGAGACTCGTGATGAAGTAGTTCCTTTGATTTTTATACGACGCGTATTCACCTCACGTAGCGTGCAACTAGCGTGAACATCGTGATGCGTTGTCAACGTTTGCTGAGTATTGCAGCTACTGAGGAGCAACTAGTAAGATGTTCGTACAAAACGCGAGTCGCTTTTCAATGGCGTCATGGGAGAAAGGCCTAAGTTAGCAGTTATACGCTGTGCTGGCATAGAATGGGGGGGGGGGGGCAACTTACTACATGGATCACTCCCTTCTACATAAAAATAGAAAACATATTTTTTTTTGGATTTTTTACTAACCACAAGATAGAAATGTGTATAATACCAAGCAATGTGAAAATTAATTTTGTTGATGTATTTTACAAAACATTACTCATGGATTATTTTTCTATCTATCTGATGGTGATGTCAATGCCTGCATACTTACTGAAGCTATTTTCTGCGTCTCTATTATGTGGTGGTTAGTCTACCTACTACAAAAACATCTCACGCCATCGATCCATCATCAACGCTAAAACGTCTCTACAAAGGTTCTCTGGCTATTACGCCCACGGCGTTGAGATTACTCTGCTCACCATTAAGTACCAACTGGTGCCATCGAACTCTACATTACAGCCTGCCTACCATATAATACGGTCATTCGTGCACGAGGCAACTCAAGTCAACCAAATAATACTCACATCGTGAATGACTGGGGAACAATTTGGAGGACCCAGTGGACGACCTGAGGCACACCACACATCATATGTAGTGACTTTATTGGCATCATATTTTGACTGCTTTATAGCTCAGTTAGTAGTACCTCTACTTTGTGATCTACAAGACAAACATTAATGTGGTGAACGTAGATGTTTGCTCTGTGTCTGAATGTTTTAAATGTTTGTATGATAAGTACCCTACGGATTAACAGAAAACAGTAGGTCTCTAATTAGTATTCTTTTATGTTGTTATGTAAATCCCTTATACACGCTTTGCGTAATTAGGGGCTAGATGGCACTGTATGATAGTAAAATACTCGTTTCGTGAACGAAGCTCTATTGAAGCGCACTGCAAAACGCGCACTGCAAAACGCGCTCTACATATTCGCGAAGTCGATCGAAGTTGGCCGTGGATGAGAGAGTAGAGAGACTATCGATTCTCAATTCGAATAGAGATTCGATTCATTCTGCCTCGCCTCGCCTCGGACGACTTCTGATTGTTGTCTGTTTTTGAGCCCGAGGAGTCTCGCGAGATCACATTAAATTCAGTCAATAGAGATCACATTAAATGTGCAGTCACGTACTTCGAACTGCAATCCATTTTGTAGTGATAGGACATTTGCCAATTATTCAACCTCCTTGTTTCAACAGCCACGTTATGGGCAGGAGTGATGCTTACTACCGAACGGTTCAATCGTCTCGTCACTCCATAGATAAAAAAGAACTTCATCGAGCCTCGTTGTTTTAACGGCTACCGCGATTAGTGCAGTTGACGTTCATAAGTCGTGATACTTCTCGAGTTACCGAACATACTTAATTTGATTGCCTACATATGCCTACATCCTAACCCGACGTAAGGTACCTCGAAAACAAGGCTGCCAGTGGCGCGTGAAGAATCAAATTACCTTTTCATCTCACCGGACAGTAACTACCTGTACAAGTGTACATGATACGCTTGTTTCGTTTTATATATGTAATTATTGGGTAATGGTGGGCAGCTAATGTGGACGTTATTTTATGAGACCTAAAACGTTATATATATCTGTGTTTGTAAACACTGTAAATTTAGCAAAACCTTTTATTATTGGGTTACATAGTTAAGTATACGCTTTTCGGTAGTAGGTACCTACCTAAACCCAAGCCTCAAGATCGGCTTTATGCCCCACTTTGTTTGGAGACAAAGTTTCATTTTATAAATGTCTGCCTTGTTTTAGTTTGTAGTTACTAGTTGTTACTTAAGTACTTTACTTTACGGAAATAAAGTTATTTGTAAAGTTAACTTCAAGGTTACGCGGAGAGGTATTACTATTACTACCCCAAAAGCAGATCATTGTACTCATTATTATGAACAATTTTCACTTTGGGGCCAACCCTGAATTTGCGAAAGGCGGAAATCAGCTTTTCCACACATAGTTGAAGATGAATGCAATCCTTCTATGGAACAGCCGATTTTTTTGAGTTCAGAGTTGGCCCGCTTAGTAAAAGTTGTTCACAATGATGAGTACCTACAATAACCTCCTTTAGGCTCAGTAATTCCGTTCCGTGTAACCCTGTATCTTGGCATTGTATACAGCTTTACGCAATGTCACGTCAATGTCACACCGGAAACCATTGAGCTTTCCGATTGCTTTTAAAATTCAGGGGTGAGGGTTACCCAAAGTTAAATATCGTAAATAAAGTTAATCTTTCTATGGTAGCTTGTAGCTTTTGTTGTAGTAGCGTTATATTATAAGACTAGTTTCGCCCCGGGATTCCAACCGCGGTGATAAATAAACAAAAAAAATGTGCAAATTTCACACAGCGCCATCTAGCCCCAATTTAAGCAAAACTTGTACTATGAGAAGCAGTTATAGCTGATACAATATTTATACATAATATAATTTTATTGGACCTGGGAATGCCCTATTACTGCAACCAGACCCACCGGAGGACGGGCAGCAGCGTCCTCTTGGTTAACGGTGGTGAGCATTCTGCGATCCCCAAGCCACTTGCCAAGCGTGGGGATTATGGCAACACCCCTTTATTAAGGGGGAGGCCTTCGTCCAGCAGTGGGCGTTTTATGGCTGATGACGATATTTTTTTATAAGTATACCACAGAAACTGTTTTAGATTGAGTTACAAACATCCGATAATCTAAGCCTCCATATAATATAAACTTTGACACATTTATAAAATTTGGTAGTTGGATATGGGCGGTTATAATATGCATATATAATATAAACAAAGATCTCTCTGGGTTGGCAACGTATCGAAAACATTGCAAAATTTACAGGTGTCCATAGAGGGCGGTGAGTTTTTTTTAACCGACTTTAAAAAAGGAGGTTCCATGTTCGACGGCATGTATGTTATTTTTTTTTAAATTTATGTATGTTCATTGTTTCCCGATTTCTCCGTCATGTGTGGACTGAACTGAAAATTCTTTTTTTATTTGAAAGAGTATTATACTCCCGAGGTGGTCCTATATTAATTTTAAATCGGTTGTTTTTTTTTAAAGTTACTTGATTTATTTGATTAAAACGTAAAACGCAAGCCTGTAGGCTTACCCACCTTACTCACTTGATGTTAAGTGAAGATGCGGTCTACGATGGAGCTTGTCATCGTCGAGCCGTCTGCTTGTTTGCCGCTATTTATATAAAAAAGATGCATTGTCACATAAACTACTGTAATGTTCAGTTGTAATTGCGCTCGCGGTCACCCATCTGAAGACAAACTGAATCATCCGTTGCATAACTTCGGTGCAACGGATCTGTTGTCCATAATTCCATAAAACTATGTCGGTGTAACCAATACCTAAATAAATACTAATCAGACTCTACAGTTTGGTGTACGTTGCTACAAAAGGTTACCGAGGACATTAATAGCTCTAATAAATAAATAAATTGTCAGGGTGACAAATCGTACCACCCCGTGTCGGATCCTTGGGACACGACACGACGCGGAAACAAATGATAATGTCGACTCACTTTATATATTTGAGATAAGCATCAACACTTTATGGAAAGCCCTTTACAAATGATAAAGTAAAAGGTATTTAATGAAGTTAAAAAAAAAACATAAATTATAACTCATACAATGTCAAGCGACAGAGACAGAGGGCTCGATCTTTAATCGAATACGTTATCTCGGTTTTTTTATGCAGTGACTAGACGAGTGAGACGTTCGCCTGGTGGTAAGCATCACGCCTGCCCATAACAGGAGCAGTGCGAGATTTGTGAACTTGCGAATAACTTCCTGCGCCTCACTCACTGCACTCGTCACCCTGACATATTAGATGTCAAATCTCTTCATGCTCAGTAATTTATCTTATGACCTGGACCTGGGTATGTCCTAAAACTGCATCCAGAACCGCCGGAGGACGGGCAGCAGCGTCCTCTCAGTTAACGGTGGTAACCATTCTGCGATCCCCAAGCCGCCTGCCAAGCGTGGGGATTATGGCAACACCTCCCTTTAAGGGAGAGCCTTCGTCCAGCAGTGGACGTCTTCCGGCTGTTGATGAATTTATCTTTTAACATTGCCCTTCAAACCGAAATAATGCTTGAACACAACTGCTTGATGGTTGGATAACTGGCTAAGGTGTGATACTTCTCCAGGCGGACTTTGTAATAGAGTCCTAATACTAGTAGGCACGTACAACTCGTAAGTTAAATCGTTCAAAAGTCGTTAGGTAAGTGGTAGGTTGAGTGAGAGAATGTTCTTTGGGTGAAACCTCATTCGTATGATTCAAAAATCGAACTCGGACTCATTTTACGGAACGGTGAGGTGATAATGGACTTTAGGATAATATTATAGTGTTTTTCTATGGTGAAGCCATCAAAAATTGGGGTTGGTCGTGCTAATTTCATCGCGTTCGCAATTATCTGTTTTAAATAACTAAGCGAATTGTAACAGGTGCAGTTTTCTCAGAATAAAGTTTAAACAAAGTTAAAACTTTTTACCTATATCAGCAGAGAAGTTTAAAGATTAGGTCAGTCAATCGCGCGTCCCCGAGGGAAGCCGGCGATTACCTCATTGCCAATTGCCACGAGTTAGGTAACAATAAGCTATAGCTAGATAGTAACAACAAATACTATATATAGGTAAGTCGGTTTCACACTGCAAGATTCGCTGTCATGCTGACTTGATGATGGTGTGTTAAATGTTCAACAAACAACTCAACCGAGTGAACCGTGTCTCGAAGAGGTCTACTGAGACACGCTGTACATTTTCGGTTTGAGTTCAAAAACACACAGTTAGCTTTACCTATTCACGTATCGACGACATCACTATAATGACATCTCAAGACGCAGAATGTGTTTCCATGTAGGTAAGTATGTTCACAAAGGTAAACTATACTTACAGAGCTTTTATCTACCTACTCACATTCCTATACGATACCGGGTGTTTTTTTCCTGTACCTAGCGGAAAATGATACGACTTTAAGGCGGGCTTGTAGCAAAAATTTTGAACTTTTATAAAGTGTGGGTAAAATCCAAAATGCCAATATTGAACCAAATTTGTTTTTATTAAACTTTATATATAATTTTATTTTTTGTTTTTTGAAAACGTATAGGCATGTGACATTTAAGGCCTAGTTTATCAATTCAAGTATAGGAAACTTGTACCACTAGGCCAGCTGCCTACAGGAAATGCCCTAAGCCTTTTGAATGTTTGCCTCGATATAAAAAAATGTTAAAGTCGACACTAAATCGCCATTTCGATTTGCTATAGAACTAAGAAAATACATTATGAATATAGTCTTATTCAATTTTTTGATTTTTAAGATTACTTTAAGTATTTCTTTGTTATATTTTTTAAAACAAAGAAAAACCTACTAAATTCAGCAATTCAAGCGCTCGGGCCTTCTCCTCTCTCGCTCGCGCCTACCGTTTAGTGCCTATTGTTTAACCGCCTGGACCTAACTCGCTACAAGCGGGCCTTAAACTCTGTCACACATTGTAACCCCGCATCAAGCTGTTGAGTGGAAAATTGCATACGAGTAGGTGTTAAAACTGCTGTAGCGAAATCATGTATAATCCCGCACTTTTTAGTTCAATTGGACTACTTTATTGGACTACTCATAGTCGTGGACTACTGATAGAGTGGGCGCAATGTGTTATGAGATCATATGTGGGGTCTGTGGGATCGCTAAGATTTATAGATTATATCCGAATTTATTACAACACTTATAGCAATAACACTTGACTTGTATCCTTCACGAATGTGGAAAGGTTGTTCCCGCTGAGTAATACTCAGTGGAGCAAATAAAGAAACAGACTAAGTTTGTAGTCAGTTCAATCTTTGACTTGTTTAATACAACTTTTAAAATATCTAGTGAGACGATTTTCATAATTATTTATTGAAAAATCAAGATCTTGCTAAAAGTGGCAGGTCATCTAAATATGATTAAAAATTTAGAAAATTATACAGGGTTACTGGTAAGTCGACGTATTCCCGGCACGACCAAATAGGGCAGCTAAAATTCATCAAACTTAAGCCCACCAATGTATGGGCGAAAGTTAATAGTTTTCGAAATATTTAAAATTAAACAATTTTTATTGTAGGGGTTTTTACAGGTAAAAAATATGTTTTTTGGCATTACTTAATTGTCAAAGAATACCAAAAAATAAAAAAATAAAATTATCACGCTTATCACGTTCTAAGTATTTTTGAATATTTTATTGCTTTATAAATAATTTTCCCATATTTTTTTATTTAAAAAAAAAACTATTTTGTTAGCTCCCCCTTATCTGATCCTGCCGGGAATACGTCGAGTTACAAGTAGCCCTGTATAAAAATACTCGTTTAATTGTGAATGTCCTCCTTTTTTAAAGAAAGTCTTCCTCTTTAGACCCATCAGCAAAATATATCATCTGGCAAACCTATATAGCCGGAATACACCGTTAAGTTCTCAGCGACATATTTACCTCTTCAGCTACTCAATGTTCTTAGTAGAGACATGCTATTAAAACTACTTTTCTGTTATTATAACCTCAAAACTCATCTCAACCCAACTCAACCTTCAAAATTTCAAAGCAAAAAAATAAAAAGTAAAAACACTACTCATCAATAGTGAAATATCTGGCAGCCTTATCGCTATTAACGAACTCTTCCAGGCAACCTAACGAATCTACGCCCTGCGGTGTAGCATGCCAGACACTGAGCTATATCATAGTTACAACCCTATACTATGCCGATAATAAAAAATAAAACATAAACTATTTCTTAAAAAATATATCTTTATTTCTGTTTTTCTTGTATGCTATGTTTTTTTGTCACAAATAAAGTAATTATTGTCTATTGTCTAGATTGTAACATAAGAGCAACTTAGATCTGTTTCCTTGGTGGCTAGCGTAGATTTTCTTCATGTCCATGAAAACGTGCCTATTAAGTTTCATCCGGACCACATTCTGAGATAAAAATTACGCTACAGCACCTGCAACTGCTACCGATAGATACTGTATCGTGTTATTTCCCTCGACCTTCCGATGCCTACTATGAATAAGATCAATTTAAATATATGATTACATTTATACATATTCATTGAAATCTTTTATTCCGATTCAATAAATACCATTCCATTCAAAGTACCTACTTATGTTGCGCGTAAACAAATAATTACGCACTTGATTACGCGTTTCCTTTGCCCTCTGTGCAATAAATGACGGTTTTTCATTATTTACATATTTTTTCTTATGGTTACTGCTACCAGCTAGGCTAACATTGAAGAACTGGAAAAGTAGATTAAATAAAACAGCCAAGTGTCAAATGAATGTCTCGCACCAAGGGTTCCGTACGACCCGATACGCATCATCACATCATCAGCCGAAGACGTCCACTGCTGGACGAAGGCAGACCTTGACAGGGGTTGCCATAATCCCCACGCTTGGCAGGTGGCTTGGGGATCGCAGATTGCTCACCGTTAACTGAGAGGACGCTGCTGCCCGTCCTCCGGTGGGTCTGGTTGTAATTTTAGGACATGCCCAGACCCATGTATGTTTCCATAATATATGTAGTGATTACCAAAATAAACTTTATTTTTTACTTAGTAAAGATCTTTAGTGCGTTCCCGAATCGCATTTGGCCGGTTCTATTTTGCTTAGCAATAGTATTATTGTTGAAGGAACTTATTACTTAGAAAATAATATATATATCGCTATATGATCGTTATATTTATATTATATAATTTATAATTATCTGCTATAAAAAATTCAAGCTGCTGCAGTTATGGTTCGACAGATACTAAATATAACTATAGTACATTATGTTTCATATCAGACAGACATATGGCGTAGAGCTATGCGGCGGCTACAGTGATATAAATCCTCCAAGGGCGGCTATGAGAAATATCCTAAACGTCACATGCATAAAACCTCTTTTAAACCTATTTTAATAAAAAAGGTTTTATCAATTTCTATCGAATTACAAACTGAGTTTGAAAAAAGAAGACAAAACACTTTTTACTAAAATATTTTTAAAGTAATTTTTAGTGTTTTATGCCTAAGACGGCAAGCCTTGTTTAACTCATAGTTCCAACCACAGAGAATATACTACTATTCCAACTATAAGTACAGGCTGATTCAAACTTAATGGCGGCTGTGAAAGTAGGCGCGAGACGCTGCGTAGCAGCAAAAATTTGGCGTGCGGTGTGCGTACAATCGCAAAGTCTCGCTTGCAGCGCACTTCCAAGCCGCCATTAAGTGTGAATCAGTTTGTATCTAGTGATCATTTTAGTGTATATACGATGGTCAAGTAATAGGATTTTTGGCGGGAACACGGAAAAATCATGTCGTTGCATTCTATTATTTTTTTAAACTTGTGTTTTATCGCGAATTAATGATTAAAGATGGTGGTGTTTTATTCATTGAGTATTGAATTATATGCACGAGTGTGGGCAAGTGATATAATGTGGTGAAACATGTATTTTTGTGTTGTTTTCAAAACTCCGTAGAAGCTCATAGTAAAGTAACTTTTTACTAGGGCATGACTTGGACTCGACTATGACTAATTTCGTGTGACTGACTGTGATTTCAATACATATTTGACTTGATTTTAATCAAAATACTTGAAAAATTCATAAACATGACACTGGCAGAATGCACAACGTGCGATGCCAAGAACTAAGAAAAAAATATATCTTGCTGTCAAGCTTATTTTACAAAATTCTCTGGTTGACAAAGGACAGTCTAATTTGGAAGCACGAAGGCTGCGACGCTTTACCAACGTCCTGAGGGACCGGTGGCCACGGCATACTAACTGGCTGCCTTGGGTACACGCATGTTGTATTCATACTAAGCAGCCATGTTAATTACCTGCATAAGTGTTACGGATGATAAAGCTGGATGTATAATAATTAGGATCGTGCAGTATTTTTAATAAATTATAGGCCTGCGATTGACTGCCGTGTCGCTCGTCTGATGTTAATGATCAAATGAGGTTATATATGTTGTTAAAGATAAAAAAGATTGAGAAATAAATTAAATAAGAAGTAAAAGTAAAAAAATATAATAAAGTTACCTTTTGCGAATGTGTATGTCTACGCAATAATCTGCTTGCTGTAAAGGCGTGAATACGTACACTTGCCTGTATCTGGCTCTCCTGCATAACAACTCCTTGCACGTGCTACTTAGTAGGTACTTACTGTTATTGTATTATAATACTGGCATGCCGGAGTTTTGGCGGGAACACGTAAAAATCATGTCGCTGTATTCTATTACTAGTGTTTTTTCGCGAAAGACTGATTAAAAATGTTGGTGTTTTACTCATTTAATGTTGAATTACTTGTACGAGTGTGGGCAAGTGATATAATGTGGTGAAACATGTATTTTGTGTTGTTTTTAAAACTCCGTAAAAGCTCATAGTAAAGTTGCCACAACTTTACTAGGGCATGACTTGGACTCGACTTTGACTAATTTCGTGTGACTAACTGTGATTTCATGACATATTTGACTTGATAATACTACCTAAACTTGAACATTCATTTACTTGACTCTGGTGGTATGCACAACGTGCGACGATAATAACAAAAAAATAAAAATAACTGGTATGCCAGTATCTGTCAAGAAAGTACTTAGATAGCACAATAGTTGATATTTGCACAGCAACTGGCAATGGCATGCAATATGATAACCTACACGGGAGTTGCAAAACGACATATTTGATAGCTTTACAGAGTTACAGGTATGCGAAAAAGCAAATTGCGTGCAAGTTTTACTTGCAAATCTCTCTATCTCGAGTGTTCCATTTAGCAGACTACGCTGCATTTTGCTTACGTTACTTAATGAAATGCAAATATTTATTTTAGTATTTTTTCTTGAAATTGACGAGGCGTAACCAATGATGTTATGTGTTTCACGGCGTAACCTGATAATAACGTATTTTTTTAAATAACAAGTAGGTAATGAATCGAACGAGACGCTCTCCTGATGATGAGAGATAATATAGCTTGCTCATGACCACTGCATGCACTGCCTATTTACCCAGAACTTTAAGTTCCATTCCAAGGCATCACTTCATTGGCACTCATATTACTTAGGTAATGGTATAGGTAACGTTTGACGATGGTGAGTCTCATTTATCATCATCATCAACCCGGAGACGTCCACTGCAATATATAAGCTTGCATCGGGGGCATGAAAAGCTATTTACGACACTGCATTTTCTTGTTCATGGTCACCTTTCTCAAGGACCCCATCGGTTATCAGTTCTTCGAAGGATATGGCCTACCCGTTGCCACTTCAACTTGCATACCTTGAGAGCTATACTGGTGACTTTGATTCTTTGGCGAATATCGTCGTTCATGGTATCCTCGAGCCTCAATAAAAAAAAATGTGATCGAAACTATAGTCGGAGTATCCGATTTAATTAAACGTATTCCCGTATAAATAAAACATAATGAGTCTCAATAACCCATTCTTATTGTAAAAATGTTTTAAATAAAAAATAAGAATGTGGGAAAGCACTTTCAAGGTAAAACTCTTATCTATTGCAAAGGTTATTTTATTACCTAAATCAGCAGATTATGCTTACATTAAACATGACGTCAAGTCTACATTACGAGTACTTTCGTCAAAGCACACATTTATCTAACGTAATCAATAAATTAAGACGCTGAGCGCCAAAAGTATTATAAATAACTTTTTTCTCCAAATTCCATGGTGTTAATCTGAGATAAGATTGTACAATCTCTACAATCTGTCAATTTAAAGAAGTTGCTACTACCTACTACATAAGCTGGGGACCGCGATATTCCTAATCAAGGCAAACGGTGATTTTTGGGAACCATTATTTTAAAGAACACGTCGTTTCAGTACGAAATAACTACCTAAAATAAATCATAAAAAATACGAAAGAGTTATTAAACGTGGATGCAGACATCAACGGCCATACTTAAAAAAACTTTTCAACCGTTAGTCACTGCTTAAGATGCTCTGCCATCTTCTCTCTGACGTGAAGTTGCACGTGCTAGAAAAGGACAGAGAAGTTTAAGCAGTGACTAAGAGAATCGAGATTATTTTAGGTAAGGCCGCAAGAGGCTAAAAAGATGGCATGGCATTTTGTAGTGGTAGGACTCTATTGCAGAGTCCGCCTGGGGGAGTACCACACCTTTGCCAGTAATTAACCGCCAAGCAGTAGTGTACAAGCATTACTGTGTTCCGGTGAAGGGCAATGTTACCAGAGAAATTACTGGGTAAAAAGAGATTTAACATCTAATATCTCAGGGTGACAAGCGCAGTGCAGTGCGACGCAGGATTGTGTTCGCAAGTTCATAATTCTGGCACTGCTACTGTTAGTGGCAGGCGTGACGCTTACCACGAGGCGAACGTCTCGCTCGTCTCGTCACTTGAATTTATAAAATATATATATATTGCAACTTGAAGAGCGAACATAACTAATCCTTATAGGATGATTCCCATTGGGGTGTCACCTAATAAACTCAAGCCATAAAATCTGATTATGACTGGTACTAGACGATGGCAGATAAAAGAGGCCAAAAAAAAAACAATTATGATGTTAACTCTGTGGTTATTAATAGCTCTCGGTAATGGTGCGGTATGATACCGCTGAACATTATATTCGAAAAGAAATGGACTCGACAAAAAAGCGAAGTAAAAATACGAGTACCTTAACTATACAGGGTTAGTTCTAATCAGTTAGCATCTTTTTAAGGTCATATTCTGTACATCAAACAAACAACTTTTTCTATGGGGCCAACATTGAAATAGTAAAAATAAAACGGCTGTTCCATACATTTTGCCCAAGGTCGATGAACTTTTTGTATGGAACAGTATAATTTTTTTCGCGATGTCAATGTTGGCCCCATAGTAAAATTTGTTTGTTCTGATGTACAGAATAAGCCCTTAGAAGGATGCTAACTGATTACAACTTACCCTGTATATTATACACATCAGTGAATAAAAAAAAAATACATACCGTCGAACATAAAACCTCTTCCTTTTTTGAACTCCGTTAAAAAGAAAGCAGTAAAGATACATCATAGATAAGTAAGTAGGTGAGGAGTTTTGGCGGGAACACGGAAAAATCATGTCGTTGCATTCTATTATTTTCTTAAACATGTGTTTTTTCGCGAATTAATGATTAAAAATGGTGGTGTTTTATTCATTGAGTGTTGAATTACATGCACGAGTGTGGGCAAGTGATATAATGTGGTGAAACATGTCTTTTTGTGTTGTTTTCAAAACTCCGTAGAAGCTCATAATAAAGTCGCCACAACTTTACTAGGGCATGACTTGGACTCGAATATGACTAATTTCGTGTGACTGACTGTGATATCATGACATATTTGACTTGATTTTCATATAAATACTTGAAAAAAATCATAAACTTGACACTGGCAGAATGCACAACGTGCGATGCCAAGAACTAAGAAAAAAAAAAAAAGTAAGTAGGTACCTGAGTTTTGGCGGGAACACGGAAAAATCATGTCGTTGCATTCTATTATTTTCTTAAACTTGTGTATTTTCGCGAATTAATGATTAAAAATGGTGGTGTTTTATTCATTGAGTGTTGAATTTCATGCACGAGTGTGGGCAAGTGACAAGTGGCAAGCAAACATGTCTTTTTGTGTTGTTTTCAAAACTCCGTAGAAGCTCATAGTAAAGTCGCCACAACTTTACTAGGGCATGACTTGGACTCGACTATGACTAATTTCGTGTGACTGACTGTGATATCATGACATATTTGACTTGATTTTCATATAAATACTTGAAAAAATCATAAACTTGACACTGGCAGAATGCACAACGTGCGATGCCAAGAACTAAGAAAAAAAAAAAAGTAGGTACCTAAACATCCTATACCTAACTATTGCTTTTCGGGGTTTTTACATCTTAAATTATATTCTTATCAAGTTATCATCCATCTGATGTAAGATTGATGCCATCAGCAAGATAACAACACCATTTCTTCTTACGTTTATTACCCTTGCCCTTGTCCTTTTACAATCTACCTATAACATTGGCACAGTTTTAAAATTGCTGCACGTTTTAAAGGGCTCAATGAAAAATCCGTAAAATCTTGAAATGCCTTTCAACATCGTTTTTCAAGTTCAAGGTGAAAAAGCTTTGCATACCACAGTTTGCTGATATTACTACGAAAATGTATTAAATTCATTATTTTGATTGTTTTTGCCAGTTGAATTACTTGATTTAGTAAGTAGAAGTAAGTAGTACCTTCTGAAACTAAAATCATAGTATACAGATAATAAAATGGTATAATATTCTACTTAGTCTTGATCGGCCTGAGTCAGAATTAAAAACTTAGGACATTTTCCATGCGCAGGTGGCCTAGTGGTACAAATTTCCGATACCTACATGTATGAACTAGGCCAAAATGTCACCATTATCATCAGCCCGGAGACGTCCACTGCTGAACGAATAGAAGGCCTCCCCATTAGACCGCCACACAAAAAATATGGGCAAAATGTCACATGCCTGTTTTTTCTTCTTAGTTTTTGGCTTCGCACGTTGTGCATTCAGCCAGTGTCAAGTATTATGCATTTTCAAGTATATATTGTATAGTATCAAGTTATATATAAGTGTCATCAAATCACAGTCAGTCACACGAAATTAGTCACAGTCACAGTCGAGTCTAAGTCATGCCCTAGTAAAGTTGTGGCGCCTACTATGGGCGTGTACACATTTTTGAAAACAACACGAAAAGACATGTTTCACCACATTTACAACTTGCCCACACGCGTGTATGTAATTCAACACTCAATGAATAAAACACCACAATTTTTTATCATTAATTCGCGAAAAACACAAGTATAAGAAAATAATAGAATGCAGCGACTTGATTTTTCCGTGTTCCCGCCAAAACTCGTCACATGCCTTTAATGCGCCCGCCATCCGTTAAGTTAGTAGTCAAACGTAGATCTATTTAAAATTTTAAAAAACACTTAGTTCAAAAATGCTAATTAATTGAGGTTATCGTAGTTCATCATATTGTATGTAAACATAGAAAACCCTCATAAAAAAATACGAATCTAATTGTACGCATCTTCCCCTTTTTTAAACCAGTTAGAAAGATTTGACATTTTTATTTTTAGACCATTTTAATTGTATCAAGTTTATTTACAAATACATTATAGATACATATATGTACAAAACTTGAAAAAAATATTTAAACTATATAACTAAAAACTACTTATTTACAATAAAATATGTATATAAATTATTATTTTTTTAAAATACCCTAGTACCTATAAATAAAAAACGCCGTCTATATAGATCGCCACCATGCGGTAGGGTTCCCAGGATGCTGGCTGCATTTACTATTTTAATAAAATTATATGAGTAGGTACGCTACAGAACTGACGATAGATAGTGTAATAAAATTGTGCATGCGTAGATTTTGGGTACAAATTTTCTCTAGTACCTATTCGGATAAGTTTATGCTAGTATATATTACTTACCTAATAGTCAAATAACCAATTTCAATAGTGTTTGAAGACTGAATAGATTGAATAGATAAAATAAATTTTTGAGTAAAATGAGTCCATTTTGATTCTCTTCGTTTTATGCAACTTTTTATTAAAATAGCCGCAACACGATTTTAGTACGATAACCATCGGTGCTATGTAAAGTAGAGTAGCGGTCTGGCTCTATCTCGAGAAAAGATAACGCTGCGTCACTTTGAAACTGGTTCCAGTTCATGACGGTACAAAAGCCAAAAAATAAATAAACACGTTCTAGCGAGAGATATCATTATCCTAAATTCAAGGTTCAACTCTTCCTTTTTTGTTCCCGGAAAAGAACCAAAAAAACCCGCGCCACTAGAGCAATCATGAGAAATTATATCATGTTATTAATCACAGATAACATAATAGTACGTGTTATTATTTACTGCGGGTAGATTTTATGAGTACCTATCTATCTATATATTCTCTATCGTTATAACCTATGCAACGCTATGCAACGCTATGCATTTTTCTTCTTTTTAGGATTATGGCGTCGCACATCGTGATTTGCCAATGTCGAATAAAAAGTTTTTATAAGTATAAATCTTGTCAAAGTTTAGCATATGAAATAGTTCAAGTAGAGCCTCAGTAAAGTAAAATGCAAAAAAAAAGTGGTAAAATGGCTGTACGTATATATTATTTTGAGGATAAAGTTTTAGTCAACATGCACGTGGGTAATCAAATAGGTACGTCATGAGCAATATTTTTTATGCTTAACAGGCTAGGTGTTTGACCACAACTCTCCTGAGGCTAAGTGACGGTGTGGTCAAAAATGTTAAACACAATTAGTAGCCTGAAATTGAACTGGATCTCCGCTATAATAATTACTTAAAAACACACAACATACACACACTTTACAAATTAATATGTAACGTAATATGACAGTCACGTCACGTTACATATTCTTCTTTTTTTTACGTTGTCGCCAAAGGGAATGTCATTATTTGGCCTAGTTCATACAAGGAAGTTTTTGAAAGGTACCACTATGATAAGTAGACGTGTAGACGTAGGAAATGTTCTAAGCATTTGTTCTGCACTACAGCTTAATGCACGCTAAAGTTGCTACTTTAGCGCGAAGCTGTAGCCAGGGCCAGGGATTTCACTAATTTTTTTATGTACCATTTCTAACTAACAAAGTATTCGTATCTGTATTAGTTCAGTTTAGTTTTTTTTTAAATCACTGTTATTATATAAACGCAACTAATGGCTAACGTTACACGAGGAATGTCCACTACGGCATAGCAAAGTTCGTAATTCGTAACGTGCGTGTAATTTTAATATTATAGGCAAATCGCATTGGAGGCATTGTTTGAATTATAAATGCTCGGTAACGTTGACTAATGATTACTTAACTTTGTTTTTATGGTGTAGCTGATCGCAATTTTAACTAAGTCAACGAAAATGTATGGAGATTCCTACATAGCATAGTTGCAGTTATAGTTGCATTCCTTATTTTTGACTTGGGATTAAAGAAAACCAATTTTTTACCTTAGCGGCAACAGGCAACGAAACACAGTCACATAACTAGTCAAAGTTGGAGGGCCGGAGATTGTCATAAGATCTTTTATCCCAGAAAAATATACGGTTTCTAAGGAATTTCATACGGGATTTATTGTTCCATAGAAATAATATAGCTAATACTGTTTAAAAAACATCTCATATTTCCAGTTATTTTGATTTATTCCAGTCATTTTGATTTAAAAACTAAACTACTGAACCGATTTCGATAAATTTTATATGGAACCACCTCTGAAGTATCACCTACCAAACAAGAAAAGAAACATTTAAATCAATTCATAATTGGCAGAGTAATCGCGCAACAAAAAAAAAAAAAACGTAGGTACACTCGAATTGAGAACCTCCTTTTTTGAAGTCGGTTGAAGATGAAAGATATGAAATTTCCCGTTTACGCTTGACGCGCTGACCGAGTTTTCATACATTTTCCGATCGAATATGTTACATTGTATTTTTCAAAAGTGTTTTTTTGGACAGTGGAGCGGCGAGATGAGCTAGGCGTTCGCCTGGTGGTAAGTGTCACGCCTGCCCATAACAATAGCAGTGCCAGAATTGTAAACTTGTGAACAAAATCCTGCGCCACACTGCACTGCGCTCGTCATTCTGAGATATTAGATGTCAAATCTCTTCATGCACAGTAATTTCTCAAACACAGTACCTAATGCCACAACTAATAACATTACTGCTGGGCGCTTGAATAACTGGCAAAAGTGTGGTACTTCCCCAGAAGCCTCTGTAATAGAGTCTTACCAATTACCACTACAATAGAAATAATTTTGATTTCTTTGGAGGCTTTCTTTTTTGTATCTATCTATCTATCTATGTAGGTTCCTTCTTTTCGCGGCCGACTAACCTTAACACTCCTCTGTCACACTGGTGTAAAGGTTAGGAAGAAAATTTCCTAACCTTCACACTTTTTACATAGCGGTATGAAGGTTAGGAAAATTATTCCTATGCTACCCAATACAACATATTGAGTTTTCAGACAATGTCCTAAAATTTCTAATGTATCTAGGAACACTCGGTTTGCCTACATTAAAATAATGTTAACGATGTTAATGTTGACGGTAGATATAGACGATAATCACAGTGCTTCTAACGTCGACGGAGTGATAACTATCATTTTTTATATATTCGGCTTTTTCGAGGTCAGAATCTCCCATTAGTGTGCTTCTGGAAAGTTCCTGATAGTTAGGTGTATAGGTACTCTACTTTTGATTGGCTTTGAAATTGTATGTATTCAAATATGTAGTTATGACGTCAACAGGGAGTATTTATTCACCATTATAAATGTTTTCACCCCATTAGCTGATAACAACGTGGAATGTGAAGGCAATGACATTGTCATGGTTCATTATTATCTTTGTGGTCGGCCGTATAGAAATAGAAAAAATAGGCTTTAGGTGTTAACTTTAGCCCTTAGAAAGCACCTTACCTTAACTACCCTAGAGAGAGTGGAGGTAACAAATAAATAGGTATGTGAGTACTTACTTTTCGCATTTAGTTTGATGATCAGTAAGTATACAGCGTGGCGCTACTGTGCCGACATTAAATTAACACACGTAGGGTTAATGATCAGTAAACATACAAAAAAAGTAAAAAAAACGCAAAAAGAAAAACAGCTGTTCCATACATTTTGTGTTTTGTCCAACGGTGAACTTTTTGTATGGAGCATCAAATTATTTTTTATGATTATTGATCATTAACCCTATATACACGTGTGTTAATTTGATATTAATTTGTGTGGACCTGGGTATGTCCTTAAACTGCAACCAGACCCACCGGAGGACGGGCAGCAGCGGTGGTGAGCATTCTGCGATCCCCAAGCTGCCTGACAAGTGTGGGGATTATGGCAACACCCCTCTATTAAGAGGGAGGCCTTTGTCCAGCAGTGGACGTTTTATGGCTGACAACGTGTGTTAATTTAATGTCGGCACAGTAGCGCCACGCTGTATAAGTGAGGTAGAGCATGAGTAATTCATTCTACATGTTTCATGTATTATAAGTATACTTATCTAAAGTTATATACCTACTATTTAAGTAGGTATACCTAAATTTTTTCTATAGACCAGGAAAACTGAAAAATCACAGGTAAAACCGCGGAGCGTATTTTGTGGGCATTGAATGGACTACTTTTACACGTAGGTACGTACTTAGATATCTCACATTATGAAATACCAGAGTACACTAGTGACCAACGTTAGCATAAAGTGTTAGCACACCTACTTACTAACTACAAGTAAATCAAGATCAAACAGCAGTGTTGTCTGTTGTCACACCTGCCTTTCAAGTGCCATCCGTGATGTTACTGACTTAGATGTTTCAATATTTGTAAGTAACATTCAAAATTCTGCAGACCAATTTGATCTGGAATGTTCATAGTGGACATATTGGTGGGCACGCCCTACAGCTCTCAAAGTAGATATATACTAACTGAGCTATAAGTATAAGGTTGTGACGTGAGTAGTATTGGTGTAGGTACTCTACCTACGTATTTGCCTAGGGCTACATAATGTCTTTGAAGACCTTACGTATCTTGTTTCTTCCTTTAGTATCTCCACACACAAAGTACTTATATATAGTGCTCGTATCTTGACTATAAGACAACTCAGGCAGTCTTCGGACGAGTGACTACGAGTTGCATTTACAACTGAGCGCTACCGTGGGTCGGTTGACGCGTCAAATTGTGGGTCCTGGTTGTTAAAGTTAAATTACGGCTAGCCATGCAACCATACAGAACTAACCTACTTTTAGTACATAGCCATTTATAAAAATGATTCAGATCCGTATTATGGAGACCGCTACGTTTGACACCAGTTGATTTGTCACCCAGGGTATTAATGTCAAGATTACGAGAAGCATAAACGTATGAGCGTGTAAGGCAAAGTGCGGTAGGTCATGGTAAATGATAAACGACTTAGACCTTGGCGCATGCACTCGGACCCTAAAGTATCGAGCACGATGGATCATTGCCAAGAATTGCGTCCTTTGCAAAACATAATATATGTAACAGCAGCGACAATGATAAAATGAATGGACGGGAAATAAGCGCACGGATTTTGAAGACTATATGTTGAGCGCCGGTTCTCCTCTCGCGTCAGTCATACTCTGCCTTTGCGACATGCGAGCCGTACGATACGACAATACAAACTTCCAATACATGTACATGTGTTCTCTTTTTGTCATGCAGTAATTAGATTCGCTATTTCTATTTTCTGGCAAATGTAATATGCATACTTTTAGCTAGGTATGCTTGATTGTGTTGACATGTTAATTTTGAACGATTTGCAAGCGCTGGGCCCGTCCATTCCATTATCACTGTCGCTGTGCTGCTAGTGACAGCTAGTGAGAAAAGCTATAAAACGCTTGCAGGAAATATAATTGTGAGTACTTTGGTACTGGCACAAGGTTAGCTGTATTTATTTCTTTAAACGCATTAAAACAAAAACGTTTTGCAATGACATATGACAGCTTTGCACATGTCATGCATGATATTATGATATTCGTAGTATGCTATACATTTCTTTGGTAGTTTGCATTTTATACAAAGATTTTATAGAATCACAGAAAAGCGAAGGCCCTACTATTACTTCTCTCTTCAGAGTATAGAATAATCTCGAACATAACTTGATGATATATTAATATTGATTGACTCGCTGAGCCAACAGACGATATCATACAAAAATTGTAGTTTTACGGTTTTCTGTTTACAGAGTTTCAACTTTCAGCTCTTTCATTCTAGTCAATAACTATGAACCCTGTACCTTATGAAACCCAGTCATATATAGACTGGGTTCCATAGGGTTAGGTTAGGTTTCACTGGGTGCAGCTGGCGCTCTTAAACGTCTGCTGCCTAATCTCGGAGGACCAAAGGCTGGGAGCCGTCGGTTATACCTTGGGGTAGTGCGGTCTATGGCTCTGTATGGCGCGCCCATATGGGCGGGTGCCCTTGATAAAGGTAATGTTGCCCTTTTAAGGCGACCGCAACGGGCAATGGCCATCGGAGTCATACGCGGATACCGCACTATCTCCGGCGAGGCGGCATGCCTATTGGCCGGGTCACCTCCCTGGGATCTAGAGGCGGAGATCCATGCGAATATGTACGCATGGCGCGCGAGACTCCGCCACCGTGGACGGTTCCCAGATCCAAGAGAAGTCGAAGTGTGGAAGTTCCACGCTCGTCGGTCCATGCTGGAAGAGTGGAAGGAGCAACTGGCCCATCCTAGGGCTGGAAGCTGGACTGTCGAGGCTGTCCAGCCTGTTCTTGAGGACTGGCTGGACAGAGCGCACGGGTCGCTTACCTTCCGGCTTGTGCAGGTGCTTTCCGGGCATGGTTGTTTCGGAAAGTACTTGTGCCGCATAGCCGGAAGAGAACCGACTACCGAGTGCCACCACTGCAGCTGTGACGAGGACACGGCGCAGCACACGTTGGAGGAGTGCTCTGCATGGGCAAGTGAGCGCTGTGAACTCGTCGCAGTGGTTGGGAGTGACCTCTCGCTTCCAGCGTTGATACAGTCGATGCTAGGGAGCGAGAGGTCATGGGACGCGGTGGTTTCCTTCTGTGAACAGATCATGTTCCAGAAGGAAACCGCCGAGCGCGAGCGGGAGGTCACCTCAGATCTTCCAATTCGCCGCCGGAGAGCCGGGCGTCGGAGGAGGATCTTCCACGCCCTCCTCCGACCCCCATAACAGGGGCCTTGGGCGGCGGACTCGGGGGAGTCCGTTGCCCGACAAGAGTAGCCCCGAGGTGGCGCGCGCGGTGTTTCCGTGCGCCTCTCAAGGAAAGAGTGGTGGATACTCCACCCCTACACAGGGAAGGGTCCCAAAGGACCAGCGCCGCCGGGGCTGCGGATGAGTGCGAAAGTGTACCCGTAGCCCCGGCACTTGGGCGCCAGGCAGAAACACCCCAGGGTTTTTAGTGGGTAGGCCGTCATTCTGGCGGAGAGTCCCACATAACCACCGTGCTCCCCCCGGGGCCGGTGGTATCCATAAAGGATTTCCCTGGGCAAAAAAAAAAAAAAAAAAAAAAAAAAAAAAAAAGGTTTCACATATACAATGTGTAACAAAAAGGTTCAACAATACGAAACGGTGTGATATACTCATCATTATGAACAACTTTTACTATGGGGCCAAGTTTGTATGAAAGTCCTTTGTTTTTGGACTTTTAGTCACGAAAATTTGGATTTGGATAGTTCATTTAAAATAAAAAATACTGTTTTCAAAGGTAGTTCATTCAAAGGGGGGAGTTTGAGGGGGGGAGGGAGAGTTGGTAGAGTCGATAGAGTCGGGTCGGTAGAGTCGATAGAGTCGATAGAGTCGGTAGAGTCGATAGAGTCGGTAGAGTTTGCTCGGAATGAAGAAGATTTTGGAGAATTTTGGGAGCGGTCCGTATTTCTTCCGCACGCGGACGAAGTCGCGGGGGACTCTAGTATATATATAAAATAAAATAAATGACAAATATGGATTCGATCTGAAATAATAATAATAATATATACATAAACAAGAGGAGATATATATTTTTTGATCTGTGATTCGTTATAGTCCTGTGTTTCTAAATCAATGCGTCATTAAAGTTATTGCTATCTTCCGCTTTTAGCCACTGTTAACACGCTCACTGCGTAACAGGCCGATATCGGCCTGCCGCGGTACTTCAGCTGGTGCGGACGAAGAAACCTTTGTCCGTCTCGCTTGTGCGAAACGAATATCTCAGGTGTTTGTTAAAATTCGACAGAGACAAATATATTTTTCATCTTGCGGTCAAAATTGTAGGTGTTCCCCATCAAAACATAACGGCAGGCTTTTATCGACCTACCATCGCACTGACGGTGAAAAACGTCCGCTGAGTGCGGCAGTGGGCCTATTTCGGCCCGCCCTCCCAACAGGCTGCTGGCGACCCGATACCGCACAGAGCGCGCGCCCCGCCAGTTAGTGTTGTGCTATCTAACTGATCTGACGTAGCGTTCGATATAATCAACGATGGCAAGCAATAAAAGAAAAATACAAATTTTGGAGAATAGGGTAATTCGCCCTGCATTTATTGACAGTGATAGTGACAGCAGTGAAGAAATATTTTCCACTAAGAGACGTCAATTTTTTTTGTTCTCTGTCCCTGTGTTCTCTGGGGAAAGTTGTTCAGTTTCGCGAGTTCTGTGGTAAAACTCATAAATGATTAATAAATCACACGGAATTAAGAAAAAAAAATCATTTCAGAAAATCAAGTAAAACCTAAGGACAATGACCATGTCCTTGAGATGAGCGCGAAACGAAGAAATTGTGCAGGGTGCTACGACAGACTGCGTAAAACCTTTAATAGTACCCAAGCAAAAAAAAAAAATAAGAAAATAAAAAAATATTGCAGGAAATGCAACCAAAACCTTTGCGTAACATATTTCCAAGACAGGCATAAGTAAATAAAAACATTTTTCAGTTCTTTTACGATAATTCTGTTTTATTTTCGATATCCCCTTATTTTTCTATGTCCCATCACTACTAAAAATACTTTCTAGTGCGGTTCAGGTCGATATCAGCCTTCCGCTTTTCCTGCTTTATTGCTCATTTCCTGTTTGGCAGATCCCGGGGCAAATGAAACCTAAGGAAGTTGGGTTCAAGGTCATTCTAACAATATAAAAAAAATGTATACATTATGTTTCCACAAATTTATAGCAATTTTTAATCTTTCCTAGTGCTGGTGGGTCTAGAAAGACCTGCCACGCACTGGCGGAAATATCATTGGGGGCGCATTTTGGCCCGCCGCCGCACCAGATGAAGAATTATGATTTTACTTGCCGCAGTAAACGTGTTAATTCTTTCCTCATGCATAAAGCCCGGAAGCATACTTTCCCAATTTCCCGCTAATTATCACATTCAAACGGTCACAGCTAGTAGGTGACAACCCGACCATGCCCTTCAACTAATTACTATAATACACGTCCGGTGCCCACACTGCCCTATGATTACCTGCTTGGCCGTTGAATATCGCCGAGGTATTTCTGTGCCTTTATACTTTTCGCTTTGTCTATTGTTGTTACCATGAAATAGGATAGATAGCCACACTAGAAAGCAATTTGGTAAATATGTAAATCTAATAACACTGAATGTTATCAGATGCAGTGAACCAGCGACGTATAACATGCCTCTAATTTGGGTTTCATTATAAATGCTTGGAAAGGGTTTCGAGAACATCGTTAGAGGCTTTTTTTGTTCGCATTGTGAGAGCATTGGTACTTTAAATTGTATGCGTCGTCGCTCCGGGCTATTCTTTTTTCTTTATTTTAAAATAACAATTTCATGTTTACTGCCATCATTATACAACAGACGCATGCCGAGATTGTAGTATAGATACACTATTCACACGCGTCTGCTAGTCCAGCATGCGTCAAGTACGAGTATCAAGAAATTATATCCAACAATAAAATTTATGACACTGGTTCTACTGACTATACTAAGTAAGTATTATAAAATCTGTGGTTCTAAAAATATGATCGATAGAATGATATGTAATCGTTATTTTTAGAACCACAGATTTTATAATACTTAATTTTTATCATAATTATTATAGACACTACATACATCACGGGCTAAGATATGATAAATCTATGTTATACTATGGAACATCCATTATTTAAGCAGGTATATAGGTACCTGGGGATTTGCCAGGTCCGATAGTATCATTATAAATACTCGCCTAACCACCAAATTTTTTTTTAACTTTCCTTCCATGTAGCTGCCACCTACCCCGTTTTAATATAATGTATTTGTTGACAGAATCATGGGTGAACTGGGAAACAAGCTGGGACTGGACGAGCTGTCGGGCGGGGCAGCTGGCATCAGCAGAGCACTGCTCGCTGAGTTCATTGGTCAGTTCTACATCGTATTTAATATTAAAAACTTATTTATTTATTTGTTTTTATATTATTCAAACTTCAATATAAAGTTACAACATTACTGCGGACACTAGGCTCAAGGCCCGAAATAGAGACCGAAGATCCGAAAAATACAATTGAATTTTGATATTTGGAGGTATTTTATTTTACATAAGTATTTTCTTGATACAAATCAAAGAAAAAAATAAAATTGAATGATGTATGGTCTCTACGTGTGTCGTCTCCTTGCATGTACTCGAGACTTGATACTCGAAAGTATCTCTGTCTATCTGTGTTAGTTACTCATTCACGATTAAACGGCGCGGTTGATATTGGTGAAATTTGGTATAAAGATATCTGAAACTGTGGAAACGGAAAAATTTAAGCTTCGTTAATTTCAATCGTCACCTTAAGATTCGGCACATCTAGTTTCATAATATTTTCTTAAGTATCTCTCTTCAATTCAAATTGAAAATAAAGTTAACCAAGCAGACATTTCGCCTGATAGTAAGCTATGACCGCTTCCTTTCGTGGTTTTTGAGCAACAGCAGTGTCTGCGTGAGAATATTATGTCCGATAGACATCGAGTTTGATACTAAGGAGTATAATTATACATATAGTGAAGTAGGATTTAAGGCAACTAGATACAATTCAATGATGTAGTAAATGAGGTCATTAGAGACCGAGAAACATACTGTAGAACACCAAAGTTGAACATAACAATAAAGCTCTTATAACTTGATGACATCATTTCTATCATCCTAGCCTAATGAATAATATTAAATGACGCTTCGCTTATATTTAAATGTTGGGTAATTTGTGTGATCTTATCGGTTCTTCGAAAGAAATCGTGTATCTTGTCTTAAAGAATATTTTTATATAATGTTCTGAAAAACTAAAAAATGAGGGAGGATGTACTTTAATAAATTGGTAAACTACAATACAATATGTACATCTTTATTGTACACCAGAAGTTTATTATCTTCAAAACCAAATAGGGATATTCAGGGAAATTTCAGGAAAATTACAGGATGCAGGTAACATCTTTCAAAACAATTTCAATTATTTAATGCACGAGTATATACAGGGTGTCCCAGAATTCAACGTGTCCCAGAATTCAACGTCAAGCCGGAAGCAGGTGATAGGCAAATTCATAATAGTTATCAGAAAAATATAAAAAAAACGAAGACAAATAACTAACTAGATTTTTTTCACCCGCTATTATCACCCGGTCCCGGCTTGACGTCGAGTTCTGGGACACCGTTTAACAAATTAGGGTGCGGCCAATAATTACGTGAGGCATTTAAGGGGGGAGGGGGTCGAGCTGAATCTCACCCAATCTTACAAATTACAAACAAATCTTACTCTCGGCAAATATCACATAATATTTTTTTCCCCGCAAGAAACAGCTTAAAATTGCGAGAAAACTGGTTTTAATCAGAAGGAGATTTTGGTATATGCCCCCAATGATTACACATATAATAGGCACTACTTTTTCTTCCAAAAAATGAAACTGTTCCTGTTTTAGTAGGTATATCGGGAATTTTTTTGACGTTGGTATTCATATTCTAGCTAATAATTTAGCTATGTTCTAGCAAGTTTTCAAGATAATTCTAGCTAATATATTTATATTCTAGCTATACTCTAACGAATTAATGATTCAATAATCGTTCCGCAGGTAACCTCCTCCTGAACCTGTTCGGATGCGGCGCGTGTATAAACATCGCGCAAGGCTCCACCGCAGCCCCCGACATCGTCCTCATAGCTCTCGCCTTCGGTCTCACCATCTTTGCTGTTGTTTCGGTGAATATCTTGTGTACCTATTTATCTCGAATTTTTTTTTACCCTTACAAGTTATATTAAGAGTTTCATATATATAATCTTATATCTTTTATCTCAGAATCTGTAATCATATCAGGTATTTTTATGTTAACAATTAATGAGATGAACAAGGACCTCTCGTTTTAGTAAGAGATTACGCGGCTTATTGCAGTCGTGTCCGGAATTTTTGAGAAACAAAACAAAGTTCAGCTAGACCATCATTGTCATTGGCGCTCTACTATGAGACATTCAATAGAGCCTTACTATTCGCTTGTTTTCTCTAGCTACAATACTCTTTGAAACGGAAAACAAACATTCGAAAAGCCGTAGTCGATAACCTTCAAAATGATGTGAGGAGACCGCTCGAGTTGAAATAGTGACACTGGTTCAAATTCCGTGCCCATACCTGAGCTCTTTGGAGTTCATGCACGGATTTCAAATCACTGACTTTTTCGGTAAAGGAAAATATCGTGAGCAAACCTGCATACATCCGGGGAAGAAAATCAATGGCGTTTGTGAATCCACCAACCCGCAACTGAGCTAGCTTGGTGGGTGTGGCCCAATCGCTCTTCGAGGATAGCCCTAAGTCCAGCAGTGGATTATTAAAAGGCTGGTTGTACTTTATGAGAAGGATGACGAGTGAAGCAGTATTTCGTACCTACTTACCTGATCACTGTGCGTTCTTCCATTTTATGTTTTCTTAACTCCTGCTTGTACCTTATAATCCATTGCATCATCTATATTCAATAAATCGTTCATAAAATGTCTAATAGAAAATTAAGACAACGCCAACGTAGAGATAAAACGATCCAATGGTTTACTCACACCAAAATCCTTATGTTTTCAATTGCCTTACATAAGCACATATTTGCCCACATTAGGGAAAACAATAGCGATAAGCGTTATCTTGAAATTGGTGGCGAGCGAGTATGCAGGCTCTCCTTGGCGCTACACTTGGTAACTATCTGTTTTAAAATGGCCAAAGACGAATAAAAATTATCTAGTATAACTTTTTAGAACGCGAGTGAAACTGGCAGCTTCCGTGTTTAAGCAAAAAGTTTGAAAATAATACAACAAACTTATACACAAAGCTAAATGGGAAAATCCTCTCTCATTTAGATAAGCAGACAACTCATAACAGGGTTTTTAAGAAGTTATGAATGAAATGTGTGAAAGATATCTTTCTGGAATAGTGAATGTATAGATAACGCTGATAACGTGGAGAAAGGATTTCCTTTCTCCATATTTATGCTCTGCCTATCCCACCTAGTGGAATTAGACACAAATTAGAACAGAAAGATTGTTATTATATCTAATCGTATTTCATTGAACAGGCGATAGGACACGTGTCCGGCGGGCACATCAACCCCGCCGTGACAGTGGGTCTCGCATCAGCCGGCAAGGTGAAGCTGGTGCGAGCGATCCTGTACATAATCGCGCAGTGCGCGGGCGCCGCCGCGGGCTCGGGCTTGCTGAAGGCGCTCACGCCGGAACGAGCCGCCGGCAAGCTCGGCGTCACGGCGCTCGGCACTGACGTCACTGCGCTACAAGGCTTCGGCATCGAGTTCTTCCTCGGTTTCGTGCTTGTCTTCGTGGTTTGTGGAGTAAGTACCTATTGTGATCATATTATATACTGCTACCTATTCTCACGTCATACATACATACATAGCTCTCAGGGTTTGCAAGTTGTAATGGCAATGGGCAGGACACATCGCTCTAAGAACTGATAACCGATGGGGAAGAAAGGTTCTTGGGTGACGACCACGAACCGGAAGACGCGGCGTAGGTAAGCCTCCCAACTTGGTGGATCGACGACATTATGAAGTACGCAAGCAACTGGTGGATGCAAATGGCAGTTTTTCAGTACAGTGTGGCGGTCTAAGCGGTTTGTTCAGCAGTGGACGTCTCCGGGCTGATGATGACGATGATTCTCACAGGTGGTTTTTCTCTAAAGCCGACTAGGCCCGCCGCCCCTGGGGCGGTCAGATGCTAGATTCGGCCAAACTCGGAACGACAAACAATGTTGACAAGAAATGACACAAAAGATAGACGGTTGGTACTGCACGGCCTATATATGGCGGTCAAGACTGCTATTCTATATACTTTTTCCTATTCTCATGTTACTGCGATCGACCGACCGTGCCAAGCGGGAGAGCCGCGTGCAGTGCGCGCATACTGCGTAGGACTCGAACCTACCGAAGTGTTTTAAATTAATAATTTGTTTGACCGCTATTATGTCAGATGATGCGCTCTACATAGAGCAAGGTTGCCTAAGAGAAACCGATTTACTCACGACTTGAAGATACCTTTATTTTGTAAATAGATTTATTCGATATTAATTATTATTATTTTAATTATATTCATTATATTTTTTTACTAATTCGTACTCTAGTTTTGGCTACACCGACGCAATTATTACTCGCAAGGTTTTAATTGATTTGGTATAGCGAAAAATTAAAGGAAACACTCATGCAGTTCTACTCTAAAATTTAAAATCGGTTTTATGAAAAATAAAATACATATGATAATTTTTATTAAGTACAAGGGCGTTTTCAATTTTATAATTTAAAAAAAATTAAACTACGAACTGCAATATATTTACTCTACCTACAAAATCATGATCATGCCTTGAAATTAAATACGTACGTAGAGCTTTTATTATACAGAGAGTGAAAAAATAAAATTACAATTATTTTGCAATATCTCAATAAAGGGCATGTGACATTTTGGCCTAGTTCAAACAGAAAGTACGTATGCGAAATTTGTTCCACTAGGCCACCTGCGTATGGGAAATGTCTTAACCCTTTACGCAATCGTATCTACCTATAAGTATCTACTTACCTTTAAGTATTACGTGTAAATACTAGCTATGATTTCCATCAGCCTTCACCTAAGATTTCCATCATAGGAGCTAATTACAAAGGGGGATAAAATAATTACCTTAGGTCCAACCAACCTAAGACTAACCGTCTTATGCATAAAACATTAAAACCTATTTCAAACCTATTTTAGTTAAAAAGTGTTTTGACTACTTTTTTCAAACTCAATTCGTGTTTCGACAGACAAAATTAAGGTAAGAATTTAGTATAGAGTATAACTGGTATAACGTAGTGTTCAGGTAGTGTTTAATTTCTCTATGGTACAGGGAAGGTGTCGATTCGTCCGCTTGCCTGGCTTCACAGACATGTCATTTGCCATAATACACATAATATCACGTAATAACAACAATTGTCATACAAATAGATAATGGAAATAGCATTCGAAACAACTGTTCGTGACTCGTGACACGGAGCTATTAGCAAGATCGACGTAGCCTGCAATCTGCACTCTTCTAAATTAAATATTGATGATGTTTTCAATGACGAACTAAAGTTAGAGCTTTTATAGAGGGAGGTTCTGCTATTTATTCTGTTAATCAACAAAACAAAAACAAATCTCTTTTCCGGCATCCTATTTGGGAAGCGGTTCCTTGGATCAGTTCCTTATCGAATGTAGTATTATAATTATCTTTGTCGAAGGGTACCCAAATAGACTAATAGCGACATAGCCGAATGGCTACTTGGTCCAAACGCTTATTGAAAATTACATTTAGGCACAACGTATACACTTCATAGGTAGGCAGCGAGCAAACGGTTTCTTTTTCCAACTGAGTTATTGTGGTTAGTGAAAGATTTTGTCTGGTTTTGGTTATATATTAGAAATATATATATTAGAATATATTATATATATATATATATATATATGCCCCTATATATTAGAAAGCTAAAAAGGTAGAATATCAAGAAGAAAAATTAAGACTGAATTATTTCAGATTTCTTCTAATATGACGCGCTAATAAGTCCACATGTAAGATTTATTATTCTGATAGGCTTCTCTTTCCATTATTAGGATTGTCACTCGTACAAGTAAACTCTTGTGCAAGAAAAACAATCCTAATAAAAACTCGAATTAAGTAGGTACGTTGATACTTTAGTAATCGTAGCTCGTAGCTACTTGGTATTTTAATATTTACCACATAAACCACTGCATAAAAGGTTTGAAGCGATATATTATTCCAACCTTCGTCCATTCATACATCAATACGGATTATTTATAGATATTTTAGAATGCAAAAACGTTGTTTTAAGGAGCCATTGTTTAGCCACAGCCTACAGTCTCTTACGCACCTACTCGTTAAGTGTCTTTAAAGCATTTTTAATTTTGTCAGGTGATACCTACATCGCTATTTTTTATTAATCAAATTTACAAGAGAGACGTTATTGGTTTTATGTACACGGGATTTAATTAGGTAATGTTTAAGCGAGATAAAAAAACCAATAATAGCTTTAGGTACGGTCGTAGTACTATTATTTATTCTGTACTGTTCTGACCGTACGGTCTTAAAATGATGATAACGATGAGGCTTGCAAGTGAGATTGTGCAAGGCAGCTGACTCTCCCTGAAAATGTAAGCAAAAATAAACTGTTTTCTGTAACTTTTTAACCGACCAAAACCACAGAAGAAATAATAGTATATAATATAATAGAAATAAAAGTACGTACCAAATCGAACGTCAAACCTTTTTTAATATTATTACCTAATAAAGTAATAAGCTTGCGTTTGACTGCCCATCTCGCGAAGATACAGTCTACGTTGGAGCTAGCTAGTTATATAAGAAACCGATACTCGCGACTTAAAAACACTAGATTTCAACTATCGGAAAACACTCACTCGTGCAGCGTATTTCTAACCTCTATTAATTCCTCTAGATTAGGTACCTTACCTATAGTATATCTCTATCTCTATTACTATAAGAATCTCTGCGACTGACTGACTGACAGACAACGCACAGCCTAAACCGCTGGTCGTACAGACTTGAAATTTGGAGGGTGTATTTGTCTTGATGCATAGAGGTGTACTAAAACAGGATTTTTTTTTAAATTCGACGCTTAAGAGGGTAAAAAAGGGGGAACCTTTTGTATGAAAGTACTTGTTTTTAAACTTTTAGTCATAAAATTTGTATTCATTTAAAAAAAAACTATTTTAATTTTTTTTTGACAGGGATGATTTAAGGGGGCGTTAAAGGGGGGGGAATGTTGTATGGAAAATTGTTTGTTTTTGAAGTTATAGTGATGAAAATTAGTATTTGGGTAGGTAGTTCATGCAAAATAAAACAAGGTATTTTCAATATTTACTGACAGGGATGTCTTAAGAGGGTGAAATCGGGGATGTAATATTTTATCTTAAGTTCTCTGTTTTTGAAGTTATGTTGATAAAATAATATATTACATCTAAAAAAACAATATTTTTCGGACAGGGATGACTTTGGAGTAGGGTTTCCGAAACCGGCACTGATTTTGAGAACCGGGATTTCCGGTATTTTCCTTTATCGGAACCGGGAATTCCCGGTTTTTCGGTATTTCCGGTACTGGCTGTATTTTTTTTTTCAAAATGGTGCAAATCTTAAAGTTTAGGAGTAATGGTTACTTTTGAACAATCTAAACGAGTTAAGAACCAAAAGTAAAAAAAGAACAGATTTTTATACTATTTTTATATTTTAATTAAAAAAAATGAGTTTACTTAGTTTTTAATCAGTCGACTGTAATATGAAAGAATAGAACCATCTTAAACTTAACTAAAACACACAACAGATATAAAATATGATTTAATGAATAACAAATTGTTTAACGCATGCAAAATCACAAATTTAAACCTACAACATAATATATTTTCGTCATAACTAAGCTTTTAAAACAAAACAGTCTAATTTGGACTTTTGTGATAAATCAGCCTTTTGGTTTGAGGTTACGTAACAAATAAGTTCGTCTTAAACCTAACTACCTGACCTAGACCTGGGTATGTCCTAAAACTGCATTCAGCACCACCGGAGAACGGGCAGCAGCGTCCTCTTAGTTAACGGTAACACTCTGCGATCCCCAAGCCGCTTGCCAAGCGTGGGGATTAAAGCAACCCCTCCCTATTATGGGAAAGGCTTTTGTCCAGTAGTGGACGTCTAACAGACTGATGAAGAAACCTAACTACAACGTACAATAACGTAAAATATTACAAAAAATACTTACAAATAAATCATTTTCAATCACGAAACGTCTTTGAATTCACTTATTTTTTAGCTCTCTGTAAAAAGATCTCAAAAATAAAAGAGCGTCTAGACTATAATCGCTCAAACGTGACCTAACTTTGTTGCACACAAAACCAGCTGACGAGAAAACCCTTTCTGGTCGACACTAGTCGGTGGAATTGTGAGAAGATGGTGTATGACCATATGCCTGAGATAGATAACGCCCTCGATCTCCTCCATTTTCAAAGAAGGCCATTTCTATCCTTACAATTGTATCGATTTGTGTTATTGCCGTGCGTTTGCAACTGACTGCTTTTGTAAGTTTAGAATTTAGCTCTTCTGCATCCGTGAGCCCACTTTTTTGGGCTTCATAATCTTCCTCTTCTTGCATTTGGAGTTGTAAACTTTGGGATTGCAACGGTGGTGGTGACCACGCTTGGGTGCGTGTTAGTAGTGTCACTATTTCGCGACGCATCTCGTCGCTATCGGGACGGTAAAATACTGTTAATTCGTCTTCAGTCCCTTGAAGAAAGTATGTTTCAGGATTCTGCAAGTCAGATAACGTTGCTGCTGCTACCTTCAAACGTCGATCTGTGTATCGTTTTTTTAAAACGTTCAACATTTTTTTGAATGAATGCATTGCCTTAATATGAATTATTTATAACAGTTTACAACTGATAAAAAAAACTTTGTCTTTTTCCTGTATCTATAGGGCTCTTGGTCATTAAGCTCATTAATAACCTTTAAGAGTATTGTTTAGTCGTAAAAGAGGTAACAATTTACGTATACCTATACGAATAAAGTAAATTAATTGCCCGGAAGGTTCTAATTTACTTCGTATGTCCAAGAGAAATAGAACAACACAAGATGACCGTTCGTTAAAAAATTAATAATAGTTAGGCAAAAATAACAGCGTGGCGTTTTTGTACATAATATGTTATGAATGTTTGTGGAAGTATAACGCCATTTTAAAAATAAAAAATGTACTTATTATCAAAACACCATTTAGAAGTCAACTCAACACGACACCGAGCGACACTGACACACAGAAAAAAATTAAATACACCCTACACAGTCCGACAGCAGTCCGACCGACCGGACTGGCTGAAAGGTACCGCCCCAGACCATACCCGAGAGTCGCACGCGCCAAAGGTAGCAACAACGTTTCGGTGCGGCAGTTGTGCGGTTATTTCCCTGCCCCACTTGCTTCTATCGATCACTGTAAAGTATCAAAGTAACCAAATCGTGTGTTAGAAACGAAATGTCGTACTAACGACATCGAGTCCCGAAAGTCCCGAAAGAACCGGGAATCGATATTGAATTCCCGGTTCTTTTATGATGTCAAAAGAACCGGGAATTCCCGGTATTTTTGGTACCGGTATTTCCCGGTTCTGAACCCTACTTTGGAGGGGGGGAAGGCCTTGGGGGGTCGGGATGATTTAAAGTGGTGAATATAGGGAGGAAAATAATTAGTACTTAATTAACCCAGCGGTATGGAAGATACGAGTATTTGGGAGCGGGCCGAGTTTCTTCCGTACGCGGACGAAGTCTGACCTCTAGTTCAAAAATAAAGTAAGACCCAGTAAACTTTATACTGAGTATACCTATAAGTCCCTATTATACTAAGCATCTTATATGTACCTAGGTAGGTACTCTTTTTATAAGTTTTATAAGTAGGTAGAGTTGGTACTTATCCTTATTCAAAATGAGTCACCGTAATGACTCCAGCCTGATTAGGTAATTAGTATACAAATCACAAAAAACGAAGCTTTGTTTCCAATGCAAACAAAAAGTAGCATTTTCGTAAACAAAAAACGCAGAGCTTAGACAAGTTTTTACAGAGAAGCCACATCGCGTGACGGTATTCAGTATTTTGTTCGCGAAACGAAATGGCCCAGGTATTACCATAAATCAATAGTTATCTACGCAGTTGTAAGAGAAATTATAATCGAAATAAGTTATAAAACGTTACAGTCATCCTCATGCATTTCGTACCTCTACAGGTCTAGGTACTTCATTCAAAATTCGATAGGTTACAAAAAGTTGCTCGTCGAAAGAAAATTATCACAGAAAATTGTTTCTTATTATTATAGTTAGAGAAGGGTACACAACCAGTGTATGTTGCCAGTGATGACATATGGAACTGAAACGTGGTCTTTTACTGCTGGCCTTTTGGAGAAACTTAGAGTCACGCAACGGGTGGAGAGAGCTATGCTCTTTTACTTTGCGTAATAGAATCCGGAACGAGGATATTCGCCAAAAAACCAAAGTTACCGACATAGCTCGCAAGGTTTGCAAGTTGAAGTGGCAATGGGCAGGCCACATCGCTCGAAGAACCATCAACCGATGGGGAAGAAAGGTTCTTGAGTGGCGATCGCGAACCGGAGGACGCAGCGTAGGAAGGCCTCCCACTAGGTGGACCGACGACATTGTAAAAGTCGCGGGCAACCGGTGGATGCAAATGGCTAGTTGTCGTACAGTGTGGCGGTCTAAGAGGGAGGCCTTCGTTCAGCAGTAGACGTCTCCGGGCTGATGATGATTATAGTTACTGAACACGTAGGAAGTCGTAATAAGAAGTTCAGTAAGTACACCAAATAGCAAAGAGTAGAAAAAGAAGATAAAGTATAAATCTTCTGTAAGGTCTCCATTCACCGCTCGTTGTTCGTCTCAACTGCATAAAAAATACATGAGTAGGTATAGGTACCTACCTACCTGCTCTGTAAACCTATGCTGCGTTCCGTAATGCGCTAAAATTGATAATATCGCGAATCCGACCAAAGTGACAAGTATTACTCGATCAAGTCAAAGCTCTTATATTTTGTGACTATTAAATTTGGTCGGATTCGCGATATTATCACTTTTAGCGCATTACGGAACGCAGCACTACATTGGATACGTACCAAACGTTTAGAATCTGCTTTGAAATTCTAACAGCCATGGAATGGGTAAAAACTGTCGGCTTAATACCGTCTTATGTATAAAACACAAAAAAGTATTTCAAACCTATTAAGTTAACAAGTGTTAACTTAATAGTCTTATTTTTTCAAACTCAAATCAATTTAACTAAACACTTTTTAACTAAAATAGGTTTGAAATACGTTTTAGCGTTTTATTCATATGACGGTTAATCTTTATGGAATTCCTTGAAGAAAAAGGCCCATTAAGGGGTATTTTTCGTGTCTCGTAAGAGATATATTGTACTAAGTATATATATTATATATAGAGAGCAGAAGATTTAGAAGCTAAATCTGCGCGATTCATCTTCAACAACATCATCGCTAACGAAAAGGCGAGTTGGTGATCAAATGAAGACTTCATTTTGCATGTTAAAAATGATATATATAATATTACGTAAAAAATATATAGTTCTGGAAAAACTATACTTAGTTACTCAGCTACAGCTACAAAGTACATATAAAATCGATTTACAGTTTAATAATGAAAGAACTTGAAAGAATCCTTTACAGAGAAGTGTAGGTAGTCCAGCACAAAAAGATTTTTAAATGAATAGACAGTTATTATGTCCTATTCAATCGGGAAATACAGTTATACAGATAGTTATTGTGGTTACGACAAAAACAAGACTGGGCACAACGATTAGTTACAAAATTAATGAAGCGAGCTGTAACGCGCTTCGACAGAGATTTTATCTTCAAGGTGATGTCGATAGAAATAGTTTTGTTCCATCAATTAGAACAACCATGAATCCTCCTCAATAATAGCGCCTAAAGCAAAAATCCTTGGCTGAAAGGTCTTTTTGAAAGGTTTATCCATAGTAGACCTAAACGAGATAAGTACATACGGCTATAAGCTACGATTCTACATGTTATTTTAAATGGATCACATTAGGCATCAAAAAATAGGAGTAGTGAGTGGTGGTATAAAATGAGCCACAGTAAACAGATAATAATATGTTATCTTATTGCCACCGGTTGCCGCAAACAAAAGTGAAACTTGCACTTGACCGAATAAGATTTAGTATTTGCATTCTTATCAACTACAGACTGTGATAAAATACAAAACAAGTAAAATTACGGCTTAGGAAAACTGTGACTAGTAGCGTCATCTAGCGGTGAGTAGTAACGTTTCGAAAATTTAAGTAGCAGAACTGTTGTGGTTTCTTGGGTCTTGCAGGTATAGCAGGTACTCAGATCAGAGGAGTAGGTACCTGTTAACTCATACAGCGCAGAAAACAAGATTTGACCATGGAGAATATGGATAAATACGCTGTGAACTTGACACTCAAATCTTTTCAGAATAACAAAAAAAATTAAACTTAACTGATGCTACAACTTTTTTGTTTACAGGTATGTGACCCCAACAAACCGGACAGCAAGTTCACTGCGCCGTTAGCGATCGGTCTTACAGTGACACTAGGCCACCTGCTGGCTGTCGACTACACGGGCTCGGCCATGAACCCTGCGCGCTCGTTCGGCTCCGCGCTCGTAGCCAACGAGTGGGCTGACCACTGGGTAAGTCAATTAACAGTAAGTAAACATTGACGCTGGACAACCTGACTCTGAGCCACCTGCTGGCTGTCGAGTGTCAACTACGCGGGCTCAGCCACGAACCTTGCGCTTTTAACCTAATCAAAGGTAAGGCTTTCGAGGTTGCAGAAGGCGCAGCAAATCAAAAAGTTATTTGAATTGCAAGATAAAATGCAAGATATCTAACACGGTTCTATACCAATGCCTTTGAGAAGTATGCTAAAAAGTGGTTAATTTAGTAGATATAGGTAGTACCTATCACTAAATATAGCCGTCATTTCAAGGCTGCATGTGAGACTACAGGGGAACCAATATCGGTATTACTAGCATCCCATATTAGATATGTGCACCTATTTGTGCTGATTGAACTACCAAACATATTGTAATATTAATTCGTGTGTGCAGGTATACTGGGCGGGGCCCGTGGCCGGCGGCGTCGCAGCGGCCCTGCTCTACACGCACGGGTTCGCGGCGCCGCCCGAGGCGCACCCGCCGCGCTACCGTCCCGTCGCTGCCGACGAGAAGGAGGTAACCAAGGTCTAACTCTCACGTAGGTAGCACCCAAGATCCTCTATACCAAGCACTGGGCTGGGCTTGTCATGTGCTAACTTTTCTCTCTTGAAAATAATATTTCAAGTATCGCAGCAAAACGTACTAATAAAAAGTAGAATTGTACCAATTCAAAAACAAGTAAGTTTGAACTATCACAAGTATGGACACAAACCGTATGCTTTAGATGCCCTAAAACACCTAATCATTGCATTCCTTTTTTTTAATTTCGTATAACTGCATTGCTGAGTATAGTACCTAAAAAAAACTATTCCTGACGGTTAAATAGTCTTACAGCACCGTCTATGAAAACAAAAAGCATTGCGTGTTTTTCCTTGCACCTGAAGCAGTACCGTAAATAGAGCGGTGTCAGCGGTGCCCGGGCGGGCGCTGGTCCTGAACGTTTGAATATTTTTATTTTCAAGGGCGCAGTTATAGAAGCTCGCACCGGGCGCATAAAAGGCTATTTACGGCAAAGAGTAGTACAATACCTATGGTAAGACCAGTTAGTGGTGTCTACCATGGAGAATAGGGAGTCGCGATGAGGAACTTACGGCCGTAAAACAAAATTTGCGGACGGAGTGTGTGACGTCACACTTATTTGGTCAGTCTGCGAGCGACCGCCTCACGAAGCAGTCATTCAGGCTTTCAAAACAGATGTACGACCTTTAGTGTTTTTACGCAGTAAAAGTGAAAAGAAAATGAGTGGCTACGTTTTTTCTTGCACTCATTATCGAGGCAAACATTCCGATGACATGATTGGCGTCTTATTTAATTCATAAGTTTTTTTTTGTGGTGTCTACCAAAACACTAATAATCAATTCTGAATTACAAGCGTACTGGACGTCTAGCACCCACCGCCTGGACTGTAGAACAAGGAGTAAGCTAAACTTTAAATCCATCCTAGTTATACACAAGCTGCAGATCATCATTCTTGCTTAAAAACGCCTAGCTTAAAGTTAATTAGACGTTAGTTAGTACTGCACAGTTCATTTTTGTATTGCGCAAAAGTTTAATGACGATTGTTAACAAAGTAACGTTTTTATGTAAAGCTTCGTAGGCCTTACGTTTCTAAACATAAGTAACGTTTTTTTATAAATGTGTAGCTACTTAACAAAAAGCTTGCTTGTACTTAAATCTTGTAATGAAACACATCCTATGAGCTAACTTCGCAGTGCTACTTTGATTAGTGCGAGCTTCCATCGAACTTATACACATACGAGGGCTACACTAAAAGTATCGGGAATGGAATATTTCCACTGTTTCTGTCATATTAAAATCTTTTTAATTGAAAACTCCTTGGTTTTAAAAATCGAATACCATTTATTTATTTTAAAAAATATTCTCGGTCTTGTCACAAGGTTTTGTCAAACTTGTTTAGTCGTTGAGAAAATGGAATTGACTCGAGAAAATTCAAGAGCGATGATTTATTATGACTTTCGAAGTGGTTTAACACAAAAACAGTGTGTTGACCGGATGATTTCTGCATTTGGTGATAAAGCCCCATCCAAAACCACAATTTATCGCTGGTTTGCTGAATTTCAACGTGGACGTGTCAAGCTCAGTGATGATCCCCGTCAAGGTCGTCCAAAAACTGCAGTCACCCAAGAAAACGTTGATGCTGTGCGTAAGCTGATTGAGGAAGATCGACATGTGACATACCGCGAAATTCAGGCAACTTTAGACATTGGCATGAGTCAAATACAAATAATCTTGCATGAAAAATTAGGTGTAAAAAAGTTGTTTTCCCGATGGATACCGCATTCGCTCTGTGAAGAGCAAAAAGCGGCTCGCGTTACTTGGTGCGTCAGAACTCTCGAAAGATTCCACGCAGGATCCTCAAATGCTGTATACAACATCGTATCAGGTGACGAATCCTGGATATACGCGTACGAACCCGAAACAAAAAACCAGTCACGAGTTTGGGTGTTCGAAAATGAGTTAAAGCCAACAAAAATTGTTCGTTCACGGAGTGTTGCAAAAAAAATGGTGGCCACGTTTGTCTCCAAAACCGGCCATGTTACGATTATTCCTCTTGAGGGACAAAGAACGGTTAATGCAGAATGGTATGCTAGCATTTGTTTGCCACAGGTCGTTTCTGAACTCCGTAAAGAGAACTGCAACCGCCGCATCATCCTCCATCACGACAATGCGAGTTCTCACACCGCGCACAGAACAAAAGAGTTTTTAGAGCAAGAAAACATAGAATTATTGGACCATCCGCCGTACAGCCCCGACCTAAGCCCTAATGATTTCTATACTTTCCCTAAAATAAAGAATAAATTGCGTGGACAGAGATTTTCATCACCTGAAGAAGCTGTGGACGCCTACAAAACGGCCATTTTGGAGACCCCAACTTCCGAATGGAATGGTTGCTTCAATGATTGGTTCCATCGTATGGAAAAATGTGTCAAATTTCGCGGAGAATACTTCGAAAAGCAATAAATATATTTTTAAATAGTAATGTTGTGTCACTTCCTTGATTCCCGAAATTTTCAGTGCCGCCCTCGTACCTATCTAAGTATACCAATCAGCAAATCATACATTTAAAGCAAAATAATATCTAGACTTGCAGCTTCAGCTTCATGTACAATTATTGTAGATAACAAAAATAATGTTACAGAATTAATACTGCTACGACATTTCCCATAAGCACGTGTTCTAGTGGTGAAACTTATTCACAGGTACATTGTACGTACTTTAGGCCAAAATGTTACAAGCGTATATGTAACCATTGGAGGTCTTAAAATCAAGATTAAATAACTCGTTATAATAATTCTTATTCGTAGTAGTGCATTTTAAATATTTAATTCGATTAGTAGCATAAGCTTTATATGGGAAGGGGTGTTTGCCCGAATTGTTGCCTAGGTTCACTTTGAAGCCGATTGATGATGTTTTGAATCGTTTATAAGTAACAATTCAAGTATAAACCACTTAAGGTTGCCTGCAAGAGATCGCTTTTAGCGATAATGCCGCCAATTGTTACACTAGTGCTAAGTTCATTTTTCTGTTGTGATTATCATGACTGTTATAATTATTATTTTTTGGTGTGTACAATAATGTTTTATCTATCCATCTATCTAAATAACAAGATATAACTTTCTTTTTGCCATGCGTATATGTATATTATGGCAACCTTTATTAAGGGGGAGGCTTTCGTACAGCAGTGACTGATGATGCGATGTGAACTATCTGACATTTCGTCTTAAGGATCGACAAGTTGACGGCTCGAACTCATCGGTGGGCGCGGCTAAAAAGCATGCTCTCTTCATCAAACAAACTGTGGGAAAGGGAGAAAGAAAGATAAATGAGCGCGCAAATATTTTTTTTGTCGACCTTTGGCTGCAGTAATGTGGTTGAATAAACTCTGAGTTAATTTATTCCAACTTAAGTTATTTGAAATGTTTATGGACTAAACTATGCCGCTTGATAAATTATTTTAGAGTTTTCGTATTCCTTATGTTATTTATTTACGTCCAATGTGGCGTTAAAATTGAGCTAAAATACAAGATGTTTCCTGGCTCACAACTTTCATATTTATTAACTTTTTACTTTCGTAATAATTTACAATCCTAGACAATGAAGAGATTAATCGATATAATACTTAGTCTTGGACCTACAAAATTACATAGTGGAGTAGTAATACTACCGCGTTTCTATGGAGAAGTGACCAACTTGTCTACTCTTAATTCGTTTTCTCTGACTAGGAATTGAAATCTGGTCTAAATTTTGATAAAGGAATTTCTTGTCTAATCGAGTTCCTATGTTCGTGTTTCCAGCTGAAGCGACTAGACGGCGGCAAGGCGGAGGAGCTGGCCTGAAACCGCGACTGGCGGCTCGTGCCGCCCGCGCCGCCCGCGCCGCCCGCGCCGCCCGCGCCGCCCGCGCCGCCCGCGCCGCCCGCGCCCTCCGGCGTCACCGTGCCGAGCGAGACGCGCCTCGCCGCCGCCGTCACCCACCACTACCTGTGAACACTACCCACACCACCAGACCTACCAGCTGTTCAATATACATAGACAATCGGCTGCTACTTTTTCTTGGCAGTAACTAAAATGGCCTATAAGTCATCGACATTGATCGAAATAGATAACATCTGTTCCTCAATCTGCATGGAAGGCACTTTTTTCTACTCACTGATGAAAAGGAACGGTTCCCTTACGCCAAAACTTTTTGTACAGTTTAAACAGCACAACAAAGCACATTTTTTTTTTTAAATTTCGTATTGACGTCCGTTAACTGTAACGGACCACAGACTAAACAAAATTGCATCGAAGTGCATTGCAGTTGATTCGACGCTACTTTTGGCAGGCGAATAGTACATACGTCATCTATATCGATTGAAGTCTTATGGGCTTAGCCTTATAGCAGGTTGTCGACTGGCGACTGAACTAGCCATACTGAACAAGTGAACAAGGAACAAAAAAGTGTATTCTTAGGCAAAAATCTGTAAGAAAGCAGTGCTACCTATCTACGAATGTTTTTTTTTAAATGTTAAATGTTATCAGCCCTTATTACAAAATACGGGAAGTTAAGGGATGAACAAAAATATTCCTCGCACCTGTATTCGAACTCGTATTTGTATTCGAACTCTAATGAGATCGTAAATGAGTCAAAATCATCACCAGCATTACAAGCCATCGAACATTTGGTGAACTATTTACACCATAATACCAATTTTTGTAGCAACCATTTAATGTTCACTAGTGTTCACATACTTATAGATTTTGTATAACTTTATGAAGCGTTTAAATCTGAATGCACTCAGCACTTTATACAACTTTACAATATTTTGTAACAAAATATGTCTGTGTTGTACGTATAAATGAGGAAGAGGTATCTCACGGCGCTCTCCATAAATTATATAATATTGAAATGAATATACTATAATTTATACGAAAGTGTATTTCGTGATAGGCCCCACAAATGCACATCTATTTAAAAAAAACTTTAAAGATTTTATACTATACGATATTTGAAATTCTATTTAATAGCTTAAGTAAAATATTATAATGTATAAGGACCTAGTACCTATATTTTCCAAAATAAATATACCCATGTACAAGTTTAAGCTTACATCATGCAAGAAGTACCTTACTGAAATATTTCACAAAAATGGATTACATTCATAAAACATATAAAAACAAATAATACCTCAATATTCTAATTTTACCTTGCAATGATACTTACCTCGAATAAATTCTGTATTTCATACCCATAAACATAACTTAATGTTTCACCAAAATCATTTATTTTCTTTTAGTAAGTAAGTACGTCATAGTTTTAAGTAACAAACGAACTTTAATATCAAAGTGTTCATAATTATTTCTGCTTGAGTGTGAACAAAGAATATTGTATCGAGTATCATACCTATTGTAACTTATTTTTGAGTGTAAAAATATTGACTTCGTTTTTAATAAATCTGATATTATTTTCTATACTTGTTTGACTTCTAATCCTTGAAAGACTTTGCAGTTAATCTTAAATGTTTACAAGCTACTATGTGGCTAAAGACAACTAGGCAACTTTTAGGCTTTTCAACGTGATAATCTAAATTGTTCTTTAATTAGTAGGTACATGATTCCTAATCTCTATGAACAGCTTTGCTTCTCAAAATTTTACGAAAATTAGAAGGCTCACTTCCACGATCCCCTTGCTCAGTGACGGTTCTGACCCGTCATCCTACCTATAAATTAAACCTGACTAATGCCTTCAAACGAACTGTATTAGTTCCAAAACAGTTTGAATCATTCAATTTTTACAAATTAAGCACGAAAATTTACTCACTTGTAAATAATATAGTTTGTCGCGATTTGTAGCTCTTAGTTTTGCAAAAATATTTATATTATGCTTGTAATAAATTTAAAATGGGTCTGAAACCTCAAAAACCGAATCTTGACACGCACGAATCTGCGTAACTGCCATATTTTTGCTCCGCTAAATGTGGCCCTATTACTTTCAGCTTTAGAATAATGATTGATCGCAGTAAAAAATGTGCTTGAAACATGGATGAGCGCGGCCTTAAGCTCCTGGCCTAAATTGCGAACTGGCTCCAAGCAAAGGTGCCAACTGCCATCCATTCACCATGTGGGAATATATTTCCCGTTATTTGATTAAGGGTTTAAAAGCGCATGGCTTGTCAATGAAAACGCCATTAAGTTTTTGGCTTGGCGACAGGCTGGGTAGTTAGCAGAGTACTAGAAAGTAAGTAGCCTACCCACGTACTATAGTTTCCCTTTGATATTTTTTATCATCGGCAGCTTAAGCTCATTGTTGGGATTTTAAGCAACGCATTGCGGCGTACAAAACTATCGCGCTAAACACTGAACTAACATTCAAATACTTCGTCAAAAAGTTTTATGTTGATAGCAGGAAAATATTAAGTATTTCAATAATATACATATAATGAAAAGTAGATACTGTGAACTGTGCGGTTGATATCAGAATACCATTTTACCGCAACTGAAACATATCACTTAGTAGATGATCGGATTCACCCGAACAATGTCAAGGTGGGATGCGTATAAATTACGGAATTAAACCACAAAGCTTTAGAAATATCGGTCTACTATATTACAAGTCGATAAATGTATTCAGTACAAGGTCATTTACACTTCATACAACAAGAACTCTACTTTTTAACATCTAAGAACTCATTATATCAGCAACGTAAAAAAATCACAACTATATATTATCAATATAAATAGATGATGACGTATCATAAGTTATATTGATGAAAATTATGTAAAACATCATTAAATTAAAGAATCACGTAAGTCAGTCCTATTTCAAGTTATGTACGTATAGAAAGAAAATTCCCGATACGTGAACTAGTAAGAGTATTCAAAGCAGGACACTGCCGCACGCGCGTCGGGCTCTGTTTTAACTCTTTAAAAAGGTGACCGGAAGTGATCGAAACTATAATCGGAAATTCCGAATTAACTAAACGTGAGTATTCCCGTATAAATAAAACAAAAATAAAGTATTCAAAACTGTCCCAAAACTCAAAAAAATTACATCGGCGTAGTCATATATTTCCCATTAGATAATTAAGACGGAAATTCATAGTAATCTTACCAATAGGACTGCCAGTGCTATTGGTAAGATTAGCAGCGACGTCCTGAGCGCCTAACATGCGCACCGCGAGAAAATTTTCTCGATTCTACAAAACAGGACAAGGCTACGAATCTGTATAAGTTTGTCTCGTTTTCGCACGACATAAAGACACGACAAACTTTTCTCGCGGTGCGCATGTTAGCCCTGCAGGACTGCTGTGAACTATGAGTCGCTCACACTATAGCTTGGCAAACTCGTGCGTGAACCTTCATGCGGTATGACAGACGCTGGCGGGGACGAGGTAGTCTACATGTTAGCGAGAGCGGGTTGTGTCGCGGGGAAGGACAGCTCGCGCCTGGCGTGCCAAAACCGGCAGCCGGCGCCGCGCTCTCGAAGCGGCTAGACGAGTTGTCAACTCCATAATCAAATCTAAAGGATACACACGAGGTTCTCTAACTGGCAACTCTTCTCATGATGTTTAAGCCTCTCAGCTAACCATTATATAGAAGTGTTTAGATACGTATCTAACAATTGAGTTGCATCTAGACATTCTCTCAAAGAAAGTTACAGAACTCACAGAAGACAAATAAGATGAAGCTAAGCAAAAATATGAATGAGATGTTGTTGAAATGTAATTGGATTTTAAATCCGCTAGATTTCGCTATGTACCATCAAAGTGAAAATAATTTGTAAACAGAAAATGTTTTATTGTTTGCCTAATTTGTTAACATTGAGGGTCTGAAAAAAAAATCGAACTTGAATGCATCGCAACCACAAGTTTTGATACATAAATTTGGTGTTATCGTTATGATACGTCACTGGAGACACAATTTATCCCAAGATATAACTTAAATATTTTCTCTACGCGTGTAGCCGTACCGTACCATGTCGTCAGACGTACTATGACGTATTCTTTGATGACGTGCTACCTTGCTTCCCCCAACGTCTGTCGCTCCGCAGGAGGGTCATGCACGGTGTTGCCAAGCTATAGTTCAAGTGTAGAAAATAAATTATGACATTTCCCTCACTAGTACCACGATTACATGCGTTAAAGGAAATTACAATTACTAATGGGTTTTTTTCCAACTAGTTATACAGTTCTATGATCATTTACGAGATATTTACCGTTATTATGTTGCGAAACGAGCTTTCGATATTTGCGCAGTCGAACATAGTAACAATAGTAGTAATGTGACTAATTAAATAAAAATATATAAATAAATATTGGGGGACATTTTACACACAGCGCCATCTAGCCCCATACTAAGCAAAGCTTTTATTATGGAAACTAGATAGCTGATAGAATAATAAAACGAATAGGACTAATTCTTATGTCAATTCGGGTGGGATAATAAGTCACTTTACTACTATTGTTACTATTATTCTGTAATCGTAGGACTACTGGAAGAAAATATTCCTACTGTACGATACTTAAAAATTACTGATCCCTTCAACTTCTAGTCCCGCGTAATTTTTTATAACCACCTTACATACTGGTATTTGACCAGGACCTGGTATGGGACCTGGGTATGTCCCAAAACTGCAGCCAGAACCACCGGAGGACGGGCAGCAGCGTCCTCTCGGTTAACGGTGGTAACACTCTGCAAGCACCAAGCCGCCTGCCAAGCGTGGGGATTATGGCAACCCCTCCCTATTAGGGGGGACCCTTCGATCAGCAGAGGACGCCTTCTGGCTGATGATGTGATGATGTGATGTGATACTCATATTTAAGCTGCTTCTAACTTTTAACTGAATGATTTGAACAGATTCATCCTGATTCATTTACACATTAAATACGTCGGAGGATCAGTCTTAAAATATACGAGACTAGTGAATTAGTTCATCTTATCTCTAATATAGCGGCGTCGATTTTCTTATAACAAGAAATAAAATAATGCCCTTCGGCCGCGTACAAACTAGAAGCTCGTAACCAGTTACGGCAGTATAAAAAATCTTCGTAATACGGTACTGGTTACTAGAAAATACGTTTTTTTCTTGTACGAAACTAGAGGCTCGTTGCCAGTAACGGCAGAAAAAAATCTTCGTAATACGGTACTGGTTACAAGAAAATACGTATTTTCTTGTACGAAACTAGAGAATCGTTACCAGTTACAACAGAAAAAAATCTTCGAAATACGGTACTGGTTACAAGAAAATACGTATTTTTCTTGTACAAAACTAGAGGCTCGTTACCAGTTACGGCAGAAAATAAATCTTCGTAATACGGTACTGGTTACTTGAAAATACGTTTTTTTCTTGTACGAAACTAGAGGCTCGTTACCAGTAACGGCAGAAAAAAATCTTCGTAATACGGTACTGGTTACTAGAAAATACGTTTTTTTCTTGTACGAAATACAAAACAAGAAATTTACGCATGTTATCAAATTAAGCTAAAGCTTAAGTTACAACAGGATCGACATTATCATACTCTGCCTTCTGACTTAACAACCTGGATAACATTCTACCGTACGTGGTAAAAAGAAACTGCATGTTTATTTGAACGACGGAAATATTCTAAGGTATAACAGTACTCAAAATTATGAACAACTTTTACTATTGGACCGCGCATGGAATCGCGTAAAAAAAACTGCTGTTTCATACATATCGTGGAGAGTGAATATTTTTTTTCTATGGAACAGCAAATTTCTACGTTTTCAGAAGTGATCCCATAGTAAAAGTTATTCATCATGTTGAGTATTATGATATCCTACAATATGACCGTGGTTCAAATGACCACGGCCTGTATAATAGGCTAGATGACTGATGTTTAAATCGTTGCAACCAATAGCTTTGATGAAGAATTTAAGTTAATATAGTATGGTAATTGAAAACATTATTTAACTCGGTTAATAATGTTCTGATATATGAGGGTTTAAAGTTTTTGTTAGACACAACTCTGTCCCTTTCCCACAAAACAAAAAATGACGTCACGCCTTATTTGTCAGAATAGAATTTATATGGCGTCCTGACAAGTGACGTCACGATTTGCTGTTACGCCTCTCTGTCTAGCATGATATTAAAATGCTTATAAGTTGCTTATTTTTGATCAGATTTAAATTTTCTTTTCATTCATCAGATATATTTATGGGCAACGTTTGAATAGGACAATAAAAAAAAACCAGTCATCTAGCCTATTATCATACAATCTGTAGCAAAAAGGTTCAACAATACTGTAATAATTTATCATTTGATCAAATACCTTAATTTGTTTGATCTGGATTATAGTTAAAAAAACATTTGATTTGCAAAACAAATTGAATATTACAATTTATCTTCGGGGGTGGGTATGCTATGTATCATTATGAACAACTTTTACTATAAGTAGGGCCTAGCCCGAAAACCCAAAAAAAACAGCTGTTCCATACATTTTGTCCAAGTTCAATGAACTTTTTGAGCTGTTGTTGTTTTTTGCGCTATTTCGAGGTTGACCCCATAGTAAGAGTTGTTCCTAATAACGATTACATACATTTATCCTTCAGTATTGTTGAACCTTTTTGTTGCTCATTGTATATATTATACACAATGTAAAAAATGCATTGTATATATTATATACAATGTGGTATATAATATTAAATTTAAAAAAAAACTTAATTATTGTACTTAAATCTATGAATATTTTTAACAATTAAATGATATCTAGCATTTGGCATTTTATAACATCTAAACGAAGACTAAAAATAAATGCCGGGTGTTTTTTTTTTTTCAAGATAAAATTTGGGTGTAGATTATTTGTGTACCGAATAAGCGATACACGAAAGTAATTGTGTCGTGCAGTTAATTTTAACGCGAGGATTCGTTCATTGATATCCATTATTCACAGGTTTATCATTAAATCCTTATACAGGGTTAGTTCTAATCAGTTAGCATCCTTTTAAGGGCATTTTCTGTACATCAAAACAAACAACTTTTACAATGGGGCCAACATTGAAATCGCGAAAAAAAACAGCTGTTCCATACATTTTGCCCAAGGTCGATGAACTTTTAGTATGGAACCGCTGATATTTTTTCGCGATTTCAATGTTGGCCCTATAGTAAAAGTTTTTTGTTTTGATGTACAGAAAATGCCCTTAAAAGGATGCTAACTGGTTAGAACTAACCCTGTATATTAAAAATTCTATTTTAGATTATTTTTATTGGAGTAAATATAAATTTCTTTCCTAAAACACTTAACAAACACACGAAGGCTTGACATGAGCACTCACCACGTCTCTCGCCGCTGCAGTGATTTTTAGATTTTCAAATATTTTTTTTAAGTTCCTGAAGTTCTTTTATAAACGTTTCTAATAAATTAATCGTAACTGTGAATATATGACAATCTTGACATCTAAAATAAAAATAAAAACAATCTAACTATGCCATTAGCTTCTTGTTCATGTACTAATAACGAATAAGACCCTATTTTTTCCTGAAGGTAAAAACAAACACCCAGTTATTCTGAGCGAACATTAGCGAATTTCAGTTTCAAAAACCATAATATTGTAGTCATAATGAAAAAAGTACCTACTTATGGTTCACAATCAATCCCAGTACAGATACGGCCTCGTGTTTCGGAGAATGAGCATATTAATTACAAAAAATCTTAAGGTTAACATCAATTCCTCTTCTTTGCAAACAAATGATGACTGAGTAAACTTATAAATGCCATGAGACTCTAAATATCACTAGTATAATAATGTTACTATAACAACCCAGCGACGGTGATAATGGAATGGACGGGCCCAGCCTCGCAAATCGTTCAGAATATATAAGTCAACACAACCAAGTATACCTAGCTAAAATTATGGATATTACATTTGCCGGACAATAGAGATAGCGTATCTAATTACTGCATGACAAAAAGAGAACACAAGTATTTGTAAGTCTATTGCTCTCGAATCTCGAACATTCACGAGCATTGACGAAGGATTCTCGAAGTATCTCTGTCTCGTAACATTACGATTGCCTCAAAATGTCGATTACCCCCTAACATATTTATTGAAATTCATTGCAGTTGCGACAAAATACAGTTGATTAATGTGTGTGTGATAAATAACTTACGGAATGTGATCCCCAAATTTTTAATGCGAATACTAGCAGTGTTCTTACACTTGGGGAATACACACGAAGGCATAATTTGGATTTATTTGTATTATTGTATTGTACGGCTCGCATCTTGCAAAGGCAGAGTATGACTGACCGCGAGTGGAGAGCTGGCGCTCAATATATAGTCTTCAAAATCCGTGCGCTTATTCATTCCCGTCCATTCATTTTATCATTGTCGCTGATAACAACCATGAAAATAAAAACTCTTTCTAAGCTATTTCATTTAATTGATCCTAGCGCAAAGCAATCTTAGATCATAGTAGTTTTTTCTAAATAAAATCCTCTGTAAAATAAAGTGCGCTTTTTAAGACTACTCGTATAAATGTACTTTGATAGTTCTAAATTTGTTCATCGGGAAACCTAAATTAATTAAATTAATTGAGATCTGCCTAGAACACAATAGTGTACAAACTATAGTCTTAAGAAGAATCAAATATCGTCCAACTAAAGCTAATCATTTCTGTGTCAAAGTCTTATTTGTTCACTGAAATCTTTGTCGGACTTCAGAATCTGATGTATGCGCGAATGCCGCCGACTTTGGTAGAACACTTCTTGTGAAAACAATTGAATACAATACACCTAAACAAGTGTGCTATACCTGTGTGCTATATAAACTTGAAACATTTCTGTTTAGTGTGTGGTATCCGCGTTTTGAAGAGCACAGAGTCGGCGCGGTACTGCGTCGACAGAAGCGGCGTGTAGCCCATTACCTGAGGAGAGATATCCATTGGTGATATTCCCGTAACACGATCCCGAATACGCAGATTTTTTAAGTATCTAAAATATATATACAAATGAATCGCTAAATGTGTTGCTTAGCGCAAAACTCCTGAACGGTAGGACCATATTTTTTTAAAGTATTCCTTGAAGTTCGAGGAAGGTTTTTATGAAGAGAAAAGTCGGAAAATTTTACCGAAAAAGTCAGTAAAAAAATACCCCTGCGCAAAGCCACAGCCAGCCAGCCAGCTGGCCGGCTAGTTTTGTAATAAATGTAATACTCTTAAATTCATTCGGTCACCAACCCACGACTACTACTTTTTGAAGGTTTTAACTAAATATTTGGCCTCACTCAAACGGTCTGGTTTGCGAGACTCGTGCAAGTAGAGATAAAATCCAACTATGTAATATTATAAATGTCAAAGTTTGCATGTTTGGATATTTACTACTCAATCACGGAAAAACGACTGAACGGATTTGTTTGAAATATGATATAGAGGTAGCATAAACCTTGGAATAACCGCGGGGCAATACTAGTCACAAATAAAGGGTGCTTAGGCAAAATATAATATATTTTATTATATTAGGCATGTTGCGGCACCGTTTACCGCGCAACTTTCTCTACGGACGGCATACCCTAATACTTCCCCTAACCCTAACCCTAACCTAATAAATAAAAAAGAAATACAACTATAAGAACCTACTTAATAAAGCTATCTGTTAAATGCTCACCTGTGAGAAGAACTGCATACACTTGTGTCTCTCGTCGAAATGCGTGTCGTCTGAGGACAGCGTCACCGGACACCCGGGGCAGCGGAACGTCCACCGCGACGTTACCTAGAACAAACGCCAAATAAATACAATGCCAGGCATTCTTGACCGCCATTGTATAAGCACCACTGTATGCCACTAAATCCTGTAAAATGAACAGGGGTTTCCAAACTCATTTGTCGATAAACTAATCAAGTTTTTTGTTTTGGTTTTTTTACCATATTTTTATTGTCAAGTATTGACAATGTTGGTAGTAGCTCAGCCTTATGAACTGTTAGGTGTGGGTTCGGTTTATGTGTAAAGGACATATTTTGTGTAGAGTTACCTTGACGGGTAGTTTTAGCCTTGATATTAGTAGGGTTGTTGCTAAGCGGGTGTTTGTAGTATTCATATTAGTAGGGTAGTTACCTTGACTACACCCACCCGGTTATAGCCTTGTTATTTGTAGGATTGTTACTTAGACGGGTGGTTGTAGTCTTCATATTAGTAGAGTTGTTTCCTAGACGGGTAGTTGTATCCTCTATCTTGACCACAACCACCCGGTTGCAGCCCTGGTATTAGTAGGCTTGTTACCTTGACGGGTGGTTGCCTAGTGATGTGCGCGACGAGGTAGTTCATGGCGATGTCCTCGCAGTTCATGTACTCGTCGACGTAGTCCCTGATGGCGGCCGGCAGCTGGCGCCAGTACGCCCACATGTAGTAGCGGTGGATGAACGCCGCGCCCGTCAGCACCATGCTCAGCTCGCAACTGATACAACACAGTGACATGACATCAGGGCCCGATCTATTGAGAGCGAGCCGGGCAAATGACCAGAGCGGCAATAATGAGGGGCGGCAAAATTGGGTAAAAAAATTAAAAACTTATCATGCTTAGCAGCCCGACAAAAAAGTATTTTTAAGGTTTTTTCTTTGCCAAAGTTGACTTAAAGGGATGGAAATGGGGAGGAAAAAAAAAGTGAATTACCCAACGGTATGGAAGATACTTATTTGGGAGCGAGGCGAATTCCTTCCGTACGCGGACGGAATCACGGGGCGACCTCTAGTGACTTATAGGTGTTAGTGTAAAGGGCGGCGAATATTTTTTTTGCCCAGGGCAGCTAAATAGCTAGATCGGGCCATGCACGACATCTCATTACACAACCACGAACCGCGCATCATCTGTTTTGTGGTGGCACTTCACAACGCCTATGTTTGCCGAATAAAAAGGGACGTATCTATGTAGCCTGTATACGTGCGTCCTTTTTATTCGACAAACATAGGCATGTCAAATGCAACCATTATATCACCTCCCAAATTTTATTAATAATAAAGTGTGTCAGTGTGTTTATATATGTGTGTACTTATTACTTCTTCGCGTTGGATCGACTAAACAGATTTCGAGTGAAATTCAAAACGAACAAAGGTTAACAGCGTTGCTATATAGTTGTCATTTACACCCTGTGGTAACCAAAGAGTTTATACGCAGAGCGAACATAAACAGTACGTTTACGGCACCCGATATTAACAGGCCTGAATAATGCCGTGTCTTTTATACTTCTTCGGTATAAAACAGAGATACGGGAGACTGTGACAGGTGATTTAAGGAAAGTGGCTTCGAAAAAGAGATCAACGATGTCTGTAAAAAGACAATTCTATTGCTATTTTTGTGTTCTTTTAAAGCCTCAATACTATCTCGCACGAAACTGTCATCGTCACTTAAGCTTACCACTGGAAAAAAATCTGCTAAAAGTACTCATTACATTGTCGAACACTGAACCGCCAAACAGTAGCATTAATAAATAAATGCTCATGAGCATCTCACCTGTAATTGGAATTGTATAAAAATCCGTTGTTAAAGTTGAGATCCCAGGCGTGGTACCGGCCGGGAAACCCGACGATCCGGTCGCGATGCTCTCGCCACACTCTGAAAACGATCAAATTAATTTCTTACTGGGCAAATGTTAATAAATACCGATGAAAATTGTTTGTATTGGTATAACACACAGAGAAGAGTCCGCCTGGGGAGTTACCACACCTTTGCTAGTTATTCAACCGCCAAGCAGTAGTGTGCAATCTTTACTATGTTTAGGTTTGAAGGGCAATGTTACCAAAAAAAAAACTGGGCATTAAGAGATTTGACACCTGATTCTTGTTAGAATGACGAATGTTGTTTCTTGATTGATGCTACTTGTTTTAAGGAAGACGAGCGCAGTGCAGTGCGGCGCAGGATTTTGTTCGCAAGTTCACAATTCTAGCACTGCTAGTGTCATGGGCAGGCGTCACGCTTACCACCAGGAGAACGTCTCGCTCGCCAGTGTCGACACACTTTCCGTATTTTTTTTTAAATACATTCTGTGTTAGCTATTATATGTGATTAAAAGTATGGTCATATTAGTAACATATTGCTGGCGACGCAACGCGTGTTTAAGGTCGTATTTAAATATTTTCGTTCTGCGCGCCGCTGTGTTTTCATATAAATATCCTCTATGTTTCACGTTGTTATGCATATCTGTATGAAAGCTTCAAGCCCTGTAAGACCTATTAGGTAAGACCTGCTTGCGTCAATAAGCTAACCTGAAAGCGAAGACGATCTCATCATGCCTGAGGTGCGCGTCATCATCGACGCAGAGCACAGCCTCGGTGTCGATCAGATTGTAAGGCAGGAACCGGTTGTTGAGAGAGTTGCGAGTGGCGCGCACCACCGCCACCGGCGCACCGCTCTCTGGCCACGACGCTACCGATAAAGGCGACGATGGCCCATTCCATACCACCACCACCTGCGATATCGCTGCTGTTAGAAGGATGAAAGTGCAATACAACTCCTTACCACCCGCACTGGTATGGGCTGTAAGAGTGATGCTCATTCTAAGCCAGTGAGTCATGATAACGACAGCTAGGTGTACTTGGTCAGTCGGTTAGGAGTATTCCTTATTCATATAGTCAGTTTGTCCCTCGTCGGTTGTTTATCTTAGATCCTTCAAGGCAATATTGTAGGGCAGTTAGAGATTGAGACATCAGACATGTCAAAAGCATTCGGGGATATATTAACTCTGACATTAAGACTGGCCACTCGGCCTACATGAACTTATACCATACGTACCACAGGCAGTAGCCAAAAAAGGACCAATACTATTATAGACAACTATATGGGCTCTGGGAGTATGGGTATGGGTATGGGTGGGTATGGTATAGGTAGTGGAGTAAAAATATATAAATATCGGTGGACAATTTTTACACAGCGCCATCTAGCTATAAACTAAGCAAAGCTTGTAATATGGAAGCCAGATAGCTGATAGAATACTTACATATATATTTTTTGTAAATACAAAAAAATTGCAAATAAAATAACGCTCTTCTAGCTCTTACATCACTACTATACTACCTGTGTAAATATAGACACCTTGTTCAAGTAGGGCAACCCGCGGAGCCTGGCGAGCGCGGCGGCGAGCACGGCCTCGCGCTCGTACGTGAGGATGACGATGGTGAACTGCTCCCGGGGCCGGTCGCCGCCGAGCGCCTCGCTGAACTCGCGGCCCGCGCCGCCGGCCCCAGCGGCCAGCGGCCTGAACCCCGCCGCCGAGCCCACGAACCGCGCCTCCGACGTCACCGCCGGGTCCCACGGCAGCTGCGGGAACAGCGCGAACGGCTCGCCCCACTCGTTCCACGCGTGGTACGCGTGCACTAGCCCCAGCGAGTAGTTGCGCCGGTACGCGGGGCTCGCGTACGGCGCCTCCAGCGGGCCCAGCGTCTCCTCGGGCTCCGGGTCCGCGGGCGCGGGCTCCGAGCGCGGCGGCGTGTGCGACTCGTTGAAGGCGGGCGGCGCGGGCGCAGCCGCCACCGCTCGCGGCGGGATCAGCAGCCGCGCGCGCACTGTCGCCACAAGGGAGTCCACGCTCGCCTGTTCCCATTATGAAAGTTCTATGAGCTGACTAGCCAGTGGTCGTGGTAATCGACTTCAAATAGGAGAAGGTTCCGACTGTTTGTATCTTTTTCATCGATTTCTGTGTTGATTATGGACCTAATATGAATATATATTTTTTTGTTTGAATTTTACCCTCAAGGTGGTCCCATAATTCGATTGTCTGTAATGTGTTGGTTTTAAAGTTTGTTTACTTGTATTGTTCTAGTTTGTTTTATTGACATGTTTGAATCAGCTATGAAAATAATAATCAAGCAGCATGCATTAAAAGAGGCATACGTCCGGTAGTGGACTAAGAAAGGCTGGTGCTATGATCATGATAATGCTGATGATATTGATGGCCATAATCATAATGATCATGATCATGCTGATGGTATTGATGGTAATGAATATAATGATGATGGTAATGATTATCATGATGATAATGATAATCGATCTGTTTTTATGCTCAACAGATTAGATGTTTGAATACAGCTCACCAGATGTTAAGGTCAAATTATTAAGGCCGTCACATAAGATGAAGATGCTATAATATTTAATGTTATCTTAAATCATATTTCAATGTCGCTACTCATACATAATTATTTGGAGTTAAAATTGTATGGCGAGCCTTAATTATTATAGCATGGTCGTCGTCGTGACGGTGACGCCCTTTAGTGTTAAGACTGGCCTGCACGGAGCTAAGGTACCGCTCCCACAGCAGGCGGCCCTGGCGGCGCAGCGCCAGCAGGTCCGCGTCCCCGAGCGCGCGCAGCAGGAAGTGCAGCTCGGGCGCGCGCGCCGCCGGCAGCGCCACCGCCGCGCGCCGCCAGTCCAGCGTCTCGCTGAACGGCAGCTGCACGCGGTCTCCACCTATCACCTGGCACCGGGACCGTCTCAACATACATATACGCCTATAACTACAACGACGTCATATTCACTGCATGCTAATGTGTACTTTATTGTTATAAGACAGTATCGATTTTCCATTTAGCGCGTGGCTCGTTGACATCACACGGCTCCCGTCGTAGGTACACCTACCTACCTAGGCCTACCTAGGCCTACCTAGGCTGCGCTTTCAGATTCATGGAACCTTTTTTCCCCATCGGTTATTAGTTTTTCAACCGACTTCAAAAAAGGAGGTTTCTCAATTCGACTGTATGTTTTTTTTTGTATGTATGTTACGCAATTACTCCGCCAATTATGATCTGATTTTGATGATTATTGTTTTGTTTGGTAGGTAATATTTCAAAAGTGTTCCCATATATAAATTGTATCGAAATCAGTTCAGTAGTTTGGTTTTTAAATCAAAATTACTAGAAAATATGAAGATGTCATCTAGGTATTCGAAGTTGAAATCGGTTGTATTTTTTTTAAAGCGTATTATTGAGAGATTTGGCCTGCCCATTGCCACTTCAATTTGCAAACCTTGAACAATACCGGAACTATATCTATATCTATAACTACATCTATAACTACAACTATTACTATATCGGTAACTTTGATTCTTTGGTCAATATCCTCGTTACAAACTGAATTTTAACATACATTTATTTCAGCGAAACATTTATCTATTGGTTAGGTGATTTTACGTTTTTAAGTTGGTTTAGTAATACCATTCCGTGTATTCTAAATATATAAATAATGTGCATGATTACCACGGGAATGGCGCCGGAGCGCAGCGCCTCGTAGAGTCGCGCCTGCAGCAGCGCCGTGGTCGCGTAGGAGTCGTCAGCCGGCGCGAGTATGAGCGCGAAGGTGGAGTCCCGCAGCACGGCGCGGCGCGAGCGGTCCGTGCCGCAAAGCGCCCAGTCGCCGGCCGGCAGCAGCGCGCGCCGCTCCACGGGCGGCTCGCACTCGAACTGCAGCAGGAAGCGGTCGGCGGGCGGCGCCGCGGCCACGGCGCGCCGCAGCCGCTCCACCGCCAGCCGCGACCGCTCGCCCTCCGCGCCGCGCCTCGCCGCCTGCGACCCCTGAAAGCTGCGACTCGCTCGTGAACACCCATCAATTATTATGGTGACACTTCACACCGCCTATGTTTGCCGAATAAAAAGGCGCATAATTATGTATGTTGCATAGATGTATCCCTTTTTATTCGGCAAAAGTAGGAGACGTAAAGTGCCACCAGTAGGAGATTTGTCTTGTTACGCGAATCGACTGATTATTATTATATTGCATAGCAAAAATTAAGATGGATGGCGTCAGCTCAGTACCTAGGAAGAATACTTGGACGAATACTTGGATCATTGCGCAAGTTTGAATGCTTCCATTTGTTAGTAATGAAATTAAATTAAATTTTTTCCACTAAAAATTTAGTACAATTATTATAATCGTATCGATAGGTGTAGTCCAATAAATTTTTCCATTCATTGGCATGTGGAAATGTCAAAAATAAACCTAAATATGATTGATAAGAAAGTTACAAGTAATATATTATTACAAGCAATAATATGATTGATAAGAAAGTTACAAGTAATATATTATTACAAGCAATAATATGATTGATAAGAAAGTTACAAGTAATATATTATTACAAGCAATAATATGGTTGATAAGAAAGTTACAAGTAATATACAAATAAAAACAATTGTCAAAATTAACACTAAATTAATAATTAAAATTAAATTAAAACAGCAGGCGCGATTTCTCATAAATGTCACTTGTCACTGTCACAGCTTCACGGTATCACGGAGGGATTTCTCTCGCTATCTTAATCGAACGAATGCATTGATTTTCTTAATTAAGTTAAGCAAATCCGTCGGTCTTTTGGCGTTTCATCCTGCCCTGCAGGGTCAAATGAGTTTTGGCAGTGACAGTGACAAGTATAAATTTTTGACAACTCGTATCCGAATCGCGATCCCGAAAAGTTACATGATATCCGCAGATCCTAAATCAATGTCATAATATTAACTCCCGCGCATAGCGCCCGGCCCAAACGTACCCAACACACTAGCCGCGTTACCGCGCTGTATAGCAATGGAGACCCGCTGAACCAAGAACCAGCCAGAACGGGGGTCCCGCCCTCTCTCCCCTAAACGGCGGCCAAGATCGCAAACTAGTTGCTTGGCGTCAGAGCCCGACGTCTCCACGGCAAATGGGATAAAGTCGTACACTGGTTCCAAATTGGCATATTAGTGACATTTGCCTCGGCTGCCTCTGCTCCCGCGCCAGCGGACTGCTGAGTGGGAGGTGGCAGAACGCATGTTGCGTCCCACACAAGACAGCGCACCTTCTGCCACGGAACCAGTGTTAGACCATCCGGCCGCTTGCAGTCGGAGCGCGATACACCCGGGGGCTCTAAGACGCAAGGAACCTCGGCCGACACAAAGGCACGCTAAAGGATGTCATTGATAGCGTGGTACCGCGGTCTTCTGCCTGCGCACCTAGTGCAGCTTAGGCCGTGGTGCCCGTCTGCCTCAACCCTCGCCCCGCAGATGCAGGTGTGAGGTTCGCATACGTAACAACCTAGCCTCCACTTCACTCTTAATGAGTCATCATCCAAAAGCGTGCCCATGTGCGGGGAAGGAAGGGCATGATGCCAAGCGCCGGACTCCGGTGTTGTCACCGCATTCATTAAATTGTTTGTTTAGAAACTCGTCCAAGCCAAAGAGAAAAAAACTGTCAGCCACATCTTCAATTTCTTGCGAAACTGACCAATTTAAGAGCAAAACCATAAGCTAGAAAACCTCTCCCAAGGCACACCACTCAGCCCGTCCTTCGGCTTTCCGCTTCCAACCACTGTCAGCATTCCAAAGCCCACTTACACTACTTGGCAATGTTATGTCAAATTAAGTACAGCTAAGATGCACAGGTAAAGTCCCTCCCTATTAAGGGGGAGGCCTTCGTCCAGCAGTGGACGTGTCCTGGCTGATAGTGAAGGTGCACAGGGGTGGGTAACAAAATGCATGACAATAGGCTAGATGACTAGTTTTTTTTTTATTGTCCTATTAAAATGTGGCCCATAAATATAGCTGATTAATAAAAACAAAATGAAAATCTGATCAAAAATAAGCATTTTAATATCACGCTAGACAGAGAGGCGAAACAGCAAATCGTGACGTCACTTCTCTGTACGCAATATAAATTCTATTCTGACAAGTAAGGCATGACGCCATTTTTTGTTTTGTGGGAAAGGGACAGAGTTGTCTCTACCAAAAACTTTAAACGCTTATATATCAGAACATAAATAACCGATTTAAATTAAGTTTTCAACAAACATTATATTTACTTAAATTCTTCATAGAAGCTATTGGTTTCAATGATTTAAACATTAGTCATCTACCCTATTGATCCTCTCAAGATCACGACACGACATGGCGCCACTAATACATTTTTGAAAACTGCTACTAAAGTGAACTGAACAGTGAACATGTCAAATTCAAATTCAAATTCATTTTATTCTGTAAACATGATTACATGCATTTAGAAACGTCAAATTATACAATCATAATAGTTCACTTTGATATTGAATATGTATTAGATAAAATAACAATTATAATTATTTAGATCAGCAAAAGCATCGTCAAAATTAAAATTACTAAATCAATATAATTTAAGAAACAAAAAATATAATTTTATAAACTAAATATAAATTAAGACTGTTTAAATATAGTTCTGTCCGTAATAGCATCTGCTATTCTGTAATAGCTTTTATCAATCAAACATTTTTTAATATAATTCAATATGTCACTATTAGATTTACATTTGATACAATCAGGGATCTTATTATAAAATTCTATTCCCAGGCAATAGAAGCTATTATTAGTTTTCGTCAACCTTCTTGGTGGCGGTAGAATTCGATTTTTATCTCGACATCCATCTCCATAACAATCAATGGCTCTTTTCATACTATTAATGTTTTCAAGGACATATAATATATTCTGATAGATACATTCACCCGTCATTGTCATAATGCCCAATTCCCTAAAAACATTCCTACATGAGTCTAATTTTTTTAGTCCAAGTATATACCGCACAGCTCGTTTTTGTAGAATGAATACTCTTTTGGTGTGACATTCAGCAGCTGATCCCCAAAAGAGTATTCCATATGTTAGGAGCGAGTGAAAATATGCAAAATAAATCGTTCTAGCTGCTACAGGCCCAGCTAGGTCTTTAATCTTTTTTATAGCATACGTGGCTGAACTAAGTTTTTTTGTTAACTCGTTAATATGAGTAATCCACGTTAATTTATTGTCAAGCCATACACCCAGGAATTTGACTTCATTTGAAATTGACAAGTTAAAGTCACCTAGAGATTTATCTACCTGTTGAATTGAGGAAGGCTTGCTCTTCGTGCCTAGATCAAAGTTAACTACATGAGATTTCTCAACATTTAACAGCATATTGTTTGCTGAGAACCAACGTTTGATATTTTCTATCGAGTGTATTATTTGTGAAATGGCACCCGATGCAGATTCGTCCTTAACTACTAAACTAGTGTCGTCCGCAAACAAAACCACGTCGACATTATTTGTTGTAACAGACAGGTCATTTACATATATAATAAATAACAGGGGTCCCAGGATTGATCCCTGAGGAACTCCAAAGTTGATAGTACTCCTATTAGATCTACACCCATTTACCTCTGTTACCTGACTCCTATCATGCAAATACGACTTAAACAAATTTAACTCAGTGCAGCGAATACCATAATGATTTAGTTTTGAAATAAGAATATCATGAGAAACACAATCAAACGCCTTTGAAAGATCACAGAAAACGCCAAAAGTTTTCTGTCGTCTTTCAAGGCCAGACAGAATGTCTGTAATGAGTCGAGTTATAGCATGCTTACAAGATTTAGACCTTTGAAAGCCAAACTGACGAGTATTGAGAAGCTTTTCATCTATCATATATGACATGAGTTCTTCGGTGATATATTTTTCAAAGATCTTACTTACACTAGGAAGAACAGATACAGGGCGGTAGTTGTTACAGTTCGTAACGTCACCTTTTTTGAATATCGGAACAACTTTAGCAACCTTCATGTCCTCAGGGAAAACCCCTTCGTAAATACAGTTGTTAATTATAGTCGTAATTGGGAGTACAATTACATCCTCTAGTTTTTTCAAAAGATACGGTGTAATGTGCCAGAAATCATTGGATTTTTTGGGTTTCATTTGCCTAATTATTTTTATTACACGATTTACAGAAATAGGTCTCAAGATAAAATTTGAAGTATGGCTAGGTATAAAATTATTTAAGAATGTCAGAGAGTCCTCAGTAGAACAGTTCAAATTTTTTGTGAGATCATTAGCTATATTAACAAAATAATTATTGAATACATTACAAATTTCATTTCTATCATACATTAGTGATATTGAGATAAAAATTGCGACTGTGAGTAAGGAGACGAACTTGAATATCCAAAGCCTGTCTGAGGGAGTAAAGTTTATGACGAATCAGCTCGAGGAGCTCAGGAAGCTCTATGAGACCCAGTCGAAAGAAATTTCGGTGCTCAAGGAAGACAATACTGAGCTCAAGAAGGAGAATTGTGTTCTTACTAACCAAGTCAAGGAAATTAACTCGCGTCTGGCAATGATCGAGCAGCAGTCCCGTGACAATAACCTGGAGATTCAGTGCGTTCCTGAAGATAAAACCGAGAACGTGCTAGATATCTTTAAAAAGATCGGCCAAACTGTAGGTTACTCCTTAACAGACGGAGATGTTCTGACTGCTCATCGAGTTGCTAAAATCAATAACGATTCCCCGCGCCCCCGTGCCATTATTGTGAAACTGGCATCCTCCCTCGTCAGAGATAATTTTCTGGGCACTGTTCGTATGTACAATCGGGCTCACGACCAGGACAAGCTTAATACCGTACACCTCGGTATTTCAGGAGAAAGGCGGCCCGTTTTTCTATCAGAGCACCTCTCCCTAGCGAACAAGCAGTTACATGCTGCAGCGAGATCTGCCGCTACCGAGAAAAAATACCAGTTTGTTTGGATTCGCAATGGACGCATTTTTGTTAGGAAGGACATTAGGTCTAAGCCGATCTTAGTTAAGGATATAGATTTTGTGAAATCTTTATAAAATAATCAGTAGTCGCATAAGGCACGTTTAAAATATATTACCAAAATGTAAGAGGATTACGTACCAAAATTCCTAATTTATATCAAAATACACTAATGTACGATTATGACATCATTGTTTTAACAGAAACCAACTTGAATGACTCCATCTACGATAATGAGCTTTTTGACGCTCGTTATAATACTTTCAGACGCGACCGACAGCATTCTGCATCTATTAAAGAGAGTGGGGGTGGCGTTCTGATAGCTGTATTAAAGGATTACGAAGTATCTTGCAGACGCGATTGGGAATCTCATTCTATTTGTGAAGATGTGTGGCTAACTCTTAAATTAAAAAAAGGATCATCCCTAAAAATTATTAACATTTGTGCGGCTTATATTCCCCCAAACATAAAGGTAAACTGCTTTGAAGTGTTTCTGGATAATATATCGAAGATAATTAGTAGTGAGGTGGCTTCTGGATCTCAGTCATTGATGTTGGGTGATTTTAATTTGCCCTATTTTAAATGGCAAAGTGATACAAATCTTCCTCATTTTACACCTCAACCGGGACCAAGTGCTCAAGATGCCTTGTTTCTTGACACTATGGAGTTCAATGGTCTCCATCAATTTAATGGGGTTTTAAATGACAACAGTCGTATTCTCGATTTAGTGTTAAGCACTGAGGGTGATAATAAGATTATAGTAACTAAGAATAACATTCATTTAACTAAACTCGATCTACCTCACCACCCAGCGTTGCATATTACACTTAATGTAGGTCTGTTAAAATTTCTCAAAAGAAAACATTCAAGGGAGTATAAGTACTATAAATCTGATTACAATACAATAAATGAGCGTCTTTCATGTGTTGATTGGGGCAAGGTACTTGAGATCCATGATAATATTGATGCTATGGTGACTGCATTTTATAATATTTTTTTACCCATTGTTCAAGATTGCACCCCATTACAATTTTCAAAAAACGAACGCTATCCAATCTGGTTTTCACTTCCGCTTATTAAATGTATGAAAGAAAAAGCTAAATATCACTCTAAATATAAAAACTATAGTAACCTTCAGGATAAGCTTGCCTTTGTAGATGCCCGTAAGAGATGCAATACTTTATTAAAAGAATGTTTCGCTACTTTTAAGAATAACACTTCATTATTTCTGAAAAAGAATCCTAAACATATATGGCGTTATGTTAAAAACTTAAAAGGTAATAACGCTTCGTTACCTAACCAAATGATTTTGGAGAATACTACTGCTGTTGGTGGTCAAGCAATCTGTAATTTGTTCTCAGAGCATTTTAATTCAATTTACCAAGACACAGCATCAGATGATACGGGTATAAATCGAGATGCTTTGAAAAATGAAGCTAATGATACCACTTCAACGTTGTGTATGATACATGTCGAAGAGCATGAAGTTTTGGAAGCACTGCTAAAGCTCGACGGAAATAAAGGAGCTGGTCCTGATTCACTGCCATCCATAGTGTTGAAACAATGTGCTCAGCAGCTAGCTTGGCCACTGTCTGTGATATTCAACAAGTCTTTGAGTTTGGGGGTTTTCCCATCTAAATGGAAAGTGGCTTACATCACTCCGATACACAAAAAAGGAGATCTGTCGCGTGTTGATAATTATAGACCTGTCTCAATTCTTTCCGGTATTGGCAAATTATTAGAGTCGTTCGTGGTTAAAAAAATGTACTGGCATTTATCGCCGTACCTGAACACTAATCAACACGGATTTAGGCCCCGAAAATCTACAACTACTAATCTCATTGGCTACGTTAATGATATTCTAGAAGTATTAGATAAAGGCGGAGAAGTTCATGCAATTTATACAGATTTTAGTAAAGCGTTTGATCTAGTCAGCCACGACTTGCTCCTAGCGAAACTTCAGGGGTTGGGTATTCACGGTACACTTCTAAGATGGTTCGAATCTTACCTGCGTAATAGATCCCAATTGGTTGTAGCTAAAGGTTTCAAATCCAGTAAGATGCCGGTACCGTCTGGAGTTCCACAGGGATCACATGTGGGTCCTATTCTCTTTCTGGGTTTCATTAACGACTTGCCTTCTGCAGTAAATTCAAAAGTAAAACTCTTTGCAGATGATCTAAAGCTTTACAGACAGATAAGGAACCAGAAAGACGTTGATGAACTCCAGGCTGATATTAATAGCGTTAGCCGTTGGTGTGTTATGAACAACATGCGACTAAATGCTTCAAAATGTTTTTTGATCAAATTTTCGCGTAAGCATAATCCTAATCCAGCTAATTATGCCATAAATAATGCAATTCTAAGGCAGGTGACATCAATGAGGGATCTTGGAGTTGTTGTTGATACTCAACTAAATTTTCATGAGCATATAGACTTAATCACTAGAAAAGCAAGTAAGATGTGCGGATTTGTGTCTAGACAAGCTAAGTCATTTAAGAATAAGCAGCTTTCTTTGCTCCTTTATAATAGTATTGTCAGAAGTGTTCTTGAATACTGCTCGGTTGTGTGGAACCCTGGGTATCAGGTGCACGCGGACAGATTAGAGCGGGTGCAAAAGCGCTTTATGTACCATCTGGCTTTCATGCAAAACAAATGCAAAGTACTAAAATCTTACGAGTCGAGACTTAAGCATTACAATGTTATGCCTCTGCAGAAACGTCGCGTGATGGCGGACATAGTAATGCTTTATAAATTATTTAACGGGTTGGTAGACTGTCCTGATATCCTTGAAAAAATCAAAATTAGAGTCCCCTTACCATGTAGTAGATTGGTATGGAAGGAGTCATTCAAGTTGCCCAGATGTCGCACTAATATGTTACTACATTCTCCATTGGTCCGTATGTGTGCTAGCTATGATAAGGAAGCGATACGGAAAAATATAGATATTTTCAACCTTGGTCCGCTTTCCTCTCTTAAAATTGGGATAAAGAATCTGTTGAAGTAGCCCACTACAATAAGAAATACAAGTTTTTTGTTTTTGTAAGATAATAACAGATAATTACGGTAGAACAAAAAAAAATATATTATGTTTGTAAGTTAGGTTCACTATTTAGGAATTATGCACCCTATATCGATTTTTGTGTACTTTTTTTAGCTATAGTTTGTGCATAAAGCTGTTTGTGAACTTCCAATAAAAAAAAAAAAAAAAAAAAAAAAAATTTGATCACCATTACAATTTAAAATTTTATCACAGTTTTTATCACAGTTACCACCCTTTCCAGTTTCGTCTTTGATAATTTGCCAAGCGCATTTAATCTTATTAGTAGCATTATCAACCTTTTGTTTAAAGTACATCTTTCTGGCAGCTAGGCACACTTTTTTAAATATCTTGCTATACTTATTTAAAAACATTCTAGATACATTACTACCTTCATTATACAAAGAATACAAATCGAACATTTTTAGTCTGGATATTAAGATCCCTTTCGTGGCCCATTCACAAAACTTTGCGCCTTTATTCGAAATTTTAGTAACAGGGATAATTCTATCTAGATTCTTAAGAAAAACCTTGAAGAATGTAGAGTAATCATTGTAAGCGTTGGGATTTTGCCATGCTTGATATAAACTATACTTAAGACAATCAATTTTAGCACCCGTAGTTTTACGACACATTTTGTTACTATTTGTTACATAATCCATTTCAAGTTCAAAGTTAGCTACTTGTGCAGTATGGTCTGATTTGACCCCTGGTAAAACTTTCGTGCTAATAGTGCAATCAGAGTCAGTAAATATATTATCGATACATGTCTTTGATTTATCTACGATTCTGGTGTACTCGCAGATAAGCTTTTTCAAGCAAAAGCTGTTGAGAACATCCAACAATATACTGCTAATCCCCATGTTATCTAATGCGAAATTGACATTAAAGTCGCCACACAAAATTATAGTTTTGTTATTATGATCAGTAACCTTATCAAGGCATTGTTCCATCTTGTCACAGTAGATATTTAGATCCCCAGATGGCGATCTGTATACTACCAAAATAATACAATTTTTTATTTCAATACAGCTTATCTCAAAATGTTTTTCTATGGACATTTTGTTGATATCTTCCCTAGTTTTAAACTTAATGTCATTCCTAACTAAAATCATACATCCGCCCTGTTTATATTTATCCCTACAAAATGCAGAGGCTGACTTAAAGCCTTCTACTTTAAATACATTTAACTTCCCTGCTTTAAGAAAGGTTTCCGTCATACACATTATATCAATAGATTCTTGTTGTAGGAATAAACTTAGTGTATCTGCTTTTGTAAATACACCTTGCACATTTTGGTGACACAGACTTACTTCACACTTTCTTGAGCTAATATTTTGGGAAAATTTTGAGGTGACGAGATTGTGTCATCGACCAACAAAGTTAAGTTACTCTTATTTACTCCGTGTTGGCATGCTATAGCTACAGTGCAGGCTACGTCATCGAGGTTCTTTATTCGCTGCTCATTTAGGTCTACAATGTTGAGGTTGTCATGCAGGGATGCCATTATGTAGAGCTTTTCGTTGAACTTCGATATATTTAAGTTCATTTTGTGGCTTTTTTTGTACGCGATTGTTGAAACTACAAGTTTCTTTCCATTTATCTTAAGGTGTTTGGTTAGGTTTTCTATACTGCAAATGTAATCATTTGCAGTGCGTATGATGGTTTCATGCATTCCGATCATAATTATAAAAATGTCAGCATGATCTGTTTGTTCTTTTAGATACTTTTCATCAACTATCGTATCCCAGAGAGCATTAGGTTTGCAAGAATTAGTGAGGTGATAGTTCTCAGGTAGGCATCTCGTTATAGTGCCTGCCAAATTCCTACCGAAGCTATCTGAGACCATTTTGAGAACTTTTCTTTTAGAAGGTATCACACTTTGTACCTGCCGACTTTGTACTGTACCATCTGTATACAGTTTAGGCGGTGATGTGGTACATCTATTCAGGGTACGATTTCTGCCTTCTAAGTTTAGTTCCGCACTTGTGTCATTCAGCCCAGATATTGATTTCTCTATTCTACAATCCCTCTCTTTTTCTACCTTTGACTTTCTATTTTGTAAGTTTAGTTCCGTACTTGTGTTAATGATCTCGGGTATTAATTTCTCCGTCCCAAAATCCGTCTCTTTTTCTACCTCTGTCTTCTTTTCTAAATTTTCTATTATTTTTTGTAAAATTATCACCTGTTTCTCTACATATTGAACTCCTTCGTGTGCCTCATCTCTCCTTTTTTGGTCTTGTTCGTATTCATGAACTATTTTCAAAAGCTTTTCACTTTCTTCTTCAAATGCTGTAGCGGTTTCTTCTCTCCTTGCTAGTTCTTGTTCCATTATTATTATTTTTGCCATAAGTATTTTTACCTTCTTAGCTAGTTTTTTAACTTTTTTCTTTATGTTTTGCTTTTTATGCCAGATCCTTTTCAAATAGGTAAAGCCCTTTTTTACACTTGTTGACTCAGTAGATTTGAGTAATAATTCACTATATTTGAGCTGTAATTCAATACATTCCTTTTCTTTCTCTTTTAATTCTTTTTCAAAGGCACTACGCCTGTAAACAAATTCATACGCACTTTGCTCTTCCAGCAGTATATTATTGTCAGCTAATAGTTTGTCAATATACTCTTTTAGATTGTCATTCTTTTCTTCTTCTTCAGATATTCTCTTTTTCAAGATATTTATTTGTTTGCACATTCTCTCACATTCCTTTTCATTATTATCCTGCTCTTCAAGTAAAGTTTCTTTTAACTTGTTACCGTCATCGATTTGTTTTTTTAGATTATTGATAATTTTCTGATAGTTTTTTATAGCAGCATCTTTATCTTGATCTTCATTTTCTATCATAATTTTCTTAACTTTAGTGCGGCGCGGTCTTGAGCTGACTGAAGTCATTTGGCGTTTTGTGTCCTTATTACTCTTTAATAGATAAAATGCTAGGTAATAATATATGCAATTTAGGTATTTGTGCAGTTAATACTTTCCACAAACAATAATTTGTTTGATTTTGAATGAATTCTAATTGGGCCAAAGTCCCTTAGCGTATCCAAGGCTTAGCGGGCGAAAGTGTCATAGCCTAACCAAGGCGCGGCATTATAATTGGCCAAAGGCAAATAGCCTATCAGCAACCTTCAGTGCCGAGAACTGTCAATATGCAGTTTCTTGTGTCGTTTTTAAAACGATGTCAGCGTCAAACGTCAATTGTTAAATGTCAATGACCGGTAATCATATTATACATCGCTTTGATGTGTTTTGTCCTAGTAAAATTTCTTTGATTTTGTCAGAAAATGTGGAACATAAACCAAAAAAATTGTTGCCAAAATCCAAAATCATGTGTATATTTGTATGAAATATCGGCTAACGGTTTTGAGTATGTGATGGTTAACTGCAATTTATCATGGTGTTATCCAAAATGAAGCTCACCAGAGGAAATTTTTGTCATCAGTTGTATTGCAGGTTATATGCACTTAATGTTTTATTCGTTTTGTGTTACACAGCACTGTTTTGTTCACTTTTATTAATTTAATTAGCGTAGAGCTTCAAAATTGCTAGTTTATACTGCCGGGGATGCCAGGCGAAAAAAGTCTACTGGAAGTTCATGCTGTATGTCTGTGTGACCCATATAGTAATTAGGTAATTCCAGGTTACTAGTCTATAGTTGGCACTAAAAACTAGTATCCTGGACCTGGGTATGTCCTAAAACTGTATCCAGAACCACCGGAGGAAGGGCAGCGGCGTCCTCTTGGTTAACGGTGGTAAGCATTCTGCGATCCCCAAGCAAAGGGATTATGGCAACAGCCTCCTATTAAGGGACCTTCATCCAGGGTACGACTTTAGTTTACCGCCAATCGATTTTGGGGGGGTGGGGGTGGGGGGTGGGGTGGGGGGTGGGGTGGGGGGAGGGGTAGTACCTCCCCCCTTGAAGGGGAACTTGCGGAAACCCCCACCCTCGGAGATATGTTTTTTTTTAAATTCTTACCTAACTTTCCCAAAAACTTCAATTTTATCGACAATAAAATTGGAGGGGGGAGGGGGGAACGACTTTAGTTTACCGCCAATCGATTGAGGGGGGGGGGGGTGGTAGAACCCCCCTCGGAGATGTATTTTTTTTACTCTTACCTAACTTTCCCAAAAACGTCATTTTTATCGTCAATAAAATTGGAGGGGGAGGGGGAGGTAGAAACATAACACGATATTTGATTTAACTCAAATCAGGATGCTCCGAGTCGAATCTGTCACTCATTTCGAACCTAACCAACTCAAATTTGACTCCGGGTGGGCTCCCGCCAGAAGCTCTTGCAGTCGCCCCTGAGTGTCGCTTCGCCACACTCGGCCTTCGTTACGCTACGGAGGTCGCCGGCTCGCTTCGCTCGCCACCTCCCCCCTTCGCTCCACTCGACCTTGTATGGCTCGCTCCACTCAGGACCTCCCTTGAGCTTCTGGCTCCCGCACTTTTTATATACACTCTAGGGGTAGGGGCCACAAGCCTAGGTGGAGTCGGGGTGCTCTGATTCGGATCTGTCACCCATTTCGAACCTAACCAACTCGAGTCGGGGTGCTCTGTGTTTTGTTTATGTAAAAAAACCTTTTTTAATGTAAATAATGGAGTTTTCGTGTATAAACATCTAAAATTAACCAAAATAGTAGCTTATTTTAACTTTTTACGATTTACGACATTTGCTCAGTTTGGTAGAGAGTAAAACGAAACGTTAAAGTGGTACAAAACTGTCAAAACTTGTGGTGATTTTCGCAATTTAAAATAATTATTTTACAAAAAGTATTTGTTTCCGCAACTTGAAACTTTGCAAAAAGCATTCATATAATAAAACCTATCTGTAAAAAAAAATGAACCTCCAATTCGATTGGCGGTAAACCGAAGTTAAACCGTAAAATAAAATGAAAATATTATTTAAAAATCATTGAATCATTTAAAATAATAAAACTTGGTGCAAATCCATATATAAGTACCACTAATGTCTTATTTATCACAAATAACAATAACAACAAAACATTTATAACAGATTCAATAGCAAAAATCTAACAAAAGCGTCAAGATTTGTGCGAATTACCCGAGAACGTTCTCCTAACGTTTCCTCTTAAAGAGAACACGCAAGCACTATTCGCAAAATGGCGGTCACGTGGGTGGACAGATCCATGGACGTAATAAACAAAAGCTACTATGGGACAGATCGGCAGCGCGATGCAAGCGCCGAAGATGACGCTTCCCCGCCGTCTGACGCAACAATTTTATTTGAGTAAAATGCCATAACTTGCGTATTGATTAATTTTAAGAATTAGTTTCGTAAGTGTAAAAATAATAATATTAAAACGCTTTACATGTATTTATTTGAAGTAAAACAATTAATGATATAAAGTATAAAATAAATCTCTTAGCGTGATTTTCACAATTTTTACAAGTTCCAGAGACAAAACTTTAAGGGGATCAACAAATTTAGACAAATAAACAAATTAAGTTTGTCCTATCGCTACGCCGATTTTTAATAAATCTCGTTGATAAATTGATATTTTGTTCTTCGAAATTGTTAATTTTTGAGTTGTACTTATTGCTCTTCACGGTTAATTTGGGGTCAATGAACGCTATTCCAATCCATCTGGCACGTACTATAGTATCATTACCTGAGCAGGTAGGTGCGTCGTGCGGGTGCGATGGGCGCGCACTCGGCCCACACGTCGCCGCCGGGCGGGCCCAGCGCCGGCGGAGTCACGATATCGAACCCGGGCCGGTACTGGTCGTGGGTGAAGGTGGACTGTGCGAGCATCGCCCGCCCGGTGGACGCGCCGCGGAACGCGTCCCCCGACCCCACTGACAGCTCCCTGCGCGCTAGGTTCAGCAGCACGTGGTTCCGTCCGTCGCCGCCCCAGTAAGGTAAACTTTTCAACGCAGTCTCGTTCAGGTATAACTTGTAAGATTCCGTTGTTGACCTAAAACAGAAATATTTTTATTAATAATTATACATATTTGACTAACTAACTGGACCTGGGTATGTCCTTAAACTGCAACCAGACCCACCGGAGGACGGGCAGCAGCGTTCTCTTGGTTAACGGTGGAGACCTTTCTGCGATCCCCAAGCCGCCTGCCAAGCGTGGGGATTATGGCAACACCCCTCTATTAAGGGGGAGGCCTTCGTCCAGCAGTGGACGTTTTATGGCTGACAACGAACTAACTAACAGTGTTTTGGGACTTAGCTTTTCCATTCTAAAATAAAGAAAAAATCTATCAAGAGTCAATAAACTAGCAGATATATTTTTTCGTGATTTCATGGTTGACCCCATAATAAAAGTTGTTCATACACAATAATGACTACAATGACGCCTTTTTGGCTTAGCTCACCCCAAGTTTATAACCTGTTAAATAAATCCTCCTGCTTAATATCTTTAAGTTTAATCTTGGCTTTTATTATGATGTACAAGTGTGTACAGTATCTCTTCATCAAAATTGAAAATTGAACAATATCGGTTCAGCCGTATTGTTAAGAGAGGGTTCGGTAATTTACTCATTTTATTTAGATATCCACACTACCTTTTTCAAATTTGTCTAGGGTTTTAATGGAAAAGCAACTACTTGTAGCTTGGCAAAAAAAAGTAGAAATTAATAGAGGCGCCACTTTCCCAAATAGTCCTACATACTAGCAACCCTGTAGTATATCAATCATCTTGAGTTTTGGCGGGAACGCGAGAAAATCATGTCGCTGCATTGTATTATTTTCTAAAACTTGTGTTTTTTCGAGTGTTAATGGATAAAAATGGTGGCATTTTATTCATTAAGTGCTGATTTACGAGCAAGAGTGTGGGCAAGTGATATAATGTAGTGAAACGTGTCATTTCGTGTTGTTTCCAAAACTCCGAAGAAGATTGTAGTAAAGTTGCCACAACTTTACTAGGGCATGATTGGACTTGACTGTGACTTGGACTGTGACTACGACTCATTTAACTGCAGAAAGAAGAATCGATGAAGAAATATGTATTCGGCTGAAGGACTAGAATCCATGGCCAGGAACTTTTCAAAACAACAATCAATCATCTTCCTCAGACATACTATTAGGATTACTAGTATTTAGAATGTTTTGGGATAGTTACGCCCTTAACACTTTTAATTATCTTTTGGCCATGCTATATTTATTTAAATTATATATTTTTTACATACCCTGGACTCTTATCCAACGGGAATGCTTCCCCAACAATAACGACATATATGCAAGCCTCATTGGGTTCCTGCGTCAAATGGGGGTTGTATCCGAGAGTCTGACGCAAAGTAGTCTTGAGGAAACCGTCCACTTCCGCACCAGCGAGCGGCGCGTACTTATCCGGATCATACAAATAGACTGGGAAGCCCGACGTGAGCGAACAGCGCGAGTGGTCGAAACATGAGAACATGCGGCAGTGAGGTTCAGAGCCGGTGTCGAGAGATGGCAGGACGCGAGGTGGCCGTGAGGGGAGGATGGGGTCGGGCGGCGCGAGCGCGGGCGAGTCGCGGCGCGTGGCCTCGAGCTGGGCCAAGCGCGCTTGCTCGGCGGACGCTCGCAGCCTCTGCAGCTCGGCGGCGGCCCGCGAGTGCTCGGCGCGGGCGCTGTCGGTGCGCGCACTCGCCGCCGCCGCCTCGCGCTGCAGGCGCCCCCGACGGGCTTCCAACTCGCGCAGCTCCGTCGACACTGAAGCCTACAAAATCACACTATTATTATTGATGGAATTCAGCTTATTTCTCGTAGTAAAATAAGGGTTTTTTTATTATCGCCGTTTTTCATCATCACCGCGGAAACCGCGGGCGCAGCTAGTAAAGAAATCCCACTAATATTATAAATGCGAAAGTTTGTCGGTATGTTAGTGTGATGTTTGTTAACTCTTCGCGTCAAAATAGCTAAACGAATTTGAATGAAACTCGAAATGGATATAGCAGAATGGGTTTTTTTTTGGTACGTGCTATGTTAAATATTAATTAAAATAAATATCGGTGGACATCTAGCCCGAAACTAAGCAAAGCTTTTACTATGGAAACCAGATAGCACTTAAATATATATTTTTTGTAAATACATACATATAATACATTGTATACTACATACCCAGTACCCAGACACAGAACAAACATCTATGTTCATCACATTTTTTTTTGTCCTAGGTGGGGATCGAACCCACGCTCTACAGCTGCTCTGAAGAGGCGAGAGGTATCAACTGAGCTAAAAGGCAGCCTTATATTGTGAGAATGTTATCACTAATCAGACTGAAATCAAATGATATTTTTTGTGAAATTATGAAAATCTAAAAATGTGTGTGAGAACAATTTAATAGCATAGAACAGGACTAGTAAATTCCAAGTATATGAAAGGCCACACTTTCACCACTAGGCTACATATGCATGGGACAATAATTACCTATGTCCAATGTTTTACGAGGGCGGCACTGAAAATTTCGGGAATCAAGGAAGTGACACAACATTACTATTTAAAAATATATTTATTGCTTTTCGAAGTATTCTCCGCGAAATTTGACACATTTTTCCATACGATGGAACCAATCATTGAAGCAACCATTCCATTCGGAAGTTGGGGTCTCCAAAATGGCCGTTTTGTAGGCGTCCACAGCTTCTTCAGGTGATGAAAATCTCTGTCCACGCAATTTATTCTTTATTTTAGGGAAAGTATAGAAATCATTAGGGCTTAGGTCGGGGCTGTACGGCGGATGGTCCAATAATTCTATGTTTTCTTGCTCTAAAAACTCTTTTGTTCTGTGCGCGGTGTGAGAACTCGCATTGTCGTGATGGAGGATGATGTTGCAGCTCTCTTTACGGAGTTCAGAAACGACCTGTGGCAAACAAATGCTAGCATACCATTCTGCATTAACCGTTCTTTGTCCCTCAAGAGGAATAGTCGTAACATGGCCGGTTTTGGAGACAAACGTGGCCACCATTTTTTTTGCAACACTCCGTGAACGAACAATTTTTGTTGGCTTTAACTCATTTTCGAACACCCAAACTCGTGACTGGTTTTTTGTTTCGGGTTCGTACGCGTATATCCAGGATTCGTCACCTGATACGATGTTGTATACAGCATTTGAGGATCCTGCGTGGAATCTTTCGAGAGTTCTGACGCACCAAGTAACGCGAGCCGCTTTTTGCTCTTCACAGAGCGAATGCGGTATCCATCGGGAAAACAACTTTTTTACACCTAATTTTTCATGCAAGATTATTTGTATTTGACTCATGCCAATGTCTAAAGTTGCCTGAATTTCGCGGTATGTCACATGTCGATCTTCCTCAATCAGCTTACGCACAGCATCAACGTTTTCTTGGGTGACTGCAGTTTTTGGACGACCTTGACGGGGATCATCACTGAGCTTGACACGTCCACGTTGAAATTCAGCAAACCAGCGATAAATTGTGGTTTTGGATGGGGCTTTATCACCAAATGCAGAAATCATCCGGTCAACACACTGTTTTTGTGTTAAACCACTTCGAAAGTCATAATAAATCATCGCTCTTGAATTTTCTCGAGTCAATTCCATTTTCTCAACGACTAAACAAGTTTGACAAAACCTTGTGACAAGACCGAGAATATTTTTTTAAATAAATAAATGGTATTCGATTTTTAAAACCAAGGAGTTTTCAATTAAAAAGATTTTAATATGACAGAAACAGTGGAAATATTCCATTCCCGATACTTTTAGTGTAGCCCTCGTATGCACTCAACATTATTACCATTATTTCAATCATGTCCTCTTTAACCAACCACATAAAGGTCAATAAACTTACTAAACGAAAGTAAGCCAGTAAATATAATTATATATATCTAATATAAAGCCCATAGTAACAAAGATGTTGCAGCATGAGCATAAACAATTAATAAACATACACATGTGCACTCCCTCATAATCTTCCTCAATAGGGAATATGCATGTGTTTTGACTATTATAAATAATTTTATAAATGGAAATTTGCATACATCGAAAAATAATTGAAATTGGCTAGTAAAGTCTTAGACCGCCACTCTGTACGACAACCTGCCATTTGCATCCACCGGTTGCCCGCGACTACCATCATCATCAGCTTGTAGACGTCCACTGGTGAACGAAGACCTCCCCCTTAGACCGCCACTCTGTATGACAACCTGTTATTTGCATCCACCGGTTGCTCGTGACTACCATCATCATCTTCATCAACCCGGAGACATCTACTGCTGAACGAAGGCCTCCCCCTTAGACCGCCAAACTGTACGACACCCTGCCATTTGCATCCACCGGTTGTCCACGACTTGTACAATGTCATCTTGTCGTTGTCAATGTCGTTTTACAATATCGTCGGTCCACGACGGAAGGAGGAGCCCATAGTGTAGTTTACTTGTTCAATGAATAGCAGAAAAATATGAATACATAACAAAGTGCCCAAGTAACATTCATTTGTTACTTTAAGTTTATGCCACTAATTTAAATCTGGCGTTTAACTACAATCATTTACCTTTATTCTTAACATTTCTTCAATCCTCACTTTGAGATCAGCCGCATTCATTGTATAAATGTCTCCCAATGCCTCCAGAGTGTGGTGCAATGGGTTCGCTTCCACTGTGTTTGATTGTGTGTCATACTAAAAATAATAATAAACATGGAAATATTGGATGGAAACTTAAATCTTACATATTATTTGGTTAGGCTAGGATCTCTGGCAAACCAACGAAAGGCAAACACAAAAATTACTATAGTTTATTTACAACTATTAAAACTAGAAGACACATTGTCATAATAAATATTAAACAGGGATCGGGAGGGAAAGATGTTACTGTTACTACTTATGACATTCAGTATGTATTATTAAATATATTTTTTACCTTAGACAAATAGTAATGGGTCACAAGAGGCACAGTAAATAATATTGTGGACACTAATAACAGCACACGAGATAATTTCAAGTGTCCAAGCCACTGGCAAGTCCGTTCATAGAATAACATTTTGCTTTGTGATTACTAACAAATTTTCTTTGCAGTTTTCATTATTTGTGCACTCCCAATCCCATCATTGATCATTATTCCTATGAGAAAAACATGTTTATGTTTATAGTCCCTTCACAATACTTATTTTTAATAATGAAGATGGGTTGAGGATTATAAATAAATGAACACAAAAAACTTTAATGAAACTGAAACATTGCACTTGCACTGCAAGTGACTGCTGAACGCTGGTAAAGAACACTTGACCTATCTTATCTTAGTGCAAAAATGAAAAAGAATTATAAGGTCGTAAACAAATCGTAAATTAGGGATAAAACAAATATTCTTCCATAATATTCTTCATCTTCACTTGCTGCGATCCGTAATGCGCTAAAAGTGATAATATCGCGAATCCGACCAAATTCACAATTATTACTCATCAAATCAAAGCCCATATATTTTGTGACTATTAAATTTGGTCGGATTCGCGATATTATCACTTTTAGCGCATTACGGAACGCAGCAACTGTCTCGGACATCAATGAAATATGAAACGTTGTTTTGTTTTGTTGTTTTTAATAGTTCCTGGCCATGGATACTAGTCCTTCAGCCGAATACATATTTCTTCATCGATTCTTCTTTCTGCAGTTTAATGAGTCGTAGTCATAGTCCAAGTCACAAACAGTAAGTCACAGTCAAGTCCAATCATGCCCTAGTAAAGTCGTGGCAACTTTACTACAAGCTTCTTCGGAGTTTTGGAAACAACACGAAAAGACACGTTTCACTACATTATATCACTTGCCCACACTCTTGCTCGTAAATCAGCACTTAATGAATAAAACGCCACCATTTTTATGCATTAACACTCGAAAAAACAAGTTTTAGAAAATAATACAAAGCAGCGACATGATTTTCTCGCATTCCCGCCAAAACTCTGAAATTTGAAACTTCAAAACAATGCTTCCACTTTCAACTTTGGTTTTTCCCTAGTTTCTTTTCAAATTATCCCTAAAATTCCCTAAACAACCATTTAAATTCCTTGGTTTAGGGAGAATTACCATAATCCTGTAAAAAAAACCCTAATTTGTAGCCGAAGCTCTACTTTTACAGTTTTTCGCTGCACTTAACATTGGATAGGTTATCCAATCCACCAATCTCACTCACACAAATAATAGACAATTTTTTCGCTATTGTTCTGCAGTGCAGAATACGAAAAATGCGACGAATGCGTGAATACGACTTAGGTCGCCTGTAACTACGGTCATAGCACAATTAATAGGTCAGTAGAGACCAAAAAACCATGAACAAAAGGATAACCACATTAAGTTCGATTTTTCCCCAAATTTCCCTAAATCCCTGTCGAAATGAAAATGTCCCTAAACCATAACATTGGTAATTTTTCCCTAAAAAAGGGAGAAATCCCTAAAAGTGGAAACACTGCCTAAATCCCTGTCGAAATAAAAATGTCCCTAAACCCTATATAATCGGCCTTACTTAAAAAAAACTTCTCAACCGTTAGTCACTGCTTAAGATGCTCTGCCATCTTCACTCTGACGTGAAGTGTAACATGCAAGAACAAGACAGAGAAGTTTAAGCAGTGACTAAGAGTATCGAGATTATTTTAGGTAAGGCCGAAAAGGTACAAAAAAATTTTTAAGTAAGGCCCTTAGTTTTCTTTTTTTTTATTATGGCTTCGCATTTTGTGCATTTGCCAGTGTCGAGTACAAGTTATTGATAAATTTCAAGTCAAGTTAGTCACAGTCAAGTCCAGTCATGCCCTTGTGAAGTCGTGGCAACTTTACTACAAGATTCTTCGGAGTTTTGGAATACGAAATGACACGTTTCACATTCTACATTATATCACTTGCCCACACTATTGCGCGTAAATCAGCACTTAATTAATAAAACACCACCATTAATTTTAATCAATAATTCGGGAAAAAACACAAGTTTTGGAAAATAATACAATGCAGCGATATGATTGTCTCGCGTTCCCGCCATAACTCACCAAGGTCCTTTTTTTTATTTATTCTTGGCATTGGCACTAAGTTCCTTCAAGCAAGTTTTTACTTATGAATTGAGGAACTATCACAGCACGAAACCACAGAAGAAATTAATAACAGTAGGTACTCCACGAAACTCAATATTCTCCGTAGTTAACATTTTCTGCCCGATTGCGTTGTCCATAGAGTAAGTAAATACTACGTAAGCGTTGTCGAAAGACCCGCACCCTTATCATGGACGTTCGCGATTCCGTTTGCGATAGCATGCCATCCTGCTCGTACCAAACCACTCGCGCCATGCGCCCTCCTGCTCGCGCACGCTCGCAATCAGAATCACGAACGTCCATGATAAGGGCACCGATTTAGCTAAAACTTATTTAGTATTTATCAATTATAGTCAGAGCCACACTAAACTCGTTCGAGGTAGGCAAGTACCTATACGAAAAGTTTCCTGGCTCTTTCTAACTTGTTCATGCCGTGATCTTACCCTTCTTGGACAGTCTGGTAAGTACGTACAAAGGTATAAATAAAAAATATTTAATTACATTTTTGTAAACATTTATTTACATACATTAGTTGGTAGGTACTTACCAAAGAAAATACATAGTCTACATAATATTACCTACTGCCTTCCCACTGCGATTATAATGTAGCTGCTCAACTTGTGCATATTTAAGTAATCCACTTATATTATAAGAATTATTATTAGAGCTAAAATAATCTGTCGTCAAACACTACTGCACAAAATAGTAGATTACCTACTCACCTAGGCAGCAAAAGTAAATAATGTCTCAAATCTCATGTACAATATGATGTCCCAAGGCGAAGCCGAGGGTGATAAACATGAGATCTCGGAGATCTTCATTACTTGCTCCCGTGGTGTGTATACGAGGTATACGGTAGGTATGCGGGGAGGAAGTGGTTGATTTCGCTCCGCGTAGCGGAACTAAAATAGACAATTTAGCCCCGCAGGCACGTAAAAGTATCTTACGATGTTGAATTTGTGACTTACCCGTGGCACCATTAGGCATAACTTGATAGCCAACCTCATCGGTGATGCAATAAGATAGATAAACTCTTTAAAAAATGTACCTACCTTTGACACAACCAGGTAGCGCTTAAGGGAATAGCAGTCAGTTCCTCCACTACTCCACCGGCACTAACTGATAGTGTCACGCAGTTGTACCACGGGTAAGTCGCGGCTGAATTATGTTATGATGTTCTTTTTGTTTAAATAGAGCATCCCCAACAAATATATAAAATACAATTATTTTTCAATAAAAACACAATATTATAAATAAATAAAACGGGTCCTTTGTACATATGAGTAGGCACAATACTTGTATCATCATCAGCCAGAAGAAGTCCACTGTTGGACGAAAGCCTCCCCCTTAATTGGTTAAGGGGAAAGGAGTGGGCACGCTGGGCAGGTGCCTTGGGTAATACTTGTGTAATAGCACAGAATATAATAGGTACCTAATCTATCAATTACTAATTTTAGTAGATGTACTAGGTAGAACGGCGCTAGTTGCGCTATAGTTGTTTACATTTTACACCTACAAATCTATTTTCAAACCGTCAACAACTGCATAGATTTTTAAAACAAGGCACAGTACCCATTATTTTTCTTTGGACTAGATTATCGACAAGCTCTTGATGAGAGCGTTGTCGATACCGTACCGTGAACCGCTTATTGTGGACCGATAGGCTCAGCTGCCGACGCAGCGCGACTGTGAATTTTATCGCCCCGCAATACGGTTTGCGGTCGCGCAGCGTCGGCAGCCTAACCTAAGCGGTCCCTAAGCCTTCATGGTACGGCCCCTGATAGATATAAGCAACGATTAACAAGAAAACTTGATTTTGCCACATCCGGACCGCCGCTGGCGCAGCGAAAAGTTTTGCCTGTGGAACCTCATTGAATTACTGTTAAGACGTAAAAATATATTTCCAATGACGTTTCTGGTGCCACCTCTTGGCAAAGCCTCATTTGACAGACCCTCTCAATGGAAAATAATAAGTACACAAAATATATAAGAAGGTACAAGCTTACATAACATGCCTCATGCCTGTAACATATTAAACTCAACATAAGGACCTATAAACAGGTAGTATTAACAGAAAAAAATGCATACCTACCAAATTTTATGACAATAGGTACCTATTTAGATCGATACTTGTACAGTATATATACACCAAACACATATAAGATCGTTGGTATACACCACCAACCTTAATGAAATGACATCTGAAAATATCTATTATCCTTTGCCATGTTCGATGACATGATATAATAATAATCAACTCATTCATTCAGTTCTATAAATCTCCCTATCCAGAGTGTCTAGTGCCAGTTTTTCCAAGTGCGTTTACGTATTCGTTCACGTTAACGTAAACTACAATTTGTATGAAATAAGAGCAGCGCCACCTAGCATGTACCAGCGCCACATATCAAACATGTTTGACACTAGGCAGCGCCACCTAGTGTCAAACATATCAAACATGTTTGACACTAGGTGGCGCTGCTCTTATTTCATACAAATTGTAGTTTACGTTAACGTGAACGAATACGTAAACGCTCTTGGAAAAACTGGCACTAGACACTCAGGTAATCGTATCATACTTATACTTTTTCTGCCTTTACTTCAATTACATTATATTTAAATATTTTATTTTTGTCACCATGGTGTGCTAATATATGTGCAAATAGCTCTTTCGGATTGAATGTTAGGCTACATTTTGAGCAATTTTGTCTTAATATTTTCATTTTAGGACAGCAAAGTTTAACATGATTCTTTGCAGCCATTTCATCCATATAGTGCAACCCACATGCACATTTGTAAAGGTCTATAGATTCTTTATCATGGTCATTATTAGTAGTATGTTGACTACTATTAGCAGTATTTTGATCTAATTGAGGCTTAATAAGATCTCTTTCAAGTTTTGTGCCATCATGGTCTGCTTTGGAGTCTGCTTCATTGTCATTCGAATTTTTACCACCATTATTACCACAAGACATTTCTTTTGTATTATCTGGACTATTGTTCTTGGGATTGGAAGAGCAAAAGTTTATAATCATAAAGTTTTCGGTATTGAATTCTGTATCAATATCGTGCATTTTTATATGTTGTTTGATTGAACGTGCAGAAATAAAATTGCCACATTTAGGACATTTCCATTTTGAATCATCAAAGGAACATATGTGTCGTGTTATCAGTTTTTTATCATTTTCGCACTCCTCACATTTATTACATTTGTACAACTTGTAATCAGAAATAATACCATTAAAACTTGAGGATAGTGTTTTATTTGAGACTGACTCGTCTTTGTTTCCAAATAAAATAACTTTCATATTGGCAGGGTTATATAGAGCCAGATCAGAATGTTTTGAAATATGCCTTTTAAAATCGTCTTTGTACAATATTAATCCACAGACTAAACATTTCTGCAGATCATCGACATTGCATTTGTGATCATTGCGCTGAAACTTTTCTACTATTCCGTCACATGTTCTGCACTGATACAAAACATATTGTCTCATTGCATTTAAGATACTAGCATTGTAAGTGTTGTGGGCGTCACAATTAATTAAAATTATATTGTAGGACTTCAAGCTGATATTACCATGTCTTTTATGAATTTCCTCATGTTCGGTGCGGGATAAACTTGAAATAAAAGGTAATCCACACACCGAACATGGATGTTTACTTTTAAAATTCTTCAAACAATCGACTTTAAGATGTGGAATTAAGCGGTCAGGTTCAATATAGATGCCACATTTGTTACATTTGTATATAGTTAAGTTTGAGGGGCCTTGTTGAACTACTTCCATTTTAATTCTGCATTCGTGCTTGTACATTGATTTCATAATAACTTCTTTCTGTTTAGATGGAGTGACAGATGCAAATACATGCCGAGTCCATATATTATTATCGGACGTAAAGTATGTGGGATCAAAAATCAGAACTTGTAATAAATTGCAACACAAATCTAATGATTGGTGAATTTCATAAGTGTTAATTTCGAATTCCAATGAACATTTTGGACACATCTTCGACGAGGGAATCGTCGGATTAGGGCTAAAGTGATTTTGACAGTGCTGTATCACTTTTTCGTACGTGTCAACTGAAATTTTACATGATTGACACGTGTAAAGTATAATATTGCTTTTCGCATTATTGTCAGTCCGATTTTTGCTTTCACTTTCTATCACAGTACTAATTATACTTAGATTCCGTTCCTCCCGAGGCGATTCTGTTCCCTCAATAGTGTGTGAATTATTATAATTTGAACTTCCAATTGCTATGTTTGTGTCCACTTTCATATTTTGCTCTTGAGACTCTTTTTGCACAATTGCTTTTGGTTTATCTGCGCTTGACATAATATCTGCACACGAACTTGGATTCAAAGCTTTCGCATGCTCTTCCACTCTTATGTCTGTTTGTTGTGATTTACTAGGCACAAAATAGAGTGATCGATCTACTACTTTTTCATTCGGCATACAATAACTATGAAAGTTCATATGCAATTTAAAAGCATTTTCAGATAGCTTGACATTGCAAATTTCACATGTCAAATGTTCTGTTTCACTGCAGATGTGTCTGTTAACAGCGTTCTTACCCACAAAAATAACATCGCAGTTATTGCATGATGGATATTCTGGTATCGGAGGACGGATCTGAATCCCTTTAAGATCAAAGAATTCAAAATCTTGCAAGTTCAATCCTTTTTGTTTTTTGTGATGATCCCTATGTGTATTTATTGTTTTATTAGTCAAAACTAGGCCACACGTAGGACATGTGTATTTAACTATATCACAACAGCGACCTTCAATATGCGATTTACGGTTAACTGCAATGTCTGAAAGATAGCATTTGCATGTTTGACAAAAGGTTAGGCAGTTTATTGGGCTATAATGAGTAGCTCCTATCTGAACATTTTCAATTTCTTCCTTCTTTTCTTGGTTGTGTGATCCTTCTTCACTGTTTGCCTCTACTAAACCGTTTGCCCTTTTTTGGCTTTTTGGTTGTTTTTCATTCTTTGTTATTATATCTCCTGTAATAACAATGATGTCCGTAGTATTTGCACCCGTTCTGTGATAATCTTCATGGCTGGCATACCCGCATTTGTCAATTAAAATATCGCATTTTTTACAATACACAGAATCCGTTGTTTGATTATCACATTTTGAGTAGTGAGCCAAGTACCTCTCTTCAGTGAAGTGAATAGCACATTTTGTACAATTATAAAGAAGTCTTGATAGTTCTGACGGGTCAAACTGACAAACACTGACTGTTTTAGAAAATTTATGTTGTTTTAAGTGTAAGTTTTTATCATGCGTCTTAAAAATTTTTTTACAAATTGTGCATTTCCAGTTTATGAGGAGTTCCATGTGTTTATCGTGGTCCTTTGCAATACACGATGATAAGAAATGTATATCACACTTGGTACATTTGTAAACTATTGATTTTAGAACAAAAGACTCTACTTTTTTGAACTCTGGGTTTATTAATCTTGCTGTTTTGTCCTCCATCCTCCATTGAGAATCTTCTGTTTCATCATATTGTGGTTTCATTAACAAGTCATAATGATACATACGTACATGCCTATTGCGATTTTTCATAGAAGTCCTAGAAGGGCACAGTTTACATTGCATGTCAAATATAACTTTATTAATTCGAGTAATTTTTTCGAGTTTGTGCTTCCAAAACATATGCATATAATATGTTCTTGGTGATTGAAGTAAATATGAGCAAAATATGCACTCATATACAAAAGCACCTTTTAAGCAATCTTTTTTGATTTTATTGGGTTGAAATCCCACTGCATGAGTAGTTTTTGTAGATAATGTGGTAAGACGTCTGTTTTTGTATTTTTCTGTTTTCTGTTTCAAAGTGCTGTGTTTATTAGACGTATTTTTTTGTTTTTTCTTTTTATTGTTATAATCGTATTCTGTTTCGAGCTTCTGTTTTTTCTTGGATTGTGATGGTTGGTTTTCGTTTGTTTCATCAGTATCCAGAAAACCCAAGTCTATTGAGCTTTCATCATCATCACTTAAATAGCGTTTCCGTTTGTTTCCTGAAGGTGTGAATAACGATTTTCGCACACTTCTTGCATCATCAGGAGTGCGTTCAGTTTTTTCTTTTTCTTTATAAAATCCGGTATGCTTTTCCCTCCGCTTCATATTTGTTTCAAAGTTGTAATTATTTTTTTGGTTTGTCTCTGTCGTTGATGATGAGGAGTTACTTCCATCTGAGTCGGGATGTTCGAATATTAGTTTGTCTTTCATTCGAGTTATTTCTGTTGCCGTGTTACTAACTTCTTTATTTATTTCCACAGTAGGACTATATTGCTTTTTGGCAAGTGATAATATTTTATTACGATTATGTTTTGGATATTGTCTTGATTCCAGAACCTTGTATATATGTTCTATTAAACATTTCTGGTCTAAAAACTGTTCATTGCAATGAAAACATGAATACTCTGTCTTGACTTTAGTCATTTTGCTTTGTGATCGTGTTTTTTTATTCGTTGACACCATAGTATGTGTCAATTTTGCATAGTATGCGTCGATTTTGCGTTTGAAAGAAACCTTTTTCTTATGGATATTTTTGTAGTGTCGATTTAAATTAGCTCGGTTGCTAAAATATGAATCACAAATGGTACATTTATTGTGTAATCGTGCATTTCGTTCAGTTTGATTTTTGTTCTGTAGATGTTTATTTTCTTTTTTAATAGACGTCACTTTATCTAGTGTAACTTTTGAATTTAAATGTTTTTTTCTTGTACTTGTAGCGTTTTCATCACGTTTGCAATCAATCAAGTCACATTTCCTGGATATACCATTTGTATCATTTATTGAAGCAGTGTATGATGCATTTTCATTACAATTGGCGATATTCGTATTCTTTTTTTCGTGAACATTTTTGTGTTTATTTTTACTGTTTACTGTTTTTTCAGAAGCTGTTTTGTCCAATGTAACCCTTATATTTAAATGTTTTTTTCTCGTACTTATAGCATTTTCATTACGTTTGCGATCAATCAAGTTACATTTATTTGGTTCACCATTTGTCTTATTTATTGACGAGATGTATGAAGCATTTTCAATACGATTTTCGGTGTTCGTATTAGTTTTTTTGTGAATATTTTTATTGTGCCTATTTAAACTAGATATGCAACTAAAACTATATCCACAAATCTTACATAGATTTTTCCTATTTTCAAAAGTTTTTCTCAATGTTACGTTTGTTGGTTTGTTATGCGTTTCTACAGAATGTGACTTTATTATATGCTCTTGAAAGTCTAATTTGCTTGGGAATAATGTTTTACAATCTTCACAATACCTGTTGCTTTGAAATATGTACTCTCCAAGATCTTGTAATAAGAGTTTCGGTATACGTACCACTGATTTCAATGATATGTTTTGTCCTTCATTTACTTTATTTACTTCGCCTTGAGTTTGCTTTACGGTATTATTAGGTTTTGAACCAATAATAATCTTAGTACCATGAAAAGGCTTTTTTTGCTCATTATTTTTCCTTCCAAAATCCACTGGAAGTTTTACAGCATGGTTTTTATCAAAATATTGTTTATGAACTTCTACACCTTTATCTTCTTTTGTATTGATAACTGGATCTTGAGATGATTTTTCTGTCGTGGTAGATGTTTCCGGTTCTTGTTTTATGTCAGGAACTGTAAAAAAGACGTATGTTAGAACGTATGTAATGGATCACTATTGGTTCGAATTAAATTTAATGCCATATTATATTATAATATCTAGTGTACCACTTCACATTTCGCTACACTCTACTCCTATAATACTTTGTCAAGCTCGATTAATCTTATCTACTACCATCACTTTCGTCTTGTCTCCGTTAAGAGCAAGGCCGAATTGGTGACTAGTAGTTTCCACACGAGTCAAAAGCTCTTCTTCTCTTATTCTTTCCCCCGTCTTTTATAAGGAGCTCTTAGGTCCCGATTGTGATTCTTGCATTTTTGAGACAAAGCACACCGCTTGGAACAGGTGTTCCTGAGGGTGATCTGAGCTGATTTAGCCCGGTTACCACAAGGGTCCCCAGCAGGTGGGCAGGGGAAGGGGGTGAAAAGTGCGTCCGGCGCGCTTCACTCTAAGCTTCATATCTGCATACATCTAGCAACTATATCGAGTTTGGTGTCTTTTTCTTCATATAATTAGACAACCTGCCTCTAACGGAAGATGCGCTCTATATGGACAATTGGACAAGCCTACCTGTGGAAGCTGTTCTGTTTAGAACTTATACGTTGCCGCTGCAAAACAAAATGCACAGGGAGGTACAACTGCGTTAAAAGGCAATTAAAATGCACAGGACTATGTAATTTTTTGTCAAACATCTCTTAATTATGATTAAAAATACATTTTATCACCTTTAAAATAACTCTACTGGCGATAGTTTTCCCAACATATATCACGTCCAAAAGTATCTTATTAATGTAATCTACAACCAGAACAATAACAAATTACTAGAACTTATCTAAGCATAACTTAAAAACTTAAAAATCTGCATACCCCTCTTACTACGCAGGCCGCCCGCGCCACACAAAATATTTTTTATATTTTGTATTATTTTTATTAGATAAAAATGTTTGAGTAGTTTATTATTCTACATTGTAGGATAACTGGGCTATTCAAAAGTATTTTTCTGGATCAAATCCTCGTAGTTTTAATTCTGGATGATTTTCGAAAAATTTAAGTATTTTTTTTTTTTTGAATTTCTCTTTTATTTATATCATCATCATCATCATCAGCCCGGAGACGTCGACTGCTGAACGAAGGCCTCCCCCTTAGACCGCCTCACTGTACGACAACCTGCCATTTGCATCCACCGGTTGTCCGCGACTTTTACAATGTCGTCGGTCCACCAACCGAGAGGCCTTCCTACGCTGCGTCTTCCAGTTCGCGGTCGCCACTCAAGAACCTTTCTTCCTCATCGGTTGTCAATTCTTCGAGCGACGTGGCCTGCCCATTGCCACTTCAACTTGCAAACCTTGCGAGCTATGTCGGTAACTTTGGTTCTTTGGTGAATATCCTCGTTCCGGATTCTATCGCGCAAAGTAACTCCGAGCATAGCTCTCTCCATTGCCCGTTGCGTGACTCTTAAGTTTCTCCAACAGGTAAAGCAGATAAAGACCACGTTTCAGTTATATGTCATCACTGGCAACACACACTGGTCGTATGCTCTTGTCTTCAGACACTGCGGGATTTTGGACGAGAAGATATTACGCAATTTCCCGAACGCTGCCCATCCGAGTTGGATTCTTCGGGCGACCTCTTTGTCGACGTTGGACCTACCTAACTGAACAATCTGTCCAAGGTAGTTGTAGTGGTCAACAACTTCGAGAGTATCGTTCCAACGACAACCGGTACGGGCACAACATGGACATTGGACATGATCTTTGTCTTGTCCATGTTCATTTTAAGACCCTGTTCGGAAACTTTACTGAGGTCACTGACCATAGTATTGAGGTCCTTCAGCGACTCTTCCATGATGACTATATCATCGGCAAAGCGATGGTGAGTGATGTATTCGCCATTAATGTTGATGCCGAATCCGTTCCAATCAAAGAGCTTGAAAACGTCCTCCAATGCGTTCGTGAACAGTTTCGGAGAAATAACGTCTCCCTGTCTCACGCCTTTCTGCAATTGGATTGGTTTCGTGCTCTCGTCCTGCAACCGGATTGACATTGTGGCGTTTCTATACAAACACTTCAGCGCTTCGATATACCTATAGTCGATATGACATCGCTGGAGGGACTGCAACACCGCCCAGGTCTCGATTGAATCGAAGGCTTTTTCATTGTCCACAAACGCTAGACATAACGGCCGATTATACTCCTCAGTCTTCTGTATAATCTGGCAGAGCGTGTGGATGTGGTCTATGGTGCCAAAGCCTTTACGGAAACCGGCTTGTTCGGGAGGCTGGAAGTCCTCAAACCTGGGTTCGAGACGGTTCGTAATGACTCCCGAGAACAGCTTGTACACATGGCTCAGGAGTGAGATGGGCCTATAGTTCTTCAATAAGGTGTTATCTCCTTTCTTGACGAAAAGTACCACCACACTCCTGTGCCATACTTCAGGCGTAGTACCTTCGTGAATGACGGAATCGAATAGCTTCTGGAGGACTAAAAGTACCGGTTTATCACCCGCTTTCAGTAGTTTTGTCGTTATCCCGTCCTCACCTGGCGCCTTGTTATTCTTAAGCTGTCTGAGAGCCATTCTAATCTCGTACAGGCTGACGTCTGGGATGTCCTCAGTGTAGTGTCGGGTCAGTTTAGCTCTTGTGTCCCGAGCATTACTGACAATAGGTTGCCGTGTTGAGGAGGTGTACAACTGTCCATAAAACCTCTCGAGAGAGTTCGAGAGGTTTTATGGACAGTTGTAGAATCTGTGGCTTCGACGAAATGATACTGCCACCTTCGATCTTCAGCTTCGTCATTTGGCTTTACCCAATAGACGAATTCCTTGCGAACAATTTCGAGCCTTGGTTCCGCTCAATTGCGTCCTTAATACATACAGTATTATAGGAACGCAAGTCGTGTCGCAAAGATTTCGAGATTCGTCTATTAAGCTTACCATATTCCGACATATCATCTGAAGATTGCAGTCTCATTTCTGTCCGGTCTTCTATCAGCTTTAGAGTTCTGTCTGAGAGCTTTTGAGGCTTCTTCCGCCGTGGGGCCTTAAAGAACTTGGACCCCACTGCCTGGACAGTTTCCACAAACCCATTGTTGATCTCGTCCACAGTTTCGCATTCGGCTAGGCTCTGGAAGCGATTATGCAGTTCGAGTTGAAAGTTTTCGGGGTACTGGATTTGGGCAGGGCCAGGACGGAGCGGAGCGGAGCGTTTTTTTGTATGGGTGAGTAAAAATTTGGTTACAGAAATGTATTCCTCCTCCAATTTCGAATTATAAGAAATGTATGCAGATATGAATCTTAGAGTTAGGCGCGAACTTATTTATTTTCACTAGCCAGGCAAAGTTTGCGGTAACCTGTAGCCCTGGCAAAGGGTTCTATGCTATGCGGTGCTGGAGTTGATCTCTATGCCAACTTAGTCTTCGTCTCACTTCGGCCTACTCAAAATTCAAATTCAAACTCCGTTTATTTCGACATAAGCACACATGGCCACATGCAATAATAATTAAAAATAAAACAATTTATGATACAATTCAAATCACAATAAAATTAAAATACAATTACACATTAAATTTTGTCGTTTGCTTATTAGTCAGTACATGAACCCTGTAACAGTGGTTCATGTACTGACAGTCAAACCTATTCGCAAATACGTTTAGGATACTGTTGAAGCTGGCCCGCACCCTGCGCACCAGGGATGTGACGCACCACGTTTCCGCATGGTTGTATAGAAATAGTCCACTCGGGACTCGGCAAACATCCCCGACGCGCTGCAGTACCTAGTCAGTCCCATCAGCATCTTAAAGGTATTATTATATTGTACACGAAGAGCGTACTGTTTCTGCGTATACGTCACCCACAGGCTGTTCGTGTAGAAGGACGAACAAAATACTCTGAAAAGAGCAATTTTGACGTCCCCCGAACAACGAGCGAACCTGCGGGCGATCATATTGGCCCTCACAGACAACGCTCTTCGCTCCCTCTCTATGTCTGCATCGTCTTTCAGGTCAAAGGTTACCAAATGCCCAAGATACTTAAACTTAAACGCTCTGTAATTCAGTACCATTCAATCTAATAGCTGGTATGGTATCTAAACATTTCCCTCTGGCCTGAAAGACCATACATTTGCTTTTTTTGCATTATATAGCAAACCGTGACTGCATACTGCATACTGCATACTGCTCACATATGCCCAAAAGTTTGGATAGGCTACAGACAGAAGCACTCAGCAGCACCATGTCGTCTGTATAGCTAATATTATTGAGACAAACTCCATCAATATGAGAGCCGACACGAGTAGTGCTGAGCTCCTCTATCAGTGCGTTCACGTACAGGTTGAAGAGCTTTGGAGAGGTCAGCCCCCCTGCCTCATCCCGTAATCCAACCTGTACGGCTCCGATAGCGCATTCAACCACCGAACAACGTTGACCTGATTCGAGCACCAATACTTGAATATGTGTACTAGTTCATCAGGCATGGACAAATCATTTAATTTTTGGCGTAGGATGTCAAAACAAACCAAGTCGAACGCTTTTGAAAGGTCGAGGAAGCATGCGTAAATCGGCGTGGCTCGATCGGTATAGTACTTGACAGCCTGCTTCAAACTTAGGATAGCTGTTTCTATGGAGAGTCCAGATTTGAATCCAAGTTGATTATCATGAATATTTAAGTACTTATCGAGCTGAGCATCAAGCAGGCTGTCAAACACCTTCGCAACCGCAGCTGCCAGTGAGATTGAGATCGGTCTATAATTATTGTGGTCACTTGTCACCGGTTTTGCTCTTTACAATTGATACCACCACAGTCCTCATCATATCTGCTGGTAAATATGAGTGTCCCACACAAAGCGTATAGAACATAGCGAGGACTTTAGGCAAGTGGCTGCCGGCATGTTTGAGGTGTTCAATGCTTAGGCTATTATGTATCCAGGAGACTTCCCTCGCGACATTGATGTAATAACATTTCTGACATCCTTCGCCTGAAGATACTGAAGATAGCTTTATCAAGTTCCGCGATGTTGACCCGGCAGATGGCACTTACCCCAGTCATCCTCAGCCCGGAGACGTCCACTACTGGACGAAGGCCTCCCCCTTAAGAGGGAGGGGTTGCCATAACCCCCACGATTGGCAGGCGGCTTATGGATCGCAGGCGGCTTAGGGATAGGGGGGGCAGAATGCTCGCCACCGTTAACCAAAAGGCTGCCCGTCCTCCGGTGGTTCTGGATACAGTTTTAGGACATACCCAGGTGTACCCTTACCCCAGTGACAGTTGGTAACTCTGCCTTTCCTAGAGCCGGGTTAATGGTTTTGTATGAGCCCGAAATCCAAGCGCGTCATGACTCCATGTTTTTTGCTCACGTCCTATCTGCGACTCACTTGCGTTTTTTTCGTGTTCACCCTATTTCGGCTCTCACAGCATCAGTTATCGGCTCCTGGTTTTATCTCTTATCACATTACCGCCCCCGTGACATCCCGGTTTCATGGCGATTCTTCATTGTCTTACACCCCTCTTGCCTCCATTGTGATTTGTGCTTATGTCTGACTTTCCATTCCATCTGCTCTTATAATTAAAATATTTTCTAGTCGAATTAGTAATCTAAAGATTACCGCTAACAAACAAATAAAATTGCGAACAAAGATACCACTTGTCGATTTATCTGTAGAATATATTTATTATTATTGATGAACGATAAAACGGCGTCTCATTCCTTTTATAATGGCACACTTGGCATTTTGGCGTGATTTTATTGAAAATGTAAAAAGTATAAACATCTTACCATCTTCATAATACTGTGAGATTTCTTTTTTGATGACCGAAATGTCCGGGAATATGTTTCTGATGACTGGATTATCAAGAACGTCGTGTTCTTCTATATCAATATCTTCAGCCATATCTGATGTACCTGCAATAAAATAAATAAATATTTGTGGACATTTGACACAGCGCCATCTAGCAACAAACTAAGTAAAGCATGTACTATGCGAACTAGGTAGCTGATACAATACTTTTATACTTTTTTTTGGAAGTACATATTAGTTTATTACACCCAGACATATATAACAAACATCAGACACATTTTCGTCCTGGGTGGGATCTACCTTTTGATCTACAGGTAGCTCAAAAGGCAGACATATTACCAACTGAGCTATAAGGCAGTCCAAAAACATTTTTTTTTTACAATAAAAGTAAAACATTGTTTTGTTAAAATAGTAGGTATATAAATAATTAGTTTTTTTTTGTGTTGTATGTATATTTACAAATATACACACAACACATAGACTTGTCCGGTTTTTTTTAGGTCTGTTGCATACTTTGAATGTACTGTATGAATAAGTCATCTAGATAATATTTTGCAGCTGGCAGTGGTTGGAAGCGGAAAGCCGAAGAAGGCCGAGTGGCGTACTTTGGGAGACGCCTATGAAAGGCTGATTATTATAATTATGATGATGAGGTATATTATGTATGAAAACATTTCGAATTTAATCAAAACACATTATAGGAGCAAATGGTTCAATAAATTATCCAATGTGAAGATAATATCATCAAGAAAATTATCATCAAAATACCGAAGTATCCTTAGTAATTATCATCATGGCGGCCAACGTTTTATGGTTCTTAACACAGTAATAATGTAGACCTACTATAGAAACTTTAACTTGTCTGCTTTGTAATCTTTTTTCCAGTGTCATTTGTATGAAAGAATACTATAGATCGGGATGCTATTTTCTCTGGATATAAATAGCAATACCTACCACTTAATTACTCGTTCACTTTAAAATTATCTGCAATATTTCACATTATATAAACGGTATATGCAATCAAAACCTGATTCATGCTATCACATTATATAGAATTACAAGGTATAATTATTTTGATGGGTGAAATTTTAATGGGATTGAATATAAAATCACCAGAATGAGTATTGTATGTACCTACTTTAGATTTAATAGATTAATATTTAGTAAATGATCACCAAATCCAAAACTGTGACCACCAATTTCATAAATCCTTTTGCTGTCAAAAAGACATCAGTTAACAATAGGTTAAGGTTATTGTTTTTATAACAACTTTTGGTGCTCGTTTACTATTTTAGGCACTAAGTATTTTTCTGGTGCTCATTTAAACATAAGCCATTTTTATTGTTATAGTACTAGTTTTTGCAATTTATTTTATTCAGCTAAAATGGCAACCTATCACTTGAATATGGCTTTACAGTCATCTTCACCATTTTCAGATCATGATTGTCACCGTGTAGAACAGAAGACTTTCTTGTCTATGTCACCCTGGTGATAAATTAAATTCGTCCAGGGGCCTTATTTTTGAATCGTACGCAAGCGTAGCGCATGCGAAAGGAGCTGACCTTCGAACGATACTGTTTGGAATGAGGTTCAATATCGTTTGAAAATCGGTTCCTTTCGTATGCGCAACTTTGCGCACGATTCAAAAATAAGGCCCCAGGTTCCAACCAAGCTTCTTACAATAATATCTTAAAATATTAAATATGGATTACTCTGGCTAGTATAAGCTCTATGAGTTACCATACTGCATTATTTGCAAAAGTACAGGTGAAACAGATAAAATAATACTACTTATACTAGCACCGGTAATAACAATAGAGAGAGAGAGTAGATAAAATAATAAAATGGTTAAAAGAGCCAAATCACGGTCGTTTGTCTTGTCTCTATGCCTTTAGCTTGAGCAAATTGAGCAATTTAAAGAAGTCTAGGAAACTAGGAATTAGGTATGAAATTACCAACATACCCTTGGATTAGCAACAACCCGGTTTGTTAAGATTCTAAGCATCATCCAAAATAACCATTACAAAAGATTAATAGAACTCTACGAGAACCCAACACGCTATAATATTATGAATACGTATAAACATTTTGACGGCATGGCTGCCACGGCGGCTTCACGATACGACCACCAGAAAAAAACAGAACACGTTCAGAACACTATTTTTGTTATTTACCTTCTCCTTTATGGAGAATTCAATACGTACTTACTTTATTTACCTTTAGATTACGTAAACACGGTAAATACCAAAGAACAATATGCTGTACAGAAACCAACATAAAATCTAGAAGACTAGAAAATGCAGGAAAACAAGCAGAAGCGCAGCAAAAACAAAACAAAAGAGAGGGATTGATTGATTGAAGATTGAATGAAAAGTGAAGGTCTTGTGTGAACGAACTGTGATGACGTAGAATTATATTATCTGTGGTCAAGATTTTTTCATCTTTTCTTATAAGAGGATTATGGCGTCGCACTTTGTGCATTTGCCAGCGTGAAGCATCATAAAATAATGTTTTAGCAAATACCTACACAAGTAGTCGAATTAGTAGTTTTTTTTAATAGCTGCTGCCCCTTTTCATTAGGAGTAACTTTGCTAGGAACAGTGAGGGAAGAGTCAATGAAAAAGGATCGAAAAGAAGACCGCCAGCACAGAACTTCATAATTATGAAATTCTTATGAACTTCATTATTATATTCTTAATAACTTCATTATTATATTCTTAATAACTTCATATTTATTTTTCATGTCTATTCAGTATTTTATTATTTTAAATGACAACCCCCTTCACTCCACCTCACTTCTCACTTCACAGCTGATCAAATGTCAAAAGAAAATGGAGTTTTGTTACCTACGCATTTTACAGTTTCAGATCAGAAAAATATTTACTATGAAGTCAATTAACAATGATATTAGAATGAGCTAGGGCTAGAATGGATAGTGCAAGTCCATTTCAGCCATGGACCAGTGACGATAGTGCGAAAAACGTTAAATCGGAAAGAGATTTTGTGGATGACGCGAAACTTCATAGGGAAAATGTCAATCATCCAAAACATAGGCAAACTGCGTCTTACGATAAAGAAAGTGTCGCCGTTCCGAGCAGCACTCCGGGGACTTCGGGCGCGGCGGGCTCCGGCACCGACCCCTCTCGGGGGAAGGAGTCCAAAATGGACTCCAACAAAATAACTTCTATGCAACAAATCGTCGAAAACACCCTCAGGTAAAGTATTGCAATCATAGATGTTGGTCTCAGCTAGATTGGTCCCTTCAGTCTTAAGTCTTGTAAGGTTTTCTGGCCACTGCTGAATTAAGTTTATAGATATATACCTGTTTTGTTTGTTCAAATCTCGTTCAAATACAAAACCATGATCTCTTCTAGACTAGAAGTTTATTATTATATTAAGTTTTAAACATTCTTGATTAAGTGTTAGGAAGGTTTCTGGTCAGGATTGTTACTTTGGTAATTGAAATTGTGAAGCAGACTACACAACAAATAGACCTAATCGCATTGACTCATTATATATAAATAATCCTTCTGTATGTGTGTTTGTGACTGAACTCCTAAACGGCTGGGCTGGTAAAAAAATCTTTTGTGTGCATTAGAGTGAGTTCACATTTTAGTGTCACATTTGGACCCGGTACATGGTGCTGCAGTCTGGTTCCGGGTTTTTTATTTCTTTTCTGAGCAGGATGATGTCTGCGAGGTCCATTACTTGTGTATAAATATGTGACATTTTTAAGAAGAATTTAAATAAAAAATGTCAATTGCTACTCAATTAAGTACTTATACAAAAGTCACTAAGTGCTTAATGAGCTTTAGATGACTTGTAACCACCAAGGCTAAACACTAACACCTAGAACTAAGAATTTGTAGATTCTTATTCCTACCAAATTAAAAAAGGGGGATGTTCTCAATTCGGTTATATATTTTTACTATTTTTAATTTATTTTTGTTACCTCATAACTACATCAAATAAAAACCGATTTGAAAACTATTTTTTCATTTGAAGGGATATACTTTCAGATTTGTCCCATAGGAATATCATCAAAATCAGTTCAGTACTTTGTTTAATACATCAAAATTGAAGTCGTTTTTTTTAAGTACTACTATTATCATCAATAATTTTTTTAAATGTGAATTTCTTCTCACTTGCTAGTGAGTAAACCCCTTTGACCCTACTGCTGAAAATATTCAAGGTTGTAATTTTGTTATATGACCACTCAAGACATTGTCACCATGTAGACGTTTTCACGTGCCGACGTTCTGCAAACATCGTCATTTACCCTGATAGTCCTTTCAATACGGAGCCAACATTTTACAGATTTATGCTTATAGTTAAAATTATTGGGTTATACAAATTTGTTATAACTGTGCCACTTTTTCAGCCAAGAGGGTCGACAGAGAGTTGGCCAGCTTCTCGAAGCTGTGGAAGCGCTGAGTGGAGCTGAGAGGCTGATGCTTTATCTTCGATTGCCAACAGGAGTACCACCGCATGACCCCCTCAAGCAACCTATTAATCCTCTGGGATCCAGGTATGAAACTTTTGAATAACAGTGATAATTATAACTTTTTTTATACAATCTAGTGACGCGCCGAGCGAGACGTTCGCCTGGTGGTAAGCGTCACGCCTGCCCATAACAGTAGCAGTGCTATAATTATAACTCGCGAATATAATCCTACGCCGCACTGCACTGCGGTCATGATGTACTGGATATGAAGAGATTTGGTTGATTTGGTTGGTTGTGATTGGTTTTTTCTCTCTACCCTCTGAAAGAAAAAGCAGTGTTGAAATTGTGTCGTATTTTAGAATTTGCAAAAAAACGGAAATATTCTTACTTTTGCGTCTGAAATGTGTTAATTGTTCTCATTGACTATCAGTTAACCTGTAAAAAGTGGAGTTTGCGCTGGTTATCGTGTCAGTGCGTCGTAAAACTCGTGCAAATATCTGTGACGGTTTTCTTGTGCCAGATTCAAATTTTGTGTACTAAATAACGAAATATGAAGTGCTTCGACTGCCAGAACGACATCAATGATGATAATGTAGTACAATGTGATGGTTGCAAAAGATATATATGTTTGCAATGCAGTAACCTAACTAGTAGTGAAGCGCGTGTTATGGGTCTAAAGGGAAAACGTACACTATTATACTTGTGTGAGCTGTGTAGGGAGGCCCTATTTCAAGTCCCCAAATTAATAAAATCGTATGACGGTCTTAGAAAAGAACTGGACGAAGTCAAGGAGATATTATTGTCTCAGCCGCGCAACGGCGACCCGGCGTCCGCACCAGCCGCGGCCGCGGCTCCGGCGCCGGCGCCGCCTTCAGCGGCTCTCAACACCGAATCAATATTGGAAGAACTTGTGGAGCGTGAGCGCAGAGCTAACAATGTGTTATTGGTCGGCATTAAGGAGAGTGGCTCTGACATTAGCTTGGACAGGAAGGCCCACGACGAGTTGAGTGTAAAAAAGGCACTTCTGGACATCAACGACGGAGCTGACTACTCGGCTAAAGTGGTGTCGGTGCAGCGACTCGGCCGCCGTGAGTTAAATAAGCAGCGTCCCATTAAGGTCGTATTTACATCACGTCAGGATGCCATCTGGATACTCAAGAATAAAAGTAAGGCCAACAAGGAGGTAAGAATCTATGATGATAAAACACCTAAACAACGTGAAGAGCTTAACAATCAGCGTGAAACTCTTAAAGCCAGAATAGAGAAAGGTGAAACAAACCTTACTATAAAGTATATTAAGGGTTCACCAAAAATTGTGCCAAAAAACTAGGGAGCTGTAGCGATAACCCTTATAATGACCTTACCCTGATGTATACAAACCTTTTTTCAATACGCTCCAAATTTGACCTCTTCCTGGCACATGTAATTGCTAATAAACCTTCTATAGTCGTTGTCACAGAGACTTGGCTGAACAGTAGCGACCGCAACAGCACTTATAATATCTCTGGCTACACACTGTTTAGACTAGACCGTAAGCATACGAAGAAGAAATCTGAAGGGAAGACAAGAGCTGGGGGTGTTGCAATATATGTGAGAGACCGTTTAAATGGAGTGCCAATTATAGCGAGACGTAATCAGCGATACATGTCTGAAGATGTAGAAGCGCTTTATCTTGATATTCAGTACAGTATGCATAATTTTTTGATAGTTGGAGTATATCGACCAGATGATAAAGAGGAATCCACTTGGAGGGCCCGTGATACCAAGCTGATGCAGAATATTATTGCAGCCTCAGAGAACAATACTATAGTGATAGCCGGAGACTTTAATTACACACATCTGAAGTGGCCAGTTACTGCCGAGCAGCATCAGTCTGGAAACCTGATCACCAAACCTGAAGATGTCTTTGTTAAAATGTACTTAGATAGTAACCTGTACCAACTAATTAGCAGCCCTACTAGGCACCAACTAAATCAAACACCCTCACTGTTGGACCTTATAATGGTAAACGATGAGGCATTTATATCCGAAGTCATCCATAAACCACCCATCGGGAAAAGTGATCACTGTGTCTTGGAATTCAGCATTCAGTGCCTAATGCAAAAAGAAAGTATAACACCGACATTCAGAAGAAACTATCAATATATTGATTATGACATTTACAACACTGAGTTAAGTAGAAACTTATTAAAGGTGACAATGTCAAGTAACGCTGAACAACTTTGGAATGGCATTTTGAGCGCAATTAATGTTACCACTGACAATCAAGCTCCTTTACAGCAAGTTAAAACTAAAACTAAAAATAAACCTTGGATTGACAACAGCATTCTCAAGTTAATTTCTGAAAAGAGAACATTATGGGACAGATACAGGACATCAAAAAATGAAGATGACTACAAGATTTTCCGCGAAGTAAACAACAAATGTGTAGCACTAGCCAGAAGGCAGAGAAGCATATATGAAGCTAAAATCCTAGACTACGGCGATAAAGCTTTCTATGCTCACATGCGGCGCTGTACCACTTCTAAAGTCAGCATTCCTCCTGCAGTTAGAAATCACAATGGAGATCTAGTAACCAAGCCCAGTGAGGTTGCTGATGCATTTGCTGAAGAATTTGTAAAAGCTTATTCGATAGAACCAGATATCAATCAAGGCACCATCATTACCACAGTACCCCGTGTTCAAGAAAGCTTAAGTGACATTACCTTCTCTGAAAGTGAAGTGGAAAAAACCATTGCAGGCTTGAAGATGCAGTCGTCTCCTGGCCCTGATCAGTTACCAGTCTGTATCCTTAAGAACTGTGTCCATACTCTTTCCCCTATTCTAACAGAATTAATGAAAGCTTCCTTTGAATCAGGACACCTACCTCAGGACTGGAAACATGCTATAGTCACTCCCATATTTAAGAAAGGTGACAAAACTAAAACCGAAAACTTTAGACCAATAAGCCTGACGAGTATTGTAGTCAAGATTATGGAAAAAATTATATGTAGTCGGCTAACACAATTCTTGAATAGACAGTGCATAATATCCCCTAATCAACATGGCTTTGTTGAAAAAAGATCGACTGTTACGAATTTGCTGAAGTGTGTGCATGCTTGGAGTAATGAAGTTGACAACAAGAATCCAGTAGATGTTGTATACCTTGACTTTAAGTGTGCATTTGACAAAGTCCCTCACCAACGCCTTTTGATGAAGTTAGACCACTTCGGTATACGTGGCAAGCTGCTTAAGTGGTTTGAGAACTTTTTAACAGGTAGAACATTCCAAGTGCGAGTAGGTAACTCCTTATCCCAGCGGAGAAGGGTGACTAGTGGTGTCCCCCAAGGCTCAGTGGCCGCTCCTGATCTGTTTGGTATCTTTATAACTGACCTAATAGAACTTATTGAATGTCAAACTGCTTTCTTTGCTGACGATGGGAAGTTCTTTGCTAACCCACTCGTGAAATCAGGACAGCTCCAAGATGATCTGGACCGAATACAGAACTGGTCGAGAGATTGGATCATTGAGCTGAATTTGGCAAAGTGTTTTGTGTTACGCCTGGGTAAGGCTAACCCACAGGCTACATACAATCTAAATGGCGCCGTCATAGCCTCTGTCAACAAGCAAAGAGATCTGGGTGTAATCATTGCCTCAGACTTAAAATGGGAAGAACACATTACTACAATTGCTAAAAAGGCTAACTCCTTTATCTACGTCATACGCAATTCTTTTCAGACCATGACAGTCGATGTCTTTCTGAAAATATACAAAACTTATATAAGGCCTCTGTTAGAGTATGGCTTCCAAGTTTGGAGTCCATATTTCAGGAAAGATATTGATCTGCTCGAAAGCGTCCAAAGGAAAGCCACCAAAATACCATTTGCTCTTCGTCGCAAATCTTACGAAGACAGATTAAAGGCTCTGCGGCTCACGACTCTGGAAGAAAGACGGCTGCGTGGTGACTTAATTGAGACTTTTAAAATCCTGAACGGGTTCTACAATCTTCCTGACATCCATAGCATCTACTCACTTAAAGACTACACTAGAGAAAGTAGACGGCATAAAATTCTTCTGCAGCCAGCTCCATCACAGACCAACACTGCACATCACATCCTCGGCAATAGAGTCGTTTATAATTGGAACAGGTTGCCTGAGGATATAATTTCATCCAAATCCTTAAACGCATTTAAGAACAGTCTGGATAAATGGATAAAAAAGGAGAAGATAGACTTAACAGACAAATACTGAAATTCAACACTGTTTGATATAGGCACATCAGCATAATGCTGCTCGCCTATCATTAAATAAATAAATAAATAATAAATAAATTTAACATCTAATATCTCAGGGTGAAATATTAGATGTTAAAACTCTTCATACCCAGTAATTTCTCTGATAACATTGCCCTACAAACCGAAACACAGTAATGCACACTACTGCTTGGTGATCGAATAACTGGCAAACGTGTGGTAATTTCCCAGGCGAGAGTAACGCTCGCTGTGTGATTTATACTAGCTCTTTCATAATGCTTTGAAATGTTTTTAACTAATTGTAAAGCCACATATGGTACCAAAGAAAAGTGAATGCCCTACTCTTCATGGTACACCCTATTCTACAGGGAATGTATGCTAATTAGGATGTATGTTTTTTATAATAATATGTTTAGTTTATTTGTATTAAGTTAAGGCATAAGTTATTCCTTAGTTAGTTAGTTGTTGTTGTTGGACCTGGGTATGTCCTAAAACTGCATCCAGAACCACCGGAGGGCAGGCAGCAGCGTCTTCTCAGTTAACGGTGGTAACCGTTCTGCGATCCCCAAGCCGCCTGCCAAGCGTGGGGATTATGGCAACACCTCCCTTTAAGGGAGAGGCCTTCGTCCAACAGTGGACGTCTTCCGGCTGTTGTGAAGTGATGTAATGTGATGTGAAGGCATAAGTTACCAAATTTCAACTGAATATTTTTAACCAGTATGATGTGGAGTGGGATACATTTTTATACACATTGTTTAATACTAGTGTAATTTTGTTCCCAGGGCTGAACTTCAACAAACTGTAATATGGATACAGACACACCTAGAAGTGGACCCTGACGTCTCGCTGCCTAAGCAAGATGTGTATGATGAATACATGTAAGTAAACCATTTCAAACCGTAAATTATTCATATCCTCGCAGCACTCAAAATGCAGCAGATTACATTCAGGGCTGAAAGTCAGTCACAATATAAAGTTTGAAACAAAGCTTTCACAATCGCCAATATGACCTGATTGCATCCTAATCTGTATTTTTTTGCAACTAATGAGTATTGTCTGTATAAAATAAATCTAAGTTGTTTCTAATTAGCTGAGTTCTGCAGTTTTAATCGCGGTGACAATCCTAAAAGTCGGTAGTAAAACTGCATCCAGAACCACCGGATGAGCAGTAGTTTCCTCTTTGTTAACAGTGGTGCATTGTGACATCCCCAAGCCGCCTGCCGCCTGCCGGCAGGGAGGACTACGGGTCCCCTGTTAAAGGGGAGGCCCATCGTCCAAAAGTAGACGTCTTCTGGCAAATGTTTTTTTTTATGCCGCTCTCCGATCTTTAATGTATATCCGTGCCTAAGATTACGTCGGTCTGTTGCTCTGTTAAGGTGGGTTTAGACTAAACGAACAAAGAGCTAGAGCTCGAACAAGAGCATTCTTTCTTGATCTTTTAGTGTAAACGAAAGCTCGTTTCAGTGTTTACACCAAAATAACAACGAGCAAGAATGAGAACCAAGAACTAAAAGTCTTGCACAAAAAGGCGTTTGTTTAAAAAAAAAGAATAGTTCGTGATGTTTTACTAGATGGCGTAAGAAGCACAAAACTGTTCTGTTAAACCCCCGTTTAATCATTTTTAGTTATTCCTGGCCATGGATACAAGTCCTTCGGCCGAAAACACGGTTAAACCGATTACGTATGGTGGTGGGTTCGTAACGAGTCACACCAAAACCAATCACAGTTTGACTCGTTGGGGTTTCTTCCCATCGAGACTGGTTGGGAAAACCTTTTGGAAAAAAAAATTTCATCAGTAACAGGGAGTCGATGGGAAGAATGAAATCCCATCGAGCCAGATCTCGAAACTCAGAAAAAGCTTCTAGTAAAGTTGCCATGGCTTTACTAGGGTATGATTAGACTTGACCGTGACTTACTGTGTGTGACTTGGACTGTGACTAAGACTCATTTAACTAGAGTAAGAAGGATTGATGAAGAAATATGTTTTTGCCTCAAGGATTAGTCCACAATCCAATCAAACCACCCATGAACATGAACAACCATGAGTCATCCTTGATTAATTGACAAATTGATAAACAATTTCAAACGACTTCACGCCATCTATTATAATTTTTTGAACCAGTTTTGAACTAACACTTTTTTTAAAATAGAAAACGCCTCATTTTAGTTCGTTCGTGTTTAGATCAGCCGAACAAATGCTCATTCGTTATTTTTTTTATTTTTTGGAACTGGATACAAGTCTTTTAGTGCTCATTCGTGTCAATGTCAATTCTGTGGGTTCCTTTTTTTTCTTTGTTTTTGGCTTCGCACTTTGTGCATTCAGCCATCGTCAAGTATTATGCATTATGAAGTTTAGAAAGTATCAAGTCAAATAATATATACTTAAGTCATAAAATCACAGTTAGTCACACGTTTGTCAGTCGAGTCTACTATGGGCTTTTACGGAGTTTTGAAAACAACACGAAAAGACATGTTTCACCACATTTACAGTCTTACTTAAAAAAACTTTTCAACCTTTAATCACTGCTTAAACTTCTCTGTCCTTTTCTTGCACGTGCAACTTCACGTCAGTGAGAAGATGACAAAGCATCTTAAGCATTGACTAAAGTTGAAAAGTTTTTTTTAGGTAAGGCTGTATATATTATAGTTTTTAAAAGTCGGATCCCACAGTTATTCGTGTAATTACGTCAATTAAATAATGTCAATTATGTGGGTCCCATATATTGTAAACGTACAACATCATTTATAGTTGACTCTGGCAGAAAAGTGCGATGTCAAAAACGAAATAATATTTTGATAGTTGGTTCGCTCGAACACAAGAACACTTTGAAGAGACCGCTCGGGGGAGCGAGCAAGTCCGAACACGTAGAATGCTCTATGCTACAGTTCGCGCGCTCTAATGCCGTTTACATCAAGCGAGCGAACATTCTTAGAATATTCGTAGAATCTATGCGAGCAAACGTAGAACAACGAAGGAATGTTCTGTCTCTGTTTACACTAATAGAATTTGACGGAGAGGGGATAGAATGAGCATTCGCTCGTCTAGTGTAAATCGGCCTTTACAGCATGATACTGAAAGAAAAACAAACAAAGCATTAAAACAATTTTTGTGCAATTATTGTAGTGGTAGGACTCTACTGCAGAGTCCGCCTGGCCAGCTATTCAACCGCCAAGCAGTAGTGTGCAAGCATTACTGTGTTCCGGTTTGAAGGGCAATTTTACTAGAGAAATTACTGGGTATGAAGAGATTTAACATCTGATATCTCAGGGTGACGAGCGCAGTGCAGTGCGGCGCAGGATTGTATTGGCACGTTCACAATTCTGGCACTGCTGCTATTAGTGGCAGGCGTGACGCTTACCACCAGGTGAAAGTCTTGCTCATCTCGTCACTTGAACGTATAAAAAAACACTTGACATTTATGTTATTAGTCAGGCAGGATAATATGTTTTCGAGTTTTTATGGGTAGGCCACATCGCTCGAAGAACTGATAACCGATAGGAAAGAAGGGTTCTTGAGCGCCGACCACCGGAAGACGCAGTTTAGGTGGACCGACGAAATTGTGACGACAAGTCGCGGGCAACCGGTGGATGCAATTATGGCAGGTTGTCGTACAGTGTGGCGGTCCAAGGGGGAGGCCTTCGTTCAGCAGTGGACGTCTCCGGGCTGATGATGGTGATGTTTCAAGATAAATTATATCATAGCTTCAAGGCCGGTCCCATGCAGGTCTAAGGATGGTTATCCACTGAGTGTTTGCGGCGAAATATTATATTCAATTAACTGCGCCCAGCGGTTTCACCTGATGATGATGAAAAACAAAGATTACAATAAAAAGTAGCCGTTATGTTATTCCGGGAAATCAGCTATCTCCATTTCGAGTTTCATCCAAATCCGTTTAGTTGCGGGTTTGTGGTTTCACATACGCCATTGAATTTCTTCTCCGGACGTATGCAAGTTTATATGTTTATGTAAATATATGTATATGTTCATATAAATTTATGTTTCCTCACTTTTCCTTAACTGGAAAGTCAGTAGTATGAAAATCCATACATAAACTCCAAAGACCTCATTGCAAGAAGGCCTGGGTTTGAACCCGCGACGTCACGATTTCAAGTCGAGCCTCCCGATTAGCCTACCATGGCGTCTAACGGTCAGCATTTTCTTACCAAATTCCAGAAATGAACCAATAAAATAATTATGCTATTAATAATAATAATAAGTAATTTATTTCATATTATTAGAATCCATAGTGAGAAACAGGTACACTTTTTCAAAATAATAAAATAATAAATACAGTTGAAAATTTAAGATTTAAATGAAAAAAAAAATATTTTTTTTTTTTTGTTTATTTTGTCTTAGAGAATTAATTACATAGTTCAATTTAAAAAAAAAAAAAAAAAAAAAAAAATGAAATGACATATATATGAGGGACCGCTGGCGTGCAGCTGCATCCACCTCCTTAACATCTGCGAGTCCCACCGCTCGGGTTATTAGGTTAGTGGAAGCTTAAATAAAATACTTGTCTTTACGACTTTAATATAACTTCGTTTATTGTCGTATTTGTTTAGTAGGAGAGGTGTGTGCGTTCTCTAGGCGCTCTAGCGTAGAAGTAATTCGACAGAGAAAAATAATGTCTAAATTCCCTGAACTAAAATAAGAAACAATAGGGCTCTGTTTCAGTGTAATGTAAATACTACGTATGAGAGAGGACATCCCATACACCTTACAAGTTGGAATGAAATAGATTGATTTTTGTAACATTATTCCAACACGGACAACACGCTCAGGATACCGTTACCGCTTACCGCTTAACAGCGAGGCGCACCTTTTTCTCATAAAAAAATGTTAATGTTAATGTACAAAAGTTAGTTTTTTACAAAAAAAATATTAATTTTTGGATAATTGTCAACAGAGCACATTGTATGAGCAGCAACATGAAACCGCTGTCGACGGCTGACTTCGGCAAGGTGATGAAGCAGGTTTACCCGAGCGTGCGCCCGCGGAGGCTCGGCACGCGCGGCAACTCTAGGTAAACACATCTGTTTTTATTTAAGGCCACGATATTCAACGTTTCAAGGACATTTTTTAATGCGATCGATCATGAGTCTAACGTTGTATCAGGTAGGGTCACTTTAGCGGATCAAAATTATGGCGGTTACGCAGATTTGTGCGAGTCAAACTTCGATTTTTGAAGTTTTTCTCAGTGTACTTGAAAAGTATCAAAATTATTAATTTTTCAACCAAAGAAAGATCTCCAAAACTCTAGTATCTTTCAATATATTTTTTTATGTGACTATGTGCTGTAATTAGGACATATAACTGAAAAAAGTTTACAAATAGACAATCTTTCGGTATTTTTTCTATCGAAGAAAGTATAATTAATCGTGTTTTTAACCAAAGAAGTAACTAATACGTATGTTCGTCTGTAACATATATATTTTTTGGCATTGAATATAAGTAATTTGACTAAATAACATTGATTTTTCGAGGGACAACTTTGATATATAGATCCCTTAAATACTGGCTGACCCAAGGGCGGATCCAGTTTTTAAGTCAGGGGGGTCATATAGTCGAGTCGAGGTCTAGTTAGGACAGGCTCCGATTCGATGACAACTAGAAAAAAAAACAGTAGTAGATCTACACCCAGCCCAGGGGGGTGACCCCCATGACCCTCTCCCTGGATCCCCTTGGGCTGACCCGACAATAGGCTAGATGACTGATGTTTAAATCGTTGAAACCTTTAGCTTTGGTGAAGAATTTAAGTAAATATAGTATGTTTATTGAAAACATTATTTAAATCGGTTAATAATGTTCTGATATATGAGCGTTTAAAGTTTTCGTTAGAGACAACTCTGTCCCTTTCCCACAAAACAAAAAATGACGTCACACCTTACTTGTCAGAATAGAATTTAAATGGCGTCCTGACAAGTGACGTCACGATTTGCTGTTTCGCCTCTCTGTCTAGCATGATATTAAAATGCTTATAAGTTGCTTATTTTTGATCAGATTTTCATTTACTATTCATTAATCAGCTATATTTATGGGCCACATTTGAATAGGACAGTAAAAAAAAACCAGTCATCTAGCCTAATAGGCTAGATGACTGGTTTTTTTTAGCTGTGGTGAGAGTACTACGATCCCCTACGTCTCAAAGCCCAAAAAAAAACAAAAAAAAAACTAACAGGATCGGTTTGTTTTACTAGGCTCGCGATTGTATTGATGCTTTCTTTCGTCGCACATCATAAGACTGGCAGAGGCGGATTTACACAATTGCCGCCAGTAGGCTATTCCATATTTGCCGCCCCTACCGACCTCTATAATTCGTGTCAGTGTATTATAATATTAGGTCTATGGTCAGTTCTTAGAATAGTTTTATAATCCTACGATTTAGTTAAGATTGCACAAAAAATATTTATGGGTATATTTCTGAGCTAATAAAAGCTAAATTATGTACAAATAATAACGCGGTGTAAAGTAATACACAATTATTATGAACATTCCGTAAAAGTTATTAAATAATATTTATTGCGCTTCATCATCAACCAGAAGTCGTCCACTGCTGGACGAAGGCCTCCCCCTTAATAGGGACGGGTTGCCATAATCCCCACCATTGGCAGGCACCTCGGAGATCAATCCATACAATTACAGAAATGAATAAGAATATTTAAATTATTATTATTTATATATTATAATAATTATTAAAAAAAATATATTTTGTCCCCAAATTTGCCGCCCCTAAAATGTGCCGCCCTAGGCTCCAGCCTACTCAGCCTGCTGGTAAATCTGCCACTGAAGACTGGGAAACATATTTCTCACTCTTTCTCTTTCCTTAGTCACATGCTCGTCCGCTGTGGTCAATGCAAGTAAAATCTGCAGATCTATTAATATACCGGGTTAGTTCTAATCGACCTGGGTATGTCCTAAAACTGCATCCAGAATCACCGGAAGACGGGCAGCAGCGTCCTCTTAGTTAACGGTGGTAACACTCTGCGATTCCCAAGCCGCCTGCCAAGCGTGGGGATAATGGCAACCCCTCCCAATTAAGGGAGAGGCCTTCGTCCAGCAGTGGACGTCTTCTGGCTGATGAGTGAGTGAGTGAGTTCTAATCAGTTAGCATCTTTTTAAGGGCATATTCTGTACATCAAAACAAACAACTTTTTCAACTATGAGCCCAACATTGAAATCACGAAAAAATTATCAGCATGGAACATACAAATAGTTCATCGACCGTGGGCAAAATGTATGGAACAGCAGATTTTGGCGTCTCCAATGTTGGCCCCATAGTGAAAGTAGTTTGTTTTGATGTTCAGAATATGCCCTTAAAAGGACACTGACTGATTAGAACTAATCCTGTATAAGCTAAAGCTTTAGCTTGTACATTGTGTAACAAAAAGCTCAATGACCTTGGACAAAATGTATGGAACAGCTTATTACTTTTCGCGATTTTAAGGTTGGCCCTATAGTAAAAATTGTTCATAATGATGGGTACTTACAAACCCTACAGTATTGTTGAACCTTTTTGTTACACAGTGTATGGCTACTGTGACGTTATCATGTCTCTCACGCAGATTGACATCCGTGTACGTCATACAAAATGTCTATCAGCTAGGCTATCCTAATGCATTTTGAGTCGTAAAAGTCACGTGATTAGTATAAATAATCTAATCGTTTATTAGATAAAACAGGAAACATTACAGTGATTATAATTATGTACGCAAAGATAACAATATGATGTTCGCTACTGATTGAGTGATAAATTAAATGTGAGAGATAATTAAAATAAAATGCTATTAATGATTGTTTATCCATGGCCAGCTAAAAAGTGCACATTTTATTTTTGTTTAGCCTTTTTTTGCCAAAACATAGAATCGCTGTATAATGGTTGCGAAAGCTTGAACTGAGTAGGTTTATTCCTACTTTTATGTTTATTAGTTATATAATATAGCTAATATATATATAATTATAGCTGCCACTAAGTCATCAATTTTTTTATCCCTATTTTTTTAAACATTGTTTTTTGTTGTCTTTGGTTCCAATTTTTTTGACTTGGAAAGTATTAAAAAAAGTTGTATTTCGGTCTGCACCACATTTTGAAACAGGAAGGGGAACACATACATACATATTAATAAACAAACATTCAACATATTTAAATAAAGATGTTTTCAAGTAGTCTACTCAGAACTATTTTCTTAGTCAATTGTTTTTTCAAATATATTGTCTGCTCTGTCTAAGCCATAAGTTACAGACTAATATTTAAAAATAAAACCGTTGTCTTAGTTCAGGTCATTTAGACCTCTTAGACACCGTAAAATGTGTAGGTGATCGCGCATATTCATTTTAATGCAATATCCTGTCTAACTTAAAATATAAGCATAACGAAACCCGTCTCCGCATGGCATGCTCTCCCTTCGGTGAAAATGTCTCCGAAACACAAGCACTCTGCTTAGTTCGAAGATGACGTGTCGCCGCGAGGCTGCGGCGATGGATGAGCTCGGCAGCCATGATTGTAAATTGCTTATCATCGTGAAATTCTATAGATACCTACAAATGTCAATGTATTACCTGCACAAAGATGTACCTTTATATCGAATAAACTTTTCGAATTTTTATTTTTTGTACAGTATTACTACACCTTTTTGTAACACGTTGTATAAAATTATAGTGTGGATAATGCTATTACTATAATTTATTCTGTGAATAATTTGAATGAACACCTGCTTATGTCTGATTCTCGTGCCTATTTACAAATACGCTCCCTCAAAGCATTATGCAAATGTATGGAAATACCTTTGTTATGTGTGTTTATGTGTTGCACGGCTTTGTCCGGTGTAATGTAATAATTGAACAAAACCTGACTGACATAATACGTTCAAGGACACGAACAAATCAATAGTCAATTACTTTCACATATTTGGTGGAAGAAGTATTAAGGGACAGACGCTACGCGCCGCTATCTCCCTCGCGCATTTTAACATTTTTATAGATATTTAAACTGAATATAGTTATGAAAAATCACAGTCGGTGAAATTATGTAATGAAAAAAAGATTAAAATGGTTTAGAAAAAAATAAAATTTCGATTCAAGCAGGTTTTCATTCATAAAACTTGCCATAAACTATAATCCCATTTTAAGGTACTAAAACTTGTTAAGGCCGGGTATTCCACGTTTCAAGCACATTTTTTAATGAGATCAATCATTAGTCTAAAGCTGTATCAGGTAGGGTCACATTTAGCGGAGCAAAATTATGGCGGTTACGCAGATTCGTGCGTGTCAAATGTTTGTAGATTTTCTCAGATTACTTGAAAAGTATAGAAATTAAACTTTAGAACCACAGAATGCTCTCCTAAATACTATTAACTTATAATTATTTTTTTAAATTGTGACTATGTGCTGTAATTAGGACATAAAACTGAAAATGGTTTAAAAATAGACACTGTTTCGGTATTTTTTTCTATCGAGGAAAGTATAATCAATCGTGTTTTCATCCACAAAAGTTACTAAGACTGATGTTCTTCTGTAACATTTTGTATTTTTGGGTTTTAAATATAGTAATTTGACTAAATAAACTAAAACTAAAAAACTAAATAAGAAAATACAAGCCTCACACGTTCAAGCGTCACAAGTAACCTTTGTAATGTTCTTGTCAGCAATTTTATCGACAGCGTTATTTCGTCTTCATATTTATTGATTTTGTGTCTTCAAAAATGGTGAAATGCGCGAGCGAGGTAGCGATGCGCGGTGATCTGAGCCTTAAGTAAAAAAAATATAAATCCATTCAGAAATGTAGTTGGATTTTGAACCCAAGGGCTTCGGCATACGTGCCGAGCGCATTTACCGTTGACTTATCATCGTCCTTTTGTCTCTCTATCTAAATCTTAACAGATTTGGATATTGTTTATACCCTGTATTAACATATAGATATAACTAGTTCGCTGTTCCCCAGTGATACTTCTGACTGGCACTACTGGTATTGCCATGGCTAAAATAATAAATTGATTCTAGAAAAAATCAGTTCCTTCATGAAAGCAGATGCAATCATGCGGTGCTCCTAGATAAAGTATTGAGTAATGATATGTTGGCTTCGGCCTTGAAAACGGTTTAACGGTACGTATAATAGATAGATTTTTAGGTAACCCATTAAATCGTACACGAACCTGAGTGGCAGTAGCAGCTATCGTTTGACGGTTATCGGTACATAATCTTATCGCGAGGAACTGTATTGTATTTCAGAGGTGTGTCTAAACTGAAAGAGCTTAACCAACATTACATTTTTAGCAACCTATTACATACAATTCTGTTCTAGCCATACAAGTTTGGCGAAAAAGATAGGAAGGCTTTATGCCATGCGGTGGACTGAATAAGCTGCTGATGATGATGATATTTATAAGTAACACTGGTAGTACGATTATTTCTTCTGTGCTGTGAGTTACTTGATTGTATAAATAAATTTGTTCACACCATCATCTAAAATTAGAAACGTACGTACGTTTGTCACTGTATAGGCTGGTCAGCGAAGTATATTTAATTGTCGAAAAACACGTAGGACGTACTACGTATTTTTCGACAGTTAAATACCAGTCTAGCACCACCTAGTTCTAATAAACGATAAGTATATACAAATAGGTTTGCCTGCTTAAACAGTAAATACATAGAAGATTGTTGAAATTCTTGCACAATGTATTTGTGTAACTAGTGTTTACACTAAACACTAGCCGTTTCTTGCAGTTTTATCCACCATTTTTAGCTTAAACGCATAAGTACTATGTCCGTCGATATACTGCAATTTTTTTGTTAGCTAGTTTTACCATGAACAAATCCGCCGCTTACCCGCAAACCCAAACAAACTTAGATACAACATTCGTTTCGTTTTTATAATAGAGTGTATATTCTCTTATTTATCTTCTCAGTATGCATCTTTCACGACAATTATGTTAAAGGCCAGCGTGTGTAAGGCAGGCGAATTTTATCAACAGTGAACTTGGTGTTATCAGTGACGTACATCGTATAAATGATTTGTGTGCCATGTACCTACTATCGCGCATGCATTTATTTATGTATACTTGTGTATTATGTTTTAGTGATGATATAGCCTTATACGGAAGCAACGAATGATTTAAATACTTTGTTATTAGATAGAGATAGAGCTACGAGTATACCAATTTATACTAACGTATAATTAACCCAAACCACGTACATTTTCGTAACAGTAGTAGGTATAATAGTAACAGATGTAGCTGCATTCCGATCCGGCCCAATTCTGTAGAATGTTTTGAATTTTTTTCTTTTTTTTCTTTTTGTCAATACCTAATTCGGACTTCTACGAAAATTTTAAAACAAAAAATATCCAAAGCGGTCCAGTACGAACAGCATTTTATTTATATACATAGATAGATTGTAGTGTGCGAGTATGCACTCATAATGTAGATATATTTTAAGAATTGTTCTTGTGGAGTACTATTATTTATTCTGTGTCTTTAATAAGTGCTAAGGGTTGTCAATGTGAGCGTCGACTGTATAAGTTAAAACTATAAAATTTTGTTCATACAACGAGCTAAAAGTTGGACTATGTATATAATTTTGATTAATAGTGGTAGGACTTTATTGCAGAGTCCGCCCGGGGAAAGTACCTTTACTAGTTATTCAATCGCCAAGCAGTAGTGTGTTAACATTACCTACTGAGTTTCGGTTTGAAAGGCAATGTTACCAGATAAATCACTGGGCATGAAAAGATTTGACATCTAATATCTCAGGGTGAAGAGCGCAGTACAGTGCGGCGCAGGATTTTGTTCGCAAGTTCACAATTCTGAAAACCCCTCGCTCTTTTCGTAACTCAATTGCATAAACAAAGTATCGCCGTTAGTTTTTTAATAGACTAAATATTTAGTTCCCAGCTGTTATGCAAGCTTACTATAAGCTTACTCTTCGCTATCAGTGTGTTCTGTTCCGGGTCATTGAGATGTAGAAACGTAGTAGTGTGAATGTCGTGGGTTCCACGCGCAAGTTATCTAATTAAATAATATATTACAACACCAACACTTGACTGGGGCCGTACCATGAACTCTTATTGAAGGAACGAGTATGAACTGCCGACGCTCCGCGACCGCGTACCGTATTGCGGGGCGATAAAATTCACAGTGGTATAGCGTCGGCAGCTGAGCCTATTCGGTCCCGGAATAAGAGTTCATGGTACGGCCTCTGTTCTGATTAGTTTGTGTGCTTATATCGGGTTTTTAGATAATAATAATAGGTATTTTACAACATAAAATCTAATTAAATGCCTTATGGCTCAGTTGGTAGAATGTCTGCCTTGAGAGCCGTAGGGCGTGGATTCGATTCTCACCCAGGACAAACATTTGTGACGAACATACTTAGATTTAAAAAAAAAATTGGCTTTCTGGTTCCCATAGTACAAGCTTTGCTTAGTTTGGGGCTTGATGGGGCAGTGTCAAAAATGTCCACCAATTTATTTATTTATTGACTAACTATCGGCGCCTGCGGTTTCACCGCTATAGCCTAAAGTAATGCATTTTTTTCACGATTTTAAGTAGCGATACCTATACATAATACATATCACTCCTCGACTCTACAGGGTGACATTGAATATATTTGCATTATCTTAGGAGGTCATTAAACTCATCGTAATGAACAACTTTTACTACGAAATCAACGCGGAAATCGCGGAACCAAATCGTGCGTGCTGTTCCATATAATATTTTGTTGCGCGTAATTGCGTTTTTTGTATGGGACAGTCGATTTTTTCGCATCGTCAGGGTTGTTTTCATTGTACAAGTTGTCAATTATAATGACTTGAATGAGATACTGCCCTCAGATATTGCCAATTAATTCAATGTCATCCTGTATATCCATGCTAAAAAACACGTCGATGCGTTGTTATGTTGCTGCGTGAAAGAATAACCACCAATCCAACACGCTTTTGCATTTAGGTCCTGACTTAAAACACTACCTAATTTAAAAAAAACGTCATTTTTAAGTTAGATCCTTATAATATTAGTAGGGATTATCTTAATATTGACGACAAAGACTACCTATAATGCTGGCTGTTGCATTTTCCTCGCAGGTAAAAAAAATATGTTCAAGGCAGCTTATAAAAGTATCCTTACAGTTTATTTTACATTAGAAATAATGCAGCCAGCGCTTCATTTTCGGACCATGATAAGTTGTTTTGAAAATTATATTCCTACTAAAATGAGAAAAGTATTAACTACGGTCCTATTATTTACCGTAATTATGTTGTGTAATAGGACTGTAGTGAACAACCGTGATAGTTAAAAACAGTGTTTTAAAAATATGAACTATTCAAAATACAAATATTTTATTCGTCGTCAGCCATAAAACGTCCACTGCTGGACGAAGGCCTCCCCCTTTATAGAGGGGTGATGCCATAATCCCCACGCTTGGCAGGCGGCTTGGGGATCGCAGAAGGCTCACCACCGTTAACCAAGAGGACGCTGCTGCCCGTCCTCCGGTGGGTCTGGTTGCAGTTTAAGGATATACCCAAGTCCAACAAGATAGTTAGATAGAGTTAGTTAGTTAGATACAATATTTTATTACTAATATTATAAATGCGAAAGTTTGTCAGTATGTGTGTGTGTATGTTTGTTAATTGTTACCTCTTCAAGAAGTGCGACGGTGTTCGCATTACTTCAGCGCCGGATTTATATTTTTTATGAGTGTAGGCCACTTTATTTCCACCGCCTCATGTACCTTTCTAAAATAATAGGGGTGGCAGCATCCTCTGAAATTTACCGCCCCTAGGAAGCTGCCGCCTTTAGGCCGCGGCCTATACGGCCTATTGACAAATCCAGGACTGCATTACTTACGACATTTTAACAATATTTAGGTACTATGTTGCGTCACAGAAAACATAATAGAAAACGCGTCTAAACGTAGATATGCCTGTAACTAGAATCATGTTATGTTGAGTGCAAGCTAATTAGTGTTCTATTTATATATGACAGTGTGTCGATATTCCACTGTAGCGCTTGGATAATTGACGTTCCGCGGCTGCCGGCTGGCTGTGCCCGCTCCTCAGCACTACAGTGCAATATTGACACAGTGTACGATACATATAGAGTACAAATTAGCTTGCACTGAATTTGATATACGGGCAATGGAGAGAGCTATGGCTCGGAGTTACTTTGCGCGATAAAATCCGGAACGAGGATATTCGCCAAAGAACCAAAGTCACCGACATTGCTCGCAGGGTTTGCAAGTTGAAGTGGCAATGGGCAGGCCACATCGCTCGAAGAACTGATAACCGATGGGGAAGAAAGGTTCTTGAGTGGTGACCGCGAACCGGAAGACGCAGCGTAGGCGCGGCCTCCCACTATATATAGGTAGACCGACGACATTGTAAAAGTCGCGGGCAACCGGTGGACGCAAATGGCAGGTTGTCGTACAGTGTGGCGGTCTAAGGGGGAGGCCTTCGTTCAGCAGTGGACGTCTCCCGGCTGATGATGATGATGAATTTGATATTAGGTACCTATATAGTGGTTCAACTATGTTTGGACGCGTTTATGTCGTCTTTAGTTGCGTTATATAAACACATTTTTTTTTATTTCATTTTGTTTTGTGTAGAAATTGCATTAATTATAAAATTATTATTTCATTCTATTCATTTAAATTATTGTTAATTATTTTATGCCTTCAATAAGTTTATGATGATTTTTATGTTTGGTCCGTTTTGGTAATTGATTTTCGTAGTCAGCTACGAAAGAAGAATTCTTTTTCATTGTTTCGTAATCAATTATGAAACAAGATTTTTTATTATTATCTTCCAATATAACAGCTCCCACCCTCTTTAAATGTAGGTGAAATACAGTCGTGGTCAACTAATTAGGGACTTTCAAGATAGTGAAGAGCAATAACCGGTTGTGTACATATAAATATAAAACCCTATTGATTTCTCAGCACCTATTAATTGCATAATTTGGTCCGATTATTATGCTATAAATGACTGTAAATAAAATAATATATAAATAGAAAAAAGTATTTAATATCAAAGGTTGAACATGTATTCAATTTTAAATTATAATTCAGTAGCTGGACATTTAATTAAGGACAGTAAACTATAATGAAAAATAGAGTTAAACAAAACGAATAATCTGCAGTATTATAATATCTTTAACAGCTCCATTTTATTACGTGTAAAATCAGTACCCAGTAGCAAAACCTTTGTTAGTAATTACCGCTTGACACCGATGGGGCATAGACATTATCAGTTTCTGGCATGTTTCGACAGGAATGTTTGCCCATGCCTCACAAAAAGCTTAATTAAGTTCATCTAAAGTTGTGGTACGATAAGTGGCAACTTTTTTCTTGATTTCGTGCCAAAGGTGCTCGATTGGGTTAAGGTCCGGGCTATTTGCTGGCCAATCTAGCACCGATACTAACTGACTGGTAAGAAACGACTTGACTGAACGGGCGGTATGTTTCGGGTCGTTATCATGCTGAAACGTCTATATAATAGGGAGATGCTCCTCAGCATAGGGAAGCATCGTTTCCTCCAATATTGCCTTGTATTGATGTTGGTCTAAGTTACCCTGAACTTTCCTCACAGGTCCCACTCCACGTCCAGAAAATGAACCCCACATTTTAATGTTTCCACCGCCATGTTTCACCTGCTTTTTTGTGAATCTTGGATTCATTTCCGCTTTTACTGGACGCCGTACGTATTGCCTTCCATCTGAAGAAATCAAATTAACCTTGGTCTCGTCAGAGAATAATACATGTTGCCATTGGGCGTAGGTCCAATATCCATATTTACGTGCAAACGCCAAACGAGCATTTCTATGTTCTTTCTTTTACAACGGTACTTTGCGAGCCACTCTTCCGAACAACCCTGCTTCTACCAGACGTCGTCGAACGGTCCTCGCTGAGACACCGGCTCTTTCGTCTGCCCCAAACACTTCGTGTTTAATTAAAATAGAGCCTAGAAACGGATCTTTCTTAGCTAACCTGGTTATCATTCTATCTTCTTGCGGAGTTGTTTTTCTCGATCTTTTTGTGCTGGGCACATTTAAAGCTGTGTTATTGCGTCTGAAATGTTGCACTGCATAGTATACCATAGTTTTTGAACAATTTAAATGTTCTGCTATCCTTCGGTATGACCAACCATGCTCGTCAACAAACTTCATGATAATTTTTCGTAGTGTTGGATCGCAACTTTTATTTTTGCCCATTTTTCTTCAAAATATTTTTCAAAACTTAAAATAAAAATCGGGATTGCCGCCAAAACTACCACCAAACAATAAGAGAAGAAATAAAGAGTATTGAGATACAAATTTTGAAAATATAACGCAATATCTCAGTGTCCCTAATTAAATGGCCAGCCAGCATTATTTGAACAAATAGCACTATGATAATCTATCAGCTATACTGTAAAGAGGTTTAATGTTTAAGAAGTTGTTATTGTTTGTATAATCGGGCACATCAATGACTAATTATACTTACATGTAAAAGATATGTAATATTGTTAAGACCCGTTGAAAGAAAAAAAAAATGTCACAATTTGGCTTAACTAGAGATTGTCCCTAATTAGTTGACCACAACTGTATATATATATTTACACAACATGTAACAGAAAGGTTCAACAATACTGAAGAGTATGTATGTGCTCATCATTATGTTTTTTTTTACTATGGAGCTAACACAAAAATCGCAAAAAAAAAATCTGCTGTTCCATACATTTTGTCCAAGGTCAATGTACTTTTTGTATGGAAATGCTGTATTTTTTTTCGAATGCAGGGTTGGCCCCATAGTAAAAGATGTTCATAATGATGAGTACATACATACCCTTCAGTATTGTTGAACCTTTTTGTTACATGTTGTATACAGACAGTCTTTATAGCTCAGTTGGTAGCATGTCTACCTTTAGAGCTGTAGAGCGTGGGTTCGATCCCCACCCAGGAAAAAAACTTATGTGACTAACATAGATGTTTGTTCTGTGTCTGAGTGTAGTATGTATTTTAAGTAGGTATGTACTTTCGAGAAAAAATAATTATATAAGTATTATATCTGGTTTCCGTAATACAAGCTTTGCTTAGTATGGGGCTAGATGGCGCTGTGTTGAAAATGTCCCCCAATATTTATTTATTTATAATATAAGTATGACTAAAATCATTTGGAATATAAGAGCCCCCTTGTCGTTTACAGATATTGCTACGCTGGTCTTAGAAAAAAAATCAAGTTAGAAGTACCGCAGTTACCAGATTTGGGTGAATCATCAAAGGTATTAAAACACAATAAAACTAATGAAAAAGATGGTCGAAATGGTGCTTAAGTTAATGTTATTTTCTTAATTTCAGGAACCGAGTGCACCAACCTCAAGAGAACCCGAGAGAATCGTTTGTGATTGGGCTGAGAGTAAATTAGGTGTGTACATATTTAAATATAGGCCCTACAGGGCCCATACTGTGACATCTTAAGACGCTGACAATAGCTGATCCTCCGCGCGTCTGTGGTCTCTGTCTAATTACATAGGTAAAAAAGAGAAGCCGTCGCGGTTGCGGCACGTTTCATACGTTAATTTTGTTGGAAAATAATTAATTGCAATAAAGTTATTACGTAATAAATAATTGTTCAATAGGAAGATAGATCAAAGTATTACTCGTAACCTTTACTCATTTTATTCATGTGTCTTCATACAAAAACACAATAATTTTTTTACATAGAAATTAATTTTTAGATGTTATTTCACGATTTATTTCCATCGAGAAAATTATTTGTAAACGTGTTTTCGAAACAAGATCATATTTCAATAGGAAATATAATTCAGAAAAAAAATTTTTTTTTCAGTGCTGTCGTACATTGTACGACATTGTATTGTTGTACATTCAGCAAAACAACCCGAATGAAGCCAATTTGGGTGTACTCATCCTCTTAAAATCATGATTGTTAGGTTCAGCCGCCAAAGCAGCTCGCAGTCGCACATTTTCGGCGGCTGAGCCTTAAGTGAATGGGTTAGGATGGACAGGTACAAGCCCAGGTGTAGTTTTAACCGACTTCAAAAAAGGAGGGGGCTATCATTGTATGTTTTTGTTCGTTGAAAGGATAATACTATAAGATTACGATAAGATTGGTCCCATAGAAACTTCATCGAAATCGGTTCAGTAGTTTGCTTTTGAAAAAGATGTCATCCAAGTAAACGAAATTGAAGTCGTTTTTTTTTAATACTTTTTATGTGGACTATACATTTAAAAAAGTAATATTGTATTATCGTGTCAGTAAACCAATATTATCACACATTCTAAAAACATAATACATATCAAACTAGTACCCATCATTCTTGGGGTTCCAGTAAAGACATTTTCTAGCAAATACATGCATGGCATTTTCTAGAGCTGTCAGTATTTTATTGTTGTGTACACAATGGCAGCCTCAGATGTGCGTTTTTTAATACGGAAATAGGCTTACGCTTAACTATAACTTGCATATTAAACGACAATGTGCTCTATGGTTGAGCACGCTTGCAGAAGAAACAGAGACCGGAAACTTCCCAGATTGTACCTATCCAGAACCTCCCACTATGTCAGAGGAGATTTTTGCGCACCCTATACAGGTTAGGTCTAATCAGTTAGCATCCTTTTAAGAGCATTTTCTGTACATCGAAACAAACAACTTTTACTATGGGGCCAACATTGAAATCGCCAAAAAATTATCAGCTGTTCCATACAAAAAGTTCATCGAGCTTGGGCAAAATGTATGGAACAGCTGTTCTTTTTTTTGGCGATTTCAATGGTGGCCCCATAGTAAAGTTGTTTGTTTTGATGTATAGAATATATAAAAGGATGCTAACTGATTAGAACTAACCCTGTATACACTCATAGTGTTTCGTGTTTCTTGATCATGGCATGCCCAGGCTATGCTAGGTATGATTACCATCGTGTATCGTCAGTGTCACGTTATATCCTCTGATCTGACAGCTATAAAGAAACTCAATTGTTGTTGATGCAGGTATAAAATGTTCTAACATATCGGAGTTAGCTCGGCACCTGACGGCGGGCGGTCCTCCTCCCGCGGCGGCCGCACCGGTCGGCGCTTCGCCCCCGCCACTGCCTTCGCAACACGGTAACTAACAGACACATAGACACTAAACATTACCCACAGAAGAAATAATAGTAACGCAGTACTATTATTACCCATACAAAAGTCGTCTAAACGTACTAGGAAATACCTACAATAATTATTGGACGTATATTCCAGTAGGTCAATCATATTCAATGCAAGTCAATTTGTACCCTATATGCAAGGTTACATGGCTGTTGTTTCCCTAAATCGCTTGTCCTATGAACGTCCACGGCCGACGCGCTAACGCTACTAGAGTAGCTGCGAGCAAGCCGACTCACTTGCTCCCGGGGGCTAGGACGGTAGCACCAAATCGTTTTTTCGTTTTTATGAACCGAAACCAATGATAAACCGTTTCGTTAATGTTCCATGATGAGATACAGAGAAGACGAATTTCTAGATTATAGTTAGTGTTTCAAATTCAGACCAACAGTCAGTTCCAACCTCCGATTGAATATAATTTTATTATAGCATAACCTAACTTTTTGTGAGTAGTTGAAATTATGCTCAATCTAAAAGGGCCTCATAAATGAGGTGTGCGGTAAAACCGGAAGGGGGCATCCTAAAAGGAATGCATGTACTGAGGAATGGATGTACTGCGTCAAAGATGAAATGCGTGTAAGGAGAGTGAATGCAGAAATGACGAATGATATAGTGAAGTGGAGAAAAGAAAGATGCTGTTGCCGACCTCACCTAGTGGGATAAGGGAAGGAACATGATGACATGTGCATCTAAGTAAAAACAATCATATACTGCAGCAAAATTAAACAAAATGCATTACAGTAAGTGGTGGTGGTTTGATCACGCGAGGTCTCGGATAGCGCACGCCAGTCGCCAAGGCGCGAATCGCCGGCCGCGCGCATGGTCGTAGGTATGAATTAGTACCTGAACTTAACAGAGTGCCAGGTCTGTATAAAGCTACTTGTTCCACAATTCTAATATACAATCGGTAATGTTTCAGGGCACGCAGAAGACGCTGCGAGTCGCCAACTAATAAAACATTTGAAAAGAAAAATGCAGGTCAGTAACACACATCTGTTTTTCTTGTATAATTATTCCTTTAGTGCTAAGGTGCTTTCATATTCATACGGCGAGGCGCGACGTCACCGTTGTGTCTACGCGGCATTAGTATGACCGCAAGACTCCAGTCGATACGTAAACAAATATTATTGAACCTTGAACGACCTACACTACTATTACTTATACTCAGCTAACTACTTAATTTAAAGTTGTAACCAAATTAGGCGATGTGTTAACCCGTCAATCGTTGCAGGCGCAGGGCACGCCGGGACGGCCTAAAAAGAACAAGGGGCAGGACGTGCCCGAGGAGTCCCCGCCGTCGACGTCGTACGCGCACCACCCGCCGATGAAACACGAGAGCCCTCCACCGACGGCCGGCGAGCACTACCAGCCGTACCAGCCGTACGTGTACGACGTGCGGCCCCCCTTCCCGCACTACGCGCCGCGCGCACTCCCCCCGCACCCCGCGCACCCCCCTCCCCCGCCCCCGCTCGGACACGAGTACCGACCCGACCCGTACGCGTTCGAACCGCCGTACGCGGCCCGAGACCTCACTCGCGCCGCGGAGTCGCACAACCTCCCCATCAATCTAAGCAGCGACGCGTCACTCGACCTGTCGACGGAGCGCGGCGAGTGGCAGCGGCGACGACCGCCCGAGCCGCCGCCGCGCCTGCCGCTGCCCGGCAAGAAGCTGATCCTCGAGACGTACCAGAGCGAGACGCGGGCGAGCACGCCGCGCGCGCCCCCGCAACCGCCACCCGGAGACTTCCCACGCACCGAGTACCTACCCAAAAAGATGCGAGCCGCCGAGATCATGGGCGGCAAGCTGGCGGCCACGCGGCTCGCTGCAGCCGAGGCGGCCGCCGCCGCCGCTGCGGCCGCCGCAGCCGCCGCGCCGGTCGCAGCGCCCTCCCTCGCGCCGGCGGATCCCTCCGTTCGTCCCGAGGTTGCTTTTTTAGAGGATCCAAAAAACTTAACGAACCGGTCCAAAAGCACCGCCGCGGCGCTGGCCCGGGAGGAACAGGAGGCGGCGAGTCTCACACGGTCGACGAAGACGAGTAAGAGCGGCGCGCGCGCGCGGCTCCGGCTCGGCGGCGAGCGGGCGAGGGGCGGCTCGCCTCGGCGGGAGTCGCCGGAGCGGCCCGGCACGCCCGACGCGTGCTGCGGGCTCGACGGCATCAACATCAAGACGGGTATGATCTGCGAGGAGAAGCACTCTGAGATACTGAACCGAGAGCGCGTCATCAGCATCTGCAACATCGACAAACACGACCTGGACGACTATCTCAACGAGGGCAGCAGTCAGGAGCACGAGGAGGAGCTGCTGCAGTACTTTCAGCGCGCCGCGCACGCGCACCACTCCTCCCAACCGCCCGCGCCCCTTGCCGCGTCCGGCTCCGACCCTGCTCAATCGACAACCGCTTTTTTAGAAAGCGCGGGCCAGGACCCACAAGACGAACATAGCCAGGGCAAAAATGAAAAATTATCGCAGCTGCGAGAACTGCTTGCCAAAAATTTGAAAAATCAAAGCGGGTCCAATGGCCAGTCCAACCAGGAGACTCAGGTGTCGCAAGAAAGAGTCGATGAAGGTTCAAAAACGCCGGCGTCCAATGGCGCCTTCAAACCTCACTCTAGTGGCAATCCGAGCGAAATGAACGGGACTGTGTTACCGAACCGCGCCGAAATCATCAATAACCACAGTAATGACGCTGTCCCGCTTCAGAACGGTACTTCGGTGCCGTACGTCAACAACAACAACAACAGTGCGAGCCAGTTGATTACAAATGTTGCTCCGCCTCACTTGTATAACGGCCACCATCACAACGAACCTCAGAGTCCAACTACGAGAACGCAACAATACGAGTTTGTCCCCATTTCGGACGGTTGTCATTCTCCTGGAAATTTTAATTCCAAGTCTCCCCTGGGTTTCGGCGCGAGAGGACAGAGTCCGACGAAAGTCAGCAAGCAGATAGTGATGGGCGGGTCCCTGCAGACGTCACCCATATCACATAGTACCGCCGCCAGCCCGTTCGTGAGCCCTAGAAATACTCCGGTGCCCCGTTCTCGGTTTTGCTCTCGCCCCATACCGAAAGTGAACGGAAGGAAGAAACGTAACCCTCTATCGTTGGGCGTCGCCGATCCCTCGTGTAAATCGTTTGCGGTGCCGAACGAGCAGAAGTTTCTCGGTAAATCTCCTATCTGCGGTCCGGGGAAATATTATCAGCCGATGTCCGCCCCGCCTTCGCCTAACATTCTCACTTCCCAATACAAGGGGCACATGTATCCATGCATTACAGGCATGCCAAACGGTGCCAGTAACTTAAGCATACACTTTTTGGCAAACCCTCCATTTCGGGATCACGTGAACGGAGACCAACCTCTCTCCGCAGATCCGTTATCGAGCGAGGTGAGCCAATTCTTCCAAGAGACGATGCTCAGCTACAGACCGGGGCACGACTCATTCAGATCCCAGTCTGTTCCGCTGAAACAAGCTCCTATGAACAATATGGGCATGATGAGTTACAACAATACTCCCGTGGGATCGGTGCCTCCCACCCCGATACCTAACGAATTTTGTGATTTCGGGAATCTCGCTGATGCATGCGACATATCAAGAGCGGGCCTCAATTCAGAAACATTAGATAAAATTTACAACGCGATCGATAGTAGCAACGACGTGCTTAGCTCGAACGCGACCGATAACCTCTTGAGTTCCACCGATACGTTGAGTAATGGTTGCGATCCTCTGCCCGAACCACAGATCCTCTCCGATGACCAGCTGACGTCGCTCATCCCGAGCGGAGACGACTTGCTCGACAGAACAACCCAATACAATCCAACGTTTGTGAACGACGGCGCGCCCTCCGATAACGTAGAAGACTTTCTAAAAAGAGCTAACAGTATGGAGTTCGATTTCACAGGGATAGTAACCGATAAGAACAAGTATTATAATACATCTCGTTCGGTCCCCAGCACTCCTCTACCGTTCAAGCGCGCTGCGCCTAATTTACAAATCGACTCGCGACGTTCGCGAGAATTGTTCGCAGCTGAAAATTACTCCAACGCTTCTAACGGCATTTCATCTAAGTCGGTGCCCTCGACTCCTCAGTTCGCGGAAGACAGAAGCGTATTTAGTTACAGTAACAGAGATTTCCTCATTAACGGTAATTCCGTTAGTGGCTCGACGACAATTCACGAAGCGGTTGTAGACAGCGACCAAGGGTTGACTTCTCCTCTTCACGACAATTTAGAAGAGATATTAGTGGACCCGCTCACGCCCGCACTACTTGCCGATCTCGACAAAATCGACGGTGCATCATATGGCGATCTCTAGTCAGCCATTTTCGTAAATCATCACTTGTACATATGTAGTATAATGTTATTTGGTTTTATTTGTACAGACACATAAATATTGGATATCTTTACAGAGTACAATATTCATTAGCGTGCCTTCAATGAAGGCAAACTCGTGCATGAAATGAAATTGATGCACACTCCCAAAAATTGAGTCAATATAATGCCGTGCACTATAAACTTGTGATAATATTATTGCGCGACTTCAATTAACAGAGTAAGCTGGAGCGAACTCTATAATATTAAAATAAATTTTACTTGTTTATGACCACTTGCACATTAAGTCTTGCTTATCGTAACGCAACTTTAAGTTACTAGGTTCTATATATTATACGTTGCGATAACATAATTATATAGATTTTATAAAATAATAGAATAATTTAGTAATCACTAAAAAATTAAAGCATTGTTTAAAACAATGGGTACAACATTTTGTTACTTTTGATACTATAGAAGCTAGATATTTCTATTACTTACAATAAAAACATGCGCCTAGATAAAACCAATATTCACAATTGCCTTTGACAAAAGGCCTATACTACGCATTCATCCTAAACAAATGTTGAAATAATGAGTGTATCCTCAATGTTAATGTAGGCCTATGTGTATTTTTGTATGTGGTGCGTTGGACCATAGATATTAAGGTAGGAAGTTAATTGATGTGTATTACCAGCCGAAAATAAAAAGCGACTAACAAGCAACATAGTAAAAATGCAGTCCAAATATTGCATCCACCAAAACTTAAAACTTGGCTTTCCATACAAACAAAGCAATTGGAAAGCAATTACAAAGCGTTTAAACCTGAAACTCGAACAGTCTATTGGTTTACATTTTAGACTTCCTGGTAATTGTTATTATTTTGGCCATTGTCATCATCAGCCCGGAGACGTCCACTGCTGAACGAAGGCCTCCCCCTTAGACCGCCACACTGTACGACAACCTGCCATATGCATCCACCGGTTGCCCGAGACTTTTACAATATCGTCGGTCCACCTAGTGGGAGGCCTTCCCACGCTGCGTCTTCCGGTTCGCGGTCGCCACTCGAGAACCTTTCTTCCCCATCGGTTGTCAGTTCTTCGAGCGTGTGGCCTGCCCTGCGCCACTTCAACTTGCAAACCTTGCGAGCTATGTCGGTAACTTTGGTTCTTTGGCGAATATCCTCGTTCCGGATTCTATCACGCAAAGTAACTCCGAGCATAGCTCTCTCCATTGCCCGTTGCGTGACTCTGAGTTTCTCCAAAAGGCCAGCAGTTAAAGACCACGTTTCAGTTCCATATGTCATCACTGGCAACACACACTGGTCGTAGACCCTTGTCTTCAGACACTGAGGGATTTTGGACGAGAAGATATTACGCAATTTCCCGGACGCTGCCCATCCGATTTGGATTCTTCGGGCGACCTCTTTGTCGAAGTTGGACCTACCTAACTGAACAATCTGTCCAAGGTAGTTGTAGTGGTCAACAACTTCGAGAGTATCGTTCCCAACGACAACCGGTACGGGCACAACATGGACATTGGACATGATCTTTGTCTTGTCCATGTTCATTTTAAGACCCACCTGTTGGGAAACATTACTGAGGTCGCTGAGCATAGTATTGAGCTCCTCCAACGACTCTGCCATGATGACTATATCATCGACAAAGCGAAGGTGAGTGATGTATTCGCCATTAATGTTGATGCCGAATCCGTTCTAGTCCAAGAGCTTGAAAACGTCCTCCAATGCGTTCGTGAAGTTTCGGAGAAATAACGTCTCCCTGTCTCACACCTTTCTGCAATTGGATTGGTTTCGTGCTCTCGTCCTGCAACCGGATTGACATTGTGGCGTTTCTATACAAACACTTCAGCTCTTCGATATACCTATAGTCGATATGACATCGCTGGAGGGACTGCAATACCGCCCAGATCTCGATTGAATCGAAGGCTTTTTCATAGTCCACAAACGCTAGACATAACGGCCGATTATACTCCTCAGTCTTCAGTATAATCTGGCGAAGCGTGTGGATGTGGTCTATGGTGCCAAAGCCTTTACGGAAACCGGCTTGTTCGGGAGGCTGGAAGTCATCAAACCCGCGTTCGAGACGGTTCGTAATGTCTCTCGAGAACAGCTTGTACACATGGCTCAGGAGTGAGATGGGCCTATAGTTCTTCAATAAGGTGTTATCTCCTTTCTTGAAGAACAACACCACCACACTCCTGTGCCATGCTTCAGGCGTAGTACCTTCGTGAATGACGGAATCGAATAACTTCTGGAGGACTGAAAGCACCGGTTTCCCACCAGCTCTCAGTAGTTCTGTCGTTATCCCGTCCTCACCTGGCTCCTTGTTATTCTTAAGCTGTCTGAGAGCCATTCTAATCTCGTACAGGCTGACGTCTGGGATGTCCTCAGTGTAGTGTCGGGTCAGTTTAGCTCTTGTGTCCCGAGCATTACTGACAATGGGTTGCCGTGTTGAGGTGTACAACTGTCCATTGGCCATTGTATGTAACGTTAATAATTTGCTACCGTTTGGAATAAACATGTGCCAAGGAGATACGACCAAACTTATATTGCGATCGCCACTCAAGTGGAAAACTAGTTTTTGATACATCACGCCGCTGTGTGGAGTGCCTCTTGATGAGATACCGATATCCGTTCAAGGGTCCGTACTGTGGCAACTAAAAACCAATCATTTTAGGTTCAGCCGCAGACGCTGCGCGACCATGAACCGTATCGCAGGGCGATAAAATTCAGTCTTGAAGCGATATATTTCAGATATCACGGTAGAGCTGCGCTACCACTGTGCCGGCATCGGAGCGGACGGATTTGTTGCTTAGTATTGATTTTTATGGGACTGCGTGCACTGGATCAGCAAATCCGTGCCGCATACTGGTATTTTTGCTGATGACGTCATCCGCAGCGAACGCGCCATTCGGATGTCGATAAAGCAGATGCAGTGGACGCACCCTATCGGCGTTTTATAAATGCCGATGCTCCATCCGCTCCGTACGGGCCGATTCCGAGGCAGTGGACTCGCAGCTTAAGGGCTCAGGGTCCGTATCTCACTGTTACCGGTTTTATGACAAATTACATAATTATTACGTTGCTGGTTAGTCGGAGGCGGCGCATTAACTCTGATACTAGGGCCAGCCAGCCTATACGAACTAACTTTAGTCGCATATGACAGTTATTTATCATTTTATGAGAGAGTTATCGACTATGTAATCTGTGTATTCTGTACATATATTATCTACGTAGAGGGATTATCTTAGATTGATTATGCCCAAGGAGTTATAAACCTTTGTGGATTTTTTGTTGTTGTAAAACACCAAACATTTTTTATTAATGTCATAATATCCCGACACTGGATAAACGTGGAGATCATACGTACAGAATACATCCTCTATCTTTAAATCAAAACCTAATTTCATAGAGATTATTAAGATATACAAAACGCATACTAGTTCATGACGTCATATCCGTGGCACATACCATGTTTTGATTCAAAAGCATAAGCATTCATATACGGCCTTACTTAAAAAATCTTTTCAACCGTTAGTCACTGCTTAAGATGCTCTGCCATCTTCTCTCTGACGTGAAGTTGCACGTGCTAGAAAAGGACAGAGAAGTTTAAGCAGTGACTAATTGAATCGAGATTATTTTAGGTAAGGCCGTTAATCACTGTTATTGAAATATGTCCATGCTAATATTTTTTAGAAAAATATTAGAATCTAAAATATTGGCGATGCCTAAACACCATACTCGTGGTAAACATCAGTCACAGAAACATTTTATTTGTCGCTGAACATGTTTATAACATATGCGATACAACTAAAGAAACTACATACCTATTCAGTTTAATTAAAATATGGTATGTGTCATCGCAACGCTAACCAAGTGACATCGAATTTTATAATGACACCATAAGATATTTAGTGAGAAAATAACAATAATCGCACCTCAACTAAGCGATTCCACAATCGTATAAAATATAGTTGAAGTGGCAAAATGTACGTAGTTTTAGTATTTACCTAAACCCAATCAGACCAATGTGGCGTGCCAAGCGCGCTAGTAGTAAATTAGAATTGGTTTTCGTAAGAAAAACGATATAATAGCATATAGTTTATGAAAAATGAATTTATTGTAAGTTAGCACAAAGATTTAATATATTTTATTATCACATAGGAATTTTACTTGATATACTAAATTTACATTAATCGCATTTAATGCGAAGTGAAATTTCACATCAGTCCGCGAGGAAGGCTGCCGTAAGCTTTATTATGATCCTAGACCGGTCTCGATGAAACTTAGCCCTTGACGACCTGTTTTTTTTTTTACTTTTGTTCTCCGTATTTTGTTCAATAGATCAAAGTAAGCATTTATAATGTTTTACATGAACCGAGATTGTTAGTTTTTCCGTCTATTTTGAATCTTAACAGAGGTTTCATTAAATGTTATTTTACATATTTATAAAGGTCGGTCTTATTATTCATATGAAATATTACATCATTGAATGAACGCCATTTGCGTAAATTCTGTTGTACCATTATCTAACTAAAAGCTTGGAGGATTAGATGGAACAGGCGAACAACTTGGACCTGTCAAATTTATTTTAGAAATTAATAATTGATATAGGTGATTGAATCGACACCATTTTTTAACCACAGCCCTTTTTAATTAAATATGCAGTAAGGTTGTTGGAAACACATAGATACTTATAAAAGTTTTGAGTTAAAAGCTACTAACGCCAAACTCTAAGGAACTTAATTGATTCGAGTTAAATATATATAATTAACGTTAAATTTATACCTAAGCTTCATTCATTTAGCATGTTTCCTCAACCTGTGCCTCAGTAATACAAATATACATAATAATTATCTGACATTGTAATAAAAGCTTGTAGCTTGATGTAACGCTAGTACAAAAAGAAACACTGATACGACAGGGACATACCTAGGTATATGTAAGTAAACCCGAAGACTGCATTAAAGGTAGATATTTTCACAAAAATATAATTCAGTATTCGATAAGAAACACTACACATGAGAAAAAAAATATTTTTAGGCAGTCTGTAAGAGACATTAGAATATTGTATGCGCACGCGCATGGCTTGCCTTGTGGTGACATTTACGTCTTCTTTATGAAAGAAGACGCCACTTAAAACAGATCGTTGGTTTATGAATTCAATTGAATTATTTCTTACGTGTCTTGTTTCTTACCGCTTACTGTCGTTCAGCATTAAAGCATTGTATTCAAATAAGTTGACTTACCACAAGCTATTATAGCATTCTTGTCTCAAACTTGCTTTCTCTACAAGTTTAATATAAGACTAATGAGTGCTATCAGAGGTTGTGGCAGGCCTTTAAAATGTCTGATTGCGAGTGATGACTGCAGGTGCGGTATTTTACTGTTGGGCGCCAGTTGTTGCGATCACTTGTCTCGAGGAATGGGTATAGATAATCACAACGAATGACCTCAGTGATCAATCAGTGTTTAATTCCAATTTGGTACACTTACCAAAATCGTCTAGTACCTAATTACTATTAAGTCTTAATTTAGGCACGTCACTCATGTTATATAAATGTTGACATGTAAATATAAAATCATTTCTCACCAAGTGTCATTTTCATACGGTATCATTTTCGTGTTTATTGTTCTTTGTATGTTCATTTATTGTATGACGACTTTTAACAAAGGAGAACATTGTAGTTTAACTAGTTAAGTATATTCTGTGTTGTGATCATTCTGTTATGTGTAAATGAATGTTTTATTTCTAGTGATTGTTAGTATACATTAACTGTCTATTATGTATGTACTATGTATTTAAAATGCACCTGAACACCCTATAATCTGTTGGTTATTTTATGATGTATTACCTATTAACTTTTCAGATGTAAAGTAATGTGGTATATTGTCTATACAGGTGGTATAGAATTCATTGGCATTATCTTATGGAGTCACTTATCAAACTAACCCTGAAAATGCTAATAAAATCGTCTGTCCCATACAAAAAAATGCAATTAGGCACAACAAAATTATGGAATATGGAATAGCAGATTTTAATTCTCAATTTCCGCGTTGATTTCGTGTTTAAAGTTATTCATTACGATGAGTTTAATTACTCCCTAAGATATTGCTAATGAATTTAATATCACCCTGTGTAAAACTAAGTTGTTTTCATTCAGCAATATCTGATAAGTTTTTTTACATAATTATTTATTCGCTCTCGGATTGGTTTGTCTGTTCATCACATACTGTTTAAATCGTCTGTAATAGACGTAATGGCCATGTATGTATATTTCTTTGTGTAGGTACACCGAACATACACTCGAAATATGGCGTTCTAGTGTTATGTAGATAATGAGTTAATAATGTTAAATCAATCATCTCCCATAAAAAGAAAAGTATATGTATAAGCATATGCAAAAGTATATATACATTTTAATGACAATTATTAATCTATATAATGTATTGCAGCATAAGTTTTATTGTTTTTTTCCACATTAATGAAAAGGATCATATTATACAAAATGTTTTGTTGTATTTGTTGGATTCATGTATTATACATTCTAATGGCAATTATGAATCTATATAATGTATTGCAGCATATTTTTTATTGTTTTTTTTCCACATTTATGAAAATAATGAATCTGGATCATATTATACAATATAATGTTTTGTTGTATATGTTAGATTAATCAGCTCAACATTCAAAATTTGTTTGAGTAATACTATAACAAAATGTATTTTGCCAGACTTACGCAATATAAAAAAATGGATTTATGGTGCTTTGAAAGTAGCCCAGCTAAAAACAATATTGTTATTTATGGACGAGGTGTTAGATTTGTCTTCAGTTTGTGTCAGCTACATTTTACAATTAAAATTTACTTAACACTTGAACAGTTTTCTGTTGACCTGTTTTCATGACATGATACAATTGTTTTAATTTTGAAGTTGGCACATACAATATACATACATAATTTTTTTATAATTCTTCATTACATATTATAATTTTATGTAATAACCGGATTAAGTTAGATTATCTGTTTCATTAAAACATTATATAAATATAAAAACAGCTAATATTGATGTAATAACACATGACACTATGTTCATTCTAATGTTAAAATTACTTTGTTATTATCAACATTTGTTTTTTTAATACTTTTAAATATATGGTAAAACTTACGTTTAGAATGTATAACATACTTTTTAAGAGAAAAAGTGTTGTTGATTAGTCTTTTATGGATGTTGATTTACACCATTTACTATACATACAGTGATAATAAATGGTATCATAGCATTTTTGATTGATTTTACTTTGCCCAACCACATCAGCTAAAATAAGTACAATGAGAACACAAAAATTGCAACTGCAGTGCTCGAAGGAGGAGGCACTGAATCATTCAAACAGAAGAAATTTCAATCCACATAGGTACAGCCTGATTCAAACTTAATGGTGGCTGTGAAGTGCGCTGCAAGCAAGACTGTACGCACACCGCACGATTAATTTTTGCTACTGCGCAGCGTCTCGCGCCTAAGTTCACAGCCGCTGAGTTTGAATTGGCCTGTACTAGATTACGAAAAAGTATTTAAGCTGGGTTTATGGGAGGTATCCATGCATGGGGTTGTCTGTATCCGCATCTGCTTTCAATTTCAGGTATCTCTCTAATGTTTTTTTTAGTTTATTGCTAAGTACTACCTTTACCATATTGTCTTATAAACCAATCCGGTAGTATAGGGTCATCTTCATAAATGTAATTCTCGTTGACCATAACTGGCATTCCAGGGCTCCATTCAAATAGCATAGTTATCATTGGCAGTGTATCAATGCTGTCTAAAGCAAGATCCCCATGGGTTTTCTTAATTTTTCTTGCAAGACATCTTTTGACATATGTGAAAAATTGGTCCAGAAAGTTGAAGCACACATTTGGGTTCCAAAATCTCTGGAAATATAAACAATTTATTTTATTTTATTTTCTGGCCATTTCTTTAGACAAGGTGATTGGTCGGATAGCTGGTACTTACTACCTACTTCAGAATCACTTTAATATTGTTTTTTTTTATGGAGTTAACTAATATTATATTTTACCTTGTTTTTAGTGTAGTAACACAGCATAGTGGTATTATATTATGAAAATTGACGTGGTTTTGACACATTTTTGTTTTATTTATACGGGAATACTCACGTTTAATTAAATCGGATACTCCGACTATAGTTTCGATCACATCCGGTGACCTTTTTCAACTCAAGCAGGACGCAGCTGCACGCGCGTCGGGCTCTGTTTTCACTCTTTGAAAAAGGTCACCGGATGTGATCGAAACTATAGTCGGAGTATCCGATTTAATTAAACGTGAGTATTCCCGTATAAATAAAACATAGTGGTATTGATAATCAAGTAAAAGTAATGTTACTTGATTACAAAATTAAATCAAAATTGGTAAGGACAGGGAGGGTTATGTTCGTGTTAACCCATGGACTGCGTTAAGTGTGACCATTTTTTGTTTTGTTTTGTGCGAAATGTAGGAAAAAAATGTAGGTAGAACGAAGTTCACCGGGTCATCTAGTAGTCTATACACCACTACTTTATTTAAGTTAGCTTAATTTTAACACGCGATTTATACCTATACATACATCGTAAATACGCTGTCAGTACACCTCTATATGCCATAGTGCTTCAGTTATAACAAGTTTATAATTACAAATATCCTGCCACAAATTATGAACACCGTATTATGATAGTACAATCAAAATACTACGTCACCTTATCAATGAACGCGCTCATTCCATTTCACTCGCACCACACTGATTGATGTGTCAAATCATAATGGAGTAGCGTGGGTGGTAGCTTTGTAGGCATTTTATTACAAATGCCGCGAAATCACTATCACCCACCGACCTTATTGTGTTCTAGAAACAATACCTACCTACTACTGTAGCTTAGGCTAAGGTAGTTTGTCTCTGAAACGATTTTAAATAGGTACATTTCGATTCTAACTTTCCCTTCATACTTTTACGGGCTTAGGACCGGCAAAATTACGTTAATTATGTGACTGATTAAGTATTTTTTTATTAAACACTTTGAAATGTAAGTTAAATGTTGAATGAAAAAATTGGTAATTTTGGCGTATTTAAAAAGTTGGAATCAACTATTTACAAAGATTGGCAGTTAAAAAGATTTTTACACTTACATTACAGGTATTTTAATAATTGTTCGAAATGTCCACCTCCATTGTCAATGCACACTCTAGCACGTTTCACTAAATTGCTCTTTAGAGAGTTCAAAACGTTAACTTCACATCTCACTTCATCAAAAGCGTCTATGATGCGCTGTTTTAATAATTCGACGGTGTCCGGTTCACCATAATACACTCGGCGTTTAATTATTTGCACGGCTGCAGTGGCATTTTCGTTACACATAAAATATGCACGTAACATTAAAGTGTATTCACGAGCACTGTATTGATACGCCATTATCAAAATAGCGCATCGACGACGCGGCGCGAAAGGTCACTGCAACCGGTGTTACCTTGACCGCAATTAGCACGCGACTGACGACAGTACGTTGGTGTCGCGGCGGCTACCTTTGAATCGCTTGCTCGCTTGCGGCGCGGCGCCTTTGATTACAGCCGCCCGCCGCCTTTGATTACAGCCGCGCGAAGAGAGGGACGCACTGCTTATGAATGACTTCAATCAGCTGACGCACATAGTAATAGAGTAAATTGCGTAAATGGTTGTGTTGCATATTTAGTGTCCAATAATTACCAAATTTTCGAGAAATTTTTTTTACCTCATATTTTCAGTTTTTTTCTTCTAGAATGTGTTCAGTATCGGAAATAGATAACGCTGTTAAAATTAAGCTAACTTAAAAAAAGTAGTGGTGTATTTAACAAGGGATAGCATAAGGGTATGGCAACAGTATTTATACTTCACAAGAAATATGGTGTATAAAAACATTATCAGTTATCAGTGTAATATGATTAGTTATTAGTTATCCTTGTTCCTTTTGTAGGTATTTAATGGCTTGGCGAACAAGGCATAGCAAATTAGCCATTAATTTATGTTGTGGCAGTCGAAGGGTTAATTATATCATATAGATTGATAACAATGTCTCACTTACCTGTGACATTTTAGCCAAATCTTTAACAGGAAATAGTTTCAATTGCTCCACAATACCATCATCATTTCTTAAGCCACAAAGTATAGAATCTATACCAACGAGATAGGATTGGCACCACCACTTCTTGGTTTTAAATCTCCTGCAGAACAAAAGGTTTTCAGCATTCAAATAGAAAATAAATAATACCACTTAGTAGATATAGGTTTAGTGTTTGAGGAAAAGAAATGGCCAATCTTACATTTTATAAAGAGCATAGCATAATCAGCCTTTTTAATAGTCCACTGCTGGAATTAGGCCTACCCTCGATGGGCGATTGGGCAATGTTCACCACATGCTGTCCCAGTTGTGGGTCGGTGGATTTACATATGCCACTGAATTTCTTCTCTGGACATAAGCAAGTTTCCTCATGATTCGCCTTTCACTGAAAAACCAGTGGAATGCAAAAAAATAATTACCTGAAACTTTTTTCTTGATTGGGATGTTGTATGTGTCTCTGTGTTTTCAGTTCAATAAATTCTTTTGTAGACAAATATTCTATAATGGAATCAGTGCCTTGTTCCTTGCTGGGTGGTTCGGAAACTGATTCTTTGTCACATCTGATCCCATCCATTTCTGCTCCATACACAACAGTATGACCGTTCAAATTAGTAGTGAATACCAATGAGAACTCTTCCGTTTCATTTACAGGTTCGCCTGGGTTAGGATCAACATTCGGTTTATCTACAAAAAACATGCAGATATTCATTACATTCAAACGCAAATAATGAAATTATGCCTTAGAAAATTAAATGTTCTGACTATAATTTGTTTTACCTGATAACATATACTGTTCAAACTTATAGCCCCAAGAAGTAAACTGTTTCTCTTTATCCGTCATGTTCTTCTTTCTGTGAATTTTGTCTTCAGTGTCTCGGGCGCAAAGGTAAATATTACCTTTGTATAGTATTGCCACTATTTTCCAAGGCTCCCGATTCTCATATGGTGTGCACGCGACACAAGTCATCAGGCCACGATAACAGAAAAATGTAACATTGTCTAACCGACTTTCAAAACGGAAATTTAATCTTATTTCATTTTCCAGTAAGAACTTCAGTAATTCTGTCAGTTTCACATCCAGGTCGTCAGGTTTGTGAACAGCTTTTTCATAATGTAGGTTTAGATCATATCTTACTCTATCTTCTTTTATTTGTCGAGCAAATTTAAGATTTTCTAAATCAATGAAACCTATTACTTTAGGCCGTACAAAACGTGGAAATGAACCTTTGTAAATGTTGATATCAACATGAAGTTCTGGTTGCATGCTCATGGTTATTATTAACTGAGACGATTGACTTACAAAGTACTCTGTGCGATTGAATCTTATTTTGTGTTTATTCACAAACTAAATCAAAAATCAAATACAACAAAAACAGAACAGTTTTACTGATGTCGATTCTGTTGCACCGCTCACTAAACTAAACTTAATTTGAAAGTACCCATGGTATAATAATATACTCCATATACTTTTATTTATTGGATCATATTCATGAAAGTACCGTATAGAAGAGGAAAGTACCATTGGCCATTGAGCATTTAACTTTAACTAGAAGAGACGGGACTTCCATACATCGAGTCAATTTAATCGAGTCAATATTTCATTTTTTTTAAAGAGTTTGTGTCGCATCTTGTAGCCAATATAACAAGTAAGTACTTCATTCGCACCACATGGGTACCAACCAAACAAACGAATAGGGTTGTAACAGTCCAGCTTTTATCGATAAAATGTACCGGCTAATGCACAGACTAAAAAACCCTTTTTTATATTTTACCGGATAATCCATATTACTGTAACGTTGGAATTAGATGTGAGCAAAATGAAACGCAATTTTATATTCAAACTAAAAAAACTATTTATCTAGGTAACATTAAAATAGCCAGTCGCGCGTGTGAAATCCGAAGGCACGCACCCGCGCCATTTTGCGCCGCTTATACAATTTTTCAATACCAATACGCGACCATGCTAGCGCGTTATCTTCAGCGTACGCCCTGAAAGAAACAAAAACAATACATATTATGGGGTGGTGATTGTTCTTTTTATACGATTGTGTTATGGACGTGACGGCAGCCTCTCTAAAAAAATCAAAAAAAAACTTAAATTATGTTTATTTTAAGCAGTATATATGTTGGCGTCTTCATCAGTCTTCGTTGAATTCGTTGCACAGTATTTCACTTGTGCTGGAGACGTTGATGTGAGGCACAGGCTTTTTCAATATAAATGTGTATTATCTTTAGGTCAAATTGGGGCTAGATTTGGGGCTAGGGGATAAATTATTATTTTCGGGGCTCAACAAGTCGAAAAAGGGCTAGATCTAGCCCGGAAGGGGCTGACTTGGCAACACTGTTTACGCACCCGAGTGTGGGCAAGTGATTAACTGTTAATGTGGTGTTACATGTAATTTCAATTTGTTTTCAAAAATCTGAAGAAGCTTGTAATAAATAATCCTCTAGCTTATGCTAACGAAAAATATGCTTAGGTAGAAATCTAGCTATAGTTATTATTATTGTTTGTATGTTGTCCCTATTTAATGATCATTTTTGGTGAACATTGAATCGAATGCCTACAATATAATTTACATCTCTAAGCAAAAAAAAATGTTTGGGCAATAGTAAAAATTCAGAACTTTTTTACTCCAATATCCGAGATATAAATCTTTGCTGCTGGGTGCTGCCGCTGGATACGATTCGGGCCATGTCTATTGACCGAATTGTTCATGGGGTTTATCAGTTCACTTTCATGAAATGCAATGAAAAAAAACACTATTTAGCACTATTACATTATTATTATTATTACTTTGAAAACGTGAGTAAGCCCGTATAAATAAAACAAATATCCTTTTCTATAAAAAGTATGCTTGCGTTTAACCATATATAATAATCACTAAATTATCGGTTTCTAAGTTATCGATAATTTTGGTACATCACTATCTTTGTTTATTTAATGTAAGCAATATTTTTAGTTCTAATTTATATGCACGTTTACTGCCGTATGCGGCTACAAAATGTAATTTGATGCTTACCGGGGTTCATCCAAAGGAAACTTGGCCATAAAAATCCATTTTTTGTTTCCAATGCGGCAGATTCTAAACCCGCAAATTTCGCACGTAACACTCCGCGGTTTTGGTGGCATTTCACTCCAAGCTCACCTACACTCTTAGTTAACAATATCAAGCTATTAGATAGTTCGGGTAACTATTAAAAATGTAATTAACCTCGAAAGCAAAAAATAAAATAAACAAAGAACGGCGAATGACTCGGAATGAGCGAATGAACTGATGACCGACGACGGGCGGATGGATCTACCCCCGTCCCACCCCGCCTGCAGGCCGCCATTATTTGCGACACAAAGTCCTTACAAAAATTCAATTTGTTCGTACTCGCGTCAGCCTGGAAAGTACCTTTTTATTTATGGGAATTTTCGTACCATGAACTCAACAGACTTTTAAATTTTGATCAAACTCAAAGCAGTCTGTCACAGCTTCAGTGCATCATTGAGCATTTAACTAGACAGTGCATTTTGTATGGATAGGCAGGGCTTGGCAAAACCGTAATGTAGCTGAACATTGTCGCCATGATGATGCCCAGAGACCCTATAACCCGGCCAATCACGAAGGTGCGTGCTCCCAGTAACTTTACTCAAGTCTACGTCTCAAGTACGCACATCTCTAAATTGGCCGGGTTATAAGGTTTCGGTTAGTTTAATTACATCCTCTTTAGTTACGGGGTGACTCGGCGATAATGTACTGCCGGCTTAATGATAAATCGCCATCTGTTTTGCCGCCAACATAAGACTGTCGTAATAAAACAAATATTTTATTTTGCAATGTGAAATACTGGTAAAAACAAGTTTATTCAGTATAAATAAACAGTTTAGCATGTCGTGTGCGATAAATAAGGACAATCGAAAACAATGTTTAACGGAAACTGTGAGATTTATGTGGACTGAAGACGGGAAGAAAAGACAGGCAAAACATAAAATATCTATGAGAAAAATGGGTTTTTATTGCTAAAGTTCCTGAGATGCAGCTCGGTAAGTACGATGTGTGAAATATTCGTTCTGTTTCATTAGTATAGGGCGTTGGAAACACTTAAATTGCATATAGTAGCATAATATTATTCCAAGAATTCGTTGGAGAAATAGTGTCGAAGTTCATTTCAATAATCATTTATCGACATCGATAAAAATACTTTTCGGCACAGTGTCTTAAAATATCAGGAGACAAAAATTTGGCTTACGTACTAATAGGAATATAACACCTGAGTAGAGCTTATACAGCTTTACAAGTAGGTAACTCTACTTTTATTTAGTTTTAGCTTTACTTCATTGTTAATATTTTGCGTAAGCAAAACATCAAACTTTGAAAGAAAGTTCGTTCGTGATTCTGATTGCGAGCGTGCGCGAGCGGGAGGGCGCATGGCGCGAGTAAGTTCGTACGAGCGGGATGGCATGCTATCGCAATCAGAATCGCGAACGTCCATGATAAGGGTGCAGATTTGCTTGTTGGATATACACCAAGCTACACGAGGCTTCCAATATACTCTGTAGGCACTGATTATTATTATTTAATTTATTTATTATTCCCACCCGTATTTAGGGGGAGGCTTTTGTCCAGTAGTGGACGTCTTCTGGCTGATGTCTGTGTGTATTTAGTATTATTAGTAATTTATTTTCTTTTTACATTGTTGACAATCTTAGTAATCATAATATTAATGTTTCAGTCACTCGCCCAATGGCAAATTTCGTGAGGTGCAAAATATCTTCCCTAGTACAACAATGGAAAGTAATAAGGATGAAAATTCATCCGCATCGATAATGAACTCTACCATTTCATTTCTCTTTAGAATCGAGTGCAAGAAAATTAATCATCAAAAAATAATAATTTGCACAGCTATATAAAGTACGGCCCTATATTGTACAGCCAATAATCCGAGTACATTTCTCAAATTGACATAAAAAATAAATAACCTGCAGGATAATCATGTAACTGTTCGGGATCGCGATTTGTCATAAATGTCACTTGTCACTGTCACAGCTTCACGGTATCACGGAGGGATTTCTCTCGCTATCGTTATCGAACGAATGCATTGATTTCCTTAATTAAGTTAAGCAAATCCGTCGGTCTTTTGGAGTTTCATCCTGCCCTGTAGGGTCAAATGAGTTTTGGCAGTGACAAGTGTCAATTTTTGACAACTCGTATCCGAATCGCGATCCCGAAAAGTTACATGATAGCCCCGCTGAACCTAACTGCTATACAAATAAGGAATTTGTGTACTTGTACATCATATATCAGTCTGTACAAAATCAGGGTGTGCATTATTGAGCCGAGCCGATAATGAGCGGCATGATATTGCACAGCATGATATTTGATGTAAAGGTACACCAATTATCATGCTGTACATTATTATGCTGTACAATATCATGCCGTACATGATCTGTGTCGTACATTATTGCCGTACTCCCGCCTCCCATTTTATTTTTACGATTTGTAATTTGTAATGTTTAAGGCTCTAGTTTAAGGTTTAAGGTGTTCATCTGCCCATCCATTGGTTTTAAATATCCCTATCGTACTGCAAAATGAAGCGTATGAAGCATCATAAAATCAAAAAAGAGAAAGCTGAGTCCTCTCAGCAGCGCGTGCAAGAAGAACATGACTTGGCTTACTATATACACGACAGAGTCGAACTGATGCACCAAGTGTTTTCTATTCTAAAGTACAAAGAATTAAAATCAATGGCACCAGAATGTGTTAGAAACCTGGCGATAGGTGATTTAGAAGAACTATGCACCGAAGAGGTAAAATAAAGCATAAAACTGATATGTCTAGTAAGATGAGTTCGAGAGGTTTTGTGTATCAAAACAAAACGTGCAATGGAATGTATTCCCTTTAGAACAACAGATTATTTTAAAGTACAGAGCTGTTACGCTACACTGATAAACAGGTCAATGTACTCATCTAAAACTATTTGCTGTCACTAAGTTTATATTTTTTTGAGATTTAATGAATTTCTTCCATGGGACAGTTGTATAATTAAGATATCATATTTTTTGCTCAGTTACTAGGCATCAGCTCGAAAAGACTCTTGGCTATGCTAGATGGAGTGGAACCTCCATCTGACACAGAGTCTTCCAGTCTTTCGCCTCCTCCTGAACAGTTAGAGACTATTTCATTAGATAGTATATCCAGCGATGAAGAGTTACTTGCATCTAACAGTAAGAAGAAAAAGGTTAGTAGCACTATCGCAAAAAGTGTCTTGACACAATAGTAAAGTTAATAAACATGAAAGTTTTTCAACTTTGTAAAGGTAGAGCGGTTTTGACTAAAGTTTTGTGTGAAGAAAGCTAACCTTGTATACTATACAGGGTTACTTGTAATTCGACGTATTCCCGGCGGGATCAGCTAGGGGAGCTAACAAAGCAGTAAAAAAAATTATGAAAAATAATAAATATGGGAAAATTATTTAAAAGCAATAAAATATTCAAAAATATTTAGCATGTGACATGTGTGTGTGATGTGTGATAAGTGTGACTTATTTTTAGTTTATGGTAAATTCTTACGATTAATGCCAAAAAAACTATTTTTTTCTGTAAAAACCCCTTCAACAAAAATATTTGAATTTTAAATATCTCTGAAACTATTAACTTTCGCCCATACATTGGTGGGCTTAGATTTAATGTATGTTAGCTCCCTTATCTGGTCCTGCCGAGAATACATCGAGTTACCAGTAACCCTGTATAAATAACTGTGACAAATGAATAAAACCTATATCAAAATGACATCAAAACATGGCAATTAACAATACAGAACTACGATTAAACCATAGATAACATAATAGTACTCCATGCAGATGACTCACTCCATTAGAAAATGCAAACATATTTACAAAAAAAAAAAAATTATGTATTATATCGGCTGTCTGGTTTCCATAGCTTAGTTTGGGGCTAGATGATGATATTTATTTGTTATTCTAACATCAATAATGAGGTAGCACACATTCAGTGGAGATATGGCTTCCAATATACCACACAACATTAATTACTTTCTAGCTCAGTTCTTAGTAATCATTTAATAAAAATGTACACCAAAATCTATAATATAATAAATCTCTATATACTGTAAATAGTGTTAACAACTATATAATGTTACAAATTTGCTATGGATTTCAGCACAAGCATCATCGTCGTAGTTCCAAGGCCAAGAAGAAAGATAAGTCCAAAGAGAAAGAAACTATTGGTCAGACAGAAGAAAACTCTGAGCTATCTAAAGCATCTCGAGCCGGGCTAACAGTACTTGAGTTATTGGAACTGCAGGCCAGAGCACGGGCTATAAGGGCACAGTTGCAACAGGAACAAGCCAATAGTAAGTGATGAGTCACATTAAACTAACATTTCAAATACAACTGATTGACTATGATTGTATAAGCATGTAATTCCCTATTGTGCAAAAGTGTGTATATTGGTTCTACAATCCCTTTTTATCACTCTACAATGGAACATGGATATAGATCATAGACTAAGAGTCAGAGAGTGGCGTAGGCTACTTTATGTACTGATTACTTTATATTTTAAGTGGCTTTGTAAATGGAAATAAATATAACGTCTCTGAGAAACGAATTGTTCCTGCGGGATTGTTACCATGGGTGAAACCATAAGATGTAAAATAAAATTTACATCTTTTCAGAGAGGCCATCAGAAACAACAGCTGCAGAATCCAGCCATCATTCATCAGAAAATGAGGTCGAAATTAAAGAAGAGCCACCAGATGTCGTCGAAATCAGTAGTGAAGATGAAAAACCTGATGTTAACCAACTGAAAAGGAATATTGGTAAAAACTATCAACCACCATATAAAATAACCAAATGCTATTGGGTCCTTCTATTCCACTAACTTTAAACAGTTATACTAAAACTAATATAAGCAGGCTCCATTGCAGACTCCTTATTCGCTTAAAGTCAGGAGAGTTAGCAGTCAATCTCAATCCTTTATATACAAATTAAAAGCTAGTGAAAACATGATTAATGCTTTCTTAATTCAATTCTTATTTACAGCTGAAAAATCTACATCTCTAAAACCGGCTAATCCTGAATCAGCAAAAGAAGCAGAAAAAACAACACAGAACCCACAAACAGTCACAAAACGCATTAACGATCTGATCATAACAGTGCCACAAGCTGTTACTACTCGAAAAATAAAGCTCAACAGGAATAAAGTTGTTGTATCTGCAACAAATAGCTCTACTCCAGCTTCCACCGAAACTCATAGTGCTACCACTGTTGCACCAGCTGTTGCTGAGAAAACTGTCAACTCCAAGATTACGCCCCATAAGCCTGTCGAAAGTAAATCGAAGAAAAAGAAAAAAGACAAAAAGAAAAAAGTTGTGGAAAAAGATGGAAGTGATCATGATGAAATAACACTTCAGTTATCTGATTCTGAGAAAATGGATTTGTTTGAAGATCTAGATGAATCTAGAAAAAATTATGAAAGAGTGTCATCAAGTTCTGAAGACACAGAAAGCAGCAGTTCTGACTCAGATGATGAAGATTTGCCAGAAAAAACTTTTCCACTTGCCGCACCAAATAGATTTCAGACTGAAATTAAAGAAAAAGAACAAGATAAGCCCGAAATTACTTCAATAAAAACACCGCACCAAAAAGATATGAATTTGCCAAAAGACACTGCTCTAGAAAAACCACTTTTAGTTTATGAGGGCGAGTCTATTGAAAATCGAGATCAGTTGCTCACAAATGATTTTAAATCTGTTCAATTAAATGATGGCAATCATTCGGAATCAATTACCAATGTACAACAACAGCAAAATGATATTAGTACAAACTCGAGTAAAAGCATAAACAATTACTTAATCGAAGAAACGAAAAACACTGAAAACAATCTTAGAACTCATCATAATACAGAGAAACAAGATCCTGGAAATAAAACTAATGGTGATCCAGAAAAGCTTAGTGTTGGAGATAAAACTAATGAAGATAAAGAAAAACTCAGCCTTGAAGATAAAAATATATACAATCCAGAAAACATTAGCCTGGAAGACAAAATTAATGATGATCTAGTACAGCTTAGTCCTAAGGATAAAATGAATGCCGGTTCCGAAAAACCAAATCCTGAAGATAATATAAATGATAACTCAGAAAATACTAATCATTCAGATAAAACTATTGATAATTCAGAAAAGCTTAGTTCTAGAGATAAGAAGATTGAGCATGACAGTGATGGAATTTTCCCCGATGAGACAACAAACTCTTCTACAGAACAAACTGCTGTGTCCTATAGAACATTGCGTGTAACTACCAGTTGTAATGATTCTCGATGTGTAACAGTGGTTGATAAATCTATTGCTGAAGAAGTCAGCTGCTCTAATAACTATACCTCACCATCGAAAACTCTTGTAAACGTCGAAAAAGAAATAGAAATTACTTCAATTGAAAATATACCAGTTTTAAGTGACAGTGCAAAAAAGAGCATTAACAAAAAATCTCAGGAAGATTCTGAAAAGAATTGTGAATCAACTAAAGAAAGTGAGAAAGATTTGTCAGATGGTGAACTATCCGATCGTAGAAGTTCGGAAGTAGAAGCAGTTGATGTACAACCTGAAGTAGTTTGTATATCTGATGAAGAAACTCCCAAGAAAACACTGGAGAAAAAAAAGAAAAAGAAAGAAAAGAAATCCAAAAAGGAGAAAAAGTCTAAGAAATCGAAATCGGATTTTCGTGAGGGTTCAGACGAAAATTTTTACAAAGATGCTGATTTAATTTCAGATTGTAATAATCAAGATATAATAAAAGTGCCTACCAACGGAACAACTACTGTAACATGCGACAGTGTACTCATTGATTTGGACAGTGATGATGTATATGAGTATTTTGAGCTTTCTGATGATTCCTCCTGCTATGAAGTTGAAGGAACTGTTCTTTCTAAAGAGCCTACTACTGAAGAAATAGAAGCGTTATCAGCTAAAATAGATGAAATTGAACGTGAAGATGTGGTCACAGATAAACAAATTCATGAACATGAATTAACAACAAAAAAAGAAGCCGATGAAGCAGATAAAAATAATTTTGAAGATATATCTTGGAAAGACAGATATTTAGGTAGCAAGAAAGTAATAAAAGTATTGACAACCGCTAATATACTTAACGCTCTTAGAAAGAAAAATAAAGAGTTGAAGAAAAAAATTCAAGAATCGAGAAAGACAGAAGATATATTATTATCTTCTTTTACTAAAGAAGATGTTCCTGAAAAAAATATTCAGTTGGAAGAAGGTTCAATAGAGCAGTATAATGCTTTACAAGGATCAACCAAATATGTGGGCCCTGTAAAAGAACCTGGAAATAAGGACTCCGGTGATAACAAACTAGAAGATGAAAAGCTTGTTACAGTTTCCAGTGAAAACAATATTACCAGAGAAATGAAAAAAGATGCTAGGCAACTATTAAAAATGTATAGAAGATTATTAAAACATAATGACATGAATAAACAGAAAGATCCTAATAAAAAGAAAAAGAAGAAACAAAAGAAAAAAGACAAACATGCTCTTGAAAACATTGTTGCGCCAACAACTCTTACTGAGAATGATGGAAGTACAAATTGATTATCGAAGCAATTTATTGAGTAATAACTGAGCACCTAAAAATATTCTTAAATATAAAATAAAACAAATATAAATATAAAACTCGTATAAACATCTTTAGTATATTCCATAGAAATGGAGTGGGTCTAGACTAAGAATATCATAAATTATACCTATTTATATATTATGATTAAATTTGTTTAATAAAGTGATACAAATGTACCTATAAAAGATTATTATTTGACTATCACCTCTGTGGCCACCTACTTGTTTGGGAAAGGTTTTAAGGCAAGGCGCTTACGCCGCGCCGCCGCACCGGCCGTCATACTTATACTTATTACGTAACCTAGTTTCTATCACCTAGTGGTGCAGAGCTAGATCCTCCAAGGTGGTTTGTGTAATATCTACCAGTGATAAATCCTCTTTGATACCTAACCAGCCTACTACTTGGAGTTGGAAGATTCAATTGGAGGATTTAGCTGCTCTTTCTAATATGCTCTTCTTGCCAATCAGAGGTACCTAAATCTTTCCTCCAAGGAGCCAACCGTGTTACGTTCTGTTTATTTTTTGTTATTTTGCCCATAGGGCAGGCATAAGCTGTAAGACCATACTGCTGGTCGAATACGTTCATCGTGAACTTAGATTGTGAATTCATAGCATAGGCTAGCCTAAACCCTAGTAAAGTAGTAGCAACTTTACTACAAGCTTTTACGGAGTTTCGAAGACAACAGGAAAATACCACCACATTATATCACTTGCCTGCACTCAAGCACGTTAGTCAGTAGGTACTAAATGAATAAAATGCTACTACATTCATGAAAATACACAAGTTTTAGTAAATGTACCAAAATGCGCTGACATGATTTTTCCATGTTCCCGCCAAAACTCGGTTCATTCAGGTTCAGCACATGTTTCAGAACTCCGCCACTGTCACGTAGAAAGTTAAGCCATCAAACGCAGAGAGTTTGTTCGGTTTTTTTTAGTTTACGCTGAAGCAAACATTAAAACTAACTACAAAACGAACACAAACTTGTAGTGTTGAAAATGGTATGTTAATAATGTGGTGCGACATGTCATTTTGTGTTGTTTTCAAAACTTCGTAAAGCTTATTTATCTCATAGAGGTAAGAAGGGTAGGTTTCTATTCTACCTCTATGATTTATCTCTTAGTAAACTCGCCACAACTTTACTAGGGCATGACTTGGTATTTTGACTGTGACTATAGGTTGGTGGCAACTTCGTGCGTGACCCGCCTGTGGGACCACAGACGTTGGGGGAAGTAAAGCAGTATGTACGTCGTCATAGAATAGAGTAAATGTGACGTCATGCAGTCATGCTAACGCACGGCTACACACGTGGAGAAAGTACTGAGTTTTTAAATGTACTGAGATTATAAATCTCTATGATCTTGATTGTCAGTGACGTAACAACAAATGTACGTAATACAACATTTGGGCAAATGTATTTAAGAAATATAAGTTTTATTTCAGACCATCTTCATAATTGTAATGTTATCTAAATAGACAAACAATGATACTTATCATATTATTTCTTTTCATGTAATATTTTCAATGTATTCCATATTTACAGAAGGTATTTACTGGATTTAAACTCAAATAAGGCTTAGAAAACATCGCATTTCTGTGTTACTTTCATATTCTTGCTCGGTTTCATATTTTCCGTCTTTCTAGTCACTTTCATTCAGAGAAATTCATCAATTTACAACAAATACCTAAACTTTACCGAAAGTTTCCAAGTACTTCAATAAAATGTTTGGCTAAGAAGCTTATTTATCTTTAGAGAGATTGTCAGATAGAAAATCTCGTGTGTATCCTTTAGATTTGTATATCTCTTTTTTAATTTTATTTTTTTATCTTTTTATTCTTTTTTTATTTTTTATTTTTTTTGATATATCTAACCGCGTCGAGAGCATAGAGTAAGTAAATACTACGTAATACGCGGTCGAGAGCGCGGCGCCAACTGCCGTTTCCGGTATAATATAAAATAAAGTTATTAATATTTATATATATATATATATATATTAATTAATATAATATAAAGTTACTCTATGACTGCCGGTTCTGAGTTCTGACTGAGTGACGTCTGTCCCTGCAGGAGGGTCACGCACGACGTTGCCAAACTATAATTTTGTCTGTATAACTATGATTTTTTAACTTATTTGATATGACTTGATATCATTAAAACATAATTTAAAAAAACTTCATACTGGCAGAATGCACAAAGTGCGTAGCCATAAATAACGGAAAAATAAGCTGCAAAGTTAATTTTTCTCTCTCTTTTTCTTGGTCTGTCTGTTCTGCCTTCTGTCTGATCTGAAGTTTTTGTTTTTCGGTTGCGATTTGAATTCTTTGTCGTCTGTCGTGTAACTTAGAGTGATGTGATTGTATTTTATTTATTTTTATTTATAAAGTTCTATTTCAATATGAATCCTTTTCATAAATGTAGGTTGTGTCTAAAACTTGGCGATTTCTGTTCAATATTTGAACAGGACGATTCAATAAAACTATCTGATATGGTTATGGCATTTAGTAACATCCATGTAAGTGTGCTGATGCTGTGTGAATTGTTGTTAACTTGTCTTATGCTGTGATTTAGCCCTCTCCTTGTTAATCTAGTTATCTTCTTTTCTTCTGTCGCATCTGGGCTAGACGACTTAAATTCAAGTTCCAAATAATGTAAGCATCTATATTTAATTGATATTTCAGATCTACGAAGGTGATGGGCTGTCTGATCGAGTTTGTGCATCTTGCATTGAGAACTTAAGCACAGCGTACTTGTTCAAACAGCAATGCGAAAGGATCGACAGTTTGCTTAGAAAAGCTCCAGGTATTTAAGTTAAAAACCAATTCATGTTCATTAATTTGGAACAAATATGTAAGAAATATTGTAATGTACTTATGTTTCATAGATACAGATCTCATCAAACCTGCTATAGCTAACTACCATGATTTGTTCAACAAAGAGTTCCACATGCATGCTGAGTATGATGAAGGTTCTGTGGAAGGAGAAAATGATCAGAACTATGTGAGAGACACACTCACTGACAATGTTTCCAGTCCAAACAACAATGTAATGGCTTGTCATGAAATCAGTGATGAGACAGATAGTGACATGGATTCTGTGAAGTGTGTGTGCTGCAACCAATCCTACAGCACTGTTGGTGCTCATACATGCCAAATAGAATGCACAATAGAGCATAACCAGCTCCAGCGGTCTAGCAGTAATGAGACCCTGGTTGCATCAGACTTATCGCCCATCATACACTCCATGAGACCAGTGCCTCCAGTCCCGGATAGGCCAACCACTGTAAGTGTATCTTGTTTACTCTGCGACAGCAAGTTTAGTCAGTATGATGACTATGTTATTCACCTAAACAAATGTACCACCAATGTAAAACTCCACCATTTCGTGTGCCCAGTGTGTCATGAAATGTTTTCTAACAAATTAGATTATTTGGAACATCTAAAAATTGCACATTTCAAGACAGCATTGGTCGAGTCTGGTACAGATTGTGTTGATGCTGTCCCAATAATAGAAAAAACCAGAAGACCTAAAGCTGTGAGACGTCAAATAGGTTGGTCAGTTGAAGATATTTATCAAGAGATTGATTGTAAAAGGATTGATGAGAAACGCTCTGAAGCCTCCAGTCCATCAAATGCTTTCTTTGAGAAAGAAACACCTACGTCAAGCCCACTAAAGAATTTCTTTTCAAAACTGGGGAATGAGTGAGTTTATACTAGAATGTTAGCATGTTAGGGATGTCACATTCCTACTCTGTCACTAACTACTTAGCAAAAGCTTTATTATCTCCATTAATGCTTATTCAGAGGTGTAAAGGACTGAACATTCTCTATTAGAATGCATTCAAACTATTATGCTACTGGGAAATCTTTTATGTCTAAGGCCAAAGTACATTTACAAGCTTAAATTTCATCTAGAAAAACGGCACCTACCACTATCTTCTTTTAAAAATCGGATGTTTTTCTCAAAATTGAAATTTTGTGTGATTGTTAATATTTGCATGTTTGATAAACAGGAGTTTCAGTCGACAAAGCACTCCTAAGAGAGTCAGCTTCCGTAAGTTTATTGAAAATGGAAAGGCCAAGACTGCAGTGTATCTGCCGTTTCAAAAGTACTTACAGAATTATAAGCAGAAAAAAAAGGCTAGTGGATACAGTCCTATTCAAAGCAAGATGCAGATCACAACGAAAGTGAGGGCCAGCTTGCCTGCTGAAATTTTAACAGGTATGCGTGGATTGTAATATTACCTTACCATAGTATGTTTTTTGTAATGTGACCAATTGGATAAACATGGTAAACTACTGATCAATGAAAGCTGGTAGTGATAGGAATAAGAGTTGTGATAGGTTCAAACATATCATGTTGGTGTATGTAGTTAATCACCTTTCATTTCATTTATTTTATTTCAATTTGGTACAGTTAGGTACACTTTTGAACGTCAGATTTAACATAATAATAATAATTTACACAATAATAATTGTATTAAATAAAATGTCATGTTCTTTATAATATTATCAATCATCTAACGTTATAGATTTCCAGGCACGCTTGTCCTTTACAAAGTCGTCAACAGTATAATATGCCTTTTTAAGTAGAATTATTTTAATCGTTGCTTTGAAAGATGTTTCATTTAAACTAGTTAAACTTGTCGGTAAAATATTGTAATATCGCACACAGTTATTTTTGAATGATTTATCAATCTTATCTAACCTTGTTCGGGGAATAATGAATTTAGACATATACCTCGTGTTTAGGTTATGCGTACTTATGTCACATTTCTTAATATAATTATTACAATTTTTCCTGGCATACATAATGTTGTTAAACCTTGATTCTGCAATAATATTTCTCATGAAATTTACCAAGGTTTGGGCTGGCTGATATTGGTTAGAAATGCTTCTAATCCTTCTATACTAGGGAGCGTTAGAATATGACTAACCATAACAACGGCCACCTCAAATTGAATGGAATTTCTCACCACATCTTTTCTCTCATGTGTCCAGACAGTGACTACAACTCTCCCAGTGGAACTTCTGAAGAGTCGTGGCGGTTGAAGCAGAATTTGATTTGCGCATGCGACAAGAAAGTGTTCATGCTGTCAGAGTTTATTAATGTAAGTGAGACAATTTCAGTTGTAGATATAAAAAATAATAGGGAATATGCATGGTTTTTTATTGACGTGCAAAATAACTGACTGGCAACAAAACAAATCGTCGTTTTTTTTTTATATGTGCACAAATAACGAAGTTATTTTAGTTTCATGTTAGACAGGGAGGGCACTATACTAGGTTTATGACGTCAAAATCCATAATAGGGTAGATGACTGATGTTTATATCGTTGAAACCAATAGCTTTGAAGAAGAATTTAAGTAAATATAGTTTGTTGAAAAAATAATTTTAATCGGTTAATAATGTTCTGATATATGAGCGTTTAAAGTTTTTGTCAGAGGCAACTCTGTCCCTTTCCCACAAAACAAAAAATTACGTCACGCCTTAATTGTCAGAATAGAATTTATATGGCGTACTGAGAAGTGACGTCACGATTTGCTGTTTCGCCTCTCTGTCTAGCATGATATTAAAATGCTTATAAGTTGCTTATTTTTGATCAGTTTTTCGTTTTCTTTTCATTGATCAGCTATATTTATGGGCCACATTTTAATAGGACAATAAAAAAAACCAGTCACCTAGCCTATTCCAATCAAAATCTATACTTGCACTTTTGCTAGAAAGGGACAGATCACTCCCTCCCAAATACTTTGTACGCTTATATTTCAGTAGTTTACCAGCCGATTTCAATTATTTTTTCGATGTAAACATCAGATTCAGTTAAACTTTCCACTTATCCTATTATTTTTAATAATCAAAACACATGAACATTCCCATATATTGAACATATTCCCTATTGTTTAATATGTCAAACTATATGAGTTATTTGGTTTATAAAAAAAAAACTGCTCTTGACAACTGCCACACTGCACACGTCACCCTGAGATATTAGGGGCCTTACTTAAAAAAAACTTTTCAACCGTTAGTCACTGCTTAAGATGCTCTGCCATCTTCTCTCTGACGTGAAGTTGCACGTGCTAGAAAAGGACAGAGAAGTTTAAGCAGTGACTAAGAGAATCGAGATTATTTTAGGTAAGGCCGAATATGTGAAATCTCTTGCTTGCTCATGCTTGGCGGTTAATAACTGGCAAAAGTGTGGTACTTCCGCAGGCGAACTCAAGTGAGACCTATCACTAGAAAAAAGGTTTTACCTTACCATAGGTTTTTTTACCATAATTATGTGCTTTTTTTTTTATTCCTAGTTTTTTTAAATACTGTTTTAAACAATCACAGTTGCCCATTAGAATTCTATCATAATTTATGGGATATTTTTATTTACTGAGGTTATGTTGTGTCTGCTCGTGAACATGGTGCTTGCAACTGCGCCAAAATATCGGGAGCTTTTTTCACATTATAATCACGGTAAATATCACATAAATAATAATAGAACTGAAATAACATGAGCATAAATACAAATAACAATATTTACGTACAGCATTTATTTATACTGCTGCCTTATAGCTCAGTTGTTAGCTTGTCTGCCTTCAGAGCTGTAGGTCGTGGGTTCGATCCCCATGCAGGGCAAAGATTTATGTGACGAACATAGATGTTTGTTCTGTGTCTGGTCTGGGTGTAGTATGTATTTACACAAAAATATAGTATATAAGTATTATATTAGCTATCTGGTTCCATATTACAAGCTTTGCTTAGTTTGGGGCTAGATGGCGCTGTGTGAAAAATGTCCACCGATATTAATTATTATTATTATATTTTAGGATCGTGACAGGATTACGGCCATGATAAATGAACTGGGCGGAGTGGTCGCCGAGAACACCAAGATGGAAATGATGGCGACACACTTCATATCCGTGCTGCCTAAAGACACCTTCACGGGGATGATGGTCTGCGCCCTTGCCACGGGAAAGTGGCTTCTAACTATCAACTTTGTGTATGACAGCTTCAGATGCAAAAAGTTCCTGCAGGTACTTGTATTATGGTTTACGTGAAACGGTAGCTTTATTGTCACCAGTGGTGGTAGAGATGGTGGTGGCGACCTAGATCCAGAACCACTGGAAGACGAGCAGCAGCGTCCTCTCAGTTAACGGTGGTGAGCATTCTGCGATCCCCAAGCCGCCGATTAAGGCAACCCCCCGTTAAGGAGGAGGCTTTTGTTCAGCGGTGGAAGTCTTCTGGCTTTCGGAATTCTGAACAACTTTTAACCAAACATGAAATCTGATAAACAAAAGTTCTCTAAAATAATGTTTTAATTCACGCTCAATGATATGTATGACACCGCCGCCTTTTTTGGGGACAAGTTATAGACATTAAGTAAAATGCTTGTGATGATGACCTCTTATCCGCAGGACCAGAAAGAAGCACATTCGCAGTTTGTCGCTTTATCTTTCAAAAAAACTAATATATGTTATAGAAAATATAATTAATTAGTGAGAAGGCATTTTAACCTTTATAATTACGAGGGCTACACTAAAAGTATCGGGAATGGAATATTTCCACTGTTTCTGTCATATTAAAATCTTTTTAATTGAAAACTCCTTGGTTTTAAAAATCGAATACCATTTATTTATTTAAAAAAATATTCTCGGTCTTGTCACAAGGTTTTGTCAAACTTGTTTAGTCGTTGAGAAAATGGAATTGACTCGAGAAAATTCAAGAGCGATGATTTATTATGACTTTCGAAGTGGTTTAACACAAAAACAGTGTGTTGACCGGATGATTTCTGCATTTGGTGATAAAGCCCCATCCAAAACCACAATTTATCGCTGGTTTGCTGAATTTCAACGTGGACGTGTCAAGCTCAGTGATGATCCCCGTCAAGGTCGTCCAAAACCTGCAGTCACCCAAGAAAACGTTGATGCTGTGCGTAAGCTGATTGAGGAAGATCGACATGTGACATACCGCGAAATTCAGGCAACTTTAGACATTGGCATGAGTCAAATACAAATAATCTTGCATGAAAAATTAGGTGTAAAAAAGTTGTTTTCCCGATGGATACCGCATTCGCTCTGTGAAGAGCAAAAAGCGGCTCGCGTTACTTGGTGCGTCAGAACTCTCGAAAGATTCCACGCAGGATCCTCAAATGCTGTATACAACATCGTATCAGGTGACGAATCCTGGATATATGCGTACGAACCCGAAACAAAAAACCAGTCACGAGTTTGGGTGTTCGAAAATGAGTTAAACCCAACAAAAATTGTTCGTTCACGGAGTGTTCCAAAAAAAATGGTGGCCACGTTTGTCTCCAAAACCGGCCATGTTACGACTATTCCTCTTGAGGGACAAAGAACGGTTAATGCAGAATGGTATGCTAGCATTTGTTTGCCACAGGTCGTTTCTGAACTCCGTAAAGAGAACTGCAACCGCCGCATCATCCTCCATCACGACAATGCGAGTTCTCACACCGCGCACAGAACAAAAGAGTTTTTAGAGCAAGAAAACATAGAATTATTGGACCATCCGCCGTACAGCCCCGACCTAAGCCCTAATGATTTCTATACTTTCCCTAAAATAAAGAATAAATTGCGTGGACAGAGATTTTCATCACCTGAAGAAGCTGTGGACGCCTACAAAACGGCCATTTTGGAGACCCCAACTTCCGAATGGAATGGTTGCTTCAATGATTGGTTCCATCGTATGGAAAAATGTGTCAAATTTCGCGGAGAATACTTCGAAAAGCAATAAATATATTTTTAAATAGTAATGTTGTGTCACTTCCTTGATTCCCGAAATTTTCAGTGCCGCCCTCGTATACGTATGTCTGTTTCTTAAATAAAATTATCAAGCATCATTTTATTTATTGTTAAAAACCAAATTTCATTTCTTCATCATGAGAAACTTCACAAGGCTACAAACAGCAAACTGAAATTTTTCTTGTACGATGTACCGCCGTTAGATTTTATTGAGTTTTAAAACATTACTATACATCATATAACAAAAAATTTCAACAATACTGAAGGGTATATTTATGTACTCATCATTATGAACAACTTTTACTATGGGGCCAACCCTGAAATCGCGAAATAAAAACAGCTGTTCCATACATTTTTTCCAAGGACAATGAATTTTTTGTATGGAACATCTGATATATTTTTTGTGATTTCAGGGTTGGCCCCATAGTAAAAGTTGTTCATAATGATGAGTACGACATACCCTTCAGTATTGTTGAACCTTTTTGTTACACGTTGTATAGCCATGTTTTTAGAGTAAATTAATCTACGAGCGAGTAGTGTAAAGGCAAACTTGGATGTTATTTCCCAGGAATACCTATACGAGTGGATGAAGCACCCCAAGATCTTGGAGATCGACAACACGAGCGTGGAGGTGGCGCGCGCGGCTGCGTACTGGCACCTCGAGCTGGCGGCGCCGTCTGCGCGGCGGCCGTTCGAGGGGAAGCAGGTCGTGCTCATCATGAAGAAGAAGTACCGCCAGTACTACCACATGATCTTCAAGACGCTCAAGGCGAAGCCTGTCACTTATGATCCCAGGTACATTTTTATTAACTTGTTATTATAAATTCGAAAGTAACTGTTCTTTTCACTATCAAACGCCCTGTCACTTATTATCCCAGGTACATTTTTATAAACTTGTTATTATAGATTCGAAAGTAACTGTTCTTTTCACTATCAAACGCCCTGTCACTTATTATCCCAGGTACATTTTTATAAACTTGTTATTATAGATTCGAAAGTAAATGTTCTTTTCATAATCAAATGGCTTGGTCTGTCTAGGTATAGGGAAAGCTCCTTAGCTATTCCTATTCCCTACACGTATTTCATGCAGCAAACTATTTTTGTTTAGGGTCTTAAACTCTGGGAAATTATATACAACGTGTAACAAAAAGGATTAATAACACTGAAGGGTAAGTATAATGATAATGAACAATTTTTACTATGGGCCCAGCCTTGACATTGCGAAAAAAAATCAGCTGCTCCATGCAAAAAGTTCATTGACCTTGGACAAAATGTATGTACAGCCGATTTTTTTTTCGCGATTTCAAGGTTCGTCCCATAGTAAAAGTTGATCTTAATGATGAGTACATGCATAACCTTCAGTATTGTTGAACCTTTTTGTTACACATTGACACGCGTCACAGCCACAAAACGCCGCCCACCTGAAGCTAGAAACGGCGTCTGAGAAGCGGAAGCGCGCGACAGCCGTGTGCGGCAAGTTCTTATAAAATGTATGAAAGCTGGAGTCCGCAGATCGGTGGCGGCGTTTTATAGACATAGGCTAGGCTTATTTATTGAACACTAGTTACGCCCCGCGATTTTATATGAAGAAACCTCGCATCATTATCAAGACGATTTCCCGCATGATGATGTTGATGATAAAAAGTAGCCCATATGTTATTCTGGGAAATAAATCTCCATTCCGAGTTTCATCCAGATCCGTTCAGCCGTTTTGGAGTGAACAGGTAACAAACTCACACACAACTACAAACGTTTGGATTTATAATATTAGTGTGATGTGATTCTCGATTATTCCCGTTGTCCACCTGCGTGTACACCAGTGGTGGACAGCGGCACAACTTGTTAAGCGATTCCCGCTGTCTACCACTGGTGGACAGTTACAATTTTTTCAAAAGTAGTGCCGTTGTCCCCTTTGCACCCTGATACTGCTTGTTAATATTATAGCCACTGACATACCACTTCACTGTAAATATTTTACCTGTAACGTTTATACTTTTGTCGCTAACAGTACAACCAATAATTATGGCATGCAGGACAAACAAAGGCAAATATTATCATGCTGGACGAATAAAACACTTTTTAATGTTGTGTGCCCAAGACTCGGGACGAATATGGCATAAATAGTTTTTCCTCCCTGTTAAGGGGGAGGCCTTCGTCTAGTAGTGGACGTCTACTGGCTGATGAGTGTGTAACTATTTTATTATTATTTCTGGACCCAGGACCCCCGGCAGCTGCTGCACCGCCGACTACTGCTTCGTGGACATGAAGGTGATCGAGAGGGTGAAGCTGCGGTTCTTCGCGCGCCACAGCGTGCCCGTGTTCCCCTACCAGTACATCTTGGTGTACTTGCTGAAGAGGGGCCGCGTCGAAGACGAGCACAAGTACTTGCTGCAAGACTGCAAGATGTATCCGATGGATAACAATTACTTGCTCAACAATACATGCTAGAATGTGTTGTTGAAAAAGTTGAGTGTAGTAGAATGTATTGTTGTTCTAGCTCTACTTATTCTAGATGTTCTGTTAGACGAAGGACATATTCTAGGTTATCTATACTATGAACAACTTTTATTATGGGACCAACTTTAAAATAGTACTAAAAAAAATATTTTGTGTTTTCAAGGGACCAAACCGGAAAATGTCTAAAGCTTTGATTTTTTTTTTTGAAAAGGAACTTGTTTTTCATCACATTAGAAGAAGAATTTAAACAAATAATCTTCCATTAACATACTACAGGGTTGCTAGTATTTAGAACTTTTTGCGATAGTGGCGCCATTATTAATGTCTACTCTTCACCAAGCTATGCTTAAACTGTTTATAAAGTCGAATACTATTGTATTCTAGAATGTGTCCGTCGCGTCGTCTAATCAAACATCGATTAATTTTACTCAATTATTTTAATGTGTCCCAGGCAAAAGGTAAGTACATTTCGCAATAGGCTCACTAATGTGCAGACGCTTCAAATGTGCTCATTTTGGCATATTGTTATACACATTTGATTGAATTACAAAATGTGCACAATTTAAAATGTGTCCGTTTATAAGTACTTGTTTTGAACAAGTACACGTTGTGAAGCCCCTTTTATAGAAATAACGTGAGAAGTACACCTGTTGAGAAATTAATATTTTGCTACAAGTCCATATTCGGAACCAAACCCTTTTGACAGCACCAGGGTCTTAAATTAAAAATTAAATTAAATTCTTCTTATGATAGAATGTAGTGCTCAAGGCTTAGGACATTTCTCAAACGCAGGTGGCTTAGTGGTACAAATTTATCATACCTCCTTAAATAAACTAAGCCGATCAGATGTATTTATGGACTGATAAAATTGTGGTACTGTCCCTCTTATAAGTACTAATACTTATAAGAGGGACAGTACCATCTAAATGTTTATGAAAACTTATATTATTAATTAACATTTATGTCTTCCAGCCAGCCTTTAAAGTACATTGTTATACAAGTGTCGTAGGTAGTTTTAAAAACGAGTAGACGTATGTCATCTTGGAGAATCTCTACTGCTATTTGAAGCTGTCGAAAGCTCACCTCGCTGATGCTTTTCACTGGTATCGGCAATACGATGACAAACCTATTTCTTCTTTGGGTGCAAGGTGTAGGTAATCTTGACAGCTCCAAATAACTTGATTCTTCTTTACTAGTATTATAAATGCGAAAGTGTATGTTGGTTTGTTTACGAAATATTAATACTTTTCACAGTATCAAAGCAATCGCTATTTGGTAATTACCTCGCCAACTATTCGTGTAGCATATAACTATAACTGCCATTAATAATTCATATGCATTTGAAGATGAAAATTATATTTTGCTTATAAAGTACCATTTATTTTTTTAGTACTTTTAAGTGACGAGACGAACAAGACGTTCGCCTGGTGGTAAGCGTCACGCCACCACTAACAGTAGCAGTGCCAGAATTGTGACTTGCGAACACAATCCTGCGCCGCACTGCACTGCGCTCGTCACCCTGAGATATTAGATGTTAAATCTCTTCGTACCCAGTAATTACTCTGGTAACATTGCCCTTCAAACCGGAACACAGTAATGCTTGCACACTACTGCTTGGCGGTTGAATAACTGGCAAAAGTGTGGTACTTCCCCAGGCGGACTCTGTAGTAGAGTCCTACCACTACAAAACCTTCATACTTATGTGAAATGCAGAATAGTGAGTTCTCTCAAAGAAATAACTGTTCTATTCAGGTGCAACCGCGGGACGAAGCTAATTAGAGATAAAATATATCTTTTAAAGTTTAACATTTTGTATTAAGTATAGAAATGCATTTATTATTGTTAATGGTGATGAAAATAATATTTTTTTATCAAACAATTTATGGTTTAGTAGGTTTTAAGTAAATCGTGAATGCCATATTATTAGAAGTCAAATGCGACATATTCCAGTTTTAAGATTTATTATGAATAATAATATATTTTATCATTTTAAATACAGTGTTCTTATTTACATTCTTAGTTCTCTGCGTGAGGTGGGATGCACCCGCCGCGTGGCTGGTTGGACCCTCGCTCTCTGCACCTCTCTCTGTTGATCTTCCACTCGTTGCTGCTCGCATTGACGGGTCTCAGCCATTTGCTGCATTTTTATTTTCATTCTTATCTGGTAACAATAAATATTGTAACAGTGAATACTGAAAGAGGCCTATCATAATCCGCGAATTATGGACAGACCGTGTGGACAGCCGGACCAGAACGCTAATCATGTAACTGTTCGGGATCGCGATTTGTCACTTGTCACTGTCACAGCTTCACGGTATCACGGAGGGATTTCTCTCGCTATTGTTATCGAACGAATGCATTGAATTCCTAATTAAGTTAAGCAAATCCGTCGGTCTTTTGGCGTTTCGTCCTGCCCTGCAGGGTCAAATGAGTTTTGGCGGGACAGTGATAAGTGACATTTAAGACAAATCGCGGTCCCGAAGATACATGATTAGCCTGCGTCTCCACACAGTCTACCCAACAAACCGAACTCTTAGTCACTTGGACCTTAGTTGGTAACATGCCAGTGCCGTAGCTAGACCTGAATTTAAGGTAGGGTAGCTGTTGTTACAGGTAGGGCGCTTCACAGTACTTTGCTTATTTTAAGGTAGGGCATTGCCCCTCAATGCTACACCCCCCCCCCCCCCCCCCCCTCTTGGCTACAGCCTTCCTGCCCTGCCCATAACAATATTATACCAGTCAGAATTGTGAACTTGCAACGAAATCGTTCGCCGCACTGCACTGCGCTCGTTACCCTGACCTGAGATATTAGATGCAAAAATTCCAGAGAAAAATACTGGGCATTGACCTTTAAACCGAAACACAGTAATGTTTGCATATCACTGCTTGGCGGTCGAATAACTGGCAAAGGTGTGGTACTTCCCCAAGTAGACTCTGCAAATAGTCCTACCACAACTACTCGTAGCCAGACCAAACTATTAAATATTGTTAACTTGCTGCAACTTTGTTGTAATGCGGTAAATCGACTGCGAATTGGCGATAATACTCGTCATTCAAAAATAAGCGTTAATTAACTTACTTTTGTATAAAATATCCAACATACAACTGTGGCCAGTATAGTCAATGCCATACCCCAGATTTGTTCAGTATTAGGAAACATATCATCGTCAGGATGGCGATTCTTTTCGGGATCATCGCAGTTACAAAACGACACTATGGATAAAAACATTATTTTACTTGTACTGCAAATTTTTGTGACAAATTCAAAATGCCAAAATATGCACAGATATAGAAAGCATAAACTATCATAAGTCTTAACTTTTTCTGCAAAACCTTTAAGAAGTTTTTATTCTATTCGCGAGATATCATAATATACGTTTTCCGTCCTACCACAAAAGATGTTATAATTTTATATGTTCTATTATTTGCAGTCTTGGACCCTATAATTGATGGAAGTTGGTAGTGCAGTCTTCATTCATACCGTAGGTTCGTTTCAGAATATACCTTCGAGCATATACCTACGTAGTACTATTCTTTATTATGTGCTACAAGTACATAATATACTTTACCAACATTTTCCGCGCTTCCTAAAGACGTAACAAATCCTCTATTCTAGGTACATAGTTAAATATGATTTTTTGTTTGTCTGCCTGTGTATTCCATCTCTTGAAACGGTTTTTTTTTTCTTGTGGAAAACTCGTTGGTGTGAGAATTTCATCCATTCACCTTCTTTAGAGAGAGCTAAATCGTCCAAGCTCTAAGCCTTCTCCAGACGTTCTCAGGGTTGCTAGTCATCATCATCAGCCCGGAGACGTCCACTGCTGAACGAAGGCCTTCCCCTTAGACCGCCATTTGCATCCACCGGTTGCCCGCGACTTTTACAATGTCGTCGGTCCAACTAGTGGGAGGCCTTCCTACGCTGCGTCTTCCGGTTCGCGGTCGCCACTCAAGAACCTATCCTATTCTATCCTACCTTTTTATCTTTCTTGCTAGTATATGCCCCAATCAATATCGCCTCTTTTTTATACCAAGCCTCGTATGCAAGCTTTAAACCTGTAAGGCCCAAGTCCAAGCCCTACCAAATAAATGTCGCACCAACATCAGATTCAGCTAGTCACACTTACCATAATAATATATACACTACTACGGTATCACACGCTATAAAAAATTGTGATGATGGCGACAGAACGTAGGTAGGGCCATATCCTTTTCCCACATACTTAATATTGGTACTTATATTAAACGTGTGCCTTTTCCAAAGTTTCAGCTACTTCCTGTGGCTACTTCTATACCTTACATCAGGATCGGCTAAGCCGTTTGATCGCGAAAAAGAAACAACATAGACAAAAGTAACTTTCGGATTTATTATTTTTATTAGGATAAGGATGCATAAGTAACTCTCATTACGTTTGTTATCTTTTCAAGACTAAGGGCTGATTTCACGATACGGACGTAAAATAATTTAACAGCCCTGTTATTTTTAAACACCCATTAGCTAATGCCTCATGAGGCCTAATGCCTTAGGAGTTAACAAACATGGTATGGTGAAATCAGACCTAAGCGAGATTACAAAGCTTGACGAAGTTGCGGGAGTTATCATCAGGAGGTCGGACATACGTAGGGCGTTCAATAAAAAGTGAGAATGAGTATGCTGCTGGTAACTTTTATTAAATGTTATTTAATTTTTCGATATAGTCGCCTTTTAGCGTAATACACTTGGAATATCTTTTTCTAAGCTTAAAATTCCTATCTTAAAAAACTCTTCATCCTGAGCACCCAAAAACTCCTGTACTGCAGCGACTACTGCTTCATAATTTTCGAACCTCTGTCCTCTCAGAGACTCCTTCAACCTCGGAAATAGATAGAAATCATTAGGGGCAAGGTCGGGTGAATATGGAGGATGCTCAAGTATTTCGATGCCAGCATCACGAATTGCAGCCATAGCAACGGCGGACTTGTGACCCGGGGCATTATCTTGATGGAACAAAAAAATAATTTGCTAGTTTGCCTCGCCATTTCTCGCGTATTTCGTTACGCAATTTTTTTTTGTTCTGCATACAAAGAGCCCATTACAGTAACTCCATGGTCGAGATATACTATCATGACCACCCTTTTACTATCCCAGAAAAGAGAGCCCATGATCTTTCCAGCGGAACGACACGCCTAAAATTTCTTAGGAGTTGGAGATGATGGTATTTTGCAAGTCACAGATTGTAATTTTGTTTCAGGATCGTAATGGTGAAGCCATGTTTCATCCATTGTTATGAATCGAGACAAAAAACGTTCAGGATCTTGTTGTAACATTTCCAATGAAGCTCGAGAAATGTTCAGGCCTGGTTTGTTTTTGTGCATCGGTAAGCATTCTGGGGACCCAACGCGCGGATAATTTTTTCATCCCCAAGCGTTCGTGTAAAATGCTATGCCACTACCAGTCGAAATCTTTGTTTCATCGGCTATAAAACGTACCGTGACACGACGATCTGCTAAAACAATGTTCTCGACTTTTTTTACCATTTCTTCGGTCACTACCGTTATGGGGCGGCCCGGGCGGGTATGTTCTTCCCCGTTTAAATTCGGCACACCAACGAGCAACTGTATAATAAGGTGGTGCATTTGCTCCTAAAGTATCCTGCAAGTCTTGATTAGTTCGTTCTGTAGTGAAACTTTTCAAGCACAGATACTTAATAACCGCGCGCAATTTTTTTTTTCTATTTTCGACAACACGCTACGACAGACTGCAAACAAAAGACTTACATTAAAAAAAAACAAAAGATGTTCAAATTATTTCCTTTTTTTAATCTTATCAATATTCCAGCTTTACCCAGTATTTACTTTTTTCGGTTTCAAAGAGTTTGTACCTCATTCTCACTTTATAATGAACGCGCCTCGTATGTATAAAATAAGTTTTCTCTGAAAGTTCAACGCAGCTAATAATTCGTTAACGACTGGTATTATACGCTGCCATTCTCGTTGAACGACTGAATTTATTCGTTTGAAGAACTATAATGATTCCTCTGCTGACATATCTACGAAGGGATGTTATTTAACCGCAAATTACGTTGATCTTAGGTTTGACAGACTGCCAGGACACTTGGCTAGGCGGGATTCGAACAGGTGGACCAAGGCAATTACCGAGTTGTATCCCAGATATGATAAATGTATAGATATAATAGACGCAGCAGCGTCGCTAGCCCTCCCAGTCCCACTAAGCGGACCGACGAAATTGTGAAAATCGCGGGCAACCGGTGCATGCAAATGGTAGGTTGTCGTACAGTGTGGCTGGTTATGATGATAATCCGAGATATGGGTAAAGACAGAGCCAGGTCCCCAGCTCGAAGGTCAGATGACATTGTCAAGGATATGAGATAGTGGATGAGGCTCTCATAAGACCGAAAAGGACGTTAATGATTGGAGGCCTAAACCAAGCAGTGGGTGGACACGGGCTGAATAGATAAAGCTTACAGGATATAATGATTCAAATGGTATTTAAAATATAAAATAAATAAAATAAAATGTAGTTCAAGGTGGTTTATTACAACTTTAAATACATATGAGTATACAGGGTAACCTGGACCTGGGTATGTCCTAAAACTGCATCCAGACCCACCGGAGGACGGGCAGCAGCGTCCTCTCAGTTAACGGTGGTAACACTCTGCGATCCCCAAGCCGCCTGTCAAGCGAGGGGATTATGGCAACCCCTCCCTATTAAGGGGGGGGCTTTCGTCCAGCAGTGGACGTCTTCTGGCTGATGAGTGATACAGGGTAACATTGAATTCATGGGCATTATCTTAGAGGGTCATTCAGCTCAACGTAATAAACAACTTTTACATAGAAATCAACGCGTAAATCGCGAAAACAGCCGATATTTTCCGCGTTTTCAGGGTTGGTTTCATGGGGCAAGCTGTTCACTATGATGAGTTGAATGGCCCTTTAAGATAATGCTCATGAATTCAATGTCACTCCGTATAGGGTTACGCGGACCGGTATTACTCATCATTGTGAGCTACTAAATTCTCGAAATTAAATTAAACAGCCGTTCCATTCTTTTTTCGAGGATGAATGAATTTTTTTATGGAAGAAAGGATATTTTTTCGCGAATTTAGTTTTGGCCCTATAGTAAAAGCTGTAGGTACGCAATAATGACCACGACCTTCTTTCGGCTTAGTAATACTGTTACTCGTAACCCTGTATATACCATACGAAAGCAGTTAAACACGTATGATTCAAACATATTAGGCTATTAAGGCCAGCCGCATATCATGAGACATTTCTAATAGAAAAATTCTCGCGGACGCACCACGCACAATAACAGGTGCGAACGAGACGGTCGTCACGAGAAATTTCTTAGGACCTAGTACAAAATGTATGCAAGGAGTGCCTTCAGGCGCTTGCGAGAATTGTTCTATTGCGGCCGGCCTAAAGCTCTGACAATTCAAGTATTATATACAATCAATGTACCTCACTATCTATGCTGTCCCATTGAGAAACACTTTACTGACCATGGGTGACAGTTTGGTTTGACTTAAGTGCTTATTAAGGCACTCAACTAAATCGATGTTATAGTCTTTTTGTTTTTCCGTCAGATAAGCGATTATAGGCATTAAGATAGTTCCAAATTCTTCTATGTTTTCTTCGGCCACCAATTCAGACATTAGAGCCGCTTTTCTGACTACTGATTGAACTTGCTCGTCTGTTACAGGCTCCGTGATGAATTTATACTGAAAATAATAAACATAAAAATATGCGATTGTTTTTTTTAAAACATAAATCATCAGCCACACAACGTCCACTGCAGGACGTAGGCCTCCCTTATAAGGGGGGTTGCCATAATCTCCACGCTTGGCAGGCGGCTTGAGAAACGTCACGTGACGAGACGAGCAAGACTTTCACCTGGTAGTAAACGTCACGCCTGCCACTAACAGTAGCAGTGCCAGAATTGTGAGCTTGCGAATACAATCCTGCGCCGCACTGTACTGCGCTCGTCACCCTGAGATATTAGATGATAAATCTATCTGGTAACATTGCCCTTTAAACCGAAACACAGTAATGCATGCACACTACTGCTTGGCAGTTGAATAACTGGCAAAGGTGTGGTACCCGGGCGGACTCTGCATTAGAGTCCTACCACTACAAAAACATCAGCACTGGCTGTCCTATTATGCTAAGCGCGTGCTCCATCCTAGACGGCAACATTGAATAACATCAGGCAGGGACAGCCAAAAGGACCATTAAAAAAAACAGACAAGGTGTGGTGCCAAACATAGAACCTATTCTGAATAGAAAAAATTACATTGCTGTATTCCTGTGCCTTTTTCTGTTTGTAACCTATCCTATAAACTAACTGAACCAATTTTGAAGATTTTCCCGGACAGGGTGCATTATGATTCTTAAAGGATAAATTGATGTTATCTTAATCATCATACAGCATACCAAAAAACTCCTGAAACGGAAACATTTTTCGTTGCGCACAATACTGTGAATAATCATGCCAGTAAGTGAATTCAACCAATCGTATGTCGCTAACAAATAGGGTTGCTAGCGTTTAGAAATATTTGCGATAGTGGCGTCCCTATTAATTCTACTTTTTGCCAAGCTATACACATACTTCATGTTACATAGATCAATTTCTAGATCGTAAAGGCGCCACAAAATGATAGAAGTAGACATGCGCAGGCGCTATATTGCATTTATTTGTTCAATGTGCTTACATCAGATTTATGATCAAGACGAACATTTTAATTAAGTATTTTTAAAAAAACTGGTGCTGCCAACATAGTCAGTGGCTTAGTTCACGGATATTTAGTAAAAATCGGTGCGTCTTACGTATAATACTTACCCTCGTAATATATGAGAAGTTTCTGTAACAGTAAAAGATGCAGGCGCAGGAGTTTTCTGTGCGATTGGGCTTCTCGGCGCGAGTCAGCATTGTTAAAGAATCATGAATAGTGGTCAGAATCATGTGGTTATGGAACACTTTTAAACTGTCCCATATTTCACACCACTCTTGCTGAGTGCAGGAACAAATTACCTGAAAAATATAATACAATTTTTATGATAAAAGCAAAAAATACTCAGGTCAATCCTGATATCTCGTTACAAGCCAGAAAAATGTTGTAGACAACAATAATAGACAACCAGATTCACACCGCAGAAGCAAAGAAGGAAATTGAAGTTGTAGAACCAGATTCACTGGTATACCAAGTGATGATAGTGGACCAGTTACACGATAGCTTCAGAATTCACTGGGGTCTTCGATCAATGAAATAGTGGTTTTTGCACCAGCTCCTCAACCATGGCACACCTGAAACTCTCCGCTGCACCAGTTTGCATATAATACGTTGACGTTCAGCTGTCGTTCGAGTCGTGACAAACGGTGTCACTTATATCGTATTTTTAGCCTTATCCTCTGAGCTTAGAGATCCTATTTGTGTGAGTAGCTAAAATGTGACACTATTTTCACACGAGCGATATCCTCTCACTGTTTCATAAATAAATGATTTGGATAGATACATTCTGGAGACCACGAATTGGCAAATCAAGATGGATAGTGACAATATACATAAAGGTGACAGTGAATAACAATAAAAAGCTTAAGACTGGGCGTTGGGAAGAGACTGTGCAGGTAGATTAAGGTTGGCTGATGACGATGATATGAACCAACCTGAGACAACCATGACGTTAACGTATCGAAGTTCATACTATGGGTAATGGTTGTGCCGCTAACTATTTCCAAGTAGTTATTGCCAGGTGGGTCCCACAACAATCTGTAGTAGTACATATTCAATGGTTTCAGATCCTTCAATTTGCTCTTCAGCCATTGGCTTTCATTTTCTAAAAGAGAAAAAAAATAGCATTTATTTATTTTTTATCAAAGGGTTTATGAACAATAGAATTGAAAGAAAGCATTTGTTGAAAAGATTTTTTAAACAAACATTTACAGTTCTCGATGTATCATCTAGATATTTCAGATACAAAAACAAGGCTAAAAATTGCAATACAAGGGGTTGTTGTTAAGCTCGCCATTGGAAGCGCTTGGTGTTGACTAAAAATCTGCCAAAGATTTTCAACAATAATCAGATGAAGCCATGAATAGCCATTTTCAGGAATAAGATAGATTGTTTTTTTTCAATATAACAATGGCATTACATGTTCATATACAAATGAGTCTGAAGAGACTATTATATTGAGAGAATGTTATCTCCCATTATATACCTTAGGTGCAGGACACACAGATCTGGCAGGCAAGGGCATGGCACGGGCGGCTTGCCGCCCCATCCTTATTTCATACTAAACACATTGAAATATATCGTAATTAAGGACACGCAGAGTCCGATCGAGCGCACCCGATGAAAATAACTCGGTGAGTCCTACTCACCGAGTTATTTTCGTCATGCGCCTTATTTCAATGTGTTTAGTATGAAGTTAGAATGGGTCGGTAAGCCGCCCGTGCCATGCCCGTGCCCGACGCCAGTTCAGTGTGTCCTGCGCCTTAGGTCGCGAACTTATCAACTGCGCCCCTCGAAAAATAAACAAACAATAAAAGTAAAAATTGTACCTGGTATCACTCCATTGTACGACTCCAACAGAATAGTTTGTATTTCTATAGCCAAATTTAGTGTGGCGGGGGAATTTGGAGTGAATGTATTAATTTGCCATCTGACTACATCTAATATCTGTGCCAGCATTGCCAGCATGGGGGCTCGGTACTCAGCCAACTCCTCTAGTTTGAATGCCTCTTTCAACAATCTGAGCTGGACATGTAACCTGCCGATGTCCTTGTTCACAAGAGCTTTGTGGATATTAGTCATGATAACGAGCAGTAACAGTTTAGTGCCAGGTATAATATTAGCATTTTTCAAACCGCAAACAAATTGGACGAAATTATTCTCCTGTGCTTCAGTTTCTAACATCTGAAACATCTTTTGAGTGGTTTGAATTATACAGGACTCCGTCTCTGTGCTGTAGTAGTGATCAGAAAATTTGTCCAGTAACTTCATAACCCTCAGCATAATCTGGGTCTGCTGTGAATTTTCAGAAGCTAAACTAAAAATTTTCATCAGTACTTGTTGGGGATTTTGGAGGAATATTGTTAGTATATCAGACAGATCTGCATCCGGTGACGATATGAATTTGTTAAATACTGATGTCATTGTGTTAGTGAATTGAAGAGTCTCTTTCATGTTTATAAACATGTTATTGTTAAATCGATTACCTAAAATTTCATATTTCTTTGATAACTCACATTTCTCAAATACCTTAACTGCCAATAACTCTACTAGGTCTTTATTGTCGAACTCGAGAGAGTTGTATTGTTTCATTATTGTGTAAAGTTTGTAACATTCATCTTCGTCATACATATTTATATTTGTATGGATTATCTCCAGCAGTTCAGAGTTGTAGCACAATTTTTCTTTATGAACGAGGGCTTTGATCCATGCTTCACTCTCTTCATTGTTGTTATTAATATTTTGGATTATATCACTATCTTCAGTGGCATTTATTTTTTCCTTCATTTCAACTGGTTTGCGGGATATTTGCTCAATCATGCTGACTAGTGGATGCTCAACCAAGGCTATCAGATTTGACAGTTTATTGTGCACTTTGTAGCACAGTTCTCCAACCGTTTGTTGCATGGTTCTGTCATTCTCCTCAAACTCACTCCAACAGCAAAATACATCGACACTCACATCCATGACAAGCACTTTACATGTGTCTAGCATTGCAGAATTAGCATTATTTAGACATTCTAATAAAACATTGTTCGGACTGTCACAGATTGGGTAATCTTTTTTTATGCTTTCCACTGTATGTGTGAGCTTATAGATTTCAGATCTGGCTGGGTTCGCTTCCAACTTGCTTGTGAATTGTATCAAGCATTCATCTATTAACTGAAGCAGGGAATAAAGACTTCTACCCTGATATTTATAAAGCTCAACCTTTGGAAGAGCATTCAATTTGTGATTGTTTGGTGGTGTTGTGTAGTAATTCAGGCATTTCTTGAAATTGTTGAATGCTGCCGTTGACTTGTATTCCAATTTTGAAGATTCGAAATTGAATAAGTGAAGCCGACAAATAAGTGTATAGCAAGCTGATGATAGGAGTTGCAATTGTTGCAGACAATCAAGTGGATCTAAGTATTTGAAATATTCTAGAAATGCACTGGCCACTTCGAGAGCGAGCTGTGGGTTGGCGTATGATATTATTTCTGAGATAAAACTATCCATATGTAAGTGCCACATCAACTCGCACATGAGACATTTCGGAATAGTAGGTGTCGTCCAAATGAGAGTACTGATGTCATCCAGTTCCACCAAATGCTGTAGCTCCGGCAAATCTGCATTTAGAACAATGTACAGCGCGTATTTCCTAACCTGTGATCTGGCTGATCTTGATATTTTGCCATTAATTATGTACTGGCTCTGTTCAAGAAATGTTGATATACTCTCGATCACAAAATCTATTGCATCTTCATTACCTGAAACCACATGCTTGTAAATTTAGTGTTTCTATAGAATCATATCTTAAATATTAAGGAGCCGGCCGGTGCATGGTTGACAGCTGTAGATTCCCTACAGAAACAAATAACAATCAAAAAAGTGCAGACGTATAAAACTAGCCCTAAACTTGAAACTTCGCGTAGACAATCGTAGGCTGAACTTAATGAGTATTCGTGTAAACATTCGAAAGTAATAACTCACCGCCTTTTTCCGTCAGTCTTGAAAACTGGTGAACATTATCCGCTGACAAAATTGCGCCTTGAAAGGCAGATAGTTCTGGGGTGAAGTTCATTGTTTTAGTTTATGATTTGCTTGCTCATTAAGCAACGTTCGCTTAGTGATTTAGTTTAATTACTATTTTTTTTACTTTGCGTTTATTAAAACATTTATTTTCAACATTCAACAACATTTAACTCATTGATTTAACTATTCATTGCTGCGTTCCGTAATGCGCTAAAAGTGATAATATTGCGAATCCGACCAAATTTAATAGTCACAAAATATAAGGGCTTTGATTTGGTTGAGTAATACTTCTGACTTTGGTCGGATTCGCGATACTATCACTTTTAGCGCATTACGGAACGCAGCACATGTCACTATGGCAGTGTTTCCACTTTTAGGGTTTTCTCCCTTTTTTAGGGAAAAATGAATAGAATTATGTAAGGGTTAGGTACATTTCATTTCAAAAGGGATTTAGGGAGTTTTGGGGAAAACTCGTAATGAATGTAACCCGTCTAGTTTTAGTTGACCTTTTAATTATTGTACTATGACCGTATTTACAGACGACATAGGAACTAAGTCGTATTATACCAACAGTTCGTTTTTTATTCGGCATTGCAGAATTTGCATAACAATAGCTACAAAATATTCTATTAATCGTCTGAATGAGGGCGCTTATCGAATGTTAAGTGCAGCGAAAAACTGTAAAAGTAGTGCTTCGGCTTCGAATTAGGTATTATTTTTTCTTTATTATGGTCATGCTCCCTAAATCAAGGAGTTTTGAATTGTCTTTAGGGAATTTTAGGGACAATTCGACTACAAACTAGGGAAAAACCAAAATTGAAAGTGGAGGCACTAAAGCTAACAGAAAGTGGTGGGAGTTTTGGCGGGAACGCGAGAAAATCATGTCGCTGCATTGTATTATTTTCCAAAACTTGTGTTTATTCGAGTGTTAATGCATAAAAATGGTGGCGTTTTATTCATCGAGTGCTGATTTACGAGCAAGAGTGTGGGCAAGTGATATAATGTAGTGAAGCGTGTCTTTTCGTGTTGTTTCCAAAACTCCGAAGAAGCTTGTAGTAAAGTAGCCACGACTTTACTAGGGCATGATTGGACTTGACTGTGACTTACTGTGTGACACTTGGACTGTGACTACGACTCGTTTAACTGCAAAAAGAAGGATCGATGAAGAAATATGTATTCAGCTGAAGGACTAGTATCCATGGTCAGGAACTATTAATAACAACAACAACAAACAGAAAGTGGTGGAGTTTTGGCGGGAACGCGAGAAAATCATGTCGCTGCATTGTATTATTTTCCAAAACTTGTGTTTTTTCGAGTGTTAATGCATAAAAGTGGTGGCGTTTTATTCATTAAGTGCTAATTTACGAACAAGAGTGTGGGCAAGTGATAAAATGTAGTGAAACGTGTATCTTCGTGTTGTTTCCAAAACTCCGAAGAAGCTTGTAGTAAAGTTGCCACGACTTTACTAGGGCATGATTGGACTTGACTGTGACTTACTGTGTGTGACTTGGACTGTGATTACGACTCATTAAACTGCAGAAAGAAGGATCGATGAAGAAATATGTATTCGGCTGAAGGACTAGTATCCATGGCCAGGATCTATTAAAAACAACAACAACAGAAACAGAAAGTGGTGGAGTTTTGGCGGGAACGCTAGAAAATCATGTCGCTGCATTGTATTATTTTCCAAAACTTGTGTTTTTTCGAGTGTTAATGCATAAAAATGGTGGCGTTTTATTCATTAAGTGCTAATTTACGAGCAAGAGTGTGGGCAAGTGATAAAATGTAGTGAACGTGTATCTTCGTGTTGTTTCCAAAACTCCGAAGAAGCTTGTAGTAAAGTTGCCACGACTTTACTAGGGCATGATTGGACTTGACTGTGACTTACTGTGTGTGACTTGGACTGTAACCAGTCCTTAGCTAACATGCCTAGTAAAAAAGTGACAGCAATACTTTAGTTATAATATTATCGCTACCTTAAACCTTAGTGTTAAGTAATATCGTTACATGAAAACGTTTCTTGTGGTCAATCCCTCCATCGATATTTATAATGTAATAGGAAAGAATTCAGTGTACATTATTTTCAATCATCTTGGGGCCTAAACACATAGAGGTAGGAACTCCTCTATGCCTAACCATATGAAACGACGCGAGTCGCGCGACGGAAGTCGCAAAAAAGAGTTGTCGTGGCGTCGCCGCTTTGCGCATTATTATAAAAGCAACCGCACCGCCGAAAAAATCGCAAGCGCGACCGGAAATGAATGTAGGTATATCGTAAACGCGGACAGCCGCGCGACTGCGCCGCGTGTGTGAGGCCGACGACCGTCCCGCTGTAGATAATTAGATATAACTGGACCGGGCGCGCGTGTAATCTCACAGAACAGCAGCGGCCGCACCGCTTGCCCTCGCGGCTCATATACTGTTTAGCCCCTTAGCCTTTATAGTCCGTGAGCCGACTGCAGATTTGCCTACGTCATATGATATCATCTTGGGATACTTGGCAGCATGTGGGAAAAAAAAAGCTTGTAGTATCATGTAGAGTAGGGATATAGAAGTCTGCCAGCGCGCAATTAGTCGGAAGTACCTGAAAAACGCCCTGTAAGGTGAAGAATAAGAATCCAAAAATCGCTTAGATAGAATATAGACAGCTTAAAATAATGTACTAACGAAGTGTATAAAAAGTAATTATGACTCTAATAAAAAAAAAACATAACCAGAAAATGGACTCCAGGCCTTAGAACCATAAGAGTACTCAGAAACGGTGAAGTAATGAAGTTTCGTTTTCACTACCAGATCTATTGACTCCAAAGAGACCAAATGTTGAACATGGCCATTCATTTGCAACGGTGAAATTACTGAGAATTATCATTACAAAGGTTTAGAAATTATGTAGCTAAAACTTGTTTAGATCAAAATGATTTCATTTGTAAAGGTAAATTGTAATGATATGCTCAGCAAAAGAAATGGCGAAATGCGCGAACGAGATAGAGGCGTGTGGAGATCATGCCCTACACGCCAGAATCCTATCCACTTGCAGGAGTTGGCTCTTTCTCAGCCAAAATATAAAAATAAATAATACTGCTCGATTTGTTTCATATAGTACATTTTTTATTTATTTAATTTTGGAATGTTTTATTAAACTGTGAAGATTTCTGGAAGCACTTTTGAACTGGGGATCTATAAGTAATGCTTTTTCATACATTTCTTTCGCCAAGCCATACTTTTTCCAACGATGGTACAAGACGCCTGTAACAAAGATTATAGGAAATATTTATTAGGTAGGTAGGTACAAAAAAATATAGTCAGTGTCACTCGGGATGATGAAAGTATTCTAATGATAATACCACATAAATCAAAATCTGTTCAGGCAATTAGAAGTTATGATCCATCGTCAGCTCGGAGACGTCCACTGCTGAATGAAGGCCTCCCCCTTAGACCGCCACAATGTACGACAACCTGCCATTTGCATCCACCGGTTGCCCGCTACTTTTAAAATATAGTGGGAGGCCGCGCCTACGCTGCGTCTTCCGGTTCGACCATACTACATGTATGCAACATCCATACCATATAACCAGACAGGTAAATAATACCAGTGCCCTGTTTTATAAAGCTAGAAGTACAAGCTTACAATTGTGCTAGCTTCTTGCACCAGTAACTACAAGTTATCAGTTACAGGTAGATGGTTTGTCTTTAACTTTTAGACAAGTCCTTGTACTTGTAGTTTGTACACTGGTTGTCTTGTAGTTTTAGAAAACAGGGCCCAGTTGTTGCAGGGACTTTGCTGGGTTCGCTCGCGCGGCGACAAAACCACCAAATCAATAAACTTTCTGTTAAATAGTTCTACTTACCCAAATTAGCATAATGTATGGCTTGAACTGTATCATTGAACAGGTTAATGGCTCTCAAGAAATGTTTTTCGGCGTCTTCATAGCGATCCATTTTGCCGTACACATTGGCAATAGCAAAATTAACTGACGGTGAGTTGGGCAGCTCCATTAGTGCCTTCGGTATCACTTGTAACGCTTTATCCAATTGTTCTACAATGAAAATAATTAATGAGAAAATACACTTATGACTGTAAAGTCGGTAAATCGGAGCCATTACTTGATCATTAAGAATAGTGAGATTACAAGTGTCCTCATCAAGCTGATCCGAATAAGTGTATTGTATTAAATATACAAGTAACTTTTTCAAAAAAAAAACAACCGACTTCAAATAAATATGGCACCACCTCGGGAATATATAATTTCATATAAAAAAATAATTTTCTAAATAGGTCCACAATTTACGAAGAAATCGGTGAACATACATAAAAAACATGCATACTGTCGAACATAGAACCTCCTCCTTTTTTGAAGTCGGTTAAAATAAGGATTAACAAAAGGATAGGTGTACCAGGCCATAAATATGGTTGGGGCGGAGCCCCTTTAGCATGGGCGGATCCAGCTTTTAAGTCACGGGGGTCATATAGTCGAGTCGAAGTCTAGTTAGCAGTCAGGCTCCAATAGGCTAGATGACTGATGTTTAAATCGTTGAAACCAATAGCTTTGATGAAGAATTTAAGTAAATATAGTATGTTTATTGAAAACATTATTTAAAATCGGTTAATAATGTTCTGATATATGAGCGTTTAAAGTTTTTGTTAGAGACAAGTCTGTCCCTTTCCCACAAAACAAAAAATGACGTCACGCCTTACTTGTCAGAATAGAATTTATATGGCGTCCGTCAGGACGCCACTTGTCAAAGTGACGTCACGATTTGCTGTTTCGCCTCTCTGTCTAGCATGATATTAAAATGCTTATAAGTTGCTTATTTTTGATCAGATTTTAATTTACTTTTCATTAATCAGCTATATTTATGGGCCACATTTGAATAGGACAATAAAAAAAAACCAGTCATCTAGCATATTCTTGTACAACTAGAAAAGCTATCAGTAGTCGACCTACACTCATCCCAGGGGGTCATGACCCCCATTACCCCCCCCCCCCCCCCTGGATCCGCCCTTGCCCTTTAGCATCCGAAGAAAATAATAAAAATGGTCATCTGTCACCACCTCGCACCCCTTTGCTTTGCTCTGTTTACCCCCCTGCCCCGCCGTAAAACTAGTCTAGTCTAGTCTCCTTTAAACATTTTTGGACCACTTCCCCCAACCATGTGAAAGCTATAGCTACACCCGTGATTCGATGTACTCTTTCACGTTTTACTTCCTTCTTTAGGTATTGGGAGGCCAGAACAACCGCGTAGTCTTTTCCCGTCGACCTGACCATCAGATTTTCTTGGCTATCAGAGGGTTTCTACGGGCGTCGTATCCGAAATGGTTGAGTACTTATCCGTTGAGAACTCGGACTTATTACCTGTGTTGTCTAAAAGTGCTAAAATATTAGTCCAGGCCAGATTGTGTTTAGGGCTCAAGTTGATTGCTTCCATCCATGAGTCCATTGCCGCTTTGGTTTCTTTCATTTCCAAATGCTGCAATAGTATGTAATACTGATATTAAAAATGAAAATACCGGAACGCGGAGGGGATGGAGGCGTTAGGTCAGGAAAATATTAGTTAGTCGTTTTAGGTTAAGATTGCGTGCATGCCCGAAGCACTCATGCTCGCTAAAAAGCGTCTTCTTGCGGCGGCGTCGTGTTTCGTGTCGCCCTCTTCCAATATGGTTGAGGAGAGCGATGGCTTGCACATGCGTCAGCTCGTGAACGGGTGCTGCTTGCGGGAGCTGGACTGCTCGCGGTATATACGCAACATAGATATAAGGAAGATTTCCTCTTGAATGGGTTTGGTCCGTTTTGTTTTTAATTGATTTTCGTAGTCAGCTACTAAAGAAGAATTATTTTTCATTGTTTCGTAATCAATTATGAAACAAGATTTTTGTTGCCCTTTTGGTAGCCTTTTGGTTGTTGCGGTTTCGTAGTCAACTACGATAGAGGAATTTCAGTTCCCTTTTCGTACTCAATTATTAAATAAGAATTTTAGCGCCGTAGTAATTAATAGCGTAATTGAATATTATATGACTGTTAATCTTAATAAAAAGCACGGACCTTCGTACCTGGATAATAAAAACAATAAAAAAATAAAAATCAAAGTTTCTGTGTCGTGTTTGTTATTGATTTTGTAAAGAATAGTTTAGGGGTGAAGTCCGTGGTCGTGAGGTCGCGGGTTCGAACCCAGGCCCGTGCCAATGAGCTCTTTGGAGTTTTATTTACCACTGGCTTTGCGGTTAAGGAAAACCTCGTATGCTAGCCTGCATAGATGAAACTTAATAGCGTGTGTGTATCCACCAATCCGCAACTGGGACAGCGCGGTAGATATAGCCCAATCGCCATTCGAGGGTAGGCCTAAGTCCAGCAGTGGACTATTAAAAAAGCTGATTATGCTAGCACGTATCCCCAATACCGTCTTAAACTATGCTGGGTGGGCACACAAGAATTTGGGGCCCTTTTGGAAACTAAAGAAAGCGAATTATATTAACATTTATCTACAGCTAAATAAGTCAAGTGTTATCGAAATTGTATACTTATAAAAGAAAAAAAGGTAAAGTTTGACTTGATAATCTACATCATTTTGACTTAAATTTGATTAAAGTAACTTTTATTTTCGAACTGGGTGCTCACTGTTACTGCGCCCTACAAAAATATATTAGAATAAGTGCGAAAAAAATTGTCGGTCTTTCGGGCCCCCCTTAAAATGGGGGCCCTGGGCACGGGCCCCTTGTGCCCTTCTGGTAAAGACGGTACTGCGTATCTTAGGTTAACTCATACACATAGGCTGTAGGATAACGGGTGGTTCCACTAGGTGCCGCTAGATGCATAAAGTGCTAACTGTAATACATACCAGATTGCCCAAATTGTAATAGCAGTCTGGATAGTTGCGGCGATACTTTAGCGCCATACTATAGGCGTCGGAAGATTCCTTAAAACGCTTAGTGTTAGCTAGTACTATCCCCAAATTCATCCACGCAGCTGGAAATTCTTGCCTGTGAAAAAACAATATTTTAAACCTACTACCTAACTAACTGGTAGAAGGGAATAACATAAATGGGTAATCATTGTATAGGTACTTTAATTTTTAAGATAAGTATGACGTGACTTTTCCCTTCAACATTTATAAACGTTTCTTCATACTTTGACACTTCAGAGTTACATCATCATCAGCCAGAAGACGTCCGCAGCTGAACGAAGGCCTTCCCCTTAGACAGCCACACTGTCGTCGTCAGACATAAAACGTCCACTGCTGAACGAAGGCCTCCCCTTTATAGAAGGGTATTGCCATAATCCCCACGTTTGGCAGGCGGCTTGGGGATCGCAGAATGGTTACCACCGTTAACCAAGAGGACGCTGCTGCCTGTCCTCCGGTGAGTCTGGTTGCAGTTTAAGGACATACCCAAGCCCACTGTACGACAACCGAAAAAGAGCCATTACACTGGTAACAGCCTTTTTAAGAGGTTTGGGAAAGATTCCTGTTGTCCGTTAATGGTGGGATTAAAATGTGTCTGAATTGTTTAATTATTTTAGTTGAGATATTATCCCATCCAGCAGCACAGTCATTTTTTAAGCCCATAATTATCTTTTCTACCTCTGCTTCATCGGTATTTAGTAAAACAAAAGAAGACTGGATACTGCTACCCGTAAAGTAAGTGCTTGTATGCAATTTTGTCTGACCTTGCACTTTTTCCGCCAAGCGCTTACCAATATCAACAAAGAAACTATTTGCGGTGTTAGCACATGCCAAATGTGACGAGTTAGCTTGAAATAAACCTGAAGATGATTCATGTAGTTTCGAAGTATGAGTTACATTTTTAATATACTTCCATATCTTTTTGCTATTCGTTCCAGCCTTTTTTAGAGCAGATTTATCGTAATTGATCTTTACCTTTCTTAAGAGGTCGTTACAAAAGTTACGATATCGTTTGTACGATAGCTGCAATATGGAGTTATTTGGATTAAGCTTAGCTTTTTTATGAAGTCTATCTCTGTGCTTCATACAACGAATAAGACCTGCCGTGATCCATGGTTTTATGCTATAGTTTTTATTACTTAAAAGAATATCAACTGAGTTTTTTCTTATTGCTTGTTGAACATTTTCTAAAACAAATGAAATGCAAAACTGTGGAAGGGTAGATGACTGATGTTTATATCGTTGAAACCAATAGCTTTGATGAAGAATTTAAGTAAATATAGTATGTTTATTGAAAAAATAAGTTAAATCGGTTAATAATGTTCTGATATATGAGCGTTTAAAGTTTTTGTTAGAGACAACTCTGTCCCTTTCCCACAAAACGAAAAATGACGTCACGCCTTACTTGTCAGAATAGAATTTACATGGTGTACAGAGAAGTGACGTCACGATTTGCTGTTTCTTCTCTCTGTCTAGCATGTTATTAAAATGCTTATAAGTTGCTTATTTTTGAACAGATTTTCATTAATCAGCTATATTTATGGGCCACATTTTAATAGAACAATAAAAAAAAAACGTCATCTGCCTATTATAAACTCGATCAAAGTCTATGTTGCGTAAATCTTATCAAGTTTCTGTGTATTTAATTTAGAAGTTGTGCGAGTGTGGTTTACTTTAGGTGACTTGCAGTTTAAGGTCAGTAGGGCAGCATTGTGATCAGTTATTGTCAAGTTAATAACAAGTGCAAGCGATGGAAAATCTGACTCAAGCAAGATATGGTCCAAACATGATAAAACAATATTGAACCTATTTTTTCTTACGAGTTTATAACAAGTAATAAAAAGATTAACCTGACTAATATTAAAGTGAATAAAATTAACTGTCTGACAAACATAATGGCGGCTGTGAACTTAGGCGCGAGACGCTGCGCAGTAGCAAAAACTAAGCGTGCGGTGTGCGTACAATCGCAACGTCTCGCTTGCAGCGCACTTCACAGCCGCCATTAAGTTTGAATCGGTCTATACAAGCATTGCTGGAAGTAAGTTCGTGGTACCAACACTACATGCCAAATCATCTCACTGGTTCAGTTGCTTATATGTATAGATTGCTTCATTCTTTGGTTCTTCATTAAATTAAATAGTGGTCACTTACTTGTAGCTGACTGCTTTTCTTAGGTAAAATTCAGCATTTTCATACTGTTTCAGATTCTTCAGTAAATTAGCCAAGTTGTTCATTGCTTGATAATATTCAGGATACAGTCTGTAATCATTTAATTATAGCATTGTAAGGCTTTCAATCTAATGTTAATTATTTTTAAATGCTATAAAACGCAAATAAAATATGCGCCACTCTAAATTGTGCAAGTAGCATGAGCCACATTTATTTATTGTCAATTCGATGTTGAATCTATGGAAAACATCTTATCATCTTAAACATCTTTGACAAAATATCGAAGTATATCGAATTTGGTACAAAAAGGTGTGGTAGCTCCGTTGGTACATGACGCAATTTATAATAATGATGTTGTGGGTTCGAGCCCGGTTCCGTATTAATGAGTTCTCCTTAATATACGACATCATCATCATCATCATCAGCCCGGAGACGTCCACTGCTGAACGAAGGCCTCCCCCTTAGACCGCCACATTGTACGACAACCTGCCATTTGCATCCACCGGTTGCCCGCGACTTTTACAATGTCGTCGGTCCACCTATATACATATATATAAACATACATATAGTGGGAGGCCGCGCCTACGCTGCGTCTTCCGGTTCGCGGTCACCACTCAAGAACCTTTCTTCCCCATCGGTTGTCAGTTCTTCGAGCGATGTGGCCTGCCCTGCGCCACTTCAATTTGCAAACCTTGCGAGCTGTCGGTAACTTTGGTTCTTTGGCGAATATCCTCGTTCCGGATTCTATCGCGCAAAGTAACTCCGAGCATAGCTCTCTCCATTGCCCGTTGCGTGACTCTAAGTTTCTCCAAAAGGCCAGCAGTTAAAGACCACGTTTCAGTTCCATATGTCATCACTGGCAACACACACTGGTCGTAGACCCTTGTCTTCAGACACTGCGAGATTTTGGACGATAAGATATACGCAATTTCCCGAACGCTGCCCATCCGAGTTGGATTCTTCGGGCGACCTCTTTGTTGAAGTATTATTATACGTACCAGTTTAAAATTCTTACCATACCTACCACTGACTCTTTGTTGAAGGAAAACATCGTGAGGAAATTAACCTTCATAATTAAGTCTGGGGAAGAAATTCAATGACTAATATAACGTGGATGTGCCCACCCGCACTGGGCCAGCGTGGTGGTGTATGGCTTTATACTCTTCAAGAGTGACGCAGTGGAATGTTAAAAGCGGATACAGGTATTGTATTTTTCCACAAACCTGATCGCAGTTTTATATTCTTCCAGTGCCCGTACAGCGTCCTGATTGGCATCCGCAACTTTCGCAATATTGTAGTGTACTTTAGCATTTAGCGGACAGACTGAGAGACCGCTTGTGAACAAGTTATACTCCGTTCTCCATTCCAGAGACCGCTGCCAGCTCCGCATGGCGAAGGTCAGAATCAGCAGAGAGTATAGAAGTACACCAATCTGAAAAATAGAAGAAAAATTATACACTGTTTCACCCACATTTTGATAGGTCCCGTTGGACACCCCTTCGGGTACGGAACGTTGTGTTTTGTAGTGGTAGAATTCTAATGCAGTGTCCGCCTGGGGAAGTACCACCCCTTTGTCAGTTATTCAACCGCCAAGCAGCAGTGTGGAACCATTACTGTGTTCCGGTTTGAAGGGCAATGTTAAATTTTCCACACTCACACTCAATGTTACCAGTTAAATTACTGGGTATGAAGAGATTTAACATCTAATATCTCAGGGTGACGAGCGCAGTTCAGTGTGGCGCAGGATTGTGTTCGCAAGTTCACAATAGGTTAGATGACTGGTTTTTTTTAATTGCCCTATTAAAGTGTGGCCCATAAATATAGCTGATTACTGAAAAGAAAATGAAAATCTGATCAAAAATAAGCTACTTATAAGCATTTTAATATCATAATAGACAGAGAGGCGAAACAGCAAATCGTGACGTCACTTCTCTGTACTTCATATAAATTATATTCTGACAAGTAAGGCGTGACAACATATTTTGTTTTGTGGGAAAGGCACAGAGTTGTCTCTAACAAAAACTTTAAACGCTCATATATCAGAACATTATTAACCGATTTAAATTATTTTTCCCATTAACATACTATATTTACTTAAATTCTTCATCCAAGCTATTGGTTTCAACTATATAAACATCAGGCATCTACCCTATTATGGCACTGTTACTGTTAGTGGCAGGCGTGACGCTTACCACCAGGCGAACGTCTTGCTCGTCTCGTAACTTGTTTGTATAATTAAATAAAAAACGAAATGAGAATTAGAATTTTGCTTAAATGCGTATTTATTTTATTTTCTTATTCTACTATAATTATTATAAAAAACTTAAAAACGAGAGTGCCCCCAGTAGCAGGGCAGGGTGTGCCGGTGGTTAGGGCGTGTCATGACGAGCCTTTTGATTCTGACCCATCACTCAATCGCCTAGCGGGAGGCTCGTAAAGTGTTGGACGAGTCTTTTCGCTATAAGGGCGTTCGCCATGACGACTTCCTGGCCTATTATCGATTGGACGATTCAACACCCTATGTAGTCATTATAAAGGAACTAATTTTTGTTATAAATATCAAAGTAAACCGAAGACAAACCTTACTGAATGATTTCCTCTTTACAATCTTGGTCAGTCCAATCGCAATGAGTCCGCAATACCCAGCGGACGATATGTACAGTATTCTCTCAGCTACGACAAAGCCAACTGGGTAGAAGATGTTTGCTGCCGGTAGGAAGGGCATTACCATAAGCGCAGTAGCCAGTATCATACCTCTAGAATAGTAAAAATAAGTAAGTATATAATATAATACAACTTTGCTGCACATAGAAAATACGAATAAAGTAGGAACAGCAGTATTGGTAGTAGTAGTAATTAAAGTAATTATATTCCCACAGAATAATTTAATTATTTTATTTAGTTTTTTCCCTTTCTAATATTATAGACTAGCTGCTCCCCGTGGATTCACCCGTATGATGTGAATAGTTGTTTCGGCATGAAGAGGTTACAAACATACACACACAGGTACCGACAAGGTTTCGTATTTATAATAATTATAAATCTGATTTATAGTCAGAACTCAGAAGTAAAATTTAGAAATTTACCTGTTAGTTTCATGTCGATGCCTGTTATTTACCAAAGTCCAAAAAAGTAATATACCACAGAGATAAGTTAAAATCACTGGAAGTATTCTGTAGTCATTGATGCTGCCTATAAGAGGTACACAGCCCATGGACCAGTCATAGCAGAGCCACTGGGGCCAAACTAGTAACAAGGCGTTCAGGAAGTATATATAGTTAAATGTTGCTATCTGAAAAGTCATGAGGAATTTAATTTCCGCAGACACAACCATCAAAGTTGGTATATGATGTGAGTGCGTAAGAGACAGATTTATAAGTCTTTATTTATTTGCTACACAAAACAGAATACAGTCTTTACATATGCATTATATAGGTTACAAATAATTTGTTCTAGATTGCATTCCTTTATAAATGAGTACACAACATGAACAATATAGAAGCAGTAGGTACCTACATTTATGAGTCAATCAAACATTAAGTAGTATTGTAATTACACAATTAAACATAAGCAGTAAAAAAACTGAATAAAAAAAAAACAATTCACATTTTATAGATTATGGTTAGGACAGGTGACATACTAAAAAGAAGAAAAAGTAGTTGTTAACAAGCAACTCATCGATGCTGTTTCAGTTTTTTAAAAACGGCTAAGATATCACGTTTAAATTTAGCAAGTTTAAAGTTAAATATATCTATCGAACTATGATGGTCAGCTAGGATATCGTTGTATTGGCGACACATTCTGACCAGAGGGTTATATAAAGAGGTGTTGTTTGTATAGACCTTAAGCGAAAAGATTCCTGTGTGGGGGTAGCGAAATTTTGGTTTGCTATTAAAGTTTATATTAGAAAGAAGAGAAGAAGAATCAATCTGCGAGTGAATAATTTTGAATAAGTAAATGAAGTCCAGGTATTTGCGACGCGTCTCAAGTGATAATAACTTAAATTTAGCTAATCTTTTGGAGTATGATCGAAGTTGGCGACTGAGACCTAGCCTTTAGCTCAGTATATTTAGGTATTTAGATTGTACGAGTTCGATTCGTTTACTGTGAACATTGTAATAAGGCGACCAAAATACACCAAGTTCCCTGACCTTTGTTCTTTACTGGCCAGATGGTCCAGTCCAGTGTGGTTTTTTTAAGAGAACAAAACCTGTAAGTCTGTTACTCTAAAATTAAGATGTCAGTGCTTTAGCCTTTAAATGGTTCTTGGTGTAATACGTCTTATGATGTTTGCTATTTTTGGTTAGAATGTAATGCAAAGAATGGAAACGGACCAAGGTAACAAGGAATTTGTCAAAAAAATATGACACAGGCGGAATGAGTTTGTGGAAATCTTAGTCAGATAATCTGACTCAGGCATGTAAAACGTTAATAATTTGCCAAGCTCTACAAGAAACTTTATCATCACTCCACTCCATTATGTGTCTTCCAGAACTACCAACTACCTACAGATGTTGATCAATCCTCTATAAAGGTCTTTAGGAATCAAAGAAGAATAGGGACTAAAATATGACTTTTACCTTAGTAAAGGTGCTATTGGCAAAAGCTGCCGGGTTATCAATAGGCTGGAACACAGGCGTTGTGCCACCCATGAGAGCCCATCTTCCATAAAGCAGACACACAACTGCTATTGTGGCCAGACATAGTCGTAGAATAGAATCAGTTTCCATATGTGGTGCAGGCTTTTTGTTATTTTCTACTTTAATTTTGAAGTTGGTGACAAATTCATATAGCATACAAAAGCCCTGGGAAAGTACATTAACACATTAGCTAGATTTTTGTTTAGTTAAGCAATATATAATACCAAATACACCATTGTATATTAACATACTAGCATAGTAAATCAGACCATAATCTTTATTTTGCTTAAACAATTATTGCACCAAACTTTAAAAAATATAAATCCCTTAATTGTTGAACTTACTAGAATATAGAGCTTTTACTGTACTACTAATATTTGGATAACATATATTAGACTCACCAGTACTGTAACACCATTCTCTTTACAAAGCATAGATATTCCGGAGAATACTACTGCTGTTATAAAATACAACCATTTTAGTCTATTATTCAATGTTATGGCTTTCTCATAAGCCAAGAAGGCTAGGAAAAAAGTTATTCCAGCCAAAATATCAGCTCTTCCTACAATACCTGAAATAGCTTCGACATGTATCGGGTGAACAGAAAATAGCAATGCTGATAAAAATGCTTCATCCAGCCAAAATCTTAGTTTCTTATTTATTTTGAAAATTTTGCCACATGTCTGCCATACCAACAAAGTGCAAACAATATGAAAAAGTAGGTTTGTAATTTTAAAATGATATGCTATTAGCTCTTGTCCACTTAGAAAATAATTTAACCTGAAAATAAAATTAAATATGTTGTTGTGCCAGTAATTACTTAAACTTAACAATATTTCTGTAAGCTTTGAAAGAGCTAAGACAAGTATGTATAGGGATGCGAACTATTTTCCAAAAAGTATTTGTAATTTACCGGGTAAATTACTCAGCCTAAGGTACTACCGTAAAATGCTTTCAGCCATAATAAAGTGAAAAGTACCTGAATGACAAGATAGTAAAAGGGCGGTATGATTTGTGGCTCAAATTAGATCTTATATCAGTTCCCCAGAAGTCATTGGACAAGGCAAATGCCCAAGAACTGCTAAAAACGTCTTTATTCTTTACTATCGCTTCAGAATCGTCGAACACAAAATCGCCTTGTAAACTAAACATATACGGAACACTGGATAAGCATACGATACAGATTAGTTTGTAAGTCATAATTCATGATCTTATTTATTATTAGGGGGCAACTTTAATTCATGAAATTAAATAAAAACAATTCCACAACAATCTACGCTAGAGTAGACATTTTGTTTGGCCGATCCTATTTTCAGGCAGTAACGTTCGTTCAATCATTCGTTCAATTGTTCATTCTTTGTTCATTCAGCACCACAGATAATAAAATCATTCATTCTCTAAGGTTCAGTATTGCCATTGTGAGGACTGAAAATTCATCGATATTCTGATGATATGATGAGCGTGAATAGGTTCCTTTAATAAGATAGATGAGAGTTTTGGCAGGAACGCGAAAAAACCATGTCGCTACGTTGTATTATTTTCCTAAACTTGTGTTTTAGCATATTCATGGTGGTGTTTTATTAATTATGCTGATTTACGCGCAAGAGTGTAGGCAAGTGATATAATGTAGTGAAACCTGTCTTTTCGTGTTGTTTCCAAACCTCCGAAGAAGCTTGTAGTAAAGTTTCTACGACTTTACTAGGGCATGCCTGGACTTGGCTGTGACTAACTTGACTTGCTTGAAAATCATCAAAAACTTGTTATTTAAAAATACTTGACACTGGTAAATGCACAAAGTGCGACGCCATAATTCTCCTAGGAGGAAAAATGTGAAAAAAACATAGATGTCAATGTCACTGTCAGTAGTCAAAGTCAAAATCGGAAGTCTGAGTCGACTGGACTTAACCAACAGGATTGCCAGTTCAGAATTTTATTTGCTAAAATTAGCTATCTTTATTTGTATGGACGAATCTGGATAAGATACTGATACGAGATAAGATAGACTGTTATAAGATACTAAAAACAATCTCCGTTAAATTATACATCTAAATAGATTTAATTTAATATTAAGAAGTTTTTACAATGTTCAAGTCCGGTACCTTATTTTAATATTAAAATTGTAAATTGCATTGAATTTGACTTATGTAAGTTAATTACATATTTATAAAATGTCTGCGTTCAATATATAATTGTTACAATACTAGCTGCTCTCCGTAGTTTCACCCGCGTGATGATAATGATGATGATGACGATACAAAATAACTTGTAAAATGTGTAGTTCCGAGAAATAAGCTATCTCCATCCAAATTGCCATTACCACGATTAAGATATAGTCGAAAAACATTATAAAGTCGTATAAGATAACTTGAACTTTGACCAAAAAACAAATAGAAAAGCTGAGAATATTTCAGAGAGGAATAGAGAGGTGAAATAAATAAACGTGAAATAAACGTGAAACTAAAATACCGAGTTTAAATCGCACACATTAGAAAGAAAACAAAAGGCAAAGATGTCATGAAAGAAATTTTAAAACTAAAATGGAAGTGGGCTGGCCACATACACAGGCTAGACGGAAAGAGATGGGCACAGATATCAACTAACCCCTAGAGATAAAAAACGCAAGAGAGGCAGACCAATCCATAGATGGAATAAAGACATCATACAAATCGCGGGAAAACTTTGGACTAGAACTGCCAGAAACAGGCAAGAATGTAAACAGCTGGAGGAGGATTTTAGCGCTATAGGCGGTTTTTATACAGATACATTATATTAACAAATAAAATAAAAACAACTATAACTACTATACTACTAACTACTATAATATACTAACTAATAAAATACTAACAAATTTTTAATAGATATCTCATACTAACCCTACTAAAATAATATCAATATCAAACTCTGTTTGATATTGATATTAAAAAAATCGGTTTTAAATTGTATATACCCACTTGGGTGTGACATTAAAAAAAACCGATTCATTACGATATAGGATGAAGACGATGATGATGGTGAGTGCACGCCCTTGTCTACACTGCTCGGCCTGGCGCCTATCAGCTAATCAAAATATCCTAAGCAGCTTAGCATATTTTATAGTAGTTCAGCTTAGCCTAAGCAATTGTGTTTTTTTTAATGACTACCAGCTTAGCATATTTTATAGTAGCCGAGAAGGCAACACTGTGTCGATCCTTTTGCTGCGTCCGTAATGCGCTAAAAGTGATAATATCGCGAATCCGACCAAATTTAATAGTCACAAAATATAAGGGCTTTGATTTGGTTGAGTAATACTTCTGACTTTGGTCGGATTCGCGATATTATCACTTTTAGCGCATTACGGAACGCAGCATTTGTCTCGTCCTTGCCTTAATTTGTTTTGCTTTTGTTTGATTTTCTATAATATTGTAGATTTATTGAGTTGAATTTTAGGATGATGGTGTTGCTGATTCAATATGTGGCTTATGAGTGGATCGGAAAATCGCAGGCTATCATAGAAATGTTCCGGAGAAATTATAACCTATGGAGTCCTCCATCATCATGAGTAAAGGAGATCAAGGAGATCAGGAGTAAAATATTTGCTTATTTGTGTACCTCCACCGCATAAATGCTTCTTTATTGTTTTATTTATGATGCCGGTGCTCAGCCCAGGTAAAGGAGAAAACAAACAACAATTCTGATACCTAGGGAGGTTCACAACTGCCGACAAAGCTGATGTATCTCACTGAATAATGTAATGACTTACATAAGCATTTAAAACGTTTTTATATTAAAAACTTCTGTTACCTACCTGGACTGACAGTTACTCATAGTTTTAGTTATGTCTCTTACATGAATAATAATAAAATCATATTATTAATAAAACTTGTTTTTATTTATATAAATTACCTACTATGAACTGGCTTACTGATACCACCAATTACCAATTGTTATTACCAATTATTGAATAAGAAATTGCCAAGTGCAAGACATGTTCAGCTAGGTTACTTTTAAGAACAAACTGTGTTGTGGTCAGTGCTGTAAATAGCCTTCCATGTGCCCGGTGCGAGCAGCCTATAATTGCATCCTTGAAAAGAAAAATATTCAAAACTTGTTCCTACTCTGGTAATTTTTGCGCCCCCTCAGGACCAGTGCCCTGTGCCTGGGCACTGCTGTCACGCCCTATTTACGGCACTAGTTGTGGTGTATGGCATGGACCCATCCAACTCGATCATTCAACATTGTTTGTTATTTGATGTAAAATAAGACATAAATTATATAACATATCTTTTGTTCTGTGATCTTCCTGTACTAGTCTACTACATAGTAACTAAATTCTACCTAAAGTACTTAGTATATTATTATATTATCTTTGACCTAAAGAAAGTAATTAAAAGTGACCGAAGCTAAATGTAAAATTTAGTATTTAGGCACAGCCTGTATATCCATAATACAAGTGATCCACGGGAAGAAAATATTACCCCTGGTACTGCCAGGTGAACTAAGGTGGACCATGAGAAGAAATAAAAGACCCTGGTACACCTAGTTATCTTGAGGTGGACCACAGAAAGAAAAAATGCCCCTGGTACAGGTGAATGCCCAATGCCAATGCAATGGGCAATGCCCAGGTGAACAGTGTAGGTGGACCACGGGCAGGGACCAATTCAGTTCAAGCAGTTTTGATCCGGGCCCCAAAACAAGATAATAAAGGCCGATTTGTTTGGTTCCCAAACGCACCATATTCTTCTTAGAGGTGGTTGTGCAAAGCTATAATTACAAATGGGGTAGGTACTCTAAGGTGTGACCGTTCTTCAATGTCCTGCCAATGGAACCGCTTTTAAAAATTTGGAAGAAAGAGCAAGAACGAAAATACATTCCATATTGATATAATTAGATACAACACAAATTATTAGTGCTAGTGCTTTGACACACTTCTTCGATTGATCTGGCCACTGGTCTATTGCCGCATGCTTTATTTTCACAGGTATTGAAGCCACTGCTCCCACAATATCTAAATCTTCAAAGCAGGCTTTCACATCTAAATCTTCCCATAGTCTGTAGTTCAATAGGTGGAGGTTGACACTATCGGAGGGCTAATGTTAATGTAAGGCCATAAAATTGGGTCAATTGTCCTTTAACCAACATTCCATGGTTCTCGCTTTGTGTGGAATGGTCCAGTTGGAATATTCAAAGCTTTTGGTAAAATAAAGTTTGGCTCGTAGCAACTAAATAAAGTAGCAACAGTCTCCATATGATCATCGTGGTGCTTTGTGACCACCTTGTCTAACAACACCCCACCATACAACTATGACTGTGGCCGGATGATGGCCTCTTTCCCCGATGATGGCACCTTCTCAGAAGCTTCTTTGAACTTCTTTTCTACAGTTAAGATTTTCTCATTCGTAAGTATGATTTGCTATTATACACCCTTTGCGTGCTCCTGCCACAACTTCTTCGCTCTGGTCGCTCTAATGCGGCGCAGAGCTGCTGTATGCTGTAAAAGGGACTTCAGCAAGTTGATTTCGACTGGTCTTTTTCGTGCCTTGTGATTTTGATGGCGTTTTGTTTTGCTATGTTTAAATGTTGACTTATGGGTCATAAGAAACACCACCTTTTGTTTACTGCACTTTGAAATTTAATTCGTACAGCCCTTCACCCAATGATATTATAGGAGGGAGATATGAGTAGGTAGAATTTTGAAATACTTATTCGAATAGGTAGGTACTTATTTCAAAAGTTAAGGAATAGACTTTGATTAGGTAGGTATATTCAAAGTATATTGGAATAGGGATATGTAGTAGGTATTGACTAGACTTCTGTAAAGGTAGGTAGGTAGGTATCATGGGTAGAGTTCCTACCTCTATAGTAGGTATGTTATTTAAATTTATTATGTAGGTAAAGTACCTAACCTCATAGAGAAAAGTACATAATAAAATAAATTTACGCTTTTTTAGGGTTTCGCACCCGAAGTGTCTACTAAGCTACCTACTACCTACTATACCTATCTTACTAGCTGATCCGCCCCGGTTTCACACGGCGGTAAATAAACCGACACGTTTGTATGTACCTAATATCAGCGACGGGATAATGGAATGGACGGGCCCAGCGCTTGCAAATCGATCATAATTACCAAGACAACACAATCAAGCATACCTAGCTAAAAGTATGCATAGGTAAAACATTTGTCGGAAAATAGAGATGTCGAATCTAATTACTGCATGACGAAAAGAGGACATGTACATGTATTAGAAGTTTGTATTGTCGTATCGTACAGCTCGCAAGTCGCAAAGTCAGAGTATGACTGAAGCGAGTGGAGAGCCGGCGCTCAACATAATTATAGTCTTCAAAATCCGTGCGCTTATTTCCCGTCCATTCATCTTATCATTGTCGCTGTGTAATAGCTGTGCCACGCGGTTCCACAGCGTAATGATGAAAAATGGCGAAGATGAGTAGGTATTAAAAAAATGCTATAATGTTATCCCCGTTATGTCCCGGCATATGAGTTACTTATCTCCAATCCAAGTTTCATTAAAATCCGTTCAGACATTTGGCATGAAGAAGAAACAAACATACCTACACACAGATAAACTTTCGTAGGTATTTATAATATTAGTGTCATATCTGTTGTGAACTACTTTATACTGATCAACCTTCTTGATGTTTTTAATGTAATGCGTGTGACGGACTTTGAGTGTCAGAATATAAACAACGTGTAAACTAAAATGTATTGTAATTTATTATATTGGCGACAATAATTATTTTTTAAACGAAAATGGACTCGAAACAGTTTATAGAGTTCATGAAATTCCAACAACAATCCCAACAACAATTTGTGGAATTGTTGCGTGCCCTAACAACACAACCAAGCCCAACAACGTCCCGAACAACAAATAATGATTCGGTAAGCAAAAAAATTTCACATTTTTGCAACGATAAGTTCGATCCAGAAACTACATCAGTGGACAACTTTATAGATTTTTTCGAAGCTAAATGCAAGATTTTCGGAAAAGATTATACAGACATTCAAAAAGATCTCTTCATAACCTGCTTACCACCAGAAGTTTTCCACAAAATAAAAACCTCGTTCATAGGCACTTTGGAGGAACGCTCTTACGATGAATTAAAGACAAAACTATACAGTTTCTATGCAAAGAAAACAACACGATACAAGGCTCTCACACAATTTTGGAGTTGTATAAGAAAAGAAGGCGAATCAATGGAAACATACGCAAACAAAATAAAGGATTTGAGTAAAGATTGTGGATACGAAGGGAAACTTCTAGAACGCCAACTACGTGACCGTTTCGCGACCGGTCTTAATCATGAAATGTTAGAAATTGATTTGAAACAGAAGTGGCCGGAACTACAAAACGAAGATAGTGACGGAAATATGATAGAGGTAACATTCGAACAAATTTTTGCGATTTCACAATCTAGAGAATTGGCAGAAAACGATAATTCCAACAACGACCACGCAGTACAACGCATTAAACAAAAAAATGTGAACAGATCCTCTACGAACATCTACAAACAACGACCGCTTACAAAAGATCAATGCAAAAGATGCGGTAAGACCGAAAAACATGAATTTACTGATTGTGTAGCTTTCAGTCACATTTGTAAAGCATGTAACATGAAAGGACATTTTGAAAGCTGTTGCCTGAAGACTGGAAAAGCATATTTGTCATTTCGACGTGGAATTTTAAACAAAAAAAACGTGAATAATGTGTTAAATAGGAGAAACAACAATGATGAAACAAACAGATATCGAGTGTCTACGACAAGTAGTTCATCAGACAACGACAGCAACTATGATTTTAATGTACACAAAATCAATGCTAATACAATGAGATGTAAAAAGATTGACGTCAGCATCAATGGACTGAAATGTACTATGGATTGGGATCCAGGTTCTATATATTCAATAATAAGTACGTCATTTTGGAAGAACATTGGATCACCGGATTTGACAAAAGGACCAAAGCTACGAGCTTATGGTGATCACAAACTAAAACCAAAAGGTCTAACCGACGTCAAAGTGGAAGTTCAAGGGGAATTAAAGATTTTACCCGTAATTGTAATGACACAGGCAAACCCAATGCTTTTTGGTCTCCAGTGGAGCGAAATGTTTAACATGAATTTCCCCAGTTCAGTTTACTCAATTCAAGTTCAAACGATGTCACTAAAACAAATAATTGATGATAATAAAGAACTTTTCAATGACAAACTGGGTGATGTAAAAAATTATGAAGTTAACGTTCATATCAAACCTGGAACGGAACCAAAACATTTACCAGCACGACCAATTAAATTCAGTATGCGGAAAAACGTTGAAATTGAACTGGAACGTCTAACAAAAGAAGGAATTATTGAAAAAGTTGATCCTAATAAAACAGCAATCGAATGGGCTACACCAACTGTAAACGTAGTGAAACCGAACGGAAAAATAAGAATATGTGGAGACTATCGTACTACTATCAATCCAGTGTTGGTGACGCATACTCATCCTGTACCACAATTTGATCACCTAAGACAACGCCTTGCTGACGGAGAGAAGTACTCAAAAATTGATTTGAAAGACGCTTATCTGCAATTTAAATTAGCACCCGAATCAAAGAAATACCTGACGATATCGACACATAAGGGTTATTTCCAGTACAATAGAATGCCATTTGGAATTACAACTGCACCATCGATTTTCCAACATTATCTCGAAAATCTACTAGAAAACATTCCTCACGTGGCAATTTATTTCGATGACATAGCTATCACGGGCAAAAACAACGAAGAGCACCTAAAAACACTGGCAGAAGTCTTAAATAAACTTAACAACGCAGGAATGAAAGTAAATCTCAAGAAATGTGCTTTCCTGCAAACTGAAATAGAATATCTGGGACACACAATAAACAAACAAGGAGTTCGCCCTACGAGATCAAAAATTGAAGCAATTCTCAATGCACCACCTCCTGTCAACACAAAAGAACTACGATCTTTTCTAGGTCTGGTAAATTTTTACGAACGATTCATACCAAACCTACACAGTATATGCGCAGAATTGCACACACTCACAGGACACAAACAGAAATGGAAATGGACGGATCACGAAAATGCAATTTTTGAGAAAACTAAGAAGTGCATAACAAAATCGAAGCCTTTAATCGCATTCAATGAAAAATTTCCTCTATTTTTGGCTTGTGATGCGTCAGAGAAAGGAATTGGCGCTGTCCTTTATCATAAAATGAACAACATAGAAAAACCGATCGCGTTTGCATCGAGAAAATTAAAACAAGCTGAGAGCAACTACTCAGTGATAGATCGCGAAGCCCTTGCTATATTTTTTGGTATAACTAAATTCGACCAATTTCTACGCGGATCAAAGTTCACACTGGTAACAGATCACAAACCGCTTATACATCTACTAGGAACCAATCGAAACTTACCAAAACTAGTGAACAGCAGACTAATCCGATGGGCTTTAGTAATCGGTAGCTATGATTACGATATTAAATATACAAAAGGTGAAAATAACATACTCGCCGACCCGCTATCAAGACTACCAAATCCTAATGAACAACCGTCTACGGCAGAATGTGCAGTAAATAAAATTGTGCAAAAGATCAGTGAGTCAATGATTAATGAGATAGCTATAAACGAAGAAACTATCAAGGAAGAAACCAAAAAGGATGTCACGCTTTCGAATGTTCAACAGCACATAAGAACGAATTGGAGCTCCTACAGATACGAAGACATTTCTTTGCAAGCATACTTCAAAAAGCGTAACGAATTATCAATCGAAAACGATATTCTAATGTGGCAAGGTAGAATTGTCATACCGTTTTCTATGAGGAAACTCACAGTAAAATATCTCCATAGAGGACACCCAGGCATATCTGCCATGAGAGCACTTGGACGTTTTTACGTGTGGTGGCCATCACTTGAAGAAGATATTAACAGTTATGTTAAAACGTGTAACGGCTGTCAAGAAAATAGACCAAATAACCCAGAACTTCCAATTTATTCATGGTCTATACCCAATAAGGTTTGGGAGAGAATACATGTCGATTTCGCAGGACCTTTTCTAGGCAAGTATTGGTTGGTTCTCTGTGACGCCCTGTCTAAATGGATAGAAATTAAGCCAATGAACAGAACTACTGCTGACAAGCTGTGTGAAGAGCTCAATGATATCTTTACAACCTTTGGTTTACCAGAGATAATAGTATCTGACAACGGACCACAGTTCATTTCAGAAATATTCAAAAACTATTGCAAGAGAAGAGGCATAACGCATATCAGAGCATCACCATATCATCCACGAACCAACGGTTTAGCAGAGCGCTTAGTGCGCACTTTTAAGACAAGAATGTCTAGCGGAAACACGCGTGACGTAACAGAATGCCTCCGAGATTTTCTGTTTACATACAGGAACACACCACACAGTGCAACATTGAAATCGCCGGCATTCATGATGTTTGGTAGGCAACTGAATTGCATATTGGATAATGCTCGTCCTAGTACTAGAAAAACATTGCATTACAAACAAGTGAAGGCAAATATTTTGGCAGAAGGTCAACACACACACGCGTACATGCCTAACAGCAATGTTTATATGAAAACAAAGGACGAATCGACATGGAAACCAGGCACAGTAGAGAGGAGGACACACAAATACTCATACGAAATTAAAACACCGGAGGGTATCATAAAGCGAAGGCATGCCGATCACATAAGGCCACGTGCCGTGGAAGAACTACAAGCTCCTAACTCGCAAAACACACCGGGCACACCTTTCCACACTCCAGCAACGTCACCTGAAATTTCAAGAACGACGCCACCTGAGCCACCTGAGCCAGCACGCAGAAGTACGAGAGTAACGAGGGCTCCTCGTCGCCTCATCGAGGAGTTGTAGTGGATGGGGAGGAATGTTGTGAACTACTTTATACTGATCAACCTTCTTGATGTTTTTAATGTAATGCGTGTGACGGACTTTGAGTGTCAGAATATAAACAACGTGTAAACTAAAATGTATTGTAATTTATTATAATATCCATCCCCTGTTTCACCCCAAAAATCATTTCTATAAAAAAAATTGAAACATACATTTTTATTATGAATGAACTATGTATCTAAATATCAATTTTCATCATTGAACTTGAAAGGAGTAATTTGTTCATGACAAAAAATCTTAACAGCTTCGCACTCGCTACGCTCACGTGCGTGTTGACTTATGGTTTACCTATTATTTACAAACGACGTGAAATCCGCTCTAATTCGTCTTTTGACTCACTTCGGTCGCGCAATATTGATGCATTCTTATCAAGCGCCGTGTAATAAACAGCAGAAGTAGGTACCTATCATAAAATCATCCTTAACTTGGTCTGCTCAGAGTATAGACGAAGAGCTAGATATAAGTAGAATAAAAATCCTCAGTAGGTATATTGTACATTCCTTTTGTAAAGCACGGACCTCGGAGCAACCAACAATAGATAAAATATCTTTCATTATTCATGTAATTATTGTCTAGGTCCGTCGTGGATATGCCACCCCCCTACCTATAAAGAAAACTAATACTTGAGGTCGTTTTAAGTGAATCTATTAGATGGAAATTACAATAATATTAATTTAATATTCAAGACAATCTCAAGGATTCTGTCATGTCAAAACCAACACATATTTTATAGAAGAGTTTGACTACAAAGTATCTACACTATCAAGTAGGTTGTATAGATAGGTAGACACTTCACATACTCGGATATTTTTAAGAATTTATGGATAAATTCTTTAGTCCCGTTTGTGCACATAAAACTTGCAGTCTGGGACCATACAGTGGCTTTGTTAGCATATCGGCTAACTGCATCTCCGAGGAAACATGATTGACTGTGAAGTCTCCGTTATTAACACATTCACGAACGAAGAAATGTTTCAGTTGAATGTGTTTGATGCGCTTATGATATTCGTATCTAGGATTATGCGCAAGTTTTACAGCTGATTCATTATCCAGATTTAATGTTGGTTTTTCCATATTAATCAGGCTGCTGAGCAGGCGATTCAACCATATAATTTCTTGTGCACATTCGCTAGCTGCTATGATTTCTGCTTCAGTTGAAGATATGGAGACTGTAGTTTGCTTTTGGCTTCTCCAGCTAATAGCAGCTCCAGAGAATAAGCACATAATTCCAGATGTCGATCTTCCTGAACTCTGGTCTCCTGCATGATCTGAGTCGCTGTAACAGACTAAGTGTGAAGGCGACTCTTTCACAAAGGTCAGACCGTTCTGCTGTGTCCCTTTCAAATAACGGAAGATGCGTTTTACAAGCATGACATCTTTCTTAGTAGGTGCTCCTAGGTTTCGTGATGCTACACCTACAGCATAGGAAATATCAGGCCTTGTGCCCACAGATAAATATGCCAAAGCACCCACAGCTTGTCGGTAGGGAAAGTTTTCACTAGCGTTCGTTTCATCTCCCATATCATTTTCTTTGATCATTGGCGTTGGTGCCGATTTACAGTTAGACATTCCATACTTCTCCAAAACTTTATTTGTATAGGACTTTTGACATAAAGTAATGGTCTTGTCTTTGCACACGTTTATTTCCATTCCGAGGAAGTACGATGCAGGTTTCGTGGTTATTTTGAATCGCGCTTTTAATTCCTTAATAAACTCATCACCTGCATACTTTGTGTTGTACGCCATAAGTCCATCGTCAACATAGAGGCCAATAAAGACTTTAGATTGTCCTCTGTTTCGAACATATAAGCATGGATCCGCGTCACTCTGTTGGAAATCAGATTTTTCCAAGAACTCGGCTATGCAAGTATTCCAGCAAAGTGGCGCTTGTTTCAGTCCATAAAGGCTGCGTTTTAGCTTGCAAACTCTTTTCGTGCTGTCCTGAAAACCATCAGGCTGTTTCATGTAAATTTCTTCTTTTACGGTACCATTTAAGAAAGCAGTTGATACGTCAAACTGTCGCAGTTCTAGATTCTCTCTAGCAGCTATGGCAAGCAGCGCTCGTACGGTGCTCAGGCGAACCACTGGACTAAAAGTTTTGTCATAATCTACTCCAGGTTTTTGAGAGTAGCCTTTTATAACCATCCTGGCTTTGTACCTTTCGACGGAACCATCAGGGTTCATTTTTACCTTAAAGACCCATTTGCAGGGTAAGGCTTTTCGTCCTTTGGGTAAATCTACTAAATCCCAGGTCTGGTTATCTATCAATGAAGTTATTTCATTATGCATGGCTTCATGCCATTTTTCTTTATCAGGAGAATCAACAGCTTCTTTGAAAGTCACAGGTTCTTTTGGCTTATGAAGATTCTCAATTTCTTCAGCTGCTGCGAAAATAAAATTATCGTAGCGCTTAGGTGCTGTGATATGAGACCTGTCTCTCAAAGACCTCGTTTGAATTGGTACGACTTCAACAGCATCAGTACTATTAACAGTGTCATCATTTTCATCAACGAAAGAGCCGGAAAGAGATTCGTAATCACTTTCATTATTTGTCGGTTCCGTTTGCTGAACTAATTCTGTTCTGTTGGTTACGTTTTGTTGCAATGCTTCGTCGTCATTTTCATGATTTGTGTCAATTTCAGATTGCTGTTCTCCTTCGTCGTCACCGTTAAATGTAATAACCACTTGCTTGTGTGGTATTTGTTGCGATGTTTGCTGAGGTTGTTGGTGTAGAATCTCTTCAGAATCAAACATATCGGAGAGTCCATCTTTATTCTGTTCATCGTAGAACATTGTCTTCACAACTCTTACATCTTTTGATATCATGATACCGTTTTTCGATGGAATGAAGATTCTAAATGCTTTCGACGTTTCAGAATAACCAGCAAACATTCCAGGAATGGCCTTTGGTGCGAATTTGTGACCATTTTTCCCTTTTATCAAAACATATGTCTTGGAGCCAAATACGTAGAGATGGTTTATACACGGCTTTCTCCCAACCCATCGTTCAAATGGCGTTTGGTTCTGAATGGCATTGTTTATACTCCTGTTTGATAGGTAATTTGCAGTAAAAACTGCCTCGCCCCAGAATTTTAATGGTGCCCGTGCTTCAATCATCATTGCTCTCGCTTTTTCAACGAGGGTACGGTTCTTGCGTTCAGCAATTCCATTTTGGTTTGGCGTATAGGGTGCGGTGAGCCTTCGCAGTATTCCGCATCGTTTTAAATAACTGTCGAAGTCCTTGTTCACGTATTCTGAACCGTTATCTGATTGTAGAAACTTGATTTTATTCCCTGTGTACGTTTCCGCTAACTCTTTGAACTCTTTGAATTTTTCTAAGACTTCGTTCTTGTTTTTGATCATAAATACTCGACAGTATCGACTAAAATCATCAATAAAAGTGACGAAGTACTTGTTTCCACCTACTGTGTGTGTTCTGATTGGCCCACAAACGTCACTATGAACGATTTCAAGGCGTTCTGTTGTTCTTTGAGTTGTTTTCTCACGGGGAGCAGGTACTCGGTGCAATTTTGCTTGAATGCATGTTTCACATTCTGGCAAAGTTTCAGATGAATCAAAGTTCAATCCAATTAAGTTTTCGTTTTTCAGTGCTAACTTCATGTCTTTGGTGTTCATGTGACCAAGTTTTCTGTGCCAGTCATAGATGTTTGATGATTGCCCCTTTCTAGTAATGGTTGGAGTCGTATCATCGTTATCATTGGCCAGGTTGTTGCGCTCATGTTTAGGTTTGATGTAGTAAAGACCATCATCCTGTTTATGTGCAGTTAGAGTTATTCCAGGTTTTGGATTATTGACCGTAGCTTTATCTTTGGTAAAAAGAACAGAGCAGCCAGCTTCTGTCATCTTGCTGACGGACATCAAGTTAATAGACAGACTAGGTACGTACAGTGTGTCTAGTAGATGTGTAAGAGCAGTACCATCACCATTTTTTGTCGTAAACGAGACTGTACCTATTCCTTTAATCTCTGCAGTATGATCTTCTGTCGCGAAGTTCAATTTTCTAGAAGTACTCTTTATGTTCTTAAATAAAGTTTGTTGATAAGTCATATGCGACGTGCAACCACTGTCCAAAACCCATTTGTTGTCAATAGGATTCTTGTTTCCTGTGAGGAGACAATGCGTAGCAAAATGATTTTTGTTAGAGTCGTTGTTATTTTTACTAGATTTTTCTTTATTGTTCCTCCAGCAGTTTGTGCATATTTTATGATTTTTGCGTTTAAAGATGTTACCTCTTTGTTTGCATATCTTACAAGACGCGTACAAAGCTTCTTCTTGTACTGAGGGTTCAGGTTCAGTTTTCATTATGTTCTGGCTATGTCGTGCTTCAGACTCTTCAATAATTTTAATTTTCAGCTCGTCTGGCTTCGGAAGTGTATCTCGCGACTCAATAGCGACCCTGAAGTTATCGTATTCTGCTGATAGACTATATAACATCATTATCGTTAGCAAATCCTCGTTTATTAAAACGTCCATGTCAGCCAGTTTATCCACAGTATCCATAAACTTATCTAGATGACTTCGTACATCTTGTCCATCTAGTCTAGTTAATATGAGCTGTTTTAGTAGAGACGCCTTTCGCGCAGGTCCCTTACTGGCGTATGTTTGTTTTAGCTTGTCCCACACTGCTTTTGCAGTTGCGCAGTTTTTTATTTGTTTAAGCTCAGAAGGAGCGATTATAAGTATCAGTTCTGACCTTGCTAGTCTATCTCCTTCTTTGTCAGCCGCACTTTCAGCATTCGGGGAAGTCTCGATGTATTTCCATAATTTTTGTTTAATTAGAATGGCCTCAGCTTGAATCACCCACGTATCATAGTTTTCTCTCGAAAGAGGATCGATTTTTAAATTCGACATTTTTGATATAATAGATGTAGGTTTACATTTCTTCAATTTTTACGCTCTGCTACCATATAAAGAAAACTAATACTTGAGGTCGTTTTAAGTGAATCTATTAGATGGAAATTACAATAATATTAATTTAATATTCAAGACAATCTCAAGGATTCTGTCATGTCAAAACCAACACATATTTTATAGAAGAGTTTGACTACAAAGTATCTACACTATCAAGTAGGTTGTATAGATAGGTAGACACTTCACACTACCCCTCTAGAATTAAGTCTTGACACGTGCAAGGGACTTAAATATATATATTTTTTTAGGTATCAGCCATGATTCAATTCAATTTATTTATTACCAAAAAAACTTAACTAACACTTTTTTTTCCCATAACACAATATATCTCAAATAATATAGTAAACACAATAAAATTACATAGACATGTTAGGAATTTCGTTGGCAGCTGTTCTAGGTAACCCTGTATTACAACTACCATGATAATGGATACGTGACCCGCTTATCAAAATAAAATAATCTAAACTATGATAAAATGTTTTTTTTAAATTAATAATATAGTTATTACTTATAAGTATAAATATTTTTAATCCTTGTATAATTAATTATACACTTACACTTAAATAATTTTATAAAAAAAATAATAATACATTTTATCATAATTTAGATCATTTTATTTTGGTAAGCGGATCACGTATCCATTATACATATATATATATATCGTCTGTCCGTTCGATCGTCCGATTTAAAAATATATATACTTATAAGTATATATATCTAAAGGTATAAATAATTATTTATATAGATGACCCACGTAGACTGAGTTAAGGTGCGGGGGACCCTAAAAAACGATGCCTACAATCCATGGAGGTACCAAATCCTATGTTAAATGCCCAATTGCCTACATTATTAAAAAATATATCATACCTACATAAAACTTTATTTTTTAAATATTAATTCGTAAGCTTCAATCTGCCTGTTACAATACGGTTCACAATATTCAACAGGGGTATTCACATCACCATCGGAAAGATTTCCGTTCCCTGGATTACCCCTTCAAGTCACAGCTGTGATAGGATGGTCAGGGAACCTAATATTAATATGGCTTTTTTTTTCTGCCTCCTTATCCCTATCTTGTTGTTATTTTTCTGTGCTCCCTAATGTGTTTGCTACGGAATCCTAAACGTCATACTATGACACGCACTTGGCGTCTTGGCAATAATATGTATAGAATTTATAAGAAGAAAAAAATACATCAAAATAAATCATATAATGTACTAAAAAATACTGCAATTTATTAACGTAGGTACATACGTGAAAGATTTTAACATTAATTATCATAAAAAATTATCCGGTTATCTGTTTTCCTTCGTAGTTGGGAACGTAATAATATCTGTGTACATTGCCTTGTAATCATAGAACACATGAAAACATTAAGACAAAACCACACCTTTATTCACTTGCGCACGGCACAGTAAGCTTTATTATTAGTGTAATATGGATGCATTCACAGCACGACGTAAGATGGTACTGAGTGGAAATAGCCAAAACAAACCCCGATGACGTCCACGCACTACTAACACAAAGACAAAAACAACAACACATTCAAAATTTACTTGCACACATGCACAAAGACCTGACAGCACACTTACATCCGAAATCCTTAGAATTGCCAGTAAAAACAAAAACCGCAAGGTACATATTTCGTAACTTTTAAAGTTGACATACAAAGCTAGCTATTCATGGTCAAAACATTTTTTTTTAAATGTAAGCACAGAGAGAGCAAATATTAGCAATTTACTGTCAAAAATTACAGATATGTCAATGTCACTGTCAGCTGTCACTGTCATTTTTGACTCTAGACTGAGTATGAATAGCAGTTGCGATTTTGTTTTGTTATTTGCATAGAGCAGAGTAATATACTAGGTGGTTATTTGTTTGTTTGACTTTTTTTGTTTTTTTTTTTTTTTTTTTTTTTTTTTCACCGGCCTGGATTCTGGTCCTTTTGGCCGTATCATATGTTTCATTTCTTTTAATATTATTTTTCTATTGTCACTGTCACTATTTCTGTTTGATGTTTGACTTTTGAACCATCTACTTTGAATTTGAACTTGAACATTTTAAATTTTTTCTACGGTGTTAACAATAAAATTGAAAACTGGTCGAAATAGTTTTGGGATCGCAAGGATATTATGAAGTCGGCGGGGAACTTCTTCTTGAATTTCCAATATATCTGATATCATTATAAGTCTCTGAATGCTGAAAGCTGGGCACTCTAGTAGAATGTGCTCTAAATTGGCGTCTTCATTGTTGCAGTGAGGGCATTCTTTAGTATTTACTATCCTGAGTTTATGGAGGTGAGCTGGCGTAAGACAATGTCCAAACCTCATTCTACATATTATTGACGTAAAGTTTCTGCTATAATAGTTCTGGTGCATTTCACTGTGATACCAAGGCTTTGATTGGAGGTTATTTTGAATGCTGGCATACCATTGGCCTTTACTTTGGCTTATGAAGCTCCAATATTTATACCAAATGTCTCTTTTTTTGTTACTTAAAAAGGTGAACATATCAGTGAAAGGAATAGGCATAATCTCCCTGTGATCTTCATCCCATTCTCCACAGGCCACTCTATCTGCTTCTTCATTCCCAGTTATTCCTCGGTGTGATGGGACCCATTTAAATTGCTATGTTACTTGAATGAAGTTTAAATAACAAATGTCTTATTTTAAGTATTAAATAATTTTGCTTATAGGATAGATTAGTACTTTGAAGAGCTAGCAAAACACTAAGAGAATCAGAAATAAATATAAACTGACAATGATTTGAAATATTTTGAATATATACCAAAGCCAGATAAATAGCATAAGCCTCAGCTGTAAAGATACTACATTCATTGTGAATTTTGAAACATCTTGATCTGCATTTTTGAGGATCATACATAGCTGCATGGACACCTTTGTTAGATTTTGAGCCATCAGTATATATTCTATATGCTTCCACATCAGCCATGTGCTCATTAAACTCATAAATATTTAGAACCTTTCGAGAGTCTAGTTTAATTGGATCTAGTAAAAGTGCTTCGAATGAATGCATATACATTGGCCAGTTTTGGCTTTGGTACATATTTGTACATATTATTTTTGATTGAGCCATTATTGTACATGTTTCAGGTAGTGAACCGAAAACTACAGTTGATGGAGGAATTTCAAATTCTGGCAAATGATCAGATAATTCTGGCGGTAAGAATAATCTATCTGCAACTAATGTGTTTTCAATAGCTAGAACTTTAATACAATGTTTTGTAGCCACACCAAATCTTCTTATTACTAAGGGCTCTATACAAGTTTCTACTTCCATTGCATTAATTGGAGTAGAGCGCATAGCACCTGATATTATTCGTAAAGCCATGTTTTGTATAACATCTAACTTTTTGAGTAAATTTGGTTTTGCATTGATATATGCTAAACAACTATAGTCGAAATGGCTTCTTACAATGCTTTTATATAATAGATTCAAAATTTTTGGGTCAGAACCCCAAAAAGTTCCAGTTAATGACCTCAAAATATTGACGCCTTTTAGAGCGTTTTTACTTATATAATTTATATGACTGTGAAAATTGAGTTTATTGTCTAAAATTACTCCTAAGAACTTCTTTTCTTTAACCTTTGGTATAATTTCATTATTATATAGAATTTTTATGCGAGATTTATTGGTACCCATGACTAAACATGAACTTTTCTCACTATTAATATCTAATTTAAGGACATTATGGTAATAATTGTGTAGTTGATCTAGAGAGTCATTCAAAACCTTATTTATAACACTTGTATTTTTATCATTATAGTAAAGCAAAATATCATCAGCAAACTGTAAAATTTTAACATCAGTATGAATGTATTTCAAAATTAATGAAGTAAGCAGATTGTAAAGGATTGGTGAAAGGCATGCCCCTTGCATCAAGCCCTTACCTACCACATTTGGACCATACAAAATATTATTATGTCTAACATACAATTTACGGTCATTAAAAAGATTAAAAATCCATTTGATTAACTTTCCAGGTAATCCTAATTCTGCCAAAACAAGCACAAGTTGATGAAGATCTACATTATCGTATGCTCCCTGGACATCAAGAAAAACACATGCAGTTGTAGTGCGAGACAGTTGAGACTTCTTTAAATCAGCTATCAATGCTACAAAACTTTCAGAAGCGCTTTTACCTTTGCGAAAACCAAACTGAAATGGAGGTAAGATAACATTTTTCTCTACAAAATAGTCCAATCTGACTTTCACCATGTGTTCCAATAACTTTCCAACACAGGAAGTCAAAGAAATTGGTCTGTATGAGTTTGGATTATCTGCAGGTTTATCTGGTTTTAAAATTGGTATAACACATTGTGTTTTCCACGCTTCTGGTATTTCTTGCTGTGACCACAATTTGTTCAATAATCCCAATAATACTTTTTTAGCTGATACATGTAAATTCTGTAAAACTATGTAAGGGAAGTCATCTAAACCCGGAGTAGTGTTCTTTCTTGATTCCAGGGCACAGCATAGTTCATTCCACTCAAATGGTTTTAAAAAGAAATTAGCAACATCAGACTCATTATTTGACTCAAAAATTGCTTCCAAATCCAAAATTGATACTCCAGTGGGAGATTGTGACAGTTTGTTTAAAAATCCCGGTATAAATTCATCTGACTTTAAAGGTTTTACCACATTAATACGTTTAAATTTACGAATGTAGTTCCAGATTTTAGAAATGGGTGTATACCTATTGAATGTGCTACAAATATCTTTCCAACCATTTTTCTTAGTTTCACTAAGGATTCTTTTTTTATAGGCATCCGCTTTCTTGTATTCTATAAAGGAATCTAACGAATTATCATTTCTATATTTAGCCAAAGCTTCATGGGATTTCTGAACAACAGTATTGCATGTTTCATTCCACCATGGCGCAGGAATTTTGCTTATCTTTCTAGAAACTTTACGCTTAGGAATGAAATCAGTTTTAAGTTTATTAATCAGCTCACAGAAATGTTTGTATGATTCTAGACAATCATTGCTGTGTTGATTAAAACTAGAGAATACATTTTCTGACTCCAATCGGAACTTCGTCCAATCTGCTCTAGAATAGGAATACTTTTCTATATTACTATTTACATAATAATGTTCTGCTGAGGTAGCCAACTCAATTATTGTAGGGTAGTGATAGCTACCCAACGGGTTATCACCCACTTTCCAATTACATAGTGGAGCAATACTGGGACTAACAGCAGAGATATCTATAGCAGAAGCATTACGAAGCGGACTATTTACTGTAGTGGGACTACCATCATTTAAAATACAAAGATTGAATTCATCAAAGATCTCAAATACATTCTTGCCCCTGGATTTTGTTGTATTGCATCCAAATGCAATATGATGTGCATTGAAATCTCCTGAAATAAGACATGGAGTGGGCAGATTCTTTATTAATTTTTTTAAAATATTTTTCCTAATATTATTTCCTACGTTTTCATTTTCAGGTGGGCAGTAAACACAAAGAATACCGAGAGGACCTACATCAGTGTCTACCGATACAGCAATATTTTGGATATCTTGATAGAAATGAGTTTTAATCTGCTTAAACTTAATTGTATCTCTGATCAAAATTCCTACACCACCATGAGCATTGTCAGCATTCTTGCTTATGAAAATATAACCAGGAATTTTTATAATTGGAGAAGAATTTTTAAGCCAAGTTTCATTAATTAAACAGATGTCAATGTTATTATCTATTAAAAAAGTTTTAAGTAAGGGAATTTTCTTATTAATGCTTTGAATATTATGAAGAGCAATCCTGAGATTACTCATTATGCTTTGCAGATTTTTAAAAAAGTTTCTCTGATATGGGAAACTGTTGTCGCGGAATTTGAATTTCCTAATGAAATTAAAGTTTTGACAATTATATCAATTAATTTGTCATCGTTAATAATGTCATTAATTTTACTTGCAGAGGTTAGGGTTTGACCAGGAGTGTTCACCCTAGGCGGTCGCGCTACTATATTAGCAGGAACTCTTTTTTCCATCGGTACATTAGATGATGGCATTCTACGAGCAATCGAGGTGGATGCTAACGGTGTCATAGACACTGCTCGTGGAGTCAATGCCGGGAAATCTTGTTTGTCTATTTTGGTTATGTTGGCATAAGATTTTTTATTGTTATCTATTTTATTTTGTTTGAATGGACAATCTTTAGATATGGCCAAATGGGCCCCTCCACAGTTGATGCATTTAATAACATTATCTGTACATTCCTTATAGTTGTGACTACCAGAACAGCGTGAACATGCCTGCTCACTCCTGCATACCCTTGCTGTATGATTAAACTTCATGCAACGAAAGCACTGCATTACAGGTGGAACATATTCAAAAACTTGGTACCGCCAGTTATCCAGGTAGATAAACTGTGGTAGTGAAGTACCTACAAAAGTAACCGAGATGGTTGTTAGCGGCACCACATCCTCCCCCACCTTTTTCTTGAATCTTCTTACCTCCACAATTTCTTGGTCTGCTGAAAGCTTTATGAATAGCTCTTCATTGCTAGTTTCACTTGGGATATATCTGATCACACCTATTCTTTCGACAGACAAAGCTGGTATGTATGCCTTCATTTCATTGTCTTCAGGACATTTGTTTTTTAAGAAGTCATTTGCCGCCGAAGCGGTCTTGAATATCAGCATAATTTTGTGGGAATTAATTCTCCGTTGTTCATGAATTCCCTTCACATTTTTAAAAATCTTTGAGAATGACAAAGGATTTCTGTTCCCTATTTTATCATCTTTAGAAATTCCCTCAATGAACACCGGGAATTCAATTGCAGTGCTAGTATCAGGGTAATTCCTGATATAGCCAGGTTTGATAAAGTTTTTATACTTATCTGCAACGACGCTTTGTTCTGTGCCATCTGTCTGCCCAATCTTTCGTTTCTTAGAATTAATGGGTGTCCCAGCCAAATCCGGATCCTCTTCCTCCCCATCCGACTCCATATTAAATTACAAACAGAACGATCAAAAGTTTGCAAAATTAATTTTAATAGATTTTTTCGTGTTGAATAAACGCGCTCTCGGTTCCCGCCAAACCGGAAGTCCTGTTTGTTTGACAATTGACCAGTGTTTCCACTTTCAATTTCCGTTTTTCCCTAAAATTCCCTACAGAAAATTCTAAACTCGGTTTTAGGGAGCATGACCATAATAAAGAAAAAAAATCTAATTTGAAGCCGAAACACTACTTTCACAGTTTTTTGCTGCACTTAACATTGGATAGGCACTCTCACTCGGACAATTAATATAATATTTTGTCGCAATTGTTCTGCAATGCAGAATGAAAAACAAACCAACTGTTGGTGTAATACGACTTAGTTCCTATATCGTCTGTAACTACGGTCATAGTACAATTAATAGGTCAACTAAAACTAGACGGGTTACATTAATTACGAGTTTGAGACCATAAACACAAGGATTACCACATTAAGTTCGATATTTCTCCAAAACCTTACATAATACTAGTAGTAATTTTTTTCTACAAAAGGGAGAAATCCCTAAAAGTGGAAACACTGCAATTGACACTGATGAAAGGAATAATTCTGACTTTGACAATAACTTTCAGTCATGGTGTTTTTTTTTATTTATTGCTCCGCATATTGTGCATTCTGCCAGTGTCAAGTATAATAATTCAATTTTTCAAGTTTTTGATATCAAATCAAATGAGTTATAAAATCACAGTCGTTCACATAAAATTCAAGTCATGCACTAGTAAAGTTGTGGCGACTTAACCATAAGCTATTACGAAGTTTTGAAAACAACACGAAAAGACATGTTTCACCACATTATATTATGTCTTGCCCACACTCACGCATGTAATTCGACACTTGTCTTAATTAATAAAACACCACCATTTATCATTAATTCGCGAAATACACTAGTTTAAGAAAACAATACAATACAGCGACATGATTCTTTCGAGTTCCCGCCAAAACTCAGTCATAGTAAGTCACCGAGGTAAGCTCGTCTATAATGGACATCGCACTTTATGCATTTTGCGTAACCTAGGTACTTTTAAAAATATTTTTGAATTCATGAAAATATAAAATAAAACAAATCTTAGTCAAAGTCCCATAAAATAAATCATGGTTCAGTCCCTCGACCTTAGTAAAGTAGAGGCAACTCTTAAGATCTACTGAAACCTTTCATTGAGTTTTGAATATTGAGGGCAGTTTTGTATATAACACGATTCATATCGTGGTGCAACATGGTCCTCAATGTTTCCACCACATTTAATGACTTGCACACAATCATGAATACAAAACACCTCTATTTTGGATCAGTCTACATCCAAAAAAACATAAAATTAATACAGCAATAGGGCAATAAGATTTTTCCAGGTTTTACCATAACTACATTTATAAGAATTTTGGTGTCATTCATGGCGCTGAACCTGCCTGAAACTGGTTTAAGTCTTGAGATTTTTTTATTTTTAAGTGTCGAGTAGACAATATGAAATATAAACATCTATATCACTGCAATGCAACATATATTTCACAACTATAAATACGAAATCACACAGAACTACACGAGCAGTCTATACAATTCGGCTTCACTTCATTCCCATACAGCAGTGTTAATCCGAGGATTAGCGATCTAAGTCGCGATTGCGCCACACGCCAGTCAGTAACAGGATGAAGTTGTCAAAGAGGGAAGCAGGTCTGTGACCGTGCAAACCCTCGCAGACCCAGAGCAGTACTTGATATCGAGCTTGGAGCACCATGTGTCTTCGGGTACGGTAGTACACTTCGGTAGTACCGTAAAGTCTGTTTCACAGTTAGGTTTGCGAGCCAACCCACCAAGTTCACACACGCGCACGCCAACCGGTCAAGTCTATGTCAAATTATATTTATAGTTTGGCAAAAACGAGTATAAATTAATACGGGTGTAGAGTTCTAAGAATAGCAACCCCGTAATATATCAAAGAAAGATCGTCTGAAGGACTTGTATTCATGGCCATGATAAAAAATAAAACAGAAAGACGACTGTATGAATTTACCCAATGACGTGTTATCCACAGTATTGCCAGGAGAGAAAAAGTTTCCGTTTCAAGAGTTTTTGCCAAACTATACCGGCTCAACCACTGTCTACACTGTCATACGGTCGGGGATTGACCAAATGAGTAGGTCGGCCCACAAACTTTACTGCGTAGCACAAGTTTCAGTGTGTGCGGTCGCGGGCGGAGCCCCTCGCCAGGAGCGACTTGAGGATAGGGTTGTCAAGGCGCGCGGGCGCGGGCGGGGGCGCAGGCGCGGGCGCGGGCGAGTGTCAGTGGGGGTGGAAGGCGGCGAGCGGGGTGAGCGTGTGCTTGATGTCGAGCATGGTGCGCGGGTCGCGCAGCGTGGCGGCCGCGTGCGAGAGCTGCAGCGCGCACTCGGTGGGCGCGCCCGCGCCCAGCGCCGCGCACTCGCGCTCCAGCGCCGTGCTCACGCACGTCAGCAGCTCGGAGAACCCGAGCGATATGGCCGCGCGACGCAGCCGGTTCAGCTCCTGAAACAACGCATTTCAGTGAATACCGTCCTTTACTTTCCTTTTCATCTTTACTAAACTTAATTTGAGCAAAAAACATATATTTGAAGTTAGTAGGTTTTTACAACTTAATCTAAAGTTTGTGGGTAGACAGAGACATATAATATCTTCTTTAAACATTATGGACCCTGAGTCTCACAATACGGGCGTCATGTGTCGTGAGACTCAGCATATTCCATTTAGTTTTTGGATTCAGCAAGCTAGAACATTAACAAATCCAAATCTCATGATTTAATTCCCCCTGCTCATTCTATTATAGGAAAGCCAGAAACTCGAAAAAGCAACATATTTTCACGGTTGGTATTCGAAAAGTTAGAAGGAAGCGCACTGAATTTATTGAGCGAACTGCTAAACAGCGAAATGCGCTGCCTGAGAGTATTCCTGTGGTGTCTTCAAGTCTCGAGTGATCGATTTTATGAAGGCAAGCATGCTCCATCGTAGACCTAATGTCGCTTAACACCAGGTTAGATGGCGGACAAACGTAAACCTAAATGTTTACCATCCGACGTCCATAGGAAAAATGTAGTTAAGACAGACAAGTTAGTAATAGTGTAGAATAGGAATGGCAGTCACCTTGTATAGATGCTGCGTCTTGTCGGGCAGCTTGCGCGCGTGGCGCAGCACCTTCTGTACGTCTGCGAGCAGCGCGTGCGGGCGTGCCCACGCGCAGTTGGTGCTGCTGCCGCCGCTGTATGACCGCCACGACCGCACCGGGAACACCTCCGCGTTTGCGTCTGAGGAACACGTAGCGATTATTGTTATTAGCTAGCAGTTCCATCGATGTTTTTGAAATACTAGCAGTCGATTGACGTTAACGCTTTTGATTCTAATATGTGGGTGGGCCCACAGAAAAGCGAAGGCCCTACTTTACTTCTCTCTTCAGTGGGTGGGCCCAACTAAATCAGTTGTCTTCAGTTTCATTGTTTTCCAATTACTGTACAATTACATTCTAATGACCGGACGACCATTGACTATAGCGTCTATAGCATGGTCCCTATATAATAATAATCATTTATTTCAGATAACAAGAATCATTAAAAAACACGGGCCCTTATTATAATATACTGGGCCGGGCCGCAGAACGCTCAGCAGCAGGCAGGAGCGCGCGTGCGGGAGGTACCTGCGGTGGTGTCGTCGAGCGGCCCCAAATGGTCGAGCGGCCCGAGCCATGGCGCGGAGGCGGTGCCGGGCCGCAGCACACTCAGCAGGAGGCAGGAGCGCGCGTGCGGGAGGTACCTGCGGTGGAGTCGTCTAGCGGCCCCAACTGGTCGAGCGGCCCGAGCCATGGCGCGGAGGCGGTGCCGGGCCGCAGCACACTCAGCAGGAGGCAGGAGCGCGCGTGCGGGAGGTACCTGCGGTGGAGTCGTCTAGCGGCCCCAACTGGTCGAGCGGCCCGAGGCAGGGCGCGGAGGCGGTGCCGGGCCGCAGCACACTCAGCAGGAGGCAGGAGCGCGCGTGCGGGAGGTACCTGCGGTGGAGTCGTCTAGCGGCCCCAACTGGTCGAGCGGCCCGAGGCAGGGCGCGGAGGCGGTGCCGGGCCGCAGCACACTCAGCAGGAGGCAGGAGCGCGCGTGCGGGAGGTACCTGCGGTGGAGTCGTCTAGCGGCCCCAACTGGTCGAGCGGCCCGAGGCAGGGCGCGGAGGCGGTGCCGGGCCGCAGCACACTCAGCAGGAGGCAGGAGCGCGCGTGCGGGAGGTACCTGCGGTGGAGTCGTCTAGCGGCCCCAACTGGTCGAGCGGCCCGAGCCAGGGCGCGGAGCCGGTGCCGGGCCGCAACACACTCAGCAGGAGGCAGGAGCGCGCGTGCGGAAAGTACCTGCGGTGGTGTCGTCTAGCGGCCCCAACTGGTCGAGCGGCCCGAGCCAGGGCGCGGAGGCGGTGCCGGGCCGCAGCACACTCAGCAGGAGGCAGGACCGCCGCGCGCGCACCGCCTCGCACCACGCGCTCACTGTTCCCCACCACTCTGTGCCCAGCACTACGATTGCAGCCAATCCCTCCACCTAAGTAGGATTTCAATAACACTATCACTAAACTCTGTTCTAGATGCAGAGGCAGAATACTCTCTAAGTGAGACGCTTATACACAGTATTCGGATAAGGGAAACTCTGGACGATTCTTGGTCAAACTCGTTTCCTTTCACCTTGTTATTTTATGACGTAATTTTGTAGCTGCTAATATCATAATATGAAAATGAGATGTTTTTTAATTGAGCATTTGTGTAGCTTCTGATGGTGATCGGATTACAAAAGTATGCTATAGCTGCGATGGCAAAACTTGAATTGTGCCACAAATAATTTGTTAACCATGGTATTGTAATGCCCTCATGATCATAATCATCAGTCAGAATACGTCTACTGCTGAACGAAGGTCTCCCCCAAGGAGGGGTTTACCATAATCCCCACGCTTAGCAGGCGGCTTGGGGATCGCAGAATGCTTACTACCGTTCAGAGGAGGTTGTGTGATTATACCAGAAAATTTGTTCTAAATAAATAAAAAAGAAACTTTTATTATCGTACTTGTATTTTTGTCACCCTCGGCTTCGCCTCAAGAGAGATATACATGTGTACATAGACATTCTTTACTTTTGCTCCTTAGGTGAGTAATATACTATTTAATTTCAATATTGGCTAGCAATGGCAATGACCACCATCTCGTCTGATGTTAAGCGAAGATGCAGTCTACTGTTTTGCACGCTTGCTTAGAAGAAACCGATTCACTGGCGACTTTAAGAATCAATCGCATTCTACTATTTAGCAATTCGCAAAATAAGGGTGAAATCACACCGTTTCGTGCGTGTTTTTTGAATATCAACCATGAAATGGGCCGCTTTAGAACGTCCGTCGTTAGTAGAACGTCCATTTCTCTTCCTGTTCAGCAACAAATTCACCAATTGCCCCCGCCCCCTCCTGTATCCGCGCCTGCCACCGTTAACCGAGAAGACGCTTCTGGCTATTCTCTGGTGGTGTTAGATGCAGTTTTAGACAATAGACAATACTAAAATTGTGACGAAAAAAAATATTGTACTTAATTGCTAGTTTCTTTGTCACAAAACAACAGGGGTCTTATTTTTGAATCGTACGCAAGAGCTGCGGCATGCGAGCGGAGCAGAACTTCGAACGACATTGTTTAAAATAAGGTTCAATATCGTTAGAAAGTCGGCTCCTCTCGCATGCGCAACTTCGCATACGATTCAATAATAAGGCCCCAGGTCCACAACACTCTGTAAATCAACTTGGAACAGAATTAAACAACGAACATAATATAAATAAACTACTTCAGCCACTTTGCTTTTTTTACCTTGAGTGCACCATGTAGCAGGACACAGAAATTTGGCACTTTACTAGGATCTGTTTCTTCTTCATTTGAGGTGCTTTCGGTGCTTCCTTCCTGCAATGATAAAATTTTGGATTATTCGATTTCTCTCACTAATAATCTTAAATTTTTATGCGAGTAATAAAAGCATTGAATACCTTTGTCGGAGTTTTCGATCCATAGTTTTCTCTATTCGCAGAATTGCTATTTGTCTGAGTTTGGGGTATAATTACGTGTTTACTTATTGCTATTGGTGTACCTGAAAAATATTTAAAGATAAATAAAATTGTAGACCACGCCTTGTCAGCTTGGTTGCGTTATATTCGCGCTGTTGTGAGACCCGATATTAGTAGATTGTTTACCAAGGGAGGAAACAACTATTTTTAAGGGGAGAGTGTTTGTTTGAATCCAGAGCGTAGCGAAGAAGGATTTAAAGTACTCGAGCTTAAAAATAGAGTTGATCCCGAGGTGGACACTCTACTTTAAATCGCCCTCTATGAGAAAATAGGTAAGTGCAACTTATGAATAAGAATAGTATCTACGTTTATTTCATTCTCACTTCTCACTTTTTACTGAAGAAGATACACTGAATTAAAATAAAACAAAGTAAAATTCGAATTTGAGTAAACAATTACGAACGAAGGCGGAATGCATTACGCGCGTTTTTGTTGTTTTTTACAAACTTATGTTTTTGCGATTTATTATTATTATTAAGGCGAATGAATATTATACCCAATTCCTGTTGCTGCACGAACCCGACCACGTGTATCTGGTTAGCGAGCGTGTACGTCTCGGCGAGGCTCTCGTCGGAGATGGTCTGCGGCGCGGGGAACAGCTGCACGCGCGCCTCCAGCTGCCCGCACTTCAGCGAGCACCAGAACTCCTGGTACTGCTGCTCGCATAGCCGCGTCATTGCCGTTATTACCTACGCATTATTAGCTTCACTTGACACCATAACTTTCAATCGAACTAGGCACAAAATAAAGCAAAATACGCAATACGTTACAACAGATGATTGTTATATGAAATAGGATTACAATAAAGCAAAAATCACACCAAACGAAGATGGCATTGAATGAACATTATACCAAGGACGATTATACCATTTGAGCATTAGCGCAACCGTTGTATCAAACAAATGTTAATTGAAACAAAAGTATGTTAATAAAAAATATGCAAAGCAATGATTATACTAAACATTGTTCGGTCAAGTGAAATTATATTAAAAGTGATTATATAAAACCAGGGAAACGCCCCTTTTTTAGGTGTTAAAAAGTGAACCAGATATCATGATAAAGATCTTGCCTCTGTGAACGACATCCATCCAATGACCATTGGCCAAGGTTACGGCCTGGCCACGACGTCGGTCTAAGCGGGAGGCGGCGCGACGAGCGGCGCAGCGTCGGCAAGCGGGGCGAAGTCCATGCCACGTACATGCTCAAAAGCGAAAGCCCTACTTCTTAGGTTAGAACGGCTGTCAAAACAATGTTCTAAAGCAATTGTATAGAAAACTGCTGTGTAAGTGTAAAACTGGCGTTACACTTATTTGTATAGAAACTACGACGAAAAAAATGCCAATAATTGGTCGCGCATTTGAAGTAAAACGCTCGAAATGCTATTTTGCAACAGATTAAAATTGATCTCATTACGATGCAATGTGGTTTGGTTTCCTACGCGTCTATTTAAATTGTCTTTTTGAGTATTCTCAGTCTAAAAACATGTATATTGGCAGAATTGTCATTCTGCATTAGGTGCATTTGCACCTAATGCCGGCTAGCGCGGCCCGTCACATTTCCGTTATATTTACTTCTCTCTTCAGTGGTAGCGGCAGTCGCTCAATGCGTCACACCGCCACCGCTATCTGTTTCACGACGTGTCGTGACGTCGCGCTCATTCGTCCGTACATTTATTCCCGCCGCTCGCCGCCCGCGAAAATTGCTCTCGCTGCCGCTGAGAGCGGTGCGTCGTGGCATGCTTCATACATTTTAATACATTTGACAATTCCGCTTGCCACCCCGCGCTAAGATTTCGCTGCTAGCGGCAACGTCGTGGCCAAGCCGTTAAAATAAGTATAAACAAAAAGCTATCACACTAATAAGTATAGTTATTATTCCTTCATGCTGAAGCGGCTGAACGTATATGGATAAAATTTGGTATTGAGGTAGCTTATCTTGGATTGGAATAACACGTAGGCTACTTTTTATCCCAGAATTCGTAGGTGAAACCGCTGGGTGCAGCTAGAATCCAATTAAACAAGTAAAGTATACTCACACCAGGCACAGACAGTTGATCTGGACAATAGATAGTGCCACGAGAGATGGTGCCATTTGTGGTGTTATTTGGATTGGTGGCCAAGTCTATGATCTTTTGGTACAGTGGCATAGCTGAAATAAAAATTGTTTGTGCATACAAATGGCTGATCTTTTCTGAATTTTCTTGAATTTGAATCTCTTTGAGGATTAGAACTTTTACTAACAATATCCACATTCCAACTTCAAATCACTTTTCCTCCCTAAGGGCAGAAAAGAGCTTGTTTCTGCTCTGTTTGCGAGGAACAAATTAGGCGTTTTTGAATAGATGTGATAAAAATTGTTTTTAATGTCTTAAATAAATACATGATATCAGTAATAATAACTACCATAAGATTAATTAGTTTGATTGATACCATGGTTCCATGTTGAGTACTACCAGCTAAAATGTCAGGTACAGGAACAATGCGAATGGGATAATCACAATACAAAATGGGGCAAATTGAGAAGGAACATTCATATTTTTTTGAGTCTGTTAATTAACACAATGAAATAGGGTAGATGACTGCTGTTTACATCGTTGAAACCAATAGCTTTGATGAATATGTTTATTAAAAAAAAAAACTGTTATTAATGTTCTGATATAAAAACGTTTAAAGTTTTTGGTAGAGAAAACTCTGTCCCTTTCCCACAAAACAAAAAATGACGTCACGCCTCTGTGCACCATACTTGTCAGAATAGAATTTATATGGCGTACAGAGAAGTGACGTCATAATCTACTCTCTGTCTAGCATGATATTAAAATGCTTATAAGTTGCTTATTTTTAATCAGATTTTTTATGATTGATTCAATAAATATAGCTGATGAACAGCTATATTTATGGGCGACATTTCAATATGACAATTAAATACCTACATAGTTTGTAAAATTAATTTGCGAGTCCTTTAGGCATAGAAAAATCATTAATTACTGACTAATACACATTCAAAGTGTGATTACTAACCTTGTTGCAAACAAGGATCATGGGGTGACACAATAGGGACAATGTGTATTTTGGCAGGAAATGATGTTGGTAACGGCAATGCTTGTATTATACGATTCCTGCCTATGGGGCCCACACCACAGCTGCCATCTGTTACCTGAAAAATAAAGTTAGTAATATGTGAAATATAAATGAAATCTCATGACAGAGCAAGAAAGCTAGGCTTAAAACCAATTTTATGCATAACATTTTTAGCAGGTAAATAACATTTAAAAAAAGAACCATCGCCGATTGATAGTTTTTTTTTTGGGAAAACCTATTATCGTTCAAACCATTTTGGAGATAAATAGGAACTTTCGTTTTTGCACACACAACCAACCTCTTTTTAAGGCGCATATTCTATTCCATTAGAGGTAAAAAGACAACAGTGACGTTGATTCATCATCATCATCATTTCAGCCAGAAGACGTCCACTACTGGACGAAGACCCTTAATAGGGATGTTGGTTCCGAAGGTTATAATAATTAACAGAACTTAAAACAGTCTTATGACACATCATAGGAATCCCTAAAGCCTATAAACAGATGCAACCTAATATACCAAAATATTTTACTGCAACCTAATAATTATGTGGTCAGAATCATTGAATAGATCTTTAGTAAAAATGAATGGCATATTTTATTTAACCATGGATATAAAAAAAAAGTATACAAGTAATCTATCAGCTAGGGTTTCCATTTTACAAGCTTTACTTAGTTTGTGGCTAGATGGCACTGTGTATAAATTGTCCACCGATATTATATTAATTTATTACTCTTTGTGAAATTCATCCGGATGCTAAACCATTATCAAGTTTATTATTTAAATTTTATAAACTTGTTCACTGCAGGTTCATGATGACCGCTACAATTTGTGTCATTTTGTAGAACATTTACACATAAAAGTACCCAAAAATTTAAATTGTTTGCCGAGATGTAGTGATAAATACCAATATTATTTGTACTGGAGTCTGGTACCCCCATTCATTGAGTACCAACTGATTGACTCCTAATAAAGCAGCTTCAATGCAAGTCTTGTCGCCATCGTCTAACAATGGGAGCTTGGTTTTAATGCTGTCGAAGTCACGTGTGAATGGGACCACCACTGAAAAATAACAAAGTAGTTTTGTAGAATAATTCGCTGGAAAATAAAAAATAAACACAACAACAGCAACAACTCATGAATAGTCATGGCAACATAATGTTGCCAGCTGTATCTGGAAGAGATTGGTTGTAGCAATAAGGCCAATATCTATAAAAAGTTTAATCTATCAACCCTTGCCTATTTTTTTTTGTAAATTTATGAGATGAAGTATAATAATTTGTCAGTTCTACTATTATTTACGGGATATTTACCGTAATTATGTTACAATACAATAAAAATTTATTCACAACAAAAACACAGATACACACAAAAAACAAACAACAGTTATGATACAAAAACACATTATGAGGACAATCATACATGCATGTAACAAGGGGTAGGTATCCATATTTGTATTTATTTTTCATTATTTGTGTTGTGAAATGAGCTCCGAAATTTCGAGTTGCAAAAATAATATCCCGTAAATAATAATAGAACTGTAATGAACAACCGTGATAGTTTAAAACAGTGTCACTTTGTAATTTTTTCATGTTTGCACAGAAGTTAAGTTTTTGCATAGCCTTCATAGAAACAAATAGTGGAAAAGATACTGTACCTTCATAGGCCGATGAGAAAGTAACCAGTGCAACATATTCCAGCTTTGCATGTACACTTAAATAATCTAAAAATGTATTTATTGCAACAGTAGCGATTGTGTGCCGGGTATGGCTCTCGGTAGAATCTGATGAAGGCACGGGTCGAGACATCGACAAGGAGACGTCGAGCAATAGTACGGTAGGCATTTTAGCTTACAGTTACCAATTAATTAGGAAGATACTTTAATCTTTTGATTTTTAGCCACACATTAACAGAGCACTGGCGAAATCATTTTAATTCTTTTTTGCACATGCAAAACAAGCAGCGTCTTTCCTTTTTGTTTTGACTTTTTCTGGATAAAAAATGAATAGTCAATGTCAAACTCAAATTTTTTTTTCTTAGTTATTGGCATCGCACGTTGTGCATTCTGCCAGTGTCAAGTTTAAGAATTTTCACATTTATTTGTTATAATCAAGTCAAATAAGTCATGAAATCACAGTAAGTCACACGACATTAGTCATAGTCGAGACCGAGTCATACCCTAGTAAAGTTGTGGCGACTTTACTATGAGCTTCTATGGAGTTTTGAAAACAACACAAAAAGACATGTTTCACCACATTATATCACTTGCCCACACTCGTGCATGTGATTCAACACTCAATGAATAAAACACCACCATTTTTAATCATTAATTCGCGAAAAAACACAAGTTTAAGAAAATAATAGAATGCAACGACATGATTTTTCAGTGTTCCCGCCAAAACTCCCAAACTCAAATTATACCAAACTATCAACATCAACTTATTCATTTTTAGTTTTTGGCTTCGCACTTTGTGCATTCAACCAGTGTCAAGTATTATGTATGAATTTTCAAGTATCTAAAGTATCAAGTCTATAGCATGGCAACGTCGTGCGTGACCCTCCTGCGGCCTCCTGACAGACGTTGGCGGGGACGAGGTACTCTGGATGTTAGTGGGGGCGGGTTGTGTCGCGGGGAAAGGCAACTCAGGCGTCAGAACCCCAGTATATTACTCTGCTCTATGGTCAGAACCGGAATAACCGCGCAAAGGCAGAGTATGACTGAAGCCACTCGCTTCAGCCTGCGCTCAACATTTATAGTCTTCAAAATCATTGTGCTTATTTCCCGTCCATGCATCTCATCATTGTCGCTGTTCTCATGTAGGTATAGGTACCTACTAACCTTCCTAACTAGGTACCTACCCTTGGAGGATCTAGCTCGTAGGTATATAATTAAAGTACCTAACTAATAGATAATTATGCCGGTTGGACTTAGGACACCACCACCAAAAGTAAAAGGCTGACTGTCGACCGGCATCCAACCCGATTTTACCTATTTCAACATCTCATCGAACGTTTTAAATGGAGGAAAATATTGACAACAACAAAATTTTAGAAAACGATGGAGACTCCGAAACATTCGAATTCAAATATAATTTTATTAATACGCCTTGGGATGATCGATCAAAAAGGAGTAAATTCGGTATTGTTGCCTTATTGGTCTCAATATTTGTCTTGATGATGGTCGGTGTTGTTTACAACTTTATGATGCATTACCGAAGGTTTGGAATAGCTACAAATTTTACTAACAGCGAGGTGAACTGCTACAGAATGAAAATAGAGGATTACCCTTTCGTCGCAAGAATACATTCGATGTCGTCCAAAGAGCTCTTGTGTGTAGGTGCGGTAGTAAGCACGACTTCAATCTTGGCTAACGGCGTGTGTATCAAGTCGGGGCCTATTCGAGTATTCTTAGGGAGTCCTTCGCAGTAAGAATATAATTTATTTTCGTAATATTTTTTTTACTTGGCTTTGGTTCCTACCTTTTACTCATTCACTTCACCCACCTACCTGCTTGTAGTACCTGCGAAGCCAGTTCATATTATACTAGTAGTTCGCAGCGAACTGAGTCCTCGCGATCCCCATATCTCCCAAACCCCTTGACCAATTTAGCTTATATTCAAACTTGATAATAACATTTGTACGAACTACTTGTTTACAAAATTTTATAAAGATCGAATAAACGGTTCGCAAGTTATCGTTCAACAAATATACCTACATAAAAACATACAAACATACATAAAACAGCCGATCTGCCCCAGTACACTCAGAGACCTTCGCTTCGATCGGTTAAAATGCTTACTGCGTCCATTTAGGTGACTTATAAATCACCCGTACCTCTATAGAAGTAAAAGTACCTATACTTATATCGCTACATTAGTACCTAAAATGGAAACGCAGAGGAGTACTTATACGAGGGCTACACTAAAAGTATCGGGAATGGAATATTTCCACTGTTTCTGTCATATTAAAATCTTTTTAATTGAAAACTCCTTGGTTTTAAAAATCGAATACCATTTATTTATTTAAAAAAATATTCTCGGTCTTGTCACAAGGTTTTGTCAAACTTGTTTAGTCGTTGAGAAAATGGAATTGACTCGAGAAAATTCAAGAGCGATGATTTATTATGACTTTCGAAGTGGTTTAACACAAAAACAGTGTGTTGACCGGATGATTTCTGCATTTGGTGATAAAGCCCCATCCAAAACCACAATTTATCGCTGGTTTGCTGAATTTCAACGTGGACGTGTCAAGCTCAGTGATGATCCCCGTCAAGGTCGTCCAAAAACTGCAGTCACCCAAGAAAACGTTGATGCTGTGCGTAAGCTGATTGAGGAAGATCGACATGTGACATACCGCGAAATTCAGGCAACTTTAGTCATTGGCATGAGTCAAATACAAATAATCTTGCATGAAAAATTAGGTGTAAAAAAGTTGTTTTCCCGATGGATACCGCATTCGCTCTGTGAAGAGCTAAAAGCGGCTCGCGTTACTTGGTGCGTCAGAACTCTCGAAAGATTCCACGCAGGATCCTCAAATGCTGTATACAACATCGTATCAGGTGACGAATCCTGGATATACGCGTACGAACCCGAAACAAAAAACCAGTCACGAGTTTGGGTGTTCGAAAATGAGTTAAAGCCAACAAAAATTGTTCGTTCACGGAGTGTTGCAAAAAAAATGGTGGCCACGTTTGTCTCCAAAACCGGCCATGTTACGACTATTCCTCTTGAGGGACAAAGAACGGTTAATGCAGAATGGTATGCTAGCATTTGTTTGCCACAGGTCGTTTCTGAACTCCGTAAAGAGAACTGCAACCGCCGCATCATCCTCCATCACGACAATGCGAGTTCTCACACCGCGCACAGAACAAAAGAGTTTTTAGAGCAAGAAAACATAGAATTATTGGACCATCCGCCGTACAGCCCCGACCTAAGCCCTAATGATTTCTATACTTTCCCTAAAATAAAGAATAAATTGCGTGGACAGAGATTTTCATCACCTGAAGAAGCTGTGGACGCCTACAAAACGGCCATTTTGGAGACCCCAACTTCCGAATGGAATGGTTGCTTCAATGATTGGTTCCATCGTATGGAAAAATGTGTCAAATTTCGCGGAGAATACTTCGAAAAGCAATAAATATATTTTTAAATAGTAATGTTGTGTCACTTCCTTGATTCCCGAAATTTTCAGTGCCGCCCTCGTAGAAGGAGTTTATGTATTTTTTTCTTGTTATAGACAGTGTTTCTTACCCCTAGCATAAAATCTATCTATAAAAAAATATATTTTTTTCACAATCGTTTTCTTTCAATCCTATAGTACCAGATAATGCGCTAACGACATATTTAACGCATTAGGTAAGTATGTTATTAGCTCATACATTTTCCATCACATTCAATGTGAATAGCATAGTACCTGTTGAAGATTATTTATAACGACCATCAGATTCGATTCCCTCAATAGAATAGCTCGTAATAAAATAATCAAGTAAGTAACTAGAGATATAAAACACATGCGAGATTTCAGATGTGGTTTTTATTTACATAAAATACATTTCAGTAAAAAATATTTTAAAAGTACCTACCTACTTAAAATTAATTTAAAACGAATTATAACTAGTTATAATAAACCCTACATATTAAAAAATACAAAAATAAAAGCCCCGTTGAATGGCAATGCTGTATTAGCTAATAAATAAAATAAATAAAGTATATTATTTTTATTCAGACCATACTGCAAAAAAGGCTTCACAGTGGACGTAATTGAGACGATCTTCCACGAGGGCATCGTATCAAAAAAGCTGGCCCTTCTTTCAAGCTACGACGACATAACCAAATGTTCATCGGCAATCAAGATTGGCACCGATTTCAATTGGAATTCGCTGGCGCAGGTCATCGGACGGCCTCTACATCTTGGCAGGACCTTACCAAGACAGCACGTCTCGCTAGTTACGAAAGAGAATTTACCAAAGGGTTTCAACTTAAAGACGTTGAAGATGGAGAGTATGCTATGCGTGAAGGCTTTAGCTCGGTGTCCGGTGACGGCGGGTGATTTGCTAGTACAAGACGACTATCTCTTCGGGATTTCTTCAACGAGTGTGCATCGCAGGCAGGAGAGTAATTTGGCGTGCTTTGCGGACTTGGCAATAGTTCGGAATGGTCTCAAGGAATTGGATAGAGATATATATAAGTAGCTAAAGTACGCCACTATTTTAGCATGTTTCTCTGTTTTTTTTATCGTAGGAAACTTTTGAGTATTTGATACATTTCAGTATATTTTATACTGAAAATAAATAAAAGCCTGGTAATCCTTTGGTAAATTTTAGTAAGTACCTAAACCTTCTTTTCGCGTAGAGTGTGAATACTTTTATTGTAGGTTTAACTACTTAGCAGCGTCGACTCGTTATCCTATAGAAATCACATTTTTTTCGGGATAATACTAACCTAGGTAGTAGGTATGTGTACAGCACAGTTATATCCATTCTATATTTACTTCATCCTTTGAGCTACAGCTTAAAGAAGTGACATAAAGATACTCAGACGGTGAGTCACTCACAAACTTTTGCATACTTACATATTGATAAAAAAAGTGTCTCTATTGGGAAAGTGTATCTTTGAGGAATGATATTTATTTGAAACCAACTTATTTATTATACCGTACTCAACGTGTTAAAAAAGGTGTACGGGTAGTCAGCGACGGTGATAATGAAATGGACGGGCCCAGCGCTTGCAAATCGATCAAAATTAACAAGACAACACAATCAAGCATATCTAGCTAAAAGTATGCATATACATTTGCCGAAAAATAGAGATGGCTAATCTAATTACTGCATAACAAAAAAATAACACATGTATTATAAGTTTGTATTGTCGTATCGTACGGTTCACATGTCACAAAGGCAGAATATGACTGAAGCGTGTGGAAAGCCGGTGCTCAACATATAGGTAGTCTTGAAAATCCGTGCGCTTATTTCCCGTCCATTCATCTTACCATTGTCAAAAAACACCGAAAAAAATCAGCTGTTCCAAGACAATCAAGGTTAGTGAACTTTTGTATGGAACAGCTGACTTTTTTCGCGATTTTCAGGATGGTTCCATAGTAAAACTTGTTCATAATGATGAGTACATACCATACCGTATTACTCTAAACCGTTTTGTAACACTTACCCTCTCTGTGGTTGTACCTATACGAATATATATTTATATACTAGAGGTCGCCCGCGACTTCGTCCGCGTACGGAAGAAATTCGGCCCGTTCCCAAAATTCACCACTTTAAATCATCCCGAATTTCTTGTTGTTAGAGAAATAATAACCACAAAAAACGAATGAAAGATCTGATATAAATGAAAAAGATAACTTTTTTTTTACCTTTTGACTTTGCTTCATTCGTTCAAAATCTTCAGAACCACAGACTAGATAGTGAAACTGTTCGCCATGTCTCTTCATCGCCGTCTAACGCATTTTTAGCTGTCAGAAAATCGCCCTTGATTTTGAGGATTCTTATTTTGTTTGGTAGGTGATACTTCAGACGTATTCCCATATACATTTTATCGAAATCGGTTCTATAGTTTTTAATACTTACTGGATAAATCAAAATAACTGTTTTATTTAAAAAAACCTTATTATTTCGCGATGTTTTCCTTCACCGAATATAGATGAGTTAAAAAAAACCGTAACTAATTCCGATGAAAAACAAAACATCGGGAAGGGCCCATTTAGTTTCAGAATGGCTTTTTATTTCACAAAAGTTACAGCTGTGATTATCTAACTAGTTACAGAGAACGCGTGTGTTTTCGCTTATAATTATGTGTAAGTATCGTCCCGAGATCAACTTCTTCTGGACCAGTGAGCCACTTCAAGTCATCTTTGGGGATGTAGGCCACCAGTAGAGTCAGCAATAACAGAAACGAAGAGAGTAGAATCCATCTACACAGCTTACAGAGCACACGAATAGTTTTAAACATTATGACTGGGTTTTGATTGGACTGGTTCCTATTTCAAGCAAAATCTGAAAAAAAAACGGTAATTCTATCCACGCAGATATGTATGAGTTAGGTCATTAGGTCATAACATAAGCTGTGACGCAAAACTTAATACATTAGTTGTTTGTTGTAAGTTATTGGTTACTTAAACGTAGCTACGTTCATAATCCTTGTTTCCTGAGAGATCAAGATAATTTCAGAGTCAGAGTAAATAAGTATATTTTAGGTCTGTTTGCTTTGTCTTCTTAGATCATATTATCACACCATCGCATACTTACGTGAGTAAACGAAGGTGTGTTCTATCGAGTGAGGGCGTGGGCGAGTTGGTGGTCGTAAATAAAATAAAAAAAGTTGATCTCTTTCAGCCTTACCTAAAATAATCTCGATTCTCTTAGTCACTGCATAAACTTCTCTGTCCTTTTCTAGCACGTGCAACTTCACGTCAGGGAGAAGATGGCTGAGCATCCTAACGGTTGAAAAGGTTTTTTAGGTAAGGCCGTTTGTCTCGAAGATAAGTTCGTTGATTAGGTCAATGTATAGTACACAACAACCCTAACCGAGGTATTATGCCGTAACTATGTACAAAAACTTAGATGACCCACGAGTCTTTACTTTAAAAATAAAACGAAAAGAGTCCTACTTCAAATAGTTCTACAAATACTTCAATACAGGGTGTTTGAACACCGGAGATATTCTAGGATATCTAGTACTCATCAATATGAACAACGTTTACTAAGGGATCACCTCTGAAATTGTGGAATAAATCTGCTGTTGCATAGAAAAATTACATTCACTCTCGACTGGTACAGCTGTTTTTTTTCCGCGATTTCAGAAGTGGTCCCATAATAAAAGTTATTCATAATGATGAGTGCTATTGTATCCTGGAATATGTCCGTCGTTCAAATGAACAACCTGTTTTTTAATCGCATTTTTAGTAAAAATATTTCATCAACAATCACGACTGGCTGATTGAGTTGTCGGTTTAGGCGGTCACTTCAAGTTTAGTTCCATTTTCATGGAGCGTTCAATTTAACGCATTCGTTACTGACCCGTACAAAATTATAATAACCCATTAAGGTCTCGTCATACGCTTTATTGGATGTCACGCGTCACACAGGACTTTCCAGAGGATTGGAGGCTGTCACCGAGAGTGCTCGGCCTACGAGTACCTACTATGCACCTAGGGTTAACTACATACTCTACATTTAGTCGGTAATTTTATTATATTTATATTATAGGTTAGGACATTTTCGTATGCACGATTGCTTATTGTGAAGCTCTCACATAGGACCTTTTAATCAAGCACGTACATTTAGCCTTGTAAGTCAACATGACTGCCCTAGGCTCATAGACAAAGTATAGGGTCAAAGTTTTTCACATAGATTGTAAAAGTACCTAGTTGAAGGTGATGTGGTTTTAACAGCAAAAACAGTAGTCATCACCGAAATAAAGTCGCCAAGACGAGAACTTGCGACTCGGATAACGAGGGTTCCGTACCATCGCAAGTACAAAGGAAATTTGCGACAGTATCTAACGAACAACCGGCTACCTATTACGATTTACGAGATATACATCGTTATAGATCAAAAACAGGCGAACTAACATATGGACAGACAGAGACGGATTGCTTAGTCTTAGAGTACAGTTGAACATCCTTTGGGTAAGGAACCTTAAAAAAGAGTTTCAATTTACGTTCGACAAGATGTTCCAGTTATATTTTGTCTATCGTTTACGTACTCCGTCTTTTTCTGTAGTTACTATGAATGTGCTAGGGTTACTTAGTGATGCCAGTTCTTAGATAAGAGAAACCACGTTCCAGCCTTAAGGATCGACAAGTTGACGGCTCGAACTCATCGGTGAGCGCGGCTAAAAAGCATGCTCTCTTCATCAAACAAACTGTGGGAAAGGGAGAAAGAAAGATAAATGAGCGCGCAAATTTTTTTTTTTTTTTTGCTGCAGTTATGTGGTAATATAAACTCTGATTTAATTTATTCCTACTTAAGTTATTTTAGAGTTTTCGTATTCCTTATGTTATTTATTTACGTCCAATGTGGCGTTAAAATTGAGCTAAAATACAACATGTTTCCTGGCTCATAACTTTCATGTTTATTAACTTTTTACTTTCGTAATAATTTACAATCCTAGATAATGAAGAGATTAATCGATATAATACTTAGTCTTGGACCTACAAAATTACATAGTGGAGTAGTAATACTACCGCGTTTCTATGGAGAAGTTGTAACACCCCCCTTTATATATTTTTAATTTTTATTATTATTTTATTTGTTTTAAATTACTAATGATCTGTTTTAATTATAACGACGCCTAATGCCTAATGAATGTTCAGCTGAGTGCTTAGCTACCTAATCGTATGTTCTATACCGGGTGTAAGGTTTCTCCGACTTGTTAATTGCCTACCGTACGACGTGTCTATTTATTTATAACTATGATTTGATATGGCCAAGTGATCGTCTAAGCCAGGACTCTACGCTGTGATCCGTGAAAACCCTAAGTTTTAGTGATTTGGGATGAGTACGTACCTACTATATACTTTTACATGCCTATCTTAGCTTCGCGACCTACTTAAACCGAAGTAAAGGATGTCAATAAATAAAGCCGGTATCAAAATGTATCTAGATAAACCTAATATTGCTATCGTAGAATAATAAGGCGTTAAACCGGTTGTGGAGGTTAATTTACTTATAATAATAGTATTTCACACGATGGAATAATGGTAAGCGCGTCTACCGTATACGCTATTCGTCCTTAATATTACTATCAGAATATTAATAGCCCGTTACTTATTTACCGAACACATCTACCTATTAAGCTAGTAAGTTTAGTATTAGAATTTCGACCGCATTAGAAATGTAATAGGCGCTCTTACGGTTTAAAATTTCATTCATACTGTTACCAACACCTGCATGATATTATGATGCTATAGATTGTTATCAACCTACGTAGATATACCCTTACATACCTACGATCTACATAATAGCCAGAAGTTATAATAAATGTAGGGAAAACTATTGTGAGGTTGAAACTTCATAAAATTACTAGTAAATTTGAATAGTGATGATTTGAGTTAGCTGAATAATCATGCTAATAATAAATTTGTGGCTAAGGAAAGACGTAGTTTTAATAAAAGTAGGGAAAACTATTGTGAGATTGAAACTTCATAAAATGACTAGTCAATTTGAATAGTGATGAGTTCAATTAGCTGATTTATTATGCTAATAATACATTTGTGGCTAAGGAAAGACGCCCCTCCAGTCGCGCCTTCCAGTTTGGTTCTACCTTTGACTTGGGCACCAATCCTCCACATAAGGTGTACATAAAAATGGGACAATGATCATGGATCATTTTACCTGTGGAAAGGGACAAGAGGACCCAATCCTTTAGCAAGTCTATCTGTGTGTCATTGTAAGTTGGTAAAACCATTCAAGGGAAGCCGTTCATCAAAAATCTTTCAAAAACCTTATCCCCATAGTTATTGAAATAACTAAGGATCTTCTCTTTCATACATCAATCTTTGGTTTAAATGAGAGGCTCCAAGATCTTTCGATCGAGGTCTCTCCTGCTGAACTCCAGCGTCGCCCCGCCTATTATTGTCCGACCTGAAATAGCAAGTATAATAAGTAATCAATGATAATAATAACCAGTACATCAAAGTAACCGCAATAACCGCGTAAACCTGATTAACCCCAACGTAATATTGCTACAGCCTTGCAAGAGTAGGTATCATTACAATCTCCGCCGAATCCCGCATGTCTAGCAAGTCCAACACAATTATGTGTGTATTTTGTATGTATAACTTTTACGTTATAACTTCAAATTGACGGTCTTGATGGAACTTCCTTTCAAGACGATAAACATGAATTAGCCAGCAATTTACCAACGTGACATGGAATGGGCGCCTCTCCTCTTTTGTAAGAATCAAGGGTAACCCGAACACTTTCGGCTCGTTCATGTATAAGTAGATAGATTGCTATCACGGGACCCTTTTATGGTACCCAGCCGATATTCGATTATGAACAGAGAGAGAAGCTCCCTCATAATGACCATAACTTGAAGGTATAGGTAACTTGACTTCTTTTGTCAACATTTTGGCGTGAAAATTAGATTTCGTTAATTAATCATGTTGGACCTAGCTAGCCAACATAACGAATCCACTTTTGTGAATAGTTTGAACGGCCTTACCTTAGTAGCCTATCTGTTCGCGTGATTCCGCGCTTACTGGTGCATCTAGGCTTGGTAACCAAGTCCAACACACTCCAGTGCAATCACTTAAGTATTATTATACTTCAAATCGCCAGTCGGATAAGACTTTCTTCCAGAAAGAAACTAGGTATGTTTATGCATTACGGGCATGGACCAGATCTCAGACCAGACAATGATCCGCTCAATCAGTGACATAGTAGGGGTGCCTCTCCTCTTTTCTAAGACTTAAGGGTAACCCGAACACTTTCGGTTCAACTTGCACATAATTCAGTCAATCAATTGCCGAGCCGTAGATCCAGCTATGGAGTCCAGATCATTATAGGTTACAAGTAGATAGAAAGTCCATCATTTTGACTTAAAACTTGAAGTGACAAATTGACTTCTCTCGTCAGCAATCCAGTACAGAATTTATCTTCCTTGGATAACAATGTTAGACTCATTTAGCAAACATAATGAATTTACTTTAGTGAATACCTTGAACAACGCCTATTTATTTATTCGCGTGTCGATAGGTACAGAAATATTTTCCCGACGGAAACAAACGTTCGCTGTCTAGTTGTTTGAATTACGTACATAGGTAGGTATCTATGTGGAACGCCTTAATATCCTGAGTCGGCCGACCTACTTGCCTACTAATCCTAGGTTCCCTACGATTCGGAGTACCTTCCTTTGTAATAGAAGACCTAGCCAACCTAAATCAATTATATTTTACGTTACCTACCTACTTGCGACTTATCCGAGAGGTTTTCTAGAGTTTCGCAGTGCATTACGACACCACTGGTGAATGTCCAGATTCTAGAAGAATTTGGGTAGTGTAAATGTGTGAATGGGGTGGGTGTGTAATATTCCTGTAAAGATAAAAGTGTACCTGGCATTCTACCTGCTATGACCCACACCTTGAATGACGCCCCAGTCTACATAAGTTTCCCACTACCCCGAGATATGAATCTCACCGGTTGGTTCCCACCTTCCAGGCAGATCAAAGCACTTTCACTGTCCCTGCCGCCAAACGATCCTATAAGTTTGAGTGGCGAGCTCTAAGCCTAAGAGCCCCCAGCACCCTACAAATAACAACAGCCGCTATACGCCCAGCATCTGTAGGCATTTTACCATTCGCGCCCGGCCTCGCGTACCGCTCCTAATTCCAGACACCTTGGTGCAATTATGGCGTGACAAGCCAACCCGCAGCTCCGGGTTGTTTGTCCCAAGGCCAAAGGAAGGAAGAACACCACACGAGGAGACCAAAAAGGGTAGACCACGCTCAGTTGTATAAGCGCGGACATAACCCTCCACATACTGTCTCAAGCATATGGCCTAACTATTCCCCAACTAAAAACCACATGTACCTACAAGGCAAATGAGGCCAGAACCAGTTACTTTGGAACCATTGTTCTTATAACAGCAGAGACCATATTTCTAAGCTTCCACCCCTCGCGTATAATTAAATTATTAAATTTACTTTATGAATTTATTTTGCATCCATCCAAACGAGAATCGCAACGCCAGATAGGCCACCCGAAGGTACTGGGACACATACGATCAGGCCCGGAGTGAACACAAAACAATTCTTCAATACACAAATCGACGAAATCACTGTTTTGTTTTTTTTTGTTTCCCTCATTAATACACCTAATAAAATCGAGTTACACACACTACTCAGCTCTGCCATCTCGCCCAATAACTTTACTCTGACACCAACAGCAACCCTAACACGTCGGTTTCGAACACCACACACAGGCGTTCAGGTACGTGCGCCCAAATGGGCGTCGGCTATGTTTGAGAGAGAAAAAAGCAGTGCGACGTTACTCTAAGCCGCGTGATTTTAACTCGCGAACAACTGCATTTACAATCAAATTTTACACCACAAACATTTGATTAAAATTCACTTTAGTTAATTTAAATTTACGATGACGAATAAAAGGTAAACATGGTCTCCGAAATTGACCTACACAAGATAATAAGACTCAAATAACACAATCCGCACATATCTCCAAGACCAGCTTTATGTAACAATCGACACGGATTATCACAAATATTAAACCGCTATGAACACTGGTTCACTATTTAAACGTACCTAAGTATTTCTAGTCAGCAAATAATTCATTTAACTGAGCAGAGCCAGGCAAAGATGCCTTTTATTATAAGAAAGTAATTAAAAATTACGCGAGAGCTGATCGAGGAGGTACGGCGGAGCAAACGGACGTGGAGCTGCCTTCACAGTTCGTCGCTGAATGTCCTATTGAGCTCGCCGCGGGGCTTTTATAATGTGGCGGCAAGTTGGTTGATCTCCGCTCGCTGCCGCCGCCAAAGAGTCGCACATCGCGCGGTGCGCCTTTGTGCCTTGTTGCACTATTCTAGCTCTTTTAAAATATCTGTATAGCTAGAGGTGCGTACGTATAGCATATAATTTCATTACGCGCGTGTATTTATATTATTTTTCCGTAGATTATTTTGGAACTAATACAGTTCGTTTGAAGGCACTAGTTAGGTTTAATTTATAGGTAGGACTCCGTGAATTAAGACGGGGCAGAACTCAGAACCGTCACAGCGACCCCCAAAATTTACAAGATGATAGCCTTAATCGGAGTAAATTTTTCCAATATCAATACCATAATTTAATTCACGGAATATTCAATGATAATCCCAATAAAATCTAATAGGTAATTTCAAAGAAAATTAAAATCTGAGAACGCAAAGTGCAAGATTAAAATTTGTCAGTATCAGAGTTTCAACTATCTATGTGTGGAATAATGTAAGTGTTATTTTTTTTCTATCACAATATGATATAATGTGTTTTTAAACCAACTGAAAATAATCGTCATAAAACCTCAATCTCGAAGTTTGATAACATATCGACCATAAAGTAAATTCTCCTTTCACAGGAGCCACCAGCCTCTGCTAAAGAACCTGGTTGTGAGTCAGATCAACCCTAATAGTAGCGCATCGACATCTAATGCCAAACCTCAATTCCAAGAATTTACCATCTAGTCCCCGATGCACCCCTTCCAAATTCTAGGGACCCCAAAGGCAAAATGGAGTAGATACCGTATAGTTTCTACATTCCCCTAAGAGACGAAAATTATAATCTAATTATTTTCATTTGGAGAATGTGGAGTGTACTAGTCCAAGTCTGCATACCCTGTAGAGTACAAGATCTTTATGAAATCAACGTATGTTGATGAATAGCCTCCTGGCCTAACCTAACACCAAATCTCCTTCATAAAGATCAAATTGATAAGTGATCCCCCCCGAGTCAACCCTCCGAGACTGACAAACCGCTTCCAATCCCAATAGTATTATCGTCCTAAGTCCCTTCCTATTAGAGTGTCCCTAGCTCTAACACATATACTACATACACCTCACATTCATCACTCATTTATACTATGAAGAAGCCCTAATCTAATTTTGTAGAACATTCTCTTTCAGAGCATGTTTACGCTGCCTGCACGCCAACTTACGACATAACACTATCTTCCAGAAGGGAAACGAATAAATTTTGCACATTCCCTTTACACCTTGTATATAATTTACATCCCTACTATTTGAAAACCCGCTCTAATTCACGTAATGGCTGATATAATATATAATTTTTTGTACTCAAACTATACCTTCAAACGAATGTTTTTTTTTTTTTTTTATAAACCCAAAAGAATTTTATTTTTATTTTTATTTATTACAATCTTTATTCATTTAGTTAATATTCAATTTATTCGACCCCCAGACTATAATTATTTCAATGACTAGCAAAATACGACCCACAATTTATTTAAGTTTCCTTTTGTTTTATTATTATTCGTCATTATGCACACTGTTATCTTTCAAGCGTACCTAGTTGTGCATAAATCACCAAAACAATTTTAATTGTCGACCGAGATTCGAACTTACGACCATTTGATTCTAAATCCGCTGATATTATTATTTAACTGTACCGTTATTAATTATAATATTAAGCTACAATTAAAAGTATTACAATTCACAGAAGTAACTTCCTATTATATCGTTTCAGTTGGGTAAATACATGCACACCGAAAGTAAAAAACTTTATTACGAAAATAGAAGTCTAAACTACAGTACAATACTCACCTCTTACTTACCTTGTTGTACCTTACCTTTACCTCACCATACTAAAGTATGGTTACATTACCTTACCTTCAAAACATACCTTACCAATTTTTATTTTTATATTCCTACTAATTTAATAATTTGTGTTATTTTTTTTTCTACTTTTTCGCTCCCTTCCTTTATTCCATCGTGCGCGTTGTTTTTTTTTTATACAGTTAATGCCCTTAAGAGAATGGACTAACCCTGTATACACATACATTATATAAGTACAAACAAGCGACAAGCTACCGTAACCTATAAATTTAATGTTCCATTATAATTTTTTATTTTACTAATTTACCGCCATTTATAAAATTATTTTAATTCAACTATGTTGCAGGTGTTACCGTGATAAAACCCCGTTTCCCCATCATTACTACTGTTTGATTAATCCCTTCTTTTTTTTTTTTTTTCTAGAAGGTTTTCTCTTAAGATTTTAGTCTAAGTAAGTACATACACACATTCCCAATTTAACTAACCGCCCTACTGTAAATGTAGTTATTATTATTATTTTCCTCGACACCGCCAAGTGAATGGAACGTTCTAAGCCTCAACTAGCAAAATAATTAAAACGTTTATGATGATGATGATAATGATGATATACTAAACTGTGAATAAGACCTAGTTTTGTTCCCGCTGTACTGTGCTTGCTTTCGTACTAAGAGTTATATAAAAGAAAATCTTAATTTAATTCTGAGTTTTGATTTTTGGTATACCTATTATTAGACTTTGTTCTGTGATATTACTTTACACTGAATACTCTAATAACAAAACAATCTATTTAATTATAAAGCTTTCAGAAATATGTGAGTATTAATAATCCGATTTTATATTTCCCGCATTTTTATATTCATAAGAATCTCCCGCGCCGCCGCTGCAATAGAGTACGTTGTCACAGAATAGGTATCAGTAATTGTGGCAACCGCGTCCTGCCTAGTTTATTTTTCGTTTCCTACTTTATATGCACGCAGATAAAGCTTGTTTTCGCCAATCTTTAACTATTACTGTCCTAAGATGTGTACTATACCTACTTTAGTTATTCGCGATCTATTCCGCTGATTAATCGTAATTAACGTAAAATATGAGACCGACAGACAACCTAGAATACTTACTCCGCTTTCATAACCTTATATTATTTTTATTACCGAGTGAAGCTATGGCGTAAAGACATTAATTTTAACCGACTTCAAAGGAGGAGGTTCTATGTTTGATTGTGTATGTTATTTTTATTTTATTTTGTACGTCCTACAATTCAAAATAATCTGATCTTTTAAACCGACCCCCGGCCTATTGAACTTTTGAGTACCTTTTAGTATTTGCCTATCTTGACTAGTTTGATTCAAATACGTTCTAACAATACCGAACTAAACCGTTACTTTTGATTAACCTATTATTAAGAGTGACTTTAAAATAAGTAGATTGAACGAATCGAACTACCTATACCTACTACATCCCAAATCACGCGTTTCCATTTCAGACGACAGCAAATTGTGTCCAAAAAGCTAGACCTTTTGGACACTAACCCTATGTATACGGAACCTACTACCATTATAATATTATTATACTAACCTACTCTCCTAGTTGAGTGTACTACACATCATTATGATAAGTAGGTACTACCCCATCTATCATCTGTCGAAGAATCTAGTCGCCCAAAGAAGTAACTAACTAAAAATGGATTATAATAAACATTAACTGCCTTAGTTTAGTTAGTAACATGTCCGCCCTAGAGCCGTAGTGTGCGGGTTAGATTCCGGTCCCGGAAAAACATTCATGTGACGAAACTAATGCCTGCTAAATGTCTAGATTTTCTATGTATTATAAAATATCATTAAATTTAATGAAGTTAACTGACACTGTCATTTAATTTGACTAATTATTTAAAATAACTTATTTTATTGAGAGTGATACTTATGTGTTTAATATTAGTAAAATGACTACCCTAAATTCCCAATTTAACATGAGGTATAAATAGACAAACTTATTATAACCGTGCTAATTTTTCCCTTATCATATTTTTTTTTGATGTTATGTTTACGACAGGCGCTCCGCTCCGTATACTGCTATTTTGAAATCTAGGTATTATATTGTTTTACAGTGTGTCATCGTGTTTAGATAAATATTAGCGTAAAGTGAAGTGTGATGAAATTATCTTTACATTGCTACTGCTTGGGTAACTATTCTTACGCCCAGATGATACATAAATAACGTTTACACCGCAACTAAGTATTGAGAAAACTTTAGTAAAATAACAACTCGCTATTCTATCGCTAAGAACGACGTCCTACAGACAACTTAAGGTATGGAGATGATAGTTCGCATAATAATCTACCTATAGCTTGAATATCATAGTTACTTCAATCTACGAATTTATTGATTTGACGCTAATCTCCTACTAATTTTTAATAGCACAATCTTACGCTTTGGTTTTGCTCGTGTTTATTCCCATGGATTTTTCTATTTACGATGTCTTTTATCTAGGCTTTGTACTTTTTAATTTGAACCATGCCGACCAATATTATACCTAAAAACGCTCGATAATAACGCAGTTTTTATTTTATCAATGTTTGTTTACGTGATTATTCCCTTTACCTTTACCTTCCTACTAAAATGTTGCATTGAATATTTTATTGTATGCTAACGAAAAGTTTGCAGCTTTATTAGTTTCCGAATGTAAACAAGTGTGTTATTACATGAAAGAAGCGTAGAAAGACCCTTGAAAGCAGTTGTAATCTTTTGAGTTCTTAAAGTGTAATAATTATAGTAGGTATATTATAAGTACTAACGTCCTATGTGTGTGTGTAGTTAAACTATTTGTGTGTGATGTCTATATGAAACGAATTGAATGTGTCGAATTGTAGTGCAAGTACTTAGAACCCTTACATCCTAGTGCTTCTAGCCATACCTTGTCTGTTTTCCCGTGCGAAAGAGTCGAGTAGGAACTTAAAGTGTGTAATAATAGAGAAACCCAAGTTATCGCAAAATAAAACCGCAAACCTACTTAAGTGTAAAAGTCCGACATCCTGGTACGGCACATCAAATTGTAACACCCCCCTTTATATATTTTTAATTTTTATTATTATTTTATTTGTTTTAAATTACTAATGATCTGTTTTAATTATAACGACGCCTAATGCCTAATGAATGTTCAGCTGAGTGCTTAGCTACCTAATCGTATGTTCTATACCGGGTGTAAGGTTTCTCCGACTTGTTAATTGCCTACCGTACGACGTGTCTATTTATTTATAACTATGATTTGATATGGCCAAGTGATCGTCTAAGCCAGGACTCTACGCTGTGATCCGTGAAAACCCTAAGTTTTAGTGATTTGGGATGAGTACGTACCTACTATATACTTTTACATGCCTATCTTAGCTTCGCGACCTACTTAAACCGAAGTAAAGGATGTCAATAAATAAAGCCGGTATCAAAATGTATCTAGATAAACCTAATATTGCTATCGTAGAATAATAAGGCGTTAAACCGGTTGTGGAGGTTAATTTACTTATAATAATAGTATTTCACACGATGGAATAATGGTAAGCGCGTCTACCGTATACGCTATTCGTCCTTAATATTACTATCAGAATATTAATAGCCCGTTACTTATTTACCGAACACATCTACCTATTAAGCTAGTAAGTTTAGTATTAGAATTTCGACCGCATTAGAAATGTAATAGGCGCTCTTACGGTTTAAAATTTCATTCATACTGTTACCAACACCTGCATGATATTATGATGCTATAGATTGTTATCAACCTACGTAGATATACCCTTACATACCTACGATCTACATAATAGCCAGAAGTTATAATAAATGTAGGGAAAACTATTGTGAGGTTGAAACTTCATAAAATTACTAGTAAATTTGAATAGTGATGATTTGAGTTAGCTGAATAATCATGCTAATAATAAATTTGTGGCTAAGGAAAGACGTAGTTTTAATAAAAGTAGGGAAAACTATTGTGAGATTGAAACTTCATAAAATGACTAGTCAATTTGAATAGTGATGAGTTCAATTAGCTGATTTATTATGCTAATAATACATTTGTGGCTAAGGAAAGACGCCCCTCCAGTCGCGCCTTCCAGTTTGGTTCTACCTTTGACTTGGGCACCAATCCTCCACATAAGGTGTACATAAAAATGGGACAATGATCATGGATCATTTTACCTGTGGAAAGGGACAAGAGGACCCAATCCTTTAGCAAGTCTATCTGTGTGTCATTGTAAGTTGGTAAAACCATTCAAGGGAAGCCGTTCATCAAAAATCTTTCAAAAACCTTATCCCCATAGTTATTGAAATAACTAAGGATCTTCTCTTTCATACATCAATCTTTGGTTTAAATGAGAGGCTCCAAGATCTTTCGATCGAGGTCTCTCCTGCTGAACTCCAGCGTCGCCCCGCCTATTATTGTCCGACCTGAAATAGCAAGTATAATAAGTAATCAATGATAATAATAACCAGTACATCAAAGTAACCGCAATAACCGCGTAAACCTGATTAACCCCAACGTAATATTGCTACAGCCTTGCAAGAGTAGGTATCATTACAATCTCCGCCGAATCCCGCATGTCTAGCAAGTCCAACACAATTATGTGTGTATTTTGTATGTATAACTTTTACGTTATAACTTCAAATTGACGGTCTTGATGGAACTTCCTTTCAAGACGATAAACATGAATTAGCCAGCAATTTACCAACGTGACATGGAATGGGCGCCTCTCCTCTTTTGTAAGAATCAAGGGTAACCCGAACACTTTCGGCTCGTTCATGTATAAGTAGATAGATTGCTATCACGGGACCCTTTTATGGTACCCAGCCGATATTCGATTATGAACAGAGAGAGAAGCTCCCTCATAATGACCATAACTTGAAGGTATAGGTAACTTGACTTCTTTTGTCAACATTTTGGCGTGAAAATTAGATTTCGTTAATTAATCATGTTGGACCTAGCTAGCCAACATAACGAATCCACTTTTGTGAATAGTTTGAACGGCCTTACCTTAGTAGCCTATCTGTTCGCGTGATTCCGCGCTTACTGGTGCATCTAGGCTTGGTAACCAAGTCCAACACACTCCAGTGCAATCACTTAAGTATTATTATACTTCAAATCGCCAGTCGGATAAGACTTTCTTCCAGAAAGAAACTAGGTATGTTTATGCATTACGGGCATGGACCAGATCTCAGACCAGACAATGATCCGCTCAATCAGTGACATAGTAGGGGTGCCTCTCCTCTTTTCTAAGACTTAAGGGTAACCCGAACACTTTCGGTTCAACTTGCACATAATTCAGTCAATCAATTGCCGAGCCGTAGATCCAGCTATGGAGTCCAGATCATTATAGGTTACAAGTAGATAGAAAGTCCATCATTTTGACTTAAAACTTGAAGTGACAAATTGACTTCTCTCGTCAGCAATCCAGTACAGAATTTATCTTCCTTGGATAACAATGTTAGACTCATTTAGCAAACATAATGAATTTACTTTAGTGAATACCTTGAACAACGCCTATTTATTTATTCGCGTGTCGATAGGTACAGAAATATTTTCCCGACGGAAACAAACGTTCGCTGTCTAGTTGTTTGAATTACGTACATAGGTAGGTATCTATGTGGAACGCCTTAATATCCTGAGTCGGCCGACCTACTTGCCTACTAATCCTAGGTTCCCTACGATTCGGAGTACCTTCCTTTGTAATAGAAGACCTAGCCAACCTAAATCAATTATATTTTACGTTACCTACCTACTTGCGACTTATCCGAGAGGTTTTCTAGAGTTTCGCAGTGCATTACGACACCACTGGTGAATGTCCAGATTCTAGAAGAATTTGGGTAGTGTAAATGTGTGAATGGGGTGGGTGTGTAATATTCCTGTAAAGATAAAAGTGTACCTGGCATTCTACCTGCTATGACCCACACCTTGAATGACGCCCCAGTCTACATAAGTTTCCCACTACCCCGAGATATGAATCTCACCGGTTGGTTCCCACCTTCCAGGCAGATCAAAGCACTTTCACTGTCCCTGCCGCCAAACGATCCTATAAGTTTGAGTGGCGAGCTCTAAGCCTAAGAGCCCCCAGCACCCTACAAATAACAACAGCCGCTATACGCCCAGCATCTGTAGGCATTTTACCATTCGCGCCCGGCCTCGCGTACCGCTCCTAATTCCAGACACCTTGGTGCAATTATGGCGTGACAAGCCAACCCGCAGCTCCGGGTTGTTTGTCCCAAGGCCAAAGGAAGGAAGAACACCACACGAGGAGACCAAAAAGGGTAGACCACGCTCAGTTGTATAAGCGCGGACATAACCCTCCACATACTGTCTCAAGCATATGGCCTAACTATTCCCCAACTAAAAACCACATGTACCTACAAGGCAAATGAGGCCAGAACCAGTTACTTTGGAACCATTGTTCTTATAACAGCAGAGACCATATTTCTAAGCTTCCACCCCTCGCGTATAATTAAATTATTAAATTTACTTTATGAATTTATTTTGCATCCATCCAAACGAGAATCGCAACGCCAGATAGGCCACCCGAAGGTACTGGGACACATACGATCAGGCCCGGAGTGAACACAAAACAATTCTTCAATACACAAATCGACGAAATCACTGTTTTGTTTTTTTTTGTTTCCCTCATTAATACACCTAATAAAATCGAGTTACACACACTACTCAGCTCTGCCATCTCGCCCAATAACTTTACTCTGACACCAACAGCAACCCTAACACGTCGGTTTCGAACACCACACACAGGCGTTCAGGTACGTGCGCCCAAATGGGCGTCGGCTATGTTTGAGAGAGAAAAAAGCAGTGCGACGTTACTCTAAGCCGCGTGATTTTAACTCGCGAACAACTGCATTTACAATCAAATTTTACACCACAAACATTTGATTAAAATTCACTTTAGTTAATTTAAATTTACGATGACGAATAAAAGGTAAACATGGTCTCCGAAATTGACCTACACAAGATAATAAGACTCAAATAACACAATCCGCACATATCTCCAAGACCAGCTTTATGTAACAATCGACACGGATTATCACAAATATTAAACCGCTATGAACACTGGTTCACTATTTAAACGTACCTAAGTATTTCTAGTCAGCAAATAATTCATTTAACTGAGCAGAGCCAGGCAAAGATGCCTTTTATTATTAAGAAAGTAATTAAAAATTACGCGAGAGCTGATCGAGGAGGTACGGCGGAGCAAACGGACGTGGAGCTGCCTTCACAGTTCGTCGCTGAATGTCCTATTGAGCTCGCCGCGGGGCTTTTATAATGTGGCGGCAAGTTGGTTGATCTCCGCTCGCTGCCGCCGCCAAAGAGTCGCACATCGCGCGGTGCGCCTTTGTGCCTTGTTGCACTATTCTAGCTCTTTTAAAATATCTGTATAGCTAGAGGTGCGTACGTATAGCATATAATTTCATTACGCGCGTGTATTTATATTATTTTTCCGTAGATTATTTTGGAACTAATACAGTTCGTTTGAAGGCACTAGTTAGGTTTAATTTATAGGTAGGACTCCGTGAATTAAGACGGGGCAGAACTCAGAACCGTCACAAAGTGACCAACTTGTCTACTCTTAACAGACAGACGGACAACAGAGTGATCCTATATAAGGGTTCCTTATTCCTTTTGAGGTACGGAACCCTAAAAAGGAACGAGAGGTCGAAAGAGGAAACGCTGGAGTTACGATTTTGAGGTTCTTGGGTGGGTCTTGGGTTCTTGGGTGGATTAAACCAAATTGTAAACAGTGGTGGTGGGAGTTGTAAAATAAAATAGAATAGAATAGAATTCCCTTTTTTAGACAGAAAAAAACATGATTTTAGGAGAAGCACAGATTTAATTGGACCTGAGTATGTCCTAAAACTGCAACCAGAACCACCAGAGGACGGGCAGCAGCGTCCTCTCAGTTAACGGTGGCGAGCATTCTGCGATCCCCTAGGCGCCTGCCAAGCGTGGGGATTAAGGCAACACCTTTGTTTTGGGGTTGATAGTTTATTTTCCTCCATTGATGTGTTTCCAAAATTTTCTTTAATAATCCGAGTCACAGTAGCTTTTCCAATACCAAGAGCATCAGCAACTCTGTCACATACTTGCGACACTGGTATTAGCGGTCCACCATTTTGATTTTCACGTTCAAAGTAGGCACGCAAGCGAATCACAAATTCACGACACTCCCTATTCCAAAACCGTCTTTTATGCCCTTTTTGGCATTGTGTTAACAAAACAATAACAATAACGACAAATAACTTTACTATATCAACAGATATTTTATGAAATAAAAACACGTTGCAAAGCGTACATTGCGTTGCACTCGTACTAAATCAAATCACTCGAACAAACAAGATAGTGAAATAAGAAAATAGTATACCACCTGTAAAAAAGTTGTATATTTGGGAGTTTTAACAAAAAAACAATACAATGTACAGCTTGGCTTAAATTGCCTCTGACATATTTTGACACAGAAATACTAGTTCCATTTCAAGACTTATTTGCCAAGCTGTAGGTACACCTGACATCACGGAGAACGCTGTGTTTTTAAATATGGCATTCACAGAATTTGTGCATATGCAAAATAAAACGATATATTTTATGTTTATCAATTTTACCACATCCCTAGAATTTTATTCATTTTGACGTAATCTTAGGATGTAAGAATGGAAAAATATGGTTGATGTCATGTTATTGTTTTGTGATGAACCACGCTAAATGGAGTTCGGTTTTATAATTCAAATATAGTTTTACTATTTACACGAACATCTCTTGTAATTCATAGTAGTTTTAAGGGCAGAAAACCAGTGATCTTTGTGTTACAAATAACTGTAAGTTGTCAAACGAAGTTACGCCGTGAAAATCCGTGAGCTGCCAAATCCAATGATGTTATATGTATTTTACTCTATGGCCAAATCGGTCAAGCTACATTAGAGTATAGCACGTGTTTTGCTAGAAAGGTTCAGATGACTTCCTCCCAAATACTTTTTGAACACTTATATTTCAGAACTTTACTAGCCGATTTCAATTATTTTATCGACGTAAGTCTCAGATTCAGTTAAACTCTCCACTTATTCTATTATTTTTAATAATTGAAACACATGCATATTCCCTATTCTGAAAAGTTGATAGCCCTACAGACACCGAAAAGGCTGTGGCGTTTCACAATTAAAATGTTAATTGGTCGCTAGTTGCTCCACTCACACGCGTGACGCACGCCTTTCATCTGCCGAAGAGATTGTCTTACCTACTTCAATTTGCCTAGTCGAATATGCCTAATGGATAGAGAAATGACACGCTTGAATCTTATTACGATTTCGCAACCTTTACAGGTGTTCTTCCTTAAATACTAAGCATATCTAGTATACTAGAGTACGTTGCTAGGTATGTGAGATTAATATAACGTACCTATTAAATAATCCGATGCACTTCGTACCATCTATTTTTCCCTTAACCCAGTATTGAGCCGATAAAATATTTAAAAATAAACATTTCGGTCGAGCCATTTTCAAGTTTTTGCGAGACTAATGACGACAATTAAATTTTATACTTATAGATAGATAAGATAGACGAGTGCAAGTACCTAACCTTTTATTACAAGAATAATGAATTACTTAGTACGGCTCCTTAGCTTGAAAAAAGTCGTATTTTGGTCCCCTCCGGCAGAAAGCATGAAACTTGGCAAGCTTGTAGCTTTTATATATGTGCTTTAATGTAAAAGGAGAAACACGTCGAGAACTGATGGTTTCCCACCCTTCCTTTTTTTTTGATCTTTTGTGTCCCTAATTTTGTATTTTATTCGATTTATAAAGAAAATGGTATCCGAATTAATTAAACGTGAGTATTTCGTATAAATAAAACAAAAACGGTTAAAACTACAATAAAACTGTCAAAGCCCAATATGTTATCAATTAAATTGAGCAATGAATTTTTTGTTTTATTTATACGGGAATACTCACGTTTAATTAAATCGGATACTCCGACTATAGTTTCGATCACATCCGGTGACCTTTTTCAAAGAGCCCGACGCGCGTGCAGCTGCGTCCTGCTTAGCACACACAAAAATGTGTCAAAACCACGTCAGTTTTCATATTAAATTGAGCCATTTTCAAGTTTTTGCGAGACTAACGCACGACAATTAAATTTTATATAGCCGCATTGAAGATGCTAACTAGAAGGTGAACTAGCGTAACGGAGAAGTGCTTGAGCACTTTGTTACTGATGCCGTCCGCACCTGGAGCTTTCCAGCAGGGCTAACATGCGCACCGCGAGAAAATGTTGTCGTGCGAAAACGAGACAAACTTATACAGATTCGTAGCCTTGTCCTGTTTTGTAGAATCGAGAAAATTTTCTCCCGGTGCGCATGTTAGGCCTGCTGGTGTGGATGCCCATGCTAATCGACTCAACCTCGTAAGCCAACCCTAACGGAACCATCGTTTCTCGAAGTGTTTCTCCTTCTACATTAAAGCACATACATAAAAGCTACAAGCATGCTAAGTTTCATGCTTTCTGCCGGATGGGACTGTATTTTATGCTAAGAAGCCGGACTATGAAGACTCTTTTTAATACAAATATTAATTCGTTATTTTTTCGGAAACTACAAGTCGAGATAAAATGTGACGATAGTAGGTACTTAGGTACGTCTCGTAAGACTACCATAGAGTCGACTATACCATCTGTAATGCAGCCGATAAACGAAAAAAGTAATTTGGAATTTTATAAGTTACGTTTTTTATACGCATAAATGATTTGAGATGGATTTGAGTAGGTACCTAAAAAGAAAATTCCCATTTCCGCGAAAGGCGTAGAAGAGCCTTTCTGCTTGCTCTCTGCCAGCATCGTGGTTTTAATTCACTAAAATGCTCGCAGCTATTTATATCTGTTTGTTAAATTCAAGAACGTAATTATATTCAGGTCTATTGGGGTAAATATCAAGTACTAGTTACCTGTTAGGAGCAGACTCAATAAGCGCCTACATGATCGGAAATTACAAACAAAGAAAGTTATTTTTTCGTTACATTATGAAATTTTTGTGAACCATATTGATCATAGAGTAAGTAAATACCATAGAGTAAGTAAATACTACGTAATAATAATACTATATTGACAATGAGATATTTTTTTCTTAGTTATTGGCATCGCACGTTGTGCATTCTGCCAGTGTCAAGTTTATGCATTTTCAAATATGTCATGAAATCACAGTCAGTCACACGAAATTAGTAATAATCGAGTCCAAGTCATGCCCTAGTAAATTTGTGGCGAATTTACTATAACTTCTTCGGAGTTTTGGAAAAAAAAACACGAAAAGACATGTTTCACCACATTATATCACTTGACCACAGTCGTGCATGTAATTCAACACTCAATGAATACAACACCACCATTTTTAATCATTAACTCGCGAAAAAACACAAGTTTAAGAAAATAATAGAATGCAACGACATAATACTTCCGTGTTCCCGCCAAAACCCCAAAATATAATATAAACACTGCCGGCCTTACCTAAAAAAACTTTTCAACCGTTAGTCACTGCTTAGATGCTCTGCCATCTTCTCTCTGATGTGAAGTTGCACGTGCTAGAAAAGGACAGAGAAGTTTAAGCAGTGACTAAGAGAATCGAGATTATTTTAGGTAAGGCCGTGCAAATGCTAATCTGCATTACTAACACTGCTAATCGTCTTTGGTTTTTTTTCTTTGTTGTTGGCATCGCACGTTGTGCATTCTGCCAGAGTCATGTATGTATTAATGTTCAAGTTTATGTAGTATTAGCAAGTCAAATTTGTCTTGAAATCACAGCCAGTTACACGAAATTAGTCATAGTCGAGTCCAAGTCATGCCCTAGTAAAGTTGTGGCAACTTTACTATGAGCTTCTACGGAGTTTTGAAAACAACACGAAAAGACATGTTTCACTACATTATATCACTTGCCCACACTCGAGCATGTAATTCAACACTCAATGAATAAAACACCACCATTTTTAATCAATAATACGCGAAAAAACAAGAAGTTAAAAGAAAAAAAGAAGAGTAAAAAGTTTAAGAAAATAATAGAATGCAACGACGACATGATTTTTCCGTGTTTCCGCCAAAATTCCAACTGTCTTTGGGTTTGACATTGGTATTATTAGTGAAGTGTTATTATGTTATTTGATAAAAGGATAAAAGTAAAGTTTTACTTATGATCATTACAGTTATACAGAACAGACTACTTTTTTTCAGAAATAGTTGCTCGGCAACTCCTGACATAATGGGGCAATTAATGGAGCAATCTGGAGAATGATATGAAAATTGTAGCGATCGTTTTGGCAATATTGTTTCTAATTGCTCCATAATAGTATTCGGTGTTTTTGAAACGTGGCCGATATGAATTACCGAATATTCCAATGTGTTGCCGAGCACGATTGCTGAAAAAATTGCCGTTTATCTGCTGTATTTATACAGGCTAGAATAGATACCATGAACCTATAAAAACAGTCAAACGGAACTCCCGCAAAGACAACACTGTGTCACCGTAATGGCGGCGGCTGTCTATGTGCGAATGAATTTAGGGTTGCCATAATTCCCAAAAAAATAACCTTGTATTATCTAGACAAATACAGGTCGGCAGACAAGTTTATTGAAACTAGATTTTGGCCGCAATTTCGTCCACTTGAACTACAATAAGGCAAACATTTTAAATTACCTCCTTAAATTATGGAAGCTCTAAATAAAAAAAGTATCAAGAGGTCAAGCTATATCTCCGGTTCTACCCATCGGAATTAGATGAAACATGGCTTAGATTTTAAGTTGGAGCATGACCCTATAGTATACCCGTACCCATAACCCTAAGTATCAAACTGTAAAAATCCCATCAAAATCCGTTCAGCGGTTTTTGCGTCATGTAGGCAGTAAATACCGTACTATTTTAAAAAGTTTAATGGTGGCAAAATGTACTTGGATGGGTGACCGCCTGTGAATAACGCGTAATGTTGTCTTGTTTGCAGTGAATTTCTAATCCCGAACTGAAACCCGATCATTTTTTGTTACGGAACCCTCGGGGCGCGAGTCCGACTCACACTTGGCCGGTTTTTAAAATTATAACTATAGTTTTTTTTAAAGTCCCATTATTTCAGGTCATATCATCATGTCTGTGTATCACCGAAGGGGTAGGCAGAAGTGTCAGAACACCCATATATTTCGGGTAATTTGCACAAATGAATACTGGCACCACTGGTATTCTGACGAATTATTTTGTTCTGTCGCATGAATAGTTTTAATGTATAAAATTGGGAACTAAGTGATTGAATTATTCATTTACCTATGAAACGTGATAACTGTTTTTTTTTCTTTTGGTTACTACGGTTTTTACACCACTTTACCACATAAGACATTCTGTTTTTTTCACAGCGTAGCCGTGTCGACTGTGTTGCGTTTGCCCGCGTAATGGCTGACTCATGTGTGAATGTATGCGTGCCGGCCTGTACGTACAGTAAGCTGGCCGACTCTGAGTGACACAGTATGTTGTTAGCGAGAATCTGTCCGACTTTTTTTCTAGGTTCATGCCTAAGTACTATTATTTTCTATTTATAAGGATCTACATATAAATAAGATTCTATATATAAATGGTTCTAACAAAGGTTGATAATAATTACACTCACAAAACATAAAAGCTCCTTAATACGTGAGGGCGCTTCAGTATTTTTAGCGAACCATTGTTACAGCTTACAGGTAAGATTATTTCTTTCCTCTCACCAAAAATTACACTAAATTATTCTTTAGAAACTCGCCATGAAGATGAATGAGTGGATTAACGTGATCTTGCAAGGAAGCTGGTGTAAATATAGCGCCTAAATCGTGACAGTAAGCGGCCCATTGTTGAACGCTTTGAGATCAGAGATAGGTAGGTTACCTACCTATTATTTATAATAGATTTTGATTGATGAGATGCAATGAGATGTATTTGACTCGTGAATATAAGATTTTCTAACCGAATTATTTAAAACTAGTAGGCATATTAAGTAACTGAGTTATTATTTGGTTACTATAGGACTCACTTGAAACAATAGACAATAGTTTATTTGTGACAAAAATATAAACAAAATAAATATTACATTCAATACGGAAGAGTTAAAAATAAACAAATAAATGTTTTAACTTTTGCCACAAACCGGCCACAACACAGATAGGTAACAGAACCGGCCCTAACTCAGTATGATGACGGTTGTGAACAACCGCCGCTGGTCTTCCGTTGGGCCCTGCAGGTGACGTCACGCACGGGAAAATCGCATGATGCATACTAGGCACGATTCCATTTACAGTAATAGTAACATAGGGTGTTAGTTTGAACACCGTTATCCTTCTAGGATATCATTATGAACAACTTTTACTAAGGGGCCAACACTGAAATCACGAAAAAAAAATAGCTGTTCCATACAAAAAGGTTCATCGATCTTGGACAAAAGGTCCAACATCTTGGTGTTCAAACTAACACTCGGTATAAGACCAACATCACATCACATAAATACACGACACAAAACAGACAATACACCTACTACCTTGCTTTTTCAGCATTTCGCAAGTTTTCAGGCTGTTTCTGCTCACCAGCCGCCTGTTCTACCTCTGACCCCGCCGAGGTATTGTTTGTAGGGCTGGGGACAGCCCCTAAGTTACTTTATTTCATATTTTCTAAAACACTCTTGTTTTCTGTTTCCATGTCAACGGCGCGCCGTCTGGCGAGTCGGCGCAGTTCAAGCCGTGTCACCGCCTGACGTCTGGCAGACGTCACCGTCCGTCGCGTCACTAGGGAATCTTAAGTTTTAAGAGATAAGATTTTTATTGTAACATGGCATCTTCGACCCCTTCTGGGCGAAATGCAGTATCAAAAATCAACGTGGTGTCGCAACAGGACATGATTCAGTGTACAGAGTGCCCCCAGGCCAAGTTTTTTAAAGGCCAAAAAGGCCTCAAAATTCACAAGACCAGATGTCACAAAATTCATGAAATTCCACTTTCGGCTCCAATTTCAGGCTCAAACGTAGCCAGTAGCAGTTCAATGAGCACTGCTACTCCTGCCAAACCATTTTGGGAGGTTTTAAGCTCATTAAAAAATTCTATTCCGATTTTAAAACGCATCCCGCGTGGTGCTCGAATTTCGGTTGCCCAAAGTTTATCTTTTGCTATTCGGAATGCCGTTACCCAAAATTCAAAGCAGGCCTGGGAACATCTCCTCTCTTTTCCATACAATGTGCTTTACGTTCATTCGGACCCGTCTAACAAAAAATCCCTTACCACTAGAGTAAAGGAAAACTGTGTAAAGTACAAAGTATCGGAAGAGAACCTTTTAGGTCTTGCTAATATTATTCCGCCTAAAAGGCGTAATAATCAAAATTCAAAAAAATCAGACGATTCGGTTACTTTTAAATTAGTAGAGAACAAAATGAGTGATGGTGATATCAAAGGCGCCGCACGTGTCTTGTTCTCGAGCGACACCATTGCCCCCCACACATTAGAAACGGTTCAGTCACTTCGTGACAAACATCCACCTGCGGCGGCAAACCTCCACCTCCCTGAGCCACCACAACCTGATGACGTTGCGATTGATGTCCAGACTCAGGAGATTGCAACGGCTGTGGCGTCTTTTCAGAGTGGCTCAGCTGGCGGCCTTGATGGCCTAACACCTCAACATCTAAAAGATCTTCTATCTTTTAGCTCTGGTGAGGTGGGCGAGACCCTCTTAAAAGACCTTACAGCTTTGGTAAGTCTTATGTTGTCGGGACGAGTCAATAGTGACGTTATCGAAATTTTGTACGGCGCAAATTTATGCGCACTTATCAAAAAAGATGGTGGCATCAGGCCTATTGCGGTCGGCACCACATACCGTCGCCTCGCGGCCAAGGCAGGCTGTAGGCAAAAGGTTGCTCTTTTGAGTAGCCTTTTCCAACCAATACAGCTTGGTTTTGGTTCGCGAGGTGGGTGTGAGGCTGCTGTTCATTCTCTCCGGACTTTTTTGGATCAAAATTGTGGAGAGGTGCTACTAAAGGTGGATGTCAAAAATGCTTTTAATTCGGTCGATAGAGGCGCCCTGTTGACACAAATCAAAGACAAAATTCCAGACGTTTTCAACTTTCTTTGGCAATGCTACGGCAATCCCACAAAATTAACATACCAAAACAATGTTTTGTTATCTTCAGTAGGCTGCCAACAGGGTGATCCATTCGGTCCCGCCATTTTCAGCCAGGCCATTCATCCAATTATTCAACGTCTCCAATCCAAACTTAATGTTTGGTATTTGGATGACGGAACCTTAGGAGGTGATGTGAGCACTGTCCTAAATGATTTGCAAATTCTCATAGACGAATTTCGTCTTATTGGCTTAGAACTAAATTTTTCAAAATGCGAACTCTATTGCGATTCATGTCCGAATAAAGATTTGGTTATTGCAAAATTTAATGATTTGGCTCCAAACATCAAATCTGTGGATAGATGTTCTCTTCGCCTACTGGGTTCACCGATTTTAGATGAGTCTTTTTCACCTTTCGTAGAAGAAAAAATTCAAAATTTTATGAGTGCCTCCAGGAGGTTACTCAATATTAACGCCCACATGGCGTTTACCATTATCAAATATTGTCTGTTTGTGCCAAAATTTATATACACTTTACGATGTAGTCCACTGTGGAAACACGGTGAGCTCCTTTCGAGCTTAGACAATGTCGTAAAGGAAACACTAATATCGGTTTTGAATGTTGACATGAATGACAGGACATGGTCACAAGCCTCACTACCAGTAAGGTTAGGAGGCTTAGGGATCCGCAAAATTTCAAGTGTAGCTCTACCAGCTTTCTTGTCCTCAGTTCATAGTACACATAAATTAATTGAAAAAATCCTTCTTCCCTCTTTAGGCCATTCCGGTGTAGTAGTAGCTCATTTGAATGAGGCCAAGAATGTTTGGAGGGAGGCTTGCCCAAATACTGATTTTCCGAGGACTTTGTCTTCGCAGAGACTATGGGATGGGCCGATCTGTGAACTAGCACGGAAATCTCTTCTAGATACGTGTACTAGCGTCGCAGATCGCGCTCGTATCCTTGCTGTCTCTGTATGGGAATCAGGTCTTTGGTTGCAGGCTATTCCCTCCTTTAACACTGGTAGCCTTTTGGACCCAACCGCATTTCGTCTAGCTGTCAGCTTGCGCTTGGGTGCAAGGTGCTGTGAGGCCCATCGCTGCCAGTGTGGTACTGCTGTCGATCAGCTCGGTCACCATGGTCTCTCTTGCTCAAGAAGCGCTGGTCGGATCGGCCGCCACGCTAGCCTGAATGATGTCATACTTTATCTTAAGGCTTTATCCACCGCCAATGTTGCAGCTGTGCTCGAACCGAGCGGCCTTGCGCGTGACGATGGCAAAAGACCTGACGGTATGACACTTGTGCCTTGGAAGATGGGACGGCCCCTTGTATGGGACGCAACTTGTGTTGATACTTTGGCACCGTCACATCTTCCTGAGACACAGAGTAGGGCTGGTGCGGCGGCAAATTCGGCGGAGCGGCACAAGCGGCGCAAATATGCTAACCTCGGCAGAGGTTACATATTTGAGCCGTTTGGTGTTGAGACATTGGGTCCGTGGGGACCGGGAGCTCATCATCTTTTCAAAAACATATCCGAGCGCCTGGTCGACGCGACGCGTGATCAAAATGCTGGCGTTTATTTGGCTCAACGCATAAGCATTGCCATCCAGCATGGCAATGCCGCCAGCATGCTGGGTACGCTGCCGACTGGTAGTGGGTTTGAGCATTTGGATTGTCTCTAGACTTTCATCGGTCTGGATACAATCCTTTTGTTTTTTGTTGTGTAGTAGGCTAAGTAGTCATTGTAGTTTGTTGTAGTTAATAAAGGCTTATGCCTATAAAAAAAAATACACCTACTTACAACAATACTTAACTAACACACTGTTTTACCCCCTAAAGTCTACCTCTACCTCACTTTTAAAACATCGTTTTAAGTGAGTTAGACTCCTTTCTCTTGCTATGCCATCTGTCCCGGCCACACGCCAATAGTATCCCGGCTCGATTTTTTAATCTTTCGAATGAGTTATCGTTCCAAAGCAGACTCCCTTAAATTCCAAACTCGTTGGTTATGTTTTTTTGACTCTGTTACCAGTCTGTCACTAGTGGCAAACTATAGTCTATTACTAGTGGCAGAGTTGTAATATAGTGTCATCGCTCTGCAAAGCCAAAGCCACATGATTTGCCCGGTAGTACATAATAAATGTCGGGGACCTGGGTATATCCTTAAACTGCAACCAGACCCACCGGAGGACAGGCAGCAGCGTCCTCTTGGTTAACGGTGGTGACCATTCTGCGATCCCCAAGCCAAGATCATACAAGGAAGAATGGGACTTTTGTTCTACTATATAGGCTACCTGCGATGGCCTTTAAAGTTTATTTTTTTGTATTGTCATAAATTACTATTTTTCTTAGACGCCAGTGCCAGCAGTGCGCAGTGTAGTTAGGACCCCACACTAGCTATCATCTGTACACACGCAAAGACGAATACGCACACAGCTCTGCATTAGCTGACATATATGGTGCATTGGCACCTACATACAAGAATATAAGATAATTAATTGTTAAGCTAGCTTAGAGAAAGGCACTAGCTCTGCAACTCGGATAAATAAATATCTGAAATAGCATACAGAGATTTCGCTTTTATTAATGTACAACCTTTTCGTAACAATAAAATATTTTCTATTTGTATTCCAATCCACCAATTGTGCTTCCCGATCCCCTTTTGAGCAGTTTCCTTTAAGAAAATTTCAAAATGTTCTCATACAAGTATAATCAAGGTTTACCGTTCAAACGGGACGGAAATTTCCGTGGGGGATTAAACGCGATCGCCAGATCATAATGCCATAAATAGAGATCAATTTGGAGAGCATTTTAATATTGATGAGTCGGCGCTCCCAATAAAAATATTAATTGTCATATCTCGTAAACGATTCAGTGAGATATGAAATGAGTACTTATCTGTTGCTTAATATCGAATATTCCTACAAAATCCCTTAATAATAATATCTAAGTAGGTACCTACATTGTTATAGGTAAAAACTTTCAGCTTTTAGCTTACGTGATAAATAAATATTTTATTTAAAGTAGACGCTACTCATGTTCGTTCAAACTATGTTAAAATAAGTGTATTTGTTATTTTTATTATCAGCCTGACGTGTCCCACTGCTGGGCAAAGACCTCCCTTCTATCCTTCCAGACTGCTCGAGTTTCAGCTTTGGTAGCCCAGTGTTTGTCTTGTCAAGCAACTTTCGGCTGCGTCTATCCTAAGGTCGTTTAGATTTTTTGTATTTTGTTTTAATATAAATCAGATTGTTTCTTTCTTCACTTAAAATATATTTTTGTTTGAACTCTTGAAACGAATGTGGTTGAACCCTAGAACTAGAACCAGGTAAATTCTAAGCTTAGAACCTATTTATACTATGCATGATAGCCAATGATAGAAGCGAAACCCCTTATTAAAACTTGGAATAAAAACAAATCGAAGAACAAGAGTAGGTAAAATAAAACCACGTTACACTGTGCCGATATTTGTGTAAAGTGTGTTTTTTCTTACCTCGTGCGAGAAATACGGCGTTTACCAGGGTCAATAAAAATATCAAATTGTATGTAAATCTTGCATACGAGTCACAGTCACAGCGAAAGACACGCGCCATTTACTCGCAAGTCACATTCAAGTCACGTTCAAGTCTTTTTAGTCAATTTTTGATGTCTGTTATTTTTAAATTTTAGACTAAAAAGTGAACAGATTTAGTAGTTAATATTACCTAATGAAATTGAGAATCTCACTGAAAACTTAAATCTAAGTGGATTTACTTATATAGATGGTAAGCTCACCAAAAATTTTAGACCGTCAAGTTTTCGTGCTACGACGCGTAGCTCGTTAGTTCGTTGATGTCTTTTCAAGGAACATTTGAATCAAATCAAATGTATTTCAAAATTATAAACAGTAACATGTTTTTTTACAAAATTGATTTATTGTACGGGAAAGCACGTGACACGCAAAGCATGCCGCGTAACAAGCAGGTCGGAAGGAATCCTTATTTCATCATCGCATCACGTATTCAGGCGGCGGGCCTTGAAGGGTCATTGTCAGCGTTGATGATCGATACTTTGCCTACGCCAAAACAATGTAAACATAAGTACGTGCTTTCCCACACCGCTCGTATAGCAAGCGAGCTAATCTACGAAAATAGACCGAACTTACGGCCGGTTTGCATAGGCACTAATGATGCCGACAATTTCCAAGCTCGGCTCTCGCATGTTCGTTGTTAAAACTGTAATAATAATTAAGCTAAACAAACTCCATGTTTACGTTTATGAACCTTTTCATTTGCGAGGGCGTCGAGTGTAGCTCCTATGGGGGGCAGTAAAGTTAAACAACTGTATTTATTTTAGGATAATGAACGCGCTTGGAGATGCTCTCTACTTGTGAATATAAGGCGAATTTAATCCAAAGTATGGCTAACAACTTATAAGAATAAGAATAAGAATATATTTATTGCCAAAAACACGAGGAAAACACTAAAAATAAAACATAACAGTCGTTGTTCGGCAATAGGGGTATGCTCAGCTCATTATGTAGTAATGTCAAAAGTATATAAGTATTGCTATTCAAAGGAGAAATGCAGCCAGCATCCTGGCAACCCTACCGCATGGTGGCGATGTAGACGGCGTTTTTTTATCTATAAGGTATTTTTTTTATATTTATATAAACTTTTTATTTATTCATTTATATTATAAATATGTCCTTATATGATATTACAGAGTCAAATAGAAATAAAGCTGAACTCCGCAGAGTTCATTGTCAATAATTATAAAATAGAATGTCCAAGATCGTGCCCGGCCCCCCGACCAAACGTACCCATCAAACCAGCGGCATTGCCACGCTGAATCGCCAAGGAAATGCGCTGGGCGAGAAAATGACCAGAACGTGGGTCCCGCCTTTTCTCCCTCAAACGACGACCTATTTCGGCTACCAATTTCTTGGCGCGGAGCCCCACGATCCCGCGGTCTCCACGGCGAACGGAACGAACTCGTACTGCGTCTCCAGGCTGGCATACTTGTGCCGCTTAGCTTAGCTTTTTATTTATTGTATATAAGTTATTTTAGGCAAAAGCCTTTATTAACTACACCAAACTACAAAGACTGCATAAGAAAAAGAAGCAACTGCACAAAAAAAAAAGGATTGTATCCAGACCGATGAAAGTCTAGAGACAATAAGTATATAAGTAGTTTATAGTTCGTTTAAATATTGTCTAGAAAATATTTATCTAGATCTAAAACTATCGATTCGGTCGTAAATTAATTAAAAGGACCTTTATCGGGCATTTGGAGAAGCTATTGCTACACAGAATGCTAGCAGCTGGCACTGATGTGAATAAATGAAAAGCAACAGAAAGATAGAGAATACTTAGGTACTTTCTTATTTATTCTTGTACCTAACACGTGTATTGGTATTATATATAAGTAGAAAGAAAATTTCGTTAGTATAGGATTTCATGGGTATGTCCTAAAACTGCATCCAGAACCACCGGAGGACGGGCAGCAGGGTCCTCTCAGTTAACGGTGGTAACCATTCTGCGATCCCCAACCCGCGAAGCGTGGGGATTATGGCAACACCTCCCTTTAAGGGAGAGGCCTTCGTCCAGCAGTAGACGTCTTCCGGCTGTTAATGTGATAGGATTTCCAGAAAATATCATTCAGTCCTGATTTTTTGAAGTGTTATTAAGCATGATTATGGGACCTCAAATCCTGGTTTTCACCACTGGTGAAAATATATCTATCTTTATCTATCTATATCTATCGCTATCTTTTCTAGAGCAATTAGAAGAAACTAAAGAAGATCTAATCTACACTTCCAATATTTTCTGCACGAGTAAAAATAGTTAGTGTGTTTTCCCCTATATTTCAGAAAGCTCACTAGTTGGAGGTAAGTATATAAATAGCTACATGGGGTTTAATAACCATTCAATATATTGTATATAAGACAAGTAACTTTAAAAAAAACAACTATAAATTAATATGGGACCACCTCAAGAAACAACCATATCAATTTTTTTTTTTTAAATCGGTTCACAATTGGTCTACATACATCAGTCGAAAATAGAACCTCCTCATTTTTTGAAGGCAAATGAAATCAAGACTGTAGGAATTAATGCGAAATTAAAAATTTGTTAACTATAGGGAAATCCTACAAATTGACCCTGAAACTCCTGAAACTCAAGTAAAATGTTCGTTCTCGTATATGCGCGATAAAAATGATTTATACCACTTGCCAACTGTTTTTAAACTATCTATAAAGTTTAAGCTTACGAACGAATCGACGATTCATTCCAATCTCGGTTCAAGGGTAATTTAACCGATATATTATATCACGCTGGGGGGTACTATTCATGCGCGCTCGAGATTATCTTGGACTCTGTCTCACTTATTAGAAATGTCACAAAAGAAAGAGTAACCGAAATAGTCTCGTGCGTACATGAACAGGGGAGCCCTGAGCCCACGCTGATACGAGCTAATCGAGGCTACTTCCCGAGAGGGTTAAACCGGGATAACACAGAACTTTCTATGATAATGATCCACAAACAAACTGCACAAACTGTCTTTAAACAGTTTTCACGTAAAAGATAAATAACACGTACAAAACGGGATGATTCCACTTTCTTTATTTGAACTGCTAAACAGTGGAATGCGCTGCCTGAGTGGGTGTATCCCGGTAATTATAATCTGGGTGTCTTCAAGTCGCGAGTGAATCGGTTTCTTCTACGGAAGCGTGCTCCATCGTAGTCTGCATCTTCGTTTAACATCAGACGAGTTGGCAGGCAAACGCAAGGATAATAAAAAAATAAAATTGCTGGTTCCTTAGACTTACCTAGCTAGCTTACATGTAATGTGTAAATGTAGTGTGCTTGAACTACAGGTACAAGCACAACAAATTGTTTAGAAGTTATAGTGGCTGTATGTTTTCCTACAAAATAAAGTAAATAACAAGTAACTTTTTCTAAAAAAGAGACAACAACCGACTTCAAATTAAAATGGGACCACATGAGAGTATTAACATACATAAAAAAACATACATTAAAAAAAACGTACGTAACGACGAACATAGAATCTCCTCCTTTTTTGAATTCGATTAAAAAGTTAAGAACTCTTTTTCTCTTCTCTACGAATAATAAAATAAAATAACATTTAACCCTAAAAACTAGTTGCCAAATAGTATAGAGCTGTATATACAGGGTTAGTGGTTTTCAGTTAGCATCCTATTAGGGGCATACTATGAACGTCTAAACAAACAACTTTTACTAACGGGCCAACATTGGAATGGCCAAAAAACGGCTGTTCCATACATTTTACCCACGATCGATTAATTTTTGTATGGAACAGCTGCTCACGATTTAATGTTGGCCCCTTAGTAAAAGTTGTTTGTTTAGATGTACAGAATATGCCCTTAAAAGGATGTTAAGTGATTGCCACTAACCCTGTATTTAGAATCACATTCCAAAAACATTAGTACATTGATGTGTGAAAAATCAAGTCGAAAACATTTCGCTTGTTATAAGTGTTAGTTAATAGTACATTATGATACGAGTGTGCTATGTTGGTCATTACACTAGAAGCGGTATTATGCGCGCGAGCCGCAGGCGAGCGCGATAAGGAAGCCGAGAGCGTAATGACTAATAGCACAAGAGTTCCATACGACTGTTTTCGTCACACTTGCGAGGAAAAAACAATTTTTTTTTGATAATAATCAACCACACTGCGAAAACATCAACAAACATTTGCGGAAAATGGCGCCCAAACCAGCAATGCGCGCGCAGGTTGACATTTACTTCAGCGGCATAAGAACTCTTTGTTGGTATTATAAAAAAACTGTAAGTATTACCCGGCTATATTAAGAGTCCTTCGTATACATACGTCTAATTGCAGTCACGTACAAACTTGACTTTACCGGGTTATACCTATTATAGTACAAGTGCCGTAATGTAAAGTAAAAAGCACGCGTGTGTAATATCTTGGATTATGAGCCTAAAACCGATGCAATAAGATCCACTTTACGAGCAAGTGTGATGAAAAATTTTGTTACCATTAAATACTAACAAGATGCGTTTACATTTGTCACAAGTTCATTTCATACTTGGAAGATCTAGCTCTCGAAGCTCTCTCTCTCTCTCTATTCATAATACTTTAACAGACTTAGACGGGATCAGGTGTGGACTGTGGAGACTTTAGATAACATAATTATAACTATTGTATTGTGCAAGGCGTGTTTTCCTTTCGTCCCTTAGAGAGTTAAACTTTCCCACTTAGCCTGTGATTGATTTCCACTATTGTAGACGGGATGGGGTTATTTATCACACCCTGTTAACTGAGATAGAGTACAATTCTTGCTAAGTTGATATTTAATTATATATTTACTAGAGGTCACACGCGACTTCGTTCGCGTACGGAACAAATTCGGCCTGCTCCCAAAATTCACCACTTTTTTTTACCCATCACCCTCATGTCCATCTCAATACGGTCAAACAAAACAAAACAAACAATGGGGAGTTTTCTGACAGCCAAAGGATAGATGGCGCTGGCGAGATATGTCCCACTTTTTTTCGCATTTTACTTGTGAAAAAGCTGTTCACTCACCTTCACTGCTTATAACTTCATAGTTCGCGTTCGTTGGTGAAGTGCTTTTCCAAGTTTTCTTGTATCATTTTGTTGAAATTCCTATAAATTGTTATTGTTACGTTACGTTATTGTTATTATTTTTTGTTGTTAGTTATTGTTATTTTTATTGATGTAATTAATTAATTAATTGGCAAGCTGCATTTACGCATTTGCGTGGAATAACGAAAGTTTAAGAAATACTATGGGCAAGTAATTTGTCAGACAAACAATGACCACAAAAAACGCATGACTGATCTGATATAAATGAATTATGGTTACTTATTATTTTTTGACCTTTTTACTTTCCTTCCTTCGTTCAAAATCTTTAGAACCATAGACAAGATAGTGAAACTGTTCACGGCCATGTATTTTCATTGCCATCGCACCGGCATCGAAATCCTCTCCATCCAAAGGTTGCCTGGCAGAGATTGCTTTTAGCAATAAGGCCGCCACTTGTTCCAATATTTAAGTTTATTAAATTATTTCTGTGTAATTCTTGGTGTGAACAATAAAGAGTTAATCAATCAATAAATCAATCAATCATTGAACGGATTTTTATGAACTAATTTTATTTTTAATTGTCCGTCAGAAAATCACCCATTGTGTTTTATAAAAACAGATGCTTTTTGTTAACGCGTCTAAAGGTGGTGTTGTAGTAATAGGCGTGTATTCAGTTACTGTAAGCGATGTGTACAGACTGATTCAAACTTAATGGCGGCTGTGAAGTGCGCTGCAAGCGAGACTTTGCGATTGTACGCACACCGCACGACTAATTATTGCTACTGCGCAGCATCTCGCGCCTAAGTTCACAGCCGCCATTAAGTTTGAATCAGCTTGTAATGTAATGAAGTGCGACGTGTTATAGGAGCCCGGCGCGTACAGCACGACGACCACCGCCACCGTGGTGGGTAATGCGCCTTTCGGCAGCGTGCTGCACGGGACTACCACCAGGGTGAATCCACCTGCATTCATACTTTATTTATATTTATTAATTCACAAACAATATCGACCACTGAAGAGAGAAGTGACTAGAAGAAAAAGTGACGCGTACTTTATTTTAACATCTACTAAGTTTTCCCATTTTGAAAATTAGCGATGATGATGACAGCAAAATGTAGCTACTACTAATATAAGTTCACAGACAAACCCACAGAAATACCGAGCTACTTTCTAATTTTAAAATTAAAAGTTTATATTCGAATTTTAATAGCTGAAAAATGTAATGAGATATGATAAAAACTTTAATATTTATACAAATTGTAGTCTTTGGTTCCCACCAATGCTCTGCCTCTTTCCTGCAAAGCCTGCAAAGAAAGAATTTGTATGGCATCTTGACGTAATTTACTTATTGACCTCTTTGTCTGTTCTGAATGAAAATTGTATGATAGACAGAGAGATAGCATTGATCAGCTAACTAATTGTATAGTCACCTTTTATGAGGCAACAAAAAAATGGTTAACTATAGCCTGTTGAGAAAGTTAGGTGATAGATACAATTGATACTTGGAGGATAGTATAAATATCTTTAGTGTTGTCTAATGTGCGTATTGTTAAAAACAGCAAATAATATCTATTGTGTTCTATTGTATGCTAAGTACCTGCCTATAAGCTACCTGTAGGTTAAGTTTGTGAACAAATACGGCACAATTTTTAAGATTTACCCCGTCCGTGCAATAAAGAGTGTAATGATCTCGATATGAAGAATATTGAAGGATATTTAAGCGTAGGTAGTGTTGCGAATGGTGTTATTTTTTTAATTATGGAAAAATAATAGAAAATGGTGACGGTTGCGGAGGCGGTCATTCAAACAGTGACATGAATGGTCCCGGCGCATGCGCGCAGGCAGTCACTCGGCAAGATATAAGCAAGCGGGCCCAAGCTGCCGCCACACAACTTTGACGCGCCGAAACGTTCCACCAGAGAACTGGCCTGTCGCCTCACGCACCGTACCAATTAAAAAAACACTAATTTCCATCGACGACACCGTATTGCACTCCAGTGACTTGTGAGTTAGTTCGGTATAGTGCAAACTCGACCGCGAGCTCAGAACACCTTCCCGCGAACTTTCCGTTAGTTGTTGCAAAGTTTCTGGCGGCGTAACACAACTTAGTGCCCCAAAAGGTGAGTGCCTCATTATATTCTAATTTATTGCTATAGTCACGACAGATTGTAAACATGTTTCTGGAAAAATGGTAGTATCAAGAACGATTACGAACGTAAACATTAGAGAGACATTAATCACGATTACTTAATTTACAATCGTGATTGAAGTCTCTCTAAAAAAAAAAATTTTGCCAAAAGTTTTTTTGCCATAAATATTTAGTTTAAAGAATGTTATAATCACAAAAGCTCTTAAGCTAGTCAAAAACTGCATTTCAAGATTGTATTATCAGTTCATCAAGTAGGCATTTACATGCAATAATAATATTGGCTAAAACTTTACAATTCTAAATTAAAATAAAACCAATTCAGTTAGGTATTCCAATCATAACAGTAATTTTAATTTGGACACCCGTCTAAATAACTGAATAATTATGTCATAGTAGGCTACATCTATGAAGGTAGATGTATACTTTTTAATGTCGATCTGCTCAAAAGTCTACGCAGTTTTTACGTAGCCTACTCGTTTTTAGAAACGGTAAATATAACAATTAATTAATTGGGATTTATCCATTACGACAGCTCTCCTGTGAAGTATAATGGTAATCTGATAACTTTCCTTGTTATTGTTACCCAACCTGGGTGGCAAAATATGTAGGAAAAATGATTTAGATATTCATTTTGGGACTGTATTTTACTGCTTAATTCAGTATAGCCTAAAGGCACCGAGTTGTTCTGTATAAATACTTTCGTGCAATACAATATACTAACCCATATATTTACTACAACGCCAAAATCTTGTACTTAATCAATGTCAATAAAGGATCACTTGAATAAATTGGATATTTATCGAAAAATTATTAAAAGCACAAGCCTTTCCCTTCATAATTGAAGTTTAATTTGTTTTGGTACATTTTCCGGCAAGAAACGCGAAGAAGGCACCCATTAAAATTTTGTCGAAGGGCTCCCGCGTCGGATCTGATTGCTTGCAATTATAAAGAAAGTTGTAAATTTCCAATTATGACATAGTAGATACGTACCTACACATATACGTTCATTAGAAGATGCCCGAGTAATAATATATTATAAGAAGCAATTTACTAAAAGGATTTGAAATTGATTAACTTTGCCACTGGGAGAAATGATAACAAGAAATTTATTATAAGTTTCATTTATTAGCGACGTAAAATTGGTGAAATTAAGATTTTACTCTAGACTTTCTAATTAAAAGCATTATATTTTTTTTTACGATGTACGTAACGGATATTGAGCGAACTGGAAGCGAAAAATAATAGTTATGCTACCTCAAGTAGAATACATAATTGGTCAAGTTTTATAACGCAACCGAGTGACAAGACAAGTAAGCCGTTGGATTAACGGTAAGCGTCACGCTTGCCCATAACAGTTCAGTGCCACACATGATTTTCAGTACCCAGACATAAGAAGAGAAATATATATAATATATATATATTTAATATGGCCATATTAGCCATGTCATAGGTCTTCGATCAATAATACATGTATGGACCGAAATCAGAAGCCTTTGGGCGGCGCAATAGCTTTGACACTAGGCCCCGCAGGCCCCGCCGCCTATGCACTAGACAATCCAAAGCAGTCTGGTCAATTCTGAAATGAAAACAAAATAATAGGTAGACTACACTATAGTTGGCAATAGCCTACTTTGAAAGATTTAGTAGAATTAAAAAAAACAAAAAAAATGTGTCCCTGTTCTTTTCTATAGCCTGTAATGAAAAAGACAGCTATGTTTTAGTAAGTTGAGAATTGGCTGTATTGAAGTAGGTACTTTTATATATGTAGGTTGTCTACAAAATGGAAATGGACACAAAACTAGTCGACAAAATATCAGTTTTATTTTTTTATATTAATACTTATTATAGTACATCGAGGTAAAACTTAATAATTTGTTGTTGGTAACATCTTTTTAGTTTTCCTGTCAAGATTATTTTGATTTTGTAAAAAGATTTAGAAGGTGACAATATCCTCCGCGCGTCTGTGGTCTCTGTCTAATTACATAGGTAAAAATGAGACGCCGGCGCGCTTGCGCCCCGTTCCGTACAGTAATTTTGTTGGAAAATAATTAATTGCAATAAATTTATTGCGTAAGAAAAAAAACTAGTTCAATAGTAAGATAGATTTAAGTATTACTCGTAACCTTTGCTAACTTTGGTTATGTGTCTTCATACAAAAATACAAAGAAAAATTGACTTAGAAATTCGTTTTAAGAGGTTATTTTTAGATTTTTTTCTATCAAGAAAATTATTCGCAAACGTGTATTCGAAACAATAACCAACTAGGAAATATGATCTAGATTAAATTTATTTTTTCAGTGCTGGCGATTTTGTACACTTGGCAAAACATTAACCCGAATGAAGCCAATTTGGGTGTACTCATCCTCTTAAATATTAATATTGAGATTAAATATAAAATAAATAACTCTAAATTCGTTCTTAGGATCGATCATTGTAAGTACAAGATCAAACTAGACTAGACTAGATAAACTTGGCACAAAATAGATAGATTACATACTTAATTACGTTTGACTGGTGAAAATGAAGATGAATTATTGAAAGACTTATGATTATTCTATCTAAATTATACTAACACAAACTGAATGTAATACCTAAATGTCTATATATGTAACAGAATTGAGTTATTGTATCATAGGATGTGGTTTTCCTTAGTTTCTAATCAAACTTAGTTTTAAATATTCCGTCACAGATATTTTAGATATTACCTACAGTTGTCCATTAGAATTGTATATAACAATGGAAGATTTTGGACTACTTCAAGAAAAATACTAAGATACCTAATTAATATGTTCAGTCAATGATAAATGTTTCTAACTATAGCTGCGCCCCGCAGTTTTACCGCGTGATGATAAAAAATGGTGATAATTATGATGATAAAAAGTAGCCTAAAGGTTTTGCGAGAAATAATGATAATCATGATAATGAAGTGAAAGAGAGACTTAGGTCTCGACACATGGAAGCATTAACAGGTAGTATTTAACATTCCTACGAGAATCAGACGGCCAGCCAAAAATTTCCAGGCTGGGTATGCTATTCTAACCCTAATATTACTCACAATTAAGGGTAACGAGTAAATTGAGAAACTTGAATGAGTTTCTGCAACTTTAACGAAGCTTGTACATTTTTCACATCCCCATCGCACAAATAACAAGGCGTGCCTTCATATATGATGAAACTGGTAATTTATTTATCAGAGGATATCAGTTTCCTCGTTTCCGCCATACACAATCTTAAATTAAGGATCTACAGGCCCAACGAAGCCTCTTATCTATTTTCCGATTCATCCAAGGGTAAATTGTAGTGCCTTGATTCACGTTTTGATCCTAAGTACTATACGTACATTGTGCATGCCACATGTACAAGTGCTTTTTATTCAGAGTTATCTCGTTGTATGCGCAACATACCGTATCTTGTTTATCTTTATCTCATTCAAAGGAAAATTTAACATTCTTTAGCAAAACAGTGCGGTTATGTTAGAATCCAGCAGGGCTAACATGCGCACCGCGAGAAAATTTTGTCGTGTCTTTATGTCGTGCGAAAACGAGACAAACTTATACAGATTCGTAGCCTTGTCCTGTTTTGTAGAATAGAGAAAATTTTCTCGCGGTGCGCATGTTAGGCCTGCTGTAGGTAGACAAATGCGAAACAAGCGACCGCTAAGTGGGATCAAATAGAACAATAGCTAGACTGGACTTCTGGCGAGTCCTGAATAATTACAACAAGCGGGACATGGCTATTCTCTCGTTATCACAATCTCTTGCTAAAGAGGAACCAACTTGCCATCAAGAGGTCTTATCTGATTGACTTATAATTGAACAAAGAACAGGGGAACAATTGAATTTAGTGTTTACAGAGGAATTTGTTATCGTTAATTATTAGGTTCTCTATTGTCTGGTTTGGGTTTTAGCGAAGTGGTCTGGATAAATCTACGCATTTTAATTACGTAGTTATACATTCTACAAAACTGTTAACATTTTCATAGTTATATTTGCAAGTAGACTCTAATTAGATACTTGTTTTTATGAACAAGACTTGAATCAAATGCAAGTTTAGCAGTAAGAAACATAAAATTGCACTAATCCATCTTGCTTTTCCTGACATGAAATTAGGCTTTGTACATTAAGTACTCCATCTTCAGCACAGACAGCGAGTTAAACCCAGAAAAAAATAAAATACTTGACGCGATATTATTTCAAAATAATACTTAGATATATTTTCATATCTACGTAAAAAATGCGAAGTCAAAAAGCCGATAGGCCATCTTATATTTTGCACTCGGACGTACCTATAGTACCTACCCATCGTTTTTACATAAGGCTCTAAGTCTGCACGAATGTAGGTAATACTAGTTTTTCATGACTTTACTGAAATGACTACTTATAAGCGAAGTGACTGTTTTATCCCAATAAACAAAAAAGTAAAAAAATATATTCTCGATTTGATTCAGGACTGGTCTAGTCCTTATTCACAACCGTTTATTTTATATTTTTGTATTAACCTCTATGGGAAGATTTCAAATAGTATAAAAAAGATTGGTGTGCAAAGCTTCAAAGCTTCTAGCTTCATAGAAAATTACGAACCTTGGAGGATTTAGCTCTCTCTCTCCTACGAACAGAACATTTTAAAGAAGTTTGTAATCTCGTAGAGTCTTTGCAGACGAGTTGCATTGCAACGACATAATATTATATATCTTTCTTAGTTCAAGCCCCACGTCTAGTTGTCGGGGACTTATAACTTTTTATTTTGTCATCCATCGGATTACTGCAACGACTTGCGGGATTCCCACTGGACTTCTTAAGATTTGTCGGATTTTTCTTGAAACATTTCCTAACGTTTCACGTTTCTTTGACTACCCTAGAGTCTAGAGTGTAATAGAAAGTGTTAATGGACTTATAGTCGAATGTAGTCGATGTTATGGCTAGTCTTTCTATGGACGTCTCAGTTGTTAAGTATATCATAATTTGCTGTACCAGGCCTATACTACGAGTATTTATTTTGTATTTAATATAATAATTGCTTACTAAATTACATACCTCCTTACTAAGCAGCTATACAGTTCTTAACGTATAAGTTGATTAATATTGTTGTAATAATTATACTTAAGAGAGTTAGAGATCACTCACAAAAAAAGTCTGTTTTCACAGTAAAATCATCTAGGTAAAACCACCTAAAATGTTTTCCAAAACATTTATACTTTACCAAATTCTATTAAGTATCTAATACTATAAGAATCACTGTTCTGACTCAACGACTGACTGACTTAAAGACTGACTGACAGACAACGCACAACCTAAACCGCTGGTCGTACAGGTTTGAAATTTGGAGAGTGTATTTGTCTTGATGCGTAATAGGTGTACTAAGAAATATTTTTTCGAAATGGCTAAAAACTTTTGTATGAAACTCTTTTGTTTTTGAACTTTTAGTCGTGAAAATTTGTGTTTGAATAGTTAATTTGAAATAAAAAATTACAGGGATAACTTAAGAGGGTGAAATGAGGGATGAAATTTGATATAGAAAAATCTTTATTTTTGAAGTTACATAGTATAGTGATGAAAACGTCGGTATTTAAACTAAAATAAAATATGGTATTTGTATTGATGGGGATGACTTAACGGCTCAAAGGGTGCCTGAAGCTTTATATGGAAAGGTCTTTGTATTGAAGTTATAGGGTTGTTATTGGTATTTGGATTGAATTTTTAAAACAAAAACAATATCATTTTGTCCTAGGTTTGATCTGCATATGGGGAGAAAAAAAAATAGTAATTAACTCAGTAGTATGGAAGATACGACTGTTAGGAATCGGGGAATATCTTCCGTATAGAGACGAAAACGCGGGCTACCTCTAATTTAGATATATACTGGTTATATCAAAGCATGTCGAACTGAATTTTGCTGCCACAGCACTAGTTAGATGTCGATGTTAACACTCTAATGGGACATACAATTTTTATCCTGTTTAGGATTAGGTGCCGGATTACTTACTGCTATGGTCGGTACGATTTCCTAGGGTGTTGGGTATGTTTTTATTCGTATAAATAGTATAAATACGCAATCAGGCTTTAGTCCGACTTTACGTTTGGATAAATATTACTAAGGTCTCCGAGATACATGTGTTCCTATTAATTTATTCCTACAGACTCCAATAAAAACGTCAGGCGCTGTTTAGGTGTGTCAAATCAACGTAACTATTTATCATACCTATGTTATTTTAACACAAATTCTTATTTTATTTATTTATAATATAAATAAAATGATGACAGTTTGAAAACGTTTACTTAATTCCTACTTACAATTTTTTTTGGGAAAATGTGGTTGAATACATGTGTTTCGCCCCAAACATTAATCGATTTTAAGAATTATTGTGCTTTGTGACCTACTCTCTTACAAAATGAAGATCAGATCAATGATATGCAAATAACGTCGGACTAATAACTTACAAAATGATCATAAGCTAACCTTTAATTTAATTTATCTGTTGTTATAATATACTGCGCTATGTTATTCCCTAAAGGAAAACATAAACCTACATACAATACAGGCTTTATTTTAGTGAAGCTTCTGTGGACCAATGTGGGAACAACCTATTTTGTTACCGCAAGCCGAATGGTAATAAATAAATATTTAAATATATTTTGAAGCCTTATTGATGGAAATAAAGAAAAGTTATTTTATGATCTATGTAAAAATAAATACGATAAACGCACATTTAACCATCCATAAAGAATTCCAAAGACTGAAATCTTCTTTCGCATTTTTTTTTTTTTTTTTTTTTTTTTATTGGCATCGCACGTTGTGCATTCTGCCAGTGTCAAGTTAATGAATTTTCAAGTTTTTTTAAATAAAACCAAGTTAAATATGTCATGATATCACAGTCAGTCACACGAAGTTAGTCATAGTCGAGTCCAAGTCATGCCCTAATAAAGTTGTGGCCACTTTACTATGAGCTTCTACGGAGTTTTGGAAACAACACGAAAAGACATGCTCCACCACATTATATCACTTGCCCACACTCGTGCGCATAATTCAACACTCAATGAATAAAACACCACCATTTTTAATCATTAATTCGCGAAAAAACACAAGTTAAAGAAAATAATAGAATGCAACGACATGATTTTTCCGTGTTCCCGCCAAAACTCTCTCATTTCGCATTGTCAGTCAGACATAATCACAAAAAGTATTAACCTAACCTACCTACTATTTAAAACTGAAATAAAAACATGTACGTCTACTTAGCTTCATAAGTACCTACCTACTTATTTTAGTATGATTATTTCATATTCTTTAAGGTTATTTAACAAAAGTGGTAGTTTATCTTAATTTTTCTTCGCGAAACCACCGAACTTAAATAACTTTTGTTATAGGTACCTACCTACATAGAAACTACCTTTACATTTTAATATGTTATGAGATCTGTGCTAAGTCTGCTGCAAGTATATTACCCACTTAGAAGAATATTGCACAAAAATAAGACGAAATAGAGTTTTAGTTACATTTTATTTTTACATAAACTTTTGAACTAAGTATCTAAATTCCTCTCTTGCTTATTTTATTATGTTTGTAGATATAAAATAACTTGGAGGATCTAGCTCTCTCATATAATCAAAGTAAAATAAAAATAAAAATGTGTCTTTTTTACTCATAGTAGGTTTGTTTTTGTTTTTAGTTTGCTAACTCATGAAGCGTTACCATAATATTACGAATGTTTTAAAAACGTTTCGATAATCATTTATTATGACGGCGAAAGCAAAAAAATATGTTGAGCTCTGTTATCGAAATAGCATTAAAAGAAGAAAAAAAATCGCATATGAACCGGACATTGATAACAGCTTATCACATTTCAAAACTAGTATCCAAAGTCATGTTTCTAACAAAAGTCTGTATGTCAATTCAACATAACAGATGGACTCGCACATTATCGAATGTTCTCGCATTTCAGTTTTAAATGTATTAACCGGAGAAGTAGGCCAGGATGCAATTGTAATTACTTCCGGTTTACGTCCGGCCGTAAAGAGCGTTGCACGGGCGCATCTGTTACGTTCTCTATGCGACGAGAGAGTGACATCCATACTTTACGCGGATTTGGTAATCATCGTCATCATCATCATCATCAGCATCCTTTCGAAAGCCTTTCTTTTTGTGTGTGACCTTTTTGTTCAGATACCACTGTCAAGTTCAGAGACTATACCCGGGAAATGACAAAAAATAATGTAGAACATTTTAAGAGTTTTCTTTCGTGAAATATAAAAAAATAGTAACTCGTCGAGTATAATTTATGATTTAGGAGTTCAAAGTAATAACGCGTCGAGTTACAATTGGATAGTTTTTATTTATTTTGGGTTAACATTATTAAGATTGAGAAAATGAAAATCTAAAAAGATACACTAGTTACCCAATAGTACATTTACACACAATATAATTTATAATTATTTTCAACAATCATTGTTTCAGTGTTGAATTTTAAATGATAGAATGTAACTACGGAAAATTATTTTTCACCTGACAAGCTCAGAAAGATTCTGTAATTGGAGGATCTAGCTCTCTCTCTCATTCTGTCATTCGAAAACTGAGTGCAAAAGTGCTTTTTGTCCGCTAGCGGTGCTAGCGTGGAAAGAGTGGAAAGAGTAAAACTTATTACATGTCTGTGCGCCAACATCATTTTTTGAATAATCGCACTGAGCAGCACGAAGACTGCATGAAAAAAAAAACAAGCATTTTCCTCGGTGTAGTGAGGTGAAAATTTATGTGTTTCCATCGACAGCAAAGTTATTCTGCGTCTCGTACCTTTGAAACCCTCGCTACGCTCAGGATTATATATTTGAACTACTCGAACTCACTTCGCTCGTGGTTCAATCTTTGAGGGTTCAATCCTTCGCTTGCTCAGGTTTCAATACAACAAACAAATAACTATTTCTAATACAAAAAACCTGACCTATATTTCAGTAGAGTTCACAAGAACATAAACGTGTCTCCGATGTACTATTTTCTTGGAAACCATAATAAATACGAGGTAAATACGTTCAATAAAAAGTGAGAATGAGTATGTTGCTGGTAACTTTTATTAAATGTTATTTTATGTTTCGATTTATGCGCCTTTTAGCGTAATACACATGGAATATGTTTTTTCTAAGCTTAAAATTCCTATTTTAAAAAACTTTTCATCCTGAGCACCTAAAAAACTCATGTACTGCAGCGACTACTGCTTCATCATTATCGAACCTCTGTCCTCTCGGAGACTCCTTCAACCTCGGAAATAGATAGAAATCACTAGGGGCAAGGTCGGGTGAATATGGAGGATGCTTAAGTATTTCGAAGCCAGCATCACGAATTGTAGCCATAGCAACGGCGGACTTATGAGCCGGAGCATTATCTTGATGGAACAAAACAATTTTTGCTGGTTTGTCTCGCCGTTTCTCGCGTATTTCGTAACGCATTTTTTTTTAATTGTTCTGCATACAAAAAGTCCCTTACAGTAACGTAGCTCCATGGTCAAGAAATTCTATCATGACCACCCCTGTACTATCCCAGAAAAGAGAGCCCATGATCTATCCGGCGGAATGATTCACCTTAAATTTCTTAGGAGTTTGAGATGATGGTCTTTTCCAAGTCATAGATTGTAATTTTGTTTCAGGATCGTAATGGTGAAGCCATGTTTCATCCTTTGTTATGAATTGAGACAAAAAAAAAACAGGATCTTGTTGTAACATTTCCAATGAAGTTCAAAAAATGTTTAGCCTGGTTTATTTTTGTGCATCGGTAAGCATTCTGGGGACCCAGCGCGCGGATACTTTTTTCATCCCCAAGCGTTCATGTAAAATGCACACTACCAGTCAAAATCTTTGTTTCATGGGCAATAAAAAGTACCGTGAAACGACGATCTGCTAAAACAATGTCTCGACTTTTTTTTACCATTTCTTCGGTCACTACCGTTATGGGGCGGCCCGGGCGAGGGTCATCTTTGGTGGATGTTCTTCCACGTTTAGATTTGGCACACCAACGAGCAACTATAGAATAAGGTGGTGCATTTGCTCCTAAAGTATCCTGCAAGTCTTGATTAGTTCGTTCCGTAGTGAAATTTTTCATGCACAGATACTTAATAACCGCACGCAATTAAATTTTTTCCATTTTCGACAACATGCTACGACAGACTGCAAACAAAAGACTTCCATCTTTATAAACAAAAGATATTCAAATTATTACCTTTTTTTAAAATCTTATTAATAGTTCAGCTTTACCAGCCAGTATTAACTTTTTCGGTTCCATAGAGTTTCTACCTCATTCTCACTTTATAATGAACGCCCTACGTAATTTTGTTTCTTACCTATATCCAAAATATTTACATAGGAACATTCAATCATGTTTTTATGAGACCAAAAATACGAGAATACGGTGGTCTTCATATAGCTGAATGATTTTCTTATTACCTTACCATCAGGTTCGCGACCTAACTCTTTCTGATTAGATTTTGTAGATAGAAAAGAAGTATACCTAAATAAGTAATAAGGATAATAAGGTCTACAAGGTAGGCTGTTATATGTAGGTCCAATTTACATAACTTTTTTTACTTATAAAAAATTGTTACCAAGTCATCATCATCAACAGACGGAAGACGCCCACTGCTGGACGAAAGCCTCCCCCTTAATAGGGAGGGGTTGCCATAATCCCCACGCTTGGCAGGCGGCTTGGGGATCGCAGAATGCTTACCACCGTTAACTAAGAGGACGCTGCTGCCCGTCCTCCGGCGGTTCTGGATGCAGTTTTAGGACATACCCAGGTCCCAAGTAACCAAGTTACCAGGTTACCAAGTTAACCAGGTTACCAAGTAATTGCACCTAAATACGTATTTTAGAGAAGGCAAATGGTTCATAGGAATTGAATTTCCGTTTTGCGACTGTTCACTTGAAATCCCCATATTATTTTTCCAGTTCAACTATTTTATAAAACACTAGAGGTCGCCCGCGACTTCGTCCGCATACGGAAGAAATTCGGCCCGCTCCCAAAATTCACTACTTTAAATCAACCCGAGCAGTTTTTTTATATATCAATTTTCATCGATATAACTTCAAAAACAAAGAACTTTCCATACAACATTCCACCCTTCCTTTCCCCCCCTTAAATCGTCGAAATATTGAAAACAGCATTGTTTATTTTATATGTGCGTTGTTTGTCAGTCAGTCAGTCAGCCAGGACAGAGCCTTTAATATCTATAATAGTATATAGATTGATGATTGGCCAGGTTTAACCAGTATACGGCTTACGGCGAAAAAGTTCAAGCATTCTGAAAATAAAGATTTCAAATTATTACGATCTCCAACAAGATTGCTTCCATTAAAATAATCGCACTAAACGTAACATAAAAAAAATATTTCTTATTTTATCATCAGCTTATTTTTTAGTTTGAAATTTGAAAACCTACTTATGAATTCTAGTTGGGTACTTAGTGTCATATTGGGAAATAAGCTTGAAAAATAAAAGCTAAGCTTTAAAATCTTTAAGACATTAGAAACAGTCTGGCCGGGCGGGGCAAAGTCCATCGGTTGATAACATTACCAGAACGAAGTCAGAGGCTGGTCGCAATTACCTCGGCTCGGAACGTACTTACCTATTTGACGGTAAATAACAATATGTAGGAAGCTACTCCTCAGATCGAAAATACTTATTTTGGACAATTTGATTAGGGTAGCTACTTACTGAAGTCTTGATGGTTAATATAATTTTCTGCCAAAAGAAAAACTTAGGCGATCCTGTCGGTATATTTTAACAAAAAAGCAGTTCCTTTTTTCAAATTCCAATAAACACAAATAAATAAGAAATACTTAAATGAAAATTCTTGACGGCTTAGAAATAAATACCATAACTTTTTTCGTTTTCTGTTTAAAATACATAACAAAATAATCTTGATTGATCCCACTCGATCAGCTGTCCATTTATTCGGATTTTAATATTTCTCTACAATTTCACCACTTTGTCGTGAAATTCGGGCAAAGATTTTAAATATTCTCATTATCATATCATTCTCACCTCAACAATAACAAGTATTTAAATCTGTAAAAAATAGAAGCTGATGAGACCTTATACTGGGACACATAATGCTTGGCCTAAGGGCAGTAATCTCCGGGCAAACTAATAAAGAACTCATCATCAGCAAGAAGACGTCCACTGCTAGAAACAAGTATCTGTTTCAAAAAAAACAACCAACAAAATAACGACTTCAAATTAATTTGGGACCACCTCTTGAGTATACCCTTTCAAATAAAAAATATATTTCAAAATCGATCCACAACTGCCGGAGAAATCAGAGAACATACACAAAAAAAAAAAAAAACATACGTATCATCGAACATATTAGAACCTCCTCCAATGAATTATTTGAATGAAGTCGGTTAAAAAGGCCTCCCACTTGTAGGGGGTTGTCATAGTCCCCACGCTTGGCAGGCGGCTTGGGACCGCCGAATGCTCACCACCGTTGCCCATTCTTCGGTGGTTCTGGATGCAGTTTCAGGACATATCCAGGTCCAGACGAACAATTTTGGAGTTGGTTTTTAACCAATCATTCATCCTAGTCCTCATGGCGAATGCCTTTTGAGCAAACCACCATTTTCGGGAAGTAAGTATAAATAGGTTCTTATATAACTACTTAAGTAGCAAAAGTATACAATTTCCTTGGGTTCGCCTCACATAGCGTGACGTGCTTGAAACGACTGGATGCATAATCGGTGCGTAATCTAGATTAGTGCTTGTTCCACCACAATTTTGATAATTGATATAGTATAATTGTGCTATAAAGCTTTATCAAAATTCTGGTGGTCCTTAAAGTTGGGAGCGGATGGTACGAGTATTAAGCCTATCTCGATTGAGCAAGTACTAATCTAGATTACGCACCGATTATGCATCCAGTTGTTTGAAGCGTATCACGCTATGTGAGGCGAGCCCAAGGAAATTTTATACTTTTGCTACTTAAGTAGTTATATAAGAACCTATACATAAACGTATGACATACCTCAGGCACCACAGAAAAGCGAAGGCCCTTTACTTCTCTCTTCAGTGTCAGGAACGTTTCAAGTAGATTCAAATCACTTTGAAAACAGACATTTGTATTGTGATGTCAAAATTGGTAAAGTTGCTATCGCACTATTGGTGTTGTTATGTTTAGGAATGTAGCTACTGACTAATTTAATCACCATAACCTAATTAGGTCTTAAACCAACGATTTTATGCTTATTTTAGTAGCTGGTGTCATAGAAAACAGAGTACAATCGAGGATTGGGTGTAGGTACTCGTATGAACAAGATTCAATTAAAAATAGCAAAAATTTGATTCAAACCAAAAAATATCAGCTGATGCTGATGCTAGAAGATAATGCAAAGCTTCAGATTTTTTGTTTTGTATAGTATACATTAGTTCCTATCTATCCTATCTTCGTTTTCGACGGTTTTCTTACACCCGGTATTTGTTGTATCGATTTATTTATTGTAAGTAGCCGGCTATAATAATCAATGTTAATTTGATTACATGCGAAAACTTCGGTCAGCCTGAATACTATGCCTAGTCAGGAAGACTGCCCACTCAGGGCCTTACTTAAAATGGCTACTTAAGATAACTAACGTACTTAATGAAGGGCGCAATATTAACTAACGTCACTTAGTTTTAAGCAGCTTTTTTAAGTGAGGCCCTGAGTGGGCAGTCTTCCTGACTAGGCATACAGACAGGCTGTCCGAAGCTTTCGCACAGATCAGTCATCAGATCAGTTGTTAGATTCAGTCTTTACCAACCAAGTTTAATTAAAACCATCCGTAACTAAATTGAGCAGATGCTTCAAAACTATTAACTCGGCAAACTAAATGGCAGTAGTTGAAGCAGCTCGCCCTATGATTTACGACTGTTTGTCCGGCTCGATAAATAACACTTTTATTGATTGATCCTAGCTCTGATCCGAATCAACCGAGTTTGCATCGATAGGGTTAGCTCTGACGAGTTAATAGTACAAAGAAATTATATAGTTTTGATGTAAACTTTTTTGTGTTGTACCTTTTAAGCCCTTGTTATTTTCAACGAGTACTTATTAGATAAGACTTTGTGCCTTGATTTCCTGTTCAACACGAGTACATCTTTCGATTTTTATGATTTTCACATTTATCTTCATGCTCTTTTAAAAATAAGTATTTGACAGAATTGTTAGACGTATTTTCTGTTATGTAAGTCGGTAGTAAATATGTACTACCATCGGAATTTTTATCTTTTACTTAATTTTAGATTCGGATAAAGAAAACAGATAGATGAACTATTCCGAAGCTTTTATTAATAATGTCTCCTAAATTCGGAAGTAACTCTGTCTCTCTCACTGTTTGTTACCATTTCACTATCAGACGCCTCGGCCGATCTTGATGAAATTTGCTACAGGAATAGCTGAAATTCTGTAAAAAGATACAGGCTGCATTAATGGTCGTCATCATCATCATCACCATTTTTAATCATAATGCGAGTGAAATCACGGGGCACAGCTAGTATGTGTTATATTTATTTCTAACTATGACACTGGGCTGTCAGATAGCAGAGTGGCCGCGGCCGTGGGCGTTTCTGCTCTAGGCAGTTCTCTACTTCGTTCTCACGCATTGTTTTGTATTTTTATGTCGGTCTTTATATTTATTGAGTTTAGAGTGAGTTTTCTTTATTTAAATGAATTGCAATGGTTAACGGTATATTTTTAGCTGAGAACACTATTTTTATTATACTGTTTTATTTAGCTTGCCTGTTTTTTTTTTGTTTTTTTTTTACCGCCTGTCTTTTGACAGTTTGATCTGATATTTGGTACACACTTTTAGTTCTGATTACAAACCCTTTAACTAAAAAAAGGTTTTTTTTAAATAAAATAAAAAAGTAAGTTCGTATAGGCTGAGTGGCCAGCCCTAGTGTCAGAGTTAATGTGCCGCCCGAAGGCCTCTGACATGGCTGACGGTTGTTGTTATAGAAACTAGAACAAACAACCGGGACCAACAATTTAACGTGTCATCCGACCCACGGTAGCGCTCAGAGATAAATGCCACTCACGATCACCCATCCGAAGACTGACCGGACCGTCCGTTGCTTAACATTGGTGATCGTTTAGAATCACCTAGACAAGCTACGCCACGAGCGCTACGATTATGACTGTAGACTGCGTCAACATTGTTTTTTTTAAATGAATTGCTTGTTATAAATTAAAGCAGGTAAAAACATATCGTAAAAATTATACGCACCTATATAATATATGCAAGCTAATGTTTTTAAACAGAACTTAGATACGAGTATTATAAATACAAAGTCATTTTCTTTATAAAACTACTTCACATTCCTATAACGCCTTTTGTTAAATCGCTACAACCATAAAAGTGTTTGTTTCAAAAGAACAAAGCGCTCTTTGTAAAGCGATTCATACTTATTGATTTCATATTTGCCGTCGCATCAAAACCTTTTCCGAACAGTTACCTGATTAAGTTTGTTTATCTTAATACCATTTAAATTTGAATAGCTACTAACTTTTGATTTTCTCGGTTCCATTTGTCTGAAACTGACTTACAGGTTTATGGGGTTTATCAATAGGGGTTTGTAAAATACGGAGTGCAAACGATAATTAATTTTAAACACCCTGACTCTCTACGAAAGCTACGATACCACAAACAGATATATACACTTTTGATTCCAGTTTCATTGTTCGAACTGCTAAACAGTGGAATGCACTGCCCGAATGGGTGTTTCTGATGGTTACAATTTGGGTGACTTCAAGTCGCGAGTGAATCGATTTCTTCTGGGCAAACGTGCTCCATCGTAGACTGCGTTCATCAGGCGAGATAGCAGTCGAAGGCAAGCCTACAAACATTGGAAAAAACAATACGTTAAACTAATAACCATATTTTTGCATCGGGGGTTAATAAAAACCAGTCTATAAATTCAATATTCACCTGCAAAATTACCGGTTTAAAAATAATGAATCGTACAAAATACTGCTTTACAAACAAACGACATTCGAATGTTTGTTCATTAGCCTTAAAACCAATCCTTATTTCAAGTAACATTTAAATTCGAATGGCGTGTAGGCATATTTTTAAGCTCATTTTACCAGATAATGTACGGCTGTAGGTAAGTCAATTTGGCAGGAACGTGTAAATATACTCTAGCCAAATAAATACGCTCACTTTTGGCACATTCCCTTTTTACAATCCACACACACGTTTTGGCACAGATAGAAAGTATGTAAAAGCTTCATTGTTGTTTGTCAACCATGAAAAGTCGGTTTTTGTTCGACTGTTCCTTTTGTGATTAGCTAATTTATTTATAGATTTGTGGGTGTTATGAATGTTATCTGACACAATGATTGAACATTTATGAGATAAGTTTTAAAGCTGAAATATGGTGGACCACTGTCATTCTCCGTTATCTAATATTTTAAGATAGAAGATATTATAATGAAGGTTTAATATTTACCATAATCACAATAATTTGTTAGTCTTTCCACATTTTGTTAGTTTATCTAATGCTGGTCTTCGGTGAATTCAGCTCTCTATTTTTTCTGTTTATAGTTTCTACCAGCCTGTTTTCTAGATCGTTCTTGGTTTTCCATAATGCGGTGTCCATCAAATCGAATACTATAACAATGAAAGTCCTGACTCACCGGCTCACTCACTGACTGACAGACAATCCACGGTCTACACCGCTGCTGAAACTAGCTGGACGCAGCTTGTTTCCTGCGTAGGTAGGGTTTTCTTAATTTCATTGTCTCCCACTTGTTGCGTTTATACCTCTGTGCCGGAATCTAGGTCAGTGTGGTATCGAAATGCAGGACACTGAGAACCTAATCACTCACTGGCTAGTTTTATAGGAATTGGATACGGTTATGTCAAACGCTTCATTCTTGTACACTGTGCAGTACAATATTGTAGGTATTTTTTATACAATGTGTAACAAAAAGGTTCAACAATACGGAAGGGCATGTATGTACTCATGTACATTATGAAAATTTTTTACTATTTGGTCAACCCTGAAATCGCGAAATTTAAATCAGCTTTTCCATACAAAAGGTTCATTGACCTTGGAGAAAATGTATGGAACAGCTGATTTTAAATTCGCGATTTCAGTGTTGACCCCATAGTAAAAAATGGTCATAATGATGAGTACATACATGCCCTTCCGTATTGTTGAACCTTTTTGTTACACATTCTATTATGTTATAAAACAGCTCAGTAATAAATAAAACGGAACCAAGGAATAGGAATTGTCACTAAGAAATTAAAGCAATTTTTTAAAAAGTAAGTACTGTTCCACGGTCTTCGGCTTTGCATACAGCTGTAGGGCTTCGAACTGCAAGATGTCAATCTTCTATAACCTTACCCACTCCTTGTCTTTAAATAGGAAGATTTCATTACGCTTTCTCAAAAACAATAACCACAATAGCGGTTGATACTCATGACAAAGGGAAAACCAAGAGGCACTTACAATCCTTATATTTACATGTATTTAGACACGATGCAACTGTAAAGACGAAAATAAATTTTGAATACAATTTCCCTTTACTCGAAGTTCGTAGCGTATCAGCGGCTTTGTACCGCGGAGCCACGCCGAAGTCTCTCGTGGATAAAGGAAGTTAATTAAACATTTAATTATTTGTTTTCTTGGGATTTATTTAAATTCCTTGATCGTAGGCGTTAGGTATTCTAATGTCGCAGTTATCTTGGTGTGCCCATCTTGGGCTGTCCCTTTTTTTCTTGGCGTAGCTTAGTCCCTTTTTAAGAAAGAATTTTGTTTTTGAGATTTGAATGAAATCCCAGTATTTAATTTTATCTCAACTTAATTTTAATTGCTTCTATCTTTCCATGTGAAATTTACAAAGCGCACAATTTAATTTAATTTAGTAAAATTATGGGTTTGAAGACGTTAAGGTTCTAGCTTACGGAAGTTTCTTTGAGCAGCTACCTCATTGAGGTTAGCTCAGCACTGTATTTCTTCTAGTGTTCCCTAGGCATACTTATTCCTTTTTCATTGGGATAGTTTTTATAAGAAAAAGCTTTTCATAGAATACTTAGAAATTCTTTGCAAGACATTAAAAGTTCTTTTGTATTATAATGAGAAGGTTTATCGCTATGTATTTTGTAAACGAGCTTTGTAATTATTTTAAAAGTATTATGTGGTAGTGAGTAATCAAAGTCGCGGGCAACCGGTGGATGCAAATGGCAGGTTGTCGTACAGTGCGGCGGTCTAAAGGGGAGGCCTTCGTTCAGCAGTGGACATCTCCGTGCGTCCGGACGACGATGATGATGATGAGTAATCAAAAATAATTGACCAAAAACATTTTCTAAAAAAACATTTTGTAGAGATATTCGTAGATATATGTATTTTGTAGATGTTAATTTTCAGACAACGTTTGAGTTTACAACGTTTAAGTAAGTAAGTAAGTAAGTTCGTATAGGCTGAGTGGCCAGCCCTAGTGTCAGAGTTAATGTGCCGCCCGAAGGCCTCTGACATGGCTGACGGTTGTTGTTATAGAAACTAGAACAAACAACCGGGACCAACAATTTAACGTGTCATCCGACCCACGGTAGCGCTCAGAAATAAAGACCACTAAGTAAATAATCTACATGATGTGGTAATTATATAATCGGTACATTATCTTAGATATTCACAGTGACTCATTCTTCTAATTAGGCAATAACACTTATCGCAATTGGACCTGGGTATGTCCTTAAACTGCAACCAGACCCACCGGAGGACGGGCAGCAGCGTCCTCATGGTTAACGGTGGTAACACTCTGCGATCACCAAGCCGCCTGCCAAGCGTGGGGATTATGGCAACCCCTCCCTTTTAAGAGGAAGGCCTTCGTTCAGCATTGGACGTGTTCCGGCTGTTGATGATGATGTATGTATGTATACGATGCATTCTTAATATAGCCGGGTAATACATACAGTTTTTTCTTCTGCAATCCCCAAGGGGCCATCCATAAAGTACGTCACATGTAAAGGGGGGGGGGGGGGGAGGGGGTCGACAAAATGTGACATGGTGTGACAAGGGGTGGGGGGGGGTGGAACTGCTGTTTTCATTAAAAAAAATTAGATGTAAAATTGCAAATTTGTGACGTCACACCAGAGAGGGGGGGGGGTCTCACAAATGTGACCACCTGTGACAAGGAGGGGGGAGGGGTCTAAAAATCATGAAATTCGTGTGACGTACTTTATGGATGGCCCCCAAGCCGCCTGCCAAGCGTGGGGATTATGACAACACCCCTCTATAAAGGGGCCTTCGTCCAGCAGTGGAAATTTTATGGCTGACGACAACGACTTATCGCAGTGCAGAATAGTAGTTATAGGTAAAGAAATGAAAAACCTTGGCTTTTATTATATTAAGAAAATAAGTAAGTTGCAATTTTCATAGTTATAAAAATGCCTGCAAAATGTTGAGTGATTTTTGTTCTGGTTGTGACTTTTGGTGGTCCGTAATATTTTGAGGTTGTTTTTAATACAGCTTGAGTTCTCTTTGAGTTAGAAGAGTCTCAACCAGAAATGCGGGATTGCATTTCTAAAGCAAATACGATGCGGTACTTTTTTTGCGTTACTTAGTTTATGTTTAGCAGATAAACATGATTATGATAAAGTAACTTATTTGTAAGATATCTTTTTATACCATCTGATACTATCTATCTCATTTCACAAGGTCTACGAAGTATGCAATCGTTCAAACAATAATTTCTGTCAAGTACAGAACATGTCTGTCCCATGGGTAATGACGTCGTAACAAGACTTTGTTTGTGGGAAGCTGCCGAGACAACCGAGCTACTGCGTTGTATACAGACAAATTGGAACAAGTCTATTCGTAGATAAGTCAGCGTATACACAGCCGCGGTAATAGCAACCATAAACACACCTGCGAACTTGACTCTACGCCTACGACTCGGTGTGATTTCGGAAATTGAATAAAATCCGCATGTAGTTTTAGAGAATCGTCTAGTCCTATTTCGCAAATTGTCTTTTATGTGCCAACGTTTCCGAAGTATGAAAAATGTAACTTTGTTTCAATAATGAAATTATGCAAAGTATTTTTACAGTAGACACACGAAAAATTCTATTTTTAACAAATACAAGTAGTTTATTGATAACACCAAAGTTACAAGTCAAAATTCATTTCAAGTATATCCCAAAAAAAAACACTTACAAAAATTAAATAATAATTACAAAAATACGTTAATAATCTCTTATTTTAAAATAAGCTTCAATGTCATAAAACAAATTCTCTTGTAACCACGCTCTGAGCTTGGTTTTGAAGCACCCGGTGGAAGGAGCATCCCGAATGGAAGCTGGTATACGGTTGTAGATCGCTGGTCTCAAAATATACACTGACCTCTCCGACTTGACGAGACGGTGCGACGGGGTATCAGTTGGTCTTTCTTTTTATTGCTTCGTAAATCTAACGTGCTGTGTACGCCCCTGCGTTGAAACGTTTCTAGGTTTACATGGGTGAAAAGGGCTATCTGGTAAATAAATAACGATTCTGTGTAACACTTGTTACGTTTTTTACAATAAAACATAATATAAAGTACGTCAAAACACGTTATTTGTAATTGAGTTGTTGTGATTGAGAGCAAAAATCGCACAAAAGTTGTACTTCCTAGGAATTAAGCCATGGTAAAAAAAAGGTAAAAATTTCTACGGGCTACCAACCAAACCAACCACAATCCAAAAGGAGATATAACTAACAATATAGGTAGCTGCATAAGTTTAGTAATAAAATCTCAATGATCCCATTTTAGGTACCGAAGGCTAAAATACATTCAGGTTTAAAATAATAGCGCACTCCGTGTTCATACTGCTGGCATGAGGCAGAAGTATGAACAGAACAAGGATGCTTAAGTGTTACTGGTTACTTAATCGCAGGTTGTAGCAATTAGTTCGTGAAATTGCCAGGCAGACATTACTGTCGTCATTAATTTTTCCGTCGACGCTGCTGTTGGATGTCAAGAAGTTAAACGCTATAAACATCATTCGTCTTCGAATGATCCTAGAGAGCATTAAAGGATCAGCTCTTTTGAGATGCGTGATAAATGTATATCTTTGATGTCGTGGATGACGTCGTTTAAGGATAATAACTGGATGGCCTTTTAAAAGAAAGATTTTGGGAAAGAAATTAATTTTTCAGCAAATATATTATTACTTATACCTTTATTGTTACTATTGCTTTACTTTTTGCATAAATGTTATGGTCATTAAACGAAATAATTTAATTTACTTGACTTGATTTATTTACATATAACTTAATACGACATGCGATTAAAATTATTATTGGAATATAATAATGGGGTACATACTTGAGTATCTAAGACAAACAATGAGTAAACGAATTAAAGAAAAAGTTTAGTAGAGCAACGTTTAAAGACCCATCTTAAGCACAAAATGTTATACCATCACGTTTTGTGATAAAACAGGCTATAAGAGTAAAGGTAACATTTTTAGCCCTTGTTTTATTGAGGTATAACGATTTTATGGCTACATTTTGCACGGAAAATACGAATTCTGGCAGTGTATTAGGTAAAATAGATCATTCCCTTCAATTACAGCACAACTAAGGAATCTTCGAGTAGTAGTGATTACAGTGGAATTGTTTAATGAGGGCAATAACACCGGCTTTACCAAATCAATATAACCAAGATTATCAACCAGATATGATTCTATAATACGTGGCTAGTCATCGTAAAAAGGTGTAATCTATTATAGATAATGAAAATTGGTTTACCGTATTAATTTGAAACTATGCGAACAAAGTTTGACCAGTTCTAAATACTTAGTTGAGCATTTCAGTGGTTAAACGATATAAATTTGTTTGCGAATAACTTGGGACTTCAGTGGCTGGGAAAATTCGAAATGAAATATGTACCTATGTATTGTTTTATTTTGTTTTCTTCGCTATATAGTACAGGGTTGACAGGGTTGATATACAAAAATTGGGGTGTACTAAGCCGAAAGAGTCAGTGTACTCGTCATTGTGAACAACTTTTACTACGGAGGAAACCAGACATCATGAAAAAAAAAACAGCTGTTCCATACATTTTGTCTAAAGGTAATTATTTTTTTCTATGAAAAAGCTGATTTGGCTTAGTAACCCTAACCTTTTAACCTTGTAGAATAATAAAGGCGAGTTGATGGTTAAGCGCAAGACTATTTTTTAACAAAAACAACAATAAAACCCTTTAAATATAAAAGGCGATAAAACTTTTGATCGCCCCAGGAATATTTTCACAATACGAAAGTTCTCAAACACAGGGATCTAAAACAAAACGGATTCGCAATAAATCGTCGCCCGATCAAAAGAGAGATCAAGTAGGCAAAACTGTATCCTTTTATATTCTCTTTGAGCTTTGTGTGAGGCAGTTCTTGCTACCCCAGCCAAGTCAACAGCAAGCTCAAATCTATCACGACCTCTGCGTAAATTGCTTAACATTGCTCCTATTGCCTTCGTCTAGCAAATGATAAAACGAGAGCTTACTACAAAGGCACACGCGAACGCGACAACTAGCGCGACGTTGAACTTTTCTTTACGACGACTGACAACCCAACTTGATCTTTACGCAAATGTAGAACAATTCAAATAAAAAAATTAAGAACAGATGGAACTTTACAAAGCGTTTTAAGGGCCCTGCTTTAAAAAATCTCGTGCAGTTATAGCAGTTTTTTGACGGCTTTTATGAGTTTGTGTTTTCCCAAAAAATATATTTGTATTTATAAGACGTGAGAAGCAACTAAGTAGTGTGTAACTAACGCTTTTGTAATCTTTCTTAAAATTTTAGATAAGAATAAAAAAAAATCACAATACACATCTATTTTTACACATTACAACGGTTTTATTTAATCATTCAATTTTTACAAATTTATTACGAAAATGTACTCACTTGTAAATAATATAGTTTGTCATGAACTACTTAACGCTTTTAGTTTTGAAAAAATATTTATATTATGCTTGTAATAAATTAAAAATGGGGCTGAAACCTTAAAAATCGAATCTTGACACGCACGAATCTGCGTAACTGACATATTTTTGCTCCGCTAAATGTGGGCCTATCTCATTCAGCTTTAGAATAATGGTTGATCATGGAAACATGGATGTGCGCGGCCTTAAGCAACAAGTGGGTATAGTCTGACGAGTCTCATGCTGTCTTTGTCGCGTAGTGTAATGAGTGTTCATAATGTAAAAATTATACAAATGTCTGTTTTGTGGACAAATAAACACGTATTGTAGTCATCGCTGAGTCCATCGCCCGGTAATTTGCACTTTTATCCGTCTTTTGAAGGGGTTACTATAAAATTAACATAGAAACGACGTTCTTGTGACAAAAGCACATGTAAACATATGGAAATGGCTGAAAGACAAGGTTATGTCTCGTTATGAACCCCTCCCCCGCAGTGCTATGACGTTTAGCGTTATCTAAACTGTAAGAATAAGCGGCTAAATCCGCTTGTGCGAGAAAAACATTGTAAAATTTTTAAGCAGAAAAGAATTTGACCTCTTTTGCTTCTTCTCTTTTCTTTTTTCTCTTTTTTTTGTTTTCTCTTTATATATTTGTTTTATTTTGCATAAGTTGCAAGGACGGTTATTTTAAAAAGAAAATAAATATAATGATTTTTTAATTTTTAATTTTACATCTAAGTACTGTAAATTTATCTAGGCGCCAAGTTTTACTCTTCTTCTTGTTGAGCATTCTGAAATAAAAACCAAAATTTTACGAAGGTACATAAACTAACAGCTCTTTTTGGATGCGAAACTAACAGCTCTTTTTGGATGCGTTCTATTCTTTGTACATGCTTTCTTAATAAATAAATGGATATATAAATATTAGAGGACATTTTACACACAACATTGCTTCACATTACTTTTTAATAAGCATGCTCATAAGAAGGACCTATATCATAACAATTATACAAATTTGTAATTTTTCCACGATTCAGCTGCACATATTTTTGTTTCTTAATTTGATTTTCCGTAGAGCCTATTACACACGGATCCTCTAGAAGCCAAACTCACGGAGTTCTATTAATCTCTGCTCTTGCGAAGTCATCATTGTTTAATCAATCCTAGTCGAATGCTGATTTATAAGTGAACCGCCAGAAAACTCCGACGAATACTTATGATCACCTACTTGCGAAGCATTTGTGTTTTAATCTCCTTTTATGATTACGGAATTTCTATACTTAGAACATATTGGTAAGGAAATTCCATTTTGTTGAAAAGTAAAAACCCATAGCTTAAGCAAATCTATATATTGTATTCTGTAGTGGTAGGACTCTACCGCAGAGTCCGCCTGGGGAAGTACCACACGTTTGCCAGTTATTCAATCGCCAAGCAGTAGTGTGCAAGCATTACTGTGTTCCGGTTTGAAGGGCATTGTTACCAGAGAAATTACTGGGGAAGAGATGGCAATGAGATGTTCGCAAGTTCACAATACTGGCACTGCTAATTAGTGGCAGGCGTGACGCTTACCTCCAGCTAAACATCATGCTCGTCTCGCCACTTTAAAGTATAAAAAAATTATCTAATATAATAAAAGGCTCTGTCCTGACTGACTGACTGACTGACAGACAACGCACAGCCTAAACCGCTGGTCGTACAGACTTGAAATTTGGAGGGTGTATTCGTCTCGATGCGGAGGGGTGTACTAAGAAAGGATTTTTCCAAATTCAACCCCCAAGGGGGGGGGGGTGAAAGTTTGTATGTAAGTCCTTTGTTTTTGGACTTTTAATCACGAAAATTTGGATTTTGATAGTTCAATTTTTTTTGACAGGGACGTTTTAAGGCGGGAAAGGGGGGGTGGCATGTTGTATGGAAAGTTCTTTGTTTTTGAAGTTATAGTGACGAAAATTTATATTTGCGTAGTTCATTCAAAGGGGGCAAGTTAGGGGGGGGGGGAGAGTTGGTAGAGTCGGTAGAGTCGGTCGAGTCAGTCCAGACGGTAGAATCGGTAGAGTCGGTAGACTCTAACGGGTCTACCCCGAGGGTGTACCGAGAGTCGGTAGAGTTTGCTCGGAATTATTTAAAATGGAGAATTTTGGGGGCGGTCCGAATTTCTTCCGCACGCGGACGAAGTCGCCGGGGACCTCTAGTACTATATAAGTATAGCTCCTACTCCCTATATTGACGGGTAATATAAAAGTATAATAATCAATATTCCAAACAGTGTCTAGCTCCGTAAGCTTATTGGTAAATAGCATATTCATATTTTCTTTTCTTACTTAGTTTTTAGTTGAACTGCATAATGGAGGCAATATTCTCAGTCATGGTAATATCACGTTTTAGTCATTTGGTATGAGTACCTACACAAGTTTTTTCTTGAATTTAGCAAACTAGTAGTGTTATAGATGTTGTTCACTTTCATGGGTAGAACACCCTTTAGTATTGGTTCATGCGCCTGATAATTTCGTATAAATAGGTTTTTCAACCGACTTAAAAAAAGAGGTTCTAAATTCGACTATATAATATCTATTTATTTATTTTTTATGTTTGTTACGTGATTACTCCGCCAATTATGAATTGATTTTGATGATTAGTTTTTTGCTTGGTCGTTTATACTTCATATAAATTTTATCGAAATCGATTCAGTAGCTTGATTTTTAAATCAAAACAGCTGGAAAAAAAAGATGTCCAGTCCAGGTGGCCGAAATCGAATTCAATTTTGTTAAAGTACTTGTTAACTTTGTGTTTTTTTATAAAATAAAAGCTGTTACAATCCCTTAATTAAGTATGTTTTGTATAGAAAAGAAAATGAATTATTAAAATTCATAGAACTAAATTTGTTAGATGAACCCTGTATAAGCTCGTCTTATTAAAGGATTGGACAGGACTCGTTAGAAGTTATTGAACAAATTGCTTTCAGTGATTAATTGACTATTAATTACGATATCGTTTAGCGCCAAACTTCTGGTTAATTTGGTCATGAATACAGGTAGGGACTTAATTAAACATCGGAGTACGAAGTTTGGTCAATAACTTTATTAAGAGTCATCTGTATTCATTTTCTTGCTTAATATTATAAATTAGCGAGTGTGATTGTAGGTTTTTTTTACATTCAAGCAAAAATGGAAAAACAGATACGTAGATATAATTTTTGACATGAATAGATTGTGTGAAATAGATACGTTCCCAAAGTCCCCATTGACGTTATAATTGTGAATTATACATAACAACGTATTGTAAGCAACAGCTTTTGAGCCTCAAAACTTCACTCAATGGCGAATGTAAAACTATTTATAAGTAAGTAGTAAGTACTATAATAGTTTTAGCAAAATCTCAGCTAAAATTACTTAGACTAGCTCAATACAACGTTGTACTTTTATTACGAAGCTACTCGTATATAGTCTAACAATCTATGCGCATGCAGTTTCGAAAATTGATTGTTCCCGAGCACGACGGCACCTAAACGAATGCTACGGAGTTAGTGTCTACGAGATAGCGTAGACTGCTACGACGACATGAGCTACGACTATTCTACGAGACAGCTACATGAACATAATGAAATTCACTTTGTAGGCAAAAATAAGGCAATATAAAACGTGAAACTGAAAATGTCGCTAAAGAGTTACGTACGATAAAATTAAATTTAACAAACAAGTGGAATATAACTCAAGGAATAATAATATTAAAATTTTCATCGCAAGTGGGTGATTATTGTATCTCTGACATTCACACTTGTGTTTCGGCAGCGTTGGTATTAATAAATTTTGAAGCGGCCACAAAGGACTCCAAACTTGTTTCATAAGAACAACTCTCGTGAGATGTGGGAAATTCGAGGATAATCTAGATGTTTTGTAAGAGTGTTCCGAACAGGATCTTAACTTAGAGATTGTTTAACGCATAATATAATTATGCCTAACCAAGGAATATTAAAAATATTAAAGAATTGTTGGATTAAAAGTCACAAATAAGATCGTTTGAATGAAAGTATCACTAATTAAAGTAAGATTTTTTTTCAGACTCTTCTATTTATTTTTTAATGCTTTATTAATTAATTGCACATAAATGTGCTAAAGCAGGACTTAACGCTAACATTTTCTACTAGTAATCCCCGCGGTTAAAGATATGGGGATGGTTAGTTATAGGTATTAGTTTTCAGTTTCTAGGCTAAGGTTTCAGTAAATCTTATATCTATGTGTTTTATACATGTAACTAGGTTTAGTAAAAAATCTTGCGGCAATATGCATAAACTAGGGGTCTCCCACGAGTTCGTTCTTCCCCCCCAAGACCACTCCCCCTCCCCTGCCCCTCCGCTTTTGAATGAACTACCCAAATATCAATTTTCATCACTATAACTTCAAAAACAAAGAACTTTCCATACTCAATTCCACCCCCCCCCCTTAAATCCCTGTCTAAAAATCTTGAAAATGTAATTTTTATTTTAAATTAACTATCCAAATCCAAATTTTCGTGACTAAAAGTACAAAAACAAAGGACGTTCATACAAACGTTTCCCCCCCGTTCCCCCCCTTAGGGGTCAAATTTCGAAAAAATATTTCTTATTACACCCCTATGCATCGAGAAGAATACACCCTCCAAAATTCAAGTCTGTACGACCAGCGGTTTGGGCTGTGCGTTGTCTGTCAGTCAATCAGTCAGGACAGAACCTTTTATATATATATAGAGATAGATAGATAGATAGATACTGACGTCTAACGCTAGTTAATGTTATATTTGCAAAGTTTTGATAAGGCAATGATTGAGGTACGTACCTACTTGACATTATATGAAAATTGAAATTGTTCCCGTGTGACCCTTGTCATATTTCAAGTTATATTAACAACCCCGTCATAGAATAGCTACGCATTTACTATAACCAAAGATAATATAGTACTATACTAGTACTATAACGAAAATTAGACGACGAATATAGAATGTCACGAATTGTATTCAAGAGAAGTGGTACCTATATACTTGCATAGAATGCAAAAAATAGACGACAATAAAAATGTACTTAGCAGTAATTTGGGCAAGTAAAGCGATGTTCTAGGAATCTACTAAAAGAAAAAATTGTTTTGGGTGTATATAATAATTTTGGTTCGTTTGTTCATCCGATTTTCATGAAATTACATATTCTACTACTTGCATACATTCACTAAACATTAATTCATTCGGGCTAAACAACTAGATTAATTTTACTTTCTACGAAAAATAAAACTACAGACACGCAGTTAAAGTTTCTTCAAAGATATTGCTAACTTTTAGAAAAAGCGTTGCCAATAAATGCGCGCGTTTATCGTTTGTCTCATATGTCCTTGAAATATATCACTTGCTTAACTTTTAAATAACTGTCGCTAAAACAATATTCAGTTCGTAAGTATAATATTGATCGGATAAAAATTGGGGTTATTCAGCAACTCGACACGAGGGGCTGGACACGCGTGTGTCCAGGTGGTGATTATGTGGGGATGTTTTTATAATATAACCTTTTGGGATGCTAGCAGATTGTATAACGACTACTAGTGTACTAGTTCGAACTCAGGTCAAATATCAAATCGTGTAACTTACGAGATACGTGTTTACTTTGATAATTAATTTAGAGAGTAAACAAACCTCAAGTACGAGTAATTTGGTTAATGTGTATGTTACAGCTTGTGTATATATAACTATGTTTCAGTACTTAAAATAGTTTACGTAGTCCTATAGTCACCTATAGTCACTTGAGTTAGGAAGTCGTCGACGTAACTTCTAACTGAGTTGCAAAGTCAGTTTTCAGTGGCAAGTTTTTTTTCTGTGTTGAATACGTAAGGGAAAACTTTTTCCTTCGCGTGCGTGCATTTCTTTTTTCGATACGCTCTCCTAGTAGTAGTAAAAGATAAGGCATGTCCATGACCATTGCAGTGGTAGGTACCCAGAGCGTGAAGTTTCAAAACAAAGTCCAAGGTACCACGCCCCGCATTCAATACTTCGAGACACGCTGTTTTTATTTTATCAGGCGCACGCACACATAGGTACAGGTGGTAGGTGGGTACCTAGCTTATTGTCGGTACCTACTCATCCAATAATATGCGTCCCAAAACCTCGAAAGAAAAATGGAATCCCTGCTCCGGTCTAATCATTTGTTGTATTCATGTAAGTATAAGGTATCCGTTTAATACCCGTAACACAAAGCCCAAAGAAAAAACACAATTTGGAAATCATAAGTAATAAAAATACTCATAGTAAGTAAGTAATCACAAAAAAATCACAGGTTTGCTTTGTGGCAGTATGTTACTAAATTTGGAAGTTCCTAGACTAGATTTTCGTGGATGTAAGTCAGTAATGGGTCTGATTTTTTAAAATGGTTTGTTGAATACCGCACGATTCAACAAGCCAAAATAGTAGCGTATACAGATTCTTACAAAATTATCCAATAACAGTTTTACTCAAAGCTCATAAATATATTATGCATCAGACTTTAGCATCCCATTGCTGAGCATAGGCGATATTACAGTAAGCGTCAGGACCGCTGGACCAACAAAGATATTTGATGTATGGTAAATGTATACCAATCTTTACTACTGTTTTGCTACTATTTGATACCTACTTACATTCAAATAATTGTTACCTCGATAAATAGCGAAGAAAAGTGAAAATAAAGTGACCAGCCATTCTGACGTCAGGATGGCTGGACCACATTTGTTTGAGATAGTTCGGGACGATTTAGCTAATTTATCCCGCTGGCCTGGCGCTGGTTGGCAAATTTACATCAGCCGTTGAATTTATGCAGGTTTCCTAACGCATAATAATAATTATGTCCATATGCTTTCCTTCGCCATATAACCAGTTGTACATATGAATTTTTAATATCGTACACAGAGCTCACCGGTCTCACGGGTCTGGGCTCTTACCCAGACCTCACGAAGACGCGTTTTCTTCCGACAGCAATAGCAGTCGATAAAAATTAAACAAAAGGGTTCTTTATTTGTATTAAGGTTTTGCGTTTGACCGCCATCGTGCCTGATGTTTACTATTGAAATGCATCACACTCAGTGATTCACAAAGTTAAAATTAGTTTAAAAATAAATAAGCACTAGGAAATTTATCTCATAATACATGAGGGTGTACACTGTATAGCCCGTGCTAAGCCGTACTCTAAGCTCAGGGTACAAACGCGAATGAAACACAAAATTGGACGTTTCCCTTTTCCTCCAAATTAGAAAGTTAATGATAGAAACGAGTATTTCATAAATCCACAGTAGACGCAATGAGAAATCCTAAATTAAAGTCTGAAGTATAAATGAGAGGGGAAAATGAGTTGGCGTTCACAATGAGCAATGTGGCGTTTTTATACGATGCACTTGATGCGCGTAGTGGAAAGCGGCGCTTGTATGAATGCGATGAGCAACATAGCGGCAGCGGACGACGGACGTACGTAAAGTGATATAACAAAATAAAATGATATGAAAAGCGGGCGACAAAGTCTACAGCATCTGCTTCGTAGGCGTACGTCAGGCTCACACAGTTCTGCAATAAAACAACCTCTTGTATTGCGTACACGAACGGCCGTAATCATGACATTTTCATCTAAATATCGTTTATCTAGAGCTCTTGAGAGTTTCCTTTTCTGGTAATCGTGTTGGTAATCTACGCGGCTCTTTAGAAATTCGTCTTATTACGTGAACGCTGATTTATGTTTGTGTAAAGCTTCAGGAGAAATCACGGGTTGAAAAGTTAGGGAGTCCGTTGTTGTGCCGAGATTTTCCTCTTGGTTAGGTTTTATCGTTTCATGCTAAGGTAAATAAGAACTTTAATGATGAGAATTTGTTGTTAGAAATTCGCATGGGATGTCCCAGCCGAATCTCTCAAGGACTTTTATTTAGTCCTTGAGAGATTCGGCTGGGACATTGATTGATATAAAATTTAAGCTTGATTACATTTTATTTATGTAATCAAGCTTAAATTTTATATCAATTTAGGTTATACTAGCCCACATGTTTCGTCACACTTTTTTTTCGAGGGCTCTTAATGAAAATGATACATGAACTGGGATAGCTGCAATCTATCTTCTAAATATATAAAAGGCTCGTCCTGACTGACTGAGACTGACTGACTGACTGACTGACAGACAACGCACAGCCCAAACCGCTGGTCGTACAGACTTGAAATTTGGACGGTGTATTCGTCTCGATGCGGAGGGGTGTATTAAGAAAGGATCGCCCGGGGGGGGGGGGGGGGGGGGGTTGTTTGAATGAAACTCCTTTGTTTTTGGACTTTTAGTCACAAAAATTTGGATTTGGATAGTTCATTTAAAATAAAAAATGCTATTAAGAAAAATACAGGGACGATTTAAGGGGGGTAAAGGGGGGGAATGTTGTATGGAAAGTTCTTTGTTTTTGAAGTTATAGTGATGAAAATTGAAATTGGGGTAGTTCATTTAAAGAGGGGAAGTTGGGGGGGGGGGGAGTTGGTAGAGTCGGTAGAGTCCATAGAGTCGATAGAGTCGGTAGAGTCGGTGGAGTTGGGGGCTAAAAAAAATTACTCGGGGTGATTTAAAGTGGTGAATTTTGGGAGCGAATCGAATTTCTTCCGTACGCGGAAGAAGTCGCGGGCGACCTCTAGTTTCAAATATGATACAGTCGAATGGAGTTGAAACATTTGTGTGTTTGATTGCTTTATAATTCAAAAAAAGACTCCTGTGCCTAATGAGTATGATGTCAACGTAGACGTGTATAATTTACTAAATTACTAAATAAATATCTAAATATAGATTTTACAGTTCAGTTTCCGAGCGCAATGTAGATACGGATCCCTCGACTAGCAACATTTCGCTGGTTGGCAGGTTTATTTATATAAGTAAGAGGTTTACCTATAATTTTAGCATAGGTGGTGGAAGCCTGATCAGCTTTTTTGATTATTACTATTATATTTAGGTAGATGCGGTCTATTCTAGGAAAAACTGTGTGTTTGTAAAACTACAAGAACTATAGATAGATAGATTGTAACAATCTCTTTGCATTTTTAGTGTATAAAATAAGGCAACAATTTGTAAAATGTTTTAGGTTTAGAAAAAGTTACAAGGGAAATGACATCGAGAGCGTGTGACATTTATTTACCATCTTAAGTTGTTGTTGTTTAGTCGAGGTGTCAGGTGACCCGAATGGTGGCGTATATTTTGGTCAAAAACTTAGCATTGCCATACAACGTGGCAATGCCGCCAGCATTCTGGCCACCTTTCCATCATCTACGGGGCTTTTAGTTTAAATTTTAAGTTTTGTATTTTGTATTTTTTTTATTATGTAGGGGTTGGTTTTACTAGGTAGGGTTTATTAAGTTTTTATTTAGTTATAATTTAATTTTAGTGTATAATTGTATTTTTTTTCAAAGAAATATATATATATAGTTGTTGTAGGAATAAAAATTTAACATTACAAAAAATCTAGTTGTCATGCCTACTTACTTGACAAATATAAATTTGCACAATGCTGAAATCTTATCTACCTATAAACATGTCCAGAAAACTATTAGGGGCGAAACACAATTTCCTTTATAATCTTGACTAAAACTTAATTCACCAAATGCGAACCAAATTTGATTTTCCGTCGACCCAAACAAAAATATTACATGTAAACGTATATCGGGTAGATATTAAATTCTGTACCTTTCACAGTTTCAAAGGTGGCCTACATGTAACGTTAGATCAGCTTTGACATAATACAGTTATGACGTTAGGAGTTTTGCAAAATTGAGACAAATACCTATGTGGATTTACTATAACTAAAACACTAGCATTGCGAGCACACTTTTGCTTTGTTTAAGCAGTAATTTGCATTATTATAATTGGTATTCATTCCAATTCAGTTGCAGAAATTTTCCTATGTATAATGGTATTATGATTATGACCCAATTAAATGTAGCCCAATTACATCAAATAGAATTACGATGTAATTATCATGAAGCTGGACTCATAATGGACATTTTGTAGAGTCGTCACGTACATTGGATGTTTTAGGACACTACTACAATCTGAACACGTATTTCACCCGATAATTAGTTTTGGACTATCGTAATTATGTTACCGCAAGCCACAGATAAGCGAAAGTCTTACTTCTTAGGTTCACGTCTCTCTTCAGTGCCGCAAACAAAGCAATTTTTCTTGTCAACTTTACGCTCTGTCTGTAGATATAATTGAGATCTTTACTGATTGCAGCGCAATTTTACAAATTCCAAGCTCTTTATAGAACAAAATAATCTTCTGCATTGTATTTCCTTGATCGCTTAAATTATAGACTAAATTATAAAAGGCTCCATTGCAGAGTCTGCCTGGGGAGGTTCCATACCTTTGTCAGTTATTCAATCGCCAAGCAGTAGTGTGCAAGCATTACTGTTTTTTGGTTTGAAGGGCAATGTTACCAGAGAAATTACTGGGTATGAAGAGATTTCACATCTAATATCTCAGGGTGACGAGCCCAGTGCAGTGCGGCGCAGGATTGGATTCGCAAGTTCACAATTCTGGCACTGCTACTGTTGTGGGCATATAGCATTTAACACTGCGTTCTTGTTGTGGGCAGGCGTGAGGCTTGCCACCAGGCGTAGACAACAGGCGACCGGAAGAGTTTTGGCGGGAACACGGAAAAATCATGTCGTTGCATTGTATTATTTTCTTAAAATTGTGTTTTTTCGCGATTTAATGATTAAAAATGGTGGTGTTTTATTCATTGATTGTTGAATTACATGCACGGGTGTGGGCAAGTGATATAATGTGGTGACACATGTCTTTTCGTGTTGTTTTCAAAACTCCATAGAAGCTCATAGTAAAGTCGCCACAACTTTACTAGGGTATAACTTGGACTCGACTATGACTAATTTTGTGTGACTTACTGTGAGTTCATGACTAATTTGACTTGATGATAACAAATAAATGTGAAAATTCATAAACTTGACACTGGCAGAATGTGCTGGAAGAACAACGTGCGATGCCAATAACTAAAAAAAAAATACAGGCGAACGCATGACTCGTCTTGTCACTCAATTCCATGAAAACAATAGACTAGCTGCCAATTTCACCAATGTCCTGCCAAATAAAAAGTATCCTACTCAATACGCGGAAAAAGGTATCATATGTCCGCCGGCCCTTCAAATATCTCTACACATCAACGTTAAGGCAGCAGTGAGACCTATAACCATAAACCAGCAGTGGGATGAGGAAGGCTGCGGATGATGATAATGATGATAAATCTACGCCGGTTTATTAATTTAATACTTTGTATTACAGGATAAAACAAATCGACAATCGTTTTCCCCATTTTCACTATCGGTAAGTTAGAATAAAAATGGTCGATTCAGAATGTGTTTCGGCTTGAAGGGCAATGTTACCAGAGAAATTACTGCACATGCTTTGACATCTAATACCTTAGGGTTACGAGCGCAGTGCAGTGCGGCGCAGGTTTTTGTTCGCAAGTTCTCAATTGCACACACTGCTACTGTTAGTGGCAGGCCTGATTCTTACCACCAGGCGAACGTCTCGCTCGTCTCGTCACACTATTGCATAAAAAAAGATAGATACATACGTTTTTTTTCACGTGTATTTACACTAAAGTGTCATGTATTTTCAATCCGAATTACTTAATGTTAAGATTTAGGACGTAAAAGTTCATGTCTAAAGTTTATCGCACCTACCTCTGTCGCGGTAGAGTTAGATTACTTCCCACTTCTAAAACAGTTTTACTTATATTTACATACACAATTTAACTTTTCGCTACACAAACGCGTTTTTTCCCTGTTTTACGATAAACCAACTATTTAGCGTTTTGCGCGTGATTTAAAATAGCGGACCCAATAGAAAATTGTGTATTAAATTAGGTATATAGAAAACCACCTTTTGTTTATGGTAGACAAGACATTACTTGAATGTCTATCAAGTATGTCTACCATAAACAAAAGGTTTTAAAGTTACTGAAACCTGTTTTTAGTGATTACGTGGTCAATTGTAGTAGACAAGACACACTTAACCTAGAATGGAAACTGGCTCTCAAGTGAGGCTCTTCACAGTGACATTTACTAGCAACCTCAAGTTCTTTGAGCCCCTGGCTTGTGGCATGAAAGTCGAAAGCTGTCATTGCTGCAAGCAATTTTTTCCGAAATCTTTGCTTAGGCCAGAAGACAAATAAAGTTTAATATCTTTGATTTTTATAATTATACTTTGCGAATAAAAAAAACTGCTGCGGCAAAAAACTGACTAACGTTACAATTTTGAATAGCAACCCTTTTCTTCCTTCTAGTAAAAGTTAAGTTGGTTAAGTTTCTTCCTTCTAGTAAGTTAAAGCCAGCTTTTGTGTCATTATTTTGGTGTTGCTACCTAAAGAAAAAGGTAAAGATTTTAGGACTATACGCACGTGGTCTAGTGGTGAAACTTTCTTATACATACAGCTTGGGAAAACTCTTCATACGCGAACTTTTTGCTGTCCTGGAAATACTATGGAAAACATGTCAGTGGGTAAATTTCATCCAAAGATCTTTCAAATTCATCCAATCATCTTTCTCAGTCATAATATGGGGCTGGTATGGGATTGCATTTTGAGCAATGGCATTTGGGACAATGCCGTAATCCCCATGCTTGACAGGCGGCTTGGGGATCGCAGAATGCTCACCTCCGTTAATCAAGAGGACGCTGCTGCCCGTCCTCCGGTGGTTCTGGATGCAGATTTACTACATGCCCAGGTCCAACTGACTATGTAGGAGGTAAATATCAATAGTTAAAAGATTAATAGGTTTCCAAGTTTCCATATACCTCCTAATCTGTAATGACAAAATGATAGAACATGAGTACAAAGAAGAAAATTCCAAGCCTGATATAGAATGGCCAACTTACTCACACAAAGCCATGGGAATGTGGAAGCTTCGCCGCGTTATTTATTATTAACGCAATCGACATTAGATCATGCCTGCACGCAATCCAGTGGGCGTGGGTCAAACACACTAGCTGTGAGCAGAAGAAAAATTGAAATCTCATCAGGTAGTTGCAATCTATCTATCAGAGAATTAGCATTAAACAGTGAGTAATGAGAGTGACTGATTTATATCAAATACTAGGCAAATACATGGGATATAATTAATAATTGAAAAGATATAAAATATCATGTATTGTCATTACATACAAAGTATGTAAGAAGGTCTATTTTTTCCATACTAAGTATAATCATAAAACTTAGTCACAGACAAATGGTTGTGAATTGTGTTTCACAACCATTTGCGGTAAATTGCACTAGTTGTGAACCAATAACATTGTTTTTGGCAACCTAGTCCTTTAAACGATTTTCTCTTTACAGGAAACTGGTTGTGAAACTTAGTTGCCATCGCGAGGCCGAAACATAATTATCGAAATTTTTGTTTTATACGGGATTATATATGAAAAAATATATGATATACCAAAAATATTATTGAAAGGTTATGAGATAGCATAGAGCCGTTGTTTTAGAATTATTCCGAACCATAGACAAATTGAGCCAATCTCTCGAAATTCTTTAACCTCTCTTGCTCATGTTAATACCCATGTACCGTCAGCGAAACCCACAAAGCATGCTGGTTGGTTTAAAAAAGAATATAATATCATCATTTTAGATCATCATGTTCGATATCTACAACTTTGAATAAAGTGTGCGTGATAAGCAGTTTCCTGGACCAGCAAGGTTCGCCTGTTTATAGGCAGTTGACAAGTCAATTAGATCAAGTGGACGCGTACACGTACATTATTCTAGATTGGCCGATCATCTTAGCACGTTCGGAGTGAGGCGTGAACGCCATTATGCCAGTAATCAGATTACGATGGACTGCCGCGCGGCATTGATTGCTTTCAACCGTGACATCCTAATTTAGCAACCATTGACGTACAGGGATGGGAAGTGAGGCTTAATGCACAGGATTATGTGTAACGATGGTACTAAGCTGAAAGGGGCTCATTGTACTTAGTATTGAGAAAGACATTTACTTTTAAACCAAACCGAAAATTTTATGCGATAAAAAAAACATCTATTGTACGTAACATTTCGATGTGTGAATTAAATTTTCTGTTTGTTGATGATTTTTATTAATGGTTTCAGGGTTTTAATAAATAAATTAATATTAGAGGATATTTCACAAAGCGCCATCTAGCCTTTTCGTCTAGCATCTAACCTACGCAAAGCTTGTACTATATGGGAACCAGGTTACTGTAAGTTTTTTTTGTTGTAAATACATACTTATGATACACACAAAGACAAAGAGCAGTCAAAGAACAAACATCTATGTTTACCTATGTTGGAATCGAACTCGATCCTTACAGCTCTCAACGCAAGGACAATAACAACTGAGCTTGGCCGGGATTGTGGTCCATAGTAAAAACTGTTAGCGAGTACAATTAGTACAAAATACTATATCGCACAACCTTGTCTAAAGGTTCTAACTTTTAGAATACGATATTTCCAAGAAGAACTTATCATAAGAGACTGCAAAACATTGTGATATTTTCATACTTCGTCACTTTGCATCAGATCATTTATGAATCAAGTTTGTTAAACCAATCCGTGACAGGTAAAATACACTATGACTGGAATAAGATAAATAATCCTGTACTTGTACACTTTTATGATTCAATACCTCCACTGATATTTAGGTAACCTTGGACACAAATTATATTATACCTATGTATAAACTATACATACATAAAACGAAAAAACAAGATGAGGAATTTTCAAATTTTTTACACTTCCTAACAAATTCCTACTAATATTTAAATGACATAGTTTGTTTGTTTGAATGTTTGTTACTCAATTGTAAAAGTGGCTGAACGGATTTTCACGAATGGTATAGAGGTAGCTTGGAAGAGCACTTAAGCTGCGCGTCCTCTGCTTCGGAATCGGCTCGTACGGAGCGTATGGAGCGTCGGCATTTATAAAGTGCCGATAAAGCGTGAAATGCATTCGGATTTTGCATCTGCTTTATTGACATTTGAATGGCGCGTTCACTGCGGATGACGTAATTTAGTGGTGGTGGAATGTTTTGTAGTGGTAGGACTCTACTGCACCTGGAGAAGTACCACACCTTTGCCAGTTATTAAACCGCCAAGCAGTAGTGTGCAAGCATAACTGTGTTCCGGTTTGAGGGGCAATATTACGAGATAAATTACTGGGTATGAAGAGATTTAACATCTAATATCTCAGGGTGATGAGCGCGGTGCGGTGCAGTGATTGTGTTCGCGGGTTCGCAATTCTAGCACTGCTACTGTTAGTGGCAGGCGTACGCGCCACCACCAGGCGAACGTCTTGCTCATCCCGTCAATAGATAGTATTAAAAAAACTCATTGGTAGAACTACCGGTATCTTCCAAATGGCGCGTTCGCTGCGGATGACGTCATCGGCAGAAATACCGGTATCTGGCGGATTTACCGATCATGCACGTAGTCCTATATAAATCAACTAGCTTTTGCCCGCGGCTTTGCCCGCGTAGTAATGTTGAATACTGGAATTCGGTTAAATCGGGGCCCAACTCAATCGAATCACTAAAATACGTATATTATTGCATTTCCAAGCCGCTTGCAAGTCTTTAAGTTTGCTTGAGGATGACCAAATTTGGCATGTCGCGTTTGCAATACTTACTTCAAAACAAAGCCGTCTTGTTGAATTTTAAACAGACAGACAGATGGACATGACAAACTTATAAGAATTCCTCGTAGTACTACGGAACCCTAAAAATGTCTGCTAATGACGCTATAGTTGCCGGGGCCCGAAAGATTACAATATTTCTTTGTAGACAACGTTTTTGACTTTTTTGTTGGAAGGTGCTAAAATAGCCAGGCTTTCAGGGGAGCTAACTCGCGAGCAAGCCACATAGAACTGACCATGCGAAAAACAGTGCCTTAAATCAATACCAGCGTATTTTAAAGTTTGACCCTGAGCCTTTTTGATGGTCATGGCAAAACAAACTTTTAGGGGAAATTGAAGCCTTTTGAAGTCATAAGGTAAGTCACTGGGAATCATGGGAATACGCGGCACAAACACTGTTTTAGCCATGGGCACACCCAGTCAAAATGATGGCCTCAACCAGATTACGATGCAGCATTTTTACTTGTAACCTGGTTCCATTACACAATTTGGGTGGTCTTAAATTCCGAAGGAGCATGACGGGTGTACCTTTCTTCAGGATAAGCCTATGATATGGTAGCCCCGCTGGTATTAATGAATTTAAAAACTCAACTGGATAGTTTACAGCATCATCATTATTGCATACCGTATCAACAGAGTCAATGAAATGAAATAAGCTTAAACAGAAAAAGTATGATAACAAAGAACGCAAAAAGATTACCAAAATATCGCAAGAATTACGAAACTTCGATAAAATACAGTGCTGCACTGATCGCTTAGGTAGACTCGGGGTGGGTTGGAGTGGGGCGCGCTCGAGGTACAGCGCGTCATTATACTCGGGTTTTAACGTATCTGAGCCGACGCGGGATGGACGTTTCGAAAGCGCTGTGCTTGGTGCGTGCACCGGATCAAGTACATGTGTTTAAAACATTTATCTTCTTACGCATAAACACTCGATTAGCTAATCTATAAATATAACATTTTTTTTCAAATGAAAAACTGACCCGTTGCCTTCCAGTTTTGAGATTGTTTGAAAATTCTGAAACATGTTTATGTTTATTTTATCTTATCTCTTAAGTCAAAAAACTTAACAGCCTTAAATGAATGGTTTCGGCAAAATGGTATTTTAATGATACATTGAACCCCTTGCGAATTTTTCAAAATCCTTGCTGAGTGTGCGTTTCTCTGCATCAGCCCTTAACACTAATGGTATATCGGCCTACCCTGATTGGGCCATATTCACTACGCTGGCCCAGTGCAGGTTGGCGGATTCACATACACTATCGTATTTCTTCTCCGGAAATATGTAGGTTTCCTCATGATGTTTTCCTTCACCGAAAAGCCAGTGGTATTATCCATGCGTAAGTTTCAAAGAACTAATTGGAACGGGCTCGCCCGGGTTCGAACCCGCGACCCCAAGAATGTGAGTCGAGCTTGATCTCACTGAAGCTACCACAGCTTGAGCTGAGTGTAAGTTTACACCACTTAAAATTTAGTTTAGGCATTTAAAAGTAAGTTAATTTAATATTAAAAATTAATTTAGCAGCTTAGGCTGTACAGTATCTATAATAATTATGTCCGTCAAACAGTCGTCTGCGTGGACCTACAAAAAAATAGCCTATGTCCGTTTCCGAACCTTATGCTATAACTACCTATCCAAAAATGCAGCTCCATCTGTTCAGCCGACCAATAAATACGCCCATCCCCGTCCCCATTCCCAGCCTCATCCCTATAAGCGCCCCCTTCCCCATCCCCATCCCAATACCAAATGTCATTTTAATATGAACACGCCCATCCCCGTCCACATCCCCGTTCCCTCCCTCATCCCCATCCCGAACCCCATCCCATCCCCACCCCTATCCCGATTTCAACTTTCATCTTAATATGGACACGCCCATCCCCGTTCCCAGCCTCATCCACATCCACATTCCATCCCCACCTGTCCCCACCCCATCCCCATCCCCATCCCCATCCCGATACCAATTGTAATCTTAATATTAACATGCCTATCTCCGTCCCGTCTCCGTTCCCAGTATCATCGCCACCCCCACCCCCACCCCCATCCCCACATCTATCCCCATCCCTATACCAAATTTCATTTTAATATGTACAGCCGTTACAAAGTTAAGGAGAAACAAACGTACTATCACTAAAACTTAGTTTTTTTTTTATACTAACGGGAGCTGATTTTGAAAAAACTGTGACACCCGTATCTTCTTATTTTTATAGTAGAATATGTATACCAAGTTTTGTATCGATCGAACCAGAGAATAAAAAGTTTCATACAAACTTTAACACCCCATTTGACCCCCTTCGGGGTTGATTTTCGAAAAATCCTTTCTTAGTGGGCGTTTACACCTCTCCAAAAACATACCCTCCAAATTTCAAGTCTCTACGTTTAGCGGTTTCGGCTGTACGTTGTCTATATGTCAGTCAGTCAGTCAGTCAGGACAAAGCCTTTTATAGTTATAGATATGTATACCAAGTTTTGTATCGATCGAACCAGAGAATAAAAAGTTTCATACAAACTTTAACACCCCATTTAACCCCCTTCGGGGTTGATTTTCGAAAAATCCTTTCTTAGTGGGCGTTTACACCTCTCCAAAAACATACCCTCCAAATTTCAAGTCTCTACGTTTAGCGGTTTCGGCTGTACGTTGTCTATATGTCAGTCAGTCAGTCAGTCAGTCAGTCAGTCAGTCAGGACAAAGCCTTTTATAGTTATAGATACAAAGCAACAAATAACAAATCTGTCTTTCCAATGCCGACGTAGTGGATGCACTTTTTTTTTTTTATGAATCACTGATGTTGTTGGCCTCAGATGGCCTCTACAGCGTCACCGGACTTTAGGCAAACGCAAATGGCGCTCGGCCTAGTTTAGGTTAAAGGCGACTAGCTCAAGGGCACCTCAGACGGTACGAACCTCGGCTTGGCCGTCGCCGGGAGTGGGGTCAGACTTGCCCTGGCACTCCAGGAGGGGCATGCCCTTGGGCCCTAGTAGGTTGATCTGGTTGACTATTTGGAGAGAATCTAACCGATCTTCTGACAGATCTGGGGAGTCCTCGACCTCGCCAGCGAGGTCGGTGCGTGTTTGTGTGCCTCTGGTAACCGGCGCCTATACCAAAAACGGAATACTTCCTGTTGCTAGAAGTGGTCGGATCGGGCGATCCCAGCGCCGCCGAGGTGATGACGGTGCAGTGGACGCACAGCTTTAGGCAACTTTTTATCCCAGGGATCGCGGGTAAAACTGTAGGGCGAGCTACTTATAATTTTAAGCATAGTTTGAAAATGTCGTAACATTCATTATCTTTACCATAATAAGGAAAAAGTAGGCATTTTCTTTGTAGCCTGTATTATTTAAAATACTTCCACTTCCCGAAGAATGCTTTACGAAACAGTTTAGAATTTTCTCAGCCAAAACAACAAACTTTGCGAACTATTTCTGAACTCTCTACCAAAGGTAGAGTAGCTACTATTACGTGTTTTTGGGGTATCAAGTATCCGCTGATAACGTTAAATTGTGTAATAATACGCTTTTATTCTAGTTTGTTGCGAAACTATTTACTTACACTGCCATAAATGTTATATGATGAAGACTTAGTTACGTGTGGGTATGACAAGAGAATATCTATCTATTAGTCACTTCCATAGATGACGAAGTATTGTGTGATCTTGCGTGAGGTTTTAAAGTAGGTAAATAAACCGAAAACTGGCTATAAAAGTATAACAAAGATAATGATAGCATTGTGACTATAGACAGTGGCTGTGAAGTATACTCATGGAAAGATTTGACGAAAGGGTACTTTGATTTTTAAACTCAAGATACGGTGAATTTTGTAGTTTCAGGAATTTTGGATTTCGTTGACCTTAGACAGTGAGTTAAAAACAATACTATTTTAATCAGCAAGGCTATATTCCAAAGTTGCCCCACGCAAAATCAATGTTATTTTGTCAAATTACTATATTTAAAGCAAAACGATCTATTATGTTACAGACGTACATCCGTATAAGTAACTTCTACGGTTGAAAACACGATAAGTTTTACTTTTCTCGATATAAAAATTTTTGGAACAGCACATATTAAAAAAAACAGTTATACTATTATCCTAAAAGTTATTTACAGCACATAGTCACATAAAAAAAAATTACTAAATGATAATTGTATTTGAAGAGATTTCTACGGTTGAAAAAATATTAATTTAGATACTTTTCGAGTAATCTAAGACAAACCTTAATAATCGAAGCTTGACACGCACGAATCTGTGTAACTGCCATATTTTTGCGCCGCTAAATGTGGCCCTTTCTCATTAAGTTTTAGACTAAAACCAAAATACCTGGCTCTGTGCAAAATACAATAAACAACTATCTAACCTACAAATCTATTTTCAGGCCGTCAACAGTTGCATAGATTCTTAAGACAAAGAACTGTACTCAGTATTTTTCCTTAGACTAGATTATCGATAACGCCCTCATCAAGAGCAGATAGATATAAGCAACGATTAACAAGAAAACTTGATTTTGCCATATCTGGACCGCTGCTGTCGCCATCTGCGAAAAGTTTTGCGTGTGGAACCTCATTTAAATCTGATTGCTGTCCATAAAAGTACGTATAAGTTGAATATTACATTACGGTCCCTCGAAATGCAATGTCAATCAGAGTTACTTCCTTGCCGGTGATTGCTTTCATTAATAATAAGGGAAAATTAAATTCCTTGTCCCATTACGAGGCTCTACGTACCTCGACATAATATTAAAATATAATATTTTAAAATTAAAGTTTTTTTCTTTCTGAAACGTATATTTAACCAATTAGGTTTGGTACTTTTGTAAGATGGTTGTAAATAACCTTACTGCTTGTTTTACAAAAGTAATATACGAGCTCTTTAGCACCGATTACTCTTTGGTGGACTCATTTTCACGTTATGTGTGCCTTGGCTCACAATATTATATATTATTTATATATAAATAAAAACTTAATACAATTTTCTAATGTTTTTTTTATTATCTTGTTTGTTCCAGATTTAATACTTCAAGTTTCTACATTCCCTAATAAAATGGTAAGTTGACATTTAAGTTTATCTCTAAAATGTGTTGGTATTTTTTTAGTTGGCTTACTTGTTTCGTTTAACAAATATGGCTTAGGAAAAATTTAATACGACTTAATCAGAAACCGGATAATAATCGAAATATAAAAGGTCAAATTTTCTAGTGGGGCCTTAAAGTGTATGAAACTTCTCTGAAAAGTGTAAAGAACATTGTAAGGCTCGTAGAAAATAACAGGAAATCCTCCTGACGTCATTATCCGATGATGCGCCCACTGTTTAGAGTACCATTAGATTATAAGGACTTTATGGTAAGCTCAGCCTGCTTGGTACTTGGACTACTTGGTATTTGGTGCGCGGGTTTTATCCTACGACGTGCCCCGCATGGGCCGTCGTCGGTGCGTTGTTCATCTCAGCCCGCACCGCACCCCGTTCAGCCCGTGGGCTCAGTAGATCACTTATAACTTCACTACTTTGGATTTTATCAACAACAGCCAGAGTTTAATGGTAATTGTGATTAATTCTTCTTTCTTTCTTCTGTGTTATTCCTAGTATATTATTCTTTGATCTGTGATTATCTCAGTTAGGGCACAGGTTATGGTATACTTTACTAGTAATTAGGGTCTTGTCAAAACTTGATCAAACTTCTTCAAAATAGGTTATTTTTACGTTTGATTAAATTTATACTATCATCATCAGCCAGAAGACATTTACTGTTGGATGAAGGCCCCCTAAGGGAGGGGTTGCCATAATCCCCGCGCTTATGGCAGATGGCTTGGGTATCATAGAATCTACTTTGATACACCACACGATACAGACGAGAACAGCTATCTCATCAGTACTCAATAGTAATAAATAGGTACGTTTTTTCCCAAATAAGCGTTATTACAAAATAAGAGACAAGTAAAACGGACTCTTCAAATAGAAATAAATCTTGACGAAAGCATAAAGCCCATAATCTGTTTTGTTATAGACGATTTGAATATTTTTGTAGATCTCTATTGCCTTCTTCAGAAGTAATTACTTTTCAGTAATTATTCTTACTTAGCAGTTCAGCTACTTTTTTTAATACACACACACTCAAAAATAATCTAGAGTATATCATACATTATCCGAATTAGAGTGTTTTTTCTGCAATAATCATATCGAACTCCGTGGCACTGGCAAGACCATTTGCTTTTAGTAGACAGGCTACATTTAGGTATAAAGAATATACCTCGTCGTCAGCCATAAGACGTCCACTGCTAGATGAAGGCCTCCCAATAGAGGGGTGTTGCCATAATCCCCACGCTTGGCAGGCGGCTTGGGGATCGCAGAATGCTCACCACCGTTAACCGAGAGAACGCTGTTGCCTGGCCTCCAGTGGTATACCCAGGTCCGCATTACGAGTAAATATAACACAGATAAACCGGATAAGGCAGTCAATTTTACTTCCTCGCACGAATCCAATACAAGTCAATATCTTTACTTACTACTTTCAATCGCCTTTAGTGTTCGCGTATAGATTCATACATTCAATACGTTATTGAAATTAAGCGTGTTGTTAGACATACTGAATTTAATTTGACTTCTCAAATAATGATTTACTTACTTGTAAATTAAAAGTTTGTATTAAGTAAATAACGTAGCACGATTTACTCTACTTTTGTAGGAAACAAATCCACCCACGAAAAAAATATTGCCATATTATTTGGAAAAATATTTATGTCTAAGTATCTTCGTCTTTATACATTTTTGGGTGATTTTTCCCGTACAAACTGATTGATGGAGCGTACCTATGGCAGAATTCTTTTTACAGTCGATGCCTATCTGATCTGTCTCAGTTTCCTAATCAGAGTTATTTAGATGAATCGGCACTTAATTTAAGGACTGAAATAAAACGTTGTCTCCGAGTATTTTTCTAAGAAATGATAAGGTAGAAATCACGCAATGTTATAGCGAGGGACGGTACTTATGCAAGAAAACGAAAATGATAGCCTGCCCCAAGACATTCGTCCGGAGTGGCTTATCGCTGGAATTTATTACGGGCCAAAGGCCACCTATTCAGGAGTTGTGATTAAGTGTGACGAAAGATGCTGTAAATTTTTCAATGATCTTTTATTTCCGGTCTATATTATAGGCCCGGTACGCAACACACATCTACTTATAAGACCTCACGTCTGTTAATAATTAGATTTTCACAATTGTTTATACCTAATTTAAATTTTTGAACAGTTTTAACAGTTTTTTGGCCATTTACAGCTTAAATTTATTTTGCCTCTATACAGCGTTTAAATATATAGGTATTTTTTATTTAAGTATGCATTTATATGTTAAAATCAATTTGTAAACCCTGACAAGTACATAACACGAAGTCGTTACTATAACCACAGAGTAAATAATAGTACTACCTATAACTAGGTAGCTATATTAATAGATTATGGTTATGAAAATAAAGAATATCTATCTATCTATCTATATTACACATCTGGACATCCAATCAGACGTAATGTTACGCATAAAGTGGATAAAGCCTCCTATGTGTCACAAATCTACTAGTACGCAAACTACACGTGCATGTAACTTGATTTATTTGTGTATTGAGGCCTCGCTGTTTTTTCGCGCATGTTGTCAAGTTGTAGATCTGGGTATGTCCTAAAACTGCACCCAGAACCACCGGAGGACGGGCAGCAGCGTCCTCTTGGTTAACGGTGGTAACACTCTGCGATCCCCAAGCCGCCTGCCAAGCGTGGGGATTATGGCAACCCCTCCCTATAAAGGGGGAGGGGGAGAATCCAGCAGTGCACGTCTTCGGGCTGATGAGTGAGTCAAATTGTAACACCTATAGGAGTCTTTATTTATTTCTGCACAATAGTACATCTGCACTGTTTTATATCTGTGTATCTAATCTGGAAATAAAAAGAAGAGATAATAATAGGGTCTACATCTTATTGTACTTACCTATTCAACATCGTCCATCATGAGAACAATACTTTGTACGCCCATTAAAAACTGATCAAATATTATTTGAGCCTATTGAAGATTTCTATTCTTTAGAAAATCAATATTCTGAGATAGGTACGTGTATAATTAATCTTATATGATACATGTATTGTACACACCTACACATTTACCCAGGAACTTCTTGTAAATACCTAAATGAAACAAAATGAAAGAAAGATTCATTTCAAAATAAAATAATTTTGTATAGGCTAAATGACTGGGTTTTTTAATTGTCCTATTATAATGTGGCCCATAAATATAGCTTATTAAAGAAAACAAAATAAAAATCTGATCAGAAATAAGCAATTTTTAAGCATTTTAATATCATGCTAGACAGAGAGAAGATTATCACATGACGTCACTTCTCTGTACGTCAGTTAAATTATATTCTGACAAATATGGCGCATAGAGGCGTGATGTCGTTTTTTGTTTTGTGGGAATGGGACAGAGTTTTCTCTATCAAAAACTTTAAACGCTTATATATCAGAACATTAATAGCCGATTTAAATTATTTTTTCAATAAACATATTATATTTAATTAAATTCTTCATCAAAGCTATTGGTTTCAACGATATAAACATCAGTCATCTACCCTATTGTAGAAAGTTTGAAAGGATGCTGAGAAATTAATGACGTAAAACCAAAACCCCCTATTTTTTTTGTCTCGAATAAAGTAAATTTTCTTTCTTTCTTTCAAAACAAATCCAAAAGATTTGAACTTAGACATGCATTCTCAATATGAACAGCTCCTTCATGGAAGCGTGTTCAAGCCATAGCCGTGGAAGCGAAAACTCTGGTGCAGTAAACAACTCGTATTGTTCTCTGTGTAGAAGCGTGGATGGAAGCTATCAGGTGGGCTAGACCTGTCTGCTTTCTACCTCATATCCAACAAACAAACACTTGCATTTACAAATAAATTGCCAACACACAGAGGCGAATACTAACCGGCATATAAAACTTTTGCTGTTTTATCAACCGACTTCAAAAAAGGAGGTTCTCAATTCGACTGTTTTATTTTTATTTTTTGTATGTATGTTACGCGATTATTCCGCCAATTATGAATTGATTTTGATGTTTTTTTTTTGTTTGGTAGTTAATACTTCAGAGGTGGTTCCATATAAATTTTATCGAAAACGGTTTAGTAGTTTGGTTTTTAAATCAAAATTACTAGAAAATATGAAGATGTCATCCAGGTATTCGAAATTGACGTCGGTTGTATTTTTTTAAAAGCGTATTATATTATTGTCATTGCTCTTGCTATAATATACGATAATAGTCTAACTGCGGATCTGTTTACATTCAAATAAATAAGTACTAAAACCCGAACCTTTCACATGTGTCTTTAAAATAACTGAAAATATAACCAATGTTTTGTTTGTTGGAAGCTGTTGAAAGATTTAATTGAATAATTGCTTTTGAGTCCTATTGTAAAAAAAACAATAAATAGTATTAAGTTCACAAACAAGTAAGAATATTATTATCTACTCGTAATTAGGCAAAATGATGTACTTTATAAATTAAACTAGCTTGGCCCCGCGGTTTAGCCCGAGATTGCTGGGATAAATAGTAGCCTATATTTTATTCCAAGGTCCGTTAAGCCGTATCTGCGTGAAGGAGTAACAAACACACACACACACACACACACACACACACACTCACGCACAAATACTCAAACACACACCGACAAACTTTCGCATTTATAATATTAGGGTGATAGGGTAATATTTCCTTTTCTATTAGACAACCAAAAGCATAATAGAACAAACAAATTTTAATGTAGCTATATTTCGCTAAGTTAGCTAGTATTTTATACAAATCTTGCGTTTAGACTCACCTATGGTATTAACGGTCATTAATACGCGAAATGACCAATACGCTAGATGACTGACAAGTGAAATGACCGATATGCTAGATGACCAACTATAGTAAAATTACCGATACGTTAACTTGTTTCTTTTCCCAGTTTTACGAAAACATCAAATACGATTGGTAAATTCTAGGTGCGTAGAGTAGGTTAGCTTTTAAGACGTTAACGTTAGAGAACAACTCGTTGTCGTCTAGCGTTTAATCTAAAATAAGATTTTCCCTCTATCTGACATATAATGTGCTTTATGAAGTTACTCGTGTGATCGTAAAAACTGCTGTAGGTACGTACATAAACCCTGATTAAAATCAACATAGTAATTACCTCCACAGGTCTCAGGTATTTATCACAAGTGTACAGGTGGTGTACCATAAACAGCGGACGAAAGTTTGCAGAGTCGTTGAGGAATCCTTTACAAACAGAGTGGAAACCGAGGGGTTTGAGCCAAGTTGAGTTCGCTTTGAAGACAAATGAAGTGACAAGTGACACGGTTACTGACAAATTGCAAGTGTTCGATCGCTCGTCAGAAGTCTTCTGTGGACTTAGATTTTGATAAATGGATACCAAAGATAGAGTTACAGTTTGTGGTTTATCTTGTCTAAATAAATTCGCCGAAAAGAGAAAACTCGTTTAGTATTTTGCTGATAAAAGGTTGATAACAGGGAACCGTATGGGCTCTAATTTTGATCTTAAAAACATAGGTAATTAATTTGTTTATGACACCTTAGTGATACCTTATAATGATAATCAATTTATTTCAAAACAAGTCCATACAAGAGATAAAAAATTATTATATGCACTGGTAGTAGAGGATCCGATGAACAACGACCGACCTTCACCCATCTGTTTAGCCGATGTAAATTGTTTGTTGTAAAATTTTAAGTATGTTAGAAAATACATCGGTTGTGGGTTGGCAAAAAAAATCCTGGCAAGAAAAAAGAATAAGAATTTTTGTTTAATCATTGCATAAATGCATGAGAACATTTAACGAATACATTTAATAGCAATCGAAAGTATGAATCCTATAGAATATGCAAACGTTGGGTTGTCTGTTATTTTCCATTGGTACGACTAACTAACAGTATTGCTCAATTACTTTTTTGGAACAAAAAGGCTAACACGAGATAATTAAGCTGTTGACGTCGTTTATCACGTCTATTGATAGTTCTCTAGTAGTGTAGTGTACTAAGGGTTTGGGTCCCGTGATGTCTCGTGTCTTGAAGTCCCGGAACTTTTTGGAAATTTAGTTGTCTCGGGTCCCGGGACTTTCGGGTCGAGACTCGAGACGAGACACGGGTGTTGAAATTGTAAATAATGTTATATTCAAAGTCATAATAATCTTTATTAGTTTCCCGCACCTTGTCATTGAAAGCGCCATCTATTAGCTTAAAAAAGAATTACTTGATACCTACTACTTTTAGTCCTCCAGAAATTATTCGATTCCATCATTCACGAAGGTACTACGCCTGAAGCATGCCACAGGAGTGTGATGGTGCTGTTCTTCAAGAAAGGAGATAACACCTGATTGAAGAACTATAGGCCGATCTCACTCCTGAGCCATGTGCACAAGCTGTTCTCGAGAGTCATTACGAACCGTCTCGAACGCAGCTTTGATGACTTCCAGCGTCCCGAACAAGCCGGTTTCCGTAAAGGCTTTGGCACCATATACCACATTCACACGCTCCGCCAGATTATACAGAAGACTGAGGAGTATAATCGGCCGTTATGTCTAGCGTTTGTGGACAATGAAAAAGCCTTATATGCAATCGAGACCTGGGCGGTGTTGCAGTCCCTCCAGCGATGTCATATCGACTATAGGTATATCGAAGCGCTGAAGTGTTTTTATAGAAACGCCACAATGTCAATCCGGTTGCAGGACGAGAGCACGAAACCAATCCAATTGCAGAAAGGCGTGAGACAGGGAGACGTTATTTCTCCGAAACTGCTCACGAATGCATTGGAGGACGTTTTCAAGCTCTTGGACGGATTCGGCATCAACATTAATAGCGAATACATCACTCACCTTCACTTTGCCGATGATACAGTCATCATGGCAGAGTCGCTGAAGGACCTCCATACTATGCTCAGCGAGCGAGCAGGTTGTCGTACACTGTGGCGGTCTAAAGGGGAGGCCTTTGTTCAGCAGTGGACGTCTCCGGGCTGATGGTGATGATGACCTACATAATAGTCCTAAATGCGTTTGCAAACAATGGCCAACATATGTTGTTTTTTGAGATTTGTAGAGATATTTGTGACATAGCTAAGTCAGCTACTTACTGCTGACATTACTTTTTTTTTGTCTCCTTACGATGTTTGTGCTAAGCTTGGACCGTACCATGAACCGGTTAATTATTACGAGACCGAATAGGCTCAGCTGCCGACGCTGCGCGACTTTGAATTTTATCACCCTGCAATACGGTTCGTAGTCGCGCAGCGTCGGCAGTTGAGCCTATTCGGTCCGCAATAAGCGTTCATGGTACTCCGGTACTCTATGAGGTAGGATTACCGATAGACCCGACAGTACCCTTCAGGTCTATTAGTCAGTCGTCAATTTCGGTTGATTTGCGAACTTGAGATTGCGATGCTCTCTTTAACATTAAAGATGTTAGAATTTCTCTAGTAACAGTAGTTCGGTTGTTAGTCCGGCTAACCGAACTAGTGCAACTTTTCTGTGGAAATAGTCAGGTTGGTACAAAGCACTATTAATACACTCTAGTATAAGATCAGTTGTTAATCCGGTTGACCAACACTGTACTTCGGTTGTTAGTCCACTTAACTAAACATTATGATGTTACGTTCAACAAATGACGATTTTTAGTAAAATTGCTTTTGTATTTATACATCTCGCCAAAAAATTGCTCGATTATTATTCTATTTCTAAAAGTCTCGAAGTCCCGGGACGTCCCGGAACTTTGGTCATAGGTGGTCTCGTGTCCCGGGACTTTGAGAATGTTGATACTTCCCAAAACCTAAGGTGCTTGAATACTGGATGCTGAATGTACCCACTTAGTGAGAAAAAAAATCCCCGAAATGATCGATGGCGTGAATAAAATCAATCTTATATTCTTAAACCTCAATGAATCTCACGAGGAAATTCGAATTGGTGTGGGTAAGTAAGAAGGTAACAATAAAAGGAAATAATAAAACGTGAATTAGCTGGCAACTCATTGTAATTATTTTCTAAGCAGCCTTTTTTTAATGACTATTTTATAAATGCAATTTAGTGATGTTCCCATCTAGCTCAGCCGGGCAATTGGAATTGAGTTTAATTCGTGAAAAAGGATGGTCAGGCGGATAACATGAGCTTCGTTAGTGGTTAGTTTTTCGTATTTGTACTGATTTTTTAAATACCTAAGTATATATATATGTATATATATATTGCTGCAGTAGAGCGTTTACTTACAATCTAATAATGTTAACTTAGTTTGACCTCGTTTGCTTAAAAAAACTTTATATTCACATAGTATTTAAATTGCAGCCGTTTGTGATCTAACTATTGTTATTATTTGTCATATTAGGCCTGCTACAAAGGACTTATGTACTTACATAAATAAATTATACATAAAGGTACAATTGGTTCTCATGATTAATTTAACATAATGGCTCCAAATGAATATTTAAACGGATTACAGATGTAAAATATAAAGAGAAATTTCAGGTGTATTAATTAACTAAACTTCTCATAAAAGTTAATTCCATTTGTATTAAAGTAACTCTTGACGCTGCGCAATTTTGTAATGTTAGATCATTTAAAGTATCTCATATTTAAAAGTACCTACCTTGCTTGAAGGGAAGGCGAAAGGGTTTGGGTAGGTATTTCCAGCACATTTCAAGGAAATATTTCTTTGTGTTGAGTACGATGTTTGACACCCTCGCTTTTAGGCACATATACCTGATATTCTATTGAAGAGGCATCAATGTCAAAAAAAAGACGAAAATTGTTTCACGAAACTTGAACTACTTGTATTTAAATACTCGTATGTTTGTAACGCATACGCTTGGAGGATCTAGATCTAGTATTTAAACACGCGTAATATTTGAACGCGCTTTGTTAGGTGTTTATTATTTTTGCTAAAAACTTTTGCTGTTCAGATTTAAATAATGCGGTTTCATGTTCATAATATGTGTATAAAAAGTCTCAATTAGATTAGAAATGTAATAGTTTGCGTTTAGCGTACTTTGTAAAATTTGTGTAACATTAATCTTTGTAACATTACAAAGATTACCACATGTAAGCTACATTAAATTTAATCTCGAAAAAAAAAAAGCCGTTGTATTGTAAGCGAAACAGCTGGGTACTACTAGGGTTTATATTAGTAGTAAGAATAAGTCTTTACCTTGGTCAGAAAATTGAAGTATTTAAAACGATCCACGATTCATTCAATCGTTTTAAAATGTAAGCAAAGTTTGCCCCAGCAGCATGGTAAAACCGAAATGATGGAAACAACAAATGAGCTTTTTGAATATTTATGAGATTAATGCCAAAATGCACACGCCACTGGCTTCGTGTGTCTGCCATCAGCGAACTCAAAAGAGCACTGATCACATTATCTACGTAGGCACGCTATGTCCTACATTTTACTATTCATATATGCACTGTAAAAGGGGGTAAAGTATTATTAAATTTAGATAAAATTTGCCCTGAAAATTCTGTGGTATAGGTACTTACCTTACTTACTCACCACATCCACTTATTTATTCGTGTGTTATTATTTCGAAAGAAAGAACACGTTTACTTCAAGAAAGTTTCCCGCAGTGGTACAAATATTCCAAAATAAAATTACACCTCTAAATAAGTGGTACATTTTTATGAAATTGCATAAGTATTAGTTGCTTAACTTCAAACTTTAATTCAAATACCATTTACAAATTCTCAGACTCTACAAGGACTAAATCATATAAGCTACAAAACAAATTTAAAATCAACACTAGTGATTTTCCACTCAAATGTCAATCATATCGGTTGGTTATGATCACTTTTTTTAATGTAGAATTGGTTCGCGTTTGAATTTGCCTCATCGAATCATAGATTAAACCCAAGATTGGTAAAGCACGTTTTAGAAGACACCACATTTTACGTTTGAAAGTTGTAAGTATTAATAATATATAAAGATTGTAAGAGCTCGAAAATAACGCTCCAGGTAGGCACGGGCTAAAAACCGTTGATGTAGGGGATGAATGTATTTTCCATATATGATGATCTTTTATGCCTTATGACGTTTTGGAATCTATTAACCATCTGATTGATTGTTGCAGATGTGGTGGGCTCTGGTGTGCGCTGCGATGGTTGCTGGCACTGCGTTCGCAGCGGCAGCGCCTGCGCCAGACTCTTTCGCGCCTCTCGATCTCGACCAGATCGACCCTTCTACGGCCGACGATGTAAGAACGTATTTCACGTATTTCACTTTCTATTTTTAATGACTTTAAAAAAGAGCTCATTTCGACTAGTTGTTTTTCTCTGAGTGAACACCGGCTTCTTGGATCGCTGACACGAAACACTGGTAACAATACCACGATGTGGACAAGATTGACCTTACGCAGACACAAAGGAGAAGAGGCCTTTAGAAGCAGTAGCTCGATTCAGGATGACGATAATCTTCTACTAAATCTTGTACCATATCATGGTTTCTAGTCCAATAGTGGACATTGCGAGCGTGATAGGGTTCCATTGAGCTAGGATATGCCGCCAAGTTGTGTCTGGTATTGGCACATTTGCAGGATTACTTTCAGAGTTCATGGTTACTGGTTATGCTTGCTTGCTTTCATTGTTCGTGTTTATATTTATTAAAGTCGGAGTCGGATATATTAATTACAAAATAAATTATGTGAACAAGAATTTACAGGTTGTTGGCACTGGTATGACAGAAAGTATGACAACACAAAAATGTCACTCTTATCCAAAGAGCTTTAACTTTCTGTACAGGGGCATGTCACATTTAATTTTATATAATGTTGGGCTTGTAATGAATGAAATCGTAGGACTATTTAGTGGGATACCCCCACTAGTTCTTCCGTAGAACTGTTTAGTAAAACTAGTGGGAACAACACTGTCGAAATAATTCAGGAGCTCAGGATTTTGAACTTCAGCAGAACCCTCTATACCCGGTCTGAAAGCATTCAACTTAAGTTATGAATTTACCTACTAAGCATTTAATATATTATTAGCAGGCATTTTCCCAATTTCCTTATTGTCTGTCAATATTTGCAAATGCCGTAGACTTGAGTAGAATATTATAAAAATAAACTTCTAAATTTCCCTACTTACTCATATTTTCATAAATAAAAGGAAAAACACGCAATATGAGTGGTATTGTAAACAGCAAATATCGAATATTATTTTCGGTAGAAAACATGTTTGTCAAGATCGTAAGGTGGAAAATTGACAATACCCCCGGGACTGAGAACGACTGATGAATTCAGAGAAACAGACCTCCGCTAAACAACTATTTATTTGGTTGAATACTTTCAATACGCCCTCGTAATGATAAATTGGATACGCGATACGTGGTTGACTCTCAAACGGCGGTTAAATATGGTATGTTTCTTGCCTAATAGGGTCGAGGCATGGTAGTCCACGTCATCGGTTTTAAGCCTTAGTTAACTACCCTAATTAACAGGGTGAGCCCTTTTGAGGGTACTTAGGGACCTCCAAATGATTAAAGGTTAATATAATGTTTGGATTCCGGCAGGAAAACCTCGAGTATGCAGTACAAACGATGGGCGGACACTACGCAGCGGGCGCTCCTTGGCTCTACCTGTTTCCTGATATGCCGCGTAACTCACAGGTACTATACTTCGTCATCATTATCCTAACTTAGCCCACAGCTGAATATAGGCCAAACTTCAGCTTTTCATCGCTCTTTTAAGCATTAACCTGTGTTGGAGTATAATGCATAAGTTGTAACCTTACGTGTCTCAAATCTTATATCTATCAAGAGTCGAGTACTAAATTGATTTTGTGACGTCAAACTCGTTACAAAACATTTGATTTGTTTTTTCGTCGTTACAAGACATTTGTCGTTTTTTTTCTCACAATTTGTTAGTTTTCTTACAATTTGAAATGAATGTTACTTGTGTAGTCTACTTTAATACATGTATTTGCATCCGAGTCTCAGGGCATCCTAGCTACATTTTCCGATTGGTGGATTCTATTCCAGTAGATGGGTTAACCCATCTACCCCAACGATTATCGGTTCTGTGTCAGCTCACTGCTACCTCAGTTTGCTAATACATATACAGCCTTTGTCGAACACAGGCCTATTCTCGAAGGGCGATTTGCCCATATCCACCACACTGGCCCAGTTGCGGGTTGGTCTATATACGTACTTGTATGCAGGTTTCTTCACAATGTTTTTCTTCTCCGAAAATCAGTAGTAATACATCCTGTTTTAGTAGTATAAATCTCCATAACTACATAAATCTTATTAGCTCATTGATACGGGACCGAGATTGATTCCATGACTTCACAATTTGACTCTAATGCTCTCACCTACTAGACTATCCCGTTAAGGTAAAGTAACCAAAGTCAATAAAATTTATTACCGCGCTTCCTGATACTTTGAGCTAATGGGTCACTTTACCTTTTATGCTTTACCTTATTCTATTCAAACCTGACAACGTTTACTCCAAATTAATTAATAGTTAAATTAATTAATTATGTAGCTGCAAAATAACGCATCCAGGCAATTATGTACCTATACTACTGCGATGCCTCGTCGTGGCGTAGCGCCGCTACGAATTTACTACGACTCGTAGCTAGTCAAGCGTAGCGTGATTTTCTGTATTAAATGTTATAATTTAATGTCACTTTTCAATATGTATAATAATTTAATCGTTTCAGTTTAGCAATTAATTTTGTATAATGAAGCGTGTATTGAAAAGTCTTTGTTAGGTCTCTAATTCATAGTGAGCTAAACTATGAAGTCTAGTTTACCTTAATGCTATTTCAATAAGCAAAATTAATAACTATTTTTAATAACATTTCTAAATAAATATTAGACAAAGATGTTAAATGAATGGTAGGTTTTTTTTAAACCAATTGGTTTATATATTCAAATTCAATTAATCACCAGCGAACTAAATACTGTAGAAGAAGCAGCTTGTTGATTTGTGCGTTATTTACTCGTGATTTTCCGAGTCCTTTTTGTTCGGCTACGTTAAAAGGCTCCTTGTAATTAGTTAAACAAATTACAATGTCAATTAGAGACGGCGAATTCGCTCTCGAGACCTATCGTTAAGGTGTCTAAGTAGTACAATATTTAGTTACTGACAACCCAGTATCCGCAACTTTTTGAAGAGTTTATCGAGAGAGTAAATAAATTTATGCGCTGGACTCCTTACTGTTAATATTTGATCGCATTTAACGACCACGGAACATCCCCAATATGCTATAAAAATATCATATTCCTTCGAAGCGCTGTCCACTGATAGCTATACTTATCTATATCTATTATTTATTTGGATCGGATTATGAATGGCTTATAAAACGATTATTGTATCATGAATTTGTTTAAAGAATGCTGCGTTTAACGTCAACAAACTGATGACGGTTGTCAATATGACTATTGATTTGTTACATTGCGTGTGTTATATTTTTTGGAAGTGACTTCGTGACGATATTTGTATATCGTCGATTTTGTAACGAGTCATCTTTTGATAAAGCTCGTGTAACGAGATTTTACGCGGAAAAAGCTTTCCCCCTTAGATCCCGTGTGTGTTTGAAAGTCTTTTATCAAATTCCACGAGCGTTAAAGGTGATGAAAAACAATAACAGACAAATGAGACGACTTATCGCAGCGATTATTATTTCCATATAATTTTCTTCTTTTTTCAACCGACTTCAAAAAAGGAAGTACTGTTACGCGATTACTCCGACAATAATGAATTGATTTTGATGTTTTTTTTTTGTTTGGTAGGTGATAATTTATTTCCATAAACGTGGGGAATACGTGGGGATTATGGCAACACCCCTCTATTAGAGCTTCGTCCAGCAGTGGGCGTTTTATGGTTGATGACGAGGTGATAATTCAGAGGTGGTCCCATATATATTTTATAGAAATCGGTTCAGTAGTTTGGTTTTTAAATCAAAATTACTGGAATAAATAAAAATAACTGGAAAATATAAAGATGTCATCCAGGTAGGTAGTCGAAATTGAAGTCGATTGTTATTTTTTTTTAAAGCGTATTATCATTTCAACCAGTTAACTTCGATTAGATATCTAAGGTCTAAGCAATATATTAATCAAGTGTATGTAGTGACTATAACTTGCTATGGGTATACATTTACCATAATTTTGCTAAAACTTATTATAGCAGATTAACAATACATAACTCTATACATATACCTTTCCTCTTTATTCTGGGAATTGGCAATATTTTTTTTACCTTTATCAAATTAATGCTTCGAGCTTTTTGTATTGTATTCCGTTGGATAAATTGGAGTGTGTATACACAAAGGTATCAACCAAAGAGGTATCCAAGAGATCACGAAGATCCTTCTCCGTGAACCCCGCCGTAGACCTGCTCCAGAGAAACGCGGTCATCAACTATATCAGCAGGGTGGCGCAAGACAACAGGAGCTTCCTCGACCAAGTCGGAAAACGAGGTCAGCAACTATATTTTGTTTTCTTAATTCTATTGTACTTACCTACGTTTTGACAATGTTTGGAAATGTCACACATCACGTTTTTTGAATTTTATTTTAATTTCGTGTCGTTTTTATCTTAATAAAGTGATTTATTTCAATTACCGAATTGCAATAGCAAAATATATTTTTCTATGCAATTAATAGGCTAGATGACTGGTTTTTTTAATTGTCCTTTTAAAGTTAAGTTAAGTTTAGTTTCCTAGTAAAGTCATAAATAAAGCTGATTAATGAAAAAAATATTTAAATCAGATCAAAAATAAGCAGCTTATAAGCATTTTAATATCATTCTAGACAGAGAGGCCAAATAGCAAATCGTGACGTCACTTCTCAGTACGCCATATAAATTCTATTCTGACATGTAAGGCGTGACGTCATTTTTTGTTTTGTGGGAAAGGGACAGAGTTGTCTATAACAAAAACTTTAAACGCTTATATATCAGAACATTAATAACCGATTTAAATTATTTTTTCAATAAACATACTATATTTACTTAAATTCTTCATCAAAGCTATTGGTTTCAACGATATAAACATCAGTCATCTACCCTATTGACATTGGTAAATATCCAGCGAAATTATTAGTTGCATGATCACTGCAAGCCTCTCGAGGAGGAACAAATCCTAATAGTAATAGCATGAAGCTAAACAAATTTTTTTTCTTTTCTAGCACTTTCGAGCGACACTGGCGCATATTGAAGAATGGAAAATGAAGGCCTAACATCTATGGTTACCGTCCTGCCTACAAACCTTAGTATTGAAAAGAAACATTATACATTTATATAAAAAAATATCATATATGCTATATATTAGCTAAGTACATAAATTTATATAATTATAGCTATACACTTGTTATTATATTGTTTATATTATGAAATACTTGACTATGTATGTATCTTTATCGTTAATAGACACGTGTTAAATGTCAAGGAAACAGTAATAGTTATTTAGTTAAAATTTGAATTAAAATCTATTGATAATTTCTAAATTTTGTCTTATCTTTAAACACCTACAAACTTATCAAACTTAGATTCACCATTCAACCCTTGAGTTCTTTTTTGAGTTTAGTACCTTTGTTTATATTATAGGTAACGAATGGCACTCAGTAGATTCTGAATGAAGAAATTGAATAGGCAATCAGTCGAAATTTTGTACGGTACAACTACAACTGGCTAAAAACTTTCACTAAAACTTCTTAAGACCTAAGACCAATTAAAACTAGTTAAGAAATAATGATGTAAAACAAACCAAGCTTTGCAATAAATGAGTACTACTTGCAAACTAAAAAAAGTTTAATTAACCAGATAGGTAGATAAATAACGGAATATCGGCTTTATCCTAATATTTGTGTCACGACCATGGCGTGAAGACCAACAGTGGGCGCGTGAAGCGGCGAAAGCCTTCCCTGTCCATCGACCTGCCAATGTCGCTGCTTCGCCAGAAACTCAGTCTGGCCAAGGAGAGGAAGCAGCATGCTCTCCGGGCGGCAGCCAACAGGAATTATCTCAACGACATTGGAAAACGAGGTGCGTACAACTTCTTGTAACAATATAAACGTACTGGCTGAAAATAAAGTTGTATAAAAGAAAGTAGTAAGATCTTGACGTTATATTTTTCTTAAATAGAAACATACTGGCCGGAAATTAAACAAACAAACCTAAAAAAATTTAATACGCCCAATCATCACAGTCTTTTGGGGTGAAATGAATCGGTCTCTAAATGCTTTTCTGACAGTAACATGTAAAAAAAAGCGCATAAAGCTCACTTAAAGAGCAATATTCGGTTAACAATCCAATTAAGTCTGTTTATTTTAGCTACCTATAAAATAGACAATAGGATTTTGTACCTAGCGAGTGAATTAGAAAACGGTACAATGAATAATAACCGAGGTTCTTGCACTCTTGATAGTTGTATCTAAGATTTACTTTTGTTTTCTTTGTTCAAGCAATTGATAAAAGCGTTGTTTGATGTACTATTACTGTTCATCAATTTACTCTCTTAAGTCTTGAATATAATGTAAGCAAGACTCTAAAATTCTGTTTTTTTTACAGGTCTGCAACAGTGGGCTCTTCCTGCCAGATATTTCTAAACATTAGCTAAAATGGACATTTAATATCCCAAATAACTTGACAAATAGGTACCCATTGTAGTACGCCTTCTTCTTCAATATTCGTGTTTTTTTACTGAATTACTATGTCTCTATGTGATAGATATTGTAAACATAAACTTTATGACGTTTTTAGATCTCAATTATAAGTAGTAATAAATTAAATTGTATCTATCGTTAGAATTAGTTTTTATTTGCGTAGCGAACGCTTATAAATAGTGTATACTTATATAGTGTTTTAGATACTATCTTAATAATATAAGTTTATTTATTTATTTGTAGCGTATTAAATATACTTACATATATAAAACTGACTATTGTTAAGTATTTTTAGCTATAGAAATCATATTGTAACTCTTTAATATCTTATTGGCCATTTTGTTTAGAGTTTAGAGAAGATTTTAAAGTTTTATCCGCATTTAAAATGCAATAAACGCTGTTAGACCATTGCACGTAGTTTTATTTTAATTAAGTAAGTAATATACTAGGAATCAATAAACATAACTACTCAGGCAGATAAATCCCTTTTAAACACAAGGTTTACTACTAGAGCCACAAACTGCATGCTTTGAACTAAAGTACTACGTCTTATGTCTTAAATAACCTAATAGGTTACCTAGTAGAATCTTTTATCTAATGTACATCAGTTATGACGAGTAAGTATCATAATAGTCTTGTAGGCTATAGGTAGGAAACTAGTAGGAACTCTTTTACTAGTTGCCTATGCATACTTACATAAAGGTGAATTTTATCATTAAGTATTTATATCAAACCTATACTAAAAACGGAAGGAAATTCGTATTATAAGCTGAATGGCTAAAGATAGAGGTAATGTGCACACTGCCCACTGAAAGCTTCTTTTTACCTTTGCTAATGTTTGGCGGTTTGCAGTTATTACACAAACTACCTGTACCTATAAAATACGTCATCCAACCCACAAAACTTACAAACCGAAAAATCGAGTACGTAGCAAAAGTCTAGAAAGCTTTTAATAGAAGCAAGCATTGTAATAATACTAACACATCTGTTTACAATCAAATGTAGGCAAATGTTTGCTGTTACTTCCAGCTCGACGATACGATGGCATTTCGTTCCTGTAACATTTTGACTCCTTGTAACTATACTCCGTAGGTACTTATAGCGTATCCATTATTAAACACGAATCAGTGTTAGAAATTCCTACACTCAACTAGTTAACTGCTGTTAGCTTGCAATATGATCCTAGTTATAACTCCGTAAGCAGATCCGATGGATCCACCTTGCCAATGTTTTTACCCTTCACCCCTTTATTGGGAAATGAATCGCGCCCGTTTCTATCAGTCCCTGGGAGGGAACAGTAATTCAATAAGTATAATAGCACCCCGCTCAAGATGAGTGCCTCAACGAAGCTGAGTCACCTTTTTATTTCGGACTCCATTGGCATAACAGGTGCTAGGTCAACTCGGCCGGTGATAGAGGCACTTAGAAGCGAAAAATTCGTACTCACTCCGCAATTTTTGCTTAATTAGCCGTATCGATGACATTCATTTGCATTTTTTACCCATGACTGAATGGAAAAGGTCACCCGAATCGCATACCTACGTATGCGATTCGGGTGTGAAGTTGTGTGTGCAAAAAACTTATGTTCCTAATTATCTCCAGAACGATTTGACCGATTTAGTTATACATCACCAGCCAGAAGACGCCCACTACTGGAGGTAGGCCTCCCACTTAATACAGAGGGATTTCTATAATCCCCACGGTTGGCAAGTGGCTTGGGGATCCCAGAATGCTTACCACTGTTATACCAAGAGGACGCTGCTCCCTGTCCTCCGGTTTTTTTTGTACTGTCAAGTGACGAGACGAGCAAGACTTTCACCTGATGGTAAGCGTAACGCCTGCCTCTAACAGTAGCAGTGCCAGAATTGTGAACTTGCGAACAAAATCCTGCGCCGCACTGCACTGCGCTCGTCACCCTGAGATATTAGATGTTAAATCTCTTCATACCCAGTAATTTGTCTGGTAACATTGCCCTTCAAACCGGAACACAGTAATGCTTTCACACTACTGATTGGCGGTTGAATAACTAGCAAAAGTGTGGTACTTCCCCAGGCGGACTCTGCAGTAGAGTCCTACCACTACAAGGTGGTTCAGGATGCAGTTTTAGGACATATCAAAGTCTATTTAGATTCAGTCTTCTGAATAAGGTTTATAATACATCGGTGATGGTTCTTAGATGGTCAGAGCATTGACTAAGTAGGTATTGTCTGTAAGGGGTTACCTACAATGGACCTTCGTGCGGCAGGGAAGGTCTTCTGTTCATGTTGATGATGATGAGATATTGTAGATATGTGTATGTGAATGTTTCACTTCTAGTACGAATGAAAAATAACCTACACCAACCTTTTAGGCAACCATTTTTTTTACTAATCTTCGTTATTCGTTCAGTGTAATTGGATTACAGAAAATGAAAGAGGCATAGGTACGTTTTTATCTTACGTTTCCGTTTCAGACTAGTCTAACTTCTATTAAAATTTCTTTATGAATAGGTATCTAGTATAATAATACTATTTTAAATGTAAAATTGTAACCACTTTATGTATGAGCGAAGATAAAGGTGAATACCTACTGAATAGCAATTAGCTCTTTGTTATAAAAGTTATTCTTCTGAATTGTTCTATAGTATTATTCTAATATAGGTATACGTAGATATAGGTAGTCAACATTAGTAATAGGACTTACTTCGAGATGTGAATCATTTTGCCGTGATACCTGCTTGCGCCCGGAGGATAAATTCAATGGTGTCTATGTAAATCCATACTAACCCACAACTGGACTATGGTGGATATAGCCCTATCGCTATTCAAGGGTAGATTTTATGTCCAGCAGTTGACTACTAACAGGCTGATTACAAACGGCGTAACATACATTTATGACTTTGAATGCTGATCCATGTAAAGAAGACGTTTACCTAAAAGACGAGAGATTGTTTATACTATTATACTATTTAGGAAATTTTGACCTAGTCGGCACATGGGGAGTTGTTACTTCTAGGCATTTACAACAAAATAAATTTCTAATTCAAAACGACGCGCCATGAATGTTTAAATAAGTACAATATGTTTAGATCTAGCATAAATAGGTATAGGTACGTTACGTTTAGGTTTACGCGTGTCCCATTGTAAAATAGAATGAACAGTTTTTTTCACCATTTCAATGTCTGTCCTGTAGGGAGTAAAAAGAAGGTAGTTGTCCAGAATGATGAATACAAGAGTAAACTATCGACAAAGTTACATAGTTTTATTAAAATTAGATTTGTCAAAAGTTTTATTTTTCTACCTCTCCTGAACAATGCTGCATAATAACATCAAATAATTATATGTTTATCACCGGGACCAAAATAGTTATTACGTACGTTACGTTATATTTACGTCGACGTTCGACGTTCGTTCGTTCACAGTACCTACTCAGTGCGGGTGTGAATTCCTATGATCTAAAGAGTTAAATTCATCTCCCTCTGATATTCTATAGGGTTGCTAGTATTAAAAATAATTGCACCCCTGTTACTATTCTATTCTTTTTATCCGACTTGAAAAAAGGAGGAGGACTTTTTTCTTTCTTACCTCAGAACTCCGTCACTTATGAACCGATTTGGTTTTTATTTTATTTTTGAACAGATATATTTTCAGATTATTCCTATATAAATTTTATCAAAATCGGTTCATTAGTTTGATTACAAATCAAAATAACTGGACAACATACTTATGTCCCCAAGTAAAGAAATGGCGTATTTTGCTTGTCAGTGCTGTTTCGGTGTTTCCGTTACTTTAATTTATTGCAAGTTGATTATTGGGCAGAGGCCGGTGGAGGTGCACGAGGGACGCGCGCGACCCAAGCGCAAGATGCCGTCGCTGTCCATCAACAATCCCATGGAGGTGCTGCGGCAACGGCTGCTGTTGGAAGTGGCACGCAAGCAGATGCGCGAGGCCAGCCAGCGCCAGGCCGTCGCCAACCGGCTCTTCCTGCAAAACGTTGGCAAACGAGGTACACTCACGTCTCTAAAATGTTTCCCGTTTTACTTTAATTTATTTTATTTGGACAACCAACAGCATTCATACGGAGAAGGTAAACACAGTAAATGAGTACATCTAGGCCAACAAAGGTAACCACTAATAGAAAGAGTGCGAGCTAACATGCAACATGTATACAAAAAATAAGTACTTATATGCAATCTATTTGACAAAGACAAACATATACGTAGGGCGTTCATTATAAAGTGAGAATGAGGTAGAAACTCTTTGGAACCGAAATAAGTAAATACTGGCTGGTAAAGCTGGAATATTGATATGATTAATAAAAAGGAAATAATATGAATATCTTTTGTTTTTAAGCAACGGAAGTCTTTTGTTTGCCGTATGTCGTAGCGTGTTGTCGAAAATGGAATAAAATTGAATTTCGTGCGGTTATTAAAAATCTGTGCATGAAAAATTTCACTACGGAACGAACTAATCAAGACTTGCAGGATACTTTAGAAGCAAATATACCACCTTATTCTACAATTGCTCGTTGATGTGCTGAATTTAAACGTGGAAGAACATTCACCAAAGATGAGCCTCGCCCGTGCCGCCCCATAACGACAGTGACCGAAGAAATGGTAAAAAAAGTCGAGAACATTGTTTTAGCAGATCGTCGGTACGTTTTATAGCCAATGAAACAAAGATTTCGACTGATAGTGTGCACAGCATTTTACACGAATGCTTGGGGATGAAAAAGTATCCGCGGGCTGGGTCCCCAGAATGCTTACCGATGCACAAAAACAAACCAGGCAGAACATTTCTCGAGCTTCATTAGAAATGTTACAACAAGATCCTGATCGTTTTTTGTCTCGATTCATAACAATGGATGAAACATGGCTTCACCATTACGATCCTGAAACAAAATTACAATCTATGACATGGAAAAGACCATCATCTCCAACTCCTAAGAAATTTAAGGTGAGTCGTTCCGCCGGATAGATCATGGGCTCTCTTTTCTGAGATAGTAAATAGGTGGTCATGATAGAATATCTCGACCATGGAGTTACTGTAACGGGCTCTTTGTATGCAGAACAAATAAAAAATTGCGTAACAAAATACGCGAGAAACGGCGAGGCAAACTAGCAAAAATTGTTTTGTCCATCAAGATAATACCCCGGCTCACAGGTCCGCCGTTGCTATGGCTACAATTCGTGATGCTGGCTTCGAAATATTTGAGCATCCTCTATATTCACGCAGCCTTGCCCCTAGTGATTTCTATCTATTTTCGAGGTTGAATGAGTCTCTGAGAGGACAGAGGATCGAAAATAATGAAGCAGTAGTCGCTGCAGTACAGGAGTTTTTAGGTGCTCAGGATGAAGAGTTTTTTAAGATAGGAATTTTAAGCTTAGAAAAAAATATTCCAAGTGTATTACGCTAAAAGGCGCCTATATCGAAAAATAAAATAACATTTAATAAAAGTTACCGGCAACATACTCATTCTCACTTTTTATTGAACGCTCCTCGTATATATGTACGTATCAAAGCTATATGAATCAATCGTTGATAATAATAGATTATTAATTAATTTTAATGCTTAATTTAATATTGGCCCTTCCCGAAAATGTCATCATCATTATCAGAATACGTTCAATGCTGGACGAAACATCATCACCCAGACCCAGAAGACATCCCGTGCTAGAGCAAGGCCTCCCATAGTAGGGGAGGAGTGCCATAATCGCTTCGCTTGGCAGGTGGCTTGGGGATCGCAGAATTCTCACCACCGTTAACCAGATCAGGAATGGAAATGGATTCCCCAAAATTTGCTATGCCGAAAAATCCCTTTCTGAAAATGTTCCTTCCCCAAAATTTCACTTCCATATTTCCCTTTACATGTCATGATCTTCTACTAAAAGTATGTTTGCTTAATTCACGTAATATTATCAGACACTCCCAACAGCCTCCAAGGTATATTTGCCAGGAGCGTGATCTAGTATGGTCTTTCATTTAGCTACAACCGCCAACACTCTAATGCCACTGGCTAAATCATTGACAAAGATATGTAAAGGCTTCAAATTACATTTGTTGGCTGTAGTTAGTTTTAGATCATAATATAAAGACTTCTTTCTAATACTCAGTGCTTTCTCTACAGGACTTTGGGCCAACGCTGCTCCTGCTCGCTACGACAACTAGAGTCTCCGGATCCTGAAGTATTTTCTTTTCTCTATCCGCTGTCATACCTGGCTGAATCCAAGGAGTTCCGTCAATATTCTTAACTTTCACATCAGAAATAATATTTTCTTTCATAATAATCGGCAATTTAGTCTTGATTTCGTATGGAACTTGTAGTAACCGTGTTGGTCGAGTATGTTAGCCATTTAAGAGTTACCAAAGAAGCTATTAAGTCACAAATCGGATAAGGTAATTTTTATTTTCTCTATGAGGTAAATATATAATTCTGTCACTGTCTAATAAAACATTGATAACAGCGTTTGTCATCCAGCTCGACCTACGCTATATTGATGATGTTAATTCCTTGTTTCTGGTGAGCAGCTACTTTATATTTCTAAATTCATATTTTTCTACGCTTGTTATTAATTGTTACGTAGGTCGCAGTTTGTTTACGAATGAAATGCCTAACACATTAGTTCGTAGACGTTATATTTTACTGAGTTATTAAAGTGATGAATGTTATTTGTTCGTGCCAAATGAATAAGCCTTAAATAAACGTCTTCACTTCATAGTATTTATTAGATAAATTATATGTTCTCTTCGTATTACAGATACATACAATTACACGCCTATTAGTCTTAATATATTAGTTACTACATCTCAATGTACAGTTTAGATGTATTTGTAAGTTCTTATTTTTGTATTTATTGTTTGTTATTCTTATTGATCTCTGTATTTAGCGAGTAGAGCAGATATAATAGTTCATATAATTACGTTCAATAAAAACGTTAACTTACATCTTTGTATAATTTATTTTTGTTTGGTTTTCTAACTAGCTAGGTAGATTAGTACAGTGCAGTCCTACGATCAAAGTTATGCGCCTCGATATTTATATCTTTCTTTGTCTATCTTGTTGTCTCTCTCGAAATACGAAAAATTACGAAGTGCGTTATTTTAATTGTAAAACTATACTCACTACTCCCATATGTTGAATCAAATAAAGTTGTTTCATTATGTCTGTGCATTAGGGTTCCAACATTTACATATATATTACTAGCTGCACCCCGCGGTTTCACCCGCGATTCTTGGGATAAAGTGTAGCCTATATTTTATTTCAAGGTATAAGGTACCTCTATACCAAATTTCATCTAAATCCGTTCAACCATTTCAGCGTGAAAGAGCAACAAACATCCATATATCCATACAAACAAACATACAAACTTTTTTATAATATTTTAGCGTTTATAATATTAGTAGGATTTTTGACCCTATGATCTAGTTATCCCGCAATAGGAAACCGCAATTAAATTAAATGTTTTCAACAGATAAAACCGAAAAATAAGTTTAACACATATTTTAACATTTTCATTGTAACCCTGATAGACATTTTTATGTGGTTATTAACTCTATCAGTTAGGTAATAATAACTGCTATTAAAAAAAAAAAAACTCACTCAATATAAAATTGTAATTGACTTGGTGATTTTGTTGCAACCAGCATTTATTTGATACTTATTTTATTAGAGCGCGCTAATTCCATCTCTTTTTAACTGCACGCGGTCGTGTATAGCGCTATACTTTTCTCGAGGTAGCTCGGGAATATACTTATGTTCGATGTGAAATTTTGGCAATTCCTCACACTATAAATAGATTAGACTACCTGTATAGAATTTAACTATCATTAAAATTCCTTCACCCACGCGAGGAACGTTTTAGTAAACTATGCAAAGCGAACGAGATCGAGTATGTCTTTGAAGCTGTCTTATAGTAAAGGAATCCATAAATTTAATCAGGCAAACAAGAACTGGGCACAGATGCTGCATTACGTAGAAATTTTGAGGCAATTTCTATCTTGATACCTATTTATCAGATCGGAAATTGAAATACCTAACCTTTCTAGCCCAATTTACGCTAAAACTGTAATTACATTTTTCAATTTCCATTTGACTTAAATATAGAATAGGTTTGAATATCTTTCATATACTTACCTGTTTTGGTGATGACATATGATGGATTGCTAAACCGCTGGTGTAAAGATCTATTAATTGAAATATACAATATTCAGGGTTACAAACATTGAGGTGTACCTACACCTCAATGTGACACTGACCCTACTTATCCGAAAAAGGGTAATTTTACTAATCACTGTCAACAACTTTTACTATGACGTTAAAGTTAACCCAGAAATCGCGAAAAAACAGCTGTTTCTGTTAATAGACTCTTAAACAAAATGAATCAAAAAGCAGATTATTTTCACGATTTCTACTCATGTTGGCCCCGTAATAGATGATATTTACAGTGATGAGTACAAATTACCCTCTTTTGCCTTAACTCAATACAGTACAATCACATATTCACGGTGAATATGAACAATATTGAGAAATAACCATAACAAAAAACGTTTTTTGTTATGGTTAAGTTAAATTTATTTAAGTTGATTAAATTACGTGCACAAGACCTCGAACAACCGAAATCGAAATAGAGTCGTCGACAATCGAAATGGCTTCTCGTGTTGTAGTGTAGTCCAGTAGGCAGTGTATTTAGTATGCCGGCGGCATTGCCACATTATGTGACAAATATTTATAGTAACAAATACCTATGTTATATTATGAAAACTGAGGTGTTTTTTTTTTAAATTAATGACTGATGCTTTTGGCCTCAGATGGCCTCTACAGCGTCACCGGACTTTAGGCAAGCGCAAGTGGCGCTCGGCCTAGGACATGGTTTTGACACATTTTTGTTTTGGGTATGAAACCCATTAACTCCTACTCGTTTTATTAAATCGGATACTCCGATTATAGCTTCGATCACATCGATTCGATTCGATGCTTTCGCGAAGCAGGACGCGGCCGCACGCGCGTCGGCCTCTTTGTTCACTCTTTGAAAAAGGTCACCGGATTGGATCGAAACTATAGTCGGAGTATCCGATTTAATTAAACGTGAGTACGATAGTCCCGTATAAATGAAATAAAAATGGCATGCTTGGGACAAAATATAAAAGCCTATCACGACAATTTAAACAACACCAAAAATCATAAGCGAAACGGGAAGTAAGTTAGTAAGTAGAGTAGGTACGTTTCTACATACATGCTATAATAGAAACGTTAGATGTAGTTATAAACAACTTATTAAAATCAGTCACGCTATGCGCGTGAGATCGAACAAGCTATTTGGAAAATAAAATCTGACCTGTATCCAAGTATTATAGTAATAATTGGCGTCCTGTACGGACGCCAATTATTACCGAGGCCCTGTTTCGCAGATTTCCTCGACAAGCAAAAGTGCTCCAAATAAAGAGCCCCAATCAACATTCACAAAACGCCCGGCCTAACCCTTTGACTGGCATTAATTAGTTTTTTATTTATCCACTGAAATTACGAAACCACTTGCAATTCACTTTTGTTAATGACGGTAAATATGTTCCTCTCTGTCGTACGGGATCATACTGAGTTTTGGTCATAAAAGCGTTTTTAATACTTTATTTGGTTCAGTGCAACTTTTACTATCTGGCTGCCTTCGAACAAACATCATTGGAGACGCCAATGACTATACTTATGCTGCCTATATGATCTGTTACTTTTAGGTAGACGAAGTAAACACGCATAGCAATCTCAAATAAACTTTCACACTAATCAAACAAATTTATACCTATACCTATATATGCTCGAAGTACCTATAACCAGCAGTATAATAATTACGATCGAAGGTTTTTTAAATTAAACAATATAGGTACGAGTATACGATCTAGATTCGGATTCAGATTTTTATTGCTTCCATTGTGTACTCGTCAATGATATCTATATACATATATATATATATAAAAGAAAGTCGTGTTAGTTACTCCACTTATAACTCAAGAACGGCTGAACCGATTTAGCTGAAAATTGGCAGGGAGGTAGTTTAGAGCCAGGAGAAGGACATAGGATACTTTTTTATCCCGTTCGACAGCATAGATTTTTTTTTTTTTTATTTTTTTTTTTTTTTCTTTTTTTTTTTTTTTTTTTTGCTTACCCGGTGAACTTTGTTCCGCCTTAAAGGCAATATATAAGCATTTTTTTTTTAATTGGAAAAAAAAATTAAAAATTAAAAAAAATTAAAAAAAATTAAAAATATACCTACATTAATCATTCATAATTATTTCTGTATTAAAAAAATTAAAATCATTAATCATTAATCATTAATTAATCATTAATCATTAATGATTAATCATGAATAATAAATTAATCATTCATAATTATTTCTGTATTAAAAAAAAATAAAAAAATAAAAAATATATATAAAGAAAAGAGTAGGACGACTATACAATTCATAAAAAGATATCTATTAGGAAAAAACTATTTTAATACTTTCGTCATAAATTTATAAAAAAATATGCCATTGTTTACACATAAGGAAAGTAAAACTCACAGGTGAATCTAAAGTTAAAACGTTTTTACACATGTTTATTGAATTTTCTATGGATATGGAGCAGGGAAGGTAATATTTGATATTATTAAAATAAATTATGAATACTACAAATTTGATTAAGGCTCACTAAAATCACTGCATATAGTTATGAAAAATCGCAGTCGGTGAAATTACTGGGAATAACATTAAAAAAAACAGAAATAAATGAACAAAAATTCGATCCAAGCAAGTTTTCATTCATAATAATCGGCATAACCTATAATCCCATTATTAGGTACTAATTAAAAAAAGAAAATAAAAAAAAAGCGAGTTCAACAATTTTTTTTACATTATTTGTAATTTCACCGACTGCGATTTTTATTTTCATATTAAGTGATTTTTATACCTTAAAAATGGTTAAATGCGCAAGCGAGATAGCGAAACGTAGCAATGTAGACCTTAATAATTTACCTCGCCGCAAAATTTTAGTTTGAATTAATGGTAAATCCGAATTGTTTGCATTTTAAAAGTCAATTAACCCCTTCAAAGCTTTTCAACGCATAACTTCAAAGTTACTCTGCAGAACAAACTCTAATAAATCGTGTAAGTACTTACAGAAGTAGAAAATACTTACCTATTTAACAAAATTAAGCAGAGAGCCTTTAGAGACTTTAAACTCTTTAGTACAATGAGTAACATTATATTTCTTACCTGTAAAGCCCTAATGGTAGGAAGTAAGTATATACTTAGATGTGTTGTATAAGCAGCTATAACCGGGTGGCCGCAGCGTTCCGCCTGAGGGACCTTTACGTCTACAGGCGATAATTAAGGTGATTCAATTTAATGCGACGACGCCGAGCCACGTGATTTCATTACTCTTCAACACATTTTCGGCGCCGCCCGCCCTACGAAGTGTGATATTCCCGCCCGCCTTAACAAGTATCATGTTTGCCGCCGGCGTGGCCCGAAACTACGTCTGACATCGTTTGGCACTATCTACTTATTTTATTGACGATCGTTGGTAAATAAATTTTCGCACGCTACGTTTAGCCAAAAAAGGACCTACAATTGATTATGCAAAGTATAATTATTACGCAGTTTGTATGTATAGTGCTTTGAGTTTAAAAGGCAGTACTTGCAGTACTTACAAAAAAGTAGCTGTGAAACGTAAATTTATTCAATGAACATGCGATTTTATCCCTAGATTTAGGTAGAGAATAATTGCAACAGTTACCTAATCTCACATACAACAATCCCAACCCAAACCAAACAAACCAACCCTACCTAGTACCTAGTACTGACCACCCAAAGCTATTTACTATATTAACTGGTTAATGTTTCAACCAAATTTCAACATTAAGTTTCAAGCTTTGATTATATGAGAAAGGGCTAGATCCTCTAAGGTTTCCAGTGATTTATTTCTATTATTTGACACTAGCAAATGAAAAGATAAATTATTTATCAATAAACACTTTTATTTTACTTTTCTAGACTTAAGTATAATACCATATCTAACTAATTAGTCCTCTGCCAAGAAATACTTATTTATTGCCAATGTACACATTACAAAAAGTGTTATATAACTGGAGCACGGTACATAGATAGACCATTTTAGGGCGCTGCAATTAACTAGTAGATAAACATTTTGACGGTTTTAATTTTTCTGGAAGGTGTCTGAATAAATGCTCAAGTATTTTCCTATATAAAAGCGTGCGAACTTTTCCTCAAAGCCTGTAAGCCGGCTTAAAGTCACAGAAATTAAATACATCTTGCAAATATTTGTGTTACAATCATTCTGAGAATCTAGTGCGTACCGTGACTTTTCCGCTTTGTAAAACTTTTCTCGTTGACGTCAAATTCTGACCTTTTGGAAAGTGTTATGAGGAAAATAAAAAAGTGTCTTGGATAGGTTCAGGGGAAGGAACGCAAGGGGCCAAATTCCTTAAAAAGGTAGCAGGATATTATTGTCGACAAAGTTTTTGATGAATTCTTGCAAGAAAAAATATGTACTTTACATATTTTTATATTCTTGCAAAACTTGTGATAAGTAGGTAGTACGTTGTAAATTAGTGTGTAGTAACAGTAGGTGTGTTTCTCATGTAGACGAATGTATGTGTTCAAGTGTTACAAGACGTGTTCGAGTGTTAGGCTCATGTTATAGCCACCTGTTACTGTGTCGGTTTCTATAATAGGATTTGTCTTCGAACCTATGAAGATTTTTTTCGAAATTTTAAGGTACCTATATGTTGCCTAATACATGATTATTGCTAAAAATATATACAATGTAACTCGTTGTTATGCTTTATATGAGTTTTTATTTATTTTATATTTAAAGGTACGGTATAGAGTAGGTTCTAGTGGACCTGGCAGACGTCTTCCCGTCCAGATAATAAAAACAAAACCTGGAACCATATTGAGGTATAATTCTAACCTCAACGCCTGGAACCCTTTTGCAGCGCTACCGGGTCCATATGTAATTCTAATCCACTCGAACGAATACAAAAAAAACATTAAAATCAGTCCAGGCGTTTTGAAGTTCAGTCTCAAACACACGTACAGAAAAGGCAATAAGCTATATATATAAGTTAAAGCTTCAGTAAGTACCTATCTTTGCGAATTGGAAGTATTTTACTTTATTTAAAATTTTATTTATAATGTAAGAAACCTACTAACTGTATATTGTAGCGTAGCTTAGAGAACAGTAGGCAAATGTTTTTGGGATCCCATGCTGCGTCTTTCAATCCTTGATGTCATCTATTCATTTCCATCTGGGACATCCTGGACATTTCTTCCCGGGATTCTGCCTTCGAGGATCAATCTCGAAAGGTTCTAAGGAAACTCTACGATGGAGTACGCTTCCTACAAGAAACTGATAATATTTTATTAAGAATTGGGTTACTGCTAGATCTTTCATAATTATGTATAATATTAAAACTGCTAACAACTCAAGCAAAACATTGAGTATCGATGATCATAAGTGCAGCTTTATTGACTTTGGAGCCGTATTGATTTATTTATTTATTTATATAGAAACACCAACAGTACACATATTAAATAATTTCTATAGTAACATCTTCATGACTAAAAAGTTCTGATATGCATACCCTTAACAGGTGTTTACATCATTCAAAGACTTATATATAAGAATTTAGTTGAGAATAAAAATACAAAGGACATACATGCACTGCACAGTGCAGCACATACCCACTGCTCTATATCTATGCTCTGTATCTGCATATATTGATGTAACAGGTACTTGTATCAACGTTGCTATGAGATACCTATCCCTGACAGGGCCACGTTACATACTTAGTTAGTATATGTTTTCACTGCTCGAGCAACCTTTTGCGAAGTTCACAATTGTTATTAGTACACTAACGACTTCCTGCTTTTAGACACAATTTTCACGTCATCTCTGTAATTTGGTGACTATTTAATATATTATTAATAATAGTCATAAGTTCGTGTCGTTGAGACCGTTCAATACAGAACTAGAACAACGTTTTGTATTTTCGTGGTAACCAGCATCGGTATCGGCATTTTTTTTGCGTTGCTTCGTCTTTTATATCAGCTCGAGATAATAGCGCTATCTTTTCTGGAGGTAGCCCCGGTAATGACTTGACCGATTTTGAAAGGCAAGGTACGATGCTGTATCAATGTCGACATTTTGCAGTCGACCCTATTTGGTTTTTGGAAAATACATGGAAAGGAGTATAAGGCGCTACGATGAGCGCGTATAGGTATACCCGTTTCCTCACACGTAAAACGTTTGCTGCATTTGTTCGTCTGCTCGAGGCAATGAAAACGCAGCTTTAGGAAAACAGATACTGGAGAAATTTTTGAAGCCGAATGTTACACGAATTGTTATAAAATATAACTACAAATCGTTAGTACTTATATTTAATTGGGCACTGTTTATGTTTGTATGTATGTATATTGGGCGTATTTGCATAGTATTTTTAGTAAGTTCTTATTTACTTCAAGGCAACTAAAATGGAACAACATGACAAGTAAGTACAACTCCAAATACTAACAGCTTTTTAAACGACTTCAAAAAGGAGGAAGTGCTATGTTCGACTTTATGTTTTTTTTATTGTATGTTCTCCGATTTGTCCATAAATTGTGGACCAACTTCGAAATTTATTTTTTGTTTGAATGGGTTTAAGAATCCCAAAATAATTCGTATTTTTTTATTACTGGTTTATTGTATGATTAGCTATGGATAAATAACATACCTTTATTAGATCCGCGGTTACTATCTAAGTAATATAGGTACTTAAGTTTGGTATTAGCAATTACGAAAGTTCTTCCTAAATCCTATTCTTATCTAAATTGTTCTCACAACAAAATACATTTAGAAATCGAGCTTAGCCCTAGATAATTGCGTTTAATTTTCAACGAAACAGATTCTTATTTATATAAGCAATTTCCATGTTGAATAATAGTGGATTGTTCTGTCGCTGGCGGTATAGCTCATTAGCATGGTCCGTCGGGTCTAGACCGCGAGCTATGGGACTTAACTACTGCCACTATTATTTCTTCTGTGCTACTGCCTTCAGTCCTACCAAGCGCATAAGACATTTGGCCTATACTTAGTAGGTAGAGTCAGGCCACGTAGGTAGATAGATAGATAAACTCTTTATTGTACACACCATTTTTTTTTATTAATAACAGTCATGATAATCACTTAAACTTAGCACTAGGTAGGTAAGCTTATTATCTCGTGGCGTTTTTTTGCATCATACCCATTAATATTTTAAGAAATTTGGTCAGGTTGCGCTTCGGTATCATATGGTAGATCTTAAGCGACCAGCAGGGCTAACATGCGCACCGCGAGAAAATTTTGTCGTGTCTTTATGTCGTGCGAAAACGAGACAAACTTATACAGATTCGTAGCCTTGTCCTGTTTTGTAGAATTAGAATCGAGAAAATTTTCTCGCGTTGCGCATGTTAGGCCTGCAGAGCTATTTACAAAGCAATTTCTCTGTATACCTACTACATTAAAATCCTATATATATATATATACGTAACTTGCATGCATTGGTATAAGCCTATTAAATGCTATGTTCAGTCTACGACCGACACGGTAAGGCCGGGCGCATACGACGAGAAAAACCGTAAGAAAAACCGTCCGGTTTCGCCCCAAGGCGCTCCGTGCATACATTTTGTACTAGGCACACCGTTAGAAATTTCTCGAGCCGCCCGTCTCGCTCGCACCAGTTAATTCTGCGCAGTGTGTTTCGGTCGGTCCGGCGCCTGTCGGGTGCCGTGCCGAATCAATGTGCGACCACTCTAAAGTCGATTGATTCGTAGACCATGCAATTGGAGATGCCTATACTCAAGTTATAAAAATATTCTCCCGATGCTTCATCACTATTCTTGTCAGGGTTTCGTTAGTGATTGTCGACTGGTGACATGGCTCCGGATATTGCGTCTTACCTCTTCATTAAAACTGTTTCAAAATATCGGAAAATATAATTGATATATCTGAATTATTATTTAGATACTTTATTTTGTTTCAGGATTGGTAATATGGATGCTATATTGTTTGCATTGACACTAGAAGTTGTGCTGATTCAGATGAGAATTTTAGGTAAGACAAAAAGCTAAGTTAAGATAACAGAGAAATAATTTAAGAAAAACAAATAAAATCACAAAATAGAAAAAAATATATATAAAAAATACAATACTTATATAAACTAAACCTCAAACCCAGTATCAGTCGGCAGCGTACCCAGCATGCTGGCGGCATTGCCACGCTGGATGGCAATGCTTATGCGTTGGGCCAAATAAACGCCGCTTGTCAGCTTGCGCTTGAGTGCAAGGTGATGTGAGGCCCATCGCTGCCAGTGTGGTACTGCTGTCGATCAGCTCGGTCACCATGATCTCTCTTGCTCACGAAGCGCTGGTTGAATCGGCCGTCATGCTAGCCTGAATGATATCATACGCCGGGCTTTTTCCACTGTTGCAGCTGTGCTCGAACCGAGCGGTCTTGCGCGTGACGATGGCAAAAGACCTGACGGTATGACACTTGTGCCATGGAAGTTGGGACGGCCCCTTGTATGGGACGCAACTTGCGTCGATACTTTGGCAACGTCTCATCTTCCTGAGACACAGAGTAGGGCTGGTGTGGCGGCAAATTTGGCGGAGCAGCTCAAGCGGCGCAAATATGCTAACCTCGACAGACATATTTGAGTTTCGGTTACATATTTGAGCCGTTTGGTGTTGAGACATTGGGTCCGTGGGGACCTTACCATCTTTTCAAAAACATATCCAAGCGCCTGGATTTTTTTTATAATTGTGTAAGTATATAGATACTTATATATATATATATAATATCACCTAGTATTTGAATATCTGTGTTAGCAGATGCAACCAATAAAGAAACGTGTTATTAATATTACTAAAGTTATATTTATGCGATTAAAAATAGCGTAGGGTTAATTTATATTTTGCTTGGTTTTTAAGTTCTAACAGTTCTCTTCATCATGCCCGACTTTATCGTTTTCTTTCATAATTATCATTAGAAAACATATGTAATGGAAGTAGGTACGACCTTAAGGAATGCGCTTTGATTATATACCTGTCATAATCAAAGGGAATGCGTTTATCTTTTTCTGTTTTCTACTCTCAGAGGGGTCTCTACTCTCATTAAATGTTTGCCCCGTTGGACAAGTCATTAATAGCAAAAGAGTTGATTAAAGATAAAGACGACATTTGGACGAGATCTCATGGGCCGAAGACGGAACCACTCCATTATCCTCTTCTGGCTATGCTGTGGATTTCACTTCAGTGTAGGTGAATCTTCCTCTGTTGTACTCCTGCAGCAGTCAGCAACACGCGGCCTGCGGCCCGCAACTGTTTTGTAAATGAAAGTATTTATTCTTTAGCCATTGAGCCACTCTGAGAATTTCAACTACAAACATGAAAACAATATTTACAACAATAAATAAAACAATTTTGCATGTTTATTATCACATATGATAGGTAACCTAATTATTATCTAAATTATAAACGAGTGTGAGCCGCCTATACCTCCTTTTGGCACTATGTGGCTCTTGCTGACAAAAGGTTGCCGACCGCTACTGGGGTTGCTAGCATTATTGCCAAACTTCTCTTCTTGTTTTAGTCAATGTTCATCATTAGTTTTAGTCATGGAAATTGGAATCGAAAATAGTAAGTAGGTACATAACAATTGTCCTAAATAACTTATATTTTATACCATAAAAGAGAGTAGAGAGCTAAATCTTCCAAGCTTAGAATTTATCAGCGAAAGGGAAATCCTTCCTCCGAGGAAGTTATAGTTTTCTTAGGAAGGGGTAGGCAGGCAGTGCCATCTAGACGCGTAAAGTACAAAGACAAATTAAAAAGTTTACACTTCCAGAGGGCAGCACCGAACTTCGAGCAGAACAATGGAAAATTATGACGAAACATCAGAAGCATCAGCGCGAGAAGCTTGTGAGAGACCGGTGAGTTACTTCCATGATTGGATAGATGGCGCAAGAAACCTTAAAGTTTTATTATTATTACTTATTTATTATTATGTACTTTAAACAAACGTAAGCTTCCCACGGACAAGCACTTATATTAAGTATAGGTAGGTAAGTAATGGATTCTAATATGAATCATCATCATGATCATTATCTGCAGCTGCAGGATATATCTAAACATTCTCCCTCTTTCGCCAGTCTTCCCTATTTAGAGCCATTGTTTAGTTTTAACTTTTAAACCACTAAATACCTACTAAACATGCCAACAGTACCTACCTACTTGAGCAGCGCAATGTAGAGTGTGTTGTAGATGGTTATAGTGGCTAGTTCCTTGCATTAGGGACAAAGGACGGAGCTAGATTGATTTATTCAAATTCAAATTCTTTATTAGCATGACAAATATAACTTTACAGACTAATATAAGGTATTATATCTATCCATTCATAAAAATTAAACACTTACGCTTAAGTATATACAATTGCTAATTAGCTAATTCTAATAACCTAAATATTACATACAACTAAAAACAAAAAACTACTTTTATGGACTAGCTATATCATTCCTCCAGGCCATTAGTCAATCTTGTTCGACACGGCTACATAGTTGGTTAATTATCTCATGATAATACAAAAATATTTAAGTAGTATGATTAAATTCTCAACAAGGCAATATTCTCATAATATAAGTAGTAATGTATATAATGTCATATTTAATTGATTCGTTATTGTATATTAGGATACGACGGGGCTGACATAGATGGAAAGTCTAAAAGACCCTAAAAAAAAAAGAATTAAAAAAAAAACAGGTACAAAGGACGCCACCGCCGCCTATTCAAGTTTCTCTCAAAGTGGAAGCCTCATAAACTTATACACGTATGGAAATAGGTAGGAGGTACTTTAAGTCCATTGAAGAAATATAGCAAAAATCCATTACCATAAAATCGACAGCTAATAGGTTTTTGTAGGTATTCAATATTATTTTTAAATTGTCCGAATCTAGTCAACAATACCATATGATTTTCAGGGAAACAGTAAAAAATGTGATTCGTCGCACTCTCATAGAAATAGCAGAGAGTGGACAGTGCACTACTCTTCAAAACGCAGTAGAAGTCCTCAAGCACCAAGCTGATCTAGCAGTAACTATGAGACTACAGTACGAAGAGCTGCTGAGGTAAGAATACAATACCTGAAGTTGGTTGGAAAAATGCAGTTGATAGAGAGGCCATAGTCAGAAGTCTCTAATACAGCATTTGCTTAATGTTTGTAGGACAAAAAAAGCAATCGTTGTGGAGCTCGACGGAAAACGTTGCCAATGGGCAATGGAACTACGTAATGCTGAACATAAAACTGCACTTCTTCGAGACAAACTGAATGTGAGTTAGCTTGATGGTAGCATCTCTCTCAATTTCTTACATCACCTAGGACGTTCTGTCTTCATCGGCTTACAGTCATGACAGTCTTACGGCGGGGTTTGGCTACGTGCTAGTACTAAATTATAGAGCATATTTCTGTGAGCCATGCTAGATGGAACTAATTTGTTTTTTTTTGCAAATATGATTAAATATTTTTCATGAATACTTACCCATAAATATTATTAATATTATTCATTAAAAAATACCATATGGCCGCGCGACTAGGACGGGGCCTAAGGCGATGGTGGCCTAACACGGAACCACAAGGAAACTATACAAGAAAAGGCTGGCGCCACACGGCCTTGGACGGATTCTAAGTCCGCCTCTGGATGCTATTAATGAAACTATGAACTCACCGCTTTTCTCGTACCCATTTATTTTATTACTAATCCTTGACTGAACTATTATTCCAGGACGATCAACTGAATGCGAACGCCCGGCTAGCGTACGCGGAAAAGTGGATGGTGGCTCGCGCGGAGTCTCTAGAGCTACAGTACGACCAGCCGCGACCTCCGCCGCCGCGCCTCGACCACGAGGAGCGCGTGCATCGCGAACTGCTCAAAGCTTATGCTATACAGATTCAGGTTAACCAGTACTGAACCTTCTAGATTTCTATGGGATTGGGTATATGGCAAGTCATTATTAAACGTATTATTTTCTCAAATAACGTAACTGTTGGCGTAATTATATGTAGGCAGTATTACACAATACCTATAAATTAGGTACCTACCTAATGTGCATTACAATATTATACCTAAACCGGTAACTCCAATTTTTTGTTCTTTTTAAAGACTGTTACGTGTAATAATTATTTATTTATTTATTTTGGCACACAAGACAGAATATAATTAATACATTTCAAAGCAAAATGAGAATAGGTGCAGAAACACCAACTGAACACTGTAAACTGTTTTTCATCACACTTGGTCGTAAAGTGGATCTTATTAAGTCGGTTTTAGGCTCATAATCCAAGCTAAGTATTACGCACACGTGCTTTTTACTTTACATTACGGCATTAGTGCTATAATAGATAAAGCCATATATAGATAACCCGGTAAAGCCAAGTTTGTACGTGACTGCAATTAGACGTATGTATACGAAGCACTGTTAATATAGTCGGGTACAGTTTTTTTTTGTAATACCAACAAAGAGTTCTTATGCCGCTGAAGTAAATGTCAACCTGCGCGCGCATTGCTGGTTTGGGCGCCATTTTCCGCAAATGTTTATTGACGTTTTCGCTGTGTGGTTGATTATTATAAAAAAAAGTTTTTTTTTCAAAACTTCATAAGTGAGTTTTCGAAAAAGAAAGTTTCAAAAGTGTGATAAAAACAGTCGTATGAAACTCTTGTGCTATGTTAGTCATTACACTCTCGGCTTCCTTATCGCGCTCGCCTGCGGCTCGCGCGCATAGTACCGCCTCTAGTGTAATGACCAACATAGCACACTTGTATCATAATGTATATTATCCATGTAGTTTTACGATTTTTTGCCCATTCGTTCTACAGAACTAATAATACCTAATAACTTCCCATAGTTCTATAGAATTGTCTACCTGCACTTTTGACATCGTTGTTTTGGATTAAAATAATAGGTAGATAAATAAAGAAGTAAAACTTCAACATCCATAGGTAGTTATAGTTACTTATATTAATTGTAGTACAAACAATCGTGTTGTCCCCGTAGGGCCGAAAAAGTAGGGACACAGAATAAATAATAGTACTGTAGTAGGGACAAGAAGAACAACCATAGGGAACAACCACTTATTTTCGGCCCGTAACAGTTGCTTGGTCCGGTTTAATTGTCGGGTATACATTTATTATATAAGCTGTATAATACACAGAATATATTATAGTTACTATATTGAAAGCGCCCTGCACCATAGAATAACTAATAGATTGTATGTAATGGCAGATTACAGTAGCAGTTACTACTATAGCTTGGCAACGTCGTGCGTGACCGTCCTGCGGGGTGACAGACGTTGGTGGGGACCACAGTGGGGACGAAGTGCTGTGGATGTCAGCGGGACTCTGCATGACGTCACATTTACTGTTATCTATTCTATGACGACTTTGCTTCCCCCAACGTCTGTCGCCCCGCAGGCGGTTCACGCACGAAGTTGCCAAGCTATAGGTTAGCTAATAAAAACAAATATTACGAGTATGCTTTGTAAGGAGTCCGCCCTAAGCTATGGTTCTGATTAGACGTTGTTAAAAAGGACAGTTTGTTAATTTATTTCCTCTCCTTCTGTCATCAGATATTATTTACTTTACCTACTAATTAGAAAACTTACATAATTGTCTTGTTTTACTTACATGATGTCAGGAACGCGAGGAAGCGGTGAAGTACTGGGAGCACCGTTATGGAGTCGACGTCAAAGATATCATCGCTCGGCTAGCCGTCATACGCGATAAACTCCGCGTGGCTAGCGCGCGTCATGCAGAGCTTCAAAAACTGGTAGGATCCGTCGGCCACATCACATCTCGATAGATCACATTTCATACACTATGAAAAATGTTAAAAGTACAAAAACTTAAGTTTTTGTTATGCGGACAGGACAGTGGCTAAAGGAACGCTCTGCTGGAGTCTGTATTATTTCCCGTTGAGTACGATTGTCTCATCAAACTCAGGAGTAAAAAGGGTTTTTCTTGGTAAGTGTGTTCCTTCTTAGACCACATTATACTATGCTTAACAAGCAGGTTGTGGTCAGACACAAATGAAACAAACCAAACAAACTTTCACAATCTTGCATTGTAAAGTTATCGTGTAGGTAGGTTCTTGGATAGCTGGACTCGGGTGGGGCAGCCACTCTCTGCATTTTTTTAATGAAATGGAGTGACGAGACGAGCGAGACGTTTGCCTAGTGGTAAGTATCACGCCTACCCATAACAGTAGCAGTGCTAGAATTGTGAACTTGCGAACAAAATCTTGCGCCGCACTGAACTGCACGTCACCCTGAGATATTAAACTATTAGATGTAAAATCTCTTCATGCCCAGTTATTTCTATGGTAATCAGTGACGGTAAAAAGTTTTGTCACCGTCGCCGATGGTAATGACATCCGAGCTGCCCTGCTGGAAGCCTTGATTAGGTACATAAAATCTTCTGTGGTTTAACTTGCTCCTTGTTTACCCGTGGCTTTATGCATCTACCTGTATGCTGTAGGCGTCGTCTTATTTTCAGTTCGATTTGCACGAAGGTGAGATCCGCGGGTGGTTGACTTTCAAACGAGAGCGTGCTGCGAGAATCGCACGCGAGGAGCGTCTACGTGCCTCCGCCACGCGCATCCAGGCGTGGTGGCGCGGCCAGATGGTACGTCGCGCACTCGGCCAGTTTAAATACTTGAGAAACGTCAAGAAACCTGCCAGTAAAAGTAAAAAGAAGTAGATCTCCTTGGTGGTTAGCGTATAAGAGAAATAGAGCAAGTTTGAGTTTTGGCGGGAACACGGAAAAATCATGTCGTTGCATTATATTTATCTTGCGTTTTTTCGCGTATTTCCTAATGTTTAAAAATGATGGTGTTTTAAACATTGAGTGTTGAATTACACGAGCACGAGTTTGCACGAGTGTGGGCAAGTGATATAATGTGGTGAAACATGTATTTTCGTGTTATTTTCAAAACTCCGTAGAAGCTAAACTTTACTAGGGCATGACTTGGACTCGACTATTGACTAATTACGTGTGACTAACCGTGATTTCAAGACATATTTGACTTTTTTTTTTTTTTTTTTAAACTTGACACTGGCAGAATGCACAACGTGCGATGCCAATAACTAAGAAAATAATAATAATAATCAAAGCTTGACGTGCAGTCTAATCGTATAGATATAGTCGTTATAGTCGTTTCGGCAAACGGTCTCATAGCGAAGAGCCTCGACCAATACCTCAAAAGGCTCTCGCTAGACGGTTGGGTCAAGGGTCAGATACAAAAGGCAGTGGTACTTCACACGGCACGCATTAATTGTCAGGAGGTTCCTCACTCTGCAGCCCTAACCACCGGCAGCTTGAGCCCTGCCCCGCTGCCGGCGGCACTCTAGGTTTAGGTTTTTTATAATATTTATGTTTTAAAATTTATATTGTATAAAACTTAGATTTATGAAAGAAAATAAATATGTGAATAATAATAATATTGTTTATTTGAAACTATTACAAGGCTTATGAAGTATGTAAGTACTAACATTTCTAAAACTATAACTTATTTTTAAATAATTTGAAGATAGTACACACTCCGTGGGGTAGCCCTGAATCTCACACTAAGGGAGTCCTGTGTCGTGAGATTCAGTGCCTTCCTTGTTAACTACTATGCAGTTATATTATAACTATGTCCGTATTTACAGAGTAAAAAGTGGGTATCAGAAGTTTTATTTAGGTATCAACCTTTTTAATTACTTATTTTGCAAATAAGCACTAATGCACCCACTGCATTAATAAGCCAAGAAACATGATTTGAATTCTGCGCGATACAAAATAGATAGATGACAATTATTTATAATATTTATTTATCTTAAATAAGTTTAATAAGTTCTGCCATAGTTCTGTCTTAAATATAGGAACTACTGTTTTTTTGCGACTTCAGGGTCGACCCATAGTTATTGTTGTTCATATATCGATGAGTATACCTTAAAAAATTGAAAATTTACCTACCTCTGTAAATTTGTAATTAATTATGCTTATTATATGTTGTTAAAGATAAAAAAGATGGATAGGAATGTATAGGAGGCCTTAGCCTAATTGAAAGTATGGTGATTAATTAGGTAAGGCAGATTTTTTTTGGCATACCTAGTTTACTACGGTCCTGAACCATGATGCAGGCACGCCCAGAGTTTGAATGATGATGATGATGAAATGACGATGTACCTAAGTATAGTATGTAACGTAGGTAAGGGGCTACTGTATTGTTTACTTTCGAGTAATAATAATTATAAGTATTTATTAAACTTCTATACGTTATTTTATTTATCCTCACGCTCCCACGATTACGATTTTTCTTTAATTGTCGGTTTTTCTTTATACCTGAATATTTTATTAAGAAATGTTGATAACTATATTCAACATTCTTAAAGCCTATATGATGTACTCATGTTTATATTATATCCACATAGACGATGTGTCACCTACCAGCCAGCTGATGTACCTACCTAACAGAAATATATTTTTCTTGTCTTATTTTTTATAATATATGCGTGGTTTTAAAAGTAAAGTCTTTGCAAACTAATAACGTCTGCCCACTTGAACGTTTTCACACTGTCACGCACGACTCGACACCGACGAGACACCGCCACGACACAGACACGACTTGTGGTTCCATACAGGTTGACGGTATTGTACAAAGAGCAGAGTTATATACCTACTATGTAGACCGTATCCTGTTTTTCACCTCTCCAACACCTGTTCGGTACTTTTTTTTATACGGTCTAGTGCAGCGACAATGATAAGATAAAGGGATGGGAAATAAGCGCACGGATTTTGAAGACAATATGGTGAGCGCCGGCTCTCCCCTCGTTTCAGTCATACTCTGCCTTTACGACATGCGAGCCGTACGATACGACAATACAAACTTCTAATACATGTACATGTGTTCTCTTTTTATCATGCAGTAATTAGATTCGCTATCTCTATTTTCCGGCAAATGTAATAAGCATGCATACTTTTAGCTAGGTATATGCTTGATTGTGTTGTCTTGTTAATTTTGATCAATTTGCAAGCGCTGGGCCCGTCCATTCCATTATCACCGTCGCTGCTTACAATAATAAATAGGTCTGTACCTGTACTTATAATACCAGTAATGCCTTCCTTATGTTCCTCCCCAGTTCCTTCCTATAAGCACCGAGAAGATTTTTCGTGTTCCCGCCAAAATCGGTTTGTAACTTGGCGGCAGATTTGGGTACATCCAGGAAATCTTTGGTATATCAATAAAAAAATGTAATATCCAGATAGCTAACTGTCAGTGTCACTTCCGACATGCTTCCGACAGTGACAATGACATCTGAATCTGTGTCTGTCAGCTGAGTGTGAGTTTTGAAAATGAAGTACGCCAATAGTGCCAATATTACTACTAACGCTAATATAAACCAACACAAGTTATATTGATTTGTTAACGAAATGTGTTGGTTCTTATAAGCGTTTGAGCGTCGTAGGCAATATTGGCCGATCCGCGCCCTGTCAATAGCTCGTTCGTTCGGACGTTCGTCGCCTGCCTGTCAGTCGCATACATAAGCTTGCAGTGTTTGGTGTTAATCGTACTATGCTATTTATTTAGAAAGTTTTATTTTCGATGAAAACGAGCTTTTTCTAAATTATACGACTTGTTTTTTAGCAAATGTATTGAAGATTTTGTAAGGTGAAGTGTTATTGTACGAACTGTGGAAGTATTGCTCACGGACTGTGTTTCTTGAAATTCTCAATTCTTGGAAAGTTGGATTGCCGCTCACGAGTTTCGGTGAGTAATACTTACATTAATAAAGGAATAATGCCAAGAAATATAGTTCTTGCGGACCTACCCTATCAATATACTATTTGTTATTATTATAGATCCAATGGCATTTTACGGTAATAACTTGCATTCGCGCTTCTGCGAAAGTTGAATAAAAAGGCTTATGTTTTTTATGTAATACTTACATTTAATTTAAATACTACTTCATTGTAGATAGTACCGTTTATTTTTCGACAAGTTATAAAAGAAATATTGAGTAACTAACTAAACTCCTTAAATCTGAACTTAAATCAAAACAATCAAATCAAACTTATATTAAATAAGCAATATAAGTGACCGTTTAAACTATCTGTAGGTAGCACAACTATAGAGTATAGATCTCTAATTTCGGATAATGTGCCCAAAATGTTGGCCACGTTGCCTCGCTGGATTGCGAGGCAAATTTTCTGCCCAAAATAAAGGCCAGCATTTTGGTCATGTGAAGATTCTTTAAGTCTCCCCCCACAAATCCTTAAAAATGCTCTTTGAACCCGGCCCCCATGGCCCAAGTATCTCTACCCCAAACAGCACAAACATGTAACATCTATCAAGGCTAGAATTATTACGCCATTTGAGGTATTCCACCGCATTAGCTGCACCACCCGCTTGTTTGATTTGTAGATTGATTTCAAACCTTTCATTGTAATGTACAATTTTCTAACTACCCTTATTTAAATATTTTATGCAGACTTTCTTACAATACTAAGTAGAATTTATCCTACCAATGATATTTAATATATTTACCCCGTATGTATTTTTATCACAATAGGCATTCTTAAAAACATTCCATTTATCTTTTTATGGGTTCCATACACAAAACCTAAAAGGCGCCAAGAACTCTAATATTAAGCCCGTTACATCTGTAATCCTTTCTTTTAAATGACTATTGTCTTGTTAATGGTAGTAGGTAGTTGGTTGCCATTTTCACAGAATGTTTTGTTATTATATTGGATCTTCTACCAGATAAGTGTCATAAAAAATATTAAAATAGTCCTCACTCAAGATATATACATATACACTCCCTCTTCTTCTCTTTTATACTTATTTTTTACTCCTTTGTGAATATGACAATACTTAGCAGTTTATAAGTTGTTGCGATCAAGCTATAAATTGTAAAGTAAATCAACAAGTAATAGTTTGTAACTAGAACCTTTTAAGTATGAGTTAGGCTTGCACTAGTTTTTAAGTTATCTCCCAAACTGTATCATGAAATATTGTGTGGTGGTATTTAATTATTATAAGTCTGACTTGGGTATGTCGTACAACTGCATCCAGAACCACCGGAGGACCGGCAGCAGCGTCCTCTCCATTAACGGTGATGAGTATTCTGCGATCTCCAACTGAGCTGCCTTGCCAAGCGTGGGCATTATGGCAACCCCTATTAAGGGGAGGCGTTCTTCCAGCAGTGGACGTCTTCTGGCCAATTCCATCTCACACTTTTCTAGTTTAATAATATTATTGAGCTACCATATGTGTTTTGTAGTCGTAGGACTCTATTGCAGAGTCCACCTGGGGAAGTACCACACCTTTGCCAGTTATTCGAACGCCAAGCAGTAGTGTGCAAGCATTACTGTGTTCTTGTTTGAAGGGCAATGTTACGAGAGAAATTACTGGGTATGAAGAGATTTAATATCTAATATCTCAGAGTGACGAGCGCAGTGCAGTGCGGCGCAGGATTGTGTTCGCAAGTTCACATTTCTGGCACTGCTACTGTTAGTGGCAGGTGTGACGTTTAGCACCAGGTGAACGCCTTGCTCGTCTAGTCACTTGACAGTATAAAAAAATTAAAATAAAAATACCCACCTACAGCCGCCTTAATGCTCTCCAACCTAATGTGTCTAGACACACCTGAAGTAGGTTTTTAGACAACATAGATAAAATATTGTTTTAATAGATTTTAAAGATTTGAAAAGTAAAAAAAAAATTTTTAATAAATGTTTTGCTCTTGTAACGGCTTTTATTGTTTACTAATTTAAATATTCGCATTTATATAGTAAATATATTTCTGCCTTGAGTTGCTTTCTATTTCACGTAAGAGCCTATAATCTTTTTCGAAGATACAAAAATATTGCCTTTTTTTTGGGCAAATTGAGTAAATCAAAAATAGCTTTCATGCACAGTTTGGTACTATAATAGGTCTGATTCAAAGATTACGAAAGATACGCCATCGCGTACTAAAACAACATTTGAAAATGACTCCCGTGCCGTCACGCTTACGAATTGCGCCATAGTGCGAAAGAAGATAGCACTTTTATGAGAGCAAAAGGGATAGCGCGCGTCTCGCTTAGTGAGCGCAGACAGGCGAGACAGTCCTTAGGGCCGTCATGACGGGGCCATTTTAGGGTGCGATATGACATATCTTCCTCCTTATATATATTTATAATATATATACTATCATTGGTCTGATTACAATGCATTTTTGCAATTAACTATTAAAACACGCTAAAACTGACAAAACTCTATCTAACTTGAAGACAAGATACAAAATGCTCTGACCCCCTTGCACGCGCCGAGGACTAATTGGTCTTTCCTCATGCGAAGAACGTTTATCACGGCTCGCGTGCTAGGCGGGCTGAGATAGTTATAGAAACTCCCTAGTAGGCGACACCAGTAACGCAGCAGCGCGAGCGGCGCGGTGCCGGCACAGTAATTAGCGCGTTAATCGCAGCAGCTCGGCACACGGTTGATGCAACTGTGTTTCCCAGAAGCCGATCACCGGAGCTCGCGAGGAGCGGCAAATTGCCGGCAGATATGTGTGCCGCCAGTCCGTAATTGCAAAAATCACTCGCTTTGCCGCGAAACAAGCTTGCGCTCCTTGTATTACAAGTACGACTCATGTGTGAGACTCAGCCGCCCGCTCGATCTTGAGAAGTGTATCATACCCGTTCTGCAACTCTCGTACCTATTTTGTTTAATCGACTCGTTATAAAAGTAATATGCGTGTTTCTTCTAAAGGTGTAGGTACAACGTTTTCATGTAATTTCAATCAACTTGAATTGATGGTAATATCGATTAATTAAGTAGTTTACATCTCATTTGTCTTAGCGTGTCTCTTTACACGTCTCTTAATTATTTTGTTATTCCCCTGTAAAGTACTACAAATAAAGATTAAAGTTGCCTGCCTGCCTATGTACAGTCCATTTTGAATGACGTCCAAACAAAACACCTATAAGACACCTAAAAGACTCGTTTTGCGATCTTGCGCCAATAATCGTAGTTAATAAAGCTTTATTTAAATGGAGACAGTCACTACCGCACGAGGATAATTTCATGACAGCGCTGTCGCTAGATGTGACATCGACTGTTTTTTTTTAAACCTTTATCTTGCCTTTATCATTAAAAACTTCCTCGGAGGAACTAGCTCTCTGAAGGCTTCAGTAATTCTTTATTTCAATACAACTGGACACTCATGACACGGTAGTGTAGGGCTCGGAAGGCCCAGTCTTCGGACTCGCAAATAAGTACAAAGTTTCATCGCAATCGGATAAAAAGCATAGGAACACATACAAGCATGGACAAGCATTGAAATAAACATAATTAAATAACACTGAATGCTCCGTGGTTACGCTCGCTATCCTATTTGAACCCCTGAAAGCATTTATTAAGATTTTATTTGAAAGTTGGCTCTATGTACGTCTTGGATCCTTTTTCTCTAAGTACCTATAAGCATGTCAATAATTACATCTGCTCTATCCGTTGCTGCGTGAAAGAGGAACAAAAAAACCAACTATGAACCTAAGACGTAGCTTGAACTTCATCTACTTATAGTATAACGTATGAAGAGCTGCTCATATTTTGTATTAAATCTACATTGAATGATTTTCAATCAATCAAATGAAATCTGCGCCTTGTACCTACGTCATAGCTACAGCTAATAAAAGATAAAGATAAAAATAACTTTATTGCCAAATAAAATATATATATATACGTAAATGCTATATAAACAAGAGAACAATAATTAAGCTTAACATTTAAAATTAGTATTCAACCGACTTCAATTTTGACTACCTGGATGACGCCTTTTTACAATTATTATAATACGCAAAGGAACACAGTAATGAACTTCCCCTTTTATCGTAAAGTACAAAAATCTGGATGTATGTTCAAAGTCTAATTGAATGATTTTCCTGGAATCACGTGGCTACGCTGAAAATCTATATTCGAAAAAAGCAACCGTGACAAAAAGTGTCGAGGCTACATCGGCTATTGGTTTTCTCAGAATACCCAGGCTATCTAGGGCCAGATACTGTACAACTGTTCTACGAACACTTTACAGGTTTTTTACAAGGCGCGCGATCATCGGTGCATGACTTTTTACTGTCCTGTAATGATTAAGGTGTTTGGAATCAATTTACACGCCATTGATTAAGTATCTACTTACGTAATTGTAGTAAAAACTTTGACATATGATACCTTTGGGAATAATCACTCGCATGGTGGTAGTTCGTGGTTCTGTAATTCGTTGACAGGATATCCTAAGAAAGGTAAAAGGAAATATTTACAGTAAAAAATAGGTAGGTTAATTAAGTATTAATTCTTTAAACGAACACAAGAAACCATTTCCCATTTATATATATAGCACTCAACAATATTGTATCGGTATTCTGTGGTATTTAAGTGGCAATAACACTGTTTAATGTCTACTGCAAAATTTACCGACTACTAGATAACTGCTAACAGTTATTTACCGTGTAATCTAAAACGCTGGTTACTTCTGTTGAAAGGAAGCTTAGGCTCTTAATGACGCTGTTATCATATTCCTTGTACTTTCTAATACCGTCACAACAATTACTTTTTTTCTTTTGAACCGGTTTCATCGCTCTTTACTAGGAATCTTAACTGAAACAATAGTCCAAGGACTGCAGGTCGGCGACTGAGCCGCTGTCACGATCTATAGTGTAATTGCTAAAGCGAATAGTTAACTACTATCCATTGTATGATAAATTGCCTTTTCACAGTAGCTAACGATTTGGTCTGTACTGTGGTTCTAATATTCTCGGAACTGTATAGATTAGGTTTAAGATCCAAGTTACCAAGACAGCCGAAGCGGATGATTATGTTGTTTTGTGCTTTGACTTTGAATAGCTAATTGCATTCGATAGTTTGGACGCACACGCAACGCTCTTTGAATAAACTCGCAAACATTCTGAACTCTTGTCTACAAGCTATAGGACCGGCGCCGGCGCCTAAAGAACTGGCGTCGGGCACGAGCACGGCACGGGCGGCTTACCTACTACTAATTTCATACTAAACACATTGAAATAAAGGCGCAATTTAGGACTCCCCGAGTTATATTCATCGGGCGTTTCTTATCATACTTTTGAATTATTGTTGCCAGATCTTAGTTCATTGAATATTGTTTTAGATTCTTTCAAAAACATATTATTGGCATTATTTTCTGGCAAAGCACTCGGACACTCGTTACATTGCTCGTATGCAGGTTCAAGTCCTGCCAGACGTCGAAATTTTCCATTCTGTCTATCTATGCATTAATTGATAACATATAAAACACCCAAATGCGGAAACCCTTCATATAAATAAATACTAGCTGTTCCCCGCAACTTCACCCGCGATTGTTAGGATAAAAAGTAGCATTTGTTTAATTCCAAGGTATAAGCTACCTCTATGCCAAATTTCATCCAAATCTGTTCAGCCGTTTCAACGTTAAGGAGTAACAAACATACACACACGCACACACCGACAAACTTACGCATTTATAATATTTATTAAGGATAGGATTCTCTGAATAAAAAAAAAAATAAAGGCCAAACAATGTCGGGAAATTGAAATTCGTAGTTGTAAAATACCCTGTGGTGTAGTACAGAAAAACCACCATAGTACCTATTTCTGATTGGCAAATTCCAAGGTTTTTGCAATTAAAACCACGCGCACTTATACTATCTTGAGTAAACTACTTCTATTGACGGATTTCCAGAATCAATCAATTAGTAATTAAACTGCTCAGCCATTATATTCGAAAACATCTTTGTATTGTAATTTATGGAAACTATACTTAGAACCGGGAGTACCGCTTTTACTTCGAGGCTTTGCGAAGTACATTTTTTTTTTAAAACTGCTTCCTGGTTAGTAGTACTGCGTGAACTTTCACAGTCCACTGATTTTACAACATAAATCTCGTCCCTGTAGATAAAACTCCAATTATGTTATTTTTCTCGTGAAAATGCTTTGTATAATTAGCGTGTATTGTTTCCAGCGTATTTAGATTTCACGAAAAATAATTTTCTATTTGATGCGTAAGCCGTTACTCGGAACATGACTAAACTGCGCATGCGACGGTGACGGCTGAACTGTATATGTTTCGAATGTTACTGTGAAACGTGGAAAAGTAGGCCAATGAGACAGATTTAATAAACTTATCATATAACAGAACTATGATATTGTTACATCGTTTACTTTCATAAACGAGGTTACTGAGTCATATTTTTCGCGTAGAAATCTGACACAGTTCCGTTATAAATAGTGTTTCAGGTAACAGTAAAAGCTCTGGTCGAAACAATGAGCTTTCAAACGTGAAACCTTGAACACGATAATCTCATTCATAAAAACCCGGAAGGTGAAGGTAAAACAGTTTGTGACGTACTTTTATCTCAATGGATGAGACTCCGATGTCGTAAGAAGATTATTACTCGACTTACTTGTCCACATTTCGTACTTCTAACATAAATATGTATCATTCTATCTCTCCGACATTAAGACGCTGCAACAGCAAACTTTTTGGTATTTTTTAAAGCACAAATAGAGATCAATATCGCTATTCGTTTGATGTTAGTTGAATTTCATGTATACATTTTTCGCAGTATTATTTTGTTTAAAAATAATGGAACCCAGATAATAATAGTAGAGAATAATAATAGAGAAAAAAATATAGATAAATGTCTTTACTGTAGTAATTTTTTTTTTTCTAATTACAAAAAAGTAAAAGTAAGTATAATTATAAAAGTAGTAGTCGCTCAAAATATTGAGAAATGCGACACGGTTTTTTTTTCTGATGTTTTATTAGCAATTTTTTTTTCAAGTTGCGTGATGTATTTTGTACACTATTATTACATAAGTCTTTTTTGGGAACTCTGTATTTTTTGCAAGTGTGTATGTAATGGATATGGCCTAACTGTGCGACGAAAAACAGGACGTATATCGGATTTTGTCTTTGGGCAGCGCCTTAAATTGCTAAAAAAGGCTCGTTATAGGTAAGATGGGTAAAATTATCTTTTGCCTTATAACAATGTGGGTCATAAAAATAAACTAATACAAAAAAAAAACGTTCAATGAAGCATTGCCAAAAGAATAAAACAGAATAATCCGTTGACACTCATTATTATAATCTTTGGAAATCAGTTTTTTTTTACGTCGTACATCTTAAATGATGCACATGTACACTGCGTAGAGGTAGAGTGATTTTAAACACTATTGCCCGTGAAAAAATCTAGTATTGTATTAGTTCGGTCAACCAAACTAACAATCGTAATAAAGGGACTAGGCTCCTACCAACCATACTATTGGACATGAAGAGATTTTATATCGCATATATCAGGGTGCCGACCGCTGTCCAGTGCGGCGCAGGATTATGTTCGCAAGTTCACAGTTCTAGCACTGCTAAAGTTATGGGCAGACGTGATGCTTACCACTAGGCGAATATCTCGCTCGTCTCGTCACTCCAATGTATTAAAAAAAACCGATCTATTGAGACTATATTCCTACCACGAGCAAAAACGTACCAGGACTTTTTTACCAGATTTTGAATACAAATGAGTTGTTTTGTCACCAGGATGGTGGTATAGCCAAGATGTGGTTGAAGGCAGCCCTGCTGCTGTCGTGCGCCGGCAGCGCGCTGTCTGCCGGTTACTGCTCCGTGAACACTTTCGGCACCAACTCCACGTACATGCAGTTTACCAAGGAGCCGGTTCCCGCGGAATACGGTTTCGAGGACAAGTTCAAGAGCATCCACTGCTGCGTTAAAGGATACAGGAGCATCGAATGGTAAGTTGCCTTTCATACCATGCGCGTCACAGCGCACAGGCGTAGCTATTTATATGACGTGTTTCCACACTTGGGTGTTTTATATGTTATACACAGTACAGAAAGGCAGCTTTGATCATAGGGGTCGTCCAGCTTAGCACGAAGGTAGACTTAGTTCTCGTCCATTACTTCATGCCATTAGAAAGAAGAATCATAGCGCTGATATTGCCACTCGATTGGAATTTACATCAACATACTATCTTATGACGCTCTAGCAAAATTGCATACATATAATAGTAAGTATATTTAGAACGGTTTCCAGCATTCCTAATACCCCTTCATCGTACATATGCAGGTACATCCCTGCAGGTGGCAGCATAAAGTATAGGTACTTGTAGAAGTCTTCGGGCAGCACATTAACTCTGACGGGCTGCGGCCATTCAAATTAAACAGAACTTGCCTCGTTTTGTATGTCTTGTCTTGCTTTGATGGCGCCTAGATATTTAAAGGTTTTTGTGTCAAGGTATTTTTATTATCATAATTTCATCAATCATCATCATCAGCCCGGAGACGTCCACTGCTGAACGAAGGCCTCCCCCTTAGACCGCCACACTGTACGACAACCTGCCATTTGCATCCACCGGTTGCCCGCGACTTTTACAATGTCGTCGGTCCACCTAGTGCGGCCTTCCTACGCTGCGTCTTTCGGTTCGCGTTCGCCACTCAAGAACCTTTCTTCGTCGAGCGATGTGGCCACTTCAACTTGCAAACCCTGCGTGCTATGTCCGTGACTTTGGTTCTTTGGCGAATATCCCCGTTCCGAATTTTATCGCGCAAAGTAACTCCGAGCATAGCTTTCTCCATTGCCCGTTGTGTGGCTCTGAGTTTCTCCAAAAGGCCAGCAGTTAAAGACCAAGTTTCAGTTCCATATGTCATCTCTGGCAACACACACTGGTTGAAGATCTTTGTCTTCAGACACTGCGGGATTCATCAATCAGTAAGTAGTCTTTAGTATTTATTTTTATTTTTTAGGCATAATTTTTTCCTATTTCTGTTTGAATTTTAACTCATAGCTGAAATATACATACAAGGTTTTTTAGGCTGGTATAGCAATACTTGAGAATGGTTGATATACCCTTCGTAATGATCAACTTTCAGAACACACGTTTGCTAAACTAACGGAAAAAAAATTGTCTCCGTACGAAATAGATCTAACCAAACCACAAATCAAATGAAATCAAATAATTTATCACGTGACTGATCATTTTATATGGGTATACAATTTTCTTTATCGACTATTGCAAACTTAACATTTAACATTAATGTGTAGATCAACACCCTTTTAAGTATGGCTACACCTGTAGTCCTGGTTTCAAAAAACCCCGTATGCATGAAGAAACATAACGACTATAATACGATAAAAAAAAAAACAACCGATTTCAACTTCGAATACCTGGATGACATCTTCATATTTTCTAGTAATTTTGATTTAAAAACCTAACTACTGAATCGATTTCGATACAATTTATATGGGACAACCTCAAAGAAAAAAAACCTACCAATCAATAAAATAATCATCAACATACATACAAAAACATACCGTCGAATTGAGAACCTCCTTTTTTGAAGTCGGTTGAAAATTATTAATATTTAAAATAAAGCGCCAAATGGGAATAGCGCCCAAAATGAGAAAAAAAATATTAAATTTAATTTTTTAGCTTTTAACTTTGCTAGACGAAATTATTTTACCGTCTAGGCAATAACTTAAATTTTACTGTAGGCGTGGTAGGTAGAGGTACCCACTTAGTATAAAAACGTTTATTAAAGATGTTTTGAAATACTTGGGGGTCTACCATGTTTGCTGAAGACATGTAAATCGTAAATATCATTCGAGTATTACAAGCTCAAATAAACTTTCTTGTATCCGGGTGGATACGCCAGCAAATCGATTACAATATTCAATTCTGTTTAAGCCGAACTAATAAATAAACTTGTGTTCGCGAACAAAAAATGATACCTAAGCGGAGAAGCTTTACTGAGCGACAGACATCGGACAGGTGTGTGAGATAGGCGTCTATAGAGTTTCTTGGAATTCGTGCACATTGTACGTAAAAATAATGATTAATTATGGCTGCCTATGGTATGACAATGGATTGTTCTTCTGTTAAATTTGCGAGGGTGTTCTCAATAATGTATGATTGATAATGTATGAAACTGGATAATAATATAACAAAATATAGATAGGGAAACTAAAACTCGCCTACTTCTTGCATGTACACTTAAATTGTTACTAACTTAAATATGTACTCGCCGAGCTCTCGCGAAATATTTAAACAAAATCACATTGATACGCGGATTTAGGATTTAAAACCCGCCACATTGGATTTACTGTGACGTCGTGTACCCTATGACACGCGGAGTGCTAAGGCACGTCATTAGATATGGTCAAAATGCGTTTGATATCGTGTGGTCTAACATAGCGTAGACCTATCTAAATATCCTACATAAATACATACTTAAACTGCTACAATCATAACGTTTTTGCCGGGTAAAACTTTTGGTCGGCTAAAGGCCAATCACCAACAACGTGGGAATTTTCAGAGAATGCTATCATTAAACATTATCGACATTATCACAACCCAACATTGTGTGATAAATTGAAATATTCGGATTTCGGATATGAATTACTTTTATGTACTTGCGAAGACATTTTCAATTTAGTTTATCCTCATACGCTATAACCACAAAGCTGAATGCAGTGATTCAACCCATTGAGTTATATTACTACGTAAGGTCTATGGATTCAACCAAACATTTTTGAGCATGAAAGCCACAATAATATAATCTCTTTTACAAACACTCGATGTTATTTTTTTTTAATAACACTCACTCTAATATTCTTGGCACTTGTCATTAGGGTTGCCACATTTTTTTAAGCAATTTTTTATTACTTTTTAAATTTCCATGGCAAAAAAAAAGTAAAACATCTGAAAATAAAGTACTATTTAAAGACTATTTCTCTTCCATAGATATTTTTTGTTGCTCCTGGCAACATCCAACAAATATTTGTTACTCTTAAATATATTAACGGAATCTTTACAATCAATCCCTAAATTTAAAAAGCAGTCCGTTTCGTTCCGTTACACGTAAAAAATAGAAGACCATTTAAAAAAATCTTCACAGGTAAAATTAAAGTATTTTCACGTACTTTACTGCCCTCATAAAGTATAAAGTACGTTTGGCCAAAATAGAGTACAATACTTTATTATAAAGTACGGGTGGCAACCCTACTTGTCATGCAATAATTCCCTTCGCACGGCTATTTCCAGTTAGAGCAGTTTCCCGGAAAATGACAATCAATTGATGGACCGATTTTTATCAGATTATATACAGTTGTGTGTGGTTGTTTGTGTACCACGAATTACTAAACATACATAGGTACATTGCCTTGTCATTGTGACGGATATCCATTATAACACATCAATCCATGTATCTATCAGTTACAAATAGAACCAATATAACATTTGAAGTGTTGAATTTAATTTAATTTTAATACTTTTCAACCGACTTCAAAAAAGGAGGTTCTCAATTCGACCGTATGCTAGTTTTTTTTTGTATGTTTGTTACGCAATTAGGTAACTATTTTAATGTATTTTTTTTGTTTGGTAGGCTCTACTTTAGAAGTGGTCCCATATAAATTTTATCGAAATTTTTTCAGCACTTTGTTTTTTAAATCAAATTAACTGAAAAAATATGTCATCCAGGTAATCGAAATTGAAGTCGGCTGTTTTTTAATAATTCTTGTCTATTAAAGTATCTGTAGGTCGGCTCAAACCACTGATAGCTTTTAAGATGACATTAGTCTGTGTTTGTCCCGTTTTTAATATAACGATATAAAAATGTGGGTGGCGGAAAACCCGAAGAGTTAAATATTTTGTTTATAGTGAGTAATTGTGTCATTTCAAACGCAGAGGATAATAAACAAACGTCACTTATCAACACCATGAGATGAATATTAGGTATATACGATACGAAATAATAATAACGTCACACGTCATACATGTGATTGTTTCAAAACCCGTCATCTAAACAAATTTTCCTTTTCAAATAAAACATTATTCTTTGCTTATAATCTCGTGAGCTTCTGATTTGTGCGAACAGACTCTAATGCTTTGCGTAAAGGTTATCTTAGACGAGAGACGTGAGCACCTGGCGCGAAAACAAGTGCGATTCTGAGAAACTTTGATTGCAAGTCTCCGACGCGACCGTCACGTCACTCCGGCCAACGTTGCGTGCTGCTGCCAGTATTCGAACACGAACTTTTCTTTTTATCATACTGCCTCTAGATCCCCGCAAAATTTACTGTTTTTCGATTTTGAAGGGACTGTAGCAATATATGACATGCCTAATGAGGCTCACCATCAATGTCTTGAAGTAATAAACCCTAATGCAGCGATTTCATGGACTTTGTTCTGTTACTTCATTCTAGGGAACGCTACAATGGCCATGAACAGACGTCCATTACCATCACGAGACCGTCTCATTATTAATTACCATAATACATTTATCAAATATTTAAAGTTAGGATTTACGCTTTAAATTTCACGTCTAACATTAACTCAACCACAGCAAGAATATTTTCGTCCGTTATCAGTGCAAAACAAACTAATTATAGGTACCTTGTAAATAGTTGTGAACAATATCACTATACACATATCTTTTGTTGATATAAGCTTATACACTCCGAAAGGACTAAATTCATTTGCGTGACTCAGTCCGCTTGTGATATGAAACTCTAGGCCGTCGGGCCGACGGATTATGTCATTATCCACTTGTTTTAACTTGTTAAATTGCAATAACATCATCACGCACTACAGAAAACTTCTGAGAAATTTTAGCCGGCGCTGCAATTATCGATTTTGGTTCACGTGAAAGTGGTTAGGCGGCGATTTGCTGCAAACCTTGAAAGGAGTCAACGTCCTATAGTTTCAACGCTATCAGTCTGCGCCCATCCCATGGCCGTTCAATATTCGATGTAATATATAAATCTTCTCGACATTTTATGGCAAAATTGTTATATCGTCTATTTCTTGCAAAATTTTCATAATCATGTTATATGCAGAAACAGAGATGACTTCATAATGCTTCCAATCCAATATGTTATCAGGCCTTGTATAATGGTGATTCACCCCACTAACCTAAATCTGATAATAACTTTGAGCGCTTAACATATTAATCTGTGTTGAAATTAAATACACGAGGTAATTGTATCAACATGGTATTCACGTGCAAAATATGAGTAAAGTCCTGAAATTATTGATCAGCTTTTATAATGAATGTAATGAATGATTTCCGTTCTTATTACCATGCTCACTTGGCTCACATTGGGTTATTCGTGGCTAAGTACCAGCAACATTTTCATTTTGCTATTACGACAGCTACGCATGTCCGTCTTGTCTGCATTCCTAGAAACTGGAATGTAAATTATTGCGTAAAATATTTGCAAGCTGTACAATACATAAGTGCGTACAGCAATCATTTCGACGAATTTATAATAACCCAGAATGTTTAAAAAATCTAAAAAAAAAAACCAAAGTGTGGTAAAAACTGAAGTCAGCTTTTAACATGAAGTTTACTACCCGTTGTCGAACGAGATACACCTCGTTAGTAAGTTTCAAGTGATCACCTGTTTCCCCGCTCTCCTTTTTTGTAGTTTTACGATCCTGTTGTAAAGCTGCTTTAGGTTTTATAAGGCTGCGCTGTCCATCAGTCAAATAAGCAGGAGCGAGAGTGGCCGTCTCACAGACTCGTAATGAATCTAGCGTGCCGGAACGTGGGGCGAGGAACTTTTGTTTTATAACCCCACTTTTACTTTTACTGGGTACTATTATTTATACTGTTTTTTTTAAATGTGAAATCACGACTCCTATCCATTATTCCAGAACTTACCGTCTTTGAAAGTGTTTAAAAAGCAGTACACATCCGTCGCTCATTCAATTTAGATTTGCAGGGTGATTGTCCTCTCGATAAAAATGGTTTTTCGATACGCGACAATTGGCTGATGTTAAATCTTATCAATATTCGTGTCATATGCCTTGAAATTCCCGGTACGCCTTTCGTGCGAACACGGTGCTGGCGATTTTTTGTCACGTCTGATTACTATCAAGACATATACCTAGATATATGATTAGCGAGAATTGAGATTGTAGTAACTCTGCTTGTCAATTGTATTGATCGATTCTCTGGTGTGATTTGAGAACATTGTGTTGGGCCAACGATTGCTTAAAATTATCATTGACCAAGCCTAAAGAATGCCGATTAAGCCTGGCAGTTTTCATACAAAATATGCTTTAAAAGTATTTTTGGTCTTAAGATAAAATAAAACTCACCGCCCCTATAAACTCGTAACTTTTAAAAAATCACCTCATTAAATCCTTATTGGAAGTCGTTTTATGTCATTACTTACTTTGATATTTTTTAATAAATATATGTTGTGAAAAGATGCGGATCTTTTTAAAAGTAAGCGGGTATCCCTTTCTGTTCATACTAATTACTTTTTAATTATAAAAAGTTATGATGTCTCATTAACTTTACGGAACAAGTTTCCAATCTTTTTTTATCGGACCGGGAAGTTACCTTGCGATGTCCAAATCCTCAGGCTGCTTTTGAAAGAGATTCAATAGTGTCTATGACCTTTGGGTCTAGAATGAACTTGTGATAAGAGTTAGTGTGACAGGCGCGTTTACCGTTGGTTTATTCTTATTTGGTTGACAAAGGGCTTGTAGCGGTGTAGGGCTCGGGTGCTGGCTGGGAGCGTACCTGGCCGGTCGCGGCCGGTATCTGCGAAGGTATCGCACGTCGCCGCAAACCTGTATTGTGGCGGTTTCCCGGAAGGCTCTTTGTTAGTCGCCGCGGCCCCCCTCGCCCGCCTGCCTGCCCTGCATCGCGCTGCCGTACTGCATCGCTGCTATGGGCACGATCTCTCCATTCTTGCGATGCGTCTGCTCCATACACTGTCTGTCTACCGTTTTGTGTTGCTTTACATTCAAAAGGGATGATTCTGTGGTTGAATCACTTGTGTCTGGCGTTATCAACGCCTTCATGTGAGGTATTGGGCGTAATGTGTTCATTGTCCACGTCACGTTATATTAGCCATAGTCATGTTTATGATAATATTTGATAACATCATACAATTACAATTATCAGCCCAACTAACAGAATTTGATCGTATACTGATCGAGACGAGACGACGTTTTCGTCACAAGCATAACCTAAGATTGGGCCATTTTGGTTTCTTGTATAACCAAATGGTATTTAGTCTATATAAATTAGAACAACATTGCAATTGGGTACCAAAATATAAACCCTTTCATTATCATCATCATCAAACAGAAGGCGTCCACTGCTGGACGAAGGCCTCTCCTTAACAGGGGGGTGCCATAATCCCCACGATTGGCAGGCGGCTTGGGGATCGCAGAATGCTCACCGTCCTCAGTTAACGCAGCAGCAGCACCGTCCTCTCAGTTAACGGCATTAACCGAGATGACGCCGCTGCTCGTCCCTCCGTAGACCCTTTAGACAAAGTAAATCCCTCGCGGATAACCAAACATCCCAATCCCAACTCAACCATAAATTCAACAGGCAACGAGGTTTATTGTGTTGTCTGCTTATACAGCTGTTAAATGCTGAATTGATAAATAGCCCTCTTATCTTATGAGGTCAGTGTACCGCAAAACGCCGATCATTTTATTTTTTATTGTAGACTTGGAGGAAATGCGATAGGTTCTTATTGCCTACCGCAAACTTTGGTCTAGTAAAAAGATAAGAATCCAAAAGCTTAAAGTCTCAGTATTTTTTTGTGTGTACCTAATCGTACATACTCTTAAAGCAAGCGAACAGACTCATACAAAATTTATCACTTAAACAGTAACTTTATCAGTTTTTCGATCAAGATGTATTATTATTGACAATATCAAGTAGCCCATACATTGTTCTTGCAAATCGTTGATGTGTCAATTTCCCAAAGTGTCGAGGTCCGGCCCGACCCAATCGGTCTCTTAATGAAGTGGCCATAAAACACACAAAACAACCATAGACATCCCACTGGGCCCAAATAAAAACCGACAGCTTGTCCTGACACGTTCAAACGACTCGATTTGTTGAACCGATTATTTTTAAAGCCCCTATTTAAAACATACCCATGAGCAGGTAGGAGTTCACTTTGTTTTACAAATTGTTGATCGGCTTATCGAATTACAAACGTGCAGGAATATTTTGAATATGCAAAATGCATTCTATGATATTCTCATCCGTTTTGTTGTCCTTTTCAGAATTATTTACAATCTGCATATTCTGTTGCTCGACAACCATTTCGTCAATTTACCAATTTTTCACCAATTTCGTATGCAGATTTTAAATAGTGAATCTAAATAGATATATATTAATTTCGAGAGGGCTTGCATGCATACGATGCGCACCGGCTGCAGTTCACAATAGTCCGTTTATATCTACCATATTGATCTTCCTCGCCTGCATGCTATTGCTTTTTTCCCTCGATTAAGTGTATAATACAATTCTTTTGTAAATGGTTTTTTGTTCACATATATCTTTGCTTTTGTTAAGGCGAGACAAGGAGCACTCTGAGGTGAATAGGCTGCTCAATTATTTTGTAGTGTCCCAACAATTTCGTTCTCGCCCTCTAACAATACTGGTGCGGGGATGGAATGTTTGCGTAATAATTTATCATGGCATAGTGCTACTATCGACTTCACAAATTTAATGTTATAGGTACTTCTTACAAATGCATTACAGCTATTAACAAAACGTGATGTTATGTCGAATTTGGTTTTCATATTACGCAATCACAACGTAAATCTTAGATCATTATAAACTCAAACATCTCGGCGAGCTCATAACATTTCGCAAATAGACAGTTTTCTGGAGACAATACGTGGTTTCGCAATCCAATCGTTAATTAATTCACCTGTTTTGATTCATGAAACCGTGCCTGTCCAGGTAATTCAACCGCATGCTCCACGTGTCGGCATTACTATGCTAGACGACATGTAATGGGATCCTCAGATCCATTCATAATTTGCCGTTTATAGAGTAGCCCGACGTGATACGATCGTTCACATTCCGGGACGGTCGGCGAATGCTTCACAAATTAGTTTTCTTAAGCATCTCGCTACCTGGACGCCTCGTCATCGCGTATCTCACGATCATTAAACGTCTTCTCGGATCTGTTGTGACAGTTCGCTGTGACAGTGATGCCTCCTATTTCAAGCAGCACTCGTTTTTACCGCAACATCCTTCTGAAATCAGATGTTAATGAGATTCCTCAAATTAGAAATTGTAATATGATCAATTTGATCAGGTCGACGTTCGTGTGCTCATGTTTAAATCACCACTTAGTGTGTCTATTTTCTCGGAACAAATATTCAAAGAGGGCATCGTCCATGTGTACGACAGCAACGCGTGACTCTTGACAGTATACGTAATGGACGCGAGCCCTTCGGAAAGTACGCGGAGTGTGATTCCGAGCGGAAATGCCAGTTTGTCGAGATCGAAAGGCACCTGACTGGTGACCGTTCACCGCCTCGGTTCACACGCTGGTGTCTTTACTTCACAAATACTCCAGCATTTCTATTGGAATAGGCATTATTGACATGACATGGATCACTGAGTGCGATGATCATGAGTTCATCTCTAAAGTACGACGACGAGAGTCGACATTGCTTAGATGAAACATGCTTCGAATAGAATTACGAGAATAAAAAGACTTATAAAGTATATTGATATAAGATTTGGCAAAAAACTATACTTACATACATTGATGCAATAAATTAATTACGAACCTTATGAACAGGCGACTTGTAAGTATCACATCACGTCATGAGTGATCTAATGCAATGTTCCGAGACCACCGTGTCAGACGTCAGAGAGGAATGTCGCTAGGAAACCTAACACCTTCACTTCGGGAGCGATGAGGACATGCATGTTAAACCATTTCATTATAAATAAGGCGTCATGAAAAAATAAATAGGTACCACCGTACCACATATTGATGTCTCTGATATTTTTATAGTTAATCGAATCAAAGAATGTCGTTTTTTGCAGCGAAGCACGCACCGGCGCGCATTCGTAATGTTTGAATTGATCGTGTCAAAGCTCTGAACTGACGTCGAAACATTTAATTCTGATTCGCATAATTCATGCAACAATAGACATTGCACAGTGGCTGATATGTTTCGAGAAATGTGGCGCGGGCTCGTTATGACGCCGGCGCACGTCCGTCAAATGGCTCCATGGAGGGAATTAACATTCGGGCAGCATCTCACGCCGTGCCGCGCCGGGCCGGCAACCCGCAACCGGGTGGTTGCGCCGGCCCTCCACCGCCGGACCCGCGCCCGCGGCGCTCGAGCAAATATTGAAACTACTTATTGGGACCTCCATAGTGGTGTCGCATTCCCACCGAGTAAATAAAAATGTTCGTTCATAACTTTTTTCTAGGGAACGCTTCATTTGAGATTCATTCATTCTCGGAGCGGCTCTCTACAAGATCCAGTTGGCTGACCAGATCATTAAAGAGTAATTATTCGTTGTTGAATGAGCTGTTATCTGATGTTGAATGTGGCTTAGTGAGTTTTTCTAAGCCGCTAATTTCAAAACAATTACAGAAATGAGTTCACTACATACACACATACACCCGTATTTGCAATGTTTGTGACAAATAATATAACAAATGACATAATTGTTCATAACGTATTTAGTCGTTTCCTAGAAATTCTTGTAGAGTCTATATCTTGAGAGTTGCCGTTTTTTTTTCTTTGCCTACACCAAGAAAGCCGCAGGCAGAAAACTCTTAATGGGTAGATTAGCACGGTGTTAACCTAATTTCATGAAGAGCATGACGTACTTAGCATAGAGACATATCACAAGACAAGATCCGTAACTTGATAGCCTACTATCAGTTTTAGGAAAGCCGCACCAAACCATGACTCATCACACGCCGTCACACGGAGAGCAGGTTTCACTGTCTTGGACAATATTAATCAAACATCATTCAACGTTACCTTTTCATATTTAAATAGTCCATAAAAGCCATATACACATCGTGATACAACCGCGTAGGTGACGTTGACAGAATGTTTAGCATTTTGATTGCTGGCCATTTTTTTAAAGTTATAATTACGAACAATGTCATGTTTGTAGCAATTTTCATAAGCTTTTTGTCGAGAATAATAAAATTATTGTCCACGATAATAAGAGTAAAATAAGCCGGTCATGCGCTAGAATTACCCTAATGCAAGGTTATGTTTTGCACGCAAGCGACTATCTTGTTCATTTTAACTGTCAAAGCAAGTATAGTTGTGTCATTATATACTTGACCTTTGTAGCTCTTAAAAAGGTTTCGCTGGAATTATTGCGAACAATTAAGTTGTAAATGATAGAGTATTATTTATATTATAACTGTATAGTAAATTTGCTCGCATTGCATTCGCTTGCATACCAAGTAAATGTATCCGAAATATTTTGTCATATTGGAAAGGGTTAATTCAAATACTTTATTTTCAGACTTAGTCCATAATAAGATTCACATTAAGTTTATGTAATGTGTAGTATGTGTGTGTGTGTTAATGTTATACCTCTCCCAAGTCTATGGGAGCTCTTTTCATGAGTAACTTTTTTTCATACATGGTATATGGATAAACAACAAATCGTATCATATAAAGCAGTACATACTGATTTTTAAATCAGAACATTTACACGAGTTAAACAAAAACCTATAAGTAATTCCAGTAAATGTTTTACTGGTATCCTTTTATCGTTTTACTAAGATGTCAGCTTGACAAACTCAATGTTAATTAGGATTGTCCATCAGAAACCTGTTTATGTCTACGACTGATGTCATAATATATCATTGTAGTTTTGCAGGAGTTATTGATATTTTAACGTGATTACGATGTCAATATGCTTGGCTTTGCATAATATTAATATTCTCGAAGTTGTTTAATCACTGATCGCGTTTAATGGTGTTGCATTAATGAATGAATTAATAATCTAACTACGAGGGCTACACTAAAAGTATCGGGAATGGAATATTTCCACTGTTTCTGTCATATTAAAATCTTTTTAATTGAAAACTCCTTGGTTTTAAAAATCGAATACCATTTATTTATTTAAAAAAATATTCTCGGTCTTGTCACAAGGTTTTGTCAAACTTGTTTAGTCGTTGAGAAAATGGAATTGACTCGAGAAAATTCAAGAGCGATGATTTATTATGACTTTCGAAGTGGTTTAACACAAAAACAGTGTGTTGACCGGATGATTTCTGCATTTGGTGATAAAGCCCCATCCAAAACCACAATTTATCGCTGGTTTGCTGAATTTCAACGTGGACGTGTCAAGCTCAGTGATGATCCCCGTCAAGGTCGTCCAAAAACTGCAGTCACCCAAGAAAACGTTGATGCTGTGAGTAAGCTGATTGAGGAAGATCGACATGTGACATACCGCGAAATTCAGGCAACTTTAGACATTGGCATGAGTTAAATACAAATAATCTTGCATGAAAAATTAGGTGTAAAAAAGTTGTTTTCCCGATGGATACCGCATTCGCTCTGTGAAGAGCAAAAAGCGGCTCGCGTTACTTGGTGCGTCAGAACTCTCGAAAGATTCCACGCAGGATCCTCAGATGCTGTATACAACATCGTATCAGGTGACGAATCCTGGATATACGCGTACGAACCCGAAACAAAAAACCAGTCACGAGTTTGGGTGTTCGAAAATGAGTTAAAGCCAACAAAAATTGTTCGTTCACGGAGTGTTGCAAAAAAAATGGTGGCCACGTTTGTTTCCAAAACCGGCCATGTTACGACTATTCCTCTTGAGGGACAAAGAACGGTTAATGCAGAATGGTATGCTAGCATTTGTTTGCCACAGGTCGTTTCTGAACTCCGTAAAGAGAACTGCAACCGCCGCATCATCCTCCATCACGACAATGCGAGTTCTCACACCGCGCACAGAACAAAAGAGTTTTTAGAGCAAGAAAACATAGAATTATTGGACCATCCGCCGTACAGCCCCGACCTAAGCCCTAATGATTTCTATACTTTCCCTAAAATAAAGAATAAATTGCGTGGACAGAGATTTTCATCACCTGAAGAAGCTGTGGACGCCTACAAAACGGCCATTTTGGAGACCCCAACTTCCGAAGGGAATGGTTGCTTCAATGATTGGTTCCATCGTATGGAAAAATGTGTCAAATTTCGCGGAGAATACTTCGAAAAGCAATAAATATATTTTTAAATAGTAATGTTGTGTCACTTCCTTGATTCCCGAAATTTTCAGTGCCGCCCTCGTATAAGTACCATTGAACTTATACCAATAATAATTAATAGATAATCGTTTGACATAAATATAATATTATACACCTTATTGATTTTGTTATTAATCTTATTACTTTGTTACATTATTTTTTAATTCTCTATTTTTTTTAAATTTGAGTTTGACATAACGTTCTGTGTCATATTCACATTTTTTGTTAATTTGACTTGCCCAGTGTAACCAAAACGTTATAAGGGCAATAAATTATCCTATTCTAGTGTAATTTATGGCCTTCAATTTCTAGAGCACAGTGATCCATTTAGAAACATTCAGCTGCTCCCGACGATGCATCTCGAAATCGGCGAGTTCAATCGAATGCAGCTTGGGAATCGGTGTGTGTAGAGATTAGCAGGCCTGGTTAGCTACCGAGAAGGCTAATTGCACGAGTGACTCTCTCGATACATGGCCCGATTAGCGAGAACATGGTTGCGTGCGCCTAACGTCCGCCGACGGAGCCTGCGGCACCAGCCCGCTGACCAGCTCACGCAATCACGCATGCTTTGTGCTTTCTGCACGATACATGCTGCAACTAGATGTGCTCAATGATTCGATGTATGTTCTGTACAATCGTGTCCAGAAGTTTTTGTGGATAATCGCCAACACGTTGTACCTAGTTGTAGCGCTATGCCTAGCTCTGAATGATTTACGTCACTTATTTAATAGCTTATTACATCCTTCTAAATAAATTTTTAGTAACCGGTATTTTGGTTAATCAAAATTGCTCAACACGTCTCGTGTTAGCTTAGCTGTCCTAGAATCTGCAGCATAGAGATTACATTTCAATGGCCTTTTAAAGCTATTACTGGAGAAATGATATCGTAAACCGAGTGAACGTTATCGCACGTGCATCTTGGCAGCCCAGCTCGCCGGGACTTATTATGCCGTCTCCGTGTCGCGCGTCCGTCGCACCGTCCACGGCGCGCGGCGGTGGTCTGAATAACTTACACATCTCAGAAAGTCGCGAATGTATGCTTTATTACTTTTGTACATTCGCTATTAAAATTGACAGGCGAGTGTGCCTTTCCCAGGCATAATGATGACGCGCTCGATACTGAGAAGCGGTTAACCTTTGTTCCTGCATAGACATCGTCCGTTGCTCTAAGAACGATCCTTATCGCCTGATTTCGAGAAAAGGAGCGCCATCTGAACAACGGCGTCGGCGGCCGCGGCGTGCCATCCGAATCGATCATTTCACGTACCCGCCGCGCATAATGAAACAGTCATTTCCGGCGGATTCGACGAATCCGACATTTAATATTTCGCACAATCGAGCCCCATCGCGCCTGGACGGCGGAACACGCACCACGCCACTGCGACCATCCCTTATTAGTATTCGTCGCGTGACACAAACATATAATAAATGATTGTGCACTTGCAGTTTCACGTATTGCCGAGAAACAGCGCCTGGCTACCGAATGCTAAATGGGTATTGTTCGACGGGTTAGGTACTGCAAGTTACTAACCTGGCGTGCTATAGGTAGCGGCGGCTACTGACTTGTGCGCTGAATATTATGAACGTGCTGCATGCCAAGTCAAGACTAAGTTTGGCAATTGCATGTACGATATTGTATTTGAGATTCTTGCAGTTCTTGAAATTCGATAAGACGACAGAGTAGGCTCGTATTTATGAAACGTTTTGATCATTGTAGACTTAATTAAAATTAATTTTATTTCCAAATAGTTATTTGCAACGTAATGAAAAATCACTAACAAAACGAAAACGCGTGAAATAAATGTATAGGCATGCACAATTTACAAAATAATAAATATGCAGATATTTTTATTCAATACAAAAACAATAGTAATTTTACGTGATAGGTTTGCCATAACCATAACTGGTGAACAGTTCCTGTTTCCGATTACGCGATACACTCACTCGATTTAAATACAAAGGCATTGTCTATAATCGAACACCGGTAGCGTTATGTGTCCGCTTCACGTCCGACGACGTCCGCCCAAAAGGTAACAAACTGTCGCCAACGACACTTACTCACACTTGGACGAAGACGTAGATATCTGCATCCAAGTGTGATTCAATAACTCTTTGCTTTGAGTATTGCCAATTGTCGAAGGAGCAACTCGTGGGTAAAATTTGTTGACCAAGGATCAGTAAGGAACAACCCTAATGCGGTTCTCTTGCATTGATATTCCTCATTATTTTATAGACTTGTATGACTATACCTCTGAAGAGAGAAGTTAATAGAACGGAAAAGTGACGCGTCGCGCTAGCCGGGCATACGTGCAATTGCACGTATGTGATAGGTATATAATCTCTATACTATCAGTGGAATATTGAAAAAGCTGATTATGCTTATGCTACACTATAACCACACCGATTTTTTACAATTTGAGAAATATACATTATATTATCCTGTTTAAATATTCAACTTCATCATCGTCAATAATTTCCAAACCACTGCTGAATATAGGTATCTTCCTTAGCGCGCCATATCTTTCGGTTCTATGCCAGTCTCGTCTACTGCTCTCCTGCTGCCTTAAAGTTATCGCCCTACCAGCGAGCTGGTGACCTGCTCGGTAGCTATTTTCTGTACTGCGGCATCCATCCCTTGACTGCTTCGGTCTGCCGCCCATCTTCCCGTATGACCAGTGTCCTCTTCATCATCACTTGAGTCTCGCTGTCTATTTAACCACCTCTTCGGAATTCGTTCGCAGTCGAATCTCTATGTTTGCATACGGTCTAGGAGAGTGATGGCTAACATGGCCCATTCCATTGCGCTTTGGGCCAGTCAGATTTTATGCGTGGTCTTTCGTGGCCACGTATCAGCACTGAATGTGATGATAGGCAAGAGTCATTGATTCTACACCTTGGCTATCAGACTTTGTGGGATCTTGCACAAAGACGTCGTCCATTTTCCAAAAACACCCCTTCCGAACGCGGACGTCGTGACTGTTATGATGTTAGTCTTGTTCGTCCCATGTTCATCGTAAAACCGTCTTTCAGTGATGACTCATGGAGTTCTTTAAAGCATACTCTAGAAGTCAGCCACGTTCTCAGCTAAGCTGGTCATCTGCGAAACACAGACGTGTTACGCGTGTGCCATTGATATTAAAGACCTCTTTGATCTCATTCAAGAGTCTTCACGAAGTCTTCTAGCACGTTCGTGCACGTTCGACTTGGGCTTTAGCGGATTGATCATGTTTTTCTTTATAGCTTTTTTTTCTTAGGAACATGTAAGAAGATAGACCTTTCCAACTTTTTATAGCGTCTTGTTTTTTTATAATACTGCCAAAAGTCGAAACTCTAAATGGTTTTTTTTGTGTTCTATCTAGTTTATATTATATCATTTAAGACTGCGAGTTTCGCAAAAAATATAAAATAAGATAAAATAAAAGGAAACTTATCAAAATTTCACATCTTTGGCTTCAGTAGTGTGCAAAGTTTTGCAGTATCGTGTTACTCTTTTAAGTATTTGGGTCACATAATACTTATTTATGTGAGATGTAGGGATCAGGATTATTTGTCTTAAATTACGCCATGAGACCTATCCAGAAGTTCCTCAACCATTTCCAGACAGCTGAGATATTTGCGTGAACAGGCGGTTAGATAGTAGCAGTAAATGCTTAGTAATAACACGATACACGTGCTCATTATTTGTACTTGAATACAAAATTTAGGAATGAACAACTTAAATACGAATTTTCATCCCCCGTTTCACCCTCGTTAAGGCTTGAAATTTAAAAAAACAACGATAAACGTTGCATTAGTTTCCAACCTTAAGCCTAAATAATAAATATTGTGATTTTTACTTTAAAAATGAAGGACTTTCCATACACAACTTCATCCCTTTTTTCACCCCTTCGAGAGTGGAATTATCAAAAACGTTGAGTCATTTATACGTACATATAGAAGATCCTAACTTCGAAATTTACGGACTTTCATATAAAATTTCATCCCCTATTTTACCCCTCTTAGAGGTGAAATTTCCAAAAATCCGTTCTTAATGGATACCTATTACACTTCACAAAGAACACACCCTCCAAATTTAATGTCTCTAGGACCAGCGGTTTAGGCTGTGCGTTGATTATCAGTCAGTCAGGACTTTGAATTTTATAAATACAGATTATTGCTCGGGCATCTTCTAATGAACGTATATGTGTGTCATATGTCATAATTGGAAATTTACAACTTTCTTTATAATTGCAAGCAATCAGATCCGACGCGGGAGCCCTTCGACAAAATTTTAATGGGTGCCTTCTTCGCGTTTCTTGGCGGAAAATGTACCTAAACAAATTAAATTTCAATTATGAAGGGAAAGGCTTGTGCTTTTAACAATTTTTCGATAAATATCCAATTTATTCAAGTGATCCTTTATTGACATTGATTAAGTATAAGATTTTGGCGTTGTAGTAAATATATGGGTAAATATATTGTATTGCACGAAAGTATTATAGTATAGAGAAGATACCGTGATTATATTGTGATGTGAAGAGAGCTCCCAATATTTCGGCGCAGTTGCATACACCATGTTCACGGCACGGCGGGCATCTGCCCGTGCAACTGTCCAAGTGTCCACCCCAGTAAAGCAGTGTAATTCAAACAAAGGGGATATAACATTTGTAGCATATCGACGCATCACCATCATGATAAATTAACATTATCGAATATTTAATACGGATTAAACTCGGTATCTTTAAACATTACGGTTCAAAATACTATGCACATGATTTCGGTTCATTGAATGAATTAAAATACGGCATCGAAAAATCATGTTCTAACATTATAGTTTCAAAAGGTACCTATAAAGTATTTATAAAGTTTAAACTTTGCAATACGGTTAATTGGGTTGCCAACAAAAAAGTTGAAATTGACTGTAAAGCTGCCAACATAGAGCCTTCGGACACCATTGTAACGTTCCCATGCGAGTTACTGCAACCAAAGCATTCCTTGCCCTTACTCGCCTGCCGGGGGCACCTGGCTGCTCCCGGATGTGTCATTACAGCCCAAGACAGCATTCCCGGGACACCGGGGACGCAAATACAAACTGCCGCCTTCCTTCTGGCGCTTTTTCACCGTGATACCAGGACTATGCACGCATGACAAACGTCCCCTCACTGTAATTATTATGTAATTACGTTCAGAGTCAGTTTTTTCAAGTCGCAATTCAATAGCAAGGTTTGCAGTTAGCAGCGCATTAAACTGCATAGGTAACTTTAATTAGGTTTTTGTTGAATCCACTCGCTCTTATTTACTGTTTTCTTATCTTATCAAAGCAATAGCAGCAACATTCCATACAATTCCGTTTTGTGCAAAACTGTAAATTAGACCACTTGAAAACCTTAGCTGACAAATTAAAGCATACAGAAAAAATTACGCAGCTTCAAGCGATTTGTCGAAAACTGAATCACGTCCGGAGTTTATGCCGTCTATAATCCAGAACAAGGTAATTTGAATTAAGCCCCTCTATTCCACCACGCTTTTTCATAATTCATAATTTATTTATAGCGCATATACCTAGGTTATAAAGATGGTGAATAAATGGGTAAGGTGCACCATATTCTGCCTTGCGGCATGCAAAAATAATAGTGGGTAATACTCACTATGAAATTATAACAACCCGTCCCTTTTAAGCTTTTTTTTCCCTTCGTCCAGCAGTGGATGTTTTCTGGCTGTTAAATTGAAGTGATCTTATTAAAATAAGATCACTTCTTTTCTGTGTTGTGTTGCCAAACTTTTTAAAGTATTGCTCAGATTCCATGAGCAATGAATGAGCATCTGAGCAAACCATGGTCCATTAATTTTGACTCGTCTGATTTTGATGAAATGTGGTAAGTATATTTTTAAATTGGCGATGTAATATTTATTACAATTAACTTTTTGGTTTTGGGTTTTTCAAAAAACTTCCGAAATCCGAATGGTAGAATTTTCGTATAAAATGTATACGAAAGTGTAAGGTACCATTACGATAATAAACAGGCTGTATTAAGGTAAAGGATATGTAGGTGTAATCGTGGTGAAATCCATATCCCGTTCGTGACACGGGTAGCGGAGGATCGATCACATGTGAGACACGACATACGAGACTCGACCTATCGTTCCTAACAGGACAGGAGATCCAATCCCGCGGTTTCCCGCTCACCTGCTATGCGATCAACTTTTTGCCCAGAAGTTGCGGTTTTTCTAATACAACCGTTCGATTCCCAACGTGCATCCCTAAACCGCACTAACTGTATGAAATTACTACACTTGTTCGAGAACGCTAGTTATCGCCGTTTGGTTTTAATCTTTCATTATTGCATAAGAATTTCAAAGCAAACTGTACTTATAACTACATACGTTTGTAGATATAATTGCACGCTATGCAAAAACGTTACATCCTCGATGTGCTTCGAGCCGAGTACCGCTATGGCTCGACGAAACCCGATCGTTTATTCGCTCTCAGCTCGTAACCAAACATTTATTCGATGACACTTCGAAAGTATCTTTGTAATGTTCACCAGAAATCGTCATAAATCAAGCATTTATCGCGAACGGTAAGACGTGCGCTGTTGCACTCACTGCTGGGGTGATCATTTTTCCGTACGGCCTAATTTACAGTCTCTGTTAAATGTCATTTAAAATGAATTAAATGTGCACCTGGACCATATGGAAGGATGAAAGGAATCGGCGTTTCAGCATTTTAGTTGCGGGTCATGTCAGAGGTCATAAATGTATTTAATGGTTCCGTTTATTTTTAAATGAAATATATATTTTTTTGTGGACGTCTCCGGTCTGATGGTGTTTTTTTTAATATTATTCTATCTAACCCATATAATGATGTATGTATAAGCATGGCCCAGAATCCATTTGAAAGGTCGACGTATGCTCAGCTATGGGGGTAGTGGATTGCTCATTATAACGGATAGTGGATTACTAATGCAGCAATGTCCAGTACCAGTCTTCTTAACGAAGGTACAATTTGTAAAAAATATTGATGAAATTGAATATGCATTATATGCAGTAATTATATAGTATGGCGTAACAATAAACCTATAAAAATGTCTTTCCATTGAAAATAGTCGTAGGTTTTTCCATGAAAAGTGGCAACAAAGGCAGGGGCCTTTGTTTCCGCTAAGTGATCAAAATTGTACGCGTGCCCGGTCACGGTTGTTGCTCGCTGCAATGGGGTTGTCGGAACTGGTACTGTTTTCTGTTTATGCAGCTTTATCATAGAGATATTTCCATTTCCCACAATATAAGTATATTGTAATTATGATTATTGTCATCGGTGCGTGACGGTGAGCGGTGATTATATGTAATGTGAGGGTCATTATGGTGTGTGTGACAACTGTGCCGTAATTGTAGTGGTTCAGAGAAACGCGCCGCTACAAATCACCTACAAGCTGCATTACGGAGGTTTTGGCGGGAACACGGAAAAATCATGTCGTTGCATTCTATTATTTTCTTAAACTTGTGTTTTTTCGCGAATTAATGATTAAAAATGGTGGTGTTTTATTCATTGAGTGTTGAATTACATGCACGAGTGTGGGCAAGTGATATAATGTGGTGAAACATGTCTTTTCGTGTTGTTTTCAAAACTCCGTAGAAGCTCATAGTAAAGTCGCCACAATTTTACTAGAGCATGACTTGGACTCGACTATGACTGTTTCCGTGTGACTGACTGTGATTTAATGACATATTTGACTTGATTTTAATAAAAGATACCTGAAAATTCATAAACTTGACACTGGCAGAATGCACAACGTGCGATGCCAATAACAAAAAAAAAAAAGAAGCTGCATTACAAGCCCCAAGCCCACGCAGTCGGTACGGACACGAGGGCTCCAATGATGTCTGACCCTTTACACACACTAAGTATCATTTTCACGAAGCTAGTCGCTGTCGACAAACATTTCCAAACCATTCTTGGTTGACTTTCCAAAAACTTGAACGAGGTTTGATTCAACTGTGCGAACCACTGAAGAGAGAAAGAGTAGGGCATTCGCTTTTCTGTGGTGCGAACAGCCAAACAGTGGAATTCGCTGCTGAGTATATTTTACGATAGACACCTGTCTTGTCGTGAAGTCGTGAATGTATCAGTTTTTATAGGCAAGCGTGCTTTATCGTAGAGCGCATCTTCGCTAATCATCGGGCGAGAGGCGAGAGAGATCTAATGCAAAACTTGTTCGAAGCTTGAAACCTTTGTAATGTTATTCTCCGTAATTTCACCGACCGTTTTTCTTCATAACTATATTCGGCGTTCTGTGATTTTATTCATCCAAAAACATTTTGAATTGCGCGAGCCAGATAGCGGCGCGCAGCGTTCGGAGCCTTAACTCATGTTAAGAAAGGATAGAGCATTTTGAAAGGCATACTTATTTCGAATAAAAACTAACAATAAATATGCTGTATTTCTGCATGAAGAATATTAAGACTTTACTTCTTACTTTATGTCACGCAACGGGCAATGGAGAGAGCTATGCTCGGAGTTACTTTGCGCGATAGAATCCGGAACGAGGATATTCGCCAAAGAACCAAAGTTACCGACATAGCTCGCAAGGTTTGCAAGTTGAAGTGGCAATGGGCAGGCCACATCGCTCGAAGAACTGACAACCGATGGGGAAGAAAGGTTCTTGAGTGGCGACCGCGAACCGGAAGACGCAACGTAGGAAGGCCTCCCACTAGGTGGACCGACGACATTGTGAAATTCGCGGGCAACCGGTGGATGCAAATGGCAGGTTGTCGTACAGTGTGGCGGTCTAAGGGGGAGGCCTTCGTTCAGCAGTGGCCGTCTCCGGGCTGATGATGATGATGACTTCTTACTTTTGCTTATTACTTTCACCTTTTCATTTACTTAATCAATACAATCTCTGTCATTGTCAGCATTTCAGTCGTACGAAGTAGCCAAACAAATATTATATTTTGTCGCTAAGTAAGATTTTCCAGCACCATGTCCATACTTTGTTTTTTTCTTAAAGTAATATAAGACTTATTATCTCGCTTCATACTTCTCACCACCGAGAGTCTCAAAAGAAATCCTATTAAGTGTATAGATAACATATGAGTATTCAAAACAGTAGACTCACAAAAACAGTAGCCGAACATTTTGGCCTTAACTCAACATAATTGTTGAAGTCCGTTAACCTCACAGAAATAAGACACTACTTAAACAGGATAACTAGTAAACTTTTTAGACGATTTGCTATAATTGCAAGTTTTTTGCGCGACCTAACTTCCAGTGAAATGACGTGATCAGTGTCTCGCAAAAACCCGGACACGTTGCTTGGGTACCTAACAAACAAAGAGAATGCATATGATTATAAATAGTCTCACGGAAAATGTCTAATTAAAGATCATTATGTATTTCTGATGATATAGATAATAGTGTTCTCTTATGGAATTCTCGGAACATCAAGTTTCACTCTCCAAACCGTCAATAAGGCTATAAAGGAAACTGAATGGTTTTATGTTCAAAATACCTCTGTGGCTACAATATCTTTTAGCATTTACGCAGCCTGTTTTATGCTTTAAACTATACCCAAAATTAGGTAATACCCTAAGAGTAAATATTTATACAAATTATAATTTTTCATTCTCGTATTGATAATAAATAATTATAATCAAAGTATACAGACAAAAATTGTGTATGATACAATAAAAAATGTATTAGATATGCTAATTTCCTTTTTAACGAAATTCCTTAGTATGTGCTAATTTCTGTTTGCATTTACAAATAAATTCTTCCAATAAAGAGCCAACCTTATTTGAAAGTCTTCTATTTCCTTGTGAAAATTCTTAATAGGAACTGTAACTTCTAAAATTCCGAGAATCGTTCCTATCAATGTCGGCGCTGCCTTGGACCTAGCGTTGGAACGGGAAAGTCTATATTGACTGGCGACCTGGCAAGTTATTATTTTGCGAGCTGCTGCGAGACTATTCGAGAGAAAGTTACTTCTGGAGAGGATCTCCCCTACTCTGCGGTACCGGTAACGGTCTCTGAAGCCGGGTCTTCACTACACGATGTACGCGAGTAGCGATTCAAAAGCGAACTTTATTTCGAGCAGGGATGACTCACGGTACATTCTGTTAAAGTTGTAACGAAAGTGATGTGGGTCATGTTGATAATGTCAGATGCGTTGGATGCTTTTTTAAAGTTACTTTCTTTAGCTAACTTATAATTTAATTACACATAATAGGAATAGCAGATTTGCTAAGTTTAATCTTTAAACGAACTTTTGTTATAACCCAACGTGTAACTTTGGTGTTATCAATAAATAAAAATTGCATCCTATAATTTGCTATTATTTATTTAGTATTGTTATATCTCCTTTTAATACGAGTATGTAACTGATATACTCTCTTGGCTTGGGACGTGAAAATCTCGCATTGCATTGCTAGCTTATGGAATGGGTAAGATAGCTTGCCGTACAGAGATGCACGCGTCGTGCACATATAATAGTTATTATTCAGGGACCTGAACCACTTATAATGTTAAATCTATCAAGATGAACAGGTAAAATAAGAATGAAGAACTTCTACGTATTATAGATATTATCATAGATAGAAAATCCTGTCTCTTTCTCTCAATTTATTTCCGAATTACATAGCCAACAACTCTATCTCAATCAATGTCATATTGTCTCTTAGTTTTAAGCGTTCTCCATTTACTTATACTTATTGAATTTTGTTTTCTAATAAATTACTTTAAATAAAAACGAATTTTGAAGATCGCAGAATTTGTGTCGGCCTTATTGAGTTTGAGTGCCAAATAAAAATATCCTCGCAACAACAAACCGCGTGTTTCCGAGTAATAATGCGCAACTCCATAAGGTATAATGAGATAATTCGAGATATTGCTGTGTGCGTAGCCCTTTGTGTCAGAGCGGAGACTGCTGGCGAATGATTTGTGGCGAGCGATAGAAGTGCAACCCGACACGGTCAAGGACCGGTTTGCGTTATTTCGTAAATATTCGACGGTTTTTGCCGGGAGGGCTTGGCGGGCGCGCCGTTCGACGATCTCTGAGGATGCATGACCTCATCACTACACTCATTCTATTTTAATGTGTTTGAACCTCTTCTATGCTTTTTTCCGAACCGCATTCGCAGGCAATATGTGTCGACGATAACGGGCGCATACGCGTAATGCGATTTGCAGCGATGAAAGAGAAGAATATTCCACATGCACACTGCCGCACGTACCAACCGGCCGACGTTAAAATGTAATTTCGCAAAATTAACTTTCAAAAGCAAGCTTAAAGAATGGAAAACGTTTAACGCGAGTATGACAAAGGCCTCGTTAGTGTAATATGTTGAATATCGCCCTAAAAACTTACTGCCATTTAATTATTTCTGCGTTAGCACTAATTAATTTAATTTATCTCTTCGTCAGTAAATTGTTTACGACGTCGCAGCGGATCGTTACGGCTTTTTACATACATTCTCGGGTTGGGTTTTCACTATATGACAAGTAAGTATTTATGTAGGGTGAACAATTGTACATATGTAGTGTCAGTCTGTTTGTTGCGGACAGTAGCAAAAAGAGGATCGCGGGTTATGCAGCCGTAGAGTGCAAGCCGATGCGTTCGAACGTAGGATTGCGACTATCAGAGCATCATGCGAATTATTGCAGATGTATTATTATAGGAACTCGCAAACCTCTCATTAGCCATGTAGGTACGACCGAAGCCGCAGACATCACTAGCTACTACAATTTTCCAGGTAATCGTAAAATAAATATCTTATAAATAACAGGCAATAAAGCTACAGCTATGCCCTTGCAATTTCCAGGGTATAAGCATAACATTTAGCATAGGGCGCCATTTACAGATGGCGCCACCAACGCTTTAGTTGGTAGCTTATAACAGGTTGGGAAAATTTGGCATCTAAGGCTTCTTAGGACCCTTAGGATCTAAGAACTTCTGTAGCTTAATTGGCAAAGCAGTTGGGACGGAAACCCATAGAGACTGCTCGTATGCAGGTTCGAGTCCTGCCGGAGGTCATAATTTTTCTTCCTGTTTTAGTTTTTAAAACATATAAGCATAATGTCTATTATGTGTATCCTTGTCTATATTTGATTGGAGGTGCTCGTGGAGGGGAGACGGAATACTTGCTTTTCATAAGGGTCCCTGGATCTTTCATCACAGTAAAAAAATAGCACATGGATAGATGCTTTTGCGTTTACATTTATTAGTCTGAAGTGTGATAAAATATGTCTTTTTTGTCCTTGTGTATACGATCGCTATAAAAAGTTGGGAAGCTCTGCCATAAATTAAAAAAAACTGATTTGAAATCGCTGCGCTTGCATGACTCATTGATTGAAAAAGTTAAAAATATTCGCGCATCGTTCTCCCAGGGACACCGGGAGTGGAATAAAGTTGTAAACACACGCGTATGAAACATCTTCTCAGAAATTGACATGAGACCATTAGCGCAAATAATAGATTTTGTAAGTCGTGCGCTGCTCCCGCGTAAGCTGCCCACATTATCTACTTAACATACGCTTGTTTGATTACCTACGCAGGCAATATGAAATGGAAATCTTTTAGCGGTATTTATAATGGACTTTGTAAAAATATACGGTTCAATTGTTTACATTCCCAACCTTGCCCCATTCTTTTGTTTACATCTGCACTGTTTCGATAAAAAGGAAAACATTCATTGTGATGTAGGTAGGGACGACATGATATAAAAACCAAGAATACCTCTTCTGTTCATCACACCTGTTCTAATACTACGTCATTAATAGTATTGAAGCCCAATTAACCTTACAGACGCGCATAATTAATTTTAAGCTCTATAATAGTGGATATCATCTGCATCGAGTTATCTTTTCTGCGAGTGCATGATGCTGTTGTCCCGGCTACATTTATCGGATCAATACTGTTCTAAGCTCGAACGTAGCGCGGATATTCGCCAGATTACGAGGGCTTGTATCTTCTGGGAAACAATTCCAGGGCGGCCTTGCTATGAAACATCGCTCACGTGTTTGTTTTCCTTACGTACAATTCAAAAACGGCTCCCGCAAAATTTTACTGTTCACGGGAATCGGTTACTTTGCGCGACGTTTTGTTTGCACAAGCCCGTTTCGCTGAACGAATTATACAGCTGTTTGATTTCGGCCTAACCCGAATGTTGCCGAATCTAAACATTGGAGATGAACTCTCTCATCGTGACGCAGGTAAGTACGACGCGTGCGATACATCGCAGATGTATCATATCGCGGTCGTATGCGGGTCCGTATTTGACGATTTCCTCATTGAGAGGCGAATCCAATCCGGCGCGTTCTCAGAACAGCGGCTGTGATCAGCAGCTGCATAATGCCATCGCCGCCACTGCCGTGCCGGAATGACGTTCCATTACTCGTTACCGGGAATTATTTCCTGCACATAGGCACGCATAGATGTCATCTCGGCTCTTAATGACACTGACTTTACACAGGACATGACAATCTTACGAATGAGTCGTTACAATGTTTGCCTATTAAAGCTACGGATATGTATGACAAACTATGCTGATTTATACATCGTACTTACTTAAATTCTGCTTAAATTCTTGCGTAAAGGTTATCGAGACCTTTGTGACGCGCTTTAGCGGTAACAAACGAAAACTAGGAGCTGCTTACATAATAAGTATACGTATTGTCTCTAATTTATGGGAAAGTTTAGAAAATGAAGTGGTTTGAATGGTGAATGGTTTATTTCATTTTATTACAGCTGTGTAATCCATATCACGTACTCATATTGTTTTTCTTGGTTGGCATACTCGTCAATCCAAAATCGAATGCTTTTTTACTAACCTGACCTTGCTTTGCTAATAACGTGTTTTTTTTGTAAAAAAATACAAATTTTGTATTTGAAGAATATATTCACTGAATATTTTGTACCCATAAAATATGATGCATATTTCTCAAACTATACATTCGAATTGTCTCCTTACATAAATACAGATAACACGATAAAATCCCGTACCTCATTATTAATTTCACAGCCTTATAAGCCTTTCCGCGTTGATCATAAATATTCAGTGTACATTATCTTGCATCATATTTAATGGTAACCCGAAAGTGACTTGCGAATACCGTCGCGTGCGGTCGCATCGTCTCAAAGGTTCGCCGCAAACCAAACATAATGTATATTAAAATGGAGTTTCTTTGTTCCAGGTTCAAAGACGGGGTGGCATATCCGTGGTCCGCCGGCGTGTCCAACCTGATCCTGTATCCTGAAGCAGCGAACCAAACGCTGTACACGGGGCGAGCGGCTCGCGGCGACTCCGGCAACTACACCTGTCGACTCAGCAACGAAACGCACTCGGAAAAACACACTGTCAGGCTTGAAATATTAGGTAAAAAAAAAACACCAAAAGATAATGTGCCACATTGTGCCAGTCTCAAGTATTTATAACTTTGGTTATCATGATACATCACATGATAGTCAATTTCAAGCGAAGTAAATCACGGTCAAATCCAAATCATGCCCCAGTAAAGTGTTGAAGCCTATATTTATGAGGCTTATAACTTTTGGTAACAACGCTAAAAGACACGTTTCGTCGTATTATGTCACTGTGGTGGAGGACGGAGGACCACCGGAGGACGGGCAGCAGCGTCCTCTTGGTTAACGGGGGTGAGCATTCTGCGATCCCCAAGCCGTCTGCCAAGCGTGGGGATTATGGCAACACCCCTCTATAAAGGGGTTGGCCTTCGTCCAGTAGTGAACGTTTTATGGCTGACGACGACGATGTCACTTGCATACACTCGTGCACTATTCCATTAAAAATAAATAATAATTGTAAAAAAAAAACCAAGAGTATTGAATAATAAATACGGTACGAATGCAAGACTTTAAATAAAACTCCAAAACTCCGTACTTAAGAATTTCATATATTTAAAACATTCTTAGTAGATATAGATGTGCAAGTTTCTTCAGATCCCAAAAACAGAAATCTTCCAAAAGTTTGTTGCACGCAATTTTCCACTCAAAAGTCAAAGCTTTATTGCCAGGCTGTGTTTAAAATTTTCAAGTTGTTACAGTAGTGGTAGATTAGTATCAACAGCTATTATTGGCCATGCAATACATGTTATACAATTCAATATAGATTATTGTATTTTAATTGTTAAATTTATTATTAATTAATCGCCAATTATTGCATGCATTTACTCAATTACCACCAGTTTTTAGTAAGTAAGGTGTTTTTTCCCAAACAAGTCGGAATACCTATGCAGTTTTCCACTATCTAGAATCTATACGACGTCCGATGTCGATTTCTATTTCTATTTTCCGAGAAATGATTGAACCACATTAAACCTAGATTGCGCATGCGATAGACTCGCTTCTGATTCGACGTAAATGCTAATGATCGTTTAAAAACAATTTAGAAAACGTTAATGTTTGCTTGTGTACCTATTTTTTATTTATATAATACTAAACTGTTATAACATTCTGGTATAGGACTAATAAATAAGGTACTTTGAATACTTATTAAAAGTATTGTAGGCTCAAGCATATCTCAAAACCGCAACTGGAATTATTTCAGTAAATCATTCGTATTTTGTTACTTGTATTGGTCATACAAGTTGTTGGTTATTTTTCGCTTATGTGAGTGACGCGTTCTGTGATATCTCATAACCATTCACTTTAGGTTCAGCCGTCAGCTGCGCAAGCGCCAACTGTATCGCGGCGTGATAAAATTCACATTCGCTCAGTGTCGGCGGCTGAACCTAACAATGGTTTTAAGATGTCACGATCTTTTGCTTCTTCGAGTCCATGATTCATGTTTATAAATAAATAAATATTGGACGACATTTTACACAGCGCCATCTAGCCCTAAACTAAGCAAAGCTTTTACTATTGGAACCAGATAGCTGATAGAATACTTAAATACTTTTTTTCTTCTAAATACATACTTATAATACATACAACACCCAGACACAGAACAAACATCTAAGTTCGGCACATAAATGTTTGTCCTGGGTGAGAATCGAACCCACGCCCTACAGCTCCCAAGGCAGACGTACTGCCAACTGAGCTATAAGACAGTCTATGGAGGCTATTGAAATAAAAATACAACTATACTATTTTCTCCCAGTATTTAGCCACTGTCATCCTGCAAGGAGTGGCCTTCTTTTGTTAGGTGACACGGTACGGGCTCCGGGCTCAGGCTTTAAAATAGTCCATATCTGCAGACAGCTACAGGTTTGGCTCCAAAACCGTTGATTTTACCTTCATTGAACAATTACTTTCGAAAATCCCTGCATTATTGTTTTCCTTCTGCTTTGTTTACCATTTAACCTATAATGTGTTGTTTCGTGGAAAATACATGATTGTTGCAACCGTGTCGCATCGTTTCACAGAAAAGCCGACTGACTCTCCGAGAACAATATTCATATCGAAAGATCAGTGGGTCGAGGAGGGCGGCCGGGTGCGACTCTACTGCGAGGCTCTCATCGGTAAGAACAACATTTTAGAATAAGCTGAAAATATAGGGTTACGAGGAACGGTAGTATTCAGCTGGAAGGAGCTCATTGTTCTCATCATTATGAAGACCTTTTACTACGGGACCTTAGAGTAATAATAAAAGAATTGAGGGATCTTTCCCAATTGGGAACGATTAATAGGGGTGAGAACACGGGCGAGAACCGTTATTACTCCGAGTACGGGAACAACTGAATTCACGAAAAAAAATCTGCTGTTCCAAAGAAAAATTACATTCACCCTCGACAATATGTATGGAACAATGTGTTTTTTTTTGTTCCAAATTCTGTGTTGGCCCTATAGTACGGAGTTGCAGGTCACAGTAATGTACAATAGGGAATAAGCATGTTTTTTTACTGGCACAAATCTGCGAAAATAAAATATAAATAATTTTGTTCACAAATAACTAAGTTATAAACATTTTAGTTTCATGTTAGACAGTGAGGGCAGTATAGTGACTTATGACGTCAAAGTACACAATTCCAAACAAATTCTATACTAGCATTTGTTTTGCTAGAACGAGACAGATGACTCCCTCCCAAATACTTTGAACGCTTATATTTCAGACCTTTATCAGCCGATTTCAATTATTTATACGCCGTAAACGTCAGATTCAGTTCGACTCTCCACTTATCTTATTAAACTCATGCACATCTATTACCTTCTTTCGGTTAATTAATACAATTCCGCGTAGCTATGTATATTGAGTTGATTAAAAAAAACACGATTTAAGTTTTTTTTTTTGTAAAATCGTATTGTATATCAGGCAAAGCCGCGGACAAAAGTTAGTCTGTTTGTAAAGGTGAAAAAAATATTTGCGTCAATTAATCTAGATTGAACGACGACGTGACGGGACTATCACAAAAACTTATCATGTGGGTTCCTGTAGTGTCCAGTACACAAAAACTTGACGTTTACTCTTATAATGCTGCATTTTCCACGTTTTAGTATTTATAATGCATTAATGCAAGGCGCTTGCTAGGAATTCCCGACCAATCATTTCATGTAAATTCTGGGTAAGTCGCAGGATTCAGCGCTGTTTACTTGAATACCCTTGCCGGGGGGTGGTTAAACTTCTAGGCTAGGCTAGTTATTGGAATTGTAAATTATACTTGCAGCTTTTTCTTATGATTTTACTATCTTTAGAATAGTAGTTATTCTTTAAGAATAGTTTCATGTTGTTTATTTTGAATAAAGTAGTAGTGTAAATCCCAGGGCTAATGATAAACGTAATCGAATGTCTTTAAGTAATGAGAATAGGCTAGATAACTGTTTTTATTTCATTATCCTATTAAAATGTGGCCCAAAAATATAGCTGATTAATGAAAACAAAATGAAAATCTGATCATTAATATAAATTATTTTTTAAATAAACATATTATATTTACTTAAATTCTTTATCAAAGCTACTGGTTTCGACGATATAAACAGCAGTCATCTACCCTATTGTTGCAGTAATGGACAGTGTTTTGTTCAAGGCTCTGGGTCCAGCTGCAATGATCATGGGAAGGCGTTATTTCCTGTGATTATTTCAGAGCGTCTTGTTCGTTTAATTAAATTACCATATTTGTTTACGAATTACATAGCCAGACTAATGTTTTAGCAGAGTAACCGTTAACTTTTTTTAATTTCATGCCTATATTTTGAATAATTAAATAAAATCCCACCTATATTGCTCAAAGCCATCATCAACATCAATTTTGTCGTGCGATTTTCGACTCTAAACTAATGCAAGACGCGCGGGTAAAATCATATATTTTACTGGCATTTGACGCACTCTTAAGAAGGCTGATTATATAAATAAATAAATAAAGAAAGGCTTGTGTTTGACTATACCCTGCCGTAGTGCCGATGTGGCGTAGATGATAGTGAGTTATTGGTTATAGGTCGTTCGTACCTGGCGGACGCCCGCAGCGACCTCCGCTGGAGGAAGTTCTGGCCCAACGGCACCGAAGGAGACTTGCTGCTCACGCAAACCGAGATCAAGACTATACGGTGAGTTTCATCATTATTTCACATACATTCGAAAAATAATCAAGCAGCTTTATTCGGTTTTTAATAGAAGACAGCGTAGAATAGTGACATAGTGGCGATTCGCAATTTTTTTAGCTATGTTTCTTTTTTCTATCTTTATGACTTGATACTCATTTCAACTACGTATATTTTCTAGAATAAATTTAACTAACTCTACAAATTCATAGTTCATAGCTGTAATAATACTCTTTGTGGTACGGGGATGCCGTACAATACCAGAGACAAAACAGAGATCGAAATCGGGAAAAGGGACCTCTGGCTCATAAGGCAAAATAACTAATTCGTGGTAGTGATCGATAGCCATAGCATATTAGCAAAATTTTACTCAGTTTTCCTCTTTCCAAACAGCTGTCTCGTAGATTGTTTCTTGATAAAGCAAAATAATACAATGCGACATTCGCATAAAAAGTAGGTACTTATATCAAGGAACGAACAAATAGTGATACGTAAATTTCTCAAAACTGGCGTACATGTATGTATGTATCTGAGATGTTTGAATAATGATTTCATTATGCTTTTACGACTTCTCGGAAACCCGCTAACGACACTGTTCTTGACAAAAGAAAATTGAGGATACAAGAAACGAGAAGAAAATGATAAGAAAATATACTTACTCCTACATTATAGTACTTTGAAGTCTTATTTTTAACTACATGATAAAATGTGTTGTTTTCTTATTTCGTACGTCTTTTTTGGGTTCCGTACCAAAGGGACACTATCTCTACAGCCTACGCAAATTTCCTATCGAAACTTATTATCTTCGAATGGAGATATGTTTTGAATAGTTACAAAAGTAAGATAAGAAAAAAAGGGTTGGGGGGGGGGTAAGGTTTTGATGGTTTTTTTTTCTTACTGTTTAAGCTTTATAAGCATAGAATTACCCAACGCGTGGAAACACTTCATACAAAATATTCTAAGAGTTAGATAGTAAATAATATGAATAGTTAGTTTTTGTTTATTACATAATGTAAGCATAAGCATAATTAGCCTATTTAATTATAGTCCTCTGCTGGCTAGGCCAGACCTGCGAGGCTATCATGTAACTTTTCGGGATCGCGATTCGGATACGAGTTGTCAAAAATAGACACTCGGCACTGTCACTGCCAAAACTCATTTGACCCTGCAGGGCAGGATGTAACGCCAAAAGACCGACGATTTGCTTAACTTAATTAAGGAAATCAATGCATTCGTTCGATAACGATAGCGAGAGAAATCCCTCCGTGATACTGTGAAGCTGTGACAGTGACAAGTGACATTTTAGACAAATCGCGATCCCGAACAGTTACATGATTAGCCTGCTGGTCAGGCCTAACCCTCAAAGGGCGATTGAGCCATAACATACCACCACGCTGGCCTAGTTGAGAGTTGGTGGATTCACAAACCCAATTTGCTTTAATACCATTTATCTCTAATGTAATTCCGCTCTAATATCGTTTCGAGTACTAGTAAGATGAAGGGACACACTACCAATTTTAAATTTACTGTAATTTTCAACGATAACTAAATTTTACCTAACCTGAAACAAAAAAAATATGAAACCTGAAACAAAGGACAGCAAAAACAATTCACAAAACGCCAATAAATTTCTTTTCCGGACGTATGTTTCTAGATGTTTGCCTTTACCGAAAAGCCATTGGTTTGAAATGCCAATCCCAGCAAATATCGTCGATTATAAAATACAAAAATCGATCGAGTCAGGTCCTCGCTAAGGATGTCGCGCGGCATCAAAGAATACCTATACTTTGATAAATAAATAATAGGTACATAACACAATTATGTGTGGTAGGTAATACGTAATACAGAACCGGTGCGCGAGTTCGATTTGCGGTTACAACTCGTTTTACAGCCTTGTTTCCACCTGCCCCTCTCTCAATGCTCATCATTATCAAAATTCATTTCTATATTTTTTTAAAGTTTCGACTACAACTCGAAATGAAATGAAATGAATTTTATTCCACCAAAAATAGAGTTAAATAATTATGATCGTATTGATAGGTGTAGTCCAATCTATTCTGCCGTTCTCGATGGTTTTAACGAAGCTCCAGTAGCAAAATTTCACCCCGCCACCTATACAGTGTTAGTTCTAATCAGTTAGCATCCTTTTAAGGACATATTATGTATATCAAAACAAACAACTTTTACTATGGGCCCAACATTGAACTCGCAAAATAAACAGCTGTTCCCATACATTTTGCCCAAGGTCGATGAACTTTTTGTATGGAACAGCTGATATTTTTTTCGCGATTTCTATGTTGGCCGATAGTAAAAGTTGTTTGTTTTGATGTACAGAATATGCCCTTAAAATGATGCTAACTGATTGGAACTAATCCTGTATAAGTATAAATTGTTTGATGCATAGAGCCTTGTTACTTCGCGTCCGCATGGTTTAGTGTCCCGCACTTCGACCGTACTAGGAGTCTTCAAGTAGTATTTGCTTTACCATTCGTCCGTTTATATTGTCATATCTTTTAACTTTTTCCTTACCTTTATAGTTTATTTTTTTCGCAATGTTTAATAAACGTTTGCACAAATACATCCGTGCCTCAAATAACGACGTCCGCCAATCTGAGCTGATAATTAGATATATGATAGCGCACGTTTCATCAAAATTAAATTTTCTCGACTGGCTTTATCTTTTTAGTTAGTTTTATGTCGCAATCACAGAATACTCCCAAGCTTTAGGTGATTGCAACACATTTGGAGGTTGAATTGCAGTGATCATATTTCTAAATTTTTAAGTTAGATACCGTTGATACTCGGATCATACAGAAGTCAAAGCTTCATTTCGAAAGTCGAGGACTGACAAATATTCCTGTCGTTCTCAATGCAATCTACGACAAGGATATAAATGCAAGGATTAGCTAGTTCAATCATTTAGATAAAAAAAACTAAATGTGTACACAATTTCGTTTTGATGATCTAGTTGCGATGATTGGTATTTAAATTATGTGCACATCCACACAGTTATCGTAATTTCGTAAACAAGACATCTAAGACATGACGTAAACGTTAATTGTTGTATTATTTCAGAGAGGACGTGAAAGACATAATCGGATCCTACCTGACGGTGGATCAAGTGTCTGCTCAGGACTACGGCACCTACGTATGCCTCATACACAGCAACGAAGTGGTGTCGCGGAGCTACGTCACCGTACACTACAGACGTAAGTAATTTTCTTCTTTCTTCCTGAGAAAGAATGGCGTCGCACATTATGCGTTTGCCAACGTCAAATATCTTAAATTTATTATTTTCATATGAATATTGACAAACAAGTCAATTTCAAACAAAGGAAGGCACGGACAAGTCCAAATCATGTCCCATTAAAGTAGTGTACACTTGACGAGACGACACTGCACGTCATTGAATAAGCAATGTTCTAACATAGTTAGGTACTTATAAAACAGGTTTTTTTAACCTATAAGATCCCACTGTTGGGCAAAGGTCACCCCTTCATAACGTCATATGTTGTAGACATAGTTAGGTACTGTCAGGACAAGATTCGTTAATATTATCTAGAAGCTTGGGAATATGGTAGGTAATAGTGTAAAACGGTTGACGGTGCTGAGGATTTGCTAGACTCAATTTATACTTCATTCGTTGGTCATAAAACATTGTAGGTACGTTTATCACGTAATGTACTATGGGTACTCTGTTCGCTGAGAATGTCTAATATAGGGCGCTCTCTCTTGCACAAAATTGTATGTAAGTGAAAAGGACGGTACTAGCTATGACGGTAATAACTACGTTCGTTATCTGCGACCAATGACGTGTATTTTGTCGATTTCCCTATTAGACATTCTCAGCGAACAGAGTAGAAGAACGTAGTTCATCATTAAGCGTCCCTTATCCCTCTGCTATTCACGTAGATCCTGCGTTGATCTAGTCCAGGTAAGACTCTAGATTTTGACTAGACTGATGGACCGAATAAGTAGGCATCAGCCCAAATCAGCAATTTTTGGATGGCTGCTACAAAATACTACCGTGAGCCAAACACCCGGGTTTGTGAGTTAGTTAAGCGTGCTACATCGTGGACTGCATTTTAGCTTAACATCAGGCGAGAACGCGGTCATACGCAATATACGTATTTATTAAATCCGTATTTATAACGTATTTATGAAAAAAACGCCTACCTTCACAAAAATACTCAGAATTTACTTTCAAAGAAATTGTAACTCAATTCTTCAAAGAAAATGTGAAAACGCGAACACAAATACAGTAGTTAATCCTATACAATCTTGGACTTCGATATCTAAGAGATGATGTTGATTTAATCTCATTTCTATGACCTAGACGCTTAGGTATCTATAGATATAATATCGAGCTTCCGAGAAAGTGAATCAAGGTGCTATTCTGAATGTTGAAAAATGTTCAACTATATTTTTTATCTTCGTCCCTTCCAAGAATTGTTTTCCCTGAATGAACGTGAATAAAGTGAAGGAGATATTATTGGTCCGGCTGTTCTTGTGTGCTCTATTTTGTTTTGAGCCCGGGGAATTTTCTGAAGGCAGGCCAAGTGGAATTAAACCCCGCCCAGTACCGCCTACAGGCATTTCAAGTGATGACGTGCGTATGGGTAGGTAGATTAGTTTCCCAGAAATCCGCACGTGTTCCAATGGGATTAATAATGATTTTGAACCTGCGGATAGTACGTTTCATTTTAAGCCTTACATTGTTAAGATTAAGATGGTTTTCTTAATTCATAATTTCTGAATTACTTACCGATTTGATGCCGCTGTCTGCCTTACTTTACATTCTTTTTGAAGATTTATTCAGTTTTCGATTCGTTGTATGCGGATATTTTCATAGGAAATAATAAGTCACTAGGCTAGATGACTGTTTTTTTATTGTCCTATTAAAATGTGGCCCATAAATATAGCTGATTAATGAAAAGAAAATGAAAATCTGATCAATAATAAGCAACTTATAAGCATTTTAATATCATGCCAGAGAGGCGAAAGAGTAAATCGTGACGTCAGTTCTCTGTACGCCATATACATTATATTCTAACAAGTAAGGCGTGACGTAATTTATTGTTTTATGGGAAAGGGACAGTGTTGTCTCTAACAAAAACTTTAAATACTCATATATCAGAACATTATTAACCCATTTAAATTATTTTTTCAATAAACATACTATATTTACTTAATTCTTCATCAAAACTATTGGTTTCAAGGATATAAACATCAGTCATCTACCCTATTGCACCACTACCGATTAATAGCTTTTTGTTGTCGCTATTCAAATGCCAACTCGATACAACAGGAATATGGCATAATATGGAATTATTATAGTCTCTAAGTTATGGGTCCAAATAAAAATGAGGTATTAGCTTTAGGTATTAATAGTAGATTACTCACCTAGGAAGGAAAAGTTAAGAATGTCTCAGATCTCATGAATCTGGGGCTTCTTTACTTGCTCCCGTGATGTGTATACGATTTTACGTGCCGCTGCGGGGAGGAAGTGATACCTTCGATTCGCGTAGCGGGTCGATAGTAACCACTTTCGTCCCGCAGGCGTGTAAAGTTTTTTGCTACGTTCCAAGTATTATAAGGGTACGCTTCTAGCGATATATGAAAGGAGCAAGCGTTTTGCATAATTAGGTTATTAAACAGGATATAAAACTAGTTTCATATGGTCGTTTTCATTTCGACCTACATTCAAGCGGTTCTTGGGGTTTGCTCACATTCCATCTCAAGTTTTCAAGAAAATTTCGTTAGCCTTTATAATATTCGTCAAGTAAATTTCATAATTAAAAAAAAGTAGAAAAAGTTGTGCAATTACGAAAGTTAAAGTAAAGCAAAAAGTTCGTGTCGACTTGAAAGGTCAACCCCGACCGTCGCTAGTAGGCTTCTAGCTATAAAACTTTTCTTACTTCAATCAGAAATATTTTAGGAATATGGCATTTTGACTTTAAGTCTTACAAAAATATGCTCGGTCATTAAGATACTAGTACAAAAAAAATCGACCACTTCATCATTTGAAACTTTCAGGTGACGAAGTGGTCATTTCATACAAACTGCCTGAGTCTGGTCGTGACATAACTGATTTGGCTGCCCCAAAATGTCTTGTCTTGAAAACGCATGCATGGTATCCATGATATCCAAAACTTCATTACTATAATTATATATATTTGTATAAATTCGAATTAATTCTCTCTTACTATCTCGTTCACAAACATAAAGACAAGTAGAGTGAGAGAGAGAGAGAGAGAGATAAATAGTTTGTAATTATTCTAGTTCAGTACGTACTATTTATATGTTTGTTTATTACCCATTCACGGTCATACTATACTCAGTCGATCTTTATGAAATATGGTATAGATTGAAACTCTGGAAAAGGGCACAGGCTACATTTCAACATTTTTCCATATCATTACCATTTTCATCACAACGTGGACTCTACTATTTTGGTTACTATAAATAAATTAGTAATTCATAATGTGTGGGGAATTTCACAGGGCTTTTGGTAACTAGCCAACATCTTGGTACAGGATGAATAAAGATAATAATACGATTTTTATAAAAAATACAACCGACTTCAACTTCGAAATACTTGGATGACATCTTCATATTTTCTAGTAATTTTGATCTAAAAACCAAACTACTGAACCGATTTCGATAAATTTATATGGGCCACCTCTGAAGTATTACCTACCGAACAAAAAAAGAATCATCAAATTCAGTACATAATTGAAGGAGTAATCGCGTAACATACAAAAATATATATATATCATACAGTCGAATTGAGAACCTCCTTTTTTTTAGTCGGTTGAAAATTGGCCGATTGTTGTAATAAACCCAGCACCGATAATGTATGTGTGTACGCAGATGGTGGCGGAGTGGGCGGCGGCGCGTGGTGCGGCGGCGAGGCGGTGCCGTGGCGCGCGCTGGCGCTGGGCGCGGCGGGCGGCGCGCTGCTGCTCGTGTCCGCGGCCGCGCTGCGGCGCCGCTGCGTGCCGCGCCTGCTGCTCGCCGTGCGGCACGCGCGCGCGCGAGCCTCCACGCCCGCGCACCGAGCCAGAGGTACACACTACACAGTACACACACTCACACACTGCCCGGGCAGGTTCAATTCCATAGAAAAAGCGCCTACACGTAGATATTTCCATAACTACATCATCATCCAGAAGACGTTCATTGCTGGACGAAGGCCCACGCTTGGCAGCCGGCTTGGGGATCGCAGGATGCCACCGTTGACCGAGAGGACGCTGCTGACTGTTCTCTGGTGGTTCTGGATGCAGGTTTAGGATAATATCCATCTATACAATATACATAGACATACACTGTAGTGGTAGGAATCTACTGCAGAGTTCGCCTGCAGAAGTACCACACCATTGCCAGTTACTCAAGCGGCAAGCAGTAGTGTGCAAGCATTATTGTGTTCCGGTTTGAAAGGCTATGTTACCAGAGAAATTACTGGGTGATGAAATTTCAAATCTATCATCTAATATCTCAAGGTGACGAGCGCAGTACAGTGCGGCGCAGGATTGTGTTCGCAAGTTCACAATACTGACACTGCTACTGTTAGAGGCAGGCGTGACGTTTACCACCAGGCGAACGTCTCGCTCGAATCGTCACTCGAGAGCAATACAAAAAAAAACACGTCATATATAGGAATTAGTACTGGAAAATTGCTATGTAGAACGACATTATATCTATGACTACAGTATAATAGTCAATTTTCCAATGTAGCGTGCTTTGCTCGTTGATATAGGCTTACGATAGTGGCGCCCCGATTATTCTCTACTTTTTTCTTGCCTAGCTATACGTTTCAATAGCGGCGCCTGTTGTTCCAGTGCTGGAGAAAGAGTTCGACGTGCTCGTCTGCTGGACGCCGGTGGACGGCGAGCTGGTCCGCGGCGCGCTGCTGCCCACGCTGGAGCTGAAGTACAAGTACCGCGTGCACTCCGTGCCGCTCTCTACGCAGCCTGACACTTGTGAGCATACGTGTAGACAAGTATCTACATTTAAAAAAAAGCAACCGACTTCAATTTCGATTACCATCATCAGCCTGGAGACGTCCCCTGCTGAACGAAGGCCTCCCCCTTAGACCGCCACACTGTACAACAACCCGCCATTTGCATCCACCGGTTGCCCGCGACTTATACAATGTCGTCGGACCTGGATATATATATATATATATATACCGGAAGACGCAGCGTAGCGTGGCGTTCGCGGTCGCCACTCAAGAACCTTTCTTCCCCATCGGTTATCAGTTCTTCGAGCGATATCTGCCCATTGGCACTTCAACTTGCAAACCCTGCGAGCTATGTCGACTTTGGTTCTTTGGCGAATATCCTCATTCCGGATTCTATCGCGCAAAGTAACTCCGAGCATAGCTCTCTCCATTGCCCGTTGTGTGACTCTGAGTTTCTCCAGAAGGCCAGCAGTTAAAGACCACATTTCAGATTCGATTACCGGGATGACATATTTTTTCCAGTGATTTTGATTCAAAAACAAAACTACTGTACTGATTTCTATAAAATGTATGTGGGATGGGACCTCTGAAGACCTATGAAACAAAAAAATTACCATTAAAATCAATTCATAATTGGCGGAGTACTCGCGTAGCAAATATACAAAAAAAAACATACAGTCGAATGGAGTGGCTAATAGCAGTCTCTTAGTGTCGGAGGCCAAGACCTACTATGGTTCACTGCGTCATTTTAGTTAGTTGAATTGAGAACCTTTATTGAAGTCGGTTGAAAATTGTTGTATTTTTTTTGTTTGTATTTTAAGATTAAGAAGACCCTATAGAAATCGGTTCGGTACTTTGGTTTTAACTGGAAAAAGAGTCATCCAAGTAAACGATATTGGGTATTTTGCTTTGAAGTTGGTTGGTTTGTTTTTATTTTTAATAGCTTGTTATAAAGTCGCTCCGGCGAGTTAGGGATCGACCACGGGCCTTATTTTTGAATCGTGCGCAAAGTTGCGCATGCGAGCGGAGCCGACTTTTAAACGATATTGAACCATATTCCAAACAATATCGTTCGAAGGTCCTCCTTTCGCATGCGCAGCTCTTGCGTATGATTCAAAAATAAGGCTCCAGGATTATGCTCGCCTTGGCACTGCACCCCTCTCCTTGCCTTTGCTTTAGCGCGAGATGTAAAATAGCTACGGGTTATGCTAGGCTGCAAAGTTAATTGCCGAGTGCCGTGTTTCAGGCGCTGTAACCTACAAGAGATCAGTGCGTAATGTAGAGTGCGATGTGTGTGTGCAGGGTACAGCGAGCTGGTAAGCGAGAGCGGGCGCTGCCGGTCGGTGGTGGCGGTGCTGTCGCCGGCGCAGTACTCGCCGCAGCAGCTGCTCACGGCGCTGCGCCAGCTGCGAGCGCTGCCGCTGCCGCCCGTCGTCGTACTGCTGCAGGTAACACTACCCAGAGCGTCACCAGCCTATGGCACGGGGGGAAGGGGGGTGGGGGGGGGGGGGGGGGGGAGTAGACATAATGGAGGATGGGAAAAGTCTGCCGAAATAACGAATAGACTAAAAGCAGCGCGAAACACTAAACTTGGAATGGAATTAGTGAATTCACTCAGATTTCGAAGTGCGGGAATTATTGATCAAGCAAGTGGGAATTAGGACTCCGGTAGCTTTGCATTTTTTTTATGTCTAAGGAGCTAGACTTGCCAGGCGGCTGCGCAGAATGCTCACTACCGATAACCGAGAGGACGCTGCTGCCAGATGTCATGCCTGTACACAATTGTTTTCAAGGTGTCATAAACTTGCGTTTGTTCACCGTCGCGACTGTTAAGACTCGGTTACGACAGCTCTATCTAAGCTAAAATAGTAGATTATGCACTAAGGGAATAAAGCAGTGTCTTACGTCGCGGGCGGCATATTGAACCCTGAGCGTAACGAGGGAGTCTAGAGTTAACTCCTGAGCGTAGCTAGTCTAGAGTTATATAGAGTCCTGAGTGAAGCGAGGGATTCAAGCTGATCGAGACGAAAACAGGCTTTATTCCAGAGGAGCATACTCTACTTTTCACACCTTCTGCGAGACAATAAAAAGCCAGGGCCATAGAGTAAGTAAATACTATGGCCAGGGCTCCATAAATTAAAATTCACTGACAATGACTGGACCAAACACCGTCTTTTGTTTCACCATTCTTTGTAAACGCACCTTTTTTTTGAGTTCTGCTTTTGGTGGCCAGTTCGATTTTCGAACAAACCTCTTTACAATGCCATATGGTCATTTTTTTACTTAGAGTTTTCCACGAGTTTCCACACGAATTTGACGTTCCAAATTCAAATCACTTTATTCCTTAGAGAGTTTCATACAACTTTATATCCCTTAAGAGTTAATGTTTTACTTTACGTTGAGGTTGCATGATATGTAATTGGACATTGTCGAGCAGGTGGTGTGAAAATATTATTGATTCTATTTTTGAAAGTTGAGCGCATCATATGCTTCCGCGCGGCCGGCCGCTCGTGCAACTTTGTACGTGTTCAGTTCAGCACTATCCCTGCATTTGAAGCGACGGCGCCGCGGCCGCTGTTTTATGCAGCTGGGACGCGCCGCTTGCATAATATGTTTCGGCCCCAATGTAGGTGACGGTCTCGTGTCTCCCCTTGTAAACATCGCGAAGTATTTACTTTTTATTTTGATATTTTCTTGGCAATACAATTGACGGTTTGTATTTTTGATAATTTCGCAGGACCTGCCGAAGCTGAAGCGCGAGGCGAAGGAGTGCGGCGCGGGCCTGGTGTCGCAGCTGCGCGGCGCGCGGCTCGTGGCGTGGCGGCACGTGCACGAGCGCGCCTTCTGGACGCAGCTGCGGCTCGCGCTGCCGCTGCCGCCGCCGCACAGGACCGCGCCGCAGGTACAACACGGACTCTGGTTCCTGCTTCATACACTAAAAACCCTGGACTTCAGTATATGAAGCAAGAAGAGCTTTTTATTTTCTTTTTTTTTTACAATCGAGTGACGAGACGAGCCGGACGTTGGCCTGGTACTTGCCTACCTGATACGTCACACCTGCCAATAACAGTAGCAGTGCTAGAATTGCGAACACAATCCTGCGCCGCACTGCACTGCGCTCGTCACCCTGAGATATTAGATGTAATATCTCTTCATACCATACATTTCCTAAAACTCGATGATTGTCCGTGGTCCTATTGCTTAGTTCCACTGGTAGTACCATGGACAAAATAATTTACAGTGTGACACGCATTACCCGTAGAACTACCGGTTCGGGTAGTAAGTACAGCAGGAATTATTATTTTTCCTTAGAACAACTTAATTTTAAGTTTATTTGATTAAAATATATTGTCGTACTAGTATTAAGTTTATAATATCAAAAATTTTGCAACTTCTTCGAGAAAAAAAAAAGAAAAATATGCTAGTAGGACCAATGGAAAAATCATATTACCCATAGAATTATAGGTAGGACCATTGTCGCCTGCCAAGCGTGGGGTTTATGGCAACCAAATATTAAAAGTCATACTTCAGAGTTTCCATTTTCCAAAGGAACGTTTACAACCTTGATAACCTTTTTTTTTGTCTTAAAGAAATAATTACATAGCCCAATTTATAACTCTGACAAACTGCTGTAGGCAGACACTACTTCTAGACACTACACTACTTCATTATTTTCATAATTTTTTTATTTTATTTTTGAAATGTATAATTATGATTGTGAGATTCTAATGTAATTGACCTGACCATTTTAAATGTCAATATTTTTTTTATATATTTTTTTATTACTATTTACTACGAGTACGTACTATAGTCACCGCGTTACCAACTGAGTCGTGCGGCCATAAATCATGGCCGCACGACCCACAAGTACAAGCAAGACCCACAAGTGCGAGCGAGATAGACATAGTGAATGATTTATGGCCGCACGACTCGGTTGGTAACGCGGTGACTGTAGTAGGTATTGACACTTTAGCGACATAAGTAAGCTTACTCAATATATGTTAACTTATAGGTACACAGGTTATTTACTTAAGTATTCTATTTAACAGTCGTTTTTTCAAGGAAAAAATATTTCCAGGAGAAGCCGAACCCGCCGACAGTGACGATAGAAGCAGAGGACAATAAGAACTCCCGCTGCGGGAGCCTCACGGCGCTCGTGTAGGCGGCCGGCGCTGCCCGGCGCCGGGAGCCTCACGGCGCTGGTGTAGGCGGCCGGCGCTGCCCGGCGCCGCACCGGCGCTGCCCGGCGCCGCACCGGCGGCAGCTACGGACCGTACGGAACTAGCTAACAGCCCAACCAAACAAACTAAGCGTACACAGCTTCAGTTGACCCACTTTTGAATATTTAAAGTCATCGGCTGCTCGTCGAACAGTCAGAATCGACGTTAAAACGAAAGTAGGCGGCAACTATAGTTCAATGAATTTATAGTGTAGTTTGAGTGGTAGTGAAGTGTGAGACACTGCGCCAGTACTGATTTAAGAGGACGCTGCCTGTGCTGCCAATCTGTTCCAAGACTGTGAATAGTTATAATCTATTTTGTAATACCCAATTATCACATAACGTTAGATATAGGACGATACCGAATCTGTATACAGTTTTCTAAGATCTCAGTATCTTACCTTCGGACTTCTTACTACTTTCCAATTTATCTTGTGCCAAACGATGAGAGCTCTATCATGACAATTTGATTCTTAAGTTTGCGTTTTACGGTTGTATTCTATTTATTTAATTTATCATTTCACTTCTGACTATGTAAGCGTTTGTTGCATATGTTTTATAGTAGAATAAGAACGACTAGCTATTTTAGCGCGCGGTGAACAAGTAGTTTTGTGTTTGGATAATTCGCACACAAAGTGTGAGGTATAAAACATGTGTGACTTTTTTTAGTGATTTATTTATGTTCTCATTACCTATTAATATTGTATTAATTAATTTATGTTGATTGTAAACAGCGGAGTGATAAGTTTGTTGAATGATGATTGATGGGTTCTGTGATAATCGAAGTGTGCATATTGATAGAAGCGTCGTCAGTGTGTAAAGCTTCTATAGCCTGTATTATACTTAACGACTTCCATTTATCTTAACTTTAGGATTCGCTTTGAAGTTTTATACACTGATGATTCTTTGTTGTCTTATTTTTATACTTTTAATACTAATTAGCATGTTAAAGTATTTGTATTGATGTAAATATTAAAGTTACGATTTTGAGAGTATTTCGTAAATTAACGTATTAGTTTAAGACTTGAGGAAGCTAAGCAGTTTATGGTTTTAATATAACATGTCTGTAGTAATATGTTTTCGCGTTACATTCCATAGAAATGGTTTCTAATTGAATACGGTTTAAGTTCATTGTGAAAGATGCGAAATAAAATAAAATTGAAATATGAACAATGTTGTTTTATTTGTTAACTTATAATATACTTGATACTTAACTTGAACTTTTGTAGTGGTAGGACCCTACTGCAGAGTCCGACTGGGGAAGTAAGCTTTGTCAGTTATTCAACCGCCAAGCAGTAGTGTGCAAGCATTACTGTGTTTCGGTTTGAAGGGCCAATGTTACCAGATAAATTACTGGGTATGATGAGATTTAACGTCTAATTTCTCAAGGTGACGAGAGCAGTGCAGTGCGGCGCAGGATTGTGTTCGCAAGTTTATAATTCTAGCACTGCTACTGTTAGTGGCTGGCGTGACGCTTACCACCAGGCGAATGTCTTGCTCGTCTCGTCACTTGAATGTACAAAAAAAAACAATGTTAAGTATCAACTTTGATATTAGGGCTGCCGATTGCTGCCACCTACTCATATTCTGAGCCAATTCTACTCAACTCATTGTATAATATACCATTTAAAATGAACTATGTATCATTGATAACTTATTAAGCTACAAACTAGAGTATCCGATGATTGCCTTGCTAGGCAAAGCCTGTATCAGGCTTACTTCTGACTAAAAATAAGCCTCAGCAGGAAGACAGTTTATTAGTTTTTCGAATAATTCGACCGAAGCGAAGCGAAAGTAAGGGCCTAAACATATGCAGCGGCGCGGCCGCGCGTCCCAGCCGCAAAAAACAACGGCCGCGTCGCCGCCGCTTCAAAATGCACGGACGCCTTTATAAAATATACCTCAAATGATCAAAGAAAACAAATAGAATTAGGACAAAATTATTTTTTATTACTGTGTTGCAACAAACAACAAATACTTAGCGCTATTTCTGTATGAAAATGGCAGCGATTAAAAACATTATTTTAATAATTCTGTATCACATTGGATTGATAAAAGAAGATAAAATAAATGTCTAAAATTGAATTGAATAAAAAAACATTCGAAAATTAAGTATCTAAAGCACTCATAGTGCAACATGATAAAATTAGATCGATTTACAATTGAGATTTTGAAGTATGTATTAAGGCTCAGAATGCTGCACGCCGCTATCTCGCTCGCGCATATCAACATTTTTAAAGTTATAAAATCACTGCTTAAAGTTATGAAAAATCGTAGTCGATGAAATTACTGAGAATAACACTTACAGTAATTTTGTAAAAAATATTTTTTTTTCTTCTATAAAACTGTGCATAACCTATAATCCCAGTTTTAGGTCCTAAACCTTGTTTAGACCATAATGATATTTTTGCTGAACATTTGTAATGGTATTCTCAGCAATAGGTTAGAGGACTGGTTTTTTTATTGTCCTATTAAAAATGTGACCCATAAATATAGCTGGTTAATGTAAAGAAAACGAAAATCTGATCAAAAATAACCAACTTATAAGCATTTTAATATCATGCTAGACAGAGAGAAGAAACAGCAAATCGTAACGTCACTTCTCTGTACGCCATATAGATTATATTCTGACAAGTAAGGCGTGACGTCATTTTTGTTTTGTGGGAAAGGGACAGAGTTGACTCAAAAAAACTTTAAACACACATATATCAGAACATTATTAACCGATTTGAATAACTTTTTCAATAAATATACTATATTTACTTAAATTCTTCATCAAAGCTATTGGTTTCAAGGATATAAACATCAGACATCTACCCTAAGATTTACATTATATATTCAGTGATTTTACATCTTCAGAAATGGTTGAAATGCGCTAACGAGATAGCAGCGCGTGGTGATCTGAGGCTTAATGTAAGTACACTCCTAAGTTAGAGACAGTCTGAGATTACCTGTAATTTACTTAACATTTAAGTACAATAGGTATCTATAGGCACCATGTAACACACGCTTTAAAGCTCGTTCACATTCATAGGTCGTGAACACACTGGTCAACAAACTACAACTATTTGATGTAAACAAAATATATTCGAGTAAATTTTTGGCAAAACATTTAGAATTTAGCTTCAATTTCACTTATGTTTTGGTACCAGACGTTCGCCGTTTTAAAACTACATCTGCAGTGTACAATAACCTATTCTTATAAATAGTTAATCAAATTAAACTAATACATTAATCATTGTGATATATAAATAACATTAACTGTGATATAAGTAAAACCGTTTCACTTATTGATCAATAAATCGTGATGTTGAGAGTACGAACACACTCCATGCATAAAATGATATTTGAACATAATTTCAGATCCTTTGTACGTTGTAGATAGTAGGAACGTTACTTAGTAACTTACAGTATATAAACTAAGCGGGAGGGTCGGCCCGGGAGGAGGCGCTGGGTCCGGGGGCAGTCGGCGCGGATGTCAATGGTGGAGAAGTACTTCCGAACTTTCGCTCGTAAGCCTGAAAGAAAAGATTCGATTAAAACATTGATTGATTGATAGTTTTGTAGTGGTAGGACTCCACTGCAGAGTCCGGCTGGGGAAGTATCACACCTTTGTCAGTTATTATATTATGAGATTTAACATCTAATATCTCAGGGTGACGAGCGCAGTGCAGTGCGGCGCAGAATTGTGTTCGCAAGTTCACAATTCTGGCACTGCTACTGTTAGTGGCAGGCGTGACGCTTACCACCAGGTGAACGTCTTGTTCGTATCGTCACTTGAATGTAAAAAAAAAACATAATAAAAAAATGACACGAAATTATTTAGCGTATGCTTTAAACTTATAACACCACTAGCTGCGCCCTGCGGTACTCCCGCGTGATTATGATGATGATAAAAGGTAGGTTATATGTTACTCCGGGAAATAAGATATCTTCATTCCGTGTTTCATCCAAATTTGTTAATCCGTTTTAGCGTGAAGATGTAACAAACATACACACACACATACCGACAAACTTTCGTACTTATAATATTAGTGTATTTTGTTTATAGTAGGTACATGTTTGGTTCGAGGCTGCCGAGCGAGAAAATCGCGGGGGAGCTAATTTTGATGTTTGAACCGCGAAATGGTGGCTAATGTGTTTAAGCAATAGGGTAGATCACTGATGTTTATATCGTTGAAACCAATAGCTTTGATGAAGAATTTAAGTAAATATAGTACCTATGTTTATTGAAAAAATAATTTAAATCGGTTAATAATCAAGACTAAGACAACTCTGTCCCTTTCCCACAAAACAAAAAATTACGTCACGCCTTACATGTCAGAATAGAATTTATATGGCGTACAGAGACGTGACGTCACGAGTTGATGTTTCGCCTTACTGTCTAGCATGATATTAAAATGCTTATAAGTTGCTTATTATATGTGGTTTCAAAACACACAACATTGGTTGAAGAATGCATCCATAGATCCTACCATTTTAAGCATACAGATTGATACTTTACCTTTATTTTTATGTTACCTCTCTTTCACGCACAGCAGAGTGGGCCATCTTTTTGAACTGGAACACACCTGTCAATAACCTCATAGCGTTTGTAGATTTTGCCGCTAAAGCATGCAAAACTTTTTCATAGTACATTTTCAAGTGAATAACTTATAAGTTCACATTAAAATTGAGTGAGAAGATAGTGTAGTGTGTACCGGACGTGAATTGTGGTTGTTGTAAGTATGAGTTCGCATCCCGGGCATGAAAGTGATCGGTGTAATGTGTCTAACGCCGCTGCTTCGGATGGAGAGCGGTTAGTTACACATTCTGTTTCCTCCAGCGGTGAGAATGTGTCCTCCTCATCTTCGGAAGATGGGGAGGCCTTTGCCTCGCCGCCGCCCAATAAGCGACGTAAGTATAAGCACACTACTCATTACCCTCGTGTAGATTCTCTGGTAAGCCAAATAGGATACATTACGAATTATTTAACTCAGTTACCTCATTTGATAACGTCTTCGTCGGTGTCTCAGGATACACAGGGTACAAGTCTTCCTGTCCCTAGTAACACTCAGTCTCAATATTTGATCAATCCTGCTCCAGATAGGAGCAGTGAAAATTTTCAACTAGGCGAATTAAGCACAGGGATTGATGAGAGAAGAGTAATTCCCTCTGCTCAGGAAGACCGGCTCAGAAAAGTCAATGACCTTCAGCATTTTAATAGCTCCGCCTGGAAGGGCATGCGTTACAAGTCATTGTTACAAAGTACTTTAGCAACACCAGGATTTGTAGCATTGAAAATAAATGAGGAATTGTGTCATTTCAACAAACAGAGAGACTTTTTAGCTTCTTCTGAAAATATGTTAGCTGGTCTAACTAATGTAGAGTTAGAACATCAAGAGCTATTGCGACAGGGTTTGCAGGACCTACTTAACTGGGCTGGAGGGAACCCAGGTGACTTGAATCCGGCATCTCTCTTTGAAAAGGTGTCACAACTATTGGGACCAGGCTCCCCGCTTCATAAGTGCTCGGAGAAGATCATGCAAATAATTTGTGGTAGAAGGAGCGAGTGCATCGAAATTAGAAGAGAAAGAATTGTAAAGGAAATAAACAGCCCTGCATTAAAAGCTACACTGAGAAACATACCTCCAAGTGCAGAATACCTATTTAGTCGTGAAGCTTTGCAACCCGTTATTCAGTCACTCGGAGGCACCCAGACTTGGTTGAATAAACCAGATTATATTAAGGAAAAGAGAGTGAGTCTGCCTACCTCATCTAATAATAAACAAGAAAGGAAACCTTTAAATAATTTTAATAATAATAAAAGACCAGATCAAAATAGATCACTTCAAAAAGGAAGACAAAATAACTTTCAAGCTTCTCAAAGAAGTCATAACTTTCGAGGCAACACCAAAAAAGACAATATCAAGCAACAAAAATGACTATTTAAGGAACCACCAAGCTTTCAGCGGGGGGTGTTTAAAGCACCATGTTCAAACATGGAGGAAGCTTGGTGCAAACCAATTTATTTTGAACATTATAACCAGAGGACGCATTCCTTTCAAGATAAGACCCCCACTTCAACATTTAACACCCAGTATACTGAGAAGATACAGCACAAAGATTTGTCCAAAGATGACACAAGTAGTTCAGGTCTTAAAAGAACAGGATATCTTAGAAAAGCCCAAAGTAATAAACAGGGGCTTCCTCTCCAAGATGTTCTTGGTAAAAAAACAGGACGGGGGTGTGAGACCCATCTTCGACCTGAGAGGACTCAACAAGCATGTATCAACCAGACACTTTCAATTAGTGTCCCAGAAAGATGTGACAGAATTTCTGCAGGACAAGGATTGGATGGCAAAAATAGACATCCAGCAGGCCTACTTTCATTTACCGATTGCAGAATCCCATCGTCGCTTCCTGAGAGTTTATTACAACAACCAGGTGCTTCAGTTAACAGCCCTTCCATTTGGCCTGTCTTCCGCCCCTCGAATTTTTGCTACCCTGTCCAACTGGATCGCAGAGATCTTACGGGCAAAGGGAATAAGACTTCTGGTGTATTTGGACGATTACATTTTAGTGAATCAGGACAAGGCCAAGCTAAAGGATCAGGTCTCGGAGACCTTGCATATCTTAAAGAGCCTAGGTTGGCATGTGAATCACGAAAAGTCCGTATTGACACCCACTCAAGAAGTGGAATATCTGGGCCTTCTGTGGAACACCAAAAACAGTACCATGGCATTACCCTCAAAAAAGGTAGCAAAGATAAAGACCATATTAGCAAAGCTCCTACAAAGGGGCAGTTGTACTCTGCGAGAGACCCAGAGCATACTAGGTCACCTAAACTTTGCAAATTTGACAACTCCAAAAGGGCGCCTACATTGCCGCTTGATACAAAGATTCTTAAAGGGCTTTGCTCATTGCAAACTAAAACAAAAAATAAATCTTCCCCCTCCTGTGCAGCAAGAACTGTCTTGGTGGCGGAACGCCATAGACCACAGTCAGGTGGTTCTGCACAAAAGAGAGGTGACTCACTTTCTGACCACAGACGCAGCGGATGCGGGCTGGGGCGCTCACCTCAACGAGAAATACTTAACAGGGAAGTGGTCAGTGCACCAAAGATCTTGGCACTCAAACATGAAGGAGTTGTATGCAGTGTACGGTGCGATAAGTCGTCATCGACAGTTCCTTCGAAATTCGCATGTACTAGTACAGTCCGACAATCGTACACTTGTAGCGTATATCAGAAACGAAGGAGGCACACGATCACTGGCACTGCTCGAGCTAACGACAAAGCTTATGCAGCTAATCGAAAGGTTCGACGTCATACTTTCAGCGGCGTACCTCCCGGGGAGGTACAACGGCATAGCCGACCGCTTGTCCAGAAATCGACCAGTGCCGGAATGGCACTTGTTACCCCCGGCCTCGGAGGCCGTATTCAGAAATTGGGGAAGACCAGACGTCGACTTGTTCGCATCAAAAGAAACAGCCGTAGTAGAAAACTATGTGACATGGGACTCCAGAGATGGATCAGCCATCTTTTGCGATGCCTTCAGTCAACCCTGGAGTTTCAGAATAGCTTGGGTGTTCCCACCACCAAATCTAATTCCACAGGTGCTTCGCCACCTGAACACATCGACCGGAATTTACATCATAATAGCGCCAAATTAGATTCAATGTTTTTGGCTAGCAGACCTAAAGGCGCGAGCCTTAGCAGAGCCAATGCCAATAAGGGGCCTTCACAAGAATCTGATAGACATCACGACGGGCAGGTGCCCTCCCCAGGTGGAGAAGCTAGAACTTCTAGCTTGGAAAGTTGGGGGTGGACCAATCAGGTAGCCCACTGGTCATTAGAAGAAAGAGGTCTATTGAAGAAAAGCTGGAGAGACTCCACCTTAAAAACTTATAATGCCCCAATTAAACGCTGGATCTCATGGTGTGAGCATAACAACATTAATCCAAGAACTCCACAGGGCAATGATGTAGCAAGATTTTTGGCCAAATTGTGTCTGGAAGATAAGTTCGCCTATCGAACTATTCTATTACATAAATCTGCAGTTTCAACTTATGCCGCACCCAGTACAGAAGATTTTTCAAAAAAATTCTTTGTTCATCAAATTTTAAAGGCCATTTCCTTAGTCAATCCTCCAGAGAAGAAAGCAACAATATGGGACACTAGGTTGATTTTTGATTGGCTTAAAAACACTCCATCATTGGAAACACTTTTTGACATATCAAGAAGAACTGCTATAATTTTACTATTAGCTTCTGGTCGACGACTCCACGACCTCACATTGTTGGATATTTCTACAGATAATATAATCATAGATGACGAAAGGAGAGAAATTACCTTATGGCCAACATTTGGCTCGAAGACTGATAACGCAAATGACAGGCAATCTGGATGGCTGCTCAAGCAACATTCCGAGGAAAATTGATGTCCAGTAAACCATATAAAAAAAATAGTTAAGGCCACCAAAGACAGGCGCTCTAAAGAAACTAAGATAACAAAACTCTTTTTATCAGTTACAGGAGAAGTAAAGCCAGCAACCAGAACTATAATAGCTGGCTGGATAAAAACAATTTTTAGAGAGGCTGGAGTAAATGCAGCACCAGGCAGTGTTCGATCAGCGGTAGCATCTAAGAGTTTTTTAGAAAATAGACCCGTAGAGGAAATTTTAAGAAGAGCGAATTGGAAAAGTTCTCAGACTTTTAAAGATTTTTACTGCCGAACTGTAGAAAGAAGTAAACCAACCAATTCCAACCAGAATAAAAATAGTGAGGATCAACTTTTAGAAAATTTTATAGACCTTTAGGTTCTGCTTACTAGTTGTATTTTCTTATTTGAAATATTTTTTAATGAACAGCCTTAACTTAAAATGTTTCACATGTGATTGCTAGATAGGTACTAAGATGCCAAATAAATATATATTTTTTTTGTTGTCATTAAGTTTGTTGATTTGTTTTTGTAAGAATTATAAATTCTGTTATGACATTAATTAATTTAATTTTGTTTAAATTTCCATAATAATTTGTAAGGTAATAATACCTAATAAAGTAATAATTATCTAGGTGCCATTTTCAATAATTTAATTTTTCACATAGCGTTTGTTTGTACTCTTTCACCAGCAGATATCAAACAGGTCTTCAACCAATGTTGTGTGTTTTGAAACCACATATAATAATACTGTTTTGCATTACAACAAAACAGTTATTATGTGTGGGGAAAAACACACAACATTAGAGCAAGGTGCTTGCTGGTAATTGATAGAAGACTATGAGGTTATTGACAGGTGTGTTCCAGTTCAAAAAGATGGCCCACTCTGCTGTGCGTGAAAGAGAGGTAACATAAAAATAAAGGTAAAGTATCAATCTGTATGCTTAAAATGGTAGGATCTATGGATGCATTCTACCAAATGCACCAATGTTGTGTGTTTTTCCCCACACATAATAACTGTTTTGTTGTAATGCAAAACAGTATTATTTTTGATGAGATTTTCGTTTTCTTTTCATTAATCAGCTATATTTATGGGCCACATTTTAATAGGCCAATAAAAAAACCACTTATCTAGCCTATTGGCGTTCCTGAGGCGTGGAGCAAATATTGTCAGAAGACAACATCGAATGCCTAAAACTAATGAGCACCAATGCACCTCTGGATTTTGTTTCACTACTCAAAGTTATGTGTACAGCAATGGTACGGCAGCAATATCTCTCCATGTGGCATCTTACTTATTACCATAAATACAGCTCAGCATAACGTTTGGATGATCATGAAGCAGCCAGCCGCGGTTGCGAGTTAGTACCTGTTCCGTTCAGTACTATCCCTGCATTTAAACTTCACTTTTATCACTTATCGGTCACTTTTATATAAAGCGCAAATTGGCGGCGACTGTTTTTCGTGGCTGGAACGCGCGTCCGCGCCGCTATATTTGTTTTTACTACGCATCTATTCAAAAATAACTTCTTTGTTCCTCGCAAACAGGGCAGAAATGAGCTGTTTTGAATTTGGAATGTGGATATTGTTAGTAAAAGTTCCAATCACCAAATAGATCAATCACGGACATTGTATGCACAAGTAACAAGCTGTTTGAAGAAAGGCGCGCGAAATGCATTCCGCCTTCGTTCGTAATTGTTCACTCAAATTCGGATTTTACTTTGTTTTATTTTAACTCGAGTGTATCTTCCTCAATAAAAAGTGAGAAGTGAGAATGGAATAAGCGTAGGTACTATTCCTATTCATAAGCTGCACTTACTTATTTTCTCATAGAGGGTGATAAAAAGCAGAGTGTCCACTTCGGGATTAACACTATTTTTAAGCTTGAGTACTTTGAATCCCGAGCGTAGCGAGGGATTCAAAGTAACACTCACGCCTTAAAAATTGTTGTTTCCACCCTTGATAAACAACCTACTATTAGGCCTAAATAGTATGAAGTTACATACACTACACTTACACACGGAGGTTCACACTTACCTTCACACTACACGTTAACCTTACCGGACTTTACTTACCGGACCTGGGTATGTCCTAAAACTGCATCCAGTACCACCGGAGGACGGGCAGCAGCGTCTTCTTGGTTAACGGTGGTAACACTCTGCAATCCCCAAGCCGCCTGCCAAGCGTGGGGATTATTGCAACCCCTCCCTATTAAGGGAGAGGCCTTCGTCCAGCAGTGGACGTCTTCTGGCTGATGAGTGAGTGAGTGAGAGTATGAAGTGTTGCCTGACCTCTCTGGCGACCCTGTCGAGCGTGTCGGCCATGTTGCGTCCCGTCTGGTCGACCATGCCGCGCAGCACGCCGTCGCGCCGCTGCAGCAGCACGTGCGGGTGCTCGAACTCCACCAGCTGGCCCGCGTCCATCACCATCACCTGGCAAGCGAACGACTCACTATTAAATACTACGACGAAACCAGGACCGAGGCTCGATATGAGCTATAAGCTTGGGGCATTCGTGCACGTATACGTGATATACAACGTGTAACAAAAAGGTTCAACAATACGAAAGGGCATGTATGTACTCATCATTATGAACAACTTTGTCCCATAGTGGCCAACCCTGAAATCGCGACAACAAAATCAGCTGTTCCATACATTTGTCCAAGGTCAACTTTTTGTATGGAATTGCAAATTTTTTCTTCGTGATTTCAAGGTTGGCCCCATAGTAAAAGTTCATAATGATGAGTACATACATACCCTTCAGTATTGTTGACTCTTTCTGCTAAACGTTGTATGCAATATTTAGATTGGGAATATTCAAAAAGACAATCAAATAGACGGGTAGGAAACCAATCACGTTACATCGTAGTAAAATCAAATTTAAACTGTTACAAAATGGCATTTTTTTTTTTTTTTTTTTTTTTTTTAAATTATTTATTAGCTCCACGGACTGTAGGTCCGTGCCTTTTGTCAACTTTAAAATTTTTTTATAAACTAAATTTTACACTTAATAACTTAAAAGCTGAAGGCTTTACAAAAAGAATATACCAAAGGAACCTAACTAAGTATTACTAATTATTGCTAGAATTGCGTGTATACTCCGAGCAGTCCAGCTCCCGCAAGCAGCACCCGTTCACGAGTTGACGCATGTGCCAGCCATCGCTCTCCTCAACCATATTGGAGGGAAGAGGGCGACCCGACACACGACGCCGCCGCAAGAAGAAGCTTTTTAGTGAGCGTGAGTGCTCCGGGTATACACGCAATGCCTACAACAGTAGGATTACTTACTTTATTAATTATACTATACTGTTTTACTCTAGTATTTTTTTTTTCCTCTTATCAATTAAAGCAATCACCAGTAGATCCAGTCTTTGCTTGACTCTATCAGTGGTCACTTTAATATCGTCTGATTCGTCGCCTCCTCCCGGCCCAGAGCCTCCATCACCGCCACGTTCCGATCTTTTATGGCCATTTGGAGGTTGTACTCCTTGATGGTCTTCGGTGACGTAGCCGACGCTCGCCGCACGAATCGACTGATGGCATCGTCTTCGATGTCGTCGGCGTAATAAATGAAGGTCCCGGTGTGCCGTGATATCGCAACGACTGCGTGCGGGACGCTTTCGTGCAGCTTCATTTTGGCCTTGGTCTTGATGGCGATTACCGACTCGTACGTTAGTCCTTGAGCTTCATGAATGGTAAGGGTTCGCGACCCAGTGCCTGTCCCATATCCCTGGCTTATGAGGGTCTCCTTTTCTTCCTGCGTGTGCACTAGAAAAAGGGTGTTGGGGAGGGTGCTAGGTATTTTCGCTCCTTTGTACCGTTTCTGCTCAAGAGACCTAATACGGGTAGCCGAGGAATATATACCGGAATATATTTCCCTCAGCGCATACGCGACGTCCATTGGGTTCCTATGTGTGCAAAGCAACTCTTGGCTGATGTTTGTGACCAAATTTGGGCGATGGTACCTCATTTCGAAGAGATTTTCTCTGTCGATGTAAGGTAGCTGATTGACGTCTCCGATGAGGACAAGTTCGCTGGCACCAGACAACCGTACGGCCATTACTATGGCTCCAAAATGGTTCATGAGAGCTTCGTCTACCAGAAGGCGACTGAATCTCTCCCTTCCGAAACCATTTACAAGAGAAGAAGCCATGGTCCGCACCCTGGTTTTCACCAAGTTTCCGATGCGGTGCGATAGCTTTTCCCTCAGATCTTTTGCTGCCTCTGTTGTTGTGGTGATAATAGCGTCCCGGTCCACATCGAAGTGTCTGATCACCCATGTTGTCTTGCCACATCCTGGAACTCCGTTGACCCATTGTATCTTTGGTACCACCCAGTTCTCCCATTTTGCCTCGACATCTGAGTTCCCTTCGATAGGCTTAGCCATCTCGAGGATCTTGTCGTCCAGCATTATCTTGGTGCACTTGGCGGTGACTACAATTGGGTCATTCGATGATATCGCGTATTTCGGTCTGCCTGTTCGCCCCGTCTCAGTCTCGTTCAGAGCCACAAAACCACTTTCTGCGCTGTAAGCTGCCATATATTGTCCTTTCATGGTTCCTCTGATGACCTGGGAAGTGACGTTATTATATATGGCTGCTTCGGCCTCCTCGAGTCCCTCTTTTAGAAGACTTTCGCTTCCTAGCCTGAAGGACTGCAGGATGTTTTGGCAGTTCCTAAGATTGACTTGTCTTGTCGCTCTCAATGTGGCTAGAAATTCAAGAAAGGCGTTTCTCGCGTGGCCCTGTGGCTCCTTGGCCGAGATGTAGCGGGGCGGGTCGACCTGTCCCATGTCGGCTCTCGTCCGGACTGCCTGAGCTTGTGAAGCTGCTCTCGGGGACACTGCTGTTGGAGGAGGTGGTGACTTGTGCGTGATTCGGAATAAGCTCTGCGCCGCAGCACTAAACGCCGTTGCAAAAGCCGCTATGTGGCCTGCCCCTTCCCGGCTGCCACTTGGATGGGCTGCGGCTTTTTCGGCGGCTGCTTTTTGTTGTGCTCTTTCTGAACCAGATTGAATGTTTGTACTCGGAATGGGGTGTCCCCAGCTATCTGTTGCACTTGTGGGGTCGTGTGTTGGAGCTTTTAGGAAACTTAAATTTTCTCCTCTGTCTTCATACACGACAACCTCATGGTGTTCAGAGGCATTGGTGCAACCCAGCCGGTCTCCGACTTCCGCTTTCGAGTATTCAACCATCATCGCATCCACGCTTATCACTCGGGGCGTGCTGTCTGCTTTCCTGCTCAGATACTCGAGCAACGAGCTAGCTTGCGCAAAAGGTGTCTGTGCATCCCACTCAAATAGTGCGATCGTTTTGTTTTTCGATCGCACTAGTCAGAATCGGTGCCCGTCTACCTCACACACTGGCATAGCGTCGTACGATTTCCGCTTCATGGTCACTTTGGCGGTGCTTCCGTTAAGCAGACATGCCAGTCCCGGCGACAAGCGTACGCGTTTCTGGATGCGAGCAAGGCAAAAGCTTATTCCGAATCTTTCTCTGTTGCTGTCCATGAAGAGAGCCACACCGCGAATTCGAATTCCTGGCACTCCTTTTTCTGCGTTTTCCAAAAGCTGGTTAATGGATACGCTTTTTGAGGAAGTTTCTCGGCTGGGGATCGTTCTCTGTGGGGCTTCAGTTGACTGTGTGTGTGTTACTAGAGGGGAGGGTAGTGCATGGAGGGTGGAATTTCTCTTGGCCGCTATGCGGAAAGACCTCTCTACGAAAGACAAGAAGTGTGGCCTGCTATCTGGATCTGCTAAGATGTTGGGAAGATCCGAGACCACTAACTTTCTATCTATCTGTGTTTCGAGGTCCTGTCGTGCGGCCATGAATCTAGGGCAATCGATGAGCACGTGCCAGACCGTCTCGGGCACATCAGGGTCGCACCCGCAGCCAGGACTGCTCTTGAGCTTGAACCTGTACAGGTATTCTGCTATTCCTCCGTGTCCCGTCAAGGCTTGTACCTGGAAAGGAGTCAATTTCGTGGCTCGCGTCACCCGATATGCGTTTGCGATATCAGGGAGGAACGTCTGTGTGACTCTTCCTTTATCCGATGTTTCATACCGGTCCTGCCACTTCCGGACTGATTCCTCGCGGATTTTCCTTTTGACGTAGGACAGGGGGATCCCTTCGTAGTCACTGGGGGAGCCGGTGAGTGCCGCCGATTTTGCGAGTTCATCAGCTCTCTCATTACCAGCGGTGCCCACATGCGCTCTCAACCAGAAAAGACGAAGAGATCTCCCTTCTGCGGTTATCGTTCCAATGTTTTCCTTAATACTTTTTACCAGGGGGTGGCTCGTTTTGGGATTTTTTAGCAGATCGAGTGAAGATCGTGAGTCACTTAGGACATTAACTTCTGGGTCCTGGCTCGTTTTCACCATTTGAGTCGCCCGGTAAATAGCATAAAGTTCCGATTGGAAGACCGTGCATTCGGAGTGTAGCTTGAAGGTCGAATACTTAACTTCTCTGCCATTCTCCCACCAGGTTAGAGCAGCACCTACTTGTCCCTCTATCTTACTGCCGTCAGTGTAGATTTGGGGCCCTACTAGCTCTTTGGAAGCGTTCTCTAGGAACTCGAACTCCACAAATGTCTGGGTGGACGGATGTGGCTGGTCCAAGTAGCTGACATTTTGTTCGAGCTCCACTTCCGGTGGGAGGTATTCTTGGGATAAGTTTTTCTTCGCTCTGTACAGGCTGGCGGCTTCCTGTATTCTAATGTCCAGGGGGAGTAAACCTGATAGGGCGAGTGCTGACTTGAGGGAAACAGTACGGTACGACTTACAGATTTTCTGGGCAAAACCTCTTTGGAGTGCGTTCAAGTGTGACTTGTTTTCCTCGAGGTCTGCCGCTTGCGCCCATACGCTTGAAGCGTACATGATGATGGGTTCCACCACTGCGACGTAAATGGTTCTCGTAATCTCGCCGTTCAGTCCCCAGGTCACTTTCGCTGCACACGCAAGTTGTTTGTAAATATTGGCCACCTTTTTACACTGGGCGTTTACGTGTGCTTTGAAATTGAGCCTTCGGTCGATCAACAGACCAAGCAACTTGACTTCTTCTACGAAGCCGAGACGTACACCAGACATGACCAGGTTTGGGGGTTCGTACTTCAACTTTTTAGTGAAAAGCATCGCATTGGTCTTCTGCGCTGCAAAGTTGAGTTTATTACATTTTCCCCATTCCAATATCATTTCCAATGTGTTGTTGGCCTGCTGCTCGATGATGTTCGACTGGCCGGTGAACACGAGAACAACGTCATCCGCGAAGGCTTGACAGTATACTCCCTCTGTCTCTAGCAGTCGCAGCAACGAGTCTAGGATTAAGTTCCAGAAGGTAGGTCCACCGATAGATCCTTGGACACATCCTTTGGTGGTTTCCTTCTCGCATGCTGCTCTGGCGTAGTTGACCTTGATCTTCCGATCGTTGAGGTATGAGTTCACCATCTCATAGAGGTTTGTTGGACACCTCTTCTTCGCTAGCTGATATTTTAGGGCGGGCCACCATGCATTGTCGAAGGCGCCTTCTATGTCCAGGGAGACTAGGAGTACGATATTTTTACTGTTAACTCCTTTTTTAATGTGCTCTACCAGGTCATAGAGGGCGTCCTCGGTTCCTCGCTGGGGCATGAAACCGTACTGTTTCTGACTGATGGTTGGGAGGAGATACCATTGGAGTCGGGTTACCAAAAGCTTTTCGACGATTTTTCCGGGGACGGGCAGGAGACCTATCGGACGGTAAGATTTCGGATGGGTGTAATCTATTTTACCGGGTTTGCGTAGGATGACCACATGCGCCGCTTTCCACTGCTTGGGGAAGTATCTCAGCAACAAGCACTTGTTTGCTATCGCTAAGAATGTTTCCCGTTCGCACCGAATAGCTGCGGCACAGATGTCAGCGGTTAGCCCGTCGTTTCCTGGGGCTTTTTTTGGATTTAGTGTTTGCAACACTGACTCCAGTTCGGCTGACGTAAATAGTGGATCATCTTCAGGTAAGTCCGTCGGTGTTTCCCTTGTCCGTTCCCGCAGTTCTGTATGGCACGGCTGGTCTGTGCTTACAGAGTCGTCAGGATAGAAAGTTCTGGCTAGTAGTTCTGCAGAGAGCTGTGGGGACAGGGTGTTGCCGTCGGTATCACGCAGGAGCAAGTCTTCTTGCCGTACCGAAGATTTCCTGATCACCCTGTAGATCTTGTCCCACATGCTCTCTTTCTCCTGATTGGTACAAAACTCTTTCCAGCTTTCTGTCTTAGCTTTTTCGACTTTTTCCTTGTAGTCTTGCCTGGCAATTTGATATTGTTCGACTACAAACTGGACTCTGTGAGGGGCGGCATTCCTGATTCTTCTCTTTCTTCTAAGAACTTCCTTCTTCAGATCATCGAGCGTTTTCGTATACCACGGGGGAATAGGATCCCCTTTGCGCGGGCCTGCTAATGGAATAGTGTGTTCGCAGGCTTCGTGGATACACTCAGTGTAGCTCGTGATCATCGACTCCAGTTCTTCCGGGCTTTCGCATACCCTTATCGACTCCGGTGATATGTTTCTCTCCTCGAGAGAGGTTTTCAGGCATGACATGAAGTCTGACCACTTTGCCTTCTTGGTGTTATACTTACGCGTAGTAATAGGCCTCAAATGTTCTAGGGCCTTTACTAGGCGCAGGGTGAAGGTTATTCAAAATGGCATTTTGAGAGTTTTAAACTTCAAATGCGCGACCAATGATTGCGTTACGTCGTATGTATGTAGTGACAATACGATTATGCGTTTAGGTGGGTAAACTGGCATCAATTCTAACCTAAGAAGTAGGGCTTTCGCTTTTCTGTGGCTTGGGGTGTATTAATCGAAACGGGAACAACTATTTGTAGTTTTTTTTAAATGTAATGGAGTGAACGCGACGTTTGCCTGGTGGCCACGCCTTTCCATAACAGTTGAGGTACAAGATTGCATAAAATACCTTATTTGGGACCAATGTACTCTCCATGGGGCCCTGGGTATGTCCGTAAACTGCAACCAGCCCCACCGGAGGACGGGCAGCAGCGTCCTCTTGGTTAACGGTGGTGACCATTCTGCGATCCCCAAGCCGCCTGCCAAGCGTGGGGATTATGGCAACACCCCTCTGTTAAGGGGGAGGCCTTCGTCCAGCAGTGGACGTTTTATGGCTGCCGACAAGTACTGTCTATACATTTTAATAATAAAACACAATAATGAAATTACTTTAAAATTATGGACAATGTCGCTGATGCCCAATTGAACGTTTTGATCAATAATGGTATTTACCATTAAATGAGCAAGTTGTTCGTTTCAAGCATCTGTGATCATTTCGCCACTCAATCACAACGCAACAACTGAAAGGGAATGTGTGTTACCTTATCCGAGTCCATGACAGTGTGCAGACGATGTGCTATCGTGAGGACGGTGCACTCGGCGAATTTGTTTCTTATCGTGGCTTGAATAAGCCCGTCCGTGCTAAAAACAAAACAAAAATTTTAAAATACTGGGTATATTCAGTAGCGAAAATTTGCAATGATTCTTTTTCCAAACCGTAAGGATGCTTCCATTCATTTAATACATCAAAAATCACTCAATTTGATAATTTTTAGTTTATATTTTACAGGCCGCAGTTAATATTGAATAATTTCGTAATTTTCAAAATATATTTTTCATACTTATTTCTCATAAATTGTACAATGCATCTGAGTAAATTTTAGTGTCGTAGGAAACTTTCCTTAAAATTTGGTCCGCCACAGCATAGTTGTATCGCCATACCCTGCATGCCAAGGTTCCAAAAAACTACCTATTAAAGATACAAGGATTTCAATTGATATCTATAAATAAGCATATTTGAATAGGCTATATTTTTGGTCAACTATAAACGTCGTTGACATCCACGGCCTGCTAGCACTTGTGACATTGGGGCTCAACAGGTTAAATGTTGAACTGCATGGTCGAAGGTATCCCCTTATTAGGGCAAATGTCATAATCTCTATGCTTGGCGGCTGAAGGATCGTAGAACGTTCGCCACCGTTAATCGAGAGGACGCTGCAGCCAGTCCTCCGGTGGTTCGGGATGCAGTTTCAGGACATACCCAGGTTCCGTTGACTCCGTTGTACTCACTCGGGGTCAACGTTGGCGGTGGCCTCGTCGAGCACCAGCAGCCGGTTGCGGCGCACGATGGCGCGCGCGAGGCACACCAGCTGCCGCTGCCCCACGGAGAAGTTGCTGCCGCCCTCCGACATGCGCGAGCTCAGTCCGGCTGGCAGCTCGTTCATTGCTTCTTTTAGCTCCACCTGCGCCGCCCAACAACAACAGTGGTTAACTAAATAAATTCACATTGCTCGAATAACCGATGGGAATGGAAGGTTCTTGAGTTGCGACCTCGAACCGGAAAACGCAGCGTAGGTAGGCCTCCCACTATATATATGTGGACCGACATTGTGAAAGTCGCGGGCAACCGGTGGAAGCCAATGGCAGGTTGTCGTACAGTGTGGCAATCCAAGGGGGAAGCTTTTGTTGAGTACTGACTGAGATCTGAGTCCGTTTAGGGAAGTACACGTTTTTGCCAGTTACTACCGCTTGGCGGTAGTGTGCAATGCTTGCACACTCTACTGTGTTTTGATTTGAAGGGCAAAGTTACCAAGAATTACTGGGACAAGACAAGGGCAGATCCAGATTTTAAGTCAGGGGGGGTCATATGTCCCCCAAGTCAAATCGAGGTAAAGAAAAAATATCAGTAGTTGACCTACTCCCAGCTCGTGGGGGGACGCCCATGCCCCCCCCCCCCTTTGGATCCGCCCTTGTACTGGGATTTGACCTCTAATATCTCAGATTGACGAGCGCAGTGCAGTGCGGCGCAGGATTTTGTCCACAATTTATCTGCTACTGTTATGGGCAGGCGTGACGCTTGCGAACAGGCAAACGTCGCAACCATATCTTCACACCGTTGCATAAAAAAGAACGTACCTCTTCCAGCGCCCTCCAGAGCACCTGGTCGGGGTACTCGTCGAAGGGGTCGAGGTTGTGGCGCATGGTGCCCGAGAACAGCACGGGCTCCTGCGGGATGATGGAGATCTGGCTGCGCAGCTCGTGCAGCCCCAGCGCGGACGTCTCGCGCCCGTCTATTATGATCTCGCCTTCTATTGTTGCTAGCCTGCAAATACAACCTACTTTAGTACATTGCACTTAACTTCATTTCATTTGTACGTCTCTTCAGACGTAACATGAATTTCAAATATTATAATCATACCATCGAACGCATGTTTCTACTCATGTACAATGCAAATAAATATATCTTTATCTTTACTATAAGATCAAGTGCGGACAAAAATACAGAGAAAATTGAATCTAAATCTTTTTCAATGTTTTTTGTTCATGTGTCGTATACATGTAGTTATGAATCTACATTATATGGATTAAACTACCTAATACCGGTTCGCATTAACTGAGACCTCGCGTACCCCATATTTTCCAAGTGCCTTGACCAGTATGGCTTATATTCGAACTCGATAATAGGCTAGATGACTGATGTTTAAATCGTTGAAACTAATAGCTTTGATGAAGAATTTAAGTAAATATAGTATGTTTATTGAAAACATTATTTAAATCGGTTAATAATGTTCTGATATATGAGCGTTTCAAGTTTTTGTTAGAGACAACTCTGTCCCTTTCCCACAAAACAAAAAATGACGTCACGCCTTACTTGTCAGAATATAATTTGTATGGCGTCCTGACAAATGACGTCACGATTTGCTGTTTCGCCTCTCTGTCTAGCTTGATATTAAAATGCTTATAAGTTGCTTATTTTTGATCAGATTTTCATTTTGTTTTCATTAATCAGCTATATTTATGGACCACATTTGAATAGGACAATAAAAAAAAACCAGTCATCTAGCCTATTGTATTTACAGTACTTGCTTACAAAGTTTTATAAAGATCGGATCAACGGTTCGCAAGCTATCGTCGAACAAATGTACATACAAACGCTGACTTAGACTCACACCGCATCAGTCCGCTTGGACAATAAAATTTAATAAGAAAAAAAAACATCCTTACTTCTCAAGTTCAAGTTCATTCTTAAAAATTATAGGCAGTACAATGGGAGCTATTAGACAAATTAATCGCCGCCATGCCGTTCTTACCCCATTAAACAAAAGATAGGGTTTTTTTAATACTTGCGAATGACGAAACGAGCGTGACGTTTGCCTGGTGGTAAGCATCACGCCTGCCCATAACAGTAGCAGTGCCAAAAATGTGAACTTGCGAATACAATCCTGCGCCGCACTGTACCGCGCTAGTCACCCTGAGTTAGATGTTAAATCTCTTCGTACCCAGGGTAGCCAAAAGGGAGGGTTTATTGTGTATTTTCGCTAAATATTGGGCAGTGAAATACCTATTTTACCCATGGAGGATAAGGAGTTGCGATGAGCGACTTGCAGCCGCAGATCCTATTTTGCGGACGGAGTGTGTGACGTCATACTTATTTGCTCAGTCTGCTAACGTCCGCCACGCGTGACGGTCATTATAACTTACATTTTCGACGTACGATTTTTAATGTTTTTACCCAGTAACAGTAAAAATGAAATAGTTGCTCTGTTTCTTTATGTAAAAATGACCGAGGGAAAAATTCAGATGACATGATTGGCATCTAATTTCATTCGTAAGTAATTTTATTTCTATATTTAGTGATCCGTTCTATAAAATTTAAAAAAGCGACATCTAGCGTGGTATTAAGAAATTAAGTGTTAATTCAGCTAAGTGTTAGTTCACTAGTTCGATTCTCAAAAACTTATCCTAAAAACCGCTAGATGGCAGTACAATTTGCCACTCCTCCCGCGAACCTACACCTCCCCGCACAGCCACGCGTCATTCTAAGGAAATATCCTTTGATCACATCTCTGCTTCTATTACTCTGTGATTTTACCTGAAGAGAGCGTTGATGAGTGAGGATTTCCCGGCGCCGGTGCGGCCGACGATGCCCACTTTCTCCTTGGGCAGTATCTCTAGGGTGAGGTCCTTCAGCACGGCGGGCTCGTCGGGCGTGTAGTACAGGAACACGTGCCGGAACTCCACGCGGCCCGCCTCGGGCCACGACGGCGGCGGCTTCTTGGCCGGCTCCGACTGCAGCGGGGGCTCCGACTCGATGTGGGAGTATTCCTCGATTCTAAAAATATTTCATATTTGTTTCCACAATTCGGTATTTGTGTTTTTAATGCATAGACAGTAAGAAAAATTATGGCCACTGCCAGGACTTGAACCTGCATACGAGCAATCTCTGGGTTTCCATCACAACTTCTTTGCCAATTAAGCTACAGGAGTCTATGCCTTACCCGTCATAATAAAAATATATTGAAGATCAATTTTACTCGTGATTCTCTAGTCCTAGCACATATTGTGGAATTGAGAGTATTTATTTATTTATTTATTTATTTATTTAATAAGGTACAGTTACAGACTAAAGGCTATCTTATATCAAGCAAATAACATAGTAAATAGAGCACTGTGAACCTAAAGTCCAATTAAAACCATACACAACTTATACAAGAAAAAAAAAACATTGGTATTAATGGTAGTTGACTATGACTAAGGATACAAATGTAGATTTTTATATAACCAACTTGCTGACATTAAGTTTAAATGAGTAAAAGCCAGATGTAAACATGTCTCTGGGATTCTTTAAATCATTATATGTACGGCACATTCTAGCCAAAGGACTATTGAGTGACACATTGTTGTAGGCAGGAGGAATGCTGAATAACTGAACATTACGAACAGATCGGGTAGGTATTTTAAAATTAACATTTGATAACAACTCACTACTAAATGTACCATTAACAACCTTATACAAGGTACATAAGTCTGTAATTGTTCTACGACTTTCCAGACTCTTCATATTAAATTTATTCATCCTGTCTGAGTATTCCTTATGCTTACGCCTAAGACCAAGTCTACTGTATAATGACCGCAAGAATCTTCGCTGAATAGACTCAATCCTGTCCACATGGGTGTCGTAAATAGGGTACCATACTGAAGAGCAATATTCAAGACTTGACCTAACCAAGCTGTTGTACAAAGTAATCCATGAAGCACTGTTTCTGAACGGTTTGGCTGTACGTAGAACAAATCCTAGCATTCTATTCGCTTTATTTGCAATATGATCGTAGTGAGGCCTAAAAGAGAGCGAAGAATCAAACAAAACACCCAAATCACGAACAACATTAACCCTGCTTAAGACAGTTCCATCAATTTGATAATTAAAATAGATGGGGGATTTGCTCTTGGTAAAACTAATTATCTGGCATTTGTTTGCATTGAGAGACATTTGATTTATGGCACACCAGTCATTAATCAGATCGAGATCTTCCTGAAGGCGTGCACAGTCAAGTCCAGAATAAATGCGACGAAATACCTTAATGTCATCTGCGTATGCTAAGAAGTTACTGTCTAGTTGATCTAGGAGATCATTGATAAATGCTAAAAATAGCAGAGGACCTAGATTTGAGCCTTGAGGCACACCCGATGACGCCACGAATGGCACAGAATCATACCCGTATAGTGACACCAGCTGGGACCTATTTAATAGATAAGAGCTAAGCCATCTATGGAGATTACCATGAATGCCCAGGTGATCCAACTTTATTAATAATATTGGGTGATCAACGCGATCGAACGCTTTTGCGAAATCCGTGTAAATGGCATCTGTCTGGGTCCCGTCTTCAAAAGACTTACAGATATAGTTAACGTACTCAAGAAGATTGGTAGCTGTAGATCTTCCTGTTATAAACCCATGCTGATTCGGGTTCAAGCGATGTTTCAAATGATTATAAATGTGATCATAAGCTATGCCTTCAAATATCTTAGCAAAACAGTTCAGTATACTTATTGGTCTGTAATTGTGTTACCGCTACCGCTACCGCTACGGTTACCGCTGGCTTTTCAGTGAAGAGAAACATCGTGAGGAAACTAAGCACCCGGAGCGTCCGGAGAAGGAGTTCAATGGCGTATATGAATCCACCAACCCAGAACTGGGCCAGCGTGGTGGATTCGGCCCAATCGCCCTTTGTGGGTAGCCTATGTCCAGCAGCAGATTCATAACCGGCTGATTATATATTAGATACTTCTCTGCAAACTGCGACTAAATGACACATTGATTAATAATTAAAGGTATACAAATTTGTACATAAATCCCAAAGAGCGCATTGGGGGGTATGGGTTTGAACCCGCAACCTCACGGTTTTAGTCGAGTGCTCTACCTATTAGGTGGTAGCCTAATCGGTAGAACACTTTGCGAGTGTCGAATACACTATATACAAACTTTTTTCTTAGGCTTACGATATTTCCCATACGCAGGTGGTCTAGTGGTACAAATTCCCTATACCTCTTTATATGAACTAGGCGAAAATGTCACCATGCCTTTAGAAAAATATTCAACGGACCAAATTAAAAATGACTATAAATATTACAATCGTACCTTTCTACGCTGGTCATTTGATTTTCGAGTTCTGTGGACTGCCGCATGCCCCACTGGAACATCCCTGTCAGGCCCATCGCCTGAGTGATGGCGAGTCCAACGTTACCGCCGTATTCCTCTGTAATATAACGCCAAATTAACATCTCAAACAAACAAATAATTATTCGTTCTGTGAACAGTAGACCTTATCTCTTTATTATTATTTTTGCGTATGAAACTTATCTTTGCTTTTTATGTATGTGTATATGTATGTGTTTTTTTGTTTTGAATAAATTATTTTGTATTGTTATTGTATTGTAACGAGTACACGGCGCGGTATACAGCTCGTGCAAATTCATACATTTATTTTGTCGTCGGCGATTTATGCTTGGGTATTTCGCCCAAAGAGGGGGAAAGTTTCTCTAAGACGAGCGCGCTCCACCGTAGACCGCATATTCGCCCTTTCGGAAACCGGCTTATTTGGGATGCTAGAAGTGGACTGGACTGCGTTCGAGACGGTTCGTAATGACTCTCGACTCTCGCTTGTACACATGGCTCAGGAGTGAGATAGGCCTATAATTCTTCAATAAGTTGTTATTATCATTTTTGAAGGGACCAACAATTTAACGTGTCATCCGACCCACGGTAGCGGTCAGAAATAAATGCCACTCACGGTCACCCATCCGAAGACTGACCGGACCGTCCGTTGCTTAACATCGGTGATTAATTGTTGGTCCCGGTTGTTTGTTCTAGTTTCTATAACAACAACCGTCAGCCATGTCAGAGGCCTTCGGGCGGCACATTAACTCTGACAGTAGGGCTGGCCACTCAGCCTATACGAACTTACTTACTTTATTTTTGAAGGAAAACAACATCAGGTGTGATAGCTGTCTAACGCAAGCCATAAAGAGGTAAAAATAAAATGGCTATGGCACAAAAGACCGATTTTGCTTATAATATTTGAAATGGTTCTTCTCAGCTGGTAAACTGCGCCGCACCAAACTTTTCCTATTTAAATACCCTACGAAACATGTACAAAATAGTAGATTACTCACCTAGGGAACAAATATAAACAATGTCTCAGATCTCATGTATTCATCGTATAGATCACATATTTTTTTTTATTTGTCGGCGATTTTTATCGGTATGTGTAGGTAAAGGTGTAGAACGAGGTGTATATATTGGTGTGTATACCTTTCCCGAAGACCAGGAAGCTGAGCGTCACCACAGCGATGTACATCACACACACCAGGTCGAGCCAGAAACCAAACGCGCGGGAACTCGCTATGAATAAGTACCTGCAAACGGATAAGAGCACGCGGGTTCAATATATAATTCTTATGAGGTACCGGTCTGCAAAAGTTTTCTAATGATAAAACGCATTCCAACGACTCCTAAATTGAGCTCCAGATTTGTTTTGAATCGCTTGTGACTATAGGTGCTAAGTTGTTTGTCCTATGACAGCAACCGTCAAGCCATGTCAGATGTCATCGGGTCAGTTATAGCAAATGTACTTTGAATTATGGCTGGCCACTCAGTCCCTAAAGCTGCGTACGGATAGCGCGTACATTACACAGGCGGTGCCAGTAGTTTAATCAATGTAGTGAAAGGACTCAACTGCTGAGTCCGCCTGGGAAAGTGCCACACCTTTGCCAGTTATTCAAGCGCCAAGCAGTAGTGTGCAAGCATTACTGTCTTCCGGCAATGTTACTAAATTAATGTAGATGAATTACTGGGTATGAAGAGATTTAACATCTAATATCTCAGGATGACGAGCGCAGCGCAGTGCGGCGTAGGATTGTGTTCGCAAGTTCACATTTTTGGAACTGCTACTGTTAGTGGCAGGCGTGATGCTTACCATCAGACGTACGTCTTGCTCGTCTCGTCACTTGATTGTATAAAATAAAAAATGCATTATGAATATGATTACTCACCAAGCAGAGCTGTGTACGTCCTGATGGTTATCAAACTCCCTGATGAGAGCCTCTTGCGCTCCGAAGGCGCGGATTGTCGTGATGCCTTGCAGCGATGCATTCAGGTGAGAGAACACCGGGCTGCGAGCTGTGGGAACACGCTCACTGTACTATTGTACAAGGCTGATGGGCCATCTAAGACCGTGAGACAAGGCCACAAAGTCTACATTAGATTAGCCATTTTCATATTCTTTGGTAAAGATTTTTCTTCAATTTGCCTAGTAAGCGTTAGGCTTTTATTTTCAGTTATTGACTGTTAGGCGGCTGTCATCTCTTTTTCTCTCACTCCAATATTACACAGAATATTTTTAGATAACAAGACGATATAGAGATACTTACTCGTAACGCAGTACTAAGCCAAAACGAGGCAATTGTACTGCATTATAAACAGCTTTGACTATAGGGCTAACCCGGAAATAGCAAAAAAATATATCCGATCCATCAAAATCAAACCATCAAACCTTCAAAAATCAAAAGGATTATTTTTGCGGGTGCTGATTCAAGGTTTAATCCCATAGTAAAAGTTGTTTACAATGTTGAGTACAGTAAGCTCTATTTGGCTTAGTAATATCTTTACGCGCAACCTTATTCGTGTGACCATAGAGATGATATTATATAGCGATGCCGAAACACTCAGCGCTTGAGTGCTTGTACATTACAATGTATTATGTGTAAACAGCCATGAAATCCCCGCTTTCTATGTCCCATCCCATCCCACGCCGCTCTCAGGCTTCTGTGTGGCTCGAATTTAAGACTGAATCAGTCGCGAGTGTTCGGGCATCCTATACAAAATCATCCCTGTGTATATGGGTAACAAAGCTTGTTAGATAACTCACTCACACCCTCGAGCCGCTTGATGCTGCGCGAGGAGGCGAGGTAGAATATCCGGAGGCCGTAGAATATGACGCCAATCAAGACGGTGGGCACCAGCAGCCAGTAGTTCACCACGCCTACTACCACCACAATACCGATTAGGGAAAGACCGATCTGAAATGAGAGGATTTATTGACTGTCTTGTAGCTCAGTTGGTCTATGTCTATCATAAGGGCGTGTCTGGGTGTACTATGTTATTTTTTTTAATTAACTGCATTCTGAGTGACTTGATGGAGGTCTTGGGGTATCTGTCGCCGATAGCGGTCTAAAACAACAAATCTAACCTAAGCTGTACAGATCATATAGCCTGTTGATGGCTCGTGAATATATATTAATAAATAAATATATACAATAATATATATATATATATATATATAATTATAATAGATAATTTCTCCTACAAACACGACTCACCGCTACGGGCAGGGGGCGAGGTAACGTTCTATGCTTGCGATTGGCCAAACACTGGGATGACGCAATCTGAGTTATGAAATTCCCTTAAATTCTGACGTACTCTCAGTGGCTAGCAGTGGTTTTTAAACTACAAATTTTCCTATGAAGGGAAGTCGGACGATCAGTCAATAGGGTTATAGTCTTTGCTAAACTATCCTAAGAAACCATCGCCGCGATACATTGACCATATCGCATCACACCAGCCTCCCCTTAATAGGGAGGGGGGCAATGGAGCAATGTCTATAATGCTGACACCAAAGTGTGACGGCGTCTTTCGCTCCAGAATCGGCTTATTTGGCCACGAACGCAGATCCACTACATAAATCATCTCTTGTAGATGGAAACGGGCCAATGATGATGATAATGATGGACATTGAATCCACAATGATTCACAGTCATAATTAGTAGAATGGCATCTTTTCGGCTTAAGCTATCAATACACGTAATCTTGAATATGAGCGCCAGCAATTTTTTTTTTTATTTGAAATGTTTTTGCAATTGACCACATCCTGCCTGATGTTAAGCAACGATGTGGTCTAGGATGGAGCACGCTTACCTAGAAGGAACCTGTTAATTATAGATTTGACGAAGACGGACCCGACCGGACTTAAAAAATACAAACAAAATCCATAAAAATGCTCACCTGCAAAACGTCAAGCAAAGCCGAGGGCAGCACTTCATCGACCGCGCCCATGTCCTTCGAGAACCTATTCAGGATCCTTCCAGAAGGATTCACGTGGAAGAACCGCATCGGAGCCCGTGTGATAGAACTGAACATGTTGTTGTGGAGATTTGTTGAAGCTCGCATCGCCATAAAGAAGAACAGGAACGACCGGAGTAGCGATATCACTACCAGGGCGATCACCATGGCTGCGAACAAGAGAACACGAGGATACAGCCTAGTATTTAAGATGATAAAATATGGAACGAGGCGTCTCTATGATTTGCCAGTAAAAAAAACCATAAACAAACCTTTGGCAAGAACCTGAAAAAACATTTCGTCCCTGTTATGTAATATTTTCCATAACTTAAGTTATTTCAAAAATAAAATGTTGGCGTTCTACTAATGTAACTAATGATTTTTATAAGTATTAATTTAACTATTATTATTAATAAGGCGTAACATGTCTTTTCGTGTCGCCTCCAAAGCTCCATAGAAGGTTCCAGTTAAGTCACCGCCACTTTCCTCCAAGTCATGCCTCAGGACTTGAATTTGACTTTGACTGCGACTTGTTTGATGAATTCCATTTATGCAACTAAATCTCAAAAGAGCTACGCGTACTTTTAAGTTTTAACTTAAAAGTTATTATAACTTGACACTGGCAGGATTGATGCCAAAATATAAGAAGAAAAAGACATAGACTTGTTGGCTTGGACATGTGGAAAATATAGGAGTGATTGCGCCGTTAAAAGTGCTTATCAGAGGCTGCCAGAGAGCCGAAAATCCGTCAGCCGCCTCAAATATAGAGAAAGGGTCACAAAGGATATTGAAATCGTTTTTTTTTAATACAAACAATTGACGAGACGAGCAAGACGTTTGCCGGTTGGTAGGCGTCACGCCTGCCTCTAACAGTAGCTATGCCAGAATTGTGATCTTGCGAATACAATCCTGCGCCGCACTGTACTGCGCTCGTCACCCTGAGATATTAGATGTTAAATCTCATCATACCCAGTAATTTCTCTGGTAACATTGCCCTTCAAACCAGTCAAACACTACTGCTTGGCGGTTGAATAACTGACAAAGGTGTGGTACTTCCCCAGGCGGACTCTGCAGTAGAGTCCTACCACTACAATAGCTTTGTATTAATTGGATCAACATAGAGAAGAAAAATACGGTGCCAGTAACAATAGGAACCGCTGGAGAAAACCACGGAGTGGACACTCAGATAAAAAAAAAACTTCAGTGGTTCTGAATATATCTAACCCTATATCTAACTAATGTTGATGGCGCAGCGATCCAAGATGTGTATTGACCACCGATACTAAAAGCCTCGGTCCTTCTCTATGTTGAACCAGACATTAACTGAGCTATACCAGTTATGCCTGAAAATTTAAATAGCAAGAAATGTAAATGTTAATATGTCTTACCAGAATAAACATAAATAGCGTCGTATCTAGTGAATCCGTTTCTATAGACCGTGTTTTCTAATAAAACTTCAGGGTATAATCCTGTGGTATTGTCTGTGTCGGTGACGTTTTGTCCCACATCTCCGACAAATCTACCGGGATTGTCTTCTTCAAGATTAACCCTGGAAATATATAAGTATTGTAGTTATCAACTTAGATATTTGGTTACTTTTCTTTCTCGAGACTTCGAAGCTTTAGTTGATGAATTTTTGAACATAATAAGCAAAGAGTTACGCTTAATGGTAATATAAAGCCGATAAAAAGTAATTACACTCATCATTGCAAACAAATTTTACAATTAGGCAACTCTGAAATCGCAAAAATAAGCTGTTCCATAGAAAAAATTCATAGACCCTCGACAAAATGTATCGAACAGCTGGTTTTGTCGCGCGAGGTTTGGCGTTGTTGGAAATGCCACTCGTTCACGGTCTCCCATCCGAAGACTGTTCAGCCGTCTTTTAACTTTGGTGATCTTATTCAATCTACAATAAGTAAGTACGCCGAATGTAAAATTACCAGTAGCTGGTCCACCAATCAGAGCCCGAACCGAGTAGCTGAGCTAAAATAGCTATCCCCACCATGAGTGTGACCATGCAGGCGTTCCCGCTGGCTTTCAGATACGCGCCGTAAACTCTCGTGGAGACGGCGCCTGCGGTGCGCATCTCGGCCTCTTCTCTGCCGCCCTCTGGCGGCGCGATACCCGTCAAGTTGTCTACCGAACTCACCTGAGGAAATGTTAATATTTATAATGGTATGGCAACATTGTCAAACATTCCATGCAAAATGAAAAACTGTAATGTAATGAGTGATAAGGCAAAAAAGTCTCGAAATGGAATCTATTCTCTCTCCTGGCAACACTGTGGGTAATAACGTCAGTGGCTGAATTAATCCAATCTGACATTATCTTCTGACGTAAGTACTACAGGGTTACTAGTATTTAGGACTACTTGCAAAAGTTTTACTATGACAACAAGCAACTTTTTGTGATCGATTCTGAATTGAAAACAAAAATAACTGTTGCATGCATTCTCAAAGAAAGTTGGAACCGCTTCACAATCCGGCTGGCGTTATGTCTTACCATCAGGGCCCTGTTTTATAAACCAAAAGTCTTGTACTTGTAGAGAAAAACTGGCAACACCGCAAAAAAAATTGAGTACGGCGTTTTCTAAAGCTACAGACAACCAGTGTACAAACTACAAGTACAAGCACTTGTCTATAAGTTAAATACAAACCATCTACCTGTAACTGGTAACTTGTAGTTACTGGTACAAGAAGCTAGTACAATAGGGAATATGCATGTGTTTCAATTATTAAAAATAATAGGATAAATGGAGAGTTTAACTGAATCTGATGCTTACGTCGAAAAAATAATTGAAATCGGCTGGTAAAGTCCTGAAATATAAGCGTTCAAAGTATTTGGGAGGGAGTCATCTTTCCCTTTCTAGCAAAACACGTGCTAGTATAGAATTTGTTTGGAATCGTGGACTTTGACGTCATTTGTTAGTATAGTGCCCTCCCTGTCTAACATGAAACTAAAATGTTTATAACTTTGTTATTTGTGCACATATTCAAATTTTATTCTCGATGTGTTGAGTCAATAAAAAAAACATGCATATTCCCTATTGTAAGCTTGTACTTGTAGCTTTATAAAACAGGGCCCAGGAGAGCGTCTTGGTCGTCTCATAACTTGTTACTATCAATACAGTGTTATAGTAACAAGTTACGAGACCAGCTAACAATGCAAGCGGAAGTGTACTCACAGAGTGTATGCTCAGCTGGCGCTTTCTGAAGCTGCCCTGCAACAGTGCAGATTCCTCTGTTTCCTGCATGGAGGTGGAATCCAAAGTATTGTTTTCCTTCTGTTCGATTTCCTCCCTCGATAGGATCGCCGCGAAGTCGAGGCCAGAGGCGCTTAGTGTGTCGAAGTTACCAGCCGCCGCGATCGCGCCGTTACGGAGGGTTATGATCTGAAAGCGAGTAGGAAATAGAAAAAGATACAAACAAGAGTAGAAATTTCGTGGTCAGCCATAAAACGCCCACTGCTGGACGAAGGCGCCCCCTTAATAGAGGGGTGTTGCCATAATCCCCACGCTTGGCAGGCGGCTTGGGGATCACAGAATGCTCACCACCGTTAACCAAGAGGACGCTGCTGCCCGTCCTCCGGTGGGTCTGGTAGCAGTTTAAGGACATACCCAGGTCCTAGGTAGGAGTAGAAACTTGCAGACATTATATTATAACTTTGAAGTTCATGTTATGCCTGAAAAGATGTACAAAATTAGGAGAGAGCCCTGTCGTTACTACTGACATAAATTCGTATCATACATTTTATTGGTTGCGAACTTCGTAGTGCGAGACCAACTCGCATTTGGTCGAATTCTAAATTACAAAACCAATATGCTAACTCTTAGGTACAAACTAAGAGTTATTATCAGTCTGAGGCTATTACCGTTATTCCGACATAGTACAAAAATATCCCTCCCAACCGCCCCCCTTCCCCTTGTCTTAGGTCAGTTAGAGCAGGGGTCCCCAAATTACGGCCCGAGGGCCAAGATCGGCCCGCGAGCACCACCAATCCGGCCCGCTAATCTGATAAGCTAGCTAGATCTTGGCCCTTGAAGCTTTGTGGAGCAGTCAGTCTGGCCCTTAGGCTAAAAAGTTTGGAGACCCCTGAGTTAGAGTATGAGATACGGTATAATTGACAGAAGGATGTCCACGACCGGACGGGAAATTTAAACAAATACCTGGTCTACGTCTCTCAGGAACTGCAGTTGGTGTGTAACTAGAATGCGGGTCGCGTTCCGGAGATATCCGACGATGCACGATTCGAACAGGTGGCGGCCGACGTGCGCGTCCACTGCGGACAGCGGGTCGTCCAGCAGGTAGATGTCGGCGCGCTTGTACACCGCACGCGCGAGCGATATGCGCGCGCGCTGCCCTGAGGAGCATTTATACGTGGATAAACAAGGTCAACGTGAAGGAAGTGCACAGGTGAATCAACCTAGTTGCCACCAGTGTTCGTGGAGATGGTGGTGGAAACTGGAAATATAGGTACAATACAAACGAGAAAAAATAAATTGATTGATGAAAATATTTTAAAGTGGTTTTCTACAGGACTGGAACAGTCCTGAAATCGCAAATAATCACTATTGTACGCATTGTTCATGAGATCAGTGTGACCAGCGTTGGCTGTTCGCAACTAGTTTTGTGCTGGGTTCGTTGGAACCGGTTTGTGGCTTGTGGCAAAAAATTATGAATTTTCTTTGTCGATTGTTTTGTGTACAATATTTATTTACTAATAAAGTCTTGTCTATGTTCGCCAATAGGGTAGATGACTGATGTTTAAATCGTTGAAACCAATAGCTTTGATGAAGAATTTAAATAAATATAGTATGTTTATTGAAAAAATAATTTAAATCGGTTAATAATGTTCTGATATATGAGCGTTTAAAGTTTTTGTTAGAGACAACTCTGTCCCTTTCCCACAAAACAAAAAATGACGTCACGCCTTACTTGTCAGAATAGAATTTATATGGCGTACAGAGAAGTGACGTCACGATTTGCTGTTTCGCCTCTCTGTCTAGCATGATATTAAACTGCTTATAAGTTGCTTATTTTTGATCAGATTTTCATTTTGTTTTCATTACTCATCTATATTTATGGGCCAGATTTTAATAGGACAATAAAAAAAACCAGTCATCTAGCCTATTCTATAGTGTCAATGACCTCTGCCTGTGAAAACAGCCGATTTTCACGTTACGGCGTAGTACTGCGAACAATCCATCAGTTGCCCGAGCCAAATAGTCTCTGTACCGTTGTCTCCGTGTTGACAGTGTGTCCCACTCACCTCCACTGAGACTGACTCCTCTCTCCCCGACGACGGTCTTGTCTCCGTGCGGGAAAAGCGTGAAATCGCGGTCCAGCGCGCACCGCCGCACCACGGCGTTGTAGCGGGGCCGGTCCATCGGCTGCCCGAACAAAATGTTCTGCCGGACGCTGCCTGTACGAACGAAATGGAATTTGTTTCTTTTGGATATTTTTGTTTGAAGCGTTTCCACACTTACGGTATTACTATGTTTTTAAAGCTTAAACAGGAAGGAAATCTTTTGGCTTCGATTAAAGAAACAGAGGATATCGAGCACCTTACATGCAATATATTATACTTAATATGCGTCTAAAGATTCAAAATTAATGTCGTATTTAAGCTATTCAAACCAATAACAACTCTACGCTGAGAAGTTAAATCTCAAAATGCAGTGTTCGTCACAATCCGAATGACAATCAAACGTGGCCAAAGTGAATACTACTGCTGCACCGGCGCGTTTAGTTGTTTTTCATTACTCATACTCGGAAAGTAGGTCTGAAGTTGCCTGAGGAGCGGGTTGAAAGTAATACATTTCAGCCCTAGGGAGAATCACTTTCAACTGACAGTGACAGTTGACAAATGACACGACACTCATATTATTAAAAAAAAACTAGTTCTATTTTCACATCAATTTGTATTGAACCATGTACCAACTTTTTTTTTTCTCCTCGGAGTATTATGATCCCCACGTCTCGTGCATTTTCCAGTGTCAGTTTATTTTTAGTTTCCTTGTATTCGTAATGAAAAGACTTATTTAGCCCCGAGACGCTAATAGTTCGAGGGTACTTAGGGGTTACTTTCACCCCTAGGATAACAATGTACTATTAAGTAGGTAGGGCGGATGGTGCGAAATCCTATTTCTTTTATCGAAGTTTATTGGTTAGTGATGGGAAAAACCACTATAATTTGTTTATACCAAGTTTGTACGCCAACATCTCCATCTCTTCAAACGCGGGGATGACTGGTAGAAAATGCTTTAGCATTAAGTCCTCCTTTGTTTTGCTATGTATTCGTTAAGTCTAATTTTTCTATATAAAGTACTAGCGACGACCCACGGTTTCATCGACAATCCTAATCCTAATGTAATGAGTGTATTCTGTTTTGTGTATCAAATAAATCTTACGGGAAACGTAGCTTAACCAGCAGGCTAATCATGTAACTGTTCGGGATCACGATTCGAATCGCAATTTTTCATAATTGTCATTTGTCCCTGTCACAGCTTCACGGTATCACAGAGGGATTTCTCTCGCTAACGTTAACGAACAAATGCATTGATTTCCTAATTAAGTTAAGCAAATCCGTCGGTCTTTTGGCGTTTCGTCCTGCCCTGCAGGGTCAAATGAGTTTTAGCGGGACAGTGACATGTGACACTTATGACAAATCGCGACCGAATCGCGATCCCGAACAGTTACATGATTAGCCTGCTGTGTGTTAATCCAGGACATAAACTATTCCGAATATAACTCAAATCCGTTAAGTCGTTTCAGCATTAGAAGTAACAAACATACACTCTAACATACGCACTCCGCACATTTACAATATTAGAAGAGTGAGAGGATCTGATCACCTCAGATCAGCCTCAGCGTGCTATGTTTACGAAGGTATTTGATTATAAAACACAAGTAGCTTTTTAAAAAAAAAACCGACTTCAAATTAATATGGGTCCACCTCGGGAGTATATACCCTTTCAAATAAAAAAAGAATTTTCAAAATCGATCCACAGTTGACGGAGAAATCGGTGAACATACATCATACATACCGTCGAACATAGATAGATAGATAGATAGATTGTTTTTATTTACCTGCGAATAGCCATGGTTCCTGACTGGCATAAGATACTGTGCCGCCTATGTGAACTGATCCTGATTGGAGAGGTAGCTCTCTCAGTAGTACGTGCAACAGTGACGATTTACCGGCGCCTACTGGTCCGATTACGGCTATTAATCTAAAAAAAGAAAGAAGCAAACCGTTAACCTTTTGACCGCCACGGCATAATTGCATCGCCGTGCCCTGTACGCCAAGGTAACAGGAATGATGAACTTCTACTGAAGACGAGAAGTTCATCACTTCATCGTTCGGGTCGCTGAGGTTATAAAAATCTCAAACTTATATAGGTATTCATAGCGTTGAAAAGGTTAAGTAAGATTTATGTATCACGGTGGATAAAGCGTCCGGAATCCTGTTACAATTTGTTAAGGTTCAAAGTCATTTTCATGGGTTCTTGTCAATAGTCAAGATTACAGAGTGATTCAAACTTAATGGCGGCTGTGAAGTGCGCTGCAAGCGAGACTTTGCGATTGTACGCACACCGCACGCCTCATTTTTGTTACTGTGCAGCGTCTCGCACCTAAGTTCACAGCCGCCATTAAGTTTAAATCAGTCTGTACTGTTTATTTTATCTATAAAAAAATATTATCACAAATAGTTGATCAAGGAGTTTTTTTTTTTTTAATAATATTTTACTTCTATTATTAAACGGTGATGTTATTCCGGGAAATAATCCGGGGATAAGCTATCTCCATTACGAGTTTCATCTAAATCCGTTCAGCTGTTTCAGCGTGAAGGAGTAACTAACAAACACACACCCATACATACCGACAAACTTTCGCATTTATAATATAAATGTGATGTGATTTAAACTATTTCTTTAATAATGCAATTTAATTTCCTTATATTCTGCACTAAGTCTATTATTTTCAATTGACTAAACATTAGTCTTCTAATCCAATAGCTATTGCAAAAAGCCCCTAATTTCTATTAATATAAGGTTGAAATCTATACTCACTTGCCCGGTTTAATGGTGAGCGACAGATCTGTGAGCGTATTTTCCGGATGAGCCACAATCCATTTGGCGGTGGCATGCTTTAACCTCACTCCCCGCGAGTCGTCCTCCACTTTGGTGGAGAGCTCCTGAACGTCTTCATCGTCGTGCGTATCTTCTGTGGGGACGGCTTTTGAACTAGTGCCTGACATTAAGTAGGAAAAAAATATTACATTTTTATCTACATCATAGCAGTATGACTATAATAGTACATTATGATACGAGTGTGCTATGTTGGTCATTACATTAGAGGCGGTATTATGCGCGCGAGCCGCAGGCGAGCGCGATAAGAAAGCCGAGAGCGTAATGACTAATAGCACAAGAGTTCCATACTACTGTTTTCGTCACACTTGCGAGGAAAAAACATTTTTTTTTTGATAATAATCAACCACACAGCGAAAACGTCAACAAACATTTGCGGAAAATGGCGCCCAAATCAGTAATGCGCGCGCAGGTTGACATTTACTTCAGCGGCATAAGAACTCTTTGTTGGTATTACAAAAAAACTGTAAGTATCACCCGGCTATATTAAGAGTGCTTCGTACACGTACATCTAATTGCAGTCACGTACAAACTTGACTTTACCGGGTTATACCTATTATAGTACAAGTGCCGTAATGTAAAGTAAAAAGCACGCGTGTATAATAGCTTGGATTATGAGCCTAAAAGCGATGTAATAAGATCTACTTTACGAGCAAGTGTGATGAAATAGTACATTATGCAAGTGTGCTATGTTGGCATTACACTCGAGGCGGTATTATGCGCGCGAACTGCACGCGAGCGCGATAAGGGAGCCCAGACTGTAATTACCAATAGCACACGCGTTCCATACGACTATTTTCATCACACTTGCGAGGAAAAAACTAACTATTTTGATAATAATCAACCACACAGCGAAAAGGTCAACCAAATATTTGCGGAAAATGGCGCGCAAACCAGCGATGCGCGCATGCCTTTTTTTTTGCCGTATAAAAACTCTTTGTTAGTATTATAAAAAAACTGTATATAATTATACCATCTATATTAAGAATGCTTCTTAAATATACATTATAACTTGCAGTCAAGTACACACGTAACTTAACCGGGTTATACCTATTATAGCACTAGTGCTGTAATGTAAAATAAAAAACAAGCCTGTTTAATACTCAATACTCAATTTCTCAATATCTTGGATTATGAGCCTAAAACCGATGTAATAAGGTCCACTTTACGAGCATGTGATGAAAAATAAGTCGGAAGTACGACATATGACGGTAATGATGATGGTCATGGAAGCAAAATAGATTAACTTACCATTACCCTGACCCTCATCATTTTTTGTTTCAAGTGGCGACAGCACAGATTCCTTTGATTCGTCTTTCGGCAAGCCATCTTTAGAGGCCCCGCGTTTCCCTTTAGGCTTGGTGCAGGTCTGTATCTCGGCTAGACCAGGCACTGGCTTGGTTGTGTCTTCGTATAACATGAAGTTCTGTAGACGCTTTATTGATATCGTCGCTTCGGCTATTTGAGCGATACCTGTGAATAACGATTATGAAAATAGGAATTAGCACGTATAAATAACATTTTCGTATTCGGTTTGAGGGGCAATGTTACCAGATAAATTACTGGGTATGATGAGATTTAACATCTAAATCTCAGGGTGACGAGCGCAGTGCAGTGCGGCGCAGGATTGTGTTCGCATGTTCACAATTACGCACTGCTACTGTTAGTGGCAGGCGTGACACTTACCACCAGGCGAACGTCTTGCTCATCTCTTTACTAGATAGTATAAAAAACAAAGTCATCACTTACCCTGCGGGAAGAACACAGTCATAGTCTGGCGCAGTATGTTGTAGAAACTGGTGACGACGAACACCTGCTTGGCCGTGATCACGTTGTACACGAGCACGTAGGCCAGGATCGAGCAGAACAGGCAGATGCGGGTAGTGAACATGATGAAGGACGTCAGCACGCCGCGAATGTATGACGTAGCACGGATCTGCTTCACTTCGTGCCTGTAATAGTACATTGTGATATTAGGACGGTAAGTACTTCATTAGCTAGCGTGCTGCATATGGCCCGAACGCTGTTCGAGGTTAGGCCTATGACCAGTAGAGGGCTATAAAAATGGTTGCGCATGCCAATAGAACGCCAAAAGAGATCATACGCATAGGGGCGGGCACAGAGTAGAAATTGAGTTGTGGCCGTCACCAACAAAATACAAAACTAAAATAGTACATTATGATACAAGTGTGCTATGTTGGTCATTACACTAGAGGCGGTATTATGCGCGCGAGCCGCAGGCGAGCGCGATAAGGAAGCCGAGAGTGTATTGAAACATAGCACAAGAGTTTCATACGACTGTTTTCGTCACACTTGCGAGGAAAAAACAATTTTTTTGATAATCATCAACCACACAGCGAAAACGTCAACAAACATTTGCGGAAAATGGCGCCCAAATCAATAAAGCGCGCGCAGGTTGACATTTACTTCAGCGGCATAAGAACTCTTTGTTGGTATTACAAAAAAACTGTGAGTATTACCCGGCTATATTAAGAATGATTCGTATACGTACGTCTAATTGCAGTCACGTACAAACTTGACTTTACCGGGTTATACCTATTATAGCACCATGTGCCGTAATGTAAAGTAAAAAGCAAGCGTGCGTAATAGCTTGGATTATGAGCCTAAATCCGATGCAATAAGATCCACTTTACGAGCAAGTGTGATGATAAATAATATAAATTCTAACATAATATGTATTTTATTGTTAAATGTGTTTTGTGAAAAGTCATAAAACTGAAGTAACTGCAGGAAACCTGCCTGCATTATATTAGCATATCATCCATAACTCTGTATAAATATTTAATTAAAAATAAAATTATGCAGAGTACAATTCATTGCTATATTAAGCTACAAAAATTGCCCAAATGTCATTTCAATTTTTTATCAAATTGAATCGTACAAAAGAATATAAGTAAGTTAAGTTAAGTTTGGCTATAAATAGATTCCGGTTATATAAATAGTTATTATGTTATACATGATATATGGTATAACAAGATAACCACATAGATAAGACAATACATCTGTCTACCATAAGGTTAAGGCTATAAATAAGTGCTTTTCACAGTCACGATACCGTAATATTTTTGGAGATAACGTGTCCTTGACAAAATGATACCTATTCATTCAAATATTATGATGATTAACCATAATACATAAAGTACTATGATAGCAGTAAAATCATTATCATCAGTCAACATCAGCCCGTTGCTACTGGATATAGGCACACTCGGCCTGATCATCATCACATCGTCATCAGACAGAAGACGTCCACTGCTGGACGAAGCCTCCCAATAGAGGGGTGTTGCCATAATCACCACGCTTGGCAGGCGGCTTGGGGATCGCAGAATGCTCACCACCGTTAACCAAGAGGACGCTGCTGCCCGTCCTCCGGTGGGGCTGGTTGCAGCTTAAGGACATACCCAGGTCCCATAACATATCCATATTAAATTAGATTAATTGTGACCACCAAGTTTTATTATGAATATTATGTTATAAATATGCAAATAAGTTATGAAAAAAATTGGTAAATATTTTACTTTTTAATGAGATTTTTAACCTTCTTACCTCACCGCCCACACTTTGATGGTATAGTCAGCACGCTCATAGTCCGATACGATAATTTATCATTATTGCATGCGCGTAAATGCATTATTTGTTTAATGCTAATACCCGCGAAATAATAATATTAGTCTTTTTGTTTTATTTATACGGGAATACTCACGTTTAATTAAATCGTATACTCCGACTATAGTTTCGATCACATCCGGTGACCTTTTTCAAAGAGTGAAAACAGAGCCCGACGCGCGTGCAGCTGCGTCCTGCTTAGCACTGCGCGCGCGACCGGCAACGGCCCACCGGGCTCTGTTTTCACTCTTTGAAAAAGGTCACCGGATGTGATCGAAACTATAGTCGGAGTATACGAAATAATTAAACGTGAGTATTCCCGTATAAATAAAACAAAATTGTGTCAAAACCACGTCAGTTTTCATAAAAAATATTAGTCTTATATGGGCTGTTTAATGTCATGTACTTAGTCATCTACGTGAAAGACGACGAGAAACTAATGTAAATAAAACAGCTTGTTAGGAATATCAAACGCCTAATTTTGTAGCTGAACGAAAGAGTTGAAATCTCAACGAAAAGTGCCCTAAAAACATAAATACTAAAAAGTGTAGCCTGCCTGTGTAGTGTAACCTGCTTGTTGTAGCATACTACTGATAAGAAAAGCAAAAGAGGTGTGATATTATTTCAGGCATTTTTTTACCAGGAATCACAGCTCTTTTATTTTTAAACCATTTGTGATAGTTTGGTATCATGCTGCTGATGGTACTGTCGCTAGTAACATATAGAAAACTTGACAGCTCCGTTGGTCTCATTAAAAAAACGAGTTACATCATAACCGTAACATTGAGTGGGTATCCAGTTTTTTTACCGACTTCAAAAAAGGAGGTTCTATGTTCGGCGGTATAGATGTATTTTTTTAATGTATGTTCACCCATTTCTCCGTCAAATGTAGATCGATTTTAAAAATTCTTTTTTTTTTTTGAAGTCGGTGGTTTTTTTTAAGTTTCTTGTTCTGGTTTGTTCTCAACTGTCACACTGTTTCTGTTTTGGTAAAAAAATACATCCAGTATGTTATGTACAGTGTAGTGGCTAATACCTTCTCAGCTTAACCTAATTGTGTATTGCAGTGCAATGTCAACATGGTGCAGGCAACTGCGTTGAAATATTAAGAGCCACATTCATAACGTAATCACGGTAAATATCCCGTAACTGTAAATATGTTTAAACACACACACACTGACATAGTCTAGTAATTACGTCAGTTTTCCATGTCAATAAACGATAAGCGTTTGACTTGAAATTGACCAGCTTATTAATTGACCTTCAATGAAGGTAATGATTATATAATATTTTAAAATAATTTTCAACCGACTTCAAAAAAGGAAGTTCTTTGTGTTCTTTGTTTTTTGTGTATATGTTATGCGATTACTCCGCCAATAAAAAAATTTTTTTGTTTTTTTTTGTTTGGTGGTTCATACTTCATAGGTGGTCCCATATTAATTATATCAAAATCGGTTCTGTAGTTCGTTTCAAAATAACTAGTAAAAATATGTCATGCTCAATGCATTCAGGTAATAGAAATTAAAGTAGTTTTTTTTAATAAGATATTTTTAAAGTGCAATCGAACGAAACCATCGTCCTATAAGAAAACCACTGACGTAGGTAATAGTAAAATTACCGTTTATTGCCCGTGGTCCTACCGTGTAGTCCTACCAGTAGTCCTTAACTCACGAATGAAAAAAAGTTATTACCTATACTTACCCATAATTGTTACGACTAATTTCTGCTTTTCGCCTAGTAAACATAATATGTTTATAAAAACTATTATGTTATTGGGTCGTTGCTCTTTTATCGTTTGACATTGCTTCTTGAAATAATCTGCCCGAATGCAATTATGTTGTTTTCGATGAGTTTTTTTATTACTACGATTAAGAATTAGAAATGTGATTGACCATAACTTGCCTATTGTTTAACACGTCGATCTAAAACTTAAACTTACCTTGAAAGAGGTTGTTTATTTTGTTTTTAAAGATATCCATATTGGTTTTTTTGGGGAACATAGGATTTGGCTTTTTTTTATAATTATAGGTTTACGTTTCTACCCTGCCTGTTGTTAAGGCCTCTATATTCCAAAGTTGCCCCTCACAAAATCAATGTTATTTTTTCAAAATCAAATTACTATACAGGTTGTTAGTTTGAACACCGTTATCCTTCTAGGATATCATTGTACTCATCATTATGAACAACTTTTACTATGTGGCCAACCCTGAAATTACGAAAAAAATACAGCTGTTCCATACAAAAAGGTTAATCGATCTTGGACAAAATGTATGGAACAGCAGATATTTTTTTTACCGATTTCAAGTTTGGCCCCATAGTAAAAGTTATTCATAATGATGAGTACAATGATATCCTAGAAGGATAACGGTGTTCAAACTAACAACCGGTATTTAAAGCCAAAAATCCTTCCTTCCTTAGATCCTTCTTAGTAACTTTCCCTGCACTCTGGATTCAAAGAAACACTCTTGCCTTAAAGATTCTTGTTTGCTCCCTTGGTAAACAACACTCTTGCCTTAAAGATTGTTGTTTGCTCCCTTGGTAAACAACACTCTTGCCTTAAAGATTGCTGTTTGCTCCCTTGGTAAACAACACTCTTGCCTTAAAGATTGCTGTTTGCTCCCTTGGTAAACAACACACACGGCGGTGTGATGGCCTCATTCGATATAAGATCTTATTTATACTTACTTCCTAGCCTTCGCGACGAGGTCCGCAAATGGTTTCTCCCAGGTATACATTTTGATGACTTGAATACCGGACAAGATTTCATTCATGAGACGAACTCGCTCGTCCGTCCGCAGCGCAGTTTTTAGTCGGAGGACTGACGTGCGCTTGCCGAGGTACGCTGAAAGAGTTTGACGTATTGTTATGCTAATAAGGATTCAAATGTATTATGCTGATAAGATTTAAAATACGTCATTATAATTAATACTTTATTGGTGAGTAGGTAGATACCATGGAACAGAGAACAAGGTACATATAAATTAAGGGAGAATAATATAAGGTAGACCCAGCCCCGGATCTAGGGGGGCCCGGATCTTCGGGGCAACCCAGGGCAAAATAGTTTAGTTTTGTCATTAAGCTTCATGCGAATGTCGAGGGGCCGTACTCGTAACTAACTCTTATTGCGGAACCGAATAGGCTCAACTGCCAACGCTGCGCGACTGTGAATTTTATCGCCCCGCAACACGGTTCGCAGTACGCAGGTGATCCTATTCGGTCCCGCAATAAGAGTTACGAGTACGGCCCCTGAGCTTGTACCAGGGCATGCTCATAGAAAACGCACCTAAACCAGGGGGGTGTCACTCCGCCGTTTAGGTATGTTCGGCCGGCGCTCCGTCCGGGTGGACAATGCAAGGCAGAAGTCAGTCGCCGCCCGCACGCTAGCCTCGTCGCACGTAACTAAGCATACGTCATAGAAAGAGAGTATATCTAGGTGAATATAGCGAATGTTATCCAGCGCTGTGCGAGTTGAATTGCTACTTTATTGCCTAGACGATAGTCCTTATTTATTTCAATTCCTTTGCGGAGTTAACTTTCAGTACGTAGTACTATTATTTATTCTGTGCCAAAACCATAAAATATATATAAACACCTAACGTAGATATACTTACAACAATGTCAAGTTTAAGACAGTATGCCGATTTTTCATGGTAACTACTGGCAAGGCCTCCCGCCTACTGCGCGCGCGCCTCGGCAGTACAGTGGAATAGCAACACTGTTATATACAAATAAATTACAAACTAGCTTGCATTGAATATGTCATGATTGTAGTTACAGATGTATTGTGGTTAAACTGTGTCAAAACACGTTTTCTATATCGTATTAAAATGTGTATTTTGTGGTTATACTGTGCGACTGTTTATTTATGTGTTCCTGTAGGGTAACAAACACACACTATGTAGACTAACGATATGCGGTATTACCTTGTAACGGTATGAACGCTAGCATGAACCCGACGCCGACGACCGCCGCCCAGCTGATCTCGACCCACATGAAGTACGTGATGATGACGGTCGCCACAGGACCGATCCAAAGGTAGTGCATGAATATCACTGCCACGTCGAATCGGTTTACATCGTTCGACAGAAGATTCACCACTTGGCCGACTGTCGTCTCGCCGAGAGCGGTTTTTGAAAGCCGTAGAGACTGCAAAAAAGCAGCGTTGAATGATTTGTTTTTTGTGTATTTTGTGTTTTTATGCTATGGGAACGTGAAAACAACCAACTGCTAAACGACCGCCTAATTCATTTGTCAATCATGACGTGGCGCGCGGCTGCCGTATCAAACTGGGGGGGGGGGGGGGGCGGACAATTGGCCTCCTCTGCCCTCCACCGGTCCTACCACTCCTAGCAACAGGAAGTATTCCGTTTTTGGTATAGGTGCCCGTTACCAAAGGCACACAAACACACACCGACTTCGCCAGCGAGGTCATCGACTCCCCAGATCTGTTAGGAGATCGGTTAGATTCTCTCCAAATAGCCAACCAGATCCAACCAGAACCGGACCTGGGTATGTCCTTAAACTGCAACCAGAACCACCGGAGGACGAGCAGCAGCGTCCTCTCGATTAACGGTGGTGAGCATTCTGCGATCCTCAAGCCGCCTGCCAAGCGTGGGGATTATGACAACACCCCTCTATTAAGGGAGAGGCCTTCGTCCAGCAGTGGACGTTTTATGGTTTATGACGTAGTCAACCAGATCAACCTACTAGGGCCCCAGGGAAAACCCCTTCTGGGGTGCCAGGGCAAGTCTGACCCCACTCCCGGCGACGGCCAAGCCGAGGTTCGTACCGTCTGAGGTGCCCTTGAGCTAGTCGCCCATAACTTAAACTAGGCCTAGCGCCATCTGCATGCGCTTGCCTAAAGTCCGGTGACGCTGTAGAGGCCGCCTGAGGCCAACAGCAAAAGTCATATCAAAAATTATCTGCCCTCCACTTCCACGGCCGCTGGATTCGTCATCATAATCTTTATAATTATCATTCTGTAGTAAAAGACTGGAACTCACGACAAAAGACACCCCAGCGTGGGATCCAGTGCACACAGATAAAATCATTAGCTGTTTTCTCACGTATTGGTATTTGCTAAATGTGTGCGTTTGTATTATGTTGTTTATTTACCAGATAGTCAAAAATATATAATATAAAATATATATTCACAAATGTAAACCTAGAAACGTTCCAACGTAGGGGCGTTCACAGCACGTTAGCTTTACGAAGCAATAAAAAGAAAGACTAACTGATAACCCCGACGCACCGTCTCGTCAAGTCGGAGAGGTCAGTGTATATTTTGGGGCCCGCGATCTACAACCGTATACCAGCTTCCATTCGGGATGCTCCTTCCACCGGGTGCTTCAAAACCAAGCTCAGAGCGTGGTTGCAAGAGAATTTGTTTTATGACATTGAAGCATATTTTAAAATAAGAGATTATTAACATGTTTTTTATAATTATTATTTCATTTTATTGTGACATACTTAATGAAATTTGACGTGTAACTTTGGTGTTATCAATAAACTATTTGTATTTGTATTTAGTAGCGAAGTTTCTTAAACAAATAAAAATGTATCCTTAATTTATCTTTATGAGCTTGCTCCTATCGGACGCTACATAAAATCGTCTTCTGTAGAGTTTTTTTCTACAAGGCTTTGTTACTTTTGGCTCGGTCCCACTAATGCCTCTCATATTTCTGGGCTAAATCCGAGAGCCAGAAAAATAAAACAGCTGTAAGAATAACGACACAAACTAAAGACACCTAAATACGGTTTTGCAATGTATCTACATTATGTCAGTGTTCAATACCTACCTACGGATTTCAATAGTTTAATTGAACTGATGGACACATTTAACTACCTGTCGTCTTATTCAAGTTCAGTGGCGTATAACAGAACCAAGGCCATTGGTACGGAAATACAAACTTATTTGTGGAGTTGAGTAGGGGAGACACCGTCGTATTTTGCAGTCAAAGCTGACAACCTTCGGTTGGAAGATATTAGTTTCATCTTTTAACCACTTTGTGACTCAGTCGTCATGGTATTAAAAACGGATAATCGCAATCACAACATACATATTCAAGGGCAGATGTTGCTATATATATTGTGTCTGTCAGTGTTTCGCGGAAGACGTCAGTAATACTTCGTGTGAAAAACTCCCTTTTGGTATTTACTCAGTTACTTCTGACTTATCTACACATTTGTCAATTTGTCCTTTCTATTTTATTATTTACGACTGATGAATATTGGCAAGTAAAAAATGGGTATCATAGAATGCATAGATATTTTTTATTAGCTTTCCTTATGAAATGTGAGCACATTTTGGAAGTACCTAGATTTTAACATCTACCCAACTCCCTACTACCTCTACCCCTGCGAGTTTGGGCTTATGTTTGATTTTTTTTTAACGAATCCCGTCCATTAGCTGATAAAGGCGTAGGTATACAGACAGAAGATAAATACTATAACGCTTCTATCTTACACAGTATTATAATAATTCTTCCGGAATACAAGGATATTTGTAAGCCGTGGCTAGGTAGCTGTAGCTCGAAAAAGACCAACCGCGAAACGCCAACATAGAATACTTAATAGTAGGATACAAGTACACATAAAAAATACGAAGTAGTGCCAAAAAAACGCTTGTTAGCAACGTTTTCAAGTACTTACTAGCACATAGTGATAAAATATATTAGCTTCTTATTATAAGTGTGCACGTGGGTTTTCAGAGTCAAGGATATTGAGCGCGAATGAAGTTAACAAACTAATAGATCATGCTTGCTTGTCATTTACAACTTCAAATTATTATTATTGTATCTAGTTTGGTATATTGTAGTTTAATCACATTATATGGCGCTACATGGTATGTAGATTTATCGGAGACACTTTTCACGACAGACTTGCAACAGTTTTTCTAGACCCTTAACTTGGGAAATAGTAGTCTATGTGATCCTGCAAATCCTGCAATCACTTCAAAAAAACACTAGGAGGAGGATATTTTGACCAATTAGATATACAACAAGGTATAATCATACTGGGTAAAGTTCTACAAAGAGCTTTCAATAACCCAATGCGCATGGGAAATACCCTACGCTTTTAAGAACAATCGCGGTTAAAATAAAGGAATATTCATGAAATGGTTTAAAAAAATGTCACACCGCTTTGATAGATTGACCAGAGAGCAAATGACGTTATGAATACATTAATAACGTATGTATTGAGTGCGGAAGTATTAACGTATTAGTATTACGTATGTATTAACAACAACCGTCAGCCATGTCAGAGGCCTTCGGGCGGCACATTAACTCTGACACTAGGGCTGGCCACTCAGCCTACACGAACTTACTTTTTTTTTTAGTGCGGATTTGGGATACCAAACGCTATACTCATAAAGAATAGACAGGTGTCATGACATCATCACTCCCGACACCCAATGACATCGATACTGTCTATGGACTCATCCTTGGTTGCAGGCCACACAGAAATGGCAGCGGGCGCGGACATGGCACGAGCAGCATTCAGATTTCATACGAAATACTTTGCAATAAGACACAATTTAGAACAAACCAAATGACGTGCATCAGGCGCGGAAGCGCCCTATCGACGTCATTCGGTTTGTGCCTTATTTCAATGAGTTTAGTATGAAATTTGAATGCAACGGCAAGCCGCCCATGCCATGTCCGAGCCCGACGCCATTTCTGTGTGGCCTGCGCCTTACAATTTAGCCGGGTCATACACAAGGCGGATAGACTGCAAGTATCGAATAGGTATACTCAATGACTCGAGTAGCGTTACGACTCTCGCAGTACGTTCAAGAGAATCAGGCTATGGCGTGTCAGGAAGAGCCAGGTGAGTTATAAAATTGAACTGGGCGGCAGATTTCATAGCACGTCGTCGGGGTGCCATAGCGATCGGCGCCCACCTTACTTCCAGTGTTGTTATTTGCGAGTTTTTTTTAAATATTTATCTTCAAGGTTAGTTGAATCTGGGATTCAAGTGACCTAAGGACATTGAAGAAAAATTGCAAAAAAATCTTGCTCGCTCTGCTCGTGCATTTCAGTTTCTTGTTTTATGTAGTTTTGTATATAACCGAATATAAAGATCTAACATTTATAAAGCTTGAAAACATGTTAGCTCTCGTACTGCTTTCAAATATTCTGACTGAGGTATTTTTCCAGACATAGGTTCTAATATCTAAGTATTTTTGTTACCTATTTATAGGCTTGCGTTTGACTGCCATCTTGTCTGATAATAAACGGAAATGCAGTCTATTTTATTTATTTCTTTATTTAATTTGTATTTTTCCATTCAAAACTCTTTTTCGTCTGTGGCATCGTAGCTTCCAAACGTATGAACCGACCTTTTTTTTATGTGTCTTGTTTCAAAGTGTTCTTATTGTGTTTTTCGCGTTGGAGGCTTTTTAATTTTTTATTTAGTTTTACTTCTCAAGTAAAATTGCTCAAACAGGTGCGACAGGATTGCTTGTGGCTTCAGATACAGAAATATATGCTATGACACTGGGAGACATTAATGTCCAGCAGTAGATTGGTTTGGGGTTTTATCATACTTTTATTACTGTAAAATTATTGATACTGACCGTGCGATGCTACCATTTTGCGATTTGCCCCGTTCTTTTCCGCATTGATGGAACCCAGGCCTTTGTCTTTACGACATAGTGGAAGAGTCGAGGCATCCTACCAAATGCAGCGGGTATTTTTTAAGTCTAATCTTTATTGTGTGGACATGCGATAATAACGGAGTTTTATTTCAAAGGTTACTACAGCTAGCTGTGGTTTGCTATGCAGGCGTGTCATATGACATGACATTCGATACGCTCGTTCCCATAGGAGAATCCGCTAAAGCTGTGCTCACAATTATTTTTTTACCATGAATCTTGTTTAGTCACTATCTTGGAGCGTAGATAAAGTACTTTTCGGGTATAAACTACATTTGCGTTCTATCAAAATTGAATAACTAATTTAAAAGAGTCAAGTCAGAGAGCACGCACAGCACTCACAAACTTTCGCATATTTTTTTAATTATAAATAAGTGGCAAACAAGCGACAGGCCACCTGATGGTAAGTGGTCATCGTCGCCTAAAGACACCTACAATACCCGGAGCACTATCAGTATCTTGTCTACCTTTAAGGAAATTCAATTTCAAAGTTTCAGTTATAATCCTAGACCGCATCTTCGTGATATGAAGGTCAAACGCAAGCCTATTCTGTAAACATATATTAATTATATTTTGATTGAAAGAACTAATACAATAGTAAATACTCACTTTCCTGTAGATGAGTGAACAGCACGCCACCCGGAACTTCATGCCCATGTGCAATATGGCCTGCATATATGGATGCACCACGAAGACATTCAGCGCCGAGCATAGTACCACGGCCCCAGCATACATGTACGCTTCGTGCTCCTCGATATCACTGTGGTTCGGCGTGTAGTACTCAACCAGTTTACCGAGGAACACGGGCTGGGCTATCCTGCGGGACACAAGGCAAAAACATCGATTATTTAGAATCAGAGGGTGCTATATAAGTAGGTCGAACGGTTGTTGGAAGTTGAAAAGACAGTTTTGTTTTTGTAAAACTGAATTTGCGCGATGTTATCTATCAATCGCAATCGCCTTCCGGGATTAGCGTGAATTGACACGATTGCAATCTTGGATCGCGGGTGGCTAACGGAATTGGCTGCGGAATCTTAAAGTCTCAGTTAAATAGTTATGCGAAGGACAAAATAAATAAATCGGTAAATGTAAATTTTTACACGACTGCCCAAAAAAAGGAGTGTAATGTTTTCAGGTTTCATGTATCTACGTACCATTCTAAATGCACGGACAGATTTAGATGTATCATTAGAATCCTTATACCATCCCGAGAGACACGGGCAATTTTTTTTAAATTCCATATGACGCCTGTACGGTGCCACATTCAAAGGAGAGAAAAAAACTTCAATTCTCTTTATACATTTTAGTACGTTTTTGCCAGAGAAGTAGTATTTTTTTATTTGTATTCTTATTTATAAAAAATACTATAATAGTGTCAGGTATCAGGTCTATCTGGTTTCCATACTACAAGCTTTGCTGAATTTGGGCTAGATGGCGCTGTGTGAAAAATGTCCACCGATATTTATTTATTTATAGAAGACTGATTTATGCATAGGGTGTTAATATAGATAATAATATAATGAGAAAAAAAACTACAACTATTGCAAGACATATTAAAAAACCGAACCGAATAGTGGCGAAAAACTATTTTGTAACTATTGTTCAAATTTGTTATGCTTTCCTATTGTCTTGTCTTGTGTACAAAATGTGTTTTTTTCCATTAATAAAATCTTATCTATGTCTATTATATATATATTGATTCAAAAAGTACTTCAACGAACTTAATTTGTATCTATAGGTATTACATGCAAAACATTTATCGTTCCATGCCAGTAACCTAAACAAAAACATAGTTATTACGAGAAAATACACAACTATACAAACACTAATTATAGCTACAGATGTAAGTTCGACTGCATCGTAATTATCTAGAAAATCCTCGCACTGAGATAATAAAACAAATAAATGAATCGTTATGCAGGCTGATAAGAGATGCTTTGTGATATTTGATAGCATATCACAATATTTGTCACACTGAATGCAGAAAGATAAGGTTTAGAATAATGTTTGCTTTAACTACCGAGACGATGATAAAATAAAAAGTTCGTATTGTATAGTGAGAGTTAATATGCCACGCTAAGGCGTCTGACAGGTTGCAATATTTAGTAAATATTTAAAGTATTTTTCTACATTTTACTTACAGATAACATTATTGGTTTTTGGATTTAAGCAACGAAAGGAAATAATTATTTACCTACCATAGGCGAATTGAAAGAAAATCAAGTATTTGAATGGAGCATGTATCTGATATGAAGTAAATGAAATTCTTACTATTAATTCCATGGAAGGGTATAAAAATTAGCAAGGGTGACAGCAATGACTTAATAAATGACTTATTTGTTTGCTTTTACTGTTGTATTATTATTATCAGTGTTTATGTATTATTTTCCATAAATAAATAATTGTCTATTGTCAATGTCTGCGAATCACGACATAGTAATAGAGATTCAATCAAAAATAAAAACATTTGCTAATCTACTAATGGTAGCGTTCCTGGTGCAGAGGAAGGCCATTGCCGTTCAACGTGGGAACGCGGCGAGTGTGATGGGCACCTTTGCACCGGGAACGGTCAGGGGCGGGTTATTTGATTAGTTATTTTTAAGGGTATAATTGACATTTATTTTTATAATAGTATTTAAAAAATAAACTACTATCGCATACGTATTTGTCCAAGTCTAACTAATATCACCACGATGATTTTAAAGACTCTACCACGTTTGTCTTTGCCAAATCTACTGAATACTAGCCAACGTCCACCTGGACATGTTCTTGTCGTCTTGTTCCTGTAGCAGTTCCGCTCGGTGTTCCTTGCCGAAGTAGCCGAGAAACGAGCCAAGCATTCGAGGCTGCTGAATCCTGGATAGAGATCATACAGGTCGTACAAGTATAAGATCAACCGCAATTGAGTAGCGGCGTGGTAACTATTGTGACGTAGTACTATTATTTATTATGTGGTATTGTAAGCTGTTATCCAGAGCGTTAAAAGAATTTAAGAGAGTTAAGACTTCGACCAAAGAAACAGACGAGTTTACACCGTCCGCGAACACATCCCACATAAAATTCTAGCCGGTGCGCAATATAGCAGGGGCCTTATTTTTGAATCGTACGCAAAGTTGCGCGCGGAGTTGGCCTTATAACTTTTTGCGTGAAAAAAGGTTCAATATCGTTCGAAAGTCTTGCGTACGATTCAATAATAAGACCCCAGATTGCATTCGCCAACGATTGGCTTGTTACGAACATTACTTATCTTAATTTTGCATTTCTAGCGTTATATCCTCTCAGCTTATATTTATTTGAGTAGCTAAAATATGCTAATTTTCGCAATGCATCTATGGTGAGTGATGTTCATCTGTTTCTTTTCGATGGCTTGAGACGACCGTAGCTCAACGAGAGCTTTAATTGCAGTCTACGTGTTTTTTTTTCAATAAACATGTTTCCGGCGCCATCTCTATAAATGTATATAAGTATTCTATCAGCTATCTGGTTTCCATAATAGAAGCTTTGCTTAGTATGGGGCTAGATGGCGCTGTGTGTAAATTGTCCCCCAATATTTATATTTATTTATTTTTTATTTATCTATTGGCAACGTTGGACCATACCCTTTAAAATCCAAATTAAAAAAATAATTATTACTGTTTTCTTGCAAATGTGTTGTAAAATTTTGTATGACACTCGTGCGAACTGGTTTTTACAAACTCGTGACTATGGTAAGCCCTCGACTTCGTCCCGGGCTTACATTCGTCTACTCGTTTGTAAAAACCAACTTACCGCACTAGTAGCATAAATAACTATTACACTGAGTCGACATTCCTAATGCACACATGTTACCGATTCTTAAATTATCATCATAACAAGTCTGGCGTACATAGATAACAGTGATTTATTACTGAACACACCGTAATATCACTTTAATAGGCAATAAAGTGGATTATATAATTATTACAGATAACTACAGTATGTATTTACATTATTTACTACAAAGTTACTTGAATTATTGAGGTAGGTTTTATAAAATAACCAATGGTTTGTTGTGATAATTTCCATTCAAAGATGTTACATACAATAGAGGAAAACCTCTGTTTGATTAGGAGTTGTTAGGAGTTTACACAAGCATGTCGCAATTGCTTATTGTCACACAGTTCTACTGCGAAACGCGAACAAAATGCGACAGGAAGGCCGACTGATTGTAGGGTTGCCACATCGAAATTAAATTCGAAAAATCGTTAACTATCATATCATACTACTATTATAAATGCGAAAGTTTGTCGGTGTGTCTGATTTGAATAAATTTCGGATTTGAATAAAACTCAGAATGGAGATAGCTTATTTTCCGGAATAACATATAGTCTACTTTTTATTATCATTCATCATCACGCGAGTGAAACCGCAGGGCTAGGGAATGCAAACCGGTTTCACCGAATTCAAAAAAACCGGTTTTTCGGTTATTTCAAGCATACAAAAAAAACCGGTTTTCATTGTTCACTTAACCGGTTTTTCGGTTTGTCAGTAAATTTTGTTTTCTTGCAACTGACAATAATAAAGACTGCTAGAATTATTTATGTCTTTGTTTTTTGTACTTATTTACGTACAATTACCCTTACACCTCAGAATCCATATCCACTTATCCAGTATCAAGCAAGTCGTTCATAGAATTTAGCTTAGATTCATTCCTTTCAAAGCATCTTTTTGTGACATAATTAAAATTATGACAAGCCAATTCTTTAAAATAATAACTTATACTGATCTTGATATTGAGAAATGTGTAATTCTACAGCAAAATTCGCAAACTTTTTGCCTCATTATATATTTTTTCAAAACCGAAAAACCGGTTTTAAAACCGGTTTTTTTTAGAAAACCGAAAATAAAAACCGGTTTTCATTTCGCACCGGTTTTGCATTCTCTACGCAGGGCGCAGCTAGTAGACTAGAGCTAGACTTTAGATTGTTTTATGCATAGCCGATACGTCGAGGCAAATAAAAATGTATTATTGTGCGCGATTAAGTTTTTCTCATATAAACATAATTACGAGTTCAAATCACGAAAGTTGGAGATTCAATTTTATTTCTGTGAAATACGTAATATAATTTAAAACGTAGCGCATAATTTACAGGAATAGATAGCGTAGGTTATACCTCAGGCATGCTCATTTTGTAGACGACTACCTAAACAAGGAGCGTAATGGTTTAGGGTTCATGTATCTATGTATGTATGTGAGTTTCTTTATTCCACCATAACTTCTAAATGCTTAAACAGATTTGGATGTATGGGGTATCGTTAGAATCCTTACATCATCTTTTTGAGGATCTAGCTCAAAGTATCATCCCAAGTGACATAGGCTGTATTTTTTTAATTCATATTATATACTGAGCTATCGTGTTTTAAAAATGTTGGCTTGTTTGTTCAATTTTTTGACTATCATTTCGATTCCATGCTCAAAAAATATCTGAGTTCGATAGTCGGACCTATATAGGTTTTAGATCCGGGTATTGTCAACACAAAACCGAAGAGATGTTGGTAACCCTAATTGATTGTGACCTGTAAGGTTACCTTCAACGACAAGGAACACCATAAAATATAATATTATGTACATAACCAATTGCCTTTTAAACGTTTAACCTAATTCGTGCCTTCTTTACCCACTTGGTTTAATTATTTTAACCTTGCCCCAATTTTTGGGGTCGGTATTATATGTATAAGTATGGATTCACCATTCACCCCATCCATCATGCAAGAGTTATCTCATTTTGTACCTGCTTGTTTCAGGTTATTCATATTTCCCCCCACTTTTTGTCCCCGTGTAGAACAGCCGCAGCACGCGCCGAGGACTAGTTGGTATTTCCCCGCGCGGGAACGTGATAAAGCTAGAATATGGATACGTATGTCTCGTTTTCGCGGGGGGAAAAAAGTTGATAGACTTTTATCACGGCTCACGTGTTAGGCGGACCGGAAAAAAATACGCTGTCCCTGTATCTTTTTAGATAGCAGTTGTAGCAATATCCATAATAGAACTCTGTCCGGGAATAAAAATACGGTTGGCATATCTACGCTCAACAAGGCAATCAAAACGGCAATGGCATCACAGTACAAAGTCCAGCAACTCATTCAACACAAATAATTAATACGAACATAGCTAACCAGGCCAAACAATTATAAAATTACGTATTGGAGCAACGAATAACGCGTCTCCTATCATTATAGTTTCAATGCATTGATCTGTAAATACTTCAATGTTATGGAATTAATTGACCAATATTAGGAGTACCCAGCGATGGTGATAATGGAATGGACGGGCCCAGCGCATGCAAATCGATCAAAATTAACAAGACAACACAATCAAGCATACATAGCTAAAAGTATGCATATTACATTTGCCGGAAAATAGAGATAGCGAATCTTTTTGTTTCATTTATACGGGAATACTCACGTTTAATTAAATCGGATACTCCGACTATAGTTTCGATCACATCCGATGACCTTTTTCAAAGAGTGAAAACAGAGCCAAACGCGCGCGCGCTATTGTCGGAGTATCCGATTTAAATAAACGTGAGTATTCCCGTATAAATAAAACAAAAATGTGTCAAAACCACGTCAGTTTTCATAATAAGATAGCGAATCTAATTACTGCATGACAAAAAGAGAACACATGTACATGTATTAGATGTTTGTATTGTCGTATTGTACGGCTCGCATGTCGCAAAGGCAGAGTATGATTGAAGCGAGTGGAGAGCCAGCGCTCAACATATCTAGTAGTCAACATAGTCTTCAAAATCTGTGCGCTTATTTCCCGTCCATTCATCTTATCATTGTCGCTGGGAGTACCTACATAATATTACCTTTAAAAACTAACTACTGCTTTAAACTACTTTGTAGTAGTACTCGTAGGACTCTGTTGCTGAGTCCGCGTGGGCAAGTACCACACCTGTGTCAGTTATTCAACTGCCAAGCAGTAGTGTGCAAGCATTACTGTTGAGGTTTGAAGGGCAACGTAGTCAGTGAAATTACTGGACATGAATATATTTGACATCTAACATCTAAGGGTGACGAGCGCAGTGCAGTGAGGCGCAGGATTTTGTTCGCAAGTTCACAATTCTCGCACTGCTACTGTTATGGACAGGCGCGATGCTTACCAACAGGGTTCTGCATTAAAAACTTTACTTTTTTAATTCCTAGTACTTACCTACTAGGATATTAATCGTAATAAGTACAACGATTAAAATTATGCCCTTACGCACACAGCCATCTATTATCAAACTAAGCATTGCTTGTAATACGAACATGTTACTATTGATGTATTAGATTGACTTTTTAAAACTTTGTTTTCTTTCTTTTTACCTATATCTTTAGAGAATGACATCTAAGTAGTAAATTAAGGCTCAAAATTCTGCGCGCCGCTATTTCTCTCAAGAAACATAAATCAGCGTGCAATTTTTTTACTGTCTACCTTTGGGTCCAGGGATGATTTGAATAAACTAGGTAAGTACTGAATTAATTCAAGACCTAAATCTGGCCTCCGAGGATGCGGTGGAAGTGGCCAGATTTTGGTCTAAAAAAATTAAAAAGAAAAAAAAACAAAGATTAAAATAAAATAAAATTAAATTAAAAAAACAACACAAAAAAATACAGCCTTGAATCATAATGATGATGATGAATGAATTTATTCCAACTAAAGTTATTTGAAATGTTGATGGACTAAACTATGCCGATTGATAAATTATATTCGAGTTTTCATACTCCATAAGTTATTAATTTACGTACAAAATGGGCTAAAGTACTAAATGTTTCCTGGCTCATCATTTTCATGTTTATTAATATTTATACTTTTTTATCATTTACAATCCTATTCAATGAAGAGACAAATCGATATAATACTTATTCTTGGACCTACAACTTTAAATAGTGGATTAATATCCCTGCCCCGTATTCTATGGAGAAGTGACCGGCTAGTTTACTGTTAAAAGTACTTATACAATTCTACTAAAAAACGTACCCTACCTTATAAAATATGGAAAGGTGAGTTTGTTTCTCTTTCACGCAACAATGGAGTAACCAAATATACCTAAGACAATATAATACTATACTAGTAGTAAGTATATACGTAATTTTTGGGGTAGGAGAGAAAGTGACATCTATGCTACTTTTTGCCCCGGAAAACCCAACAGTTTTTTAGAACACTGCATGGCGCAGTTAGTTTATTTTTATTTAATTATCTTATGTAGACGCTTGTTATTGTTATTGCAAACATTGCGCAAGTATTCGCAATTCAAAACAGACGGCAGCGGCGTCATAATCGAGAAAGTTCATCAAACCAATGTGTCCAATTGACCATTTTAGAGGGTACGGTCGAAGGATGAACGACCGCATTTCTTGGCTCGGCCAAAGTATAAACACCAGCTCGGCTATCTTTCACAATAACCACTGTTAGATAATAACGAGCTGTGACCGAGACCGGTCGGCTTAGGTCAAGAACAAACAGCTGCGCTGCGATTTATAAGGTCATTGTCCATTGGACTCTCTCAACATCAATCCGGCTAACTTCATTATTTTCCCGGTAAGGCTTTCCCAGCTTTGCAAAGAGAAATTCACTAACGCTTCGAAGTGACCTAGGTAACCTAAATCTTTAATGTGTTGTCAAATAAAAGTTTTAATAAGTATATCTACAGCTACACTGAATATTTCAGATTTGGGTTAAGTTAAAGATGAACTCTACAAAGTAACGCCTTTTTAAATCGCAAAGAGATAATGCAACATAACCTTAGTTTACCATGATTCGTGTTTATGTGGACCTAAATCAGTAGTAACTAATAAAATGTACAAATACCTACTAATCAACCACGAATCGTCACTCAATATTAGTCACTTCAAAGTCACTTGAAATGTTGATGTATGAGAAGATTGGAAAGCAAGATTTCTCGCTCAGACTCTTCGCTTTTTTTAAATCCATTGAACGTAAGAAAAAAGCCAAGTAGTGTTGAATAGATAGCTAGCTCTATGGGTAGTAAGGTGAGCGTGAATGAGATAAGCGTTGCTCGGGGTTAACTTTAACTGCACAGAAACATACAGATCGAGATAACGAACTCAGTGTTTTTGAAACGTCTAAACGGAGGTCTAAGAAGCTAACTATGCTTTTAGACGATAAGTTAATCTGAATTGTGTCTCGCTTTCACGCGATATTACTCAGCGAGTAATTGTCAGAATGCGCAGTTATAAAATTTAAAAGATCATAATTTAATTTAAGTTGATTGAGTTTATAATAACACTAGTGATCGCCCGCGACTTCGTCCGCGTACAGAAGAAATTCGGCACGCTCCCAAAATTCACCACTTTAAATCATCCCGAGCATTTTTTTTTTTTAAATGAACATAGTCACAAAAATTTGGATTTGGATAAAATCCAAATTTTTGTGACTAGAACTAGACTAGAACTAGTGTGACTTTGTACTAGAAGTACAAAAACAAAGGGCTTTCATACAAACCCCCCCCCCCCCCCCTTTTTCCCCCCTTGGGGGTCGAATTTCGAAAAATCCGTTCTTAGTACGGGGTGTACTGTACGCATCGAGACGAATACACCCTCCAAATTTCAAGTCTGTACGACCAGCGGTTTGGGCTGTGCGTTGTCTGTCAGTCAGTCAATCATTGAATCAGTCAGGACAGAGTCTTTTATTATATTAGATAGATAGATAGATAGATAGATGTAACAGACATACGAATTTACCACTACGCCGATGATACCCGGTCTGATCAACGAGAGAAAAATATCTACCTATATACAGAATCGGTTTCCCTCTCATTTTCTCTTTGGTCTGTGGTGGTCTTGACTGCACATCTGTTAATGGTATAAAATAAGCTGACTTACGTGTTACACTTCCGTGAATGCGCGAGAGTGCTAAAATAGAATGTCCATTGTCCAGATCTGTTCCTCACAATCTGTTTACACAGTTATAACTTCACAACTTATGTGGTTATATCTTTTGAACTGTTCAGATGTTACTTAACAACATTATATAATCTATAAATGAGTTTCTACATTTTACAGGTATTTTGTCTTAACATTACCTAAGACCGCACTGTAAAGTTGATGAGCTATTTCAAAGCTCAGCGAGCTATGGAAAGACCTAAGCTCGGCGTTTCTCAGAGGGATCGTATCTGAAACGAAATAATTCGCCACAGAACCAGTCACTGTCTTCACTATACAATACACGGTAAGAAAACACCAAGATTCTAGTAAGGAGAGATTTAATGAGATTTCTCATACATTAAGGCTAGCTTGTAGCAAAATTGTTTTTGTTTAAATGGGAATGATCCAAAATGCCCGATATTGAACCAAAATATTTTTTTTAATTAAAATTGATCATATATTTTAGCATTTTGTCTTTTAGTCAACGCGATTTTGAATGTTTGGCTCGATAGAAAAAAATTACAAAGTAGACACTAACGGTCTTACTAAAAACGCCGCTCAAACTTAGTCACTGCTTAAACTTCTCTGTCTTGTTCTTGCACGTGGCACTTCACGTCAGAGAGAAGTTGATCTTAAGCAGTGATTAAGTTTGAGCGGCGTTTTAAGTAAGGCCGTAAATCGGCATTTCGATTAGGTAGAACTAAGAAAATACATTATGAAACCACGTAAAATGTATATAAATAGATAGAATATTTAGTATTAATCAGTTTTCAGATTTTTAAGATTACAGTATTTGTTTGTTATATTTTTAAAAACAAAGAATAATCTACCAAATTTAGCAATTCAAGCGCTCGCGCCTTCTCCTCTCTCTCGCTCGCACCTACCGTTTAGTGCCTATCGTTTACTCGCCTGGACGTACCTCGCTACAACTGGGCCTTAATAGTTGACTGAGTTTATAATAACATGTAACAGACATACGAATTTGGTCCGCACAGAACCAAAGTCACTGACTCCACTGTACAGTAAACGGTAAGAAAACACCAAGGTTGTCTATAAGGAAAGATTTAATGAGACTTCTCATACATTAATCGGCGACTCCTAATACACCGCAAGAACGGATTAATAATTAATAATAATTTATTCAAAAAAATTAAAAAAAGTCTGACAAAAATACAACTTATGTAACATACTTAGGTCTATAAAACACGTGAGCCTGAACTAGGTAATCCTGTTTCAGGCGATTATCGGTCGTTTAGTCATGAAGCTAACAAATGGCTTCAAGTGAATTTCCCAATATTACAGTGAGGCATGTGATGTCATTGGTACAGAGTGCGGTCAGTGCCCACGTCTAGTTTGAGTCCACGTCGCGATCATGTTTACTTTACTAGGTTTTCCCAGCTGTGAGCGGAACGGAGCAAATTGATTTGTCATTGTTTGTAATAGAAGAAATAACATTATAGTTTCAGTTTATCGTCATATTGTGTAACCCAAGTCATAAATGGAAAACTGAAGAGCTGTAAGACCTTTTTGGAAAATGTAAGATCCCTCATTTCGTCAAACTCTGCAGGACACACAAAGGTTAACATTACATCTTTAAAGGCATTTCAGAAAAAAAAACAAGAATATAAAATATACCTAACTACTTGACATGTAAATTTGTATTTATATATACAACACATAGAAAGACAATGGAAAAAATAAATATAAGTACTTTTAATTACAATGTACAGAATCACGGAATGAGATTATTTAGTTTTAAAAATATGACAAAAAAAACTAGTTTTATTTTAAACTAGCTGCGCCCTGCGATTTCATCCGCGATTCCTGGAATAAAAAGTACCCTATTTTATTCCAAAGTGTCAGCTACCTCTACACCAAATTTCATCCAATCCGTTCAGCCGTTTCAGCGTGAAAGAACAACAAACACATACCGACAAATTTTCGCATAAATAATATTAGTGTGAAGTGTGATAGTCTACGAGATGTAGCCGATCAAGGTGCGTTACTATAAAAATACGCTTTAAAAAAAAACTTCTACGTCAAATACTGGATGACATCTTCATATTTTCTAGTAATTTTAATTTAAAAACCTTACTAATTAACCGAATTCGATAAAATGTATATGGGATGGGAATGCATATGTATATGGGACGACCTCTGAAGACCTACCAAATAAAAAAAGAATCATCAAAATCAGTTCATAATTGGTAATCGCGTAACGTACAAAAATTAAATTTTAATTGAGAACCTTTTTCTTTTATTTATACGGGAATACTCACGTTTAATTAAATTGGATACTCCGACTATAGTTTCGATCACATCCGGTGACCTTTTTCAAAGAGCGAAAACAGAGCCCGACGCGCGTGCAGCTGCGTCCTGCTTAGCACAATAAAACAAAACTGTGTCAAAACCAAGTCAGTTTTCATAATAAAATTGAGAACCTCTTAGAAATTCTAAAGCACTATTAAGTTTTCGATTATAAAGTAGATTGATGCCGTTTTCTCTTTGCATTTTTTTTTCAAAATGCTCAATAGCCCAGATTAATTCGATTACTTTTATTTAAAATGTTCCATCCAACAGCTCTGTAGGTAATTCATTGGCATTGCTTATAAACTACCTGATTTACGTGTATGAAAGACATTATTACTCTGAAATTACGAGTATAGATTTAACAATACTGAAGGGTATGTATGTACTCATCATTATGAACAACTTTTAAGACGGGGCCAACCCCGAAATTGCGAAAAAAAATTTGCTGTTCCATACAAAAAGTTAATTTAACTTTGACAAAATGTGTGGAACTGATTTATTTGTCTCGATTTCGGGTTCGGCCCCGTAGTAAAAGTTGTTCATAATGATGAGTACATACAAACCTTTGAGTATTGTTGAATCTTTTTGTTACACATTGTATATGTATAGTCTGTAGTTCGTTATTATCCGCATTTTTCCGAAATAAAGTAGTATTTGTCAATTTTAATGATACATACTTTTTTAACGATGACTCTGGCGTACTATCTGCTCAACGAGAGAGAAAATCAAAAAAAGATTTTATGCTCAGTCGGATCGGATCCGAGTCTCTCGAAAGGGCAGAGAGGAACCACGTGAACTGACAAAAGAGAAGAGTGCAACCTTGAAAAAACACTGCACAAATCACCAAGGTTGCTTCATAGAGTAAGTAAATACTAGGTACGTAATAGGTCGCCGTAGCATATTGACGCTTGGAACCTTACATGTAGCAAATGCTTTAGTTACTCATTTATGATATCAGCGTAATGACGTGCTCTATCTCAGAAAAATCTTTCCAAAAAGTCTACTAAGATAGCACAGGCATCTCGTCACCAAGATAAGACTCAGGTTTCCGCATTTGCATAGAAGGCGTTAAATCACGATCCGTGTCTCGTTCGTTTGATTGGTAGTAGAGTAGGGCTTTATTGATCGTGTTATCTTATCAACTATTGCCATGATGCAGCGAAACTATAGGTACCTACCTAAATATACTGGAGATATGATAAGGAATTTATTAATTTTAGATACTAGGTTAGCGTATGACATTTCTACGGGTAGGGACGTTTAGTTAGGTTATTTTTTTGATCCAGTAATCTGAGATATACTCGTAAGTTTAGTTTGAGTAGTAATTCAAACCGAGTTGAGTCGGACATGTTTCCAGGGGGAATTAAATGATGACGGATTGAAAGCCACGAACCGGTAAACGAAGTTACATGCTCACATAGTTTATTTAGTATTAAAATGTACAAATAATACGATAGTATACAATGACTGTATTTTGTCATAAATAAACATTGATGTATTTTGTTGTTTTGTCTTGTAATGTGATTGAAATAAAACCACTATTTAAGGGAAAATAGTTCATATTGTGAGAATGGGAGGTTACTGGCTATAATTAGGTATAGAGGGAACATGGTCTGCGATTCTCCGTACATAAATAGGAATTTTTCTATTTTCTTCCTGGATAATAGAGCAATTTTTTTAAATAAAATCTAGGTCTACAGTCTCCTATTCATTTCCTATTTTTCATAAAAGATATATACCTACCCAGCGACGGTGATAATGGAATGGACGGGCCCAGCGCTTGCAAATCGTTCAAAATTAACAAGACAACACAATCAAGCATACCTAGCTGAAAGTATGCATATTATATTTGCCGAAAAATTTAAATAGCGAATCTAATTACTGCATGACAAAAAGAGAACACATGTAGGTACATGTATTAGATGTTTGTATTGTCGTATCGTACAGCTCGCATGTCGCAAAGGCAGAGTATGACTAAAGCGAGTGGAGAGCCGGCGCTCAACATATAGTCTTCAAAATCCGTGCGCTTATTTCCCATCCATTCATCTTATCATTGTCGCTGTACCTACCTACTTTTATATACATAATATGTTTTATAGCTAAAGAAAAATAGCCCTTCATAAATCTTGGTGTTCCTTAATAATGGGTATCATCCCCGTCCACTTCCGGAACTGATATAGTGGAAACTATTAGTGTTTCAGTAACTAGCTCACCCCAATTTTAGCATTGTGAATCTATTTGCCCTGATGTCTACAAGGTAAAAAGTAATTGGTTATGGCAAAGATAATATAATACTGTAATGCTAGGCTTCGTAAGGCTTCACCTGCGTGACGCTTTACGTCCAGTTATCGAAATAATGAACGTGCAATAAATAATGCACTTAACAATGCGCTACATGGGTGGCCACACTATCATTTGACTTTGAAATATCGCCTAACGTTTAACGACGTTAATCTTGCCACTAGCCTATTAGCGTGCTAACACCCGGCCATATCTACGTACTGTATCAAATACCGCGCTAAATAATGGCATTACACGCAGGTGAAGCCCTAGCATTATGGTAAATCGTTACATTAAAAGGAAATTTGATGCTCCATACATTATTTTTAACTTTGTTTGAAAAATATTAGTGTTGGTACATGACATGACCCAGATAATAGACAAAATAAAATATTAATGCATGAAGCCATAAAAGATGTAAACCTACCGTTAGTCAAACAAAGGTCACTTCGGTAAGCCGTACTGTTTAGCACACGCTTAATTATGATTGATGTGTACTACTGTGTAATTTTTTCTATGTCATCAACAGCCAGAAGATATCCACTGCTAGACGAAGGCATCCCCCTAATAAGAGCAGGGATGTTGCCATAATCCATACGTTTGACATACGGCTTGGAGATTGCAGAATGCTCTCAACCGTTAACTGCGAGCTTCTGGAGGTCTTGGATGTAGTTTTAGGACCCGGGTATACCGGGTCCAACCAGCACACGCTTAATTATGATTAATATTTATTGTTGTGTAGTATTTTCTATGTGACAGTAAAATTACTGACTGTAGTACGGGAAGATGTTACATTATTATTAATTGAAGGGTCAATTGGTCTTATTCTTGTATTGACACACTGAAAGGAATAGAAAGTCCTAATATGAATGAACACAATAAAATATAGGCAATTGTTTATAGAGGTCATATTAGTATTTAAATTTAATACTGGCGGTAAGATCAAACTGGACAAAGACCTTGTTCTTTGTGGAATTAAAATGTAATGTGTAATGTGTTCTTAACAAAATACTTACCTAGATAAATAACCGCAAATACCGTATTTCAGCTAAATTGAGATGCGTTTTTATTTTTTTATACATGACACTCTTCAAAGGGCACATCACTTTTTAATTAGTCTGCCGGTGCCAGGCGCACCGCACCGCGCTTGTCATCATTCCTTGATAAATGTTCCCAGCATGATCGAAACAATAATCAGTGTCCGGCTCAATTAATGGAGTTATTCACCAACTTGACTCGAGGGGCTGGACATGCGTGTGTCCATTTGGTGAAATTTATAGTAGGTAGGTACTTATCACTTGTTATTTCGTCATCTGAACACGCTTGAATTTTCACGCGTGTCTAGATAGTGAATCCTAGTGAATCTTAAAATTAATAACATAATTGTAATCGTCTACTGGACATAATATTCATCATATTTGCAAAAAAAAAAAAGTACAGTCAGATTAAAAATCGCGAGAAGTTCTCGCTAGAATCTCACGAATTGCTAGGTACAAACATCCTCATGTGAGTAGGTACCTATATAAATAAAACAAAAATATGTCAAAAACTCAGTATCACAAAAAGCAAATCACTTTATAATCATAAGGTACCTCAGTGTATAGCGCAGTAGGTAACCAAATGTTTGCAACACATTTCGTTCCATAAACCTATCATACGTTTCATATTTTCGTGACATATACCCACTTTTAATATCGATTTATATTAGCACCTATTAGGATAATTTACTAAAATACTACTTACCGAATACCGCATTCCATAATAAACAGCACAAGCCCGTAAAGCATGCACCGCCATGCGTATGCCCGCATTATAACCCGGAGTAGGCTAGGTTTGCGCTTCGCCCCAGCGCGGGCCACCTCTTCGTCCCATAAACGCGCAAACTTGTCTCCCAGTGGACCTGAAATATAACCATCTTTTAAACAACTAAGTCTTTCAGTTTTATCTGCCATCGCAAGAACATATACATTGCTGCATAACTTCAAAAAGGACTAAAGTTTGATCCATATTTTTTGTATGTTCCATTATAAGAATAATACAATTATTTACTTCCTTGTTCAGTATGGTGTCTGACGATAACGAAATTTGTGAACCGATTTACAACCTTCTTTTCTATGATTATATGTACAGGAAAACTCTTGAGGTAGTGCCACAAAAATGTCATTACCGTATGTACGGTAGTAAGCATGCTTTGCTAGGTTACCTTCTGGTTAAAGTCTGTTTCTTTAAGAAAATTGTTCCAGGACAAATAACTTGATGTAAACATGCAAAAACGATTTGCGAAATTTGGATAATTTGTCCCATAAATATTGAAAATAGTGTAACAATCTGATGGCAAAAAAAAACATGATCAGCAGAGAGAGGTCAGTGACCTAGCTCACGCCACGTTGACCATCTTCATCATCATCATCCACAAGACACTGCTGGATGAAGGCATCCCCCATAATAGGGAGAAATTACCATAATCCCCACGCTTGCCAGGTGGTTTGGGGATTGCAGATGCTCACCACCATTAGCAGAGGATGCTGCCCGTCCTCCAGTGGCTCTGGATGCAGTTTACAATCTTACACATTTATATGTCTACAAAACTTACTAAATAAAAACTCAGGAGCACGAGAACATACTTATCAAAATAAACCAACACTTACCAGATGCATGTTCTTCTAAAGGTTCGTATAGATCTTCCTCTTCCATTTCTTTCTTTAAACCACTCCAGAACATTGGCAGAGTCCATCTAAGAAAATAAATCAAATATACTTACATTACTTACTAGTGTAATTTAGTTCTAAGTTCATATCAACAGACGGAAGACGTAAACTGCTGGACAAAGGCCTCTCCCTTAATAGGGAGGACTAACTTAACTAAGAGGATGCTGCTGCCCGTCCACCTGTGGTTCTGCATGTAGTTTTAGGACATACCCAGGTCCTATTTCCAATTTATTTCTAAGTTAAGCAAATAAAACTACTGCATAATCCTGAATATAAGCCTCACTCATTTGGTCACTCAGTTTGGTATACTTGAAAAAATATAGCAATTTCTACCTATAATTCCTATTTCATTTGGAAGCATCAAGTCTTGTTTTAAACTTCTAACTATTCCTTTGCTATCAAGCTAGCATCTAACTATTTCTAATCAAACGAACAACATCTGAGTATTGTTCTAGACAACTGGCTTTGTAACACCAACACCAAGAGTGGAAGATAAGATTGGTTTGCAAATCAAGATTAATATTATGGAATTAAAAGCTTGTGTAAAGTCCTGCCACTGAGAGAATATGTTTGATAGCTATAATAACATTGTCTAAAGCTGAATGAAAACATTTAATTATTTTGCTATAGCTAGTATAATTGGCAACCACAATACAATACAATAACTCTATATACCTCCACCTGTATGTTTATGTATTATAATTGCAAAACAAGTAACTAGCAAGTGCTTTCATTCAACTTTAGACAATGTTATTATTGTAGCTGTCAGACATATTCTATCGGTGGCCAGACTGTAGTTAGAATACAGAAATCATAAAAAATCAAGTAAAAAATACTAAAGAAACATGTTTTATGATCCATATATTCATGATGAGGGTACTTACTCTCATTATTTAGCACAAAAATGTTTTTAAAATCCACAGGAGGTAGTTACAGCAGCTTTAGGGAGCCAGACTAGTTGCTGGGTGTTATTGTATCAGTCATAATTATATTTTGGTCTAGTTAATACAAGGAGGTATGGGAAACTTGTACCACTAAACCACCTGGGTCTGGAAAATGTTCTAAGCCTTTACTAGAATGTTATGGGATTCTCAAGTATCTGCTACTGCAATAGTAAGAAATCAAAATAAGGGCACTTACGCAAATGTGAGAGCAGATAAAGGATTGGCTGATGCCCTTGGATGTGGTGGGCGCCCTTTCTTCTTGAGGGACTCCATGGCACCTGGAATAAAGTTACTTACTTAAAAGTTTGGCGCATTACACTCTCTCTATATTACGATGTGATAAAAGCTAGGTACTTGATCTTTTTGTAAGGACAAACTTATTAAGCCAGCTTATTTTCCATGAAGATTGTAGTTTTCTAATAATATGTAGCCAGAGAAGTTTATAATTCATACGTACCGTTTTGAAATGTGGTTTATTTCTGAGAATTCAAGTCACATAAACAGGAAACCGCATGACAGGATAAATACCGGCCACTACCTGCTCCAGTTACACAAAAAGAAATCCACTCTAAAGAAAATTTCGGCTACCTGCTTTCTGCACATAAAAGCTCTTTTCTGATTCTAACAGATGCCACATTAGAGAAATTATTGTGTGGTCATTATGTGATCCTAAAATTACTTGATTCTAAGAGAAATGGTATTTGAATAGTACGACACGATTAATTTATTTAATGGACTGTGATCCGCCCGGCTTGAAATTTAAACGCGAACTGGGCCTTTTTTCGTCCACTTTTAAATAAGTCAGCTCTTTGCCTTCTTTACTTTACTTTGAATTGAAATTATATCCAGCCAAATTCCTTTGAAGATTAATGAAGTTTGATTGAAATTTTGACAATCGGACCATCTGTCTGATCTTGATCTGACACTGACAGACATGAGCAGGGCTGCAAGCTTGGTAGCACAGACTGGTGCTACATGGCATATGAATAATCGCTAGATTGCTTGAAGATTATTATTGTACGAAAATTTATAAGTACTTGTCTACATTCACTAAACACATTTATGCGATATTTTTTTGCTGTCAGTTCTGTTACATTCTGTATTATTGATAATTAAACAATGTGTGGTGTTTGGTCACCAACCACCATCTTACCATACCAACTCGCTCGTATTCGCAAGGAATGTTTTTTTTGTTATTTTGCCCTTAAGGCAGGCTAAAGCGGTAAGGCCATACTGCCTACGATCTTTGTGAATACCCTACTTGCACTCGTAAAGTAGTAGCAACTCTTCTACAAGCTTTTTTGGAGTTTTGAAGACAACACGAAAAGACATATTTTTTCACCCCATTATCATTTGCGCGCACTTCATTCGGTACATAATGAATCACAACTATTTTTAAACAAATTATTATCACACGGAAATACACGAGTTTTAGAAATAAAATGCAGCGAAATAATCTTTACGCATTCCCGCCAAAACTCTTACCTGGGCCCTGTTTTATAAAGCTACAAATTTTGTACTTGTAGTGAATAACTGGCAACACCACAAAAATATTGAGTACGGCGCTTTCTAAAGCTACAAGACAACCAGTGAAAGTTGAAACTACAAGTACAAGTACTTGTATAATTGTATATAAGTTAAAGAAAAACCATCTACCTGTAACTGGTAACTTGTAGTTAATGGTACAAGAAGCTAGTACAAATGTAAGCTTGTACTTGTAGCTTTATAAAACCGGCCCTGGTAATAAGCGACGATGTGCCTGGTGATGAAAAAAGTCGATCGATCTATTCACTCTGGAGAGGCGCAAATACTATTTAGAGCTAGACTAAATATATCAACATAAATAATGCTAGATCTAGCAACACTGAGAGCATGAATGACAGCAGAGAACATTTCTCTGAATGACAGGTACACATTTTTTTTTTTTTTTTTTTCTTAGTTCTTGGCATCGCACGTTGTGCATTCTGCCAGTGTCAAGTTTATGATTTTGCAAGTATTTATATGTAAATCAAGTCAAATATGTAATGATATCACAGTCAGTCACACGAAATTAGTCATAGTCGAGTCCAAGTCATGCCCTAGTAAAGTTGTGGCGACTTTACTATGAGCTTCTACGGAGTTTTGAAAACAACACAAAAAGACATGTTTCACCACATTATATCACTTGCCCACACTCGTGCATGTAATTCAACACTCAATGAATAAAACACCACCATTTTTAATCATTAATTCGCGAAAATACACAAGTTTAAGAAAATAATAGAATGCAACGACATGATTTTTCCGTGTTCCCGCCAAAACTCGACAGGTACACATGTAGATGTCATATGATGATATGACATCGACAGACACGCAAAATAGACAGCAGACTGGCGAGAAAAAAGCAGAGAGATAGTAAAACTCTATTTAAAGCCCTGCCTACGAGATTAGGCGGGAACGCGGAAAATCTTTTTGTTTTTGTTGCTACTGTCCCATTGCGAAACTTGCGTGCGCAACTTTGCCTGGAACTATACATTTACGTAGTATTTACTTACTCTATGCTATACATAGGAACAAGGAAGAGTTTTGGCGGGAATACGGAAAAATCATGTTGTTGCATTCTATTATTTTCTTTAAATTGTATTTTTTTGTGAATTCATAATTAATTAAAAAGGGTGGTGTTTTATTCATTGAGTGTTGAATTAAATGCACGATTATGGGCAATTGATATATTGTGGTGAAACATGTCTTATCGTGTTGTTGTCAAAACTCCACGAAGCAGAAGCTCATAGTAAAGTCGCCACAACTTTACTAGAGCAAGGCATGACTTGGACTCGACTATGACTAATTTCGTGTGACTGACTGTGATTTCATGACATATTTGACTTGATTTTAAATAAAAAAACTTGAAAATTCATAAACTTGACACTGGCAGAAAGCACAACGCGCAATGCCAATAAGTAAGAAAAAAAAGGCGTAATAACATACTTGTCATTGTCAACCAAGCAAGATTCAGATAATAGTACGGCACAACAATAAAAATAAATAAATGAAATAAAATAAATAATGTTCTGTTATATGTGTAAATTGTAATGAAAGAAATGTGACTTGAATTTTGTTTGTGTATTTTTAAAACTGTCACAATGAATAGGTATTCGTACAAAACACTTACAGTTTACACACTCGCTATATTTAATAATATAAACTTGTTCCTCTTCCTGTAGTTCCTTTTTTAATTTTGTCCAATTATGTGAAACAGTCCTGTAAATAGGTAAATTATTGTATAGTTTACTAGGCGCTGATACTACTGTGCTAATTGACCGGGTAAAATGCTAAAATTATTCATTAGACGTAACAGAACCACAATGCTTGCCAGTGTTGTGTTTTTTTATATTGGTTGTATCTTCACCTATACCGTTAACCATATGGAGTGTACTGAAGCTGTAAGTACTATCACTAGAGATAAAGTTTCAGATCCCTTATGCACTTATAAGTATGCAGTGTTGGTGCTTAGCGGACCAACTAATGAGGCTAGAAGAGATGCTATACGAACAACTTGGCGTAAACTCAGTAACAATGTATTCATAGAAAATGGAGAAATATTATACAAGTGGAATCATACGTGGATCGGACAACCAACACGAGAAAATGTTGTAAAATTTTACTTTGTACTTGGCACGCAAGGCTTGAGTGACTCGGTTATGTCCAAATTGAAGTCTGAGAACAGCAGAAGTAATGATTTGCTGCTTTTAGATAGTTTTGAGGATAGGTATGAAAATTTAGCAACAAAAATGGTACGTTCATTAAAGTGGATCAGCACTAACATGAGAGGTCTGAAGTACCTAATTAAATGTGATGATGATTCGTTTGTGAGAGTTGATTTGATTGTTAAAGACCTTGAGGCATATGGTCCGCATATGAACAGCCCTGCTTTGAGTGAATACATCAGTTTTAAGGTGATTTGATTTAAATATTATATTGGTTTTATACAGAATCTGAGTAATTTTCTAGTATCACCATCAGCTAGAAGACGTCCACTGCTGGAAAAAGGCCTCCCCCTTAATAGGGAGGGGTTGCCATAATCCCCATGCTGGCAGGTGGCTTGGGTATTGCGGAATGCTCATTATTGCTAACCGAAAGGACACAAGTCCCATACTCCTGTGGTTCTAGATGCATTTTTAAGACATAACCAAGTTAGATTTTTCCAGTAAATGTTAAAGAAAACCTTTTTTATGGGTGTTAATCACTCCCACAGCCCCTATTATAGCAGGCTTCTGAAGAAATTTGCATGTTATCATAATTTCTATCAGAGAGGCTTACTGACCTATGAAATACAGGTTTTAACAAAAACAAACTTGCATCATTTCAAGATCTTTAAATTGTTTGGGTTATTAAACTGTGGGTTTGAAGCCCCCCACAACCTCATTACACAACCATATTAGGGCCTGGCTCCAGGTAGCACTGTTGTTTGTGAAAGGCAATTATTATAATTTTTCAGAAAAACCTGCCTTCCTATAAAGGTCTTTACTGGGGTTACTTCCATGGCAGAGCGAGGGTGTTTTCCACGGGTAAATGGAAGGATACAGACTGGTTCCTATGTAACAACTACCTGCCTTATGCACTCGGAGGAGGATACATCATATCTCGCAGTATTGTTGACTATATTGCTAGAAATTATGATTTTCTAAGGTAAAGCCTAGCATCAAAAATGATGTATGTTTCACCTAAACCATGTGACACAGGCAACTATATACTAGTATTATATAAGCACTAGCTGCACTCTGCGGTTTCACCTGCGATTCCTGGAATAAAAAGTAGTCTATGTTTTATTTCAAGGTATAAGATACCTCTATACTGAATTTAATCCAAATCCGTTCAGCCGTTTCAGCGTGAAGGAGTAACCAACATACACACGTTAATGTGATACAGTGTGATGTGCCATGAACTCTTCCTTGAAGTAGCTTGTAGTTTTTTTTTTTTTTTTAACTGAAATGATAGTTCGTCATTTTATTGTAATTTATAAACTGTGTATGTATTTATTGTTATTATTCTAACTGTCAGGAGATTACTACCTAAAGATCACAAACCACTTTCTACCTTATTTTTTACAGACTTAAAAAAAGGAGGAGGTTCTCAATTTGGTTGCATATTTCTTTTAATGTTTGTTACCTCAGAACTCCATCATTCCATCTCCATCAACTGACTTGGATATTTTTTTTTTCATTTGAAAACTTTCAGATAGAAATTTCATCAAAATCGGTTCAGTAGATTGGTTATTAAAAATCAAAAGATTGTAAAAAATATGTAATCCAAGAAAAAGAAATATGCTTATTAAGGTTGGTTGATTTATTTTTTTAAATGGCTTGTGTTTCAGTCTGTATAACTCGGAAGATGTATCAATGGGGGTGTGGACAGCATCACTAGACGCTATCAACAGAGTTCATGATACCAGATTCGACACACAATGGAAGTCCCGAGGCTGTTCCAATCAGATGCTCATCCGACATAAACAGAGCCCACATGATATGTTTCAATTGTATAAAACTCTCGTTCATACGAGAGGGGATAAACTTTGCAAAACAGAAACGTCAGAGATGGAACCCTATTTGTACAAATGGAATGTTTTGCCAAGTAATTGCTGTACATAAAAGAATAGGATCAAACAATATACTGGACCACACATAAAGAACTGGCAAGTTCCTTAAAATATTATGTTAGAATGGAAAAGCTCCTGAAATATATTTAGTTGTTACCTAGTCCTGTAATCATAATGTAGTAGTTACAAAGTAATGCCGAATTGAAATAAGACATTTTGTAACAGTGCATGAAACCACTTTTATTTATAAACTTTGAACACAAACATTAACGGCCTTACTTAAAAAAACTTTTCAACCATTATTCACGGCATAAGATGCTCTGCCATCTTCTCTCTGACGTAAAGTTGCTCATGCTAGAAAAGGACAGAGAAGTTTAAGCAGTGACTAAGAGAATCGAGATTATTTTAGGTAAGGCCGTAAGTATATAACAAAATATTCATAAAATAATAGTTGGGTCTAGTTTTATTAGTATCCACTGATTTCTTGTGTATAAAAATAAATTTAAAAATTATGACACAGATCAGTAGAGCTTGCAAAACAATCCGGTAGCAGTCGAATTCAATAAAATTATAATAAAACATTTTCAAAGGTACAAATTAGGCATTCAATTACTCCAGAAGACTGGCACCTATTATCACAATACATTATTTATTGAATAACTAATAAATTAGATGTCAATTGTGTAATTTCGTTTTTACATCGATATAAGTTTGGTTGTTAGAGAATGTCGTCCGAGATAGTTCCTCTCGAAAATATTTGATGGTTCTCTGGAGTCCATCTTGTAGTGATACCTGGAAAATTAAATTGAATTTCAAATGCGCTAAACCGGCAATTATTATACAGAAAAGTACTATTAGGTCAAGGGTCAAGTTTATCACTTGACTGTTATAATAGGTAAACCCTGAGTTTAATCAATTTTGGTAGATTCTAGAAGATTCCTTTCCTGAAGAAGGCAGTGTTGGAAGGGTAACATGGGATGAGTCTGCGTAGCTACCTCAGGAGCCTAGTTATCCGCTTATCTATAGATAGACCGCTGATCGCTAGACCATCGGTCGGTAACGCGCGGCCCTCCTGCTTGTGGCCCGCGACTGTTTTGTAAATAAGTCTTATTTTTTGGCCATTCTAAGAATTTCAATTACAATTATGAAAGCTAATATACAAAAAAAAAAAAAACCTTTTTGCTGTTTTAATATCACATAAAATATAATACTTGATAGCTTTTATCAAAATTATTAACAAGTGCGGCCTTTACCTCATTTTACTATGTGGCCCTTTGCCAAAAGCTTGCCGACCGCTGATGTAGATCCATCGAATTGTTGCCAAAATTAATAATTCGATGGATCTTAGATCAGCGGTCAGCAATCTTTTGGCAGGCAAGGGCCACATGGTGGTAAAATGAGGTAGGCCCACAGAAAAGCGAAAGCCATACTTCTTAGGTAGAACGGCTGTCATAACAATGTTTTGACCAATTGGATGGAAAACCGCTGTCGCCAGTTTCACAGAAAATTTTATAGAAACTACGACGATAAAATGTCAATAATTGGTTGCGCATTTGATGTAAAACGCTCGAAATGGTATTTTGCAACAGATTAAAATTGATCTAATTACGATGCAATGTGGTTTGGTTTCTTACGCGTCTATTAAAATTGTCTTTTTGAGTATTCTCAGTTTAAAAACATGTATATTGGTAGAATTGTCATAAAGCGCATTTGCACTTAATGCCGGCTAGCGCGGCCCGTCACATTTCCGTTCTATTCACTTCTCTCTTCAGTGGGTAGGCCGCACTTGTTAATAATTTAAATGATATCAGTATTCTTTCCATAGTTTTTCACAGAGACATATCCTGGTAAGTAAGACGACGCTCATACGCCACAGTATTTTCGTGTTAAAACAGTGCTATTTCTTGTCTATAAACGTCATTCTTCAAAATATCTTCACAATGTAACTTGAGAGCTACGCGCTCACTAACAACGTTCTGGGTTTAGATCCACATCTCATTTTTATTTCTACTTAGGCGTTGTCCTTCGTAAACGACAATAGGGACGAACGAAATATGCATGTGTTTCAATTATTTAAAAAAATCTGATGATAACGTCGACAAAATAATTGAAATCGGCTGGTAAAGTTCTGAAATATAAGTGTTCAAAGTATTTGGGATGAATTCATCTGTGCCTTTCTAGCAAAACTATAGTATAGAATTTGTTTGGAATTGAGTTCTTTGACGTCATAAACCTAGTATATGACGTCAAAGAACGCCCAACGAAAAGAAAGCGCCCTCCTTGTGTAACATGAAACTAAAATGTTTATAACTTCGTTATTTGTGCATAAATATATTAAAATGTTCCTTTCGATAATTTGTTTTGTTGCTAGTCACCTTTTATGCGAGTCAATAAAAAAAAACACATGCATTTTCCCTATTACGCGACGCGACTGGAAAATCAAGCAGTCGTAGTCCCTACACGTGGTCTACGTTGTCCAGTTTATGCGATCCGGTACTGGGCCCGTACCGTGACATCTAAAACCATGGTTGTTAGGTTCAGCCGCCGATGCCGCGCGACTGTGAATTTTATCGCCCGGCAATACGGGTTGTGGTCGCGCAACGTGGGCCTAAAGAACCTAAAGAGAATGGTTCCGCAGTCCGTGGAGTTAATAAACAATAATATAAACAAAAAAAAAAGAGAATGGTTTTAACATATCACAGTATACGGCTCCTGGGGCCTTATTTTGAATCGTACGCAAGAGTTGCGCATGCGAGCTAAGCCGATCTTCGCACGATATTGTTTGAAATAAGGTTTAATATCGTTCGGAATTCAGCTCCGCTCGCATGCGCAACTTTGTGTACGATTAAAAAATAAGACCCCTGATTCGCAAGTCGCATCGCGGTTTATCGCTTTCCGTAACTAATATACCGTAGGAACGAAACCGTGAGCATGTGCAAACGAGACCGTGGAGGACCGTGGAGCTTGTGCTATTGCAATGCGAGGCCACAGAAAGCATACGGATAAAATCGGGACTCCGCAAGGAAACTCAACATTAAGCATGCATCATAACACCTGGCGGAATCGGGGTGGAACAATTATGCCAGCTACCCAAGGCGGTGCTCTAGTAAAGAGCTCGGTAGGTTTGGGTAGGCTGGTAGGGGGGGAATGCACAATACACCCCAAGCGGGACGCCAGTGCAGGACTCATCACCCCCATTCAGAATTAGAAATAGATACCGTAGGACAACGGGTAAGCCAACGTCTTCTCACCTGAACTCAATTCTATGCATTATTATTTAAATATGAACCTTACTTTAGGTTTCCAATTTAAATGTTTCTCCGCCAAGGAGATGTCCGGCCGCCGCCTCTGTGGGTCGTCTTCTACGGCTGCGCCTGTCGACACCGTGCTGCGACAGCCAGGGACTAGATTCTTTATGATCATTGCAAATTCTGAAATACAATAAAAGAGCACTATAAGAGTGTATAGGAAGAAAACTCGTGGGATATGAGGGCGCTACTGTGCTATGAACCATTTACGGTCGTGGGATTTGAGGGTGCTACTGTGATTCAGATTCAGATTCAGAATTATTTATTAAAAATTATATTGTTAAATATTATTAGCTTATACTTACGATACTATAGCAAAGTAATTTGTATTTTGAGTTTGAAATATTTGCCAGAAGGAAGGAATGGATTTAAAAATAGTAACATTACACTATACAACACACTTACACTTTCTGTATGGTAGGACTCTACTGCAGAGTCCGCCTGGGGAAGTACCACACCTTTGCCAGTTATTCAACCGCCAAGCAGTAGTGTGCAAGCATTACTGTGTTCCGGTTTGAAGGGCAATGTTACCAGAGAAATTACTGGGTATGAAGAGATTTAACATCTAATATCTCAGGGTGACGAGCGCAGTGCAGTGCGGCGCAGGATTGTGTTAAATGATAAATAAAATAATAATGATAAATGATAAAAATGTACCTAAGTTTAAAATTTGTATTAGTAAAATTTTATACATAACCTATACATACAAACAATGTAACTTGATAGTTGTAAGTATTTGTTTGTTAGTTTAACTTTTTTGATAGCTTTGTGTTCAAGATACCTACTCTAGACTTTTTTAAATGTTGGTAAATACTGCTTCGAAATTATAAATGCTGTTTACACATATTTGGGCGTATAGTCTGGCTAAAATAGTACCTAGCTGATAATGTATATTTTTTGACTATGTTCTGTTTTGTGTATCGATAAATAAATAAGTATTTACCTATTTTAGTAAAAAAATACTTTTTAAATTTTTTTCGAATTATGAATTGAGTTTGACAAAAGAAGACAAAACGCTTTTTAACTAAAATAGGTTTAAAAAACTTTTTTGTGTATGTATCTAAACCGTCGAGTTTAAATCGACTTACGCAAAGTAACGCCCGAATCAATCTACATAGCAAAGCTAGTGATGAAAGAAAAATTACCCTCAATAGTGTGTTCCACTGGGTTCCCAATGTTGACAGGCAGGGAGTAACTGGACGCCATGAGTGCTAACAGCCCATCCACGAGATCTGACACGTAGCAGAATGAGCGCGTCTGCTTCCCATTGCCGTACAACTGAAAGCAGAAATTATTATTGTACAAGCATAGCTCTGAAGCAATGGAGAGAGCTATGCTCGGAGTTACTTTGCGCGATAAAATCCGTAACAAGGATATTCACCAAAGAACCAAAGTCACCGACTATAGCTCGCAGGGTTTGCAACGTGAAGTGGCCATGGGCAGCCCACATCGCTCGAAGAACTGATGGTTATCATGGCGAAGAAAGGTTCTTGAGTGGCGACCGCGAACCGGAAGACGCAGCGTAGGCGCGGCCTCCCACTATATATAGGTGGACCGACGACATTGTAAAAGTCGCGGGCAACCGGTGGATGCAAATGGCAGGTTGTCGTACAGTGTGGCGGTCTAAGGGGGAGGCCTTCGTTCCGCAGTGGACGTCTCCGGGCTGACTATTATTTTATTGACAAGCTCTTAAATATAAAACCTTGGTCATGGAACTATGATTTTTTGCAAAAGGTACACTTTGTTAAAAATAATGAAATGAGAACTTGGAAACCCAAAAGCCAGACGACGACACTTAACTCATAAAGATGGGTAGGCGTTTAAGGTATATGTGAGATCAAAAAATATACTATAGATACATAGCACTGACCTCTATAATACAAGTACGCTATGAAAAGCAAAACTCAAAAGCATTGGCGTGGACCCCGCCAATGCTTATACAGATATCATACCTCTCCAGCTAATATTGTTTAATTTTAATAATGAACTTTAAAATCCTGTAATAGCGTTGTAAAACATTTGTGAGCGTGTAAAACATTCGGCATCGTAGCACGTCAGACAATTGGCGCGGTCACATCACGTGACTGAGAGCAAAACAAGGCAATAATTACGCTATTTATGCCTTATTTTGACGGTGCCATTTTCGAGCGGCGATCTACGATTTACCCTATATTTCATCGCAGATTTTAGTAATATAAGCTTGCATTTCGTTGCTAGCTCGCATGGTGTTGAACGAAGATAATGTCTATGATGGAACACGCTTGCCTAAAATAGGGGAGCGAATTCCGCTGTTTAGCACTTCGCACGATAAAAGTGGAATTAAACCGTTTTTTTACGAATATCAATCATGAAAACATTAATTAAAAAATAACCTCAATACTTTACTGTTGTCGGGTACAAGATTGGAAATGGATAAAGCGAAATCGCCTAGTTAGTTACTGGAGTTAGTAATGAAAGAGCCGGTGGTACGCAAGGTGGCTAATTTAAACTATCTGAGACAGAGGGATCGTAGAAAAAATCTAAATACTTAATTAAGGATGCACCACCCGACGGCTCGAACTTATCGGTGGGCGTGGCTAAAAGCATGCTCTCTTCATCAAAAAAAGTGTGGGAAACAGAGAAAGAAAGAGAAATGAGCGAGCAAATTTTTTCATGTTGACCTTTAGCTGAAGGATTGTGATGAATAAACTACTGAACTAATTTATTCCAACTAAAGTTATTTGAAATTTTGATGGACTAAACTATGCCGCTTGATACATTATTTAGAGTTTTCGTACTCCTTATGTTATATATTTGCGCCCAAAGTAGCGTTAAAATCGAGCTAAAATACAAGATGTTTCCTGGCTTATAACTTTCATGTTTATTACTTTTTTATTAATTTACAATCCTAGATAATGAAGAGACAAATCGATATAGTACTTAGTCTTGGACCTACAAAATTACATAGTGGAGTAATAGTACTTCCCCGTTTCTATGGAGAAGTGACCGGCTTGTTTACTCTTAAGAGATAAGAAGCAAGCATTTTCGTGAATTTGTAGTAGATATCTGGTATGAACTTTAATAAGAGAAGGGTGAGGATCCTTTTAGGATCGGAAGCCAAGACACATCATAGATAGTTCCAGCTTCTTCGTTTTTGTGTTATCTGTCAACTAAATCTGACTTATGCGACAATACGATGGCTTTACAATAGTAACGGAGGTAAGTTGTTACAATAAACAGTCGATTATTGTTACTAAGTGCACAATTCCGGCGTTACTAATTTCGAAATCAACTCACACTTGGAATGTTCCAAAAGTACACGATAATAAGCAATTATACCTTATTACCTACACTCCATTATCTTCGTCGGCACGAAGACTTAGATAATTGTTAAGTAGGTACTAAAAATTATCCATTGTTATTGCATCAGTTAAATCAAAATAAATCGCGCCTCACATTACTAGGAATAATAAACATAAAGCGGTTTTGTTTACAATATGAAACTCATTTTGTAAGAACTTGTTTCGTGATATGTGTAATAAAAGATTTCAAGCAAAACAATTACACTGGCCGACATTTTTTTCTTGTTGCAATAAAAAAATATTTTCATAATTTAAAAAAATGCCCAGGAAGTCTATTGTACTTTGTTCTTGAAACTCAATTTAATAACATAATATTTGTTAGCCTACTCTCCGGTGCTCTACCCTTGGTCATAACGTTGTCGCTCACCATCAGGTGGGCTGGTCGCCAAACATACATTCCAGATAATAGATAATTAAAAAATTGGCATGTCTCTACTGGAGTGGCCCTTTTTTCTTTTTTTCTTAGTTGTTGGCATCGCACGTTGTGCATTCTGCCAGTGTCAAGTTTATGAATTTTCAAGTTTTTTAAAAAAAACTGGAACTTTAAAATCAAGTCATATATGGCATGAAATCACAGTCAGTTACACGAAATTCGTCATAGTCGAGTCCAAGTCATGCCCTAGTAAAGTTGTGGCGACTTTACTATGAGCTTCTACGGAGTTTGAAAACAACACGAAAAGACATGTTTCACCACATTATATCACTTGCCCACACTCGTGCATGTAATTCAACACTCAGTGAATAAAACACCACCATTTATAATCATTAATTTGCGAAAAAACACAAGTTTAAGAAAATAATAGAATGCAACGACATGATTTTTCCGTGTTCCCGCCAAAACTCGGAGTGGCCCTTAAGGGTCTTGGTTATTAACTATAGCAAAGTTGATCAACCCGAGGCCCGCAAGCCAAAAGTTGACCCGTCAAAATATCTAGCCTTAGCCGCCATGCTCTCAAGCCGCAAAACTATCAGTGACGGTATTAGAAAAAGGAAGGAAATATGATAGCTCAATAATTTTTGCGTAGTTTGGCTCGAAATAACGGCGAAATACAAAATTAGTCGATCAACCACCATATATACAACATCAACTTACAGTAATAGTCAAATTCTGCAGTGCTTGCATGATAAAATTAGATACGACGCGGCCGTCTGAAGCATGCATTCGCGGCCCGTAAGTGTTGAATATCCTTGCGACCCGCACAGATACATTTTCTTGTTTTGCGTAGGAATACGCAAGCGTCTCGGCGACTCTCTTGCCTTCGTCGTAGCACGCTCGCGGCCCTGGAATGTTTTATAACACCATAATAATAAATACGAGAAACAAAAATCGTTTATTCATGAACGAACATAAAACTCTTGTATGTTCTGTAGTGATTTAGTGGGCATTTAGAATTAAAAAAAATACTGGGTGTTTAATTCCCGACGTACCATATGCACCATAGACTTTTAGACAACGGACATATTCTTAGTATCAATGTACTCATCATTATGAACAACATTCAATATAAGCCAAACCAGAAAAGAAAAAAAGCAACCATTCCACAGAAATGTCATCTTTTGATAACATGTTTGGAACTGATTTTTGTTCCACGATTTCAGGACCAGTCCCGTGGTATAAGTTGTTCACGATGATGACATACTTTATTACAGCTTGAAAAATGAAAATTGGTGGTCATTGACCACAGCACCATCTATCCCAATACTAAGCAAAGATAGATAGAAACTCTTTATTGTGCACACCAAACAATAGAAAAAGATACAAGAACCTTATGAGCTAGTGCCACAATTGGCGGCCTTATCGCTAAAAGCGGTCTCTTCCAGGCAACCATATGGAAGAATATACACATGAATAAAGATGGGAGATGCTAAAAACACTTTTATAATTATTAAAACATAAATATAACCTACATATTTATACATAGATACATTTATGAAAATAAAAAATTGCAAAGCTTGTATTATGGAAACCAGCAGAGGTATTTACAACTCTATCGGAAAGCTTTCCGATAAGATCCACATTCTCAGTCTCTGAACACTCTCAGTCAGTCTTTGTTCTGTCATCCTGAAAGTAGATGACTGGGACGGATAATGTGAATCCGAACGGAAACTTTTCCGATTCAGTTGTGAATACCCCTGCAGATACAGCTGATATAATAGTTTTTTTTTTTTTTTTTAATACTTACTACTACACCCAGACACAGAACAAACATCTATGTTGGTCACATTTTTTTTGTGTCCTGGGTGGGGATCGAACCCACGCCCTGCAGCTCTGAAGGCAGACATGCTACCAACTAAGCTATATGGCAGTCAAATAATTATAGTGGAAGAGTGAGCCATCTCGATTCATCGAAACTCAGGATAGTATGTGTTCGAGGCGTTGCCTTGGAGTGGTTATAATTACAATGATAATTAATGTTTTTGTTTGAATTATTGTGTAAGGTCGCAGCTGTCAAATGATACTGTTGCGTTTTTTAAACTACAATAAGTTTGTATACGCTGTGTGACCTATGCGTCAGATTTGAGATCAACTGTTTTTTTAATAGGTTGGTTCAAAACAGCTGGTCAAATATACACAGCCTGACAACTATTAAAAAAGATGTGTCTGCGTCATATTTTAGTTTTTATTAACCGACTTCAAAAAAGGAGGAGGTTCTATGTTCGACTGTATGTATATATATATTTTTTTTTATGTATGCTCACCATTGAGCTAATATCTAAAGAGTCACAATCTCTAAGTGAAAACAGTCAAAAAACGTCCGAGTGTCGTTGTACATACCTACACGGGCATTATATAGTTCACAATTGTTCGAATTTAGACGTTAGACGTACGGTCGCTTGTTTAGTGTTCAATGTATACTTGGGCGCTTGTGTCTTATAGTAGTTCAAGTCGTTCAAAAAGTCAGCGCAATGCGTAGCGTGCGCCGAGTTTTGTCGCGGACATATTTTTTTTACGTTTGTGACTCTATAGATATTAGCTTAATGATGTTCACCGATTATGACCTTTTTTAATAAAATTAAGCCTACCCTCGCAAGATTGGGCCTTATTTACTACGCTGGCCCAGTTGCGGGTACCATTGAACTTTTTCTTCGGAGGTTTAAGGTTTCCTCCACCAAAATCCCAGTGGTATGAAAATCCATCAATAAACTCTAAAGATCTTAATGGTACGGGCCCAGGATTTGAATCTGCGATCTCAAGCTTTCAAGTCAAGCTATTTTCTAGCTAGGTAATCACAGCCTTTTAACATTCGTTAATAGTCTACTGTGATAGGCTGATTATGATGAAATACAAAGTTGCCTTCAGTTTCATGATTAAACCATCAGACTATACTATGATAAATCGTAATAATTGAAAACGATAAACTTACCTATTGGGTTCACATGCCCCCAGTAGGACTCGGGTTGTGGGTGCACCATAGGATCGCCATAAACTTCTGACGTGCTGGCTATTAAAATTTTCGCTCCAACTCTCCGGGCAAGACCTGCGAGAAAACACTACAGAATAAATTAAATAAATAAATATTGGGGGGACATTTATTACACACAGCGCCATCTAGCCCCATACTAAGCAAAGCTTGTATTATGGAAACCAGATAGCTGATAGAATACTTATATAATATTTTTTTGTAAATACATACTTATAATACATACTACACCCAGACACAGAACAAACATCGATGTACGTCACAAACATTTTTGTCCTGGGTGGGGATCGAACCCACGCCCTACATTATTGAGGCGAAATAAGATTGAATAGACCACTACCCTAATGAAGAGCTGTTAGAAATCAGTGGTACATATTTCCATATATGTATTAAGTTTGTGTAGCTTAACACTGGACACATATTTCGTCAGTTTTGTATTAAACCTGCGGCCTTATCATGGATGTTCGTGATTCTGATCGAGCATGCCATCCCGCTCGTACCAACTTACTCGCGCCATGCGCCCTCCCGCTCGCGTTCACGAACATCCATGATAAGGCCGCTTGATTGTGATATGGGAGTGAACATGTGTGAGTGGGAGTGGAAAATCGGTCTAATACATTGGTATAGACCGATTTTCCATTGTAGTGCTGGGCTCGTTGACGTCACGCGGCTCTCGCCGGTTGCGCGAGTCTGGGCACTACAGTGGAATATCGATATATTCAGTAAAAATTAGCTTGCACTGAACATGACATGGTTGTAGTTATGAATACTAACATATTGTGGTTCAACCATGTTTAGACACATTCTCTAAGGGAGAAAATCTTATGTACTTACTCCTATCATAATAGGGTAAATGACTGATATTTAAATCTTTGAAACCAATAGCTTTGATGAAAAATTTAAGTAAATGTAGTATGTTTATTGAAAAAATAATTTAAATCGGTTATGAGTGTTCTGATATATGAGCGTTTAAAGTTGTTGGTAGAGAAAACTCTGTCCCATTCCCACAAAACAAAAAATGACGTCAGGGCTTACTTGTCAGAATAGAGTTTATATGGCGTACAGAGAAGTGACGTCACGATTTGTTGTTTCGCTTCTTTATCTAGCATGATATTGAAATGCTTATAAGTTGCTTATTTTTGATCAGATTTTCATTTTGTTTTCATTAATCTGCTATATTTATGGGTCACATTTTAATAGGACAATAAACAAACAGTCATATATTTTGTATGTGTCTCAGCCACTGACCTCTATTATACAAAGTACGCTGGACTTCATATTGTCGATAGCAAATTGAAGCCATTTTGGCGCGAATAGCCAACGGATAGCAGTGTGAGCGTCTATGGAACTAATATTTCGTAATACTATTATTGACACAAATGTCAATTTTAGTACCGGAGATGCTCGAAAGGGCGCTTCAAATCAGCACAAAAAAACTGTAATTTCCTAGACAATATTTAATCCAGCATACTTGTACAATAGAGGTCAGTGCTCTCAGCGCATTTATTTCCTTTTATTTTTGGATGAAATTCGGTATCGAGATAGTTTATACCTTGGAATAAAAATTCCAGGAAGTGCTGGTGAAACCGCTGGGCACAGCTAGTAATTATTATTTATTTGTTGAATTTTTGACTAGCCGCGCCCCGCGGTATCACTCGCTATTCTACAGGAACTATTTTTTTTTCGGGATGAACAGACCTACCTCCCTCCGTACCAAATTACATCCAAATCCGTTCAGCCGTTTTTGCGAGGTTTAGTAACAAACATCTAACTGGCAAATTGTACAATTTGAGAAAGGGTCATTTTGGGAAAGGGTCATTTTGAGAATGAGACATTTTGAGAAGGCCATTTCGAGAAAAGGACATAATGCGCTGAGACGCTATTCTTTTTTTTGTGACTATACTGTGTAGGTACATTCTTGTTTTTAAATCTACGTTTGGGTTTAGGGCTACTCAGTATACATACCTAACATATTAATAGTTCCTAAAGTATTAGTTTTGATAGTCTTAACTGGGTTTTTCATATAATGCGGTGGGCTTGCAGGACTAGCTAAATGGTAAATTTCATCTGCCTGAAATATAAAGAAAAAAAACATTTAATTTTTATTTTAATAACTTGAGGTTAATCTTCTGGTAACTCAGTAAAAAAAAAACATGCGTGGTGAATTTACATGACTCGGGTTCCCATACAATTTGGATGTTTGGGCTAACCAGAATTTTGCAAAGTACATGTTTTTCAATTAATTTTATCTGTTACCAATTTGTAATGTAATTTAAATAAATGATCACAAATTGTAGTCATTATTTTACTACAAAACTTTTAAACTTCAATTAAAAACGCGTCTCAAGGTTAGTATTGCGTAATTTATTTATGTATAGCACAAAACTTTAACATGTTTTCACGTTTGCTTAAAACAAACAGATTCGCGATTAATACGAATAGCGACTATAGCCTGTCCATTAAGTCAATCGCTTTTTGACAGTTCATGCAAAGTTGACGACATAACTTTGTAAAGCGTCTAGCAAATTATACCCCATACTTTGATCTAGCTTCTCTTTATAATGTTACATCAATAGTTGACATAACCTTGTAAAGAGGTAATGCTAGATTAAACGAATTAATTTGTATTGGTTATAATTTGCTAGACGCTTTACAATGTTGTATCGTCAACTTTTCATGAACTGTCAAAAAGCTTTTTACATTGATAGAGTATAGAAGACATCCAGACTGTATTTAATGGGAAATCCACTAAGGCAGCATATTTCGCTGTGCAGCAGTTCAAATAACGAAAGTTTTATCAAAGCGTTTCAACTGTCCATTATACAGATAACCTTTATACATTATGATAAGATAATAATGATTAGACTTGTTAGAATATTACTCAAATACATACACACTTGAAAGTGGTACACTTACATCGAGGAAATATTATGTGGCATTGTAGAATGGTACACAAAATTGGCATGATAACACTGTGTTAAATATCTTAAGTGTCATTGAAATAAAGTAGTAAATGAAATTACCTAAAAGAAACGTTCGGCATTGTTTTTTTTTAAGTTATTGAAAATAATACAGACTGCTAAGTATACTGTTTCAAGGTAGATAACGCAGTATCTAATTTTTATATGTGGTGTACAATATGTGATGTAGTTTCACAGACCAATAAAAAAAATTTGATTTTTTTTCCTAGGCATCAATATTTTTTTTGTTTATGCCTTATTATGCACCATGCCACCAAGGGCGGATCCATGGGTCATAACCTGGGGCCCCCTGGGCTGGGTGTAGGTCGACCACTGATATTTTTTCTAGTTGTAATCGAATTGGAGACTGTCCTTACTACCTCGACCTAGACCTCTAGACTCTATGACCCCCCCTGACTTAAAAGCTGGATCCGCCCTTGCACGCCACAGGACCTTTACGTTGCATGCCTTTGAAAAATTTCAGCAGTTTCAACTTCAAATACAAACCTCAACATACAGTGGGCTAACTATATCATGATGAATCATCTCAAAGTTACGGTGCCCAAACCAATGTTCCACGTTTCGCTTCCGACCAGTGTAAAAGTTATCTACAACAATAACCTCATGCCCTTGTATCATTAGGACATCTACGAGGTGGGAGCCGACAAATCCTGCGCCTCCTGTCACCTAAAAGTAAAATTCAATCAGGATTAAACAAACAACCTCCATAGAGATACCTCACATGCAATACCCGCTCCGTACATCAACAAAAAATATTGCCAAGAAAATAAAAATTAAAATTGTTCTTATTTTACTGTATCTGTATAATATCGTCATGTAAATGTAGACGTAAACAAGATAATACTACAATAATAAACTCAGACACATTTAATTTAAAAAAAAACACAAACACAGTCACATTAAAATAAACAGCATTTCCAACAATAAGTCTATCTCTCATAGTAAGATCCCGGTCAGGCTTGAAAATCTCAAAATAAATGTATAAACTCAGATCTATGCTGTGCAGTGCGCCGGGCATGATTGCCAGAAACATGATCAAAATAAAATCCACAAGTAACTTTAAAAATAACTACTTCAAACTATTATAAGACCACCTCGAGAGTAAACCCATTCAAACAAAATTACATACATACCTATTACAGCACACTTTTTTTATTTGTAGGCTTGCGTCTGACTGCCATCTCGTCTGATGTTAAACGAAGACGGAGCACACTTGCATAGCTCGCTTTTGCTTTTACTTCCTTCTTTTTTGAAGTCATTTAAACTTACTATCATTATTACATCATTTAAACTTACCAATATTCTTTTTCTCTGTTTATAACCCAAGAATTCAACATCTGGATATTTTTGTGGTACACGGCCCTCCAGAATTGCAATCTTCTTTTCTAACTCCTCTATTCTAGCTTTTGCTTCTTGGAGCTCACGAACTGTAGTGTCATCACTGTTTTCCATTTTATTTAGATGAGCATACTCTTCTTTTTTGTTATAAGTTCTGTAGGTCAGGTCTTGAAAGTCATCAGCTATTATTTGGTGACGTTTACCAAATTTATTATTATTGATGTCTCTTGATGATATCAGATATATTAAGATCACTGCAATCATAAGAAATAGAATAAATAGACAAACTCTCTAATTAACATTAATCTAACACACCAAAAGAAATTATTACCTAGTTATGGTGATCACAACAGAAATATGCAATTAGACACACACAACAGAAATATGCAATTGGCACCTTTATCACTAAAACTTATCTCTTTTAGGCAACCCCAAAATGGAAATGAGAATAGAGGCCGTCTGGTAGCAAAATCAGTCAATGTTATGAATAAAATAAATTGAGTCTTGATCTTGATCGATAAATAGGTATTAAACATAATTCGAAATATTTTAACGAAGTTTATGTACTTGACGACCAAAGCAGAACTTGAAATATTTAACCTACATAAATATGTAAATGCATACACGATTTATGAAATGGATAGGGTCTGAAAGTAATGTCATACTTAAGGTTAGTTGGAGCGTACTTACATAGAAATACGATAGTAACGACGGTCAATGTCTTTCGAAACTTAAAAAAATGTCTTATCATTGCTAGGGCCTTATCTTCTGTTAAGACATAACATTGTTTGTTAAAATGTTAATTACCATAGCTGTTTAACAAGATTTCGTCTTATTTTTTTAAATTGTATTGATCAAAACAGTCACAACGCTCAAAACAAAAATATAAAAGGAGTTTTAAATTTCAATTATTTTTAAGGGAAGGAAGAAATCGAAGCAGTGTTGCCACTTTAAATTTTAGTTTTTCCTTAATTTGTTTCCTAATTATTATCCCCAAAATTCCCTAAAAAAATCTAAACTCTTTGGTTTAGGGAGCTTGACCAACCAATATAGAAAACACATTACTAATTTGAAGCCGAAGCACTACTTTAAAAATAAATTCGCTGCACTGCTTAACATAGGATAGGTAATCACCACTCTCACTCAGACGAATAATAGAATATTTTGTCGCTATTATTCTGCAATGCAGAATGAAAAACAAACCAACTGTTGGTATAATACGACTTTCTGTAACTACGGTCATAGCACAATTAATAGGTCAACTAAAACTAGACTGGTTACATTCATTACGATTTTGAGACCATTAACAAAAGGATTATGTAGCACATTAAGTTCGATTTTCCCCAAAACTATCTAAATCCCTGTCGAAACGAAATGTCCCTAATATACCCATTAGGTACATAATATTACTAATTTTTCCCTAAAAAAGGGAAAAATGCCAAAAAGTGGAAGCACTGAAACGAAGTTTGGTGGAACAATGTTTTTTTTTGTTTTTTATAGTTCCTGGCCATGGATACTAGTCCTTCAGCCGAATACATTTTTCTTCATCGATCTTTCTTCCTCCAGTTAAATGAGTCGTAGTCACAGTCCAAGTCACACATAGTAAGTCACAGTCAAGTCCAATCATACCCTAGTAAAGTCGTAGCAACTTTACTACGAGCTTCTTCGGAGTTTTGGAAACAACACGAAAAGACACGTTTCACTACATTATATCACTTGCCCACACTCTTGCTCGTAAATCAGCACTTAATGAATAAAACGCCACTATTTTTATGCATTAACACTCGAAAAATCACTAGTTTTGGAAAATAATACAATGCAGCGACATGATTTTCTCGCGTTCCCGCCAAAACTCTGGTGGAACAATGGTAGCTAAAAGTGTTGCAAGGTCCGGTTTAAGAAGAAGGTATAACAGAAAAAAGAAAGAAAGAGAAGAAAAAAATGGGAGTGCTACTTTCTATGCAAACTCTGCAAAATGACGTTTCACTAGGCAATGCTGAATAATATTTTGTATTGAAATCTTTTAGTTCCATTTTATTTAATTTCTAAGCTTTCTGGTATAGCTGTAGTGATCTTTACAATGTGGTCGATTCTGACGGTTTTAGTTGACAGTTCTAAACTAATTAAAATATTGCTGTCACTTTTTTACTAGGCATGTTAGCTAAGGACAGCAATACTTTAGTTAGTTTAGTTCTGTCAACTTAAACCTTCAGAATTGACCACAATGTGGTTTGATTTTCAAGAAATAACATTTGATGGCATCTAATTAATATTATAATAGTTTTCAGGTGAAATAATAAGACCCTATGATATTTTGGTCTATTATGTCTCCTACTTAGGCTTTTATGATGTCTTTGTTAAATTAGATAGATAAGTAAACCGAGTTTACTTTGTGGCGTCTGATCGCGCCACATTTAAATCACAGCGCCATCTATGCGCTTTATAATTAGTTTAAGTAAGTTAGATTATCTGTTACTGACCAGCCTTTTGTTTCATTATCTTTCATTCATATCATCACTAGTATTATATTCACTCACTCACTCACTCTCTGTTCCGCCCGCCGTGCGCTACGTTGCTCTCAAGCATTGCAAAAGGATAATAATTGTTCAAACGATATAAATAAGTAGGCTTGACGGTGTCCTGCCAATAAAAACATCTCGTATCCTGAACTACGTGCATTTTGACTGAAGACACCCTCATCAGGCCTACAACTTTAATCAGAATAATAATAATTTTACAAGATTCGATACCTACCTCTGCAGGAGTATTCACAACTCAATCGGAAAGGTTTACATCCGGATCCACATTAACCGTCCCTGTTCTCTGGAATGTTTCATAATAATATCTTTTAAAGAAAATTATACAATGTTATTATAATGATACAGAAAAGCCGAACCACCACAAAAAATTTATAATTCAAAGAAAAGAATATAAAAAAATAAGTCAAAAGTATTCAAAGCTCGCAAAGTTACGCTATTGCTATGTTGTTCCCACAAAATCATGGTCACCGTAACGCGAGCTGTTTGTTTACGCACGGCGGGGATGCACCGCCGCCACATCAAAGGGTTGCCGCCGCAGCGGCGATCTATTGATTTGCGTTGCTAATAACTGTGTCCAAATTGCACTATTTTTTATTTTTTTGGGACAAAATGTAACGTGGTGTAAAAACTATACCAATCGATTCTCCTAGTGATTCTGAACAAACTACTTTCAGGTTTGCACTATACTAAAAATATCGTTGTATAAGTATTTACTAAACATAAATTAATATAATTTTATCACCAGATTATTTACTGAGAATGACAGAAATATCAAAGGTCGCAACAACATCGATGCGTACTGTAACGTAACTATTAGGTGTACCGAATACGCAAACAAAATATAGTACTTATTCGTGATTTCACGCAGTATTTTTAATGGAATGGACTTTACTTTCTTTCATACAGTTTGAAATGGTTTTGTAGTCTACTCTACATAATAAAGGTTCAGCAGCACGAGTGCCTACGGTTCTATATCGATAATATCGTCTTTGTAACGATTCGACTCAATCCGAAGTTGAACGTAGTTACCTAATGTCAAAATGACAGCTGTATTATATCGGGGCAGTAACGATTTTAGAAGATCTTGCAAGTACTGCACTGCAGGTGCCAGTTGGCCAGGGATTGTCTCCACGGATCCCGGAACACAATAATGGCTGCTAAAGGCAACCCACCTCAGTAGCACTATAGACATAACGTTGAAAAGTAATTTCCGAGTCAAATAACAGCAACGAGCTATTATTTCGTTTCACGGAAATCTTTTTGAGGGACATGACCAAGGCAGAAAGCTAAAACGTTAGCTATAAGACAAAGCCAAGTCGGCAAACAGTAGACATATATTATTGTAATTTTTTACTAGACTTGGTACCTATATGAAAATCAGGATATTTGTAGATTTGGTAGATCTACAATAAATTTAAGAAATTTGGCAACAGTGAAGTTCTGTGAATGTCACTGTCATTCAAACCAGCGTGTCGCTGTCAAAAGCAGGGCTGACAATTTTTTTTAAAAAAAATCTTTCAATGGGCTAAGCTAGAGTTTATATACCATATCACTTTGTCATTATTATATTATTCGGTATTGTGCGGACGGGAGTTTTAATGGGAGTAATGATTAATGTTATAATTAAATCACTACAAAACCGATCACAAAGGACATATTTTTTGCTTAGAACCAAAACAGTGCTGAAATGCTAAATGAAATCTCATTATTGCTCAATTTTTCATTATTGCACTGTTTTTTATTTATTTATTTAGATATAGCTTTACCACAGAGGTTTAATGTCTCCCATTAATTTAATATAAAGTGTACCTAATTACCTATGCAATAGATCAAAAATACTGGCTGAAAATAAAAATCGCCGGAATAAATCGATGTGGTGAAAATAAAAGCAAATGCGCGCATTTTGTACCATTGTAAAACTTTGATAAGTGTGTACTTCATATTTAACAAGAAAAGTTAAAAAAATATGGAAATAGATAATAGACAGCGAAAGCGATAGAAACAGGAAAATTTTCTAAGGATAGAAACAGATAGTATACAAACAGCTGTAAATTAAGGGCCTTACTTAAAAAAACTTTTCAACCGTTAGTCACTGCTTAAGATGTTCTGCCATCTTCTCTCTGACGTGAAGTTGCACGTGCTAGAAAAGGACAGAGAAGTTTAAGCAGTGACTATTTTACTACTATCTAGTAACTACTACTACTATCGAGATTATTTTACGTAAGGCCGTAGATTGTCAAAAACTTTTGCCGCAAACGTCGATAAATATTTAAAAGCTTATGAAAATGTTATGTGGAGAAACGAAAGATGTATAAAATCACTGTTTGAAAGTATGTTTTTATAGGTACCTACAGCGACAGTGATAATGGAATAGACGGGCCCAGCGTTTGCAAATCGTTCAAAATTAATAAGTCAACACAATCAAGCATATATACCTAGCTAAATGTATGAATACCTACTACATTTGCCAGGAAATAGAGATAGCGAATCTAATTACTGCATGGCAAAAAGAGAACACAAGTACTTACATGTATTAGAAGTTTGTATTGTCGTATCGTACGGCTCGCATGTCGCAAATACAGAGTATGACTGACGCGAGAGGAGAGCTGGCGCTCATCTCTCTTCAAAATCCGTGCGCTTATTTCCCGTCCATTCAGTTTATTATTGTCACTGGGTAGGTACCTAGGTATATTTTATTACGGTAGGTAAGTAGATTGGTAGTTGAAAGAATAGTACATTACGCACCTTGCTAAAGCGAGTGCACTCATGTTAATTTAGTGCCCTCGCATGCGCTCAGGCACCAACACAACACTCGTGCATTAGGTAATAAGTCACTTTGCGCTCGGTGCAGCAATCTATCTGCATAAATAATTCAAAAAGTTCAACAACAGTCGTTTTATTCAACAAGTGCCAAATTATGCGAATGTGTGGAAATGTAATATTAATATGGCGAAACATGTATTTTCATATTGTTTATATAACCCCTCAGAGACTCCTATTATAGTACCTACTTAATGTCGGTGACTTTGACTGTTAGATTTATTACCTAATAGGTATTTTTTTATTGTCCTATTAAAAAGTGGCCCATAAATATAGCTGATTAATGAAAAGAAAATGAAAATCTGATCAAAAATAAGCAACTTATAAGCATTTTAATATCATGCTAGACAGAGAGAAGAAACAGCAAATCGTGACGTCACTTCTCAGTACGCCATATAAATTCTATTCTGACAAGTAAGGCGTGACGTCATTTTTTGTTTTGTGTTTAGGGGACGGAGTTGTCTCTAACAAAAACTTTAAACGCTCATGTATCAGAACATTATTAACCGATTTAAATTATTTTTTCAATAAACATACTATATTTACTTAAATTCTTCATCAAAGCTATTGGTATGTTTTTAAAGCTTAAACAGGAAGAAAAAAAAAAAAAAAAACAAAAAAAAAAAAATACATAGAAATACCATAAGTGTGGAATCACTTCATACAAAAATATTCAAAAAAGCTATTGGTTTCAACGATATAAACATCGCAGTCACCTACCCTATTTATTATTAATAATCTATCAAAAACTTGGAAATATTTAAACACTGGCAAATATGGCAATGTATGTTAGATGTTAGACAACTGATTACATACACACGTGTTGGTCAATTTAATTTTAATCAATTAAAACGGCACATTGTCAGTTACATAAAAAAAATTCAACATAACACTTACACAGAAGTCAATATTTTAAGCCCTTCGGCCGTTAGTTAACAACAAATTATTACATTATTATATTATTATTATTATGTTATTAATACATTCGTTAAATCTATGAGGTATGTATATATAGGTATGTAGGTAGGGGTAGGTACCTACTTACATATTGCCAAATAGATAGATAAAGTTATAGGCATAGGAAATTAGCACTGGTACAAGATAGTATAGAAAAGTACCATGCACTAGGATAATGATGAGACGTCATCGGACGAGTGAGGAACAACCCGTCTTATCTCCTTAGCCTTAATTCGGGAAACTAAATAAGTAGGTACGTAGCTAAATGCTTGTTGTAGGTTTTGTAAGTAGATAACCTGGTAACATAAGTATAGGAAGGTGCATAGGCACATAGCGTCACACACAAAATTTAATTAGAAAGCTGATAGCAGTGTCCTCGAACACGGATTGCAATATCAGGCTGATCAGAAAACAGTCCATCGATTCCAGCTTCAAAATACGCCCGCAGTTCACTTGCGAAGTCTCCAATGGCGGAAGGTGAAGGGTCTACACTTTTGAATTCTGCTGGTAAGAAATTGTTTTCAGCACGGAACGTGTATGGATGTACCTTCAGGCCAGCCGCGTGACAGTCTGCCACGAAACTAGTAGGGGCACCCAGCCGGTTGTTGTCATCCCTAGGGATTATGTAACTCTTGTCAGGTCCTACCGCCGATGCGTACTTCGCTACCTCTTTGAGTCCTTCAGGAGTCGCCATATCGCCATAAGTCAGGCCAGTGCCACGCTCAACTTGATCAGCAGGTTGCAAGGTCTTGTCATCCATCAACTGAATCAGCTTCAATTTCGTTATTTTACTTAGATGTTGCAAATTACTTACTTCGAATGATTGAATATAAACAGGAGCATGTGAGCTCCAGTAGCCGTTCTTATGAAAGGTCTGAACTAACGGCAGTTCCATCTGCAAACCGAGACGCTGGAAGTGCGTGCCATGTTTTATTTCAGGATAGATGCCTATAATTCGCTTTTGGCTGCGTTGTAAGCTTCGAACGAGGTCGATGATTTCTTGGAAGGTGGGGATTGTAAACGTGCCGTCCATTCGAGCATTTCCGGGTCTGATGTCTGGGATGCGCTCCACAGCACGCAAGGTTTTTAACTCTGCAAGAGTGAAGTCTTCGGTGAACCAGCCGTCCATTTGGAAGCCGTCGATGGTTTGGTTCCGTCGTCGCGCTGCGAACTCTGGATGGTGGGAGACGTCGGTGGTCATGCCGAGTTCGTTGTCGTGTCGCGCGACGAGGTGTCCGTCTTTGGTCATGACGAGGTCGGGCTCGATGTAGTCGGCGCCCATCGTGACCGCGAGCGCGTACGCGCCGAGGGTATGCTCCGGGACATATCCGCTGGCGCCGCGGTGCGCGATGATTACTTTATTGCAGAAGTCATCACTACCAGTGCCTAAAAATTCGAGATCTTCCAATACACCTATCGGACTGGGTGACACTAGTCCGACGATAGTGATGGCTAGTCCAAGTATACGAAATGTATTGTCCATTATCGATGGTTGATTCTGAAATAACACGTATAGAAAAGTAAATCAAGTGTAGATAAATCAATTAATGTCTTGAATTATTCCGAGCTTAACCGTGAAATCATAATGTAGGTGTATATCTTCCTACCTATCTACCTATCTTCTCAACTACCTAATGATTTTATGTAAAATCTTAGGACATTTCCTACACCTATGCAGGTGGCCTAGTGGTAAAAACGGTGGTTTGTAGTGGTAGGACTCTACTGCAGAGTCCGCCTGGGGAAGTACCTTTGCCGGTTATTCAACCGCCTAGCAGTACTGTGCAAGCATTACTGTGTTCCGGTTTGAAGGGCAATGTTACCAGAGAAATTACTGGGTATGAAGAGATTTAACGTCTAATATCTCAGGGTGACGAGCGCAGCGCAGTGCGGCGCAGGTTTGTGTTCGCAAGTTCACAATTCTAGCACTGCTACTGTTAGTGGCAGGCGTGACGCTTACCACCAGGCGATCGTCTTGCTCGACTCGTCACTTGATTGTATATTAAAAAAAAAAACCCATCTCCTTGTAAGAACTAGGCAAAGCGATGCTTTAGCTAGGTACGATGTTTTCATGAGTTAAGAGGTACCTACTACAACATACTGGTAAGTATTCTAAAATTATGTAAATGAGAAAAAACACGTAAAGCTACAATAAAATTGGTTTCTTGGACAGTTGCGACGTTTCACTAATCATAATAAGCATACTTATATTTACTAATTTTATTATTTTAACTTAACTGAAGAATATAATTCTGCAATACCTACAGTCAATATTAGTCACAGTTAAAAAAGTAATAAAATCGTACTCACTGCAAACTACACATCACAGAAAGACTACTACGCTACACCATTCTCATGTCACACTCGTAAAGAACTACTTATCTTTAATCATGATATTCTCTCTACCTTTTAAAGTCACGGTGTGATATAAGTGTGCCTACAAGGGTAGGTACAATGGTAGGTACAGTCGCAGAGGAAAACTCTGACGGTCTCTCCGATTAAATGCAAGGCCAAGTCACGGTCATTGAAATGTGACATACCTTCCTACCATATCGGTCACAATCACAATACTAATTACCTTGATACTTATCTACCTACTATTTAAATGGAATCTTCATTATCATTATAAAATTTAACCTATCTCAGTAGATAGGTTAAATTCCACGATTAGGTGGTAAGTACCACGGGTGGATCCAGTAGTTGAGAGTCGAGGTCTAGTTGAGACAGGGTCCAATTCGATTACAACTAGAAAAAAAAAAGTAGGAGTCTAACCTAGTCGACCTACTGGGTGTAGGTCGTGACCATCATGACTCTTTTTTTGTTGTTAATGAAATTGTCCGCTAATTGTCCTAATTACACTACCCTTTTCCTATAATTTGTACGATTGTGAACCAGGGGATCGATGTTTCAGTTCCTAGATTATTTTTGTAACCCACCGACTTATATAGTTAAGATTGCAGAAGAAATACTTAGTTATTATTTTAATCAAAAAAATATATCCAATTTTGCCGCCCCTCGAATCTGCCGCCCTAGGCTCCAGCCTACTCAGCCTGTTGGTAAATCCGCCACTGCACATCAGCCTTCGAGGTTAGATCTAAGTCCAGCCTTAGAACGTCTACCAATGGAGAAGCCAAAGGTAGATAATCTGCCTACATAATTTTCTGCTATTTTTACGGGGCTAAGATAAGCATGCACGGCACATTTTCAAGCAAACTTTCACACAAGTAAAACAAAATCCTGTTCATATGAACGCACACTAAAAAAAACACAACACATACGAAGGGTATAATGGTCACTGACCACTAATGATTTCTTACTATGTATGTCTATGTTGACCACATTACGTTTTAGCATAGCTTGCGTTGGCTTGCGCCTCGTTCAGTTGGTAAGTGCTCCAGGAGTCCAGCAGTAGTCCAGGGGCCGTACCGTGAACCTCTTATAGCGGGACCGAATAGGTTCAGCTGCCGACACTGCGCGACCGCGAACGTTATTGCGACGCGATAAAATTCACAGTCGCGCAGCGTCCGCATCTGAGCGTATTCCGGAATAAGCGTTCATGGTAGGGCCCCAGGCAGCCAATTTTTTTTTTACCTAATTATTTTATACGTTCAGGTGACGACTAGAGCAAGACGTTCGCCTGGTGGTAAGGGTCACGCCTGCTACTAACAGTAGTAGCAGTGCGAGAATTGTGAACATGCGAACACAATCCTGCGCCGCACTGCACTGCGCTCGTCACCCTGAGATATTAGATGTTAAATCTCTTCATACCCAGTAATTTCTCTGGTAACATTGCCCTTCAAACCGGAACACAGTAATGCTTGTATACTACTGCTTGGCGGTTGAATAACTGGCAAAGGTGTGGTACTTCCCCAGGCGGACACTGTAGTAGAGTCCCACCACTACAAAAACTGAGTAATACTTGGGATTTATGCGTTTTCCTGAATTAGGGAAGGTGTAGTAAGAGAGAAAGAGAACCGATAAGTGACCACGCACACCCTTTTCTGCCAAACCTTGAAAAATTGTAGTAAAAAAATCTTGTTAACTTTTGTGCTTTACAGTACCTACTTGCATAACAATGAAAAAACACTTGTTGACATGATTATCATTTCGATTTGAGATATGTAGATAGGAAGGTAATTGAGATAACTATACTATGTACAATGTACATGCACCTATAAGGTACCTATCTATATATACCTAACCCATCACAAAGTGTCAATCAACATTTTTATCACTACCTACTTCCTCTATAGATTTTCACTGCCTTATGCCTCAGTTGGTAGTACCTGTTTGCTTTGAGAGCTGTTGGGCGTGGGTTCGATTCCCATCCAGGACAAACATTTATGTGACGAACATGGATGTTCTGGCTATCTGGTTCCCATAGTACAAAGCTTTGCTTAGTTTGAGGTTATTAGTTATTCCAAGGTTCAATAATTCCAAATAAGATAAAATTAAATGCGAGTAAAAATTATCGAGCCCACTTAATTACAGGCAAAGAGGATATTAAAATACTACGTATATTATAGACCCTATTCAGTCTCCTAATCTATCTATCTACCTACTACATAATCTTCTATTTATTTTATTTTTTATATATAATATATAATATATAATATAACTATAAAAGGCTATGTCCTGACTGACTGACTGACTGACTGACTGACTGACATATAGACAACGTACAGCCCAAACCGCTAAACGTAGAGACTTGAAATTTGGAGGGTATGTTTTTGGAGAGGTGTAAACGCCCACTAAGAAAGGATTTTTCGAAAATCAACCCCAAAAGGGGTTAAATGGGGTGTTAAAGTTTGTATGAAACTTTTTATTCCCTGGTTCGATTGATACAAAACTTGGTATACATATTCTACTATAAAAATAAGAAGATACGGGTGTCACAGTTTTTTCAAAATCAGCTCCCGTTAGTATAAAAAAAAGAACTAAGTTTTAGTGATAGTACGTTTGTTTCTCCTTAACTTTGTAACGGCTGTACATATTAAAATGAAATTTGGTATAGGGATGGGTATAGATGTGGGGATGGGGGTGGGGGTGGGGATGATACTGGGAACGGAGACGGGACGGAGATCGGCATGTTAATATTAAGATTATAATTGGTATCGGGATGGGGATGGGGATGGGGTGGGGATGGGGATGGGATGGGGATGGGGTGGGGATGGGCGGGGATTTGGTGGGGACAGGTGGGGATGGGATGCGGATGTGGATGAGGCTGACAGGGGAACGGGGATGGCCGTGTCCATATTAAGATGAAAGTTGAAATCGGGATGGGGGTGGGGATGGGATGGGGTTCGGGATGGGGATGAGAGAGGGAACGGGGATGTGGACGGGGATGGGCGTGTTCATATTAAAATGACATTTGGTATCGGGATGGGGATGGGGAAGGGGGCGCTTATAGGGATGAGGCTGGGAATGGGGACGGGGATGGGCGTATTTATTGGTCGGCTGAACAGATGGAGCTGCATTTTTGGATAGGTAGTTATAGCATAAGGTTCGGAAACGGACATAGGCCATTTTTTTGTAGGTCCACGCAGACGACTGTTTGACGGACATAATTATTATAGATACTGTACAGCCTAAGCTGTTAAATTAATTTTTAATATTAAATTAACTTACTTTTAAATGCCTAAACTAAATTTTGAGTGGTGTAAACTTACACTCAGCTCAAGCTGTGGTAGCTTCAGTGAGATCAAGCTCGACTCACATTCTTGGGGTCGCGGGTTCGAACCCGGGCGAGCCCGTTCCAATGAGTTATTTGAAACTTACGCATGGATAATACCACTGGCTTTTCGGTGAAGGAAAACATCATGAGGAAACCTTCATATTTCAGGAGAAGAAATACGATAGTGTATGTGAATCCGCCAACCTGCACTGGGCCAGCGTAGTGAATATGGCCCAATCAGGGTAGGCCGATATACCATTAGTGTTAAGGGCTGATGCAGAGAAACGCACACTCAGCAACGATTTTGAAAAATTCGCAAGGGGTTCAATGTATCATTAAAATACCATTTTGCCGAAACCACTCATTTAAGGCTGTTAAGTTTTTTGACTTAAGAGATAAGATAAAATAAACATAAACATGTTTCAGAATTTTCAAACAATTTCAAAACTGGAAGGCCACGGGTCAGTTTTTCATTTGAAAAAAAATGTTATATTTATAGATTAGCTAATCGAGTGTTTATGCGTAAGAAGATAAATATTTTAAATACATGTACTTGATCCGGTGCACGCACCAAGCACAGCGCTTTCGAAACGTCCATCCCGCGTCGGCTCAGATACGTTAAAACCCGAGTATGACGCGCTGTACCTCGAGCGCGCCCACTCCAACCCACACCGAGTCTACCTAAGCGATCAGTGCAGCACTGTATTTTATTGAAGTTTCGTAATTCTTGCGATATTTTGGTAATCTTTTTACGTTCTTTGTTATCATACTTTTTCTGCTTAAGCTTATTTCATTTCATTGACTCTGTTGATACGGTTGCAATAATGATGATGCTGTAAACTATCCAGTTGAGTTTTTAAATTCATTAAGACCAGCGGGGCTACCATATCAGAGGCTTATCCTGAAGAAAGGTACACCCGTCATGCTCCTTCGGAATTTAAGACCACCCAAATTGTGTAATGGAACCAGGTTACAAGTAAAAATGCTGCATCGTAATCTGGTTGAGGCCATCATTTTGACTGGGTGTGCCCATGGCGAAACAGTGTTTGTGCCGCGTATTCCCATGATTCCCAGTGACTTACCTTATGACTCCAAAAGGCTTCAATTTCCTCTAAAAGTTTGTTTTGCCATGACCATCAATAAGGCTCAGGGTCAAACTTTAAAATACGCTGGTATTGATTTAAGGCAGGACTGTTTTTCGCATGGTCAGTTCTATGTGGCTTGCTCGCGAGTTAGCTCCCCTGAAAGCCTGACTATTTTAGCACCTTCCAACAAAAAAATCAAAAACGTTGTCTACAAAGAAATATTGTAATCTTTCGGGTCAAAGGCCCCGGCAACTATAGCGTCATTAGCAGACATTTTTAGGGTTCCGTAGTACTACGAGGAATTCTTATAAGTTTGTCATGTCTGTCTGTTTAAAATTCAACAAGACGGCTTTGTTTTGAAGTAAGTATTGCAAACGCGACATGCCAAATTTGGTCATCCTCAAGAAAACTTAAAGACTTGCAAGCGGCATGGAAAAAATGCAATAATATACGTATTTTAGTGATTCAATTGAGTTGGGCCCCGATTTAACCGAATTCCAGTATTCAACATTACTACGCGGGCAAAGCCGCGGGCAAAAGCTAGTTTATACTAATCTTTATAAGAATCTCTGTCCTGACATAATGACTGACAGACAACGCACAGCGCAAACCACTGGTCGTACAGACTTGAAATTTGGAGGGTGTATTCGTCTCGATGCGGAGAGGTGCACTAAGAAAGGATTTTACGAAATTCGACCCCTAAGGGGGAAAGGGGGGGGGGGACGAAACGTTTGTATGAAAGTCCTTTGTTTTTGGACTTTTAGTCACGAAAGTTTGTATTTGGATAGTTCATTTAAAATAATAAAAGCTGTTTTAATATTGTTTTGACAGGGACGATTTAAGGGAGGGAAAGGGCCCCCCCTTTGGGGAGTGGAATGTTGTATAGAAAGTTCTTTGTTTTTGAAGTTATAGCGATAAAAAATTGATATTTGGGTCGTTCATTCAATTGTGGAATTGATAGAGTTGGTAGAGTCGGTAGAGTTGAGCGCTTAAAAAAATTGCGCGACATGATTTAAAGTTAGTTAAGTTAGTTAATTTTGGGAGCAGACCGAATTTCTTCCGTACGCGGACGAAGTCGCGGGCGACCTCTAGTATAATATGTAAATATTTTTTTGAGGGATTTGTTAAAGCCCTGCTCTCAAAGGTAAGGTCAGGAATCGCAATCGTTGATACCTATTTAATATCTTATGTAACTAACACCTCAGCATGATCCCCGAACACGAACAGATAAATCAGGATGTTCAGAAAATACACCATCAATTCCTGTGGCAAAGTATCTCTTCATTTCACCGCTGAAATCACCAATGGCTGTGGGAGAACTGTCCTCTCCTTGAAACTCCACTGGTAAGAAATAATTCTCTGCTCGAAATGTATATGGGTGAACTTTTAGTCCAGCTCTGTGAGCGTCAGCTACGAAGCTGGTCTCAGTCCCTAGTCTGTTGTTATCGTCTCGGGGTATTATATAACTCTTATCCGGCCCTACGGCTGATGCGTACTTCGCTACTTCTAGAAGCCCTTCCGCTGATGCCATAGCGCCGTACGTCAGTCCCGTACCCAACACTTCCTGATCGTATGGTTGTAAAGTTTTCTCACCATAGAGTTGGAGTAACCGCACCTTGGTATAATTTTTAAGCTCTTTCAAGTTGGTCACTTCAAACGATTGTATATAAACAGGGTCTGAGAACTTTGAATAGCCCTTTCTTTGAAACGTATCTACTACAGCGCGTTCCATCGGCAAGTTGATGCTTTGAAAATGAGTACTGTGCTTAATTTCGGGGTAAATTCCAATCACACGTTTCTGACTACGTTCTAAACTCTGAACTAGGTCTATAACTTCCTCGAAGGTGGGTATAATGTATGTTCCATCCATTTTTGCGTTTCCAGGTCGGACTTTGGGGATTCGTTCAATAGCACGTAGGGTCTGTAATTCAGCTAAGGTGAAGTCTTCTGAGAACCAGCCTTCTATCTGGATCCCGTCAATGGTTTGGTTGCGTCGTCGCGCTGCGAATTTTGGACGGTGCCCAACGTCGGTGGTCATGCTGAGTTCGTTGTCGTGTCGCGCGACGAGGTGTCCGTCTTTGGTCATAACAAGGTCGGGCTCGATGTAGTCCGCGCCCATCGTGACCGCGAGTGCGTAAGCGCCGAGGGTGTGTTCCGGGACATATCCACTAGCACCGCGATGGGCGATCACCACCATTTTACATCGATCGGGATGTCTCCTTTCTGTAGTAGTTTCATACTCGACGACAGTCATGGGCGCTGGCGATGTGGTTTTCGTTAAGCTTAGGAAAACAATCCACAAAAAATAATAATACATTTTCATGAATTCTTATTGTAAGTAGGTATAGATAAACACTGACACGTTTAGTTAAGCACAAGTATTTTTTGCAATTAAAATAATATTTATAAATAACGATTAATACAGATTGAGTTACTATGTATGTTACAGTAGGTATATTTTTGAATGATTGCCACTTACATCAAATAAGTAGGTACAAGTATTAACAAAAGCATTTTCCTAAATATAATTATATGTAAGTACTTAGATTATATTTATATTTAATATTTTAAAAGTGTTTGTAGCATGTCCCGTCTATATTACTGTGTATATCCTTCCTATGGTTGCCTGGAAGATATCGCTTTTAGCGATAAGGCCGCAATTTTTTGTACCCCTAGCTCATTAAGGTTCTTGTATCTTTTTCTGATGTCTTATTTCGGTGACTATAATAAAGAATTTCTAACTATCTATCTATTATGCTTGCATAAAATACAAAATGCCACGCGCAGTTTAACCCCAAAAAAAACCAGCTAGTGTATACAGTATTCGGAAGGAAAGTTGAGGAAATCTATAATACATGGCTTCTCGTCATGCACACTGCCTCAATGCAAAACAAACAAACATAGTGATTTACAAATACGGAGAGTGCAGAAGCCCTTATTTTCGGGTTCATAATACTAGCTGACCCGCGATTGAAAAATAGTAATAGCTAATATTTTCAATTTTTCAAATTTTACAAACTGAAGATATCTTGTCGTACATTTATTATGTTTTTTTTCACATAGCATATGTATAACAAGGTTATTTAAAATATATTCTTAATTACATTTAACGATTCTAGATCTCTTTCGTAAATATATTTTTGTACATGGGTAAATAGATAGTAATTAAACATTATTATGACTTTAATGTAAAAACTACCTAAAGCAAAGTTAAAAAACTATTAAACAAAAATATACTGGTGACCATGTGAGAACGCTGCCTACGTTTCCGCGTTGAATTGCTAAAGAAATTCTCTGCGCGAGGAATGAGCCAACTTTGTTGTCTTATCGCCAGTGGCGTCGGCAAAGCGTATATAATTATATAATAGGTCTTTACCTATGAAATTGCCGTTCTTCAGTACTGGTCATTTCAAATAGAAAAAAAGTTTGGAATGGCTTTGTATAATTGGTCAACAATGATGAAATAAAGGCGATTGTGGAAGCTGACGAAACTCAATCTACAGCTGAGCTAGCAGCAACTTTTGATGTTAGCATCAAAACAATTTTGATCCATTTGCGACAAATAGGCAAGGTACAAAAACTTGATAGATAGGTGCCCCACGAACTTAACGATCGCCAGCGCAACGTACGCGTCGAGACCTGCCTTGCGCTGCAGCTACAGACAGTCTCCAAGCTGCAAGAGCTGGGGTTGGAAGCTCTCCCTCATGCGCCATACTCACCAGACCTTGCACCTACCGACTATTACTTTTTCCAAAATTTAGACAACTTTTTAGTGGGTAAAAAATTCAATTCCCGAGAAGCAGTACAAAATGCCTTTGAAGAGTTTGTTGCCTCCCCGTCCAGCTAATTTTTACAAGAAGGGCATCAATAAACTGCCAATTCGTTGGCAAAGATGCGTCGATTGCATGGGTGATTACTTTGAATAAAAGAAATAAAAAAGTTTAAAAAAATAAGTACTTTCACTTATTCCATACAAAACGGCAATTTCATAGGTAAAGACCTAATATTTATTTTGTTCCTGGATGAAAATTAAACAAGCACAGGCAGAGTAAAACAACCACTTACAATATAAATGGATATCGCTCTTCGTGTTAATTAAATTAAATCCTACAAACTAAGCCGTCCCATTCATTTAACCCTAAAAAGATAACCATAGAACCTACACTATAAGGTAATCATACGCTTTTCTAATGCGTCAATTTCGTGCTCATAATTTATAATATTTATTTAATATTTAACGTATCGTTACCTAATTGATTAATTAAATAATTCGTCTAGACATCATTTCTTCCCGATCAAAGCTTGCTGAGTATTTTTAGCATCCACAACGCGATATTTCAGTCATCATTAGCATCCCACCATTGCTGGGGCCGTACCGTGAACCTCTTATAGCGGGACCGAATAGGTTCAGCTGCCGACACTGCGCGACCGCGAAACTTATTGCGAGGCGATAAAATAAACAGTCGCGCAGCGTCGGCAGCTGAGCGTATTCGGTCCCGGTATAAGCGTTTATGGTAGGGCCCCTGGACACAGATTTTATTCATTCACATTTTATTTCTGGGTCTCCAAGTCGTGAATGAATCCGGTTTCTTCTAGGCCATCGTAGACCGTCGATATAACAGTAAAAATACTCTACGTGAATAAAAGAAATTTGTAAATGAAAAATATATGTGATTGATTCAGGCGTTACTTTGCGGAAGTCCATTGTTACCAAAATTTGTTTTAATTTCTAGTGTTTGAAAAATATGTTCAGTTACAATAGGGTAGATGATGATGATGATGTTTATATCGTTGAAACCAATAGCATTGATGAAGAATTTAAGTAGGTAAATCTAATATGTTTATTGAAAAAATAATTTTATTCGGATATTAATGTTCTGATATATAAGCGTTTAAAGTTTTTGGTATAGAAAACTCTGTCCCTTTCCCACAAAACAAAAAATGACGTCACGCCTCTGTGTGCCATAGTTATCAGAATATAATTTATATGGCGTACAGAGAAGTGAAGTCATAATTTCCTCTCTGTCTAGTATGATATTAAAATGCTTATAAGTTGCTTATTTCTGATCATATTTTTTTTTTTTTTATAATTTTTTTTTTTTTTTTTTTTTTTTTTTTTTTTTTTATGAATGACTATGCTGTTGGCCTCAGGTGGCCTCTACAGCGTCACCGGACTTTAGGCAAGCGCAAACGGCGCTCGGCCTAGGTTTAGGTTAAAGGCGACTAGCTCAAGGGCACCTCAGACGGTACGAACCTCGGCTTGGCCGTCGCCGGGAGTGGGGTCAGACTTGCCCTGGCACCCCAGAAGGGGTATGCCCTGGGGCCCTAGTAGATTGATCTGGTTGACTACTTGGAGAGAATCTAACAGATCTTCTGACAGATCTGGGGAGTCCTCGACCTCGCCGGCGAGGTCGGTGCGTGTTTGTGTGCCTTTGGTAACCGGCGCCTATACCAAAGACGGAATACTTCTTGTTGCTAGGAGTGGTCGGATCAGGCGAGCCCAGCGCCGCCGAGGTGATGACGGCTATGGGGTCGTCCGGGTCGCCCAAGACGTGTCTGGGGCGTCTACGGAAGGGGGGTGGGTCTGTCGTGTCTGTCGTATAGTTCGAGGCTTGGACTATGAGTGGATTGGGATGGTGGGGGGCCACATCGAAATAGCGGCGCGAAGCGTACTTAATGTACTGACGGATGGAGGGGAGTTCGAGATCGCAGTGCAGGTCGGAGTTTCGCATGAACCAGCTAGCACCGACTGCTCTGCGGATGAATCTATTTTGTATGACTTGGAGTTTCTCTAGATCTATGCTGGAGGCATGAGCGAACGCCACGGAGGCGTACGTCATGACGGTGCGAATACAAGTTTTGTAAATTGTAACCTTATTTCTAAGGGACAATTTACTACGCTCGTTGAGAAGGGGAGTGAGCCGGCCTAAGAAGAAGGCTGCTCGGTTGCGAACTAACTGGATATGCTTAGAGAACGTGAGTCGACGATCAAGGGTCACACTGAGATACTTGGTCTCGGTAGCCCATGGGATGGGCTGGCCGTTGAGCGTGATATGCTTAGAGGGAGGTCTTTTGAACGGATGAAAGTACACGGCTGCACTTTTATCGGGGTTAACGGTGATAGCCCACTTCTTGAACCAGTCTCCGAGGAGATTGAGGGCTCGTTGAAGGTGGGCTAGCTGAATGACCTTGTTCCACCCTCTGGTGTAGAGGGCGGTGTCATCGGCAAAGAGAGCAAGCTCCACTTTGGGGGTGCGGGGGATGTCACAGGTGAAAAGCGAGAAGAGAATCGGGGCCACAGCGGAGCCCTGAGGGACTCCGGAGCCGATGTCGTGGGGGGAGGCGCGTTGACCCTCGACGCGGTATCGAAAGCTTCGAGCCCTGAGAAAGTCTTGTATTATGAGTACAAGACGGTCTGGCAGCCCGAGCTGATACAGCTTGTATATCAGCCCGTTCATTTTGTTTTCATTCATCTGATATATTTATGGGCTACATTTTAACAAGACAATAAAAAAAATAACCTGTCATCTAGCCTATTGGCGTTGTGGGTGCTATAAATACTCAGCAAGCTTCGATCGGAAGGAAATTACCTATGTCCAGACGAAATATTCAATTAATCAATTAGGCAACGAGACGCTAAATATTAAATCAATATAAATTGACGCATTAGAAACGCGTATGATTACCTTGTAAGTGTAAGTTCTATGGTTATCTTTTTAGGGTTAAATGAATGGAACGGTTCGTTTATAGGATTTAATATTATTAACACGAAAGCGAAATCTATTTATTTATATTGTAAGTGGTTTAAATAGGCAAAGGCAAATTATAGACATATCTGTCAAAATATCGTTTAGTTGTGACTTTGAAATAATAATATCTATTTCCCTTTGAAACAACAGGTATATAGGTACTGCTTAGGCGAATATAGCAGTTCCTTAAGCAGCACCATACGTAGCAAATATGATATAATAAGAAAACGAAGAAAGGAAAGCCTCGTTCAGCAGTCGAAGATATAATAATTTATTATGCTTTTACGATGATTGCGATTTGAAAATAATTCAAATTTAAAATCACGTTTTAATTATTGTCTACACAAATATACATTCAAGATATTAATACTAAAGATTATTTAACCTACAATGTGTATAGGGTTATCTGTCCACGATGACCTGCCCTGATATGATGATTTCGACCTAACGAACTTTAACGACAAACTGTATAGCCATAGTAGATAGGTACAAGCCTAAGATGGTTCCGGTTATATACATAAGTAGGTATATACCTAATCAGTAAAATCTACCTAGGTAATAAGTATAAAATATGTTACTAGTATTTTAAAATGACTGAAACTACGAGACTACAATACTTACTAACCCGAAAAAGTTAATTTTATTGTAAACAGCTTTTAAAGATCAAACCGTAAAATGTGAAAAAATAGCTAATATTAAATTTTTGTTAAGAGCAAAGATAGAGCTAACTTTGACCTCCAAGAGAGCAAATTACATTTTTGTATGGAACTGCTACTTTTTTCTAGATTTCAGAGTTGTTCAGATATCCACTTAGTAAAAGTTAGTTACTCATGAACTCATCATTATCATACTAAGACTTAAGAGCCCTTATCATAAGACCTATTTTTGAAGTCTTATGTTTTGTTTATGCCTTATTTGAATCTATATGCCATTTTCTATTTTATATGTATAACGGTCAAGATTTAATGCTGAAAAAAAAACAGAGCAATTTTGTTAGCTTTGTGGGATTTTATGAAATTCACTGAGTGCATAGTATAAATGCGATCATTCTGCGATCCCCAAGCCGCCTGCCAAGCGTGGGGATAGGCGTGGATATGGCAACACCTCCCTATTAAGGGGGAGGCTGTCGTCCAGCAGAGGACGTCTTCCGGCTGTTGATGATGATGATAGTATAAATGAGTTGCTAAAATCTCAGGTTTATAGAAGAAGGAAGAAGGGAAGGTTATTAGTAAAAGTAGGTAGATAGGTACAAAAAAAAAGTACGATATCATAAGCAGCCTTTTTAATAGTCCACTGCTGGACTTAGGCTTACGCTAGAAGGCCAATAATTGGGCTAGGTCCACCACAATGGCCCAGTAGCGGGTTGGTGGATTCACATAAGCCATTGAATTTCTTCTCTGGACGTATGCAGGTTTCCTCACAATGTTTTTCTTCACCAAAAAGCCAGTGAAATGAAAATCCCTACATATAAACTTCAAAGAGCTCATTGTTACGACTGGCCTGGGATTGAACCCGCGGCCTCACGATTTCATGTCGAGCGGTCTTCCTATACAGGGTTTTTGCGATTTCAATGTTGGCCCCGTAGCAAAAGTTGTTTGTTTCGATGTACAGAATATACCTTTAAATGGATGCTAACTGATTAGAACTAACCCTGTATAGTCTACTACGGCTTTATCCCGATTAGGCTATATCACAGCTTAGCACGAGCATGATATTTGGTTTTTCTTAATTCTATTATGTTCTATGTATGTACCTAAGTTTCAATATAATTATATCAGAACAATACAATTTTGTAAAATAGATTACAGATTGATTAGATTGTTGCACTCGCTTCTCTCGTTAAGAGCTTACAGTATCTTACATTTACATGGAGCTATCGGCACGTTCCCCTGACACGCACTGACACATCCGGTTGATCTGAGAATAAACCGTCAATTCCTACGTCGTAAAAAGCACTGATCTCTGCAGCAAAGTCGCCAATAGCTGCCTGCGAAGGATCATCACTCTGGAACTCTGTTGGTAGGTATACGTTCTCAGCACGAAACGTGTAAGGATGCACCTTCAGACCGACTGCGTGCGCGTCTGCTACGAAACTGGTCGCGTTGCCGAGTCTGTTGTTTTCATCTCGAGGTATGATGTATGATTTATCCGGGCCTACAGCATAAGAGTAAGTCGAAATCTCTCGCAAACCTTCCGGTGTAGCCATATCGCCATACGTAATATCAGTACCTAAAGCGGATTGATCGACTGGTTGCCATTGTGGTCTACTTGATAGCAACTGTATCAGTCGAAGGCTAGTCAAAGTGTTCAGTTCCTTCAAGTTACTTATTTCGAAAGACTGGATGTAAATTGGGGCTTCGGGACCAATATACCCGTTGCGATGTAGAATTTCTACAAGAGGCTGTTCCATTGCCAGACCTAGACGTTGAAAGTGGGTCCCATGTTTGATCTCTATATAAATACCTATGCGTCGATTTTGACCAATTTCCATGCCCTTAGCTAAGTCGATTATCTCTTGAAGTGTGGGCACATCAAAAGCGCCATCCATACGTGTATTACCGGGTCTTATAAGTGGAATACGTTCAATGGAACGTAACGTTTTAATTTCCTCCAGTGTGAAGTCTTCAGTGAACCACCCAGTGATCACTATGCCGTCAACTGTTTGAGTTCGGTAGCGTGACGCGAATTCTGGGCGTTGGGCGACGTCTGTGGTGAGTCCAAGCTCATTGTCGTGTCTGGCGATGATGTGCCCATCTTTGGTCATGACTATGTCGGGTTCTATGTAGTCGGAACCCATGGTAACAGCTAGGGCGTAGGCTCCGAGTGTGTGCTCTGGGACATAGCCGCTGGCGCCCCTGTGCGCGATCACCAGCGGGTAGCAGAAATCTGCGTCGTAGTCTACCGTGGAGGAGCCGCCGGAGTCTCGCATGACTGCGAACGCGATGACTGCGCTGAGACCGCCCGCACATGCCACCCCGAACACCACCCATAACCATATACACGAGTTTTTCATTGTACCACCTCACCTGTAACCAAAATAACAATAAAGTTTGATTGTTTTTTTTTGTAAAGCTGATTTGTTGCTCATTAGGTTTTGACCTGTGTTTATCTTTACTTTAAGATATCGAGATTATATTTGCATTAGCCATTTACCACCCATTGCTGATCAACGCACAATTTTTTTTACATCCTTTTTAACCGACTTCAAAAAAGGAGGTTCTCAATTCGACTGTACTTATGTTTTTTTTGTATGTATGTTACTCGATTACTCCGTCAGGTATCTACCGATTTTGATGATTCTATTTATGTTTGGTAGGTCATACTTCAGCGGTGGTCCCATATAAATTTAATCGACATTGCTTCAGCACTTTTTGAAAAATCTACAAAAACAATAAATATATGCATAGATGACGTTATGATTGTTGCTCGCCCCCATCTGCAGGCGCTTGACACTATTTGTTCAATATCCACAACTAAACTCTTGGGAGCGTTGCGTAAACAAAATACACTTACATCCAACTAAAAATTAAAAAAAAAAACCTACTTCAAGACTATACCATGTAAAAACTTAAACTAAAAATTAAAAAATAATATTTTAAATATACCTATACACAATTACAATCAGGAATTTTTGGAGTCGGTGCCAGCCAAGAAGGACAGTCGAATGGCGGCGCGGCGGCAAGCAAGGGTTTGACTGGCACCGAGTCCAAAAATATCTAATTATAAATTGTGCTTAGGTATATAAAATATTATTTTTAAGTTTTTACATTAAATAGTAAAGTAAAGTGTAAAGTAGCAAGTCTTGAAAAGTAAAAAAAAATAATACTTATATGTCAAAGATTCATTGCATATAAACTAATGATATAAACAAAGCATACGAAATATTGAATGACTTACTTTTAAAGATATTCTATAGACTCGAGACTGTTTTTTGGTAATTTAAAAATGTGTAAAATGTGTTTAACTCTACGACACCGAAAACAATACTGTTTAAGAAATTTAAAGTGAGTAGGAATGACAATCGCAAAAGTTAATATATTAATTCTTAGGATTAAGTATCTCAGATAACATGTAGATATTTACGTACAAAGGTATAGTATATAATTTTATTACGTATAGGAACTCTATCAAGTCACTCTAAACATTAATTTGCTGCCATATAAATACAATGCCAACGTACGCGCCCTAGGGCGCCGCGCTGTGTATGGACAGTTTAAGTGCGAGTTATAAATATTTTATGCTTATACATATTGATATACGTGGTAAGTATGGCCTAAAACTGCACCCAGAACCCAGAAGGACAGGCAGCAGCGTCCTTTCAGTTAACGGTGGTGAGCATTCTGCGATCCCCAAACCGCCTGCTAAGCGTGGAGATTATGGCAACCCCCTTATTAAGCCCCCCCCCCACGCAAGGGGGTTGCTGGACAACTGGACGTATTCTGGCTGATGATGTGTGTGATATTGATACAGGCGCCGTTCATACAAAATACCACTTAGTTCCTATCTAAATGAGTATAGGTACCTACCTATAACGAAATAAATAAAAATTACAAGTCGCATAAAAAAATATGTGCGTGTGTGCTTTTATACGACATGTGGGTATATAATATTGAAATTGAGCACTTGTGTTAAATTCCCAGCTAATGCTTAAAACGACTGGTTTTTCCTTTGGGTACTGGGGCGTTTCATACCGCAGTATGAATCACCCAAGCATTTATTTCAATGGGCGCTTTAGACCACATTAAAAAAAACTCAGTGTCCGTTTAGCATCTATGAGAAGGAAAACAATTTCTCACATGATATCAATATTATTATTTCATATTGAATAAATATCAGAGATATTTTAAAAACAATACTATTTTTATCTTCCTTTAGGGTCTTTTTTTGAAAGTGCTTAAAATGTCTCAGAGGCATTACATAATAGGCCAATACTAATATACTACAAAAAAAACTTGGTCAAGTCTACTCGCACCAAACCTGCTTGTAGGTTAAATTTAATAAAGCAATAAATAGGCGTTTATTATTCAGATTTATAACAGTCACGATTAAAAAACATTTAATTGACCGTATTGCACTTTGTAGGTAAGTAAAAAGATTTAATAAAAACAAACGCATCCCTCGGCGCATGGCATGCGTCCCCTTTGTTGACATATCTAAACCTTACTATAACAGGGCTGCCCCGTTACATTTGCAAAAATAATTTAATAGGAAAGCAAAATATAATTGTATTGAATTTGACTACCTTATAGCAGTATCAGGCAGGCGTTAGTCAAAGCAGTTGGTAGTATGTCTGCCTTCAGAGCTGTACGACGTGGTTTCGATTCCCGCCCAGTACAAACATTTATGTGACGAATATAGATTTTTATTGCGTGTCTGGGTGTTGGATGTTTTAAAAGTATGTATTAAAAAAACAAGTATATAAGTATTCTATCAGTTATCTGGGAGTCTAGACAAGAACCACTTTCTGTTAGCGTTAACGCCTGCGGAAAGATAAAATTGTATGAAAATGACATTAGCAGTCACGTGACATTTCTCAAGCTAATGTCATTTTCATACAATTTTATCTTTCCGCAGGCGTTAACGCTAACAGAAAGTGGTTCTTGTCTAGACCCCCTGGTTCCCATAACACAAGCTTTGCTTAGTTTGGGGCTAGAGGGCGCTGTGTGAAATTTAAAATATCCTCTAATATTTATTGAACTTGTATGAAAGTTGACAGTTGTGCTCTTGTTGAGACCTTTTTTTTATTCATTACAATAAAAAAACACCGTAGTTTGTCTCGGCACCAATAATCTCGGTCTCTATTACTTGCGCGCTGATATTAGTTGGCGACTAGGTTATTGTGAAAGAGTATTTTACGCTCCAGTCAAAGAGATGTTCTGTATGTGTGGCAGTGTATTAGCGAGTTTATAATGCTAACATAAATGGCAGTAGATATATAAATAAGCACTTATATTGTATAGTTCAGATGGTTTTATATTAAATTATATAAATTAAACTTTAGTCCCCCTTAGTTAGCAACAGCTACCCCAAGATGAGAGGCCTCCACCAGGTCACGAACATAATACTATGGCATAGTTATCTTCAAACGATTATATCTTTAGCAATTGGACTTGTTTATGAGCGCGATAAGATAGAAAACTTATCAGATAGGTATGCAAGTGGTAGTAGGGTTACCATTTTAAAATTAATTCATCCAAAAAACGGACATTACCAAGCAATCATTTCTTCCTTTTGAGGTAAGGAACCCAAATAATTAAATGAATTCGGGGATACTCGAAAAAGTCGGCATATTTTAACATCATAATGAAATAATCTCACTCTGGTTTTAAGGAAACAGAGTTTCTTTTTCTTAGGATAGGAGGAGTACGCGTTAAGCTCTGCGACAGCAAGTCTTTATGCATCATATCGTTTTCTACTGCGGAACATAGGCTTACCTTCGATGGGCGATTGGGCCATGTTCACCACGTAGCCCAGTGGCGGGTCGATGGATTCACATTCACCACTGAATTTTTGCTCGAGACGTATGAAGGTTTCATTAAGATATTTTTCTTCCCCGAAAATCCACAGAGCTCATTGGTTTTGATTTTGGACAACCTCACGATTCCTAAACGAGTTATCTTCCACTAGACTACCATGGTTCTACAAAATAGGTTTTATTTCTAAGTTAGTTTTGGTAAGCATGTCTTTGTGAGTGTTATATTCTTGTTAAAGATTCGTTCGAATTTTAAAACCTATATAAGCCCGTACAAAATGCATGTATCCAGGCTTTGTCCGGGACAACTCGAACAGTTGGTAACCCGGTAGTGACATCACGGCACTAGCACTAGAATAACGTGACCGCGCCTGTACCTCGTGTGCGCGTGTAGTGGGCGTGTGAATGATATCTGCAAGGTACTTACCTGACATTTTAATATGAAGTAGGTGTAGATATACTTAAATCATAGAGGTAGGAACTAAATGTACAATCTGTAACAAAAACGTTCAACAATACTGAAGGGCATGTATGTTCTTATAATTATGAACAAGTTTTACTATGGGGCCAACCTTGAAATTGCGTTGTTCCATACAAAAAGTTCACCGACCATAGGACAAAATGTATATTGCAATTTGAAAAAAATATATATATTTATAAACAAATTTAACGCAAGTATGGCTTAGCATAAACATAATAAGCCTTTTTAATTAATCCACTGTTAAACTTAGGCCTATACCCTCGAAGTGCGTTCGGACTATATCCAACACGCTGCCTGGGCCAGTTGCGAATCGGAGGAATCACGTACCCCATTGAATTTCTTCTCCGAAATTATACAGGTTTACTAACGATGTTTTTCTTTTTTCTGTTTTATTATTTTGAAATCTGTACATAAACTCCAAGGAGCTTATTAGTATGGGCCCGGAACTTGAACCCGTGACATCAAGCTTTCAACTCGAGCCTACAATTAATATACCTACCTACCTAGTTTAAAGGAATGAATTCTTAAGCCTTTATCTTTTAAGTTATTAAGTGTACAATTTAGTAAACAAACATTGAAAAAAATTACCAAAGGCACGGACGTGTAGTCCGTGGAGCTAAGAAATAAAAAAAAGGCACGAGTTCGTTTACTACCCAGCTATGGTCTCTAATTTATCTATATTTTTATTTATCATAGCTGTTCTCATACGGTTGACAACCCTAAGCTCTGAAGGCACTAACGGGGTTTCAGCCAAGCATATCCCTCGCAGAATCCGTTTGTTTTTTCGTACCCTTCGCATCGTCTAATCCCTACAGATCGAATTAATACAATGTCGTTAATCATTATTGTAAGCTGTGAATACGGCATTAGACACTGATTACAGCAAGGGTGGATCGTAAGCCGACTTTATTAGGTTTGAAGATTTGGCCGCAGCTAGTGGTAGGAGATTTATCGCTCTTGGCTAAGACGTTTTTTTTTCTGTTTTTTGGCATAATTAATATAAATACTTGCCTTTGACTGCCATCTCGATTGAAGTTAAGCGAAGATATGCAAGTCTACGATGGAGCACGCCAAGAAGAAACCGATTTATTTGCTTACTTACCCTTTTTGTTAAACTGGATTAAAATAAGGCCAGCCATAGTGTCCGAGTTAATGTCACCACTAAGCCTCTGATGTGGCTTCGCGGTTGTACTTATAGAAATTAAGAAACAAACAAAAAAATTTAAATTACTTGCCTCAAATACCGCCTGAAATCTGAATACACGTAAAGTCAAGTAATTTCGCTTTGACTTTTAACGCTGGGACGCATGTTTTTTTTTACGACAAATAGTGTTTTCTTTGTTCTTGCCTCACCGAGGCGTAAACAAGGTCTTAGATTAGCAAGCTTACCCAGAAGATACCTATTCACTCTTCGTTTGTAGATTCTCAGATTTTAAGAACTTTGAATTAATGTAGGTAATCCTAATGTTGGTAATAATATTGCAGGTAGAGCGTTCCAAACCTTGGTAGTTCGAATAATGAACGTGGCTGTGCCTGTTGTTTGATTTTGAAGTTTGGTGTCTAACAATTTTCCTATCACATAAATATTTGAGGCTTGTGGGATGCTATCTCAAGACTCAATAAGCTACTAGTAGAGTTTTGGCGGGAACACGGAAAAATCATGTCGTTGCATTCTATTATTTTCTTAAACTTGTGTATTTTCGCGAATTAATGATTAAAAATGGTGGTGTTTTATTCATTGAGTGTTGAATTACATGCACGAGTGTGGGCAAGTGATATAATGTGGTGAAACATGTCTTTTCGTGTTGTTTTCAAATCTCCATAGAAGTTCAGAGTAAAGTCGCCACAACTTTACTAGGGCATGACTTGGACTCGACTATGACTAATTTCGTGTGACTGACTGTGATATCATGACATATTTGACTTGATTTTAATATAATACTTGGAAAAATCATAAACATGACACTGGCAGAATGCACAACGTGCGATGCCAAGAGCTAAGAAAAAAAAAAAAAAAAAAAGCTACTAGTATGTATAAGTCATTTTAGCCATCTGTATTGTTTACTTTATTTTAGTACTACCAAAAAGTTGTAGATGGCGTTGTCAAGCGTTAAAACGCGCAAACGATGTCGGCACTGAATATCATATGCCAATTTTGATATTTATTAAAATTTGTCTTCAGATACAGCAGTACTTGGTAGTTTTATTAACCCCAGTACATACTGCTACTACCCGGGAGAGGTAGCGATAGACCACTTTTGTTCATGGTCCTTCTTGAGCCAAATATAAGGCTGAACGAGCGGATTTTGGAGCGACAAAGGATCGCTTACCGGTCCAGCGGAAGGCGCAGTACCGGTAGGATAGTTACCAGGCGAGTAACTAAACCCGGACGGAGGGCAGCTGCCAGGCGAGTAGCTGTCAATTTGGAATTGTTGCCAGCTGAGTGGCACTAGTCGTGGGTGTTTGGCTGGGGAAAGTGTTTGTGGGTAGTATTACCCATTGAAGTGAGTGAAACCGGAAAAAAAAACTGTAAGTACTTTATAAATTAATATAAGTGAAGTGTTAGAATAAATTAGCTAGTTAAATTTGTTTGTGTTGTGTAGCTTAGGGACTTAGTACAGTTTAAGAAAAAACGACGGAACGGGGAATCCATGTCCGATTTCCTTCCGAAGTTAAGAGTTCAAACACTTAGAAAAATTCAGACAAATTTTCTAGTGACTTGTAAAAAAAATCTGTTCAAGTTTTTGTTACATCACAACAAATTGAAAATACTTGTTTGTTAACTTAGTAAGAATCTACTACTCTTTGATTCTGTGATTCAGGTCTGATTAATACAGTTGTTTCCAAATTGTGTGTTCTGTTAGTTAAGTTTTACACAAGTTGGTCAGAATGGAAAGACTTGTAAATTTTCAAGATGATCTGTACTACCGCATATCGAAAGCTCGAATTAATTATAAGAAAACTCCCAAGGATAGAATAACGAAAGAGTATGTAGAAGGGAGGTTGGAGGCAGTAGAGCATCTATGGTTTGAGTTTCTTGCCGGTCACAAGGAACTAATGAAGGGTCAGAATAGTGATACTATAAACGCTTCGTCATACATAAAAAACGAGACTTATGACAAGTGTGATGAGCTGTTCCTTGAATATAAAACTGAATTGAAAACAAAATTGACTCAATTTAGTGTGCCTAGTAGAAGTACGGAAAGTTCAAAAGGGGAAGGGTCAAGAGCAAATGTGAAATTGCCGAAAGTGAACATTGATTCATTTTCAGGCAAATGCTATTCAGAGTGGACCACTTTCCGCGATTTGTTTAGATCACTCATACATAATAACGACACCTTAGACGATGTCCAAAAACTATTGTATTTAAAAGGCTATTTGACTGGGGAAGCCAAACAATTGCTGAGCAGCATTCCAATTACCCAGGATAATTATGCAAGAGCTTGGGATCTGCTTGAAGACCGCTATAACAATAAAAAGTATATTTCAAATCAAATTCTAGAACGGCTCCTGGGTCAAAAGAATGTTGCTCAGGAATCCGCGAGTAGTTTGAAGGAAATTTTGGATACTACAAATGATTGTTTGGCGGCTCTTTCTAATATTGGTATTAAGATAGAAAACTGGGACATCCTAGTTATCCACATAGTGGCCAAAAAACTGGACTCAGAATCCAGACGGCAGTGGGAGTTCAGTGCTACTAATGGAGGCATTTCAGACGAACTACCTACTTATAAACAGTTCCAGGAGTTTCTTACTAAACGCTATCGAGCGCTAGAGTTTCTGGATTCTCGGCCCAACATGTCATCCAAATATCAAGGTCGTAATAATTTTAATGTTAGTAAGTCAAAGTCTATGCACATTACCACGGGTCAGTGCGCGTACTGTTCCGATAAGCACACACTTACTGATTGCATGGCGTTCAAGAGAATCGCGGTAGAAGCGCGACGTAATTTTGTTCAGTCTAACAGAATTTGTTTTTGTTGTTTGGGCCCTAATCACACTGCACATACCTGCAAGAGAAATCTGAAGTGCTCGATTTGTTCGAGACGACATCATGTTCTGTTGCACCAAGAGAGTGTAAACGATGCTATCGCTTCAACAAGCCATGTATCCAGTGCTGTAGAATCTACTCCATCAGATAACAACGGAGATGCAGAACTTGCAGCACAATCATCAGAAGAAGAAGCTTCGGTAGTTTCCTGTTTTGTACGCAAACAAAATCCTATTTTACTGGCAACAGCGCTAGTCAAAACGGAGTCTAGGAATGGCCAAGGGTTTACAGTTAGAGCATTATTAGATCAAGGATCCCAGTCTTCGTTTATCACGGAAGCAATGGTCCAACAATTGGGTTTAAAAAAGACTTACACAAAAATTCAAATTACGGGAATAGGAGGGGACAAGGCCTTAGTCTCCAATACAGTAGTCAACCTTAAAATATCATCTCGAATTGACCCACGGGTAGTGATAGACGTCAAAGCTCATGTACTTAAGTCGATCACTACACTTTTACCTACGAATGAGGTAAAGTCATTCGAATGGAAGGAGCTGCAAGAAATGGTCTTAGCGGATCCCGGATATCATACACCGAATCGGATTGATATGCTATTGGGTGCCGAGGTGTATGCACAAATTATACAAGAAGGAGTCAAGAAATGTCCGAAAGGATCGCCGATCGCTCAGTGCACTTCACTTGGATGGATACTATCTGGAACACTTGACGCAATAAAAGGAACATCGGAAATAAAAGTCATGCATATTGTGGAAGACAATGATATGTTAAAACGTTTTTGGGAACTAGAAGACGACGTCCCTATGTCTAAGGCAAGGTTGCAAACTGATGAAGAGAAACGATGTGAAGAACATTTTGCGGCAACCACAGTCCGAGATGAAGAAGGCAGATATGTTGTTCGACTGCCATTTAAGAACGAGAGTCCTGTAGTCCAACACTCTCTGCAGATAGCTGGGAAAAGGTTATTTGCATTAGAACGGAGATTGAACAATGGTGATCTGAAACAAAAATACAAGGAAGTTATTAATGAATATTTACAATTAAAACACATGGAACTCATACCGGTGAAAGAAGTAGACAACCCGAAAGCCATATATTTACCTCACCATGCCGTGGTACGGGAAGATAAGCAAACTACGAAGATACGGGCTGTCTTTGATGCATCATGTAAAGGCACTAACAACAAATCTCTTAATGATCACTTATTAATTGGTCCAACTTTGCAATGTGATTTGAAACACCTCGTAATGCGATGGCGAGTGTCTCGTATATGCCTTACCGCAGATATTGTAAAAATGTACCGTCAAATCAAGGTCGATGAAGTGGACGCCGACTACCAAAGAATACTATGGAGGGATGACGCAGCTGAAGAAATAAGGCATTATCGAATGCTACGAGTGACATTCGGAGTTTCATCGGCTCCTTATCTAGCGGTAAAGGCATTGCAGCAACTTAGCGTCGATGAGGGTCAAAGGTACCCAGCTGCAGCTAAGGCTGTGGTAAACCAGTTTTACATGGATGATCTCTTAGCAGGATGTGAGAATGTGGAAGAAGGAATTAATCTTTATAAAGAAATGAATGCTCTAGCAGAAAAAGGAGGATTTAGTCTGCGAAAATGGAGTAGCAACAGCGAAGAGCTATTGCAAGAAATGAAGCAAAATGAAAACGTAGAAGAAGCAGAAGCTGCAGAAGGCTTAAAAATTAAAACAGACGAAGTAATGAAAATTGTTGGACTTACTTGGAACCGCAGCGACGACTCTTTCAGCTACGAGGTCGATGCGCCTGAAGTTCGGGAACCTGCAACAAAAAGAAGTATCATATCAGAAATTTGTCGGTTTTATGACCCGCTGGGATGGGCGGGGCCGAGCATAATTGTTTCAAAGATTCTTATCCAAAAACTTTGGCTAGCGGGATTGGACTGGGATGAGACCGTCCCAGATCATATTTTAAGTGAATGGAAGAGATACAAGATGGAGTTAAAAATGTTGACTCACGTTAAAATACCGCGATGGATTTGTGTCTCAGTGGGTGATGTAATGGAGCTCCATGGATTCAGCGACGCTTCAAAGGATGCTTACGCAGCAGTAGTTTATGCTCGCGTCATCGATTCGATGGGTCAGGTACACGTGTCTTTGATATCTGCAAAAACGAAGGTTACTCCAATAAAACGAGTTTCTATACCCAGACTTGAATTATGCGGCGCAGTTTTACTTACGAGGTTAATGATGGAAATCGCATCTGTTTCGAAACTTGATAAAACTCGTCTGCATGCCTGGACAGACTCCACCGTAGTTCTTGCATGGTTGAACAGTCATCCGAGTCGCTGGAAAGTTTTCGTTGCAAACCGTGTGTCTGAAATCGTATTGAACCTCGATTCACATCACTGGTCACATGTGTCAACGAAGTGTAATCCAGCAGATGCAGCGTCTAGAGGTCAGTCACCATCAGACTTAGCGAAAAATACAACGTGGTTTCAAGGTCCAGAATTTCTACACAAGGATCGTATCGATTATACCAAGGCCAGAGAAATTGATACAAATGTGGAAGAAGTCAATTTAAAAAGTCACTGTGCTACGGTTGATAGCTCTCTATTCGAGAGATTTTCTTCGCTTACAAGGCTGGTACGAGTGATAGCTTACTGCAGACGTTTCTTCAAAAACCTGAAAGGAAATAAATTAGAAAAACAACCAGGCTTTCTGACAACACAGGAATTAAATGATGCATTGAAATGTTGCATACGTCAGAGTCAAATGGAAAAATTTAGTAAAGAAATAAATATAATAAGAAAGGGAGAGAACTTAGCACGAAAAAGCAGCGTGCGAACACTGAACCCGTTCCTTGATGAAGATGGTTTGTTGAGAGTCGGTGGTAGGTTGGAGCATTCGAATCTAAGTATGAATCGAAAACACCCAGTATTGATACCCAAAGACACATGTCTGTCTAATCTTCTGATTACGGACGCGCATAAACAAACTTTACACGGAGGCCCACAATTAATGTTGTGCTACCTAAGAAATAAATATTGGATTTTAGGGGCAGCTCAACTTGTAAAACAGTGTTATCGCAAATGCGTAACGTGTGTAAAGAATACAGGAAAACCTGGAACCCAGTTGATGGGACAGTTGCCTTCGGCGAGGTCAACACCCTCTAGGGCTTTTAAATCAAGTGGGGTAGATTTTGCTGGTCCAATACAGATACGAACAGCGAAAGGTCGTGGTCACCAATCTCACAAAGGCTATATCTGTTTGTTTGTTTGTATGGCTAGTAGAGCGGTTTACCTCGATGTTGTGACTTCGCTTACAACGGAAGGTTTTCTTCAAGCTTTTAAGAGATTTGTTTCTAGACGAGGCTACTGCACGGAAATTTGGAGTGATAATGGAACAAACTTTACCGGTGCAGCTAGCGAACTGAAGAAGCTCTTTAAAAATGAAAAGGGATCTATGATGCAAGAAATTTCAGAGGCATTGGCAACCAACGGGTGTTCGTGGAACTTCATACCAGCGCGATCTCCACATTTTGGCGGATTGTGGGAAGGCGGAATAAAATCGGTCAAGTACCATTTAAAGAGAGTCATCGGGCAATCCACGTTAACGTTTGAAGAGATGGCTACTGTGTTGGCGCAGATAGAGGCATGTTTAAATTCTCGGCCACTCTATGTGATCACTGGAACTGAAGATACAAATGCAACTATTCTGACGCCTGGCCACTTCATCATAGGTGAGCCCATGGTGGTTCCGCCAGATCAAAACTTTGAAAACAGTAATATCAGCTCATTGCGTAGATGGCAGTACACCCAACGAATGGCCCAAGACTTCTGGCGACAGTGGTCGCGACAGTATTTGACAAGGTTCTATAAAAGATATCGTTGGTCGGCTACGATGCCTCAACCCCGTATTGGTGATATAGTCGTGGTACGCGAAGAAAATTTGCCACCATGTCGTTGGCTATATGGCAGAGTGATTGACACCCATCCTGGACAAGACGATTTGGTAAGAGTCGTGACACTCAAGGTAAAAAACGGTACGATTAAACGTGCAGTGGGTAAGTTGTGCCTTCTGCCAATCACTGATCAATGAGTATTGTGCATGAACACTTACAGCGGAGTCTTAATCTAGATAATATAGTTACCGTTTGTTATAAGGTATTTTGCGATGTTAAGTTGGTCTTATTACTCATATTACTATACCCCACTAGGGTATACTTTTCTGTTAAAAGAACGTCATAAAGGTTTTGCCTGATTTCATAAATACACTTGTAAACTTGTATGAACAAGGCTATGCCTGTTCATGGTAGGCGGTTATGTATAAGTCATTTTAGCCATCTGTATTGTTTACTTTATTTTAGTACTACCAAAAAGTTGTAGATGGCGTTGTCAAGCGTTAAAACGCGCAAACGATGTCGGCACTGAATATCATATGCCAATTTTGATATTTATTAAAATTTGTCTTCAGATACAGCAGTACTTGGTAGTTTTATTAACCCCAGTACATACTGCTACTACCCGGGAGAGGTAGCGATAGACCACTTTTGTTCAAGTATATACGTACGTGACTTACCTACATAATTCTCCAGTAAGGATTTCGTTTTATCATCGACTTGCATAAGTACTTTATCTATAATAGCATTAAATGAGTGTTGTACGTATGTGTTTCCCACGAAATAAAAGCTCCCTAGAGAAAGCCACATAGCGTTGACTTTTATTTTATGCGAATCTCGATGTAAATTTGTCCCTTGAGGATCTTTGAACGTTATTGTATTTGACCCAAAAAAATACAACAAATAACTGGTGTGAGTAGAGTGTAAACATTATTTTCACCGTGATATTTAATTAAGTAAGTACTTATCTAACATACCAACTAATGTTTTTTTTTAAATATTCTATCAATAACTACATTATAATGGATACCTATTACGTTGCTGTAGACTTAATATTGCTTCACCATCATCATTCACAGCCTTTCTTATACCATTAAGTACTTATTGGATAAGGTCCTCGAGCTCTTGATAGACCATCTGTCTCTATCCTGTATCACCTGTTTCACTATCTAGTCCATATAACCCGCGCTGCTGACGATACTGTCGTCCAGTTTCGCAGCTAACTAGGTACACAAGCAACCGAGTTAGGATATCCTGCTCAGGTCCACTGTCTTGTTTGTCATAACGGAACCATAATGAGTGAGCCCCGGATGTAGTTCCATAATATATAAGCATTTTAATAAACATTTATGGCCTTACTATAAAACGCCGCTCAAACCTTAGACACTGTTTAAGATGCTCTGACAACTTTTCGCTGACGTGAAATGTCACGTGCGAGAACAAGACAGAGAAGTTTAAGCAGTGACTAAGTTTAAACGGCGTTTTATAATAAGGCCGTTAACATACACATTTCCCAAATTTATATTTTATTATTTATTTAAAATTTGCCTCTAGAATACTGATTTTAAATAGCGTAAGTGACGCTATTTAAATTTAGATATTTTATGAATTTTTATCTGTGCCTTCAAAATTGGGCTTAATATCTAACTACTTGTATCCAGCCAGATCCATAAAAGTCTAAAAGTAAAGAGAAAATCCCACCTGCCAGTCAGCAGCGTATGAATGCTGCAGGCCAATTCAGCTCTAACCAAAGCCGAACCGCTTCCCATGCGTTTCCGCTACTTTTCCTGTCAGACAGCGGCCGACTAACGATCGTGGTCCAGGCAAGCGTACCTAAAGTTCATCGAAACCATAGACAAACTGCTCATCGACATAGACATCGCACGTTTATAAAACTTTAAGTATGATTGGCCGGACCACGACCGTTAGTCGGCTGCTGTCAGAGAGGAAGAGTAGCGGAAACGCATCAGAAGTGGTTCGGCTTTGGTTAGCTGAATCGGGGCCGTGGCATTGCCAAGTTGAACGTTGGATGAAATAAACGCCAGCATTTTGATTACGAGCCGCGTTGACCAGGCGCTCGGATTAATGTTTGATAAGGTGATGAGCTGATTAAGTTAATGACGGCACTTGCCCTTCGAATACTTGTGACAAATAAAACTAATAGATATTAAAGAACAGGGACTTAATATTCTCAAGTATAACTGATTACGGTACCCGAACAGAGTAATATCCAATTTTCTTTCAAGAAACTTTGCTCAAAATTTTTTCAGGTGATGAATCACATTGGTGCGTCATTATATAAACAAGACGAATTTCTACAAACGAAACAGGCGCCTAGTTGCTGGAGACAAGACATTATACACAGAAGTGATGTGGGTAAGTGGATAATAAGTGGGTTGGCGAGCCAAGGCGGGGCTGCCCCGCCTACGGACGACCACTCTTTTTGTACCATAAAAATATACATATTTACTCGTAAGCTTTAAGATTATTAGCAGATAAATAGGTGCAAGAAAGTTGGATTTAAATTGAGCTTTCACGTGATTATGGTGATCAGTAACGTAGCTCTCATACCTTCATATCTATAATGCTCTATTTATTAGGTTTACATACTCTGGCTCCATAGTAAAAGTTGTTTGTTTTGATGTACAGAATATGCCCTTAAAAGGATGCGTACTGATTAGAACTAACCTTGTATTTATCACTGCTACCCTGTATCACTATTATTATTTATTATTTCTAGGACCTGGATATGCCCTAAAACTGTATCCAGAACCATCGGAGGCCGGGCAGCAGCGTCCTCTCGGTTAGCGGTGGTGAGCATTCTGCGATCCCCAAGCCGCCTGCCAAGCGTGAGAATTATGGCAATCCCCTCCTTAAGAAGGGGGTGGCCTTCGTATAGCGCTGGACATCTTCTGGCTGATGACGGTTATTATTTCTGATGTGTTTCAGTGTATGCTTTTATTTACAGTTGATAGCAAATATTCGTTTGCCCACAGCTCAACTGACGCCGAAAGATGGTTTGTCGTTGAAATTTTACGAATTGAACATTTTAAGGTGTGGAATAGATGAGATTAAGTCAAATTGCGACTCGGATATTTTGAGATGTGGCCTAAATGAAATGTAGGAATTTTGCGATCTAGCCATTCTAATAAAACGTATTTCAAATACTTAGTTAAAAAGTGTTTTGTCAAATTTCTTTCGAATTACGATTTGAGTTTGAAAAAAGAAGACAAAACACTTTTTTAACTAAAATAGGTTTGAAATTCTTTTTAGTGTTTTATGCATAAGACTATTATCGAAAGTAAGATTTTGAAGTACTTCGAAGAAACTTATTTATAGGTGACGCATCTCCAAACAAGTTTCGTTAGTTCCAGCTTAGTTCCAGCCAAGCCTATTAGGTCAAATGTCATGGTCTTATTAAATTTCAATCTAAAGATATTATCGGTCATCACTTCGACAGATAGAAAGATCGGCGCCATGAAAACGCTGACCGAATTGATTGAACAATATCAGCGATCGGGCGAACAAAGTCTATCGAACTATTATTGGACGACGCGATGACGACGCTATAGGGATGAGGTAACTGTCGATAGTCATTGGTATGGCTTATCGGTTTTCTCAGCAAGAAAGCCTAGATCCATTCGGCCGCGTACGAAACCAGAGATTCGTTACCAGATACGGTAGAAGAAAAATTCTTCGTTATACGATACAGGGATATACTGTTTGGGATTGATGCTGTTAGTCATGGTTAAAAAATAACAATTATTAAACAAAAAAAAAAACATGTCAAAATAAATGTTACCATGCGTTACTTACGGCCTTACTACAAAACGCCGCTCAAATCTTAGTCACTGTTTAAGATGCTCTGACAACTTCTCGCTGTCGTGAAAAGTCACGGGCGAGAACAAGACAGAGAAGTTTAAGCAGTGACTAAGTTTAAACGGCGTTTTGTAGTAAGGCCGTTAGAGTTTATGACACCCATGAGTCCCATGACTAGTGAGTTTGTCCAAATGATTAAAGTTTTATGTATAAACAGAAGATTACCCTGCGCAGGGTAATCTTCCGTTTACAGGCATTTTATGCGCGCGCGCTGCTTCTGTGGCATATTTTTTAAGACACAATACATATTTCATAGAAGGGAAATAATTATATTTTCTCAGTTCCATCGTCACATAAAAAACGTCGATATCGATATTATTTTAGTAAGTATGAAACATAATAACATGATAGTTGCATCTCTACTATCTATCTCTAAGAACAAAATTCTTACATACCTATAATAATGGCTATTAATGAAATACTAATACACAGAAAAACATCGACATCAGCGTATATTATGTATCGAACAAAATTAAAATAGAATACAAAGTAATTGTAAACCGTGAATTATTAATTTGTGCAGCATTGTCCCGCCCGATACAGGTACGAGTAACTCATTGTTATTGAATAAAGGCCTGATTGTATCGTAATTAGGCAACTATCAAAATGCGTTCAATAGCCCATCTAGATTATTGTTATAAGGTGTACCTACCTACAATCTGACCTTTTGAATAGCATTAGCGGGTAAACACTTACATGGTTGTGTAGGTAGGAAGTACGTGTTACGTACTTAACTATGCCTTTTACTTACTCTTATAATTTATGCCTAGAGAAATATACATACGAGATTTATTAACTTTTAAAGGCGTCTTCGTGGGACCATAACTTTAAAATATATATAGCATTCTGACATTTCTTAGACATTTTCGACGTTAGTCAACAATTTAATTTAGTTCTATCAGTCAACAGTCGTCTATTTCAATACCAACTAAAACTCAATACGGAATTTAATCTCCGTATCAAATAAGGCTTAAAATCGTATCTTTACAAAACACTTCATTACCCGTGACAATCGACTATCAATCATCAAAAAGCTCGCAAAACAATAATCACATTATCATTCTCCCATAATAACAAATGTAGGCCCGAAATGCATAAAGAACCCGCTTTGTAACTTTTTTTGTCAAAATAATTTAAAGAAATATCGTCGTAAGGTTGCCTCTCGACCAAAATCGAACAATGTAAACTTATGAGCGAACGTATTATTTATTGAATATGAGAAAAAAACAAATGCGAAGCGGCTTGACATATTGTTAAGGGTCCTTATAAAATTATTTGCTATCACGCCATCCGAGACGTCGGTACGAATAAGCAATCTTTAAACTATACAAGAGTTCAAGTCGAGGTTACATTACAGTCTTGTCCCGTAATAAAACAATAACTCATTTGTTTTCGTAACATCGGTTGAGGCGCTCCGAGAGGATTTTGTCTAAGGATAAGCGCTGTCTTCTCATTTTAATAATCAAGGAGGGACCCGCTTCAAGAACGCCATTAATAATGCTTTGAATGAATTTTTCGAATTCCCAAATGTCATCCAGCTTATTAACCGGCTTCATTTTTTGTTTAAGTTTTATTTGTTTTGGACAAGCATTTTGGTTTTGGCGCGGTCATTCCGACCTTTCGTTTTTTGTCTCGCGCAATCTCGGAAGATGAAATATTGTTTAGAGTTAATTAGTTATATTCTGCGATTCGTGTCCTATTAAACTACTCAATCGTTAGATAAAATACAAGCAAAGCTCCGCAGCTTTACCCGATATCCCACTGGAACCCTAATTTTTTTCGGATCCTGTCTATAAGCTATTTACCATGATCAGGATGAGTACACCCAAATTGTTTTTATTCGGGTTACCTAATGTTTTGCCAAATGTACAAATTCAACAGCACTGAAAAAAAATATGTTAATCTAAGTCATATTTTCTAGTTGGCTATTGTTTCGAAAACACGTTAGCGAATAATTTTCACGATAGATAAAAATCGTAAAATAACCTCTAAAAATGAATTTCTAAGTAAATTTTTCTTTGTATTTTTGTATGAAGACACATAACCAAAATTTGTAAAGGTTACGAGTAATACTTTAATCTATATTAATATTGACCTAGTTTTTTCTTACGCAATAACTTTATTGCAATCAATTATTTTCCATCAAAATTACTGTACGAAGCGCGCCGGCTTCTCTTTTTTGCCTATGTAATTAGACAGAGACCACAGACGCGCGGAGGATCAGCTATTGTCAGCGTCTTAATTAGCCTTTTTTAAATTTTCCCCTGCTGGACTAGGCCTACCCTCGAAGAGCGAATGGGCTATATTCCCCACGCTGGCCCAGTTACGTGTTGGTGAATTCACAAACGTCTTTGAATTTCTTCTCCGGACGTATGCAGGTTTCCTCACGATGTTTTCCTTCACCGAAAAGCCAGTGGTATAAACATACATAAACTCCAAATAGCTCATTGGCACGGGCCTGGGTTTGAACCCACGACCTCACGATTAGAAGTCAAGCGGTCGGTTAGATTTCCACGGCTTTTAGCTACTTCCATGGACTATGCAAAAAAATTACAAGTACGATCAGCAGTTTTGAATTGAGTTTGGCTCAGCTAGCAATATTTTATCTCATGTTCTTAGGCTAAAAGTTATCCTACAAATAAATATGAACAGAACAAGTGTTGGTATTACATACAATATCCTTTGCATGTATTACTATACATTTATTAGTGTGTTGGTGTAATTAAAGGGAGATCTATAATGTAAAACGCCGTTTATTGCCCGTGGTACTACCAGTCTTACTACCAGTAATACCACGGGTAAAAAAATATGCCGTAGTACTACCAAGCGATCCAGAAAGTTTTTTTTACCCGTGTACGTGTGTTATTGCATGGTAGTTTTTTTTGTCCTTATTTATTGGCATCGCACGTTGTGCATTCTGCCAGGGTCAGGTTTATAAATTTTCAAGTTTTAATAGTATAATCGAGTCAAATATGTCATGAAATCACAGTTAGTCACACGAATTTAGTCATAGTCGAGTTCAAGTCATGCCCTAGTAAAGTTCTGGCGACTTTACTATGAGCTTCTACGGAGTTTTGAAAACTACACGAAAAGACATGTTTCACCACATTATATCACTTGCCCACACTCATGCATGTAATTAAACACTCAATAAATAAAAAACCACCACTTTTAATCATTAATTCGCGTAAAAATATAAGTTTTAGAAAATAATAGAATGCAACGACATGATTTTTCCGTGTTCCCGCCAAAAACCTACTGGTAGTTTGACACCTAGCCCTTTGACACCTGTCCCTTTGACACTCGTCACTTTAACTTTTGCTAAAACACACTGGTGTCAAACGCAGCCTGGGTTCGATTCATGACGTGCCGGGCAGGGATTAGAACGCTAATAATTTAAGTAATTTTTTTTCATAGTTCTTTTGGTTAATTTTCCGTGTCATGTAACATGACATCCTCGACACGTATCCTCACGGATCCTAGAAGGGATTTATGGATGGGAAGCTGGTTGTTTTCATATTTCGCAGTCCTATAAAAATCAGTTGACATCGTCAACAATTTCGATATCGACATAAAATCCATCATAAAAAAAAGAGAGAGCTGAATAAAAAGATGACAACACGGCCAAATCTTAGTATCATAATATACTAGTATGTTTATTATCTTTGGTTTTATATAAAACTTTTTCATTTAGCCTTTTTTTAATGTGGCGTAGTTTTACATTCAATATTCCATTTCTGAATAAATTCGATTTTCAATTTCTGGAGGGCGTATACGAGAGAGAGGAGCTAAATCCTCCAAGGCGTATACCTGGCGTATACCTATGTTTGTGAAAAAAACTTTTGAGTATCAAAGCAGGATAACTGATCGAAAACCAGTATACTCATAGTAGGTATTAACATTTAACTTTTTGCCTAAGTTCTCCATGACCATCTAAACAAAATAATTAGACACGCTGATTAAAATTAAAATTCAAAATTTAAGCACGAACAATTAATCAAAAGGTCCATACGTCAAACACAGTCTGCAAAAAGATGCCACTAAATGAATAAATTTTGATTCCTATGCGCGTGATCGATAGACGCATAGATCGGATCTATAGATCATATCGACTTCAAAAATGGAATGCGTGAGTAAGACAAAAATATAATTAATGATCGTCCTTCGAAATTCGAATCGGTCTGGTGCAGACAAGTTGGCGTCGCGTCGACGCAATAAACAAAAGGCAAAAAGTTTTGTTTAATTTTTTATTCGTTTTTTTATTTATGTTAAATGTTATAACTATAGTAGATGTATATCATTAATCTTGGGCTGGCAGCATTGTTGCATCTGTCGTAGCTTGTATAGTTCTGGAGTATGGGCTATTGTTGGTGGACCACGCTTTTGATTAGGTACTGCAAAAAACTGCGCGCCACCTGTGCTTTGCTTCAATTTATATTTGAAAGTAACGGTATAATTCGATTCCAACATATTGGTGGATGTGACAAGAGCTGCAAAGGCGGTAAGTATATTTTTACTTATTTTGCCGCTTTGACCCGCGTAAACTTAGTATTTTGCTATTGCGCAGACAATTTTAGGGCAGGAGCGACTTAGGATGCAATTAATTTCTAATAATTTAAACTAGAGATTTATTACAAATTTATATTTAATTCGTTATTATTTTCGGCTTAGAGCATTGGTTTAAGATATCTTTTTTATTGAGACGTAATGAGGTAAAAGAGTTGTTCTCCTGATAGAGTTAACGCCTAGGTACCTAGGACCAATGCGGTGCCCAGAACATTGAGCAACAAAGTCGAGGACATCCACGCAGTGACGATTGTTGTAATTTTTACGATTAGTGCCAAAGAACATATTTTTTTCTGTAAAAAACACTAAAATTAAAAATAGCTAAATTCTATATATTATGTTGAAAATTATTAACTTTCGGCAATACATTGAGGGGCTTAGAGATATAGGGATTCCTCTAAAATATCGAATTGCAGAAATAAAAAAAAAATAAACAAAAAAACTCCTAGAGAAGAAATTGAGGACTCCGTGCAACCGCCCAGTGCCCTCAATTTTTTGCCGCTCTGGGCATTTGCCCGGCTTGCCCCCCCCCTTAAATCGGGCCCTGCTGATACTGCGGTGAATCTTAATACCTAATGAAAACAAGTACTAAAGGCAGGATAAATGGATATTAAAGGAATTGTTTGAAGCAGTAAAGTGCGTCATCGTGTACCTGCAAACGATCAGTCTCGCCTGACGGATGGTCCGCCTGTCGCGCGCCGATCAGTCACGGTCGGCGCGGGCGCAGGCGCATGGGAAAACTGCACACGATACAACGATTTATGTGTCTCAAATTTCAAAGTCTGTATCACCAAAAAATATATCGTGAAAAATTCAGGTACTTATTTATGTACGATTTTTCAAAAGGCTCCATAATCAAATTTAGATAATTTCACAAAATTCATATATACATAAGCTCCAAAGCTTATGTATAGATCCAAGCTCCAAGCTCCTGGGTATGTACTTAAACTGCAACCAGACCCACCGGAAGACGGGCAGCAGCGTTCTTTTGGTTAACGGTGGTGAACATTCTGCGATCCCCAAGCCGCCTGCCAAACATGGGGATTATGGCAGCACCCCTCTATTAAGGGGGAGGCCTTCGTCCAGCAGTGGACGTTTTATGGCTGATGACGTGACGACGTGACGAAGCTCCAAAGAACCCATTGCTACTGGCCTGGGATTTGAACTTACGACCTCACGATCCAGAGAGCGGTCTTCCCATTAGGTTAGAATGGCAGAAGAAATGCATATGACGCCTACGAGTGAGCATTATGAATTATGATATTTGTTCCCAGAAAACACCATTTTTCTATCCCAGCCACTAAACTACGGGTTAACATATCAAAAAAAGAACAAACGAATATGCGACCGTTTTTTTAAACCTGACATCACCCAACGTTAGTTTTTATGGGCATTTCGAAAATTAAATTATAGCTTATAATTTTAATATGATAGGTGTATAATATATTTTAAGGGACCAGAGGTTTTTATCAGATTAAAGTATTTATATTATTCTAAGCCATTTTACTCTATTTATTAATTCGTTTCTGTTTATGTTTGTTTAAATTAAAATTTTAGGGCAGACACGAAACGGTAGAGGTTTGGTGCTAAAGTTGTTTTAAGTTGTGTAAACTTAAAAGGCACTCCTACTTACTTAAGGCTGCGCTCATCTATGTTTCAAGTACATTTTTTACTGCGATTAATCATTATTCTAAAGCTGAATGAAATAGGGCCAATTTAGCGGAGCAAAAAAAATATGGCACTTACGCAGATTCTTGCTTGTCAAGATTCGATTTTCTTTTTTTACCCATTTTTAATTTATTACACGCATAATATAAATATTTTTTCAAAACTAAGAGCTATAAACCGAGTCAAGCTATATTATTTACAAGTGAGTAAATTTTCGTGATATTTAAATTTGTAAGAATTGAATGATTAAAGCTGTTGTAATGTTTAAAATAGAGGTGTTTTGTGGTTTTTTTCTTCTTATCTATAATTTTTAGAAAGATTACATAAGCGTCACATCACTTCTCACATCTTATAGATACAAACATATTTTTAAGGAAAACACAAACTTATAAGCTCCGTCAAAAAACTGCTATGACTGCACGTGATTTTTTTGAACAGGCCCCTTAATTAAATAATATGACATCAACAATACACAATATAAACTAAATTTAACTGACTCCTTATTGATCAACCGAACAGAACTCTACTAAAAGAATAATGAAGGCAGCTAAAAACATTTAGTATTAGTATACAGTAACCCTGTATACTAATACTTTCTAATCAGTTAGCATCCTTTTAAGGGCATATTCTGTCACATCATAACAAAAAACTTTTACTGTGGGGCCAACATTAAAATCGAGAAAAAAATATCAGTTGCTCCATACAAAAAGTTCATCGACCTTGGGCAAAATGTATGGAACTGTTTTTTTTTGCGATTTCCATGTTGGCCCTATAGTAAAAGTCGTTTGTTTTGATGTACAGAATATACCCTTAAAAGAATGCTAACTGATTAAAACTAACCCTGTATAGCTAAGTATATACTTACACAGCGCCGTTCAACTGCCAAGCAGTAGTGTGCAAGCATTACTGAGTTTCGATTTGAAGGGCAATGTTACCAGGGAAATACTGGGCATGAAGAGATTTGACATCTAATATTTCGGGGTTACATTAATCAAAACATTTAAACATACAAAAAAAATAAAAATTATTAGGTATACTAGAAATTAACATCGGAGAAAAACTTTAAAAAAAACCGATGCAATATGTACAGCTCGGAGGAACTAGCTCTCTCTCATGTACAGGCATTTGAAATTAAAAAAAAAAAAATGAATACACAAAGAAGGATAATATTTAGCGGCAGAAAACAAAAGATGTCGCAGCCAGTATCTCTGAATATGGACAATAAAGATTAAAATCTACGAAATCAGCAAAGATTTGAAACTAAACGACCATGGCTAAGCTTCGAGCTGTAGGATGTAACGACTGTTTTTTTGGCTATAAAAAAACTGCCGGCGACGACAAAGATAGTCGCAGAGATTGCCTTTTATAGATAAAGATGGATATGGGATAAAAAACCATGTCGATGTAGATAAAGTACCAATAAATAACACCATTGTTTTTTCAGTTGTTTTAATATCTGAATCCTTACGATTTCAATTTACGAGTAGGTATACCTACCTATGCATAGAAGTTACGACAGTTTCTATGCATAATTTGTACACGTAGTGGTACCTGAATTTTATTGAATATCGACTTTCATACACACAATTTGCATTGTTTTTTTTTCTTATTTATTGGCATCGCTCGTTATGCATTCTGCCAGTGTCAAGTTTATTAATTTGCAAGTTTTTATAGTATAATCAAGTCAAATATATCATGAAATCACAGTTAGTTACACGAAATTAGTCATAGTCGAGTCCAAGTCATGCCCTTGTATTATAAAGTTGTGGCGACTTTACTATGGAACTTCTACGGAGTTTAGAAAACAACACGAAAATACATGTTTCAACCACATTATATCACTTGCCCACTCTCGTGCATGTAATTCAACACTCATTCAATAAAACACCACCATTTTTAATCATTAATTGGCGAAAATAATAGAATGCAACGACATGATTTTTCCGTGTTCCCGCCAACACTCATTTGCATAGTTATACCTGATCTACAATAATCCCAATAAGTAGGTACCTTAATTATGTATTTCTAACGCATTGTTCATTAAATAATAGAAGAAGCTATTAGAGGCGTCACGCATATTAGTAGCGACTAACGCTTTTTTCGCAAGTGTTATTTTGTTATTTCCTATACATTTTCTGAAACACTTTTCATTAATTTTCCCTTTGATTTAAAAAAAACTAGGGCTTACTTCCGGTCTAGTTCGAATAAGTTTAGAACTATTAAAAAGTCCTAGTTTTGTGACATCACATTTCAAATTTAATAAATTGAATCGCGAAATTTGAAATATTAAATTATTTAAATTATTAAGCTAGACGTGCCAGTGAAATTCTTTGTTTGGATGATATAAATGATGATGCCATATGGTTGGATGAAGAAGATGTAGACACCACAAATGTTGCTGACGTTAACAACTCCAATGAGAACGAACTGACTTCTATGCCAATTATAAATAATTTAAAGGAATGGATTCAGAGTCCATGGACTGAAGACAACTAAGTTCCTTTCTTTTTCTTCAATTAATAGTTTATTAATTTGTTATTTTTTCAAATATTTTATGTTAATTTCACAAAAAAAAAGTAATTTGAATGGAAATGAAACTGATTGTGGAACTGCTGTTTTAATTAAAAAATTTTAGATGTAAAATTGCAAATTTGTGACGTCACGCCAGGGAGGGTCTCACAAATGTGACCACCTGTGACAAGGAGGGGGGAGGGGTCTAAAAATCATGAAATTCGTGTGACGTACTTTATGGATGGCCCCTTATTGTAGAAAAAGAAACTCACATAAGTACATAAATACATACATGAACCCTGAAAGATGACTTAATCAATAACATCCGCGTAACAAGATAAACAACTAATGAAAATAGAGTTTATCTGCTGTTATTGGATAGGGGTGAAAAAGTGTTAGAGTTGTGGTAGTGTACCCCTATGAGGACGCGCTCCCACGGCGCAACTTTATTAAATCTTCCTCAGAATTCATTACGGGCTGTTTCTAAATTAAGTTTCTCGCCCTACGCTTCACTTTTCACTTTAGCGTGCTAGCTAGTCTCTTGTTTTCACGGAGCTGATTTAATTTTAAAGATTCTAATAAGATTTATTATCAGTGGTTGTAGATCAAATACAATTGGGGTTCGCGTTCTTATTTTAGGTAATCTTAGTTGTGTTTTTTTTTAAAGATTACCAGTAATTAATTCTTATGGCGCTGACGAAATAGCATTTAATCATGAAGAGATTTGACATAGATCTAATATCTCTGTGTGACGAGCACAGTGGAGTGCGGCGCAGGATTTTGTTCGTAAGTACACAATTCTGGCACTGACTGTTATGGGCAGGTGTGATGATGCTTACTATAAGGCGAACGTCTCGCTCGCCTTGTCATTGCAAGGCATAAAAAAATATAATTAAATTCTAAAATAACTTCGGTGTAAAGTTTTGGAGCCTGAAAGATTTTTTCCCGCAATTGATTGATAACCAATTTATGAATAATTTTTCGGAGAGTTTCTTGTTTTTCTTTATAATTGGTTAACCTTTAAAAACTCAAGCATGGATAGATAACAAGCCCAAAATAAACTTAAATAAAATAATGGTCAGCGTGGCCAGTATTTTGGTCAAATGTGACTTCATTCTGGTGACATCTATATGTAGTAGTAGGTTCTTAGGATAAAATATTTTCTGTGTTTCTGTAAAATATTTCGTACGTACGTGGGTATAATAATTAATAAATAAATAATTAATTTCTCAATCCATTGAGTCTCAGAACGTCCTATTTTTACCTATTCATGGTCTCTGTTCTTTAACTTTATCTACCTATCTCTGGCAGTTGACAAAATTAGGCTTAGAAGCATAATGCTTACCATTTTTTGGTTATCCATAAAAAAATATAAAAATTAGATTTAAATACATTAATATTAAGACTACATCTCCAAAATAGTGTTAAGCTTACCTCAATAAAACACTTTCTCCTTCCAGATCACTGACGGAAACGGAAAGTGCCGAGCTTTTCCGGTAGGCGGGCGGAGCGGTGGCGTCCCGTTGCCAGGCGACGGTGGGCGGGAAAATCGATCCCTCATTTACGCAGTAGCTGTTACCTAACCTGTGTCTTTGAGACGTGGACCTCTTGTCTTTACATAGTGTATTATATGATCTGCTACCCTAGACCTCTTCACTTCAAGTGTTTGTTTTGTAAGATTATGATAGAATGTAAAGCTTTTGGTTGCAATCAGCGGTGTCGGGTTCTCAGAAGAAGTATGGTACCTAAAAGGTTAAAGTAGGTACTTATGTAAGAAAAGATACAGCTAATTAAAAGCCTGGCAGATCAATGCCTGAAACATTGATTTCAAGCTCTGATACAGGTTATTCCCCGTCAAAGGTTTCATTTTACAGTAACATCTAATATTTGGAATTCCAAAAACTTTGTGGCACTGAACCATGTTTATCGTTTTTTTTATATATATAATAATGGGTTCACGTTTGACCTTCCCCACCGAGGCGTAGACAAGGTCTAAGTTGGAGCACGCTTGCCCAGAAGACACCAATTCACTCTTCCTTTGAAGATCCCCAGATTATATGAGCTTGGAAATAATGTTATTACTGGTCTTGTTATTAAGTTGTGCCCATTATGCACACTACTGCTGTAGGATTTTTAAAAAAGTTGTAGAAGAACAGGGACCGTACCATGAACGCTTATTCCGGGACCCAATACGCTCAGCTGCCGACGCTGCGCGACTGTGAATTTTATCGCGGTTCGCGGTCGCGCAGTGTCGGCAGCTGAACCTATTCGGTCCCGCTATAAGCGGTTCATGGTACGGCCCCTGGACCCTTATGTGAATTCTGCAAAAATATACTAATTGGATAGATAGATAGATAGATTAATTATTTATTGCTCACACCAAAGAAACATACACACTAATTATTAAATAAAGAAACAAGTTTTTATACAGTTATTTTAAGTTTTCATTAATTATCTGTTTTTTAAGTTGTTATGTGAAAATAAAGCCAATAAATAAACGAAAGTAGTAGCTGATGAGATAATATTATAAGTGTAAGTACCTAATAAGTACCTATCTACATTTACTATTAAATAAAAAGTTAATTCTGGTCCATTAAAATAACGTTAGAACTTATTATTATTATTTGTTTGGTTATGTACATATTTTTTTTTATTATTTGTTATTTTATGTACACATTTAGTTTTTGATCTTTTTCGCAAAGGGGTTGGAAAGAAAATTAATAATCACTTGTAACAATATTTTTTCCTATCTCGATCTCGTAATGTCGCTGTCAAAAAGAAATTGCGTTTTCTTCTATAAAAGAGTGTTTTGGACAGGTTCCATCATTCCGTCCCATCCTCTTACTCGTGACTCTTAATTCAGTGGATTAAGGTTGGAAATCGATGAATGGCGGGGTGTAGTTATTAGTGCACAAAGGTTGTCGGAAACATTCGAGGGGCGCGAATTATAGCCTGCCACCGGCATGCGCCAGGGCTGACGTTGTAGCTTCGTGTATGATTATATTACCTGTAATTTTGAAGGGAATCATCGAGAAATCTTAATACCGTCGCTACCAAGCATGAGTTTGATAGAAACAGGCTAAAGTATTTAGCAATTCTGCATTATGATCCTATCATGATTCATTTCGCAAATCGTAAAACGGTCACTTAAGCGCCAATTCATACTATGATTTTGCAAATGATTTTACGGAATTTATTAGTTTGACTGTTTTCTATAGAAAGTCGTAAAATGGTCGATGAAAGACGAATTGCATAAAGTCAACTAGCAGCTTCGTTGGAAGTAAAAGCCATCACACACTATGAAGATGCTATAATATTTCATATTATCTTAGAGAGTATTTCAATATCGCTATTCATACAAAACAAACGACGAACAAGTGACGAAGATGATAGATATTTCAAAATTGTATGGCGAGCGACATTTTATCATAACATGAAATATTATAGCATCTTCGTCGTCTGTGACGGGCTTTGCTCGAGAGCAACTTTTATAATTCATTCTGCTAAGAATTCATTACATGAACCGCTTCTAGGGGAATTGCTTAATGCGGCCATTTTAGACCCCCAGGTCGAGAGCGTTATGATATTGTTTGTCAATTCGGCTTAAACCGAAAGAGTTTTCTTTAGTGTAAAAAATAAATAATGTTAGTAAAGTAAAGTGAGGTTGTGGGTGCGATCCGAGCCTGAATCAATGAATTCTTCGGAATTTACTGATTGATTAAAAAAAACATTCCGCTAGGCGAAGGCAATCAGTGTAAGGTAACCAGTATAACCTACCTGCTGTTCGAATGTTTGTTTGAATGTTCGGAAAAAAATAATGACGCAGGAATGTGTATAGAAATATTTCAGGGCAATCTAAAATATTGTCTTACTCATTTTTTGTAGAGGAAGAGAGGCAGAGGAAGGATATCGAAGTTTGTATATTTATAACCAATCACGTTAAGCTACTTCACTACCGCTGCTACCCTTGCCAAATTTCGTTAATATAGATCAGGCGTTGATCAAAAAATGATCAAACACATTGCACACAAGTTTTACTTTCGCATGTGAAATAATTATTGTTATAATTTTTTAACTATCCAACAAACTACATAGATTACTAATACTACTTAGTCTACTACACAAACAACAAAAGGATTGTATATAATATATATTGTATATGTATCATCATCATCATCCTCGCCAGCCATAAGACGTCCAATACTGGACGAAGGTCTCCCCCTTACTAGGGCCATAACACCTATAATTGTTTATGTATTGTTTTAATTATGATTTAGGCTGGCATTTGACTGCCAGCCATCTCTTCATGTTAAACGACGATGATGATATATACAATGTGTAACAAAAAGGTTCAACAATACTGAAGGGTATGTAATTAGTATATACTCATTATTATGAAAAACTTTTACTATGGGGCCAACCATGAAAACACGAGAAAAACAGCTGTTCCATACATTTTGTCCAATGTCAATGAACTTTTTGTATGAAACATCTTATATTTTTTTCGCGATTTCTTTGTTGGCACATAGTAAAAGTTTTTCATGATGAGTACATAGGTACCCTTCAGTATTGTTGAACCTTTTTGTGACTTTATAATACTTATAGGAGCACAGTAACGTTTCTATCAGTAGGTATCAACTTCTCAAAAAGAAAATATAATTCTTGAATGCTTAATGAACTATGTCCATCGAGTAATGACGCCTAAAACGTTAAAAACTCACGATGACCAATTTTATTAACAAACAAAACTTTTAATTACATTTTGGGAACAAATTAAATCTTCCCGTCACAGTAATTAATATTAATAGTTTTTTGTCCTCTCAGAGAAACCATGGGCTATCCGGAATGACGATCCATCCAGCCATACTTACTTATGGTCCATAAAACAACGATTACGTTTTATAAACACTACATTTATAACTACTTCATGATTGTATTATTTATTTTAAGTAATATATTATCTTGTGGAGATTTCGATTTTTTCTAAACTGTGCTTTCAAATATTTAAAATTCTCTGGCGCTGTACCTACTGACCATTAATTTATGATTCCGTCTGGATCGGTTAGCGTGGAATAGGTTCTTTTTTATACATATTTTTGTAGGACGCTCAAGCAAATCATAGAAACCTTGTTTCTATAATCTGAGGTAGGACAATTATATAGGTTTATAGGTATTTTATAACGAACTGTGAAAAAATACTTTCGTAGGGTCAGCACTCAGCAGCTAATAGGTAGTCTTAGGTTGCGCTAAGCGTAGTGCTAGGGGAAGAGGTCTCTCAATAGATATGTTCTCTTCCCTCTGAAAATAAAGCTCACTTCCGCAAAGCTCCGAGGCAGTCGAGGCAGACCACCATAGATAAAAAAAATTGCCATCCAACCCGAACTGTGGTCTCGCAAACCGCTAAATATCTAGAAAAATTGTCTAAAACAATATGTTTTGTTTAGTTAACTGCAATCAGTCTTTAGACTATGAGCAGTTTTGTTATAGTCTTTTGGTTTTCGTGTAGGAGAAATGATCCAGGGAGCATTTATTCTTTTATTTATGCATCATTTGCAAAACAATAAGTTAACACAAAAAAAAGTATCTAGCATTAATCGCTTTCGCATAATGAACACTGATTGCGGAGAGAGACTTTGTCATTGATTAAATCATTAATTTTTAAGCCTTTTCAATCAAAAAGATTACAGTACCTATGTTTTTTTAATACATAGACATTAAAAAAATATGACTTCTGGCAGGACTTGAACCTGCAAGAACCTTTGACCCCTTTTATCTTACTGTCTATGCATAAAAAAACATAGAAATATCAAAGTGTGGAAACAGTCCATATAAAATATATTCAATAAGATAAAAGTAGAAAAAAAAATTAAGTAAAAATAGTGAAAAAAAAGATGAAGTGAAGAGTGAGTGAGTGAGTGAGTGAGGTGAAGTGTGTGAGTGTAAGTGTTAAGTATAATTTAATAATGTTTTTAAACAGAGTATCATTGATATCTACCATAGTAAAACTAGAGTCCTGTTCCATACTGAGCGAGCCCGGCAGAGAAGCGCGAGGCTGCGCCCGGGACAGGCGCGATCGGGACGCGCCCGCACTAAATTTAAATATTTTAATCCTTAATTTAAATTTTTGACATTTTTATTTTATGTTGGTATTCGTGTAGTTTAATTTTTAATGTTATTTGTCATATTCAGGAGACGGTAACTCGTGACTGGCGCCTCGACCTCGGAAAATTATTGACAATAACGCTAATAAAAGATGTTTAGGGATAAAGGAGGTATTTTTCCGGAGTGAAGATAACCGCTATTGTGGTAATGAAACGTCTTGATGGGCGACATAAAACTGGTTTTTATTCAAATAGGTACATGCTTATAGTTTGTTGGCATTGTATGTTTGTAGAATATAAGACTAACAATTCAAAAGAGGTCATGGACTCGTTCTGCTGTCGTAATATTTACAATTTGAATTCGTCTTCAACAATTTTATCATAATCAAATGAATGAATCCGGTGATAGTGGGCTGACATCATTACGCTTCGCCATAATAATGATTAGCAATCAAGATAACTCAAATTATATGACTCAATATTTCGAACGCCTTTCGCAAGACGAGGTGGCCGAGTGGTTAAGGCGTTGGACTGCTAATCCAATGTGCTCTGCACGCGTGGGTTCGAATCCCATCCTCGTCGTATCTTTTTGTAGTTAAAAGGATGTTTTTTACACCGCGATTATTATGATGTAATATTTTTTCAATGGAAAGATAAATATTTGGAAATTAAAAATTCTGAAAAATTATGATTGTTTTGGCGTTTTGTACTATTCAACTTTTCAATGATTTTGTTTACAAGGTATTAAAATAATAATAAGCAAAATTGCCATACATAAGCGACTGAACAGTTATCGCGTAATCTGTGCGGACTGTAAATAATTTAATGGATATAACTTCAACACAAGTCGTATTTTAATGTTCATAACTTTTTAACCCGCAAGCTGCGAGTGCCATGAATACAGTGGGTGGTTGTCAATAAGCGCAAATAATTAGATGTGGCGTCTACAGCCGCAGCACGTGGCAGACCACAGAACAGGCACCAGTTTGTACGCGAAAGTGTATCCCCGGTTCTCCGCCACGTGGCGCCACAATACACATTGTTATTCGAGTTATTTATGAATATTGTTTCTCGCCTCGAAGATCGCGGCCACGCGTTACACCCTCGTTTATGTGGTAACTGTTCATAGAAACTACACCAAGCGATACTAGCGCCACTATGAAAATAAATCATAGGAAAATTTTGCGAATTTTGTAGAACGTGAAAATCTGATTGGATCTTTAGATTTCTATTTTTTTACAACAGGCGTCCGTGCTTTAATAAAGGAACTATTATAGAGTCATCCAATTTAGTTTAGAAAATGATAATTAAACAAAATTAGTCAACTCTAAAACTTCATAGAGTTTAGCATATACATTGACACACCATAGAGGCTTGGAGGCAATTAGTTTCGTAGGTGGCTGAAATAACACAAACAAAGTATTTTTAAGAAACCGGTTACGTAGGAGGTTAAAAAAAACCTTTCAGGAAACCAGTTACGTAGGAGGTTAAAAAAATCCTTTCAGGAAACCAGTTTCCAAACTTCAGTTTCCTTAACGGCCGAAGGGGAGGATCTAGCTCTCGTATTCAAAGCATAAAGGCTAAGGTTAGAGTTGTCATAAATTTTGCTCCAACTTTTTGGGTTCCGTTATGTCCTTACATTAAAAATTCAAAGCTATGTCTTCTAGACTACCTCAGAGTGCTATGCAGAGCATGCATATAAGAGATATACCTAGTAGACCCGTGAATCGAATAAATTTCGTGATCAAGAAAAAGACAACTTAAGAAATTATTTGATGTTAGTGTATAAGATCTCTCGAAAACGTATCAAGATCAATAAATTATGAAATACTTTCTCTGAGTCGTCTATTGGTATCGGAAGCAGGGCGGGGGAGGGCTCGCTTCCGGATCCGCCAGCGTCGCCCAGTAACTCATCATCGTGGCCCAGCGGGAGGGCGCCACTCAGCCCTCAAGGGACTAGAGTCACAGATTAAATAATAGTACTATACTAGAGTTGTGCGAATTGTACCTACACTGTTGCAGTCTTCCTTCTAAAGGGAGAGGGAAAATATTGAGAACGCTTCAAATGTTATGACGCGGTCTAGGTAATTTTTTTGGTATTTGTGTCTGCAGTCAAATGGACTTAAAGCAAATTTTTTTAGTGTATTATTCACTGATGACACTTTTCCCCATAAGAGACGTAGAGAACGTTTTCTTGAAAACGTTATTTCTAACCCCATTAGTTATGTGTTCGTTATGTATAACACGTTATGTGTTCACGTATTCATTAGATAATGAATACGTGAACACATAACGTTCCAATAACACGGCAACTGCATCATATTCGCAGAATTCTCGGAATTTGACCCACGTTTGAACGTTACGTGTTCATGACACTAATATGTTGATAGTTTTTTTTGAGACTAGCAGGACTTTCGCCTGGTGGTAAGCGTCACGCCTGCCACTAACAGTAGCAGTGCAGAATTATGAACTTGCGAACGCAATACTGCGTCGCAATGCACTGCGCCGTCACCCTGAGATATTAGATGTTAAATTTCTTCATACCCAGTAATTTCTCTGGTAACATTTCCCTTGAAACCGGAACACAGTAATGCTGGCACACTACTGCTTGGCGGTTGAATAACTGGCAAAGGTGTGGTACTTCCCCAGGCGGACTCCGCAGTAGAGTCCTACCACTACAAAAATTTTGTTACTCCTTCACACTTAAACGGCTGGATTTGGATGTAATTCGATATAGAGTTCGATAAAAGCTTGTAAAATGTCTAGTGTGTGTCGTTCTAGATTAAGGTACGGTTCCAATGCTAAGAGTTCCGTACCTATGCCAGAAATAAATCATCATTCTTACTTACTCCTTTGGCCCCTTTGGGTCCAGCTTCTGCGCTGACTTCTCTCGACCCAAGACCAACACAAGCCGATGATGATGATAATAATTCATATATGGTTATTCTACATCTATCAACTATGAACCCTATACCGTAATCCAATAAAGTCTATTGGAAAATATGTTCTGATTAGATTGATCGATAAATCTTATAGGAGCTGATGTAAGTAGGTATCTTATTAATTCCCAAACACATAATTAAAAATTAGCTAAAATTGCTATTATAATTAAGGTAGTGGATCTAATAATATAACTCGTCGTCGTCAGCCATAAAACGTCCACTGCTGGACGAAGGCCCTTTATAGAGGTGTGTTGCCATAATTCCCACGCTTGGCAGGCGGCTTGGGGATCGCAGAATGCTCAGCACCGTTAACCAAGAGCACGCTGCTGCCCGTCCTCCGGTGGGTCTGGTGGCAGTTTAAGGACATACCCAGGTCCGTAATATAACTATTTAATAGTAACTAAATAGTGATTAGGTAGTTAAGTTTAACCAATCACCAGTGGAGTGAATTTAATTCACGACCCCCGGTCTGACTCACCGGGAATTTTAAGATCAGATTTTTCATTTATTTTCAGGACATGCTAAGTTTATTTCATTGGATTTTATAATATGTGTTTTTAATTTACAAAAATAGGTGGTACATAAATCACAAAAATCTTGTTACTTTTAAAACAAATACTCTTAAACGTCTATTTTCTGTTTTTCATCTACATTTTCCTAACTTTAAAACTTTTAGTAATTGAAATTTTTGAAACTAATTTCGCTTTAGTTGGTCATGTAGTATTAGGAACTTTAATAAAATGAACAAAATTGTATTTTGTAACAAAAACATACAAATACATACCTACGTGACTCCGGTCTCTCGCATCGGGTTGACGCTAAAACTTCATAAAGTACGCTGGCGTCGCCGCTGCAGATGAGGCTATCGGCGGGGGGTGTAATACAAGGCAGTTCTTCAAAATCACTACAACATTCGATGGTGCCTTGGTGTGTTAAAAAGTTTTCGAACCACCCGGTCCCTCCGGAGTCCGGGCAGCAGCGTCCTCTTGGTTAACGGTGGTGAGCATTTTGCGATCCCAAGCGTGGGGATTATGGCAACACTCGTCTAATGGGAGGCCTTTGGGGAGTTTCGGCGGGAACGCGAGAAAATCATGTCGCTGCATTGTATTATTTTCCAAAACTTGTGTTTTTTCTAGTGTTAATGCATAAAAATAGTGCCGTTTTATTCATTAAGTGCTGATTTACGAGCAAGAGTGTGGGCAAGTGATATAATGTAGTGAAACGTGTCTTTTCGTGTTGTTTCCTAAACTCCGAAGAAGCTTGTAGTAAAGTTGCCACGACTTTACTAGGGCATGATTGGACTTGACTGTGACTTACTTTGTGTGACTTGGACTGTGACTACGACTCATTTAACTGCAAAAAGAAGGATCGATGAAGAAATATGTATTCGGCTGAAGGACTAGTATCCATGGCCAGGAACTATTAAAAACAAGGGAGGCCTTTGTCCAGCAGTGGATGTCTTATGGCTGACGACGACCCGGTCCCTCAGATAACCGCGGGTTATATGAAAAGAAAAAGAAAGAGTACGTGCTTACCTTTTAAAAGTAAAGTAATTTACGATTAAAGTTACGGTCCTCGGTAATTATTGACTAAGCGAAGAGAAGGTCTCCGAGTCTACTGGGGCAGATCGGCTGTTGTATGTATATTTGTTCGACGATACCTTGCGAATCGTGGTTTAGATCTTCATGAAATTTTGTATGACATTAGTTAAGAGGAATTGGGAAGATATAGGGATTTAATTAAAGCAATATTGTTGTATAGAGAGCGCTGCTGTAAACTAAAACTGTTGGAGAAAATTAAAGGATTTGTAAATAATATTTATTTATTTATTACAACAGCAAAAATAGTACCATAACAGTCCTAGACCAATCCGATACTTTTGTTACAGATAACTAACTTTAATTTTATAAAAAGTAATACAAATTTAATTATGATAATATTCACAAAGCTTGTGAGCCGTCTTTGTGAATTCTGCCAGAGTACATGAAAAAATATCCAAATCCTTAGAGATTGAATTTAACAAGGCTAACGCGCGTGACGTGGGGGAAAACTCTAACAAATTCGTCCTACCTGTGGGCACGCTAAAAGTAGGGAACCCTCGTCTCCTGGTGACCGCCTCGTCCGGCGCGCACAGCAGCAGCGCCTCCAGCACCTCGGGGTGGTGCGTGAGAGAAAAATAATAGAGAATATAGAGAAAATAAATAATAATAATAATAATATAGAGTGGAATAAAGAGTGGATCTCAAATCTACATCGCCGCGCTGGTACTTAGCTAGCCCCTATCATTTAAGTAGGTGTCTAGTCCCAGACACTTCAACTTTCTATCTATACGATAAGCAAATCTATTGTCACCAAATGTTTTTCTTTATTGAGTTTTCGTGTTAGGAGCGCGATACGCGGTCGTTAAAACATTTGTCCGGTAACCGAACAATACCTGCCCTTGCGTATATTGCATGCTTCCGCCAACCGCTCATTTGAATTCGGAACACGGATTGAGACGTTTTGTTTTTAAATTACATATTGAGGTTTCCACCTTACGTAAACAAAAGAAGGTTGGAAAGTTTTCACTTACTTTTTGTGTAGAGTGCCCTGTATCCGGTATAGGGGTTAAAAAGTCGATAATAGGTTGATATCGTCGATTTGATGAGTCATTAATACATCTTGCAGGAGTCAAGATCACAGAGTACTTTGTAATATAGTCAAGATATAGGTAGTTTACCTATGAAAATGAAAATATTTTATTTGTGTAGCAAAGGTTTCGCATCTAAAGTAGTCTAGGGTTTTTTTGGCGTTTGTGTTTTTTTTTTAAATGTATATATGCATTGTATTATTAACTAGTGTTTTTTCGAGTGTTAATGCATAAAAATGGTGGCGTTTTATTCATCAAGTGCTGATTTACGCGCAAGAGTGTAGGCAACTGATATAATGAAGTTAAACGTGTCTTTTCGAGTTGTTTCTAAAACTCCGAAGAAGCTTGTAGTAAAGTTGCCACGACTTTACTGGAGCATGATTGGACTTGACTGTGACTTCTTATGTGTGACTTTGACTGTGACTAACTTGACTTGAAATTCATCAAAACTTGATACATATATGTATTTAGACACTGGCAAATGCACAAAAAGGCGACGCCATAATCCTCCTAGGAGGAAAGAAGAAGAAGAAGTAGTCTAGTTAGTCTTCTAGTAAGTATAAAAATACTTGTATCAGAAGATCCCGCTCTTCCATATAAGTACATTCCATTCATTTAAATACTAAGATAAGTTTTATATTTTAATTTTATTTTAAAGTTCATTTAAAAAATTTACTAAATGTTCTATGTTTGAATGCCTAAACAGTAAGAAAAATAATATATTTTACTAGGTACAACTTAGACGAGTATATGCAACTTGCCTGTTTGTGGTGTGTGGCCCCCGTCTGTGGGTGTGTGCGTGAACCTTGATCTTGGCAGAAAGCGCTACTATAGCAAATAGTTCTAAATTAAGTCTGTAAGTCTGTAATTAAGTTCTGTATTAAGTCTGATCGTCTGATGAATATAATTGGATGGATTCATGATAATCCATAATGCTATTGCCACGATAGAAAAGTTTCCATTTCATGTTTTTTTTGCCAACCAGTATATACTTGGTTGTAGTAGGGTCCTGGCCATTATAAAGTTATGAAAGGTTTGTAACACTGTTTAGCTTATAAAGCCGTTATTAAGCGTTCATGCATACGAATATATAGATGGACTTCCTTTTATAAAGGGTTTATAACAGGTTTAAAACGTTTGATAACTTTTAATGCATACGACTGTTCGAAGTATATTCTCCTCTGAAGAAAACATATAGGTTTAATGTTGTTGAACCAACTCCTAAACCTTCATTTAATTTATTAAAACTACCGAGTTTTCGTACAAAAAATTAATAAGGTGCTTAATTATAAGTAATTGCATTGCCTAACCCTAAATAGGTCCATCCGGGGGTAGTTTTTATCACCCGTCAATAACAATACGACGGATTTAAAATACGTTTTAATAATTTACTGATTCTAATAAATAAAGATTTTAGTCCATAAAGAAGACTGGAGACGGTAGAAAAACGACCGCCGGAGTCGCATGCATTAAAATCCCAACTCTATTGTATTTAACATAAATTATTTTTTGCACCTTGCTTGCATTTGCAAGTACAAGTTTTAGTATAATAACTAGCTGCGCTCCTCAGCTTCATCCGCGTGATGATGATAAAATGTAGCCTGTATGTTATTCCGGGAAATAATCTCCATTCTGAGTTTCATCCAAATCCGTCCAGCCGTTTTGGTGTGGAGAGGTAACAAACATACACACACAAACTTTTACATTTATAACATAGGTAAGTGTGATTAGGTAAGTATTGATAATTTGTTTCTTTAATGTGAAATACCAGCATACCATCAACAGAGCGTCTTTCGGCCTTACTTAAAAACACCGCTCATACTTAGTCACTGCTAAAACTTCTTTGTCTTGTTCTTGCACGTGACACTTCACGTCAGGGAGAAGTTGACAGAGCATTTTAAGCAGTGATTGAGTTTGAGCGGCGTTTTTAAGTAAGGCTGTTTCTCGTCTTATTATTTCATACCATAAAAAATATTTTCTTATTCGAATTGGGAACAATACTTACCTACGCTTCAAATCGCTAGTGTTTAAAAACTTCAGAGAAGACAGATTTTTTTACCACTGGTATGGGAAATGTACTAATAAACAAAAATGAAATTAAACTTCAGTGAATAAGTGCGCAATTCATGCGATTTGCCCCACAAAATGCCCATAACGAGCTGTACAAAAAATAAAATCATATTGTTATATCTTACCTAGATGGGGTTATGTCAATTTTTTTTATAAAGATATAATTTACCTGATCGGACCTGAGCTCCTATGTCCTAAAACTGCATCCGGACGGACAGCATTGTCCGGGGTGGTGCGCATTCTACGATCATAGTAGAGGATCCGATGAACCTTCACCCATCTGTTTAGTCGATGTAACTTGATTGTTACCAAAAGTATGTTACAAAATATACCGGGAGTGTGTTGGCTGAAAAATTCCTGGCAAATATTATGATTAATAAAAAATAACAAAAATAACTTTTTATTTAAAATTGCACAAACGAGTTTACCGAATAAATTTAATAGCAATCGAAAGTATGAAGTCTATAAAATATGCAAAATTGCAATATTTGGGTTGTCGGTTTTTTTCCTGGCGTAACTACCGGGTTGGCAGGTATAAGCAGGTATGTTGATATTAGCTATTTTCATATAACATTTAGTTAATAATCAAATGAGTGAAAATTGCTAGTATCTGACTGATGACATCAATTTTTTACAAGAACACGGCGGTGGCGTCAGACCCTGCTCTTCGCGTATTTACGCGCAACCACCGCGCGAGTTTTGCTTCGATAAACTTCGTTGAAGTTGGTTGTACTTAATAATACTTATGGCGCATTATTAAGTAACGTCAAAGTGTGACGAGAATGTTGATGTAATCCCATAGCTAGTAATTCTCCACCAACGTGATAGATGCAAGGGGCTTCTATCAGGGGCGGGGCCCAGTGTCAATGGCAGCAGATCTTATCACAGAGGGATGCAGACGGGACTAGGCGCCCGCCGCCGGAAGCTGCGCTCTTTTTATGTACTTACTTACATTGTTCGTTTAAAATTTTGAAGTACCTACTAGTTGACCCGAAACTTAAATTTTGTTTTCCTTAAATATCTAAATTGGACGGTTACAAACATTTTAATATAAAAACTAGTATTATCAGTCTAGCCATTTTCAAGCGATGCGCTTACCAACGAACAGCATTTCATTTTTTCTACCGACTTCAAAAAAAGGAGGTTCTCAATTCAACAGTAATTTTTTTGCTGTTTTTATTACGCGTTTACTTCGCCAATTGTCAATTAATCTTGATGATATTTTTTTTGTTTTGTAGGTCATACTTCAGAGGTTATATTTTATTGAAATCGGTTTAATGGTTTGGTTTTTAAAACAAAATAAGTAACTGGAAAAAACATGTCATTCTGGTAATCGAAATGGAAGTCGGTTTTAAAAAGTATTTATTTATTTATAGTAAGTATCTATTAGATACATGACTAGCGGTGTCCCTTGATGGTTTAACGCGCGATGAAAAATGGCGATGATGATGATGACGAAAAGTAATCTACCTACTTATGTATAATATATATTTTTCCAGAGTAAAAAACCAGTGAATTATATTAATTGAAAAAGCAGTCATGAAATATTAATTGAAAGCACGCAATCCATTGATGATTTAAATAAGGAAAAATAAGCAGTTGAGTACATAGGTAGTAAATGTATAGAATACAAGTATCGTGCGCAAGCGCATTAACTTAGCCAATTACCTGCTATGTTCTCCGTCGACACTGACCGGTCATTCCTCTGCCCAAGCAATATGTTAACATATTTTTTAATTTCTCTTCCAGACAGTTAAAGAGGCAATCGCGAATGCATACGCGGGAGTGAGGATTTATAATAAGAAAACGCTCCTACCGCGCATGCGCCATAAGGATCTATAAATCTCGAAGTACTGCTTCGGCCAATCCCTGTTGAAAAACGATAAATCATCCCCCAGGACAGTACAGTCGATTCGAGCATCTGTCTCGCTCCCACCCGCTCATCCCATACCGTATTAATCATTTATCATTTCTTTCTCTCGTTTCTTCTCAATGATAAATTCAATTCTCTTTTGGAATATGATTGTTCCTCGTTTTGTTATTGTGGTGTTTTATTGTGGGCATCGTCACGGAGCTCGGTTTTTGATCGGAATCCGATCGAATTGATCGCGAGAATTGGATTTCCATTTTAGATTTGTTGTCTGAGTGATCAATCTTTTACCTTCGATTTTGGGATGCTGAATACGGTTTACGACTTCGATGCAAAGAAATAGCTCTTTATTATTCGTTTCCCAATGAGCCCAATGAGTCTAAGTCATTAATTATATTTATTTCTAGATGTAGCCAAGTAAATTCCACTTAATTTTCTAGCACTATTTATGTAGGTAAAGTATGTATTTCTGCAAACATATAATTTACTAAGTATCAAGGTCAGATTATTGAATGATAGGCATAGATCAAGTTTTACTAGATCTATGATAATAGGTATTTAAAATCAGATATCTTGAAAAAAATTGTTACAAAGACGTAGCATTATGTTCGCAAGAAGTTTTGCCTAATTACCTCCAAGCTTCATTATGAAGAAGATGATGAAAAATATGTTGGCACAGCTGTACCAGAAAGAGTAGAAATTAAATAAAATGAAACTAAAAGTTTTCATTGCATTTGCCTCCGTTAGTCCAGTCCATCCAAAGGTTGCCTGGAAGAAATCACTTAAGGTGATAAGGCCGCCCCTTGCACTGCCAAATAATGTACCCTGATTAGTTGTAAGTTGTTCTATATTTCTGGTGTGCAATAAAGTTGTATTGTATTGTTTTACAAAATATTATTCAGTGCTGCCAAGTTATATAAGTCATTTTGAAGAGTTTCCATAGAAAGTAGCGCTCCCATTTTTTTCTACTCTTTCAGGTACAGCTATAGGTATGTCCTTATGTTTATGATTACTACAGGTATACTATAGAACCTATTGCATTATATAGGTATTATAATAGCCTGTGCTGCCGATAAGAACCTAAGAGGTGCAATAAAAATATGTGATTGTGATACTGAAATATTTTTTATTTTCTGCTATTTACAGGGCTGTAGAAAAGACAACAATCTTCATCTTATAATAACTTAAAATATCAATCATGCTCTTACGTTCTCTCAGTCGATTATAGAAGTAGGTAGGTAATATTTTTATAAGTAGGTACAATTTAGTTCTCTTCATCTATCTACAATGTCGGTCCGTGAAAAAATAATGCTATTTTTACAATATAAATACATTTACTTAGAAATTGATAGCACAATAATTCAAGCAGCGACGTGTAGGTTATAGAATAAAATTAAACTTATTTCTACTATCACTGGGCATTTCACTTAAATACAAATCTAAACAATCTAATCTTAATTCTAAAATAAAATTTACACTTAGATTAAAACCTATTAATTAAGTACTTATAAACTTCGGTGCTTTGGCCATTATAATGAGATTTCAGGGTGATCTTTGTGCTGAAATGCCAATAATAAACAATCTTTTCACGATTTTTGTAAAATTCCAAAACGGGGAATCATTAACAAAGCAAGTTAAGAAATGTTACAATAGGTTCGTTTGTACGGAGTTTTACTATAAGAAATGCTGTAAGCTGTAATAAATCACTGCCAACAGAGTAGTTGACAAAATTCTCCCTGACTCCTGCTTGACAAAACGCTAACGGACAATGATGTGAAAAAAATAACACAAAATAAAGGAACGCGTTCCTGTTTACAGAAAATATACAACACGTTGTAAAGCATTCAACTAGTGGTTATTGTTTACAACTGAATTGTTTACAATGTCATTGGATTTGGGGTCTTTGTAACCAGCTCACATTGTCTTAACTCTCTCACAATTTACTTACAGTAGGGCTCTATATATTTTCGGACGGTTATTACAGCTAGCACTGGCTTTTTAGAAATGGTCGGACTGGTTATGGACTAATTAGAATATTAATAAGCGTAACACACTTAAAATAAGTAACCCGAAGCGCTTTAGCGAACTTTTCATTCCACGTGAACATTCATGTTAACCAGTTTTATAACTATTAAATATTTTTTATTACCTAAACCATTTATGTCCTGTATCAACAGTTGAGTCGCTACAATTATACTTAAAATCATAAATTCTGTAGCTTTAAAAATGAAACGTACCCGTATCGCTTGAAGGTCTATGATTATTTACCGGATATTTACCATGTTTAACGAAACGTGCAACGAGCTCCCGATATTTCGGCGCAGTTGCATGCTTCATGTTCACACGCAGAAGGCTATCTGCCCGTGAACATGGTGCAATGCAAGCGATCATAGGACTGTGATAAACAACCGCGAAAGTTTAAAACACTGTATATCGCCTATTTTGTAGAATAAGTACTATTAAACCCGGATATTTTTAGATTAAAAACTCCTTTAGCGTTCTCCATTTGGGTTGGCCACTCAGTCTAGTTACGTTACCTACATGGTTGCTCAATTTTCAAAAGTATTATCGTCGAATGAAGAGTTCGCTAAGCGCGGTGCGGTCAGTAGGCGGCGGCCGCACCCGAATGGTGCATCAAATGGTGGTGATGGTAGGACTCCTGCGTGGGACACCACCAGTCCGGCACTCCGTGAGGCATGGCCGGCGCCGGCTGCTGGAACTGCGTCCAGTGACCACCGAACCCTAACTTATTATCCATCATCCCATTACCGCCGATATTCGTCAAATGCGGCGGTTGGTTGTGATGAGGCGGCGCCGGCGGTCGATCATACTGTTTTTCATAAGGTTTTTGGTCATGCGGGTTGAGGTATTTGTCGTTAAGGCTCTCTAGTTTGTCCGTTATGGTCGGGTGGTGGTGTGGGTGATGCGGGTGGATGGGTGGAGGCGGTGGGGGGAGGGGTGCAGCTGGGCTCGCTGCTCCGGCTGTCACGCTGACGCTCCCCGCTGAGGAGGTGTCGTCACCTTCACCGTCGCTGTCGTATCTCGGCGATGCTTCGCCAGCTGCCCCATGCACCTTCATGTGCTTGCGGAGAGACGACGGATGCGTGTACGACTTGTCGCAGCCGTGCACGCGGCAGTTGTAAGGTTTGTCGGACGTGTGGACGTGCGAGTGCTTCTTCCTATCCGATGAGTTCGCGAACCGACGATCGCAGCCCGCGTATTCGCACTTGAATGGCTTTTCACCTGTAAAAAGAAAGAGTCATTTAAATTTTTGCGATCATTTTGCACATTGTCGGGACAAATCGACCCAATGAGCTCGTGTTGCCGGTAAAGGAAAACATCATGAGAATCACTTTTGTTTCTAGAGTATGATAGTCTTTAGTTTATTATAAAACTTGTCTGTCTAGGTCACTGAAGAGAGAAGTGAATAGAACGGAAATGTGACGGGCCGCGCTAGCCGGCATTAAGTCTATTTAGACTTAATTACAATTCTTCCAATATACATGTTTTTAAACTGAGAATATTCAAGGCAATTTAAATAGACGCGTAGGAAACCAAACCACATAGCATCGTAATTAGACTAATTTTAATCCGTTGCAAAATGGCATTTCGAGCGTTTTACTTCAAATGCGCGACCAATGATTGACATATTTTCGTCGTAGTTTCTATCATTCTATGCAATTTTATGTGAAAACGGCGACATTGGTTTTCCATACGATTGCTTTACAACATTGTTTTGACAGCCGTTCTACCTAAGAAGTAGGGCTTTCGCTTTTCTGTGGTCTAGGTAACACCCCCGTGATGAAAAACTATTGATTCCGGCAGCCAAGTATGTTTATCACCTTCGAACATACCGTCACTTAAAATCTGATGATCCACCCAGTCAACCAAAACTAATTTGGCTTCTTGGTTCTGAATAAATACATATCTCTGAAGGGATTTTACCAGTCTACCTTTACCTAAGTGGCTTTGCGTGAAAGTACAATATTATAAAAGCCCACTGATGCTTCTATAGTTCGATACCAATAATGCACCGTGAGTTAGGTATTATTGTATCTATACAATATTAAACATAAATATTTCTTAGAATCTCTATTCCATGACAATAACTCTGATTCAGGTTGTCAATGTAGGCAGAAGCTCTACATCTCCCGTTTCCGATCTCGGAATAAAAACCCTAGCTTCGGTACGCGAATGTCCAATCACGCCATAAATAACCAGATTTGCTCGTTGTTTATAGTTTACGAGTATAAATAAATATTCACAACAATTGCACGGGATACTTAACACGGCAATAAATCATATTTATAAAACGACTTTGTCACATAGCCGTAACAAAGCTCAAGACTACAATATGCGAGCAACTTTCAACTCTATTTAAATGACAAATGATACATTTTCGACTTGATATTTTAATAACAGTTTGAGGATCCGTGACAAAAATCTGATGCGTCCTTCATACGAACTTAGCGATTTAAGAGAGCAATGATGTTTGCATTAAACTTGGTGTACCTAAGTCCTTTACATCTGCATTTAGTGTTTTTGAACTGTATTACATTAATTCCACAAAAAAATTAAGTGGTCGTACATTGGTGAGAAGTGACAAGTAAAAAATATTGATCAAATGACTGCCAAGTACCTTACGGGAACCGCATGGTTTACAAGATTATAAAAAACATATATTTTGATATAGCAAAAAAAGAAAGTCGAAGGATGACAGTGAGTGACATGGAGTGACATGTCCTGGGAGAAATTTTTGTCCAGCATCATCACAATCAGCATCATGGCTATGATGTTGATCGTTTTTAATACCATTTATTTCAAAACGAACCTGGTGAACGAAGTTGGATATCTTCGTCCATCAGTTACGTTGAATACGAACAAAAAAAAATAGCACCTACAGTCGCATCTACATAATTATATATTTAGGCACGCTATGCATCCTAGGCTTATTAGATATCTATCCCGAGAAAATATTGGTTTCTGTACAGCGGATGAAACCATGAAGCGCTACAAGTAGAAAAATAATCTTTCTATACTTATATATGTACCTAGCGATATTAACAATAATCACCTACGGTCTAGCTAGTGTGAACATTTCATACGGTTTTTTGTGATACTCACAGCCACCCCAATTTTTTGCAAAAGTGATACGTTTCTCGCATCATCGACAGCTACCCGCCACGTATTGATAAATTCCTCACGAGTTCACCGAATCGTGTGTGATGAGAATAGCATTCTATAAGATGTATTAGCGGCTCTACCTTCGGGTAGTGTGACCGCAGTTCGACAATGTGCCTTTCATAGCCGTGTTTACAAATAAACCTCTTCGGTTGTAATCTCGTATTGTATTTGAAAGAAGATATCGAGGGAGCACAGATGCTAATCTCAAGTGTCTGTTAACGCACCCATAATAAGGCTTTTTACATTTTAGGCGTACCGCAAGTTTTGTTACGGCTTCGAGTACTCAATTCATGGCTTACTGTCAATACGTGATACTTCCTTTCTTATTCACATTCATTGCTTCATCACAAGCATTATCCGCTATCATTCATGTTTCTTAACAATACTCATTCGTAAGCATACCAAGACGGTCAATTCCTGTTTTTAAAGTTAATATTAAAATGTTACAGAAAAAAGATAAAGCTTTATCGTGATTGAGCTTGGTGTGGTATAACAATAAATATGTCTCAGTCTTAAAGATTCGTTTAAACTGAGATAAAAGATTCCAAAACATGTGTCGCCCGTCTAATTACTAATCGGTGGTCTGATCTTTTATGTTACAAAAAAGGACCGAAAGAGACAACCTCTATATTAGAGAGGGATCTCTATTAGAGTGATACGAGTGCTTATAAATTATATTCTCTTATAAGCAAGCGTCTCTCTTGTTGTGTATCTAATGACTTGACTGAATTAATTAAGTCTAATTGTATGCATTCATGTATGAAATAAAACAGTTAATAAATATGCAAACGTTATCGATTTCGACGATGTTATGGGATAACTGTTTTATTTAAATAATTAATGCCGATGGTGGTATTACGCAAATTTAGATTCGGTTTAAAAAAGTTCCCAGCCTCATGGTACGAATACTATATTCAGGTTATAATAAAAAACAAAAAAGTTTAATGATGCAATCAAAATATACCGTTAAAAGTGTTTTGGTTTGGAAAAGTTCTGGAGCATTTGCATCACATTTTCATTTATATGCGTTAGACCTTAATAGCAAATGATGAAAGGCTTAATATTAAATAGATTATAATTTATGATTCAAATTAAATATACATTTGCTTAGAAATATCTTATAGCTGTGATAAAAGGCTAAAAGAAAATCTTCGAAAAACATGATCACATTTGCTAGCCTTTGAACACAAGAGTACATGACGGCTAGCCCTAAGACCCGAGATACACGAGGCTAGTTTTTCAAGCCAAGATAGCAAGAAAGTGATAGAAAACTAGCAAGCTAGCAGCTTTGGCTTCGTGTAAATGAAGCTAGTTCTGTTAGAAATGAAACAAGTTCTGTTTACACGAAGCCAAAGGTGCTAGCTCTATCACTATCACTATCTTGCTATCTTGGCTTGAAAAACTAGCCTCGTGTATCCCGGGCATTATAATATATGTAATGCCAGGGGTATATTATGCCCGGTATATAATGCCCGGGCATTATAATATATATAATAAGTTGCAGCTGTCAGAATGCTTTCTTAGTGAGGCTCAAGTATCCGTACATAATTATTTGGTACCTATAGGATACATACGCGTAAAATACTTATTTACATAGCCGAAATAACCTACGTAAAGATTTATCTACTCATATAAATACAGGTGTACTAAGTGTACCTTTTTAACAACTCATTTTGAATCGCAGGGTGAAGTACAAGAATGATAAGATTTTGGTGTATCTAAAGTATAATGATTTTTTATAGTTACATCAACATCACCTTTCTAACAGCAATTGTGTAGTGATAAAATAGCTCAGGGGATAGTGCGTTCGGTTCCACCTACGTTGTAGAGCGTAGGTTCAAATTCCAACCATAAGTTCGAGTTGCTAGGGAATGAAAAGATTTTAAGGAAACCATAGCATGGTGATTGGAAGTCAACGAACAATCACCATGTTATGATAGAAAGAAAGTAAATAATAATAACAAATAATAATAATAACAAGTACTCTCTATTTAGAAAAAAGGCCATAAAAGTCCAAAACACAGTCCCGAGTTTACAATAACCTTCACGCACGTAGTTCACACAACGTTTTTCAATACGCTTGTGAGAATATTGAAAGTGAAAACAAGGAAATAAAATACTAAACTACATGAAAAGCCAATCAGAAATATTTTATATATTATTTTATTATTATTATTATTATTATTTTATTTTATTATAATAAACTAGAGGTCGCCCGCGACTTCGTCCGCGTACGGAAGAAATTCGACCCGCTCCCAAAATTCATCACTTGAAATCATTCCGAGCAATTCCCTCCCCCCCAACTATGAATGAACTACCCAAATATTAATTTTCATCATCTTACTTCAAAAACAAAGAACGTTCCATTCAACATTCCACCCCCCACGATATATTGAAAACAGCTTTATTTTTATTTTAAATGAACTATCCAAATCCAAATTTTCGTTACTAAAAGTACAAAAACAAAGTACTTTCATACTAACTTTGATCCCCTATTTTACCCCTTTAGGAGTGGAATCCTTTCTTATCCTTTAAAATCCTTTTTTAGTGGATACCTACACTTTCCAAAGAATACAACCTCCAAATTTCATGTCTCTAGGTCCAGCGGTTTAGGCTGTGCGTTGATATATCAGTCAGTGAGTCAGTCAGGTCTTTGAATTTTATATTTATATATAGATAATAATACTAGGAAGTACTCTAGTACTTTCTACTACTCTGCTGCTTAGATACCACTCTCAAGTTAAAAATTTATAGCCAAGAACTCAAAGGTGTGTTCTGTTCTGCCAGCCCTAATTGAAAGCCAGTTTACATCCCTGACATCCCTGTTTTCCACACACGATCACTGAGGTGTGCTTAAACACCTAGTCTGACATAAAAAACTGCGTCCAACGAAGTTCTCGTATTTGACAAACTCCAAAGAGAAGAAAATAAGCGAGGAATGCTCCTCGTGGATTCGCTGCGTGCCACGCCGGCCTCGGGCAGGGTCAGATGGTTATCTTAAACGCCTGTATCACCCGCAGGAGACACTTTTTTGTCACGTTATTATCGATGGGAGACTTTATCTTGAACTTGTTTAACACGTTTAGAAGGATTGTGTGGTTGGAGAATTTAGATTATTTTTTTGTCAGCGCGGATTGTCGTTGATTAGCGGTTTCGGTCTAGGCGCAAATTATTTCATTTGTGACGTTAAGGTCTTTATTTATCTAATCATTATAATTTTAAGCAGTTTCGGATGGTGGTAGAGACGATGCTACTGTATTATACTCATTAAGTTTATTTATTTCCCCTTATGCCCTCTTAATTAATAACACTTAGAGTAACCTCGGAATAGTTAATCCGTCTTTATAATTTACAATACAATATTTTACTGATAACACTAAAGTTACACGTCAATAAGTTTATCCGCCGAATTAGAGGTAGAAACCACTGTGGTGGTAGGACTCTATTCTAGTCTAGTGGTAGGGCTGTACTGCGGAGTCCACATGGGGAAGTACCGCACATCTTTGTCAGTTATTCAATCGCCAAGCAGTAGTGTGCAAGCTCAACCTTGTTTCGGTTTGAAGGGTAATGTTACCCGATAAATTACTGGGCATAAAGTGATTTGACATCTAATATCTCAGGGTTAACGAGCGCAAAGCAGTGCAGCGCAGGATTTGTTCGCAAGTTCACAATTCTAGAACTGCTACTGTTATGGGCAGGCGTGACGCTTTACCACCACGCGAACGTCTTACTCGTATCGTTACTTGATTTTCAAAAAGTTTATCTGCCGAATAAAAAAAGTTAAGGAAAGGAAAAGACAAGGCGACTCTAGAATCTAACTAACTAGTTATAACTAGTTATAAGAGGGTAATAGTTTAACCGTTGTAGACACAATACGTCGCATATTTCGACAGGATTCTGCGTACGTACTTCGACTATTTTGTGTTAGCGTGTGTAGGTACTGTGCAACAACTTTATTGCTATTATAATAAAGTCGCAGATAAAATAAACACCAGTGGTTTTTGCGTAGAGGCGCATGCAAGTGCTGATACGTGTATGACATAAAATTGTCTAAACTAAACAATATAGAACCTTACTTAAAGCTAAATGGCTTTAAACACAATACTCCAATGACGTTTCTTAATTTAGGCAATATTTTTAAGTAAGACTAAATGTGCTAAATGTGCACTGTACATCGACTTATTGTAGCTTGCGCTATTATAGTAACGACTTCATCATTTTATTAAGAGTTTGACTTGTGAGCTGTGCAAGGGCGTAGTGAGGTAACAGATCGAGGTGGGCAGCTAACCAAAGGGTGTTTAGTGTTTACATCAAATACACTTTATAATAATTCTGGAGAAGGGAATGCCTCACCAAGAAAAATTGCATATCAGTTACATAATTGCAGAGTACTGTTCTTATAAAATAATAGAGCGTTCCTGTATATAGCACATAATGCACAGCTAAATTAACAGTTGGCACATCGCCAAACGGATTTACTGGTCAGTATTGGATTACCAATCGCTACTTAAGTGCGCTCTGCTGAGAAAACAAGCTTTTTAGAAATAGCACACTCGATGTAACCTGAGAGATTCGGCCTTTGCACTCAAATTGTGTTAAATGGCTTTAGGTGAGCTTTGAGAGAAAACAAACGTGACAGGGGTCTTAAATTTCTCCCTGAAATCATCAGCAAAGAAATCTATTTGTTGTCTACTTTGGGAGAGTATTTAGTTTAGCTCATCATCATCATCAGCCCGGAGACGTCCACTGCTGAACGAAGGCCTCCCCCTTAGACCGCCACACTGTACGACAACCTGCCATTTGCATCCACCGGTTGCCCGCGACTTTTACAATGTCGTCGGTCCACCTAGCGGGAGGCCTTCCTACGCTGCGTCTTCCGGTTCGCGGTCGCCACTCAAGAACCTTTCTTCCCCATCGGTTGTCAGTTCTTCGAGCGATGTGGCCTGCCCATTGCCACTTCAACTTGCAAACCTTGCGAGCTATGTCGGTAACTTTGGTTCTTTGGCGAATATCCTCGTTCCGGATTCTATCGCGCAAAGTAACTCCGAGCATAGCTCTCTCCATTGCCCGTTGCGTGACTCTGAGTTTCTCCAAAAGGCCAGCAGTTAAAAACCACGTTTCAGTTCCATATGTCATCACTGGCAACACACGCTGGTCGTAGACCCTTGTCTTCAGACACTGAGGGATTTTGGACGAGAAGATATTACGCATTTTCCCGAACGCTGCCCATCCGAGTTGGATTTTTCGGGCAACCTCTTTGTCGAAGTTGGACCTACCTAACTGAACAATTTGTCCAAGGTAGTTGTAGTGGTCAACAACTTCGAGAGTATCGTTCCCAACGACAACCGGTACGTGTACAACATGGACATTGGACATGATCTTTGTCTTGTCCATGTTCATTTTAAGACCCACCTGTTGGGAACCCTTACTGAGGTCGCTGAGCATAGTATTGAGCTCCTTCAGCGACTCTGCCATGATGACTATATCATCGGCAAAGCGAAGGTGAGTGATGTATTCGCCATTAATGTTGATGCCGAATCTGTTCCAGTCCAAGAGCTTGAAAACGTCCTCCAATGCGTTCGTGAACAGTTTCGGAGAAATAACGTCTCCCTGTCTCACGACTTTCTGCAATTGGATTGGTTATGTGCTCTCGTCCTGCAACCGGATTGACATTGTGGCTTTGCGACAGTAATATAAATAGCTAGTTAGCTCGTGGTAATATAAATGCTAAAAATAATAGCATCCTAATATATGACTGAGCCGATATATTGGCTGGGAATGCCTAGCTAATTAGCAAGATTTTTTATTTATTTCGGATGGATCTAGTCTTTTAATATAACTAAAAAACAGCGGAGTTTGTTGTAATAAGTTTACGTTACAGTTACAGTTTTGTAATGTGTTTTTGATTACTTCCATGTCCCCCCAATCGAGCTCAAATGTTATAGGCACGGAGATTTAAATAAAATAAATAAATATTGAGAGACATTTTACACACAGCGCCATCTAGCCCCATACTAAGCAAAGCTTGTATTGTATTTGACGATATATTGTTTTATTACAGCTTTTGGCTAGAAAAATACTCTTTTAAAAAATAAAAATAAGTTAGGTTTCAAATGATTCACGCGCGTGCTTAAAAAAGAACGCAATATTTTTCGGATGTGATGTATATATAATATTTGTCAATCCTAAACAACTAGAATAATGATAATAATTGATCTTCATCTCCGTAATTTAGGGCTTAATTTTGGAGAAGGGTTTTTTATTTTTATTCTTATAACGTTATTTGTTATCCGGCATAATTGTGTTAATATTATTCCGCAGTCTAAATGGCTATCGGGTACAGATCTTGTCATCACCTTGACTCTATAGTTGGTTGACACCTGATATCTGCGCACCTGCTTCATTAAGAAGCTTCGCTATTTCTCTGGTGACATCAGTTTTCCAAATAAAAAATATGTTTTAGTAACATAAAAACCACTGCCTAGCACGATATGTAGGTATTGCAATTTGTTTTCATCATAGCATTGTGGGACATAAATAAGTCGGATCCACGTGGTAGGATCGTTTCGACTTCCGGATACATCATTTTTGCCAGTTCCTTTGCAGTTCTCTTACCATCATTTATTTGGTCAGATATAATATTTATATTTAAGTTATTACATACTTACTTTAAGATTGTTGGCATGCCGTAAGGTTGCTGTATATGAAACGCCTTTTTACTGTTATTTTTCCATCTAAGCTGTGTGCTTATATACGCAATAAACAATTTATGAACAAGGAATTTATGTATTTATTTGTACACTCGATAAGCTAATCTGTTCTTGTTGATTTCCCGCTGTTGCATCACGTGAGAAAAATATATTTTTGCGCAGAAAAATATAATAATTATTCTTTCCACCTATAGGATGGGTTAGTACTAGTAATTAGTATAGCCTGAGAGCATGTTACAAAGTTTTTAATAAAATGTTATATTTTATGACACTAAATATTCAATCAGTTTATAAACTGAGTCACTATAGTAAGCACTTTATCTACTTCGTTCACTTTCAATTGTAAAAATAAAAAGTCACAACATAATCTGAGCTAATTCAATCTTCTGCGGCGAGCTCGGTTAATAAGCGCCGAATGACTTGTTATTTGCTACGAACGACCATCGCCAGACATGACCATAGACCATGTTCTGTCCGATCCACAAAACTGATAGTCAAAATACATTTGCCTATTATGAAATTAATGTTATACCGGTCCAGATGAAAGAGAACATTTAGATTACGTTTAAAAAGCAAGTCTGCAAATTTTAATCAACGTTTTGATTTTCTACGTCGCTAAATCTAAAGTAAACTCAAAGCCAAGAAAAGAATGCTAGAAGACGAACTGTTAAATCCTTTTAACGAGCCTCTCAGATCTGTCAATACAATGGGTGATTGACGACAAGGAAGACACTTCCCCGAAAACCGATTTTCTCTCGCATATTTAAAAGATGTTCCGTGCAGCCGTACAATGATTTATGATGTACCTTTTATCCGTAACGTATTTCGAATTAGAAAGATATATTAATATCTCAATTTTTTCCACTTCTCGGAGAATACAGGCCCTCGACACAAAAAGAATAAGCGCGGGGTCGGGCGAGCGTATTCGGCGCCCAACAACCGTGTGACAAGGTGCTTTATGCGGACGATTACAAGCACACCGAATAATGTTCCGATACCCGATAAATATCTGCCAACTCATACAAAAGCATCCCAATAAAAATATAATAGTAAACGTAGCAACACTGGCCAGGGACTGCACAGTCATATCTCGCTGATAAATATAAATTAAAACGGAGTAAGTACGCAGAGACGACGGAGTGGCTTGTGAACGAAAACAAATTAAAACTGGTATTAAATGTGCACACACAAGTATGTATGTAGAAAATTAAACGTACAGCGAAGAGTTATGGAAGCTTCTTCGTCGCGATACAGTTCATGTAGTCTATGGTTGACAGTGCGTGTCTGCTGGTGATTCATGGGGTATGTGGGAGATTCGGTGAAACTGCTCTTATTTTTAAAATATTGTCTCATATTTGTACACTGTCTAGCCTATTATCATGGATATAGAATTTGCATTGCACAAGCACACACCAGGAGCCTTGCTTAGAAAAGTTGCTTAAGTTAACAAACTTCATTTTACTAAGCGGCATTTGTTAGTATGGTGTGGCAGGTATATTTATAATATAAGTACTATTCGTAATTAGAACTTTTTACATACTTACGCTTAGTATATGTTATCTTCCGAAAACTTTTGTGTAATATCACAGAATAATACGTAGTACTGTTGTTTATTCTGTGGTACTACGGTAATATTTTTCAGTTAATCGACAATCTCAGGGCGACGAGCGCAGTGCAGTGCGGTGCTGGATTTTGTGCGCAAGTTCACAATAATATATGCATGTGTTTTTTTATTGACTCACAAAAAAGCTGACTGGCAACAAAACAAATCATCAAAAGTAAAATTTTAATATGTGCACAAATAACGAAGTTATACACATTTTAGTTTCATGTTATAGACAGAGTAGGGCACTGTACTAGGTTTATGATGTCAAAATTCACAATTCCAAACAAATTCTATACTATGCACGTGTTTTGCTAGAAAGGGACAGATGACTCTCAAATACTTTGAACGCTTATATTTCAGAACTAGATTAGATCTAATTAAACTCTCCATGTATCCTATTATTTTTAATAACTGAAACACATGCATATTCTCACATGTCCATTCTGACACTGCTATGCTACTGTTAAAAACAAGCGTGATGCCAGGCAAACTTCTCAAACCTCTTCACTGCATTTTTTTTTAAAGCGATTGTCTCCAAGTTTATAAGTGTCAATGAAGACGACTTTATTGTTTCATAAAGTTCTGGATACCGCTGCAATACTTGTTAAGCGTAGCTGATATTTTTGTTACCATTACGAAAACTTCTTGCTCTACTTATAGGTACTTATTGCCATATAAATGTATGTAATAGATAAGTATACAATGTGGCCAGTTCTGGCGGTTTTAGTTGACAATTCTAAACTAACTAAAGTATTGCTGTCCTTAGCTAACATGCCTAGTAAAAAAGTGACAGCAATACTTTAGTTAGTTTAGAACTGTCAACTAAAACCGCCAGAATCGACCACAATGTGAAAGATAAGTATTCAAATAAATATGTGGCGTGGAAAAAAGAAACGAAAGCCGAAAGAACCGAAAAAAATTGCATTACACTATAGGTAGGTATATACTGTAGCGAAATATAAAGTTTGTGGGTACCAACGACGACTTGTATATATCGTCGTTGGTGGGTACAAAGAAATACGTATTAATAGAATGAAAGCTTGACAAACAATTTTTACTCCCGCTCGCACCATTTTATTTCATTTGTGGAGTGAAGAAAACAGAAATGATTGTTTAGTGCATTTTACTTTCCAGCTAAGCCCAAGTATTAATTTACCACTACTTTTTAACTTTAATTAACCCCGTACACATCTTATTGTTATAGAAAAAATAAATCTGTTTTCGCATTAAAATTGTGTACTTGGCAAGATAGGGAAGGATGGCGAGTTTTGATATCGAATGCCTTTTTGGATCTGTGATCCAATGTGTCAGTACAGTTTTTTCGAATAAAAATTAACGTATTTTTTTTGTTTAATATGTTTTTATGTTTTTTATTTTATTTAGGAATATTTATAAATTTTCCTAAAACAACCACCCATCGATTTGATCAAACCATTTTTGTGATTTCAGTTTGTAGGTATATCAACAAGTAAATTGAAATTTCAAAAGAGCACGTCATTTGAATAATTTAAATTGTTGTACTTAGTGAAACATCTTCGGGAAAACGTTGAGCAATTGAAATGCTCTGAATATTTCCTTTGCTGGCAATTGGTTCCAGACGATTGATTTTTCGAAGCGTTAAATGTTGCTTAGTGAAGCTGTAAAGTGAGAAGCAGGTGGGTAATACCTTATTACAACAAAAGAAATAAAAACTAGGTAGCAAATTGATCAACTTAATTGATGATGTGCACATCATACTTGGAGACCGCTCAACAAATTCGGTGAACGGTGGTAAATTTGCCCTAACATTTGATGTTAGGATAGCGACGAAGTTATATCCCTATATATATTTTAATATTGATATTGAAATAAAAAAATTGTACAGGGCTACGTGTAACAGTATTACTAATCCGTAAGGAGGTCATTATACTCATTATTGTGGACAACTTTTACTATTTAACCCAAAAAAAACAGGTCTTCAAATATTGTTCCTTACATTTCGTAGATTTTTGTGTTGAATGCAATTTTTTTATAGAGCAGCAAATATTTTTTTGCGATTTCAGGGTTGGGCTCATATTAACAGTTGTTCATAAAAATGGGTACAATGGCGTCCTTTCGGCTTATTAATACCGATATACGTAGCCCTGTATACACGTATTCACGTGTCAAAGGCGGACCGAATTTGTATGAAAATTAGGTAATGAGTTGTTTTAGTTGTGATCGAAGGTAATGGACAAATCAAATCAAATAATTTATTTGCAAGTACAAAGGCTATTTATCTTGTTGACTGCTCGTCTGGCTTCCTCTCATACGAAAATTTGTAGTTAAAAAACCACTGCTAGCTACTGCGAGTACGTCAGAATCTCATTGTATTTCATAACTCAGATTGCGTCATCCCAGTGATTGGCCAATTGGAAGCATTAGAACGTTACCTCGCCCGCTGCCCGCAACGGTGAGTCGTGTCTGTAGGAGAAATTATGTTCACGAGGCATCAACAGGTTATATGATCTGTGGTAATGGACTTGCTGATAATTATATCAAGTGATTTCCATAAATTAATTGGTACGTCTGTATTTATACATGTATATATATATTATATTGGTATATATGTTATGTATAGTAAGTATTATTTATGTAGGTATAGCTATTTTATTGTAAGTGTTTTAACTTTTATATCTGCAATATTAATTTATTATATTTTATATGTTATGTACACCACCGACCAAATTGCATTTGCCTCCTTTAGTCCAGTCCATCCAAAGGTTGCCTGGAAGAAATCGCTTAAAGTGATAAGGCCGCCCCTTGTACTGCCAAATAATGTCATTGTACCCTGATTATTTTTAAGTTGTTCTATATTTCTGGTGTGCAATAAAGTTATATTGTATTGTATTGTGATTCTAAAGGAGATTGTTAGTGGGTTTGCGAACGATTAGGTACTAAGTTAGGGAGAGGGCTATGTCCAGCAGCAATGACAGGCTGATGATGATGAGGTACTAAATGAGTTCGCGAGTGGTTGGAAATTACACGCATACTTTGAAACGATTATTATCAGGACACCAAGAACTTAAGTAGGTACGATGCCAAGATTACCTAAATACCTGACAGGTACCAAAATAGAATGTAGGTACGATGCTTTCTTGAATGAAAATCTCATCTCATCTCATTTCTTTTCAAGAATCCTAGCGTAGCATCCGACTTTCCACCACTGAGCTATTTATTTTTAAATATGGTCAAGTAAAGTTTTATTTTGTACCGTGTCCGGGTTTCTTTCCCAGACAATTTAGATAAACAATATTGTACAAGACAGGTGGTTGTAAGAAAAGGTACAAAAATACGCGTCCAGTCAAGGCACGCTCGTCAATCCCGACGTCAAGCGTTTTGACAGCCCTAACCGACATCATCGCGCTACAAAAAGTATAATATTAAATTGTGTCTAATTTTTAATATATGAAAACTTGAGCTTTTAAAAAGCTTTGCTTAAATGTAATCCCAATCAACAAACATTCACAAAGATCTTGTGAAGCAAAGAAAAAAGTTGTGTGGTGTGTATGGTATATAAGCACAGAAATCATAGTACTATTATGCAGATGCAGATATAGTTCCTCGGTATAGTACCTATAGTTCGGAAAATTGCGTAATATCTTCTCGTCTAAAATCCCGCAGTGTCTGAAGACAAGGGTATACGACCAGTGTGTGTTGCCAGTGATGACATATGGAACTGAAACGTGGTCTTTAACTGCTGGCCTATTGGGAAAACTTAAGAGTCACGCAACGGGCAATGGAGAGAGCTATGCTCGGAGTTACTTTGCGCGATAGAATCCGGAACGAGGATATTCGCCAAAAAATCAAAGTTACCGACATAGCTCGCAGGGTTTGCAAGTTGAAGTGGCAATGGGCAGGCCACATCGCTCGAAGAACTGACAACCGATGGGGAAGAAAAGTTCTTGAGTGGCGCCCGCTAACCGGAAGATGCAGCGTAGGAAGGCCTTCCACTAGGTGGACCGACGACATTGTAAAAGTCGCGGGCTACCGGTGGATGCAAATGGCAGGTTGTCGTACAGTGTGGCGGTCTAAGGGGGAGGCCTTCGTTCAGCAGTGGAAGTCTCCGGGCTGATGATGATTATGATGATGATGAGATATAGTACCTATAACTATACTATACACTGGACAATACTAATACAAATTGATCAAAATGGCCAAAAAAATATAATTTAAAAATATAATAATAATAAAAAACTTAGATATAAGAAAGAAAATAAATATGTGAATAATAATAAAAAATAATAAACGTCGTTATTTGGCCCAACGCCATTCAACGTGGCAATGCCGCCAGCATGGCTTTGGTTGCTGCTGACTGGTAGTGGATTTGAGCATTTGGATTGTCCCTAGCCTTTCATCGGTCTGGATACAATCCTTTTGTTTTTGTATAGTAGTTTAAGTAGTTAGAAACTACTACTTAAATCTACTTTTGTTTTTTGTTTTATTAAGGGACATGGAGTCCTTTTTGACTATGTCAGTCCCATAGTATACACACAAAAAAGAATTTATACAATACAGACTCTGTGTTTGAAAAGTCCATAGGCAGACAGACAGAGCATCCTAGCAGCGCTAGATGCTGGCACCGCTAAGATGCTCTGGATCAACCCCACATCTAGGTTATTTAGCTCATAAGTTTCAAACAAGTTTTCTCTCATAGATGCGCTCTGGATTAAATCTACTTATTTACTAATTGGTAGATACTATGTACTTAGTTTGTTGTTGTTAATAAAAGCTAATGCCCGAAAAATACATAATGTACTTGTATTATCAATTAATCTCTAATTTATACACTTAAAACAGCGAGCCATCTAGGTATAACTCAAAACGGCTGGACCGATTTGTATAACCTTTGATTTGTTGGACTTGTGTCCACCCGAATAGCAGAATAACTATTTTATAGGCGGTGCAAAGTTCGCCGGGTCAGTTATAGTAGTTTATATTTATAGTTAGTATAGTTTATATAGAATTTAGTTTATTTTATTTTTCCTAAAGTTTTCACTATACTAGATTATATATAAAAACCCGAAATACTCCTTTGCAGACATGTAAAAATTATAAATCTACTCACGTATTTAGTAACAAGTGTGATACTATCCGATACTAACACTTATTTTTAACAACAATAGTAAATTGCTACTCAAAGATCAAATAATGCGTTTGAACTTTAGTAGTATTTCGATACGTATAATAAGAATAAACTTTTTATGTATTGTGCATGTCTGTATCACATTTCTTGGTATTTGGGTTCACCAAGACAAGATACGATGTTGAACTTTATCCAAGATTCCGTTGGGAATATTGTGGATACGATGTTTAAGTTTCCAATGGCCAATGAGCCAATAATTGCCTTCCTATATTAGCTCGTGTGTTCTTTGATACGCCAGTTTTTTTTTAATTATAATTATTTATCATTCATCATCAATATTATAATAAAATATAGGCCGCTGCTGGTCATAGGCTTCTCCATTTTATAGGTGTTATATTAGTGTCGATTTTCAATATGCCTAATATTGAATAAAAAGCTTTTCCAGTAACAGGGTATCCAAATTGTTACACGAAACAGTCAAATAACAGTTGCTTGTATTTGGCTAATACCATATATTAAGTATATACTTAATGTATGCTAATGCTGAGTAACATAATAATATGGTAGTTATGAATAATAACATTTATATAATGCTCTTAGATTATGTTACGTGTAACTGGTAATATATTAGTTACTTCTCCTAAGGCGCTCATCTCCTCCGAATCTTTGGATTTACCATTATGGAATTCACCACATATACGTTTTAACATGCGGACGTTCTGCAAACATCGTCATTTACCCTGATAGTATTTCTGATACGCAGCCAATTTTCAGGATAACGCGTAGAAGTTGTACTTGCATAATAATAGCATAATTATTCTTAGCGTAAAATTATTGATTTAAGTATAAAATGCGATCAAATATTGCACCATACACACACACATATCGGGCACCGTGACACATTACAGATGATTCTGTTTTATGTATTTATTTAGTTACCGACTTTAGTTTATGAATTCCTGTTCTATGTGGATAAATAATGTGAGATATAAAATCTATATGCTAAATAAGTAGGTAAAAAAATGGCTTTAATTAAGCATAAAATGTGTAAGTTATCAAAACCAATCCCTATGCATGTATAAGTACTTACTATAAATTAAACATAACATTTTACAAGGCACAGGTAAAATTATCACCTCGCGAAATTGAAATGATATTGCGCAATGAATATTAATACATCATAAACATTATAATTTTGCGGCTTGTTGTACTCAAGTGAGGCCATAAATTGTTAATGTTATGTATCCGTAACGAGCGTATCCACTCTACGCCCACGTTGTATCGCATTTCAGCCCCTGGGCACATTTTTGGGACAAACCAATATTTCTAACGAATATTAATAGCCCGTTTTGCTTTTATTTTATAACGTTTAATTTTTGTTGGGATGCGCCCGCATTTTACGCGTGCCAAACATTCTTTATAGAAGTATCTATAACTTACTTCCCAGATATTCATCGATCTAGTTATATGTCTAGGTAAAATAATACCTACTGCTAGCAATGAGAGATTTCAGATTAAATTGGTGTTGAAGACGATGGGAAATATACCTAAAATTATACCTACGAACATAGCCAACAAATAATACTAAATTGAAGCTAAAGTTTTAAGCTTCATTTTATATTGCTACTCAAAATTTAATAATCTGACCCGCATTTAATAATGATTCTAAACCATCTTCAAATAATTGAAACAAGGTTTTCAACGATACCTTAGGTATAACGTAAAAAAATAATTTCATAACCTTTTCATAATCTCCTGGTTTTTCCTTTTTCTTTTCACATAATGCAAATACCGTATTTTTTTTATTTTCCATAAATATGTAAGTATAAATAAATATGTAATTGTAATCTGTATCAATTCGTTGTCATTTAATGTACCTATGTTGTCTTCCATGAACTATATTCTACATTATGTAATATTATTTTTAGATACCCCAGTAACATAATTAATTAAAAGTAAAGCGCCGCACACGTTAAATTATTAAACGAAACCCTTATATTAAAATTATTTTCCAAAAATAAACATTTTATAAACTAAAGTTGGTAACTGGCCAAGTGTCTTGTTCTTGCGAATGTGTTGAAGTTCGATTGTTCTCTGATTCTGGATTCTTTCCATCGATCGGTGTTTTTTGGAAGCGCGTGTTAAATGCGGAGAATGCTGATTTCGAATGCTGTTAACACAAATTTTGTAAGCGACGCGTGTTTTTATTATTTTCTCTGTTCGGGCATTATTTGCAGTGAAATGATAAATCAACTGTTTACTGTAAAATTTCTAACGTTCAACGTTTACAACAGTAACACGACCTTGACTTGTAACTACAGTGGATTAAAATACCATCAAATTCAAGGTCATCGACACATATTGATTGATTTCTGAATTACCTAGATGAAAGTGGCCCGAAACGATTCGTGAAATATAAACCCTCGACCGGTGTCATGTCGTCTTTGTCTGCGAACTTGGCAAGACACCGTTTTGTATCTAGATGTATTTCAACTCATAGATACGTTTTTTTAATGCAATGAAGAGTAAATACCAGCGAAACGTTTGCCTGTTGCTAAGCATCACGCCTGCCCATAACAGTAGGAGTCCCAGATGTGAACTTGCGAACAATAAATCCTGCGCCACACTGCACTGCGCTGCGCTCGTCAAGTCATTCCTCTGAGATAATAGATGTCAAATATCTCCATGCCCAGCAATTTCTTGGGTAACATTGTCCTTCAAACCGAAACAAGGTTAAGCTTGCACACTACTGCTTGGCAAATGTGTGATACTTCCCGAGGCTGACTCCACAATAGAGTCCTACCACTCACGCAATATATAGTTCTATCCTACCACTACAAAATATATGTATGGGTTATACATTTATTCAAATTGCCCTTGCCAACTAGATTTATCTATGCATCCCGCAGCAACGTGGAAGAGCTCCTTACAAGGCTATAATGAACGCCTTAAACACTGCAAAGCCAGTACCAAGCGCGTCGGCAATATCACACAAATCCATACATATTGATACCGACAAGGTGTCCTCTAAAAACCCCATGAATGATGCAGTGAGACCTCCGCCATCGCCCTACAAGAAGAAGGAATTTCGCACAGTTAAAAACCTTAAAGCGCAAAACAGTTTTTCTTGACGCATTGAAAACTTCTGATAGCTCATTTAATTTAACGAGGCATCTATTTAACGCGCAATCTTAGAACGAATTGCCTTAACAGAACAAAAATTACGAACGTGGAGAAACAGACTGGAACAGACTTTTAAATAAGTCGGTTTGTATATGAATCGAACCACATACGTATTGATGTTGGTAACATTCCTAGGCATAATTCCCACACATCAAAGCTGCTGCATAGTTTTTAATGCCTACCCATAAATATAAATTGAATCCTAAGTTTCAGCCAGGCTAATAGGTACATTAAACAACTCCTTATTTTACAGCTAACAAAAACGGCTGTCGTTATAAAATACAGACATAGATAGTAAAGTGTCAGAAGAAATGATGGTCATAAGATAGGAAAGGCGAGGCGTAGGTAGATCCACACTGGCTCGTTCTGTACTTTTTATACTTTACTATTGTTATAGTGCAACTGTATGCAATTTATGTTCGAACAGATACTTGTACCAGACAAACGCATTTTTATTGTACATCTATCTAATATAATAAAAGGCTCTGTCCTGAGTGACTGACTGACTGACAACGCACAGCCCAAACCGCTGGTCGTACAGACTTGAAATTTGGAGGGTGTATTCGTCTTGATGCGGAGGGGTGTACTAAGATTTTTTTTTTTTGAAATTCGACCCCCAAGGGAGTTTGTATGAAAGTCCTTTGTTTTTGGACTTTTAGTCACAAAGATTTGGATAGTACATTTACTTAAAATAAAAAATTCTGTTTTCAATTTTTTTTGGCAGGGACGATTTAAGGGGGGATATTGTATGGAAAGTTTTTTTTTAAAGTTATAGTGATGAAAATTGATATTTGGGTAGTTCGTTCAAAGGAAGGGAAGTTGGGGGGGGGGGGGGAGTTGGTAGAGTTGGTAGAGTCGGTAGAGTCGGTAGAGTCTGTAGAGATTGCTCGGAATGATTAAAAGTGGAGAATTTTGGAGGCGGTCCGAATTTCTACCGCACGTGGACGAAGTCGCGGGGGACCTCTAGTGTTCTATAAAATTATTAAAACTATCTCCACTACTATTAGATTGTTACTACATAACGGTTGTCTATTGTCTACCTACCCAGCAGAAAGGAACAATGATCTAAGATAGAAACATAGAAGCTGGAGAGGTAGATCCTCCAAGGATAGAAGGCACATTTAGTGTAAAAATATAGTTGACAGGCTAGGTAGACTCTAGGCACGTCACCACACCAAATTAAATAATATGTGTCAAAGCTCACGTGGCTCAAGTGACGGCGTGGTGAAAGATGATAAAAATACCTAAGCTGGTAGCAAAGCTGCCGGAACACACCATAAGTTGTGTTGCGATAGATAGAGCAAGCTAGCTACATACCCGAATATCATAAAGTACTTGCATAATCGTTTGTTTTAGAAATGTTTTTTATGTTATAGCAAATATGGCATTTGTGACTGCCACTGTTCTCGGAAATGTCATTTGCAAATGCTAAAGCTTGGAGTTCTACGAAATTAAAACGTTGCTGATGTCTATTTTTACATACAACAGAATAACATACGTTAAGAATGTTGTCGAGATCATGATTAAACAATTTAAAATAACCATGACGAATGGTTTATTAGTAAGAGTGGGGATGTGTTCTCGATTAGTCGGTCGATCGACCAAACCAGGTGGGAAGGCACTGAACTTAATATACTTGATTGATTGAACGCTTCGATCTTTATCTACTCGGAACAAAACATCTCTTGATTGAATTCATAATTTTCTTTCATTGGAATAATTAACGTTTCCGATTGTTGGAGTAATTTAAATTATATCAAAGAAAAATCTGTAAAATGTCCTGTCTATGTTTAATACATAAATTCATTAAAAAAAGCGGAGCGACGCGGGTGGCAGGCCACTGGAGTTCAGTAAAAAGTGAACTACGTACTTATCGTATAGGCACATTATACCTAGAATTGGTTGAATATTGTCATGTTACGTTATAATATACCCCAAACGGCTAAAATTGAATTGAATCATAAGTCGTTGCGTCGGTATTATGGCAACCCCTTTCTACAAAGAAGAGGCCTTCGTCCAGCAGTTGACGTCTTCTAACTGATAAGTAAGTAAGATGATTCGTTGCAATCAATCAACACGTAATTAACTAACTGGTCGGTAAATTCGTAATCCCTCCATTCCACCATTACATCCATTCGTAATCAAGAAGTCGAATTCGTATCGTCGTCCTATCAAGGAATTTGATTCTGGTTTGAAAGCCACAAGCTCTACAGTGGTGTAGTGACAACTTTTGAGATTTCGTTCTCAATTCCGGTTCAGTTTTTGTGCGCACTCCTCTACCCTGTTCGCATCTCCACTTTAGCGTTTATAGGAATACCTTGTTTGTAGCAAAAAGCATTTTCACGTTTCCTTTAGAGGGGAATACTTTAGTCTTCGGCGGTGGAATATTTTGCGCACGTGCAGGCCAACATTTTGGTCAATCGACTGCATTTTAATTTTTTACATTACGAGTGGCATATGTCCGATGAGCATAGAATATTATCAACTCGACGCCTCATATGCGCCGTATCGGAGGGGACTCGCAAAGAATACAAAAAACTAAAGCGCTTATCGTTCATTGTCTATGTTCGCGACAATATCACTAGGTGAACGTTGTTTGGGGTGGCAAGTGTACATGTGTTGGTGCGATTATCAAGAATGTGTGCAACGTGTAAACTGTCAGAGACGATGTGTGCGTGCCGAGGGTTGCAATGTTGTTACTGACGGGTGAAGGTTCGACCACGCCCTCTCAATAATCGTTTGTTTTTACACGGACATCTCATTAATTTTGCTGAAGTCGATCAAAGAATTACATAAAACAAACCGATCTCTGTTTGTGGCATGTTAGATAAACAATGTCATAACTAACATTCATAAAATTTGTTGATGACAAATTTCAAAGTAAACCAAAAGTGTATGTAAAATGTGTGTAATGTTTCCAATCAAACTTACTGCTGGTATTTTATGTTTTCTGTTTGTGTTATAGAATAGAATAGAATAGAATATTTTTATTGCCAAAACTGTGTACAAAAGATCTTATAAATTAAAATTAGTACTTAACAACAGTTTACCCATTGCGGGCGTGCAATATTTTTAGTAGGTACATAGGTAGAATCATTATCGTAATGAACGTTCACATGTATCGACCCACAGGCTATAAGTAATACCTAGGCAACTTTGAATACTATAACTTGAATTATTAGTATTCGTTTCAGATATACCATTGTAATATTGAAATGTCATAACAAAATCCCCACACGCACACCAGCACTATACTATTGAAAATGTTTTTATACATTTTATCAATTCAGGCAGATGGTCCCTGGTTCACATAAACACCTTTTGAAATACACCCGACTATTATAGGGTTACAATATTATCATATGCGAGATAAAATGGCGGATCACAATGTTAAATAGAGTCGCTCGTTTTGCTATAATTGAATTTATTAAAAAGTTTTAGATTGTGACAAATTCACGAGCTGACATTTTCTTTCAGACCCATAAAGTTGAATTACCAAAATGTCGGATTCATCAAAATGTTGAATCTCACTTCCAGCAATCGCTATCCACACATTTCACTCAGTAGCCTACAACTACACCTTATAACATACCTATACGTATACTAGCATGTTTGTAACTGAAGAATTGAGTCGACAAGATACAGACATTGCCAAGTTTGAGACTTACTGATACTAATTAGACAGACTACACACGCAGCAAGTATGTGATTTTGATTGCTGGGGTGGAGTAGTTAATATAAAATATATATACGATATTTTTTAAGGTTACGTCGTTGGTACCGGTTGTATTCAGCTCGACATAACTCATGTATAAGGAAATAAATAGGACCACTGCGCTGATGAAATAAAAAAAGGTTACTTCACCGAACGTTTTTATCTGTTCTGGTCTTGTTATAGAAACCGTAACCTGTTGATCATGAAAACCGTGCATTTCAGAAGATATCTAACCTACCTATTATTTATTTTTTTACTGTACATTACATGCTCCTCGTAGTATAAAATAGTGCGATGAACAAAGCTGTACTGCACTCGACATCGCGTACAATGTGCAGGGGACGCGGATGCCAAGAAGGGTTCCGTATTGTTTGCACAATATTTTGAAAGCTTCATTCCGTACGGTATATTAGCTTGGCTCTGCGTTTGATGGCCGGGGTCGTCTTCAACGAATCATATCATCATTAGGGCTTTGTGATTCACCCTCGGGGATAGTTTGCCACACTGACGGTGTTTACAATGAAACCACTGAATATTTGAGTGGGACTGGTGGAGCGTTTTATAAAGCTTTATTATTATTTTCGGTTTGGGATTACTGATTTAGAAAGTAGACCGATGTATCCACTATGGCTAGTTTTATCTCGAACATCTAGGTTTTCTACAACTAGACCCTGTCCATTAAGATAAAATCGCTTTTTGACAGCTACAACTTCAACACAACACAGTATTTAGGTACACGAATAAATACGTTTGAACTAGCATTACCTCTTTACAAGGTTATGTCAACTAATGTAACTTTTTTTTTAAACATAAACATAATTTATTACAGAAAAATTTGGTAACAGTAAAAGTTTGGCTCTGCCTTTTGCGTTTGTAATTACTGTGTTGCAAAAGGCGTCTTCCAGTGGTGAAGTAGTAAAATTATGTGTAACAATTAAAAGTATAAGTGCTACTACTAAAGAGCCTAGGTCATTTCCCCAGCAGTAAAGTAGATATTACTCGTATATGAAATTTCTTCAAAAAGCCACGTTCATTGTATATACCTAACGTATGTATCGTCCGCGTACGGAAGAAATTCGGCCCGCTCCCAAAATTCACCACTTAAAATCATCCCGAGCAAGGAGCTTTTCAAGGAGGCTACCCAAATATCTATTTTCATCACAATAACTTCAAAAACAAATCTTGTTCCATACAACATTCCACCCCTCCCTTTTCCCCACTTAAGCCATCCCTTTAGCATTTTTTATTTTAAATGAACTATCCAGATCTAAATTAAAAGATCCAAGTCCAAAAACAAAGAACTTGCATACAAAAGTCCCCCCGCCCCCCCTAGGGGTCGAATTTCAAAAAATCCTTTCTTAGTATACCGCTACGCATCAAGACAAATACACCCTCCAAATTTCAAGTCTGTACAACCAGCGGTTTAGGCTGTGCGTTGTCTGTCAGTCATTAAATCAGTCAGTCAGTCAGACAAAGATTCTTATAGTTATAGTATTAGATTAGCTTGTACTGTTATTTCGTCTTTGACCCAGTTCCATTGTATTGACCATTGTATATACCTAAAAGAAATGTCCTAACCTCAACACAAAAGTAGTAGGTAATAGTACATTATGATACGAGTGTGCTATGTTGGTCATTACACTAGAGGCGGTATTATGCGCGCGAGCCGCAGGCGAGCGCGATAAGAAAGCCGAGAGCGTAATGACTAATAGCACAAGAGTTCCATACGACTGTTTTCGTCACACTTGCGAGGAAAAAACAATTTTTTTTTGATAATAATCAACCACACAGCGAAAACGTCAACAAACATTTGCGGAAAATGGCGCCCAAATCAGTAATGCGCGCGCAGGTTGACATTTACTTCAGCGGCATAAGAACTCTTTGTTGGTATTACAAAAAAACTGTAAGTATTACCCGGCTATATTAAGAGTGCTTCGTACACGTACGTCTAATTGCAGTCACGTACAAACTTGACTTTACCGGGTTATACCTATTATAGTACAAGTGCCGTAATGTAAAGTAAAAAGCACGCGTGTATAATAGCTTGGATTATGAGCCTAAAAGCGATGTAATAAGATCTAGTTTACGAGCAAGTGTGATGAAAAAATAAAAAGATAACTATAATACTAAAGTAACCAGGAGGTAGGTTATTTAACTCGGATGTTAAAACAAACAAAAAAAAATTTAAGAGATGACGCTATAATTTAGTTTACTTTTTAATTAATTGTTCGATTTCAATGTAGTTGAATTTAGATAACCAATTATATGTTCTCGTTTTGACTTTATGTAATAAGAGCTTCTTCAAATTTTCTGTGATGTCGATTTTATTATATAACATAGGTGCCACACGATGATAATGTCGCCATGCAACTTCACTATCATATTTAATTGTTATTTTGTTTATATTTTTGCCACAAATAAACGATTGTATACTTATTGTCAACTGATTAATGCTAGATCAAACGTATTTACTTGTATGGGATTTAATTTGCTAGACGCTTTACATTACAATGTAAATGTAGGGCTCGTGGCGTAGCTTGTCTAGGTGATTCTAAACGATCACCGATGTTAAGCAACGGACGGTCCGGTCAGTCTTTGGATGTGTGACCGTGAGTGGCATTTATTTCTGAGCGCTACCGTGGGTCGGATGACACGTTATGTTGTTGGTCCCGGTTGTTTGTTCTAGTTTCTATAACAACAACCGTTAGCCATGTCAGAGGCCTTCGGGCGGCACATTAACTCTGACACTAGGGCTGGCCACTCAGCCTATACCTACGAACTTACTTACTTACTTACTTATTACAATTTTATGTTGTCAACTTAGCATGAGCTTTCAATAATAACAGTGTATAAAGACTAATTATCTACTTCGTTCTTTCTGTTTGGTATATTTAGTCCATCTAATCAACTCATTGTTATGATCTAAAAACTCAATAAAATTGACTAAGGCATTTCCTTCCTTCAAGCCAGAAGGAAATGCCCTGCTGAGGCAACAATAGGGTTAAATCTAATGCCATCTTAAATTCCTAAACAGTATTTTATATGGAATTCTTCATACTTAGTTGAGCATTAAATATTAATGAAAATATTTTTTTGACGCGCCAGTTATGGTCTTGAACTAAATTCCATTAGTATTCATTCCATTAGAAATTCTTATGATTCTCAGATTTTATGACTAAATTATGTGGTAATCAAAATAATTTTGAATTCGTATTTGACATAACATAAACATTTCATCACCAGCGAATGATTGCGAACCGCAGCTATTTTTCCGAAGTCCGATTAATAACTCAAATGTATGTTCATAAATAACTGCAAACGTGTCATGTTTTCATAAGTTCATAAGTGGAAATAAAGTAATTGTTGAGTTGTGGGCGGATTTGCCCCGGGCGTTTTGACGCATCCAGCGTTATACTCTGCGTTAATTCCATCCCTCAGGGTGTTTGGATATTGTCTTGTTCATTTCGCGATTTGTTAAAAGGCAAATAAATTATAGCCGCGACATGATTTTTGATTTAGAGGACAATTAGGCGATGTTATTTAGGTTTATTGAGTGCGCCCCAGGCGTATTGCTTTAGGCTGAACGATGTCATCGAATAACTCGCGGTAAAATAAAACCAGTAAAATGATATCATCATGTTCCGCATAATTATATAAATAAAGATAGTATCGAAGTACGGGTTATGAACTACTAGCACGATGCGTTTGCATGATGGCTTTGAACATTTTACCTAACCGCCTTGGTATTTAAACACAGATATATTTTTATTTTACTTTTAAGTATGTATTTTTATATCTCACCTAAAATTGGACGTAAACCTAATTTTGATAATATTTGGATAGGACAAAAACAACTGATTAAATAAAATAATTTTAAGTAAGTACAACTAATATTTACGTGCATAGATATAATCAACAATCGATTTATAACCTAATCAATTTTAATATGACATATCCTAAAAGAGCTATAAATAAAAATCAAACTTGCTACCGACGCAAAAAGTATCAGTTTACACCTCCCTGCTTATAATAATATCCATTTCATATCAAATATTATGGGTTATAAATTGCTGATGCATATTAAATCTCAGTTCTAGACGACCAAAAGGAGCTCGTAAAAGATCCAAGTGATTGGTTAATATCTGTAAAACAATACTTGCCCAGCATTTCATTCTAATCGTAAACCAATTATATTTCTATCGTAAACCTATTTTATAGTTTTTTGTGTTATGGCATGAACAATTTGGGTGGCACAATTGACATAAAGTGATTTTTTACGGCTAATAAGTTGTTTGCGATTGACCAATTAAAACAATTATGTACCACAAAAGCCTCCAGCTCACTATATCTTCGCAAACCTTCGAAGTTAATTTATAGCCATTCATAAAACAATTCTTCAAACTCCCCGCAAAAAGGTTTCCTCTATTCAAAGACCCGTATGAGATAATAGCGGACGGGGGCACAGGACAAAAGTCCCAACGCAACACTGGCCAGAAAAAAGAATAAAACCATCTGCCTATGCTCTCTGGCGACCATACAAATTCCAGGATCGTTTCCTCAAAATCGATATTTAAAGTTAAGTACCAATAGTTTACCGGTAACAATAGTCTAGCGTCCAGCATGCGAGACAGACTCGAGAAACCGAGACGGAACTGGACGTTTTAATTTACGACCAATTTTTTCTAGCCTACACATTTAAGATGAATCTTTCGACTTTTGTAATGAATTGAAAAATGGAACTCGGACTCGTTTTTGTCATTGCCTACTGAGAAACGGACTTCACAAGTCGACGTGGACATTTATAGGACGCCCGTTAACTCCGTTGTTTGAGCTGGATAGAGTTACGGGGATGTTCTTTGATAACAGTTTGTTGTGTATCGTGGCATATTATGTAGGTGGGGTATTGTGGAGGCGTGTTCGGACATATCGCAGCAGTAGAGGCCATCCGTGGCCGGAAGAGGCCACGGGGGGTGGTTAATTACGCATTAATGAAAATCCAAATGTTTCGTCAGTTCAATAGTAAGTATGAAGAAATTAAACAAAAATTCAAACGCTAACCAACTAGATTTTATGTGTAGAATGTTTCAAGCTCAAATGAGGAAAGGTTATGATTTCGATTACTCACCTGTATGCGTTCTTTTGTGAATCTTGAGGTTTTCCGATCTCGCAAACACTTTCCCGCATCCAGGAAAGGGGCAAGGAAAGGGCTTCTCTCCGGTGTGGACGCGGATGTGATTCACTAGTTTATATTTCGCCTTGAAGGGTCGTCCGTTCCGCGCGCAGCTTTGCCAGAAGCAGGCGTGCGTGGTGCACTCGGGGCCGCCGACGTGCTCCACCGTGAGGTGGGTCACGATCTCGTGCATGCTGGAGAAGAGCTTGTTGCAGAGCTTCCTCGGCGGAGGTTGGTCAGGGTCGAGCCACTGGCAGCGCATGTCACGGCGCGGCGGCGCGCGCACGTACCTCAGGAAGGCGTGCGGCGCGTGCGGCGCGTGCGGCACCAGCGGTGCACCGCCCTGGTAGTGCATGTCGCCGCGCCACTCCCAGCCGGGCTGCTCCAGCGGCTGCTGCGGAAACAGCTCGCCGCAGCCGCCGTAGTCGCGCAGGTACCCCGCCTGGTACGAGTGCAGCGGGTAGGGCTGGTAGTGCGGCGGGTGATGGTGCGGTGGCGGGTGCGGCGCGGCGGCGCGGTGCTGGGGCCCCACGCCGCACCCCGGCTGCGGGGACATCTTCAGCCCATAGGAGGCGAGGTGTGCGTGGTTCGTCTCGAGGAAGGCATTCATGGCGGGGGTGGCCGACGCCGGCGCATAGCCCCATTCGCCCGCCACCATCCACGCGGCTGGCGCGGCCCGCGTGTCACGGCAGCGCTGGCGGGCACGGCGTCGTCTCCGACGCTACACGAGGCGGATTCTGCCTCCGCTAGCCTTTCACCCTTCTTTGCGCCGATAAAAACTTACGTTTTGTTCATTAGTTCTTTCGGTTTGATGAAAGAAGGTTAACCACCTGCAAAAAAAAAGGTTTCAATTATTGATTTGCCTCGATACCAGCAAATATTTATAACCGACCTACCAGATATAAGTCTTACAAAAGCGAGCCCTTGGCTGAGACATTTTGAGACAAATTTAAAGCCATTTCTCAAAATAATAACATACATTCGTGCAGCCATAACCGACGACGAGCATTTATTTATTATTAAAAAAAAGTGAGCCAGGTACATTTGGACATTAAATTAAAGTGTGGGTAAATTTATAGGACACTTTTATACGGCTGAGACAAAAATTTCGATTGTGTTCGTGTATATTTAATTTTAGTTTATTTGTTAGGCTGGCTCCAATCTCTTTTACGGCCGTGGTTTAGCATCGATAATTTATTAAAATAGTTTTATGAATGATAAAACCTGTTCCCTCGTAGAGAGCATGTGACAGGACCTCGGACACTTTATTACCTACACCGCGTCCTTTTATAATTATTGGGCCGAAGCCAGCATACCTGGCAAAATATACTGAAAACGAGTATTACTTCATAAATTATGTTAAAACTGGAAACACAGACACGTGAATTTATTCCAATATGCAAGTTTTTATGAAGTCTTTTATTTCTATATTCATAAATACAAACTTAAGGGCTTCTTCAAAATCAAATTCTATATTTATTTTAATGCGGTAGGTTAAAGGAACATTAGTATGAGAGTATATAGTACACTAGCTTTTGCCCGCGGCTTTGCCCGCGTAGTAATGTTGAATACTGGAATTCGGTTAAATCGGGGCCCAACTCAATTGAATCACTAAAATACGTATATTATTGCATTTTTTCCAAGCCGCTTGCAAGTCTTTAAGTTTTCTTGAGGATGACCAAATTTGGCATGTCGCGTTTGCAATACTTACTTCAAAACAAAGCCGTCTTGTTGAATTTTAAACAGACAGACAGATGGACATGACAAACTTATAAGAATTCCTCGTAGTACTACGGAACCCTAAAAATGTCTGCTAATGACGCTATAGTTGCCGGGGCCTTTGACCCGAAAGATTACAATATTTCTTTGTAGACAACGTTTTTGTTTTTTTTGTTGGAAGGTGCTAAAATAGCCAGGCTTTCAGGGGAGCTAACTCGCGAGCAAGCCACATAGAACTGACCATGCGAAAAACAGTCCTGCCTTAAATCAATACCAGCATATTTTAAAGTTTGACCCTGAGCCTTATTGATGGTCATGGCAAAACAAACTTTTAGAGGAAATTGAAGCCTTTTGGAGTCATAAGGTAAGTCACTGGGAATCATGGGAATACGCGGCACAAACACTGTTTCGCCATGGGCACACCCAGTCAAAATGATGGCCTCAACCAGATTACGATGCAGCATTTTTACTTGTAACCTGGTTCCATTACACAATTTGGGTGGTCTTAAATTCCGAAGGAGCACGACGGGTGTACATTTCTTCAGGATAAGCCTCTGATATGGTAGCCCCGCTGGTCTTAATGAATTTAAAAACTCAACTGGATAGTTTACAGCATCATCATTATTGCATACCGTATCAACAGAGTCAATGAAATGAAATAAGCTTAAGCAGAAAAAGTATGATAACAAAGAACGTAAAAAGATTACCAAAATATCGCAAGAATTACGAAACTTCGATAAAATACAGTGCTGCACTGATCGCTTAGGTAGACTCGGTGTGGGTTGGAGTGGGGCGCGCTCGAGGTACAGCGTACGGCGCGTCATACTCGGGTTTTAACGTATCTGAGCCGACGCGGGATGGATGTTTCGAAAGCGCTGTGCTTGGTGCGTGCACCGGATCAAGTACATGTGTTTAAAATATTTATCTTCTTACGCATCATAACTCGATTAGCTAATCTATAAATATAACATTTTTTTTCAAATGAAAAACTGACCCGTGGCCTTCCAGTTTTGAAATTGTTTGAAAATTCTGAAACATGTTTATGTTTATTTTATCTTATCTCTTAAGTCAAAAAACTTAACAGCCTTAAATGAATGGTTTCGGCAAAATGATATTTTAATGATACATTGAACCCCTTGCGAATTTTTCAAAATCGTTGCTGAGTGTGCGTTTCTCTGCATCAGCCCTTAACACTAATGGTATATCGGCCTACCCTGATTGGGCCATATTCACTACGCTGGCCCAGTGCAGGTTGGCGGATTCACATACACTATCGTATTTCTTCTCCTGAAATATGAAGGTTTCCTCATGATGTTTTCCTTCACCGAAAAGCCAGTGGTATTATCCATGCGTAAGTTTCAAAGAACTAATTGGAACGGGCTCGCCCGGGTTCGAACCCGCGACCCCAAGAATGTGAGTCGAGCTTGATCTCACTGAAGCTACCACAGCTTGAGCTGAGTGTAAGTTTACACCACTCAACATTTAGTTTAGGCATTTAAAAGTAAGTTAATTTAATATTAAAAATTAATTTAGCAGCTTAGGCTGTACAGTATCTATAATAATTATGTCCGTCAAACAGTCGTCTGCGTGGACCTACAAAAAAATTGCCTATGTCCGTTTCCGAACCTTATGCTATAACTACCTATCCAAAAATGCAGCTCCATCTGTTCAGCCGACCAATAAATACGCCCATCCCCGTCCCCATTCCCAGCCTCATCCCTATAAGCGCCCCCTTCCCCATCCCCATCCCGATACCAAATGTCATTTTAATATGAACACGCCCATCCCCGTCCACATCCCCGTTCCCTCTCTCATCCCCATCCCGAACCCCATCCCATCCCCACCCCCATCCCGATTTCAACTTTCATCTTAATATGGACACGGCCATCCCCGTCCCCAGCCTCATCCACATCCGCATCCCATCCTCACCTGTCCCCACCAAATCCCCACCCATCCCCACCCCATCCCCACCCATCCCCATCCCCATCCCGATACCAATTGTAATCTTAATATTAACATGCCGATCTCCGTCCCGTCTCCGTTCCCAGTATCATCCCCACCCCCACCCCCATCCCCACATCTATCCCCATCCCTATACCAAATTTCATTTTAATATGTACAGCCGTTACAAAGTTAAGGAGAAACAAACGTACTATCACTAAAACTTAGTTTTTTTTTTATACTAACGGGAGCTGATTTTGAAAAAACTGTGACACCCGTATCTTCTTATTTTTATAGTAGAATACGTATACCAAGTTTTGTATCAATCGAACCAGAGAATAAAAAGTTTCATACAAACTTTAACACCCCATTTAACCCCCTTCGGGGTTGATTTTCGAAAAATCCTTTCTTAGTGGGCGTTTACACCTCTCCAAAAACATACCCTCCAAATTTCAAGTCTCTACGTTTAGCGGTTTGGGCTGTACGTTGTCTATATGTCAGTCAGTCAGTCAGTCAGTCAGTCAGTCAGGACAAAGCCTTTTATAGTTATAGATTATGATACAAGTGTGCTATGTTGGTCATTACACTAGAGGCGGTATTATGAGCGCGAGCCGCAGGCGAGCGCGATAAGGAAGCCGAGAGTGTAATGACTAACATAGCACAAGAGTTTCATACGACTGTTTTCACACTTGCGAGGAAAAACAAACTTTGTTTGATAATAATCAACCGCACTGCGAAAACGTCAACAAAGATTTGCGGAAAATGGCGCCCAAACCAGCAATGCGCGCGCAGGTTGACATTTACTTCAGCGGCATAAGAACTCTTTGTTGGTATTACAAAAAAACTGTAAGTATTACTCGGCTATATTAAGAGTGCTTTGTATACATACGTCTAATTGCAGTCACGTACAAACTTGACTTTATCGGGTTATACATATTATAGCACAAGTACCGTAATGTAAAATAAAAAGCACGCGTGCGTAATAGCTTGAATTATGAGCCTAAGCCCGATGTAATAAGATCCACTTTACGAGCAAGTGTGATGAAAATTATATTAATTAGAGCAGTAAGAGCCTACCTCTTGCGCCTTTACCTAGGTATATGCTTGACATAATAGTTGTCGTAAATTTGTAAATATTTATTATTATAATTACTTATATACGTGATTATAACTAACTTACGTTAAATTTATAAAATTTTAGTTTGTAGTTTTGGATAGGAAGCTATACAAAGGTCATTTGACTGCCTTATAGCTCAGTTAGTTACTATGTCTCGTTATTAGAGAGTTGAAGCGCCTAGGTTTGATTCCCGCCTTAATGATTGTACTATCTGGGTGTTGTATGTATATATTAAAGTATGTATTTAAAACAAACTACCAGTTATCTGGTTCCTACAGCACAAACTTTGTTTAGTATTGGGTTGATGACGCTGAGTGAAATATCCATCAATGTTTAGTTTTTTAACTTCAGGTGCCTGATAAAAAAACCCCTTGAAAAGTATAACTATGTACAGTTTATTTTATCTCTACAGTACAGTCAACACGAGAACATAGTTGAGCCCCAAATCACACCCAGTGCAAATCTAACTGTCAATCAATACAACAGTATTTTTTGTAGGCGTCTGATAATCGCATTATTTTCAAATAATGTTGTTTACATATTGTTCGAAACACTTCATCGTGCAGTTCCTTCTACCTGAGCTAAACGGTTAAACAATGTCGTTCGTTTGAGATTCCCATCTAATCTGGTATTATATGCGGATGCCCCGCGGTGCGCGCGCCTAGTCACAAAGCAACGGGTTGACAGATCTTTACAGACACTCATCCACCAATGGGATTTCAAAAATCTGTCATTTATGATATTCAGGCATGATAAAGCATTATGAGTCTTATTTCATTGGATTAAAAACTAAGTTATGAAGACGTGTAAAGCTAAGTTTGTTGTGATTTCTGCAGCTGCTTGGCATGGCAAAGATTTTCCACGGATTTTATGGAATTAGCTGTAATCTCATTAGCTGTCTATTGATAAAGATACGGGGTCAGGACTGTTTAGACTTTTCGTAAGGCCATTGCTATTAGACAATATTATGGAATACTTAATAATCATTTCATTCAAATTACATTGCCCTAAGTACCTATTATGGGATATTTTTCAATCAATAATGTAGAAATCGCGGACCTCGCCTCTAGTAGGCAGGTTACTATAGTAGATTGTTACACAAGGGGCTAAAATGACCCATTATATACGAGGTAGTTTTATGAGCGAGCTTTAGCGAGGGAGTCAAAGATACCGAGTTATAAGTAATGGGTTTTTAGCGCCGTGTGTCACTCTACTTTTCACTACGATTGCGAGAAAATAAAATAATTAAAATACCAAAATAAATGCTCCGTGACTGACGGCAACAGATTGAAAATTATTTCCTTTCCTATCTCTTCCATCTGCAAATAAGGGTCTCCATTCTCACTAGACAATGACATTTTCACTATTGTACAATAAATAATTACGGTCACTCAATTCAAATTTATTATTTGAGAAAAATTCTAAAGATTTCGCGCCAATGCCTTCTTTTTTAATTTCTTCTGTAGCTGCAACGCAATGCACGCATTTTACCAAAGACATCGTCACTATAAGTTCCATTTTCAAAAATAAAATGTATATTTTTTTACTAAACTTAATTAAGGCTACTTTTTATTTATTATTATTCTACTTATGGATGAATACTTTTAAGTTTTTCTCGAAAAAAAAACTTTAACCCCTAGAGTAGAGCATAATATGCTATTTTAGCCTCGCGCTGTTGAGCTATAATGACGGACTGTTTGAGCAGGAGGAGTGCAAAATAATTTTATAGTTAAAATTTTAATGAAACTTGTTATAGGTACAAAAAAATTGGTTTAAGAAGAAGATACAAAACCTATTTTTGCATATAATGCTCAATAGTCAGCGCTTTAGCTTTTTCTCTTCTTAAGATAAAAAAATATGCAAAAAAGGCATGTGACATTTTGATCTAGTTTAAAATGCTTTCATTTACTTAATAAAAAAATGCAAATTATTAAAAGTTCCGTGCTTTTAATAGTTTGCATTTTCTTAGGAAGAAACTCTCTTCCCATCATCAACAGCCAGAAGACGTCCACTGCTGGATGAAGGCCTCCGCCTTAAAAGGGAGGGGTTACCATAGTCACCAAGCTTGACAGGCGGCTTGGGGATCGCAGAATGCCAGAGGAGCTAAATCCTCCAAGCAGAATGTTCACCGAGAGGACGCTGCTGCCCGTCCTCCGGTGGCTTAGGCAGTTCAAAACATACCCAGGTCCAGGAACTTTCTTAATCTGTGATTAAAAGGCAAATAACTATATTTGTTTGCCATGATGTACATATATAGCCCGCTAGAATAACCTCGTATATGTAGGTAGGTACTCGTATTTTCAGGACATGCAAATTATGGAAGCAGAGTACCTAATGCATGAAAATACTAAGGGGGTGAAATTCGGGATGAAATGTTGTATGGAAAGTTATTTGTTTTTGAAGTTATAGCGATAAAAATTGGTATTTGGATAGTTCATTTAAAATTAAATATGGTATTTTCAATATTTCTTGACAGGGTTTACGAGGGTGAAATGGGGGTATGAAATGTTGTATGGGAAGTTCTTTGTTTTTGAAGTTATAGTGATAAAAACGATGGGATTTAAATAGTTCATTTAAAATATAATATGGTAATTGCAAATATTTTTGACCGGAATGACTTAAAGTAATTTTACTTTGTTTTTAACCCAGCTGTATGGAAGATATTTGGGAGCGCGGCGACTTTCTGCCGTACGCGGACGGAGTCGCGGGCGTCCTCTAGTATAAAATAATATATTACCAAAAATGTTCAAGTAGGTACATTTAACTTTAATAATTAAGAATAACTTATTTATATGAAATGCAATTCACAATAGCAAATATGATCCAGATATAATCTTTTCTTTTTATTTCACCTTAGCAAGGACATTTAAAATATTATTGTCAGTAGGTATGATTAATCATGTTAATGGCATGTATCCATTGATCTAATATCTAAAGAGTCACAATCTCTAAGTGAAAACAGTCAAAAACCGTCCGACTGCCATTGTACATACCTATACGTGCATTATATAGCTCACAATATTTCGATTTTAGACTTTATGTGGCTTGTATAGTGTACAATGTATGCTTGAGCCCTTGTGTCTTATTGTAATTCAAGTCGTTCAAAAAGTCGACTCACTGCATAGCGTGCGCCGATTTTTGACGCGGACATTTTTTTTCCACGTTTGTGACTCTATAGTATTAGCTCAATGGTCGCAGCATTATGTAATTAACCAATTATTCACCTAACTTATTCATAACAATTTAGTGTAAATAAAATCTTTTTGTTCATTTTTTTTCTTTTTTTAATTATTTATTAGCTCCACGGACTGCGAGTCCGTGTCTTTTGTCAACTTTTACATTTTTTATAAACTAAATTTTACACTTAATAACTTAAAAGCTGAAGGCTTTACAAAAATAATTTATTACCAAAGGAACCTAACTAAGTATTACTAATTATTGCTAGAATTGCGTGTATACTCCGAGCAGTCCAGCTCCCGCAAGCAGCACCCGTTCACGAGTTGACGCATGTGCCAGCCATCGCTCTCCTCAACCATATTGGAGGGAAGAGGGCGACCCGACACACGACGCCGCCGCAAGAAGAAGCTTTTTAGTGAGCGTGAGTGCTCCGGGTATGCACGCAATGCCTACAACAGTACGATTACTTTGTTCATATTAAAACCCGAAAAAATACAAGCTATGTAAAATAACACAGCAGCGCCACATATATTTTTTTTGCATTATAATTTGCCTCCGCCGAGTAGGCTATCGAACGGTCGCCGAAGCTCAAGAGTCGTTAAAAGAAAAATAATTATTAGGTACATGCTAATTTGATGATAACTTGAATAGCGTTGATCCGAATCTAATTATATTTTGCAGTCAAGAATATCGTTTTGATACTATTTTTAAGTTTAAATATGCGCGAGATCTGTCCGGTGTTTTTAAATATAGGTACAGATGCGGCTAGTTCACCTTTCAGTCTGGACAACTTATAATATACGAGTACTACTTATTATAGTGGAGTTTCAAGCTTTTGTGACCGGTGGACAAAAATTTAAAGATAAATCGAAGTGAATTAAAAAAATACGATCTAATCAACCGACTTCAAAAAAGGAGGTTCTCAATAGACTGTATGTTTTTTTAAATGTATGTTACGTGATTACTCCGCAAATTATGAACTAATTTTGATGATTCTTATTTTGTTTGGTAGGTATTCATTTTATCGAAATCGGTTCAGTAGTTTGGTTTTTAAATCAAAATGACTAGAAAATATGAAGATGTCATCCAGGTATTCGAAGTTGAAGTCGGTTGTTTTTCTTTAAAAGCGTATTATTGATTAATAATACGAGTATACTTGAGTACATAATAGTAACTACTTCAGGCTTACGTGCTATAATATCTGATTTAGATTTCAAATAATTAAATTGTATTTTTATTTATTTACAATATTTGATGTACATTTTTATTATAAGATGTAAAGCTAGTTTTGTGGCGTTATTTTGTTCCAAAAGGTTCGACTTCGGTTCCGTCGGCTTCTGGTCGCAGGGTCTACGTTGTGGCGGAAGATTTTAGAACTCAATAAATACATTATTTCCTATTTTTTGCAGATGAATCTTTTAGAGACGACAAATTTTACTACCTATATAAAAAAGTAAGCACTTTTTACAATTACTTCTTAATAAAACTATGCGATAGATTTAGGTTTTTTTTTTGAATGACTGATGCTGTTGGCCTCAGATGGCTTCTACAGCGTCACCGGACTTTAGGCAAGTGCAAATGGCACTAGGCCTAGTTTGGGTTGTAAGGTAGGTACTGGTGTTTTTTTTATATACATTCAAGTGACGAGACGAGCGAGACGTTCGCCTGGTAGTAAGAGTCACGCCTGCCTCCAACAGTAGCAGTAAGAGAATTGTGAACACAATCCTGCGCCGCAACGCACTGCGCTCGTCACCCTGAGATATTAGATGTTAAATCTCTTCATACCCAGTAATTTCTCTAGTAACATTCAAACCTTCAAACCGGAACACAGTAATATATGCTTGCACACTACTGCTTGGCGGTTGAATAAATGGCAAAGGTGTGGTTCTTCCCCAGGCGGACTCTGCAGTAGAGTCCTACCACTACAAAAAAAATGGTTTATGTGATCTTAATTTTACTTACAATTTTTTTTATCTATCTGTATTTTGTAAAGTATAAGTAGGTAGAGGTACCTACAAGCATTGATTTGACTACTGTCAGTACATAATAACAAGTCCTAAGCTATTTTATACTGATTATAACACTTTGTATAAGACCTCAACTCTAAAGATAGCAAGAATCAAAAGTAACCAAAGAGGTAACCTTTTCGATTCGACCTCTCCTAGCAACAGGAATACCTCTACATCTATTTTTAAGAACTCAAGATTACTAATAGCCTATTGTTAGACGTAGAACCACATAGGACATACACATATCACATAGGGTATAAACATGTAGGATGTTTTGTAGGCAAAAGTGAGTATAATTTAATTTGTGTTTAACTGCCGCCTATATAACTTACAGTACCCATAACAAACTCAAAAGTAAAACTAATTTTAGGAGTTTCACTTAACAATAATAGAAATAAAGAAATCTAGTTTTATGCATACGGCCTCAGGACAAACGTTCTCCATTGTAGACCGTAAATGGAGAGGGAATCCGGTGAGCGATTCTCAATAAAAACGTATTCCCCTATTTTGTTCCTGGATAATGCCTCTAGAACGATCATTATTTTATAAAGTCTAGGTCTATTGTACACGTGTCTCTGACAGTTCCTTTTTTTTTAATCAGAAACTAATAGATAAAAATATAGATAAGTGTGCAGTCTAAACGTCATTTAACTTCAAGTTATAATTTATAAGGTTTCTTATACGAAGACCTATAGAGCCAAAACTTCAAAGCTTATATTATATTTAAACATATTTTTTTAAGTATTTGAATTGCACGTTGAACTACCGTTTATATTATTTTGCAGTAAACCTAGAACAGTTGTATTTTCTTGCATGTACTTGGACTATCTGCGTATTTGACAAAATGCGTGTTGACCAATTGCAAGTTGGACGAAATGCGCATTGGACCAAGTGTTGTTAGATCGTAAAAATGATTTCAAATCCGAGAGTTTCCAGTTGCCTAAAAGCTATGGCATATAATGTAGAAATAGTACCTTCATCACAAATGCACACATAATTAATCACAGCATGCATTAAGTTACTTTTAGGCGCACAGTTATTTATAATTAGTTATTTTATACATAAACCTATTCAGTCAATAATATGTATTTAATTCATTGGGTACTGAAAGAATTTTTCTATAACATAAAAAAAGCAAATCATACCTGATAACTGCGATAATCCAGTCTTGAATGTGTCAAACCTATATTCAACACACAGTTTCACAGTTCTAACTACCACAGATATACTATATCAAAACACATCACACACGTATACATAGTTATGTATCTAAAATATATTTCAGTATCCTCATGAAACTAGAACAATCATTATCACAGTTGTAGGCGCGTCGTTATAATATTATTGGTTTACAGCCTTTACCGATCGGAAAGTGTTTTGGTGACCACATAAATGTTTTGGACAAAATGTCACGAAAGGTTTTTTTTTCGTAATAAAAGGCTTCGCGACGTGTGTCCTCTGACTCCGCTGAGACTCTCAGCATGACTGCGGGCTCCCGCGTCGCCGCCCCTCGCCACAGCCGACATACTGCTTCTTAGAAAATATTTCGGGCCGGGGCGAAGGCGCTAACGCAGCCCTACCGACCCAAGGGCGGGACGCACACAACTTTTTCATCCAATCGTGTCATCCTCGCTACCAAATTAACAATACATAGCCGTCTCGCTCTAACTCATAGCGTCGATCATAAAATAAAAGAGAGAGACGAGTTTAGTCGAGAGAATAACGAAGGAAACTTCTTTGTGTTGGTGTCGTAATGTGTTCGCTTTATCAGATTTACGTTGAAAGCTCGCTGTTAGCTTCGAGGGCGCCACGTTGCGCCTCCTTGTCTGGTGGAAAGCGTGATGGGAAGGTAGGAAAGGGACGGACAAGGCCGGGAAATGTTTCGGCTAATGTATTTTCCTGTGGGAAGGAAAACACATGTCGTCGCTTTTAATTTAATACGCGTCACGCTGTGTGCCGTGTCGCGATACACGTCCGACTTAGAAATATTTGCCGATAACTATTATGAGATTGTAGTTCAGATGAAAGAAGGAAATAATTCAATGTTATTTAAGTTATTATAGTATTAGTACCTACTAATATTGTTCTAGCACGAATAACTATGAAATGCACTTTTACGACCCCATATATTTTTTTTACACAAATATTTTTGTTTTATTATTAGGTACTTAACCTTGCCTACTACCTTATTCGTTCCAGAATGTTAATTATTGCTAAGCTTACCATACAATCTGATTCATGAGGTATGTTTTTATTTGACTTAAAGAGTCCAATTAAGTGCTTATCTATATTGCCCAACCTTTTATTACCGGCCCCATATAGTTTTAGTTTCATACCAGGCATCCTTGCCTCCAATTAGGATTCAGAAGGTGTGCTGAAGCGAACCAGGCGCGTTAAACATAATTAGCTTAATTAATTTTACATTCCGATCTGACTTTGTAATTATTTGTGGAAAAAGTGTAAAAGTAAGCACGCTGGCCGCAACGCGCCGTTCGGCACGCCCCCGCGCGTGTGGCGTGCGATTGGTCGCCGCACAGGCTCTCAAGCGCCGCCGGGTGGGGGCCGCACGCTCCCGCGCACTTTAAAGTAGTTTATTTTTACATTATTTTCATCCTCAGCACGAAGGTTCGTGATTAATTTAATATATTTTTATCGAAGCACGCAATGTAGTTTTTGCGTTTCCGTTTGTCGATGTCAAGTTGCGGCAATAGCTTTTTCTCGCGCTTAATTTTTTGTGTTTGTTAACATTTTATTGGTAAACATACGTTTGCTAAGTGTTTTAATACATGTTTGCATAGGAACATTTACTCTTTTTTAGTTGCTGGTGTTTAATTGAATAAAATATACAACCTAGTAAAGTAACTTTTTTGACACTTAGTATACCTAATACTACTGCTAATTACTTATATGTATAGTTTAGGTATGTGTCGCGACAGATGGATTGGTGTTGCTGTCGTACCGTTTTGATCGCTTTACGGCTAGCTTGTCGAACCATGCTCTATCGTGAAGCTTCTGACCCTCCTAAATACGGTTCCTCCATTGACACATATAGCTGCTCTTGGTGTGGACGACTATGCCGCTCTCGAATTGGTTTACTCAGCCACCAAAAAAATTGTCATTCTTCACACACTACTTAAATCGTCTGTAATAGACGTAAAGGCCATGTATATATAAATATATATATATATATACGTCCTCCAATATTGTCAAAAAAATTGTCATTCTTCACACACTACTTAAATCGTCTGTAATAGACGTAAAGGCCATGTATATATAAATATATATATATATATATATATATATATATATATATATATATATATATATATATATGTCCTCCAATATTTATTTTATTATTTAAAGGTGAAGCAAGCAGACTTAAAAAATAGGTACCAATTTAATCTAACCTTGAAAATCACAATACTAATTAATTAAATTAATCAATGAGTTATTCTCGTGAAACAAGGAAACCGGCACTTTATGTAAAATAAAATTCGTGAATAGATAGTAAGTACTCATTATGATAATAAATTACGTACTCATTATACATTATTTTATTTGTGTTGAACTTAGTTTATATGCATACTATATATATATAGTATAGTATAGTATAGGACACTTTACACACAGCGCCATCTAGCCCCATACTAAGCAAACCTTGTATTATGGAAACCAGATAGCTGACAGAATACTTATATACATATTCTTTTTCGTAAATACATACTTATAATACATACTATACACCCAGACACAGAACAAACATCTATGTTCGTAACATACATTTTTGTCCTGGGTGGGGATCGAACCCACGCCCTACAGCTCTGAAAGCAGACATTCTACCAACTGAGCTACAAGGCTGTTTGAATACACCATCATTACCAACAGGTGAGTTCGTGGTCATTCGTGGGCTTATTCACGTTAAAAAAGTAAGTAGACACATGTTACAAAAACACATAATTCTTACATGTATAAAGTGCAAAAACACAGTGATTACAATGCTACAGCACGTAGTAAATAACATCCACATGGTAATCTATCAGCAACAATAAAATAAATGCACAGTATGCATCCAGGTTAAACTGCGCTCTCAATGGGACCCCCATCAAGCTGCGGGGTTGGTAGGTATTTCATTAAAATAAATAACGTTATTATTTATACGCGTGTTTTTCGGGAGTGATGCTAGCTACAAATTATAGCGGACAATGCCCCTGCGGGATACCAGCCTTATTAAGTGCAGCCCGGGCATCTGGCGGGTTGAAAGCCCCTGCCAACGTAAACAATATTAATTTAAAATAATTTGTAATTACTCTTAAATTACATGTACCTTTACCTTTGATTGTTTTCATTTGAGTGCAAATTTTAGTCTACGTTATTTAAATCTAAGTACTGTCTTCTTTTTATATTCGATAAACTACTTAGGTTGGATGTGTGATTATGTTGAGGAGATACTTGTAAAACCATAGGCGTAGCAAGGGCGCATCCAGCTTTTAAGTCGGGGTCATATAGTCGAGCGGAGGTCTAGTTCCACACAACACAGGCACATTGGACAGGCTCCAATTCGATTACAACTAGAAAAAATATCAGTAGTCGACCTACACCCACCCCAGGGGGAGGGTCATGGCCCCCATGACCCCCAGGCCCTGGATCCACCCTTTAGTCGTAGTCATAGTAATTTTATTAATTTTAATTTTTAATTTTATTTGTAAAGCCAGTTGACATGTCAAAAATACATAGAAGACTAAATCTCACTTGTTTTTTCTAAGATCATCTACAAACTATAGGAGTAAGGACTCGTTGATGTCTAATGCTTGGGATTTTTTGTATGCGTCTACGTGCCTCGTAGCAATCCGTAGCATTATAAATCTAACAATTTTATTTGAATAATGTATGACAAAATATTGACTAAATCGTTACATAATATAACGATAGTGTATTCAATCACTATATCTACGGTTGAAATTTCTCTTTGTTATCAAAAATATAAATTTGGAGAAGTAAGTAAATCGGAAATGATTAACATTTTGTAATAAAATACTAATATCGCGTACCCGTTGTATACACATTTTGTAGCAATCCTATTATACCTATCCTATATTTATTTCATTATTTGCGAAATTAAACGATTTTACTTTTCAGGGGCTTTTCTCCCACCGTTTCCCTAGGTAAAACAACACACCTAAAACACTGAGAAAATACCACAGACGTTAAAATCTTTTTTACTACTGACTTTTTTTTAACATAATCTACTATTATTCTATAAAGAGACCTACCACCCACCATCAACTAAGCTCAAAGCCAGCCCTAAAGCTGTAGTAACAATAACAACAAAATGTGTAGTAGGTATTACCTCACACTTCATTAGAGTAAAAAAACCCACCTGTTCACCTCTTGCTCCTAACAGTAATAGTAATTAATTCGATTCGAATCCGTCATTCGATGACTATTGATATCGTGGTTTTGCTTTGCCGTGCCGACACAATCGAAGACGATCGACTTTTTGCCGGCATCATTCGAAGAGGATTCGATTCGGAGTCGAAAGGTTTTTCTTAGTTTGTACATACTCCATCCAAGCGTGCTCCATCGTACACTGCATCTTCGTTTAACATAGACGAGATGGAAGTCAAACACAAGCCCATATAACAATAAAAAAAACTCGGCTAAAACATGTAAAGATAAGAAAAAAAAACAGATTTATATTTTCAGCTTTACACTGCTTTATTTAGTGAGCAAGGAAGGCAAGTGATTATTTTGCCCAGAATAGTAAGAATCATCAACAGCCGGAACAAGTCCACTACTGGACGAAAGCCTCCCCCTTAAAAGGGAGGGGTTGCCATAATCCCCACGCTTGGCAGGCGGCTTGGGGATCGCAGAGTGTTACCACCGTTAACCGAGAGGACGCTGCTGCCCGTCCTCCGGTGGTTCTGGGTGCAGTTTTAGGACATACCCAGGTCCATAGAATATTCAAATTCTTTTTATTGTACATTATGACTTTTTATTTTAAACAGAGGGATGTGTTAGTTGTTTTTTACACTAACACTTCACAAAGTCAACAACTGACACTCATACCCAGCATATTCATCATTATAAACATATACTTAACCGGGAATCAAATCAAAGGCTTCTGAAGCTAAAACGTAAACGATCAGCTACATGTATTTTGACATGCATAACGAAAGTAATAGGCGAGTGGCTATATCTTGAATATGTAGATAGGTAATTCTTCCATAACATCCATCACACACCTGCTGTACCCTTCATACACTTAAGAGATCCTGTACATAAACTTTAATAAATTAATTGCGTACTCGCATCATATCTATGCATCCCCGCAGCGCTTCCATAAAAGCGTATGGAGGAAGCCGAATCCTACACTCGTAAATATACAGTACACGATATAAAATAATAATTTAATATGCCATTTGCTCTGAACCAAATTGAGCAATTTATATACGTCGCCGTGCGCATGATTCGTTTGATCGTGCGTGCACGCTAATAGGCCGAGAGCTAGATGATATATTTTTTATAAAGGTTAAACCTAAATTTTATCTGTTGAAGCTGCTGTTAATATGGTAAAAATAAAAACGATTATTTTTATTTCCTGGCTGCTTTTTACTTTTTTTCTCCTGAACCATACTAGTATTGAGACGAACAACACAAACAAAAATTATTCGAATCGGCAGAGTCGTTTTCAAGTTTTTGCGAGACTAACGTAGGTACAGAATGAATTTTATGTATATTTATATGATATAGAAGAAGATAACTAGGTGGACCGACGACATTGTAAAAGTCGCGGGCAACCGGTGCATGCAAATGGCAGGTTGTCGTACAGTGTGGCGGTCTAAGGCCTTCGTTCAGCAGTGGACGTCTCCTGGCTGATGGTGATAAAAGAAGATTGAGATTGAGATTTAGTCGTTCTAGTCTAGTTGGGAGAAGATGCTTTTCACGTCCTTGAGGTTGCGGGTTCAACCATAGTTATACAGATGGGGTTTTCGAAACTTACACAAGGTTTTAACAAAATTATCACTTCAGTGAAGAAAAATCTTGTAGCCTGAATAGGCCAGTAAAATTTGATGGCGTAATGAGTATTTGACAATTACTCACATCGCGCTATACTGGTAAAATATTACCTAATTGCTTCAAAGATAAGCATATGCCCAGCAGTGAGATACCAGCACCAGAGGTGACAGTACCTATACTTCTAATTATATCAGCCAGGTCAGCCATAAACTTAGTACTAATTTAAATTTCCCACTAATTTTATACATGGGTACAAAGATGTAAATAGATAATTTTGAATAAGTATACTATGTTTAATTTGTACTAAAAAAAAACTCTATATTCTAATCGAAAAATGCATAGTGAATTAAAATTCAGTCGTGTCGCTGCATTGAAGCTCTTACTAAACATGACCATTGCCTCTTGACCTAAAAGCAGTTATGAACCAAATATAAACTTGCTTTAATAACTGAATATGTACCAGGTAGTGGACGAGTTATTAACATTAGTAAACTTCTTCTTTTTCTCTGTTAAATAAATGTTCATTAAAAGCTCTCGTACTATCATTATTCTGTGGCTTTATGAACAAGTAGCCAAAGGAAGCAGATGGCATACAAATACGAATTTACTAACCAGCCAGATTTAACTTCTACAAGCAAGCAAAGGATTTAATTTGACATTATACATGTTTAATTAAACTTGTATTACCTAATATGTAACTGTAAGAAGATTCACGTTTTCTAAAAAAGGTAGGTGTAAATATTTTTTTCACACCCTGCTCGACAATGTCCAATTACATATCATGCAACCTCAACGTAAAGTAAAGCATTATCTCTTAAGGGATATAAAATTGTATGAAACTCCCTAAGGAATAAAGTGATTAGAATTTGGAACGTCAAATTCGTGTGGAAACTCGTGGAAAAGTAATGCCCATATGGCAGTGTAAAGAGGTTTGTTCGAAAATCGAACTGGCCACCATAAGCAGAATTAAAAAAAAGGTGCTTTTACTAAGAATGTGAAACATAAGACGGTGTTTGGGGAGTTTTGGCGGGAACACGGAAAAATCATGTCGCTGCATTCTATTATTTTCTCAAGCTAGTGTTTTTTCGCGAATTAACGATTAAAAATGGTGGTATTTTATTCATTGAGTGTTAAATTACATGCACGTGTGTGGGCAAGTGATATAATGTTGTGAATATGTCGTTTCGTGTTGTTTTTAAAATTCCGTAAAAGCCATAGTAAAGTCGCCACAACTTTACTAAGGCATGACTGTAACTTAATTGTGACTTATTTTGTGTGACTAACTTATACTATTACTATTTACTTACTAACTATTTGACTTGATACTATTAAAAACTCAATAAAATGGACCAATTTGACACTGGCTGAATGCACAACGTGCGAAGCCAAAAACTAAGAAAAAGAAAAAGAAGTCGATGTGTGGCCCTGTGATGGTCAGTGAATTTTAATATGGAGCCCTGGCTTTTTATTGTCTCGCAGAAGGTGTGAAAAGCAGAGTATGCTCCTCTGGAATAAAGCCTGTCTTCGTCTTGGGCAGCTTGAACTCGCTTCACTCAGGACTCTATATAACTCTCCCTTGTTACACTCAAGGTTGAATATGCCGCCCGCGACGTAAGACACTGCTTTATTCACTTAGTGCATAATCTACTATTAATCAACATCAAATCGAGATTCGCTTTATTTTAGAGCTGCATTTAAGTGTACAAACTAGAACAGTAATAGAATTGCCCTTTGATAAAATCAATGCAATGACACGATTTTTCCTACGTTCCCGCCAAAACTCCCAAAACCTGTAGACATATATAGGTGTGAGGTAGGCTGAGGTACCTACTACGAGTAAGCACATCGAGATTAGGCTGGGGTACCTAATAAGAAATAATAATTAATGGTCTATGGCAGTGCTTTTACTACCTGTCCGGACTCAGTGGTTACATTTCTTTGTCTGAAACCATTGATATGCCATAACATATGCACAATAAATATAAATCATTAATACAATATGTTACGTTGGCTCTACTTCAACACGATATCAGTTATTATGTCCGTCTATTATTTAGATATCGTAATCAAGACTATATATTGTTACACGTAAATATAAAGGAAGGTAATTAATAATAACAGATCGATGCGATGGTACGCGCTCGCGTCGGTGTTGCCACATGCCGCAGAAAAAACGGTCTAGAATGAGTCAGCCTTACGCACCGAGGGTTTCGTATGTTATGTTATAGTTATGTGAATGTGTCTGCTTTGGTTTGGGTTAATTGTGCGGGCCAGGAGTTGGTTTTCATTATTTCTTCATTTTTGTAATAATTTAAATTTTGCAATGCTATCACAATATTTTAACTTGAAACATGGCATACTTTCTTACCTACTGTCCGCCATCTTTTCTCTTCTTCAAAATAGCGGTCACTCATATAACCAAAGACTTGGATGACTATAAAACAATATTTATAGATCCTCAATTTACCGGCCGTGGCGCCAAAGCGTATATCTTGAAAACGTGACGCTAGAGAAGTTTTGTAATTGTTCGTGTCAGGTATCGATACATAATAGCTATTATGAATGGCCGCTATTTTTAAGAAAAAACAAGATGGTGGACAGTAGGCATACACAATGCATCCTGTTTTTAATATATATAAATGACTTACCGAAACTTATAAACGAGTCCTGTGTACTTTTCGCAGATGACATTTCAGTTTTGACATCTTGTAAAAATAATTCTAATTTAAATAATAATCTCACTGACATGTTTAATACAATTACAAATTGGATGACTGACCACAATCTGGACTTAAATTTTGAAAAAACTAAGTTAATACAATTTAGACCTCACCAAAAAACCCCACTAGACATTCAATTTAGTTATAATAATTATAAATTACAATGTATTGACGCGGCAACATTATTAGGCCTGGAACTTGACTCTCATGTAAATTGGAAAAATCATATTAAAAAAATACAGTCCAAATTATCTAGCTTTATATACGCACTTAAGGAACTACGACAAGCTACCGACCTTGAAACAGCTTTATCGGCGTACTACGCTTATGCCTACTCGTGGCTCCGTTACGGTATTATATTGTGGGGAAACAGCGTAAATGTAAATGAACTCTTCATAGCGCAAAAGAAGTGTATTCGTATCCTTTCAAACATAAAAGCTCCAGATATCACCAAAAAAGAATTCCACAAACCATATTTTATTAAATTGAAGATTTTAACAACAGCATCAATATATATTTTAGAAATTTGTAATTTTGTAAAAAAGTACCCTGAATACTTTAAAAAAGTATCAGACCAACCTCGAAAATATCCGACCAGGTTCAGACATAAATTAGCCGTTCAAAAATCAAGATTAGAAATGCAGAGTAGTGGTCCTCATGCAATGGCTATTAAAATTTTCAATAAATTACCTAACGACTTAAAGAGTGAAAACGAACATAGTTTTGCGATTAAATTAAAAAACTTATTAATAAAAAAATGTTATTATTCCTTAATAGACTTTTTAGACGACAAAACATTATAAATGAATCAAGCAGAAAACAGATCGGTCCGCTCCACACTTAATTGCCATACCCTCATTTGGGTCATTATGTTTATGTTATTATTATTAATTTTACATAATCTATAATGTGCAATAAACGATTTGACTTTGACTTTGACAAAATCTTCAAATCTTCAAATCTATGTTATGTAGGTAAGTATTTCAGTTTCTGTGATAGAGCAAAAACAAAGAAAAACTTTCAAAATTCTTGTAAAAATGTGTTATTTTATCTTTTTTACCATCATTATTTTCATTAGTTAGAAAATCCGTTTTTGTAATTAATATTCTATGAAAAATTCACTAAAGTTATTAGTACAGTTCTAAAGATAGGTATATACAGACGGTGTAGGCTTAGTAATAAGATTCCCTTGGACATTCTTCGGGTTCGGAACCCTAAAACCGCCATTGGATATGGAATGATTTTAAATGGATTCCGATGTAAAACGATGACTTTTGTCCAAATCAGCCCTTTTTGCTTCAAATTCAGCTTTTATTTCTGTTGATTTGCGGCTCAGAACCTAAACCAGCAAAAAACAACATCAACAAGTCAGAATATCCTTAAAAATTGTTTTTGGTTCACGATTCATCAATCAGCAACGACATAAACATACAGAATGGACTTAATAAATTTGAAGTGTTTTTCCCCGTGGCAGTCTCATTAGGGAGGTATACCCACACGTTGTATACACCGTGACTTTTTTCCGCGAGGAAAAAATAAAGCCGGGTTTCCACCGCAAAAGGGTACTGAGCGGGAAATGGTAAGGCGGGACGGACTCCATTTAAAGGAAATAGGTTGTTTACATTTCCACCAACAAAGAGTTACTCTATTTACATAAACACAACGAGTTATAAAATAAATATTAACTAACTAACTAAACTAATTAAAAGTAAACTAAAATTAAATAGTACCATTTAACCTATCTGTATGTAGCAAACCTACCATACTTAGTTTAAACGATCTCAAATTTGTGGTAAAGTGCCCAAAATGCTGGCCACGTTGCCCCGCTGGATTGCGAGGCTAATTTGCTGCCCCAAAGAAAGGAGAGAAGGAAGAGTTGTGTATGACAATTTCAACAGCAAAAGAAAAATTACAGAGAGAGAGAGAGACTCACAAGACCTAGACGAGGCATACAATAAAATCGGCAGTGATACTAAGTAATACTCACAGTGGAGATAACAGGCTGATATTTTTGTATGCTTGACAATCTAGGTGACGGGTCACCAGATTACATGATTTTAAGTGACGTTGTGGTCGAAGGTGCTAAACACACCTTGAGTAGTGGAATGGGAACTAGCTCGAAAGTGAGGCTGTCGGAGGATATCATTAGGTGCGTGGTGGCAGATTTACAACTTCATTTCCAGCTAGGCAGGGGTAGTTCGAATAAACATGCGATAGGAAGCCACAAGTTTACATATAACCTAATACCGAAGGGACCATGATACCATTAATGAGTAAAAATAGTTAAATACATAAGACCTTAGAGGTGCCGATGTACTCATTATCGTGCTGTAGCACGTATGCATGAGTTCTCTCGAGAGAGCGGTCGAAGGTACCATCATCAAATATGGACGAGTTCTCTCGAGAGAGCGGTCGAAGGTACCATCATCAAAGAGTACAAAGGCTGGTAATTCAACTAGCGCGGCAGATACCGCGACCGCAGCCAATCGCGCCGCCGCGGCCGCCCACAAAAACCTATTAAAGTGACCGCAGCACCACGAATCGAACGCGACAAATTGACTCCATTCTCGAAATAGACCAATCGCTCAAAAAAGGTCTGAGATTAGACGTGTTATATTAGTGTTGCATTTCAATATTCTAATATTGAATATCGCTTTACGGATAACAGGATATTAGAAACTGTTACTCGGAACAGTTAAAGACTACAATCTACAACATATCTGTATAAATACTGTTCTCCACTGAAGAGAAAAGTGAATAGAACTGAAAAATTACGCGTTGCGCTAGCCGGGCTTTATGCACGTATGTGATATATAATATGTATGTATTATATTTTTAGACTGGGAATACTCAAAAAGACAATTCAAATAGACGCGTAGGAAACCAAACCACATAGCATCGTAATTAGATCTATTTCAAAATGTTACAAAATGTCATTTAGCGGGTTTTACTTCAAATGCGCGGCTAATGATTGGCATTACGTCTTATGTAGTGACAATACGACTATGTATGAAACTGGCAACAGCGGTTTTCCGGCCGTTCTAACTTAAGAAGTAGGGCTTTCGGTTTTCTGTGCTGTTCTCTCTCAGTGTTCTCATGTAGAACTAGAACTACGCGTAGCCACGAACGAGTTAGTAAATAATATTTGACTATGTTTATCCTTATTTAAAGACTTTGAAGATATATTTGACTAGTACTAAGTACAGGGCCGGATTTACGGGAGGGCAAATGGGACAGCTGCCCGGGTCTCCACAAAAGAGGGGCCTCCACATAAATTGATCTATAAAAACAACATATATTTTTTGTACATGTCCAAATATGCATGGCTTGGGCACTAATTTTACAATAATAATATACTTACTCGGTTGAATAAATACTTAGTTATTTTGGCCCTATTACATTTTCAATTAATTGAGTTAGTTACTAACCTTAGTTAGTAAGGGCCTGTGACATTTTGGCCTAATGTTTTTTGTATTTATTTTCTTTTTATCGCAGCGGGTTTTTTTTTTTTTTTTTAATTTGTTTTATTGTCAACGATCAGTTCACACAAAGTAATAAGCTAGGCTAGGTATAGGTAGCTGGTGCCCCAGCAGCGTTGACCACAGATTAAAAGATGAAATGAGACCTTTGCAAATCGATAGAGCATAAAAATGCAATTCCTAAATGTTCTAGCACTAAACCAGTAAATGTTTCCGTTTCCGAAATAATGACAAATGAAAATGCACTTATTTCATTATTTGGTCGAAATAATGAATAATAATAATATTTTATTTACTCGCGGCGGAAAATTAAATCTTTGCAAATCTATAGAGCAAAAAAATGCGATTCCTGTGTGTTCTAGCACTAACCCGGTAACCGTTTCCGTTTCCGAGATATTGGCCACTGAAAATGCACTTATTTGGTCGAATAAACATTTTTACTCGCGGCGGAATATGAAAAGATTCCAGATCGATAGAGATTAAAAATGCGATTCCTATATTTTCTAGCACTAACCCATTAACTGTTAGTGTTGTAGTTTCTGTTTCCGAGATATTGGCCAATGAAAAGTGTGATACGCAGAAACTTTTTATTCCTGTAATGGTATGGCAGAAATGGTTCGGCATACATTTGTTTTGCATTATGGTATCTTAGCAGAAAGGGTTCTTTGCAGTATAAGCTTTTAGGCATACTTATTGTCTGGCCTTAAATTATTTAGCATTTTATTAGTTTGGCATAGATTTATTAAGCATAATAGTATTGTTAATTGTCATAAACATTGTTATAAAAAAAAACCTTACTACTCATGCAACACTGTATGTAAGTATAATTATTAAAGCTCGATGACAGATCCGATTCGGATAGGTTAGGTGAGAAAGCTCCGCTTCGCTTCGCTATCGATTGGCTAAGATTTCATCTTACGCCGCGAGTAAAAATATGATGTTGTACAAATAAGTGCATTTTCATTGGCGAATATCTCGGCTATTTAGTCATCGCATAAGTATGGACCAAGGGAGAAAGGCCTCCCACTTGGTAAAGTAAGTGGGATGCCTTTCTCCTTTCTCACTTGGTGGACCGACGACATTGTAAAAGTCGCGGGAAACCGGTGGATACAAATGGCAGGTTGTAGTACAGTGTGGCGGTTCTAAGGGGCTTCGTTCAGCAATGGACGTCTCCGGGCTGATGATGATGCATAGGTATGCTCTGTCGATAATATGTAAGGGGTTTCGCCACTAGGCCACGGCGTCATGGAACATGTCCGAAACCCTTAAATTGTTTGTGATTTTAATTTTACTAACGTTGGCGTATTGTTTTACGGTGTTTGCCGCTGTTGGTTGATCCGTGATCTTGTCTCACCAGTCGAGCTATCGCGCTGGTGATGCAATGCGGGGTCGTAGCGGTGGAAAATATATGATTTGTCTCCCAATAAACGATAGAAAAATATTATTTATCGTAATTGAAAAAATATTAGGGGCCTCCACTCGTTTGTTGCCCCGGGGCCTTCACACCTCTAAATTCGGCCCTGACTAAGTACCTAATATAGTCGTTGTGAATAACATGATATAACATTTATGCCCTTAGATTATGTTACGTAAACTGTTCCGAATATATTAGTCGCTTCTCTACCCGAGATGGCATCACGAGAAAGCAATCCACGACTAATTGCTCTTTTTGGAACGTTTTCTCGCCTAAATGCACTCGACGGATATAGCTTCGAAGCGATAAATAGAAAACATTGAGGTGTTATTTACATAATCAACAGACGCTGGTTACTTCCCAATTTATGGGCCACATTATGCATACGAAATTAAGTGCTTTTAAATAATTTTATCTCTGACCGTAAAATGATAACTGCAGTAGGTATATATATAATCCATGAAAGCTATAATGTATTTGTTTTATTGTAATGAAAAACATAATTTTATTGGGTAGTGTTAAATAGATACATTTTGATATTAGAGATATCTTAAACCTATTATTTTTTGTCGTATCTTGATAAGAATTGGACATACATCATGAATCATCATCATCATCATTAAATATTGTCCACCCACTGTTGAGTAGTCTCCTCTTAAATGCGCCTTCTTTTCTGTTTCTGTGCCAGGCAGACAGCCAGCCAGTATACACTGCTTTCCTGAAATATTTCAGTTAGTAGAATCCTCACCAGCTGCCCGGCAAAAAAATTACCTAAAACCATTCGCTACACAGATGTCATTATTTATCATTATTGAAGAATCTACGAAAGATCATCGAAAACAAGACGCGTAATCATACAGAAAGGTAAGGTGAAGTTATCAAAATATGTACAGTATGGGAACTGAGACGGTAACTTCGTTCTACCTTAATTCTTAACCGCTCAAGCGCCATCCTGCGGTATCAAATTTCAAATTGGTGTTCCGCCCCGCGCCGCCGGCGCCAGTTATTTTCCGCGCATTCTAAGTGACCGTCTCGAAAGCGCCTCTTACGACGCTGAGTGACAAAATATATGACAGGACTCATTAAAGAACCAAGGAATACGCTACGTAAATAATTTTGGCTAGTGTAGTAATAAAATATTATGCTACGTTAGGCAAACTTTTCCTAACAAAAATTTTTAGTTGTTTTTTTAAATATTATTAATTTGAAAATAAAAGCGATAGTATATTGTTTTTTATTTTTATTTCAAATTTACATTAACATAGCATTACAATAAGGTAAAAATATCGATATAATTTGATTTAGAAATAAAAACAAAATGCTTCGGGGAACGTGCAACCACGGTTGCACGGGCCCTCTAGCGGTTAAAGGTATAAAAAAAACTGTTAACGGGCTACCTTTAGAAAAGGACAGCACTATAAACGATCGCGAGCAGTAAAATTATGGAGGTAGCGCGCTCTAGTCAAAAATTTAATAAATGCTGATTGCTACAAAACCACGGAATCGAACACAATTTTATATTGAGAAATAATAGAAATTATGCAACGAATCGTACTGAAAGAACACCTACATATTCTTTGAAAATGCATTAGGGTTACATATCAACGAAAAACGTGTAAGCTGAGTTTTTGTCGGGGATATCCTTATCTAGAGATAATTTAATTTAATCGTGTTTTCTCATCGAGAGATAATAAATCTAGTATTTAAACGTCTTATGCATATACTTAACAAGGTATACAGGGATAGTTCTAAGTTAGCATCCTTTTAAGAGCATATTCTGTACATCAAAACAAACAACTTTTGCTATGGGCCATCATTACAATCACGAAAAAAAACCCAGCTGTTCCATACATTTTTCCCAAGAAAAATTAACTTTTTGTATGGAACAGCTGATATTTTTTTCGCGATTACAATGTTGGCCCTTTAGGAAAAGTTGTTTTGATGTACAGAATATGCCCTTAAAAGGATGCTAACTGATTAGAACTAACCCTGTATATTATAATCGAAAAGGATATTTTTTCCAACGTAGGCCCTTATTTGCATCATCATCATCATCAGCCCGGAGACGTCCACTGCTGAACGAAGGCCTCCCCCTTAGACCGCCACACTGTACGACAACCTGCCATTTGCATCCACCGGTTGCCCGCCGCGGTAAAAGTCGCGGGCTTAATTGCATGAGGTTGATTAATCAAAAAATATTTATCTTAAAAAATTAAAAATTTCACTGTTAACTATGTCCCGCGATTTTATTGTTTTCCTGCTTTTCTCCAGTGCAAAACTGATTTACTCATCTATTAGCCCAAACGAAACAATTTTTTACTATGAGAGTCAGGTAAATGACATAATACTTAATTTACTTACCTTATACTTTTTTCGTAAATACATTAATACATCATTATTTGAGACACTCAGACACAGGATAAACATCTAAATTCTTCACATTATATGTTTGTCCTAGGAGGAAAACGAACCCACACCTTTCCTTACAGCCCACGAGGTAGAGCCACCTACTAACTGAGTTGAGACGTACAATAATAATTATTAAGTTTTATACATATCCGTAGCGTCCAAACTGTTTTCTTTTTGTCGAACGAAAATGATTGCAAATCTGTAGGGGCGAGGGAATCCTTATCTAGATCGTCCTAATCAGTGCTATTGAGGCAACCCAGCTTCCACAGACGTCAGATTGTTTATTAAGTAATGCGAATAATGATTCCTGATTCCGTATCGGAGGTGGGTCATTAACGCTATTGACAAATTTTGCGGTTGTATTTTTGTTGTGATGGTGAAATAGCGCACCTTTTGATTTCTGATTGCTTATTTTGTATGATATGATTTTGGGGACTCGTTATTTGTTTACTTTTTATGGACCATGAGTCAGGGGTCTCTCTGCAAATGTTTAGAGATAGCATTTAACTTTTTATACTTTGAAGTGACGAGACTAGCGGGACGTTCGCCTGGTGGTAAGCGTCACGCCCGTCCATAACAGTAGCAGTGCTAGAATTGTGCACTTGCGAACACAATCCTGCGCCTCACCGCACAGCGCTCGTCACCCTGAGATATTACATGTTAAATCTCTTCATACCCAGTAATTTCTCAGGTGACATTGCCCTTCAGACCGGATTACAGTAATACTTGCACACTACTGCTTGGCGGTTTAATAACTAGCACAACCCCATGCGGACTCTGCAGTAGAGTCCTACCACTACATTTTTTTTTTATAAAAAAAGTATACTAGCTACTTTATTGAAACTGACTTTTGACACGATTTTTGTTTTATTATTACGGGTTTTATTATAGTTTAAGTTGATAATGAGTCCGTGTGTTTGTACACTATAGTAGACTATTCTACTGCTGTATAAATACATTATCCCCAAGCCGCCTGCCAAGCGTGGGGATTATGGCAACACCCCTCTATAAAGGGGGAGGCCTTCGTCCAGCAGTGGACGTTTTATGGCTGAGGACAAATACATTATGCCTGCCTCACACAGAGCTATCTTAGATTTGCCATGGGAGCTTATGCCTTTAGTAGCCACGCTGCCAATGCAAATTGGCGACCACTGACGCTTAGCTTCTTTATGATGGGTTCGCGTTTGACCTTGCCCTCAGATAGAGCATCATAAGCCTTGCCTAACCGAAGCGTAGAAAAAGTCTAAGGTAGGGTAGCGTGCCCAAAAGATAAGTATTCACTTTTTGTTTGAAGATCCCCAGCATCTTGCATTGATGATTGTAATGAAGTGCAGTTTTAAAATAAAAGATAGTATAGGTTATAAGAATTTTAATCTCTCTCTTGTTGTTAAAGATAATTTTCCTACAAAGATTTACAAATAAAATAGATGTGCTACCTAGTGTTTTAAAGAATTTGCCTATACTGATAATTTCCTATATGGAAGTGGTAACCTTACGGATCCCTAATATTGAAAGTCAAAAGAAGAATATTTTATTAGAGAAATCTAGCCACCATGAAGACTTCCGCAGTAGAGATTGCTTGAAGCTTCCAGAAGCCGACACGTTCACTGGAGAGCTTCTGTACCAGATGCGGACACAACCATGGAACACCAGATTTACTTGTAATTCTCGCAACCAGAAGTAGGCACGACATAGGACACCAGGGTTGCTCGGAATTTCAGCTCCCCGAAGCAGGAATACGGGTCTTGGGGCAGAGTTCCCCAAGAACTGGAGCTGGCAACCGTCTAGGGAATCTGAAATAGTTTGTGGTGAGAAAAGAAAAGGAACAATGAAAGGCCTAAGGTTTGCCTAGTAAGAGATCAAATCGGACCAACTCGTCCAAAATTAAGACTGGGTTAAATTTAATCACGATAACCCCTAGGGCATAAGTATCATTGATCTCAGTATTAGTTGTAGAATCAGAATCCAAAAACAGAATCCCGCACCAGGGATGGAAGTCTCCCTTATATACGGATTTTGAAAGTATTCTAGAGCCATTTCTAAAATTCTCTCCAGCCTGAAATTTTGTTCACAGATCGGAGAGGTCCTATTAATAATATAAAAGACCTTACCCAAAAATACTCCATGTAGTCGAGATTTCCAGGCAAACCTCTACTCACGAAACTACATGGAGACTACAGACGGTCAAATTTGACAACTGTCAAGATTGACAGCGCTTTGTATACCTAATTTTAAACCAATATTCAAGCAAAACCAATAAGTTATTTCACAATCTAACTACACCAGAAGAATCACAAAAATTCGCTCTCCGATCGATGTAAGTTTCATGCAGATCGAAGAGGTACCAGGAAAATTTATTATTTCCAAAATTAATCCGAAAGCGTCGATCCCGGCACTAGAAGAGCATGAAAGATTCAGCATACGGACCCAAAGAACGCCCGTATGCCGACAAACCAGGAAAACATTGGTTCCTAGCAGGAGAAATCGTGTGAACACGAAAGAAGGAAAATTACAATGATGTTATATGTTTCACTAGATCTGAAGTTTCCGCTTCAAGGAAGCCTCGCCTGAAATAAGCTTGACAACTAATTCAAGCTTTGACGTCTATCATTCTCTATTGCCGATGAATTCGGTTCATATGTCTAACATAAAAAAATATAAAAAATGAGTAAAAGTGTCGTAAAAAGCTGTGACTTGTGCTCCGAACACACAACAGATGCCATGGAATTTATTTCCACATGTTAGTTTCTATTAATATCCGTATTTTACTGCAACTTATTGCAAATTTTCGTAAATATATTTTCGAAATTATGTGTCATATCATTTTGCTTTCGGTGCTGCCAGGAAATCCTTTTTTGGTTTTCCCCATATATGTGGGAGAATTTTTTATTTGCGTAAATTGCCTTCTTAATTTGTTTACTTCTTAAATCAAAGTGATGTATAATAAGTGGTGTAGCCTTTCTTCGCAAGTATTTTAAAGTCAAAACCTATTGAATTCGAGTTCATTCCAGTAAAATCAATACATTTTGCGCTTATATTTCTGAAAAACCAGATGATTTCAATTATGGGTTAGTATTAGAATGGCTAGATCGCAAAATGACTACATTTCATTTAGGCCACATCTCTAAATATCCGAGTCGCAATTTGACTAAATCACATCTATTCCACATTTTAAAATGGCCAATTCGCAAAATTACCACATCGCACATCGATTAAGTCAAATTGCTACTCGGATACTTTGAGATGTAGTCATTTTGCGATCTAGCCAATCTAATACTGACCCTCAGTTATTTTTTCGATGATCAGATTCAGCTTAACTCTCCACTTATGTTATTATTTTTAATAATTGAAACACATGCATATTCCCTAATAAACAATAGGAAAGTCTCCGACTCTTGAACGATGAGGGATTTGTATGTATGTAAATTATGTTTGTTTGTATTAATTTGTTCGATGACATCAAGATGATGATGATCATAATAATGTTTAATTATTTGTTAGATGATAGCTTGCGAACCGTTGATATTCGACCTTAAGATTTTTTTTGGCTATAAATTTTGTTGAGGTACTAAAATGGTGATCGGTCACATTACATACATACATTTTGACCTGGGTATGTCCTTAAACTGCAACCAGACCCACCGGAGGACGGGCAGCAGCGTCCTCTTGGTTAACGGTGGTGACCATTCCGATCCCCAAGCCGCCTTCCAAGCGTGGGGATTATGGCAACACCCCTCTATTAAGGAGGCTTTCGTCCAGCAGTGGACGGTTTATGGCTGACGACGAATACATTTTGACTTTATGGTAGTATGTACAGAAAATATTTTGTAAACTGAAAATGTGTTTTTGTTAGTTAATTTTTTTAACATTGATGATCCAAAAAAAATGTGAATCTTTTTATTGTACTAAACTTCAATTTGTATTCGATATCATGTTATATCGTAGCAGAAGTTATAGGAAAAAATTTCATCAGGTAGGCAACATCGATTTCGATATCAAGTTTGCGCTAAAACTGGCCAATGACAAAAGAAAATAAAAACTTTTGAAAAAACGGCTCCATATTTTTTTGCGCGATCATATGACGTTTACCCCTCTATGTATTTTACTCTATGGAAAATTATAACAGCTTGCCCTCAACATACAAGGTAAAAGAAGGCACCTAACTTTCTACAAGGGCCTATTCTAAGACGAACATCTTGCCTCAAAAACGAGATGTGAGAAACATTATCCAAATAAAGAAAAGTAATACATAAAAGTGTGTTATTCAAGCATGTTCAGCTATTAGGAAGCTAAACACAGGAATTACCTATAAAATAGTAAGTCAATAGGTACCCGTAGGGAAGCATATCCTTACATGATGCATCTGCCCAATAGGTAAGCGGGATTACTCACGGTGACTACAATTTTGATGAACCTTTATCAAGGAGTTAATTAAAAACGTGTGAAGAAATGCGATGCCGCGCCGTGAGCGATACAATATAAGCATACTGACTTTTGACAGCTGGTTAAGACACTATCTACTTAATTTAGTAATTAATTCAGTAGATAAAATTAACTAAGTTGCGATATTTTATGAGTGGCTAATATCTAAAATATGCAGACAAATAAACAGTTATACAATAGCGATGTTTGTTTGGGACTTAATTGAGAAAAATATGTTTTTAATGTTTGACCGTGGACCATCATTAGATCCAGTCACGCCTGCGCACGCCCACGCACGCCTTCGGGCTTCAGCTTGGATCCTTTCAAAATAAAGTAAACATTTTGTTCTCCCAGCCAAAACAGTCATCATTCGTGCTTTTTCTGCATATTGAAACGCTATAATCACTTCTTTTACTAGAAGAAAGAAAGAATACCTATTTTTATCTGTCTGTTTATCAATATCTTGCTATGAAAGACTAGACAGTCTTTTTAACTAACAGAATGAGTTCAAATTTGCGCAAATTTCTACCAGCACGCGATCCATCATCTTAATAGTACCTATGTATATAATACGAGTAGCACAATCATTAATTTTCACTGGAACGACACTGCATCAGCTTTTAACATACCATTGCTGCATGGGCTAGGGCCAACCCTCGAAAGGTGATTTGGCCATACTCTACTAAGCAATCTCGGTGCAGCTGGTTTCTATGTACGCCATTGAATTTCTCCTCCGGATACATGCCGGTTTCCTGACAACATTTTCCTTGAAGCCAGTGTTAAGCCGAGTTTTTAAATACGTACGTAATTCTAAAGTATGCATTATTACGGCTGGGCATCGAACCCAACTACATTGTAACGTGCTTGAGTCGCGCTTCCTTGTCAAATCTAAGCTTGACTGGACACTTATCAATAACAAAAAAGTTGTTCTGAAGTATAAATAAAGCTTTAAAGAAATTATACTGTGCTCGTTTGTACTGACACTCCTATCAGAGTGTTTTTTTATTTTTACACAATCAAGTGACGAGACGAGCATGACGTTTGCCTGGTGGTAAGCGTCACGCCTGCCACTAACAGTAGCAGTGACAGAATTGTGAACTTTCGAACACAATCCTGCGCTGCACTGCATTGCGCTCGCCACCCTGAAATATTAGATGTGAAATCTTTTCATACTCAGTAATTTATCTGGTAAAAAAATCAGAGTGATTCGATTAGAGTGTTTCGTAAACATAATCTAACGCCAAATTTTAATTCGTAGTTAGTTCGCAACATAACTTTACGGGCTACGCTGGGCAATATAGCCTCGGCTGTGTTGTAGAAAGGCACTTATGACTCCAGCGTTTTTCTTCACGTTATGGGAGCTCCCGTGGAGCCCGGCAGGACTCCACCCGCCCCCACTTAACACAATTTATTACGCGACCCTTTAATAAATAAATAAGGAAAATTCAATGATATACCACCGAGGCGCGTGCTGCTCTACCGATATTTTTCCCATCGTGTCTTATGGTGAAAAATTGCCTTAATTTCAGAAAATATAACGATATAGCCGATCAGCGGGTAGGTAATGCAAAATTAAGTTTTTGGTTGTAAATTACGTTTATTACCTACGCAATCTAAATACGAAAATAAGTAGGTAAGTCTACGTTTTAAGTGCTTACTATAATGCAATCTATATGAGTAACTGTTTACCTTTATTATAACTAATGGCGAGCTGTTGGCCAAACCAAAGGCAAACGTAGATTTGTTTCCAGTAAAAATTAATACCTATCTCTACCTTGGAACTTTTATTAAGTATATAGTATATATAATAGGTATAAGAGCTGATTCCTCCGAGCCTTTTTAAAGTTTTTATAAAAAATGTATACACCCATTTATTTGCAGGTTAGCCGTGGCCCTCAGTTACATCCGCGTATCCAGATATAAAAAAATGCCTATGTGTTATTTCAAGCTACTTTTTTTAACCAAATTGTATACAAATCTATTTAGCCGTTTTTCTTGATTGAGTTACAAACATCCAAACATACAAAGTTTCGCGTTTAGCAATAACAGGTAATAATGAAAAAAGGAGTGGTGTGTAAAATAATATAATAAATAAGTGTGTGTGTGTGTTTAATAATTAAGTAAAGTAATTTAAATCTTAAATCACAATAAAAGTAGGAAATTAAACTTAAAAGTAATAAGTAAAACGACTAAAACTGAAGTAAAAATTCAGATTTGCCATTTAGGTGGTAAATTTATTTTAATGATGTTCTGAAAATACAAAAGAACAACTCAATTAGTATAATATAAATACTTATCAATAATTTGAAAACTTAAATTTCCATGTTCCTTATTTTCTTATTTACCTACTTACTAGAAGTATACTCAGGTCGACTATTCATTTCGTTCTTATAACAGAGCCAGCACAAAAAGTACAAACTCATTAGTAAGGCGACCGGGAGCGCAGGAATTAATGAAGGTGAACAATAATTTAGGGTTTAATTAAAAGTGCGCCCCCCGCAGAGCACGCCCCCGCATCCCCCGCCACGACCCGAGTCTCGCTTATATTATTATTTAAACATAATTTGTGATAGCGGTAATTTAATAAAACTAGGCCCGGGAGGTGTTTACAATGAGTTTTGGAAGAGGCTCTCAAAATAGCAACCCCACTTTTGACGCCAGCGCGGATGTATTTTGAAACTCAATAATTATTTGTTAATTATGTACTTACTTATTATGAATTATGAATAGGATTCATTTACTTTTTACCATGGCTCCGCTGTCTTTTGATGTGAATCTTGGTCTCCTTAACATATTTCTTCTTCCAAGTTGGACAAGGAAGGCTCTAGCCTTCCTTCTCCAACTTGTTTTTCGGCCTATACTCTTAAGAGGTCATCGTTAACACACCACCTTGGTCTTTCTTCCACTGCTTTCTATCTTCATCTTGGTCTTAATTTATAAAACAGACAATGAAAAAAAAACAGTTAAAAACTCTGCTGAATAACCTCTGAACGGCATTTATTAAAAGCTGGTGTTTCAACAAATGTCGCTTTCAAACTATACTATAGAAAAAATACTATATTTGCGCTTACTCCACTGACCTCTATTATACAAGTACTTACGCTATAATAGAGCTCAGTGGCTTACTAATTCATATTCAATTTTTCTGACATAAAATGGTTTCTTACCTAGCACGAACTCTTTTAAGCATCTTTGTTCCGGTTTCGAATAAAGCCACAAGCCGATAAATTGTTCTTGACTAATAAAATATTTAAGAATCACGGTTTCACTTACCAGACGATAGAGCTCGCTAGCTCCTCCAAGATACGCATTTATCAAATTTACTAAACTACTCAACAATTTGACATACTTATTGAGAAATAGAAAAACAAGCTACTTACTTTCAAAAATACTTTCGCATGTAATAATATTTTTGTGGTATACTTAGCTACAATCAATTATTCACGTTCCCAACAGTAAGTGCGAAACACTTGTGCGTCAATGTCTTTTCTCACAGGTATCGGGTTCAAACAATGTTGACCCCAAGCGCTAAGAGAATGCCGATCATTCCAAATCACTGTTATTACGGACACAATAGAACTGATGAAGGGGACCGCATAATGCGCGCTGAGCTCATTGCAGATCGCGATGATAAAAGAAATGGCGCTTTAAGAAACAAATTCAACGGTTTGCTACCTATTTAACTAATGTTTTGATGATGATTTGAAAACACAACAGTTCAACAGTTCACATAATGAACACTACTCTAATGGCCCAGGCTGGCTAGTTAAGCTACGCCACGTGCGCTAGATTGGATTAGAATAAGGATAAGAAATTCATTGAAAAAAGTCGAAATTAAGCGCATAACAATCCCAAAATTGCTCTTCGATCATGAACAACGTTTCCAATGAAGTGTTAAAAAAATGGGTTAAAATGATGTGAAAAACTTGAAAGTAATACCACATGTGCTTTGGTCTCGATCGTTGCATTTCGCGCAGCGCAATACCACCACCCTTGGAGCCCAAGACAATAGCGCCGCGTGGAAACACGAAACCGAGCGGAAGTGCGCGGACCCCCGGGATGCGACCATTTTCTTGCGCTCGCGCTCGCGTCTCTACAGTTTAAACATTCTGCGAAGAGGGCTAATGGCTACCAATGGAATTTTTGTTATCGGCTGTGCATTGAAGTCACTCGCGGCTCATTGTTCAACCATATAATTATGCGCATTGTTGCGCGTAAAATCAAAGAATATGTTATATTCATTTTCCCCTGACTTTTGACTTGGAACGTATTGAGTCAACTCAATGGAAGACGGTTAAATCTTCTCACGAGCTGTTGCTTTTTTGAGTATTATTGCGATTAACGATTGTTTTACATATTTATGTTTCGATAAGATTTTCTATGTAGAGATTAGTAGTCGAATCTACCAACGTATTTCTACTCAATTGATATACTGGACTTATGCAATAGATACGATTCTTACTGATTCCAAAGTTCCAAACGATGTAAAACCCTCGGTATCACCCACTATCCAACTGAAATCTTTATTTTTTTCAATACAATAAATAGCCATTGTATTAAAAAAATGTACCTACAGTGTAAAAAAACAAGGATTCATCTTGGATTTTTATTATATCATGTACATTTTTTTTTAACTCTTTAACTACATTGGTTAACTTTTTTTCTTGCTATGGCAATATGCTGTTGTAAATGCAAATGTATCGTTAGAATCGATTAGGACCTCTTAAAAAATCACGCGTAAGTTCCATATGCTTCGACAACCATTGAGATCAAGTACTAGCACTTATTACAACAATCCGTACTTAGGATTCTAAGCACTTTTACTCGGGACCCTCCGTACTTCGGACTGACAATCGACGTCACGTGCGCCGAGTCAACGGCGGGTAATGATAATTTTACCTCCCGCGATCATTTGGCCCATTGTGCGTCATTCTTCGACATTAGTTAGGTTTTCAAGTAGGTATTACTGTTAGTTCGTTTGAGCGATAAGATCCTATTGACGCGTGCGCAATGATTTTGAAGATCTCGCGCAGTTGGTGACCTATTTTACTGATTCAATTCATTCTCGAATTCCTTTTCATGGAATAGGTTTCTGGTTAGTATAGTACGAGTAGGTATGATAATTTATCCATTTGTTGTTATAGTTGTAAGATTTTACTTTTCTTTTTTTTTCGTGCTTCGATTTTTTATCTTGCCTACTGTGTAAGGAGATGTCTCATGTTTTTCGAGTGTATTTGTTTTATGGGGGCTTACCTACCTGATTTGTATCTTGATCTTGTACCACACAGTTCGACAATAAATGATTATGATTATGATTTTTATGACTTACCTAGCCTAAATTGCTTAACCGATTAAACATGCCGACATGAAAGGTTTCGAGATTCAGCTATGTCTGAATCTTAGATTATATGACGTATATAGGGTTAGTTCTAATCAGTTAACATCCTTTTAAGGGCATATTCTGTACATCAAAGCAAACAACTTTTACTATGGGTCACCATTGAAATCGCAAAAAAAGCAGCTGTTCCATACATTTTGCCCAAGGTCGATGAACTTTTTGTATGGAACAGCTGATATTTTTTTCCCTTAAAAGTATGCTAACTGATTAGAACTAACCCTGTGTCTAATCTAAGGTCTGAATTATAAAAGGCTCTATGTTGCAGTAGAGTTTTTACCACTTTTATTTACTTATTTCAAAATTCCTTAATACCTAGTAAATAGGTAAGTATGTACCGTATTTATTAGAAACATAACTACACTGATTCCCATTATATAAATCTTTAATTTAACAGCGCATATTAAATGGCATCCCGTACAAAATTTTGAAAACCGAAGAAAGATACTAAGTAATAAATATATAATAAAAAAAAAACAATATTCTCATATAAATTACTGACATTATACACCAGCTCATAACGTATTTAGTAGCAAACCGACAAATTTAGTAGTCAACTTTATTCAACAAATATAATTTGTTTGATTTGTAAAGAGTGAATAGTTTGGTGTGCGCTTGCGCTGCGTTTGTATGTCACTCGGCGATCCATTGTTTGGTCTTCGCGGGTGATCACGGAACCCCGCGATTTTCTCCGCAGGGCTCCGTTAAAGACCCACCATGGGTCTGGAGTCAACGAATGTGCCGTTCAACTGTCAGCAGAGAATAGAGTCATGCCCTTTGAACGCTATCATTATTAGGGCTTGACAATGTCGCACTGAAAAAAGGAATGTAAAATGGACCAAAATTAATAGGCATGTGATTGTATAGTATTTTTAAATACAAAACTTTTAAAAGTTTGTATTTGTTAGTAAAGTATTAGTTATTCACATGCTGTTTCCCGTGGATTTACCTGGAATCTTAAATATTTTTCCGGTATAAAAGTAGTCCAAATCAGTTTAGCCGTTATAAAGCTATAGAGCCAAAGTTTGATGTGAATGCAGAAGTTGCAAAATACGCAGGTACTTACAATAGTCACTGCATGAAATTTAAAGGTTTTATTTTCGGTATTCTTGTCAAAATAAAAGGGCTTTTTCTAGGAATGAAGCATTTATACGCTACGGCGAAGAGTTTTTCAGGTTACATGCATGCATAATTACTTAAATTTCATCCAAATCGTTAGAGCCTTTTCTAAGATACGCGAGATAAGCTTATTTATTTAGATTATTTTGTCCAAGAACGATTAAACTTTTTGTATGGAACAGCTGTTTTATTTTTCGTGTTATCAGGGTTGGTCCCATAGTAAAAGTTGTTCATAATGATGAGTAAAATACAATGATATCCTAGAAGGATAACGGTGTTCAAACTAACACCCCGTATATCTGAACTTATACAATCCATGTATGAATACGAGAATGAAATGTTAGCCTGGAAGTGGTAAGTGTACTCTGCATAAATTAATTGTTGCGCTACGTAACTATGATATGGCAGTTCCACGGAAAGGACCACGAATGTAAAAAAGCTTTCTACGAGGGCGGCACTGAAAATTTCGGGAATCAAGGAAGTGACACAACATTACTATTTAAAAATATATTTATTGCTTTTCGAAGTATTCTCCGCGAAATTTGACACATTTTTCCATACGATGGAACCAATCATTGAAGCAACCATTCCATTCGGAAGTTGGGGTCTCCAAAATGGCCGTTTTGTAGGCGTCCACAGCTTCTTCAGGTGATGAAAATCTCTGTCCACGCAATTTATTCTTTATTTTAGGGAAAGTATAGAAATCATTAGGGCTTAGGTCGGGGCTGTACGGCGGATGGTCCAATAATTCTATGTTTTCTTGCTCTAAAAACTCTTTTGTTCTGTGCGCGGTGTGAGAACTCGCATTGTCGTGATGGAGGATGATGCGGCGGTTGCAGTTCTCTTTACGGAGTTCAGAAACGACATGTGGCAAACAAATGCTAGCATACCATTCTGCATTAACCGTTCTTTGTCCCTCAAGAGGAATAGTCGTAACATGGCCGGTTTTGGAGACAAACGTGGCCACCATTTTTTTTGCAACACTCCGTGAACGAACAATTTTTGTTGGCTTTAACTCATTTTCGAACACCCAAACTCGTGACTGGTTTTTTGTTTCGGGTTCGTACGCGTATATCCAGGATTCGTCACCTGATACGATGTTGTATACAGCATTTGAGGATCCTGCGTGGAATCTTTCGAGAGTTCTGACGCACCAAGTAACGCGAGCCGCTTTTTGCTCTTCACAGAGCGAATGCGGTATCCATCGGGAAAACAACTTTTTTACACCTAATTTTTCATGCAAGATTATTTGTATTTGACTCATGCCAATGTCTAAAGTTGCCTGAATTTCGCGGTATGTCACATGTCGATCTTCCTCAATCAGCTTACGCACAGCATCAACGTTTTCTTGGGTGACTGCAGTTTTTGGACGACCTTGACGGGGATCATCACTGAGCTTGACACGTCCACGTTGAAATTCAGCAAACCAGCGATAAATTGTGGTTTTGGATGGGGCTTTATCACCAAATGCAGAAATCATCCGGTCAACACACTGTTTTTGTGTTAAACCACTTCGAAAGTCATAATAAATCATCGCTCTTGAATTTTCTCGAGTCAATTCCATTTTCTCAACGACTAAACAAGTTTGACAAAACCTTGTGACAAGACCGAGAATTTTTTTTTTAAATAAATAAATGGTATTCGATTTTTAAAACCAAGGAGTTTTCAATTAAAAAGATTTTAATATGACAGAAACAGTGGAAATATTCCATTCCCGATACTTTTAGTGTAGCCCTCGTATATTGTATGAAGGTATTCGTTACCCCACAAAAACGTCAATCACATAAAAACTGCGCTTTCCAAGTTTTGAAGACATCTTTCATTTGTTTTTCTAGTGCTAATCGCAGTTACCAAAGAACAAATAAGATCAATGTTTTGCTACTGGCCAGAATTACGAAAAATTAAAACTAAAACGCCGGATGTTTTTGTGTCCCATGGCCAATCGTTGTGGACGTGTCACAGTGGGTGACCAACTCCCAAATAGATTGGCGGAAACTCAGATCAGTGCCCCCAGCATGTCTCTTTTGTCTATGGATAAAAAATAGAGTCAGTTATGATTGTGATTGCGTGAAATTGAGATCAACTGTGGTAAGATTTCTTGCTGCTGTTTGATGCTCCGGAGTTTAAGAAACTATTGTTCATGTTTTATTTTAAATAAAAATGCATTACTATTTGTAAGAATTCAATCATCTGTAAAAACATTTAGGGTCGACCCATACGTACCACAACTACACCAAATCGCAGCGGCAAAATGTGGTGACGCTGTGGCTACGTGTGAATAGTGTCGTTGCAGCTATTTGCAGTTGCGTTGTGGTACCGACAAAATGTCGATGTGGTTGCGTTGTTGCTAGCAGTTGCGATGTGGTTTCGTCTTGTGCAGACACAGTTCGACTCTGGCTTGAGCAGCTTTGACTCTCTGAGCGCGCACTGTCGTTGCGTCAACGCAACGTTGTATCTGCGATGTGGCCGGCGGCTATTTCACTGTGTAGCTGGTGGTTGCGTATTTTTTTTCATCGGCATCGCACCTTGTGTATTTCAAGTTTTTTTTATTAAAACCAAGTTAAATATGTCATGATATCACAGTCAGTCACACGAAGTTAGTCATAGTCGAGTCCAAGTCATGTCCTACTAAAGTTGTGGCGACTTTACTATGAGCTTCTACGGAGTTTTGGAAACAACACGAAAAGACATGCTCCACCACATTATATCACTTGCCCACACTCGTGCGCGTAATTCAACACTCAATGAATAAAACACCACCATTTTTAATCATTAATTCGCGAAAAAACACAAGTTAAAGAAAATAATAGAATGCAACGACATGATTTTTCCGTGTTCCCGCCAAGAAACGGTGGTTGCGTTGTGGTTGCGATGTGGTCGGTATCGACCACGCGGTCGATAACGACGGCAAATATGGTATACGTGTGAATTCTACTATTCATTTTCAATACAAAATATGCGACCAACGTGTTGTGGCTGTGGTACGTGTGGGTTGACCCTTAGTCTCGTTTTTACAACAAATTAAAAAAAAAATGTTTTCACCTCGCAACCTCGGAAAGATTCTGTTTATCACTCGAAATCTGAGAGAAAAAGTTGAAAAGTGTATTCTATCCGCTAGCGTCTTGGAGGATTTACCTCTTTTTTCTTAACCGCCGTCTACTGAAAATGCCTATTAGGTACTTATTTCATGCATTACCTATTAGGTACTTATTTCATGTCAGTGCGCCAACCTCATTTTTAGAATAATCACACTGGCCAGCACGACGTAGACGGCGAAGGCGACTGCAACTTCTTCAATTTTTTTTTTAAGTTCGTATTCCATCATTTTGGTTTATTTTTGATAAAATTGTAAGAAATCGTAAAATAATTAAAAAATAAACTAAAAGAGTTCAGCAGTGACGAAGATATAAATTTAACACCTGCAGAGTTAGTACAAGCGGTACATAATGCCATATTGAGTTTTCTTCTGGAATAATCGCACGAAAAGTACAAGCGTACATTTTGTTCAATGCTGTTCAAATTTATTTGCTGTTTTTCTTGCACTTAGCATCTATAATAGCATTTTCCTCGCTGCAGTGAAGTGAAAAGTTGTGTTTCGCTCGGCAGCAAAGTAATTCTGCGACTCGAACCTTTGAAACGCTCGCCTCGCTAAGTTCAGGATTCTATATTTGATAAAATCCTAGAAATATTCAATCCTAGAATCCTTACCGCTACCTTTACCTCAGGTTTCAATACAAGTACGTTGCACCAAAAAAAAACTTTGCAGCCTTGCATAATAAATGACCATTGTTACTTTATCGATAACTCGAGATTAAATATATTTCTGTTTCTAAATTGTTATCTTACTTGTACAATTACTGTTGATTCCTTTTGATTAATTAAGTTGCCCGCTGTGGTATGCTTTTAGAGATGTTAGGTATGTCAAGCATGATACTAAAATGGATTAAGTAAGTAATGATAAGAAGTACCACACCTTTGCCAGTTATTCTATCGCCAAGCAGTAGTGTGCAAGCATTATGTAGTGTGCTCCGGTTTGATGGGCAATGTTACCAGCGAAATTACTGGGTATGATTAGATTTAAAACATCTAATAATCTCAGGGTGACGAGCGCAGTACAGTGAGGCACAGGATTGTATTCGCAAGTTCACAATTCTAGCACTGCTACTGTTATGGGCAGGCGTGACGCTTACCACCAGGTGACCTACTTGCTCGTCTCGTCACTTGAATGTATAAAAAAAAACATTTACCCAAAGTACCGCTTGTTTTTTGGAATTGCTCTGCCGATGAGTTTTTTGACCTTATTCCTGCGTCGGAGTTCCACTATCGCCGTGATCATCAAAAGGCTTGTCCCCATATTTTGCAAATCTGGTACCTATATACCCGTTTTTTTCAAGCGCTTATTCCTTCCGCACACTTGCAAAATGTAGAATGTTCTTCCGGTGAAGGTATTTCATCATCATCATTCCCACAACCTGCCATTTGCATTCACCGATTGCCCGCGACTTTCATAATGTCGTCGGTCCTTCTTTTTTGTTTTTTTTTTGTTTTAGAATGACTGATGCTGTTGGCCTCGGATGGCCTCTACAACGTCTCCGGACTTTAAGCAAGCGCAAATGGCGCCAGGCCTAGTTTAAGTTATAGGTGACTAGCTCAAGGGCACCTCAGACGGTACGAACCTTGGCTTGGCCGTCGCCGGGAGTGGCGTCAGACTTGCCCTGGCACCCTAGAAGGGGTGTGCCCTGGGGCCCTAGTAGGTTGATCTGGTTGACTATTTGGAGCGAATCTAACCGATCTTCTAACAAATCTGGGGACTCCTCGACCTCGCCGGTGAGGTCGGTGCGTGCTTGTGTGCCTCTAGTAACCGGCGCCTATACAAAAAACGGAATACTTCCTGTTGCTAGGAGTGGTCGGATCGGGCGAGCACAGCGCCGCCGGTGCCGAGGTGATGACGGCAATAGGGTCATCCGGGTCGCCCAGGACGTGGCTGGGGCGTCTATATACGGAAGGGAGGTGGGTCTGTCGTGTCTGTAGTATAGTTCGAGGCTTGGACTATGAGTTGATTGGGATGGTGAGGGGCCGCATCAAAATAGCGGCGCGAATCGCACTTAATGTACTGACGGATGGAGGGGAGTTCGAGATCGCAGTGCAAGTCGGAGTTTCACATGAACCAGCTAGTGCCGACTGCTCTGCGGATGAATCTATTTTATATGACTTGGAGTTTCTCTAGATCTATGCTAGAGGCGTGAGCAAACGCCACGGAGGCGTACTTCATGACGGGGCGAATACAAGTTTTGTAAATTGTGACCTTATTTCTAAGGGACAATTTACTACGCTCGTTGAGTAGGGGAGTGAGCCGGCCTAAGAAGAAGGCTGCTCAGTTGCGAACTATCTGGATATGCTTTGAGAACGTGAGTCGACGATCAAGCGTCACACCGAGATACTTGGTCTCACTAGCCCATGGGATGGGCTGGCCGTGAAGCGTGATATGCTTAGAAGGAGACCTTTTGGTCGGATTAAAGTACACGGCTCCACTTTTATCGGGGTTAACGGTGATAGCCCACTTCTTGAACCAGTCTCCGAGGAGGTAGAGGGCTCGTTGAAGATGGGCTAGCTGAATGACATTGTTCCACCCTCTGGTGTAGAGGGCGGTGTCGTCAGCGAAGAGAGCAAGCTCTACTTTAGGAGTGCGGGGGATGTCGCAGGTGAATAGCGAGAAGAGGATCGGGGCCACTGTGGAGCCCTGAAGGACTCCGGAGCCGATGTGGTGAGGGGACGAGCGTTGTCCCTCGACGCGGTATCGAAAGCTTCGAGCCCTGTCGTCGGTCCACCTAGTGGGTGGCCTTTCTACGCTGCGTCTTCCGGTTCGCGAAAGGTATTTCAGGTATTTCAGCATAGTTTTATTAACATGGAGCGTTTTAAAAAGGGCGTCTACAAACATTTATCTGGGTTAACAAATAAAGCATCGACAACATTGCAAATGTTGTATAGGCATTCAGGTATCCATAGGCGATGGATGAGCTCTCTATCTAGATAATCAAAGCTAGAAACACAATTTAAACCAATAAGCGTAAACTAATTAGCATATTATAATTATAAGTTTCATAAGTTTATAGTTAGTTATCTGTAACAAAAGTACCGGCTTGGTCTAGGACTGTTATGATACTATTTTTGTTGTTGTAATAAATAAATAAGATAATTTTATCTATTCAAACTGTCTCCAACTGAATCGCCTTTATTGTAAATTATTTTAGTTTTTAGATGGTTATAAAAGTGATCCCGACAAATGCGCGAGCGCAGCGGGCAACAGCGGGGCGCCGCCATCGGACCGGCCCTTGCATATTAAATACAACTACATATAGCAATATTTTTGGTTAAAATATTTTTTATTATCTATATTTAATTTATTCATTCATGTTCGATCACTCTGTAAATCAAAAATTCACTACCAAACTGTTTTAACGTACGTAGTACCCATGCAAACTTGTGAGTTACCTATCATAATCTTTAGCTGATAAGTTATAGGTAATAATATACCTACATATACTATACTGTAACGGTTATTCTTATAATCGCACCAATCAAAGTGGTTTATGAGATATTTTTATTTAAAAAATATATAAAATCAAAGGGCAACTTGTAAGTATTGATTATCTTTGGCTTATAGGTTTGTCATGCGTCAGAAATGCGTTAGAAACTACGCAATCATGCGCTATATTTCCTATGACGTAAGTTAACCTCACGCTTAGCGTTCAATATGTTTTTATTTTCAACCGACTTCAAAAAAGGAGGTTCTCAATGGGAAGTTGAGTTTTGGCGGGAACACGGAAAAATCATGTCGTTGCATTCTATTATATTCTTAAACTTGTGTTTTTTCGCGAATGAATGATTAAAAATGGTGGTGTTTTATTCATTGAGTGTTGAATTACGTGCACGAGTGTGGGCAAGTGATATAATGTGGTATTTACATGAATTTTCGTGTTGTTTTCAAAACTCAAAATTCAAAATTATTTCTTTCCACAAAAAGTAGGTACAGTCAGTTTATTTATGGCTCTTCTCCCCAAACTAGGTACGTTTAAGCACCCGTATCTTGGGGATTAGAACTCCGTAGAAGCTCATAGTAAAGTAGCCACAACCTTACTAGGGCATGACTTGGACTCGACTATGACTGGTTTCGTGTGACTGACTGTGATTTAATGACATATTTGACTTTATTTTAATAAAAGAAAATTAATAAACTTGACACTGGCAGAATGCACAACGTGCGATGCCAATAACTAAGAATAAAAAAATGGGAAGTTTTCTGACAGCTGTCAGAACGTAGTACTACATCCAAAGGATAGATGGCGCTGACCAGATAGTATTCTCTTTTTTTCGCATTTCTTTAATGAAAAAGCAAACACATTACTAATTACTCATTCGCACTTACTAATTTGTCTTGTGGAAGATCAAAAGCATAGGAAATACCATGGATACCAATACGTTTATGAGATAAACAAAATCCGCAAAAAAAAAACTTGACAATACAGCACACTACCGCCACATCCACATTATCCGTCCCAGTCCTCTACATTCCGGATGACAGTGACAGAGAATGTGGATCAGAACAAAAAACCTTCCCGATGGCGCTGTGAATAAACCTCCTGATGTAAATTAAATAAGCTTTATTCAAATTTTTTGATCTTTTGACCTTGATTCATTCATTCCAAATCTTCAGAACCACAGATAGACAGTGATACTATTCAGAATCATATCTCGTCAACGCCATCTAACGGATTTTTATGAACAGTTTTTTTTAAATTGGCTGTCAGAAAATCGCCCATTCGACTATAAGTACTTTTGTTTTTACAATGAGCGTTTTTCAAACACGATTTAATACTTAATTAAAGTAGTTTTCTTCAACTCGATAGATAGCTGATAAGTGGCACATGCAATATAATAAAATAAACTTGTCAATCACAGCCACTTCTGGTCTGCGCAAAGTCAGAGCCATCTACAATGAGCTTCTTTTTTTTTATTGCCTGTCAGAAAATCTCCCATTCCGTTTCCTCATTAATATTTTTCCTTTTACTGTCTTATTGCTCTTTAACTGAAACAATTTCTCTAATACAGAGTCTGTTGAAAAGCAGTCCATAAAAGAAATAATTGCATTAATAAATAACGAGCCTGTACAATTTATAATCCTCCATAGCTCATCTATTAGCCACGGTGCTATCTATATTTGCCACGGTGTGTCGGTACCCTATTTACATTTTACTTGTACTTTATGTAAGGTGTAACTTTTCATATTGAGAAATTAATGGAGAGAAGTGTTCTTTAGAAAAAGCATAATACATAATTATCTACACTTTATTTTTTTATTTGTATCATAAAGAGGTAAAGTTTGTGATGGTTTGGTCTAGGTACCTAACTTTGACAAAGATACGCTAGTATACTATAGTCACCGCGTTACAAACTGAGTCGTGCGGCCATTAACGTCATTAGGGATAGTGCGAGTGCGAGCGAGATAGACATAGTGCGAGCGTGCCCACAAGTGCGAGCGAGATAGACATAGTGAAATGATTTATGGCCGCATGACTCAGTTGGTAACGCGGTGACTATAGTCTAAGATCCGCTGAACAACGGCCTTCACCCATCTGTTTACTTGATGAAAATTGTTTGTTATCAAATTAAGTATGTTCGAAAATACATCGGGAGTGGGTTGGCTAAAGAAATCCTGGCAAGGCTATGATTAATAAAAAAAAATAAAAAAACTTTTTATTTAATATTGCACACATGAGTTAAAGGAAAAAATTTAATGGCAATCGAAAGTATCGAGAGTGAAGCCTATCATGCAAGAATATGCAAACTTTGGGTGTCTCTTTATTTTCCTGGTGTAACTACTGGGTTTGTAGGTATAAACAGGGATATATTTGGATACTTGGATATATAAATACGAGCTATATTGATACTGATTTATTTAATAAACAAATAAGTGAAAATAACCAACGCCAACAATTTTATTAAAATTTATTTATTTATTTATTGGGGACCAACATACCATACATCAACACATTAAAATTAAAAACTCAGCTGCCCTGCCAAAATTTTATTTTTTCTCAGTTTTTTCTAAATACTTATAGCCAGTGTCACTCGGGATGACGTAAGGATTATAACTATACTTCATACAAGCTCCGACCAAAAAAAACTATTATCAGGCATTTAGAAGTTATGGTGGAATGAGAGAGCTAGTTCCTCCGAGGGTGGAATAAAAGACTCACATACACACACAGATACATGAACCCTGAAAATAATACACTCCTTTTTTTGGGGCAGTCGTGTAGAAATACACAACGTTGCCATGAGACCTTTTTTGTTACCATAAATGTTGATTTGTCTTTGAAAAGAAACCTATAGAAATGTTGCCTGCGACCCTGCGACAGGTGTAGGAACTTGTTCCTGGCTTCTTATATAACATCTTGTTATATTTCAAGAACAACAAAGTCAATAGGTCATAACAAGGTATTAAATAATGTAATATACTTTCTCTACATACGAGATATAATAACATCGGTGGGCAGTCCACAAGGCGTGGCTATTGAAATCCCTCCCACTTCGACACTCCTACTTGAAACTGGTTTGCAATTATACCTACCTAGTACATACTAATTACAGTAGAAGGGTTAAGGCAGTTACGGGCTTATATTTCGTATATAAAAATTATAAGCATGGAGGCTTATAATTTTTATATACGAAATATAAGCCCATTGAATCTATTTACCAAATAATGTGAGTTTGAGCCATATCCGTGAACTTCACATGATAATATATGTAAAAGGCTTAGGATTTTTCCCATGCCTTCGCTGGCCTAGTGAGTGGTATTAATTACTCATATATCCTTGTATGAACTAAGCTAAAATGCCATATGCCCTTAATCCATAAGACAATTTACATCTCAGACTTAATAGTTAAAAATAAAATTAATAATGCAATTAATCTTAATGCGGCCTTGTATTGCTGTACAATTAAAAGAAAATCACGAAAAAAATGCACAATACAAGTATTGTAACGTAAAAATCTAAACTGTAATATAAATATACTAGCTTTTGCCCGCGGCTTTGCCCGCGTAGTAATGTTGAATACTGGAATTCGGTTAAATCGGGGCCCAACTCAATTGAATCACTAAAATACGTATATTATTGCATTTTTTCCAAGCCGCTTGCAAGTCTTTAAGTTTTCTTGAGGATGACCAAATTTGGCATGTCGCGTTTGCAATACTTACTTCAAAACAAAGCCGTCTTGTTGAATTTTAAACAGACAGACAGATGGACATGACAAACTTATAAGAATTCCTCGTAATACTACGGAACCCTAAAAATGTCTGCTAATGACGCTATAGTTGCCGGGGCCTTTGACCCGAAAGATTACAATATTTCTTTGTAGACAACGTTTTTGATTTTTTTGTTGGAAGGTGCTAAAATAGCCAGGCTTTCAGGGGAGCTAACTCGCGAGCAGGCCACATAGAACTGACCATGCGAAAAACAGTCCTGCCTTAAATCAATACCAGCGTATTTTAAAGTTTGACCCTGAGCCTTATTGATGGCCATGGCAAAACAAACTTTTAGAGGAAATTGAAGCCTTTTGGAGTCATAAGGTAAGTCACTGGGAATCATGGGAATACGCGGCACAAACACTGTTTCGCCATGGGCACACCTAGTCAAAATGATGGCCTCAACCAGATTACGATGCAGCATTTTTACTTGTAACCTGGTTCCATTACACAATTTGGGTGGTCTTAAATTCCGAAGGAGCATGACGGGTGTACCTTTCTTCAGGATAAGCCTCTGATATGGTAGCCCCGCTGGTCTTAATGAATTTAAAAACTCAACTGGATAGTTTACAGCATCATCATTATTGCATACCGTATCAACAGAGTCAATGAAATGAAATAAGCTTAAGCAGAAAAAGTATGATAACAAAGAACGTAAAAAGATTACCAAAATATCGCAAGAATTACGAAACTTCGATAAAATACAGTGCTGCACTGATCGCTTAGGTAGACTCGGTGTGGGTTGGAGTGGGGCGCGCTCGAGGTACAGCGCGTCATACTCGGGTTTTAACGTATCTGAGCCGACGCGGGATGGACGTTTCGAAAGCGCTGTGCTTGGTGCGTGCACCGGATCAAGTACATGTGTTTAAAATATTTATCTTCTTACGCATAAACACTCGATTAGCTAATCTATAAATATAACTTAATTTTTTCAAATGAAAAACTGACCCGTGGCCTTCCAGTTTTGAAATTGTTTGAAAATTCTGAAACATGCTTATGTTTATTTTATCTTATCTCTTAAGTCAAAAAACTTAACAGCCTTAAATGAATGGTTTCGGCAAAATGGTATTTTAATGATACATTGAACCCCTTGCGAATTTTTCAAAATCGTTGCTGAGTGTGCGTTTCTCTGCATCAGCCCTTAACACTAATGGTATATCGGCCTACCCTGATTGGGCCATATTCACTACGCTGGCCCAGTGCAGGTTGGCGGATTCACATACACTATCGTATTTCTTCTCCGGAAATATGTAGGTTTCCTCATGATGTTTTCCTTCACCGAAAAGCCAGTGGTATTATCCATGCGTAAGTTTCAAAGAACTAATTGGAACGGGCTCGCCCGGGTTCGAACCCGCGACCCCAAGAATGTGAGTCGAGCTTGATCTCACTGAAGCTACCACAGCTTGAGCTGAGTGTAAGTTTACACCACTCAAAATTTAGTTTAGGCATTTAAAAGTAAGTTAATTTAATATTAAAAATTAATTTAGCAGCTTAGGCTGTACAGTATCTATAATAATTATGTCCGTCAAACAGTCGTCTGCGTGGACCTACAAAAAAATAGCCTATGTCCGTTTCCGAACCTTATGCTATAACTACCTATCCAAAAATGCAGCTCCATCTGTTCAGCCGACCAATAAATACGCCCATCCCCGTCCCCATTCCCAGCCTCATCCCTATAAGCGCCCCCTTCCCCATCCCTATCCCGATACCAAATGTCATTTTAATATGAACACGCCCATCCCCGTCCACATCCCCGTTCCCTCTCTCATCCCCATCCCGAACCCCATCCCATCCACACCCCCATCCCGATTTCAACTTTCATCTTAATATGGACACGGCCATCCCCGTTCCCAGCCTCATCCACATCCGCATCCCATCCCCACCTGTCCCCACCAAATCCCCACCCATCCCCACCCATCCCCATCCCATCTCCACCCCATCCCCACCCCATCCCCACCCCATCCCCACCCCATCCCCACCCCATCCCCACCCCATCCCCACCCCATCCCCACCCCATCCCCACCCCATCCCCACCCCATCCCCATCCCCACCCCATCCCCATCCCCATCCCGATACCAATTGTAATCTTAATATTAACATGCCTATATCCGTCCCGTCTCCGTTCCCAGTATCATCGCCACCCCCACCCCCACCCCCATCCCCACATCTATCCCCATCCCTATACCAAATTTCATTTTAATATGTACAGCCGTTACAAAGTTAAGGAGAAACAAACGTACTATCACTAAAACTTCGTTTTTTTTTTAATACTAACGGGAGCTGATTTTTAAAAAACTGTGACACCCGTATCTTCTTATTTTTATAGTAGAATATGTATACCAAGTTTTGTATCAATCGAACCAGAGAATAAAAAGTTTCATACAAACTTTAACACCCCATTTAACCCCCTTCGGGGTTGATTTTCGAAAAATCCTTTCTTAGTGGGCGTTTACACCTCTCCAAAAACATACCCTCCAAATTTCAAGTCTCTACGTTTAGCGGTTTGGGCTGTACGTTGTCTATATGTCAGTCAGTCAGTCAGTCAGTCAGTCAGTCAGGACAAAGCCTTTTATAGTTATAGATAGATTCGAAGTAAAAAAATAAAATATAAAATAAACAATATGGAACCGCAAGAATAAAAAAAATACATAGTAAAATTATATAAAGGTGATTAATGATATCACTGATTATGTTTCCATTCTATTCCAGAATTTCATTCCGGAGCTAATTGCCAAAACCACATACATTGTGTTATGCTGTTTAGATTTCCATTTTCGCATTCCGGTGCAGTTGTTGAAAGCACGTGAGCCTGCGGGAAGCCACGGCGTGTGGCCGGGGAGCACGGACCACCGCGGGGACGTCTGCTGTAGCTGGCGACTAAACCATTCATGAACATTTGAACAAAGATCTCTCAGTTTGGTGGCCCAGAGTAGCACTGAAATCAGCCATTATGCGCTAAACGTACGCAACTCTGCGTGGTGTTGCGATTCGCAGCTGCGAATACAGATTTGAGAATTGTTTCGTTTGCATAAAGCCTTCGTTTCATCGGAGAACTATGTCGCTTGTATAAAACATAATACTTTTAACAAACTTCACTTTTATATTTTTCTTTGGGATATACTTTGATTATCTAGTCATTGGATGTGATTGAAGCGAATACATCTAACCCTTACGTCACATACATAAATTGCGTGTGTGACATTCGCGACAGACACTGTTGATTAAATAATAATGATTTACTTCATAGGTAAGTTAGGCTTCCTAAATATCACAATATAAATATTATTTAATCAAAGCCCTAAAACCATGACTGGGATCCGACCGGAATCGACATTAAGTAAGTAGGGATCAGACCGGAAATTTAAATTAAAAATAAATAGCATGGGGTCAGGCCTTTGGATCCGAACAGAATACACCGCACTTTCCACATTCTGCCCCACGTTACATATTTTTATATCTCTGTATTATTATTTATATAATTTTGTTTTTTTTTCATAATACCAGTTTAATCAAGTTTCGTGATATCATACTATTTTAATCAATAATGTAAAAAAATTACATCTATCGCGTACCTCATATTTTAGTACATTGTGATACAAGTGTGCTATGTTGGTCATTAAACTAGAGGCGGTATTATGCGACAAGGAAGCCGAGAGTGTGATAACTAACATAGCACAAGAGTTTCATACGACTGTTTTCATCACACTTGCGAGGAAAAAACAAACTTTTTTTGATAATAATCAACCACACAGCGAAAACGTCAACAAACATTTGCGGAAAATGGCGCCCAAACCAGCATTGTGCGCGCAGGTTGACATTTACTTCAGCGGCATAAGAACTCTTTGTTGGTATTACAAAAAAACTGTAAGTATTACCCGGCTATATTAAGAGTGCTTCGTATACATAGTACATACGTCTAATTGCAGTCACGTACAAACTTGACTTTACCGGATTATACCTATTATAGCACAAGTGCCGTAATGTAAATTAAAAAGCACGCGTGCGTAATAGCTTGGATTATGAGCCTTAAACCGATGTAATAAAATCCATTTTACAAGCAAGTGTGAAGATAAATATCTTATATCTCAGGGTGTCGAGCGCAGTGCAGTGCGACGGTTATAAATGGGCGGGCGTGATGCTTCCCACCAGGTCAACGTCTCGCTCGTCTCGTCACGCCATTGCTTAAAAAATATTTACCGTCATTTTTCGGCACCTGATTACCTTGATTTAAATTAATGGTTAACAAAGCGCAATTGTCTATCTCGACATAAACATTTAAATTGGTTTGGCACCGATGTCAATTGTCTTGATTCTCGTGTCGTACGCAGTCCACCCGCAAACTATGCTGAAAATACTAGCTCCTGTAAATTCTCTGAAGAAGAAACAAGATTTCTTTGAAGAGAAATGTGTGTTAACGAAGTTATTAAATGCAAATGGGATAATTGTGACAAATTATGTAAGTTACCATTTTCTCTGCCTTTAAAAATGAGAAAGTTCAGTTTTTACCCGCCTCCAAAAAAGGAGGAGGTTCTAGGTTCGACAGTTTGTATTTTTTTTATTTATGTTCACCGATTTCTCCGTCTATAGTGGACCGATTTTAAAACTATTTTGTTTGACATCGCAAAATCCTCGAGGTGGTCCCATAATTGTTCGGTGTCGGTTTTTTTTAATGTGGTATTCCTTGTACCTATACTTTAATTAGATAATTAAACTCACCTGAAATTATAAACGTACCTAAGTGCAAATTGAAACTAAAATTATTCTTGGCAAAAAAAAAAGTCTTGCAACGTCATCGACATTTAAGTATAATGATAATATAACATGAAATCATTGTGCAATGTAAACATTTTTCTCCCCTCACAATGCTGTGGTTAATCACGTCAGTAGCTGAATTTATCTATTCGTTTTCCTGTGACATACCTACTACAGGGTTCTATCTAGTATTTAGATTTATTTGCGATAGCCACTATGAATTTATTATATTATCTAATTTGCTAGCAAATTTAAAGTTTATAGATTTGTGTATTTTTTTAACTAAGTATTGTTGCTCTTTACAAATAAAATACAATTATACACTAAAATTAAATTATAACTAACTAACAACTAAATAAAACCTACCTAGTAAAAACAACCCTACATAATAAAAATACAAAACTTAAAATTTAAACTAAAAGCCCCGTAGATGATGGAAAGGTGGCCAGAATGCTGGCGGCATTGCCACGTTGGATGGCAATGCTAAGTTTTTGACCAAAATATACGCCAGCATGTTGCTCTTGTTTCTTATAGTTTTTTATAATGAGCACAATTGTACTATAATCACTACCTCCATCAAAAACTTATGGCTATACAATCTGTAGCAAAAAGTTTCAACGATACTGAAGGGTATTTATGTATGTACTCATCATTATGAATAACTTATTACTACGGGGAAAACCTTGACATCACGAAAAAAAAACAGCGGTTCCAAACATTTTGTCCAAGGTAAATTAACTTTTTGTATGGAACAGTTGTTTTTTTTTCGCGATTTTATGGTTGGTTCCTTAGTAAAAGTTGTACATAATGATGAGTACATTACATACTCTTCAGTATTGTTGAACCTTTTTGTTACACACTGTATAACGAAATATTTTTTATAAGTCGTCTGATTATATTCGTACCTATATAGTTCTTAAAACTTTGTAAAAAAAAAACTTGTTGTAAATTACAGAAAACTGTCCAAAACAAACTAGTTAACAAAATGTAACGTGATTTATATCTCTTGTAATGAAAAACAATACAATTCAATAAAATCTGTCACTCAAAAATTAGTCACGTTAAAGTAAAATATAACACATTCTTTTGTCAACTATATTTTAGCAAAGGACAATGGTTGGGATAGTACAATGCGCATCCAAAGAATAATGCTTGCACCCAAAACGTCTTGTTTAGAAAACATGACTTTGTTGAAATTAAAGGAAGTGAAACCCACCGTGACTGAATAAACCACCTTTATCTTTAAATAGTAGTGTATACTGTATAGTGATCATAAATCAGGTCAGACATGTTATATTAATGAAAAATTGAGTACATCGTAAACTTACGATTTTGAATTCGAGATGAAAATGATAGTGTTATAGGTACGACAGGCCCTTGACGATTCCATTCGCTATCCTACAAGATCCGATTTTCATCTAAATCCATTCAGTTGTTTACTGAATCGAGCGAGCACAAACATCAAATACTAAGTACTTACTAACCTTACGTTACAGAATAAATAATAGTACAACGTACTTACGTTAACAGACTTCGCATTATGAGTGCGACTAATGCCAGAAAAATATCAGATTTCACCCGCGCGTCTTGCATTAGTTTAGTCGAAAATCGCATGATACAATTGATGATGAGGATAGCTTTGAGCAATTTAGGTGGAATTTTATTTAACTATTCAAAATGTAGGCATGAAATAAAAAAAATAAACGGCTACTGTGCTAAAACATTAGTTTGGTTATGTAATTCGTAAAAAATAATGTGGTGCTGTCGCTGATAATTTAGAGCATTTGTATTAAAACAGTTTTTTTTTTGTTGGTAATTTGTATTTTTTTATTAAAATAAACCAGATTATTTTCCAAAATTCTATTCGTTTACTCGGCCTCTTTAGGTTTTTCCCCTACCTGTAGTATTTTTTTAAATCTGAATATTTACGTTATTTATCATTAAACTATGTGTTTAAAAATACACCTTTTAAGTACTTACTTTTGGCATTAGTCGCCCCCTTAATGATATCTGTGTGATTAGGTACCTAATACATGTTATGTATATAGGTAGATAGCTACTTTGTTGCGAAGCAATTATGCAAAGATTTTGCAATAACATATTGTAACTAAGTAATGGGCAAATGCCCCCAAATTTCGTCGCTATGATTGATGTAGTTTTAGTCAAGTAAGATGCGTAACAGCCTAAGTACCTGCATGCATTATTTAAGAGTTAAAAAACAAGAATCATCCTGCCAAAAGAAAGAAGATCGTAGTACTTAAGTACCATCGTTTCAGAAACACTACTTATGTTTTAAATGAAAAAGATAAATGTGAAAATAGCAGGTCAATGCATAAGGTAAAGTACGAAGTTACTGCTACAAAATTTTATAATAGAATGCTATTCTTTGAATTGTCTAAAATAGATATTGTATCTGCCCTCTATCGGTTGCATGAAGAACTTCACACATTTGACATAGGTGGCGCTTAACACGCTTTGTCGGATAAGTGCAGAATTTGAAAATTTAATTAATTACGTACCAACTAAACATTATTTTAATCTGATTGCGTTTGTTGAAAGATTTTTTTGGATAGTACACAAATATTATCATTTTCATTATTTTTCTTTCTTTTTTTGCCATGTTATTAAGCTATCTACCATAATATTATATTGTACTGAGATACTGTGCGATATTTGGTAAATATAGTAAAGAAAACCATAGTAGGTACCTAATAAACTTATTATTAGAAAGTTATATAATGTAATACCAACCAAGTATATTAAGTAGCTACTTATTTCCAAAATTACCTATGTAAATAATAATGAATGTTATATGTAATAAGTATATAACAATAATAACCAACCTAACCTAACCTTAATAGTATCTATATACCTATAGATACTATAGGTATGTGACTTAATAGCATTTTTTTTCTCTAATATTATTTTTTTTCGTGATAAAGAAAACACGTACATAATACACACGCGCACCAATACGTATTCGAATACTGCTGGAATACTGGAACGTATGTCAAGGTCAATCAAATTATCGCCGATGTGTGAGAACTTGTGAGAACGCTATTCGACTGTTACGTCATGATTAGATAAGTTTATTTACGTCTCGTTCTTGTAGTAAAACCTCTATGAACGAATGTATCCTGTTGATAAGTGTTCCAAAATTTAATTCCTGATAATGTTCCTAATGATCATGGTTCAAACGTCAACCGTGAACGGCTCTATCATAGTCTGAATATGCCATGGAGTTCATGTTTACTCGTTCCATAGACTAGTAATAGTGTAAATCTTTAGAGCTAACCGATGACAGTCGTGACAGTTTGACAGATTGAACTTGGCATGTAATTTCCTGGTTTTGAGCTTAGTATTTTAGTTAGTTTAATCACTGTAACACACTGAGGTATTTACATATTTATATAGTTTTACACTATGTTTACGTTTCGTCTGAGAACGAAACACGTTGCCGGTTTTTCCTTATGTACCTACAGTGTTTATAAATAAAAATTGTATGAGTAATTTTGAAATTGTTATGTAGGTACCACGACGTTTTAAATAAAATTTTTTTTACTTCAAGTACCGGAAACATACAAATATTTTAAAATTCTGGATCGGTTTCACAAAAACTTTCCATCAAGTCGTGCAAAGGTATCCTGCCTGAATCATGACAAAAAAATCTCCTGTGAAGAAAAGTCGAAATATCCTCGACGATAAATTAGTATTAACAAAGTTAATAAATGAAAATGGGATAACGGTTACGGACTATGTGAGTACCTGTCATACTTAATTTATTTAGTGTGAATATTTCTAATGTTATTGTATGTATGCTATAACGTAATTTTATAGGTTAATTAAAATCATATTTTTTTTTATCTTAGCAAGGAGTACCTATTTAAATTATAATACTTTATGACGTAAATAATAAGAAACAATATCATTTTATATTTCGTTAAACATGAAGTATTAGTTAAAAAATAAGTTTCTAAGTAATGCATATGGTAGTATGTTGAACAAACAAACTACATACGAGTACATAATTATTATAGTGATGATGATGCGTCAGCTGGTAGAATATGAGATGCGGTCTTTTAGACTCCATGGGTATAATATCACTGAACAAGAGATTGTTCTGATTTCTGTTCATAAAAGAGAATAGCTGTCGGTAGAGATAGATAAGAGAGACGAGAGTCAGTACATATATAATTATTTATTTATAGTACTAAAGTTAAATGTCAAAGAGAATATTAATAGAAATATACGTAGTAAAGAGAAATATATCTAATTCTAAATATATTAATTTATTCTATACTATTAAAGTTATTTTTTAATTATTAAAGTTAATTTAATTTATTTCTATAGTATTCAATTAGGAGTTAAATGAAGAAAATGGAAAATTTTGAGGCTAAACGAACGACTACGGCGTCTTTTTTCTTTTTTTAAAGTAGGTACTTCTGTCATATTTGATATAAGTATGCTTGACAAGTACGTATTGGTACGTTACGTATAGTACTATTATTTATTCTGTGGTATAGGTACGTACTTGTTAAATTCTATGGATAGCCAATAATTATTTTTCTGATGACGTAAAATGTTGCTGTTCTGTTCAATGGAATTAGCCTACGTACTTACGTGTACACAAAGGGAGTCATCAACCGTGACTTGATTTCTTCTGTGGCGCTCGTAAATTGAATTCCAGCTATTCAAGTCTGTCCTTGAATTAAAACGCCATATAATACAATTAGCAACGTTTTTGCAAAGTCTTCTATAAACTTATGATTTTCCGATGTGAATGTGTATTGACATTTTCATATTCTAGTTCAATGTAGTGGCAAAAAGTCTTGCTCAGGGTGTATTGTGCATTTATTTCCCCCGCCAGCGTCTACCCGAGCCAACCCAGCTCCTCGCAATTTCGGAGCGAGGCTCTGGGTCTCTGGCTGGCTGTAATGGTTTAGATGGAAGTGGTTTAAAGGATATTATTGACAAGTTATACTGTAACTTAAGGCCACGATGCTGGAGCACATTAGGTATTTAGCGCTACCTTCGTACCCGCGTGGTGGTGAGCCGCGCGGAAGCGGAGTTCAAATGAACTCGGTTGACATCACAGTACAAACATGTAGCGCCACAGCATAAAGTTGCAGCAGTAGGACAATTATTTACCTTATTTTAGGAAATTCATATATCATATTTTTGGTTGTATTTAATGTTATTAGAGGGTTTAGTTTTTAATCATCAGCCCACTTTAGTCCACCGCTGGACATAGACCCTGTCAATGCACGCCATTCAGTCCAATCTTTGACTTTTAATTTCCCGTAAACCCCACCCACACCTACACCACCACCACCACTACCTTATGTAAATCGTCACGTCACTCTATTGAGTCTGAGGGCGTCCTACATTACGTTTGCCGTTACTTTTTATAATGTTATAGTAAAATAGTAATTTGTGTCAAACGTTACTCCATTCTTCTCTCTAATCCCCAATCTCCTCTCTACTCTCCAATAGTCTCTCCTCACCACTCTCTTCTCCTCTCTCCTCTCCTTTCCACTCTTCTCTCCAGTCTCATCTCCACTCTCCTGTCCGCTCTCCTCTCCTCTCTCCTCTCCTCTCTCGTCTCCTCTCTCTTCTCCACTCTCCGCTCTACTCTCCTCTCTACTCTCTACTCTCGTCTCCACTCTCTTCTCTACTCTCATCTCCACTCCCCTCTCCACTCTCCTCTCCACTCTCCTCTCCAATCTCCTCTCCACTTGCCTCTCCACTCTCCTCTCCACTCTCCTCTCCACTCTCCTCTCCACTCTCCTCTCCACTCTCCTCTCCACTCTCCTCTCCACTCTCCTCTCCACTCTCTTCTATTCTATAATATTCTCAAGCATAAGAGTGTTTGAGTGTAATCTCATACACGAAGCTTATCTTATTTATCTTGTTAGCTTCCGCTTATACAGACAGTTTTTTAAGCTATGTACAAATACGAAATGACAATAATTTTATAAATATTCGAATGTATTTGCGGGGAACGCAGCAAGCCAGCAAAGGCGACACAAGTCCTGCCTCTGAGACGCCTCGCGGGCTACTGCTAGTATATACTATATTGTAGTCTTTGGGCTAATGAAGTCAGGCGCGCGAGCCGCTTAGTTAGGTATATAATATTCAGTTAAAAAAAAAAGAACAGTTTTCAAAAAAGTAGCAGTTCAATATTCTTCTAAACGTCACTACCTATTATTTGACATATTTTGTGTGAATGAAAGTTTGATTAACTTTAAGTACTTTGGAAAGCTAGGACGTAGTGTTAAGTTCTCTTTGAGCTAGGATCCTCCAAGACCCAGCCGAGAGCTAGATCTAGATCCTCCAAGTTTAATTATGATCAGAAAACCAAAGAAAAAGGATGAACATTTCTGTTTTCGTAATTTTTTATGATTGAATGAAATTTTAAATATCGTGTTTTGAACAATTAAATAATCAAGGTTGTTTCTTTACCTACAACATAAGTACTTAAATATTTTAATCTGATTAAAACAAATAACTTTTGGGTGTTTACAACTGAATCAAAAACCCACTGATTTCAAATATAGCAGCCTTAATTCACTAACATCAATTATGTTCAAAAGTAATGACATGTTATATTATAACTTAATTTACTAGCAATGATAACTACTTATGCCTCGCTATTTGAAACTCACGTAGCATCTACACTTTTAATTGTGGTGAAGTTTACCTTACCTTAGTATCTAATTAATGACCATGACTCCGTTAGTGTTGCAACGATATACATCACGTCGATGTTCTATAAATAGGATTCACGGAACGGCGTTAGTAAGCCGAAAGGAGCATTACACTCACCAAAAAGAACAACGTTAATATAACGTAACATACAAGGTTAATTTAACCTGTAGAATGAGAACTCGTATTGCAAAATGTTTGTATAACACAAACTGGTATTGCGTAATCTAAATTAGTGGTTAAAAACAGATTTTACTGTAAATAAAATAATAGTTGTGCAATAACGTTACTACGGAAGTATGTCTATTATTCTAATAGCTCAACATCAATCTAATGATGAAAGTATTGACACAATTTAGCATTAATATTCCTAAAACAATATATCTGATTATATTGCCGTATTTTATTATTTTGAAAGTTTGGCGTTTGTACATAAAATACTACTATTATGTATCGTGTAGATAAACAAGATGACATAAAAAGCATCGATATAATACTAAGAATTAATTAATTTCTATAAACCTATTTTGGACAGAGAAGTTAAAAATCGTTCAGGTAAAAACCAAAGCTAAAAATAGTCCAAACTACATAAGCGTTAGCGTTTCTCAGTTAAAAATAGTCCAGAGTAACAGAAACAACGGCCAGATTATTCATAATGCTACAACAAGACGGATTAATCGATTTTGCACTGTTCCTATATCTAGTTTGTTTATCAGTTTGATAAATTGATAACATGTATCAGATAGGTGTCTCCCGTCACGAATATCGGTTGCTTTTATATTAATTTTTGTTTTAAAACATGTCAATTGTGTTATTGAGTTTCGAGTGAGATTACCTTGTTTATCAACAATAGTTTTGTTTCAAAATGAAGGAAGAAAACAGTTGGAGTCCATCCTTTCGAGGGAAGAATCGATACAATATCACCGACGTCGTCAATGGAGACACTACGACAAACAAAAAGACTTCAGAAAGGTGAGCGTTTTTTTCAGTGTTTTGTTTTTCGTTGCTATCTATATACAAAGGGGAAAGAATACAATACCTACACTCAGAAAACATTATATACTACATACAGATGCATAGGTATATGTTTAACATAATATAGCACACTGTAATAGATAATAAGGTACCTAATAAAAAGCAGCTTTAATATTATAAAACAACGTTTATGGAGCGGTGACTGTGGATTCTGTTCAGTTACTTTTTATAAAAGATATTATAAATGGGGAGTTCGTAAGATATTTTTCGAACCTACGAATAAATTCTACTAACGTGATAAATATTATGATCACAGCAGTTCCGAAGCAGACTCAACTGTGCAAGATGAAGTTCCCAGTATATCCTTCTTTACATTAGTAAGTACCTACCTCAATTATAGTACTTGGATTAATTATAAGAAAGTCCGTCATTTTCTTCCGGTGGCCTACCACAACCTAACGCGGGGTCGCCTGTCTTCTCTCTAGTAAAGACCTACTCTCTCCTCGGGTCGGGTATTAGGGAGTATAGTTAAATCTGTCTTGGTTATCTTCTGTCAAGAGTAAGATCACGTGGGGGTGTATACTGTTATACTACCCTGATGATAGCATAGCTACAAATACAAATACAAAATTATTTATTTTGACACAAATCATTTCACAAATTTATGACCCATAGGCTCCCAAACTAGTCAAAGACTGTGTGACCAGACCAGTGGCTTCTCCTGTATAGTTATACATTAGATAGCTATGCCAAAACAAAACTATGGGTATGATTGCAGACTATAAGTAAATAATGACGAATAAAATTGTATCGATAGAATTTAGAATTTATGTTTTATAATGCCAAATTTGTATACAAATAAATAGGGAAAAAAAAGAAATGTTTTTTGATAATAGGAGAAAACAAAACTTAAATAGCTAGTCAAGTACTGCAGGTATTCCATCAGCTGCTAGTTTCCTTACAATATTTTCCTTCATAGACATCTCCAGATCTTTGCTGGGATTTGATTGACTTCGGCGGGCTTATTTGACGATCCATTCCTATTTCAGGCTCGGTCTGGTTACTATTTTCTATAACACCATTAAGTAAAAAAAAACATCAGATAAACTGTGGACAAAAACTCAGCTTGTTGGCAATATAAAAATAGTCACACCCTACAACGTGAATTTCGAAAAGACCTAGAGAGTAGACCAGTGAGCTTTTCGTATCATTGCTACAATGACGTATCTGACAAATACGTAATTCTTTAAATATCTAAAATTTCATATATTTATCCACAGTTCCGCTTCGCCACAGGCTTGGACAAGTTCTTCATATTCGCGGGCATCATCTGCTCCTGCTTAGCAGCCGTCTCCACTCCTTTAAACACTTTACTCATAGCTTCCTTACTACAAAGCATGGTTGACTATGGCATCTCCATAGTCATGGGAAACCCTGACGGAGAAGCTTTCATGGATGATTTGTTCTGGTTTGCTATTTACAACAGCATTATCGGAGCATTGCTGGTCGTGCTGTCGTATGCAGCGACCGTGCTTATGAATATTGCGGCCTACAATCAGGTTAGTAACAATTTCGATATCAAGCGACTTATCCATTTTAACAGTGGATAGTTTATATATATTCTGTACAAGGCACTTTGATTCCACTTTCATTGTGCGAACAGCTGAACAGAGAAATGCAAACAAACTGTTTTACGATAGACCCAATGTAAATGTCTTCAAACCTCGAGTGAATCGGCTATTTCTAGGCAAGTGTGTTCTAGGCATCTATAAGTTCAAGTACAAGTATATATTTTTTGCTATTACTAAATAAATACTGTGAAATTTTTATTCCAACTAAAATTATAGTAAATACAATTTACACGTCAATACTAATAGTATATAGTATCTGTGGTTCAACTACAATCTTTATCGGAGGGTTCAAACAAATATATTTGTTTTTAGGTGTTTTTTAACCACCTAAAAATAAATAAAATAGGAGAAGTTTAAGCGTCGTTAAAAAATAATCTTATTTTTTATTCAATCAGCTACATCCTTATATAATGATTTAAGTAATTGTTTTATTTTATTTTAGCTTTAGTTTGAATCTATCGGCCTCTTAGTTGCGTTTTACACTTTAAGTCAGTGGATATTTATTTATTTATTTACTTTAAATACCTTCAGGCTTAGGTCATTTGTCAACCGCAAAGCCATGCCTAGCCTGCCTAGCGGTACAAATTTCCCATACTTCGTTGTATGAACCCCTTCATTTACATTCGAAAGTAAAATATCATAACTATAGCTACGAAATAATAATTTTCTTCGCTGTTTCATAACTAGTTATTATTCATTCATATTTTTTCATAACCAACTACAAAAAAATGTCATAACCAGTTATTAAACAAAATTGATTTTACATTTTCGTAATTTTTCGTAGGTAACTGTTTATAAAGCCAAATCTAGGCCAAAATGTCAAATACCACAACATAACCACGGTAAATATCCCGTAAATTTCCGTTCACTGCCCGTAAATGACCATAGAAAGCTAAATTACTTTTACAACACATTTGCTCGAAAAATCTTTCGTGACTATGGTAAGCCTTCGACTTCGTCTCGGGCTTACATTCGTCTACTCGTTTGTAAAAAACAACTTACCGCACTAATATCATAAATAACTATTATTTATTTAATGTCGCATAATCATCATTCATTGTATAATTGTGTTAGTCGTACTTAGCTGACAAATCTAATTCTCTTACAGGTGTATAAAATAAGGCAAGAATATTTAAGAGCAGCTCTAAACCAAGATTTTGGTTATTTCGACATACACAAAAACTCGGACATTGCGAGTAAAATTAATAGGTAAAAAAACCATTAAATACATATCATACACACAAAAAACATAAACAAAAAAACATTAAATAACTTTGCATTTGAAATTAAATAGAATAAAACTAAATATTGTAAACAAGTACTTACACTTAATATTAATGTAGACGATGTATCACGTACTCGTATATAGACAGCACGACGGTGAATCGGAGTCGAAACATAAACTAGAATTTATGTGACAATACTAACTTTACTGATTATTGTTATCACTAATGAAATGTAAAAATATATTTTTATACAATTTAGTAACGAAACTATGTATCAAATCTCTCACCTAATGTTACTTAAGCGTCATCTTGCCTATAACGCTTCAGTTATGTGCCAATGAGAATCTAGAATTTGTATAGTACGTAATGGTACAAATTGAGTATCGAATATTTGGTACAAGAGTAAGAAAAAGATTCTTCGATACTTCTTCGCTATAAAAAAGATATTTTCGAATATTGTAACCCTAACATATTTTCCCTTTCCTCCACATAACATACAGCTGATTTTTTCGTTACTTCAGTGTTGCCTCCGTAGTAAAAAAGTTTCCCAGTGATGATTACACATTACCCAACTACTTTAATTTTTTTACTAATACTTAAAAACTAACATTTTAAAACATTCTTTCAGTGACGTGATAAAACTAGAGGATGGTATCGGTGAAAAGCTTGGAACGTTTATATTTTACCAGGCCTCATTCTTCAGTTCTATCATAATGGCTCTGATCAAGGGTTGGAAGCTGGCTCTATTGTGCTTAATATCCTTCCCAGTCACCTTGACGCTAGTCGGAGTCGCCGGATTGGTATGTTGTTTTTGTTTTGTTTGGACAAGTATTTTCAGCAGGAATAATTGAATAAATACTAACGGCTCACGGCAAATGATCTACCGCTAGAGCGCCCGTGCAACCGTGGTTGCACGTTCCCCTGAGCAATTATACTTCCTGCAACACCAGTTGCACGAAATTCGCGCCATATGATTTACCTCATAATTTGAATGGGGCGCTCAACAGATGCCGTTAATGAGTATACGGATCTTTGATATATTTGCTTGAAGTTGGGAGTCTTTGCACTCTCTGTGGGTATTTTAATCTATGCTCAAAGTAAAAAAAAAGTGGTAGTCGTAAGTTTACGATCAATTTTTTTTTTTTTTTTATTTAATCAAATTATATCGATATTTTTATCTTATTGTAATGCTATGTTAATGTACATTTGAAATAAAAATAAAACACAGTATGCAATCGCTTTCATATTCAAATTAATAATGTTTTAAATCACAAATTTTTTTTTTTCGTTAGGACAAGTTTGCCTAACTTAGCATAATATTTTATAACTACTGGTCGAAATTATTTACGTAACGTATTCCTTGGTTCTTCAATGAGTCCTGTCATAAGTTTTGTCACTCAACGTCGTAAGAGGCGCTTTCGAGACGGTCACTTAGAATGCGCGGGAATACCTGGCGCCGCGCCGGCGCCGCGGGACGGGACACTTATTTGAAATTTGATACCGCGGCACGGCGCTTGAGCGGCTACTAGCACTTGGTCCAATACGTTACGTAGGTACGTACTTTGGTTGGTAATTTGGTGATAGGTAGATTACCTTTTCGGAAGTTCAGATCAGTACGTTCAGTGGATAGGCTTTATCGTTGATATCATATCTACCTATTATAAACTTGTTACGATGATAAAAAAATATTTTTTGCGTGATAACCGTGCACTAGTGTAGATACCTACTTGGCAAACTTCACTCTTCTATTCAAGATAAATCTTAAAGTTGGTTCTACAGATGATTGCATAAAAATATTTTTGACCAACTTTTATTGAAGTCGGGAAAGAGACAGGTTCTCTATTCGACAGTACCAGTATTTTTTTGTTTTTGTATATTGATTCTTGATTACTCCGCCAATTATGAATTGATTTTGATGTTGTTTTTTTTTATTAGGTCATATTTCAGAGGTTAGGAATTTTATCAAAATCGGTTGAGTAGTTTGGTTTTTAAATCAAAATAACTGGAAAAATTAGTCATCCAGGTAAACTAAATTGAAAGCGATTGGTTTTTTTGTAATACAAATTACTATTATTATACTACTATTAATAATTATTGTGTTGTTTAAGTTCAGGATACCCACCGCTCATCAACAGTCATAGACAGGCGTTATAATAATATCTCACAATTACCAGAGAGTCTTGCTCGTTTTATTATTAAATAAATACATTGTCGTTTAATTTTAATTTAACTATATAAATAGTTTGTCATGGACCATGTCGTAAAGGTGCATCCAGAACCACCGCAGGACGGCAGCAGCGTCTTCTCGGTTATCGGTGTTGAACATTCTGCGAACACCAGCCGCCTGCCAAATGTAATAAATAATAATAATATTGGCTAAAGTAGCCACTTTAGCCCCGCAGGCAAGTACAAATCTTTCAAATATACAGGTTGCATCAAGACTCTCTAAAAAAGAAGCAGTCGCCTCAGGGAAGGCCGGAGCGATCGCAGAAGAAGTTTTGTCTGCCATACGAACAGTTTACGCTTTCAGTGGACAGGAGAAGGAAATAGAAAGATACCAGGAGCATTTGAAAGATGCAAGAAAAATCAATATCAAGAAAGGTAATTATAGAGTTATTATTATTATGTGTATTCTATTTTAAAAAACTTAAAATATTTTTTTAATATCTACCTTTAAAAAATACTTAGAAGTACTTTGATATATTTATTTGTAAAAATATGTATATATGCATAAAATTCCAAAAAAAAAACCTACCTTACCTACCTAGCATATAAGTAACATATGAAAAAGCGCGGAGTCTTCTAGTTACCAAAACGGCGCTGAAATTCTTATTTAATAATTGAGTACGAAAAGGGAACTGAAATTTCTCTATCGTAGCTGACTACGAAACTCAGCTACCAAAACAGCAACAAAATTCTTGTTTCATAATTGATTACGAAACAATGAAAAATTATCCTTCTTTCGTAGCTGACTACGAAAATCAATTACCAAAACGGACCAAACCCTCCTAACTCCTATCCCTTAATTATACTTAGGCATTTAAGCCTTTTTTGTAGTGGTAGGACAGAGTCCGCCTGTGGAAGTACCACACCTTTGCGAGCTATTCAATCGCCAAGCAGTAGTGTGCAAGCATTGACAGCATTTGACAGCATGATAGCTCAGTTAGTAGCATGTCTGCCTTCAGAGCTGTAGGGCGTGGGTTCGATCCCCACCCAGGACAAAAATGTTTGTGACGTACATCGATGTTTGTTCTATGTCTGGGTGTAGTATGTATTATAAGTATGTATTTACGAAAAAGAAGTATATAAGTATTCTATTGTCTGGCAACCCTGGCCCCGACAACACTAACTTTCAATCTGTTAACTTTTTAAATTCATTTATTAGGTATAAAACAAGTATATAGCGATAAAAGTGACGCCAAAGTGAAGTTCACAGTGCTAGTGAGATGTGAAATCGTTAATTTAGCTAATTACAATGGATTAAAATGATCTATTTCTTAAAAAGTAACACGTATTTCACAATAGAATCTTAGTTTAAAAGCAACCTGTCAAGGGGTCAAAGAAACTAAGAAAAATACCCTCATTTATCTAGTTTTTTCCACATATAATTTGATGTTTACTCAATTGACATTGACAACATCAATTTATTTTTGACAATCCATCGACACAAAAAAAAAAAAAGTTGCCATGACCTAGAAATTTACCCCAGTTATGGTAGATTTTTAATGTAAAGTTTATTTTATAATTGAAATGTTAAAAATGCCGACCAGAAGCCAAACGGCTTTAAAAGAAGCGGATAACAAAATTCGTTTACTGACAATGGAGCTTGAAAAAACTCAGAAACTTAATATAAAATTGATAAAAGAACAAGATGAATGCGCCGAAGAATACAAACTGCATACTAATAATATAGCTCTACTTAAGGCCAAAATAATACAACGAGAAACTGAACTAAAGGATGCATTATATGAAAGAGATGAGCTTAAAAGTGCCGCAGAGAAAATTTCAGAAGATTTACAAGAATATGAAAATGTCCTTAAAATTATAAGCATGCACGAAAATAATGCTATCTTGTTTGAGAAATTGCAGAAGACCACGCAAACAGAACATGAACAAGCTATTGAGTCTCTAAGAAATGATAATTGCTGTCTAAGAACACAAATTACATCTTTACAAGGGGAAATTATTGATCTTAAGAAACATATTAATACAGGTACCAGAAATCAAAGTACACCTAGCACGGTAAAGACGAACAAGAATATGGAAATAGATAAAACATCACAACACAGAAACATAGAAATGGACAAGAAAGATGGAAAAGTGATCGTAAATACTCACCAAAACAAGACTAACGAAAAACAGAAACTAAAAAATCTGAAATCTACTGCAATCACCGTTAAACCCACTGAGATAGAAAAATCAGATAAACAGTTGTTAATACTTTGTGACCAATTGGGTAAAAATATAGCTGAGTATATAAAAAAAAATACGGACGAGTACAACACAGTACTATCAATATGTAAACCTGATGCACCATTCTGCGAAATAGTAAAAAATATTGTGACTTTGACAAAAGATATGAAGAAAGGGGATGAAATTATTATAATACACTCTAGCCTACATTTCAAGCTAGGATATGTTAAATATGTTACTGATTGGTGCGCGCATAATCAGCTTAAACTACAACTCACTACTTTACCATATGTTTATGACAATACTTCGGAATCCAAAGATAACAATACGAAGTATTATTTGAATAATAAAATTTACGATCTCGCTTTGCAAACTGATGGAATGTCAGTAATTGATATTAATTGTTTCGGTAAAAGATTCTTCAAAGATCGCAGTGAGCGCCAGCTGTCAAGCAGATTTATTAGGTTCATGTTTAATGAAATTGTGAAAAACTCCTTATATAGTATGACACACCCTATGAAAACCTTGATTTATTTGACGGGAGAATCCCATAGCGCAAGTAGTTATGATTACGACGTAGCTAAACTGACAAATGGCGATACTCAGAATTTTTTAGTCCAGGAAATAGTTCGGATGCCAGAAACATAAATAAAGTAGGACTAAGAATCTTTAATCAAAACTGTAGGAGTGTTACTAACAAAATATTGTTACTACATGTAGTCGCAGAACTATACTGTCCTGACGTATTCATATTAAGTGAAACATGGCTGAATCACAATAATGTTGACAACATATCAATTCATGGCTTTAATCATGCTAATTACTTTGTCCGACAAAAATACATCCATGGCGGTGTATCTATTTTTGTTAACGATAGGTATAAAACTAAACGATGTAAAAATATTGACTCATTATCTGTAGAATACCACTGCGAAGTGACAGCAGTAGAATTTATTGTAAACGCAAATAAAATTTTAATTATAGGTTTATATAGAACTGGCAAAGGTAATTTAGAAATATTATTAAATGTATTAGATAGACTATTTTACTTACTATCTGGCCTGTCTAACACAAAGATTATTGTCGCGGGAGATTGGAACATTGATTTTATGGTGGAATCATCAAGTAGGGATTCATTGAATCAAATATTAAAACCAGCTGGTTTTAGAAATATCGTCAACTTTCCCACTCGAATCGAAAAGAAGGCAAAAACGTCAATTGATTTCGTGATTACAAATTTACTAAATGACGATATTCACGTTGAGCCTATTGCTGCTGGAATCGCTGACCATGATGCACAGCTAGCAAGTATAAATGTCCAAAATAATGCACCCCCAAAGTATGTCAACGTTGAGAAACGTGGTTTCAATTTACATAAACTAGAAAAGTTCGGTGAAGCTATGCTAGCGTATGACTGGGATACAATATTTGACGAATACAATATTAACACATTTGACAATTTCATGAATAAAATAGTGTGGAACTTAAACGTACACTTTCCTGTTCAAACTCAACGCGTCAAGAAACACAAGCAATCTCCGTGGGTGTGCAACGAATTAGTCAAGTTACAAAATGACATACATGATCTGTATCACATGAAAAGACAATATCCACAAATCATTTCGGACACTAACATTATTGAAAAGAAAATTGTATACAGAGAGATAATAATGAAGGAAAAAAAGAGAGAATACATAGAGAACCGAATAAATAACGCAAAAAACACAAAAAAAGAGATATGGAACGTCATAGGAGAAGAAACAAACAGAAATTATAAAGAATGGAAATGGGATATAATAGACGACACTACAAAAAATAAAATAGACCCTGAAAAAATTTCGGACCATCTGAATCTTTTTTTCATTTCTATAGGAAATGATCTCTGCGTAAATAGTCCTCCAGACCCCGAGAAAGCGATGGCAGCTCTCAGAGCGGCTATTGATGAACAGCCTGAGCTACTTTTTACCAGAATCTCAACACATGATTTGATTAAGCTAGCAAAACTAAAGATTAGCCATTCGGAAACAAAAGATGTGTACGACATATCTGGGAAATTTCTGTTCCAAATAATGTTTTATTTAGGTGACCATATTACATTTTTAATAAACAAAACGCTTGAATCTAACGTATACCCAAAATCGTTGAAAAAATCACGATTATCTCCTTTATATAAGGGAAAAGGTGATACGGCGTCAGCGCACAACTACAGGCCGATTGCAATTGTGCCAACAATGTCGAAAATGATAGAGTCTATAATCTCAAATACAATAATGAGCCACATGAATGAACACAAGATCATATCTGATTGCCAACATGCATACAGGAGCGGAAAATCCACTACATCAGCCACATTAAAATTTGTAGAAGCAGTGACAGAAGGCTTAGAAAAGAAACAGAAGGTAGCTGCAGTTTTCATAGATCTTTCTAAGGCATTTGATTCTGTGAACCATTCACTGCTACTTCAGAAGCTCGAGGTGTACGGAATCAGAGGAAATAACCAGCAGCTCATGAAATCGTTTCTTGCAGATAGAGAACAAATAGTAGGAATCAAAATAAATAGTAAAACGTCAAAATCTAGCACACAACGAACTAATATCGGCATTCCTCAGGGATCATCTTTAGGAAATATATTATTCCTCATTTTTATTAATGACATTGCCAACATAGGCATACAAGGAGAAATAGTGCAATATGCAGATGACACAACTATAGTTCTTTCAGCAGACACAGTCGATGATCTTCGAGATAAAATCAAAGATACTATGCATAAACTTAGTGAATGGTTCAAAATCAATGGCCTTAAACTTAATGCAGAGAAAACTAACCTAATGTTTTTTAATGCTGTATCATCGGAACAACATCCTATCTCTGTTATACTACAGGATGACACTATGTGCATTTCATCAAATAGTGTGAGACTACTTGGGTTTGAAATTGATCCAGCCCTAAAGTGGAAACAGCATATAGATGTAACATGCAATAAAATGGCAAAAGGTATACACGCACTGAAACAACTCAAAGTAATGACTACACGGGAAAATTTAAAAGAAGTGTACTATGCATATATCCATTCTATTTTGTCGTATGGAATCATTTTGTGGGGGAATTCAACGGAATATGAGAGTGAACTAGGCGTACTGACGTCTGTGTCGGTATATATATTAGAAGTACTCAAATATGTCAGAAAGAATATACATAAATTTAAGATAAAAACAATGAACAGTAAACGGACCAGAAGAAATAATAAACTGTTATTAGAAGCGACGTACCCACGATTAAAGATGACAGAAAAGTTGCCTATTATAATGGGTGAAAAATTGTTCAACAAACTCCCAGAATTTATCAAGTCAGTCACAAGTGAAGTACAATTTTCCAACACTGTCAAAATGCTTTTGTTAGACAGGTCAATTTACACGCTTAAGGAGTACATGGATAATGATTATAGCCATTTAAAGCCCAACAAGTAGTTTTGGAAAACTCAGCCCTTATACAGCTGATTTTCTGATTAAGGAATTTACTGAAGTACTTAATTATAATTTTTTAATAATTTAATTTGATGACGAGATATGGTGTGATGCTCATCGTTTACTATTTAATTATAATAAGCTTTTGAAATTCCTCCTATTAATAAATGATATTCTATTCTATTCTATTCTATTCTATTCAGCTATCTGGTTTCCATTATACAAGCTTTGCTTATTATGGGGCTAGATGGCGCTGTGTGTAATAAATGTCCCTCCAATATTTATTTATTTATTTATTACTGTGTTCCGGTTTGAAGGATAATGTTACCAGAGAAATTACTGGGTATGAAGAGATTTAACATCTAATATCTCAGGGTGATGAGCGCAGTGCAGTGCGGCGCAGGATTGTGTTCGCAAGTTCACAATTCTCGCACTGCTACTGTTAGTGGCAGGCGTGGCGCTTACCATCAGGTGAAAGTCTTGCTCGTCTCGTCACTTGACTGTACAACAAAAAAAAACTTAAAGGGAGACTAGGGACCACTAGATATGTAAGCAAAGTTTGTTTTGCTTTAAAATCAACGTTGGTCAATTTAACTCTGTAACCCAAAAAAACAACTCTTGGCTTACTTATTTCTAGTTAGTGAATAGACCTTTATTAGCAGATTAATGAGGAAAGCATTGATGCCACCAGTATACATTTTTCAGGTCTTTTTAACGGATTGGCTATGGGTCTCCTGTTCTTCTGTATTTTCTGCGCATACGCACTGTCGTTTTGGTTTGGCTACCGGCTGATGGTGGATGAACCAGAAAATTACGACGTATCTACGATGATTGCTGTAAGTTTCTGTCTATTTATTCAATTATATATTTTTACAATAAATTTGAAAATAGATGATAGGTCTACTTCATAGGTGTTCGCTTTGGTGGGTATCACCGCATTATCAGATATTCCAATGAAGGGATACTCTCGGATTGAAGGTCTATTCCCACTAGCTCTATTGGTTGTTCCATTGATAGAACTACTTAATTGGACTTTTTTGTCCAAGTAGTTTAATTATTTTATTTTTTCTTAAGAATGGAACTGGCGAGACCATTTTGTCCAATTAGTTCTAAAGCTATATACAGGGGTAGTACTAATCAGTTAGCAAAACAAACAACTTTTACTATGGGGCCAACATTGAAATCGCGAAAATATTATCAGCTGTTCCATACAAAAAGTTCATCGACCTTGGGCAAAATGTATGGAACAGCTGATATTTTTTTTGCTATTTCAATGTTGGCCCCATAGTAAAAGTTGTATGTTTTGACAGAATATGTTCTTTAAAGGATGCTAACTGATTAGAACTAACCCTGTATATGTGCTTAATAAGTTGTATGTTCCATTACTAGTATTAGGAATTCTAAATGATACTATGACTTATAAGTTAATCAATTGACACAAAAACTACCCTTCAAAAAACAGAACAAGCAAACGAAACCACCACAACACAACCCAATTCACCAGTAACATAGAAAGATGCGAAAACCTTACTGAGTATTTCTGTTTACTTAGCCCAGCGAAATTGATAATGGAATGGACGGGCCCAGCGCTTGCAAATCGTTCAAAATTAACAAGTCAACACAATCAAGCATACCTAGCTAAAAGTATGCATATTACATTTGCCAGAAAATAGAGATAGCGAATCTAATTACTGCATGACAAAAAGAGAACACATGTAAATGTATTAGAAGTTTGCATTATCATATCGTACGGCTCGCATGTCGCAAAGACAGAGTATGAATCACGCGAGAGGAGAGCCGGCGCTCAACTTATAGTCTTCAAAATCCGTGCGCTTATTTCCCGTCCATTCATTTTATCATTGTCGCTGACTTAGCCTAGTTTTTTATTATATTTATTTGAATGCAAGGATTAATTAATTAATTGAAGAGTGTACTATTCAGAGCCGAAGTAGGTAACTTTAAATTTTTTCTATATGTTTCTAGGTATTCTTCGGTGTGATGACAGGATCAGCCAACTTTGGCATATCATCGACTCTCATGGAGGTGTTCGGAGTCGCGCGAGGCGCTGGCGCTCAGATCTTCTACCTAATCGACAACGTCCCCACGATCAACCCGCTGTTGAACCGGGGAACTGTGCCTAAGGACATCGATGGAAACATCGAGCTCAAAAACGTCCGGTTCCATTATCCATCCAGGCCAGATGTACCGGTAAGTAACAATAAACACTCATGCTTCTCATCCAAGGGTTAACTTTTTGAGAGCTTATCCCTAAGATGTTTGGTTTTTCCCTGTTGTGTAAACGTGTTATTAAATATATTATTATTACCTTGATATATAAAAAAAACTGTGTGTGTATGTCACTGGACTCCTTTTTTGTGTGCGCTCTAGTCCCTAGATCCCTGGCTTAGATGCACATTTGGACCCGGTAAGATTCGCTGCCATCGGGTTCCAGGATTTGCTTTTATTTTCAGAGCAGGACCACGAAAGCTGTAGTCAATAGTAAGTGAACATGGCAGACGTCGCCCTAACACTAACGCCAAATTTTAATACAATACTTAGTTATACAATTTGGCTTCAGTGTAGCGTAGTTGCTATTGACGTAGCTATATTCGTAGCATAGGCAGTACCAGTGGCTCGTAGTGTGTTGGATATCTACTTATCTCTACGTACCGAGTTAAGGCGTAGCACGAATTATATTAGCGGATCAAATGCATACATCTTATTAGGTTACGCGTATCGGTATTACTCAGAACAACTTTTACCCTGAAACTACGAAAAATAAATAATTGTTCCATAAAGAAAAAAATATCTTAGGTTTTTTCCCGATTTCTGGGTTTGCCACATGGTGAAAATTGTTCACGATGGCATTTTTTGGCTTAATTATACCAAGACGACCTATATGTAACAAGTCGTAACATATTTTCAAAATCATGGCGTAACTGTACCTTAGATAAGGAAATTAAAAGTAGCGAAGCAAGTTAATGCAATACATATATTATAATGTAGGTTTCAAAAATAGAGGAAAATACTTTTTAACTACAACAACTGAAAACTAGATAGGTCAACTAGATACGTAAGATATCTTTGTTCAAATTGCAGACGCTCTAGCTTAGTGACTCAGCCAAACATGGATGATTAACAACCCGATTACCGCGATTACCTACGACATTTGTTCACTATGTTTTTCCTATCAGCAATTAAGGAATTTAATCACAATTTAATCTGTAGCAAAATTTCATAGTCATGATAATTATGTTTTAATGGCAATAAATAAATGTACTTTAAATATTAAATATTGGGGGAGTTGCATTTATTACACACAGCGCCATCTAGCCCCATACTAAGCAAAGCTTGTATTAAGGAAACCAAATAGCTGGAAGAATACTTATATACAATTTTTTTACTTACGTGTATTTATAGAAAGTAAAAAGAATAAACATCTGTAACTACTTCTACGGGCCTTAAAGTAAAAAAATAACAACAATCAAACAATTATGAGAGGTACAATGAGCTCCTTTAGAAACTTTCCCGAACTGAACCATGCTTTAAAAAATCTTTAATTATAGATACTTGCTGGATACTTAATTGAATCATCCAAAGCAATGTTTTATGTTCTTAAATTTTTAAGAAAATTCCTTTTATATAAAATTTTATGTAGGTACTAAATTGTACAAACGACTGTTCGTACGACGAGTTCTATATCTCCAAAATGGTGGGACAATTACTGAAATAAAAATTTATCTTACTAGGACATGATGTGACCTATCCCCATTTATAAAGATATCCTTCAATCACTGAACATTCGTATTGTATGTTGCCAGGTACTGAAAGGCGTGAGCCTGACGGTGAAGCGAGGACAGTCTGCGGCACTAGTGGGTCACTCCGGCTGCGGGAAGTCTACCATCATACAACTCATATCCAGATACTATGACACCATCGACGGAACGGTAAGTGACACTAACCAATAACTATCATCACTAATATGTAACAAAGTTATTTATTGGCAAGTAGCCCAGCTAACAGCTCTTTAGATCAACTGTGTACCTAGCATCAACAAGTTTTGCCATGTGACCATAGGCGGATTAAATGTCGACAACGCTCTAGGCTAGCACCTCATCGGCGCCCCTCTGGAGTCTGCCGTCCATACATTGTCGCATATTGTTACATGGACTACGCCAGTTCGAGATCAAGTAGTATAATATGTTTGTGTTTATGTATGCAAATGTGTGTGTTTGTGTGTGTGTGTGTACGTGTGTACGTATATGTATGTATGTATGTAGTAGTGTAATATGTATGTGTGTGTATGTATGTGTATATGTATGTGTGCTAGTATGTATAATTAGGCCTAATGGTAATTTTTTTTTTTGTTTAAAAACTTCCGCTCGCGCCCCCTTGTAAGCTCGCGCCCTTTTGGATAATCCGCCACTGCCTATGACTCAAAAGTCTTAAGGCGATGTAAGGATTTTGTTTTTGTCGTTGTTCCATACATTTATTTGATTTTGATCCGCCACAACCGTCGCAACGATCTTGGTCCGCCCATGATCCATTAAAACAAGGTCTGCTACTCCGGGAGTGACACTTCCTTACGTCACTCCAGTTGCTACTTTATGGAACCAAAATTGGAAAATTGGGAAACAAATCTGTTAATAATTTATTAATTATAAAATACACAAATCATTTCAATTGTCAATTGTGATTTCATTGTCATTTCGTGTCTGCTCAAGCGAAATGATTCAAGTTTAACACGTATTAACATAGTTTCACCCACAATCACATAGCTTTATGAGATTCCCGCAGGAGAACGGGGAGTTATGATTTCACGCTACTGGTCATTTCACGTCGATGACGTAGGCTTGTGTCACCCACGTGATCTTTGTCGCTAGGGAGTGGCATACCTGGCGGAGTATATTATTATACCATGGGTCCGCCAAAGACTGGGCTTGGCCGGACCACGATCGTTACCCGTACAAAGTACCACGTACAAAGTAGCGGAAACGCATGGGGTGCGGTTCGGCGTTGGTTAGCTGAATTTGCCTGCAGGGCACCAATTCATTTAACCAAAGCCGAACCGCTTCCCATGCGTTTCCGCAACTTTTCCTGTCTGACAGCGGCAGACTAACGATCGTGGTCCAGCCCAGCGTACCTAAAGTTCATCGAAACCATATACAAACTGCTCATCGACATAGACATCGCACGTTTATAAAACTTTAGGTGCGCTTGGCCGGACCAAGATCTTTAGTCCGCCGCTGTCAGACAGGAAAAGTAGCGGGAACGCATTGGAAGCGGTTCACCTTTGGTTAGCTGAATTGGGACCCTGGTATCATTGAATGCATATTAATCTAGATATCTAATTTATCTTTATTGTTGGTGCGATTAGTTACTTCCCTCTGTATCTATAATATCTATGTGATATTTCTATTTACTATTAGAAAACATAGACGCGTCCGATAAGCGTCAACCTCGGTATCGAGGAGTCCAGCATTTTACGATAAGTTTAGTTTTATTTTAAGTACTACAATTAAGGCCCGAACGGTTCAGGGAACTCCTATAACCAAACCACCTCTGGAATTTTACACTTTATAACTAGAATTCGTATTGTTTGTAAACGGAAAAAAATGGTAAGTACACTCAAACATTTTTACGAAATAAAACATCTGAGTGAGCCATAGTATCATTATTGGTCATAATATAAGTAATATTATTATTTGAATTATTTAATGTGTTAGGAAAAATATCTAATATTATATCCCGGAATAGCATAAAGGTTACTTTTTATCATGATCAGCACCGTTTTTCATTATCAGGCGGGTGAAAGGCGCAGCTGGTTATTTTATACTTCTTAGGGGCATGGGCAGGGGCACCTACTATGGGCACAAAATATCCTACTATCCTCCTTATAATATTATAAAAGTGAAAGTTTGTCGGTGTGTGTGTGTGTATGTTTGTTACTCTTTCACTCTAAAACGTCTGAACGGATTTGGATGAAATTTGCTATAGAGGTAGCTTATACTTTCGAAGAAAACATAGGCTTCTTTTTATCCCAACAATCGCGGGTAAAACCTGGGATGCAGCTAGTAAATAATAGTTGCAATGGGGCCGGTGTAGTCGACTGAGACCTTTATAGAGCTTATTAGAGCTTCTAAGCACTAGTGCGTAGTACTATTTTTTCTTAAATATTTTTGTATGAAGTGTAACCACACTTAAGGTATTTCTTTAAAAACATACTATTATTTTCTCCTTCTTTTGACCTCTACATACAACTGTAGACTGTAGACCGCAATATAATACAAGGCTACTCGGAGCGGTATTACTGGACAGAAAGGAGGTAAGGTAATATACACTGACGAGTAGGATGAGCTGTGAAATGAGGATTTTTGCCTTGATATATATTCGGACCATGGTATTTATCCCAGGAGCAAGACTTGCGAGAGAGGTCTAATAATTTAATTGACGAAAACCTCCCTCTTAATAAGGAGGGGTAGTCACTCCACTGCATATAAAATATGAGATACATATTTTATACTTATATCTACTTATTCACCTTGTTACTTCTCCATCAGGTATCCATAGACGGTAACAACGTGCAAGACCTATCAGTGCGATGGCTGCGTGCTCAGATCGGTCTGGTAGGCCAGGAGCCGGTCCTTTTCAACTCTTCAGTGAGGGAGAACATCCGCTACGGACGAGAGGGCGCCACTGACGCTGAAATAGAAGCCGCTGCCAAGGAAGCCAATGCCCATCAGTTTATAATGAAACTACCTAATGTAAGCGCTCTCGAAACATCCCTTTTCAGAAGTACTATGGTTCACAATAACCTTAAATATCATGGGCGTAGAATATTTTTCACATGGTCCTTGCAAAAATAATAGGGTCCATTCAAAGGTAAAAGAGTACTGGCACATGAATTCACACGTTATGAAAAAACAACTATAAACTAATAGAACAAATCATTTGGACTTTGATATTATAACGTATAATGTCCGGGTGGATTTTCCAACAGCAAAATTAACGTGGCTCGGAAGAAATCGGTAGTGCAGAACGTTAATAGCCAGTTCTAAAAATTTTTTCTAGGTTGAAGATGTAACCCCAGGGCTACCTATTTGGAGCGAAAAATATTTCTTGATTAGGATTTCAGTTAATTAGGAAAAATAAAGGTCCCAAATTGCTCATTTCGGTGGCTGTCCGCACTACACTTTTCAGTGTAATTTCCTCCGTACAACAAAATCTATTGGTTATTTAGGTTTATGGCTTCTTTTGTTGAAATTGTGAATGATGATACTATTACCAAAAAGTAATTTTAAAATAATATCTACTCAGTTTAATATCTGGTAAGTAAAAATGTATGTGTCCCATAAAGTTCTTTCATTTCGGTGACTAAGTTTATCAAGAATATTTTTGCACAGAACAACTCTAGCAGCTAGCTCATGTGCTAAACCTACGTACCGGTGCCACTCAAATGCTTGTCGTGGAAAAATGTGCGCCGCTTGCCTGCGTGTGATAAATGGGACGTGGGATAAATATCTTTTCATTTCCGTGAACGGGTATAGCTTGACCGCCAATGACCTAATATATTTAATTAAACATTCGTAAGTGCGCTATTTGTACTACGTTAATTTGTGCTGTATCCAATATGTTCCATAGTAAATGATTTTCTTTTAATGCTAATTTTTGTCCTAGATTTTAATTTCGGTGTTTTAATTTCGGTTAATTCGGTGGCCTTAACTGTCAACCTTTAATGATCAACAACTCACCGGAATGATTAAAAATCTCATTTCAGTGAGTGTTTTGAATTTCGGCGGATAATTGTTTCATTTCAGTGGATTGATTCATCATTTCGGTTGTAAATTATGTAATTTCGGTGAAAATCCAGGACAGCATGCCGGTTCATCCGTTCTACGATGCCACAGACAGATAGACACATTTCAAACATATAACACAATACAACTCTAACTCTTTTTGGTCGGTGGTTAAAAACGTTACGTTTGTAACGTTATTTTGCTTTTGGATTCAGGGTTACGACACTCTTGTAGGAGAGCGGGGAGCATCATTGTCTGGCGGCCAGAAGCAACGCGTCGCCATCGCTCGCGCGCTGGTCCGCAACCCTCACATCCTGCTGCTGGATGAAGCCACCAGCGCACTAGATACCTCCTCCGAAGCTAAAGTACAAAGAGCTCTTGACAAGGTATATATCTTTAAACTCTATTCATTATTACAATTATTTCTTTATTTACGCGATATTACCATAATATACAATGTGTAACAAAAAGGTTCAACAATACTGAAGGGTATGTAAGTTCTTATTCATAATTATGAACAACTTTAACTATAGCGCCAACATGGATATCGCGAAAACAAACAGACACATTTGAGCTTTCACACGAGCAGAACATTAAGCATTCGTTTCAAAATGTTGTCCAACTGAACAGAAAATAGCGCCAAATGTTGGTACAACATATTGTGTGTGTTGCGATGGACACTATACATTTTCGGTCCTGGTTGTTTGATCTATGAGAAGATACCATCGAAGCCGTCAAGCCATGTTAGAAGCCTTCGGGCGGCTAGAGTCTGATTAGTATCAGGCTGGCCACTGGGCCTTATAAGAACTTACTTCAATGCCTGTCTATATGAGACTGTTCACATTGCAGGCTGCACAAGGGCGGACTACCATCATCGTGGCCCACAGACTGTCGACCATCAGAAATGTGGACGTGATCTATGTGTTCAAAGACGGCGTCGTCGTTGAATCTGGTGGTCACGATGAGTTGATGAAGAAACAAGGACACTTTTACGATATGGTGATGCTGCAAGCATTCCCGGGCGGTGAAGAAATTGGAGGTAGCTTTTTTTTAATTCGCAGTATGTTTGCGACTGACCCACCCTGCCTGATGTTCAGTAATGGTTCGGTGGATGGAGCACGCTTATCTAGAAGGAAACTATTTACTCTAAATTTGAAGCCACTCATATTCTGCGTTTCGGGGAAAGGAAACAAAGAGTCCGGCAGAGAGAAAAAAAAAACAAAAAAAAAGATGGAATCAAAACGCTTTATGTGTGCAGGTGGGGCCATATCCGCAAAGTACATGTGGAGAGGCGCTTTCGTAGCTAAAGTCGTGTTTTGTTTTGTAGCCAATATCTATGGAGTAAAAGATAAAATTAGAAAACCATAGTAAATACAAGTAGATTATGTATAAAATTAGAAGTCCCTACAAAGAGCTGAGTTACCCTGGCAAAAATCTTAAAATAGCAGGTAATACTTACGCCTTGGTTTTGTTTTCTTTTACAGATGACAACAAAGGTCTAACAAGAGAAATATCCGTAAGGAGCGAACAAGACGAAGATGATGACTGGGATCTGAAACAATACGTAAGTGGCATGATGACTACTATTTTATTGCGTCATAACAAACCTAATCGTAAACAACAAGCAATCTGTTCAATTACGTTTTGACAAAAGTGCAACACAGCTATATGCAACTCCTGCGTGCGGCATACTATTTTTATACTAACACTTGAGAACTTGGGAATAATTGTAATAAATTCGTATAAAATTTATTTGTTTTTTCACGTTACTAGAAATTAAGTAAATATAAGGAGTTTATTCCCCACCAAAAACATTAAATGCTTAATACCAGAAGCTAAATACACCAGAAATTTGATACTTACCTACCTATATTTTAGAATTTCGTTAAAAAGAACTTCCGCAAAATAATGCCTGGATTATCACTTATGTAATGTTTACTTACATGCCAGAACTTTCTTAGGGCATAAATACTTATATTTGATTAGGTATACTAAGTCTAGTTTTTTAATACCTACATCAAACGTCAGTAATCTACCGTATTACAGTTTAGTATTGAATTTCACTGGAATAAAATCGTATTGCATTTTTTTCTCTAGAAACCGGCTACGGATGAACAGCAAGAATACGAAGACGTGTCTTTCTTCCGCGTCATCCGCCTGAACCGGCCCGAGTGGAAGTCCGTGACCTTAGCCAGTATATGTGCGTTCGTCAGTGGGTTCGCCATGCCACTGATCGCAGTCATATTTGGCGACTTTATCGACGTAAGTTCCTACCATTTTTTTTTTCATACAGTATCACGTATGCACGTAATGTGGTACAAGCTTGAACACTTACCGGAAGATAGCGAGCCTGTTAATTTTCTACAGCACTCAATTCGGAGAATGTGCCTCTAAGCTATACAAACTTATTCTTCTATCCCTCTTTTACTACAGAACAAGTAGAAAGTTGACCCTTATAAATATTTTTGTATGAAGTGTTTCCACACTTATAGTATTTCTATGTTTTTAAAGCTTAAACAGGAAGAAAAATTATGACCTCCGGCAGGACTCGAACCTGCATACGAGCAGTCTCTAATATAGGTAATATGCAAAAAGTATAGCCAGTGCGACATCTCTCGTTGGGCCTTGGAACCTGTAACGGTTTCGGCTTGGGTAAATAATTGTGTTACAAAAATTTACAGATAGCGCCACCAACGCTTTAGTTGGTAGTTTGAAACAGGTTGGGAAATTTGGCATCTAAGGCAGAGACTTCTGTAGCTTAATTGGCAAAGCGGTTGGGACGGAAACCCATAGAGACGATTACGACGATACAGCCGGTTCGAGTCCTGCCGGAGGTCATAAATTTTCTTCCTGTTTAAGCTTTAAAAATATAAGGGTTTATATTGTGGATTTTCCTTGGATACGTTTCTTCCGTTTTGACTTTGTTATTGTTTTTCTGTCGTTGTTTTATTCCGTACAGCCAAGGAATGGAACATGCTGCCGGTTTCCTTGTTTCCTGAGATATATTATAGTTTACATCTTTTCAAAATCAGACTGGTAAATTCAAATTATGCGTGCTTCATCTTCGACCACATCGCCTCATACAAGGCGAGTTGGTGGTCAAAGGTGAGCTTGTACGTATTAAAAAAAAGGTCGTGGACCTTAGTGAAGATCCATATCGTAAACTGGTGTTACCTACTATAATAAAGTATTGATGGGGCACGCATGAGCTCGCTTGCTTTGAAGGATTTTTTTACCTTTGATTTGAAGAAATATTGTGTAAGGTGTACTCTTCTCGTGAATATAAACTATTGTCTATTGTCTATTAATACGCTGGTATGTTTACGACCTGCGATAACTGATGATATTTCATAGCTTAATGTACGTGTACATATCATTCCAGGTCCTCTCAAACCCGAATGAAGACGAGGTGTTGGCAGAAATACAAAAATTTGCTCTGATTTTTGTTGGCATCGGAATATTTTCTGGAATATCAAACTTTATAATGGTAAGTAACAACTCCACTCAATATACATTGATGTCAAACACGTGTTAAACTATCTTGTACCAGAAACACCATATGTACCTAGGTAATAGATATGCAGGTTTTTCCTATGTAGCAAGATCTACCTATTAAAGTGAAATAGCAGTCTATGCATGCCTGAAACATTCTGTATACAGCCGTTCTCATGTAAAAACTGCGAAGTAAGTACGAAGATAAAATAATAATAAAATGAAAAGGCAACAAACAATTTAAAAAAAAACTTGTTTCCTTGCGCTAGAAGAAGTCAGCTCTTTATCACCTACACAGGCGGACTCGCAGCCTTCGCAGTCTTGGCCGCCCCAGGCCGTGTAGTATCAGCCAGTACTACTCTTCTAGTGTCGTTTCTTTTCAACGTTTTGTGTATGTCTTCCTGCGTTTGGTTGGCTGCCCATAATATATCTGGCTGCTTTAGGTCCCGGCTTAGTTGGCCTTAGTGAAATCTACTTCTGATCACCTACCCTTGATATTTCCTTTACCTACAGGTATTCTTCTACGGCATAGCTGGCGAGCACTTAACAGAGAGATTAAGAAGACTTCTATTTGAGAAGCTTCTTCAACAAGAAATAGGTTTCTTCGACAACAAAGACAACTCGACTGGTGCGCTTTGTGCCAAACTGTCTGGTGAAGCTGCATCCGTACAAGGAGTAAGTTACAACATTATAGCACAAACTGCACTGAACTCTACTCAACTTCAGCTCCTATGGGCTAAATTCTCTAAAATCTAGAGATACAATGCTATATGATGATATCACGACATTTAGACGAATTTTTCATATAAAACCTATAAAGTAAACTTTTTTTGTTTGGCATACTAGTTGCTTGACCACAGCACCCCTAATTTTAAATGACAAGGTTGAAAATGGTAAATAACACGGAATCTGGCTATATATGAGGTGCTTCGTGACAGATTATCAGCTTGAAAATGGTAACTACTAGAAAATACCAAACACCATGCCATACAGCACTAGCAGTTGGAATCTAAACCAAGGCTGCTGCAAGTGCTGCGACCTGCGAGCAATGAAGTACTTAGTGAAGCAAAAATAAAATTACCTTTTCATCAATAACAGCCTTTATTTTCTAAACCTAATTGAATCGAAATCGATTCAAAAACTGCTCTCACCATCTTCTGCATTAAGAATTACGGGGAGACATAGTTTAATTTCCGAGCAGAAATCTTTCCGATTGAGTTTAGAGTACGGTAGCAGGTTGAATATTTTGTCTTCACATTACATCATCAGCCAGAAGACGTCCACTGCTGGACGAAGGAGAAATACCTCCCGGAGGTTGCCATAGTCCTCACGCTAAGCAGGCGGCGTGGGGATCGCAGAAGGCTCACCACCGTTAACCGAGAGGACGCTGCTGCCCGTCCTCCGACGGTTCTGGATGTTTTTTTAGAATAAACCCAAGTCCAAGAAAAATATTTTGTCTTAATTAGTGCAAATTACATCTTTACAGGCCACTGGACAAAGGATTGGTTCAGTCGTACAAGCAGTCGGTACTTTCGGATTCGCTCTCACTCTTTCCCTAATAAACGAGTGGCGGGTAGGCCTAGTGGCGCTGACATTCGTTCCCTTACTGATGGTTGTGCTGTACAAACAAGGGAGAATGGCCGTCGCAGAATCATTTGGAACAGCTAAGACTATGGAGTCCAGTTCAAAGGTAAGATGAATATTTGGGAATTGCATCATTACATCATCACCATCCACAGGTTAGTACAATAGCTGCACAAAAGAGTAAATATTTTTAGGTATATCAAAGCGGGACTAGTGCATAGCGGAACTAACCACACACTTCCATAGTCTTCCTTACCCCATAAGCCTCTTGTCTCTTTTTTGAACGAAACATTATTACATTATTACATAAACATTATTATTTCATTGATTCCACTTTGATTGTGCGAAACGCCAAACAGTGGAATACGCAAAAGCGAGTGTTTTGATTCTCAATCTGTTTGGATGTCTTCAATTCGTTATTTACACAATCAAAATGTCTAGATTGCCGTAGAAGCAGTAGCCAACGTTCGAACAGTGGCATCCCTCGGCCGGGAGGAAACATTCACTAAGGAATACGCTGTGCAACTCGGCCCGGGGTTGGCCCTCGCTAAGAAGGCATGCCACTGGCGCGGGATCGTGTTTGGCCTGTCTCGAGGTCTCTTCAGCTTCATCATAGCCGCCTCTTTATACTACGGTGGAACTCTGATAATCAGCGAGGATCATTCTACTGGATACGCAGAGGTTTTCAAGTAAGTCTGAAACATTAATATTTTAAAGGCAAAAACAAGCATTTTAAGTTTTCTTTTTGTTAATCTTTTTGTAAATGATGAATTCTTCTCGTTCGCTTGTCACGTTATTCCATAGAATGTCATCCGGACTATGCGCAGGTTTCCGCATGATGTTTTCTTTCACCGAAATGAAATGAGTAAGTTAATATTATAAAAACAGTTGGGCATTTATTAGATTGTAGTATCTAATAAATGCTTTCTATTATTTTACTACATTTTACACATAATAACTGAAAAGTTAAGGCTTTTCAAGAATAAATATAATGAATGAATATACCAAAAGAACATAGCTAAGTGTTACTAATTATTGCTAGTTTTTTTTTTTAATACAATCAGGTGACGAGACGAGCAAGGCGTTCGCCTGGTGGTAAGCGTCACACCTGCCACTAACAGTAGCAGTGCCATAATTGTGAACTTGCGAACACAATCCTGCGCCGCACTGCACTGCGCTCGTCACCCTGAGATATTAGATGTTAAATCTCTTCAAACCCAGTAATTTCTCTGGTAACATTGCCCTTCAAACCGGAACACAGAAATGCTTGCACACTACTGCTTGGCGGTTGAATAACTGGCAAATGTGTGGTACTTCCCCAGGCGGACACTGCAGTAGAGTCCTACCACTACAAAAAATGCGTGTATACTCCGAGCAGTCCAGCTCCCGCAAGCAGCACCCGTTCACGAGTTGACGAGTGCCAGCCATCGCTCTCCTCAACCATATTGGAGGGAAGAGGGTGACCCGACACATCACGACACCGCCGCCGCAAGAAGAATGATGATGATTTCTAATTTGCCTCATTGACAATTGTTTTTTTATTCCTTCATAAGGTCCGCACAAGCCCTCCTGATCGGTTCATCGTCAGCCGCACAAGCATTCGCATTTGCGCCCAATTTCCAAAAGGGAATCAAGGCAGCTGGACGCCTTATAAATCTACTCAACCGGCAGTCGAAGATCACTGATCCTGCCAAGCCAGCTGTAGAGAACTTCGTAAGGCTCGACTTTACTACATTCTAAACTTATATACACTATTTTTGGATATTTTGTTTTTACTTATTTTTATTTATTTTATTACATTATTTTAGGATAACTAACACCTAACTTTTGTGCAGCTAATTTTTGATGTACCTATCAACAAAATACCGAAGATGTAAAAAAAACTATAGATTAAATTTGAATCATACTAGTCACACACACTATCACATCACTCATAGTATAAATATGAAAGTTAATAATCCCACGCTTAGTAGGTGGCTTGGGGATCACAGTATGCTCACCACCGTTAACCGAGAGGACGCTGCTGCCCGTCCTCCGGTGGTTCTAGATGCAGTTTTGAGATATATACAATCTGTAACAAAAAGGTTCAACAATACTGAAGGGTATGTATGTACTCATAATTATGAACAACTTTTACTATGGGGTCAACCCCGAAATCGCGAAATAAAACCAGTTACATATATATATATCGTATATACATACATTTTGTCCAAGGTCAATGAATTTTTTGTATGGAACAGGTGATGGCCCCGTAGTAAAAGTTGTTCATAATGTTGAGTACATACATACCCTTTAATATTGTTGAACCTCTTTGTTACACATTGTATACCCAGGTCCATACAAACTTAATTTTCTATTACTTTAGAGAGGAACCGGCGAGGCGAGTCTCCAGGCGATAGAGTTCCGATACCCGACGCGGCCCAACATCCGCGTGCTAAAGGGTCTTGAACTGGAGATCGAGCGCGGGAAGACGATCGCACTCGTCGGCGCCAGCGGCTGCGGCAAGAGCACCGTCATACAGCTGCTTGAGCGGTATTACGACCCTGACCAGGGCATCGTGGTGAGTACGCTATCCAAACGGTAAGGAGAAGTTTAGGAATAAGTCGCACTTAACAAAAAAAAAAAGAAAAGTATAAAGAAAGTATTAGTAGTAGCTCCGACTATAGTTTCAACCACATCCGGTGATGTGGCTTTGTTCAGTTAAGCAAAGCTGTAATGCATACTACCTGCCACTAGTAACGTACATTAACAGTGTTTACAGATACTATGTGCTGGCCGTATACAGGGCTAGTTCTAATCAGTTAGCATCCTTTTAAGGGTATATTGTGGACATCAAAACAATCAACTTTTACTATGGGGCCAACATTGAAATCGCGAAAGAAAGCTGTTCCATACATTTTGCCCAAGGTCGATGAACTTTTTGTATTTAACACCCATGCATGTTAACTGATAAGAACTAACCCTGTATAAGAGGGTGGGCGGGTGGTTGGTGTCCACCCCAGAATGGCCTAGTGCCCCGCCCCAGGATATTGGGTTCATCATCATCATCATTGACAGCCATAAGACGTCCACTACTGGACGAAGGCCTCCCCCTTAATAGGGAGGGGTTGCCATAATCCCCACGCTTGGCAGGCGGCTTGGGGATTGCGGATTGGGGCGGCTTGCGGATATTGGGTTACCGATTAGTAATTCTAGGCTGGTCATATTAACTAAATTGGACGTTGACTTTGCTTCATCTGCCATCGCAGCCATCGCATCGTCATTTTCCTCTAAGCGGCGTTTCTTAACTATCTACCGCCTTTTTAGAAAAGGCTTTAGCTGACCGACTTAAACTTACAAAAAATGTGGCAATCCTTATAAGACTACAATGAAAAAAACAGCAGTATTTTTAATATGTTCAGACCTATCAAATAAAGCCTCTAGAATTGGCTCTATCGTGCTTCTGCCTAAGGTATTGTAAAAACTAAATATTTCCAGGCTCAAGACAGCGTACCCCTTACCAAGTTGCGTCTCGCCGACGCTCGCCAAGCGATCGGCTTCGTACAACAAGAGCCGATCCTGTTCGACCGAACCATCGGCGAGAACATCGCTTACGGCAACAACTCCCGCACTCCCAACATGGATGAGATCATAAACGCGGCTAAACAGGCGAATATACACAACTTCATTACGTCTCTGCCATTGGTAAGTGAACCTTGATATACTCAGCGACAATGATAAAATGAATGGACGGGAAATAAGCGCACTGATTTTGAAAACTATATGTTGAGCGTCAGCTCTCCTCTCGCGTCAGTCATACTCTGTCTTTGCGACATGCGAGCTGTACGATACGACAATACAAACTTCTAATACATGTACATGTGTTCTCCTATTGTCATGCAGTAATTATAGATTCGCTATCTCTATTTTCTGGCAAATGTAATATGCATACTTTTAGCTAGGTATGCTTGATTGCTTTGGCTTGTTAATTTTGAACGATTTGCAAGCGCTGGGCCCGTCCATTCCATTATCACTGTCGCTGGATATACTGAACTTTTTTCTAAAATGTATTTTGTCTCATGTGTCCTTCTTCTCTTTCTTTCACATAGCATACTTCCATACATCTTACCTTACTCTAGCTCTCTCTTATACATATAGCATCCTTACACCTTCTTACATTCATCAATCTCTGTCACTCATATAGCGTTTTTGCATCCATCCTGTTTTTCGAGATTTCGTTGATTTCTTTTTCATTTTGCAAAAAAGCTCTACCCCTAGTGCGTGTTTCCAGATAGTTACAATCCTAGTGTCTTTGAGATGCGCTTGGATTGTTTTCTTCTAGGCAAACGTACTCTATCGTAGATCTCATCAAAGATAATGGAAACACTACGTTATAGATCGCATCTTCGCTTAGCGAGACAGCGATCACGGTAAAACAAAAGCCTGATTTCTCATTTAAAAAAATGGTGAAACCTTTTTCCGTTGGGATATCAAGATGTTAGGTTCAACAAAAGCCAAATCCAGAGGAGCAGACTACTCCGTCAGTCAAGGTGTCTGGGCATTCCTATAGCTACTTATTTGTTTGATTAAGCACTTTACTAGATCGTACAATAAATCCTATACTCATGTTCCAGGGCTACGAGACCAACATAGGTTCGAAAGGCACCCAGCTGTCTGGCGGTCAGAAGCAACGGGTCGCCATCGCTCGAGCCCTCATCAGGAGGCCCAAGATGCTGCTGCTCGACGAAGCCACCAGCGCTCTAGACACCGAAAGCGAGAAGGTAAAAACATAACCTATCACGGCAAGGATAGTTAAATAGGTATAGATAATTATCTCAACTAGCTAAATTGCCAAACAATCCTTATCTCAAGGGCTCAGCCCAGGGAGCGAGCTAGTAGGTACTTTAGTTTATCATTGGCAAGACTGATGTTCATTCAAGGAAGCCGTCAACGTTTGTGAGTGGCGCAAAATACCCACTTATTTCTTTAAATTTCATTGACCCTAGCTGATAGTATTTGCGCGAGCATATGCTGTACCATAAGTTCATATTTGTTTTTTTTTGTTACGTGCGTAGCAGTATTTTTTTATTGTCATTGAAAAAAATGTTAAATAAATACATGTCGTGTCGTATTTTGAAGGCATTACAATATGATATCGGTACCGGAGATATGTACCGAAGTCATTTTCTAATGGCTTGGCATCGCAAAGTCTAATTGTAGAGCTGTAGCCAGAACTGTCCTCACCGCTTTTGTCACAGCATGTAGTACAAGAGACACTAAATGTGGCCAGCGCTACCTGCCTAGGCGGGTCGCATCGCACCGTACGCTCTTGATCGTTAACTTCATCACAATATGGTGTCTCCAGAAGTGTCATCGCCGGCTCTATGCCCGCAGGTGGTGCAAGAGGCGCTGGACGCAGCCAAGGCAGGTCGCACGTGCGTGATGATCGCACACCGGCTGAGCACGGTGCGCGACGCTGACGTCATCTGCGTCATCAGCGACGGCCGTGTCGCCGAGCAGGGCACGCATCCCGACCTCATCGAGCTGAAGGGACTCTACTATAACCTCAACCAGAGAGGCTTTTCATAACATTCTAAGACTTTGGCACCACTATACTTAACTAAATAAGTTGGTACGGGGCGTCTCTAAATAGCCTCCGACAGAGACATCAGTCGAGGTCATCGAGAGCAAAGGAGTCTACTATCACCTCAACCGGAGAAGCTTTTGAAGACTTTTGACACCACGTACTTACCTACTTAAGCTGGTGCAGCCACCTTAGTGGGTCTTGGCGACTGACTGTTCTATCACCTCAACAGATGAAGCTATTCATAACTTATACTATATGACTTTTGACACCTCTGTACTTACTATACCTACCTTAGATAGGAAGTTACGTAGTTACCTACCTATACTTAATTTGGTGTAGCCACCCAAAGTGGGTCTTGGCGTGACAGAGTTGACGTGGTCGTTTGTTGATCTCATCTAGCGCAAGAAACTAACTACTTTCACCTCAATACGACGATGGGTTTAATTAGTTTCTACTACGACTTTCCGAGATCGCCTCGTTTCCGAGAAATTTAGATCGAGAAAAATCGAGAAATTGAGAATTTTATTAAGAAACAAGTTAGTAAATAACGGAATACGGAGTTACCGATTATTTCAAATAGTAAAAATTCTTACTGTTTGAAAAAACTTACAAAAGATCTCCAAATTTGGAATTGGAAACATTATTCAGAGCACTATATTTGGCCTGGTACACCTAATCCCTACCAAGTATCCCTTTCAGTCAAGTTTATGCAAGTGAAAACGAAAAAGCTTTCTGTCGGGATTTTTTTTTCAGCAATATAAGGAGCCGACTGTCTGACAATGCTATAATTATAATTATATAATTATTCACATAGTTATTAGTAATCCAGTTGAGTTCACTTTTAGTTCATAAAAAGTTTTTAAAATTTCATAATTTTTTGTAAGTATTTAATCTAAGTTAATCAGAGAGAAGACAGTACCTAGTTCAAGTTTATTAAAAGTTGGCTTTGATTATATTCTATCAAAAGAAGAAATTCATATTAATATTATATATTAATATTTTTTTATTGACAAGGGATTTCGTTGATAGATGTCCAATTTAAAAAAAAACAACTGCCTTTCGTATTTATTTTCATAAATCAAATTAAACAAAGCCATCATAAAAATTATTATCAGATGTTTAAATGCTTTGAGGATCTAGGCTTGGTACTTAATAATTTATGATTATGAAAGTTTAAAAGGCAAAAAAAACTGCCCACCTCTTCGGGAAATATAGACATGACAATTTGTTATGCTAATCTGATGAGCTGGCTAGATCTTGGCCCTTAGAGCTTCGTAAAGCAGTCTGTCTAGCCCTTGGGCTAAAAAGTTTGGAGACCCCTGTTTTAGAATATACCTATATAAAACCGTTCTAATACTTACATAATAGGGTACTTAACCTATTAATTTTATCTGGGGTAAATTTTCGGAAGAATAACAAAGAAACTGATTTAAATTTAACCTCAAGTCTTCAACCGAAAAGGCAAATATATGATTTTATAGGTACTTAATCCACGTACCTTTGAAATCAACAACTTCCTAGTTTTTATAACTTGAGAGTACAATATAAATAATATATCTATCTACCTCCTTTGTTCGTTACTCTAAGCTACTTCCTATATTGCTTTTGAAATTATTATTTTTTATACATTCAAGTGACGAGACGAGCAAGACATTTGCCTGGAATTGTAAACTTGCGAACACAATCCTGCGCCGCGCTGCACTGCGCTCGTCACCCTGAGATATTAGATATTATAAATCTCTTCATACCCATTAATTTATCTAGTAGCATTGCCCTTCAAACCGGAACACAGTAATGCTTGCACACTACTGCTTGGCGGTTGAATCACTGGCAACGGTGTGGTACTTCCCCAGGCGGACTCTGCAGTAGAGTCCTACCACTACAAGGTAGGTATGTAGCATTCCAAGCCGCCGACGCAGGAACTAAACAAAAGTGTAACGTTTTTGTTTAGTTCCTGTTGAAAAAGTTCAGCAAGGTATTTTAATTTTTAAGGTTTCCTTAGGCGTCGACTGAAACGTAAACAGGTAATCCGAGATTGTGATAATCATAATTACCCTAAATACCTAGTTACCTACTTATTTAGATATTTTAATGTTTCCATTCGTTTATCTACACACCTATTTCATTCTCTTTTTTAAACTTTATTAGTACTCTACTAGATACTTAATAATTAGTTATTTAATGGCTTAGGACATTTCCCACTAGGGGTAACATTTATGGCCTAGTCCCTAACGGCATGGCTTACCTATTTTAGCCAAGATTGTTAAGTATGAATTTTCATTGTAATATGTTCTTGTCCTGTATCAGACAGAACATAACTAAGTATTTTACGGTACGCTGTAGAAACCGGACTAATTAAGTAGGTACCTATCCGAATCTAGGTAAAGTATGTACTTATATTGTATACTAGGTAAACTTACATATACTTACCTACCTATTTTTATTTTCTACCTTAATACGTGTTTTTTTTTTATCTTTAGGTTGGTTAACTATTTCTGCAGTACATATCTGAATGCAATGTGATGAATATTGTGATGTTTTATATAAAAAATAAATGATTTAAAATCTAACTTTTTTGGGTTTTTTTTTGCCAATGTACAGCATGCGCTAGACGGAAAGATTATAACCACCTTTGTCGAGGTGACCTTGATAATTTCTTACAGCAGCGGTATTACTAAAATTTTGAAAATTGACCATTATCTACGCGGTCTAACACCAGCCAGTAAAAATTTTTGTAACGTACTGTCTAGCACAAGCTTATAACTACACCACAAAACGGCTGGACACTCAGCTCAGCCTATCCTATACGAACTTACCTATACTTTACTACACCACATAATAAATAATAGTACCTACTACGTATCTATATGCAGTCACCTACAGCGCAGCGACAATGATAAGTTGAATGGACGGGAAATAAGCGTACGGATTTTGAAGAATATATAATTATTACCTAGAAAAGTGAAAGTGGTCCTGTCAGGTACTCCCGTACCACATTATATGTTGAGCGCCGGCTCTCCACTCGCTTCAGTCATATACTCTGCCTTTGCGACATGCAAGCGGTATGATACGACAATACAAACTTCTAATACATGTACATGTGTTCTCTTTTTGTCATGCAGTAATTAGATTCGCTATCTCTATTTTCCGGCAAATGTAATATAGTGTAATATGCTTACTTTTAGCTAGGTTTGCTTGATTGTGTTGTCTTGTTAATTTTTATCGATTTGCAAGTGCTGGGCCCGTCCATTCCATTATCGACGTCTCTGGTAACCTATACACTTTTTCCTTCTAAGTATAGAAATAAATAAAATAAAACAATGTTATGGCTATAAATGCTTACACCCGGAGCTCACACCTATAAACAAAACAGTGTTGTAAATTAAGTTCCACTTTTACGCAATTGTCTTCGTTATTGATTTATTATCTTTTTTAAACTTGGGTTCAACAAAGGCTCGCATTTGTTCCAGCTCGGAACAATGTGTCTCTCGAATTCTATTATTTCCGGAATATAGCATGTGGTCGAATTAAGCGTTGAATGACATTTGTATTTTCTACAAATTGCCAACACATTTGCTTTTCCACTAAGGGCGCGCACAAAAAAATTGGAGTATATACAGGGCACAAACAACAAGAGGTTTGTTTTTTTGTATCTTTGTTACGCGATTACGCCGCCAATTATGAGTTGATTTTGATGATTTTGTTTAGTAGGTCAGACTTCACAGGTGGTCCTATAGAAATTATATCGATTTCGGTTCAGTTGGTTGGTTGGGTTTGGTTTTTCAATCAAAATAACTGGAAAAACAATGTCATCCAGGTAAACGAAATTAAAATTGGTTGTTTTTCTTCTTCAAAAAGTACTTGTCAATTATTAATATTTTTTATATACAGGGGTAGTTCTAATCAGTTAGCATCCTTATAAGGGCATATTTTGTACATCAAAACAAACAACTTTTACTACGGGGCCAACGTTGAAATCGCGAAAAAGATTATCAGCTGTTCCATACAAAAAGTTCATCGACCTTGGGCACAATGTATGGGACTGCTGTTTTTTTTTGCGATTTCTATGTTGGCCTTTTAATAAAAAAAAATAAAAAAACATTTGTTTTGATGTACAGAATATGCCCTTAAAAGGATGCTGTCTGATTAGAACTACCTCTGTATATAAAAATTATTAATAATTGACAAGTACTTTTTGAAGAAAAAAAACAATCTGTTTCAATTTCGATTACCTGGATGACATCGTTTTTCCAGTTATATTGATTTAAAACCAAACCCAACCAACCAACTGAACCGAAATCGATATAATATCTATGGGGCCACCTGTGAAGTCTGACCTACTAAACAAAATCATCAAAATCAACTCCTAATTGGCGCAGTAATCGCGTAACAAACATACAAAAAAACAAACTTACTTGTTGAATTAAGAACGTCGTTTTATGAAGTCGTTTGAAAATCAGCCGATATATTCTAGCGCAAAAAATGATACGTCTTTCAATTTGTAGCAACTTATTGATTACTAGACTATTACTAGACCCCGCATGGGAAAGTAATTACTACATCGTCGTCCATCAACGCCATTAAATGCCAATTAATAAAAATTACTCCTTACATAAAACTATTAACGTCCCGCCGCGCGCCGCAGATATAAACTGATCGAAATCATCTCCCAGAGCCATAATAAATTAATTGTTTTATTATGTCACAAGCAAGACGCTATAAAAAACCGACAAATGACCAAGGAATTGAGACATCCCGCTATCTCCTTTATTAGACACGTGTAGCCCTTTTACAAATATCTGCCGTCATAAGATAAAATACTATCTATCGAAAAATCAAGATGGCTGCGGCTTAACTTTTTTTGTGCCTCAGCGTGAGCCTTATGCTAATGAGACCCAAAAACAAACATTGTTACAAGCCAAATGTGTAACATACTATAAAAATAAATTAAATAATAAAGGGAATCGTTAAAATGGATGAAATGTCCGTAATTTATCCACGAGTCACCTTTTAGGCATTCCGTGGATGCCTTCTCGGCGGGGTCCCGGCGCTCTAGACGCGATCTCAAAATAAAAAGGCGCCACAAAAAGACGCATTCAATAAGCCGTTGGCCATTACCGAACGTAATCGATGAGATAAATTAATAATAATGAAATCTGTATGGATGTAGCGGACCGACGCAGGCGCCAGTCGTGTTTGACATGCACTATGATATCGTGATAGACTGGCGTTCGGTTGGCCGACCTTTGGAATTCTGGTTGAAAATATTGTAACGAACCACCATAAAAACCAGTCGTCCACCAAAGGGCTACGTGGGTGCGAAGGACGTTGACGGTGCGAAGCACGCTCTAAAAGTCTATGTAAAAAAAACCAGCTTCAAAGCAAAATACGCATTGTTGTTTAGGTACCTACTTAGATGACATAATTATTTCTTGGTATTTTGGTTTAAAAAACAAACTAAGTACTGAACTGATTTTGATCAAATGTCTATGGGACCAATCTGAGTGAATAGCCTTCCAAATTAAACAGATTTTCCAAATCGGTTTATAAATAAACGGAGTTCTTACAGAACAAACATTAAATTAAAACAATAAGTTATACAACCGAATTTAAAAAATCCTCCATTTTTGAAGTAGGTTAAAAATGGTCCTAAGTACGATGAAGTTAGCCGACAAAATGTCTTGTGACCACCGGCCTAGTGGTGAATCCGAGTTCCCAACAACAAACAACCCAACAAACACATGTGTTAGGTACCATAAACTCCTTATTTCCGTCCTCTTGCTCAAAAAGTTCGTCATTATAGCGCACCAGAGCGGGGCTAAAATAGCATATCTTGCTCTAGGGGCTAAAAATTTTTTTGTCTGTTACTCCAACGAGGCTACAAAAACGATAAAGTTTTTATACATAAGTAGGATAATAATAAATAAAGACTCGACTTCAAGCTGTTAATAAAATAAAAAAACATGTTATTTTTGAAAGTGGAACTAAAAGCCTTTGGTAGAATGCGTGCATTGCGTTGCGGCTACAGAAGAAATTAAAAAAGAAGGCATTGGCGCGAAATTTTTAGAAATCATCTGTAGTTAATAATTTTATTGAGTGACCGTAATTCAGTATCAACATATGTACTGCGTCGGTATTAATTATTTCATACACTTTGTAATCGAATACGGGAAATATTCTCTTAGCAAGCAGTTTCGGTGGTAAGCATTCTGCGATCCCCAAGCCGCCTGCAAAGCGTGGAGATTATGGCAACCCCTCCGTAATAAGGGGGAGGCCTTCGTCCAGCAGTGGACGTCTTCCGGCTGCTAATGTAATGTAAGCAATTTTCCATTAAATACGTAACATAGATTTTTGATTATATACGAGAGCTAGATCCTCCAAGCTGCAAGTTGAGCAATGTACATGTGTTTTAATAATTATTATAAATAATAGGATAAACGGAGAGAGATGAAAAGAGAGATTTAACTGAATCTGATGCTTACTTCGAAAAAATAATTGAAATCGGCTGGCAAAGTTCTGAAATATATACAATATTATAATGCGTTAAGTATTTGGGAGGGAATCATCTGTCCCTTTCTAGCAAAACACGTGCATAGTATAGAATTTGTTTGGAATCGAGTTCTTTAACGTCATAAACCTATCGTATTCATAATCAAACGGAGTAAACTGACAGATTGAAATGTCACTTTTCAAAATAATACTGCCTGCTAAAAAACCCTAGGGTCGCAAAAAAACTTCGCTAGGGGATACACGTGTTGTTGTGATTGTGCCCGAATATTGGAAGTTTGGCTGCGTTTTTTCATCTCCTGAGCTTATTTTTATTCTAACTTGGTTTCGGTAAGTGTTGTGTGTTGCTTTGTTCGGGGGAAATGGAATCCATTTCCCCTGAACCGGACGAGCCGCCGGATTTTCCTCCGGTGGTATTTCCTTCGACTTTTTACAAAGACTCATATAAATTATGGAAGTAGTTCATAAGTATGAAATTAGTACGTTTGTTACCATTACTTCATAAATAAATAAAAAGATTAAGTTTATTAACATATGTTAAGAAACTTAATATTTTTATCCCAGCACTATTTAAATTTTGCCAAAATCTAGCAACACTCGAAATGTCAGTTTAGTCCGTTTAAATAAGAATCCGAGTATAGTATGGGCACTATACTAGGTCCCTGTCCAACATGAAACTAAAATGTTTATAGCTTCGTTATTTGTGCACATATAAAAAAAAAACTTTCGATGATTTGTTTTGTTGCCAGTCAGCTTTTTTGTGAGTCGATAAAAATACACATGCATATTCCCTATTCTGTTAAGCTTCGGGGTATTTGTCTCCTCACTAGATACCCTAGTTCTAGAAATACACTCATGTTGAGTTGTGCGCTGTTCGCACATGCCAGCCGCAGGCAGACATTTTGTTTTTTGTCTGTGTTTAGCACCCTTATCATGGACGTTCGCGATTCTGATTGCGATAGCATGCCATCCCGCTCGTACGAACTTACTCGCACCATGCGCCCTCCCGCTCGCAATCAGAATCACGAACGTCCATGATAAGGGTCCTGCTCTCGAAGATGACTTGATTTGCGAAGAACTTAACGTCAGATAAAATGTGTTCCAAACCAATGGCATCCTCAACATAATCACAGAATAAATAATAGTACTTGTACAGAAAGTTAACTCCGCAAAGGAGTTGAAATAAATAAGAACTCTTTATCTTAATTCAGCTCGCACAGCGTTGGATACCGCTCGCTATATTCACCTAGATATACCGCTCTCTTTCTATCACGTATGCTTAGCTACGTGCGACGAGGCTACCGTGCGGGCGGCGACTGACTTCTGCCTTGCATTGTCCACCCGGAGAGCCGGCCGAACATACCTAAGTTGCGGGGTGATACCCCCCTGGCATAATCTCAGAGAGCTAATTTGTGTGTTTAGTATTTTTTTTATTGTTCAGTTAATTATTGCTCTTTAATTCACATGGCGTGTCTACTAAACTAGGACATTAGATGAATTCATAATTGAAAGAAATATTCAGTGTTTAATTTTTTTATTGGTAAATTCACGTTAAAATTATAGACCACGTTGATGACAGATGGGATTTCTACAGACAAAATTTAGATTATTATTATGTATTACTATGATACTGTATCGGTACTTCTCAATTTCTAAATCTACTTCAATAGCTACATCGATAGGGTGCATAAATGCTTCAAAATTTCAGTGACAGAAGTGAGCCAGCAATGAGACCATCGGGAAATAGAAAAATCGAAAATTCACAATCACATCGCTCATTTACGAAATCACGATACAGATCGAACATCAAAAATATCTCTATATTAATCGACTACGTTCACATAATCGTAACTAAAAAAAAATGATAAATACGCGCGCGAGTCGCGAAACTCAGACCAAGACGCGAACGGAACGTACATTACAATATAATATAATTTACTGCTATCGATTATTCCATAGTGACCGCGGAGCAGCCCGCGGTTCGACTGGGCGCGTGGCGCGCGCCCGTGGTCTAGCTATCCATAGAGAATCACCGGTCGGTGGCGCGGGCGCGGGCCGCCCGCCGCACCTGAGATTCAGCGCCCGCGCGCCGTCTCACTCGCACCGCACTCTTCTATTGTACATTACATTAATTCATAGTCACAGGGTAATTTCAGTCAGAGTCTAGTGAACGAATACATTAAATTAACGAGTGATCTGGGGGTCGCATGGGGTGTGTTGCGGTGTGGGGCGGTGCGATCAGCGCTGCGAGGGCTCTCTAAGAGTCCCACCAGTCGGGGCCGCCGCCCCCGCCGCCGCCGCCGCCGCCGCCTCCGTAGGACCCGCCATAGTTGCCGCCGTAGTTGCCTCCGCCGCCGCTGTACCCGCCGAAACCTGCGTACATACAATTCGTATGAGTTTCACTTGTCACTAGTCACTAGTCAGTCGAAGCGTGCCGGGTGAGCCCACCTATCTATCTATGTCCTAGAAGTCGGCAGGTTGACAGGCCAAGTCATAATAGTTATAAGGAAAAAAATATGTATTTTTAAAATAATAGTCATTTTAAAAATCGAGAAAAATGAGAAGAGTCTACAACATTATTCAGGATTAACACAATAACAATCAATTTAATCCCCAAGCCGCCTGCGAAGCGTGGGGATTATGGCAACCCCTCCTTGTAAAGGGTCTTCGTCCGGCAGTGGACGTGTTCTGGCTGAAGACGAAACAATTGAAGATTTGTAGTACCGGGAGTTAAAACACCATCACAGAGTGTAGCTTTTTAGTGGCAGTACGACATACACTGGGTCACCTCGTTAATAAATTGATGGATGATCACCTATTCGCGCAAAATTCAACAACTGTTCTCGAGGACACGCTCATATGCTCATAGCACACAGCTCTCGTCATCCTATTTGGTACAAAAATTTAACACGCTTGGTTTCGTAGTATGAAGGTATACTACCACGTATACTACGTAATCTAGATATACGTAGTAGTTTTTGTGTCTAACTACTACGGTATACGTTTGTAGTAGTTAGGACACAAAATCAAAAAAAAGATTTTAGTTTAAGTACGTAGTGTACAAATACAACATTATTTATTTAGACTAAAGAAAATCCACAAAAATATTTGACCCAGACACCCAAACTAATAAAGGATTGTGTCAGGAGCCAGTAGCTTCTATCAAGACGGTTATTATGACAAAACAAACTATACTAGACTATAGTTCTATTATGCGGTAGTGCTAAGCAGGACGCAGCTACACGCGGGTCGGGCTCTGTTTTCACTCTTTGAAAAAGGTCACCGGATGTGATCGAAACTATAGTCGGAGTATCCGATTTAATTAAACGTGAGTATACCCGTATAAATAAAACAAAAATGTGTCAAAACCACGTCAGTTTTCATAATAAAATAGTGTAACACTAGTGCTCACCAGATCCGGAGCCGGGTCCGGCGGAGCGCGCCGGCTGGCGCGACGTTGTGCGGAAGTCGCGCGCGCCGAAGCCGCTGCCGCTGTTGGCGAACCGTCCGCCGCCGCCGCCGCCGCCGCCGCCCGAGCGCGAGCCGCCCGTGCGCCGGCTGCTGCCGCCGATGCGTCCGTCCGCCGCCGTGCTCGTCAGCCAACTGCACAACAGATATAAAATATAAAATACATTTATTCACAATAAGATACTTACAAGGAAAGAAAAATAGAGGTTAGTAACACATGGACACTAAGGATTCAGATATTCTAAGTAAGACACGTTGGAAATTAAATGGCGAGCTCCAAACAAAGCACGGGGCTCGTCTCTTGGAGCTCGGCAACGTGTACTGCTTCTCGGACAAACTCTGAGTAAGGGAAAGAATTTATAAAAGAAAAAAATATTATACCTACTGAAGAGAAATATAATGTAATACAACAAATACTCGTTATCACAATAACGAGTATTTGTTGTCTTAAAAATGGTGTGACATTGTGGTGTGCCACAATAACACAATATCACACCATTTTTACCCGACTGCGCAAATAGGAGGGATATGATTTTAACAGTATTTAATCTTCTACGCTACTAATCAGATATTGACATTCATTATCTGCATCATCATGTGGGTATCGATATGTCTTAGAACTCCGCCTGACACAGTGCAGATGCCGCCACAGTAAAAACAATTAAGGATTTTAATTTAAAAAAAATTGAAGATACGACCGAATTCCAAAAATGTGCGTGCAATCGAAAATATGATGTGTGTGCGTGTGTGTGCGCGTAAGGAAGTAATCGGTTTCTTTTTAAGGAAGGGTAGATTTTATCTGAGCTTTCCGCGTCACGCAGACAAAGGAAGCTTAGCGCTCATCACATTTTTAAAATTTAAATTCAACCTAATCCACCAATAACAAAAAATATATATTATAATTCAATCTATGTGATTGGTGGATTTCCGCATGTCCCCTTGTCTCTGGTTGGGTGGAAACGCATCAAGCTTTTTTTTAATATTCTGAATAGGTTTGCGTTTGACTAACATCAGGATCAGGCAGGGTCGCCGTTGCCATCAGACCCTGCCTAATGATAACCAACGGTGCAGTCTAGGATGGAGCATACTTACCTAGAAGGAACCTATTTACTCTAGATTTGCAGACACCCATATTGTACGTCATGAGAACCATGTATCGTAGTTAGAGTGTAGTGTGGGTAGTGTACCTGGGCACGTCCTGCTTGGCCTCGACGAGCAGCTCGACGAGGTCGCGCGCGAGGCCGCGGTTGCTGTCGTTGAAGAAGGAGGTGGCCACGCCCAGGTTGCCCATGCGGCCGGTACGTCCGATGCGGTGCACGTACTCCTCCACGTCCGACGGCAGGTCAAAGTTTATCACGTGACGCACGTGAGGTATGTCCAAGCCTGACAGAAAGATCGCATAGTGTTAAATGTGTTAACATACATGTAGAATATTATTTTTTATGGGTGTAGTCAGTCTACCCCCACTTTATAGCTTCGTATCCATTGATAAATAAAACCTGTTGGTACGTCACCCAGTTAAATCACTATCACATAAGTAATTAATATAAAATGAAGTTAATGTTCTTTAATACTACGCAACGGATATAGATATACGGTTTTCAATATCATTTTAATTACGCGGAACTAATCCAACACATTTCGTTTCTTCTTCGTTATTTCGTTCATTCTGTTAGTTAATTCCATTTAATTAATATACTATTATACCTAGACAGCTCAGCTGCGACTTACGGACGCGTCCGAATGAGTGTTAGTTTCCAACTTGAAGCGCTTTCTCGGTCACACATCGAACAAAGACTGACCGAATCGTCCATTGTCTAACTTCGGTGATCAAAGCCTAGATGTCACGAGCGTTACATTTGCTAGGTGTTGTTACGTATGACCTGGGTATGTCTGCTGCATCCCGAACCAACGGAGGACAGACAACAGCGTCCTCTCGATTAACGGTGGTGAGTTTTTATTTTTTTTATTCAATCAAGAGACGAGCAACACTTTCGCCTGGTGGTAAGCGTCACGCCTGTCACTAACATTCAGCAGTGCCAGAATTGTGAAATTGCGAACACAATCCTGCGTCGCACTGCACTGCGCTCGTCACCCTGAGATATTAGACGTTAAATCTCTTCATACCCAGTAATATCCCTGATAACATTGCCCTTCAAACCGGAACACAGTAATGCTTGCACACTACTGCTTGACGGTTGAATAACTGGCAAAGGTGTGGTACTTCCCCAGGGGGACTCTGCAGTAGAGTCCTACTACTACTAAAACCACCATGTTCCATGTTCTGCGATCCCCAAGCCGCGTGCCAAGCGCGGGGTATTATGGCAACCCCTCCCTTTTAAGGGGGAGGCTGCCGTCCTGCAGTGGACGTCTTATGGCTGGTGTTGAGGTACCTCTGGCCGCGACGGCCGTGGCGACGAGTATGGGCGTCTGTCCTGTGCGGAAGCGGCGCAGCGCCTCCTCGCGCTCGCGCTGCGACCGGTCGCCGTGGATCGACGTCACCGGGTAGCCCTGGTGGTCCAGGTACTCCTCCAGCTGGTCCGCACCTACACACATACATCGTCAGTGATGTACTGTTATTTTAATACAATGGAGTGACGAGATGAGAGTAGTCTGCCTCGTGGCAAAAAAAGAAAGCATCACGCCTGCCCATAACAGTAGCAGTGCCAGAATAGGGTAGATGACTGATCTTTAAATCGTTGAAACCAATAGCTTTGATGAAGAATTAAAGTAAATATAGTATGTTTATTGAAAAAAACATTTAAATCGGTTATTAATGTTCTGATATATAAGCGTTTAAGGTTTTTGGTACAGCCAACTCTGTCCCTTTCCCACAAAACACAAAATTACATCACGCCTTACTTGTCAGAATAGAATGTATATGGCGTACGGAGAACTGACGTCACAATTTGCTGTTTCTTCTCTCTGTCTAGCATGATATTAAAATGCTTATAAGTTGCTTATTTTTGATCAGATTTTCATTTTCTTTTCATTAATAGGCTATATTTATGGGCCACATTTTAATAGGATAATAAAAAAACAGTCATCTAGCCTATTGGGAACTTGTACAAAATCCTGCGCCGCACGTCACTGCGCTCGTCACCCTGAGATGTTAGACGTCAAATATCTTCATGCCCAGGATTTTTTCAGGTAGGCGACAGTCACCTGATTTGAAGGGCACAGGGGCAAATAAGCAATATGCTAGACGACTGGTATTTTTTTTTATTGTCCTATTAAAATGAGGCCCATAAATATAGCCTATTAATGAAAACAAAATGAAAATCTGATCAAAATTAAGCAACTTATAAGCATTTTAATATCATGCTGGACAGAGGAAATTATGACGTCACTTCTCTGTACATATAAATTCTATTGACAAGTATGGCGCACAGAGAACTGACGCATACGTGGTGAGCATTCTGCGATCCCCAAGTCAATCGTCGACATTATGAGTACTGCCCCTCCCCCCATTCCCCCTTACGATAAATACAGATTAATCAACTCACCCTTCTTAGTCTCAACAAAGACGAGTACCAGCTGGTCCTCCTCAGGGCGCGCGCGCTGCAGCATGTCGGACGCGTTCAGCAGGTCCAGCAGGTACGAGCGCTTGTTGCACTCTTCTACCCACACCACCTGGGTAAAAGAGAACATAATATACATAACCAAAAGGTCAACAATACTGAAGGGTATGATGCATATTGCACATTGTACACCTCATTATGAACAAGTTTTACTATGGGGCCAATATTGAACTCGCGAAAAAAAACCAGCTTTTCCATACATTTTGTCCAAGGTCAATGAACCTTTTGTATGGAACAGCTGATATATATTTACGCGATTTCAAAGTTGCCCCCATAATAAAAGTTGTTCATAATGATGAGTACATACATACTCTTCAGTATTGTTGAACCTTTTTGTTACACATTGTATAAATATACCGTAGCCGGAGCGGGTCGCTACTATTTAATATAAAAAATATATAAATTTATACAAAGCCTTCTCATACCTTCTGCGTAATATTCTCGGAGGTGGAGCCGACTCTCCCCACGGCCAAGAACACGTAGTTGTAGAGAAAGTCCTGCGCCAGCACTTGTATCTGCTTGGGGAAGGTGGCCGAGAACATGAGCGTCTGCCGCTCGCCCGTTTTCGGCATCGTGTGGCTCTCCACTATCTTACGGATCTGTGGCTCGAAACCCATGTCTAACATGCGGTCGGCCTCGTCTAGTACCTGCAAAATACGAGTTTCAATATAAGCCATGGTAGCCTAATCGGGAGATCGCTTGACTTGTAATCGTGAGGTCGCGGGTTCAAACCCACACCCGTACCCAAAGACTATAAATCCTGTTGACTGCTCGTCCGACTTCCCCTCAAACTAAAATTAGCAGTTTAAAAACCACTGCTAGCCACGCTACGAGTACGTCAGAATCTCATTGTATTTCATATCTCAGATTGCGTCATCACAGTGATTGGCCAATCGCAAGCATAGAACGTTACCTCGCCCCCTGTCCGCATCGGTGAGTCGCGTTTGCAGGAGAAATTATGTTCACGAGCCATCAACGGGCTATATGATCTGTGCCCGTGTGACCAGTGAGCTCTTTGGAGTTCAAGTACGGATACACATATACCACCGGCTTTTCGGTGAAGGGAAACATTGTGGGGAAACTTGCGTACGTCCGTAGAAGAAATTCAATGGCGTATGTGAATTCACCAACCTGCACCTGGGTCAGCGTGGTGGATGGCCCATTCGCCTTTCGAGGGTAGGCCTAAATCCAGCGGTGGACAATTAAAAAGGCTGCTTATGCTTATGCAATATAAGCTACCTAATAGGAACAAACCCAATCAAAAAATTGTGTTACTATAATGATTGCACTATCACATTATTGACCAAGCGAAGCGAAGGTATCTTGTGTCTAATGGGAACATGTCGGCGTTAGTAAGTATATTTGTTTCATGATAACCAGCGAAAAGTTGATCCAATGTTTATGAAATTATGAAAGCAAATACATGTTCGAATACGAGCCAATATGGTCAAGCGGCTAGGAAGATATGGGAGTCGCGAGGTCTCAGTGCGCGAACTACTAGTAATTAGGTTAGTGAAATCCTGTTAAATATTTTTTCCTTCTACAAGTATTGAAGGTGAAGGGCCGATAGGGTTTACGTATATGGATTTCAGAACATGATATACTACAGATTACGAATGATTTTTTGTTGAAGAAAAACGTCGTAAGACCTGCATGTATCTGAAGAAATTCGCAACGGGCGATAGCGTAGAGGAAAATCTTCCAACTGCTCTTCCAGACCTGTGCCCATCTATGATACAATCAATTATAGCTCAAAGATTCGCGCCGCAGGACATGAACTCAAATCCTAACACTAGATTAAACTTTTTTTTACCTTTAATTTACTTTTGCATAAAACAACATGTTTCTTGTGTGGTTAGTACTCCGGATAACTACTGATCTCAAATTGCACACAACAACAACATCTATAACTAATAATTATAATATTCCAAATATTATACAGGGTGACTGGTAGAACAATTGCAATACTCTAGGATATCATTTGTACTCACCATCATGAACATCTTTTACTATGGGACAAACGCTGAAATCGCGAAAAAAATATCAGCTATTCCAACAAAAATAGACTTTAACCATGAAAAAAATTTATGAAACAGTTGTTTTTTTTCGCGATTTCGGAGTTGGTTAAAGTTGTTCATAATGGTGAGTTCAATGATATCCTATAGTATTGCAAGTGGTGTACCAATCATACTATATTTCATTATTATGTATGTGTTACCAAGTGTCGGCAGTGGTCGAGCGCGACGCGGCCGCGCACGAGCATGTCGACGAGGCGGCCCGGCGTCGCCACCAGCAGGTGGCAGCCGCGCTCCAGCTCGCGGAACTGGTCATGGATCGGGGAGCCGCCGTATCTGCAACACAACATACATACATCCACTGAAGAGAGAAGTGAATAGAACGGAAATGTGACGGGCCGCGCTAGCCGGCATTGCAAATGCGCTTAATGTCAATTCTACCAATAGTTTTTAGACTGAGAATACACAAAAAGACAATTTAAATTGACGCGTAGGAAACCAAACCACATTGCATCGTAATTAGATCAATTTTAATCTGTTGCATATGGCATTTCAAGCGTTTTACTCAAATGCGCGTCCAAAGATTGGCACTTTTTCGTCGTAGGTTCTATACAAATAAGTGTGAAACTGGCGACAGCGGTTTTCCATAAAATTGCTTTACAGCAATGTTTTGACAGCCGTTCTACCTAAGAAGGGCTAAGTAGGGCTTTCGCTTTTCTGTGCATACATCACTACCAGCGCCACAAGATTTCAACTGACAATATAATGAGTATTTGGAATAGCCATGTTTTAACGTTCTGTTATTTTTAAACACAAACAAAAATCCAATATTGTGCGTGTGGTACACAGTGGACCACTTACGGTGCTGGAACAGTGAACCGGTTCACTGTGTGCCATATTGCTATGTGGTATACATTGAATGTAAGTAAATCATATATTTTTTTATATCAATGTATATTTTTAATAGGGAATATGCATGTATTTTTTATTGACTCACAACAAAACAAATCAACGAAAATAAAATTTTGATATGTGCAAAAATACCGAAGTTATAAACAGTTTAGTTTCATGTTAGACAGGGAGGGCACTATAGTGGCCAATGACGGCATAGTACACGATTCCAAACAAATTCTATACATGCACTTGTTTTGCTAGAAAGGGACAGATGATTCCCACCCAAATACTTTGAACGCTTATATTTCAGAACTTTACCAGCCGATTTCAATATTTTTTTCGATGTAATATCAGATTCAGTTAAACTCTCCTCTTATCTTTAATATTTGAAACACATGCAAACTCCCTATTGGAAACGCGGTTTTTTTTTATGCTTTGTTTGACGAGAATACGAGACGTCCGGCTCCTGAACGAACAAAATCCTACGCCGCACTACACTGCGCTCAACACACTGAGTTATTAGAAGAAATAATGGCGCTGCATGGATTTACGAGCGCATGAAGTTCAAAAATCGTAGTGTTCTATTTAAGTGCTGAATTACTACTTGTGCGCGTGACATAAATGTGGTGTTATCACTTCCACCACATTTTATCTAATGTGGTCAATCATGACTGCCTTTTTGTGTAGTTTTTAAAACTTCATAGAAGCTTCTAGTAAAGTCTCTACTGCTTTACTAAGGCAAACTTGAACTTAATAATGAATTTTAATACGATTTCCACTAAAACTAAGCTTATACTTAAGCTTAGGCTTGTTTAATATACTATCATGTATATTAAAATTGACGAATTAAAATATAAATAAATATAAATATTGTATCGTGTTGTATTAAAATTTAAATATGTAAATACTTGCAAAACACACTGGCAGAATGCACAATATGTGATGCCAAACATGAAGATGAAAAAAGAACTAGGGTGGATTATTCCATGGTAACGTCAAAATAAAGGCATACTCACACGACACAGGGGCGTACACGGGAGCGGTAGGCGAACTTCCTCGCCTCGTCGAATATCTGTGTGGCAAGCTCGCGAGTCGGAGCAAGCACTAGTCCCAGAGGGTACTGTTTGCGTCGGTTATACGGCCTGCGAACAATAACAGTACAACCGTCAATCAAAAAACAAGGATAGTAACACAATTGCCATTTTCCAAAAACATCGTTTATCTCATTTTATCATTTGTCAAGGTGATTTAAAAAAAAAATATAGAGCCCGCCATTGTAATTCGTTGTCTTAAATTAGAAAATTTTGAGGCCTAAATCAGTCATCTGTTATTTAGATTTTAGATAACAGAAATTGGGCTGACTGCTATTTTTTATAACAACGGAGTATACGATTGACCTTAACCTTAAGAAAACTAACGTGGTTTTGACACATTTTTGTTTCGTATAGTCGGAGTATCCGATTTAATTAAACGAGTACCAATAGTACGAGTAGTAGGGGCCCTATTTTTGAATCGTACGCAAAGATGCGAGCGGAGCCAACTTTCGAACGATATTGAACATTATTCCAAACAAGATAGTTCGAAGGCAATCACCGCCCGCATGCGTACGATAAAAAAATAAGGCCCCTGGTGATACATTCGTATTGTTTAGGCTCACTGGTTATATACCGGGTAACTAAAGATTGACGAATGAAGAATATTGAAGATTGATTGCTGTGCATTGACGACTATACAGCATGGCATAAACCATACGGACATCTGAACCCATCCTAATTTGCTATAGGCACAGAAAGACTTGTAAATCTTACTAAGCTGGTATGCGGATCATGTAGTTTGATAACGCAGGGGCTAGTGTGTACTCACCCCATATTCTTGACGGGCCCGGCCTCGTACATCTGGTTGAGTATGGGCACAAGGAAGGCGGCAGTCTTGCCGGAGCCGGTCTGCGCGCACGCCATGACGTCACGGTGCCCCAGCACGATCGGGATGGCATACTTCTGCACCGGCGTGGGATGGTCGTAGCGCGCCGCGGCGATGTTCGTACGCATTATCTCCGTCAAGTTAACATCCTCAAACTGTGGATAAATACAACCAAATGATAAGGTTGACAAATAAAAACTGAAAATCTTATATTTAGCCCAGGAAAATTAGGGGTTGACCTAAAATAAAAATAGCTTTTTGTTTTCTACGTATTGTAACGTAACCTATCTCTCGTATATAAGGTCTAAAATTAAGCAAAATGCGTTTCCGAAACAATCCAAAATTTAAATTTTTGCCTTTTTTGAAATAAATAAGAATGTCCAAACATTTAGATTAATATTAATATTCTCTAATAAAAGCAAAAAAAAAAAGGGGAATATTTTTTTTCGATACGCCAATTAATTTCTGAGATACACATACTTTTCAAAGTAAGCGCTCGTTGAAATAAATAAGAATGTCCAAACATTTAGATTAATATTAATATTCTCTAATAAAAGCAAAAAAAAAAAGGGGAATATATTTTTTCGATACGCCAATTAATTTCTGAGATACACATACTTTTCAAAGTAAGCGCTCGACACTAATTTCCGCAGGCTGGCCCTCGCCGCGTGTGACGTCATCATACAATTCGCACAATTTGTCGCACGCTGGCCTTGTACGGTTCACTACGAACCGTTACATTCGACCGTGATTCACTACTACTTCGATTCAAAATTCCAAGGTCATATTTGCTTAATTACATTTTTTACTGTTTGTACGGTCGCAAATAAAGCCGCTGAATTTTTTTATTTTTAATTCGCAAGAACCGCCATGCTAAGTCTCGTCGATTGATTGGGCTAATTTGTCAATTATGGAAAAATATCAACAGTCTAACATCAAATCCGAGAGCTAGAAAGGCGGACGGGAAACGATCAGCGAAATTTTGGCCTATTAGGCCAAGGGTTCACGAAAAGAGTGTTGGGCATACGGAATTCTACGGCTCAATCTAATGGCACACACTAGTTGGCTACACTCAAACAGATAAAGTCGCTTCTTAATCCTCAAGTCGTATGAAAAAAGATCACTTTTAACGATTAGGCGTAGTTACAGTAGTTTTTAAGTAACTTTATCTTAAGCATAATTATGTAATTTCTGGTGTAAACAATAAAAAGTTTAATACATTTAAATATTCTATATGATTCTCCTCATTATGCAAGATGAGATTCTTCATTACTGTTTCCCAGGAAGTTCAATATGGGTGTTTTTAAAACCAATGTAAACATGTTACCCTTTCTGCATAACCATGCCATATCACAGACCGTACATTATATGGGCTTTATATTCCAAAGTTGCCCCTCGCAAAATCAATGATATTTAGTCGAAAGCCAAGAACTATATATGTTACAGTCGAACATCCGTCTTAGTAACTTTTACGGTTGAAAATAGAAAAAAATAGCGAAACAGTGCCTAATTTTTAACTTTTTTTAGTTACATGTCCTAATTACAGCACAAAGTCACATAAAAAATAATCTTCTAAAAGATAAAATAGTATTTTGGAGAACATTTTATGGTTGAAAAGTTATTAATTTCGATACTTTTCGAGTAATCTGAAAAAAACTTTAAAAATCGCAGCTTGACACGCACGAATCTGCGTAACCGCCACGTTTTTGCTCCGCTAAATGTGACCCTACCTGATACAGCTTTAGACTGATGATCTATCTCATTAAAAAATGTGCTTGAAACGAGGAATATCCTAGCCTAAACTTCGCACTCGAGGCTTTGACTACGTGGTGGACCGATGTTAGCAACGAAATATCAGGTCAGTCTTGGTCAGTTTTCAAATGGGTCAAACACCCACCCGCCCTTGGTGGGTCGGACGATACGCGGCCTTACTTAAAATAAATCTCAACCGTTAGTCACTGCTTAAGATGCTCTGCCGTTCTCTCTGACGAGAAGTGTAACATGCAAGAACAAGACAGAGAAGTTTAAGCAGTGGCTAAGAGAATCGAGATTATTTTAGGTAAGGCTGACGATTGTTAGTCCCGGTAATAATAACCGCTAAGACATGTACAGGTTGACAAAAAAGTATTGACACAGAAACTTTTTTCTCTCCTGGAAATACTATGGAATACCTGGGAATACTATGACTGTCATAAATTCAACCAATCGTCTTCTTCGGACGTACTACAGGGTTGCCAGCCTTTAGAACTGTTTGCTATAGAAGCGCCCCTATTAATGTCTAATTAATTTTCCAAGCAGAGGGTTCGGGCTTTATTTTTTTTATAAGCCTATAGGAAGAAAAGGTAACGCTTGTACTTGTTTTGTTTTCGATGTTACCTAATTATTGTATGTGGTGAAACAGTAATTACAGCAATATGTTACCTATTGGCTATGAATTAACTTTCTAGTAGTATCTTATTATTAATATACTTGACTGCTTACTAGTGTGTGTACACGTGCGTGACATCACCTGCCGGCTCCAACGGAAGATCAGCGCCGGTTGTAACCAACCGGCACCATGCTGAGTGGGGGCCGTTTTGCGGCAAAAGACGAAAGATTACAATTTCTTGTTTTTCCTAATTTCCTTTGTTTGTGTGCTATGTTTTTTTTCGCAAATAAACTACTGTCTATTGTTATTGTCTACTAGGCCTACCTATATTTAGACCCAAATTAGAAGTTCATTAACCTGAGAGTACTCAACATGATTACCTACATTACAGAGCTACTACAATCCCACATCTTAATACCAATGGGCCCTCTGCCAAATCCAAAATTTTCCACAGTTAATTTATGTTAAGGAATGTCTATTTTTAAATTGAAGATTACTACGCGAGTCTTGTTTAAATATGTCCCATATGACTCATGATACGGCTCTATCAGCCGATCTACGTGTCTATCAATTCCCGGAGAGTAACTTGCGACAAAACTTTGCATTCAATTAGATAACATTTCATTTAACCTTCGATTTTTCCGGAGAACTGTTTTCCTTATCTTATCTTGTAATAGTTTTTACAGATTTGTCTATAGCAAAACTTGATGATAAGCTATCCCAACCTATTGTGAATAGATAGATTACTAAAAATTACTTTTGTTTGAAAAATTATCCCAATTTCAAATGGGTGTGGTAGGATGCCTGGACCTGAGAATGTCCTAAAACTGCATCCAGAACCACCGGAGGATGGGCAGCAGTCTTCTCGGTTAACGTTGGTGAGTATTCTGCGATCCCCAAGCTGCCTGCCAAGCTTGGAGAATATGGCAACCCCTCCCTATTAAGGGGGAGGCCTACCATAAGACACGGATTAAACCCCTCTATAGTTTGCAGTGGACGTCTTCCGGCTGTTGATATGTGTGATGTGATAAAGTAAAGCAAGAATCTTGGGATTTGAGGGTGGTGCTGTGGTTAAATGTCTTTAGGTTTAGATAGCATAAGATGTTGACATAACAGCTGAGTTAGATTGACATTTGTTAGAATGGAATAAAGTTGATATTGTTAAGTTCATAATTCGTATAGGCTGAGTGGCCAGCCCTAGTAACAGAGTTATTGTGCCGCCCGCAGGCCTCTGACATAGCTTTACGGTTCTCTGGAATCTGGATCAAACAACCGATACCAATAATTAGCCATGTCATTCGACCCACGGTACCACTCAGATAGATATAAATGCCACTCGCGGTCACCCATCCGAAGGCTGACCGGGTCGTCCGTTGCTTAACATCGGTGATCTATCAGAAACACTATATCAGAGCTACGCTACGAGCGCTAAAGTTGAAATTTAACCATAACGTTTAAAACGTACGTTGTACGAACATTGTTTTTAATCATGACGTTTATACTCTGTCCATTATGTTATTTGTTTTTGACAGCTCATAAAAAGTTGACCTTGTCAACACAACCTTGTTAAGTGTCTAGCAAATTCTATCTCATAGAAATAAATAAGCATAACCTCCTTACAGACATAATTCTAGATCAAACTTATAATAATTTTAATAATTATTATTATTTATTTATTTCAGAACCAAAAATAGAACTTATGTATTATGTGGGATATAATTTGATAGACGCTTTACAAAGTAATGTCGTCAACTTATTAAGAGCTGTCATAAAGCGTTTAACATTATGGACAGAGTATAGTTCACAAAAGGGGACGGTCGTGACCAAAACACGACGGTCCCACTTTGCACAAATTATAACAGTAGGGTAAGGGTAGGGTAGGGAGTAACTTACACTGGAAATGAATTCTGGCACGCGGTCACCGCTCGCCTCCACCGGTATGTCCTCGTATTTGGAGAAATTGATACCCGTATTGCCGGTGCCAAACAGCTCCAACTCCTGCCGCTCGTCGCGAGGTAGCGGGACCGTCCAATCATTCTGAAACATTCGCATGGTACAGCTGTTACCAACTTACAGGTATGATAGATAGTATGGTTATGAATGATTTTGAAGTACAAGCTGGTTGTTGCGCGAGGTAAAATGTGACGTGAGTTTTGACCCATAAGACAGCTTTTAAAATGATACAAGATCAGCGATCAGTGTTCCGAGAAGGAAAAATGTTTTTTTGCAAATGATATAATTTATTCACAAAAAAATGGGGTTTGTCATTAGTCTTATTATATGTATTTCATTTTATTTATAGTTCTCCTATTTTGCAGTTATTTGGCTTATAAATTTGGTTTATGGTTTTGATTACACATACTAGGAGAGCAGGCGTATGTGTATCGAGATGAAATGAAATTGTCCTTCTTATCCAGCGAAACCAAGACAGCGGTAGATGCGTGGTCATGTTTTGCGCTACAAAAAGAGTACTAAACCAAACCAAAATGTTTGGTCTTAAATGGTCTGCAAAGATGTGATGTGCTTTTTGAGTAATAATATCACGACTTATAAAAAATAATCGTATCTGGTCAAGATTGTAGCTGAACAGAGAAGATTGGCGAAAGATGAATCGATTCTTGCCTAGGCGATTCAGCCCTAGTCAAACAAGACAGCGATTTTTAAGCAGGCAGCGAAACGAAAGCGGTTTGAGTATGAAGATGAGTGATGCACCTCCCGTTGTGTGCATACCTGGTCCCTGCGAGGGGACGCACACGGTGGGGGTGCGGCGCACGTCGCGCGTCTTCAGTACTTTTTGAGTAAGTATATCGCGACTAAATATAAAAAAGCCCGTATCACATTTCTTCACACAAGCGATATAGGCATAGGCGACGCAGTCTATCAGACACGGCGGCATGTTTTGTTGGTAATGTCAGCGGAAGCGGTATGAAGATGAGTGATGCACCTACATGTGTGTGCCTACCTCTTCCCTGCGAGAGGCCGTGCGGCGCACGTCGTCAGAGGCCCAGCGAGAGTTAGAGCGTTCGTCCGTGCGTGGCTCCGGCTCCTTCCAGCGGTCGTTCCGCGGCGCGGGCGGCTCGTAATCCTCGTCGCGTCGGATGTCGCGCGACTCGCGTGACGACCCGCCGCCGCCGCCGCCAGCGCCGGCGCCGGCGCCGCCTCCGGCCCCGCGGCCGCGCTCCTGCCATCTCTCCGACTCGGACCACCGGTCTGTGTCGCCATTCTGGTGTGTAGTCTCGCGACCTCCTATAACACAGTCTTCGTAACCAACACCGAAATATTTACATAAAGCATAAAGCCCGCTGTGCGGCATGGCTTCTCCTTTATTTACCTGTCACATATTTTTTTTGCAGTTTCGGTAAAAAAAAAGTCGCCTAGTATAAACTTTTTGTTGGCGTGGTGACATTTAAATGCCGCACAGCGGGGAAATCTCGCTCTGCCCGGCACATAAATAGTTCGTCTCTCTATTCTTTTGTTGAATTGGGTGACGAGACGATCGAGGCAGTCGCCTGGTGGTAAGGGTCACGCCTGCCCATAACAGTAGCAGTGCCAGAACTGTGAACTTCCGAACAAAATCCTGCGCCGCACTGCACTGCGCTCGTCACCCTGACATATTAGATGTGAAATATCTTTATGCCCAGTAATTTCTCCGGTAACATTGCCCTTCAAACCGAAACAAAGTAATGCTTGTTCACTACTGCTTGGCCGTTGATAACTGACAAAGATGTGGTACTTCCCCAGGCGGACTCTGCAAGAGTCCTACCACTACAAAACTCTCTTGTATAAAACAAGAGCTTGTTCAACTTATCTAGTCAACGTTTCTGGTAATAAATAAGTTTCTTAGAATGGTTTTCTAATGTCACCAACTAAAAGTTTATACTGGGCGATTTTTTTTAACTTAAACAGGGAAATTTGGATGGGACAGGTACATAAAGGAGAAGCCTATGTATGATAATATGGTGATGCGAGCGAAAATGCTTTATTGTAGACATGCTTTTGATGGTTTTTCTAACAGAGAAATTTGAAAGCTGAAAATCTCTCAAACCACTTTACTATGCCATAGTGATTCAGTGTACTTACCAGCCGTGATCAAATTTTCCGTTTTTGGTTAAATGAAGTCACCCAGTATTAAGATATAAGATAAGAGATTTAACTTAGACCGTAACTAATTATTAACTGAAAATTACGTATAGAATATGCGACTGTCATACTGCATCTGCGGGACTACATAAATTGCAGAAACTGTAGAGCACACAGTATTAATGCACACAGTTGAGAAAGGGACAACATCAAGGCCGTAGGCAGGGGGTGGCTTTTGGGGGTCCAACCCCCCCCCCCCCTCCCGAAATGGCTATTATTAAATATTAATTATTTTAATTATTAATTAAATTATTAGCTTTATTTTTATACATTGTTAAATTACAAGAAGATAACACCACCACCAACTTAATCTACTTAATGATTACAGAATAATGAAGTTTTCATAACATTTACTTTCAGAAAAAACTATCTATACAAGCTTGGTGTGTATTAAGCCATAATGGGGATAATTGTATTCATCTTTGACAATGGTACCATGCAAGGCCGTAAGCAGGGGGGGAGGACCCCCAAACCCCCCCCCTGCCTACGGCCTTGCATGGTACCATTGTGGGGGGGGGGGGGGGGGGTCCAAACCCCACCGATAGATAGCATGGGCGTCCATTAATTACTTGAGATGATTTTGGCGAATTTCCGACCCCCTCCCGCCTTGGTGTGACGTCAAATGTCATGAGATTTGGCTCAACCTCCCTCCCTCGCTCCCTTCCCTTTTAATCTCACATAAGATTTTTCAAAATGCGTATTTTAGTGTAATTACTGTGCTTGATTTGTGTTGGATTTTCAGTAATACCAAACTGCAACTTGAATCACGCTCTGCCCGCCTAGCACGCGAGCCGTGATAAACGTCTATCCACTCTTTTTTCCCCGCGAAAACGAGACAGACGTATCCATATTCTAGCTTTATCACTTTCCCGCGCGGGGAATGACCAATTAGTCCTCGGCGCATAAGGGGCCAGATTTAGCCAGTTTTCTCGCAATTTTAAACTGTTTCTTGCAGGGAAAAAATATTACGTGATATTTGCCGAGACCCCTTCATTGAGATTGGGTGAGATTCGGCTCGACCCCTCCCCCCCTAAACGCCTCACGTTATTAATGGACGCTGCCGATGGAGAACTTTCCTTTCTATAAGAAGTCGGTTATAAATAATGATAATGATAATGAGAAGATAACGTAAACACAGCATAGAAAACTAGCAGTACTAACAGAGTAATATACAAAGGCTAGGCTTGCATAGAATGGGATATAATGGTCGCAGATCCGCAATAAAGAGTATGGTATGGTAGTGATGAAGGAACTTGCCGTTTACAGCAAAAATTTGTAAAATCATTCAAACAAGTCTTGCTCACGCGCTATGTTATTGGTATGTGCAAGAGTGACTAAGAAAATGCCTATGTTGCCGTTGATGTCGAAGTACTCCAGCTAATGAAGCCATATTAAATAGCTCATAAAGCTCAAACTGGATTGCACTTACCCTGCGCTGCGTTGCTCGGTGAGGTGGTGCGCGGAGCGGGCTCATTTTCTTAAATATAATTATAACAAATTAAATATATTTTTTACAATTCCATACAATATACTCGAGAGGTGAGCCTTAAGTTTTAACCGAGCTCCGCAACACTGCGTAAGTGCTTGACTTAAGTAAGTACAGAACATCTTAAACAGGTACAGCCATCTCAGTGTCCACAGTAGTGAATATTGTAAGTAGGTTAATTCATGTTAATTGAAACAAGATAAGATAATAATAGCAATTGTTACCTTCCAGACAATTACTTAATAAAATCAAATCATTTAATTGATTAATTTGTTTTTCGAATTTAGACTTTTTTTTAATGGCATTAAATATCTTATTTGTTTACGTCTTAATAATAGTTATGTAGCATGTCACAACACTACAAGGTGTTTAAGAACGAAGTTGTCTTGTGTTAGAACAAGACAATTATCAGCTTTAGTATTCAGTAGTGGAAGTACTTATACTACAAGGAATTTCCAAGTATCTACAAAAGTGTATAATAGTGGAATTAGTTTACTTCTAAGTAGTGAACAGATTGGAATTATTTAAGAGGTATTCAGTTACATTCAGCATTCGCCACTACAATTGGTGGCGTAATCTAACTATGGTAGGTACGGCAGTAGTGATGCTTACGTCACAACCATCCAATAAAATTCTACTTGATATTTTTTACTATCTATAATATAAACAAATGTGGACTGGCAACTAATAAGACATCAAGTATAGGAAATCAACACTACTATCGCGCATCGTATATAAAAACGCTTACATAGTTTTACATCTAATAAAAAAACTACTGCGACTGTGAACACTAAAGATACTTAAATTCTCGCATCTTCGTGAATCAATTTGAATGCCTGTTTCTAAGAGTTAAACGTATAGGCTGAGGTGGCATATAAATTCTAGCATCAGCATGCCAGAAACAGAATCTATATTTCGGATGAAGGTCTGTTTTGTATCCGCGTAAACTGAGGCCGCATAAACCGACGCCATCGCAAGGTTTACGTACCCAAACAGCATCCAGAGCTACCGTCCTAATACCAATGATGAAACTAAGACTACTACGAAATCGCGCCGGTTATAGGGCTTATACATAAAAGCGTTGCGTGATAGTGAAGCTAAAATCACGGCGAGAACATTTGTCCTGGGTAGCCACGGTTGGTGTTGCCCGTGATAGAATCGCGACGTTGCAACGCTCAAGTGTGTAGACACAGATGTGTACGCACAAGGTATTAGAGTACTTACCGCGGTCTCTGCGCGGGTAACGCGAATCGTAGCCGCGATCCGAGTCTCTATCGCGATCGCGGTCGTCGCGCCGACCACCGCGGTCATAGGTCCGCGAGTTACCTCCGAATGATGAACGGCCGTCCCGTGACTCGCTGGGACGAGCGTCTAAGCTTGGAGGCTTAGACTCTTCTCCTGCACAGATAATCGACACTAAACAAACGCTCAGCATCTACCAGCACCTTGATTACGTTGGCTGTCACATCATACAATAGGCTAGAGACTGTTTTTTTTTAATTGTCCTATTAAAATGTGGCCCATAAATATAGCTGATTAATGAAAAGAAAATGAAAATCTGATCAAAAATAAGCAACTTATAAAGCATTTTAAGATCATGCTAGACAGAGAGGCGATACAGCAAATCGTGACGTCAGTTCTCTGTACGCCATATAAATTCTATTCTGACAAGTAAGGCGTGACGTCATTTTTTGTTTTGTGGGAAAGGGACAGACTTGTCCCTACCAAAAACTTTAAACGCTTATATATCAGAACATTACTAACCGATTTAAATTATTTTTTCAATAAACATTCTATATTTACTTAAATTCTTTATCAAAGCTATTGGTATCAACGATATAAACATCAGTCATCTACCCTATTCCACTCCCGTACAACCCTCTCGCTCGCTCGGTGAGAGAGTCGGTATGAGTCCGATTGCGAGTAACAGCTGATATAATCAAGATGCTGGTTTCTTAATAGCCGAATAAACGTTCGATCACGGCTTGCGATATAATCGTGCGTAAGTATCGAAAAATTGTGAATCTACCGCACGGGCTTTGATTTGAATGAGCCCTTAACAGACCTTATCTAGGACCTGGGAAATCGTAAAAGCCAAAAATATATTTATATCAGAGTACACTTCCTTATCTGTCTATGGACCTATCCTGGCATGTAGATGGATGTAAGATAATTTTGATCGTACGAAAAGCACAGGCAGCCAGGGGCTTATTGCGGTTAAGTTTGAAGGCATTGAAAATCGCGTGCAAATCCGCTCGGTCACATACGCGGAGTTAGAACGAATCGTTCTAACTCGTTCTGAACGAATCGTTCTAACTCGTTCTGAACGATTGGGATACGAAAGGAACGTGCGCAATAAGGTCCCTAGTAACCGCAAGTAAAACAGAGGCACCAGCCATGTAATAAACGTCAGCATTGAGATGGGGTCAACAACAGCTAATTCAATTATATCATTAAATCAATATGATAAAAAAATTACAAAACTCGATTGATTTTACTAAATGGTAGATAAATTAACATCATAATCATAACAAATTAAAGGTATAGCTAGCGGCACGTATCTTTAGCGCTGAGCGAGGGGTACCTCTCTTTCACTCACCCCACCCTTACCCTATGCGAGAAAGAGAGTCACCGCTCGCTCACCGCTAGACTTACGTGCCGCTACTTATAACAATGGTAAAAACTAAACAAAAGCAAGAACTCATCAATAGAAATAAACAAGAATGGTCTGGGCAATTGTCACAACAAAAAAAATTACTGATCACCGCTATTATTTTTCAGTAGACTATAGTACTATAATAAATTAGCCCAGTAACACACAAACCTTTTGTTTTCTATTTAAGCAGAGGGGGTCTTGTTAAGGAAACCATTATAAATAATTCATTAACGAAATTCTGGGGAAAACCACCTGAATAATTATGACACAGTAATGTTTTGGATGACTCATCGCCTTAACATCTTAAATGCGAAAGTAGCTCTGTTTCTCTAGCCCGCTGTCTGACTGTTTACCATGATTTCAATTCATGGAAACATACGAAGGAATCTTGATCTTTGGCAAGAAAGTATCACAAATAGGTATGTGTGGTGGTTTTTTGGAATTTAAAGAAATGGGTTGAGTGTTGGTATTATTATTTCCTAGTAGCAGTACCCTGCGGTTTCACCCGCGATTCCCAGGATAAAAAATGAACTTTAAGTAAGTAAGGACCTGGGTATGTCCTTAAACTGCAACCAGACCCACCGGAGGACGGGCAGCAGCGTCCTTTTGGTTAACGGTGGTGAGCATTCTGCGATCCCCAAGCCGCCTGCCAAGCGTGGGGATTATGGCAACACCAGCCATTGGCTATTGGGAGGCCTTCGTCCAGCAGTAAACGTCTTATGGCTGACGACGAAGTAAGTAAGTTCGTATAGGCTGAGTGGCCAGCCCTAGTGTCAGAGTTTATGGGCCGCCCGAAGGCCATGGCCAGGCTAGTTTACTATTACAACAACTGTCAGTAGTTGTAATAGAAACTAGAACAAACAACCGGGACCAACAATTTAACGTGTCATCCGACCCACGGTAGCGCTCAGAAATAAATGCCACTCACGGTCACCCATCCTAAGACTGACCGGACCATCCGTTGCTTAACATTGGTGATCGTTTAGAATCACCTAGACAAGCTACGCCACGAGCGCCACGAACGAAATATACCTCCAAGGCACAAATTACCTGATCCATATTCGTTCAGATGTTTTGTGTGATTCGATAACAAACATTCAAACTTTCACATTCATAATACTAGCAGGAAAATATTCATCGTTCATTATTATCAGCCAGAGACATCCACTGCTGGACGAAGGCCTCCTCCTTAATAGAGAGGGTTTGCCATAATCCCCACGCTTGGCAGGCAGCTTGAGGAACGCAGAATGTTCAGCACCGTTTACCAAGAGGACGCTGCCGCCCATCCTCCGGTGGTACTGGATTCAGTTTTAGGACATACCCAGGTCCAAATATTACTACGGGTAAAATATCAGATTGCACTCCACATCTATAGATTAATTCAAAATCAAACATGATACATGAAGCAGTTAAGTTCATGACTCATTGTTGAATAAATCCCAACCAAAACAAGACATCAAGTGCAAGGTGGAAGACAATATGCTGGGAGTAGAGAATATGATACTCACACTGGCTTAAGTTTCAGTTTGACCTACATTTCTTTGTAGGTCAACAGTAGTGTATAAATAGCGGAAAATGTTGGGTGCTAACTGCTTTAGAAATAGACCTATTTGTTATTATGTTCCTTTTGCTGATAACTACGAGTCCAATGTGCTAAATACACTGTAAATAACTACGTAGTAAAATATCCTAAGTGTCTATTCAACTTAATCTGCCTTTCAACTCAGCAGACTATACATTTTAATTAATATTTATTTATACATGCGGAAATTATCTAATGATTAAATTATTATAGCTATGAGCCTGTGTTGTCTGAAAGCTGGGCTTGTCGAGTCGACCCTCCTTCCATTTATTTCTGCCCTAAACTTCAATGGATTAGTTATATTGGTGACTGTTAAGCTCTAGATCACCATTTCCGAAGATATAAAAACGCTGAATGAGTAAATGAAAAATTGCAGTCGGTGAAATTCCTGAGAATTACATTACAACAGTTCAGAAAAAATAACATTTTGAATCTAAACAAGTTTTAGTACCTAAAATGGGATTATAGGTCATGCCCAGTTATATAAATGAAAAAATGCTTGGATCGAAGTATTATTTACTTCTAAACCTTTGTAATGTTATTCTCAGTAATTTCAACGACTTGCGATTGTTCTTAATTATGTTCAGTGATTTTATACATTCAAAAATGAAATGCGCGAGCGAAATAGGGTCGCGTAGCATTCTGAGCCTTAAGGCTGCCCTGCCAATCCTGCCAGTCTTTTGTGGCTTGTCAATCCTTAAGAAATATTTTATTGTCACTCTTTTTAAAAATCTCCATGTTAGAGCTACATAATAAGGCAAAAAACCTTCAGAGGAAGGATATTTTCACATCTTGCAAGTAAATGGAAGACATGACCAAGGTAACTGATCGCCAGATTCCAAAGATATAAGAGCCTTTTGATCGTGAAAATTCAATTCTCTTCAAGAATTAGATCAAGCATCTATCTAACTCAAGCTGTATCGATATTGAAATAAAATAACTATTTAACTAATCACATGGTTAAAGAAATTTGTAGCCAAATGAATTGGATTCAAAATGTAATAATGTATGAAGTCATAGCACCGTCCTGCTAGTACGAGGTAAACATACTGGTTAGATGTTAAAATATTACAAGAGTAATATCCAAAATAAATTTTGGTTCATTTATTTTTGCCACATCATGAAATGATAAGGCATTGATAAGTTGTCAATGCTCCCAACAATTTTATCAAATAACCTACTTCTGCTGAAACATTGTTACGTTGAACAATGAGTACATAGATCAGGCCCCCAATATTAGAATCATATACACAAGTTTTGAGATATTTATGGCAACACAACAACTGACATTCAAACAATATCATTCAAAAGTAGAGTCTCAGAATTGTACTGTGTAAAAATCTGGATTGTAACTTTATTAAAACCATTTTATTATATTTTTACATACCTATATGGCTTTATAATTATGCACCCTCAACATTGGTAATATCATTATAAAGCATCTAGCAAATTATATCCCATACAAATAAATTCATTTTATCTAGTATTACCTTTTTAAAAAGTTACGTCAACTGTTAATATAACCATGTAAAGAGGTAATGCTAATTAAAAACAATTATTTGTAAAGGACAATTTGCTAATGATTTAAAAAGATAAAAAAAAAAAAAATTGTGTGAATTGTAGGAGAGTAGTATAGAACTGAATCCGACTGCCTTATAGCTCAGTTGGTAGCACGTCTGCCTACAGAGCTGTAGGGAGTACAAAGCAAACATTTATGTGACGAACATAGATGTATGTTCTGTGTCTGGGTGTAGTATGTATTATAAGTACGTACCCATATACAAAAAAATAAGTATTTTAGTATTCTATCAGCTATCTAGTTTCCATTTTACAAGCTTTGCTTAGTTTGGGGCTAGATGGTGCTGTGAGAATAATGTCCACTGATATTTATTATTATTATTTATTAATCTGCTCCTTTGGCCATCACCAAAATTATCACCACCTCAGCCTTCTTAAATAACTTTGAGATTATTATTAAACTCTTTGTCTCTCCGTACCTACCAATTTAAGCCATTTAAGCATTCTGTGATTGATAACATAAATATAATTTTGAAGTAGAATTTTAAGTAAAATTACTTAGCAAAGGAGGGCAATGACTTTTAGAGCTATTACATTATGTACAGCAACAACTTATTATTTTGAATATGATAAGGGAGCAAAATGACTAAGAATATTATAAAGAAAAACGTATACAAGTACATCAGAAAATGTTTTATTTGGCTTTCTTTTATGTAACAATTGAGTGATGTGGTGTTTGGCTCAGGTACACTCTTAAGGCTTTACTATGCAATATGGAGAAGCTTCAGGATACTTATATAATTACTATAATTACTAAGGTATCCGAAGCTATAACACATTTATTAATAAATGGTAGGGGTTAAAAGGTAAGGGTTGGAAAACGAAAGCCTATTTTTTATTCTCAGAAAACAGATGTTTCTGCTTGTATTTTTACTTTATGTGAAACTGAGATTCAGCAGGCTAATCATGTAACTGATCAGGATCGCGATTCGGATGCAGAGTCATATGCTGCGTTCCGTAATGCGTTTAAAGTGATAATATGGCGAATCCGACCAAATTCAATAGTCACAAAATCAAATCGAAGCCCATATGTTTTCTGACTATTACTCAATTTGGGCGGATTCGCGATATTATCACTTTTAGCGCATTACGGAACACAGCAATTATTGTCACTTGTCACTGTTGCAGCTTCACGGTATCACGGAGGGATTTCTAATAATAATAATAACATTTATTTGAACAGTTTACAAGGATGGAGTAAGTACAAGTGAATCTTATGAAACTAATAAGAATACATTTTAATTTTTAGAAGGTAGGTACATACTATGCAGTGGTGGACACTGAATCTCACACTAGGTGAGTCCTGTGCTGTGAGATTCAGTGCCTTCCTTGTGCTTATTGTAATTAATCTAAAAAGTTAAGTAATACAAAAACCAACAGGAATAAAAGAAAAAGAAAACAGCATTATAAGATAATGAATTTGATCAAATTTTGGTGAGGTCCTAATCCATTAAAAACCCCATTTTTTTCTTTTTGCTTCTCTCACTATTGTTAACGAACAAATGATTTCCTATTTATGTTAAGCAATTCCGTCGGTCTTTTGTTGTTTCGTCCTGCCCTGCAGGCAGCCTGCAGGGTCAAATGAGTTTTGGCAGCACAGTGACAAGTGACAATTATGACCAATCCCGATCCGAATCGTGATCCCGATCACTTACATGATTAGCCTGTAGCTGGTGAATTACAATATTGGACAAAGTTAAAAGAAGTTGTATGTTACCTTGAGTAGGGTTGGCCTGCAACTGCCTGCGCAGGTGCGGGGGGATGTAGCGGCCAGTACTCTTAGGAGCCTGAGGCTGCAAGTCCAGACCAGCAAGCTAGAAAAAGCAGAAACGAACCGCCATGTTATATTGTTACTATAGCTTTGGCACTTATTTGCTGATTTTATTTGGTATATCGAGGGACATTCCAAGATTGTGCCAGAGTAAAATAATGTTCTTATTAATAGAATTCGAAGTAAACAAGCTGAGTGCAATTCAGTTCCATTCAACTATAGCAAATTAGCAATGTGAACATAATTACAGAACCATGACCAAGTTTCCTTTACAGTTATGAACTATGAAAGTTGTACCTAGCAGAACTATTAGGAGGCAGTACAATGTACATGAAAATATTTGGTGGAGAAAAAAAAAACCACTCGCATGATCATACAAAACCTTTATAACTTAGATAAAATTGTCATATCAATGAAAGCACAGATTTCCTCCCGCCATGACACGCAAATGTAGCGTGACAATGACCTCGGCCACAAGAGGTTCGGAATAGTACCTACTGCTACTACAAAAAGCAACAAAAGCTAATGCACATGTTTAATTTGTAGAAATCAATGAAATAGATACCCTAGAAGTAGGAATCTAGTCGCCATGTTGGTTATTCAGGGACACGTAAAATTATTACGATTCTGTAAATTCGCTTAATTTAACAAAGATATGACAAGATTATGAATTAGATTTTCATTCGGTTATTGTAGTGAAACTTTAGGGGCCATCTGATTCGTATAAAATACAATGCAAAGGCAGAAAAATCAATACAAAGTGCATGTTCTACATGAGGTACTGACCTGCTGCTCTAGACCTGTTCCATTTTGGTTGGTAACATTACTCATATTACTACCAAGCGGTACGTTTTTTTGGGAACTTTGCTCCAAAAATATTATACAAACACAGTCTACAATGAATTTTGCACTATCACAAATTCACAAAATCACATGAAAAGCCTTCAATTTTACTCTCTGAAATCACTTTTCATTCGTAGTTTTTGTTCAATGATCATAGAGAAGAGAATACTCACTCTGATTGATTTTTTGCATCTCTCTCACTCTTCGCCTCTACTCATTCGTTCGCAGCGAGTGCTTCCAGATCTAATTAAAAAATTGCGTAAACTTTATGAATTATTACACTTAATAACACATAAAAATTAAAACCGATATGTACGGGGAGTACACAAAATAGTTAAACATTATTAAAATTGTTTTAGTATTAGTAGGATCAATAATCACTAATATATACACATTAATGTACATAATAATATTATAGAGGATAGAGTGTACATATTAAAAACACAAAAAGTTACCCTAGTTGGATGGGACAAGTTAAAAAGCTGGCAGCATTATTTGTCTATGAATGAGGTTTGTACTGCTTTATCATGTATTTCCGGTTCGACAGTAACTTATTTTTTCACTAGATGGCGCTCAAGGTTGACATTTGCTATGAAAAAAAAATGTTTTTTCTTATTTATTGGCATCGCACGTTGTGCATTCTGCCAGTGTCAAGTTTATGAATTTGCGAGCTTCTTTTATTATAATCAAGTCAAATATGTCACAGTCAGTCACACGAAACCAGTCATAGTCATATAGTCGTCCAAGTCATGCCTTAGTAAAGTTGTGGCGTCTTTACTATGAGCTTCTACGGAGTTTTGAAAACAACACGAAAACACATGTTTCACCACATTATATGCACGAGTGGGGGTACCCACTCGTGCATATAATTCAACACCACCATATTTAATCATTAATTCGCGAAAAAACACAAGTTTAAGAAAATAATAGAATGCAACGACATGATTTTTCCGTGTTCCCGCCAAAAAACCAAAAAAAAACCTTTTTATATTAATTTTAGTAGCTTATGTTAATGCAATTTTGCCACGGATAAAAAAGCCATCTCGCTATCTCTATTTTCCGGCAAATGTAATATGCATACTTTTAGCTGGGGATGCTTGATTGTGTTGTCTTGTTAATTTTGACTGCGCCTATGATATAAGATGTCTTTCGTCATGCACAGTAATTTCTCTAGTAACATTGCTCTTCAAACCGAAACACAGTAATAATAATAATAATAATAATTAAAAAAAAAAAAAAAATTTGACCGCTGCCAAACAGTTGCCATTTTGATCGTTGTGATTAAATTAATTATTTTTATAAGGAATTTGGAATCAAATCGATTGGAAACAGTTATACAATAGAAATATACTTATTTTGTGACCTATTTACCAAAAATTGCAATACTACAGACCTTAAAATATTAAAATAACTTGGTAATTTTTATTGACGTTCATTTTGACAGTGCAATGTCACATCAAACCATAGAAATACTGAAAATGATAAACAATGATTACGAGATCGAAGGCCAATATAGCTGCTGCGGAACCTAACGCACGACCACCATCACCGCCCGCTCCGTCATCTCCGAGCGCTTCGTCGGGGGATGACGAGTTCCTCACCCCCCGTGAGTCGAGCGCTACGTCGAGCGAAAGCGATGTGAGCGGGCCACGGACACCGGCGCCGCCACCACCTGTGCGTCGGGGACGTCCGCCGCTGCCGGCACGCCTGGGGCCTGCGGGGCTACCTGCCTCGCGTCCGGCTCTCGCTGCCGGTGGTGTAGTGCGTCGCATGCGATGGTCGCAGATAAATAACGAGAATTGCATGCGCGCCTATTATGGGGCTACAGAGGGGGGAACCAACCTGTCAGCGTACCGAGTTAGGATGCTGCCTTTGTTCCAGGCCCTTGAACCGACCGTCACCGTGTCTGCCCAACGACTATCGGATCAAGTGCGGGCTATCCAGCGGCTCAACCTGTTGGATCAGTCCCTGCTTGATCGGCTTCGCCTGGAGGCGCAGTCCGCTCGTGCTACGCCTGCGTCGACGCGGGACTCGCATGTTGCGTCGTCAGCCCCGACACTGGCATCAATGCCGACGTCGGCGGCGACACTAGCGACACCTGCTGATCCCGTAGTCGATGAGGGCGATTGTACGAGTATGAGTGTGTCTAGCCAGGTGAGTGAGCAATTGAGGAGGGCTTTGGAGGACGCGATTTGTCAGTATCGATTCGCACTCAACTCTAGGCCGCGACTACCGCGTTTGCCCACTCATAGACGTAATCTAGCGTTAATGGGAGCCCTGAACGCTTTGCTAGCCCCGTATTTACGGGCTAGCAAAGATTTAACTGATACCCACTCGATATTGTATTGCGGTGCCATCGCGGCGTGTCGTGTTGCACGTGTTAGGTTCCCGGACACTAACCGTGCACCGCGAACCGTCGGAGATGTGCCCGCGTGGCAAGTACGAATCGAGCGGCGTATCAGCACGTTCAGGACACTCATTGCAAAGCTGATCTGCTTCAGCCGGGGGAATAATCGCCCCCGAGTCATGCGTTTCGTGACTCAGGCCTTTTCTGGGACTGGTTTACGGCCCCAGCAATATATAGCCAGTGTCACGGAACGCATTGACTATCTGAAGCAGAAAGTCTATGCGTGGGCAAACCGTATCCGCCGCTACAGAGAGCGTGTGGATAGATACTGGCAAAATCGCCTCTTCCAAAGCGATCAAAGGAAGGTATACCGAAATTGGGATGGAGCCGCGCAACGTGTGAACGACGGACATCTACCAGATGCTAACGCCATGACCAATTTCTGGCGCAGTATCTGGTCGGTGCCCGTCGAGCACACCGAGGGTGATTGGATGCGTGTTGTCGAACGGGAATGCGAGGCCATTGAACCCATGGGGCCTATTTTAATAGACCCCGTAGACGTTAGTTGTGCGATTCGTACGGCACAGAACTGGAAAAGTCCTGGGCCGGACGGATTGCACAACTTCTGGATAAAATGGTTTCGATGCTCGCATGACCGTTTGGCAACACAATTCCAAGAAGCTCTCGAGCTCGGTTCCCTCCCTAGTTTCATGACCACTGGTATCACCTTCCTGCTCCATAAGTCCGGTAGTACCACGGAACCCAAAAATTACAGACCCATCACCTGCTTGCCTATCTACAAGCTCCTTACATCTATTCTGAGCACTAAAATTAACGCGCACATTATTGCGAACAACGTTTTGGCCCCCGCTCAGAATGGATGTAGGGTTGGGTCCCGTGGTAATAAGGAGCTCCTCCTCATCGACATGGCCATTAGCCAACAAGTTCGGCGGAGCAAAGGAGCCCTTTCCGCTGCCTGGATCGACTATAAGAAGGCCTATGATTCGGTGCCTCATTCATGGCTAGAGAGGATTTTAGAGTTGTATCAAATTGATACAACTCTTAAATCATTCTTAGGCGCATGCATGAGGCAGTGGACCACAGTCCTTCGTCAGCCAGGTGGTGGAAATGACTCCTCTGATCCGCAGGACTTGATAAGGATTGAGCGAGGCATCTTCCAGGGTGATAGTCTGAGTCCATCGTGGTTTTGCCTAGCACTGAATCCTCTCAGCACATTGTTGAAGGATTCAGGACTAAGCTACCGGCTTCGAAGGGGGAGTGAAGTCATTTCTCACCTTTTGTACATGGATGATCTTAAACTGTTTGCACCAAAACACCAAGACTTGTTGGAGTTGCTAAAAACCACACAGGTTTTTAGCAGCGCCATCAGGATGGAATTTGGTGTAGACAAGTGTGCGGTCATGCGTGTGCAGCGGGGGAAAGTTGTAAATTCTCCGGATTTACAACTTTCTGAGTTAATGACTCTCAGATCTCTTTCTGAGGCCGAGACCTACAAGTATCTAGGTATGTCAGAGTCATTGGGTATATCAGTAGTGGACATCAAGAAATCAGTGAAGGAGCGCTTCTTTTGTCGCCTGACAAAAGTACTTAACAGTCTTTTGTCTGGTGGCAATAAGGCGCGCGCCTTCAATGGTTGGGTGATGCCTCTACTGATATACTCCTTTGGCATACTTAGGTGGACTCAGACTGAGCTGGACGCCCTGGATAGAAGAGTCCGTCAACTGCTCACTGCGCATCGCATGCTACACCCACGCTCATCTGTTATGAGACTGTACATTCCACGGAAGTGGGGGGGTCGTGGCTTTTTAAACGCCAAGAACCTCCACAATCGTGAAGTGTGCAGTCTTAGGGATTATTTCCTTAACAATGAGTGTGGGATGCATCGCGATGTAGTGACGGTTGATAAGGGGCTCACGCCGCTCTCCTTGGCAAACGAGAACTGGCGCAGACCATCGGTGCTAAGCACTGACGACCGCAAGGAAGTATGGAAGAGCAAGGAGCTGCACGGGCGGTTCTATCGGGCCTTAACGGGCTCCGATGTGGACTTGCTCGCGTCGGTGAACTGGTTGCGCTTCGGGGACCTCTTTGGGGAAACCGAGGGGTTTGCCTGTGCAATTGCGGACGAAGTTATCAAGACGAACAACTATCGGAAATATATCATGAAGGACGGTACGGTCGACATCTGTCGGGCATGCCACCGTCCCGGGGAATCTCTCCGACATATTATTTCCGGTTGTTCGCATCTTGCTAACGGCGAGTATTTACACAGGCATAACCAAGTGGCCAGGATCATCCATCAGCAACTTGCTCTTCAATACGGCCTTGTCGAGTCGGAGGTGCCGTACTATAAGTACGCACCAGCTCCAGTTCTCGAGAATGGTCGTGTTTTGCTCTACTGGGACCGCTCCATCATCACGGACAGGACTATTGTCGCCAATAAGCCTGATATCGTGATGGTGGATCGGTCCCAGCGCCAGGCAGTGCTCGTCGACGTCACCATCCCACATGACGAGAATCTCGTGAAGGCCGAGAAGGACAAACTTAGCAAGTACCTTGACTTGACCTTCGAGATAACCGCCATGTGGGATGTTGACTCGACGATCATTGTTCCGATAGTCGTTTCGGCAAACGGTCTTATAGCGAAGAGCCTCGACCAATACCTCAAGAGGCTCTCGCTGGGCGGTTGGGTCAAGGGTCAGATACAAAAGGCAGTGGTCCTTGACACGGCACGTATTGTCAGGAGGTTCCTCACTCTGCAGCCCTAACCACCGGCAGCTTGAGCCCTGCCCCGCTGCTGGCGGCACCCTAGTTTTTAAGTTTTTTATAATATTTATAATTTTTGTATTTATATTGTAAAAAACTAAAAAATTAAGAATTTAAATAAATACGTGAATAATAATAATAATAATATATATATTTGACTAAGCTTAGCCTATTACAGGTTATTAGTATTACATGTTTTATTTACTTAAATAGGTTTCCTTTCTTTGTAATTTCTTAATGTGAGATGGACAGTTAACAGTAGAACAATAGTTAAAAATCCAAGTAGTTGTTACTAAGGCTAACATTATTTAACTAATATACAAAGTAAATATGAGTGTCTGCTGCCGAGCTAGGTGTTAAACCTGTATTTCGGCAGACAGCTTGCTCCCCAATTATTATGATCACATCCAAAGATTTATTGACTTATGACGTCATATAATGACAGTATAGGTTTATAGTTAATTTTTATCTATTTAAATCCTATTTATATGCTTTTATTACAGTGATTGTTATGATTTTGATATTGAAGCCAAATACAATATAGAATGTAGAATAATAAAAATCAGGAGAAAATAGATTAACTAGTAACTAAAGAAACATAAATGTAGTTAACACTAATTATATGCGTGTGTGGAAGTGGGAGTGGGAGTGTGTGTGTTGGTGTGTAGGAGTGTGTTTGTGTATGGGGGGGTGTGTGTGCGTGTGAGTGTGAGAGTGTGTGCGTGTGTGTACGAGAGGACGTGTGCTTTAATATATAAATAGCAATTCATTCGATAACTTTTAAAAGGTTTTCCGTTTCTTTGTAGTTTAGTGCTTTTAGCCAATTTGTAGTTTTAATTTTAACCTCGTCTTTGGATAAATTGTAAATATTTAGACTTTTGTTAATTATATTGTACAGGTAGGGTCCTAAGAAAGATAAATATTTTTTAATAAAGGATGTTCTGACTCGTTGTGGTAGTCTACATAAAGCAAGTTTAGAGCGTTTGAGCTTGTTTTGAACATTATATTCAACCAGAGAGTGTTGCTTTAGAATTATACTCTGTATATAAAGCTGGCGTACTGTGAGTACGTCACATGACTTGTATAAAATTGAAGTGGGGAATAAAAAAGGGCGACCAGTAGCAACTTTTAATACAGCTCGTTGTGATCTCTCTAGTAATATCAGATTTGTAGCAGGCGCACCTCCCCAGGAAGATAAGCAATAAGTTAATAATGACTGGCACAGGCACAAATATATTTGCATAATTAATTTTTGGTCTGCTATACGCCTTAATTTTTTAAAAATATACATCGTTTTTCTAATTCGACCACAAAGACTTTCTATATGGCTAATGAAATTTAAATTGTTATCAATTATAACCCCTAAATATTTAATCTTTATAGTTCTTTCAATACTGTTACACAAACAGCTGCCTAAATTTGACATGTGACAATTAACATTATGCGATTTTATCTGAAATCTGGGAATACCTGGATTATTTCGAATCGAGAACTGAATGAATTTAGTTTTATCAGTATTCAGGGACAAGATTTTGTTGTGTAGCCAGTTTGTGACTTTATCAAAACCTTTTTGTGCAGCGTCAAAGGTTTTTTTCCCACGTATCTGAAACAAATATTAATGCGGTATCGTCGGCGTACGATATGAGCTTACCATCAGTTGGCTGAAAAAGACACAGGTCATTGATATAAACCAAAAACAAGGTCGGGCCCAAAATGCTGCCCTGAGGAACGCCGTAAGTGACTGGCAAGTCATCACTAGTATACGAACCCAATGTAACATTTTGGAATCTACCGGTGAGATAGCTTTTGAACAGCATGAGTTGGTTACCTCTAATGCCTATATTGTTTAGTTTGGAGATAAGAAGGGAGACAGAGACCGTGTCAAAGGCTTTAGCTAAATCAAGGAATATAGAGATACATTTTTTGCCTTTATCGAGATTGGTAGAGACATAATTAGTGAATTCGAGAACCGCATCATTCGTGGACTTTCCACGTCGAAAGCCAAATTGATTGTTCGACAATATATTATTGGATTCTAAATATTCTATTAGCCTATTATTTATAATACGTTCTAAAATTTTGGAAAAATTGCTGGTAGGATAGAAATGGGTCTGTAATTACTGACACAGTCTCTATCGCCGTTCTTGTAGATCGGTATAATCCTTGACTTCTTAAGGTCAACCGGGAAGACACCTTGGTCAATACATAAGTGAAAAATGTGTGTCAAAGGTGGTACAATTATTTCCCGATGATTCTTAAGAAATCTATTCGAAATTTGGTCATTTCCTACCGAACATTCATTTTTAAGATTCAGTATCAATCTCTCTACTTCTTCACAATCCGTGCACAATAGGACAAAAGAGTTCAATTTTGGGTAAGTTAATGTGTTATTTTTAGAATTTTGTCTGGACAGAAGTAAACTTGAATCATTTTTTTCTGCAAGATTTCGACCTACATTTGTAAAATAATTATTAATTTCATTTATTGACTCTTCTGGTGAATGTTTTATATCTAACAATTCTTTTGGAAAATCTTTGGTCTCGGTTGAACCCGTTATATTTTTGATTGCGCGCCAAAGTTTTTTACTGTTTTTTCCTGCTTTATCAAGTATTTCTTTTTCGAAGGATGTTTTTACTTTTTTGAGTAATGAGTTACAGAAGTTACGGTATCGAGTATAAGTCACTTTTAGAATTTTATTATCAGGCGAGTTGTAGCATTGTTTGTGCAACTTGTCTCTATTACGAATGCAACGAAGTAAACCAGCTGTCATCCATGGCTTAATAATTCTCTTCCGCCTAGAAAGAGTTTTAGTTATGGTGTTATTTTTAATTGCAGAAAATAGAGAATTAATAAGATATGACATTGAGAAATTTGGATCACTCGAGTCATAGATGAGTTCAAGATTGATACTACATACGTCTCGTTTTAAATTCTCATGATCAATTTTAATACTATTGGTTAGAGCGTAGTGTCGCATCATCCTAAACTCAAGACCTAGAAGAGTCAGCCGATGGTCAGTAAGACTGGAATGTGGGACTAATGTGGTAGCGGGATAGTTGGTTTTAAGCATCACATGATCAAGACAAGTTCCACTTTCACGTCTGGTGACAAAAGTATGCGCTGGTAGTAGACCATGGAAAGCAGTTAAGTTAAGGTATTCGTCAGCATTTCCGTCTTCGCTACCAGGACATATGTCAATGTTAATGTCACCTATCAAAATAACTGTTTTAAAGGCTGTTAATGTACATAGAATTTTATTTAATGAATTAAAGAATTTATCCAATTTTTTGTAAGACGGCGAACGATACATACCAATAATTACGGTGTCAGACTCCAGCTTTAGAAGAATACAGTTCCCTTCAACAAAATCAGGTTCTTCTATAGTGAACTTAAGTTGCTGATTAATATACATCACTACTCCATCATTTCTACTTGTGTTACGTTTCGTATGTATTGAGCTGTAGCCATCTAGATAGGGAATAATAGGAGCACATTGCAACCAGCATTCTGATAGCACAATAACATCACATTGTAGTCTGATTCTTGCTAGAAGAATTTCTAGTTTAGGCATGTTGCAGTTAATACTTCTTATGTTTTGAGCCATGACTGATAGACAGTTTGTTGTAGGCGGAATAAATTTGCAACAATCTTCTATGTCGCATTCAAGAGATTTCGATACTGTGATATTGTCTATGTTTTGAGATAGTTCTATAAGATTCTCTGACATGTTGGTGAAAAAGTAAAAACTGGACTTAAATTTGAGCAGATCATTACTACAAATGGAAAAACAATTATAAATTCATAAAATAAAACTGGAAAATATCGAAGAAATACTGGAAGTTGAATCAAAGTGAAAGCAATATAGTTGTTGTTATAATGTGAGAGTAGTGTGTATGTAGTGTGTGGTTGAGTGGTGTGTGGTTGAATGGTGATTGTTTGTGTGTCCAGTGTGTGTGTGTGAGTTGAGTGTGGAAGTACATTAAGGGATACTCCCCAAATAAAGAAAATTACTAAATCTAGTCAATTAGGTATTAGTTTTAAGCTTCTTTAAAGTGTCTTCGTTTTTTATAAGTATGTGAGGTGCTCCTTCTCTTTGACGGAGAAAGACTCTACCATTAGCCATCCAGCAGAACATATAGCCTTCATTTTTAGCGAAGTCTTTGGCTAGGAATAGTAGCTGTTTGTCTCTTGCAGTCATATGTTCTGATAGAAATAGTCGAAATTCCTCTCCCTTGAGCTTGAGGTGGTGGGACGTAAGTTTATAAGCTTTGCTAAATTTCTTATAAGCGTCTATAGTGACTGATTTTGTGAGGGTACTGTTGAATTCAATGACCATGGTTGACTTCGTGGTATCAGATCTTACAGGTACGCGGTAAACGTCCTTCAGGTCAGCTTGCTGATACCCTACTTCCAAAGTTTTCAGTAAATTAAATGCGAGATTAAAAAGGTCAGACTTATTTTCTGATTGCTGTTTTGGAACACCCCTTACTTCTATTGAGGTTTTACGGTAGTTTCTTTCAATAGTATAGATCTTATTATTCATTATTTGAATGTCTGACGAAACCTGTTTACGCTGCTCTTCAAGGTAATTTATATTTTTCTGGAGGTCTTTTAACTGTCCTGACACAAATTCGAGGGTTTTCTCAAGATCGGTATTTGAGCTATCAATTTTATCGAAAAGTCTTTTTTCTATATTTTCGAGTCTAGTAGTTTGGCTAGCCATCATTGATGCCAACATTTCTTTAATTTCCTGCTTAAAACTATCGAGTTCATTGTAGTCATCGCTCAAAAGCTTACGACGTTTTTCGGCCCGCTGGGTGCGAGGATTCTGTTCTAATGCCTCGGACATTGCTTTGATGTCGGGTGAAGAGTAAGACTTAGTAGGCGGTGAGTGTAGCATGTTGACGACCTTCGAGAATCGTCACAGCAAATTAAAGCCCTCGAGCCGCGAGCCTAGACAATTTCAGCGATAAATAGTATCCCGAAATTATTACTAACGCAAAACTGCCTTTCGTGGATTCCAATCACTTTCTATGAAATTTATTTTATTTTTAAATGTGGGTATAACTTTATTACTCACAACATTGTTGGTTCTATGTTTCGTAATTACTGCTGAAATAGGGCATAGCCCAACACACTGAAACACTTTCGCTGCTAGTTACTACAAATACTTTAGGGAAATTTACAGTTAGATGTGTTATTGTAACTATAAACGCGGCAATTAATTTTGTAAACAGAGCACAAACAAAGTCAGACTGGTCAAGTTGACGTCCGAGCGGGGAAGGGACAATTACAGTAATGCTTGCACTCTACTGTAATTGTTTTTATAACCAGCTTATAAAGGTTCTAAAAGGTTCCAAAAAATGGTAAAATATTACGCTTCTGACTTGTACCTACAGATTTCTAAAAACTAAGAAGTTTAATAATGCTAAGTTTTGCTGCTATCCATACCTTAATTTTTTTGTTTGGAAAGAGCATCGGATGACACCAAGATTATATTCCGGATGACATTAAAAAATAAATTAAAATGATTCAGTCAGGCGAGTTAAGAATACCGATTTAGAATGAGTTGAGATAATAATAAAAAAGGATGAGTTGACCAAGGATCAGTAAGGAACAAACCTTTTGTCCAGCTGAAATTAGTAGGTATAATCTGAAAAAATACATCAAACCCAATGCCATTCTTGACCTGGGGCCATACCATGAACGCTTATTCCAGGACCGAATACGCTAATCTGCAGACGCTGCGTGACTGTTAATGTTATCGCTCGTTCGCGGTCGCGCAGTGTTGGCAGCTGAACCTAATATCCTATAATCCGCTATAAGCGGTTAGCCCCCCCTGGCGACGCCCATCTACGCCCCATTATCCTCAAAGGAGAAAAAAAAGGAAACTACAAAAAAAAACCTGAACATTTTTTTTGGAGGGAACGCGAAAAAATCATGATGCTGCATTGTATTGTTTTCCAAAACTTGTGGTTTTTTTGTTGAATATTAATACATAAAAATGGTGACGTTTTATTCATTAAGTACTTATTTACGCGCACGAGTGATAATAATGAAGACAAAAAAGTGAAAAATTTGTCTTTTCGTCTTGTTTCCAAAACTCCGAAGAAGCTTGTAGTAAACTTGCCACGACTTTACTAGGGCATAACTAGACTTGACTGTGACTTATTAAGTGTGACTAAGACACATTCGAATTAAAATTAATCAAAAACTTCAAATATTTAAATACTTGACACTGGCAAATTCGTAAAATAAATAGTACGAGCGGAAATTTAGTAACTAGAAACTGTACTCAGATACGCGATGAAAAAGACGAGTGGGAGATTGTGCAGTCAAAAACTGCCAAGAAATATAAACTTATTGGTCAAAAGGGACGTGCATCTGCAGTGCCCGGCGATAAATTCAAAGCTGCCGATGTAAAAGTACCGTTGTTTATTTCTAACGTCAGTAAAGACACTAGTGAGCAGGATATTATTAGTTATATCAAGGATAAAACAAATGAAAATGTACAACTAAAAATGATAAAAATGAAGCCTTATATGAAATATAACGCTTACAAGTTATTTGTTACAAAATCTAAGCTGGATTTATTTCTAAGCGATGAATTTTGGCCAGACGGTATTACTTTTAGGCGTTTTGTGCATTTTATGTACGGAAATAAGCGAAACAGTAAAAACGTTATAGCTGGTTAGTATTAATTTTTGTAATGGACTGTAAAGATAATAATTGTTTTAAATTTAGTAGTTTCAACTGTCATTCATTTAAAAATTCAGTTGATGATGTAAAAAAAAAATGTAAAATGTCAGATTTAATTTGTCTACAGGAGACTTGGCTTCTACCCCATGACATTCCATTACTGGGAACTGTATGTAGTGAGTTTGAATATACTGGTAAGTCTTCAGTTGATATATCTTTAAAACTCTTGAAGGGTAGACCGTTCGGAGGACTTGGGATTCTCTGGAGAAGAGGCGTTTTTGAGTCTGTAACTATCTTAGACTGCAATAGTAACAGACTAGCTGCAATTATAGCCACAATTGGCGGACGTTCCATCTTAGTGTTCTCGGTTTATATGCCAACGAAATCTTATGAAAACTTACCTATTTTCACCGAAGTACTAAGTGAAATAAGTGCAATAGAAGAGAGTAACAATGTTGAGACTGTCTTTGTATTAGGAGACTTTAACGCTCACCCGAACGGTCTTTTCTTCAAAGAATTAACTGATTTCTGTATGGATAGATCTTGGGTATGTGCTGATGTGGAAAAATTGGGAGCTGACTCAAACAAGTACACGTATATCGATGCATATCACGGATCTAGAAGCTGGTTAGATCACTGTGTAGTTTCTCTTTCAGCTTGGCAGACTATTGTAAACGTGGGGATAGTGGAAGATGTATTTGTTTCTGACCACTTGCCGGTATACATCGACTGTAACTTGGATGCAGTAAGAGTTAAACTAGTGTCACGCGAAGTACCCCGTAGTTCAGTTGTCTGGGGGGAGAGAGACAAATCTCAGATAAATAATTACCACGATATATGCCACAATCGTTTACGAGATGTCGATTTCCCCCCTGAGCTTGCGGAGTGTAGCCGCGGGTCGTGTGGCTCGGCTGAACATACAGCTATTTTAGACAAATTGTACGAAAATGTGGTCAACATTTTGAGTGATGCGGCGGTGCAGACTAAAAAGAATGTTAGTTTAAACCTAAATAAAAAGAGAGTTTTGTGCGGGTGGAACGATCACGTGAGGGATGCTCACCGGGATGCCAGGATTAAATTCAAAACATGGGTCCTTCATGATCGACCAACATCGGGTGTAGTTTATGAGCAAATGCGCGAGGCACGTAAGATCTTCAAGGGCCGGCTAAAATGGTGCCAAAATAATCAAGACCAAATAAAAATGAATATAATTGCAAAACATAGAGCTCATAAAAATTTTAGTAAATTTTGGAAGTCCACGGCGATGATGGATATTAGACCTGGCCTCCCGGTAAGTATCGGTGGCAAAAGTGATCCGGTAAAGATAGCAAACATGTTCATGGAACATTTTAAGGTGCAGTCACCACTGGGTCCTTCTGCTGAGATATCCGGTTCTGGACCGCATGAACGAGGAAAGGAGCCGCTGCTTAGATTTATGACAAGCGAAGTCAAAGCTTTAATTAAAGGCATGAGTAGAGGCAAATCTCCCGGGCATGATGGGCTCAGCATAGAGCATTTAAAGTATGCGGGTGTGCATCTCTCGAGAGTCTTGTCCATGTTTTTTACCCTATGCATTAGTCATTCATACCTACCTGCTAACCTAATGAAAACAACAGTGGTACCTATAGTGAAGAACAGGACAGGAGACATCTCGGATAAAGGAAATTACCGCCCTATCTCTCTCGCGACTACGGTGGCCAAAGTATTGGATGGTTTGCTTGACTCATACTTGGAAAAATATCTAAACCTCCATGACGCACAGTTTGGCTTTCGCCCCAAACTATCGACTGAAAGTGCGATTTTATGCCTTAAGCATACTGTCCAGTATTATACTAACCGTAAAACACCGGTGTACGCCTGTTTTCTAGACCTTTCCAAAGCCTTCGATCTCGTTTCCTATGATGTGCTTTGGAAGAAGATGGCAGACAGAGGTATACCGGTTGAGCTGCTGAGTATCTTTAAATACTGGTATGCTAACCAGATCAATCATGTAAAATGGTCGAACATTCTCTCTGAGTCATACAGGTTGGAGTGTGGAGTGAGGCAGGGGGGGTTGACGTCTCCGAAGCTCTTCAACCTGTATGTTAACGACCTCATAGCCGGGCTCAGCAGCATGCGTGTCGGATGCCATGTGGGTGGTATTAGTGTCAACAACATAAGCTACGCGGACGACATGGTGCTGCTGAGCCCGACTGTGAGGGCTCTTGGGGAGATGTTAAAAGTATGTGAAGCCTATTCTGGATTGCATGGGCTTGCATACAACGTGAAGAAGACTGAGTACATGGTCTTTAAGGCCGCCGGTAAGTGTCCCGAGTCCACACTGCCTGTCATACTAAATGGTTTGAAAATTAACAGGGTGTCTCAGTTCAAGTATCTAGGACATATTCTTACTGACGACCTTAGGGACGATGTGGACATAGAGAGGGAGCGTAGGGCTCTGGCGGTTCGTGGTAACATGTTGGCCCGTAGATTTGCTCGTTGTAGTGACCAGGTCAAAATTACGCTCTTCAAGGCGTATTGTCAGGGTCTTTACACGGGCGGGCTATGGATCAACCACACCAAAAAATCGCTAGATACCCTGCGCGTCCAATATAATAACATTTTTAGGATGATGTTGAGACTGCCTCGTTTCTGTAGCGCCTCGGAGATGTTTGCACAGGCTCGAACTGACGGTTTTCATGCCGTCATTCGAAAAAAGCTTGCGTCATTAATGGGTAGACTACGAGGTAGTAGCAACACCATCCTAAAAACAATAGCCGAGAACCTCTTCTCTCCTGTCGCTGGGCATTTTGTGCAGACGATGGTCAGAAAGGAGTCGCTGAAGTTTGACATCGTCTGCGCAAAATGTTTAAAATAAAACAAAATGCATATTTGTTTTGTTTAAGGTTTTTAGTTTTAGGTAGTATTTGGCTTGTTAGTAAGTAAATAATTGTAATTTTATAATTTTGTAATGGATTTTATTGTCCGAAATAAAAACATTTTGATTTGATTTTTGATTTGAAATGCACAAAGTGCAACGCCATAATCCTCCAAGGAGGAAAGAAGAAGAAAAATGGTTTTTCCCCTCATTCCTCTTTTCCTCTTGCTTTCGTTAATTAGCGGTGGGTCGGTATGGTATATTGCAGTACCGAAACGGGTATTGGTATTGCATGGCAATACCGTGTTCTGAAACTGTTTATTTTGATAACTAGGTATTGGCCGTTTCTTTAATAACGTAGTTTTTGAGTTTCTGCAGAGGTATTTGGTTTCAGTTGTTATTAAAAAAAACGCTTTACAAAAATAACTGAGTTGCACAAGAAGGTACAAATACCGATTGGTTTTGGTAAATTTTTTGTTGATGTCTTTTTGATGATTCCGTTTAAACTTTTTATAATAATAATTTATTTGCTCTAAATAATCTTTGCTTACTACCTACTAGTTAATGGTTGGAGTCGCCTTTTTTTAAGTATAAAAATGCTTATGAATTGAAAAGATTACTGATTAAATTTGTTGGAAAGTGCACTGATTCAGTAAATAAAGTGTGATATAATCTTGTACTTTTGAATGAAATTCAAATCCTAGACTTTTTTCAAAAAACGCATTTAATGTTTCAGTAATAAGTGTTATAATAATTTTCATTTTTAGTTTTACTTTTGGCGCTCTAGTCGCCTCTCGGCCTTGGAGAGTACGATTACGTTCGGAATATTACGGATAAACTCGGGCGCATCATGTCGGCTGCGAAGCGACGATCGGTATTGTCCGTGACCCGTCGGTACTCGGCACGCGCAGGTATTGGTTCCCGCTCGTTACGATGGCGTTGAGACGGTTCGCGTTTTCGCCAATACCTAGTTTCTCACAATACCCAGTTATCGAAACTCCGAGTACCCGGTATTGGGTATTGCATTTATAACTGGGTATTGAAACTGTTTACGGTTTGCACCGACCACCTCTATCGTTAATCGTTTCGTTTGCTTTCATTTCCTTCCCAAATTGCTTGCGTATAGTAATATTATTTTATTAAGTTAAGTAATAAAAAATATTTCGTAGTTTACTGGACTGGACTCTACTTTCTTTGAAAAAAGCGTGTGAGCAGTGTGAGTTTGTTTGAGTAAAACCATCAAACAGCGAGGATATAAATAAACATAGTAATATTAGACTAATAAATGCCCCAACTATATGCCTAGCTAGACCTGCGGGATACCAGTCAGATTACCAATAAGTCTAGAGCAGTGCCTACAAGAAATAATTAATACAGGTGAGAAATCCATTGCTACATATATTCACTCATTGCGTAGGTATTATGATTTGTCGAACCAAAAGGTCTTGTCCTATTCAGAATTTTCATCCATTTAATCTTATCTCGAAAGTAAGGTAAGTACCTACCTAGGTATAAGCCGAAGTAGTGTTTATTTATACAAACAAGTAACGAGACGAGCTGGTGGTAAGCGACACGCCTGCCACTAACAGTACCAGTGCTAGAATTGTGAACTTGCGAACACAATCCTGCGCCGCACTGCACTGCGCTCGTCACCCTGAGAATATATTTAATTATAGGCGAGCAGCATTATGCTGATGTGCCTATATCAAACAGTGTTAAATTTCATTATTTGTCTGTTAAGTCTATCTTCTCCTTTTTTATCCATTTATCCAGACTGTTCTTAAATGCGTTTAAGGATTTGGATGAAATTATATCCTCAGGCAACCTGTTCCAATTATAAACGACTCTATTGCCGAGGATGTGATGTGCAGTGTTGGTCTGTGATGGAGCTGGCTGCAGAAGAATTTTATGCCGTCTACTTTCTCTAGTGTAGTCTTTAACTGAGTAGATGCTATGGATGTCAGGAAGATTGTAGAACCCGTTCAGGATTTAAAAAGTCTCAATTAAGTCACCACGCAGCCGTCTTTCTTCCAGAGTTGTGTGCCGCAGAGCATTGAATCTGTCTTCGTAAGATTTGCGACGAAGAGCAAATAGTATTTTGGTGACTTTCCTTTGGACGCTTTCGAGCAGATCAATATCCTTCCTGAAATATGGATTCCAAACTTGGAAGCCATACTCTAACAGAGGCCTTATATAAGTTTTGTATATTTTCAGAAAGACATCGACTGTCATGGTTCTGAAAAGAATTGCGTATGACGTAGATAAAGGAGTTAGCCTTTTTAGCAATTGTAGTAATGTAGATTAGTTAGATGTAAAATCTCTTCTTTCCCAGTAATTTCCCGGTAACATTGCCCTTCAAGCCGGGACACAATAATGCTTGCATATTACTGCTTAGCGGTTGAATAACTGGCAAAGGTGTGGTACTTCCCCAGGCGGACTCTGCAGTAGAGTCCTACCACTACAGAAGTAGTGTAGTGTTGGAATAATGTTTACTTCATAAAATAGGTAGGTACCTAGACATAAAATTACTGTAATAATGAGGGTCAGGAAACAAAAATAACTACATGGTGGGCATAACAGTAATTTTTACATAATATTACATTATTTACGCAAAACGGTAGAACTAAGCCGAAAGGAGCTCATTATATTTATTACTAGCTGTACCTGCGGCTTCGCTCGCGTGGACCAATTAGTTTTATGCGCAAGACCTTATATTACTTAAATAACAAAGTAACGTTTAAGAGGGTTTAGATTCGGCTGGTCATTGTGTGATCAAAGATATCTTCGTGCATAATAATATGTTGTGGGCCAGCGTAGTGGGCTTAATCGCTTTTGGAATAGATCTACGTCCAGCAATGGACACCAAACCACTAAAAGATTTTCATTCTCCAAAAAAAGATATCGACTTTCTCCAATTAAATATTTAACAGCAATTAGGAAAACTCTAGCGCATCTGGACTCTGCCTTCTTTGGGTCCTCATATTAACCGTGAGATTGCATCTAATTTGGTAATAACGGGCAACGTGTTTGACTTTTTAGGCAGGCATTTATTTCCTCACTTCTTCTGCCTTGTGTGTGTTGCAATAGGTAATACGATCATCATCATAGCCCGTAGACATCCACTGGGGAACGAAGCCCTCGCCCTTAGACCACCACTCTGTACGACAACCTGCCATTTGCATCCACTGGTTGCCAGTGACTACCATCATCATCATCATCATCAGCTCGTAGACATCCACTGGTGAACGAATCCCTCGCCCTTAGACCGCCACTCTGTACGAGAACCTGCCATTTGCATCCACCGGTTGCCCGTGACTACTATCATCATCATCAGCCCGTAGACATCCACTGGTGAATGAAGGCCTCTCTCTTAGACTGCCACTCTGTACGACAACCTGCCATTTGCATCCACCGGTTGCCTGCGACTACCATCATCATCATCAGCCCGTAGACATCCACTGGTGAACGAAAGCCACCCCCTTAGACCGCCACTCTGTACGACACCATGCCATTTGCATCCATCGGTTGCCCGCAACTACCGTCATCACCATCATCATCATCATTAGCTCGTAGACGTCCACTGGTGAACGAAGGCCTCCCCCTTAGACCGCCACTCTGTACGACACCCTGCCATTTTCATCCATCGTTGGCCCGCGACTACCATCATCATCATCAGCTCATAGACGTCCACTGCTGAACGAAGGCCTCCCCCTTAGACCGCCAAACTGTACGATACACCGGTTGCCCGCGACTTTTACAATGTCGTCGGTCCACCTCGGAGGAGGCCTACCTACAGTGCTGTGTGGTGTTGAGTAGCTTAGGACACCACAGAACATTTTTAGAAAATCGCATGTCAATCCATTTATCTTCCTTACTCCAAACTCTCAAGATAAACATTAACCAGTATAAGCTGACCTTAGGCGCTCGGTAGGTATGTTCAGGGGTTCAAGTTATAGTGGAAAATTATATTTTTTCATAAGTTGCATCATAACTTCTAGGCCTGGGCTGATTTTGATAAAACGTAGCCACTGAAAACTGCATTTAAATTCATGCCGTAGTTTCGGAGTTTATCCCGGACAGACTCAATTTTTTTTAAAACTGTATTTTTGGTTTCTGTTGGTATAAAATTGATTTTTAAATATATCTTCAATGTACAGTAATCGCCTCGTTACTGTTTTATTATTATGTATTCTATACATTATGAACAAACCAGAAAAACATTTTTGTTTTTTTTATACGGGAATACTCACGTTTAATTAAATCGGATACACCGACTATAGTTTCGACCACATCCTTGTGACCTTTTTCAAAGAGTTAAAACAGAGCCCGACGCGCGTGCAGCTGCGCCCTGCTTAGCACCGCCAAAACCACCCAAAATGTGTAAAAACCACATCAGTTTTCATAATAAAACCAGTAAAAATCTGCTATTCATTATATTTATAATATTATATTAAAGCTATCTTAAATCGTATTCTTGCAGAATGATCTAAATATCTTATCGTATCTCAAAAGGTTACGGAACTAATATCTCTATTAGTTCTCTATTAGTATTAGTACTATTAGTAGTATCTCGGTTAATAGTGATGAGCATTCTGCGATCACCAAGCCGCCTGAGCATGGGGATTATGACTAACCTCCTCTCCCGCCTCTATTAAGGAGGAGGCCTTCCTCTAGCAGGACGTCTTCTTGCTGATGGTGGATCACTTAATTACTTTATCATAATAGGTTGCATAAAACAATAGGGTAGATGACTGATGTTTAAATCGTTGAAAACAATAGCTTTGATGAAGAATTTAAGTAAATATAGTATGTTTATTGAAAAATAATTTAAATCGGTTAATAATGTTCTGATATATAAGCGTTTAAAGTTTTTGTTAGAGACAACTCTGTCCCTTTCCCACAAAACAAAAATGACGTCACGCCTTACTTGTCAGAATAGAATTTATATGGCGTACTGAGAAGTGACGTCACGATTTGCTGTTTCGCCTCTCTGTCTAGCGTGATATTAAAATGCTTATAAGTAGCTTATTTTTGATCAGATTTTCGTTTTCTTTTCATTAATCAGCTATATTTATGGGCCACATTTTAATAGGACAATAAAAAAAAATCCAGTCATCTAGCCTATTGTAATACACCAACACCATTCAATATCAACTGGGTAAGTACAATTCGAGCTTGAATTGTTTAAGATGCTTAACTGAACTACCTTTGATACCTTTTTGTGTGGTGTCCAGGGCCTTTGTTAGGCAAATTCAAGTCACATATGGCTGGCAATTTTTAATTTATACAGAATGATAAAATACTTGGATACTTACACAAAAACATGATTACATGCGTACATAATACCTATACATAAGAAACAATGCACAATTGCACAGATGACTTCATTGCCTTATCAGGGCTACTATGTTATCACTTTGGGTAAGACAAACAGGGATACGATCCATTTTACATTCCACAAAATACATAGTAGTATAAGTACAGAAGATTCACTCGGAAAAACCATTTAAATAATTAATCACTTATGCTACAACACAATAAAGTGAAATTCAGGACATGCGAGCGCTAACTACTTACAGTTATATTAACCTAGAAGTTGCCTCTCTGTCTAGCGCGTAACTCTTACCTCTTCTGATACTGACAGAATTCGTCCCACTGAAATGGCCCATCTAGACGAACCCGCCACGAACTTGCAAACCATGAACCGCTTCGTCATTGTTTAACATCAGCCGAGGTAGCGGTCAAAAGCATGCCAAAAAAAACAAACAAATAAAAACAGTCCTTTAATATGTAGTATCTTGTCAGTCTGTCTGCCTGTATATTTTATGGTAAGATCTAACACGCCTGGCGCACTGTGCACAGCTTAGGTATAAGTTTGTATGACTTGCGTATGAGTTTGTATATGGCCGGCCAGGATGTTTCTATGAGAGTGACACATGTACTATTCTTCTATTATTTATTCTATGGTATGTGACGTTTTACTTTTAGGTTATCATCATCATCAGTCCGAAGACGTCCTCTGCTGAACAATGGCATCCAGCTTAGACCGCCACAATGTACGACAACCTGCCATTTGCATCCACGAGTTGCCTGCGACTTTTACAATGTCGTCGGTCCATCTAGTGCGGCCTTACTTTTAGGTAGTTTGGTGATATGAACGATGATTTTGATTTTCGATTATGATGTTTCAGGATGCAGAGTCCACCCGCTCCTCGGGAGCGCCAGCCGCCGCCGCCCCCGCGCGAGCGCCACGCTCCGCCTGAGCCACGCTATCACAACGCCACGCCCGCGCCGCCCCCGCGCGAGCGCCACGCTCCGCCCGAGCCGCGCCACTCCAACGCCACGCCTGCACCGCCGCCGCGTGAACGCCACGCGCCGCCGCCACCGCGCGAGAGGCAGCCTCCACCGCCTCCGCGGCAAAGGCAAGCGCCTCCACCGCCAAGAGAAAGACAACCGCCACCACTACCACAATAGTGATAGATTGTACCTACGTATCTTAATATTTTATTGTGAGCAATTGAGCTGTCAATTCTGTTGGCAGCAATGGGGACTATCAAAGAGACAGCATCGCTCTTAATATATCACGGCTGTGAAGCGATTCGTGGTATTGAAGGTGTGCTGTCTCTTAAAGGTTCGAGCACATTATGACGGGACACGGCGGGGCGGAGCGGGCCGCATTGCAACGCAAAATGCTTGCTTAGCACATTAGTGACGTGCCGGGCCGCAGCGGATTGACGGATTTCAAGCTCAGTTTACTGCCTTGCATGAAATATCAGACTACCGTAGCGGTGCGGGACGAGCTGCATCGCACTCGCGGAAATCCGGCCCGCTGCGCCCCGATATAGTTTGCGATAGTTCATATAAAATGTATGAAAGCGATATGCGCGGATTTTTGCGATGCGACCCGCCCTGCTGCGGCCCGACATAATGGTCGCGTGATTTTGATCATAACGTTGGCAGCTTATTGACTGCTCCATTACTCATAGTAAAACATTTTAGGTTTATGTATCTAAAGTATCGTATGTATTGTCTTAATTTTGACAAATTATGGTCAGGACAGTGGAGTGTGAATGTGCCACTCGGCATATTCGGCGGTTTCACTTTGTCACATAGTAGTGCAAACTACAGTCTGACTGACAGTGTTACCTTTTGAGTAAACTTAAACTCTAGTATATACATAACCCCTATTGTATACATAAGTTCTAGTACATAGGTAATTAGATATATTTCTAAGGAGACAGATATTGTTCTATGCTGCTAAAATCTCTGTGATTAAATCATCATTCATTTTGATATGATTAAATTTAAGTAACATTAATGTCTCACAAAATATTATAAGTTAAATTGTATGTATCATATATCCGTAAAACTATAAATTTTAATGTAAAATTATCTGTGTAAGTGTATACTTCCTATTACAATGTGTAACAAAAAGGTTCAACAATACTGAAGGGACTGATATAGGTACTTATCATTACAAACAACTTTTACTATGGGCCCAACTCTGAAATCGCGAAAAAAACAGCTGTTCCATATAAAAAGTTTGTACCTTAAGTAGACAAAATCTATGGAACAGCTGATTGGTGCTGGTGTTTTCTCGATTTCAGGGTTGGGTCCATAGTAAAAATTGTTCATAATGATGGGTACTACATACATACCCTTCAGTATTGTTGAACCTTTTTGTTACACATTGTATAAGGCAGGCTGTAGTGATTGAACAGTTTGGAACGAAACATGGTGTGGAGATAGGTATACCCTGGACTAACTTAAGGGGGACAATAAATTTAACTGTTCCTATAGGGTAGACGGGTTCCTGCCTAATATACCTAAATATCTACCTAAAAGAGTACTAGTCTTCCGAACGAAAATAGTTGTAAAAAACCTTGTGATATTTACTTAAGTGAGAGAATATATATACTTACTAATCAAGTTTGTTATAAATGTTGTTTTTACTTTTTGTCTAAATACCTTGGACGAATATATAGTATATTATTAATTTTGTGTTATTAATTTGTATTACCATCAACAGAGGAGGGTCCCAATTTTGGCATCATCATCCGCAGCATTCTCTATTTCACTGCTTCTCTCAATTTTGCCCATTTCATATATTTTTCCTTTTTTTTCTGTTCGCCCTTTTTACTTTTAATCAGTTATAGTCGGTTATCATATACTTAATATACTGTACCTGTACCTCTGATACTTTGCAAGAATCAGTTTGGTTTGTTTGGTTTTTTGAGGTCTATAAAAAATATGTTTCATAAAATAAACATGAAAACTTGCAGCCTTACTTAAAAAAACTTTTCTACCTTAGTCACTGCTTAAACTCCACTGTCCTTTTCTAGCACGTGCAACTTCACGTCAGAGAGAAGATGGCAGAGCATCTTAAGCAGTGACTAACGGTTGAGAAGTTTTTTTAAGTAAGGCCGCTCATAAGTAGGAGTAAAGCCCATAGTATAATAGATTTTAGCTCTATGGGGTAAACAGCGTACCTACGTCAAACAGGGTCTCGTCCTCTCTTTGTCAAAGGCATGCGCCGCTATCATGTGGAAGTAGATCTTAGTTATTGGCATCGCACGTTGTGCATTCTGCCAGTGTCAAGTATATGAATTTTCAAGTTTTTATATTATAATTAAGTCAAATATGTCATGAAATCACAGTTAGTACCACGAAATTAGTCATATTCGAGTCCAAGTCATGCCCTAGTAAAGTTGTGGTTACTTTACTATAAGCTTCTATGGAGTTTTGAAAATAACACGAAAAGACATGTTTCACCACATTATATCACTTGCCCACACTCGTGCATGTAATTTAACACTCAGTTAATAAAACACCACCATTTTTAATCATTAATTCGCTTAAAAACACTATTTTAAGAAAATAATAGATTGCAGCGACATGATTTTTCCGTGTTCCTGCCAAAATTCCTTGTAGAAGTTATACGCACGAGTTAGCTTGGCGACCACAGATATGAAATTCTAGAGCTGTCCAAAAACTCGCCGCGTCAACTGTACTGTGTAAACCACTAAAGAGATAAATGAATAGAACCACCAATATCATCACACTAATATGCGAAAGTTTGTTGGTGTGTGTATGTTTGTTACTCCTTCACGCTGAAAAAGGTGAACAGACTGATCAAATTCGGTATAGAGGTAGCTTATACCCTGAAATAGAATATTTACATGTTGGGTTGACTATTATATTATAGGACTGAATCAGATGTCCTTCACGCCTGAATCCTCACTTCATGAAAATCCGTTTTGACAATGCCAAAATTGAGTCATGGTTTAGTCACCAATGTGAGATAATTAGTCGCATCGTAATTCTGAAGCTATAGGTAGGGATTGATGAGCTCAGTCTAAGTTTTTGTACCAAGGCCTCCCCCTTAATAGGGAGGGGTTGCCATAATCCCCACGCTTGGCAGGCCTCTTGGTTATTTAGGTATAGGTTGGGTATAAATAAATATGTAAACACAAACATATCTACAACAATTTAAATTTTCACAAAAAAATATTGCACATATTGAAGAAATCAAGTCAAGTCCTTCAGCGTTTACTGTCATACTCGTAGTACCACACCTCCCGGCACGTCCCAGTGATATCCAGCTGCAACCCATCAGGGCACGAACCATCTTCATAGAACCGCGGCGAGTCCTCTCCAATCGCCGTCTTGATAACTATGACGTTTTCCACTTCAACCGGATCCTCTCGGCCTATCAGCGACTGGTGGGACATCGTCAAGCAGAGTAGAAAAGTGGCTATGAACACGATCCTACACATTTTGAAGGCAGCAGATTTGTTCAGCTAAGCAGGCTTTACCACTACTGAGTTATGAGGACACTGATTTGCTTATAGATGCGAATAACGTTGATTAGGAACTTCCTTCGCCCACGCTCTAGCTACGACAAAAATGTGCGATGTTATAGTGAGATAACAGGATTTGGAACCTACGCTTTCTGTCTATTTTACATAAATACCTACCTAAGTATAATATACATATATAGGCAATATATAGTTCATTTAAAACATAGTCAAAAATATATAATAAAAAAAAATACAATCAGTCAGTCAGAAAATAACCCGCCCCTCACAGTACCTGGTGCAAATGTGCCCATTATGCTGGCTGCATTACCACGCTGGATGGCAATGGACAACCTTTGCACCAGGTACAAGCCAGCGCGGGAGTCACCACCGCCATCTTTAATTCTGCGCCCTATTTCGCGGACTAACCTTTTGGTATATATAGGTATATTATATGTTTATACATATATTTAGGTATTTGTAGTAACAAAATTAACACCACACACCTCTTACACCTCAAAGGTCACCGGATGTGATCGAAACTATAGTCGGAGTACCCGATTTAATTAAACGTGAGTATTCCCGTATAAATAAAACAAAAATACCACACACCTCATTACTCGAGTTTGCGTGGATAGGTACTTTACAATGTGTAACAAAAAGGTTCAACAATAGGGGGTATAAGTATGTACTCATCATTATGAACAACTTATACTATGGAGCCAACCCTGAAATCGCGAAAAAATCAATCATCTGTTCCATACATTTTGTCCAAGGTGAATAAACTTTTTGTATGGAACAACTGGTTTATTTTTTTCGCGATTTCAGGGTTGGCCCCATAGTAAAAGTTGTTAATAATGATGAGTACATCTACATACATACCCTTCCGTAATGTTGAACCTTTTTTTACACATTGTATAGTAGCTCAATGGGGGATACATATTAAAAAAAAAATTAAAAAAAAAGTAAAAAGTAAAAGTAGGTATTCTCAAAGTGAATCTCGCCCTTTGACATCAAAACGTCCTAAGATTTTTCAGCTAAAAAGACCAGAGTGGTTTGGTCTGTTGCTGCCATAGATTAAGAATAATTAACAACTTAATCTATGGTTGCTGCTGCACGCTGTAATTTAAAACTCAAGTTTAAAAAAACAAAATAAACATTAATGACAAGCACCAGCGATGGTGGCGCCGTCTGGGATTAGCTTTACCTGTGCTGTGCCACCTCATTGCTAAAAACCTCTGTTAACTTGTGTTAAATGGTTTCAATGGAGATGATAAGAATAAGTGGGTACGCATTAATAGTGAGCCCAATAAAATAACGTACTGCATATACACAACTTTATTAAATAACTCTATATCAGTCAATTTTATAAAACAATCGTATTAAAATTAAGTCCTCGGAATAAGGGGCGCGATGTATCTCCAAGTGTCAAGCTGGTCCAGCACAGGGTTGAGAACGCTGGTGAGTACGGAGCCGGCGAGCAGGGAGATGGCCCCTTGGAACCTGTTGATGTAGTCGACGAGAACGTCTTCGACCACGGCGTTCACGATTGCGTCGATGTCTCCGCCGCCGATCACGCCTGTCAGCTCCGACTGCAAGAGAAAAAGTTAAATGGTTATAGGCAGCGACAATGATAAGATGAATGGACGGGAAATAAGCGCACGGATTTTGAAATCTATAACGTTGAGCGCCGGCTCTCCACTCGCTTCAGTCATAATCTGCCTTTACGACATGCGAGCCGTACAATACGACAATACAAACTTCTAATACATGTAGGTAAACCCTTATTAATCATTAACGGCCTTACATAAAATAATCTCGATTCTCTTAGTCACTGCTTAAACTTCTCTGTCCTTTTCTAGCACGTGCAACTTCACGTCAGAGAGAAGATGGCAGAGCATCTTAAGCAGAGAGTAATGGTTGAAAAGTTTTTTAAGTAAGGCCGTAATTCGCGAAAAAACACAAGTTTAAGAAAATAATAGAATGCATCGACATAATTTTTCCGTGTTCCCGCCAAAAAAACAAAAAAAAAATCTTTTTATATTAATTTTAGTAGCCTATGTTAATGCAATCCACGAATAAAAAAGCCATCTCGCTATCTCTATTTTCCGGCAAATGTAATATGCATACTTTTAGCTAGGTATGCTTGATTGTGTTGTCTTGTTAATTTTAATCGATTTGCAAGCGCTGGGCCCGTCCATTCCATTATCACCGTCGCTGGGTTATAGGTACCTACCAGAAACCCATGAAGCTATTATGCAGGAATAAGAAAATCGCTGCCCATATTAGAAAAATGTCTTACCTTCAGGGTAGGAATAGTGAAGGATGGTCGCTCCACCCTGGCTATGAGCACCGAAGCTCCATCGTCAGATTGTTTTAAGTGCAGCCGAGCTTGGAACCTGAAGCCTTCCACGAAGAATCTGAAAAACCGGTCGAAATTTTAAATGATTTACTGAATGTTTTGTAAAATATATAATTGATCAATGATCTTATAGTGTAACATAGGTATAAGATAAGATCGTCGTAATTGGTAAACAAAATGCTATTTTCACCTCACAAGATCGGAAAGTTTCTGCTTATTCGAAATCTGAATGCAAAGGTTTTGCCATTGGTTTTGCCCGCTAGCGTGGAAAGAGTTTTTAAAATTCGAACCATTTCTATTTAATAATTTTCTATACCGCCAGTCCACTAAAATGCATAAGTAGGTAATACTTATTACCTATTAGGTGGACCACGGGAAAAAAAAGTACCCGTGGAACACGTAGTTGGACCACAGGGAAAAAACGAGTTAATTTTTATTTCATGTCAGTGAGACTATCATTTTTAGAGTAATCGCACTGGCCAGCACTAAGACTGCATGAAAAAAAAAGAAACTAGCGTTATCCCTTGTACCTATATTACCTATACATTTTAGCTCTATGAATTTTCCTCGCTGTAGTGAGGTGAAAAGTTCTGTGTTTCGCTCGGCAGCAAAGTTATTCTGCGTCTCGTACCTTTAATACCCTCGCTAAGCTCAGCAGGATAATCATGTAACTGTTCGGGATCGCGATTCGGATCGCGATCTGTCATAAATGTCACTTGTCACTGTCACAGCTACACAGTATCACGGAGGGATTTCTCTCGCTATAGTTATCGAACGAATGCATTGATTTTCTTAATTAAGTTAAGCAAATCCGTGGGTCTTTTGGCGTTTCATCCTGCCCTACAGGGTCAAATGAGTTTTGGAAGTGACAGTGACAAGTGTCTATTTTTGACAACTCGTATCCGAATCGCGATCCCGAAAAGTTACATGATTAGCCTGCAGGTTTCAAAACAAGTACTCGCGCCAAAATACAACTTTGCAGCATTGCATAAAAAATAACTATTACCTGGCTTCACCCTTGCCGTACAGAGGAATAGCAGTGAAAAGATCTCCGATCAAATCGTAATTGTCTGAAACAAATAAATAAACTAAGTAGACATAAAGTTAAATAAGGGTACCTCATACACTTAAATAGCAACAGACACAAGGATTCGAATACTCGAAGACTATTGTTCGAAATAGCCGAAACGAATTTAACGTTCCTATTTGAGTGTAATTTTTTTTTGTATTAGATGATGCTGCTCTTATTCCATGCAAACTGTAGTAGGTACCTACCTACGTTACCGCACTGATGAGTATGTAAACGCGTTTAAAAAATCTCGAAGTCGGCACTCTTATCGCGTATATATACTTGGTGCCCGCAAGGTCAACCCACAGTTCTCTGCTCTGGGTGAACCCTACAACCCCACTTACCGGCTCTGATGTCGATGGTAGGGACAGAGATGTCCAGGTCGAAGGTCATGTCGCGAAGGTTCAAGTTGGTGGTGTGGTCTACGAACCCGCCGATACCGGAGATGTGAATCCCCTTCAGCTCGAGGTCAAGGCTGAAATAAGATTTAAGAAAAACTTAATACCTACTTAAGTAAACATTTCGTGGAACACCTACACAACGTGTAACAAAAAGGTGTAGTACTGAAGGGTATGTATGTACTTATACTCATCTTTATAAACAACTTTTACTTGGGGCCTACCCTAAAAACGAGAAAAATAAATCAGCTGTTCCATACATTTTATCCAGACATAATTTTTAATGACCAATTGTGTTTTTTTTAATGCATTACACTACCGTCACGCAGCGTGGTATTACACTACCGTCACGCAGCGTGACGGTAGTACTAAGGGTCAACCCACACGACCACACCACATCGCAGCAGCAAAATGTGGTGACGCTGTGGCTACGTGTGAATAGTGTCGCTGCAGCTTTTTGCAGTTGCGTTGTGGTACCGACAAAATGTAGTTGCGTTGTCGCTAGCAGTTGCGAAGTGGTTGCGTCGTGTGCAGACACAGTTCGAGTCCGGCTTTCATGGAGCGCGCACTGTCGTTGCGTCGACGCAACGTTGTATCTGCGATGTGGCCGGCGGCTATTTCACTGTGTAGCTGGTGGTTGCGATGTGCTCGGTACCAACCACGCGGTCGATAGCGACGGCGAAATTGGTACGTGTAAATTCTACTATTCATTTTCAATACAAAATATGCGCCCGACCACGTGTTGTGGTTGTGGTACGTGTGGGTTGACCCTAAGCCGAATGGTCATTGCAATGGGCGATTTTCTGAAAGGCAATTTAAAAAAAAAAAGCTCATTGTAAATGGAGCTGACCAGACATGACTGTCATTGTCAAGTTTTTTGTTTTATTTTAGTGCCACAGATCTAAAATATGATGCTGTTTTGGCACGTTTAGGCAGCGCCGTCTATCGAGTTGAAGAGAACTGTTTTTATTTTTATTGCCTGTTAGAAAATCGCCCATTAGGCTATACCACGTCTTGGATGAAAGATGCTGTTGCTATTATAATTTAAATTGACCAAATGTTCTTACTTGATGAGCCCAGCGGGTATGGTCAGGTGGAAATGATCCAACTCAAGAGGGTCCAGTGGCGGTATGCCCCAGATTGCAGACCCATTGTTGATTATACGGCGGAGGAACGCGATGAGCTGACGTACTAACGCATTCACGAGGATGTTGCGACTCTCAGGCGTTTCGTTTTGTAAGAAATCTGTAACAGGGACATGGTTCACATGACGTAAAAAAGTAAAATGCTAAGTAAGTTTGTATATGTGGGTAGTCCTAATATTGGAGTAGGATGCCACATGCCGTTCAATCTGTGCGAGTGCCTAGCGTGTTAATCCATTATTTTCTTTAATTAAAGTACTTAATGACAGAGCAATGCCTAACTCTGACAAAAATTGCGCTGTTCTTGTCTTGTTTTATTTTTAAAAAATGCTAAAGGGAATGAAAGCCCTAATGAAGGGATGCCAATAGATGGTGCCAAAATCTTTTGGAAAATAATTAATCATCATCAGCCCGGAGACGTCCACGGCTAAACGCAGGGCTCTTTTAGACCGCCACAATGCAATTTACAAAATATACATTTTGAATATGATAAAATTATTTCTATTCTAGCGCTGTTCATTGGAAGGCACACGCACGATACAGCGGACTCCCCAGACTCCCCTAGTGTGAGACTCAGGGTCCAGAAGTTTAACGAAGTTATTTTATCTACACATATTAGTACCTAGCTACTAACTTCAAATGTCTATGTAATTTTTTGCTCAAATAAAGTTATTTAGCGTATTAGTGGACAAATTCAAGACTTTGGTCGATGATTGATAAAGGTATTTTTTTTCAAGTGATACGAGCAAGACGTTCGCCTGGTGGTAAGCGTCATGCCTACCACTAACAGTAGCAGTGCCAGAATTGTGAACTTGCGAACACAATCCTGCGCCGCACTGCACTGTGCTCGTCATCCTGAGATATTAGATGTTAAATCTTTTCTTACCCAGTAATTTCTCTGGTAACATTGCCCTTCAAACCGGAACACAGTAATGCTTGCACACTACTGCTTGGCGGTTGAATAACTGGCAAAGGTGTGGTACTTCCCCAGGCGGACTCTGCAGTAAAGTCAACCACTACAAAAATGGTCATGGCAGGATTTGAATTTTCACTATTCAGAGCCCAAGAACACCACCAAACTTCAGCTATCGTCGGTTCTAGTCGAACAGCAAAACTGTTAAATCGCCAATTTACGCGCGCAAACAAAAAATATTTATTAAGATAAAAAACCTACTAATCTGTTGAGGTAGATACGAGTATACAGGTATTATGCGCTAACTTGTGTACCTACCTACAGATAAGTATTTGAATGATAATAGATCGTTTGATAAAGTTGGCAAGTGGCAAACATAATTTTAAGTAAGTAGTACTTACATACGAGTAGGCCTACCCTAGAAGGACAATTGAGCCATATCTACAACGCTGGCTTAGTTGAGGGCTGGTGAATTCACATACGCCGAAGAATTTGGTCTTCAGACGTACGCAGTTTTGCTTAGGTACGATATTCTCCTTTATGTACCGAAAGACCCTTATCTATACCCTATTAGTCCTAAGCTATATAGTTTATATGTTTATAATACCTTATTATAGTTCTAATTAGAACTACTTAAGCTTTATTCATTATACTTAGCTCTATATTTATCTTATTACAGTTCTAACCTTTTTATTATCTTAATATAGTTCTAAGCTTTATAATACCTTATTATAGTACCGTTAAATTGTTGGTCCCGGTTGTTTGTTCTAGTTTCTATAACAACAACCGTCAGCCATGTCAGAGGCCCTCGGGCGGCACATTTTCTCTGACACTAGGGCTGGCCACTCAGCCTATACGAACTTACTTACTTACTTACTTATAGTTCTAAGATTTATAATACCTTATTTTAAGCTTTAGAATACCTAAAAAATAAACTATACTCACCGAGTTGTAGAGGTTCGACTTGTCTGACTTTGGGAGCCGCTGCCGCGACAGCGCACACCATCAATACAAGCAACAGTTTCATTCTGAAAAAAAGACAACAAACTTTTTACTTATCATTAAAAACCATTTACGACGGCTACGGTTCATGATTTTAATGTTCGGACAGCGATTCCAAATCAAAACCTACTCGTTAGCAGAGACGGAAGCGAATACGAAATAATGATGATTACAAGTATTACAGATCATTTACAAAATCATTGTCATTGTCAGATCATTTACATTTTCAACCAACTTCAAAAAAAGCAGTTTCTCAATTTGACAGTATTTGTTTTTGCAATTTTGAACTGATTTAGATGATATTTTTTTTGTTTGGTAGGTAATACTTCTGAGGTGGTCCCATATAAATTTTACCGAAATCAGTTTATCGAGCTCGAAGTTGAAGTCGGTAGTTTTTTTTAAAAGCGTGTTATTTAGAATTCTGTACTATAGAAGGAAAAAAGAAACCCTTTTATGATCACTTTGCCCGTCTGTCTGTCTGTCTTTTGATCCGTCACAAGACCCTTTTCCTCAGAAATGCATGGAAATGCGTAGAGATATGAAACTGTACCTATATATCAATATTTATTTATATTGTAATTGTATATCAAATGAGTAGGTCTACGGTCCGTTAAAGCTGTAAAAAATTCAAGCTTCTAACACAATGCTAACGAAGAATAGGTACAGCCAAAATAAAGCAATTTTTGCGCAAATTCTTGATACTCCAAGTAAATAAAAATGTATAGGGTAGGTATTTCCCGATGACCTAGAATAAGAAATACACAAGTGTTTTTTTATTGACTCACAAAAAAGCTGACTGGCAACAAAACAAATTTTTTTTTTATGTGCACAAAACAACGAAGTTACAAACATTTTAGTTGCATGTTAGACAGGGAAGGCACTATACTAGGTTTATGATGTCAAAGTTCACGATTATTACTATGGACGGTACATCAGATTGAGTTAAACTCTCCATTTATCCTATTATTTTTAATAATTGAAACACATGCATATTCCCTATTATGAAATTTGGTAAAAAGCAAGGTCTCATAGCACAAGTCTTTACTTCCCTATGGAATCATAATTATGAAAATACTATTTGTTTGTCAAAAAAATGCGGTTTCAAACTTACATAAGAAGCATAAGTATATTATACCTATATCTGCTATAAGCAAGCTTCGTGTGTTTTTTTCATAAATAAGATCTTGTCTATTGGCACGGAACCCTCAGTGCGCGAGTCTGATTCTTACTTGACCTGTTTTATTTTATTTTAAAGTAACACAGTTAAACGTATGTAGAGCATAGTTATTATTGACGAGGTAGAGAGTATAGTTGGATACGATTCGCAAACTAACCGACTGAGGGCTCTGTTTTCGAAGCACCTTAGTTGGTTTGACTAATTAAATATTTATATGAAGTGTTTGTTTAAATATTTTTTTGAAGTATGTGACTCTGCAATAGAGTCCGCTACCACTACAAAAAAAAAATATTGCTCGTATGCAGGTTCAAGTCCAGCCAGAGATCATAATTTTTCTTCCTGTCTATTCCTTAAAAAAACATGGCCTGATTATGTTTGCCTAATTTGATAAAAAAGTCCCTATTTAAAAATTATCACGTATGAATGGTTATTTTTAAGCGCCTTCTAAAAAGGGGATCTCAATTCGGTTATACTAATTATAGTATTGAGTATTATTTTAATTAATGTTTTAATTAGATGCATTAAAAACATGGTCTAACGAAGTTAGCCTAATTTGAAAAAAATATGTCCCCATTTATCAATTATCACGTAAATATGGTTATTCTTAAACGCCTTCAAAAAAAGAGTTTTTAATTCGGTTCTATTCATTTCGGTATTATTTAGCATTATTCATGTTTAATGTTTGTTACCTCGTTACTCCTCGATTTGGTTTTTTATTTTTATTTGAAAGTTTTAAAAACACATACAGATTGGTCCCATATAAATTTCATCAAAATCAATTTTGTTGTTTGGTTTTTAAATCTAAATAACTGGACAAAAACATTCAAGTACCTACTTAATCGAAATTAATGACGGTTGATTAAAAAAAAGTACATAGGAACTTCATTTAAAGGTAGGTATCCAACGTTTTTTGTCACTTGTCACATTCCTTACCTGGTAGCTATTATTTAGATCACTGTTCACAAGCTACTGTGTATTTTCTGCGAAGTTAAAATCATTATAATAATATTAATCACAGCAATCAGCACTGATTTCACAGATCGCCGATTAATCAATAATAATTAAATACCTATTGCTGATAATTCTTATCCTTAACCCTATCTGCATAATACCTATAATCATTTTATCATAGAAAAACACCAAGTTAGGTACGTATGGTGGTAGCACCGTAGGATATAATATATAAAGCTACAATGAATAATTGCAACAAAACCACGCAAACAGTCAGTCTGTCGTCGTCGTCAGCCATAAAACGTCCACTGCTGGACGAAGGCCTCCCAATAGAGGGGTGTTGCCATAATCCCCATGCTTGGCAGGCGGCTTGGGGATCGCAGAATGCTCACCAGCGTTAACTAAGAGGACGCTGCTGCCCGCCCTCCGGTGGGATCTAGTTGCATTTTAAGCAAAATTCTGTACTGGCCTTTAAAAAAAAATTACTAATTGTACTGTGTTTATTAATAGGGAATATGCATTGTTTTTTTTATTGACTCTTTAAAGATCACATCGAAAATAAAATTTAAATATGTGCACAAATAATGAAGTTATAAACATTTTAGTTTCATGTTAGACAGGGAGGCACTATACTAGCAAATGACGTCTAAGTCCACGATTCCAAGCAAATTATATACTAGCACGTGTTTTGCTAGAAAGGGACAGATGACTCCCTCCCAAATACTTTGAATGTTTATATTTCAGAAAACTTTACCAGCCAATTTCTATTATGTTTTTCGATGTTAACATCAGATTCAGTTAAAATCTTCACTTATCCTATTATTTTTAATGATTGAAACACTTGCATATCCGTATTATGAATGTAACTCAAGATCTGCATTACGAGTAGCCAAATGCACAAAATGCGACGCCTGCATGGCCAACATGCGCACCGCGAGAAAATTTTGTCGTGTCTTTATGCCGCTGGTAGCTGATTTAAATTATTGTTTCGACGTAAGCATCAGATTCAGTTAAACTCTCCACTTATCTTATTATTTTTAATAATCAAAACATGCATATTCCCTATTAGCCAACTGTAAAAATAATTGCTTTAAAATGTGTGTGCCGAGGCTTTTTCAGTTATATTATTATCGAACGAGGAAATTTGTTCTATTTGTATATTTCTATTGAATTACCTACCTAGGTACCTACCAAGTAGATCATTGAGTCAAAAATTATATTGGTATCTTTTTATCATCATCATCATCATCAGCCCGGAGACGTCCACTGCTGAACTAAGGCTTCCCCCTTAGCTTAGACCGCCACACTGTACGACAACCTGCCTGCCTGTCTTTTTTTATACCTATAGGTAGTAGCAGCGCCCTTCTTTTTTTTCCTTCTTTTTTTGCCCGCGAGTCCTGGGAGAGGGTACCAAATATTATCCAAATCCTTTCGGCCGATTTTGCTTGACTGAGAATTAAGTTGATACAGGTACCTACGTAATTGACTGTTCCATTATTCCATACATTTTGTCAGCATTTTGTCAAGGGTGGATGACATTTTTCTATGACAGCAGCTATTTATTTCACGTTTTCAGGTTTGCCTCATAATATTACAACTTGGAGGAAGGATTTACTTGATAACATTTTGCTGACTTGACAATAATTAATCGATAACACCAAAGTTACACGTCAGGTATGTCACAAATTAAAAGCTAAACACTTAATAAAATAGTTATAAAAATATCATAATAAGATCTTATTTTTATTACTGTTATTATTAAAAGTTATTCACAACGGCATAAGACAACGGTGAGTAAGTACAATGACTTAGTTTCGACTTAGTAATACCGTTACCTGCATAACCCTGTATATAAGATACTAAAGGGCTGGAGAGGAGCAACAAGAACAAGAATTGATTAAAAAAAGACAAGAAAAAAGAAAAGTCTACTTCCCGGTAAACCCGGGAACCCGGAACCCGAGACTGGGAACCCGGGGGGTTCCCGGTCTATATTAGTTTATTACCTACGTAGTTTCAAAATTTACCTGGGATGTCCTAAAACTGCATCCTGACCGCCGCAGGATGGGCAGCAGCGTCCTCTTAGTTTACGGTGGTAGCACTCTGCGAAACTCCAAGCCGCCTGCCAAGCGTGGGGATTATGGAAATCCCTCGCTATTAAGAGGGAGGCCTTCGTCCAGTAGTGGCCGTCTTCTGAGTGTGAGTGAGTTTCAAAATTGTACTTAGAAGATATTGTTCTTATGGCCAGGCTTTTACGTGTAACGCATGCACATTTTTAATTGCAATCGATCATTATAGTCCTAATGCTGTATCAGGTTAATTTGTGCGTGTCAAGCTTGGAGGATCTAGCTCTCTGTGTCAAGCTTCGATTATCGAGGTTTTTCTCCGATTATTCCAAAAGTATCTAAATTAATAATTCTCTATGTCGCATACCAACAAGTGAGTTGGTGGTCATAGGCGATAAAAAATACTTAAAACGTAAAAAATTCTCCAAAATACTAATTATCTTTTACACCCAAATTTTTTATGTTTCATGATTGTGTCATTAGGATAGCATTACTGAAAAAAAATATCAAAATAGACGCTGTTCTGTTTTTTTTTCGATCGTGGAAAGCGAAAACGATAATTTATCGTGTTTTGAACAGTAGAAGTTAACAAGAATATTCGTAAGCGTCAAGACCGCTGGACCAACAAAGATATTTGACATGTGGTAAATATCGTGTGTAACATATATGCTTTGGCTTTAAATGTAGTGGGTAAGGATTTTTCGATTGGATATCCTGAATCCAGGATATTCAATCGAGATATCCCCACATTGGATATCCTGAGCGCCTAACATGCGCACCGCGAGAATTTTTTCTCGATTCTACAAAACAGGACAAGGCTACGAATCTGTATAAGTTTGTCTAGTTTTCGCACGTTATAAAGACACGACAAAATTTTCTCGCGGTGCGCATGTTAGCCCTGCTGGACTTAAGCGTGAAAGCCGCAAGTCGATGCCCTAATTTGAAGTGGTTTCGTTTCTGGCTAATTATGCAATTTCTGTCAGTCAATAATTGAGATGAGGGTGCGGTGTCTAGACATCTAGGCATCCTTGCACAAAAAAAGCAGACTTCATTTGCAATTTTCTCATCCATCGGATTCAGAGTGCAACGAATTGTGTCTACCTATTTTGCAATTCGCTATCAAATTGTAATACCCATGCGCCACATAGTTACGTAGAACTATTATTTCTTCTGTGACAAAGCACTGTCTGGTTTTTTTGAATGGGTCGCTTGTAATAAAACCCAAACTTGTACTTACCTACCTAATTGAATTAGTTTTCCCATGTGTAACCATGGTGGGTCCTTGACACAATTCGGGAGATAAAACGGACTAAATGCATATCACTGAGTACATCGACCGCTACAGTACAGAGTGCGGTACGTCTGGTGTTGCCTCTGTAGGTTTTACAGATATTCCTTAAAATATCTGAAATAGTGAATTTGTGTACAGGACATTTATCGTGTATTATGCCGTGAAACCAGCCCTTTATAATTCGGCGATATAAGGTATATTATAAAGTGTTTTTTTCGATAAATAAACTCACAGAAAACCTCGGTTTAAAGACATTTTTAACGTTTTCTTTGTAACCCTGACGAGTAGGTATTCAAGTGATTAATACTCTTACTTACTCTATCAGATAATTATAATGTCTATCATATTTATTAGTATATAGCCCATATAAGAATTGTGTTTGATTTCGTGGTTTTCTTGCAATCAGGATTTATTAATGTGTTTTACTAGAGCGCGATATAATCGACTCGACGAAGAAGACTAGAGAGAGAGCGCGTGAAACTCCATCTCTTTTTTCGAGGTAGCTTGTAAAGCACTTAATCAGGTTCATCATCATAAAGTCCGCTTTGCTGGGAAATTGCCTAGACTGGCAACACTCTGCTCTATAGGCGCTCCCATCTTAGTTACGGTTTTATTTATTAGGCTATTGTGGCGTGCGACATTGCATAATGTACCTATTGCCATAATAGTAAGGCGAGACATGCGATTGTGTTCACTGAAAAAGGCGGCATCCTAATTTATGGCACACATGTTTCATAACTTATCTAGGAAGGTACAAGATTTGGTGACTCACTGATGACGGACTGGATGTGATTTCATTCAGGCTGTTTCGTAACGGAAAGTACCTACCTATCTAGAAACGAAGCGTAGGTCATCCAGCGTCAAGATTTATTGCCCGTGGCTCTACCGCGCGCGTATTCCTGGTAGTAGCAGGGGTAATTTAATTTTTCGGTGGCGCTACAAACAAAATTCATTACTGGTGGAACTATAAATAGCATTCCATTAGCATTACCCATACGTAACCGATGCAACAGTCCTTTCGTAGGACCACGAAAAAACTAATTTGTCGTAGAACTGCTTGTAGCATCACGGGGAAAATAAAATCATCATCATCAGCCAGAAATCGTCCACTGCAGCTTAATGGCGACACAATGAGAAATGACACAGACTTATTAGGCTTAATAACAGCTTGGGGATCGCAGAATGTACGCCGCACTGTCCAAGAGGACGCGCTGCCCTTCCTCGGTGGTTCCGAATGAAGTTCTAATTAGGACATGCCCAGTATTTATTAAAGGGTATTTTTATCATTGTAGTCTTATTACTGCAAATGTATAACAAACTAAGTAGTTCGAAGACGCCAGTCGCCAGCCGATCAAAACGTTTAGAGATATTTAAACTGTTCCGTCTATGCGTCCTTCATTTAGAAGGCAACTCCTACAAAACGATCAAGATTTATTATTCCCCAATATTAGTTCAGAGGCTTGTGATGCCAGATGTCAGAACCTCAGCAAATGACCTCATCACGCTTGTAACTGAACGGAACAAATGGCGTGACGAGTTGAAAGCCCGACCGGGTCGTAAATCAATTAATAACCTATATTTTGACCGAAATTCGTTGGATACCTAAACAAATAGGAGTTGAAACTCATGCTCCACGAGACGTCTTATTAATGGGTCAGCGACTGATCTTCGAAATGGAGCATGACGGAAGGAAGAGCTGGTTTTAAATTGATTGACATCTTTATAAGCTTCGAGATAAATGACATTAGATGGCCGTCACGTCTTCGTGTTTTTAACGATAGGCCTAAGAAGGCTAGAATCGAATAAATAAATATTGGTGTACATTTGACTCAGCTTCATAATCAGCCTTTTTAAATTGTCTACTGCTGGACTTAGGCCTACCCTCGAAGGGCGAAAGGGCTATCCACCACGCAAACCCGCAACTGGGCAGTTGCAGGTTGGTGAATTCACGCCATTGAATTTCTTCTCCGGACGTATACTTATGCCGGTTTCCTCAACATGTTTTCTTTTACAGTAAAGCCAGTAATATGAGTATCCGTACATAAACTCCAAAGAGCTCATTGTTAGAGCCTGGGTCTGAACCCGCGACTTCACTATTACAAGTCAAGCGGTCTCCGATTAAGCTACCACGGCTTCATTAGGCTACCACGGCTTCATTTGGCTACCACGGCTTCAGCTTCATCTAACGCCAAACTAAGCAAAACTTGTATTATGAGAATCTAGGACTGGCCACTATCCGACGGCCAGCCCACCTAGCACACATGCCGTGATAAACGTCTATCAACTCTTTTTTTCCCGGTGAAACGAGACAGACGTATCCATATTGTAGCTTTATCACGTTCCCGCGCGGGGAAAGACCAATTAGTCCTCGGCGCGTGCTATACGGGGCCAGGAGCTGGAAAAAGCGGCATCGTTTCCTGTTCGATATTCCAAAAACACGAACGAAATTAACACTTTAATTTTGGGTACTGCTAAATAATTAGTGGAATGCGCTTCGTGAGTGGGTCTTTCCCGACTTTTCTAGGTAAGCATGCTCCACCCTAGACCGCGCAACATCAGGCAAGATAGCGGTCAGCCGAAGTGGTGGGATATCGCCATATATATTTCACGTAAATAACCTCGCCGTAAATTAACGGCAAACTATCTAAGTACGTAAATTTGCTGTTTTTTAACTGCCTGAAAAAATAGGAATCCCTCCCTAGTAATAGTTACGTTACACGTAGGTGCTGCGAATAGAACATTCTTCCTAACCTTTTGGCAATGTAATTTTAGTCAAGGCCGCCCAACCGCCCTACGGTTTCAGTAGTTTAAACAAATGTCAGTTCCTATTTACTGAAACAGACTTGTTTTATGATGTCGACACTCCTGTTTACACAGAAAGTTTACTAGACGTAATCAACCGATTCATCCGGTAAACAAAGCTTTTAAAATAGATTATTCACAGGCAGAGTGTGCTATGTCAAAGAAGGGCACTTAGTACTTCAAATCGTCACTGATGGATTCCCCAAAATAATTTAATACTTACCTACCACAAATATTTATAAAAATATGTGTTATATTTTTTAAGTATGTACTTAAAATGCTAGCTTTTATTTATTTCATAAAGCAAAAGAGAATTGTATTTAGCCACAGAATATGGGCGTTTTACAAAAAAGTAGTACATTTGCTTATTGTAGGCGTCCAGGACTTTGGTAATTTTTTATAATTTTTCTATGAAATGTACTTAAATAAACTGCGTATTTATTTAATGAATTGATTGATTTATTTACATATTTAAGTTATCAAATTTACTGTTATGGGCAAATCATAAAAATAAACTCCAAAAAAGTGTAAAATCTGCATGTCCCAACTGCTTTTTTGAAACTTTCAAGTCTCAGATAAGTTTAGATAAATTAAGTAGCACCACTGTTCACTGTTGTAGTTCACAGCTCTGTAGACGTATGTTGATCTCATAAATACGATTTCGAGCTCAATGTCGTCTTTATTGGCCTTAAAATACCTCAAAATGCTGCTTAATTGTTGTCCCAGGAAGTAGAACCGGAATTCTGGCAATAGTCACGGTACGTTTTCTCATACTTCAACGTAATATTACCCTAAAATATGTCTATTTTTAATTTCTTGCAATATTATTCTTGTCTGTAGTATAACTGTAATTTTGAAGCAAACCTCAGTGTAATCAAAAACTGTGACGAAACTGGACGTGTTGCGGTGGTTCAGAATTAGAATTCTAGATAGTGACGGGATTTTAGGAGGTATGCAGCAGTTTATAAAGTTATTTGCCGTAACACAATGACATTTCTGTTTATAAACTATTGTAAAACATATCGAATGTATCCCTAAAATAAACACAGCAGTTAGTTTTTTTTTTAAAGTTTTGTTGATATGAATACGTCACATCGGGTTCGTTACGTATTGTATAGCCGGAATCATTTTATGACGGTCCGGACCTATTAGGCTGGGGCTACATTTAACAGATGACTAGTATTACAATAAAAATAAATCTATTAATGTTATATTATAAGTGACCGCTAATCTTCGGAATGGCTGAACCGATTTGGATAAAATGTTGAATATACAGAATTATCAGCTTAGGGTGTACTAAGCCGCCGTTTGGCTTAGTTCTTTCAGTGTAACCTTAGCTTACTTTTTCCAGTGTGTCACTTAAGAATTCTAGAATTCTAACAATTCTAACGAACACTGTCCCATACTTTTGCAGAAACAAAAACGAATCCTATTCAAGAAATATTTAGTTATTTGTTCATATAAGACACTGATGTTACATATTTTTATTATTTGTTAGCTGTAAAAGTTCAATGTCATTAAAATTAGTAGAAATGTAAAGTTTGTAAGGAAAAAGTTCCTCATGTGACGATCTCGAAAGAAAAAATATTATAACTCAATAATGAAAATGATATTTCGACATTATATTTCAAAGAGTTCAAGGTAAATTACTGAACGAACGAACGAATTAACAAAATAATTCGTATTTTTCATTTAAATAATTATTTCTTTTGTGACTAACCAGAGCGTTTTCCTGCGAACTCCTGCGTAAAAATTAAGATTATCACGATGTTATACACAATACTGTCATATATTTATGATTTTTATTTAATTAAGAGTATATTTTATCGAATTAGAAAAGAAAGACAGCAAAATCTCTATAACACTTAAATCAACTCCGGTTCGTCACGTGTACAAGTTTTTTGAAAAACGCCCATATATAATAGTACAGGTAAGTACTGAAGTCTGCTCAGCGTCTTTACGTCTTTTGTCCATAACTACTTAGGTAACCTAAGTAGGTATTTACTTAAGTTTTGGTACCTACTTATAACATTTTTCTAAGTAGATTAATTTCTATGATTAGGTACTCCATTATCGATAATAAATTATTTATGTACCTATACTGACTGGTAGTAGTAGAACACTTATAACAGTTTAGGAGCCTCTAGGTCTTGGATATTATTTCACTCATTATTATAAACGTCTTTTACTATAGGACAAACTCTGAATTCGACAAAAAATACAGCTGTTGCGACCAGTAATAAGTTGTTTAAAAATGGTGTGTACATAATGATATCCTAGAGTGTTGCAATTGGTCAGCCAATCATCGTATATCTAGCTGTTGTCGATATGCCGAGGCACGAACAAGGTAAGAAGAGATAAGTAAGGTTTTGCTTTTTAAACTGAACAAGACTAGCGAGACGTTCGCCTGGTGGTAACATGGTAAGCATCACGCCTGCCCATATAATAGCAGTGCCAGAATTGTGAACAAACGAACAAAATCCTGCGCCGCACTGCACTATGCGCTCGTCACCCTGAGATATTACATGTCAAATCTCTTCATGTCTAGTATAATTTATCTGGTAACACACTTTCGAATTCTATATAATATAGTATCTAACATTGAAGAATGTATGTATGTATGTACTCAAAGGATATGGGACAACACAATGTATGTAATAACACTTTATTGGCATTACAAGAAGAATATATAAAAATATATCCGCCTTATAAAGAAAATGCGCAAGAAGCCGCCATATTGCTATCTCTTCCAGGCAACCCTAGGATGAATGGATAAAAAATATTGCTAAAACTTATGTTGACGTTGTTAAAATATACAGTGGATACTTAGGTCCTATAATAGGCTCCTATTGTAATACATTCCTGTTACATAGTTACGTGGTTTATAGGTACATGCCAAATCCCTAAAGTATAATATGTATGTACTTATACTTGTATATAATGTTGAACCCGGCTAGCTAGACATAAACTGATCACATAGATATACGTACTCTAGTAGTTTTGGACTGTTCGTCTATTGAATGGTGCCTATTTATTCTTTGCTACGAACTTCGTCTCGTTCAGTAGTCGCTGACCTGTGTCAAAAACACAACCGAAATCCCGACTAGAACTAAAATAAAACATTGAAAAAACGTGCTTCAGTTAATTAGAATAAGAGACAAAGAAGAGTGAATAAAATTATACAAAATGTGCGATAGAAAGTGCGTTCATGTTTTGTAAGAAAAAAAATACGATTTTGAGTATCATTTCTAATTCAGAAAAACGTTTAGATATGTGGCGAATAGTGACAGTGACGATAATATTTTCTTATATTATAGTGAGGAATGTTACTACGGCACCAACGTATCACCACGGTAAGCTTGCATGCAGAGAGGCTAAAAATTAAAAAAAAAAAAAAAAAATTAAAGTTTTTTTTTTTTTTGGTACATGGCTAAAATGGGGCAAGATTATAGGAAAAACTATAATTATAAAAATAAGTTCATACAGCTCTGTTTTTACAAAACTGAGTATTATCACACAAATAATATAAATACAAAAGATTGACGGCATGTGTGTGTGTCTTATCTTTGTTACCTCTTCACGCCAAAAGGCTAAACGGATTTTGATGAAATTCGGAATGTATATAGCTTTATCTCCCGGAATAATGTAAAGGCTTTTTTTAAAAAAAAAAAACCTAATTATCGCCGTTTTTCATTACAATGCGGGTGAAATCGCGGGGCGCAGCAATTATAGAAATGTATTTAGGAATTTATGATTCTCTTTTCGATGGTTCTCCAAGCGTATAAGTGAATCGGGACATTTTCGCTAGTAGGTACCTACATACTTATACCGTAGTACTATTATTTATTCTGTGCTTATATCTAATAATTACCTGGACCTGGGTATGTCCTTAAACTGCAACCAGACCCACTGGAGGACGAGCAGCAGCGTCCTCTTGGTTAACGGTGGTGAGCATTCTGCGATCTCCAAGCCGCCTGCCAAGCGTGGGAATTATGGCAACACCCCTCTATTGGGAGGCCTTCCAGCAGTGGACGTCTTATGGCTGACGACGACCTAATAATTAAGTACTTATACCGTAGTACTATTATTTATTCTGGCCTTATACCTACCTATAAGCCTACTCTCGGAATAATAGGAGTCTCACAGACAGCTTGACACCGCAAAACTAAGGTTCCTAAGTTTTTTACGGAACTCAAGACATTTTCTTGAAGTCTTTGTTTGAGCGTAAGAGCGTACGCTGTTAGATTTACGATGTAACGCAACGCAAGTTTGAACAGTGACACCTTGGACGTAATTTTTAGGTTCAAGGTAGTAGGTAGGTAAAAGATTTATAAGCCATATGCTAAATATATATAGGTATCTTCTCACGTAATCGACAAATTCGCCAAAAAAATCAGCAATAACCTAGTTGTGTTAATTGACCCACTTCGTTCAATTTTATGACTTTATTTTCACGTGGCGTAAACCGCGTAAAGTTTATAGAGAGGGGCAATTTGTGAAACTAACATTTTAGTATTTGGGTTAAAGACTACGAGTAGGTACCTATAGGCACCTTCCTAAACATTAGTAGGTAGTTAGGTACCTAGATAGATAGAAACAATACTAAGTATTGTACAGAAACAGTAACGCAGTAAAGGATATGTTCATTTTAAATTCTGCTATGAATGATTTTAAAAAACTACGTATATCCATCTAACTAAATATATTATTAGAGACCTGACCTGCATTTAAGGTAGGGCGCTTCACAGTACTTTGCTTATTTTAAGGTAGGTCAACCACCCCCAGGTACGGCCCTGTATGTCACTAAACTGCAAAACAAACAGATTCACCGGAGAACGGGCAGCAGTGTTCTCTTGGTGGTGAGCACTCTGCGATCCCCAAGCCGCCTGGCAAGAGTGGGGATTATGGCAACCCCTACCTATTAAGGGTGAGGCCTTTGTCCAACAGTGGACATCTTCTGGCTGATGATGACTTGGCTCCGGAACCGACCTGAGCACAGCGTGTTCCTCAGCTTCCGTACCTGATTAAACTAAATCAAACTTTTGTTCCATCACCAGCACGTGGACCATCTTATACAATCAGCAACCCAGAGGCCCGCAAGCCGTACTTGGAGGTCCGCAACGCGACCTACCACGGCAGCGGGCCGCGCGAGGAGGCGCGCGCCATGTGCTCCGTCAAGACTCAGGAAGTAAACGCTACAGCCAATGCCACCATCACCCGGCGGCTGCATGGAGTGGTTACATCGAGTAAGTATTGCCGCCATGAATAAGGATCATTTTATTGGTGAGATCCCAACGAGTCACACCAATAAAAAGTCATATTGTGACTCGATGGGTTTTTTCATGCCATCGAGTAACACTGTTAGTTACACGATAAAACTGAGAGACACAAATTTAGTGTTGTATCCTATACACCACTAAATATGCTATACTACTCCTATGTATATTCCTGTGTTGTTATATTAGTACCTACGTTAATGATGTTACAAAATAAATCATTTTTCTTTCTTTCTTTCTTTTATACAACATACTATCAAAAAAAAACGGATATGTGTGACGCCACACTCACACTGCATTTCATCTTTTCGCAACTGTTTTTAAGAATCGGGGGAGCGGGAATCGGGTTTTGTACTGTACCTACCTATTCGTTATTAACCCCCGACGCAACGCAAACAGGTTATTTTACTAAAAAATTTGGAAAATAGCGTGAAATTGTCTAGGTAAGTATGTATGTCTGTGCAGCTTAAGTTCTTCCCATACGGATAAACTGATTGATTTTAGTTTTATTTTAACAAAGAAAAAAACATTTTTTATGTATAATTCCGGATTTGTGTCCTCTACAAATCTGCATTTAACAAAAAACATGAATTAACTTTAAACTTTTATACCAATGGGTTAGGCAATCCCGTTTCTATCTGATAACTTACGTGACTATACTCTCGTATGAATAAAACAGTTCTGAGTAAAAATGTATTTTCCTCAGGGGAACTCCATTCATCCATCCAGCGACTGGAAGTGATAATCTACGGTCAGATGCAGCAGCTGTGGCAGAGTTTGGACGCATTGCGCGCGCAGCTATCAGGCGAGCGCTCCGCTTTCCCCGACCGCCGCTCCATGCAGGTCTTCAGATACAAGCCTGGAGCCAACTAGTTGGGACTTCTGGTTTTGATGTAGCAATAGGGGATATGCATGTACTTATATTAATAAAAATAATAGGATAAGTGGAGAGTTTAACTGAATCTGATGCTTACATCGAAATAATTATTGAAATCGGCTGGTAAGGTCCTGAAATATATAAGCGTTCAAAGTATTTGCGAGTCTTCTGTCCCTTTCTAGCAAAACACGTGCTAGTATAGAATTTGTTTGTAATCGTGGCCTTTGGCGTCATTTGCTAGTATAGTGCCTCCCTGTCTAACATGAAACTAAAATGTTTATAACTTCGTTTTGTGCACATATTAACATTTTATTTTCGATGTGATGTTGTGTTGCAAGCTTGCGAGTCAGCTCTTTTGTGAGTCAATAAAAAAACATGCATATTCCCTATTTTAATTGAGAGTTTATCAGATGGATAAAATGTTGAAAATATCATTATAATACCCGTTTTTTATGTCCCTACTATGACCGGCTTTTTGGTAAACTCACTGTGGCCCGTATATCGACATCTTAGATCCATAGAAGAGCAGCTGCCCTCCCTGCACCCTGGCGACGCCCATGCAGACATTACTCGTTGACGATTTAAGTACAAACCCTATACATGGAACTTGTCCGACCTATACAATAAAACGCAAACTTTAATAAAGTTCAATTTATTAACAATTAGTAACTGAATAACATCAGCAGTGTTACATGGTCAAATTCTCACTTCTATTTGTTAATCCTAGAATTTGACCAAGTAATAACAATAAACAAATACCGTTAGTTACAATAGTTAAGTTAATGTTCACCTATATCTAAATGACGTTATTAATAAATATTAACAAAATATTATGCTTTTCCAATCTTTTACACAGAGTGGTGTAATATTTGATATGAAATAAAATTGGTGTAGTATCAATGATGAGTAGAGGCTTGGGGATTCTGGCAACCCTATTGAGGGGGAGATACGTCCAGCGGACGTCTTCAAGACCAATGACGAGGCCATCTTGTTAAATCAGCCTTCAACATCTTAGTTAACACTACGGTTTTTTAAAAATATGTTTATAGGGTTGCGTTTGACTGCCATCTCGTCTGATGATAAACGAAGATGCAGTCTACGATGGAGCACGCTTGCCTAGAAGAAACCGATTCACTCGAAGAAGACACCCAGATTATAATTATCGGGAAACACCCACTCGGGCAGCGCTACCCACTGTTTAGCAGTTCGAATAAAGAAAGTGGAATCAAACCGTTTCGTATATTCGCCATAAGAAGTAATCATCACGACAACAAAGGGTCAATATGTAGTTGTTTTTTGTGTTTACTGCAAACATACATTGTATTTAGTATCTGTGATGCTAAAAATATCTGGATTGTTAACTAACGCGAATGTTAAACCAATTTTATATAAATGACATTTTGTGACAATCTTTCGTCATAAAATAAAATAGTTCTAGAATTCGATCGCAGCGCCACCTATCGGGTCCAATTGATACTTGTCCTTTTTGTGATGTTGACTAGCAGCGGTGTGGTCATTTTGCGAATTGGACATTTTGAGATGTGGAATAGATGAGATTAAGTCAAATTGCGACTCAGATATTTTGAGATGTGGCTAAGTGAGATGAAGTCATTTTGCGATCTCGCCATTCTAATAATAACCCAGCCCTATCAACCTGTATTGATACTACTTATTTATTTTATAGTCATTTTTAAACCTAAAACGTGACATCTAATTTGTAACAATATTCTGTTCGGTAAAATATTCCTGTAACTTCTTATTCTGTCTAATTGTGAATTATATAAATCGTATACAATTTGAGCGGCTAACTTTATCTATTTTAATCTGATAAAATAATACGAGTGGGGTTTGATTTAATTGTTTATATCTTCGGGAAGATTATACAACCGTTTTGTAATCTGTATAAAATAATTAAAAAAATGTTAAGTATTACGCACTAACTTTAAAGGATTTATGTAAATATCCTATTCAGATCTTTAAATACCCTTTGAATGTTTATTAAGTTTATAATGGCTGCACTCTAGCAAATTCAATAAGATATAGTTTATAAAAATCATAGCTGGCAAATTTTTGGAATGTAGCTGGAATGCTTTTATAGTCAAAGATTGTGTGGTAAAATGCCTGGTGATAAGCAGTTCCAAATGGGACTCTCTGATGTTATGTAAAGGTTCGAATTGCTATTCAATTCGTGGAGAAACTCCTAAGCGGATTCCTACGAAGCTGGAAAAACCGTGAAGGTAACGTTAAAACTTGACATACAGCTATAAGCCTATTATACATTAGGGTTCTTATCTAAAAACGCTGCTCAAATTAACAAACGCCATAGAGGTTATGCGCAACTGACGTCATTTAAGCGGCGTTTAAATAAGGCCCTATATAACCTCCTTATTAATAAACGCGTGGAATCCACCGTCTTTTGTTATTTTCCTTTTTCCAATTTTGAATTCGATCGAAAAAGACAGAATAACTCCATGGTCGCGTTCAATAATAAGTATGATCATATTACAACACGCGCGTTCTCGGTTGGCTGGACTGAAGTTCGTCCTGCGGGGAGGTCGCAACCTCTTAGTCCCAAACTATGTTCACTACGACGTTCAGTCCGGTCAACTAAGAACGCGCGTATTGTACGAAGTACAGCTTTATGCGCTTACTGTAAGGGTTATTTTTAAGTGGCAGAGGCCTGCATGTAGCGACGTAGTTCCTCCTGCGTGTCGAAGATCATGACGGGGAAGGGCGAGCCGGGGACGTGGCGGCCCGCCCAGCGCACCTCCACGCGGTAGTCGCCGGGCTCGGTGGGGGAGAACTGCCGACAAACAAATTTCACTTTAACCTCTTGAGCGCCAATGTAACCAATACTTTTTCTCTTCGTTATTGGCATTGCACTTCGTGCATTCTGCCAGTGTCAAGTATATTATGTATGTTTAAGTTTTTATAGTATAAAGTCAAATAAGTCATAAAATCATAGTCATTCACACAAAATTAGCCAAAGTCAAGTCCAAGTGATGCCTTAGTAAACTTGTGGCGACTTTACTATAAGGGGGGGGGGGGGTGTCACTCCGCAGTTTAGGTATGTTCGGCCGGCGCTCCGCGCCCCGAGGACATTGCCAGGCTGAAGCCAGTGGCCGCCCGCGCGCTAGCCTTGTCGCTCGTAACTAAGCATACGTGATAGAAAGAGAGCGGTATATCTAGGTGAATATAGCGAGCGGTATCCAGCGCTGTCCGAGTTGAATTGCTAATTTATTGTAGTAGATAGAGTCCTTATTTATTTAAATTCCTTTGCGGAGTGAGCTTTCTGTACGTAGTACTATTCTTTATTATGAGCTATACGCTTTGTTTCACCACATTATATCACTTGCCCGCACTAGTGCATTAAATTCGACATTCAATGAATAAAACGCCACCATTATAATTATTAATACGCGATTAGTTTATAAAAATAATACAATGCATCGACATGTTTTTTCCCGTTCCCGCCAAAAAACCCACCTATACTTGACTACCGCTAGCGGGTCTTGTACGCCAACGTCGTCTATAGTTGACGAAAAATCATAAAAGTATGCTTATAGAGGGACCGTTTAAATGAGACATCGTCCGCGCGGGGGTAGATGTCATCGACATCGTACCGCCTGCCCTCCTCCCTTGATCCAGATTAACATCTGCTCCTGCGCCCCTGTATTGCGCGGGCGATGTCTCGTTTAAACGGTCCCACTCGAATTATCGATATCTGATCTTGAATCCCTGTTTTTTTAATAGTAATGCAATTATGCCGTGGCGGTCAAAAGGTGAAACATATAGGACTTTACTTGCATTGCGCAGAAGTTAAATAACGTTTGTTAGTTTTAGCAGCGTTTTAAAGTAAGGCACTTAGTGCTCAGAACTTTATTTTTTATGCAGGTGTGTGACTAGACGAGCGAGACTTTCGTCTGGTGGTAAGCGTCACGCCTGCCCATAACAATATCAGTGCCAGAATTGTGAACTAGCGCACAAAATCTAGCGCGGCTCTGCACTGCGCTCGTCACCTTGAGAAATTAGATGTAAAATCTCTTCATGCCCAGTAATTTCAGTGTAGACCTATCCCTACAAGTAGGGATACCTTGGTAGGGATAGGTGTCAGTCATCAGCCAGAAGACGTCCACTCCCAGTGGACGAATGCCTCTCCCTTAATAGGGAGGAGTTGCCATAATCCCCACGCTTGACAGGCGGCTTGGGGATCGCAGAGTGTTACCACCGTTAACTAAGAGGACTTTGCTGCCCGTCCTCCGGTGGTTCTGGGTGCAGTTTTAGGACATACCCAGGTCCAAGAGATAAGGGACAGGTGTACCAGGTGTACATAGACCAATAAATAATTCATTCATTCATTCAGGCCGTAATATGTGGAATATGCGAAGTAGAATACTATTAACGTGAAACACTAGGATACCACGAAAACCCGCGAATAGCAGGTATTATTTGTGTATTAGAATAAATTAGACGCTTCGCACATTTTGGTAATACCTTAGTCAAACTGCGTAAATCGTAGAAATCACAGTGACTTATCACATAGCCATTTTAATCGGATCAAAACAAGCGAATTACGATATAATATTTGCGCAAGTACTCCGTCGATACAATCTATGATAATTTGCTTAATTAGCGTTTTGTTATCAGCGAAGTTTGCCACTACCCTATGAAAAAGATAGTAATAATACAATCTAAGATTTTTTTAATGATATAAATTGTTTTGATTGTACCTACATTAATTACAGTAGTATTTATGTTTTTAAAGCTTAAACAGGAAGAAAAATTATGACCTCCGGCAGGACTCGAACCTGCATACGAGCAGTCGCTATGGGTTTCCGTCCCAACTGCTTTGCCAATTAAGCTACAGAAGTCTCTGCCTGAGATGCCAAATTTCCGAACCTGTTATAAGCTACCAACTAAAGCGTTGGTGGCGCCATCTGTAAATTTTTGTAACACAAATATTTACCCAAGCCGAAACCGTTGCAGGTTCCAAGGCCTGACGATAGAAGTCGCACTGGCTATACTATTTTGAATATTCATATATATATATATTATATATATATTTTTCTTCCTGTTTAAGCTTTAAAAACATAGAAATACCATAAGTGTGGAATCACTTCATACAAAAATATTCAAAGTAGTATTTATGTTTCGAGCGTATACCTTGTTTTGAGATGATAATGGCAATATTCTGGCTACACGAGTTTTTGACACTTATCCGGGGGATTAAAACTGCGCGTCGACGGAGCGTAAGGATTTGTTGCTTTATATTGATTTATTAGGGGAGGCCTTCGTTTAGCAGTGGACGTCTCCGGGCTGATGATGATGATGATGATTGATTTAAATGGGACTGCGTGCATTGGATCGGCGGCTTGGGGATCGCAGAATGCTCACCACCGTTAACCAAAAGGACGCTGCTGCCCGCCCTCCGGTGAGTCTGGTTGCAGTTTCAGGACATACCCAGGTCCAGGTCTAGGTGGTTCCATAGTAAAAGTTGTTTATAAAAATATTAACAGAATAACTTTATAGCTTGACAAAAAAGTCTTAAACTGAAACCTTTTTTTTCCTGGCAACACTGGGAATAACACGGCAGTGAGCGAATTCATCCAATCATCTATCTGTAACGTACTACTGGGTTGCAAGTGATTAGAACTATTTGCGATAGAGGCTATTAATTTTTACTCTTTTTAGCCAAGCTATAGTTTGTCGTCCATCTTCTTCTCTTGTCACTCACCTTGCACAATATGGTTCGGTCTTTCTGGCTCTCTCTTTGCATCTCGACTCGGAAGGCGCCTTTCGGCCCTCTCACTCGAACAGTCAGCTGTCCCGCTCCCGCGCCGCGCGTGTCGCACAGGAACCGTGACTGGAACGTCGCGAGCACCCCGGGCTCTACCCCCGGACCGTACACTTTGACCTGGGGAGGTTGGTTCATATGTAGGTAGGTTCTTAAAACGTACGACGGTGATACAATATCTCTAGCCGAGAGTTAAAAGTAAAGATTATAGCCACATGATAAGCATTTGGTGTATGGAAATTTTTACGCGATAAGTTTTTATCGTCTTCGCCTAGAGACAATAAAAACATAAGTTTCAAGCATTTTATGTGGCTGCTTTTTTTAGTAGTCTGAGGCTAGATTAATTAATTAATTTTACTGATAAACGGTTTCTGGTGTACAAAAAATCTGTTTAGCTAGGTAGGTGGCCAACTAAGATAGAAATAAATTTAGGAACAAATAAAAAATTAAAATTACAGATTTGCATCCATATAATAACTTTCTATAAGCATATCGTGTTCAAAACAACAAGGGCGTATATAACATATACCCATGTTGTTAACATTTTTTAATACCTTCACTTGTAATTGTAAATAATTATGTTACACTAAGATTTCTGAACCTAATGAAAAAAAAAGTGTTTGACCAGAGCTGATGGTAAGTGACAAAGTGATCTAAAATATAGCACACCTGCCGATACAGTGCTCACATCTGGCCTGGAAGAGACCCAGTCAGATTATTACTTAAGGTCCATTATGCAGCGCGCCGCTTCCTCAATGACAAGATAATTTTACACAATAGAAATACTGTTTTAAACTATCACGTTTGTTCAGTACATTTCTATGATTTTTTTACGGGATATTTACCATGATTATGTAATGAGAAAAGAGCTCCCGATATTTCAACGCAGTTGCATGCACCATGTTCACGGGCATGTGGGCTTTGTTCATGGTTTCGTAAATATCCCGTAATAATCAAAGAAATATATGAAAGTATTTTGTATGACTAATGAATTAAAACTACCTAAACAAATTTTATATATTATATATAAGCCGCCTGCCAAGCGTGGGGATTATGGCAACACCTCCCTATTAAGGAGGAGGCCTTCGTCCAGCAGTGGACATCTTCTGGCTGATGTGTGTAAGGTACCTTGGAGGGGTCTGGCGCGCCGGCGACTTTGAGCACGAAGGGCGAGCCGGGCACGTGCTCGCCCGCGAACTGCACGCTCAGCACGTGCCGGCCCGCCTCCGCCGGCTTCACGTTCAGCGTGAACGTGCCGTCGCCGTGCTCGTACAGCTCGCAGTACGCCACCTAGAACCAATCACAACGGTTATATTCTATTAACGTACAACAACTCAATGTACTTGAGTCTGGATCAGCATTTAGCATCCAATTGCCAGCACCGGATCTACGATTTTTCACCAGCGTTTGTGATAAATTACTTAACCTAACCTAACGTAGCAAGTCGAAACTTAAAATTTAGTACGAAAGTAACTTTTCCAAATCTACGTTGAGCCAGTTTTTTAAAATGTTTGTATGGATGAATTACTGCGCCTGCGTACAAACACCCGGTCCCCGTTTTGGCCCCCCTCCCCCTACATTCGAGGGTGTCAACTGCTAGGCAATAAATAGGTGATACCTGTGAGTGTGTTTCCGCAGCCTCACTTGACATCCAAGTGTGTTCATGCTAAGTATTTCAGGCTAAGTGTGTTTAGCATCTTTATCAACTTACAGTCTACAGTCATTATCAATGTTCGTAAATGAGCGAGATTCCTGAAATTGTATCTTAGTACTTAGAATCTGTTGCAATATTTCGAACGTTAAGCTGGACGTAGACACAGGTTATTTTGTCGTTAGATTATTAGTTAGATTACTATAATAGTCATAGAGATAGATAGAGGGGCAGCAGCCCCCTAGGAAAAAATATATATGTATATGCAAAGTAACCGAAGTCCTTCGTCCACTCACTTGACTTCCTTGACCGATAATTGCCGTAGTCTATTAGTTCTTGTTTCAATGCAGACTTTTCCCATCCTCCCTATTGCCACCGTGTCGCGTTCACATAGGCTGTTATAAAAATCAGGACAGATTCACTCCCATAGAAAACGCGTCTTAATGTTGATATACATATAACTACAACAACGTCATATGTACAGTTGTACAGTGCAAGCTGGTTCGTACTTTATTTGTTCAAGATAGTGTACATTTTCCATCGTAATGTTAGCTCATTGACGACACGCAGTTCCCGCCGACTGCACGCGAGCCTGCAGATTACTGTTCCATACATTTGCCCGAGGTCAAAGAAATTTTTCTATGGAACATTTGATATTTTTCTCGATTTCAGTGTTCGCCTCATAGTAAAGGTTGTTATAATGATGAGTACTATGTACCCTTCAGTATTATCACACTTTTTCAACCGACATCAAAAAAGGAGGTTCAATTCGACAGTACGTTTTTTTTGTATGTATGTTACGCGATTACTCAGCTAATTATGAACTGATTTTAATGATTCTTTTATTTTATCGAAATCTATTCAGTAGTTCGATTTTTAAATCATAATTACTAGAAAATATTAAAATGTCATCCAGGTATTCGAAGTCGGTTAAATTATGACAAAAAGAGTGTATTATTGTTATACGTTGACGCCGAGTTACCTTGTTGGGTCCGGTGCAGTGCGCGGTGAGCTCCCCGGGGCCGGCGCGGCGCGTGTCGATCCAGGAGCGTATCTCGCGGCCCACCACGCCGCTCGCGAGCCCCGCGCCCGAGCACACCACGCGCGACGCGTCACCGCTCTCCGAGCCCGCGCTCACGTTCACTGTCAGCGGGCATCCTGCAACCAATGTCGCGATAATCTTGTAGCGAACTATAACAAAGGCCGTGGTAGCCTTTTTGTAGTGGTGGTTTAGTCCGCCTGGGGAAGTACCACACCTTTGCCAGTTATTCAACCGCCAAGCAGTAGTGTCCAAACACTACTGTGTTCCGGATTGAAGGGCAAAGTTTCCAGCGTAATTATAGGGCACACAGATATTTGACATCTTATATCTCGGGGTAACGAGCGCAGTGCATTGCCATCCAGGGTTTTGAACTGTTGAAGTTCAAAGTTTGAGTGGGCACACAAGCCGGGTGGCTACTATCGGGCCGGGTATCGGGTATATTTTTTTTTCTTTGTTATTGGCATCGCACGTTGTGCATTCTGCCAGTGTCAAGTTTATGAATTTGCAAGTTTTTATATTAAAATCAAGTCAAATATGTCATTAAATCACAGCCAGTAACACGAAATTTTCATAGTCAAGTCAAGTCATGCCCTAGTAAAGTTGTGGTGACTTTACTATAAGCTTCTACCTGAGTTTTGAAAACAACACGAAAAGACATGTTTCACCACATTCTCACTTGCCCACACACGTGCATGTAATTCAACACTCAATGAATAAAACACCACCATTTTGTAATCATTAATTCGCGAAAAAACACAAGTTTAAGAAAATAATAGAATGCAACGACATGATTCTTCCGTGTTCCCGCCAAAACTCCGGGCTGGATGTTGTCTCTCTTGATGACGTCAGTACCTTTGACGAGTCGTCCGGCCCACACGACGCGCAGCTGGTGGTCGCCGGCGCGGCGCGGCGTGTACGTGGCGCGCCACAGCCCGGGCCCGGCGGCCGCCAGCGCCACCGAGATGTTGTCGCCGTCCGGTGACGTCACCGACGCCTCCGGCGCACCCGGCCCCGCTGCGCTTCCATCTGCCATACCAGCGTCATACAGGTTTATAGCTTTGTTACTTTGAGCTAATATCTATAGTCACAAACGTACAAAAAAAATGTCCGCGCCAATACTCGGCGCACACTATGCAGTGCGCCGACTTTTTGAACGACTTGAACTACGATATGACACAAGCGCTCAAGTATACATTGAACATAGTGCAGCGACATAACGTCTAAATTCGAACAATTGTGAACTATATTATAATGCACGTATGTACATGTACAACGGCACTCGGACATTTTTTTTACTGTTTTTACTTAGAGATTGTGACTCTTTAGATATTAGCTCAATGATTTGTTAGGTAATTTAAGTTCATATACACTTAGTGCTCAACTGATATGCTGCAGAAGTAGGGCTTTCGCTTTTCTGTGGTTTTGACAACCGTTCTAGCCTAAGAAGTAGGGCTTTCGCTTTTCTGTGGTTTTGACAACCGTTGTAGCCTAAGAAGTAGGGCTTTCGCTTTTCTGTGGTTTTGACAATCGTTCTAGCCTAAGAAGTAGGGCTTATCCATCTAACCCACTGGAGTTACTATGCCAGCACCCCAGAGCCTCGCTCTGTTATTTCAAGGAGCTGGGTTGGCTCGGGTAGACGCTGGCGGGGGAAATGCACAATACACCCCAAGCAGGACGTCAGTGCAGGACTTATCGCCCCCACATTGAATAAGAATAAGAAGTAGGGCTTTCGCTTTCCTGTGGATTTAACTCACCGATGGTGAAGACGGCGGGTGTGTGCGGCGCGGCGTGCGCCAGGCCGCGTCCCGCGAGCGTCACGCGGTCGGCCGTGTTGCCGGACGCGACGAGCGCGCGCCGCGGCGCCCCGCTCACGAGGGCCCCGTTGTAAGTCAACTCAAACTCTTGCTCGCCGCTGATACCTTCAGTCGCCGCTAGCGTCACTACTGCGCGCCCTGATACCGTCTCCACACCTGTCCACAGACATGCCAATTGTTTAGGGACTCGCTCATTTATTATATAGGGCCGAAGCAGGCGCATCACAAGTTTCCAACAAACTTCAAAAAAGGAGGTTCTCAATTCGACTGTATGTTTTTTTTGTATGTATGTTATGCGATTACTTCGCCAATTATGGACTGATTTTGATTTTTTGGTAGGTAATACTTCAGAGGTGGTCCCATATACATTTTATCGAAATCAGTTTAGTAGTTTTGTTTTTAAATCAAAATTACTAGACAATATGAAGATGTCATCCAGGTATTAAGTTGAAGTCGGTTGTGTTTTTTTTAAAAGCTTATTATTAACAAACTTATGTCGCTTCACTTACACTTGTCCTTAATCTTATTACCATTAAGGCTAGAATGTGCAAACTATGACTTTTTTTTTTAAGTTTTGATCACTCCATATACCTATACAATATACAATGTATATGTTGCCTTATAATTGTGTACAAATACAAACACACAAAATGTCACTGAAAACTGGCCAAAAGATGACGAAAATACAGATTTTGTCGAGTATTTCTCCATTCTGCCCAACCTGTCTCACTAATTGGGTGAGGCAGAGAAAATATTTTTGACTTCTAATAATACATTTCAATGGTCCAATACGTTACACTCTCATAAAGACTTAGCTGACTCATTTTTGTTTTATTTATACGTTTAATTAAATCGGATACTCCGACTATAGTTGCACAGTGCTAAGCAGGACGCAGCTGCACGCGCGTCGGGCTCTGTTTTCACTCTTTGAAAAAGGTCACCGGATGTGATCGAAACTATAGTCGGAGTATCCGATTTAATTAAACGTGAGCCCGTATAAATAAAACAAAAATGTGTCAACACCACATCAGTTTTCATAATAAAACTTAGCTGACGCATCCCCATTAGAGCTGGGACTGGTACAACAACTATTAAAAAATACGTATTTACGCTACTTGTCATTTAGTGCATATAGAAACTTTAAATAGATAAACTCTTTATTGTTTACAGCTAAAATTAAACAGAAAGGAACAACTAGTGTAACCAGCGTTAACCTTTGTGATGTTTTGAAAATATAATAATATTTACTCACGTTGATGTCTGCCCGCGAGCAAGCACTCGAGGGTGCCTGGTCCAGCGTTGCTCGTATCCAGCACCAGTTTAGAAGGCGCTCTCACTCGTCCCGCGTTGTCCGCGCCCCAGCCGCCGACGGGCACTATTGACGATGTGTCTATAACCTGAGTAGAGTTAGCTGTTTAGTACACTTGCACTTGATAGCGAGATTGAGAGTAAGAGCTATTTGATATTAGGTAGCTTGATAATAAAGTTGTTAGTAAAAACTGGCAGAAATTTGGTTTGGTTTTGGTTTGGTTTGGTTGGATTAAGCAACGGATAGGGTAGAAATAATTCGAAGGACTCGGTTTTGGCTTTTAGCCATTATGAGTATTGCAGTATTCTTACAGACAAACTTTTGGTTTGATCAATTTTTTTTGTACTCAACTTGTCGTTAAGAGTCAATATTATTTTGTACAATTAAGTGAAGAGACGAGCAAGACATTCGCCTGGTAGTAAGCGTCACGCCTGCCACTAACAGTAGCAGTGCCAGAATTGAGAACATGCGAACACAATCCTGCACCGCAATGCACAGCGCTCGTTTTACGATTTTTTTAGGTTAATATATACTAGTAGTTCGCAGCGAACTGAGAACTCGCGTCCCCCATATCTTACAAGCCCCTTTACCAAATTGACGCATATTCGAATTTGACAATTGTATTTGCACAAACGATTTGCTTACAAAATTTCATTAAGATCGGATCGACGACGGTTCGTTAGTTATCGTTGTACAATAATACAGCTGTACCAGAAAGGATAGAAATAAAATAAAATGGAACTAAAAGTTTTCAATACAAAATATTAGTCAGTGTTGCCAAATTATACGTCGTCTTGAAGAGTTTGCCCCCAATTCTGATCTACTCTCTCTGGTACAGATATACATACAAACGTCGACTTGGGCCCTTAGACTTTAAAAGACATTCCCTTCGCTTCGGTCAATTACATTCTCGCTTTAGACAATAGGCTAGATGACTGGTTTTTTTTATTGACCCATTAAAATGTGGCTCATAAATATAGCTGATTAATGAAAAGAAAATTAAAATCTGATCAAAAATAAGCAACTTATAAGCATTTTAATATCATGCTAGACAGAGAGGCGAAACAGCAAATCGTGACGTCACTTGTCAGGACGCCATATAAATTCTATTCTGACAAGTAAGGCGTGACGTAATTTTTTGTTTTGTGGGAAAGGGACAGAGTTGTCTCTAACAAAAACTTTAAACGCTCATATATCAGAACATTATTAACCGATTTAAACAATTTTTTCAATAAACATACTATATTTACTTAAATTCTTCATCAAAGCTATTGGTTTCAACGATTTAAGCATCAGTCATCTAGCCTATTGTTTCCGCAGTAAATACAACTCACTTTGACGGAGAAGGGGCTGCCAGGCAGAGGTCCCGAGGAGGTGTATATCCGTACTTCGTACAAGCCCACCACTAGAGGTATGTATGCACAAAGCCACTCCCGCGCCGCGCCACTCGCCACTCGGCACTCTAGCAAACCGGTATCTGTGGTGTCTTCCTTGTCTTCTGTCAGTCTTTCAACCTGAGGACAAATTAATATTTATATGGAGTGTTTTCACACTTGGTGCAGTCAGTATGAAAAATTATGACGTCTGACAGCACTCGAACCTGCATACGAGAAATATCTGCGTTTTCACCCGATTTCTTTGCCATGCCCGCCATTAAGATTGAAATTTAGATCGGCCAAAATCTGTTAGGGCAGTTTGATTTAAAATAATGAGAAAAATAGAAAAATTGGGGATTCAACGGCCAAAGAAGGCAGAAAATGTGGTTAAACGGACAGCGACACTCAAGGGCTGGGGGCAAGTCATTTGTTCAGAAGGGAAGAAGATGGACGGTTGACTAAAGCAGTCACAGAATGCTGTACGCAGAACGGAAAGCGCCTAACGGGCATACCATCAGCGACATTGCGGCGGCAGTAGACGAAACTGGAACAACAGGACAGAAAACATGGCGCGCTGAAGGGAAGACTTATACTCAGCAGTGGGTGTATAATGGTTGAAGATGACATGATGAAGCTGAATAGAAAACTACAAGGTAACATACCTCGACGACAGGCGGCTTGTCCTCAGCGCAGTGTATAGTGAAGGCGGCTTCTTTCCCGACGTGCGCGTGCGCAAGCCCAGTGCCCGCGCACCGTGCGCCACTACCCGTCCGCGGGGATAGCACACCAAGCGATATCGGGCTGCCGGGGACAGATGCACCTGCGAACCGACGGTAGTACAATGTGATGAGAATAGGGCTCTTTCTCAAAGTGGGCGATAACGCCCCTATGTGGGCGCTGGATGCCTAGAGCATCCAGGGGGAATGGTAGACCCAGAAAAAATACTGTTCAATTTAAAAAGTTGTGTTTTAATTGCTCTCACTGATAAAAAGAGTCTCGTTTAGAATATAAGTTTAAACTACAGACCAGACTAATATAGCACACTATTATTATATTAATTAAAGTAATGAATATCTTTGTGGTTTTTAAAATGTGCTAAATAAAGTAAAAATATACACTAGGAAATTAACTTTCACAGTACGCCAGGTACTGTTACACTATTCGTATATTTACCACCGCAGGAAGACAGCCGTAACTTAGTGGTTAGAGCAATGGGGACATTTATCTTGGTCATTGCGCTGCTTCGATTCTTGTAGATACGTGATTTTTTTATCGTTTTTACCTCCATAGGTGACATAGATCCTATAATGCGCGGGCACGGTGGGTCGCAGGCGCACTCTGTACGTCTGTCCGTCTTCCCTCATGTCGACTGGCAGCCTCACCCGTCGCTCGCCCATCGTTTCACAGACCACTTCTAGTTCACCCACACCCGCGTCTTTTGTGTCCACTGGGAGTTAATTAAGTAATTAATTAGTAAGCAGATTTTTAGCGAAATACAATGTGTAACAAAAAGGTTTAACAACACTGAAGGATACGTATGTACTCATCATTATGAACCACTGTTACTCACTGAATATGAAATTGGCGTAGTTACAATCGTGCAAAAAAAAAATGTCCGCGCCAAAACTTTTTGACCGACTTGAACTACGATAAGACACAAGCGCTCAAGCATACATTGAACATTATACAAGCGACATAACGTCTAAATTCGAACAATTGTGAACTATATAATGCACGTATAGGTATGTACAACGGCACTCGGACGTTTTTTGACTGTTTTCACTTAGAGATTGTGACTCTTTAGATATTAGCTCAATGTTTTGTACTTGTACAAGTTTACATTAATGTAAAGGCGAGTTACCTGAGAAGTTGATCGGTGTCTGCGCAACAATGTTCCCCGTGGGCAGGCCCGCTAATATCACTCGGTTGGGGTCGAACGATTCACAAGTGTATGGACTTCCGGACACGGGCTTCGACAGGTGTAGTACTTCTATAAAGCAAAAATTGGAGAATAAATAAATAAAAAATTGGCTTGAGTTTGACCTGTCCTCTATTTTGCCTGATGTTCATAATGCAATCTCAGATGAAGTAAGCTTGCCTACGAAAAAACAAACTTAAAAAAAAGCTTGGAAACTAGGAGTTACTTGCCTATATTGGAAACTAGGAGTTACTTGCCTATAGTGAAAACTAGGAGTTACTTGCCTATATTGGAAACTAGGAGATGCTTGCCTATAGTGAAAACTAGGAGTTACTTGCCTATATTGGAAACTAGGAGTTGCTTGCCTATAGTGAAAACTAGGAGTTACTTGCCTATATTGGAAACTAGGAGTTACTTGCCTATAGTGAAAACTAGGAGTTACTTGCCTATATTGGAAACTAGGAGTTACTTGCCTATAGTGAAAACTAGGAGTTACTTGCCTATATTGGAAACTAGGAGTTGCTTGCCTATAGTGAAAACTAGGAGTTACTTGCCTATATTGGAAACTAGGGGTTGCTTGCCTATAGTGAAAACTAGGAGTTACTTGCCTATATTGGAAACTAGGAGTTACTTGCCTATAGTGAAAACTAGGAGTTACTTGCCTATATTGGAAACTAGGAGTTGCTTGCCTATAGTGAAAACTAGGAGTTACTTGCCTATATTGGAAACTAGGAGTTGCTTGCCTATAGTGAAAACTAGGAGTTACTTGCCTATATTGGAAACTAGGAGTTACTTGCCTATAGTGGAAACTAGGAGTTTCTTGCCTATAGTGAAAACTACGACTTACTTGCCTATAACTGAAACTAGGAGGTACTTGCCTATAGTACTCTGTCCCACTTCATTGATAGTGTATTCCGCTTGCAACAAGCCAGACTTGGTCTGATAGCACCTCACGGGGAGCGCCCTCGCCCCTGGGCCGGAGACGACTACGTCGAACTCCCGCGCGGGCCGGCCCAGCGTGTCGATACTAAAGGACGCCACTCGGTTCACCTGCGCTTGGTACAACCCTAGCCCTGATGCAGATACCTGGAAGAAATACTTTATTGTAACTTTTTTTTTTGAGAATTTCGTTGTAGTTTTGATCTAGACAATTCCTGTGCGCCGATTCGTTCAGGACTTTGGGACGAAGAGCAATATTTCCATTTTCCAGCGAAATTATTAAATTTAAATGCTATTCCAGTGCAGATCTCACACTTCGATTTTTTTCCGCTGTGTGGCGCATCGTCGATGCGGCCTTAGTAAACTGTCAATCTAATACATTTTGTTGTTTTTTGCAGAGAACAGCTTACCAGAATAAAATACATTATTTAATATTATAAATATATTTTAAAAGAAATCCATAAAGATTTGTAATTTGGAAAACACAGACTCTGGCAGAGGTCCACTCTACACCGTTAACTTTAGTTATAATAATTTAAAAAAAACGACTTCAATTTTGACTACCTGGCATGACATCTTCACATTTTCCAGTTGTTTTAATTTATTCCAGCAATTTGGATTTAATAACCAAACTACTGAACTGATTTCGATAAAATTTATATGGGAAATATCACCTACCAAACAAAATAATAATCATTAAAATCAATTCATAATTGGCTAAAAAAAACATACAGTGAGAACCTTCTTTTTTGCTGTTGGTTGAAAATGAGCTATGAAAACGTTTTGTGCTAAGTACCTCTTGTCCGTGCGAGGCGCACTGCACGTCGACTAGGAGCGGGTCGCGCGAGACGGGCGTGCCGCTCCACAGCAGCGCGAGGCGGTGCGGCGCCGCGCGCGCCGGGTGCCACACCAGCTCCTGCCGCGAGCCGCCGCGCCTGCGCACCGAGTGCGGCACCGTCACGCCGCCGCACGTCACGCGCCCGGACAGGCGCCCCGCGCCCGCGTTCGACGTGCTCACTGCATCACACAACAACATCACTTATGCTTGCAAAGTTTTGGCGAAAAAAATAAATGTTAAATAGAAAAAAGAACTGTAATGTTCAACCGTGATAGTTTAAAACAGTGTTTTAGAAAAATGATGTGATCGAGTTTGAAGGTTTTAGTTGACAGAACTAAACTAACTAAAGTATTGCTGTCCTTAGCTAACATGTCTGAACAAAAGTCAGCGATATTTTAGTCTGTAGCTTTAAAAATTGACCGCTGTATTGTATCATTTTATCAAAACTTGTATTTAATTACTACTGCGCCCGCGGCTTAACCCGCGTGCTGATGAAAAACGGTGATGATGATAAAAAGTAGACGATATGTTAGTCCGGGAATCAAGCTATCTCCATTCAGTTTCATCCAAACTAGTTCAGCGATTTTGGCGTGACGATGTAACAAACTTACACACACACTAATCGACATACATTCGCATTTATAATATTATTGTGATGTAATGTGATTGTGGTTGTTTATTTATAAAGTGTCGAATAACGCGCAAGCCCGCATGCAAGTGATTATGTTGTGGTAAAACATTGTTTTTTAGCGTCGTTTGAGTATTTGTCACCTCTTCACGCCAAAACGGCTGAACGGATTCGGATGAAACTCGGAATAGAGATAGATTATTTCCCGGGATTAACATACTTCTAAGCAACTTTTTTTATAATCATCATCATCAGGCGGGTGAAAGCGCGGGGCACAGTTAGAAGCATCCTACTTATATTACAAATGTTACAGTTGGTGTGTATGTGTTTATTACTCCTTCACGCTGAAACGGCCGAATAGATTTGGATGAAATTTGATATAGACGTAGCTTATGCCATCTTATGCCTAGGAATAAAACATAGTTTACTTTTATCCCAATATAAGCGGGTGAAACCGCGGGGCGCAGATAGTTAATAACAGGACTCACCAGTTAGTATGGCAGGTCGATGCGCAACAGCATCTCCTATAGACAACACTTTAACCCCCGACGCGTCGATAGCCTCCACTTCGGCCACGGGTCCCCTGGCGCTCCTCACCACGTATCTCCCGATCCGAGTGGCTGGGAACGTTACCAGGCCGGTGTCTTCGAGGTGGGCTTCGGGGATTCGAGTCCCGGTTGGGGATACCACTTCCACGTCAGTCAGGTTTTCGTCTATTTCGACTGTTGCTATGCCTCCTGTGAATTCGATGTTAAATTAAGTTGAGACCCTGTCTTCACTCGAATAATTGTTGAGCTATCTTCTTATTAATAAACATTATAAATTAAAATTTTATGTCTTTTTATTTTTAGCCGACTTCAAAAAAATAAAGAGGTTCTCTATTATGTTGTATATTTTTACGTCAGAACAAAACTATCATTTATAAACCGATTTGGAAAATTATTTTTTACTTAAAAGTATAAAACTTTCAGATTGGTCCCATAGAAATTTCATCACAATCATCGATTCAATACAAAATGACTGGAAAAATATGTCATCCAAGTAAACGAAATTGCGTATTTTGCTATGAAGTCGGTTGAATTTTTTAACCTAACTGGTATATTTTGTCTACTATAGAATTCTAAGCGGATGGTACAGTTACCGTCCGCTAGCTACCTATATTGCTTTATAGCCTATATAGCTATGAGGGTCTTAAACGACTCAACTTGACTCACCCATTTGTACGTATGTGTGAGGTTCACTGACACGGCATACAAACGGGCTGCCCGGGACTGGCTGCTCGTTGAACGTGACGGACACACGGTGCGGCTCGCGCGACACCGGGACAAACGTCACGTCGTATAGACCGCGAGCTACCGCTACAACCTGGTGACATGAACATAAATATGAAAAGAGAAGAATGCGAAAGAGGTTATGTTTAAAAAAATACCAGCAAAGCTAGGCTCTTGTAAAAAGTTGATTTGTCACTTCAGTTTACTCACCTCTGCCTTCACAGTGGTGGATGGAGTTGAGACGACCAGTTCCAGCGTGCCTTCGCCAGCACCGGCCGCGTCCACGCTAAATGTGACGGCTTTACCCACTTCTACCCCGCGCTCTTCTGCATCTGGGCTTTCATCAAGGCTTAGACCTTCTAATGTGCCTTCTAGTTCTGGAAAACGAAAACGAAAACTACGAATTTCAAAAAACAGAGAAGATACTAGAATCACTACTGGATTGGTAAATTTTCTTGTCACGTCACAGGCACAAGGAGTTAATAATCTTCACACTATAGTATTTAGGTCAGGAGTCTAGAGACACACGCTACAATCAGACATTTTTAAGGTATGGGCAAGCTCGGGTACGGGCGCAAGGGAAAATGTCGAATGCATTCTTCTGTCATAATTCCTAAGAGATAGAGAAGCGCAGGTAGACGCTGGCTGAGAGAAATGACGGATGCATTCTTCCCAATCAGTAAATTCTAAGAGGTAGAGAGGTGGCAGATAGATGCTGGCTGGGGGAAATGTGGGGTGCTTTGAACCTGAGTAAGTCTTCCAAAGCGAATTGTTAGCGAAAGACTTATTACCCAGTAGCCATTCTGGGTTGGACGTCTTCTCAGAGAGCTATGATTGTGTGTGAAGTAGATACTAACCTCCAGCCCCCAATCCAGTAACCCTCACTCGTCGCACATCGTACACGTTGCAAGTGAAAGGCGAGCCGGGCACGGGCCGCCCAGCGCTGGTCACTTGCACGCTGTGCCGGCCCACGGCTTCTGGAGAATACGTGGCCGTGTAGCGACCCTCGCCCGTCGGCGTGACGCGCGCGCGTACATTGCTGCCCCCCGGACCTGATACGTACACCGTTGGCTCGCCAGCTGAAATAAAACGGGCGATGTAAAGCCAAACCAAACAAATGTATACTGACTTTATACATTTGAAGGGAGAGCCCTTCAGTTCAGGGCAGAGTATGACAAGGGATCTACGTTTATGATGATAGGTTTCATAACGTGGATAATCGTTCCACTTTGCGCTACCCACAAAAATTTGTAAGTAAATAAGATTTGTTCGAGTATGTGTTTTGATATTGTTAGTATGAAGGGCTCGTGTAATATAGGGTAATGAGATTTGAGGAGACCTAGTTCCCTCTCCCTTGCAGGGTGTCTTGTGTATACAGCTGGCATAAGACTCCTACCACGAGAGCCTCAAGTTAAACTTAGGACTTTAATTGAGAGAAGCATTACATTGTAGTTTTAGGGATAGACAAACATGGACAGAACTCGGAATTGGGTTTTTTTTCTAGAGAAGGTTTATATTGTCTTTTGAAGGATGATTATCATTTTGTGACTGAATATTTACACAATGCAATAAATCGTTGTCTACGTACTACATGATGCGAGACCATAGAACAGGCCTATTTGAAAGTTGTAATCTGCGATCATCACTGAGACACAGCACTTCGATTGACAACACCACTATAGAAATAAATCGCGAAACGATTCTTTGTAATCTTCTATACTAAAATCACAAACTATTTGAACCTTTATCGTAATAAACAAAGTTGACGAGATACTTTTTCTTAATGCACATACTTTCACTGAGAAGATGTTTAAGTAACGACGTAGTGTTGAGTTCACAAGCGTATTTAAACAGGCTAATATAAAATGACATGTCAGGCGTTCCTGATGACACAAAAACACACACTGTCGATTTTAAATGTATCTGGAGCCCGAATGTACTAACAAACAATCAAACAAAGGTAGCACATGTCTATAGATAAATATTTAGAGCTGCAACTATAATAAACAGTGTAACTGCACCGGTATGGGTTACGATTAGGTCATGGTCTAATTGTTTCGAAGACGTTTTCTGAGTGGCATAGGAACTATTTCAGCAGTATTTATAGACAGAACAGGCTAGTAGACTTATTATTGGCGAGTCTCCATATGAAAACCTTTCCGATTGGGTTTAGAATAGCCTTATACTTAGCTCAGTTGGTAGCATGTCTGCCTTGAGCAGTAGGGCGTGGGTTCCCCACCCAGGACAAACATTTATATAACGAACATAGATGTTTGTTCTGTGTCTGGGTGTAATATGTATTAGAAGTATGTATTTACAACAAAATAATACGCTTTAAAAAAATACAACCGAGTTCAACTTCGAATACCTGGATGACATCTTCATATTTTCTAGTAATTTTGATTTAAAAACCAAACTATTGAACCGATTTCGTTAAAATGTATACGGGACCACCTCTGAAGTGAACTACCAAGTTCATAATTGGCGGAGTAATCACGTAACATACATAAAAAAAACATACATTCGAATTGAGAACCTCCTTTTTTGAAGTCGGCTGAAAAGTATATAAGTTTTCTATCAGCTATTTCTTATTATTATATTATTTCTTATATTTATTCCGTAAAACAAGCTTTGCTTAGTTACGGGCTAGCTGGCACAGTGTGAAAAAAAAAACACAGTAGCTAGAATATGACATGTACTCACTGTGAAATCCAGTGAGGTGTATCTCAGCGGGCTCGCCCCTAGGAGTGGAGGTGAGGCCGGGGCCGGCGGCGCGCGCGTCCGCCGCCGCCACCGCCGGCGACACCAGGCAAGTGAACGGCGACCCCGGCACGGCGTGGCCGTTGAAACGGACCGACAGCGTGTGCGGGGCCGGCTCCACAGGTTTGAAGTTTACCTGGGAATAACAGTACGTTCAATGGTTTTTTAAGTACATTCGTGTGACCCATGGCTATTGCTTGGGAAGTAACTCCAACTACAAATTAAGTAATAGTTACTTCATAAATCTGAGGTTTGGTTATGATTATGGGATTTCTGGTGGAATATTATTATTCGATGACCGTGCAGTGGGTATTTTTGTTGTTTCCAAAAGTCCTGTAAACCTACCACTTTGCATGAATTGGATTCAATCGTCAATTGTTTGTCAATATATACACTATAACTTTATAAAAAAATACTTAAAACTGGCATAATGTTCGACACAATAATTCAATAAGGAGTAAAGAATAAAAAGCTGGAACTCGAGTTACAGAAAAGTTAATAGTACTACATACGGAAAGACACTTTACAGAAAAGTTAGTACTACGTACAGAAAGAGACACTTACTCATAGAAACATATCAGACAATCAAACTCACAGGCAAGGTCGTACAAGCTCGTACCTAAACTGTACACACAGGCCTGGTTGAGTCTGCGACTGAGTCAAAGCCTAGCCTAGCCTAGTTATCTATAAATTAATGTTAATCAAGCTTGCGATACTATAACATACCTTGAATCTCGCGTTGCCTTCGCTCTGCACGTAATTTGGAACATTTCGTCCATTTACTGCAACTATGATCTCTAAGTTGCCGGCACCTGAAACAAAAATATTGGTCAAACGAAATGATACTCAGTTTTCCGGGATGAAAGTAGACATTGTTAAACATGCCGTAAATGACGTCATCCGTTGTTTCGTTGCTGATTTAAAGAAGGACAAATAAAGCAACAAACATAATAATCTGGTTCCTATAGTACAAATTTTGTTTAGTGTCGGGCTAGATAGCGTTGTGAAAAAATGTCCACTAATATTTGTATATTAACAGTTTCGTGTGAATGTGTGCGCGTGTGTGTATGTGTGTGTGTGTGTGTGTGATAGTGTGGGGTTGTTTGTGTTTGTTTGGTACTTTCTCACAATAACAGTTCAACCTGTTTTAGTGAAATTTGACATGAAGATAGCTTACACCCTGGATTTACACATTACGCTATCCCGGAAAAACATGCAGTTCCCTTGGGATAGCAGCAGGGTGCAGCTAGTATAAAGTAAGTTTGCACTGGCTACTCAGATACGAACTGAGTTATAGAGTATAATTGTATAATTAAAACATTGTTTGTTTTTTTTTGTTTTTGTTTTTTTTGTATTATTTGTTGTTTAATTATTGTTGTTTGTTTATTTTGTCTGTTGTATAATTTATTTATGTTCACCGACACTGTGTGTACATCAATACAATTTTAACGTTTTAAAATTTAATAGTATAATGGCCAAATATCAAAATAATTATTGTAGGTGAAGACAGCATGCAATAACAATATTTTCGAGTAAAATTAATTTAAAAAGTAAAAAAAAAACAAGTATTAATCAATTAAATAAATAAAAGTAGTGTGTGTATACCTGCGTGCGAAGCGTTGATTGTGAAGGAGACGGGCCGTCCGACGACGCCGGGCGATATGTCGGTGACGTTGACTCGCGCCGCGCTGTACGCCTTCACTAGGAACGGGCTGCCCTCCACGTGACCGCCCATTGCGCCTGCGCGAACCTGCGCCACAGATAATATAATACTAGGTCCTCTATACAGAAGATTCACAACCGTAAAGGCGTCTTAAAATTATTAAATCACAATATATCTATACACAATCATGTCATATTGAGTACAAGTTAATTTGTACTCTATTTGTACATAATAGTGTCGATATTTTACAGTAGTGCTTGGATCGTTGCCAACATGCGGCTCCCGCCCGCTGCGCGTGCGCTTCAGCACTCATGTAGGTACTCGTATACTTTACCGGGCCTGCTTCGCCTGCTTGACTTGACTTCGCTATTGCTGTACCCGACGGGGTCCGTTGAACTTATATACCTACTTATTACTTTTATAAACACCATGTACTGTACGGAAAAGGCAATCAATTATCAGAATCTGACTTTGACTGCGATTTATTATTATAGACAATGTGGTCAATTCTGAAGGCTTTAGTTGACAGATCTAAACTAATTAAAATATCGCTGTCACTTTTTTACCAGGCGTATTAGCTAAGGACAGCAATACTTTAGTAAGTTTAGTTCTGTCAACTAAAGCCTTCAGAATTGACCACAATCTTTTCATAATAATTTTAAAATATTTGACAATAGTGGACACAGGAGAACAGAAAAAAACTTACGAGTTTTTTGTTGGTGGAATAAAGATAATATGGAAATTATCGAAAATGATACGATAAACAGAAAAAAAATCTTGGATTCTCATACTGTATCAATTATATAATTCGCATTACAGACGATTCTATACAAAGCAAAATATAGTTACCTCAATACTGTGATCTCCAACATCGACCGGTACAAACGAGATGGTATATCGTTTGCTAGCTTCATTTTCACCGATCGTCTCTTCCGCTGATACCTGAAGCAAAACACGAACTTATTACTAGATTTGAATTACCTTGAATCTTTGATTGGCAGGGCAAGATGACCGATCAGCAAATTTAGTGAATTTTTTTGAGCTGTCGAGTTATTAAACTCGGAGTTCTTGACCTTATTTGTCTCAAAACCACTTAAGATCTTTTGGTTCACATTCGTTTTATAAGCACAAAGAAAATAAAAAATACAAACATATGTATCAATTGATAAAGCGAATACGATTTAGTTTGGTGTTGTTGAAATTTATGTCTTATTGATAATAATTATGTAGTTGAACAATTTTCCTGTTCCCAAAATGCGTCAAAGCTGTTTTAAATACATACATGTATATATTAAATAAATAGAAGAGCCTAAATACACTTAAAACAAGCTTCGCGCTGACCTGCACAGGCACGGGACGTCTGGCCGGACCCAACACTTCCACATGCGGCGACGCGGGCGAGTCCACACTGAATGTGTACGCATCACCAACAGATACTTTGTCTGGAGACTCGCCAGACCCGGCGCCGATCACGCGCGCAGGCGCAGACACGTGGCATACAAACGGACTGCCTGCGAATAACGAATTAATATTAGATGGATTTTTTCAAAAGCAATTGCGACCTCACTTTTCTGAGTGACAAAAAAGAGAGGAGAACGTCTTGTTCATCTGCACAAACAATAAAAGTCATAAATCTCTTCTTCGGAGTCTTTTCATACATTTTCTACATCATCAACCCGGAGACGTCCACTGCTGAACGAAGGCCTCCCCCTTAGACCGCCACACTGTACGACAACCTGCCATTTGCATCCACCGGTTGCCCGCGACTTTTACAATGTCGTCGATCCACCTAGCGAGAAGCCTTACTACGCTGCGTCTTCCGTTTCGCGGTCGCCATTCAAGAATCTCTCTTCTTCTCAACGGGTGTCAGTTCTTCGAGCGATGAATGATAAATTAAATTATTCTTTTTTGTTAAATTTTCTAGATGGTGCATAATATTATATACCTGGCACGTGATCTCCATTGAAGCGTAGCTCGACGGTGTGCGGGCGCGGGTCGCGTGGGGTAAAGCTGATCGCGTAAGTATGCGCGCCTTGAGCGGCCGCTGCTGTGGGCACTCGGCCACCGTTCACTGTCACTTCCAGATTGCCCGGGCCCGCTGCCATAGTCTCCACTGAACAACAATCCCAAATATTTTTTACACAAATCATGAGTTGTTGTAAAAAATAACTTAGCTAGATCAATAATTATACTATTATTGTTTATTTATGGAAATATTTATAACTTTAGAGTTTTTGTGGAAAATTTATGTAGTAGCATTTTACGTCTGATAATAATAGATTGCATTTTGTATCGGTCTGAGACAAAGGTCAAAAAGACAAGACTTTGTTCCATTATCCTAAGAATATTTTATAGATTGCCGTACGCCCCTGAAGGACAGAAAACATAATAAAATAAGTATTTCTATGTTTTTAAAGCTTAAGGCCGGGTATTTCACGTTTCAAGCACATTTTTTTATGAGTTCAATAATTAGTCTAAAGCTGTATCAGTTAGGGTCACATTTAGCGGAGCAAAAATATGGCGGTTACGCAGATTCGTGCGTGTCAAACTTCGATTTTTGAAGATTTTCTCAGATTACTTGAAAAGTATAGAATTTAATAACTTTTGAATCTCAGCATGCTCTCCAAAATACTATTAACTTATAATACATATTTTTTTAATGTGTCTATGTGCTGTAATTAGGACATAAAACTGAAAATGGTTTAAAAATAGACACTGCTTCGGTATTTTTTTCTATCGAGCGAGTTGTTACCAATCATGTTTCTAAATTCACAATTGTCTAAATAATATGTTCATCTATGATATTACACTAACTCCGTATTTTTTTTCAAATTAGAAGTATGCGAACTTATGTATCAAAAGTTGCAAAAACCTAAATAAGCCCGTCTTAAACACATTAAAAACTTTGGGCCTTACTTTAAAAAACTTCTCAACCGTTAATCAGTGCTTAAGATGCTCTGCCATCTTCTCTCTAACGTGAAGTGTAACATGCCAGAACAAGACAGAGAAGTTTAAGCAGTGACTAGGAGAATCGAGATTATTTTAGGTAAGGCTGTTTGTTTTTAAAGCGAAAACGCGGCAGAACGAAATGAAACTACAACAAATATGTTTAACTACAATATGTATAACAGTGCATCGATCACTGTACCTAAGGTCTTCCCATATCCTGGAGGTACCTCCAGGTGAAGTTTAAGTATTCTAGGGGACCGATTAACAAAGAAACGATTTTGTATAGTAGGTATTAAAACATGATTAAGAATGTTCAGTGTCTTACCCAAGAATGTGACAGGTTTGCCGACGGTGCCGTGAGCGACGTCTTTGACTCTGATGGCGGTCACGTCATAAACCTGCAAATGTAAGAATACATTAAATTAACAGGTACACCAGACACTGAAAATAAAAACTGAAACGATAACATCAGATCTAGATATTTATTTGAGTAAATAATATTTTTTCACAGATTGATAATTCATTTGTTGTGTAAAATTGATGGATGATATAAGCTAAAATTTATTGGCCAAGACAAACTCCAAGAGTACTCCTTCTTTGGATGGAGGAAACACATTGTGGATATCATTCTCCACCCTTTCCATTCCGTGTACGGATCCGCCCATGCTTGCAATCTGGATCGCTTTTGTCGGGCTGGAGTTAATAAGGGAGTCCAGTTTCTCAAAACCCTCACCCTAAGTCTTTTCACTCAAGCCGGCGTTGAGTAGGTCCTGCGCGATGGCATTGTGAGTGACAATCTAGTCGTTTTCAGACTTAAAATATTGCACAAACACATTATTATTATTTTTCCTCTTTTATCTGCTATCGACTAGCAACTTTTCTGGCTTGTTTTTATTAGGTGACACCCCAAGTTGCAATATATGCCATCTTTTTAGCCTCTTGATGTCTCCATCCACGTTTAATAACTCCTTTATCTATTGACCTCTTGTTTGCCCACTGTCAAACAAGAGGTCAATAGATACAAAGAGAGACTGGACACTCACAGCAACACCCTAACCAAACACATCATAGCAAACTACTAAACTGCATCTTCGTTTAACGTCAGACGAGTTGGCAGTCAAACGCAAGAATAATAATGAAAAAATAAAATAAAATAAACTTAGTTGTACATAACAGTTTTGGTACCTTCAAATGGAATGGGCTCGCTGGCAGCGGCACGGAGTCCACAAGCACATTGAGGCGGTGCTCGCCGACCGCTCGCGGCACGAACTCGGCGCGGAACACGCCCGCGCCCGCCGCCGCCACCGCCGCCGGCACTGACGCGCCGTTCGGACCTGCACCCGTGCACCGCTCAGCTCTCCGCCACGCCTCAACTTCTACCACCCACTAACCCCATGCCCTTGCACTATGACTCTACTCTACTACACAATACGGCCTTATTATTCCTATACTAAGATCCTATCACCGATTACTTTAACACCCTACGAGTATTATGATCCTACTAAGCCTACAAACCTACCCACTTCAATCCTCATTAAAAGGTCTTTAACACTACATGGTATTGAAGGAGCCTTAATCAAGGAGGTGTAGTAAGAGAACAAGGGCGGATCCAGGGGGGGGGGGGGGAGTCATGGGGGTCATGACCCCCCCTGGGCTGGGTGTAGATCGACTAATGTTAGCTTTTCTAGTCGTACAGGAATTGGAGCCTGACTGCTAACTAGAACTCGACTCGACTAAAAAACTGGATCCGCCCTTGTAAGAGAAGGAGAGGCAATACACTATCAAACAGCAACGGCAACTCTAACTACGCAGTGTAGTATGACACGACTGTCTTAATCTCAGGAGCGTAAGAGAGACCAATCCTTAGAATCAGGTCGTCCACCGAAGCGATAGAAAAGAACACGGTATTGAATAGCGATTTAAATAAATAAAGCTCCACATAGTGAGTAGTTGTGAATAGTGGATGTATACTTTTCCTATTCTAGAAAATGTCTGTAACCTACCCCCTTTCTCATGGATGTTAGAAGTTAGGGCGAAGCGGATGAGCTATTTTATTTAAACTAATGAATGTTATATTATCGTCATGTTATTTGAGTATTGTTCGTAACCTGAAACTTAACTGTGACAACTTATCATTTACACTCTATAATTAATATATAAACAAAAAAAATACTCTATAAAGCTCTATATTGGTAAGAACTTCGATCAATGTTCGAAGGGTAAGTTAAGAAGTATTAGGCAAGTGAGTTGTTAGTACAGCAAAGCATACATGAGTTCTATAAAACTAAGTACTTTTTTTTGATATTTAATCTTTTTTATTTCTCCTTTGTTCGCTTTTCCTCTTTTCCTAAAAGCATTTTTACTAGTTTGGGCCATCCAAATAACTAATACTTTCTCATCTATACCACCCTGTAAAGAGAATTTGACTGATAAATGGTGTTCTTTCTGAAGTCTACAGTTTAGTGAGATGGTTAGAATTATTAACTATGGTTTTAATTATATCCTCCCATAGTTTCGATTCTTTTTTTGAGAATAATAAACACTTTGGCAACATAGCTGTCACAGTAAGCAAATACTTGAACTTACCCTCAACATTGACTTCAATCTGGTCGAGAGTGGCAGAAGGGTGAAGTAGTGTTAAGGCTGCGGGTTGATGCAGGGGCGCGGGCCCGGGAACTGTGACGCGGGCGCCGCCACCGCTTCCTTCAGCCACTTCGATGATGAGGGGACAGCCTGGTACACGCATCTGAAATTTTGGATATAAACTAAATATTGGGGGGACATTTATTACACACAACGCCATCTAGCCCCATACTAATCAAAGCATGTATTATGGAAACCAGATAGCTGATAGAATACTTATATAATTTTTTTTTCGTAAATACATACTTATAATACATACTACACCCAGGCACAGAACAAACATCGATGTACGTCACAAACATTTTTGTCCTGGGTGGGGATCGAACCCACGCCCTACAGCTCTATATGTACATCAATTGTTTACTACAGTAGTAGTAAAGATCCACATTATCTGTCCCAGTCATCTACATTCAGGATGACAAAGATGGAGAATGTGGATCCGAACGGAAACCTTTTCGATTGAGTAGTGAATACCTCTGCAGGTCTGGTTCTATTAGAAATACATTTTTTAGTATAGGCTGAGTGGCCAGTTAGTTGTTGTGTGTTCATGTGTGAGTGGAAAGAAAGTGTTAATGTGCCGCCCGAAGGCTTCTGACATGGCTGACGGATGTTGTTATAGAAACTAGAACAAACAACCGGGATCAACAATTTAACGTGTCATCCGACATGTTTTTTAGTGATATATTTTATTCTATTTTGTAGTGGTAGGACTCTACTACAGAGTCCGCCTAGGGAAGTATCACACCTTTGCCAGTTATTCAACCACCAAGCAGTGTGCAATCATTACAGTTTTCTGGTTATAACTGTTAGTGGCAGGCGTGCCGCTTACCACCAGGCGAACGTCTTGCTCATCTCGTCACTAGATTGTATTAAAAAATGTAGTTTGACTCACTTACTGAGGGAGTGATCCGGTTACATACATCTGTATTAACTCACTCACATCAATAGGGTAGATGACTGATGTTTAAATCGTTGAAACCAATAGCTTTGATGAAGAATTTAAGTAAATATAGTAGGTTTATTGAAAAAATAATTTAAATCGGTTAATAATGTTCTGATATATGAGCGTTTAAAGTTTTTGTTAGAGACAACTCTGTCCTTGAGTTTTGGCGGGAACACGGAAAAATCATGTCGTTGCATTCTATTATTTTCTTAAACTTGTGTTTTTTCGCGAATTAATGATTAAAAATGGTGGTGTTTTATTCATTGAGTGTTGAATTACATGCACGAGTGTGGGCAAGTGATATATTGTGGTGAAACATGTCTTTTCGTGTTGTTTTCAAAACTCCATAGAAGCTCATAGTAAAGTCGCCACAACTTTACTAGGGTATGACTTGGACTCGACTATGACTAATTTCGTGTGACTTACTGTGACTTCATGACTTATTTGACTTGATGATAACAAATAAATGTGAAAAATCATAAACTTGACACTGGCAGAATGCACAACGTGCGATGCCAATAACTAAGAAAAAAAAAAAAACTCTGTCCTTTTCCCACAAAACAAAAAATGACGTCACGCCTTACTTGTCAGAATATAATTTATATGGCGTACTGAGAAGTGACGTCACGATTTGCTGTTTCGCATCTCTGTCTAGCATGATATTAAAATGGTTATAATTTGCTTATTTTTGATCAGATTTTCATTTTCTTTTCATTAATCAGCTATATTTATGGGCCACATTTTAATAGGACAAAAAACACCAGTCATCTAGCCTATTGTATTCTAGGTCCATGCCTGGTTCTAATAAATGTAAGTTTAGCTAACTTTATTGTCGAGAGAGCAAGGCAAAATTGAATGCATAACTTACCTTATTGAAAGATACATTGACAACATGGTCAGATGCTTCTGTCGGTGTGAATGACACTGTGAACCTCGCATTTCCCTGTTAATGAGGAAAATATTGTTGAAATAGGATAAGAAATAAAGATATGAACTCTAACCTAAGCATATTTATTTTGTAAAAAGTGACTTGCCTGTAACATTTGATTATTTAAATATATATCATCATCGTTCTCTGCCAGAAGACATCCATTGCTAGACGAATGCCTCCCCCTTAATGGGGGTTTGCCATAATCCCCATGCTTGGCAGGCGGCTTGGGAATCATAGAATGCCCAATTACCGTTACCCAAGAGGATGCTGCTATATGATCCAAACTAGATGGACTCACAGACGTTTAACTCACACAATAATGGAATAATTCACAAAACAAAAACCGCTGTAGTCACTGTAACCGACATTAGGTGGTTAAGGGTTAATAAATGATGCTTAAGAAATACTAACCTGAGGATGCACTTGTGTGGGAATGTTCAGCCCCCTTGCAGACACTGTGATCTCCAGATTCCCTTCACCAGCCTGTGCTGCATCCACAGCAAGTTGTACAGGCACTCCGACTCGAGCGGACGAGCCTCCGGTAACGCTGACAAGCTTGCCATCATATGCTTTGCAGACAAATGGTGTACCCTAGAAAATATAATACATATTATTTGTAATTGAGAAGGTTTGAAACATTCTCTATCACTTGGGGAAAAATAATTATATAATAGTAGATTACTCACCGAGGGAGCAAAAGCAAATAATGTCTAAAATTTTAATTAAATTTAAATTATGATGTATATTAAATTTAAATTTTTAAATATATTGTCAACCAGTAATTTTTTTTTTTAATTTAAGTTTTTATGTATATTGTCACCCTCGGCTTCGCCTCGGGAGACAAACATGAGATCCGAGGCTTCTTTACTTGCTGCCCTGGTGTGTATACAATTTTACGTGTAGTTGCAGGGAGGAAGTGGTTCCTTCCCCTCCTCGTAGCGGGCTAAAGTAGCCACTTTAGACCCGCGGGCTCGTAAAAATGGTTATTTCCTCTATTACAACAAAAACAATTGAAACTACAATATTTTGGCTATCGTTTTTGGTGGAGACTCTCGTATCAAAGTGATTAAATGAATGGGTGATTGAGTGAATGACTTAGATTTAAAAAAGAATAGAACCAATCTGTGCATTAGTTTATTGGGTCTTCGTTTTTAGAAATAGTGAATGTAATGGAGCTAGTACTACTACTGTGTATTCTGTCATCATCATCAGCCAGAAGACGTCCACTGCTGGACGAAGGCGTCCCCCTTAATAGGGAGGATGCCATAATCCCTACGCTGGACAGGCGGCTTGGGGATCGCAGAATGCTCATCACCTGTAACTAAGGGGACGGTTCTGGATGCAGTTTTAGGACGTACCCAGGTCCTGGTGTATTCTGTCAGTTTAGTATAAATTATGAGAGAAGTAGAGAATAACTCACTGGCACTGGCTGGTTATTATACTGCGCCGTGAGCGTGTGTGGTCCGACATTCTTCGGGGTAAAGCTGGCGACCAACTGGTTTGCATCGCCAGTAAGCCTCACTGGGACCTCTCCGCGAGGCCCTCTCACTGTGACTGCTAGTTCCCCGCCGGCTGAGCCCTCCACTCGCACAGTACACGACGCTACGTCACCCACAGGAATCAGTTCTAGAGAAATAAAGGGTAGTCCGGATTAAACACAAATTATTTGGGTATGCATTTAATTTTCTTAGTAAGTTTTTGTTTTAATACGAATTTAAAAAAAAATATTGACACTTTTTTTTTGCAAACATACCAAATCAAAATCAAATAGCACAATCAGCTGATCAGTGCTGCCACCTCTCTTTTAGAAAAGAGGCTAGATAGAAGCAACTGTCTCCATCAAAAATGGACAAAAAATTTAGACACAGTTAGAATTTAGTTCTTTTTACTAAATATACCTTAAAGTCCTGAAAATACAAGTATAAATAAAGTTGAAAATGAATATTAACGATATTTTTATTATGTATCGTTTGATTTAATTATGTTTTTTTTTAGTTTACTTGTACATTTACTTTTTCGATAACTGTGATTGTCCAATAATGTTAAGGATCCATCAAGAAGTGATAGGCTAGATTGCCTCTTTGCAAAAATCGGGTAGCTTTTTTTCAGGGTGCCACACCCTGAAAAAAAGGCTAGCTCTAGCCTAATAGGGCTGAGGTGGCAACTTTGCAGCTGATCTGACATGACAGTGACCCCTGGGGCCTTATTTTTGAATCGTGCGCAAGCGTAGCGCATGCGAAAAGAGCTGACCTTCGAACGATACTGTTTGGAATAAGGTTCAATATCGTTTGAAAGTCGGCTCCTTTCGCATGCGCAACTTTGCGCACGGTTCAAAAATAAGGCCCCTGCGGTAGCCAGTGACACGACATCAGGAGTTTTGGCGGGAACACGGAAAAATCATGTCGTTCTATTCTATTATATTCTTAAACTTGTTTTTTTTTGGGGATGAATGATTAAAAATGGTGGTGTTTTATTCATTGAGTGTTGAATTACATACACGAGTGTGGGCAAGTGATATATCGTGGTGAAACATGTCTTTTCGTGTTGTTTTCAAAACTCCGTAGAAGCTCATAGTAAAGTCGCCACAACTTTACTAGGGCATGACTAACAAATTTCGTGTGACTAACTGTGATTCCATGACATTTTGACTTGATTATGCTATTAAAACTTGCAAAATCATAAACCTGACATTGGCAGAATGCACAACGTGCGATGCCAATAATTAAGAAAAAAAAAGACGCGACATCAAAAAATAAATAAAACGTCATTGTCAAAAAAATGAAAGTTTTTTTTTAATACTTTTGCCCAGCTTTTGCCCATAGGGCAGCCTAAAGCCGTAGTCATTAGTAATAAGGCCATACTGCCTGATCATACGTTAAAATTAACGTTCATCGTGAATCAATCGTGAATGTATTACGTAGTATTTACTTACTCTATGCGTGAATGCATTTGCTCTATGAAGGATTGAACCTTTTCGGAGTTTTGAAAACAATACGAATAGTCATTTTTTACCACATTATTTATTTCTTGCCCACTCTCATGCACAATAATTGGTAGTTAATAAAACGCCACTATTTTATACATTGTTACACGAAAATAAACAAGTTATTAGAAAATATTATAATGCGGTGGCAAGATTTTTCCGCGGCTCAACTGGTCCCAGTAGTATTTATTTACTCTATGGCCCCAGCCAAAACTCTTCTATCAATTTGTACAAAAGTAATGACGGCTCCTAATTTTTTTTTAAACTTATTTGCCCATTATTTTAGGAGTATGGAGGATAGAGGTAGCAAAACTCGGAGGAAGGATTTCCCTCTTAGCAAGAAGTCATAAGATGTTTCGTTATCTTTTAGGTGTCACCTTGTCCATACATAGATCTAAATTCAGTCGAATCGGATTCGTTTCGAAAACTACTCTTACCATCCAAGTCTTCTACAGATACAGACAGTATAGTTTCAGAGTAGAAACCTATCCCATTGGGTTTAGAATACGATAAGTAGCTGATATAAATAACTTTTCTTAGCAGGTGGGGCTTTAATTTCTTATAACGATAATTATCTACGTACCTAGGTCTTGGAGGATCTAGCTCTCCTGGGTATATAATCAAAGACCTAGGTTATTATTTTACAAAATAGGTACTATTATAAAAATGCAAACCTATTTGCGCGGTGTCTATGGACACCCTCTGTGCTGGCGCCACGTGAAACACGAAGGGGGATGATGGCACTGGCTCTCCATTGAACTTTATATCTACTCTGTGCGGAGTAGGGGTTTCTGGCTTCCAGAAAACAAGGCAGCGGCCACCTCCCACCACCTGTAGAAACAATTACATCCAATACTCACATATTTTATTATAAATGCGAAAATGAATTTCATTTAATTTCATTTCTATTTTCTCAAGAATCAAGTGTGAAACCACGGGGCGTAGCTATATAGTCAGATTATAATTTTAGCAAGTAAGTAGGTACCTATCTATAAGTACCAATTATTTTAAAGAGTAGATGACTATTACTGGTAAATAGGTATATGAGTAGGTATAGGTACTTAATTTACTCAAGCGCACCTAGGCAGAAGAAAGTTGTTTCGTACGCTTATATTATAAAAAAGTTTAATAGGTTACTTTACTATAGCCACGCTTTAATAAACTACGTACATATCTACTAAACATACCTACCTAGCTCCAAAGACTACCAAGCTCAAAAGTTCAAATGAGCCGAGTTCGGGTAAGCTCATTTAAAGTTGTACTAAGCACTTTACCTGCACATGATTCGGGACTTCTCCTTCGTTTATGGATATTTCTAATTGACCTTCGCCTGCTGCACTGGCATCCACTGAAACACAGATTGAAATTCTAAAAGAGTTCAAATTAAAACTTTAGTAAAATAACTAAAAGCATATTCTATACCTACTGGGTGTGTCTAACTTACAACATGTTATTAGAGATTCGATCCATTTAAGGATTTTTGGTTAAGTATAAGTAATTTGTCATCATCATACCTATCTTCGCAAATGATTAAAAGTAAGTTTTTTAAGATGAATGGGTTGGCGTTTGACTTTGCATCACCGAGGCGTAGACTGCAAGGTTTAAGGTGAAGCTTGGCCAGAATAATTACATACCTACTTATAATTTAAAAGGACACTGATTTATTTACCTTTAAACTGGCACTGTTGTCCAACCACCGCGTTTCCAACATCTGTGACTTTGATGAGGCTAGCATCATATACCTTCGCAACCAGCGGGCAAGCTGGCAGCTTCTCCTCGGCAATTGATACCTGGATCAAAATGTGATCAAATTAATTTGTTATAAAATAACTGGAATGATATTTTGGTCGACAGTTATAAAAAAAGGGACCTGTGTGATTCGATTCGACCGGTAGGATAATATGCCTAGGTACATAATTTTCTGTTACTATTTGCGCAGGACGAGGTATAGGAACACATTGCTCTTGAATCGAGACCCTTGAATTTTAAATTCCGGTAAGCTACAAAAGTATAACAAATTCTTTGAAAATTTTAACCAGCTACCTATTACAGTTACGAAGATAAGAAAGGCAATATTAAAATTAACCTAAAAAAAAATAACAAAAAAATCGGATGCACACGTTGTAGACACTTGTGTCTGTCTGTCTTAGAAAAAGGATCCCCATGGACAGCCTTCCGGCACGGAACCCTGAAAAGTGAAGTTGCAGCTGGTTCCATTGTATTTAATGAACAAAACTGGACAACTGAACAAACTTATGTCTTCCGCGAACCGGTTGATAAAATTGACGAGGAATGTTATATGATACAAAAAAATAATTCCCGTAAAAAGTTAAACGTGTTAACAATTTTTATTAAACCATTTAAAAAACAGGAATTTGCCAACAGGGGCTTACAGGTCGAATGTTCTCGAACAAACTAACCTAACATGCCTATCCTCCTACGCAACGACAAAATTATACGAAAGCTCGATTACGTAGGTACCTACGTGTAACGAAGAAAAATGTGGTGCTTTTGACCTTGAACTTCAACTTTCCACTGGAGGGGTTTCCCTGTTCTGATGCCTCATACATTGTGAATATAGATAGGTACTTATACGTAGTAATGACTGTAGATACAGGGTTACGTTTTCTGTATTACTATTATTCCTTCTGTGGCAATACTAAGCCGGAAGTAGGTCATCATAGTGAACTGCTTTTACTAATGGTAGGTACAAGTACAGTATTAAAATAAATAATAATTTGTCAAAGCACAGATAAAAATATAATAAATAATATTTATTAATAAATTAAACTAAATAATACCTATCCTGAACTATCCAAAACTATAAACTACAGGTAAAAAAACTGCATTAAGGTCACTGTCTTCGGGTAGGGTACCTAAAAAGCTAGCGACATTACCACGCTGAATGGCCAAACTTATTCTTTGGCCAAGGTAAGCGCCAGCTCTCTGATCACCCGTTACATCTGCGAGGCGTCTGGACAGCTATTTAACCAAAACCCGAGCGGCCGGACCCCACGGTCCCATGGTTTCAACTCCAAATGGAAGAAATATGTATCCATCGCTGAGAGATTCATATTATTATTAAGCACTGATTATTATTTATTTTAAATTTCAATTTGTTAATGAAATAAAATATTTATTTATTTTATTTTACATTTCAATTTAATCGACGGTTTCAACCCCTTTTTCTGCGATTTCATGGTTGACCCCATAGTAAAAGCTATCCACGATGGTGAGTACAATGACCCCTTCCAGCTTAGTATCACCGATACGCGTAGCCCTGTAGGTACGTATTCCTTTACATTTCTGGATATAATCGGTTTTAGGTGGGTGGATGATTCTATGAAGCACTCAATTCGTAGCGTAGATATACTATTATTTATTACGTGACGATATGAAGGATAGACAGCCGATGATGTATGGCTCCAGATGTTCTATCCAAAGGAAAGGCACACCATTTTCCTAATCGCTTACATGCAGTACCAATACCTGTCAATGCTAGCGTTCAAGCTAGCAAGCAATCTTAGGGTATACTTTAGGACATGGCATTTAATGCTCAAAATGTATGGCCTCGTTAAAGCTTTGTGAACTTTAATGGCATCTCAAGAATGTGTCCCTACTTGTGTATTAATACTAAAACTATCACAAATAAGAGTAAGTAGAATTTACCATGAAAAGAGGCAATGGTTGTCCAGTTGCTTTCTTGTAGGAAGAAAATATTTATATGATATTATATTTATAATAATTTCACTATGTCCGTCGTTCAACGGAACAGCCAAAATTAGCCAAAAACAGTTGTTATATTTCTATACCGAGTGTAAGGGAAAAATAATAATATATTTACATAAACATAAACCTATATAACAAATAAAACAACCGGTTCAGAAAACAAAAACAGGTGATAGTAGATACATTATCATGTTTTTTTAAATTTAGCATTTTTTGTCATTACCACCAGACCCTAACGAACGATCTCCGTTAATTGATCTTTAGTGTAAGCAAGTGTAAGCAATTTATTATTTGTCATGAGTAGTAGTTTACAGCAGTACTATCAACAATCGTAAGTATTTTTTGCAATAAGTATAATAATAGTAGTAGTATTTCCATAAGTGGGATGTTCTCAAAGCTTGTAGCTGTAATTAAATAAATATGAAAAAAGACATATTTTTTATGGCATCGTATTGCTCACACTGCATTTCGTCTTTTCGCAACTGTTCGAGAAACGGAAAATGAATAAATCTATTTATTATCTGTAGCTTATGTGCACAAAGGCCTCCCCCTTAGACCGCCACACTGTACGACAAACTATGTGTGGCGGTCTAAAGGGGAGGCCTTCGTTCAGCACACATCTGCGGGCTGATGATGATTGCTAATCAAGTAACCTAAGCTACCTAAGTAGTTATCATGCCTTCTTTTTCGATAGCGGTTCTCAAACTTGATATTATGATGATAATACCGAGTATGAGAGAATCATTTCTGGCTGCTGAGCCAGAAGACGTCCACTGTTGGACGAAGGCCTCCCCTATTCTGGGAGGCATAATGCCCACTCTTGGTAGGCGGCTTGGGAATGCTCACCACTGTTAACTTCTCAGAGACGACGCCCGGTTACACCTGGTATACTCGTAGTTAAGTATCAATCAACGGTGAAGGTTCTAAACTTTACCCGACATTTGAATTTACACTGCGTGGGTTGGTACGGCGTTTGTATTATGCAATAATAAAAGCCATTGTTGGAGTTAGGATTGTTTAAAAGCTCTGACCTTTAGCGGATTCGGTCTGAGGTCCATTGAACGACTCGTAATTAAGTACAGGTGTAACGCTACCCACGTATTTAGTTCTTTACAGACTTCCTATAGGTTAGTTGCTATACAACAACACAACGTTTATATACAGGTATAGCATGACTAAAGGTGTTTATCCCAATTAAAGGGAAAAACCCTTTTAAAACTTTTTCCCTTTAATTGGGATAAACTTTAAAGCACAAGTATACTTAGTAAGATAAATTCGAAAAATAGAATTACTGTGCCCTCATGTAAAATGATCAATTACGTCATCTATTTTGTATGAAGATACAATTTTTTTACTCGAATTTATCAACTTGTGTTGGCTGGGTATATAATGAAAGTCTATAGGTAAACCATAAGTAGCTGGTTGAAATGTTCAGAAAACTACTTCTTACTTGCCTTCCAATGAGTTGTTAAAAATAAGTTTCCTTTAAAAAATGTCTTACGTCAATCAAGTGGGTCCCAACTTCTTCGGGCGTGAACTCGATCCGGTACGCGCCGGGTCTCTCCGCCACGTCTAGCACCCGAGCCGTCACAGGCCTCCGCGATGGCGGTGTCACCGTTACTCCCACCTGAAAATTATCGAGTCCCTATATTTTAAACTGACTAGTCGCTTGATCAATTTTTTACGGGTTATTTGTTTAAAATATGTTACAATAACCTTGTGTACACAAGTTCATAAAACAATAAAAAACATCCTATATATGTATTACTATTGCTACATCTTCCTGAAATATCCCTAATATATTTTCCTCTTTAGCAAATGGGGCCAGCAGCGGTCCGTAGTGGTAGTGTCCGATATGAGCATACCTGCCATTAGAGACGCCAAAGGCGATAATTTTTTACATACATTTTTGCCGCTTATTATGGGGGACGAAGCAAAAAAAAGAATGGCACATTTTCAAGTAAATATTCACACTAATAAAACAAATTAATATTCGTATGAACGCACATTGAAACAAACTCACAACACGTCTTAGCTTAGGTACTGCTTAAGAAAATAATGTTTGGCGGTATACATACCGCTACCACCTTGCATTGTTTACACAAAAAACTAGTAACTACTAACCAAGTCTACTTTTGTAAATTTTTGGACCGCTACCACCTTGCATTGTTTACAACTAAGCAAAACTAGTAACTACTAACCAAGTCTACCTTTGTAGGTTTTTGGACCCTCGGATCCCAAAGTGAAAGCTATAGCTACACCCGTGGTACTTCCCCGGGTGGACTCTACAATAGAGCCACCACAACAATGCTCGAAGTGTTCTTAACGTTAGTGAGTAATGTTTTCCAAGTTCCTGGACCTGGGTATGTCCTAAAACTGCATCCAGAACCACTACAGGACGGGCAGCAGCGTCCTCTCGGTCAACTGTGGTGAACATTCTGCGATCCCCAAGCCGCCTGCTAAGCGTGAGGATTACGGCAACCCTTCCCTATTAAGGGGAGGCCTTCTTCCAGCAATGGACGTCTTCTGGCTGATGACGTTTTCCCAGTATATCTCACCTCGTTCTTGCTGAATGTGTTCGCGCCCGGCGAGGTGGAGATCTCGAAGGCGGCCGGGACCCGCGCGGGGATCAGCCTGGTGGGCTCCCCACCGCCTCCGCCCGCCGGCCCTGCCATCACCTCGACCGTCCACGGGGACCCTGGAATCAAAAACCTTTCATTAGTTTCTCTAAACACTTTTCTCCACTCGTTAACTCACAGCGAAACATGGTGATTGGTGATGTGTCTCTCTGTTAATATGCTACAGAATTTCATCTGTTTTATTTTTGCCTTTACTTTAATTACTCTACTTTAAATTAACTAAAACATTTTAATATCCTTCTTTTATGTGGCTTACGTCCTTAGAAAGAAAGGCTAAGGACTAATCACATACGTATGCGGCCTAAATACTAGTAGAAATGTTCCCTATCGTCTTGTATTATTGTACCAACTTCTTCCAAATTATTATTCGCGATGTTTTGTCATTGGCCTAAACTGAGCTAAAGAGGGTTATTTGTTATGGATACCACTCTGTATCCAGTTAATTCCAAGCCGATGTGCAGTTATGCAGTTAATACAATTGTAAGCTGGCAGTTAACTGCAATTTGGACAGGTTGTGGTGTGTCAGATAGTAGTTATATAGCGGCCAGGCTGTACTGATGTATCTGGATACCCGATTAATGTTTACACATGCCACAGATTGCTCCCTAAGCATCACATATACCTACCTACATCCAACTATATTATAGATACCTCCGTACAAATTGAGGATGTTGGCTATATAAGAATCCAGACAGACGCAGTAGAAGGCATTGTAAACGTAAATAACGATCAATCAAGTGCTCAAATTGCTCATAATAACCGACAAACCGCTGCAAGCTATGAAAATTGCGCGTTTATATAAATTATACACGCACACTTGTGCATTAGATACGATATACTACATATTAATGTGTTGTAAAAACAACACCAATCTTGTGAATTGAGATATCTATTGGACTGTGCACTATGTTAAGCACAATAATTCCAACGAATTAACATAGCTTGACCGGATGTTTAAACACACTATGTGCGTGTAAATCTAGCGCACACTAATAGTTTCTGTTGTAGTTGATATTTACTAGCAAAGTGAAAATAAGGTCCGACGTGAGGCTTTTTTTTCAATTCAATCAAGCGACGAGACGAGCAAGACGTTCGCCTGGTGGTAAGCCACACTGCCTGCCACTAGCAGTGCCAGAGTTGTGAACTCGCGAACACAATCCTGCGCCGCACTGCACCGCGCTCGTCACCCTTAGATCATCATCAGCATCATCAGCCCGGAGACGTCCACTGCTGAACGAAGGCCTCCCCCTTAGACCGACACACTGTACGACAACCTGCCATTTGCATCCACCGGTTGCCCGGTGCACCCTTAGATATTAGATGTTAAATCTGATCATACCCAGTAATTTCTCTGGTAACATTTCCCTTCAAACCGGAACACAGTAATGCTTGCACAGTACTGCTTGGCGTTTGAATAACTGGCAAAGGTGTGGTACTTCTTCAGGCGGACTCTGCAGTAGAGTCCTACCACTACAAAACGTACGTAAGGTACATTTTGTAGGTAAGCTATAATACGGAGATCAATACGGTTCCATAATCCGTCACTGTTTAAAATCAATTTGGATTATTACAAGCCAGCCAAGCTGCCGAGGTGATCCGATTTATTGTGACCGATGAAAGTTACCTATTAAAAATAGCGGAGCCCATTAATGTTATAAAACGAATTACGAAACGAAGAGGTCAATACCGCAGAACTGATCGCCACGAGGTCGAATGATTTAGTCAGAAAATTGCCTTTTAACTTTTATGAATCTGTATCGATTCCAATCCCTGTTTTGAGTGTTAGATATTCTGCTAAACGTTGTATCAACGTTATTGATCACCGCCTCGGAAACTTTATCCACTTGGAAACGTTATGGTAAAGCCAATAGGGACTTATTTACATAATAAAAGGTACGTAATTTGTCAGCCTACGGAGACTTGGCACTGGTTATGGTTAGTGCTGTTTTAGTCGATTTGGTTATCGTTTTAACAACTGCGATGGGGTAGTAGATTAGGCAATTGTAAGCCGTTGTAGCCTAATCGGGAGACCACTCGAGTTGAAAACATAAGGTCGCGGGTTCAATTCCTGGGCCCGTACCAATGAGCTCTTTGAAGTTTATGTACAAATTTTCATGCCACTGGCTTTTCGGTGAAGCAAAACATTGTGAGGAAAACTGCACACGTCCGGAGAAGAAATTCAATGACGTATGGATTTACATACGAACGACTTTACATTTACCAACCTGAAACTGGGACAACGTGGTGAATATGGGCCAAGCGCCCTTCGAGGGTAGGCCTGTGTCCAGCAGTGGACCAGTGGACTATTAAATATAGCCCTCCAAAAATCACTTAGAAGATTTGAAAGGACTATATATATATTTTTACAATTAGTAAAAAAGTAAAGGAAATGACAGCGATATGTCTACAGTAGACCTAGATTTTATATAAAAAAAGAATGCTCTATGCCCCCTAGAGAAGAAATTATCCAGGAAGAAAATATGGGAATACATTTGTATGGAGAATCACAGCCTGGATCGCTCTTTAACAACTTGATATTAGAGGCTGATAAAGCTTCGCGATTGTACATTGTATTGCTATCCATTGAACATTATACGATATGAGGTCTCTGTGTACATTCTATCTTACTTGGTAAATAATATGACGTCGTTTCGTAGTATGCAAGCATATATACCTATTCAATAAAGTCTAGGTCAGTAAATATAGATACTGTATATGTTTTTATCGTAAAATTGATTAGAAAGTCCTCTACCTATCTTTTTTGCTTGGCACCTAAAACGCCAACATAATTATTTGTTTTATAGGACAACAATGTGGTCGATTTTGAAAACCTTCAATTCACAGAACTAAACTAACTAAAGTATTGCTGTCCTTAGCTAACATGCCTAGTAAAAAGTGACAGCAATATTTTAATTAGTTTAGAACTGTCAACTAAAGCCTTCAAATTTAGAATAAATATAGGTCGTGAATTTATTCTAAGCCTTCAAAATTGACCACTGTATTTAGGATTTTTCGGTTTTATCGACACGCTATGAGAATAAGGCATTTTGAAAATTTGCGAATCGGAGATTTTATGTATTTTTAATAATTGAAAAGATATCAATCACAATCATTAGTATGATTTTAATTTGATCTAAACAATATATAATTATACTAGGTAGTTACTAATATAACTTTAGTGTAGCATCGATTTAGTTAAACTGGTTTTAGCAAATAAAATAAAAAATAACAGATTGAGATGTACTTTACATGGTATTTTTTTTCCGCCGTAAGTCTTTATTGACTACAAGAAAGAAACTATTACGTACTAATTGTCTAACTACTAAAACTACTACACAAAAACAAAAGGATTGTATCCAGACGGATGAAAGTCTAGAGACAATCCAAATGCTTAAACCTACTATCAGCGTACCCAGTATGCTGGGAGCATTGCCAACGTTGAATAGCAGAGCTTATGCGTTGGTTATTACATTATAAATTAAATATCTGTGAGCATTTTTCACATAGCGCCATCTAGCTACAAACTAAGCAAAGCTTGTATTATAAACTAGCATAGCCAACCAAATAGCTGATAGAATAGTTATACGAAGGGCGTTCAATAAAAAGTGGGAATGAGTATGTTGCCGGTAACTTTTATTAAATGTTATTTTATTTTTCGATATAGTCGCCTTTTAGTGTAATACACTTGGAATTCTTTTTTCTAAGTTTAAAATTCCTATCTTAAAAAACTCTTCATCCTGAGCACCTAAAAACTTCTGTACTGCAGCGACTACTGCTTTATCATTTTCGAACCTCTGTCCTCTCAGAGACTCCTTCAACCTCGGAAATAGATAAAAACCACTAGGGGCAACGTCGGGCGAATATGGAGGATGCTCAACTATTTCGAAGCCAGCATCACGGATTGCAGACATAATGGCGGACTTGTGAGCATTATCTTGATGGAACAAAACAATTTTTGCTAGTTTGCCTCGCCGTTTCTCGCGTATTTCGTTACGCAATTTTTTTATTTGTTCTGCATACAAAAAGCCCGTTACAGTAGCTCAATGGTCGAGATACTCTACCACCCTTTTACTATCCCAGAAAAGAGAGTCCATGATCTTTCCGGCGGAACGACTCGCCTTAAATTTCTTGAGTTGGAGATGATGGTATTTTCCAAGTCATAGATTGTAATTTTGTTTCAGGATCGTAATGGTGAAGCCATGTTTCATCCATTGTTATGAATCGTGACAAAAATGATCAGGATCTTGTTGTAACATTTCCAATGAAGCTCGAGAAATGTTTAGCCTGGTTTGTTTTTGTGCATCGTAAGTAAGCATTCTGCGGACCCAGCGCGTGGATACTTTTATCATCCCGAAGCGTTTGTGTATAATGCTATGCACACTACCAGTCGAAATCTTTGTTTCATCGGATATAAAACGTATCGTGACACGACGATCTGCTAAAACAATATTCTCGACTTTTTTTACCACTTCTTCGGTCACTACCGTTATGGGGCGGCCCAGGCGAGGGTCATCTTTGGTGGATATTCTTCCCCGTTTAAATTCGGCACACCAACGAGCAACTGTAGAATAAGGTGGTGCATTTGCTCCTAAAGTATACTCTAAGGCTCTATATTAACTTGTCCCGATCTTGTATAGCATATACATTTTTATCTCTGTGTTTTTTATTTTTGTTTTTAAAGTAGTATACTTTTTGTTTTAGCAATGAAGGCAGCTAAGAATTGTTATTCGCCGCACCTGTTTGTCCAACTAGGTCTACCTGCACTCCATTAGCCGAATAACGGTATGTACATGATACACTGTCAATTAACCAATCTTACGAAGTATTGCCTAGATATGAACCCGAGATGGTTAATGACCAAACCAGTCGAGTCACCCAGTTACCTACGCGTAAGGTAACCATGTATTTTCGAGACAAGGCCAGTGAAAGCCGTATCGTTAATAGTTTTGTCTATTATAACCGAGGTATTTGTCGGATGAGTTAAGTAGGCAATTTTTTTTCTCTTTCATTTAGATTTTTGATTGCTTGTGCTTTATGAGTATGTATTGTGTGTTATTGATTATTAACAGTGAGCACAGACCACAAAAAGAAATAGCCCTACTCCGTATAAAAGTCAAAGAATGTCGTGAGAACAGCTAACATAAAAAAATGCAAGAATTACGTATTACGAGTACGGTAACGATAAAAAAATGTATTAAAAAGACCAGGGGCCGTACCATGAGCGCTTATTCCGCGACTGAATACACTTAGCTACCGACGTTGCGCGACTGTGAATTTTATCGCTTAGCAATAAGGTTCGCAGTCGCGCAGTGTCGGCAGCTAAACCTATTCGGTCCCGCTATAAGCGGTTCACGGTACGCCCCCTGTACATACTCAATACTCAATATTTTATTGCAAACATTATCTAACTTATATAATACATGCAGATCTTATTTAGCACAATTTATGGCCGTAACGACATAATGACCCCATTGGGGTATAGCAATATTGTGCGGAGCGGCTTATTCACATTTACGCACTGTTCTAGTTTTCAAACATTTTACTGTCGGTTACGTACCTACTATACCTCAATCTCGCAAACATTTATGCTGTAGCATAGAAATGCTATGACCTGGGTATGTCCTAAAACTGTATCCAGACCCACCGGAGGACGGGCAGCAGCGTCTTCTTAGTTAACGATGGTAACCATTCTGCGATCCCCAAGCCGCCTGCCAAGCGTGGGGATTATGGCAATACCCCCCTTTAAGGGAGAGGCCTTCGTCCAGCAGTGGACGTCTTCCGGCTGTTTATGTATGTATGTATAGAAATGCTAAAATAATAAATAAAAATATTATGTGGGAAATAGAATAAAGAACGAAAGATCCTACACTACACACCAAATAACTGTAAGTCAAGCTACACATACAAACTTATCTATAGTAATTACTAGAAACGAGTGTTCAGCAATTTTGCCTGTTAATTATTTCTGTAGAAAACAAACGACGACAGGGACAAAATTAAACTCAAGGCGAGGCGTCGCTGTGACCGCTGCCAGCGGCGGTCTGTATTTATCGCCCCTCAGGTATTGTGGGCATTGGACCATGGGTCTTAACGGTAAGATGGCGTGAATAATGATCGCCTCAGATATTGATTCTAGTACTCTATAACTACTTGCATCTAGGTAACGATTATGCCATACATTCTAGAGTAGTAGAGGTAATTGTGGGGGGTTTTACAGCTATAATGTCTATAGTGAATTAGGTACCATATTCTATCATTTTACGTACATTTAAGTACAATTTATTTATAACTATATTAAACTTATCAGAAATTAGCCGCGCCTTTGGGGATTTACCAAATGTGACGGGCCGCGCTAGCCGGTATTAAGTGCAAATGCGCTTGATTACAGTTCTACTAATATACATGCTTTTAAACTGATAATCACCAAAAATACAATTTAAATAGACGCGTAGGAAACCAAACCACATTGCATCGTAATTAGATCAATTTTAATCAGTTGCTAAATGGCATTTCGAGCGACCAATGATTGGCATTTTATCGTCGTAGTTTCTACACAATTATGTGTGAAACTGGCGACAGCAGTTTTCCATACAATTGCTTTACAACATTGTTTTGACACCTGTTCTACCTAATCTTATAGGAACCGATCCCGATTTTTTAATCTAAGTATAGTCACCATAACAATAATTACATCGATCCGTTGTTCCCTCGCTTTGTGAAAGAAGGACAAACAAACTAACATACACATTTCTCATTTTTCGCATTTATAGTATTAGTGTAAGGAGGTAAAATTGAGAGAAGGTAGGTAGATACAATAAGAATGTTACCCACTTCCATACTCAAATTCACTCAATAACTGTCAAAGATATAATCAATATTCGTACTTAATGTCTTTATGTATATTTTAGTTTTTTCTACGGAATGTAATAGGCACAGTTTACTCATTTTAAATTAAAATTCAAAACTCACAAATAATAAAGCTGCCCATTCAGTGGAATAGAAAATTTAGAGATTTACGCTTTTATATTGATGGTAAATTGTTATTTTTATAGCTCTACCTAAATACATAATTGATTCGATTAATAAAAGTCAAATTGATAGTAGTGCTGAGATTTGAGAAATGTTTTATGCGAATTTCTACGTTTCTTATAGTTTACGGAATAGGCTTTCGTCTACTATCTCACTTAATGTGTCACCTATGTGGCTAGCTTCCAAACTGGTATGACTATTAGCATTCAACGTGGTTATGCCCGCAGCAAGCTGCTCGCCGATTGATTTGAGTATTTGGATTATCTCTAGACTCTAGAAGTTTTTTTAATGTAATGTAGTAACGAACCGAGTGGCGTTGGCCTGCATGGTGGTAAGCACCACGCCTGCCCACAACAAACCATAACAGTAACAGTGCCAAAATTGTGAATTTGCGAACATAATCCTACGCCGCACTGCACTGCGCTCGTCAGCCTGATACATTAGACCAGGGTTCTCCAAACTTTTTAGCCTAAGGGTCAGAGTGACTGCTCCACAAAGCTTCAAGGGCCAAGAGCTAGCTTATCAGATTGCGGGCCGGTCTTGGCCCGCGGGCCGTAGTTTGAAGACCCCTGCATTAGACTACAGAACTAACCTTTAGAATCCTTTTTGTTTTTGTATTAGTAGACTAGAGTTCGCCCGCGCCCCCCCCCCCCCTCACGACCAACTCCCCCACCCCCAACCCCCAACTTCCCCCCTAAGAATGAACTACCCAAATATCAATTTTCATAACTATAACTTCAAAAACAAAGAACTTTCCATACAACATTCCACCCCCCTTTACCCCACTTAAATCGTCCAATAAAAAAAAAAAATTGCATTTTTTATTTCAAATGAACTATCCAAATCCAAATTTTCATGACTAAAAGTACAAAAACAAAGGACTTTCATACAAACGTTTCCCCCCCTTAGGGGGTTATGTATATATAATATATGTGGCGGCTTCCGCTTACCATGGAACGGACCGCGCCGCTGTCTGCCAGATATTTGCAATTTATTTCATTACTTTTATTGTAGTGATACCTTCTCATAGTTGCTTCACTAGTCATAGTTTTACCACGGTTATTTAATTCTACGAAATGTGTAGTTTCCGAGGTGAAAATGCAGTTAAAATGTAGCAAGGTGTGCTCGGTGCAAGGGTGGCGTGCTTATTTTTATTTTAACAGACCTCAGTTATAAGGAAGAGCAAATTGCATAAGCAATTTCATTTAAAACGGGCTCCAGCATCGCAGCCGCAAACGCGATAGTTTTCCGTGCTCTCACGAGAGAATGTTTGCAAACATTTATTATGTTTTTTAAATATTTATACTGAATGAAATCTTCGGAACGTTAGAAGCAAAGATAATATTATAATGCTAGAAGGTTAAATTTAGATACTATCTACACTTCTACGAGCTACGAGAATGTATCGAGATAATTATAAAAAGCGACTAGGTATATAAGTGACTTTTCACTAAAAGTCACTTATATAGTCACTCAAGAAGTTTTATTAAGTTCACATCATTAGCCAGAAGACGTCCACTGCTGGATGAAGGCCTCACCCTTAGGAGGGGTTGCCATAATCCCCTACGCTACTGCCCGCATTCGGTGTTTCCGGATGCTGTTTTAGGATCTAACCAGGTCCAGGTTTTGATTAATTACCTTACTGATGTCACAAAATTATGTCTTTATTTCTATGAATTTTTCTTTTTGCTATTTAAATGAACTACTAAGTACGTGATAATATGGACTGAGGCGTAACTGAGGCCACAGAATTCGTGCGCGAAACTAATGTCCAGTTAAGTACCCTAAAAATACTTTTGTTCGAAATTGCCAAAGGAATCTTGGCATTTGGTAATGGTAATATCTTCATAGGTTTGTGCTTGTACCAATTTATAAAATATCAACATATCACCAATTATGTTAGAGATAGGGTGTGTACTTACTAATGCTAAATTAAAAATAATAATGCCTGCGCCTCTCTAGTTGTTATTGTTAACTCGAACAAGTCAACCTTCAAACAACAAAAAAAAAACACAATACTAAATTAAAATTGGTTCATTTGTTTAGAAGCTACGATACTACAGACAGATGATTCTCAGATACCCTTTGTTTGCGTTGGGGGTTAAAAACCACTCTTTGTGGCTTTCTATACGTTGGTACCATATAATAGCGTTTCTTTTTTACTTTTTTATATAAAGCCGTTAAAAACCGGAAGACATGAACAAGCAAGTTTAAGTCGAAAAGTGACTTCGCACGATCAAACCATTATTGTTACGAAAGTTATTAAAATGAAAGTTAATTTTAAGTTCGTATCGCAAAACCTAAACGCCGAGGTGGTTGGCACAACGTGTAATCGCAGATTCCTAAGTTACCGGGCATTTAGATGCCCGTTACTGTTCAAGTATGTTGTTTCGATATTGGATAGTATAGTTTTAATTTAGGCATATTTAGATGTGTCTAAAAATCGGAAAGCTAGAATTCATGAATTAATTGGTAGCTATGAAATGCAACGAGACATAATTATTTTGCACAAAATGTTGATCTTTGAAAGATTAACCATCATCATCATAACCAGCATATACAACATCTAACAAAAAAGTTCAACAATACTGAAGGCTATGAATGTACACATCATTATGAACAAATTTTACTATGGGACCAAACCTGAAATCGTGAAAAAAATAACAGATGTACCATACAAAAAGTGCCTTGACCTTGGACAAAATGTATGAAACACCTGTTTATTTTTGCGATTTGAAGGTTGGCCCCATAGTAAAAGTTGGTCATAATGATGAGTTACATACCCTTCAGTATTGTTGTACCTTTTTGTTACGCATGTTGTAACAAAAAGGTTAAGGTTACGGTTACAGGTTGACTATGTTCACTGCCGAACATAGTCTTCTCCCAAGGCACGCTATTTGGCCCGATCTTTAGCTGATACTTAGGTATTTTACTTATACAATGTTAAAATAATAATTATTATTTTTTATTTAATTTGGGACTTTTGCCAACACTGGGCATGTCAGTTCCATCGTGACATAATTAAGTATATACGCAAGAATAGCAATATTATGATCAACAACCTTGCCTTGGGTTCAGGCATTGGTCAACCTCATCTTAGGTTGAGGTCGACCAATGCCTGAACATGTCATAGACTCGCACTGCTGCCTCCGTCGTCGGGACCACCAGGATATGTATGAACACACCCATACCATACCGATTCAGGCCCAGATCAAGCATCAAGGAGTCTCTTTGATTTTTGTTTCAGACACATTCTATCAGCGTGATAGGTGTCTTCTACTGATCCACAAATTTCGCAATCGGGTGACTCTTCTTTTTTCATTAAAAAGCCAAAACTCCTGGATGGGAAATCGTTCTTTTAACAACTTCGTTAACTAAAATGAGTACCGATTGTTTATAATTTTTTAGCATTTCTGTAAATTTGAGCGTGAGTTTGTCTACTTATTTTCGGATTAGGTAGTTTTTTTTCGTGCTGTATTAAATACACTCATATTTTCATTGTAGTCCGGTAGAGATAAAACGACAATAATTATAATTGTTTTCATTTAAGAGCTCTACAATTTAAAACAAATTCAACGTACTCGTATTTATAAATAGTTTTTAATCACAGCTGACTCATAGCTCCCACAGTTAAAATAGTTTAAATTACTGTGGAGAATATGTAGATGTGTATCTCAAGGTGACTTCAAATCATCTGCTAACTATGTGAACGTAGGTATAACAATACCTATAGCTAGGTGATGAATCTTCAGAAACATTGCACCTACACAGGTAAAGTTTGCACTTTATACTTTGTCATTGAGAACAAATAATCTGATTAAAAAAAAAACACGACAGTAAAATATGCCATAAAAATATAGCCAGTGTCACCTTTTTTTTTGGATGATGTAAGGATTCTAACGATACTAGACTTGCCGTCGTTTCATCCGTAACATAAACATGATTTGATGTCAATGTACATATCAATGCAAGCGTAGTTTCTAACCTCCTTGGTACATACAATGGGAAGTTTTCTGACAGCTGTCAGAACGTAGTTTTACAGCCAGAGGATAGACCGCGCTAGCGAGATATGACTCACTATTTTTGCATTTTTCTTGTGAAAACGCAGTTCACTCATCTTCACTGTATCACTTCACAGTTAGCGTTGGTTGGTGAAGTGCATTTCCAGGTTTTCTTATATCACTTTGATGAAATTCTGATAAATTGTTATTGTTATTGTTTTTTGTTGATTGTTATTGTTATTTTTATTGATAGTAATTAATTAATTAATTGGCAAGGCGCACTCACAAATTTGCGTGGAATAACGAAAGCTTAAGAAATACTATGGGTATGGGGAAGTACTTGTTTAGACAAATAATAACCACAAAAAACACATGACAAATCTGATATCAATGAAATAAGGTTACTTTTTATTTTTTGGCCTTTTTACTTTGGTTCATTCGTTCAAAATCTTCAGAACCAGAGACTAGATAGTTAAATTGTTCAGGGCCATGTCTCTTTATCGCCGTCTATCGGATTTTTATGAACTATAATTATTATTTTATTGGCTGTCAGAACATCGCCCATTATCCAAGTGCTTCTTAGAGCATCTCTACAGATTATCATCTCTATGGTTCATACCATACCGTAGCGTTTTGTTTTTTGAACAGCGTTTCCCAATGGTCGGACTATTTGCCAGGCGTTTTATAATGCCGGCACAGGGGCGGATGTCACGGCTGGCCATTGTTTAACCAGCACTATGCCCTCGGCTGGATATTAACGACCGTTAGCCGCTCGTTTTGCATTGATCGATCATCAAAATGTATACTTATTATTTCGGTATAAACCTAAACCGAACTAAATTATATACAAGGTGTAACATAAATATTCAACAATACTAAAGGGTATGTACGAAATCGTCATTATGAACAACTTTTACAATGGGGCCAACCCTGAAATCGTGAAAAAAGCAGCTGTTCCATACATTTTGCCCAAGTTTAATGAACTTTTTGCATGGAACAGCTCTTTTTTTTAATAATAAAACTTGTTCATAATGATGAGTACAATGATCTCTTTTCAGTTTAGTATTCCATTACGAGTAACCCTGTATAGACGCGCCGAGATATGTAGCCAAAATAAAGAAGTCATTTATGCAAGAATAATCACATAGTAATTTGTTACCAATACAATAAATTCCTACTCTGAATGCAACATTGAATGATTGTTTTCCAAATCAACCTGAGCTGTTTCAGTTGTATAATAAACTCACTGTTGCATAACGTTCCAAACAATGCCAGCAGGTGTAAGCGTGTTTTATGACATAGATATCAATTATTATCATGTACGTGATACTGTGTTGCAGATAGATCTCGGAAATGAAAGCTCTTTAACAAAACGATTGAAAAAAGAAAGTCTCGGTTGTTTGGAAAAAAGGCAGTAAAACCGCAATCATATTTGATCATAAATGGAAACATCTTTTAGATCTTTCTTAGGTCAGAGTGAGAAATCTACTAAGTAAGCCTGAAAAATCAGAGAGCTCAAAAAAAAAAACAAAAAAAAGGTCAAGCGATTGGTTGTTTGCGATAAAAAATTTACTATCTCTAGATGACTACGCATATATAAGTACTTTGACTTTGAGATACGTATTTCTAGTAAATTTAGCTATAGCTTGGTAAACAAACTACAAACAAACTTACAAATTAATGAGGGTGTCACTATCGCAAAAATGTTATAATAGTAACCCTGAGTTGATACAATAAATTATTAGAAGCAGATGAAATCAGCTCGTCGGAAGAATTCACTCACAGTTAGGATTGTCCACAGTATCATCGTGAAAAAAGTTTTGGACTTGCCAAGCTATAAATGTCAAAATACATACAGCCTGTGGAGCATGGATTGGAATACATTCCAATCCAGTCATTGTTCAAACATGGGCAATCCCACAAATAAAGAGGGATACAATCGAACTAGTGTACCATAACGTGACAATGGTGTAATTACATGCCTCGCCCATTTACCTAAACGCAATAGATTGGGTATTGTAACAATCCGGCATTGTCTCGCCCGCACCCTGTCTGGTCTGATGACCTCCTTCGCCTCTTTATAAACTATATAAATTATGTAACTACTACAAAATAGGCATTGGTTCCCATCACTAAAGTTTAATTTTATTTAGAACTAGCGGCCCGTCCCAGCTTCGCTCGGGTGGACATTTATTTTATAAACGCAGAGTAAATGTATCTTTATGCAGGACATATAAGTAGTTTTTTTCTTTCAAATTACTACTTAATTATATTTTTAAATAATAAATAATGATAGCAATGATAGCATACATGTGGTATATATAATTCATGGCAAGATCAATGTGAGTTCACACACAAAGCACCCAATAACGAGTCCTGGTTTTTGGATGCTATGCGATTAAAAATAAAGACGCGGACAGCCAGCTTGCAGACCTACATCCCTACATCAGACAGCATAGGAAATTGACTGAACCCTAAACATGCTTTTACTTGCTATGATTTTAATGTCTGATCTCCGGTGTGCTCGCAGTGTAATGATTAGAAATACAGGGACTAAACCAGGCGCGGATCCAGGATTTCGTTGAGGGGGGGGCAATTTTTGTGTGATTTTATCTTCCAGAAAATTCGTTCTAAGTTTATAAAAAATCCTTTTATTATTGTACTTGTATTTTTCGTGCCTGCAGGGCTAAAGTCGGTACTTAAGCCTCGCTACGCGGAGCGAAAGGAGCCACTTCCTCCCCACAGCAGCACGTAAAATCATATACACACCACGGGAGCAAGTAAAGAGGCCTCAGATCTCATGTTTGTCGCCATCTGCTTCGCCTCGGGAGACATATACATGTGGTCTCAGACATTCTTTACTTTTGCTCCCTAGGTGAGTAATATACTATTTTATTTCAATATTGGCTTGCAATGGCAATGACCGCTATCTCGTCTGATTTTAAGCAAATATGCTGTCTACGGTTTTGCACGCTTGCCTAGAAGAAACCGATTCACTCGCAACTTTAAGAATGAATCGCATTCTACTGTTTAGCAATTCGCAAAATAAGGTGGAATCGAACCGTTTTGTGCGTATTTTTAGAATATCAACCATGAAATGGGGGTCCATATACCAACGCAGAAAAACAAATGTCATAATGACGATTAGCATTACAACTTTACGCAGAAAAATCATTACGCATAAAAAGCAAGCCGCATAAATCCTTGCGCATAAAGTTTATACGCATAGCAATTATCACCATAATAATCAAAAAATATATCGCCTAAATCAAACAAGCATAATTACAAATAACCCTAATAATTAAAAAGCATAAATATCAAAAAAACATAAAATAAACTATTTTCATCAAAAAATACCAACCTAACCCACACGTATGGCTCGCTCCCCTCAGAACCTCCCTTGAGCTTCTGGCCCCCGTGCTTTTTATGTACACTCTAGCGGTAGGGACCACAAGCCTAGGTGGAGTCGGGGTGCTCTGATTCGGATCAGTCAGTCACTCATTTCAAACCTAACCAACTTAAATTTGACTCCAGGTGGGCTTCCGCCAGAAGCTCTTGCGGTCGCCCCTAAGAGTACTTGGCCTTCGCTTCGCTACAGAGGGACCGGCTTGCTTCACTCGCCACCTCCCCCTTCGCTACGCTCACCCTCGTATGGCTTGCTCCACTCAGGACGTCCCTTGAGCTTTTGGCTTCCGCGCTTTTTATGTACACTCTAGGGGTAGAGACCACAAGACTATGTGGAGTCGGGGTGCTCTGATTCGGATCTGTCACTCATTTCAAACCTAACCAACTTAAATCGACGTGAAAAAAACGAACCCAATGCTTTTTATGACAATTAACAATACAAGCAATATTATGCCTAATAAATCAATGCCAAACTAATAACATGCTAAATAATTTAAGGCCAAACAATAAGTATGCCTTAAAACATATACTCCAAAGAAACCTTTCTGCTCTTGTTAGTCTTGCACTCTTGGTAGAGTGGTCGTGCTTGCGCCGATAGTACAGGTAGACTCTTCGCCGTCGTCTTCCCTCCCCAGGGCTGCCGCTCGTCTCGCAATGCTTTTCCATTTCTGGCGGCTAGATGCATCGCGAGCACACTGCACTACGATTGACTGTCTGGCCTTTTTTATGAAATCGGTCCAGAGAGATGGGGATCGACCAGGACTACGCTTGCCTTCCATTTGGTCCAGCACAACAAGCCGCTCTATCGAAGTTTCCTTCCTGGAGCCGTGCCCAAAGAACTTCAGGATTCGGAACTGCACAATCGACGATAATCTGTCTTTTATATGAAGTTCTTTGAGGATAGATTTATTAGTGCGAAACGCTGTTCATGGTATTTTCAACAGCCGTCTCCAACACCACATCTCCAGAGCATCGATTTTCCGGCGATAATTCAGCTTTAGGGACCATGTTTCTGCACCGTAAAGAAAGATCGGAAAGACAAGGCACTTCATTAAACGAACCTTTGTTTTCTTCGTTATTCTCCTGTCTTTGAACATTGGATGTGGAACCCCTATTTCTCGAAGGACGGTTCATGGCCGTTTCCAAATGACTGTGTCAAATGCTTTGCGGAAGTCTACTAAACAAATGTATAAAGGCGAATTGAATTCTCTGGCCGTTTCAATGATTTGGCGCAGTATGAGTATCTATTCTCGTGTGCCTCTTCCTTTCACAGATCCGGTTTGTTCAGGTGCAATTTGCCGAGCGAGATAGGCCTGCAGTCTCGTGTTGATTATGAGAAACAACACTTTACTAGCATGCGATATGAGGGATATGAGTCTGTAGTTGTTACACTTCTTAGTGGAACTTTTCTTGTGCAATGGCATGAATATTGATTGGGACCCGTCTTCGGGCCATATTCTAGATTCCCATACTTTGCAACAGATATTGTACAAGAAATCTACTCCAGCTTCTCCCATAGCCTTATACACCTCGATTGGAATCTCATCTACGCCAACGGCTTTATTTCTTTTTCCTACCTTCTACCTTTCTGCTAAGATACCATTATGCAAAACAAATTTATGCCGAACAATTTTCGCCAAACAAATTCAGGAATAAAATGTTTCTGCGTATCAAGGGGCACCCATGAAGGGTCCATATACCTACGCAGAAAAATAAATGACATAATGACGCATTTCAACTTTACGCAGAAAAATCATTACGCATAAAAAGTAAGCCGCATAAATCCATGCGCATAAAGTTTATACGCGTAGCAATTATCACCATAATCATCAAAATGCATAAAAATATATCGCCTAAATCAAACAAGCATAACTACAAATATCCCTAACAAATAAAAAGCATAAATATAAAAAAAAACATCGAAAAATACCAACCTAACCCACACGTATGGCTTGTTCCCCTCAGGACCTCCCTTGTGCTTCTGGCCCTCGCGCTTTTTATATAAACTCTAGGTGTAGGGACCACAAGCCTAGGTGGAGTCGGGGTGCTCTGATTCGGATCTGTCACCCATTACAAAACTAACCAACTCAAAATCGGGGTGAAAAAACGAACCCAGTACTTTTTATGACAATTAACTATACAAGCAATATTATGCCTAATAAATCAATGCCAAACTAATAACATGCTAAATAATTTAAGGCCAAAGAATAAGTATGCCTAAAAACATATACTGCAAAGAAACCTTTCTGCTAAGATACCATTATGCAAAACAAATTTATACCGAATAATTTCCGCCAAACAATTTTAGGAATAAACAGTTTTAAGCGTATCAAGGGGCACCCCGTTCCAATACTTGTTTTTTTTTGTATGGATAAAAAACAAGTGTCCCTAGCGAATGTATGGCGAGCCTCAAATTTTCAATACAAAAAGCATAATTATAACAGAAAGTTTTCCTGTTTCATTAAGTTTTCGAGTTTGCAAAATACTATAAAAAAAAATTTTACAATAACACACAATGCAAAATAAACTATCAGAAAACCAAAGATATTGCATTGCCATGCCATAAATGCCAAAGATAACCAGTGCTTATATAGATTCCAAGCACTCGGTGAATTTCAGTCGCGCACGGATTGACAAGCGAACACAATGCCGAAGTGCTCCTTGAAAAGGTGAAAATAACACACTAGCGATATTTTTTTAACAGAAATGTCAAGTAAAAAACATTGATCGATCGATGTACTTAATCTACATAATATAATTTAGCAATGATAATAACGATTATTGTAAACAAGTCTCTATGAGGAATTTTGTTGATGGCGTCAGGGGGGGGCAATTGCACCCATTGCCCCCCCCCTGTATCCGCGCCTGGACTAAACCCATGTGAGTATCTTTGAAACTACGCCCACCTCTAACTTTTTGCCAATGATTTAAATCTAAAGAGTGGAGATTTTTATATTCGTACTAGCTTTTGCCCGCGGCTTTGCCCGCGTAGTAATGTTGAATACTGGAATTCGGTTAAATCGGGGCCCAACTCAATTGAATCACTAAAATACGTATATTATTGCATTTTTTCCAAGCCGCTTGCAAGTCTTTAAGTTTGCTTGAGGATGACCAAATTTGGCATGTCGCGTTTGCAATACTTACTTCAAAACAAAGCCGTCTTGTTGAATTTTAAACAGACAGACAGATGGACATGACAAACTTATAAGAATTCCTCGTAGTACTACGGAACCCTAAAAATGTCTGCTAATGACGCTATAGTTGCCGGGGCCTTTGACCCGAAAGATTACAATATTTCTTTGTAGACAACGTTTTTGACTTTTTTGTTGGAAGGTGCTAAAATAGCCAGGCTGTTAGGGCTAACTCGCGAGCAAGCCACATAGAACTGACCATGCGAAAAACAGTGCCTTAAATCAATACCGGCGTATTTTAAAGTTTGACCCTGAGCCTTATTGATGGTCATGGCAAAACAAACTTTTAGGGGAAATTGAAGCCTTTTGAAGTCATAAGGTAAGTCACTGGGAATCATGGGAATACGCGGCACAAACACTGTTTCGCCATGGGCACACCCAGTCAAAATGATGGCCTCAACCAGATTACGATGCAGCATTTTTACTTGTAACCTGGTTCCATTACACAATTTGGGTGGTCTTAAATTCCGAAGGAGCATGACGGGTGTACCTTTCTTCAGGATAAGCCTATGATATGGTAGCCCCGCTGGTCTTAATGAATTTAAAAACTCAACTGGATAGTTTACAGCATCATCATTATTGCATACCGTATCAACAGAGTCAATGAAATGAAATAAGCTTAAGCAGAAAAAGCATGATAACAAAGAACGCAAAAAGATTACCAAAATATCGCAAGAATTACGAAACTTCGATAAAATACAGTGCTGCACTGATCGCTTAGGTAGACTCGGGGTGGGTTGGAGTGGGGCGCGCTCGAGGTCCCCCCCGGGGGTACCCGCCTTGTCGGGGCGGGGGGGCTTAGTAGCCGTGGGAAGTGTCCCCACGGTGAAGCTAAGAGGTACCCGAGGTGGGGCCGCGAAAGCGGCCACAGTGGTGGGGGCTAGGCCACTGCACGAGCCTGAGGGATGGAGACAGGCCAGAGGGGCCAGAGCTCTCCATTCCCAAGGGCCACGGTGGTGGCTGGGCCCTTACTGAGGGTCCGGATCTGGTCCGGACATGAGGGCTCTCCGCGTGTCCCTCTGATCAGCAGAGGGCACAGTGGAGAGCGAGGAGGGACGGCCAGGTGGTGGCCTCATCAAGGGCTTTCCTTGAGGGGGCACCCTCCGGGTGTGTCGTGGTGGGGCTGTGGGATGGGGACAGGCCAGAGGGGCCAGAGCTCCCCATCCCCAATGGCCGAAGTGGCAGGCGGCGGGGCCACTCATCTGACCCGCCGCATGGAGGCCAGGGCGTTCGGACGTAGGGCCGTCCGGCGCCCATCTCGCTGGCATGGCCTCCGAGGTGGATGCACGATGTGTCTGGGTGTTCGGACACATCGTCATCGGTGCGGGAGGAGCTTCGGCTCCCCGTGGTGGGCCCGAAAGGGCGGCGCCGTCGAGGTCGCGGATGAATGCGAGAGCGTACCCGTGACCTCGACAATAAGCGCAGTGTAGGAACACCGTTGGGTTTTCAGTCGGTAGGGGTGCCATCGAGTCTCACTCTGGCATCGAGTCCGACATAACCCTCCTGCGCCCTGGCGGGAGGGTATGCGTAAGAGCATTTCCAAACGTAAAAAAAAAAAAATAAAAAAAAAAAAAAAAGAAGGGGCGCGCTCGAGGTACAGCGCGTCATTATACACGGGTTTTAACGTATCTGAGCCGACGCGGGATGGACGTTTCGAAAGCGCTGTGCTTGGTGCGTGCACCGGATCAAGTACATGTGTTTAAAACATTTCATTCTTCTTACGCATAAACACTCGATTAGCTAATCTATAAATATACAAATTTTTTTCAAATGAAAAACTGACCCGTGGCCTTCCAGTTTTGAAATTGTTTGAAAATTCTGAAACATGTTTATGTTTATTTTATCTTATCTCTTAGGTCAAAAAACTTAACAGCCTTAAATGAATGGTTTCGGCAAAATGGTATTTAATGATACATTGAACCCCTTGCGAATTTTTCAAAAATGAATGGTTTCGGCAAAATGGTATTTTAATGATACATTGAACCCCTTGCGAATTTTTCAAAATCGTTGCTGAGTGTGCGTTTCTCTGCATCGGCCCTTAACACTAATGGTATATCGGCCTACCCTGATTGGGCCATATTCACTACGCTGGCCCAGTGCAGGTTGGCGAATTCACATACACTATCGTATTTCTTCTCCGGAAATATGTAGGTTTCCTCATGATGTTTTCCTTCACCGAAAAGCCAGTGGTATTATCCATGCGTAAGTTTCAAAGAACTAATTGGAACGGGCTCGCCCGGGTTCGAACCCGCGACCCCAAGAATGTGAGTCGAGCTTGATCTCACTGAAGCTACCACAGCTTGAGCTGAGTGTAAGTTTACACCACTCAAAATTTAGTTTAGGCATTTAAAAGTAAGTTAATTTAATACTAAAAATTAATTTAGCAGCTTAGGCTGTACAGTATCTATAATAATTATGTCCGTCAAACAGTCGTCTGCGTGGACCTACAAAAAATAGCCTATGTCCGTTTCCGAACCTTATGCTATAACTACCTATCCAAAAATGCAGCTCCATCTGTTCAGCCGACCAATAAATACGCCCATCCCCGTCCCCATTCCCAGCCTCATCCCTATAAGCGCCCCCTTCCCCATCCCCATCCCGATACCAAATGTCATTCTAATATGAACACGCCCATCCCCGTCCACATCCCCGTTCCCTTCCTCATCCCCATCCCATCCCCACCCCCATCCCGATTTCAACTTTCATCTTAATATGGACACGCCCATCCCCGTTCCCAGCCTCATCCAGATCCACGTCCCATCCCCACCTGTCCCCACCCCATCCCCACCCATCCCCACCCCATCCCCATCCCCACCCCATCCCCATCCCCACCCCATCCCCATCCCCATCCCGATACCAATTGTAATCTTAATATTAACATGCCTATCTCCGTCCCGTCTCCGTTCCCAGTATCATCGCCACCCCCCTCCCCCATCCCCACATCTATCCCCATCCCTATACCAAATTTCATTTTAATATGTACAGCCGTTACAAAGTTAAGGAAAAACAAACGTACTATCACTAATACTTAGTTTTTTTTTATATACTAACGGGAGCTGATTTTGAAAAAACTGTGACACCCGTATCTTCTTATTTTTATAGTAGAATATGTATACCAAGTTTTGTATCAATCGAACCAGAGAATAAAAAGTTTCATACAAACTTTAACACCCCATTTAACCCCCTTCGGGGTTGATTTTCGAAAAATCCTTTCTTAGTGGGCGTTTACACCTCTCCAAAAACATACCCTCCAAATTTCAAGTCTCTACGTTTAGCGGTTTGGGCTGTACGTTGTCTATATGTCAGTCAGTCAGTCAGTCAGGACAAAGCCTTTTATAGTTATAGATCAAGAATAAACAAAACTCACGAATATTAATATGATACCTTTGAATTAGAATGTTATTTTACTTAGCAAAGAAAAATGCCAGCCAGATAGACGAGTGCATTTCAAATAGAGCTTGATTTGGATAACAAAGTGCGACTTGCCCGTACAGCGCCCGAGGCAAATTTTGGCCAGACGCCCGGAGCATGTCACAATGTCAACTAGAAAGGTATGATAATGCAGCCGAATAGCTGCGAAGGATACCTATCTAAAGAAAACTGAAATGTTTTCTTATATTCTTTTTGGTTATTCGCTCGGTCACGAACTTTTTGCAACAACTGGTATAATTTGTTTTCGTTTGTCAGATGTTTGGATGTTGGTAATCGCGTACAAGTAGTATTTTTCAACTTGTCTCCACGGAACTTGGTATTCAGGTTCTATAATTGCAAAGATCTTTTTTTGTCGGTGATTTTTGATTTGAAAACAATCCTCTCTTCAAAAATCGGACAGTTTGTTGCGGCGCTCTTTTACCTGCCCAAATGTTGATCATATTTGGCAGAAATATTCGGAACTCAATACCTACTAAACAAGAATTTTAAATATGAGCGAAATCGGTTAGAAGGTTGTCAAGATTTAAGGTCGTGAGGTCTCAGTTCGCGAGGAATACTGTTCGCAAAACTACTAAAATATCCTGTACTAACAGCGCCACCGGTTTCACTCGGTAACTATATTTTTCCGGGTTATAAAAAAGCCTATGTCACACCATTTCCATAGGTACTTCGATCATTAATCGATTGCGAATCGACAATTGATCGAATCATCCATGAAAAAAATTACGTCGATTCATTGTGTCATTGCTTTGTGAAAGAAGGACAAACAAGCCAACGAACACACTTTCACATTTATAACATTACTAAGTAATATTTGTAGTAGATGTGTATTGTGATTTGTGTAGATTAGGTAGCTTGGATTGTAAATAATGTATTTTGTTTTAGTTAATTATATTAAATAGGTATTTAATATTATTATTAAAGATACACATCTGGTGCAATCTTTTATTCTCATATCGTTATGAAGACCTAACGGTTCTTTTATACGCCTTATTGGTACATAACTGTTCATCCAGTTGAATAAAAACATCCCTAGTATAAACAGAGTGCCAATCCTGCGGTCCTTGAATTGTGACCGGTCTCCGCGGCCAGTATTTTTCAACCTTATTGAGTTTGGAGTCCAAATTAGCTTAAGTATAACTTAGAGTAAAACTACTGAAAGTTTTAATACTGTACTATGATTGCAAATTAGATCCGATTTAAATTAAGTTAATTCCGTCAATGTCCCACACTGTGGGACAAAGAAAAAGTTAAGCCTAACTGTGTATTCGGCTACCTAGCCACATCCTATTTTAGGTTAGGTAAATGTGTTTCAATCACATCGCACCTTAATATTCGGTACATTGTGGGAAACCACTAAACCTTATTCATAAAATAGTAAACAGGTAGTGTACAATGTTTAACTTAACATCGTACCCAATATTTTTATATTTAAAATTTCTTGTGTATTTTCCTTTCTTTCGAAATGGTTACTCAGTAGATAAATACAAAAGACAGATTACATATTCCGAGACTTCTCTACATTTATTAAAAGATCCTTACAGTCTAAAAAAAAATAATCTAAAAGCTCATCAGGTCGACTATAAGTGCATTCTAGTTTAGTCCGAGAATGAGTGCATCTCGGTCAGATCCGTCGATTCCTTATATTGCGAAACACTGTTGACCGTTTGAGCTAAATAATTACGTAAATTATGCGAGTAGATAGTGCATTATGTTAATGATGTGCACAAACAAGTTGCCAATAATTTATTGATATTTGCATTGGAATGTGTGGCATTCAAATCATGTCGGATTGCAAATGAGTTAAGAGAATACTTATGAGCAGATGAAGTCACGATTGTCCAAAGATGTAAGGGGGCGTCCATAAATTACGTGAGGTATTTTTTTTTATTTTCTGTCCCTCCCACCCCTCTTGGTGAGATGTCGTGAGATTTTATTCAACCCCCTCTCCCATCCCCCAATCTCACGTGAGATTTTTCAAAATGTGGGTTTCTTACGTAAACGCGTTGAATTGTTATTGAAAAAGAAAGAAAAAATTGCCAAAATATTTTTTTTTTGTTTCAATCAGAAAAAAAATTGCGTGATATTTGCCAAGACCCCCCCTCTCTCCAACGTAAGATTAGATGAGATTTGACTCGACCCTTAAACATCTCACGTATTTTATGGACGCCCCCTAAGCAGGTTCGGAGATCATTTTAAAAACTTTGGTAGGCAAGGATCATATTCATTATTTTCTTTAACGCCTGATTTGAAAATATAATAATATCTATTAGATATCATATAAAATTATTAAAAAAGTAATTAAAAAATAAAAATTAGAATACTTGATACTGATGTCTTACAATTATATTTTTATCAGTTAAAATTCATTATAATAAATCTAATAATCGTACCTTTGTTCGTACGCTTAGACACGTAGGTACGTCTTGTGAAAACACGTATCTACTATACGTACCTATTCTCTGCACCTTTAAAATTTATCCGTTTACCAATCGAGGTAAATAAAAATTATAGTGTAACCAGTTTAACGTTAACAGTTAACATGTTTTTCCGTTCACTAACTGTAACTATGCATTTTGTAATTTTTTACTAAATGTGTAAACGATCAAGTTATTTGAATTTGTAAAAACGACGAGTTTAAAGGGAATAAGGCACGTCAAAAACTTGTTTTTCCTCAGGTGTTTCGAAAGTTGAGGCAATGCAGTTTTAACCTGGTCCGGACAGGTGTCGTGTTGCCTACTTTTGGTACACTTTCAACGTAGCTGATGTAAATTACAGGAAATCCACACTTGCACAGACATCATGCGGATTGCAGACGTGTGAACGGGAAAATGATTTCACTTTCAATTTTATCTCTTTATCTCAATAATCTTATGAAGAGATTATGAAATCTAAATTAGTTTCTCTTGTACCATATTATGATATTTTAGAAATAAATATTATTATCCTATGTCTAAAAACGAAGGCGAATAATAAACTAGTAGTAGAAGGAGAATAATTTAGATTGATCCTCTATTATTATTTTCAACCGACTTCAAAAAAGGAGGTTCTCTGTCTGTATGTTCTATTTTTATTTTTTGAATGTATTTTTTTGTATGTATGTTACGCGATTACTCCGCCAATTATGAACTGATTTTGATGATTCTTTTTTGTTTGGTAGGTAATATTTCCGAGTTGGTCCAATATACATTTTATCGAAATGGGTTCAGTAGTTTGGTTTTAAACTCAAAATTACTAGAAAATATGAAGATGTCATCCAGGTATTCGAAGTTGAAGCTGGTTGTATTTTTTTTTTATAAGCGTATTATAATTATTATTTATTTGTTTGGTAGGGCATACAAAGGTTGTCATATACATTTTATCGAAATCGGTTCAGTAGGTTGGTTTTAAAAACCAAACTACTATCAAAATACTGGAAAAAAATGTCATCCATCCATGAGATTTTTTAAATTAAAATTTATGTTGGGCTACGGCATACAAAGAGCGACGAACGCAGATTTTTTAATGTGGGACGAACTTACTCGGGACGAAAATGGCATGAATCCGAAATACTCAATAGAGCACGGTATAGAGTTTATTTTTAAAATCGTTTTCAAGATTAGATCTTACTTATTTTACTAGGCATCTCCCACTAGCTCAGTCAAATATGTAAGTAGGTACTTCACACGACTCTTGTAAATTATATGAAGTTAAATAAACTATACTCTAGCAAATTTTTACTGCCAGTATTTTTAACTCGTAGCCAACATAGCAATGAGGTTCTCGTTAGTGAGTATAATTAAAGCTAAAGTTACAATTGGATCAAGGGAACGGGGACGGGTCTGAGAGGCAGTGCAGTTGCGGTTGCCACATGAGATATATCCATGGTGCTGCAACCAGATACTCGAGAGAAAATGCTAGCTTGGTATTTTTCAACCGACTTAAAAAAAGCGGTTCTCAATTCGACTGTATGATTTTTTTTGTATGTATGTTACGCGATTACTCCGCCAATTAAGAACTGAGTTTGATGATTCTATTTTGTTTTTATAAATTTTATCGAAATCGATTCAGTAGTTTGGTTTTTAAATCAAAATTACTAGAAAGTATGAAGATGTCATCCAGGTCTTCGAAGTTGAAGTCGGTTATTTTTTTTTTTAAGGCTTATTATGGTACTACCTCGTCTTGCTTGGTTAAGTATTCCGTATTCAACAGGTACTTCGTTTTTGCGACGCGATGAGGACCTGAGCACAAGCCGTTTTTGAGCCGTATGAAACTTATCTTTGAACCGTAATATATGCACGTAATAGATATATAATTATGCATATCTAGTTGCATAATATGGCAGATATTCGGATTTTCTATACAGAGTAGTTGGGTTATTAGCCAACACAATTTCTTTTACTGATAGATAGATTTATTTTTTATAGTTTAAATAATTAATTATTAAATAATTTGAAACGAATGAAGTAATAGAAAACTTATTACATGATTTTTATGATTATGATGTTTAAGATTTAAAACTACTTTTGGTTTTAAATTAGAGATTAGATATTTGTTTTTTTTACAAGTATTTGATAATACTGCTGCAATTTTATTAAATAACGTACCTAAGTATAATATCTTTTTGAATAATGTGAAACCAATAAAAGATTCATTTCCGACCCCAGAATATTATACTTACAAAAAACTTTCTTGTGTTTGCTTTTGTGAAGCCGTGTGGCTTCTTACGTAACTTACTTTAACCATAATTTATTCTATGAATAAGCAAAAATCTGTGGAATTATTCGTATTTTTATATAACTAGCATGACTTGTGTCATTTAGAATGCTTCTTAATTTTAGATGGTAGGAACAACCTAACCTATGGTTTTTAAAGACGCGTTTTCTATGAGAGTTCGAGTAATACGTACGACAACATTATACGATAACATTATATAGTACGTAGTACCATAATTTTAAGAGGGAATCTGGTGATCGATTTTCCGTACAAACGTATTTCCCTATTTTCTTCCTGGATAATGCCTCTAGCAATCATTTTTTTTAATATAAAATCTAGGTGTACTGTAGACATGTATCTGTCATTTCTTTTTTTTCAGCAAAGAATGGCGGACTTTTTGAGCAAGTGGTGTGAAAATGTATTTTCATTACTCATACTCGGAAAGTAGGTCTGAAGTTGCCTGAGGAGCGGGTTGAAAGTAATATATTTCAGCCCTAGGGAGAATCACTTTCAACTGACAGTGACAGTTGACAAATTACAGACACTCAAATTATTAAAAAAAAAACTAGTTCAGTTTTAACATAAATTTGTATTGAACCATGTTCCAACTTTAGTTTCTCCTCAGAGGATTATGGTCCCGGACTTCTCGTGCATTTCCCAGTGTCAGTTCATGTTTTTATTTTTAGTTTCCTTGTATTCGTAATGAAAAACACAGTGTTTACCTGGGTTAAAGACTTATTTAGTCCCTCGAACTATTCGCACCCTCGCTGCGCTCGGGCGCCAAACCCCGTCTCGGGAATGAATAAGTTACTTTCACCCCTGGGATAAAAATGTACTATTTCTTAGGTGAAATGTAGGTATTGGTATTTTACACAATCGCGTTTCTTATCTTCTGTTGTCGCTCAGCATTTGTTTTCCTTTACATAATTTCCTCTTCGAGACTAACTTTGCCGGTCATTAAACATTTGCGTTCCGTCTTCTGGCCACAGAGATTATGCAATAAGAAAGTGATAGTAGTTAACACATACATAGTATTTCGGTATATTTTACTTATGCAGGTAAATACCATTTACAATGGTTGGGTGCTTTCACTGTATTCAAATATACTATGTAATCTAATGTGTAATTTCTCCATACATTATTATACTATTAGTTCAATGGGTTTGGTAGCGAATGATCCCAAAGAGTAGGTATAAGTTAGTTGTATTAAGGGAACACCAAACAAAACAAGGTTGTATTTTGAGAAAAATAACGAGGTAGGTCTAGGCCAATGATATCTAATACTATAAGAATCTTTGTCTGACTGACTGACTGATTTAATGACTTACAGACAATGCACAGCCTAAACAGCTGGTCGTACAGACTTGAAAAAAATTTGCTCGGGATGATTTAAAGTGGTGAATTTTGGGAGTGCGCCGGTTTTTTTCCGTACCGGACGAAGTCACGTGGGACCTCTAGTTATATATACAACGTGCAACAAAAAGATTCAACAATACTGAAGGGCATGTATGTACTCATCATTATGAACAACTTTTACTATGGGGTCAACCTTGAAATCACGAAAATAAAATCAGCTGTTCCATACAAAAAGTTCATTGACCATGGACAAAATGTATGGAACAGCTGATTTTTAATTCACGATTTCAGGGTTGACCCCATAGTAAAAGTTGTTCATAATGATGAGTACATACATGCCCTCCCGTATTGTTGATAATTTTTTTGTGACATACTTAAAATGAAATTTGACTTGTAACTTTGGTGTTATCAATAAACTATTTGTATTTGTATTTGTTTAACCTTTTTGTTACACATTGTATAAGGAGATATGTCATATCGCGCCCTCAATTGGCCCCGTGAAAACGGCGCTCACTAAGCGAGCCAATCATAACACAAGTTATAATGTATTACCTACATGGATATGCGCAGTAAAACGATACCCTCGATAGGCAAATCTGCTTTGTATCTACTTGGCTAGAATTTACTTTTGGTTTTTGTTAATAACACTGCAAAATTTTCTTACATAGACTACTCAATAATATTCAAGTTTAGTGTTTTTGTACACACATTTAATACATTTTATTTCATCAAGCAAATTACTTTATGGCTAGCCATTACAATATAAGTAACGGCCGTTTTAGAAAAATAGCTACACAAATGTAATTTGTAAAATGTGATAATTATCTCTTTGGTACGCGAACTTTTTGAATCAATCTTTAGCTAGTCACGCTTTATTGTTGTTTGGCTTCAATGGTCGTTTGGGTGAGAGAGCTAGATACTCCAAGTTTGGGTGTGATGGGTCCTATAAAAACTTTACAATATCCGTTATCTGGTCGGTTCAAATCTCAAAAATTCAATAAAATGCATTAATACTCATATTTTTAGAGTCCAATTTTGTAAAACTAGTTGGTCGAGAAAGAGGGCCTGCGTGAGAAGCGGCCCTTACAAAAGAGTTCAACGCACGGTTTGTATGAGGGCAGTCGTGCAAAACTACAGCCTAGAACCAGGATGACCATAGATATGTGTGAGTACAAGATTTGCTGCTAACCTGACTAAATATCTGTATTTCATTGCAACAACATTAATTTGTAATATATTTTGTGCGATGATAAATTAAGCGACAAAGTAGGTCACTTGTTTTAAAATTGCGTTTCGTGATTGATAAATTGCATTTAGATTGATAAACACTGCTAAATAGAAATTTGTCATCACAAATGGATTTTGATTATTAAATAAAACAGAATTTGGAAATATTTATGAGTTTGCTATAGAAAACGTTCCATTAGCATACAGATCATCGTTATGAGAAGTATAAGAGATTATTAAAATCAGCGCGACTAAAAAGGCTTCGCCAATGACGTGTCTCGCCCACATAATTAAGGCTGTTAGCCTACAGCCCACAAGTTTACGGATGTAGCAACACAATGCATGCAAATACACTCACTTATCGAGGGCGAATCGGCCTCCAGAGACTCGCGTCCCAACACCGTCAGCAATCTAGTACACTCTAAACAGAGGAAAAGAAATCACAACACTTTCAGATATTTCACTACACCATGTAACAAGGCCGTCGAGGCTCAACTGTTCTTGAACGATTGCAAAGATCAGAGAGACACTGTGTTACGTGTATTAATATTGGAAGCATATGCGGAAGATTACGCGACGAAATTGCATTTTTGTAAGTGATGAGGCAAAGCCTCGGTCGGACGCGAGCACGACTCGAATGTCAGTGGAGGTGCGCTGGCGCAGGCCCCGCGCGCGCCCACCTGCGTGACGTCAGCGCGGTATTCAAAATGGCGGCTTGGAATTTGAGAGCCTACTTGTAGTAGTAGCAAAAGCGGCTGGTTAGTCACGTTGAGTTCGTGTTGACTACATTAACTGCACCCGCGTGATTACATGTGTGTGGTATCTCACTCCCTTTTTAGGTATGTTTAAGTAAAGTGATTCTATTTTACAAAAAATACCCAGCGAGATTTAACCATGTATTAAGTTACTACTTACTCAGGCAGCTACAACAAATAAATAAAAAAGCAATCGATTTGCCTATTATTCATATTGTTTGTTTTAAGCAATAATCCGAGTACTATTTTTAACGGAAAGAAAAATTGGGAACGTTGCCCGGAAAATTCGCCAATTCCTGGAAAACCGAAAGAAGAAATCTTCCATGGTTTAATTGAAATCTGGACAAAACAACTTATGTCGGGTCCAAGGCCGTCTTAAACTACGCTGGGGCCCTTGGGCACACAAAAATATGGGGCCCTTTTGGAATGTAAAGAAAGCGAATTATACTAACATTTTCTACTGTTTTTTTTGTATTAAATCGATCCTAACTATACCAAATAAATCAAAATCAAGTTAAATGTTATGGATTTTTTCTACTTCTAAAAGAAAAAAGGCAAAGTTTGACTTGATTTTGGTTAAATAAATTCGACATAATTTTGACTTAAATTTTAAGACAAAAGTAAGTTTTATTTGCGACCCAGGTGCTCACTGTTACTGTGCCCGACAACAATGTTTTGAGAATAAATATGAGATAAATTGTCGGTCCTTCGGGGCCCCTAAGTATGGAGGCCCTGGGCACGGGCCCCGTGTGCCCTATGGTAAAGACGGTACTGTGTCGGGTCAGTTAGTTTCATTATAAAATTACGTATACTAATTAAAACATACAAAATACTAAAACCTTCATACAACGACAATGTAATTTAAGAGACGGGCAGAAAAAAATATTTTTCTACCGCATACCGCCCCATTACACTTAATTATAAAAGTAGGTCAACTGTTGATAATTCCCGAAGCGTATTTTCGGAGGAAATTTCTTTTAAGTGTGTTTTCTGATTGAACGTTTAAGCCGCACTTCAAGTTATCGTCTCACAAAAGCCTGCTTTACCTTGAAGTAAATAAGCTATTCTGTGTATAGTCCCCCGTTTTTCAATATTGGTATTTAGTCTAAGCCCATGAAGTTGAAATGAGAGCAGTGGAATGGCAATAAGGTAAAAAGGTTCGGAGGTTTACAACCTTTACGTTTTAGGGGTATGAAACATAGCTGTAAGTACATGGATCCATTTCGAAATGTTTTGGGAAACACTAAGTGCTTACTTACATTTTGTAGGCATTTGTTTACACTTCACTAAATCATTGTCATTGCATCACTGTTAAATCATCCCTGTCAAAAAAACGAACTATCCAAATACAATTTTCTTATTTACTTTGATTATATACGAGCTAGATCCTCCAATACAATTTTTCACTACTAAAACTGATATAACAAAGGAGTTTCATACACAAGTTTGTACGACGTAGGAGGGTATCGTATTTTTTAAAGATAAGTAATTATGGAGATAAAATATTGTTTATTATATTATCCTTAGTCATGCCAAAGAAGTTAAAGCTAAATAGTAATTTAAACTAAAAGTGCACCATTTTTGACACTCGATAATAATTGGGGACGGAACTGGAACATTTGGCGCGTTGATATTGTTACTAATAACAATAATCTAAAGAATTAAACTCGATGAAAGTTATGGCGATTTCAGTCATAGTACTACTACGTCTACTACGTCTACCACTAGTCATACTACGTAGTCTATGATTTCAGTACACGTACAATCATGGTGCGGGGTAAAAATGATTAGAAATCGGAAAGCATCGCATCGTTAATACAGGGTGTTGTCACTTTCATAACAACGCACGGCCGGGCTGGGTAAATGGGTTTTCTTTCCATTTTGCGCAATCAAGATGAATTATACGCCCCGTGGCGACATCACAATGGGCTTTCTAGGGCAGAGAGATGCAAGGAACTGCGAACGTGCTAGCTGCTAGCGTTATGCCATACAGTGAATAGTCAAACTATACCAAAAGAAAAAACCTTAGATTTCATAAAATCATAGTGTCAATTCACAAATATGGACATGTCGCAGCTGAATGGCAAAATAGACTACCTTTATGTAATACGTTATATAAAGGTTAGCCATTTTAAAGAACGGAGCTATTTTGCATTACGGCGGGTTAAGGTTTAACAGGATTGTATTACGACTGAACGAACGTCCGAGGCATTGTATTTGTCCTTCGCATTCTACAATGTGGCTAGCCGTAATGTAATTTAGCGGGTAGTGAATCGCGCCGCTTTGGCAGTCTATAGTTTAAATATCGTGCTTAATAACCTAAGTAGGTTTGCCGTTTCCATAATAAATTTTACTAGTCAACTAGTTCTTGTTAAATACCGTACTTTTTATTGACTAAACTTTTTTTTTGTTACGTTGTATTTAACAAAGTATATATATTAATAACTTGATTAAAATGCGGCTACACGTAGGTCGCCGTATTATGAACGTATTACAATGCCAATCCAGCTAAAGTATGATCCGCCGCGCCGTAAGTAATATAAATCGGCTCGGTTTTGTAAAATGGCTAGCCGTAATGTAATACAGCGAATTTTACGATTCCACCCTTTGTACCTATCTGTAGCGCTCGTGGCGTAGCTTGTCTAGGTGATTCTAAACGATCACCGATGTTAAGCAACGGACGGTCCGGTCAGTCTTCGGATGGGTGACCGTGTGTGGCATTTATTTCTGAGCGCTACCGTGGGTCGGATGACACATTAAATTCTTGGTCCCGGTTGTTTGTTCTAGTTTCTATAACAACAACCGTCAGCCATGTCAGAGGCCCTCGGGTGGCACATTAACTCTGACAACTGGGCTGGCCACTCCTATAGCTAGCCTATATCCCTAGCCTATACGAACTTACTTACTTACTTACCTATCTGTAGTATATTCCTTTTGTAATAACCATTCTATGGTGTCATTTATGTGTTATTGTAGCGTAAATAATTCTCGTTTCCATTTAACAATGTCAAAACAATTCGTGGCAGCCTATAGTTAGATGAAGTAGAGGGTTCGATTCCGGAGTTGTGTGCTCTTCGGTATTTTCGTATGGAGTTTAAAAATCATAGCACTGGTAAATATCGCGTGGAAACCTGATAAGTGTATATTCAAGAACAGAAAAAATTCAGTGGCGTATAAATTCACGAACCCGCAACGGCGCGTCAGCGTCCAGTTTGGTGCGTATGAAATAAATAATTTTAGCCCAATGGCCCTTCGAGCATGGCTCGCCTACAACAGCGGGATCTAGAATGTTCATATAAGTCGATGCTGTGCGATTTGCTTGTGCGGATTTATAAAATATTACAAATTGTTTATTTCTCTATAAGTGTTTTAGTCAATCTAAGGGTAGGTACAACTGATAATTTTTGAGAGGAAGATGTTTCTTCTTTACAGTGGTTTCAGGAAAATAATTTTGACGTAATGGATATATAGGTAATAGTTATGCGATATACAAAATCTGATGATTTTATTTTAAGTGGCGAAACATGATTATTGATTACATGACGCATTTTTATCAATGTAAAAGATGAACAAAAGACTTTTCGTATACCAACAGCTAAAAATATTGAAATATTTTCTTCATTTCATAATTGGCAACAAAGGACGAAGTGAACACGCATACCAACGGGTATTACTTTTGTACTAGTTTTACCTATTTTACGAGCTGAGAAATACAAAGCTCTACCGAGCGCGGATCCTTATTTCAAATTAAAAAGAAGGAAAAAGCAATATAAATGCCATATTTCTTGGAAGAACGCGATCTTTGTTTGTTTCGTAATGTAAGAGCGAGGCGTTTAACCTTTGCTTTTCAATAATTACTTTTAGTTTTTTTTGTACTTACAAGGGTTTTATAAAATTCTATTTATTCTACAGAAAACGATTAGATGTCGATTTAAAGTTAGTTCTAGCATAAGCACACTCTTTTTGCCTGTCGCGTAATAAAAAACCCACTTACATAACATACAGGATAAGCGTTTATTTACAGTAATATTGTATTGTCTATATTGTCATAATTACATTGTATTACATAATAATTAATAACAATTAAAATTAATGTCAAAATACCTAAGTTACACTTACAAAGTGAAGTCAAACATAGTTTTTATATAGTCAACATCCTGTTTCGTGGGCGCCACGTTTCGTGCAGTGATATACTTACATACATATTTAAATACATAGATACATACTTACATGAACCCTGAAAATATTATACATCTTTTTTTTGGGCACTCGTGTAAAAATAGGCATCGGTCATCTGTTCAGTTTCAGAGCACTGTTCGTTTTTTTTATACGTCTAACGACGATGACAAGGATGACGTTCGCCTGGTGGTAAGCGTCAGCTAACAATAGTAGCAGTGCGAGAGTTGTGAACTTGCGAACACAATCCTGCGCCGCACTGCACTGTGCTCGTCACCCTGAGATATTAGATATTAAATCTCTTAATCACATACCCAGTAATTTATCTGGTAACATTGCCCTTCAAACCGGAACACAGTAATGCTTGCACACTACTGCTTGGCGGTTGAATAACTGGCAAAGGAATGGTACTTCCCCAGGCGGACTCTGCAGTAGAGTCCTACCACTATAAAAAGCACTCCAATATGTAACGGCTGTGTAAATTTGGATAAAATTTGGTATTACAATACCTCAGAGGTAGATAGAGATGACACCACGAATGCTAGCAAAATGTTGTCCCTAAAACATTAACACGGTCCTAGGATAGCGTGTAAGACCGTGTGTAAGACCATGTGTAAGACTGTGTGTAAGACGCTATTCTATAGGATAGCGTGCGTGTAAGGCGCAGGACACACTGAACTTGCGTCGGGCACGGGCATGGCACGGGCGGCTTACCGACCCATTATATTTCATACTAAACCTATTGAAAAAAGGCGCAATTTGGGACTCATCGAGCTATTTTCATCGGGCGAGCATCGGGCGCGCTTGATCGGACTCAGCGTGTCCTAAATTGCGCCTTATTTCAATGTATTTAGTATGAAATTAGGCCGGGGCGGCAAGCCGCCCGTGCCATGCCCTCGCCTGACGCCAGATCAGTGTGTCCTGCACCTAAGACCGCTGGATGTCTTAACTCTTAAGTACGCATAAAAATATAATAATATGCAAACAAAACTAAGACAATTTTCACTAAAGGAAATGTTCTTTATTTATAAAGTAAAAAGCTTTGGCTACTGCTTATCTTCAAACTCGGATGAAACTGTACCCAGTCTATAAAGTTATAAGTTATTCACGCTGATAACTTAAATGGCTTTTAAATTCGTACTTAAATAAGTAAACAAAGGCAGCTATTTACGGTTACTTAAATAAAACAAAATTGAGAGGAGGTTGCTAAGCTTCCAGGAAAGTCTATAAATAGACGTCTTGGTTCAGCATTTCACGGCCGTTTCAGATTACGCTATAAAATATCGCAATGACATTTATTAAGAAAGTCGTAAAAGTTATGATAATCCACACTGCATAGCATGAATCTGTCTTTTTAATAGTTCTCTGCTGGGTCATTACCTTCAAAGTGTGATTGGGCCTTGATTGAATTCCCGAAACAATTATAGCCGTTCCGTTCCTTATTAAATTGCTTTGACTAGGTATCGAAAAAATTACATTAACCCTCGACAAAGTGTAAGAACAGCTAATATTTTCAGCTGATATGCAATCTCTACCAATTTATACGGTGGTATGCAGTATTGCCGGTCCCTTAGCCGCCTCCCAAGCGTTGGGATTATGGCGACCCCCCCTATTGATGGGGAAGCTTTCGTCTAGCAGTTAGCGTCTTCTGGCTGATGATGATGATGATGTGATGCAGTATTTTTTACTCTCCTAATAAAAGTTACAATTTTTTTATGCAATTGAGTGATGACCTGATGGTAAGCATCACGCCTGCCCATAACAGTGGCAGTGCCAGAATTTGGAGTTTTCCGAACAAATTCCTGCGCCGCGCTGCACTACGCTCGTCACCCAGAGATATAAGACATCAAATCTCTTCATGTAAGTTCCCAGTAAGTTTTCTGGTAACGTTACTCTTCAAATCAAAACACAGAAATACTTGCACACTATACAGGGTTAGTTCTAATCAGTTAGCATCCTTTTAAGGACATATTCTGTACATCAAAACAAACAACATTTACTATGGGGCCAACATTGAAATCACGAAAAAAATATCAGCTGTTCCATACAAAAAGTTCATCGACCTTGGGAAACATGTATGGAACAGCTGATTTTTATTTCGCGATTTCAATGTTGGCCCCATAGTAAAAGTTGTTTGTTTTGATATACAGAATATGCCCATAAAAGGATGCTAACTGATTAGAACTAACCCTGTATACGAGTATATATACGTAAATTCCAAGCAGAAGTGCTTTCCGAGTGAGGATGGAAAACTCAGTAGGTAATTGTGATTTGCAAGTATAGAGGTAAAGTACGATATGGTGCCTTCACTGAATGGCGCAAGCTGCGATGCTTTGTTCTTTGTTGTCACAATCACATACAATTTGTGGAGATGCAGCATGTAGCTAGCAAGCGCAGAAGCTAAATCCGTACGCAACGATCTCGTTTCTCGACTTGAAAGCTACACATGGAGACAATCTTACTGAGAATGCTGCAAATTTGATTTTATGAAGACGATGCAGGTACTTTCTAATCTGTGACTGCAAGGAAGTTGCACGTGGAAATGATATTGGTCAGTACTTAAGTCAATTTGCCAAATATGAATTGCATACTTAGTTGTTTTATTAACCGACTTCAAAAAAGGAGGAGGTTCTATGTTCGGCAGTATTATATATTTTAAAATTTTCATCGGTTTTTTCGTCAATTGTGAACCAATTTTATTAATATTTTTTTATTTGTAAGGGTATACTCTCGAGGTGGTCCCATATTAATTTAAAGTTACTTGTGTTAACTGCTGATTCCAATAAGTTTTATGTATCGGAGGAAATAAACATAAACAATAATAATGCGGTATACTATGCTGATAGCCGTTAGTGATGCCATCTCCTACTCCTACTCCGGTGGCAAGAGACTGAATGAGTTAGATGACTGATATAGGACAAGTAGGGACATTATAAACTGTAAGACAAGCGAATATGGCTGACTCTCTCTCTTTAAAGTTATTCCGAAAAAAAAACATCAATGTCTGGAAATTCTATTGATACCCTTAGTCTTCTTGTTATGCTGATTGTATATCATGCAGATACAAGCCGGTTACAAGCAGTTTTACCTTTTTAGGGTTCCGTGTCTTAAAAGGAGAATTGGAATCGTTATAGGATCCCTGCATTATCTGTCTGTGTGACCCTTCTTCTCAAAATATTATGTGTAAACTCGTCACAGTCCATGTTAACATAAATTATCTTGAATTAAAGACTAGACTAGACTAAGGACTATCGATAACCCTGGAAAAAAAACCTTATTTGTTAAAGTAAGACTGACCTGGGACATGTTCCCCATTGAACGTGACTCGTACAGTGTGCGATCGAAGTACTTTTGGCACAAACGCCGCGGCGTAACGGTGACCACCAAGCGACCGAACCGAGCTCGGCACTAGGGCTCCGTTCCCTCCAGACACTTCTAACTCTAAATGACCTGGACCTGCTGAGCTGCCGTCCACTGTGGAACAAGTGGCGATTAGTATATAGGTAACTTTTTTTAAAATTAGCTTTTCCATACAAAAAGCTCTAGACAAAATGTATGAACAGCAGATTTTTGATACACACTGTATATTATTATGCTTAAGTATCAATGAAGGGGTAAGTAAATTATATTTATTTATGTAAAATGACGTAATATATCCTAGAAAGGTACACCAGAGTTACTAAAACCTACCGAGGTTTTTATGTCGTTAGGTTTGAACGAAAATTGTAAACAATGTAATACCAACGACAATATAAATACTTGTATATATATATTTTTTTTAAGTGCTATTACACCGTAAAAGAATTTATTAATGATAAGGGATTTAATAGTGTACATACAAAACAGAATATAATAACATTAGACTTAAATAACAAACGTGTTTGAAGAGGTGGATATATTATTTAAACTAACGAAACATCTATATATATATATATACAATTCCAAAGTCGAAACGTTTTATATTTTAAAACTCATATACATCATTAAATTAATGCAATATTTTTTTTATAAAATTAAACTTAAACTTGTATATATATATTGTCGTTGGTAATACTAAACATGCGGCAAGGTTTATGAATAATGAGTTATGAATAGTGTTATTATAATTATACAAATAGTCTATTATCAAAATGTAGTAAACGACAAAAGTTGGATAGAATAGAATATAATAGTTTATTACCAAATAGAGTTTACTTGAATTGGGTACAGACTTAAAATCCAGTTTCATAACAAAAAATAATTAACGGTGAGCCCCAAACTAGGCTCGAGGCCTGTATCTTGGGACTCAAGTGCTATATTACAATACAGACTTATGTTGAATTAGGGTAATAATTACATAAATAATATGCCAATAATACCCCAGTAGAAAGAATCTGTAAAGAAAAACTTACACCTATTTATATTTTATACTAGTATTGCCCGGGTACATTGTAATTCACGTATAACGCTATAATATTTAGTTGTACCAAAGATAATATAATACTATACTAGTTGTACGATATAACGAATACCCCATCATCTACACCATCTATATAGATACTATGTATGTCGATGTTACAGGATAAAAGCTTGTATGTAAAACGAAAAACACATCAACATTGTACTCACCAATAAACTCAACAGGCTTCCCAAGAGTCGCTTTAATCGTCGGTTTTACGAGTATACCTTTGGCACCTCTATTGTTATCCCTTTGCATTGGTCTGCAACAAAATAAAGGAATGAGTTAGCACTCAGTATATTTTAAACACAATTTCCCTTTACAAGTTTCTCGCAATAGAAAATGTCACTAACACTTTGATGCTTATTTGCAGGAAATTGCGCGGTCGCCGATTGAACATTGTAATTTTAAACATTTCCTTTTTAAATTGTGTAACCAGTAAAGGAAAGACAGTGAGTACCTATTATTTTGGTTGTAAATGAATGGAACGTTCATTGAGAGCGCTTGATAAGTTGTAAATGTTGCAATTACATACATGAACGAGGTTGGAAAATTCGATTAAGGCGAGATTAGTTCTGAAAAAAAAAGTAAGATGGTGAAGCTTTGGATGAGCGGTGGCGCAGGTGAGATAAGAAGACGCTGCGCGCTTTTTCAAAAAAAAAAGGATAAAATATTATTCATGGTTTTATTAAATCGATAATTGTACATAACTAATACGTTACTAAAAACATGTAAAAAAAGTAGGTAAAATTAAACAAAATGTAAAAAGTTAAAAAATGTTTCTTTGACTTTTGTGTCGATTAAAATAAATAAAATCGAGTATTGATGATTTTACTTAATCGTCATGTACCATGATAGTCCTTCTGATACGGAACCCTGTGAACCGGTCGGGCCTTAATTAATTATTGACGAGTACGTAATTGTGACGAGGTATTCACGTTTTCACCTACTTAGATAAGATTGCTGTGTTTTTTGTAAGAATTCGTGAATATATACGTGTGGAATTAACTCAATTGTTTGGCATAATCACTCTAAAATAGGTAATAGGTACCCAAGAATGTTTGCATAAATTATCAAAATCCGAAAATAGTAAACGTATTATACACTCATCACTAAAACCTTTTAGCGATAAGGCCGTCTTTTGTTCCTATCTGTAGTGTATTTCTTTTGCAATAATCTTTCTGTGGTCCCGATGTAAAAGTGAGGACTTCATTGAATCTTTATTCGCCTTAGGAATACCGAAACGCGTAATCCTGTACAGTGGCGGTATTACACATTTGCCGCCACTAGGCTATTCAAATTTTGCTGCACCTCGTGACTTTTTATTAAATTTATTTAAAAAAATATATAATTCGGTACCCAGTCAAGTACACAATCAAATTATTTAAATTTTTTTGTACTTCAAATTCGCCGCCCTTAAAATCTGCCGCCCTAGGCTCCAGCCTACTCAGCTTGCTGGTTACCTGCCACTGATCCTGTATCTATAGGTACACCACTCACCTGAAACGTCCGTGAGCTGCGTCCGTCTCAGTGCGGGCCCCCCCGGTAGGGTCGCGGGGGGGCCTATTGGATAAAAAAGACTGCTGTTGTTGGTTCTTCTCCTCCACACTGCTGTACGAGGAGTCGCGGACTACGTACGAGGAGCTCTCGTGAACCTCGCGCTTTATCTCATGCTGTAACAAAAAATAACATGTAAGTTTCTTTGAAAAAGTTTCAAGATTATTTGTTGTAGGCGCAGCGTAGGTAGGCCTCTAGGGGGACCGACGACATTGTGAAAGTCGCAGGTAACAGGTAGATGCAAATGGCAGGTTGTCGTACAGTGTGGCGGTCCAAGAGGAGGTCTATTTTCAACAGTGGACATCGCCGAGCTGATGACGATAAAGTTTCTTTGACAATTTCAAAACGTCTAAATAGAGCTTTTTTATACAATGGAGTAACGAGTAAAGCGAGAAGTTCGCATGGCTTGCATCAAGCTTGCCCATAATAGTAGCAGTGCCAGAATAGGGTAGATGACTGATGTTTATATCGTTGAAACCAATAGCTTTGATGAAGAATTTAAGTAAATATAGCATGTTTATTGAAAAAATAATTTAAATCGGTTATTAATATTCTGATATATAAGCGTTTAAAGTTTTTATTAGAGACAACTCTGTCCTTTTCACACAAAACAAAAAAATGACGTCACGCCTTACTTGTCAGAATATAATTTATATGGCGTACTGAGAAGTGACGTCACGTTTTGCTGTTTCGCCTCTCTGTCTGGCATGATATTAAAATGCTTATAAGTTGTTCATTTTCGATCAGATTTTAATATTTTTTTCATTAATCAGTTATATTTATGGGCCACATTTTAATAGGACAATAAAAAAAAACCAGTCATCTAGCCTATTGTAAACTGCGTGAATCCTGCGCCTGAGATATTACATGTCAAATCTCTTCATGCTCAGTAATTGCTCTGGTAACATTGCCCTTCAAACCGATACACAGTAATGCTTACACACTTCTGCTTACCGGTTGAATAACAGGCAAAGGCGAAATACTTCCCCAGGCGGACTCTGCAATGGAGTCATACCACAGAAAAGCGAAAGCCCTACTGTGAGTCTTACGATTACAAATTTAACATGAATGCATTACACAACTAACACTTAGATATAGCTCCACCCGGACTGGCTAAGTAGGTATGACTTTTTGTTAATACATGTAATTAGTTTCATCATACTATAAAAAGTTAGGACTTGAATAAAACCACGGAAAGTGCAACGAAATTTTCAGAAATTACAGAATACTAATATTTCTGGTGAAAACATTAAATTTGTTGATGTTTTTAGCATTAGCAATAAACTTTAACTTGACAAGAAGAACAAGACATCTAATTTTTAAAAAAACTCGACTAGGCTGCCAAAAAAAAGATAGCCAGCGTCAGTCGGGATGATGTAAAGATTCTACGATGCCTCATACATCCAAATAAGTTCAGGAATTTAGAACTTATAGTGGAATAAAGAAATTCACATACACATGAACATAAACCCTGAAATCATTACACTCCTTTTTTGGGCAGTCTTGTATAAAAATTTGGGATACCGTAAGATATTGTGGTAGAAAAGTTGAAGCAAATATTTCTATGTGTAGGTAAAAGTACGTCAATACTCGTTTTTTTTTGTTTTAATTTATTTATCGAATCTTAAAATCTATCATACAATATTTTTTCTATTGTCTAAAATCCTACTTTAGGTTTGTGTAGACAATAAATCCTCGACAATCGTATAAAAGGCATTTAAACATGTAAACAACTTACGAAATAACTTACGTTACTTTTCCCAGTTACAGACCCAAACCCAAAGCCCGTTCAAATCGACTGTTATGAAGTTATTACTCTCGCATATTTACAAAATTTATCACCGACATTTGGCGTAATTTGGTACGCAGTTTCGAGATAAAACGCGGAAGGGCCGTAACTATTCCATTTAATGGATGAAAGTGAACCGCAGGAATACGGGTAAAGTATGCGGGTCACAATATTAGTAGGTACATGCGAGGACGTTAGACTAATGGCCGAAACAATGTCCGTCCGCCGAACTTGCAGTGAGGAGCCAGGGACACGAAAGTTCAATTGTTTTCAATGGAGACTTATGAAAATTCTACTATTTATAGTAATGGGAGATTTTCTGACAGGCAATTAAAAATAAAAGAAGCTCATGTAGATGGCTCTGACTTTGCGTAGACCAGACGTGGCTGTCATTGTCAAGTTTTTTTATTTTATTTCATGTGCCACATGTCATAAATATTGTGCTGTTTTTGACTGGCACGTACAACGATCTTATGTAACATATAAGATCGTTGGGCACGTATACCTAGTTTGCACAATCTATCGAGTTGAAGAAACCTTTTCTTTTAAATTGTATTTGGAATATCGTTCATAATAATAAGTGTCAAAGTTTGTAGGTCATCATTTTTCATTATCAGTCAGAAAACGTCCACTACTGGACGAAAGCCTCTCCCTTAATAGGGAGGGGTTGCTATAATCCCCACGATTGGCAGGTGGCTTGGGGATCGGATTTAAAATCATATAATATGAGGTAATATATTATATAATATATTACCTCGACCACATCGTCGCTTACAAAAAGGCGAGTTGGTGGTCAAACGCGGACGTATCGGAGATAAGCATAGTAATTTAACCACTTGCCTATTTGTGATATATATATATTTAGATAAAAATCTATTGCCGATTAAAATCGGCTCAACCGATTTGCATAATTTTTTTGTTTGTGTCCATAGTAATAGGATGTAGGATAAAAAAAAATGGTGGCATTAAGTTCACTCAGTCATCTTGTCGTATATAATTTTATTTACACCGGTATCTGACATTTTTTATCCCCAGCTCTTGTCCTAAAGCCCCGCGGCGCAGAGATAGACGGAAGCCAGTGATGGCTTGTAATCATGGGAGTCACGCACGACGGTTTACATAGTTGACAGGACTTCCCGAACTTATCACTCAAAGGGTCTCCGGGGACCTCTACTATGTAACAGTGATAAGCGACGCCGTGTCAAACTAGTACCTACCTAAGACTAGCTAAGGCTAGTCCTAAGGGCTTGCATTATAAATATATTTCGATGTACCTTTAAGCAGTATGCGTAGGGACCTGGGGTCCGGACTAAAACTGGGGAAATATCGTGTTAATATTTTATTTAGTCAACCAAAATTTGTTTTAATTTCTAGTGTTTTTCCGCCTTAATCCTCCCAGCCAAGCGCTTGAAGAGTCAACACGTCCTGAGGATGCCTTGTGCAGAGGTGAAACACGTGTCGACAACCGAGTACTTCTAAAGGATTAAGGCGGAAAAACACTAGAAATTAAAACAAATTTTGGTAACAATGGACTTCCGCAAAGTAACGCCTGAATCAATCACATTTTATTTAGTGTTATAGTTATAACACAGTTGGTATATCAGTTGGTGTTTATGTTTATTTAAATCAATGTTATAAAGTTTGTATGTATGTATAAACATGTTTATCAACAATTTACTCTCGGTACCCATAGCACAGGCTACTCCGCCTAGTTTGGGGATCAAAGTTAATTTGTAAATGTTCTGTGCTTTTTTGTCGGAATAAAATATTTGATTTGATTTCAATACATGTTAAGCTCTACCCTGTCTGATTGATGTCGATGTATTTGTACTATTGTGAACAATTTTAACGGCTTTGATTGACAGATCAACTAATTAAAATATCGCTATCCCTTTTTATCAGACATGTTAACTAAGGATAGCAATACTTGAGAGAGAGAACTAGATCCTCCAAGATCACCAAAGAATAATAAAATCTAAAATAATACGTCTAGATTAAAGATGTAAAGTTTGATTTGGGCTAGATGGCGCTGTGTCAAAGTGTGGTAGACATTTAGATCAGCGCAAAAACTCGAAAATGGCTCATCGGACCTAAATAATTTTATTTTTTTGCCTCAATACTGACCACAGTTTTAGGAAAAAAATTGGTGGTACGAAGTTCATCTAGTCATCTAGTTGAATATAAAACAATATTGTGAGCCAAAGCAACGCGTGATCGAGTAGAATATACGATACGATAGCATATTATTATATTGGGACCCGTATAACATTCCTGTATAGATTGTATTAAGGCTCAGGTAAACCAGGCTTTGTGTTAAGACGCTCAGGTCAGCTATCTCGAAGTCACCGTAAGCTCTACATATTATGTTTGCATAAGTGTTATAATTTGGCGTATGCTGCTAGTCCTTCTTCTATACTATGCTCGTAACACGGGTAATTTATGAAGACTCGTAATTCCCTGCCAAGGATAAAATGCACAATCTACTTAACTTGTATTTTAGAAATTAACGTAAAATATCTCTTTCAAAAACACAATTAAGGTACTGCAATTTCCTTTAACATAAAAGTAAATAATATTTTAAAAAGGAACTCTCAAAAGTTAAACAAAAAATATCCCAATTAAATAACATCCAATCAGAATTTATTGGGAAAAATCACTAAATTGGGGAAGAGACAAAGAAAATGTTAACGCAAAAACAAAACATTCAGGCGCGAATTGAAAAGATACTTATAAGATAGGTAAGTATAGTTAAGATACCCACTCCAATTAATAATTTCTGCCGTCGTCACGCGGTCCTGTTGCTGATATATTTTAATTGGATATTTTACATTGTAAGTGCCAACGATACAATATAGGTACTTACTCGACTAGTGTAGGTCTCGGAGTTGCTGTCGTCGGCCAACCGGTCGAGTTGCCTGTTGAAAGAGTCGCGGCTGAAGTCTGTGAACTTGTTGAGCTGAGTGTTTCTCTTCGTTTCGCGGTCCAGGGTGTTCTGCCCGAAACGCTCGGGCGGGTTAGAATCGAGGCTACAAACACAAACACACGTGTAAGTACACTGCTTTATAATGTTATTGTGTGCATTGTGCATTAAGTGTGGGACCGCAATGTCAACACGGTTCGCGGTGGAACAGTCTGATTTCTAAACATTTAGAGGAAGTTTCTGTAACATTGGCGGTTCTTAGATATTTGGGAATATTAGTTTAGATTGAAGTAAGTATGATTGGTTATGGGAATCGCATTCACAAAGTTCTTTCACAGATAATATAATACTGTCGGGTAAGGAATTGTTTAATTACATTAACTATCATTGGCCCAGCCGTAGTTAGAAAATTGATCGAGCAGAATCCACGAGTTAAAGGCCTTTAAGTATAAGCATTTTTTTTCTTCATTAACATAAGTATCTACCATTGAGATTTTTTCATGAAATGTCGAGCTTCTCATGACATCTTCATAAATTTTTTAGACAATTAATTCATGCATTTTTTTTAATGCAAATAATAATCAGAGGACAATCAGATTGTAAAAATGTGAGGGTCGCAAATATTACAATTTGGCGCTACACTAGTTTATTTGTAATTGAAAATACTTATTTGAAATTATGAAATTACCTGTAAATTAAATTTATTTATATAATATACTTAGGTAATTAATCCCTTTGATATTAAATCTACCTGTTAGAGCTAAGCATTTGCCTCGTCTTTTCAACTTGGTCCCAAGGGTCTCTTCGCGAATGATATGGCTTTCCACCAGGATCCCCAGCACCTGTAAAATTACTTCTAATTAAGTTATGTATGACGCTTATAAGTACACTAACGCTTAGAGATATACATTGCGCGCATTAGCGTATTTTTTTTATTGAACAACGTACTTGGAACAACCATCTGTATTTCACTGGTAGGTAGTTTTCTTATTTTAAGTCACTCAACTGCTACGACGTATAAATAAAACATCTAAAAATCGTCCCAAAAGTAGAGGATGTAGAAAAAATCAAAAGGTTATTCGAGTAAGGTTATTCAGGTGGCACATTTTTCCCGTCGAGCGATCAGTCAAAAGCGATATTGAGATCTGTGATTTATGGATGGTACGTTAAAAAAACTCATCGCACTCTGAGTACAATGAAACGTGCTGCACTTTATTCATTGCCTTTCTTAATGTGCTCGCTTTATAATGTATGCAGTGCAGTTGCTATCGAAAGAGAAATAATTTAAAATGTGACCACTAGATAGCTAAATGGTTGACTATTTTGCTTAAGACCCCGCGTTTGCACATTGATTAGAATTTAGTGCGAGTGCGAGTGCAAGTGTCAAGTGATTAGTATGAAACACATTTGGACGATAACTGATTAGTGCGAGTGTCAATGTTTCATACTAATCACTCACAACTCACACTAATCAATGTGCAAACGGGCCTGAAGAAGCAGGATATGCGAGCATTTTGTCTCGATCTAGTTTTTCGCTATGCTATTCTGTCTGGAGTTAAGCTAGAACTAGAAGCATTAAATAATGATAATGCGGAAATTATTTAGCTAAACAGATGCTAGAGTAGTTTAGGCCGAGCTTTTTGTGCATTAATGCTTGACTCTTATGCTAGGGCTTCACCTGCGTGACGCATTACGTCCAGTTATCGAAATAATTAACGTGCAATAAATGATGCATTAAATAATGCGCTACATGGGTGGCCACACTATCATTTGACTTTGAAATATCGCCTAACGTCTAACGACGTTAATCGTGCCACTAGCCTTTTAGCGTGCTAACACACGGCCATATCTGCTTACTGTATCAAATACCACGCTAAATAATGGCATTACACGCAGGTGAAGCCTCAAGGATTTAGCTCCTCTCTCTCGCTTGACTTAATTGCTTTAGCATATAAGGCCTTACTTAAAACGCTGGTTAAATTGACAAGCTTCAATACAAAAACAAAGTGCGCAATATTGTAGTTGCATAATTCTATACTTGTTTTTCTTCGTCCATAACTCAATGTCTCGTCACAGTATTTCTGTTCTAAATAACGCATTTGCCTTTATTTAGATCGTTATTTTTTTGTTATTTTTTATTATTATTATTCCAAGTTTTTTTTGTTCGTGGGGATTATGGCAACACCCCTCTTTTAAGGGGGAGTCCTTTGTCCAGCAGTGGTCGTCGTCCAGTTATGGCTGATGACGTGACGAGATCGATTTTCTTACATTGTGTATTTTAACAGAAGTCAAAAGTACTACCTACTTAAATATGTATTAATTTTGAGGTTATTGATGTACTTATACGATTTTGTGTCTGCGTGTAAAAAATCAAGAATAATAATAGACTAAGAAAAGTTTTTGGACGCTTGCAATTGTGTCTGTAATATAAAAAAATATGTGGGTAGTTCTAGCGAAACATCGAAATTTCTGTCCTTCAAGTTAAAAAGTAGTAAAGGCTGGCGATAGGGTAGATGACTGATGTTTATATCGTTGAAACCAATAGCTTCGATGAAAATTTTAAGTAAATAAGTATAATATGGTTATTGAAAAAATAATTTAAATCGGCTATTAATGCTCTTTACAAGCGTTTAACGTTTTTGGTAGAGAAAATTCTGTCCCTTTCCAAAAAATTACGTCACGTTACGCCTCTGTGCGCCATACTTGTCAGAATAGAATTTATATGGCGTACAGAGAAGTGACGTCATAATTTCCTCTCTGTATAGCATGATATTAAAATGCTTATTTTTGATCATATTTTAATTTTGTTTTCTTTAATCGGCTATATTTATGGGCCACATTTTAATAGGTCAATAAAAAAACCAGCCATCTAGCCTATTTAGGGGTAACTATTTTTTATTGCAAAGTATATGTACTACAATAAATATTAATTTCAGTGAAAACACGTAGAGTAACTAAATGTAAAAAAGCTAAAAAAAATACTTATACAAATAGGTAATTTGCTTACTAGGGCTTCCGAGTCTTTTAGTCCTGTCAGCTTCTAGTGATGAGAAAGGGCTTCCTTGGTCCAAGTTATCCTGAGAGCCGCTGAAGGCTTGACTGCTGTACTTCTTGTAGTTAGATCGTTTCTCTACCACTCGCTTCGTTGAAGTCACTGGACTATACCGATCTGTTGGACTACTTACCCTACAAAAAGATGTTATCTTAATAAGATAGGTATTTTAAAGATACGATTCTCCAAGGGTACTTAAATTAAAAGAGTTACAAAATGTTATCATAATTTATATGTTTTAGCCAGTAGATCGGGTAAAGATACTACAAGTATTTAACTATGAAAATTTGACGTGGATCAGAAACCAATTTGTCACACCTAAGTACGTACTTACATCCTAAAAATGTATCAAGTTTCTAAACCATAATTTTATAAATTCAGTAGGTACTATAAATGGCTAATTAATTCGAATTGCGAACCAGACTACTGCATTAACGCCATTCACTTAAACAAAAGGCACCGACTCGCTGTGAAACAAAAATGAGCACTCATTCGCGAACGGCAGGCGCCCTATTGAGAGCTTGATTGAAAATTGATTTACAACAAGTGCTTACACAAAATCACTCTTTCATGACTGGAAATATTAAACGCAAATAGGCAATCGTCGATACAGCCTTTGAGTAGACTATAGATCGATTATTCGACGTACCTGTTAATTGGGCTTGACGTCCTGTTCAAAGGACTGTCTTTTCTAGTGAGCGGACTCGCAGTCCGGCCGACTGGGCTAGTTGCTCTATACGGGCTACTGGCCCGGTACGGACTGGTTGCCCGATTAACGTCCAGCCGAGATCCGTTTCCCAAATGTTTCGTAGTTATCGGGCTAGCTGTCCTGTTTCTAGGACTCTCCGAGCCATATCTCAGTGTATCCTTTTTATTGACTCGCGAGGTTGAGTACGCGGAATCTGTGACATCATAGCTTTTCTCTTTGATATCTGAGCCGAAGGAGGATTTGTAATAATCGCTTGAGTCACGTCGCTCATCGCGTCGGTCGATAGAGCTCGTGTTATGTTTTGTTGACGAATCGTACGAGTTGTACTGATTCGGGCTTTCCGACCTCAATCGCGTAACTGGAATCAAGATTTGTTAAAATTCATCTCTTGTTTTTGTAACAAAAGCCTAGTCGCATCACATCACATCAACAGCCGGAAAACGTACACTGCTGAACGAATCCATCCACCTTAATAGGGAGGGGTTGCCATAATCCCCACGCTTGGCAGGCAGCTTGGGGATCGCAGAATGCTCACCACCGTTAACTAAGAAGACGCTGCTGCCCGTCCTCCGGTGGTCCGGATGCAGTTTTAGGACATACCCAGGTCCAGGCCTTGTATTTACGTATAGGTAAGTAAATCGTTATGAGAATAATTAAGCATGAAGAGTGTTTTTAAATTCAAGTTTAGTGGACTCGAGTGGACTTGAGTGGACTCTACTACAGAGTCCGCCTGGGTAAGTACCACATCTTTGCCAGTTATTCAACCGCCAAGCAGTAGTGTGCAAGCATTACTGTGTTCCGGCTTAAAGGGCTATGTTACCAGATAAATTACTGGGTATGAAGAGATTTAAAATCTAATATCTCAGGGTGACGAGCGCAGTTCAGTGCGGCGCAGGATTGTGTTCGCAAGTTCTCAATTCTAGCACTGCTACTGTTAGTGGCAGGCGTGACGCTTACCACCAGGCGAAAGTCTTGCTCGTCTCGTCACTTGACAGTATAAAAAAATGTATGTATATATTTTGTAAGACAAAACAAAACAACTTCACGGGTATAAGTAGTCATATTTTCCTGTACAGGTTATATTTTTCGTTATCTTGACGTGGTGTCAAAGTCGTCATTATACATGACGAGACCAGAACATTTTGGTTGATATGAGCAACACATGAGTTGTCGCTGTTGTAATTTTTTTGTTTTCTATTTATCTGTAACTTCTAGAAAATGTTATTTTTGTACCTGGGCTAGATATTCTCATATATGGAGCAGGGCTGGAGCTTTCCCGCGGCTTCTTGGAACGGGACCCCACTCGGAACATGTGCGGCGAGCCGTGCACGTCGTATCCGTTGAAGTAGATGTATAACTACAAAAACGATATTTGAAATTTCTACGAGTACGTTACTATAGCTGAAAAACTAGAAAGTACTTGCTTTCCAGACTACCGATACACTGGCTTAAGTCCTACTTATTTATTACTTTTTCCTTCACTTAAAATTGAATTTTATACGTAAACAGCGTAATCAAGGTTTTTAATAGTTCACTGCAAGACATATAGGCCACTATACAGATTGTATATTTGAACGATGGACATATCCTACTATCTAGAACATTGAAACACATTTTTTTTTGATTTGTTACTTTTACCTCTGTAACCACAAAAAAAAAACAGCTGTTCCATACATTTCGTCGAGTGACATTTTTCTATGAAACTGCAGTTTTTTTTTCACTATTTCAGATTGTATACGGAGCTTGGAAGATATGGGGGCGCTAGGACTCAGTTCGTTAGTAGCATTCGATCGAATTGATCGATACGAGTAGGTCGTTGTACAATGTAGTTACAGTACTTACCCGATGTTTCCCTGGAGCCTTCGGCATGAATGTGGCTCGATATTTGGTCGCAGACAATTTCTCTAGAGCGCACATGACGCTCCTCTTGTCGTGAACTATGTCCAGCTGGAGGTCTCCCTTGACTCCGCAGCCGCTGGTGTCCAGCTCGAATGAGTGAGGCTTGAGGGGCTCGGCCCCTTCCAATGCACCGGGACTGAGCCGTACTCCAGCTGGGTCGAACACTTCACAGGTGAATGGCCCTCCCTGAAAAAGAAATGATCATTTTTACCAAACCTAACAAACACAAAGCTCCCCCCGGGTTTCACACGTGTCATAATCTCTTTTATCCTTTCTTCCTTACATTTTCCAGGATATAATCCCTTAGAAACCTGAAATTATCCGGGATAAAAATTCCGCTCCTCGGCTCTTGTACCTACTACTTATCTTTGTGCAATAAAATCATAATATTTTATAACATAAATATGAAAACTTATGGGTTGATATTTAAGTTTTAGTTGAGTTTCTCACTTAAGGAAGAAGTGCCAGTCCAAAGATGCCAAGATATGGCGCCAGTTTTTTTAATTTTTGTAATTTTTATACAACTTTGATTGCATTTGATTGTAAATTCCATTCAGAGCACAAAAACCGCTAAAAGAAAATATCCGCCTATTTTAATGGTTCGTTTTATAGCAAAGCTTGAATCGAAATCTAAAATGATATTTCAATAAGCAGCCGTCACAAACCAACCCAGCCGGCGAAACTTCGCTTCAGTAATTTCAATTCCAGATGGCCAACTAAATAGTTCTTTTAATGATAACTTTAAATGGGATAAAGACAGTCTTGGTTAAGTTTTATTTGTAGTTTATCTGGAATTTATAATTGTTAAGAATGCGAATTTTAAAATCATGCTCGATAGTTTCAGGGGTTTATAGAAAACTAAGGAATTCTCATGTTTTTTCAAGTGTTTATTTGTACGTCTGTATTTCGTATTACATTTATCAAACTGCTAATTCAGCCGGTGTGTGTAAACCATTTTGATTCATCCCCGTTAGAATATAAACCATTAAAAAAAACCACTTACTGCACACATAATAAAGGATAAAGGGTATTTTTGTACGGAACCCGTCCCTAAAAAAAATGTATTGTAGGAATATGAGCAATGGATAGTGATGATGAGAAAACTAGAGATTTCGTTTTCCTGAGAATAGCAATCGTTCGACTGGTTCGTTTGCTTTATTTAGCGGTGGTAAAGTTTATATTTTCAGCTGATGAGGACTTAAAACTACTTCCGGAACCACCGGAGGACGGGCAGCCGCGTCCGCCTGCCAAGCGTGGGGATTTATGGCAACTCCTCCCTATTAAGAGGGAGGCCTTCGTCCAGTAGTGGTCTTCTTCTGGCTGATGATGATGTGAAAGTTTATTTCTACTGACGAATATCTGTCATACCTGAATATGATGGCCTTTGTACGTGATGGCGATGGTCCACGTTCCTGCCTCATCAGGTTGGAAGGTGGCGCTAGACGCCGTGGTGCCAGGTGCCGACGGCGGCGGGTGTCTGGGCTCTAAAGGCACAGCGCGCCCGCTTGGGGAGTGAGCAGTCACGTCGATATCTTGTCTTCTTGGTGCTTCTGTTTCAATCAAGCAAAATATATTATTTTCTCAATGATCTTAAAAACTTTTCTAGATTATTACCGCGGTTTTACCCGTGATTTTCCAGTTTAATTGCGGGGACAACTGACGGTGTGTTTCGGGGGCTTCACTTAAGACCTAGTTCCCATTCCAGGCTACTCAGTTTACAATCTTCGACCACATCGTCACTTAACATATGCTGTGGTTACCTAGCATGTTGACCATTAAACTAAATTTAGCCTATGTCTGTCCTCATAATACACATTATTGCCACGCCAAAATTCCATTAAGATAGCTTCAGGTTTTTAGTCATAAAAAAGGTAACAAATACGCAGACAAAGCAAATAACTGAGTTACTTAGGTACGCTTTTATTATATTAGGATAAGTAAAGTAAAAATAGGAAGTCTTGAGTAGCAGTTAAGAGCATGTAGTAATTATTAGCCTACAACCAGTCGGCCGTCTTACCATCGAAGAAGAGGCAGTTTGCTTGCAGGCTTCGCAATAAACTTCACACTTCTGCCCTGATGTCAGTTTGTAAACCTCTCGAATAGTTACTGCCAGTCTTGGTCTTCTCGGAAATTCCGCAGCAGATTTTTTTCTCTTAATTTACAGGTTTTTTTTATTTATAGGCTTGCGTTTGACTGCCATCTCGTCTGGTGATAAACGAAGATGCAGTCTACGATGGAGCACGCTTGCCTAGAAGAAACCAATTCACCCGCGACTTGAAGACACCCAGATTATAATTATCGGGAAACACCCACTCGGGCAGCGCATTCCACTGTTTAGCAGTTCGAATAAAGAAAGTGGAATCAAACCGTTTCGTACGATTTTTTGGTAGATCAACCATAAAACGGTGTCGCTTTTTCGAGGTCCTGGCCGTCTGATAGAAGAATGGGCAGCGGGGAATAAGATCATGCAAATCCGAAGCACACTCTCCGAAATGTATCCGATAAAACACCCATAGGCTAGCTACTTTTCTACGATGAAAAAAGGATGATACGATGGTATTCTGGTGTAAGGTTATAGCGTTCACGCAAAAGCAGTGTGGTTACTTGGATTAAAAAGTCATCTTAATTACCTGTGGCACTGACTAGAACTTCCACGATACTCCCAGCTGCACATGGTGCCATACCTGGCGGAGGCACGGACACCAGACGAGGGAGTACTCTGAAGAAGTATCTTCCATCTACCCTGTAGTATTTAAAAAAATCATGTCTATTAGCTCTGACAACACCTAGGACAGAGGTAGAAAATTCTAAAAGTTAATCTACCTATCAAATTCAGCCTTTAATAGTCCACTGCTGGACATAGGACATTGGACCTGGGTTTTTTCTTAAACTGCATCCAGAACTACCGGAGGACGGACAGCAGCGCCCTCTCGGTTAATGATGGTGAGCATTCTGCGATCCCTAAGCCGTCTGCCAAGCGTGGGGATTATGGCAACCCCTCACTATTAAAGTGGAGGCTTTCGTCCAACAGCAGACGTCATCTGGCCGATGATGTGTGTGTGTTGGGACATAGGTCTACCCTTAATACTACACAAGCAGCTAGCTCGTTTGCTAGCGTATCTTTCACACTCCAAAATAATACAAACAGCAATAATTTCATTACAGTTTCTTGGTTACCTGATTTATGTACCCCTCATAAATGGTGGATTTAGTACACTATTTATGTGACATCTGTTAAGGAACGGGGTCAGGAGGAAAATACGATAAACAACTTGAAATTACGCGATGTCGAGAAATGTTGGTCTCATTGCGCGCTGAAAAACGACAGGTACGAAAAATAGGGTTGGTATGCCGGTGATTTGTAGTACGATGCTATTATTTTCTCGCAAGTAGACAACTTTCAATGGAGGAGGCCTGGACGGTATAAATAACATTATTGTTGCTGGTGCTATTTTTCACGTTATAATTTAGCTGTGATTTGTAATATATGTCATGCGTTCACTCACCACGTTTGCCTACAGGGCTGTTACAGTAAAGTTTATAAATTATTTGATGTTTAGTAATACGAAACTCGCGGACCTGAGTATGTACTAAAACTGCATTCAGAACCATCGAAAGACGGGCTGCAGCGTCCTCTCGGACATAAATTAAGTATGCTTGTAAACTTAATCTAAGACGGTGGTGAGCATTCTGCGATCTCCAAACCGCCTGCCAAGCGTGGGGATTATGGCAACTCCTCCCTATTAAGGGGAAGGCCTTCGTCCAGCAGTGGACGTCTTCTGGCTGATGATGAATACGAAACTGCAATTTAATGCAAATTTTATTTATTTCCTAGTGTAAGTGAACAAAAAAGAGTAAATCTATCTATCTATAGCTTAGTTTTTTGAGAAATTCGTTAAGTCGACATCACGTAATTCAGGCTGGATCCCTTTATCAAAAAGCAACGCGTCGGGTTCCCCTCGGAAGCCGCATGCATGCAAGTAGGTACGTGACCCTACTCATATTTATGGAATACACTAACCCAAATTAAACCGGTGGCAAAACCAACGAAAAGTTTACTCTGGAGAAAGAAGCACAGATTAGAGAAGGAAGATGAACAACCTGAATCGACGAACGTATTTACCTGTATCGTTTTTTTTATCAAGTCAATATTTCTATAGCACCGAAACGTTAAACCGTGTCATAGAATTGAGGTTGAAATACGGGATAACTGCACCACAGCAGTTGTACCAGATGGGTATTATAAAGTATGTGATCGTTAACGGCCCGTAGGAGGTCACATTGCATTATATAAGCATCTGTCCGATCGACCATGGCGAAAATGCATGGTTTTTTTACTGACTCGCAAAAAAGCTGACAAATCATCGAAAACAAAATGTAAATATGTGCACAAATTTATAAACATTTTAGTATAGGGCTCTATACTTGCTAATGACGTCAAAGTTCACATTTTTCGATGTAAATATCAGATTTTGTTACATTCTAGCGATACCGAGATTAGATTATTTTAGAGATAGCGAATCTAATTACTGCATGACAAAAAGAGAACAAACCGAACTTAGAGAACTTATTTGTCTATTGCTCTCCAATCTTGAACATTCACCAGCATTGAAAAAAATATATAAGTATTCTATCAGCTATCTGGTTTCCATAATACAAGCTTTGCTTAGTATGGGGCTAGATGGCGCTGTGTGTAAAATGTCCCCAAATATTTATTTTTATTTATTTATTTATTGACGAAGAATTCCCGAAGTAGATTATTATTTTTAATAATTGAAACACATGCATATTCCCTATTCATTCAAATCTCAAATAAATCCATGAGAAAGTTAATATGGGAGGAATTGATCGTTTTTATTAACTGTAAAGAAGAAATACCTAAACTATCGAGCGTTGGAAGCAGTTTAACTATTACCTTTCCTGCCTTTTGCTTTATTACCTTTGAGCTAGTATCGTATTATTTATATTTTTATACATGCACAACTCTACTAAATTACTATAAGAAAATGAGTCGATCGCGGTCGGGTGAGCTAGACTTTCATGAGCTTACCTAATGTCCTCAACAGTGAGCACGATCTCGTGCATGCCAGCGTGTTCCGGAACAAACTCGCCAGCCCCGCGCGAGTCCAGCTTCAGTCGGGACTCCTGCTCCAGAGGATTCACGATAGATACTTTCACATCCGATATCGACAAGTCGTGGGATATGCTCTCGATTTTGATGTAAGTCTGAAAATAGCAACGGTTAGGTCGGTTATTTTTTTTACTACAACTCACCTGCATGGTTGCCTGGAAGAGATCGCTGTTAGCGATAAGGCCGCCACTTGTGGCACTAGTTCTTAGGTTCTTGTTTCTATTCTTGTTTTATTTTTGATGTGCACAAAAAATTGTACCTATCTATCTGCGTCTGAGCGCTACCGTGGATCGGATGACACGTTAAATTGTTGGTCCCGGTTGTTTGTTCTAGTTTCTATAACAACAACCGTCAGCCATGTCAGAGGCCTTCGGGCGGCACATTAACTCTGACACTAAGGCTGGCCACTCAGCCTATACGAACTTACTTACTTACCCTTGCACGGTTTTTGACTTAGGTTGATAGCTAGTCTAGCATTAGAAAATACCCTAACACCAAGCGTTAGTTTCCTCACGATATTTTTATGAACTGGCCGCTCAAGTTTATTTTCGGGATTAGAATCTATAACGCTCAGTGGCTTGCGAACCTAACGCGCTAACCGTGGAGATGTCATATCGACAATACTATTCACATATTATTATTACGTCCATATCACTGCAATAGCTGAATCGTTTCTCACCATTATTTTCATCTACTCTCCTATCAAAGCCACTGGAGCAATATGCTAACGGACAAGCGTCTCGCTCCAGTACTTCAAGGAGCTGGGTTGATTTGTATAGATGTTGGTAGGCGGAAATGCGCAATACACCCAACATGAAGCATAAGTGCTGTACCTCCCTCATCTCGAATACGCATATGAATTCTCGTAATACAAAATAATGTTGATGGTACTGGAAAACAGCAAAGCGTCACTATCGAAGGCGGTAGCAATCTTAATTGTAAGTAAGGAAAGATTTCACGTACCTACCTACTCAATGACACAATGACATAACAGTTTATAGCCTTTTGTATTTTGCAAACAAACAAACACTATTGCGCTCTATTTTGAACATTTCTAAAATTTTTAAATCAATTAAGTAAGTACATTTTCTTGTATGTGAATTTATATTAGTAAAAACGTCCCCAACTGTATCGTTTGTAAGAGTATTTAAAGTCAAAAGTTAAACTTTAAAATTTAATTTCCGTTCGACCAAACTTTGTGCAGAAGAGCAGCCATAATGAATTCACTTTTGGCCTGTTCTCTATCGAAAGGCTTCGATGGTACTCCATTCTGACTTTAAAATGGAGCTCTTAATTTTTATTTGCAAAGTTTTCGGAGCGATTAAATTAAGAGTGTAAAGTTTTTACGAAGTATAATTTTATTATAGTCTTCTAAATTACAAAAAGGCATGCCTTGTTCAAGAAGTTGACGTCCTTAACCATTTTAATTTGTTTTTTGTTCGAAATATAGTTTGACCACAGATAATATAATACTATTTTGACCTTGGACCACTGATTCGTGAAAAGGCAAGCGATTAGTATGAGTATGATGCACGGGTTTACTGATAGGGAAAGAGCTAACTTCTCCAAGTTAATCTCGTATAAACGAGATTAACAATTATGAAAATGTTCTAATGATAAAATTAGCAAATTTTTATAATTGTTTAAATACTTACGGGTTCTCCTACTCTTCCAGAAGTAGAGTCCAAAGCAAGCCGCAGCATGTCATGTATAGGTGGTCTTGGAGGCACATTCCGGAACTGCGAAGCCCACGCCATTACTCCCAGATGCTCCACGTCACTTTGGCTCATGTCTTTAGCTGACAACACTGGTTGGACGCCTATAAAAAAAACGAAAGCCGGCTAGAAATGTATACTAAGCTAAGGATTGGGTTTTTGTAATTGTGATTAATTCTTCTTTCTTTCTTCTGAGTTATTCCTAGTATAGTTTTCGTTTATCTGTGGTTACTCTCTATTAAGGCACAGATTATGCGATACCTACTTTACTGGTAATAAGGGTCTTGCCAAAACTACAATGTATATTACATGGAAAGATCTTATTATTTCGTGACCATATCAAACTTCTTGAAAATAGGTTCGTTGTACGTTTGATTAACCAAGCCGCCTGCCAAGCGTGGGGATTATGGCAACACCTCCCTTTAAGGGAGAGGCCTTCGTCTAGCAGTGGACGTCTTCCGGCTGTTGAAGAGACGTTTGATTAATGTACACTATTATCATTAGCTAGAAAACTTCCACTCTCCCGAGGCTTCCCGCTTAATAGGGAGGGGTTGCCTTAATCCCCACGCTGGGCCGATAGGACGCTGCTGCCCGTCCTCCGGTGGTTCTGGATGCAGTTTGTTTTAGGATACCCTATCCAAATGTACACTACCACCTAGCAATAACTTAGGAGTATATTATGCGAAATTAACTATATTTTCTCTTTTTTTATTACATTCTTACGAATAAGTCTGATTGAATTGATACATTGAAATATTCGGCGTTATGAAATTGTTTCGCATCATAAGATCATTTTTGCAGGATATCTTTTTACTCCAAGTTTTTTTGAAAAGCTGGAAAATTTTAGATTAAACTTGCGGATAATAAAGTATCACCCAACAGCCGTAATTCAATTCCAGATCTGTAATTCAAATAATCCTAAAACCACACATAATTCATACGGAAAATATGACAATGCGAAAAGATAACATCCTATTCCGTAAGGTGGACTATACAATAGACATAGACAAATTATCATAGCATCACAGCAATACACTAATTCCCGAGGCCCGGATGAATATCTTATTGTACACTTGCGTTGCAGGTGTACAATAAAACTCGTAAAACAAACTACTATGGCAACTTTCATGTTGACTGTTCGTTCATGTTTACTGGTGATTGTGCACTAATCGTTAGTTAGTGTTAGTGACGGACAAGACACAGCCTATATCTACGCTGGATCTGGATAGTTCAATACGCGCTATTAGTTGGCGCTTAAGTATTTTGTGTTGAAAACATATTTTTACAACGTAGATAGCAATTTAGTTTGAAGCGTATCTTACGAGTAAATGGTGAATATTGATTGTAAATTGTCCATATTTTAAGTTGTTTTTTTTCCTTTATTACTTATCGTTATTATTCTAGTAAATGGCGAATATGAACCGGTACAGTGATTGTAAATTGACCATATTTTTGATTCGAAAATGACTTTTTTTTTTAGTTTACTTATCGTTATTATTCGAGTAAATGGCGAATATGTACCGGTACAGTGATTGTAAATTGTCCATATTTTTTATTGGAAAATGAACATATTGTTAATAGCAGCGTTTTACCTGAAATAAAACGCATATTAAAATACTTACCTAACTGGAAGCTTTATATAGAGAGTGCGTTTCCGGTTCCGTCGAGTATTCAAGCGTTTTCGTACTTTTATTCACCTTGTAACAGGAAGCTAGGTGGCGCCACTGGGCAGTTTTGCGCCATTTTGTTTTCTTGATAAAACTGGGCGCTTTTTAGAATCATTGGCTCAGTTTCCACCAGGCAGGAATTAAAGGGAAAGCTTCCAGTTAGGTAAGTATTTTAATATGCGTTTTATTTCAGGTAAAACGCTGCTATTAAATAACTTGACCGTAACTGGAAGCTTTATATAGAGAGCCTGTTTGTTTTCGCCTGGTGGCGTCACCTAGATTAGGGTCATATATTAATCTAAGGCACAGACTTTGTGTACTATAGTAAAAAGTCTGATTTAACGCCAATGTGAGCTGTAATGTATCATAATATAAGAACGGTAAAATAAAATAATTGTCTTACTCGAATATAACATCTAAATTTTAATAATACAGAATCAAGGCAATTATAATCATTCACATAACGTAATTTAACAAATTATGATTAATTCCTGTTCATGAACTTGAGTAATATTCATCTTAACTTAAATCAAGATACTGGTTCAAATAATCGTGTCATGTTCTGCGAGTCAACGTTTTTTACCACTTCGCGTCTGTAGTATTTGTGAAACGTGTTTGCTGATCGCCAATTACCTCGCGCCAGGATGTCTTCGATCGAGGCATTATCTAGCCAGTTCTTTGAAGCTACCGCTGACCGGACACTTCCAGGTGGAGCAGTGATATCAGCTTCTTTAAAAATAGTTTTCATCCAGCCTGCTATTACCGTGCGTGAGGCGGGTTTAGCAGCTCCTTTCACTGTGATGAAGAGGATTAAAAGATTTTGAAGCACTACGTCTTTTATTTAATAACGACACAGTTTTATCTATCCAAAATGTAGGGTTTAGGTTATTATTATTCGAGTTGGGAAGAAATTTCCAACTCGATTGTCTGTAGTTACTAGTATCAGTTTTAGAACCAAATTCAGGTAAAAGTACTATAGTATCATCTATCTTTCTAAAGTGATTGGGATCTACTCTTAGTAATGTCAAGTCATGTATGCGTCTTCCAGAGCACAATAATAACAATACTGCTGTGTGACGAGATGTCTGAAATAAATTATTCGAATCTACATTGTAAGCAGCTAGAAATGAGCTTAATTTACTAACGTCCCAAATAGGAGCTTTAGTGATCTTTGGATTTTTCAGAGCTATCGACTTTAGAATGTGCTTAACAAGTACATGTGAGCTTAACCGGCCTGATGTCTCAGAATTACATAGGGTAGAAACTACTGACTTATGTAAGAGTATAGTATTGTACGATAGCTTATAAACCAAATATAAATCTGATAAAAATTGGGCTAATTGAGAACCAGTAGGATTTTTTGGGTTAGTGTGTTTATTTTCACACCATGAAATCCAACGTTTCCAAGCTATTTCGTATGTTTTCAAGGTAGACTTACGCCAAGAATTTTTCAGTAAGGATAATTGTTCAGTATTCCATGTTTCTACCGCCTCGGTCCACCCCCACATTTCCAAACCTCGAGAATGATGTCTTGGACTTGTGGTGGCGGATGTCCCGTCACCGTGTCTATTAGATGTTTCTGTAATTTGTTCAGAGTTAACGGCGCTTCGAGCGCTCGGGCTTTCAAATCTGCTCGCCAGAAGACCCTCTTCCAGCGGGGGACTATTACTAGATATATGCCTGATGACTGATTCAGATGAGCCAGCACTCTGGGAATGAGAAATGGCGGCGGAAATATCCACGCTAGCCGGAAGTGCCATGGAATACTGAACGCGTCGTGAAACAAGGCTTGTCGGTCTCTCAAATCTCGAGATACATAATTGTATACCACATGAGCCGTCTCCGATGCAAACAAGTCTATCACTGGGGTTCCCCACTTTGCAAACACCATTTCCACACAGGACGGTAGCAGGTGCCACTCCGGGGGCTGACGATGGCGCGATAGATGATCGGCTTGATTGTTGTACTTGCCCGGGATATGGTGTATGCTGAAGTGTATTTGGTATTGATCTAATAATGATAGAATCTGATAAGTTATGTTCATTAGAGATATTGATTTCGTACCTCCTTCTTTGCGTAATTGAGCTACCGCTGTCTTGCTGTTGCATTGTATCAGGATCGAGCTGCCTTGAAGCGAGCGAGCCTGGTTCTGGATAGCGTGTAGTATAGCTAGCATCTCTTTCCGATTGCAATGTAGGTGTAATTCTTCTGGGGACCAATTGCCAGAGAGAGTTTTGTCGTTCAGTTGCGCTCCCCACGCTAGATCCGACGCATCGGTTGCTAGAAAGTGTACTGGAGGTGGGTAATGCAAGGGTGTTGATAATTGGCAGTTCTGAATCCACCAAGTTAAATCGTTGCAGACACTTTGTGTCAGTGGATAGGCTTTCAATGACAGTTGTGGTAGCGAGTTCAAAAACATTAGCGCATGCCGATGATTGAGTCGACCTCGCGGAACGACAAAACTGGCAAAATTTATGAGGCCTATTACTCTTTGCAACTCTTTTACCGTCGCTTTTCTGTTTTCGAGTACGCGATTTACTTTTTCTTTTATGGTGCTTATCTTTTCGTTTGGCAGGGTTTTCAAATTTGTCCATGGTCTCCAAAGAATTCCTAGGTAATTTATGCTTTTTTGAGGAGCCAGAATTGATTTTGCGGAATTTATCTGCCACCCTAGTTTTTGCAATGTCTGGATTGTGATTCTGACGTGATTGATAAGCGTCTGCGCATTCTGATTTACTATTAGGTAATCGTCTAAATAAACTATGATCCTTATCTGCCATTTTTCTCTTAATATTTGAGCTATCCAATTCGTGAGCATTGAAAAGGTCTTTGGGGCGGTGCTCAACCCGAATGGCAGGCATGTCATTTGTAGCATTTCTTTGTTGTATATGAGACGTAGGAAACATCTCTGGGATTTCCTTATCTTCAGATGAAAATAGGCCTGGTACAAATCTATTTTGCACATCCAGTCTTTTGGTTGAAGGAAGTCTGGTATTTTGTGCATGTTTATTAGGTGAAAAGGCTTGGTCAGTACAAACTTGTTGAGCGCTTTGAGGTTGAATATAGGACGGGCTGATCCGTCGGGCTTGGGCACTAGAAATAGAGGGGAAATGAAACTTGGTGTGTGCGGTGCTGATTCTAGAATGCCGTGAATTTTCATTTTGCGCACTACTGCAGACATTTCTTCCGAGACAGGAGTTTGAAAAGGGTTTTGAACCAAGTTTGGATAAGCAAGAGGGGGTTTTTGAAAAAATGGTATCTGGTACCCTTGAATTAATTTTAATAGGATTTTTGGTGCTCCCATTTCTTTCCATTGCTGGTAATGTTGCGCTAACTGACCTGCTCGAAATCGCTTCGAGTCATTGTTTTCTATTATAATTTTGCCCTCCTCTGAAAGCTCTTCGAGCATTTCCACGGCCTCTGTTATTTCCACGGTTAGGTCTCGAGCCTCTGTTCTGAAATGACTTTCTCTCAATGTAGTGGTCAACAAAGGGCGCTTGATCTTGAGAAAGGTTGCTAGTCAAGTGATCTGCACCCCTCGAGAGTGGATCGTTGCAAGGATGCATGTGCATTCTGCATTGACTGCTTGGTTCAAATCTAAAGCAGGGAGTTCCACGCGATGGAACTGTTGCATTTAGTCCACCTTTCCCCCTCGAGAGGCGGTGGTTTGATTGGTTAGCCCTTACATTGGAGGCCCCTTGAGATTTTGGGGGCCAAAAGGATTTACGGACTCCACCACACTTTTCTAGTGTTGACATAAAGGGTTCCGAATCAAAGATATGTGTCACCGATGGTGGAATTTTATTAAGCGATGCTTTAACTAAAGGGTCACGAACTTGTTTTATAATATTATCGCGCCGCATTTCAATACTTTCGGCCCTATGACCACATGCTAATTGCAAAAGATCAGAGGAAATTTTGAAAAAATCGCCCTTCAAAAACAACTCTTCAACTTTGCCACTTAAATTCTCAGCATTAACATCAGTATTCTTTGCCCAAGAGAGAAGGTTGCGAATACTTTCTAGCAGTACGACCTTTTGTTTTAATATGCAAAATGTTATGGCAGCATAGGACTTGTCAGCGTTGGAAATATGACGTAAGGTATCATATATTTTTACTTCTTCGTTCGCTTCCAAGTCTGTGAAACCCGGAGTATGATTGTAAAGTTTCTGGGTTTCAGCGTATCTAATTTCAGACCATGAGCTACTGCCTAAATGCTGAACATCTGACAACATTTTCAAAAAACTATCCGGGGTTTTAGGAACAGATGGTTCCTTTAACTTTGTTTCAATTGCGAAAGCGAAAGTGTCGCTATTTTGTCTTTCATGCTCAAGATTAGTTTGTTCGTAAAACTCGTCGTCTGGATAAATCGACAAACAGTCATCGTAAGAGTCACAATTTTTGTTTGAACTATTAATAATAGCTTTGAGCTCGCCTACTTCCTTCATAAGTTTGTCGATTTTGGAATTGGAACGCTTAGCACGCTTATTCTTGTGCTTGCGACGAGATTTCCGGTTGCCAGCTGAAGAGGATGAACTCGAGGAGCTGCTACTAGTGCTGTCACTAGAGCTGCTTCTTTTCCGCTTTCGCGCCTCTCTACTAGGACCGGCCACGGCCCTTGGCTCGCAAGCCGAGGCTTTCTCACTCATCAGGAAATAAATCGATGTTAAAAGGGTACTTTACGAAAAACGCCAAGGCGTATTTGAAACGCCTCCTTAATTCGAATCGAACGGTAAAAACCGTTTAAATATGTGTTTTAACACTCGTGGTGCAAGAATAATGTGGGTACTTACTGCGAAATTTTTTATCGTTCACACTGAAGTTATTTTAAGAAATAATATCACCACTTATATCACCACTTAATATAAAATGATTATGCAACAGACGTCGACCAGCTAGGACAGCTAACGACGGGTTGCCTCGACGAAAACTCAAACGCCAATGATTCTAAAAAGCGCCCAGTTTTATCAAGAAAACAAAATGGCGCAAAACTGCCCAGTGGCGCCACCTAGCTTCCTGTTACAAGGTGAATAAAAGTACGAAAACGCTTGAATACTCGACGGAACCGGAAACGCACTCTCTATATAAAGCTTCCAGTTACGGTCAAGTTATTTAATAGTTACTTTATCGTTATTTATCTGCTGCGCTACATTCAGTATCATCATCATTCCATTTATAAAGAGATGAATATCGCTGCTATATCCGCAATTTACGAAAAAAAAGTCAATAAAAAATATTCTAGTGTGTACGCACGTGGACGTAAGCATACGTAAATACGTAAGAATACGTACGTATGTTAGCGTATAATGGATGATTTTTATGAAAATGTCGGTATAAAAATCTTCCGTAGCAGTGAGTGAAAATAAAAGGTTCAAATAAATTGCGTCACATAAACTACATTATCGTTTGATCACATATAATACATGTAAAGCGAAACTAAGTCACGTAGTGACTTCTCTAGGACTGTATGAGGGCTTCTCTATATAATATGATCTATGTGGACAAGTGAATTTACCAAGTTTCTTGGCGGCATCGATGGCCATCTGATTGTTCTCCTCCCAGCGGGCGGGGTCCCGCCGCAGCCTGCTGGCTGGTGGAGCTGGACCACCCAAGGATCGTACCAGCTCATTACCCACTCGCCCGTCATTCCAATCCGTCTGAAACATCAATTTAGAACTGAGTGACACAATTATAAAATGCTGACTTTCCTAAAAAAGTTTTCTGAGTAAACCTCCTTTAAAGGTTTTAGATGAAAACAACTGTTATAGCATTGAAGCTTTAAAGGGTTGCTAAACGGTCCGATCCGGGACTTTACTACCGGCCTTTACGGCCCGTACCGTCATATCTAGAAACCTTGGTTGTTAGGTTCAGCCGTCGACGCTGCGCGACTGTGAATTTTATCGCCCCGCAATACGGTTTGTGGTCACACAGCGTCAGCGGCTGAACCTAAGGTGAATGGTTGTAACATGTCACGGTGCGACCCTAGGTCACTTGGTCTGAGTTGGCTGTCACTGACCGCTTAAACTATTTAGACCGATCCATGGTCTGATCAGGTTTTCACGGTTAAACAGACCAACTCAAACCAAGCGATCCTAGTTTGGTGAAGCCCAGTACCGGCACAGAAGAAAGAAAAGTACTATACTGGATCGTGTAGTAGTCCCATAACTCCAAGTACGAATAAGATCTGCTAAGACGTCCCACTTGGAGTGTTTTGTCTCCATCAATATCGTCATTATACCTACGCGTTAAACTGCGTTGAAGAACACCAGTGACCATCTTATTTCATAAAAACAAATTCCGCCGACCCAAAAATTACACCGCGGGAATTTAGAACAACGAGTTAATATGACACCTTTTTCATTTACCCACTAATGTATTTTTGCTGTTAGGAAATACATGAGAAAGCATAATGACCACCTATTCATTCCGGCCTCCCGCCATTCGGCGCATGAATTCCCATTTCGCGTTAGTCGCAAAGCCTGGCTTTTGGGAGGTATTATACAGTTTTGGAGAATTTTCGTTGTTTATAACAGGATTGTGAGTATTTAGTGGATTCGAGTACGATTGCCTGAGAAATACCATTTCTGTCTGTAATTTTCAAAAAATTTAGTAGTTACATGATGTAGTTAAATTACATAATAGGTATATTTACAACCGTCAAGCCATCTCAGAGGCCTTCGGGCGGCATATTAAATCTGACACTAGGGCTGGCCAATCTGCATATACGAACTAACTTACTTAGTTACTAAAGGCTTAGGACATTTCCCATAAACAGGTGGCCTATATAGTGGTACAAATTTCCCATACTTACTTAGTTGTACTTATGAACTAGGACAAAATGTAACATGCCTTTACCGAACATTTTGTAATAATTTAGTTTTTTTTTAATGTGTAATAAATATCTAATTTGTGTTATACAAGGTTACACGCAACTTTATTACCAAGCCTAGGTTATTATTAGGTCATTATCATCATTTTGAACCACTTTTGTTATGGGTTTTTTTTTCACGAATTCATGTTTGACCCTAAGTAAAAAGTTGTTCACAAAGATGAATAAAAATAGTTTGTGTATAGTAAACTAGTTATTTGTTTGTGTTTTTCATAGTAGGCATATTTAGGTGCAGACTCCTTACTTATACTGATACAGTGGCAACCGACGTTGTTTGGACACATTTTTGTTTTATTTACAATATACGAGAAAAAAATAAAAATATTGACCCACTTACGGTGAAGTTACTGATCGGCCGTTCGAGCCTGGAGTTCACCCAATCCAAGGTGGACTTGAACCCAGTGGAGCCTGATTTCATGAAGTAGGACAGGTATGTCATGCCGGAGAGCTCGTCGAGCCACGGGGAAGCCAAGTATTCTGGTTCCAGGACCATCGGCACGTCCAACTCGCGGTGGGCTAAGCGCATAGCACGACGGCAGTTCTCAACTGCTTCATGGCGGTCTGTGAGAAAGCAAATGTGGATTGTTATAGTAATAGGTACTATATATTACAATAATACTATACTAGTAGTTATCCCAATAATTGCTAAATCGCTATATACAACGTGTAACAAAAAGGTTCAACAATACTGAAGGGTACCTATGTATGTACTCATCATTATGAACAACTTTTATTACGGGGCTGACCGTGAATTCTCGATAAAAAAAACAGCTGTTCAATACAAAAAGTTCATTGACCTTGAACAAAATGTATGGAACAGCTGTTTTTTTTCCCGATTTCAGGGTTGGCCCTATAGTAAAAGTTGTTATTAATGATGAGTACATACATACTCTTCAGTATTGTTGAACCGTTTTGTTACATGTTGTTTAAAGCGAATTAGCGGATTCAATCTTTTAAATATTTTTTAATAGTCCACTGATGGATTTAGGCCTACCCTTCAAGGGCGATTGAGCCACCACGTTTGCCCAGTTACAGGTTAGTGGATGGTTGGGGTTTGGTGGTGGCCTTGGAGGATATAGCTCTCTCGTGGTGGTAGCTATATAATTCTCAAAAATTTGATTTCCAGTTCTGCACGCATTTATCGATTGACGTACTCGTATTTGTTCCAAAAGAGAGTTATACTCCTCCAAGATGTGTTCTGGTTGTAGAGTTAGAGTAGTAAGAATAAATTACAATATTTCTTGCTATGAGATCATTGTAGCGGCAAAAATCGGCGACTATTGATTTAGCCAATTCTTCTGTCCAATTTCTGTGCTCTGACCACCACATTTAAACTCCACAATAATACATTTTAACGTCGACTTCTAATCAAGCAATATCGTGCATTTACATATAGGTAATCATTCTGCACAACCACACGACAAGTGTCGAGCTCAGGAACATAAATCAGAGTTCTTTACATGAAAAAGCGAAATAAATGTTGTTCGATCGTGTTGCTTGCAAATAACTTCCCAAGCGAGGCAGCAGTATTAATGCAATAACTAGAAGTACATGAAGCTCACATCGAACTTTTCAAGAATAAAACCCACATACTTTAAAATTTATTTATTTTTGAATACTATCAGATGTCGAGACGAGTAAGACGTGCGCCTGGTGGAAAGCGTCACGCCTGCCACTAACAGACTAATATATTCGTTGTTACCCGTGTTATTCAAAAAGTCGTATAACCGATGTTTGTCTAGACGGAGAAAACAATGTTCTCTAGGAAAATATGTTTGCGATATATCATTACGGAATCACTGGTTTTTAATAGCGCTGTAACAAAGGGTGCGTAATCGGCTTTCTCCTGGCTCTTTGTACCATGTAATGAACTTTGTTATAATCCCAGACCTGTTCGTAATCAATAGGTACTGGTTACAAGATAGTATCAAGATAACTTTGTAAGCCGTTATCAGCCAGAATGTAAAAAAATAACAAGTTCGCCTTTCACTGCTCTATTTACCACATTAGTTACAATGTTTGCGATGCATTTCAGGAAATTGTTGAGACTAGATTTGCTGGAATTTGGCTGTTTCTGAGAATATACAAATGATACTCTTAAATTAGACGTTAAAATAATGTATAATCTACAACAAACTACAAAGACTACTTAGCCTACTACACAAAAAACAAAAGGATTGTATCCAGACCGATGAAAGACTAGAGACAATCCAAATGCTCAAACCTACCAGTCGGCAGCGTACCCAGCATGCTGGCGGCACGCTAAATGGCAATGCTTATGCGTTGGGCCAAATAAACGTCAGCATTTTGATCACGCATCGCGTCAACCAGACACTCGGATATGAAAATATGATGAGCTCCCGGTCCCACATAATGCACCTGATCAGGTCAAGTCACGTTCTTTTTAGACAACATTTAGTACCAAGTGCAAGTTTTTCCTGCCTAATTGTGTTTATTTTATAAAAATTAAGTCCCAAATCATAACACTAGATAAGATAGCCTAATTCTTTTCATACACATACGACGATACGATAACTCGCACTTGGCTCTCTGATATAACATGAGATATGAGGAGATCCTGTTAGCTTGGAAAATTAATTAGAATCTATCCAAATACGAAAGCTTATACAGAATCTCACCATAGTTAGATAATGTATACTAACTACTTCTATTACTCTGTGATACTAACTGAGTTCTCTCCAGTGAGGGAAGATGCCAGGCTTGCAGTGATCAACTAAGGCAGACAGTAGAATGCCGCTGTTCCAGTCAGTCGTCAAGTTGCCAACGCGGCACTCCGGCAGCGAAGACTGGAGCCATGACAACATCAACTTTCTGAAAACCAGAATATATTTTTTTATGAAAGAATGGGCTAGCTTTTACCCCCAGCTCACCTGCTGGAAAGTGAGGATGTGGTTTAAAGTTGAGCACGGTTACCCATGAAGTGCCTGTTTATTCTTTTAAGATATTCAATCAAATCTGAGTAGCCAGGATCAAAGCTATTGATTATGTCTGATTGATGGAATATGAATGGAATTATGACTCCAGTTTGTCGACTAAATAACAGCTTTATATCGGCAAGCGTTTTTTGACACTTGGAGAGTTTAGTGTTCCTAGTAAGTATTATCAGTACCCTATCCTAGTCCTTTACGTGATGGAATCTGCCGATATTTTTGTTTAATTTCATTGAAATGATGTACGTTAGTTTTTCTATTCTATTCTATTGTAAGAGATAATAATAAAACTAAGCAATACTCAAAAGTAAGTATTACCAAATTGTTGTATAACGTAGAAAATATGAGTAAAATCATGGTTTTCAGGTTGGTTCTATACTATTTACACACCACTTAATGTTTTGTGTACAGGGCAATGTGGTCTCAGAGTGACAACGCCCCTTCAACAAATGTCTGCATCAAAAGATGAAAAATGGTTTAAAAAAGACTAATAACATCAGATATGCCTGTATAATCAAACAGTAGGCATGAAGTTAGCTTAGTTATCCGCTCAACACAACATAGGTGGGAGTCAATAGCGCCAGTATTTCAATAAATAGTTTGAGAGAAAATCACGTAGGCTACACGAATCGTCAATAATCTTTATTGCCCAATCACTGACCTAAACGCGCCAGATAGCCGTCGCCTGCGCAACCGTGTCTCGCTAATTATGATCTTACGCCAAACAAACGTTTTCAGCTGTTTAGATACAGTTAGACCACAAATCCAAGGCTCTACAAATAGTATGTAGGTGTGCTTACGTCACTTTGCCTTTGAATATTTTTTATTCACGTTTTGACGGGAGTAGATCTAGCAGTTGTCGAGTAATTTGCAAATAGTTTTTTGTATATAAACTAAAACATCTCTATCGTAGGAAACGGTTTGATTGCATTGTTATTGTTCGAACTGCTAAACAGTGGAAAGCGTTGCCCGATAGTTACAATCTATGTCTTCAAGTCACGATTGACTCGGTTTCTTCTAGGCAAGCGAAATTTTCCGGCGACTTTTTTAAATGTCTTAGGCTGAATCAGATTTTTCAACGGTTGGTAGATTAGATGGTATCAGAAATGGCATTGATTAATATAATACAGTCATAGTCGTTATTACATTGCTGAAGTGGGTTTTGTTTTGCGACAGACACAGCAATAAGTGAGTTTTAAGCCAATTAAAGCAGACGGGCAATTTATTTTCATATATCATGCACGCTTCACGGCATGTTAGCTTATAAAACTCATTAGGTAAATAATCGAAAAACACTAGAAACTATACTTCCTTGGGGATAATAAATTAGATCATCAACCATAAAATACTTGCCAAAATAGCTACAAAAACAAGTGTTCTTATCGTGCATGTCAATAGAATGATGTTTATAATCTATCTATATATATATAAAAGGCTCTGTCCTGACTGATTGACTGAGTGACTGACTGACTGACAGGCAACGCACAGTCCAAACCGCTGGTCGTACAGACTTGAAATTTGGAGGGTGTATTCGTCTCGATGCGTAGGATTGTACTAAGAAATGATTTCTCGAATTTCGACCCCTAAGGGGGGAAAGGGGGTGGAATGTTTTATGTTTCTTTTTGTTTTTGAAGTTATAGTAATGAAAATTGATATTTGGGTATGGAGTGGTGGGGATGGATGGGGGGAGTGGGGAGGGGGTTTGGGGGGTTGAGGAGTTGGTGGAGTCAGTAGGGTAGAGTAGGTAAAGTTGGTAGAGTTGGGGGGGGGGGGGGGGGGGGGGGAGGAGGCTAAAAAATTGCTCGGGATGATTTAAAGTGGTGAATTTTGGGAGCGGGCCGAATTTCTTCCGTACGCGGACGAAGTCGCGGGCGGCCTCTAGTCAATATAATATGCAGTCTATCATAGTCCATTGCTGGCGTGTAGTACCATGATAGGTAAATTATGATGATTATTATTGGCAACTCAAAACTTCAGCTAGCAGAAAAAGAAGGTGAATTTTTAATCCAAGATAGGGTTTAACCAATAGCTTTAAAGAAGTTTAAATAGTGGGATAGTATTTACCTTGGCGGGAATTTGCTTTTACCGATCTGGTAGCGCACGATGAGAGACCAAATTAATCCTAATATTAGCTTCAGATTTCCGTTTACAATGTCCGTGTTACCTGAAAAATATTAATGGTTCGCATAATTTCAAATTAGTTAGAAATCACTATTTTCGGTATTTTACATAAGATATGTATTTATTATTACTGTGTAAAAGGAATTTTAAGACGTGATACAAATATTTGATCACAGAAATAAATTTGATCAAACACCAAATGGTGAGTGAAATAATGAATAAAACTTTTTTATTACCGATATTGACGAGTTTGACACCGTCATCCTCTATGGCTTGCAGCGCGGTGGTGACGTTTTCCAACTTGTGATGCTGATTGGTGGGGTTGGAGCTCCAGCCCTTGAGCCTTCGCCCCTGAAGCGCCTCTACTAACGTGCAGAGTATCGTGCCATCACGTAGATCTTCTACTATGTCCACTACCTGAGAAGTAAAATGATTATTAAGCTATACATGAACTAGTTTTGCTTTGGTTTTGCTCTTCTTTTATGATGTTTCCAATTGACGATGACAAAAAATGTTGCACTGGGAGGTGTTCTTTTTCCCATTGCACTATCGGTAGTACCATAAGTAGAAAGGAAATACGAAATCTATGAAACTGCACTTTAACTTAGCTAATATCGATATAATATATTAAGCGGTCATATAAAAAACCGATTTATAAAAAAAATACAACCGACTTCAACTTCGAATATCTGGATGACATCTTCATATTTTCGGGTAATTATGAATTAAAAAGCAAACTACTGAACCGATTTTGGTAAAATTTATATGGGGTCCCATATAAATATTACCAAAATCGAAAATTATTAAACTATTATAAATTCTATTCTATTGCCCTAAATCGTCCGTTTAATCAATTATATTCCTCAGCCTTAAATCGAAAATGCTACTAAAATTTTATGTAAGTATAATGAAGATTTTAGTCAGTATAAAACGTGTAATCTGTGAGTCCAAGATAACGTCACTCACAATGCTTACAATGCGTGCGAACGATTCATGCGATTAAACTCAGTCCAAGAACCTTTAAAGTCAGGGTTGGAAAGTGGCATATGAAAAGTAATGTCCCGTTTTACAATTTCTCTACTCGCGTACCTACATTTCAGGTGCCTGAATGTTACGACTGCAATAAGTGCCATAACATTGTTACGTCTTCTATGGGGGTGGAATGGCATTCAATGCTATTAGAAGCAGCAGCGCTTGAGATCCAAGTTTATCCCAGACTAAGTATGAATCTTTAACTAAATCGGTCCTATCACCTCTCAGTTCTATCCCATTATATCAGACGAGCTGGATTCTAAGACCTTACCAGCAACCATACAAAAATGGCAGTAGCTAGAATACAATACCAAGAACCTCTTCTCTCTTGTCGCTGGGCATTTTGTGCAGACGATGGTCAGAAAGGAGTCGCTGAAGTTTGACATCGTCTGCGCAAAATGTTTAAAAAAAACAAAATGTTGATTTATTTAAATAAAATAATATGTAAATGATTTTAGTTTTAGGTAGTATTTGGCTAGTAGGTAAGTAAATAATTGTAATTTTATAATTTTGTAATGGATTTTTCATCACACTTTACGGTTTTAGGCTCATAATCCAAGCTATTACGCACACGTGCTTTTTACTTTTCATTACGCCACTTGTGCTATAATAGTTATAACCCGGTAAAGTCAAGTTTGTACGTGACTGCAATTAGACATATATATACGAAGCACTCTCAATATAGCCGGGTAAAACTTACAGTTTTTTTGTAATACCCACAAAGAGTTCTTATACCGCTGAAGTAAATGTCAACCTGCGCGCGCATTGCTGGTTTGGGCACCATTTTCCGCAAATGTTTGTTGACGTTTTCGCTGTGTGGTTGAATATTATCAAAAAAAGTTTGTTTTTTCCTCGTAAGTGTGACGAAAACAGTCGTATGGAACTCTTGTGCTATTAGTCATTACGCTCTCGGCTTCATTATCGCGCTCGCCTGCGGCTCGCGCGCATAATACCGCCTCTAGTGTAATGACCAACATAGCACACTCGTATCATAATGTACTATTGTTGACCGAAATAAAAACATTTTGATTTGATTTGAATACGGATTTTTCTCTGAACTTTTTTCAACATGCTGTGATTTGTCGCCGTGTAATATTTAAGAGCAAATTTGTAACAAAATTATAAAAAGAATTTGTTCGTTACTTGTAATCACTTGTGTTAAACACACAGACTAGAATTACTCCACTCGTAAAATATAGCTGCATTTTTTATTATTATTGTTTATTTACTCCACGCACTGCGGGTCCGTGCCTTTTGTCAACTTTTACATTATTTTATTAACTACATTTTACACTTAATAACTTAAAAGCTAAAGCATAAACTAGTTTATCTGTTATCACCTTTATGTTCACAGGTTTCAAAGTCTCGTTCACCCAGTTCCGAAACGTGTTAGCCTGGATCTCCACCCAGAGGTCTTCGTGACCTTTGATGGCCATGCCCTTGGCAGCGGTTCCTTCAGTACTTCTCGCAGCCAAGCCGGCTTGAGTGATGCGACCTGCAGACCCCTCCGCAGAGTGGGCCCTGACGCCCTGGTGAGTCACCCGTACCCCTTCCATTTTGAATTCGTCACAAACTCTTTAGGTAGATTGACAGTCTTTTACTTAACACAAGTTCTTTGGCACTGCTCATTTTAATCATCTGCAAAGAATTAAAATGTAAAATTACAAAACGATTACATAAAATTACGTGTGACGTTACGTGGAGCCCGCAGGCCTTTCCCGCTCGGATGGCAAGCGACCGATGGGCTTACGCTGATTCCTTGGCAGAGAGGGTGCTGCCTCGTGTGGGATGCCACGTGTGTGAGCACATTCCCATCCTGCCACCTCCCTATCACCCAGATACAGCTGCCAGAGGCAAACACCTCAAGTATACCAGGCTGGAGTCAGCGTTTGATTTTGTTCCATTCGCAGTCAAAACTACGGGACCGTAGGGAACAGAGGCGTGGAAGTTAGTGCAGGACTTTGGGGCCGAGATCCACGGTCTGAATGGTTCTTGACCCAGCAAATATCTGTGACCCATAAATATAAATATCTGTGGCCTTTTAGCGAAATGATGTAATACATTTTAATTTAGTAAATAATACAAGTAGATATTACATAATAAAAGATGAAAACGATTCTAGGACACATTTATCAAGTTACGTACTTTTCCATGCAGTCATTCATATCATACTTCAAAATTACCAAAATAATAAGTTATCATTTTATAATACTAACTTAACTATCACATTATCTGTTAGTTTCAATTGTACATACAGTTAATATAAAACTGCAAAGTTTTGTTAGTGTCCCATCAATAGAAGCTGAGCTGCCGTAGGTGGTCAAAAAGTAATCAGTTTTTTTTGTTCCTATAATAGCCCCAAGCCAAAATGTTGGTTGGTGGTATTTTGGGAATATGCTAGGTACTCTTTTCATTGGTGTTCAAGAAATTGGTGCTCAAACGGGAATACCCCAATCTTATAGGCTACGTATATTTTGCGGGATAAAAGTAAGCATTTATGTACTCTTTCATCCTTGGTCCTTGCCAAAAATCACGTCGATCCTTTTCTCCGTTACGGCGCCATAATGCACAAATAACCCAACAACTAAACTCCGCGTTTACAATTAAGGATCAAGGTTATTAATGTAGGTATGTAGAGTATAGGAAGTACGATGAAAAGAAAATAGTAGTGCAAATGTGAGTATCATACTACACCACGATAGAGAGTGGTAGATAATATATTCTAGCGTCAATAAGAACTTCTCCAGTTTGATGGCCTGTTCTCATCGCTTATGATTGATACCCTTTTCGAATAAATCGAAGTTGTACTAAAATAAATGGATCAATCTCAGTAGATACAGGAGCCGCCAGATCCACGATGGATCTAGTGAGATTTTATTTTCTCATTGGATCTGTTTTCAAAGATGTGATAGAAAATGTATCTGATAAGATTTTTTTCTTCCCGATAGATCTATTTTCCATACCACACACATTCAAAATGGTGTCTGAGTTACGTAGTACTATTCTTTATTCTGTGTCTGAGTGGAGATTTAAGGTAGTGATTTAAGAATTTCTATGGCGCTCTTTGTTAAAATATTATTGAAATATTTTTTCTTAGGTATTTGTATGAAACGGGTTTTGTCACCTACTGCCTACGACAAGATAAGGCTTTATTTTTTAAACACCTATCATGATAAGTTATAAAAATATATATGTATTGAAAACTGGGTATAAAAACGGCTTTTCAGTGAAATAAAACCATCATGAAGAAACCATAGTACATCCGGAGAAGAAATTCAATGGTGTACGTCCACCAAATACGACTAGGTCAATGAGGAATTGGCATTGGCATTATTGCTTATGCATAGGTAAGAGGCGATTAAGATTTCCCCGTAAAAACATAACTACTATTGATCGTAAGCTTGCTGTATAATTAATAAATAAAACAAGGGTTTTTACACAAATTGACGGTATCTTGTAAGATACTAAGCTCTTTTTTGTAAAAACACTATTCGCTGGCGTGTCTTGGTCCAGACAGCGTCGTAAACAAAAGTAATAGTGTAATTTTAATTAATATAAATACCGGATACGTCTAAGAACAAGGTCATAAAGACTTGGAAAATTGTTAAATGGGAGCATAGCTATTAAAAAGTCCACCGATGTGAAATTACTTTAAATAAATGCTAGGTAAGAAGTAATATGCTAATTTCAGTGTATGTGTTTCAAATGAACACAAGAAAAGTATAATATAAAAGCCGTCACAGACGACGAAGATGCTATAATATTTCATGTTAAAATAAAATATCGCTCGCCATACAATATTGAAATATATTATCTTCAGCATTTGTTCGTCATTTGTTTTATAAGAGTAGCGATATTGAAATATGTTCTAAGATACATGAAAATATTATAGCATCTTCATAGTATGTGACAGACTTTATTCCTTTGTTTATTTTTGTTTACAAAACAATACCGACCTAACTTTTCTAAATTAATTATTAATAATACTTTAGGAATGGAATAAAAATATGTTACATGTAAAGAGAGTGGTTATTTATCGTAACAGCCTTAATAATATTTGGATGTGTGTCAAAAATATTAATTTATACAATATGAAAAATTACCTAAAACATATTTTGTTGCATCTGACTAAGACCTAGAATCTTGTTTGCTGACGCAAACTTTTGACTTTCTGCTAAATTGAGACTTGTGACGAATTAACTATAACTTTTACTACGTAGTATTATTATTTCTTCTGTGCGTTTACTTGCTTCTACGTATGACGAATTTATATATTTTAATATTTTAATGACTGTGGTAAGTTTTCTTTCAATGTATGGAATTTAAAAATGTGTGGTGAATTTTATTTGTGGTCAATTTACAATAATAATAATAAAATGTATTTCAGAAAAGTCCATAATTATTACATTAAAATATCAAATTAATTAAATAAATTATCTATAGTCATAGGAAGAACATAAAATAATAAAGAAACAGCTAAGACACCACACAGTGATTTTTGACAATGACGCCACGGCAGCACATGTGTCTTGAGCCAGTGACTCAGGACAGGCCCGTCGTTCCTATCTGCCACTACCCTCAGGCAAGTCAGGTAGGTCTACAATTACCCAGAAAAAAGTATATATTAGTTTAGATCTAGTTATAAAGATTTTTTCGACTTGGGCTTTCAGTACTAATAATGAATTAATTAATCTTTTAATGTTTCATATTGACTTGTAATTTTACTATGGTAAAAAAATATTAACGTGTAACTTTGGTGCTAACAATAAAGGAATCGAAAATTATAATTGTAATTGAATTACCACTTCTTAACATCAGGCAGGGTGTGGTCTAACGCAAACTTGTGACGAATATAAAAAAATTGTTGATCGATCAATATAGAACAGTAGGTTGGACTGCAGGTATAAAAGAGTCCTCAGGCTTTCCGTGTTCAATAGAAAATCTAATCATCTCAAATATACAATCATTCAACACAAATGATGACAACAGTCGACACTGCGCAAACACTTATAGGCAATATAAGATTCGAAAAGAAATACAGAGCAATAAATGAGAGGAGAGACTTAAATCCCTCTTGTAATCCTCTCAAGATACGAGGGGGGAGATTTTAGGAGGACGCCTTAAGGCGACCATGGACATCGGTTATTTTCATACAAACGCACCATCCATTAAATTATTAGGAACCAAATAAATAAATAAAGAATTTTAAATATTTGACCGATTTTAATGAATGTTGGTAACTACAGAATTTAAATATATCACTATAACTGCGGAGTTCAGCTTTATTTATATTTGACTCTTTAATATTATTTAAGGCCATATTTAATATTACAACGGTTTTAATTTTGAATATATTTGAATAATAAAAAAAAAGTTATAAGAAAAAAAAAATATATATAGTAAAATGAATGGTATTTGTTTAGGCTTAATGGTATTTAATAACATAAAGTAAAAAAAAAAATTTAGGCTTACAAAGTAAGGTGGGCGAAATTCTGGACCCAGTTAGTGCTGAAGAGAATAAAGTATAGCAGCAGAATAAAATAGAGGAAGAATAAAGCAAAGGCCATATAGTACTAAGCAGACAACCTGCACGCATGTCCTCGTGACTGCGGTAGTAGGGCTTTCGCTTTTCTATGACTGGTCCTATCTAGCAAGACAAACAACAAGACCGAATTTAGCAAGCAAGCAAAAAGCAAGCAAGAATTTAGCTTAACAAAGGACCTGTTAGGTTCGCAAAACAAAAAATGCGACTTCATATATACCTACAACAACAATTTTAACAATTTTTTATGTAACAATTTATTTTAACAATTTAAGTTTTATCAAAATCGAAAGATTCACTACCGAAAAAATTCCCTAGAATAAAATATATGAAACAGCCGTCGTCCGGAGCGCCGTTAATAAGTCACTGCTTTGGGAGAACTGTGATTACCTGCCTTAGCTGTTTATTTATTAAACAAGAAAACACCATTAAAATATTAGTTACTATCTGCGCTCTGCAGTTTCATTAGCTATTTCCCAGTTTTCTCGCATGCTCCTTGATAAAATTACCCGTAAACGTAAACGCTCTCTTTTCAAGGATACGCGATTTGGTAACTATTTAGCTGTGTATGCTAACAGATTAAGTGAGTATGTATGTATGTGTATGTGTGTGTATGTTTATAAGAATATCAGTAGTTTTGCTGTACGCACTAAGTATATTTACGTATTTATTTGTAAGGGTTAACCCTTCCGCTATTTAGACAACATAAATAAATAACATTCAATGAGAGTTATACAAAACACCTAATTACAGTAAATGTCCCGTAAACAATCATATAACTTGTATGAACCACAGTAATCGATTAAGAGTGGTCGCACATTGATTCGGCACGGCACCCGACAGGCGCCGGACCGACCGTAACATACTGCGCACAATTAACTGGTGCGAGCGAGACGGGCGTCTCGAGAAATTTCTTAGGGTGTGCGGGACCTAGTACAAAATGTATGCACGGAGCGCCTTCGGGCGCGACCGTACTGTTTTTCTATCGGGTTTTTCTCGTCGTATGCGGCCGGTCTAAAAGAACGCTTTAAAAATTCTTAAGTTAGAGCAGTTGTCTTGCTATTCTTTTCATTGCTATTATTATAGTGAGTGTAATATAAAGTGCGATGTGATAAATTGGTTTTGATTTTAGGACGGTGTTATTTATATCAGATTACAACAAAGGACGGTAAATGAAAATTACAGAGAAACAAGAACAATAAGATGGAGGCTGTGACGGTGTGGGCGGCCGTTTAAATTGAACCGATGTATCATTATGTAAGATATTCTATTATAACAAAAACGTCCGTGGGCTGGACCGTTCGTGGTGCCAACAAGGTGTAGTTGTGTCGTATGGACTTTGACTTTAATTATTTTGATCTGTTGCTACGACTCTATTTTTCTAAGATATTAGAGGAGAAAACGACACACTCGCAACATAGAACATGACTACTTACTTACTATGTTTGCAACCGGCAATTGTCTCCACGATGCCAATGCATCAAAAACTGCGTCGACGTTGCTTGTCCGATGTTTTTTTGTACTACCACCACCGATGATTTTTAGATACAACACAATTAAATATTGGATTTATTTATTGTAAGATTTGCTTTGAAAAAATTATCTATTTTTTCTTGCATCTTCACGAATTATTTAGTGAATTATTTGATTTTGCTTGAATGATTTTGGTAAATTAATTTTTGGTCATCTTTTGGTTGTCCGCGCGTACGGGGCTGTACTATTGCGTTACCGAAATAATTTGTAAAAAACATTGTTTGGAATTCATTAAACTCATAATAAAACTTATTTATTTAAATCAATATTGGAATTGAAAAATTCATCGCCGGGACTTTCGCTTATAAAACACACGTACCGGCGCGGCGCCGAGATTGTGTGAAAAGACTAATTTTCTACGTAAATATTATTTGTGAAGTCTGTGCTTGTGCAACGAACTTAAGTGTAACGGAAGAAGCCCGCGCTCGCGATCCTGTCTTCCCATCCTCTACCACCTCCCATCCCAAAACACAGGTCCAGCGTGAGGTTTACGCCACCATCAGCTAGCCCACCAGCTGACCTGCATTTCGACTTCGACATGCCATCTTCGCCGTCCACGAGTTGTAAGTTATCATTTGTTTATGTGTAGGTACTTGTTTTTTATTGCTGTCGAGTGACGAGATGAGCGAGACGTTCGCCTGTTGGTACGTCTATTATTTCATTTCTCTATGGGTACGTCACGCCTGCCTCTAACAGTAGCAGTACTAGAATTGTGAACTTGCGAATACAATCCTGCGCCGCACTGTACACCGCGCGTCACCCTGATATCTATGTTAAATCTCATCATACCTAGTATTTTTTCTGGTTACATTGCCCTTCAAACCAAAACATAATAATGCTTACACACTACTGCTTGGTGGTTGAATAACTGGCAAGGGTGTGGTAATTCCCCAGGCGGACTCTGCAGTAGAGTCCTACCACTACAGTTACTCTGTGTTATCGTAGGCACGTAGGAGCGTTTTATAGAGTTAGAGCAATAGAGGAACGGGTTTTGGATCATTCAGAGCTTGGGAGGTTATATAAAGCACATTCCTATCTCTATATAGGCAGTTTCCTGCTTCATAATACATACTTTGACTTTTACTTACTGCTTTCTTTTCTTGGAAAAATAAAGTAGCAAGTAGTATTTTTCTTCTTTTGGTCGGATACTTACAGCCTTACCTAAAATAATCTCGATTCTCTTAGTCACTGCTTAAACTTCTCTGTTTTGTTCTTGCATGTTACACTTCACGTCAGAGAGAAGATGGCAGAGCATCTTAAGCAGTGACTAACGTTGAAAAGTTTTTTTAAGTAAGTCGGTCAATGCCGACAATAATAGACATTCAAAACTATTACATTTGTGAAAAAAAAACTTGGAAGCGGATCAAAATGAGGCGTACTTACATATACTTAAATTTGAAAATTCGATTAACGGATGAACTAAATCTTGTTTTTTTTTAAAAGAAGATAAAAAAAGTCTTGAATTTTTTATATCATGATTTTGATTTCAATTAATAATGAAGCGTTTTTATTTCATGATAAAATGCGTGTTTTTAATCTTACCAATACAAAGTCGGGAAGTTTCAGGTTAAATCTACCACAGATTAATTACGCGAAAATGTAGTACCTACTCAAACCGCTAAACTCGAATCGGAGTCGTGATCTCGTGGGCTCCGGGCCTGTACCATTGAGCTCTATAGAGTTTACGACCGGATTTTGATACCATTGGTTTTTCGGTGAAATAAAAAATCGCGAGGAAAATAAATTCAATGATAAGCGAATTCACCAACCCGCAACCGGGTCAGCGTAGTTGGAGAATACTTGAATCTTATTTAATAATTCATCTTCTTTTTTTAAACAAAATTAGCCCAATGTACCAAGCTGACGTGGTTTTAACATATTTTTGTTTTATTTATAAGGAAATACTCACCTTAACCTGGACCTGGGACCTGGGACCTTGGACCTGGGTATGTCCTTAAACTGCAACCAGACCCACTGGAGGACGGGCAGCAGCGTTCTTTTGGTTAACGGTGGTGAGCATTCTGCGATCCCCAAGCCGCCTGCCAAGCGTGGGGATTATGGCAATACCCCTCTATTGGGAGGCCTTCGTCCAGCAATGGACGTCTTATGGCTGACGACGACTCACCTTAACCACACCCCTCTATTGGGAGGCCTTCGTCTAGCAGAGGACGTCTTATGGCTGACGACGACTCACGTTAATAATGATATGTCCGGCAGTGGATTATTAAAACTGACATTATCTATTCTCTATTCTCATTCTGGCTGTAGAGTTGGTTGACAAATGTCCTCTAATGTATAATAATTATTTATGAATCTACGGACATTCTAACTCTTCTATTACTAGTACCCTAGCTATCATTAACTACAGAAAAATGGAATGAAGAATGTGCTTATGTGCTTTATTATACATATACTTAGATAATATAGGTGTCAAACAAATGTAAAGGTAAAGCAAACTGACTCGGACTCAAAACCCGAAAAACAGGCTGAGGAGCGTGAATTGAGAGTGGCCTATAAATATTATCCCGGTGCGGTGGACTACATTGTTTTTTCCCCTTTTAAACACTACTTACTTTTTTGTTCTTAATTTAACGGGAGTAGTTCCGTATACATAAAACAAAAATATATTAAGAACACGTCAGTCAGGTACTCACTCACACACCATATACCAAAAGAGGCTTACCCCATAATAGGGAGGGGTTGCCATAATACCCACGCTTGGCAGGCGGCTTGGGGATCGCAGAATGTTCGCCACTATTAACCGAGAGGACGCTGCTGCCCGTCCTCCGGTGGTTCTGGTGGTTCAGTTTGCCACATTGGTCTGATATTGTTTGAAGTAGACGATGATGATGATTATAAGATTCAAGAAGAAAAAACTCATTATTCTTTTTGACAATATATATTAAAACATTTAAAAGCATGATTCTAATAAGTTACTTCAATATTTGAAGTGGCAATGGGCAGGCCACATCGCTCGCAGAACTGATAACCGATGGGGAAGAAAGGTTCTTGAGTGGCGACCGCGAACCGTCCGTCCGCGAACCGTTGTCGTACAGTGTGGCGGTCTAAGGGGGAGGCCTTCGTTCATCTGTAGACGTCTCCGGGCTGATATTGATGATAATGATGACATCAATATTTATTTATACCAAGCAAGATCTCTGACAAATGCTCGTACGTCATATCTATTTTAAAGCATTAAATCGCCATAGTAAATATCCTACTTTACGACAGCCTTCTGAGCATGTATGTAGGTAAACAAACTGCATAAACCATGGAATGTATGCTAAATCTTTAATTACATCTCATCTCTGAGGCAAACGGGTTCCTTAAGAGGTAGGTTGATTCATCAGAACCATCTTACGAGCGGTCTAGAATTATAATTTTGATACCTACCGTTAATAATTCTCTCACTATTACGTGATAGTTTTTTTCGTTTTGTACGGCTGAACCTCTTTTAGTAAAGTTTGGCTGGAAAATAGTCCGACCTATGGGAACAAACACACAATATTTTTGTACTAATAAATAAGCAGTTTCTTAACACACGCAGTTACATTTTCCTACTTCTTTAAGAAAACTGGATAAGAAAATAATGGACCGCCTAATTTTCAGATTTTTTTAATGATTCTTAAATTTTCATTAAATAGGTTTACGCGTATCGGTATAACTGATCTCATAGGATGTCATTACTCATAATTGTGTACTGCTTTTACTAAGGGGCAATCCCTATCATAAAAATAATAATAAAAATTATATCAAAAAAATTAATAGAAAATAATCATAAAAATTTAGCTGTTCCCTACATTTCGTCGAGGGCGTGTTACATTTATCTATGGAACAGCCGACATTTTTTCGCGATTTCAAGGTTTTTTCCATCATTAAAGTTGTTGACAATGATGAGTACAAATACCTCTCATTAGCTTAGTAATAGGTACACATACGTGAAAGTTTATAATAAAATTAAGAAAATCAATGAAAATGTCTGAAAGCTAGGCGGTCTAGGATTCTCATGTCCAAATAGTTTTCTTGTTAAAGTAGGAAAAATGTAACTGCGGGTGTTACTGTCAAAATCTTAAGTACGTATTCGTCCCCGTATAAGGAGGTTTCCAAATTGACTCTATGTTTATTTTGTTGGTATATATTTTACGCGATTACTCCGTCAATCATGAATTGTTTTTTTATTGGTAGGTCAGATAATCTTCAGAGGTGGTCCCATATAAATTTTATCGAAATCGGTTCAGTAGTTTGGTTTAAATCAAAATAGCTGGCAGTATGAAGATGTCATTCAAGTAGTCGATATTGAAGTCGGGTTTTTAAAGCGTATTATTCTTTCGTAATGTTATATGTAATGGAAATGTTAACTAGTGTGTGACTAATATTGGACTTCACTATCGCATTGCCTGTAAAGATAGTTGTAAGTTGTGATTAAAAATAAATAAATATATAAATGTATTTATACTTAAATGATGAAAAACATTAGTTCACAATGATCACTCAGCCCTCGGGGTAATCCAAATAGTCGGATTTTTAAGAATTACGAGTTAAGGCCCGGTTGTAGCGAGGTACGTCCAGGCGAGTGAACGATAGGCACTAAACGGTAGGTGCGAGCGAGAGAGAGAGAAGGCGCAAGCGCTTGAATTGCAAATTTAGTGGGTTTTTCTTTGTTTTGTAAAATATAACCAAGAAATACCGTAATCTTTAAAATCTAAAAACTGAATAATACTATATTCTATCTATTAGTATACAGTTTACGTGGTTTCATAAAGTATTTTCATAGTTCTAGCTCATCGAAATGCCGATGTAGTGTCTACTTTGATATTTTTTTCTAACAAGCCAAACATTCAAAATCGCTTTTTCTAAAACAAAAAAAGCCAAAATAGATGAAACATTTTAATAGTTTTTTTTTTTGGTTCAATATCGTTTATTTTGGATTTTTCCCACATTTTAAAATATTCAAAATTGCTACAAGCCCGCCTTAAATACAAAATAAGTAATTATCACTTCTACTTGACATAGCTTCTAATGTTTAGACACTTTGATTACGGAACTCAAGCGTCAGCTCTGTGGGCAGATTGTTATTGGGTGTCGATGAGGCTCGAGCCACCCACTGCGTCTATTAAAATCGAGCTATGGAGCGCGGTGCGATACTCAGAGATCCTGATTAAATGGTACTTAAGCATGCATATCGGATTAGATGAATCTTATGTATGGAAGTCGCTCGTTCTTTTACGACGTATCAGTATCTAATTTTCTAGGTTACATCAGCGTTTGATTTTTTTATATAACTAAGCAGAGATTAGCAGATTAACATTGAATCTTATTTAAAAATAATAGATTATTAAGATATGTTTATATTATAATTATTTATTTTTATAACATGATAATTTTTTGTGACACACATAATGAAATTTGACGTGTAACTTTGGTGTTACGAATAAACTATTGTATTGTATATACAGGTTAACTACTAAAATATTATAATTATAACTTAAGTGGTAGAACTCTATTGCAGACCCGTTATTCAACCGCAAAGTAGTAGTATGCAATGTGCAATCAAGAGTGCTCCTTAGAACTTTGAACGTCAACTTTATAAAACCTCGCACTATAATTAGCAGTGCATTGTGTGTGAAACAGGAGATTAAAGCCAAATTGCAAAAAAAATGCGTACGATTGCGTAAGTGTAGAGGCTCAGCGACCTAGAGCCAATATAAGCCCATAGTAAGTACTTAATTATTCAGGAAACATTGTCCTTTAATCTAGAACATTTTTTTGTAAGAAATTGCTGTATACATATCCCGGTGCTGTTTCTTTTGGCTTGAGGACCACGCCACGGTACGTAAATTAAAAAAAGTGTAATTTTAGGACTAATATTGTTTTTACTAAAATAACATTGTAACTGTCTTTGAGGCCGCATCAGTTAGTTTTGACCAGCTTCAAAGTTTAAGCTTTATTTTACTCTTAGCCTTTTTTAGAAAAAAAGTAAGTTAGTATCCATTTTTTTATATAAAAAGTTAAATAAAAAGCTATTTGCGTTTCATCTATTATCATTATTTTTTGTTGGACACCGAAAAGATCACAACGCGCCGCGATTTTGCTTGCGCAATTCACAATTTTATGTAATTTCATTTCACATTAAAAAAAAAAACACCGATATTTATATAATTATTTAATTAGAATTTTTTATCACCATTTTTGTTAACTATAAGCAGTGATTTTGTAAATAATATCATGAAGGTCAGCTTCGCTCGCATGCGCAACTTTAGCGTACGATTCAAAAATAAGATCCCAGGCCTTAAACACTTTTATTTAAACAAATATTACTTACTTCACTCACACTGAGTACAATAAAAGTGTCGGTATGCAAAGGACACTGTGTAATAGGATGTGAATAATCTTGCTTCCATTTGTATGCAACGCGATGTTTACATATGTTTTGCCTTCACAACTGTATTATACAGAATGTCCAGTAAATGAAGGATATCCTTCTAACTGGGGATAGGTCACATCATGTCCTATGTCATTTTACTGAAATAAAATTAGTCATAATAGATTGACCATTTCTCGAGATAAAAGAATGCGGTTTGAATTAGTTTGTATTAAACTTTGACATGCTGAATAGTTAAAGAAAATTGTTTAATATAACTCAAATATTCATGTGTAAAATTATAAAATAAGTTAGATGTACGCGATCTTACGTTTCAATAGTTGCATAAATTTAATAAATAATAATTTTGCCTTACGTGACCTATCCTCAACAGGAATATCCTGCATTTACTGAACAGCCTGTATATTCAACTTAACGCTAACTTACATAAAGTCAAGTTAAGTAGTTTGAGCATATAAGGACTGTAGCAAGAAGATAAGCAAATTAAGAATATTTCTAGTAGTAAACTATGAATACAAGCATAAATAAAATTATGCCACGACTGTACGAGAAGTCTTTACAGATGGCCATAATTTACATTAGGTACACAATGTCATTGAACACTTGTGTTTATTTAATCAGTTGTTAAGATTTGATTAAAACTCTTCCGTTAGATTTTTGTTACTATTTTACAACGATAGTAGACGATTTTGGTGCAAGACTATATTCTGTCTCACAGAGAAGTAAAAACAAGTTACGTAAATCCCTTTTTGACATCTCTTGCAAATTTGACGACATAACTTCGTAAAGCGTCTAGCAAATTATGCCACATAGAAATAAATACATATGATATAGCATTATTACCTATTTACAATGACAACGACAGTTGACATAACTTTAGAGATAATGAATGCTAGATCAAATGAATTTATTTCTATGGGATATAATTTGCTAGACGCTTTACAATGTTATGTTCGTCAACTTTTCCTAAGCGAAAATAGACAGAGTACCTAAATCAAATGAAATGAGAGCTCAGTAGTTTTTTTACCACCGGCCAATAAGAGGGGTGTTATAATAAGTTTGACGTGTGTATCTGTGTGTCTATCTGTGGCATCGTAGCTGCCAATTGGCTGAACCCATTTTGTTTTTTTTTGCTGTTTGATCGGTGACTTGATCGAAAATGTTCGTAGCTAAACGGCTGGTTTAATTTTTTTGTTTGTTTGATAGGTGACTTGATTGAGATTGTTCTTAGCTTAACCGTTTTTTATTATTTGATTTTGTGTTTGCAATTTTTCAAGAAAATCTGTAGAGGGTTTTACAAATGTTTATTTTATATTATGTAGTAATGATAGCTCAGTGGTTACCGTGTTCGGATAGTACGACGGAGAGTATGGGTTCAAATTCCAACAATGAGCTTTAGTTGCTGGTGAAGAAAAACATCGTGAGGAAACCACAGCCTGGTGGTGGGATACTTTCAAACAGGACTAGGTACACGTCTGTCTAACTACCACCCTCAAGTAGAAAATTTGCCTCCAAGCAGGCGGTAGGGCAGTTTACCATCTTCGACCATACCGTCACATAGCAAATGCAGGAGCAGGAGGTGGAGGATCAGGAGCAGTGGCCAAATACTTAGCCTGTCAATCATTAAACAAATGCATGAGAAACTTAATGTTGAGCTTGTGGCCGGACTTTAACGGTTTCCCAACCAAAGCCACAGAAAAAAAAACCTTAGTAGAATTTTTGTTTTATTTATACGGGAATACTCACGTTTAATTAAATCAGATACTCCGACTATAGTTAGTGAAACAGAAATGTGTCAAAACCACTTCAGTTTTCATAATAAAATCTTAGTAGAATTAGAAAAAAAAAATTGATAGCTCGTACCTACCACAGAAAAACGAAGGCCCTACCTCTGCTCGTACGGTACGACATTGCGGTAACTCTGCATATTTTCTATTTGAAACAAGTTTTCCAACAATGGTGATCGTCGGAAGTTATCGATGGTCTCACATTACCTACTGTCGCATAACGGGTGACATGAATTGGCTAATGCCAATGACTATCCGATCCGTTAGTAGCTGTAAAGCAGCTGTTCAATGTCTACCGGTCTGGGAGAAAGAGGAGTTTAAAGGTTCTGAAGATTTTGAACAAATGAACTAACTAAATAAATTAAATAAATAAGTAAAAAGGTCATAAAATAAAAAGTAACCTTATTTCATTTATATCAGATCTATCATGCGTTTTTTTGGTTATTGTTTGTATAACAAAGTACTTGGTCATAGTATTTCTTAAGCTTTCGTTATTCCACGCAAATTAGTAAGTGTGCCTTGCCAATTAATTAATTAATTACTATAAATAATAATAACAATTCCTATGAACAAAAAATAATAACAATAACGTAACGTAACAATAAAAATGTATCTAAATTCCAACAAAATGATACAAGAAAACTTGGAAAAGCACTCCACCAACGAACGGGAACTGTGAAGCAGTGAATGCTTCACTTCACAGTTCGCGTTCGTCGGTGAGTGAACTGCTTTTTCACAGGATAAATGCGGAAAAAAGTGGGCCATATCTCGCCAGCGCCGTCCAACCTTTGGCTCTAGAACTACGAATTCACAGCTGTCAGAAAACTTCCCATTGACGGAGAAATTGGTGAACATACATAACAAACAAAAACATACATACCGTCGAACATACAACCTTCTCCTTTTTTGAAGTCGCTTAAAAACTAGGTGTGGCCAAATAGGCATTTTCTTCAACAAGATGAGAAAGTTGCTGCGGCGCCATTTAACGGCCGATTTAGATAACATTTGACAGAAACTGAACTATAAACAGTGCTGGCTTACAAACTTTGCGAAATGCTACAACGACTACAACGTATGTACCTATGTTCAATTACATCTATTGAATAACCGAAACAACATGCCTATTGCTCACATGTAACGTTTCTTCGTTGAACAGGTAAGCATAAAATATCTATTTGATTCGTTTAGTGTGTGAACTCCGCCAGCCTTCGCGACGGAACCTGACGTGGATTGATGAGGTTCCTAAACCTACTTAGTAAAGGAACCTACTTAGTTTTGCATGAGTATTGTTAGCGGTTTTTATATTTATCTACAGGAAGGCTTGTTTTTATCTATGAGTAGTTTACGGTAAAAGCTAAACTAAAAGGCCCATGTCTGAGGAAAACTGGCCAGAATGCTGGCAGGGCTGCCACTTTGGATGGCAATGCTTAGTTTATGGCTAAAATACACGTTGTATTCCGGTCGACTGTTTATTAGCTATTTTAAAAATTCTGTAGTTACAGTTTGAGTACAAATTGTACCTAGCTTAACTCAGACTTAGGGGTTGTTTACTTAGCCCAATTGAACTTAGCCATAGCCAGTGAGTACTGTGTACATCATTCACATTTAAATTACAGAGCTGTTTCGAGTTGGGTTGGTTATTATCACTTAAGGCCGGGATATTCTAGCACTTTTTTTTTAAGAAGAAGCTTGTCCCTCTGAGCTACCGCAGTACGCTAGGGAAATTAGAAAAAAAAAAATACTTTATCAAAATAGAACATGTAGGTATTCAAAGGCATCGCATAATTAGAAACGTAGGTAATTTAGAATAATCAACTTAGTATACGATTGAATCAAACACGACACTGAAAGTGTGTTATACTTTGTTCGCTAAGAGATTCCATAGTAAAATCATGCTAACGTTAGCATTATGTAAGTTTTTAAAGGGAATCTGAAAAGCAGTATATTATAAGCTCTTGTTTAAAAAAACTCAAAAAACACTTGTCATATATATATATACCTACTTACTTTTAAAGACTTACTTACTTATATGGACTTACTTAGGTAGGTATATGTCTAGCAGTGGACTATTAAGAGACTGCTTCAGTATTATGTACATATACATATAGCTCACATAGAATTCAAATAAAAAGATCGTTACTTACAAAAAGACACGGCGAAAATTTAAAGCTACTTAGTTTGCTTCGGAGCGCTGAAGATGCATTGATTTTTATAGCAAATGGATGCCATATTTTGGGAAACTGGTTTCTCAAACCTGCATCAAAATTTCTTCAGGTATAAATCACCTTCAAAATATACCACCTACATTACCAAAAGCACAGCCGTATGCCCTTACTTTAACGCAAAGGTTATTTTTTACTACGCCTTTTTGTAGCCTGTTATGTGCGCAGATAATTCTGAGATCTGCTTTAAAAAATTCTGCATGCAAATTATCTTTGAAGATGTAAAAATTCACATTCAGGGTTACTGGTGACTCGACGTATTCTCGGCGGGAGCAGATAGGGGGCTAGCATGCATCAAATTTAAGCCCACCAATGTATTGGCGAAAGTTAATAGTTTTCGAGATATTTAGAATTTTGTAATTTTGGAAGAAATACCCTATTTTGGGGGTTTGTTTGAAAATAAATCAAAATTGACTTATTAAATGCAGTTCGCTAACTTTTTATTTTCAAGGGAACTTAGTGATTTCGCTTAGGAAATAATAAAATATTCACAAATACTTAGAATGTGCTAACTATGACTAGTAATAATGTTTATTTTTTGTATTTTTTTACGTTTAGTGCCACTAATTTGTTTTTTTCTTTAAAAAACATTAAGACACTAGCGTACAAATTACTAATTAAACTTTCTAGTTTATTAACCTATCCAAAAAGGTATAACAGTTGGTAATTTTTACTAAAACAGAGTTTTCTAAATACATTTTTGCTCACCCAGTGTTTTAGTATCTCAATGAAGACTTAATTTATTTTCAATCATAAGTGAACCAAATGCATTAAATTAATAAATGTTTATTAAGTAAGCCGTGGTAGCTTAAATACATTTTGCCCAAGGTCGATGAACTTTTTGTATGGGATAGCTGATTTTTTTTATCGATTTCAGTGTTGGTCCCATAGTAAAAGTTGTTTGTGTTGATGTACAGAATATGCCCTTAAAAAGATGCTTACTGATTAGAACTAACCCTGTATATCGATGGGAGGTATCGATTTGAATCCGTCATATCAAACCATGGGTTTGAGTCGAGAACAAATTAATAAGCATCTACCTCTATTATCCTTTCAGGAAAATAGCTATATTATTGGAGATTCTACTAATGAGATATCTTACGGGTAGTACTTTAGTAGCTTTAGTATTTGTTGTTAAAAATGCTCTCTGAAAAAAAGCACAAAGCTCTACAAACCTTTGACTGTCTTAATTTGATCTCCATAACATACAGAAATGAATTTTCAGTTATTTTTACCGTAACGTTACGCTTTATGACTTCAGAACGAATACTTACCCACCTACCTACTTAATTACAAAGTATTTTTTGATATCATCAAGTATTTAAGTTGGATCTTGGGAACATAATTATGCATGTACAAATTAATAGATGCAAGAGATTGCTCAGTATTCGATGTTCCTAGATAATATTTTTACTGTAGATAAGAACCGAGAACTTGAGTGTAATAGTTGCGTGTAGTAATAATAATAATATTTTATATAGGTATTATAGTAATTCTATACAACGTGTAACAATAAGGTTCAACAATACTGAAGGGTATTTATCTACTCATCATTATGAACAACTTTTACTATGGAGCCAACCTTGAAATCTCAAAAAGTTTCTGTCTTTCAACACTTAGATAAGATAGATAAAAATAATAATGAAAAATGTGTCTTTAAAGTGTTCACCGAAAACATACAATGAAATAGATACAACAAGAACCTTATGAGCTAGTGCCACAATCAGTAGCTAGCTAGTCAGTGCTAGTGTGTAGTTATGCAATCTATTTTCTACCACTGTTTGGCAAATGTTTCCTACAATGTCTTCTACTTGTATCGTTTTATTCACCAACTCGACACTTGAGTCCAGTTGGTAAAACTCAAAATATGTATCACTTGCATCTATCTAAGGCCAGCATTGCCATCAATTTCCTATTGATATTTGATTATCTGTCATTATATTCATCCGAAAAATACTCAGTTAATGAAACTAGCAATCAAACGCAATCAAACCTATACGCCTATAATAACTATAATACCTATGCCTTAGCTAGACTTTGTTTTGTCACTCAAAGTTGTGGGTACCACTCCAGTGGTCATGGGGAGGTATTCTCTCTTACTATCACGAGGGAATCTTGTGTTTGTCTCATTACTTGTACCTACTTAGGTACTATGAATGTAATTATGATTGTAAAATAGTCAATCCTCGATCTGGAGATCGGATTAACCCAAGATAGAATGCGATCTCCCGATCGACCTTAAAGTCAAGAGATAGAAATATTGAACATTTTCGAATGATATCTACGGTTTGGATATTGAAAAACGTTTTCGTCGAAATTCCGATTTGGGATCGGTAAAAATGGATTGAGATCGCTTATTGAAATAGGCCGTAGGTAATTCGCTGTCTTTAAATCGCATGTAAATCAGATTCTTCCATCGTATACTGGACTTTTGTCGATTTGGCGGTGAGACCCAATAAGTTCTTATTTTTTTCGTCTGCTAGACGAAGTTGAAAGGGTGGTAAATAAAATAACTATTATTGTTCTAATATTTTTAACAAGCGCCAACGTAACGACGCGATTCTCCGTGCTTCGCTGCCTACAATAACGGGTATATCCACGTAGACCCCACACACTATTTCGCGAATAACTAGTGCGTATGTTTCTTTATTGTAATTTTTTATTTCTTAACAATTTATTTACTATGGAGCTTTTCGCTCTTAGGGAGAAGATTAACATTTACGCTCATGCGAAGTGTTCTTTGCGTAATTTATTTTTTGTAGTGTCAATGACCTACCTTATTGTAATAATTAGTACGTATCTTGGCTACCTATTATAAATGCAAAAATAACTGTGTATCTTAGTTACATATTTTCGGGCCCGAACAGTTGAAAATACTATTGATGAAGGTTAATGATATAAATTATTTGCTGGCAATAAGTTATTTGAAAAAATAATTTATAGGTGCTGAAATATTTTTTTCTACATTATAACGCCCACCAAATTTAGTGTAAATAGGTATCATCAGCGTGATTGGGGTAAGTCATAATAATTTATATTTATTATTAAGTGTAAATAAGGTTGCTTGAATTATTTATTATCATTTACATCAACATAATATTATTGTGGTATTGTGATTCCATTAAACATTGAGTTAAATACCTACTAAATAGTGAACCCCAAATTATTTCCGGTGAGTTAGATTAATATGTAAACTCTCATATGAGATGAATTTAAATGGGTAAATTTAATATGCAAATAAACACAAACCTTTTATTTCAATAATTGTTACCTAACACTCAGTGAGTAAACAAATGCGCTCTGCGGAGGTACGTATTTCAGTAATACCAAATTATATTTAGAAGTAAAGCGTAGTAAGATCAAAGTGCAGGATTCTTTGGAACTCAGTAGCAAATTGACCACCTTTTGAAAAGTAGAGCTACGTAGGTTTCTCTCATTATCTTCATAAATATCTGAACGTTGCGGAAATATAAGTAGAGGAAATATTATATTAGATATTAGATAATCTTAGTATATATAATATAATAATTATATATATTACATAAAATAAGAGAATATATATAATAATATAATAGAATAAATAATGTAATTAGATAATAACTGACTAATATATATATTTATTTATATAATAAATATAATATATATATTTGTTATTTATATTATAACTTATATATTATTTAATTACTTATTAGATTATTTTTTTATTATTTATATATTTTTATTAATATTTTATATATTATTTTATACATAATAGATTATATTTTTCTCTCTGTTATTATATACACATTGATATTATTATTATAATTATTAATATTGCTATCTTATAATAAATAAATATTATTTATTTTTAGTAGAGGTGTTTTAGTAAAGAGCATTAACATGCATAACTATAACCTAACGACACGTGCGATTGTGGGTGGAGTGCGAACACATAACAGGTGATGTCATTACTTTACATCGCAATCTTTGTCACTTTCCGAGCTTCTCGCTAAGGCCCGTACTTAAAAGGCAAAGACTTCAATGACACACTACTCCACTTTACTCTACATATATTTAACTTACGTTATGCAATCCGAACCGGTCACATAAGAATCATTCACAAAAACGCACCTGTTTCCAATCGAAAATACTACAAAACACCAATCGCTTGTATACCTTGTGTACTGCATACCATAGCGCAGGAATGTCGTAAACAGTGATAATGATCATTATTATAGCCGAACTGCATATCCGTTCGTAATGCCCTTGCGGGGTTTGCAAGAAATATTGACGCGGTATTAGTATTTACCTCGATTTAACACTAGTACGGGCACATCACTGGTTGTTTCAGTCACTATGTAGCACTAGCACTGGTATTCGATTTGTTTGACGCGTATTATTGTTTGTTTTCGATGTGTATGGGCACACGCGAGCGCGCGAGCGAGGCACTGGTGCGAGCAGTGACGGAGGCGCTGCGGCAGGTTGCGCGGGAGTGAGGTTCCTACTCCCCCCCGCTCGTCAAGGCTGCTTCGCCCGCGCTACCACCACGTAGAGCAGTGTGACCAGCGAAGGTTTTGGCGCGTTTTCTGACTTTTGTGTCTGACCATCTGAGATCTGCCTCCGTATACAACAATAAGCGCACTTTTTTTTTAAATACAATAGTGGCCATACTAGCGAGACTTTTGCCTTGTGGTAAACAGTATCATACCTACACCACAATAGCACTGCCAGAATTGTGAACTTGCGAACAAAAGCCTGCGCCGCATTGCACTGCGCTCGTCACTCTGAAATATTATATGTCAAATCTCTACATGCCCAGTATTTTTTCTGGTCATGTTACCCTTCAAACAGAAACACAGTAATGCTTCACACTACTGCTTGGCCGTTGAATAACTGGCAAAGGTGTGGCACTTCCCCAGGCGGACTCTGCAATTGATTCCAGGTTGTACCAGTTTATTACTTAATGTAACCAGGCAGATTGTGGTCAAATGCAAACCTTGTCTAATATCTTTCTCGTGAAAATGCTCGTTTATTCAAAAAGTAACATTTTCGAAAGTTCTTTGAAAATCGCAATCATCTGTGAGCCTGTTTTTGGTGTCGTCTTTTTTATCCACAGCAACGCGTGACAGGAATAGATCGTTTGGAATAAAAAAGGAACGGCTTTTTTAAAGTGAAAAACAAGCTACTTTATTGACTGGTAAAAACTGGCAGCACCGAGGAGTGACGACAGTTGTGCCCATTTATGTCTTTGGACACGGCCGGCGGCCACCGCGGCCATATGGTGTCTTGTGCTCGCACCGATTAACTTTTTTCAATGGAATTCCGTAATGGTAGGTGGCAAATCGTCCGAAGGTGTGGGAAATCGTTAAAAAAATGTTTTTTTTTACACTTGATAGCTGCCTGTAACGTCTATTTTCCGGTATGTTGATGACACATAATAACAGTCATCATAAAAATTATACAGGAATGGTTGACTCTTTCTCAGAGATTCTTACCGACTCATAAAGGGGTCTGCCCACTATGCCGTACCTACGACACCATGACTGTGCTAGGAACGTATCAGGCAAAAAGAAATCATTGTATTGAAAAGTATGACACTATTCCCACTAGACTGCTCCGTCACCGACCAACACCGTCGCGTACCATGCACGGAGCAAATTGTCGACGAGAATATTTTGCTGACACCTAATCCACGCTCCATGCATGGCCCACGACGTTGCCAAAACACTGTGCGCAGGCGGCGTCTCCTATTGATTCCTATCGGATATGGTGGATTTTGCATACGGGCATCATACAGGATGCATACGGACACAGAACGCCGTTGATTCGTTTCAGAGGGCATTGTAGAGCGTATCGTGTTGCTTTCGGTTCCTGATACGTTCCTAGCAAGGCCTTAGTGTGGTACGGAGTAGTGGATAGACTCCTTTAACCTAAGTATAATATAACTCGTTTTTTATTTGTCTTTTTTCTTTGTCCTTGATATATGTTAAGTGAAGGTAGAGTCGAAAATAGTAAACTCCTCTAGCCTGGAATAAGAACACACAATGCTTTTGAGTGGAGCTGCCGAAACACACGGTTCGCTGCTTGGTGGCAAGTTTTCAACTTAAGAGTGGTAGCTAACCAGCTGACTATTAGAAAGTACACCACGCTATGGTTTTCTCACAATGTTTCCCTACACTGGCAGCACAAACTCGTTATTGGGATTTAAACCCACTCCTTTGACGTGCAAATCTAGCTCTTTTACTGCTTAGCTGTCATCGCTACAAAAAAACAACAAACAAAGGTGATTGATTCGATTCTTCTAGGCAAGCGTGCTCCATCGTAGTCCATCGCAGCGTGCTGTATTTTCGTTTATCATCAGACGAGATGGCAGTCAAACGCAAGCCTATAAAAACATTAAAAAAAAACCAATTAATTTAACCAAAGATACCTTCCTAAAATTTTACATACTATTTTTTATCTATTAGGCCAAAATAACTTGCTCATACAGTCGCTAAATTAGGACATGATATACTCATGATCCAAATCACCCGTTTTCTCATTAACATACCTATGTCATTCTTATAATAAGTAGTATGAATACAATTATTGGTATGAATCAACGGAACTCGATCTTGTGTTCGGGCCTAATATGGCGTCTGTGGCATGTTATCGCTGCAATCATCCACATTTGGCTGAAGAGGCCTTGCAGGCATGATTTACGGACTTTTACGCTGATACAGAATGAATGGATAGAAACCGTGAAGTAAAATAAGAAATTTATATAGTTATGAAAAATCACGCCCGGTAAAATTACTGAGAATAACATTACAAAGGTTTAAAAATAAATAAAATTTCAATCCAAGCCAGTTTTCATTCATTAAACTGGAAAAAATCTAAAATAAAAATTTTAGGTAGGTACTAAAACTCGTTTAGATCAAACTGATATTTTGCTGGACCTTTGTATGTTATCTTAAAAGAAGTATATGAGGAAAACCAAGAAATTGTGATAATTCAAATGTGCTCTGTTTGTACATTTTACAACCAGGCCGAATATTTCTCACCCCCGAAATATATTTACGCGAAGTCAGCAACACACGAAGCAAATCTCATATTGCCGACGTTGTGTATTTCTGAAGAGCGTACTTGTCTGCACGATTTATTAGTGTTTGTTGTGTAAAGGAAAGGAAAATGTTTCCGTAATTTATGCTCACATAAATTATTAATACACAGTCCTCCGTGGCCGTGCAGCTATCGAGGAAGAGTTAAATTGGATTCAAGGGTCGCTTGACGCGGGTTTGGTCAAGCGAGACCCTTTATGCAAAAGAGAATTTTGTCGATTTGAAATTCTTTGGCATATTCAACGCTTTAAAACATCCCGGGTGACATTTTTATGAGGGTTTTATAAAAGGTACCTTACCTACAATTTCAAATCATGTTTTGATTTAATACCTGAGCCAAAATGTATGTAGTAAGTAGGTATTCGTGTAATTTTGAGGAGGTACTAAATGCCCTATTCATTATAAAAAGGGCCATGATCCTATTTCGAAGACATTTCAGATTTCAGAGGAATGGGAAATTCCAGAGATTTCTAATTCTGAATACGGCAAATAATGTCGGACTCCGTTGTCAGGTATATTTATGTCTGTTCTTTTTAGGATCGATCACAGTATGCCGGGGCCGCAGAGGGGCGGCGCGGGCCGCATCACTACGAAAAATGCTTGCTTAGCACATTACCTTTTCGGCCTTTTAGCGCATTGACGGATGTCGAGCTCAATTTACGCACATGAAGTATGCCACTACTGCAGGCGCAGCAGGGCGGGGCGGGCCGCATCGCACACACGCGGATTCCGTCGCGCTATAATCCGACCCGCTCCGCCCCGGCATAGTGTGCGATAGTTCATATTATAAAATTTATGAAAGCGATCAAGGCGGTTTTTGAGACCCGTTCAGCTGCGGCCCGTCATGATGTGCTCAATCCTTTAGTCAAAACAACATTATTAAGCATTAAAACACCAACACGCAATTGGGTAGCTTTGTGGATATGATCCAATCGCCCTGTGAAGGTATGCCTATGTCCATAAATCATTGACTCTTTGATCGAAGCCAGCAATGGATTACCAGGCTGGTTATACCTGAAAAATTATGTTCTTATTTGTTCTTGTTTAACGTCATTTTGCATTGTGATGTTTTGTTGTGTGTTTTGTGGTTATAAGCGCTTTAAACATAAAGCGCTTATAACCCTTTGATTATACCGGGTGTTAGTTTGAACACCGTTATCCTTCTAGGATATCATTGTACTCATCATTATGAACAACTTTTACTATAAGGCCAACCCTGAAATCTCGAAAAAAAACAGCTGTTCCATACATTTTGTCCAAGATCAATGAACCTAACACCCTGTATACGAAAGAGAGAGCTAGATCCTCCAAGTTATAACCGCATCTCTCCAGATTGAAAACGAATGTACAACTTCACTAAGTAGTGTTGTTGGTAGGTAGGTATACGTGTAACCAACGTTTTGCTTACCATCAGGCTGTCAGACGGCTTATGTTTGCCCCCTACATACTACTTGTTTTCTGGTTGCCTGGAGGATATCGCTCTTAGCTGTTAGCAGCATTTAGGCCATTTTTGCTCAGACTTTGTATTTTTTTTGGTGGGGAAATAAACCTACGTACAATATTCAACAAAGCATCACAGAGGCTTCTATTATCTTAGTAAAGTGAACTCAGTGCATACAACAGATATGTACATACTTTATATATTATGTATATACTCAGATATGCACTTATCTATAAAAACGTGGTAGGCTCCAAGAATATTACTCTTGAATAAATTTGAATGCTTGAGTTGACAACTAACACTTGCCCTGCGGGTCGCAGGTGTCGGCTTCGAGAAACCATAAAAATCGGCCCCGAAAATATGAAAGACCATAATTTTGCTCCTTCGGGAAAAATAAATTGAAGCATATGATTTGAAACGTTCCCAATATAACTACGACTATAACTAAAATAAGTATAGTAATGTGTAATGTTCATAGCACTACTTAAGTACTATATTGTATCACACCTCCATAAGCTATGGACTGATAGTAGAGTAGACACAAGGCAGTCAAGGTATTTTATTGAAATCATCTATTCTTAAACTGTAATATAACTAAAAATAAAGTTCAATACCCCACGGCTGTAAAGCACAGGTGCTAAACAGGACGCAACTGCACGCGCGTCGGGCTCTGTTTTCACTCTTTGAAAAAGGTCACTTGATGTGATCGAAACTATAGTCGGAGTATCCGATTTAATTAAACGTGAGAATTCCCGTATAAATAAAACAAAAATGTAAAGTAGGTACTTAAGTATTTCACAAAGTTTATAATTTGTTAATTAAAATAACTATGTTTGAATGACTATTAAAGCATTATAATATTATCTTGGGTTCGAATAAAACTAATTTTCATTCTAATAATCAGTAAAATCCTATGCGTGACGGTGAGACATTAGGGAAAATTTTAGCTTGCCCTACTTGTTTGTTTTTTGGGTCATATTACGTTTTTTTTTACGATTAGGATTGCGTTTGACTGCCATCTCGTCTGATGTTAAACGAAGATACAACCTACGATGGAGCACGTTTGCCTAGAAGACACCGATTCACTCGCGACTTGAAGACACCCAGATTATAATTATCGGGTAAAACCCACTCGGGCAGCGCATTTCACTGTTCCGCTGTTTTAATTGAAAATTTACCCCCTTCCTGTTGACAGATTGGAATGATATTTGATAAACATCCCTTCAGATCTTTTGACAAAACGGAGAGAGAAAGCTAGATCCTCCAAGCAAAACCGCTTTACTTGTAAACGAGTGTTACCATTTTATTAGTAGGCTTTTTTTTTAACCCAAGTTGATTGTGACTATCGACTTGGGATGAAAAAAGTCTACTTCGTACTACGTCTAAACGTTTTATCGCCTAGAAACTTTCATAACATCACAGATAAAATAATCATCGTTGACAGCCATAAGACGTCCACTACTGGACGAAAGTCTCCCCCTTAATAGGGAGGGGTTGCCATAATCCCCACGCTTGGTAGACGGCTTGGGGATCGCAGTGTTACCACCGTTAACCAAGAGGACGCTGATGCCCGATTATTAGAATAAAAAATATATTAAAATAATACTATACTAGTAATTATATGAATATTTTTACATTCTTTCGTCAAAATTGGTTATTAAGGCTGTAAGGGAAAACTGCAGAAAAGCTATAATCCTACTGTCCGTTTAGTCGTGAAAATAAATACCTACATGTAAGTTCTTAATACTCTTCCTCAACGTGCATTGATTGTAATTAAGCCAAGTTTATAGAACAACGCAAATCAGCTAAATCAGCTGCTTCAGTAAATCGTTTTATTTAATGTTTAAAATTACATTTAACACGGTAAGTTAGTAAATAAATATACACCACTATTTTTTATTAATATCTTAAACTTTAAGGGGTCATTGTACGTAATTATGAACAACTTTTCCTATGGGACCAAACTTGAAATCGCGAAAAAATACTGCTGTTACATACAAAAAGTTCATTGATCTTGGTTAGAATGTATGGAATGTATTTTTTTTGCGATTTCAGGGTTGACCCCACAGGAAAAGTTGTTGATAATGATGAGTACAATGACCCCTATGACCCCTTAAAGTTTTAGACATTCATAAAAAATAGTGATGTATAGGTAGTAGATACAACAGCAGCGGCAGCCTCGGATCTCGATACGTCATACACTTTAACTTGAAATTGTGAAATTCAGATTGAATTCCCGTGTTTACAGGGCGCAGGTGAAATATTTCAGGAAATTTTTCAATAGGTGAATGAAAAATGGAATTGATTCGACTGCAAATGCATCTTTCAGCGCGTTCGTTGGTAAGTAGCAGATGTGGCTAGAAACTACATAACTTTATTTTCGACATCCAACTCGAAAGGTAACAACTATAATGGATATTTATTGTGTTTGTGTTGTTCCTTGAACAGATGTAATAAGGAATATGGCAAGAAAGTAGAAGAAGCGGAACAAAGAATTATGATCAGAGTAAGTAAAAAGACGCATAATCTGCCTTCACCAAAGCGAAAAGTTGTGATTGTATTTGTAGTTGTGATTGTATTTGCTAAGACAAAACCACACGCAAGCAACGCCCATTTAACTCCTTGAGAAAGTAGACATTTCGCGACAATCTGCGACAATGTCACCGACGGTTACATCGTAAAACACAACTTTAATACCAGAACGATTACCGTACCGTTACGGTTACCGTTGTTGTTGTTGTAAGTTGTGCTTTGCTTAGTTTGGGGCTAGATGGCGCTGTGTGAAAAAATGTCCTGCGATATTTTATTTATTTATTTTATTTATTTATTTATCTATCTAATCTGTATAATATGTAAGTATGTTGTAATAAAATAACAAGCAAAAGCACTAAGTTTACATATTTTTGATTAGTAAACATTATACCTATAATAGATCTACTCTATATTTCATCGCAGCTTATGCCGTATAAATAAAACAAAAATTTCTCCTTGTGTGTTAGAGTTTTATAGAGTCTCCTTTTTTAGAGAGAACTTAGAGAGTCAGGGTTTGCAAGTTGAAGTGGCAATGGGCAGGCCACATCGAAGAACTGATAACCGATGGGGAAGAAAAGTTCTACAGTAGAGACCGCGAACCAGAAGACGCAGCGTAGGTAGGCCTCCCACTAGGTGGACCGACGATATGAAAGTCGCGGGCAAACGGTGGATGCAAATGGCAGTTTGTCGTACAGTAGGGAGGCCTTCGTTCAGCACTGGACGTCTCCGGGCTGATGATGATGATACCTATAGTATACTATACACACGCTTAAATAAACCTAGCTACTTCTACAGCCTTCTAACTGATGACCGATGTGTAGCGGTCATCGGTGGGGTAGCTTGTCTGACATCATAAGACCGGCCCCGGGTTCGATTCCGGGCCGCGCCACGAAACAACTTCTTCTGTTCTGTGTTATGTTGCTTGATTTGCGTTATTTTAAAGTGTTCTAATAGAGTTTCATGGAAAACAATAACATAACATACACATACCCTATAAGACACTTACAATAGGGAATATGCATGTGTTTCAATTATTGAAAATAATAGGATAAATTGAGAGTTTAACTGAATCTGATGCTTACGTCGAAAAATAATTGTAATCGGCTGGTAAAGTTAAGAAACATAAGCGTTCAAAGTATTTGGGAGGGAGTCATCTGTCGCTTTCTAGCAAAACACGTGCATAGTATAGAACTTGTTTATTCCTGTCTAACATGAAACTAAAATGTTTATAACTTCGTTATTTGTACACATATTAAAAATTTACATTCGATGATTGTTTTGTTGCTTTTTAGTGAGTCAATAAAAAAACACATGCATATTCCCTATTCTACAGGAGCATGTAGGCAGCATTACGTCAATAAATGCAAAAAGCTTAGAATACATATCACCAAACATTGAACCCGCAGAAAAGCGAAGACCCTACTCTTCTCTTCAGTGATTGAACCTATTGATTTTGTTGACAATTTAAATATTAGTCTGTTTAGAAATTGAACCTTCTAAAAATATCAAAGCGGTCGCCCTTAATTTAATTTCTGTTGCTCTTTACTCCTGCTAACCTCAAAATCTTTTCCGCATTTCGAAGTGCTAGAGATCACTGATAGGACAATGATACAAACAGCTCTGTCCTTTCCCGCTTTCTAATGACCACAGGGACCCCTTGCCATTTGCCGCTGAATCGTAAAAATGTTAATTCAATTTCATGAAACGAATGAGCGATGTCGTAAAGTCAAACGCGACCTTTTTCTGACTTTGGTATGTAGGAGTAACATAGCTGTGTTGTACGAGAAGATAATTAAAGACTTGGGCTTACGGACAGTGTGTGTGACCTACGTCCTTGTATAATACTGGTCGTAACTAGGTAAACATGCCAAGTTTACTACTTATGTGCCTACTCAGGTCGCATATTCGTACCTACATACATATATTTGTGTATATACGTGCGAAAATAAGATAAGATCTCACTGCCTATTTAACATATTATACAAAAACAAACCGATTGTATAGATCGCCAGTGAAGTCTAGAGATAATCCAAATGCACTAGCGTTCACTGACAGTCGACAGCGTATCGAGCCATGCTGACGGCATTGCTACGTTATGTCGCCATAATGGTAAGTCTTATGCGTTAGACCAACGTCATTGGTTAGACAAAATAAATGCCAGCATTAAAAAAAAAATTACTTATCCAGAGCGAGCAGTTTTTAGTTGATCTCTACTTAAAAACTCTTTAAAGTTAACAACAACAAGCTAAAAAAGCTAACGTCAGTTTGAACCATGCCATTAAGTAAGACAATTTTTATTTCCTATTTTCCATGCAGATATGGTTTCATGTATAACTAAACTTATTCGGGAAATTCGGTCGAGTCTAACTAACACTTCAAGTCTCCCGTACCAACAGACAATACATGACTCTAGAAATGCTTTCTTCTTACACCCCTATTATTTTTATCGATAAGAAATTTTCGGGTATAACCAAACAGATATTTTAAAATGAAAGTGAGGCTTGAGAAATTGCCACAGACAGTCGTAATTTTTTTTACATAAAGTTTTGGGAGTAACCGCAATCCCAACTTTCTAGTGGTCACATGAATTAAACCGCTGCTACACGAATTATACGGTGGTGGTTTGTTTGTTTTCCACGCAAACTAACCACACCCCACTTTGATAATGTCTAGTTAACTTAACATTTTTAACTACCATTCATTTATGTTTAAATATTTTTTACTTTCCTTTTTTGATGTACAGCTTTGGTTACCTCTAATAGCGCTGGCGTAATTAAGAGCGTTCACTAAATATAGCGTTGATTGACGTCACTGAAGATTTCCTAAAGAGCGTTGTTTGACACCGTCAGTAGCGGAGCCGCTATTTGAATGACGGCCGTACTTTACGGAGTTGAAAAGTCATTGAATGTTTTTTTATAGGCGTTGTACATAGCGGCCGTCTTTTTACGATTATCACGAGGCGCCCGCTAAATGAAGCCACTGCTATTGGACGAAACCAAAGCTTTACTTTTTGTATTGTTATGAAAAATTATGTAGCATAGTGGGATAGGTACATTTTATTTTATTTATACAGGATCACCGGGCGTGATCGAAACTATAGTCGGAGCATCAGACTTAATTAAACGTTACTAATCCATTATCCAGTATAAATAAAGCAAAATCATTCATAATTCATTTTATTACTTGCAAATTAGGTAAACAAACAATTGCAATCTAATATTATAAATCTAGATAAGCACTCTATTTTCACTAAAAGCGTGCAAGTATTTGAAGAAAAAATAATTATTTATATAGGAAGTAAAATTCTTGAGTTATGGCCATACGCATCATAATACTGTTGTATTTTTATTGTACTTTCTAAAATCTTTAAGAGATAGATTGCAATTAGCAATAGATTAATTTTATGGTAGCCTTCCAGTGTAGTAGATGTGACTCACAAATTGCAATTTTATTTAATTAGAACTAGCAACCTTTGGTTTCGCCCGATATCAGAACCGTATCTTTTTACACGACTGCCAAACAAAAGAAGTGTAATGTTTTTAGCGGTCATGTATTATATGTATGTGAGTTTCTTTATTCCACCTTGACCCCACCTTTTGTGTTGTGGTAGGACTCTACTGCAGAGTCCGCCTGGGGAAGTACCACACGTTTGCCGATTATTCAACCGGCAATCAGTAGTCTGCAAGCATTACTGTGTTCCGGTCTGAAGGGGCAAATTTTGGGTATGAAGAGATTTAACATCTGATATCTCAGGGTGATGAGCGCGTAGTGCAGTGCGGCGCAGGATTGTATTCACAAGTTCACAATTCTGGCACTGCTACTGTTAGTGACAGGCGTGACGCTTACCACCAGGTGAAAGTCTTGCAAGTCTCGTCACTAGACCAAAAGTAAAAATAAAACTTCTAAATGCCTGAACAGGTTTGGATGTCGAGGATACCGTTAGAACCCTTACATCATCCTGTGTGTTCGAGGCTATAAACTATTGAATAAAAATAACAACAATGTCACAGTTATATGGCGCCATTTTCTAATGTGAAAATTGTTTTACAGGTAGTTGTGCTTTTTAATTATTTTAATTAGATGTCTTATTCCGGGATAAAAAGATCCAAAATCCAGATTTTCAGGTAATCCATGTACATATTTGACAAGCACTGTGTGGGTATAGAACTCACTATCAATCTTTATCACTGTGTATCCTTCGGAGAATACAACTAATAATACAATAATACTAATAATTTTTTTAATACAATAGTGGCTTCAAGTCTTGAACAAACAGGTTCCCATCCCACACACACATAAACTTTTGCACTACATAGTACACCCACCTACACATTCAAGTAATTAGTTAGAAACAAGGTATATATGTTAAAATTTTGTACTAAAATCATAGCTGCATTATTATCTTCTCAGCAATGCAGTACATTATAGTCAGTAAGATTATTACTGTAATGTTGCAATTCTTTTGTAACAGTAATGTGCTTACTTAAAGGTAGAGCTGCATTCTTAGATCAAATATACTAGATACACCAGCGAAATAATAACAAGCCAGACGAAAATCCTTCCTCCGAGAGATACAATCTCTATGAAAATCAAACTTCAAAAGTGGACCCGCGCCAATGCTTACTTGTAACAGATATCATACCTCCCCAGCTAATATAAAAAAGTCCACAAGCGGATAGTTTCATTTTAATAATGAACTTTAACACCCTGTAATAGCGTTGTAAAATATTTGGCATCGTAGCACACGCGACTGAGAGCAAAATAAGGCATATTACACTATTTGTGCCTTGTTTTGACGGTGCCGTTTTCGAGCGGCGATCGGTATATCGATATATTTCATCGCAGGCTGAATTATAATGCTACATGTGATCAATGATCATGCGATAAATGTTTTGTTTACAGGACATACACTTAGGAGACCAAAAATTACCCTCGATTCCACATCACAACATTGAACACTGTTGTGTTCTGTTCAATATTGGAATCGATCAGAATAAGAATAAATATTCACAAACACTCACCAATTGCCTGTCTATTATTCTCCTATGTAAAAAAATGCTTGATATGTTTTTTTTTTACAATATAACGGCGTACTCTACTAAACAAGCTCACATCAACTAAATATCCCACTCTTGTCTCCAATTCGACATAAATAACGAGGCTAGACTTTAATTTGAAATGAAACAAACATTTACTTAGTATTTTTCTTTAGGCGATATTAGGATGAAGAGTTTCACCTTTAACTGTGCATAATATATGGTATTACAATTCAAATATATCCTTCAAAAGTTTTTTTAGGTTTATTACGTAAGTGTCGGGACATAACAATGGGACATGCACGCTTGCAGTGCTGTGTGATTTGATTGTTTATGCTTAACATTATCATGTGGCGAAAACGTCATAAATGTGACTTTCAAAATGTTTTATTCAGTAGTTATGACGTAAAATTCATGAAATGGATAAAAGTGTCTGTATGTTACTGTTGCAACAATTGCAATACTAACGTAATTTAACTTTAAGCAGCATTTTTAAGTAAGAGTCTTTAGCTTGGGAGAAACCTTGAAAAGAGGTTAATTTTCGTTGGAAGATAACTGACTTATATGAGATTGTACATCCACTAAAACCGCCCCGATGACATATCTCCTGCTTGGCCGAGTAGAGAAATAGCTCCGCCACCTATAATGGAATGAATGTATTGGGGTCTGTTAGAGCCTTAAGTGTAGCTGATAGGCTAGACCATTATGTCGGTTTTTTATTTAATTGATTGACGAGGTGAGCAAGACGTTCGCGTGGTGGTAACCATCACGTCTGCCCGTAACAGTAGCAGTGCTAGAATTGTCAACTAGCCAATTAACAAAATCATACGCCCTCGGAGGAACTAGCTCTCTCTCTCTATATATAATCAAAGCATACGCCGCACAGCAATGCGCTCGTCACCGTGAGTTTTTAAATGTCAAATCTCTGCATGGCCAGTAATTTCTCTGGTAACATTTTCTTTCAAACCGAAAAACAATATTGTTTGCATTCTACTGCTTGGCGGTTGAATAACTGGCAAAGGGGTGGTTCCCCAGGTGGACTCTGCAATTGCGTCCTACCACTACAGAATCGTGGATATAAATATCAATTTTTTTTTTGATTTCCTTCAAAATTTAATACCTGCTATACCCAATGTAAAATTGTTGGTAAAATCCTTTTACCTTTCCTTTCCTTAAAATAGCTGCATACTCGTAACTGCTAGTATAAACTAGCATCTGCGGCACCTAAAATTGGCAAATCCAATCATTCGGGTGGACCATCTGCCTCGCTGCCCGCAAAGAGCCGTCCTATATACGGCTGTAGGTAACCACGGAAGTGTTTGTAGATATCTTGAAGCCAATCACGTAGCTCCGACTGGACGATGTGTCCCTAGAATGTCTAAGAAGCTAAGAAAGACAGTACGCGACGTGAGTTTGCTTGCATGGAAAAGGATAGGGTTATCGAGGTAACTCAGGAGGTGTAGGTTACGTATAACAATTATACACAAGGTTACGCGTGTCGGCATTACTAAGCCGAAAGGAGGTCATTATACTCATCATTGTGAACAACTTTTTCAGCCTGAATTCGCGAAAAAAACCTGATATTCCATACATTTTGTTGAGGGTGAATTGCATTTGTCAATGGCGCCGCTGATGTTTTGCTAATTCAGGGTTGGCCCCATAGTAAATGTTGGTCCTCCCCACAGATCATATAGCCTGTTGATGGCTCTTGAATATAATTTCTCCTACAAACACGACTCACCGTTGCGGGCAGGGGGCGAGGTAACATTCTATGCTTGCAATTGGGCAATCACTGGGATGACGCAATCTGAGTTATGAAATACAATGAGATTCTAACGTACTCGCAGTGGCTAGCAGTGGTTTTTAAACTACTAATTTTCGCTTGAGGGGAAGTCGGACGATCATTCAACAGGATGAACATCCAAAGTTTTTGATTTTGAACATTTAGTTAAATAAATAAATCAACCCTGACTAATATGAACTACTTTACAACACAAATTTTTAAATGATAGCCAAGAACTAACGCAGCTAACATTACAATAAAAATAACTAAAATAAATTCGGTGCACTAGTTTCAGTCTATGATGCTGCAGTCTACATAGTCGTACGATATATCAAGCCAAGCATATCAACACCATAACACCTATCTTTGCGTCGGAAGTTAAAATGACCATAGTTTTTCTGTTACTGCACTACTCCACCCTAAGTTTGCCTGGAAGAGATTAGCATTCGTTAGACTAGCTGTTAAGTTGTATACTTTTGTGCTTAGATCTATAGTAATAGATACACAGTCTCTATGAAAATCAAACCTCAAAAGTGGGTCCGCGCCAATGCTTACTTATACATATATCATATCTATTCGGCTAATATAAAAAAGCCCACAGGCGGATATTATTTCATTTTATTAATGAACCTTAACACCCTGTAATAGCGTTGTAAAATATTTGTAAGCGTGTAAATATTCGGCATCGTAACACGTCACACGATTGGCGCGGTCACACGAGAGCAAAATAAGGCATATTACGATATTTATGCCTTGTTTTCACGGTGCCGTTTTCGAGCGGCGATCGGAGTTCTACCCTATATTTCATCGCAGCTTTTGTGTTCATTTTTTTGTGAACAATAGATATTAATAAAAGGTTAATTTATCTATCTACTTATGACCTTTGTCTACCCTTGTCGCTTCAGGACGTAGTTAAAATAAATCTATGTTGGTTTATTAGTACCTCATGACAACCCTAGGTTATAAAAACGTGAGTAAATGCTTGTATTGAGTCTACTTTAGATTTAAGTAAAGCTTCTGCTGCAAGTGGTATACTATCCTGCATGTAGGGCCATCTGTTTATTTTATAACAAATCCTTGTTCAAGTGCTACTTGGAGCGTTGAGAAATTGTGCAATGAACTAACTTTCAATACCTATATACCAACATTAAGCAATAAAAATAAAAATAAACAGAAAAAAGTTAAGATATTTCGTGGTAAACATTACTGAGCCGTATTTAGCTGCTTGGCCACGTTACTTGGTGAACAAACAACCACAGGGATAGACGAGTTCTAGAATGGAGACCACGTTTGGGCAAGTTTAATGTAGGACAGTTAGAGTGACGACCTGTTAAAGCAACGGACAAAAACTGGACAGAGAGTTTCCGATCGAGCTCAGTGGCGCACATTAGGCGTCCTCCCTCCAGTCAGCAGTGCCAAATAAAATGATGATGATAATGGCATTATGGCGTGGGGATTATGGCGACTAAAAATATAAAATGTTCATGGATCTTGTGATAAAGTGTATGGAACAGCTGATTTATTTTTTGTGATTTTACAAAAATGGTTCAACATTATGTTGTTCGTTATCTATGCTCTCCCTATTAAAGGAGGCCTTCGTGTAGCAGTGGACGTTACTGGTGTCAAGAATAATATTTCAAAATCATTAGTACGGAAAAACGACGTCCTAGTTGCAAGTTACTTCATATCCTAAATGTTCTCTACGTTCAACATACTACATACTATACTTCACTCCACTTGACTTCAACAGCCAGAAGACGTCCACTGCTGGACGAAGGGGTAACGAACAACATAATGTTGAACAATTTTTGTAAATTCATAAAAGTAAATCAGCTGTTCCATACACTTTATCACAAGATCCATGAACATTTTATATGGAAAAGCTGTTTTTTTTTCGTGATTTTTCTATAGTTGTAGAAAAAAATATGTTTGTTATCTTGTATACAACATGCTCACGACGGCTCCCTTTACGATTCAATAGCATCGTGTGTGTATAGTAGGATCTCTATACGAAGGATTTTGTAATCAATCTTCTATATAGTCGAAAAGTATAGCAGAAAGTTCAGACAAATTTTAAAACTAAATTAGCTTGCACCCTCGACTGTCCGCCTACATAATTGGCTCGTAATCACTATTCCTTCCCTTATTGAATTAAAAGGCTGTGAGCGTAATTAAGACTATTAGTTTTCAGTGCCAGCGTAAATTCGACTTAATTTCAAATTTATAATGGGTCGGTGACGGCAGCGACCAAATTTATGACAGTGAATAAGAAGTTTAACTTGGGAAACTAATATACAAAACCTTTTGCGTCGACGCCACATGTGACAAAATGCTCACCTCTATCTTGCGCTTGTGTATTGTGTTGTGTGGTATTGCGATACCAATGGCAAAGGAGCCAGAGTTTAAGGCACTTTACCCATTGGTAATGGTATGGATATAATATATGGTTAGTTTAAGCGTTAGCGTGCTTTGATGTACCTATAAGTTTTAATAATTTTAGTTATAATATATCCATTATGTTAATCGCTTTTTGACAGGAGAAAATTGGACGACATAACATTGTAAAGCGTCTAGCAAATTTTATACCATAGAAATAAATACGTTGTGATATTATGTACGTGATCTAGCATTACGCCTACAACGTTACGTCGACAGTAGTAGAACCTGACTGACTTAACCAATAGTATAACGCAAATAATCAATAGATACACTTAGCGAACTGGAAATGAGTTTGGTAAGTATCTCGACCGCGAAAAACTTGACCACTTGGTCGAGATTTGACACACCTTTGATTTTTTATTATTATTTTATCGTAGTTAACTCGACCATAGCACTAACGGAGATTAGCACAGTCAGGAAAAAAGTGTTTTAATAATTTATGAATTGATTATAAAATAAAATAAAAGTTATATAACGGGTTCTTTTTTTCATTTTTTTTTTGATATTTGTTTTTATTTGTAATTTTTTTCTTATTTACTTAATCACGGTAAATATCCCGTTAATAATAATAGAACTTTTGTAAACAACCGTGATAGTTTAAAACGGTGTTTTAAAATAAAACAAAATGAAATGTTATAAAGATAGTAGAAGATCCGATGAACAACGACCTTCACCCATCTGTTTAGTCGATGAAAATTGTTTGCTATCAAAATTAAGTATGTTAGAAAATACATCGGGAGTGGGTTGACAAAAAAAAACCGGGCAAGGCAAAATTAAATAAAAAAAAAAAAAATATTGCACATATGAGTTTAACGAATACTTTTAATAGCAATCGAAAGTATGAAGCCTATAGAATATGCAAACGTTGGGTTGTCTGTTTTTTCCTGTGGTAACTACTGGGTTGGCAGGTATAAACAGAGGTACATATTGTTGATACTAGTTATTTTCCCTTTTTGTTTATTAAATAAATCAATATCAATAAATAAATCAATATCAATTAATCAATAAATCAATCATCGGATCTTGAACTCTTATATTATATATAAATAAATATCGGTGGACATATTTATTTGATTATTCTGTAAGATTTATTTATATTTATTTATACATACTTAATTAAAGCTCTGATTACCAACAAACATGATAGTATTCTCAACATCTTGCAATCGATTTCTAAAGTCATTTTCACAGATGAGCCAAGTTTTAATTCAGTTTTGACTGCCAGCCGTGTGGCTCGCGTACAAATCGAAATTTCAGTACCAAACAGCGCCCACCGAGACTCGATCTGAATTACGCAAACGCGGTAGAAATTGCTGTTAGTTTCCGACTTTGCTAATAATAGGGTAGATGACTGATGTTTTTATCGTTAAAACCAATAGCTTTGATGAAGAATTTAAGTGAATATAGTATGTATATTGAAACAATAATTAAAATCGGTTAATAATGTTCTGATATATGAGCGTTTAATGTTTTTGTTAGAGACCACTCTGTCCCTTTCCCACAAAACAAAAAATGCCGTCACGCCTTACTTGTCAGAATGGAATGTATATGGCGTACAGAGAAGTGACGTCACGATTTGCTGTTTCTTCTCTCTGTAGGTCTAGCATGATATTCAAATGCTTATAAGTTGCTTATTTTTGATCAGATTTTCGTTTTCTTTTCATTAATCAGCTATATTTATGGGCCACATTTTAATAGGACAATAAAAAAACCAGTCATCTAGCCTATTATGGTTTGGATCACTGAAGAGAGAAGTGAATAGAACGGAAAAGTGACGCGTCGCGCTAGCCGGGCATACGTGCAGATGCACGTATGTGATATAATAATTATATCATGTATAGACTGGGAACACTCAAAAAGTAAAATTCATTGAATAACATATTTATAAGAATGTTTCCATAATATGAGTGATTCTATGCTTTTTTTTAAAATTAATGATGATATGAGTCGTACGGAATACCTACAGACTTTTAAGCAAAAAATTAATAATAAATACTCTTACATAAATATATACATAATATAAAGATGAGGGCAAAAAAGAAAAGCCAGGTAATCATTGGACGAGACTGGCACCTACACCGGACTGGAAAAGATGGCGCGCTGAAAAGAAAACGTACCTACTATTATACTCAGCAGTGGCCGCATAATGATGATGTTGCTATGGTGATGTTAATTATGTTGAAATTACAACCCAATCTATAAAACATCTTATGGTATAATTAATATTTAGTTGAGGACGGAAATTAAAGAAAATTGTTTCCAAAATGGAAATTTGTTGGATTCAAACGTTGCACTTGAGTCGGTAATTAGTTTTTGAGTCGCGGACGGAGGCTGGGGACGAAGAGCAAAAATCACAAAGCAGCGCTATTATATTGGATTTAGCGAGTCGTCGAGCCACTGTTCGGACACTTGAATTAATGAGACCATCTCCAAATCCTAAAATAGCTACAGTTGTGCTGTTCCGGTTGAGGCTCTAATGGTGCTGTGCTGAGACTCCTGAATATTTATCGGACATTGCCATGTTTTTCATAAAATTCAAAGATAATATTTTTTTGATAATTTTTGTATGAAGTGATTCCACACTTATGGTATTTCAGTAACAGGTTGGGAAATTTGGCATCTAAGGCAGAGACTTCTGTAGCTTAATTGGCAAAGCAGTTGGGACGAAAACCATAGAGACTGCTCGTATGCAGATTCGAGCCCTGCCGGAGGTCAAAATTTTTCTTCCTGTTTAACCTTTAAAAACAGATATACTATACTAGGTACTACGTACATACCTATATGTGCAAAATAACTTACCTATCATACTTATAGCTGCTACTGGGTATTAATGTTTCAGGGATACCATGTACCTAACATATATACAAAGACAAGACAACTACACCTAGTACCAGAGCCGATATTCAAATTAACCAATAACGCATCTGCTTTAAAATGTCCACCCAATTTTTTTACTGCCCAGCTAGTACCATCTATTTAAATGTGATAATTTATAGATTATTTTTAATAGAGGTTTTATTGTCGTTAATTAGCAGAGCATTCAAACCAAATCGCACAACACAGCTAGTACATAATTATTTATTCCAGAATATCCAATGACAAAAATGTTAAACCTAGTATTAAACAGCATAATAAATAAATAATGATCCTTTTTAATAGTCCACTCCTGGACATAGGCCTCGCAGGGCAATTGGTGGACTATTGAACTGGACAACCTGACCACCTGACACCAATGATGTCATATGTTTCACTAGATCTGAAGTTTCCGCTTCAAGGAAGCCTCGCCTGAAATAAGCTTGACAACTAATTCAAGCTTTTTTTTTTTTTTTCTTAGTTCTTGGCATCGCACGTTGTGCATTCTGCCAGTGTCAAGTTTATGATTTTTTCAAGTATTTATATGTAAATCAAGTCAAATATGTAATGATATCACAGTCAGTCACACGAAATTAGTCATAGTCGAGTCCAAGTCATGCCCTAGTAAAGTTGTGGCGACTTTACTATGAGCTTATACGGAGTTTTGAAAACAACACAAAAAGACATGTTTCACCACATTATATCACTTGCCCACACTCGTGCACGTAATTCAACACTCAATGAATAAAACACCACCATTTTTAATCATTAATTCGCGAAAATACACAAGTTTAAGAAAATAATAGAATGCAACGACATGATTTTTCCGTGTTCCCGCCAAAACTCCCAATTCAAGCTTTGACGTCTATTATTCTCTATTGCCGATGAATTCGGTTCATATGTCTGATATAAAAAAATATAAAAAATGAGTAAATGTGTCGTAAAAACCTGTGACTCGTGCTCCGAACACACAACAGATGCCATGGAATTTCTTTCCACGTGTTAGTTTGTATTAATATCCGTATTTCACTGCAACTTATTGCAAATTTTCGTAAAAATATTTTCAAAATTATGTGTCATATCATTTTGCTTTCGGTGCTGCCAGGAAATCCTTTTTTGGTTTTCCCCATATATGTGGGAGATTTCTTTTATTTTTTATTTGCTCATATTGCCTTTTTAATTGGTTAACTTCTTAATCAAAGTGATGTATAATAAGTGGTGTAGCCTTTCTTCGCAAGTATTTTAAAGTCAAAACCTATTGAATTCGAGTTCATTCCAGTAAAATCAATACATTTTGCGCTTATATTTCTGAAAAACCAGATGATTTCAATTATGGGTTAGTATTAGAATGGCTAGATCGCAAAATGACTACATTTCATTTAGGCCACGCAATTTGACTAAATCACATCTAGTCCACATCTTAAAATGGTCAATTCGAAAAATTACCATATCGCACATCGATTAAGTCAAATTGCTACTCGGGTACTGTGAGATGTAGTCATTTTGCGATCTAGCCAATCTAATACTAACCACAGTTATTTATTCGATGATCAGATTCAGCTTAACTCTCCACTTATGTTATTATTTTTAATAATTGAAACACATGCATATTCCCTAATAAATAATAGGAAAGTCTCCGACTCTACTTGAACGATGAGGCATTTGTATGTATGTAAATTATGTTTGTTTGTATTAATTTGTTCGATGACATCATGATGATGATGATCAAAATAATGCATATTAATTTGTTCGATGATAGCTTGCGAACCGTTGATATTCGACCTTAAGATTTTTTTTGGCTATAAATTTTGTTGAGGTACTAAAATGGTGATCGGTCACATTACATACATACATTTTGACCTGGGTATGTCCTTAAACTGCAACCAGACCCACCGGAGGACGGGCAGCAGCGTCCTTTTGGTTAACGGTGGTGACCATTCCGATCCCCAAGCCGCCTTCCAAGCGTGGGGATTATAGCAACACCCCTCTATTAAGGAGGCTTGCGTCCAGCAGTGGACGGTTTATGGCTGACGACGAATACATTTTGACTTTGTGGTATGTACTGAAAATATTTTGTAAACTGAAAATGTGTTGTTGTTATATTATGAAAACTGACGTGGTTTTGACACATTTTTGTAAGCAGTTAAGCAGCAGCAGCAAAAAAAGCAGTAAGCATTTTTTTTTTAAATTTTTTTTTTTGTTTTGCATTGGTGTATTTTTTTTTCATTTGTGCTAAGCAGGACGCAGCTGCACGCGCGTCGGGCTCTGTTTTTACTCTTTGAAAAAGGTCACCAGATGTGATCGAAACTATAGTCGGAGTATCCGATTTAATTAAACGTGAGTATTCCCGTATAAATAAAACAAAAATGTGTTGTTGTTAGTTAATTTTTTTAACATTGATGATCCAAAAAAAATGTGAATCTTGCTATTGTACTAAACTTCAATATGTATTCGATATCATGTTATATCGTAGCAGAAGTTTTAGGGAAAATTTTCATCAGGTAGGCAACATCGATTTCGATATCAAGTTTGCGCGAAAACTGGCCAACGACAAAAGAAAATAAAAACTTTTGAAAAAACGGCTCCATATTTTTTAGCGCGATCATATGACGTTTATCAGTCTATGTATTTTTTTTTTAATTATTGGCATCGCACGTTGTGCATTCTGCCAGTGTCAAGTTAATGAATTTACGAGTTTTTTTATTAAAACCAAGTTAAATATGTCATGAAATCACAGTCAGTCACACGAAGTTAGTCATAGTCGAGTCCAAGTCATGCCCTAGTAAAGTTGTGGCGACTTTACTATGAGCTTCTACGGAGTTTTGGAAACAACATGAAAAGACATGCTCCACCACATTATATCACTTGCCCACACTCGTGCACGTAATTCAACACTCAATGAATAAAACACCACCATTTTTAATCATTAATTCGCGAAAAAACACAAGTTAAAGAAAATAATAGAATGCAACGACATGATTTTTTCATGTTCCCGCCAAAACTACCCCCCCCCCCTATGTATTTATCTCTGTCCCTTTCCCACAAAACAATAAATGACGTCACGCCTTACTTGTCAGAATAGAATTTATATGGCGTACTGAGAAGTGACGTCACAATTTGCTGTTTCGTCTCTCTGTCTAGCATGATATTAAAATGCTTATAAGTTGCTTATTTTTGATCAGATTTTCATTTTGTTTTCATTAAATGAAAACAAAATATTCATATAGCTGAATAATATTCAGCTATATTTATGGGCCACATTTTAATAGGACATCATCTAGCCTATTGCTTTACAACATTGTTTTGACAGCCGTTCTACCTACGAAATAGGGCTTTCGCTTTTCTGCTGGTCCAGTTGCAGGTTTGTGGATCCACATACGCCATTCAATCTCTACTTCGGACGTATGCAGGTATCCTCAGAATGTTTTTCTTCGCTGAAAAGCCAATGGTATGAAAAACCTAGTACAGTATTGTACAATCTGTGGTTAAACAAATACATTGCTCCTTTACTATTTGAGAAAGAATATCTCGTACATTTTCAGCAGCGGGTGTAACAAAAAGGAAAATACATAACAACGAATCCGCCCGCCCGAATGTACGTATTATCAGTAGTTGTCACATATGGAAATACGGCCTTATTTGATTTGCACGGCTTTCAAAGGCACCGTAATCCCTCAAACGCATGTCGCGGGTACGTTGACTCGCCCGTAATACTACTTTTGCAAAGCCAAGTTTAAACTTACAACAAAACTAAGCAAAAGCAAAAGTTGAATCTTTGATAGATTATAATAATAGTAAAAGTTCCTAGAATAGGTAATTTTTGACTTGATACACATTTTATACACATTGGTGTAAATTGCGGTAAGTTCGCTTCTGCTAAACGGTTATTGGCCTGAAATTGCGGAAAGTTTTTGCTAGTCTAACATTTAGTGCACACCACAGGTAGGAATTTTTCAAAGTAAGCTAGTTTCATTTGTCAGCGTCAGTGAACGCTGACACACTCGTGTGTTTGTTGTTCGAGTTGGAATTGTGTTACATTTTTTATAAATCCTGGTAATTTTATTACAGCTTTATTCAAAACGAAAATAAAATATTGCAAAAATACTGCATGTAAAAGTTTAGCGCGTCTATATCGACACACACACACACACACACACATCAACATTCGGAAGACATCCACTGCTGGACGAAGGCCTCCCCCGTTGCCATAATCCCACGCTTGGCAGGCGGCTTGATGATCGATACAAATGTATCGATCGAGTTATCGAGTTATCTTTCTCTTCCACACTCAAACATACAAACACGCGCGCGCAAAAACTTTATCAATAATGAAACATATTAGTGTGATAATTTGATACATTTTAATACTCTCCCGCTAATCCGTAGAAGTAGCAGAGAAAGTAGGGAATACTTTATCTAAACTAGCGCGTTGAAAATTACCCCGCTATTACACAGCACAACGGGGTAGCTCATAAATAAAATATCAACAGCAACTAATTATTTAGTGCTCAGCGGTTACGTAGCTATGTTTTAATCTCGTAGGTCCCTCGACGTGGCTCGGTTCACCGCAATATAAAGCAGTAGACTATTTTTAGTTCGTGTGAAGCGATGACAGGTTGAAAATAGAGTCAGCCCTTATCATTGACACAAAGGTAGGCTCAGCATCGAAAATGCCTGCTATCGTTTGCTAACATCTCTTGCGGGACCTTGCGTTCTGTACCTGGTTACTCTATCACTCCTGATAATAAAGTAATAAATATTTTCCTAGTTCGGATTTAGGAACATGACTCCTAAATCTAATGCCTAGGTAAATGACAAAATTGTTAGTAGCTTATTTACATATAAGTAAATATACATTAAGTCAAAATAATTATTTAAAAGTACCTACTTTAAATAAAATAAACGAATTATAAGATTTACAAACCCTATAATATAAGAGTATATACAATGCCTAAATTAATAGCCTCATGGTTGAGGGAAAAGTGGAAGTGGTGGAAGAGTGCTAGCGGCATTGCCACGTTGGATGGTAATGCTTAGTTTTTGGGCAAAATACACGCCACCATTCAGCATTCCGGTCGCCTAACACCTCGACATAACGTTTGGCTAAGCCCCTTTATAAACCATAGACAGCCGACCACAAGGGGAAAAAAATATGACAAAATTAAATTAATTTGTCATTCTGAATCTGGATTGCAATAATTTACTTATCCAAGGTTACGCGTAACGTTTTTACTAAGCCGATAGAAGGTCATTGAATTCATAATTTTAAATAATAAGTAAACTTTTACTACTTATGGGGCCAACACAGAATTCGCGAAAAGCTGGTCCATGGAAAAATTACATTCACCCTCAACAGTAAACAAAATGTATGGAATAAAGTTGGCATTTTTTTGCGTATTCCGATTGGCCCTATCGTAAAGTGGTTCACAATTATGAGTACAATGACCTCTCAGGTTAATAATACCGTTCCGCGTAACCATATATGTATACAAAGAAGTGAAAGAAAAGTTTATCTGTTAATTTTCAGTTTCCCCTCTGCCAAAGCGCAAGTCCAAAACGTCCAAAATTCTTCTTTTAAAAATAATTGTTGACCAACTATTTCTAAACTAACTAACTAGAAGGTACCAGATCTCTTATGTTTAGCGGACACCTAGCGGTAAACTTTTTGGGAGACACAACCCGGCCAGGGAGTCCCGTCCCATATACAATTAGTAAAGTTTATCCCTAACCGGAAAACAAAAACGTTTACGTAAACAAAATTAAACTACATCGTTTGCTCGTTACAACTTTAAAACTAATCTGAAGCTCTGTATTTAATAGAACCTTAAGTAAACGCTTTCTATTTATGAAATGTCATTGTTTCTTACGTACAACTAGCTATTTTTAATACGTTGATTGTTTGGTCTTTGTGACCATAAAAAAAAGCAAAAAATAAATAAAGAGCGCGTCGTTTCGGAGAGCGTTTCGTTAGTCTCGATTATTTGTTGTATAAAAAAAACTTCTTCTTCGCAGAGAGAAACTTCTTCATTTATCATTTAATATCGTCAGCTTATCACCGAAAAATAATTATTATCATATAATTACATAAACTCCTTTTTGAACTCAGTTTTTTTGCGGATGTCTTTAATATAGTATTTGCGATACAACCTCTTGCGTAGGTGTAGTACGGATAGGGCCTACATATGGTACGCATAAATTCTATGTGACACCTTTACAAGCCGTACATAATTATAAATACGTAGTAACACGAGTCTGAAATATCATCCTTACCTAATGTAAATTATGACATGAGTTAGATACTTACATTGGGCATAATCTTAGGGCCTGAGCAGACTTGCTTCTTCAAGCATCGGTGATCAGCGCATTTAATTGCTTTTCGTAGACTCGACGCTACGTTTGATTTCTGTAGAGCCGAACTGGGAGTTTGCCGCATAATAAATCCGCACACAAAGTAAACTCCAGTCGCGACGATCAATCTATTTTAAAGTTCGATGCAGCGACTGGAGAGCTTATACACTTCCGCATACATTCATATATCGATTCAATAATTTATTGACATAATTAAAAGGAACATTCTTATCTTGTAAAGGCGATGTTGCACTGAATCTAGCAAGCAGCTTCGATGGAATCGCTGAAAGGTGCGATTTTGACACCACCATAAGTCACATAAATGTGGTGTAGCATCAAAGTAATCGCTAAAATAAAAGGTACCCGATTTCGATAGGCAATCGAAAGCACCAAAGTCGTCAAAACGCGACGCACGCCGCTGATGCTAAAAGTATCGTATGTGCTGTGGCCCTTACGCGTATCTTGAAACATATTCAAACATGGCCCAGCCGGTAATTATTTAGAGCGCTGTAAACCCAAGGCATGTTCTAAAGAGCATCAAATATGCCTTCCCGGGAAAGTTATGTCACTGACGTTATGTAGATGAGGCCTCATGATGAGGTAAATTTGCACAACATTTGCAAAGTTATTATATTTCGACGAACTTTTCTTTATCTCGACATCTTGCTGATACTTTTTGTGAATAAATATTTTGGAGGATATTTACTTAGCGAGACAAAGTTTATGCTAAATATTTTATTTGTGTCCGTTGTTGAATGCCGAAATTGTTTTTCTTAGAAGTTTTGTAGGATTTAAATTATTTTTGTGAAACTTTAGACTTGTTTACCTCTCTAGAGAAACAATTTTATGCTAAACACTTAGGGCGTCCATTAACTACGTGAGGCATTGGGGGGGAGGGTCGAACCGAATCTTACATCTCACAAGGGGAGGGGGAGAAAATCGCGAAATCACCTCAGGTAATTAATGGATGCCTCCTTACCTACCAACATTTTTTTTAAGTCTGTCTACTCTGTCTGATATATTAACAAATTCTTGATTTTAATTTTTATGAAATTTTTATACTCATTTTAAATTCCACGTCTATCTTAGTCTTAGGAATATATTCCGTATTTTATCTCTAGACATTCTTAGTGCTCATTGGCGAGATTCCAAGGCAAATTTTCCGAAGCTTAAGCTAATTAGTAAAATCATTTCAAAGTTTATCAAAAAATAAGTATAACTTGTATATCAATCATAATAGCTTTAGCTTTTTTATGTTGAATTACTGTTGTATCAGTAAAAGTATTTAGTAGTACTAGTATAGTATTATATATATTTAATCTTAAACGATCATATTGCAAACATATAAAGTGTGTAATAAAAAAATACAAATCAACCAAGTGCAAGTTGATCTTATACTAAGAATTTCTCACAAACCTAAAAATATTGCAAGATTAAACGAACGCAACGAGCACATAACCCTCAGTGCGCAAGTCCGACTCGCACTTGACCAGTTTTATAAGAACTCAAAAGGTTTTACCGCGAATATTAATCAATACAAGTAAGCTATTCAGAGTTTTTGGTGGGCAGGCTACAAAATCAATCAATTATATCGCCGCATTGTATTGCTTTCCTTATAATGTTTTTTTTTGCGTGATAATGTATAAAAAGGTGAAGTTTTATTTATTTAGTGCCGATTTATGCGCACGAGTGTGTGAAAGTGACAGGTATAATGTGGCGAAAAAAGTATTTTTAGTATTGACTTCAAAACTCCGAAAAAGCTTGTACACTTAGTAATTTTTGCAATAATGGCTTTGCTAGGGCAGGATTGGACTCGGCCGTGACTTACTGTGTGACTTTGAATGTGACTCAGATTTTTATTTTACTTAAATTCATCAAAAACTTTCAAATCTACTTGTCACTGGAAAATGCACAAAGTGCGACACCAGAATCATCTTAGGAGGGAAGAAGAAAAAAATCTCTTCAATCATTACACATTTATAGATCTTTATAGAGCTTGGAGGATCTTGCTCTCAAGTTATAGATCCAACTCTCAAGTAACAACAAAGTTTTTTAATTCCGTTCTTGACGCTATTGACATCCGATAACACTAATGCTACCGTCCACTTCCGGGTGAACCCATTACTAACGTCCACCTTTTATCCCTTTTAATGACGGTTCTACAATCGACATGCCTTTGTGCCTCGAATTCGGTGTGAAAACTTTCGACATTGTACGAACTCTGGGGACACGTCCTATTTTCTACAAATAACCAAATAACAGTACATTTGGCTTGAATAGCAGATAACATCGCGGTTTTTGTTTTTTGTTCTTGTTCTGGTTTTTAGAGGGGTTTTTCCTAAATATGATTTCAATTTCAAAAGTCCATCGCGCTGAAACTAGTAAATCTTTCCATCCTAAAGTTTCCTGAAAGAGATCGCTTCCGGCGTTACGAATGTCACTCACAACAAAATAATTTTCAATCTGTTGCCGTCAAAGTCACAAAGCATTTATTTTGTATTGGATTATTTTATTTTCTCGCAATCGTAGTGAAAAGTAGAGTGTAACACACGGTGCTAAAAACCCATTATAATTCGGTTTCTTTTAAAACTACCTCGTATATAATGGGTCATTTTAGCCCCTTGTGTAACAATCTACTATTGTTGCTTACTCATTCCGAATTCGCATCGATCTATGCTCATTATATAAAAGCTCAGGTAGAGCAATCTGAAAAACTAACATTGGAATGTTTGTTTATGTTGCTTTTTGGTTGGGGGTCTTTGATTCGAATACGTGCTTCATGCTTATCATATATCAACTCATACGTGTAATCATCAGCCAGAAAACGTCCACTGCTGGACGAAGCCCTCCCCTTAATCATACGTGTATTGTTTTAAAATCCGAACGTATGAAAAAAAGATATCTAGATGATTTCACACACAATGTAGAGACGGCATCTTTACACCACGAAGAAAAAGATACGTTTCAGTGATGCCTAGACACAAGAATCTACAGTAGTGTTGGTGTCCCTAGACTACTATACTTACTCGCACACTACGATACTCGGCCGCAATTTCTCAGAACACAGATTGCGGACGTGCATACATCACTGTTTTTTGTTTACGAGCAATATAAAGAACACAAATGCAAAAGAACCAAGCGATACGACACCCAGATACAGAGCGAACGTTATTGATAGTGCCTGAAATATGCTCCGTCATTTTGTCTGCAGCTGAAACGAGCTACGTTGTTAGCCGAAGATGTATTGTACGTATTATAGATGAGTTATCTCTGGGGTGGAGTCGGTTTGTTTTTTAAAACGCAACCAGCGACGGTGATAATGGAATGGACGGGCCCAGAACTTGTAAATCGATCAAAATTAACAAGACAACACAATCAAGCATACCTAGCTAAAAGTATGCATATTAAATTTGCCGGAAAATAGAGATAGCGAATCTAATTACTGCAGGACATAAAGAGAACACATGTAACTACATGTATTAGAAGTTTGTATATTTGTATCGTACGGTTCGCATGTAGCAAAAGCAGAGTATGACTAAAGCGAGTGGAAAGCCGGCGCTCAACATATAGTCTTGAAAATGCATATTTCCCGTCCATTCATCTTATCATTGTCGCTGGTCGCAACCTCCGTCGCAACGCGCCAACAAACTGTAATAAAAATGATACTTATGTCTTTTTAACAAAATTGCTACTACGGGCATAAAATAAGATTTTAGAAGCACACAGGTAGCGTTGGCCTTCTGCCACCAGACCGACTTAAATAAAATTTACTGGCCACAACATTTTTGCTTTGCTACGGCGAGGCAACCCAGACGTGCTGCGCACTGGTTAGATTAAAGTTTTGTTAACATGGAAAGGCTATGCCGTACGATTTCCCATGAGATTAAAATAAACACATTTCGGTTTTTCATTCGACTTGAACCTAAACTTCATGGGGTTGGCAAAATGAACATTCTTGATAAGTGTTTGGCGAGATCTATGTTGAAATATATCACTGCACCCACGCGAACGAACGGGTCACGCGGGAACCGCTATTAAATTTGGGACTTCTGTAATAGCTTTTGCGAAATGGTAAAAGTTCGATTGACGCGGCAGGCGTTCGGATACCTTTATCCGTTTTCAATGCGGGCCCATCAAAATTGGTCGGTTTTGACAACGCACGCAAACGTTAGATCCTAATATTTATCGACAAACGTCAACCTGAACGCTCTAACGAAATCCAAGACCACTTTATTCAATAGCGATTGAAAGAGCTCATAAAAACAGTTACACGCAATGATCGTAATCGAGGGTTATTCGCTGAAGAGGGTGATATTTCTTATGTGTTTTTCGAACCCAATCAGGGGTGAGTCTGAGCTGGGACTGGGAGACAATTCTGCAAATGGTGCCATTAGCTGAATGCGTGGCAGCTTGCGACGTAACGACAAGCTTATACCCGCATCCCGCCGCAAGCCGCGCACCGAACGGTGATCATTCAACAATTTGAATAATACATGAAACAGTCGCGCCGACACTATAAGTAAGTGGAGCTCTGAGCTCACACAGGAATAGATTGATTTTTATAATATAAACTAGCTTTTGCCCGCGGCTTTGCCCGCGTAGTAATGTTGAATACCGGAATTCGGTTAAATCGGGGCCCAACTCAATTGAATCACTAAAATACGTATATTATTGCATTTTTTCCAAGCCGCTTGCTAGTCTTTAAGTTTGCTTGAGGATGACCAAATTTGGCATGTCGCGTTTGCAATACTTACTTCAACACAAAGCCGTCTTGTTGAATTTTAAACAGACAGACAGATGGACATGACAAACTTATAAGAATTCCTCGTAGTACTACGGAACCCTAAAAATGTCTGCTAATGACGCTATAGTTGCCGGGGCCTTTGACCCGAAAGATTACAATATTTCTTTGTAGACGTTTTTGTTTTTTTTGTTGGAAGGTGCTAAAATAGCCAGGCTTTCAGGGGAGCTAACTCGCGAGCAAGCCACATAGAACTGACCATGCGAAAAACAGTCCTGCCTTAAATCAATACCAGCGTATTTTAAAGTTTGACCCTGAGCCTTATTGATGGTCATGGCAAAACAAACTTTTAGAGGAAATTGAAGCCTTTTGGAGTCATAAGGTAAGTCACTGGGAATCATGGGAATACGCGGCACAAACACTGTTTCGCTATGGGCACACCCAGTCAAAATGATGGCCTCAACCAGAATACGATGCAGCATTTTTACTTGTAACCTGGTTCCATTACACAATTTGGGTGGTCTTAAATTCCGAAGGAGCATGACGGGTGTACCTTTCTTCAGGGTAGCCCCGCTGGTCTTAATGAATTTAAAAACTCAACTGGATAGTTTACAGCATCATCATTATTGCATACCGTATCAACAGAGTCAATGAAATGAAATAAGCTTAAGCAGAAAAAGTATGATAACAAAGAACGTAAAAAGATTACCAAAATATCGCAAGAATTACGAAACTTCGATAAAATACAGTGCTGCACTGATCGCTTAGGTAGACTCGGTGTGGGTTGGAGTGGGGCGCGCTCGAGGTACAGCGCGTCATTATAGTCGGGTTTTAACGTATCTGAGCCGACGCGGGATGGACGTTTTTAAAGCGCTGTGCTTGGTGCGTGCACCGGATCAAGTACATGTGTTTAAAACATTTATCTTCTTACGCATAAACACTCGATTAGCTAATCTATAAATATAACATATTTTTTTTAATGAAAAACTGACCCGTGGCCTTCCGGTTTTGAAATTGTTTGAAAATTCTGAAACATGTTTATGTTTATTTTATCTTATCTCTTAAGTCAAAAAACTTAACAGCCTTAAATGGATGGTTTCGGCAAAATGGTATTTTAATGATACATTGAACCCCTTGCGAATTTTTCAAAATCCTTGCTGAGTGTGCGTTTCTCTGCATCAGCTCTTAACACTAATGGTATATCGGCCTACCCTGATTGGGCCATATTCACTACGCTGGCCCAGTGCAGGTTGGCGGATTCACATACACTATCGTATTTCTTCTCCTGAAATATGAAGGTTTCCTCATGATGTTTTCCTTCACCGAAAAGCCAGTGGTATTATCCATGCGTAAGTTTCAAAGAACTAATTGGAACGGGCTCGCCCGGGTTCGAACCCGCGACCCCAAGAATGTGAGTCGAGCTTGATCTCACTGAAGCTACCACAGCTTGAGCTGAGTGTAAGTTTACACCACTCAAAATTTAGTTTAGGCATTTAAAAGTAAGTTAATTTAATATTAAAAATTAATTTAGCAGCTTAGGCTGTACAGTATCTATAATAATTATGTCCGTCAAACAGTCGTCTGCATGGACCTACAAAAAAATAGCCTATGTCCGTTTCCGAACCTTATGGTATAACTACCTATCCAAAAATGCAGCTCCATCTGTTCAGCCGACCAATAAATACGCCCATCCCCGTCCCCATTCCCAGCCTCATCCCTATAAGCGCCCCCTTCCCCATCCCCATCCCGATACCAAATGTCATTTTAATATGAACACGCCCATCCCCGTCCACATCCCCGTTCCCTCTCTCATCCCCATCCCGAACCCCATCCCATCCCCACCCCCATCCCGATTTCAACTTTCATCTTAATATGGACACGGCCATCCCCGTTCCCAGCCTCATCCACATCCGCATCCCATCCCCACCTGTCCCCACCAAATCCCCACCCATCCCCACCCCATCCCCATCCCATCCCCATCCCCACCCCATCCCCATCCCCATCCCGATACCAATTGTAATCTTAATATTAACATGCCTATCTCCGTCCCGTCTCCGTTCCCAGTATCATCGCCACCCCCACCCCCACCCCCCATCCCCACATCTATCCCCATCCCTATACCAAATTTCATTTTAATATGTACAGCCGTTACAAAGTTAAGGAGAAACAAACGTACTATCACTAAAACTTAGTTTTTTTTTTATACTAACGGGAGCTGATTTTGAAAAAACTGTGACACCCGTATCTTCTTATTTTTATAGTAGAATACGTATACCAAGTTTTGTATCAATCGAACCAGAGAATAAAAAGTTTCATACAAACTTTAACACCCCATTTAACCCCCTTCGGGGTTGATTTTCGAAAAATCCTTTCTTAGTGGGCGTTTACACCTCTCCAAAAACATACCCTCCAAATTTCAAGTCTCTACGTTTAGCGGTTTGGGCTGTACGTTGTCTATATGTCAGTCAGTCAGTCAGTCAGTCAGTTAGGACATAGCCTTTTATAGTTATAGATTAATATAAACACGCCCATCCCCGTCCACATCCCCGTTCCCTCCCTCATCTCCATCCCGAACCCCATCCCATCCCGACCCCCATCCCGATTTCAACTTTCATCTTAATATGGACACGCCCATCCCCGTTCCCAGCCTCATCCACATCCCATCGCCACCTGTCCCCACCCCATCCCCACCCCATCCCCATCCCCATCCCGATACCAATTGTAATCTTAATATTAACATGCCTATCTCCGTCCCGTCTCCGTTCCCAGTATCATCGCCACCCCCACCCCCACCCCCATCCCCACATCTATCCCCATTCCTATACCAAATTTCATTTTAATATGTACAGCCGTTACAAAGTTAAGGAGAAACAAACCTACTATCACTAAAACTTAGTTTTTTTTTTATACTAACGGGAGCTGATTTTGAAAAAACTGTGACACCCGTATCTTCTTATTTTTATAGTAGAATACGTATACCAAGTTTTGTATCAATCGAACCAGAGAATGAAAAGTTTCATACAAACTTTAACACCCCATTTAACCCCCTTCGAGGTTGATTTTCGAAAAATCCTTTCTTAGTGGGCGTTTACACCTCTCCAAAAACATACCCTCCAAATTTCAAGTCTCTACGTTTAGCGGTTTGGGCTGTACGTTGTCTATATGTCAGTCAGTCAGTCAGTCAGTCAGTCAGTCAGGACAAAGCCTTTTATAGTTATATAAGATAAGATATAAGATAAGATATAAGATAAAAGCAATATATAGGTTAGTCACCTTAAGCCTGTATAATATGTCCTTCCTTCCACCATACTTGCCTTCGGTTATGTCACGCTACATTTTTTTTTGTAAACAACCTAAGTAATGCGGTATTTTGACTGACAATACCTACATAATATTTAGAACAAACTAAAGTTCTTACATTTGAATATCAATCATAACAGGGGGCTCAAATGTTTTATTGAAATGCGAATTTAGGTTAAAAAAACCGCCTAATGAGGTCAAATAGCATAATATGATAAATAAAGTTAATACCTTATTAGTTTTGATTAGTATATAAGTAAGTTATGTTTTAACTAGGTAAGTATTCTATTTTTTCTGTTTTTTGTCTAATTATTTGGGTAATAAATGCTTACACAAATATTTTACTTTTCAGACCAAGTATTTCTTTCAAAGACAGGTAACGTACCGTTTTTTTGTTCAAGATATAGATGCAGGTGATAGCACAAAGGCGAGCTTAGATCTGCATTGGTCTGCGGTGGAAATGGCCGCTCTCCGTTTTGAGTCCGTTCAATAGAAATGATTAATAACAGTCGGACAAGCTGGGAACGGAACAAATGAAGCGACAGAGCTGGCACGATAGTTTTCTCACGTTGTAATTAATCAAGGATCGGTAGCTGCCACTTCTGGCTATAAATCATTCTTGTCCAACATTGAAGAGGTTACGCTGATTTAAGTACTTAAGTACCCGCCGCAACATAATTAGGTAAATATTTATATAAGAACAGAAGCGTTGGATCCTTGAGCTTGTACTTTTGCGCCTAGTACCTAGAATGTCTTCTCTTATTTTATACTAGAGGTCGCCCGCGACTTCGTCTGCGTACGGAAGAAATTCGGCGCGTTCCCAAAATTCACCACTTCAAATCATCCCGAGCATTTTTTTACAAAATCAAATCAAATATCATTTATTTCAGATTACATCAATCCATATAGCACAAAAATAATTAATTGAAGAACGTGGTTATAAATACGCCCCCCCCCCCCCAACTCTCCCAACTCTCCCGACTCTACCGGCTCTACCAAAAGCTATATTTTCGAAAAGAACGTAAATTTTCAACTGAAGATTGTATTTTAAAAATAATATTTCATTGGCTTGTTTCATAACTAGCGACAGGCGCGACAAGTGTCCCGAAAATAAATAAAAAGCTTTGAACACAAACAGACTGTGAGAGGTTTACGAGGAACGAGCTTGTTTTCAGGGGCCTTCGGACTCGGGACGCCGCGCGGCTTGTCAGCTGTCAGTTGGATGCGCCCGCCACTTACTGAAATGCACGAACGCTAGTACGAACGTCCTGTCCATTCATATATTTAGTTAGGTACCTTGTACCTTAAGTGGTTCTATGAGGTTTTATCTGGGCTAGTACCCGTATCAAATAAAACGAAATACATTAAGCTTTAACTAACTTTTCGTAAGTCTCCTCTCTAATGCAGAGTCCGAACACAGTTGGGAAAATGTCACACCTTTGCCAGTTATTAAACCCCCAACTGATAAATTGGCAAAGCTGTGTTTTGGTTTGAAGGGCAATAATGTACCAAAAAAATACTAGGCGTGAAGAGATTTAATACTCAGGGTAACGAGCGGAGTGCAGTGCGGCGCAGGGTCACAGAAGAAATAATACTCGTAGTAGGTACTAAGCAGGGTTTTGTTCGCAAGTACACAATTCTGAAACATTTTCTGTTATGTGCAAAGCGCGTGATGCTTTCCACCAGTCGAACGTCGTGCTCGTCTTAATAAAACTAGTCTACTCAACCCATCGATTATCAGGGTTTGGCATTCTTTACGTTGAGGTTAAACTCGGCAACGTTCCCAAAATATCGGCGACATTACCACGTAATTCAAGTGGATGATTTTCTCAAACACATTTTTAAGCGGCGTGGCTGAAAATCGTACTTTTTGTCTAGATGAGACCGAGTTTTTTTTTAAATAGACAGATGGTTGTATTGAGAAACATATATTTTTGAAAAAACTGCATTAGAAATATGAAAAAAAAAAATGTTTTAACTTCATTTCTCTATGCGTGTCCACAACCCAATTGTACAGACATTTGTATCATTTAGGCGAAATTCCAAGAGTTTTTTTTTTTTTTTTTTTATGATATTGCATTGGTTTCCCTAACTAATAGTACTTTTATTGACTTATTTAGTTCTATAACTAAGCTTACAGCATGTGACGAAGCGCCGTCCGCGATGAACTTATAATTTTGGTGGGATTTATAAAACGTTGAACAAGATTGCAAAAAACGATCCGAAAAGGACAACACTATGTTCATTTGCGTCTATCAGTCGGGGTCTCTCTGGCAGTGGTGAAAGAACCGAGTGATTTCTTCGCAGTTTCCCGCCAAAAATGTAAATGTGTTGATTTTTGGAACTCGGACAAGTAATGTGCAATTTTGGTGTCCGTGTTTTATATGGTTTTCTTTTAATGACACCGCGGTAATATTTATATATAATGTAGAAGTTTGGTGGGCTTAAATATTGATGAAATATAATTTATTGTACTATTAATAGTTTTCAATTATTTCGATTCTTAGACGCAGTTCTCAATTTTGGTGGTTTTGGTGGTGTTTCCCGATCAGAAAAAATTATTAATGACTCCAAAATTTTTATTTTCATGTGATATGGTTTATTACGGTGGTTATTATTAACCAATTTCAATTATCAGTGTTAAATAGACAATTTTTAGATCAATAGGTACTTTAAAGTTACTCAACGAAGGAAGTTTAAACCCCAATCTTATACACCGTACAATTTAACCAGTTTTGAAACTGGTCTGTTTTGATGATGACGATTACAGCACAACAACTACCCACATCTACAACTTACAACAACAACTTTTTCTAACAACCTTTGTTCCAACACTTTAGAAAAAAAGAACTAAAAAAAATTATACATTTGGTCTCAGGTCAAAGTACATTTTGTATAACTAGATTTTTTAATACATTTTTAAAGTCGTTGTCGTGGTCATACGTCATGTTCACACGGTTTTTAATAAAATTGATAAACTTACTAATAAAATTGCAAATTGATTTGGTTTAGCATAGGCGTAATAAGTTGATTTACTAAATGTTTTGATGTACCTGTTTGATGTTTGTACCTTTTATTCCAACTACTGTGTTTCTTCCCTTTGTTTTTTATTTTAGTACCTACAGAAGTTTTTTTCTAATTTTGGTGTAAAATGCAGTTTTGGTGTTTTACCAATTCAGGTGTCGAGAATATATCAAACACTTATGTACTAAATCAAATCCCTGTTACATTTAATGTAAAGTGATATATTTCTCCATCACATCATTACAAAAACGGACTGAAAAAATTACAAACAAAAATTTCCACCAAAATTAGGAGAAAAATACACTTGTTCAAATTCACCCAATAATTGTAATAATAGGATTGAAAAGAAATTTTGCTTGAAGCTTGACGACCTGCCATGATTAAAGTTGAAGGCAATGTAATAATTAAAGCCTGAAGAAATAAAAAAAATACGCAGACTTGCATGACTTTCAAATTTCAACTACATTAAACAATATTATAGACGTAGGTACAAGTATTCAAATAGGTTGATTACAAAATACAGGTAATAAAACTCAAAAAAATAATTTGCTAAAATATAAATCTCAATTTGTAAAAGATAACGTTTATATTCACCAAAGAGTTTTATCATTAAGTTTTCAATTTTGCATTTGTTACTTCCAAATTTTCTTGGCGGGGAATAATGAAGGCTTAATTTTGCGTGACGGGATTCCCCTTAAGTTATTATATCCACTGCCCCATTTTTCTTTTTTGATTTGAATTATTATACGTTTTCAGAGTTTTCAATTAGTTTAATAGTATTTATGTATATTCATTGTGGTCGATTTTTTAGGTTGAATTGAAGGTCTGTCAACTAACAGAACTAAACTAACTAAAGTATTGCTGTCCTTTTAGCTATCATGCCTAGTAAAAAGTGTAAGCAATATTTGAATTAATAAGTTTAGAACTGTCCACTAAAGCCTTCAAAATTTACCACATTCTACTGCTATAGCTACTTATTCTACTAGAGGTACAAAATTTTACATTTTATTACAATTGATTCCTGGTGATAAACATTAAATAATATAAGCCAGGCTAGTGATAAGTAAGTAGGTACTACTTTCTTCCTAAGACAAATTATTCAAATAATAGCCCAAGAAAGTTAGGGGTTGACCTAGAATAAAACATAAATAGCTTTTTGTTTTCTAAGTATTATAACGTAACCTATCTCTTGTATAAAAAGTCTAAAATTACAAAAAACAATCTCAAAACAATACAAAATTTTAAATTTTGCTATTATTTAAGAATGTTTTTTCACACTTTTAGAGTACCAGCTCTTCGTTTTCTCCATTAAAAACAAAAAATATAGTAGGTACATAATTTTTGAAAATAAGCGCCCGACACTTAGTTCTCCAGGCCGGCCCTCGCCACGTGTGACGTTATCGTACAATTCACACAATTTTTCACACGCCCCGGTCGTGTACAGTCACTACAAACCGTTACCTCCAACTGTGGTTCACTACAACCTCGTTTCAATATTCCAAGGTCATATTTGTTAAATTATATTTTTTACTAAGTAATTCTCTGTCAGCAAATAAATCCAATCATAGCTGACTATTTTTATTTTGTAATTTGCAAGCAGTATCTCGTTAACTGACTGGGCTATAACGATTAGAATCTACATTTCTACAGTAAGTTTAGTTTTGTAACGTTTGTAAAGAAATTATATCAAAAGGATTGCAAAAAGACGTCGGTTTCGCGTCAAAGATACTTATGGACGGAAAAGCTTGAAGCTCCAGGTGTTCTGCCGACCGAACAAATAAAATAACAATCCCATTTTACTTTCCTCCATTAGTTGCGGATCCGCACTCTTGCTTCACCTCCAAATGAATTATTTACTATTCACCTCGTTTCACGTCTTCTAACATAGTGAAGTAACAAGATAGCATACGGATACCGAGATATTCAAACTCTTAGCGTTGAAAATGATGCTGCGGAAAAAGCTTACATCTCCAAAGCTTTTATTTAAATTGCTTGCGAATATACAGAGCCTATTTAAGTAAACAAAGCAATCGGATAGATAATTTGATACGATAATTCTACACAAAAAGACAATGTAATAAACTTGGTAGATTGTGGTGAAACTGTTACAAATGGCGCCCATTTATTGTATTCGCGGTTTGCTTTGGCACTAATGAGACTGGAGAGCCTTAAACTGTGCCGTACTAACTAAATGATTCAAAATTCAACAATAATTTGTATTGTTTCAGAACTCTACTTTGTACTAGTATCGTAGTTATGCTATTGATTAAACTGTGTTCAAAGGTTTAGGACAATTGCTATGCGTTGGTGGCCTAGAGGTATACATTCCCAAAGTTCCTTGTGTGAATTAGGCGAAAATGTGACATGCTTTTTTTTCTTTTTCCTAGAACTATTGTTCAAAAAGATTGTAAAGATTGTGTGTAAAAAGATTTTTATTTTCCTATGCAAACTGAGTGGAGAACACTAGGGGAGGCCTATGCCGAAGAAGCAACTTCTACAGGAAATATTTTGCAAAATGTATAAGCTACAAGTTACCTGTAGCTGTAGTAGAAATAAAGGCTTTTTTATTTTATTTTATTCATGAAAACTGTTTGATGGTTTTGGCATATTTTTGTTTTATATAATGTGAGTATTTGAGTATATAGTATACATAAAAAAATACTGTCCTGATTGATAAGTACCTTAACGACAACAGTACTCTCTTAAAAAGTTCTTCCGTCTTAAATGACATAGGTAATTACCAAAGTCAAATAACATTGCTAGTTCCAGAGTATTTATAAATACAAATTTTCTATGGTTAGAAATACCGCACTACTTAAAATTAGGTTGGTTTTTTCATGCAAAACGAATACAGAAATACAGAAAGTTGTGATAAAACTTTGGAGAATGCAATTAAAAATGAACGCATCGGAGAGTTTGTCGTTCTGCAGCCAAGTTAACTTTATGTAAATATTTTCCTAACATAAAGATAAACTTTTAAATTTTACGTCGTAGACAGCTGTATACATAGAACAGGTATAGTTGTAGAGGTATATAAAAAAAATATTCAATGTAAATTATTCAACCAATTTTAATTTATAGAATTTTTATTTATTCAAATTATTTTTGTAGTGGTAGTACTCTACTGCAGTCCGCCTGGGGAAGAACCACACCTTTGCCAGTTAAAATTCAACCGCCAAACAGTAATGTGCAAGCATTACTGCGTGTTCCTGTTTGAAGGGCAATGTTACCAGAGAAATTACTGAGTATGAAGAGATTTAACGTCTGATATCTCATTTTGTTTTATTTATACGGGAATACTCACGTTTAATTAAATCGGATATTCCGACTATAGTTTCGATCACATCCGGTGACCTTTTTCAAAGAGTGAAAACAGAGCCCGACGCGCGTGCGGCTGCGTCCTGCTTTGCACACAAAGCAAAGCAAACACACAAACTATATTCCCTGTTCCCGTATAAGTAAAACAAAAACGGTGACGGTCTCGTGTCTCCCCTGATGTCCCCCCTGGGGGAGACATCAGGATTTTTCAGTTCTGGTGTCTCCCCTAGGCCGGGAAGATATAAGAACTTACTTTAAAAATTATATTTTGAGTACTCCTGTACCAAGTGTGTCAAGCATTACATTGAATGAAACCATATAATACGCTTTTTTAATTTAAAGTACAACTACATAACTACGAATTCCTGGATGACATCTTCATATTTTCTAGTAATTTTGATTTAAAAACCAAACTACTGAACCAATTTCGATAAAATTTATATGGGACCACCTCTAAAGTATTACCTACCAAACAAAAAAAGAATCATCAAAATCGGCGGAGTAATCGCGTAACATACATACAAAACAAAAAAAACATGTCGAATTGAGAACGTCCTCTTTTGAAGTCGGTTGAAAATTATTCAAATGTCAAGAAAAGCGTACCTACTTACTACCTAAATATTCACTTTTATCGCGTTATCATCAGCATTTCAGCCATAAGACATCCACTGATGGACTGTTGCTTCCAACCGGTTCTTTCGGAGTTTAATGGAGGAGGCCTCTGTAGAATTTGTGAATATTTAGGTAGTAAGTAGGTACGTTTTATTTGACATTTATTTTTAAATTATTATTAAATTTAGATTTATTTTTAGATTTTAGAATTATTTTTATGGTTTCATTGAATGTAATGCTTGACAAGAGTACTAAAAATATTATTTTAAAAGTTCTTATATCTTCCCGGCCGGGGGAGACACCAGGACTGAAAAATCCTGATGTCTCTCCCCCAAGGGGGGACATCAGGGGAGACACGAGACCGTCACCAAACAAAGGTGACCACAACCAAACAAAAACAAAACACGTCAGTTTTCATAATCCAATATCTCAAAAAAAATACTAATATGAGAAACTTATTAGTAATTTTTTTTGACGAGGTGACGACCGCTGTATATTGCGGCGCAGGATTGTGTTTGCAAGTTCACAATTCTGGCACTGCTAATGTTAGTGGCAGGCGTGACGCTTACCATCAGGCGAAGGTCTTGCTCGTCTCGTTACTTGATTGTATAAAAAAACCGCATTTTTTTGGCAACGCTTTAATGGCCCATCTACATAGGAAATAAACTAGTATGTTTATAATAAAGTGTGTAAAATTTAAGCCACATGAACTGATAGTGATCTAACCTGTCATTAGCTATGTTTCCGTCCATTCGACGGGCAGCGCGAAGGCCCAACGCCATGTAAATGCCGTCAATTTGTCCGGCACCTCGCACGGCCGCCTGAGCTAATGACCCTCTCAGATAGAGGTAAGGAAATCATTTCTCTTGCGCCCCAAATTTTTCGATTCCTTGCTCAAATGTAGCTGATAAAAAGCATCGGCACACTCTCATCTTAGCATATTATTATATATGTCAATAAATGTTGTTTATAACAAGAAAAATAAATTATTTGGACAATTTTGGACTATTGTGCCTGTTGTGGTGTGTTGTGGGTCCGGCATAATTTAGGGTGGTGAATATGGGAAGGAAAATTCATCATCATCAGCCCGGAGACGTCCAATGCTGAACGAATGCCTCCCCCTTAGACCGCCACACTGTATGACAACCTGCCATTTGCATCCACCGGTTGCCCGCGACTTTTACAATGTCGTCGGTCCACCTAGTGGGAGACCTTCCTACGCTGCGTCTTCCGGTTCGCGGTCGCCACTCAAGAACGTTCCTTCCCAATCGATAGTCAGTTCTTCGAGCGATGTGGCCTGCCCATTGCCACTTCAACTTGCAAACCTTGCGAGCTATGTCGGTAACTTTGGTTCTTTGGCGAATATCCTCGTTCCGGATTATATTTCTATCGCGCAAAGTAACTCCGAGCATAGCTCTCTCCATTGCCCGTTGCGTGACTCTAAGAAAGGAAAATTATTAGTAGGTAATTAACCCAGCGGTATGGGAGCGGGCCGAATTTCTTCCGTACGCGGACGAAGTCGCGGGGTACCTCTAGTATTATTATATAAAGTTCATTTCCAAAAAACCATTAGGTAACATATCCTGAATCATGCAATTTTTTGGGTTAACTGGCTAATTTGGCCTATAAATTATGTAAAAGCTAGATTAAGCGGCCCACCGCCGTGTCAGCGGTGGTTTGGCTAGACTCTGGGGCATTGGTCACTGAAATTAGTTATCAAACACATTATGCATGAACTTGCTGCTGGTATAAAATCGTGTCATTTACTTGATTACTAACGAATTTGCTGGAAAAGCTTTTGGCATAGACAAATCTATATGTAAGCCTATGTATGTACTAATAAATAAATAAGTAAATATTGGGGGACATTTTACACACAGCGCCATCTAGCCCCATACGAAGCAAAGCTTGTATTACGGAAACCAGATAGTTGACAGAATACTTATATACTTCTTTTTTTCGTAGATACCTACCTACTACACCCAGACACAGAACAAACATCTATGTAAAAGCTAGATTTTTATTTTGATTTTATAATTTTTTAAATTCTATATGTCGCAATCGAGTCGTATCCGGGACGCCAGCGCCACCTGGTGGCACTCGATGGAGTCGGTGACGTGCGCGCCGTCGATCGGTGACTTCACTTTCCCATTGGCGAGCGGCGCGTGCGGTGGACACTGAACCATCGCGCGTTCTGTGATACGTACCTACCTACAACTTATTTGTGCCTACCTGATTACTGTACTGTTAACTTCTGTGAAGATTATAATTTGATTCATTGTACGAGCTTGTTTTCTTCATCCGACACTACCCACCGACGACGCCCACTGCTAAGAGGATCAACGATGAGTGCTGATGATGATGGCGAAAGGACTCGTCCTCCTCCGTCATAAAGGACCCTCCTGTCCTCCTCCGTCATATATAATAATTCCCTTCGTCCACATTCATAGCCATAGCTACGAAAAAATACATTTTCTTTACTGTTTCATAACCTGTTATTAAAACAGGTATTTTTTCCCTTCTTCATAATTAAGAATAGGTTCATTTTCATAATTCTCATCAGCTACGAATAAATACTTTTATTCACTGTTATCAATCAGAACAAGTTTTTCAAAAAAGATGGAAGGATTTTTTTAGTGTGTTTAAAAATTATTGTATAATAATTAATATAATAATATTTTTTTTTTTTTTTTAATGTGTTTAGAAATTATCGTATAATAATTAATATAATAATTATAATAATAACCCATTTAGTGGGTGGCAAGTCATCACCTGCCTAAATATATTTTGCGATGAGACAGGATAAGGCAGGTGCCGTTTCTCATCCCATAGATCTGTACAACTACCCACAAATTGTTCACCTCAATAGCCCTGTTTTTTGTTTTTTATCCTATACTGTACAATAGTTTTACATTCCATTTTATACACATTCTATAGTAATTGTATTTTGTACTCAACAGGGCCTCTTGGTGTTGGTTTCGGCCCCACCAATGCCTCTCAAAGGTCCGGGCTAGACCCGTGAATAAAATTAAATAAAGAGATAATAATAATAATTAATAATAATTATTATAAAGAATTATTGTCTAAGACAAGGAAAATAGTCTACAAGCACCTAATTACAAGGAACAGGATGAGAGGCGTAGAAGAAGAGAGGCCAGGGGCCGTAACGTGAACCGCTTATTCCGGGACCGAATAGGCTCAGCTGCCGACATTGCGCGACTGTGAATTTTATCTACCCGCAATAAGGTACGCGTTCGTGCAGTGTCGGCAGTTGAACCTATTCGGTACCGCTATAAGCTGTTCACAGTACGCTCAGCAGTGAGTTATTAAAGACTGAAAATAATGATGATAATGATGAATTTGGAAACATACAACTAAACATAATATAATAGGTATACTTCTATATTTACACACTTTACAAGCATAATATTAACAATAGTTAATTAGTATGCAGAGTTAGTTCTAATCAGTTAGCATCCTTTTAAGGGCATATTCTGTACATCGAAACTAACAACTTTTACTATGGGGCCATCATTGAAATCGTGAAAAAAATATCAGCTGTTCCATACAAAAAGTCCATCGGCCATGGGCAAAATGTATGGAACAGCTGTTATTTTTTTACCCTTAATAGGATGTTAACTGATTAGAACTAACCCTGTGTATAGACGGGGCTTATATACGAGTAGTTAGAGGCATATGCCTTTATTAACTTCAACAAAATACAAAGACTACTTACCCTAGTACACAACAAAAAACAAAAGGATTGTATCCAGACCGTTGAAAGTTAGACCGCTATCAGCAACTTGGCAACTTTGGCATCTTGAAGCAGTGAGTTGAAATCTTGAAGTTGTTTCATTCTTAGTAACGTTTGTCACAATACCACGTCATTAAATGAAAACTGTGGTCGAATACCTGATTCAGCGATGCAAGATACTGATGATGATGAGTACTTGCACCATAAACAGTCAAAGCACAAAAGAAACTCGTTGTCATCTAATAAAATTTGTATTCAGCACTTTACCAGCGTAATTGAAATCTCTCTCACCATTCCTCTCTAACGCAAGCTCGTAGAAAGAAAAAGGTAAAAAGTGTACCGTTGATGTGATAAAGATAAGGAAAGAAATTCGTCCATAAATTTTCTTGGGTTAAGATAAGTGCAGAAATGTCCGGTCAAGAATAAGATAAGGCTCACGAGGCTTAAAAGTCTCTCGCATTATTTATATCCGGATTCGAAGGTGGATTCGGGAGCGGGAAATTTCTTTACTATGAAAATTAAGTACGTGGCTCTGCATTGAGATTCAGATTGCCGGTTTTCGGTTTCAGGTCTTTTTAGTGTACCCCCCCCTGTAAATATTTTTTTTAATTTTTATTTATTTTAATTAATTTTACTTATACTATTTAATCTACTAATAACCTAGCTATAACTATGTTACCTAAGCTTCGATTACTATGTACTACTTACTTATTATGTACTTCTAATATAAAATACCTACTTATTATTTAATGAACGTAATTTGGCCAAGTGATCGTCTAAAGAGGACTCTACGTTGTGAACCTTTATAACCCAAGATAGATTTGAGATGAGCCTAATAGTACCTAACCTAACTAGTCTAGAATTCAGTGAAACCTAGTGTTTAACCTAACCTAACTAACCTAGCCTGTATCAAAACATATCTACCACACCAATTCTAACATTGCCATCGTAAAATTGAAAGGTAATAAATATTTGTAGTAGTTTATTTACATAAGAGTAGATCTTATACACGATATAATGATAGTAAAGAAAACACCATACAATATTCAATTCCTTATACAGAACCTATCAAACCATTAGTAACTATTACTTATTTACACTGCTTTTCCTACAGTCAGTACAAATATTAGTTTTGTTTTAGATACATAAAATATAGCAGTTGTTTCCTACGCCCTGCGGTTTAGTACACGAGTTATTCTGTATAATCAATAGGTACATAGATGATGCAATACCTTGTTATTTATTAGCCCACTCAACTTTCTAATACGGACCTACTTCCACTTATATAGGGTAAATAAATAAACAGGGAAAACCATCAAGAGAATGGAACTTTATAAAATTATTGATTTAATTATTTTATTAATTACTTATTGAAATTTACAGATCATGTACGGATTCAAAACTGAAATAAAATAAAAGCTATGTACAAGATAGAAATAGTGGCTCAGGTCAGGCGCCCCACCTCGCACCCGACAATAGGATCCTTCCTTGCAGGTCATCCTTCTTCCACTTTAATGAAGTACTCAAGACTTCATTTAATGGGGGAATTTCAATTACTTTAATAAGTTTCGATTCAAGTCAGTCTCATAGAGAAATTAGACACTACGTTATAGTCAGTCTGGTCTGTTAGCAAGGGACAAGAGGACATATTCCCTAAGTCTTGTAGTCTGTTTGTTCTCGACTAAGTCATCTAACCCCAGCGGCAAGTGGTCAACCGTGGGTTGTGGCGCCTGCAAAGTTTATGTTGGGGCTCTCCCGATCCCTAATCTCGGAATCAAGAGAGTCCCTAGGCGCAACTGACCTACCTAGCCTACAGAAAAGTAGCTAAAGAACTAGTCAGTAAGTCCGTGGTTTTATCAGTAAGTATGTCCCTACCTACCTATGAAATTCTCTTGCTCCTGATCATAGAATCAAAAGAATCTCTAAAAGCTAAAACAGAAGATAAAAGGTCAAGTTTTACCAAATCCTGAACGCTTCATTAGATAAATCTCATCTTAGTTAGTGAGCAACAATCTAGTTAGATAATTTAAGAATCCAATTAAGTATGTAAATACATTATGTATAATAAGCCAGTAGGTAAGTATTATCTATTAATATTGTCAGTTTCTCCTCTTTTAGTAAGAGAAAACATAACATGGCACGGCTAAGCTTGGCCAAAGAAAACACTAGAACCAAAGACAAATATACATGTCACAAGCTAAAACTATGGCTTTCTAATTGCCATCATTTTAAGATTTGATTGTGTGCGTACTCCTGGCGGAAAAGTATCGAAAATCTAATTTTGGTTATGGCAAATAATTAGATCATGACGTCGTGTAAATGTTTGTGGTAATTTGAAATTTGTTCATCCAGCCATTATTGAGATATCTGCAAAATAGAGATTCCGCCAGGGGAACGTTCCCCCAGCGGCACTTTTTGCTAAAGAAAGGACTTTCGAGAAAAAAAAGTATGCCACGAATTAGATCATATTTGTTCGTAAATGTTTGTGCTAGAATGGAATTTGTTTGTCATAAGACCTCCGAGATATTCAAGTTTTTGCTGGGGGAACGTTTGCGCATTTGCTGGATTTCGTAAACGGTTAGGCGCACAGTTATGATTTTATTTGCACATATTGCTATGAATTTGTTTATAATGTTAGTGCAAACAGAATCCGAAAAAACAACACCGTTTGGAAGAAAAAAATATATTCGTAAAACAAGGTTTTTAGGTTCTAGTACTTAAAACATATGTCCTAGAGTCTACATTTCAATGTCAATATATGCCTTACAACTGCTTACAACGTCACGCCAAGTATCATTTGTGTGATGTAAGTAATTAACGAGTTATTATGAGTTAAGTGAAAAAAAACACGACTAAATCATGACAGTTTTCGCCATTGAATTGCACGAGTTCCTTATGTACTGACAACCTAAAAGTTACGCAATAATTAGATCATTCTTTCAATTATCTACCTGCCAAATTTTAGCTCGATGCACTCGATAATTAAAGAGATATTAATCTAAACCTAACAAGACTTCAAATGGTCGATAAACCGGCCAAGTATCAAAGGTCACCAAAAAGCGGCCGCGCGGTATATAGTGCTAGCCTTCTAAAATCGATAGAGTTGTACCGATGCTTTTGTACATGTGAGCACACAATCATGATCGAGTGACAAAAAACAACGAAGTTTAGTTTATAATCAATAGATGTTGTTTGTTTATTTACATATTTCTTTTGAATTGATAAATAACTAAAACGTATGGTATTTGTTTCCTTGTAACCCATACGAATTGGATTCGATTCGAAAACTTTCTCTCGCCATCTCTATCTGTCTTAAGCATGAAGAATGACAGAGACAGATAGTGAGTGGTTTCTGAATCAAAACCTTTCCGATTGGGTTTAGAATACGGAGGCAAGAGCGCGAGACGTCCTTAGCATTTTATTTTGTGTCATTAACTTCCTGAACGAGATTCAAGATTGCATTAGGTACTTCAAATTTTTCCCACAGCTCAACTAATCGAAACATCGGAGCGAAATATTGACAACGCTATCGCTCAAATATCATCAAATATTCTAGGGTTGTATAGTAGCCGGCAAACAACTTGAGCCAACCTTGGCTGCGCAGTAACGATTTTACGGTCTCTTTGCCGGATCGAAGGGTGTGCGAGGGGAGTTCCGACGCCACGCGTCCACGCGATCAACCGGCCGGAAGCAGTGCCACGGCCCCGCGTCCCGCTAGCATCTACACTTGCGTTTTGCTATTTTATTTATATTGTTTTTTTCTTCAAATGTTGTAATTGTTTTGTTGTATTTCTGTTTGTTTGTATTTTTGTTATTACTAATTTGTTTCAAACCTATTTTAGTTAAAAAGAGTTTTATCAATTTCTTTCGAATTATGAATTGAGTTTCAAGAAAGAAGACAAAACACTTATGACTAAAATAGATTTGAAATACTTTTTAGTGCTTTATGCATAAGACGGTAAGTATTAAAAAATTTCGACGTCCACATTGACCATTAATATGTCCATAAGTGTACATGCGCAAACTTACCCCCACTACGTCGCTTTAGGCTCAAGATGTTTGCCGGGCACTATACTAGAACTAAAACAGATTTTAAAAAACTAGAATTATAAAAATAATAATCAGTTGTTTATTTTTAACCCTACTTATATTATGTACTTACTAGCTTTTGCCCGCGGCTTTGCCCGCGTAGTAATGTTGAATACTTGAATTCGGTTAAATCGGGGCCCAACTCAATTGAATCACTAAAATACGTACCTATATTATTGCATTTTTTCCAAGCCGCTTGCAAGTCTTTAAGTTTGCTTGAGGATGACCAAATTTGGCATGTCGCGTTTGCAATACTTACTTCAAAACAAAGCCGTCTTGTTGAATTTTAAACAGACAGACAGATGGACATGACAGAATAGATGGATGGATGGACATGGAACTTCTGAAGATTGTGAGGCTTCTTTAAAAATATATGTGGGAGATATATCACTGCAGGTCGGTAAATTAGAATGTGATGAACTGGGAATAGTTGGGATGGTAAATGTAGGTGAAATTAATTTGTCATTTGTTAACTGAGTAGGCTGTACCGTAAATGTAGGTGAAATTAATTTATCAGACTGAGCCGTAAATGTTGGTGAATTCAGTTCAGAAAAATATCGGGCTGAAGAAGTTTGGACGGTATGAGTTGAAGACGTTTTGTAATTATTTTTGGGCATCTCTACAGCTAAAGAATCAAAGTACAAAGGCAAAGTAGAAGTTGCGTCAGAACTTATATCTTCTGTTTGAATGGAACTTGGAGATGTAGGAACCTCAACACGTCGCTTAGTTATTTTTTTCGCTACTACTGGAACACGTGGAGTGCCGTTAGAAATTATATCTATGTCTTCTAACAGATACGCATCAAAATGATTTCCCGTAAATTGTAGCCGCTTTATAGGTCTTCCTGCTGTACCAAACTTTGCATACAATTTGCCATTTTCATAAACTTCAAACTAAAACTCATATATTTGTCCTGCAGCGGCTAGTTCACACGCAGTGCCCCAACTCGACTGCCGTGACATGTCATCAAAGTATGCAGGCGCAGTGGTGTAGTTGTCGCCGTTTGAATCATGAGACATGATTTTGGTAGTAACGATGTTTTTTCGCACCTCAATTGCCTTTTCTTGGGTACCGTGCATTAAAAAAGAAAGCGCACGAAAAAGACACGCTCCATCACCAACGAAGGGAACAACATAGTGTTTTACCTTCGCTCCATGAATGAAGAGAAGTTCACTTAAATTTAAATAACAAAGCATTTTAAATAACAAACTAAATAACAATATCAACAGTAACAATATAAAAAAACCTAATAACAAACAATGTAAACTAAAATTAAAAAAAAATACGAATAACAAACTAAATAGCAATCTAAATAATTAAAGGAACAAATAACGATAATTATACGAAATCTAAATAACAAATGAAATGAAATAAGCTTAAGCATAAAAAGTATGATAACAAAGAACGCAAAAAGATCACCAAAATATCGCAAGAATTACGAAACTTCGATAAAATACAGTGCTGCACTGATCGCTTAGGTAGGCCCGGTGTGGGTTGGAGTGGGGCGCGCTCGACGTACAGCGCGTCATTATACTCGGGTTTTAACGTATCTGAGCCGACGCGGGATGGACGTTTCGAAAGCGCTGTGCTTGGTGCGTGCACCGGATCAAGTACATGTGTTTAAAACATTTAACTTCTTACGCATAAACACTCGATTAGCTATTATTATTATTAGCTAATCTATAAATATAACATTTTTTTTTCAAATGAATTCTGACCCGTGGCCTTCCAGTTTTTAAATTGTTTGAAAATTCTGAAACATGTTTATATTTATTTTATCTTATCTCTTAAGTCAAAAAACTTAACAGCCTTAAATGAATGGTTTTGGCAAAATGGTATTTTAATGATACATTGAACCCCTTGCGAATTTTTCAAAATCCTTGCTGAGTGTGCGTTTCTCTGCATCAGCCCTTAACACTAATGGAATATCGGCCTACCCTGATTGGGCCATATTCACTACGCTGGCCCAGTGCAGGTTGGCGGATTCACATACACTATCGTATTTCTTCTCCGGAAACATGTAGGTTTCCTCATGATGTTTTCCTTCACCGAAAAGCCAGTGGTATTATCCATGCGTAAGTTTCAAAGAACTAATTGGAACGGGCTCGCCCGGGTTCGAACCCGCAACCCCAAGAATGTGAGTCGAGCTTGATCTCACTGAAGCTACCACAGCTTGAGCTGAGTGTAAGTTTACACCACTCAAAATTTAGTTTAGGCATTTAAAAGTAAGTTAATTTCATATTAAATATTAATTTAGCAGCTTAGGCTGTACAGTATCTATAATAATTATGTCCGTCAAACAGTCGTCTGCGTGGACCTACAAAAAAATTGCCTATGTCCGTTTCCGAACCTTATGCTATAACTACCTATCCAAAAATTCAGCCGACCAATAAATACGCCCATCCCCGTCCCCATTCCCAGCCTCATCCCTATAAGCGCCCCTTCCCCATCCCCATCCCGATACCAAATGTCATTTTAATATAAACACGCCCATCCCCGTTCCCTCCCTCATCCCCATCCCGAACCCCATCCTCACCCCATCCCATCCCCACCCCCATCCCGATTTCAACTTTCATCTTAATATGGACACGCCCATCCCCGTTCCCAGCCTCATCCACATCGACATCCCATCCCCACCTGTGCCCACCAAATCCCCACCCATCCCCACCCCATTCCCATCCCGATACCAAATGTCATTTTAATATAAACACGCCCATCCCCGTCCCCATCCCCGTTCCCTCCCTCATCCCCATCCTCACCCCATCCCATCGCCACCCCATCCCGATTTCAACTTTCATCTTAATATGGACACGCCCATCCCCGTTCCCAGCCTCATCCACATCCACATCCCATCCCCACCTGTCCCCACCAAATCCCCACCCTATCCCCACCCCATCTCCATCCATCCCCACCCCATCCCCATCCCCATCCCGATACCAATTGTAATCTTAATATTAACATGCCTATCTCCGTCCCGTCTCCGTTCCCAGTATCATCGCCACCCCCACCCCCACCTCCATCCCCACATCTATCCCCATCCCTATACCAAATTTCATTTTAATTTATACAGCCGTTACAAAGTTAAGGAGAAACAAACGTACTATCACTAAAACTTAGTATTTTTTTTAATTCTAACTGGAGCTGATTTTGAAAAAACTGTGACACCCGCATCTTCTTATTTTTATAGTAGAATACGTATACCAAGTTTTGTATCAATCGAACCAGAGAATAAAAAGTTTCATACAAACTTTAACACCCCATTTAACCCCCTTCGGGGTTGATTTTCGAAAAATCCTTTCTTAGTGGGCGTTTACACCTCTCCAAAAACATACCCTCCAAATTTCAAGTCTCTATGTTTAGCGGTTTGGGCTGTACGTTGTCTATATGTCAGTCAGTCAGTCAGTCAGTCAGTCAGTCAGTCAGGACAAAGCCTTTTATAGTTATAGATACAATCACAGATCAGTTTCAATAATTGACTCATTTATAAAAGCAGCTGTAACAAATTATTATCTAGCTTTCCTAATTATAATGTTCACGCATAATCGAAGCAGCCACTGTGTCGTCGTCAGCCATAAGACGTCCACTGCTGGACGAAGGCCTCCCCCTTAATAGAGGGGTGTTGCCATAATTCCCACGCTTGGCAGGCGGTTTGGCAGTTCATGCATAAACTTTGTATTAAATGATTAAAATAATAATAAATTCAACTAGAAAAAACTAACATGACACACTGACATGTAAAGCTAATTGTCTTATACTAGATAGACTGATTAGGTCATCAGTCTGTCTATTATACAATCTGTAACAAAAAGGTTCAACAATACTGAAGGGTACGTATGTACTCATCATTATGAACAACTTTTACTGTCGGGCCAACCCTGAAAACGCGGAAAATAAAACAGCTGTTCCATCCATTTTGTCCAAGGTCAATGAACTTTTTGTATGGAACAGTTGAGCTGAGCTAAGTTAACATAATGTGTAGCGCGTGTAACAAACGTTGTCGGGGACTTACACAAAAATACTTACTCAAACTTGTTTTATTCTTATAGTATGAAAAAAAATACGTGGATAAGAAACCAAGTAAACGATTTTTTACGAACATGTACCACCCCGATAAAGGTACAATGCCACCAATTATAGAAGGCTAGCACTATATAGCGCGCGGCCGCTTTTTGGTGACCTTTGATACTTGGCCGGTTTATCGACCATTTGAAGTCTTGTTAGGTTTAGATTAATATCTCTTTAATTATCGAGTGCATCGAGCTAAAATTTGGCAGGTAGATAATTGAAAGAATGATCTAATTATTGCGTAACTTTTAGGTTGTCAGTACATAAGGAACTCGTGCAATTCAATGGCGAAAACTGTCATGATTTAGTCGTGTTTTTTTTCACTTAACTCTTAATAACTCGTTAATTACTTACATCACACAAATGATACTTGGCGTGACGTTGTAAGCAGTTGTAAGGCATATATTGACATTGAAATGTAGACTCTAGGACATATGTTTTAAGTACTAGAACCTAAAAACCTTGTTTTACGAATATATTTTTTTCTTCCAAACGGTGTTGTTTTTTCGGATTCTGTTTGCACTAACATTATAAACAAATTCATAGCAATATGTGCAAATAAAATCATAACAGTGCGCCTAACCGTTTACGAAATCCAGCAAATGCGCAAACGTTCCCCCAGCAAAAACTTGAATATCTCGGAGGTCTTATGACAAACAAATTCCATTCTAGCACAAACATTTACGAACAAATATGATCTAATTCGTGGCATACTTTTTTTTCTCGAAAGTCCTTTCTTTAGAAAAAAGTGCCGCTGGGGGAACGTTCCCCTGGCGGAATCTCTATTTTTAAAATATCTCAAAAATGGCTGGATGAACAAATTTCAAATTAACACAAACATTTACACGACGTCATGATCTAATTATTTGCCATAAACAAAATTAGATTTTCGATACTTTTCCGCCAGGAGTACGCACACGATTTGATTTGGTATAATTATTATGCAAAGTTCACAAACTTAACGAGATTTATCCATTAGACCATAAGATTAACAAATCCAATTCCAGCTTGAATGGAATATTACTCTCGCCGAAGAAACCTGAAATAAAGTTTCCCTAACGTCCCTATATCTCGGCGATCGAATACATTCGCATTCAGATGAAAATATTGGATCGGCGAGATTACCCTACCGACCTATCCTACACCTTTAATAGGGCCCTAATCTTTCTAGAGATAATAAACCCCAGGCAAGCAAGAGACGCGCGAGTCTCGTATTTAATTTTAACCCAACCTAATACGGGGTATTATCTAGATGATATCTAGACGTGCAAATACCCTTCTAACACTACACTGAACTATTCCTGACGGCGGTCAATCCGTAAAAGACACTAAGACCCCTAACAACCCTACGGGAGTCACTTCCAAGTAGGAACTGCCTTATAACACAAAGAACAGCCCTGGAACGGTTGTGAACATCCTCCTAACGTAAGACAGTCTATATGGATTCTGGAAGGCGTCTCTAAGCGTGCTTACAGCGACAACGATCCCGCTAGGGTGCAACCTGAAGTTGTCCAGGACCCAGAGGTTCTCTTAGAGCCACAATCCAAACCCCACACAAACCGGTAGCTTGGCTGTCTTTCTCTATGGGAAAGAACAAACCCTCGGTTCGCTACAAAAACCCGAGCCTAACAGATGGGGAACTTACAGGCTTTAATTAGCTCGGCGTGTAAGTTTTGCAACCATGTGCGAGTCACAATTGTCCAATTTATTGTTTGAAATATGATTTTAACAACAAACTTTACACACAAAAATTTAATCTTTGCACTTATTCCAAACTAGCGTGAAGTAAACACCAGGTTTTAAGTTGAGCACTAAAAACACCAAAACAAGTAAAAAATTAAATTCACCTTTTCCCCAATCCCAAACAAAATTTAAAATAATTAATTAATTCCTTTCCAAATTATAATAAGCAAAAATTGAGCAGAAATTCCCCTTATTTTAAAAGTTAAGTTACAAAGTAATTGGACAAGCGTAACGACCCTAACGAATACTGGAGCACAAGTGACGCGAATCTCCGCGTCGCGGCCTTTTATCACCTCGCTCCGGCTAGCGCGACTTTTCGACCTTCGTGCGCTTGCTTGACCTTGATCCTGCGAACTAGCTCGCAAAATACGGATCCTGTGAGCATGCCCGCGAAACACGGATTTCGCGGCCTTGCTCGCGAAACACGGATCCTGTGAGCTTGCTCGCGAAATCCGGATTTCGCGGCCTTGGGTGACTGTTTTTTGTGACCATCATCATAATCAGCCCTCTCCAATCCACCCGCCGAGATAAGGCCTCTTCGGGAGGTCAAATGAACCTGAATACCATCAGTTGCTCCGCAGAGAGATCATAACTTTAGATAATCAAAGTTAGGCATATAATTAAAATGAAAAATGTGTTTGTAGACTAGTTTATATTGATAGACAGTTAAATATATGCTAAATAATTTGAATGTACAAACTATAGGTCCCATTTAATAAAATTAAAGGAGCCTTCCCTATTTTAAACCAGTCTTCCTTTATTATTCCATTACATCTATATCTTGTAATTCATAGACCCAGTATAATGCAACCAATATAATGTAAGTCCGAAGCCCCGGAGCAGCTGTTAATATAATTTTGTGAATCTTATCGAAATTGGTACAGCCGTTTCGCTACATTAGTAAACTCAAAACACTTCGTAAGTTAGTCTCGCGAAACTAGAAAATGGCTCTATCGATTTGTATTTTTTTTTGGCCTAAATACTGGAAAGCTTAAGAAAAAAACACGAAGTTCACCGGGTCATATATTTACATAACAAATAGTCTGGGTAACTTTCAACCAATAACCTTTTAAGGTTTGAAAATACAATCACTTTAAGTTAAGACAGTAAACACGTAAATGTAGTAAGTTTGTAAATAGGGATCCGTTGAGACTCTCTGAGCACGTGACCCTAAAAAACGAGTAACATAATATCGTATCCAATACTTACCCATATAAGTAGATACATGAATTGCGTTTTAGAAAACAACCCAAGCCCGGGGGGGTGTCACTCCGCAGTTTAGGTATGTTCGGCCGACGCTTCGTCCGGGAGGACAATGCAAGGCAGAAGTCAGTGGCCGCCCGCACGCTAGCCTCGTCGCACGTAACTAAGCATACGTGATAAAAAGAGAGCGGTATATCTAGGTGAATATAGCGAGCAGTGTCCAGCGCTGTACGAGTTGAATTGCTACTTTATTGTCTAGTAGATAGAGTTCTTATTTATTTCAATTCCTTTGCGGAGTTAACTTTCTGTTTGTAGTACTATTATTTATTCTGTGCCCAAACGTCTTACTCGAGATGAACACGTTTTCTAGGAAGTGAAAATTCGAATCTATCTAGGTCTTGTCTTTGTAAAAACTCCCGTCTTGAGCGGAGATCGATTGCCCAGCAGAACTGCAAAATAGAGATAAGTATGAATTCCAATTATCGCAAACAATTCCCAGCGCTGTATAGCTTCACATTCGTAAAGATATATGAGCGCTAACGGAGTCTAGCAAGATAAATATTGTGTGCTCACTGACCTTTGTTGCTTTGACGTCACAAACCTAAGTCCCTCTCTGCTTAAACATGCATTCAACGTTTCTAGCATACATTATGAGTACGAGCGCAAATGGTGCTACAATTTTACCAACTTCATTATGGTAATTTTTAGCCTTGGTAACCCAATGGGATCCACACTGCGTTTTTTACCGCTTGGTGGCGCATCATCGATGCGGCCATAGTCAACTGTCAATCCCATACATTTTGTTGTTTTTATCTTACAATTTAATGGTTTACTTTTATTATTTATATATTTAATGATAGGCGAGCAGCATTATACTGATGTGCCTATATCAAACAGTGTTGAATTTCAGTATTTGTCTGTTAAGTCTATCTTCTCCTTTTTTATCCATTAGCAAATGGTATTTTGGTATGGTATTAAACTCGGATTACCAGGAAGAAACTGCATAATATATATAAACTGGTTTGTACAGCAATCCTTTGCCTTGATAATTAAAGCCCTGTCTAACATAAACTGTAACAACAAACTAACCTACAAATCTATTTTCAGGCCGTCAACAGCTTTATAGATTCTTAAAACAAGGCACAGTACCTAGTATTTTTCTTGGACTAAATTATCGATAACGCCCTCATTAAGAGCAGATTTAGATTTTGAGAGACTTGATTATGACACATCCGGACCGCCGCTGGCAACATCTTCGAAAAGTTTTGCCTGTGGAACCTCCTTCAACTTGTCACGCTCTGTGACTGTACTTTCTGTAAACTTCTGTGAACCAATCAGCTTTACCAACTAGGATAGAAATAAATACGCAACTCGTGCCTCTATTTCGGTATATTTACTACAAAAGTCGTAAAGAGTAGGCAGAGCATTAAAACGCCCAAAAAGATTAGGGTGTAATCACGCACAATAGTCAGGTAATTGGATCTGGTGAAATAAACTGAAATAGTGGATGCTTTCCTCGGAGGGTTGACCCACGTCGCCACCCGCGCAGTTTTCTGAGTTTATTATCTCTTGTCTATCGAATAATATTGATGGATTCGCAAACGAGTTTTGAATTGGATTTCCTCGTCAAGTGTGCAAAAATACTTTTTATTCAGGAGGGAAGTGGGGCCGGGACGCTGTTAAATTGTGCCTCCGATAACGATAACAGTGATAAATTTTCGATTCATTTTGTTTACTGGCTGGAAATTATTTACGTACGAAATGCTGGAAACGCTGTTTTGTTAGGAAAGTCCTATTGCAATTATGGTTTTCTTCTGAACTTACTAGAGATTCCATTTAAAAAATAAACCTTTTTACTTACTAGTTAAGTCGTGGCATACTACTAAGGGTCAACCCACACGTACCACAACCACACCACAGCCCCAACACGTAGTCGGGCGCATATTTGTATTGAAAAAGAATAGTAGAATTTACACGTACCACATTTTGCTGTTATCGACCACGTGGTTGATACCGACCACATCGCAACCACAACGCAACCACATCGCAACCACAACGCAATCACCAGCTACACAGTGAAATAGCCGCCGGTCACATCGCAGATACAACGTTGCGTCGAAGCAACGACAGTGCGTGCTCTATGGAAGCCGGAGTCGAATTGTGTCTGCACACGATGCAACACACATCGCATCGGCAAGCGACAACGCAACCACATCGACATTTTGTCGGTACCACAACGCAATTACCCAATTATTGGCAGCCTGGAACTATTGCTTTTAAGAAATTATGTAGCGTAAAAAAGGAATTTAAAAATACATCTTATTCAATAATAATTATTTTATTTGGGTACAAGATTTATATTTTCTATGCAAATCTACAGAGGGGTAATAAAATGTAGTGAGAATAAATATATTTTTTATGTACGTTTGAATTCTCATTTCTTATTGGAGTCATTAACGGACGAGGCAGTTAAATGTTTATAATTTAATAAATATAGATAATTGTTTAAACTAGGTGGAATAGTTGTATTAATTTGAATGGTGCAAACGATACAAAGCACTTGCATCTGCACCATTGATGGTGCAAGTCAATGGTGCATACCACTATTAATGGTGCAAACGATACAAAGCAGTTGCATCTGCACCACTGATGGTGCAAGTCAATGGTGCAAACGGTACGTCGGAATTTATAAGAAACTAGCTCATTTACGGCGCAAGTAAATAGGGTCTAATATGACTAAAAATATGCGAACGGTTGAATTACTGACAAAGGACTTCCTTATATAGTACCTAATTTTCAAATAGAGCTCTTCTATCGAGCCCTACACTATTATTCGAAAATGTCTCTCCGTAAAAAAAAACAAATACATTCAGATAAAAAATAGCATTTAAGAGTAGGTACTTCAAATAAAGGGATCCCTTTGTTTCGCATAATTTAGTTACTCATATTTTATTTTGGCATAGTAAAACTGGCATAATGATAACGACATAATTATACTTTTGCATAAATATAGGTGTTGGTATACAAGTACTGTATAGAAAGGCATTATTATATTTTCGGCTATTTTGCTTTGGACTATGTTTGAATTGCATAATAGCCATTAGTCATATTATTTTGTAGTCGAATTCGTAGTCATATTATGTAGTAGTCATATTACTTCATGGTATTTTTTTTCTAATAGGATTTTGACTTTAGTTATGTGAAAATAAACACAGGTGATGTGTATATTAGATATACTGTGACTGTAGGTTAGGTTTATTTTTTATCTGACAAAATAAAAAGTAGGTGTTTTGTTTATTCTATACAAATGTAATATTAGATATACTTTGACAGTATGTTATAGTGCGGCGGGGGTGGCCCTTGCGGCCACCCCTATACTGCGAACATGTTTATTTTGCACGTGAATTTATGAATGCGTAACATGTAAAGATTTATGTTTTTGCGCGTTTCTTTTTTAATCCTTGAAAAAAGAGGGGAGTTTTTTAAATGTTGATGTTAATATTTGGTATGCCGATTAACATTATGATTTTAAGTCGCTATGCGTTTATTATATTATGCTATAGTCTAATATGCCTAGTTATTGTTATGGTTACTGTATAATGATGCGGAAAATATTTATGCGTATCCGTTTACGCTGAGTTATTACTATCGTGCTTATTGTGCGAAATGTAATTATGCTTAACTTAAATAAATATGACTTCGAATTTTAGGAAGAACAATAGGGAACCAAAATAAAATCGGGACTAAATAAAATATATTCGTCGTCAGCCATAAGACGTCCACTGCTGGACAAAGGCCTCCCAATAGAGGAGTGTTGCCATAATCCCCACGCTTGGCAGGCGGCTTGGGGATCGCAGAATGCTCACCACCGTTAACCAAAAGGACGCTGCTGCCCGTCCTCGGGTGGTTGCAGTTTTAGGACATACCCAGGTCAATAAAAAATAAAATAAAATATATTAAATAAAAAGTATATACAAAGCCTAAAATAATAGCCCCTTGGTTGAAGGAAAAGCCAGCATGCAGGCGGCAAAAATAAGTCAAAAAGTTTTTGAAGTTATAAGTTCTAAATTTGATTATAAAATTAAATACTTACATACTGATGTGTCAAGAAGTAGCATCTATTTTTTTTTATACTTATTTATTAGCTCCACGGACTGCGGGTCCGTGCCTTTTATCAACATTTTCATTTTTTTTATAAACTAAATTTTACACTTAAGAATCGACAAGTTGACGGCTCGAACTCATCGGTGGGCGCGGCTAAAAAGCATGCTCTCTTCATCAAACAAACTGTGGGAAAGGGAGAAAGAAATATAAATGAGCGCGCAATTTTTTTTTGTCGACCGTTGGCTGCAGTAATGTGGTTGAATAAACTCCGAGTTAATTTATTCCAACTTAAGTTATTTGAAATGTTTATGGACTAAACTATGCCGCTTGATAAATTATTTTAGAGATTTCGTATTCTTTATGTTATTTATTTACGTCCAATGTGGCGTTAAAATTGAGCTAAAATACAAATGTTTCCTGGCTCATAACTTTCATGTTTATTAACTTTTTACTTTCGTAATAATTTACAATCCTAGATAATGAAGAGATTCATCGATATAATACTTAGTCTTGGACCTACAAAATTACATAGTGACCGCACTACCGCTAGTACTACCGCGTTTCTATGGAGAAGTGACCAACTTGTCTACTCTTAATAACTAAAAATGTGGAACGCAACGCTTCACGATTTTGCGTGTCATCCTTGCGCAGGGGCCATGCTAATCTTCTCTGTATCGTTCCAATTTTAGTATATTTACTGTCGAAGCAAGTACAGTAGCATCTATTTTCTATATATACCATGACTATATAAAACCGTGAATGTATGGGAGACGCGGATGCCAGCGAACTGCATGCAGTCTTTGTGGATAGAATTACTTTCCAACCAATGGACGCTGTAGTCAAATGGGGAGAGTATCGGAGCTCTTGCGAATATAGATTACACTAGATACAAACTTCATAATTTTTCATACGGTCTGTTTGTCTGTTTTTTGTTTTCCTTGTCAATGGTGCAAACGCAACAAGCATTTAGTAGTATAGTAGGTGTAGTTTTGTTTGCACCATTAAGGTGCAAACGATACAAATCAGTTGCATCTACACCATTGATGGTGCAAGTTAATGGTGCAAACGGTACGTCGGGGAATCGGTTGGAATGATCTTTTAGGTCGAGTGCAATATTTCGAAAGTGACTTCACATAATCCTTTTATAGAATGTTTAGTCGGGAGCTTGATCCCATCATGAAATCCACATAAAAGCTACACTTTAGCTATATTATAGGAAATACGTCCTAAAACTGCATCTAGAACCACCGGAGGAAGGGCAGCAGCGTCCTCTGGGTTATCAATGGTGAGCTTTCTGCGATCCCCAAGCCGCCTGCCAAGCGCGGGGATTATGGTAACCCCTCTCTATTAAGGGGGAGGCATTCGTCCAGCAGCGGACGTCTTCTGGCTGATGATGATGATTATAGGAAAATTCAACTAACTGTGATTTATTTCTCATTTGATAAATCCAGCACGGACACATTTTTGTGCTTCTTAATTCTCTGAATACCATGTAACATCGAAACTGGCGAAAATAATGTACCTATGCAAAGTTATTTTCCGTGCTATCTCAGTTTTCATAAATTTTATGGAATAAAATAACTAATGATTCTTTAATATATAGTACGCGCTTATAGTTATGTGGACTAGTATGAGTAAGGCAGACGCTAAGGGTACAGACAAATCAAAGATTACGAAAGATGCGCTCTCGCGTAATAAAACAACGTTTGAAAATGGCTCCCCTGCCGTCATGTTTACGAGTTGCGCCGGAGTGCGAAAGAAGATAGCACAAGAAAAACAAAAGGGAGAGCAAAGGGGATAGCGCGCGTCTCGCTTAGTGAGCGCAGACAGGCGAGACAGTCCCTGGGGCCGTTTTCACGGGGCCATTCTAGGGCGACATATGACATATCTCCCTCCTAATATATATAATATCATTGGGTACAGATTATAGTGGAAACAGCGTTGACCGTTCGTATCAGATGTAGTATGATCGCCAAGTATAACTCCATCAAGATTGCTCGAGATAAAGTTTATAGTAATGCATAATTCATTGAAATAATAGAAGCTTTATTCATTTGTGGATTATCATATCTTACCTAAGTAGGTACCTCAATCACTGAGCTATAATTATACTGCAAAACCTACAGATTTAAGTGCAACCAAGCAGAAGGAATGTAGACGAACGATATTTCTTAACAGAGACGGAATTAAGGAGACTTACCGTGATATATTCGTGTACGAAATATTGAATCACCAATTAGACGCCCGAGGTAGCATTCCAAACGGTTACGGTGTGGAAACGGGAAAAGCGTATAGAACGGGACTCGGGATAAATAGGTGTTCGTGAATTCTTAGTGAGATCTGTGAAAGAGAAGAGGAATGAAATGTTTGTAAGTAATTAAAATAAAACACAACTCGGGACATTTTACCTTGGTTTGTGTAGACATTTTGGAATGCATGTTTAATGTGTGATATACGTTTGTCTTAGTCGTACTTGGAACTAATTAAGAAAGGACTTAGGACCGTTGAGCGTAAGCGTTGTATGCCCGACAGTATGGAGAGACATTATTTATGTGTAAAAGTACTATCTGTATACCCTCCGTTTTACGTGCCATTTTTCGGTACTCCGAAGTTTCCTGAAAATGTTAATAGCAGTACAAAATTAAATTATAAAATGTTTCATGGTGAAAAACAAAGAAATTAGTTCGCGACGTCGGCCTTTGCCTAACAAATTGTATTAATTCTAACTCTAACCTAACTTGCTTTCTATAGCTTCATGGTCTTTGTTTTAGAAACACGAAATCGTCACACACCCCTCCCAACACTGAAACACAGAATCATACCGCTTCAGGACGTGTACTGTATTAGTAATAGTGGGTCTCAATAGCTCAAATGATTTAACGAAGTGTTACCCGTCGTTCGCACGGGCGCTTTTTTATCGTCGCATTAAAACCTAATAGCGTGGGCGCTTTTTTAACTTCATGCTAAACGTTCAACGCTCAAAGCCCAAAATAAGACGCTGCGTTATAAAAAAACGCGGCGGTAAAAAGCCCTGCCGTGTAAACAAATACTGGGTATCTGTTTGTTCCATATCAACGTTTTTTTAACGTGTGTTGAAAAAGCGCTCTCGTGCGAACGAGGCCCGAGAGTCTACCTGTTTAATTGACAGTATCTTTAGAACCCATTCATAGGGGTAAGATGAGAATGAAAACTGCGACTTGCGACTTATTGTATAAGTACTATAACTACTGCCTTATAGCTCAGTTAGTAGCATGTCTGCCTTCAGAACTGTAGGGCGTGGGTTCGATCCCCACCCAGGGCAAACATTTCTTATGTAACGAACATAGATGTTTCTTCTGTGTCAGGGTGTAGTATACATGTAATATAAGTATATATTTACAAAATAAATTGTATATAAGTAATCTATCAGCTATCTGGTATCCATATTACAAGCTTTGCTTAGTTTGGGGCTAAATGGTGTTGTGGGAAAAATGCCCACCACCACCGATATTTATTTATTTTAATTTTGAACTTGCCAATTAAACCCTGGGCTGCGCACTGCACTGCGCTCGTAGCCCTCTCTATATGCCCAGTAATTTATCTGGTAACATCGAAAACACAGTAATGCTTGCACATTACTGCTTGGCGTTGAATTACTGACAGAGGTGTGGTACTTCTCCGGGCGGACTCTACAATAGAGTCCTACCACTACATTCTATAGCGATAAGCATACCTACCATGACTTACCATTCTAATAAAAGTGCATGGAATTAACATTACAAAAAGTATTCGTACAGCGTTGGTTAAACTTCAACCCAATTCCATGCAGCCCTTTATCAAGCAACGTTCTCTGAGGGCGGATTGCGCGTTAGAGTGAAATAAAATATTTAAGCGGCCCAGAATCTCGGTAACCTCACAAAGCAGGAGTTTCTTTTTCTCTTCAATGGATTTTCAGATGAAGACACCTATACTATCTATGTAGGTATATCTATGCTGGAGGCTTTGTCAGTATTCGAATAAAGAGCTTGGGGAGATGAAGGCTTCAGGAAAAACATTTTTTTTATTTTCCTTTGTTGTCGTGTCAAGTTCAGACAGTTTCTCTTTTAATACAGCTTTTTTATTACTTTTATCAATAAGATTTAAATGGTTAATATATTATTTATATCGATTTGTGATATTGATCGATCTTTTTTAATTCTCATGTAAATGTTTACTTAGTTGGTTCATATCAATAGTATATTTGTGGGTAAGTATTTGTTTTTTTATTGATTGATTTCTGGTCACCACAGACTGTGGGTCATAGGCAGGCGACAATACAAGAGTAGGTAATAATAATAATAATATGAGTAGGTAAGCATAATTGTATTGTCGCCTGTAATTGTACTGCTCGCTTGAGCAGTTGACAGCTGTTCCATTTTGTTCCTTGTTCCAGTTAACATTATGCCCAAGGTCGATGAACTTTTTGCATGGAACAGCTGATATTTTTTTCGCGTTTTCTGTGTTGGCCCCATAGTAAAAGTTGTTTGTTTTGGTGTACAGAATATGCCCTTAAAAGGTTGCTAACTGATTAGAACTAGCCCTGTATACTAGAGCGAGCACTTGATGAGTAGGTATCGTAATCTAGGACGGATAATTACATATTACAGTATTTGCAGCCACATTCGAAAGCTTTAGTTGTCATACTAGAATGTTGCAATCCTTATTAATAGACTGCAATGTTAAATTTTTTTAGTAAGTTTAGATATGGCAACGAAAACCTCGAGAATTGGGTGTATTAAGTATTTACCTATACAATGTGTAAGAAAAAGGTTCAATAATACTGAAGGGTATGTAGGTATGTACTCATAATTATGAACAACTTCTACTATGGGACCCAACCCTGAAAACACGAAAAAAACAGCTGTTCCATACATTTTGTCTAAGGTCAATTAACTTTTTGTATGAAACAGCTGTTTTTTTCGCGATTTTAGGGTTGGCCTCATGGTAAAAGTTGTTCATAACGATGAGTACCATTGTACCCTTCAGTATTGTGAAACCTTTTTGTTACGGTAGTTTACGTACGTGGATTTGACATATTTTTGTAAGTAATCCCATGTATTTTTCTGAAATACATAAAATTATGGATTAGGCTTGCATTTGACTGCCATCTCGCCTGATGCTAAACGAAAATGCAGTTTACGATGGAGCACGCTTGCCTGAGTGAGAAACATAGTCAGATTATCAGCAAAAAATACTATGACTGTAATAAACTTCCTATTAGGTATACATCACAGTATTCACTATTCAGGGCCCCCTTTATAGGTCGGCATATGGTCACTTGCTAGCGCATTATTAACCGACTTAAAAAAAGGAGGAGGGTCTCAATTTGGTTGTATGTTTTTTCCAATGTTTTTTTACCTCGAAACTCCGTCATTTATAAACCAATTTGTTTTTTTTTTTAAGTATATACTTTCACATGAATGTTATACAATTTTCATTAAAATCAGTTCAGTAGTTTGGTTTTAAAATCAAAATAACTGGAAACAAGATGTCATCCAGGTAATCGAAATTGAAGTCGGTTGTTTTTTTTAAAAATATAATGTACCATGTTATATACCACTGTTTTAAACTATCATGGTTGTGTCTTTTTTTATAAATATACCTTTCTGATTCATCGTAGAAAGCTCCGTCCGTAGCTTTACAAGGTAATATGAACGAATTTTTTTCACCAGGCCACGTCCGACGGGAAATGTCCTAAGCCCTTTAATAGCCTGTAGTGTAACAGACCTTCATGGCAATATAACAGCAAGGAAATTTCTAAATAAAAATCAAAATTCGTATTATCGTTATCTTTTTATTAACAATAAAATGAATCGTGTGCGATACATAATTGAATTTCCAATTTAAGATGCTCAAGCCGGGTTTCTGCTTTGCTACCGAACCGCATTCCAACACCTTTCAATACGACCACATTACTTTACATTCTGCTTCTCGTGAAGGTAAAGAAATCGCAGAACAATTAAATTACAAAAGGAATTACAATTCGTTTGGTCGCCGCCAGATGGCGCCTCAGATGCAGATTAAATTACAAACCTACGTAGTTATGACAAAAAGCACTTGCGTTTTTAAATATAAGTATTCAATCGAATAATGCATCTCTCTTACCATTTTATAATCGAGAAATATGAGAAGAAATTTTTTATGGAATATAATAACAATAAATAAATATTTTATTTACAGTTAAAATTTTATCGCCTATCTATTATATCTTTGGGCGTTTAGGAAACAAACACGATTGAACTAAGTTACAACTGATTGCTAACGCCGGAACAGCTGGGTCACAGCTAGGCTAAAGAACGCATATCCTATGTTGTTCATCACCAGTTCGATTCAATCATAATGCTTCACCAACTCGATCAACGATGATCGATTTCGATTACACAAGACCAAGAAACATTTCTAACTGGCTACAATTAAATGCCAGCAAGAATAAACAAAAATATTTTTTTTACCTTTTAAAGAAGTTTCAAGGCAACAAATGCCTTTATTTCTATTATGTAATTATTGTTATCTCTGTGGTTTTTGTTAGACAAATTCTTAGATTGCATTACAATAGTTCTTGTTAATTCTTGTTAATTATATATGGACCCTTTTCTTTAAAACGATTTTTTACTAGAGCTACCTACTTTACGCAAGGAAAAATAGCGCTGAAGCGAATAGTAAACGATTAAAAGTAATTCTTTCGAATTCCAGTCTATGGTTTTCTGTTTTTTTTTTTATAGAAACTTGTTTCTTTGTTTTTTTTTGTTTGTTGCGTTCAGAATCAATCAACGCCGATCAAGTTGGTAGTGAGCTAAGGGTTGTACGAATATTTACGAACGTAATAAAGTAACGTACATGCAACGTACAAATTAAGAAATACATTTTGGATGCAAAATTGGAATGGAAACTAGTACGTTACGTAACTATTTAAATAATTACGCAATTACGAACGAAAATACTCGTACCTTACAAAACTTTTTAAACGTGGTTTAAACAAACTTTTCATTCTACGTCATACGCCTCTCCGAGCTTCCACGTCATCGGCAACTTTGACTCTCGAAACAATTCGTAGTTTCAATGAAAACAGCTTATAAACACGTATCCATTGATATTAGAATAATTATTTACAACTCTCTTATTTCACTTGAGTTTTAACATCTCACGATTTGGTACAATCTTATAATTACTGTATTTACTATACAAATAATCAGATTTCATATAAATTAATGTAAAACATCATCTAAACTTTAAATGTTTGTAAAACACAAGTTGGTTTTTTACTTAGCTTAGCATAAATACAATAAATGATAACTGCAAACTTAGGAGCGGGTAACCTTATTTGGTTAATAGTAATTGGATTTAAGTACAAAACATTATTTTAAGTCATTGTCAATTTTTACATTAAAACATTTTTATCTACTTATATTATTGGCAGTAGTGATCTTTATTTACCAATTTACAGATGTCGTTAGAAAGGTCGAAGTATTAAAATTTACGTAACTGCGTAAATGATCGTACTTCGCCCACAGTTTTACACTAGTATCTTATAATAATAAGGTCATCATTATTTTTTATTAATGACAACACCATTCTCTATCCTCGGATTACGGTAAGAAACGAGCAAAAGTGTTCAGAGTATTTATTACTATAATTTTCACAAATATTATGTAAGTAGGTATGTAGAAGGACTTAATAAGAAATGTTGAATACGTTATTATTTAGACTGTCAATAAATCATGAAGACCGGGGTACACGACAACTTAACGATCTAAAAGTGGAGTTCTAATTAATGAATCAAGTCTTCCGGGATATTATAATAATTAAAGCTCAAATTTAATGGATAAGAATATTTATATCCATATTCTTTTCTATTATGTGATAACGTAAAATATTATCAATAGTACATTCAATTTGGCCGTTCATTTGGCACTCAGTACCATTCACTGATAATTCAACTTCTGTACACATACTGTCCAACACGACATGGCGAAACATCTCGCCTTGATGAGGTACCTTTCAGCGGAAACAATATCAAAATGTAAATTTCAATTCATAGAATCGATGATAAAAAAAGGTAAACACACGAATTAGGTATATACCATACTTACTTAGCTAGGTAACGTAAAGACGCCCTATAGGGCGCACACACACTTCAATTGTGTGTGCTAGTACACACACTTCACGCACTAACACCTCGATGTACCTAAACGACTTCCATTTAATTTTAAAGATAATATTGTCTTGGCAAAATCTCACTCCACGACACTCGTCAAATATTAGCGAGTCGTATATACTACGTATATATAAATTTGATAAAGTTAATTCGTATTTTAATATACCATAATAATATAATTTACTCGTAAAAACACTATTCATCGTACATTCGAAGTTCACAGAGGTCACGAGAGTACGAGGTGGCAATAGCACACTGTCGCGGTCGCGGTCACGATCACGGAGTCAGCACACGGAGAGGCGGAGCGCGTGTGCGGACGCGGGGGGCAGCGGCCGCGGCGCGGGCGCTAGCCGCAGGCCGGGGGGCGAGGCGCGCTGTTAAATGATGCTCTCGCGGTTGCGCTCATTCTCCTCTTGCGAACTCAGCGAGCTGCCGCCGCAGATCTGCATTTCTATCTCCTGCAGTCTATACCAAACAGAAAACATAGCTTTCAGACTCAAAAGTTTACAGTAAAAATGTGTAACGCTGCCTAGCTAAGGTGTGTTCCGGCAGCCTCATTTCAGAACCAGTTCCCATTCCAGTCCCGTTCGAGCTGTATTTACCATCTAATTTAACAACTCATTAGGCATCAGGTGAGCTGTGGTCAAATACCTAGCATGTCAAATATAAAAAAAATACCTTTGGTCGACCTCCCACTGCTGCTGGCTAAGTTTGGCCGACATAGCGGCGTTCTCCGTCTCGACGGTGTAGAGGCGCTCGCGCAGCCGCTTGATCTCGCATTCGAGAGTCTCGTGCGAGTCGAGGTGGACGCGCGCGCCTGCACCGGCGGCGCTGCTGCGGGCGCTAGACGCCAGCGACGCTACAGGGGATGCTACACGAAGGGGGCTTACTGACGAACTGCAACAATCGACACACAAGTCATGCATACTGTTTGTATCATCAATATGTTTGTTTAATCAATCTCATCATTATTAGCCAGAAGATGACTCTTCCCCTTAATAGGGAGAGGTTTCCATAATCCCCACGCCTGGCAGGTGGCTTGGGGATTGCAGAATGCTCACCATCGTTAACCGAGCCGAAGCTGCTGCACGTCCTTCGGTGGTTCTGGATGCAGTTTTGAAACATACTGCCAGCTCATCGCATCACATCTACTCCAATCTTATTCTAACAATGATGGGGTCTACACAGAAATCATGCTTGTCTAGAAGGAACTTGTATATTTTATATGATCTGATAGTAGCGCAAAAGGAGGTATTATTAATGAGAGAAAGAAGACGCTCTCGTGTTGGTAACAGATAGCGCCTGCTCATGACCATTGCCGCGGTACCCATAACTTTAATTAACAACGACATCCAAGGCATCGCTGCATCAGAGCTTATTCAGTACTTTGAGTTATTCGACTGTAAGTCCCATTAGAAAGACCCTGTTTACTCTTGGAACATTAATATTTTCGTAAAATGCTATGAAACATAATAGGTAGGTGTTTTTTAATTATTACGTGAATCTTTATTTTATATTCGAGATGTACTATACTCCTATCTTATGGATATATAAAGCAACATTCATATGGCTTATTCAAAAACTCTATTGACAATAACAATAATGTTGTAACGCATGATCATGCCGAATAGATATTTTAAAAGCCATTCCACTCTCAGCAGGTTCTTTTATCTCGCTCAGGAAATTTACCAAACTTTGTTCTATTTGTCGATAGTTTTTCAGTATTCTAACGTGACACGAGCAGAAATACTAAACGGACAACATCGGAAGAGGAAATGCATCTGACAGCAGCTGTTTCAAGTGTTGCGTGTTTGACCAGCTGCAAGCACTGAAGAACACGACATTGGTCACCTATAAAGCTGGTCCCGGTAGGAAGGCGGGTGTGAAGGGTGCGCCGGCGGCGGCGGCGCGGGCGGGAGCTGCATCTCTTCGATGGGAACTCGCCCGCTCGTCTCAACGAGCCCGGGCGTCGACTGGCAGCGACCCATCGCCACTACAACAATACACATAGCCCTTACATATGTTTTTGTTATAATTCCGCCTTTCTCTACATTCTCACCCACAGAACGCCAAACCCCGCAAAAGCTATATTGTGCCAGCTGTTTTTCTCTTCTTCCAGCCATTTATGACCTTTAAAAAATATCGTTATCGATCCATGCTATGCTAATCTAGAGAACTACATACAGTTTGAATGCATCTTCATGATCAATACGTACATTTACCTATTTAGTTAACTTATTTTGTCGTTTGTCAAGAATATAATTTTGAAGATTCACCTTTTTCAAGCGGCGCTTTCTTATATTTCTCAAGTCTCTTGACTGCGATGGCTTCTAATCGGACTCTGGCGGCGGGGTATTCCTTGAGCACGTCCCACATGTCCTTCTTGCTGAGCACGAACAGGTCCGAATAACCGACGGAGCGCACCGACGCTGTCCGCCGGTTACCTGTCGACGTGTCATCCACACACTCCGTGCCAACCGGTGTTCGGCCCACGGTCCTTACCGACTGTTCTGATTTCGCTACTCTCTCCAATCGGAGCAAACCCAGAGCAATCTATAAGGTCTACTTTACGGGGAAGACCGAAACACCGGCGGCAGGCTAAGATCAATCAAGAGGAGTCAAGATAAAGCTCAAAATCGAAACTAATGAAATTACACGCAGGGATCATCCGGGGTCACATCACGAATCATATTCAAAATAATAAGAAGCCAATTCTATGGGGTTGTTCGTAGTGCTTCATTAGAAAATGTATAAAAGCTCAATTATTGACATAAGAATCAGACTAGGTCTATAAAACGTAAAGATTATACATACGTAATTATATTAAATATCAGAACTAAGCAGTTCTACGAATTTAAATAGCGTGGGATTTTAGTTATACCTACGTATATTAGAGGATAATTCAAAATCTTAAAGTACGCGGGGTCGCTTAAAAATAAGGGTACATGCACCAAGAGGTCACGCCAAATATAAAGAAATACTTGGGGAGGATGCAAAGCAATCGGGGACACTGCCTTCAATACAACCAAAGGAGACAAAACATAAACCGGCAAACAAATGACATATCACAAGACTACAAATCCTGGAAAAGGTCTAGAGAAAGCCACTGAGTATCGAAGTTGTAAAGAATTAAAGCTTACCGTACGAGATTGCTTCGAATATTACTTAGTATTGAAAGAAAATTGATTTAAGAAATACGAATAGTAAAGAAATTGTAATGATACTAAAATGCGAATTTTTAAGAAATCGGAGAAATGTCTAGGCATTACGTTTAAGCACAAACCAGTTACCGCCAGCCGTTCACAACTCTGTCGCTATAGAATAAATAAGACAAGAACATGTAAGGGACAGCTCGAGCGATAAGGCTGGCCGGTAACACACGTGTTCAGGATGATGTCCAGAACCAGGCGGCAGCGTGGTGGCCGCTCCCTCGGCCATGATTGCAGCGTCTCCAACGTTTGCTTTTTAAAACTTTCCAAGAAAAAGAAAATAAGAATAATAATGGCGTGGCGTCTCGGGCCGTGGCGATATTTACCAAGTTGTTTACCTGCCGTGCCCATGTTCAGAATTGAAATTTCGCCAAAATAAGAACCCGCTTTGAGTGTTGCCAATACCGTCTTGCCGTTGTCGCCTACCACCTGCAGTTTCCCTCGGTTGACTATGTACATTTCTTTTCCGACTTCACCTGAGGAAACAAAGCGTTTTTAATAAAATATGTATATATAAAAAAGTATTTTATTATGACAAACGATTTATTAATTTGTAATTGAGCTAAAAATTAAATTTTATGGTAAAACTTCTTCTCTTAAAATAAAACTAAATTGATCAAAACATACAAATGATTATTATTCAAATATAAAAAGATAACCTTTTCTACAGATGTAGTCTCCAGGGGAAAACAATACTGGTCTAAGCCTTAAAACTAGCTCACACAGGAACCCGGCTTCTGTGTTCTGAAAGATCTCCACCCTTAAAATAAAAAAAAATACATTATTGGTTTACAGTTAAGTTATTTAAGAACACAACAGTCGAGAGACAGACAAATTACGTTTTGAAATAAAAATCAATTTTTTAAATTTCAATATTTTTCAAAGTTTCCATAGTTTCCTAAAAAAACTGAAACTGTGTCGATTTTCCGTTTTACATTGTAATTAAAGCACCACACATAATTACATAAATAAGTAATTACATAAGTGTATCCCCAAGCCGCCTGCCAAGCGTGGAGATTATGGCAACACCTCCCTTTAAGGGAGAGGGCTTCGTCCAGCAGTGGACGTCTTGCGGCTGTTGATGATGATGTATTAAGTGTATTATAAGATAATAGTATTTTTTTGGATTCTCTGTTTTGCATGGTTAAAAAAAATGTAGAAACTTTTCTTAGTATGAGAAAAACCTCAAAAATCGAACGTACAAATTTGCGTAACCGCCACATCTTTGCCCCGCTAAATATGACCCTATCTCCGTTTAAGAGTAATTATCGAGCGCAGTGAGAAACATGGATTATCCTGGCCTAAAGTACAAAATACATTTTAGTTTCTGGCGTTTATTTAACCCACAATTTTTTGCATTGCTATTATTTAATGTAGCAATGCCGCCAACGTGCTGGGTGCGCGCCTACTAGATTTGAGAATTTGGATTGTCTATAGACTTTCGTCGGTCTGTAGGCAATACAGTTGTTTTTGTGTTAAAAAGTAAGTTCGCATAGGCTGAGTGGCCAGCCCTAGTGTCAAAGTTAATGTGCGCCCCGAAGGCCTCTGACATGGCTGACGGTTGTTGTTATAGAAACTAGAACAAACAACCGGGACCAACAATTTAACGTGTCATCCAACCCACGGTAGCGCTCAGAAATAAATGCCACTCACGGCCACTCATCCGAAGACTGACCGGACCGTCCGTGGCTTTTTTGTGTTGTAAATAAACTAAGGAATTTTTGGGTTTCAAATTTTTTCATGCTTATAACCGCCTTTGACGATATAGCACTCTAGATATAAATCTACCTATTCACTCTGAACTTAAAAATATCTAGATGATTTATCTCTCAGGAAACAGGGAAGCCGGCAGCTTGTTCCATTTCTTGGCTGTACGCATAAGCTATAGAGTCAAGCGTTTGGTACGCATCCAAGGAAAATGTACAATGTTTTATCAGATTAGGTAGTTAGACTGTTTAAATGTTCTTTTAGCTCATATTCTCAAACTCTAGACATAATAAATTTTATAGTATGCATACCCTTATTCCATTCAGGGGTTTTTGATCGTAACATGTTATTTATTTACAAGCGAAAAGCGCGAAATAAAATATCACCTGAACAGGTATACCAAAACTCCCGCAAAAAGAGGATGCTGTCGCAAAACAGAAAAACTCGGAAGAGCCATTTGGCGACAAAAATTTACGGATCGTATAAACGAACACTTATGCATAATTCATGGAAGTAAAAAGCGAATGTTTCTCTTTTTAATTATACGTCACGGGATATTAAGCTTGAACTGTCGCGCTGCATTAATGTGATTCCATGACTAGATAGATTGAACTACGGAAACAAGGAGAGCTGTCTTTGTCAACCGACTTCAAAAAAGAGGTTCTTAAATCGACTGAATGTTTTTTTGTAAGTATGTATTACTGTTATGCGATTACTCCGCCAATTATGAATTGATTTGAATGGTTATTTTTTTAAGGTTATCTGTTATACATTTTACCGAAATTGGTTCAGTAGTTTGGTTTTTAAACCAAAATTACTGGAATAAATCTAAATAACTGGAAAATATGAAGATGTCATCCAGGTAGTTGAAATTGAAGTCGGTTTTTTTATAGCGTATTATTTCTTTAATATATTAGAAGTGAATCGATATTATGGCTTGAAGTGGTCCAATCAAGAGCGTAGCTATAGATCTCACATTTCAGAGTAAGTATCCAAAAATGTACAACACAAAGGTGATAGCATGAAGACGATATTATATACCTATTTGTCGAATAGCTAATGGCACTTTGTTTCCACATAACACCCATTTTTATATTTTCGCCGGGTGATGGGGGGGGGGGGGGGGGGGGGGGGGGGGGTAACCACCCCCTCCCTCCATATATACGCCGTATGATATCATTGTCCCTATCACCCAGGGCAAACATTTATGTGACGATTTATTTTTTGTCTGGATGAAGTATTTATTTACAAAAAAAAGTACACCCGACTCTATCAACTATCTGGTTTCCATATTACAAGCTTCGCTTAGTGTGGGGCTAGATGGCGCTGTGTGAAAATGTCCACCTATATTAAGTTTTTTATTTATCACATTATGATGATATAATACTAGTATCACAGAGTATAAACAATAACTAGGTATTACCGAAGCTATGCGTAATCTTATTATGCACATATACATACGCCCTTACGTGCTATCTGAATAAAAATGGCTACGGCATCATCGGCAGATGACCGCGCCGTATGTAATGCCGGCAGATTCCGTATGTATTTACTTTTATTTAAAAATAAAGGTAGCTTTGGTGTTATCAATAAACTATTTGTATTTGTAAGTAAGTATTTGATGCCTAAGTAATGATTGTTTCATATTGTTCCTAGGAGATGTACAGATCGCCTCTGTATAGATTGAAATGCCAAACTGGCATAACTGGCGTTAGCATGCATAAATTACCTAACAGATATGTCAGGGAACGCATGAAAAGGACAGACATGGGTAATTAAATACGCTGCTCATTAACTTTCATGTCATCACCGGAATGGGTTCCGGTTAGTCATTAAAAATTAGGGAAGCCTGCTGTTGTCTGATGCAATTCTAATTTGGGACAAACATCCTAAAATACAATCATTTGCATTGATAGTATTAATTTGAACTGTGTTGACGGGCCACTTCGGAAATCGCATAAATAAACATACCTAGACATTGCATGTAAAATCAAAGTCAACATAATATCTGCTGCTATACACATATTGCTAACCACGTTTGATGGTTTGAACCTACTATTTCAAATATATACAGGGTTAGTTCTAAACAGTTAGCATTATGTTTTTAAAGCTTAAACAGGAAGAAAAATTATGACCTCCGGCAGGACTCGAACCTGCATACGAGCAGTCGCTATGGGTTTCCGTCCCAACTGCTTTGCCAATTAAGCTACAGAAGTCTCTGCCTGAGATGCCAAATTTCCGAACCACTTCATACAAACGATCACTTCATACAAAAATATTCAAGTTAGCATTATGTCATTTGCATTTAGTTCTAACTCAGATTAAATCAAGTGAGTTTTGTTTTGATCAGATAATCAATTAAGCTAGATGAAGAAAAATCATCGAAAAGTAAACAGTTTATTATACAGGGTTAGTTAGAATCAGTTAGCTTAATTTAAAGGGCATATTCTGTAAATCAAAACAAACTACTTTTACTATGGAGCCAACAGTGAAATCTCGAAAAAAAAACAGCTGTTCCATACAAAAAGTTCATCGACCTTGGGCAAAATTGAAACAGCTGTTTTTTTTGCGATTTCAATGTTGGCCCCATAGTAAAAGTTGTTTGTTTTCATGTACAGAATATGCCCTTAAAGCTTTGCTAGCTGATTAGAACTAACCCTGTTTAAAACTAAACTGTTTACTTTTCGGTGATTGATGATATTTCTTCATCTAGCTTATTGATTCTCTGATCAAACAAAACTCGCTTGCTTAAATCTTTATTAGAACTAAATGCAAATGACATTAACGGCTGCTGTTGGGACGGCTCTCCAATTTGGCTGATCTACTAACAACTTCATGAAAGTTGAGGTCAGTTAGCCCTTTATCATTTTCTGTGTAAAATAAGGGCCTTGTCGACTCCAAATTGTTTCAACTGGTCGGAACGAACTTAATCTTAGCCAATCAACTTGTTTGGACTTCCAGCTAGCCTATCTCGTATAGTTAAGGGAATAGGATGAGAGCTTCTCCATACAAACGTATTACCCTATTTTCTGCCTGGATAATGCCTCTAAAGCGATTTTTTTATATAATCTACTGTCTACTGGTGTCTATTAGGTCTACTGTAGACGTGTCTCTGTGTTTTCCTTTTTTTTCCAGAAACTAATTGCTAATGAAAATATAGCCCTCCAAAAGTTACTATGAAGATATTTAAAACGTTCTAATTTATTGGCTATGCGTTTTTGAAAAAAACTGTATCTGCCCTCTGCCCCGATGTGGGGACTTAGGAAAAGAAGAGATCTTGAACTCAACTTCAGTGAGTTTCTGTGAAGTGACTGCTTAGAACAGGTTTGGATATCTACTAGATACCCTACTTGGGTATCTAATTAATTTGTAAGAGTTACAGTAAGAACAAATTTTTTATAAGCATGCCAATCATAAGTTTTCAATATTCTGAAGTTGTTTCTGTCATAATCCACAGGGAAATTCTAAATAGAGCCCAACATAGAGAGAGTCGAAATGAAATAAGTCACAACAACCAACAACCAAGGCAAGACTAACAACAGCGAGAGAAAGTCGAATCAAATAAAATTAAAAATGAGTGAATGTGTGATAAATGACCACTGATATTTATTATTATTATTTATTATTAAATAAAGGAGGCTAATGACAGCGCAGGGTCAAAGAAAAAGATGTTTGCTTACCTCTTCAGCGTATCTAGATGTACGTTAATAGCTATCTCCGCTTTCAGCTTATCTGGCAGACAGGACACAGCCTTCTCCTCGTCGGAACACTTCTGCGTCAGCCACAGGTAGTCGAACCACTTGATGACCTTCACCTGCAAGTGGTTCGGCACCCGCCGCATGCGCATGTACGTTTTCACGCCATCCAGCTTCGCTGTTAACAAAACAGGAACGTTAGAACACATTGATACAGATATGTACCACAGATGAAATAATACCATACTAGTACATAAATTACAAATAAAACATAAATACAAAAGAAAGTGTATTTAGATCACATCTAGGCCTAACTGGTAAGTCCGAAACACCAAACTGCACTGAGTGTGGAGTGGTTGAAGACGTGTATCATGTTATGGCGGAGTGTATCCGGACCCGCACCGAGGCTGAAAGGTCCGATTTTTATTTGTACAGCAATGTTAACGTGAGTGATGTGGGGTGGTGTAATAGTATTCTGGCTTATCCCTTGTCGGTCGAAGCCAGTTCACCATCGTTAATAAATGTTTACATCGTAGGTGATATGTAATAGCTGGTAAGAGGCCAGTGCAGGTGGCATGGTCAATTCTGACCAAACCCTCTATAATACACTAATTTTCCTCATTATAAACAAAACTGCTCGGCGAACCGGCCGCCCGCGCAGCCGCCGCCGCCGCGCCGAGCCGCCGCGCAAGGTCGCAAGTTGACAACCTTAGCGCGACCGCCGAGCTTAGGTATGAATAGTGAAGTACATGCATGTGATTGACTTCTGTACCTATCTGTTTTGTGATACCAGTCTAACGCTATCTCGCACTTCTAAATCGTGGTTATGTCTTAAAACTGCATCCAGAACCACCGGAGGACGGGAAGCAGCGACCTCTCGGTTAACGGTAGTAAGGATTATGTGATCCCCAAGTCGCCTGCCAAGCGTGGGGATTATAGCAACCCCTCAGAGGCCTTCGTCCAGCAGTGAACGTCTTCTGGCTGATGATGATGGAGAGAACGGGAAAACTCCCTTAAAGGGGTCAATGATACCTAACTAGCTAACACAACTTCTCAAAATCGGATCAGCTGTTTCACACATTTTGTTGCGCGCCAAAGAACTATTTGTAAAAAGCTTAAAAAAAAATATACATAAAACCGAAAGTATTTGTTACGCTGTATAGAAAGAAAGAAAGAAAGAAAGAAAATAATTTATTCTGTGACATCAGTACAAAATAATAATACAATGTCACAAAAAGGGCCTCAACTCAGCATAATGCTGTTTAATAAACAGCGTTAGATATATAAAGAGATAATAGAGCATATAATAGTTAATCTTAAAAGATTGTTAGCTAATTCACTGTTTACTTCCAAAATCATTACTCTTCTTTTGTCACTCTTGAGAATGTTTTTTTTTGTGAGTAACATAAGTGTCTATAAAATAAATCTGGCGCATCAGGTGACCCTGCCCTTGTAGAGGCTATAAAATGAATCCACTGCTGGCAAAGTTTGCAGAACTTTCGTCGCATTATCATAACGCGCAACGGAAATGAACTACGAGACTGTAGTTTAAAAGCACATCGGCCAGTCGTTCTGTTCATACAGAGAAAGTTTGCTTTCATACATAACATGAATGAATAGCCTATATTTAAGAGAAGCGCATACCTTACGGACAAGAAATGTCAAAAACTACCAAAGCTACGATTCTAAAATTTTGCATGTGGGCTGTTGTTAGGGGGCGTATTTATGCTCACTTCGTCGTCATCAGCCATAAAACGTCCACTGCTGGACGAAGGCCTCCCCCTTTATAGAGAGGTGTTGCCATAATCCCCACGCTTGGCAGGCGGCTTGGGGATCGCAGAATGGTCACCACCGTTAACCAAGAGGACGCTGCTGCCCGTCCTCCGGTGGGTCTGGTTGCAGTTTAAGGACATACCCAGGTCCCGGGTCCCAGGGAGATATGCTCACTTAGGAACGGTTTTTTTTTAAATTCCACCCCTAAGAGGGTAAAATGGAGGATGCAAGTTTGTATGGGAAATAAACTTTTCTCGATGTTTCAAGTAATCCATATTATATAGGGTTAGTTGTAATCAGTTAGCATCCTTTTAAGGGCATATTCTGTACGTCAAATCAAACAACTTTAACTATCGGACCAACATTGGAAACGCGAAAAAAATATCAGCTGTTCCATACAAAAAGTTCACTGACCTTGGGCAAAATGTATGGAACAGCTGTTAGAACACTCGTACGAAATGGTTTGATTCCACTTTCACTGTGCGAACTGCTAAACAGTGGAATGCGCTTTCCTAGTGGGTGTTTCCCGATATATAATTATAATCTGGATGCCTTCAACTAATTAATGAATCGGTTTCTTCTGGGCACGCGTGCTCTACAGGCGTGTTGGCATTCAAACGCAAGCCCATTCAACCTATCAGCCAGAAAACGACCACTGCTGGATGAAGTCCTCCCCCTTAATACGGAGGTGTTGCCATAATCCCCACGCTTGGCAGGCGGCTTGGGGATCGAAGAATGTTCACCACCGTTAACGGAAAGGACGCTGCTGCCCGTCCTCTGGTGGTAAGGTTACAGTTTTAGGATATACCTAGGTCCCCATTAATCAATTAAAAATATCGTCTTATTTTAAAAAAAATGTTTTCGTTTTACATCGGCCTCACCGTAAGGTCCTTACGCCTTAGAAGGTACAGCCCAAGCGCATTTTTTTTATACTCATGATAGGTTTGCGTTAGACCACATCCTGCCTGATGTTAAGCAACGATGCGTTCTAAGATGGAGCACGCTTACACATAACCTAATACAAGTTTGCAGTGCCAAGATTTAAACCTAATTATCTTCCGAGATAAAAATTTCAACGTCTTCATCTTGTCGCAGGTCCACTGTAACGCAATTTATCATTGACTCGTGAAGCTTCGAGCGACAAAATAGAATTATACTGTTTTGTAAATCGCACTTAATCTCACCTGTCGTCAGGAAGTACAAGCAACTTAAGTTAGGCTAAGTAGGGCACCTCGTATGTCAGGCTCTAAGTTGACGTGCCGAGAAATAATTACAATCTCAAGTTGACTAAAACCGTTTTGTAGGGAATGGAGGTACAACAAACCTAAGTGTGTTGCATTAAACTTGGATAACATCCTTCTTCATAAGTACGTATTTGAATATTTTAGATAGTGTTTTACAAAAGTAACTTATGACATTATTATTAAATACCACTAAGATGACATTGACATGGGTATGTCCTAAAACTGCAACCACCGGACGGGCAGCAGCGTCCTCTTGGTTAACGGTGGTAACACTGCGATCCCCAAGCCGCCTGCCAAGCGTGGGGATTATGGCAACCCCTCCCTATTGAGGGGGAGGCTTTCATCCAGCAGTGGACCTCTTTGGGCTGATGAGTAGGTGACATTATTATTAAATGGCACTACAATGACCGTGTCGCATGTCTCTGTGCCATTGCATTGGAAGTCAAAGTGCGATCAAAGTTTTGCGAGATAGATGTCTTGTTTCTCGGTAGGGCATCTATTCCAAACGTAATATGGATTAGGCAATTGTTCGCTACATGGGATAGATGCCACAAAATTTAGAGGTCCACAAAAATCGCTAATACTCTGAAAATATCAAAGATAATGTTTTTTACTTTTCATAAAATGGTAGATAAAAAAAAACAAAATACCTGCCATTTTTACAAGTAAAATATTTTTCTCTTTGTACTTAGAAATATAAAGTGATTTCAAAAAGTGGCAACTATCCGGGTTTTACCCTAATAGGAACAATTCGTTTTCATTGTCAGTTCCTCAATCAAATAAAGTTAAGGTGGGCTGCTGTGGTTTTGTGGTCAAATATCTTTCAAATATGGAATATTGCATTTAGCTGATTTTGTTAATTAGAGCTAATTTACACAAAGCTCTACAGGAAACAGAGTATCGCGCGAAGCGTTGACGTGGCACACCTAATTTGTGGACAAGTGAAGCACAGCGAATGAATTTAATTGTATGTGTAGCTACAACTATCATTAGAAAACTCATTACGGCAAGAATCCGGAAATAAAGGTGTTCGGTGCACGACGGAACAAAGAGATGTGCCTAATCGCTCGGCTTGGGTAAAGTGGCTTACTGTTCGAGCTAGACTTACAGTAATCGCTGGATATTGGAAAATCGACCGCCCTAAGGCAAGATTTCTGCTAAAACTTTGGTATGTAAGTTTGAAGCCGTGGTAGCCTAGTTGGTGGCCCAACATGAAATATTGACATCGCGGGTTCAAATACCGTGTCCCCATTTGTCCGTCCGTCAGCGCATTGGCACGCGCTCTTTGGAGTTTATTTACGGATTTTCAGCTGATTATTAAGTAAGTTTGGCACGCACTGACCTCGCCGGCGAGGTCGAGGACTCCCCAGATCTGTCAGAAGATCGGTTAGATTCTCTCCAAATAGTCAACCAGATCAACCTACTTGGGCCCCAAGGCACACCCCTTCTGGGGCGCCAGGGCAAGTTTGACCCCACTCCCGGCGACGGCCAAGCCGAGGTTCGTACCGTCTAAAGTCCGGTGACGCTGTAGAGGCCATCTGAGGCCAACAGCATCAGTCATTCCAAAAAAAAACAAAAAGAAAAAAAAGTAAGTTTGGATAGGACGACCAGCCAGTCTGTTAATAGATTGATGCCGTATCGAAATATATCTATTGAATATATCTATTCTGGGTGTTTTCAAGTCGCGAGTGAATCTAGGGAAGCGTGATCCTTCGTAGACTGCATCTTCGTTTAACATCACACGAGATGGCAGTCAAACTTGCGTTTGACTGCCATCTATAAAAAAAAACAACTAGACAACTTAACGTGTCATCTGACCCACGATATTTTATTTTTTAAGTGATAAATGACACTTACGGTCTCCCCGTAAACTGACTGAATCATCCCTTGCTCCGGCTAAGTACGTCACAAGGACTACAAATATGTTGGTAGACCAGTGCTAGACGCTAGACTAGGAGCTAGACTAGCAGCTTTCCTGCGGCGTGAACATCTCAAAACTATGCCAATGCTTTTAACTATTTTACTGTTGGGAGCTATATCATTATTATTGCGTGTTCCGACGACAGATATAAAGAAAAGAAATCATATAATGTTTGGCATGGCTCCCTTATCTTAATTTATAGTTGCTCGTTCCGGGGAGACATTTACTGTATTGCCTTTTTGTGGTGTCAATTCAATACAAAAATTTAACGCTACTACGGGTAAGTTGCGCAACTTTATTCTTCGTTAGCTACGAGTATTATTTTCTTTGAAAAATCAAGGTCTACAGAATCATACAAATATCTGAATATAATAAACAATATAGGTATGCACATTGTGGCACTTGTACAATGTAAATTTTTTTTCTTTGTTATTGGCATCGCACTTTGTGCATTCTGCCAGTGTCAAGTTTTTGAATTTTTAAGTTTTTATAGTAATCATCAAGTCAAATATGTCATGAAATCACAGTTAGTCACACGAATTTAGTCATAGTTGAGTCCAATTCATATCCTAGTAAAGTTGTGGTAACTTTACTACAAGATTCTTCGGAGTATTGGAAACAACACGAAAAGACACGTTTCACTTAATTATATACTCTTGCCCATACTCGTGCGCAACCACCAGCACTTAATGAATAAAACGTCATCATTTTTATGCATTAACACTCGAAAAAACACAAGTTTTGGAAAATAATACAATGCAGGGACATGATTTTTTCGCGTTACCGCTTAAACTCCACAATGTACATTATACACTCATATTAATTATTGTTTTGTTATTGGCTTTGCAATTTGTGCATTTTGCCAGTGTCAAGTTTAAGAATTTTCAAGTTTTTATAGTAATCATCAAGTCAAATATGCCATTTTTCGCGTTCCCGCCAAAAACCTCTTACTAGGTTTCTTTGTTATAATTATTAATCTATCTATTCTATATATATAAAAATCAATTGCTGTACGTTTGTCTCGCTAAAACTCGAGAACGGCTGGGCCGATTTAGCTGATTTTGGTTTTGAAATGTTTGTCGTATTCCATGGCAGGTTCAAACGGTGAGTGAACGGCTGGACCGATTTGGATGAAATTTTGTGTTCCAGGAGCGGGTCATAATAGCGAGGCCGAAGGCCGAGCTTTACGCGTACGAAGTAGCTTGTTGTTTTTCATAAAGATAACACGATATACGAATATAATTATAATAAATGCTAATGACAGGAATGTTGAGTGCCCTATGCATTGACACCAAATTAGATCAGTTACATCGACAATTTATTCAATTTTTTTTACCGAATTTATTAATTCGGTCCGATTTTACTCTTAATTTTTGGACTTAAATTCCTCTTCATTTCTCATTTAGACGTTGATATGCGCCGAGTGCTGCTGATAGTTATTTAAATTTAAATGCAAAGAACGCAAAAGCAATTCCCGTTCTATACTTTTTTAGAACCACATGCTCCGATAAATATCGGAAAATGTCACATTCAATTCACCCTGCAGTCGAAATTGTTTTTTTAAACCGTACACTCAGTCATGCAATTTACTTCAAAGAACTAGTGGAATATTTCAAGGGATGTATTTGTAACAGTCCAAACGCTTACGTTATTTAATTTAACAAATTAAGCGTAGAGTTTGGTGGAGTAAAGAGCCCAATGCTCAAACAAGGGCCTAAGGGACGACGTTTGTTTACGCAACAACGTGGACTAAACAACGGTCTGCACAAAAAAGAGTTAACTCAACAGAGTTCTCAGTGAGCTTTCACCCTTTGCTTTTTGCAGTATAATATGAGGTGCCTCTACACTGACGTCACGATGGAAATCCTGTAGAGAAGGTCCCTTTTCTATTGTGTCGCTGGATTACGAGTAATTTTATTGGGAAAGGTTTTATTTTTTGGGTAGATTTCAATTATTATGTTAGGTTGTCCATTAGAATACTGTAAGCTTGCTGTTGTGAATAGTGTTTTTAAAACCATGATAATATATACTTACAAAATGATAAGTTTCGTTTTTGACTTTTATATCTCAATAAAATAACTAATCACACTAATGTTTAATGGAATGGTGGTCGGTATGTGTGTGTGTATGTTTGTTACCTCTTCACTTCAAAAAGGCGAAACGAATTCGGATGAAACTCGGAATGCAGATAGCTTATTTCCCAAAATAACATATATACTACTTTTTATCATCATCATCATCACAGTTTTTCATCATCACTCGCCGCGAGGCGCAGCTAGTAAGTATTATAAATTCATAAATAACTCTGTCTTCTTTCCGTCTCTTTGTTGACTTTTCACCACCAAAACACTTGGCCAATCTTGAGAAAATTTGGTATAGAGATAGTTGAAACTCTGGAAAAGGCCTGGAAAATAATACGGTTTCTGGACTGCAGCATGCTAAAGGAATATAAGTATATGTTACAGTATTTCCCGTCGTCTACTCTCATTTGATGCGCCATGCTCCTTAATATCTGGCGCAGGAGTGCAGTGTGTTCGGACCTTATTTGGCGTCCCGAAATTTGAAGAAATTTAATCTCCTTCAAACAGGGTTAGGAGAGCGGTTATATAGACAAATAGACAGTATCATACTTTGGGAAAATTAATTGAAACGTTAACACTAAAGGTTTCTGAACTTTAAATACTACAATAACGAAATAACACCTAAGTATTCAACCTTTAGTTCAAACTTGAAATTTGTGAATTAATTAAGTGAATTAATTAATTATCCACAATCATAGATTAGGATTAGGATTCAAACCCTTTATTCATCTTATGTTTCGTTATAATTATGTACGTCAAATGGATACAATAATAAAGAATGGGGTTCCATAGGCAAAACTTTTGGCAGATGGCGCCAGCGGCGGTACAAATGTGGCAAAATCTAGGTTTTTTTGTTAATCGTTGCTTAAATCTATCTGCTTTTGATCAGGACGTTGTCGATAATCTAGTCCAAGGAAAAATACTGGAGTCTTGTTATAAGAATCTATGCAAATGTGTACTTGGTTTCTCAATAGACCTTTCCGGGGTTCAGAGGACGGGAGCTGAAGTCAGGTGACATTGGAATTGATTGTTCTACACAAGATGTTTCAACGTTTAAATATTGCAAACCATGGAAAAGTTAGCTATTAGATCTACCAAAAGACGAGTATAGAATCAGTCAATTAAAAACTTCCAGTAACTGAAATCATAGGAGCTACAGGACCGTCTTCAGTAGTATGTTGCGGTATCAGACAATGCGGTACGGTGGCGGTGGCGTCAGAGGCGGCGGTACTTCGGAGGCTGCGGCGCACCCTCGCCGGAAATAACCCACGTGCAAGCCACGGTACATTAGTTCCGATGAAACAAGCTCCTAAAACAACCAGACCTTGTTTGTTTAACAAAGCGATACTGATGAAATAAAGTTTTCGTAATGTGAAAGTAGGTAATTATGAATTGTATTGAGGAAAATTCTCGACGTTACGTACTTATTTTACAGTTCCGAGTACAAATTTATTTTGTGTTCTTACCTCAATAAATTGGGAATGGGATTGCATTAGGTATAATATTAGTATGCACACACATTATAATTATATAACACTATACACAAAATTACAAAATTATAACAAAAATATTCTAATACATAATAATAATACCTCATGTAGGTATGCATGTGGTATTAGAATATTATTATAATTTTGTACTTTGTGAATAGTATTATATATAATCATGCATATTTTTTTTTTTTTTTTTTCTTAGTTCTTGGCATCGCACGTTGTGCATTCTGCCAGTGTCAAGTTTATGAAATTTCAAGTATTTATATTAAAATCAAGTCCAATATGTCATGATATCACAGTCAGTCACACGAAAATAGTCATAGTCGAGTCCAAATCATGCCCTAGTAAAATTGTGGCGACTTTACTATGAGCTTCTACGGAGTTTTGAAAACAACACAAAAAGACATGTTTCACCACATTATATCACTTGCCCACACTCGTGCATGTAATTCAACACTCAATGAATAAAACACCACCATTTTAATCATTAATTCGCGAAAAAACACAAGTTTAAGAAAATAATAGAATGCAACGACATGATTTTTCCGTGTTCCCTCCAAAACTCCATGCATATCTTATATATCTTATACATTATAAGTATTATTCTCTCTGCAGGAATAAACAAGCCAAACAAACTTAATTAAAAAAAAAAAAACACACCAGCGATGCAAAAAAAAATTTTTTCAATTCAAAATTGGTTTAGGTATTCTGTGTCACTTGAGATAATATAAGGATTATAACGATACTCCACATATAAATTTGTTGAGGTTTAGAAGTTATGGTGGAATTAAGAACTCACATACATACATGAACACTGAAAACATTACACTCCTTTTTTGGGCAGTCGTGTAAAAAAATGCCATTGAATTGGACCGTGTAGTCGTGTCCGGCTGGTTTATTGAATGAATTGGTTACATACTCGTACCTACGTTTGCCTGTCCGATACAGAGGGGCAGTGGAATTAAATTGTGCAATTTCAGCGTGCACTCTTAATTTTTTTACGACAAATCTCTGATAAACAGGTGCCTCTACGTCGATGCTCTAGACTTTGCAACGAGATTTGACTCAAGCGTCCTTGACTATCGGCCTCTTAGCACTCTTCTCGATAGACTCCAGTGAATACTTGGACGAGTTTTCACAGTGAGAACAGTACTCCAAACATAAATGGCCTTCTTTGCTTGTTTACAAGCTTTCCAGCTGTTTGTTGTACGTATTATGTCGCCTTAGAGATGGCACAGAGCATTATTTCCTCCAATTAAAATTTTGACTTATGCTAGGGCTTCACCTGCGTGTAATGCCATTATTAAGCGCGGCATTTTATACAGTACGCAGATATATATGGCCGGGTATTAGCACGCTAATAGGCTAGTGGTATTATTAACGTCGTTAGACGTTAGCCGATATTCAAAGACAAATGATGTGTGGCCACCCATATAGCGCATTGTTTAATGCATCATACTCGGAGGAAATAGCTCTCTCTTATAATCAAAGCACGCAGGTGAAGCCGCATTAATAAGCGATTACGCGGAACGTAATACTAAGCCGAAAGGAACTGGTTGTATTATGAAAACTGACGTGGTTTTGACACATTTTTGTTTTATTTATACGGGAATACTCACGTTTAATTAAATCGGATACTCCGACTATAGTTTCGATCACATCCGGTGACCTTTTGTGACCTTTTGTGTGCTAAGCAGGACGCAGCTGCACGCGCGTCGGGCTCTGTTTTCACTCTTTGAAAATGGTCACCGGATGTGATCGAAACTATAGTCGGAGTATCCGATTTAATTAAACGTGAGTATTCCCGTATAAATAAAACAGAACTGGTTGTACTTATTGTAAACAACTTTTATTACAAGACTGACCCTGAAATCGCAATGTTGTAAATGAAAATCATCTTTGAAATGTGTGAAACGGTAATATTTTTTTGTGATATCTGGGTTAATTGTTCTCATAGGAAAAATTGTTCACAATGATAAGTAGGTACCGACTTGTTTGTTTTACCGTTCCACATAACCCTGTACAAACCTAGTAGTATTTACTTACTCTATGTACAAACCAAGAGACAACCTAGGTATACCTAGCTATTATAAGTATGTATTTACGAAAAAAATGTATATAAGTATTCTATCAGCTATATGGTTTCCATAATACAAGCTTTGCTTAGTATGGGGCTAGATGGCGCTGTGTGTAATATGTCCCCCAATTTTTATTTATTTTTACCTAGCAGATAGGTACTTGAAGTTTGAAGAGCAAACAGAAAAAAACTTAGTTAGAAAAATCTTTAAAAAAAATTTTTTCTTAAAACTCTTTTTAACTTTTTTTTTGTATTCGTACTTAGAACTTTAACAACCATTTCAATGAAAGACTAAATTATTTTAAAAAAAATTACTTATTTGGCAGTGTGTGTGCGTCATTCAATATTTACAATTTATATGCAAACGAAACGAAGCCCCTCTGACTGCTTCCACAATTCGAAGACCGAGTCAGGTAGGTCTAGCAATTTGAATATAAACTACTAATGCTGTCGAGTCTGGTGCACTAGATTGTTTACACGGCGCCACCTGCCTCCACTGACAGCCTACCCACTATCGAGCACAGAACAATTGGAGTGTTGTGATCTATGTCGACAAACTCACGGAACTGCTTGTCTACTGATAAATGGGTATCCACACTGCATTTTTTTCCGCTAGGTGACGCATCGTCAATGCGGCCATTGTTAACTTTCAATCTCATACATTTTGTTTTGGATTTACTCTTATAAAACTCGGATTACCGGGTGAATCTGCATTATAATGGTTTTTACAGCATTCCTTTGCCTTGCTAATTAAAGCTCTGGCCAAAATAAAATGTGTTAACAACTATCTAACCTACAGAGCTATTTTCAGGCGGTCAACAGCTGCATAGATTCTTAGAACAAGGCACAGTACCCAGTATTTTTCCTTGGACTAGATTATTGACCACGCCCTCAACAAGAGCAGATAGATTTAAGCATCGGTTAACAAGAAAACTTGATTTTGCCACATCCGGACCGCCGCTGGCACCTTCTACGAAATTTTTTGCCTGTGCCTCCTTGGAATGGGAGGTTTTCTGACAGGCAATCAAAAAAAACTGTTTATGAAAATCCGTTAGATGGCGTTGAGGAGACATTCTGAATAGTATCACTACCTAGTCTGTGGTTCTGAATAAATTGAATGAAAGAAGCAAGGTCACAAACTCAAAAAAAAACCTGATTTCATTTACATCAGTTCTGTCATGCTTTTTTTTTGTGGTTATTGTTTGTCTAACAAAATTCTTGCCCATAATATTTCTTATTTTTTGTTCTTGAACAACACAAATTAGTAAGTGCGGATTAGGAATTAGTAGTTTGCTTCCTTTTTCATTAAACATATGCGAAAAAAAGATAATCATGTCTCGTCAGCGCCATCTATCCTTTGGCTGTAGAACTACGTTCTGATAACTGTCAGAAAACCTCCCATTCTTAGTCATTCTCTCTGCTGTTCTTTTTATTACTGCAAAAGTGAAACTTTAACATCATCAAACCTTTTTTGTCGCTCTGCAAAAAGGTCGGAAAAACGATTTTAGCGTTGTTAACATAAAAGTTTTGCACATATTTGCTGACGAAAAGCTCTATCATCACTCTAAGGAAAACTCTTTTATTACACCATGATATCCTAACTGCAACCCTACATAGGAAAACGTTCCAACATTTTATGACAGAGATAAGTTATTTTTATATCCAAAGAACCGTAAAAGTACACACATGGCCACAAGAGCAGATGAACTGAAAGAAATACGTGTTTCGTTTTGTGGGAGATAATATCTTTTTACCAGAGCTGGCTATGTGAATGAGAAGAGATGCAAGTAGGTTATGAGTCGACTTTTATTAAGAGTGAAGAATCCCGCCCTTACGAAGTTCAACTGATGTAGTATGCAGCTGAAGACGTAAGTACGCAATTAGGAGCGAGCGTGAGGAACGCCGACCGACACCGACGCCGACGCCGCGCCGCACGCGGATAGTCTACTACTTATTACAGTTGGTCGGAGTTAGATAGCTCGCTCGTGCAGCTAGCGCACGTTATAACTTATGAATAACATTAATCTAACAAGTGGAGGCTGCACGTGGTTTTAGTGGATTGGTTTGTTTGCAAAGTTCTGATTGCACGTCATAAGTTCATCTCTGAACTTTGAAGCAAAAATGTTTTACTGTTTCTCAAAGCAAGTTTGAATAATGTTGTCTGTTTGTTTCTCAGTAGTCATCTCTTTCTCAATAACACATCATACTATAATAATTATAAATTGATTTCACTGAAATTCAAAATGAAAATAGCTAATACCCTGAATTAACACGCTACTTTTATTCCGAAATGAAATTGCGATATCTTTAGGATACCGGGTGAAACCGCTGGGCGCTGCTAGTATCTATAAGAATACGAGCCAATGCCCGAGATCTCAGCGATTTTGAATCTTATCACAATGTCGGAAAATCCCGAATGTAGAAGTATTAAAAGAAATCAAAAGATTCGAATGCATCCGAAGCGGTGCCTTTGACAGGCGATGCAGCTAAGCGTGCATCGCCGGCCAGGCGGCGGCGACGGCCACGATCAGATCAATTTATTGTCCAATTGTTAGGCTGAAGCGCTGAAGCGGCGGCGGAGGCAGCGGCGGATCGATGACGGGCGGCCGCGCGGGACGCGCTCTCCCGCTGGGATGGGGCGCGGCGCCCGACTTTCGCCGAGCTATTTATAGCATTCAAGCCGCTGACCTATTTCGCTGCAGCGCCACCGAGGAAGGTCACGGATTCAGCGTGCTCTCTGCCGTCGCGGCGCCATTGTCTTCTCAATCGAGCTGCAGTGCTAATTAAAGTTGTTGACACTTCGGTTCTCTTTTTAAAACGCCGGTTTCATCCTTGGAATTGATTATGGACTATGTCGGTGCTCGCTTTCGAGATGAACTTTCTTGTCTAGAGAGCGGACAAATGTCTAGGCGAAATTGTTTCGGATGGTGAGTGTGTGACGTTGTACTCAGAGTTCGGAGCTCACGTAGTGTCGGCGCGTGCCCCCACGTCCGGCTGCTTAGTACGCTAATGTGACGGGCACACCGCGCCTAACCCGTCGTCACCCCACGGTGCCACCGACCTCTTGAGCCTTCACACACTCCCGGAATGATTTATTGTGCTAACTACCCACCGTATTAATAACATTGAAACTCGCATACATTGTTGCGCCCCGAACTCACAGTAAACATTTGGCTGGAAAATCGTTTAAGATTTTCTGTAGCATGCACGTTTGTTGTTTATATGCTGAATTGTTTGAAATAATCTTGTAGCAGAAGTGCATTGAACCTACTGAAATAAAAGAGAGAGAAAGTACGTACATTATTTTTTCAGGGGTAGAGACTGCCCGCTAATAAAAAAATAAGGTCAAATATAAAAAGATAAGGAAGTCCAATTGCCAGAACTGACAACATAAGATATACTAACTTGGCGGAGAAAAGTGAGGAGACCCGACCGCAAATAATGGGACCAGATTCAAACAAAATATCTATTTCGTCTGACGACCAGGGATGGAAGGAGTTATTAGTTCGTTACTATCGTGACGTATATTTATTTACATAATTATATAGAATCAAATAATGTCTCGGTTATGCCTCTTAAGACAAAACTTTAACTTAATATTTCGCTTCAGTAATATAAAACGTAAGCCGGTGATAGCCTAGTCAAGAGACGACGAAATCGTGAGGTCGCGGAACCAAAGTCGAGCTCTTACCAATGACTCTTCCGAGTTCATTACGGATTTCAATACCACTGGCTTTTCCGTGAAGGAAAAACATCGTGAGGAAATCTGCATCCGTCCGGAGAAGAAATTCAAAGGCGTAAGTGAATCCAACAGCAACACGTTTAAAAAAAAAAGCTCGCCCTTCTAGGGTAGGCACATTTGCTCAAAAAGTGCATTTACGAAACACTGTTTTAAACTATCACAGTCGTTTACTAAAACTATATCTCGTTAATAATAATAGAACTTTTTGCAATTACGAAGCCTGTATACATAGTTCGAAAGTTAAACATTACGCACCATACATCGGAGCGTGCGGAAAAGCCTTTACCGCATACTCCCTTGTATTGCGCCGTGCGTAAGCTTTACGGTATTTTTTAATTTCCATAATAATATTTTAAGAACTCCACCAAAGAGTTTCACATTACGAGAATAAATAAGCTGAATGATCGAACCTCCTTGGAAGCGCTTTTGCTCAATACGCTTGTCTTACATTCATATTAAACAGAAATAAATACTCACCACTACTATATTTTATTTTCTAATTTTCACCACGCGCACTTAGCACCATTTGTTAATTCGCGCCATTTCATCTTACCTCCTAGGAGGATTATGGCGTCGCACTTTGTGCATTTGCCAGTGTCAAGTATTTATTTGTATCAAGTTTTTGATAATTTTCATGTCGAATGAGTCTAAGTCACAGTCAAAGTAATGTCACACTTAGTAAGTCATGCCCTAGTAAAGTCGTGGCAACTTTACTATAAGCTTCTTTGGAGTTTTGGAAACAACACGAAAGAAACTCATATTAGAAACGTTTTAACGAAGACGAACTTTAGTACGAAGTCTTTTTTCCTCCTAGGAGGATTATGGCGTCGCACTTTGTGCATTTGCCAGTGTCAAGTAGGTATTTGGTTGCGACTTTCCGTCCGATATAATAAAAACAAAATAATAAAGTTTGGCTCATTATCTGTTGTTCTTCTGTTATCTGTTTTCTCGCAAATGTGTTGTAAAACGTTGTATGGCACTCGTGCGGTATTGATTTTTACAAACTCGTGACTATGGTGGTATGGTGGTGGTGGTCGTCTACTCGTTTGTAATAACCAACTTACCGCACTAGTATAATAAATAACTATAATTTTTATATTGAATCTGCTGCTCGAGTACCGTTCTATGTCGCTAAATTTGACGTGTCGGTATAGCAGATTTACTTAGACGTATTTGAGAATATACCGAATTTTATCGAATTATACCGATTTAAATGTCAAATATACGATACAAAAGTCAAATATAACGATCGTCAAGAACGGTACTCGCGCTGCTGGTGACGAAACTAGCGTGACGTTCACCTGGTCGTAAGCGTCAAGCCTGCCCATAACAGTAGCAGTGCCAGAATTGTGAACTTGCCAACAGAATTCTGCGTCGGACTGCACTCGTCACCCCCAGTAATTTTTAGTTACGAATGTTGATGAAGGGGTAAAATTTCTTTATGCCCAGTAATTTTTCTGGTAACTTTAACCTTCAAACCGAAACACAGCAAGGTTTGCACACTAGGTACTGTGAATAACTGACAAAGGTGTGGTACTTCCTCAGGCTGACTTTGCAATACTCTACCACTACAACTAACCTATTAACAGGCTGGTTAGCTATGCTTTTGCTTTATTACAAAAGTAACTATGTTCTGTAAAATAAAAGTTACCTTGGAACTCTTTCCTCGCGGTGCTGACCGACGTGACGATGTTGGCGACATGGCCCAGCACTGTTGCGAATAATAGCAGTCCGAACAACAGCTGTGCTATCACAAACACGTACTCTCCTTTACTCCGCGGCCGTGGCAAGTCACCTGCAATACAGATAATCATTGTATTATTTTTGTTTTATTTATACGGGAATACTCACGTATTATTGGCAGTGGCGAATTTACACATTTGCCGCTAGTAGGCTTTTAAACATTTGCCGCCCGCAGTCCGTAGCGACATATATATCCCGCGTTCACAATAATGTTTTTTGTCAGTGAAATTGAAACTTATGATTTGTGCACTATTTTCTGAATTATACCATCCCTTTCCCGTAATTAGCATGATTGTGAACTAGGGGATTGATCAGTTCCTAGATTATTTTTACAACCCAACGATTTGATTTAGTAGTATCCTCTTCGGTATTCGACGGTATCGCGATTCAGAGCTAAAAAAAAAAGAATCATGCTCTGTGGTTATGATGCTGGCAACCCTGATTTGACGACAGCAAAAGAAATAGTCTTTTTAGTATACATATTTGTCCCCAATTTGCCGCCCCTAAAATATGCCGCCCTAGGCTCCAGCCTACTCAGCCTGCTATCCGCCACTGATTATTGGCTATAAAACGATAAAGGCATGTAACATTTTGGCCTAGCTCATACAAGGTATGGGAATTTTGTACTACTAGACCACCAACGTATCGAAAATGTACTAAGGCAACTTCAACGTTTTCTGTACACGCTTTTCGGGTTAATTTGATTACGGTGTGGTGGTCAGTGTTGGTGAACACTGAACACACCTTTTTTGCTATTGTAATTGACGTTGTTTTGACACGTATTTGTTTAATAAAAACAGGGCGCTCTGCTCTGTTTTCCCTTCTTGAAAAAAGTCACCGGATATGGTCGTAACTGAAGTCCGACTTAATTAAACGATCCCGATAAATAAAAAACCTTTTTGGAATGAAATCATCTAAAGAGGTTATATTGGAATACAGTTAGTTATGTAGGATAGCAGCTACTATATTTCCCAAGGTGGTCTGCCTTTGCCTCAGGGCTCAGGGATCTCCAATGGAACGCATTGGCAACCCTCCCAATACTTTGCCTTTGGCAAAACTTCCAGGATAAGGTAAGCACATGTTTGACTCCGTCCATTACGCGCCGTTCTCTTCCTTAGACTTGGTAAACACACCTAGCCTAGAATGAGAACTGGCTCTCAAGTGAGGCTGCCTAAACGCAGAGTAGATACTACTAATAATATTCCGTCAAAGAATACCAATACTGAATATCAGATAAAGTTATTGCAGTAATATTTTTTAAAGGAGTTTGTTTTATCAGCTACTCTATTTTTAAAATATTTATGTAAGAAACTAATTTCAATATTTTTCTACGGTTTAATATGAATTAAATTAGTCCCCTGGTCTTATTTTAACCTTATTTCAAACAATATCGTTCGAAGATCAGTTCTGCTCGCATGCGCAACTCTTGCGTACGAATTAAAAATAAAACCCCAGGAATAGCGAGGTCACAGTTTGGGTTAAACAAGATTGTCTCAGTGGTGCGCGCTGGACCAACCCACGCCACCCGTAACATGACAGCCCATCAATTCACTCATGCGTAGCTTTAAATTGCTTCGGACTCCGCAATAAAACTTCCAAAAACAAATACACAGAGGTTGACACGAACAACAAAAAGGGCGCTCGTCATTGATCCTGTCACGGATTGCGGGAAATTCGAATTTAAAAATATAAATGCGAGAGAAGCTTCGCTTTTATCCCGCCTCCCGTAGCCAATGTCAGATTAAGCTTTATATGTAAGTACTTTATCCTGCCACCTGTATGGTGGAGCCACGTGAAATATTTTCAAAATACCCGTTTTACGATAAGACAATGGCTTTGTATGTTATATAGGGTAAAATAAGTTTTATTGCCCTTTTCAGTGTAAGTATATCGCGTGATAATGTCAACGCGGGCCCATTTGAGGTCTCAATTTCGCAAAGTAAATTGTGCGGAGCAGTTGCTATAAAACGTTCCGGCGGTTTTGGAGTCGTCAATGAAGTTTATGTATTCATATTGTGGAATCAGAGCACGTTCGAACATCATTACGGTATTATACGTCAGGTACAAGGGTACATAGGGTATGCAAATTCTTTTTTTATCTGAATATAGCACGATAAATATTTGTACTTGTTATTGAAATGAATATTGGAATATATTTCCCGATGGATTCGCGGTAGCTTTCCCGAGTGAGCGATAATACGGTATTATCATAAGCAGGTTGAAGAACCCCCCGGAAGGAAGATGGATGACTCTCCACAGACGACAGTAACAACGGATACTGTAAAGAATCCATTTTCACATAACAAGTTATATAGATCTAATAAACAATAATTCTAATAAATCTAACCAGCAGCACGAGTACCGTTCTTGACGATCGTTGTATTTGACATTTAAATCGGTATAATTCGATAAATTCGGTATATTCTCAAATTCGTGTAAGTAAATCTGCTATACCGACACGTCAAATTTAGCGACATAGAACGGTACTCGCGCTGCAGTAGTCATAAGCATATCGCAATGCCTACTACTCACGTAACATTTGTATATCAATAATGGTCTTTGTTTTATATAATTAATATTGTTACTTAAGTTAAGATTTGCGAATTTGTTTTCTTATACCTCCTCCATTTTTGAAGTCGGTTAATAAATAGGGAATGTAGCGATTCCGCCGTGTCCGCTTTTTAGCTAGTTACTTAGATGACGCGTTAGATCGAGTAGTTTGTGAGCAAGCTCCTACTCTTTTATTGTGCCCTTATTCTAGCATTTGTGTATATTTTTTGGCAATAAAGTTATTTTTATCTTATCTTACCACGTAATGTTGATTCATATTACTCTCGGAGGAAGGATTTCCCTCTTGGACTAAATTTCTCTGATATTAGTAGTGAAAAAAGACTGAAAGACATAAGAATCCGAGAACCAACAAAGAGAAACAAATCTAGGGAGTTATAGCTGTACCAGGAAGAGTAGATATATACTGCGTTCGTCTACGCCCACACCATCGCATCAATACCAAATAAGTTCGTCAAACGCGAACTTTTACGAGAAAAAAAGCTTTCTGACATGAATAGAAAATGTAGGCATGTATGTAATTAAAATTTTAGTTATAATAGGGTAGATGACTGATGTTTATATCGTTGAAGACAATAACTTTGATCAAGAATTTAAGTAAATATAGTATGTTTATAGAACTTTGATTATATACCCAGGAGAGAGCTAGTTCCTCCGAGTTATTGAAGAAATAATTTAAATCGGTTAATAATGTCCTGATATATGAGCGTTTAGTTATTGTTAGAGATAACTCTGTCCCTTTCCCACAAAACAAAAAATTACGTCACGCCTTACTTGTCAGAATATAATTTATATGGCGTACAGAGAAGTGACGTCACGATTTGCTGTTTCGCCTCTCTGTCTAGCATGATATTAAAACGCTTATAAGTTGCTTATTTTTGATCAGATTTTCATTTTCTTTTCTTTAATCAACTATATTTATGAGCCACGTTTTAATAGGACAATAAAAAAAACCCAGTCATCTAGCCTATTATACGACACTACATGAATAACAAACAAAAGTACTGTCTATTATGTGTAACTGCTTAAGCGACGTTTCTTTTTAAATATGTGCATTTGTACACGCAGAAAAGCTTATTTAAGTTAATCTCCTCATTTCCCTAATCTCGCATTCTATATAAGAGCAGTTACAGCTCGCACACACCCACATAATGCTAACGATGCACTCACAAACACAGTAAAAGGTGTTACAGTGTCTGTGTCATTGGCAATCCTTTTGCAAGTTTGCCAACTGATTGTAGGCGTTAAACGCTTACTGAGAACGCTTACCGAGATAACTATGATACGCCTAACGAGATAACTATGGTCTAGCTGCTTACAAAAAGCATTGAAATAGTACTCTGAGTCTCTGAATATCATACATGATTCAGACTATAAGATGACGATATTTTATGCGAGGTTTAATGCGTCTGGCTCAAATTACCGCTGACGGGAATAACTATTGGTTATTTATTAATTAATCTAATATTAATAAAAGGCTCAGTCCTGAGTGATTGACTGACTGACTGACTTACTGACTAACAGACAACGCACAGCCCCAAACCGCTTATTTTCGAATATCGACCCCCAAGGGGGGAAAGGGGGGGAAGTTTGTATGAAAATCCTTTGTTTTTGGACTTTCAGTCACGAAAATTAGGATTTGGATAGTTCAAATAAAATAAAAAATATGTAGAGTCGGTAGAGTCGGAAGAGTTGGTAGAGTTCCGGGAGTTGGGGGGCCGGGGGGGGGGGGGGGGGGGGGCTACAAAAATTGCTCGGGATGATTTAAAGTGGTGAATTTTGGGAGCGGGCGACCTCTAGTTATTAATAATATTATCCTCAAACATACATACAATCAGGAAACATCTGGTTTCAAGAAAAGTGAGCAATGGTTGTACGTACCTTAGTACCTGCGATACTTGTAAATTGGCCGTCGGCCCAAGCCAGCAGGTATGCGTACGTTCAAAACACATACTAACTACTCTATCCAACCTATATCGTTACTCAGAAAATAAGTACCGTCTGGTGCTTTGGGATTTTGGACTTAAAGATGTCAATGAGCACAACCAATGTTACTATACTCTCGCCTTGGAGCTTCAGCTTCGCTCTGTAATCACAGACTCTTGCATACAAATAACAATGTAGCGTTTATCATTTGTTTCCAAAGTTAAAACTTATTTCGTTGACTGCGTAGCAAGGGCTACGAAGGTCTACGAAATACGCATTTTAGTTAATTAAAACATGTCATGTTTTATGCTAATAAAAACATGTTTTAATTAAAGTAGATAGACCTAAATATCAGGTTGTTATGTTCGTTAGGCAGTCCTATGTTTTAAATTTTTTTTTTTTTTTACGTAGGTAGGTAGGTAGCTACCAATTATTTCCATAAACATTGAAATTACAAGACCCTAAGCCAAAAACAAATGGTCTCGTACGGATTACAGCCTCCGCCTACTACGCGAATTTATTACAGGGTACCCATAAAAAGCGTATTGTGGTGACTTTTGCGTGAGCACCGTTATTTTTCTCGGCTTATCGACTCTTGTCCCAAAAAAGTGGCCTGTGGGAAGGGTTGACCCAGTATTTCCTCTTTATTTTCTCTACTGGACTGGTATGTGACAACAAAGGGCACAAGAAAGCTCGGTCGAAAAAATAATCTTTTTATCGCGCCTTTGATATGCTCGAAAGAACTTACACACGAGTATATAAGTCTGTCGAATTTTCGTTTTTGCGCTCCATTTAGTCGAAACGTATACAACGTATGATATTTCCGCCTAACGGATATCAATCTACTGTTCAATTGGACGGGCATAATATGTAGTTGTAGGTATTGGCAACAACATGGCTACGACGCCTGGCGGCTTAAAATGATAACTTTGAAAATGCGGTATGTAGGCTTACAAACATTTTTTCATCGAACTTGCTCGTAAAGTGGATCTTATTACATCGGTTTTAGGATCATAATCCAAGCTATTACGCACGCGTGCTTTTTACTTTACATTACGGCACTAGTGATATAATAGGTATAACCCGGTAAAGACAAGTTTGGACGTGACTGCAATTAGACGTATGTATACGAAGCACTCTTAATATAGCCGGGTAATACTTACAGTTTTTTTGTAATACCAACAAAGACTTTTTATGCCGCTGAAGAAAATGTCATTGCTGGTTTGGGCGCCATTTTCCGCAAATGTTTGTTGACGTTTTCGCTGTGTGGTTGATTATTATCAAAAAAAGTTTGTTTGTTCCTCGCAAGTGTGATGAAAACAGTCGTATGAAACTCTTGTGCTATGTTAGTCATTACACTCTCGGCTTCCTTATCGCGCTCGCCTGCGGCTCGTGCGCATAATACCGCCTCTAGTGTAATGACCAACATAGCACACTTGTATCATAATGTACTATTTTATACAAAATGGGTTTGTATTTTGGTATAAGATGGAGCAATCTTACTTATTAGGGATTGATTTACTTTACATATGTTTTACGTTTCGGCAGACATGTTGCAAGATGTTTTACGATAAACAAATAATAAGACGAACAAGGCAATCTTATGTTAGTAAAAGACAGTTGGGTTTCGTAGTATAATTATACCATTTGTAGCATAATTTAATTATGTTGTAATATGTAGTATCGTGATGTCGGTATACTATGCAAAAGAAGTATAATTTTAAGATAGGCCAATCACACGGGGAAATCGTAGCAGTAAGGGCGTTTTCGTTGGAAATCCGTCCGATTGACATGGATTTATCTAGAGTCTACAGACGATATTTCAGTATTAACTTGAGAATTTGGCACATGACCGTTCTATGGGGGACCCCCCGTATGTACTTTATGGCAAAACATAACAAAACGGTGAATATTATTGACAATGGCATATTTTTTGGTGACACGTAATATAAATTTCATAACACCCGAATAACGAGGATATTCGCCAAAGAACCAAAGTTACCGACATAGCTCGCAAGGTTTGCAAGTTGAAGTGGCAATGGGCAGGCCACATCGCTCGAAGACCTGACAACCGATGGGGAAGAAAGGTTCTTGAGTGGCGACCGCGAACCGGAAGACGCAGCGTAGGAAGGCCTCCCACTAGGTGGACCGACGACATTGTAAAAGTCGCGGGCAACCGGTGGATGCATATGGCAGGTTGTCGTACAGTGTGGCGGTCTATGGGGGAGGCCTTCGTTCAGCAGTGGACGTCTCCGGACTGATGATGATGATGATGATGAAAACCCGAATCCAACCCTGGTAAGAGATAACGCCTGTTCATGACCATGGCTTTATTTTTCCATTTTTTAACAAGCTTTGTTTAGTTTGGTGCTAGATGGCGCTGTGTGAAAAATGTCCACCGATATTTATTATTTTCTTATTATTTATTACAACGAGCGGTACGCTAAACTTTGATAGTGAGACTTCTTGGTATTTCTTCGCAGTCTTTACTTTGAGACATTCGATAGTGGGTCTAACAAGCGAAGAGGAGACGTTGGGCTTTGTTTAGAGAGCACCAATAAAAAATAGCAGTACAATTTTTTTTATTGAGTAGTTAATGCCTTCCTTTTGTTGCCAAAGCCGCAGTTCAGCCGAAGCAAGTTATGAGTGTAATTGCGATGATCTTGGGAAGGAGTTGTGACAAAATGACAAAATGACAAGGTGAATTGGTTATATACGAAAAAAATAATATGACAAGTTTCATTGGTTATATATAACCATTTAACCATATAAATTTGGCAGAGAGGTATACAGGGTGTTAGTTTGAACACTTTTATCCTTCGGATATCATTGTACTCATCATTATGAACAACTTTTACTATGTGGCCAACCCTGAAATCACGATAAAAAAACAGCTGTTCCATACAAAAAGGTTCTTTGTTCTTGGACAAAATGTATGGAACAGCATTTTTTTTTTCTTTTTTTTTTTTTTTTATTTACTCTTGAGATAAAAACGATAGAATTAATTACATTTAACTCACAAAATAATACAGAAAAAAAGTTCATTAACAACAATTGCATAAAAATAAGTAATGTCAGGTTTTTTTTACAAGTAACATAAATGTCAAATAAACTAAGAATAATAAAATCAATTTCCTAAATGTCAAATACAAAACAATAACTATTAATTAAATTTGTACAATATTCTAATAGTCCAAATAATCACTATCGGCTTTTTTGCCCCTATCCCATTGGTCGATTTGGTTCTCGGAATATGTCAAAAAAGTTGTCATTACAGTTTTCTAACTGTCACAAAAAAATTCAAAATCAGAGTTGGTGGCAAGAAGTGCATTGAAGTGGCGGCGGGCGCGAATAAGAGGTGACATTGATCGCGCCACTGTGCGATTGTCATCTATGTGGAACAAGTTATTCCTCCGACCACGTCTGCTGGCAGAAACCCCGTGTGCGTCAGGGACAAACAGCGTGCAAAGTAAATCGTGCAGATTGCACGAGTCAACTGCACCTCTAATTACCTTGCAGCAAGTAGTGAGCTGGTCAATCATTCTTCTCACTTCTAATGAGTTGTACCCGAGCTGACCGAGCAGGTATTTGGTGGGGTACAAGAACGGGTAATAGCCATAAAGCTTCTTGTACAATGTCCTCAAAAAAGCTTTTTGCACCATGATTCATGATTTTAGGGTTGGCCCAATAGTAAAAGTTGTTCATAATGATGAGTACAATGATATCCTAGAAGGATAACGGTGTCAAGCTAACACCCGGTATAGGCTTGGCTTGCCACCTCAATTGGTATCATATGCTCCAGGGTTTCACTCGACTCTACTGCATACTTCTTTATAATGTATACACGGACACAACCCTAACTCCTACTTTGAATCGCTTTTAGATTTTCGAAAACAAAAAGAGCAAAATCCTGACGCAGGCAGCGGTGCGTATCGTATCCGTTGCCAGCTACGCATAATAATATCGCCTGTATTTTCATACGGCTGAGGCTAAGTAAACACGCACAGCGTATAAAAGTTATGCCGTATTGAATTGGATAAATATTTTTCCTATACAGTGGACCCCCGGTAATCCGGCAAACATTATGCAGGGCAGTGTCGGACTATCGATTTGTCGGATTATAGAGCACTGCCTAAGACCCCTATAGTCCGGATTTTTTTACGAAAGAGTACCTTGTAATCCGACAAATTACATATCTAATGACAAGAATCTATATATTATACGTACATATGTATGTACTTTGAAGTACAAACTACTATCACTAGTAGTCAAATTCAAACTAAGTAAAACAATGCATACGCGTCGAGCACAATAGCGGTGGCGCGTACGAGTTGTGACCTGTTCGAACCTGCGTGATCTGTATGTATTAGCAAAGATTGTCAAACATACATGTAATTCTAAGTCATGTCGGATTACAGGGGGCGCCGGATTAGACAGGGGCCGGATTATCGGGGGTCCACTGTACTTAAGAGTAGCGCTCGTGGCGTAGCTTGTCTATGTGATTCTAAACGATCACCGATATTAAGCAACGGACGGTCCGGTCGGTCTTCGGATGGGTGACCGTGAGTGGCATTTAATTCTGAGCGCTACCGTGGGTCGGATGACACGTTAAATTGTTTGTTCTAGTTTCTATAACAACAACCGTCAGCCATGTCAGAGGCCTTCGGGCGGCACATTAACTCGGACACTAGGGCTGGCCACTCAGCCTATACGAACTTACTTACTTACTTTTATTATACTTAAGACGTACAAGTTTCCTATATTTTAATTATCCACAAGACAGACGAACGTGCACAAGCCTCAGTACTTTAAAAATATAGCTTGTAGGGTTAGGTAAGGAAAAAAATATCGGTGGACATTAATTTCACACAGCGCCATCTAGCCCCAAACTAAGCAAAGCTTGTAATATGGAAACTAGATAGCTGATAGAATACTTATATACTTTTTTGTTTTAATAAACTCTTCTGTGAGTTACGTAGGTAACTACAGACAGGTAAAAACAACTATGGTTACATCTTCGCTTAGCATCAAGCAAAATCAAACGTAAGCCTATTATACCCATAAAAAAGATAGGTGTTTGATATCAAATTACCAAACGTGAATATATTTTCACCTATTGAACCAATCTATAAGAGTTATGGCTTTTTGATCGAAAGTAAAATAAAAAATAAATCGTATCACGCATTTTTATTAGGTTACGCAGCGTAATCTCCAAATCTATAATACATTTTAGATATTGTCGTCATAAATGCATGGTGGTTGCTCTCCCAACGTTCGAGTGTTAGCAAGCTTGAACTCAAATGATGGTCGTTATATGAAATGGCGCTCTGCGCTAAACACCTCGGGCTTTGCAATTTAAAGGTGACAGTGTGAGTTCAGCTTTACAGTACGAGTTTTAACTATGAGGATTTTTAAGTAAACGATGTACGTGTCGAGTACGCTGTGAAACAAGGCACTTTGTATTAATATAAGTTTCTAGATATCTGTAGCCAAAGAGTGACTTTCCATCAGAAGGTTAGCTCATAACTGCCACGCTGCGTTGTGCATGCGGGTTGGCTACAATAAGAGCGTATTCACCACAGAAAAGCGAAACTCCTACTTCTTAGTATTTTATGTCATTATTAACTCTATTGCCCTTCACCAGTCTGAAATTTAACTAAAGATCGGGCTGAGTGCCTTGAGAGATACCCAGCAGCGGACTATAATAGGCTGATTATATTGATGACCATATCCAATTCGTTTTCAAGGACGCCTTGTTACGGAATTATAATATCTATAGTTTCCTAGGGATAAAGGGACCTGGGTATGTCCTTAAACTGCAACCAGAACCACCGGAGTTAACAGTGGTGAGCATTCTGCGATCCCCAAAGCCGCCTGCCAAGCGTAGGGATTAAGGCAACACCCCTCTATTAAGGGGTAATGGTTATTCTCCTTCGTCCAGCAGTGGGCGCTTTATGGCTGATGAAGAATATCTATAATTTAGTAATATTCGTTTATTTTATATTATATTATTTGATTAAAGGCTTGTCAGCTAAATTGCCTGATTAAAATATAAATATAAATAAATAACAAAAAATGTGTTTTCTCAGCATATTGTTGTTTGTGTCCTATCTTAAAAACGGCAATAGTATTAAATGTAGGCGTCAAACTTGGTGTTATTATAGTTTAATCTAAAGAGTAAAACAATAATGATACCAGCTAAGACTAGAAAGTCAAGCTCGCACTCAGGATTTAGCACAAAACTTATTAATATAGTACTAAACTGATATGAATATTACTTACTTATCGAACGATGAGTGAGTGTAAGACGTTCGAAAAGTTACCTTATCAATTATTATCGGTCTTACGAGTAAATGATCAAGCTTTACCCGATGGTTTTCGGTAATTATAATAAATAGTTACCTAGAATGGTAGTTTTAATCCGAAAGATCGTATTGTAATAACAAAATATTTTTTGTTTTATTTATACGGGAATACTCACGTTTAATTAAATCGGATACTCCGACTATAGTTTCGATCACATCCGGTGACCAAAACAAAACAATAACAACAACAAAACAAAAACAACAAAACAAAATAAAACAACACAATAACAAAATAATTGTATTTTTATTATGTGCTGTTGTCATTGTATATGGACAACTTTTATTAAGACACCAACTCCAAAACGGCGAAACAAACTGCTGCTCCCTACAATAAAGACATTCATCGCCTCGTCAAAATGTATGGAATAGCTTGATTTTTCACGATTTCAGTCTCGTAGTGAAAAAGGTTCACAGTTCATGATTACCACGACCTCCTTTCGGCTTAGCATAACCGTCCCGCGTAACCCTATACCTATATTTTGTGTGCCGGTACAAAACCCTCGGAGTGCGAGTCCGGTTCCCGCTTAACCAGTTTTATTAGAACTTCCACCTCCTTCGCGTATACTTTGTGTATATGTTATAATTTTGTATAATCTTGAGAAAACGTAGTGTGAGTAGGTACGATCTTTTCGTATACCTATGTATTGTGTATAATATATATTCTACATGAGTACCTCATGCTCAGCTAGGGCAATATATAAGGGCCATTCACTGCCTCATTGTAAAAAAAAAAACATAAAAAAAAATACAAAAAACAAAACAAAAAAAATTTAAAAAAAAACACATAAAAACATTAAAACACAAAACACATAAAAATGTGAAATTTTTATCCGCTCTGTTATCAAATTACACGTACCTACCGATTAAGTATTGGAGTTAGAATATGAGCATTAAATATATTTTATCTTTTGGCGCTTTAAATGATTGATTTAATTCGTGGAACAGTTTAAAAAAATATATCCTTTTTTTACCCTAATAAGACTTAACATCGAATGTCTCAAAGTGATGAGTTCCAATGAAATGATGCCCTGGACTTGTATGTGTTACACCACAGAAAAGCGAAGGCCCTACTCTTCTCTTCAGTGTGTTACACAAAATTGTAGATACTGCTAGAATGGTTGCAACCATCATTTCGATTCAAAACTGTTTTATTGCAGTTTTTTTTATTGTACCTACGCTATTTCACCCCATAAGAGGGAGGCCTTCGTCCAGCAGTGGACGTCTTTTGGCTGATGATGTGATATGATTCTTTTGTATTTTATTATTTTGTGTTGTATTCTGTTTGTATTTTATTTTGGTTGCAATTATAAATTTTTATTTATCATAGAAAATACTTATTGAAATAAATATCACGTATACAAACTTATTTTTCAAAATAACTGAAATTAGTACTTTACAAGTTTTACTAGCTTACATAGCTTGTTTATAAAACAATTTTGAAGTTATTTTTGTTTCCCGTCCAGATACAATGATTTTACTATTCTACAATATTTACTGAGAAAAGTTTCGTCTACCATAACTAGTAGGTAACTTCATAACTTGCTCATAAGCTTCTTGCTACTTCTTGTTCTACTCGCCCTTATTTAATAAGTTAAAGCTTACGCTGATAATCTTGACCGTTAAAAAAGACATGATTTAGGAAATAACTTATGAGGTATGTAATTATAACCTTCAAGTATTACTTCCACATAATAGCTAGATGTTTTCATAGAAACGAACGTGTATTCACATATTTTCGTTATATTTCTACAAAATTTGAGGCGCATACACCTTTACTCCAGACCCACCGGAGGACGGGCAGCAGCCAGCAGCGCCCTCTTGGTTAACGGTGAAGAAAATTCTGCGATCCCCAAGCCGCCTGCCAAGCGTGGGGATTATGGCACCACCCCTCTATTAAGGGGGACGCCTTTGTCTAGCAGTTGAATTTTTATGGTTGACAACGACAACAACGACGACACCGATTATAGTTTCGATTTCGCCCTTAGACCCCTAATATAGGTCAATATTATCTTGACTTATTATTGACCTATATAGTCAATGATCACACCCCATGGTTCCCATACCACCACCATCCCATATCACCACCATATGTTTTTTGTGTATGTTCTCCGTCAATTGTGGACCGATTTTGAAACGTGTTATTTTATTTGAAAGGTATACCTACTCTCGAGGTGGTCCCATAATTTGAAGTAGTTTTTTTTTTAAAGTTACTTGTTACTTTTCAAATTATAGATTTCGTATTATATTATATCATAAAATATCGTAGCCATCAAATCACTATACCAAAAAGAACAAACATTTCAGAATTATTCACTAAAACAAGTAAGTTCAAGTACATAACTCGCGATCTATGCATTTTGAATACAAGTAAACCCAAGTTTGTAATATAATGTCTTGTCGTCCAAATAACCAAACTTTTCTTCACAACGTTTTAACAACAGTAAACATGGGCAGTAAATAATACATTCAATGTACAAAGTAAGAATTTCATATTTGTTTTAACGGGAGAATCGCCTATCTCATAACAATTTTTTTCTTATGTTAATATTTCTAATTTAAAAAAAGCGTTGACTGAATACATAATGAATATTTACCGAGCAAAATAATTTATAACATTGCTTTCTCTTGCCTCTGAAATAAATCGAAGAATTTGATCAAATTTGCCGCTCTTGGTTTTTACTCCTTGATAAGGGTCACCGTATGTACCCGAAACTATAATCGTAATATGCGACTCAATTAGATGTAAGTAATTTCAGAAAGGGAGAGCTAGATCCTCCAAGAGCCACTCCAGAGAGAAAGAGCTAGACCCTCCAAAGTAATTTCATGTTTATTAACTTCATTTTTTTTTCCTTTTTGTTTTTTTGTTTGTTTTTGTCTAGACAACACTGAAATAGGTTTTGAGACAACACTAATATTGTTTAAAAGACTGTGAAATAATTATCAAAAAAAAACTTTTAAACCACGTCTAGCGTTGTAGACATTGATCTTGTTTCCTTGATAGAAGGCTAAATACCAAAAAAACAAAAAAGACAAAGCGCAGCAGCAGGTTGCCAAGTCATTTCTTAAATTGTATTATTAATACAATTGAACTATACAAAAACAATATTAAATTATCATTTAATAAGTAGTATAATTTTTATTTTATGTGAAAATTGATTCACTGTCAATTTAATTTAATAGTGGGACTAGAAACGTTTAATTAACCCAGATACTTCAATGCTAAGCATGACGAGACCGCGCACACCATGTTTTGTTTTTATTCCTCGAAAAAGGTCACCAAATGTGACACAGTCGGAGTTCCCGGTATAATTAAGCATTAGTAATCCCGAAAATCTGCCTGTCGTGTCTGTTTTATTTTCGGGATTACTAATGCTTAATTATAACGGGGACTTACATTAAATGTAGTACTTATTGGTTTATTCAGCAAAATGCATAAAAGTTGAAGCAGAGTTGATGGTATAGCATAATCAGTTTAATCAGTATTAACGATATAAACCAGCAACAGTATCTTTCCTGCAATTATCTCTATTTACGAGCGGAAAGTGTCAACTTCCGGCAAAGTCGGCTCTCACTTCCGCGCTGTATTCATTTTGCTGTGTTATTAAAACTAATTAATATTATGATGGTAACATGATATATTGAAAAAGAGGGTTAGTTAGGTTTCATGTTCTTTTATGGTTGGCATAATTTTTTACACATAAAATGATACAGTGTTAGTCCTAATCAGTTAGCATCCTTTTAGGGGCATATTCTGTACATCAAAACAAAGAACTTTTACTAAGGGGCCAACATAGAAACCGCGAAAAAATTATCAGCTGTTCCATACAAAAAGTTCATCGACCTTGGGCAAAATGTATGGGACAGCTGTTTTGTTTTTGCGATTTCAATGTTGGCCCCTTAGTAAAACTTGTTTGTTTTAATGTACAGAATATGCCCATAAAAGGATGCTAACTGATTAGAACTAACACTGTATAAACAATGCGGAAAATTATATAGATATGAATGCAATAGATATCAATTGATTTGAACGTCATACTATGGTGTCGTGATGTTGTGGACCTGGGTATGTCCTTAAACTGCAACCAGACCCACCGGAGGACGGGCAGCAGCGTACTCTTGGTTAACGGTGGTGACCATTCTGCGATACCCAAGCTGCCTGCCAAGCATAGGGATTATGGCAACACCCCTCTATTAAGGGGGAGGTCTTCGTCCAGCAGTGGACGTTTTATGGCTGACGGCGACGACTATGTTGTCGTGGTAGCCTAGTTCGGAGACCGCTCGACTTGAAATTGTGAGGTTGCTGGTTCAAATCCCAGGCTCGTACCAATGAGATCTTTGGAGTTTATGTACGGATTTTCTTAGCACTGACTTTTCGGTAATGGAAACATCGTGAGGAAACCTGCAAACGTTCGGAGAAGAAATTCAATGGCGTATGTTGTGTTCATCTACCCTATTAGGGTAGATGACTGATGTTTATATCGTTGAAACCAATAGCTTTGATGAATAATTTAAGTAAATATAGTATGTTTATTGAAGAAATAATTTAAATCGGTTTATGATGTTCTGATATGTGAGCGTTTAAAGTTTTTGTTAGAGACAACTCTGTCCCTTTCCCACAAAACAAAAAATGACGTCACGCCTTACTTCTCAGAATAGAATTTACATGGCGTACAGAGAAGTGACGTCACGATTTGCTGTTTCTTCTCTCTGTCTAGCATGATATTAAAATGCTTATAAGTTGCTTATTTTTGATCAGATTTTCATTTTCTCTTCATTAATCAGCTATATTTATGGGCCACATTTTAATAGGACAATTAAAAAAAACCAGTCATCTAGCCTATTGTGGATCCACCAACCCGCAACAGTGCTATATAGCGTGGTTGATATGACCCAACCGCTCTTCGAAGGCAGGTCTAGGTCAATCCTTTTTTTGGGCAGCAGTGTAAGTAATACATTTTTTGCTGCTTGCTTTATTTCTTCCCGATTTTATTCGAAACTTAAGCTGATATAATTTCAAAAATAAAATATTTCAAAGACACTGCCTTAATAAAAGATGTAAAGGGATTCAACAACGGACTGGCATTTGACATTTCTCTCTGATATCTATTTAAATCGCCAGTAGCAAGACGTTATCAAATTAATTTTCTTCGAGTTTTACCGATTTTCCAATTAGGTTTACATCATTCAACTGCGGGCGACCTTTCAAAGGACTGATGGATGTGGTAAGAGACGTAATTAAATCATTTACAGAAAATATTTACAGTGCATGTCAAGTGTTTAAGGCGGGCTTGTAGCAGTTTTGAACTTTTTTTTAAATGTTGGGAAAATCCAAAAATGCTGAACCTAAAAAAATGTGTTATTAAAATTGATCATAATATAGGATTTTGTTTTTTAGAAAACGTGAAATTTATACTAATAGATAGAATGTAGTATTATTATATTTTAGATTTTTAAGATTATAGTGTGTGTGTGTGTGTGTGTGTAGTGTGTAGTTTATTTATAAAAGAAAAACAAAACAAAGAAAAACATACTAAACTTAGCAATTCAAGCGCTTGCGCCTTCTCCTGTCTCGCTCGCGCGTTTAGTGCCTATCGTTTACCCTCATGGACGTACCACGCTACAAGTGGACCTGTCATTACTGAGTACCGTGCATTCATTAAACAAAAAAACATCACGTTTTGTTCTTAGGTTTTTTGCTGAAGAATACTTAAACCACAAAGTTGAGTATACTTTGCAGTTGTCATGTAAAAATAGTGCTACCCAAGTCACGTACAGACTTGAGGTATACAATCTTGCAACAATCTTTGTATGGTTTATCCCACTGAAGGGAGAAGTGAATAGAACGGAAAAGCCACGGGCCGTGCTAGCCGGCAATACGTGCTAATGCGCTTATGCGCAATTCTACCAATATACATGTTTTTAGACTGAGAAGAGAGTTACGTCGTAGTGATAATGCAATTATGTGTGACACTGGCGACAGCAGTTTTCCGTACAATTGCTTTAAAACTTTGCTTTGGCAGCCGGTCGATCTAAGAAGTAGGGCTTTCACTTTTCTGTGGCTTATCGTACTTTACCCAACCAAGACAAGGGCGTAGACAGAGGAAGGCAGGTTTTTCTTCGCTTGCCCCCCTTAACAGAGCCCTAGCTACGCCCATGAACCAAGATATAACATTGAAACTACGAGTATACCAATACAACAGGTAGAGCGCATATCGTTATTATAATTATAACAGTCGATAGACAAATAAAGAAAACACATTCATTGGTTACCATAAAAACAACATGTGACTCAAAGAGATTTTAACGGGAACGCGAAAAAAATGAGTCTTCGGTCAGCTGGACCCGCTCGGGATGGACCCGCGGGATCACTCAACCCAATCACATGTTGAATAGGTCGAATAGACTCACTGTCTAATTTTTAGTATTAGTACAGTCACGGAGTAAAGCCGAATCTTTTAGTTTTATTTTTATGACTTAAAATATACCAATATTATTCATTTAGGTACTTATTTACATTAACGTACCACACTTAATCACTTACATTAAAACTAAATATTTTTTACTGTAATAATGCCTAAGTTAGCACCGCTTAGTGCACGAGCACCGCTAATTTCAAGTTCAAGGAAATGGGCCATTTTACGGATTTCCTGCTCGGTTCAGCCAATCATAGGCCTGGTTCCTTCGAAATTGACGAGATTTCGATCTATAACTATAAAAGGCTTTGTCCTGACTGACTGACTGACATATAGACAACGTACAGCCCAAACCGCTAAACGTAGTGACTTGAAATTTGGAGGGTATGTTTTTGGAGAGGTGTAAACGCCCACTAAGAAAGGATTTTTTGAAAATCAACCCCGAAGGGGGTTAAATGGGGTGTTAAAGTTTGTATGAAACTTTTTATTCTCTGGTTCGATACAAAACTTGGTATACATATTCTACTATAAAAATAAGAAGATACGGGTGTCACAGTTTTTTCAAAATCAGCTCCCGTTAGTATAAAAAAAAAACTACGTTTTAGTGATAGTACGTTTGTTTCTCCTTAACTTTGTAACGGCTGTACATATTAAAATGAAATTTGGTAAAGGGATGGGGATAGATGTGGGGATGGGGGTGGGGGTGGGGGTGGCGATGATACTAGGAACGGAGACGGGACGGAGATAGGCATGTTAATATTAAGATTACAATTGGTATCGGGATGGGGATGGGGATGGGGTGGGGATGGGTGAGGATGGGGTGGGGATTTGGTGGGGACAGGTGGGGATGGGATGTGGATGAGGCTGGGAACGGGGATGGGCGTGTCCATATTAAGATGAAAGTTGAAATCGGGATGGGGGTGGGGATGGGATGGGGTGAGGATGGGGTTCGGGATGGGGATGAGGGAGGGAACGGGGATGGGGACGGGGATAGGCATGTTCATATTAAAATTACATTTGGTATCGGGATGGGGATGGGGAAGGGGCCGCTTATAGGGATGAGGCTGGGAATGGGGACGGGGATGGGCGTATTTATTGGTCGGCTGAACAGATGGAGCTGCATTTTTGGATAGGTAGTTATAGCATAAGGTTCGGAAACGGACATAGGCTATTTTTTTGTAGGTCCACGCAGACGACTGTTTGACGGACATAATTATTATAGATACTGTACAGCCTAAGCTGCTAAATTAATTTTTAATATTAAATTTGGTCATCCTCAAGCAAACTTAAAGACTTGCAAGCGGCTTGGAAAAAATGCAATAATATACGTATTTTAGTGATTCAATTGAGTTGGGCCCCGATTTAACCGAATTCCAGTATTCAACATTACTACGCGGGCAAAGCCGCGGGCAAAAGCTAGTTGAAAATAAACGTTTAAACCTAACTGAATTACGTTTTATTATATTTTATTGACTAACCAATTTTGAGCTCGACTGTATCCACTGGTAGCTTTAAACAATAGATGTGAGTTTTGGCGGGAACACGGAAAAATCATGTCGTTACATTCTATTATTTTCTTAAACTTGTGTTTTTTCGCGAATTAATGATTAAAAATGGTGGTGTTTTATTCATTGAGTTTTGAATTACATGCACGAGTGTGGGCAAGTGATATAATGTGGTGAAACATGTCTTTTTGTGTTGTTTTCAAAACTCCGTAGAAGCTCATAGTAAAGTCGCCACAACTTTACTAGAGCAAGACTTGGACTCGACTATGACTAATTTCGTGTGACTGACTGTGATATCATGACATATTTGACTTGATTTTAATATAAATACTTGAAAAAAACATAAACTTGACACTGGCAGAATGCACAACGTGCGATGCCAAGAAATAAGAAAAAAAAAACAATAGATGTATTTTAAAGTTTGTATGTAGGTCCAGTTCACCAATAAAAAATCAGAAATTAATTATGCTGTCAAGTGGACCCGCGGGTCCATTAGCAGGCGGATCCAGCTGACCGAAGACTCGAAAATCATGACGCTGCATTGTATTATTTTGAAAGGCAATGCTACCAGAGAAATTACTGGGCATGAAGAGATCTGACATCTAATATCTAGGGGTGCCGAGTACAGTGCAGTGCAGGATTTTATTCGCAAGTTTTGGGCAGGCGTGATGCTTATCACCAGGCGAACGACTCGCTCGCCTCGTCACTTAATTGCACAAAAACAATACAGCTCATTATTAACGTGACCAAACATTTCAGCAAACATTCTGATTGCTATGTATAATCAGCGCTGATTGTTAGATGTATTCTTCAGATAACGGGTACAAGATAAAACAAACCATCGATATTCGCGCCTTTTCTCGAGACGTCGACGTTCAGACTAAAGTGGCGCTATGCAAGGCAAGAAGACTCTTCAACTCGATGGCGCTCGGCACTACGGAGCTTCCCATTGCACAATATTTTTATGTCTTCTCTTTAAAGCAAAGCGTTCCTGATTGGCTAGTCGGAACTTTATTTTAATGAACGGTCAACATAGCTTACAATAAGGGCCTCACCTAAAAACGTTGCTTAAGAGGTTTAGCGATTTTCCATACAAATGTATTCCTCTATTTTCTTCCTGGGTAATGCCACTAGAACAATATTTTTTATCAACCAACTTCAAAAAAGGAAGTTCTCAATTCGACTGTATGTTTTTTTTGTATCGCGTAACATATATGTTACGCTAACATATATGTTGGCGTGATTACTCCACCAATTATGTACTGATTTTGATGATGTTTGTAATGTGATACTGCAGAGGTGGTCCCATATAAATTTAATCGAAATCGGTTCAGTATTTTGGTTTTTAAATCAAAATTACTGGAAAAAATATGTCATTCAGGTAATAGAAATTTAAGTCGGTTGTTTTTTTTTTTTAAATGGTGTTATTTATTTTTCACACCATCTGCTCGACAATGTTCAATTACATATCATGCAACCTCAACGTAAAGTAAAGAAAGCATTATCTCAAAGTTGTATGAATCTCCGTAAGGAATAAAGTGATTTGAATTTGGAACGTCAAATTCGTGTGGAAACTTGGGGAAAACTTAAGTGAAAAAATGCCCATACGGCATTGTAAAGAGGTATGTTCGAAAATCGAACTGGCCACCATAAGCAAAACTCAAAAAAAAAGGTGTGTTTACAAATAATGTGAAACAAAAGACGGTGTTTGGTCCTGTGATTGTCAGTTAATTTTAATTTATGGAGCCCTGGCTTTTCAACCGACGCTCGAGAGTTGACTCTAGACGTTACGCTCAGGGTTCAATATGCCGCCCGCGACGTAAGACAATGCTTGATTCCCTTAGTCTTAGTGCATAATCCACTATTACGGAACCCACACCCAGCACTTACGCAACTGAACTATAAAGTAGTCAAAATGTGAGTGACTAGATGAGCAAGTTATCAATCTAATGGTATGCGCCACGTCTAATAATACGACCACTCAGGCTCTTGACTTTCATAATCTTGCGTTGAAGTCCACTACCCTTGTCACTAAGATAAATTCGATGACTAAACCTTCCGAAGAAACAAGACGAGTAAGTATATAAGATAAGCATTTGTAATTTACTCGTACGTATGGCAAATTGAAATCGAATTGATTCCACAAAATTCTACGCATGTTTCGCTTCGTATGCAATTTGGAGAGGATTATGATATGATGAATAAATTTTCATAAATACAGGGTAACGCAGAACGGTTGCACTAAGCCACAAGGCTTTGTACTTATTGTTGTAAGCAGACTTTACTACGAGGCCAACCCTGAAATCAGGAAAAAAAAATATCTATACAAGTCAAAAGAGGCGAATGACATATTTCTATGGAACAGATTTTGTTTAGCGATTTCAGGGTTATCCCCATTTCTAAATGTGTTTAAAATTATAATATAAATGAAATGTACTTTTTTTTAACCTCCATTAGGTTTAAAACTACATTTTCATTCGCCAATATCTCGCAAAACGGAAACTGTAACAGAGTTAATGCTGAAACATTTTAGTCTTCGCATTTATGCTCTATCGATTTATGAGGGGTTTCCAACAGGCCACATGTGTCTAGAATAATGTCCGAATCCCTGAGCTCTAAAACTTGCAACATAATCAATCATAAAATAAATGCATTTAGAATTGGATTTGGTTAACACCTGTTTTTTTTTGTTAGCAAAATGACGTGTTTTATTTGCCAATGTTGTGTTGTAAAAGCATTGCTATTCTCTAGGTGAGACGGCGTAGCACTTCCTCTAAGTATTTCGGAACATAAAATAGTTACAGGCACACTTTAACATCATTGCTACTTTGTTATTTTATTTGAACGATTAACTTACAACTCTGTATGTATGAGGTACTAAGCTACTGCTTATATTTGCTATACAGAAGTTTCACTATTCGACAAGGCAGTCATCGTTTTGAGCTTGTAAGTTCTTAAATTTAGTACAGTATGTATTTAGTATTTAGTGAGGGGATATATATCCTGGACCTGGGTATGTCCTTAAACTGCAACCAGACCCACCGGAGGACGGGCAGCAGCGTCTTCTTGGTTAACGGTGGTGAGCATTCTGCGATCCCCAAGCCGTGCCTGCCAAGCGTGGGGATTATGGCAACACCTCTCTATTAAGGTAAAATCATCAGCCATAAAATAATTAGAAATTGTTTTTTTAAAATGATTTTGATAAATCATCAGTTCTATAATTCTCTACTCTAATATCATCAAAAGGTAAAGTTAGTGAGTCTTAAAAATTCGCTCTATTGAGCAAGACCCCTCGGTTCGAGCACAGCTGCAACATTGGCGGTGGAAAAAGCCTATGCGTATGATATCATTCAGGCTAGCATGACGGCCGATTCGATCAGCGCTTCGTGAGCAAGAGTGACCGAGCTGATCGACAGCAGTACCACGCTGGCAGCGATGGGCCTCACAGCACCTTGCACCCAAGCGCAAGCTGCCAGCTAGACGAAATGCGGTTGGGTCTAAAAGGCTACCAATGTTAAAGGAGGGAATAGCCAGCAACCAAAGACCTGATTCCCTGAGACAGCAAGAATACGAGCGCGATTAGTAAGTTCTCTCTACATTAAACTAGAAGTCCCCCGCGACTTCGTCCGCGTGCGGAAGGAATTCGGCCCGCTCCCAATATTTACCACTTTAAATCATCCCTAGCAATTTTTTAAGCCCAATACTTCCCGAACTCTACGAACTCTACCAACTCTACCGGCTCTACCAACTCTACCAGCTCTACCGACTCTACCGACTCTACCGACTGGACCGACTCTACCGACTCGACCGACTCTACCGACTCTACTGACTCTACGAAGTCGTCGTCCACCTTCCTTTGAATGATCTACCCAAATATCAATTTTCATCACCATAACTTCAAAAACAAAGAACTTTCCATACAAAATGCCACCCCCCATACCCCCCCCCCCCTTAAATCAGCCCTGTAAAAAAATAATTGAAAACAGTATTTTATATTTTAAATGAACTATTCAAATCCAAATTTTCGTGACTAAAAGACCAAAAACAAAGGACTTTAATACAAACTTCCCCCCCCCCCCCCTTTATCTCCACCTTGGGAGTCGAATTTCGAAAAATCCTTTCTTAATACACCCCTCCGCATCGAGACGAATACACCCTCCAAATTTCAAGTCTGTACGACCAGCGGTTTGGGCTGTGCGTTGTCTTTCAGTCAGTCAGTCAGACAGTCAGTCAGTCAGTCAGGACAGAGCCTTAAATATCAAAACAAATTAAGCAATTGAACGATGAGTACATTACAGAACGGCACAGGAAGCAACTTTAACGACAACACTCCGACCTCTTAACAACAAGAACTGAACAGAATTAAAGTAAATACGCGGCAACCCATTTTATTTACAAGATATTCCCATCGGGGTTTCATCCAGCGACTTGGACAAACTTCGCCCTTCGACTGGCTTTTGTTCAGGCGCTTAATTAATGCTCCTAGCTTTATGTCGGGGATATTTTATTGCAAACACATCTTCGGCGACATTGTAAGCTTTGCCTCTTATGGCATTTGATTGTTTACCTTTTCATACCTCTGAACATATTAGGCTTCATGCGCCTTCACCTGGGTATGTCCTAAAACTGCATCCAGAACCACCGGAGGACGGGCAGCAGCGTCCTCTCTGTGAACAGTGGTGAGCATTCTGCGATCTCCAAGCTGCCTGCCAAGCGTGGGGATTATGGCAACCCCTCCCTAACTATTAAGGGAGAGGCCGTCGTCCAGCAGTGGACGTTTTCTGGCTGATGATCTGATATGATGTGAGCATTAAGTATTATCTTGCAATAAGAATATCCTATGTTTTCTCAAAGTGAATGTAATGTCGTCTTCGAAAAAATCTTCTTAAACCATAAGTTAATAAACGTCATTTAACGTCTGTGCAATGGAAAACTGAAGTCCACAATAGGCTAGATGACTGGTTTTTTTTATTGTCCTATTAAAATGTGGCCCATAAATATAGCTGATTAATGAAAAGAAAATGAAAAGCTGATCAAAAATAAGCAACTTATAAGCATTTTAATATCATGCTAGACAGAGGCGAAACAGCAAATCGTGACGTCACTTCTCTGTACGCCATATAAATTCTATTCTGACAAGTAAGGCGTGACGTCATTTTTTGTTTTGTGGGAAAGGGACAGAGTTGTCTACAACAAAAACTTTAAACGCTCATATACCAGAACATTTAAATTATGTTTTCAATAAACATACTATATTTACATAAATTCTTCATCGAAGCTATTGGTTTCAACGATTTAAACATCAGTCATCTACCCTATTCTAAATAACGCCATTTAACTTCAAGGCGAATGTTTCACTTGACTCGTCACTCCGGTGCATGGGTTAAATTCGCACTCGCACTAATCAATGTGCAAACGAGCTCTCTTGGAGAGGACCATTGGTGACTTATTGCTACCAATAAATTTGTGCACGCGGGTGAAACCGCGGGGGTCAGCTAGTAAATTACACTTTTGTAGCTAACTTTACAAACAATAATCTTGGTATGCGGGACGAATAATAGTAGATTGTTTACCAAGGGAGCAAACAACTATTTATAAGGCGAGCTTAAAATAGTGTTGATCCCGATGTGGACACTCTACTTTTTATCACCCTCTATGAGAAAATAAGTGAGTGCAGCTTATGAATAAGAATAGTACCTACGTTTATTTCATTCTCACTTCTCACGCTAACTTCTTAATTTTTATTGTGGACGATACAGTGAATTAAAATAAAACAAAGTCAAATCCGAATTACGAACGAAGGCGGAATTCTGCCGCGGAATGCATTTCGCGCGTATGTTTTTTTTTACAATTTATTTTTTATTTTTTTGCTTGCTTTCCTTTCCTCAAACAGCCTGTTACTTGTTCATGAATACTGTGCCCGTGGTTGATCTCTTTGGTGATTGACATTTTTACTAATAATATCCACATGCCAAATTAAAATCACTTTTCCTCCCTAAGGGCAGAAAAGAGCTCTTTTCTGCCCTGTTTGCGAGGAACAAAGTAGGTCTATTTGAATAGATGTGAAAATAATATACTTTTTTTAATGTCGTGGACTGAAGACTGGACTAATATTGCATAAATCAAAAATAGTAAGGCATAAATCTCAGAGCATTTATTTATCTTTTATTATATCTGACCTCTACGTAGACCACACCACGTAGAGAATAGAACTACGTATTAGTACGTACTACGTAGTCCCATTATTTATTCTGTGATTTTACTCACTAATAACGGATAATATATATATAATAATATAATCTATGCTATACAGGTTTGTAAGGAACGGGAGGAACGCCAAAAGATACATAATCTCTTGCATCGAGATAACCATGGAAAACATTGCTAAAAATAAGTCCCATGGTATCGCTGAGTGGTCAGTCCTGGTGTCACGAGTATATGCCGCCCTAAGACAGGACCTGAAAGTTATTGTTACCTTACTACATAAGGTTACTAAAGGTTTATTATATATTAAAATATTTTTATTCGATTCGTGGGGGCCGTCTGGTCGTAAAGGGCTTAAACATGTACTGCATTCACATAAATTCTAAAAGAAACGAATATTCATTCTCAAATTCGTAGCCTATTTAGCTACGCAGCTATTATTGCAGTCTAATCTCCAGTACAGACCCACAGAATATTTAATAGTAGGTACTATCCACATGTACCAGAAGGTCAAGATCGTTTCCAAGCCAGTGAGCGGTGTTATATACCACGCATGCTCTATTGTTTAGCCGAGGGTCAGAAACGACGTCACTGGAGAACCTTGCAACAAGTGAGTTCTGGGTAACCTCACAACCCAACTAGTCTCAATACTTTTATAAAGTGTATTAAGGGCGTACGCTAAACTCGCGCGGGCGCACGACGCGCGCGCCCTCTCTGTGCACCCGTCACCCGCCGCAACGTGCGTTTGAAACCCCGTCCGACGCGTCCGCGCCATTTAGCGCCATCATCCAATTTTTTTTCAAGAGACTCGGGAGCGTGCAACCTCGCTCATTTTATTGTATGCCAGGCTATCTGTTAAAATTGGCACCCGACGCGCGTCTGTTGCCCACCGCGAGTGCAAAACCCCGTCCCACACGCCTGCACGATTTTTCGCCGTCATACTTATTAGTCAATAGACACGCCAGCGTGAACCCGCACTAGTTTTATCAGCCAATACGGTGTCCCCTGAAGTTTGTGAGGGCGCCCCATGTGCGCGCTAAGCTGCGTCCTCACCGTACGCGCCCTTCACCTGCCGCGCGTGTGAAACCCCATCCCACGCGCCCGCGCCATTTTAGCGCCGCCATACTCTTTTTCAAAACAGACACGCGAACATTCATTCGCGCAAATTTAAAGAACACCCTGTGTCCGCGTTTGACCAACTGATCAATTCGCTTATCGGTAAGCGAAAAACTGGTCCAAGATGAAACGATGAAGATGAAGACTTACTTATTTACTCTGACCTTAAAAAAACTGGATTATATCTCTCGGGAAAGGAACCCGGCAGGTTATTAACTTTTTGTATTATGATAATTATGTTTCCTATCTTGAAGCTTAATTTACGCTCGAGTAGAGGATTTCCAGGGATAAATCTTAGCGAAATCAATTTTTGTGCCTCTAGAGAATCCTTTGGTACCTACGTATCGTGTAGATTTTTACATTATCTACGTAACAATCTAAGGTCTGACTTTATTAAATATTAAAGTAATAATATATTTTAATACCTACATTAATTAGACACAAAGACGTTTTATAAGGGACAAGCAACTTGAACTTAGCTTAAAGCTGGCAAAATTAAGTAGGTATGCCACATAGCCTAAAATTACGAGTGATACCCCAAGCTACCTAAATAACAAGGCCTACACAAAAGGGTCGCATGGTAATGAGCCACCCAGAGTTATTGGGTTTATTACACGACCTTCGTAACGACGAAATTGCATTTGCGTTTACCTTTTACACGTGGAAAATATTCTGGGGTCACAATAGTGCCGTAACAAACTGTATTGTACTGTACTTTATTGGTTTTCGGAGGTGAAGAAAATGGAATATATTTTGCTTGTTTTTTTTAAATGAAATAATGGGCTAGCGTTTAACCACGGCTCACCGATGGTAAGTGACGGTGTGGTCTAAGATGGAGCACGCTTTCCCATATAGGTATGCCTATTCACTCTTGCAGGGAGAGCATTCCACTCCTTTGCAGATCGCATTAAAAACGCGTTATGAAATCGTTGCGAGTGTACTTGTCTGTTATCTATAGTCTACGACAGTCAGTCTTCGCATGAGTGACCGTGAGAGGCATTTATTTCTGAGCGCTACCGTGAGTCGGATGACACGTTAAATTGTTGGTCCCGGTTGTTTGTTCTAGTGTCTATAACAACAACCGTCAGCCATGTCAGAGGCCTTCGGGCGGCCACCCAGCCTATACAAACGTACTTACTTTAGTCCACGACATAAGGAGAGAATGAGCGCCTAAATGTCCTATAACGAAAACGGGACCTGGTCATGTAGGTATTGTAGGTCTTGTGCAAATTCTCCGAAGTGAAGGCGGTAGAACACAGATAGACCAGCTACCCGCCGTCTGCTGGAGACTGTGGACCATCTTCTCCTTAACCAATGCTTCATCGTGGATAATTCTAACGGCACGTCTCTCTACTGAGTCTAATGCTTGCAGTTAATATTTAGCCGTCTCTTCATCATCATCACCCCGGAGACGTCCACTGCTGAACGAAGGCCTCCCCCTTAGACCGCCACACTGTACGACAACCTGCCATTTGCATCCACCGGTTGCCCGCGTCTTTAGCCGTCTCTTAAGTGCCTAAAATAAAAGCGCGTAAAATTGGCGTTTTATTCGTAACTGGGTATACAGGGTAGCACGGAACAGTATTACTATGCTGAAAGTAGATCAGTACTCATCACTGTGAATAAGTTTTACAATAACACCAACCCCGAAACCTCGAAAAAAACAGCTGTTTTATAGATTACCTACATTTTATCGAGGGTGAATGCCATTTTTCTATGGAACATCTGATTTTCTTTACGCGATTTCAGGTTTGGTCACATAGTAAAACTAAACTCCTTAAATGAGGCCATGCACCCGTAAAAGTTGTTCACAATTATGAGTACAATGCTTTCAGCTTAGTGTTACCGTTCTGCGTAACCCTGTATATAACACTATTTATAATAAGCATACTTTGGCAACTGCAGTTACTAAAACGGGAACAAAGCAGTAAGTTGTAGAGCAGTAGTTCTCTACATAGTAGATATCTACAGAACTTTGACATTCCGGATTGCATTTCATGGCGGAATTCAACTGAAAAAGCACTTAGTTCTCACACACAACACACACTCATTGAGTGTCGAGATAGCATAAGTTTCAACTTACGCCACACATTACAGTTTGATTGCAATAGTTCTGCATACTCTGCACAGATGCTTTTTACTAATAATTTAATTTAAAAAACTACGCAAACAGTAGACTTTTAGTTACGTGAGATTTATGAGACCAAGGGAATCGGCGCGAGTCTTTAAAGTCCACGTAACATGAACTTTGGTCGACTTGACCGAGTTAATAAACTTAAGCTGGTAGTTCACTTGGCCGTGTTTGCTCATTAAAAAGGACGCAGCTATGCAGCCTGCATGAGTGCGTCCCTTTTTATTCGGAAAATAGGGCCAAGTGAAGTGCATTTATGAAGCAGTGCGTTGAACAGCGCGTTATGCGTCGACGTTAACTCACACGTGTAGCCATGACTACGGGATTCCAACAGAGAAGTTGAAAGCGTGGTACCTATATCAAGTTTCAAGCACTTTTGGTACCTACTGTAGTCAATCATTGATTGGCCTTATGTTGTAGCAGGTAGGATCACAATTAGCGTAGCAAAAATATATTTATGACTGTTACGATCATTCGTGCGTCGTGCAACTTAAATTTTGGAAAGATTTTCTCATATCACGATTTTAAAAAAAACAATACAATTTTTCCAATTCTCTAAAAAATAAAAATGTTTACCTAAAAGGCATGAAATGAATAGGACAAATCCTGGGACCAAAAAACACCCTAAAACATTTTTCAGTGTAATCTTTGATTACATTATATCGAGTCGATTGTCTTAAATTACATTTCAGCTTTTCCGATGCTCTTGAATAGTAAGTTTAAATTAATAAAATAAGTAATTAAAAAAAACTATTTAACATTAAAAATTCAAAATTATAGTAGCTAAACTAAATGTGCCACGCTTTACGCGCCGTTCGACGCGCCGCACAATGTCGCGCATCTCTATAATCGAAGCCTAATTTTACTATAATTATAAAGTTCGTTTATTAAAGTTAGATATTCTAATTTTCACTTGAAAAATCTATCGTTTGCGTTGGTTACAAGAAACAAGTTAGTTAATAAAAAGGATCTACTCACCTATCGTCGTGAGCGCCAGCGTACACCAATAATAACTTTGTAAATATTGTTTCACCACATCAGCCGTTTCAGTGTCATGATACACCCAGTTTTTACTACCGAATCCATTGTTTTTATATATTATATGGTACAAGCACCCGTTCCAATGGAATATCACTAACAAATAATGTATTAAACTTGTCGATCTAAACAGGTTTGGATAGTTTGTGTGGCGCTCCGTGCGGTCCATGAACGCCCAGAAGCGATAGATCTTGACGAGGCGGAACGATCTGAGGATCGAGTTGAAGCCGATGGAGAGGTAGAGGAAGTCCAGCGGCAGCAGGCAGAGGCAGTCGATGTAGAAGGTGGTGGAGTTCATGTAGTGGGCACGGAGCTTGCCCGCGTCCGTCTGCAGTACTCCGTCCTCTAAGTAGCCTGTTCTGAAGTGGAACAGGATGTCCGCCAAGTACAAAAAATCGGAGAAGTAGTCCAAGCAGAACCACACTATTAGCGTCTCGCCTGAAACAATAAGAAATGTTTTTTAATATATTTCTACAATTTAGTAATTAATGACGTCACGTGTTTTTGAAAATAAATGGTCAATTATGGCTACATTACGTCTAGTCCGAGAGGCGAGCCACCAAGAACTCAAACGAAACCGGATGACGGATATTCCTTCACTACACAAACGTGAAAGCCTTTAGAAGTTGCTTACAATTTTTGGTTGCTCGCGTTCTCTATTATTATTTCAAGCAAACGCTATCGAAATTAAGTCTTTTCTGGTAGGTAAATAAAAATCATAGAAATACCTAACAAACAGTCCGTGCGCAAACGAATTTTTTTAATATCCCGTGTTGAATATAATTTAATATATTTTTTGTGCAAGGTGTTTTAACTGACAGCACATTCATTCATCCGTACGTAAACAGGGACCACTTTTTTTTAAATATTCTGTATTGAATTTTAAATCAATGGTTTTATATGGATTGGCCCGTATTTCCAAACATATTTTTTTGTAATGCCTAGGCATGGAATTTGTTTTTAATTTAACTATAAGAAATATTTTTATCATCCAATCTTAGTTTGCTTCCTTGTCTATTCTTCACAATACTTCAGAAAAAGAATATCGTATCCAATACGGATCCGAGGTGGAAATACAATTACGCTCCAAGCAGTAAAACTCATCGAGGCCGTAGAGACGTAATGAAAAAGCATTGGGAACGAAAAAGGAAACCCAGCCAAGAGACACTGAAAACGTAACTTTCCTAGTATTACATTGTCTGGAAAATTCAACCCAGAAATGCTATTTAAGTGTAATTTAATTCCACTAAAGGAAGTTGGGTGAAACTGCGCAGAGTGCGCTAAGTCGGTGCAGCTCCGATAGCCGCTAATCTCGGTCGCTATCTAAATGGGGACGTCTTTTGCATAAGCTCCGTAGTCAAAATTGGATTTTTATTCCCAACGCCATAATAGCTAGGAAACATAGGTTGAATAAGTAGTATTATCCTTTCTTTAAAGCTAGCTCTCTACATCAACTCGGACACTAGGACTAGCCACTCAGCCTATACGAAATTATTATTATTATAAACACTACTTAAAGTTTGCTATAACTCTTAATTTATGAATGTTTAGTATGTAAAAAAAATATTTTATTTTTTGACTCGCTCTCACTCGTGACAATTTTTTTCAATGTTTTTGTTTTTTGTTTTAGCTTGTGACTTGTGTTCTTATGTTACTGTTGTTGTTGTGTTATCGAATTATTTTTGAGTATCGATTACCTTATAAGTACCTGTAGAGCGTTTATAAAAATAAGAAGTCATTACATGTGTCATTGGAAGTATTAAAATACATAGATTATGAAAAACTGCTGCCTTGCGATTTTCAGTCTTCGCACATTTCTAAAATTAATATAGTAAAAAAGTTGCCTATTTGTTATTCCTGGATGATAAGCTATATCCTACACAAGTTTCATCCAAATCCATTCAGCTGTTTTTGCGCGAAGAGATTACAAACATACACACACAGCATATTTACACCTATTCCTACCTACTACCACCTATTACTTGATTTTTCGCATTTATATATAATATTAGTATGATTCATCATCAGCCAGAAGACATCCACTGTTGGACGATGGCTTCCCCCTTGATATTGCGGTGCTGCCATAATCCCCACGCTGCTGGGCAGGCGGCTTGGGGATCACATAATGCTTACCACCATAATATTATTGTGATTACTCACCATTAATTTCCTGGAAGGCGAACCTGTAGACTATGACCCAGAGGTTGTAAAGAAAGGCCAGGGAGACGACCATGGACCAGTAGTAGCACAGCCGGCCCGCGGGGTCAAACACGAAGGACCAGTGCGGGCCCGCACGCAGTCGTCCGCTCGTGTACGTTGACCGCCGGCGCAGGCCGCCTCTGCTACCACTGCAACAAAACATTCACGTTCAATTAGCTTGTCGGCACATGCAAAACATTTCGGTAACACATTGAAATAGAAATAGATAACTAGGTTTTTTAATAGTATACTCTCGAGGTGGTCCCATAATAAGGAATTTGTTCTACTTGCCCTGAGTATAAGTACGTACATCTTTTGTTTTTTGTTTATTACATAAGCACATTTTTTTTTATTGATTTATTTTACGTTTTAGTATGGAAACGTGGCTTTGACACATTTTGGTTTTATTTATTTATCGAGACTACACTCGAGATTAATTAGAATCGTGAAGCAAGACGTGGCCACACGCACGTATTATATACGCTGTTTTTACTCTAAATTAAAACTACAGTCAGAGTATGTATCCGACTGAATGAAACGTAAATAATAGTCCCGTATAAAAAAAACAGATATATTATTTTTTATAAATTAAAGTTGTTATCTAACCTCTCGTTTGATAAATTTCTTAAATAAGCTTATCTGGTGATTGAATTGCGATATTGAATAAAAATTAAACATATTAATATGTATGTATTTTGAAGAATCCTACTTATTATGTACAGATAAATTTTTCGCTGTTGGTTCAATTCAAAGACGGCAATTGCAAATGTATTAAGGTTTGTACCTATATATTTTAATTAGTTTCGATTTTATTTTAAGTACTTATACCTATCTACTTTAAAATATTATTTTACCTAAATATATTTATATGTACATAAAAAATATACCCCAAATGTATCATAATCTTAATATCACTCTTGATAATATTTAACATTCAATAGACACAATAGAAAGCACAAGGCGCTTGTTCGCTAATTCCAAATAGGGTAGTATTTCAATTTCAATACAACCCCTACTTACTAATACAAACTTGCACATGCTTACGAATCTACACGTGAATTCAATAGCGGCTGACCAACACCGCAATATCTACATATTACACGATTCAATGCAGCTATCAGCGACTGATTCGTTTACACAAGGGTACATCGTATGCTAAACTTGCCTCCCACACAAACATCCGTGAACGCACTCCGTAAGAGATAGCACACACGTGAAGATTTCTCCGTAGCATTATCTATACAAGTTAAGGCTCTGCATACACATGTCCACGAAACATCTATACATCGCCGGATTTAAGGGAAGGCAACCGGGTCAACTGCTGCGGGGCCTCCACAAAAGAGGGGCCTCCACATAAATTATAGTTACTAAAAAAACTTTGATAAACTCTAACATATTTGCCGAGAAGAATTGATGTGTCTCGCAATAAAAGAAAAATATTCGTTAACTGCCAAATCAAAGCGTGGAGATTATGGCAACCCCTCCATAATAAGGGGGAGGCCTTCGTCCAGCAGGAAATGATGATGACTCCTTTGTTGCCCCTTGCCCCAGGGCCTCCACACCTCAAAATCCGGCCCTGTATCTATATCGAGCATAACGCGAGAGAATTCAGAATTGGGTCCTATAGTAAAATTTACTTCCCTTCGGATTAGTAATACCGTTACGCGTAAACCCGTACGCGTAAATGTATAATAGGGGTACTATTTACGCGATTCAATACGCACAAAAAAAACTGAACCAAGGGACTAAAATGGCAAGTGTATCTTGCTCTAAGTAAAGCCTCGTGTTTGCATTAGTTGATTGTTTGTTAACTGATCGACTCAGGTAACCGGAGGCGTCTGCATGTAATTCCGACACGAGAATAATTGAATATTGCGTTTACCAACTGGGGTCTACCGCAACGATATTGACACGGCGTGGAACAGTGTTCTATGTTCCTACCAATACCACTACGAGTAAATATAAAGTTTTTTTTTTATTATTATTTATAGGCTTGCGTTTGATTGCCATCTCGTCTGATGCTAAATGAAGATGCAGTCTACGATGGAGCACGCTTGCCTTAGAAGAAACCGATTCACTCGCGACACCCAGATTATAATTTATCGGGCAGCGCATTCCACTGTTCAGCAGTTCGAATGAAGAAAGCCTACTATATATTTACCTATTTGCATTAAAATAAGCAGGAACATGCGTTTGATGGTATAGATGGTATGGAGTGGTACCACCAATATTGAGATTTTAAGAATTACGTAAATTATGTTGTACTAGATTGTCAACTTTCTTTCCTCATATAAATATCGTAATTCATGAGAAAAAGATGAAAATTACATTGACACTGCATTATTTAGGTGAGCAAATGATTTGTCAAATTAATTTATTTTAATTAGGTACCTAGTAAATTATGTCATTTACGTTATAATATAACAGTAATAAGGATTTCGTCAAATGTACCAGAGAATCAATACCAGCGAGTTTATTTTTCCTTCTGTCTAAAGCTTTATTTCCTCCAATAGCGGTGGCGTCATTTAGCGGACGCATCATGATAACCGTAAAAAGACGGCCGCTAGAAACACCGCTATTGAAAAAGAAACGAAGACTTTTCAGCACCGTGAAATACGGTCGCCATGCAAATATCGAGTACGCTACTGACGCTACGGTATCGGACAACGCTCTCTATGAAACCACACCATCTTGTTTTCATAGCCAAGCTTTCAGTGACGCCATTCAACGCTATATAGCGACTGCTAAATTACGCCATCGCTATTGGAGGAAATCAAAGCTTTAGGCATTAGTCTAAGGATTCGCAGTCTTATATACTGTCAAAATTACCGATACTGCAATACCAAGGATGTGTATCCAATTTACTGGTCGGAAATTCAGGATATTCAAAGCGCTCGCCTCAGGATTGCGGTGGCAACAATGCCGGATTCATTATCTCGGACTGACGTGGATTGAACATCTCAAACAATTGATTCACTTGCCGAGTCTACCTTGAAGTTTGAAAGGTAATTGTTTGTTGGATTAACCGTAATTGAACGTCAACTTCGTTAGATTATCCTTGTTACAGTTACAGTGTTGACAAATTATTTGATTAAACTTCGACAAAGTCATGAAAAGATTTATTTTGTTTACTAATAATCTCTTTCAATATTGTGTATTTGTTCCTTGCTACGTACGCAGGGCCGTAGGTAGAGCAACTGTTGTTACAGGTAGGGCGCTTCACAGCCCTCACAGTTGTGGATATACAATCTTAGATATACATCGGGGGATACCTTATAAAATATCCCGGAAAAGTTTACGGATCCGATAGTACAAATCTTTTTATACCTACTTTATATTACAAAAGAAGAAGAGTTCGTATGTTCGTTCGAGGTGATGATTTTCAGATCTACTGGCCCCATTTACATAAATCTTGCACAATAGAAAGCTACACTATACCTAGAGTATTTTAGGATATATTCCATTATTATATACTAGCTGTGCCTCGCAGTTTTACCCGCGATTTTTGGGAATAAAAGTATCCTATGTTTTTTTTCCAAAGAGTGATCTCTATGTAAAAAAATTCATCCATATCAATTCAGCCATTTCAGCGTGAAGGAGTAACAAACATACACACCAAAAGTTATACAGAAGGAATTCAATAAACATAATTCTCTTGTGTAACAAGTGGCGGCCTTTTTGCTAAAAGAAATCCACTCAACTGCAGAAAAGTTTGCCAGTTATTCAACAGCCAAGCAGTAGTTTGTAAGAATTACTGTTTCAGTATGAACGGCACCAGAGTAATAACTGGGCATGAAGAGATTTGGCATAAGGGTGACAAGCACAGTGCAGTGCGGCGCAGGATTTTATTCCCAAGCTGACACTAGTACTGGGCATGTGTGATTCTTGCCACTAAGCAAGGGGTAGGGCACAGGGGCACGTGCCTCTCCCCAAACGGTTTAAATATAACAAAGTACTGGGAGATTTATAAGATACCGCTTCAATAACATATGTTTCTTTTTGCATAATAAACATATAATTTCCCATAGGTTAATCTTTATGTATTAAAAGTATTTTTTATAATTTTTCTTAAATGTCATTGAAAAAAAAATTATCCCAAAGATAGTATAGGACAATACAATGGGGTAACTAGGCCTATGGCCCATGTGCCCCTTCCACAAATTAATCCTGGATTCGCCCTTGCCACTAGGGGAACGTCTCGCTCGTCTCGTCACTAGATTGCATAAAAAAAGGAAAATAAAATACACAAGTTGAGTTAATTTAATAGATGTAGTTTTTCTCTATTGCACGTTCTGGTTGAACTAGGGGCTAGATAAACCTATATTTTGCTTGTTAGCAAGCAGTAAGTTTGGACCAATAAGTCAACTAGGAGCTAACTTGGAAACCACAGTCAATAACGGAGACGCCAATTAGCCGAGTTAGTCTTCACTCACTCAATAGAGCTTATAGAACGAAACACCCCTTCACCACTATAGAGGTTGGAATACCTTATCTAAATCGGATATATTTAGTTATGAGTTCGGTAAAATATGTTCAGACATATTTTTTACATAATAAGATCTACATTGGGCCTCCAATTAGCCTAGTGGTAAGCGTACGTTGTGGCCGATGGTGGAATACATCGACATCGATGTAGAAGAAGATTATTTAGAAGAAAGAACCTCAACGATTGTACCTATCTAAGAAATTACCAAAATTCGTTGAAGACAATAACTCGACGCTAAAGTTAATAAAGAGAAAAAAGTTATTAAAAAAAGATAAGTACTCGTATATACTTACGGCCTTACTTAAAAACGCCGCTCAAACTTAGTCACTGCTTAAACTTCTGTGTATTGTTCTTGCACGTGACACTTCACGTCAGAGAGAAGTTGACATAGCATCTTAAGCAGTGATTAACGGCTGAGAAGTTTTTTAAGTAAGACTGTTACTTATATGTTATGTAATTGCTCCGCCAATTATGAACTGATTTTGATGTTTTTTTTTGTTTGGTAGATACTTCAGAGGTAGTCCCATATAAATTTTATCGAATTCGGTTCAGTAGTTTGGTTGTTGAATCAAAATTACTGGAATAAATCAAAATAACTGGAAAATAATATGAAGATGTCATCGAGGTAGTCAAAATTTAAGTCGGTTGTTTTTTTTTTAAAAGCGTATAAAATATATTTTTTATTATGTTTTACATAGCGCAATATTTAACAGTATACACAAATTCAAGACAGGCCACTGAAGCTTTTTTGCTATAGGTCACTGCGTAGGTGTTTGACCACAGCTTACTTAATGGTAAGTGGCAATGTAGTTGAAGAAAGACGTCTTTCCTGGAATATGAACTGACTCTCATTTTTCATTACTTTTCTGACTAGGTGAACTGGGTGTTGAGGCGAACAGTTCGTCTTATAAACCTTCACGGCATTCATTTGTTTCTATAAATTATCCTTTGCTAACATTCTCATTCGCACTCATGCTATAAAGCACACAATGCAATACTTACAAGCAAATTCATCAGCAAACTTCCCAGCCTATACGCGTTAACTTGTGGACTACCGTCAATAACAGACGCGCCAATTACCCGAGTTGGCCTTACGGGCAACCGAGGGGAAAAGTAAACGCAACATCGTTTCAACCAACACAAGGATCCACATACGATGTGCTAGCTTCGCAATACTCTTGTTAAAACTTTATCCGATCTATCTATGCCTTATTCAGAAGAGTTTTCTAGTCAGATGCGGCGTTTAGCAACTTCAGCTAGGCTTTCCGCAGCATACAGTGTTCCGCATTATGACTTGGAACAGTTTCAAAGATAGAACCTCTGTATATATTCAAACCAAAAGTTAAAGTAAACACCGCGGTCTCATTAATAAACGTGTATTAGCTTCGGCTTAAGTTAATCTAAGTACTTTTCTTTCTTTAAATCTCCGTGAATAAAGACAAAATACAGGTTAGCTATTATGAAGCTACTAATAATAAACTAAATCTTATCTTATGTTTATAAGGGTTGTTCTTTACTCATCCTTTTTTTATTATCTCATCTCATCCTAAATTATGTACTCTTAACTCATCCGTCTGAATTATTTTAAATTTATTTTCTTAACTCATCCGAAATGTTATACTCTTGGACTCTTGTCTTGACACATCCGACGCTCATCCCAAAGAAAAAATATTAAGAAAAGGTATAGCAAAAAAACTTAACAATAATATAAACCTATTTTTACTGTTATACTATACTTGAGCTGATCTAAAAACATCAATTTGACATCAGGGTCAACCAATCGCATAAACTTTTACATACATATAAATGTTACATAAAACGTTGTCATAATCCTACCCAATTTAGTCTGAGTTGCCTTTCATTTCTAATCTAATGATTTTTGATGTTGGGCTCTAACACGGATTTACGTAATCTATCCTAAAGCTAACCTATTAATTACCTCCTGCATAGTCTGTGTAGTACACCAAGTATGCTACATTGATAAATTTCCCTAACAGCAACGCAATATAGAGACCAATTAAGGGAACTTCTCACCATGGCCCTTTATCTCGTCTGGAGATCTCTCGCTTGCACATTATTACATTACTAGCGGCCCGTCCCAGCTTCGCACGGGTGGACAATTTTTAACATTTTGGGATTAAACGTGGAGACATATGACATATCCCATGTTAACGTAGAGTAAGTATCTTTAAGCAGGATATTGAAAATAACTTTTGATGAATACTTACCATAGAAAACTGAGAGAATACTATAAAAAATTAACAGTTAAGATTTATTAAAATAATTTATAAGTAGTTCTGAAAAGAACTTTTTAACTAGAACTAAAAATGTGCTATGAAAAAAGTCTAAATATTCAATGTCCGACCGCGCGTTCGAACCAACTTATTTCATAGGGTTTCTTGCCCGTGGTCCACCTACAAGGTTCACCTAGGTGTTCCACGGATACCTTTTTGTATACGTATTCCACGAGTACACTGAATTAAGAGTGTACTCGTGGAACACCCAGGTGTACTATGCGCAGTTCAATGTGTGTGTGTAATTGAATGTTGTGTATGTCTGCTTCTAATTTCCAAAAAGAACAAAACCATATTTTGTTCTCTATCATAACCATAAAATATCATAATTTAACAAATAAAGAATATTTAGTATTAGTTATCATGTAGTTTATAACGAATTACATTGTTAAAATCTGAAATTTTCCCTTATTGCCCTTTTTCCCAGTCTACAAAAACGTTTTTTTTCTTTATTGGTTGTGTTATGATAGACAACAAAACATCCACGGCTTTCTTATTTTTTGTAAATCCACAATCAGTGATTTTGATTTCTTCAATAATAATAATAAGATAATGTGCGAGCACTGCTTACTTCCGTAAGCAGTTCTTTCGCTCGCACATTGATTATGGATTTACAGTAACAAAGAAGAGACTCCTCCCAGAGTCCACTCAAAAGCTTTCAGACTGCATAAGGTCATTTTATCGCCAGAGGTTGTAGACAGTCACGTTTTTACTTAGTTTCAACAAATGACCCCATGTCAAACACACACATGCAAACGCCGAGACTAATTTTATAATCACAGTTAGTTAATTTTAATCTCTTTAATCTGAAGTCCATTTACAACTCAATAAAATCGTCGAAATGAAATTAAGAATTTAATATTATTCGAATTAAAACCTCGGTTGGTTTTGTAGGAGTCTAAATTAAATCCCCAGGATTAAAGGATCAGCGAGGTTGCATACGTTTATTTAATTACGTAAACAAACAAGGCTCTTGATTACGTTCGAATGTTAAAGATAATTTACCAGCATTGCTTGTTTTACTAAAGGTCAGTATGATGTTTAATCACCACCCACAACTTTCGCAAGATTTCCCTTAAGGCCATTATCCTTTTCAGTGAACACGCCTACTTATGGTAATATTTTCCTACTATTTCAAATATACGATTAAGGTTTTTTTCTTACTTTTCACGAGTTCTTAGTTTAGACTTTTGAGCTTTCTACTCACATTTTTTTTCATCGCGATCTCTTCGCACTTGACGGAACTGCTCTTAATTTCAAACCGTATTTAACGTTAAAGTTGTCGAATATACAGGCTGTTAGTTTGAACACCGTTATCCTTCTAGGATTTCATTGTACTCGTCATTATGAACAACTTTTACTATGGGGCCTACCTTGAAATCGCGAAAAAAATATCTGCTGTTCCATACATTTTGTCCAAGATCGATGAACCTTTTTGTATGGAACAGCTGTTATTTTTTTCGTGATTTCAGGGTTGGCCCCATTGTAAAAGTTGTTCAAAATGATGAGTACAATGATATCCTAGAAGGATAACGGTGTTCAAACTAACAACCCGTATAAAAAAACGTTATCTGAAATACTCGAACTAAGCACTCGGCAATGTATTGTTGGAGTATTTGCTATGGCTGATAAACAATATAATTTTGAAGCTATACCTAATCAACAACGGCATTATAACTATATTATATAATATACTGGCGGCATAAGTATATATACATTCTAGAAATTATCACGCTCTAGTTCTTCACCAACAAGCATGCATACTTTTATTTTTTTTAAGATAAATAAGCGTGTTTTTGTAAGTATAAGTATATCCCTCTCTCTTGTTATGGCATTTTCCTCAGTATTTTTGTAATAAAACGCAAAATAATAAGTGTCTAATAATTATTGGTTGCGTTTTATTCATAGGCCATAGTATAAATTATAGTCATATAATAGTAGAATGAGAATGTTCAATGGTTAGTGCCTTAAAGCGTTGAGTTGTGGATAAAACATACTACAAAACAGAACTATAGATACACAAAGTTAAGTCACATAACATGAAAAGTTAAGTGAGTAAGTAAGTTAAGTTAATTACATTGTCACATTGTCTCTAGACTTCCATCGGTCTGGATACAATCCTTTTGTTGTTTGTGTAGTAGGCTAACTAGCATAAGTAGTCTTTATAGTTTTATTTTAGATATAAAAGCTTCTCATCAGCCAGAAGACGTCCACTGCTGGACGAAGGCCTCCCCCTTAATAGGGAGGGGTTGCGTCAACTCGTGAACGGGTGCTGTTTGGAGCTGGACTGCTCGGAGTATACACGCAATTCTAGCAATTATTAGTAATACTTAGTTAGGTTCTTTTGGTATATTATTTTTGTAAAGCCTTCAGCTTTTAAGTTAATAGGTGTAAAATTTAGTTTATAAAAAAAATTAAAAGTTGACAAAAGGCACGGACTCGCAGTCCGTGCAGCAAATAAATAATAAAAAAATAAATTAAATAAATTTGTTGCCATAATCCCCACGCTTGGAAGGCGGCTTGAGGATCGCAGAGTGTTACCACCATTCACTAAGAGAACGCTGCTGCCCGTCCTTCGGTAGTTCAGCAGGGCTAACATGCGCACCGCGAGAAAATTTTGTCGTGTCTTTATGTCGTGCGAAAACGAGACTTATACAGATTCGTAGCCTTGTCCTGTTTTGTAGAATCGAGAAAATTTTCTCGCGGTGCGCATGTTAGGCCTGCTGGATGCAGTTTTAGGACATACCCAGGTCAATAAAGGCTTACGCAAAAGAATTTTTTTTTTACATTTTTCTGCAAATTCTGCAAATTTAAATTGCTTACACTTTCGACTGTTCTTGGAAACAGACGCTGCAGTTTTCAGCGCAAAATTGCCTGTGAGGTTTTTTTTATCATTATCCAACAAAGTAGGTCAGCAAGCTGGGATAAGATTAAATTCAATCAGAACTAAACCACTGTTCAAATGCTATGAGTTTTAGTAAAATTAAACTCAGGAGAGTCCCGATTAACCCCTAGTCAAACTACTTACAACATTATCGGCGGCGAACACTCCCTATTAACATTTTTATCTTCACAATACTACGCATTCATACGTTTCGGATATGAAGATACGAATTAACGCAGCCTAACCGCACCTTAACAATGAACAATAATATCGTTCTGGATAATAGGACGATAACACCGGAGCATTATTTTCATTATATCCATTATTGTATCGCACAATAGGGAGATATAATAAATGCTAAATGGCTGTCATTATTATCAGTTCAGCTCAGGTAGGGGCGTTATTAAAATACATAATTCGAGTACATTGGGGATTCCGCAGATCTAATTAGTTGAGTATGTGATGGGAGAGCTTAGAGAAGAGTTTAGTTTAGGTAGGTGAGGTATATATAGGTAACTATTGTCATGCAAAATATTATTAATATAAGACATTGAAATAGCTGTCAAAATAATGCTGCCAGCTATTCATCACTACGGTTCTTTAGCTGGCAGCATTATTTTGAAAAGTGACATTTCAATCTGTCGGCTTAGTCCGTCTAATTAAGAATTCGGCTGTAAGTATATGTGGTACTCAATTTGACAGCTATTACAATATCTTACATTAATAATATTTTGTATGCCGATAGTCACCTACACATACCTCACCTACCTAAACTAAACTTCTGTTTTTATCGTTCAAAATAATTATCGAATAATTTTATTGAGTGCCGTTAAATATTTTAAGCGTTGCCAGTGGAAGTGCAGATAGAAAAGGGAAAACAAATTGTGTTAGGTTATTCTGTAAAATGCTACAGGGAAATGTAACATTATTTTCATGATTTATGTCCTTGAAAAGATTGAACTCAACAATAGTACATAATTCAGGAATACACTGTTTACAAAGATAATATGAAAATATCGAAGTAGTTCACTGGTGTGAAATTATTAAGTATGTTAATAACTTCATAAGTTAATAAAAATAACACCTAAGTACCTATATTAACTTAAGTTAATAACTTAATATTTTTATCCCAGCACTATTAAAATTTTGCCAAAAAGAGGCAACATACGTAATGTCAGTTTAGTCCATCTAATTATGAATTCGACTATACGCCTAAAGTTTAATTCTAAAATAAGCTTCAATGAATAATCTACAAATATTATGAAAATGAGAAAAGTTTATTCATGCTTGTTTTAACTTCATGTTCGTGTTTCGAACATTTATTTTTTCGATCTGTTGGTTTTCGATACGTTGAGTTTTCGGACTAACAAGTCAGTCAAATATTTTTTCGCAAGAGCTTTCTTCCCCTCCTCGTTCTTCGCACGTAGGACTACCTCTGATTGAACTATGCCCAAAAAAATATATAACAGATTGATTGCTATCAAAATTTACTGTTTCACCTGAAGCTATTTAAACTTTTAGATGAAGCCACGGAACGTAACTAGTATTTGGCGTACTTGTTAAGCGACCATTCCAGATATCCCTGCTCTAGAAATAAAGTAACAATACATTGTGTTCTATGAATTTACATGCGAGGGCGCGAGATGACGTGCAAGTTGTGCAGCATGGGCGTAGTGGGGGCATACGTCATATTGTGTGGACATAAATTGTGTGAAACGTACCTATTGAGAAACGTATCAAGGGCACTATTGTGCGCGGCGCCAGATGATTATGCAAGTTGTACAGTACAGGCGTAGCGGCAGCATAACTCATAATATAATGTGTGAAACGTACCTATCAGTGACAATGCAGTGCTAGGAAACCAAGATGATTGTACGAGTTGTGCTGCATGGGCGTAGCGAGGGCATATGTAATATCATCATCAGCCAGAAGGCGACCACTGTGGACGACGTAACTAGATATTTATCTAACCCAAAGACAAAGGCCTCCCCCTTAACAGAGAGGGGTTGCCATAATGCCCACGCTTGGCAGGCGGCTTGGGGATCACAGAATGCTCACCACCGTTAACCGAGAGGACGCTGCTGCCCGTCCTCCGGTGGTTCTGGATGCAGTTTTAGGACATACCCAGGTCACAGGTATTACGTATATCCCAGGTATAAATATTGTATTTGTAACATTGACGAAATATGGTATGGTGAACAACTCTTCTTTTAGAACAACATCACAAACAAATCTACCTATGAATAAAACTATCTATTTATCTATATTGGAAACGTACCTATCAGTAGCACTACTGTGCGAGGGTGCCAGATGTTTATGCGAGCTAAGCATTACGGACCTAGCTGAAGCATAAGTCATAATATAGTGTAGACATATTGTGTGAAACGTACCTTCCAGTAGAACTAATGTCCGAAGGCACCAGAATGATGATCATCCGAGTTGTGCAGTCCAGGCGTATCAGAGGCATACGTCATGTGATAGTGTGGTCAATTGGACATGTTGTGTGAAACGTACCTATCAGTGGCGTTATTGTGCAGGGGAGCGAGATGGTTGTGCGAGTGATGCGGCGCGGGCGTGGCGGGGGCGTGCGGCGTGTGCGGAGTGCTGCGCCACCCGCCCAGCAGTGGCGCCTCGCCGCTAGCACTCAGTAGTTTTAATCTGTGGAAAAAAATATCTAAGTAATCAATTATTTCATTAGATATTTTTTATACTGAAAACACTGTTGTCAACAGACTTCAAACAAGGAGGTTCTTAATTCGACTGTTATTTTTTATATTTTGATGATTTTTGTTATTTGTTCGGTATGGGACCACCTCTGAAGTAAGCTTTGAGAGGTCCCATATACATTTTATCGAATTCGGTTTAGTAGTTTGTTTTTTAATCATAATAACTGTAAAAAAGTAATCGAAAATTGTAGTCGGATGTATTAAAAAAAAACCTGATTAACTGCTGTTTTTTACATAGGAAGCTTATGTCACAACATAGTCACGGTAAATTTTTAATTTGAATGAAACTTTTAAACTTTCGCGATTTGAACACATAATTATGTTTATAGCCGGGACTTAATCGCGCACAAATAAATAACAAAAACAAAATAATTATTATTATTTTTTATTTTTAATTTGAACTCAACGATTCACTGACTGACAGACAACGCACAGCCTAAACCACTGGTTGTACAGACTTGAAATTTGGATGGTCTGTTTTTCTTGATGCGTAGGGGTGTACTAAGAAATATTTATTTAAATTCGACCCCTAAGGGGGTAAAAAAGTGGGGAGACTTTTGTTTCAAAGTCCTTTGTTTTTGAACTTTTAGTCTTCAAAATTAGTATTTGGGTAGTTCATTTAAATAAAATATGGTATTTAAATATATTTTTTATTGAATTAATCTATCTATATACATAAAAGGCTCTGTCCTGACTGATTGACTGACTGACTGACAGACAACGCACAGCCCAAAAAACGTGGTGAATTTTGGAAGCGGGCTGAATTTCTTCCGTACGCGGACGAAGTCGCGGGCGACCTCTAGTATTTATTATATATTAATTAAGAGTGTGAAATGGGGGATGAAATATTGTATGGAAAATTCTCTGTTTCTGAAGTTAGTGTTTTTTTTTTATAGTATATTTAAAAAATCAATATTTTTCTGCCAGGGATGACTGATGATGAGCCACCAAGTTTCACCAGCCCCTTTACCCCCGTAAAAGGGCGGGTGAAACTTCGTATGGAAAGTTCTTTGTTGTAAAGTTATGAAAAAATTTGCTCGGGATGATTTAATGTAGTGGTGGTGGTGGTGGAAAATAATGAGTAATTAACCCAGCGGTAGGGAAGATACGAGTATTTGGGAGCGCTGCGATTTTTATCCGTACGCGGACGAAGTCGCGGGGGACCTCTAGTAATCATATAATTATAAAATCAATAAATCCAACCGGCGTAATATGCAACTGTTTCGCCAAGACTGCGACAAATATTAGCAACGAGCAAAAGCTAAGTTTCGTTAAAACAAAATTTTTTTTAGTAACAAAGGCTGAATATTAAAACAGTGTAGAAAGCTGGAGACTACTTTTGGTGAGAACATTATTAGCAGGAAACTAAAAATTCGGGTTAGTTCCGCTATGCACTATACTTAGTCCCCGCTTTGTTATTTCATTTCATGTTCTATGTATTTCACGGTGGCACAGGTAGTAAAAGTGCTAAGTTTACTGGTAATTTTAGCGTTAGTTTATTTCTTTTCAGATATACTGAAGTGTTCTGCTGTAATAAAATAGCTATGACGCTCCTAATTTCTTCTCCCAAATGTCGTTATTAAATCTATTATTAGAACAGAGAGCTTGATTAAACGGAACGGAACTCAGAGGTTAGATTTGTTTGCGACTCATAGCGGACATACGAATACGATGACATGTGATGTCTCATAGATCATCATAAATTAAACATATGGCGGTTTAAAAACATAGATATTAAGTAAGTATCTAACTTTCGGATATCAGAAAATTAATCGGATACCTATATTGGGTTATCGCATATTTTCAATAATTATTTCGCTTAATAGACTTTTATTTTATGGCATGGAGTTACCAGACAAGCGAGACATTCGAGAAAATTTTCTCGATTCTTAAAAACAGGACAAGGCTACGAATCTGTATAAGTTTGTCTCGTTTTCGCACGACATAAAGACACGACAAAATTTTCTCGCGGTGTGCATGCTAGCCCTGCTGGTGTGGTAAGCGTCACACCCGCTCATAACAGTTGCAATGCCAGTATTGTAAACTTGCCAACAAAATCCTGCGCCGCACTTCATTTTCAACCGACTTCAAAAAAGGAAGTTCTCAATTCGACTGTATTTTTTTTTGTATTTATGTATGTTACGCGATTACTCCGTCAATTATTAACTGATTTTGATGTTTATTTTTTTGTTTGGTAGGTAATACTTTACAGGTGGTTCCATATACATTTTATCGAATTCGGTTCATTAGTTTGGTTTTAAATCATAATTACTAGAAAATATTAAGATGTCATCCAGGTGTTCGAACATAAAGTCGGTTGTATTTAAAAAAAACGTATTATCACTGTTCCCGTCAGTCACTGATATATGTCAGATTTCAAATCTATTCATGCCCAGCTGATGCCCAGTAATTTCTCTGGTAACATTGCCCTTCAAAACGAAACACAATAAAGCTTCCACAATAAATACTGTTTGGCGATTGAACAACTGGTAAAGGTGTGGTACTTCCCCAGGCGGACTCTGAAATAGAGTTCTTCCACTAGAATGAATTTGTAATTCATTCTACTATACTAATACTACAAAGATTTGCTATAGGTACGGTACACTTTAAACTTTCCCAACTTTCCTTTATACTCAAACTTCGCATGACATTTTAATAAAGAATCCAAAGAAGTCACAAGCTCTGATAAAATAGTTCCGATTGAAACAGGAATGCGCTGGTCGGTAAAGTTATGTAGATATAAGATTTTTTACATAGAAAGGCGAGATTGTTTGAAGCCCAATCGACTTAGAACGGCCACCGGTAGATATTGGTTTTTCCAATGCCGCTGCGAAGGGGATAAGGTATATTATACTAGAACCATTGCATTATTAAATTTTCTTATAATAAAAAAGGTTAATAATAATAATCGGCTTTACTTTAAAACAGTGTTTCAGCTTTACTTTTTTGTTTGCCTTATATATCAATAAATATATACATGATTATTTTATGATTTAAGAATAAATAATAAATTATGTACACACCTGACCTGGACCTTGGTATGTCCTTAAACTGCAACCAGACCCACCGGAAGACGGGCAGCAGCGTGCTCTTGGTTAACGGTGGTGAGCATTCTGCGACCCCCAAGCCGCCTGCCAAGCGTGGGGATTATGGCAACACCCCTCTATAAAGGGGGAGGCCTTCGTCCAGCAGTGGACGTATTATGGCTGACAACGATGTACACACCATGAATAGATTATTTAATTCTAGCTGCGCCCGGCGGTCTTACCCGCGATTGTTGGAATAAAAAGTAGCCTATGTTTTATTTCAAGGTATAAGCTACCTCTAGAACCTGTTGTTTTGCATTCCCGCCAAATTTACACAGGTTTACTCAACTTTTACTATGGGGTCAACCCAGAAATCACGAAAAACAAATCAGCTGATCCATACAAAAAGCTCATTGAACTTGGACAAAATGTACGGAATAGCATTCTTTTCGCGATTTCAAGGTTAGCCCCATACTACAATTTGTTCATAACGATGAGTATTTCTGCCTCTGTAAATTTGGCATGAATGCATAACAACAGTATACCAAATTCTAATACATTCAGCCGTTTTAGCGTGAAAAAGTAACAAACATCCATACACACCGACAAACTTTCGCATTTATAATATCCGTAGGATAGTAGGATTCATAATTAGTAATTTTAGCAATTTTAGTGAATTATTTCACTGAGTAAAGATTTGCTGAGTGGAAAGCATAGTATTATTTTCTCAGTGGTAGAAGTGATATCAATTTACTTTTAAAAATGATGTTGGAAATGGCATTCCTAACGCTCTGGTTGTATAAGTGCGTACCACACACGCACAACATCTTACATTTTAAAATTAATCCGTGAATACCACTTATAATTTAAATAATATTTATAATATGAGTAAGTGATACTAAATTAATATTGGAAGCTAATTCATATAGTGTGCTGAATGAACAGACCAAAGTTTGTTTATCATTTTACTGCACATCGTTAACATTTCCAAATATTATTTTAAATTTTGAAAAATATTGCGGTCTCGCTGGCTATTCCGTAAAACTACTTACCGTAAAATACTTCAATAGACTATAATCGCGCTGGTGTAAAAGAAGCTTAAAGGCTTGCACGGCGAGCTGTCGCGTCGCAAAATGAGATATAAAGCGCTCAAAAATGCGATCGGTTCGATTGCGGCGAACGTTCCGTTCATATTCCAGGGCCGCCACGTAAGGCGTTCTCAGATATTTATTGAATTTTAGAACAGCGATCAGTATCTTTAACGGCTACGCAGCCCCGGATCTAGGGCGGCAAACCAGGGCGGGTGCTCCGGGCGGCAGTTTCAGGAGGCGCCAAAATCATAATATACTTAATAGCCTACAGCGCACGTTTTCTATCAATTATTCATTTGATGTTAAAAAGCCTAGTTCGTTTTTGAACACATCCTAAGGGCTCATTCTGAAATGAGCTGCGAGCAGCTGCAGGGCAGCAGATTGTTGGCAACATCTTGTCGTCAGCCATAACACGTCCACTGCTGGACGAAAGCCTCCCCTTAATAGAGAGGTGTTGCCATAATCCCCACGCTTGGCAGGCGGCTTGGGGATCGCAGAATGGTCACCACCGTTAACCAAGAGAACGCTGCTGCCCGTCTTCCGGTGGGTCTGGTTGCAGTTTAAGGACATACTCAGGTCCACATGATGTACAGGATGGCAACATTTAGTAGCGGGAATTTTAAATGCTTAGGACCTTTCCCATACGTGCTTGTATGAACTGGGGCAAAATGTCACATGCCTCTAGGTAGGTACTTATTATACTTATTTTTTCCACGTGTCCTCAACGCGAAGCGTTTGAGATAGTGCCCTACTCTCTCTTCACATGTCAAAGACAAGCAATTTTTCAAGACTTCAACAGCCCCTATTTTATTCATATTACTTACCGTTAAATGACAAAATGAATACACGTATATATCAAGGAAAACACCCATCTTACCAAATAAATTTTATATTTTCAATAGACATTTATTCCATAGAGTAAGTAAATACTACGTAATAATTTATTCTGTTTAGTATCAAAAATAACTGACAAAAAAATTTTTTTGGGGAAGGACGCCACTATGAAGTTTCTGCCCTGGTTCGAAAAAGTCGTAAATCCGGGGCTGGGGCCACGGTATTGCGGCAACGTTTGCTATTCTATTGAAGCCCATCTGCTTGACTCCTTGATCTGTTGTAAAGCCGATCCTGGGCTTTTATTATTAGAGTAGGGTCTACATTATTACATTATTAGGCCGGTTACGATACACTCGTTTTCTGGTTTAATTTTCCGGGTAGTTGCTTAGAGCTGTAGTCCTCTGATTCCCGGTAACTGGACCTTTGTAACTCTCCCAATAAAGTAATTCAATGACAAAACTGTATTCCTGTTATTATAAGGAAAAGAAAATCAATTTTTGAGGTAGGACATAATAATATCTGCTTGTATATTTTCGTCTTGTTCTTCTTTCTAATCTCAATCAATTAAGACAGCCAATTTTGGGAAACTTAACGGAACCAGTCGTGATTAGGCCGTAATAAGCAGCAACCCTATTAAAATGAAGCGTTGTAGGTGCCTCACCCACATAATATCTACGGTACGAGCATAAGGGTGTTTAGCGAGAGACATAAACGCGGTCACGATATAGACTTTATCCTGTCTAAAGTTCTATTATTATTATTAACGGGAAAAACAGCGTTAAACAAAAAAACAGTTAAAACAGTGTTTTATCCTGACTTTTATCTCAAACTTTATTTAAGTTCCGTATTAAAAGTAGGTTAAATGTGTGTCCATTTACAAAAATACCCAATCCAGTGTAACTAAGTACGGTACGTAATTTAAATAAAATTTATGCAATAAAACCTTTGGTTTAAAATATCACAGTAAATATCCCGGAAATAACCACAGTACTGCAAAAAACTTGACACATTTAGAGACTCTAGGACATAAATTTACGAGATACACCGATAGACAAATGTAATTGAATGTTAAGCTCAAACGGAAACTAATTTCTTCAAGCATTAACTCACACACTTTTAATATAAAAAAATTATAGTTAAAAAAATATTTTTATAGTGCCAGATTAATTACAATAAAGTTCCCTCCCGCTTTTCCCAGCTATTTATGTTTTACCATAAAACAATTTCATAACGTTAGTGAGTCTTTTTAGGCCCACTATGGGCTCATCGAGCCAACACTCGTGATTAAAGCGGCACTCAAGAAAAGGGCCCTCGTCCTGCCCAAACAACAGGCCGGCCCTCGGAGCACTCCTGACTACGCTTAATGGCGGACGTCGCGTTTAACCACCTAAAATAAATTATTTTTTCGCATATTATTTAGATAACCTTTTAATCGCCGATGTTTCGAAACAAAAAGTTATGTTACTGTAATTTGTAAGCACACTTACAATTTACATGTTTGTGTGTAGCACGCCCTGAGATTCGATGAAGTGAAGATATTTGCCAGTTATTCAACAAAGCAAGTGAGTATCTGTACTAGTAGTATTTCGGTTTGAAGGGCAATGTTACCAAAGCAATTACTGGCCATGAAGAGATTTCACATGTAATATCTTACGGTGTCGAGAGCAGTGCAGTCGAGCAGCACAGGATTTTTTTGTCTTTGTTGTGGTCGTCTCCGGGCTGATGATGATGTTGATGGTCATCTGGTTTCATGAGAACCAGATGATTTTTCATGGTTCTGGTGTTTGGTGTGATATTTCCACTTTGAGAAGAAACATGGGACATAATTCTAAGTGGAATATAGAAAAAAACGCTTTCAAAATCGAAGGAAGAAGCTAAAGCTTCTTATATCCTCATAATTTTCATGTCGTATAGTAAAAAAATGAGCCCTTAACCCGACTAGCCAGCAAATGTTATGAGACCGATATATCTCTTTTATAGCTCTATGGCTTGACATATTCCATTCTTGCTCGTAGGACGGGCAATTTTCGGTAAATGATTAGCATATCTAAAGCAAAAATAAAATTTGGCTATAGGGCTATAGAGATTCTTCAGTTTCTACTTAACGTTACTATCTTTCTTAAATCGATATTCAATAATCAATCAATTATGTAAAAATGGACCAATATTTGTTATTTAAGTTTAGTAGTTAGTGAAACGTGTCTAATATTTTTACGGAAAATTAGGATAGATGTCGAGAATATCAACGGGTTCCTTCTAGTAAGCGTGCGCCATCATTGCTTTGCGTTTTTTGCGTTAAACAACGCAAAAAGGCAGGCAGGATGTGGTCAAACGCAAACCTAAATTCAATTTAAAAAAAAACATATAATCATATAGCAAAAATGAAATTACTTTTTCTATAAATGTTTTACAAAAACTTACAACAAAATCACAAATTCAACTGAAAATGAACAATTGAATCGCGCAACTGAAACTGAGGCGTGAGCAAAGCCGTAGACAATAGCTACTAATTTATGAAAAAACACTGATATAAAGATCTACTGGACTATTCTAAAACTTTTGTTGTAACTCTCATTTCGATCGACACAAGAGCAATGCTGGCAGAAACAATGCCGCATGTTTTGGAGTAGCCAGGCTGAATGGAATGGAAATAGAAACAGCGATATAACAGACGCTACCAACGCGCATGGCGTTACCAAGAAAGCGCTTGTATTTCTTCCTGAAAACACCGCCCATATTTGAACTCAATCAAATAACGGGAAACGTGTTTATTGAACCGAAGGTGATCGGGACGAACCGCCCCGGGCTAACAAACGCCAATTACTGAGCACGTCACCGGAAAAATCCACGTGAATTTATATTTTGAAAAAATCTCTAACTAAGTTTTACTTGTTTGACGGAGGGGTAACATTTCTAAAGCAAAGCAAAGATTGGTTATAGATTCATTTGAGACTATTCATTTGGATCCAATTTCATCCATGTTTCAATAGTTTCAATCTTTGGTTGCAAAAATTTTAAAACGTTATTGGCTTACTTTTTTGATGTTTTTTAGAATAATAGATTCGACATCTATGTTTTAGGAATGGTAACAAAATGCAATGCTTACAGGCAGAGGCAAGCTGGTCAGCGATTCTCCATACAAATGTATTCCGCTATGTTTTTAATGGATAATGTCTCTAGAGCAGTTTTATTTTTGTAAAATCTAGGTCTACTGTAGACCTAGACATGTCTCTGTTTTTTTTATTTTTCAGCAACAAATAGCTAAAGTAAATATAACCCTCCAAAAATCACTATTAAGATTTATAAATTTCTTTTTCCAGGAAGATAATAGGGGAATACATTTGTATGGCATACGCAGACCAGCCAGACTCATTCACTCTCGACGAAATTTGTGGAACAGAAGATTTTAAGGGGGAGGATTCTTCAGGCTGATGTGTTATCTGTACAACAGTGGTGTGAGTAGGTGTACCTGGCTTTGTGCGCGCGGCGTGTGCGCGAGGAGAGGTCCAGCTCGCTGGCGGCGGAGCAGGCGCCGCCCGCGCCGCCCTGCAGCGAGCCGCGCGACCCGCCCAGCCGCCGCGAGCCCAGCCGGCACGTCATCATCTCTGCACAACAACAAACACCAACATAAATATCGGTAGACATTTTTTATGGGAAATCAAATCAAAACAAATCAAATCAAATATCATTTCAGATTACATAAATCCATACTTATAGCACAAAAATATTTAATTGAAGAATGTCATTATAAATTAAAATTAGATTAGAATACACATAGAATTGAAATTAAACAGATTGAATCGACACGACAAAACAAAAATAGGCTTGGTTTTTTTAAGCGAAGATAAAGATAAAGCACGCTTGTCTAGAGGAAACCAATTCACACGCAACTTGAAGACACGCAGATTGCAACTATATCGGGAAACATCCACTCGAACAGCGCATTCCAGGGGTCGGTAGAGTCGGTAGAGTCGGTAGAGTCGGTAGAGTCGGTAGAGTCGGTAGAGTCGGTAGAGTCGGTAGAGTCGGTAGAGTTGGTAGTGTTTGCTCGGAATGATTTAAAGTGGATAATTTTGGGAGCGGTCCGTATTTCTTCCGCACGCGGACGAAGTCGCGGGGGACCTCTAGTAACATTATAAGCTTAACAACATTTTAGTGACAAGTAATTTCATTTAAATTGCTCAATTAATAATTTGAATGTAGCGCAATCAATTTTGAAATTACTGTTCTATCTTTTTGAAATTACAATTACTCTAAAATATAAAATAGAATGTTATTATATAATTATACCTCAAATTATAACAACAATGATACAATCCGATTAAATCAGAGGAACTGAAAGCGAACTTTGCAATAAATCAATTACAAAGATAGAATTCAACTTTATTACAAGCTCATTTCTCGGTTTCAAAGGGCCAGTCAGTCACTGAACAAAAGGGGAAACAATAATGATAATAAACGGAAAACCGTCTTGAGGAGCGAATAAAATGAGTAAAGCGTAAATCGAATGAGCCCATTGTTGCGTCGCTATTCTTTTTATAAACCGCCAACCACGATTTCGTTCATTGAATCACCCACTGCAAAGTTCCGGTCCAAATTACGAGGTTCGGAAGAAACTCTGCGGTTCTTGGTCGGGTTACCTAACGAACCAAAAGCAAAATAAAAATTTCAATGCAATCGCTTGGGCGCAATGGCGCAGGCTGCATACAGAAATGGGCCTATCGAATTCACGGCGGGGCGTGGTGGTAATTACCTTCCGTTGGTCCGGTAACGATCGACTAAATTGGATGTAAACAATTGGTGCAAGTTCAAATTTATTGGCCTTTAAAGTTGCAATACGTCAACAGAACGGGAAGTTATTGTTGTATGTAAATACAATGTACGTGGAGTGTTCCCAGCAGGTTACGGTAAATTTGAGGGAGGATCCAGCGACGCAGTGCGGCATGCTAATACCCGGTTTGAGCATAGCCTTTGTGTTGAATAGTTTGCGTATTTTTTTTATTACGAGTAGCATAAGGGTGGCAAAATCATTAAGGCCAGGATATTCCACGTTTCAAGCACATTTTTTAATGTGATCGATCATTCGTTTAAAGTTGTATCAGGTAGGGTAACATTTAGCGGGTAACATGGCGGTTACGCAGATTCCTGTATTGTCAAGCTTCGAATTTTGAATTTTTTCTCAGATTATCGAAAAGTATCGAAATTAATAATTATTCAAGCAAAGAAAGTTCTCCAAAATACTATTATCTTTTAATATATGATTTTTTAATGTGACTATGTGCTGTTATTAGGACATAGCCGAAAATAGTATTAAAATAGGCACTGTTTCGCCATTTTTTTTTCTATCGACAAAAGTATCAAATTAATCGTGTTTTCGTTTTTAGCAATTTTACTAAATAACATTGATTTTTCATGGGGCAACTTTGGAATATAGAACCCTTAGTCAAATTTTAAACAGCGTAAGTAGTAAGTACATAGCAGCTACTTGTTACATTGCAACTTAATTATTGTTGAAGAATATTAAGATTGTTGAAACTAAGACGAATTAAGCTTGGCAATTGAGAGTCATCTTTTTTTCAAGCAGCATCACTTGAAAGTTGTTTTCCATCCCAGGTTACTGGATTTTACTTTACGATCACGCCGTCACTTAATAGGACATGAGTTGTTGTAATCTATAAAAAAAAACATACCTGCATTTTCTATGTTTCTCCATAAGACTGTCATTTAAAGAGTGCGATGCTTTTGCAGTATAATAAAAATAATTTCATCCAAGCCGGCTTCGGATACGGCGACCACTTCTGCAGTATACAGGGTTAGTTGTAATCAGCTAGCATCCTTTTAAGGGCATATTCTGTACATCAAAACAAACAACTTTTACTCTGGGGCCAACATTGAAATCGCAAAAAAAACTGTTCCATACATTTTGCCCAATGTCGATGAACTTTTTGTATGGAGCAGCTAATAACTTTTTCCGCGATTTCAATGTTTGCCCCATAGTAAAAGTTGTTTGTTTTGATGTACAAAATATGCCCTTAAGAGAATGCTAACTGATTAGAACTAACCCTGTATATTTGTGATGACACTACTATCTATCTACCCGATGCGATGGGCCTGAGGAATCAGATAGTAATTCTATTAGGAATCAGATAATTCTATTATAATAGAACTATCTAGTTCCTCGGGCCTATCGCATCGGGTAGATAGTTAGTGTCATCACTAATGGCTTTTGGAAATGCGGCGTGCTTTCTTATTAGCTCGTCGCTGGATTGCATTCCGATCCCAATCAAATATGTTAATTAAATGCCCATTTGGGTGATGAGAATGATGCTCATATAGTTACTCAGTCTAGAATGAACTCGGAAACTCAGTATTAAATTATATAAGTGCAACCAGTAAAACTTATTGTGAAATGAGTTTCACTAGTAAATTTTTGAAAAGAAAATATCAATGTAAACTTGAACATTCATAATATAAACTTGAAAGCCGCCCATGCCATGTCCGCGCCCGATACCATATCTATGTGACCTGCGACTTAAAAGTAATGTACTACAATGTTTCCAATATATATTTTTGTATAGAGCTGAGCGGGAATCGCTGCAGGCTTATTTCAAAGTCCTGTCAGGCGGCGTACTTTTACCATACATAACTCTGCGCCAGAGACACGCCTCGCCGCACTGCGACGCAACATATAATTCAAATATACAACATTGTATCTAATGTGCGTGTTTTTATGCTAACAAGTAATGATACCAAAAATATGATCTAATGGTTATAGATATCGCTTACCTATGACCTTTACAGCAGCACACAGAGCTTTATGTGGGTAACAAAAATAAAGGGCGTTACTGCATCGGCGCTTATAATTACAAGACTGTCCGAAAAAAGAACTGTAATGTTTTCAGGGTTCATGTACGAGTATGTATGTGTGTTTCTTTGTTCCACCATAATAGTTTTAACTTAGCTTAGTTTTATCTTACACCGCGAGTAAAAATTTGGTTATAGAGTTAGAGCTAGAATATATAGTCATAGCATAGTTATGCTCTGTGAATATGTGGGGGTTTCACCACTAGGCCACGGCGTCATGGAACATGTCTGAAGCCCTTAGACAAAGCATAAGTATCCAAATGTGACTTTTTTTATTGTAACAAGTATTATAACATATGAAATCTCCGTGGAATCTCCAGGTGGAAAGAGAAAACGCTGGACTTTGCTTTGTTACTCAAAATTCTGGGTACCACAACAATGTGCATGGGCAGCCAGCTCATCCCTGCATTTGTTTTATTACCCGTGTGAAGATTACTATAGAGAAATCTAGCGACACTCTCCATTAGACATCTAGCGACACTCGCCATTAGACGCCTCTATAATGGCGAGTGTCGCTAGATTTCGCTTTAGTAATCTTCACACGGGAAAACAGTCATGTTTATTTGTACACTACTGATTGGCCGCAGAATACCTCGTACTGCAGTGTTACCTACCTAGGCGACCCCTGCAGAGCTTAGCCACCTAGTAACAACCCATATAGACATCTAGTACCTAGTCTCAAGCCCTGTAATTCAAATCGGAACACAGTAATGTTGGGACATGCGTTGGTACCTAATTAAGCGACTACCTGCAAAAGCAAACCTTATCATGTAAATGAGAAGTTAAACAACATAATACTTTAGTTGACAGACTCAGATTTGAATACACAGATGTACGTGACCATGCAATCGACGATGCAACCAACGCATTCGGATGTTCGTTTATAACATTCCTGCCTAGTAACTGTCAGACAGACCACCAGTCGCTAAGAATCGACGCTTAAAGTATTTATAACACGCTTTTTTTAACACCTTACCTTTTTAAACAACTGACTTTAATTTCGTCTACCTAGATGACATCTATATTTTCTGGTTATTTTGATTAATTTGTGTAATTTTGATTTAATAACTATTTTACTAAACCGATTTCGATAAAATTTATATGGGTCCACCTCTGAAGTATCACCTACCATTGGCGGAGTAATTGCGTAACATAAGTACAAAAAAATACAGAGTAATTGAGAACCTCTTTTTTTGAAGTTCGTTGAAAATGTCCAAATACCGGGTGTAAATGTTTGTCGATGCGAAAGAGTGTTATCCAATATCGACAAGTGTTTCTATTTATACTTATTTAAAAAACCTCAAATCCCACAGGACATATAAAAAAATAAAAAAACCCGGCATAAAAGTAGCGCATTCTTCGATCATTAATCTACAGGGTGTTTTTTGATAAACAACGGACATATTCTAGAATATAATAGTAATCATCTTCATGAACAACTTTTACTACGGGATCAACTCAGAAACCGCGCAAAAATAAGTGCTGTACCAAATAAAAATTACATGCACTATCGACATAATGTATGAAGCAGCTGTTTTTTTTTTGCGATATTAGAGTTTATCCCTTGATAGAACTTGTTCATAATGATGATTACTATTATATTCTAGAATATGTCCCCTATAGCCTAGCCAAAAATCACGTCGATCCGTTCTTTAGTTGCAGTGTGAAAGAAAGACAAACAAATCAACAAACACTTTCGCATTTATAATATGAGTCAGGAAGGATAAAAGGTGGCGCTAGTCGACTTTATTCTCATTTGAGTTTGTCGTGGCCGAGATGTTTACCACCTCATACTTTGTAAGAAATTAATCAATACTATACAATACTTGTTTTAGATACTTCGCATTGTTAACAGAGTTAGTATTAGGATTTCTAGATCGCAAAATGCCTTCATCTCACTTAAGCCAAATCTCAAAATATCCGAGTTGCAATTTAGCTTAATCTCATCTTTTTCACATCTCAAAATGTCCATCGCAAAATAAAATCATAAGATGCGCCAAATAGATTTTACATTTTTATAAAGTATAATCTGTTATACATTTATCTAAAAGTATCATGAAATTTGCGTGCGAGAGAGAACTGACAACGAGATTCATGCTTCTATGACAAGCTGTATACTATTTACACACGTTACTCCATAGAGATAAATACACGTTACTCATCTAAAGGCTTGTGACATTTTGGCTTACAGTTCATACCACCAGGAACCATCTGCGTATAGGAAATGTCCTAAGCCTTTAATGATAACCTCAAATCGCCACTTTCATTGACGTTTCCGTTTATCACTAGGTAAGTATGATAGAAACTGTATCAGTATACTTTCCAGAGCCACAAAGTTGGTAGACTTAGAAAATGTCTACGTAAAAGCGATGATTTACGTGCGAGGCTCCTTCTTATTTAACCATTACGTGCCACAGCCTCATTAAGATTTGTGAAGCTCAGGCTAATTAATGTCGTTGATACAATTTAAGCCAATACAGGTGGTACAGTAATTTACCATCATTTGTTTTGCTTGTGCACACTTACACACATATACACATTTTGTTAATTACGATATTTGCTTAGCGTCTGCAAATTTCGTTCACATGAAGCTATATTAAACGTGTGAATTTACAAGCGAGGTAGTTTTTTTTAATGGAATTTAGTGACGAGACGATCGTGGTGATAAGTATCACGCCTGCCCATAACAGAAGCAGTGCCAGAATTGTGAACATGCGAATACAATCCTGCGCCGCACTGCACTGTGCTCGTCACCCTGAGATATTTGATGTGAAATATCTTTAGCCCACTAATTTTATCTGGTAACATAGCTCTACAAACCGAAACACGGTAATGCTTGAGTTAAGTCAAGACTGTAACGTTACCCTTGAATATGCTTCGATATTTATTTAGTTTTTTTTTCTCCTATAAATCCCGAAACCACCAAGGTTCGATATGAAAGAGCGTTTCCTGCTCTACGCCACTATAAACTCTACCCTTTCAATACGGCACTCGGTTCGAGTCATAAATGCACATTACTAGTATAATGCGATTTATGACAAACCTATAAATAGGGCACAAAGATAAATAATATGGAGAAGCACTTTGATGTGCCTTTGCCTTATATACTATGTGTTTGATTACTCTCCATATTCATACAGTACTTGGAACTAAGTGGCACGAAAATAGTTTTTCATCACACTTGCTCGTAAAGTGGATCTTATTACATCGGTTTTAGGCTCATAATCCAGGCTATTGCGCACGCGTGCTTTTTACTTTACATTACGGCACTTGTGCTATAATAGGTATAACCCGGTAAAGTCAAGTTTGTACGTGACTGCAATTAGACGTATGTATACGAAGCACTCTTAATATAGCCGGGTACTATTTACAGTTTTTTTATAATACCAACAAAGAGTTCTTATGCTGCTGAAGTAAATGACAACCTGCGCGCGCATTGCTGGTTTGGGCGCCATTTTCCGCAAATGTTTGTTGACGTTTTCTCTGTGTGGTTGATTATTTTCAAAAAAAAGTTTGTTTTTTCCTCGCAAGTGTGATGAAAATAGTCGTATTAAACTCTTGTGCTATGTTTCAATACACTCTCGGCTTCCTTATCGCGTAGTGGCCAACATAGCACACTTGTATCATAATGTACTATTAAACTTCAAACTGCATACGTTCAATAAAAGTTTTCTCTTTTGTCTCTTCACCGCATTTTATCGACTGAAGCAATAAAAAGTTGTTTCGCCTACAAAGAGTGACACGGTTTATTTCACAGACAAAACGAAATGCCTGTAAAAATCAAAGACAAGCATCGCGCATCGCCGGGATAGCGACGATAGCAAGAGAACTCGATAAGACTCAGTCCGCGAGTCATTTTTTTTCAACATTTTCTGGTTCGATCTTGATAACTCTACCGTGAAGGCTATTGAGATGAGTTAACGTTCCTTGGTATTCCAGTCCGGGCGATCTGAGTGAGCGATGAAGCGTTAACGAATGCTGTCACCTTTTTCTACCCGCCGCGATCCAAATATGCTTTTTACTGTAAAAACTTCGACTTAAAAGCTGTAGTTTTTATCAGCAGCATTATGAAATTTCAATGATTGCTGAGATAAATCTTACGGTGAAGATATTTCATTTAAGAAAGTTACCACATAATATTATAGATGCGAAAGTTTGTGAGTCTGAGAGTATATTTTTGTAACGGGTATAAATGCAATTCAAAATATAGATATCTTACTTGGTAACTTGACACATAGGTTACTTTTTATCCGAAAAAAATTAATATGGTAGTAAGTGAAATTTTGAGATGCCTTTAAAAACAAATATTTAAAAAAGGAGTTACTAACGTATGCATAAGAGTTACACGTAACATAATCTAAGGGCATACATTTTATAACATGTTATTCCCAACGACTATAATATGTTACTTAAAAAATATAGGTACCTAACTCGATCGCCGTTACGCTCACCGCTACGCGAATACATTCAGAACAGGATCACAGAGAGAACAGAATCGAGAATATTATAGTCGTTATTCTGTTATTTGGCAGTACCGAGTAACTGTTTAGATATCCTGTTAACCGCGACATATAGAGGAATATTGTGTATTGTCGACCTTAAAATTAAAACACCTCTATTAAAACTAAAGACAGGACATTGAAGGTAAGATAAACGAATAGGCAGACTACGGGACGTAAGCTCTCGTGGAACATAATATTCCGAGCACGAAACTGTATAAATCTCTAGATGCTAAAGATAATTGAGATCAAAATAAAGCTACTATTAAAATAAGAATATTATAAAAAAACATCAAAGCATCAATGTTGCAACCCTCAGAATAGCGTTGAAGCAATGCAATTTGAACCGGTACTTGTTGCCAGTAACTAAGGCGTCGCATCGGCTAAGTTTGCAAGCAAACTTTTCGCCTTCGATTTACTCCATTGCACTTTTTACCCGGTTCTTGCACCCAGTTTTAGCACTCTCTTTTTAGTTTTAAAACAAATACTGACGTGCTTTTATACGCCCGCTACACTGCCAAACTTTTGATCCAGAATCAATAAAGTCTTTTAAGCGAAACTTGAAACACGAAAAATTAAATGCCGTGTTTGCCAATTTTGTTGAGTTTTCAGTTGCGTGAAAAATATTTATGTTTCGCGAACAGAACAAAAGTACATTTTAAACGTATTTTGGTTGTGTACGCCAAATGTATTTTAATGCCAAATAAGTACCAGTTGGTATGTACAACAATGAAAAACAATTACTTTGAACAAATAATATTTAACAAAAAATGTGTTAACTAATGTTAGGTAATAACATTGTATTTATCTGAAAACTAGTTAATCCAGGGCTTAAGCTATCTACATTCTAAATTTCACGCAAACCTGTGAATCAGTTACAGCGTGTAGAAGTAACAAACATACACACAAACTCACTGTGTGAGTGAGTTTTTCACACTAATCTTAATGATGATGACGTAAATAATAATTATGTTCAGAACGAAAACCAAATAACGCTCCAATGCCTCGTCTAAAAAACTGGAACTAAACTAACTCAAGACCAGAAAACTTCACTTTCATTCATGCGAAATAATATAAAGCAGAACTCTGTAACGAGTAAAATCATAGTAAAATGGAATAGCGTACTCTTTCAAATTTAAAAAACGCTATTCGCAAATCTGTTAAAGTCAAAGTTGATTGTGGGCCAGAGTTTTTAAGTGATTACTCACGTCGAAACTTCTCCTTTCTCACCTCGCGTTTCCTCGACCGCGAGTACATCTAAATATACAATGAGCTTGGCAAATTCGCACAGAAGAATAACACTTCTCATTTATGCATGAACAGTTGCGGGAATTATCAATTAATTATGCAAATTTTATGGCAACACAACGCAAGCCCCTGAGTAAAAATAATGTCAACAAAGTTTACGGATTGAAACCAATTTTATTTCATTGTTGTCGTTTCTGTGAATTGGATTTCTTTAGAATTGAGTGTTTTAATTTAAACATTGATTTGCTTTAATGCTTTAATACAACACAAGACTATTATCGTTGTCAATGATTTCTGTCATCGTTGACTGGGTTTTTGTACCAGCACCACCAAAGCCAGAAAGTTGGATGTATTAGGACTTAACTTTTTTAAACAACTTTTTACATAAAAAATATTCTTACGGCCTTCAAAAACTTGTATACTTATATACATTTTAGGGTCATGTTTACATTTTCGTATAAGTAGGAACTGGTATATATAACCTTTCGAAAAACGTACATCATTAGCAGATGGCTGCGGCTGATCCACAGAACATGCTATATCCATCTGTATAGTGTCTAATATTTTTGTCTGTAACTCTTATATGACTTAGTCCGAACTAAGCATGAATCGACACTTTTATGCTTTTGCCAATTTTAATGGAAAAGCGCAATTAAATAAAACTTACTTACATGTTGAAATATGCACGTACTAAATAAATATGCCGATAGAAATTGTTTCGACAGGCCGTTAGAAGTCATTTGACTCTAAACTGTTATCGGAAAAAGATTTTTCGAATAAAGAAGAAAAAAGAAACAATAGAAGAAGAAAAAAGAAGAAGTTCTGGTTCTTGTTTCTTCTTCTTGTATATCAGAAAATATAAATATTACCTATTTAAAGTAAAAGACGAGCGCGAATGGAAAAGAGAAAAATAATATTTATTTATTTAAAGAGACATATTTATATTTAAGTAATAGGTATAGCCTGCAGCTTTCGGTTTCTCAGTTTGAATAAAACTGAGTTGCTTTAAACAACGTCTTTTGGTACGGATTATCTAGTACCTACGTACGATGATCCAAATCCGAAGCAATTAATTAACCAGGATGATATTAACGTTCTTAAAGAAACGAAAATCCGATAAAACGCTATTTAATTTAAGATTGGGTCATTAATAATGATTTATAGTAAGAAGATGGCAGTTAAGCGACGGACTTTCAATAATTTAAGATAGGTAACAAAATGAGACTTGGCCGAGGGCCCAAATCTGAACTGTGGAAACGAAAATCAAACACAAACGGCGCCAAGCCATTAATTTCTGTTTGTTAGGTATATTTTTTCCGCAGTTCATATTCACTGTTCAAATGAAAGCGTTCGAACTGAGAGATAAATAACACAAAAGCCAGGATTTATCCGCAATGCAAATGGCGGTGGTTATCTCTGTCCTCTCATACATTAAGCAAATATCGTCGCAACATTCCTTTGATGACGGAATAACCGACGACACTTCGAAAGTACCTACTCATAATCTCATTCGCGCCTTGAACTGTGTCAAACAAATAACAATGTTGCGGGCCCAACGTATTTCAACGAAGTAACCAATTAGATAAATTAACAGAGGGAGCCGGATGTTGGAGGAATCTTTCTTGATGGATTTCCCTTAATTTCTTTCCAAAACGAACATGCTAATGATTTCGTATACTCTTCAGGGGTTCTCCTTATCCCACCATTCTACTAACTTTAGTGGAAATACAACTGAATGCACTGTCATAGGTTGTTTTTTTTTCTTCCTAACCCTCCGAAGAGGACTTGGCGATAGGTTGATTTTCGGTCCCGGTTGTGTTTTTTTTTTTTACTCTTGTAAGGCTTGCTATTTTTTTGTTTGGTGGTGTGTCCTAGAAACGCACCGTCAAGTCATATCAGAGGCAGGAGTTCTCTGGCATTTCGACTAGCTCTGATGAGCCAGTCGAAAGCCTTTTAAGCCTTTAGACATATAAACGTACTTTGCAACCTACATACTTACTAGTCTTACCGTTTATTATACAGTAAAATTACTTACTTGCTGCAGTACTTAACTTTTTTTTTTCCTAGTTTCGTATCCAAAATAGAGACCCAATGCCTATGCTATTCTGTATGCCAATAGAGACCCTAGACCCTATACTATCCCCACACCGTCTGTCCGTACGTTCTATCAGATATTGTAATATAAATGAGAAAATATAACTTTTTTTTGTTTTTACCCTGTAAAAATCGTAACTAGTAGGTACAACAAACTAAATACCTATGCTCTAAAATAAAACAACAAAAAAACTGACCATTTTAATGTGAGGTTAAAGATATAAGTTTTTTTTTTTTTAATTTGGTAAACAGATATTTATTGCTTTATTTATAAACATGTTGCTTATGTAAAAATAAGAGAACTGACTTACACTTGGCTGGTTTTCCTGATGATTTTCATTAAAAAAAAACATAGCATCATAAAAGTAGCCTTAATCCCTGAGCTTCAAAACAAAACAGCAAGTGCAAATAAATCTTAATAACAATGTCACCGTAAATATTAAAACACCACAAACTTGCGCCATTCCGACCAAAAGCTCGAAAGTTGCGACATTTTACGCGATTAGGCCGACGTCGTGATAAATCTCTGATAGGAAGGTAATCCGGAGTTGAAAAAATTTTAACTCGACGCTCAAAGAAAGATGACGAGCTAATCAAATTTCGCGCAAGTTCGAAAAGTTCTCAGCAAGTTCTCAGATTCAATTAGTAGATACGCGGCTCGCCGGCACTTGTCTCCCCCCGCCGCTGCCCTGCGCCCGCCCTGCCCTACTATCACGGTGATTTTCATTATTATGCCTGTAATAATCGTTCTCGTTCCTGCCCCTGCGATATTTGCCTTTTTGCACAACACAACCCGAAATATTATTCCATTGTTTCAATTAACTAACCGAAAGGAAAGTAATTCTGTAGAATTTGAAACAGACGGAGCGTCAAACGGTCTCCCGACCAACGCGCAACGGAGATAATATTATCGCGTTATTGTTCCGCTGGAAATTCTTTGTAAAATGAGATCGCTCGCTAAAAATAGAGTGAGAAAAGTGTCCAAAAGCGGGGTAGCATTTTCAATCATCCGCAACGCGAGCGATGAGAAGGCGGTGCCGTTGGGAGACAAGTTGGCGGAAGATATGTGCGCCGCGCGGCCATTACTGTGCGCGACACGTGCACATAATCAACCACCGGAACTTTGTGTATTTTTCACGTAAACATCGAACGACTCCCTCGGCACGCTCTCGATGGCTCGACGAAGGCTGTCCCGCTTCACAATCGCCCATGAGTAGGCGCTATAAAACCGTTTTGTTTTCATTGGGTAATAATATTCTATTTTATATTTATTAAAATATATATAATAAATATTAGTGGACTTTTCACACGGCGCCTTATAGGTAGCCCCAAAGGTATTTGTTCTATGGGGACCGGATGACTGATAAAAAACATAAATTATACTTTATTTGTTAAATACATACAACACCCAGACACAGAACGAACATCTACGTTTCTCACATAAATGTTTGTCCTGGGTGGGAATCAAACTCACACCCTACAGCTCTCAAGGCAGAGATACTACCAATTGAGCTATAAAGCAGTCATGAAAGTTTAAAATTTTAAGATCTTTTTTAACTTCACCGATGTGCCTACTACCTACTTACTAGCTATGTCCAAAAGTTTTGTTCGCAAGTTTTAGATATTTTTCGCATTTCCCTGTGGGAACATTTTATAACGTGATACACTTGCAGTCTTAATCTTTTCACGGCTAAGGCCGTTTGTCCACAGCCGCCGTCACCAAGACGTCAACGAGAACGAGATGACGTCGCCGAAGTAGCGGTACACAGATTACTATACCGCCGTGTGTCCACTGCACGTCCGTCACGGCGCTCAGCTCTGAACGTTCAGAGCTGCCGAAGTAGCGGCAGGTACTACGTAGTAGTAGTACCTGCCGCTACTTCGGCGACGTCACCTCGTTCTCGTTGACGTCTCGGTGACGGCGGCAGTGGACAAACGGCCTTACTTTACAGACAACGACAAAATAATAAACAAACCGATAAAGAGAAATGAGATGTGCTGAAAAGCTCTATGAAAATTATCATTATATTTTTTTACGCATTGATTATATACGAGAGAGAGAGCTAGATCCTCCAAGATTTTACGTTTCGGCTGGTTGGGCTTGGATATGTCACAATACGTATACGTGTGTATGTGTTGTTGTTGTGTTGGTGTGTTGTGTTGTGTATGTGTGGCTTGTGTATGTGTGTGGTTGTATGGACAAGTGCGCCCCGATTCACCGGAAGACGGGCAGCAGCATCGGTCGGCTCTCGGTTAATGGTGCTGAGCATTCTGCGATCCCCAAGCCGCCTGCCAATCTTGATGATTAAGGCCGCCCATTAATGGAGAGGCCTCAGTCCAACAGTGGACGTCTTTTGGCTGATGATGATGGTAATTTTTCTTAAATATAGCTAAACTTAATGTGTGTTACCTATAGAAAGAACTCTCTAATGACGGGGAACATTAAAAAAAGTTCCAATAAGTACCTACCTGCTATGGAATCCTTTGTTGACGTCTTATTTAGCTCGGCATCTACTTCGTACCTAGAGTTGTTTTAACGGGAATTTACGGGCACTCAGTTCTATTAAAGTAATTGTGGACCTTAAAATGTCTGTGGGAATAAGAAGTTATGAGTAGCATAAATATGCCAGATATTTTATTGCTGTCTGTAAAATAATTATAGTTTTTACAGACTTGTGAATTCAAGGCTGAGTGAAACAAAACGAGGTCGCGCGCGCGCCTAGCTTTGTTTTAATTTCTTGAGAAAGGTTTTTTGAATTCTATCACGCGACGAGACGAGCAAAACGTTCGCTTGGTGGTAAGCGTCACGCCTGCCACTAACAGTAACAGTGCCAGAATTGTGCACTTGCGAATACAACCCTGCGCTCGTCAACCTGAGATATCAGATGTTAAATCTCTTCATACCCAGTAATTTATCTGGTAACATTGCCCTTCAAACCGGTACACAGTAATGCTTGCACACTACTGCTTGGCGATTGAATAACTGGCAAAGGTGTGGCTTCTCCAGGCGGACTCTGCAGTAGAATCCTACAACTACATTAGTACATTATGATACGAGTGTGCTATGTTGGTCATTACACTAGAGGCGGTATTATGCGGTAGGAAGCCGCGAAGAGCGTAATGACTAATAGCACAAGAGTTCCATACGACTGTTTTCATCACACTTGCGAGGAAAAAACAAACTTTTTTTGATAATAATCAACCACACAGCGATAACTTCAACAAACATTTGCGGAAAATGGCGCCCAAACCAGCAATGCGCGCGCAGGTTGACATTTACTTCAGCGGCATAAGAACTCTTTGTTGGTATTACAAAAAAACTGTAAATATTACCCGGCTATATTAAGAGTGCTTCGTATACATACGTCTAATTGCAGTCACGTACAAACTTGACTTTACCGGATTATACCTATTATAGCACAAATGGCGTAATGTAAAGTAAAAAGCACGCGTGCGTAATAGCTTGGATTATGAGCCTAAAACCGATGGAATAAGATCCACTTTACGAGCAAGTGTGATGAAAAACAGGTTACAGGATATGATCAATACTGTATACGGGTCACTGTATACCGGTCGCGGGTCGTTCGCAAATCTTCCGTGTTTCGCCAATGTTGTCTAAGTGCCTCCACAGAATTACCGGATGTCATCCCGATAGAACAGCGAAAGTCCTATCTTTTACTTCTCTCTTCAGTGGTCGTCTCACCACCACCCACCGTTCAGTAGTGCTTAACAAAAATGTATCAAAGCCACGCCAGTGTCTATTGTAAAATTGTGACTTACTTGATTGTTTGGTTATATGTAAGGATTGCGTATCATTAACAGCACTAGTGACAGTATTTTTTTTTTTCAAATCAAATCAAATATCAGCTAATTCAGATTACATAAATCCATATAGCACAAAAATAATTAATTGAAGAATGTCGTTATAAATTAAAATTAGGTTAGAATACACATTGAATTGAAATTAAACAGATGGAATCGACACGACAAAACAAAAATAGTAACAAATATTAAAACAAAAATGATTAAAAATTATATCCTTTGTCCCATACCCTTTGCACACCCATCCACTTGTTCTGAATGGGATAGTCAAATCGGGCTGCAATGATCTGCAGGATACCAATGTGACTGGCTCGTATACGCTGTCGCAGGGACGCGACTTTCTTGCGAATCATCGCATTAAAGTCGTCCGTGTGCGCTTCAGCAAACATCAGAGACGCGCTGCAGAAGCGAGGCAGCCGCAGCAGTACCCTGAAGATGTCGTTATACTGGATGCGTAGATCACTGGCAGCCCGGCGGGTGTGGTTAAACCAGAGGCTGTTTTTTCAAAACAGATTTTTTTATGCTTTGAAGTGGCATACAAAAGAGCGTGCTTTTCGTATAAAAGCTTAGGTAAACAGCCTTTTAATATCTTGACTTGCCTAGGCCTACACTCTTGAAGAGCCATTGAAACTATTAGTAGCCCGGGATTTAAACTCGCGACTTAAGTTTTAAGAGCGATTTTAAGGCGAGCGGTCTAGTAAGCAGGCCACGGGTTTCTAGGCTACTCCTGCTTACTACGATACCAGAGCTTATGCTTTTCTTATATCACTTTTTTTTAAACCACTAATAAAAAAAAAACATTTTCGTCACCATCATCATCAGCCCGGAGACGTCTACTGCTGAAAAGGCCTCCCTCTTAAACCGCCACACTGGTACGACAACCTGCCATTTGCATCTACCAGTTGCCCGCGACTTTCACAATGTCGTCGGTTCACTTAGTGGGAGGCCTACCTACGCTGCGCCTTCCGGTTCGTGGTCTCCACTCAAGAACCTTTCTTCCCCATCGGTTATCAGTTCTTCGAAATAAAATAAAATAGAAAAAGGTTATTCCGCAAAATATGTTACAAGTTGTAAACGACGTGGACGTAAAGTTTTCATGGCTCTCTTCAATATCCGGCTGGATCTGCCGGCGACGCCATTCCCAGGCCACCGGACATTTTGTAACCGCAGCTTCGTTGCGTCTTTTTGCGGCACTATTTTTCGACTGCTATCACATTTCCAAACTGTTATTGAACATTTTAAGGAACATTTAATAAAGTATTACGGAGACTTGATAAAATGACGATACACGTAACAAAAACATCTAAATTTTAAAATGGTAATGATTGTATGAGTTAATCTAATAATCGTTTATTGGCAACATCTGTTACAGGTCACATACTCATGTATGAATATTCATTCACATTACTACTATACACGTACTACAGTACCTTTTGTACTAATCACAATTATAATATCTGTACGTTATTATGCTAATAAAATAATCCTACTAATCGAATACTATAAGAATATCTGTCCTGTCCTGACTGACTGACTGACAGACAACGCACAACCTAAGCCGCTGGACGTACAGACTTTAAACTTGGAGATTGTATTTGTCTTGATGCGTAGAGGTGTATTAAGACAGGATTTTTCGAAATTCGAACCCTGAAGGGGTAAAAAAGGGGGGAAACTTTTGTATAAAACTCATTTGTTTTTGAACTTTTTGTCATGAAAATTTGTATTGGGATAGTTCATTTAAAATAAAAAATGCTGTATTCAATATTTTTTGACAGGGGTGATTTTTAAGAGGGTGGAATGTAGTAAGTTCTTTGTTTTTGTAGTTATAGTGATGAAAATTGGTATTTCGGTAGTTAATTCAAAATAAAACATGGTATTTTCAATATTTCTTGACAGGGATGAATTAAGAGGGTGAAATGGGGATGAAATTTTGCATGGAAAGTTCTGTTTTTAAGTTATAGTGAAAAAAAATGATAGAAAATTAAAAAAAAAATAACTGACTGGGATGACTTCAGGGTTTTAATAATTATTTCGATACAAATTTAATTAATGATTTGTTTCAGGCTTTATAAATTTTTATTACAGATTAGTATATGACGTTAATATTTTATGGAAACTGATTATTTATCCCTCTGTGGGGGCACTATCCTTATAGTACTCGATACGATAGTACAGCGGAAATACACTAGAGATACATACAGTATACAACAGTTGGATAAATTTAAATTACATAAAGGCCTTGGTCGTAAAGTTTTCATTGTTTTCATTATCTCGTCAATGTGCAGGATATCGCCAGAATGGTATGTTATGTCCCCATAACATACCATACTTCATAATATTTGAAGATCTCGTTTACAAGATTTTGAGTTTACAACACAAGAGTTTGAGCTACAAAAACACCTAGGTTCCCACCTAGGTGTTTTTGTAGCAACTTAATGCAAGAAAAATATTATTAAGTAAACTCAAAATCTTGTAAACGAGATCTTCAAATATTCTTCTATAAACAGATACGGTTCACAACCGATCTAACATAAAGTTACTCTCAGAAGGATAGATAAACAGATAACCGCTTTCCTTTGAAAAACTTCTCGAACACACTTGTTTCGACTTAGCGACAATACCTCTGGGACCGCATGAGATACGGTCCTAGTGATTGCCCTGAAGTGAAACAAAAACGCTCTAGCAGGAATAGAGTAAGGACTAATTACTTTAAGTGTGTGATCGTGAATCCCTAAAGGCCGGCCCTTGACTAATGCATGCGGATTTGCTCGGCGACCCGGCTTTTACGACTCAGTGATATTGAAGCGCTTTATTGCATGCGGAATTACATTCGGCTGTTAAATGAACTATGTTACATGTTTGTAATTAGCACTCGTAAAATAATACACATTTTATTATCCGCGTTAATTAAGCAATCTATCTATCTATTATTATAAAAGGCTCTGACTGACTGACTGACAGACAACGCACAGCCTAATGGGGGGGAAAGGGGGGTGGTGGAATGTCGTATGGAAAGTTCTTTGTTTTTGAAGTTATAGTGATGAAAATTGATATTTAGGTAGTTCATTTTAGGGTGGGGGAGCGGGGTTTTGGAATCGATAGATTCGGTAGAGTCGGTAGAGTTGGGGGAGTTGCTCGTAGTTGAAAAAATTGCTCAGGATGATTTAAAGTGGTGAATTTTTGGAGCGGGCCAATTTTTTTCCGTACGTGGACGAAGTCGCGGGCGACCTCTAGTCTAATACTATAAGAATCTCTGTCCTGACTGACTGGTTGACTGATTGACTGACAGACAACGCACAGCCCAAACCGCTGGTCGTACAGTCTTGAAATTTGGAGGGTGTATTCGTCATGATACGTAGGGGTGTACTAAGAAAAGACTTTTCGAAATTCATCCCCTAAGGGGGGAAAAAGGGGGGAACTTTTGTATGAAAGTACTTTGTTTTTGAACTTTTAGTCATGTTTTTTTTAATTTGGATATTTCATTTAAAATAATAAATGTTGTGTTTTTTTTCTTTTGTCAGGTATGATTTAACGGGGAGAAATCGAGGTTGTAATGTTGTATGGAAAGCTCTTTGTTTTTGAACTTTCAGTCGTGAAAATGTGTATTTGGATAGTTATCATTTAAAATTAAAATAATTTTTTTCAATATTTTATTGTTAGTGATGATTTAAGGGCGTGAAATCGGGGGTGGAATGTTGTATGGAAAGTTCTTTGTTTTTGTATAGTGATGAAAATTGGTATTTGGGTAGTTCATTCAAATTTAAAAATTATGATTTGATGATTTAAAGTGGTGAATATGAGGAGGAAAATAATTAGTAATTAACCCAGCGGTATTTGGGAGCGGGGTGAATTTCTTCCGTACGCGGACGAAGCCGTGGGCGACCTCTAGTTTTGTATATAAAACTATGTATTATTTTGATTCTAACGTTAACGTTATTAATACGAATATAATAATTATGTACATTGTACAGTCTGTCTCTTTGTAATATAATGTAATAATCTCTCTGATAGTTTGTCTCTCTGATTGTCTGTCTTTATGGTAGCCTGTCTCTCTGGTAGCATGTCTCTCTGGTAGCATGTCTCTCAGGTAGCCTGTCTCTCTGGTAATCTGTCTCTCTGGTAGTTTATCTCCCTGATATTCTGTCTGTCTCTCTGGTAGCCTGTCTCTGTGGTAGTCTGTCTCTCTGGTAATCTGTCTCTGGTAGAGTTTCGGCCTGATTGTCTGTCTGCCTCTCTGGTAGCCTGTCTCTCTGATAGTCTGTGTCTCTGATAGTCTGTCTCTCTGATAGTATGTCTCTCTGGTAGTCTGTCTCTCTGGTAGTCTGTCTCTCTGATAGTCTGTGTCTCTGATAGTCTGTCTCTCTGATAGTATGTCTCTCTGGTAGTCTGTCTCTCTGGTAGTCTGTCTCTCTGGTAGTCTGTCTCTCTGGTAGTCTGTCTCTCTGGTAGTCTGTCTCTCTGGTAGTCTGCCTCTCTGGTAGTCTGTCTCTCTGATAGTATGTCTCTCTGGTAGTCTGTCTCTCTGGTAGTCAGTCTCTCTGGTAGTCTGTCTCTCTGGTAGTCTGCCTCTCTGGTAGTCTGTCTCTCTGATATTATGTCTCTCTGGTAGTCTGTCTCTCTGGTAGTCTGTTTCTCTGGTAGTCTGCCTCTCTGGTAGTCTGTCTCTCTGATAGTATGTCTCTCTGGTAGTCTGTCTCTCTGGTAGTCTGTCTCTCTGGTAGTCTGCCTCTCTGGTAGTCTGTCTCTCTGATAGTATGTCTCTCTGGTAGTCTGTCTCTCTGGTATTCTGTCTCTCTGGTAGTCTGCCTCTCTGGTAGTCTGTCTCTCTGATAGTATGTCTCTCTGGTAGTCTGCCTCTCTGGTAGTCTATCTCTCTGATAGTATGTCTCTCTGGTAGTCTGTCTCTCTGGTAGTCTATCTCTCTGATAGTCTGTCTGTCTCTCTGATAGTTTGCCTCCCAAATAGTCAGTCTCTTTTTCACTACGTAGCACAATGTATTAATCTATCTCTCTGTTTTTTTTATTTTTGACAGCTAAATGGTTAACCGATATTAATGTAATTTGGCATGGTAGCCGTGTGTATCACGAGAGCAAACGTAGGAAGCTTTTAGCCCGAAAAAGGTATATAAGATGAACTTTATCCACATGGCGTATTTCGATAGCATAATCCAATACACCGCTGTGCCCTAGTTACTTCACAGCCAAGCATCCAAGATCGCTAGACAATCAATTCTAGTCAATGCAATCTAGACAAACAAAAATAACCACTATCCGTATCCAATAAACGTAGCTCGACACGGATTCACGTTCAGCAACCCCGCAAATGGCATAAAGTGTGGCAGATCGATATAAAAGTGAAAACTTTTCACGGTGTATTCACATGGCAGACATTTCCTAGCATCGACGTCGCGCGTCGCTCCGTTCGTGAAATATGGCGCTGCGTAACAGGTGTAACTGTTATGGACTAGTTGGTTGGACTTTTTATGGCTGACTTTGCGAACGAATACGTTATAGAAGGTCGCATTGTTTTTTACCCTAGCAACTAGTTCGTATATAAGCCCCTAGCACAGAAACCATCCAAAACACGTATATGTAAACTATACAAGAATGCATCAAAAAAGTTGTTACAGTTAAGCCCGATATGTTCCTGTTCCCATACATTTTCCTATCGTTTACGTAAGTACTAAGTACATATTTTTTCGATATTTTCTTGCCCTACAGATAAAGATGATTACTGGTGACCATACATCGTATATACTTTGTATTATAAATGTTCGACTATAGTTTTTACCTAGAGTTTTATGTTAAAACTAAAGAGTAATGTTGTAAAAAAAAGGCTGACAAAGCTTTAGCAAATCATATTTTACAGAATTCACATGATTCACATGAGAATTCAATAATTAGGCAACAAATTTTACTTAAAAAACTTAAAAGGGAACACGGTCTGTAATTCTTCGTAAAAATGTTTTCCCCTATTTTCTTCTTGGATAAGGACTCTAGAGCAAAAAAAGAAAAAAATAGTAAAAATAAAATCTTGGTCTATTGTACACATGTCTCTGTCATTTTCTATTTTTCAGCAACGAATTGCTAAAGAAAATATAACCCTCCAAAAATCGTCCTAGTTATTTTATAAAAAATAATTTAAAAATGAGATAAATTTTATGAGCAGCGGTACAATCGCAAATACAGTGAGACTTGTTCGTATGTCTTAGTGCATAAGCCACTTACGCCAAAACTAACCTGATCGTCCATTGCGATTTTTGGAAGCACTGTCAAGCTACGCCAAGAACATTACAAAGCTGTTTCTAAACACATAAAAAAAATAAAAAAAATTACAAATGATTGAAACATACGGCGGAAGAAAAGTTACGAAAGTTTTAAAAGTTAAGCTTTTTGGCGTAGTTCATCCACAAACGAAATGTATAGAAGCAAGGCCTTATAGTGAAGTACTGTGCAAAACAGCGCTATAAGTCGTTTAATCCGGTGAGTCCATTAGGCATTGCTAGCCGGTAATTATTCTAGGCCGCCGGTCACAGGTAAATTAGCGACGTGCGCACCAGTTAACGATGCACTATTAACTTGTAGGCACTAGTTAATTTGTAATTTTGTGGCACCTTGCATGCGTGTAAAATTGGTCTTAGAAACCAATTTTTAATAAGACGATTTTTGATAAATATTTATAAAGTTCAGAGTAAACTAAAAAGAATCACATATATTACAGTTTTATTATTAATTACGGGATATTTGCCGTGGTGTGAAATGAGTCAGTCTGCCCGTGAAAGTAATACTTATGTACCTAACTGCGCCAAAATATCGGGAGCTCCTTTCACAACATAATCACGGTAAATATCCCGTAAATGATCTTTGAACTGTAATGAACAACCGTGATAGCTTAAAATTATTAAGCTAAGCTAAGCTATTTTAAGCTATCACGGTTGTTCATTACATTTCAAAGATCATTTACGGGATATTTACCGTAAAAAATGTATCCCGTAAATACTAATTCAAATACTAAATACTATTTCAAATAATCTTTCCAATTATAGTATTTAAACTGAATGGAATTTCTGGTGATACACAGCACAGCTCTATTCTTGGTTATAATCTTGCAAAGCCTGACTCACTTATCACACTCTGCTAGAGATTTCTTCCAAACAACCAGCAAGAAAGTTACGGACTCGACCCCTCTTCCTTATCTAAAAATCCAATACTTGAACATGGTTCCCATTGAAATCTCACGATGAACATTACGCCGAAAAGGTCCATACCCATTTCCCAGCAATAAGAATCTTATAAAGTCTCTTCGCCTACACGTGCTCGAAGCATCGCAGCGAAATCAGCATAATGCGCTACGGATAGTCGTCGAGGCTACGTGACGACGTTCCATGTCTCAATATGCGCTCGTTACGTAGCTTCTATCGAAACGTACCGCACTTATTCTGTGGCAAATGTAGCCAATTGGTGGTGACTGTTTTTATTAGGTCGCTCGATACAGGGTTGCTTCGAAATGAACAAGTCGACTCAAACACTCTTCAAGTCGAGTGTACTTCTTGTCACCACATGACACTTTTTGAATTAATGAATTCACTTTAATTGTTCACACGTTTTTTTGTGCCAGTTATTCTATCGCATACCAGTAGTGTGCAAGCATTACTATGTTTCTATTTGAATGATAGTGTTACCAGATAAATTACAGGGCTTGAAGAGATTTGATATCTAATAACTCAAGGTGACGAACACAGTGCAGTGCGGTGCAGGATTTTGCTTGCAAGTTCACGATTCTGGCACTGCTACTGTTATGGCCAGACTTACTACCAGATGAACGTCTCACTCATCTTGTCACACCAAAGCATTAAAAATATCTGTCCTTAAAATACTCGTATTTATATTTTTCAACATTATTTCGAAATCGTAACTATGTGCTTGCCAGTATATTCACAGTTATTTATTGCCCATAAATCAGTTAATCTGATTATATCCATTATTTTCATATCCAATGTACCTACCATCGGTCATGCCACAACACACATTTTTTTATTTTTTTATATTATGTCGAGAAAGATTCAAAAAGTAATTCAAATTTATCACGATGCCACTGAATCAAAAAGACGCGTTTAATGAACATCGATTTGGCTGTCCCCCAAAAAGCAAACCGTTTTCAAATATCGACAATCAAATACCAATTAACCCTTTAAATAAGGTTGTGCAGATCAAACAGATAGAATGTCCCAACATGCCCTCAATCTGTCCCCAATGATGGATAATGCAAACATCAGTTGCTGTCATCCTCTGTTAATGTAAGAATGTATTGATTTTCTTTAATTAGTCCATTACTAACAATATCGTAAAATGAGTTCCGCAAAAAGTCTTTACACACCTTAGCTTAGCTTAGCTTAGTTTAGCTTTACAACTAAAGAAAGCACTATAGGTATCTAGTGACTTACATACCTAGTGCCTATAGTATTATAGTATTTGTATCTAGTAAGTATACCAAGGCGTCAGTTTTATTTATTTAATTATTTATGAGTAATAAAGTAGGTCCTGTGGACCTGGATATGTCCTTAAACTGCAACCAGAACCACTGGAGAACGGGCATCAACGTCCTCTTGGTTAACGGTGGTGAGCATTCTGCGTTCCCCAAGCCGCCTGCCAAGCGTGGGGATTATGGCAGAACCCCTCTATTACATATCTACTCTATTATTAAGCCTTCGTCCAGCAGTGGGCGTTTTATGGCTGATGACGAATATAATAGGTCGATGACAGCTATAGTGGCTGGACTCATATCGTGACATCGTGACATCCACCACATTCGGTTCAGCCACCGACGCTACGCGACCGTGAATTGTATCTGGCCGCAATACGATTCACAGTCGCGCAGCGTCGGTGGTTGAACCTAAAGTGAACCTAAATAGTTTTAAGATGTCACAGTACGCCCCTTGCTTTTTTACCACCTTCTAATTAAAAACCTGTTAACTTTGCATTCTGATAAACTTTACTCACAGGCAAAAAATATATTGCTGCTTTATGAACCTCGCTCGTCTTTTTTACTAGGATATATCATATTTTCGCTTATATACACAGAAGGTGAACGATAAATAGCAAAAAAGAAGCTACATCATAATTATATAGATTATTCAAGATATTTTGATGTTATTTGAAAACCAAATATAATTTCGACCTGTACTACTTAGTTATAGTTATACCGTCTTACCACAAAACATTTAGGCAAGCTTTAGACACGTGTTGAACATGATGTTTCACAAATTTGGTACCACAACTCAGCGCCTAACACTCAGCTAATGATAAACATGCCTTAGCCACACCTTTTAATTTAAACAGTGCCAAACCTTGGTTTAAGGCGTGTCTAACTCAGTTTTGTCATTTTACGTCAGTCAATTTTGCTTGTGAAATGAATTTAACAACACATACTAAACATGTTTTTGTGGTTAGAGAAATAAAAATCATCCGTTTAAACGGTATCTCGCTCTTAGACACTGTCTAGCTAAACAGTCATCTAAGCGTTGCTTTAAATTGTTTTTGTGGTAAGATGGTAAATCTTTATAAATGACAGTAATACCTACGATAGCATTGTCCTCAAACTGGCCACAGCCTTAACTCATCACGATAACTACAAAGCTACTTGTACCAACATTCGAACAGTACGGTCGCTCAGATTAAGCGGATCAATGTTATCCCTAATGTGTCTTCAATGATGGATCGTTTGGATCCCAGTCCAGCGCGCGGTCCGCGGCGATCCACGCCTGTCACTCCCTGTCACGCGCTGTCACTCCCTGTCACGCGCTGTCACGAGAGTCTCGTGATGTCAGCTTACAAATAGTTAGATAGATACTATGTGTGTAATTTTAGGACAGAGTTCGATAGCAATTGGTATGACGTAACTAAGTTTTTTGCTCCGACCTGTGGCATCGCAAATGCACTGAATTTTTGCATAGCTTTAGTCGATTAAGCCCATATTTATTCTTAAAAAAAATATTTGCGTCTACTGCTTACCTACAATATTACATTAAGTCCGATGGAAAAAGCTAAGTCCTTTAAGGGCCGGCTATTCCGAACGATGTTTCCATGGCACGCTCTTAAATTTCAATATACACGAGAGTGGCAGTATTCATAGTCCTGCCCATCAACACTATGCAAGCTATCGTCACAAACACAAATTTACATACACTTATTCGTGTCACTCGGACATCTTAATTGCAGTTTGAAGCGCAAATAATAATTGAATACCGTTTAATTCATTCATCTATTTAAGAGCACGGCTCTTGTTGCTGGCGCGACTTCCATCTTTCTCTATCTCCGGCCAGTTTTTTGACCTCCTTGTATGACATGATCTTGGCCCTCTCCTTGACTTGGTCAACAAAGCTTCTCTTCGGTCTTCCGGGTCCTCGCATTGCTTCCATTTCCCCTCTCTATGATGTTTTTCAAAAATGCGTCATATCACACAAAGTGGCCTACCATTTATCCTCTTCTGATCTCTATGCTCTCTATGGTCCTTCTTTTCTCTCTTACAATGTCTTATTTTACCTCTATACCGTTTGATATAAGTATTAAATCCATAACCAGCTTTACGAAAACGTAGTGAAAGTGTCCAGAATTCCTAATATTGTTTTAACGGTCAGTGAAGCGTTTACATAACTTTTGGCCCATTGCAGAAAATCGAACTACATAAGTACAAAGTTTATGAATATTAACTGAAATTAGTTCCTAGTTTACACAAAACTTTCAATGGAACTAACAAGCGTGAACCGTATTCACTAACTTTCCCATTAGACTGTTTATTTGTGAAACAGTAAACATGAAACATTGTTACGAATTCACGTGAAATTTCTGTCCATAAACCACAACATGGCATTATATCTGTAGCGCATATTGAACATTGTTTGCATATCGACGTCAGCTACGAATTTACAGTAATTACCTGCGAATCTGCAAAATTGTGGCGGTAATGACAAGTTTTCACGTGGCATTATCGGATGCAAAGCGCTTGTGGCTTCACAACCAGGGCTACCCGCTTAAATAATGTTGACCTATAGCTGTGTACTCAGAATGTAACAGCTGAAAAGATTGATGTTTTAGTCCTGTACACAGGTGGTACCGCGGTTTTGGTATCTTAGCTATGTGTCACTTTTGCATTCAGTACTTACTAAATTGATTTCATAGAATCTATTGATTATGGTTAGTTGTTTAATGATGGGACACTTTGTGCCAGTTTTCAACGCCGAGTCCAAGCCACAGTAAACATATTGTTTTATGAATTATAGACTTACATTTGACTACCATTTTGTAAAGATGCAATCTACGGTGGAGCTTGCTTAGAAGTAACCGACTCACTCGCGACTAATAATAATAGAATTACGTTCTCAAGCAAAGTACCAACAAAGTTACGAGTTAGGTGCTTGGCGATTGGTTAAATGAATGACATAATTACCTATAATGTAGAATATTTACTCTCCTTCTCATCTTTCCTAAGTAAATTGGACAACACATTAGCACCAGTTTGCCCAAACGTCTCAGAAGACCACTCAAAGCGTTTTGACAATGATTTTTTGTTATACTCGTGTGTATATAAAATGGGTTATCTTTACGTCATCGAAGTGTAGTCAAGATGTAAGGTCACAGACGAAATAGTAGTCCTACCTAAGATGGAGTGCGTTAGCCCAGAAGGTACTTGTTCCTGTTCTTCGTTTGAAGATCTGCAGATTGTTTTCTACCGGACACAAAACAAACAACGATTATATTTCCTTAGAGCAGTTTACTGGAGCGTACATGACATGCCATTTATCAACCATGGCACCACCGGAAGCTCAGATACTGTCGGTAAAGCTCTGGTTTCCTCCAATAACGGTGGCGTCATTTAGCAGTCGCAATATGATGGCCGTAAAAAGACGGCCGTAGACACGTGGAATGTTCGACACTCCGCTGGCCGTTCATTTTACAATAAATTATACACCGCTATTGAAAAACGTTCGAAGTCTCTTGAATACCGTAAATAGCGTCTCCGCTACTGCTGTTGCGGTGTCTGACAATTTGCCACCACGAAACCACGAAACCATGGTTTCTAGCCAAAGTTGCAGTGATGTCATTCAACGCTATATCATCATCATCATCATAATCAGCCTGTCATAGTCCACTGCTGGACATAGGCCTCTCCCAAGGCACGCCACTCAGCCCGATCATCAACACTATATAGCGACCGCTAAATGACGCCACCGCTATTGGAAGAAACCAGAGCTTTACTATTTTGAATTTATGATAAGTTATCAAAAGCGTAGTCACGGGAAATTACAACAGTAATTACATTCTGGTAACGCAATAAGACATGAAAGCCCAGTGATTGCTCGAGGGGACAAAATGTTAATAAAAACCACTCTGTTAACGACTACGAAATTTTTACGGAATATAAAAACCTCTTCGCGAAACCTTTGTAAGGAATAACAAATACAAATTACCGGGTCTCGAGCACATTTTTTATGTTTGTGAGATTAGAGAGCGTATTTGAGTCGTAAGGGGTAGGAAGCGGAACAAATTCCAATTTGTGGAACGTTATGGGTAACTTGCGAAATGAGAGCTGAAAAATAGGTTACGGAACAACATCTATTAATAGATGTAAGTATGTAGCATACGGTATGTTATGTTGTGAGATTATTATATTTGCTGTGGTACCTATATGGACGAAATTATAAATGGCAAGTGCATAAAACATACTTTTGAAAGGGCTCTGCAGCTATACTTAAGAAAAAAATATAATTATCACCATACTGAGTTAAAGCCTTTGGACCTGGGTATGTCCTAAAACTGCATTCAGAACCACCGGAGGACGGGCAGCAGCGTCCTCTTAGTTAACGGTGGTAACACTCTGCGATACCCGAGCCACCTGCCAAGCGTGGGGATTATGGCAACCCCTCCTTATTAAGGGGGAGGCCTTCGTCCAGCAGTGAACGTCTTCTGGCTGATGAAGTGAGTTAAAGCTTATATCAAAAGCAAAGCAAAGTAATTTTACGAGTCAATCGAACAATCCGAACAACCGAAACAACTCAGTAAATAGTAAAGATATTAAATTTGAGAAAACATCACACACGGTAAGCCTAACATAACCGAAAAATCTTTTTACAAATATCAAAATAGTCGAGTACGTTAGGTTTACTTTAAAGAAAGTTGTTAAACATTAACAAGTAAGGACAGAGTAAAGTAGGCAAAAATAAAAATTAGCTGGGATTCACCAAGGGCAGGGTATAAGATACACGCTACACGCACCAAAAAGGTTGAAAGTTTTGCAGACAGGGAAAATTGGCAACATTTTGTTTTAGTTACTCACGCGGAACCACCTTCGCCATATCCTCCTGTACACACGAGTTTGAGCCCAAACAGCTCTTACCAAGATTTTATTTGTCTTAATAATAGATGTGATTGATTCAGGCGTTACTTTATAGTGAATAGTGAATAGTAATAGTTTTTTCTGTTAATTTCTAGTGTTTTTCCACTGTAATATCGTTTTGAGTACTTATAGGATGAAGGGACAAACTAAAATCTACTGTAATTACCAACGTAAATTGACATTGAACCTAACCTGAAACAAAAAATTAATTAAACATGAAACAAATATAAATAAAAAATAAATAAAATAAACATTTAATCCTGAAAGTAATTATTAATAAATTCTGAAAACAAATAATGATTTTAAGCTGTTTCAATGTAATATTTTTCTGAAACAAATAAACTGATAATAATTATTTAGAAATTAACAGAAAAAACTATTTTGCTTAATAAAAGAGCCGACATGCAAAGAAGTTTGTGAGTAATTTTCAGTTTCAGTGATGTGGGATTAAATGTCTTATTGCTATTTTTTCCTAGCAACAGTTGAAGCTGACCCGGCAAACTTTATGCCGCCTTTTATAAATTACGTAATTTTTTGAGAAGTTTTAGTAGTTATTCTGCTATTCGAGGCGGAGACAAATCCAACATATTATTATCAAAGATCATAAAAATCGGTCCAGCCATACTTGATTTAAAAATGCTGTAACTAACCCGACTTTGTTTTAAATATCTACTAGAAAATTTGGATTTTGATTAGAATATTTCCGATACGCACGTAGGTCTAGTCTTAAATATTTCACATCCTTGTTATCATCATCACCAACCATTTTAGTACCCACTATAGGTGTCTTTTTCAACGCGCCATCTTTTCCGGTCCTGTACCTACCCGTCTAAAGGCCGTCACAGACGACGAAGATGCTATAATTTTTCAAGTTAAGATAAAATATTGAAATATATATTATCATCGTCTTGTTAGTCATTTGTTTTGTATGAGTAGCGATATTGAAATATGTTCTAAGATTACATGAAATATTATACCATCTTCATCGTGTGTGACGGCTTTTATCCGCTGGTACCACCACTCCATCCACCTTAACTTAAGTCAAAGCTTAAGTTGTGGCGTGTGCTTGGTTTATAACCACCGCTAGGTGGATCTAAACGATCACCGATGTTAAGCAACGGACGATCCAGTAAGTCTTCGGATGGGTGACCATGAGTGGCATTTACATCTGAGCGCTACCGTGGGTCGGATGACACGTTAAATTGTTGGTCCCGGTTGTTTGGTCTACATCCCTATAATAACAACCGTGAAGCCATGTCAGAGGCCTTCGGGCGGTACGTTAACTTAACTCTGACACTAGGGCTGGGCCTATACGAATTTACTTACTTTTAAATTGTCTGGACTTACTGGCAGCAGGCTAGAAAGTTCTATTCTCATAATCTTGGATCTACAGCCTTGCTACATTATCATTACAGTTAGTCATGTTTTTATAATAAATTATGTGTTATATAACAAAAACATCACAGGGTCTTGAATGTCACAGAACTTCAAATTTCGGGCCTTACTTAAAAACATTGCTCATATTACCAAGCGTCATTTAACTAATTTTGTTTTATTTATACTATTCCCGTATAATTCACGTTTAATTAAATCGAATTCTATAAAAACATAAAAATACAAATAAAACAAAAATTTGTCAAAACCACGTCAGTTTTCATCAAAGGTTTTCATAATAAAGTAATTTAACTACTGCGCTATTCAATTATGCGCAGTATTAACTAACGTCAATTTTTTTAAATATCATAATGGCGTTTTTATGTAAGGCTGAAATAATAATTATAATAATAATATATGGAAACTAGAAAACATGACGAATGTTTTATTTCATGACAATTTAGTTTAAAAAGCCCAGTTAAACAAGACATAATTAAAAAAAATTAAGAAGCGCGACTGCCAGGCAAAAATGAGTTTTAGAAAAAAATGCTTGTGTTACTTATTGGAAAGGATTCTTACGATACCCTATACATCCAAATCTGTTAAGGCATTTAGAAGTTACGGTGAAATAAATAAACTCACATAGGTACATACAAAGATACGAGTACATACATGAACTCTGAAAACATTACATAATTTTTTGGGCAGTCACGAAAAAACGCTATAACGCCAACAAAACACACCCAAATTGTAACACCGAGTAAGTAGGCCCACAATTACCTAATCGCTTATCAGGATTACCTCATAATCTATACCTCCATATTTCACATGTTCTATGGCCGGCAAACCTATTACACTGCAAGACCTTGCTTTAGATAATAACTGGGAATAATTTACCCACACTGATAACACGGCCTTTAATTTATAATTCACGAATAAACACCCCTGGGGCTCCGGTCAGTGAAACAGCCGCATTAGTAATCATTGGCTATGAGAAATAAAAGAGAAAAGTTAGGAATATTGCCTGAATTATTTATTTAAACGCATAAAACTGACCTCCTTTTACATTTTTTGCAAACTGAACTCTTTATATTTATTGCAAGAATATATAGGTTATATCAAAAGCCGAATTCGTAATCAGTTTGTAATTAATAATTAGCCTTTTGGAAAAAAAACCGACTTTTATTTGGACTACCATGACATCTTCATATTTTCCAGTTATTTTGACTTTAAAACCAAACTACTAAACCTATTTCGATACAATTTATTGGGACCACCTATGAAGTATCACCTACCAAACAAAAACACATCAAATTATAATTCATAATTGGCGGAGAAATCGCGTAACAAACATACAAAAAAAAAAATATACAGTCAGTACAGTTTCAGAACCTCCTTTTTTGAAGTCGGTGAAAATACATACGTATTCAACAGAACTTCAAACAGAATACGTAGCGTAGCTTGTTTTTTTTTACCTTTTATCTTTATACAAGTTGGCGAAGCTGAAACATGCAGAACGAAGGTTATATGTAACTTGGAGTCAAAATGTATGTACATACCGTAATATGCATAAAACGCTAAAACGTATTTCAAACCTATTTTATTTAAAAAGTGTTATGTCATAGACAAAATCAATATTATTTTGAATGGGCGATTTTCTGACAGCCAATAAAAAAAAATATAGTTCCTCAAAACCCGATAGACAGCGACGAAGAGACATGGCCCTGAATAGTTTCACTATCTAGTATGTTCAGAGAAATAGTATGTTGCTCTGAAGATTTTGAACGAATGAAGCAAAGTAAAAAGGTGAAAAAACGTTAAGTAACCTTATTTAATTTATATCAGATCTGTCATGCGTTGTTTGTGGTTATTGTTTGTCTAACAAAGCATTTGCCCATAGTATTTCTTAAGCTTTCGTTATTCCACGCAAATTAGTACGTGCGCCTTGCCAAATAATTAGTGAATTACTATCAATAAAAATAACAATACCTAACTATCAACAAAAAATAATAACAATAAAGTAACGTAACAATAACAATTTATCAGAATTTCAACAAAATGATACAAGAAAACTTGGAAAGGCACTACACCAACGAACGCGAACTGTGAAAAGAAGCAGTGAAGGTGAGTGAACTGCTTTTACACAAGAAAAATGCGAAAAATAGTGGGCCATATCTTGCCAGCGTGGCCTATCCTTTGGCTGTAGAACTATGTTCTGACATCTGTCAGAAAACTTCCCATTACGATTTGAGTTTGAAAAATAAAGACAAAACACCTTTTAACAATAATAGGTTTTAAATGCTTTTTAGTGTTTTATGAATAAGACGGTAAGGGTACAAAAGTATCCAAGGAAAATCCCTTAGAGGATGTATTCTATTACAATGCGTTGGTAGAAGCTGCTGACTTTGGACCACACAGAGCGGATTAAGTGTCGGCGCTCTAGGCTAGCACCTCATCGGCGCCCCTCTGGAGTCTACGATCGACCAGGTCATGCATAATATTATTTTCTAAAGAAAAGCGCGTGTAGTCGCTTCGAGTATCAGTGCTTGAGTGTCTTGAGTTCTAATAGTATATTGACCGCTTACCCGCTGCGTTCGACTTTGCCAGTTCGAGATGTGTGCCTAGTATGAACTACATATTTAGGTCCAATTTTTTTTTTTTTTAATGTTTCCCCGCGTGCCCTTTGTTTTCTCGCGCCCTTAGGCACGTGCGTTATGGATAATCCGCCACTGGGACCACAGATCATAATAGAGAAAGCCAAATCCTCCAAGTTGTAATAATCTAATATAATAAAAGGCTCTGTCCTGACTTACTGACTGACTGACTGACTGACTGAGTTGGTAGAGTCGGTAGAGTCGGTCGAGTCGGTCGAGTCGGTCGAGTCGGTAGAGTCGATAGAGTCGGTCGAGTCGGTAGAGTCGGTAGAGTCGGTAGAGTAGGTAGAGTCGGTCGTGTCGGTAGAGTTGGAAGAGTTGGTAGAGTTTGCTCGGAATTATTTAAAGTGGAGAATTTTGGGAGCGTTCCGTATTTCTTCCGCACGCGGACGAAGTCGCGGGGGACCTCTAGTATAATATAAACGTCTGTGCTTTCGACATAAGCTGTAGTAAAAAAATAGTAATAAAAAAAGATGGAAGGATAAGGTTGTATAGCTCTGTAGCACAGTCTACGAGTAATTCTGAGACGTGAGTTTAATTATTTTTTTATCAAGAACACAGGGATGCTTTGTTATTGTTATTCACTCGCTTAATATTTTAATGAAATGCAACACATTGTTTATTATCTTACAGTATTAAAATAAACTAGTACTTGATGTCATAAATACGATACATTTATAAGCCGCTCGAATAAACTTATGTAAAAACCAATGTATTTGATATATTCAACTTGAAATACTGAAATAAATAAATAATTTATATAATATTTTAGCGCAGAGAACCTAAGAATACCGTAGGTTTCTGTATACCTTCAAAAATCAATAGTTAGTTCAAAATAATAAATGTAACATATATTTAATACGGTGAATAGGTATTACATTATTAGAACAATAGATTTTACTTTTTTTTGTTACTAGGTAAAATATCCAATAAGAAAATAACCTAACTGTTCCCGGTGCAAAGGTGCCCTTATCGCTGCCTGCATTGCCGCTTTGCCGCGTTGAATGGCAACGGCTAACCTTTGCACCAGGTACAAGCCGGAGCGAAAGCCTGTCTGCTCGATTATTACAGATATATGCAACACTAGAGGAAATATCGAACCTAAAGAAAAAAAATTGCACATAAATATACAAATATCTTCTTTTAGAGGACTAACAGAAAATGCAACACCACGCACGACATTCGTAAAATATTGCCACCGATATAAATAAGTCAGCCTTATTACGAAGTATCCATTCGTCGATGACTTTTGCATTAACTACATCAGTGAATATTCAAAGATCCGAAGCGAGAAATTAGGGTGAGGCGGCAAGAGTAACGAAATCCTACCTAAATAACGCTTTTCAGATGAGTAACACGGATTCTCTGGAAATAAATTAATCAGACGGTGGGGCAACCCACGTAGCTCAGATTTACGAGTAACCCGGGCGGCGGGCCGCCCCCGCCCCCTCCCTGCCCCTGCCCTGCGCCTTCGCTATCGCAGTACACAACTCATCAATTTCCTCGGGACATACGACTTGGAATTCTGTTAATTAAACTATGCCGCCTAATTAATCGTGCATAAAGCGAGCACGCGGTTGTCCGTAAAGTATGCGAATTACACACGTTCAACTCAACTCGACGCGAATGAATTAAGGCGCGCAGATCAGAAACATCGCTTTATAAATATCTGGTGAGGCGCAAACACGCGCGGAAACGATAAATTTTCAAATATTTGCAGTACGCAGCGCGATAACAAACAGTCATTAGAATAAACTAGCAAACCACCCTGGCTTCACACGAGTGCCATGTCTTAATGTGGCGTCTTATGTATTTTTTTAGCCAGGGATAGCAATACAAGCACTCGAAATTTTTCTTTTTACATTCGATTACAAGATTACTTCGACAAAGAGGTTGCCCGAAGAATCCAAATCGGATTGGCAGCGTTCGGGAAATTGCGTAATATCTTCTCGTCCAAAATCTAGCAGAGTCTGAAGCAAGGGTATTTAACCAATGTGTGTTGAACTGCTGGTCTTTTGGAGAAACTCCGAGTCACGCAGCGGGCAATGGAGAGAGCTATGCTAGCAGTTAAGTACTTTGCATGATCTGATTACAATCAGAGAATAATTTATAATAATTTATTCAAAAATATAAAAAGGTCTAACAAAAATACAAAACGTAAGTAAACTAATAAAATCTAAAATCTAAAACTAGTAAAATGATAAAATCCGGAACGAGGATATTCGCCAAAGAACCAAAGTCACCGACATAGCTCGCAGAGTTTGTAAGTTGAAGTGGCAATGGGCAGACCACATCGCTCGAAGAACTGACAACCGATGGGGAAGAAAGGTTCTTGAGTGGCGACCGCGAACAGGAAGACGCAGCGTAGGAAGGCCTCCCACTAGGTGGACCGGCGACATTGTAAAAGTCGCGGGCAACCGGTGGATGCAAATGGCAGGTTGTTGTACAGTGTGGCAGTCTAAGGGGGAGGCCTTCGTTCCGTAGTGGACGTCTCTGGGCTGATGATGCTGATGACATTTGAATTCAAAATGTCGATTTTTCTTTCATGTCTATTATTAGATTTTTTTGTACCATTGGTACATAAATCTTACAGAAGTAATTCTCTAAATAACAGTGAAAATCATATCAAAATGGCTACGCCAGAGCTTAGAAAAACTAAGTTTACACAGCACAGCTAAATTTGACTTACTTTTTTTACTATTTAGTGGTTAGTGAGTGATACCCATCACTATTACGACACTATTACCAACACTACACACTACCCACACTAACACTATTATTTTCTTTGCTATTACTAACTACTAAATAGTACTCTACATTATCAATCTTAATACCAATTCTCTACCCAGTTACACTCCTGCCATATGTAACTGTTTAGGTACTTACTAGGTAAACTTTCAAATAAAACGAATTGTTTGTAAAGGATTATTTTTCCGTATTTTCAGTCATGCTTAATCTCAGAAAGTTAAGTATATCCTTATGGGTATAATCAAAGATAAGGCGTTGTCATCCTTGACTTTCGCTTTTGGCTTTTATGAATCTTGACGCGTTAACCGTTTATTTCACAAAAGTATTTGTGAATTTTCCAGACTGGAGTGTATGCAGTTTGTGTTTCGTCTTCATAAATACTATCCTACGTTTATAAACAATACATCTTTATTATATCTTATATATCTAATTCTATAAGTATCACTGTTCTGACTGTAGGACTGGCTGACTTACAACACACCGCCTAAACTGTTAGTCGTACAGACTTGAAATTTGAAGGGTACAGTATTGATGCGTGTAGTAAGAAAGGATTTTTCGAAATCCAACCCCTAAGGGGGTAAAAATGGGTGAATACTTTTGTATGAAACTCCTTTGTTTTTATTCTTTTAGTCGTGAAAATTTGCTATTCGATAGTTCATTTAAAATAAAAAAAAAGGCTATTTCAATATTTTTTGACAGGGATGACTTAATGGGGAGAAATAGGGAATGAAATTGTGTATCGAAAGTTCCTTGTTTTTCAAGATAAAGTGATGAAAATTGGTATTTGGATAGTTCATTTAAAATTAAATATGCTGATATACATATTTTTTTACAGGGTTGACTTAAGGTGGTGAAACAGAGAATGAAACTTTGTATGGTAGGTACTTTGTTTCTGATATGTTATAGTGGTAAAAAATGGTTTGTGGATGGAGTTTTTAAAACAAGTCAATCACATTTTTTGCCTGGCTGACCTAAAGGGGTGAAATTGGGGAGGAAAAATAAATAAATAACCCAGCGGTATGGATATTTGGAGGCGGGGTGAATTTCTTCCATATTAAGTGGGCTAAGTCGCGGGCGACCTCTAGTAATCATACAAAATATAAAATAATCATATAGAATATATTTGCAAAAAGCGAAAGATTACAGGCATTTTTTTCCGTATATAAAGACACTTCTGCAACCGGTTCGAATCAGCCTGCCTGCCTGCCTATAACGTATAGCCTGCAGTTGCGTTCGGATACGCTTGAGATGTTCCTTCTAGCGTCATCATATTATTTCTATGTTATAATAGTGTAACGTCAGGGCAGATACACTTTTATAGAAAGCGCGTCTAACGTAGATAATTATACCTACAACTACAACTAATTCAATGCAAGCTAATTTTGTACTTTATCTGCGCGTGCGCATCGTCACTGCAGTGAAAATATTGACACTGTTCAAATCAAAGATAATATAATACTATACTAGGTTCAAATACAAATAGCATGCACTGAATATGACTAATGATTGTAGTTATATTATGAACTGACGTGGTTTTCACGCATTTTTGTTTTATATATACGGGAATACTCACGTTTAAATGAATAGGATACTCCGACTATAGTTTCCATCACATCCGGTGACCTTTTTCAAAGAGTGAAAAAAAGCCTGACGCGCGTGCGGCCGCGTCCTGGTTCGCACTGCGGGCCGCTGCGCTTCACGGGCGTGACGACAACGGTTGATCTGCGGGTGCGGGTGGGGGCGGGTAGAGTGTAGAGCTGCGCCTGCGCACCCTGGAGCAATTCATCACCGGAATCACCCCGTAGGGTGTCGGGAATATTCCAGCTCGCAGAGCTCACCACGTCGCTTTCAGATGCGCGTCAACTCCCGCGAGCCCCGTGAAGATAGGGTATCCAAGTCGGTGGCAGATGTATCCGATTTAATTAAAAGTGAGTATTTCCGTATAAATAAAACAAAAAAGATTGTAGTTATAGTTAACTTGTGGTTCAGCTATGCTTACCCGCATTTTAATGGGAGTGAGTCTGCTGTAGGTAGTACCTACTATTGAGTTAACGTAATTTTAAGGTAAATAAATAAGGGATATATACAGGGATATTTTATTAGCAATTGGTAACTTGCGCACAAGCTCTTAAGGGTGACTTTAGTTCATCAAGACATAAAACTTTTATTCTACGGGTTTTGCCAGAACGTAATATACATTTCACGAAAATAAATATTTTTGCTTTGATAAATTATATGTCTAGATAGAATGATGGATCCTAAACGCGTCGAAAAAAAATGCGGTTAGCCTCTTATGCACGCACACTATAACAACGACAATGGTGCAACGCGAGTGTAAGACATGGCTGTCTCGCACACTAGTATAATAATGTTGTCCTGTCATTTTTCGTTCATAAACAGTACAAGACTCTATCTAGACATATTATTTATCAAAGTATTTTTGTTTGTTTTAGTATTAAGTTTACTATTAACGTAGTATTATTAAGTTTGATTTAGACTTTGAATTAGCATAAGTCACAGAACAAAAATTTATTGACTTGATGTACCAATGACGTCTTTAAGAGGTTAATAATACCAAGCAAGTTACTATCCACGGGTAGAGATAAAATAAAAATTAAATCATTTAGATATTCTCCCGTACCAATGAGGCTGTGCCGGCTGGCGCCCAGGCTGTGCGCGGGCGGCGAGCCGGGCGCTCGCAGCGCGCCGTCGCCGCCGCCGCCGCCCAGCGCGCCGCCCTCCAGCGCGCCTGAAACAATCACAATAACATAAGACAAAATCACAATAGCATAAGACACAATCTCCCTATTAATGGAGAGGCCTTCGTCCAGCAGTGGACGTCTTCTGGCTGATAAGTGAGTGAAGACACGATTCGCGCTCTGGCCGCGAAGTTCGATTAATCAAACCACGAGGATTTTGACCAATCCTATATCCTATCATAATCTGGGTGTCTTCAAGTCGCGAGTGAATCGGTTTCTTCTAGGCAAGCGTGCTCCAGCGTAGGCTGCAACTTCGTTTAACATCAGACGAGATGGCAGTCAAACGCAAGCCTATAAATAGTTTTATAATATTGTATATTATAATATAGTATAGTATGTATATTATATATAATATTGATAATTAACTCTGCGGAGTTCAGCTTGATCTGGTTTATTTTTATTTGATTTTGTAATATAAATTAATGACTTAAACCTTAGTAGAATAAATATTATAATGTGGGTAGTGCAAGACATAAGACACATTTATTTTTGTATAATAATACTTTTTTTTAAACAACCGACTTCTATTTCAATGTCATCTACCTTGATGACATCTTTCATCTCATATCTCAGGGTGACGAGCGCAGTGCAGCGCGGCGCAGGATATTGTCCCCAAGTTCACAATTCTGGTACTACTTTTATGGGCAGGCGAGACGCTTAGCACCAGGCAAACGTTAAATTATTTTTTATTTTATAAACATTAACCGACTTCAATTTCGACTACATGGATGACATCTTTTTCCAGTTATTTTCTTTTAAACACTATACTACTGAACCGATTTCTATAAAATGTATATGGAACTACCTCTGAAGTTTGACCTATCAAACAAAATAAGAATCATCAAAATAATCAATACATAATTAGCGGAGTACTCGTGCAACATACACAAAAAAAACGAATTGAGAACTTCTGAAGTCGGTTGAAAAGTAAGTTCGTATAGGCTGACAGTGGCCAGCCCTAATGTTGAATTGTAAATAAATGCCTGTAAATTGGGGACCATCATGGGTCGTCCTGGACTAGACTGTCACGTGATCGGGATAGATGGAATAACAGGAGAGAAGCCTATGCCAAGCAATCTGTGGATGATCATGATGAAGATCAGAGCGATTAAGGTGTTAGCGAATAATTGTTTTTGTTTGGTTGACATGAATGTAATAATATGACTTATGTAACTAATGTTTATACCTAATATTCAAGGTTTGTTCCATAAAAAAGGACATTGCAATTGAAATTAAAATTAGTTAAAATCTAGTAATAAGTAATTAATTAATTAATTTGCCAAGCGTGGGGATTATGGCAACACCTCCCTGTAAGGAAGACGCCTTCGTCCAGCTGTGGACGTCTTCCGGCTGTTGATGTGATGATGTGTGATGTGAATTAATTGGAATGAATGAAGACAACATGCTTATTATGCTAGCTTTAATTTAATTTATTTTTGTATTCGTTTCAAAAACTAATGCTTACTTTGCCTTATATACCTAATCCTCTAGTGTATATTATGTTAAATACTTCTATTATTAATGCAGCTAGGCGTACATAGTTTTAGAATGTAGTACAGATCTATAAAATTTAACTTATGAGATAGCTTTAAATTATTGCATTCTATTTTGTATTTTTATTTAATTAATAAATAATAGAATTTTAATTTTAATTGTATACTATTGTGTATAACAGGGTTTTGTTTTTGACTTGTAAATGATTTATTGATCAATAAATAACTTTGACTTGGACTTTATTGAGCCTTTCATAAGTTCGAACGACATAATAAATATTATTCTGATTGGTAGCTCCGCTCACTGCATAGCATTTACGATAAACCTCTTCTCTTTTTCGCCAATCTACCCTGTTCAGCACAAATCTTATCCAGAAGCTTCCACAGAAATTCCGGATGTGATCCCGCCACCATTGGATTGGCCTTCTAGCTGCGTTTACCATCGCTCGTCGAAATAAATCATAATAAACATTGCAATTAAAATTCATAGATAATATGTTAATTTCATGATTCATCATAAATATTATAATTAGACGCGTTTTTCTTTTATAAAAATGACAATATTGTTTTTTGTGTGAGGAAGTTATTCTTTGTTGGGACGCTTAAAAATATTTATGCCGTATTCGTCATAAATCGAAAATCGAACTGGCCACTAGGCATAACACAAAAAAAAAGAAATATAGGCGCGACTGGGTTTTCATTCAACTCTACGATAAAGCTTGTTTTCGTCTTCTCTCTACGCTCGGGAGTTAACTCTAGAGTACCTCGTTACGCTCCGGGTCCAATATACCGCCCGTGACTTTAGACACTGCTTTATCCCCTTGGTGCATAATCTACTATTACCTAGGGAGGCAAAGTTATATTTTCCGCCCGCATTTTGAGTTATCAATTACCCACTTACCGAGCACTACTTAGAGATTTAAAAAAAAATGTAGATAAATTAAACTGTAGGTGAAAAAATAAATTATTTATTTATGTATCAAAAGGGCGTCTTACTCGTCTCAATACTCGTTACCATAAAGGGGATTTCACCCAGGTGAAAAAAGTGGAATAACCTGGACCTGGGTATGTCCTAAAACTGCATCCAGACCCACCTGAGGACGGGCAGCAGCATCCTCGTGGTTAACGGTGGTAACACACTGGGATGCCCAAACCGCCTGCCAAGCGCGGGGATTATGGCGTCCCCTCCCTATTAAGAGGGAGGCCGTAGTAGACGTGTTCGGGCTGATGAGTGACAAAACAAACAACAAAGTGGAATAAACCAAAAAAACTTGGTAGTTATCATAAATACATAACATTTAAATCTCTCGTCTGTAGTGATACGATAATATTCAGAATCCCTCTGTTAACCTTGTATGTCCTTGAGCCTATTCTACTTTCCGGTTGCTTGAACTCTAATATAGACAAAGTGCGATATCAAACGCTATCAATGTCACATGTCGTCCCATGTCAAATAAATATTCATTGCTCACAAATAAGTAGCTATTGGAAATAGATATACCTTTAAAGGCTGGTATTTACACGGTGCTTCTCACAATTAGGTATAGAATCATGAACTTTTTTGATGTGTGCAATAATTAGTTTAACTGTCTCGTACCTATCTATCTATATATTCTATCTATGAATGAGGTTCCAGAGGCAAAACTTTTCGCAGATGGCGCCAGCGGCAGTCCGGATGGGGCCATTTTTATTTTTCAAGTATTCTTTTTAAACGTTTGTATATCTATCTACTCTTGATGAGGATGTTGTCGATAATCTAGTCCAAGGAAAATAGTCTAAAATACCGGGTACTGTGCCTTGTTTTTATACGAATCTATGCAGCTGTTGACGGCCTGAAAATAGATTTATAAGTTAGATAGGTAGTTGTTTACATTTTATGTTGGATAGAGCTTCAATTATCAAGGCAAAGGATTGCTGTACAAACCAATATAATATGCAGATTTTAGCTGGTAATCTGAGTTAAAATGGCTTATGTAAAAAAAAAAACAAAAAACAACAAAATGTATGAGATTGACAGTTGACTAGGCCACATCGACGATGCGCCACCTATCAGAAAAAATCGCTGTGAGAATTAGGAGTTACAAACCAGTATTTAAATTCTTATAAATGATGTTAAAGTTTAGCTCTCACTATTCCTACTAATATTATGAATGCGAAAGTTTGTCGTTATGTGTGTGTGTGTGTATGGTTGTTACTCCTTCACGTTGAAACGGCTGAACGTATTTGGATAAAATGTTGTATAGAGGTAGCTTATACGTTGGAATAAAATATATACTACTATGTTTTATTCCAACGTATAAGCTACTTCTATACAAAATTTCATCCATAATAAAAAATTATTTCATAAAAAGTAGTCAAGTATCGCGAGTGAAACCACGGGGCGCAGCTAGTACATAATAAACTATGTTACAGTAGCTATTAATAAGTGAATCAGAATTGGCATAGAATAAGCTACTAGTAAGTGCAACAGAATTGGAATAGAATAAGCTACTAGTAAGTAAAACAGAATTGACATAGAATAAGCTACTAGTAAGTGCAACAGAATTGGAATAGAATAAGCTACTAGTAAGTAAAATTGAATTGGAATATAATAAGCTACTAGTAAGTGCAACAGAATTGGAATAGAATAAGCTACTAGTAAGTAGGTAAAACAGAATTGGAATAAAATAATCTACTAGTAAGTAAAACAGAATTGGAAATGGAATAAGCTACTAGTAAGTAGGTAAAACAGAATTGGAATAGAATAATCTACTAGTAAGTAAAACAGAATTGGAAATGGAATAAGCTACTAGTAAGTAGGTAAAACAGAATTGGAATAGAATAAGCTACTAGTAAGTGAAACAGAATTGAAATAGAATAAGCTACATGCATTGTGTAAAGAGCTGACTATACTTAGTAACCGAACTGTGTATTTTATGTTATAACTAAGATAGTAATGTTAGAAATCAAAGAACGCCTGACTTTTACGAGATCACAACGTGGATTCAGCTATGAATCTCGCATTACCCGAATATCGCACGATGCGTCATCAAACTGAGAAGTGATGACAAAAATAGAACAGGATATTGATAGGCCTTTTCGGTTTCCAATAACGTGTCGGTGATAAGAGCTCAGGATATGGCGGACATTCGGAATGTGCGGGAACGAGCCGCCGGGGAGCCGTCTTTCTGCTTTATGCCCTCTAATGTGTCGATTTGTCCCGCTCGCCTACGCCGATGTACGGTAACCACAATATCTAAGCCGCAAGTATGGGTAGGACGTTTGATAGCCACGTCTTGTTTTGAGATCCAAATATAGAGAGCAAAATAATTGGAAACTAAATTCAAGATGTCCCTAAGTCAACTTAGGGGCTTAATGCACTATCAATACTGCTGGTAGAATAGGGTAGATGACTGATGTTTATATCGCTGAAACCAATAGCTTTGATGAAGAATTTAAGTAAATACAGTGTTTATAAAAAAAAACGGTTAATAATGTTCTGGGATATGAGTGTTTAAAGTTTTTGGTAGAGACAACTCTGACCCTTTCCCACAAAACAAAAAATGTCGTCACGCCTTACTTGTCAGAATATAATTTATATGGCGTACAGAGAAGTGACGTCACGATTTGCTGTTTCTTCTCTCTGTCTAGCATGATTATAGGTCTTTACCTATGAAATTGCCGTTCTTCAGTACTGGTCATTTCAAATAGAAAAATAGTTTGGAATGGCTTTGTATTCTGAATTCAAATTAATTTTGTCTTAAAAACATGACATTCTTTTTACAAACTCAGTCTTTTGTTTATTGATTAGCGTTGTATTTTCATTACATTTGAACATTTTTCGTCATAATGGATGCTTTAAAAATTCGTGTAATTATGGAATATGAGTTCCGTCGTGGCACCAACGCGACACAAACGGCGACAAAAACGTTTACGGAGAGAACTGTACAAACGAACGCACAACCCGTTATTGGTTTTCCCTGTTCCGTTCTGGAAATTTTGACTTGAAAAATGAAGCTCGTGGTCGTCCGGAGACTTTGGTCAACAATCATGAATTAAAGGCGATTGTGGAAGCTGACGAAACTACAGCTGAGCTAGCAGCAATTTTGATCCATTTGCGACAAATAGGCAAGGTAAAAAAACTTGATAGATGGGTTTCCCACGAACTTAACGATCGCCAGCGCACCGTACGCGTCGAGACCTGCCTCGCGCTGCTCAATAGGCAAAGAAATGAAGGAATTTTGAAACGAATTGTAACGTGCGATGAAAAATGGATTCTGCTCGACAATAAAAAGCGTTCAGCATGTTGGTTAGATCCTGGTTCAGCATCAAAGCAATGCCCTAAACCAAAAATGACCCTAAAAAGGTGATGGTCACTGTTTAGTGATGTAGTGCGGGTGTGATTCAACACAGCTTTTTGCAAAACGGCATGAGCATTACTGCAGATGTGTACTGTGAAGAACTGGAGACAATGATGGAGAAGCTTGCACATCGGCAACCAGCTTTGGTCAATCGGTCGTCCCCACTGCTCCTTCACGACAACGCGCGACCCCATACTGTACAACAGACAGTCTCCAAGCTGCAAGAGCTGGGGTTGGAAGCTCTCCCTCATCCGCCATACTCACCAAACCTTGCACCTACCGACTATTACTTTTTCCAAAATTTAGACTACTTTTTAGTGGGTAAAAAATTCAATTCCTGTGAGGCAGTACAAAATGCCTTTGAAGAGTTTGTTGCCTCCCGTCCAGCTGATTTTTACAAGAAGGGCATCAATAAACTTCCAATTCATTGACAAAGATGCGTCGATTGCATGGGTGATTACTTTGAATAACAGAAATAAAAAAGTTTAAAAAATAAGTACTTTCACTTATTCCATACAAAACGGCAATTTCATAGGTATAGACCTAATATTAAAATGCTCATAAGTTGCTTATTTTTGATCAGATGAAAATCTGTGCTATTTTCTTTTTATTAATTAGCTATATTAATGTGCTACATTTTAATTAGGTGAATAAAAAAAACCAGTTATCTAGGTTTTGTATATTTAAAATATTTGTAAGACATCCCTAAGTACGTTTTTGTTTATTCGCCCATAAGCATAAATCCATTTGACCTGAGTTCATAGTTCAATTATTAGAATTAGATTATCGTCGTCAGCCATAAAACGTCCACTGCTGGACGAAGGCCTCCCCCTTTATAGAGTGGTGTTGCCATAATCCCCACGCTTGGCAGGCGGCTTGGGGATCGCAGAATGCTCACCACCGTTAACCAAAAGGACGCTGCTGCCCGTCCTCCGGTGGGTCTGGTTGCAGTTTAAGGACATACCTAGGTCCAGGAATTAGATTATACCTATGTATAATTCTGTGTGTACATATCGCAATCAAAGTCACGGCACTGAATATGGTTTATTTAGAAAAAAAACAGAGTTTGTCTGAGAAGATACCTTACAAGGATAAGGATATACAGTCGCTAGGTTATAATATTTTACCGTTCGAGTTCAACATTCAAGGCGGCATGGGTGGTAATTTCAAGCAGTGGTCGTTTCAAGAAATGGTCATTTCTAGAAGTGGTCGTTTCAATAAGTGGTCATTTCAATAAGTGATTTGTGGTCCAAAACCGCCGAAACGGAATGACTATGGCCAAGAGTGCTGTTTACCACACTGCTCGTGTTACTATTGCTCGTCGCATTATATAAAATTAGCAGCATTTTATATTGGTTAAATGCCAGCCCATCCCATGGGCTACCGAGACCAAGTATCTCGGTGTGACCCTTGATCGTCGACTCACGTTCTCAAAGCATATTCAGATAGTTCGCAACCGAGCAGCCTTCTTCTTAGGCCGGCTCACTCCCCTGCTCAACGAGCGTAGTAAATTGTCCCTTAGAAATAAGGTTACAATCTACAAAACTTGTATTCGCCCCGTCATGACATACGCCTCCGTGGCGTTTGCTCACGCCTCTAGCATAGATCTAGAGAAACTCCAAGTCATACAAAATAGATTCATCCGCAGAGCAGTCGGAGCTAGCTGGTTCATGCGAAACTCCGACCTGCACTGCGATCTCGAACTCCCCTCCATCCGTCAGTACATTAAGTACGCCTCGCGCCGCTATTTCGATGCGGCCCCTCACCATCCCAATCCACTCATCGTCCAAGCCTCCAACTATACGACAGACACGACAGACCCACCCCCTTCCGTAGACGCCCCAGACACGTCTTGGGCGACCCTGACGACCCCATCGCCGTCATCACCTCGGCGGCGCTGGGCTCGCCCGATCCGACCATTCCTAGCTACAGGAAGTATTCCGTTTTTGGTATAGGCGCCGGTTACCAGAGGCACACAAACACGCACCGACCTCGCCGGCGAGGTCGAGGACTCCCCAGATCTGTCAGAAGATCGGTTAGATTCTCTCCAAATAGTCAACCAGATCAACCTACTAGGGCCCCAGGGCATACCCCTTCTGGGGTGCCAGGGCAAGTCTGACCCCACTCCCGGCGACAGCCAAGCCGAGGTTCGTACCGTCTGAGGTGCCCTTGAGCTAGTCGCCTTTAACCTAAACCTAGGCCGAGCGCCGTTTGCGCTTGCCTAAAGTCCGGTGACGCTGTAGAGGCCAACTGAGGCCAACAGCATCAGTTATTCATAAAAAAAAAAATAAAAAAAAAATTTATATTGGTTATATAAAATACTACTAAGAAACCTTTTACTGATCGCGAGACGTTCAAAACATCTTGCAAAAGGAAACAGGACTTTCTGGACCGTGTTGATAGACTGCCGAAAACTACAAGAAAGTTACTAGGATAAATGGAAACCATTGGTCTTGTCTTTTCCAAAATAAAATATTCTTTTCGCTGCTAAACAGCGGTAATTTTAGAGGTTGTATATATTTAATTGATAAGTACCTACTGCATTAGACGGGTTTGCATAACCCATTTAGAGAAGACGCATTTTACTTTAGTGAGGTTGTAGGTTCTTGCCCAGGCCCGTGCGTCAACAAATTTAAACAAACGGTTATTTCGATTTAATTACGACTTTCACAAATTAAACTCTTGAATAAAGGAAAACTTCAAAGGAAACCTAAATATCTCTGGAAAAGAAATTCAATGGCATTTAGGAGCCTGGAAAAACTTGATAGAATACTCGTATTATTATCTATAGGTCAATGGGGATCCACACTGCGATTTTTTTGCGTTAGGTGGTGCATCATCGATGCGGCCATAGTGAACTGTTTTAACATTTAACGTTTTGTTGTTTTTTGTTTTGTTTTTGTGGATATCATTTTAAAGACTCGTATTTACAGGGAGTATCTGCTGCATATACTGGTTTGTACAGCAATCCTTTGCCTTGCTAATTAAAATCTTTCCAACACAAAGTGTAAATAACTATCTAAACATACGAATCAATTTTTAGGCCGTCAACAGCTGCATAAATCAATCAATCAATTGATCAATGTTCTTAAAACAATGCACAGTACCCAGTTTTTTTCCTTGGACTAGATTATCGACAACACCCTTATAGCAGACTAGAGGTTCCCGCGACTTCGTCCGCGTATGGAAGATATTCGGCCCGCTCCTAAAATTCACCACTTTAAATCATCCCAAGATTTTTTTTACCCCAACTCCCCGAACTCTACCAACTCTACCGACTCTACCAACCCCCCCCCCCCCAAACTTCCCCCCTTTTATTGAACTACCCAAATATCATCACTATAACTTCAAAAACAAAGAACTTTCCATACAACATTCCACCCCCCTTCCCCCTCCTTAAACCGTCCCTGCATATTTTTTTGGAAATAGTTTTTTTATTTTAAATGAACTATCCAAATCCAAATTTTCGTGACTAAAACTACAAAAACAAAGGACTTTCATACAAACTCCCCCCCTTTTTCCCCCTCTTGGGGGTCGAATTTCGAAAAATCTTTTCTTAGTACACCCCTACGCATCGAGACGAATACACCCAAATCCAAAATTCAAGTCTGTACGACCAGCGGTTTGGGCTGTGCGTTGTCTGTCAGTCAGTCAGTCAGTCAGTCAGGACAGAGCCTTTATTATATTAGATAGATAGATTGATAGAAGATATAAGCGCGACGAATAACAAGAAAACTTGATTATGCCACATCCGAACCGCCGCTGGCGCCATCTGCGAAAAGTTTTGCCTTTGGACCTCATTACATAATCCATCACAACGATGACATATAATACTATGTTGCCATCACAAAGAACCACTGCCAGACCACACTCAAGTATAAAAACTAAGTATGATTGGAAAAAACTAATCTGAAACGTAAGAAAAATATGCAAGAGAACGAAGATAAAAACAGGAAATGTGGCAACAGTAACTATAGCAAAATGGGCCATTACATGGTTTGCGGCGATGTTTTTTACGCCGTCTTTACTCGTATTTACTCCAAAATAGGTAGGGTGATAAAGTTTTACGGGGTACACAATATCATATATATAACTTGTGCGAAGTTAATATTGTATTCAAAAGACGGCAGCTTGGTTGAAGGCATTAAAACACTACTCATTATTTATCTTTGCAATGAACAGGAAAAGTGTGAGTTTGAGGGTTAAGAGTGTTGAAGTGTTTGAGGGGCCAAACGAATACGTCAAAATCATGTACTTTGAGATAAAATTTTACAAAAATGTACCTACGAGTAAGGCTGTTTGTCCACCGACGCCATCACCGAGACGTCAACGAGAACGAGATGACGTCGCCGAAGTAGAGGTTCTCGTACTATAGGCGCGTGTCCGCCGCACGTCCGTCATGCGCGCACTTCATCTCGTACTCGTTGACATCTCGGTGACGGCGTCGGTGGACAAACGGCCTAAGCATACGGAGAGGGATTTTAAAAACGGAAAGCACCCCCGTCACTTCAACGAATATTTTGACCCTTTTATTTTCAAGAGTAAGACGTACAGAAACACAATAGTGCAATGTACAAAAGTCCCACTGCCTTATTCACAATGTCCAGCTCTTAGCCTTTATAGAGGGCTCATTGTAAACTTGCCCCAAAGTTAATTCGCCACACATACAAAATATGTGTAAACTCGTCACAGTCCTATTTTTATATAGATAGTTAATTCGCCACAATTATTTTCAATTATTTTAAACCTGCCACACTAGTATTTTCCTTACAGACTGCAGAAAAATCATACAAGAAGTAGATTAAATTAATTTGTTTTATTTTATTAATCATAATAAAATTGTTAAGCCTGGCGAATTTATCGTTGTAATTTTTCCACAATATACGTATTGTTGCAGCTGTATTTGCGTATTATTTTATGAATATTTTTTTGTATGTTTTATGGTAACATATATGTTTGAAATCTTTCCGTTTGGTTCGTATTTACAGGGTATTTGTTTACAGGGCCATTGTATTCGCCCTTATGAGGCGGGGCACGTGCCTGCCTTTGTTGAATTAATTAAAAACCGCATAAAACAATTTATGTTCTTTCATTTAATTAGGACCATGAAGGTGCAGCTTACTGAAGGTACTCGGCTGTGCAATAAATGGTATTGGTGTAGGGTGGAATATTTATTAGTACTTTGCTAGTCTTGATACGTATAATAATGAAGGGATTGCTTTTTAAACGACTGCCCAATAAATGGAGTGTAATGTTTTCAGGGTTCGTGTACATGTATGTATGTATGTCCTCTAGTAGCAGTAGTCCGGTTGACCCAACTTTTGCAACTTTTCTATGCGAGTTTCTTTATTCCACCAAAGCTTCTAAACGCTTGGCAGATTTGGATGAGGTAGGTTTGTATGAGGTACCGTTAGAATCCTTACATCATCTCGAGTGACAGGGGGGGGGCTATTTTTTTTCAGTAAACCTCAATATGGCGCCTTTTTCAAAAGTAGATATTTTACTTTTTTATGTAGTTCGTTTTTTGGCAGGGCATACGTGTTTTTTTTTAAATTAGATATCTTGATAAAGAATATGTTTACAGTAGGTACTAGATGTTCCCTCTACACTCACAAAATAAATACGGGCTATAAAAAAATACTAGAAAAGTGTCTTCATTATAATGGATATATTATGGATATGTCCAAGTTATGAAATTAAAAGGTTTATTTACATATAAACGTAAATTCTTATTCTCACTTATTCACTTATTCTAACTTATGCTTGACTAGAGGTCGCCCGCGTCCGCGCACGGAAGAAATTCGGCCCGCTCCCAAAATTCACCATTTTTTCCCTCCCTTTCCCCAGATGAGAATGAGAAAATAAAATCTCACTAGATCCATCGTGGATCTGGCTCCTGTATCTACTGAGATTGATCCATTTTTAGGGTTCCGTACCTCAAAAGGAAAAAAGGAACCCTAGGATTGTCCGGTTGTCCGTCTGTCTGTCTGTCTGTCTGTCAAGACCCTTTTTCTCTGGAATTCGTGGAGGTATCAAGTTGAAATTAATATTAAATACGTCAGTCCACAGTCCCTTAGATCTGTAAAAAAAATAAGCTTCTAAGTCAACGCAATTAAAAATTACGGGCATTTTTGTGAGTTTTTTAGAGTGAACTAAATCAAAATACATAGGGTACTTCTCGTTGACTTAGACTCTTCAAATTTGGCAAGAAACAATGTCACATAGCAGTAATTACAGGAAAAATCTGTAAATTGATAATTTGTAGATATATCGTCATTTCTTCAGTTCATTTTTGCCAAAACTGAAATGTTATTTTGTTTGTTTCTTATAGTTACCAAAAAAAATACTAGGTGGCGTTCGACACCGTTAAAACGCGCAAACGTTTTGCTCGTTGGTTTTTAGACTGGTATGATCGCAACTGCTTCTAATAAATGCACGACCAACTTATCCCTACAGATGGACGTGGGAGCCACGAGCGTAGGTTTTGAAGAAAACTGACAGCTGCATTGAATTTTTTTAGTTCTTGCATTTGACCAACATTACTAACATAACATTACCATAATTACAAATAAGTTGGAGGGCCACAATTCAAATACCTCTTGAAGATTGTAGAAAGTTTTACAAACTAGTTAAAACCTTTTCTTAGGCCATATTCTTTGCACCTTAAAACCTACGGAGAAAATTAATCACATAAAAGTTTAAACCTTTTCTTATGTAAGTAAGTGTATTTGCTGCGTTTTTTTCTTTCGCATTTTTTGGCTTCGTACCATATGTATTCTGCCAGTTTCAAGTATATGCATATTTCAAGTTTCTGATAGTATATCAAAAATAAATAATTAAAAATAGCCACGGTCACGTACAATTCGCCCCACTGCATAGTCACAGCCCCTAGTATTCGTTTGTGGCGACTTTCACATGAGCTTTTACGGAGTTTTGATAGGTCCTGTGAGTTTTTTTAGTTCTAACATTTTGTACCAATAGTACAAATTTATAGGGCTTATACAATTCAAAAACTCATAGGGAGAAAGGAGTATTGTACGATTTTTAACTTAGTTACACCTTTTTTTGTATGACAGTTTGGTGGCTTCTTCTGCATACATCAAAAATGTTACTCTTTAATATGGAGAAATGACTTTCCATTGGCATCACACTTTGTACATTCTGCCATAGGCATTTTAAAAGTTTTTGATAGTATCAGTAACCAAGATAAGTCCAAAAATCAAAGCCGTTCAACACAAAAACAGTCACGGTCAAGTCCAAGTCATGCCTTAGTGAAATTGTGGCGGCTTTCTTAAGAACTTTTACGGAGTTTAGAAAACAGTAAGAAAATATTATGTCTGAGTTATCACTACACATGTTTTTTTAAATTTCGCATTTGGCATATTGAACGAAAGTGGAAATTATTTTAGGGTTTCGTACCCAAAGAGAATCCAACTGTACCCTATTATTAAGCCGCCTGCCGTGTCTGTCTGTCTGTCAATCTGTCTTTCCGGTCTTTACTGATCTATAATCTCGTGAATCGTAATAGATAGCCGTTTGAAATGTTCACAGAATAATCGCTATACACTTAACTATCGCGGATTATCTAGTACGGAACCCTCGTTGTCCTCGGATTTGACGGCTTTATTTGTATACTAGGATAGACAGTTATGCTTGCTCGTATTGTTTAGCGCGAGTTTGACTTTTGACATTTGCCCAGTAGAGGCACCAAAATGGATTCAAGAGCTCAATGAAAATGCAAAGTGAACGTAGACGCAACATTTAGCCACATTTACATATTCAATGGCTGCTTTCATTTTCAGTGTTGCGACACGGAAAAATCTTTGTTCCTTCCTTTAATAAAATTCACAGGCGTGGCTGGGTGTAATCGGTATCAGTGGTGATAAGGAAAAGTTAAAATGTACTCCTCCGTGACATAGATATTGTGATAGTATTAAAAACCTGTACTATTCATTGATGTCAGATTATTTCGAATGTTAAAGCCGTCACACACGATGAAGATGCTATAATATTTCATGTTAGCTTAGAACACATTTCAATTTCGCTTCTCTACTACAAAACAAATGACAAACAAGTGACGAAGATATATTTTTTTCAAAAATGTATGGTGAGCGATATTTAATCTTAACATTAAATATTATAGCATCTTCATCGTCTGTGACTGCCTTTACTTGCACATATTCAAGGCACAAAAATGATTGAAATACTTACTTATATTGTTTAGAAGTAAGTATATAGGTAGGTTTACTTATACACTCTTGAAACGTTAAATGTACTAACATACAAACTCACCGTCATCGTCATTAGCAAATTCAATTTAGTAGTAACAGCTTAAAAGGTTCAGTGAATTTTCAATCTGTGACAGAATCGTAAATGGAAATTGCCACAGGTACAAGTTCATAATATATTCACACCAGTTTCAGACCTCAATCTTTGGCAACATTTACGGGCACTTTATACTTCATCAGATATTCTCAGAACTGAGCTGAGGAATTATTTTGGCAAGGGTGAGTAAACGTCCTACCACGCTTAAGAAACGAAACCATCGCAGGTGGAATGAAGAAAACAAAAGAGTGTAATTTTTTTTATACATTAAAGTGACGAGGTGAGCATGACATTCGCGTGGTAGTAAGCGTCACGCCTGCCACTACAGTAGCAGTGCCAGAATTGTGAACTTGTGAATACAATCCAGCGCCGCACTGTACTGCGCTCGTCACCCTGAGATATCAGATGTTAAATCTTTTCATACCCAGAAATTTATCTGGTAACATTGCCCTTCAAACCGGAACACAGTAATGCTTGCACACTACTGCTTGGCGGTTGAATAACAGGCATAGCTGTTGTAGTTCCCCGGCCGGACTCTGCAGTAGAGTCCTACCGCTACTAAAGTCAAAATACTTCCTTAATATTTGGTTGAAAAGTTTAAAATTATCAATTAATAATTGTTGCACCATTAATGGTGCAAACGATACAAAGCAGTTGCATCTGCACCACTGATGGGGCAAGTCAGTGGTGCAAACGGCACGTCGGGAAAATTATACTGTAAATATGATGTAGAGCACTCTAGTGCAATATTCGTATATGGAGCATAATGTTGGTATTGGGAGTATGCTATAAAGTTGAAAGGAGGTTTGAGAGAGAATTCAGTAAACCACAATACAGCGCCATCGCAACCATTTTAGAGAACCCCAAGGATTTCGATAAATGTATGAGCTGTAAGCGAAGCGGCAGTCAGAAATAGGACGTATCGAAACAAAATACAGCAATAAATCAGTAGAACAACTTAATTTTCATCGCTACTTAATTTACATGTATACTGATACTGGTATAGGTACAATACTATGAGTTTTGTATTCTTTTAAAATTGAGGTTTATGTATCGGATAAAATGTGGTACCGAATATCATGTAATTTGAATATACTCGTAAGGATTCTTACATTATAACTTCTATAATACCTAACTTATAACTTCTTCATATTGCCAGTTTTTTTTATTAATTCAAGTAATGTTGATTTAAAAACCAAACAACTAAACTGATTTCGGTAAAAATTATACGGTACCACCTCTGAAACAAGAACCTACCAAACAAAAAAGGCATCATCTAAATCGATTCTTAATTGGTCGAGTAATCGCGTAACATACATGCAAAAAAACATACAGTCGAAGTGAGAACCTCCTTTTTTGAAGTCGGTTGAAAAAAGAACGTGCTTTCTCTTCGACTGCATTGTCTTTTACCAGCAGACGAGATGGTGGGCAACCAGCAGGGCTAGGATGCGCACAGCGAGAAATTTTTCTCGATTCTTATAAACAGGACAAGGCTACGACTCTGTATAAGTCTGTCTCGTTTTCGCACGACATAAAGACACGACAAAATTATCTCGCGGTGCACATCCAAGCCCTACTGGACTCTTATGCGAAAAAAACGAGAGGCGATACGCTAGCAAGTGTGCCCTCACCCTATATACCTACACCTACCGAGTAATAAGTACCTATATTGTAAATAAAAAATAAATTCGATAAATATCGGTGGACATTTTTCGTTCAGCGCCATCTAGCCCCAAACTAAGTAAAGCTTGTACAATGGAAACCAGATAGCTGATAGATGTTTTTTTGTAAATACATACTTATAATACATACTACACCCAGACACAGAACAAACACCTATGTTAGATATGTTAGAGTTGACCTTTAACTTCGTTAGGATACCTTACTGCCATATTTTGTACTGTAACTATGTCATCGGCGTCAATGCCCGGCTGCTATCTACAAAACTAGAGAAGCAAAGGCAGAGCAGTTACATGTTCTGCAGTTACGTAACTAAGCCACAATACTCACACTACCCTCCTACCCTCTCAAGCCAATTGTCTAGATGCTGTGACTTTTAAAAGGATTATCACAAACAGTAAAAATCTGGGACGCGTTTGCATAAGGCGTATTTCCATTGAGACGACTCCAAGTATTGCCAAATTGTCATTAAGCCAACACAACAAGTGTAAAAATTCTAGTTACCTAACGATGTAAATTTTGCGTAAAATGTGCTATTTCAGAGTTAGTGCACTGTAGTAGGTACTATTAAGTGTCTGTGCTTTTATTTAGGAGCTTAATATGAAACTTTGGCCGTCAACGTAACCGGAGTTGCGAAACTAGTTTCGCCAAAAACTTTTTTACTTGTACTTAACTGGTTTCTATGAACATCTATTCGAATACCAAATAGAATTAGATCGGAAAGTAGGCACGGTTCAACAAAGCATTAGCATTATTAAAGCGGTATTGGCGAAATTCGCGATTAGATTATTTAGTATTAGCAATTTAACAAGATATATAAAACTAAAACCTAACAAATTCCTAAAGCCATACATCTGACAAAAAAAGGTGAGCCCTTATATTTGATGCCAAACGACATTTTTTGCGACGATTTTTCAGTCGATATCTCGTCTATCCTCATACGGATAAATTTAAAATGTGTGTGCGCTCTATTGCTACTATAGCTACAATAGTTATTTTCCAATTCCGCACGAGTGTCATACAAAATTTAACGTTAACATCAAAAAATTGGACGAGTAAGAAGTAAGATTTTTAGCTACATTATTTTCTGCGAAATCAACAAAGCGTAGGTACTTACCGTACAAAGTTTGCCAATTTCCTCCTCGCGAATTGAAAACAAATGCTTTCTTCCTGGAATATGATTTATCTCACCACTCAAACCATTAACGCTCATATTAGCAAACTGGGGCTCTCGTAGGCACAAATATAAGTAGGAAAAGGTTGATTAGTTACTGCAAACTTTTATTCCTCCCTAGACTCCTTGGAACCGGGCCAGGGGTCGTTAAAAGAATCTAATGACATATGTAAGAACATGCAAACGGCTAAAACGTGAGCTGTAAAAATAAACACTGCTACACTATTACACGCCTTTGTTTAACTACGCGATAGCATGTATCCTCAGAAATTTCGAGATTAAATGATCCTGTACACTGTACCTATACTTAATTTTGTGTGATGGGCACTTTTAGATATTAGTTACTTAGCTGTGTTTTCACTAAATTGGGGTTTTTGTGAATAAGAGTATTTACATTTTGATTTGCATCGTGGCTTAAACCACTTTTCTATAAGAATCCCGTCATGTTTTTCGAGAAATAGAGGTATGAGCTAGTCTCCATTCCTCACTCAAATCGATTGAACTTTTATAACGTGAAGTAGTAACAATCATAAACGCACATAAAAATATCAGTGTGATGTGGTGTAGCCACTATATGTTTCCATGCAGCTAAAATTACTACATTAGGTAAGTTGTCTATAAATTTTATCAGTCCTAAGAGCGAATGCGGCGGCGGTAGTATACATTTTACAAGTAGGTATGTATCTGACTTCTGGAAGCCAGGTAATAAAGCTAGCTAACCCAACATTGCAGGGTTAGTATTACTGAATGAACTGAATCTTCTCGAAAATTGGAGCGCTTATAGCGGCGTTGATACTTCTTGGAATCTATTGTATCAAGGATACTATACTCGGAGTATAGTATTCCTGATACCTAATCTGTAATCGTGATTAATATATCATCACATGAAATAATATTAAATTACTTATTAATCCCCGACTTTCTTGAGTTGTAGCTAACATTCTCGATCAAGTCACCTTTCAAGCAAAAATAAATTGAATCAAAATCGGTTTATCCGTTTTGGAGTTACAATGCCACTGACAAATACACAGATTAAAAACACGTTAATCTTATTAAAATCCTTCAAAAGCTCCTGTAATTCGCCTCAATGTATCATATGAAATAATCACTTCGATTTTACAAAATATAACTTAGTTATGAGTTGCTGACAAATAGTTTTTTTATCAAGCCAGCTTCTAGCTGAAAAAGTGCGGTGCTTCCTCGTAGTCAAACTATTGAGTGCAACTGGTTTGAGCACGAGGCATTCCTCGTGGATCTTTGCTCGTGGTCAAACTGGATCTTTCCTCGTGGTCAGACTATTAAAATTATCCTTCTGTATCATTGTTACGTTTAAATCGGGAAACTGAAACACTAAGACTAAAACAGGCCGATTTTCGTAACCATTAAGGTCCAAAAGAACGAAAACGGGGCTGAGTAGTATACCTTGCGAGAGGCCTATATCCCGCAGTGAACTATGATAGGCTGATTATAATGATGAAGGTCCCGAATACAGCGTACCATTATCTTGCTCGAAATTACAAAAAAAAAATTGATATAATATGGCTGAATATTATTATGAAATATCGCAATCGGTAAATTTGTAAGAATAACATTTCAAGGGTTCTCTATAAACCTGAACACTTCAAACGATACTCCTCGGATTAAGTATTCATAAGGCCCATATCGTAATATTAGTTAACGTGGATTCGTTTCATCTCTAATCCACTACTCTACTCTAATATTTTCTATTTCCTGTCTATCAAATTTGTAACTCGATGGATTAAGAATATTTTGAAGCTGGAGTAGCTTCAAAATATTCTTATATATTCTTACGTTTTCAATGTCTATTAAGATTATTTAGAATCCAGAGAATGAAATACGTTCAATCATACAACTGTTTTCTCCATTTACGTAACGGGAGGGTTAGATAGTCTACTGTTTTGAGTTTCTGAGCTATATATTCAGGGCTGCCAGTAGCAGCACCATCAGAAATCGCTCCGAATCCGAACAAAAGCGTAACGCGTTTTTAATTTATAGGTACATAACCCGCTGCATTCTATTTTGTAATTTAAATTCAGTACGCTTTTGCGCCGAAATGAAAATGTATGTCTACATATCCCTCCTTTCATGCGGTATGTGTATTTTTAGCAATATAAAACAATGGTTGGGTAAAGCGGATAAGCTGCTTAAGGCTTAATGTTTTTTTTTTTTTAATTTGAATAATTATAAATGTAGATTATGTGATCGATTCAATACGAAAAAACTCAGGATCTTATTGCTAAACGTGAAATAGTTTTTGGATAAATAATCCGTCCTTATACTTTATCTACTAAGATACAAATTTGAAAGAAAGAAAAAGACAAATCGAATAACTATTGCAAAGCTAATCTACGTTTATTAATAAGACCCTGGGAAAAAAGAGGCACTTCTTTCCATTTCTGTGCATTTTTTTAAATTATATCATTTTCCTGGCTTTGAATTATCTGATAAAGTTGGCAACTCCTTGTACTTACAAAGTCTACTCGCAGTATAAAATGTTTTTATTGTAATATTATGTAATATATAAAGTGTAACCCTTAGAAATTGTATAAATATTTACATATGGGATACCGTTGCAATCAAAACAGAAAGAATGCATTGAAGTTTTACTGCCGTCACTTTTATTACAAAGTCTGTGTTTTAATAGCATTCAGCTAGGACAGTATTTTCTTCAGTAAATGTCACAGGTGCAGACTACTCTCAAATTAATTCGTTTTCAGGTTTTTAGTTTTAGGTTCATTATTCTAGTATAGTAGGTATTTTAGTCTAATGCACTACTTAGATGTACATGAATAATTAGTTTTTATAAGTTTGAAAACTACGTAAGAAATATAAAAAATCAACAAGGTATTTTTAAATGGTTATATAGCTTTACGGCATGGCTGATTTAACTGGCTTAGTAACGCTATCCAAGAAAACTGTTCCAGTCAGATACGCATCTCATTCAACCAATAATGTAATAGCAGATATTTGAATGGGGCGAAAACGATAAGATATTAATAATCACATTTCACTTGCGCCTTGTGTGATAGGAAACCTTCAACCATCGCCCGATTATATTCATAGTCAGGCACAAACAGCGACAATGATAAAATGAATGGACGGGAAATAAGCGCACGGATTTTGAAGACTAATAATTATGTTGAGCGCCAGCTCACCTCTTGCGTCAGTCATACTCTGTCTTTGCGACATGCGAGCCGTACGATACGACAATACAAACTTCTAATACATGTACTTGTGTTCTCTTTTTGTTATGCAGTAATTAGATTCGCTATCTCTATTTTCTGGCAAATGTAATATGTATACTTTTAGCTAGGTATGCTTGATTGTGTTGACTTGTTAATTTTGAACGATTTGCAAGCGCTGGGCTCGTCATCACATCAGCAGCATTAACCCTGTCGCTGGCCACAAAAGGTATAATCGATTAAAACCCATTCTTTATGAGTCGTTTACAGTTCTAATTTGCCAGCAAGGTTGAAACAACATTGTTGTTTGGCGTAGTTATGTAGGTAGATGTCCGGAGAGTCAGTTTGCATTCGGGACACTTTTTCTCGGATACAAGTGCCCACTTATTGTAGTAGTAGTCATGTTGCTGTGGTATAAAGGACTATATTGTAGAGTCCGCCCGGGGAAGTCGGTACCACTCCTTTGCCAGTGATTCAAGCGCCAAGCAATAGTGTGCAGTGCAAGTGCTGATGATTGATGATGATGATTGATGGTTGATGTGTGATTGTTGTTTTACACTAAACAAAATGCAAATTTCGCCACCACAGTTCTAGAGCAGCTTGTTTCTATGTATAACTGCTAAAACTAAATTGCGTTATGAATTATGAAGCTAACAACAGCACAGTCGGTACATTTCAATCTCACTAACACAAAGTAAGTACATCTGCGAAAGAGCGAGTTCTACGTCTAGTATGCAGATAGCTAAATATGTCTGAGGAGCACCGTCGGTGGACTGACCTCTTCATTGGTTGCTCCGCTGGCTATTTGATTAAACGGATATGAGATCTCAGGTCGATCACCAGAATCCAGTTGGGGCGATTACGTCAATTTATTTACTAAAATCAATTTGTGGGAATTGCTCTGAACCTACGGACGCCTATTAGATTTTTTTATACAAATATTGCAAGTGTCTAGCATGGGCGTATTTACGGTATAAGGGGTCCGGGGGATACTATGACACTCGGTGGGAACGAAGTTCAAAATAAGCAAGGATGTTGTATACGAGTATACTACGTAAAAGCTATTCGACAAATATTATGTCATCTTCGTGTTACCACCTTGTATTGTTTACACCTCCCTCAACCCCAACCAAACTAGTATATCTTTGTAGTCGGGCTTGTCTACCTGTGAACATGGTGCATGCAACTGCGCCGAAATATCGCGAGCTTGATTCACAATATAATGACGTTAAATATCCCGTAAATTAGTCTATCTTTGTAAATAATAGAACTTTAGTCTATCTTTGTACATTTTTGGGTTCTCGGACCGTCCCCAATTTGATAACTACAGCTACGCCCGCGTGGTGTCTAGTATATGCACTTATAACATACACACGTTTTAACAGTTATAGAGTTGAAGTTATTGCGGCACAACTTTGGTATTGCACTGGCATCAGCAGCATTACTTAATCTACTGCTGAACTGAGGCCTGCTAATGTACGTTACTCGCCTCGATTCTCGGCTTTTCGTTCCAGACAATGCCCAGTTAACATCTCTATCGAGTTTCAGAACATCCTACGGTTTCATTTAGGAACCCAATATATACATCTAGCCCAACGATTATCGGCTAGATTACATTTATATACCAGCCCACTGTCACTTCAGATTCGTATTTTTGTTTGTTATTGTATTTGTCCCCAATACTATGCCAATAATATTGACCCCAAATACTACAAGACACTTCGGCAGGCCCAAAAGAATATAGTGAGACTAACTAGGTCCCCAGTGCAGAGACAGGATCAAATAGGTCTCTGCTCGACTAAAAAGTGGAAGGAGTGAAAGGTCGTCCCTGCAGTGGAACAATCACTACTAAAAAGGTTAGAATCAAATAAATCGTTTTTTGTTTTATGATTGCAGAGAGTATCTCCCAAAGATTATATACAAAGTACTTTTCCCATAAAATATACCTAGTTTAAGATAGTGCAAGTAACAGTACATTAACTACACGTTAAAACGTTCCAACACGTTCCAGCACTGATAGCGCGTATCACGCCCGTACAAGCCAATGAACCAGAACCGAAAGTTAGGTGAAGATTTTCACACGACTAATATAATAATATGGTTGGATTTTTTCATCTCGTGGAAAATAATGAAACAAACGCTTTGTTTGTACTAGATCACGATCGCAGAGCTGTACTGTTGTCTGTATATATATATACGTATCTATGTGTATCTACTTTTCCAAGATTCGTAATAAGTGTTAGAGCTGAATATTTTTATATGTTTGGGCACTTTGGGTATTTCTATGTTTTTAAAGTTTAAACAGTAGGAACAATTATGACGTCTGGCAGGACTTGAACCTGCATACGAGCAATTAATGGGTTTTCGTCCCATCTGCTTTGCCAATTAAGCAAATTTAATTTTATACATTTAGCAAATTTAAATATTAATAATACCTTCAGTCTCTGCCTTACCTGTCATAATTCTCAAACTGTTTTAATCTATCAACTAAAGCGTTGATGGCGCCATCTGTATTTTTTTGTCGTATCAAGTCCTGCCACAGGTAATAATTTGTCTTACTGTTTAAACTTTAAAAACATAGTGTTAGAGCTATTGATAAGATTCAGCATATTAAAAAAGTATACAAAAAATTGTTTAATGATGAATAGCATGGATATGCAGTTGTGAGATGGGTCAAAATAATATCTTGGATCGAACTACACTTGGAGGATCTAGCTAGGAACTACATCATGCACAGATATAATTTTCAAGAAAATAAGGTTTTGAATGAGTAATACAAATTATACAATATGGTTCTACATTTTTTATTCCAAGTAAGTAGGAAGTTACATTTTAAATAGAATGACAACTTATACCTATTTATTTAAAATAACAGGACAAAATCTAGTTAAGATTATGCTAAACGTGTCTTAAACATTGAGTCACAGTGTCTTAAATTAAAAAAACACCGTTAGCATAATCTTGGATCTCGAAGTTAAATAGGAAACATTTAGTCCTCGTTATTTTAGGGGTCTTAGTCTACATACAAGATAAATAAAATGGATTTCATGGTTGATATACCAAAAACTCGTACGAAACGGTTAGATTACACTTTCTTTATTCGAACTGCTGAACAGTGGAATGCGCTGCCCAAGTGGTGTTTTCACGATAATTATAATCTGGGTGTCTTCAAGTCGCGAGAGAATCAGTTTCTACTAGGCAAGCGTGCTCTATCGTAAGCTGCATCTTCGTTTCACACCAGACGAGATGGCAGTCAAACGCAAGACTATAGATTGTAAAAAAAGCAACCTATATATCCTGGGCACTGATTGTGCTATCGCAAAAGTCAACTTTTCTAAACTAAATATACCGACATACAGACCCAATCGGATTGGATGAATCTATTTTTATTTTATAGGTCAGACCACGGTAGCTTTCCAGGTCCCATAGTGCCCCTACATACAGAATGAAGCACACAAAGTTTACAAAACTTCTATCGGACAAAGACAAACTATTGTTAACACAGTTTTATTACGAGTTTTGGGATATTATTTATATTATACAAGGCTACCTGGAACACTAAGCCAAAAGGAGGTCATTTTACTCATCATTGTCAATAGCTTTTATAATATGAGTGAAACCGAAATGGCGGAAAAAATACTTAGCCATATCCTAGATCAATATCTAGGTTGTAGAGACTGTTTAACAACATTCATCACTTACCCATAGATAAAACTTGTGCCAAATGTGGAGCTGAAAAGTGGGAGGGACGAAATGATTTTTTTTATCAAAATTTATTTTGGGCCGAATACGGGATACAATGCGGGACGAAAGCAGTTTTTTATGTGGAACGAATTTTCTCGGGACAAATGTGGCATAAATCTTATTAAATTAGCTAGAATATCAGAATACTGATTAAAACAATGCCAAGATTCTTATAAAGATAAAACATTAATAACTCATGTCATTAAATCTTAAAGTATCTTGGCATCTTCTCTAGCTCATTTAATAATGTTACTAAACAGGCTCTACGAACAATATCCAGAATATAGCTATGTCTTAATGTGGGCCGTATTGTGCTGCAGTGACCATTAAACGCGGAGAACGCATACGTCACGTACCTCTGACGCACACGCGACGCAAACACACACATCAGGCAAGAGCAGATGTAAAACCACAGCCTAAAATGAGATCTACTCATAATATACAAAACATACGTCTGGAATAACATATAGGTTTGATAACTAAAGCCCAAATCTGTAACTACGTACGCCACGACCTTTGACACAAAAAATATCATCATGAACAACGATGCTTAGACCACCACTATTATACAATACTAGATCAAACGAATTTATTTGTATGGGTTAGAATTTTCTAGATGCTTTAAAGCTATGTCGTCAACTTCTCGTGACCTTTGGACTTTTGGACCTGGGTATGTCCTTAAACTGCAACCAGACCCACCGGAGGACGGGCAGCAGCGTCCTTTTGGTTAACGGTGGTGAGCAATCTACGATCCCCAAGCCGCCTGCCAAGCGTGAGGATTATGGCAACACCCCTCTATTGGAAGGCCTTTGTCCAGCAGTGGACGTCTTATGGCTGACGATGACGTCAACTTCGCGTGGGCTGTCAAAAAGCGATTTACGTAATGTGGACGGAATTATTAGACCAATTTTTAGGGTTAGTAGCTACAACAGTTGAGTACTACAAGAGGTGGTGACGGGGGTAGTCCATCTGCCGGAAATCCTTCGCTCCCCCTGCACCTTATGATGATGATGCTTTGGAATGTCCTAATTGGGCCCATTTATTTAATAAACACGGCATTTTTCTCATATTGTATTTACTGGAAAAACCCACTGGGTGAGCACATTCTATTAGCAGTTCGTACAATAAAAATTCCAGTCACATGTGTGTGTGAGATGAGTGTGAAAATGAGCCTAAATGGTCTTTATTAAATTGAAAATTCTTTCCTTCCTGTGGTTGCCTAGAAAAATGTGTTTTTAGCGATAAGGCCGCCAATTGTGACACTAGCTCAGGTTCATTATTTTTAGTTCATATTTGTATAATTTTCTAGTGATTTTTTTGGTGTACACAAAAAGAGTTTCTGTCTATTTATCTATATCCGTGTATTTCTATTCAATAGTATTAAAAAGGGTATTATAGATACTACTTTTTAGGTATCTGGGTGAAAAACTATAAAGCTGGCCGGACACAAATGTGAAAGAATCTCAAACAAAAAATACCATCTGCTAATTCCTAGTCTACAACAGAGCGGTGTGGCGCCTCCGGCCGTTTTCATTGGCCTCCTGGTTCATGCCGTATATTTTTATCTCCCAAAAAGACCGACGCGACCCAAAATAGCTTGCCGAGGGAAAATGTCAGTGTCGTCGTCATACGTGACTGTTTTTATCACATGTTAAATGCAGGGTACCTATACCTATTGAATGCCATTAAATAAAATTAAAAAGTTAAAAAAACATATAAAGACGCTTTGCAACAGTAGCAGTATAAAGAATGCCGTGGATAATGATTACGAAGCCGCAGAGTGCAGTTAGTAAGAGAACATTACTCTAAGTTTACCTTCTACATATTCCAGCTAGAATGCAAAGCAATCTTAGCTACGTAATAAACTTAGTACTAAAGATAAGCAAATTCATAGCGAGATATCGTAGCTCGTAGCGTCCGTAGCTCTCGTAGCGCTCGTAGCGCTTGTAGCGTTTCGTAAATTCGACTACGCAATGCTCTGTACAAAGTATTTATTTGGACAACTTCCTTGTTTCATTTTGATTTTAAAATACATCTTCAGCATCGGACTCTAAAGAAAAAGAAACATATATCGAAAGCGTTGTTGCTATACTTGACAGTTTTATATTATTAAGGTTTTTTTAAATGGTTTTGTTGTTAATAATCGATAGTTAAGTTTATTTACATTAAAAGTGGCCCTTCAGCAGAATCAATCCTACTAATATTATAAATGGCAAAGTTTGTATGTTTGTACCTCATTTACGCCGAAACGGCTGTAAGAATTTATATAAAATTCCACCCGCTCCCAAAATTCACCACTTTAAATCATCCCGAGCAATATGACATGGCGTAAATTGTAGCTAACTAAATAACTAATTAGTAAATAATTAATTAATAAATACTTTATTTATTAAATTAAATTAAATTACTATTTTCATTCAATTAAGACTTACAGATATTTAAAAAAAAAGGAGGAAACTAATCAAGGGACATTTTAATTACGACTTTTCATCCTTTTTCGAGATTATGTAATTCTAACATCGTCTTTTAATTCAGTACGCTAGAGAGCGGGATCCGGCGGAAAAAAGACCGCAATCACCGTTCTTTGTGTTATTTTCTCCTTCCATAGAACAAGAAGATCCGGAACGGGTTCTTATTCTGTGGAAAAAAGATTAGATGGAAAAGAAAAAAATTGTATCCCAAAATGGAAATTAAAAAAAAAAACATCCTACTTCAAATTCGAATACCTGGATGAAAGTACTGAACGGATTTCGATAAAATTTATATGGGATCACCTCTGAAGTACCTACCAATCAAAAAGGAATCATCAAAATCAGTTCATATTTGGCGGAGTAACATATAAATACTTATACAAAAAAAAACATACAGTCGAATTGAGAACCTTCTTTTTTTTAGTCGGTTGAATAGGACAGGAATACAATAACTATGGACGTCTCCGGGCTGATGATGATGATGATGATGACAGACACTATAATATTATAATTGCGATCGTGTGTGTGTGGTTCGTGTTTATGTATGTAACTATGTATGTGAGTTTCTTTATTCCACCATAACTTCTAAATGTATGAACAGATTTGGATGTATTGGGAATCGTTACAATCCCTACATCATCCCGAGTAACACAGGCATTTATTTATTTTGTTTGTTTTTGTCTTTTTTTATTTATTTAGATATCTTGTTATTCGGAATACGTTTGCGTTTGACCACTTGTTAGAATAGGTCTGTGTAACCTATCTGGCGATAAGCAAACGGCAAAAGAGTTCCACAACCGTGTTTCAAACTTGAAACACATAATTTTACATTACAAACTATTCTAATTAAGAATACGAATGCGTTTTAAGTATTTCGGCAGGACACGCATAATCCAACCGAGCCTATTTTCATTTTACGAGTGAATGTACTACAGGCAGGGGTCGTAAACATCTGCAGGCTGCGTAGTTTACGAGGAGAGTTATATGCCATATTACAGACCCACCTATGTTTTTATGCCATTACATATGTGCGTTTCACCTTTGCATGTCTTCAGTGACGGGTGCTCTACTTGGATGTACTTTTTACTGTAAAGAGTATACCAAGTGTACTTATGAGTAAATCACATCACGAGTTTTGACAGGAACAAAAAATGAAATTATGTTGCCGCATTGAATTATTTTGAAAACTTGTGTTTTATCGGAGATAAAATGGTGGCATTTTATTCATTAATGCAATTCAATTAATTTATTTCAATTGGGTACATTATCAGTACACTTATGAATGCTCAATAAAAAATATAAAATTAATAAATAAATAAATTAAAAATAATTTTAAAAATAACAAGCATGCCACATGTTGCCAAGTCATCGACATGATATCCTACTTCGGAATCCTACCTAATATTATAAACGCGAAAGTTTGTATGTATAGATGTATGGATATTTGTTACTCTTTCACGCAAAAACTACTGAATGGGTTTGGATGAAATTGGGTGTTGAGGTAGCTTTTACCTTGAATAAAACATAGGCTAATTTTTATCCCAACAATCGCGGGTAAAACCGCCGGGGTCATTTAGTAAAATATAAAAGGTATAAACTTAGTTTGGTAGCTTAGAAATTAAGTTCCCCCACAAAAAAAAGCAAAGTGCCGATTTACGGGCATAAGTGATGTAATGAAATGAAACATGTCTTATATTTTTTTTTTTGTTTTATTTATACGGGAATACTCACGTTTAATTAAATCGGGTACTCCGACTATAGTTGTCTTGTGTGTCTTATGTCTTATAGAGTTGTTTTCGAAATTCCGAAAAAAATCTAGTAAAGTTGCCACGTCTTTACTAGGGCACGCCAATCATCGCCAATTAAGTAAATTCCAAAATTGACCATGATGGTATATGTAACTTTGAGACTCATTTGACTAGAGTTCCTCACAATCTTGAAATATTCAAATAATCGACACTGGCAAACGCACGGAGCGCAACATCACAATCATCATAGGATGCTTTAAGAGGAAAGAAGAAAAAAATCATACCCATCTCTTTCTTCCCCATCGGTTGTCAGTTCTTCAAGCGATGTAGCCTGCTCATTCCCACTTCAACTTGCAAACTCTGCGACCTATGTCGGTAACTTTGGTTTTTTGCGAATATCCGCCACCAAGTAGAGTAGCTTAATCCTTCCAATAAAACATAGGCTACTTTTTAATACAGAAATTGTAAGTAAAACCGCTTGGCGCAGCTAGTATTTCATAAGATAAAGCACGAAAAACTCATATTCTGGCCTTCGAGTAAATAAAAATACTTATTTATTATTCGGTCTTGCAGAGAACCGTTTAATATGAGAGGTCTTTTCCGCATTTCATAGCTTTTTATTTGATGTTCTTTTTTATTTCTCCTGTGAAACACTCCACTTTCAAAGCTTTTATATCGCCATACGCCTAACAGAAAATTACTCCAGGAACTTTGAGAGCTGGACGTAGAGGAATTACCAAACCACAGAGTTCCTAGATATGCCATCAGACGCTAGTGAAACATGAAACTCCCGTCAAATAGCTTTGCTTAGTTTGGGGCTAGATGGCGCTGTGTGAAAAATGTCCTCCGATATTTATTTATTTATTTATTTATATTTGCCATAACTATACGCACTATTTGCAGTGATAGGACTCTACTGCAGAGTCCGCCTGGGGAAGTACCACACCTTTGCCAGTTATTCAACCTCCAAGCAGTAGTGTGCAAGCATTACAGTGTTCCGGTTTGAAGAGCAAAGCTACCAGATAATTTACTGGCTATGAAGAGATTTAACATCTAATATCTCAGGGTAACGAGCGCAGTGCAGTGCGGCGCAGGATTGTGTTGCAAGTTCACAATTCTGCACTGCTACTGTTAGTGGCAGGCGTGACGCTTACCACCAGGCGAACATCTTGCTCGTCTCGTTACTTGATTGTATAAAAAATATATACCTATTTATAAAAAAAAACGCACAGACTAAGTTAAGCTTGTTCTTTTGGCAGCTCTATAGAAATCCACTCGGTGGATCAAACTGTACGTTATGTAAACACAAAAATCCCATAGGCGGGAAATCATATCCAATAAGTTAATTGAAAACAATACCGTTTGGCGTGTTTCATAATTGAATACATGAATGCACCAGGCAGTTTCCAAACAATCGCTAAAGTAACCAAAACAATGCACTGTATTTTTCGATATCTCTTACGTTATTATTTTATTACGAGTGCGACGCTACCGAGTGCGGAACGAATTCAACATTTATACAGGGTTAGTTCTAATCAGTTAGCATCCTTTTAAGGGCATATTCTGTACATAACACTTATTTATAGATCGTTTATTGATATATAGTAACAGTAAATCCTTAGTAATAACACAATACACGTGCTCATTATTTGTACTTGAATACATAATTTAGGAATGAACAACTTAAATTCAAAATTTCATTCCCCGTTTCACCCTCTTAAGGCGAAATTTAAAAAACATAGATAAACGTTGCGCTAGTTTCCAACCTTAAGCCTAAATATTAAATATTGTGATTTTTACTTTGAAAATGAAAGACTTTCCATACCCAACTTCATTCCTTTTTTCACCCCTTCGGTGGTGGAATTTTCTATCACGCTGAGTCACTCATAAATTAATTTTAAACCGTCATTCTAAACACAAAATTTGAAGATCCTAACTTAGAAATTGACGGATTTTCATACAAACTTTCATCCCCTATACCCTCTTAGGGGTGAAATTTCCAAAAACCCTTTTTTATTGGATACTTACACTTCACACAGAACACATCCACGAAATTTCATGACTCTAGAACCAGCGGTTTAGGCTGTGCGTTGATAGCTGAGTCAGGACTTTGAATTTTATATATACAGATACGTATGCATAAAAGTACTAGTACGTACGTGATTGATTTTACAAGCTTTTATTTATTTCAGCTGTGTCTGTCTGTCTGTAATCAAACCTTGTAAGTTAAATTTGACCTACTTTCCTGTTTCCGATTGAGCTGAAGTTTTGCATGCATATGTAAGTCGGATGACAATGCAATATTATTATGACATGAAGCTGACCTGATGATGGAGCTGGAAAGCATGGTGGCCATGAGAAGTCTGTAATAAAACAACGCAACCCTATCGAGTAAGGGCTTATTTGATTCGTCTTGACTTGACACCAACCTTTTTAATCATTTTATATTAACAACTATAAATAATAAAAGTTGTTTGGTTTACACTTGTTTACAGAAACTTTCAAATTATTCACAATTTTAAGTTTTTATGAGCTTTATCAGATATCAATTAAATTGATAAAAATAATATGTTAACAAAACATATATATAAAAATTCAATGCCGGTGGATGCAAATGCTTGTTGTCGTACAGTATGGCAATCCAACGGGGAGGCCTTAGTTAAGAGTAGACAAGTTGGTCACTTCTCCATAGAAACGCGGTAGTGTTACTACTCCACTATGTAATTTTGTAGGTCCAAGACTAAGTATTATATCGATTAATCTCTTCATTATCTAGGATTGTAAATTATTACGAAAGTAAAAAGTTAATAAACATGAAAGTTATGAGCCAGGAAACATCTTGTATTTTAGCTCTATTTTAACGCCACATTGGACATAAATAAATAACAAGGAATACGAAAACTCTAAAATAATTTATCAAGCGGCATAGTTTAGTCCATAAACATTTCAAATAACTTAAGTTGGAATAAATTAACTCAGAGTTTATTCAACCACATTACTGCAGCCAAAGGTCGACAAAAAAAAATTTGCGTGCTCATTTATCTTTCTTTTTACCTTTCCCACAGTTTGTTTGATGAAGAGAAAATGCTTTTTAGCCGCGCCCACCGATGAGTTCGAGCCGTCAACTTGTCGATCCTTAAGCAGTAGACGACTTCTGGCTGATGATGATGATGATGATTAGTTAACCAAAACCGATGTAGGCTCATGTCAAGATGTCCGAATTCAGGTATTATAACCGTACACGTGTTGAAAACATCTATATTTATCTTTGCATTATCTTCTTAAGTCCTCAATAAACAACGCCACAAAGAGGATTTAATTACACGAAGAGAATTAAAATTTTACTAGAAAACATGCTTTACGGAAAAGGCTGAAGCGAAGTTTATACCCGTTTTAAAAGCATTCATTTACGCAGCTTTTTAATGCTTTCGAATAACGCGTTGTGCAAATAGAGGTAACAATGTCTCGGTGGAGAGGGGTCGCGGGCGTCCTGTCCAAACACTGCTTACCTACCGCTGTACCGCTTTTAACTAAACTGCTGGCAAATCCCTCATTATGTTCGACAACTGCCTTTACTTATTCATGGTGATTTGTGTTGGTAACTTTGTTCGTAGTTTTAGAGGTCTCTGCCTCAGAACTTTGAAGCTAATGTTGAAGCTCAGTGAAGCTTCTGAATAAAACACAGCGTACATTTTCAGACTAGGTGAGCTAAATAATGTAATCTAGGTTTAAATTCGTTAGTACCTCAATTTATTCATCATTACATTGTTTAATGTTAAGTTAGTTTTAATACTATTATGGCTCACTAAGCTTACCGATATTAACAACACGGGCTTGATGGTGACCGAACAATTACCAACGCGCCAGGAAACATTTTAAACACATTTTACCACCTGAACGCAACAACAAAGCAAGACATTCCAGAATTAATATAGAGTTCATTTTACGGCCTCTCCGGAAGCGAATAACTTTTTGTTTAACGCGTCTCTGTTTTAAGTTGCGCTTAACACAGAACCCAGCGAGGGAGCGGTTCAAACTTTTCTGGAGGCAGTTTGAACGACTCGGGCTTAATTAGGCCGTGGACCGTTTCATTAGAAAAATTAATAAGCATGACGGTCGGCTCCACCGATGGACGTTAATGAGAGGCGCCAAATGAGAACGAAAAACTCTTTACAAAGTACGTGACAAATTGGTGACATTTGACGAGATAATATTAACGACCTCAAGATACGAGAACTTAGTCACTGTACAAATCAAAGAAAAGTTTACGCACAGGCAATTTAAAAAAATACATAATAATCCGTTAGATAGTGTTGGCGAGACATGATTCTGAATAGTATACCTAGACTGTGGTACGTAGTACTATTATTTCTTCTATGTATGTGGTTTTAAATGACTGCACGTCAAAAAAATAAAAATAAAGCTCATTTCTTTTACATCAGTTCTGGCATGTTTTTTATGGTTATTGTTTGTTTAACAAAGTACTTGCCCATGGCTTTCCTATGCTTTTGTTCTTCCACAGCACAAATTAATATGTGAGATTTAGTAATTAGTAGTGTGTTTGCTTTTCATTAAACAAATGCGAAAAAAAGATAATGTCTCGTCAGCGCATCTTTGGTAGTAGAACTACATTCCGTCAGCTGTCAGAAAACGTCCCATTATGTCAGGAACCGATTAGTAGGCAAATATTCAACGGGTTTGCTATTCAGGTTTGCTTTGACAAGTAGATACAATCCCGTACATCCCGTAGAACAAATTTAATGTCGTTGGTACACGCAGTCGCGTAACTGCAGCGGCCGGGTATTTTGCATGCAAAGGATTTCAAATCGATTCCTGCCTGGGAGCAAATATTTGGTCTGCCTAAGACAAGTATTTGTCTCGGATCTGGGTTTGGGTTTGTGTTTGAGCTGAGTTGGCGTTCTAGTGTAACTTTAGATAGAATATTCAAATGTCAAGAATGTGTTGCTAAGGGCCCTTAATAGTTAGGCATGATAAGGTTTGTTGGGGAATTGGACCGGAAATATGACAAACATACGCGCCAGTATGCTTACAATTATGTAATCAAAATATAGATGTTTGTTCAGTGTCTGGGTATTGTATGTATTATAAGTACGTATTTACAAACAAGAAAATATGTATTCTATATATCAGCTATCTGGTTCCCCTAATACAAGCAAAGATATAATATAATACTATACAATATACATACAAGCTTTGCTTAGCTTGAGGCTATAGATGGCTTTGTGTCAAAAATGTCCACTAACAGTATTGTAGCGCCATTTTTAAAATGAGGTACATTTTATAAAGAAGTTATGATATGTGTTAAATTAGAGTGGAGATCCATGACCCGAAGCTGTGCTAAGATAGGCTGGGTCTAATTTCTATTTAATTCAATTTCAATTCTATTTATTCTTATAAAATGCAGCTTACAGGTTTATTTCTACGCGTTACATTTTTAAATATTTTTTTTCAAGATTTAATAGGTTTCTTCTGTGATTTATTTTTTGTTAACTAGCATCTCCTGCGGTTTCGCCCTACAGTAGCCATTACTTTTGCTGCAGTGACCATTATTTTAGACATAGCGATCATTATTTTAGACATAGCGATCATTATTTTTGCGACTATACGTTTATCCCAGGTATTATTACGCATTTGCTATCTAGTTTCCATATTACAAGCTTTGCTTAGTTTGGGGCTAGATGGCGCTGTGTGAAAAAAATGTTCTGCGTTTTTTTTTTTTTTAAATTTATTTATTACACACTAAACTTTATTCAAATCCAGCACTTATTAAAATAAGTAGAAACAAATGTAGACGCTTATACACATAGTCTTGGTGCTCACTGGTACTATGATTTCTTAATTTTTTCTGTTATATAAAAGAAAATAACATCAAATTCAACCAATAACGGACAAACTTTTTAAAAAAGTATCCAGCGACTTCAACAATTCTGGGACCATAATATCTTGAGAGTATATGTATACCCTTTCAAAATGGGTCCATTATTTACGAGAAATAATTGATGAACAAACATAAAAAAGAACAAAGTCGAACACAGAACACTTTTTTTTTAAATCAGTCAAAACTCCATTTCAACCAAGCCGCACTACGATGGAGATGCAATAAAATGATACTTGATGCTTACCTACTATAGAAAATGTCACACTAACAAGACAGACAGATGGCGTCACTCAAAATAACGACATTAAAGGACACGTGTATCGATGAGGAGATGGGTCCGCCGACACAAATGATCGGCAAAATTTCCCCGGGGGTCCGCTCGCCATTCGCTGTCTCTCACTGTTTTATTTTCACCGGGAACGAGTAGGGTTGCCCATAACTTTTGAGAATGAGGTTCATAACACCGAAATTGGCAGCCGAGTATCGCCAAAATTGCACCTGAGTAAGACTTTACATGTCATCTCTACCGTATATATTTACCTGAATTCTAGAACATTTTATGTAGATCTTCCTAACATGTCCTTACTATGTATTGTATCGTGTATTATCTGAAATATTTAGAGTCTGCTCGTATTCAAACCCTAATCGAAAAGGATTTAAAAACTACGTAAACTACTTTCACTATCTCCGATCTGTAGAACACTACAGACGAATGGCGAAGAAAATTGGAAATTTGGCGCTTCAAAAGTAGACCTAACTAGCAGTGGAATGTTGAAAGTCTGATATAAAATTATTAGCAACAAACTAAAATCATATAGTGTTAATAAAATGTAATCTACACCATGAATCTACACTCTACAGCATATGTCGACCAAGAAACAATTAAAGCCGAAGCATCGAATACCAACCCTACACAAGGGCACGTTAACACTACACGCACACTCTCACATAAGTACACACACATAAATTGTTAAGCATCGAGTGGTGTCCGCGACAATTTCCCACGAGTGCGGCCGCCGATGCCGGACGGACGAGCGATATTTATTTTTATCTACCACCGGTAATTACACTGTACGAGGAAAACACTCGGACACTTATGTGTTTATACTGTTTATATACATGAAATGATTGTGTTCATACCTATTTATATATTTGTTTCATGTTTATAGGTAGGTACGTAATCATTTCATACTAAAACATCACTGAAGTTAAGGAGCGCAAGACTCGGATAGTTTTTGGATGAGTGACCGCCATCGATCCTTTTTCTTTGATTCCTTAAAAAATTAACGCGATAGGGGCTTATATTGTCAGTTCCGGTTGTTTGTCTTATAACTGAAATAGTCAAACTATATGTCTGAGGTCATTCTGCCATCGGAAGGCATGAACACTCCGTTTCTTGGAGGATTTAGCTCCTCTCTCAAACAACTCCGTTTTTTGTTACGTCGACTGCTCCGTTTTTACGATTAACAATAATTTGTCACTGTAACAAAAAACGGTATGTATCATCACCTATAAGAATATACGTATACCTATATAGCAATTTCTTGTTATTTATCTTTGGATTATTATATATCTACGTAATCTACTTAAATATTTCTAGAATTAGTGATTAAAAGACGTACAAACCTTTGCAGCGCTACATCTATGGTTTTTTTTGTGCCTGCAATTTTCATCACTTGTAAACATTTCTATCATAATATCATCACTTAGACACACACCTGACCTCACACACATCACAGCTCACCTGATGAGGTGAGCTGTGATGTGTGTGGTGTGGCGCTAGCCTATTCTTTCATTTAAAATAAATTCAGGCTGTGCCCAGCAACTGCTACCTAATCACGAGCTTTTTTGTATTTATTTAATTGTATTTTTGAAACTACACACTACTGTTTTTTTTTAACTCTATCATTCGAGGTACCTACTCACTTTGCATATTGACTTATCGTAGCTGATAGCAATGGTATTTTGTTAATAGGGTACCTATTGCACTTGTTTTTAGTACTTAGTTCTAACGTTACAAAATCATAAACCATAGATTAAACCATACTTGCTGGGTACTGAGGCAACGAAACATAAGTAAATGGTTATAAATGGCAGTTCAGAATTGGAGGTCATATAAATGTAAGATGTGACTTTTACTTAACATTTAGCGAGATAAGGATTATCTATCGCTTAAACTAGAGCTAACTCGAACTTGAATCTTTAACACATTACTCCCTCCTTGATACGAAATTTTATAATCTTATCCCCAAGAAATTCATACGGTTAATGCGAAAACTTTCAAGGCTGATTAAAACGGCCCAAAAGTGAGTTTATTGTGTTAGAAAGTTATGCCATCGATAAAGGCTCCCCGAAGCATACCTACATTGCCATGATCGGCTCTGGGCGCGGCCTAAGTTAGCTAAAACTCGGTATCGGACTATAACTCGATATCGGAACCCTTGTAACCAAGTTAGAGAATTACAGCAATCTGTCATACGTCGAAACATTGCCATAGCTCGAGATCATAAATATCCCTTTGAATAAATAGCCCTCGGATAACGCAATCAACATCTTGGGAATTCCTAATACAAATCAATATGTAACTTGAATCGAGAAAGGGATCGAGCCAATGTTAGCTAAGTACCCCAATCTTATTAAATCACATAATTCGAGAGATTGATTCTTGTGTTAGCCTGCGTACCTAAATCTTTTTGTTTTGGTATATCAATGTTTTTGTTTACAGGTAAGCCTTCTATATAACGCACCCTAGGCTAAGTTAATATTTGCATTGCAAATGAAACTGTCAATCTTTCGCGATTTGAATACATAATTATGTTAACACCGGAACTTAATCACGCACAAAATAATAAATGTAATTTTTATTTAATCGATGTTTCGGCCATGTTTCAGTGGCCGTAGCCAAGAGCTGACTGGAGAATGAGGGTCGCATTAGCGAAAAATAAGAGTCTTGTGGGCTCCTCATTTGGTCGCCTCTTCATGCTCAGTTCGTCTTGTAAAAACGTAGGGTTCTTACCACGACACACTACACTGACGGTATCAGCAGATATAGATAGAGATCATCAACGATACGAACACTTGCCTATAACGAGATTCCAAGACGCCGACAACCTTCCATCTTCTTGATTTAAATTGCGATGTTTGTTGCATTGCAGTCCATAATTAATTTATTCTTCATACTATCATCTAATTGATAATAATGTGCGGCAAAAATGAAAGATTAAGGTCTTACACTTTGCTGGGGCCCTTGGGCACACAAGAAAAGGGGCTCTTTTGGAAAGTAAAGAAAGCTAATTATACTAACATTTTTCTATTGGAGTTTTTGTCTTAAATCGATCCTAACTAAGCCAAATAAGTCACAATCAAGACAAATGTTATGGAAATTTTATCTAAAAGAAAAAAAGGCAAAGTTTTACTTGATTTTGTCTTAATTTGGTTAAATAAAATCGACATAATTTTGACTTTTATTTTATTTTAGACCCGGGTGCTTACTTGCTGACAAAAATGTTTTGAGAATTAATTTGAGAGAAATTTTCGGTCCTTCGGGGCCCCCTAAGGATGAGAGCCCAGGGCACGGGCCCCGTGTTCCTTTATGGTAAAGACGGTACTGCCAAAGATAGAACCAATAGGGTTGAGTATCATGTCTTAGGAGAGGTCCGTTTCTAGTGTGGCTTACGCCTTATGGTAGAGCGCAGTCTGCGGCTAGTGCAAAATCCTCTGTTTATCGAAATAAAAAACAATAAGCAGCTTGGCAGCTGAAGGATTGAAGTTACCCGTTAAAGTGGCGCTCGTGGTGGTCGCAGCTAGGTCGCGGCGGGCCGGCGCGCCGCCGCCCGCATGCTATCAGCTGGCCGGCGCAGCCATCTCGCCCGCGCGCGCTTCCTCTCACCGCCCGGCGCCTGCGCACACAACAACCGCGCTATATTAGTATAATAGGCTAGGCTGGCTTCATCATCACCCAGAAGACGTCCACAGCTGGATAAAAGCATCCCCCTTGATATGGGGTTGCCATAATTCCCACGCTTGTTGCCTGTCTTTCAGTGGTTCTGAATGCAATTTAATGACATAGCCAGATTAGCCAGGTCAGGGCTAGGCAAGCCTTAATTAAAATGTATTTATGTTAGTCAGCGTAACAGATACAGTTAGAATTAATGATTATCGGTAGTTATTAATAATAACAGCATCAAATGGTTAATGTGATGAATATCAGATAACAATTTATACCATTTATTATTACAACAACAAGGTAGGAACAAAAACAAACAGGTTAAACAGGGTCATTTAAACAATTTCGGTAGAATTATAAAAAGCGGAAAAAGTGATTATTAACTTTATTCGTTTTTTTTTTTTATTAAACTCGGTAACTATCAATATTTCTCAATTTATTACACCAAGCCATTATTTATAGTAATTTATTTTTTTCGGTGACCAAGGGTATTTTTTTTTTCATCAATAGGTTCAATGACCATTTTTTTCGTAGATTTCTAGGCAAGCGTGCTCCATTGCAGACTGCTTCTTCCCTTAACATCAGGCAAGATGGTAGTTAAACGTAAGCCCACGTTTATTAATAAGACAAGTTCAGACGGACGCCTACAGAAAGGCAAACTATATCAATATAACCAGTTATTAAAGTCAAAACAAGCTATTGTTTCACGTGAGTAAAACGGAAAAGATGCCGCAAACTCTCAGCTTCTGTCGAACAATTGTATTTATTGCATTGTAAAAACACTTTATGAACGTCAGTATAATTGAGTTAGAGTATTTTAAAACAATAGCGTTGGCCGATTTACTCCGCTACTGAAACTAAAATATTACACTTTTCATAGCAGCTTTTAATACCTATCTACTAGAAAATAACTATTTCCAGACGTTTATTTGCCCCAGTAACTCAGACTTCGGCTTAAACTTTATCTAAAATCGAAATGTAACAGCATGAAAGTCTACAGATTCAAGAAAATTCATTTCTCAGCAACACATAAAATTTTATAACCAAAGGTAGTGCAAGCATTCTACGGATTGCCAGGAATGGCTACGAGACTATGATAGTTGCTACGAAGCTACAGTGTTGCTACGAGACTGCTAGAGATGCTACGAAGCCACGGAGTTGCTACTATATTTAGAAAGAGCGTTGCGGTGCAAAATTAAATGCAAGCGTTAAAAACGGAACATGGCTGAAACAAATCGATGCTAGTTTATTAATACGGTTGCAGTCACGGCTGCCAAGTTAAGGGCTAGATGGGAGATCGGGGTCATCTTCTGAACTGCGATGTGAGGGTGGACATTTCACACTACTCCATCTAACCACCGCTAACCGAGAAGACGCTGTTGCCCGTCCTCCAGTGGTTCTCGGTGCAGTTATATGGCGTAACCTGGTCCAAAAGATTTTTTAGTAAATCCTTATTCATAAAACACCCAGTCACAGAACAAACATCTATATTCTTCTCATAAATGTTTTTTTTTCCAACCATTGCAAGTTCTATACAGGGTTAGTTCTAATCAGTTAGCATCCTTTTAAGGGCATATTCTGTACATTAACATAAACAACTTTTACTATGGGGTCAACATAGAAAACAAAAAAAACAGCTGTTCCATACATTTTGCCCATGGTCGGTGAATATTTTGTATACAACAACTGTAAATTTTTTCGCGATTTTAATGTTGCCTCCATAGTAAAAGTTGTTTTTTTTTGTACATAATATGCCCTTAAAAGGATGCTAACTGATTAGAACTAACCCTGTATATTATCTCGCTTACTATGGTATCCACAGCGACAGTATCAGTTTATGGTTGCGCTTAGCATCCCAGACATCTATATATCCATACTTCACAATTAGTAGAGTACGAGACGTTAAAACCGCGAAACTCAATTTAAACATGTAGCGAAAACTGGCGAAGTGGTGAGTTCAAATAGGTGTAGGAAATAGATAAAGTTCACGATAGACTGTCGTGCGGTGAAACACGCGGGCGTCACTAACTTTGTTTGCAGATAACTCGTTCATATTCCACATCTATTGTTTATGGAAGTCAACGATTGTTTGCACCCTGTACAAATAAAACTCCTGCTGCTAGGAAGCTACCAGTGTTTGGGATGATAAAGCAAAATGCTCCTCCGATTCAGAATACGGATGCCTCGAATAACAAATAGAATGGGACGTGATGTGCAATCGATATGAGATGATTTATCTAATTGATTACACAGAACATTTTGATAGAGGAACATATTTTTCCTAGTTCTAGCGAACAATTATTTTTAGGTAGGCCCTTGGGGGAGTCAGGTATCTACCAGAACTCTTCGATTATTTGATAGCTGAATACTCAAAAGTAGATAACGTTACATGTCTGAAATGTTTGTCGTTTCGATACATAACAATTCTAGAAAATTACTACAAGTCTCATACTACAACTGGTACGACAAGTTTTTTTGTGTGTAATCGACGACAACTTAACCACTTTTATAAGACTTTGGTCACTGGTACATTTCTGAACAACTTTAAAATGTGAATATGTAAAAAATCGTTTCAGGGTTGCGAAGCTATGAAGATCGGTAAATCACTATTTGTTGCATAAAATAGTCATTGACTGTACGAAACGAAGATTTTGAAGTCCACGGGAAAGAATCTCCTTTTTTGATGTGTATCTTATATCTGTATTCAGTTAGTTGAATACAATGCTATTTTAAATTTTAACGTTACCTTTTATTGTTTGTGAATAAATAGACAAATAAATAGAGTTACATAGATGGACAGGACAATTTTAAGATTTCTAAGCAAAGTACGTACCTACAAGTTCGATTCGGCCTCCTAATAATCATATAAAATATATCAAAAAGTTTCTAGAGTATCAACAATACAAATACAATGATAAAAAAAACATTTACAAATTATGCTACCGAGTCTAAGAGTGACTTTCCCGAACACTGTTACTATAATTACGTACAGATATGCAAGGCTGCAATGTTAAGTGAATAATAACAACGGCCAGCTTCCAAGCACAAATTTCAACAAGTTATGTAGACATTTATGCACATAATGCTTTTCATTAGGTTAGAAAATCCAATTACCAACACTAAATTGGCCAAAATTTACAAGCAACTTAATTATAACATTACAACAACCACAAAAATTATTTTGCTTACAACAAAGGCAACGATATTGAGATTTTCTTCCGAGTTCAAAGAGACAAAGGGAAAATAATTCATCGTCAAGCTTAAAAATAGGTGTATAGCGAAGCAAGAGCAATATAGGGAGAATACTTCTTCTAACTTTTATTACGGCCTTCCGCGAGCTCACTGTTTATGTCGCCTGCCGTTTATTACGGAGACGAGATATTTTTTATGAACCTTTGCAAGCGTACACCTATAAAATATCGTTTATCTATTTAAATGTAAAATTGTTCTCTTACATTATGTTTTGGGAGTACAAAGGGGAATACGGTATCAGTATCTCCGCTCCGCTAGTTTCGATATTACAATGCGCAGGGAACAGACGAAAAGGAAACAAAGGGAGCCAAGCTGCTCCCGGAAACAAACCAATACTCAACCATTACTGCTTTCAAAGGCTATATAGATACGTTCAATATACGGAAAGGTGAACTCTACAAACTCACATTTACGTCAGAGCTCTGATTTAAAAGTTGTGTTAAACACGAGTTGGCCATTTCTCGTCAGTCACGTGCGAAACAGACGACGTTTTATCAGTACCAAGCTGGTTTTGACACGCTCGTTCTCTAAAATGTTTTTGTTGTTCCACAGACTCCGGCAGGACTGTATACATGAGTAGATATGTCACATTCCGCAACAGTAAACACACGCAACAATCCTCGGTACAGTTTTTCAAACGGCACTCACCAAAACATGCCCCAGAAACCTTTCCAGCCAAGCGAACTGACGGGCATTCTCATATTGTCATTTCTTTGACTGCTCCCATTGTGGGCGCCATTTCTCTTAATGTACGGCAATGGTCTCGAAAATAGCATTCGCTCTTTTGCATTACCATTCCACTGCCCGGCTGTCTAAGTTAAATGGGCCGTTATAAAATTAGGAAATCCATTCGCGTACGGACTCGCTATATTCGCGCCGTTAATGTTGTAGTTCCATAGGTAATAGCCTTTATGGGCTTCGAAGAATGTTATTACGAGGCATTATGAAATACCTGCGAGAGTGTCGCTGCTGTGACGATGCATAGGTGTTCCTTATAATTATGAACCTATATTCCATTACTCTTGTTAGTTGGCTTAGGCAGTGAGCGAGGTACCCCATCGGAGTTCTCCTAAAAGCTTTTGTACAATCTACTAAACGGTACCGGCAGCTCAACTCCCAAAAGCTTAATGTGTTTGTAGCCTACGTCAAACTACATTTAGTTTCGAGTAGGTTTCCATAATAACCATTCACATCAACAGCCAGAAGACGTCTACTACTGGATGAAAGCCCCCTTAAAAGGGGCTTTGCCATAATCCCCACGCTTGGCAGACGGCTTGGGGATCGCAGAGCTCACCACTGTTAACAGAGAGGACGCTGATGACCGTCCTCTGCTGGATCTGGAAGCAGTTTTAAGACATACCTGGGTATAATCCATTAGCATAATAATAAGCATTAATCCAGCTTAATTCGTATAAAGTGATCTTTTTCTTAATTTTAATCTCGGTATTCTGTTTTGGATTTTTATGAGACTTCGAAGTTTTTTTAGTATGATTTCTGCCCGCATCAAAAAACGATAACAAAAGCGTAAGATGAAATCGAGTTGATAGAGCTCTCTTGGTCTCAGTCTTGGATACAGGTAGCTCTTAATTATCTTACAAATAGGTAAGCTTTCAATACGAGCTTCTTGTCAGTACCATTTCAAAGGCTGTGACGTCGTAGAATAAACTAGCAGGTTTACATCCGTATTGCAGATTCAAGGGGACGACGTTCCCATTCCCAAACGGGGACCGTTTTACAACCGTATCGCCGGCGCTTTGTGGCAACTGTAGATATCGATGAAAGATATAAGTATCACCATTCTAAGGCTTAGGTACATAAATCTTGTTCAATCTCATGCGCTGCCCTTAATCTTTCCGATTCCAAACAACGTTAGACTTGAAATTTATTGTATCACATAATATCGATAGGTAGGTAAATTCGTATAGAGTCCACTTGACCTATAATTTAGTAAGTGTTTAAGGCTCAGAATGCTGAGCGCCGCTATCTCGCTTGCGTATATCAACATTTTTTAATCACAAAAACACCACTGAATATAGTTATGAAAAATCGCAGTCGGTGAAATTACTGAGAAAAACATTACAAAGGTTTAGATGAGTTTTGGAGGGAGCACGGAAAAATCCTGTCGTTGCATTCTATTATTTTCTTAAACTTGTGTTTTTTCGCGAATTAATGATTAAAAATGGTGGTGTTTTATTCATTGAGTGTTGAATTACATGCACGAGTGTGGGCAAGTGATATAATGTGGTGAAACATGTCTTTTCGTGTTGTTTTCAAAACTCCGTAGAAGCTCATAGCAAAGTCACCACAACTTTACTGGAGCATGACTTGGACTCGACTATGACTAATTTCGTGTGACTGACTGTGATATCATGACATATTTGACTTGATTTTAATATAAATACTTGAAAATTCTTAAACTTGACACTGGCAGAATGCACAACATACAATGCCAAGACAAAGAAAAAAAAAAAAAAAAAAAGCTTTAGATATAAACAAAATTTCGATCCAAGCAAGTTTTCATTCATAAAACTGGGCCTCATCTATAATCCTATTTTTAGGTACTAAATCTTGTTTAGATTCTAATGTTTTTTTTTGCTGAATCTTTGTTATGTTATTCTCAACAATTGCACTGACTGCGTTCTTTCATTTTCATATTCAGTGATTATATCTTCAAATATGGTGAAACGTGCGACCGAGATAGCGGCGCGTGTTGATCTGGGGCTAACAAAGACCAAATCGAAGTATTGGTCTTCGGGCAGCATATTTGGGATGGTAACTACTTAAGCCTAAAGGAACTTATAGGCCAATTGTACAGACTTAGAGTCACTGTTCTGGTTCTCAGAAATCACATGAATCGATTTTTGTCAAGCGGGCCCACAAATCATTTATCTCACGGTAGTGCTCAGTTGTGAATGTGTAGGTAGGTGAGATATTTTTTATATGGGACAACTACATTTCTAACCCTATTCCCTATCAGCACCACGGAAAAGTCCTGGAAAATCGAGAATAAGTAATCAAATCCATGAACAATACTAAAGTAGTTCCTACTAATACTAAAGTAGGTACCTATCTACTGTTGTATTCAGGTATTTGGCAAAAAAATTGGTCTCGCAATTCAATTAAATCAATTGATGTGATGTGATGTGATGATGAGGCAGAAATTTCAATCGACTTTTTATACCTACATCACGAAAACGTCAATCTAATACATCAATTTATCTAATACTATAAATAATCAATGTCCTGACTGACTCACTGACACACAACGCACAGCCTTATCCGCTGGTCGTACAGACTTGAAATTTGGAGGGTGTATTTTTCGTGAGAGGAGTTTACTAAGAAAGGATTTTTCGAAATTCACCCCTTAGGGGGGTAAAAATAGGTAAAAAAGTTGTCTGAAAGTATTGATTTGTATTTGGATAGTTCATTTAAAATGAAATAAAACAATTTTTTGACATAAAATGAATGGGGGGGACATAAAATGAATGGGGGGTGAAATGAGAGTGACATTTTGTATAGAAAAATCTTTGTTTTTGATATTATAGTGTTTTTAGTGATTGGTAATAAGTATAGTAAAAATAGTGATTAAAATTGGTAAGTATTTGGATAATTATTTTAAAATGAAATATCGTATTTATGGTATTGACTTAAAACGGCGCTGGGGTGAAATTTTGTATGGAAAGTTTATTAAATATTTTGTATGAAGTATTTTCACGCTTTGAATTTTTCTATTTGTATTTGAATTTACTGTTTAAGCTTTAATAACATAGAAAGTTATTTGTTTTTAAGTTATAGTAATTAAAATTAGTATTTCGATTGTTCAATTGAAATAAATTATGGTATTAAAAAAATATTAACAGGAATGATAAGAGAGTGAAATGGGGGATGGAATGTTATGTGGAAAGTACTTTGTATAGCGATGAACGTTGGTATATGAAACAGTTCATTAAAAAACATAATGTGGTACCTATTTTTAATACATTTTGATAGGGATGACTTAAGGGGGTAAAAAAAAAACAAAAAAAAAATGGGCGGGTTAAACTTTGTATAGAAAGTTCTTTGTGTTAATCAAGACTGTTTAATACAATAATATTTTTTGCTAGGGTCAACCCTAAAGTGGTGAATATGGGGAGGAAAAAAAATTAAGCCGGCAGCTCAACTCCCAAAAGCTTAATGTGTTTGTAGCCTACGTCAAACTACATTTAGTTTCGAGTAGGTTTCCATAATAACCATTCACATCAACAGCCAGAAGACGTCTACTACTGGATGAAAGCCCCCTTAAAAGGGGCTTTGCCATAATCCCCACGCTTGGCAGACGGCTTGGGGATCGCAGAGCTCACCACTGTTAACAGAGAGGACGCTGATGACCGTCCTCTGCTGGATCTGGAAGCAGTTTTAAGACATACCTGGGTATAATCCATTAGCATAATAATAAGCATTAATCCAGCTTAATTCGTATAAAGTGATCTTTTTCTTAATTTTAATCTCGGTATTCTGTTTTGGATTTTTATGAGACTTCGAAGTTTTTTTAGTATGATTTCTGCCCGCATCAAAAAACGATAACAAAAGCGTAAGATGAAATCGAGTTGATAGAGCTCTCTTGGTCTCAGTCTTGGATACAGGTAGCTCTTAATTATCTTACAAATAGGTAAGCTTTCAATACGAGCTTCTTGTCAGTACCATTTCAAAGGCTGTGACGTCGTAGAATAAACTAGCAGGTTTACATCCGTATTGCAGATTCAAGGGGACGACGTTCCCATTCCCAAACGGGGACCGTTTTACAACCGTATCGCCGGCGCTTTGTGGCAACTGTAGATATCGATGAAAGATATAGGTATCACCATTCTAAGGCTTAGGTACATAAATCTTGTTCAATCTCATGCGCTGCCCTTAATCTTTCCGATTCCAAACAACGTTAGACTTGAAATTTATTGTATCACATAATATCGATAGGTAGGTAAATTCGTATAGAGTCCACTTGACCTATAATTTAGTAAGTGTTTAAGGCTCAGAATGCTGAGCGCCGCTATCTCGCTTGCGTATATCAACATTTTTTAATCACAAAAACACCACTGAATATAGTTATGAAAAATCGCAGTCGGTGAAATTACTGAGAAAAACATTACAAAGGTTTAGATGAGTTTTGGAGGGAGCACGGAAAAATCCTGTCGTTGCATTCTATTATTTTCTTAAACTTGTGTTTTTTCGCGAATTAATGATTAAAAATGGTGGTGTTTTATTCATTGAGTGTTGAATTACATGCACGAGTGTGGGCAAGTGATATAATGTGGTGAAACATGTCTTTTCGTGTTGTTTTCAAAACTCCGTAGAAGCTCATAGCAAAGTCACCACAACTTTACTGGAGCATGACTTGGACTCGACTATGACTAATTTCGTGTGACTGACTGTGATATCATGACATATTTGACTTGATTTTAATATAAATACTTGAAAATTCTTAAACTTGACACTGGCAGAATGCACAACATACAATGCCAAGACAAAGAAAAAAAAAAAAAAAAAAAGCTTTAGATATAAACAAAATTTCGATCCAAGCAAGTTTTCATTCATAAAACTGGGCCTCAACTATAATCCTATTTTTAGGTACTAAATCTTGTTTAGATTCTAATGTTTTTTTTTGCTGAATCTTTGTTATGTTATTCTCAACAATTGCACTGACTGCGTTCTTTCATTTTCATATTCAGTGATTATATCTTCAAATATGGTGAAACGTGCGACCGAGATAGCGGCGCGTGTTGATCTGGGGCTAACAAAGACCAAATCGAAGTATTAGTCTTCGGGCAGCATATTTGGGATGGTAACTACTTAAGCCTAAAGGAACTTATAGGCCAATTGTACAGACTTAGAGTCACTGTTCTGGTTCTCAGAAATCACATGAATCGATTTTTGTCAAGCGGGCCCACAAATCATTTATCTCACGGTAGTGCTCAGTTGTGAATGTGTAGGTAGGTGAGATATTTTTTATATGGGACAAGTACATTTCTAACCCTATTCCCTATCAGCACCACGGAAAAGTCCTGGAAAATCGAGAATAAGTAATCAAATCCATGAATAATACTAAAGTAGTTCCTACTAATACTAAAGTAGGTACCTATCTACTGTTGTATTCAGGTATTTGGCAAAAAAATTGGTCTCGCAATTCAATTAAATCAATTGATGTTACTATGAGGCAGAAATTTCAATCGACTTTTTATACCTACATCACGAAAACGTCAATCTAATATATACATTTATCTAATACTATAAAGAATCAATGTCCTGACTGACTCACTGACACACAACGCACAGCCTTATCCGCTGGTCGTACAGACTTGAAATTTGGAGGGTGTATTTGTCGTGAGAGGAGTTTACTAAGAAAGGATTTTTCGAATCTCACCCCTTAGGGGGGTAAAAATAGGTGAAAAAGTTGTCTGAAAGTATTGATTTGTATTTGGATAGCTCATTTAAATAAAAATAAAACTGTTTTCAATTATTTTTTGACATGGGGGGTGAAATGAGAGTGACATTTTGTATAGCAAAATCTTTGTTTTTGAAATTATAGTGTTTTTTAGTGATTGGTAATAAGTATAGTAAAAATAGTGATTAAAATTGGTAAGTATTTGGATAATTATTTTAAAATTAAATATCGTATTTATGGTATTGACTTAAAACGGCGATGGGGTGAAATTTTGTATGGAAAGTTTATTGAATATTTTATTAAGTATTTTCACGCTTTGAATTTTTCTATTTGTCTTTGAATTTATCTTACTGTTTAAGCTTTAATAACATGGAAAGTTATTTGTTTTTAAGTAATAGTAATTAAAATTAGTATTTCGATAGTTCAATTGAAATAAAATATGGTATTAAAAAAATATTAACAGGAAATGATAAGAATGATAAGAGAGTGAAATGGGGGATGGAATGTTATGTGGAAAGTTCTTTGTTTTTGTATAGCGATGAACGTTGGTATATGAAACAGTTCATTAAAAAACAAAATGTGGTACCTATTTTTAATACATTTTGATGATGACTTAAAGGAGTAAATGGGCGGGTTAAACTTTGTTTAGAAAGTTCTTTGTGTTAATCAAGACTTTTTAATACAATAATATTTTTTGCTAGGGTTGATCTAAAGTGGTGAAGATGGGGAGGAAAAAAAATTAACCCAGCGGTATGGAAGATATCTGGGAGCGAGCGAATTTCTTCCGTACGCGGTCGGAGTCGCAGGCGACCTCTAGTCTAGTATCATATAATTATCTTCAAGATAGTCGACTCGAGTTCATAATATTTATTCAGCGAAGCTGGAAAGTAAATACAAGCCCCGTTCAAGAATTTTGCTGACACGCGCTATCTTCGGAAATGTTTTTTCATTTCCCTTAGAAAATTCATTCGATTTCGCCTCATAAGACTGTTCCCATCTACATTTTCCGCGCTCTCTTTCTCTATCGCTTTCTTTCTGCGTAATTGTCTATTTTGAAAGTTATTACAGTTTTCACTGCGAATACTCTTGGCCACCGCTATTCTCCGTTCTTTTATAATTTTCTGAAGAAATTCAAATTGAGAAAGTAATTCAAAGGAACTTATTATCTAGGAGGCTCTTTAACTCACGTTACAAGTTTCTCTTTCATTTTACTTGGATTAATTATGAGAAATCATTCGTGAAGGCTGTAGAAGCTGAGCGGCTACGGAATGCTCTTGTTTTGAAGTAGAATATAAACAGGTAGGTATCATACAATCACTTTGTTTGTACTTTTGAAAGTTTTCCGTCCATACTTTTGTTTAATAATTAATAATAATAATTTTGTTTAATAATTGGCCTATTCTTCAAATATAAAAATTAATCCAATAATCTGCCCAATCCATAAAACTGACGAATAGTGAATTTGCCATATTAAGAATCTGTCCTACACCGAATATTCCTATTAAGACCGAACAATCCTATTACAAGTATACCTACTATACCTACCTCTACTATACTTAGATTAAGACCACACGAGATTATTCGTCACGCGATGCCACGTCAAGATTACAAGGTACCAGCAGTGCCTCGCGATTTCATCTACTTATCGTACAGGAACCATATATTTTTCCGGGATAAAAGTAAATAGCATATTAGGTATGTCTTAATCCAGGGTAAAAACTACGTCTAAATTCTATCCAACACCGTTCATCCGTTATGGTAGCGCTCGTGGCGTAGCTTGACTAGGTGGTTCTAAAACAGTGGTTCTTAACCTTTTAGTGGTGAGGGACCATTTGTATAGGGTCCATGTCTTGCCATGGAACACTTACTGCTTAGAGGTAAATACAGTAAATGATTGTTGTAATAAAGGATGTTTCTATCTATAAATAAAACATACAAACAACTGTTCAAAACGGTGACGGCTCTGTCCGCTACTTTACTCGTAGCGCAACTCTCACCACGCATCGTTGTGTCGACTCATTGTTACTTCTTAAAAATGTAAAACTTTTGATGGTTTCGCGGACCACTCTCAGGGACCACACCAGTGGTCTGCGGACCACCGGTTAAGAACCACTGTTCTAAACGTTCACCGATGTTAGGCCGATGTTATCCGGTCAGTCTTCGGATGGGTTACCGTGAGTGGCATTTACATCTGAGCGCTACCATGGGCAATTGACATGTTAAATTGTTGATCCCGGTTGTTTGTTCTAGATTTCTGAAACAACAACAGTCAAGCCATGTCAGAGGCCTTCGGGCGGCACATTAACTCTGACACTAGGGCTCGCAAGCTTATACGAACTTGCTTTATCTGTTATGGAATATAGTGGCAACTAATATACTGACACCGAAACATATTATATTTTCGTAGTATTTAGGAGTAGTGATATAATCGTTTTTTACATGTAGAAAACGCAATAGAGTAAAGATGAACTTGATTATGAATTTCATGACAAAATTAAAATATATAGTCCTATTCTGATTGATAAAAAATATTATTCCAGATTTTGAAATGAGCAAAGGAAATTAATATCGATTTTGCCCAGTAGCTCGAAGATTCAATGTCAAATTTCATTCACATTCATTTCGCTCCAGTTTGAACACCTGTTACTTGATCAGTGTAGGAACACACCTACACAACTCCACATAGAAGCTCCAAGTCTGCAGTAATGTTAATTAGCTTTAAATATTTATTGTTTCTCGAGAATGAGAAAACCGAGGAGCGTATTCATTTTACTGAAACACAACAGCGCACGTGCACGACTCTATCCCCTACGGGTAGAGGTTAAAATACGTCAGCTCCCGCGGGGCGGCTGCTTCGTAATTCATTCATTTTTATTCCGGATGCCACTCGGCAGAGCCGTTAGCTTGCGGAAAATCCTCCAACAATCGTATCGCTATGCGGGTAGTCGGTTAGTGACACGGCACGCACCCACTTACACATGGATTCACGGTCGCAGGTCCTTTACATCGCGCCACAATCGCCGGTCCCCGGGAACGTGGTCACTGAGCTAAGGTAAGGGCACAAGCACTGAGGTCGCGGCGCGAGACCGGGCGCGCGGGCTCCGATCGCTGGGAGCGACGGCGGCGGAGCGCGAGCTAGCACGGCGGCACGAGGGCGTGTTTGCGGCGGCACGCGGCTCAGATGACACTCCGACGGCACGGTGCGGGACGAGCGCTCGCACGGGCCAGCGCCGACACACGACAGCCTCCGTCGCAATGACGAAACGGCCGGGTACGCGCGCGCGCCCTGCGACGCAGCCTCCCGAATCCCCCCCGACCCTCGGCGAGAGCTCACGACAGCGGGGTGAACAAACCCGCCACGCTTCTCCTTCTAACACAGTGATGAGGTTAAAAAGGATTTAGACTTTCTCGCAGCATTTTATGGTTCGATCGTCCTCCAGGCGTACGCTTCGTAAATCTGGACAACATCTCAGTTGTAAAGTTGTTTAAATAGAATTAGATTCCTAGCGATCCGTTCCGAGCGAACGTCGTTAGATCTGTGTTACGAGCGCGGCTGAGCTGCAACAGCGGCGCGGCGTCCCGAGCATAGTTCAAGAGTACGGTAAGCAGCGGGACAACGTCATGCTTTAAAAATAAACCAGCGCACGTTCGTAATCGTAGGCGATAAATATCTTTGCAGAATGTTTTCTAAGTAGTACTAACATCTACAAAGACACATTTATCCTGGAAATCCTGCAGAATTAATGTTACTTACTACTTGATGTTTCCGAGGTATAATTTATGCATTGTTTTTGGACGTATAATAGTCTAAAAGTTCCTAGTAAGAGAACAAAAAAGCATAGCTTTTTCCCTAATCTCGGCCGTCCTTGTTCTTTGATATTAGGTAGGTACTACCTAAGTATTTCTCTAATTCGTATACGCGGGTACTTACGAACCTAATATTTGGTACTGACCTTATTTAAAAATTACCCAAGATGGATAGGAGCCAATAAAATATATTTGCAATTTAAATTAACAGCGATAAAATGGTTCAGAGTTGATCGAAAGCGATTAAAATCGCGCAAATTGATATACAACCCTGGGAAGCGGCAGGTGACGGGGCTGTTACGTACCTACCCCGGGAAACATACCATTGTACGCCGCGCCGCGTCGATCTTTACGGAGCTTTACAGTTATAAATTGCTTTGGGTTTTTACAAGCTCTACCTCTACGTATAACTTAAAGCCGATGGTTCGCTAGTTTGTGATAAGTTGTCTTTGACAGATTTATTGCTAACGGTACGATTGTTGTGAAATACTTAGGTATGCTTTCACGCTTCTTTCTTTCACATATAACCCTAGTAGTGTTGTAGTGCGCCAGACCGCATTGGGTCGCATAAAGCACATTAGGAACTGCACTCAACTACAGGAGTGATTGTATACAAGCAAGGAAAGAAAAGAAGGTCACATTACTTCTCATCATTGTGAAAAACTATGGGGCCAACCCTGAAATAGCGAAAAAAACTACTTACTGTTCTATAGAAAAATTACATTCACCTTAGAAAAAATGTATAGAACAGCAGATTACCTTTTTACAAATTCAGGGTTGGCCCCAAAGTAATAGTTGTCCACAACTATGAGTACAATGACTTCGTTCGGGCTTAGTAATACCGTTACGCGCAACCCTGTATGAATGTTTTTTTCAACAGACGTTAATATTATCCATACGTTGTTTTACAATATGATCTACACAAATCTACAAGCCTTTTTACTTGGCCTTTTTGGGCTTTTTTTGCGTAGCTTACAAATAGGTGTACCTACAAACTGCCTACAAAGCACTTATTGTTCAGATAATAGTACATTATGATACAAGTATGCTATGTTGGTCATTACACTAGAGGCGGTATTATGCGCGCGAGCCGCAGGCGAGCGCGATAAGGAAGCCGAGAGTGTATTGAAACATAGCACAAGTTTCATACGACTGTTTTCATCACACTTGCGAGGAAAAATCATTTTTGTTTTTGATAATAATCAACCACACAGCGAAAACGTCAACAAACATTTGCGGAAAATGACGCCCAAATCAACAATGCGCACGCAGGTTGACATTTACATCAGCGGTATAACAACTCTTTGTTGGTTGGTTGGTTTTTGTTTGTTGGTATTACAAAAAAACTGTAAGTATTACCCGGCTATATTAAGAGTGCTTCGTATACATACGTCCAATTGCAGTCACGTACAAACTTGACTTTACCGGGTTATACCTATTATAGCATTATGTGCCGTAATGTAAAGTAAAAAGCACGCGTGCGTAATAGCTTGGATTATGAGCTTAAAATCGATGCAATAAGATCCACTTTACGAGCAAGTGTGATGAAAAAATTATAACAGTCGTATTCCAAACCAAAATATACAGGCTTAGTATACAGGAGTTCTTAAATTATTATAACGGAAATTTAAAAAAAACCGTAAAGTTTACGCACGGCGCTATACAAGGGAGTGTGCGGTAAAGGCTTTTCCGCACGCTCCTTTGTATGGTGTGTAATGTTTAACTTTCGAACATTGTAAACAGGCTTCGTAAATGCCAAAATTGAGCAAATGTGTTGAAAAGATATAATAAAACGAATAACTTGCTAGTTTGTTCAGTTTTTGATTTTCTAAGAACTTTGAGTGTCACCCTCGTGATTCGGTCTATACTATTATAGCTGATAGCAGCGATAGCAACAGATATAGAATGACAACAGCAACGCATCTCCGACTTTGTGCCACGCTTCTTCAGCCATAACAAGAAGTTCAAGTGTAACATAATTTCATTTGTACTCTTTACACATACAACGTGTGGCGTGATGAGTGAATACCTTATACCTACATCAAATTAAAATGTATTTATTTCAGACAATAGGGTAGATAACTGATATTTATATCGTTGAAACCAATAGATTTGATGAAGAATTTAAGTAAATATAGTATGTTTATTGGATAAAACATTTAAATTGGTTAATAATGTTCTGATATATGAGCGTTTAAAGTTTTTGTTAGAGATAACTCCGTCCCTTTCCCACAAAACAATAAATGACGTCACGCCTTACTAGTCAGAATAGAATTTATATGGCGTACAGAGAAGTGACGTCACGATTTGCTGTTTCGCCTCTCTGTCTAGCATGATATTAAAATGCTTATAAGTTGCTTATTTTTGATCAGATTTTTATTTTCTTTTCATTAATCAGCCATATTTATGGCCCACATTTTAATAGGATAATTTAAAAAAACAGTCATCTAGCCTATTGACGCTGACAATAGCTGATCCTCCGCGCGTCTGTGGTCTCTGTCTAATTACATAGGTAAAAAAGAGAAGCCAGCGCGCTTGTGCCACGTTTCGTACAGTAATTGTGTTGGAAAATAATTAATTGCAATAAAGTTATTGCGTAAGAAAAAAAACTAGTTCAATAGTAATATATATTTAAGTATTACCTTTACTAATTTTGGTAGTGTCTTCATAAAAAAAAACAAAGAAAAATTGACTTATAAATTAATTTTTAGAGGTTATTTTACGATTTTTTAATCGGAGAACGTGGCTATATTTAAAAGAAAATTAAATAATCTATTACTAAGTAAGTGTTACTATACAATCCGAGAATTTATTGATGATAAAATAACTAACATAGTGTAAGTGTAATATTTTTATTAGTGACATGACATGCCTGTTAGATATTTATGTAATGGTTATAATTATTATCGTATTCCTTTCAAATAAATAAACTTAAATTCATAGTTGTTTAGATTAGTTGCATGCTTGGAGGATCTAGCTCTCTCTCGTTGCATGACAAAATTCACATTAAAATGTTTTAAATATTAAATTCAAAAATAATATAAATTATAATTATTGTATGTTCAATAAGGACGAGACTGTTGAGACGTATGAAATATTTTTATAACACCTTGTTCTGTACAGTTTACGCAATAAATAAATTATGATTATGATTATGATTATGATTTTTTTCGAAAATTATTCGCAAATGTTTTTTCAAAACAATAGCCAACTAGAAAATATGATGTAGGTAAAAATGAAAAAAATTCAGTACTGTCGAATTTGTACATTTGGCAAAACATTAACCCGAATGAAGCCAATTTGTGTGTACTCATCCTCAAGTCCAATTTTGTTAGTAAAAAATAACTTAAGCGACTAAAGCATTTAGATTAGTAGTTAAGTATACAAAAGTACAAAATGCCTCAGTATTGGCGCTTGGTGGTCGTCAGCCACTATTTTCAGGATGCTGTTTACTTCCCCGCACCCTCCTCATCGGTGACTCTACCTTTATCCTAATGATGCCATGGAAGCCATCAGTTCGGTTTAATGCGAACATTTCGGAGGCAATGCAAAAAAGGGGAAGTCTCAAAAACAGCCTAAAAATATTGTTATATTGAAAGCGTAGGTTATTTAGCGATTTTTTGTTCATCGACATCGTGTTGGTTCAGTTTATGTTTAATATGTCACTTAATTTTCGAGTTGAAACAAGTTAAATATTTTTATTAAGTAAGAATTATACTCGCTACACAAAAATGGCAGTGTACATTTTACAGCACATCTGACCAAGATTACTATCCATAAAACAGATCGAAAAAAATCTTTTATTTTTTTTACTCGATTAACTCGAAATGACAAATAACTCAAAAACTATGCGACTTTTACTGAACACAATTTTTGATTACCTTAACCACCATGATTGGGGAGTTGGTCGAGTCGATAGAGTTGGTAGAGTCGGTAGAGTTTGCTCAGAATGATTTAAAGTAGCGAATTTTGGGAGCGGTCCGTATTTCTTCCGCACGCGGACGAAGTCGCGGGGGACCTCTAGTGTTGGTATAAGGTTATCCATTCTTTACGCCACACCCTGTATAGTTTTGCGAAGATAATATAAGAGAAGAGGTCATAGAGAGTACAATGACGTAGAAATGTTTAGTCAAGGATTATTTAACTTCGAGAAGCGTTGGAGTTGTCACGCTTATTAAACTTCGGACGTAGAATTATTTCATGCACTGAACTGGATATTACAGGAAAGTTTATTGTACCTGTGCACTTAATTTGAACCGAGTTCAGAGTAAAAATATGTAATATGTACCCCTAGCATAAACACTATAAAATATTACGTAATAGAATTTTTTTTTTATAAGTATAAAAAAGGTGATTCCGTTTCATACCGCTGCGTCCTAAAAGGGCACTGTCTTAATTTATTTATTTTTAAGTTGCGTCTAAACGCAGGTATTAGATATAGGTACCTAATACCTATAACTACAACAATGTCATTTTCAGTACAAGCTAATTTGTGCTTTATTTGTATAAGACAGTGTATCGGTTTCCTAGTGTAGCGCTTGGATTGTTGACATCACGAGAATATTTGCTATACATACCAATATGACTGTATAATATTAATATATATACAGTGCCGCAAACTTATCAAACACGGTGCAGACGGCGCCACGACCAATGGCATGATTGAAAAACAAAAAAAATACAATTTATATATATTTTTTCCAATATGGCGTCACAGACAAAAATTGCCCAAAGCCGAAATTAGAAATTCGACACATTTCCGCCAGGGGAACGCACACGTCTCAAGTACAACGGGAATTCTACAGAATAAAATGATCTACGGCGCGTAGTGTTTTTATCTCCTTTGCTACGGCGTAGACGCCTAATACCGTAGGTGCGTTTAAATGACCTACATTCTACAATATGCTAGTTATACACCTCGAACTGCGACCCCACGACCCCGGCATCGCCGATGATCTGCATGACTCGTACAGTATTGCTTGGGTATACTAATAGTGTCCTAGGCCGACTCCCTGTCATATTACCTACTTATTATTATACACAAGTTTTAATATGAGCCCAGAAACTTATTATTTTAATAATTTTAATTAGAAAAAATTCGTGAGTATTCCCGTATAAATAAAACAAAAATTCATTGACCCTTGTCAAAATGTATGGAATTTTTTGAGCTCGATTTCATAATGATCCATAGAATAAAAGCTCTTTGCAATTATGAGTACAGTACCCTTTCAGCTGAATACTCCCCAAGCATATAACCTAGTACTAGTATACATGCCTTGATTTACAGCTCCGTTCCGGCTCGACCCTGGTGCAAAGGCTATCCAGTGCGGCAATGCGGCCAGCAAGCGTAAAGGCCGTCATATACGATAAAGATGCTATAATATTTAATGTTATCTAAGAACATATTTCAATATCGCTACTCATACATTTTATTGACAGCATTAATGACGAAGTTAATATATACATATTTCAAAATTATATGGCGAGCGATATTTTATCTTGTACTGCTGTCTTGTTTTAAATATCTATCTATGATGTTGACGGCCTAAAAAATAGAATAGAATAGAATAGAAAAGACTTTATTTGTGACAAAAACATAACACACGCAAAAACAAAAGAAATTCAGACAATTAAACACAACATATAAAAGAAATTAAACCTAAACATATACCTACACCACATTTGTGGGTGGTAACTATCTAAACCTAAAATCTGTTTTGTTTAAGTACATTTTATGTTGGACAGAGTTTTAATTACAAGGCAAAGGATTGCTGTACAAACCTGTATATGCAGATTTCCCCTGGTGATCAGTCTAATAACAGTAAAACCATTAAATTGTAGTTAAAAAATATATTTGAGGATCGGGTACAATTAGGGGGGTTAGGTTAGGGGGTAATTAATTGTTATTTATTTAATTTATACTATTAATAAATTGCTTTTTTTAATTTATGGCAACTTTTAAATTGAGTTATAATTATGGCTTTGTTGTTTTCTTTGATTATATACCCAGCCGGATGTTGTTTTGTACCATAATAGGAACCTAATAGGCTAGATGACATTTTTTTTAATATTGTCCTATTAAAATGTGGCCCATAAATATAGCTGATTAATGAAAAGAAAATGAAAATCTGATCAAAACTAAGCAACTTAAAAGCATTTTAATATCATGCTAGACAGAGAGGCGAAACAGCAAATCGTGACGTCACTTCTTTGTAGGTCATATAAATTCTATCCTGACAAGTAAGGCGTGACGTCATTTTTTGTTTTGTGGGAAAGGGAGAGTTGTCTCTAACAAAAACATTCAACGCTCATATCTCAGAACATTAATAGATTCAATTATGTTTTCTATAAACATACTATATTTACATAAATTCTTCATCAAAGCTATTGGTTTCAACGATATAAACATCAGTCATCTACCCTATTAAATAATATCATATTTATTTCATAAGATAGATGGTCCAATCCAGAGTTGCCAAGGGATGGCGCCGAATCATTTATCAATGGAAGAGGTTGGTTGTACTGCAACATTGCAGGAAAGGAATGAATATGGCTAATATGTTTCTTTTGCTATAAAGAAAATATAGGCAATTAAGTCTCTGTACCGGTACACGATGGCGATTCAAGATCTACTTCAAACTGAGTTGCAATCTACATCGTAAAAATTTTTTTTTTATAAAAATGATTCTGGCGCCATCTCGTGGCAAAGCTGGACTGGCCCATCCCCCTTAATCACTGACCTCTATTATACAAAGTACGCTGGACTTCATATTGTCGATAGCAAATTGAAGCCATTTGATTTTCGCCATTTTGGCGCGGATAGCCAACGGATAGCAGTGTGAGCGTCCATGGAACTAATTTATTTTTATTTTTTCTTAGTTTTTGGCATCGCACGTTGTGCATTCTGCCAGTGTCAAGTTTATGAATTTTTACATTTATTTGTTATCATCAAGTCATATAAGTCATGAAATCACAGTAAGTCACACGAAATTAGTCATAGTCGATTCCAAGTCATACCCTAGTAAAGTTGTGGCGACTTTACTATGAGCTTCTACGGAGTTTTGAAAACAACACGAAAAGACATGTTTCACCACTTTATATCACTTGCCCACACTCGTGCATATAATTCAACACTCAATGAATAAAACACCACCATTTTTAATCATTAATTCGCGAAAAAACACAAGTTTAAGAAAATAATAGAATGCAACGACATGATTTTTCCGTGTTCCCGCCAAAACTCGGAACTAATATTTCGTAATACTATTATTGACACAAATGTCAATTTTAGTACCGGAGATGCTCGAAAGAGCGCTTCAAATCGGTACAAAAAAACTGTAATTTCCTACACAACATTTAGTCCAGCATACTTGTATAATAGAGGTCAGTGCCCTTAATTTATAATTGGCTAGCTGCGCCACGCGGTTTTACCCGCGATTGTTGGTATAAAAAGTAGCCTATGTTTTATACCAAGGTATAAAACTACCTCTTATACCAATTTCATCTAAGTCGTTTTAGCGTGAAGGAGTAACAAACACACACACACACCAACAAATTTTCGCATTAATATTAGTAGGATAGGATTAGGGTTTTAAAATAATGTAACAAGTCAAGTATTTCAGTCAAAAACTTTATGTATTATTTACTTACATGATTTACACGATTACATCAGGCAAGCTGTAGTCCACAGTTGTATCACAATCTAAGTTTATAACCGCACTTTTATGTTGTAAAGACAACTCAAACGCATCACAATCACTACCCAACTTACCGAAAAAACTACTCGTATTTACTTTACAAGATGGAGAATTGTTTAAACTTTCAGAACCGAAATTTGCACTGAAAACCGACTTTCTGCGCACCGGACTATCTTTAGGCGTAGAACAGTTATTCCAAATTTCCTTGAACACTCTTTTGCTAGAAATCTTTTTAGGAGAACGTTTATCGTCAAACACAAGTCTGACTAGGTTATTGTTAACTTTGACAGTCTTCGAAGTCGATGGTTTTGATATAATATTATCGACAATGTTCGATAAGTCGCTTTCTTGAAATTCTTCGACAGTACCATCGAATATACCTAACCAATTTGGATTTGCATTTTCCTTATCAGCAAAGCTAGCATCGTTTGGTATTGACATATTCCTAAAACTATTCCTCAGAGACTCCATCAACTTTATAGACGTTCGTTTTCGTTTCTTTACTATAAAGCTGTCTATGGTTTTCTGTGATCCTTTCTTATTACTCTTTATGCTTCTCTTCAATTTGTTTACTTTAACACTGACGTTAAACTTACTCGTATTGACATCCGTTGTCAGTTCTAAAGCTTTCATAGAGTCGTTCAAATTTTCAATGGCATTCTTTGGTTTTCTGTTATATTTTCGTTTAGGTTTGTCAGGTTTATCTGGCATTTCGATATCTTTTTTCTTTCTTCCTCTGGTTTTCTTTTCTTTCGGAGGTTTCTTGATAGATTCTTCGTAAGCAGCAACAAGTTCCGGGTAATATTGACGCATAAGATCCTGACGTTCTATGGAAGTCCACGGCACTGATCGATCTTCATTGTCTGAAAAGCATAAAATGACACTAACTACGACATTTTTAACTGCCAACATGCCTGTTAGAACACTAGTTTACGAGACAGCTATATTAGTTCTTTGATAAGACGACAAAGTATTGTATTATATCAATGTTTTTGTTTGCCTGTTCTGTTCATATCGTGAGTAAAAAATTGAGCAGCAAATTTTATTTTTTTGCGTTTTCATATTTAAACTCATAGTAGATGTTGTTCATAAAGAAGAATACAATAATATTGTATAAATAGTGATGTCAGTCGTCTTACCACCTATCTAGTATTGTATAAGTTAATTCCTTGAATTTACCTTCATACTGGTCGTCAGGAATCAGCTCTTCGTAGAGGCCGTCGATGTCCTCCCAAACGACTTCGAAACTCGGGACACCTAAAACAAGGAAAACAGTTTATATTAATTTTAGACTGTAATGGTTGAGATATACAGGCTGAGTGGTAAAATATTTACGAGTTGCTGGAATTATATTCGGTTCTCGTTTTTTGTTCCAAATATACCACGTGTAACAAAAAGGTTCAACAATACAGAAGGGTATGTATGTACTCATCATTATGAACAACTTTTACTATGAGGCCAACCCCGAAATCGCGAAAAAAACATCAAACAAAATTCAGTTAATTGACCTTGAACAAAATGAATGGAACAGCAGATATTTTTTTTCTCGTTTCATTGTTGGTCAAATAGTAAAAGTTGTTCATAATGATGAGCACATACATACCCTTCAGTATTATTGAACCTTTTTGTTACACATTGTATAAAAATACGTGCTCGATCGTACACATAATTATATTTATATTAGGCGAGATGGCAGACGAACGCAAGCCTATTAAAAGCTACAGAGGGGTTTGGTGCTTTGTTTAGAATATATTATTGCACTTACCTTTGGGCGCTCTCTTTTTCTTGATAACAGTAGGTTTTAGAGTTCTGCAAGGTACATTCTCTTGGAGATGCCACTTCGTCAGCAAAGGCAGGAACTTTTCTACGGAGTACCTTTCTGACCAGTCCAGTTTGTGTGACATAATTTTCTGAAGCAGAGGTTATGGTGGTTGGTTCATGTTTTTACATGCCTGCGCACGCTACGCGAAGCGAAAGGAACCACTTCCTCCCCGCAGCGGCACTTAAAATCGTATACACACCACGGGAGCAAGTAAAGAAACCTCAGATCTTACTTTTGCTCCCTGTACGTGAGTACAGTACTATTATAAACACAAAATATTTCAATTTTTATGTAAGAACCAATGTATAAAACCAATTTTTATGTAAGAATAACACATTTTGACCCTCCGTATTAAGGGAGGCCTTCGTTCAGGAGTGGACGTCTTCTGGCTGATGTGTAAGAACATTTAGCCGTGATAGCCGTTTTGGAAAATGCTCGCCTTACAACGGCAAGACTTGAGTGCGATCCCGTGCCTGTAACATGAGTTCTTCAGAATGTATGTACAGATTAAAATTCATACCGCTGGCTTTCTTGTAAACAAAAACACCGTTAGGAAACTTCCATACGTCTGGAGAAGAAATTCAATGGCTTATGTGATTTCGCCAAACTGCACTGGGCCAGCGTGGAGGAGGTCGCCCAACTACCCAACAAGGTTAGACACTGAGACAGTGTGCAGTAGGATGTTAAAGCTTTTGAAACCGTTTGTATCAAAATGATAATTTTGTTGACCCTTTGTAAAATACCAGGAATACAAATTGTGTTTCTATAGAAATATTCATAAATATTTAAAAAAAATTGGAACGTGGAACGTACAAGTCAAGTATCAATATGCCTTAAAAGATTTATAAACTCACAACAAATTGTATCAAGCTGGGCGCCGGTCTCTTTAAACTGTTGGCATCTATTTGGTCCGGTGTTCTCTTCAAGAACTCCTTCATGACTTTGGGCTCCGGGAACAGCATTCCGCAATTTAACGCTCGGTGGCGCAGGGACAACTCACGTTTCACTTCTGCCACTTTTGCCCTACAACAATCATTTATGGTTCATCATCAGCCATAAAAACGATAGTGAGAGATTGTAATAATGGTATAGTGTATGTTCTAAAACTGCATCCAGAACCGCCAGAGGACGAGCAGCAGCGTCCTCTTAGTTAACGGTGGTGATCATTCTACGATCCCCAAGCCGCCTGCCAAGCGTGGGGATTATGGCAACGCTCGCGCTATAAGTCCCGTTTCCGCCTAATAAACTCCATTAAATGTTTCATACTTTTTCTACAAAGCGTAGGGGAAACAGGTGTCCGTTTTTTGTTCAGGGATCAGGATTTTACTGGGGCGGCACTGGAAGGAGGTCGGCAGATTCCACCCGCGGCCCATCGCCTTGCCGCCACCCCATGACACTGCAAACCTCTGGTATGGCACGGACGTCCTTATGGCGCGCTCCATCGCTTTCAAATCGCGCCTTTATTTTCGTAGGTTGTGTACGAAATTTGAATGGAATTGACAAACACCCGTGCCATATCCGCTCGGGCGCCATATTTATGTGGTTTGCGCCTAAGATGAACAGTATTTCACGCTCATAGTTAAATACAAAAAAAAAAAAAAATGCCCCTGTAATAACAATGTAGGTTTCCTTAAGCTTTCTTCTTTTTTTGCTAAATATCCATAGCCTTGGTAGACAGGTATCAAGTTTCATAGGGTGACGGCGTGGCGATGGGCCGCGGGCGGAATCTGCTGACCTCTATACTTAAACTCCTACTTGCGCCTTACTTATGTCCAAGATCGTCGCAGCCTTTGTTCGTGGCGCAGACAGGGCACCCGTTCTTGAGATGCGTCCGTCCGACGTGTCCGCAGCGATCGCACCGGCCCGGCGCGGCCGTCCAGCGAGTCAGCTTGTCGTAATGCTCTGTGTCGCTCACCCAAGAGAGCAACCTGTTTTAGATACTATATTACACCACAAGTAAATTAAATCAGGCAAGTTCAAACAAAACTTAGGTAGAAAACCTTAAGCGGTATTAGAAAGTGCGAAAGGGACGTTTTGCGTGCAGTAGAAATTTTAGGAAAAGGACGTTCTGCGACGGAGCCATTGTAGCAGAACGTTTGTGATGTCATGAAGAGGACATACCTACTTTTTTTTAATGTTATGGAGTGACGAGACGAGCGAGACGTTCGCCTGGTGGTAAGCATCACGCCTATCCACAACAGTAGCAGTGCTAGAATTGTGAACTTGCGAACAAAATCCTGCGCCGCACTGCACTGCGCTTGTCACACTTGGATTTTAGATGTCAAATCTCTTCATGGCCAGTAATTTCCCTGGTAACATTGCCATTTAAACCGAAACACATTAATGCTTGCACACTACTGCTTGGCGATTTAATAAACGTGAAAGATGTGGTTAAGTGTGGTACTTTCCCAGGCGAACTCCTTATTACCGTTTGACTGAACTTAGAAGGGATCAAATATCAGCAAGCCTAGCATGTGCCGGGAGACAATTCCTCCCTACGCGAAGTGACAAAGCTAGAATAAGGATACGTCTGGCTCGTTTTCGAGGGATAAAAGGAGAAGATTATGTCACAGCTGGCACTAGGCCGGTTGCAGACATTAGCATAAAGCAACGGCGCCCTATAGGTAACTGTAGTTTAAGACTTTGCTGTAATTTTCTCGTATTAATAAAATTCTTAGCGCATATTTATGCGCTCGTGGCCTAGTGGTACACATTTCCCAACCGCCCTGTCAACCGCCAACTGGGTCAAAATATCCTATGCCTTTAATGTAAATACAATCCACCTGGGTATGACGTCATTTTCCGTCACAGTATGTAGGAATGCAACAGCGGTGGTGATCGAGGACCCGCATGCTCCGGCGCCGTAGTCGCATCCACACAGCAGAGCTAATGCCACCATCTTCTTTCGACCGAAACCTACGGATTATAAAACATTTGTCTCAATATTTCTATGGGTCGGAGTTCTTTTTCTTCTCTTCTGCCGTGAAGATTATGACGTCGCACATTGCGCATTTGCCAGTTTAAAGTATTTTATAATCATCACGAACCATGACCAGGCTAGGAACTCACGGAGCGGTATTGACCCGCGTCCGTCGCAGTTGCGGGCCCGCGGTCACCATAAAATGTAGATATATGTATGTAAAATTTTGTAGCACGTTTCATAACGCGTTTTAGGCCCGTAGCGGGCACGGTGGCTCGCGAACCAAAGACAAACGAACCTGTGATGCCATGACGACATCGCAGGTTTGCGTGCGTTACGGAAAGGCCCGCAAACTTGCCGGGAGGTGATCGCAGGTCAGGCGGCAGCAAGTTACTTACGATCGAGATTGTCAGTCGAATCCCAGACAAATTTAACGACTCGTGAGTTTTAAGCAGCTGTCCCGCAACTGTGGCGGGCGTGGTTAAGAAACGCTCCGCGAGTTCTTAGCTTTAGCCAACACTGGACATAGCCTCTCCTAATGCAATGGACACACCACTTAGACCTTAGTCTTTTCGCTCCCAGTCACTGCCATTGCCTTACCATAGGTATAGATAAACACTATCAAGTTTATAAATATTGATAAACAAGTCAGAATCAAGCAACGGTGGCATGGCCTAGACCAAGCCATGCTCATGTACTGGAGAATGTGGCAGATGTCTACCTATAAGCGGGAGTTTACCACAGGCAGGTGGACTGCCTGTTTGCCGCTCTTTTTAAAAGACATAAACTAGCAGCGCCCCGCGGTTTCTCCCGCAATCCTAAGCGACCAGTATCTATTTCATATAAAAGTAAATAAAGTCTCTGTTAATCTGGAGCATAAGCTACTTCCACTCAGAATTTCAATCAAATATATAAAGTAGACTTGCACACAAACTGATATTTATATCGTTGCGAACGTTAACGTTGTCCCTTGGGGTGTACTAAGCCGAAAAGGAAACTTTTGCTATTGAACTAACCCTGAAATAGCGAAAAAAAAACTGCTGTTTCATACAAAAAGTTAATTGACTCTTGAGAAAATAAATGGAACAGTTGCTTTTTTTATGGTTTCAGGGTTGGCCCTATAGTCAAAGTTGTTTACAATGATGGGTAACCAAGGGAAACCCCTGTAGTGTGATAACATAAACTAATTATTACCATTGCTCTGGAACATTTTCCCCGCGTCATAGCTCTCGATGGAGCCCTGCATGGCGCCACCGCCGGCCGCGCTTGACACGCTGAAGTTGCGATACACGCGCCGAGCGCCGTACGCGAAGCAGTCTGAGTCTTGGGAAATCACAGCATCCACCAACTTTGGAAAAAGAAAAGAAAAAGATTTATTAAAGAACAAGTACACAATAATAATAATAAACTACTGACTTCATTACAATTACAGTCCGCAATTAAAGGAGAAATCGGTAATCGGGAAATAAGCTATCTCCATTCCGAGTTTAATCTAAATCTGTTCAGCCGTTTACGATGCACACACACAGCGACGAACTTTAGTACCTATTTACAATACTAGTGTGGTAATGCGGTTGACTGCCATCTTGCCTGATAACATGAATTTGGCTATCTTGTCTTGGTGAGCTAGATCATGGCCAAACTACGCCTAGTCTGTTGAAAAAAAAAAAAGATATCTCATCTCTTATTATTTTAAATGAACTAACCAAATCCAAATTTTCGGGACTAAAAGTACAAAAACAAAAGCCTTTCATTCAAACTTCCCCCCCCCCCCCCTTTTTCCTCCCTTGGGGGTCGAATTTCGAAAAATCCTTTCTTAATACACCCCTACGCATCGAGACGAATACACTCTCCAAATTTCAAGTCTGTACGACCAGCGGTTTGGGCTGTGCGTTGTCTGTCAGTCAGTCAGTCACTCAGTCACCAATCAGCCAGGACAGAGCCTTTTATATGTATAGATAGATAGATATAGATAGATATTCATACCACTGGCTTTTCAGTGAAGTGAAACATCATGAGAAAATCTGTATACAACTGAAGAAGAAATTCAATGGGTATGTGAATCCACCAAACGGCAGGCAGTTGGGCCAGCATGGTGGATATGGTCCAACCGCTTTGAGAGGATATGCCTATGTCCAGCAGTGGAGTATTACAAATACAAAATGCTTTATTGTCTATAAAATGGTACAATAATAAAAAAGGTAAATCCCTGGCTGCTACTTTAGCGTTAAGCTGTAGTGCAGCAGCCAGTGCTTCCCCCAAATCTAACAGCAACAACAACAATAAATACATATTTTTTTTAAAAACCGTTAATAATAATAGAACTTTAGTAAACAACCATGATAGTTTAAAACAGCGTTAAATACATATTTGTTTATGATATTTATAAGCAATGGTGGAGCAAATTGAAACACCAAGCTATGTGGGGGTGTGTATCTGTGGGGTGTGTATGTGTGGTGTATATGTGTGGGGTGAGAATGCGTGTGGTGTGCATGTGTTAGGTGTGTATGTGTGGGGTGTATATGAATATGAAAGCATGGATGTGTGCCTACTTGCGTTGTAAGTTGTATTAAAATGCTGATTATGGTATAATTACTTCATAATGCAGATTTAATACAAACACCTTGATCATTGAGCTCAGCGCAGGTTGCTTCTGCTTCTCCACTTCCTTTTATACAGCACACTCCCAAACACTTCAGCAGAGTTGCACACTGCAATCATAGACAAATTATATACTATTATAGCTTTTAGAGACATTCGATTCGACGCATTTTGTTTTATTTTTATTAGATGTTGTCATTGAGCTAATATCTATAGTTACAATCGTGCAAAAAAATGTCCGCGCCACAACTCGGCGCACGCTATGCAGTGCAGACTTTTTGACCGATTTGAACTACGTTAAGACGCTAAGCTCAAGCACACATTGAACACTATACAAGCGACATAACGTCTAAATTCGAACAATTGTGAATGCATGTATAGGTATGTACTAGGGCAGCCGGACGTTTTTTGACTGTTTTCACTTAGAGATTGTGACTCTTTAGATATTAGCTCAATGCATGTTGTATTACTAATTATAGAATTAGGCTAAATAGCTAAGCTGCTGGCAGGCTACTAGAAATATTTTGGTTACTGAATAGATTTGGTTACTAGTATTTTTTTTTATTATATAATCAAGTGACGAGACGAGCAAGACGTTCGCCTGGTGGTAAGCGTCACGCCTGCCACTAACAGTAGCAGTGCCAAAATTGTGAACTTGCGAACACAATCCTGCGCCGCACTGCACTGCACTGCTCTCGTCACCCTGAGATATTAGATGTTGTAATATAATTGAGGGGCAATTGTAATATTTAAAGAATGAAAATAATGAATAGTATGAAAAGTGTCTCGTTGGCCATATTTGTATAATTATATCGAGCGCCTGTTCCAACGATTAAAGTTAGAAATAAAGAACATAAAAATTACCGGAATAGTTCAGCTAGCGTTGACCTTTAATCACGATGGCAGGGGATTATTATAGTCTAAAAAATAAAATTTGGTTTGTTTGGGGAAATAAATATTTTTAATTTGGAAAAACTGGGCTTCTAAGTACATCAATTTGGTAAAGCTAAAATCTTGATCTTAATTTAAATTTATAATGTCTAATATGTGATTATCTTTTTGAATCTATGTCATTTTTTGAATCTATATCATTTTTGAATCTATGTCATTTTTTGAATCTGTCATTTTTGCACTATAAGATTAGTTTAAATAATAATAGCTTTTAATAATATGAATTTCTTAGCTGCGTTCCCTGAAGAAAGGCCGGACCTCAGCTCATCTTGTTGAAGTTACATTCCTTTGCAAGGAATGTGCAAAGAAAAGAAAGCTTTTAAAGAAAGCTTCTAATCATTAAAGAAAAGCTTGTAATGAAAAAGAGAAACTAGAAAACTCTTAAGAAAAACTGCTTAAGAAAACTGTCTAAGAAAAATTTAAACTTGAAAGAAAACTTCTAAGAAAACTTCTAAGAAAAACCCTAAGAAAAACTTGAAAGAAAACGTAAGAAAATGCTAGAAAATGCCTAAGAAAACGCCTTGATGACGGCTGCAAGGAAAATAAATTGCTTTGATTAACATTTGGTTTTCTAAAAATAGACCATGTTGATTTCACAGAAAAATAACCAAAAAATCTCACCGTTTTCTTAATTTGGAATGATTTCATCCTTTTTAAAGTATTATATGGAAGATTCAGGTCATGATTTCCTAAAACAAGATAAAACAAATGAAATCGCGTCGCAAACAAATACCACGTTTTTGATCAAAATCACCGATCGGATATAAATCCATGATCTGACATAATACTCACCAATAATTTAATCCATTTAACGGATTTAAATAAAGTTTGGGCTTTAAAAAGCCATGATGCAAAAAGATTTTAAAATTCTAATAAAAAAATCATCTTGTCAGATGCAAAGATAAACGGAAAGTGAACTAAAAATGATTCTCCCACTTCACAAATAAAACCAACTCCTGTCAAAGTCAAACCAAAAACTGTCAACTACAAATGAATTTTTTTGATAAACAATAAAGACGTTTTGGCGTCTCACATCGCCCATTCAACTAGATAAGGAAATAACAAAATATCGGCGTCTCACATCGCCCGTTCTGTCAAAAACTGCAAATAAATATTAAGGAATTCATAAAAATCTGTAACGTGTAAAACCTACGTTACAATACATACTTCCCCAAAAAAAATAAAAGAAAGATACTTTCTTTTATTTTGAGACGAATCCCAAAAAGTTACAAGTCCAAAGCGACTATAAAGAAAACTTGAGACAAAACTCAACTAAAATCCAAAGCTAATAAACAATAATGTTTACTTACTAATACCCAAAACCTCAACTGTTTTGATAAAACAAAACTTTATAATTCTAACCTCCATAGAACAGTCAAGCATCTTAGCCGCTGTCTAAGATTCCTTAAAGACTACAAAATTCAAAACTTCAAGTTTCTAAACTCAAATCTAAAGATATTTTAATAATAATAACCAACAGTAATACTCATTCCAAAAGCTTACTCAAAATATACCAAAGTACAGTTAGGCAACAGCCACTGACTTGTTGTCTACTACTAACAATCCATAACTTCCTTTCTTAACATTATTAAAAGTATGGTTAAGCACAAACGCTACCAACTCTAACGTCAAGAAACTTCTAAACTAACAAATATAACTGAATAGTTATAAAGTGTAATTCGGTTAAGCTTACGCTGCCGACTAAATAATTCACTTTAAGTGATTAAATTCGCCTTTGAAAAGCGCATGAACGAAAGTTCAAGAGTTCAAATTCTTCCTAAATCAGAAAACATTCTCTCAAGAGCGGAGAAAATAAACTTATATAGTGATCGGCTCAACCCTACCGACATTCCGAGCACTAAAAAGCTATAAAAATTGTTGGGAAAACAACAGTCTAAATTGTATATTGTGACCGGCCTAACACCACCGACATTCCGAACACAATAACAAATAAATAAGTCTATGGAACAAAAGCGTCCATATCCTTATAAAAAGAATAGGTGAAAGTACCTAAAAAGTTTATTTGAGTCAAACGCCCAAAATATCAAATCCGAGAAGTAAATCCGGGTAAAGTTGTATGAGATATCTCTAAATTGTCACGTCCGAGTTCTTAATCTATATTGAACACAACACAAAACAAAAATGTTTCACAAAACAAAACACCTTTCTAAATTATAATATACTATGTGCAAAAATATGTTTACAAATTGAAACAGACCAGCAAAAACTATTTGTCAAAGTTACAAATGGTTATGTGGGATGCATACCAATTTGTGTAAAAAGAAAAGTTAGAAAACTTTTAAATTAACTATAAAGAAAAGTTAAAGTTTTCTCAAAAATTGGAAAATATACAAAATGTACAATAAGATCTTTTGATGTTTAAAATTAAAATTAGTAATTGCAGAATGGCAACTAAAATGTTTAGTGAAAAGTATTTAAGTTAATTAAGAATAAAACTTTCCAAAAATGTACTAATATGAATTGAAATTAATGAATTGAAATTAATGAATTGATTTGACTGACCTAAGTTAATCTTTAGAATATTTAGAATTGAACTTTAATAAATTATTATGAGTTTCCTTTCAGATTCACCATTCATAATCCTCAACTCTTCCATTCATCATACCTCATCCTTCACATTCAAGAGGATCTCCCCATACAAAACATCAAGACAAAAACTAAACAAAGTTTGTAACCAAAGTTAATATAAGAAAATTATATGATTTTAATATTTAATAATATCTTTAATATGGTAACGTCCAGTTGTTGTTTTATTTACTTGTTTCAGAACATAAACGTTAGGTGAAATTTTCTCTACAATTTCGCACTTTACAAACTTAGGTGCAAGTTTAGCCGAAAAATATGCAGGTGCATTAGATTTAACAAAACTTCTTCGCCATACTACATCACCAACATCAAAAGAAATGACTTTCCGCCCTCTGTTATAATAAATAGCATTACGCTTATAAGCTTTCAAAAGATAAGCTTGAACTTTAACAAAAGTTTCACTAAGTGAATTCAAAGAATGAGCAAAAGACTCACGAGTACCAAACTCAAGTTGATCTAAATTATCAAAAGATTTACTAAAACGATGTAAAGATGCATCAAAAATTAGTTCTCTACCGAACATTAAAAAGTTAGGAGTGTATTCTGTAGCAAGATTCACACTACTATTCAAAGCTAATTGAACATTGGACAAAAATGTAGACCAAGTTCTATGATCATTTTTAACAAAACAAGATATACATGTTTCAATTGTCTTATTATACCTTTCAATGGGATTATTTTGTGGAGTATAAAGTGTATTGTAAAATATTTTAGTAATGTTAAAACTTTTAAGAAAATCTACAAAATTCTTAGAAATGAATTGACTTCCATTATCAGCAACTATTATCTTTGGCACACCAAATTTAAGAAATATCTCTTTTTCAAGAAGTTTAGAAATAACCTTAGTTGTAGCATTAATCATGGGAAAAATCCAACAATATTTAGTAAAAACATCAACTACTGAAAGAATATATTTATGACCAGAATAAGATTTAGGTAAAATTCCTATAATATCAATAGATAACATAACCATAGGTTGTTCAACTTTTTTAGGGTTAACCATGTTACCATAAGGAGCAAAGTTTGAATGTTTATAAGCTTTACAAATATCACAAGTCGTAATATATTTTTGAATATCACCAAACATTCCTTTCCAAAAATAATGTTGTTTTATTTTTGCTAAAGTTTTATGAATTCCAAGATGTCCAGAATTAACATCATCATGATTAGAACGAATAGTATCTAAAATATGTTCTTTAGGTATAACTATTTTCCAATTCAAACGACTGTTTGCATCATATTTATTTTTACAATATCTATACAAGGTATTATCTTCTACTCTAAAGTTTTTCATTCTACTAGGAAATTTCTGACAATTAATAAATATTTTTCTATACCAAGGGTCTTCTATATCTTCGTCAGGGTTAATAACGTTAATAGGGGAAATGAGAATTGAATTTACATAAATTCTAGACAAAGCGTCTGGAACAAGGTGTAATGATCCTTTTTTATGAATAATATCAAAAGTAAATTGGGAAATTCGAGCAGCCCAACGTGCTAAACGTCCACTAGGATTATTAAGTTTTAAAAGCCACTTTAAACTAGAATGATCAGTAATTACTGTAAATTTCATTCCTTCGACATAAGGTCTAAAATGTTCAATAGAATCTAAAACAGCTAATAGTTCACGTTCAGTTGTACTATAATTTCGCTCACATTTATTAAGTGATCTAGAATAATAAGCAACAGGATGTTGTTCACCATTTTCATCTTCTTGACATAAAGAACTTCCAATTCCTACTCCGCTTGCATCGCAATGTAAAAAGAAAGGTTTTTCAAAATTAGGACACTGTAAAACAGGTGAAGTAATTAATGATTGTTTTAAATCTTTAAATGCTTGTTCAGCTTCATCATTCCAAATAAAATTATATTTAGTTTTCTTACTACCAGAAGTTAACTTAGTCAAAGGGGATGCAATATCTGCAAATTTATCAATGAATCTACGATAATATGAACAAAGTCCAATGAAACTTCTTAATTGTTTCAATGTTTCAGGACGAGGAAAATTCTCAATAGCTTGTAACTTAGCAGGATCAGTGTGTAAACCATTACTGTCCACTACATAACCAAGATAACGAAGTCTTTCTTTACAAAATTCACACTTTTTAAGATTAACTGTCAAACCAGCATCTTTAAGTATATTATAAATTTTACGTAGGTATTCTAAATGAATTTCCAGGGATGTACTTATTAAAATCACATCATCCAAGAACTTGTATAAAACGCCATCAAATTCAGGTCCAAACAATTTATCTACTAATCTTTGCAACTCAGCAGGTGCATTTGTTAATCCAAACGGCATTCTAACGAATTCGAACAAACCTTTTCCGGGAATGACAAAAGCAGTCTTTTCTCTCGACGATTTTTCAAGTAATATTTGATTAAAAGCTTTAGAAAGATCGATAGTACTAATGTACTTAGCTCCACGAAGGCTATCAAGTATCCTAGAAGGATAAGGTAAAGGATAAGAATCTTTGACGGTCATAGAATTCAAACGTCTCGAATCTAAACATAATCTCGTTCCACCATCTTTTTTATTGACAGCTAAAACAGGAGAGCACCAAGGAGATTTAGAAGGTTGTATAATATTTTCTTTTAATAGAACTTCAACTTCATCATAAAGTTCTTTTTGTTTAGCAGGACTCAAAGGCCAATATCTACATTTAAATGGTTCACCAGTAATATTAATTTTGTGTTCAACAAGTGTCGTAATACCTAATCCACTTTTCTCATAAGATATATCTTCAAACAAAGCAATAGTTTCATCTAATTTTTGTTTCTCAGAAGAATTAAGTTCAACTGCAGAAGTAATCGCACAAATTTGTGGTTTATCATCATGAATATACTCAATATTTTTCCATAAGTCTTTAGCTAAGTTAAACTCTAACCAAAAGTCAAATCCCAATATAAATGGTATATCAAAAGATGGAATTATCAAAAAGTTAATAACTTTACAAACGTTATCTATAGTTACAGGTAATCGCATAGCTCCAATAACTTTTCTTGAAGAGCCATCAGCTGTATAAGCCGAGCTATCTTTAAATTCAATAGGAAATCCCAAGCTAGTAAAATGTAAATGCTGATTCGCACCTAAAACACAACTACTAGAACCACTGTCTAAAAGTCCAGAAAAGTTTTCATTGTTAATTGAAAATTTCAAAAATGGTCGGGTGTCTTCATTTCTAACAACTAAAACGGGAGCAGCCCTATAAATGGTAAAGAAAGTTTTTAAGTAATCGAGCCAATCCGAAAATTCTTTCCTACAAGTATTGTCATCAGGTTTATAACTCCTAACATTCCTAATCGGGTCACCTAAATTTTTATCAAAAAATTGGGCCCGATGCCTTACAAGTTTTTTGAACAATTAATCTTGTTAGCATCTGTCAGACAGACATCACAATTCTTTGTAATTACGCCCACCTTGTGGCATTTAAAACAAACAGGACCGGGTATAACGGTGCATGTTTTGTAAGTATGGTCGGTTGAACGACACTTCAAACAAGAAGGTTTATTATTAATGTCCACTGCATGAACGCGTGGTTTGTCTGTTCGACGGTTAACTAAAGTTTCCAACTCCTTTGCAATGTTTATAAACTGATCAATTGAATCAATACTTTTCCCGAAGAGGAAAGGTGTATATGCAGAAAGCATATTATTTTTAATAATTATTATCAAAGTTTGTTCTGAAATTGGATTTACTAAACGACTTGACATATCTAATATTTCAGTTATAAAATCTGGAAGAGATTCTTTAAGTTTTTGCTTGCGCGTACGCATTTCATATTCGAGGTGATAGTCGAATTCAGGTTTATCAAAGCGATTCAGCAACGCAACTTTAAGTGCTGACCAAGATGAAATCTTAATACGAATACTGCGAAACCACTTCACTGCAACGCCGGAAAGTAAGTCAGAAAAAGAACCAACTAAAAAGTTTTCATCAAAATTCTTAAATAGAAAGTATTCTTCTACTTGAGTAATGAATTCTCTAACACAAGTACTTCCATCAAAAGTTATCTTACTCCTTTTAAGATCAGGTAGTTTCGAAGTTGAAGGTAAATGTTTCTTCAATTGTTCATTGAGTTGAACGTTCATGGTATTAAATGAATGTACTGTAGTAGCATGAGTACTATTACAAACTATGTGTTCAGGAAAGAATGAACCCATATCATCACTAACGTTTTGCCTACTGGTTTCAGCATGAACTAGTTTAGTAACAATACTTGCTGAAGTTTCAGCAAACTCAGGCAACGGTGGAAATTGTACTTCTTTATCATTCATCTTGAAATGAATATTCAAAAGCAACAACAATAAACAAAACCAAAAATCTATCAAAAGATATTCAAAGCGAAATGAAAATTGAAAAATATTAAATTAATTCACAAGCAAAGACAGGTGAAAAAGCTAGAGTTTCAAAATTGTTCAAACTCAATGGTTTAAGCAAGAAGAGTCAGATGAAATATCTTAAAGTTCAAAGTTCAAAAATATTTAAATAAAATTGCAAGCAAAGCCAAGTGAAATCACTAAAGTTCAAAATTAAATTATTTTTTAAATATGTTGAAAGCAAATCCATATGAAAAAGCTAGTTCCAATATTGAATAATATTGAAAGCAATATTTAATGAAAATGATAAAGTTTTAATATTAAATAATGTTCCAAGCAAATCCGTATGAAAACACTAAAGTATTTTGTTTGTTAAACTCAATCGTTCAGTAAAATTGTTCAAGTCTTTTTAAGTTTAGTTTCTTTGAAATTTACTTTTAAGTATATAGTGCAATAATGACTCACAATGTATTCTATAGTTAAACACTTAACACTTATTAAATAGTCATGTCACTTATTAATCTATGAAATATTCTTATGAAATATCACTTTTTTAACAGTTGTAAACGCATGTAAACACTCTTTATACACTCTCATATAAATCCAGGTTGATAAGTAAGACCTATTAAAACATTGTATGTTAGTTAGTCTTGCTAAAGTAAACAATAGTTTGTAAAAATAACAAACATAAAGTTGGTAATGTTCCTAAAATGTTGGGAAACATACACACAAAATTGTCAATGACAAAAATAGCATAATAACAAAATTAGTGCAAAAATGACCAATAAATGGATAGCCCATCCACGTCCCTGTCTCGCTCGCGCCAATTGTAATATAATTGAGGGGCAATTGTAATATTTAAAGAATGAAAATAATGAATAGTATGAAAAGTGTCTCGTTGGCCATATTTGTATAATTATATCGAGCGCCTGTTCCAACGATTAAAGTTAGAAATAAAGAACATAAAAATTACCGGAATAGTTCAGCTAGCGTTGACCTTTAATCACGATGGCAGGGGATTATTATAGTCTAAAAAATAAAATTTGGTTTGTTTGGGGAAATAAATATTTTTAATTTGGAAAAACTGGGCTTCTAAGTACATCAATTTGGTAAAGCTAAAATCTTGATCTTAATTTAAATTTATAATGTCTAATATGTGATTATCTTTTTGAATCTATGTCATTTTTTGAATCTATATCATTTTTGAATCTATGTCATTTTTTGAATCTGTCATTTTTGCACTATAAGATTAGTTTAAATAATAATAGCTTTTAATAATATGAATTTCTTAGCTGCGTTCCCTGAAGAAAGGCCGGACCTCAGCTCATCTTGTTGAAGTTACATTCCTTTGCAAGGAATGTGCAAAGAAAAGAAAGCTTTTAAAGAAAGCTTCTAATCATTAAAGAAAAGCTTGTAATGAAAAAGAGAAACTAGAAAACTCTTAAGAAAAACTGCTTAAGAAAACTGTCTAAGAAAAATTTAAACTTGAAAGAAAACTTCTAAGAAAACTTCTAAGAAAAACCCTAAGAAAAACTTGAAAGAAAACGTAAGAAAATGCTAGAAAATGCCTAAGAAAACGCCTTGATGACGGCTGCAAGGAAAATAAATTGCTTTGATTAACATTTGGTTTTCTAAAAATAGACCATGTTGATTTCACAGAAAAATAACCAAAAAATCTCACCGTTTTCTTAATTTGGAATGATTTCATCCTTTTTAAAGTATTATATGGAAGATTCAGGTCATGATTTCCTAAAACAAGATAAAACAAATGAAATCGCGTCGCAAACAAATACCACGTTTTTGATCAAAATCACCGATCGGATATAAATCCATGATCTGACATAATACTCACCAATAATTTAATCCATTTAACGGATTTAAATAAAGTTTGGGCTTTAAAAAGCCATGATGCAAAAAGATTTTAAAATTCTAATAAAAAAATCATCTTGTCAGATGCAAAGATAAACGGAAAGTGAACTAAAAATGATTCTCCCACTTCACAAATAAAACCAACTCCTGTCAAAGTCAAACCAAAAACTGTCAACTACAAATGAATTTTTTTGATAAACAATAAAGACGTTTTGGCGTCTCACATCGCCCATTCAACTAGATAAGGAAATAACAAAATATCGGCGTCTCACATCGCCCGTTCTGTCAAAAACTGCAAATAAATATTAAGGAATTCATAAAAATCTGTAACGTGTAAAACCTACGTTACAATGTTAAATCTCTTCATACCCAGTAATAGGGTAGATGACTGATGTTAATATCGTTGAAACCAATAGCTTTGATGAAGAATTTAAGTAAATATAGTATGTTTATAGAAAAAATTATTTAAATCGGTTAATAATATTCTGATATATGAGCGTTTAAAGTTTTTGTTAGAGACAACTCTGTCCCTTTCCCACAAAACAAAAAATGACGTCACGCCTTACTTGTCAGAATATAATTTATATGGCATACTGAGAAGTGACGTCACGATTTGCAGTTTCTTCTCTCTGTCTAGCATGATATTAAAATGCTTATAAGTTGCTTATTTTTGATCAGATTTTCATTTTCTTTTCATTAATCAGCTATATTTATGGGCCACATTATAATAGGACAATAAAAAAAAACCAGTCATCTAGCATATTTCTCTGGTAACATTGACTGTATCGATTACCTTTACACAAGGAAAGAAAACAAAAGTTAGGTACATAAGAGTGGCCTTGTTCATTGCACTTAATTTTGCTAAAGATAGATTTGTATCATGGACCTTATGTGGTGTGTACATTACAATCAATATTAAGACTGAATTTTTGCAAAAATTACTGGGCATAAAGAGATTTGACATCTATAATATCTCAGATAGACAAGCTCAGTGCAATGCGGTGCAGGCTTTTATTTGCAAGTTCACAATTCTGGCACTGTAAGGGTATTTATTACCTTACTTACATGATTCCATTCATTACGTGAGGCGTTTAGATGGGGGAGGGGGTCGAGCCGAATCTCACTCAATCTCACATGGAGGAGAGGAGGGGTGATCTCGGCAAATATCACGTATATTTTTTTCTTAAAATTGCGAGAAGTCTAGTTAAAACAGAGCGAGATGCAAGAAGCATATAATTTTACTGAAAATCCAACACGCGCACAGAAACGTATTCACACAAAATCTACGCATTTAAATAAAACTCACGTGAAATTAGGGGTGGAAGGAAGGAGTCGAGCCCAATCTCCCGACATCTCACCAAGTGCGGAGGGGGAGTCGAAAAATTGCCAAAATCATCAATCAATGGGCAGGTGTGATGCTTACCACCAGGCGAATGTTTCGCTAACCTCATCGCTCCATAGCATTAAAGAACTTTACAAAGGGAACCAAACAATTTACAGACAAAACATACTTCTCTCTGAACTCCTTTGAACCTCTTTCTTCCAGTGTCAGGTTTTTTACTAGCAACTGTATCTGCTTTTGGTGCAGCGCCACGGAACTGTATGGCGTTCCGGGCTGCCATTACATCTCTCTTCAACTCGGGGGCGTCCCCCTCCAAGACAAATATAGGGTTGACATCCGAGAGGAGAAGGTACACAGTTCTGAAGAACAGGTTTCTGTACAGAACATTATTTAGGTACTAAAAAAATGCTACTTAAAGGCATGTGACATTTTGGCCTAGTTCATACAAGGAAATAAGGGAAATTTGTACCACTAGGCCCCTTCATAATATGGAAAATGTCCTGAACCTTTAACAAATGTTATTTAACTTCTGTGTAATGCTAAAATAAGTTATCATCATCATAAGCCAGAAGACGTCCACTGCTGAATAAAGGCCTTGCCCTCAAAAATAAGGGCAAACTTTTTCATACTGGAAAATCGAAAAAACAAAAAGAATGAATAAAAAAAAATATTGACAAAATTAACACACAAGGTGGACAGACTGCCTAAAAAAACGATGATGACGACAGACCGCAAAAAAACAATGAATGCATGCTGCTTGGATGTTTTACTGAAATGATGATGATGATGATAAGACAATGAATACGTAGGTAGGTATTTGTCTTTCTTGACATTTGACATCTTTTTCTTTTTATTGTTTCAATGTAATGATCGACATCTTGGATACTCAAAATATTCTATTAAAATTAAGTTCTGATATCTCACCGGCCTGGGGGAAACGCCATGTTTTAAAAAATCCTGATGTCTCGCCAAGAGGGGAAATCAGGGGAGACACAAGTCCGTCACCAAAAAAAAAGCTATGCGAAAAGAAGAATTAAAGAGTATTATATTTGACTATTAAGTATCATTTAAAAAGGTAATGTTATGCGCGAGCCCAGCTTAGCTTAACACTTGACCAATTTGATGTTTGTTGTCTTATGTACATAATACATACATAATAAGATTGCATATATTCCTTACCTGAGATACAATTTAGGTTGAACATAGTAATCAGTAACATTTTGACTGTCACACACCCAGCCTGAGAGGTCAACAGCCAAGGTTTCTCCTCGTATCTAAAAAGTAACATCTTTTAGTCAGTGTTGTAAAGTATTGTATTAACAATATAATATAATGTCGTATTCGTAATTTTTTAGGACCTAGAAAACCGTTAGGTTTAGTTACGATGTAGGTTTACGAGAAGTTATGAGTAAGTAAACAATACTAAAATAAAATACTGGGAACTTACTTCGTGCAAAGATTTCTTTTCACTGAACGGACTTAGTACTGTCCACAAGCCTTTAATTCCCATATTAGAGATTCTATCCTTTTATCAATTCACCAATTACAAATTTACAAAGCATCTTATTAAATCTATTACAATTTTAAACATTTATAAATTTCAAATCAAAACAAACTAAACGGGTGTCTATAATGTACAACATGATATTTGCCTACACGATAATGTACGGATATTAATGCACAGCATGATAATTGTAGCTATTGCTCTGCAAATTCTGCAACACAGAATTTAAAAAAAACTAACTTTTGGTATAATACGACTTAGTTCCTATGTCGTCTGTAACTACGGTCATAGTACAATTAATAGGTCAACTAAAACTAGACGGGTTACATTCATTACGAGTTTAAACCCGTAAACAACGGTTACCACACCAAGTTCGATTTTTTCCCCAAAACTCCCTAAATCCCTTTTGAAATGAAATGTCCTTACATAATTATAGTATTTTTTCCCAAAAAAATGGAGAAATCCCTAAAAGTGGAAACACTGCTATAATGTACAACATGATATTTGCCGACACGATAATATACGGCATAATAATGCACAGCATGATAATTGGTGTACATGTACATCGAATATCATGCTGTACAATCCATGTCGTACAATACTGGCCATCCATTATCGGCTCGTGTCTATAAAGTACGGCCCTATATTGTACAGCCAATAATCCGCGTAAATTTCTCAAATTGACATAAAAAAATAACCTGAACCTAACTGCTATACAAATAAGGAATTCGTGTACTTTTACATCAAATATCAGTCTGTACAAAATCGGGGTGGGCGTTATTGAGCCGAGCCGAACAATGTAATGAACGTACGGCATGATATTGCACGGCACGATATTGCACAGTATGATATTCGATGTACATGTACACCAATTATCATACTGTGCATTATTATGCCGTACAAAATATCGTGCTGTACATTATCAGTGTCGTACATTATTGCCTCCCTTGCATTTGCCTTGTTTGTTTTGTTTGAAAATAGAAAAAGAATTACTTCTGAGATATTATGGTTTATTTGAATAAAACAGTAAAAAATTATTGTTTTAAAAACTATAACAGCATTCACAGCTATCTATTCAACAGTCAACACTATGTTACATATAAAATACCAAGATTCAAAAATAACATAACGTTGTTCGTACCATTACAATTTCTAATTAGCTGATAAGGGCAGTGATAACAAGGTGATAGCGGCACTTAAATTAATTAATGTTAATACATACTACATATGCAGCAAGGGGCCGGGCAAGCTGACGTAATCACGACATTTTACATATTATACCTACAATTTATATCTGCTTTATCACGAAAAAACAAAACCGATTACTGTGATTTTATTTAGTGGTATTATATCGCAGCGCACACTGGTCTGGTAACAATCAAAATGTCTTATCTGAGACATATTTACCGAAATTGGTGAGTTACTACGCAACATTAGCAGAAAAACATCATTAAGACCTTGAATAACTTAAGTGTTCCTTTTTCTACTCTGTAAAACCACTTCTGTGCTGTTTGTCTCTTTTATTATTATAAACTTTCTCTGTATGGCAGAAAAGCATGCTTATTTGCACCTTGTTTGGTACAAAATGTATATAATAAGTAAAAACTAAGTATAGCATTTCATTTCAGCACCAGCCCAAAAGTGTCTTTTCCTATAAGATGCAACCATGCTCAACAGCTCAAAGAAGATGTTCACCGGAGACAAATCAGCAAAGTCGTCATTGCCAACCGAGGCGAGATAGCATGCAGAGTGATGAAGACGGCTAAAAAACTTGGCATCAGAACTGTGGCTGTGTTTTCTGATGCAGACAAACATGCTATGCATGTTGAAATGGTACTGTACATTGCTGGTCAAACCGCCTTCCAATGTAACAATGCAGAGCTCGTGGCGTAGCTTGTCTAGGTGATTCTAAACGATCACCAATGTTAAGCAACAAATGGTCCGGTCAGTCTTTGGATGGGTGACCGTGAGTGGCATTTATTTCTGAGCGCTACCGTGCGTCGGATGACATGTTAAATTGTTGGTCCCGGTTGTTTGTTCTAGTTTCTATAACAACCACCGTAAGCCATGCCAGATGCCTCCGGGCGGCACGTTAACTCTGACGCCTATACAAAGTTACTTACTTAATGTAACATACAATCATGTCAATTGCGGCCTCACATGTAGCAACAGTTCTAGGACTTTTACAGCTAAAATTGGGTACATTAGTCATGTGAGGATCAGCAACTCGAAACAAATATTGGTCTTCATAGCCGAAATCGGCATGGATAGCATCATCATCATAAGCATTAGCCTAGCTTTTGAATTTTAGAAATGGTATCTGGCTCATATCTGCACCACTCTACTTCCACTTTCTTTATTCGAACTGCTAAACAGTGGAATGCGCTGCTCTAGTGGTTTTTTCTGAAAAATTATAATCTGGGTGTCTTCAAGTTGCGAGTGAAGCGGTTTCTTCTAGGCAAGCGTGCTCCATCATAGACTTCATCCTTATTTAACATCAGACGAGATGGCAGTCAAATGCAAGCCTATAAATAATAATTTAAAAAACCCAGTAATGGAGTATTTACTTATAGGACTTAAAATAAAATTGAGCATTTACAAGTAATTTTTAATAAGGTATACTGCTTGTGTTAAACTTATCTGATCTGATGATCATCCATACTGTTATGAGGTATGATAAAATCATTATGATATATTTAACAGACCTAATCCTGTTTAGAGCATTTTCTATCTTACATAAATACTTGAATTAATAAACATTTATAAAAACCGCACAATTAAAAAGGGGTGAACAACACGAAGTATCCTAATTAAACTTTAAAAGCATTTTTAAGTTAGCTCCTGTATATTATCTTTGATTGTTCATAAATATCTGAGGGATTTGGCTCTGTATTTTTTTTTTGTTTATTTTGTCTTTGAGAATTAATTACATAGCTCATTTTATAACTCTGCCAAACTGCATAGCAGTTTGTAGGCAGACATCGTCTCTCATATTCATTACTATTTACTACGAGTATGTAGGAGTAGGTATTGACATTTTAGCAATAAGTAAGCTTATAACTCAATATATGTTAACTTATAGGTATACAGGTTATTTACATAGATATTCTATTAGAAGGACTATCAGGGTAAATGACGATGTTTGCAGAACGTCGTCTATTTGGTTTTGTTACTGCCTGTCCCTGACCTTTTCTAATGGATGTTTTCACATTTTAGGTGTTATGCTAATAAGTTGTTGGCCACTCAAGACATTGTCACCATGTAGACGTTTAAACATGCTGTCGTTCTGCAAACATCGTCATGTATTGATAGTCCACCTGATATGGAGCCCTTCAAACAATTATGGGACCACCACCACCACCACCACCACCACCTCGAAAGATCTTCTCCCCTGAAAATCAAAAATGTTTCTAAATTGGCACAGATAATACAGCCGAACGTCGAACCGCCTTCTTTTTTGGAAGTGGGTTAAAAATAGCAGACGAATTAGGAAATGAAGTGCTGGATGTGGTAGCGACCCTCTATATTGACAAATAACATAATATTGTGATATTCTTTGTCCACATTACAGGCAGATGAGGCATACCATATTGGACCAGCACCTGCAACACAAAGCTACCTCAATGCAGAGAAAATACTAGAAGTTACAAAGAAATCCAACAGCCAAGCTGTGCATCCTGGATATGGCTTTCTGTCTGAAAATGTGGAATTCTGTGAAAGGTGTTCCAAAGAAAATGTCATATTTATTGGACCACCCCCTGCAGCTATAAGAGATATGGGTATTAAAAGGTAACTAAGATTTAAGTTTTTATTTATTATTCACAGCTAAAATCAGCTCACACATCAGTGTCAGTCAGAGTTAGGCAAATGCAAGCTTATCCTTTAATTTAAACAACATACAATGTATAAAACAAATGTAAAAGAGTTGAACAAACCAAAGGCATTATGAAAGTGAAGAAATTTTTTCTCAATTCGACTTTTTTTTTTTTATGTATGTAACGCGATTACTCCGCCTCCTCCGAATGAACTGATTTTGATGTTTCTTTTTGTATATGGTAGGTGATACTTCAGTTTTGGTCATATAATAATTTATCGAAATCAGTTCAGTAGTTTGGTTTTTATATCAAAATTACTGGAATAAATCAAAATAACTGGAAAATATGAAGACTATGTCATCCAGGTAGTCGAAATTGAATTCAGTTGTTTTAAAACAAAGCGTATTATAGAATACCAGCAGTAGACGTGTTCCGGCTGTTGATGTGTATTATAGAATTTAATAATGATTAAGACTTCATAAAATGGATGAGCTAGTAATAAATTGATTATGATATTCATATACTTCATTGTTTTGAGCAAACAAGTTAAAAATTCTGAGTGTCACACTGAACTGTAATGCTAGAATGTCCGCTTACCATCAGAGAAGTAACATGTATGCTCATGTCTCTTGCAACTGAGTGTGCACATTTAAATATGTGTTTTAGAAAATGATAAAAGAAATAGATATCATCACTCGCTAAAATATTAAAGTGTACTTACAGTACCGTCAGTGCTCGTGGTATTGCTAACCTAGTTGGTTGAAAAATCACCAATGTTAAGCAAAGGACGATCCGGTCAGTCATCGGATGGGTGATTGAGTGGCATTTATATACGAATAATAAATAAATAATATAAAAAACTTTATTTGAGCAATGAAAAATGCATACATTACAAGTTAAATTTTAAAAAAAATGTAGAATGTTACCAATGGTAGCATTAAACTGTTGGTCCCGGTTATTTGTTTTATATTTCTGTAACAACAACCTCTGACATGCAGAGGCTTTCGGGCGGTTACTTTTACTCTGACACTAAGGCTGGCCACTCAGCCTACACAAACTTACTTTTTAACTGATACTTTTTAGACTATGAATGCATTACGTTTTATGATTTCCAGTACATCAAAAGCAATTATGTCGGCGGCCGGAGTGCCAATTGTCAAGGGCTACCACGGAGAAGAGCAGAGCATTGAGAAATTGCAAGCAGAGGCTCAAAAGATAGGTTTCCCTCTCATGATCAAGGCAGTCCGCGGTGGCGGTGGGAAGGTGAGGCTTCTGGGGTATAGTTTGGTAAAAAAGGAGTAGAAATTAATATGGGCTCCACTATCGCAAATAGATCTAAATACTAGCAACTATGTCAGTCTATAGTACATCTGAAGAAGATGGTTGGAGGAAATTCTCAAATTGACGTGTTTTTCAGTTTTGTCTGGCGAGAAAAAAAGTCTCCGTTTCAAGACTTTTGACCAGCTATAGAATTCGCAGTATTTTAGAGTAGATTCTTACAAACAAGCTATGTATTGTGAGCTTATTGTGAGACTCAATGTTGCCTGAACGACAGATGTCTGGTTATTACGCCTTGAAGTTGCCAATCTCTTGACTGTTGTTCTTATCGAGTACTTCATTGTCTAAACAAATCCATAAAACCCAGTTTGTAAGACATACAGTCAGTTATGTACGTATAGCACATTATATCAACTGTTACTTATATAAAATGTTAAAAAAAGGTTTAGGAAAACTGAAGGGTAAGTATGTACCTACTCATCATTATGCCCAACTTTTACTTTGGGACAAACTTTGAAATCGGGAAATAATCCGCTCTTCCACACAAAAAGTTTATTGAACTGGGACAAAATGTATGGAACGGCTGGTTTTTTTTTTCGCGATTTCAAGATTGGTTCCATAGTAAAAGATGTTCATAATGATGAGTACATACACACCCTTCACTATTGTTGAAGCTTTTTGTTACACATTGTATAGTCTTCTCATAATATGGCCATTCACTGACTCACTTGACTGAATTATTTCTAAATATGGGTTGTATGATTGTTTGATTTTGACTCAATATCTGCAATCGTGGTTATTTTATTTATGCGAATAGTGAATGCTCTTTATTTCAGGGAATGAGAATCGCCATGACTGAAGCTGATTTCCTGCCTCAGTTAGAATCAGCCAAAAGAGAGTCTTTAAAATCATTTGGCGATGACAATATGCTACTGGAACAATATATAACTGATCCTAGACATGTGGAAGTGCAGGTAAAGATATTCGGAACTTTCGATCTTATAATAGGTTCGTAAGGGTGCGTTGCCATCAAACCGGAGACGGACGGAGCGGAGCGGATCCGTGAAAGAATCGACACACCACAAAAAATAAATTGATTTCAACTTTCGTGGTCTGTTCTTAATTTCTGACACGGCTCCATTCCGCTCAGCTCCACCTCATTGGAAATGCAGCCTTAAGACACAGAATAAATAATAGTACTACGTACAGAAAGTTCACTCTGCAAAGGAATTGAAATAAATAAGGACTCTATTTACTAGGCAATAAAGTAGCAATTCAACTCGCACAGCGCTGGATACCGCTCGCTATATTCACCTAGATATACCGCTCTCTTTCTATCACGTATGCTTAGTTACGTGCGACGAGGCTAGCGTACGGGCGGCCACTGACTTCTGCCTTGCATTGTCCTCCCGGACGGAGCGCCGGCCGAACATACCTAAACTGCGGAGTAACGCCCCCTGCTTAAGATACTTTATTAACAAAAATAAAAATAAAACAAGTTTCATAGAAAACGTTATTTATCGTCGACGAAATGTATAGACCAACTGTTTTTTCGCGTTTTCAGGTTTAGTTCAGTAGTAAAAGTTGTTCACAATAACGAGTACAACCTTTCGTGTTCTTTCTGATCAGTAATACCGATACGCGAAACCCCGTATATCTAATTACTTGCAATATAATTTTCAGGTGTTTGCAGACATGCATGGAAATGCAGTCCATCTATTTGAAAGAGATTGTTCCGTTCAAAGACGTCATCAGAAAATTATTGAAGAAGCTCCAGCAGTAAGCACTCTATTTGTTAATCTTGGTTATCATAAGTCGGAGGTTACACGTAAAGTCTGGAATCAGTTCAGTCTGTGATCCGGACCACAGAATAAACTGATGCCACACTGATAGAATCATTGTCATCCGACTATCAGTGTGGCATCAGTTCAGTCTGTGGTCCGGATTACAGACGGAACTGATGCCAGACTTTACGTGTAGCCTCCGACTAAGACGTACGCGTGATTAAAGCAGGGCAGGTGCATCTTCTGTCTCTTATAAAACGCGTCTAAGCGTAGATTATCTTTAACTACAATAATGGCATATTGAAAGAAATAAAAAGAAAATAATTTATTCAGTGACATCAGTACAAAATAATAATACAACCATTGATAAATTAACAGATTCTTGAGTGATGTCGCAAAAAGGGCCATATTATTATTTACTGAGACTTATTATGATTGATTGATTCGGGCTTTATTGAGATAAAGCAAGCTAATTTGTACCTTACTTGTATTGGACAGTTAGACGATTTTCCACTGCTTGGCTCGTTGTCGTCAAGCGGCTCCAGTCGGATGTGCGCGCGCCTCAAGCACTACAGAGGAAAATCGACACTGTTTTATACAAATAACGTACAAATTAGTTTGTACTGAATATGACATAAATGTAGTTATAGATATATTGTGGTCCTAAAAACTGACAGCTTCATTTCCTTTTCCCAGCCTGGTTTATCAGAAAAGACCCGGCACGAGCTAGGTGCGGCTGCGGTTCGGGCCGCGCGTGCGGTCGGCTACGTAGGCGCAGGCACGGTCGAGTTCATCCTACACCGCACCACACATGAATTCCACTTTATGGAGATGAATACACGGCTGCAGGTGGAACATCCCATCACTGAGATGATCACTGGTAAGTTTTCAGACCCAACTGACGCCGGCGCCTGTCGACGCACTGAAGAGAGAAGTGAATAGAACTATATATTCGCAAATATCCTTGAGATATTTTCTTTCATTGGTAAGCCATTGGACAGTTTTTTTAAATGCGTACGTAAATCTCGAAGGACCCTTTGGCACGGGCTCGGGATGGAATCCACAACCTCACGAACGTAAGGTGCATCTTCTCCCGACTAGATAAAAGTAATAAAACTGTTAACATTGATTACTAAAGATTTACTTGTTTCGTGAGACATCAACTGTAAAAACCGTGATCTGAATTCAAACTGAATTATATACCGATAAGAATAAGGTGTACAATTGTACATTCCTACACTCGCAGGTACTGATTTGGTCGAATGGCAGCTCCGAGTGGCCGCGGGCGAGCCTTTGCCCGTGACGCAGGAAGACATCGTCCGCCGCGGCCACGCCGTCGAGTGCCGCATCTACGCCGAGGAGCCGCGCGCGGGGTTCCTGCCCCGAGCGGGGACGTTGCATCGCCTCACGCAACCGTTACCTGAGGAGTTTGTTAGGGTAAGTAGAGATCACAACGACGATCCTCGGGCCACCGATGATGCTCCGGGAGACCTGCGCCAGCGCCGGCGATAAAGATAAATGTAATTTATTTACATACAGCATAAGTTCGTATAGTTATAGGGCGAGTGGCCAGCCCTACAGAAATTGAAAAACCATGATTGTTAAATAGTGGTTTAATGATGTCACAGTGTGGGCCCTGTTCACCAAGTACCAATCCCTACATAACCGACATAACGCCGGCTTTAACCATGCGTATTGTCAGATTCTTAATGCCAGCCACTAGGGTCTATAATGAGTTGCCTTAACTGTTTCTTAAAAATTATAACCTTGTCTTCTTCAGGGATCTTACATTTCTTACCGCAAAAAAGCTGTTCATCAGGCCGATTTCGTCTGATGGTTTTATTGTTTTTAATAGCCAATGCATTCTGTGGGATAAAGGCCTCACTTCGTTTTTTTTTCAAATTTGATGTTCTATTCGCGATTCTAGTGGTCACACCAAAGACTATAAATCCTATTGACTGATCGTCCGAGTTCATACGAAAATTAGTAGTTTAAAAACCACTGCTGGCCACTGCGAGTACGCCAGAATTTCATTGAATTTCATAACTCAGATTGCGTCAACACAGTGATTGGCCAATCGCTAGCATAGAACGTTACCTCGTCCCCTGCCCGCAAAGGTGAGTCGTGTTTGCAGGAGAAATTATGGTCACGAGCCATCAACAGGCTATATGATCTGTGGGTCACACCGAGATGAGACTCCACTTGGTGATGCCACTACTACTAATAAATAAGAATTTTAGTAGTTCTTCCTGCTGCAAATTATACCCATAGTTTTCTTAACTTTTATGTAGTATATTACTTAAAGATTATTAATCGCATTCCCAGGTGGAAACAGGCGTGCGCGAGGGCCACGAAGTGTCAGTCCACTACGACCCTATGATCGCCAAGCTGGTCGTGTGGGGCCGAGACCGCAACGAAGCGCTGGCTAAGACGAGGGCTAAGCTACAAGAGTACCAGGTATCTATTCAGAGTAGATATAAAGTACATGTGAGAAGAAAAGCTACTTTTAGCGCACTTCACAACCGCCAATAAACTTAAATCTGATTGTATCAAAGGTGTTCAGATAAGATTAGTTCAAGTTATAGTGTTTAGATGCTTAGATACAAGCTTATCCGACAATTCAGCGTGTCATTCAGCAGCGCTTGTTGGTAAAACTGGTAAATGCCACACGCGGCTATCCATCCGAAGACTGACCGCATTGTCCGTTGCTTAACTTCGTTGGTTTAAAATGTTATGGCCGGTTTTGTTATAGGTGCCACACACGGTCCAGTGTTCATTAAAATACATTAACACTGGTCATAATTTTCTAGGTAGCTGGGCTAGAAACGAACGTGAATTTCCTATTGCGGCTGAGCGGTGCGAGCGCGTTCGTGTCGGGCGACGTGCACACCTCGTTCATTCCGCAGCACGAGGCGGAACTGTTCCCCAAGAGCGACTCTGTGCTCGGCGAACATCAGGCCATACAGGCCGCGCTTGGACATGTAAGTAGCAATCGCGTTTGTGTAGATCAAATCAGATATGCCATCCTCTCTAACCCTAAAAACACTTTGCCTCCGCCCCCACCCCCAAAAACCACCGTCTCCATTACAGTACAAGACGTCCAAGGTAAAAGATAGGTAAGTCGCTTCACCCCTTTCCAGTGGACGTGTCTCGTGTACATACAAAGCGCTTCTGTAACTCTCTATCAGCAACATTATTTCCAAGCTTATACAATCTGCGGAACGAGGATATTCGCCAAAGAACCAAAGTGTTTTTAACGAATATCCTCGTTCGAGTATCCGAAGTGTTTTTAAGCGACCTCAAAAAATAAGAAACATTTATTTTTTGTTTTGTTTCAGCTGCTTGTTAGTAAAGGGAAAAGTTCTGCGAATGACAATTGGAAAGGAATCTCTATAGAACCAACCGCCTGGAGGCCAAACTATCAGCTACAGAAAACCGTGCCCCTCAGATTTGATGAAAAGGGTATGTCTGAATATATTATATACAATGTGTAACAAAAGGGTTGAACAGTACTGAAGGGTATGATGTATTCATCATCATGAACAACTTTTACTATCGGGCTAATCTTGAAATCTCGAATTATTATATTGTTCCATACATTTTGTCCAAAGTCAATGAATATTTATGTATGAAGTGTTTCCACACTTTTGGGTTTTTCTATCTTTTTAAAGCTTTCATTATCAGCCAGAAGACGTCCACTACTGGGCGAAAGCCTCTCCCTTTATAGGGAGTAGTTGCCATAATCCCCACGCTTGGCAGGCGGCTTGGGGTTTTAAACCTTAAACAGTAAAAAAACATAGAAAGCAATGAAGTTTTTCTATGGAGCAGCTGATTCTTTCTCTCGATTTCAGTGTTGGCCCCATAATAAAAGTTTGTACGCACACCGCACGCCTAATTTTTGCTACTGCGAAGCGTCTCGCGCCTAATTTCACTGCCGCCATTAAGTTTGAATCAGCCTATACTTTGCGCTGGTAAGTCGTACCATGCGCTGGACCGTAATAAATACCCATACCATATAAGACAAAGTACAGCAAATAATTCAAGTGAAAGGTCTTTATTTGTTTGGCAATCACAATATGATACGTTTTCGATATAGGGATATTTACTAGAAATATAAGGCCGTGGTAGCCTAATGAGAAGACCGCTTGACTTGTAATCGTGAGGTCGCGGGCTCTAACCCAGGCCCGTACCAATGATAGGAACATACGCTATTGAGAAGAAATTCAATAGCGTATGTTTGTGAATTCACCAACCCGCAACTGGGCCAGCATGGTGAATATGGCCCATTCGCCCTCCGAGGGTATGCCGAAGTGCGGCAGTGGACAATAAAAAAAAGGCTGATTATGTATGTATGTATGTCAACGTATTATTTGACAATACAAAACTGAAAAATCCCATAACACCGCCTTATACACAAAATGCGTTTCAGATGTAAATGTGACCGTACAATACCAGAGCAAGCCCAACACGTATCTCGTGAAAGTGAACGACGGCGAGTGGCGTAATGTAGAGGCCTCGTTACAAACCACGGAGCTAGGCCTCCGTCTCAACACCGTCGTGGAAGACAAGATGAGCACTGTCGGTTTACTGACGCATGAGAACCAAGTGCATGTCTATGATGAGGTAAGGTATTGGTGTAAGTGGCGCAGTTGTAGACCCCTCTACAGATTCTCTGTAAGGAAGACCGTCTGAAACTATGCTGGGGCCCCTGGGCTCACAAGAATTTGGGGCCCTTTAGGAAAGTAAAGAAAACGAATTATACGAACAAAAATTTTTCTGCTGGCTTTTTCGATGCTAAGTCAAAATCAAGTCAAAAGTTATGGAAATTTTATGCTTCTAAAAAAGAAAAAAGGCTTATTGGCTAATCGCAAGCATAGAATGTTCCCTCGCCCGCACCGCTGCGGTGATTCGTGTTTGTACGAGTAATAGGCTAGATGACTGGTTTTTTTTAATTGTCCTATTAAAATGTGGGTCATAAATATAGCTGATTGATGAAAAGAAAATGAAAATCTGATCAAAAATAAGCAACTTATAAGCATTTTAATATCATGCTAGACAGAGAGGCGAAACAGCAAATCGTGACGTCACGTCTCTGTACGCCATATAAATTATATTCTGACAAGTAAGGCGTGACGTCATTTTTTGTTTTGTGGGAAAGGGACAGAGTTGTCTCTAACAAAAACTTTAAACGCTCATATATCAGAACATTATTAACCGATTTAAATTATTTTTTCAATAAACATACTATATTTACTTAAATTCTTCATCAAAGCTATTGGTTTCAACGATATAAACATCAGACATCTACCCTATTGTAAGTACTTCTGTTATCTGTTTTCTCGCAAATGTGTAGTAAAACGTTGTATGGCACTCGTGCGGTAAGTTGGTTTTTACAAACTCGTGACTATGACTTCCTCTCGGGCTTACATTCGTCTACTCGTTTGTAAAAACCAACTTACCGCAATAGTATCATAAATAACTATTGTTTGAGATCGTGTACTTTGACGTCATTAGCCACTATAGTGCCCTCCCATGTCTAACATTAACTAAAATGTTTATATCTTCGTTATTTGTGAACATAATTTCAATTATATTTTCAATGATGTGTTTATTTTGCGAGTCAGCTTTTTTGTAAGTCAATAAAAAACCCATGCATATTCCCTATTACCTATAATGACTAAGGTAATGTTCACAGAACGGTCAGACGATAGTGGAAATCCCGCGCGCTAAATACCAGGCAGCGAGTGTAGTGGACACCTCCGCGGCCGCCAATAGCGCCTCGTCGCCCACACACGGAATACTGGAGCGGGTGCTCGTCAATAAGGGCGATAAGGTCAGTCTCACTATAGGGTGTCACCAGTTACAAAATAGAGAACAACATTTTATTAATTTAATAATTTGCAATACATATAAAAACGTCCAATTTAAAATATCAGTGACATGTAACTAGGGTTTATTAATACGGATTATATGTGTATTGATATCAGGGTAGATATTCGCCTGCAAGTGACGGTAGCGATACGATCGATATTACGGTCGAACCAAACGATTGCGTTCACAATCAGATATACAGTTTGATGTATGATTCAAGATGGCGTCGTAACTACCAATTTGGTTGTACTAGAATCAATTTCTTTTGGTCAAATAAGTTTGTAAATCATAGTGCTAACAAATTGATTCTAGACGAATTGGTACTAATGACGCAATCTTGAAATATACATCAAATGTGAATCAAATTTTACACTATCGCGATTTGAGCACATAATTATGCTTAACACCAGCGACAATGATAAGATGAATGGACGGGAAATAAGCGCACGGATTTTGAAGACTTTATGTTGAGCGCCGGCTCTCCACTCGCTTCAGTCATAGTCTGCCTTTGCGACATGCGAGCCGTACGATACGACAATACAAACTTCTAATACATGTACATGTGTTCCCTTTTTGTCGTGCAGTAATTAGATTCGCAATCTCTATTTTCCGGCAAATGTAATATGGATACTTTTAGCTATGTATGCTTGATTGTGTTGTCTTGTAAATTTTAATCGATTTGCAAGCGCTGGGCCCGTCCATTCCATTATCACTGTCGCTGGTCGTAAGTACCAATTTGGTTGTACTAGAATCAATTTCTTTTGGTGAAATAAGTTTGTAAATCATAGTGCTAACAAATTGATTCTAGACGAATTAGTACTAATGACGCAATCTTGAAATATACATCAAAAGTGAATCAAACTTTACACTATCGCGATTTGAACACAATTATGCTTAACACATCAACATCATCACCAGCTGGAAGACGTCCACTGCATGACGAAGGCCTCTCCCTTAAAGGGAGGTGTTGCCATAATCCCCACGCTTGGCTGGCGGCTTGGGGATCGCAGAATGGTTACCACCGTTAACTGAGAGGACGCTGCTGCCCGTCCTCCGGTGGTTCTGGATGCAGTTTTAGCACATACCCAGGTCCCATTATGCTTAACACCGGGACTATAAAATTAATTGTGTTGTGCGCGATTAAGTCCCGATAATAAATATAATTATTTTATACATCAAAGTCAAAGTCTCAAATTAATTAAGTGTAAATATAAAAGAGCCACCTAAACCGCATCTATGTCCAGCAGTGGAGGAGATGCATCTATATGACGCCACCTACCGCCCCGCCAACCAATCCAACCATCTTGCCCTACAGGTGGTGAAAGGGCAGCCGCTGTTCGTAGTGATCGCAATGAAGATGGAGTATGTCGTGCGCTCGCCGCGAGATGGCGTCGTCGCCGGCTTGGCGCCCTTCAAGCTGGGAGACGCGGTCGGGAAAGGCGCGCAAGTCGTTTTACTCGAAGGAGATAGCTGAATATGTGAATACATTAAATATCATATTTTTAAATAGTTTTACATTGGTGAATCCTCTGTTGCACTATTTTACATTAAAAAGTAAATTTGACAGCTATAAATGGTATCCATCCTTTTCGAACTTAAGGAATTAGAAAGGGACGTATATCATATTAGTCGTGTCAATTTATTTTAACTTTAGTGCATGGTACAACAGAATTTACACCGTTATCATGAATTTTGAGCAATTAGCTTTAAGTAGAATTTATGTGCAGGGTACTATAATTAGATAGCTTTGTTATCTCATTGCTGTCATTACAAAGTCAACTCACACCAAACTCAATACGGTTGAAATAATCTTAAAGACAATTTGCGAGTATTTGCGTGCATCGTACTTTCTCTGAAAATTGGGCGAAATTGCAAAATTGAAGGGTTCAACAGTTGTCTAACTTGTTTGTACGCCATACTTGATGTAGTCCCATAAAGAACTTATAAACAACTTGTCCTTCTACGGGACATTAAAGACTATTTTACAAATCTATAAAGTGCTACATTCCATTCACCAGCCCATAAAAGAACTAGCACATCACAACAATGTACTAATTATACCAAAAAAACTTTTTATGTTCTAATACCGTAACTTTAACGGTACTAATGACGTAACCGTGCAAAAAGTACGCTAGCTATCCGAGTGTGAATGTGTGTGACTATTAGCGATAAATGAGTTTGTTTTGTATTGAAATAACAATTGAATACAAAATAGCTTTAATAGTGGCCTTGAGAATAAAATATGCATTGTTACCGTAGATAAGCGTTTATTTGTTGATGATTTAATATTTGATACCATATTTATAACTTTTAATAAAAAACAAATTATAAACAAAACGAGGTGTTTGCGCTAAATTACCTTATTTATATACCTTTAATATTTAATTTGCATAATTCGTTTCTAAATTTAACACTAGTATAATCATTTATAGCATTTCACATTGAGTTGTAAATCTTGTACCTACATCTTTCCGTTCTAGTATGTTGACCATAATTTCGGCAGCGCTCTCACCGGGGGCGTAGCTCAGATGGTAGAGCGCTCGCTTAGCATGTGAGAGGTACCGGGATCGATACCCGGCGCCTCCAATCTTTTTGTGAATCGTACTTATCTTTGTTGTTCTATGATATCGAGTAGCTGTAGTAGTGCAGCCAATATTTTTCTTTAATACTATAACAACATACATGTATTGTTTTGCGGAAATACAAATTGTTTATTGCCTGAAAAATATATCCTAAAACCTCAAAAGTAGAAAAAACATAAATTTGTACATTTTTAAAACATAAAAAATCTACTGGATTACCCTAGTAGAGACAGTATCATAGGATGTCGGATACTCTTACTAAATAATAACAACAAGTATGGTGCGGTATATATACTATATTTATTATACGAAATGGGAAACAATTTATTCGGTTTTCTACGTGGTCTCTTATCGATGACCGGATGTTAGTGATTTTATCGCGAACACTGGCGGTTTCTCACTTTCTCACCAACATACTTGCTACGTCATATCTACGTAGGTACGTATGGTGACTATTTATCTAATCTTATGTTCTGTGGCCTCGCTATCAGTGTGGTTTTTCTAAGTACTTAACTCTGATAGTGGTCGATTTGCATATTTTCGACCTTGTTCTAATGATATAAAGCTTTATTCAAAGATTGCTAACTAGATGTACTTGTGTGTTTATTTGCTGATACGACTGGCAGCAGTGGCTAAATAGGTGACAGTTGCTTCCCTATTTATTTCCTTGTATCCTACGTTCTATTGAATGTGTTGATGAAAATACCTGCTGTAATCGGTTCGATGACCGTCAAGTATATTAATAACTATCCTGCTTTATTCAAACTGATATTGTATTGAGTACCTAACCTATTGTGAACTTGCATACATAGCTATCCGTATAGCTGTATAGCGGAAATTACTGTATTGCCACTCTTTATATTTCACTACTTACGCCACGCGGTTCTACCCGCGTTCGTTGGGATAAGGTAGCCTGTGTTTTATTCCAAAGTATTTATAAGCTGACTCTCTTCTCTCTTTTAATTTTAAAGGCTATTATCGTATCGAGAAATACTCGATCATACAATCCAATAATATATCTAAATATTACCTTTACCTTATATCTAATCTTTTAAGGTCAACGTTATTTATTGGTAAACATCATTTACATGTCAGGTGCAGAATTAATTATGTATATATTTACTAACTAGTACTTATATCATTTGAATATAAATTTAAAACTAAGTATACTTTAAGTTTTTTATGTATAAATAAACCCTAATGCATTTACTTGGCGAAAGTAATTTTTATCAACATAGGGCTTTAAGATTTTACCTAGGAACTTATGCGAGCGTTTACCTATGTTAGCCGGAAGGCGCCCTACCACGGTCGTAGCTTAGCAATCGAGTCAAATTTTCATTTTTAATGGTTGTGAAACTTGGGCTGATAGAATAAAATATCAATAAATATCACGAGACGTCGGAGAAACGCGAAAGAAAAGTTAACAACTCAATAAAGTTCATGTTTAAACAATAACGCATGTTTCAGACCTAAAGTAAAATAAACAGGGTTAGAATTAAAACACGATAAAAATCGGCCATTTATTTGTTTCTTTTTTATTTTCAAATTGTTGCCTTACTTGTAATATTATGGATTAAGTTGCTAACCGGGGACGTAGTGTGATTGACAGTGTGTACTGTGATATTGCTATTATAATGAATTATGTGATGTGTGTGTAGGTATCATACAACGTGTAACGTGTAACAGTAAGGTTCAACAATACTGAAGGGTATATATCTACTCATCATTATGAACAACTTTTACTTTGGGGCCAACCTTGAAATCGCGAAAAAATATCAGGTGTTCCATACAAAAAGTTCATTGACCTTGGACAAAATGTATGGAACAGCTGGTTTTTTTTTCGCGATTTCAGGGTTGGCCCCATAGCAAAAGTTGTTCATAATAACGAGTACATACCCTTCAGTATTGTTGAACCTTTTTGTTACATGTTAGACACAGCCATACGCACTCCCACGGGAAATGTTTTGAGGAAACTCCTAATAATGACAATTAGCAGTTCCGAAATAAGTAGTGGCCTCTTGCGCCATAAAGATAGCTCTACTAACAGCAGAAATGTAAAGTGCCCATGAGCCATGACAAAAGAAAATACTTTTACGGGCATAGAGGGTGATGCCCAGGTAGATCAATTTTAAAGTAAAACCCACTTGGGTTCCGTAACCGTAGCTATTGTATTTCGTTCAAAATATGGAACCCCAAAAGTTTTTGCAATCTGCAACACAGTATTGTGTTGCAGTGTAATGTCTATTACTCCTATTAGTGCCGCTAGTATGTATAATAAGGAACTTTCTAAAAAGTTGCAATTATCTTTTTTGCCTAATTTAGCACTTTTACCAAAAAATAAACACAGCATCGGTATATTCTTGCCAACCTTCAGCTAATTATCTAATTGTTTCACTTTAAATTTTTCGTCTGCATAATTGGGAGATGGGGCGGTCTTTTTTAATTTCAATAAAAAATAACTTAACACCGTTTTTAATACATCCGACTAAATTGTTTTGACTAATTGATTATGCAAACTTACAATTGTTTTATATAGGCCTTATAGGCCCATAATTAGGCCTTCATCGAATAAAATATTTGGCATGTTGCCAATACCAAAAGTCCGCGCTTCAAGTCAATATCTGTAACTATGTACCTATCCCTAAGACAATTTGCAGTCAGTGATATACACAAATGGACAAACTAACACCGGAATTTTATCACATGTGTTCCTTTTTCTTGGTATGGAGCCCAAACATTAAAACAGTTTCGTAATCCGGTTATTATTTTAGTATGAAACAGTTTCAATAGCCGACTTTATTGAGCTTCAGGTTCTGAGCTAACCGAAAAGCTCAAGGTATTACTTACCTTATTGTGCTCCTTATACAATAGTAAACTTGTAAATATTTTTTCTTTCTCTCTCAAAATGTAATTGCAAGCTTCAAAAAGAGTTCATATACTCTCATACAAACAATAAAAAGAAAATTATTTTGTATAAACGTATTATTATCGAAGGCTTTGTTACCTGGCCGAGGCCTGCGCCGGCGCAGGTTTGTTGTTGTTTTTTATGCACATTCTCGGAACAGCTGATCGGGATGAGCCCACGTGAAATTATTCCCGAATACTGATTGGTCGAGACCACCCCTAATATTCCAACAAACAGGTTTGTCGACCCTCGTTCAGAAAGATGGAACAGAAAAAATCCTATCTGGATTTCAACACAATACATGATCTCTTTTTAACCTTGAAATCAAGAATATGGGATTGTCTAAACTGCAGGCAATTTACAAACTTTACGCAAGCGGCAGAATTAAAAAAAAAATGGCTTTAATATTATTTCTTCTGTGCTTTAAGCAAATAATAAAATATACACAAACATAAAAAAGTCACTACTACCATCTGTTTTTCTCTCCTCTCTCTTGATTCTTAGGTAATACTATGTACGTTTTATTTGTAAGTTCTGTTGATCCAACACATACATTTTTTATTTATTTTTATATCAAAAACTTCAATGGATGGTTTTTAATTATTTTAGTGTTTTATTTATCCTGGTTTTAGTAGCGAGACTAAAGTCCAATAACCAGCTGCTTTGGCATACACGTACGTTCTAATAATTAGTGAAATATTATGTTTTAATATTTAAGAGATCGGTACACAACAGGAAAACAATTATAATAATGGGCAAAAGTTACGGTAGGTCATAATATGAGGCATAATAAGGATTTTATCGAAGTATATTTGTTATGTACATTGGTACAGCAACAATGATAAGATGAATGGACGGGAAATAAGCGCACTGATTTTGAAGACTATATGTTGAGCGCCGGCTCTCCACTCGCTTCAGTCATACTCTGCCTTTACGACATGTGAGCCGTTCGATACGACAATACAAACTTCTAATATATGTGCATGTGTTCTGTTTTTGTCATGCAGTAATTAGATTCGCAATCTCTATTTTCCGGCAAATGTAATATGCATACTTTGAGCTAGGTATGCTTGATTGTGTTGTCTTGTTAATTTTGATCGGTTTGCAAGCGCTGGGCCCGTCCATTTCATTATCACCGTCGCTGCATTGGTACATATTGCTAATTGAGAACAATATAATCACGGAACCATGAACCTACAATAACTATGACTAATTGCCTGCATATACAAACAATGTTCTTCTATTTAAATACCAAGAAATTAAATCTATATTTTAACTTGTAACCACATAATGACTACCTCATCATCAGCCCGGAGACGTCCACTGCTGAACGAAGGCCTCCCCCTTAGACCGCCACACTGTACGACAACCTGCCATTTGCATCCACCGGTTGCCCGCGACTTTTACAATGTCGTCGGTCCACCTAGATGGGAGGCCTTCCTACGCTGCGTCTTCCGGGTCGCTGTCGCCACTCAAGAACATTTCTTCCCCATCGGTTGTCAGTTCTTCGAGCGATGTGGCCTGCCCATTTTCGCTTCTAACATTATTTAAACGAAGTAAAATTTCAATAATATTTTGAACTACAAGCAAAGCAGTCAATTTAGGTAGTCGATGTAGGTAATTAATTTAAACAGCATATCAGGCACCCACAATGGAACTCATATCATTGCTAGTTTGCGGTTAAACAGGTCCTTATGAAATCAGAGTAATATAAATAACGTTTTGTCATACTCGTCGCCAATCATGGTAGGTACCTATTGTGCTTACATGTGTAGACATAACTGAACGTGAAATTATTGCATTATTTTTTTCTTCAATACGTGATAAACTAACGGACGTGCTCCTACGAATGTTTTTGAGTTAGGAAATAAATTTGTGTTAATTTTAAAATGCAACTATAGACAAAGATAGACCTATTATAGATTATAATTTTTAACCAATCCTACTTTTTTTCGTAGTATACTCGTAATACTCTTTGTGGTTTTTTTTCATAGGTGTTTTTTTAAATTTAATAAGCCTTTATTAAATACAAATACTACTTATACTATTTACCTACTACACAAAAAATAAAAGGATTGTAAAAAAATATTACATATACCTATTTCATTGAAATTCAATTTAGTTAACTTAAAATAGCATATAATATTACAGATGAAAATCTATGGCTTCATATTTTAATAATTTTCCTTAAATGATTTCATCCATGTGGCTCCAACAAGTAAGTAAAGTACCCATTGGAATTTAATTAGAAGTGGTAAATTGATATTCTGTTTCGTTCATTTGGTGGGTTCCCAACAGCGACACCAAAACGAGTCACACTGTTACTCGTTGGGATTTTTCTTTTCTGTTTATTCAGTAAAATAATGCAACTAAAAACTTTTTTTTACCTGAAATGTTCCAGGATTTGGTATATACGTAAATGAATTCGACAGATTTCCTTGCCATTATCGCGGAGTTTTGGGAGGAAGGATAGTGTTAAAAATAGCCCTACAGGCATTCTTTTATTAACACTTTCACGAAACAAATGTATTTTTTTTTTTATATTTTTTTTTCCTTATTAGATATATTATATAATCTGGGCGTCTAGTCGTGAGTGATTCGGTTTCTTTTAAACAGGTTAGCGTGTCCTAAGGTTGCCCATGTTATGTTTTTTCAAATTATTATTGTTTTATTATATTAAAAATTGTTTATTCAGTAAAATAATGTAACTAAAAATTTTTTTTTTTTTTTTTAATGTTTCAGGATTTACGTACGTAAATGAATTCGATAGATTCCATTGCCATAATCGCGGAGTTGTAAGAGGAAGATAGATGTTGGTAGATAACTAATGTATAAATCGTTGAAACCAATAGATTTGATGAAGAGTTTAAGTAAATATAGTATGTTTATTGAAAAAATAATTTAAAACGGTTAATAATGTTCTGATATATGAGCGTTTAAAGTTTTTGTTAGAGACAACTCTGTCCCTTTCCCACGAAACAAAAAATGACGTCACGCCTTACTTGTCAGAGTAGAATTTATATGGCGTACAGAGAAGAGACGTCACGATTTGCTGTTTCACCTCTCTGTCTAGCATGATATTAAAATGCTTATAAGTTGCTTATTTTTGATCAGATTTTCTTTTTATTTTCATTAATCAGCTATATTTATGAGCCATATTTTAATAGGACCTAAATACCTTTGGAATAAAAAAAATACCAGTCATCTAGCCTTTTGTTTGAAATAGTCTTACATGCATTCTTTTATTAAAACTTTCACGAAACAAATTTTTAAATCTATCTATCTATCTATACATATACTGATTGGTGACTACCTGACTGACTGACTGACTGACAGGGGGGTGGAATTTTGTATGGAAAGTTCTTTGTTTTTGAAGTTATAGTGATCAAAAGTGATATTTGGGTAGTTCATTCAAAGGGGTGAAGTTGGGGGGGAGATGGTAGAGTCAGTCGAGTAAGTCGTGTGGGTAGAGTCGGTAGAGTAGGTAGAGTCGGTAGTCGGGAGAGTTGTTGGCGTAAAAAATTGCTCGGAATGATTTAAAGTGGTAAATTTTGGGAGCGGGCCGAATTTATTCCGTACGCGGACGAAGTCGCGGGCGACCACTAGTAATTAATAATTTAAAAAAAAACCGAATTATATTATTATTATGCGTCTACAAGTTGCGAGTAGAATCGTTCCTTTTAAACTAGTTTACGTGTCCTAAGGTAGCCCACATCGCATTTCTTCAAATCGGGCAAGTTGAAGATCAAATGCAATTGGTTTTTTTAAATAAATAAATTATATTGTCATTATGTTATCTATATCAATCTCTATTCTATACTATATTACTTAGTGGTCAATTTCTATTTCAAATCCACTGTAATTACAGAATTGACTTCATGGTAATACTGCTTAACTTCCACTACTATTGATACTACTACAAAGTTTGTTTAAATCAAACATAACATTTAACTCAAAGTGATCATCACATCGCGGAAATCGTGTTTTCACTACTCTGCTAATAGAGAGCGACCTCTTAGTCACGTATACGAAACGTGTTACGTAATGCGAACGCCTAACGTAAACAAAACTGACCATAAACTTGATACAGGCAGACAACAAAATTGCGCGATACAGGCCCTAATTGGTCAAATTTTCAGTACAGTGAGAACACAAGCAAATAATTTGTACTTCAAAACAATAACAAACTTCACACTAATATTAGAAATTAATACGAACGTTTGTGCATAATAAAGCAAGTGACACATACTTTTCCCTCTTAACTTTTCCACAGCTGGACGGATTTTAGTCAAACTTTCTATGGGTTAGCCTTTAGATGCTTTTTATCCGGGAATAATTTAACGGTTGCTGCAGAATAAACGGTGAAATCGCGGACAATGGTTGCTAGTACCTGTGTCCTAGTAGGCAAGGCACACAGTACAGGGTCCGTACCATGAACGCTTATTGCGGGACCAAATAGTTTCAGCTGCCGACACTGCACCGGAACTTTATTGCGGGGCGATAAAATTCACAGTCGCGCAGCGTCGGCAGCTGAGCCTATTTGGTCCTGGAATAAGCGTTCATGGTACAGCCCCAGCTCAATCAAATGTACCTAAAAGTGTCATATGTATATTTGCGAGTGCGAATGAAAAAAAAAATTAAAAAAAATATAAATATTTACATAAACATAAATTAATAGTTACAATTATTAGGCTTACGTTTACGAGAGGGATAGCTATGCGACATGATGGCAGTTCCCGTACTAGGCCAAGCCTGTATCGCGGGAATCAAATACGATTTCCAGGCTGCGAGTATAGAAATGCCTCTGGTTAACTTATTTATATGTATTTAAACTAAATAAAAAAAGGTGCAAATTAGACCTATTAATAGAGTAGGCTATACTTCATGTTTTATTTTATATATATATAATATTGATTATATAAATATATATGTACTTATATCACAAATTATGTATGCGTAAAAATACTACTTATAATTATATGATAATATATAATTTATAATAATTATTGGTATAGTATTAAAATGGTCTTGCATTATTATATTATTTTGAATTTAATTTAATGTGTACCAATATAGAATTAAAAAATGTAATATAAAATCTTTAACAAATCTTCCGTCTCCTTGTAGCTAGTTAGCTAGCTTAATGTAACTATTATATTAAGAGTAAATAAACTTTATGTATTTTGCAAAAAGTAATATGAGTACAGATTATGGAAATGATCCAAGGCAGAACTGGTCCTCTACTGTAACGTAGATACTAGAAAGTAAATAAGTTGTAGAGCAGAGATCTTCCAAGCTAATGCATAATGAAAAGGAGTAAAAGCGCATAGTTTTTACTTGGAACTCGGATGTTTTAATCTAGCAACTAACCATTTAACGTGCAAAGCGAAGGTCAAAGTCTGGGCAAAGGCATCGACAAGTGTACGGTTTGTTCGATGATTAGTGCGCAATAAAAAGTAATTAGTTTTAAGTTAGTATAAGTGGATGGATCTTCATGAAATTTTGTAGGCAAGTCCAAATAAAGTTCAAATATGTTTGTCATCTAGACATAAGTGTAATAATTTATTGACTATAGAATACGATGCATAATTATTTACGAGTCCTAGCTACAGTTGTACCCCGACTTGCCGTTTAGCGAACGTCTGAATCTCGCAGGTGTTTATCTCGCTGTCTAGTTTGCGCGTGGATGCATTGGGTCAAATGAGCATTGCATAATTGGATGCATCTGCTTGACATTTAAATCGACCCCGAATCCGAATAGAAACTGTGTCACGCATCAAGCAGCGTGCGGTGCCGGCCGGCAACGCGACGGCGACCGGCGCGCGGCGCGGCGGCGGCGGCGCGAGGTGCGTTGTGCAATCCCGTTAGTGCTCCACGTGCGAACGAGCCGGCGCGCCTCAATGTCGCCCGTGGGCGGGCGCCCTTCGCCCGCCGCCCGCCCGCCCGCTGAAAATAGCGAGTTTGTCCGAACGAAGCTCGCGAGCCGAGGACACCCGAGCGGGCGGCATCTCGCTCGCACGCCCACGTGCCGGCCGGCCGGTCTCTGTCGTGCGAACAGCTGAGTATCAAAACAAAGGAGCGAGACGGGCGGTCGCCGCTCCTGCTCGCCGGCCGGCCGGTGTCGCCGGTCGCGGCGCGGCACACACACTCGGCGCGCCAGTTCTCGTTGGAACCGCGCTTATTGAGGTCGTCCGCCGTGAGCTCTCTAGCGAACTTTAGTATCGCGAAAGGATTTTTCTTTGTCCCGATCTTTGAGGAACCTGCCCTCGTATTATGTTTCCGTGTGAGAGCTGTGACCTACCCCGACCCATCGAGAAGCCGGACCTTGCGCAGCGTACCGAATCGCGTCGGAATATTCCCAGTTTCCCCAAATTCTGTGACGGTTATCCCGCGAAACGAGTTCGCCGGGCGATTTGAAATTTCTGAGTGAACTTGTGTGAGAATATATCGGAGAACGGGCCACCGGTCGCACCGGGTCCCGCGAGTGTATAATTAGAGTGGAAGCGAGGACTGTTAGCATCATGTCTACGGGCAAGCGCCTGGCGAAGCGGTCCATCATCGGCACGCGCGTCGCTGCTCTCGGTGACGACGGGCTCTACTACTCGGGTATGATTCAGGCGGTGAAGACGCCGGCGCCCTTCCCGGAGAACAATAACTGCATCAACCTGACTCCGAACACCCGGTATACGGTGCGGTTCGACGGTGGGAAGGCGACGCGCGAGTACCGCGACGCCGAGCTCATCGGGCCCGGCTTCCGAGGCATGACGGGCGTGCGCCTGCAGCTTGGCCAGTGCGTCTTCCTCACGCACAACGGGCGCGAAGTCCGCGCCGAGGTGCGCACGCACGACCACGACACCGACGAGCTGCGCGTCCAGATCCAGTCTCCAGCGCAGGAGGTTAGTATTTCTCCTATTTACCCTTATCCGCCATTTTAGCACGAAAACGAAAAAAAATCTCTATGTAATATAAATTATATTTCACTACATTATGGAAATTACAACATGGATAATTATTTCCTTATATACTAGGGGAAAATCCGGCATCGTTTTAATGGTTAAATATTCGTCTTAGACTGACTGCAGGGCATTTCATAAATTGCATCCAAATAAGACTGTCATTACAGCGCGTTGAAGTCTTTTTTAGTAATTCTTAATCACACGTAAAAGACATCAACGCGCACCCTAGTTTTCTATCGTAGAGTTGCATTTTCATTATTCTTTATTTTACCTTTGATGAAATTGTGATACGAATAAAGGTATATGATATGATACGACCTGAGGTCCCCACGACTTCGCCCGCGTATGGAAAATTACTTTCCTCCCCATATTCACCTCTTTAAATTATCCCGAGCAAATAATTTTAAAACAAAGAACTTTCCATACGAAGTTTCACCCGCCCTTTTACCCTTATTTTTTTTATGCATCCCTGTTAAAAACATTATTTTAGATCTTGCCAAACATCTCATCCCCCATTTCACCCTCTTAATTCATCCCTGTCAAAAATATATTTAAAACACCATATTTTAATATAAGTGAACTCGCAATCCAAATACCAATTTTCATCAGTATAACTTCAATTTTCCATACATCATTTCATCCCCAATTTCACCCCCTAAAAATCATCCATGTCGAAAAATAATTAAAACAGCATTTTTTATTTCAAATGAACTACCCAAATACAAATGTTCTATACTAAAAGTTCAAAAACAAAGAAGTTTCATACAAAAGTTTCCTCCCTTTTTTACCCCCTTAGGGGTAGTATTTCGAAAAATCCTTTCTTAGTACACCTCTACTCTAAGCATCAAGACAAACACAGCCTCCAAATTTCAAGTCTGTACGACCAGCGCTTTAGGCTGTGCGTTGTCTGTCAGTTAGTCAGGATAATAAATTCTTATAGTATTAGAAGATAAAGGTAGAAGTAGATAAAGTACACTTTGTACATTTTTACATCAATTAAAAAAAGCAAAGTATAAGTTCGATTCCAATATAGCGGTCAGCTCCGATAAGCAAGTTGATAAAATATGGGTGCTTTGGAAATTGAGACAAAGGTTTCGCGTAATGTTTACTGGAGAGGGCGGAGCGGGAGCGAGCTATTGACCCCTCAACACGTGAAACTAACTATTGTGTACACTGTGGAGACGTGCGTGCCCGACGGGTGCACGCCGCACGCTCATGACGCGCACGCCAACGGCGACGTCGTGCCGGCCGGCCGGTAACCGGTTGGTTCAACGCTAAGCCACACTACGCCATGCCATACAATCAACAAGTTTAATTTCAACGCTAAGCCACACTACGCCACGCCATACAATCAACAACTTTTATCAGTAAGGACTCTATCGGATTACCACCGCCCTCTGCCGCTGACCTGCAGTTGCATTGCACCTCTTATCTGCTCTGTGGTTGCTACTGATTAGCAATCTGTTATCGACGAGCATTCTGTCATCATTATTTCCTCTTCGCAAGACTGCTTGCCGTTTTAAACTGAAACTAAGCATGATAGAGCATGTTTCACTAATTATTTAATAATAGAGAAAAATATGGAGCAGGTCAAGAGTTCCATGAAATATACAATTACATGGTTGAGTTAAGGAAAAGAACATCATTGATGTATCTACCTGGCCTTAAATCGAATAGGAGACTAGAATTGTTTGTTCATGGGAGTTGGTCATTACGTACGAAATCGTCAATGGTCAGCATTCGTGCGTCACGCTTATTAATGGCTCTAAATAGACAACACGCTTATCAATGTAATTTCTTCATTAGCTAATGAAAGGATTTGTTTTAAACAATCATAATTATCAATGCTTTAATGTAACCTATATCTCATAAACGAGTCTGTTCATGAAATGGAAATCAAAATAGCTTAGCAAATAGCTCAGCGCCAAGGGCACCGATAAAATTATCGATAGCGGGTATTATTTCGATACAATACATAAGTAATGTGATTACTGTTACATATAAGTACCTAAGTATTTGAAGAACGTGAACATTAATCTGGATATAATATGTGATAAGATAGAGGCGCTACCAGTGACAATAAAAGAAGTGGCGCTCAATAAAAAGCATTTAAATGCAGCCAATTCGACAAACAATGGGCCACACGTACTCATGTTAGCGCACTACGATTCTAAGCTGTAATATAACTACTGGTTTACACGTTCTGTGGAAGCGAAACGCATCGCGCGAATAATGCGTCGCACGTCTTAGTCGTGGGCTAGAACACGCATGCGCTAAATTTTATAAATCCGGTCGCACCGTTATACAGCGCTGACTGCGCTGGATCTAAAGAGCACTTCTGACTACATAGATTACAATAATTACCTCTACCGGCCGCGGACGCTACTTGTAGATCGAATTAAACTGGTTAAGTTGTTTTCCTTCGACGCCTGCCGGTGCGCAGCTCGAGCCAGGCTATGTGTCATCCTCCGCTATTGTGTCCGTCTCCTTATCGCCCAAAACATTCCCTGAGACAAGTAGAGTACGATACTAAATCGTGTTTAATGAAACAACGCCGATAATTACAAGATTGACCCCGCTTCGCTATCTGACCGTCAATTTGTTTACCAAGGTTCGATAAATTTTAATTACGGTCGGTTTATAGTTTGTTTTTGTTTCGTATTTTTTTATGATGTTGGGTTCTTCGCAAAATGAATCTACTACCTACACTAATCCCCATCTACACTACTTAAAATATTACGAAGAGGTAAGCTTGTGACTTTGTATATTTGTTCGAGCGTATCTTCAGAACTACTGATCTGATTTACATAAACGTTGCACCTATAGATAGATAGAGCTACACTATTGAGTGATGTAGGCTTTATTTTATTGTAATGTCAAACCTAACTGTGTGACACACACACAATAAAAGCCACAGCAACGCGCGGTCGGGTACAGATAGTCACGAATAAATGGGTTGAATATGTTTTATGTACATTATAATATTTATTTCTTTATGATACTCAGTCGGCAACAAATTTAATAGATAAAAACAAGCATGTCAATAAGGAAGCGGCTCGCGCGCAGGTCTTGTGCCATTCGTTGTGCGTAAATATGACGTCGCACGCGATAGTAGCGTGACGATGGCGACAACACTTAAACGATTATTACTGGTTTGAATATTACGCGAGTAAAGTAGATTTAACGGAATAATTTGCAATGTGTACCTGAATACTTATAATATGTGTATCGTTCTAGAACAGAATATAGCGATGTAAAAATGTGTACATACTATACTCACAAAGACGCACCCTACCACTTGTTTACCGGCTCACTTGTTTGTTATACCATTAACGTACAACGCAATATCTACATCACATTATATTTTGCGTCACGCAACACTGTTGTTGATAGAGCGTACACTTCATCAAAACAAAACAAAGATACGACCGCATACAGAGCTCTGTTGAATACTTGACTCGATTCTAGCTTCCAAAGTCCAGAGTACTCCCCGCCATCTCTATAGACGTAATAAAATCACGGAATATAGTTATAAAAAATCGCAATCAGCTTTTTTGCTGAGACTAACACTATAATGGGTTAAAATCATTGCAATTTTGATCCAAGCCAGTTTTCTTAAACATAAACTGGGAAAAAACCTTAGGTTCAAAAACTAGTTTAAATCATAGTGAAATTTTTCTGTACCTTTATAACGTTATTCTCAGCAAGTTTACCGATTGCTAATTTGATTGCATCAAAAGTGTTTAAACGCACAAGCAAGGTACCTGCCGTATTCTGGACTAAAATTAGTAGCTTTATCCGTATGGGAAAAACGCATCAAATAACATTGGATTCGGTAATAATGCTGTGAGGTATTTCCCGTCCGAGAGATACTACGCGTTGGCGTCACACGTTATTTACACTGAGCCGGCAAAACCGGCGCGGCGGCGGCGCGCGTGCTCTACGCGGAACACAATCAACCAAGTCAGCGTCTGACTCACTGCGCACGGGCATTCGTAAACAACCATTTGGATCTGATATTTTGCCGGTAAACAGGACAGCTTACGTAACGTGCCAAACATAACATCTACCTATAAGGCTCTGAATGCTACGCGCCGCTATCTTGCTCACGCATTTCCACATTTTTAAGGATATAAAATCACTGAATGTAGGAAAAATCACAGTCGATGCAATTGCTAAGAATAACATTCACAATGATTAAGAAAAAAATAAAATTTCGGTTCAAACAAGTTTTCTTTGATAAAACCGGGCATACCATTTTTACCGGGCAAACTTGTTTAGATCAAAATTATATTTTTGCTGAACCTTTGTAATGCTTTTCTCGGCTATTTCACCAGCTGCGATTTTTCATAACAATATTCAGTGATTTTCTATCTTCAAACAAATGTGCGCACGAGATAGTGGCGATTGGTGATCTGGGGCTTAATGCTGATATCGATGGTTTAACAAAAACAAACGTTGATATTTCTTAACATGCAAAATTGAAATCTGATTAAGTTGTAAGCATTAATACAGTTTTTATAACGACTTGTGTTGGTAAAATTATTTAAGTAGAACACGTAACAGCTCACGAGCGAGCCGGTCATAATGTCAGGCAATAAGATATAAAAATAAAGAGTGCTGGCTTGAGAAATAAGGTCACCGGCAGGCCCGGAACCAACTAACGGTATTCGTTACAAAATCGCGTCAAGAATTATTTTCACGTGCGCGCGGCGCCGGCTCCGCCCGGCGCGGCACAGCCGTACCGTTAGCCGGTGGCGATGGGACGGCCCGCCAGCCTCGTACCACACTCGCAAAGTGGGACACCTCCGAGACGCAAATCTAATGTCCGTTATGAGCTCATTACTCAAATGATACAATGGAAAAATCTACTATCAAACCAAGCAAATTACGGCTTAGTTGGGACAGGTCATGAAACAACATTCAAAAGGCCTACTGTTACATAATTTGATACGATTTCTCTAGTGCATAGCGGAGCAGCATGCCTTTCATTTGGCGAGGTCGTAAATGAAACGTTTTGATTAGTCGAGAGCGCGAGCGATGACGAGGCTCGGCTTCCGCAGCGGCAACAGCTTCTCAAGTGCGGCAGCGCGGGCGCCGGCTGACGTGACGCTGACGATGCCCGCGCATCGAGTGTGAAAGTGCCACTCACACCTGCGCTTGCCATATACAGACGTATCTACAATTACTATTATAGGCAAAAAAAAAAAAAAAAAAAAGAGCCCCAGTTTTCTCTTTATTTTCACAAAGGGATACGGCTGTTCAGTCTGACAGTCAAAATTCAAAAAACAATGCCAATGTGTCGTCAGAAAATCTTGTAAAGTGCAACCAGTGCTCACAGTCTCGTTTTTTTAAAGGTATTCGTGGACTCAAAATTCATATAAGTAAATCCCACCGTTTGGCTCAAAATTGTCCAAATGAAGTACGTAACAATATTCAAAATAATAACTTTCAACATTTTGGGGAACTATTAGGCAATTTAAAAACCAATCTACCAATATTAAAAAGAATTCCGCGTGGTGCACGTATCAGCGTCGCCCAATGTTTGATAAATGATATTAAAAGAGTAATTTCTTGTAATTCTCTTCAAGCCTGGAAGCACTTGATGACTTTTCCATATAGAATACTTCATGTTTCGAAAAACCTTTCTGATCAAAATTCTCTTACTTACAAAATTAAACAAAACTGTAAACAACATTCAAACTCTTGTCCTGATTTCTCTTTTCCTGCTCGCAATGAAGATCGGAATGCTTCTCCTTCCACATCCTACCATCTAGTAGAGAATAAGCTGAGTGAAGGAGATATCAGAGGTGCGGCTAGAATTTTATTTTCTAACGACACATTAGCACCAAACACACCAGGCACTTTGTTGGCACTGAAGGACAAGCATCCACCATCAGCAGCAGAGCCTCTTCCTTTACCTGCTAGTGTCTCTGAGGAGGACGTACTTACCGCAACTATAGACGACGTATTGCTTGCGGTAGCATCCTTCCCTAGTGGCTCAGCTGGAGGACTCGACTCGCTTACGCCGCAACACTTAAAAGACCTAACTAGTGCAACTTGCGGCGAAGTCGGGGACTCTTTACTCAAAGAGATCACTTTACTAGTTAATTTGATGCTAGCAGGTAAAGTGAATGATGAAATAGTTGACATATTATACGGAGCAAATTTATGTGCCCTTTTAAAAAAAGACGGCGGAATACGGCCAATTGCTGTTGGCACAGTGTACCGTCGCCTTACAGCTAAAATTTGTACCAAATATATAAAAGAAACCCTCTGCGAGGAGTTTCAACCCTTGCAGTTAGGTTTTGGTTCACGTGGTGGCTGTGAGGCGGCGGTACATGCCCTAAGGACGTTTTTAAACCACCAAGGAGGTGAAGTGCTGCTGAAGGTGGACGTCCAAAATGCTTTCAACTCTGTCGATAGAAACACACTTTTGGCTCAAGTAAAAGATAAAATTCCCTTTATATTTAATTTTATTTGGCAATGTTATGGTAACCCTTCAAAATTATTATACAAAAATAACGTGTTATCCTCAGAAGTGGGATGCCAACAAGGTGATCCGCTTGGACCAGCTATTTTTAGTCTAGCGATTCACCCTATCATCAAAAAATTAGAATCAAAATTTAACGTATGGTACCTAGACGATGGGACCCTTGGAGGCGATGTAAACACTGTTTTTAAAGACCTTCAAAATTTAATCAAAGATTTTAGTGACATTGGCCTCGTTCTTAATTTTTCAAAATGCGAACTTTTTATTCCAAATTATTCTACAACCCCGAAACAAGACATAATAACACTATTTGGAAAAATTGCTCCTAATATAAAAGTTTTAGAAAATCGGTCACTTCGCCTGTTAGGGTCTCCCATCCTAGATGAGTCAATTCAAGATTATGTTGACGATAAAATTCAAAATTTCGTTTCAGTTTCCGACCGCCTTCAAAAATTAAATTCTCACATGGCCTATTTTTTAATACGATATTGTCTTTTTGTTCCAAAATTTATGTATTCCCTTAGATGCTGTCAGCTTTGGAATCATCCTGCAGTTTTACAACAGCTTGACAGCATTCAGCGGGATACACTCACCACCATTCTCAACACACCCTTTGACGATCGAACTTGGCGGCAGGCCTCACTGCCAGTAAGGTTTGGAGGTCTCGGTATTCGCAAAATTTCTAGTGTATCATTGCCAGCTTTCCTATCATCGGTTTTCAGTTCAACACATTTGGTAAACACAATTTTATCGCCATCACTACAAAATTTTGAAATAAGTTTCTTGTCTGAAGCTATGGAAAGTTGGAAATTAGCTTGTCCAAAACAAACCCTGCCCAAGGCCCCTACTTCTCAGAGGCAGTGGGACGAGCCGCTCTGTGAGTTAGAATGTAAAAGTTTGATATATTCATCATCTTCTTCCACAGAGCGTGCTCGCCTACTTGCGGTCACTCGTTGGGAGTCGGGGCTTTGGTTGCATGCGTTACCGTCTAAAAATGTTGGCAATCTTTTGGATAATCAGACCTTTCGTATAGCTGTATCCCTTCGAATAGGTGCCCCGTGCCAGGTCCCTCACCGCTGCTCTTGCAGTGATATAGCGGATAGGTTCGGCCACCACGCACTTTCTTGTGTAAAAAGTGCAGGGCGCATTCCGCGGCACGCCAGCTTGAATGATATCATCCGTCGGGCCTTTGTCAGTGCTGGCATCCCCTCGATTTTAGAACCCAACGGTCTGATGCGGGATGACGGCAAGAGACCCGACGGAATGACCCTTATCCCATGGAAGATGGGACGGCCTTTGGTTTGGGACGCTACATGTGTCGACACACTAGCGCCGTCCCATCTTCCTAGGACAAATGATCACGCTGGCGCTGCCGCCTCTAATGCTGAAAACCTCAAACGGCACAAATATGGGTATTTAGACAGATTGTACATGTTTGTGCCGTTTGGGGTAGAGACTTTGGGACCTTGGGGGCCGGCCGCACATGTTTTATATAGGGACCTGGCGAAACGTTTAGTCGAGGTGTCAGGTGACCGGAATGCTGGCGTATATTTTGGTCAAAAACTTAGCATTGCCATCCAACGTGGCAATGCCGCCAGCATTCTGGCCACCTTTCCATCATCTACGGGGCTTTTAGTTTAAATTTTAAGTTTTGTATTTTTTTATTATGTAGGATTTGTTTTTACTAGGTAGGTTTTATTTAGTTGTTAGTTAGTTATAATTTAATATTAGTGTATAATTGTATTTTATTTGTAAATAAACTTATCTATTATAGGCTCAATTTAGACCTACTTTTCTGCATCATTGCAATTCCACTATTTAATACCCGTTGTTATCAGATTAAATACCTCTCAGTTAAATATATAATTTGTCTAACAATTGCCAAATCTTATTTCCTAAATACAGGGCAACCTAGTTAGGAGCTAGAGCTCAGCCTGTTAGCATGTACTCGTTTGGGAATAAATGTAAAAAAAGTATAAGTGTCACAAATATGATAAAGATAACTGTTATCCTTGAGCCAAGCTACTAAATAACTGCAATAACATAAACATAATAATGATAATAACATAATGGTGAAAAAAAACAAGTCAACATAATAAATTAGTCTGTTCCAGTGTCCAAAAAGTAAAGCTCCTTTTTTTCTTGGTCTATTTTAAACGCATAGTTTAGTTAGTATTAACCGTATTAACTTTGTTTTTCTATTCATAAACTTATCTGTACTTACCTGTAAGTAAGTAAGTAAAAGGTGTATCTTTAGTGAGCATAATTTTGAACTCATAAAGCATTTGTTGATGAATCATGTTACATAGAATGTAAAAAAAGACTAACATGTTTGGTAGAGCGTAGGTTAAGAAAAAATACAGAAAAAGAAAGTTTTAGAAATGCTATTTTAAATGTCAATGTTTATTAAACAGGAGTTTAATCTACATTACACGTAATGCATGGAAAGTGCATAAAAGTAGAGTTGTCAGCTAAATGTGAATTATTACGTGCTGTGAGCATTAAAAATGGTTTAACGAGCGTGCGAGAACGGTATAAGGCACCGCGGGCAGACAACAACATACGTTGTAATTAGTATCGCATAACTAACGTTACCAGCGAAAGTATTTACGATTCAAAAGCGAATTATAAATGGAGTTTTCCAGATTTTCCAGTCGTGTTAAGATTTTTTTGACGTAACGAAGACACTTACGCTCATGGCGGGTAGCGTTGCGTGGAACGGTCGCGTGCTCCACGCAAATTTCACTCACTTTACCGTACTCGGATTAGGTATATTTTCCTTGGAGAGACAAATTGATTCGTATGATTTGTTTTTAATTAATCACCCACTGAAATTATAAAGGAAAATGTTATAAGAAGTAAATCGTCCCTAAAAGCATAGTACATTCTGGCCTAGTTGGTACAAAGAGATATGGGAATTGTTTACTACTAGGTAACATGCGTGTGGTAAATATCCTAAAGTTTTAAAATAAATTTTAACCTATAATAATTTGATTTACTTTTTGAAAAGTTTTACTGGCGATACTTTGAGCATGAACCTACGAAATTAAAAGAAATTTGAATTTGAACATCATATCTTTCGCTTCATGTATGACCGAATTATTTCAGATTACTTGTAAAATTACAATTTAACTGCCAAGTCACTAGAGAAACCATGGCGAGAGAAAACGCTATATGCGCATGCGCACCTGCATACGCAATAATATAGCTTCTTGCTACATTTGTTTAGGATTAACATTCTGAATTTTAGTAAATAATGTAATCTGAACTTCCTAAGGGCTTAAATACAATAAAAACGCGCCTAGTGACACCGTTTCTAAATAAATTCAAGGTTATAAGGTAGAGTTGATAGTGAATTGTTTGCACAAAGCCTACAGTGACAGGCTGATAGTACATACTTTAAAATCTTTGTACTTATAGATTGTAGGAACATAGTTACAGCGAAACCCGCCCACTAAGTTTGTAATAACATTGCACCTTGACATGATATTATAATATAAACTACTGCTGCATAATTTATTGTTTTCTTCAACAATGTTGATAACCATTGCGGGTGTTCCGTTTAAATTGTTTATTTTAATGCCAGATTACAATTATTGTTTACAACTTATTGTTGTCATATTTTTTCTACTTGACGTTATTCATCTCTCCGTGGTGTCTGAAATAGTGGAAAGAGCAAATAAGATTCACTTTCTTATTCATAATTACTATATAATAATATAATAATAACATGGTTTCAGAATCTACAATGCAGCTAAATACAATAGTATTATCGAAAAACAATCGGAGGCCGAATAACAGTAGTAGAAAATCCCATTACAGCTTAACCTCAAATCTGTAGATGGTTCTAAAAATGTTGTAACGGTACATCCGATTACGACAGCGCCATCGTTATAGGTTGTGTATACATGTGTGGGTTCTTCTTTGTTATCGGATTTTATTTGTTAAGTACGCAGCAAAAAGCGTTCCTAGAAACTGAGAAGCGTTGTGTTTAGCTATTCGTCTATGTCATGTCATTTAGGTAACTCATGTTTGTTTAATCTATTTAAGACACTGCAGCTGTTGCTACGGCGTAGAAGTAAACTGTAGGAGCTTTGTAGAGTCTAGCATATCCCGGCTAAACTCTAAATGCCTGCCTCTTGCCTTACATAGTTTTATTATTCCCCATCAGTTAGTTCCCCTGGGTAGCTGTAAAACAGCGCCGTCGACACGTTTGACCTATATTCCGTGCCGAAATACAGAGATGATTGACCATTTAATGTCGATTGGAGACTGTCGCAAATTCCAAAGTATTATTTTACATGTATGAATACGCTGACTTCTTAATACTGTTGGCATTCTATTGTAACGGCATCGCATGATTTTAGATGTTGTTCTTTAAGACTATCCTTGAATCATGTTTTTCATTTTCTAGTTCAGTTCTGTTGTAAATTTAGAAATTTGTCCTCCCACAAGATGGCAGTGAAGGCAAGGTCGGCCCTTTGTGAGTGGCCTCATTGCATTCGCCTTGGAATAGTTACATGATTTATGTGTTCTTATCTAAACAGCTGGCAGAATGAGGCGTGAATCTCGATGTTCTGCGATGTTTCAAGTGGGACGCATCTGGTTCAATTCATTAATGCGAGATATTTTCGCCAACGTCCGTCGCAAGTGTGCTATTGTTTTGTTTAGCCTTTCGGAGCATGCAGTCCCGATACGGTATCATTGAAACCGGGTTTGCGCGTTTAAATCGGTTTCGGCGTGACGTGATGCGGTGTTGCGGCCTGAGTCAGTAACGTGTAACGTGAAGCAACTTGTTTTCGGGTGTCGAAGTAACAGTAAGACACGGTGACCGTTACTACGTGGGTGACACTCGCGGCTGCAGCACCAGGTACGACAGTCTTCCCATTCGTATGCCGACGGCGTCGGTCTCACTTATTCGTGACAAAGCTTAACGCGTCGCTTTGTTCTTGAACACAAAGGTCAATCACGACAACACTAAACAATAGATTGTAAACGCCATGTTTTGGTCAAAGGTGAGAGTGAAGACTGTGAGACTTAATTTCGGAAGTCGGGGAATAAAACTCGATTGTTTTGCTAATGCAAAAAAAAATACTTCCTAGGAAACAGCTTCGAAGCATCTTATGTTTTGGAGTGGTTTCCAGGTAAAATTTAAACGGATTGTTTTCTACTTATTTCGTAGGCTGTTTTGGCCGTGAAAGCAGTGATGCAAGTGGATGTAATGTCCGTATAGAGACATATTCGTGTGAAGAGCAAGTTTAATTGCAGCGGTGTGCGCAGCGCGGGGAGGGCGCCGGCGGCGGCATGCTGACCCACTGACCCAGAATCGCTGATATTGAACCGGCGACGCACAGCCCGTATTCGAAATCCGACCTCCACTTGCGTTTTCCTCTTATTTATTTTGGTTGGTACTAGAATATCTTATAATGCTATATTTTATGACAACTGGTCCCGAGTAACCTTTGCCTGGTTATTAAAATTTGTCCATTTATAATATTGAAACAAAATTTTAATTAGTTTTTAGTAAATTATGTAATGTAAGTAACGGTCATATTTATAGCGTAGTAGGAAAACGGACCTAGAGTGAGTTGACCTAAATGAGAATAATTAAACTGTATTCATTAAGTAAATGTTATTCAAAGGCCATAGTCAGTGGCAAATCGTTAGGGCGACACCGCTGTGAGACAGGTCGCCGATGTAACGGTAGTTGATGTGATGGGTAATGGCACTCGGCCCTCGGCAGTGCGTATTGCTATGCGTGAAGCGAACAGGTTCCCGTATCCGTTATCAACTGGTAGCAAGTAGGGCGCGGTGGGTCGCACTCCGTTTTTGGGTCAGGCTGGGTCACGACGCCTGCGTGCTGGTCGTCCTCCCTCCGAACATGTTTAGCGCTATTTCTGTATCTAAGAATAGAGAGGCGACCGCGCTTGCAGGCATCTCAAGGTGAAACGATCACTTCTCTAAGCGTAGCACGTAAACGATGCGGTTATGGCATCGTGGCGAGCGCCGGCGATGTCGAAATATCGGCGCTGCGTCCTTGTGCAGATTTCACGTTCAATTACGTAACTACGTGTGATATTATTTACGCTGTAGCGTTATGTATAGCACTCCGCCCACACCGGCTCGCGCCGTACACAGCTCGCCGATGCGTAGCATTTTACCCGTGACGTCACCAGCGCGTCACGCCTACGCCGCGCCGACCAGAGCGCCCCCGGCCCCGCCAACGCACATGACGTCATACGTCCAAGTATTCTAATAGCAACCCGATGACGTCATCTATCTTTATCTGATAACGACACCATAAGCATTTCGTAACATTGCATTTATACACCATTTAGTCAGATCTATACAATGACATCATCTGACTAAACCAGTTCATTGCCAGGTACGGACAAGGCCTGATGCACATTGCACATTAGGATTTTACAATTCTATAGTATCATCTTTTAAAATGAAAAAACTAGTTTTAATAGTTTCGAATATGATGCGCAATTATAAACAGCTCTATCTTGATGTGTAATGTCCGTACCTAAGTCGGATACCACGACCTCGTACGCCCAACTGCTCATTGATGAAAAGATACATCGTCAATGGCACCCACATAATAGTAATACTACAACATTTTTGAATCATCTCTAGTTCTGTGAATGTAAGCTACAGACACAGTGCAGTTAGTGTATTACAGTAACATTGACTGTAGTTAGCGTCGTCCGTACTAGATCCAGAAATAGAGCACAGTGAGGTTACCCGGGCCGGGCTACGAATGCAGGCCGCCTAGATTGGAGGATCGCGACCCGCGCCAACTAGGCCACTTCGTCCTGCGCAATCGATGACCCAACCCACTTACACTAATTGACTTTTCCCACCAACCTTGCATTTCTGAAAACTGAAACGAAGGCTTCGCTACTAAATTATCTGTTGGTTGGAACAGGTTATTTAGAAACACTGTAGGAAATTCGTTTTTTACCGGCTGGCTGCAACGAGCGTATTAAACGGTACCCAAGGAGAATGGCTGCTATAAAAACGCTGGCTGCATTTTGACGTATGAAATGTAGGTCATGGATTTTTGGGGCAAGGTTGGCGTTGCAACTTCGGGCTGGCAGCGGCTGCGCTCGCGTGGCCCGCATCCACGCATCCGCCTCGCGAGCAGTACCTCGCCCGCTGTTTGTATTCACTAATCATACAAGGCCGCCGTGCCGACTGATTGATCAGCCTAACCGTATACATCCGATCGGAATAGCTAATTCTATTACAACGATCACCGCGCATGTGCTCTACGAACCTCTATCTGTCTACACGATCAAACATAAATTCAGCAGCCATTAAATACGATACTAAACCTTAATTGAATTAAAAGACAACGCGAATTATATTGTTAGTTTTTCTCGTGTAGGTCTAGCTAGCTGGAAGTCGTTTTGGGCCAGTGATATTTGAATTCGGTCAACCAAGCGACATTTACTCGGCATATTTATTCAACCGAGTAGGTATTTGCGTAAAATCTACTAATATAGGTAGCCGACACGTGCGACTCGATTCAGGCCTGCCCACGCGCCTATTTCTGGCCGTTCTCGTCTTTTGTGAGATCGTTAAATCTTGTTTATTATCCGTTTTCTTAAAATTGCACAGTGTTGGTTTTGAGCATTCTGGGTAAGTTAACATTTGCGGAGATTGAGAAACTCATTTGAGAAATACCGTGAAGTTGGAAAGGTCAGTAATGGCCGTCTTTTTAAAAGATTTCAACGCGCACCTGAAGCTCGGCAGATTGAGTAACTGACAATTGGCCGCATCGTCATTCGTCTATGAACACAATTGCGATAGCAACGAAGCAGAATCGGTATCGTCAAGCCCGTACGCTATTGACCTATTTATTGGTACAAGATCGTGCGCCGGCGGCTACAGCCGAATTGCTTATGCATGCGTGTCTACGTGACTCCATAATTGCAGCTTCACTGCATAGCTAATATTGGTAGCTAAGCCAGCTTCCATAGATCACACACAACTATTGTAAATACGATACACTGTACCATCCACAGAACTTATTCTATTTTAGAGACGCTTGCATTATCTTCAATTTGTGATAAAATCTTGTTAATCAATTTCAACTTACTTTAAAATTGTCGTATCGATTTGAAATTTTGCGTTTCTTTATGTAGTTCCGATAGCAATACAATAGTTTGGTACCACTGAGCTGATCTGATGATCACCCTTCAAGTTTTGGGTCATTTGGTATGTTTTAACCAGTCACATATAATTTAAATGTGTTACGAGGATGTGATGTTAAAACCAAGTAACTCCTCAGCGGTTACTCATTTGATTTGTTTTGACGATACCACTACATTACAGTGTGTATCAAAAAAGCTTGTTATTCTTTTATAATGATAATTATTCAATCTTACTACAGTATGAGATATTTATCTTTCACAGATTTCAAAATTCATTCAAAGAGTTCTGAATACTGTTTTCTATAGAAATAGTAAATAACGAATTACAAGCATTCAGATGAAACGGAACAAAATGTATCTTAAATAAGCGCACTATTTTTGGAATTCATAAACATATTTACACTTGCACTTTCATTTTATCAGTGTTACAACAGATATAGTATTTCCATCGCGCATCGTTTCTACGAAAATTACTCAAGATAGAGCAATTTTCGCAGAATGCGTTATTTATATTTAGCTTAGTGTTATAAATAGAAATTGTGAAATTTTATCTGAGCGCTATTCCATCGACACAGACTGATAATATCTTCATAAATACATAGCATTTTTATCGTTCTTCGTCGTACCAAAGTTATTGTTTTCCCGTCGACAAGGTAATGAATTCTAAGTGCATTGTCCTGCCATAGTGATGTCCTGTTCGTCTGATAAGTAAACTGTGTGTGACGATTTCACTCCAAGCAGGCCGCCGCATAATGCGACTATTGTTGTTGGGTTTGGGAATAATACCACGTTAAACTGTTTGTTAGAACTTTACGTTGTAGTATTCTGTTCTATTGTTTTGTTTATTTTTTTAACCTTGTTCAGTCATCATTGCGCCTAAATGCGTCCGTGGAACTCTTTATTCTTATCACCCTGCACCGGCTGCACAAACGCCGCGCCGGTACAGCAGCGGTAGACATTGACTTGACGCGCAGTCATTGCCATTGCTCATTCGCTCCACTGCGTATCAAATACTTTCACTCCTACATTGCAAATTCTTAGAGCAAACACTCTAGTGATACGTACGCTGCTGCTGCCGACCACAAAGTATGGATCTGAATCTATAAACTTTCGCTTTCCAATTTTAATACATGATTGAAGCTTAATAGAGTCCTCATATCCACCGGTACTGCGTTTTTACTCTTATAGATATCGTTATGCCATTTCGGTCGTCTTCGTGATTGTAACTCTTACTTTAGGATCTGGCTACAGTGGATATAATATGAAGCCTGCCAGCCTATACGCGCTTACTTACTAATAGAGAGCGATAGAGATCGCAGTATAAAATACAACGTTCCCAGCAATGTTCATAACGGAAGCAAAGCTCCAATAAGACAGAACGTGGCATTAAGTGCCGTTGGAGCCGTCACGCACGCGCGTCACGGTTTAACCCTCGTTGCCCACGCATCTCGGGCCCAATGAGCTTCTGGTGGCTGTTTCCACGCCTCAGTACATGAATACTTTACACTAAAACTGCGCATCAGTCAATGCCTCAGTCAAGGAACTCTATACAAAATTGCTTTTGCTATCCAAGGTTCTTTCACTTCGATTCAATAAAGGTGAAGGCTGAAATGGAGTTGTGACACGAACGAAGGAGTGATATAGACAACTATGATTCTACATACATGAAACCAAACCTAAGGCACATATATAACGTACTTATATCAGTTAGTTCGCCATGCTTTGACCGTCAAACTATTTTGTTAGACAACTAACTTGCTATAGTGTATTTATAGATAGTTTAATTGACACAAAAGTAGCTTATACAAAGGGTGAAAGTAATTATTATGTAGAAACTTTATTGCGAAAATAAAAACAGTGATGCCTGAGGGGATGTTCATATCTCTAGATCACAGTCTAGATGGAGCAAGATTTCCTAGAAGAAACTAATTCACTCGCGAATGAAGGCATAGATTGCAATGGAAAACACTCATGAACGGATGCCACAGGCATCACTGTTTTTATTTTTCCAATAAAGTTTCTACATAACATTTATTTTTACGCTTTTTATAAGCTACCATTGTGTGTAACTCAAACTATCTATAAATACACTAAAGCTACTAAATAAAAAGCTACCTAACTAGATTTCGAATACTTAGTTGCAGTGTAGGTATAAGTATGCATACAGTGTTGCAACTGTAATCTTTGGAGTCCTTATCCGTTAAAGCGCTGCAAGGAGCATTAGCTCCTCATATATTAGCCTAACCCAGTTTCTCGTTGTCATTGGCTTGGAGTTCAAAGAAATATAGATTCAGTTTCGACACAGAGAAGGTGTTACTAGCATAGATAATCCATTCGCGCCGCAACATCGATGCGCACTAGAGCGAACAGTTTTCGCAACCCGCACCAAGAACGCTCCGCTACTATTGGCACTTAACTGTTGATATAAAATTGTAAAACACTAATACCTACAAATGACTATTGTAATTTGCAAATGAATCGAATCCGTAGGTATAAGTAAATCAAGAAAGTTTCGAGATTATTTGAGCCTAATTTTATTTGCATTGTTTAATTATCTTCTTCAGTATTCAGTTTTAAAAAAATAGATATTTTTATGTACTATATTGCGTGAAGCAAAAATCTTTATTATTATTATTTTTAATTTCCTGTATTATTAATTAATTATCTATATTTTAAAATACATAAATGCAGATTTTTTGCCTTCTACGTCAATATGCTCTACATACTTTCTGAATACATTGTATATAGTGTTATAGAGCATACTGCCTAGAAAGCTCAGCTGAATTAATATATTGTTTTTTTTTTTTCCTGATTTTTTTGTAAATATAAGCCCTGGTATCACCGGTGCGGTGTACTAAGTACCACATAAATTATAACTATTTCTGGCATACTTTTACCGTAACCAAAGTTAATTTGATGACATTTTCTTGCTTGTAACGACTTCACAAATGACCGCACAGCAATACAATCGGACGTAATGACCATGAACCTCATTTTCATATTATCTATCAATCATTTCACAATTACATTTACTAGTTTGTAAATGATCACCGGTCGTTAAATTGATAATATAATAGTTATAATCTATTTACGAGGCGCTATTAACCCAGTATGTAGGTGTTACCAGTTAATAACATGAAGTCGATTGGTTCTAAGTAGCACAATAAAAAGACGCCATTATCGCTTCGTGCCAAAGTCACCGGGTGACTTTCACTGGCATTTCAAAGCGGCCGTTTCGCCATCGAATAAAGCAATTGTGCAATAAGTTGTCGCTTTTTACATAACGTAGTCGGCTCGGACGATAGAAAACACGGCCTCGGACAATATGACTTATTACTAGTCGGTAATGATTTTCCTATCAATAGATCTCTTGCTAAATTGTTGCCACATTGTTAAATTACATCTCGCTACCGACGCTCGTAAAATGTGGGCCGTGATTTATCAACCCCCGAAACATTCTAAACGTTTTACCGTTACCCGCCTTTCTAGAATAAAACCACTAGAGCGGGTCTCGAAACGCTGAATAGACGTAACAAATGTGTGCACTTGTATATGAAAAGCGAATGTGTGTCAGGCAATAATCAGAAGATGCTCATTAAAACAACTTTCATTGTTCCGGCACGAGTGAGAGGCCGCGCCGTCAATCTACGTCTCATGGCGGCCACACTCGCACGAAATCACGTAAAAGTGAAAGTATGATGTGATCAGCGGCTCGGCCATCAGCCGCTGTTACCTGCTAGCGTCGTATAGACATCATCAGAGTAATCATTGACGCTGCAATATTTTTAGTGACAAATAAAGACACGAACAATATGGTGTCGTGATGAACGATGGTTAGAGATAACTAGCCTAAAACCAGAGCCTTATTTTTGAATCGTGCGCAAAGTTGCGCATACAAAAGGAGCCGACTTTTAAACGATATTGAACCTTATTCCAAACAGTATCGTTCGAAGGTCAGCTCCTTTCGCATGCGCTACGCTTGCGTACGATTCAAAAATAAGGCCCCAGGACTTTAAGAGATACCGCTTGCCAAAAACCATTGCAGCGATACTTACTCAGAACTTTGATTAACATGATACATTAAACCAACAACCGACTTCACTTTCGATTACTTGGATGACATCTTTTTTTCCAGTTATTTTGGTTTAAAAACTAAAGTACTGAACTGATTTCGTTTTTTTTTATGGGAGCACCTCTGAAACTTGACCACAGAATAAATAATAGAACAAGTAGTAAGACCTACCAAAAAAAAAACATCAAAATCAATTTATAATTGGCGGAGTAATCGCGTAACATACATACAAATAAAAGCAGCATACTGTCGAATTGGAGAACCTCTTTTTTAAAGTCGGTTGAAAACAAAGTCCAGGGCTCCGCTGCATTGGCTCTCATTACTTAGAGATTTTTAATGATGTCACTTATTAGCAATGTAAAGCTCGCAAACTAATATTTATTTCTAGACATGTTAGGTATATAATATTACTCGTAGATTCATGTTCATTATGTTGATCATGTAATTGCAGAAACTCAATCGGAACCTCAAAGGATGCCAGGCCGGAGATTAAGGCTAATTAGCCGGAACAGGGTCATTGCATACGTTAGCGAAGGAGGTTAAATACTATTCATTAGGGAACAATATACTCCTACAAGTATAGCTTCTAAAATAATCATGTTTGAGGTTTATGTAGGCCAGTATATCTACTTGAGATGCGCGGCCTTAAATAGGTTGATCATGATAGTTATCAATGTTATCATGCCGGCTTTATTATAGCAACAAACAATCGTCACCTTAAACTAGCGCTAAATAATACAAGGTTACTGTGGCTGACGAATGGAAACGTAACAACACACGCGTAGGTATGGCGCAGCGTATAACGTGTCAATCACGCATGCGTTTGCGCAGGAGGAAGCTGCGACATCGTAACAACCCGTGTTGACAGCGCCAACCGCTCGACGCGACGGGCAGAGTGCATATTTGACCGCGATCGGTCGCTGCCGGCTACCAGTGCGTGATATGTGTTACATTATGCGTCATAAGTAGACACTTCATAAGGCTCACAAGTTCAACTGGTGTTACGACATAACCAGAGCTGGGAAACCCTTTATGGAATAAAGAAACTCCAATACTAAAAATCTTATTGCTTGCCTTAATTTTATCGTTATTAATATTCTTATTTATATAACCCTTCGCATATGCAATTTTAATGCAATTTCTAGAACTAGCTATTCTACATCAATCTTCGTGCACCATACTCGTGTAGGTATAGAAACTTGACCTTTGAAAAACATGTTATGCGGAAAGACAGTCCTTTATCTCAGCATATGGATATGGTCCATAATAGTGGTCTAAACACGTTCTCTATCAAGTGTGGAGCACTGAGACCGAACCAGTTCTCCTCTACAAAACTACCTATTTAGCGACATGCGTTTCCTGCTTTGATGCAGGCATTAGTGGCTGTAAGAATTCGCGGCAATTAATAACATGATGGCAACCAGTTGCATGAATACTGTAACGGTGTTATACATAGCTGTATATTAATAAATAGCTATAGGTACATGTCTCATGTAAAGCAGCGCACAAAGTGCGGCGTCCCTGACACGGCTGCACCGCGCTCCAGTTCCACCCGGTGATGACGTCACCCTCCCAACCACGGACCGGGCGAAGGTCGCCGATATTGATCTCCGGCCATTGTTGCCATGCACGGCTGTACAGAACTGCACATTTTGTAGAGGATAATCCAATGTCACACAGATGTATGAAACAATCATGACTTTACCGACAGCATAATTAGTTACATTGTTCAATTTGTAGATTCTAAACAGGACATCTATTAAATATTTATTTTAAAAACTACATTTCAACGACATTACTTCATCAGTGACGCCTCTGGCTCCTATCTCGCCTAGAGACCCCCCGTGAGAAGTTGGAGATATGTACAGTCGACGGTTTAGTTCAGAACGAGAGCTTATAATACTCCGAAATTAAAGTTAATTTCCCTTTGTCCTCAGGCGCCAATAGAGCTGAAGAAGAAGTTGGATGAAGTGAGGCTGATGGAGTCGCGCAAGTCCGCGCGGCTCGCTGATGTAGACACGGACTTCGCGCGGCTAGCAGACATGGCCGGTGACCGCCGCCGCGCCTCCGCCACCATCGAAGTACCGCCACATCCGCAGAACTTGCAAGTGTAAGCAACTATTATTATTAGAAATCTACTTCTGTCTAATCTGTTTCTGTCTTCTTGTATAGTCCCTTAGCTAAAAATCAATCACCTTTACCACGCTCAACTATTGTGTAGGACAAGTCGTTTACTTTAGCGCTACCCTGCGAACAGTATTTGATTTGTTTCTTAGGAAGAGGTCTCATTTCGAGTGCTACGCTACGATATATATGTGATTAGTTTGTCAATACGCACTTAGATATTTACAGAACAATTTGCTATGAGATTCGAAGTAAACCGTTGCAAATTGTAGCTGATCACGCATTCGATACGTATTATGCGTCGAAGAATTAAATATGGGGCAGCAAAGTCACGACTATTGATCTAATCGTAGTAGTGAGGAACAGGGAGCTTAATTAACAAATATCAGTGCTATTTCGCCTTGAGCTAGTGGCTCACCTCGCGCGAGCTCAGGGGAAGGCCACCGCATTTCTAATGCCCGCTCGCCGCCTTGCAAAATCTCTTTATCTGGATTGTACCAACTGGTTTACTACAGTGCAGGAAGTAGGTCATCAATTGAAACCTACTTCCCAAGGTGACCGACACCCTATCACGGTTGTCTTAACGCCAAATTCGTGCCCTCGCCTTCCGATAACAGGTATATTTGACCACAAGGTCAAGTCGAAAAGTAACTAGGTACTTCAGCGTACTATTTCTGAGCTCATGGTTTGTAGGTCTGCAAATCTGATAAGACGAAATGTCTCTTACCGTCTAAACGGGCACACATTGTGGTGAGTTACCTTGGTGTAATCGCTCGCTGTATGCACTGTGTGCATCGGAGAAGTGGGGCGGGCGCAGGCGCGGGCGAGCGTTGCGAAACGCGCACCTAGCACGTTAGAAACTGGATGGAAGTGTTAGCGCGGAGTACGGGCGTGTCCTTGTCACACTTGCCTACATTCTGCGGCCGGAGCCGCCTCCCGCGCCGCTCGTGCGCGCCCCGCGCTCGGCGCGCTGCGCTGGCAGGGACAGACAATGCAACATTGTGAGAACGATTAAAACATTCCGATAGATTACATAATATCTGATACGAAACGCGATTCTAACAATTCGCCGTAGATCAAATTTGCAAATTTGGCTGGTGAACCGCGATCGCCATTGGTCGCGCATTTTGTAAAGTTCCAAAAAGTGTGACAGCGCCAATATCTTGTGACACAAAAACACCGCTTTCCTCAATGTAGGTGGCGGTGTAAGAAGACTTTATAATGTAGCTAATGCAGTAGAACCGGAACAGACGGCATCAACTGCTGCGGCCTGCGACGTGACGCTGTCGACGCGCAGTTTCACTTTTCATCGTGATCGCGAGGTGAGAGGCGAGGCCTCCGCTCACGGTCCAAATTTCACAACAGCCGACGAAACAGACGCTTAAAGGAGTAATCTGCTTTCAGATCTATATATTTCACTGATGGTAGTCGCTATTACGACGGTTACACTTTCTAAAACTGTGTGAACAATGTTCTATAGAGGATACTCAAGACACATGGACCTTAATTCACATCCATAATAACATATTAAGTATAATGTATAGCAATAGCAATACGCTTTTAGAAAATTTATTTTTTAAAGAAGGTTCTGGACGTACTCGTAATGTCCCATTTCTATGCAGCAAAACTGTTTTTAAAAGAAACAGGTCAACGCAGAACTTAGAGATGCAAGAGTTGACGCAACGGATAGCCATAAATATGATATAATATCGTGGGTGTTTGTTTATTCGAAGTTTTTCTACTAGATTCACGCGTAGAGAACTAGCGTCATTTTGTTAAAGTTTGACAAAGGAGAGCTTAAAAAGATATAGGTAACCTAAACTGTTTGTTAAATATATAGAGATAGAGTGTTTACTGACATTCCAACATACTGCGAAGCTGTCAATAGCTCCCTTCTTGCATCCAATAAACCTTTGAAGACAAGGCGATAGAAGCAAATAGATGAAGATAGGAATACCAATCGTGATTGGAGCAAATTTCGCAATCACCGTGCCGATGCCGGACTATAGCAAAGTGAAAGTTTGCAAGCATTCGTTTTCTTTTAACCATGTTACAGAGTAACGTTATTTTGCGACTGTCTAAAGATAAAAACAAAACTTGTCAAATAGGAGAATGAAGTCGCAGTACAATAGGTGCCTGGTTACTAGTTTAGTTTCTATTTCGTTTAGACCATGAATCAACCAAATTCAAAGATGGCGTCGCATTCGGTCGGTACTTGTGCGGCCGCCATGTGACACGGTGACCCAGTTTCGAAATGGAACAGCGCACACACACTAGAAAAATACCGCATACAGCGATATCCGCGAACGCTGTACTAAACCAACACCTAATTGGGGTAATCAGTGAATGAAATGTAAATAGTTTGGGTTTTGAATATTATTTGAACATCGATAATGAGGCCAACGAACATCGAGCGAGGAATAAATTCTGGATCAATGAAATCAACAAAACACATACTCGGTCTGGATTAAAATGTCATTTGGAACGTGGCATGCTTAACGTCCTTTGCTAAGCAGCATCCGTAGTCGGGCAGTAGGGCGACAATACGGGCCGCATTTTGATTTCGCAAGAACCTCGCAACGCCTTCGAGAGACGTTGATCGATACGTCAATGTCACCGCTTGCGCTTGTATTGAATTCGTTCCAAATTACAAACGTATTTATTGATAAAAAGATTAACGCAAATAAACTACTGGGTTATGGACCTAGCATTATGTTATGGTTGCTAAATAATTTAATTGAGACGATCTGTGAATTGGATTACACAAATTGTCGTCACCTCAACCATATATGAAGTCAGCGTTACTCCTTAGCAGGCCGATGAATGACAATCGAATTTTCATAAACGCTTTCGTGGCTATATTTGCAACACTTTATTAGGAATGAATTGTTGTATGTTAATAAGGTGTCCGGGTGTCATGGACATCCATGAAACACTCGAAGCCTACTTAACGAGCCCACATTTGACTGCAAAGACAGCAAACAAATCGAGCTAAGGTGAACTGAATCACGTCCAAAAACGAGAGCGGCGTATTTAAATAGTTCTACAAAATAAAGCTAAGAGACATGAGTTACATTCCGCATGCGTTTGCGCAACATGCAAAGAGAAGGCGTGCGCCGCGCCGGGCCGGGCCCGCTGCGACTGCGCTAGTGGTGGGGTGGCACTTTCTCATCGGGTACACGTTTGCTTTCGTTGGAGCGGTAGAGGTCCGTTATCTCATTTGGCAGGTGCCGCTACCTTGAGAAAGTGTTACAAAAATGTATTCAACGTTATGCAACGCATTCGATTTAATTAATAGTTTCTATGCTTGACGCTCGGCTTCACTTGGGCTTGCACGGGTTTTGAAGAAATTGTTCGCATCATATCATTTCGTTAAAGAGAACTTGGCATTGAACAAAGGACTCGGTCGAGGCGCGTTGGCTACCGGGAAAATTATTACTCACCGTGAATATTCACCTCCCGCTGACTTTCCGACGACCTACCTGCAGGTTATTATCACCAATCGTCGGGAACAAAAACTTCACCAAGTGCAATTACTCCCCAATTTTGGAGAAGTGGCTTGCGCTATACGCTAAACGTCGCGTCGCCGTATTGAGTTCGGGTGCGTCACTGCATATACATGAAATAATCCACAACGTAATTCGTGCCGTTGCGCCTATGGGTCACCTCAACCCTCAACCCAACCTTTGACTTTGTCTGCGTACGGTTATTGTTAACTGCTCGTAGCCGGGTCTTCTCGACGTCGTGATCCTTTTCAACCTGTCACGCGAATTATACACGTCATGATACTATTGTCCATAAAACTTAAATGAATATCTAATAGTAATGAGTAACCTAAACATTCTTGTGTAGCTTTCATCATCAGCCAGAAGAAATCACTGCTGGACGATGGCGGGAGAGGTTACCATAATCCTCACAAAAAGGAAAGGAAATATTTAAAGGTTATCAAATATGTTTTATCATATATTATTATAATCTAATTCCTGCCAAATACCGGCGTTAGGCAGTCGTAGGCAGCGATGACCTCACCCGTGGGGAGTGCGGGAGGCGGGCAGGCAACTCAGCCCGGAGCTAGCAAGCTCGATCGCGCCGGATCACTGTTTTTATAGCGCGGAAAAAACGCGCCCGACCTACATCAACCCAACAAAAAACACATTAGCTCCGAGTCCGAAACTCCACGACAATTACCAGCATTGACGACCGACTTGCACAAACAATAGGCCGCGAAGGTCTACGGTTTGTTTTTCAAATTCATTATCATAATATGACATTGACACTGCAGAGCAGGAAGCGATCGTTACGTTACGTAATGTCAGGTTGGAACGAGTAGGTATTTCTGACTGATAAAAACTTTCAAGTACTTTGCGTCGGGCGAACCATCTCTATTATTAGCCGGTTGTTATAACGTTTATGTTGAGTACTTATCGTACAACTACGTCTGTAATTTATGTAACATGCGGAATGTTCAGCAGCGGAGCGCCAGAGGCATTTATGACGACTCCACTGTCTACGTGGTGCATGCATACGTGGTGTAAAAGAAATTCTACGAAAGCGGACGTGGCAAAGTGAAATCGTCATTAGATTCCATTTGCCTCGGCCCTGTTTGTTATAGCGAGCTCTGAGACTACCACGGGGTCCCGAATAATAAGCGTGAAATATAAAATTTGCGCATAATATTTTAGTAGCAATACAAATTAGTTTTCGTCATGAGTTTTGAAACCGGCAACGGGCGGCAAGGCCGTTCTCAATGCTACGCGTGTAGTACGCCACGTCGTCACGAGTGTGCACAGCTGCCGGCCGGTGGCCGTGGCGAAATAAATATCACCGCTGTTTCGTATAGAAATTCTTCAACTTTGAGATACAAGGACGAAGGATGCCGTCTTTGGACGTCATCGTCGCACTCCGACGACAAATCGGAAGTATCCAAGTTTTTATAACGAGACTGATAGCAGTGCGTGAGTAATCGAAACGTTTGAAGATCTTTCATCATCATCATTAGCCCGGAGACGTCCACTGCTGAACGAAGCCCCCCCCCATAGACCGCCACACTGACTCTGATTTGCATCCACCGGTTGCCCGCGACTTTTACAATGTCGTCGGTCCACCTATATACATAGTGGGAGGCCTTCCTAGTCTGCGTTTTCCGGTTCGCGGTCGCCACTCAAGAACCTTTCTTACCCATCGGTTATCAGTTCTTCGAGCGATGTGGCCTGCCCACTGCCACTTCAACTTGCAAACCTTGCGATCTATGTCGGTAACTTTGGTTCTTTGGCGAATATCCTCGTTCCGGATTCTATCGCGCAAAGTAACTCCGAGCATAGCTGATCTCTGGTTCTGGTCTGGTTGAAGATCTTTGGTTCTTGCAAATAAACGATTTGATTTGTCACGTAATCGATGTTATGCCGCTGTGTATTTATGAGTGGGGTCGGGCTATGAGTCGGTCGACTACGGCTGGCATCCCCATTATCGTGGATAAAAGCAATGTCACCTCGAAGAGCCAAGACGGTCACAACCGGCGATAACGACCCCATGCCTTGCCCTCACCTCGTCTACCCGCACTGATTGAATCCGATGATACCTTAAATTATATACACCCAGCAATAACTCACCAGTAACCATCGACCTCATCTTATATCATGCGTTGAACATATTCTGTCTCATTTAGACATGAAAGGCCGAGCCCGAGGTGACACGATTCGATTAAAAGGACACTGTACTCGGTTAAACGAATGTAGAGTTTCGCCTGTAAAACGGTGATTAACCTGTAAATAAATTAAAATGAACATTGTTACAATGCACTATAGCACTAGAATGACCTAGAATGTTCGTATTTATCATCTATTTTAGATCGGATAACGAACCTGATAGAAGGTCAGTCCGCCGCGGGGTGAATACACCTTGTATCTAGGGTGCTCGTAGGTCGCCTGAGTCGATTATTTAAATACATCTGAATTCCGAACTGGCGAAACGATCTCGAATTATGTTACATTGCAAGAGTTTAAACGTTTGGGAAAACGCCAAATTACTTTGCGTTAGTGGATTCAAACAAAACAGTTTTTCCTAAGTGTTATAAAAATTCGTGTCACTCTGTTATCACGTGTATGTTGACCCGTAATTCATTTTACGACGAAAGGTCGTCGTTTTCACGGTGAAAGTGCGTGGAGAGCGCGAACTTTTGGGAAAGGGAGGATGACCGCGCGGGCGCCGCGCCGCCCGCCAAGGACGCCGCGTGCCAGCCTCCCGGCGGCGGCGTCGCCAACCGTACCTAAAGGTTCATCACAGCCGAGTTCAAAGCCTGCAGTGTCGATACCCTTGCGGTCGTTGATTATCATTCGACTTACGAAACGTATTAACTAAGGATTCTCGACCTGTGAATCTTTTATAGGTGCAAACTGCTACATTGAAACTTAATGAATAAAAAAATCTTATCACTATCTAAAATTAAACTGAAAATGAATTAAAGACGCAGCTTCAAGATAACGATAGATTGACGTATAAACCCAAACAAGTGCGCCAAATTAATGTCGCACAAATTATCGAAGTACACAAAGCATATTTATTCAGCTCTCTACTGTTTTTCACCTATTTATTTATGAATGGTTACAACTGCGTCATTGCAGAAGTCATTGTCATTGGCACAAACAACTAATAATGTTATTCTGTGTTCTGCTTCTATTTGTTGAACATACATCATTTACAAACAACAAGAGTACATTGCATTCTCGATTTAATTCTATGCAGTTTTTTATAAAAGTCACATTTAAAATTTAATAAAAAAACAACACGTTGAAGTCTTTTTTACGAGCGTTCATTAATCTAAGTATTGAGAAAAACAATGGTGAAAAATATTTAAAAAAAATTGCAACGAGATGATTGATCTCTTTTGTTACAAATGATAAGTTGTGTTCAATGACTTTGCAGAGGTTGGTCTGGGTGGATCGTCCTATGCCGTCAGTAGCTGGCGAGTTAAGAAGTCAGGCGAGTAGACGGTGCGTAACCCTCACTGGGGTAGGTCATTCGGCAGCGCACCGGCCGGCGCCGGCGGGTGAACGAACCTCCTTGCCGAAGGTGGAGGGTGATCGCTCCCAGCCAGAGCCTGTGTCCTTACACGACTTGTTAGAATGTCTACGTTTTTAGGTCGCGCGGTTACGCAACCTAACGCACCACCCCCGCGACCCATAATCTCGAGCCTCCAAAAGTTCGTATCTCGCAGGGTCAATAAACTAATTTAGACCTATAGTCTAGACTAGACTTGTTGATCGTGACTCAGGTTGGTCAGTTTTAGAATTGTGACATAGTAAACGATCCACTTAAATTCTTTCAGTTGATCGAGCTCTGTTCAAATACTACCTGTACGACGTACGTGCTTTCTCAATAATTTCGTATTTATCTGTTGTCTCTGGCGTGGAGTTAAATAGCTAAACTGCATTCATTATTTAATTTTCCCAGAAAGGTGAGCCGTTCCCAGAAAGATCGATATCCAGAAAGACTTTTTTATTTCATGCGTAGGTTTTTTAGGTACTGATTTGTGAAATCTTTTTACATGTTGTACAAAAAAATATGCATAATATACAGTTTATGATTCAAATGATATTATTATGCAAGTATGAAGCTTGCTAGACTGTTATTAGTTTATTAGTTATTATTTATTAAGAAGTCGTTTTAAAAATAACAAAGACATTAGTAAGTAAATCTACGTAGATGAGGCAAAACATATTTTAATCAATGTTTATATTATTATACCGACGCAATTTCGTACAGTTAGCAAATTTTCTGCAAACTTAGGCAAACACAAAAAGCATGGACACCTGTAACCTTTACCAGCAAGGTAACTCACATAATTAACTAATCTAACGTTACCACATTGAATAGATAATTTAAACAGTACTTACTGAACTTTAGAAATTTCAGTTTTGTAATCTACACTATTTCATCTGAAAACTATACTTCGACAATAAATACCATCACAACCGGTGATATTTTAAAGAAATGCCGACCACAGACCAGCCTTGTTCTTGAAAAAACTTTATGTTAGTTTCCATAGTGATACATGTTATTATTTCTTGACAGCCTATTCTATGCAGCAGTGAAGATACTTACCATAGTGTTAAATTCTCTTTGATACTTACTACCACTTCGATCAAATACTAGACTAGATACTGAAACGTCTACCAGTCAATATTTCTTTGTTTTCAACAATGATATTATATATGTATATAAGGAGGGAGATATGTCATATCGCGCCCTAAAATGGCCCCGTGAAGGCGGTCCTAAGGACTGTCTCGCCTGTCTGCGCTCATTAAGCGAGACGCGCGCTATCCCTTTTGCTCTCATAAAAGTGCTATCTTCTTTCGCACTCCAGTGCAACTCTTTAACATGACGGCGCGGGGGTCATTTTCAAACGTTATTTTATTACGCAATAGCGCATCCTTCGTAATCTTTGGTTTTCAAGCGATATTGTGGTTTTGAGATTATCGGTTGACTACGGTCTATGCTACATATCTAAAATAAGATTTACATTAAAGAGTTCATTGATCTGATGCTTTAAGGGTTCCATACCCAAAAGGTGTCCGACGTGATCCTATACTAAACCTATTGGTCGTCGTATCTATCTTCTTATCCGTTCGATCGATGAGCACGATCTGTTGAACTGTAATATGAAGCTGGTTGAAATGTCCACAGAACATGCGTTCCTCTAAGCTTCTAAACCGTAGTTTTAGATTTGTTTAGGAGCTTTTGGGTCCATACTTCTCTTTGTACCTATAGCATGTTTAAGTCCAAATATAGCGAATTAAAAAAAAACTGTTTAATATTATCACGGTTGTTCATTTCAGCTGAATGAAAAAAACACCGTATTTAATCATAAAACAGTAATAAAAACTAGGACCGCCATCTGCCGAGAAATTAGGGAAAAATATTGGACCTCTCTATAAGGAATATGTTTTTTAAATGTTTGTTTCCGTTATCCAGGTCTCGAAAGCGCGGGCCGAGCAGCTCGTGCGACCAGGGCTACGGCGAGTCCAACGACCAGATGAACGAGTGCAACGCAGCGCTCGTCCTCATGTCGCTCAGCTGCTCGCCCAACTCGCCGCGCCCCAGTAAGTCGCACCGACACATGGACACTACACATCGAGCTCCCTCGAGGGCCGAGTACACTGCGGCCACAACAACCTGGTCAACAAGCGCTGAACCCCAGTACCGGTAGTCACACTATATTCACACATGTTTATAACAATTGTTATTGCGTCACATCACAGTTACAGCATACGCGGTCATGCTATGATGCTACCGTGCTACGCACCTCCGTTCTACCACGACCTACCTTTTAGTGATATATATTACGTATATTACTAAGAAGCATATTTTTTATTACAAAATAGTTGGTTCTTAATATACTCCCGAACTAGGCTAAGACTGTGTGTACCGAACCAGTGGTCTCTCCTGTTTACCAAATTGAGTTATCGAAACAAATTATAATGGTAGCAAATAATAATAAAACATGCAAGAGTTTATGTTATAATATCCATTTTTACTAAATTGTAACAAAAAAAAGTTATGAAAAAACATCTTTCAAAACTTTGATGAGTAGGTAATTAGTGTGTGTCATAATGACATAGAGACAGTTCGTGTGATGCAGAATTCAGTGTAACTAAAGTTTTTTGGCGCTTTAGTGTTAATTTTTAACACCTGTCTGCGCAAACTGGGATAACGCCAAAGGGAATATTCATTTCGCTAATACAAGCTCGACCAATCCTGCGAAAAACCCTCAAAATGTGGATTGCGTCTAGACTGTGTCTAGACTACGTCTAGACAGGTATTTTGTATAACACTGTTCTCATGATGAGCTCGAGCAGAAGTTCTATTTCTCGAATAGCATAATACGAAGCGAAGTCTGTGGATTTACATCTTCTTTTTACTAAATCTTAATACTATCGGTGCAAGATTTAAGACTCCAACGCTACCCATCTGAAGAAGATTGATTGCTTCATAAAAGTTCATGTTTTATTCAATATCCATTATGTTTCGTTCAGACAGAACTACAAAGTAATATTGTTTCCTCGAACACCAGAAGCTGGCTATATAAATAATTAAGTACATCAGCTGTAATTTTGAATTAAAGAGTCTAATTGAGACCGTGTGTTATGCAATCACGGCGTGCAGCTTCGGGCACCGTTTTACAGCCATCATAAAACTTAAATATTCCGAAGAACGGCGACTTCTGGCGCTGAGCATGTGTGCCGCTAGAAAATAGCCGTGCTTGCCAGTGAAAGTGGCGGCCGAAGTTCCGTTTCGCAGTTTATTACATCTTATTTAACGGCTCCTCTTTTTTTGAATCTGAGTGTTCTTTTAAACTAAGCAACCGTCGCTACGACGCGCGACGCATTGATCATCATGCAGCATTACATTATGAACAAAGGTGTTAGTATTTGTGCTTTCGTTTTCAGCATGCCAGCTTTGAACATACATTTTATAGACAATGCTCAATGGTCATGGAAGAGTTTTGGCTCAGTTATCTGTTTTTTGTTCAGGTGCATGGGGAGGTCGTTCCTCGGTGTCTCCCGGTGCAAGCAGCAGCTCGGGCTCGTCCTGGCGCTCGGGGACTCCGTCGCCGCCTCCCGCCTCGTCGTCCTTCAGCGACGAAGGCATCGCAATGGACTATGAAGATCTGCATCCACGCAAAAAACGGGTAAGTTCTAACGCAACAAAAACTAAGAAACTGCAAGCCTCGAGCCTTCGAGCAAAAAAATGTGAACAAAGGTTGTCTATTGCGGAGTAGTCTTTTGTAAACGACTACAGCTTAGCCTAGGTTAGGTTAATTGTCATCGCGTGAGTCGAGCAATGGAAGGGATGGTGGAGCTAGTGTCTAAATTACATAAATATGTCATGTGGAACGTGGCCGGTCACTGAGAACTTCAATTAGACCGTGACATACTTTGCTCGCTTTCGTATCACAAAGTCGGTGTTATAGCCATATTTGCATTTAAGTTCTTTGAATTGTGTTTCACACTTTTTGTTTATCGAGGACAAAGAAGAATGAAACTTTTCTGCAGGTCGACTTTGGCATGTCTTACAAAATCTACTTACTTATAATTATAACCACACTTATAGAAACTTTTGAAACATTAAACTTATATCTGTAATAATTAATTTCAGTAATAAGCATAAAGCCAAGTGACATTGAACGCAACAAACGTGTAGGCACTTGCATACAAAAGAATTAATTAGACACATTTCCAGTTTCCGCTTAGGTGTGATGCATTATCTGCAATAATTCTTTGTGACGCATGCATGAGTCAATACCCAGATGCACTCCAGATTGCCGTCTCGCTCCTGACTAAATATCAAAACTTAAACTATTGTGTCGTAAGCATAACTAGCAATTACGTATCAGTTCCTTTGTCCAATTTCCTTAAGAGATAATATATTAGCGTGCCTTTGGCGAGATATTGCTAGAGAGGTGGTTTTATGCAACTTTCACCCCGCAACAGGTGTTCGTCGGTAGTACTGCGCAGTGCAACAAATCCTGCTAAGTGGCGTTACGACACGAATGAGAGAGCTAGTGCAGGATACTTGGCTGTGTCTGTGATCTAATATCCTCCTTACATACCTAAAGTGATTCTTTCCGTCTGTGATAATAACAGTAATGTAGTCAATTAGGTAACATAATTATATCTATGTAAAGAATCCTAGCCAAACCGACTTTCCGCAGTTTCATCTGTGATTTCTCAGCTGTTTTTAATACCTTGGTATGTCGTTAAACTGCAACCGGAACCACTGGAGGACGGGCAGCAGCGCCCTCTTGGTTGTGAGCATTCTGCGGTTCCCTAGCCGCCTGCCAAGCGTGGGGACTATGGCGATGCCCTCTCTATGGCGATGGCGTGGGGGAGCCCTTCGTCCAGCAGTGGACGTTTTATGGCTGACGTTGAAGTGTCCTATGTCCATCTTCGTGATGCATACGATCACGTGCTATCACCATGCCTGACTTTAACTCGCTTGAATATTCTCTGAATAGTTAATCTGTCCTTTGTGTTTATCCGACGAGATATAGATTTAAAAGAAAGGAAAAGATAAATGTCTGGCTAGTATTCCGATGTAACACCACATTTATTAACAATTCTGTAAGGTCGGTTTAGTCGTAAAAATTTAACAGGCAGATCAAACAAAGTTTTGAAAGTTTAGTTCTGGGTGTCTTCAAGTCGCGAGTGAATCGTTTTCATCCAGGCAAGCATGCTCCATTGTAGACTGCATCTTCGTTTATCATCAGACGAGATGGCAGTCAAACGCAAGCCTATAAACATATAAAAAAAGTTTTTTAAAGTAAAATGAAAGAAATCTCATACCTAACAATTAGTTAACTAAAAATTAGAGCTGAATGAAAGCGAATTAATTTCTTTGTGTTCTTTCCGTGACAAAGACTTTTATAGCAGAACTAAAAATCCATAAAAAAATATACTGAGCTGTTATATAAAATCTCACATTGTTAGATGCGCAATTAAAATCCTATAATGCATTATTAAAGTTTATTCAAGAGCGTGATATAAGATAAAGAGTCACTGACACACTATGCACTTCGGCGATATCAAGTTTAGTGTACCTAACTAGCTACCGACGTGTATAATATCTCGTATTTACATTGTAGGTATCTGCATTTGCAACACGTGTTATTGTGATTGTACTTTATTGTTATGCTACTTTAGAGTAGGTTTTGTAGAAACATTGCTATACAAGTAGTGTGTAAGCATTACTGTGTTTCGGTTTGAAGGGTAATGATACTTGAGAAATTACTGGGCATGAAGAGATTTGACATCTAATATGTCAGGGTGACGAGCGCAGTGTAGTGCGGCGCAAGGTTTTGTTCGCAAGTTCACAATTTTCGCACTGCTACTGTAATAGCCAGGCGTGAAACTTACCACCAGGTGAACGTCTCGCACGTCTCGTCAATCCAATGCATTAAAAAAACTTAAAAATCAGCGACTGGAACAATTATGGCAGTTGAACTGTCGTATTATCGTCTTATTGGGAATCGCAATGCATTTACCTACTACAAGGCCTTTAAACGTTGACATTCTTTTGGCTTCGCTAACGACCGCAGTTATAGCTTTATGGACGGACTATTAGCTCTACACATAGGTGCTTTACTTACAAAGCTGTGCACACAACGAATATAACAGTTGAAACACGTGTCATATAAAGGCGCGTGCACACTTGCGAATCAAGCTAAAAGTAATAGGAAATTTTCCATGCAATGTTCAATTTTCTCGAGTGCATATTGTGCACTGGGCTCGTGGAACAAGCAGATAAGCAGTTAACACGCATGTGCATATAATATTATGATTTACGATCCACGTGCTCAGTTCACTGTGTCGCGCTCGTACAATGTCAAGGCGCAGCGGCCGGTTATGCAATACCATTGTAAAATTGACATAAATGTGTTTATTACTCTGTCACAAGTCACAAGTCGCGCACTACAGGCTGTGCTTCGCGACAGGTATGACGCCGCTCATCTGTATTCCTCGCACCCATGAGTATTCATATACAGAGTGGACATAATACAAATACGAAACACGATGCCTACTACCGCGATAAATGCCGTTTCGTCTGTATTCCATTGGTATAAAAGAGACATACTGACTAAGGCATAATTATGTAAACTCTATCCCCATTTTTAACGTACGAAGAGTATTCTCGGAACTGTGTATTCCGCTCTGATCCCAAGGACTGATCCCAATAGTTAATCCGTAGTTTGTCTTTGGTTTTCTTTCAAATTTGAAACCGTGTGTGGATAAATACAAAAGACAGATTAACTGTTCCAAAGCCACTTCACTGAGGGGGCACGACTGAGGAGAGTGGACATGCAATATAAAACAAGTGAGGCATTTTTCTTAAATAAAAGAAGTTGAATTTGAATTTAACCTTTAAGACAAAAAGAGAAACTATGACGGCCTCTTTCTTTTAAAGCATTCCCGTACTCAACGATGTCTGCTAACTGATTATTTGCTATTCTTGATCTTTGCCTTACACAACGTACGTAAGCTCTTAAATCCGACTGCGAGCAAAATCATATGCCAACTAGCAACTAATTACCTCAAGGGTGCCATTTAAAACGATTTCTTATAGTTTACAATTCAAACAAATCGATTAACAAGTTGGAGAGCCACAAGCATAAAGTTACAATTAAGATTATCGTACAATTAAGTACAAAACCAATTTGACGCGTATCGCGGTTATTGCTTGGAACCAGTTGACAATTCCGTCGTTGGATGACCCTAAAACGGTATTTATAAACGTGCATGTGTGAGTAACTGACAGTTTTGTATATGTAACAGGTTGAGTTTTATTGTGTAGCGAAAAAAGCTGGTTTTAACACGCCCACGCGCATGCACTTTCGTGCACAGGCACTCACGCGGAAAACAATTTAATCCGCCATTTTAATTTAAAACTCAGTGATCTATGATAGTCATAACTTTAGATGTTATATTGCTAGAGTGTGGTAGTAAATTAATCAGCTACACATTAATTCTCGTAATTAAAAATTCATGAGGTTGTTTTCAAGTTCAATGATGAAAAAAATATACAGTTTAAAAACCTAATAGTATCTATTGTATAAATACGTAACAAACAACACATATCTGAAACAGAGACAGAATTTATGATGACGTATTTTATTTAATTTTTGTTGTAGTAAATATGTAGTAATTTTGGCGCGGCAAAGCTACCGTTTTTTTTTTTTGTAATTTTCTTCCCGTATGTACACACTGCATTGGGCTGAAAATGGATGGAAACGTGCGACTACGTACATGCCCATTTCAAGCTTTTAAAAAAGGTTTCATTATAAGGAAGTTATTGCTGTCCTATAAATAAAGTTTACAAAAATATTTATAGCTTAAAATTCGTGAAAACACTGCAAATTTTCTTTTACGTTTACTATAAGCACTGTTTTACAACACCACACAGAAACCACAGATACTGAACTCGCGTAGATTTCACTAGCTACATTCGTGTGAACGCTTATTTTTTTATCTGTTCATTTGCTCACCATGGGCGTACAGCCTGGTGGGCCATGTCTAATGCCCATCCCAGCATGTTGGGTTACCGATACGGAATTCTAGGCCGGTCATATTAACTAAATCGAGCGTTGACTCAACTTCATCTTCATCGGCGATCGCAGCCCAGGGGCCAGGCTGGAACCCTGGAAGATAGCCCTAGATACGCCGATGTTGCCCACGTGTGAAATAATGTACTATTCCATTCTGTCTACAGCCGTAGTTGTTCTGATTCGTCACTAGTTGAACACGGTTATAGAAAATAGAGTGGCATAGAGCACAATGGTGTCCGTTGTACTTATTCTGGTGTTGGCGCGAGTCGCTTGCCCACGCTCTCTGTTAACCTTGTACATATTGTTGGCGGCCAAACGGTCGCAGTGGGCGGACCGGAGACTTCGCTCTTCTCACTGTTACACGGATTACGTAACACTTTTTTACAATGCCTTAGAAGTGGGAGATTGAGATCTACTCGATTCGCAGTCATCCGTTTCATTTCGTCCTTCGATTCTCGATAGGTTCTCATTGCAGGTACATGACGAATGATTAGCGCTACATGTGTATATGATACTTACGCTTCAAAGTCATAGTTCCTTATTAAGATTCCCTATGTTAGGTATGCCACGGAGCACACATGACAAGATTCTATAAAAATCTATGAGATGTTCTTTTAGTAAATGTACACGTATAACCACGTTTCGATCCGCGTGACGTCTCCTCATTTACATAATTGCAATCCCAAATGTTACTGACCAACCCAAATATCAGCCATGTCATTAACTTTCAGATGTTCGTTCTTTTTGACCGATCGTGAGCTACATGTTTTGAGTCATAATAGCTTCTAACAAATTAACGACGTAGTCTTTGACCCGTCGTCCTGGCGGACGAGGGAATATTTTTAGAAGACCTTCGTTCCAAGCATAAATCAGATCGCAAATTCGTCGAACAACATAATGCAAAGCAATTTACTGCGATTTTCATTATACTGATAGTTTACATTACTGAATACATACTGACGCAAGTAAATTGATTCAGGTGCAAAATTCCCTTGATTTGTAATAACACATGGAAACACGATTCTATATAGCTTCGTAACCATAGTAAAATACATAATTAAACTATCGACGATCATTGTTCGTGAACAATAAAAGGACTAAGGTTGAGTTTAACGTCCACGACAGCAATATAAGTACCTATACATTTTTGTTTGAAAATACACAGTTGATAATAAAACGTCAAACTACCATGAAAGCAGATACACTTATCTCTAATAATTCACAAAGGGAGAGTCGCATCTCTATTTCTTAATTGCTCGCATTGTCATGCATGCAGCGCAGCGGTCGGTCGCCTACGCGAACGGTTTGCCTCTGCTAACCAACTATTATAGGTGCAGCGGAACACAATGGCACGTCCCAGACGCGGTGTCGCCGAACAGAGTAACCACAATCGGCTACGTTGCCAACTGCTCTAGTACATATTGCCCATTCGCGACGCTACACCGACGACCACGATCTATTTCGAGATCCATCTTTTTTGTTGCAAAACCTACGAGGCTCATTAGCTGCGTGACTTGATGACTTCTTATATTCGCAGTGGTTTCCATGACGCATTTCTAATTTGGTAATAGAAATTAACTCACGTGTATAGATGTTAGAAATGGATACAGCGATGTTCCAATTGATATTCCTGCTGTCCGTTATTGATATGTATCGGGCGAGTGAATAATTGCTCAGATTTCCCGGAGTAACGCGTTTTGCGTGATTGATTCGTTCTTTCGCCGGGGAGGCAGTGCCGGCGACCGGAGTACTGGTGCTGGAGCGTCGCCGGCTCCTCACCGGACCGTGCCCGGGGTCGGCGACCCAGCACATGTGATCCGTGCGGAACCAGTTCCTGCGCACCACTTACGCCAACCAGGCCGCTGTCCGCTGCCATCGCTCTGAAAAAATCAAGCCTTATTATACTCACGCACACCTGATCGATAACCATCTAGCATTCTTATAAGGCGCATCGCTTATAGCTCGCGTTCGTTAGCAACCGGTGCATATTGTAGGTATAATAGAATATACCTACATAGTTATTATGTAGGTGCAAATCTCTTGTTACCGAGCGTAGGTGCCTGACGTCAGCCGGTAGACCTTGGCTGAGGACACAGCTATTAGAGCGAAGCGAGGCCTTGCCAGCATTCTGCCTGCATACGATGCAAATATTTGTATAACCAATCCGGATGCAAATTTTTGTAGTTTAGTCGCTGTAACTGTTGGGTTCGTTGACGGAACAAGAGCTAGTTAAGGTGAAATCGAGCAATACAGATAATACCCGTGCGCATATATTTATATATATTTACGTAATTAAGCAGCAGTTTGCATAACATGTCAGGCGTGATAATAGTTCCCAGGTAGCCCTTTGTTCTGTGTAAAAATGTACAACTACAACACTGGGCTGTTCGTCGTGATGCGAGCCGCCTACCGCTCGCTCCTAGCTTCATTATTCCATTCCAAGAACGCTTACCGCCTGTACTGTTGCAGCTCGCGGCTATTATTACACTCGGCGATTATTTATCCATTTGACGTCCTCATGCCGATTGAAGTATTATTGCAATTGCAATAGTACCAAGAAATAACGTTGCGGGGCCGCTAATCGAATTGGAATACGAGATGTCATCGACGACGATTGACAGATGTCAGGTGGACTCGAAACAAATGAAATATGGCGATAGATAAGAGAGCGTGAGATACGAGCGCTCGTCATATCACGCCTGGATTCATTGGCCGCGGGTCGCAACCAGCCGCGTGCGCATTGCACCGGCAGATAACGCGCTGCCCTGACGTCGGCGGGCTTCCATCGTAACATTATTCGCGTTGCATCACGCCTCATGCGCACAAAGCGATCATTGCGTAACCCGCTACGCAACCCCTTCTCACAATCTCCTATGACTATACGTTCTTAGCATAATCAGCCTTTTCAATTGTCCACTGCTGGAGTTAGGGCTACTCTCGAAGGGCGAATTAGCCATTTTCACCACGCTGGCGGGTTGGTGAATTTCTTATCCGGACGTATGCAGGTTTCCTCACGAAGTTTTCCTTCACCTAAAAGGCAGTGGTACATGTATACGTACGTAAACTCCAAAGAGCTCATTGGTACGGACGGGCCTGGGTTTGAACCTGCGACCTCACGATTACAAGTCAAGCAGTCTCCCGATTAGGCTACCACGGCTTATTATGCTACCACGGCCTGATAGGCTACCACGGCTTTTTAGGCTATCACGGCTTCATACGTTCTTAACTTCGACAAAGTAACTGCCCGCAACGGTAACAGACTTTCAAACAAAAGGAAGCTATTTTGTTGCATTCTACGGTAATAAAATGCGTTATTTAAGACTTTAAAGTGATAAGAACGCGGATTTAAAATATTAAATTACGGACAGTTGCAGTGTGGCCTTGTTTTGTATTTAAATAATACGGAAATGTCAGTGTACTGCCTCTGGCGCGTGGATTCGGAGAAAAATCACAACCGCGACGTATTGACGATAAGGGAAATCTCAAGATTTTAGCGCGTGCCGGCTTCGCACGTGTAACATTAGCACACAGTGTACACGTGTAACCTTCCTCCTAGTTATATACGCAGTAGTAGGAAAGCTTCAATGCAGCGCTCACTATAATAAACCTTAGTTGAACAATGCTGCGATATACTTCGTTCTACGTAATAAATGAGGAGAATAACGTTAATGATATTTCACACACTACATCACAAGCGCATTTATATCTATAGTAACTATTTACAAAGTAACAACGAATTATCGGGTAAAACCGAAGTAAGACGAAGCCGCCTGCGGGCCATGCTCAGTTTTCACTTGAGAAAGGTTACCGGTGTACCGAAACTATTGAACGAATTTCGTATACTTTATCAAGTTAACAATAAATTAAGATTTTCACTCAAATCAAGACTATTTATTTTCAGATGTAGGTGTGTCAGGATAATTTACAATCAAATGAACTATTTTCAATATATTATTATATCGAGCACAAACAGAAACGAATTACTTTATATATTACTGAAAAAAAATCTTATGATTCCTAGAGCTCACCAATTCAACAGCCGAATAGAGTTGTCATAATAATTAATCGATCGTTAGAACAATAAGATTATTATCGATTCATCTATAAACAAAGATTGTTTGAACAGAGCGCCACAACACCTGCTGCGGTTATCACAATAGAGCAATAGTAATATGTAGTATTTTTGAGTTTCAAACGAAGGCATTTAATATTATGTCATCTTTATGCTTTGAAATCTAGTCATCTGCCAGTCCCTTACCGAAAATACTGCTGGCAAATATTTAACAGAACTATATAGCTGGTAAAATAAACCTGCTCTGATAAAAGTTTTTTAATTCAACTATCGTAGCAACATTCGTAGCACACGTAGCTTAGCGTAGCACAAACAATTTTTGCGCACGTTTCAGTAATTTTTTGACTAAACAGCTAACACAAATTACTGTATCACCTACTATACATCGGTAAATAGAACCACGAACTGTTATACAATACATAATATGTAAGATACGATGGTAGGTACAGAAAACAGTACAAAATAATGAGTAGACAAAATCTGAGTTAAGTAAAAATTATTCATACTTTATCATAGAAATAGCATACTCATCAATTATTTCGCATGTCTCGAAAACGTACAGATTCGATAGCAATCACGGAGAACAGATTACTCGACTATAACAGGGGACCGAATAGGCTCAGCTACGGATGCTGCGTGACCGCGAACCGTATTGCGGGGCGATAAAACTCACAGTTGCACAGAACTGTGAGTTATATATAGAGCCTATTCGGTCCCGCGTTCATGGTTCGGCCCCAGAGCAGAGTGAGTAGCTTATCTTTTTATATCTCAGCATGTAACAGCATGGCTCGGCAAAGGTCCTATGTATTCCTATCTCGTAATTCAGATTAGGCGATCTTCAACGCGTGAAACATCATAAAATAATCAATTTCTTACAAATAGGGCTATAGATTAGTGACGCTGTCTGTACGTACGAGGGATACGAAGGCCACATTATCGCTCGCCTCTGATAAAGTACGCCAAACGTTATCAGTGTGGCAGCGGAGACTTCCGCGTGCTCACGGTCGCTGTAATTACGGCGGTACTTGGTAGCGTCACTCATCAGTGAGAATAGCCTCGACATTACAAACTTCACAACAATTTGCAAATAAACGCAGATAGCAATTTCAACTTTGTTGGATTTTTTGTTTTCTGGATGGTAAATCTGCATATAGACGTAGTTTGATTAAGTCGTAAATTTATTACGTGAATTTAATTGTATTTTAACTCATTGTTTGTTTTTAATTACGTATTCACACGTTAAATTATTTAAATGTTTAATGTAATTTATATTGACATCTTTTTCGCCATATTGACACGGTCTATTACCTTCATAAGACTGAAAATTTAAACTGAAAAAAAAACTGGTTGCTTTTTGCTTCAAAATTAAATATTTGATTAAAAAAAAACCAAAGGCGTCTGATAATTGCGTAATCGCTGTTGTTATAGTTATAGAAATATACAATTAACAGGGTTCGAAAATTAAAATGTAGAGGTCCCTACAGATATGCTTTGTGGTATTGCAAAGTGAAAGATTTCTAAATCGTGCTCTATCTAAGAACAAAATATCTAAAGCGATAGCAACGCCGTCGATAAGGTGTAGGTAGTTCGACTCGAGTATGCCAAACAGTCACGCGGCTCACGTGACTTGAGAAATACTACGCGTGACCAACGTGACCGGAGCTACAGGTACCCAACGACAAATTGTTTACCCAATCTTTGTGGACCTCGTCAACGTATTAAACCTAACTGCCAACAAAAACTTGTTCACCGATTCGTTCCATGCCCCGTTAGATTGTCAGACGTAAAAAAATATGTATATGCTCGCCTAGCTCAAGGTTTGCAGTATTAAATGATAGCGGTAAGTTTCAACACAAACACAAATAATGGGTCGACCTTCGCGGGTCTATTTTCAAACGCGGAAGGCAGTAGAAGCGCGGATCGCTCCTCGCTCCGCGGCGCGGCACGCAGCGACTCGCTGAACAGTTATATTAACCATATACTCGTAATTAAACGTACTAGATGCTGCCTAGTCTGTGGACGAAGAAATAGCTCAAGTAGCTCGCCAGTAATAGCCGCGGTGCACTCTCCGATCACATAATTATACTGTGACCTCCATTCCCTTATGTCAACTTGTAATCTTTTGATAGAACGAAACGAATACAAAACTTCTAGGAATATCCTAGAACCGGATAGCGACCGGTTCGTAGGCAAAACTATTTAGTCCTACCTTATAGTAGATTAAATGGTTGTCATTTTACTACGTCTTAGAGTAGTTAAATTAGCATTTGTTTGCATAGTATTAGTGTCACAAGCCACAGGATAGTTGTGTTAGCGGAGCGTGGTAATTTGTGAGTTGGTATCCGGTGTTCGGTGGCCCGGCGACCCCACAACCCTGCGATCGACACGCACGGGTCCCGTAGGTACATCGGTCCCCCAAAAAGTACGCCGGGTCCCGCCTGTACTCAGCTAGTTCCACTGTAACCGCGCCTTCCACACGCGTGCCCTTTGTCCACCAATTGCGCTTCAATTTACCAGTTACGCATTCACGCAATCTCTGTGACATAACTAGCTCAAACGAGGTGTTTCATACTTAAACAAGTACATATTTATAATAATCATATCACTGAGATTTCTACGTCAGATCATTCAAATGCGCAAATTACAATTCTAATAACATTTCCACGAAACGTTTCCGCGAAGGAATAGGTATGTTAAATACTTATTGTGTTGATTACGATAGATGTTGGACCTACTATTTTTGTATTATTATGTTGACGCCGTAAGTCGTCGTAACTGAAATGACAGTGAATTGAAAAATGGGGCGCGTCGAGTCTCCGAGAGTGATTACGGTATCAAAGTGGGTCGCGAATGTAGGCCGTACTGCGCCAATCGAACACTTGATACGGTCAATTGCTCAAATATTTGACGCGTCGTCATATTTTATTTAAGTTTACATCTTTCCGGGATAGTAAAAATGTCAAGATTGAGATTGCGGGGAACATAAATTCCCATGGATTAGGGAAGAACACGGGAGCATGCGGTATGTTTTATTTTTACGAGGTAGAGCCATAGTAGAGCAGGAAGTTGCGCAAGCGACTCGAGAGCAATTTGTGAATGCTATTGTAGAGGTATCAATGTATTGTATACATCAGGTTGCAATTTTTGCTATATTCTTAAGATTTACTGTAGGAAAATGATCTGAACTCTAATAAGCCGTTAAACAAGGGCAATCCTGTTTGAGCACCAATGAAAATAGCACAACAAGCACGTTTTACTTGTGATATTTTATATAATGCGCTTGAAAATTAAAATAAGATGTATAATATAGTTATTTTATAGGAGGTAAATGTAAATTTCCATATTTGATCAGGCAAGACAATGAGTAGGCTCCGCTATCTTTGTTACTTCATTAAAAAGTCTGCATTGATTGCAAAGTGCTCCGAGCGGTTGCCAGCCGGCAGTCCAGCTATCGTGCTCGATAAATTATTAATCAAACGAGCAACTGGAACGGCTAATGGCAGCTTATTTAACGTACCTACTCGGTAGGATTCGGTTGTGCAATAACGAAAATAGGTTATAGCCACTTGTGCACTTGTAACCATCCGCGAGCGGCCTACTTACATTCAGCATGAGCACTTGGGTCTGTTTCGAGCTAGAAACATTGAATGACGTTCGGTATTTGGCACTTAGTCTTGTTTGTAGAGCCTCTATTCTAGTAGGCAAAGTCTATTTGTAGAGGACGCAACTGCCGTTATTTATCCAGTGAATCGAAACCGGTACTTTAGCATACCTGCCTCATTAACAGTCTAAAACATTGGTACATTGAAACGATTGTCATACGACGTATTCCGATATTCTACTTGCTCGTACCCATGACATATTACTTCAATTTTTCAAAACGCTTGATAGTGTTCTCATACAAGATGCATAAAGCATACAAAATGGTACGTTTTGCTAGAGAAACGAACGAACTTCACAGTTGTTGTCGCTCCGTCTCACTCTACGGGTCATCGTCCTCATACCATTCGACTCCCTCGTTCTAATAACCCTGTACATATCGGCAGGTTACATTATATAGTGTGCGAAATTTTGCGGCCAAGTTTTAATCAAAATTCTAACCGGCTTTTGGTGAAAAATAGGCGAAATGAACGCGATGCCGCCGAAGAGTTCACGAACCCCTATCCTGGCGGCCTTGGTGCGGTCAAAAACTCCGCCCGGTAAGACATTGGCCAGGTTTGAACTGTAGGAAGGTACCAGATGCGGTTACGGTCATTATGGGTGTGTAGCCACATTGGGCAATTACTTCTACCGCCTTGAACGATTAAATATGAACAAAGGAAGCTATAGTTGCCATTTTGCGTGTCACACGACACCGGTGGCAATGGCGACTTTATTAAGGCCTTTATCTTTCGCAATATCTTTTTCTGTTGTGTCAATTTATATGTATGCCATACACAAATCGACAACATTAATCTCAATCCCATGAAACTAATAGGTTTATGACAGGACACTCAATAAATAAAAATATTATTTAAAACGAAAGAATATAAGATGCTGAAGCATCAAAAAATTAATCAATCGATTTTAAGTGAGTATTAAACAATTTCAGTGATTAACAAGAGTAAATAAAACAAAGTGAAAACACATCGACGCAGGCGGGTTTTCCTAATAATCAGTAGCGGAGTGCACGTCTGGCGCCATCGTAGTCGGATAGATAGATGGAGGCAATGCGTTTTTTTTTAACCGGCATTGGCAGGGCAATGACACCGCGGCCGGTTCACTGCCCGTTCTTGACAGTTCAACTGTTTACACTTATGCTTTAAATGTAGTGGATCATACCATTTGCTATACACTTCAGATCGCTCCAAATTAGGGCTGTGTACCTGGACGCGGATGCACGTTTATGGATCCGTCGAGGGAGTCGATCAGATGAGAATATTTACTGTTAATCCGAGGACAATAACATCGCAGGAAAGACTTAGCATTTGGTTGCTCTAGCTAGGTGTTCGTTATCTGTCCCAGTAATGAACATAGAAAGTGTTACGGTTCTGTTTCTGTTTTCCTTTATTATTTGTCTTCATGAATTCTGAGGCACAAACATATGGTTTATGTATGTTATTACGTGTATGCTGTTTGGTATCACGGACTGGAACAATGGCAGTGACGAATTCCTCAGACGCGATAATGAGTAGTCCCGCGGGTTCAACAAACTCGCCATTTTGCTAAATAATGTTTATTGCTTAGCGATGTCAGAAACTGTAACGGCGAATTCTTTAAGCGCCTCGTATAACTCGCTTTATATTTGTCTTTTGCACGCGTTGATGTTTTGCCAATTTTCTAGTTGATGTCATTGGTTATTTTATTATTATTTTAGTTTAGAACTAGGTCTACCATTTGCAACTCCTTCAATGACATCCTATTTAATACTCTTAACCGGTAAGTTTTTTTGCATTAGAGCACATTGGAGTGAAAAGGGGATTTATATATTAGAGTGAGACGTTTGGAGCCAGTCAGTCATCCCGTCGCGTAGAAAGAAAAAGTGTAACTGTAACAAGTTGGAACCTGTAGAGGTCGGTGACCAAAGTAGCCGGGCGGCGGCATCCTGGCCGGCTCCGACCGGCGACTGCCCTCGCGGCTGATTACTCATCTAACCACCTTCGGAGAGCCGCTGTCTTGTGCTGACACAGACTGACACTTGACTTCACTTGCTGACTCACAATAATGGAACTCGCCCTGTGGTTGCCACCGCTATATCTACTACCAGTTTAATACTCATTGATAACGCAGCACCTATAAGGAATGATCCTTTAAATATGAAACTAGTCGGCTCAGTCACTTCCTACCGGTGACGCACTCGGAACATATCAGCAGAGCTAATATGACGTCCATCCCCTTTGACTCGGTTACGAGTCACGTTTATTTGTCCAGTTGTTTTACCTAATTAAATTTAATCTTACAAGTGATTATTGTTATGTTCGTAATTTCATATGGATTCTTTGTTTTGATATTTTAGTCCTTCCTGGTGAATCAATCATTATTGGATTCTTCGGACATACTACCTATAATTTTATGAATACTACGTCTAGCAAGAGAATTAGTGTTATGACCCTTCTTTGCGAACTCAAAAAGCAGAATTGAGAGAGTTGATTAAAAATCAAACTACTATTTTCGTTTAACTTTTTATGAGGCCAATCTTCGAAGATTCTGATAATCTCGATCGTATCACGGCGAACAATAGCGAACGCAGCTCACTTCTGACAATAAGATGAGGCGAACGAACGCTGCGTAGTTTCTTGCCACCACCCACCGGGTATTTTCATGTGTTAAATCCACATAGTGGCTGTTTGTGTGTGTTGACGCCGAGCGGCGGTTGAAAAACGTCAAGTGATGAGGGTGAGCCGAGCATAAGCGCGGGCCTGCCGCCGCCGCCGGGGGAATGTTTGGACCCGAGTTCAATGCATCCCACGCATCCACCTGTAGGATAAAACGCACTACGCATTTATCGCCTTTAACTACTATTTATTCCTTTTATCGTGATTGAATAAACGTGCCGTGAACCTTAATATCATAAAAACAGTTGAAAATTTAAGCTTAGAGAAGTTCGGTGACTAGCGTAGGGTTCAAATTCGTCGCCGATCCACCGTTCACACTATGTGATTGACTCTATGGTGTCTTACGAACTTCGCGGCATTAGGGGTAGGATTATCAAGGTTCAGTGACCTACAGAGTCCCCTGGCTTCATGGGGTGCACGCCGCATGGCGCATTTGCGCCCTCTCGCTCGGTGCATCGTGCTATCTCATCCAATTTCTTTGTGTAGCGAGATTCGTGGAAGGTGATGATACATCTCGGATTTCAAGTTTTTAGTGACCTCATGTAAAGCTCGAACAAAGACAGGAATTGAATTAATTTGGAAGACGATATAGATACCAAATTAAATTAATTACAATCAGAATTCATTAAGGATATAGGTATCTCTCGAGTTGGGTTTGTATAATTAATTTTATGCTTTTTTATTGCCAACTAAAAAGACATCGTCCTTGCCTTTTTTGTTGCGGAAATATGCATCTCTTGCTCGCTCCCTTATCCGGAAGGCGAATGTAAAACGTCGGCGTCGTCGCTTCCATTAGAGCGGCTTTGTTTGTAAACACCGTGTTTTACAAAGAGTGTTTTCAAACTCTCCTACTGCTGACGCTGCCACGTGATTTCTACATAATATTTTACGAACCAAAATCACGCGATAAAAATATTTACTAGCATCTGTATACCTACCGACCTGTACCACATTCGACCTGTACCTACCTGCTTTCTTCTTACTAAGTACAAACTTAAGATCTTATTACTGCTTTTGTCTGCCTTTGTTTTTACCTGTGTTGTCAGCGAAAATGTACATAAGGCATTTATATAATTATACATAGATTCATATCTTTTATGAAATGACAAAGAAAAAATTCTCATTCTTGAGTTCTTTAAATTACTTTTTTTTTCTGCTAATGAAATATGATATCCTACTCTACGTTCATACAAAATATTGTAAGTAAGTACTTAAGTATTTACCTATAAAAGAACAAGGCAAACAATAAACATTCAGTATTCAGTAAACGTTACAGTTTCTGACAAAGCTTTACATAATGAGAGCTTTATCAACAAAGAGAATTCAAATGTAGTCGCTCAGCTTCTCGTGTTGTGCATTGGCCTACATTATGTTAATCGTAATCTAACATCGCGTAAAAGTACCGGCCGGCTCAACGCAGCGCCGCTGACCCAACATCTTGGTGAGCGTGGCTTCCTCCTTCTTAGCTTGCGGTAGAAGGAGATGTCAGCAAAACAACTTATCTCGCCGCCTATGCGTGTGTGCGCGGAAGGTCACACGGGCGAAACCGACATATCATGTGCGCTCATGAGCAAAAGAGAGACGCAATGAAAACAAATCAATATCATCTTGCCTCGTTTCGCGGGAGCGAGACAGCGCAACAACAAACCGACATTTTGTGCCGGTTCGTTTTATAACCCGGCAGTGCTTCTTGTTTGACTTTGAACTCTATGTCATCCTGCTTTGATACAGTTTCGTTTGACGTGCCAGTTGTTTACAGAATAATGTTAAGATCGTGTTTTATATTTATTTTATTTATAAGACGGCCATAAAATGTAAATTTCTGTAAAGTTTTGAAACTAAGTAATCGGTCGCATTATATTCTGCAATCATCGTTAGCTAACTGCTATCATTGACATTGCCAACGTTGATAAAATATTAAATTTATCAGTAATGTTTCCGATAGATTTAAAAACAGCGACGTCATCGTTGGCGTAGGTAAAATAAGAAAAACAACGTACCTACTAGCTGTAATTATGTTGTTGTAATGATAATAACCTCAAATTCAAATTATGGGTCTATAGCTACTTACTTATATAACACAACTATTTGCAATCTCTTCGGGCACACCTATTAAAAAAATATAGGTAAAAATAGGTGTACCTATTTGTTAACTTAGTTTTGTTGTAATGATAATAACCTCAAATTCAAATTATAGGTCTATAGCAACTTACTTATATAACACAACTATTTACAATCTCTTCGGGCACACCTATTAAAAAAATATAGGTAAAAATAGGTGTATCTATTTGTTAACTCAGTTAACAAACTAAGTTAACAAATACCCAGTAACTTAGTTAATTGAAAACAAAATACCAAAATTTAACGTATCACTCTGGATATTGACAACATTCAAACAAGTCGACTTTCAATTATGGATAAAGTTAAAATACTGTTTTTACCTAAATCTATGCTTTCAATGTAGTTATTCAACAGTAAAATAAGTACTTCCCTACTTAATTAAGAATATTTGTCGTCGTCAGCCATAAGACGTCCACTGCTGGACGAAGGCCTCCCGTTAATAGAGAGGTGTTGCCATAATCCCCACGCTTGGCAGGCGGCTTGGGGATCGCAGAATGGTCACCACCGTTAACCAAGAGGACGCTGCTGCCCGTCCTCCGGTGGGTCTAGTTGCAGTTTAAGGACATACCCAGGTCCAAGAATATTTGTAACCATCACTTATTCATCAGAATTATATGGGTTTGTGTTATTGGTTCCCATCAACAACTCTACCAAAAAATCCTTTTGGATATTTTTTTGGTAGAGTCGTTGCATATCTATACCTGCAATTATTCAAATATTTTGTAGATAAGAATTAAACATTGAAATGATATCAGCATAGCAAGTGTAACGAAGATTATAGATAATTGAGAAAGATAGACAATAACAATAGTCTCAAGTCTCAGAGCATTAGTATTCTGTCTATTCCCGAATGCACAAACAAGCGCGTGCATACTGGCATTGCACTGGATTGCACACATGCGCACCACCCGGCACGTGTAAGACGTATACACGACACTCACACAGGCGAACGAACGAAGGCCTATTCCGAACAGCGATAGTCGTATCGTTCTATCTCGAAACGATGCACTATGCAAGGAAATATAATTACAATATACAAGAATTAAACAAAAACATGAAATTATCATTTGAATGACTAAGGACAATGGTGTGAAAAGCTAAACTAACAATGAGATTTTTTGGGTTACATTCAACTCGAAGGACCAGAATGTTTATAATCGTTAGACTATGTATTTGACCACTGATCATATAAAGGGACTGTGATAGAAGTTGGTACACATCTTACCCTGGCTCTCTGTTAGGCGCTTATAGGGTATCTACCCTATTTTCGACGTGTTACTTCATATTTGAATTTAAAGCGCATAACAGTCAATCTCTGGATTCCCAAGCTATTAATGTGCAAATTGATACCATTTTTACAATATAGTAGTAGGTACCACAATATCGCAGATTATGATTATATATTAAACCCTGCATATTCCGCAAAGATAAAGGTACATTTATAAACTTTATTGGAAGCGGAAAGTAGGTCAGCAGTGCAGTGAAGGGAGAGCCCCTCCAGCGGCGCGCGCCTCGCCTCCCTACACACTTTACAAGGGAAGGTTATCTACTAACTGTTAATAAAAATGGTATTAGCCTACCTCACCTACATAGTTCTCCGTATTGCAGTAGTTGCTTAAAAGCAGATGAAGACAAGATCTCTCTAAAACCAACAAAGATCCTTCTATTTTGTACTTCTTGGAAATGGATTTTTCCCTTGTTTTTGTTCCACAAAGCAAACTAAAATTGCGGCACAACCAAATAGAGGCTATAAAGACTAGACTTTTCTAAAACCGCCGTAGATACTTTTGAGTTTCGACTTTTTGAACACAGTTTTTCTTCCCTTGCTTTTGTTACACCACAAGTACACAACGCAAGCTAAAAATACTTGGACGATTTAGCTATCTCTAAAAATATGACACATTTTTCCTCCATAAAATTCTATTACAAAGATTTTCCGTCTTTTTCATTAAAACCTTGCCCTTTTCCATTTGGCCACGAGCGAAACAGCACTAAGCGACATTGCCGCAGTATCGATCCATATTCCAACGAAGATTGAAGGACACTGGAACCGAAAATGGCCACCAATATACCTAAGTTTGATCGAAGGCCATATTGCAATTTAATTATATCTAATAATTCGAAATAAAAGTTATTTAAGTGAATTATTGTTAATATGGGCTTTTAAGTAAAATGCAGCTAAAATATTTTAAGTACGTAATTATTTTAAATAAAATTAAAACTCAAGAAAAAATTCAAGAAATTCTCGTGTGGTCTGCACCTAATAATCATTTGTAGTACCTACCATTCAAAAACCCATACTTAGTCCATATTAAGTTGTGATTTATCCTGTTTCCAATTCAGGCAATAAATCATAAAATGCCACGAATTCCAAAATACGTCATCATTATGGTTAACCGATTACCAAGTAAATTAGTCATTAGTTAACAGTTTGCTGAAAACATGAAATTTCAATTGTATATTGCCCTAGTTCTGATCAGAACAAGTATCCGCAGATTACATCCTACCACGCACTGACCTTGTAAATTGCATCCTAGTGTAACGTACCTAGAAATAACAACGGAAACCTTATTACTGCGGGTATTATTGTAATTAGGTAAGAAACTGCACTTATGATGTAATTATTTCCTCTAGAAATGGTCTTCGACAAAGACAAATGCGTGAAATCTTCGCAGACCACCCTTGGCCGTGGTTCTGCGACCTAGTTCGCGGCCTTTATCCCCCTCCTCTGACAGTCCCCCCCACAACACCTCGTTTTCCCGTGACCTGACCTACTTTGGAATGCACTTGATAAAGCCGAGGCTTCGGAGCTAGGCCACCTAAATAACAATTTATGTTGCCTTGCATTACAGAAACATAAGTATTGTATCGTATGCTTCTAATTTTATGTGCGCGAAGCGAACTGCATTTCGTGCACATCCATTAAACGCTTCATCGACTAAATAATACTGTCCCTTTTAAATATCGCTTATTCATGGCAACACCAGAAAATAAACTACAGCTACTCGTGCGGCTTGGAAATAATGTGGCATTGGACCGAAGGTCGGTGCAGAAACTTTGGCAAGCGACGCTACCGGAGGCCTCGATGCTTGCTTTGACTCGCCTTGTTCGCGAGATTAACCACTCGTATGTTAACTGCTAACAATATATTAAGTAGCGCTCTTACCGTACAATACCCGTAGATTGGACATGGCATGCGTTGACTTCTATCTCTCCTGGTGTTAAGCGAAGATGCAGTCTACGATGGAGCGCGCTTGTCTAAATGAAACCGATTCACCCGCGACTTGAAGACACCTAGATTGAAACTATAAGGAAACGCCCACTTATGCAATGTACTTATGTAAATTTTTTAGCAGTTAGAACTATTAAAGTGGAATCAACCCGAATCGTACACGTATTCACACGTTATCTGTATAGAATATAATAATTATAGAATGTGTAGATATCAGAAACCATTCCAGTGAACTGCAATATAGCTGAAAGCTTAGAGTTCTAGAGTTCACAGAACAACAGAATGCCAGAGCCGATGTTGTTGTGTGAACTCTAGAACTAAGCTTCCAGCTATATTGCAGTTCACTGGAATGTTTTCTGCTATCTACATACATAGCCGCAAAATTTTCCAGCTGCACTTCATAGTTTTACCCCAAATTTCCTTCGTTATTACTCATATTTGACTAGCTCAAGATGCTCAACGATCTCTCTCTGTTTGTTGCAGATCAACAGCGTTGTGTTCGAGTGCACCTGGCGAGGTTGCGGGTACAACATCAATACATGCTCTGCCATCGAAGCACACATCAGGAATACGCATTTAGGGTGAGTAAATCGGGATAATTGGATAATGTTCTGCAATAATGAACATTTTTGTGCCGCATAAATTCTTCGTACGAATAGGTACTGGAAGCATCATCGTTTTAATGTAAGTAGGTATTTAGAATTTATTACCTTCCAGTGATTTACGATTGTAAAATAGATATAACATGGATGTGAGTAGATAGATGAGACAACGTTAGGGACACGTGCAACCGTGACACGTGTACGTAGATAAATGCACGTGCCTGTTGCACGTACCAACAAGAGTACCTAAGTAATTGCGCAATGGCCAGTTGGCAAGGTTGCCCGCATGCACTGGAAACTGCTCACTTCCTGCTTCATAAAGAAAGTTATTGTTGCAGTTGCCTTGTTACTCGCCAGATGTACAACATTAACGTTACAATGAGGAAGAGCAGGTTATGCGAAAGAACGTTTGTCATACCCAGATTAAGACTTACAATAATTTTAGCCCGTTCCTAATGTCCAAAAGAACGTATACTTAAATAAAATGCGCGTGATAGTGAGAGCCAAGACACAAACACACTCTTATTATTTTGTAAAAACAATATATAAGCTCCGTTCGCAAGCATTTCGAAGATCAGAGAACCCGGAAAATATCGAAAAGCCTTTTCAATCAGATCAAAGAAACGCTTTGACATTTAAAATTACAAAGTGGTCAATAAAATTCAGGCGACCTTTAGTGGGTACGGGTATGTATAGTCGGTAGTAGAGTAGTTAGAGCTGAAAGGCCGGCCCTTGCTGACCCGGAAGCCGGCTTCGCAGCAAGGTTACAGTACGTACCTTCATACCTATATGTGCGGATAGGTCCCGCCCGCGGCCGCGCTCGCACAAGGTCGCTTGCCACCGCCCGCTTACGTAACCCGGCCCTACTGTTCTTATAATATCGATGATGATGCATTCTACTCATTTAAACATCTTTCGGGGAAGAGTGACGGGATAGTTTACGTGCCACTTTCCCTAAAAAATTCAGAGAACTGTCAAATATGATTTGAACTTGAATCAATATTCGAAGACTGGACACTCGAAGATACACCATGAAAGCTTACTTATTAGCTTATTAGTAAGAAATACTTTGTAGAGACGATGTAGTCTACTGTACGTTACAACACGGAAACATAAAATTAAATGGTATTCAATGATAAATTGCTTAACAATGGTTCGGGTTGAAGGGATCAAGAATTCAAGACCATTGCATTGAGACTTATGAGGTTTTTGGGCCCGAAGCGAAACTTGGTACAATTTGTTCAGTGACGATTTTCTAAAATAAATATAAATTGGCAATAATGTATTGAAACGAGAGTTTTTTTCTCTCCAGGCAATACTGGAGATAATCACGTCAATGAGAGAATTAATCTACCCCAGGAATATGCCCTAAAACTACATCCAGAACCACCACAGGACGGGCAGCAGCGTCCTCTCGGTTAACGTTGGTGAGCATTCTGCGATCCCCATGCTGCATGCCAAGCGTGGGGATTATGGCAACCCCTCCTTATTAAGGGGGAGGTCTTTTTCCAGCAGTGGATATCTTATGGCTGTTGAAGTAATCTACCCCTACTTTGGGTTGGCTAGAATTTAGAACTATTTGCGATAGTGGCGCCGCAATCAATTGCTACTCTTATTTGCCAAGCTATAGAACTGGCTCCTCTTTCCAGGCCAAAGAAAGAGGGTGACAATGACCATGAAGAGGAGTTCTACTACACAGAGCGAGAAATGGTGGCGCCTGCGCCCCCGCCCACCTTATCCCACCGAGACATGTGCCGTCCGCCTCACGAGGACCCGGAGTACCAGCGCCAGCTCGTTGGGTCCTACAGGTAACCAAGACTTCACAAAAATCATAATTTTAATTACAAAAATTGCTCTACATTAGCTACAAATACTGAAAAATCATGTGAGATTATAACAGGTGTTATTTATATAACGTTAAAAAATTTGCAATACGGGCTAATTGCTCAGCTATGAGTTGACACGGCTGTTTTTCAACGTATTTTTTTGTTTTTCAGGCAAGGACTGCTTTCAACCATGCAGAATGGGACCGCGAGGCCTATAAGCATTCCTGTAACGCATTCCTGGTCCAATTTACACTCACCGGTAAGAAAAAGTCTATCATAAAATTTGTGGACTCCAGATTAGACTTTTATACTAATGTGGCGAATAAAACGCTTTTAAATGATAGTAAGAGAAAACACCTGCCCATGACTATTGCAGCGTTACCCAGAAATTTAAGTAGCAAAACAAATTCCACGGTATCACTACATTCGGACATTCGATGATCAGTCTCATTAGCGCAGTACCCTTCCAACCGGTACACAGCAATGTTCAAAAACTACTGCTTAGCAGCTGCAGAACATCTGATACTGAGGTGTTTACTTAGGCAAACACCTCAAAGGATAGTTACCAAAGTAGCTACATCACACGATTGTCAGTTCACTATAATCAATGTATAACACTTGGAGATCATAGTTTTATCGGCACCTTATCCAAATTGTACAAGCTGTTAGAGTTCACCTACGCGACGTCTCGAAATGTCCTCCCCAAAAATCTCTGTTATGTGTACCACCAAGTGCATAGTGATGCAGGAATGTTGTTTTGTATTGCAGAAACACATGCGGCTGTCGGCATCGAGCAGCTCGCCCAGCAGTCCCGGGCGGCGGCCGCGCTCCGACAACAAGAAGTGCCGCAAGGTGTACGGTATGGACCAACGTGATCTCTGGTGTACCCAATGCAAGTGGAAGAAAGCTTGCACGCGCTTCGGCGACTAGCGGCCCCGCCGGACGCTCCCCATCGCGCGGGCAGTGCTTCTCAAGTAATACATCGTAATACCCTTACGAGAACTGGTCTACTGACAGACATTGTTGCAACGTTCGCAGTGAACGAGCGAGACTATTCCGAGTGCGGGTCGTGACGTGCGTGATTAGCTTAGAACTAGCTAAGCGAGTACATTATGAATGAGAATTTTATCTAAATTAAGAAAAGATGGATTATATTATGATAGGAATAACTTCGAAGGAGACATATTTTTGCTCTTAAATGTGGCTGGTATTTTGAACATGAATAGACATTGCCCACGTATTTTTGTAGCGCAGTAGATACGCCTTTACCTACTGTGAACGAGATGGAAACGGAGTAGCGACATGTCAGTCGGAGACTGTGAATATTAGTTGTAAGTTGACTAGATGTAAGATAGACTGACATAAACAGTGTGAAACCATTAGTTTGTACTACCCATGTCCGCGGCATGATAATTTATATCGTTCTAGATGTAACTATATTACTCAAAATCAATTGCTTCCATGGCTAGTATCTAAAAATCGTGCTCATCATCAGAGGGTGTGCTACGGAATCTTGGAACATGTGTATCGAACAATGGTTCCTAAGTTCTGTGTACAATCAAAACTACCTAAGCGACTTGAATGAAATTAGTTATTCCGTCCACATTTTCTAATGTGCAAATTATCACCAAGGATAACAAAAAAATGTTTTCGCACTGTTACAAAACTCGTATGCTTATAAACAGCGTACTTTGATAATACGACTGGATATACAAAATTCAATTTACGTATAAATATGACTCCAGTTGAGAATAGTTTAGTGATATTAATCACTAAAATTATATTTGCGTATCGACTGAATTAAATAGATAATAAAAGAAAACCACGTAATATATGGAATTAGACACGTAAGCTATCTCAGATTCGACTAAAAGACTATTAAAACATGTTTAGATTTTAAATTTTTACTAACATATCGGCGTCGTATACAATGTGAAGCCACTAGAACAAGGTGACAATACTCAAGAGTCGATGGGAGACGGCTGCGGGCGGCCGCTGGAGGGCGCCGCCGCCGCTCGGGACTGGCGACGGATGGAAGGAAGGGAATCTACTCGAGGCTCTGGCAGGACCAACCCAGCTGTCAAACGATCCACGTCTACCGGATCTGCACTTACTGAAGCGTACCTTAGGGCCATAGCACACACGATATTTGTAGCATCAGCGATCAGGTATTTACCACCTACGCTGCAACGCATTTTAATGAATTTACTGCGTTCGATTGGAGTCAAAATCGTGACTTAGCAATTTCTCAAGAAGTATAGCTGTGATAGGCAACTTAGATTGTGGTGATAAAATCGCGCGTTTTAGGAACTTGTGTCACTTTTGTCCCGACGCTCAAATGTGTGCGCCACGAAATGTCGCCACAAAAGAAATCATAGTACTACTTTCAGTCGCAGTATCAAGCTAAAAAAAGCGAAAATTACTAGGTGGTAGATTTCCTTTGCAGGGAACGTAGTACTAAATATTCTGCCGCCAAGCAGTAGTGTGCAAACACTACTGTGTACCGGTTTGAAGAGTACTGAAGCTAGCTTAGGTAATAACAGGAATAATGACACTCTGCACATAATATCCCAAAGTCGAGCGCCAACGCAGTATCTTTCAGGAGTTGTATTGGTTTAGTTACTCAATGGTACCGCTGCGATGTTCTTAGAGAGATGTTGTCTCTTAGCATCAGGGGAGCGTCTCGTTCGACTCATTATTTGTTACCATAAAAAATCATCACCGCGATAAGAGTTTGTATGTGTGCTGATTGGAGGAGTTTAACGTGGCAGCTTCCAAAAGCAAATAAATCACCAGTCACCGATGCTATCAGTATCAAGTCTGCTTTGGCCTTTACATCAGAGCGTGACATAATGGTAGTGTTCTAATATAGCCTAAACGGTTCAATCTTAAAGCTTCTTTAACTAAAAAAATCAAGTATCCACGTAAATATATGGACCTGGGTATGTCCTTAAACTGCAACCAGACCCACCGGAGGACGGGCAGCAGCGTCCTCTTGGTTAACGGTGGTGAGCATTCTGCGATCCCCAATCCGCCTGCCAAGCGTGGGGATTATGGCAACACCCCTCTATTGGGAGGCCTTCGTCCAGCAGTGGACGTCTTTTAGCTGACGACGTAAACGTAAACGTTGGACAGCATGAGTGTCCATTGAGACCTCCATAATATAGAGATTTCTTCCGGGTTGGAACGGAACAGTGATAGAAGCATTATGAGGCAAGGAGGAAAACGAGTGGAGGCGATTGCGACCTGCAATATTACTTTTAAGAATAAGTATTATTGATTAAAATGTAAATACGATATCTTTTATTACATATAGTAAATTATATAAAGTTTATTCTATACTTATATCGTAGGTATCTATCTATCTATTGATTAAAAGCAATGATCGGATGTGTACATATTTTTATTGATTAAGTGAAATGTTATACATATATACTTTTTACTGTTACTTAATGATCGTTGAAAATCGTAAAGTTTTATACGGTATCGTAATGAATTTAAATTATAAGCTATCGATATATTTAATTCACAAGTTTTGATTTCGTTAATACATCACAGCGCGGTAATCAATTTAACCAGTTAGTCTGCCTAAATAAGACGTAGAAACTTTCTTTGAATTGTACAAATTTTAATACAATGAGATAAGGTACATTATTTTATCAATCAAGTCGTGCCAACTGTAGGATACGGAGTTGATCTCTTTTTTAATGAAAGCTTTGAGAGGGGGTGCGAACGATCAGAACTAACTAACTAAGTATATTGGTGCCTGGCTAACAACGCACATACAATTTTCTTCGTCATTTAGAGCCAGAACATGCCTGCTCAGTCTGTGAATTTTATAAACAAAAACTTTTGATGTACCTTGCTGAATATATATTTAAACAATACGTTAGTATACTCAACCATAAAATAGATGGAATGAATAGGATAAAAATAATGATCGCAAACACTTTCAGGGATTTACTGAATATGTAGATACCGCAGACATCTTCTCATCGCCATAATACATTTTTGCAATCCATGTTTAACAATTAATTTGAGCTGATAAGTACTTAGGTTACATTACACAATATTATTTTACTAACATTATAGAACGGAACTAATAGATTCATATAATATTTTCTCTTGCCACTTTCCATTCGTTAGGAAAGATGCTTTCTGGGTTATTTTCTTGATTTCATATTACGTGATGTACCTGTGAATATTACCAAATAAATATAACGTTTTCATTGCAATAACGGTTGTGATAAAACATCATGAAGTTGTCATTGACGAAATGGTTTTCGATTTATCCGCACACCGCGCTCTTTGAACCAAATGTTCTCGTTAGAAAGTAAGTTAAAACAACACAGCTAACTTATACCTAGTGACAACTGCCATAATGTAAGTATCTAGGTGTAACTTCGGCTTACATGTAGCAGCTTAGATATTAAATAGGTAATTTGAAGTCATAATAATAGTATTTAATAAAGTAAGGTACAATTAACGTTAAATATATCTTGTGACTATTCTGTGGATATTTCATTTATTTCAAGCAAATAAGCCAGATGACGTATTTTGGATGTGAAAAACAAAGTAGTCGATGGCTCTAGATAAAAAAAAAATTGAAGACTGCCAACTGTTCCGAGGTCCTTGTACATACAGGCACATAAAATACCTACCTATTTACCTACATTGGAAGTTAGATGTTTATTAGACCCGTTATAAGACGTAGGTCTAACTAAACAATGCCAGTATATCTATGAGCTATATCTACGTACCAATGAGTTAAATATGTTTATTTAGCCTACGGGATATTCGTAGGCTAAAAGGCATTCGGTATAAGTACCTACTTGTAATTGTACTCTTCAATATTTTTTGTACATTGATCTTTCCTTTCTAAGCAGCTTTTTAAATAGGTAGTACCAAATACCTACCTTTAGTTTGATATTGTAGCGAAACAAATCTCAAAAATGCTCGTTGGGCATGTTATTTTTGATATAGTTGGTAATTACCAAAAGTTCTACGTTAGTAGGTCAGAACTGTGATTCTCATAGATCAGATATACTTTTAAATGATGCATACCTGCGGTGGATGTCAGGTACAGTAGTTTCTTTAACATACATAATAAATAACTGTGAAAAATATTCCGATCTCAATTTATTTTGAAGCTATTAGATTTTTATATATAAAAAGTATACTTACATAATAATTATTATCATAGAGTTTTTCTTATTTTAGATCATAATTTTTAGTCGTAATAGTAAATTAATAGTTTGAATTTTTATTATTTTAAATAAAGACACTTAGTTCTTTTAGTGATTTCATTTGTAAATATTTTACTTTACATGTTAATTTATTTAGCCAAAATTTTGCTCAATTTTATATTCACTCAACACCAAAGTCATTAAATAATACTAGACAAATTGCTAACATATCAGTACAAAATGCATAATTAATTTAAAAGCCGTTCTTTATTCCTACCTAATGTATCATGTGTTGTTTTGAATACCTAACAAAAAAAGTTATTTCTCACCAATCGAAGTGCATGGCCTACATAATTTATTACTACAATCACAGAGGAACAGCACATCGTTTATACAACATACATGCTAAGCAAAGTACCTTTCATTTTCTGACTTTAGAAGCTAGTCGGAGCTCTAAGTCTTAATTTTGTATTTCGTGAACACGAGTTATTTGTGGTTTGAGGACACTCCACTGTCCCTTATTCTTATTTGAATCTATTTTTTAAGCTTATAGTGCAAATTGTGTATTAAGTAATTAAGAGACACTCAAAAGAAAATATTTCGTACTTATACCTATTTATTGATTTTTTTAATGAACAGTTCCAGAAGTCAGTTTTATTCAGTTCATTCTTAATACACACGTTAGTTATTTTGTACCTGGTGAAGGTAATGTTGCCCCATCACCCGATTCTATCACACATTCTATTGACCTATTTCCATATATCAATGTAAATATGTATGTAAATTCGCAGATAAGCTATAGTGAATAATTGATTACCACATTATCGCCTTCTATTTTGCCATAACTTCTGTGTTACACTAGTAGTACATATTTTTTGTAATATATCATAATTCCCCGAAAATATCCTGAAATAAATTGTTCCATCTAGGTCTCTAGTTGATTAGCTACTTACCTAATATCTTTGTACACTTGAAATTAAAGTTATTCATTGTAGGTAGGTACCTTCATCGTTCACCAATTTAAGTAGTTTATATTTACAAAAGTACTTACGTTTTATTGTATTTTAGCTTCATTCTACTGCGGTAACTAATTCTTATTAAATATGATGCATATTAATATTAGTTTAGGTACCTACTTACATATATTAAATTTACCTATTATTAAGTTAATTAACATTTATGTGGGCAATTTCAATAGAAAATATGTCTCCTGGATAAAACTGTTTAGATACCAAACTAAGCATTATTTTCTTTAAAATAGATGTATCTGCTGAAAACCGTGTTATTATTATATTTTTGCAATAAGACAAAATATTATATCATATTAAAATGTAGAGTTATAATACTAAATTTTAAATGTAATCTTAAGATTATCAAGCAATGTGTATTTCTTTCGAATTTGTGCTTTTAAAAAACTACGATAATTTTTCAATTTAAGGCCGCTATCAGATTATCGTTTGTCGAGCGTGTGCGTCCGTAATATGTACTATGACTAGCTTCAACGACGCTAGCGCAACGCGAACGCTGGTTTCAGCCGGCGGGCGATGGGAACGCCGCCGCCACCTACGCGGTTCGACAGTGCTGTACAGGTCAAGCGTTGAAGGAACGCGCACGGTCCATAATCGCTAGTCTGATAACGGCTTTAGGCACATCTATCAAAATGATTATGTTTACTTGTAGTGAGACGATTTTATCAGATTACCGACAAAATACAGCATGTTACTTAACAGGAAACCCCATGCAATCATGATACGCAATATGTTACAAATAAGTTGATATATTTTTTAATTGGCTTTCAATGAATATTATATAAGTTCTAGAGTTTAAGTACTCGACACTGTATGTCTGCAATAAAATAACTAGGTTAAGAAGACATCTTACATGTTTATTGTTAGAAGGAGAGCAGCGATATCATGTTGAGTTTAATGGTTACCAGTAGTTTTAAGGTCGCAACATGATCAAATATATTGTGTTGTCTGCGTTCGGCTAGGTTCGTTTATTTATTGTCAATATCACAGCAGTTTTATACCGGAACTGTCAGCTCCATCCATTATGTATACTTTTTACAGGAAGGAAACTATTGTGGGACTTGAGGTCGCTGCTGTGCTAAATTACCTTTTTTATTTAAAGGCGAGGTTAATCCACGTTAAAACACATTTATTTTTTATATACTTTCAAGTGACGTGACGAGCAAGACGTTCGCCTGGTGGTAAGCGTCACGCCTGCCACTAACACTAACTTTTGTTACTGTAGTCGATCATCGGTCTTATGCGGTAGTAGATAGGGCCACATTTTGAGGATCAAAAATTTGGCGACGCAAACTTCTATATTTGTGGTTTTACTCGCATTACTGGTAAATTACAAAACTACATACAATTCTATTTATCCAAATCCCAAAAAAATATAAATACTAACCTCTTGCTATGAGATTTGAATGTTTTTACTATGGAATCTCTTAGTAGGCGACGAAAAGCACATTATTTTGATTTAATTTTTAATTTTTTCCGCTCTTTCGGAATTTCGCTCTTAAATATATATAAAATTTTAATAATATGAGATTTTCATTTAAAAGTTTTCTTTTCGTAGTTAAACTGGCGTTAAACTAAGTTAGCTAAAAGTGGAATAACCAGGTCTTAAGTAGTAACACCATCAAGTAAAGCAATTTTGACTAACAGCGGAGTTTGATATCTGTCAGATATAAGAACTAGAATGTCTATTTTAAAATCTTTAGTTCACTTTTTGGTCGCAACAGTTCTCTTCCTGCATTAAATAAAACATCATTGACTCTATTACAATATTAAAGAATGCGAGCAGTGCAAATATGCACTTATTTTGTACAAAAAAAAAGAAAAACATAATATTTTATGTCGTGATATACACTCGCTGGCAGTTATTCTACTGTGATATTAATAATTATATTTATTATTTTCTAAATTATTTATACTTTACCTGTATAACTTTAACGTTAAAAATGTGAATATATTATATTTTACATAAATTGTCGTAGATAAAGCAACGTATCTATGTGGAAAGATCCAGAGGTGTTCCAAATATTTGATTTTATGTATATTACAATTTTATTGAGAGTTTTGTTAAGTAATAATGTGTTATATATTTGTAAAGTTGTAAACGTAAAATTTTAAAATTATGTATTAAAATCAGGAAACAAAATTATTATTCAAGGAAAAAAATAACGTCACGGAGTGTACAACAGCCTTATAGCGTGTCGCATCTTGAGCTCTCTAAATGTACTGTTAATAATGAATATTTTTATTATTAATGCATTTTCTAGCGAACGAAATTTGACTGTGAAGCTTATATTACGAATATTACAATACTATCTATCTACTCACTGAAATTATTTTAACAAAAAAAAGTAATGGAAATCTATAAGAGGAAAAATGTTATTATTTTGTTACGTGCTACTTGAAGTAGTCTATTTGCCTGAAATATTATACCTCAATAAGTTTAGTATGAATTTTGTGTGTCTTGAAAATATATTTCAATTATTAGAATCAAAGTCGCATTATTTCTCTCAGCAAATTCCCTCAGGTAGACCAGTAGGTACAAAACAAAGTTGTCATTGCTGTTTCCACCAGAGGCACCAGAAACGGAATGAAGTCGGGGATGTCTTCAAAACTAATTTGTATGGTGGTACAATATGGATTTTTGTATTATAAAGTCCTCGTGACTGAACGCTGTCGTTCATACAGCAAGTAAATGCAACTGGACTAGTGAACTAGATGAGTGAAGTACTTCTTTTAATGAAAAGTTACGTTATGTATCTTTTCATTTTAGTGACACATTCTGCGCAAGCCTAGTAAACACCATAGAGTAAGTAAATACTACGTAATAGTAAATACCATAGAGTAAGTAAATACTACGTAATAGACAGGTACGTAGGTACTGAAGAAAATACTAGGGCTAAGGAATAGACAATAGTTTATTTATAGAGTGTATAGGTATAGAGATCTATAAAACAGGAAGATGGAGTACCTACTTAGCTGTTGACCGAGTATTGTCCTTGCCGAGACTAATATTTTGGAGGAGGTGAAAGCACACTTGGTCACTCGGTTTAATTACATTAGATTATTATCTGACTTAAAGCCGTTACACACGATGAATATGCTATAATACGTCATGTTATCTTAGAACATATTTTAATATCGCTAATCATACAAAACAAGTGACGAAGATAATTTAAAATTATATTTCAACATTTTATGGCGAGCGATATTTAATCTTAACATGAAATATATATTATAATAAAAATAAAACAAAATCACTCGGCTACGTCGCGCGGACGGAAGAACACGTCATGAGAGAATGTACTTGGAACAGCCGACCGGAAGTCGCCGATTGGGCGTTCTAAATACTGTCAAGTAAGTATGTAAAGTACTAGTCCAAAGGCGTATATGATGAATATCCTTTAAAAGAAAACTTGTTGTTAAATTTTTATGGTATTAATTGTACAGATAAATACCAGAATCCAGAATAAATAGATTCTTTCTGTAGGGTGCTTCATTGAGTGTTGCCAGTGTCTACATAAGGCGAATCCTCCGCACGCGCGCCTCACGCGTCCAGAATTACGCATGCATTTTGCTCATAGTTAACCGCCCAACTCCAAGCTGCGAGCGTGCAGCGCCATAGACAATTTTTATTAACTAGCTAGGTGCTAAATCCTCCAACATAATTGACACTGATCCATTGCTGTTTTGCTCACATTGGTTGGGTTATTAACACGCGCCACGTGCAGCAGCAACGGATAGAACTATGGACAATATCATTGACATAACACAGAAAGAATTGAGCCGTTTGAGTTTTAAAAATCGTTATATTTTTATAGGTTCGAAAAATTTATGAGTAAAGTCAAATTAAAATGAGTTTCTTAAAATCTAAATTCAACTAGATAAGTATATAAATTATAAAATTGAGCCAAACCTGTCGCTTAGGCAGACCAGTACTAGCTTCTTGTACCAGTAACCACAAGTTACCAGTTACAGGTAGATGGTTTGTCTTTAACTTAATATACAAGAATACAAGTGCTTGTACTTGCATTTTGTACACTGTCAGCCTTACCTAAAATAATCTCGATTCTCTTAGTCACTGCTTAAACTTCTCTGTCTTGTTCTTGCATGTTACACTTCACGTCAGAGAGAAGATGGCAGAGCATCTTAAGCAATGACTTTTTTAAAGTTTGCAGTCTCAACAGTCGCAAGTCAATGTACTTTTGAATTAATAATACTTACTTATTATTTTTACTTTAAATTTTTTTTTTTTATCGAAAGTGTATAAAAGTAAGTAAGTTCGTATAGGCTGAGTGGCCAGCCCTAGTGTCAGAGTTAATGTGCCGCCCGAAGGCCTCTGACATGGCTGACGGTTGTTGTTATAGAAACTAGAACAAACAACCGGGACCAACAATATAATGAAAGTATATAATGTCTTGGAAGTGTATTTTTACGTATCGTTTCAGTCACTTGCTACTCTCGCTAGAGATACATCAATTGAAACGTTATTTCAGCATTTCCTGTATGTAGTCCTTTAAAATCTTATTCATAAATTCGTTCTTTCTAATAAGTCTTTTGATTTGCTTCTTCAAATTTCTAATTTGCCTGTTTTTCGTGTTAATTTTTTCGTGACATTTCTTAAGTTGTTTACTTAGGTATGCTGACTTTGGTGCGTTCAAAATTGAACTTATCTCACTATCAGAACCGTGGAGATTATCAATTTCCATTTCCTGAAAAATACAATTATTTATTTAAAGAAGTAGTCAGGAAGGAGGGAAAGAAGGCCTTTGCAATAGTAATATTAATAATAATAGAGTGTATAATAATTTATTTATAGACTTTTCTTTCTAGAAAGTCATCACCACTTTACTAAGTCATGTCATGGCTTAGACTTGACTGTAACAAATTTTCTTTGATTTTGACTGTGGTTGTGACTTGATTTATAATATAGACTTATATAATATAGGTACTTGATACAACTTATACTTAAAAATTATGTTTTTTTAGTCTGGTACCGGCAGCTAGTCCATGGAGTGATGGTAAAACATAAAAATCTTACGTATGGAAATTTTGTACAAGCAGAACTTTCACCTTCACGGGTGTAATGAATTGGTACGGTAACTGTCCGTGCGCTTTTGAGATAGTCAGATCCTGAATCCGTTTCCTGAAAATAAAAATAATTGACCAAGCTAAGCAAAGGTCTCTGAGTCTATGGGGAATCTTTAAGAAATTTTGTAAGCAAGTAGTTCTTGCAATACTTAGTTATCAAGTTAAGAATACGAGGGCTACACTAAAAGTATCGGGAATGGAATATTTCCACTGTTTCTGTCATATTAAAATCTTTTTAATTGAAAACTCCTTGGTTTTAAAAATCGAATACCATTTATTTATTTAAAAAAATATTCTCGGTCTTGTCACAAGGTTTTGTCAAACTTGTTTAGTCGTTGAGAAAATGGAATTGACTCGAGAAAATTCAAGAGCGATGATTTATTATGACTTTCGAAGTGGTTTAACACAAAAACAGTGTGTTGACCGGATGATTTCTGCATTTGGTGATAAAGCCCCATCCAAAACCACAATTTATCGCTGGTTTGCTGAATTTCAACGTGGACGTGTCAAGCTCAGTGATGATCCCCGTCAAGGTCGTCCAAAAACTGCAGTCACCCAAGAAAACGTTGATGCTGTGCGTAAGCTGATTGAGGAAGATCGACATGTGACATACCGCGAAATTCAGGCAACTTTAGACATTGGCATGAGTCAAATACAAATAATCTTGCATGAAAAATTAGGTGTAAAAAAGTTGTTTTCCCGATGGATACCGCATTCGCTCTGTGAAGAGCAAAAAGCGGCTCGCGTTACTTGGTGCGTCAGAACTCTCGAAAGATTCCACGCAGGATCCTCAAATGCTGTATACAACATCGTATCAGGTGACGAATCCTGGATATACGCGTACGAACCCGAAACAAAAAACCAGTCACGAGTTTGGGTGTTCGAAAATGAGTTAAAGCCAACAAAAATTGTTCGTTCACGGAGTGTTGCAAAAAAAATGGTGGCCACGTTTGTCTCCAAAACCGGCCATGTTACGACTATTCCTCTTGAGGGACAAAGAACGGTTAATGCAGAATGGTATGCTAGCATTTGTTTGCCACAGGTCGTTTCTGAACTCCGTAAAGAGAACTGCAACCGCCGCATCATCCTCCATCACGACAATGCGAGTTCTCACACCGCGCACAGAACAAAAGAGTTTTTAGAGCAAGAAAACATAGAATTATTGGACCATCCGCCGTACAGCCCCGACCTAAGCCCTAATGATTTCTATACTTTCCCTAAAATAAAGAATAAATTGCGTGGACAGAGATTTTCATCACCTGAAGAAGCTGTGGACGCCTACAAAACGGCCATTTTGGAGACCCCAACTTCCGAATGGAATGGTTGCTTCAATGATTGGTTCCATCGTATGGAAAAATGTGTCAAATTTCGCGGAGAATACTTCGAAAAGCAATAAATATATTTTTAAATAGTAATGTTGTGTCACTTCCTTGATTCCCGAAATTTTCAGTGCCGCCCTCGTATGAGCCAAATAAGTCAAGGCATTTGGAAAATATGGGGGTCGCGAGGTCTCTGTTCGCTGCGAACTACAAGTAGGTACCTATTTATCATTGCTTGCGCTACATTCATAAAATTAATCTAGAGAAATATACCTACTATACCTACTACAGCTAAGTTCACTTTTCTTCCTTTTCACAGTAAAACTCCACTCCACTGATTTTGGTCAAACAGAACTTTTAACTTCTGTACTTTCACACATGTATAATTTTATACGGGGGGTTTTGATTCTACAGTGTTGGGTTCGGGATATTTTTTTCATTATCGCTAGCCAGTTGTAATCAAGCAACATTTTTTATAAGTATATATATCATAGTAGTATATACTCAGTCATTATCATCCTCAGCCAGAAGACGTCCACTGTTGGACGGATTCCTCCCCCTTAACAGATAAGGGTTGCCACGTAATATTTATATGAAAAATATTAGGTAGGTAAGTACCTACCTGAATTTGTGGAATTGCAGACCTTTTCACCCGTCTAAAGCCTTTTTTTGTGATGTATATATCCGATTCCAAAAAATGATTTGAACAGATAATGCTACTATCATTGGGTTTGTAGAATTCGTCGCTTCGGTTCCGTGCCACGATTTTTCGCCATTTTTCTCTTGTAATATAGTCTTGCGGAAAACTACAATCAAAGTAAAAAAAAACTACGGTAAGAAGGAATATTAATAAAACCATACATAGTTAAAAAAATACAAAAAATAATTGCCGTCTGCTCCATTGCTAACAAATTTTAACCGACTTCAAAAAAGTAGGAGGTTCTATGTTCGACTGTATGTATGTTTTTTATACTATGTTCTAATGACGCGCAATCCCTGGCCCGCTCGCTCAGTGGTCTCGATTGGACCGTTTTTTCGGTATTTCTACCAATTTCGGGTCTCTTCTACTGAAACTGAAATACTATTAGGTAATGTTTTTTTCACGGTTTCTGGAAATACAAGCCAATTCTATTTGGCCACGTATTCTGAACTCAATCAGAAAGGTACACAAAAATACAATCTCTGTCCCAGTCTTCCGTTATGCAAAATATTAACTTTTTATTTAAAGGCATGTGACATTTTGGCCTAGTAGGGAAGTTTATACCACTAGGCTATCTAAGTATGGTAATGTCCTAAGCCCTAAGCCTTTTTATGTCTTAAATCCTTTACGTGTGTTTCTCCAAAAGAAGTAATAATTTCCAATAGTTACGAATATATCTTTTAAGAACTACCCTTGTGTCTTGCGAATCAATTCGACCATCTGAAATAAGTCGCGAGGTCGCAATTCGGGGTCACCAAATAATTCACAAAGTAAATATTAAAACATAAAAAATTATAGCTTCACAAAAAAGAGTGGAAATTAATAGGGGCCCGGGCGCCACTAAGGCAAAATTTCTATATACTAGCAACCCTGCATTACATGAGAGAAAGATGATTGGATGATATTAGTTTTTAGTTAGTGTTAGTGTTTAGTAGTGGTAGGACTCTACTGCAGAGTCCGCCTGGGGAAGTATCACACACACCATTGCCAGTTATTCAGCTGCCAAGTAGTGTGCAAGCATAACTGTGTTCCGGTTTGAAGGGCAATCTTACCAGAGAAATTACTGGGTATGAAGAAATTTAACATTGACATTCTTAGGGTGACGAGTGCAATGCAGTGCGACGCAGGCGTGACGCTTACCACCACGCGAACGTCTAGCTCGTCCAGTCACTTGAATGCTTAAAAATAAACACACTGATTAATGTGTCTTCCGCAGTATAGCCAGGTGAGAAAAAAGTTTCCGCTTCAAGACGTTTTTGCTAAGCTATAAATCACTTTGTCCGAATATTGTTTAATTTTTAACAAATAAACTATTTTTTTGTAAAAAAAAAACTATCCCAGACAAATCTATGTACAGATATTTTTATGCAACATTGCCGCATTTTGACGTTTGATATTCGAGCGAGCGAGACCACACCACACCCACCAGCACCACAGCACACTATTTCTTAATTCTTTGCGAATGCGACAGGCGGACAAGGTGCATGTTTATACTACCAAAAACGGCATCTATCGTTTTACCTTAAAATTGTTACCATTCATAAACATAAAACTGCTTACCGGTGGTACGTAATGCCATCTTTTTTATGCTTGATAGAGGAATTATTTTTACAATTTTTGATAGAGCACTTTGTCATTTTTACCTGCACGTCGCGTCGCGTCGTCGCAACAGACTGCAACTTGGGGCTGCTGCACCGGCGCGTTTTGGCGGAGTTTTAAGCCTTCCCTACACTGTCGTGGCCTGAAATGCGGCCGGCTAAAACCGTGGCATGCTTTAGTAATTTTAATTTTATTGCACCAAGTATCTTAGGTTAGTACAGTAATGCCAAGAACTAACGATACATGGATCCTGTAAGGGCGTAGCAAAATAAATATTTTTACTAGTTACGGTAGGTTAGTATATAGGTACATATTAGTTATTAATAGAATATTTAGTGAGTTTGAAACGTTTTTTGTTGTTTATTTAGTTATTTACTAAGATAATTTTAACCTTTTTTTGGAACAGTGATTCCTTAGGCTCCTTTCTAATTTCTTTCGGTAATTAATTATAATTTATCCAAACTAACGCGGCATGCTATGTTCAACCTGCAGGTTGAACATAGCACCTGCAGGTTGAACATAGCATAACTTGCTTTGCGCCTTTTAATAGCGAATACGGGAAGAAAGAACGTCTTTTAGGCAGGTACTCATTCTACGAATCCATTCCATCATAAGGCTGCCTGGAAGAGATTGCTTTTAGCAATAAGGCCGTCATTTGTTACACCAATATTCGTAATGTAGGTACCTTAGTAGGCAACATGGCACCAGTTCGGAAAGATTTATATAATGTAAGCAATTAATGTCAGTAACTATGTATTTAAACTTTTTGTTTTAAAGTAGGTATATAACTTACAACAAAGTGTTGTTCGTGTCACGTATGCATACAGGGTTACTGGTAACTCGAGACGTATTCCCGGCTGGACCAGCACCCTTATCATGGACGTTCGACGTCAAATTTATGCACACCAATCAATGGGCGAAAGTTAATAGTTTTCGAGATAGGTATTTAAAATTAAACTATATTTGTTGTGGGTTTTACAGAAAAGGGCATGTGACATTTTGGCCTAGTGATTTTTTGTATGGTTTTTTTTTTCTCGCGGCGGAACATAAAACCTGTAAAAATCGATTGAGCATAAAAATTCGATGCCTAAATGTTCTAGCACTAACCCTGTATCTGTTTCCGTTTCCAAGTTATTGTCGAATAAAAGTGCACTATTTGTTCGAAATTATATTTTTGCTCGCGGCGGAAGATAATACCTGTAAAAATCGATAGATCATAAAAATGCTCGGTGGAAGTTGTTCTATCTTAAAAATGCGATGCCTAAATGTTCTGTGTTTGATAAATTATAATCAAAGGTGAGGGGTTTGCCACTAGGCCACGGCGTCAAGGAACATGTCCGAAGCCCTTAGTAAAGTTTTAAAAAAACACGCTTAACACTGCTTATCACATTCTTGAATATTTTATTTCTTTTAAAATTATTTTCCATTTCTTATATATCTGTAAATTTTATTTTTTTATGTTTTGTTGGCCCACGTAACTTGTTCGTAGCACAACACAACACACATGTAATGTAGTAGGTATAGCAAAAGTTATATTATATTGGTATTATATCGGCAAGAGATATAATGTGGTGAAATATCGTGCTGTTTTCAAAACTCCGAAGAAGCTTGTAGTAAAGGTAGCCCGACTTTACCAGAGCATGATTGGACTTGACCGTGACTTACTATGTGTGTCTTTGACTGTGATTATGATTCATTTGACAAGAATAAAAAAAAAACATTAAAATACATCACCATCTACATCTTGACGTCTACTGCTGGACGAAGGCTTAATCCCCACCTGCCAAGGAGGCAACCCCTCCATATAGAGAGAGAACCTTAATGTGGAGGGGTTGTGGTATGTGGGGTTTGAGTTGCTTTTACCACACGCTTGGCAGGCGGCTTGGGGTTCGCAGAATACATACTCTCCACCGATAACCGAGGGGACGCTGCTGCCCGACCTCCGGTGGTTCTCGATGTAGATTCCAGTTTTGGGACCCGGGTCCAATGAAACTGTCAAATGTACTAAATGCGACGCCATTATCCTCTTAAGAGGAAAGAAGAAGAAGACACCAGTTTTGGCGCAAAAACGGAAAAATCATGCAACATCAGCTGCATTCTATTATTTTCTGAAACTTATGTTTTGTTGTGAATTAGTGATATAAAATGGTGGTGTTTTATTCATTGAGCGTTGAATGTAACGATGTGTCGAGTATGTAACTCGAGAGTGGGCAAGTGATATAATGTGATGAAACATGTATTTTCGTGTTGTTTTCAAAACTCCATAAAAGCTAATAGTAAAGTCCCACAACTTTACTAGGGCATGACTTGGACTCGACTGTGACTAATTTCGTGTGATTAACTGCGATTTTATGACAAATTTGACTTGATGATACCTTATAAACTTGAAAATGCATAATAATTATTATTATACTGGACACTGGCAGAATGCACAAAGTACGATGCCAAAAATAAAGAAGAAAAAAGTAAAGAAGAAGACACTACCAAACTGTCAATTGATCAACTGTCAAATGTATGAAGCACCAATCAATAATCAGAGTTGCCAACCTTTGACTTTGTTACTAGATTCAGCGACATTCTCACATTAGAAGCGATTTTTTGCTTAAACTATCTGTAGGTAGCAAACCTATAGATCTATCTATAGTCTAACCGTCTCTAATTTCGTTTTTTTTTCAGTTCTTACGTTATGATTTCATTCTTAACTAGTTTTGTAAATGATCTACCTATGTATGACCAACACAACTAGGTGTGGTACCAACCTTATAAAAAATCATAATTCTTTTTTGTTTCTGTAATCAGCAGGGGTATTCACAACTCAATTGTAAAGGTTTCCGTTCGAATCTACAATCTCCGTCTCTGTCATCCTGAGTGTGTAGATGACAGGGATGGATAATGTGGATCTGAACTCCTATTCACAACTCCATCGGAAAGATTTCCTTTCGGATCCACACTATCCGTCCCACTCATCTACGTTCAGGATGACAAAGACGGACGAAGCAAAATTCGAATCGGAAGTTTCTGACACCATTCTGAAACGGTACTGAACGGAAACCTTTCCGATTGAGTTTTGAATACCCCTGCAGAACTTCAACAAAATCAGTATTTATAATATAACGTTTCTTATGCTGCTTCGAGTATCTGCTTCAACAAGCAGGTACCTACTTGAGAACCAAACCAAGGAGTTTTAGCAGGAACACGGAAAAATCATGTCGCATCTTACTCATCTTCAAAAATGGTGGTGTTTTATAAAATGCTGAAATGCGTGCGCGTGTGTGGACAAACGATATAATGAGGTGAAATGGCTTTTCATGTTGTTATCAAAACACCGTAAAAGCTTTTAGTGTAGTCGCCACTTTACTAAGCCATGACTTGGACTTGATCGTGAGATTCCGTGTGACTGACTGTGATTTTATAAGATATTTTACCTGATACTATCAAAAACTTGATGCAATGTCAACTATTACCTACTTGACACTGGCAGAATACACAACGTGCGATGCTAAAAATGAAGAGAAGACACCAAACCAACGATTTGAATCGACAGGGAATCTATTTTTACTCGAAAAGTAATGAAAAATTCTTCTGTCCTTACTGCTTAACACATATTATAACCGTGCGTATACCGGGGTGTATAACCACTTTGGGTCAAAGTTGTAGATACAGTTTAATTAAAATATACCTACGTAAGATTTGGACTGAAAAGGGTTATTAAATTTAGATATTTTGTTTGTTATCACTGAATCACTGTTTTTTAAAGCCTGTTTTTCTGAATTGTACCATTTTGTAAACTAAATGATTTGTAAAATAGTTTTGGAATTTTTTTTAGCATATTGTTTTTTTTGCATATTTTTGGCATTTTACAAACACAGATTTAGATCTGTGTTTGTAAAATGCCAAATATAAATCTGTGTTTGTAAAATGCCAAAAATATGCAAAAAACAATATGCTAAAAAAAATGCCAAAACATTTAATTTTTTTAAGAGTTGGCAGCACTGAGCACTGTCAAAATAAGTAAAAGGGTGTCAATAATGTACAACATGATATTTGGCGACACGATAATGTACGGCATAATAATCCACAGCGTGACAATTGGTGTACATGTACATCGAATATCATGCTGTATAATCCATGTCGTACAATAGTGGCCGTCCATTATCGGCTCGTGTCTATAAAGTAGGGCTGCCCTATATTGTACAGCCAGGGAGTTTTGGCGGGAATACGAAAAAATCATGTCGTTGCATTCTATTATTTTCTTAAACTTGTGATTTTTGCGAATTAATGATTAAAAATGGTGGTGTTTTATTCATTGAGTGTTTTTATTTATTTATTTAAGATTGAACAAACAGTACAGAGTGTTGAATTACATGCACGAGTGTGGGCAAGTGATATAATGTGGTGAAACATGTCTTATCGTGTTGTTTTCAAAACTCCGTGGAAGCTCCTAAAGTCCTAGTCCTAGTAAAGTCGCCACAACTTTACTAGGGCATAACTTGGACTTGACTATGATTAAATTCGTGTGACTGACTGTGATTTCATGACATATTTGCCTTAATTTTAAATAAAAAAAACTTGCATATTCATAAACTTGACACTGGCAGAATGCACAACATGCGATGCCAATAACTAAGAAAAAAAATGTACAGCCAATAATCCGAGTACATTTCTCAACTTGACATTAAAAAAAATAACCTGAACCTAACTGCTATACAAATAAGCTCTGCAAATAAAGAATTCGTGTTCTTTTACAGCAAATATCAGTCTGTACAAAATCGGGGTGTGTATTATTGAGCCGAGCCTATAATGTACGGCATGATATAGCACGGCATGATATTGCACAGCATGATATTCGATGTAGGGTAAATGACTAGTCATTGGACAATTAAGCATTTTTTTTTTACTCCTACCATATATATTTTTATAACGAACGGAACGTGTTTTATATCGGGTTTTCAACATTTTATCATAATATTTTAAATAATACCTATAGAAAAAAAGCCATTTTCAAAAATACTCGTAAATTTATAGTCATTGGTCAATTATCAGAAAGTTATTGGACACTCTCCTGATACGACTTCTTGCTTTACTAGCATGTTTATAAATAGCCTACGTGTGATTGCCAGTGTCTTAGATACCTTTGTACCAAATTACATCCAAATCGTTTATGAGCGTGACAGGGAAGAAAAAACTTATTTATGAGAAAAAGGAATTACTAATTTGAAATCTAATATTCTTAAAAGCTTTATCTAGATTCTAGATTGTCAGCACTATATGGAATTACCGTTTGATGCATCTTGATTACTACTGTGTACAAACACAATAAAATATACATCAAAAAACAAACAAATTTGTGTAACAAATTATTTATTTATTTATTTTTATTTATTTATTAAGAACACCAACATGATGTACGTCATTTCCCACATCTGATACATGGTATGTTAGTTACTAGCTAAACGTCACCACAATTATAGGTGCAGACTACATGGGTTTATTAAAATAACAAGTCAAGGTAAGATTGTTAGTGAAAGAAGTTAACATAGTGAATTAAGCGAATTAATATAACCTATCAAACATTTTGCAGATAAGTCTCCTAAGTGGAATAAATTGCAACTATATGGCAGAATTAATTAATTAAGCAGATACAGCAATCCAAATAAAATAAAAAGCTATTTTTTCGGAATAATAGAGAGATTGGAACGGATTGACGATTTGAACTTGTCCCCACCACCCGCCATTATGTTGTAATAAGCGTCCAAAGACTAGTTTTCAAAGAAAATATTAGTCGTTGGACAGTGTCCACTCACTCACTCATCAGCCAGAAGACGTCCACTACTGGACGAAGGCCTCTCCCTTAATAGGGAGGGATTACCATAATCCCCACGCTTGGCAGGCGGCTTGGGGATCGCAGTGCTTCCACCGTTAACTAAGAGGCTGCTGTTGCCCGTCCTCCGGTGGTTCTGGATGCAGTTTTAGGACATACCCAGGTCCAGGACAGTGTCCAGTGACTGTAAAATAAACTTTAAATTAAATTCTGTGAAAACTAAGTGGTTTTGAATCTAAGTAATGTGAAATTAAGGTATAAAATGAACTATTGTGTGTATTCTTATTTCCTTCAATATTATTAGTTATTGAACAGCTGTCCAATCACTAGCCTCGGAACAAAAACAATAATAACCGTTGGACAACTGATATCATAACCTACAAATGAGTAAATTAGCAATCGTTTACTTAATTAAAGAGTTATTTCATAGTACGAGCCATTAGTCCGATGACACGTCTCTTAAACAGCATAAAAAACTTTTTCTTTTTATTTTCTTCACTTCTGTCTTTAACCAAATTCTTTTTTTGAGCACAAAATGTAAACATTGAATGAACACATCAAATCTTTTTTTGTTTTGCAACCACTGCCATCTCTTGAGAAAGTTGAACACTTTTATGACATCCCAATGAACGCAGAAATAATTGGGGTCGTTCAAAAATACAGAATATAATACACAAGCCTTATAAACTTTGTCGAAAGTTAAAGTGTCCAATCACTAGTTATGTCCAACCACTAGTATGTTACCCTACATATACACCAATTATCATGCTGTGCATTATTATGCCGTACAATATCATGCCGTGCATTATCTGTGTCGTACATTATTGACTCCCGCAGAAAATACGTTCTATCAAAGTTGTTGTTATTGATTGTACTCTTTAAAAGTGCTGTCTGATGTGGTGTGTTATCTTTCCTGTGCTTGTTTCACGATTTAGAAATCGTGATTTGAACTAAGTTATTGTGCCATTTCTGTTTATTTTCCTGGATCCATCCCGACGGTGATATGGGAGCTGTTTTAGGATTATGTTCAGCAGCACAAGTAAGAAACCATTTTGTTTGTTTCTCCTTGCGACTATCCTTGAAAATGCTCTTTGTTTTACAAGAATTTCGATATTTTCTTGTACTGCAGTTAATATTGTTGCTCTCCATCGACTCTAGATTCTGCAATATTGAACTAACACATCATCCCAAATAGATGACCTACTTCTCTATTAATTAATTAATTATTTCAGCTTCTGTTAAAGTGCGAGCCCGTCTCGCGTAAAAAGTGTTCCATCACTACATATAGTGTGAGCGTGCCCACAAGTGCGAGCGAGATAGACAGTGAAATGTATATTTATAGTTATTATATAGTTAGTTACATAGTTATGGTCGCACGACTCAGTTGGTAACGCGGTGACTATAGTAGATATCCCAAGTCCTTAGAACATAGGTAGCAACTGGCATATTACATACCGAAAAAATATGCAAAAAATTTTGATGTCAGCTGGCATGCTGCTGCGGCAGTGCGGCGTGCTCCCTGTGCTGCTCCGCGTGCCCATCATGTGCCAACTCCACTTCTTCTCGCCTCATGTATGCTGTGATGCTTCTAGTCATGATGGTCGCGGCATGCATCACACTCGCTCCTGGCTTACATAATGAGTTGAAAAAGGTGAGTTTGAATTTCTCATAATGGAGATCCACTAGAGATAAATAAAGGTTTGCATAAGACTAGCATGCGCCAAGGAAAAACAGTCTTTCTCTCGTGAAAACGTTTATAATAAAATATAAAAAGAATGGGTAAAATTCAATCAATTTGTTGCAGGGCCGGCTGTAGTACATGGTAGTTCTAGCGAAACATCGAACTAACTTGAAGGACAGATCCTCCAAGTTAAAAAAAAAAAATTGCGGGTAACAATTTTTTATTGCAAAGTATACTAAAATAGCTATTCATTTTAATCAGAAAGAAAATCATTCCCTCACCCTCTTGGTGATAATCTCACATTTTATTTTTGAATGCATTTTCAAAATTTTGTTAATGCAAATGTATTCTTAATAAAATAGGTAATAGGAAGCAGTAGGCTTTGCACAAAAAATCATAACAAAAGGAAGGTTGAATCGTGGCTGTTTCTTAATTTATTTGTGATTTCATCAATCCCTCAGTTAGAATTTCTTTGACTACCCTCATTTTTCTATTTTTTTTTTCTTGGATTACTATATTTTCAAATATTGCTATCGTATGTGCTATTCAATGATTAAAAATAATTGGGAATTCTTTTTGATTTTTGTACTACTTTTTATAACCCAAATTTCTATGTTTCGCTATAACTACCCACATACCTATTGTTAAAAGAACAGGTCGTCTTTAAACCTCTGTTTTTGAAATCACTGTTTTTTCATAGGTCGTTTCATAGTAAATATGCGTGGTGGACAAAAGGTCAATGGTAAAAAACCATTTCAGCTTTGAATAATAATCAATTTGCAAAATAATTCCTCTAATTAAAGCTCTGAGGTGGAGTTTCAGTTGTTGTAATGTTAATGTAATGAATGTTTATTTATATATAAAGGTGTAAAACAAGTGCTATGAAAACAATACAATCTTATCTGCTTATTGACAAAACTTTATCTAAATTATAAATCAAATCTAGAACATAGATAAACCCCAGAGAAATGGCCTAACTTGGTTGCCACTTATAATATTAAAATGTCATAAATGTTTAATGCATATGTATGAATAATTTGGTGAATCTAGTTAAATTTAATAATTATAAATAAAAAGTTTTTATTTCAGGTATACACATAGGAAATCCATAGAATCTAAAAAATTAAAAATAATGTTATATAACAATAAAAATTAAAATTAATCAGTCTATATATTAATTATACATTTTTTTTATACAATCAAGTGACGAGACGAGCAAAGCGTTCGTCTGGTGGTAAGCGTCACACCTGCCACTAACGGAAGCAGTGCCAGAATTGAGAACTTGCGAACACAATCCTGCGCCGCACTGCACTGCGCTCGTTACCCTGAGATATTAGATATTAAATCTCTTCATACCCAGTAATTTCTCTGGTAACATTGCCCTTCAAACTGGAACACAGTAATGCTTGCACACTACTGCTTGGCGGTTGAATAACTGGCAATGGTGTGGTACTTCCCCAGGCGGACTCTGCAGAACTGTATAACTACTCTGTATAATTTCAGGTACCATTTTGCGAGAACTCCACACAGCTCATACCTGGATCGTTTAAGGTTGATTGCGACCAGGCTGTTGGCTATTTAGCAGTTTACAGGTAATCCAACCTTTATTTTTAACTGCACTCTTATAAGTTTGTGAAATAATGAAGTGTATAGGTTATAGTCCAAAGCAAACATGCAGACATATCACCTGATGGTAAGGCATCACCATCGGTTATGGATTACGGTTATGGATGCCTGTAAGCAGAGACCTCAGCTCACATATATGTTGCCGACCTTTTGATACCTTGTTGAACACGTCTGTTGAAGAACAAGTTATGGAGAATCATGTAAATCGCACAGTGTGCAATTGCTACAGTTCAATTGTTATGCGGATAAGGTTTCAAGAAGTTGAGTTCAATTATTAAGTGGTTGGTTTCAAGCAGTTGAGTAAGACGTTTTCTAATGTGGCGACCATGAATCGGCAAGTGTAGCATTGGACGCCCAAGACTCGATAGAGTTACGGTATATGTATAGGTCGCGTCATGTAAAAAGAATGCTGGCGGTTAAGCTGCGCAGCAGGCGATTTATCGGTCTATTTGGTGGTATGAGGCGCGGTATGAGTAATAACCAATATACGAAGCTGCGAGCAAAAGGTTAATTAATAATTATTTAAAACAATAGGCCTAGTACTTTTGTGCGCAAGTGTACACATGCGCAAACACACCCCCTCTACTTTCTTCAAGGGTTCTTTTTACATGAAGTGACCTATAACACAACTGATAATGGGTCAAAGCGAAACTTCGAGGATCAGGCCGGGTGATCTACTTTGTTTTGGCCGGTGTTCAGCAGTAGACTATGATAGGCGCACTTTGATGATTATGAACGTTTCTAGCAGTGGCAGCTGACCAATGAAAAAACTGGGCTAGTTCTGGTTCTGGTGTTTCTGGGCAAGGTTAATTCTTGAGTACAAAAACATTCCATTGTCCGTGTGACATTTGAGTATAGATTCTATTAGTTTTTTTGAAATCTTTTGTTTAATGTCAGTTTGTTATGTTTCTAGGATTTGTTTTGCAACATGTCTCTTCTTCGTTCTAATGGCTATTCTTACAATCGGCGTGAAATCATCGAAAGATCCGCGAGCTGGAATTCAAAATGGGTAAGTCAATACATATAAAATAAGGATTAAAGAAAAAAACACAAGACGAAAGATACTCACTGAAGTAAAAAAAGCCATATATTGCTGTATAATGCATAATCTTATTAGGGAACTTAAAGATTACATTCCAGCAATGTCTTTAGTACTGCGAACAGAAAGTAAGATTAGCGATGGAATCCTGTCCCTTCAAAACTATCCTTTTTATGGTAGTAGTAACCATACACGATTTCATGTCTTATTACCATTTAGCTAATATCTTTAAGAGTCACAATCTCTAAGTGAAAACAGTCAAAAAAAGTCCGACTGTCGTACAACAATTGTGAACTATATAATGCACGTATAGGTACGTACATTATATAGTTCACAATTGTTCAAATTTAGTCGTTATGTCGCTTGTATAGTGTTAAATATATGCTTGAGCGCTTGTATCTTATCGTAGTTCAAGTTGGTCAAAAAGTCAGCGCACTGCATAGCGTGCGCCGAGTTTTGTCTCGGACATTTTTTTTACGATTGTGACTATAGATATTAGCTCAATGCTTATTATGGGAAGAATAAAATACAATATCCCTATTTTTTATTTGGGGAATTATTTGTTATTTTCATGCTAGGGCTTCACCTGCGTGTAATGCCATTATTTAGCGCGATATTTTATACAGTACGCAGATATGGCACGCTAATAGGCTAGTGGCATTATTAACGTCATTAGACGTAAGCTGATATTCAAGGCAAATGATAGTGTGGCCACCCATGTAGCGCATTGTTTAATGCATCATATAACGGACGTAAATTATTTCGATAACTAGAAGTAAAGCGTCACGCAGGTGAAGCCCTAGCATCAGAATAACATGTAATATCACCACCATTGTCGATAGGGAAAGGTTTTGATGCTAAGTTGGATCTGGCAAGTGGATCATTTAACATTAACTTTTCCAGTTTCTGGGGTATCAAGTACCTGTTGGTGATAGGAGGCATCATTGGCGCCTTCTTCATTCCTGAGGGTTCGTTTGCTTCTACATGGATGGTATTCGGCATGATCGGAGGTTTCTGCTTCATCATCATACAGCTCATCCTGATCATTGACTTTGCACACTCTTGGGCAGAGAGATGGGTTTGTGAGTACCAACTACTAGTATGTCTATGATTTTTACTTATATATTAGTTATACAGGGTTACTTGTAACTCGAATGTATTCCCGGCGGGATCAGATAGAACGCTAACAAAAAAAAGAAAATAATTTGATAAGCAATAAAATATTCAAAAATACTTGGAATGTTATAAGCGTGACATTTTTATTTTTTGTAAATTTTTACGACTAATGCCAAAAAACGATTTACTTTTTCTGTAAATACAGCAAAAATAGTTTAAATAGTTGAATTTTAAATATTTCGAAAACTATTAACTTTCGCCCATACATTGGTGGGCTGATGGTGGACCAATGGTGAGCATTCTGCAATCCCAAAATCGCATGCCTAGTGTGGGGATTATGGCAACCCCTCCCAATTAAGGGGGAGCCCTTCGTCCTGCAGTGGACGTATTCTTGCTGATAATGGACATAAGAAAACGTTACAAAATCCAAAGTTTAAAAATTATTTCTTTATGCTTGGTGTTAAACTACGGGGAAAGGATGGGGAATTACAGAATGACTAAACTATGAGCTAGGTTAGTTGGTTAGTCATAAGTGTGTGAGTCATACATTCGTCATAATACTATCAATGAATGTACACTTAGTAAACATACACATAATTTCGTGTATCAGACGTTTAAATAATATCTTGAGCGTGCTATCTTTATCTTAAAAACATGTTTGTATAAAGAAATATTAGATTTTTCTCATTTGCACAAGAATATAATTATGCTCGCCAATTTTAACTGTAAAAGTCTGACAAGTGCGTGTCGTGACACGCTCGTGATAGGGTTCCGTAGGTATGCTAGAAATAAATAAATGTCGTAAGTAATTTGCCGCTCGAAATTCGCAGTTACACAAACAGTTGGGACAGATTAAAATAATATTAAGTATCATTACCCCAATGACCGCCACAGTAATTTATATCTGAATGACGAGCCCTGTACGGCAACGACTTCAGTAAATGATAAGGAATATGGTCTACAAAACCAAAAATATATTATAACAGTAGTTATTTTTATATGGTGTTGGGATCGATTTTTTAGTTTGGTCTAACGGGCAAGGTGATGCATTTATATTCTGTGCCGGTCAGAGGGCTAAAAGTTTTTGTAGTGATGATAACTCAGTGGTTAGGGCGTTCGGATCGCGTGCTGAAGGGCGTGAGTTCAAATCCCAACAGTGCGCTTGTGCTGCCGGTCAAGGAAAACATCGTGATGAAACCATAGCATGGTGTTACGGTTACATTCAAGTGCAGTCAAGGGCTCTGACGCTCGTAATACAGTTTCATTACTAGTGCGAGCGCCAGCCAGTCCCATAGACATTATAAGATACCTACTTAGAAAAGATTCTTGAATGTTCATATTTTTAAGTTAAATTGTGTCTTTTACCAAACGTAGTCAATAAATTTTATTATTATTATTATTTATTATAAGTTAAAAATCTTCTGCGAAACACCTTAATGTGTTCAGGCAGCCTTACTTCGCTTCCAGGCTAGGTACGTTTACCATCTGCGACTTCATCACTTTATATCGGGTCAGCTTTGTCAAAGATCTGGACTGTCAAGAATTACAAAACATTTTGTTCAATTATTTGTTTTGGACAAGAGGAAACAAGTCGTGTGATTAATGTGTGACATCCAATTCGTGTGATTAATGTGTGACATCCAGTTCGTGTGTTTCCCAGCCAACTACGAGGAAACGGAATCCCGCGGTTGGTACGCCGCGCTGCTTTTGGCGATGCTGTCATGCTTTGCGGCCGCAATCGTCGGAATTGTGCTTCTATATGTTTACTATACTAAAGTAAGTAGTATTTTAGTTCATAATATATTTTTAAATCACACTTGCTCGTAAAGTTGATCTTATTACATCGGTTTTAGGCTCATAATCCAAGCTATTACGCACGCGTGCTTTTTACTTTACATCACGGCACATGGTGCTATAATAGGTATAACCCGGTAAAGTCAAGTTTGTACGTGACTGCAATTAGACGTACGTGTACGAAGCACTCTTAATATAGCCGGGTAATACTCACCGTTTTTTTGTAATACCAACAAAGAGTTCTTATGCCGCTGAAGTAAATGTCAACCTGCGCGCGCATTACTGATTTGGGCGCCATTTTCCGCAAATGTTTGTTAATGTTTTCGCTGTGTGGTTGATTATTATCAAAAAAAGTTTGTTTTTTCCTCGCAAGTGTGACGAAAACAGTCGTATGGAACTCTTGTGCTATTAGTCATTACACTTGAGGCGGCATTATGCGCGCGAGCCGCAGGCGAGCGCGATAAGGAAGCCGAGCATTGGCCGAGCAACCAACATAGCACACTCGTATCATAATGTACTATTAAATCGCACTTGCTCGTAAAGTTGATCTTATTACATCGGTTTTAGGCTCATATGTCACCTGCGCACTCATCGCTGTCTGCTCGCCATTTCCCGCAAACATTTGTTGATGCTTTTGCTGTGTGGTTGTTATTATCAAAAAGAGTTTGTTTTTTCCTCGCAAGTGTGATGAAAACCGTCGTATGGAACGCGTGTGCTATTGTTTATTACACTTTCGGCTTCCTTATCGTTCCCATATACTGAATAAGACTGCCTCTAGCGTAATGACCACCATAGCACACTTCTATCATAACATAATGTCCTATTAGTACACCTGTTTTGTCCCACTGTTTGTCGGAGGTCTCCTCTTAATTCATCTATTTGCTTCTATATAGATACTAACAGCCTTACTATAAAACGCCACTCAAACCTTAGTCACTGTTTAAGATACTCTGACAATTTCTCGCTGACGTGAAATGTCACGTGCGAGAACAAGACAGAGAACTTTAAGCAGTGACTAAGTTTGAACGGCGTTTTATAGTAAGACCGATAGTATCTCTCTCTTTTCTTTCTAAATCTTTTCTCTCTACCAGGCTTTCGTTTGACCATATCCTGCCTCATTTAAGCACTGTGTGGCCTAGGATCCTAAGGTTGCCCAGGCACCTTTAAAAAGCCTTTTCCAGAAAAGGCTTTTTAAAGGCGCTTTTACGGACTTTTTTTTTCAATGATTACAGTAGTTCTAAGTTTTTTTTTCTGTTTTGTCTATTTCTTTTGGTGTGTACTCTATAAAGAGTTTTTCTATTGTCGTCGTCATCAGCCATAAAACGTCCAGTGCTGGACGAAGGCCTCCCCGTTTGTAGAGGGGTGTTGCCATAATCCCCACGCTTGGCAGGCGGCTTGGGGATCGCAGAATGCTCACCACCGTTAACCAAGAGGACGCTGCTGCCTGTCCTCTGGTGCGGGTCTGCAGGCCTAACATGCGCACCGCGAGAAAATTTTCTCGTTTCTACAAAACAGGACAAGGCTACGAATCTGTATAAGTTTGTCTCGTTTTCGCACGACATAAAGACACGACAAAATTTTCTCGCGGTGCGCATGTTAGGCCTGCAGGTTGCAGTTTAAGGACATACCCAGGTCCCAGGCTCAGGAGTTTTTCTATAATATCTCTCTATATCTTCCAGTCAAGCGGCTGCGACCTATCCAAGTTCTTCATCTCGATAAACCTGATCCTGGTGGTGGTGGCGAGCGGGATATCGATCCTGCCGGCGGTGCAGGAGCACCAGCCGCGCTCGGGGCTGCTGCAGTCGTCGGTGGTGGCGCTCTACGTCATGTACCTCACCTGGTCTGCGCTCTCCAACTCCCCCGGGGAGTGCAACGCTCTCTCACAGGGCTCCAATAATGAGGTAACACCACAGATAAGATAATAGTACCACGTACAGTTTTTTTTTCGGCCGGCGAATGCTACGCTCTCTCACAGGGCTCTAATAATGAGGTAACACCACAGATAAGATATTAGTACTACGTACAGTTTTTTTTTCGGCGTGCGAATGCAATGCTCTCTCACAGGGGTCTAATAATGAGGTAACACCACAGATAAGATAATAGTACTATGTACAGTTTTTTTAAACAAATCAAGTGACTAGACGAGCAAAACGGTCGCCTGGTGGTAAGAGTCACGCCTGTCACTAACAGTAGCAGTGCCATAATTGTGAACGTTCGCAAGTTCAGTTTCGCGCAGTCCTGCGCCGCACTGCACTGCGCTCATCACCCTGAGCTATTAGATGGGGGTTGGGTTACTCACTCGCATAGAAAACGCGTCCTTAGACATAGTTGCACCACAATAATATCGAATATTTTATATGGAGTGTTTCCACACATTTCTGTATTTTAAAGCTTAAACAGTAAGAAAAATTATAACCTCGGGCAAGCCTACAAAATACCACAATAATATCTATAACTGCAAACATGACATATTCAGTGCAAGCTAATTTGTCTCTATTGGCATATTACAGTGTCGAAAAATGTACACTACGATATACAAATAAAGTACAAAATAGCTTGCACTAAATATGAGATTGTTGTAGTTATAGATATACAGGCTGGTCAAAACAAAAAATCTACATTCCTCGTACCATAGCCCACATTTAAATACCCCATGTATGTAATACTATAAAAATATTTTTTTCGACGTGGATACCACGTTGTTATGAGCCATAGTATGAGATATTGAAAACGAGGCTTCAAAGTTTTACTGACGATTTTTTAAGCCTGGTTATGACTTAAGTTCACTCTAATAATACTTTTGAATAAGAAGGATTGCGTTGTGTTATTCTTTATTAAAATAGGGTATTTTTTTTTACATTTCATTTAAACACATTTATAATGCTCTAACTAAACATGTATGTAAAATTCTACACTATATTATCTTGTTATTAAAAACGCCATCCCAGGAATCGAAGCAAAATATGTATTGGGTATGTAACATAGAAGTATACTCATCTAACCCCCATACACTATCACTAGTAGGTCACATCATTATTACACTAATAATTCAATGGTAACTATTACGTTATTTTTATGGGATGGTTGAACCCATATTCTTCAAACTTGTTGAAATTTGGTTTGGCAATAGTCGTCAGAAGTATAGCTTTTAAATAGGTCTTGAATCGGAACGTTTTATCCTCCTGAAAATTCTGTGTGCACGTCAGTGAATTCATCCAATGTGCTGAATTTATTTTCCTCGGACGAATACTACGTGACGTGACTAAGGTTGCTAGCGTATAGAACTATTGACGATAGTGGCGCCCCTATTCATTTCTGCTCTTTTTTGTCAAGCTTAAAGGATAAAATACTGAACAATATAAAGTAGCCAGGTCACAGAATTCTTCAGTTTTCTTATATTCCTGTCACGTGTTACGAGTTATGTATCTACTAAGACTTATATAGCATCATTCGCCTTCATAAGGGGGCGATAAATGCTAAAAGTAAGTAAAAGTTGTATTTTTAAACACATCGTTTAATGACTAAGAACGTAAATATTCAGATTTTAAAAAATACTACAGGTAGGGGAAAACCCTATAGAAGCCGAGTAACCAAATAGAATTTTGGAAAATAATCTGGTTTAGTATAAATCTAAATTAAAAAAATTATCCGCGACCACATCATTTTTTACGAATTACACAGCCAGACTAATGTTTTAGCAGAGTAACCGTTATTTTTTACGTCATGACTATATTTTGAATATTTTTTTAAATAAAATCTCACCTAAATTGCTCAAAGCCATCATCATCAATTATATCATGCGATTTTAGACTCTAAACTACTGCAAGACGCGCGGGTGAAATCTGTATTTTTTCTGGCGCACTCATAAGGCGCATAGCGCACTGCCAGAGTCGAAGAGTCAAGGCGAAGGCACCTAAGCCGCGCCGCCGCCGCGACTGGCAGTGTGCGCGGTATAATAAAATAGGGAGGGAATATGCATGTTTTTTTTTAGCTCACAAAAGAGCTGACTTGCAACAAAACATCACATCGAAAATAAAATTGTAATATGTGCACAAATAACGAAGTTATAAACATTTTAGTTTCATGGTAGACATGGGAGGACACTATACTAGCATATGACGTCAAAGCCACGATTCCAATCAAATTCAATACTTGTTTTTGCAAGTGTTTTGCTAGAGCAACTTCAAGAATACAGTACTCAGTACTGAGATTTCAGTACTTTACCAGTCGATTTCAATTATTTTTTCGATATAAGTATCAGATTCAGTTAAACTCTCCACTTATCATATTATTTTTAATAATCAAAACACATGCATATTCCCTATTGTATAGAAAAGGTAGAAAAGGCGCGCCTCTGCCCCGACGCCGCCGCCTCGACTCTTCATTTGTGTGTTATGCGTTTTAGGAATCTCAATTCCTGTAACTTTTTAGTATTATGGTTGTGTCACTTTAATCTGTGTGTATAAATAGTTCTATTCGTCTTTATCTTTATGGTATTGTAAATGTTCTTCTATTTTGCATGTGTTTACAGGCTTTTTTCTTTGTATCTTTCAAAAAAATTATTTTATCTATTGGCTTATTGTAACTCGTAATCGATATTTTTTCATACATTTTTATTTACATATCTATCAAAACTATTACTATACTAGCACGCGCCACAGCTACAAAATGCCACCTGAAGCTAGAAGCGAGAAGAGGCGACTTCTGAGAAGCGGAAGCGCGCGATACCCACGTCTACCGTGTGCGGCTAGTTCAAATGAAATTTATGAAAACTTAAGTACGCAGCTCGGTGGCAGCGTTTTGTGGCGGTGGCGTGTGTCCTTTGTACGCCTAGGCTTAGACTTGACGTCTTGACTTGCCCCCTAGAGAGATAAAATAAAAACCGGCTGACCAATTATATATATAGTTTTATACTTTTTTTTAGTTTGTTCGAAACGAAAATCGGGTGTCATAGCTAGGAATTTACCAACGAGTCACCTAATGCTAATGCTAATGCTTTTTTTGTTTCCTGGCAATACTGTGGGGAAAATCACGTCAGTGGGTAAATTCATCCAATCATTTTCCTCTGACATACAGGGTTGCTAGTATTTAGAACTTTTTGCGATAGTCGCGCCCCTAATAGTTTCTTCTCTTTTTTGCCTAGCTTTACCGACTTGAAAAATCATAGCACCCATGTCGCCAACCGTCTAACTCTGGTTACCATTTGCAGGCTTCTTTCGACAAGCAGTCGATCATCGGGCTGATCATTTGGGCGTGCAGCGTGCTGTACTCCAGTATCCGCACTGCCTCGTCCTCCTCCAAGATCACCATGTCCGAACATATCCTCGCCAAGGAGGGAACTGCAGGTGATTATCCCCATTTATCGTTTTTGAGTTATTGTAATGAGGCACTTTGAGTTCTTAACATGATGTTTTTGTAGTGGTAGGACTCTATGCCAGAGTACGTCTGGAGCATCTTTGCCAGTTATTCAACTGCCAAGCAGTAGTGTGCAATCATTACTGTGTTTTTCGATTTAAAGAGTAATGTTATCAGAGAAATTACTGGGCATGAAGAGATTTGACATCTAATATATCAGAGTGACGAGCGCAGTGTAATGCGGCGCAGGATTTTGTTCGCAAGTTCACAATTCTATCACTGCTACTGTTATGGGCAAGCGCGATGCTTACCGCCAGGCGAACGTCTCGCTCTCCTCGTCACTCCATTGCATTAAATAAAAGAAACTACCCTGTCCAGCCAGTAAGGCCCTAGACTTCGTTTTCAATCGACTTCAATTCTATGAATTGATTTTGATGTTTTTTTTTTGTGTTAGGGCAATGCATCAGAGCTGGTCCCAAATAAATTTTATCGAAATTGGTTCAGTGGTTTGGGTTTTAAATTAAAATAACAGGGAAAAAGATGTCATCCAGGTAATCGAAATTGAAGTTAAAGTTCACTTGTGTTACCCAAAGTTCAGGGTTTATAGGCCCCTGAAAGGGCCATGGGCGGTCTCTTAAAATGACGAGAACGTCTTGTTTCTCTCATTCGTTTTTTTTTCGTTAGTAGTAGTATTAAAAACCTGTCTTTTTATTTTTTTTATTGATTTATATGCTTGCGTTTGACTGCCATCTCGTCTGATGATAAACGAAGATGCAGTCTACGATGGATCACGCTTGCCTTTTTCTGCATCATATCGTAACTCTGTTGTCTGTGAAAAATTATTGGCTCCAAGTGACTCATTGCAATAATTATGTTTAACTGTTTCTAATTTTAATTTGATTTGGATTAATTAATATTAAAAAACTTTGGTATCATGAAACGATTCTCCATCTATTTTATCAGTGGCACGCTATGACTGTCCAATAACAATAATGACTATTTTGTTATTATTTAATCGGTTAGGATATATATAATAATAGCAAAAGGTCAAAAAATACATTAAAAGAAAACTAAAAATCGACAAGTTATAGTTAAATCAATTACGTGTAAATAAGTAAATATTCATAAGTAAAACAAGGAATTACCGTGCAGCACTCCTACAATAAAGTAACGACTGTAACTAGTTTTATTTAAAAAAAAACAGGTCGTACGTGGAATTATAAGAAAATTTAAGAAAACGAATATATAAAAATTATATCGGCTGTCAAATCTCTGAGTTGATCTCTCTATCTCTCTGATCTGACATTTAAAGTTTTGGTGTGTATGAAAAGGGATGCTGTCCGTATCCTGTAAACGGAGTGCTAGTAAGGCCGGGCGCATACGACGAGAAAAACCGTCCGCTTTCGAAGGCGCTCCGTACATACATTTTGTACTAGGTCCCCGTACACCGTAATAAATTTCTCAAGACGTCCGTCTCGCTCGCACCAGTTAATTGTGCGCAGTGTGTGACGGTCGTACGGCGCCGGACCGGTGCCTGACGGAAGCCGTGCCGAATGCGTGTGCGGGACAGGCTAAAGAATCATGTATGGCGCACATAAAAGTGACGTCACGCTCGTGACGCTCTCTGTCTAGCATAAAATTAAAATACATAATAAACGGATTTTAACGTAGATGGAGTAACTAATAGACGAAGGTACTCTGTAACTTCGACTGAGACAAAATACTATGTCAATGTGTGGGTAATGCAAGCTGGCAAGCCAATGACAAGCTGACAACATACATACGAATCGTATCGATACATGTCGAACTGACTAAAGTTTGTTTCGCAACTTGAGTGACCGACCTTGAAAAAACCGGCACGCTGTGAGGGACAAAAAATGGTGTTTCTGTGTCTCTCTCGGATACATTTGTTCCGTGTATAGGTGTCTCTTTATTGTGCGAGTGAGGCAGAAATATGTCACTTCCTCTATTGGTTTCTCTCTCTACGGATTTTAATGTTGTTCTCGTTGATCGTCTCTTTATGATCAGAAATCTGATCTGTTTTTTTATTGATCTTATAAGTCAGGTAATAACGGCCAGTCATATTGTTTAGTTTTTTTATACAACTGTAATAATTGTCTAATTATATTTACGAATAATACACTAACCATAATGTGTCCTTACCGCGGCGACGCGCGGCGGTCGGCGCAGGGCAAGGCGGTCTGATCGCTAACGAAGGTACGCCCCATACATACCATCGCATCCGTACTAACCGCCATATCCGTGTAAACCGCTAGCGCATTAGATCTCATCCCCTTGCCATAAGCATAGACAATATATACTGCCAAAACTGCGCGTGAAATTGTGCACAAATCAATTGTTCTTACGCGCTATCTGAATAAGAACAGAGGCGGAAGTGTGTAATATCTTGGATTATGAGCCTAAAACCGCAGTAATAAGATTCACTTTATGAGCAAGTGTGACGCAAATAGTCGTATGGAACGCGTGTACTATTGGTAATTACACTCTCGGCTCCCTTATCGCATAATACCGCCTCGAGTGTAATGACCAACTTAGCACACTTGTATCATAATGTACTATTATTTATGTAAGGCGAGGTATTTGCGCACAAGGTCACCGGTAGTTTTGGTACTACCTAGTTATTGTCTATAATTATGCCCTTACCATTACTTATCATACTTTACATCTGCTGCTATTAGTGGGATCCGGTATGCTGCTACTGCTAATCCATTATTATTATCCATTATTGCTGGTCCATTATTTAAATCGCAATTTGACAGCTCATATAAAGTTAACGACATAGCTTTGTAAAACGTCTAGCAAATTAAATCCCTTACAAATAAATACGTTTGGTCTAGGATTACGTCTGTACAAGGTTACATCAACTGTACACGATACTGATTAATATTGTAACTTTGAATAAAGTTATCCATAACTTAACATATTCCTGCAAATGATGACGAGAATTCTAAAAGCTTTCGTTCAAAGGTAGAAATTATTTCATAACGGTTCAATTTACAGAGAAAAGTAAACTTTACAAATGACAAAATGTATTGCATAAGAAGTCCTTGACTATGAGTGGACATCATTGTTAGAAAGCATAGTCGATTGTGTTTTTATATCACCACAAAGCATAAATTAAAAAATTTCCGCAGAGTCACAAACCCAATCAACTTTTACTAATGGGAAAAGTCTCCTTCAGGTTGCAAAATAACTATTATTTATAATATTTTGTGTATGGATATTAACTTAATTTACATTTTCAAATCGAACAGCTTTTTGTATTTATTTATGCGTGTTATTAATTTTCGTCTTTCATTTAATATATTCATCAAATCATCATCAATCTATGTAGAGTAGTAATTATTAAGCCTAAAGATATATTTCTTGTACCCATGGGAATACACAATACCGCCCTAAGTTTTCTCTTTCCGGGAACGGTAAATATAACAACCTTAAAAATATCGTTTTGCTTTATACCTATATTGGCAACTTATGTCAAATCCAAGTGGTAGAAAAAAGAGGAAGGGGTGATATTTTCTTGGAAAATAAGACCTTGTTCTATTTTATTAGAAGTTTGTGGAGAAAGATAACTGTAGTGGCCAAAATGTGAAATATTTATTTAACTATTGTAAAAAAGCAACCCACACCTTCCCTGTGGCAATTGTCAAACTCAGCTGTTATTTCAACAAGCCTACCTGTGTTACTACTTAAATAAAAAAGTTATAAGCACAGCAGTGCCCTCATATTCCACGACAGCTGTCTTTCTGCACATACTCTAGTTCGCGCGCAAGTCTCAGTCACCGCCTTGTGGGGGCAAAGTTGGGAGAAACGTGAGTTAAGACTGGCCCGTATCTCATTCTCTTTGGCATTCGGTAGTGGTAGGACTCTACTGCAGAGTCCGCCTGGAGAAGTACCACACCTTTGCCAATTATTCAACCGCCAAGCAGTAGTGTGCAAGCATTACTGTGTTCCGGTTTAAAGGGCAATGTTACCAGAGAAATTACTGGGTATGAAGAGATTTAACATTTAAAATCACAGGGTGACGAGCGCAGTGCAGTGCGGCGCAGGATTGTGCTCGCAAGTTCACAATTCTGGCACTCTTACTTTTAGTGGCAGACGTGACGCTTACCACCAGGCGAACGTCTTGCTCGACTCGTCACTAGATTGTATAAAAAAACCACGGTTATTTGATTGGATTTGTGGTATGCTGTACATTCCCTGTGCCAGTGTATATCCAAGTATTCCCAGCTCCTTAAAACTGGGCCGCTGGCCATGACTGGGCCGCTAGCGTAGTTACCCAAAAGCGTAGATGATGGCTCTTATCTTTCCACTTCCATACCACATGCCGGCCGAACACGCGTATATGTACATGTCACGAGTGTACTTGTCGGTAGTCTAGCAAAATTCGCAAAGTACACAACCGCTTTCGCTCTTTCAGCGAGGATGTACAGCCGACATGTTGTATAATCTTAACTAAACGAAGAAAGCCAATGACAGCTTTCTTATTTTAGTTAGAGTAAAGTGAGCCCCGTTTGCGCGCGGACTGCACGCGACGGCATTAACTCTTGCATGCTCGTTCGCGCATTGAGCGCAGATTATGGGTCCATAGAAGGCGACGGCGGGGAGGCGGGACGCGGCGCGGGTGAGGCGAAGGTGTTCGATAACGAGGGAGAAGGCGTCGCCTACTCGTGGTGCTTCTTCCACATTGTCTTCGCACTCGCCACGCTGTACATCATGATGACATTGACCAATTGGTACAAGTAAGTATTCAAAACATCCACTTTATAGTTTTTTTTTCCACCAGGTTAATTATTGCAGCCAATGCAGTGATGCCGTGTTTCGTCTTATTCGCTATATAAACTAGCGTAGGGCTTTACGAGTATTTATTAATACAAGCTAATTTACCGACAAACCAGCTTCATGAGGCTATTTTTTAATCATAAGTATGAATTCTTGAGGCAGCCTAATCAGGAAACTACTCTACTTCAAATCGAGAGGTCCCGGGTTCAAGCCCAGGCCCATACCATGAGCTCTTTGAAGTTTATGTACGGATTTTTATAGTACTAGCTTTTCTGTGAAGGAAAACATGTAAAAATGTGAGATTCCAACGAGCAGCTAGCAAGCAGCAATTTGGCCATATTGCCTAATCGCCTTTCTAGGGTAGGCCTAAGTTCAGCAGCAAACTATAAAAAAAACTGATAAAGCTATGTATTTTCGCATACGAATATAAAACTGACTTTCGAACGATGACCTATGCAAAACTCATTCGTATGGTTCATTAATCGAACCCTAGAAGTAGCCATCCTCATCTTTCAAACAATTCGATGAAATGTGTGATATGAAAACTATATGTAATGATGCTTATATTTTTCAAATCTAAATAACTTAATTAATATAGTTTTGTATGTACCTTTCCAGCCCGAGTTCGCAGTTGTCGAAGGAGAACGCCGCCTCAATGTGGATTAAGATCACGTCCTCTTGGATTTGCGTCGGCCTGTATGTCTGGACTCTGGTCGCGCCGGCCGTGTTCCCCGACAGGGACTTCAACTAAACGTTGCGAAAACCCTTAATAAGGCCCTATGCCCGCGCGCGCATTACCAAGGCAGGTCCACTCCCATGGAAAACGCGTCTAGCCGTCTTATGCATAAACACTAAAACTTCTTATAAACCAACTTTAGTTAAAAAGTGTTATGTCAATTTCTTTCGAATTGAGTTTGATAAAAGAAGACAAAACACTTTTTGACTATAATATGTTTAAAATGCGTATTAGTGTTTTATACATGTACAATAACTGTACCTACAACAATGTCATATTCAGTGCAAGCTAATTTGTACCTTATTTGTATGAGACAGTGGATCGATTTTCCACTAGCGCTTGGCTCGTTGATGTCAATGTGGCTCTCGCCGCCTGTGCCCGTGTTCCACTGTAGTGCTTGAGGCGCGCGCACAGGGTACAAATTTGCTTGCACTGATTATGGCATGACTGGAGTTATAGATTTATATTGTGTTTCAACTATGTTCATACGCGTTTTCTATGGGAGTGAGTAATCTGTACGTAGTACTATTATGTTATCTGTGGTATCACGTAGTGATACAATATTCACAAACATAATCCCCCTTTATTCTTACTGGGGTAAATTTAAAATGTTTCGTATCTTTCGCTTTAAAGGTAGTCAGGAATAAGGTAAATAAAAAAAATTGGTTACATTTAAATGTTTCATGGGCATTTAAAGTTCCTGCGATCTCCAAGCCGCCTGCCAAGTGTGGGGATTATGGCAACCCCTCCCTATTAAGGGGGAGGCCGTCGTCCGGCAGTGGACGTTTTCTGGCTGATAAGTATTTAAAGTTAGTCATGATCATAGTGGCTTTGCAATTTATATTGAGATAGGTATCATACAAATATAGCATGTTCTGTGTTATCTATGTTAGTCATTTTATTTTTTCAAGAACAATGTATACTGTTTTTTTTCTACTGTTGGAATGAGATACAATCTCATTCCTTTTGTTCATAATAAGATCTCACTAATCATTGTTGTTTTTTTTTCATCCCTCTTCTATTGTTTCTGTTCTGTGTAATCTACTTTCTACTATGTAAATTCTTTTAAAATATAATCCGTTTTGTCTACAATGGACTAAGGCTTTATTTTTATTAATTTAAATGTAATTTGTTCAATAAATTTCATTCACCTGAACAATGTTTTATTTCAAACTAGCAGTGCCCTGCTGTTTCACCTGCCATTCCTGTGATAAAAAGTAGCCTATGTCCATGTTATTCCACGGTATAAACTACTTCTGTACATCCATTGCGCCGTTTTTGCTTGATAGACAAACATACGAGGGCTACACTAAAAGTATCGGGAATGGAATATTTCCACTGTTTCTGTCATATTAAAATCTTTTTAATTGAAAACTCCTTGGTTTTAAAAATCGAATACCATTTATTTATTTAAAAAAATATTCTCGGTCTTGTCACAAGGTTTTGTCAAACTTGTTTAGTCGTTGAGAAAATGGAATTGACTCGAGAAAATTCAAGAGCGATGATTTATTATGACTTTCGAAGTGGTTTAACACAAAAACAGTGTGTTGACCGGATGATTTCTGCATTTGGTGATAAAGCCCCATCCAAAACCACAATTTATCGCTGGTTTGCTGAATTTCAACGTGGACGTGTCAAGCTCAGTGATGATCCCCGTCAAGGTCGTCCAAAAACTGCAGTCACCCAAGAAAACGTTGATGCTGTGCGTAAGCTGATTGAGGAAGATCGACATGTGACATACCGCGAAATTCAGGCAACTTTAGACATTGGCATGAGTCAAATACAAATAATCTTGCATGAAAAATTAGGTGTAAAAAAGTTGTTTTCCCGATGGATACCGCATTCGCTCTGTGAAGAGCAAAAAGCGGCTCGCGTTACTTGGTGCGTCAGAACTCTCGAAAGATTCCACGCAGGATCCTCAAATGCTGTATACAACATCGTATCAGGTGACGAATCCTGGATATACGCGTACGAACCCGAAACAAAAAACCAGTCACGAGTTTGGGTGTTCGAAAATGAGTTAAAGCCAACAAAAATTGTTCGTTCACGGAGTGTTGCAAAAAAAATGGTGGCCACGTTTGTCTCCAAAACCGGCCATGTTACGACTATTCCTCTTGAGGGACAAAGAACGGTTAATGCAGAATGGTATGCTAGCATTTGTTTGCCACAGGTCGTTTCTGAACTCCGTAAAGAGAACTGCAACCGCCGCATCATCCTCCATCACGACAATGCGAGTTCTCACACCGCGCACAGAACAAAAGAGTTTTTAGAGCAAGAAAACATAGAATTATTGGACCATCCGCCGTACAGCCCCGACCTAAGCCCTAATGATTTCTATACTTTCCCTAAAATAAAGAATAAATTGCGTGGACAGAGATTTTCATCACCAGAAGAAGCTGTGGACGCCTACAAAACGGCCATTTTGGAGACCCCAACTTCCGAATGGAATGGTTGCTTCAATGATTGGTTCCATCGTATGGAAAAATGTGTCAAATTTCGCGGAGAATACTTCGAAAAGCAATAAATATATTTTTAAATAGTAATGTTGTGTCACTTCCTTGATTCCCGAAATTTTCAGTGCCGCCCTCGTACAAACTGACATGGATGAAAATATATCACTGCATTCTATAATTTTAACATAATAAACTTGTGTTTTTTGCTGATTAACGAAACAAATTTACATGGAGTGTGGGCAAGTGTTATTTAATGTGGTGAAACATGACATGTATTTTCGTGTTGTTTAAACAACACTGAAATTATTCGTCCATTTGGCAGAATCGTGAATGCCCACCTTTATAGACACGAGCCGATAATGGACGGCCTGTACGACATGGATTGTACAACATGATATTCGATGTACATGTACACCAATTATTATGCCGTACATTATCGTGTCGGCAAATATCATGTTGTACATTATGGACACCTAAAGAGAATGGCAGCGTATAATACTTTTACACCCATACATACCATACCCCATGAACCTAGAAAAAAAGTCGGACAGATTCTCGCTAACAACATACTGTGTCACTCAGGTCGGCCAGTTTACTGTACTACAGGCCCGCACGCACACATTCACACAAGAGTCAGCCATTACGCGGGCAAACGCAACAAAGTCGGCACGGCTACGCTGCGAAAAAATTTGAATGTCTTGTGTGGTAAAGTGGTGTAAAAACCGTAGTGACCAAAATAAAAAATAACCAGGAATCACGTTTCATAGGTAAATGAATAATTCAATCACTTAGTTCCCGATTTTATACATTAAAACCAATATTCATGCGACAGAACAAAATAATTCGTCAGAATACCAGTGTTACCAATATTCATGTACAAATTACCCGAAATATATGGGTGTTCTGACACTTCTGCCTACCCCTTCGGGGATACACAGACATGATGATATGACCTGAAATAATGGGACTTTTTTAATTAATTCTATAGTTATAATTTTAAAAAACTGTCCAAGTGAGAGTCGGACTCGCGCACCGAGTGTTCTGTAACAAAAAATGATGGGGTTTCAGTTCGGGATTAGAAATTCACTGCAAACAAGACAACATTACGCGATATTCACAGGCGGTCACCTATTCAAGTACATTTTGCCACCATTAACCTTTTAAAATAGTACGGTATTTACTGCCTACATGACGCAAAAACCGCTGAACGGATTTTGATGGGATTTTTACAGGTTGATACCTAGGGTTATGGGTATGGGTATACTATAGGGTCATACTCCAACTTAAAATCTAAGCCATGTTTAATCTAATTCCGATGGGTAGAACCGGAGATACAGCTTGACCTCTTGATACTTTTTTTATTTAGAGCTTCCATACTTTAGGAAGGTAATTTAAAATGGTTGCCTTATTGTAGTTCAAGTGAACGAAATTGCGGCCAAAATCTAGTTTCAATAAACTTGTCTGCCGACCTGTATTTGTCTAGATAATACAAGGTTATTTTTTTGGGAATTATGGCAACCCTAAATTCATTCACACATAGATAGCCGCCGCCATTACGGTGACACAATGTTGTCTGTGCGGGAGTTCCGTCCGACTTTTTTTATAGGTTCATGCCATACCCAAAGAGATTGGATACTTATACAAGAGTCCAAAATTAAAAGAAAAAAAATGAATAGTTTTTATGAATTATGTCATTGTCACGTTTGGCAAAGCAATTGCAGTTGGTATACTATCATAATATATAAACAACCAGTAGTGCCAACATGAACAAAAAGAGCTTAGTGCTGTACCGCCATTAAATAACGATATCGAGGAATTTTCATGCCTGGTGCACTTTTTATTCGCCGGGTTATGATATTCGTTACCGATTTTGTTTTGATGATTAGATATGAATTTAAAGTATTTTGTTAACCACCAAAATAAAACCAGTAACATTGAGATAATTTTATAAAGGTAAATAATACAAAATATCCAAAATACCAAGCTTTTAAGTTTAATCACCCAGATGAAATACGGGTGGGAATAACAAATAAATTAAATAATAATAATAATCAATGCCTACAGAGTATATGTGTATGTGAGTGGACTTGAGTATGTCCTTAAACAGCAACCAGACCCACCGGAGGACGGGCAGCAGCGTCCTCTTGGTTAACGGTGGTGACCATTCTGCGATCCCCAAGCGTTATTAAGGGAACACCCCTCTATAAAGGGGGAGGCCGTCGTCCAGCAGTGGACGTTTTATGGCTGACGACGACGACAGAGTATATTGGAAGCCTCGTGTAGCTTGGTGTATATCCAACAAGCAAGTGCAAGCAAGTGGGTTCAAATGAATCTGAATATTTTCTTTCAAAGTTTGATGTATTGCTCACGGAAAATATTAACAATGAAGTAAGCTAAAACTACATAAAAGTAGAATTACCTGTAAAGCTGTATAAGCTCTACTCAGGTTTTATATTCCTATTAGTACGTAAGCCAAATTTTTGTCTCCTAATATTTTAAGTCACTGTGCCGAAAAGTATTTTTATCGATATCGATAAATGATTATTGAAATGGACTTTGACACTATTTTTCCAACGAATTCTTAGAATAATATTATGCTACTATATGCAATTTAAATGCTTCCAACGCCCTATAGTAATGAAACAGAACGAATATTTCACACATCGTACTTACCGAGCTGCATCTTAGGAAATCTGACAATAAAAACCCATTTTTCTCATTAAGATTTTATGTTTTGCCTGTCTTTTCTTCCCGTCTTCAGACCACATAAATCTCACAGTTTCTGTTAAAAATTGTTTTCGATTGTCCTTATTTACCGCACACGACATGCTAAACTGTTTATTTTTATTTAACTAAACTTGTTTTTACCAGTATTTCACATAGCAAAATAAAAAAAATAGTTTTATTACGAGTCTTGTTGGCGGCAAAACATAAATGGCGATTTATCATTATGGCGGCAGTCTAAGATGTTTTTACCTGTAGCTAGTTATTATTCTGTGCCTGTAGATGAGTTGCCCCCCCCCCCCCCCCCCCGCCATATTTACTAGACGAAATCAAGGTAATTGCCGTGATCGCTACCAGTCGTTCACTTCCGAATGTCCGGTAATACGCTGCCGCTAATCGTATGTTTTCTAGCAAAAAAGATGGTGATATAATGCCTTTCTGTGAATTTAGACACTGCACAATCTACACAGGCACTGTGAGAGACAAAAAAAAAATCATTTCACGCGTAAGTACTCTATTTTTATTGCAATGGGAAAAAATGAAATTTATTTTATCTAAGGCGACTGTTGTCACTTTGAAATGGATGGCCGAGATAGATAGATAGTCTTGTGTGAGAGAGTGAAAGAGAGCCACACCGGCGCGGCGAGGGTGCTCGCTCTGGCCAATCAACTTGTGTAGCTTATTACGCCGTAAGAGAAATTAGATATTTGTCTCTTTCTAACAACAGGTGTGGCGTATAAAGTCGGTCATATTCTTTCCTTTTCTTCACAAAGTGCATAGTAACATGCGTAAGTATATTTATATAGTCAACTTCTAGTCAGTTTTTAAAGCAGGTTTGTTCGACTATAACTACTCTATTTATTTCAACTCGCTGGCGGCAGTAAGTACTTTATTGCCGAGTCACCCCGTAACTAAAGAGGATGTAATTAAACTAACCGAAACCCGAAACCTTATAATAGGCATGATGACAGTACTTAATAATCAAAGGAACAATGGTTTTAGAGAAAAATATATGTTAAAAGGACTCATAAAAATGACCCATTTTTATTAAAAACATTGAGATCGATAAGATTTTCAATAAAATAAAAGTACAAAATACTGCAATCGGCCATATTAACTCAAACGCCAATCAGAGCGAATGACGTCACACCATAGTAACCCTCACTGTGTTGTATGAACTTTTGGTTGTAATTACGCGTTTTGATTGATTTCTGTATCGTAAAATTACCTAATTGAGTTGTTGTTTATTCGTAGGCTTGTGGTAAAATCAGAAAATCCAAGAATCGACGATGGAACAAGGTTTTATTAAGGCAAATACCTCTAATTTGCCCAGAATTGATTTGTTGATGTTGGGATAGTTTCTTGCACCCAATAAAGACTTTATCTCATCTGAATTTCGCAGTGTGAAAACTTCCTTGTAAGTACACTTTTATTCATATTTAGTGCATATAATTAAACTAACACAAGCTTTTTTAACACTGGATGTCGTAGGCTGATTTTGAGGTTAGCTAACTCACATCAACAAAAGGCTTCATGTTTCCTACTGTACTATTTTTATTGCTAAGTACCTACTAACCTCATCAAAAGCCAGAAGACGTCCACTGCTGGACGAAGGCATCCCTCTTAATAGCGATTAGTTGCCATAATCCCCACGCTTGGCAGGCGGCCTGGGGATCGTAGAATGCTCCTAACCTACTAACCTACATTTCAGAAAATATTACGTATAGTTCCAGAAACAGTAATGTGCACCCTCAAATTCAACATCTGTCAGTTGTTAATTTTATCAAATAAACACCACCTCACTTATCACTTTCTGTATTTGTACATATTAATATAATCAATCTTATTTCTTTCAGGTCCTCACGACCATCATATGGGGATGATACTATCAGTTATGTGCCACTTATTGGAAGGAAGGAAAAATTTGCACTGTGAAATGCAAAGTTTGCCCCGAACACAATGTCCATGCGAAGCTGTATGCGTCACATTAACAGTTGATGAAGACGCAGAAAAGGTAACATCTGTCAATGCCGTGACTGTGTTGCTGCTCAAGGTGGCTGTAGGCATGCCATACGCCTTATGTGGGTCCATCGCAGGAGCGAAGAACCATCTTGTACTGAAATACCTACAATGTTACTGGCTGAAATCTATACTATCCAGAGTTGGCACTATCCTGAAATTTATAACAGCAAAAGACTTGTCCCACAGTACTGGGAAAAAAGCAGAAAGAGAAAAGTTAGTGACTGGGCTAGTGAAGTATCAACCAGGTTATATTTGTTATGACTTACTTAGTGCATCAATGCACCAACTTGTACTGAAGTATAAAGAAAAATGCTGAGACATATTTTTGGATAAAATAAATTTGACGGATGAAATTATAAATAAAATTGAAATTGGTACCCGATACCAGTACCAAAATAGCTTTTGGTAAAAGTTGAGATATGGCCGGATTAGGGCTTATGAAGTCAGTCGGTGCCAGAAAGGTGACGGAACGCTGATATCGCTCATCATGGGAGGGAAAATCCCAGACACACTTGCCATGAAACATGGTAGAAGTTTAGAGAATGAAGTGCGGGAAACAGTAGCTATGAAACTGGGGAAGAAAACAAAGAGTTATGGACTAATAATATCCAAAAACTATCCAACGATAGCCGGTTCACCCGATGGCATGTGTCAAGATAATTAAATGCTCCATGAGCGATAAAATGTATCTCAATTATGTAAAAAATGGGAAACCCAAAATTAACAAATGCTACGCCCAGATGCAAATGTATATAAGTGGACTTAAAAAGTGGGTTTTTTTGAGTGGTGAACCCTAATTACTTTACAAATAAACATGTTGAAATTTTATGTGTAACATTCGATGAAGAATTTGTGAAAGATTTGTGATAAGAAGTGTTATTGCATTCTGGAAATCCTATGACTATCCATTTTGTTATATAAAAGTACAGAGTAATAAATTAAAATACAGATATTTCTTGTTTATATTTATTTAATAAGCGAATCTTGTAACTGTAGTAGCATTAAGATTTCGTACCGGGCACATTCCTTGCAATAAATTTTCATATTTAATGGGAAAAACAACTTCACCAATCTGTCCCATCTGTAACAAATTAGATGACATATACTACATTATAATGGAGTGTGCTCGGAACGAATCCATTAGAAGTGTAGTTTAGAACCAACGGGCGACAGGTCAAAAAGTAGGCTACTGTAACAGTGTTTCAGATTCATCATTTTCATTCATTTCATCGAGCCTCTTTCAGATTCGGCCAGAATGCTTTACAGGCTAGCAAATAGAAATTAAGTTTAAAAAACATAAATAAATAATGTTTTATTACCAGGGCGGCATGGCCGCATTAGCGACAAAGCCCTTTATTTGAGAAATTAAAAAATTAAAAAAAAAAGAATCTTGTAAGTTAATTAAGTACCACACACTATTATTATTACATCATAAAGAACTTTGACCAAACTGACGTTAAGACAAGCTTGGGACAAGTTTGTGTTTTATCATATGAATCTCCCCAAGTGCAAATTCTCAAGATGGCTATTTGTTTAGTTTCCTTAGCTTCAGAAGACAGAATGCAGGTGCGGCTTCAACGGTGATGTTTTCTGATTTACCATTCCAACTAGGTAGGTACTGTTGGGTTAGCTTTGCTTCTGAATGTTGTATTATATGTACTTGAATTCATTTATCTATCAGTTTAGTTGTTACTTGTTGAGCTCCTTCAAGCTTTTGCTGAACTGAAAATAGAGATATAAATGCTTTACTATACACACCAGAAATAAAAAAAACAAATAGAAACATGAACCTTAGGGACTAGTGCCACAAGTGGTGGCCTTATCGCTAACAGCGATCTCTCCCAGGCAACCATGGTATAAAAATAAATTACAACTAAAGACAGACGGGAGATGCTCAACACCTTATTAATAAATATAAATTAAATAAATAAATAATACTGCAAAACACTAGATACAATATAAAATGTCTTAATAATATTTCTTTAAATGGTGATGGAAAAGATAAAATCCACAATACATATAAAATACCTACCTATAACATTTAAAATGCAGCATTTTTTTACTTGTTGATTTACATTGACGGTATACCTACATGTGAGTACGGTCTGATGTTAGGTATATAGCTTTTGTTTATAGTAACTTATATCTGAAATGAATACCTACTTGTGTCATAATTGGACCTGGGTATGCCCTAAAACTGCATCCAGAACCACCGGTGGACGGGCAGCAGCGTCCTCTCAGTTAACGGTGGTAACCATTCTGCGATAGAGATTCCCAAGCCGCCTGCCAAGCGTGGGGATTATGGCAACACCTCCCTTTAAGGGAGAGGCCTTCGTCCAGCAGTGGACGTCTTCCGGCTGTTGATGTGTGTCATTATTTTTTTAATTATAAAATATATTTTTTTACTTCCTTGCTGCAATATGTTAAACCATTAAATTAGATACTATATTATCTTTAAAAATATGTACCCACCTGAACTTCCAGGTGCAATTTCTCCAACAACAATGTTCTGTCACTATACTATTTTCTTCTAATTGCTTTTCACATACTACAAAAGCCATCATTATCTTTCGTTTCATAAGTTAGGTGAGGTCGTTCTATAGTGTCAGATGTTCTTGTTTTTCTGTCTGGTTGGCATGTATAAATACATCGTTTCATACGCACTTGTGATACCGACCACATCTGCATATCATTTGGCAGCTGAAATGAGAATAAGTACTCCATTGTAATTGATAACAATAATGCTAACTATAACCAAAACAAACATAACCTCAATAAATTGCAACAACAATCACATAAGCATTTCATATCAAACAAAGATTTTGTATTACACACCTTTTAATCTATACTGATATAGTAAATACATAATCAAAGTGGTCTTCACAAGAATAAATAGACGATTTCGTAGCTACATCTCCTGGGTCTCGCCGTGCGAGCTCTAGCCATTTATTTCTCACATTTTCTGGTTTGGAACGTACAAAAATAGTTTGTTGCAAGTTTCTATTGATGTGTTTTTGCACACACACCACTTGTAAACTTTGGAATTCACCTCCAACACACGAAATAAGTAATAGTTTATGACTTTCTTCGTTGAGCATATGCCGCAATGCGATGGTAACTAAGTCGTGACGTCACAAGCTGACGCCATGACACTTACGGTCGTTTTCGCGCGCATTTCAATTTAGATTAATTAAAATGCAATAATTTCCGTTAAAACGTAATATAATGCTGAAATATAGTTTTTTTCGGCAATACTAGACGTATATCTACATTATAGAAGGGTATTTCAAAATCTGTCATCATGCCTATTTAGAGGTGTGCTTACTTGAGACGACTTGAGTAAAGTTACTGGGAGCACGCACCTTCGTGATTGGCCGGGTTATAGGGTCTCTGGGCATCATCATGGCGAGAATGTTCAGCGACATTACGGTTTTGTCAAACCCTGCCTTTTTTTTTTTCTTAGTTGTTGGCATCGCACGTTGTGCATTCTGCCAGTGTCAAGTTTATGAATTTTCAGGTATTATTGAAATCATGTCAAATATGTCATTAAATCACAGTCAGTCACACGAAACCAGTCATAGTCGAGTCCAAGTCATGCCCTAGTAAAGTTGTGGTGACTTTACTATGAGCTTCTACGGAGTTTTGAAAACAACACGAAAAGACATGTTTCACCACATTATATCACTTGCCCACACTCGTGTATGTAATTCAACACTCAATGAATAAAACACCACCATTTTTAATCATTAATTCGCGAAAAAACACAAGTTTAAGAAAATAATAGAATGCAACGACATGATTTTTCCGTGTTCCCGCCAAAACTCGAAAACCCTGCCTTATAATGTACTGAAGCTGCGACAGACTGCCTGACAGATGGTCTCCATATTGGGTTTTTTTTTCCCCATGTTGGGGAAAAATTAAAAGATTGGAGAACTAAAGGGGTCATTAAAATTGCGGGGAAAGTTTTGGGGAACAGGTATTTTTTTTGGGTAAGTTTGGGGAAAAAATACTATCAGCTTTTCCATACATTTTATCCTGGGTCAATGAACTTTTTGAATGGATCAACGGTTTTTAATCACGATTTCAAGGTTGGCCACCTATTAAAAATTGTTCATAAAGATAAGTACAATCTTATCATTTAGTATTAATTAACCTTTTTGTAACACATTGTATATTATGTTATTCCAAGATATAAAGAAAAAACTATTACTACTTATAGTTAGGTAAATACAAACCAAAAATATTTGGGGAAAATTCATGGAAATAGTATCTTTTTGGGGGAAAATTTAATGTGATCTGGGGAAATTTCACATACTATATCAGATATAGTATATCTGGAGACCCTGCAGACTGCCCCCCGATGTATTACTTTAGTCCTATTACTTTTTCCCAGTATATTACTCTGCTCTATGCTTTACTCTATGGACTGCTCCCTGTAATAGTATTCTTTGATGGACTGCCCCCAGTATATTACTGCTGCGTTCCGTAATGCGCTAAAAGTGATAATATCGCGAATCCGACCAAAGTCAGAAGTATTACTCAACCAAATCAAAGCCCTTATATTTTGTGACTATTAAATTTGGTCGGATTCGCGATATTATCACTTTTAGCGCATTACGGAACGCAGCATACATATATTACTCTGCTCTATGGACTGCCCATAACATTGTGATTTTTGAAGTTTTTTTCTGTATAAGAATATTTTTATTTGGTTTCTTGATCCTTACTTATTGTGATGGCCAACTTATTTAATATTATATTTGCATGCGCCACATTGTTATGTGTTGGGTTTTGTTATTCAGACGACTTCTGCCCAAGAAAGAAAAGTACTTGCTCTGGTGAAAATACATTTAACAAATACAGTAAAGGTTTCGTATTTCTGTGTACTTATTTTAATTTAAAACCCGTAAAATCTCAAGACTCACCTCACTTACTACTATTTACTTACCACATGTATTTACAAACTTACAGAGACAGAAGAATGGACTTCCAAACTCCTCAAAGAGATAAGTATTGCTATAGATGATTATATTCCTTGTAAGAGAGATAAATGTAATTGTTACAAAATAGTATCCGATAAAGACTTCAAACCTTTTGAGGATGGGATAACAAAGGAACAATTCGAAATAGCCCGAGCAAAAGGAACTAAATATCAGGTAGGTACATCATTTGGTCTTTACCATAAAGGCACATGGGGTCCATGCCCAGAGCCCCCATCCTCAGGGGGCCCCGAAGGACCAACAATTTTATATTCTCGAAACATTTTTGTCAGGCACAGTAATAGTGAGCACCCAGATCGAAATTAAGTTACTTTTGTCTTAAATTTTTTGTCAAAATCATTTCGATTTGATTTAAACAACATCAAAAAACAAATCAAACTTTGGCATTTTTTGCCAAATGTCTTTTTTTATTTTAGAAGTATTAAATTTCCATAACATTTGATTTGATTTTGACTTACTTGGCTTAGTTAAAATCGATTTAAGACAAAAAAGCCAGTAGAAAATGTTAGTATAATTAGCGTACTTTACTTTCCAAAAGGGCCTCAAATTCTTTCCCAAGGGCCCCAGCGAAGTCTAAGAAGGCCTTGGATGTACATTTATACAGTCCTGTAAAACTGCTACAGCCGACAATGTTGATAGGTAAATAAGTTGGTTATGTTACAGCTGAATTTCTTAACATATAATAAGTCTATTTATTACTATGTTATGTGAATAATAATTCTGTTCTTATGCTACACTAATATTGTAACTGTACTTTCAGATAATAAATGGTAAACTATACAGAGAGAAAAACTGTCACTTCCCTGCAAGATGTGACGGTATAGAGCACTACCTAACAGCATTAGCACCGGAGCTACCTAATATGGAACTAGCAATTAATACAAGGGACTGGCCTCAACTAAACAAAGCTTGGGGCCAACCAAAAGCACCAATATTTTCTTTTAGTAAGGTAATCAGTACTTATATACTAGTACTTAATATTGAAAGTGTGGAAACACTTCATACAATATAATCAATAATCTATATTGAAGTTTGTGTTGGACACTTAAAGCTTAAAAGCCCCAGTCACCACATGTTGTCACTATCTCGCTCCTGCATTTCACCATTTTTGTAGATATAAAACAATTATATTATAAGGAGGGAGATATGTCATATCGCACCTTCAAATGGCCCTGTGAAAACGACTCCAGGGACTGCCTCACCTGTCTGCGCTGACTAAGCCAGACGCGTGCTATCCCGTTTGCTCTCATAAAAGTGTTATCTTCTTTCGCACTCCGGCGCAACTCATAAACATGACAGCACGTAAAAAATAAAATATAAAATCACTAAATATGAAATTGCCGAAAATAACATTACAAAGGTTCAGCAAAAGAAAACACTTTGATCCAAAGAAATTTTAGTACCTAAATGAGAATATTTTAGTTTATGCCCAGTTTTATGCATGATAACTTGTATGATCAACATTTTATTTATTTCTAAACCTTTGTGATGTTATTCTCAGTAATTTCACCAACTGCGATTTTTCCAAAGTTTACTATAATTATTCAGTGATTTTTATACATTCAGAAATGTTGAAATGCGTGCGGCATTCTCAGCCTTAATAGGAAACATTTAACTAACAAAAAATACTTTTCTATTTAAATAGTAAACACATAACATAGGGGGATGCCTTTGTTCAGCAGTGGACGACTCCGGTCTGATGACGAAACACAACATATCTTAAACAATTTACTCTCTCATTGAACTCGGTAAAAATATCTCATCATTCTAAAGTAAATTTTCTACCTCGCTGCAGTTTATTTTACTTTTCTAGACTCAGGACTACTATGACATAATGTATCCAGCCTGGAGCTTCTGGGAGGGTGGACCTGCAATATCCCTTTACCCCACTGGCATTGGCAGATGGGATAAGCACCGCATCAGTATATCAGCTGCTGCAGACAAGTTAGATGTGCTCTAATTATGTATGGGCACAAGAAAGATACAATGCTTTTTATAGTAAATGTTAATGCTTACATTTTATTTTTTGCGTTGGTGCTCTCTCTGTCAACATAGCTATTAGCTATTACAAGTAAAAAATTTACAATATAGCTGGGTTACCTTTGGTATGTTTATTCTAACACATAGCGTTTTTATTATCTAGAATTTTAATCATTAATCGTTATTTCATAATTCAGATGGCCATGGGAAAATAAGCAATCAAAAACATTCTTCAGAGGATCTAGAACTAGTGAAGAAAGAGATGCTCTCATACTGCTGTCAAGGGCAAATCCTGAACTTGTTGATGCACAGTATACTAAGAATCAAGCTTGGAAATCTGAAGCTGTAAGTGTCATCAGATTATGTCATTCTGATGTGTTATTAAGGGCCTCTAATAGAGCTGTTATATAAAGGTTGATATTTTCAATATTCCTTTTATTAAATATATCGCTTTACGGAGAATAGGATATCTAAACTGTTACGCAAAACAGTCAAATAATAGTATAACAACTGTTCTCGAAGCTGTTGTATCTGTGTTCCCGCGTAGCGGTTAGTGTCGTTAGTGAAGGAAGCTTTTTGGTTTTGAGAACCGTTCGCGCGTAAGCTCTAACGCTAACTATAATATTTGACCAATACTGAGTAACATAATCATTTTGGTCATTACGAATAGTATAATATAATAATTATAAATAAATATTAGTGGACATTTCACACAGCGCCATCTAGCCCCAAACTAAGCAAAGCTGTATTATAAGAACCTGGTAACTGATAGACATTTATATACTTATAATGCATGCAACACTCGGACTCAGAATAAACATCGATGTCCGTCACATAAAAATATTTGTCTTGGGTGGGAACCGAACCCACGCCCTACAGCTCTCAAGGCAGACAATATACTACCAAACCAACTGAGCCATAGGTCGTATCATGTAAAAATAACGCTGGAAGTAAGTAGAGGGGGTGTGTTTGCGCATGTGTACACTTGCGCACAAAAGTACTAGGCCTATTGTTTTAAATAAATATGAATTAGCCTTTTGCTCGCAGCTTCGTATAGTGGTTATTGCTAGGTACCACCAAATAGACCCAAAAATCACCTACTGCGCAGCTTAACCGCCAGCGTTCTTTTTACATGACGCGACCTGTACAAGGGATAAGGTTAGGAAAGCGAATTCCTATCCTTAATACTAATATGACGGTCAGGAAATTTTCTTCCTAATTTTTATGTTATGTGTAACTGCTAAAGATTATGTTATGTGTAACTGCTATGAACATAGGTTATGAATATTTAGTCTTCTTCTAGCCTCTCTAATTACACATAAGTAGGAAGGCTAAAACCTGCACTCATTTCTTTCTAGAGATTATTTGTGCATTCCATCTTACCAGTCTATGCAAACCGGCCCAGCTTCGTAAAATAACAGAACATGGGACCTCAATCTCGAATCGTACGTAAAGTTGCGCACGCGAGCGGAGCAGACTTTCAAACGATATTGAACCTTATTCCAAACAATATCGTTCGAAGGTCAGCTCTGCTCGCATGTTTGCACTCTTGCCTACGATTAAAAAATAAGGCCCATGGTCCTTAGTCTTCGACATATCTATTCCCATCCTATTCAGGGCCTTGCGTTTAATTTGCTGGTAATTTTCTTTATCCTATATACTCTGAGATTGTGTATCTATTTGTTTTCAGGATACACTGTATGCCCCAGCAGCTTCAGAAGTGTCTTTCGAGGACCACTGCAAATACAAATATTTGTTCAACTACAGAGGTGTAGCGGCCAGTTTTCGATTCAAACACCTGTTTTTATGCAGGTCTCTGGTATTCCATGTGGGCGATGAGTGGCAAGAATTTTTCTACCCCTTACTAAAACCTTGGGTTCACTATGTGCCCATCAGTCCTACAGCAAAAAAGGAGGAAATTAAAAAATACATTACATTTTTTAAAGAGAATGATACATTAGCTAAAGAAATCGCTGAGAGAGGATACAAAGATGTATGGGAGAGATTAACTGACAGCAATGTGACATGCTACTGGGAAATGTTACTGAGACGTTATGCAAGCCGTGTGAAGTATGATGTTACGAAAGACGATGATCTCATTAGAGTACTGTAAGCACTTTTCATGCATAATTTATTTCGAATACAGTTATTAATTAGGTTTTTTACAGTGACGATTTGTTTTATTTTCAAAGAATCTGTACTTAAAATTATTCAGTGAAATTTGATTTCCTATTCATATAAGATACAAGAACAAACCACATAACCGTCTTATGCATAAAATAACGTATTTTAAACTTATGTTAGTAAAAAAGTGTTCTTTTTTTTAAAAAACATTTCATAATTCGAATGACAATTTACAAATCACTTTTTAACTAAAATAGGTTTTAGTGTTTTACGCTTAAGACGATAAGTATATATTGTAGTTTTCAGAATAAAACAAGTCATTCATATTGAAAATAAATTTTAATATTACCAAATGCAAGTTTAGGTAATGTAAAGAATCTCAATTATTTATCATTTATTTAAGATATATTTTTAAGATAATTGCGTATACCAATACAATTTTCAATTATTAAATAATTTTCTTCATTTCTTATTTAATTTGGACCACACAGTCTTAAGTTCCGTTCACATCAGTCTCACACACGATTAATATGCGTAAACTACGGCAAATCTCCACTAAGGCGCAAACACTGTCTTGCAGTTCTGTTCAAATTTCATACAGGCGCACTTTGTTGCGAACGTCAGCAGCGGTGGGGTTGCTGAAATAGCACGCCATACGTGTTGAACACGTAAACGTAAGGCGTGCTGAACAGAACTGTGAAAAACAAGATTACGCGTAGCTCTCTGCTACGCCCTGCAGGCCTAACATGCGCACCGCGAGAAAATTTTCCTCGATTCTACAAAACAGGACAAGGCTACGAATCTGTATAAGTTTGTCTCGTTTTCGCACGACATAAAGACACGACAAAATTTTCTCGCGGTGCGCATGTTAGCCCTGCTGGTCAGCGCATTATTATTCTCGTCCTGCTATAACCGTTTCCATTGAAAAGGAGCGAAGACGAGATATAAAAAAATAAATCTAATCGTTCTTGTTTCCTCTCTTTGTGGAAAAGCCCTTCAGCCAGTGTTTTTCAAAATGCCATATCGTGTGGTATGCGCCTAACACTTCTCTCTGCTGTTTTTCCCTTTTCAGTATTATACACGTACAGGTGTATCCTTTGTAAAGAACTCTCAAAATGATCAGTGCAGATGTCACAGACAAATATATATAGACAGATGTACACATAAATGTAGATGTATACAGGCATTCGGAAATAATATCACAGAAAGATTAGAGCGTATTATCGTCTTTCCATGAGGAGGGATTTGATTTAATTATTACTTGTGTGACTTAGGTTAATTGTAAAATAGCATTAAGTCTTAGTCAAGAGTTGGCGCTACTTAACAAAGATTCATTGATTATTTATTATTCTTATCACATAAATTATTTAACCAATTCGTAAGTACGTACGTACTGGGTTTGGGCGACAGATTTGCTAAATTATATTTATGCTAACAATTAAGCTTATGTCTATTTGGATAGTTTGCGCTCCAGTTGCTCAGCAATGGCCTCAAGGAAATCTTCAGTGTGTAAGAACATCCCCTCCTTAGTGTTTGCCATTCCATGGATGCAAATAGTCAAATCCTTTGTCATTTTTCCGCTATCAATGCATTCCACACAAGCCTGTAATCAAAATTAATCGATTTTTAAATCCTTTAATAATCACATAATTAATTCCATCTGAGATAAGTAAAAACCAGATTTCAATCAGTAAAATTAGACTTCACGTAAGCACCACACCCTTTAGATCAAGATATTTAAACGGGCAGATTCATTATGATAGTTATTTGTGCGATAGGTACCGTAGTTTTATAATTTTACAATGGTTTTACTTGACGCTTTTGATGGCACAAAAGATTTTACGTTGTAAATAATAACTCGCTTGAATCTATGATATATTACTTAAGTATTCACTTTTCCTATTCCTGGACCTGTGACCTGGGTATGTCCTAAACCTGCATCCAGAACCGCCGGAGGACGGCCAGTAGCGTCTTTTGATCATTCTGTGATCCCCAAGCCGCCTGCCAAGCGTGGGGATTATGGCTACCGCTCCCTATTAAGAGGAGGCCTTTGTCCAGCAGTGGACGTCCTCCGGCCGTTGAAGAACTGTTCTTATTCAGCAATTTGTTAAACGCTAAAGAAATAATTTATTTCCTCAGATAATGAAAGAAGCTAACGCTACTTTACATCAGTTCGATTGAAGCAAGGCATGAAGTTCCCCTAAAAATGTTTACTAACAAAAATTCATTATCAGACGGCTATCGTGGATTTGCTCGAGACTTCGCATTTTATCGATGTTTGTCTGAGATAAAAATATCCCCCGTTAATTTGCGAGTGATTGTACGATAAGATGCTAATTCTGTTCGCCAAAAGGGAATTAGGCGTTTTGATGTATCGAAGTATACATTTTCCACAAGCACTGCTTTCAAAAGATGGTACTTGTTATCTTTTGAAAGCAGTGCTGAGCCTAGATTATTTTAATAATCTACTGTTTTTCCTCTCCCCTAAGCAAACACATAACCAATGTTGGTATTTAAGGACCTGGCGCGACCGAAAGGGACAAAGGTTCATGCTCTGGAAATCCAATAGGTACCTATAGTAAAAATTCCCTTACGGTTTAGAAATTGTCGTATTAAGTACCTACCTCTTCAAGAGATGTAGCGAAGCGTTCAAGCTCGGGTGTTCCGTCTAACTTGGCACGGTGGGCCAGCCCTCTGGTCCAGGCATAGATAGAAGCCACAGGGTTGGTGGAGGTCGGCTTGCCTTGCTGGTGCATGCGGTAGTGGCGGGTGACGGTGCCATGAGCTGCTTCCGACTCCACGGTGCGACCGTCAGGGCACATAAGTACTGATGTCATCATACCCAGGGATCCATAACCCTGACAAGAACAAGATACTTGTCAAATCACTGCAGTAAGATCAAGATGCAGGTAATTTTATTCAATAATGGGTGGTCTAGCGGTGTGGCCAAGTCACGATGACGTGGTTGCAAATAGGCAGATAGTCGATATTATATTGAAATAGGTAAATATACACATTTTCATCGAAATAGTTACCTACGCAAGCCAGGATGACGTCTTACGAATTTTATGATACGTGAAAATAGAAGGTTGTAGGCATTGAGCTAATATCTAAAGAGTCACAATCTCTAAGTGAAAACAGTCAAAAAACGTCAGAGTGCCGTTGTACATACCTATACGTGCATTATATAGTTCACAATTGTTCGATGCAGACATAGAGAGGGAGCGAAGAGCGTTGTCTGTGAGGGCCAATATGATAGCCCGCAGATTCGCTCGTTGTTCGGGGGACGTCAAAATTACTCTTTTCAGAGCATTTTGTACGTCCTTCTACACGAGCAGCCTGTGGGTGACGTATACGCAGAAACAGTACAACGCTCTTCGTGTACAATATAATAATGCCTTTAGGATGCTGATGGGACTGACCAGGTACTGCAGTGCGTCGGGGATGTTTGCCGAGTCCCGCGTGGACTGTTTCTACACAACCATGCGGAAACGGTGCACATCCCTGGTGCGCAGGGTGCGGGTCAGTTCCAACAGTATCCTAAACGTATTTGCGAATAGGTTTGACTGTCAGTACATGAACCACTGTTACAGGGTTCATATACTGACTAATAAGCAAACAAATAGATTTAATTAGTAATTATATTTTAATTTTAGTGTTACAGTAAATTGTACATTTTTTTTTTTTTTTTTTTTTTTTAATGATTATTGTTTGTAACTATGTGATATGACCTCTATGTCGAAATAAATGAAATTTGAATTTGAATTTTGTTCGAATTTAGACGTTATGTCGCTTGTATAGTGTTCAATGTATGCTTGAGCGCTTGTGTCTTATCGTAGTTCAAGTCGTTCAAAAAGTCGGCGCACTGCATAGCGTGCGCCGAGTTTTGGCGCGGATATATTTTTTGCACGTTTGTTACTCTATAGATATTAGCTCAATGGTTGTAGGTAATTAATAATAAGCAGCAATGTTCTGTTTGATACACAATATCTAAGTCTATCTCATACTTTAATCCGCATGAACGTCCAGACATAAACATTACCTTTTCTTTGGAATAGATTTTTCTGTTTGTAAATTCACAAGATCTTTCAAACAATTCGCAAGGCTAACTACCAAAATAGAATCTGTTAGGCATGAAATGCCTATTGTATATAATACATACATAGAAAGCGGTAACTGTTTCAAAATGTAGATAGATATATTTCGGGGGAAAAGATCACTACGAGTATGTTATTAATGAAAAATTAACACGCCTGGCAGGACTGACTCTACTGGTCTGGAGACAGGCAGTAGAAGGGCATAACACTCGTGTAACTCAAGTCTGGAAACTCTGTTAAAAATATTAAAAAAAAAACACCGTTTAATAAACTTTTCTTTCAAAAAGCTACCTGAGCAACGATGTCTGACTGAACGTCGCCGTCGTAGTTCTTACAGGCCCACACGAACCCGCCTGAAGACTTGATCGCCTGCGCCACCATGTCGTCGATCAGCCGGTGCTCATACCATATCTTGGCGTCTTCGAACTGCTTCTTGTAATCGCTGGAAGAAATGTGTAGATAAGTCACAAAGGATCCTCTCGAAACCCATTCAATGCTGGTGGCGGTGAGCCCTTTTTTTTTATACCCATTATATCAGACCTGCAGCGCGAGTACCGTTCTATGTCGCTAAATTTGACGTGTCGGTATAGCAGATTTACTTAGACGAATTTGAGAATATACCGAATTTTATCGAATTATACCGATTTAAATGTCAAATATAACGATCGTCAAGAAAGTACACGCGCTGCTGTTATTTTGTAAGATTAGGAAATCTTCTGAAAATACCTGGTTATGTATTGAATGCTGCCAGGTTTTTGTGATTGCGCCTACTAAAACCCCTCGGTAGTATCTGTGCCAGCCGGAGATCACCGGAATCTCCATAGGAACGAACAGATAACACAACCTTCGGCAAAACTCCTGAGACAAGCTAAGTCTGTTTCCCCTCCTTCCCTCTACAACGGCGCGCCGCGCCTTTGTAAATGGGATTTTACCAGGGGTCACTTGAATGGGAGGTCAGATACCCAAATCTGACCACACGCAAGTCCTAAGCGCCCTTCAATTGGCTCACCCATATCAGACCAATACATTCATAAAGACAGTACTTACATTCGCACAGTGAACCCAACTAAACTTTTAATTCTTTCAGTTCTCCATGCCTGCTACCTTCTTACATAAGCCATGTAAGGAAATCAATGCCAGCTATTTAATAGTTAACTGCCTATTGTTAGCCTCCATAAACTTTATACTCGTATATTGTACCTATCTGCTACCACGGTTTGCATAGTGACGTCCTTAAACACAACAACTTCCGATATTGATAAAGTATAGCTGTTCACATACCTGCAATCATTGATAGACTAATTGATTATTGGCATTACCCCTACATGCCAATATTAGCATCCATCTCCTCAGAAACTGCCCATAGAGTATAATTTTATTATTATATCTCCATTTACTAAGAACTTAACGATAAAGATCTTTCGATTATCCTTTATGACTTTTCATCCCAATTCAACAACAAACGTTTTCCTTGGGTTGGTTGTAACGAGACTACATTACATTTACAACCCCAAAATACCTTCTTTATCGTATAGTTTCAAAGCTATTGTTCAGTTAGCAACGCTTATTCACTAGTCTACCGGATAAAGGCTATTATTCAAACAAAGAGACAGTTTTATACAAATTAAAATACGTGTTTAGGACCTTTCAAAAGACTTTTAAATCAGCTACCTGCATAATAAATACCTGCTCGTATCCTTGAGATGTTGTTTAGATGGATTTTGCCACGATAATTATTCAAATGCAGCCGTGGCATACCGGTTCTTTTTGACGCCTTTTTATTTATTTAATTTTAGACCACTGACCTCTGATATATCTCCTCGAAGATGTCCTTGAAGCGACCGTCGTATCGCTTGAGAATTGTATTCTTTGTGGACAAATATAGGGGCCATTTCTTTTGCAGAGCAACCTGAACCAAACAAATGGTTGGATATTATATGCACTTTAAAAATATTCTTTACTGGTGTACGTTTTGAATGAATAAACATGTAGGTACCTGGAAACTAGAGTGGGCGAAAGAACGAATAGATTCATCGGTATTGTACATTCCCATAGCGACGCCAGGGATTTTGAAGTCGAACAATAGGCGTTTGTCTACGGAACCATCTGCTGCAGTGTAAACTAGCTCCACCTTTAGGAAAAAAACAATATGACGTTAATAAGATGCGCAATCAAACAGCACAATGTTATCGAAGAAACGGATAAAATTATCTTTATTGTCTCAGTAATGTCAACAGCCTAGAACTATGATATTTTTTATTATTTCTTTAATAACCACAGTAATATGAATTTTATTAACAATGTTGCTATCGACGCAGATAAATTCATTATAAATAACGTGTGTATTCAATATAGTATGAATTATATTGATTATGGTGTTCCCCAGGGTGGTGACCTGAGACCAGCATTTTTCATAACAAAACTAGATTTAAGCCACTCTTGACCGATGTCTCACAAAAGTGTTGATATAATATTCTCTGCATTAAATTAAAATTGTATATAAAATCTAACACGACTGCTCAAAAAATGGTGTAATGTTTTCAGGGTTAAGGTATTATACAACATGTAACAAAAAGGTTCAACAATACTGAAGGGTACGTATATACTCATCATGAACAACTTTTACTATGGGGCCAACCCTGAAATCGCGAAATAAAATCTGATGTGCCATACATTTTGTTCAAGGTCAATTAACTTTTTGTATGGAACAGCTGATTTTTATTTCGCGATTTCAGGTTTTGCCCCATAGTAAAAGTTGTTCATACTCTTCAGTATTGTTGAACCTTTTTGTTACACGTTTTATATGTGAGTTTATTTATTCCACCATAACTTCTAAATGCCTGAACTGATTTGAATGTACAGTACGTACGTAGTACTATTATTTCTTCTGTGATACAGGGTAGCGTTAGAATTCTTATACCTATCGTCCAGAGCACAGAAAAATAAAAACGACTATAGTCACCGCGTTACCAACTGAGTCGTGCGGCCATAAATCATGGCCGCACGACCCACAAGTGCAAGCAAGTCCCACAAGTGCGAGCGAGATAGACATGGTGAATGATTTATGGCCGCACGACTCAGTTCGTAACGCGGTGACTATAGTTTTTATTTTTCTGTGGTCCAGAGTGACACTGGCTAGGGACACCTATATACTTTTGGCAGGGCAGACTAATTTTTTATTTTTTAGTTAGATGTCATGTTTTACCTTTCCGGGTTTGGACACTACAAAGTCTTGCGCTTTATACTGGTCGCCGTGTGCGTGACGGCCTATGACTATGGCTTGAGTCCATCCTGGGATCAGTCTCGGGATACTTTTGCATAGGATTGGCTCACGGAATACAGTGCCTCCGAGGATGTTACGGATCGTGCCGTTCGGACTTAGCCACATTTTCTTTAGTTTGAATTCTGAAAGATTAGTTTTCGTCAGACATTTTTCATTTCTAAAAGGTTTAAATTATAAATATTGGTGGACATTTCACACAGCGCCATATAGCCACAAACAAAAAAGTAAAAAGTTTTCCTTCTAGATAGGCGTGCTCCATCTTAGACTGCATCGTTGCAGGATGTGGACAAACGCAAGCCTATCAAGAATTTAAAAAAAAAGGAAATAATGTCTCTGATCTCATGTATATCGTCTCCCGCGGCGAAGACGAGGGTGTCAATCATGAGATCTGAGGCTTGTTTTCTTGCTTTCGTGTGTACGATTTTACGGGCCGCTGCGGGGAGGAAGTGGTTCCTTTCGCTCCGCATAGCAGGGCGTAAGTAGCCACTTTAGCCCCGCAGGCACGTAAAGCGTTATTATCTTCTAGTTTCAGATTTTTAGATGCTTACCCTCAACTCTTTGTTCATCAGGAGTGATGGTGGCACACTTGATTCCGACGTTATGCTTCAGCATCGCGTGAGAAGCATCGATGGTCACTTGGTCGTCCGTTGCGTCGCGGTGGGGTAGCCCGAGGTCGAAGTACAGGCAGTCCAGCTGACAAAAACACATTTCCAGACTAAGTACATGAATACAAGGTAAGAATACAAACCTTTGAAACCAGAAATCAGCCTTTAAATAATTCGATTAGCAATTTAGGAAGGTATGTACTTATAATAATAATATTTTTTATTTCCAATTGTGATAACATATATAACACAACATTTTTAACATATTCAACAATATCTGACTCATTAACAAAGACTAATGAAGTGTTACGTGTCATGCAGCACTTGCACTAAGACTAAGAGTTTTGTGTCGCAGTGTACAGCGTATTAAGAGTGCGACTAATACCAGAAAAATATCAGATTTCACCCGCGCGTCTTGCATTAGTTTAAGAGTCGAAAATCGCATGATACAATTGATGATGATGATGACTTTGAGCAATTTAGGTGGGATTTTATTTAATTATTCAAAATGTAGGCATGAAATAAAAAAAATAAACGGCTACTGTGCTAAAACATTAGTTTGTCTATGTAATTCGTAAAAAATTATGTGGTGATGTCGCTGTTAATTTAGAGCATTTGAATAAAAACAGTTTTTTTTTTGTTGGTAATTTGTATTTTTTTGTTTAAATGAACCAGATTATTTTTCAAAATTCTATTCGGTTACTCGGATTTTTTAGGGTTTTCCCCTACCTGTAGTATTTTTTTAGTCTGAATATTTACGTTCTTTATCATTAAACTATGTGTTTAAAAATACACTTTTTACTTCCTTTTGGCATTAGTCTCCCCCTAAAAGGTGTAGTACTACATAGTACTATTATTTATTCTGTGGTAGTATAAGTACTATTATTTATTCTGTGGTAATACCTAATACTGAAGGCTGAATAAAAATGAGCTGTTCCATACAAAAATTTCACTGACCTTGGACAAAATGTATGAAACTGCAGATTTTTTTCGTGATTTCAAGTTTGGCCCATAGTAAAAGTTATTTATACAACGTGTAACAAAAAGGTTCAACAATACTGAAGGGTATGTATATACTCATCATTATGAACAACTTTTACTATGGGGCCAACCCCGAAATCCCGAAATTTTTTTTACCTGTTCCATACATTTTGTCCAAGGTCAATGAACTTTTTGTATGGAACAGCTGATTTGTTTCTTGCCATTTGAGGTTTGGCCTCATAGTAAAAGTTGTTCATAATGATGAGTACATACATACCCTTTCGTATTGTTGAACCTTTTTGTTACACATTGTATAATGATGAGTACTTTACATACCCTTCAGTATTACTAAACCTTTTTAACACTTTGTATAATATATCTTCATTAAAAAGCAAAGACAAATCATACCATTTTATAATGCTTTGACTTACAATACTGAAGCTTAAAAGTTCAACACTAGACTAGACGATCTATCTATACGAGTATAATTATGTAGATTTGGAATATTCGAAATGTAAATAAATTACTATAAAGTAGAAGGCGGGCTTGTAGCAATTTTGTATTTTTTTTAAATATGGTTAAACCCAACATGCCCAAATGATGATGTTGAACCAAAAAAACTATATTTTATTAAAATGTATATGTGTATGTATGTGTATGTGTATATGTATGTATGTATGTGTTTGTGTGTATATATTTTAGCTTTTTGTTTTTTAGAAAACGCGATTTTAATTTTTGGATCTATAGAAAGTAAAAGTGTCAAAGTAAATCGGCATTTCGATTAGCAAGAACTAAGAAAATACATTATGTAACCACGTAAAATTTATACCTAATAGATAGATAACAGATAATATTATTTAGTTTTTTGATTTTTAAGATTACAGTATTTCTTTGTTATATTTTTTAAAAAAACTACAAAATTTAGCAATTCAAGCGCTTTCGCATTATCCTCTCTCCCGCTCGCGCCTACCGTTTACTCGTACCTCGCTACAACCCGGCCTTAAGGATTCAATCAAGATTGAAACCTTAGAAGCATGGCTAGCAACCGTTGAGTCACTATCACACGGCTACAGACAGAAGAATGTATAGGTATAGGCGTGATTATCATACTATGTATTATGTATCACAGCGTAACCATCCTTGACATAAGAAATAAGGTGATGGGAGAATGCATGTAAATGTGAATATAAAGCCGCACGCAGTAACTATTGACCTAATATAAAAACGATAACAGGCAATAGTTCCACTGTTAGATAACCTATGATAATTAAGTACAATGAAGTTAACGCCTTTCACGATTAGCTGTTATCTAGAGTTCAATAGGATACGTTGGAAGGTTGTTGGAGAAGGTTATAGGATGAACTGAAAGGGGCAAATTTGAACTTTGAAGACTACTGAGTACGATCACGTTACACTATCAGACTAATATGATAAATCCGAAAGTTTGTCGGTATGTGTGTGTATGTTTGTAGCCTCTTCACGCCAAAGCGGCTGAACGGATTTGGATAAAACTAGGAATGGTGATAGCTTATTTCATCACCACCATTAAAAAAATCTATATATAAATATAAGTGTTAGTTAAGCATGTTAGTCTGTGAAGTATTGACCTTGACGTAAGGGAAGATCAGTCTCTCCTTGATCTTGGCCCAAATGATGCGCGTCATCTCGTCTCCGTCCATCTCCACGATAGGCTTGGAAGCCACCACGCGCTTGGCTGTGCCATCTATCGAGACAAAAAATGATTAAAGTGTTAATTACTAATTAGACATTAATACAATTATTCAATGGACCTGGGTATGTCCTTAAACTGCAACCAGAACCACTGGAGGACGCGCGCGTCCTCTTGGTTAACGGTGGTGAGCATTCTGCGATCCCCAAGCCGCCTGCCAAGCGTGGGGATTATGACAACATCCCTCTATTAAGGGGGAGGCCTTCGTCCAGCAGTGGACGTTTTATGGCTGATGACGACAGTAATTCAGACATTTGAAACATTTAAATAAGGACTTCAACACACATATCAACCAGAAGACGTCCACTACTGGACGAAGGCCTCCCCTTAATAGGAGGGGTGCCCGTCCTCCTCTGGTTCTGGATGCAGTTTTAGGACATACCCAGGTCCATGAGGAAACTTTGTAACTTACGAACGTAACGTACTTAGTATAAGAAAACTTCATAGTCTTGCAGAACTACAATATGCAAGATATGATGCCAATAATTTGGGCATTGTGGTACTTTTGTGTTTAATGTGCTGATGTAATGTATGTATAAAAAACATGTCGGGCTTGCGTATCCATACCATACCAAAGGAAATCAATTGCTGTATTAGTCTCGCAAAACACAAAAATGGCTTGACCAATTTGAATTATTTTTTTGTTTTCTTTTCCAAAATACATTGTTGGTTTACGAATTAAATTTTTGTGGACCATACAAACCCATTCAGTAAGTATAAAAAAAGTATTTGTACAGTTTTTTTTTTTACAAATATTCATGCTCTTTTATACAGGGTTAGTTCTAATCAGTTAGCATCCTTTAAAGGGCATATTGTGTACGTCAAAACAAACAACTTTTACTATTAGGCCAACATTAAAATCGCAACAAAAAAAACAGGTTTCGAGCCATACATTTTGCCCAAGGTTGATGAACTTTTTGTATGGAACAGCTGATATTTTTTCGCCATTTCTATGTTGGCCCCATAGTAAAAGTTGTTGGTTTTGATCTACAGAATATGCCCTTAAAAGTATGCTAACTGATTAGAACTGACAGAGACCCTGTCTGATTGAGACAAAGTCATTGAGATTTATCAATGACTTTGTTAAGGCTGTTTTTCCATCACGGCAATGAAAATAATGCATGTAGATAAGATATAGAGTATAAGTAGGTAAGGGGCCATCCATAAAGTACGTCACACGAATTTCATGATTTTTAGACCCCTCCCCCCTCCTTGTCACAGGTGGTCACATTTGTGAGACCCCCCCCCTCCCTGGTGTGACGTCACAAATTTGCAATTTGACATCTAAAAAAAATTATTATAACAGCAGTTCCACAATCAGTTTCATTTCCATTCAAATTACTTTTTTTTTGTGAAATCAACATCAAATATTTGAAAAAATAACAAATTAATAAACTATTAATTGGATACTATTAACTCATTGGAGTTGTTAACGTCAGCAACATTTGTGGTGTCTACATCTTCTTCATCCAACCATATGGCATCATCATTTATATCATCCAAACAAATAATTTCTCTGGCACGTCTAGCTTAATAATTTAATATTTCGCGATTCAATTTATTAAATTTGAAATGTGATGTCACAAAACTAGGACCCCCCCCCCCCCCCCCGACCCTTGTCCCGGCCCGTTCCGTCCATTTCAAAAAATCTTCCCAGGTAAAAATAAAGTATTTTCACGTACTTTACTGCTCTCATAAAGTATAAAGTACGTATGGCCAAAATAGAGTACAATACTTTATTATAAAGTACGGGTGGCAACCCTAGCTACAGTGCCGGCTTTACCTATGGTGCAGGGTGCGCTGCGCCACAGCAGGGGCTTTGTCTTTGGGGGCCCTGAGCGCCGCTCGCGACCTTTCCAAAGAGCCTGTGTCGCTCTCGGTCGCAGGGAGAGAAACCAATCTACGCTCTCGGCGCTCTACAAATACCCACGCCGCCGTGCGCCCGGTATTATTATTGCACAATTTGCACCCTAATTACCCACCGGTGAAAATTACATTTTCACCAGTTGCGCGTCTAGTGTCTACCAGGCCAGGGTATTGATTCCACCCTGGCGCTACATGGGCTAGAGCCGGCGCTGCCTACCTACTTATTTTTAAGGCTTACCTTTCCGTTACCTGGTCACTTAAGACCCTTCAGACTTTTATTTGAGAACAAGGATCGGAACTCGACACAATACTGGTTTTCAAAATGTAAGAATGCCAGTACAAGTTATTGATGCTGCAATAATTTACTGGTTCTGTACTGGATCGTTAGTGCATGCTGTTGTTGCCATGGCAGTTAATGGCCAAAACCTTGGGTGCGTACCATTGTGATGTGTCTTAGTGAAAATAACTTATTTTTATAGTACCATTTAATATTTAGTACCTAACATAATGTATGTACTTATAAGGTTATTTCTCAAATATTGTGAGTAGGTAAAGTACCTATAACGGTGGTATAATTTACGGCATTTATTTACTGTGATTAGGTATGTTGTCACGGTAAATGTCCCGTAAAATAATCATAGAACGACAACAAGTTATTTAAAAAAACAATTGACTTTAAAGCAATCGATCACTTGGATGACATATTTTTTCCAGTTATTTTGATTTTAAAAAATACGGGACCAATCTGAAAATATAGGCAATTACCTACCCATTCAAATAAAAATTAAAACAATTCTGTCTATAAACGCCGGAGTTATAACAAACATAAAAAACAACCGAATTGAGGATCTCCTCCTTTTTGAAGTCGGTTTATGAACAACCGTGAGAGTTGAAAACACGGATGAATCCGACCATGGCGGTTAAAAGGTTAAATACCTTATGCACATTTTACTTTAATTTAAAGACCATTTTTCAAGTTACGGATATAAGATATTATGGAAGTAACACAGACACGTCATACTCTATTTAAGGGCAGTGACTAAAATGCTACTGGGTAGGTACATAATATAAACAATACCTATACTTTTTCTTAGCAGTCGGGTAAACATTTTTACTGTTTTTATGACTATCCACTAAGTAGGTATGTGTTCATACTAAAATTCAGATTATTAAAAAACCTGGACTTTGATCGGTACAAAATGTATAAAATTCACGTCAAATTAATAGCAATTAGATTTTATTAGACCAATTGCCAGCCAGTTGGCTGCGATCTCACATGTGTGGTATTACCGGCAGGGTAAAGTGATAACAGTGGTTATCTAACCATAAAAATAAAGTTAAAAGATACTTACAATTTCTCGATTTTATGATGCTAAGTTCAGTCACACTTTTCAATAATTGTCTCGCATTGTTTCCAGCCATTTTTCAAGTTTACGTGGCGCTCTTATTGTAATATTCTACACTCACACTTGGCGACAAAACGGCAAGTGCAAGGATCAGTCAGCTGCTGCCAATCAAGCGTGCGTGAACGAGAGGTTGAATGACGAATGAGTGAGAGAGAACGACAGAAATAAAACTGGGCGCCTGCGCGTGGAGTGGGGTGGTAGTGATGAGCGCTGTTGTATCGATTTTTACATTGATGCGCTATGAATGTTGCTTCCGATTTATTTTGAGATTTTAACCTACCCTTAGGTACCTTTTGCAAATTATGTATAATATAACAGCTAAATATGTGAACTTATGACAGTGACAATTTATATATCGGCATTTGTATAAAAAATATGTCGGTAAAAGTAGTTCAATTACATTTATAATGCATAGAGACTGTTTACGCCTACGCTATTTCAATTATCAAATACGCACGCTCGCGTTATCTAGTTTTTAAGAGTGATATTATTTGTAAGGCACCCTCAGTGCACTATAAACTACGACAAGAACAACATCTGTTCCCGCACCTCATCCAAGATATTTGTACGAGAAGACAATATACGCTGTCAAGGAATTTGGAATTTTCATTTGTCCACCTGGATACATACAGAGACTAGAGATTGAAATAATCAACTTGTCGACTATCATATAAAATATGTTAAAGAGGCGTTACGCCAGCCCCCCTAGCCCGTGCCGAGGACTAATTGGTCTTTCCCCGCGCGGGAACGTGATAAAGCTAGAATATGGATACGTCTGTCTCGTTTTCGCGGGGAAAATAGAGTGGATAGACTTTTATCACGGCTCGCGTGCTAGGCGGGCAGAAGAAAAAGTTAATTCAAGTAGCAAGTTGATATTGAATAAACCGATCAATAGGAAATTTTGAAAATTCTTAAGGTAATCTTAAGGGTGCAATAAAAGTAATCGAGTACTATCGATACTAAATCGAGACTGAGGAATGAAGATACATCCCTATAGTACTTAGCTTGAAAAACTATTTTGGGCCACAGTGTATCAAAGCTAGTGTAGCGACTACCAAATCCCAATCTTCACTATTAAATATTATCCTATCGGTAATAGTATTGTTCAACAACCTATGGTTTAAAGAAAAAGTATTCATTTGAAACTAACATGTCTTACATGTAGTTTTGTAATGCCCGTGTCTCCCTACACCTACGTCACCGTTCTTTTATTTATTTACCGATCTAATGAGAAATAGGTAGTTGAAACAAAACTTTCAAATCCAAAATCGCGTCTTATTTTGTAACTTAAGTCCTCTGAGATTTTTCGGTTTTATCGTGTAAGTATTAAATAACATTAAAACCTTCCCTTTCTAAGGAACCGACTTGGCAGATTATTTACATTATTTGATTGACTACGCGCAGAAATTACATCGATAGACATAGAGCACAACACTAGGTGCTGGCATAATTTTTTACTGTGTTCCGAGTTTCCGACGCACGCGTGCGCTTCGGGTGAACCTCTCCCCCCGGCAGCGGCGCCCGCCCCGCTAGATAACCCATCGTCGTCGCCGGCCGGCGCGCTGCATCAGCCGGTAGACGTGCCTGTGTGTGTTTGGTTGGATTGTGTTGTGTGCTTCAGTCGGCCACCGCAGCCGAGTAGCTATTGCGAAAACGTAAGCCAATAATTTATATTTATTTGGACCAAGCGCCGCAGCCAGATCATACTCTCATTGACACCAATTTCACATAATCAATATCCTCTTTCATACAAAACCCTAGTCCCTTACCCTACTTTGTACTTGTGATCGACTCGCATGCAGTTGCTTCGTCGCATCGTATCCAGCTCTCCGGCCTTTTTTATTTTAAGGCTACCCAATTATAACAGCATAGCAGTATTCGTTCGTGTCAGATTTTTTCGCAAATTTTTTACTGTTTCCTCTGTGGGTAGTTTAAAAATACATACATGCTCTAAATAATGGCTAATTTTACCTAACATCTGCTTGTGGATGTTGCAGATTGTGCAAAATGTTATTATGATGTGTTGGGTCGACCTGTCACTTTACTCGATCACATTTTTACTTAGAACTATTAATTTTAAAGAATAATAATTACCACGTTTATTACAAACTCCAAATTGTAATACAAATGTAGTGCCTATCATGCCCACCTAGTAGAGTCTTTTCTATTTTATAACGCTATAAGGTTGAAATTCAACAAAAGAAAATAGGTGATATTATGTGGGAACCCACCTAGGTAGGTACTCATTGTTCTTTACTCGTAATTAAATAGGAACGGACTCGATTTTTCAATCGTTCGCATGGTTTCCGCATACGAATATAACCAACTTTCAAACGATATGGTTTGAAATTCGATCATATTCGTATACGTAAATAATTATTGGGGTCTATAAATAAATAAGGACATAGGTACCTAACTCACTTCACTTTACTCGATTTTTAAATTTTAACATTACGCAAACAACAACTCTTCAAATATTATGTTCACACTAAAAGCAATAATTATGATAAAAACGTTCATTGTTTTGATAGGTAGGTATTAGAGTATGGTTGATACTAAAACAACATGACTTGGCCAAAATAGATAACACACTCCTCCCTCTATTATTATTTGGCGAAGCTGCTGAAAACCCGATTCAGTGAGAATCGAGATTTTGAAGTTATAGCGATGAAAATTTGTATTTGAATAGTTAATTTAAAATAAGAAATGCTGTTTTCAATATTTTTTTGACAGGGATGAATTAAGAGGGTAAAATGAGGGATGAAATGTTGTATGGAAATTTCTCTGTTTTTGAAGTTATAGTGAAAAAAATTGATAGTTATTTAAAAAAACAATATTTTTTTGACTCGTACCTATTTTGCATGCTTAAGGTCTAAAAGGGCGGGTGAAACCAGTGAGTTGAAATAAAAGGGTAAAAACATCTTAGGGTGAAACTTCGTACGGAAAGTTTGTTGTTTTTAAAGTTATTGCTCGGGATGATTTAAAGTGGTGAATGTTGGGAGGAAAATAAGATTTGTAATTAACCCAGCGGTATGGAAGTTACGAGTACTTGGGAGTGGGGCGATTTTTTTCCGTACGCGGACGAAGTCGCGGGGGACCTCTTAAAATATTTTTTTGACAGGGATGAATTAAGAGGGTGAAATGTTGCATGGAAAGTTATCTGAATTTGAAGTAATAGTGAAATACATTAAAAAAAACAATTATTTATTATACTGCGGTATGGAACATACGAGTATTTTGGAGCGGGCGATTTTCTTCCGTACGCGGACGAGTCGCGGGCGACCTCTAGTTAATGTATAATTGTATTGATTTCTATAGTTTTTTTTTAGTTCTGTTGAACCAAGTATTTTTACGAGGCAGTCATTTTGCCGCTTTTTACTAAGTACCTATGGTAGACGAAAACAAAAAATGCATTTCTTTGACGGTGTACCTGATTTGCCATTTTGCATTTAATATTTGTTAGGAAATCTGTCATCATAATTTAAATTCTGTGAAAATTTCTATATAGGTACTACTTTTGTCAGTTTTAAGTTACAAGGTATTAAAGTTAGGATAGGCATACACGCGGTGCAGGCCTATTAATAGGGTTTCGTTGGACGTTACAGGTAAGGAACTCTAAAAATGCCATTGATAACCAAGCCTACTTTCTAATAGTAGATAATCTTTATATTTTATTATAGTGGTAAAATCGTACAGGTAGAAATATCGGAATAACCGAAACAATGCGCACCCTGGTTGCGCAATCTGGTTGGCCTAGTTTTAATTCCAAACAAAGAGAGAAAATACTTCTAAGTTGTTTCTTTGTTTAAATGCTCACCAATGATATTATAGGATGCTCACAAAGGAGCTACTATTGGTAACCTTCCGAGATAGAGTTTTACAAAAAGAATAAGGACTGAAAACTTTATTATATGGGGAGATAATAATTATTATTGAAGACTCAGAATGAAAACACTGAGGTGTAACTAATTCTTCTTTTCAACAGACTTCAAAAAAGGAGGTTCTCAATTCGACTGTATGTTTTTTTTGTATATATGTTACGTGATTACTCCGCCAATTATGAACTGATTTTTATGATTATTTTTTTGTTTGGTAGGTAATAGGTACTTCAGAAGTGGTCCCATATAAACTTTATCGAAATCGGTTTAGTAGTTTGGTTTTTAAATCAACATTACTAGAAACTATGAAGATGTCATCCAGGTATTCGCAGTTGAAGTCGGTTGTATTTTGTTTTAAAAGCGTATTAATAATTATTATTATTAATGATAAGATTAGAATTTATTTTGCAATTGCATATTAACTAAGTGGGCTAGTATGATAAGATTATACTCCCTGATATACCCACCAAAAACTTTCCTCCGTCAATATTTTCAGTAGAGGTGGTGCAGTATTTTCAGTTCAGATGATAGCCTTTTGATTATTTTTGAAATTACCAACACGCATTATGACTTGATTGCACGGCGCTTCGTAGCTAATGCTTCGTGCTAATTCTTGTTGCTTACTCGTACTAGACTACTAGTAACACTGAAGAGAGAAGTAAAAAGTAGGGCCTTTGCTTTTCTGTGACTAGTACCTTTCAAGTACATATATATCGATGGTGTAAACTTACTAATTAGTGCTTAATATTATAGTAAGTGACAGTGCAAGTCATAGAGATAAATACATATAACATCATTGATGATAGGCGTCAAAGCTTGAATTAGTTGTCAAGCTTATTTCAGGCGAGGCTTCCTTGAAGCGGAAACTTCAGATCTAGTGAAACATATAACATCATTGGTGCAAGTGAATAGAATCTGATCCTATTTCCTATTTGTTCCTATTTTTTTTTAGCGACAAGTGTCATATTAGTATTAGCCGATTAGTACTAATGAGAAGTACGAAGCCCGTGTATTAATGCATTTTAGTCAACGAAATGTGTGCAGTTCATCATGGTAAAATATTTGTAAATTCATAGTTTATGAGCTCATTGGAGTCTCTTCTTTTTGCGAAGCGTATTGTTTAATTACTTATTAGATGGTATTATTATCTCGACGTTATTTTTCGCTATAATGCTCCTAAAGCAAAGACGACAGTAGGGTAGAAGTAGTTTGAATAATTACTATCTCAGCTGCAGGCGGAATGCAATGCAAATGCGGTCAAGGTTGTGGCATTAACCATGATTTACTTAGATATGCATTCCAAACGCTGACTCATAATGTTATATTATGTAAATATGACTTGCTTTAAGCTGCACTACATTATATCTTTCTATAAATTCTATCTAAGCAAGTTAAGCTAACATAGTCAGTAGCTATACTTTCTTTTGCATTCGCTCTTAGTCTTTGTGTAGGGTAGGTAGGTATTATGTTCTGGTTTGTTAATAATGTCACAGATTATATTATAATAGTACTGCGTAATAATGTTGAGGCTGCTTTTTAAACGACTTCAAAAAAGGAGGAGGTTCTACGTTCGACATAGAGGTGTTCCTACCTCTATGATTTTATGTATGTTCACCGATTTCTCCGTCAGTAGCGTACTGATAAAAACAAAATTTAAAGGGTATAGTCTCGAAGTGGTCTTATATTAATTTGAAGAGAGTAGTTTTTTTTTGAAAAGTTACTTGTTACTAATACAAACCAAGGAATAAGGTTTAAAGTGATTAATTCATTCCGTCCGCGTACGGAAAAAATTGGTTCCGCTCCCAAATACCTATCTTCTATACCGCCGGGTTATTTACTTATTTTTTTCTTCCCCGTTTTATCCCTTTAGATCAACCCTGGCATAAAATATTCTTGCTATGTTTTAAAAAGTCTATCCAAATATCATCATTATAACCCAAACTATAATTTTAAAAACAAAGAACTTTCCATATAAAGTGTCATCCCCCATTTCACCCCCTTAATTCGATCCTGTCGCAAAATCCGTTCTTAGCTGAGTTTTCAAGGACTTTTCCTACCCATAAACCAAACATACCTGCCAAATTTCAGCGTCAGTAGTTTTCGAGATTTCGTGTTTAGTCAGTGAGTGATGAATGAGTGAGTGACCTTTCCAGAGTTTATTTGTTGACTAGTATATTTTTAATTAATAATCCTACCCTTCCAGCTTTTAGAGAGATTTCAAGATGTGCGGGTGCGTACGCATTCTGCGGGCTGGCAAGCCCTTGCGGAGGCTGCACTGCCGGCTGTCGAGCACAGCTTCCGCGGCGCCGCCGACCCCCGGCGTGCCTTACAGCAAACTCAGCATTGGGGTACCTAAAGAGATCTGGCAAGGCGAACGAAGGTAGCCTCACTTGAAAATAGATAATTTTAGTTCCTCTGCAGGTCACTGTGCCCAAATACTGGCTGAAATCAGTATAACTTTGCTAACATTAATATCAAAGATCATCCACTAGACGAATCTTGGGATTACCTCTGTCGTTTTGAGTTTACCAAGCCCACAGATTTGCGTTTTACGGACCTGCAGGGCTAACATGCGCACCGCGAGAAAATTTTGTCGTGTCTTTATGTCGTGCGAAAACGAGACAAACTTATACAGATTCGTAGCCTTGTCCTGTTTTGTAGAATCGAGGAAAATTTTCTCGCGGTGCGCATGTTAGGCGCTTTGGCTTATCAAGCATAGATGATTTGAATTCTCAGTGTAATAATATATAGTACTGAGTTTGGATTATATTAAAAAGTAAGGGATGTTACTAATACCATAGATTAAGTATACTAACACTAATACTCAGTTACTTTCTCTTATACAGAATGTTAAAAAAATTGCTGTTATACAGCGACAGTATTTTATCATTGTCGCTGTTGTTATATAGAAAAATTACTCTCTCGACGAAATGAATGGAACAGCTGATTTTTAATCGCGATTTCTGAGGCGGGCCCATATTATAAGTTGTTCATAATTATCTAGTAGGTACCTATATAGGCACTATTATATCCTAGAATATGTTCGTCCTCCAAATGAACACCTTGTTTAATATAACTTGTTCTTCATTACCTATCTTCGTTTGTTTTTTATAGTTCTATTTTTAATTTTGTTCTAGAGTCGCTGTAGTACCAGCCGTAGTTAGCAAATTGGTGAAAAAAGGATTCAGTGTGAACATCGAGGAAAACGCTGGAGCTTTTGCGAATTTTCCCAATAAGGCTTACGAGGAAGTCGGTGCCAAAGTTACTAGCTTGAAGGATACATTCCAGTCAAGTAAATAATTATACTTGTATTACCTATTCGTATTGTTATATCTACTAATTATGTAGCGCTGAGTGGGGCTACGCTCAAGCGGTCCCTGCAAGAGGATTAATTTATAGGGTCACTGACCTTCCAGGGATCAACGACTGCCTCACTTCCATTTCCGACTTCAAAACGCGTTCCTAATAAAACCGAGCGAGATATGAGTGCTTTTTGTGCTTTTTTGCCCTATCCAGAAATACTGGATGGATATTGTGACGGGCAAGGTCAAATAAAACAACAGAGAAATAAACAAATAAAACTGCTATATGTACTCGTTGTAATACGTAGAAGGTACTGTTATTTATTCTGTGGTAATACTAACATATATTTAGGAATACATTAATACATTCTTACTACAGGCATAGGTAGTGGAGCGTTGCGGGAGGGATAATATAACACGTGTTGATGACAGTGATATTGACGCCGACGGAAGTAACGCGTCATTTGACGTAAAGAAAACACCGCACCGCTCCACTACAGCACGAACCTACTCTGTTAAGGGCTATGCCTGTAGTAAATCTGTAATACATATGCATTGTATAAGAATTTTTATTTATTTTATTTATGTACCTACTCAGTGGCTTCATTGTAGTGTTTTTTTTCCAGATATTATTTTAAAAGTCCGCCCATTGGTAGATACTGAAGTACAACACGTCAGAGATGAAGGAGCCCTCATATCGTTTTTGTATCCAGCTCAAAATCAGGACCTCATCAAGAAACTTGCTGCTAAAAAAGTTGATGCTTTTGGTAAGTTCTTCAGTATACTATAGCCATCATTCAATTTTAAACTTTAGGGATGCACCGCCCGACTGCTCGAACTGATCGGTGGGCGTGGCTAAAAAACATGCTCTCTTCATCAAACAAAGGTGGGAAAGGGAGAAAGAAAGAGAAATGAGCGCGCAAATTTTTTCATGTCGACATTTGGCTGCAGGATTGTGATGAATAAACTACTGAACTAATTTAATCCAAATAAAGTTATTTGACATTTGGATGGACTAAACTATGCCGCTAGATACATTATTTTAGAGATTTCGTACTCCTCATGTTATTTATTTACGTCCAAAGTGGCGTTATTGAGCTAAAATACAAGATGTTTCCTGGCTCATAACTTTCATGTTTATTAACTTTTTACTTTCTTATCAATTTACAATCCTTGATAATTAAGAGACAAATCGATATAATACTTAATCTTAGACCTACAACATTACATAGTGGAGTAATATTACATCCCCGTTTCTATGAAGAAGTGACCGGCTTGTTTACTCTTACTCCTAGAGCTTAGTTTTTCAGTAAAGGTCGCTCTAGCCGTTAAATTTTAAGCCTTATACCCAGATTTTAGAGTTCTTAGGAGGTTTTGTTACCCGAGGTATCTTTGTTTTGTAGCAATGGACTGCATCCCGCGGATAAGTCGAGCGCAGGCGTTCGACGCGCTGAGTTCCATGGCAAATGTAGCTGGTTACCGCGCGGTCATCGAGGCGGCAGCGAACTACCCGCGGTTTTTCTCGGGTAAGAACATTGAGCTAATATATAACAATAGAGTCACAAACGTGCAAAAAAATGTCCGCACCGAAACTCGGCGCACGACATAAAGTGCACCGACTTTTGAACGACTTGAACTACGATAAGACACAAGCGCTCAAGCATACACTAAACACTATACAAGCGACATAACGTCTAAATTCGAACAATCGTGAACTATATAATGCACGTATAGGTATGTACAACGGCACTCGGACGTTTTTTGACTGTTTTCACTTGGAGATTGTGACTCATTAGATATATGCTCAATGGGTAAGAAACACGCCTATACAAAAAATAACACAATTATACAAAAAATAACACGACTTTACAAACAATTACGACTATACAACCAAAAGTCACGCGCACATACACAAAAATCGCGTATTTATGGCGCGAAACGTTACTATCAGAAGTATCTATTTACAAACTAGTGGTAATATTGAATCTTATTACGTTCCTCACTACTAATTGTACACAATTATTATCAAAAATGAAAAATCTTTCACGGTCATTACAGCATCAGTTCCTTCGTCCAGCAGTGGACGTTTTATGGCTGACGACGACAGCATCAGTTAAAATATTTTGAACAAAATTAATATATTTTTTTGCATAAATATTTCATAAATTTTTATTATTTCACATAAGTTACATAAATGAAAAAAAAACTTTCTTTGCCACATTGTAATAAAAGTTATAACTTTATACTGGAATGAGCAACCCTAATAATTTAGATGTAGGTAGGTAATATGATTACTTCATTACCCTCCAAATACGTACATGTCTTATTAGTCATAACTTTTATTCAAGAATATTATAGCTGCGCCCCGCCCTTTCGCCCGCGAATCCTGGATAAAACTAGCCTATGTTTTATTCCAAGCTACCACTATATCGAATTTCATTAAATTCCGTTCAGCCGTTTCACCGTAAAGGAGTAACACACAAAAGCACGCACTCACACCGACAAACTTTCGCATTTATAATAGTGTATAATAGTAGTGTGATGTGAAATTCTCTACCTATAGAGTCTTTTGGTATATTATTGGATTACCTTCATTTAGTTCAATGTCAAGGAACCTGAATATTTATGAGTAATTGTGTCTGTATCGTGTAACCGTCTGCTAAACATTAAACACGTGTCAAATAGTTTATCTTCACGGTGGATAAATGAGTCTCACTCGCTTGAACTCTACGGGCGCGCAAAGGACGTAACTTTTTCTCTCGATTCCGGATCTCTACACTTTAATATCTCTTGTAATGTACTTACTTTAAATACTCAGTTCAAAAATTGTCTTCAGAACGTGTAGATGTCGCAGCCGAATTGTAGAATTCGCCGTTTTACATAATGGCTAGCCATTTTACAAAACCGAGCCGTTTCGTAATACGGCGGCGGCTCAACAACGTTTAGCCGGATTGTCACTGCGATACGTTCTACAATACGGCGGCCTATGCTTAGCCGAATTGTAATAAAGTTGTCTACGATACAAAATGCTTACCATATTAACAAATTAATGTGGTATTAAAAAAAATATTAAAATGTTTAAAAAGGGTACTTGGTAAGTCAGTAGTAGCCAAATAAAATGATTGAACCAAATAAAAAAGTGTAATTTAGGTTATCAAAGCGTCAAAGCACCGCGAGTGTCCAAAATTTGAACTAAAGATTGCCAAAGCGGCGGATCATGACCCGCTCATTTATGGCCATGTTGTAGATCGCGAAGCACGCATACAATGCAGCGGCCTTACTTTCAGCCGTAATACAATCTGGCTAAACGTTGATACGTCGCTTTATATAACGGCTCTGTTTGTATAATGGCTAGCCGTTATGTAATACGCCGTATTCTGCAATTTGGCTGCGACATAGATATTATATGAAATTAGTTCGTCTTTCAGCATGAATTCGGTATCTTTTGTTTGTTTTCATAACAGCGAAATACCACTGAACTGACTAATTATCACGATAAATTACGAAACTGACATCTGATCACTGGGGTCGCAACATAGAATTGCAGTATAGCAGCTCGTGGCGTAGCTTGTCTAGGTGATTCTAAACGATCACCGATGTTAAGCAACGAACGGTCCGGCCAGTCTTCGGATGGGTAACCGTGAGTGGCATTTATTTCTGAGCGCTACCGTTGGTCGGATGACATGTTAAATTGTTGGTCCCGGTTTTTGTTCTAGTTTCTATATCAACAACCGTCAGTCATGTCAGAGGCCTTCGGGTGGCACATTAACTCTGACACTAGGGCTGGCCACTCAGCCTATACGAACTTTTTTTTAGTACTAGGATTAGCTTTTGTACAGAAATCCTGACAGATTGTTGCTAGCTGGCAACCAATGACCAAGTAAAAAAAGAACTAAAAAATAAATACTAAAAATTAATAGGTTGTAAACATAGTTGCATTTCTTGGTATCATACATTTATTAGAACAAGCTGTACCTACTTTCTACTACTTAAATGTTTACTACGCATTTATAATGTATAAATAAATAATAGTCTTTCGAAGCATATTAGTTACCTACGTAAGTAATTTATTTCTCACATAAGTGAAATTTTTATGTAATTTGTTGTTGAGGAAATAAAATTATTTAACCCGAAGTAGGTACCTAACCAAGATTTTATAAAAAAAAAAGATTGCTCTAGAGGCATTATCCAGCAAGAAAATAGGGTCGCAGACCGGATTCCCTCTTACGCGTGGTTGTGGTGCAGGTCAGATGACAGCAGCAGGCCGCGTGCCGCCGTGCCGCGTGCTCGTGGTGGGCGGCGGCGTGGCGGGGCTGGCGGCGGCGGCGCAGGCGCGCTGCATGGGAGCCGCCGTGCGAGCCTTCGACACGCGCCCCGCCGTGCGCGAGCAGATCGAGAGCCTCGGCGCGCAGTTCATCACCATGGACATGAAGGTAACGTAGAACACGCTGGCTCATACTTGGGCCTAACGGTACGATGCGCCCGCGATCCTTACAGCATATACCATTGGAGGTGGCTAGCCAAGGCTTTAACGGTGGGCGTTGATCCTCTGCCAAGAGGTATATGGTCACTAGCCATATCATATAATCGTACTGTTTGTGTGTGTGTGAGTTTGTTTGATGTTTGTTGTTTTTAGTTTGCGCTCATACGAACATGAATTTTTGACAAAAAACTATGTAGGCAGATTGTTGCCATTGACGTCTCCAATGGTATATGCTAGAAGCCGCATACCTCGTTACATAATGAAGACAAATAAGTCTTGTATCTCTATAGAATACGACAACATTTACAAGAATTACTATTACAAGAAGATTACAGTATTTTATTTCATTGTAGGGACTTGTAGACTAGAGAACTAAAAGTATTCCGCTAACTTAGTAATAAGTTTAATGGAAACTAGATTCAAAAATCCTAGGAGTTGGTGTCTTACGCAGGCACCGTCAAATTTTGTGCGCGAAGTGTAATTTGAACGAACGGGCATTGAACGAAAAACTTTCGAGTCGTTCAGTCGGGCTTCTATCTGCGCCACGCTGTATAATTACGTCAATTTTTGCAATACTTCACCTACTAAAGAAAATAAAACCCTCCAAAAATCACTAAGAAGATTTTTAAATCGACCTACTCTAGATTTTTTATCTCTCTCTTTCTTTCTCTCTCTTTCTCTTATCTTTATATACTTCTCCTTTGTTTTGTATTCTTGTATAGTCTTGTGTAATAGTAGGTATGAACGTCTCAAAATAAACGCTGTTTATCGCGAATCGCAATACTTTACAGGATAACGATTTAAAAATATTTCGTTTACAAATTTCAGTAGTTACATATCCAAGTTACCATAGAGGTAGAAACTCTATGTAGTAGTTCCTACTTCTATGTACGTAGTTCCTGCCTCTATGTAAGTTACTAACATTGTATTACACGATTTTATGTATTTACACTTTACAGCCATGCATTATTATAGCAGTCTGAACATACCTAAGTTACTATTTTTGTGTACAAGCGTTGACATTTCCTTGTATATAATTATTATGTACCTTATAACATTACGACTAAGAAAAGAATTAGTTTAACAACCTTGAAATATTTAGCTAGACTATACTCTCCGCATCGTGTCTAGAATAACAGTAGACAATCTATTTTGTATCACATAAATTATTCAAAATACATTTATAGTCTCATCTCGTATAATTTCTATATCAACGTAACTAGGAAACAGGATAGTTGTATTATTATTTAAAAAACCTATCAATTTCTTGACCGCAGAGCAAATATTTTTTGTTATATATATTTTTTACCTATTATTAATCAGCAAATATTTCAACGTCTGAATTTTGCCCAGCGAGTGCGAGTACAAAAACAAAATTAAAAAAAAAATCAAATATTTTTTTAGTGTATGAATTTGTTTTGTTACATTTATTGAGAAGTTTTTTTTTCAAAAGCTATAATAATAATATAATAATAATAATTTATTTATTCATAATTATAATAATTAACAATATATTAAATTATGCGTCGGACTCCGGACAAGGAAACCCGTTTCCCGGAGCCGAAAAGCTGGTAAAATAGTACAGTAGGCACAGTGTTGTACCTACATTAGCTGCATTTGAGACGTTGTTAGCTATCAATAACCTTTTTACGTATTTGTATCCGTTTTATCTTTAGGCTATTTGACTTAATTGAAAATATGTTACAAATTCATAAAATCCTAATAAATTGCAGCCTAAAAAAGCATATCTATTTATTTTTAGACTAAAATAAGTTTATTTTCTGCAAAAAAAACTAAAATAAAATTTATTTATTTTGAAGTTTGCTCACGTGATGCGAAACACTGTGATTGGTGGCAACTTTTGTGACGTCACACCGAAGTAAACAACGAGATCTAACGTGCATTTTCATCACGATTACAGTGAAATAAAGCTATTTTAAGTGAGTTACCACAGATATTTCTTACATAAAACCCTTCTTAAAACCTTTCTTCTTCTTCTTCTAGATCTTTGCCTTGATCGCTTTCTTTCGCTTGTTGTTTACTTTGGTGTGACGTCAGATAATTATGTCATGTGATCCAAATCGCGTTATGGCGCAAATTTTTCTCATTCAAACTCTCACATTGATTTTTACCGAAAATACGACAGATCTCAAGGAAATATTGATGTGATGTGCATTAAATATAGTAAACATTGAAAACAGTTTCCCAATAGTAGTCAAACACCCTATTATGGTTTAATTTATATCATATTCTTTCTACACTAAAGACCTATCATGTGGTCAGACACAGATAACCACACGCTATGCCAGTTATGTACCTACCTAATGCTTAGGTATAGTTTACAAATTACTTCGCGTTTCAGTTTACCTACTTAACCACAGCATACACGATCATGTGTCCTATCCATTGTGCCTTTTTCATAAGATCAAAATTCACTGTGGGTTCTGGGTTCAAATTGATGTTTTGTGCTTCTAATTTTCAGCTGTCAGTTGTGTTTATACAAGTTTTCTTTTCAGAGGTGGGTGTACCCTAATCCTTGTGGTTGGGGTGCACCGGCCACCCTCGCCTTGGCAGCTCGCCAATGGTAATTTCATAAATAAAACATTAGTGTTTAGCATTTTTTTGAGATCTTAAATTCCAAACATATATTGTTACATTATTGAAAGGTCAGGTGAAGATTGACACTGGTTATCAAGGCCAGCTTTGTAACTTTAAATTTTATGGCTCCAGACTCCAGCTACATACAAAATGCTCGCTGTCAATCTGTTCTCTCTTGATCTGACCTTTATTCTAAGATTGCGCATTGATAACTTATAGACATCATCAAAAATGCTTCCAGTGGAAAGATACTGAACATTTCAATTGTTTGGTCTCAGGTTCCAGAATGAGTAGATGTCATTTCAATTTGTGTCAATGCCTTGTATCTTATTACGCGCTAAATTGTTTCATGAGCTAGTTAAACAAACATGTTGACGAGCTCTCTGTTTACCACTAGCACTAGGTATTACCATCATTACATCATTATGTTTTCTTTTTGTTAACGTTGTCATTTGACGGAGTAGGTGACTTTCAGGAATAAAAAATTGAGTTTTTTTGTTTGATTTAGATTTAGTGCACTCTGTTATCTAGTCACGTCAGCTTTGTAAACTTTTATAAGTTTGTTGCATACATACTTTCATTAACGTTTAAAGTAAATATAAATAAGTTGCAAGGTCAATAGATGTACGTAGATGCTATAATATTTATTTATGTTGTATATTAGGTGCAATTTGCAAGCACCCACAAAACGATAGCGTTTTATTACTGATAAAAATGCGACACAAAATCAAATGAGATTACGTTTGCTGTTATTGCTTACCTATATTAAATACCCCCGTGTTAATCCCAATTTATGTTTAACAAACAGGAAGAAGGCGCAGGCGCAGGTGGTTACGCAAAGGAGATGAGTCAAGAGTTCCTTGACGCCGAGAGGGCCCTGCTCGGCAAAGAAGCCAGGACTTCTGATGTAGTTATCAGCACGGCGCTTATCCCGGGGAAACCGGCACCAGTTCTCATTCTAGAGGTAAGAAACAACTTAATTCATTCACAGAATTTATACCCTTATACTGCGCTCCATAATAGGCTAGATGCGTTTTTTTTTTATTGTCCTATTAAAATGTGGCCCATAAATATAGATAATTAATGAAAATCTGATCAAAAATAAGCAACTTATAAGCATTTTAATATCATGCTAGACAGAGAGGCGAAACAGCAAATCGTGACGTCACTTTTCTGTACGCCATATAAATTCTATTCTGACGAGTAAGGCGTGACGTCATTTTTTGTTTTGTGGGAAAGGGACAGAGTTGTCTCTACCAAAAACTTTAAACGCTTATTTATCAGAACATTATTAACCGATTTAAATATGTTTTCAATAAACACTTAAATTACTAAAATTACTTACTTAAATTCTTCATCAAAGCTATTGGTTTCAACGATATAAACATCAGTCATCTACCCTATTTCACTCTCTATTTACGTAAATATTTGCGGGATAAAAAGAACCTGTGTGTCGTCGTCAGCCATAAAACGTCCTTTGCTGGACGCAGGCTCCCCCCCCCCCCCCCCCCAACACCCCTCTATAAAGGAGGAGGCGTTCGTCCAACAGATACATTATCTAAGTCAAAATAAAAATCAATAATGTGTGTATGAAGCCTATAATAGGCTAGATGATAAATGAAGATGATAAATATAGCTGATTAATGAAAAGAAAATGAAAATCTGATTAAAAATAAGTAACTTATAAGCATTTTAATATCATGCTAGACAGAGAGGCGAAACAGCAAATCGTGACGTCACTTCTCAGTACGCCATATAAATTCTATTCTGACAAGTAAGGCGTGACGTCATTTTTTGTTTTGTGGGAAAGGGACAGAGTTGTCTCTAACAAAAACTTTAAACGCTCATATATCAGAACATTATTAACCGATTTAAATTATTTTTCCAATAAACATACTATATTTACTTAAATTCTTCATCAAAGCTATTGGTTTCAACTATATAAACATCAGTCATCTACCATATTCATTGCATCAATTAACCCAATATCAAATAAAACTACATTGAACCAGTTAGGTACTATATTGTTACTTGGCTACATACTGTAATAATAAAACGTTTATCGCGACCTGCGTTCATTGACCTGTGAAGTCTCCAAATGCCATCGATAAGGTAATATTTTATTACAAAAATGTTTTGATACTAGAATGAAGGTTTATAAGTAGAACTGCACAATAATAATTATCAATTCCAAAGTAATTTCTATTCGTTACAACTAACGACTGAACAATTTTAAATGAAAATTGGCAAGGTATGGTAATCCACTAAGTATACAGAATAAGTACGTTTCCGTGAAAAATACACACAAACCGAAGAGTCACGGGATTGGCTGATAAAACTGCGGTCGTAGCTAGTCTAAAAAAAACCAAGAGTTGTACAAAATATCCAATGGCAATGGATTTCTCGTAGTTTCTCTCTCATATCAAACAAATAAAATATTTATTGCACAACACAGAGCTTCAGTGTATATATTTAAACAATACCTATGCACAGCCATGTGTCTATCTCTCTCTTTTGCACACACGGCTATGTGTTCAATATTTGTTATGGTGATGTCATTTACTATGACACACGAACGACATGACATCTCGAACGATTATCCACTCAACATTATTGGACATTACAGCACAAAGCGAACCGACAAATACTGGCATCGACAACTCTTTGGTTTTAACACTCCAGCAAAAAATTGAATCACAAATAGAAAATTTGAATTCAGCTCATGAAGAAATTGCTAATCTAAACTCTGAAATTTACAGTCTCAAAAAAGCTTTAGCAGAGAAAGATAAAAACATAATTTTCTTAAAAAAAGTTACTTACGACACGAGTACAAGTAGCACACCAAAAATAAAACATACTGTATCAACACCTATGGCCAAACGCATTATCAACATACAAATGAAAACACCAAGAATATCACCGCTACATTCTAACGTTACAGTAAGACTTATACCAAAAAATATGAATTTGATAAGCTCACAATCTACCACAACACCAATACTTACTGACAAAGACAATATCCTGTGCGATACGAAGCTGGGACGTACTACAAAAAATTACGACGTGACCTTGAAACAGAGTCGTCCAAAGAAGAACCCCCAAATAATAATCTTAGGAGACCAACAAGTAGCCGGGTATGCCGAGAAAATGATGAATCAAAGAAGACAAAATAGATGGAATGACACTTACGATGTAACTGCTTTAACAAAACCTAATGCAACGACGGCTCATATTCTGACTAGTGTGGAGAACATAATGGAGTCCCTGGGTGAAGACGATGTGATCGTACTGGGATTAGGTGCCAATGACAAGAATCCTTTCTTAGTATACTCTATGCTATGCAACATACTGTACAAGCTCAATAATTTCAGAGTGATCCTACCCAGTGTCCTTTATAATCCACATCTCAATGTGACCAGGCTTAACCAGAATATTCATTTGTTAACGAAGAATTATAAAAATTGCAATTATATAGACTTGAATGATCTTATCAGTAGTAAAACAGTGACAAGAAAATTTGTTTGCCAAAAATTAAATATCGAAATCGATAATATCAATTGCAAAAAATTGATAATAGAACACTGCAGTAATTTAGTGATTGTAGAAAACGACCCCAAACGCATATTGATAAACAAGGCTAAAACCGTGGAAAAGGGAACTATTCCTTTCTATTTTGGTAAACAGCAACAAAGCTGTATAAAGGTACCATACAAGTCTGTGTCTCCAAAAAGAGGAACAATTCCTTATTTCTTTTCTAGAAAGCCGTTTCAGAAAACGACTTCGAACCACGAAAAACAAAATGAGTTTTTTCGTTCCTAATAAATATTGTTTCACGTTACTTCACCAGAATATAGCTGGTCTAGTCAATAAGCAAGACAGAATAGAAATTGCCCTTGAAGAATTAGTGAGTAATAGGGTCAATGTCGATTTCATTTGCTTTTCAGAAACAAATGTAAAAAGAGGTGCTGAACCTAATATAAACGTAAAAAACTACAAACTCGTATCGTCATTTTCTAGGCCTAATGAAAAACGAGGGGGAACTTGTATTTTAGCAAAAAATAAGTATGAATGCAAACAATTACATATTATCGACCCAATATTATATGATTTCGAATACTGTGCAACTGAAATCCCTGTTTTGAGATTGTATCTAGTTTGTATCTATAGGATTCCTAAGAGGCATAACGTTACAATTTTTCTAGAAAATTTAGCGCTACTACTTGCTAAACTATTAAGGAATGGCAACCAAAATGTTATATTATGCGGCGATTGGAATATTAATATGCTTACTGAAACAAACAATTCTAGGGCTTTAATCTCCTTATTAAGTAACCATAACTTAACAAATCATATAACTAATCCTACACGGAAGAACTCTTGTCTAGATTTAATAGCGAGTAATTTGGATAATGTTTCTGCCAATATATGCATTCTAGCCTTATCAGACCATGAGACTGGTCAAACCCTGACATTCAAACTCGAATTAGATCGTTTAAAATCATCACTAATGCAACGCTCTTATTGGTTTGAAAAAAGAAGAGATTGCAGCAATGAAAATATTCAAAAATTTATATCTTGTTTATCGTCATTGACTTTCTCAGACATATATGAAGCGGAAGAATTAAATGACGCCTTTAATAAGTTCCATGACATTTTAACTCTTTTATACGATCTATGTTTTCCTCTTCTTAGAGTCAAAGTTACAAACAAAACTATAAAAAACAAATGGATAACAAAAGGTTTGAGAAGATCATCCATTATTAAGCGCCGACTCTATCTACAATATCACCTCTCAGGTTCTAACAAGCGTCACACTAAGAAAATGTACTATCGATATAGCAACATCTTTAAAAAATGTATATCTACTGCTCAAAAAATTAATAATACTAAATATATCATAAACGCAAAAAACAGATGTAAAGCTGCATGGAAAATAATTAAAAACAACACAAGCAAAAACGATCAATCCACAAGTATCAAATCTATAGAAGTAAACAATAAAATATATAATAATCCCGAAGAGATGGCTCAATTATTCAATAACTTTTTTATTAACGTAACAAATAATAATGACGATGCCTCAGATGCTGATAATACCAATTATCCATATGACATTCCCAACAATCCTAATACAATCTTTCTGACTCCCGTAGATGAATTTGACATTTATAAGATTATCATGTCCCTAAATAATACTAATGCAACTGGATATGATGACTTAACGACAAGAATGATAAAAGCTTGTGCAAGAATCCTAGTCGGTCCTTTGAGCCACATCATAAATCTTTCTCTTACACAAGGCTTGTTTCCAGATCGTTTAAAACAGTCCATTGTCAAGCCTCTACATAAAAAGGATGCTAAGGATAACATGAATAACTACCGTCCTATAACACTTATTCCCATTATATCTAAAATCTTCGAAAAGGTTATGTACATTAAAATCTCTAGTTTTCTATACAAAAATAATATATTAAAACCGGAACAGTTTGGTTTTAGGAAAAATATGTCTACTACACAGGCCTGTTTTTCTCTAGTGGAAAAAATTACAAACTGCTTGGATAAAAAAAACCCAATTGTCTCAATTTTCCTCGACATGTCAAAAGCATTTGATTGTGTTAGGCATAGTTTGTTACTCTATAAACTAGAAAGGTATGGCATTAGAGGAAAAGCATTAGAATGGATGAAGAGTTATTTAACGGGTCGTACGCAATGTGTTGAAATACCCGCAATCTCAGGACTAAATAAAATAATATGTAGATCCCCGTATCAAGCAAATAATCAAGGTGTTCCACAGGGCAGTATTGTAGGTCCTTTAGGTTTTATTTGCTACATTAATGACCTTCCTGACATAACTAAACACAAGTGTGTTTTATATGCAGATGACACCACTCTTCTTATAGAAGGTAGCAAAAATAACATTAATAAATTACAGTCTGACATAAATGATGCTCTGAAAGCCATTGTTACTTGGCTCAGACATAACAACTTATGTGTCAATATTGATAAAACTAAGCTCATACATTTCCAAACATACAATAGTATCCCTTTGCAATTAGATATTTTTCATGAGGGTAAAGCTTTAGAACAGGTAGAATCAACAACATTCTTGGGTCTGATTATAGATAAGCATTGTAATTGGAAAGACCACATAAAGAAACTGTGCTCTAAATTGGACCGTTACGTATATGTATTGAGCCGAATGCACCGTGTCGCTACAGCTCAAGCCGCTCTTAGTGCCTACCATGGTTATGTATCATCCTTGCTACGTTATGGTTTGATTATATGGGGTAACTCAGTCGATTGGGATAAAGCTTTTAAAGTACAGAAGAGATGTATCAGAGCATTATGTGGTGCACATTTCATTGCGCCATGTAGACCTTTATTCAAAAAATGTAACATTTTGCCCTTGCCTTCCCTCTACATTTATGAGATGTGTATGTTTGTCCGACAACACCTTTCTTTATTTCCTTTAAATAGTGACGTACCTGGAAGGGATAGACAGAAACGACGTAAACATAAGTTGCTTGTTCCAGAACAGAGAGTATGTGTCTATAGTAAAAATGTATACTGCATGGCCATCAGCATTTATAACAAATTGCCTAATATTTTTAAAGAATTAAATATGAATAGCTTCAAATACAAACTGTTAAATTTTTTAATGGAAAAATGTTACTATAACATTAACGAATTCTTAACAGATAAAATAATTGTTTAAATTTTGACAAGTATTAGAATGCCATTAAAATATTTGTACACCTAATTTAGGTAGAATATTTGGTACATAATTACAATTAAGACCTAAAATTAAGACAATATTCTAACAAATAAACTGATTTTGATTTGATTTGATATGTGTGTCTATATTTAGGCATCCAGATGTTTGATACATTGACCTTTCAAATATCTCCACTGAGCAATTTAACATAGCAAAATAAAACAATGAATATTGTCATTAGTACATTACAGTACAATTATGTAAATACAGTTCTACACAAATAGAGTAAAAATTAGTTTCCACTGAATATGACAGCTAATCGTAGCTGCGCCCCGCGGCTTCACCCGCGTGATGATGATGATGATGATGAAAAGTAGCCTATAATATGTTATTCCGAGAAATAAGTTATCTCCATTCCGTGTTTTATCCAAATACTATGATAGTACTGACTAGTGACTACTGGTATAGTATTCAATGTATAATAATCTGTGATGATATGAGTGAAATAGTATTTAGTTCAAGGCACCTGTTTAGATGTTAACTTATCTATTAATAGTACATTATGATACGAGTGTGCTATGTTGGTCATTACACTAGAGGCGGTATTATGCGCGCGTGCCGCAGGCGAGCGCGATAAGGAAGCCGAGAGTGTATTGAAACAGCACAAGAGTTTAATACGACTGTTTTCATCACACTTGCGAGGAAAAAACAAACTTTTTTTGATAATAATCAACCACACAGATAAAACGTCAACAAACATTTGCGGAAAATGGCGGCCAAACCAGCAATGCGCGCGCAGGTTTTCAGCACATTTACTTCAGTGGCATAAGAACTCTTTGTTGGTATTACAAAAAAACTGTATGTATTACCCGGCTATATTAAGAGTGCTTCGTATACATACGTCTAATTGAAGTCACGTACAAACTTGACTTTACCGGGTTATACCTATTATAGCACAAGTGCCGTAATGTAAAGTAAAAAGCACGTGTGCGTAATAGCTTGGATTATGAGCCTAAAACCGATGCAATAAGATCCACTTTACGAGCATGTGTGATGAAAAATATATAACGAATAGCCAGAGATATAGACAGGGAACTGAATTAGATATAATTTATTTATTCAAAACAAATGTTGCAAAATATAGGTATGATTGGCAAAAGTGTAAAAAAAATTATTGTTTTTTATTTAACCTGTGTTTTGTTGTCACACTGCTGGGCAAAGCGCTAATTGTGGTGTTTTATTAGTTTACAACACATTCGCTGTGAGTGCTTTTACGAAGCCTGTATACATCGTACGAAAGTTAAACATTACGCACCATACAACGGAGCGTGCGGAATAGCCTTTACCGCACACTCCCCTGTATAGCACCGTGCGTAAACTTAACGGTATTTTTTTAATTTACATAATAATAATTTAAGAACTCCACCAAAGAGTTTCACATTACGAGAATAAATAAGCTGAATGATCGAACCTCCTTGGAAGCGCTTTTGCTCAATACGTTTGTCTTTCTTTAATATTATACAGAAAATTTAACGAAATAAATTCTCACCACTACTTAATTTTTTTTCTAATTTTCACGACGCGCACTTAGCGCCATTTGTTAATTCGCGCCATTTCATCTTACCTCCTAGGAGGATTATGGCGTCGCACTTTGTGCATTTGCCAATGTCAAGAAGCAAACTCGTGACTATGGTAAGCCCTCGACTTCGTCTCGAGCTTACATTCGTCTACTCCTTTGTAAAAACCAACTTACCGCACTAGTATCATAAATAACTGTTCATTTATTTTTATTTAGTAGGGACAAGTGGACTAAGCTTTCCAACTATCCCTACCGGTAGAGATAGATGAACCAGGCCGATAGAACAGCGTAACAGAGCATACCACCACCACTAGAAACTTCGCTTCGTTCGCGTTCCACTAGCAAATATTCTCATCTATCAAACTTTTTCAATAAATGCGATGATCAAAGACTCGTCAATTATTCTCCGCCAATCAAGACCGCTTGCCGTGAAGCAGCGTTGTAGTCGAGCCGTGGTGATCAAACCGAAGAACCAACGGAAGACCAGCGCTGGCTGTTCGCAACCAGCGTTATGCTGAGTTGGAACCGGTTTGTGGCGAAAAACTATTTTGTACTGTTTAAATTTGTTATGCGTTTCTATTGTCTTGTCTTGTGTACAAAATGTGTTTTTTTCAACAAATAAAATATTGTATATCATACCTTTTTCAACCCTGAAATTGTGTCAGGTCAGAGAGCTTCGGGCGGATTAAAAACTCCAGTTAGGAATCCACTCAGCATCTACGAATATTACTTGTATCCTGCGGAATTTATTTACTCTTTTTCGCTTTAAAGAGCAGAATATTTTACAGTTTCTATATAAGAATATGTCAGGAGTTTGCTTAGGACCGGTAAACTGGATAGTCTGGCAGAACTCGGCTCCAATTCAAACCGCCAAAACTGCAAAAGTCGAGGGCGAGGTCTTTGCAAAACAGTGGGGCTCCTTACGCTAGCATCAACAACACCAACTAAGAATCTTCATCACCCTCCTGCTCCCATCTACTAGCTGGGGCGGGCATTGGCTTCGTCTTCTTTAGCTGTGCTGTTGTTTTAGCACCTGAAGCGAGAGATCTGGGCGTAAGACCTCTTCTTCTGGACCTTAGATGGTGCTGGGCGAACAGAAGGGATTGCCGCTGTTGTCGTGGGCTGTGGTGACGAGGTCCCGGCGACAGGAATCGCACGAGCGCGATCATTGACCCGCGAAATGGTGTCAGTCGCGCACGCAGAAATGCTGACCGGCGAAATATTGCACCGACCGCTGCCGCCGCGAAATTGCGATGACGTCAGTGATTTTGCCAGCACAGCATTTTTTCGTAATGCCGCTCCTTATTTAGCTCGGCGACATTTCTTTCTGACGCCTCCAGTTTGGACCGGATGTCAGACACTTTCATTCGCAGCTGCATGATATCTTTCATGAAGCGGGTGACATCCACGTGGTCCTACGTAACTGGCGGCAGGCGAGTCAAGTCACGCGCCACATACGTAGGAACATCATCAGGGTCGGTCTCCTTCAGGACTCTAAAGATGTCCTGCCGGTCCGGACCTGGTTATGACCTAAAACTGCATCCAGGACCGCCGGAGGACGGGCAACAGCGTCCTCTGAGCATTCTGCCATCGCAAGCCTCCTGCCAAGCGTGGGGATTATGGCAACTCCTGCCTATTAAGGGAGAGGCCTTCGTTCAGCAATGGACGTATTCCGGCTGTTGATGTGAAGCGGCATAGTGGTTAAATTTTTCCATACTTCCTTGTTTAAACTAGACCAAAATGTCACATGTCATTAACATATATTTAAGAATAATTGACGCAACTCCTCTTAAGCCTCTTGACTTGACATATATCTAAAGCCTCTTGGCTTCACCACAGTGGAAGTCATTAAGTTAGCAACAACTAAGAAACATCATAGCCTTCCTTCCAGTGCTGGGTAAAGGCCTCTCTCTTGTTAAGACATCCAATAACATCTGCCTCGGCCCTGTCACCTGATGGTGACGATTTGGTTGATATTGCAGTTGCACTACCAACTAACGAATACGTATTTTATTTCTATAGGATGCGGTACGCGACATGGCTCCGGGCAGCGTGATCGTTGACTTAGCAGCAGAGATGGGCGGCAACGTGCAGACCACTAAGAAAGGAGAGGTGGTGAAGGTGCACGGCGTGACGCACATCGGCTTCACGGACATGCCCAGTCGCATGCCGGCGCACGCGTCCACCTTGTACGCCAATAACATCTCCGGTTTCTTGTTTAGCTTGGGTAAGCGATTTAAACTGAATATTGAAAAGGTCCTTGTGCAATTTTTTTTGCTTTGAAATCTGCGCAGATGTGCAAAAGAAGAATGAATTTCATGTTCTGCAGTGAGCTGAATACGTTATTACTGTAGCGTTTATGTCGATGAACTCATTTTAAAATTGCCAAGGACCTACCAAAAACATTTTCGTTAATTTTGCTGATTAATTCAATTAACTACTCCGATAGTAGGGCCCAAGGGTGGATCCAGATCCTGGGATGGGTGTAGGTCGACTACTGCTAACCAGACCCCGACTCGACTTATGACACCCCCCCCCCCCCCCCGCTCTGACTTAAAAGCTGGATCCGCCCTTGGTAGAGCTTTCGCTTTTCTGTGACTCCGATAGCTCTCTAAAGCTATGTGCTTTTTTATCTGCGGAAGTTAAAAGGTCGCGTCGCCGCCATTCAATAAAAAATAATCTCAGAAGTAACTTAACCACTGTCATCAGCCAGAAGAATACGCTGGAGGACAAAGGCCTTAACTTTAGAACTGCCTTAGTGGGGGTTTGCCATAATCCTCACGCTTGGCAGGCGACTTGGGGATCGCAGAATACTCACCACCAATAATCGAGTCAAGCTAAAGGACTCTGTTGCCCGTCCTCCGGTGGTTCTAGATGCAGTTTTAAAACATTCCCAGATGCACAGGCTCGGGTCCAGTTACCAAATCAAATCATTTTTATTTCCAGGTACGAACGACCACTTTCACATTAATTTAGAGGACGAGGTGACTCGCGGCGCTATCGTTCTGAAGCACGGCGAACTGCTGTGGCCGGCGCCGCCGCCGCCGAGCATGGCGCACGCACAGGCCGCGCCCGCGCCCGCCGCCGTCGCCAAGCCCGACCCGCCCAGCCCCTTCAACGAAACACTCAAGGACACATTTATGTACTCCACAGGTAAAAATACCAAGCATATTTTTTATGCATTGAAGTGGCGACTGACGAGACTAGTATGCCTTCGCCTGGTGTTAAGCATCAAACCTGACCATAATATTAGCGTGTCAGAATTGTGAACTTGCGAACAAAATCCTGCTCCGCACTGCACTACGCTCACCCTGAGATATTAGAACATGTCAAACCTCTTCATTCCTAATCATTTCTATGGTAACATAAAAGACGTTCCGCCAACACTTTCGGGACTGTCCTATGAGTCTAGTGTATTCAGATATCCGATGTCTGGACCTTTGCTCATTTTTCCGGGGCATTCAAAAGTCACCTGGCAGGTTTTACTACTCTATCATAATCTATATCTATTCACGCACTTACAGAATATAGATACTTAGTTATCATAACAGAATATATATACTTAAAATAAAAATAAAATAAAATACTTAGGTATCTATATTCTGTACTTCTGTATCACTTACAGAATATAGATACTTAGGTATGTGACTAGGTTAGGTATCTATATTCTGTACAGATATTAAGTATCTATATCTATTAGATTATAGATATTAAGTATCTATATTACAGAATATACTTAGGTATCTATATTCTGTAAGTGATACAGAAGTACAGAATATAGATACCTAAGTATTTTATTTTTATTTTATTTTAAGTATATAGTATATTCTGTAGATACCTAAGTATCTATATTCTATAAGTGCGTGAAGTACTAAGCTTTGCTTATTATGGGGCGATAGCGCTGTGCGTAAAATGTCCCCCCAATATTAATTTATTTGTTATGTTGTTTCTAGGCATGGCCTCATTGATCGGACTGGGAATGGCTTCACCCAACCCAGCATTCACTACGATGACTACAACATTGGCGTTATCAGGTATATAATCAAAACTAGAATATGTACATTACTGGTTAAATAATATTTTGCCGCCTTTACTCTCTTAAACATCTTACCAGAGAGCCCCAGGCCGACGTTGCGCGAGGTGAGGCGCGAGCAACACCCGAGGAGAGAGTATAAGACAAATGCGCTTTCGTTTAATTCTGTTCCGGTTTTCTATAGAAAATTTATGAGAAATAAGAGCCGTATGTAGGTTTCAACTCACAGAAAAGCGAAGGCCCTACTCTGTTTCAACTAGTCTCATTGGGTGAAATATTTATTTTTTGTGATTGGTCGATTCCTGTCACTTAACAAGTGAAACGCCGACGTGTCCCCTTAGACTCGGAGACTGAAGTGAAAGTCTCCAAGTCTAATCTAAGAGGACAAATCGACTTTGTATGTATTCACGAACCATTGATCCGATCTTAATGAAAGTTTGTATTGTCAAGTTCCAATATGAGCCAAATTGGTCAACTTGGAAAAAATGGGGATCGCGAGCTCTCAGTGCGCTGCGAACTACTAGTGTTTGAATAGGTGGAATAATACATGCGGTATGTATGTGCAGGTGTGGTGGGGTACCACACGGTGTGGGGCGTGGTGCCGGCGCTGCACTCGCCGCTCATGTCGGTCACCAACGCCGTGTCCGGCATCACGGCCGTGGGCGGTCTGCTGCTCATGGGCGGCGGCTACGTGCCCGAGACCCCCGTACAGGTAAACTACTTCTCTTCGCATGCATGCACACATTGCAGTCACAAATACTGTCTTGTTGTCATATATACTGTCGTTTTTCAGTGGTTGGCCAGCACTGCCGCGCTGATCTCGTTCGTGAACGTTTTTGGTGGATTCATGGTCACACAGCGGATGCTGGATATGTTCAAGAGGTAACGTTGAACCACTTATTACTATAAAACATTTTGTGGTGTAAGTCAAGAGCAGTGCTAAAGAATGCAAAAAGAGATTGGTAAAAATGGTGTTATTGATGTTCCTCGTTTTCAGACCGGGAGACCCACCAGAATATGGCTATCTCTATGCCATCCCGGCCGCAGCCCTTCTTGGAGGATACATTACAACTGCTCTACAGGTATTTTAATTTACTAATTTATAACCGTCAGCCATGTCAGAGGCTTTCTGAGGAACTCTGACACTAGGGCTGGCCACTCAGCCTATACGAACTTACTTACTTTTATTTACTAACAGCATAGGACATCGGTCCTGGGGGGTATGTCCTAAAACTGCATCCAGAACTACCGGATGACGGGCAACACCGTCCTCTCGGTTAACGGAGGTGAGCATTCTGCGATCCCCACGCCGCCTGCCAAGCGCCTTGCCAAGGCAACGCCCCTTACAAAGGGGGAGGCCTTCTTCAAGCAGTTGACGTTTTCTGGCTCATGTTGATTATGATGTTAGGACATTTGACATATCGCGAATGTCTGAAAGTTTCATAGGATAATTGGTCTAGTTACCTACAAGTCTATAAGGGGAGTCTTTTAGAAAACAGCAGCTGGATAGGTTATCAGGGCAAAAATTGCTACATTGTATATTTTTGAATGGATTTAAGTGTAAGTAAGTAAGTATTCAAAACAGTTCTATATCATTATTTACTGGATATTTGCTATAATGTATTATACATACATTATAGCTCACCCAACATAATAACGATGAATATCCAGTAATAAATCATTATAGAACTGTAATTAACAACCGTGAGTTTAAAACAAACAAAGATTGGGCCAACAACTTATTTTAGAATTTAAAAAAAAAATTGGAATAATAGACTACACACCGCTGATGTGCTTTCGTCCGTAAGTAGAGAAGAAGAAAAACAAAGACCTACTTACTTACAGGGATACCCAGAAGTCCATCAGATGGCGTACCTCGCTTCATCGCTTTGCTGCGTCGGTGCACTAGCTGGTCTCAGCTCACAAGCCACAGCACGAAAAGGAAACTACCTTGGCATGGTAAGAATATCACAATCGAATTTAGTGAACTAAAACACGGGACACACGCCACGGCCACAAAACACCGCCGCCTGAAGCTAGAAGATGCTTCTGAGAAGCGGAAGCGCGCGACAGCCACTTCAACCTGTTCCGTTCATTTCGTTGCAGTTCGTTTTCAGTGGCGGCGTTATGTGTTTGTGGCGCGTGTCCCATGTGCGGCTAGGCTTAAAGTGCCTGTAATATTATATTCAAATGCAGCCGATGATTAGAGAAAAAACTGAAAGTAGTTGATCACGAACTAACCTCCTCATTTTCTTTACCTTGGTCATTGTTTAAATCTAACAATAGTAACCATGGTTTTTGAAATGAGACAGCAATGATTAGAGACAAAATTTATTCATCTCTCAGTTTGAATCGAAATTTCATCTTATATAGTCTTTATTAACTTTTTGATTTAATTTTACTGGCATTGTTTATTAAAATGAAGAAACTGGCAGATTGCTAACGAATTGTTGGGTTATATCTACCGTTTGTCTTTTTTATGAACAATGTACTATCATCTTTAAATTCTTTTAATTTTGCTGATTGTTATTAATGCTTTGAAAGCATTTTGGGGCTTGTGCATGCATACATTTTGTAATACTCATACAATAACGAAATGCACTCTCTTTTTATATTTAAGAGGAGTGTAAAGGGGTTGTTGTACATTTGCTTCTTTCATGAGGGTTCAGATTGATACTTACTGATGCTTTACCACATTCATGAGGTAAAGATTGTGTTTGTTATCTGAGGTTGCAGTTTAAAACAATCTTATGACTATATTCGTCCTTAAAGATATGGTTATAAAGTCTTGTTTCCTTAGATCGGCGTAGCGGGCGGTATCGCAGCAACTCTGGGCTCTTTGACGCCTAGCGCGGAAGTGTTGGCGCAAATGATCGGAGTCGCCGGTATAGGCGGTCTGCTTGGCGGTACTATCGCTAAGAAGATTGAGATTACTGATCTGCCTCAACTTGTAGCGGGCTTCCATAGGTAAGTACTTTCTAGATTGTTTCAGTTTTTTTTAAAACGATCGACATATAAGGTTCCTTCATATAATAGTTGTTACAGCGGTGACTCATCAGAGTTTTTAATGACATTTCACACTTATTCCCCCCATAGGGGTCCATTCGGGGATGCTATAGAAAACACACAAAAATAAGAACTACTGACATCCCCAGAACAGATCATTCAAACATTTGCTCGGTCATTGAAACCTGCCATCTCCAGCTCTTAAAACTGACGCGCTTCTACTGTGACAGGAGGTCGTTAGTTGGAGACACGCCACAGCCTAGCCGTCTCACTCAAGCATGATACTCTATACTGGAATGTCGTGTCACTCTTTCGGTCTTTGGCAGAAAAGATTTTCTGTGGCCTGTGTTGCAACGTGCAAAAACATTTTTTTATACTATGGAGTGACGAGACGTTCGTCTGGTGGTAAGCTTGTGGTGGTAGCGAGACGTTCGTGTGGTGGTAAGCTTCACGCCTGCCCATTACAGTAGCAGTGTCAGAATTGTGAGCTTGCGAACAATATCCTGCACCGGACTGCACTGTGCTCATCACCCTGAGATATTAGATGTCAAATCTCTTCATGGCCAGTAATTTCTCTGGTAGCATTGCCCTTCAAACCGAGACACAGTAATGCTTGCACACTACTGCTTAGCGTTAGACTTAGTGTAGATCTAATACTTTATGTTTTAAAGCATAAACAGTAAGAAAATCCCTATCCTATAAGAGCTCCCTATCCAAATTCGGCAAGCGCCGTCGAAACCAGTCTTTTAAACGAGTTGTGCGTGAACATTATTTAAAATCAGCTCTAGTTTTGTAACCATTTGATCACTCGTATTAATGTATTTATTTATTGCATAAATATTTGTTTTTCATATTATATATTGTATATATATTTGGTTTATTTTATTATCTAATTAATATAATAAATTATTTGTATTTAATTTTATTTATTGGTCATAATTTATAAGTACAGATATTTTTAGTTATTAGTTAATTGAAATGTAATTACTGTATTTGCTCTTAATTATAACTTATTTTGTGCGCCTATATCCCCATCTCTTTAACCGCGGGGATAACTGGTAGAAAATACTTTAGCATTAAGTCCTCCTTTTGTACATTAAAGTATTTATGTGTGCAATAAAGAATTAAATAAATAAATAAATAATTAAACAAAAAATATGGCCTCTGCTGGCAGGACTTGAACCTGTATACGAGCAATCTCTGGGTTTCCGTTCCAACTGCTTTACCAATTAAGCTACAGATGTCTCTGCCTTATTCGGCATAAAAATACTATTGCTAAAGCGTTGATGGCGCAATCTGTAAATTTTTGTAACACAAATGTTATATACATGACTAATACTTTGCCTCGCTTGTTCCTTCCATTTTTTAGTTTAGTAGGAATGGCAGCAGTTCTGACGTGCGTCGCTACATACATGCACGACTTCCCGGCGATGGCTCTGGACCCGACCGCCGCTACACTGAAGACCTCTCTCTTCTTGGGCACCTATATCGGAGGAATCACTTTTACGTGAGTAATGGGGTCCACACTGCGATTTTTCCCGCTACGTGGCGCATCGACGATGCGGCCATAGTTAACTGTCTATCTCATACATTTTATTGTTTTTTATCTAAAATTTCATGGTTTTACTCTTATTATACTCGGATTACCAGGGAGAACCTGCAGATACTAGTTTGTACAGCAATTCGTTGCCTAGCTAACTAAAGATCTATCCAACATAAAATGAAACGACTATCTAACCTCAAAAAATCTATTTTCAGGCCGTCAATAGCTGCATAGATTCTTAAAATAAGGCACAGTACCCAGTATTTTTCCTTGCACTTGATTATTGACAACGTCCTCAACAAGAGCAGACAGATATAGGCAACGATTAACAAGAAAACTCCATTTTGCCACATCCGGACCGCCACTGGCAAAACTTAAAAGTTTTGCCTGTAGAACTGTGAAAAATGTTTATCATTTTGTTATTTGAGAACATATAAAAAATAAATGATGTTTAATTTTGTTGCGAAGATTTTTTTGATTCATATCATCATCAGCCCGGAGACGTCCACTGCTGAACGAAGGCCTCCCCCTAAGACCGCCACACTATACGACAACCTGCCATTTGCAACCACCAGTTGCCTGCGACTTTTACAATGTCGTCGGCCTTCCTACGCTGCGTATTCCTTTACGCGGTCACCACTCAAGAACCTTTCTTCCCCATCGATTATCAGTTCTTCGAGCGATGTGGCCTGCCCTTTGCCACTTCAACTTGCAAACCCTGCGAGCTGTCGGTGACTTTGGTTCTTTGGCGAATATCCGAGGATATTATCCGGATTTTATCGCGCAAAGTAACCATACCGGGTATCATAGTAGGAATATAACTGTGCAGCGGGTCGCTGGTAGCGTACGGCAAGCTGCAGGGGTCGCTGTCGTCGGCGCCGCTGCTGCTGCCGGGGCGGCACGCCCTCAACGCGGGCCTGCTGGCCGGCTCGCTCGGCTGCGGCGGCGCGCTGCTGGCCTTCCCGGACGTGCCCGGCCTGCCGCTGCTCTCCGCCGCCGCGGTGCTCAGCGGCATACAGGGACTCACTCTCACCGCCGCTATTGGAGGTCAGTTGATTCTATATTTTTTATTGAGTATAGGTTTGTCTTTGACCACACGCCTTTGTTTTTTGTTTTCAAAAAGTTCCTTATTTACCATAAAATACAATCAAACATACTAATTAGAAGAAAAAAAAAAAAAAAAAAAAAAAAAAAAGAAATTTTCACGCAACAATATAGTGAATATGACAATAAGAATCGCCTACATTTTTGTCTTTTAAAAACTAATTCGTTTACTATTAGCACTTTGTAAAACATGGGTTAAATAATAGATTTTGTTACAATCTTTAATAGATTTAGGCAAAACTTTTGTGCCAGGCTTGCTTTTTAAGAACACACACCACCCTGTCTGATGGTAAGCAATGGTGCGGTCAAGAATGGAGTACGGTTACCACGAAGGAATCCGTTAACTCCGCCTCTAAATCCAAATCTTGAAGATTTGGATTTATGAATATACGACCCCTCATTTTCTCAGATTAATCACACTAATACTATAAATGCGAAAGTTTGTCGATATGTGTGTGTGTGTGTGTGGGTGTGTGTGTGGGTGTGTGTGTTTGTTACCTGTTCGCGCCAAAACAGATTTTAAATGAAACTCGGAATGAAGAGCGTGAATGTTAGCTTACTTCTCGGAATAACATAAAGGTTACTTCTTTATAATCATCATCATCATCATCGGGGTTCAGCTAGTAAATGAATTAAAAGTCAAAATAACTGTGGTTCCTATAAAATTCCTGTGAAACCACAAGTTGTTAGTTGACTAAAGAGTTATTAATCCTACTCTTTAGGTGCGGACATGCCCGTGGTCATCACCGTACTGAACAGCTACTCGGGCTGGGCTCTCTGTGCCGAAGGCTTCATGCTGAACAACTCTCTGATGACCATCGTCGGCGCCCTCATCGGCAGCTCCGGTGCCATCCTATCTTACATCATGTGCAAGGTAATTGCAGGGCAATATAGCTACTATTTCGGGGGTATAGTTGTTATTCTGTTTTGTACAAAGCTACAGCTTCACAAAAAAGAGAAGAAATCAATAGAGGCGCCACTATCGCAAATAGTTCTAAATGCTAGCAGCCTCGGAGTACAGGCTGATTCAAACATAATGGCGGCTGTGAAAATAGGCGCGAGATGCTGCGCAGTAGCAAAAATAAGGCGTGCAGGGTGCGTACAAGCGTGGACCTTTGATACAGCGCCATCTAGCTCCAAACTAAACAAAGGTTGTACTTGTGGGAACCAGAGATCTGATAGAATCCTTATAAATATTTTTTTAATTTAATACTTATTATTCATACAACACCCAACCACAGGATAAACATCTATGTTCGTCACATAAATGTTTGTCAAAAATCGAACCTACGCTCTCCAGCTCTCAAGTAGACATACTACCAAGTTACTTTTACCAACTGAGCCAGAAGGCACTGGATGAATGTCCAGTGCCTTATAGATCCACGGATATGTGATATTCCACAGTATTGCCAGGAGAAAAGAAATTTCTGGTTCAAGACATTTTTCCAAGATATAAAATGTTTTCAGGCCATGAACCGGTCACTGCCGAACGTGATCTTGGGTGGTTACGGCGTGGTCACATCAGGCGGCGCGGCCCGGCCCGCTGGCGCTACACACACCGAGCTCAACGTGGACTCAGTCGCGGAACTCATCCACAGGGCTTCTAACATCATTATTACTCCAGGTTAGAACTAACAAGAAACTTAAAAAAAAACGACTTCAAATTAATATGCGACCACCTCGGGAGTATACCGTTTAAAATAAAAAATGAATTTTTAAAATCGGTCCACAATTGACGGAGAAATCGGTAAATATACATACAGTTGATCACGAAATACAACAACAATATTACAGAGATGCGTGTTCTGAGTAGAAGGACCTTCATTTTCGAACTTTAGCGCACATTTTAGAGCTGCGGTCCAATAATTGGATGCAGAGAACTGCCGACCGAGCTCATTGGCGTACATTACCAGAGACAATATGTCCAAGAATTGTTCATTAAACCAATACAATAACTTTTGAATAAGGCTTTCCTTCTTTGTCTTCGTCGTATTGATGGTTTTATATGACTTTCCTAGTGAAGACCTGTTGTCACCCACTTATTTGACCCCAGTGGTGACAACTAGATTAAAGTTTATTTATTTATAAGCTTGCGTTTGACTGCCGTCTCGTCTGATATTAAAAGAAGACGCAGTCTACCTACGATGGAGCACGCTTGCCTAGAAGAAACCGATTCACTCGCGATTTGAAGACACCCAGATTATAATAATTATCGGGAAACACCCACTCGGGCAGCGCATTCCACTATTTCGCAGTTCGAACAAAGAAAGTGGAATCAAATCGTTTCGTACCAGTTTTGGTATATCAACTATGAAACGGTGTCGCTTTAACTGGTTTAAAGTGTGGCGGATTTGTCTCTTTTTGCCTTACGCATATTATCCACGCCGCCTTTAACGCTTAACACCACCGTCTTCACCGTTTTCATCGTATTTTCTTTCTGTACAGGATACGGTCTCTGTGTAGCTAAGGCCCAGTACCCGATCGCTGAATTAGTAGAGATTCTGAAGAACGCTGGAAAGAAAGTTCGCTTCGCTATCCACCCTGTAGCCGGTAAGTTTGTTATTTCATAACGATTATGCGCTTTATGGCACTGTGATAAAGTTTAAATTGTAAACATTGAATGGCAGGTCGTATGCCGGGACAGCTGAACGTGTTGCTGGCAGAAGCTGGAGTGCCCTACGATGACGTATTCGAAATGGAAGAGATCAACGACGAATTTCCTGAAACTGACCTTGTTTTAGTTATTGGTGAGTGAAGTATTCACAACAAGTTTCTTCTGTATACTACATAAATCCTTTTTACAAATTATTCTAAGAAACAAAACACTAATACATCCATGAATTTTCTGCCTATTAGAGAGGAAATTATATTATATTTTAACTGTGATATTATTAAATTAAATATTTGTCCTGTAAATCTGGTGTTATCAATTTGTATTTGATGAGTTTTGTGTGCAATAAGAAAATTACGACTTCTAATAATGATTAATCATTATCCAACAGCTCTAAAATAAAAGATCTGCTGGGGTGTTCATAACTCAATCGGAAATGTTTCCGTTCGGATCCACATTCCGTCTTTGTCATCTTGAATGTTCCACATACTCCGTCTCTGTCGTCTTGAATTGAGTGGGGCGGATAATGTGGATCCGAACGGAAACTTTTCCGATTCAGTTGTGAATACACCTGCAGAATAGTAATCTTTCCCTTACTTTTCTGTAGTGAACTGTAATCTTATTTGCTATTTCGTCACCAGGTGCCAATGATACAGTTAACAGCGCTGCAGAGGACGACCCTAATTCACCTATCGCGGGCATGCCTGTTCTCAAAGTTTGGAAGTCTAATCAGGTAACTATCCTCAATTTCACTCTTATTTAATGGTATGTACTTTTTTTATGTTCTGTTAAAAATTATTTTCATGTTTCCCAGGTGGTCGTAATGAAGAGGTCAATGGGCGTCGGCTACGCAGCGGTTGACAACCCTATATTCTACAACCCTAACACAGCCATGTTGCTCGGCGACGCTAAGAAAACTTGCGATGCGCTTCTAGAGCGCATCAAACATCTCACCGCGTAATATGGATACGCGTATGTGGAGCCTGGGAAAGGATATGTCTCGAGTTGAGTCGCTAAGACTTATTTTAACGATGCCCCAATGCAACAGATGTTTTAATTCGCTACTACTATCAAGCGTACTGGGTTTTAGTGTAATATCAAGTTACTAAACCAGATTTAAATGAAGTAGCGCAAAAGCTCTTCATGTTTCTAACATTTTGAAATGTTAAAGTCTTCAATGGACACGAATGCTCAAGTCATCATCACAATATGAGGATTTTGCACGGTTCCTTAGTAGCAAATAATAACAGCAAAAATAACAATGATGTACACATGAGTGTATTTGTAGCTTTCATGTGACTACAGACTGACTCAAACTTAATGGCGGCTAAGATGTAGCAAAAATGAATTGTGCGTTGTGTGTGTATACATTTTAGCTCTGTGGTACACTCACAGCTCACTCACTCTGTGGTGCGCTTGCAGCGCACTTCACACGCAGCCTCAAATAAGTTTGAATCATGTCATTATTTTTAAAAAAAAAACATAATTATCGTACAGTCTTCATTGAGATTTTTTAATTTTACTTTAGTTGTAATTATATGGCATTATTAATTTAATGATTATTAATTATGTTGATTACATGGATTTATGATTTTTGTTTTCGTGTATGTAGATTTAGGTGACTATAGATACTTAAATTGTGGTTGAATATGTGAGACTGAAATAAAATTGGAATGGTGTGCTGTAATATTATGTATTAGAAAGATTTTACAATGTCAAAAACTTATCTGTTGAGAGAAGTGGTACCCTGTCATCTACATTAAGGTAGTTACATTGTATCTCCGAATTCAACTATAAGTACATATAATCATATAGTTTTTGAAATAATTTTATAGCAACGTAAAGGATTTCAGACTTTTTTTGCATTTTAGAAGTTTATACATCAGCCTTCCAAGAACTGAATCTTAAAATTATGCCAAAATTAAATGACTGAACACAAAGATATTTTAAACAAAGTATTTGAATCGCCTTTGAATAATGTCCAAACTAAAGCCAGAATAAAAACTTTAGCATCCATTTCAGTAATCTGTGCAAGCGAATTAGGCACGTGTTCTATATTTCTAAAACTATATCTAAACAAAAATAGATAAAATCTGGATACTACTATCCAAATTTTGCACTACAGCCTACATCCATTGTTTAAAATATCTTTGACTGAAAGCTAAAATATATTTTTAGGGAACTTTGTAACATTGCGTGGCCTTAAAAATAACAGCTAGTCTGCTAGATGTGTTCCAGTGAAGTAACTTTTATGTTTAATAACTAATTAGTATGTAATTGTTTTATTAGATTTACAGTTTGTTTTATGCACATTCTTTGAAATGAGATTAATTTTTCTGTAAGCTAATTTGTAGCTTGGCAAAGTCTTGAAATTAAAACTTTTTTCTATCCTGGCAGTACTGTGGATAATCATGCATTCATTCTATCATCTTTCTTTTTATTAAAGGGTTGCCACTAATTAGAAGTATTTCCGCTAGTGGCGCCCCTGCTAATTTCTTCTATTTTTTTTTGCCAAGTTACTAGCAAATTTTCTTATTGTTTAATTAGGTTAGTGTTATATAACAATGAATTTATTTTTTCTAAATCATCGTAACACATTCCATTACATTTTACTGATCCATTTTGCTAATGCACGTCTTGGACTGAGTGTCGACAATGTTGTAGAATATAATAATTTTATTTATAGTTAAATTCTATCTTGATTTTTCTATGTACCTATTCTATCTCTAAGGTTTGAATTTGTTACTTTTTGATTGCTGTATGTTACGTATAGTAAAGACCTGGTAGCTTACTTATAAGCTCAGAAACGCTCGTGAGCTCGTGGCGTAGCTTGTCTAGGTGATTCTAAACGATCACCGATGTTAAGCAACGGACGGTCCGGTCAGTCTTCGGATGGGTGACCGTGAGTGGCATTTATTTCTGAGCGCTACCGTGGGTCGGATGACACGTTAAATTGTTGGTCCCGGTTGTTTGTTCTAGTTTCTATAACAACAACCGTCAGCCATGTCAGAGGCCCGCGGGCGGCACATTAACTCTGACACTAGGGCTGGCCACTCAGCCTATACGAACTTACTTACTTACTTTTAGTTCAGAAACATACTTATTTGATGTTAAATAGTAAAGAGAGTCAAAAAGTTCAATTACTATTGGTATAATGTTATTACATACTATTGACAGTTATTTGAATTGTTGTTCTTTGACATGTTTTGTATCGTTTAGATGCGTTGACTGCGCTCTGCTGGCGATATATTATAAAAGAAAGGTTATCTGGTATGCTTTTCTACATTGCATTCCATTACCCCTAGCACAGTATCTATCGAAAATATGTGAACGTATATAATGAAAAAATATATGAAACGTGGGACAGCGCAGCGCCCCCGTCGGATGTAAATGTAAACAACTTTATTTCATACCAGAGAAATTACTGGGTATGAAGAGATTTAACATATAATATCTCAGGGTAACGAGCGCAGTGCAGTGCGGCGTAGGATTGTGTTCACAAGTTTACAATTCTAGCACTACTACTGTTAGTGGCAGGCGTGACGCTTACCACCAGGCGAAAGCCTTGCTCATCTCGTCACTTGATTGTTTAAAAGAAAATGTTTGGCTTTTCGTTTACGTACTACGATAGTTTCTATGCGAGGGGTATAGAGGATATAAAATACTTACGTATATACACAGCACTCGGTTTTACGGTTAAATATCACAATATTTAAGATCACAATGTATACAGTCGAGTCTCTTGTAGAAAACGTCATAGATTTTGTGCAAGCTATGGTACTAAGATCTTAGGATTCATTCCACTTCCGAAATATAAAGTTTATATTGTCATAGACTCATAGTCATTTAGTCTGTGACGCTAGTTTTGATCTAGGGTTTTATTGCTGTAATAAAATGTTAACGAGATCAAAACACATTTGCTTGTATAAAAATAACAGGATAGAAAATCTGAGAAAAATGAGAGACTGTTTTTAGTATGTGGGTTTTGTATCATGTTTTAATGTGAATGAAATATAATTTTTATTTTATTTACTTGACGTTGTTGTTAATTTTGGTTTTATGGCCATACAATAGTGAGTTGTACCAACATCCAACATAATTTTGCACACTTGCGATAGCATTAGTAAGCAGCTAGTAGTTAGTAGCTTATAGTAGTCTAATATAACTAAGAAAAAAAATTATAGACCCCATAGAATATAGAATATAATATATAATTTATTATCATATAGTCACATAATAATAATAATTAATTAATAAAGTAATAATTTTTAAAATTATAATAAGTACTACGAATGCTTCTATTATGGACTCGTCAATTTGGTACACAATTAAATATTTTAAAGGTAAGTAAGACCCATTGAGTCTCACTCGGCAAACGACAATTTATAATAATAAAAAATGAGGGTAGGTCTATGCGCGATAATTAAGTCGGCTGTCAATGGCCTCGTCAGACTGGTACACTCAAACAATAGTGAAATATATTTAAAAAGCGTGGGGATTATGGCAACACCTCCCTTTAAAGGAGAGGCCTTCGTCCAGCAGTGGACGTCTTCCGGCTGTTGATGTGATGTGATGATTTAAAAAATCTAATATTATAAGTGGTGGATAATTTATTGGAGGCCTTCTACCACCTATACTTACCATTTTTTTCGAAGAAGCGTCTACCATACCCAAGTCAGAGTGATTTCGCTACTCATTATCGATTACAGGGTTTACTGCAGTGTATCTTCTGAGGTAGAGTAGAACCCTCCATAGGCATAATATCATAGAGAAGAGCATAATATTATTGCTTGCTGAAGCCAACATAAAAATAAACTGACGTGACGTATTAACTAGTTGTCATTGTCAAACGTCAATTTAATGCTGGTTCTGGTTGCAGTCCGAAATAGATCAATAATACCCACGATGCTAACTGCGCTATTGAGAACCACAAAGACCCAAACAAAAGTTGTCGGGAGGTGGCTTGCGCCACTCGCCACTGCCAGTGTGAGTTCTCTTCAGCGCTGAGTATTTTGGCCATTGTTAGCCAATTTCGGACGGCCTTCCGTACAAGCTAATCATGTAACTGTTCGGGATCGCGATTTGTCATAAATGTCACTTGTCACTGTCACAGCTTCACAGTATCACGGAGGGATTTCTCTCGGTATCGTTATCGAACGAATGCATTGATTTCCTTAATTAAGTTAAGCAAATCCGTCGGTCTTTTGGCATTTCATCCTGCCCTGCAGGGTCACATGAGTTTTGGCAGTGAAAGTGACAAGTGTCTATTTTTGACAACTTGTATCCGAATCGCGATCCCGAAAAGTTACATGATAGTTCCGCTGTAAAAAAAAACACACTGCTGTTCAGTGTTGCCATGTGCACCGTAATCAGCACTAATTTACCACCTACCGTCGAACCATGATAACGGTGACGAAATCTACCGTAACTTGCAGAGGATATTATTTTGTAAAAAAAATACTTAATAAGTCACCTCCTGAACCATTTCTTTACTTACTGATTGTTTTCATATATTTTTTTTATTTTTTATTATTTATTCATTACAATTTGTACATACATTATTACATCATAAGTAGTACCGAAAAACCACCATGGTTTGTCTCGGCACCAATTACATCGCGCTGTCAAATAAATACATGTTTACCCTTACAAAAAAAAAAAAACATTAATTCCTATGCATTGAAACCATAATCCGTTAAATTAACAATGACATCTTGGCAGCATCGTGTCATTTCTGCCTTTATTTATTTTTGTGAATGCGGAATAGGTACGAGCTTAGATTCATTATCAATATCAACGAAATTGGCGGGGTAATCGCGTAATAAACATACAAAAATAACATACAGTTGAATGGAGAACCTCTTTTTTTTTGAAGACAGATAATTAAATCAGAACATTTTCAAAAATGAAGAGATGTTCTTATCAGATTCAGACCATATTTGTTTTTTGTTTAGTTTTTTTGATCAGTATCCATGTAAATATTCTGAATAACAATAATATTCTTATATATGTTGTTTTTCCAATAAATAGTGATTTGTGAGATAAAATTGATGTTTTATTTAAAAAAAATACACGGTAATTTTCACCGTATTTTCCCTAGCGCAGTTACCGTAATTTCTTAGAAACTACCGTTTTTTTTACATGGAATCACCGTAAACCTAAATTCAGACATGGTAACACTGCTGCTGTTTGACATTTTGTCCGTCCGCATTTTAATTTAATATTTCTGTGTAAACTGGATACACGGCGCGAATACTTTGTATTGTACTACTTAAATATTTGTTGTTTTTCAGATCATACGTACTTTTACAAAATTATCTTACTTTTAGTGACGCTATCAATTAACAATGCTCTGATATATTCACAATCAATCATCAGGAAATTAGCATCGGTAATCATAAACTACTGTAGTAAATGTTGAATTTTTAGTTTTTGTTTGCTATTCGTCCGCAGTGCACATTACTGCGGCATTGCTTGAACCATGGTACGTGTCTCCCACATGTGTTTTTGCCTAAACATGTTTTTGTTGTTGTTAATGTGTTTTAAAACCTTGCGTCTAAAAATAACAATGATCACAACCACGCCATATGATATTTTCTCTCTGGATCTGATCAAACACCTCTTCAACAAATTGTTTGTCCTGTCATTTCCCACAAAATACTAACTGAAATATGCAAAAAATACTAACAAATGTTAACTCACATTAAACAAAAATATTATTTCTACTACTTTAAAATAAATAATTTCAATATAGAATATTGTAAAAAAATATTATGAAAATAAATACTCCTTAATCATGAAAATATAGCAAAATATATACCTACTTTAAATTTTAGGCGAGTGACAACAAGATGGTGGGTTCAAGTAGAGTAGCTCTACCACCAAGCAGTGATGATAGCTCCAGTGTCTTCTCCATGATCTACAGATTTATGAAAAAGGTAAGCAGCTTAAACATTTATATGAAACCAGCTGTGCCTTGCAGCTTCACTTGCCTCATGTAGAAAAACTGTGATGATGATGATGATAAAAAATAGCCTATATGTTATCCCGGGAAGTAAGCTAACAGCATTCCGAGTTTCATCTAAATTTGTTCTGCCGTTTTGGTGTAGAAATAACAAACACATATTGATAAACTTTCTCATTTCTAATATAAGTGTGATCAAAAGCTACTATAACATTTAGTGTGACTACAGCCCACCTGATGGTAAGTGGCTGTGTTGTGCAAGATGGTAATACCATACCTAGCTTAGAATCCTTACACCATGTAGGTATTATAACATATTTTAATGGTTATTGAAGAGTGTTAGTAGAAATTTAATTGTGTCTGATAAATTGACTCTGAATGATCAGAGTTAGATATCAATCAGATAATAAATAAAACCATCTTATAATTCTGTGCAAATTTGCTGGCACACTCACAAGCTTTCGTATTTAGGTACAATAAAGTGAAATTAATATGGAGCCCAAAAGACAGTTTCATAAAGCTGAAAATATCAAATAGTTTAAAAACAGTGTGCAACAACTCTGTAATTTTCCAACTCTATATCAGTATACCGTATTTAATCTTTATGGCACTTGAAATTTCTTTGAATGGTGTGTATCAGCCTTAGAATGGCATTGTTCAAACAATTCAGTAACTGGCCGGCACTCTGAGTCATATTTGACCTTGAAGCAGGTTAGACCACTCTGAATCATGAGATGAATATTTGGCCTTCATTTGAGTTTCAATTTTAACTTGTAATTAAGGAAGGAAGTTTTATTTTACTTAGTTGTATGATTTCACAATATGAAGCCAAAAAAACAAAAATAAACAAACAACATTTTTTTAATTTGATAACGGTTACGGCTCTCTTGCCTAAACCAAATTTGGCAGCTATGAAATGGTTTCATCCTTTTCGCACATACTTTTATGAAAAGAGAGAGATACACATACTAATAGTTTTATTAGGTTTACTTTAAAAAGTACACAGAACACAACAACACAACAGAGAATATTTTAACAGTTCATACAAGCAATTCCGATACCTAAATTTGTCTTGTTAGTCTTTACTCTTTAAGCAGATTTCTCTAGATTTTACTTATAGCTGGTATTTAAGTGTTTTTTTTTAATAAGTAAACTCCGCTAATCACTGGCTGTGTGACCCTTATATAATTTTTTAGTGTGCTTCTGACATGTGGACTGAATTAGAAAACTAGTAACCAGCATAAGTATAAGTAATAGGGTAGATGACTGATGTTTATATCGTTGAAACCAATAGCTTTGATGAAGAATTTAAGTAAATATAGTGTCGAAACTATAGTCGGAGTATCCGATTTAATTAAACGTGAGTATTCCCGTATGAATAAAACAAAAATGTGTCAAAACCACGTCAGTTTTCATAATAAATATAGTATGTTTATTGAAAAAAATATTTATATCTGTTAGTAATGTTCTGATATATGAGCGTTTAAAGTTTTTATTAGTGACAACTCTGTCCCTTTCCCACAAAACAAAAAAGGATGTCTCGCCTTACTTGTCAGAATAGATTATATGGCATACAGAGAAGTGACGTCACAATTTGCTGTTTCGCCTCTGTCTAGCATGATATTAAAATGCTTATAAGTTGCTTGATCAGATTTTAATTTTCTTTTCATTAATCAGCTATATTCATGGGCCTCATTTTAATAGGACAATAAAAAAAACCAGTCATCTAGCCTATATACTCATAGTCCAAAACTACCAATACTCAGTTGATATCTGCCAGTGCTGTCACATTTGCAACATTAATATTTGATTATTGTGTTTCTATTACAAAAGGGTAGACATGTATGTACGTACCTAGTAGATTATATTGTGTAGAGTATAAAGTAAACTGGCTGATAAGCTGGCTTACCTCATACTTTGCCAAGTCTACAAGTAGGTAGTGAGCATGGCATACTAATGTAAACTGAGTGGTATAAAAATGACATCATTCTAGGTAATATTATTCCCACAGGACAGGAAGGAAATGTATGTTACATCTGAGGTCAGATAGTGGGTATTTTGTATTTAGTACATGATAACAGAAATGGAGAATAATAGTTAATGTATATAGTAACAAAGAGAGCCTGAGCCCCCCAATTTATTTATTTATTTATTTAATAAACATACATAACAGAACGCAATAATTTAAAGCTATCGAAAAAAGAAAGGACCTATAGACCTACTATAGGAGTATAGGACCTATACTATTAGATATTAAGCTTAAAGGTTTGACAGGTGTGGATAGACATTATTTTCTTTACCTCTCGCTTTTATAGCACCAGCAGCACGAGTACCGTTCTTGACGATCGTTATATTTGACATTTAATTCGTAACATTCGATAAAAGTCGGGAAAATTCGATAAAAATCGGTATATGCTCAAATTCACCTTAGTAAATCTGCTATACCGACACGTCAAATTAAGCGACATAGAACGGTACACGCGCTGCTGATTTGGCTACAAATAATTATCATAAAAATAGTATTGTTACTATAGGAAATCATTACTGATAATAATGTGACTTTTATTAATTGAATGATATTTATTTGTTTTTTTTTTCAATATCAATGTACTTAACATGTACTTGTAAAAGATAGTACTCATAAGTAAGCAGTATAGTACTAGCTGCTGTGCCCCGCGGTTTCACTCGCGTGATGATGAAAAACACTTCCCTTCGGTGGTAATTTCCGCCAGACGCGTTGAAGCTCGTTAGACCTAACACCTTCCAAAATATTAGGAGCAATGGGCTCGCGTCACTTAATTTCTAACAGCAATAATCAAGTGCCATTCAAGAGAACACATTCGAACCGATCTTCATACTATACTCGTATGTTATTATCTAGCCTATATGCAATTCTGTGAAATAAGCTATCTCCATTCCGAGTTTCATCCAAATCCGTTTTGTAATAGGTATTAGTGTGAGGATGGGGTTCCATGTTGCGAACTTTGGATAATATTCTGATATTGAAATATTCTATTGAAATATTCTGCTCATTTGCATGTAGTTACTTACTTAGGTTCTCTGGTCTTTATCTCAATTATACTAATTAGAATTGATGCTTAGAATATTTCTAAGTACTTGTTGAGTTAATTAGTGTTTGTGGTTACTTGTGTCCTTATTTATATCTTCATATAAGGGTCTTGTTTTTTTTTGTACAATCAAGTTGCGAGATGACCAAGACAACGCCTGGTGGTAAGCGTCACGCCTGCCACTAACAGTAGCATTGCCAAAATTGCGAACTTGCGAACACAATCCTGCGCCGCACTGCACTGCGCTCGTCATCCTGAGATATTAGATGTTAAATCTCTTCATACCCAGTAATTTATCTGGTAACATTGCCCTTCAAACCGAAACATAGTAATGCTTGCACACTACTGCTTGGCGGTTGAATAACTGGCAAAGGTGTGGTACTTCCCCAGGCGGACTCTGCAGTAGAGTCCTACCTCTACAAAACTGTTTATAGAGAAGTGTAGATCAAGATACTAATGCTCCTCAAAGTAAGCTATATTTCACTCCCTAACTATTACATAATAGCGGATTCATTATAAAATCATTTCAATTAACATACAACATAAGTACTAGATTACAAATCCGTAGATTCCGTAGTAAATATGAAGATAAGACATGCCACGGTACATTTGTACCAATAGCGGGGTCAAAAACCGGATCAATAAATTCAATATGAAAGGCAACGCGTGCTGGAGCTCCTCCAGGAATAACACACGCCGCCGATCAAAAATTCAAGTGTTCCTGGTATCGACTTGGATTCAGATTCAGATATTTATTGCCATTCCGTTCAGTACATGGTGTTTATAAAAGTATGTAGGTACATAAGTTCAACGGACTCCGTCGGGCACAGCAAATTAGAAGAGAGGAGAATATTCATTGATTGGATGTTTCACAGTTGACTGATTGGCGCAGTACGCGTCAGCTAATGCGATTATGCTCGGCATAGTACATCGACTTTACGATGTCGAACGATCTATCTTTATGGTCGGAACTATCTTAAAGGTTAGGTAAAAGTTGAAGTACGAGATTTTGATAGATCATTATAAAAAAAATGAATTGGGCGCAGGAACTCAAATTCTCAACATTGCTGCAGAGATCGATGATCTGCAAATTGTTAATCTTCCGATGAATCTTATAAGTTCCAATAACTTTTAATTATAGTTTATTTCATACAAATCCCGTAATGAGCTGTGACTATAAAAATCTTTACGTACTTATACGTATATGAACTTAAAACCAACATGATTCCACCTGCTACTTAACATCCTGATAAACGCGACCAAAGCGTAGGGATAGCGCATGATGGATATTACCTATGTTTTCAGAACGCTTCAATTCCCCTTTTACAAAAGCGTGCTCCCCAAAAAGTACAATAAATGTATGTCTTCATATCCAAAAAAATACCTTAGAAGAGAAGAAGGAATATATAAATTGAACGAATCTGTTCGTCTTCAAACCCAAATAAACAGATTTATTCCATGCAAGCGTATGTCTGTTGTAATGTTATAACTTATTTAAATTTTACGCTATTTTCGCAGGTGTCAATAGTAGGCGCCGTATATCTGGTGGGCTACATGCAATGGAGCGTGGCGTGGCTGATCGGACCCGTCGTGCTATCCGTACTGCGCGACCAGTGGCGCAAAGAAAGCGAGTACCGGCGCAACCTCGCCAAGGCAGCCGCACTCTCGTCGGAGAAGGACGTCGTGCTAGCCAAGCTTGATGACTTGCCTGCTTGGGTAAGGGAATTTGTTTCCATCCACTTGCAATAAAGGTCAACATCAGTGCAATTAGGTGAACTTGGAACCTCACCACAATAGATATGCACGGTCTTCTCAGAAAATGATGAGCTAGCCTAGATTGATGTTACAATAAAATTGATAGTCAAGATTGCTGTTAGGGAGGGGATTGTGTATTATATCTACCTAGAATTAGCTTCAAGACAACATTCAAGTTTTTTTTGTATCTCTTTTAAACTGTGTATCACTGCTGGGCAAAGGTCTCCCCCAATTTCTTCCAGTTGTCTCGATCTTGCGCCAGCACAGTCTAATCTTTTTTAAACTTCCCAAGTTCGTCGCGCCATCGTGTCCAATCCGTAGAGATTTTGTTCCTAAATAAGAATATTGTATTCTAGGTATTCTTCCCAGATGTGGAACGCGCTGAATGGTTGAATAGGGTAAGTTGAATTACTTGTCCTTTTTTAAATCATAATCTCATATCTCACGACACTTACCTAACGAATGTAATCTGAATATCAACGGTACCTAATGTTTCTCTTACGATGCACTCATGTCTGAGCAATTCGGTTTTGTTTGCAAAGAACATCCGTTCAAATAAGTCTTATAGCTTGATGTCATCCTTTTCTTATTCTGAATTTAATTGTTTATTCCGTTTTCCAGATATTCCTCCAAGTATGGCCGAATGTGAATCATTTCGCGCGCAGTTTGTTGAAGGACTCTATCGAACCTGCTGTCGCTGAAAGCCTTTCTAATTACAAACTCAATGGATTCAAGTTTGAGAGAATGATACTTGGCACCATTGTAAGCATACTTATCACCATAAACCAGTAACACTAAGGCCATTTGTCCACCGACGCCGTCACCGGACCATCACCGAGAACGAGATTATTTCGACCCGAGTATAAGATGACGCGCGGCGATCGTGTGTCCACCGCGCCGATATCGGTGGCTCAGTTAAAACCGGGCGAACCCATAAGGCGAACGGCGCGGTGCGACGGTAGTGTGTGGACAAGAACAAACGTGTTTTGTATTGCCAGCGCATCGGCTCGTCATAAAACCGCGCCGAGTTGTAGCGGTCACGTCGAACTACTCGAAATTTCGGTGGCTGGGATGACGGCTCTCGGTTGATGGACTTGCGGTGGATACGCGGCCATAATAATCTATGTATCGCTGCTTTGGCGAAGTTGACGTCACAGTGACGGCGACGTTGACGTCACAGTGACGGCGTCGGTGGACAAACGGCTTTACAGTTTCTTTACGTCCGTGTGTAAGACGTAGCTATTAATTTAGGCACTAAAGTAAATAATAAATGAGATAATTCAATAATTATACGCTCTGTTTTCCTCCTTTACTCAGAAAATATCGACCACACGAAAAAATTTACAAGAAATAAAATGTATAGCATTGAATAATGTACAACTGAAAAAGCCGCTTTTGTACATCTTGATGTATTAAGCCGTTTAGCGCATTTTATTGTTCTAGCCAGCGAAATAAGAGCAAAACATTAAACTTAATGGCCTAATTCTCGTTTTCTTTTTAAGTCGTAGATTACGAACGTTGTACTTCAAAGTATTGCTATAAAGTTTAATGAGTTCTGATGTCATAATGTCGTTCGCAGGCGCCTCGAGTCGGCGGCGTTAAAGTCTACGATAAGAACCTTTCCAGGGATGAAATCATCATGGACATCGACTTGTTGTGAGTATTTTTAACTGCTACTTATGAATTAAGGTCTGTCACCATTATCGGTCACCAAACCGAAACGAAGCAGCTAACCTAGTACAAAATTGATGTGTCCATGGCTCCGATCTTTGGCTCTTCATTTACAGCTAATGCCAGCTGGTTTACGTATATCGTCACTCCATCGAATCCGAGGGCGTCCTAAGCTATTTTTTCTGTTTCTTGTTATCCACTCTGTGAGGGAGAGGCCTATAATGTCTAACCTAATGATGTGCTGGCTGTAAGTGGCTGATGATTACGTGACGTCACACTGTTATGACGTCTTTTGTGCAATCCTATTGGTTAACATTTTGTTCATTTTTATCAGAAAATGCCAGGTTCCTAAAGTTTCATTAATAAAAAAATAATGTTTCACAGCTACGCCGGTGACTGTGACATTTCCTTCGTGCTTCAAGGCATTAGAGGTGGCATCAAGGATCTTCAGGTTCGTATTCAACAGTAGAATATTTTGAATCTTCAGTAATCGAATTAACCTATTCGTAATACATCAATTAACGAATCCATTTTTTTGTGGATTTTACTCTATAATTATATTATACCTTACGCCTTGGTATGTCTATATGAGTGAAATCCACAAAAACGGGGCGAGGAAAGCAAATAATGTTTTAACAGACTAGACGGTGGCTTTAAATACGTCTTGTACGAGTATTTAAACAAATACTTGGAAATTAGTTGTTGCGGAAAGTAAGGTCTGGGACAGCCGGTGTAGCTGCCGACGCTGCGCGACCGTGAATTCTATCGCCTCGCAATACGATTAGACATTGAGAATAATTAGAATATTGACTGATTGATTGTAAAATAAACAATAGGCGACAATGATGCAGAATGAAATTGAAAACAGGTAAATTATAGATAGTTTAATAATGTAATAAGGTATAATGTATTCGTCATTTCAAACAATGTTTACTATGAGATCAACCCTTAAATTGCGAAAATATATTATAATAAGATATATTTGTAGTGGTAGCCGTGGATCAGTATTTTTTTGCGAAATCTGTACTGATTTCATCAGAATGATAAGTACAATAATCTTCTTTCCGCTTAAAACTACCGTTCCGCGTTGTTTGCGTAGATCCACGGCATGGTGCGCGTGGTGATGAAGCCGCTGATCACGAAGATGCCGCTCGTGGGCGGGCTGCAGGTGTTCTTCCTCAACAACCCCGCCATCGACTTCAACCTCGTCGGCGCCGCCGATGTACTCGACATGCCTGGACTTAGGTAGGTACATATTTTGAGCGAACCATTTAAAGTTCATTCACATATCTTGAGACTTTACTCCCAACGGCCACCACTAAAACTGGCGCCAGTGGTGGCGGCTAGGACAAGTATTCGTTTTTATCCCAAATGCCGCCAGTGGTGGTCGTTTATCTTAGGGTATGATACATATAGATAGATGGGTTTCGGGCAAATTTTCCTAGTGCATTACCGGGACACGTGGCTAGGCGAAGTCATGATAGCTGGACTAAGGCAATAACAGAGTGGAGGCCAAGGCAAAGTAAACGGAGCGTCGGGCGACCGGCAGCTCGATGGATCGATGATATTGTACAAATCGCGCGTCGAACCTGGACACGAATGGCGCATGACCGAGGCCGATGACATAGAGACGCTTACACCCAAAAGTACCCTATACGCGTCATTCTATTTTTGACCACAGCTTAGCTGATGTTAAGCGACGGTGTGATCGAATATGGTAAATCTCTAGCCTGTAATGAGAAACTAGTCTAGTAATGTTGCCGAAACACACGTTAGATACATGGCGGCAGATTTGCAATTTGATTTCCAGCTGAGTACTAGAAAGCCGAAGAATCCAACTCAGATGGGCAGCGTTCGGGAAATTGCGTAATATTTTTCTCGTCCAAAATCCCTCAGTGTCTGAAGACAAGGGTCTACGACCAGTGTGTGTTGCCAGTGATGACATATGGAACTGAAACGTGGTCTTTAACTGCTGGCCTTTTGGATAAACTCAGAGTCACGCAACGGGCAATGGAGAGAGCTATGCTCGGAGTTACTTTGCGGAACGAAGATATTCGCCAAAGAACCAAAGTTACCGACATAGCTCGCAAGGTTTGCAAGTTGAAGTGGCAATGGGCAGGCCACATCGCTCGAAGAACTGACAACCGATGGGGAAGAAAGGTTCTTGAGAGGCGACCGCGAACCGGAAGACGCAGCGTAGGCGCGGCCTCCCACTATATATAGGTGGACCGACGACATTGTAAAAGTCGCGGGCAACCGGTGGATGCAAATGGCAGGCTGCCGTACAGTGTGGCGGTCTAAGGGGGAGGCCTTCGTTCTGCAGTGGACGTCTCCGGGCTGATGATGATGACTAGAAAGTAATTTACCTTCACACTATGGTTTCCACTCGTTACGTATTTAACGTCACATTAGCCTAATGCACGTGGCTGTAACTCCTTATAGTACAGAGCTACATTAGTCCCTCTCCCAAGGCACAGCAATCAGACTGTTCTTATACTTTTTGTATACTTACAGCATTGATTTAAAACAGAGCTACTCAAATGAATAGCAACTCTAAGCTAAGCGGACAAGACAAAAAATTCAAAAAAAGACTGCTTGTCACGACATGAACGTCGCCGAATTTCATGAAAACTGTTGCACCGGAGAGTTTTGGGTGTGCTGCGGTCGAGCGGCCCGTTTCTTTAAACCGAAGCCTACAGCATACAAAATTGTATACTTACAGGCCTTTGTTATTTATTTTCAGTGATATCCTGCGTCGTTGCATCGTGGAGCAGGTCGCTAATATGATGGTCTTGCCCAACAAGCTACCGATAAAATTGAGCGACGAAATTCCTACTATAGATCTGCGCATGCCTGAACCAGAGGTTGGACACATTGAATTTACTATTGGCAATTGGTTTTATTGATTTTTATTGTTATTATTGATTATGTTTTTTATTGTACTTATATTTACGTTTGTATTTGTTTTTTTAAAATCTATTTTGAGTGATTACTCAAGATAGATTAAGCCGGACACGCGAGTTCGCGATACCACGCTTTGCTAAAAAAAACATAAGGTATATGTTTAGATCTGATGCAGTCAAATCTAACTAATCAAACCAAACACCTTTCGATACTTACGAGAGTCATACTAGAAAATATTAGATACTCAAAAAATATTTGTTTGCTGTAGATATCGATCTCAAAGTACTATTTCTATCCCATTCGTTTAAATCATTTGGATAAATACTTCTGCCCACTCTTCTCTAGACACCTCGGAGTTTTCTAACTATAAGTAGCTATTAGATATTTGCTTATCTTCCTGCCTTACATTTTTTCTTTGATTTTTGGAAACATTCTGTGTTACCTTCAATTAATGTCCATGTTTTGTATTGCAGGGCGTTCTCCGTATTCATCTAGTCAAAGCTGAGAATCTCATGAAGAAAGATGTATCAATGTTAGGTAAGATGTTTCATCTAAATTCATTCCTTAACTTTCTGGCACTCTCCTCTCCTTTTCCTAAGTCCCCACATCGGGGCAGAGGGCAGATACAGTGTTACGCCATTCATCTCTGTCCTGGGCCTTCCGCTTCACTTCACTCCACGTTAGACCGATGCTTTTCGCTTCCGCAACAATAGAGCGTCGCCAAGATTGCTTAGGACGGCCACGTTTGCGCCGGCCTTGCGGATTCCAATCCAAGGCTTGCTTTGGAATGTGATCCGCGCCCCTACGCAAAGTATGACCGACCCAGCCCCATTTACGGCGTCGGATTTGCAAATCAACAGGATCTAACTTTCTGGCACACTAATATTATAAGAATATTTTAAATTTCCACTAATTGTATACTACAATGCGAATTGACGTGGTATTGAAACATTTTTGTTTTATTTATACGGGATTACTCTTAGTTACGTTTAAATAAAACAAAAAGTAATTGTATTTTTTGTAGTTATACCGAGATTAATTTTGTTGAGCTGTATAGTTCGTTTTACCAGTAATGTATTATCTGTGGTTTTACCATAATGCTAACTGAATTAATTAATGAAATGCAATGAATCTGCATCTGACCACCGAGGTTGAGGATGAGGTGGAGGTTCCCAGAATCGGGCCTAAAACCATATAAAAATATCTACAAAAAAAACTGCCTCGATTCTAAATTATACGGTGATAATAACTTCTTCTGATATTCAACTACTTTGAAAGTTACAAATTTTGAATCAGGTAAGGGTAAGTCGGACCCGTACGCTATCATCACCGTGGGAGCCCAGCAATGGAAGACAAAACACATCGATAACAACGTCAACCCAAAATGGGACTACTGGTGCGAGGTGAGACACAAAACCTTTGCTTTCTCAATCTTTAACTCTATAATTTCTCACCCTCTATTAATTACCTTAATTAGGTTAGTTCTATTTACTAATATTTTATTTACAGTTACCTTAGATAGCACATATTTTAATTATTTATTTTACAAAATAAAGCTTGCTTATTTTTCTTATGAATAACACCGGTTTTGGATGTTATTACGAGATATGGTAAGTGTTTGAATATAAGCTCATTTCTGATATTTTATGGAATGCTAGCACGATTCGGGGCTGTTTCTCATCACATTCTTATTTATTAATCTCTGGTATTACTTATTTGAAATAAATTTAGCGAGATGAAAAAATATTTACAGAAAAACAAAAACTTACTTAAATAATCCCTGTCTGTTGACGCGTATTAAAATGTAGTTGCATAATAGTTAACGGTATTGGGCGTTGATGGACAGTGAAAAAGTATTGCCAGTAAAAACGTATCTCTAATGGTATACTTTAAAAATAAACTCGATTACTTATTTGATATTTAATGAGATTGAAAATGGTTTTCAGAGTAAGAGAAGTTTACTCAATAAAATTATTTTCTGTTTTTCTGTTGACGCAAAGAGGACGGTTCGATTGCTAGTGACTGCTAACGGAATCAAGCTGCCCTTGAGATGAATCCTTCAATTTTATTACAGTTAATTATTATTATTACATTTAAAGGTACCATTTCAACTGCTATTTTATCATTATCAGGAATGAGCATGAGCATTCAAGCATCTTTCATATTTATATCGTTTGATTTAAAGTATGTTTACTATTCTACAGTTATCTTCGCTTTATATTTTTTTGCGCTCTTTGAACGTTCAATATTCTTCAGTAATGTGTATTTGCTAATTTTATATTGAAGTTACATTTTGATTTGGAGTGGTAAGCATTCTTCGTTCGATTTTCTTCGTACCTTATGACATGTTTAATTCAAGAAATGCAGTGTGTTTAATTTTTTTTGCCTGTATTTATACCAAAACGATGTATTTCAATATCATATTTTACGGTATTCTCTTATTTTTACTATAAATGACCAATGATCTAATATCTCATGCCATAATTTCTTGCATGCAATCCCTGAGATACAAATGTACCTATGTATGTAGTGTTGATTTGGTAATCAAATAGAATAGCCATCTTCATGTATCTTTCCTGATCCCTAAAAACCTTAGAACATACTGCATTTCTCGAAATTGATACTTATCAGTAAGGCAATTGTGGTTTTTTTACAAATCTTTTTTTAATGTGTTATTATTTGAGTAACAATATCGCTTCTCCTAACTAGCGTGCTTAAACGCGCCTGTCGAGCTTGTGGAGGCGAAATCCCTCCGCGAGTTCCGTACGAATACAGTCATGTAGATGCGAATAAGATTTTGTTTTCCTTACTTATGTTTGCGTGGGACTGTGCCTCTGGTGTAAAGGCGCGTGTAATGCACTCGTTGGGGCAACAATTGGAGATAGAGGTACTCGACAAGGATGAAGGGAACGACGATGACAAACTCGGAAGGTAAGATGCACGCGGGGGATGCGCGGGCGCGGGCGGCGGTGGCGGCTCATCTATAATACTTGCATTGCACAGCTTGTTACGTGTTGCGGGCGAGTTTAACACTGTAACAGACGTGCGGATCCGACTGCGGCCTCCAAAGGGACAAAAAGAGAGGGACAGAATATAAATATATTCTCTCTCTTTCACGACGCCGTCTGACCAACGAGAGGTCAGATGGCGGTCCACCGTGGTCGGACCAAACCCAATCAGGCAGGTCTGTTAAATTAAACCGACGGTTACTGTTATCCATCTTGTGGCTATTGGAACCTAAACTACCAAATCCATTCACTTCCATACAAAATTTCATACCGAACCTGACGGTTTAAAACGTTATCATAAACTCGCTTTTTATAATGAAAGGACTTCATTGTTGACATTGTAGTTAGAATGCTGCTTGTATACTTGTATTAGTATATTATATTTTAGAGATAGAGACAGATATCTTTGTGGCTAATGTTGGTCCTCTCATTTTAGCCATTATGCTTTTGCATGTTTGTAGATTAGTGTTGCACTTAGTTTTAGGAAGTTGTTTGCTATTCACGGGAAAAGGTAAGTTTTTAAAATATAAGGGTAAATATATTTTTAATATTTTTCTATATCTACTGTTTCTATTTCTTGTCTTAGACTTTCAGTAATTTTCTTATCTATGGTAATAAATCACTTATTTGACATGACACTACAATATTCATGAGGTTGTTGGTATCATTGCTTATTCGAAATCTTGATGTTTAATATTTATCTCGGATACAATTGGCCATTTTAATGAAATAGTCATAACGTCAGCCTCATTCATATTGTCAAATTAATAAATCCACAAATGCCAAGAAATTTAGGGCCCACCTGTTTTCAAAATTGACCTACGAACCACTAGTCCAGACGTAAACTAATGTGTCCATATGTTGTGATTTTGTCCCAAGGCCATAATAAGCTCAAGGAAGAGTCAAGAGCTGCAGTACGAAGTTTGGGACTGGGACCCGGGAATGGGCATTCAGAACGATGATTTTCTTGGCAGGTCCGTTTACCACCACATGGCTTGGTCTCATTGCCGACATCGCATACCCGTATTTTGTTTGACTTGTTTAAAAGTGGGTCTTATTATCATCGATACTGGTTATAATTTCGAATTGCATGATTACCGGTTATAATTTCTTAATGTGGGGCTCAAAAACCTCAGACTTTAGGCCTTACTTAAAGCACAGAAAATAATAGTACTACGAGCACAAGATTCACTCCTACAGACAATGCGTCTATATATATACCTTTAACTACAATAATGTCATATTTAGTGCAAGCTAATTTGTACCTATTTGTATATGACAGTTTGGCGATTTTCCACTGTAGCGCTTGGCTCGTTGACGCCACGCGGCTCCCGCTGCTTGCGCCCACGCCTCAGGTCTACAGTGAAATATCGTATCATACAAAGAGAGTACAAATTTGCACTAAATATGACATGATTATAGTTTTAGGTAAATTGTTGTTCAACTATGTTTAGATGCGTTTTCTACTGGAGTGAATCTTCTGTACGTACTAGTATTTTTTCTGTGCTTGAAGTTTAATAACATATTTAGTTAATACTGCGCACAGCTATTTTGCAGGCGCTGACGATGTGTAACGTTAATAAGGAGAGACTTTCATTTATAAGGCTTTCAAGCAAGAATATAACGTAGAATGCCTTCAAGCAAGAATATCCTTTAAGCTCTAAAAATAAAATTCTTAAGTGATCTTTGAAGAAAATTGCTGATATTAAGATTCCACGTGTTCAAATTGATCTAACTTTAAAATCTGGTTGTTTTGATTTTTTGGCTAATTTTGGTGTGATTTTTATGTCGAACTGGATAGTTAATCACAACACCTTATTTAGGGACACCCTTCATAATCCGTAGGCAGTGGTGAGTGAGATTTGTATCGGTATGAACACTAAATACTTACACTTACACTAAATATTTCTAAGTGTTTAATGCGAAACCTAACAAAATAATAAGTATATGATTTATGTAGCTTTGTATAAGTGTGTATGTATATATAATGCGGTGGGTTGTGACAGTCTATGGTCCGAAGCAGCGCGGCGGTGCTTAGCGTCAGGTTATTCGACTGGGATCGCGCTGGCAGGGATGAGAGCCTCGGCAGGTCGGTCGCAGCCCAGCTGTAACTCTTGTAGATGTCTTGAATGTCCACTGATACTAACAGTATGATGCTAGACTATAGAGTAGAACGACACATTAGTAAACATGACTTGTCCACTGTCATTTTGTTTTCTGTTTCATCCCTACTGTGTCGGAGAACCGTCCTCCTTGCCACTTCCGTCGACATCCGACAACTTGATTTTATCTAAAATCTTCGTAGGTAGAACAAAAAAAATATATATAAGGAAGTAATTTTGATACAATTTGTTTTATTTATACGGGATTGTTCAGTCCTTGATATAAATTACCGCATGTGATCGAAACTTTACTAAAAGTGCCTGTCAAATAGACATGACAGCTTCACGTAAAAATAAAACAAAAATAAAATTATACTTTAATGCGTTCCTTTATTATTAGAAAACAAAATGCACAGTATTCAACAAAATTCGCCGTTGAATAAGTTTCTTTTTCTACATTGAATGAGAACACCAACGGCAAAATAAATACACGCCACTGCTGCACAAAATAGCTGGATAGACCTCTTTCAGCGGTCAGGGAATAGCATGCCTTAAGTCTGTGCGAAAAGGCATAAAGTTCAACTGCTCACAAACCCACCATCCATACTTAGATACGCTTGGAAAGATAATTAGCATAACCAAGGGTTTGGTACATAGCTAATAATTAATTACACGCTTAATAAGACAATCTTAACTAATTCATAAGTAAAAACACAGCTAATTCAACACATTAATTATGAAAAACTAACCAACTATCAAAGCTATTCTCACACTTAAAATTAAAGCAGCTTCGCTTTATCAACACATTATATAAATAAACTAACCAATTATCAATGCTATACTCACACTTAAAATTAAAGCAGCTTCGCTTAATCTAACATGCTTACTATGGTTAAACAAACTAAACTTAAAACATTGCTACAATTATGTACGGCCCGTCAATCAATATACAATATGTAACAAAAAGGTTCAACAATATTGAAGGGTATGTGTGTACTCATCATTATGAACAACTTTTACTATAGCGCCAACCCCGAAAAAACAGCTGTTTCATACATTTTGTCCAAGGTCAATGAACTTTTTGTATGGAACAGCCGTTTTTTTCACGATTTCGTTGTTTGCCCCATAGTACATTTTTTTCATAATGATGAGTACATAACATACATACACTTCAGTATTGTTGAACCTTTTTGTTACACATTGTATACTACTATGTAACACACACAGTGTATGACATGATAACATTAAAACATATTGTAAAAAATTGCTTTATACTAATGAAGAATGCAACGATTTTTAATCTCGAAATGACTTAAATCGGGATCACTCTCAGATCTTCCTTCTTTTAAATAAGTGTCCTAATACACAGATATGATATTCATTCTGAGATCCTATATTATCTCTTTCTAAGTAAAGTTATTCTTTCAGATGTTCTTTGGACATCAGCCAAGTGGTGCGTTTTGGCCGTTTGGACACAGTGAGTATTTTTTAATCTATATTTTGGGTTATTGGTACAGGATGTTTTTTAAACTTGCGAATACCCATAGCCCAAAGACCTAGGCACTGAACTGAACGCTATATGCTGGATGTATGAAGTGCACGATTCACTTTTAAGTTTATAGACGTACCTATTTCAACCCAAACTCTTCGTACAAAAATAACTAATATACTAACAGTCTTACTTAAAAAATCTTTTGAACCTTAGTCACTGCTTAAACTTCTCTGTCCTTTTCTTGCACGTGCAACTTCACGTCAGTGAGAAGTTGACAAAGCATCTTAAGCAGCGACTAAGCTTGAGCGGCGTTTTTAAGTAAGGCCATAAGTGTACTATATAAGTCGGAAATTTTAATAGGCAACTTTCATAGAGCTAACGAGAAACTAAACCTTGTAACTCGATCAAAAACTAAAAGCAGCACTACAAAAAAATAATTATATAAGTATTTTTTCTTCAAAATATGTTTTTCAACCGACTTTAAAAAGGTGGTTCTCAATTCGATTGTATGTATGTTACGTGATTACTCCGCCAATTATGAATGGATTTTGATGATGTTTTTTTTTTTTTTGGTAGGTAATAAATCTGAGGTGGTCCAATATCAATTTTATCACCATCGGTTCAATAGTTTGGTTTTAAAATCAAAATAACTGGCAAATATGAAGATGGTAGGATAGGTTGTTTTTTTTAAAGCGTATTATTATTACTAGTGATGTAAAACGAAATGTCTTTACACTTCATATATTTTTGCGGTAAAACACAACCACACAAACACACCCAGCGTAAAGCTCTCACATTGCTGGTTTTTGGGGTAATCAAGTCAACTCTCCGTCCAATCTCGCTCTCTTATGCTTCTTTAATATTACTTAAAGATTCAACTAAAACTTGTTTAACCAAAAGGTTTTTTAAGACTTGGTTGTAAAAACACATAATAAAAAAAATAGTTTTTTTAGTGGTAGTACCCTACTGCGGAGTCCGCCTGGGGAAGTACACACCTTTGCCAGTTATTCAACCGCCAAGCAGTAGTGTGCAAGCATTACTGTGTTCCGGTTTGAAGGCCAATGTTACCAGACAAATTACTGGGCATGAAGAGATCTAACATCTAATATCACAGGGTGACGAACGCAGTGCAGTGCGGCGCAGGATTGTTTTCGCAAGTTCACAATTCTGGCACTGCTACTGTTAGTGGCAGGCGTGACGCTTACCCCCAGGCGAAAGTCTTGCTCGTCTCGTCACTTGACAGTATAAAAAAAATGTGACCGGTAACAGTTTAAATTAAACAGGATCAGCTGTTTAATAACAATATTCATATTGTTACCGTTTTGTACAGGTACAAACTCTCCAGCAAGCGAAGCATGGCAAGGTTCACTTGCGACTGTCGTGGCACCGTTTGACCACTGATGTGACGGAACTGAGTCGAGTAAGTATCATCACATCACAATAATAGTGCCTCACTCACTCACAATTCACAAACTTTGGAATTTATAATCACAGAAAAATTAATTTGTTTTAATTTTTCTTTCTTTATAATAATCTGATTTCTTCACAAATAATCTGTATCTTGTCTACTCACTTGTACTACACGTTTAACGCCGGGGCTTTGCGTTTTTACTTTACTTAATAATTAACTGCTTGGACAGTCCTTATTACATGGGTTTCTGGAAGAGACAGTGCTTGCTATAATAGGCTAGACGACTGGTTTTTTTATTGTCTTATTAAAATGTGGCCCATAAATATAGCTGATTAATGAAAAGAAAATGAAAATCTGATCAAAAATAAGCATTTTAATATCATGCTAGACAGAGAGGCGAAACAGCAAATCGTGACTTCACTTCTCTGTACGCCATATAAATTCTATTCTGACGTAAGGCGTGACGTAATTTTTTGTTTTGTGGGAAAGGGACAGAGTTGGCTCTACCAAAAACTTTAAACGCTTATATATCAGAACATTTATAACGGCTTTAAATATTTTTTTCAAAAAACATTCTATATTTACTTAAATTATTCATCAAAGCTATTGGTTTCAACGAACTAAACATCAGTCATCTACCCTATTCTGTTTGATCGTTCCAATACTGACTTTAAATTTAATTTCAGGCTCTGACCGAGACCCTTCTCATCAAGACCGGCGACATATGTTCTGCTGTACTTTCAGTCTACATTGACTCATGCAAGAAGCTGCCGGTAAGATCTATAGTTTTCATCCCATCTATTCGAAAAGGACGACTTGGTCCGCCTTTAAGTGCATCCGAAGGTGGTGTTTTATATATAAGAAACTTTTAGCGGGCAGAGTTTTAAATCCTTTTTATAAGTGCGCCGCAATTATCTTTGTCGCGCACTTTTTGAATTTGGAACATCTTAGTGTTCAGCGCCAAAGAAATCGAACGCAACGCGTTTGAATAAAGACTGGTTGGTACGACTATTACGTAGTATTTACTTACTCTATGGGTACGACGGCCCGTAGTCGCGCCGCCAGCTGAATTACAATAAAAACTTATTAATAAACGCGCGTACTACAGCCCGTGTTTTCGTCAATTTTCACGGATTGTTAGAAATTCATGGTTTAGTTTTGAAAAATGAATTCTTCAAGTGACATTGAAAGTATAAAATTAACTCCTGAAAGTATTAGAACTGACGCAAGAAACGTGATGGATAAAAAAGATAAAGAAGAAGATGGATAAAAGTGATGGGTGGGAAGTTTTTAGTTGTTTTATTATTAGATACTATTTAATGTCAATTTAGTTGTTACTCTATGTTTTATTAAATAATAATATTACAATAAAATATGAGGCGCCTTTTATTTTCTCATAGTGGGTGATGAAAAGTAGAGTGTATCACTCGGGCGCAAAATATTTTTTTGGCTCGGGCGACGTACTTTGAATCCCTCGTTACGTTCAGGATTCTACTAAAGAATCCCTCACTTCGCTGTGGATTCAAAAAAGCGCCCTCGCCGTAAAAATATTATTTTGCTCCCTTATGATACAATCTACTATTATCGCAAAATGTTGGATATTTGCTCATTATTTCACGGCGGTAGCCATGGAAAAGTCCGATTTCCATAAATACACGAGTATGTCAGAGAAAAGTAATGCGAAGATCTTGGCTCCACTTAGCCATCAAAGGCCTCATTCATATTATCAAAATACACCCCAAGCGCCCAAAATTTTTGTTTGCGCAATTAGGATGTGGAAGTCTTTGCCGGTCTGTGTTTCCCGTAAAATATGATATGAGTCTGCAATCCCGAGAAAACTGATTTCTTTTAGGTAAGCGTGCTCCATCCTAGACCATATCGTTGCTTAACATCAGGCAGGCTCAAACACTCTTTTGAAAATATGTAATAGACGATATTGTTCGGGTATATTTCTAGAGTGCTCGCGCGCAGTCTAAACCGGACCCATACCTGACGATCACCGTCGGCAAGAAGACAGAGAACACCGCAGTACAGATGCGCACAGACTCGCCCGTCTACGAGATCGGATACTCTTTCCTCGTGCAAAACCCTGAGATCGACAACTTGGAAATAAAGGTAACGTTGTAAACAGGTTCGTAATACAACCAGAAAAAAAGGAAAAAGAAGAAAGCGTCCGAAGACTCTTACCGAATGAAATCTATCGTACTTTATTATTGCTGACTAGTATAAAACGAAGTCATATTTTGCGTCTGTTTGTTTGTACGCTCAGTTCTTCTAAACTACACAACGGATTTTGATGGATTTGATTTTCAGTTTATTTAGAGTTTCTTCAGGAACACGTATAGTTATAATTACATTTGTGCGAAGCCAGGACGCTAGTGCATAAAGTAATAGAGAACAAGGTGGTACTATGGCCGATGGCCCCTTCCCCTAATATGTTTTAACATCTCGTTTCAAAGATGCTGAACTCGTTTTTTAAAGTTATTTTATCCTTTGTACATAACTTAATATGAAATATATATACGTATTTAGATGGCAATAATCACAGCTATAAGTAATAATAAGTGGTATTTACTTGACAATCCGTTCAATGAGTAGGTACCAAAGTGTGAAACAATGACAATAAATTCTGCTGACTGAAGGTATCATCTGCACCTTCCTCAAGCCATAAATAAGCTTGGTATAGTCAATGCGCGACCAACTCGCAAGAATTGTTAGAAACGAAATCTTCTACACCAATCGTAGACGTCTTAGCTTGAATGAACGTTATTCCGGCCAATGATAAGTAAATGACTTTCCAAGCCCGTGAGTTGAGATTTTTCGTAGATTTAGCTGGATGACCTATATTACATTATTTTAACTTCTGTGTTCTTTACATTATCTTAATCTTCTAGCGAACTAGAATTGATTGCCTATACAACGTGTAACAAAAAGGTTCAACAATACGGAAGGGTATGTATGTACTCATCATTATGAACAACTTTTACTATGGGGCCAACCCTGATATCGCGAAAATAAAATCGGATATTCCATACAAAAAGTTCATTGACCATGGATAAAATGTATGGAACAACTGATTTTAAATTCGCGATTTCAGGATTGACCCCATAGTAAAAGTTGTTCATAATGATCAGTACATACATGCCCTTCAGTATTGTTGAACCTTTTTGTTACACATTGTATACATACTTGATTCGTTGTTTTTTTTTTTCATTTCAATAGACAAGAGACAATATTTTATTTGTAGGAAAAAAACGTAACGTTGTTATTTATATTTTATATAATAATTACTATTCGACTGGATTGTATCCATTTTGGTATTATGTAGTGAAAACTTTTTTGGCTTATTTCTTTATATTCTCCTGTGTCCTAGCCTTCTATTACCCTGTGGTCCTAGAAAATGAATTTGTGATAGCTGTTTGTTATCCAAGAAATAAATAAATTATTTTAACTATGCTGTAAGTAAGTAAGTTCGTATAGGCTGAGTGCCTCCCGAAGGCCTCTGACTATGCTGTGAAATATATAGCTTAAAGATCCTAAACTTCATTATTGTCTTGATTGCAGGTGTTGGATCAGAAGACGGGCAATATCTTAGGGCAGCTGGTTTACAGTATCGCGCTTCTGCTGAAACAGAAAGACCTCACGATGCTGTCGCAGCCGCTCATGATGCAGAAATCCGGCGCCGAGTCAAAGATCATCATGGCTCTGCAATTGAAAGTGAGTCATTTTTTGTGGCTTTTTATTTTTTATTATTATTATTAATAAAAATAAATAAAAAAAACAGCGCTTTGGTGACTTTGTCAATGTTTCAGTCTATAAAACAGTCGTAAGGTTCTGTAATATTAAACATAAAAAAGTAAATGAGGCTAAACAAATTAAAGTTAAATGGCTAAAATCGCTATCATATGACGAAACTGAAGATATTTTGAGAAAGATATAATAGATTTAAATATCACGCTTCATCATCATCATCAGCCCGGAGACGTCCACTGCTGAACGAAGGCCTCCCTCTTAGACCGCCACACTGTACGACAACCTGTCATTTGCATCCACCGGTTGCCCGCGACTTTTACAATGTCGTCGGTCCACCTATATATAGTGGGAAGCCGCGCCTACACTGCATAGGACGGTTCGCGGTCGCCACTCGAGAACCTTTCTTCCCCATCGGTTGTCAGTTCTTCGAGCGATGTGGCCTGCCCACTGCCACTGCAAACCTTGCGAGCTATGTCGGTAACTTTAGTTCTTTGGCGAATATCCTCGATCCGGATTCTATCGCGCAAAGTAACTCCGAGCATAGCTCTCTCCATTGCCCTTTGCGTGACTCTGAGTTTCTCCAAAAGGCCAGCAGTTAAAGACCACGTTTCAGTTCCATATGTCATCACTGGCAACACACACTGGTCGTAAACCCTTGCCTTCAGACACTGAGGGATTTTGGACGAGAAGATATCACGCTTATCTAGATTAATTGGTTTACTTTTAATAGATTTTAAAATATAAGCTGTAATAGTTTTATAACCATATACAATACAAAGTAAACAATAGTACATGTATACCTAACAGTCTAGAATTTATAGATAAATAATTTATTGATTTAAATCAAATATACTGTCTTGCTACTGAGGTTTAATGTGTTTTCTGTAATCAGGAAAACAGGTTGCCTTGATACAGGCTTTGCCTAGTAAGGCAACCATCAGATATATTGTTGTTTGTTAGATAAGTAACTTGTCAATAAAATTATTTTCATAATTTTTTTTCAATAGGCTTGCGTAGGCTTTTGGTTATAGTTATGAGAAAAATCTGTTGCGTTTTTTGGCATAAAGTATAACTTCTTATTAGTCTCTTAAAATTAATTTCCTTCCCATAGTTACTTACCGAAAAGGTGTCCGATGGGACTCTATTACTAATAAGCTTATATGAATACCTCATCATCATCGTTATAATCAGCCTATGATAGTCCATTGCTGGACATAGGCCTCTCCCATGGCACGCCTCTTAACCCGATCTTCAGTTTTTCGCTTCCAACCACTGCCAACTGTCTTACGTTCTACCTATATCGTCAATCCATCTAGTCTCAGGGCGTCCTACGCTACGTTTGCCGATTCTTGGAATCGTGAATTCGTGGATGAATACTTTAATTCTATCTAATTGTTTAAAATAGAATATTAGCACATTTTTTTTGGTTGATCCTTTGTTCACGTAATATTATATAATAACATAATAACAGGTACAATTATTAGTCTGTTCGATTAAGTGAAACGTTTTGTAGTGGAAGGATTCTTTTACAGTTTGCCCGGGGAAGTACCACACCTTTACCAGTTAAACAACCGCCAAGCAGTAGTGTAGCAGTGTGCAGCCTTAATGTGTTTCGGTTTAAAGGGCAACGTTACCGGAGTTGCTGGGCATGAAAAAATTTGACATCTAATATCTCAGGGTGACATGCGCAGTGTAGTGCGGCGTAGGATTTTGTTCACAAGTCCACAATTCTGGCACTACTATAACCAGGCGTGATGCTTACCCCCAGGCGTTGGCCTTGTCGTCAGCCATAAAACGTCCACTGCTGGACGAAGGCCTTCCCCTTTATAGCGGGGTGTTGCCATAATCCCCACGCTTGGCAGGCGGCTTGGGGATCGCAGAATGGTCACCACCGTTAACCAAAAGGACGCTGCTGCCCGTCCTCCGGTGGGTCTGGTTGCAGTTTAAAGACATACCCAGGTCCCGGAGGTCCCAGGAGGATGGCGTAGGCCTCGCTTACTCGTTACTCCATCACAGAAAAAATATTGTTTATTTCGTGGAATTTTGTAATTAGCCTTTCATACCAATTGATAGATTCATACCCAAAGGGGACATGCCTAATGTAAGTTATTCTTCCGTAGATCCTGAAAGAAGCGGTGCGAGAAGAGGAGGTCGAAGAGGCTGAGGCCCAGCTGGAAGCCCCGGCGCCCGCGCCTGCACCCGCCGCGAAACAGGCCACGCCCGAGGCGCCCGTCGTCAACGACGCCACCGACGGAGCTCCAGCGCCCTCTGCCCCCGCACCGCCACCTCCCACCGTGTTCCACCCCAATCCAGGTAAATAGTATCTATACTATAGATACTATGATTCTCTATTATTATTATTATCTGTGATAGTATGAAATGAAGTCAAACAGCGCGTGTCTGTTTGTGCGCCTAGTTCTTCTTAGCCACGCAACGGATTTTGATACGGTTTTCACTATTATTTAGAAAGCTTTTTTTACGCAAAGGAGTGAGGAGATGAACGAGGCTTTCGGCTGGTGGCCACGCATCCTAAATTATTTACGGGTTGTGAAACGATTGATTGTAACAACCACAGAAAAGCGAAAGCCCTACTTCTTAGGTTAGAACGGCTGTCAAAACAATGTTCTAAACCAATTGTATAGAAAACCGCTGTCGCCAGTTTTATACTTATTTGTATAGAAACTACGACGAAAAAATGGCAATAATTGGTCGCGCATTTGAAGTAAAATGCTCGAAATGCTATTTTGCAACAGATTAAAATTGATCTAATTACGATGCTTTGTGGTTTGGTTTCCTACGCGTCTATTTAAATTGTCTTTTTGAGTATTCTCAGTCTAAAAACATATATATTGGCAGAATTGTCATTAAGTGCATTTGCACCTACCTAATGCCGGCTAGCGCGGCCCGTCACATTTCCATTCTATTTACTTCTCTCGTCAGTGGTAACAACCACCCGCATTGTTCGGTCTGCCCGTGAACATGGTGCGTGCAACTGCGCTGAAATATAGGGAGCTCGGTGCACATAATCACGGTTATTACCCCGTAAATAGAATAGAACTGTGATGAGTAAAAATTGTTTTAAGAAAGCTTATTTCGGAAAGTTTCTATCATAAATTAGTATATTAATTATCTATTTACTACGACCACTGGTACTTTGAGTTTAGACCCGAAAACTTATGTCCCGTTGACAATCCACGGGCCTAAGTCTGTCCTACTTTTGAAAGGTATCATTTGCAGCTGGTTTAAATTTTCTATTTGGCGATGCGTTTTGTAAGATCGTATTGATGACATACTGGTTTAGTAGATACAAGTAGGTATGTAAAGGTGTCACTACTAAGCCATGCGTCTATGGAAAATATGTTGAGATTTTATTTTAAAATGTAGTGTGTATACTTTTTCACAGTATTAATGTCGGAGCCAGGTGCCCCCGAGCTAAAGAACATCGATGAGCCGGCGCCAGACAGCGCCTCTCAAAAGTCAATTCCTGTAGAGATTATTGAGAAAGAAGTTGGTATGTTCCTGCCTTCATACATAATTATTTTAGTAGCCCATTGTGTTTATCATATTCTCTTTGCGTCAACCATTAAGGATAATGATATACAGGGTGTTTATTTGAACGACTGATATAACAATAGGCTAGATGACTGTTTTTTTTATTGTCCTATTAAAATGTGGCCCATAAATATAACTGATTAATAAAAATAAAATGAAAATCTGATCAAAAATAAGCAACTTATAAGCATTTTAATATCATGCTAGACAGAGAAGCGAAACAGCAAATCGTGAAGTCAATTCTCTGTACACCATATAAATTCTATTCTAACAAGTAAAGCGTGACGTCATTTTTTGTTTTGTGGGAAAGGGACAGAGTTGTCTCTAACAAAAACTTTAAACGCTCATATACCAGAACATTATTAACCGATTTAAATGTTTTTTTCAATAAACATTATATATTTACTTAAATTCTTCATCAAAGTTATTGGTTTCAACGATATAAACATCAGTCATCTACCCTATTGTACTCATCAGTATGAATGTAACTTGATTATGGGACCACGCCTCTGAAAACGCGAAAAAAAAAACAACTGTGCCATACATTTCGTCAAGAGTGAGAGAGTGTCCTATGGAACAACGGTTCTTTTTTTCACAATTTCAGAGGTGATCCCATAGTAAAAGTTGTTCATAATGATGAGCATTGTTATATCCTAGAATATGACCGTCGTTCAAATGAACACTTGTATAGAAATTTACATAAAGTTTTGTTAAAAAATATATTTGTTTTTAGATGTGCCTCAGGAGTACCAGCCTCCGTCCGAAAACGACACTCCCAAGCTAGTCCACAGAACGTCCTCTTTAACCACGTAAGTATTACGCCATTCCCCAGAGTGATAAAAATTTCCAACATGAAATAAGAGCGCAGTTTACATATAAACCGTTTGTATTGTTTGTCTCGGGGCAACAACGCTTTCCACACTTATATCCAGTATCTGTGTAACTATGATAAAACTAAGTAAATATTCTGTATTGCAGGTCAGCTGGCGAGGCCGGTTTGGGTCGCATCTTGCTGTCTCTACGCTACAGCATGCAAAATCAGACTTTGTATGTCGTCGTACACAAGATCGCGTAAGTATAACTTTAGTAGTAAGTGTAATCTTTGTATGCGCTAATGTTCGGAAACGCTTTGTCAACTTTTTGCTGATAGTGTCATGATGGGAAATGACAGCACATTTTAGCAAAAAAATATTTAAAATTACTGTTTTATTTCATTATTTTTTTTTGGGACGTTTACAGAAATATACCCCTGAAAGACCCCACCAACGTGCCTGACCCATATGTGAAGCTATATTTGCTTCCTGGACGGTCCAAGGACTCCAAGCGTAAGACAGTGGTGAGTGATATAATTAATCGGAAATATATTCTAGTAGGAGTAATTGTGTACTATATGATTAACTCAAATTTTACAATGAATATTAGTGAGTCTTTCAATGCCCAATTGCCCTTCTATTGCCTAAATGCATACTCTAGAATAAGCTGTGAAATGTTAAAGGCTAATGCAGTATTCTTAGCAAGAACGTCGCTAGTCGCCAGCCAGTGGCCCGGGGTGTTAGGGGGGGGGGGGGGGGGGGGCTAGTTGATATATGGAGGATGGGAAAAGTCTGCATTCAGGAAAGAACTAATAGAATATAATAAAATAGGAGCACGAAATACTAAACTTGGATTGGAATTAGTGAATTCACTCAAGTTTCGAAGTGCGGGAATTATCGGTGAAGCAAGTCAAGTGACTTAGGACTTCGATTGCTTTGCATTTTTTTAATCACTAGGGGGGCAGCTGCCCCTCCATACACCCCCCGGCGACGCCCATGATTCTTAGTAAGTCTTTGAGTGTTGAATAGTGCAAATGTATATATTTAGCTATGTAATATTTCCAGGTTATAAAGGACAACTGCATGCCGGAGTACGACGAGCAGTTCGAGTGGGTGATCCCATTAGCGGAGCTGCACTCGCGACAGGTGGAAGTCACCGTCGCCACACACAAAGGCTTCTTGGGGGGCAGCCCTGTTATTGGACAGGTATGATCACAGAAAAGCAAAAGCCCTACTTCTTAGGTAGAACGGCTGTCTAAACAATGTTAAAAAGCAATCGTGTGGAAAACCACTGTCACTAGTTTCACACATAATTGTATAGAAACTACGACGAAAAAATGCCAATCATTGATCGCGCATTTGAAGTAAAACACTCGTAATACCATTTTGCAACAGATTAAAATTGGTCTAATTACGATTCAATGTGGTTTGGTTTCCTACGCGTTTATTTAAATTGCTTATTTGGTGATTCTCAGTTTAAAAACATGTGTATTGATAGAATTGTCAACAAGCGCATTTGCACTTAATACCGGCTAGCGCGGCCAGTCACATTTCCGTTCTATTCACTTCTCTCTTCAGTTGTTATGATAACTCATTGGAAACTCATTGGTTCTTTACATTGTTTCTATTGGATTCACTAAGTAGCCTGCCACAACCTCAAAAACACTTATTACTTTAATCTTATATCGCTAATAGGTATGCGGATTTGGTCTAAGAGAGGTTTGGTATCTTTCCCTCTCTTTCTATCTCGTTCGTCCATTGTGCTCGGTGCAAACCAAATCCGCAGATCTATTAGCATACCTCTAGCAATCGTGCGAATTTAGTCCGTCTCGACCGCCGACTGCTCAACGAGAACAATATTTTCCTCTTTTTTATCTCTTTGGTTCCCCATGGTCGGCGCAGACTAATAGACATTAGAAGTTATTTATTAATTAAGCTATGGTTCATACCCTCTCCGCTAGGAAAGTTTAAGCTTATCGTTTCGACTCACAATTTTGTATCAGTCAGTATCAGAACATGTCATCCAGCCAAATTTCCACCCAATATTTATTTATTTATTAACTACAATCATGACTTATTCAGTGCAAGCAAATTTGTATATCTTCTATTTGGGTATCGATATTCCACTGTAGCGCTTGGCTCGTTGACGTCACGCGGCTGCGACTGCGACTTATTACTACAGTGGGATATGGAAAAACTGACCATACAAATAAAGTACAAATTAGCTTGCATTGAATATGACATGATTGTAGTTAAAGTATGATAATATGTTTAGCGTAGTGGTAGGACTCTACTGCAGGGTCCCTGGGGAAGTACCACACCTTTGCCAGCTATTCTACCGCCAAGCAGTAGTGTGCAAGCATTACTGTGTTCCAGTTTGAAGGGCAATGTTACCAGCGAAATTACTGGGTATGATGAGATTTAACATCTAATGTCTCAGGGTGACGAGCGCAGTACAGTGCATCGCAGGATTATATTCGCAAGATCACAATTCTGGCACTGCTACTGTAATTGGCAGGCGTGACGCTTACCACCAGGCCAACGTCTTGCTCGTCTCATCACTTCATAGTAAAAAAAAACACGTTTTCTATGGATGTGAATATGATGTGCCTCAGTTTCAGGGCCTGAAAAAAGTATTAGTTGTTTGCTGTGTTTTCATTACTGTTCAGTTATGATAAAGGAATTATGATTTGGTTTCAGGTACTTGTGCACCTCAACGAATATGATTTCCGTGAAGCGAAGACTTTGTGGTTTGATCTTATGCCCGAAACAACACCAAGAGATTAAACCTGTAAACAAATTATCGGACGCGTCCGTCAGCCGCGACTTACGGACGCTATCCAGCCAATATACTTACACCAGTCTGTGCACATTACTGGTCGTAAGTCGCGGACGTGACCTTAAATCGACCTTGACCGACCGGGCGTCCAAAGATCTGGCGCGGATGATGTCCATAAAACTGTGCAAACTACTCTCACGCGTCCGCAAGTCGCGGCTAATGGACGCATCCTATATTTTTTTGGCGCCTTAATGTTTTTCTTATAGTCTTATTGCTTGAACATTCTTGTACTTATGAAGCTTATTTTATCTTTTTTGACTGTTTACTTTTTATAAGATCTGAATCCGATTTGTTATGCCATACTTGATCTGATTATTTCATTATTCCTTATTGGGGTCACAAAGGCAGTTATTCATTTAAATACCTACCACTTATGAATATTGTGATTTATAGGTAAAAGTGAAGGACTTGTTACAAAATAACATTAGAAAGAGTTAACTATTTATAATGTAAAACTTCAAAAATCTATTTGTATAGTTATTTATTTTACAATTGTTCATTGTTATTCAATGTTATAATGCTTTGTATTGTTATTTTTTTTTCATATTTTGCTTATGAATGCATTACTGTTCTTAGTCAGCTTTTTCATTATTATTAATAGCATTTATTTTCTTCAGTTTATTTAATTTAAGGAGTAATCTTATGATTTTGTAATGCTTTTTACTCATATTCATATAAAATAAATGTGTAAAAAATCTTTCATGTTTTTTGATACCCAAACACCGATATAGTAAAAGAAATGTTTAATTAAATCTTACAATTGAACTACACATTATAATAATGAATGCAGCAGTTACAGATGACAGTCTCACAGTGTTGTTAGTTCACCACACAATAGTGTATATTATTCATTTAGTTATCTTATAATTAACACTAGTTTACGCGCTCCACGGTGTTGGGGACAATCTTTTGAGCAATAATTTTCCCATAACCGCCACGTCCACCATCATAGTCAGTTCTATATTCGTCACGTACCTGTAACCACAATACTTTAAATTAGTCTTTTGAGTAACCGCTACAAATACCTGAGTAATAAAATATCATCTAAGTAACTCTGTCCGTCACCTTTTCACAATCAATAGGCATGATGACAGATTTTGTAAAACTGTCCTATTATGCTCGGGAATATATAAAAACATATTTCTGCAGAATTTAAATCGATTTATTACGAAAAAATATATTTTTGTTTTTAAATTAATTTTCATACCAAAATGCTTGTTGGTGTCACGACGCGACGTCGCCAGTGACGTCACGTTTGATTAAACAAAACGTAAATACTATGATAGATGCTGTGCTCATTGAATAATTTACCTAGTTATTTTGTGTTATTAAACATAAATCGAAAGCAAAAGAAAACAACATGAGACAAGCGGCTTAAACTTGCAAGGTTGCACTTGCTTTCACCTATATTTTTATGAAGATCACTTTAACATGCGTTTTTATTTCGTTTTGTAGATTCTAAAATATTATGATGTTGTAAAAGCCAAGGGACTTCAACCAGTGTGTGTTGCCAGTGATGACATATGGAACTGAAACATGGTCTTTAACTGCTGGCCTTTTGGAGAAACTCAAGAGTCACACAACAGGCAAAGGAGAGAGCTATACTCGGCCTAGTTACTTTGCGCGATAAAATCCGGAACGAGGATATTCGCCAATGAACCGAAGTCAACGACATAGTTTGCAGGGCAGGAATGGGCAGGCCACATCGCTTGAAGAACTGATAACCAATGAGAAGAAAAGTTCTCGAGTGGCAACCGTGAAGCGGAAGGCGCAGCATAGGAAGGCCTCCCACTAGGTGGACCGACGACATTGTAATAGTCACTGGCAACCAGTGGATGCAAATGGCAGGTTGTCGTACATTGTGGCGGTCTAAGGGCCTTCATTCAGCAGTGGACGTCTCCGGGCTGATGATGATGTAAAATGATCTTATTTGAGGTTTAAATTTTATAATAAACAAAAAATTTTTGGTGTTTGGTTTTATCTCCTACCACTGTTAACTTATTAGGAATAATTGATTAACTTAGGTACATGGAAGTTTTGATATTTCTAAATTCTGCTGAACAATAGTGTTATTCCTCATCATGCCTATTGGTTTGGCCAATCTTGATGAAATTTGGCAAAGTAGCTGGAACTTTAAAAAAGCTACATTTTGCCATTATCATTAACATGTTTTATCAAATTGTTTAATGACTAAAACTGCAAGTTTTTATTAAATAATCTTTTTTAACCCATTGACCACCACAGCCATCTATACGTACATGACAAGCACTGGCAGGCCCTATGCGCCAATGACATCTATAGATGACAAAAAATATGGCCTATTTATACTTAAAAAATGCTGGTATAACTATAAAAATAATAGAACACGAAAAAATAGGTAATTTTTGGTGCCTTGGCATCCAGGGTACAGCAATGCCAGTCAAAAGCTTAATCACAATAGGGACTAGAGCCACATAGTGATAAGTTTTAAGAGAACCTTTATAGGTTCGCATCATGCCATGCTTTGTCCAAAAGTATGCCACCAACCCTTTATTCAGGTACTATCATCATTTACATACAAACTCTTAGTGCTTTCACTTATAAACATTGTATATAAAAAAATTAAAACATCACCTGTCCTCCAGTTTTTCCTCTTCCATATTGGCGGCCTTCTATGAAGCCAGCATCCCAATCACATCTGATTATTCTATCATCTAATCTTGTGCCATTAATATATCTGAAAGTGAGATCATGAAAAAACGAAATGTTAAGTAAGTTTACAAGGTCTAGATGTGTAGTATAACCTGTTCAGCAGATAGATCTTACAAACCTCATACAGGATTCAGAATCTTGTCTCAAATAATACTCTACAAAACAAAATCCACATGGAGTTTTCTTATACTTGTCTAAGCCCATTACAACTCTCCTTATGTCACCGCATCTTGAAAACAGTTCATAGATTTGTTCTTCTGTTGTATAAAATGACAAGTTACCAATGTAGAGTGTAGAAGAACCTCGTAGAAGCTTTTCCTGTTCTGTTCTTGAGCCCTGCAATGTGAAACTGGGGTTAACATTAAACAAGAATGGGGTATTTGTAACATCCAAAACAGCAAAATAATAGCCGCATTATTTACAAAAATGTGTATTTACCTTAAAATGCTGATCACGGTACGAACTAATTTCAGTTGATGAGTTCATAGAATCATAGCTCCGTTTCATTTTGTAATCCGAGCGTATTCGACTCTCAGATGAAATCTTATTTTGGCCACCTGAAGAACTATATATTAAGGCAACAATACTTTCAGAAATTCAGAATTTTTCACGAGTTTTCAGACAAATTAGACACGACGCAGTAACCTGTAACTTGACTTGACTTGACTTCTTGGGTTTATGGCTTCTGCGACTAGTGTCACAATTCTGCCAATGTCCGTTTCTTGATAGTGTCGTAAACTGTAGATATTATATGATCGCGATATAATAATATGTTCGGTTTATATGAATCCACGGAAGCTCGATTGGTTTATCTAAAACACACATAATACAACACATTTATAACAGACACCGTGTTAGTAAAATACAGTACTTATTATACTTTGCTATAAAATAATATACTTAGTAATATTCTTAGTTTTATGAGACAATCACATTTCACAACTTAATATTATTAATATTTATAAATTTACATAATATAGAGTTGACTAATGGGGTAGAGGCAAGGGATAAGAGGCATTTCATGGAGGTAGGACGGGGGATACTAAGGGGAAGGATATCATATAGAGAGCGACTTAGACTAGGGCACTCGAAAAAAATATGGTCCACGTCTCCTTCATCAAATCCGCACTCGCATATTGAGTGGTCCCTGATCCGAATTTTCGCTAAGAATACTGGTGTACAGGAATGTCCCAGGCGCATGCGACAAATTGTAGAGGTGGTAGTTTTATTGGCTTTGCGAAATTTGTAAAACCATGGGACTTTAGGCACATCAGGTTGGATATCTGCATAAAACTTTCCAGTAACTTTTTGCGAGGTTCCCCAATACCTAGACCAAGTTGAATCCAGATGTAATTTAGGTAACAGACAAAGGTCATGCGCGTAAATTTTAAAATTGTCTAGCGATCCGATTTGGGAAGCCGCCCTAGCACAGGCATCCGCGCTCTCATTGCCCGGGATTCCAGAGTGACCTGGAACCCAGGCGAGGACAACGCCGACACCTGCACAATGGCATTCATATAGTTGCTGTTTAATTTCAAGGATTAGGGGGTAGCGAGCTGCACAACGGAAAGGGTTAGATAGGATGGATTGGAGACAGCTTTTTGAATCTGTGAAGATGATGGAGTTGTTCAAATTATGGGACTTTACGAACCGGATAGCTTCCAGGAGAGCAAGGGCTTCCCCTGTGAAGACAGACGCGAGGGAGGGAGATTTGAAACTTAGACAAATTCTTGAGAATGGAATCCAGACTGCTGATCCTACAACACTGTTTTGCAATAGTTTTGAGGCATCTGTAAAGATAAGGTGCCATCCTCTATATTCAGCATGAATCCGATCACTGAAAAGTATTTGAGCGTTACTATCATCCTTATTGATGCCAAAATGTAATAAAATGTTGGGTTTGAATACTAGAGTCTCATAAGGGATCATGTACAAAGGGTTAGCTGGGAATTGGGCGATGGGATCAGGGATTTTAGTGATTTTGATGTAACTGTAAAGAAGACAAGGCATACTTTCAGAGAGTTGTGAACCATATAGATGTGAAAGATGTTTTAATTTTGGAAGAAGTGGGTGGTTAGAGTTTTGAATCAACTTGGACAGGAATCTGTCAGAGAGAAACTGCCTGCGAAGTATTAAGGGTGCCTCACCACATTCAACTTGCATTGCATTAATGGGGGAGGATTTCATTGCACCTAAAATTATCCGTAAGCATCTCGATTGTATTTTGGTCAATTTTTTCTGTCCAGTTTTATTTCCATGTAGAAGAAACGTCGCATAGTCAATGTGGCTTCTGACAATCGCATTATAAAGCAGTTTTTGGGAGTATGGATGAGAACCCCACCAAGCTCCAGATAAAGACCTTAAAATATTAATGTTTTTTTCACATTTTTGTGCAACATAGTCAAAATGTGGACTACCACGTAGTCTCGAGTCCAGTTCCATTCCCAAGAATTTTGTATGATTAGTCTGTTTAATAAATTCATGACCAATGTGCAACTGAATGTTCGGGATAAATTTTTTTCTTGTGAAAACGACTACTGAACTTTTGGAGGCAGAAATAGCCATACCCTGCTCACCCAGCCAGTCGTCTAAATAGCTGAGAGCTGAGTTTAGCCTATCTGTTAGATCATCCAAAGATTCAGAATAGGCATAGAGTGCGAGATCATCAGCATATTGTAGCACGCTGCAGAAAGAATTGACACATCTCTCGAGATCATAAGTATAAAAACTGTACAGTATAGGACTCCAGACTGCACCCTGAGGGAGGCCTTTCCAGACATTTTTTGGTGGAAGAAAATGGCTCCCGACTTTAATTATCACCGATCGTTCCATAAGCATATTGCATATGAAACGAACAAGCTTGACAGGGATACTCAGCTGAATTAATTTATTCCTGAGCACAGGAAGCAAGACGTTATCATATGCAGACGCAATGTCTAGAAAGACCCCAACAAGATATTTTTTCTCTTTGAATGCAATCTGGATGTCTGTCGTCAGTATACTTAAGCTGTCAAGAGTGCTGAAGCTTTTCCTAAAGCCGAATTGGGATTTGGCTAAGATACCTTGGTTTTCCGCATACCATTCCAGCCTATTTTTGATCAGGTGCTCTGTAATCTTAGCCAAGACAGAGGATAACGCAATAGGTCTATAGCTACGCGGATCTCCCGGGGACTTACCGGGCTTTTGAATAGGGATAATGACCTGCGTCTTCCATTGAGATGGGATCATGCCATTGTCAAAAAATGTATTAATCAGTCCTAAATATGTTTCTTTAAGTTTATCAGATGCTTTACTAATGAAAGAATAAGGGATTCCATCTACGCCGGGAGCAGAGTCTGTCCGTCCGTCCAGTACAATACAGAGTTCATTAAAAGAGAAAGGTGCATCAAGGTTACTGTGAGACGGAAGAGGGCATGGGGGTGATGGGTACAAATCTTCAGTTGGGACAGATGGGGGAGCGAGGTTATCAGAAAACCCCTCTAACCATATTGAAGGGTCATTACCCAGATTGCTATCATGCCTTTTGGAGCACCTAAATCTATTGATTTGTTTCCAAACGAATGTTGCTGGAGTTTTTGGAGATAAGCTCTCACAAAACTTAAACCATCCAAGCTTTTTCTTATCGGAAGTAATCCTGCGGAATTTTGCAGCTGCTTTTTTGTATGCAAGGAAGTTACCAACAGACATATTACCATTGTAGATTAGTTCAGCTTCATTACGCTCCTTGACTGCTGCCGTACATTCAGAATCCCACCAGGGAGTGGAGATCTTGAACCCTCTAGAGGGTCTTTTGAGGGGTATATGTGTTTCTGCCGAAGTGATTATAGTGTCTATCATGGCACCATATGACCTAAGAGGGTCAGCATCTATAGGAAAAATTGGAGAGCAGTTAAGTTTGTTGTCAACGGAGGAGGAATAGGCAGTCCAATCTGCTGAAGCAAGTTTGTATTTCAGAGAGGGGCAAGGATTGCAAAATGGAGTGACTCTATTTGTCATTGTGACAACTATGGGAAAGTGATCACTACCATGCGTGTTAGGAAGAACCTTCCAGGTGAGTGAGTATGCTATTGAGGGAGAGCCCAGTGTGAGGTCTACAGCACTCTTTGGATCCTGAGAAGGCAGGACTCTATGTGTAGGGGATCCGTCATTTATTACACATAAGTCAACCTCATTAAATATGTCTAAAAGGGAACGCCCAGACTGGTCAGAGTGACCCGAACCCCACATGATGTGATGTGAGTTGAAATCTCCCATGACCACCATGGGAGAGGGGATAGCTGATAAAAGGAGTCGAAGCTCAGAAAGGAGTGATGAAGAGGGGTGAGGAATATAAATTGATACATAAGAGATATCCAAGGATCTGATACCAACTATGTTGATACCATAGGAATGGGGAGGGAGGGGGATTAAGGAAAATGGAACAGGACGCTTTATGAGTAAAGCACTTCCTGCATAACCATCAGACCTGTCATCCCGCAGACAGGAGTACCCCGACACCCGAAAACAGGCACAGGGAAGCAACCATGTCTCCGAGACGGCAATGACTGATGGCTTGATTTCATTAATTAGAATGCACAGTTCATGCTTCTTACGACGCACGCTCTGAGCATTCCACTGGAGTAGTGTTAATGGACTGTTGTCCATTTTGGTTATAAAGAGAAACTAGTTGTGTTAATTTTGAGGCGACGTGGGACGGTAGGGGATGTGTGTTGTTTATGACCATGGTTATTAATAGTGATAAGAGAGTATCAAGTATACTCTCCTGGGCTGGCGGTATCATGGAGGAGTTATTATTCAATGCACATCCATTTGGCATTGTAGAGGGTGGGTTAATTGTAAGATGCTGATGGGCAGATCTATCAAACGATTTTCCTGGTGGGACTCTTGGACGTTGTGTGGCATATACCGTTTTGGTGTAAGATTGGCTTCTGTTTTGGGTCTGAGAGGCCAAAATTTGTGATAGTGGTGTTGCGTTCGAGGTCTGGGACATGTTACTATAATGGGGGGGAAGTTGTGAAATTTCTGCATATGATCTGGACACCTTAGGGAACTGAGAAGCGGCTTCGTCATAAGATATGCATTCCTGGGCCATGACCATCTTTATTGATTTTTGTCTCTCGTGTTCAGGACATATTTTGTTTGTAGCGAAGTGACGCCCAGAACAATGAAGGCACGTGGCTTGGTTTGTGGTTATTTCGCAACTATCACCAAGGTGATCCTTGGTGCAACGGAAGCATCTTGCCTCAGATCTACATTGGGCTTTTGTATGTCCATACCTACAGCAGGCATGGCACTGAATGGTTGGATACTGGTAAAGTTCCACAGGGAGAGAAGTATAAAAGGAAAATACCTTTGAAGGCAGCATTTGCCCTTGGAAAGTCACCACCACAGATTGTGTTGGGATCCAAGTGATGTTACCCTCTACTACAATCTTTCTATTTAGTCTTCTAGCTTTTAAGATTTTCCCACATCCGGCGGGGAGGTCCAGAGATTCAACAAATTCTGACATAGACATGTCAGTAGGGACATGGCGAATGACACCCATTCGTGTAATGTTGAATGTGGGGATAATGGCGGAGAACTTGTTGGAGGCTAATATGGAGAGCGAAAGGAACTCGTTGGCAGCTCTGGCAGTGTCAAATTGCACAGATATCTTATTACGCCCTACCCGTTTTATTCCGTCAATGCAGATATTAGCAACTTCATTATTTTTTAAAAACTGTCCAAATTTAATTGGTCTCAGTATTGTTCCTGCGGCAGGGTCAGATTCTATTCGGGAGACGTGGACCACATACGGGCCCTTGTCGACTGCAGTATATTGTAAGCTACCAATTACCATGGATGCATCTACATATACGGTCTGAATTGATGCCGTCGCTAACTCTGGGGATGTGATTGTTTTCTTATTTGGAGTATGAGTCTCCGTGTCAAGGCGTCTTTTAGTTGCAAACGAGACATTTGGAAGGTCAGGAGGGGGATCAGGATCAGGCGGTTCGGTATCCATTGTGTGGTTAGATTAGGGGACTTAGATGTGTAAATAACAAAAAAATACCCTTGTCTTACCACCACCCACACAAACACAAGACGGCACTAGTTTTAGATCAACCAAATACACAAAAACTATTGACTTTTTATCTAATATACAACAACCAGTTTACTCGCTTTCAATGGCGAACGCAGAATCATAACCTGTAACATTCGTCGACATCCATCACATCGAATGTCAACCGACTTCGACATTTCAATTGTCATTGTCAAATGTCTTTTTATATTTTCTCTTTTTAAATTATGGCATCGCACTTTGTGTATTGGCCTGCGTACGTGATAGATTGTGGTGAACCATAAGCGCTCATAACTAGAGTCATCAAGACTTGGTAGTTATTACTCATATAAAGTTGTTTTTTTTTTAGCAGATTCAAATACGAACGAGCACTTTTTTATCATTTGCGCTGCCTAAACCTAGCATTTTCTCCTTAACTAGAGAAAGAAGGATCGATAAAGAAAATATATGTTTTCGGCTGAAGGAATAGTATCCATGGCTATGAACAATTTTAATTTCATTTGCAATTTTGGGGTGTCTATAAAGTACAACATGATATTTGACTACACGATAATGTACGGCATAATAATGGCTAAAGTTTAGTATATGGACCGTCGAGTTGGGCAACCAAATTTTTTTTGCAGAAAGGCCTAGGCCTATGGAGTCTTTCTGCAAAGTTTCAGGCTGCGGAGATTCTTAGTTTTTTTTTTTTAAAATAATCAAATATCCGAAAATTTTCACTACTAAAATGTCATTCGCGGTGACGTTTGACTTTCCTACGTTTAGTTTCATAGTTTTCATACTAAGAACAATAAATTTATTTAATAATGTTTATTTTTATTGTATATTCCTGTTTAATAAATACACAAAGTGGTGTTAATATGAAATAATGCGAGTTTATAAAAATAAAAAGTATATTAATGTGTTTTAAATAAATAAAAAAGTGAAATTGTGAAGTGTGGTGAACTACTTAGTCGCCACATAAGAGAACTCCTTACGAGTTTCGAAGGCTTTTCATTAGTGAAGTTGTCAATATTACTGTCGATATATCTGTACAATTTTAAAGTTGAATAAAGCCAATATTTTGGTCGTAATTATCTATTGTTATTTCATAACAATTTATTCAACTTTAATATGAAATATATATGCTAACATCATCTACCATTATGGAGAAATTTCTTCGCCCAACTCTTCTGGACCTTGATCCGTCATCACCCACGTCGGCTCAAGCATGGACTCATTGGCTGTCAACATTTAAAAATTTTCTTCTTGCAAATGAAGAAAAGAAAATAAACGAAACAATAAAAATGCAACTCCTCATCAACCACATATCATCAAGAGTTTATGAATACATAAGTGAGTGTAAGTCATACGAAATTGCCGTAAGTACACTCAATGCCATATTTATAAAGCCTAAAAATGAAATTTTTGCTCGACATGTTCTGGCCACACGAAAACAACAAAGTCATGAAAATATTCACCAATATATTCAGCAGCTGAGAATTTTAAGCAAAGACTGCCAATTCAAAAACGTGGATGCGGAATGTAATAAAAATGAATATATAAGAGACGCATTCATTTCTGGCATTATCTCAACCAAAATTCGTGAGCGCTTGCTGGAAAATTACAACCTAACTCTAGAAGAGGCAGTAAGTCAAGCTCAAGCTATTGAATCAGCTGAGAGTAATGCTCAAATATACAACAGTGGCACAGCGACAGAGTCCCCTCAATCCCTAGTTATGGCACTGCCAAAAGCTGGAACAGCAGACAAAAAGAAGGCACCGTTGACAGAAATCAGATATTGCTTCTTTTGCGGTGATAACAAGCTACATAGACGTCAAAATTGCCCAGCATATAATACAAATTGTCAAAATTGACAAAAAAAAGGACATTTTGCTAACGTATGTAGAAGCCCAAAGACAAGTGTCAATGCAACATCGGACGGATCGGAATATAACGAAGTTGCCGCTGTTGCTGCACCGGCTTGTTTAAAGAAATCTGTTGTTCCCATACAAGTCAACGGTAAAATAGCAAATGCTTTAATTGACTCTGGAAGCTCTAAAAGCTTCATTAATTACGATTTCTTTGTCAATTCTTCTTTTAAAAAAACAGAATGTACTGAATCTGTAACAATGGCCCAAACAACTCATACCATCAACTGCGAAGGTCTACTTCAAGCAAAGATATTATTGAATGGCAATGTTTATGAGAAAGTTTCACTTCTTATCGTGAAACACCTCTGCGCTGATGTTATCATAGGACATAATATATTGAAAGAACACTCGAAACTTGAAATTACTTTTGGAGGACACAGAAAACCATTACAAGTATGTAGTGTGCTTGCTTCATCTGTACCACCAGTTCCCTTATTTTCGAATTTAGACCCCAGCTGCAGACCAATCGCAGTGAAGTCAAGAAAATATAGTAACGAAGATCTAAAATTCATAGAGAATGAAATTAACCAACTTCTAGCAGACGGCGTTATCGAGGAAAGTCGATCACCATGGCGAGCGCAAGTCTTAATCACTAGAAACGAAAATCACCGTAAACGATTAGTGATAGACTATTCTCAGACTATTAACAAATATACAGATTTGGATGCCTACCCTTTACCAAACATGGAAAAAATGGTAAATGACATTTCAAAATATGACATATTCGCTAAAATAGATTTAAAAAGCGCTTACCATCAGATATCCATACTGGAATCGGAGAAGCAATATACAGCATTCGAGGCGTGCGGGAAACTGTACCAGTTTTGTCGTATTCCATTTGGCGTAACAAATGGAGTCAGCGGATTTCAAAGAGTCATGGACTGGTTGATAAAAGAAGAACATCTGACAGACACATTTGCCTATTTAGATGATGTTACCGTATGCGGAGTAGATAAGGTAACCTATGAACAAAATTTAAAAAAATTCATGGCTGTGGTTGATAAATACAATTTGACCGTTAATAAAGAGAAATCTATATTCTCAATTAATAAAATAAGCCTACTCGGATACAACATTTCGAATAAGTCAATCAAACCTGATCCAGATCGACTCCAACCACTTCTGAGTATGCCTGTACCAACTGACAACTCATCATTGAAACGAGCTCTTGGTATGTTTTCGCATTATTCGAAGTGGATACCAAGATTCTCTGAAAGAGTTCACTGTCTCATTAATCCGGATTTTCCTTTATGCGATGAAGCTGAATCTTCTTTTGAAGACTTAAAGAAGTCCATTGCAAAATCAACGATATTTGCAATAGATGAAAATAAGATGTTCACGGTCGAAACAGACGCTTCCGATAGTGCTATTGCGGCTACATTAACGCAAGAAGGACGCCCAGTAGCATTCTTTTCACGTACACTTTCAATGACAGAAAAAAAACATTCAGCTATAGAAAAGGAAGCTTATGCCATTGTCGAAGCTCTCCGTAAGTGGCGACATTACTTGATTGGAAGGTCTTTTCGACTGATTACGGATCAACGATCAGTATCTTTTATGTTTGATAGCAAACATACAAGCAAGATAAAGAACGAAAAGATTGAGAGATGGCGATTAGAATTATCTTGCTATAAATATGATATTATCTACAGACCAGGAAAGGAAAATGATGCCGCTGACGCGTTGTCTCGTGTTTGTGCTATACAAACTGACTCCAAATTGAAAGACTTGCATAGAGAATTATGCCATCCTGGCGTCACGCGAATGTTTCACTGGGTACGAAGTAAAAATTTACCATTTTCAATAGAAGACGTCAGGAAAATGACCAATGCGTGCATGGTCTGTGCAGCCGTGAAACCTCGTTTTTTCAAAAATCACAGTTGTTTGATAAAAGCAACTTCACCATTTGAGAGGTTGAATATCGATTTTAAGGGGCCAGTACCATCTTCTTCACCGAATAAGTACATATTGACCATTATTGATGAATATTCCCGATTTCCGTTCGCATTTCCGTGCCAAGATGTTTCAGCTGCAACTGTCATGAAGCATTTATCCACTCTTTTCTGCACATTTGGACTGCCAGCTTACATTCATTCTGATCGAGGCACCGCTTTTATGTCTAAAGAAGTAAAAGATTACTTACATAGCAGGGGTATATCTACAAGTCGAACGACACCATATAACCCAGAGGGTAATGGACAAATAGAACGCGCGAATGGAACAATTTGGAAGACGACACAATTAGCTTTAAAATCACAAGGTTTTGAAATAGATCAATGGGAAATGGTTCTCAATCAAGCACTCCACTCTATAAGATCTCTGCTATGTACAGCTACAAACCAAACTCCTCATGAAAGGATGTTTGTACACAACAGGAAGTCCAATAATGGACATTCGGTACCGACTTGGCTCCTAACACCTGGTCCTGTCCTGCTCAAAAGGCATAATAGAAACAGCAAGTACTCTCCCACTGTCGAAGAAGTTGAGCTTCTAGAATCCAACCCTGACTATTCGTTTATAAGATTCGGAGACGGACGAGAAACGAGCGTATCTAATAGACACTTAGCTCCAGCTGGCATAGACAGCGAGGAAGAAGACGACACTATTGACGCGGTGGAAACAGAAAGTGATTCCTCGTTTGTCTCTACTGAGAGTGCTCCACCTGACACTTCACCGACCCGGCAGAGCACCAGAAGCAGGAGGCCGCCGGCATACTTACAGGATTATGTCACCTCCAGCTAGAACACAGCAGGGGAGAATGTGGTGAACTACTTAGTCGCCACATAAGAGAACTCCTTACGAGTTTCGAAGGCTTTTCATTAGTGAAGTTGTCAATATTACTGTCGATATATCTGTACAATTTTAAAGTTGAATAAAGCCAATATTTTGGTCGTAATTATCTATTGTTATTTCATAACAAATAACGAAACGCGCAAATCGCGACGCCATTTTGTTTTGTCACTACATGAGTATTGTCAAATAATTTTAGTGATTGGTTCATTGATGCACCGGACAATCTTCAGAAGTCTATGTCTACTTAACCCTATACTAGACATTGGCAAAATTGCGGCAATACCGCAGAAGCCACGAAGAAAATTGAAGTTGAAGTTGAATCGAATACTCGTGGCGGAGAAAAATAACCCTCCACCACGGGGACCCATTTAAGGAATTAATAAATGTAATTAACTATGTCTATTCAATAAATTACATTAAATTTAAATCTGTTTTTTATTTATTATTCATTTCTCTTAGAAATATTTAGATAAGAGTATGACTGAGACCACAAACATGATCTGACAATGTTTAATTACAGTCACGAAATCCTATCAATATAGCGTAGGTCAATTATGGGTAAAATAGTAGGTTAGGTTAGAACTGCGACCATAACACAATCAATTCTAGAATCAATCTGTCTGATACTCTGACCCCTTTCTGAATCGACTTTTATTCATTTAAGCATCATTTAATTTTATCAAAAATTTACATACTATAGTTTTAGCATGAAAAATGATTTTTTTTGGCCTATTGACATTGTTTGTTTATATTTTAAGTTAGCCTAACCTCGAAACATATTTTTTCATTTTTCTCAAAAAAGGGGGGGCTCCGACCCCCCCCCCCCCCCCACCCCTCCGCACCCTCCAATTCAACGGTCCATATACTAAACTTTTACCTTCGATGTACATGTACACCAATTATCATGCTGTGCATTATTATGCCGTACAATATCATGCCGTACATTATCAGTGTCGTACATTATTGCCTCCCAACTCATCAAGCAAGTTGCATTGTTTTGTTTGTGAATAGGAATTTATTTTGGACTTGTCTTTTTACCTTCATTTCCTGCAATAACCATTTACTTTAAGTTGTTCAGTGCCGAAAGACTACTATGCTGCAACCACGAAATATCTGTTTTTACAATGTCCAGTAAAGAGTTTGATAGCCTCGATGAAGAAGTAAAAGAACTTTTACAAAACTATAGATACAAAAAAGCCACAGTATACGAACCGTGCACGCTTAAAAACTTCAAGGAATGCCTGATAGGTTTGACTGAGGTAAGTAGGTACAAGAAATAATAAAATATTAAATTCTGCCCGCGACTTCGCAGTTTACCATCTGTGTGCGAAATTTCATCCAAACACCGTTTAACCGTTAAGCCGTTTTGCGTGATTGATTACGTATTATTATCATACATTAAAAAAAATACACATTTTAAAGTATTAATAGGATTTCCAAAGGATTGTTGATTCGTGAGAACAATTCAAATAATTCAGACCTAATTTTTGTAATAATTGTATTTTATCTTGCAGGAGCTTGATATCCTTAATGTAAACTACATATTCAACCCGCATATCGACGTAGATAATGACAGTTTGAGTCTCGATGCCCTTGTGAAATTGATCAATGCTGTATGGACACTGCTCCATTATTATAAAAATGTATCGGCAAAGACTGAAGGATTATTAGAGCAGAACCATGTTCTTGAGCAGAACAATAAGCAGATAAATGTAAGTACCTACATCCTATCCTCCAGTTATACTTTACGTGACACTGGAGCAGTGTAATTAAGACACTAACATAAATGTTGTATATATTATTATAAGTACATTATAAAAATGTGTAATATTAATGCGACGCCCTTACTGGGTATGTACTTAGTATAGTCCTACTTTTGTTTTTACATTATGTAGATTCTAATGCTTTGTACATGTGCATTTAAATAAATAAATAAATAACTAAGCAGTGGCGGATTATCCGTAAGGCAAACTAGGCACCTGCCTAGGTTCGCGAGGTTACAAAGGGGCGCAGAAGTTTTTAAACGAAAAAAAAACTGTGTCCATAATCATCTACAGTTTCACATTGTTTCAATGATTCTTAAATCGCTTCAAAATCCAAGAGCGTGTTCTGAAAAGATGCGGTCGGGAAATCAATCACCCTGTATAAGTCGCGATCATTCTTCGTAGGTTACTAGGTAGTCAAGATTCAGGGAGCGCGGTTTCTTATATTTAAACTAAATTAAAAACCGATTTGAGGTCTGCTCAAAAGGAGATGAGCTTATTTAATGCCTTTAAAATCTTAAACTAAGATACAAATAAAAATGTTAACCTACTTAAAATAGCTGAGGGGTTGAAGCTCTCAAGTGGCTCCCAACCCATGGTGTTAACAAAAATTGGGTATGTCGCATGAGGCATCTACCTGCTTGGGCTGGTAACATAACTAGGTATTGTGTGCTAGACTTATTGCATGGAGGCGCCGACCAGGTGCTTGCCTAGAGCGCTGCCGACATTTAACCTGCCTCTGCACTGAAGCACACTTCATAATATAAATTTATATAGCGCTCGTGGCGTAGCTTGTCTATGTGATTCTAAACAATCACCGATGTTAAGCAACAGACGGTCCGGTCAGTCTTCGGATGGGTGACCGTGAACGGCATTTATTTCTGAGAGCTACCGTGGGTCCGTTGACACGTTAAATTGTTGGTCCCGGTTGTTTGTTCTAGTTTCTATAACAACAACCGTCAGCCATGTCAGAGGGCTTCGGGCGGCACATTAACTCTGACACTAGGGCTGGCCACTCAGCCTTTACGAACTTACTTAATATAAATTTAAGTATTGCTTATTTATCTATATTACTTACATTATGCTTTTAAAGTAAATTAGGTACCTACCAAGAGTCTTATCTGATTATAGCATTAGTCGCTCACAGACTCGATGGAATGGCAATATACCTAGGGTGCTGGCAGTGGTTGGAAGCAGAAACCTGAACATCATACTGGCATGGGAGACCATGAGAGAGGCCTATGTCAGCAGTGGAATATGTTAAGTATGTATACTGTTTAAGATGATGATAATGATTGTGTTCTCATAATTTCTGTCCTTCTATACTTGATTATACTACTTCATAACTGGATGTCAGGTTAATACGTGGTTATTTGGAAAGGTATTGCTAAGCCAAAAGAAGGTCATTATACTGATCTTTGTAAACATCTTACTTCGGCGCCAACCCTGTGTTTGTGAAAAAAAAAACAGTTCCATACATTTTAAATTATTAAATATTTTAATTATTACGTTTTCAGGGAATCATTCAAAAGCTGAAACATAAATTAAGCTTGGAGAAGAATGAATCCAAAGCTTGTGTGGCTTCCGCTCAAAGAATCGCAGATAGCTCTGATGAGATGCTTCAGAAATTGACGGAAACTCGCTTGAAACTCACACAGGTGACCAAACAGAAAGATGCCAGTGAGAGGAACCTCAGAAATGAAATAACAAGGCTCAAGTTGCAGAATGATAAGTTGATGGATAGAATTAGGAGTAGAAGTAAGACTTTTAATACTACAGGCATAGTGCTCAACCAAGTAGATTCTTGCTGTAGTGGAGCGGTGCGCGAGGGTGTGTTTTCATTAGGTCAAAATGTCGTGTGACTTATAAAGAGAAATAAAACGTAGTGATTGCCTTTGACTTCAGTCAGCCGTCAATATCGCTGTCATCAACATGTGTTACTTCATCAACCTTTATTCTTTATAGTTTCCTGATTCAGAGTGTTATTATTATTTCTAAGTTCATGTCAAGTCTATGAATTTTCAATTTTTTATAGTTTTTTCAAGTCAAAATATATCATGAAATCAGTTATATAGTCACACGAAATTAGTCATAGTCATGCCTTAGTAAAGTTGTGGCGACTTTACTATGAGCTTCTACGGGGTTTTGAAAACAACTAAGCTGGGTCACTGAACACAAATGACTACCTTCAAATGACTGCTGCTTACATTCTGGACTGTCCTTGGTCCTATCTCATACCAAAAATTAACAAAGTTAAAAAAACTCTCTCAACATAAAAATGGATCAACCAAATGGGTCATCTATGCAATACTAACAAATGTTATATAACTTTAAGTGGCGACTCAGCTGTTTCTTCTAGACTAAGCTCTTGAATTTTAACCCACATGTTTTCCATTTGTCACAAAAGATTTGATAACCTTATAATGATCTATAATGTCTTCAGAGTGAAATAGGCTTTTATATGCGGAAAAGCATGTAAATGTTTAAGTTTTTGTATATAAAATAAATAAATAAAATACAATTTTACTTTCAGATGCTCCTCCATGCAGTGACACCTGTGATATGACTGTCCAAAATCTACGAGAGCGAGAGAAGCATCAGAGGAATATGATAGCGCAGCTGCAGAAAACCAACCAGGAACTACTGAGAGAGCTACTCAACATGAAGGAGGAGCTTATACTAGGAGGCCTGAAACACTACAAGTTAGATGACAAGCCTAAGAAATAGATGCTAGTGCTATACAACCATAGTAGCATAATCAGAGACAAAACAATTATCTTACCTACATACCATAAGTATAGACAATAACTAGAACCGAAACTGACGTAACCTTGTGCACAAATCCTCACGCGAAACTAAATTATTAAATAGGGAATCCGACGCGCAGCTACGGCGCGGCCATATTGCCGTAGCCATTCTTACTCAGATGACGTAAGGGCGAGTGATTTGTGCACAAGTTCACGCGCAGTTTCGGTAATATTTACTATTGTCTATAATTATGGCCATGTCATATGAATGATTATTGTTTACATGCTCATGTAAAGTTATTTATCAGTAATGCACCTTAATACTTTGCTAAACCGTTTTAAAATGAGTAGCGAGGAATGTAAATTAATAATAAGGTGCATTTCTGATAAACACTGTTACGTGATTATGTAAAGAAAAACCATCGATAGCCGCGAACATTGCAATCACATACAATAGTTACCCGGCCTAGCTACAAGGGCAAAAAAAAAACTGTTTAAAATCTGAGCTCCAAGGACCAAATATCTTTTTAAAATTTGAGCTACAAGGACAAAAAACTGATTGAAATTTGAGCTACAAGGACAAGAAACTGACTGAAATTTGATCTATAAGGACCAAAATACTGTTTGTAATTTAAACTACAAAGACCAAAAAACTGTTTGAAATTAGAATTTGAAATTTTGAATTATTATTTCCCGCCATGAGCACCCTGTACCTTAATACACAAGATTTAAAAAAAAACAATACACGGTCTATGTCGAAATATTACAATTGGATCAGAGTTTCACTAACGTGACACACATCAACATTTCAACATTTGTTGACAACAATGCTGTAAAATAAGCATGGTATTTATCAGCACATATATTTCGCTGTAACACATAAGATTAACACACACAATATGGACAATGTTGATTTCATAATAATGCTGATGAAAAAGGGTATTATTTTTGTTGTGCCCAATTTTTTATCCCGGAATCAGTTTCGTTTTAGAACATAGCGGGTGCGGTGCAGGATTGTGTTCGCAAGTTCACAATTCTAGGACTGCTACTGTTAGTGGCAGGCGTGACGTTTACCATCAGGTGAAAGTCTTTCTCGTCTCGTCACTTGACAGCATAAAATAAAAACATATTTCACTCATTAAAAAAATCTCTTTATTGCGTTTATTAGATATCGACCACGAATCTTAAGAAATGTGGAAATAGGTACATTATCAGTAATCAGTACCTATTATATTTCAATGTAACACATAAGATTAAAATACACATTACACAGGCTTAAAAACATTGTTTAGCAATGCTAAATACTTTAATCCTAAGTTTTCCTGTATTTTTTATAATTTTAAGAAACCAAAGTTTCGTATTGAATCTGCTGAACTTCATTTAGTCTCGCCATCTCGCGGAATATACGGAAACAGACTTTAAATATTGGTTCTTACATATCTTTTATAACAAAGCGACCGCAGCTGTGCTCTGCAGACTATTTAAGTTGGGCAGATTTAAATAATATCGGATTTTAGCGTCTAGCGCTAAAGACCGTCAGCGTTGTTTCTTATTAAAGGGTCTCGGCGTTGTTACTTAATAATGGGACCACCGTTTTTACTAAGTATTATAAGTTTATATTAATTGTAACTTGCTGTGATCGGGCAACTGTGAAAAACACGTTCTTGATACATGTACGCTTTAAACGGGTATTAAGTGTTTTTGACTCAGTCAATCATTGTTGGTTGATCCCGACGGTACATGGCACACCCCATGACAACCTTCCACTGTGGGCGGAGCAAACTCCGTTTCAGAGTTGATAATCTCGCAATCGTAAAGTATTAAAAAGTGCTATCACAAAAAATTACTAGCAAAAGCGAAATTATGTAAAAAGATCCTTTTTTACTAAATGGTCTATCTTCAACCATGTTGCCGCTTACCAACAGACGAATTGGTGGTGAAACTTATTTGTGTAAAAAAAATATGTTTTACGGAGTTCTCTTGGCTCGCAGTGACGCTGACTTTATTAAGGAATATCCAGTAAGAAAAAACGCGATCGGAAAATCGATACAAGTCCTCTGGTTATTCGAAAACCCTTGACCGTCAGCGATAACGCTAGTTTTAAGAATGCTCTACTAATGTAGCACATTGTGATATTTAATTATTGATATAAGGGCATAGTTACCTCAGACTGTCTTAGTTGCCTGAATTGTCTTTTAATCATAACGTAATTTGCTTAAGTACAAATATAGTATTTTTTAAATAAAATAAGATTTTTATTTAAGGGGGCGGGAAGGGGGGCATAAAACGAAATGTGAGCATCGAGTGTTCTATCCGAACCGGCATTTCGCATATTTGTACTATACCACCTTATAGGAAATGTGATTTGAATTGACCATCAGGATTAATATTGTAGGTAATTTAGGTTAGGAATAAATTGTTATTATCCCCCTAACGTACTATTATAGCGATCAGTATGCAAAACTGCCTATTGGGGATACCTCTTATGGTACTTTTGTTGACGCAAGTTCACTATACTAGTTAACTACGCGCGACACTGTGACGCTAATTCAACAATAGCGTATCGAAGATCAGACGGGGTACGTCCGTAGAATTAATTGGGTATACCAATCGACATTTTTGCGTTGTTGGACAGACATTTGCGCGAGCGCGCCGGCAGCGGCACCATAACACCACATCGTCGACGCACACTACTCCGCACAACGTGAATCACTGCGCTTGATCATTCTCAACGCGAGCGTTAAACTGCGCGCGCGCCTTGTTTCTGTACTAAAACTATCGCGCTATCGTGAATATTTCTACAAGATTGATAAGATCATTATATCACAGTGATAAGAAATCGTCAAGGACCGACTGACTCGATCAGTTTAACACCGATATTTCATATGAAAGCATTGTTATTAGTTCAGTGTTTGATTTGAACATTGAGTGAACAGTGAATTTATTAGTGCATTAATTATCGGATGTCGCGGCACACACCATGGGGACGTCGAAGAGACTGAAGATAACCGTGGTCGGCGATGGTATGGTCGGCAAGACTTGCCTGCTGTACGTGTACACTAGAAACGAGTTTCCGGAGGAATACGTTCCCACAGTGTGAGTAGCTTTTTCTAGCAAGTATCGGATTTGTCACAGTATACTTCGCGGCAGGTGCAACGGCAATCGTCTGGGTCAACAGGGCGGCGCGCCGCGACGTGCGCCCGCGCCGCCTGATTAGCATGTAGATGCGGTAACATCGTTATCATTATCATCTCAGTAGGTAGCTTGTAGGTATTGTGTCGTCACTTAGCGGATTCCCTCTACTGGCTATATGGTGTCCTATTTCAGATTACTTAAACAGCGGCTGAGGTTTCCGATGCTATGTTTTCCTTCATGTATTCACAAACAATAACCAAGCGGTTTATCACATTACTGAGTCATGTTGTGAAGTTGTTATTTCAAATGTTTCTGTAAGTTTCTATAGTTTGTTTAGCGTAACCTCTGTATAGCAGTTTACCTTGGTCATCGTCGTCATCAATAGGGAAGGAAGCGACGATGAATCGATTTATTAATTTCTTACGTCACTAAAAGTCCGGGACGCAATGACTAACTGAATTATCGCAGGTGTATTAGCGTTACTAAAGTAAGTATATCGACTGCTCATTATACTTTGGTAGAGTAATTTAATATTTAGTGTTAAGTACCTATGTACCGTAACGACTTAGGCATAGTATATTTCTGAATTACGTTAGTAATCAGTCAACAGATGAGTATTAATTAGTAAGGATCGTTATTTAATTGATTGGAGATCATATGTCTCCAACTAGGTACACTCCAATGCCAGAGAATTCTTTTAAAGAGTGCGATGACTAATTATAAGGACAGAGTACCTACTAGGTAGAAACTAAATGACTACATTGAGATGTCTAAACTTCGGTTTGTTTTAAGCAGTATAATATTAACTAATTTATAAATTATAATAGGGATAGGTAATTAGTACCGTAGAGCCCCATACCTGTCCTGATGAACGTGGTCAAGTGAATACGCGCACCAGTGTGGTACAATAATAGTCGAAATACTCTTCCGAGGTACGCCTGTCATAGGCTGGTGCAGATAATTTCTACGCCTTTATTAGCTTACCTATATACATATAACTTACATATAGGTAAGTTGGTAAAGGCGTATAGGCTATACCCCAATTTTGTTCACCTCGTGCGCCACATTTCGAAACTAGCCGCATAATTAGGCGACGAAAGACGAAGCATGATGTATAGTGTTAATTTTATCATCCACGCGACAAACATTTCGCGAGTGACGGACTGTTGGCCAATGTAACACTACGGGGACGCGACGCCTACTTAACATTTCGAGCTGCACTATTTATAAAGACAAATACGCACCGGCATTGTTGTATTGTATCTGCACGAATGACGAGCGCGCTTCCTTTTCAAACGGGACGGACGCCTACGGCAAGTCCGATTTCCTTGATATGATAAAAGGAATCGGCAACGGGTTGTTTTCGGGTCTTGAACTTCTATATTATGCTTAACTTCTGTATAACTGTTCAGAATTCCGATTGACACTAAACTACTAATATATTGGCCAACTTGACCCTTACCATCAAGTGTCAAGTCTTACTCAAGTCATTCTAAGTCCCAGTCTCGGACTTAAATCGCACACACTTAGTTGCAGACACAGACTCAGTTAAAGTCTAAAGTCTTTAACAAAAGTTGTGTTGAGGGAGGAGATGGGACCGCGTGAACCAGCTCTCGCTATTTCGAGCTCCATAATACGAGTATAAGCTTACAATTCGTAGGTACACACACCGCGCCGCGCCGGTCAGGTGATTTAAAGGATTCCGAAACGAAATGATAATTTGAATGGAGTCGCCAGGTAATTATTATTACACGGGTGATCAAAACGGGGACCTGGGTATGTCCTAAAACTCCATCCAGAACCACCGGAGGACGGGCAGCAGCGTCCTCTTAGTTAACGGTGGTAATGCGATCTGCGATCCCCAAGCCGCCTACCAAGCGTGGGGATTATGGCAACCCCTCCCTATTAAGGGGGAGGCCTTCGTCCAGCAGTGGACGTCTTCTGGCTGATGAGTGGGTGATCAAATGGCACTAGTGTTGCATTTAATCACACAGGACATTAGAGTGGAATAGCCCTCGCCACATCACGCACCAGGGTCCTGCGCCGGCAAGAAATCGAAACAATTTTTAACCTTGAACTTTATGGATCTACCTATGTAATAAAAAGATTATCTGTCAAGAAATTCCAATAGGAATTATAATGAAATTGAACATTAACAGGTTCGACAACTATGTGGGCCACATCAACGTGGACGGTGAAGAAGTCGAGATGGCGCTATGGGACACGGCGGGACAAGAAGACTACGAGCGATTGAGGCCCTTATCATACACACATGTACGTTGTTTTAGAATACGGAATTACGCAACCGGCCAATCCTGAAATCGCGAAAAACAGTATCAGCTGATCCATATTTTTTTCTGTTTTGTGTATCAAATAAATAAATAAATGTTGTCCAAGGTCAATGATCTTTTTTGGTATGAAACAGCTGATATTTTTTTCGCGATTTCAGGGTTGACCCTATAGTAAAAGTTGTCTATAATGAGTAATATCTACCTCTTTAAATTTGGCGGGAATACAAAACAACAGCTTGTATTTACAATTCAACTTAGACCTTCAGTCCATAGACGTCCACTGCTGGAAGAAGGATGACGGGCAGCAGCGTCCACTCATCATCCGCCTGCCCAGCGTGGGGATTATGGCAACCCCTTCGTCTATAGCAGTAGACGTCTTCTGGCTGATGATCTGTGCTAGATGAATGCCTCCGTTTTAATATGGGGGGGGATTTGGCTGCCATAATCCCCACTCACCCTTGGCAGGTGGCTTGGGATTACAGAATGCATCCCCCAACCGAGAGGCCGCTGCCGCCCACTCCTCCCACGATCCCCTTTGACGTCGTACCGCCTTCCGCCCGCTCCTCCCTCGATCCCCTTGACATTGTGCCGCCTTTCGCCCGCTGCTCCTTCGATCCCCTTTATAATCGCACCGCCTTTCGCCCGCTCCTCCCTCGATCCCCTTTGACATCATACCGCCTTCTGTCCGCTCCGCCCTCGACCTCTTTTGACATTGTACCGCCTTCCGCTCGCTCCTCACGATCTCCTTGGCTGTGTACCCCCGCGCCCCAGTACCGGACAGGCGATGTCTCATTTAAACTATAGCTATGTCGGGCCATCATATAAAAAGTAATAAATATTACCGCTTTTCAGACCAACTGTTTCCTGGTATGCTACTCTGTCGGAAGCCGGTCTTCCTTCGAAAACGTAGTTCACAAGTGGTATCCAGAGCTCAAACACTTCAGCTCAGCAGTGCCTATTGTTTTAGTAGGTGAGTACTGTAATTAATTAAGAGGGTATCCGGTCTGCGATTATCCACAGCCCATACAAACATGTTCCCCTATTTTCTCCCTGGATAATGCCTCTATAGCAATCCTTTTTTTATAAGTTCTCGGTCAACATGTCTCAGTCGTTTCCTTTTTTTAGCAACTAATTGCTAAAGAAAACGTAACCTTCCCAATAATCACCAAGAAATTAATTAGAATTAGAAATTAATTAGAATTAGAAATTAATTAGAATTTAATTAGCAATTAAATGCTGAAAAAACTTTACAGAGACCTAGAATTTATAAAAAAAAATGCTCTAGCGGAATAAAATAAGAGAAACACTTGTATGGAGAATTATCGCAGACTGGATACCCTCTTAACAAATATGCAGAAGGCGACTCGACCACGTGGTCGAGTTTTTCGCGGTCGAGATGACTACCAACTCAGTCTAACCGCAGAGACTAGGGAAGTACCTTGATGATACGTAATAGTTTGCTTTAGTTACCTATCGGTTTTTCGCAACTCTTAGTGCCAACTATTCTGAACAAACAATTGTTGTCTATTTTATTTCCACGCCTATATATTACAGAGTTATATATAACAGAAAGGTCTGACACCAAGATTTATACGTAAAACCCATAAAGGTTTACATGTCCCGATGTGCTATTAATTGAGTTATGTCGCTTATGATCTGAACGCATGGACTATTTTTGTTTTATTTATACAGGAATACTCACGTTTAATTAAATCGGATACTCCGACTATAGTTTCGATCCGGTGACCTTTTTCAAAGAGTGAAAACAGAGCCCGACGCGCGTGCAGCTGCGTCCTGCTTAGCACAAAATGTGTCAAAACCACGTCAGTTTTCATGGACTATTTGCTGTAAATATTCTGCTATTATCTAGCGATTCCCTACTGCGGCAGTAATATAATTTAATATCAATTTATATTGCGGTTTATTGACCAAAGATCTTATTACAATGATCTATCAGCTCTATCTGGGACCGATCTGCAAATATGTAAAAAAAAACCGGTCAAGTATGATTCACTCTCGCGGGCCGAGAGTTCCGTACAATATATATATATATTTACGAGTACCTGTAAATATAAAAGTACGTATTAAAAAAAACCTTAGTGTAATTCATTTCGCGAGTTCTATTCACACTTGGCAGATTTTTATTTATTAGTTGATTACTGTTGAATTTTACAGTTGCAATCTAATACAATTTGAAAGTTGCGAGTTGTGAACGATAATATCCATAATAGGCTTTTAAAAAAAAACAACCGACTTCAACTTCGATTACCTGGATGACATCGTCATATTTTCTAGTAATTATGATTTAAAAACCACTACTGAACCGATTTCGATAATTTATATGGGACCTGAAGTATTCCCTACCAAAAAAAAAAATATCATCAAAATCCGTTCATAATTGGCGGAGTAATCGCGTAACAAACATTATAAAAAAACATACAGTCGAATTGAGAACCTCCTTTTTTGAAGTCGGTTGAAAAGTACAGCAAAAGCAAGCAAAAGTGGCCCTTTCTTAGGTCTATATTTATTTGTCATAATACCCGCTATCATGACATAATAATATAGGGACATATGGCATAATACACAGACAGAAAAATAAAAACTGGGGTATTACTGTAAGCTCTCAACGCCCTTTGTGTACGGAACCCTAAACAACACTTTTTTCCCACTGGAAGCAAAAAATAGCACGTTATTTTCACATTTGCTAAATAGTAATTAGCGATCATTAGCGGAATGGGGGTGTTAATGAGGAAACTCTTAATTGTGACTTTTATTCTCGTGTTGCTAGCTTCTTTGGTAACTCTATTTATAATCATTTATAAGATAAAACACGAACCAACGCAATTCAGTTCTCCCTAAGTTATATCAAATCGGGTATCTTTCAGCAAACTCGGTAGCTTTCAGCAAACTCGGTAGCTTTCAGCAAACTCGGTAGCTTTCAGCAAACTTGGTAGCTTTCAGCAAACTCGGTAGCTTTCAGCAAACTCGGTAGCTTTCAGCAAACTCGGTAGCTTTCAGCAAACTCGGTAGCTTTCAGCAAACTTGGTAGCTTTTAGTTAGTTTTTCAAATGTTTACAAATGTTTCTTAAAAACAATTTCCAACGGATTTAATAACAAGCCCTTTCATCTAGAACTGCTACTTAATTATATTTTTATTTATTTATTTCTTATATTTTAAGTATGAGATATTTGGTACAACTCGTTGTATAATAAGCTCAGTTGGTAGTATCTCTGCCTTGAGAGCTGCAGAGTTTGGGTTCGATTCCCACCCAAGACAAACATTTATGTAACGAACATAATATTAATTATGAAGATGTTTGTTCTGTCTGGGTGTTGTATGTATTATAATAAATAAGTATACAGAATCAGTTAGCATCCTTTTAAGGGCATATTCTGTACATCAAAACAAACAACTTTTACAAAGGGGCCAACGTCGTTGTCGCAAAAAAAACAGCTGTTCCATACATTTTGCCCAAGGTCGATGAACTTTTTGTATGGAACAGCTGATATTTTTTTCGCGATTTCAATGTTGGCCCAAAGTAAAAATTTATTGTTTTGATGTACAGAAAAGATGCCCTCAAAAGGATGCTAACTGATTAGAACTAAACCTGTATAATTTACAAAAAAGTATTTGAGTAATCTGTCAGCCACATGGTTCATAGTATAAGCTTTTCTTAGTTTCAGGGTTAGTTATTTATAAATTTTTATTACCTAGCTAATGTTTATTTTTTGTTTCAGCAACAAAAATTGATTTGAGGGCGTCAGATCCATCCGTAATCACAACACAAGAAGGAAAGAAATTAAAAAAGAAAATTCGGTAAGTATTTACGCGATACAGTACAGCTATAAAAAAGTATAAAAAGTTTTCTATCAAATGGCAATTTATTTTGCAAGGCGCATTATATCTATAGTTAATACCTATTCGAGATCAAGGTCAAGTAGCACCTAAAGCCTATGTCTGCGCTAATACAAATACTGTTAGCTGATATTATTTGCCCTAAATATGATAAGGCTGTGTGAGTACTCAGTACGGAGTAGGTATTCAGGTTTAGTAATACAGGGTCTTAGGTAGCTAAGAGCAAAGCTTAAAATCCCAGAAAGAATTTCCGACTGCAAAATGAATCAAATTCAAAATATTTATTTCACAGAAACATAGGTACATTGAGATGGAATATATATACAATGAAGTGACGAGACGAGCAAGACTTTCGCCACGACGGCAAGGTAGTAAACGTCACGCCTGCCACTAACAGTAGCAGTGCCAGAATTGTGAACTTGCGAATACAATCCTACGCTGCTCTGCACTGCGCTCATCGCCCTGAGATATTAGATGTTAAATCTCTTCATACCCAGTAATTTATCTGGTAACATTGCCCTTCAAACCGAAATACAGTAATGATTGCACACTACTGCTTGGCGGTCGAATAACTGGCAAAGGTGATATTTCCCCAGGCGGACTCTGCAGTAGAGTCCTACCACTACAATATAGAAGGTTAGATCGCTATGCTCTAGCCAGTTAGGCATGCAAAATATTATCAAATCTTCGAAGCTTCAAGGTTTTTTGTCGTTCAAACGACGGACATATTCTAGGATCAACTTCATCATGACCAACCTTTTCTATGGAGCTATTTCTGGAACAGCGAAAAAATATCATCTGTTCCATAGAATAATGTCATTCACCCTCGATGAATATAGGGTAGATGACTGATGTTTATATCGTTGAAACCAATAGCTTTGATGAAGAGTTTAAGTAAACATACATACTATATGAATGTTTATTGAAAAAAATAATTAAATCGGTTAATAATGTTCTGATATATGAACGTTTCAAGTTTTTGTTAGAGACAACTCTGTCCCTTTCCCACAAAAAAAATGACGTCAAGCCTTACTTGTCAGAATAGAATTTATATGGCGTACAGAGAAGTGACGTCACGATTTGTCTAGCATGATATTAAAATGCTTAAAAGTTGCTTATTTATGATCAGATTTTTATTTTCTTTTCATTAATCAGCTATATTTATGGCCCACATTTTAATAGGACAATTAAAAAAAACCAGGCATCTAGCCTATTGTATACAAGTGATTTTATTTCGCGATTTCATATTTTTTATGCATACGAGCGAGACTTGTTCTAGTTTCTATAACAACAACCGTCAGTCAAGTCGGAGGCCTTCGGGCGGCACATTAACTCTGACACTAGGGCTGGCCACTCAGCCTATACGAACTTACTTACTTTAGTACCCAGCAGTGCCAGAATTGTACACTTGCGAACAAAATCCTGCGCCGCACTGCACTGCGCACGTCAAGCCTAACAATTTATCTGGTAACAAGTGATGCTTGCACACTTCTCCTTGGCGCTTGAATAACTCGCAAAGGTGTGGTACTTTCCCAGGCGGACTCTGAAATAGTCCTACCACAACAAACGTTATATATATCGGTGGAAATTTTTCACACAGCATCTCAGCAGTCATCTAGCCCCAAACTAAGCAACGCTTGTAATATGGAAACCATATAAAAGTTGTTGTTATAGTAAAAGTTCTTCATAATGATGAGTTCTATGACATCCTAGAATATGTCCGTCGTTCATCAAAATAGTGTTCTTTACAGTAGTACTGCCCCGTACACAATGAATATTTTTTAATGAAGCGACACGTCACAGTTCCCTTGTCAAAACCTATCTCATAAACAAATAAATAAACATTTCTATTAAACTTGGCGATAATGTGTTAAACAATACGAGTGAAAAGCGACAAGAGTTATCGGCGCCGGCAGCCGCGCTATCGCGCTTATCAACTTCGATAGCGAGAACTGATATCGCGACGAGAGTATGGAATAAATCGCCTAATAATGTTATCAGGAAAGGGAAAACGGCTCGGGTAACATTGACCTTAGAGAGTAAAATAATCATAATCGCTATAAGTATAATAACAATAAAAAAAAAAATGTAGGTTCACAACTGTCCGAGAAATCGGTGAACATAAAAAAAAAACTCCTTTTTTGAAGCCGGTTAAAAACTTATGCCACTTGAGCTTTAAATAGTGTTTACATACGTACATATTTATTAACTATAAATAGGTGCCCTTGGATATACATAATATAAAAAATATATTTTAAACCGAGTATTTTTTTAATTCAAAAGTTATATTTTACTCGTAGTAGAAACAAACTAAAACTAAAAACTAAACTAAACTAACAAAAACTAAACTGGCAAACCAAGGTGGCAAAAAAAAACAGTGAAATAACCGCGTCTTAATTTATTGTTTTATGAGTCATTCGCAAAGTAAGAACTGATCGTTACTTACTAAAAGATGGAAATGTGATTTCGTACCTTATTTGTCCTGCACATTACAAACCGGGATGCACACATGCACGTTGACGTCATTTTCTCAAATACTTTTCTAGTGCAATGAATAACTGGTACTTAAGGACTTTAAAGGAAAATGTATGACATAGGTCATACTTACGTTACGTCATTGATACGAGAAGTACGAATATTATATTCAGAGATTTTGAATTCAAAGCAATAAAAGTCTCAATTAATCAGTGTGATCACAAATTGTGTTACAATGTGTGTATAACTAAGCCGAAAGGAGGTCATTGTACTCATCATTCTGAACAACTGTTACGTAGACCCAACAACAAAAAAAAACTGTACCATACACTTTTCGTTCCATAAGTACATTTTGCCCAAGGTCGATGAACTTTTTGTATGGAACAGCTGATATTTTTATCGCGATTTCAATGTTGCCCCTTAGTAAAAGTTCTTGTTTTGATGTACAAAGGATGCTGACTGATTAGGACTGACCCTGTGTATACAAGTAGTACAAAATGAAATGCCTTTAATGTGTTGATTATTCTATTCTATGAATCACCAGACTAAATATTATGTAGATGCATGCATGCAGAGCATAGGAAAAAATTGGCTTAAATAATGTATAGTATGTATACCTAAAGCCTTACTGCTAAAAGCCACCTCTTTCAGGCAATCTCTTATATACCTTGAGGCTAGAATGCATAGGATTCGCAATACATAATTATAAAAAAAAAAATATAACGTTGTTTCTTTTGTTTTAGTGCCGTCCAGCTGGTAGAATGCTCAGCGCTAGAACGAGTAAACATGAACGAAGTCTTTGAAGAGGCAGTTCGCGCCGCACTCAAGAAAAAACAAGTTAAACAACGCACCTGCAACTACCTTTGACCTCGATGTTTGACCACGGAAATTAAATTATTCGAAGATACTTTAGAGACTCAATTGGACTCCATCAATGAGGGCCAAATAAGATACACGTCTTACGTTAAAAATTTAAATGAGGCTGCGCCCAAATTGTATTGTTTCTTATAATGTTAAGGAAATCTAAACTATACAAAACTGTGACAAAAGTGTACTAATTTGGATCTATTTCCATCCAGAAATACGATAATGTAACAAAATGATTTTGATGCATTTTTACCTTACCAGTTTCATGCTCGACTGTACAGTTACTGGAACTATGTACAGGACTCATCTATTTAATAGTGGAATTAAGTTGTTAAATTGCCATCGTCGCGTTATCTTTAATTTGTGCTACTTTCGTGCGAGAGAATCCCGTCGACGAGGCATGAGCCGCCTACGACTTCCTTCTCTCCTACTATCAATGGAAAGCGATGCTGTTATTATACTGCGTAATGTTAATATTTTAACAACGTCCGACGAAATTTGTTACAAAATATAAGTCTACCGTGCTTGCTTTGAAGTGGAAATGGTACAGAATATTCATCGTTGACATCATTTGGATGGCAAATTCTTCTTTAAATTTTGTGCTATACAAACAGTTTTTCAGGTTTACCAACCAAGCCCACTTGGTGGGTCACTACTGACTGTTAGACCGTATAGACATTGACTTGACCTTGGTCGGCGGGCGTGCTAACCATTGTCCACGCGGTCCAACTAAAAGCCTTAATATTACACTACGCGATTTCAAGGATCCCTAACCCTAGATCGGGATAGCGTAATAAGAGATAGTGAGGTAGAACACTAGCTAGGGCGAACGGGCGGTTCCCGATTAACTTGCTCCCTAGGCGCCTGTGTTAGGGTCCGATTTTCAGTGCAGTGTAATAAGCGACGCCCTAGCTAGGAGCCAGGAGCCACCCTATTATGTGTTCTTGATATCGCGTGGTGTAATAAGGTTCTATGACCTTCAACCAAAGTTACCTTGATTGGTACGCCCGGCCAAAAGACCATGTGTGACAGGTTTCACCTTTTTCAACAGATATAGTTTCTATAAATTTATATACGTTTTATTTTGTACAGTCATGTTCAGTATTTAAGTAGGAGAAGCGTTATGTATAAATATTATATACAAAAAGCTAATTTTAAGTTATTGTGCTATTGTAAACATTCCGATTGTGTAGTTTATTACGTCATGTATGGATTTACATACAACGTATCATTATTGAGATTGATACTAGTTACCGCATCTAATTTTAGCACTTACCTACCAAGAGTTATGTACCAAAAATTCATAATAATTCTTAAGTATTAAATAATTATTAAATGTTAACTTGGCTATTTTATTTACCAAATCAAATATGTAGGTAGGTAGCAGGTATCCTTATCATATCCACAAGTTCAATAATAGGCTAGATAACTGTTTTTTTTTATTGTCCTATTAAAATGTGGCCCATAATATAACTGATTAATGAAAAGATAATGAAAATAAGCAACTTATTGTCATTTTAATATCATGCTATACACAGCAAACAGCAAATCGTGACGTCACTTCTCTGTACACCATATAAATTATATTCTGACAAGTAAGCCGTGACGTAATTTTTTGTTTTTTGGGAAAGGGACCGAGTTGTCTCTAACAAAAACTTTAAACGCTCATATATTTGAACATTATTAACCGATTTCAATTATTTTTTCAATAAACATACCATATTTACTTAAATTCTTCATCAAAGTTATTGGTTTCAACAATATAAACAACAGTCATCTACCCCTATTCCTTGTACAAATATAGTCGCCTCAGAAAAAATCCCCTCTACCAAAGTGCATACGTACCAAACCTGTCCAAAAAACCTATTTATATAATAGGTCTTTACCTATGAAATTGCCGTTCTTCAGTACTGGTCATTTCAAATAGAAAAAAGTTAGGAATGGCTTTGTATTTTGAATTCAATTTAATGTTGTCTTAAAAACATGACATTCTTTTTACAAACTCAGTCTTTTGTTTATTGATTAGCGTTGTATTTTCATTACATTAGAACATTTTTCGTCATAATGGATACTTTAAAACTTCGTGTAATTATGGAATACGAGTTCCGTCTTGGCACCAACGCGACACAAACGGCACGTAACATCAAAAACGTTTACGGAGAGAACTGTACAAACGAACGCACAACCCGTTATTTCCCGGTTCCGTTCTGGAAATGTTGACTTGAAAAATGAAGCTCGTGGTCGTCCGGAGAATTTGGTCAACAATGATGAATTAAAGGCGATTGTGGAAGCTGACGAAACTCAATCTACAGCTGAGCTAGCAGCAGCTTTTGATGTTAGCATCAAAACAATTTTGATCCATTTGCGACAAATAGGCAAGGTAAAAAAACTTGATAGATGGGTGCCCCACGAACTTAACGATCGCCAGCGCAACGTACGCGTCGAGACCTGCCTCGCGCTGCTCAATAGGCAAATAAATGAAGGAATTTTGAACCGAATTGTTACGTGCGATGAAAAATGGATTCTGTTCGACAATCGAAAGCGCTCAGCAAGTTGGTTAGATCCTGGTTCAGCACCAAAGCAATGCCCTAAACCAAAAATGACCCCTAAAAAGGTGATGAAGGACAGTGACCACTGTTTGGTGGTCTAGTGCGGGTGTGATTCATCACAGCTTTTTACAAAACGGCATGAGCATTACTTGCAGATATGTACTGTGAAGAACTGGAGACAATGATGGAGAAGCTTGCACATCGGCAACCAGCTTTGGTCAATCGGTCGTCCCCACTGCTCCTTCACGACAACGCGCGACCCCATACTGCACAACAGACAGTCTCCAAGCTGCAAGAGCTGGGGTTGGAAGCTCTCCCTCATCCGCCATACTCACCAGACCTTGCACCTACCGACTATTACTTTTTCCAAAATTTAGACAACTTTTTAGTGGGTAAAAAATTCAATTCCCGAGAGGCAGTACATAATGCCTTTGAAGAGTTTGTTGCCTCCCGTCCAGCTGATTTTTACAAGAATCAATAAACTGCCAATTCGTTGGCAAAGATGCGTCGATTGCATGGGTGATTACTTTGAATAACAGAAATAAAAAAGTTTATAAAAATAAGTACATTCACTTATTCCATACAGAACGGCAATTTCATAGATAAAGACCTATATATGACCTTTTAGTTCTACTGTTGCCATTTATACAATGTATACTTGAGACACTTGGCCTAAATTCTATGCACATATGCACAGCTATCAGTTACTAAAACTTTAACCTAGAATCTCGCGGCCTGCGGGAGATCTAGGATGAAGTTCCAAACTATATCATTGATTGGTAGGACAGATAACTTGTTAATTATGTTAATAGCTCATTAAAAAGTTGTCGACACAACTTTGAAAAGCGTCTAGCAAATTATATCCCATAGAAATAAATACATTTGATCTAGGATTAGGCTTTACGAGGTAACGTCAACAACTGTTGACGGTAATTCTTATTAATGCGTATTTATTTCTATAGGATATAATTTACTAGACGCTTTACAAAAAATGTGTCATAAACTTTTAATGAGCTATCAACAAGCGAATAACAACGGACAAAGTTTCCTTAATTCTTGGCATGTATGAAATGTTGCACTCTTACTCAAGAAATGCATTTTGGCATTTTGGCCACTAAATACCTATACAAGGTTATAAGCCTGGAGTGTACTAAACAGGAAGGGGGTAATTTTGTAGTCATAAACAATCCATATTTTTTAACGTCAAATTAGCGACATATATAACTGTACTCGCGCTGCTGATCCCTAGCTTAAACATCATAGGTGGCAATAAAAAACAACTGAATATTCGAAGGTTTATTAAAAAAATGTCATGGATTAACATCATATACTTCTCGTTAATTCGACGATAAACAAATTAATTCATAGTAGTGACATTAATTTATACAGTTAATCTCTTTGGAAGTGATTGGAATCATACACCTTATTGCCCTTGCACCTAATCGGCTACATTTTTTTTTGTGTATGTCGCTTCACACTACACTAATTTCTTCATCGCATTTCAGATGTTGATTTAAACAACGTACAAAGAGGATAAACAGTTTCTTGAATGTTTTTCAGATTTAAAATTGACATAGTTAAGGCGTGTGTTATGGTTAGGTACGTTTAGTGCGTTAGTACACGCTGAGCGGCTATGCTGCGCGGGCGCTTCCTTCGGGCGAATCGGGTGACGCCAACTGTCACTTTTTCTTAGAACGAACTATCTGTTTACTCTGAAACAATTATGAGCAATGGTTTGGTAACTTTTTATAACAGTTTACAATGAGAATCTTAATGAACGTTGGAAAAAGTGTGCTACAACAGTTGTAGCTCCGGTTGTTTTTCTTTTACATTTTAAAGAGCGAGTAACTTAGTGGCATACGCCCCTTAACGCGCAGCTACAAATGTTTTACTCTTCGATCAAAGAAACATATAATTTTGCACCAGCCGATCGACTGCGGCGCACCTAAAACTCTCCGCTCCACCAGTTTGCATACAATTCGGCAACGCGACGTTCAGCTGTCGTTGGAGTCGTGACAACCAGTCACTTACATTGCATTTTTAGCCTTATCCTCTTAGCTTAGAGTTGCTATATGTTTGAATAGATAAAATGTGCCTCTTTTCTCGCATTTAAATAGGGATCCACACTGCGATATTTTTTCGCTAGGTGGAGCATCGTCGGTGCGGCCATAGCCAATTGTCAAATCTCATACATTTTGTTGTTTTATTCGACAATTTAATGATTTGACTCTTAATAGACTCGGACTATCTATAAGCAGATACTCCCTGTATCTGCAATATACTGGTTTGTACAGCAATCCTTAGCCTTGCTAATTAAAGCTCTGTCCAACATAAAATGTAAACAACTATCTAACCTACAAGTCTATTTTCAGGCCTGCATTGATTCTTAAAACCAGGCACAGTACCCAGTATTTTACCTTGCACTATCGGCAACGCCTTAATCCAGAGCAGATAGATATGCAACGATGAACAAGAAAAATTGATTTTGCCACATCCGGACCGACGCTGGCGCCATTTACGAAAAACAAAAGTACACAAAAAAAAGACAAAGCACAAAGCTGCCTGTGGAACCTCATCATGACGTGCTATATCCTCTGTTTCTTTCGATGGTTTATCTAAAGCTCCAAAAAAAATAAGATAGTAGTAGATCGTTAGAAGTTGCTTTAGATACTAATTTCTAAACTGCAGTTGGTAAGGTTGAAGTTACCTTAGCTAAGTTGATGCCGATCTCGCTGAGCCGCTTGTGCTGGTAGGTGAGCGGCTCGTGCAGCTTGGCGTCGCCGCGCTTGTAGAAGTCGCTGTAGTCGAGACGGAAGGCCAGCGTTTGGAGCGACACTTCGGGGTGGAGGGCCAGCTTCAGGATCAGGTCGGTCACGTGGTGCCTGAGACGATCAGAGCTTGTATCAAGTTGTTCAAAATTCCTTCGCATTTATCAACTACTACCGTTTCAAAATGCCTTATCTGAGAAAATCGGAGCTTATATTAAAATGTTTACTCAGAAATTCATTCAATTCATTCATTCATTCGTATTCGTCATCTTGAGAGCTGTCGGGCTTGGGTTCCATTCTCTCCCGGGACAAACATTTATGTGATGAACATAGGTGTTAGTTCTGTGTCTGTGTTTATTTTCATAGGTAAGCATTTAAAAAAAAAAGTATATATTATTCTATCAGCTATTTCCGATTCCTATACTACAAGCTTTGCTTAGTTTTGGCTAGATAGCGCTGTGTCAAATGTCCACCAATATTTTATATATTTACTTTTTAACTTTATTATATAAAAATATATATTATATATATTATTCTATATAAGTATATATTTTTTTAGTTTTAGTAACATATCTTATTGTATACATCATTAATTTGTTAACTTACTTTTGTTACATCGTTATCGTTGTTCGCTCATACATACAATTATATGAGTATAATATGTATTTCCGTAAATTTTAATGACTGCAGTAAATTGTTCTCTGAAGGTAAACAGAAACCTCCAATACAAGCTATGCTTGGTGTAGGTTTCTGTGAACTATTGTAATTGTTGCCTCAAGCCAAATTTTATAGTATGTATAAGGTATTTAATAAAATACATTTATGTAAGTGGCTTCTGTATTCAAATAAACAAATTATTATTATTATTAAATGAAGACGTGATTTGGGAATAGTGAAATCGTGCGTTCAATCTCGGCCCCATACTAATTTTCGGTGACAGAAAACAACGTAAGGAATGCCTATAGAAGAAATCCAATAGCATATGTTAATCTTAACATACATTTTCTTAATCTTAACCCCCACCGGGCCAGTGAGGTTTATATCGCGATTGTAGGCTAAGCATATTGCCCAGTAGCGAGGAGTTCAAGGCTGATGCTATACAAAAGCTCCTGCTAGCTATCGCCTGAGCGGAGTATCGCTTACTGATAAATACAAAGAAAATAAGGGTTTAGGAGATATCTCTATTGAATGTAGTATAGTTTCAAAACATTCACAAATCTATGAAGATTTATCACACCATAAGAGTTGTTTTCCTATCGTAATTCCTAAAGAATTCAAGTTCACCGCGCGTAAAAAAAAAACTCATAAAGTTTTAGTTTCTTGATGCAACCACTGCCATGCCGTAGCGCCAGTTGTGGTAGGCTAAAATGATGCCTGATGCGTGATAAATGGCCATTTATTAGAAAGAATACATTTTTTAAAATGCAAGTTTGGATAATACATGTTTCTATTACCTGTACGTCCGCGCCCAGACATTCAAATCCGCCTTGCTATTGGCTAATGACTGATTGAATATTTTTCTGTTCTCCTTATCTTGTGCTTCGTCCGCTGCCGTGAAAGCGTATTCGCCTGCAAAAACAAATATATTGAATCAGCCTTAGTAACAGTTGCCTCGTCGTATTTTCCTTTTATAAGCAATGACTATGTCCTAAAACTGCATCCAGAACCACCCGAGGACGGGCACCAGCGTCCACTCGGTTAACGGTGGTGAGCATTATGTGATCCTCAAGCCGACTGCCAAGAGAAGGGATTATGGCAATCCCTGGATATTATCGGGGAGGCCTACGTCCAGCAGTAAAGGTCTTCTGGCTGATGATGTGATGTGAACCGTGGGGAGATGTGAGGATGCCCTACGGGGCTTCCTCGCGACGCACACTAACCATGTCATATTTCGTTGAAATCCTTTCATCTGTTTAGTCGTAAAAAGGTAACAGACAGAAACAAACGAAACGATATTTGATTCAAAACCTCTGAACCGCTAAACAATGAAGAACTGGGCGTTTTGAGATAAATACAATCGGGGTGACATCGAGTCACGAATAAAACGGGTTTTTCTAGGCAAACGTGATTCGTCATCGTCAGCATCTTCGGTACATCACGACTTGACAGTCAGATTTGACAGTCATCACGAGATGAGTGTCACACAATCTTATAAAAAAAGACTGACAGAACTATTTTCGCATGATACTTTACGACATGATACTAACTTGCATTGTATTTAATACTAGCGTGCCTACCTGCTAACCTGCTTCGTCTATTTCCAGGATTTTTACAGTTTGTCGCAAAAAAAAACTATTTATTTACCTCTCGCGAGGCGTTCCGCTTTCATCTGTTCGATGCGGTCTCGCCGATCGAGCTCAGTGTCGATTCTGTCGTGTAGCTTCACCTCGAAGCTGCGCAGCGCGAGCGTCTCGTTCAACACGTTGCCGAGGTATGACTGCAGCTCCTGACAATATAACGATCAGTATATTCTTTTGTCACGAATAAACTATTGTCTAATAGTCTATTTTATTGTCTACAGTAATATACAGTATGCGAAAACAACCGACTAAGAGAAGCATAAAGCCCAATACCGTGGCTGAAGTCTGAAGTATCGTAGAAAAGCATAAAGACTCATGGGTAGAATTTCCAATGCATACTGGGAAAAGATGAATATTCGATCGATCTGAAAGTTTTTTGCTGTGATATTCAACCGGTTGTATTTTATTTCGTACAACTTCAAATTTCGTCAGATAGTGTCTTAAAACTAGTAGATATTTGCTAAGAAAGAATTTCATAAAATATATATTTAAGCAGTTGCAGTGCTTATCGAGCGCGCGGTGGTGCAGAGCCAGCAGCGAGTCGAGGTCGTCCTGGCGCGCGGCGGCTGCGCGCAGCTCGCCCCACGCGCTCGCTGCGCCCACGCACGCCACCACCTGCAGCTGCGCACACAGTTACCTGCGTGGTGTGGTGTATCATGGCGTGTATGGAGTGCCTGTCGAGCGCGCGGTGGTGCAGAGCCAGCAGCGAGTCGAGGTCGTCCTGGCGCGCGGCGGCGGCGCGCAGCTCGCCCCACGCGCCCGCTGCGCCCACGCACGCCACCTCCTGCAGCTGCGCGCACAGTTACCTGCGTGGTGTGGTGTATCATGGCGTGTATGGAGTGCCTGTCCAGCGCGCGGTGGTGCAGAGCCAGCAGCGAGTCGAGGTCGTCTTGGCGCGCGGCGGCGGCGCGCAGCTCGCCCCACGCGCCCGCTGCGCCCACGCACGCCACCTCCTGCAGCTGCGCGCACAGTTACCTGCGTGGTGTGGTGTATCATGGCGTGTATGGAGTGCCTGTCCAGCGCGCGGTGGTGCAGAGCCAGCAGCGAGTCGAGGTCGTCTTGGCGCGCGGCGGCGGCGCGCAGCTCGCCCCACGCGCCCGCTGCGCCCACGCACGCCGCCTCCTGCAGCGCGGCGCACAGCCGCAGCGCCTCCGCCCGCAGGCACGACACGCGCCGCATCAACCCGCGCACCTCTACGCCAATAAAACGAAAACTTGAGCCGTTGCTCGTAGACAAGTCTAGTGGGTCGTGTACAAATATCCTGCATCCCACTCTTTTGTTCGTCTTGTAGAGTACCGCTTCCTTACTTGATTGCAACTTGAACGCGATTTAAACAGTTTTATAACACTTGGTATTCGCTTTCCTAAAGGTAACATATAGTAACAATCTTCTTAACATGGAACATTATTCAAGGGCCTCAGCGTATGTCTAACTAGTCTAACTAGTCTAAATGTAATCGACAAATGAATTCTAACAATTAAATTAAATTGAATTTCAATTGCTAGCCTAGCAACGTAGCAACCCTAAGTTCAGTCAAAGAAAAAAAACATGGTATACAATGACTCACCGGGCATGTACCTCAGCCGCTTCTGCAGTATGGTGTGGGCGCGCCAGGCGTCGTGCAGGCTGTACTCTATCCGCTTGACGCGCCAGAGCTGCGAGAAGAGCGCCCGGTAGCGCGCGGCGCACGTCGCCGGGAACAGAGTGCCGAGCGGGCCGTCCACGCGGTACTGGAGCGCGAACACGTCCCAACCGCTGTCGTCGCGACCGTCACCTGAGTGGTAACGAATTATTTAGTTTTAAAAGAAACTATGCTGTACCAAACCATTACCGTGCTAGGAGCGTGTCAGGCAAAAATAGTACCAAGTTTGTTTACCAAAGAAGGAAACAACTATTTTTAAGGCGAGGGTGTTTCTTTGAATGCAAAGCGTAGCGAAGGATTGCAAAGTACTCGAGCTTAAAAATAGTGTTGATCCCGAGGTGAGCACTCTGCTTTTTATCATAGAGGGAGAAAATAAGTAAGTGCAGCTTATGTATAAGAATAGTACCTACGTTTATTTCATTCTCACTACTCACTCTCAGTTCTCACTTTTTATTGAGGAAGATACACAGAGTTAAAATAAAACAAAGTAAAATCCGAATATGAGTAAACAATTACGAACGAAGGCGGAATGCATTTCGCGCGCCTTTCTTTTTCAAATAGCCTGTTACTTGTTCATACAATGTCCGTGGTTGATCTCTTTGGTGATTGGAACTTTTACTAACAATGTCCACATTCCAAATTCAAATAACCGACCGGATCAACTTATTTTCCTCCCTAGGGCGGAAAAGAGCTCATTTCTGCCCTGTTTGCGAGGAACAAAGTAGGTCTTTTTGAATAGATGTGATTATACATATTATTTGTTTTGAAAGTATGACCACTATACCCACAAGACCGTTCCGTCACCGACCAACACAGTCGCGTACCATGCACGGAGCATCAACAAATTGTCGACGAGAATATGTCGATCCGTTTCAGTGGGCATAATACGCATCGTGTTGCTTTCCGTACCTTATACGTTCATAGCACGGGCATGGTATAGTATGGTATAGTGGGCAGACTCCTTTAAGGTAAAATAACTTTGCATTTATCCAAATCCAATCTATGTGACGTGTTTTTTTTTACAATATGATCTGACAAGTTCGCCGTATGCGTATCCTGTCACTTTTTACCTAGGATACATATCTAATGTAGTAATTTTATACATAGATTGTAGTGTAGTTTTGTAGATGTCACTCATGTCATGCACAGGTGGGTTTTGGACCTTACACTTGTCCATTTTCACAAATCATCGGGCTTTGAGGGATAGTCGCCATATTGTATTCTGATGACGTCAGTAAGTTGACTATCCCTGACCTTAGAACATTTAACGAATCCTATATTAAAGTCAGATAAGGCGTTTACGCTATAGGTGGGACATTATTATTCACTACGTATAATTTATCTGTTAACCACAGTGCCCCTTGTGTTTGTCACCGTAGTGTAATAAAGTGGTCTATGGAACTCACAATTCGGATATAAATTGACGTGCAATCTGGCGAGGACGTGCGGAGGTTCGAACTGTGCGTTGGTCGCGCGTACGGCCGTTTCCAGCGTGCAAGTCAGGTTGTGCACGTACAGAGACTTGGCAGGCTTGTTCAACTCGTCTCTGAAATAAAAACACATCTATCATCTATCGAAATTGATCAGTCTATGTATGATCATATGTTCCCTTGTATATCCTAAGCTAGTAAACATTTTTTGTCAAATAAGATATCTATCGACGCGTCTTAGCACTCCTCGTGTCAGAAGATTTGTGACGTCACAGTAAATTAAATATGGCGGATTTTATAACCTTGGTAGGCGAATCCAAATAAATAAAATCCTCCTTTTTTAGAGTTGGTTAAAAAGAGTAGAGATTAACTCTTCATGCTAATGTGTGCTTCATGGTGAGTGTGGGTAGTAGTTACCGCAGCAGCGTCATGAGGTGGTGCACGAAGTCCCCCTGCGCCAGCAGCAGGTAGCGGCGGTGCGCGGCCAGGTGGTCGAGCAGGTGGTGGTGGTCCGTGAGCGCGGCCAGCAGCCGCCGCGACGCCGCCGCGTGCGCACTCGCCACGCTGCCCGCCAGACCCGTCGCCTCCCACCACGCCGCCCCGGGGGACTCCGCCCCGCCCCCTGACACTACAATACAAGTGGGAGGTTATACTGTTTGCCGGTCGTTACTGTGTCTTGAGCGTCGCACGCACAGTGTTGCCAAATCACCACTTACGGTGCAAGATCTATAAAGCACTAAAAAATTAAAATGTATGTATTTTACTACAAATATACTTGTATATTTTTTACTATTTTACTTTCACTATAAATTTAGAACTTAAACATTAGCAACGAAACCATACATTTCCTAGATATTTTAACAAAATGGTTGATTTTAATTAGTGTTATTTTTATTTTTTTATAAAAACATGTGACAAGACGAGCAAGTCGTTCGCCTGGTCGTAAGCGTCACGACTGCCACTAACAGTAGCAGTGCCAGAGTTGTGAACTTGCGAACACAATCCTGCACCGCACCGCACTGCGCTCGTCACCCTGAGATATTAGATGTTAAATCTCTTCATACCCAGTAATGTCTCTGGTAACTTTATTTAAATATATTTAAAACAATTTAAAACACTTTCATTGATGCCATTTAGCACCAGTTTGTGGTATCGAGTTGGCAACCCTGCGCTACAGCGTGTATAAGTTACCGGCGCTGGCTTCGAGCAGGTCCCGCAGGTGGTGGTGGTGGTCGGAGGGGCCGGTGTCGTCGCCGCACGCCTCGCGCATGAACACCACGCTCTTGCCGGTCGCCAGGATCTGCGCGGCCTGCTCGCGGGACATGAACGACGGCACCATCCACTCCCTGACACATCGACAGACCATTAATGCCCTGTTATTCCAAGCACATTTATACTGCGATCGATCATTTAGTCTAAAGCTGTCAGATATAGTCACATTTAGCGGTGCAAAAGAATTCGGACTACGCAAATTCATGTCACTTCGATTTTTACAGTGTTTCTCAGATTACTCGAAAAGTATCTAAATTAATATTTTTTCTACAGTAGGAAGTTCTCCAAAATACTATTATCTTTTAGTACATAATTTTTTTATGTGTATATGTACTGTAATTAGGAAATATAGCTGAAAAATAAATAAAAAAGAGGCACTGGATGTTTCTTTTTAATCGAGGAATGTTGCATTTATCGTGTTTTTAACTTACTTAGTCGGATATTCGTCTGTAACATATTGTTTTGCTTCAAATATAATTTGACAAAATAACATTGATTTTGCGTTGTGAGGGGAAACTTTGGAATATTCTGGTCTTAAATTTTAAGCTTCTATTGACAGCGGTGCTTCTTCGGGCCGCGAAGCAATTGTAAAAGTGGCGCTGACTTTTTATAGGGTTGTTCTGTCATTAAGTCATCTCGTTCTTTTATGCATGTGATGATAATAAGCTTATTTTAATAGTCCACTGCTGGACTTAGGGCTACCTTCGAAGTGCGATTGGGTTATATCCACCACGCTGGCCCAGTTGCGCATTGGCACACCTACGGCATTACTTTCTTCTCCGGACGTATGCAATGCAGGTTTCCTCACGATATTTTCCTTTGGCAAAATACCAAAAGAAAAGCCAGTGGTATTAAAATCGGTGCATAAACTCCAAAGAGCTCACTAAAACGGGCTTAGTTTCACCCGCTACCTCACGATTTCAAGTCGAGCGGTGTCCCGATGAGGTTACCACGGCTTACCACAAGATGATAAGCAATGTAATTTTACATCATATAAAAACTATTTTTGTGTCTGTTAGTCCTACCAAAAATGGATATTATGCTTGCGCCGTATTTTGGATAAGTCTAACTATATCTTGATCGTTTTGAATGGAAAACTGTTCACTTGCCACTCACCTGACCCTATACTTGTCGTGCCACATTATGTCAATAGGTACTCCGCTCCGACTCTCGATGAAGAACTCGTTGAACTGGTCGTCAATTTCCCCTGGAGTAAATAAATTACAGTTATGTGAAGTATTTTAAAACCAGCAGCGCACAACGGTTTCACCCGCTATACTACGAGAACCGTATTATTGCGAGATACAAAAAACAGTTACAGCGTGGAAAAGTAATAAACATAGACACTTTCCTAGCCATAACGTGGATCACGTCAATAGGTGAATTCATCTTCCTCCGGTGTACTGTGGGATTGGCAACATTTAGAACTGTTTATGATAGTGGTGTCTCTTTTTTGCCAAGGTAAAGTGTTTGATAGGTAGGTGTGTGGGACCTGGGTATGTCCTAAAACTGCATCTAGAACCACCGGAGGACGGGCAGCAGCGTCCTCTCGGTGTTATCGGAGGTGAGCATGCTGCGATCTCCAAGCCGCCTACCAAGCATGGGGATACTTATGATACTTGGTACGCGGGCTTTTTCCGCATGACGTGCCATGGTGCGTAGTCCCGGTGCAGCTAGTCCAGCCACCCGGTGTCTCCGATGGAGGGCAGCAGCTCGCCAACGCCGGCGGTGGCTTCCTAAGGCGTTCTCGGTGACCCGAGGATCGTTGTTCATTGGTGTGCCACGCTGCTGCATTCAAGCAGCATGTGCGTGGGGATTAAGGCAACCCTAATATTAAGTGGGAGGCCTTCATCCAGTAGCACGGGGGTGTCACTCCGCAGTTTAGGTATGTTCTGCCGGCGCTCCGTCCCGGGTGGACAATGCAAGGCAGAAGTCAGTCGCCGCCCGCACGCTAGCCTCGTCGCACGTAACTAAGCATACGTGATAGAAAGAGAGCGGTATATCTACGTGAACATAGCGAGCGGTATCCAGCGCTGCGCGAGTTGAATTACTACTTTATTGCCTAGTAGATAGAGACCTTATCTATTTCAATTCCTTTGCGGAGTTAACTTTCTGTACGTAGTACTATTATTTATTATGTGCCAGTAGTGGACGTCTTCTGGCTGATGATGTGAGTGTGTTACCGTGCATGAGCCAGCGCGTGAGCATGAGCAGCAGCGGGTAGGTGAGCGCGGTGAGGAGCCGCCGCGCCAGGGTCGCCACGCGCTCGTCGCCGTGCCGCACGAACCGGTGCACGCACGACGCCAGCTCGCCCCCTGGCATACATTATACAAGCTGTTGTTTTGCAATTTACAGAGGTAGATATACTCATCGTTATGGACAACTTTAACTATGGGGCCAAACCTGAAAACGCGAAAAACATATCAGCTGTTCCATACATTTTCCCCAGGGTCAATGAACTTTTTGTATGGAATAGCTGATTTTTTATGGTCGTTTTATAGGAAACGTTTAGGAACTGTGGGTGGCAAATATCCCTTCCTTGTGGCCTACTCCCAAAGGTGGCTTTGATCCCGATCATGGGTTAGATCCCGGGCATGTACTCATGATGTTTTTGTATTATTTTTTTACGGTTTAAACCAAATCACTGGCTTTTGGGTGAAGGAAAACATCCTGACTAAACCGGCAATGACCGAAGAAGAAATTTAATGGCATACGTGCAACTGCCAAGCCGCAACGGAACAGTCTGATAGAGTATCGTCCTTCGAGGATAAGCTTATGCCTAACCATGTTATATTAAAGGGTGATGCGTTAAGTAATTAAATACCAAGGCAAAAGAAAGAATTGGTAAATTGGGTGATACAATACAGGGGAATTTTAATATACAACTTAATAAGTTGATCATGAATTGTGGACTCAAAATTCAATTGTACAAACACAACATAAAGCCCTAATTACAATGCCCTGAACATGATGAGATGATGAGACTAATCTAAATAAAAAACATATCATGAGATGTGTTGGACCAATAAAGAAGGGTGAGCTACCTTTTTTGTGGTGTGCAGCATGGGCTATATTGGCCAGCCAGGTGAGTCTGTGGAGAGGTTCTTGTGCCCACACGCATACCCGTCTCAGCGTCCCGCCGCCGCCGTCACTTTCACAAGCCTGAAAGAGATAGAATAGCTATACAGTATAGCATAAGATACTTATTATACTTCTTAGGTGACTAAGTTTGTAAACAACAATGGCGGATTCGAACCAATGACAGATTTTAGTTTTCTGACAAATAGCTATAATTGGTCGTAAATCCGTCATTATTGTTTACAATTTTATACAGGTAAGATAAAACTAATAGGCTAGATGACTGGTTTTTTTTTATTGACCTATTAAAATGTGGCCCATAAATATAGCTGATTAATGAAAAGAAAATGAAAATCTGATCAAAAATAAGCATTTTAATATCATGCTAGACAGAGATAAAAAACAGCAAATCGTGACGTCACTTCTCTGTACGCCATATAAATTATATTCTGACAAGTAAGGTGTGACGTAATTTTTTACTTTGTGGGAAAGGGACAGAGTTGTGTCTAACAAAAACTTTAAACGCTGATATATCAGAACATTATTAACCGTTTTAAATTATGTTTTCAATAAACATACTATATTTACTTAAATTCTTCATCAAAGCTATTAGTTTCAACGATATAAACATCAGTCATCTACCCTATTACAGCATCCACCCACGACTCAATCTCGAAGCACTTCACACAGTTCTGACAATCTCACTTGATCCTCAGCTCCCAGTCTAATCATCAACCCCACCTTCGTTAACATTAGCTAAGCGCAGACAACTATAACAAAAGATGCACTAAAAGACAAACTTTAGAGAGGCGGGGGAGAGCGGCGCGGGACGGGACGGAATTTTTGTAATGTTATGGCAGGGCTTCACCTGCGTGTTACGCCATTATTTAGCGCGGTTTTTGATACAGTACGCAGATATACGATTGCACGTTAATTTATTCCGACAATTGGACGTAAAGCAACACGCAGCATTAGAGTTAGAGTTTATTATGCAACATGACGCACAAAAAGCGGGCGCGATCCCCGCTTTCTCTATGTCCCGTCCCGTCCCGCGCCGGTGTGGCTTGAAGAGGCTTTAGATAAATTACTAATTACGGGATTGTTTAGGGTTGTATCCAACATTCAATTAGATTTTAGCACTAAAAATTTAATTCTTTTTATGTGTCCAGAGAGCAACAATATCTATTTTGCTTACCTGTGACTGCAGCAACGCAACGCTTCGGTAATATTCGGTGAGCTCATCTCTTATGGAGGCGACAAGGCCTTCCCCCATCAAACCTGAAAGAAGAGCACAATTATTTTATACTAGCTGCACCCCGCAGTTTCACTCGCGTCATGATTAAAACGGTGATGATGATGATGATGATGAAAAGTAGCCTATATTATTCCGGAAAATAAAAAACCGGTAAAATCCGTTTAGCCATTTTGGTATGAAGAAGTAACATACACACACACCCACATTCATACCGACAAACTTTTATTAGTGTGAAGTGTGATGTGAAGACTTCTTTTTTAACTTACCTCAAATGCCTGGTATTATGACTGTTAAACGCTGTATTAAGTCGCTGTGTTAAGTCGATGAAACACTTTTCCTATCTGACTGGGTAGTGGGGCACCGGGTGGATGGGACCAAGTCTGTTTTAGAACCTTTGGCGTATTCAGTATATTCAGTGTTCAGTATGCAATCTATACCGAATAATGGCGAACCGTTGACACGAATGTAAGGTCGTAAATTATACTTCACCATTCAATACCTGGATAATTATACCTAAGTGATCGCTTTTAGCGAAAAGGCTGCCATTTGTTACGCTAGTATTTGAGTTATTTAATCCTATGTGTGTTTTTTTTTTGTTTGAGTAATACTTTAACAGTACTGCAACGGTATTCTAGACTTTAACATACTAACCCTGAGGCATCAGTCCAGATGAGGGGTCAATAAACTCTTTGAGGCGGTCGTGCAGGAAGCCTAGGTGCGCTATCCTCGAGTAGAGGGCCTGCATAGGTCGCGAGGCCCCGCCAGCGCCCCGCGCTCGCACCCCTGTCGCCGCTAGTACAGCATCTCGGACACATGTGCGCTCACTAGGACCCTCTGTTCAACAAATAAATAACATAACACACTTATCTCTCCATGCTCTAGTTTCCAAATGTTTACACAGGTTTAGGCTTTAAGCAACATCTATATTATACACTAGTTATACTCTGTTTATAGCATAGGCTTTATAATAATCGATGAAGGGATGTTCGATGTTTTACATTTATTTAGGGGATGGCATTTTACCTATCAGGAAACATTTACATAACAGGCAACAGGGAGGACACGTCGTATTGGGCATACGACTTGCAAATTTGTATAAAATCGGCATCAATCAGGGTTGTTCCAATATTTAAGTTTATTAAATTATTCTTGGTGTGAACAATAAAGAATCAATCAATCAATCAATCAATGTTTCGAAACATTATAATAAAATGTGATGAACAAGTTTTCAAACTCAGTTGTAGGTGGCAACTGAGTTCTTTGGTTCAAACCATGAATGCTACCCCGGCTTCAAATCTGTTCCCTCTTTATTTATATTGTGCATTATGTACTAAACATAATACAATCAGAATAACAGACCAGATTTCTTTATCAGAATCAATACAGATGTCTGGTGAGGCTGGAGTCCTGAACAGACCTGACCTAGAGTGCAAATCACGAATCGGCAAGCGAAGTTAAGGGCGCCCTGAGATTAGATGGAGTGATGATATACGTAGGACAGCTGGTTGTGGTTGAAACCGGAAATCCGAAGATCAGGTTGAGTCACATGCCTTGGGCCTCTCCCTCTCCCTATGTCAGAAAGCGGAATGTGATAGGCTGATTATGATGATGATGACTATACATGCCATGGTAGCCTAGTCGGGAGACCGCTAGAGTTGCGATCGTGAGGTCGCAGGTTCAAACCCCCAGGCCCGTACCAATGAGCTCTTTGGAGTTTATATACAGATACTTATACCACTGGCTAAGGCTGGAAGGAAAACATTGTGACAAAACTAGCTTAACCAGCTCCGAAGAAGAAATTCAATGGCGTATGTGAATTCACCAACTCGCAACTGGGCCAGTGTATGTGAATTAACCAACTCACAAACTGGGCCAGCGTATGTGAATTCACCAACTAGCAACTGGGCCAGCGTATGTGAATTCACCAACTCGCAACTGGGCCAGTGTATGTGAATTCACCAACTCGCAACTGGGCCAGCATATGTGAATTCACCAACTCGCAACTGGGCCAGCGTATGTGAATTCACCAACTCGCAACTGGGTCAGCGTATGTGAATTCACCAACTCGCAACTGGGTCAGCGTGGTGAATAAGCCTATTCGCCCTTAGAGGGTAGGCCTAAGTTCAGCAGTAGACAATTAAAAACGGCTGGTTAAAAAAAAAGTTTATGGTTGTGACTAAACATAACGTACCCTTTGTATAAATCACTCACCATTTGATTGTAGTATAATAGCCATGTTACTGTTGTTAGACGGCAGGCTCTGATTGGAGCCTCGTTGCTTTTCCCAGCTAGTTGACCCCATGGTACTCTTACTTGTGCTTGAAGTAGCACCCGATATACCAATTCCTGATTTCTAGAAAGCAGGGCAAATGCAAGTAAGTAACTTTTTTTTGGTTTGGGTTTTAATAACAATAATAAGTTTACAAGGATGGAGTAAGTACAAGTTTTTACAAACTTATTTGCACATTCAGCTCAATACTTACAGAAGTAGCTAGATATGGTATTGGAAATAGCTGTTGTGTGCAATCTGACTGGTGAGGAGTCTCCGAGAGTGCCAGCAGCAAACTTAGCACCGATACTCTCTGTTTGAGAATGAACTGAAACAAATATTTATTTAGTTATTTACAAACTATTATTATCTCCTACTATCCTACTAATATTATAAATGCGAAAGTTTGTATGTATGGATGTATGAATGTTTGTTACTCTTTCACGCTAAAACGGCTGAACGGATTTACATGATATTTGGTATAAAGGTAGCTTATACCTTGGAATAAAACATAGGCTACTTTTTATCCCAAGAATCGCGGGTGAAACCGCGAGAAGCAGCTAGTCATTTATACATATTTTTCTTCTGTACTCCTAGGAGGATTATGGTGTCGCACTTTGTGCATTTGCCAGTGTCAAGTATCACCTTTTGATAATTTTCAAGTCAAATGAGTCTTAGTAAGTTATTTATAATTTTCTAGTTTTGGTAATAGATAAAAACCTAAGCATGGAGTGCCGCCAGCACAAGACAAGACACAAGCTCTCACAGTCTGGGCTGTAGAGAGAGGAATCTCCTGAAAAAGTGTGCCATTTGGATTTAACTATTATTATTATATACAACTGTGATTTAAAACTATCACTATCAATTATTTGCAACCCACCCTGGCTTCACATGGGTGCAATCTACTGATGACTTTGATTACTCTTCTTTAATACAAACCTTATCCTGACAGTTACATATCAGGCAAACTGTTCTCAAGTGATGCTCCATCATACATGTGGCAATTGATTTTAATTTATACTGAAATACTCACAGAATTTTTCAGTTTAGAATAGCACTCATTAAATTTTTCAGCATCTCTTGCTGACTGGTTTGTTAGACGGGTGTGGATCTTATGACACAACAGTTTTTCATCTGGGATAGCGGTGGCTTTATCTCCCATAGAAGTCAAATATGATATGGCCAGTTCATAAGCTCCATCTGAATAATAAAATTATTAACGCTTACTAATAATAAAACTGCGAAAAAAGTTGTTGGTGTGTGTTTGTTAACAACTTTGGATCTCCTTCACACTAAAACGGCTGAACGGATTTGGACGAAATTTGGTATTGAGGTAGTTGTAAACATTGTACACTGACACACCTTTTAAGTACTTAGACAGAAAACCTTTGAAATAATCATGTATGTTATTCATTGAAAGCGACGAGGTAACGAATCACCACAAAATATAATAGTAAATAATAAACAAATACACAAAAATCTGCAAATTAGTTTGAGTGACAGATATGATCAGGACAACATGATTTTGAAATAAGAATTATTATTCACCTGGGTCAGCTGACAAAGTTGAACATAATTTACGGAGTTGTACTGATGTTGCACTGGAAGAAGGCTCCATTTTAGAGCAAAATACTTAGCGAATTTGAATTTAGCTAGTATGGTGGCAATTTTTATAGTCGTTTGCCTAATCCATGCATTCAAAAGTTATTTCGGAAATAAACCGCATAACCTGTTAGCCTTCTCCTGAATTCAACTGCACAGCACAGTTACGGTAGAACTCTGTATTTCTTTACATTATTGATAGACAGAGATTTCTGTAAATTTCGTTTGAGTAAAACTCTAATTTACTAAACAAACCAAAATTAAAACCAATAAACGGCCGCCTAGCCTCAGTGTTGCCAACTGTATTCCATACCATACCATACCCATAGAGTAACTTTATATATAATATAATATACTGAAACTCGTCATCTTTTTAGCTAGAAGTTTTGCAGAAAGTAGCCAAATCATCACATTATAAATATGAATACCCCAAAAACTAGACAGAAGAACTAATAGTACTGCGTACAGAACGTTCACTCCGCAAAGGAATTGAAATAAATAATGACCTTATCTATTAGGCAATAAAGTAGCAATTCAACTCGCACAGCGCTGGATACCGCTCGCTATATTCACCTAGATATACCGCTCTCTTTCTATCACGGATGCTTAGTTACGTGCGACGAGGCTAGCGTGCGGGCGGACACTGACTTCTGCCTTGCATTGTCCTCACGGACGGAGCGCCGGCCGAACATACCAAAACTGCTGAGTGACACCCACCCCCCTGCTAGAAGTAGCCAATGTTAATTGTTAAAAACTAAATACTTCTAGTTCAAAATCTTTCCCTACAGAGCTTCGAACAAGTTCCTTGACGACGTGGCCTAGTGGCAAACCCCTCGCAAATCGATAGAGCATAAAAATGCGATGCCTTCAGCTTCGAAAATAATGGTTTAGTCCCTAGCCTCAATTAGACCTAAAGAAAATATATACATTTATATTGAAAAAGCCTGCGCCTCGTGAGGGCCGGTCATCAACGTCTTCAGCACAAATGAAATCCTGTGCGACGAATTCAACAAAGATGAATCATCTGATGATACGCCAACATTATAAACTGCTTAAAATAAACATGTTTTTCCAGATTTTTAAAAACAAGTTAGTTGATAACTTTTGAAATGTCGATATATCCAAAATGTTGAATTTTATTTTTAATCTACACATTAAATTTTTTAAATGATAATAAAATTGATACAACTTATTTTGTTGAATAAAGCAATTTTTTTAAATTTTTGTCCAAATCTAGCCCTTTTTTTAATTTGATCTAGCCCTAAATTAAATCCTGATACCCAGTTGGCAGCACTAATCCCTGCCCCTGCAATAACGGCCTTACCTAAAATAATCTCGATTCTCTTAGTAACTGCTTAAACTTCTCTGTCCTTTTCTAGCACGTGCAACTTCACGTCAGAGAGAAGATGGCAGAGCATCTTAAGCAGTGACTAACGGTTGAAAAGTTTTTTTAAGTAAGGCCGCAGAAGGCTAAAGTTCCATCATCAGTAAAGAACACCACCAGATACATTCCCCTGGCCCTAGACAGAATATTGGATGCGCCGGACATTGTAGATGACTATGAGGCGTTTTCTATTTAAAAAAAAGTGTTCGTTCCAAAAATTATAATAGATGGCGTGAAGTCGTTTGAAATTGTTTATGTCAAACTTGTCAATGTGACATTGATTGTAAAACAGCATTTCGTTTAAAAACAAAAAACTCTTTACTCATTGCAGTTTGCAGTTTGTTTCATAGGGAAATTAAACACTACGTTTTAGTTTGTTTTCGCTCACGAGCGTGGAATATTATTGTTATTGTTTTTTGCGCTTTCCAACGCCTTGGCTTTGTTTTCTGGACCCATCGAACGTGACCCCTGCATTTCTACCTTCGATTCGGCTTCGATTTGCTTACGTTTTAGGAGCGTTTACTTTAAGTTTTACCTAATATCATGCCGCAGGGTGATAAGGCCGTAGTCCAGCAAACTGGATAAAGCTAAGTATGGATATGTAGATTAAAAACGCCACTGAGTTTCTTCTCCAGACATAAGGCCGGTTTCCTCACTATGTTTCCCTTCACCGAAAACCAAGTGGTCATCCAGTGGTATTTGTATTCGTACATAAATTCCAAAGAACCCATTGGTGCGAGTCGCCGGGATGTGAACCGGCCAACTCACGAATGCGAAGCGGCCCGTCTCTTACTGACACTTCACCGATATTGTTAATTTCGTCCAAGGTAAAGACAACATTTATTAGATGTTTTCTTTACCTTGGACGCAATACTGTTTACTAATACATCTCAAAACTGCTTTGGGTAAAATATGAGCAGAACCTACAAAGTTTATTCCAAACCGAAAAATTTAAAACAACAAACAAAACATTATGTTGATTTGATCTCCTGATTGTTTGTTGTTGTAAAATTGTTCATAGCCACGGATCTATTAACAATCTATTATCTGCTGGGTACGCTGCCGACTGGTAGTGGGTTTGAGCATTTGGATTGTCTCTAGACTTTCATCGGTCTGGATACAATCCTTTTGTTTTTTGTTGTGTAGTAGGCTAAGTAGTCATTGTAGTTTGTTGTAGTTAATAAAGGCTTATGCCTGTTAAAAAAAAAATTAACAATCCATTATGGATCGATGAATCAAGGATGACTCATGGTTGTTCATGTTCATGGATGGTTTGATTGGATTGTGGACTAATCCTTGAGGCAAAAACATATGTATTCATCAATCCTTCTTACTCTAGTTAAATGAGTCTTAGTCCAAGTCACACACAGTAAGTCATGGTCAAGTCTAATCATACCCTAGTAAAGCCATGGCAACTTTACTAGAAGCTTTTTCGGAGTTTAAAGATCTGACTCGATGGGATTTCATTCTTCCCATCGAGTCCCTGTTACTGATGAAACTTTTTTTCCAAAAGGTTTTCCCAACATGTCTCGATGGGAAGAAAAATCCCAACGAGTCAAACTGTGACTGGTTTTGGTGTGACTAGTTACGAACCCACCACCATACATAATCGGTTTAACCGTGTTTTCGGCCCAAGGACTTGTATCCATGGCCAGGAATAACTAAAGAAGATTAAACGGGATTTGACAGAATGTGCTTCTTACGCCATCTAGTAAAACATCACGAACTATTCTTTTTTTTTAAACAAACGCCTCATCACGTTACTTACTCTATGCGCCTCATTGTAAGTAATACTTTCCTGTTTTTAGTTACTTACAGTTTTGTTGGCAGGCAATAATGTACGACACAGATAATGTACGGCATTGATATTGTACAGCATAATAATGTTCAGCATGATAATTGGTGTACATGTACATCGAATATCATGCTGTGCAATATCGTGCCGTACATTATCGGCTCGGCTCAATAATGCACACCCCGATTTTGTACTGTCTTGTTAATTAAATGTCTGGTTATTTTAAATTTCATAAACAAATCGTAGTTCCTAGTAAAAGTATTCTTTGATCGTAGTATTTACTTATTCTATGAGTATAAGTAAGTACAATTGATTTCTGCCTTGAAACCAAGACTACATTTTATTATTCTTATGCATGCTCGCATGCTACTGAGAGAAAGCTTAATCCTCCAAGGCATGCTACGAAAACATTGCGATTTGTAGGTGCATTTTATAGTTTTTGTGAATGAATACCTACTTGCCATTCACAAAATGAACCCTAAAAGCCCCGAAGCCAGAAGCCGCGATGAAAAGCCCTTTGAAGGCATGATGATAGCAGATGCTGCAATTCTAGACGGTCTTAACAGCAGAAGTCCATGCCCATGCTGTAATAAATCCCGGATGTATTTTTGCTACACCTGCTTTGTTCCAGTTTCTACGCTTGATGGACAAATACCTACATGTAGGGTAAGGTAATTTAATTCCTTATATATATATGCTTAGAACATTTCCCATACACAGGTAGCCTAGTGGTACAAATTTCCAATACTTCCTTGTATGAACTAGGCCAATATGTCCAGTGCCTTAATTAATTTTATTTATGCACATCAACATAGGTACATTGTTCAACTACATACAATATGAAACAAACAAACAAATTGCATGCTTGTCCAATGTGTTTATCGAATCATGCTTTTTTATTTTTAAACTACTTACATTTAATTTTAACCTTTTGACTGCCATGTGTCCGTCATAATTGCATCGCTGTGCCCTGTATGCCAAGGCAAAAAAAAAACACCTTTAAACAAAATGGGGATTTCCATAATAATTATAATGATAATTAAGCAATTTTTTAAATTTTTTGTGCTCAAATGTTTTATATAGCTTTGCTATTTTCAATAATAACTTAGTAGCCTATGGCTTTCATGATCTGTCAGCATTTCCACTTTTTGTGATATGATATAAATCTATTGTAAAGATAAAACCATTGAGTTTATTGATTAAGAAAATAGTTTGGTGTTTACAGCTGCCCCTGAAGGTTGATATAATCAAGCATAAGCGAGAAATAGATGGAAAGAGTACAGCAGCTCATGCAGCTGTTCTAGCTCCTCAAGATGTCAATGTGTACACATATCCAAATGTCCCAGAATATGCACTAGATGGCAGAACTGTCTTACTCTATCCTAATGCTGAAGCAAGGACAGTTCCAGAAATATTTGCAGAAAAACAGACATCGCCTAGCTATTCTGAACTTCTTCAAGCCCAATTACCACCCGGCTACAATATTGGTACACTTATGACTAAAGTTCTTGGAGATCAGAAAGAAAAGAAAATACATCATGTAGAAAATCTTCCTATCGATCGAGTGGTACTTATAGACAGTACTTGGAACCAAAGTCGTGGCATCTATTGTGATGAGAGGTTGCAGAAAATACCTACTATTGTACTACAAAACAGGCCATCACAGTTCTGGAGGCATCAAAAAGGTAGTCCAAGATGGTACCTCTCAACAGTGGAAGCACTACATCAACTCATGTTAGAGTTGCATCTTTGCGCATGGGGATGCAGTGAATCCTACATGTCTGACCTTACTAAAGATTCTTTAGTACACAAAACAGAATTAAATCATCCTCACTGCAAACCATACAGTGGTGAATATGATAATTTGCTGTATTTTTTCAAATACATGTATGAGAAATTACACAAAATATACAAACATGAGGACTTACTAGCGTACAAGAGATCTATGACTTAAGATAAATTTTTAGGTAGTAATTTATGGCACTAGCTGAGCCCCGCGGTTTTACCCGCGATTAATGGGATAAAAAGTAGCCTATGTTTTATTCCAAGGTATAAGTTACCTGTAAACCAAATTTCATGCAAATCCATTCAGTCGTTTTTGCATGAAAGAGAAACATACATCCATACATACGAACTTTCGCGTTTATAATATTATTAGTAGGATAAAATTAATAAAATAAAATAAGTTATAATAATAATAAAATAAATAATAACCGGTATATTTTTATCTGTATCAAATTGAGAAATTGAATATTGACCAGCTGGATCGTAAGGAAAACCAGTATGTGCACTGGTAAAACTGCAAATGACACCATTCTTAGTTTTCAGGCTATTAGTTATAATAATATTATGAAAAAACCTTCAAGTTGAACTATCACACTAATAAAAAACAATAGAAACCACCTACTTAATATGTTTTTTTAACTACATATTTTTTATAGTTCATGGTACAGGCATCTAATAAAATAATATAAATTATATAAAAAAATCATTTTATTTATGAACATGTCTTGATATATAGGACATATTTAAAACTTATAAGACATTATTAATAACTATACATATAGCAGAAACATTACCAGTAGTTATTATTTTATTATAATAATATTACACACTATAATAGCAAGTAGATAAATAACTAAAATACAAAACTACTAAACATATGTAGTAGTTTAATCTTTATTACAGTAGCACTCCACATTTATCCATATACTCTTAGTACTATATTTGCTTAAAGGACGTGAGGAGGATTTATTTGTCTATATTTGTTAAGTAATCATCAAAGGGTTGGACTACACCCTAATATAAAACGTAACATTGCAAATACTACATGAATAGAAATAGCAATGCGAAGTACTGTAACATGTAGTAATGGTATACCATTACTTAGAAGGATTTAGGTTTCTTGACATATTATGATAACATTATTTTCTAAAACCGCCAAGGAGTAGTGTGCAAGCATTACTGTGTTCCGGTTTGAAGGGCAATGTTACCAGAAAAATTACTGGGTATGAAGACGTTTAACATCTAATATCTCAGGGTGACGAGCACGGTACAGTGCAGCACAGGATTGTGTTCACATCAACAGTCGGAAGACGTCCACTGCTGGACGAAGGCCTCTCCCTTAAAGGGAGGTGTTGAATTGAGTTCGCAAGTTCACAATTCTGGTACTGCTACAGTTAGTGGCAGGCGTGACGCTTACCATCAGGTGAAAGTCTTGCTCGACTCATCACTTGACAGTATTAAAAAAAAAACAACGTATTTGAAAATAATGTTATCATAGTATGAGGGCCTGCTTTGTTTCGGCAATTTTAGCTTACTTGTTTTTCTTTTTCAGATTGCTAGTCTATTCATTTGGTACTGATCCATGTATATAACATATTGGCGACTTCGCAAATATGTTTCTAATGGCTTACTTCTTAGTAAAATACGCAAAATGAAACTAAGTAATTACAGACATGTTGCCAATTACTTTTTTTTTATCTTTATTTTAAACTTATTTTCTACCCACAGAACACTGTTCTATGATAAAGCCTGTCTACTACTGTATAAAACATGTCACAAAAACTGAATCTAATCTAAATCCTCGGTGTATTTATCTGCTTCTATACATAATTATGTATAATGTCACCTACAATAAGGAATATAGGATCTTCTACTTCCACTTAACAACTATGTAAAAAACTACTCTACAGGTCTACACTCAAGATTTAGTTGAGATTCAGTTAAAGATGAAATCCGCAAACGAACGCCTAAATCTCACTCACTATGTCACAAAAAGACATCCAATATTATTGCTGAAATAGTAACAGTTTATAAAAAGTCCATAGAAAAAAATATTAACAAACCAAAAAGGTCTACATATCTCAGAGTTTACGTAAATCTAGCACAAACACACTGCCATCACTAGCACTTGCGCCTACTTTAGTGCCCCTAGAGTTCCAGCACACTTCAAAGATGCCACCTGTACCCTTATAAGAATGGACCAGCCCACCAGTCTGTGTTGACCAAATGTGCACACATTTATCAAATGATCCACTTGCTAAGAATTTGCCATCGGGAGAGAATGCTACACTGTATACGGGTTCTGTGTGCTTTGTCAGAGTGTGAATACATGCTCCTCTCTCTACATCCCACAATCTGACTGTTGAATCAAATGAGGCGCTTGCCAAAATCAGGTTCATGTTAGGATTTGCAGTGCCAGGTCCAGTTGGAGACCACTTGATAGTGTAGATCTCTTTTGAATGTGCTTGTAAGTCATGGACACAGGTGTCCTGTTTCATCGACCAAATTTTTAGTGTCATGTCATCAGAGCATGATGCAAGTAACTGTCCTTGAGGATCCCATTTAATAGCATTTACTTCATTCTGAAAAAAAAATGTGTTAGTTCAAGACATTATACAGTTAATTAGGCTAGAATAATGTTTAAAAAAAACTTACTGTGTGCCCTTGGAAACTTTTGATAGGTTTATCTGCATTCAGCTTGCACACATGTATGCATTGATCAGTAGAACATGATGCAAAAGAAGTGTTTGTCTGCCAGTCAACATCGAGTGCAGGCGCTAAGTGGAATGAGAACTGTTGGGTGCACTGCCCTGTTGATGCATCCCATATGATTGTTGTTTTGTCCACCTGCAAGTAGTTTTAACATTCATAAGCTTTAACAATTTAACATGTTTATTGCAACTTACTCCTATAGATGGTCAAAATCATGAGTCGTCCTAATTAGCTAACGATAGGACGACTGATAACCGATGGGGAAGAAGGGTTCTTGAGTGGCAACCAGGAACCGGAAGACGCAGCGTGAATAAATAACAACACAAACATACGCAAATACTTAGTAGTACTTAGTATACCTACATATTATTTATTTAATTTCATTTAAGTAATTGCAGACAAGTGTCTAATTAGTCTCAATATGCGGAAACTCTTAAATGGCGCATAGTTTCTATATGTTTAGTAATTATATTTTTTTGTCGCTGTTAGTTTCCCGAATAAAATAAAATAAAATAAATAAATATCCCTTTAGAGTCTCCTCAAGTTATCGCGCGACCACAGAAGCGATTTCCATTGCGCGACGAAATCGCATCGTTTGCTCAAACGACCGTGAGCCAATTAGGGCGACACCTGATGATAATGAAATAACATTAGAAAGCTCCAGTAATTGATGTAAATTGAACATACCCCCGCACTCAAAATGTAATTCCCGCGTTTATTCCATTTCAATGCAAAAATAGGGCCTTTGTGTTGACCTAATGTTGACGCTAGAGTACCATCTGTAGTCCAAATTCTTGCATAGCCATCATATGACCCAGTAGCCAGAAGATTGCCATCACACTAAAACATAGAAACAATAATTAACACAGAAATTCCAATATAAAGCATTTGTAATGTAATGTGGATTCAAACTGCAAACATACATTCCAGTCCAAGGATGTGACATCTTTATTACTTGGCACTTCAGCTCCACCTTTCTGTATGCAGTGCCGAAGCACAAGTTGATTGGGTGTTGTGGCAGGGTTGTCTGACATATCCCATATCCTGAAAAGACAGTAATCACAACCAATAACATACGAAAATGACTGCATATCTTTGTACTATTTTCACGACTAAACAGCTGAACCAACCTCGATAAATTCGGCAAAATAGTAGTATGCAGTAATGGGACATAGTTGGACACACATTCCTGAAATGAGGCTAGTTTTCTGGACAAAACTGTGTGTGGGATGCAGCTACTAGTGGTTATCCATTTATTTAATCAAAATGGACAGAAGTGGCTGGAGCAGATCATGTCCTAAAACTGCATCCAGTCCAATGTCCAGTCCTGATGGCAACAGTGTCCTCTTGGTTAACGTTGGTCAGCATTCTGCGATGCCCAAGCCACCTGTCAAGGATGGGGATTATCAACCCCACCTATTTTTAGGAGGAGGCTTTTATCTGTAGTGGACATCTTCTGGCTAATGTGTGTGTGGAAAAAAGTGGTTCAAGAAAAAATTAGACATAACAAACAAATTACCTGGCAGTACTATCACCAGATCCGCTAGCAAGCAAGTCAGTGCTGGGGTTCCAAGCACAAATAAAGACTTCAGACTCGTGCCCTCTCAGTACAGTAGCTTTACTCGCCGGAATCTCAATAGATTGGTCTACATCCATAGTCTCAGCAGGTGTTGCACTGGGTGTTGCTGTTCCACTAGTAGCTGCTGCAGGAGGTGCTGCTGCAGTGCAGGTTGTACCCTGAATTATACAACAACCAAGACATCATTCATTAAAGTAATGTATGAGATATATATCATAACATGATTACATTGTAACTGATAAAACTGAAATCGTAATACATAAGTAAAGAATATTCACTCCTTTATTATGAAAACTGATGTGGTTTTGAACATTTTTCACAAGGTCACCGTATGAGATCGAAACTATAAGTTGGAGTATCTGATTTAATTAAACGTGAGTATTTAGTACGCAAGTAAATAGTAGATAATACCTATAGCTAAATCAGGTCATATACAGTGCAAGCTAATTTGTACTCCATTTGTATATGTCAGTGTATCATAGTGCACTGTAGGGCTTGGCTTGTTGACGTCACGCGGCTCCCGCTGACTGCGCACGCGCAGCACTACAGTTAAATATCGACACACTGTACAAAACAAATAGTGTACAAATTTGCAATTTTTGTAGTTTGCTGGGAGTGAATCTTCAGTATGTATTACTGTTATGTTTGCTGTGCTGATAGGTAACATTATAATCAAGTTGTGCGTTAAAGCCAGATTTCTATTATTTTCCTAGTACCAACGCTAGTACCATCCAAAAATAACATGTTGACTATAAAATTCCACAAGTTTTGCACAGTGAATCCCGTATATAATAACAGATCTGTGGAAGTATTGCCAAGCTGTGACGCCAAGGCACCAAAAAATTTATTAATTTTTTTTTTAACGTCAGTTATCGATAATTAAGCAAGTTTAACGTTTTACGTTTAAATAGACCATATTTTTTGTCGTTGGCGCACAGGGCCCTCTAGAGCTCGTCACATATAGATGACTGTGGCGGTCAATAGATTAATCACTGTAGCAAACATGCATCGTAACAACTAGTCAACAAGAGGCACAATACTTACATCAACACCATTTTGCTCACTCCCTGATCCTGGCTCTGCTTTGATAGCTTGTTTCTGAGCATTGTGAGCATTCTGACGTGCAACTACTATGTCTGGTGTGACAGCATCAATGAGGCTTAGGCTCTCGGTTAGTCTTGTTTCAGAACCTACAAAGACATTGAATAAGTGATCATGTCCTGTGTTTATAGCTATAATAAACACAAGCTTATAATTTTCTCTAATTTTATGAATGTTGAACGCATACTTAAACAAATCACTATAACCTTACCAACTTAATGCTTAGAACACTAAAACCTCTTTTAAACCTATTTTATTTAGCTAAATAGGGTTTTGGCAATTTCTTTCGAATTACAAATCGAGTTTGAAAAAGAACACAAGACACTTTTTAACTAAAAGATGATTTACTGTCTTATGCATAAAACAATATAACGTATTACAAACCTATTTTAGTTAAATGTGTTTTGTCTTCTTTTTTCAGACTCAATTCTTATTTCAAAAGAAATTTACAAAACACTTTTTAACTAAAATAGGTTTAAAACAAATTTTAGTGTTTTATGCATAAGACAGATTTAGATTATAAATACACCGATTTTACAGCTAGGTATAATAATATAAAAAGATCCCACTGCTGGGATAAGATACCCCATTTCCTTACAATAGAAAATATAATAGTAGAATAGTAGTAGTAGAATAGTTGTATTGTATTGAATTGTAATAGATTTTTATTACAAAAGTTGTTTTTATCCAGTATATTTTGGATTTATTCTGTTAGATAAAACTGCAAATATCCTTTAACAAATAAATATTAGCAGGAATATACAACTTTACCATCATCTCCAATCATTATTTCTGCTTCGGTGTATTGTAATCCTTTTTGTAATATGTTTAGGAGTGCAGCAGGTGGGACGAGTGCTCCATTGATATTGCTCTGAGATATATGCGACTCAATTCCAAATGTGTACGCAGAATGATGGAATCCTAAAAAAAAAACGAATACATTGTAGATGGATATTACATAGTAGGTCCTTGGCTTAGGGAGGGATAGTCTTCAGCCTCTCCTGCTGTCTGTGGGCGCCACTTGGCCATGATATAACGTAGGTAAAATATGTGTCAATGAATCGTAAATTTATTTCGGTATTTATATCTATGTAGACAGTCTAGCAGAAAACCTACACTAGGCAGGGTCCTACTTATTGCACCACGTTCATGAAGCCAGCGCAGGTCAGTGTTTTTATCCTTTTTGGCGTAGGTAGTAATCCAAATCATTACGACGGTAGTAACATGGTTAGAAGCAGTACTAAATCAGTCTGATAGGATTTTACAGATCTAAACAGGACTGCGGTGGCGTCTACAAGGTTCAATGAACTTTGCTAAAGCTTACCAGACTCCTGCAAGTAGCGATAAACGAGGAAATTAACCTCGTCACTGGAAAAACTCATTATACTGTCCTTTACAAGCAATCATACATTAATAAACTATATTTTTTGGAAACATGAAAAAAACATCTCCATTCCAAACGAGCCGACATAAAAGAACGAAATGAATGAACTGATGAACATGAACCTCAAAGATGTACATGTTCTTTCATTCGACCTCTTTTTTGTCTTGCCATAGATTCGCTCAAGAAAATCCATAAACAATCTGGGGAATGAAGAGAGAATGAAGTAAAATAGGGTTTTTCTCATTCGAAATGTGTTCGTTTTTCGACATAGATCAAACAAATCCGTTGTTTTGTCCCATCCCAATTCCTTCTCTTGTTAGAAAAAAAACATTTCTCTACATTACGTCAAAAAAGTGGTTGGTGAAACAATTTTTGTGATTTATTGTGAAATTAAACTTGGATCGGATTAAATGCTGTGAGCAAAGGTACAGTGTATTTTTTGTGGTCAAATTAATGTATAATTAAAGGGTTTAGAGCCCATTAAGGTGTTATAATGGTAGGTCTTGTTTAGGATTTTGACGCCATTTTGTCGCGCCGGCTGATCATATGAATTTTACCTATTATTTTGAAGATCAATTTCTGTGGGTAGGGCAAATGCTGTAATTATTTATTATTAGATTTACTCTATAGAATAATGTTCTAATTTTAGATTGTACTGAACCCGTAAGATCTTCGTCTGATTATGGTATTTTTGGGAACTTATTTCCTGATTTGTAATTGATTTTTCTGTCGCACCCAAGTGCCGATTTTGATGGCTAAGTGAGTCCTTTTTCATTTGAAGAGGGTGCTGTCGAACCTTAGAACGTCTTGAAAAATATTATGTGGTACTTAGTTCTCAATCCCGAAGAAGAAACAAAAATATGACTTTTTCCAAGTCTTGGTTCTTCTTGGTTTTTGCGTCTTTTCATACAAGTTTTAGGTAACATTTTTGCATTCTTTAGTCGATACAAAATATGGTTTTGTTGTTGATCTGATGAATTTTTATTGGGTCTTACATGCACACTTCTATTTCAGCACAAACCTTTTGTCTCTGAGATCATGAAATACAACATGGATTGTTAAATGTCCTTGTTATTTACCACATTTAGGTACTGCTTCTGTCATACTTATTCATTATCTAAACTGCATAGTTCCAAAAAATCATTGCCATCAATAACAAAGGAAATTTTAAGTAATCTTATCAGGATGAAAATTTATCTTACACAAACAAACATTCATTCATCAAATTCTCATGTTTCATGTTTTCATTCACATGTCACCAGTGTTCATTAAGTTAAGACAAACTCAGAGACTCTTAGGGCTACCTAAACATTTGTCATAGACTAATCACTAATCCTACATGACACGCAAGTTAAATATGTATCAAATTTCATCTGTATCTGAATTTCGACACTGTTTGATATAAGCACATCAGCATAATACTGGTAAAAAAGATATTGTAATGTTCTACAGATTAGCAAGTACATGATACTTTCACTCAGAATTAAATATATTCTGGACAAATAGTTTTTAGATCTCTTATGGCTTAGCTTCAGATCTTGGTGGATCTCAGTTGTACTATTCTGAGAGATACTTCAATGCCTAAATATCCTTTTTTTGTTTCAGTGGGGGCAATGAATGATCATATGCTAAAATAATGACTATATCAATGAAAGAACAAGATCAGATGCCAGGGGAGGTTAGTATTGATATGCTAGGCACTTATACCAATCTTCTGCACTGGATTTATTTTCAAAGTTCAAATAACTAACAAAATAAATGTTTAAATCAAAGCAAAACCTTAATATCCTTATAAGGCAGCAAATAATCCTTACTACGATTATAAATGCTAAAGTATGTTTGTTGGTTTATTTGAACAAGGTATTGATGTGTTTGTTATGGTTATCGATTGAGGGTCAGAGAGTGGTATATATAGGCTACTTGTTATTCCTTTGGGATATTTGGGTAAATGCTAAGAGTAATCATTGGTCGACATTTAAGTGACAATGGTTACCCGTGCATGTTTTTTAATATTGTTACAACTGTTAATTGCAAATAATTTTGTATAGCCTCTTTGTAATGGTAGGACTCTACTGCAGAGTCCGCCTGGAGAAGTACCACACCTTTGCCAGTTATTCAACCGCCAAGCAGTAGTGTGCAAGCATTACTGTGTTCCGGTTTGAAGGGTAATGTTACCAGAGAAATTACTGGGTATGAAGAGATTTAACATCTGATATCTCACGGTCGACGAGTGCAGTGCAGTGCGCAGGATTGTGTTTGCAAGTTCACAATTCTGGCACTACTACTGCTGTTAGTGGCAGCCGTGACGCTTACCAGCAGGCGAACGTCTTGCTCGTCTCGTAACTTAAACGTATAAAAAAAAACCTCTACTACAGCATCATCAGTGAACTTGGTGTGCCTGGTCATTGGGCCTCAAGTTTAATAGAGACTAGGTCATCTAGTAAGAACCTGAGACATCAGACATGCTGTGGTTGGATGTGGTAGTATTTTTGGAAATAATAACTGTTGTGCTGATACGTCTGGGGTATCCCCTATTTCACAGGCAACGTCAGTGTGGGTCTCTACTCTGCATGCCTTAGGTAAAGAGTGCCACTCTTTGTATCATTGATCTTTTCTATACAATGTGTAACAAAAAGATTCAACAATACTGAAGGGCATGTAGTCATCATTATGAACAAAACCCTGAAATCGAGAAAATAATCACCTGTTCCATACATTTTGTCCAAGGTCAATGAACTTTTTGTATGGAACAGCTGATTTTTTGGTTGCGATTTGAAGGTTAGTCCTGTAGTAAAAGTTGATCATCATGTTGAGCACAGATACCCTTTAGTATAAATGTATGCTGCCTTGTACAGGTAAAAGACGACAGGAATACCAAGTGGAAGGGAGATCACTTTCCTCTTTCATTAATAAAATATATATATATTGTTAACAACATTTGCTATCAGCCAAACTGAAATCGCCTAAGAAACCTGCGAACCTGTTTTCATACCTTTAATTGTGGGTGAATGGTGACGGTCTCGTATGACGTTTTTCTATGAAACCGCTGATTTCACTTCGCGATGTAAGGGTTGGTCCCGTAGTAAATATTATTCACAATAATAAGTACAATGATGAGTATTATAATAAAATAATATATTTTCAACAGATGGGGTTCCCCGAGGCTAAGTTACGTGGGCTGGAAGAGAAGATCTCCCACCCACGCTGGGTTGTACCAGTCCTACCGGAACAGGAACTGGAGGCATTGCTTGTTGCATGCACTGAACTGGCAGCAAAAGGTCTGTCTGAATTATATTAACAACATTCATAGTTTTGAGTTTTAAATTGAATGTAAGGGTGTCTATTCATGAAAGCAGAGCCAATACATCGAGAGGGGTGTTAGTAAAAACAATTTACAAAAAAGTGCTCAATGTGTAAGCTGAAACTTCTTTGAGCTTTGGTGGAAAAACACTTATACTGGTATTGCCATATCATTTTAAGGACTAAGGATAATTAGAAAAATACCTTATTATACCCTTTTAATTAATATCTTTTCTACAGGTGAAGATATAAACCACCCAGCGTGTCAGCGGTTCTACAATGATGCATTAACATTATCATTTACGAAGATCCTAACTGACGATGCTGTCTCCTCATGGAAGAGCAATATACAACAGTGTGTCCGTTCTAACTGCGAGAAGCTGGTCAAATTGTGTGCAATGAAGTTGGACGACCCGAGATTTTTGAATTTACTATCTATGGCACTGGATCCAAGCAACAAGTAAGAGCAGTAAGCTTTAAAAAAAGCATATATGTGTAAATGTGTATAAATAATACAAAAAACATGAGTGCCGGAGGCAGCAATGCAGGGCTGCATAGTGAGGAAACTCCTGACAATGTGTGCCATGTCAAGGATATCTGTCGTTTGGATCTGACCTTTGATCCAACTTTCAGCCTAAGTCTTGAGTACATATTTTAGTTCAGCAATGACTTGAAATTCAAGACAGCAATGCAAATTTTGCATTATAGTAGTTTTGTACCTACAAGGTTCTTGATGATTAATTCCAGAAACTCATGTCATATTGTTAAGTAAGTCAATTGGGGATTCCCCTCTATCGAATATCAGCATATTTACCTATTGTATTTTATCAAGGCGGAAACTATACCTCAGTTGTACTGTAGTGCCACTTCAAGAGACTTTTAATTTGAGTTTGGTGATTTTGCTATAAAATGTACTCTGCAAATATCAAATAAATATATATTTTATAGCTGTATATGTATCCAGTGATCATTACTGACTTTCGTTAATAATTTATTTTTAATTTAATTTATTTGAATAAATTGGTTGCAATGTTGTCCACATTGTTTTGTGCGTAGTTGTACAAATTGCCACATTTTTCCAAACTATGTTTTAGATTCCACACATTCAATGCTACTCGAGTTTGTGAAGCGTTGCCAGCGCCAGCGAACAACACGAACGGCGGTGGTGGACAGGGCTCGGGGCAAGAAGTGGAAGTGTACGCCAAGTCATATGACCACCGCTCACCAAGGGGGTGGCTGGTCCATCTCATCAATGTGTAAGTTACTGTTAAATCACACATTAGCAAAGCACACAGTCATCACTAGCTGTATACCATTTATACTTTTTATGTCTAACAGTGTTATTTTGGCTAAACCTTATTCAGACTGCTTTTTAAGCTAAGATTAAAATTACATTGAAAATACTATTAATCTTAATTTACCTTATTTTGTTACCTGAGCGGAATGTTCGCTTTAGCGAAAAAGTTCTTTAAATCTGGGTTTAAAAACAGGTTAAAACAGCTCGCCTAGCTCCTATGACAAACCTTGAGTAACTTGAGAATAGTATCTTTTGTTTTTTCTTTTAAAAATTTGTAACACTGGATAAATAATTAAAGATGGAATAATTATTCCATGGCTCCATGTTTATTTATAAGGGGAATAATGATTAATTGAAGGCTGTAAGGACATCTACCTAGCTTTAGTAGGCGTATTTTAAAAATTTTTTTTTTTTACTGATTTAACTATTTGAGTGAGGTAACCAATTTATGTGTCTGGTGGTAAGCCATCACTAAAACTACAATATAACACTTGACAATTGTTTCTGATGACAGATTCGGCCAAGCTGGAGGTTTTGTCAAAATGAGAGAACGATTTGAAACTATAATGGGGTTTCAAAAGCCCGATTTAACAGCATCCATTAATTCCATCGAAAAAGTCGCCACCGAAACTACAGAAAAAGAAGCAGAAGAGAACCATCCAGTTAAAATCGAGACTATTGAAATCAGTACACCAGTGATCGCAGAAAACCCAGAAGTAAGTGTCCACAAACACATAATTATGTCAAACACTGAAAAAGTTAGAAGAACAGATAGAAAATAAAAGTCATATCAATAAGCATCTATTTCATTTTGAAATGAAGAAGTCTCACAGCCTGATTTAGTTCTTAAAGTATGATTCTTGCGAAGAATTTTTACGAGATCCATAGTATCTGTCGTCACAGTGCTTGTTACTGGGCTCTTCACGAATTTTGTTATTTTTTTACAGCTTTACGATACTCAATCAAAACATGACAATGTTTACTTCATCGCTCACTAATTTTGCATTTTTAGCTTTCAACTCTTAGTTTAGTTCTTGGCCATTTGTTTGACTAGCTAAAGTTCGTCACGATTTTTCCATTCCTTCCTCCTTCATCATTCTGAAAGGAGGTGCAATTGTAGTTACTAAATTTAAAAAAATAACAATTGAATTGATAATCTTCGTTATAACAAGCACAAATTAAAAAAAAAAACCTGGAGCGAACCCAAACAAAAAAAAATACTCGATATCGGTCCACCATTATTGATGTAGAAATCGGTGAACATACTTAAAAGATATACATACAGTCGAACATAGAACCTCCTTCTTTTTAAAATCGGTAAAACAAAACGTGATGTGTACGTTACAGATGACGACGTCCCGTAACGAGCCGTCGCCCATGGAGCAGAGTATGAGCGGCGAGTCGCGCGTGGCGGCCGTGTGGCAGCTGCTGCGCCCGCTCGGCATCTGCCACGACCTGCTCACCGCGCACACTGTCACCACCTACCTCTTACCTGTGCTGGTATGTGCTTACTAATACCACAGAATAAATAATAGTACTAAATACAGAAAGTTAACTCCGCAAAGGAATTGAAATAAATAAGGACTCTATCTACTAGGCAATAAAGTAGCAATTCAACTCGCACAGCGCTGGATACAGCTCGCTATATTCACCTAGATATACCGCTCTCTTTCTATCACGTATGCTTAGTTACGTGCGACGAGGCTAGCGTGCGGGCGGCCACTGACTTCTGCCTTGCATTGTCCACCCGGGACGGAGCGCCGGCCGAACATACCTAAACTGCGGAGTGACACCCCCCGCTAATACTATCCTTAAGTTGCCCCACCGTAAAATCAATGTTATTTTGTCAAATTACTATAATTAAAGCCAAAAAATATATATGTACCCGCTAGATTGGCAGGTCGAAGCTCATATCATAGTTTGGTAAACTCCATGCCACTCAAAGATACCGCAAAATCTTGACAAACGTTTTGAGGAACTAAAAATAATCACATCACACTAATATTGAAAGTCTGTCGGTGTATATGTTTGTTACTTCACTTACAGCTGATCGGATTTGGATGAAACTCGGAATGGAGACAGCTTATTTCCCGGAATAACATTAGGCTACTTTTTATTATCATCATGCGGGTGAAACCGCGGTACGCATCTAGTCTAGTAATCTCTATAATTGAACACTCCATTTTTGTTTGTTTGTAGGAATGCATTCCGACGCTCCTGGAGAGTTTAACCGACGAAGAGCTGAAGCGCGAAGCGCGAGGAAGCGAAAATAAGACTGATACTGTTTCTTGTTTAATACGTGCATGTAAATTCGTATCAATTAAGACGCCCCACCACCAAAATCTTTTAAAGTGTGAGTAAACCTTTAATTAACATTCTGTGTAATAAGTTTTATCCTCATTTGATGTCGTCTACTTTTATGTTTGTAACACTGTCAAATCCCTGGCTTTTGATGGTGTATGTTTATTTATTTTTGTCATTTTTATTTGGGTCTGAAATCCTCGTAGGACCAAATTAAAGAGTTTTTGTATTAATATTTAATTTTTGGATCTGAATGTTCATATAATCGGATTTACTGTGATTGATTTTTCATCTGGGGTCCTAAATGTTAGTAGGATCAGATTTAGGGTGATCGATTTTTCATCTGGGGACCTGAATGCTCATAGGATCATATTTATGGTGATTGATTGTTCATGTACGCTAACAGGATCAGACGGGGTAATCGCAACTCAATCGGTAAGGTTTCCGTTTGGATTCACATTATCCGAACCGGTCATCTACATTCTGGATGACGGAGAATGTGGATCCGAGCGGAAACCTTTCGGATCGAGTTGTGAATGCACCCACTTATCTAGGGTAATTATTTTTTATCTGTGAAACTGAATGCTTATAGGATCATATTTGATTGCGCGTGCAGAGAATGCTCATGGATCAGATTTAGGGTGTTTCTATTTATGTTTCATCTGGGAACCCGAATGCTTATAGGGACTAATTTGTCTTGTACTGATTTTGTGTCATAAACAATAGGATCCTTATTGGTTCTGTTTGGATATGTTCACGTTCAGTGTGTCTTCGCAAGAAGCGCTATCGCGGGCCGGCGCAGACCCTGTAGCTGCTAAGGGGCGTGTGATCATCCGCCCCTTTGCCGCTACATCGTCTGTGCCCGACCCCCATCACAACGCTGCACCATCATGCACCCGAGTCTACATATCACGTGTCAGTCAGTGTTTCTGCATGGTCCTTTTTGATTTGGTTACCGTATTTTGATGTACCTTATGATTTTTGTTTTATTTATACGGGTTCGTTTCGAAGTATCCGACTTAATTAAACGTGAATAATCCAGTGTACATAAAACAAAAATGTGTCAAAACCACGTTAGCTTTAATTAAACCTTATTATTGTATTTTTATGTCTCATTTTACAATGCTGTCGCTCTTAGTAGTTTATTACAATCGATACTTATGAATAATGAATCAAATGCTCGCAACTCCTGAAAGCGACAGTCTTGTAAAAATTATATAGCTCTCGGACGCAGATCTTAATGCGACGAATTCACTAATAATGTATTTGAAATTTTGAACCAAAGATCTATTTCAGCAACATCTCCTTCATTGTGATATTAAACGTGTCAAGTAACCACTGCCGTACATTTCAGCCCTTGAAATGTTCCGATTAAAGATGATATTGCGTTTACTGCAAATGTCGTCGTTCAATGGCAAAATGTCGGCTCTGAACGAAATCAATCAACTGATAGCATCATTTACACAACAACAGAAACCGGAGTGGCTGACGCCCGCTGTTATTACTGTAAGAACACAACATTTCTCATAAATAAGCATTTCAGTAACTCACTTAGACACGACTCTGCTTAGTATATGTGACGGAGGGAAAACTAAAAGTATTGAAATGTGAGAAAGAATTGAAAAATGCAATCCCCCTGAATATAGCTGGGTGTCTTCAGGCTCGCATCGGATGAATTTTATTGCACCGAATTTATACTATTGATGCATTGAGCTAATATCTATATAGAGTCACATACGGGCAAAAAAAATGTCGCGCCAAAACACGGCGCATGCTATGCAGTGCGCCGACTTTTTGAACGACTTGAACTACGATAAGACACAAGCGCTCAAGTATACATTGAACACTATGCAAACGACATAACGTCTAAATTCGAACAATGGTGAACTATATAATGCACGTATAGCTATGTACAACGGCACTCGGACGTTTTTTGACTGTTTTCACTTACAGATTTTAGCTCAATGTTTGAATGCTTACTAACCTGTGGTGATTTATCACAGCTTAATAAGTAGTTGGTACGTATTGAGCGCGATACTATCCGTCATATGCTTACGCTGTTAGCAATGGACCACTACCTCAAATCGTCGCGAATTTTATAATTCTATAACGTGACTAGAGATTAGATTAGAGTTCACATTTCTTTACTTTTTTTAATCTTTCACAGATATTGTTTTTTTTTTTAATTCGCACACTGTTAAATAAAGTACTTATTTATAACTGTCGGGTGTAATTTAAACTTTTACTGCTCTTTTAGACCTGGATCCGTGAGAATAATGTAGTAGAGATCGTTTTGCGCGATTCGCTGCACCAACCTCAATACGTGGAGAGATTAGAGAAGATGCTCAGGTTCATGATCAAAGAGAACTCGTTGACTCTAGACGACTTGGACGCTATTTGGAAAGCGCAGCATGGAAAGCACGAAGCTATTGTGAAGAACATGCACGATTTACTAGCGAAACTTGCGTGGGACTTCACGCCTGACCAGCTTGACCATTTGTTTGATTGTTTCAAGGTAAAACTTACTAAAATTAAGGTTTATTTCATCAAAACTTTTAATTTAAGCAGTAGTGGTAGGACTACTGCAGAGTCCGCCTGAGGAAGTACCACACCTTTGTCAGTTATTCAAATGCCAAGCAGTAGTGTGTAAGCATTACTGTGTTCCGATTCGAAGGGCAATGTTACCAGAGAAATTACTGGGTATGAAGAGATTTAACATCTAATATCTCAGGGTGACGAGCGCAGTGCAGTGCGGGCAGGATTGTGTTCGCAAGTTGCTACTGTTAGTAGCAGGCGTGACGCCTACCACCAGGCGAACGTCTTGCTCGTCTCGTCACTTGATAGTACCTACTTATGTAAAAGTACAGAAATTATACGTGTATGTACTCGTTGCTAAATGTATGAAAATTACAACAGCGCTTTAAACGTCGGCCGTAAATGTAATCGATGCTTCTTTTTTACCTAAATTTATATATCTATTGTGTTTACGCTCTAATTAGAGCAAATAGGGCAATTTATGTAGCAATTTGGGTTTAAATGAACTTCCGCAAAGTAAAGCCTGAATCAATCCGTACTTCATACATTTTGTATCAATTGCGTACTAGGTATTAAACAGAATATGTATGTGAATGCCGGGTTATCCCTCTATACCATTAAAAAAAAAACTAGAAATTTGAATTTTTAGCGGTACTGTAAATTTTGTGATTGTCTGGTAATAGTACCCTATTTCATTCATTTCAGGCGAGTTGGTCAACTTGTAATAAGAAGCAAAGTGATAAACTATTAGAGGTAATAAGGAGGCTAGCGGAAGACGACAAAGATGGCGTTATGGCAAATAAGGTAAATATGAGGGTAGTTCAATATCTAATTTTGCTTGGTTCATATTTAAATGAAAAATTACACCATGTACATTGTTTGTAGGTATTGGTGCTGTTCTGGAATTTAGCGCATTCGGAAGAAGCTTGTACAGAAATCATGGATATGGCGTTAGCGAATCTTATAAAAATTTTGGACTACAGTTGCAGCCAGGATCGTGATACACAGAAAACGCTCTGGCTGGATAAGTAAGTACAGTTGCATTTTACCATTGAGCTAATATCTATAGAGTTACAACAAAAAAATTTCCACGCCTAAACTCTCTCTCTCTCTCTCTCTCTCTCTCTGTCCACGACTTTTTGGACGTCTTGAACTACGATAAGACACAAGCGCCGAAGCATACATTGAACACTATACTAGCGACATAACGTCTAAATTCGAACAATTGTGAACTATAATGCACGTATATGTATGTACAACGGCACACGGACGTTTTTTGTCTGTTTTCACTTAGAGATTGTGACTCTTTAGATATTAGCTCAATGCATTTTACACACCACAATCATCACATCATACTAACACACTAATTTTATAAATGCGAAAGTTTGTAGGTATGTGTGTGTATGTTTGGTACCTCTTCACGTCAAAACGGCTGAATGGATTTGGATGAAACTCGGAATGGTGATATCTTATTTCCCGGAATAACATATAGGTACTTTTTATCATCAACATCGCCGTGATTCATCATCACGCGGGAAAACCGCGGGGTGCTGCTAGTAACTTATAATGCAATCATACAAAGTGTCAGAATGCCAAAAAGACCTCGCATTACCGATTCAACCTTTTGTTTTATTCGTAATAGGTTATCAATTGTACGATTTAGATGGCGCACGCTTACCTTTAAAGAACCTATCTAGTCTAGATTAAAGGTCACCCATATATTCAAAAAATTCAAAAATATAGTAATATAAAAATATAGTACGTTAAGGGGGCTACCATGCCTATTAAGAGCGAGACCTTCTTCCACCAGTGGACGCCTTCTGGCTGATGATGATATTGTACGTTTTGGGGCATATACGACTCCAGCAGAAAGTTTCACAACCTCGCTGTAAGAATAAAAAAAATGGCCGTGCCGTAACTATTCGCATCGTGCTTCAAGCAGCTCGACGCTCGTACATATATTGCCTGATTGTAATTAGTGTACTATGCATTGTTACCTCTTCAGATGCGTGGAAGAGCTGAAGACACGCGAGAAGTGGGTGCTGCCCGCGCTGAAGGTGATGCGCGAGATCTGCTGCCTGTACGAGTGCGCAGGCGGCGCGGGCGTGCGGCCGCACGTGACGCGCCAGGAGCTCATCGACCGCCTGCAGACGCAGCACTCGCTCGTCATACTAGTCACGGACTCGCTCACCACCTACATGGACAACGTGCGGAACAAACTCGCCGGTAACTTGTGTACTTTTTTTTCTTCTGGGTATTTGGCATCGTACTATTTGCATTCTGCCATTGCAAGGTATATGGATATTTTCAATTATTGGGTAAAATTGAGTCAATTAAGTATTAATCACATTCAAAGTCTCGCAAAGATAAGGCCAGCGAATGACTGACACTCTTGGATTAATTATCTTTGTAATGATTGCCAGTGCGTCAACTCTTTCTCTTGCTAAATGCTATTTCTACATTTTTTACGCAAACACTTAACCGATACTAATTTAGTCCTTAGACATGCTATGAATCACACTGTTTTAAACTATCTCGGTTGTTCATTACAGTTCTATGATTATTTGCGGGATATTAACCGTGACTATGTTGTGAAACGAGCTCCCGATATTTCGGTGCAGTAACGGTACATATCCCATAAATAATCATAGAAGTTTTTTTTTCTTAGTTATTGGCATCGCACGTTGTGCATTCTGCCAGTGTCAAGTTTATGAATTTTCACGTTTATTTGTTATCATCAAGTCAAATAAGTCATGAAATCACAGTAAGTCACACGAAATTAGTCATAGTCGAGTCCAAGTCATACCCTAGTAAAGTTGTGGCGACTTTACTATGAGCTTCTATGAAGTTTTGAAAACAACACGAAAAGACATGTTTCACCACATTATATCACTTGCCCACACTCGTGCATGTAATTCAACACTCAATGAATAAAACACCACTATTTTTAATCATTAATTCGGGAAAAAACACATGTTTAAGAAAATAATAGAATGCAACGACATGATTTTTCCGTGTTCCCGCCAAAACTCCCGCTATCGACTTCAATCATAGAAGTTTCATGCTATGATTGTCTATGTTTCCAGCGGAAGGCACCATCGACTGGGACAGCTGGCTTCCAGACGGCAGGTACCCACACGCCGCGCAAGTTCACGAGCGGCTCAGCTTCCTCAGGTTTCTGCTCAAGGACGGACAGTTGTGGCTGTGCTCTGAACAAGTAAGCATCACCCCCAGACTCTTATCACGATCAAACGTACATTTTGTAACGTAAAACGCGTGTTACGTACATTTTGGACGTGTGCTAACGAATTTCCAATAAAAGATATAAATGCGGGATTACTGATGTTTAATTGAGCCAGATACTACGACTATAGTTTGATCACACTCGACTCGGTGACCTTTATCAAGGAGTGAAAACTAGCGTGGCGCACGCAGCTTCGTCTTGCTGGCAAAATGTGCCAAAACCGCGTGAGTCTCCATTGTTCTAAGAAGTAAACTTTTTACATTACAATTATTTTAGATAGGGCCTTTAAAAACTTCCTATATTATTTTAAGTTAAGCCTAGTATAAAATTATGTATCAGGCCACGTATTTTCAGGCGAAACAAATCTGGGTATGCTTAGCAGAGAAGCCGGCCCACATCGGTGATCGCGAAGCTTGCTTTCGATGGTTCAGCAAACTGATGGGGGAAGAGCCAGACCTGGATCCAAATGTCAACTTGCATTTTTTTAGACGTAATATTATGACGTTACCACCAAACTTACTGACACATTCTGGTATCAAATGTTTTGAAAGGTAAGAGGACCAAATAATTTTACGATACTTTTATAATCAGCAATCCATTTTAGTATAAATAATAATAAGAGTATAGAGTCTATGCTCTCTATAGTATAGAGACTATACTATAGACAGTAAAGTTAACAGAGATTGCTCGTATGCAGGTTCGGGTCCTGCCAGAGGACATAATTTATCATATTATTATTCATATTTATGTCGAAACACTTCATACATAATATTCAATAGTAAAGTTATTTTTTTCAGGTTTTTCAAAGCCGTCAACACAAAAGAAGGAAAGCTAAAAATGAAACGTCGTAGTTTCCAACTGGTTGACGCTGATCTCATAGGATTAGATTATTTATGGAGGGTAAGTTTCCATAACAATGAATTGAAACTTTTATAGTTACTATATCTTCAAAACTTTGTGACCATTATGTTTTTTTTTTCTTAAGTGTATGTTTTTGACTTCTCCAGCGCGCCAACCGTTACAGTAGCTAATGGCAGTTGCAAGGTGGTTCTGCAAATCTTTTCCGAATATCTATATGACGAATATCGTCCTTAATTTTTATTTTAGTAGATGTGTGAACTAGTTCCTAATGGATAGAAATGCTTATAGCTTTGAACGTCATCAAATATATCGGGCTGTTCGCTAACGCTATTGGCGTCGTGGGAGCGAGCTGTGATTATAATTCAGACCGCGGTCGAACTACGATACCTATATTTTATTTGTAGGTGATAACGGAATGCGAGGATGAGATATCGCTGCGAGGAGTGGAATTACTACGCGAGGTTTGCACGTGCGTGGGCCCGCAGCTGACGGCCGCCACGCACCACGAGGCATTCCTCACGCACTGTTTCGCGCGACTCCAGCGCTTGCAGAAAGAGATGGAGCAACAAGAGAGTTAGTACAATGTTATTTCGTATCTCTGGTAGACTCAAAAAGATGGTTCCCACGACTAGACATTAACCCTTTACCAAATCGAATAGACTTTTTAAGGCCGGGCGCATACGACGAGACAAACCGATAGAAAAGTCCAGTTTCGCCCGAAGGCGCTCCGTCCATACACTATGTACTAGGTCCCGCACACCGTAAGAAACTTCTCGAGGCGCCCGTCTCGCTCGCACCAGTTATTGTGCGCAGTGTGTTGCGGTCGTCGGCGCCTGTCGGGTGCCAAATCAATGTGCGACCACTCTAAATGTTTCCCTCTTGAGCATGGAAACTTTTTGTGGTATCTAAACAAATGGAAACATAGTATGCTAGGTTTTATAGGCTCGACAGTAATTTCATAATAAAACTTTTCGCTGTCTTATCCTAAAAGTTTAATTTGTGTCTTAAATTCTGTGAAATAGGTATCAAACAATCTCACATGTTTTCAGATGGATCTGAAGGTTGTACAAGGATGTGTCGTGTTATTCGTGCCATACAAGAATACATAAACGAATGTGATAGAAGATTCTCGTCTGAGCGGCAGATACTGCCCATCTACCGATCGGCGAGGGGAAGGCATTGCTCTGTCATTGTCCGGTTCAATTTCCAAACTGGTCAAAGGCAGGTTGAAGATATAGAAGTCTTCTCGCACTCTAATGAAACGCTACACTCGTTGCGTACCACTATCCAAAAAAGGTAATGGACTTAGTTTACGAAAGTTCATGTTGAATTGATTGTGAAAATTATTCTATAATCCGTTCCTTTTCACATGATGCCCATTGTCCGCTTAAATTCCAAAATTACCCGGAATTATCTGTGAGCTCAGAATTTATAAGATGAGCTGTGCCTAACACCAAGCCCATAAAAAAAAAGGTTTTTGCAGCTACGTTCAATTGATAGTGAATGACTATGGAATCAGTTAGATTTTATTTAAATGTCTATTAGAAAACAGTTTTTGGGTTAACGTCATTCGTCATCATCAGGGGATTTCATGTGTTTTAGTGAATAAACCATTTCATTTGTTTCAGACTTAAAGCCTTAACAGAGAACTCATTAAAATTAGAAATGTACATCAATAAAATAGAGTTGTATGCGAACGGGGAGCTGTTGGATTCTAGTCATGATAGAAAAATACTCTCTCAGATCCCTCTGCGTGATAAAACTGTGATTATTGCTAAGGTAACATATTTGTATTACTTGTCTCTCTACAGCTTTTCACTTTGATTTTTTTGTACACTTGGTTCCTGTAATTTGTTTTTAACCTTTTCATCACACTTGCTCGTAAAGTGGATCTTATTGCATCTGTTTTAGGCTCATAATCCAAGCTATTACGCACGCGTGCTTTTTACTTTACATTACGGCACATGGTGCTATAATAGGTATAACCCGGTAAAGTCAAGTTTGTACGTGACTGCAATTAGACGTACGTATACGAAGCACCCTAATATAGCCGGGTAATACTTACAGTATTTTGTAATACCAACAAAGAGTTCTTATGCCGCTGAGGTAAATGTCAACCTGCTCGCGCATTGCTGGTTTGGGCGCCATTTTCTGCAAATGTTTGTTGACGTTTCGCTGTGTGGTTGATTATTACCAAAAAAAATGTTTTTTCACGCAAGTGTGATAAAAACAGTCGTATGGAACTCTTGTGCTATTAGTCATTACGCTCTCGGCTTCCTTATCGCGCTCGCCTGCGGCTCGCTCGCATAATACCGCCTCTAGTGTAATGACCAACATAGCACACTCGTATCATAATGTACTATTTCACTGCCACATACACCTATAGAAGATCGAGATTTTTATGGCCTCAGCGTCAGAAGTTCAATATTACATAAGTTTTTAGATGCCTTGGCGTACAGGGCACGTTAATGCAATTATGCCATGTCGGTCAAAAAGTTAATGTACTTTTACATTCATTTTAATCGACTCTTAAAAGCAGGACGGCTCTCAATAAGATTCATGGTTCATTTTCAAGAATATAGCAGTAAGTAATCGGAAATCTTAAGTGAATCTCTAGTTTTACCGCTTCTACACCGTGTCCGAATACTATGGAGAGTAGGAATGATTATACATACATAACAAACTTATCTGTAAATACTTTATAGCTTGATTTATACTAGATTTGACTCTGTATTATTAATTGGCTCGTTTAGATCGATATAACATTTAGATATTTATTTTCCAAACAGGTGTATGACGGCCAAGTGTGCGGTAGCGGCGGGTGCGGATCTTCCAACGAATCGAGTAGCGATTCCAGCACGTCGTCACCGCCGTTGTCGCCGACTCCGGAACACGCGCTACCTGGTGTGGTAAGTTGTATGTTAATTTTTTTTGTTGACGGGGTTGGTGTTTGACCGCAGCTCGTCAACAGCCAGAAAACGTCCACTGTTGGACGAGGCGTCCCTCTTAATAGGGGTTTGCCTTAATCCCCGCGCTTGGCAGGCGGCTTTGGGATCGCAGAATTCTCACCACCTTTAACTGAGAGGACGCTGCTGCCCGTCGTCGGGGGTGGTGGTTGTGCAGTCAACTTAAAGTTATTTGACGATGTAGTTGAAAATAGGGTTTGCTCCCAACAATTAACACCCACACCTGTCACACCACACTATTACTCGATCGGTTTTTTAAATTTAAAAATTCTTTACTGTCGCACTGTTACCTGACTGTTACTCGATAAGACAGCCTGATAGCTCAGTTGGTAGCATGTCTGCCTTCAGAGCTGTAGGGCGTGGGTTCGATCCCCACCCAGTATAAAAATGTTTGTGACGTACATCGATGTTTGTTCTGTGTCTGGGTGTAGTATGTATTATAAGTATGTATTTACGAAAAAAAATATGTATTTAAGTATTCTATCAGCTATCTGGTTTCCATAATACAAGCTTTGCTTAGTATGGGGCTAGATGGCGCTGTGTGTAATAAATGTCCCCCCAATATATTTAATTTTTTTATTTTATAAGACAACTTTTTATTTAAATATTCCCAACCAGTCACACTGACTGTTACTCGATGAGACACACTTTTATGTTATACCCAACGAGCCATCCCTGGTGTCTAAAGGAAAACCCATTTGCTTTCATTTTAATGAAAACAACAACAACAATTGTGTTTTTTGACAATGGGAACGGGCTCTCAAGTGAGGCTGCCAGAATATACTGTTTGGGTGCATTGCGGAAGATTCTTAACATGAGGGTAGTTGCTAGCCGGTAATGTACTAGGAAGTGCCCTCCCACTATGCCATGGTTATTTCACGATGATGTTTTCCTTCACTGACATCGTAGCGTACGAACTGAACGTGCTAACAGCTAAGGTATCATCGCTAGACAGCTGGTTCAGACTTCTTAGGTTTGTATTGTTAACGAAATGGAAATAAAACCCAGATATCTTTTTGTTTCAGCTCTTCTCTCAAGGATCGTGGTACTTGCCATTCGTATTATCATTGGAACATATTGGAATCACAAACAGATTTGGACCATTGACGGAAGCTGCCCATTTGCTCTCGCAAATATGTCCGCCTCACAAACAAACCGTATGTATATTATGTTGTTTCGTATTTGATTCTGTTCTTTGAGTCTGTGCAGTAAGGGAACTGTCGTGGCTGAACCAGCGTTACTATTTTTAAATACCAACGTTCCCCTACCTTCAGGGAAATGTCAAACTCAGCTGGTATGTAGACTTTATATTGCTGTTGACTCTTTAACAAAAACTGCATTTAGGGCACAGCAGCACCCTCACATCCCAAGGTAGTTCTCTTCCTGCATATAACTTATCTGAAACTATTATAATAAATAATATGAATTAAAAAAAAACTGTTTTAGACCGAGAAACTGACGGAAGCTCTGCTAAGTCGAGAGGATACGAAGCTAAGGGACATGCTTTACGGCCCCGAGCCACCCACGGTTGCCTATAACATGGAGGCATGTGTTGCAAAGTAATTTCACAGTATTTTATAAACACTTGCTATTTGGTCCAATACTGACAGTAATTTTCTGTGGCCAGGTGTTGTACAGTATGGTAATGCCAGCCGCCGACTCTAAGCTCGACCGAAGCCGTAGCTTTCAACTTGCCTGCGTGAAGAAAGCACCACTGTTAGTAAAATGCCTGTCTGATAAAGACTTCTTGCAAGATGCAGCCCCGCACACTAGAAGGTAACATGAACTACTAAAATTAGCCTATAAGGAAATAGGTGTTTCGTATTGATTAGGTATATTTATTCTTTGACTAATTTTTTTCAGAGTTGCATTCGTGGCCTTAGTGAGATTGAACAAATTAATTCTGTATACACTAGGACATCTATTCGAAATTATAGCTCCTCATGTAGATGAGTCGAATGTGGATAGAGAAATCAGGTATGTGTGGATTTAAATTTGTATAAGCTTATTATTTAAGATACATGTTGAACCAGAGGCAACTAGTTTTTTAAAAAATGTTGAGTCTGACCTTCTGTTGCTTCGGACTGTTCTTTCAGAATGGACGTCACGATTCTGAGGGAAGCCCTCCAGACTGTTCCCAATCACAGTTGTGAGTTGCTTGTCAAAGCAATTTCAGAAAAATTGGCTGCCAGTTTAGGAGAGCAGGTAAGCACACAGAGTAATGGAAGCAGAGATGTGATCAAAGTATCACGCTAGATGTCGCGTTTTTAATTTCTATAGAGCAGATCACAAAATATACAAATAAAATTACTTACGAAATGAGACGCCAATCATGGTTTCGGAATTTTCATTTTTACTATTGCTGGGTAAAAGCACAAAAAATCGTACGTCTAATATGTAAGTTTCAATGACCGTTACGCGTGGCGTTCGTTAGCTTCGTCCGCAAAATAGGAGCTACGGCCGCAAGTTGCTCATCACAATTCCTTATCCTCCATGGGTAAGCATGACACATAACTTTTTTTTAAATGTTTTGACTCTACAAGCATTTATGAGTCCACACTACACATTTTTGCTAGTATACTGAAAAAAAAGTGTAACGATAAAGTATTTATTGTATTTTTGAGAGGCCTTTGACCACAGCTCACCTGGTGTGCTGCGACCAAAAATGTGCCTTGTCCCCCTAAAAGTTGATCTTGTTATTATCCAGTTTCTATAGAATATAGTTCGGCCTATTTTTACACAAGTCTGACTATCGTGTCTATTTGGTAGGTGGTAGCCAGCGGCCGAGAAGAAGGCGACCCAGCGGCATCGCTGCTCTGGTGGCGAGTGCCTACCACTACGACAGTGCGAGCACTTTATGCGCTCTCTTTTGCGGTTGCGCAACCGGCTGAGTTGAACGGCATGATACACCCTGACGACGTCGTATGTAAGTTTTTCTTGCCATACATTTCTAGGAAACGATATTACTAAATATTCCAGGGCAGGATCATAGAATACACGATAGTTACTTTTGAAAGCGGCCTGAGCCATAGGATAAATAATAGATTGTATGTAAAAGCAGATTACATTAGCAGTTGCAACTCTGTTAGCTAATATAAACAAATATTATGTTTCGTAAGGATTCTGCCCTAAGCTATGATTCTGATTAGACGTTGTTAGCTAACCGAAAAGTAACTGCTAATGTAATCTGCTATTACATACAATCTATTAGTAATTCTATGGCGCAGGGCGTATCGATAGTAAGTATAATGTATTGTGTAGTCTACGGATTAGGACGCTGGCTGTGTTGTACTGTGAGATCTGTAATTTTAAAGTATAACTACTAGTGTATTAATAATCTGTGGTATAACTTAGTTAGTTGTAACAATTGGAATTTTTAACCTTCAGTGGTCCGTGAATGCATGGAAGTCGTCACAATATGTACGGCGCTTAGCGGCGGTCGCTTGGAAACCTTACTCCATGAAAGTTGGTGGCAAGATACAGCATTGTATCTTATGATCGATTGCAATAATGCTCAGGTATTTATAGCTATATTACTAATTATTAAGGTTTTCTGACAGCTGACGGAACATAGTTCCACAACCAAATATAGATGGCGCTGACGAGACATGGTTCTCTTTTTTCGCATTTGTTGAATGAAATTGCAGTTCACTCACCGTCACTGCTTCAATTTGTGTTGTGGAAGAACAAAATCATAGGAGATACCATGGGCATGGGCAAGTACTACGTTAGACAAACAATAACCACAAAAAAAATATGGACAGAACTGATGTACAGAAAATAACCTTTTTTAATTTTTTGTTCTTTGGACTTCGTTTTTTTCATTCAAAATCTTCAGAACCACAGACTACGTAGTGATACTATTCAGTACCATGTCTCGTCAACGCCATCTAACGTTTTTTATGAACAATGTTTTTATTGACTGTCAGTAAATCTCCCATTGGAATCCTAACAAAGCGAGATCGTGAGCCGTATCACACCTGCCCTCTGCGCCACTTCCACTGAAAAATTTGTTTACCGGTTTTGTGCAGGTTTTAATCCGCAATAATTATTTTTTAATGTATTTTAGGCTTGCTTTTGACTACTACTACTTTTTACTGCTACTGCTAAGTTTACAACGTCAGTATTGTTGCAGATAAGAATAGCGTGCGCGGAGCAGGTTCTAGCGATGTGCGCGTGGGGCGGAGGCGGAGGCGCGCGCGCGGCCCTGAATGCTCTGGGAGACGCGGGCGCGGCCACCGGGGCGAACGCTGACGTGGTCATAGGCGCGGGCGCTATCGCAGCGGGCGGCGCCAGGCTACAGCGACACGCGCGCAACGCTCAGCAATTCCTACAGCTGCTATGCCGTCTAGTCGCACTCGCCGGACCAAACTCGAGAACTTTGAATGACCTCGAATTAGAGGTGAGCTTATTAGCATCGATGGTATCGGGAACCTTAAGCTATTTAAATGTTGTTTGTCCCCGTTTTACAGATGAGCCCGAGTTTACGCATGGCTAGAACCACTTTTTACTCATCATAAAAACCTAACAATTAGCAACTTATATAATCATGGCCTGTGCGTGTGCGTATCTGGAGTATTCTGGAGGTAAAACCAATGCATTACCGATACTTTCATTTACTACAAGGACTAAAGGACTCATTATGTTGTAAACCTAAGTTCTTAAAAGAAACTAACCCGGCTCGAAGGATTATTATGTAAGGGCTGTTACCCTACATAAATTGTTATTGATAGTTTGTGAGTACCGCGCGCGGGAACAATGATAATTGGGTGTGTTCGCGTTAACTGCTTTATTGGTACTAAATCTACTAAAGAAATGTACGGTGGGCCCGTACACTTAACATGACCTCTCAATTTGTAAACCATTCTTATTATCATGGCGCTTCGTTTACGCAGGTGGCGTGGATAAGATCAGTCCGTGACAACCCACAATCTTTAGACGACACGTTGCTAGAGGGACATCTAAACCTCACCAAGGAGTTGGTTTCGCACGTTCCGGCGCAAGTCAAATACCAATACGGCTCACACCCTGACCACAAAGACTCCGGTCTAATCAAGGTAATTATCACTTGTGAAAAAGTAATCTCTTTTTAAATGACTGCCCTAAAAAACAGTTTAATGTATTCACACACTCGCACCACACACTCATAACAACTTAACATTTTCGTTTGGTATTGACTGAAATGTTGCTTAGTAGTATATTCAAATTAAAATGTTATTTATTATATGTCTGTAATTTATAATTAATTTATAATAATTTGTATTCAATGTCTGTAATTTATAAGTCCTATTTATGTAATGTAAATCCGTTATTGGCCGTAAACTAGATTTTAAGATATTGTTTACATATAATCAAGGGCTGTGGATTTTGTTTGATAAATAAAATAAAATAACATAAAAGTTAATTCAGGATCCATGTATGTATTCATGTGGGGTTTTTTTTTTGTTCCACCATAACTTTCAAATGCCTGAACAGCTTTGGATGTATGGGGTATCGTTAGAACCCTTACATCACTCCGAGTGACACTGGCAATTCTTTTTTTGGCAGGGCTGTCGTATTTTTTTATAATTTTTTATTTGGTAAGATTTTTATATCCTTGGTTGCTTCCTCACTTCTTTCTCAAATCACTCTTTACTGCCGCTCATATTACACGAGAAACCCATAGGCGACACTGAAATATGAGAACAATATATATCACTATTGTTTTGTATTACAGCCATCGGGTTTCTGGAAGAAGTCAGGAGTATTGTTATTTCTTTATTATCGGATTCATCTCTAAGTGTATCTGATTACCCATCAACCCACAACTGGGCCATCGTGCTTATTATGGCTCAATCACCTTTCGAGGGTAGACCTATGTCCAGTAGAAGACTGTTTATGCTAATCCTGAATCTGGTTTGAAGGGCAATGTTACCAGATAAATTACGGGGCATGAAGATATTTCACATCTAATATATCAGGGTTGGGATCTGGGTATTTCCTAAAACTGCATCCAGTACCAGCGGAGGACGGGCAGCTGCGTCCTCTCGGTAAACGGTGGCGAGCACTCTGCGTTCTCCAAGCCGCCTGCCAAGCGCGGGGATTGTGGCAACCCCTCGCTATTAAGGGGAGGCCTTCGTCCAGCAGTGGACGTCTCCTGGCTGATAATGATAATCTCAGGGTGACGAGTGCAGTGCGGCGCAGGACTGTTTTCGCAAGTTCTCAATTCTGACACTGCTACTGTTATGGGCAGGCGCGATTATGCACATCCCCAGGTGAACGTCTCACTCGCCTCAATTATCCATTGTATAAAAATAAATTTAAAAACATAATAATGTTTGCGCAGGAGATTCTAACGGAGTTCCTGTGGCCGTACTCGTGGTCGTGGAGCCGAATGGGCGGGGGCGCCGCGGACGAGGAGCCGCCGGTGCCGCTGTGCCGGTCGGCGGGCGCCGCGGCCGCCGCCGCCGACCTGCTGCTGGCGCTCGTGCATGGCTGCGTGCCCAACATGGCCGCGCTCGTGCACCTCATCGAGCAGATGTTCTACAGTGGTGAGACACTATGAATATAGATTACTAAACTATATTATTAGACTTGCGGGAAAATCAGCACTTTGGGCAGGCTTCCATCAAAATAGTGTTTGTATGTTCGTATGTATAATTTTTTGTGTATGTTCACCGATTTCTCCGTCTATAGTTGACCGATTAGAATATTTTTTTTTTGAATTGTTGTACTTACTCTCCAGGTGGTCCCCTAATTTTATGAAGTGGGTTGTTTTTTTTAAGTTGTTTTATTATGTTTACATATGCTCATCGTACTAAATACCAATAATAAAAGGGCGGACAGATAAGTTATGTTATATAGGGATATGAACATGATAATTTGAATATGTCTGAAAACGTTCAAGGACCATCAAAGTAACAGAAGAATTTTGCACCATGGCCGACTGCATCCCATCTAAAACTCAGCCAAAACGCAGTAGTAAGGCGCGCGATATTCCGTTTTCTTGAGCGATGCTGAAAAGGAAAACTACAAAAAGACAGCATTTAATTTCTAAGATAAATAAGCATATGACATTTTCCGTAGAGATTAGGATTTTATGGGGTTTTTTCTGAGCTCATGTTCTATTTTGTAATAAAAAATGTATGGACTGTATGCCAAAAAAAATATCGAAAAAATGAATGAAGGGTAAGTGAGACGACAACCCAATTAACATTGATTTAAACTTTGTCTATGTTCCACTGACCTTTACATTATACAAGTACGCATAATAGAGGTTAGTTCTATGTTCTAACAAACATACATTCGAACTCCGATTTGTCCATGTAGTCGTGAAGCTCATTTAGCGTTGTTCGCATCTCTAAATCAGTAACAATGATCGATATTGTCAACAGACAAGAGCGTAACGCTGACCGAGTGGGAGTACATGCCGTGCGTGGGTCCGCGGCCGCCCGCCGGCCTCGTGGGCCTCAAGAACGCGGGCGCCACCTGTTACATGAACTCGGTACTGCAGCAGATGTACTGCGTGCCAGCCATTAGAGACGCTCTGCTCACTGTGCAAGGTGTGTACTGTAAAAGTTAGATAAGTAGACCTATGGTTCAATGTGGTTCGTTCAGAACAGCGTTCACATTTTTTTGCTTCCTATGATGTATATGTCTCAACTTTCCCTGAGGACTCCCGAACTTGCCCAAGTCTGGACTCATCAAGCCTTCACCACATCACCTGGCGAAATGGAAACAATTTTGCCCGCGACCCAAGGCTGTGCTCCGGTATTTCAAGGATGCATAATACACCTCGATGACGGGCTCGTCAGTGCAGGATTCATCAGATTCTGATTCAGCCCCCATTCAGAATTTTAATTAGATGCATCTGTCAGCTGTCATCTATATTACCTGTGAAAGGCGCGAGATCTTTTTTTTTGTTCTTTTAATTTTTGGCTTCGCACTTTGTGCATTCAGCCAGTGCCAATTATTATACATTTCCTACTCTTTTGGTGTGGCTGACAGACACAGGCTTCAAAAAAACATTGAACGAGCAAATACCAAGAGAGCATTTTTCAATATTTTCAGTGTGAGAGCGATGTTTCAGGTCAAAACAGTGACCTCGAGACCCCTATATTTAGCAATCCTTGGATTGACGATTTATTTCTCATATTCCAATTTAAAGAAAATATTGAACTGTACCACTTACAAATTGTCATGACGATCAGAGCTATGATACTCTTCATCATTAACAAACGTACATACTAAATACGATTTGTTCCAGTAGACCGAGACGTTAGCTGCGCTCGGTCAACAAGTATTCGTACAAATAAAATATTCTGACTAATAAAGTCGCATTATGGTTAAAAAATACACAACAACCAACACAACTAAGTACTGTTCAACACAATAAATATCTTGCATAATCAAATTCAGTCAAATTAATAAAATCAATCATTAAAGTAATTATATTTTGTTTTTCTTCAGGAGCTGCAACAGACCCTGAAGAAGATTTCTCTGGTGATAGTCATCATCATCATACAATGGAAAATAATACAGAAGTTAGTATACCAACAGCTTTGAAATTCAGAGGGAATAGGTGTCTCATCGTGAAGGCGTTCTTAGTAAAACTATGGATTACCTGTAATTATTAATATTATAAGGAAAATGGAAAAAAATTAAGAGAAGAGGTGTATGCATATTCATATAAAGGAAAGCTCAGTTGCAGGCAGTTCACATTCTAACTTGTTTCTTCTTCCATAGAAATAAAATTTGGCAAATTCCTTTCAGAACAACAGCGACTACAACATTACAATATTGAAACAAGTTCAAGCGATTTTCGCACATTTGCACTACAGCAAGCTTCAATATTATATTCCCAGAGGACTATGGGCTCATTTCAAGTAAGTTAAATCCTAAGCTAAGCTAAGTTAAGCTTTCAAGCGCATATCTTGTAGACAGTGGCGTAAATAGGGCGGTGCCAGCGGTGCCCAGGCACAGGGTGCAGACCCTGGAGGGGCACAGAAATTACCTAACCAGGACCAAGTTTTGGGTCATTGGCGCAGTTCATTGAGCTAATAACAATAGAGTCACAAACGTGCAAAATAATTGTCCGCGCCAAAACTCGGAGCACGCATACAGTGCGCTGACTTTTTGAACGACTTAAACTACGATAAGACAGAAGCGTTCAAGCATACATTGAACACTATACAAGCGCCATAACTTCTAAATTCGAACAATTCAGTAAAGCAAAGAATAACACTAAAGCTACGTGGAATGTTATTAAAAAGATAACTATCCGATATAAACCTTCGAAACCCCCCTATGAACTCCTTAATGTAGATTCTGACCCTCAGTCATCCATCTCTAAAGTAAATACGACCTTTGCAAACACGGGCAAAAATCTAGCAAATAGATATTACCAAACGTCAACCCTCCCTGTCTTGCTCATCAACACAAAAATCTTAACTCAATGGTCTTATTGCCCACTGATAACGCTGAAGTAGAAATAATTATAAAAGGCTTACGGACAGATTGTGCGAGTGGTTGGGATGGTATTCCAGTTGCTGTTCTCAAGCGAGCAAGTCATGTACTTGTTCCTCCAATCACACATATCTGTAAAGTGTCTATTGCTTCTGGAGTATTTCCTAATATTCTAAAAAAAGCCATTGTTACACCGGTTTTCAAGTCTGGTAAACGAGATTGTATATCGAACTACAGACCTATATCTGTACTTCCAGGTATCTCAAAAATTTTAGAACGAATTCTGAATAATCGCTTGGCTAGTTACATATTTAAAAATAATATTATATCCAAAAACCAGTTCGGTTTTAGACCTGGAATTTCCACCGAAGATGCAGTCCTTAGTCTGACAAATTCTATTGTCAATAAACTAGACAATAAAAAGGCATGCTACGGAATATTCCTGGATATGTGCAAAGCCTTCGACACGATCTCGATTCCCAGACTAATTTCTAAGATGGAAATTATTGGCATTCGTGGTACTGCTCTCCAAATCTTCAAAAGCTATCTAAAAAATCGTTCACAGCGTACTAAAATTGGCCAAACCGTCAGTGGCGATGAGATAATTACATACGGTGTCCCTCAAGGGAGTATTCTCGGACCCACTATGTTCTTAATCTACATAAATGATCTATGTAATCTTTTTCTTCCGAAAACTGAAATTTACGCTTACGCAGACGACACAGTGCTATTAGTCCAAGGAGATAACTGGTACTCAGCTAAATCTTCCGCCGAATTTTCCCTTCGTCAAGTGATGTCCTGGCTGTCTTGTAATTTACTTACTCTAAATGTAGATAAAACTAAGGTGATCCAGTTCAATATCGTTAAAAAACCTAAGCCCCCCACAAGCAGCTCAGTGATTACGGCTCACTGCTGTGACCTGAACTCTTCCATATGCATTGGCAGCTGTAACACCTTAGAGATTGTCCCATTCCTTAAATACCTAGGAGTGTACATCGATCAGAGACTTGACTGGCACTACCATATCGAACAGTTAAATTTACGTATTCGAAGGCTTATCTACATTTTTAAGAAGCTTCGAGATTCTGCCGATATGGATACTCTGTTTATGACTTATTCAGCCCTGTGCCAGTCAACTCTCTCATATTGTATACCAGCCTGGGGTGGAACCTTTAAAACCAATTTTATGTGCCTGGAACGCTGCCAAAGAGCAGTTTTAAAAGTTATGACGAATAAGCCAAGAACTTACCCAACTGCAACACTATATTCGGAATGCAAGGTACTAACTGTCAGGCAGTTGTTTATCCTACGAACCATTCTCCACAAGCACAGCAACGTGCCGTTTAACAAACTTTCTTCACGAAAGCGTCGCGGACAGCCGATTTGTGTCTCCACTTCACGTCGTACTGTATTTGCTACTGTACAATATGAATCCCTTAGCTCTAGACTTTACAACAAGCTTAACAAGAAGCTAAATTTTTACTCCCTTTCAAAATTTGAAGTTAAAAAGAAGCTAATGTCTTGGTTGCAATCTCTAAATTATTATGAAACAGAAAATTTACTTGTCTGATTCTCTCCCAGAATTGGGTTTTTGGTGCATATCCCTGAAATTCCTCCACACCTATAGCAGATTCCTCCTATTTACCAATTATTTCTTTTTTTACTCACCCATTATCACAATCAATTAGTTGTCCTATAATGTATCAATCCTATTGAAGAATCAACTGTCTCCCATAGTACAGGGTCATCCTAGTTTGGGAGACAGGGACTCCTGTGTTATTATTCTACAACTAGTATTTTTGTATCTTCCCTCCTTTTTCTAAATATATAAACAATTGTTAAAACATATAAATACCTATATAATAATGTAATCTATAATTACCAACCTACCAAAATTGTAATATCCTAAGGTTTTTTGGTTTATGTTAATGTAATATTAGCTGTAGTTTCTTCATTTGGAAATAAATAATTATTATTATATTATTATTATTATAATTCTATAAAATGCACAATGTATGCACTCGACATCTAAAGAGTCACCTCTTTAGATATTAGCTCAATGGCGTAGTTATATAAATATATACGCTCGCATCGGGCGCATGAAAGGCTAGTTACGACACTGCTTGTAGACAGTATTCAAAATATATATTGTAACGTTTTCAGACTTCAAGGCGAACCAGTGAACTTGCGTGAGCAGCAAGATGCTGTAGAATTTTTCATGTCACTAGTCGAATCTTTAGATGAGGCCTTGAAATCTCTAGGTCAAGAGCAGCTAATGGCCAAAATGATGGGAGGAACGTACTCTGACCAAAAAAATTGCAAAGGCTGCCCACATAGGTATGTATTGAAACATCACATTTAAAAGTCATTTAAACGAATGTTATGTACTTAATGATTTTAAATTATTGTATTCATATTTTTTTGTAGATATTGTAAAGAAGAACCGTTTAGTGTAGTGTCTCTGGATATTAGGAATCTATCTCGATTGCAAGAATCTCTAGAAGCTTACGTACGGGGTGAGCTTTTGGAAGGCCCCGATGCCTATCACTGTGATAAATGTAACAAAAAAGTAAGTGCATTGAATACTCTACATACATTATTAATGTTAATATTTAAGAAGATTAAATAAATAAATCTTGGTGGACATTTCACACAGCGCCATCTAGCCCCAAACTAAGCACTATGAGGTACTATGAGATATGCTTGTACCATGAGGATCAGATAACTGATACAATACATAAATACATATTTTTTGTAAATACATACTTACAATATATAGAACACCCAGACACAAAACTAACATCTAGGCGCTTGGTTTTCTTTCGCACGGTTTCCGCATAGGAAAAAAGCCAACTTTCCAAAGATGTTTTTTGAAATTGGATATTTCATTTATTTATTTTTTTATTCTGTCAAGTGACGAGACGAGCAAGACTTTCACCTGGTGCTAATCGTTACGCCTGCCACTAACAGTAGCAGTGCTAGAACTGTGAACTTGCGAATACAATCCTGCGCTGCACTGCACTGCGCTCGTCACCCTGAGATATCAGATGTTAAATCTCTTCATACCCAGTAATTTCTCTGGTAACATTGCCCATCAAACCGGAACACAGTAATGCTTGCACACTACTGCTTGGCGATTGAATAACTGGCAAAGGTGTGGTAGTTTCCCAGGCAGACTCTGCAGTAGATTCCTACCACTACAAGCTTTCAAGATCATTTTTGTATATGCAAACTATATGATGATAGGTATTATTCAAAAATCAAGCCCTAGGTTCGTCACATAGGTTGTTTTGTCCTGGGTGGGGATCGAACCGACGCCCTGCAGCCCTCAAAGCAAACACTACCAACTGAGCTTCTAGACAGTCATGTCAGAATGCATAATTAACAGAAATGTATTTCCAGGTGGTAACAGTAAAGCGGCTATGTCTCAACAAACTACCTCCAGTATTAGTAATTCAGCTAAAGAGATTCGAATATGATTTCGAAAAAGTGTGTGCAATCAAATTCAACGACTACTTCGAGTTTCCGCGGGAATTGGACGTGGAGCCTTATACAGGTAAACAAACATGCGAATGTCTTGTCAAAGATTATTTATTAACTCTTTTTAGTTTTAACACTTACTGAAGCTATGCCATGACGGCATTGATTTCCTGTCAGGTAGATGGCTCGATGGCGTGGCCGGGTATGAGACAGCTACATTACTCGAAATAAGCCTTCGACGCAACACCTCACCCTCGTCAACTTTAGATAAACGTATGCTAAAAACTACACTGCATTGATTAAAATAATTATCTTACACTTAATACTTTAAAATAATTATCAAACCTTTCTTGAAAATGATCCGATCAACCCCAAGAAACAACAACAACAGCCAGAAAACGTCCACTGCTGGACGTAGGCCTCCCCCTTAACAGGAAGGGGTTAAAACACGGGGGGGGGGGGGGGGGGTCCGATTGCATTGTGACAAACGCCGTCAAACGGCCCCTACAAATTAAGTGTGACAAACGACACGGCAACAGGGACAAAAAATAAGTATTATCTATCACTTTGCTATCAGAGTTCGCCACAGAAGAGAGAAGTAAAAAGCTCGAACTCCACAGTTCGAGTTCGAGATCTTTCTTGCTCGCTTTCACGAACACGAAGTGATGACCCTGTCTAATATCTACTTACAACACTCATGCGTATTCAAATTTCACTTGTGTTCTCCACAGCGTGGGGCTTAGCGCGAGCCGAGGGAGACGCGTCGCTGTGGGAGGGAGAGGAGGGCTCGCGAGAGACGCACTACCAGCTGAGTGGTATCGTAGTACACTCGGGCCAGGCCTCGGGCGGGCACTACTACTCCTATGTTCTACTGAGGTAAGAAATTTGTTACTTACGATTACAAAATAAACCAGAAGCCAGAAATTTTAGATTCTGTCATGCCATTTTCTAAACTAAGACTTGTCAGCTCTATAATTGTTGCTATCTTCTTACAAACTGCAGCGAATAGAATCTAGTATCAATATAATTTTTCTGAATAATCTTGTCAGTGTTTGGTATTTTATCGATTTCGTATTACTCTACGAAATATTATGTCAAACATGATATTTGTATACTACTGATTTTGTCTTGCCAGATGTTAAATTTGACGATCAATGTCTGCTGGCTCGCACGGGTTGTTGGTAATGTGTAAGCGTTACAGTTCAGCATGTTAGTATGGATTGTTGCAGAGACAATGGCAGCGAAACGGGTCGCTGGGTGAAACTTGACGACGGCGACGTATCCGAATGCGCGATGCACGACGACGAGGAAATGAAGGTGCAGTGCTTCGGCGGGGAGTACATGGGCGAGGTGAGCTACTCCATGGCTTTTCACAGTTATATTGGCGGGGATATTGTTAGGTGCTTTCATCTTGGTGAACTTACATCCTAAAAGTATGACTTGTTAATGCGCTGCAAGCTTAGATGTCTTGGTATGGTCTACTTTGTGCAGAAAGAGAATGTCGTATAATTTGATGGCGCTGGTGTGCTAAATTACTTTTTTGTTTACGTAGCAACACCACAGCAAGGTAATTTTGACATACAATACAATAGTTTGTTGGTAACACCAAAGTCACCGACATAGCTCACAGGGTTTGCAAGTTGAAGTGGCAGTGGGCAGGCCACATCGCTGGAAGAACTGATAACCGATGGGGAAGAAAGGTTCTCGAGTGGCGACCGCGAACCGGAAGACGAAGCGTAGGCGCGGCCTCCCACTATATTTAGGTGGACCGACGACATTATAAAAGTCGCGGGCAACCGGTGGATGCAAATGGCAGGTTGTCGTACAGTGTGGCTGTCTACGGGGGAGGCCTTCGTTCAGCAGCGGACGTCTCCGGGCTGATGATGATGAACACCAAAGTTACACTAATATAACAGCTGAGTTTGTTTGCCAGCAGAAAGGAATGAGTTGATCTCAAAAATCGTAATGTTAGTTCACTTTTTGGCCATGACGATTATATTTGTGCACAATGTATGTCCTTGGTATTCGCTGTCTTCTTTTTACATTTGGTTTTTTGTCACACTATATTTGTGGAGTGGTAAATTCTAATCTGGTTCTAGATGTTCGATCCGATGCTAAAGAGGGTAACATACAAACGTCAAAAACGGTGGTGGAATGCGTATATGCTGTTCTATACAAGAAAAGACACATTGAATACAACAGAAAGCATTGTGGAGTCTATGAAGTCAATGACTCTGAAGTAAGTCTATATAAACTAGAGAAATCTACCCTGCGTGTTATACGTGTTTAATAGCTAACATGTGTTTCTATTTTCAGGGAAAGTGTAATTCCCAAACCAATTTGGAACTCTGTACGGCGTGGAAATATCGCATTTTCTCACAACCAAGACCAATTTAGTCTTGAGCATTTCAACTTTATGAAGAAACTCTGCTGTATGCGATTGCACTTGCTGCCTGGTTCCCAGAGTGCATCATGGGTACGTTATATCCTAAAAGATTATCGCCTGAGATATAGTAAGACTAATGAAGTGAGAATGTATGAAAGCATCAAAGTTGAAACAAGCAATTATTGCGATGGTTGTTAAATTTACCATTTCTTTTTCAGGGTCCAGAACACGAAGAAATTTCAATGCTTACAGTGCAGTTAGCGACCAAATTTTTGTTCCAAGTTGGCTTCAGAACGAAAAAGGCATTGCGCGGTCCTGCAATCGATTGGTACAGTCTTAATGATTTGAGTCTTGTTGTAATTTGTATATTGATAGTACAATATTGCATAGGCCCGTGAATGAAGCGTTGATAGTTGATAAGTTCCGCTCGCCACCGTGAGAAGGCTCATTCACATGTTGTAGATACGAAGCCGCAAACAGTCCATGTCTGCGGTTCGTTTCTGCCACATACCTGTGGGGTGGGGAAGTGGAGATTTTGCTGTAGAGGTTCTGGGGTGCTTCAAGATAGATATGTTTAAACAAAATCTTTATCATAAAGCAATGTAGCAACGTAGCGTTTCTGGGATTGCGGTTTGATCTCCTAACTATTGTTTTCAGAATTGGTTGTAATACTACATTTATTTATTTGTTTTAGGCATGAAATCATAGCGCAGCATTTGAGATGTTCACAAGCAGTGCGAGCTTGGTTCGCCACAGATCTATTTAAAAACACGCACAGGTCAGATTTTTATATGATTACGGAATAATTGATAATAATCATACTCGGCCCAAAATAGTGTACTCTATATTCTTTCTGTTTTCAGATTGTGCGATTACCTCTTGGCATGTCCGACTGCGGAAGTGAGGATAGTGTTCATGAAGACGATTGTCTTTTTGGCGCATGTCGCTTTCCAGGATCCACCAGGTAAGGTAACAAAAATGTTTAATAGGATTATAAACATCGGGAGCTCGTTTCACAACATAATCACGGTAAATATCTCGTAAATAATTATAGAACTGTTGTGAAAAACCGTGATAGTTTAAAACAGTGTTTTAGGATAATAAAGTTTTAGAGCATATGCGTTTTTCTGCCATTTGGGAGTAGAGCAATGACTATAAAACTTATCAACTGACTATTCATACTGCTTCCTTTACGCCAAATATAGCGCCAAACATAGCGCATGCTCGCGCCATGTTACTTTGGCTTGGTGATTATTGCGAGATCAACAGTATGAATGAACTAAAGTACTTGCTTACTCGTAGCTCTCCGATTTGAGCGAATCAAATGAGATTGATTGCTAATTTCGCTAGATATTTATCTATCATATAATATAATTAACCTATCATAGTCCACTCCTGGACATAGGCCTCAGCCAAGGCACGCCACTTAGCCCTATTTTCGGTTTTCTCCTTACATCCACTACCAACTGTGCTACGTATATCGTCACTCCCATCTGCAACAACACAAGGCAGGGCCGGTAAGGCGTCCTACACGTCTACTCCAGCGGTTATCGGTTCTGCGACAGATATAACCAGCCCAATTATTTATTTGTGGTGGGGTATAACCAGTACAAATGTATGGTGAACGTGGCAGTGAACTGCGGGTACGGCGTGTGGTGCTCGCGGGAGGAGGCGACGTCGCTGTCGGACCAGGTGATGTGCTCGGTGCGCGCGCTGGCCGCGCCGCCGCACGCCGACCCGCACATCCAGCGCCACCTGCCGCTGCTCTTCAACCTCTTCCACACGTACGCCTCGCTCGGACTCAACGAGAAGCACCAGCTGCTCCGGGTCAGTACCACTAAGATTTTAAACCCATTAACACAAACGCGCGCGCACACACACGAATACACAGTAGTCAATATGAATAGTAAATATTTAACAATTAGCTGATATTGTAGGAAAAACCTGCCGTCGCTCACCTCATCTTTTCTCTGAGCAAAGGGTTACGCTGAAAACCAGCCGCGTGACCCTCCGGGGTCACGCAGCGCGGCGCTGAGCGTATTTCCAAACATAGTTATGTTATAGTATAGTTGTTCCTATACTATTGTAGTTCCTGTTGTTGTTTTATTGAATATTTTATTTTAGTTTTATTAATAATAGGCTTGCGTTTGACTGCTATCTAGCCTGATGTTAAGTCAAGATGCAGTCTACGATGGAGCACGCTTGCCTATAAGAAACCGATTCTCTCGCGACTTTCTCATGTTATTTTAGCAATAAGCATATTCGTATTAACAGCAGCGAGATTTTGTGTTGTCGATAGAATTGTTTGCTGAGTATTTTGATATTCTGCGTATCGTGAATATTTTATTATTATTTAGTATAATAATAGTAGTTTACATAACATAAATAACATACTTAAAATGATGTTTGTTAATTTAAGCATGAGTATTTATATTTTATAGAAAGCTTGCGTAAAATAATAAGCTATTTCGTTTTCAGCTCAAAGTGTTGGAAATTCTACTGGCTTTCTGCATGGACGAAACTTCCGTCACGAAATATCAGTACCCTGAATCGGCTAGAGTACACCAGGTATTTTTTTTTAACAAAAATATATATAATTATAATAAATATTTAATTTTGGGCGGCAGTTATATTCGTGTTCAGACTCGAATGAAATCTGATTTTATATTTTATCATTACTAGTCTGTCTAGAAAGAGAGTGGTTGTGGCCTAAAAGTAAACTAATAATTAGATTTTTACATGGCAACTATATTTCGAACTGGTGTGTTTATGTTAGCATTCTAAACAATAAAAAGATTGTTGAAAAACGGTTAAAATAAATAGACGCTCTGCTAGCTAACTTAGAACTAATCTCACGACCATTCCCTTGCTGAACAAATTATAATAATAGTATTATTATACAATCCCATCTTGTGCAATTATTAGGCAAAGGCCTCTGTTACCTCGCATATTATTATTTAATGATATTGTGGACGCATTCTTTTTTATTAGCGTCGAGTTCGTATCCTAAACTTCTGGCGCCATCCTTGCGTTCGTTAAACTTTTTAGGCCCAGTCATCTATGGAACAGTACATTTCTCTCTCGTGATTTCCGTTTCGCTCTTTTGTTAAAGTAGTTCACAATGTTAAGTGCAATAAGCCCCCTATCACTTCAGTACTAATGTTCCGCGTAATCCTTTATATGAAAAATATTCAGCGCATTGCTCAGTTCGATTAAGCCCTTAGCTCTCAGTTAGCTCAAGCTAAGTCACCTGCAGATACATTCGTGCGTCCCATTCAGTGGTTTATTGGTGCGCAGGTGATCTACGTGTTAGTGCGGTGCTGCGACGTGTCGGGACGGTGCGTGTCGGCGAACGCGGGCGAGGGCGCGGCGCCGCTGCCCAACCCGTACGGCGAGCCGGCGGCCGCGCACCGGCCCGCGCTCTCCACGGCCGCCAGCGACGTGCTCTACAACCGCGCTGGGTAAGTCGCACTTCTACTAGTCTAGTATACCTACCACATTGTCTCTAGCTCTCAGCGTTCCGTCGTGCCTACAGTACCTACAGCTTGGCGACAAAGTCTTGAAATGGAACTAGTATTTTTATCCGTCAAATGCACAGATCATATAGCCTGTTGATGGCTCGTGAACATAATTTCTCCTACAAACACGACTCACCGTTGCGGGCAGGGGGCGAGGTAACGTTCTATGCTTGCGATTGGCCAATCACTGTGATGACGCAATCTGGCTTATGAAATTCAATGAAATTCTGACGTACTCGCAGTGGTTTTTAAATGACAAATTTTCGTATGACGGGAAGTCGGACGATCAGTCAATAGGATTTATAGTCTTTGGTCAAATGTCAGAGGAAAATCCAAAATGTTTCTATTGATGATGTTTTGTGTTTTGAATACTAAGAATAAATAATAAACAATTACAAGTAGTTTTAGTGTGGAACTTAACATTGTCTCTAGCTTGATTGTGGCAAGTCCTGTCTCACTTCTACTAGTATGTCTACAGACTGTCTCTAGCTTGGCAAGAAAGACTTCTTTCCTGGTCAATCATGAATAGCTTGGAAAAAGAGAGCATTATTATACTCTTGGTGAAAGAGCTGTATTTTGCGAAACTATGCACATTTTTTTATATAATATATTTATTTATTATTTTAGCGGGAATTCGCGATACTGCCCAAAAGAAATTAACTTGCGTGAATATTGTCGGTTTGATAGTTTAACTAAAAACTAACACTAAAACGCGCTGGTCCAGCAGTTTGCGTTCAGTGCGGCCACGTTTGGCTTGTGACAAACAAGTCACTTTGTATTCTTAGCTCAGAGTTGCTATTTATTAGAGTAGCTAAAATTTGCCACTATTTTCGCATTACATCCACAGCGTCAGTGGTCTGTTTCTTTGTTCGATGGGTTTATACAAAGTCTTAGCGGAATTATATGTTTGTTGCATGCATTGGCCATGAAGCTAGCAGAAGTAACGTAACATGTTTAATAAGATTTGTATGGCTTTTCAGGCATTCTCAATGCGTTTTGTTGTTACACTATATCTAAAAATGGAAACTCTTAACGGTATTTATAGTGTTCTTATTTTTATTTATGTTTGATGATGTTTGATTACACTTTCTTCATTCGAACTGCTAAACGGTGGAATGCGCTGCCCGAGTGGGTGTTTCCCGATAATTTTAATCTGGGTGTCTTCAAGCGTGCATAAGCGTGCTCCATCGTAGACTGCATCTTCGTTTAACATCCGACGAGATGGCACTCAAACGCAAGCCTATAACGTAATAAAAAAAAATACAAATAAAATTAAATGTGTCTTTATCTGTTTGCTATTGCAGGATATACATGAAGAAGCTGACGGACGATTGTTGCGGCTGCGAAGAGGCGATCCGGTTGCTGCAGTTCCTGTGCTGGGAGAACGCGGGCTGGTCGCGCGTGGCGCTCTCCGAGCTGCTCTGGCACATGGCGTTCGCGTTCTGCCACGAGCTGCGCCGGCACGCGGACGCGATCACTGCGCTGCTGCTCATGGAGGACTCGTGGCAGCATCACCGCATTCACAACGTTATCAAGGTTATCAACGTTATTCATATTTTCTCTACTGTCTTTTATTTTTGGCATGCACTTTGTGCATTCTGCCAGTGTCGAGTATTTTATCTTTACTTATATGCAGTGTTTCCGCACTTGGAGTATTTCTATGTTATTCATGCATGGACAGTATGAAAAATTAAGACGTCTGGCAGGACTTGAACGATCAATCTACAGGGTTTCCGTCCTGATTGCTCTGCCAATTAAGCTACAGAAGTCTCAGCTATACCCACCATAACAACTACAAGTGTAGTAGTGTCCGATTTTTGTTTTTGATGTTATAACCAACCTTTTGAAGCGTGATGTGAAATGATTCCCAGTCATCACTAAGAAAGTCTTGGTCAAGTCCAAGTATTTTTTTTGTGAATTTGTAACGGCTTTACTGTAAGATTTTATGGAGTTGTATGTGTCAGGGCGTATCGGAAGACCGTCCCGGGCTGCTGGAAACAGCGGCGCGCGCGCGCAGTCACTACCAGAAGCGCGCGTACGCGTGCGTGAAGCTAGTGGTGGGCGTGATGGCGCGCGTGCCGCACGCCGTGCGCGCCGTGCACGCGCACAACGACGCGCGCCGCCGCTGGCGCACGCTGCTCGCCTGGCTGCAGGACGAACTCGAGCGGGTAACTAATACTTTGCTATTTTACCTACTTTACGTAATTACTATCCACTCCGCTACTGAATATACTTCTCACCCAGTTACCCCAAAGCGCAATGTGCACGATTTTTTTAATTTGTCTAAACAAACTGCTTGGTATTTTACCGTTCATTCAGAAATAAAAATAGAAATGCGCGCGTGCCCCGCCAGCTGCTAACTAACGACCTGATCCTGTGAAACTTGAAACGACCCGTGATTCAATTAACAATTTGTAACATTTAAGAACTGTATTTTATTTTGATTTTAGTACGGCCCAACCGCCTACGGTTCTTACGGCACGTGGTCGCCTCCGGGCACTTCTAACGAGACCTCTAGCGGTTACTTCCTCGAACGCAGCAACTCTGCGAGGAAGACTCTCGAAAAGTAAGTTTTTCTGCGAATTTATTGCTTATGTTTTCTCTCGACACACCATATTTTTTAATTACTATACAAAATTTATGTCAACTTCTGGACTCTAACAAACAACTTTTGTTCCACCGCTCTTTTATTCGCAAAAGAATCTGCTATTCCATGGATTTTGTCTAGCGTTAAAGAACGTTTTGTATATAAAAACAGATTTTAACAACGAAAGCTTTGCCTATATCAAGAAGAAACAGACAATTGTAAACAAAAATTGGATTTACAGCTATATAAGTACTCTGAAATATACTGTAAGTCCCCAAGCAAAACGTGACAGCGGTGTCTCCAGCTAGAGCTGGAGAATGCTATACTCGGAGTTACTTTGCGCGATAAAATCCGTAACGAGGATATTCACCAAAGAACCAAACTCACCGACATAGCTCGCAGGGATTGCAAGTTGAAGTGGCAATGGGCAGATATCCCTCGAAGAACTGACAACCGATGGGGAATGGCGACCGCGAACCAGTAGACGCAGCGTAGGCGCGGCCTCCCACTATATATATATATATATATATAGGTGGACCGACGACATTGTAAAAGTCGCGGGCAACTGGTGGAGGCCTTCGTTCAGCAGTGGACGTCTCCGGGCTAGTAATGGTTTCTCCAGCTAGAGCGCAAGTAACAAATAACATGTGTGGTTTCAGGGCTTACCAGCTGTGCCCCGAAGACGAGGAAGAGGAAGAGGAGGAGGGGTCGGGGCGGTCGGGGTCGGCGGGCGGCGGGTCGGCGGCCGACGACAGCGGGTCCGAGAGCGCGGCGCCGGCCGCCCCGGACCCGCGCGCCGCGCCCTGACCGCGCGCGCCGCCGCCCCGCGCCGCCACGCCGCCGCGCGCCGCCTCCGCGCCCCCGCTGCACTGACCGCGTGCCCCGTGCCCCGTGCCCCGTGCCCCGTGCCCCGTGCCCCGTGCCCCGTGCCCTGTGCCCTGTGCCCCGTACCCCACACCGGACACACAGTTGTAGTTTTTTCTGTGATGCTAAGGATACGTGTAAAGTTTGTTTTCGTCGGGGCTCGCTTTGTGAGTCGACTCGCCGGAGCCGGCCGGGACCCGACGGTCGACTCGAAGGCTCGCTTCGAGGCTACAGTAGTATTTATTTTTTGGAAGTGAGATTTATTCATATTGCGTTTTCAACGTGAGAGTTTATTTGATATTCTTAATTTAGTAAATTTTCACTATGTTTAAATACCCTGTTGCAACTATATCGCGGAAACGAACTGTACTTTTTATACTTATTATACGTCTCGTCGTTTAAGTGTGATCTCAGACATAATTTTATACTTTGAAATTCTGTAAATTTAGAAGTCGATCTTTTAATAATTTTTATATTAGAACGCTGTGTCCGTTATGAGAAAACGAAATAATATAGTGTAAGGACTACAGAACAAAATTAACTTACACGATAAATGTGTGCTAAAATCCAGTTTTCACAGCCGAAATTTGAAATAAATACAAATACACAATATTATATCAATTTATTTAGGATAATTTATGGCTACCAATTTATAAATAAATTTTGGCTTTTATTGATGTCACAAATTAGATCAAATACTGACCAGACAAGTGCTACACGTTTATAATTTCAAAAAATGATTTGTTTATTGGTGAAATATGCATGAAACTAATCGATTCTAACAACTAACATAAATAATACAATTGCATTGCATTATTTTTTATAAAGGAAAATGTAATTAAAACAAATTAATCGTTCAACAAAGTTATAAGTACATATGAAAAATCATGAAACGAAATGAATACTTTGACAACGGAAGTAACGAAAAAGAATTAAATACTGTAGATACAATTAATGTGAACTTACTGCCATAAATAGGTCTACAATAAACTCTTTTTATCTAATGTCTTTTTTCTATAAATAAACTTGGTAAATTAATATATTATTAATAAGTCGCTGTGCTGTTAATCATGCGTGGACTTCATCTATACGAGAAGTACACAAACGATTTTCATCAAGTTTCATAAAAAACCACTAAAGTATCCATTGAAGTACTAATAGACTTAAATGCATGCATTTCTACCTTAAAATTTGTATAATTAAGATGTTATATTAAAATAGGCCAATTGTGCCAATCGAGTTGCATCTTTATCGTGTGATTGGGACCGATACATGTTTTCATTATGCTTAGCTAGGCTTTGTCATACTCATAAAACAAATGTTGTGTGACGAGTTATTAAAGTCACTGTTTGTTTTTTTGAGTGTTAAATTTTGTAATCGTTGTCTAGTTTTCATATTATACGACGTGCTGCGATCGCTTGTAGCTTACGATTGCAAACATTGCTGCAAGCAATCATACTTGTTTAGAATTTGGTTATAAGTATCGTTAAATGAGACCAAAATCATTTAACCCTAGTTCTATAGTTCGATTCTTAAAATGATAGTCTTACTTAAATAAGTTACATACCTTATTCAATTTAAAAAAAAAAGTATAATCAATAATGTATCTGAAATAGTTTCCGATACTTTAGCTAATAAGAAAGAAAATAAAAAATTAGGAAAATAATAATAATCGCTTAACAATTTGAATAGTTCGTAAGCCAACGATGACGAAGCTTTCGTTTACTTGATAACTTTTAAAAGAAACCAAAGCATAGTCTGGAGATTTTTAGTAAATTTATTTGAAACTTAAAATAATGCGAAGAATCTATTTTACATCTATCTAAAAGTACTCCAAGGTACCTTAATAAAATGATAATTTTTAAACACGAGCATCTAAGAGTCATTATACCTATTCTAATCATAATTTTAGAACGGAATATAAATTCTCTTAATAAATAGTCAGCCGCAAATGCATTATAAATAATTTGATCTTACGTATGATAAGGAACTAGGACTAGGATATAACTAACTCACTATCCTAACAAGTTAAATGTAATATAAACAATCGACATTTTAATGTGTAGGGAGATAATTAGAATCATTCAAATTGGCCTAAACATACTTGATTGAAAAATTGTTCTTTTTTATTGTTATAGGCTTGCTTTTGTAACTTTCTAAATAAAGAATTAGTAATAGTATATAATTACTAGTCTTACAGGAATATGTTGCCACTATGTCAATGTTCTGCTTTGTAATATAGTGTTATTTATTTTTTTATTAAAGGTTGTATATTGTTTCCCCTTGTATAGCTATAAAATTATATAACAAAAATCGGGCTATCAGGCGATGCACACCGCTGTAACAATAAGTTTGTGTAAATGCCTCTAATCTTTAGTATGTTATGAAAACAGTTTAACAAAATTTCCCTAATATGCTTATAGACTCCCTTGACCTCTGACTCCCTTTATAGTAGACGAAACTAAAACCACCGTGACTTTCTGTGAATATTTTGTTATGCGTTGTAATCATTTAACGATTGTTTTAATGTGGGTCTCACAGACCGTGTGCCTTAGTTTTTATTTGCTCAAAGCTTGCACCTGATAGTCTGTACATTGACTTAGATATTAATCTCTTGAATTGTGTGCGTTCACCTTTCTCACAATATCATCTGTAAAATAGTGTTTTGAGGACTAACAGAACTTTGTAAAATATGGTATTGAAGTATCTTTGCGTGTGAAAGGTGAATGTACACAACTTTTTACTGTAGCTTAATTTATTTAAAAATGTTTTATCGTACGGTTTTGTAAAACAACATTATAATCACAATTTAAAAGTGACATCGGTTAGAATACAGGAATGATTATTGTGAATAAGAAACCTGGTCGATTAACCATTGACTGTTGTTAATGTTTATTACCAAAGATGGAATATGTGGAGGGGAACCTTTGCATATGTAAATTAATAATTGAAATATTTTGTATCTTTTATATATTGCAAAAATAAGATAATCGTGGTCGTTGAAGGGACTAGTGTGATTGGATTAAGATTTAGATAGGAAGAAAAACAATGCGAAATAAATCTATAAAAGGAAATATAATACAAGGTGGAACTAACCTGGCACATAGAAGTTTTGCTTCAAGCATTAGTGCAAAAAGGCCAGTGTCGTCGCAAAAGCCTTTGCGCCGGTGTATAAAGCTCGCTAATAAAATTATAGCCCAGAATGAAATAGAATATACAAGTAATACAAACTAGATGGATAAAAGGGTCCTCAGCTTGTGATTTTTACTTAAATACCTAAGTAATATTTTACACAAACTGTGAGCAGTATTTTGTTTAATTTATAACTTTGTATAAAGCAGTTTCATGTAAAAAGTTAAATGATGTGGATAAATGTAGGCAGTTTGTTTTTGTACAACATTTCTATGGCTGAACAATTTTGACATAATATGTAAATGCTAGTAACGTAGCATTCAAACACATGATAACTGAATCAATAAAATAAAATAAAAGTTACAATGAAGTTTTATTATTTGATCGTAAAGTGCACGCAAGGTTACCTAGGCTATCACTTACTCTCTCAGTCATCAGCAAGAAGACGTCCACTGCTGGACGAAGGCCTCCCCCTTAATAGGGAGGAGTTGCCATAATCCCCACGCTTGGCAGGCGGCTTGGGGATCGCAGTGTTACCACCGTTAACTAAGAGGGTCGCTGCTGCCCGTCCTCCGGTGGTACTGGATGCAGTTGTAGGACATACCCAAGTCCGTACCTAGGCTATCACCTATGTGTAATAACGGCTCCGATGCAGAATGACCTTTCCTAAAGGTGAATCATGCCCATAAGTATATTTTTAAAGAAAACCAGTGAATAGTTATCAAGCCGGGAAATCCTTCTTCCGAGAAGAAAACTCATGATTCGTCGAAAATATCAAAATCTTTAAAATTGTTCAGGCTTTTAAAAGATGCCAAATACAATTTAAAATCTCGTTTACCTGATTTCTGATTTGAATATAGTAAAAGTGGTGCAATAGATAATTTTCAGTTACCTATTTGATTATCTTAAATTCGTATAGATCAACATCATAAAACGAGGGTCAAACCAAATCGAATTACCTAAATTAATTACGTAAATGTGTTTGCAACGATAAGTGACCTGTGACCCGTCGCATCATTATAATATTGATAATTCAATGTTCCGTGCTATCTTCTTCGCAGATATTTACTTTTCTTTAGTCTTGAATCTAGTGCTATAGAGAGAACACATTACGAATAGAGAAAAATGGACCAGTACATCAGCGTAAAAGAGTTAGAAGACGCGGCTGCTCTAGTGCTGCCAAAAGCTGCTAGAGATTATTACAGGAGTGGAGCGACTGACGAACAAACCCTTTCAGAAAATAAAGCCGCTTTTAAAAGGTAAGTAATAAATTATTTTCAACTGTCACGGTTGTTCATTACATTAAGTAATAATATGTTGACATTATGAACATGCAACAAATCGGTTAGAATCGTGGAATCGGAATCCATAGGGGAAATGCCCTAAATACTTGTTACTTCTTCGATCAAGATGTGTTATTGATCCGAAGAGTTCGGTACTTGGTAGCAAATTTTTAAAGGCTGGCAAACAGTCTCGACTGCCCAAAAAAGGAGCGTAATGTTTTCAGGGTTCTGTATATGTATGTATGTTTGTATGTAAGTTTCTTTATTTTACCATAACTTCTAAATGTCTGATTAGATTTGGATTTATGGGGTATCGTTAGAATCCTTACATCACGAGTGATACAGGCTATAATTTTTTCTTGAAATATGTTGCGTTTTTTTGCTGGCAGTAGGTAGTGTTTTTTTTTGGATGTTTATCAATCACGTCAGTGGGCGAATTCATCCGATCATCTTCCTCAGATGTACTTCAAGCTATTATTTAGAATATTTGTGATAGAAGCGCTCTATAATTTTTTCTCTTTTTTTTGTAAGTGTGTTAAACATTAAAAAAAAGAGTTGTTTAGCATAATCATTTCTTTTTCAGGTTGCGACTGCGCCCTAAATGCCTAGTAGGTATCACCGGTTGCGATCTTCGCACTTCAGTTTTGGGAAACAGAGTCTCAATGCCGGTGGGATTGTCTCCTACTGCTATGCAGAAGATGGCTCACCCTGAAGGGGAATTAGCAAGCGCTAGAGGTAACCTTAAAACAAGCCACTGGAACTAGTAATCTGACGACTTTTTAACACACTTAATATTGTTTAGCTTTACTTATAACTAAGTAATAAAATCTGTATGTGTATCGATTTGAAATGCAGGTGTATGTAGTTCCAATGAAAATATAATAATTTGGTATCGTCGAGCTGATCTGATGACGGAACCAGGAAGTGAATACTGCATATTGAACCCTTTAATTCGCTCATAGTAAACCCCTCGAGTTTTGGCTCATTTGTTTGGTTTGGCGAGTCTTATACATTACTTTTGGCGGCGAGGGCCTTCTGATGGAGTTGGGGTTGGATTGTGCAACTTCTCAACGTCTTCTAGTAGACCCCCGAGTTTGGGCTCAAATGATTTGTTTTGACAGGACCGTGTTTTTAAAACTAATAATGATTAAGCTTATTTTATCCAATGTGTTTTGTAGCTGCGCAAGCTGAGGGCACCATTTACACCTTGAGCACCATTTCCACGAGTTCTATCGAAGAAGTTGCGGAAGCTGCACCTGACGCTATTAAATGGTTCCAGCTCTATATTTATAAAGACCGGTAATGGCAACTTTCATATATACCTAGTATAGTAATCTAGTCACATTTAAATATTTATATTTTCTCATTTCATTTTAAATCATTGTGTTGTGAGAATTCTATTTATTTTCCAGCGAGGTAACCAAAAACCTTGTTCTAAGAGCAGAGAGAGCAGGCTTCAAGGCTATTGCTTTGACTGTTGATACACCCATGTTCGGATTGCGAAGGGCAGATGTTCGTAATAAGTTTTCTCTACCGTCGCATTTAAGGTATAGTATGCCTATTATTCTTACTGTGATTAATCTGGGCCTTAATAATACGCTTTAAAAAAAGTTCGATTACCTGGATGACATCTTCATATTTTCCAGTTATTTTGATTTATTCCAGTTATTTTGATTGAAGAACGAAACTACTGAACCGATTTAGATAAAATTTATATGGGACCACCTCTGAAGTATCACCTACCAAAGAATCATCAAAATCAATTCATAATTGGCGGAGTAATCGCGTATCATACACACAAAAAAAACATGCAGTCGAATTGAGAACCTCCTTTTTTGAAGTCGGTTGAAAATGGCTAGTTATTTTATTGCTATAGGCTGCCACTCTGTGGGAATCTTACTCCACAGATCTGCGCTTATCGGTTTCTCTTTCCAGCTCCGCTTCAGCTTATTTATTTCCATTTTATTACAGATTAGCCAACTTTGAAGGACACCTCTCCACTAAAATACAAAGCTCGGAAAAAGGCAGCGGCTTGAATGAATACGTACAAAATTTATTCGACAAGAATCTGACATGGGACGAAATTAAATGGTTAAAGAGGTAAGCAACCGCTTTTACCAGCTTAACATACCAGGGTCCGTACCGTGAACCGCTTATAGCGGGACCAAATAGGTTCAGCTGCCGACACTGCGCGACCGCGAACCTTATTACGAGGCGATTAAATTCACAGTCGCGCAGCGTCGGCAGCTGAGCGTATTCAGTCCCGCAAAGCGTTCATGGTAAGGCCCCTGGTATTTTTTTTAACCTATTCGTATGAATTTGGTTGCCTAAACATATCTAATTATATTTCAGCATTACAAATTTGCCTATCATAGCCAAAGGCATTCTGCGTGGTGATGACGCTTTGAGAGCTGTGGAAGCTGGTTGCTCTGCTATCTTAGTCTCTAATCACGGAGCAAGACAACTGGATGGGGTACCAGCCACGGTAGGAATTGATTTTATGTTTGGCACACGATAATACGCTATAATATTTCATGTTAAGATAAAATATCACTCGCCATACATTTCGAAATATATATGTCGGATCTGGCTAGGTAGGAACCGCATCAGATAATGGTACTTTGGTGGCGTGAGTTTGGCGGGGAGAGTAACATATCACACGTAGTCTTTTAATGATTGACACACTTCACATAATTTTAAACGATTAGAACTTGGGGAGAAGGCGTTCCGCGAAGTAAACAATGCGACCGCTCTCAACGACTACCCTCCATAATACTTAGCTGCTTAGCTCCTCGGAAGGAGCGTGTCCGCGCGCGCACCAGCGCCTCTGTCGGACGGTATGCGAAACCCACTAAATGCAGATTGGTTGCCATCACAGAAAAGCGAAGGCCCTACTATTACTTCTCTCTTCAGTGGTTGCCATAACCCGCCATCGACCAATCAGCATCGCACGTTACTAGCGTTACAGCGGAGATGTCGCCACTTCCATCTCTAGTCCATCAAAACTAAACTAGGTGGCGTGATACTAATAGTGTGAAGGAGGCAGAGAAATTTACTAGGATGGAGGTATTTTAACACGTTCCGACATTTATATTTATCTTCATCATTTGTGCTGTCAATGAAATGTATGAGCAGCGATGTAGAAATATGTTCTAAGATAACATTAAATATTATAGCATCTTCATCGTATGTGACGGCCTTTATTGTCGAATTTATAGTGTTTCGGGTCAACAGATTTAATGGCTATTTTAGTACTCTGATTATAATGTTATCATTTTAATGTTGTAGATTGAAGCTTTGCCTGAGGTCATAGAAGCCGTTAAGAATTTCAATGTCGAAATTTATTTGGATGGGGGAGCGTCGTCGGGAACCGATGTGTACAAAGCTTTAGCGCTTGGAGCTAAAATGGTAAGAGCTACCCGTGGTCCTAGCTACTTTTATATAAGTATTTTGTACCTGAATTAGCAACTCGCCTTGGTTTCAAAACTCATCATCATCGGTCACATATAAAAAAGCATAAGACATTTTAGACAAGCAGTGACAAAACTTTTTAAATCTTGTTCCGGTAACCGCACTTGAGAGCTAATTATCATTCCAGGCTATATGCGTTTACACTATGTTCGAACTCACTGTCACTAGATTCAGGTGAGTTTTGGTTATGAAAAATCGGGGTTTGGCTACTGACACGACGTATAAGGCTTTTAATAAGATACTTAAACTTCCTAATCATACTCTATTTTTATTTGTATATGAAGGCTAGTAATTAATCATACCTACCTGGTTGCAGGTGTTCGTTGGGCGCCCAGTTCTGTGGGGTCTTGCAGTTGGCGGACAAGCGGGAGTGCAGAGGATGTTGAACATATTCCGAACTGAACTCGAGTATACCTTCCAGATTGCAGGTAAGCTCTACTTACTAAACTATCTCACATTGATTGATCGGTGTTAAACTTTTAAGCGATATAAGTTTTATATTGCAGAGATCGGCAATAGATGCATGAAAATAAACAATTATGGATAAAACTAAGTTCATAAAAGATTCAAAGTTGCATGATGTTGCTTGGATATGCACTTACAAAGTATAAATTAATACTTTAGAGTAACTGTTACAATTCTATCACAGAACAGAGAACATGTTTGACACAGCGTGAACCAATCACCGCGTAACCAGCAGCCAAAGCTCTGTGTATTATAGTAATCGCCACGCAAGTTGTCAAAAAGTGGGGATGCGCAGAAATAAAATAAAATAACTTGTCATTAAGCTTGCCAAATATACTGCACGGAAGTTTACACCACAGAATAGCGAAGGCCCTAACTCTTCTCTCTTCAGTGGTGTACCTGATGCGCAGGCTCACCCCTTCCATGCCGACAATTTGACAACTTGTTTGGCGGCTACTATACTTTTCTATAATGGGAAAACGTAACTAAATATTTTTGAATAGTTATTTGGAGATAAAAATTGGCTGTCAAAATAGGCGTGTGGCCTAATGTTTAATTTATGACAAATAACAGGCTTAGTGATGAATATAACTAAATACATTACACGTACTGAAAAAATTAGTTGTATTGGCTGATAAATCTCTGAGATATGAGCCTTAAAACTTTTAGGTGGGGATAGAGAGGGGATGCTCTATCCCTTTCTCGCAAAGCACGTGTTAGTATAGCATTTGTATGCCGCGCCTGAGGCTTGACGTCATAGCTCAGTATAGCGCGCTTTCTGTCTAGCTGGAAATTAAAATACTTAGAACTTATTTATTTTTGAATTATTTTAAATTTTGTTTTCGTTGATAGGCTCTATTGATGATCAGCTTTTTTATGAGGTAATAAAAAAATTGTAGTCATCATGCCTAGTATAATTTTACTTACAAGTGTATTTGTCAAATAATGGATTCAATATCGACCAAGTTAGAGATAATAGTTTTGTAAAATGAATCGTGTTTTATTCACAGGGACCCCAACAGTAGACGACATCTCCAAAGACATGGTACGCCACGAATCTACTTACAGCAGACTATGAAAATATCCCGACGAGGATTTCAAACTGGTGAAACGAAAACCGCATATCTGTTTTTATCTATTTATTTTCTGTACAAAATCGTTCAATACATTTAAGTTATTTAATTGGCAAACCCTTTTTTGTTTTATCTTTAACACGACATTTTCTAAGTTAATCCATCTAATTTTCCCTGAACCTATTTGAGCAGTAGTTTTCTGTATAGGTTGTACAGAACTATTGGTGTCATATAAGACTCTCGCGGCCACATAGTTTTTGATATTCTCTGAAACCGAAAAAATAATTAATAGAACAGTTGTAACTATATGAAAAGACCAGTAAACTGCTAGTACAACATTTTTATCACCTTAAAATCACAGCCGTACAAATTGATGCCCATCTTCAATTTCTTTACAGTTTGTTTTAAGTGCTCATTCTTTGCCATTTTCCTTTTCAGCGTCTGACTGTCGCATGTTTCACACGATTCTGTTTCTAAGCTGAAGTCACTGCAGTCCCTTTTTCTCGTCTTTAGTAACTTGTTCAGAACTGCGTCTCTTTTCTGCATGTAGTTTAGGAAACTAAAGGAACAAGAGCGTTGCCTCGTGCACAAAGTGTCTCGCGATGCAAGCGTTTCTGTTCTGTCTTCGGAAAAAGCCGATGCATCATTCTTTTTGAAAATATTAGCTACTGTTTTTACCAGAGTCGTGCAAGATTCGTTGATTGCGCTTAAAAACCTCGAACTCAATGACTTGTTTCTAAATTTCTTATCGTTATTAAGCGGAGGGGCTATTTTATGCCTCCGCTTTACCACTTTTCGTGTTCTCTGTAATGTAGTTTGCGATTGTGGTGTAGTTTCCTTGTGACGAGGAATGGTAATCTTGGAGTGGTCAGTTAGAATAAAAAAATCTTTTTGTTTTGGCGTAGACGAAAATATTGGCCTAAAGTCTTTGGGATCTATAAACGTATGCTTCTTATTAGACATCGTAGTGTAGTGTTCGGTGTTTTGTGATAATCTTTGTGTATCGTTTCGAGTTTTAATTACTTCTTTTTCTGTCTCAGATCTTTTATTATTAATTATTTTGGATCTACCTCCAGCTTTTATCTGGTGCTTGCTTTTTCTAATACCGTTAATATAATCATTGTTTTGTAAAAATGAAAATGACAGCTCTGCGTTATTTTGGTATTGTAATTTATCTCTTCGTTGTTCTTTCATCAGATTCTTTGTTTTATTTGGTATGTCTGTAATGTGGATCTCTCTGTTGTTTCTCTGTCTTTCAAAGCTTATTATCATAGTAGAAGTACTGCGAGTTAATGAATTCAAGTTAGCTTTAGATGCTGCCTTCTTCAAATAACTTGCTTTCTTTCTTTCTTCCAGTTGGTTTTGTTTAAAGTTGAATACTTCTTTCATGACGTTTTGCATTAGTGTTGCTGTATCATCTTGCTCATTCTTTTCATCAGTTTCGTAAATTTGTTCATCATTGATATCCTTACTTTTTATATTTGGTGTGTTTTGCTCGTGTGCTTGATTGATTTGGGATTCCGATCCTGCAAAATAATCAACCAAGTTGTAATAAATTTGTTTGACTTAACATGATTATAAAAAAAAAGATTTTTATTTTTTGCCAAATACAACAAACCTCTTGAACGTAACCCAATGTGATTCAAAATAATCATTGACTTTTGACCTATCTGTAAAAAATAAGATAAATATTATGGAAGTAACGTAATATCGTTGCAGATAATAGAGATTTGATGTATGTTTTAAAATATTGCTAATTAGTGTGATTTTGTATTGAAGGAAGATTTTAGGAATACCTACTCAAGACATAGGCAGAATAACATGAGATCCCCTTTTTTTTATTAGCACATCACTAGTTCATAGATCTTAAATATTGGATTAATATCAGCTACGACTTTATACTATAGTTTCAGATGATTCCTAGCAAAGTTCCGGTCTATTTTTGTAGTGATAGAACCAGTATAACGTTTTTTTTTGTAAATACCTGAGAACTAGGTCCGTAAAAGCGCAAAAACTCTCGAAGGTCGTTCAGGACTTGACTTTGGCGAAGCAGCAAAGAGGATGCTGGACATTGCACCACTGATATTAATAGTTGAAGGCATTTGTCATAATGCAGGAGTTCTCTGAAAAGTTGTGGGGGATTTACATGTTTATGGCTAGATTTACTTCCAGGTGATAATCCAGAAGATTGCAGACGATTTTTATGAACCTGGGCATAATATGCAAGTGCTAGGTGCTTTTATCTCTACATGTGATTTCTACCAACCAATATTTATCGGACAACACAAAAAATGTAGCATCTAAACCTTGATAGCAAAAAAACCGGTTACAGTTAATACATTTAATACAAACCTGGTAAAAATGGACAGGCCATTACATTTTAGAAAAAGTTCCGTATTTCTATTGTGGTTTAGCAGCAAACTCTGAAGGACCAGGAATATTTCTATGTTCGTCTGATTACATCTTTGAATACACTGTAAAACAAAGGTTTTTGTTACTATTAACTACAAGGGTGGCGTGATGACAAGCGGAAGTTCTGTTAAAGCACCTGCTACCATATTCTTAACCCAATCAGAAAGGTATCCTCTCGGAAACTAAACTATCCGTCTCTGTCATTATCAATGCAGAAGACGGAGACGGTGAGAGTAGTTTTCGAATAGAATCCGACTTGATTGGGTTTAGTATATTGAGGCTAGACAAGATTGGCGCTAGACATGAAATATTTGCGAAAGAGAGCGATGCTTTTAATGCCATGCTGGGTTGATTTTTAAGCTGCCAATGATGGTATTGAAGTAAGCGAAATTATCATAAATATAAGAGGAGATGACTTACGACTGGAATCAAGTGAGTGCAGTAACTTTGGTTAAGGTCACAGTCACCGCACGCGGCAGCAAGACACTGACAAAGAGCATTCCAAGTGTCGTGGTACTGAAACAATGTCGAGTCTTTTGAGAGCTTGCATAAGTTAAAGATTTTTATAAGTATAAGTCATGATCTTTCTATACGTGTCTACATAACGTTCTTCACAAATGTTTTTATCCTAATCTATATCTTTTATTAGGGATCACCATAAAGGACACATTTGTTGCATGAGAATGGACTGGCTCGAAGGACCAACAGAGTAAAAATGCATCTTTTATATTTATTGGATTATGAGTACCTCTAACTAATGTAAGAATCTATATAGTCACAAACAAAAAATAAGAACCTCTAATTAAGTAGGTGGGACTAAGTATGTTATTTGTAAGTCTAGTAAATTATGATTAGTTACGGGGTATCAGCCGTGATTATGGTGTGAAACAAGGTCGGTCACGACATTCAGTCTGTCCTTCAACATGGTGCATGCAACTGCGCCTAAATATCGGGAGCTCGTTTCACAACATTATCACGGTAAATACCCCGTAAATAATCATATAGTCTGTAGGCAAATGTTGAAAAAGTCGTCTCTTTCACGATTTTCGTAGCCATCTCTTCTATACAACGTGTAACAAAAAGGTTCAAGGGTACTGAAGGGTATATAGGTATGCGTGTACACATCATTATAAACAACTTTTACTATGGGGCCAAACATAAAATCGCGAAAAAAAACCAGCTATTCCATACATTTTTTCCAAGATCAAAGTATGCATTCTGTATGGAATAGCTGATTTTTTTTTCGCGAATTCAGGGTTGACTCCTTAGTAAAAGTTATTCATAATGATGAGTGCATACATACCCTTCAGTATATTGTTGAACCTTCTTGTTACATGTTGTATACTTACAACCGGTATGGATGTGTTCATTGTTGTCTCCAGAACACGAAATGGTCAGTTGTAATTCGCGGAAGTGGGGCTAGTGGTAGTTATTTGAGTACAACAAGGACCACATCTATACCGGTTGTAATTATATAGAAGAGATAACTACGAGATTTTCTCAAATGGGCCGATTTCCGCCTGACTAATAGAACCGTGATAGTTTAAAACAGTGTTTTAGCAATTTATATTTACCATCATACAATTAGTGAACATATCAGACAAAGTTCCCAAGCAGCCGCTGATCCGAGTCATATTCTTCGCGTACAACGCCAATGTTCGTCGTTTCGTCGGGCCTTCGTCTTCCGCGTCTACGTAAAGAAGTGTGGAGAGGAAATTCAACGCGTGTACAGCTTTTCGTGGCAGACCCTTCACTAGTACGTTATTTATTCTATCGTACACTGCGCTGTATTTTATTATTATTTCGAAATTTGAATCCTGCTGCAATAAAATTGTTATGTAATTGTCCGAGACGATATTCAAAATAGTAGGGACCACGAACCGGCAAACGTAGTATTAGGCCCGGTTTTTTTGTTACCGTTTTTAACTATTAAGTAGTTGGCTTAACTACGGATCAAAAAACTGGCCCTTAGACGCCCTGAAACTCGATGGAATGACGTACGTAAGTGCGAAGTGACTGAAAACTAGCCAAAGATCGCTAAGCTGTGTGCATCAGCTAACATGAATATGTCTAACATTTATGTCCAACAGGGGACTAAGGTGGGCTGATGATAATGATGACTATATAACCTTGTCATACCAAATTATAACAACGGAAGTATGCGTGATTGGGTGTTTTCATGTTCATGTTTTTCCCGCTGAACTCCGCAGTAACGGAATGGATTTGCTTGAAAGAAATAACACTTGGTTTGGTGGTACATAAAGCTACCTAGCTCTTAGTAAGAGGGCTAGGTAGCTCTCTCTATTCCACCCACCCACACCATACTACTGAGCCATGTTTTTTTTAGACAAAAAGTAGATAACGCTTCGACTTCTGGTATATAAAAGCGAAAAAATATATGATTTTAATACCGGGTGTTAGTTTGAACACCGTTATCCTTCTAAGATATCATTGTACTCATCATTTTGAATAACTTTTACTATGGGGCCAACCCTGAAATCACGAAAAAAAAACAGCTGTTCCATACATTTTGTCCAAGATCGATGAACCTTTTTTGTATGGAACAGCTTTTTTTTTTGTTATTTCAGGGTTGGCCCCATAGTAAAAGTTGTTCATAATGATGAGTACAATGATATCCTAGAAGGATAAAGGTGTTCAAACTAACACCATGTATAAGTGAAGGTATGTCCTAAAATTGCATCCAGAACCACCGGAGCCCGGGCTGCAGCCTCCTCTCGGTTAACGGTGGTGGGCATTCTGCGATCCCCAAGCCACCTGCTAAATTGCAACCCGGCTATCGTCCAGCAGTGGACGTCTTCTGACATGTTGATTTATGTGAATAAACACAACAGTAAAATTGAACTTACATTGAGCAATAAACAAGCTGATAGTACTGAAAATAATTTTGTCTGTAAGTTTATATCATTCGTTGTATTCAAAAGTTCCAGTGTTCTTCGTATGTCGACTTGGTCAGATAATTTAAAAGATGTTGTGATGTCCTGAAAATAAAGTTTTAAGCATATTATTATTAGCTTTTTTATGGATACTTAAAAAGCATTGAAAGATAATGTACCTAGGTAGTATAGATACTTAAATATAAACACATTATTCGTAATTTCGTATGAACATACAAGAAGCATTGAACGGTGTCTATAATAATAATAGAGGTTCCTCACTCTGCAGCCCTAACCACCGGCAGCTTGAGCCCAGCCCCGCTGCCGGTAGCCTAATTTTTAAGTTTTATAATTTGTATTTTTATATTTCTATATTTATTGTAAAATCTTTTAAAATTAAGATATTCAAACAATACGTGAATAATAATAATAACCATTTATTCATCAAGTAGGTATCAAAGACTCATTCATATACATCATTAAATTAAATTTATAGCAGTAGCAAGTCTCGATCTCACCATTTCCAAGTAAAATATAGCTATCACCAGCATTTGTAGAGATTCGTACTCCAGTATATTTTGCATAGAGTAAATATAACATCATTGATATTTTGTGCTTACCTCTAAGAAAGGATTTTGTTGCATATCGCTTCTGATTTTGTTTATAACATCATTTATGTTTGGATATTTTGCCATAGCTTATTATTTTATGCAGTGCTAGAGTGCTTTCTGCTTTTAATAAGCTAGAGAATAGAAAACTTGTATTGCCATCTTTAGTGATAGTGAAATTGTGTGAGTTCAGAGAGGTGGCTACTGTAAAATATATAAATCAAAGCACAAAATTCAATTCAATAATTTCAACAATATTGAACTTGAAACTTTTATATTTATTTTAGTTCCCGCGTGGAGTATGCAGTTCCGTTACCCTTCCCGCGCATAGAGTAAGTAAATACTACGTAATATTCCCGCGTTTAAAATTCTAATTCCCGCCGAAATTTGTTTTTCTTCAGATAGAATTAAGGCGTTGCGCATTGTGGATTTTCCTCATAATATATGCAAGCAAGTGTGAAGTGTCTACCTATCTATACAACCTACTTGATAGTGTAGATACTTTGTAGTCAAACTCTTCTATAAAATATGTGTTGGTTTGACATGACAGAATCCTTGAGATTGTCTTGAATATTAAATTAATATTATTGTAATTTCCATCTAATAGATTCACTTAAAACGACCTCAAGTATTTGTTTTCTTTATATGGTAGCAGAGCGTAAAAATTGAAGAAATGTAAACCTACATCTATTATATCAAAAATGTCGAATTTAAAAATCGATCCTCTTTCGAGAGAAAACTATGATACGTGGGTGATTCAAGCTGAGGCCATTCTAATTAAACAAAAATTATGGAAATACATCGAGACTTCCCCGAATGCTGAAAGTGCGGCTGACAAAGAAGGAGACAGACTAGCAAGGTCCGAATTGATACTTATAATCGCTCCTTCTGAACTTAAACAAATAAAAAACTGCGCAACTGCAAAAGCAGTGTGGGACAAGCTAAAACAAACATACGCCAGTAAGGGACCTGCGCGAAAGGCGTCTCTACTAAAACAACTCATATTAACTAGACTAGATGGGCAAGATGTACGAAGTCATCTAGATAAGTTTATGGATACTGTGGATAAACTGGCTGACATGGACGTTTTAATAAACGAGGATTTGCTAACGATAATGATGTTATATAGTCTATCAGCAGAATACGATAACTTCAGGGTCGCTATTGAGTCGCGAGATACACTTCCGAAGCCAGACGAGCTGAAAATTAAAATTATTGAAGAGTCTGAAGCACGACATAGCCAGAACATAATGAAAACTGAACCTGAACCCTCAGTACAAGAAGAAGCTTTGTACGCGTCTTGTAAGATATGCAAACAAAGAGGTAACATCTTTAAACGCAAAAATCATAAAATATGCACAAACTGCTGGAGGAACAATAAAGAAAAATCTAGTAAAAATAACAACGACTCTAACAAAAATCATTTTGCTACGCATTGTCTCCTCACAGGAAACAAGAATCCTATTGACAACAAATGGGTTTTGGACAGTGGTTGCACGTCGCATATGACTTATCAACAAACTTTATTTAAGAACATAAAGAGTACTTCTAGAAAATTGAACTTCGCGACAGAAGATCATACTGCAGAGATTAAAGGAATAGGTACAGTCTCGTTCACGACAAAAAATGGTGATGGTACTGCTCTTACACATCTACTAGACACACTGTACGTACCTAGTCTGTCTATTAACTTGATGTCCGTCAGCAAGATGACAGAAGCTGGCTGCTCTGTTCTTTTTACCAAAGATAAAGCTACGGTCAATAATCCAAAAGCTGGAATAACTCTAACTGCACATAAACAGGATGATGGTCTTTACTACATCAAACCTAAACATGAGCGCAACAACCTGGCCAATGATAACGATGATACGACTCCAACCATTACTAGAAAGGGGCAATCATCAAACATCTATGACTGGCACAGAAAACTTGGTCACATGAACACCAAAGACATGAAGTTAGCACTGAAAAACGAAAACTTAATTGGATTGAACTTTGATTCATCTGAAACTTTGCCAGAATGTGAAACATGCATTCAAGCAAAATTGCACCGAGTACCTGCTCCCCGTGAGAAAACAACTCAAAGAACAACAGAACGCCTTGAAATCGTTCATAGTGACGTTTGTGGGCCAATCAGAACACACACAGTAGGTGGAAACAAGTACTTCGTCACTTTTATTGATGATTTTAGTCGATACTGTCGAGTATTTATGATCAAAAACAAGAACGAAGTCTTAGAAAAATTCAAAGAGTTCAAAGAGTTAGCGGAAACGTACACAGGGAATAAAATCAAGTTTCTACAATCAGATAACGGTTCAGAATACGTGAACAAGGACTTCGACAGTTATTTAAAACGATGCGGAATACTGCGAAGGCTCACCGCACCCTATACGCCAAACCAAAATGGAATTGCTGAACGCAAGAACCGTACCCTCGTTGAAAAAGCGAGAGCAATGATGATTGAAGCACGGGCACCATTAAAATTCTGGGGCGAGGCAGTTTTTACTGCAAATTACCTATCAAACAGGAGTATAAACAATGCCATTCAGAACCAAACGCCATTTGAACGATGGGTTGGGAGAAAGCCGTGTATAAACCATCTCTACGTATTTGGCTCCAAGACATATGTTTTGATAAAAGGGAAAAATGGTCACAAATTCGCACCAAAGGCCATTCCTGGAATGTTTGCTGGTTATTCTGAAACGTCGAAAGCATTTAGAATCTTCATTCCATCGAAAAACGGTATCATGATATCAAAAGATGTAAGAGTTGTGAAGACAATGTTCTACGATGAACAGAATAAAGATGGACTCTCCGATATGTTTGATTCTGAAGAGATTCCACACCAACAACCTCAGCAAACATCGCAACAAATACCACACAAGCAAGTGGTTATTACATTTAACGGTGACGACGAAGGAGAACAGCAATCTGAAATTGACACAAATCATGAAAATGACGACGAAGCATTGCAACAAAACGTAACCAACAGAACAGAATTAGTTCAGCAAACGGAACCGACAAATAATGAAAGTGATTACGAATCTCTTTCCGGCTCTTTCGTTGATGAAAATGATGACACTGTTAATAGTGCTGATGCTGTTGAAGTCGTACCAATTCAAACGAGGTCTTTGAGAGACAGGTCTCATATCACAGCACCTAAGCGCTACGATGATTTTATTTTAGCAGCAGCTGAAAAAATTGAGAATCTTCATAAGCCAAAAGAACCTGTGACTTTCAAAGAAGCTGTTGATTCTCCTGATAAAGAAAAATGGCATGAAGCCATGCATAATGAAATAACTTCATTGATAGATAACCAGACCTGGGATTTAGTAGATTTACCCAAAGGACGAAAAGCCTTACCCTGCAAATGGGTCTTTAAGGTAAAAATGAACCCTGATGGTTCCGTCGAAAGGTACAAAGCCAGGATGGTTATAAAAGGCTACTCTCAAAAACCTGGAGTAGATTATGACAAAACTTTTAGTCCAGTGGTTCGCCTGAGCACCGTACGAGCACTGCTTGCCATAGCTGCTAGAGAGAATCTAGAGCTGCGACAGTTTGACGTATCAACTGCTTTCTTAAATGGTACCGTAAAAGAAGAAATTTACATGAAACAGCCTGATGGTTTTCAGGACAGCACGAAAAGAGTTTGCAAGCTAAAACGCAGCCTTTATGGACTGAAACAAGCGCCACTTTGCTGGAATACTTGCATAGCCGAGTTCTTGGAAAAATCTGATTTCCAACAGAGTGACGCGGATCCATGCTTATATGTTCGAGTCAGAGGACAATCTAAAGTCTTTATTGGCCTCTATGTTGACGATGGACTTATGGCGTACAACACAAAGCATGCAGGTGATGAGTTTATTAAGGAATTAAAAGCGCGATTCAAAATAACCACGAAACCTGCATCGTACTTCCTCGGAATGGAAATAAACGTGTGCAAAGACAAGACCATTACTTTATGTCAAAAGGCCTATACAAATAAAGTTTTGGAGAAGTATGGAATGTCTAACTGTAAATCGGCACCAACGCCAATGATCAAAGAAAATGATATGGGAGATGAAACGAACGCTAGTGAAAACTTTCCCTACCGACAAGCTGTGGGTGCTTTGGCATATTTATCTGTGGGCACAAGGCCTGATATTTCCTATGCTGTAGGTGTAGCATCACGAAACCTAGGAGCACCAACTAAGAAAGATGTCATGCTTGTAAAACGCATCTTCCGTTATTTGAAAGGGACACAGCAGAACGGTCTGACCTTTGTGAAAGAGTCGCCTTCACACTTAGTCTGTTACAGCGACTCAGATCATGCAGGAGACCAGAGTTCAGGAAGATCGACATCTGGAATTATGTGCTTATTCTCTGGAGCTGCTATTAGCTGGAGAAGCCAAAAGCAAACTACAGTCTCCATATCTTCAACTGAAGCAGAAATCATAGCAGCTAGCGAATGTGCACAAGAAATTATATGGTTGAATCGCCTGCTCAGCAGCCTGATTAATATGGAAAAACCAACATTAAATCTGGATAATGAATCAGCTGTAAAACTTGTGCATAATCCTAGATACGAATATCATAAGCGCACCAAACACATTCAACTGAAACATTTCTTCGTTCGTGAATGTGTTAATAACGGAGACTTCACAGTCAATCATGTTTCCTCGGAGATGCAGTTAGCCGATATGCTAACAAAGCCACTGTATGGTCCCAGACTGCAAGTTTTATGTGCACAAACGGGACTAAAGAATTTATCCATAAATTCTTAAAAATATCCGAGTATGTGAAGTGTCTACCTATCTATACAACCTACTTGATAGTGTAGATACTTTGTAGTCAAACTCTTCTATAAAATATGTGTTGGTTTGACATGACAGAATCCTTGAGATTGTCTTGAATATTAAATTAATATTATTGTAATTTCCATCTAATAGATTCACTTAAAACGACCTCAAGTATTTGTTTTCTTTATAGCAAGCACTGCACTGCCTAAAATGTTACTTGTGGTTTTTTGTAGCGCTATACTTTATCATATGATCCATTTTATTTTTCCACAATGCTTGGAGGATCTAGCTCTAGCCACAATGTAAGTTTTGAAGACAACATGAATAAATTGAGCATTGATTGATTATTATTTTAAGACAACTGGGCCGCCCAGCACTGTCGGTGCGTGGTGCGTGCATGGTGCGTGTCTGCACACGCCAGTATATTTCTCTGCTCTATGGCACACGCTTTTAGCAATGGTCTAATGAAGACAGACAAACTAAAAATAAACAATAAAGTATAAGGTGCTTTTTGGGTGCTTTGTTTGTTTTGTTTTTAATACTTCCTGGCCATGGATACTAGTCCTTCAGCCTAATACATTTTTCTTCATCGATCCTTCTTTCTCCCAGTTAAATGAGTCGTAGTCACAGTCCAAGTCTCACACAGTAAGTCACAGTCAAGTCCAATCATACCCTAGTAAAGTCGTGGCAACTTTACTACAAGCTCCTTCGGAGTTTTGGAAACAACACGAAAAGACACGTTTCACTACATTATATCACTTGCCCACACTTTTGCTCATAAATCAGCACTTAATGAATAAAACGCCACCATTTTTATGCATTAATACTCGAAAAAACACAAGTTTTGGAAAATAATACAATGCAGCGACATGATTTTCTCGCGTTCCCGCCAAAACTCCCCCTTTTTGGGTGCTTTGCTGCAGTGTTTCCACTTTTAGGGATTTCTCCCTTTTTTAGGGAATAATTACTAATATTATGTAAGGTTTAGGGACATTTCATTTCGACAGGGATTTAGGGAGTTTTGGGGAAAAATTGATCTTAATGTGACAATCCTTTTATTTATGGTCTCGAAACTCGTAATGAATGTAACCCGTCTAATAGTTTTATTTGACTTTAATTTTGCTATGACCGTAGTTACAGACGACCTAGGAACTAAGTCGTATTATACCAACAGTTGATGTGTTTTTCATTCTGCATTGCAGGATAATAGCGATAAAATGTTATATTATTCGTCCGAGTGAGTACATATCCAATGTTGAGTGCAGCAAAAAACTGTAAAAGTAGTGCTTCGGCTTCAAATTAGGTTTTTTTTTCTTTATTATGTTCATCATCCCTAAACCAAGGAATTTAGATTTTGTTAGGGAATTTTACTGATAATATGAAAACAAACTAGGGAAAAACCAATACTGAAAGTGGAAACACTGCTTTGCTGTCATGATTTTTAGACAACAACAGGAGTTTTGGCGGGAACGCGTGAAAATCATGTCGCTGCATTGTATTATTTTCCAAAATTTGTTTTTTCGAGTATTAATGCATAAAAATGGTGGCGTTTTATTCATTAAGTGCTGACTTTAAAGCAAGAGTGTGTGCAAGTGATATAATGTAGTGAAACGTGTCTTTTCGTGTTGTTTCCATAACTCCGAAGGAGCTTCTAGTAAAGTTGCCACGACTTTACTAGGGCATGATTGGACTTGACCATGACTTACTGTTTGTGACTTGGACTGTGACTACGACTCATTTACTTACATTAACTGGAGAAAGACGAAAGAAGGATCGATGAAGAAATATGTATTCGGCTGAAGGACTAGTATCCATGGCCAGGAACTATTAAAAACAAAAAACAAACGTCATGATTTTTAAAACGTCATTATCAAAACAATAAATGAAAACCCAAACAAAAAAATAACCTCAAAAATCTAAATTACAAGCTCCTTGTTTTACAGTTTTAGATTAAAGATAAAGCGAAAAATAAATAAAAACTCAATTACTATATTGACTAAGTTCTACTAAAATGGATGTAGGAGAGTTGCTCTCTTTTAAGGTATAAGTAGTTATTTAGTGTGGCAATTTAGTGATTGTTGGAATCAAAACGAGTAAGTAAATCCTAAGACTAATATTTTATGTCCAGCCGACGCCAACTCCAAAAAGACATAATGATGATGATAGTGGGGACTCCGACGACGAACCGTCCAAGTCAAAACTGCGACGCATCACCAAACCTAGGCCAGAGATATCACTACAGACTCTCGGCAGAAATTTAACCAAAGAACCTGCTATATCTGACAGGGAAAAAGAAGAGATTCTAAGATATGTAGAAAACGAAGTCACAGAGGTATAGTATTGTCATATTCAACAGGTACATATTTAGGTAAATTTGGAATAGAGATACCCATAATAAACCTTAGCTAACGCAAAGGCTACTTACCTAGGATATATACCAGGAAATATATGTATACAGTATCTACCTGTAAGATAGTGAGTGAAACTGCAGAGCAATTCAATTCAATTCTTTATTTAATTTAAACATGTAATTTACAGACATGTCCAAATCAGTAAATGCTGTAACTAAGATGGGCGAGGAGTATAGCACTGAATCTGATAGCTATGATAGTATGTAAACTTGTAAATATGAACATTGCTATGTTACAGGGTGAAGTTCTAGACGAGACTGCGGTAAAGAAGCTTGTTTTGAATTTTGAGAAAAAAGCTTTGAAAAACAGAGAAATGCGTATAAAGTTTCCAGATCAGCCTGAAAAGTTTATGGACAGTGAAATTGATCTACATGAAGCACTACAGGTTATTTTGTTATACTTCTGCTTGTGTGACTAATTTCTACTTAAATTATGATAAATATATTTATATAATAATAATTACCGAAAAGATACCTTACTACAAATACAAACCAGAATCAGTTCTTGAAAACAATGAGTATCGACTCTACTGGGACAATACCATAATCACCGATAAGACCATACACTACAATAGGCCAGATATTACTGTTTTAGACAAAGCCAATAAATCTGCTTTCCTAGTTGCTGTTGCCATATGTAACACCCACAACTTACAATCCAAGCACACCGAAAAAATTGCTAAATACATTGATCTATTCATAGAAATTAAGACCCAATGCTGCAGCTAGCTAACACAAGAACCATTCCCATAGTTTTATCTACTACAGGTGTTATACCAAAAACATTAGCAACCAGTCTGGAAACACTCGACATCCAACCAGCAACGTTTAAAACACTCCAAAAAGCAGTAATCCTCAATACTTGCAGAATTGTTAGGAACTTTTTTCACTATCTTAGCACTTGGCTTCTGCCCGTGCCAATAATGCACCTCCATATCGGAGTGAAAACATATGTTTAAAATAATAATAATAATATTTATTTCCATTTACAAAGCCACTTAAAATATAAAGTATTCATTAAGTTTTATTTGTTTCTTAGTATCACATACAAATATTTTATTGCTAACACCAAATCAAATTTCATTACGTAGTATGTCACAAAAAATTAATCACTTACTAAAATTAAATAATAATTATAAAAATACGTTAATAATCTCTTATTTTGAAATAAGCTGCAATGTCATAAAACATATTCTCTTGTAACCACGCTCTGAGCTTGGTATTGAAGCACCCGGTGGAAGGAGCATCCCGAATGGATGCTGGTATACAGTTGTAGATCGCGGGCCCCAAAATATACACTGACCTCTCCGACTTGACGAGACAGTGCAACCGGGTTATCAGTCGGTCTTTCTTTTTATTGCTTCGTAAATCTAACTTGCTGTGAACGCCCCTACGTTGAAACGTTTCTAGGTTTACATGGGTGAATAGGGCTATCTGGTAAATAAACTTACACAGCAAGGGCAGTATCTGAAGTTCCCTAAATAGTTCTTACTTACCATACTTCGGGGACTGTGCCTTTTGTCGAACCTTATCAGTTTTTGTCAACTAATACTTATAACATAAAACACTAATAACTTTACAATTAAACAATAAACTTATACTACGCCATGCGACGGCGGCGGCGTAATGTAAAGCTTGTTAGTAACTGTGAGTGACGGTAATTATTTTCTTGCAGGAGCTGAGTGCAGTTGCTACAGTGCCTGATCAATATCCCTTGCTTGTTGAATTGAAATGTGTGAATTCTATATTGGAGTTGCTTTCACACGATAACACTGACATATCCACTAAGGTGGTCACTCTTTTGCAGGTAAGCAGTGTTTTGCATAAGTATGTCATAGAAATAATCATTAATTTTATCAGTAACCAGTAGTCATAATATATATGCAATGTGTAACAAAAAGGTTCAACCATACTGAAGGGTATGTATGTACTCATCATTATGAACAACGTTTACTATGGGGCCAACATCGAAATCGCGAAAAAACAAACAGCTGTTCCATACAAAAAAGTTCAATGACCGTGGCAAAATGTATGGAACAGCTGGTTTTTTATCATGATTTCAGTGTTGGCCCCATAGTAAAAGTTGTTCATAATGATGAGTACATACATGAAGTACATACATACTGAAGTGTTTCAGTATTGTTGAACCTTTTTTTACACATTGTATAAATATAAATAAATATATATGTTGCTTTAGTTGTATCTCTTCTGAGTTTGGAGGCTAAAAGGAGACCTCTGATATTCTTGATTAACCTGATCCTCACTATCTAGGATGTGATGATATTAACATGTTTTGCTCTAAGACCCCATAAATCCTATACAAAAGGTAAAGTGGTATCTAGAAACAATTCATATAATGAAGTCTAACCACAATTTGTGTTTGTGAAAATGACATGCTATAGACAATTGTTGAACAGGTTTTAATCAAGCCAGTCTGTGAGTTTTGTTTTATCATCAATAATAACGCCTATCTTATGGTAATTTTAAAAATCCACCTTGACATGAAGAAGGAGATTTATTCAAATGAAATCTTACAGGAATTCACAGATGTAGATATTCTTCATGAGAGTGAGGAAGGCGCCGAAGATCTGATCACTGCTCTGGCCGAGGCAGAGGCTCCGGCACTGCTGCTGCACAACCTGGCTCGGCTGGATGAGCAAATGCCCGATGAAAGAGATGCCGTTCATAACACACTCGGTATTGTTGAGAATATCACAGAATTTCGACCGGAGCTCTGTGCTGATGTTGCTAAACAGGGTTTCATGCAGTGGCTACTTAAAAGACTGAAGGTAATGCTACCCAACACAATCATCTATAAAAGTTCTCATAACATTCACAAAACAATTGCAACCAACATTAGATTGTGCATGGCAACTTTGCCATCCATTGTGCTAATGTGGCCACCACACCACGCTCGCATTTGCACCAGGCGCAGTTAGGCGGGTTTGAATAATTGCTTTTTGTTAATATATGACTTGCATTTTCTTAACGTCTGAGGTAAAAACAAATGTGTCATTTTCTTTTACAGATGAAAGTACCATTTGATGGGAACAAGTTGTATGCAACAGAAATATTATCTATTCTGTTGCAAAATACTCCTGAGAACCGGAAATTGCTAGGAGAGCTTGATGGAATTGATGTATTATTACAACAACTTGCTGTAAGTCATTCTTAGATTATGTGGTCGATTTTAAAGGTTTTAGTTGACATTACTAAACTAACTAAAGTATTGCTGTCCTTAGCTAGCATGTCTGATAAAAAAGGGATAGCAATATTTATAGTTTAGATTATTAACAAACTTCTTTGAATGACTATAACTTCATGATAGACAGTGAAAATTATAGACAACTTGATAGCTTCCATCACATTCGCGAGGCTGTCGTTGCTCATATCACTTGTTATCATGTAAAATATACCTACTAGAAAGAGGCCCAACTTTCTAAAAGAAACAACACACATCAAACATTTGTCTATTGTTTTCTCTGACTCCGTGTCAGAAACATTTTTAGGTACCATCATCACAATCAGCTTATGATAGTCCACAGCTAAGCAACAGCCTCTCACTTGGTACATTCAACCAGATCTTCGAGTTTTCGCTCTCAACCACTGTCAACTATTTTACCTATACCATCACTATCTCCATCCTTCATGGTATAGTTAGGTTTTTGGCGATCTTTTTAGTGTTTTACATACCGTTGATGCCATGCTCGTTTTGCTTGCAGTTTTACAAACGTCACGACCCGAGCGGCGCGGAAGAGCAAGAGGCAATGGAGAACATGTTTGACTCCCTGTGCTGCGCACTCATGGAGCCCGCCAACCGCGATCGCTTCCTGCGAGGCGAAGGGCTACAGCTCATGAACCTTATGCTCAGGTACAAAGCCCCATTTTTGTATAGCATTTTAGGTCGTGTGACACTGGCCACACTTCTTGCTTGCGTTCGAATTTCTACCTTAAATAAATGGTAGTAAGGTTAGGTTAGGTTACCTATTCTCATTCTTCTCTTTCTAGTAGTATCTTCACACGCAGATACATATTTAGATCTCATGTAGATTATATCGCCTTCATTGGATCGCAATGGTAATATTAAGGTAGATAATAAACTTTTTTCGGCGTTATCCTGCTTGTAAACTATCTATCAATATAGCTCAATTCCTACCGGCATCATTTTTTTTTACACGTAAACGTTTACTTCATGAGCTAATTAAATAGTGACGATCACGAAAAAAAACTGAATAAATATAACTACGACCTATAATAAATAATCTGTCTGTAATACTAATACATAGTGGGACCGTTTGAATGGGTCCTCGCCTGCGCAGTATGAGGCGCGGGGGAAGATGTCAAAGATGATCGAGGGAGGAGCGGGCGGCAGGTGGCGGTACCACTATAGTTCCTACAGTAAAAACCTTTTTAATTTATAGAGAGAAGAAAATGTCCCGGAACGGTTCCCTAAAAGTTCTGGACCATGCGCTCGCGGGCCCCGACGGGCGCGACAACTGCAACAAGTTCGTAGACATCCTCGGCCTCCGCACCGTCTTCCCTCTCTTTATGAAGACGCCGAAACGGAAAAGAGTGTTGACTGTGGACCAGCATGAAGGTAATTTTGTATTACGGTAGAATTCGGATAGTGCGACCGTCAAGAGAGCGTCGATATTACGGCATACTAACCGGATAACGTAAAATAGGAACGGGTTTACTTTGTAATCTGGATGAAAATAAAACTTGGCCTTGAATCGTTGAAACCAATAGCTTTGATGAAGAATTTAAGTAAATATAGTATGTTTATTGAAAAAATAATTTATATCGGTTAATCATGTTCTAATATATGAGCGTTTCAAACTTTTTGTTAAAGACAACTCTGTCCCTTTCCCACAAAACAAAAAATTATGTTAAGCCTTACTTGTCAGAATATAATGTAATTGGAGTACAGAGAAGTGCCGTCACGATTTGCTGTTTCTTCTCTCTGTCTAGCATGATATTAAAATGCTTATAAGTTGCTTATTTTTGCTCAGAGTTTCATTTTCTTTTCAGTAATCAGCTATATTTATGCGCCACATTTTAATAGGACAATAAAAAAACCAGTCATCTAGTCATCTAGTGTTAAACGGACTACTAGTTGTTTTTTTACCATTTGAATACCTAATCGGCATGTTTGGCTTACAGAGCACGTGGTTTCAATAATAGCGTCGATGCTGCGCAACAGCCAAGGCAGCCAGAGGCAGCGGCTGTTGGCCAAGTTCACGGAGAACGACCTCGAGAAGGTCGACCGGCTGCTTGAGTTGCACTTCAAATATATGGATAAAGTGGATCGCACTGAAAAAGAAATGGAGGTAAGAAAACTGATCTGGCTTTGACTCATTTTAGTTTTTACGGGATTCATCATCGTCATCAGCTCGGAGACGTCCACTGCTGAACGAAGGCCTCCTCATTAGACCGCCAGTGTACACTGTGTACTTGTGCGTGTTAACGGTATTACTCATGTTTAATTAAGTCAGATACTCCGACTATAGTTTCGATCACATCTGGGACCATTTTCAAGAGAGAAAACAGAGCAAGACGCGGTTGCGGCCGCGTCCTGCTTCGCACTAAACCTATTAAAATCATGAAATTAGTGATGTAATTTATCTGGATTATGCGTAACGGTATCGATAAAATAGTCAGCTGTTCCATAGAAACATGTCATTCACCTTTGATAAAATATATTTAAATGACTGTTCAATATACTTACATATTTTTTTAACAGGCTGAAGGCGAGGATTTAGATGACGATGCGCAGTATTTGAAAAGGTTATCAGGCGGATTATTTACTCTGCAGCTCATAGACAGAATCATTTTAGAGGTATGTTCACTCACTTAAAGCTTCACAAAATAAGTTAAACTTATTTACTTACTGCTTGTCTTTTAAACTAATATGTCATCAGGTATGTACAGCGGGTCCTCCAACGATAAAGCAGCGCGTGCAGCGCGTGCTGTCCCTTCGCGGCGGATCCTTGAAGATCATCAGACACGTTATGAGAGGTAGGAATCTCATTCCCCATATAACAATATAAATATTTCATATTTTGAACTGGAAGGAGCCCACCTGGGAATGTGCCACACCTTTGCTTGTTACACAACCGCCAAGCAGTAGTGTGCAAGCATTACTGTGTATCGGTTTGAAGTCCAATGTTACCAGATAGCCATAGATAGATTACCATGATAGATGTGAGTTCCAATATCTCAGGATGACGAGCGCAGTGCAGTGCGGCGCAGAATTTTGGTTCTGAATTTCACAACAGGAAATATGCATGGTTTTTTTTGACGCACAAAAGAGGTGACTCGCATCAAAACAACACATCGAAATTACAATTTTAATATGTGCATATATAACGAAGTTATACACATTTTAGTTTTATGTTAGACAGGGTGGGCCCTATACTAGCAAATGACGCCAAACTCCATGATTCCAAACAAATTCTATACTAGCACGTGTTTTGCTAGAAAGGGACAGATGAATCCCTCCCAAATACTTTATTTGAGGACTTTACCAGCCGATTTCAATATTTTTTTCGATGCAAGCATTAGATTCAGTTAAACTTTCCACTTATGCTTATTATTTTTAATAATCAAAACACATGCATATTATAAGTCGATGGATCCCAGTGAAGAAAAATGTACTTACTGTCCTACGCGTACAGTACTAACAATGTAGGGACTTTTACAGTAGAAACTTTATTACTTTTATATTATTTTATTAATAATTTAAATTAATTTAATTCAATATAATATTTTAATATTTTTACCCAATTTTAAATGACATGTAACTACAGAGTTATCAATAAAGTATTGTATTGTACAATATAATGTGCAGTATAAAGGAAAATACAGTACTACAGTTTGGGTAATGCGCCTCAGTAATTATATCTTATTTTATCAATCTACTTTTATCTCTATCTCGAAACACGAAAATTGCCAAAGTGCATAATTTTCATCGTAGTACTGTACAATATGGGTGTTTTACAATCCAGAGTATACACTATACAGGTACCTTCTAGCTAAGCCTGTATAAATATTGTCTGGGTGTGGACAAGCGCCAGCCTATTTAGATTCAAACGAAAGTCAACTTTATCGTGCAATTCTAATACAATCAACCGCCATTCATTGCACTATAATAATTAGCTTAGAACTGATTTTAAACTGAAGAAAGATGATAAATAATATATGCTAGCAAAGAACTTTCTAGAGCAGCGGTTCTCAAACTTTTTTGGTAACGGAACCCTACAATAAAACAATAATTTTTAACAAAGTATGCCAATTATTTGAATGAACAAAGTATACTGTGGTGGGTAGCGACTTAAGTTCGGCTGCGCCTTGTGACTCGTGATACGCCGCGTCAAAACGGTCGACCAGAGAGAGGCGATTTGTTTTTTTTTTTCTAAATTCTTGCGGAACCCCTACCACACACACTACCACTACACACTATCGCGGAACACACTTAGAGTATGGCTGTTTTAGAGCCACCCATCTATTGCTGTAGCTGCACTGCAGTAAACAACTTTTCTATTTGGCAGAGTACGCGGGTAATCTCGGAGACGCCGGCAGCGAGGAATGGCGCCAACAAGAACAACAGCACATACTACAACTTGTAGATAAGTTCTAAATAAAGTAACCTAACTCACGTAGTCTCGGTTTTTCATTTCACAAATAATAGAGGCAGGGCAGTGCCGTAAATAGCCTTTTATGCGCCCGGTGCGAGCTTCTATAATTGCGCCCTTGAAAATTTACGGCATAATTTCATAAGCCCCTATTTACGGCACTGGGGGGTTACGCCTTGAGACTCGACGGAGGAAATATATATGCAGGAAATTTGACAGTGGTTGGAAACGAAAAGTTGAAGAACGGGGTATGTTGTTTGCATTAATTGCACGTGGTCCTACCGCTTAGTGCTACCGGTAGAAGCAGGGGTAAAGGCATGTGACATTTTGGCCTAGTTCAAACAAAGAAGTATGAGGAATTTGTACCACTAGGCCACCACTTTTGTAGGAAATGTCTTAAGCCTTGTTTTACCGTGGTACTACTTAAAACATGAATGGACCTGTTGAATAACCCATAGAACTACCCGTGCACCTACACATTAAAATGTTCGCAACAAAAATATTGCCCGTGATACTATTATTAGGACCAAGGAATATTATTTTTTCATACTGGTGGAATCACGGGTAAAATAAAATTCCTTGGTCTTACCAGTAGGAGTACGACTTAGTAATACGAGCAATCAATCGTTGTATGCCTATGTTCAGCAGTGGGCTATGATAGAGTGATTATCACAATGAGGAGTTAAACTAGAAATCCTGTACTAAATATTTTAATCAATTTAAAAAAATATCAACAGAACAATGTATAACATACACAACAATGGCATAAAATAATGCAAATCATCATCTGCACGAACTTTAAAAAATCGTGCTCAGAAACATAAATTTGTGCTCTCTTGTTTGAATATTCTAAAAAGGTTTAGGATCACTGGTATAACGAGGAACTTCAAAATAATACACTCATAGCTTTCTATGTTATTGTCTCTTACATTACAATATTCGATGTCAATTTTTTTAAAGTTATTCACCTCGCAAGTAATAGGTAAGCTATAATAAACCAACATATACTTACGTATTGCTAAGTTTTATAAATTATGTGATAACTTCTCGATAAGTACATATATTAGCTGTTACTAAATAATATTTAGATTTTACCGCACTGTCAAAGACACCAAGCGAACTAACAATTAATTATAACTAAACGTATAAAATCCGTTAAAGTACCGTACCAGTATACCGTTAGTAAAACTATGATTAAAAATAGATAAAATAGTTTGGTGCACAAAATATTTTTTGATGTGCGTAATAAATTCAAAAGTATAACGTGATAGGCGCCCTGGCAATGAATTACACACGCGTGGACAACACTAGCTCAATCAAATGATTCACTAGTTTTGACACGTGGAGTTATAGTGTCCGGTCGCCGCCGCTCATTCGATGTCATTTAGGCCAGGACCAACCGAGCGTAATGTAGTGACGGGGCGGGATACAAGAAGCGTTTTTACGTCACGTAATAATCAAATCGAATCAGCACATATCTCATATTTCGTCGTCGTACAAACAGGAATTTTTGAATAAAGTTAAACGCTGTTGTAAGTCACGTTAACAAAAGTCCAAGGAGGAAGGCCACTCATATTGCGCCGACGCGTGGCACAACCTGGACTATCGTATGAAACCGAAAGCAGCGGAAGTTACGCGATACAAAAATGCGACTCACGGCTCACGAAATCATGCTCGCTTGGGCTTCAGCCTACAACATAAAATTCGCTACGTACAACCTACAAAATTACGCTCGTTTGGAGCCAGCCTTAAATATGACCGGCTATGAATGGGCCGAGATTTAATGTTATACCCAATACTGTCTTAAAACTTGTAACTGGTTTGAGTTCAAGATTTTTGAAGGATTGGTGCAACAAACTAACTATATTTAAATGCTCTATGGAAATATAATTATCACAATGGCAGTATTGCCACAACTACTCCTTCCATTTTGCTCTATAAAATTTGAGAATTTATCTATAAATTAGATTTGTTGGCAATGCTGTTTAACCTCGTATAACTATTTAACACTATGTAAAATATAACAATGAAACGTTAAAAACTAAACATAAAATCGGTTAACATAATCTTGTAGTAACTGTGTAAAATACTATTGTTGGTAAAATAAATGCGTTGCGTGTCTTACATCTGATGCAAAACATTCGAGTATCCAATAACATTTTTTTTTTGTAACTCAATGAAAATCCAATAGATAAGGGCTCAAACATAATATATGCGTCCGCGCGGCCAAGCGTCGCTGCCACTGAAGAGAGAAGTGAATAGAACGGAAATGTGCCGGGCCACGCTAGCCGGCATTAAGTCTATTTAGACTTAATGACAATTCTTCCAATATACATGTTTTTAAACTGAGAATACTCAAAAAAGAAAATTTAAAAAGACGCGTAGGAAACCAAACCACATTGCATAGTAATTAGATTAATTTTAATCTGTTGCAAAATGGCATTACGAGCGTTTTACTTCAAATGCGCGACCAACGTTCTATCTAAGGAGTAGGGCTTTCGCTTTTCTGTGGGCGCAGCCACTAAACTGTGAGATTACACAAAACGATATAGATCGAATTATAGCTATAGCGGATCGGCCGAACGCAGACGCGCGGCTGGCTCGCTTGCGAGTTTGTACGTGTTTAGTAATATCCCTGCATTTGAAGCGGCCGGTCGCGCTTGCGAAATGTTCGGCGGTGCGATCACTTTTATACAGGGTAAGTTCTAATTAGTTAGCATCCTTTTAAGGGCATATTCTGTACATCAAAACAAACAACTTTTACTATGGGGCCAACATTCAAATCGCAAAAAAACAGCTGTTCCATACATTTTGCCCAAGGTCGATGAACTTTTTGTATGGAACAGCTGATCTTTTTTTTGCATTTTCAATGTTGGCCCCATAGTAAACGTGTTTGTTTTGATGTACAGAATATGCCCTTAAAGGACGCTAACTGATTAGAACTAACCCTGTATAATGTGCAAAGCGGCAGATTCACGGCCGCTGTTTTGCGGCTGGGACGCGCGGCCGCGCCGCTTCATATGTTTTAGCCCTTAGTCTATTGACGCCGGTTTTGTCTCCCACAACTCTGCTCCACGTACTTTGTATTATCACTGGAATGCTAAAAACAAACTTGGGGCACACTGCAGGCCATATTCCTTTACAAATACGCAGTACATTACATTGCTATCCGTACGTTAAAAACCTCAAAGTACTACGTAAGGCATCAACTGACTACGTTAATAATAAAATTCTGAATGCATTTACACTACGCACTGTAGTGCAAAAAATTACAATGATAATGCAAACCGAAAGATTTTCTAAGAAAATCGAGAAACAGCGTAACGTAAATGCCTCCAGAGATAGTTTGCTAAGGTGCGTCCGACACAGAAGGCACTACATGGGAATCGAGTACAGCTGATGTAGTTAGGGGCAGTCCTTGCCCATCATCTTGGTGAAGGCTTTGGGAATGTCTTCATTTGTCTTAGAGACGTTGCTGCCGCCGAGCAGAGACGGCGCCGGTATGGAGCCTGTTTGGATACCGTGCGCAGTCTTCAGCAAGTCGTAGTTGATCTTTTCGGTGACTACCGAGTCTTTCCTGAAAAAGTTAATGCACGGTAAAAAAGAGTGCAAAATCTCTAACATCGCTTTTGCGTGATCGTTTACTACCCCCTCCAACCAAAGATTATATAATACTATACTACTAACTTAACTAAGAATATCAAATATTCTAGGTTGGTCCCACTCCTTTACATTCCGGATGACAGAAAAGGAGAATATGGATCCGAACGGAAATCTTTTCGATTAGTACCACAGACTAGGTAGTGACACTATTCATAATCATGTCTCGTCAACGACATCTTACGGGTTGTTATGAACATGTTTTTTTATTGGCTGTCAGAAAACCGCCCATTAGCCCAGTCTCCGAAACCCAGCATTTAATTCAGAAAAAACTAATTTTACCATCCTTTAGGGATCACTGCGAGTGTACATTCAAAATGGCGACTAATTTCGAGCGCTACGTTACCCGCCATCTTGATTTTAAGGGGGTTTCTGCAATATTTCGGCCATTTTCAACTTGTCGAGAAAAATCATAAGGACTAAAGTTGTTTATTATCAAAAGGTCATAACACCCAACCTGTCAATCAAAATTTTATTTATGGATAAAAAATAAATTAATTATGTATTACATTTTATTTAATAGGCTCGCGTTTACCTGCCATCTTGCCAGATGAAAAAAAAAGGGGAATGAAGAAAGAAAGTGAAAAGAAAAAAGAAGGAAAGAGAGTGGAATCAAACCGCTTCTTACGGGTTTTGGTATATCAACCATGATACCCGGGGTTACTTTTTCGAGGACCTGGCCGCCCGATAGAAAAATATAAGATCATGCAAATCCGAAGCACACTATACGAAATGTATCCGATAAAATACCGACAGGCTACTTTTCGACGATGTTCAAGACTCTGTAGCTTAGCCCGAACCAGGGAATCGTTGCTTATGATTCTCTTGTTTCTGAATGAGGTTCCACAGGAGAAACTTTTCACAGATGGCGCCAGCGGCGGTCCGGATGTGACAAAATCAAGTTTTGTTGTTAATCGTTTGTATACCTATCTGCTCTTGATGAGGGCGCTGTCGAAAATCTAGTCCAAGGAAAAATACTGGGTACTGTGCCTTGTTTTTATCTATGCAGCTGTTGACGGCCTGAAAATACATTTGTAGGTTAGATAGATGTTTACATTTTATGTTGGACAGAGTTTTAATTAGCAAGGCAAACGATTGCTATACAAACCAGTAATACAGATTTTCCCTGGTGATCACAGTCTAAAAAGAGTAAAATCATTAAATTGTAGAAAAAGAACAACAAAATTATATGAGATTGACAGTTGACTATGGCCGCTTCGACGATGTGCCACCTAGCGGAAACAAATCGCAGTGTGAATCCCCACTGACCCGCGCTGACAGCAAAACGCGCGAGGTTCGCCGGTGCTACTCGAACACTGTCTTATTATACGCTATTATGAATGTCCGAGCCGGCAAACCGCACGATACTAATCGCGTTGTACAGTTTCGCGCAGGTCATCAGCGCGATTACAAGCCGCCCTATCCGTCCGCGCTGACGAAAACTGTGACAATGGACTCGGCCTCATTGATTCCAACGCTTCGACCTGGTACTTAGCCGATCCATCCCAAAAGTACAAGCAGGCAGGCATAAGGCATAAAGACTCACTTGTAGTCGGGGTGGTGTGTGACGAAGTTCCGCATCCAGGTAGCCATGGTGGAAATTTCCCCGGAGGCGCGCCGCTGGATCAGCTTCAGGTACTGCTGCACGGAGCAGTGCGTGTCCGCGTCCACGTCCATCCCGGACAGGTATGACTCGATCAGCGGGATCAGCCCCGGGAATATGCCGGACTGAAACAAACGGAGAATTTTTAGTTACCACTTTATTGCCTAGTAGATAGTCCTTATTTATTTCAATACCTTAGCGGAGTTAACTTTCTGTACGCAGTACTATTATTTATTCTGTGCCAATACACTTGTATCACGCTTGGCAAAGTTGAATTACATACCTTCAAATTTATCATATAGGAATTGATTAGAATCACACCCTATCGTCGTCTCCTGCGTAGCATTAACAGGAGCGAAGTTCCTACAGCTTCAGAAAAGTCATCAAAAAAATGTGAACGGTACCTTCCCGTTGACGATCTCGTCGATAGTCATCTCCGCGTAGAGCTCGTTGGTGTCGGGCGCGTGCGGCGCCACGCTGCTGGGCGCGCCCACGTCGCGCCGGAACCAGAACTTCTCACCCAGCACGGCGCCGCGCCGCTGCGCGCGCTGCATGTTCTCGTCCACCTAAACACACAGCAACCACGCTCCGTAAGGGCTTCCTCACACCGATGCAGCGGCCGCCATTCTAGCCGCTTCCACAGGCCGTACTTTACAGCGGAGCCGACTTTCGAACGATATTGAACCTTATTTCAAACAATATCGTTCAAAGGTCAGCTCCGCTCGAATACGCAAATCTTGCGTACGATTCAAAAATAATGCCCCTGGGCAGATTCACTCATAGAAAACGCGTCTAATCGTAGATATATCTAAAACTACCACAATGGCAGCGGCCATGGAAATGGGGGCCAGAGAGGGCCAAATGTTCTAAAATCTATCGGAGGGGGAGCCCCCCTGGGCTCCAATTTTACTACCTGATAAAGAAGGTTTCTCTGTGCTTTCCTACACAGACCTTTGTTTTTTCTTAAATGAAAAAGCGCTTGTACGGAAGAAAAATTGTCAGAGAGATTTGTGTTTCGTCTTGTAACTGCAATAAATTGACCGGAGAATTAATGTTGAATTAAGTACTACCGAAAGTGCGCGTGACCTTGTGCACCTAGTTATTGTTCATACCTTAGTTATTGCCTTTAGTTAGACTATGTACCTAGGTTGAAGTACATACCTTACTGATCGGCATGACGAAGTTGAGATTGTAGGACAGGATGACCCTCGTCAGTAGAACCACGAAACAGACGTAGGCGGCATTCTCAAAGTCGGTGAGCTGCGCCTCGCACGGCCTGAACTCGACTCGCCAGCCGATGGGAGAGTTGGGCGGAGGCGGCTTGAACCGCATCGTCTGCCAGTTCGTGGACTGGATGTTCTGAAAGAAAACAATGCAGTTTAAAATAATGATCACGGAATAGAACAATTTCTAAGTCGCAGTGAAGAGTATGCCTGAGCACATCCTCCATAACTGTATAATTATGCTAATCGACTAAAGCGTTCATGGCGCCGTCTGTCTGTGTGTGTGTTTTTGAAGTTGTAAGACAATCGCAATCTGCTTATAAAGACCGCCTCAGATGATACTACATGTGGACCACAGAGTAATAGAAGATGTGGATGGTCACGGTTTCGATCAACGGAGCTCACGTATCTGCGGCGACTTTGCTAGTAATGAAATGAAACACATGTCACAAAATTAACAGATCTCTGTGTGAACCGAAGTAGTCCTGTGTCGATCGTGATTGATCGAATCAAAACGATCGAATCGCGCTTTCTGCGATTCAACACCAACCGGTTTCGTCTCGGTTTTCTTCGATCAATCTCGGTGAAATTGCGTACCTAGCAAAATTTAACTTTATATTAATAGCCTTAAGCCTTATTTTTATTTGTAGGTTCTCGATACCGATGAAAGACGTTTTGATCGAATCTTTTTGCTCGGTCACTTGGCTCGTCAGTTACGAAAGATCGAGATTTCCGAAAATGACCGACCGACACAGGACTAAACCGAAGTATGAAAAATCGCCGCAAACACGTGAGCTCCGCTATATTTTGCTAAGTCGGACCCGGCTACCATAGATCGAATCGACCTAAAACGGCAAACGAAACGTTTGCGAGTTTTAACACCTAGCTAGCGCCATCTTGTATTTTTTTGGGATCTAAAGAAACAAACATAATAACCATTTAAGGTTTGGCTTGAGAAATGACGGTATATCTACAATTTATCAATTTTCTGATTTTTCCCATAACAACTGTTACAATAGCTTGCTTCTTGCCAAATTTCATGAATCTAGGTCAACGGGAAGTACGCTATGAATTTTGATTTAGTTTACTCTAAAAAACTCGCAAAAATGAATGAATGTTATCTGAAACAAAAATATACGAAACGATTATTATACGAAACGTTGTTAGTTCAAGTGAAATTAAATGAAACGGCGGGGACCCGATATGAAGTGCCACCATAAGACAAGTTGGTGCTAACCTCAAAGTGGTCGGTGTCGTTCTGGTCGTCCTGGTGAACGCGCTCCGAGAAGAGCGAGACGGTGTCGCGTATGAAGAGGTGCGCCACGTGCATCGCCAGCGGGTGGTCGATGCCGCCCTCGCGCAGCCGCCGGTAGATCGCCGGGTCGTGCGTCAATGGAATGTCGTTGTATCTGAACGAATGAGGTTTTATTTTATTTCGATGCTGACTATCCCATGAACAAATGATTACATATAACAGATTAAAAAAAAAAGTTTAATAATTTTTTTTTACCAAAATTAGTTTTGTTTTTTGTTTCAGGTTAGGTTCAATTTTAATTAAAGTTGATAGTTACAGTAGATTTTAGTGTGTCCCTTCATCCTATAAGTACTCGAAACGATATTGCAGCGGAAAAACACTATAAATTAAAACAAATTTTGGTAACAATGGACTTCCGCAAAGTAACGCCTGAATCAATCACATATATTATTTTTGTTTTAAGCACTATGAAATCGAATAAAAGAGCAGATTGATACATGTTACCGTCGCATTTATTACTTTAGTGTAGTTGTTAGAACAACTTTCTACATCAGCCCCGTATTCTGACTCTGGTTTTGATTCGGAAATTGATTCTATCTGTACGATTCAGATTGCAGAAAACGGTAGTGGTGAGTGTAGTTTTCGAATCGAATTCTATTCGATTGAATTCAAAATACGGGGCAGTACATGGAACTCTCGGAAAACTGGATCTGTTTATGTCCTAAAACTGCTCCCAGAACCACCGGAGGACGGGCAGCAACGTCTTCTAGGTTAATGTTAGTGAGCATTCTGCTATCCCCAAGCCACCTGCCAAGCGTGGCGATTATGACATTTAAGGGGAGGCCTTCGTCCAGCAGTGGACGTCTTCTGGCTGATGATGATGTCAGGGAACTCACTTCTCATGTTGCGGTGAGAGGTAGGAATCGATGGAGTCGTAGCGCGACTTCTGTATGCGGAACTTGTTGTTCTTGAGCGGCTTGAGGCCGCGCTCCTCGCGCGTCCGGCAGTCCACCGACGCAGAGATCACGTTCCAGCGGCAGTCCACGTCCGTCAGCACGCCGCGGTAGATCGGAGACGCCGCCGACAGCGCCAGCTAATCACCATTATTATACATTTAGAATATATTGTGACGCTCTGCATGCTAGGCCAGTGACATCACTGAAGAGAGAAGTGAATAGAACGGAAAAGTGACGGGCCGCGCTAGCCGGCATTCAGTGTAAATGCGCTTAATGACAATTCTACCAATATACATGTTTTTAAACCGAGAATACTCAAAAAGACAATTTAAATAGACGCGTAGGAAACCAAACCACATTGTGTCGTAATAAGATCAATTTTAATCTGTTGCAAAATGGCATTTCGAGCGTTTTACTTCAAATGCGTGACCAATGATTGGCATTTTTTCGTCGTAGTTTCTATACAATTAATTGTGAAACTGGTGACAGTTACCATACAGTTTCTTTACAACATTGTTTCGATTGCCGTTCTACCTAAGAAGTAGGGCTTTCGATTTTCTGTGAGTGACATCTTGTATCATAATTTTAGATTCAGCCGACGACGCTACGCGACTGTGAGTTTTATCGTGCCGCGACACGGTTCGTAGTTGCGCAGGGTCGGCGGCAGTATCTAAAGTGGATGGATAAAGTCACAGTACAGCCCCTGCTGAGTGCATCAAGGGAGTATGGATAGAGATCTAATTTAAAAAAAAACACGAAAATGTATTGCATGACGAATTTCACTGCAGTTTTTCACTAATGATGTTTGGTATAGTGATGTTGTAGCCGATCTCACCATGATGGGGCAGAGCGGCGCTAGCTGGTCGTAGAGCGTGCGCGACTCGGTGATACAGCACGCCTGGAAGGTGAGCTGCAGGCAGCAGCAACCCATACCGAACCCCATGGCGTCCATGTACACGCAGTCCGGCAGCGCCGCCTCCGGCTCCGCTGCGTGGGAATCGTCGACTGGTATGTTCGTATTCACGTCGCGGAATACTAGAACATACGCAAGACATATCCACATTTCACTCACACATCCACAGTTTCAATTCCACATTTTTTTAATCGTATGGCGAGTTAATGGAACTCTCTACCTGGTAGAGAAGTAGAGTCTACCAGACTATGTGTAACGTACAATATGGGCGTCTTCAAATCTAGAGTAAATAGGTTCCTTCAAGGTAAGCGCGGTCCATCCTAGACCGCACCGTTGTTACCATCAAGCAGGGTATGGTGAAATGCAAACCTATTCTGAATTTAAAAAAAATTCAAAATAGTCTTAAAATGGTAATTTTGTTTCTCTTCTTACAATACTGTGTGTAGATAATCACTTCAGTGGGTGAATTCATCCAATCACCTTCCTCTGACGTACTTCAGGGTTGCTAGACTTTTTACGACGGCGGCGCCCTTACTAATTTCAAAATGCTGCCAAAGTTTGTCTAGTACTTATTCTACAAATCGCAAAGAAATCATCTCTGATCACTAAATTGTATAAAATGAAGTAACATTTTGCGACTATCTCTTTGTGCTCTTAGTTTTTAGGAACTGCTTAACAGATTTTGATATGATTTTTTCACTATAATTTAGATAATTAGTCCGGATGGTTTATATGCATATTACAATCATAGAAAGTAAATAAAAATGTAACCTGTGCGAAGCCGCAAGCATTACTGCATAAGCTGTTACTTTGAGACATTCAATAGTGACCCTGTAATTTAGCTACCCTTCAAATCAGTAACTTATTAGTAATGTAATCACACTGTATCTATTGATATTTTCTGTATACAAAAAAGATACACATAATATTATACGAGGGCGGCACTGAAAATTTCGGGAATCAAGGAAGTGACACAACATTACTATTTAAAAATATATTTATTGCTTTTCGAAGTATTCTCCGCGAAATTTGACACATTTTGCCATACGATGGAACCAATCATTGAAGCAACCATTCCATTCGGAAGTTGGGGTCTCCAAAATGGCCGTTTTGTAGGCGTCCACAGCTTCTTCAGGTGATGAAAATCTCTGTCCAAGCAATTTATTCTTTATTTTAGGGAAAGTATACAAATCATTAGGGCTTAGGTCGGGGCTGTACGGCGGATGGTCTAATAATTCTATGTTTTCTTGCTCTAAAAACTCTTTTGTTCTGTGCGCGGTGTGAGAACTCGCATTATCGTGATGGAGGATGATGCGGCGGTTGCAGTTCTCTTTACGGAGTTCAGAAACGACCTGTGGCAAACAAATGCTAGCATACCATTCTGCATTAACCGTTCTTTGTCCCTCAAGAGGAATAGTCGTAACATGGCCGGTTTTGGAGACAAACGTGGCCACCATTTTTTTTGCAACACTCCGTGAACGAACAATTTTTGTTGGCTTTAACTAATTTTCGAACACCCAAACTCGTGACTGGTTTTTTGTTTCGGGTTCGTACGCGTATATCCAGGATTCGTCACCTGATACGATGTTGTATACAGCATTTGAAGATCCTGCGTGGAATCTTTCGAGAGTTCTGACGCACCAAGTAACGCGAGCCGCTTTTTGCTCTTCACAGAGCGAATGCGGTATCCATCGGGAAAACAACTTTTTTACACCTAATTGTTCATGCAAGATTATTTGTATTTGACTCATGCCAATGTCTAAAGTTGCCTGAATTTCGCGGTATGTCACATGTCGATCTTCCTCAATCAGCTTACGCACAGCATCAACGTTTTCTTGGGTGACTGCAGTTTTTGGACGACCTTGACGGGGATCATCACTGAGCTTGACACGTCCACGTTGAAATTCAGCAAACCAGCGATAAATTGTGGTTTTGGATGGGGTTTCATCACCAAATGCAGAAATCATCCGGTCAACACACTGTTTTTGTGTTAAACCACTTCGAAAGTCATAATAAATCATCGCTCTTGAAATTTCTCGAGTCAATTCCATTTTCTCAACGACTAAACAAGTTTGACAAAACCTTGTGACAAGACCGAGAATCTTTTTTTATATAAATAAATGGTATTCGATTTTTAAAACCAAGGAGTTTTCAATTAAAAAGATTTTAATATAACAGAAACAGTGGAAATATTCCATTCCCGATACTTTTAGTGCAGCCCTCGTATACCACTTCATAGTTTATAAACTAAGAGGACTAAGAAGGATACTCTGAAGTATCATGATGAATGTGTTATCTGTTAAGTGATGCAGAACGGCAAGGACACTATTCATCAATAGCTAAACTACTGTAACTGTACACTGTTGATAATAAACTTGCATCCTTCCTCATAATATACAGTTCAATGAAACAAAGATGATAAAGTTGATAAGTAAAATGTGATATTTACGTCGATGATGAACAGGATGATATTTCAAAAATTTACTTTACCTGGCAAGTTAATGGCCACTTTTTCTCCTCTTCTCTTTCTAATATTAGATGTAAGAGTCTTGAACCGAGGATGTCCGGGGAATATAGCTTCATCCGGGAAGAAAAGCGATTTTGACACTTCTCCATTTGGTCTAGGTGGATACGGTGGGCTTGTGAAGTTTGGACATCCCAATCTGAAAAGATTATTGCTATTACAATCAATCAAGTTTATAACTTTAGCTATACAGGATGTGGCGTAATGAGTGGAAACATTATACTTACAAATAGGTGACATTGTGCTGGTTCAGAAAATTAAAAAATATATTCAATTTATTATCACACATTATCACAGAATTTACGAGTTGAAACTAGTTTTTTTTTTTTTTTTGTTTATTTTGTCTTAGAGAATTAATTACATAGCTCAATTTATAACTCTGCCAAACTGCATAGCAGTTTGTAGGCAGACATCGACTCTCATATTCTTTACTATTTACTACGAGTATGTAGGAGTAGGTGTTAACATTTTAGCAATAAATAAACTTATAACTCAATATATGTTAACTTATATACATAAAAAAATAGCTTAAATGCTAAATAGCTTTCTATACTCGCGGCACAAAAATGGCAGTGTACATTCGATTGCACATCTGACCAAGACTACTATATCCAAAAACCAGATTAAGCAAATTCTTTCATTTGTAACATTGCTCGAAAAACTCGAAATGTGAAATAACTCGAAAACTATGCTACTTCTACGGAACACAAGTTATAATTTCCTAAACCACCATGATGTCTCCTATCTGTTGGTACAAGGTTATACATTCATTACGCCACACCCTGTATATATGGTGTTAGGTAAGTAGCTACATAATTCTTCCATAATATAGAACAGCTGTTTCTCTTTAGTGTTAAGTATATTAGATTATAGATATATATAATAATCAAAAGACAAATTTGTTGTGTCATGATTGTAAGCTCATTATGTCTGATGACATCATTATAACTTGTTTAATAATACATAACAACCAATATCAAAAGCCTGAACAAGCTGACTTAAACATATATGACTAATTACTGCCACTACATTGTTATGGTAGCAGTTTCCCTCCATTCTTTCATGTTAATGAATAAGTATTTACCTATTGTCTATTGCATCGCCGGATTTAAAGGAGGCCAACCGGCTGCCCGGGGCCTCCACATAAAATTTACTTACTAAAAAAATATTACTAAATCCCATATCCTATATTATATCCTAATGTTTGCTGAGAAGATTTGTTTTGTCTCACAATAAATATGATGAAAAATATTTTTAAACGCCAAGCATGGAGATTATGGCAGCCCCCCTATTAACTGGGAGAACTGTGTCCAGCAAAGACGTCCTTCTGGCTGATGATGATGATGACTCCTTTGTTGCCCCTGGGCAGGGGGGGTGTCACTCCGCAGTTTAGGTATATTCGGCCGGCGCTCCGTCCCAGGTGGACAATGCAAGGCAGAAGTCAGTCGCCGCCCGCACGTTAGCCTCGTGGCACGTAACTAAGCATACGTGATAGAAAGAGAGCGGTATATCTAGGTGAATATAGCGAGCGGTATCCAGCGCTGCGTGAGTTGAATTGCTAGTTTATTGCCTAGTAGATAGAGTCCTTATTTATTTCAATTCCTTTGCAGAGTTAACTTTCTGTACAAAGTACTATTATTTATTCTGTGCCCTGGGCCTCCTCACCTCTAAATCCGACCCTGCTCTATTGTCAGTTTTCATATGTCAGTTGATATGAAGTAAAAACATAATTTCTTACCTAGGAAAATTAGTAATACTCATGATTACTTCTCCATCCTTAAGTAAAGTGCTAGCCTCAGCTCTGCGGTATTGCATATTAGCTTCTACTATATTGAAGTGCGCCAGGAGACCTCCATAGGGCTTGCCTGGAGTACCTTCAACCATATAGGCGCCATACTCGGGTCGCCAGAGAGATTTGACATCTAAAAAAACAAAAGGAAGATAAAAGGTTATTATTATCTCATGTTGTGGTTATGTTACATGGAGTGGTAGCCTGACGAATAACTGTGGTATCCCAAATGGGAGATTGAGTAAACCTGGGCCCTTATCAAATTTCTACAGAATTTACAAATGGCTTCAAAACCTCAAACCACTAGTTTCTGGGTGAAGGAAACAGCTGTGAGGAAACCTGCATATGTCTGGAGAAGACATTCATTAGTATATGTTGATCCACCTACACACACTGGGCTATTGAGCTGGTGGCCAAATCCCTTTAGAGGGTAGGTGTCGGACTGGTAGTAGGCTACCAGTCCGACACCTACCCTGGCTGATGGCTACCTAAAGGCTGATGCAGTATGTTATGGTTAAAAGATGCTGACATAACCCAATAAAGTATTCCCCTTCCCTTATAAAAAGAAGCTTGTAAAGTTAAAATCTGTGGTTGAACATAAGCCTATTTTGAATAAAAATTTAGGTCAATATCCATAAGGGTTTAAAATATTTTTTTCTTCAAACTTTTAATCTGCCTGAAATTTTGTTGTTTACTGAGGCAATAGTAATTTACAGAATGTTTAAAAATAGTAAGCTTAGAAAACCGTTTCCCCAATTAAATTATTATATAGATAAGATAATGACAACTCCGAATGACCATGTATAATATTAAAATATGGGTAAAATGTAAGGTATTTTATGATTCCTATACCTAGATTATGAACATTATTGGTTTACTTCAAAATAGTATTTTTGAAATGTTTTAGTAAAAAACATCAACAGGCAACTCTTTCCTTGAGTGACTTGTTGAATCAACAAAATATTTGCAAGTCATGGGCATTCAATTTACTACCTATTCAGATATAAACATTTGTTAAATCAATAATGACATGACTTATTCAACACATGAAACTCAAGGTTGAGTTACTTGAGTCACAGTCATGGTGTGTTCTCTCTTCATGCCGTAGGTCATCATGAGAATTAAAAAGCACACTATTTGATTGATGACTCGTAATGGTGAAAGCTATTAATAAATAAGTGTATATTGATTTAGGGTTTTCAGGCTAGACAGTTCTCTTTTTTACATTTTACTGTGCATGAAAATATTACCTGAATGTAAAACGGACTTTGACATAATAATATTACGATACAAGTTTTTTTTTAACTTCTGCAGGGCTAACGTGAGCACCGCGAGAAAATTTTGTTGTGTCTTTATGTTGTGCGAAAACGAGACAAACTTGTACAGATTCGTAGCCTTGTCCTGTTTTTAAGAATCAAGAAATTTTTCTCGCGTTACGCATGTTAGCCCTGCAGATAATATAATAAAAAATTATATTATCTGCCAAATAGCAACATTTTAGGTCTTTTTGTTAGAGTAAACAGACGTTGATGGGGTTTCCTTCAAATCAGACTATGCAATTGGCTACTGTGTATTTAAGTGTACATTTGCCAACTGATTTGTCCTTACGCCAGTTTTTGCTCAAAATAAATATCCCAGTCGGGTTGGCGAAAAAAATGGCCTACCCCTGAAATTACTCTAGGCCAAAATATTATTTCACCAGCCTTTAGTAACTGTCACTGGGACCAAATTCAAGTGTTATCCACCATATTGATTTTAAGGGGGAACTGTAATATCTCGATCATTATCAACTTTTCTAGTTAAATCATAATGACTAAAGTTGTTCATTATTCAATTCTCTCTACATTTTATTTCTTTCACATTTATTTGTGCCATCAATATTTTCCGAGTTAAGGGGGAAAGATGGGGGGAAATGTAATTATTGACTTATCTCATTTATTATTGACTTCAGAGCCTTTAAGTACAGGAATAAATTAGTTTGGAATAAAAATTTCTACTTGAACTTATTTATTTTTTTAAGCAATGAGAACCAAGAATTAAATGTATAATATACCTACCAACAGAGGCTTGCCACAAGTTACTTTTTAAACTGTTACTGTGATACCTAAGCTATATATGTTTTTTAAGCTAATAAATAGATTATGCTTCTTTCTAGAGAATATACTTACTTTGTGGATCTGCCAATTCTTTTTCTTGTAACTTTGGTAAGATTTCATTTGCTCTAAGACTGACTGTGGCACGTTGATTTTCATCATCAAACTTTACTATTATATACTCTACCTGAAACATTATGAATTACAATCAAATACAATTTTATGCATACAATTTGAAACAAATATACCAGCAGCAGAATATTTTAAGCAGTGTTGCAAAAGATTATGCAATACATGGCATCAACATCATTATCATCAGGCCGGAGACATCCTCTAATTAACATGGGTACTCCCCTTAGACATCTACACAAAAATATTTGAAACCAAGTTAAGTTTTTTCTAGTAACATTTTTGTACACTTTTTTTCATTTCGTATCCACAGAACACACATTTATTACACATTAGATGCTTCAACTCTGACCACACAATTGCTTACCAATGAGCAATTATGTGGCCAGAGCCAAAGCATGCACCTAGAAGTTGCCTATCCACTCTGACCATGAAAAGACCTAGATTATACATATAACTAAATCTCAGAGAACAAGGAAGCTAGTAAGGTAGATATATGCTGGCAGTTTAGCTATGGGCCGATTGGTATACATGCAGGGAGTCCCAGCGCTTTAGAAGAAAATTATATCTAGCTTGCCCCGGTCGTAATCTTATAAAAGAACAGCTGTATGAAGATAAGTTTGGTTGTTTCTAATCAATGTTATTAATTAAAATAAAATACATACAGTCTAAGTACTTAATCTACTTTACCTACAGCAAAACAAAATTAAATAACAATTAAAGTTTATAACTGTACTCACTTCATCCCCCCATTTGAGGACATCGCCAGTACGTTCCTGCAGTCTGTTGTATAGGTTAATAAACTGCTCGATGCCGTGTTGACGAACGTGCTCCGCCAACGCCTTGGTCTCTTCCCAGCTGAGAGGACTCCCTTCAGTCAACAGACCCATGTTCACAAAATCGTACTTTTTGGATTTGAGACACAGACGTTTTAAAGATACAACACCAGAACGATATGATGATACTTTTAAGAGAATGTTCATGAAAATCCTATTTCGAGGAGTAGGTTATTGAACATAAAACGTTCAATCAGTTGGTCTCGTCTTCACTGCACTTTAATTTCACAATCACACAGGTGTTGAAACAATCTCAATTAACAGTTTTTTAACGAGTTTGTAGCTTTATTAATTTTCGCCGAATGAAAATAAAATAAACTTTTGACGTATTGTTTCAGTTTTTATACATAACATTTGTTTCATATGGTTCAATAAAGATTATATTTATAGCATTCTATGAAATCGCAATCGTTACCGTATTGAAAGTGTGAGTAGGAAAAAAGAAAGACATGCTAAACATACATCACAATTACAACAGTCACTTTTAAAATGTCATGTCAGCCAGCAGGCAGGGGAGAGAAATATACTTTCTTTGAGGCAGGGGTATTATTCACAACTCAATCGGAAAGATTTCAGTTCGGATCCACATTCTCCGTCTCTGTCATCCTGAATGAAGATCATCAGAATGATGATCATCAGTCATCTAACATTCAGCATCAGAAAGCTTCCAATTCCGATTGAGTTTTGAATACCCCTGCTGCCCCTGCACATCCATATCAGTCAAGAAATTGTCAAATCTTATAGGTCTTTGGCAAACTTGTTAGTAACGTACTTGGACCTTACATCATAATGTAAGATCCAAGGTAAAGTACCTATACTTTACACCTGTAACAATTTGTTATTAATAAATGATGATTATGATTATCCATCTTCTTTTCTTTTTTTTTGTTATTTGAGTTATGAATAGCCCTGCTGAGCTGCGGAGCGACGACACATTGAGCATTTATGCGACGACACGCGGCTTTATCTTCGCTCACTAGAAGCACTTCCTATTTGTCCAAATAATGAGATTCAAGATGGGTAGGGGAGTTTTGGCGGGAACACGGATAAATCATGTCGTTGCATTCTATTATTTTCTTAAACTTTTATTCTTTCGTTTTGTTCGTGAATTAATGATAAAGAATGGTGGTGTTTTATTCATCTAGTGTTGAATTACATGCACGAGTGTGGGCAAGTGATATAATTTGGTGAAACATGTCTTTTCGTATTGTTTTCAAAACTCCGTAGAAGCTCATAGTAAAGTCGCCACAACTTTACTAGGGCATGACTTGGACTCAAGTATGACTAAATTCGTGTAACTGATTGTGATTTCATAACAAATTAGACTTGATTGTAGTTAAAAAAAACTTGAAAATTGACACTGGGAGAATGCACAACGTGCGATGCCAACAACTAAGAAAAAAAAAGACACTTGACATGACAGTGACATTATTTCCTTTAATGATGGATACAATAGAACGACAGACAGACGACTCAAAAACAAAAATGAATCAAATCAATCAAGCAAGAGGAAGAGGCTTGAGAATAGGGTTTTTATAAATTGTAATTTTATTTTGTAAAGTGTTCATATGTATCACAAATAAAAGTTTCAAATAAGAAATAGAGTATCTTACATATTTGGTACACATTTTATAATATGTGTACCAGATCGAGTCCAGTTTAAACAACACAATAATAATCCACGATGGTGCCTGTTGCTATTGAGGGTTGCACCCAAGGTGCTGAAGGTGGTGGACCACGGGGTGGTTCGATTTCCCTCGCTCTACTGATAGACTTCATCGTCCAAAGAACCTACGATGAACTTACAGTATTGGCTGAATTGTATGTATCAGACTGTTTGCTTAAATTTGTAGAATTCATGTCAAGGCATAACTATCTAACTTTAAATCTTTTTACTAGGTTGCCTCGGAAGACAGACATGGAGCGCAAAATTGAGATCTACAAATTCAGTGCTCGGACTCGTCAACTATTCGTTCGATTACTGGCCCTGGTGAAATGGGCCAGCAGTGCCACCAAAGTAGATCGTTCTGCACACATCATGGCATTTCTAGATAAGCAAGCACTTCTTTTTGTAGAGACGGCTGATGTTTTAGCCCGAGTGGCTCGTGAAACATTAGTACATGCGAGGTAAGTCCAATAGAAAAAATATTTGAGGTAACACTTGTTTTTCTTGTAACTTACTTAAAATATTGGATTTTCACAGGCTGCCTACGTTTCACATGGCTGCTGCAGTAGAAGTGCTTACTCTGGGCACTTACAGCCGACTGCCGGCTGTTATCCGTGAGCGTTTAGTGCCACCTCCACCGCTTACTGCACCTGAACGCCGCACTACATTACGTGCTTTGGCACACACAGTCAGGCAGCGCCTTACAACTGCATCCTTGCCCAGTGATGTGCGTAACCTGAAGGTGAGAATCATTGAGTTGTATCATATCACATTGTCACAATGTAGAATAAAGAAACTCCCATACACACATACATAGATACATACATGAACCCTGAAAATATTACACTCCTTTTGGGAGCAGTTGTGTTGTAAAAAGTATTATAATAAACCCTAACATGTGGCCAATTAAGAAAAAGTATATAAATAAGTATTATTTCAGCTATCTGGTTCCCATAGTACAAGCTTTGCTTAGTTAGGGGCTAAATGGTGGTGTGTAAAATGTCCTCCAATATTTATATTTATTTACTTATTTTTAATTAATTACTACAATGTTACCTACTGCTACATCTGCCAATGAAATTCCTAACATGAGTAGATAACTAAGTGATTAGTGTTTAATTGAGTATTTAATTATTAAAGAAAAACCTAATTAGGGAAAAAATGCACTTTTGATTTAGCTTTTTTTCAATTTCAATTTATTAAGTTCATTGGCCTGGGTTACAAGGTTGGTATAAATTTATAAATATAGTTCTCCAGGTCCCGCCGTTTCGGCATACAAGCAGGTACATAAACTAATTTAAATATATGAGTTTAGAAACAATAAAGATAAAATAATAGTTATGAAGAACTAGACATACGTCAAAACCAATTTCAAATCAAATTAGATTTTATAGATTTAGAAAAATATGATGATGATAATTATTAAATATACAAGACAATGTCAAAAAAGGATTAAAAAGAAAAATAAAACAACACAATAAAATATTTTTATCATTCAAGAATTCTTCAATTTCTTTTTTTTTGACAATAAATAAATAGATTGATTGATTGAAGTTGTTTAATTAATGCTAAGGCAGTATATCTCATTATAGTACTTAACCTCCTCTACAGACTTCCACTACACCGCTCAATTTGCAGTTGCATTTGCTTAGCAGTTCATATTTCTAGGTCTAAAATCATTCACAATTCATAAGTTACTGCTACTGTTCACTGCTACTGTTATGGGCAGGCTTGACGCTTACCACCGGGCGAACATCTTGCTCGTCTCTTCACTTGTTTGTAATAAAAAAAGTTGTATTGTTATAGGTGGAGAATGGCAGAGCAACATTTACAGTTGGCCAAGAGTTCAGTGTGTCACTCACGGTAATGGGAGATGCACCTAACGTGCCTTGGCGATTGCTGGATATTGCTATACTTATCCAGGACAATGAAACAGGAGGTAAATACAACTTTGAATTGCAAAACCTTATGTTTTCCACATAGATATAATGAGACTTCTATCCCTATAATGGAAAACATATAATGAATACTATCCAAGATAACTAAATGCTAGTTGCTATAGTCACCGCGTTACCAACTGAGTCGTGCGGCCATAAATCATGGCCGCTCGACCCACAAGTGCAAGCAAGACCCACAAGTACGACCACAAGCAAGACCCACAAGTGCGAGCGAGATAGACATAGTGAATGATTTATGGCCGCATGACTCAGTTGCTAACGCAGTGACTATAGTAAGATAAGAAGTTGATATTAGACAAATAGTTGAAATAAACTGGAAGCGATTGATAAAGTAGAACTGAATGGTAGTACCAGGAAGGGGCACAAAGGAAAGCTGGGGAAAAAGCAATGCCAATTAATATAATTATCAGTAATTATAATTACTTTTAATCTAATTAATCCAACTAAACAATAATGACAAAACTTCATAGCAAAATGAAATATCCAAAACATGACGAGCTCTGAAATAAAATTACCATCAATACATCTGTATATAATCTATATTGTTTCCTTTTTTTAGCACTCTTTAACGATATTATTTTAGAGTATTTCGTACATATTCTAATAATTTTCGTATTTTTTTTGGCACAGCGCCATGAAAGTCTTTAAAGGCCTAGTCGTGGCTCTTCAATTACTTTATTAACTTTATGTTATACACCTATTTGCTATTCTTATAAAATATCTCATTCATACCATTATTTTTGTAGTGTCTCTTTCATACCTATATTCTTCCTTATATATCTCATTCGCACATTTGATGCAACCGGTATAGTTTCCTAAACTGCTCATAGATGTCGCTTACAATGTATGTATGTTTTTGTTTTAGAGGGTAAAGCTCTAGTGCACAGCTCGCAACTGGCGTGGCTTCGCGGCGTTGCTCAAGCTCGGCTTGCCGCCGCTGGGTTGAGTGGCGCCCTCACAGCACTCCGGTATTTCTGCCGCTCTCTGTCTCTGGAGCTTCTCTACACGCAGACATTGAGGCTGTGCCGCGATCGCCTCTCGAAACATCTCCAGGTGGACCGATACATTCCTGGACAGAAGCTGCAAGTCTCTTATTGGAGGTGAGATCATTTTACTACTTTGACCGGGTAAACAGTTTGCTCAAGTTTAATGCCTATCTTTATATCAGTATGATCTGTAAATGTTCTATATTTGTTAAAAAACTATAATCTAAGATGTCTACGGGCTGCTGACACATCTGTTCCAGTTGTGGTGTGAGATGAAGGATGGTAGCAAATAATGTGTTAATTATTTGCTAGTGATAATTATGTATATCAATGATGATAAATTCTACCAGAACCATGTGGGAGGCCCTCGTCCAGCAGTAAAGGTTTTCTAGCTGATGATGATGTGTGATAATATCTATGATGGTAGTCAGTAAGTATTTCATGATTAACTAACTGACAAAATAATCAATGTTTCTATGAAGTAAAGAAATCGATTAAACATTTTGTAAGCTTACTAAGAGAATTTTGTAGAATACCCAAAGTAAAAATGCTTTAAAGCTCGCGTGTACTACAGCAGCAACGGGCTACAGAAAAGAACATCGCATTCAAAAGAAATAATGCGTTGCGGCCCGCCAAATAAAATGTAAAGCACGATATTTGAAATGCAATACGTTGCGGTGCGGCCCGTATAGATGGCTAGGTATACACTGTTGTACGAAGGCCTCCCGCTTAATATCGGTTTTGCATAATCCCCACACTTGGCAGGCGGCTTGGGGATCGCAGAATGCTCACCACCGTTTACCGAGAGAACGCTGCTGCCCGTCCTCCGGTGGTTCAGGATGCAGTTTTAGGACTTACCCAGGTCCAAGGTCTGGCCTGTTTGCAGGGAGCTAGGGTGCGAGCTGGGGTACCGGTTGATAATCGGCGCGGAGGGCGAGTCCCTGAGCGTGTGGCACGTGCCGGCGCTGGCGGGCGGCGAGCGCGTGGCCTCCGCGCTCACGCCGCACGCGCCCTCCATGGAGCGCCTGCTGGCCCACACCGTGCACGTGCGCTCCCGGCAGCGGCTCAACGACCTCAAGGTGCTGCTCAACGATCTCGGGGTAACACTTTTTTAATATATATATATTTAATGCAATAGAATAGAATAATGAAGTGGAGGCGTTCGCCTGGTCGGTCGGTCACATCAGCCCATAACAGTAGCAGTGCCAGAATAGTGAACGTGCAAACAAAATCCTGCGCTCGTCACCCTGCTATAGATGTCAAATATCGTTATGTCACTACTAGTATTTCGCAGCGAAATAAGACCTCGCGACTCCCAGTCTCCCACATCATCCAAGCCCCTTGACCAATTTGGCTCATATTTGAATTTGCACGAACTATTTGCTTTCAAAATTCCGTAAAGTAATCTTTACGGATCAACACTTCGCAAGTTATCATCGCACAAATAAACAGTCATACAAGCGCGTATGAAAGAAATATTTTTACTCTAAGCCTTAAAAATGCCTAGATTGTATAGTTCTCAAGAAACAAGAAAAACGGAAATGCCAAGCGGTAATAAGCGATGGTGTGTCCGAGGATGAAGCAAGTCATTATGGAAGAAATCTATTCACACTAAATGGGCGTGTGTTCCATTCCTGGGACAAAAATGAACTGGGACTGAAAAGTTGAGCCAAAACATTGCTAACAAACAAGCTAAGCTAAACTAAGCTAGCTTAGCTCTCGGTCTGCAACTGGCTTTGTGCTAGCTCTGTACGGATACTGAGTTGGTGAGTGGTGTCAAAGTCAAAGTCAAAGTTATTTATTGATAAATACATTATTTACACGTCAAAAACAAAACCATGGTAAATACAATAGTATACAATTAAAATTAAAATGAATGTCATATTATATATTAAATGAATGTCAACCAGACAAAAAAATAATTAACTAAAAACTAATTATTTATTTTCCGCTTGCGAATAGAACTCGTAAACTCATCGAGTCAAACGTGTCATGTGATGTTGCAGGTGGAGTGCAGCGTGGGCGGATGGCCGTGCGTGCTGGCGTGCTCAGTGGTGGCGCCGTGCCTGCGCGCCGAGCAGCTGCTGGTGTCGGTGGGCGCGCACGGCGGCCGCCTGCGCGCGCGCGTGCCCGCCTACCCCGCCACGCCGCGCATGCCCGACCTCGCCGCCGCGCTCTCCGCGCCGCACCGCGACACCATTAAGCAACTACTCACGCAACTCAGGTGCTGTTTACTACAACCATTCACTAAAGGTTCAGCTGCTGACGCGGCGCGACCACAAATCTTAAGGAAATAATGCTGCTCGCTCGGGCATTTTAACAATTTTGAATGTATAAAATCACTGAATATAGATATGAAAAATTTCAAACTGTGTTAGGAATAACATTACAAAAGTTTAGAAAGAAATATTTCACACGCAAGTTTTCTTACATGATAGTGGGCATAACCTCCTAAATCCAATTTTAGGTACTAAAACTTGTTTAGATCAAAATTATGTTTTGCTGACCCTTTGTAATGATAAAATTCTTGGTCGCGCAGAGTCAGCGGCTGCACCTAACAATCATGTTTCTATTATAAGATATCTCGCTACGGGCCCAGAGTTACCTATTCAATACCACAGACTGGTGAAGGTAATACATCATTTGTAGTGGTAGGACTCTACAGCAGAGTCCGCCTGGGGAAGTACCACACCTTTGCCAGTTATTCAACCGGTAAGCAGTAGTGTGCAAGCATTACTGTGTTCCGGCTTGAAGGGCAATGTTACCAGAGAAATTACTGGGCATGTAGAGATTTAACATCTAATATCTCAGGGTGACGAGCGCAGTGCAGTGCGGCGCAGGATTGTGTTCGCAAGTTCACAATTCTGGCTCTGCTACTGATAGTGGCAGGCGTGACGCTTACCACCAGGCGAACGTCTTGCTCGTCTCGTCACTTGATTGTATATAAGAAAACGAAAACAGCGCTAGATTGCCATGAGTTTTCAAAAATTGTGCTAAATAAAATAAAAGGAAACCGTATTTTACTGATTAAAATTAACGTAAAACCTTTTCTTAGCTGCCAATGCCGTTGCGTTTTGTAAAGATAACTTGAAAAAGAAGATTCGTGTTTTGAGTAGACATTGGACTAACATGTACAATGTACAAACGTGTCTTTTCTCGTAGGTTTTGGCTAGTAGCGCGGCGTTGCGAGAAGACGCTGCAGCACTTGCCGGCGAGCGTGTGCGAACACCTGCCGTTCCTCCACGGCCCCGACCATCCGCTCAACAAGCTGTCACCTGACCGCCTCTACGTTACTTTACACCGGCACACAGATCATATACTGGTCAGTTCAGTTTACTTTTCAACCTACTTCAAAAAAGAAGGTTCTCAATTCGATTGTATGTTTTTTTTTGTATGTATGTTACGCGATTACTCCGCCAATTATGATTTGATATAGATGATTCTTTTTTTTGTTTGGTAGGTGATAATTCAGAGGTGATCCCATATAAACTTTATCAAATTTGGTTCAGGAGTTTGGTTATTAAATCAAAATAACTGGAAAAAATCAGGAAAATATGATGTCATCAAGGTTGTCAAAACTGAAGTCGGTAGTTTTTATTTTTTTTAAAGTGTTTTTGTTGTTCTCTATACCTTAACTCTTCTCTTTATATAAGATCTTTTTAACACCCTTATGCGGCACTTTTAACTTTGTAAACAAATCTAGGAGGTCGACTTTATCATTGTTTTTATGCTTGATATAATTGACCAATGTTTACCTGACGTCAAGTTGTGAGTCTGTCACTCGCTTTCTGATTGTCATATTGATTTGAATCAATCAAATCAAATCAATAATTTGGTAGCATTGGTGTACTCTGATTATGGAACCAGGAGGAGGATAATATAACTCTTCAATGGCTGCTAGCAAACTGGTCAAGTTTGAGCAGTTTATTTGTTTTTTTGGGCGTGGTTTTAAATTCCTCTTCTCTTTATTGGATCTTCTTGGCGTAGACTTGATGAGGGAGGAATATTACTTACTTACTAAATTGCTATGGTGATCTTGGTTTCCAACAGTAATCGATCACTTGGGCATGCCCCTGAGGTCTTGCATACCCCTCTCTACGTCGTCTGACCATCAATACTTGAGGCGCTCTCCCGGACGAGTCCGTCCCAAGTACATCCAAACGATGGATTATGTTGTATGTTTTTAGATAGTGGAGATGAAGGAAGTGGCGGCGGGCTGCACCGCCACGACCAGCAACACCGCCAACAGCGGCAGCGCCTGCTGCGTCGCGCTCTGCTTCCACCTGGCGGGCGCGCGCCGCTGCACGCCCGACGAGTGCGAGGATGAGGTAGGACTGTATTGCAGAGTCTGCCTGGGGAAGTGCCACACCTGTGCCAGTATTCAACCGCCAGGCAACACTGAGTTTCGGTTTGATTTGCTATGTTACCAGATAAATTACTGGGCATGAAGAGATTTGACATCTAATATCTCAGGGTGACGAGCGCATTGCTGTGCGGTGCACGATTTTGTTTGCAAGTTCACAATTTTGGCACTGCTACTGTTAAGGGGGGTTAAGGGGCTGGCGTGATTCTTACCACCATTGAACTTCTCGCTCGTCTCGTCACAAATGAAGCATAAAAATATATATATCGTAGCTATTCATCTACTGACTATAGATAAGGTCATCTATTTTGATGACCTTATCTATAGTTTTTTATACACATTCGTCATTATTACAGTACCTACTTAATATTATTTGTAGCAAGCTTCGAGTTCCGGCGCGGTGCCGGCGGGCGCGGCGCGAGCGTACCTCCGCATCCACTCGCTGGTGGAGCTCGACACGTTCACACTCACGCACGGGCCCTTCACTCCGCTCGATACACCCGGTAACTTTTGCAGAGACTTATTACGTTTGTTCACTACAGTTCTAACATTAATCACGAGAGATACGAGCTCTCCATATTTCGGCGCAGCTGCATGTACCGTCTTTTGAGATTTGCATCTGCACCTATGTCAAAAAGCGATAAACATAATGAACAGAGTATAGTGGTAACATATCTTCATACTTCCTTGTACCACAACTAGACCAAAATGTCGTATGCCTTTAAGTTGAGGTATTACATTAGTTTTGTTGTGCAGGTATGCAGCCCGGCAAGCGCAAGTTGTCGGGTGCGTCGGCGCGCGCGGTGCGCGTGCGGCAGCCGGCGTACTTCCTGCCCGAGCTGGCGCACGTGGTGGCCGCCGCCGACGAGCGCGTGCCCTTCGTCAACCTGGCGCAAGAGGTACGCTTATCCACTTATGATGAAGAGCGATGATGCTAAAACTAGTGCAAAATTGGATGTCCCTTTTAATTGCCATGAGTAAAATAGTACTGATACTAGCGTTACTAGTCTTATTTATAAAAAACAAAAACTCGTCTGTCAACATGTAACCTATTGCATAGACGAATATAACGAATCTACCACTATTCGTGCGGTTAAATTGAATATTAAATTATAAACTACGACTGACACGATAGTTTTTTCAATAAGTAAACAATTATTCTTGATAACGTAAATAATTATTCTTGATAACTTGATAACGAAGGAACAAAAGCTTATTTTTATCACTTTCGACCCGCCTCAGCTTCGCGTCGATCAAACACTATCCGATGGAATTTTCATTTAATTCGTTATTTAGAATGTGCATGTTTTATACATAAACGCAAATACGTGTATTACGAGTTTGTCCATCCGCGGATGTATCCTTTTCTACAATATGATTCACTTAGCACAATTTTACTTTATTTTATTTTTATTTTATTTAACTTAGGCACAACAATAATTAGCAAACCAAAATCTTATAAAACTTAAACATACTAATACAGAATACATTATAAATTTGCTAACCCAAACATTGTACACAGCATTACTAAAAAGAAAACTTTGACAATATTATAACGTCAAACCAGTAGCACAAACTGTGATAACTTACTTAACCGCTGCCTAAAAATATTAAAAAGATTCATCAATGTTGAAAAGTATTTTTTTAAAGTTAAATAAATTAAGATGAAAAATATCGAGTTCATCACAAACATACAATATAATTATCATTATAAGATTCACACATACGATGAAGGGGATTGTTACGCCCTATGTTGTTTTTTGTAGGTGGAATACTAAAGATCGCACGTGTAGGTCTACGAGCAGAAACTTTGCGAACAGTAAAATTAACATTCAAAAACAATTCCTCGCCCAGTAAACCATTCGCGATTTTGTGGAGTAAACCCATATCAGTGATTTTACGTCTATGAATGAGACTATGAATATTGAAATGTAAAAGATGGTCTAAGTATTCTGGAAGAGTTCTTTCCAATCCTTGTTTAATACATAATTGCCTTAAAAATCGCTTTTGTATAGACTCAATCCTATCTTTATCCACTTTGTAAATAGGTGACCAAACGGAGGAACAATATTCTAATTGGGATCTGACTAATGATGTATAGAGAATTTTAAGTGAGTCACATTGTGACTTGAATCCGCTATCTTCGCCGTGTCGTCATAGTGATGTCCCATACGCGGAGATCGCGCTAGTTTGGGGCCAACTATTAATCGACTCGCCGTGGATACGGCAAACCGGCTAACATGAGTGATATTGATCATAAACGAGGTTATACATGTTTGTATAGCTGGCGTCTCGCGGTGTGACGCACGGCGGCGTGCAGCCCGAGTGGAGCGGGTCCGCGCTTGCGATGCGCGTGGTGGCGCTGCCGCGGCCCGCGGGCGCCGAGCCGCGCGCCGCCACCGCGCTGCGCGCGCGCCTGCTCGCCGCCACCGTGCGCCTCACCACCAAGAACCAGGCGCGCGTCTGGACCGCCGAGTTCGTCTTCCACGGCTCGCCCGCCCGCACACCCAACCCTAAGGAACAAGGTCAGTTCTTACCGACATACGCCTAGGCTGGAAGTCGACAATCGATCCAGTTGATTGAGAGGGAGTTTAGGCGGGAACACGGAAAAATCATGTCGTTGCATTCTATTATTTTCGTAAACTAGTGTTTTTTCGCGAATTAATGATTAAAAATGGTGGTGTTTTATTCATTGAGTGTTGAATTACATGCACGAGTGTGAGCAAGTGATATAATGTGGTGAAACATGTATTTTCGTGTTGTTTTCAAAACTCCGTAGAAGCTCATGGTAAAGTCGCCACAACTTTACTAGGGTATGACTTGGACTCGACTATGACTAATTTCGTGTGACTTACTGTGACTTCATGACTTATTTGACTTGATGATAACAAATAAATGTGAAAATTCATAAACTTGACACTGGCAGAATGCACAACGTGCGATGCCAATAACTAAGAAAAAAAAAACAAAACAAAAAACGATCCAGTTACAGGGTGATATCTGCGAAACGGACGCCGACGTAAAGTCGGACGATAATCAAGTATATCGGAAGGCAATTGACAAGACTCGCACAGGACCTCAAAAGACTTCGCAAACAAGAAGAGACCGGCATTGGGCGAAGGCAGCCTATTTAGATACATACATTATTCAGAAACTGATTACTATTTTTAATTTTCCTGATTTTGAGTGAACTATTAATTTCTACTCTTCCGAGCTAGTTCGTTTTGACCATAATATCTTCCTATACAAATTCCACCACTTTCTGGTCTTTCTGGTTTCATATGTGTATTGTGAGTGTGAAGTATACATCACAATATATCATACTATTCTAGGTTATAACCTAGTAAAGTATTATATTATCTTTGGTGTGATGTCCGTTGTTAGGTGAGCGGCGCTGCGTGTACCTGCAGTACGAGCTGGGCACGGACGCGGGCCGCACGGCGGACGCCTTCCTGGCGGACTGGGCCGCCATAGTGCATCTGCACACGCTGCTCTACAACTTCACGCTGCGACCGCAACAAGGTACACATTATAACCATCTTTTATTCCTTATTCTTTCACGAGACTGCATACTGATTAATTAACAAAATAATAATTTGATACAGTAAGTAAGTAAGTTCGTATAAGCTAAGTGGCCAGCCTTAGTGTCAGAGTTTATGTGCCGCCCGAAGGCCTCTGACATGGCTGACGGTTGTTGTTATAGAAACTAGAACAAACAACCGGGACCGACAATTTAACGTGTCATCCGACCCACGGTAGCGCTCAGAAATTAATGCCACTCACGGTCACCCATCCGAAGACTGACCGGACCGTCCGTTGCTTAACATCGGTGATCGTTTAGAATCACCTAGACAAGCTACGCCACGAGCGCTACTATAAATGTATCTTTGTTTGAATTGTTTTTTTTATAAAAGTTCTATTATTATTAACGGGAAACAGTGTTTTGTTTTTTTTATATTCAAAATATAAACGGAAATTATTTTCATGAAGTGTTTGTACGAAACAACGTCGGTAGGTATTTAAAAGTCGCTAGTAATTACCAGTATATAATAATATTGCTATAATATTTATGTGTAAACGGTTGTGTTCAGAGCGCGAGGCGCTGTGGGCGGGCGTGTGCATCCGCTCGTACACGTACCGGTCGCTGGTGGTGGGGTGGGGCGGCGCGCTGCGCGCCACGGCCGTGCTGCAGTGGTCCGCCGCCACGCAGCGCTACACCGTGTGCACGCCCGCGCACCAGCCCGCCGCCAACGCGCACCACCTGCTGCACCACCACCTCGACCACTACATCAACAGGTGCGTACACCACGATCGCCTACTTCCGTTTTTTTAGTACAATAATGACGAGACCTTATGGCGAGCTGCAGGCCTAACATGCGCACCGCGAGAAAATTTTCTCGATTCTACAAAACAGGACAAGGCTACGAATCTGTATAAGTTTGTCTCGTTTTCGCACGACATAAAGACGCGACAAAATTTTCTCGCGGTGCGCATGTTAGCCCTGCTGGATTGTTTTCAAATTGCGACTTTATTTCCGTGCTTTTTGTACAAAATTTGATTGGAATGAAAACGCGTACCAATCGTTTTGTCTCCACATTTCTTATTCGTACAGCCAATGAATGGAACAAGCTGCCGGCTTCCTTGTTTCCTGAGAGTTCTAATCTATAGCACTTCAAGGTCAGAGTGAATAGGTACCTTTTAAGTCTGCGTGCTTCATCCTCGACCACATCGTCGCTTACCAACCGGCGAGTGTGGTCAAACTCAAACTTATAAGCGTTAAAAAATAAATACGCCCAGCCATGTCCGCGCCCGACACCATTTCATTTCGTTTATTGATTCCATCATTCGATCTGAAACCTCATTAAATTAATGTTGAGATTTAATAACAACCCTGCAGCCCAAGGCCGCCATAAAAAAAAATGCGTGCTCATTTATCTTTCTTTCTCCCTTTCCCACACTTTGTTTGATGAAGAGAGCATGCTTATTAGCCACGCCCACCAATGAGTTGGGAGCCGTCGGGCGCATCCTTAAGATGCGTCCAGTGCCGTTTCTGATCCAATGACGAAATCTTAAGATTTATCCAGTGAGGTTTCGTAGTTAGGGTTATACAATCTATCAGATCAGTAGAAGTATACAATTCTTAAATCTGTTATTAGTAAAGTTTTAGTATTATAGTATAGTAGTATTATTTAAAGGATATTTACCGTGATTATGTTGTTAAAACGGTGTTCTGTTATTAGTGTTTGTAAAAAAATATTTGGCAATTATTTTGAGTTTGTCTGCCCTTATATATTTAGAACGTGACTAAATTCTGCTTTGCGGTGTCGTAGCGAAGTCGTAATAGTTGCGCTCACGCATCTAGTCTGTCCGCCGGCTATCCAGACGTGTCTGTACACCGTTGTTGTGAAATGTCTCTCTATTCGTAGCTCACGAATCGATGCTACTAGCATGGGGATGATTCTAAAGGCTATATCATTTCAGCCACAAGGATCTGATGTCTCTGGGCGTGGTGCTGCGCGAGACGTACCAGCCGCTGCTGGCACTGTCGCGGCTGCCCACGCTTCCACAGCTGGGCCTGCACCACGTGCGCACACAGATGCCCACGCCCACATTCACACTGCTCGCGCACTCCTGGCGGAAGGTCGGTACTCGCACACAGCCTTCCCACACACAGATATATTCGATACGCACAAATAAACCAAGCACTCTTATAAAAGCCCGCGTTCAAATTTAATTGTGTAATCTGAAATTAGAAATATGGACATTCACCACAGAAAATGTGGGTTTTGCGACGACGGAGGTTTTTTTCTACCGCCTATAATAGGCTAGATGACTGGTTTTTTTTAATTGTCTTTTTAAAACGTGGCCCATAAATATAGCTGATTAATGAAAAAAAAAATATCTGATCAATAATAAGCAACTTATAAGCATTTTAATATCATGCTAGACAGAGAGGCGAAACAGCAAATCGTGACGTCACTTCTCAGTACGCCATATAAATTGTATTCTGACAAGTAAGGCGTGACGTCATTTTTTGTTTTGCGGGAAAGGGACAGAGTTGTCTCTAACAAAAACTTTTTCATCACACTTGCTCGTGGATCTTATTGCATCGGTTTTAGGCTCATAATCCAAGCTATTACACACGCGTGCTTTTTACTTTACATTACGGCACTTGTACTATAATAGGTATAACCCGGTAAAGTCAAGTTTGTACGTGACTGCAATTAGACGTATGTATACGAAGGACTCTTAATATAGCCGGGTAATACTTACAGTTTTTTTGTAATACCAACAAAGAGTTCTTATGCCGCTGAAGTAAATGTCAACCTGCGCGCGCATTGCTGGTTTGGGCGCCATTTTCCGCAAATGTTTGTTGATGTTTTCGCTGTGTCGTTGGTAATTATCAAAAAAAAATTGTTTTTTCCTCGCAAGTGTGACGAAAACAGTCGTATGGAAATCTTGTGCTATTAGTCATTACGCTCTCGGCTTCCTTATCGCGCTCGCCTACGGCTCGCGCGCATAATACCGCCTCTAGTGTAATGACCAACATAGCACACTCGTATCATAATGTACTATAAACGCTCATATATCAGAACATTAATAACCGATTTACATTTTTTTTTCAATAAACATATTTACTTAAATTATTCATCAAAGCTATTGGTTTCAACGATATAAACATCAGTCATCTACCCTATTATCACACTAATATTCCAAAGTTTGAGGTGTGTGTGTGTATGTATATATGTTTGTTACCACTTTTCGGCTGAATTTACGGCTGAAAGGATTTGTATGAAACTTTGAATGGAGAGCTTATTTCCCGAAATAACATATACGCTTTTGTTTTGCGTCCGCGCTATATTTATAAAGGTAGATATTTTACGTTCATCGTTATGACAATTTACTATGGCATCAAAACTGAAATCCCAAAAAAAACAGCTGTTCTATATATATTTTTACTTTTTCTATGGAACAGCTGTTAGTCGTGATTTCTGGGTTGGCCCCATAGTAAAATTTGTTTATAACGCTGAGTATATCTACCTCTGTAAATTAGGCGGGAATAAATAACAACAAATTGTACATACTTGCACACAATCGCCTTTTTTGCGATGGGGAAAGCAGAGACTTCATACACTTCCCATGATAGCTGCAGTCCTGACACACTTTTTACGCTACATCAACTTTCGTGGGCTTTTTCATACATGGTCGTGCGTCGAGGTACTTTTATATAATTTTGTAGTTTACCAGTTAACGCAAAAGTGCTGTAGAGCTAAACCGTAGCTTGTGACTGAGCTGTTTATCCTTCCTCTCCACAGATCCGCATCATATACGCGGGCGCGTACTCCATAGAGGTGGGCATCCGCGGCGGCGGCCTGGTCACCATTCGCGACGGATCTTACTCCAAGTTCGACCGCGCCTCCGTCGTAGACGAGTTCGCGCCCGCACAGGGACTCAAGGTACGAAACACTGAACTATTAGTGATCCGTGCATGAACCAGTATAGTAAGAACCCCAGCATGTAAGAAGTGTAAGTTACGTAATCCATAGCCTCTGCTATCGATTACGTAACCTCTTACACGCTGGGTATCCGTGGGAATTCGTGCATGAACCAGTATAGTTAGAAGCCCAACATGTAAGAAGTGTAAGTTACGTAATCCATAGCCTCTGCTATCGATTACGTAACCTCTTACACTCTGGGTATCCGTGGGAATTCGTGCATGAACCAGTATAGTAAGAAGCCCAACATGTAAGAAGTGTAAGTTACGTAATCCACAGCCTCTGCTATCGATTACGTAACCTCTTACACGCTGGGTATCCGTGGGAATTCGTGCATGAACCAGTATAGTAAGAAGCCCAACATGTAAGAAGTGTAAGTTACGTAATCCATAGCCTCTGCTATCGATTACGTAACCTCTTACACTCTGGGTATCCGTGGGGATCCGTGCATGAACCGGTATAGTAAGAACCCCAACATGTAAGAAGTGTAAGTTACGTAATCCATAGCCTCTGCTATCGATTACGTAACCTCTTACACGTTGGGGTTCTTACTATACTGGTTCTTGCATGGGTCACTAATAGTTCAGCGGTTTATCGATTGTATGGAATGCGAGGCTTACTGATCCGCTACTCTGGTTGTGTTATTAAACTATTTATTTATTTAGTAACTTCTAATAAGCCGAGTGGCCAGCTCTAAGGTCAAAGTTAATATGCCAAGTTATGTTAATATGTTCAGATGGGTTTTACTTTGCTTATACGGTACAACCGACTAACAATTTTAAATGTTTTTTTTTAATGTTGTAGGTATTTTAAGTATTAGTATGTATTTTTACTATTATATATTTTTAATGTTAGAATAATATTTTGGGCACCTTTGCGCCAGAAACAGTGATTTTGGGCACCTTTGCGCCAGTAACAGTGAGGGGCAGGTTATTCGATTAAATGTTAATGTTAATGTTTGTTGTTGTTGTGTTATTATTAATTGATTTTTGACGTGCTTTTTTTAAAGTATTTTGTATGTATATGTATTCTATAGATGATTTCTTACTTTTGACAAATTTTGATAAATTGTATTTTAGTTAAAATGTATAGTAAATTGATTTATATTTTATTATGTTAGAATAATATTATGGCACATGTTTATGATTTCACACATTTTTTTTTGCACAGCCCGTCTTCTATGCATTCTATAAATCCTCTCCATCCAAAGTTTGCCTCGAAGATATTGCTTTTTGCAATAAGGCCGCCACTTGTTCCAATATTTAAGTTAATTAAATTATTTCTGTGTAATTCTTGGTGTGAACAATAAAGAGTTAATCAATCAATCAAAACGTGGTATCCGACTTAAGGTAGCGCTCAGATGTAAATGCCATTTGCGCTCACCCATTCGAAGCTGTGGTAATACTCACAAATCTCTAACTTGGTTTATACCAGTACTATCTCTTGTTGCTTGTGGTAATGAATGATTCTCTATTTTCCGAGTGCTATGTCCAAAATGTTTAGATAACAATTTTGTTTTCCAGGCTTTCCTATCAAAATACGTGGACGATATAAACGCACGTCTCCTTGCCGAAGACGACAATCCGCCTTCACCGATGTCACCAATGCCACCAGGTAAAAAAAACTCTTCATGTTATGCAAATAAGATTGAAATTGCCTCGTACACTTTTAACTTTTTGTATATGATTACTGTTTAAAATGCATCATAGGTTTGCGTACGTAAGGTCGCTTTTATCACTCTTTAATCGCTTTTATGTTGCAGGTGGACTTCGCTTCCCTGCGCCTTTGACTCCGCCGCAGCCCCACACCCCACATTCGGCGCCAGTCACGCCGCACCCCGCATCCCCGGCACAACATCAGGTATACGCAAGGACACACTTATAAACACTTTGATTTTCATATACACCATAAAGAAGTGAAATATTGTTTTCACTCCTCTTGCTCAGAAAGTCCATCATAGCGCACCAGAGCGGGGCTAAAATACCATATCATGCTCTAGGAGGCTAAGATAAAATTTTGATCTACGGGCTAAAGTTTATTTTTTATTTTGTATTTTACACCACCTAGAAAAACGAAAAAGCTCGCTCGTAAAACTATCTTGTATATAATGGGTTATTTTAGCCCCTTGTATAACAATATATTATTGGATATAGGGGATATGCCACAAGCATAATGATCAAATAAAACGTATGCCGTAATCTTCACGCTTGCCAGAAGGCTTGGGGATCACAAAATGCTCACCATCGTTAACCGAGAGGACGCTGCTGTCAGTCTTCCCACGGTTCTGGATGCAGTTTTTTATTAATTTATACAATTATGAACCAGGGCCCGTACCGTGACATCTTAAAACCATGATAGAGAGCATATAGAGTATTTAATTTACATTTTAAAGTGTTCAGTGTCATTTATGTTTCATTTTAACAGATTTGTATTAGTAGAAAATTGTTAAGAGAGAAAAAAACAACTGTTCCATAAAAAAAGTTCCTTGACCTTGGACAAAATGTATTTTGTAATGTAACAGCTGTTTTTTTTCGCGATTTCAGGGTTGGCCCCACAGTAAAAGTTGTTCATAATGATGAGTATATACATACCCTTTCTTATTGTTGAACCTTTTTGTTACACATTCTATATAACTTGATACTATATAATATATGTATACTTGAAAATGCATAATACTTGACACTGGCTGAATGCACAATGTGGGAAGCTAAAAACTAAGAAAAAAAAGTGAATGGTTTCATGATGTCGCAGTACGGCACCAGAGCTTATAAGGAGATCTTGTATCAAGTAAAACGGTCGGATGTGTGTAGATGGGCGGCGGGTCGTTCAACCTGACGTCGCCGCCGGGCTCCGCGGGCGGGTGCGGCGCGGCGGGCGGCGCCGTGTCCGCCTCGCCCGCGTCCCCGCTGGCGCCCTCCCCGCACGCCGTGCCCGCCGCCTCGCCCCACCCGCCCCCCACCTCCCCCTTCACCGCGTGGCCCGCCTCGCCCTCGCTGCCGCGCCCCTCGCCCGGACATCACCCTTCGCCGAGGCACCACATGGACCATAAAGGTAAACAAGTAACTATAAAAAAAAAGTCTTTAAATTAATATGGGACCACCTTGGAAGTATACCCATTCAATTAAAAAATAGGTCCACAATAGGGTAGATGACTGATGTTTATATCGTTGAAACCAATAGCTTTGATGAAGAGTTTAAGTAAATATAGTATGTTTATTGAAAAAATAATTTAAATCTGTTAATAATGTTCTGATATATGAGCGTTTAAAGTATTTGTTAGAGACAACTCTGTCCCTTTCCCACAAAACAAAAAATGACGTCACGCCTTACTTGTCAGAATAGAATTTATATGGCGTACTGAGAAGTGACGTCACGATTTGCTGTTTCTTCTCTCTGTCTAGCACGATATTAAAATGCTTATAAGTTGCTTATTTTTGATCAGATTTTCATTTTGTTTTCAGTAATCAGCTATATTTATGCGCCACATTTGAATAGAACAATAAAAAAAAATAACAGTCATCTAGCCTATTGACGGAGAAATAGGTGAACTAACATTTAAAAAACATACATACCGTCCAACATAGAACCTCCTCCTTTTTTGAAATCGGCTACAAATCGCAGTGTCTAGGTGGTTCTGAAAGACCATCGATGTTAAACATAACGTACGATCCGGTCAGATTTCGAATGGGTGACAACGAGTGGTATTTATGTGTGAGTGCTAACGTGGGTCGGATGACAAATTAAATTGTTGGTTCCGGTTGTTTGTTCTATATTTCTTTAACAACAATCGTCAAGCCATGTCAGAAGCCAAGACGCGGCATATTAACTCTGACACTAGAATTTGCCACTCGGCCTACACGAACTTACTTAGTATTCTTTTTAGTGTTTGTGTGTGGTGGAATATTGCTTGCTTTTACAATAGGCATGTGGCCTAATGTTTAATTTATGACAAATAACAGGCTTAGTGATGAATATAACTAAATACATTACACATACTGAAAAAATAAATTGTATTGGCTGATAAATCTCTGAGATATGAGCGTTTAAAGTTTTAGGTGGGGATAGAGAGGGGATGCTCTATCCCTTTCTCGCAAAGCACGTGTTAGTATAGCATTTGTATGCCGCGCCTGAGGCTTGACGTCATAGGTCAGTATAGCGCGCTCTTTGTCTAGCTTGAAATTAAAATACTTAGAACTTATTTATTTTTGAGTTATTTAAAATTTTGTTTTCGTTGATAGGCTCTATTGATGATGAGCTTTTTAATGAGATAATAAAAAAATTGTAGTCACCATGCCTATTGATTTCGTGCAATGCCGTGAGTGTTAAAATTGACACCGTGTTGGTGGGCAGGTCCGCAAGCGTCGTCGTCGACATGCAACCGCGTGTTGGTGGGCGGGCGCGCGTGGGCGGGCGCCACCGCGACGCCGGTGCCGATCAGCAAGCTGGAGACGCTGTGCACGCCGTGCGAGCCGCCGCCGGGCGCGCCGCCCGGGCCTGCGCTCGCGCCGCTGCAGCGCTTCCTCGCCTGCGTCTACATGAAGCGCACGCTGCAGCGCTTCGTGCAGCAGGAGGACTACGTGAGTACCTACCTGCGGTGACGTCACCACTCGGCCCTGATCGCCGTGGGACGACCAGCTTTTCTGGCTTCTGTTTCTTGTTTAGACATTGTCGTGATTGTTAGAGATAATGATGATAGATCCGATGGTCTTAGGTCCTGTGACCATTGTAGAGGTATCAAGAACCTAATCGTCATCAGGCATAAAACGTTCGCTGCTGGACGAAGGTCTCCCCCTTAATTGAGAGGTGTGCCATAATCCCCACGCTTGGCAGACGGCTTGGGGAACGCAGAATGCTCACCACCGTTAACCGAAAGGACGCTGCTGCCCTTCCTCCGGTGGTTCTGGTTGCAGTTTAAGGACATACCCAGATCCAAGAACCTAATAATTATGTCAAAATTAAATTATGGTTCCATTTTTGATTCAGTGTTCGTATGCGAATATGACCGACATTCGAATAATGTCGGTTGAAAGAATTGACCTATCCGTATGCGAAAGCTAACTTTTCTGGTTACTTTGGACTTTTTACAGAGATTGTCTCACTTAGCCCTGTAATTTCAAACCGAAACACAGTACTACTAAACAACTGCTTGTCGGTAGAATATATGCCACATAGTCGTCCTCCTGTAGACGTCCTGTGCGGCTGAATGCTTTTCGTTGGCACGGACGAAAAAGCGCACAGGGGCCTCATTTTTTAATCGTACGCAAAGTAGCGCATGCGAAACGAGCCGAATTTAAAGCGATATTGAACCTTATTCCAAACAATATAGTTTGAAGATCTGCTCCTTTCGCATGCGCTACTCTTACGTACGATTCAAAAATTGCGTTGTACAGTTTTGCGCATGTCATCACCGCGATTACAAGCTGCGCTTTCCCTCCGCGTTGACGCAAAGCGAAACTTTGCACTCAGCCTTAGTCTTTCCGTGTCTGTGTTTATTTTTTCTTAGTTTTTGGCGTCGCACTTTGTGCTTTCAGGCAGTGGCAAGTTTTATCTATTTTCAAGTTTATTTATTATCAAGTCAAATGTCTAAAAAATCACAGTTAGACACACGAAATTAGTCACAGTCATGTCCTAGTAAAGTTGTGGCGACTTTGCTATAGGCTTTTACGGAGTTTTGAAAACAACACGAAAAGACACGTTTCACCACATTATATGACTTGCCCACACTCGTGCATGTAATTCAACACTCAATGAATAAAACACCACCATTTTTAATCATTAATTTGCGAAAAAACACAATTTTGAGAAAATAATAGTATACAGCGACTTAATTTTTCCGTGTTCCCGCCAAAACTCCGTGTGTGAGTTACACACCACTAAGTGCAAAGGAGACGTACCACCAAGTTGCTTGTTCCCGTTGTCAGTTGACGATGGTGTGCGTGGAGGCGACGTCGCTGACGTTCCGGTGCGAGAGCGCGGGGCTGGCGGCGCGCGTGGCGCTGCACCCGCAACACATGCAGTCGCTGCACCTGCACCTCACGCCGCTGCCCGACCACAAGGACACCTGGCCCGCCGAGGAACTGCAGGTTACAATACACTACCTACAAACAAGACATCTAACTTAAAAAAACACGACAGCTCTGCCAATAATTCTATAGCCAGGTCAATCGGGATGGTGTAAGTGTAAGGATTCTAACGATATCCCATACAGCCAAATCTGCTCAGGCTTTTAGAAATTATGGTGAAATAACGAAACTCTTATACATATACATACACATGTTCTTATACATGGTCCCTGTAATCATTACCTACGCTCCTTTTTTGGGCAGTAGCGTAAGACAGGTTCTTCTGTGTAACTATATTATGAACCCAATCGGAAAGGGTTGTCTAATGTCTATCTCCTTCTAGTCACCCAAACTATAGTCGAAACATCCGACTTAATTAATATTAATGGTGATTAATTTGTATACCTATATAAAATACAATATTTGATTATGATGACTGATATTTATATCGTTGAAAGCAATAAATATCAGTATCAGTATATAATATCATGGCTTTAATGAAGAATTTAAGTAAATGTAATGTTTATAGAAAAAATAATTTAATTATAATAATTATTAATGTTCTGATATATAAGCGTAAAAAGTTTTTTTTAGCGAAAACTCTGTCCCTTTTCCACAAAACAAAAAATTTAGTCACGCTCTATGCGCCATACTTGTCTGAATATAATTTATATGGCGTACGGAGAAGTGACGTCATAATCTCCTCTCTGTCTAGCATGATATTAAAATGCTTATAAGTTGCTTATTTTTGATAAATCTGATCAATCATTAAGTTTTCATTAATCAGTTATATATTTTAATAGGACAATAAAAAAAACCAGTTATCTAGCCTATTGTCGTGCGTTAATCTCGCAAGAACTCGAACATGACTGGACCGATATGTATTTTTTTGTTTTCCTCGATATTGTATTAGCATAATAAAATTTCATGTCAAAAGCACATCAGCCCGCGAGCCGTGATAAAAGTATATCCAATCTTTTTTGCCCGCGAAAACGAGACAGACTTATCCATAGCAGTAGTAGCTTTATCACGTTCCCGCCCGGGGAAATACCAATTAGACCTCGGCGCGTGCTAAGGGGGCTGTTTAGATAGTAAGTAAACGTGGTTTGTCGTGGTGTGCCAGGTGATGGAGAAGTTCTTCGAGATGCGCGTGGCGATCCCGCCGTACCGCGCGACGGCGCTGCACGGGTGGGGGCGCACGTGGGGCGCGCCGGGCGCCGCGCTGCCCGCGCTGGTGGCGCTCATGCGCGCCGACCTGGCGCCGCCCGCGCCCGCGCTGTGGACGCTAACCTGGGCGCTGCGCATCCCGCCCGCCGCGCCGCCCATCGTGCCCGCCGGCCAGCCCGCCGTGCTGCTCGCCAAACACAAGATACTCTTCTTTGTGAGTCACCGCATTGCGCGGACCATTCTCTTACATTTATTATTAAGACGTGTTTCGCGATGTTTCATTCGGGTTCATGTTTTGCCAAATGTACAAATTTTACAGCATTGAATCGATGGGCGATTTTCTGACAGCCAATTAAAAATATAGTTCATAAAAACCCGTTCGATGGCAATCAAGAGACATGGCCATGAACAGTTTCACTATCTAGTCTCTGGTACTGAAGATTTTGAACGAATGAAGCAAAGTAAAAAGGTAAAAAAAAACCTTATTCCATTAATATCAGATCTGTCACACGTTTTTGTGGTTATTGTTTGTATAACAAAGTACTTGCCCATAGTATTTCTAAGCTTTCGTTATTCCACGCAAATAAAGTAAGTGCGTCTTTCTAATTGCTTAATTAATTACTATCAATAAAAATAACAATTACTATCAAAAAAATATAACTATAACGTAACGAAACAATAATAATTTATCAGAGTTTCAACAAAATTATACAAGATAACTTGGAAAAGCACTTCACCAACGAACGCAAATTGTGAAGTGAAGCGGCGAAGGTGAGTGAACTGTTTTTTAGAAGAAAAAAGTGGGCCATATCTCGCCAGCGCCGTGTATCCTTTGGCTGTAGAACTACGCTTTGACAGCTGTCAGAAAACTTCCCATTCTAGATAATTTTTCTTATTTGGCTATTGAGTTGAAACGTTTGCGAATAGTTTTCTCTGATTTTTTTAAATGCCTGTGCAAGTGCACCCTAAGGCTGAGTACATAGTCGTCACGCTTTTCGTCAGCACGAATGGAAAGCGCGATTTAAAACTATAACGCGATTAAGTATCGCGCGATTTACCGTGCGTTCGAGTAAAGCCGGCGAACCACGCGCGTTTTGTCATCAGCGCGGACCGTCGGCGCGGGTCAGTCAGTATGCGATGATACTTTTAACTATAAAGGCCTCACATAGTACATAGTACTTTATAGTAAGGCCGTATGATTTCTGTCCGCGCCGACAAAAAGCGTGACTATACTAAGGTCGTGGCTTACCCCGTCCCGTGTCTGTGTAGATCTGCCTGAGCCGCGGCGACACGCAGCTGGTGCTGCCGCTCGTGTACGACATGCAGCTCAACGTGACGCAGCTGGCGGACAAGCAGAACGCGCAGCCGCACCTCATCGCCGTCAGCTTGCACCTCAAACGGTAACGGCAGTGCCTCGCCATCTCATGCACATCATCATTTAGAATCACACTATTACGAAATTTGTTTGTTTGTGAAAAAGTTTGTATGGGTGTGTGTATGTGTGCGTTTTTTGTTATCTCTTCACGACAAACCGCCTGAACGTATTTGGATGAAACTAGGAATGGAGATAGTTTATTTCCCGGGAAAATATACAACTTGTAACAAAAAGGTTCAACAATACTGAAGGGTATGTATGTATGTATACATCATTGTAAAAACTTTTACTATGGAGCCAACCTAAAATCGCAAAAAAAATACAGCTGTTCCATACATTTTGTCCAAGATCGATGAACCTATTTGTATGGAACAGCTGATTGTTCGTGATTTCAGGGTTGACCCCATAGTAAAAGTCGTTCTTAATGATGAGTACATACATACCCTTCAGTATTGGTGAACATTTTTGTTACACGTTGTATATAGGCTACTTTTTATCATCATCATCATCAGCATTTTTGTGTTTCCATATCTTTTCATGTCGTCGTCAAACACTAGCAACTCGTGTCCAGTGTACACCTGAGGAAGGTGATTGGATAAATTCACCTAGTGACGTAATTCCCACAGAACCACAGAATTGTCAGAAGTCGTTGTCTATATAGTGGCACGCCCGTATTCATTTTTACTCTATTTTGGTAAGTTACAACCGGTAGTTCTGTTGCGCAGGTTCAACGAGTTCAACCAATCCCACGCGGAGTGCACCCTGTGGCCGGCGGTGCGCGACCTGCTCACCAACTTCACGCTGCCGCAGGACGCGCCGCAGGCCGCCGCGCCGCCGCCGCCATAGCACGCGCACGACCTGCGCGACCTCTACATCTAGGACCAAACTATTCGGAGCTCGGGGACTGTCTGCCGCACAGAAAAGCGAAAGCCCTACTTCTTAGGTAGGACGGCTGTCAAAACAATTTTGTAAGGCGATTGTATGGAAAACCGCTGTCGCCAGTCTCACAAAATGTTTGTATAGAAAATACGACGAAAAAATGCCAATCATTAGTCGCGCATTTGACGTAAAACGCTCGAAATGCCATTTTGCAACAGATTAAAATTTATCTAATTACGATGCAATGTGGTTTGGTTCCCTACGCGTCTATTTAAATTGTCTTTTTGAGTATTCTCCGTTTAAAAACATGTGTATTGGTAGAATTGACATCAAGCGCATTTGCCGGCTAGTGCTGCCCGTCAAATTTCCGATCTATTCGCTTCTCTCTTCAGTGGTCTGCCGCGAACGATTTGTTTATCTCCTCCCATTGACACTATGAAAACAGCTGTGGTTGTGACCCAGTTTTCTTTTATTTATTATATTTTACAATATTTGGAAAACTAACAGCTTTAACTAATAAAATATATTATGAGGATTACAGGCAATAGCCATTAAAAGTGGTTATACAAACTTACTAAATGTATACATTCAATATTCTATAACATTAAAAACAGAGATTAACATTAAATAATGATATCCGACCAGATAACTATGATAACGAGTTAGATTTTAATTTGCTTCTTTGATGGACATGGATCACGGTATCAGTGCAGACAACGCTCCGAGACCCGTGACTTATTCAGTCTGATCACGATATCCGCGTAGAAAAATCACTTACATTGAATTAAGTACGCAGCAGCACGCGTTCTGTTTCACTCCTTGAAAAATGTCACCAGATGTTATTGAAACTATGGCCGGAATATCCGACTTAGTAATCCCGTATAAATGAAAAATAAACGACACTAAAGATTATTACCGTCATTGCCTTACTAACTTATTAGGCACCTGTCTGACTGCCGCCCGGCGATAAGCGAGAAAACTAGAAACTATAGTTGGCGACAGCGAGTATGTAGTTTTCATAGTTTTGTCGCTGGGTCATAAGCGAGTGCGCGAGTGATTACTCTCTCTACTCACTTGCTGTCCGCCTAGCACGCGAGCCGTGATAAACGTTTATCCACTCTTTTCCCCGCGAAAACGAGACAGACGTATACATATTCTAGCTTTATCACTGTCCCGCGCGGGGAAACACCCAATTAGTCCTCGGCGCGTGGTAGGGGGGCTGGTATGACTATGTATATGTACCAAACAAAAGTATCAGCTGAGTGAAGTTTTTCTTTGAGAGCTCTTGTCGCTGCGGCAAACTAGCTCACGCCGGCACTAGTATAGTCACGGAATACATAATAGTAAAGTACAGGCGATACACTCCGCAGAATCATTTAAATAAGTCGACTCTTGCTACGACAGAATAAAGTGCAATAGGCTAGATGACTGGTTTTTTTTAATTGTCCTAATAAAAAGTGGCTCATAAATATAGTTAATTAATGAAAAAAAATGAAAATCTGTTCAAAAATAAGCAACTTATAAGCATTTTAATATCATGCTAGACAGAGGCGAAACAGCAAATCGTGACGTCACTTCTCTGTACGCCATATAAATTATATTCTGACAAGTAAGGCGTGACTTCATTTTTTGTTTTGTGGGAAAGGGACAGAGTTGTCTATACCGAAAACATTAAACGCTTATATATCAGAACATTATTAATCGATTTAAATTATTTTTTCAATAAACATACTATATTTACTTAAATTCTTCATCAAAGCTATTGGTTTCAACGATATAAACATCAGTCATCTACCCTATTCAGGACGTGCGAGCGTTGCCCCTCTGTCTAGCGTGTAACTCTTATCTCTTCTGACTGAATTCTTCCTACTGAATTGGCCTGTCTAGACGGGCACGCCACGTACTTGCAGCTTCATACCTAAGGTGCGGAGGGTGCCAGGCCTAATATTATGTAATCTGTGCTTTTGCTAATACGGGATTTACTTCTATTGTAAGTTTCTTGAGCGATAAATTGTCGATAGCTAATCGCTTCATTGCTGGCGGTGCGCGGTGGGACAGGTGCCTTATTAGGCTCGGTTACAAAATCAGCAGAGCCGTAATGTTCTTTGATTTTGAATATACCTAGCTAAAGAGAGAGCTTGATGTTCCAAGCGTAATGTTAGACGATTGATTATGTCTCTCGCGCGTGAGAAGGACAAATCTCGATCGTGCCAGAATCACCAAATCTACTGATTTGATTGTAAATATGTTGAATTATCTAAAATGCGGTCGAAATCATAATCGTAAGTAGATATATGTGAGTATTGAGTAAGTGATAACTATGATTTTTATTTTATGTAAGACTTTTAATCTCATGTTAGTGTGTTTATTATTAAACGTTCTTTACATAAATCATGTTTCATTCGTTCAGATCTTGGTTAGAATGTCTAAGGTTCAGATTGGGCCTTTATTAGGGCCCTTAATGAATTACTTTAAATTTAGAACATTGCGTGATAATCTTGGAGGATTTAGAGAAAGGATAACACAGGTATTATAACTACGGAGTATATAACCGTATACTAGTATAGTACTGTTTTATCAGTGATATATCCAAAAAAAAAAAATAGTTAACCGACCATAACGGTATATTAGACAAAACATCTTTAGTCTTCTTTGGTTTGGAGTTTGGCAAAACTCTTATAACGTATTATCTCCTTAGGAAGGATAGGCTATCCTTGAGTTAAATTTTGTAAGAGTTTTGTAGATGTTTTAAAGTATATACGATCGATAATATAATATACGATTTTACGATCCATAAACCCAAGTATTGAATTCTCTTTGTTTTAACCCTTGGAGGGAAAGAGGTAAATCCTCCAAGCTTGGAGGAGAGAGCCTTCTATCTATAAACCTCCAAAAAGGATACAATACTAAAACCTAACCTAAAAAAATAAAAACCAAAAGTGAAAATAACATCAAAAGTGGATCAAAACAACAAATTAAGTGTTAAATTCTCTTTGCAAAACAAGATGTAAAATTTCAGTTTCATTATTTTATTCGTTTCTAAATTAAAGTGCGATGGCGGGACGAGCAGCCAATTCCATGGAAACAATCCTTACTTACGAAAACAGAGATTTGGTAAGTCTGGTAACATTTTTCTCGTAAGTTGTTTTGCAGTTATTTTCTACTACGTATAGATTGTACTAGCAACACGTGGTTTTACCCACTTTCATACAGAAATCATAAAAATTGACCGAGATGTAAAACAGCCTATGTCACTCTCCGACCCTCAATTGAGTTCCTGCCAAAAATCACGAGCAGCTAATGCTCCGTGGCTAATGTGAAAGGTGAACAAAAACCAGTGAGAAAAAAATACAATAAACCAACAAACAAACACACTCGCATTTATAATAGGTACAAACAGTATAAGGATAATCCATACAGATGGCTGTTTCCGTCATCACTGGCAGCATATGCTTATATTTTATGTCCTCTTCGCCAATGCCGGTTTTGTAGGTGATTAATTTAGGTAGGAATGTTTTTGATGGACTTTTCAGAGCCAATGGTCAGTGGAATGGTCGACCACACACATCCCGGGCATGGACAACGCGAGCGGCCGCCCCCACACGCGGGAGGTGGGCCGCCGGCGGCTCCGCCTTGGCTCAATGGTGCTGAGCGGGCTCTTATCTATGCATTGTAGAGTCGCGGCTTCCGCCCTTACTGGAGGCCTTTGTAAGAACATACACAAAATATTCCATGCTGACAAGCTAGAGTGCCATAGCTGGGCAAACAATATAGATCGCGTGGCTCCACCGAACCGGATTAACCGTGATAGCTTTAAACAGTATTTTTGGTAAATTATGTTTAGGGGCCGCACTAAAGCAAATAGTTCTAATCAAGTATGTAGTTCAACACACAGTATTTCAAGGATTGTTAAAATAGTTTCCATTTCAATACGTTTTGTGCAAGGGATAGTGTTAGCTAGCCTGATTGCTATGATACCCAGAACATTGAGTAACAAACTCAAAGTCCATGTTATCACTGCATTGGCTCCTGTTACTTCGAGGCATTCGATGGAGAGTCTCATTAGCTCTGAAACAACTTCGCTAGCCGCAGTACCCTTCAAATCGGAACAGTAAGATTTAATAATAGGTGGTAATTTTTCACACAACAAAACAACGAAAAACGTCCACTGCTGGACGAAGGCCTCCTTTAATATAGGGAGGAAATGCCATAATCCCCATGCTTGCCAGGTGGCTTGGGGATCGCAGAATGCTCGCCAGCGTTAACAGAGAGGACGCTGCTGCTGCCCGTCCTCCGGCGGTTTTGGATGAAGTTAAAGGACATACCCAGGTCACACAACACATCTATAGCCCCAAACTAAGTAAAGCTTTTATAAATATGGAAACTGATAGCTGATAAAATATTACTTATATACTATTTTTTTTAAATACATACCTACTTTACTTAATACATACTACACCCAGACACAGAACAAACATCTATGTTCGTCACATAAATGCTTGCCCTGTGTGGGGATCGAACCGACGCCTTACAGCCAGTGCCGGATTTATATTTTTTATGAGTGTCGGCCACTTTGTTTCCGCCGCCCCATGTACCGTCCTAAAATAATAGGGGCGGCAGTGTCCTCTGAAATCTGCCGCCCCTAGGCCGCGGCCTATATACAGCCTATTGACAAATCCAGGACTGTCTAGTGCCTACAGCGCTGAAGGCAGACATGCTACCAACTGAGCTATAAGGCAGTCAAGATTTGTTAACATTTGTTTTATACGAAGCTGTTTCATAAATGTATGTTGTAATTGTGTTGTAAATGTATGTTGTTGTTTTCTAGTTGTGTTCTTGTTATTATTGATAACTGCGGTTGCTACCTTGGCCAATCCTATGCGCCACTTCGAAGTGTACCTCGGGCAATGGAGCATCAGCGGCCCAGGGCGTGCTTTTCGCATTATACCAATGTTCGATGGTAACTATATGGCCTGTCTTGCTGAAGGTCAAGAAAAGACACACAAAAGCGGGTGAGAGGCGCGGAAGGGACCAAAATGTTTGATAATGGGGTTTATATGCATCATAGACAATAGACAATAGAAAAGGAGAAACACAGAAAGGGAGCGCTATCCCCGCTTCCTGTATGGCCCGTCCAGTCCCGTGCCACGCCGCTCTCCCGCGTCTATGTGACTTGAATATAAATGATAAATATAAAGTAGGTAGGTAGATACAAACAGACAGCATAAAATAGATTTGGGGTATTAGAATCAAAAAGTAGGCTTAAACTCGTTTTAGCCTTTAAAATTAAAGTTAGAGAAATGCTAACCGCCTCTGCCTGCGACTATGCATAAAACAAATTAAATAAAAGCCGCAAATTGGAAAAAAAATGTACAGGGAAAAATTTAAAAGATATGACATTGAATTTATTGGCATATTTCTTAGGGGGTCATTGAACTCATCGTAATGAACAACTTTTCCCACGTCTTCTACGCAGAAATCGTGAGAAAAATTAGCTGTTCCGTACATTTTGTCGTGCGTATATTTGCACTTATGTATGGGACAGCCGATTTTTTCCCCTTTTTCAGTGTTGGTTTCATGGCTTTCGAATTATTGTCCATAATGATGAGGTGAACATAAAAATATACCATTCTAGAAAAATGGCATATTTATACAGATGATTATGTCTATACAGTCTATAGTAATATGATATTACTTTTTCTGCGTGCCAATAATATATGGACCTTAATTTGTATCTATAACATGTTGCAGGTATCGGCATAGCAATATGTATAAACGCGATAATACGCGCCATCAACTGCTGTTTCATAGCTGCGATTGCTTCATCGTACGTTGTGCATTCAGTTTCTGATGCTCAACTTCCCTTCACGTATTGTAGGTAAATACAATAAGAACAGAACTTGTATGTGTTATATACTTGTGTTGTATATCTCAGGGTGACGAGCGCAGTCCAGTGCGGCGCGAGATTTGTGGCAAGTTCACAATTGTAGCACTGCTACTGTTAGGGGCAGGAGTGAACATTTATACATTTTGTCCAAAATCAATGAACTTTTTGTATGGAGCAGCTGATATTTTTTTCGTGATTTCGGTGTTGGCCCCATACTAAAAGCTGTTCCCAATTATGAGTACATTGACCTCCTTTCGGCTTAGTAGTACAGTTTCGTGTAACCCTGAATATTGGTACTCTGCCCTCTAGAGTCTTCATCCTCTTTTGAAATCAAAAAATATACCTCACTTTGGTTCACTTTAGTGATTAATGACAAATAACAAAAACGACTGAAGACAGATTCGCCTGATTCCACGTTCGTCAGAGGTCCTTTTTGCAGTGCAGTGCGGCCCAAGATTTTGTTCGCAAGTTCACAATTCAGGCACTGCTACTGTTATGGCAGACAGGCGAACGTTGAGCTCGTCTCGTCACTCCATTGCATTAAAAAAAAAAAAAAACAGTCATAAATATATACCTATTTGGTTTGTATTTTCGTGTTGTTTTAGTTCATTTGTTTTTAATGTATTTCAGAGACTTCGATCTGAAGCCCTACAGACCGACAGTCAAGAATATAAATTTGGTGATGCTACAAGAGGTAATCGTGTTACAGTAGATCATAAACGCGTGACAATAAGGCCTTTCTCCCACAAAGATATTCACAAGCTATGTGTCCGAGATGCTAACCCACGCAAACCTGTATTGCAGACATTGCAAATTTGCAGTAGACTACAACATCATATGCACAATGAAAACTCCAGTATCAATGAGCTTTTCGCAGATGGCGCCAGCGGCGGTCCGGATGTGGCAAATCAAGTTTTCTTGTTAATCGTTGCAAATCTATCTGCTCTTGATGAGAGGGTGTTGTAGATAATCTAGTCCAAGAAAAGATACTGGGTACTGTGCTTTGTTTTAACAATCTGTGTAGCTCTTGACGGCCTGAAACGACCACGGCTGACGGTTTGATTCCACTTTCTTTATTCGAACTGCTAAACAGTGGAATGCGCTGCCCGAGTGGGTGTTTCCCGATAATTATAATCTGGGTGTCTTCAAGTCGCGAGTGAATCGGTTTCTTCTAGGCAAGCGTGCTCCATCGTAGACTGCATCTTCGTTTATCATCAGACGAGATGGCAGTCAAACGCAAGCCCATAGGCTTGCATAGCAGCCTTGCATAACATGCAGGCATTAAAAAAAATTGTAGGTGATAGATAGTTGTTTATATTTAATGTTGGACAGAGTTATTATTAACAAGACAAAGGGTTGCTGTACAAACCAGTATAATGCAGATTTTCCCTGGTAATCCGAAGTCTAATAAGAGTCGTCATCAGTCATAAAACGCCCACACCTAATAAGAGTAAAATTGTAGAAAAAAAACAACAAAATGTATGAGATTGACAGTTGACTATGGCCACATCGACGATGCGCCACCTAGCGGGAAACAATCGCTGTGGATCCCCATTTGCAACCGATTCCTGGCGAAATAATAAGTTTTAGACATGAAACATGACACGCAAAGTACAGGCATAGCGCTAACTGGGTAGGTTCGGTAGGTGAGCGGTGCGGGAGGGGTGGCATGTGGCTGTAAAGCGGCCTGTGGAAATATCACATGTTGATGACAGCGATATTTCTCCCGGATCCCCTCACTTTATTTGCCCAAGCCAACTGATAAGATGTGCGTACAAAACATCAGTCGTTCTTCAATAGCCTAGTGGGAGAAAGCCGTAATCTGGTATTACAAACACAATTTTTGCAGTCTAGATTCTCCATGGAAGCTGGAATGTTCGTAGACGACGAAGAGCATCAAAACGGCAACATGTTCTCAACTACCGTCGGTCTATCTCCTAATGCGTGGAGGAATGCTTCTTGGGGGTAAATTTGAGCCTTATTACACTGGCGCCAGTGTGCGATTAGCGAACGTGCTCGCAGCTTGCTCGCCGGAGTGCTGACGCCATAGTCCCACATAGGCTATGTGCGGCTGTGGCGTAACATTATCAGTATGCCATTCTATTTCTATGTGAGACATAGGAATAACAGTGTTTCCACGTCAGAACCCACCGAGGCGCTCTGCGAGCTCGTAGCGTTCACGCGGCGTTTGCTTTAGTCCTAGTAATAATGTTGTGCAATGATTATGCATACATTTCATAACACCACAAAAATAACAATTTCCGCTCCGCAACCTATCCAAATCGGATCGTCACTGAGCTTTAATTATAGATACAGTATTGCACGTTGCTAAGGCAGGAGCAAAGAATACTTACGTAGCGAAGCGGAGCTCCCGCCGTGTGTTACGTGTGGTACGTGTGAAACGACCCTTATACTGCAAACAAACCATTTTACGACAAAAGTTTCTGCTTATCAAGGGGCACCCGTTCACGTTGCTCGAGGATTATATTATGATAAAGCCCCATTGATTTTAGCGCTGACGGGTTTTGATGTTTCAAGTTCGTACAACACCACTAAACTAAACCCACTAAACTTATCTAATTTCAACGGTAGGTTCAGTTGTTCAAAAACGTATCAGGCAAAGGGACAAGCATAAAACACTTATACTTAATACACATAATAAATGTTTTACTAAGTGTGGTTTATACAAGATTGATTCGAAAGTATCTGAACAGACATAGATGTTTAAGTATGGTAGCTGCCTAAGTATTGAATAATGTCACGTTGCTATTATAAAGTCTAATAGCTAAATCAAAGAACATTTTTTACCAACGAATACAAAGAAAACTTTATTTCTAACTTAACAAAAAGATTAACAACCTAGTTCTAATGAATAAATCCTAGAATCCACTAAATCCGGTTAGCAACTTAGGTCTTGGGATCGGCCTAGAAAGTAATTGGATCGTCGTGTAGGAAGGTACTGTGGTCAATTCTGAAGGTTTAAGTCGACATAACTAAATTATTGCTGTCCTTAGCTAACATGCCTAGTAAAAAGTGACAGCAATATTTTAATTAGTTTAGAACTGTCAACTAAAACCGTCAGAATCGACCACATTGACCTGCTATTTATATTTAGTTGACATCGAAAGCGTCGGACACAGCACAGGAGGTGTACGTCAAATTTGTAGTGGGCAATGCGAACACACACTTAAAATTCCAAGACCGCTGTTGATTTATCGCAGGGCGGAATATTTATTTTGTCTTAGAGAATTAATTACAGAGCTCAATTTATAACTCTGCCAAACTGCATAGCATTTGTAGGCAGACATCGACTCTCATATTCATTACTATTTACTACTAGTATGTAGGAGTAGGTATTGACATTTTAGCGATAAGTAAGCTTATATTAAACGGTAGCCAGGGGTAGGGCCCCGTAGTTAATATACAATCCCGATTAAGACTAAGTACTTATTAATTCCATATGCCAACCACAATACCAAATATAATGTAAGTAACTCAAGATAAAATAGCTAAAGCGTGATTGTGGCCGTGTACGGAATTCGGAACGGAGAAAGATTATTAAGTACTATGAGACAAACAGGGGAATAGCAATATGTACAAGGAACGCTGTTATGCATAACTTAATTTACTAAGTAAGTAATATCGGAGAGCGATGACGTTCGAACACTTTACAAGTAATTTCTAGCAAGTTTTTAACGCCTGATGTTGGTAGTCCTGGACAAATGCAAAATCACTACTTCTATTTATTTTAATTGCATTCACACTTACCCAATAGTGGGGAAAATAACACAACAGGATAAATATATGTACAAAATAGTAACTCCTAGATAATAACCTTTTTGAACACTATGCTCGGTACTGAGATAATAATAAAAAATACGTGTGCTCAGTCCGCAGGTATAAAGTTTTATGTTGTAACATCGCTTCACTTGCTACCGCAAGCTATGCGCTTGCGCATAAGTGACGCGCCTGCTGGTGTATGTGATTAGTAACCCACTGAGTAATTACATATCTCATGTGCGATTATTTTTGTTAAAATTAATAACGCTACACGTATCCCGCTCGTTAAGGAAGGATTTTGCTACTCAATCCGTACCTAAATTGATTTAAATAATTACAAAATTACTACATGCTTAGCCCTTCAAATTATTCTAACGAATAACTAATATAAAATCCTTCATATGCCAAATACCGAGATTCCTGCCCGACAAATCAGATAATTTGGAATTCTGCTTTACTGGTTTTTTGCACCTTTAGGTGGCTTTGGTTTTTGGCAATCAGGGCACTTATAGACACGGAACCCTGGCCTACCACAACGAAAACAGACTATAGTTTGTTCGGCTGTGCAGCTTCGAAGACCGTGGGTATCTACCCGACAACGAGGACAGAATCTCTTCTTGGAATGCGTATTGACAGCATTAATTGGATGGGGACTATTCGTTGTCGAATACTGCTGACTGCTCTGACCTGACTTGTATGTTTTATTATAATTGTTGTTTGAGAATTGCCTTTGTGAGTAATTTTGGTCTCCAACACTTGTTTGCTTAAACACTTTAAAAGAATGCGAGGATTGTGAGTAAGCAAGATCTGGTGCTAGGGTTTCCTGTGATACCTTAGGTGGCTCACGAAATTGCGATAGGCGTGATTGAACATTTTCGTAATTCTTGCATATAGTCCGCAAGCTATCGATATTCTTTATGTCTGGACTAAAAGCCAGCACGTTAGCATAGCATGGCCGGATATTATGCAAAAGTATTTCCAGCTTTTTTTCCTCGGATAGCTGTGTATCGAGCAGGGCGAACATCCCCGACATAATGGAGAGATAAGTAGTTATATTCTCACGTTCACCTTGCGTGCGAGCCCTTATTTCTTCTAAGAATCGGTAGTCATAATCTGCATGGCTGAAATCTGCTTTTAATCTAACACAAACCTCTTCCCATGTAGTTACTAAATCTTGTATACTCCGGAACCAGTGCAGAGCATCTCCAGTAAAGATCTCCGAAGCAAAAGTTAGTACTTTACTTGAAGGAATTCCTCTAGCTTTTGTGAAGTCTTTTACACTTAAGATAAAGGCTCGTACGCAAGTCTTGCCATTGTATTTAAGCATCGCTAGATCAACTGGACTTGACGAAGTCATTCGTTTTAAATTCAATAATAACGATTTTAGCGTTTGATGGCGCTTCAAACAATCATTATAACCTTTTAATGATTCTGAATGAGTTGAGCAATCAATCCTATTAATTCGATGGTAAATATGATTACTCAAGCTGATAGTCCGTACGTTCCAGAAGACTTATTTAATTTGGTTGCTAAAAGTTTAACATTGCTATCTACGTTATCCAAGCTTTCATTTATGGCATTTATATCGTCACCAGTATCAAAAGGTGACACGAGTATATCCTCTGAAGTAAACAGCTGTACTAACTTTACTACCTGCCCACGTAATTCCTGTACAGTGTCAGCTGGAGCCTCTCCCCTAATTTTTACTTCATAAGCGAGCTCGGCCTTTTGTAACGATTGTTTATTTATTTAATTACTCATTGTTAGTTTTAATTAATGTATGTTTTGTTTTAATTGGGTAAGTGTGATTTTTATTACAACTATACTAGGTACTACTATAAATATTACTCCGTTCCGTTACAAACTAGATTAGAGCAGATTGTTTTTAAAGCACCCTTAAAAACAGTCTAAAAAGAAGCATGAGATAAAATAAAATTGCTAAATAAGACCGCAACTAATGCCCGGTTATAGCGACAATACTAGCATACAAAGTTTTAAATTAATCATCATTGGGCTAACGTATGATTAACTACAACGCTACTTACATCTCACCAGACCTTAGTTACGAAGCAGGGAAATAACAACTGAGAAAAAACAAAGCTTAACAAAAGAAACGCTTACAACAAGCTAATAAACGATCCAATTAAAATTATAAACAACCTTTAAACACCATTTAGGTGCCACTTGTAACGTTGCTATTATATATCTTATAACTAAATCAAAGAACAGTTATTACCAACGAATACAAAGAAAACTTTATATCTAACATAATAAAAAAAAAAGATTAACAACCTAGTTAAAATTAATTAATCCTAGAATCCCCAAAATCCAGTTAGCAACTTAGGTCAAGACCAATTGCATCCCAAGGGATCGTCCTAGGAATTAATTGGATCGTCGCGTAGGAAGATACTGTCCTGCTATTTAAATTTTGTTGATATCGAAAGCGTCGGACCAGTGATGTACGTCAATTTTGTAGTGGGCAATGCAAACACACACTTAAAATTCCAAGGCCGCTGTTGATTTATCGCAGGGCGGAATATGTGTTAAAAACGGTAGCCAGAGGTAGGGACCTGTAATTAATACAATCCCGATTACAATAAGACTAAGTACTTATTAATTCCATAACCAAATACCTACCAATTAAAAATGAAGTAACTCAAGATAAAATAACTAAGTAATAAGACAAGCGGGGGAATAGTAATTTTCACAACGAACATTATTATGTATGTATAACTTAATTTACTAAGTAACATCTGAGAGCGATTACTACGAACACTTTACAAGTCATTTGTAGCAAGTTTTTAACGCCTGATGTAGGTAGTCTGAGGTAGTCCTAGACATATGCAAAATCACTACTTCTATTTATTTTAATTGCATTCATACTTACCCAATAGTAGGAAAAATAACACAACAGGCTAAATATATTATATTAAACAATAGTAGCGCGTAGATCATAATCTTTTCGATCACTATGCGCGGTACTGAGATAATAAAAAGTACGTGTGCTCAATCCGTAGTGTTTTATGTTCTGACAACCAACGCTTCACTTGATACCTACCGCTTATTGTTGGCTATGCGCTTGCGCATAAGTGATGCGCCTGCGCTGGAGTAAGGATTTGATTAGTAATCGACTTAGTATAATTACCTGTTTAATGAGCGATTATAACTTTTTGTTTAAAAAAATAACGCAACAATACGTAAAAACATACTAAGTAGGTACAGATATCAGTTATTCTAAACTGAACTGATTGTTATTTATGATTATATTTCAGTGAAAAACAAATCGGTAGAACTGGCCTGAAGGTTACATTGGAACCCCACCAAATAGCTGCGTGCAAAGAAAACTTCAGCGGGAATTATCCTGTCCTGTATAGTACACCGGCTTATAATTTTTTTTTGTAAGTTTTGTGTGCCTACCTTACCTAAGTTTATTTTTCCATAAACATGTGTTTAGTTGTAGTTATTGTTACAGCCTTTACTCTTAGATCAGTTGAGACACAAAACAGATATTTGTTTTGTGGTTGAGATCTCTACTTTAGGAGATGCTACTAGATTATTGGTGGAGATTCTACTTTAGGGCGTGGAACATGAGTTCGATTCCCACCCAGGTCAAACATTTATATTTTTTTCTTTTTATACAGTCAAGTGACGAGACGAGCCAGACTTTCACCTGGTGGTAAGCGTCACGCCTGCCACTAACAGTAGCAGTGCTAGAATTATGAAATTGCGAACACAATCCTGCGCCGCACTGCACTGCATTCGTCACCCTGAGATATCAGATGTTAAATCTCTTCATACCCAGTAATTTGTCTGGTAACATTGCCCTTCAAACCGGAACACAGTAATGCTTCAGTAATCTATACAGTAATCTCTGATACAGAAATCTTGATGGTTATTCTGTGTCTGGGTCTTGCAGGTATTTACCAAAATAAGTATACAATTGTATGTAAGATATTTGCTAAGTTTCGGTGTATGAAGTCTCCTCTCACTACGATGCCAAAATCACACTAATATTATAAATGCGAAAGTTGGTCGGTATGTATGTTTTTTACCGCTTGACGCCCAAAACGGCTTAACAGATTTGGATGAAATATCGGAATGGAGATACCTTATTTCCCGGAATAACATATATACAATCGCCCAAAGCGGCAAAAGCAATTATATTTTTAAACAGAAAAATGCGTGTGAAAATTGAGGGGATATTTAATAACCCAGCGGTATGGAAGATATTTGGGAGCGTGGCGAATATCTTCCGCCTACACGGACATAGAGTCACGGGGTGACCTCTAGCCACATAAATGGTCTAATTAGTGTAAAAATTCGAATTTTATTTGTTAAGATAACTCTGCGCGCAGCTTGTTTTCTATAATTATGCTCTCACGGTAGAAGCAATACGATTAAGTTGGTCAACTGAAACCAATACTTTGTAAAATTTACTGTAATAGTATAATGTTCCTAACTCACAAACTTTTTGCAGTGTGGATGTCGTTCGTTTACGTAGCGATTATAATATTGGACAATTGAATTTATATCTGGTGATTTCTAATATTATCATATGGAGCACGATGTGGGTGCTGCTGATTTCAGAACGTTTTCGTTACGGAAAAGTTAGTACAGCTATAATAGTACGCGTAACTATTTTTTTATCGTAGTGTTGCATCGCCTTACAATCATGGGCGTATATAAGGGGGTTGTAGGGGGTCCGGACAGCTTTTCTACAAATATATATCCTATGTATCGTCTTCATGCTACCATATCTTGCATTATTTATACCCAAAGCAAAAACTAGTCTATCTTTGTACGTATTAAGACCCTAACCGACCCCTTATGATAGCTATGTAGCTACGCCCGTGCTTAGAATGATCTTGCTTATGACGTCAGCGCCCTTCATCTTCGTTCACGTCGTCGCTTACCAATACGAGAGATCTCAGTCAAAGGCGGACTTACGCATTATACGCATTACTTGCTCCTCCAAAACTAAGATCATGGCGAGATCCTCCTACATACATACAATTTTACGTGCCTGCGGGCTATAAAGTGGTTACTTTAGCCCCTTTTAACCCGCAGGCTAAAGCGGGGTGGTTACTTACGCGGAGCGAAAGGAACTTCTTCCTCCCCGCAGGGGCACATTAACTCATGTGATTGATTCAGGCGTTACTTTGCGGAAGTCCATTGTTACCAAAATTTGTTTTTTCTGTTCAATTCTAGTGTTTTTCCGCTGTAATATCGTTTCGAAATTGAAATTGAACCTAACCTGAAACAAAAAAATTGTTAAACCTGAAACAAAAAGTCAATTAAACCTGAAAGTTAATAAATTCTGAAAACAAATAATGATTTTAAGCTGTTTCAATGTAATATTTTTCTGAAATAAAATAATGATGATTAAGCTGAAATTTGATAATAGTTATTATCATGCAAAAATACTATGATCAACAATGATGATGATGATGGTATGATATGTGTGTGTGTTTGTGTGTGTATTGTTTGTCCCTTCATCATATAAGTATTCGAAACGATATTACAGCGGAAAAACACTAGAAATTAACAAAAAAAAAACAAATTTGGCACAATAACTCGTATACACACTGGCCACAGATCTCATGTATATGGTCTCCCAAGGCGAACTTTTGCACCCTAGGTTAGTAATCTACTATTACTGGTATATTTTATAACTGTGTTCGTAGAAATCCGCCATAGACAAATTATTTTATCTATGGTAATGGTGGACTAAACAAACTGTTATGGGCAAACGTGACGATTACAATCAGGCAAGCGACTTGCTCGACTCATACACGCTTTCCTTACCGCGCACTTGCCTCACTCGTGTCTTTGAACTGTTTTGTTTGTGTACTGTTACAGTTAGTCTGGAATAACATATTGATCTGGTTGGTTGTGGTACCTCTGCTGTGGTCGCTGGTATTATCTATAGCAACAATTTCTAGTTTAATCGAAATGAAGAAATCGGTTAGAAAAGTGTTTCGAGTCGGTGCTAAGGAATTACTTGCGGTAAGTGGAGTTGCGAAGAAAGTTTTAAAAAGCCGTCAAGTGTGAGTCCGACTCGCGCCACGAGGGTTCTGTAAACCGAAACCATGCACCGGGCATTGCTCTAACGAAAATATCAATCAGGCGATGGTGACTGCTTACTATCAGGCATCCCGTCTGCTTCTTACCCAGATGCCACCTACGGCATTAAAAGAATAAGAATTAGGGTTGTGGCAAAGTTTCAACTGTCATCGCGATGACGGTCACTGTTGGTTATAATCAGAACTATAGGTATATGTCCGAGAGAGTACACTGTGTGTTCACCCTTCCCAGGTCGTTGCCGATGCGCTGGAGGTAGCACTGTATATACACTCGGCGGGCGTTGGTACAGAAATTATTCTCGGAAAAGGATTAAATCACTATGGTATGAATATAGTCATTGAACGATTTGCATTCTGGTCAGTTTTAGTGTTTTTAATCTTTGTAGATTTAAATAGGTTAACTAGCCAAAGACAAAAAATACGAGTCCGCCGGAGGAAATACCACACCTTTGCCAGTTATTCAACCACCAAGCAGTAGTGTCCAAGCTTTACTGTATTTCCATTTTGAAGGGCAATGTTACCAGAAAAATTGACGAGCGCTGTGCAGTGCGGTGCACAGCGCTGGCAGCGCTTGCGCTGTGCAGGGCGCAGGAGTTTGTTAGTTGTGTTCTTAATTCTGGCACCGCTTCTATTATGAGCAGGCGTTATGTTTTCCACCAGGCGGACATCTCGCTCGTCTCGTCTCTCCACTGAATAAAAAAAAACCGAAGAATTACACACGGATTTGTGTGTTTGGTAGATGATACTTCAGAGGTGGTCCCATATAAATTTTATCGAAATCGGTTTATTAGTTTGATTTTTAAATCAAAATAACTGGAAAATATGAAGATGTCATGTCAAAATTTTTAGTAGGTTGGATTTTTTTTAAAAGCGTTTTGTCTTCCAATAGCTACCTACCTATCTACAGGCTTACCTAAAATAATCTCGATTCTCTAAGTCACTGCTTAAACTTCTCTGGCTTGTTCTTGCATGTTACACTTCACGTCAGAGAGAAGCTGGCAGAGCATCTTAAGCAGTGATTAACGGTTGAAAAGTTTTTTTTTAAGTAAGACTGCTAATCTCTATCCGCAGCTTCAGGCCACATAGACCCACACTTGCACGGTGAAAATATTTGTCATTCCGTTCTATTGGTGGCTGTGTCAACTATGCATTGTTTCGGCGCGGCTCTCTGTGCTTTAGTCGACTCTACTCACCTGAAAACAAGCAGTACTGCCAATATGGGAGAAAGTGAGTTTATCTTTCTGACCAGAAAGTCTCAAGAAGCAGTTGTATGAAATGAATAAATAAAATCATATTTTATCTACAATTTACAGGTATTTTGTGGGTATTGCCAATGTACTCGAAATGCACTTCGTTGGGAAGTTATTCTCATTTTATGTGAGTGGCGGTTGCGATTATTTCGTAGTTTAATATTTATAAAATAAATATTGGGAGGACATTTTACACACAGCGCCATCTAGCCCCATACTAAGCAAAGCTTGTATTATGGAAACCAGATAGCTGATAGAGAATAATTATATACAATATTTTTTTTCGTATATACATACTTACACCCAGACACAGAACAAATATCTATGTTCCTCACATACATTGTTGTCCTGGGTGGGGATCGAACCCACGCCCTACAGCTCTGAAGGCAGACATTCTACTCATTCAACTGAGCTATAAGGCTGTCATAAATAGTCTGATATAAATATTGGGAGAGATTTTGCACACAGCGCCATCTAGCCCTATACCAAGAAAAGCTTGTATTATGGTAAATATACCTTTACCGGCTTTACCTTTGGCTTTAACGGTGGTGAGCATTCTGCGATCCCCAAGCCACCTGCAAAGCGTGGGGATTATGGCAACACCCCTCTTTTAAGAGGAAGGCCCCATATGATACGGCCAAAAGGACCAGAATCCGGGCCGGTGAAACAAAAAAAAAAAAAAAAAAGGAAGGCCTTCGTCCAGCAGTGGACGTTTTGTGGCTGATGACGACCTTCAGACAGATATCTTTATGGAAATCTTGCATTAAAATGAATCTTCTTTTTGTTCACGTTGTTAACGTTTTTCGCAGGACCACACTCATATTCGGCGGTCTAATGTTTTCTTACATGGCTGTCGCGTTTGTTTTGCTCAAGACAGCTTTGCATACAATTTTTGAATACCGAGTGAAGTTGGTGTAAGTACTTTTTTGTAAGTTTCGTACCCGTGTCTCCATAATACAAAAACTTTATAACCGACTTAAAATAGAGGAGGTTCTATGTTAGACTGGATGTTTTTTTGTATGTATGTGCACTGATTTCGCCGTCAATAGGCTAGATGACTGTTTTTTTTTGTATTGTCCTATTAAAATGTGGCCCATAAATATAGCTGATTAATGAAAAGAAAATGAAAATATGATCAAAAATAAGCAACTTAATGGAATTTTAATATCATGCTAGACAGAGAGAAGAAACAGCAAATCGTGACGTCACTTCTCTGTACGCCATATAAATTATATTCTGACAAGTAAGGCGTGACGTCATGTTTTGTTTTGTGGGAAAGGGACAGAGTTGTCTCTAACAAATACTTTGAACGCTCATATATTAGAACATTATTAACCGATATAAGGTTTTTTTGAATAATCATACTATATTTACTTAATTTCTTGATCAAAGCTATTGGTTTCCACGATATAAACATCAGGCATCTACCCTATTGCAGACCGATTTTGAAAATTATTTTTTGGTTTGAAAAGGTATTATCTCGAGGTGGTCCCATAATAGGGAATATGCATGTGCTTTTTTATTGACTCACAAAAAATCTGACTGGCAACGAAACAAATCATGGAAAGTCAAATTTTAATATGTGCACAAATAACGATATTAAAAACATTTTAGTTTCATGTTAGACAAGGACGCACTTTACCAGGTTTATGACGACAAAGTGTGAACTTTGACGTTTGATTTCTTCGATTCCAAACAAATTATATATATACTATGCACGTGTTTTGCTAGAAAGGGACAGATGACTCCCTCCCAAATATTTTGAACGCTTATAAGCGTTCAAAAGTTCTGAAATATAATTTTTAATATATTTCAGAACTTTACCAGCCGAATACAATTATTTTTTCGACGTAAGCATCGGATTCAGTTAAACTCTCCATTTATCCTGTTATTTTTAATCATTTGCATATTCCCATTTTTTTTTTGCAAAGGTATAATCTCAAGGTGGTCCCAGAATAGTATGAAGCCGGTTGACTTTATTTTAATATTTTTGTACTTGTTTGTTACAGGTTTGTGGAACAAGTAATCGTTGCCGCTTTGATTCTTACGTGCATGGGGCTCAGCTTGCCTTATGCTACTAATGTATGACATTCTCGTCTATTCAACTTTATTTTCAAGGCCTTGCTTGGTTTTATTTAATTATTTTTTCATCACACTAGCTCGTAAAGTGGATCTTATTGCATCGGTTTTAGGCTCATAAACCAAGCTATTACGCACGCGTGCTTTTTACTTTTCATTACGGCACTTGTGCTATAATAGGTATAACCCGGTAAAGTCAAGTATGTATACGAAGCACTCTTAATATAGCCGGGTAATACTTACAGTTTTTTTGTAATACCAACAAAGAGTTCTTATGCCGCTGAAGTAAATGTCAAGCTGCGCGCGCATTGCTGGTTTGGGCGCCATTTTCTGCAAATGTTTGTTGCCGTATTTTTTTTTCCTCGCAAGTGTGATGAAAACAGTCGTATGAAACTCTTGTGCTATGTTTCAATACACTCTCGGCTTCCTTATCGCGCTCGCCTGCGGCTCGCGCGCATAATACCGCCTCTAGTGTAATGACCAACATAGCACACTTGTATCATAATGTACTATTATAGGGTGGTATAGCGCTGTTAGAAAGTGTGGATGCGTTAATGTCGGGCATCGCTACGTCAATGGTATGTTTGCTGGAGCTGTTTGGATTGTTGTATGTGTACAGAGCACACGATTTCGTTTCCGACATGAACATATCGCAGGAAGATACTGCGTGTTCCACACGCATGGAATGGCAATGGACGATGTTACCCTTCATCACGCTAGTAAGTCAACAACGTTATTATCATATTAACACAGGCACAGAAATAGTACTACGTAATACAGAAGATTCTGGACCTAAATATGTCTTAAAACTGCCCGCGGAGGACGGGCAGCAGCGTCCTCTCGGTTAAGGCGCATACGACGAGAAAACCAAAAGAAAAACCGTCCGGTTTCTCCGTGCATACATTTTGTACTAGGTCGCGCACATTGTAAGAAATTTCTCGAGACGCCCGTCTCGCTCGCACCAGTTAATTCTGCGCAGTGTGTTTCGGTTGGTCCGGCGCCTGTCGGGTGCCGTGCCGAATCAATGTGCGACCACTCTAAGAGTGCGCGTAATGCCAGATAAATATCAGATTTCACCCGCGCGTCTTGCATTAGTTTAGAGTCGAAAATAGCATGATATAATTGATGATAATAATGGCTTTGAGCAATTTAGGCGCGATTTTATTTAATTATTCAAAATATAGGCATGAAATAAAATAAAACGGTTACTCTGCTAAAACATTAGTCTGGCTGTGAAATTCGTTAAAAATTATATGGTGTTGTCGCTGATAATTTGAGCGTTAGAATTAAAACAGTATTTTTTTGTTTTATTTATACGGGAATACTCACGTTTAATTAAATCGGATACTCCGATAGTATCCGATTAGTAGTAGATGTGGCAAAACCACGTCAGTTTTCATAGTATTTTTTTGTTAGTATTTTTTGTAATAAAGCTGATTATTTTACAAAATTCTATTCGGTTACTCGGCTTCTATAGGGTTTTCCCCTACCTGTAGTATTTTTATTAATCTGAATATTTACGGTCTTAATCATAAAACGAAGTGTTTTTAAAAATACACTTTTTACTTACTTTTGGCATTGGTCGCCCCTTTAACGGTGGTGATCATTCTGCGATCCTCTAGACGCCTCCTACCAGGCTTGGGGATTATGGCAAACCCTTCCCCCCATAATCGATCTATAAGTTTCATTACTATAAAATATATGCGCTCGTCGTAAACGGAAACTACTATTTTCATCCATTTTTAGACCGAATACGCATTTTGTGATAATTTTTGACCATCATCGGCTAGATTACCGTCGTATTGTTAAGATTACTCAATTTAATTTACATTACAGGGGACTATATTTTTAAAAGCGCTCAAACTTGCGCAATCGGAAATGCCGAAAAACATGATGTACATAGCGCTAGCACCAGTAGTGAGCGTGCTCGCCGCGGTGCCATTACGTGCTCTCCACAACGCTATAGTGTTTATACGACCCAATCCACGGCACGGAACTTGATTTCGCTTTTTATTAAGGTTTTTTAAATGTATCCAAGTTCATTAATGTCTCTAACGTCTAACGTGTGTTGTTCAAATCCAATAAAAAGGCCACTGATTGAAAATAAATGTTTATTTTATCAATCATTTAAAATATGTATTTTATAAATATAGATCTTTGTACAATGCATTAACATGCGTACACATGATTGCTGATATAGCCTTAATGAGACTCGCATAAACTTAATAGGTACGCAACTTAAATCGAGTTACAAATACGAAGGCATTTCGCATGAGCTGCGCAGATTGATGCGATATATTTACACTACACCGACTAACCAGTTTTATGACATAGGAATTCGAGTAAAATGTCCAACGAAAGCAATGAGCCAAATAGGAACGCCTTAGGCCTTAATACACGAGCGTACATAGTAAATAACATTGTTTGAAATAAAACAAAGAGCAGTGTTTGTTGGCGCGTTTAGCGATAAGGCCGATGAAACTCGCTTGCTTGTCCTTAGGCCCCATAACAATCGCAGACGACAAATATTGTTACAACTACTTTAACCTAATGCACAATTAAATTAAAATATCACAATATGTACAAATTATACTCAAACCAATCTCCGTAATATCAGTTGTGTGGGTGAAATATCATAACAATCTACAAGAATATTTTACTGTCCCTTCTCTGGCAACTGGCGGCTGTAAGACACCAACATAAAAGAATACAAGTTCCCTACATTCGTAACCATACAAGTTCAATAACACAATTTAATTTTCTTAGTGAGCATAGTTGTGAAACAAAACTTGTACTTATACAAAATATGCTTTAACGAGAATAACATTAACTACCGCTTTTAGTTACGTTACGAATAAAATAATTAGTATTCTCTCTACAGGCCGTCAATAATAACAATTAATAATACTATCAATTCCATCACTCACGGGACAATACTAACGAAGGCACTCCTAGCACACAGGACCGGTAGGCCTTGCCCGAAATTACGGTCCGAAAACAATTCGATTCTCACACTCCCGACTCATAAATATTAATTAGCACTGGTCATAAAGTTTCACTCGACGTCAAAACACTTGTTCATAACGGTAGGTAGCACAATTTAAAATCGGCACCAGAATCAGATCCCCCGGAATCGTTCAGGAATACACGGTTCAGTCAGCGGTCGGAGAGCACAGAGCGGGCGCCGCCGCCGCGTGGTGGGCGCTAGTGGCGTCAGGCGCGGCGCGAGGTGCGGCGTCAGAAGCGGCGCAGCGCGCCCGCCGCGCCCGCCGTCGCCTTGCGCGTGGGCTGCACCGACAGCGGCGCCACCAGCAGCTCGCCGCCGCCCTCCGAGCACCCGCCGCTCGTACCTACGTCCTGATACCCGCACACTCATAAATTATACGCTATTGACAGGCCAGATTCACCCCCTAAGAAAACACGTCTAAACGGAGATATACAATGTGGTCGATTCTGACGGTTTTAGTTGACAGTTCTAAACTAATTAAAATATTACTGCCACTTTTTTTACTAGGCATGTTAGCTAAGGACAGCAATACTTTAGTTAATTTAGTTCTGTCAACTTAAACCTTCAGAATTTACCACACTATACATATAAAAACAACAATGTAAGCTAATTTGTAAATTAGGGTATAGATTTTCCACTGTAGCGCTTGGTTCGTAGGCACCACACGGCTTCCGCAGGCTGCGCACGAGCCTAACCACTATAGTGGAATTTCGACACTATTCTATACAAGTAGAGTATAAATTAGCTTGCACTGAATGTGTCAGAATTGTAGATTATAGAAATATTGTGGTTCAACCACATTGTGGTTGGTGTTCAGACGCGTTTTCTATGGGGGTGAATCTAATCTACTAAGTAATATAATGTTTTTATGCTATTTATTAATTTAACTAATATCATAAATTCGAAAGTAATTGCCTATCTATCTTTCAGGTTGTTACATTTTCACTATCAAACGGTTTGATATTGATAAATTGTGGTATAAAGATAGCTGAAACTCTGGACTCTTCTCAGCTTGAAGCTACATTTGGTCACCAGTCGTCACCATTATCGTCATCACAATGTTTCATCGCGATTGAAACCGCGGAACACAGCTAGTTATATGATATGTGATGTACAATGATGTATTTATCTGCAGAGAAGTAGAACCACAACTTTCTGAACATACCTGAAAATCACTATTGTAAAATCGCTACACTTAAATCTTTTCGCTATTTTACCGTCCACATACTCATGAAATGGCTTTGATATAAGGAGCGTATAGACGTGGTGGGTGCTTTTGAATAGCATACGTACACACATACATACGTGTGGCATAATCACGATTAAAGTACTCGTCACTACGTCAATCTAAAAAATAAAATGTGTCACCTCTATACATCGTGGCATCGGATAGACTGATACAAAGAAAAAATATTAATTAGCCTATTGAATATAATGCTTTTAATATCAGCCTAAAAAAAAACACCCTGTACTACGTATTAGCAGAACATGAGCCGTACCGTGAACCGCTTATTGCGGGACCGAATAGGTTCAGCTGCCGACGCTGCGCAACTGTGAATGTTATGGCCCCGCAATACGGTTCGCGGTCGCGCAGCGTCGGCAGCCGAGCTTATTCCGTCCCGCAATAAGCGTTCATGGTACGGCCCCAGGACTTAATATAAATCCCCACCCACCAAACAAATGAGACGCGAGAACTGTGATCAAGCTTTCAATACACAGCCCGCGCTCAGTTATTGTTGTCTAAATTCTTTGCATTGTAAAAGCATTCAATATAATGTAAGGCGACTCGCACACATAATGAATAGCCGAGGTTGCGGCGTCGGGGCGGAGGCGCGCTTCTTCTAGCTTTTCAATACAATCGAATTGGGCCGTGCACACTGCCATAGTCGGGCGGGCCCAACGCGCAGTCAAGGCACCGAAGAGACAAGTGAATAACTCGGAAAAGTGATTGATCGCGCTAGCCGGGCATGCGTTCTGCACGCATGTGATTCACGTATGTGATATGATATATCTTTAGACCAGGAATCCTCAAAAAGACGTGCTTCATCCTCAACCACATCATCGCTTACCAACAGGAGAGTTGATGGTCAAACGCAAACTTATGTGATAAAAACAGACAATTCAAATAGACGCGACGGAAACCAACCCCATTGCATCCTAATAAGATCAATTTTAAACTGTTACCAAATGGCGTTTCGATCGTTTTAAACATCAAATGAGCGACCAATCATTGCGTTACGTTACGTCTTGTGTATATGTTATATTCCGATTATGCGTTTGGATATGTGAAACTGGCGACAGCGGTTTTCCGTACAATTGCTTTACAACACGGCGCGTCTCGCCACCATTTTTTAATTCCGTATTCGGGCGTAGGCGCTAGGCCAAGCCAGGCGCCTCCGCCTCCGGCTCACTACCACGCCGCCACCTCGACTGCGCCTCGACTCTGGCAGTGTGCTACGCGCGTAATGCCTACGAGATGGACGCGTTGGCACCTGTTTAAGTTTAATATCAGTATGGAGCGGTGAAGATGGGTACTTACATTGATATTATTACAACTGGCGAGCTTCATCTGCGCTAGCTGCGAGGCGGGCGTAAGGTTGGCTTGCGATCCGAACGGAGAGATCATCGACGACATGGCGCGCTTTAGCTTCGACGGCGTCTTGTTGAACGACAGCGCGCGACCCACCTGCGCACACGCACAGTTTGAACTCATCACTACATAATTACATTCTGTACTATAAGTACATAAATAAACACGGAACCTTGTAGCAACATCGTGCTCGATTAATAGGTGCTACATTTATAAGTATTTATTACATTGTACAGAGAATTAATCTAAACAGTCGTCGCCACTAGTGTATTGTGACAGACAAGATTGATTGATGCTCGTTACGGTGCGAATTAGGACTGTGATTTAAATGTGCACAAAGACATGCTGTCATCAGTGTAATTGGGGAAGATCATCAGTGCATTAAATCCTTAGGTATAATGACAGTTAGTAAAGTTAGATGAATACTATAAACTATGAAACCAATTTTCACCCGCTACGATTACAACAAATAACCCAAACCACAAAGAGAAATGGTGTACTACGATGACTTAGAAGACGTCACAACGTCAGGTATGGCACGCTCACGGAACACTGTTAATCACAAATGAACAAAGCGAAGCGTTAATATCCAGACAGTCACTCCGACCCTTTCTAGATAGAGACGTCGTTATAATATCATTCGTCATCTCAAACATCGCCACAGAGCTTACAGAACGTTACTCGATTATGAAGCTGATGATGGAAGTCACCGAGGGACAACGACGGCGGGTCGACTCGTCGCTGATTTGTATGTCACGCGCTTGACGTTTAGAGTGAGAGGTTAGTGAGCGGTGACGGAGCGACCAGACGAGGCGAGGACACATCGGAAGAACACAGGAAGCAGTGTTAGTGTTGGGGCGGAGTGTGCGAAGGGTGTGGCAGAGCCGCGTCAGACCTGTGCGAGTAAGTGAGCGCGCAATACCCATGTGTCTAGCAGCCCGGCGCCCGGCTCGGCGCGCAGCCATCCGCCCAGCCCAGCCAGCGCCTCCAGCTACAACACAACCACGCTGCGTACTGCGCTCCGACGACAACACAAGACTGCCTCACTTCACCTCACTACACCTACTGCAGTATTAAACTGCGCTACCTACTCACACACGGAGATGGCTCACGCATACAGCCATTTCGTAGGCGCGTGTGCACGCTGACTTTGCCATAGACAACTTATTGAAATAAACTTTTTTTGCCTACTGCCCCTGAGCCATAAGTCTAATTAACAGACAGCCGGGGTAAGGATAGTGATGTGCACGCGTGAGTTAGTGACAGCGTGCATACTGCGTGTTTACTTCTGTTGCTGCATCTTTTATTCACGGTTCTAGCGTACTTTTTCTTATTTTAAGAAACATTATTGTTTTGTTATTGTAAATACATGATAGTTACACCACTACACCAATTAATCTCTAACCATTCGATTCACAAACGGTTTATAAGCTAATATACGCAATAAAACTCTCGCTGATGTAAAGTGTTCAGCGAGAAAACGAGACAAAGCACAATTTATCTACAACAATATCTCCCTTGGAATGTTAACATTTCAATTGATAGTCAGGTAATATCCGATTACTAAAATATATACATATATGTATATAAAAATATGTACATCGAGGAATTGAAACCAACTTCCCAATTTTATAATTTCGAACATGTGATGATGGTTATCAATGCTGGATTGCCTGATTAACATCGAACCAATGCAGACAGATTCATGCCTTAGTTACACAGATGGCCGTGCCAATATATCTATTACGCCATTATTGCATTTTTTTTCTTACTCACCTATACATTTGGTTATGCATGTTATTTCTATATCTATAAGCTAAGCTAAACAACTAAGTTGTATTTATTATAGCATGCTATATCGCTTTAAATTTATAATTTGTACATTTTTTGTAATTATTTTCTTACAAGACGCATTTAGCGAGTAAATAAAAAAAAAGATGGCGCTGAATTTCATTTCAACTGTTCAATATACAAATATATTTTATTCACAAAATACGTCTTTGTACGTGCATAAGACATGTCAATGGTTGTTATGTGTTAGTCGTACCTTGATTTTAGTTCTCGCGGCGAATTTGGACATTTTTGAAAACGTGCTGAGCGCAAGATCACTCGTATCGATAGCGAGTTGATGCGACTCCAGACACACCAAGAATTTGTCCTGAAAAATAATATACCTAAATGTTAATGGTTATCATACCGTCATATACAATGTGTAATAAAAGGTTCAACAATACTGAAGGGTATGTACGTACTCATCTATGTAACATGTAAGTACTCATCATTATGAACATCTTTTACTAAGGGCCAAGCCTGAATTCGCGAAATAAAATCAGCTGTTCCATACATTTTGACCAAGGCCCAATGAACTTTTTGTATGGAACAGCTGATTTTTTTCGCGATTACAGGGTTGGCCCTTAGTAAAAGATGTTCATAATGATGAGTACTTACATGTTACATAGATGAGTACGTACACGTTTTCAGTATTGTTGAACCTTTTTGTTACATGTTTTCATACGAAGTATTTCCCTTGTTTGAATGTAACCATAATAATATGCCATTAGAGTTCTAGTACTTGTCTTTCGATTACGTCTTCGCGCTCATTGAAAGCACACGTCTGTAATATTTCAGTTCGATCGGATACTTGGAAGAGGTCGACAAACCAATTACTTGCATATTTCAGGGTGATTGGTCATTAGCAAACAACCTCTTAGGACATACAGCATTAAAACAAACAATTTTAGCGCTATCTATAATAGAGTTGAAGAGTCGTTTGTCATGTTTATTCTTTTCAGAATCTGATTATAAGAGGTTCTTAGCTAGTTACCAATGACCTTATAAACAAATTCCTGCCAATTTTTTTACAGTTTTTTTTATTGACTTTATTAATATGGTAACACTTTTTTTTTAAGTTCAACGGTTTTGTCAACTGAACTAAAGGTGTGTAGAAAATATCAGATCAATCTGTCAATAGGAAGGGAGTAAAATTTCAGCTAACACATTTGAGCAAAGTTGATTTTTGGCAAGCTAAATAAACGCGGCGTTTAAAAAAAACAACATTAAACTTACAGCGTCCGCCTTGCAAACAGTGTTGGCCATCTGTCGACACAGCTGACGCAGAAAATGCGACTTGTCGACCGTCTCGTCCGTAATCATGAACGAGTACAGCTTCTCCTTGAGCTCCTGGTTGTTCCGGCACATTACCGCGAACACGTTGTGGCAGTCTTCGGCTTCCCTGATGTCGACGACTCGCTTCACCGTGCTTAGAGGCATCAGCGATATGTGCCGGTACGGTTTACTGGATCCTATTCGCATCGTACCCGTACCATTCGTTGGGCTTTTACTGTTGAAAGCCTAAAAGAGAAGGAAAGTTACTTTGTAACATTTTTTAATTCAACAAAGTGACGAGAGTAGCGTGACTTTCGCCTGGTGGTGGGCATCACGCCTGCCCATAACAGTGGCAGTGAACAGTAGCAGTAACTTATGAATTGTGAATGATTTTAGTGCTATATTTATGAACTGCTAAGCAAATACAAATGCAAATCGAGCGGTCTGGTGGAAGTGTAAGTCTGCAGAGGAAGTTAAGTACTATAATGAAATCCTGCGCCGCACTGCACAGCGCTCGTCGTCCTGATATTGAGATACAAGAAGGCAAATCTCTTCATGCCCCGTAATTTATCTGGCAACATTGCCCTTCAAACCTAACAGACCACTACTAAAATAACTTCTAAAGTATGGGTAAATATCGAGTGGTGTTTTAGTTGGCCGTTGTGTCGTTTTTAAGGTGTCAATTAAGAGCATCATTGTAAGTACTCAATGTTTTTATGGCCACCTTAGAAAAAATGATTTTACGACATACAGAAAAAAAACATATTTTAGCTAATAGAGAAAAACAATTAAGTCTTGAAAAATTGAATTAACAAATGAACAATATGTGCCGTTAATTTCTCATTTATAAAATTAAGGTAATAAAGCAAAACGTTATATGACTATGACTCACTTTTGATCTCTTTTTACAAACTTCCATCGTGTCAGTGAACAGAAACAGCACTAAGTGGTCCCCTCTGCCTGATAACTCTTTGGATAGCTCTACCACTTCACAGCGGGAGACGAACGACCGATGCGATGACACTAGGTGAGCCTGAAATACAAGATGAGATACTTACAAACTAAATCACGGTTGCAGACGTCAGGCCAAGATCCGCGAAATAAATTACTAAAATGTAACTACAGGAAAAATTTCTTTAGCGAATTAACGCGGGAATGTAGCCAGCGTCCTTGGGGCCCTACCACATGGACGCCGTTATTTTTTTTAATAATAGGTTTTAAGTTTGTTTTAGGTAGTTTTTATATATTAGTATTTTTTTTTAAATTTAACATTGTAATAAAACCTACATTATAAATAATATGAGCAAAACATAAAACGTTGTTTTAGGTAGGAACGTTTGTTTGGATAATAAAGGGTCAACCCAAATCCACTGTATCATCGTTATTGGTCGTTTATCGTAAGAGCCTCAGTAGCGGCTGTCCGCAGCTCGCGGCACAGCTGGAGATTTGCACAAACCGACCGATCACACAGATTGAAATGTCGAATTTTAAGTGGAAACACTTAAGGGTGGCTGCTCGATCACATTAAGGCGGGCTGCGCCGCAATACTTAACAAAAATTCTCCTGCGCCACTTTCGTAGATTTAATATAAAACATAGACAAGACAATAGAAAATAGTTTAATTGCGACAAAAACATAGCAAACAAACAAAAGAAATTAGGAAAAATAAGAAATTGGCGCTCTACAGGAGCGGACCTCGTTTTTTCAATGCGCTATTACCGCGCTATTAATAGGCTATTAACGTAATGCTAGGGTTTCACTTGCGTGTAATGCCATTGTTAACCTCGTTAGACGTAAGGTGATAGTCAAAGTCACATGATAGTGTGACCACTGGCCACCCATATAACGCATTGCTTAATGCATTATTTATTGCACGTTAATTATTCCGATAATTAGACGTAAAGCGTCACGCAGGTGAAGCCCTTGCATTAGTATTGGCGCGTGTGTACGCGAGCATTCACTGCGGTGTACTCACTGGGCACTGGTCGATGTCGTTGTAAATGTCGAACATCTGCAGCTGCCCCTCGGTCTTGCGCTTGTCCTCGTTGATGTGCGACATGACCTCGCGCAGCCCCGCCAGCGCCGCAACCAGCGCAGAATGGTCCGCGTTGTTTTTGTTCGTGTGCTTCAATATGTCTGTAACACACGTACACACATAAATAAATATAAATACAGGATGACATTGAATTCATGGGCATTATCTTAGGAGGTCATTAAACTCATCTAACGAACAACTTTTAATACGAAATCAACGCGGAAATCGTGAAAAAAAAGCAGTTACAATTTTGGCACGTGCAATTTTCTTTGTATGGGATAGCCGATTTATTTTCGCGTCACCAGGGTTGGTTTCATGGTACAAGTTGTCCATTATGACGAGTTGAATAACCATGGATCCTAGGATGCCCATGAATTCAATGTCACCTGTATATTGGTGGACATTTCACACAGCGCCATCTAAGCAAAGCTTGTAATATGCGAACCAAATGTCTGGTAGAATACTTATTTATATATTTACATTTCTAAAAGGCTTACATTTTTAAAGCTTGCGGATGGGTTTTTAATTATGCGGCCGATAGCGAATCTGCCAGTTTTTCTGTAGACTTTTTATGCTTGGCGGGTTAATTATTTCACCACAATTTCCCTGGCGTTAAGCGAATCGATGTGTGGTCAAAAATTTAGACACACCTAGCGTAGAATGGGATGTGGCTCTAAAGTGATTTTGAGGAAACACACCGTTTGGTGTTTGACAGCAAATTTTCAACTTGAGTGTTCGCAGCTAGCCATCCTAGTTTGTTAAAGGAACTCTAAAACTGCGCTAAAGAAAAAGTGACAGTTAACCAGCGAATACAATCACAATGACAACGGCCAAATAAATGCCTTCACAACTGTGAAAAAATGCTAGCGAAGAATGCATCAGTCTGCCAATGGCTTTAGACAATTTCATAATTTATTTCTTACTTGTGTCTACAAATAGTAAAGTACCTAGTACGCCCATAAAATACCAAATAGATTAGAGTAGAACTAACCTTCAAGTAATAAACTAATGCTGGGTAATCGCTGCACGGGTCGTATTAAAAGTTCCTGTAAGCTCTGTCTGCCACACTCGGGCCTTGTTTGGCAGATTTTTAGGAATGCATGAAATCTGAAAATGAAACAGGCACAAAACATTTTAAAGACAAGAAGACTTTTTAGAGAGGGCTAAAATTTCAACATGCAGATATTGTAACCAAAGAAACAAGTATTTCTTGAGGGATCTCGTTCCATACGGAATGTTTCCAGTCGCTCTTTGCTAATGCCACACGGCAATGGAATTTGAACTCTATTTTATTTCATGTACAGTAGAATTTTATAACGCGAGCGACATATGACAGCGGCAAGTCCGCAAGTCCGTTTGAAAATATATATTACGTTATACAACATAAAGCTCAAATTTCCATGTTGTTATATCGCTGCGCGGCCGTCGTGAAGCACGGTGCGATATCAAAAAATTTTTTCAATACAAAACCAAAGGTAAGCATTACCTTGGATTCTCACGGTCGCACTGTTGCAGCATCTCTTTGGTGTTTTCGAAGAAATTCACGAATGGCGGGTACGCCTTCACCATGTCCGGTGTATACTTCAGCACCAGCCGCCCTATACTCATTTCCTCGCCCCAATGCGCCTGAGTGTAGCGCAAATCTTCTAACATCCGTCTACAAAGATACATCACACTTATATTGTAAACAACAGTGAAATTATGAGGCGTTGTTCAATCAAACCCTCACTTCCAAACAATAGAATTTTGTAATGGTAGGACTCTACTGCAGAGTCCGCTTGGGGAAGTACCACATCTTTGCCAGTTATTCAAGCGCCAAGCAGTAGTGTGCAAGCATTACTGTGTTCCGGTTTGAAGAGCAATGTTGCCTGAGAAATTACTGGGCATGAAGAGATTTAACATCTAATATCAGCAGTGCAGTGCGGCGCAGGATTGTGTTCGCAAGTTTACAATTCTAGCACTGCTACTGCTAGTGGCAGACGCGACGCTTACCACCAGGCGATCGTCGTGCTCATCTCGTAATTTCAAAGTATACAAAAATTAAACTCAGTGTGACGAGCGCAGTGCAGTGCGGCGCTGGATTGTATTCGCAATTTCACAATTCTGGCACTGCTGCTGTTATGGGCAGGCGTGACGCTTACCACAAGCCGACATATTGCTCCTCTCGTCACTTGATTGTATAAAAAAACAAACTGAAGTAACTCTCTCCGACAGTTTTTTTGTTAGTTTTTCACCATCAAACGGCTCAGCCGATCTTGTAACAATTTGGAATAGGCATAGGTACCTCAACTTCTGGAAAAGGAAATCATTTAGGCTTTTTCGTGATCACTATTTCTCATCTCAACGCGGGTGAAACCGCTGTACAAAGCTAGTATTCGATATTCTGGTGACAAGCTCAACCATAAGGGAACCTAAGGTCAGGTAATGTAAGCATATCAACTGTGCGAAAGCTTCTACTTTTTAGTTTGAATAAATTAAATAGATATTTGGTTCACGCAGGATAGCAGGTTAAACCAAGGGAGGCTACTTAATATTACATAGTATACAGTATACTTTCAAGATACATTACTTACTGATGTAATTCGTAAATAGGCGGTAGGTTTCCAAATATAATCTTGAGTTCAGTGTTATTGAGCAATGCTTGATTTTTGCCATTACTGCAGTCTTCCTCTACCATCTTCTCTTCTAAAGGTTGTTTAAACATCTGAAAAAAGCAGAAACAGTTTCTTTAGCACTTATTCTGAGTCATGTTCCTAAGAAATAAAGTCCATATCAACGTGAAGCACTTGGCAATTTCAATTGTTACTGTTTTCCGGTTTTGGTGGTGGCGTAAATTTATTTCCACCCTGTTTCCTGCCTGGTTTATTTATAACCTTTTATGTTCAGTGTTTTGATTTATTACTTAATGTATTTTCCTTTACCGTGTTTTAACATTTTTGAATGTTTATATAGAACATTAATACCAGTTAAAACCTAAAAATTACAAAATACGTACCGTTACTATCGTGTCCAGTATTCCGACATAATTCGATTCTGTCTGTAATAGTTCCATGAACACTTGTTGTCGCGGGGACATTAGTTTTCGGACCACAGTGTCGGGTACCTCCGATTCTGCGCAAAAAAGACATGCATTAGAAGAAAGAACAATGAAGAATTGAACATCAATAAACATCTTCAATATATTTTTAGTGATACGTGTAGCATTTGTTCCACCATGAAAATACTGCGAATTCATCTATTCGCAATTGTTCCATACACTAGTGATAGATGTTCCATATTGTAGTCGTGGTGCATAGACAAAGATGTATTTTTTCATGAAATTTCTCTGCAATATATTATAATGACGATTTTTTTCAATCTCTGCTTATAATATGATTTTGACGCACAAAGCCAGGAAAACTCGTATGTCAATGGAGCGCTTCCTGCTTATGAAATGGTACAACTTACACGCGTCTCACCTTCGAGCAGTTGCTTGCCATCTGGCGAGGATGTACAGTAGATTTTTCCTTCTCATTTTATGAAGTACCCACACACACTGTATTAATGTGCTTTGTTTTGACGTTCAAAGCCACGAAAACTTGCGTACCAATGTATTGTTTATATTCTGCGTCTCACCTTCGAGCAGTTGCTTGCCATCCGGCGAGGGCGTGCAGTCGAGCAGGTTCCCGGAAAGGCTGAGGAAGACCGCATCGCCGACGGAGGAGCGCCGCTTGTGCAGCGCCGCCTCACCGCCGCGCAGCTTGCGCTTGCGCAACCGCTGCAGCTGCGCCGGCGTGCCGCCCGCCGCGCCCGCGCCGCCGCCACCGCTCACGCCGCCGCCCTCCTCCGCCGCGCACGCGCTCCCCGCGCCGCCGCCTGTGCCCACCGACGACCGCCGCGACACCTCGTCCAAGTACTGTCACCATAACAACACAATGCCATCATCACGAAAATAATATTCTATAGAGGAGCCCCAAGCCCGGAACTCATACGATCCTAGTGTACCCACAATATTTAATAACTAAGTCTTATGGTCTCTCTGTTATCTCTGTGGTCATCATCCACAGACGTGTATTGAAGTAGATGCATTAGGTATCGTCCTAATTGGCTAACGCATCGATTTCGATTTCGTCGCACGACGTGATTAAAATACACAATCCTCTTTAAAGTGTCCTAAGAGAAGCTGGCATCAAATCGCACAACCACAGAAAAGATTTCCATCGCGCGACGAAATCGCATCGTTTGCTCGTACGACCGTTAGCTGATTAGAATGACGCCTTTAGATTCTAGTAAGTAGGTACATACCAGTCTACGTGTTACCTTCCATGTCTCTTACCTGACATTTAGCCAGGAGTAGGGTATAAAAGCTCATGTTACGTTATGGTAGATTGGACGTAATTTACAAATTTGTATTTCATACTGTGTCTAATGGTTTTGTAGTATTATCTCAATACAGATCTATGTCATCATCAGTCCCATGTCTACAGATGGATTAATAAAAGCTGATGCTTTACATTATTCACACAATGATACAAATTGCAATTTGCATCGCTTGCAACAAATATCGGTCTTTATATTGTTAAACAGGTTGCCTAGGGCTTACGCATAAAAATATTTTAAGTCACAACTGTAGTTCTAGGTTTAAATATTCGATCTGTACATGTATCAAAATATTTAGAAACTGTCCTATAGTGATTTACTCACGTCTTTGAACAGGTACTCCTGCTCGTCCTGCGCCTCCTCGTTCTGAACGGACGCCCAGAACCATTCTGCCTTCACGACGTGCACCCTTGCGGAGCACTCCGGAGCCGCTACCGTATTGTGCTCGTCGACCACCTTTTACAAATTTTTGTATCAAAAACACAAAACAAAGAATGCAATCGCATGTATAAAAACCTCCACCTCTTATTTTAACGGGCGATTCGAATGCACATATCGATTTATACATATTATTACGTAGGTATATTAATATAGCATAGTTCTCTTGTGCGCGCCCTAATAAGCAGCTACATAATTTCGTGTGTTATTTCTAGTAGCATGCACTCGAGACCGATTTGAAATATGGGGAAATACAATTCGGCGTACGCTCTCTGTGAAATCGACCTTCTGACCGCCTAGATTCGAAATGATGGCTATCGTTTAGTAAAACTGAATAAAATGGTGTTAGTACCGGCAGCGATATTCCATGGCATTGCGATATGGCGCGGACATCACGGATGGGGGGCGTCGAGGCGGGCGGCGGCTGGTCGCGGGCGGAGCGGGGAGCGGGCGGGGCGGGGGCGGGGGAAGGGGGCGCGCGCACGTGGCGCGGCGAGGGCGCGCTGCTGCCGCGCAGCTCGGCGCCGCCGCAGATGGAGTGGCGGTGCGCGCGCACCCACACGCTCTGCGGCGTCTTGAACACGGTCGAGTCGTCGAGCTCGTCGACGTCGGCGCGCCGCGCGGGCGTCGCCAGCCCCGTGCTGTCCACCGTGTCCACCTGCACCGGCGATATGTCCAGGTGCATATCGTCCACGTCTCTTTTCGGCGTCGATACATTCTTCAGTTCGGGCGGAAGATGACACGCGTCCACCTCCACTGTATTCCTTTCCGCTCTCTTCTCGTATTTCTTTTTCCGTTCGCTTCTGAAAGAAGCGGTGAAAGACTTGACGCTGCGACGCAGTTTCGACGCAGATTTTGCGGTTTTTGAGGCGAAAGAGATGTCAAAAAATCCGGACTGCTTGCTCGTGTTCATCGAGCAGATGGACGTGTTGTCGTCTTCTCTGAACGGCGAAGACGTGGACGCGACATACTCTCCGGCGGGGTCGGTAGGTTTCACCGTCTCCGGGCTCACCGGTTCCACCACGATGTCGCCGGCGGTTTTGGCAACGGGTTCCTTTTTCGTTTTCTTGAATATTGCCGGTCTATTTTTGAATTTAAAAGAGTCTTTTATCTTTAGTCTTTTAATGGATTTCCAGTGACTATCCTCGCTCTTATCGGGAGAGAGATTAACATCGATCGTGCTAACTAGAAAATTTGACTCTGTAGAATTGCGGCTCCTCTTCTTGCCCGATGAAATGGTGGTCGTTGACTGTTGCAACTCCTTGTTTCTCGTCGTGTCAGGTAACAGAAATCCGGGTTCATCTTTAGAATCCAGATCGCATAAGCTTTTCGTGAGCGACGAGTGCAGAGATCCGGCCTCCGTCAGGCAATCAACTAAATTGAATACGTTCATTGACTTATTTCTAAACACTTCTCGTTTGTCCTTTAGATTCACTCTAACAGATTCATGAAGTAATTGCGTTATGTCTTTATTTTCCTTGCCGCAAATTTTATACTTGCGCAGTTCTAATAGTTCGGCGTGAGATAGAGTGCTGTTATTAGCATCGTTCATGTTGTCGGGAGATAGGCCTACGTAAGTAATACTGAAGTCTCCCGATTGATCGCTGGATGGGGTTCGTTTCTCTCTGATAGAACCGCGGGCCTGGAGCAGGCGCTGTTCGAAATCATCCCGAGCTTGTCGCTCGCAGGCGTCCTCGATTTGTTTGGAGGGAGAAGAGCGGCAGCCCGACAGCCGCGCCGACAGCCTACGGTACAGGGAACTCTTTGGAGTCGACTGAGACCGGGTAGGAGTAGGACGGGAAGGTTTGGCAGAGGACGGGGTGCTCGGACGGGGGGATAGGATAAGCGAACGACCGAAAGTCTCCCCATTGGCCATTACCTGAAACATGTGTGAACACACCACGCAATGATGTAGTGAAGCCATTCCAATACAGACATGCACGACGATAACTTATTATTATCGTGATATAAATAACTAGCTAGTTAGACACAGAAAAGCAGACTGCCTATCGAAGATTGTAGTTCTGTGGCTTGATATTCTGTTTCTTTGATATGTCAGTGAAGAGTTGATGTCATAGAAATTATTGATTTTGAAATAGCTGAGAGTCAGCAGCGTTTCCAACTTTATTAAACTAGAAGAGGTGCTTATTATAGAGAATGTGAGCAGATTTACAAAGCATTGAAACTTTACACAACACTGTGGTGACAAATGATACGTATACAGCATTAATATGGCGCTAGGTGGCTGCGTTTACGCACATAGTGTGATGTTCCGACAAGCGAATGAATCCCGTGCGATAATGTGAAACAGTGAATTGATTAAAAAGCGCTATTGCTACATGAAATGAACAAAAACACAACGTGACAATCAATGGGTCGACTTCGCGTCGTGGCTAGGTTAACAGGGTGCGATATCGGCGCTGTCGTGGACAGATTATGTCACCATTAAATACTACAATGAAAGATAGTGCCAACAAAAGAAACACGACGGCCTACAGCGAAAAAATACCAAAGAAAAAATCTTTTCAATTTCAAATATGTGTGAAGCACGCGAGTGTGTAACATCCTTTTGTTTGGTTACGAAACGCCAAAATGCTACTGACATTGAGTCGCCACTCAAGTAGTAATCGCTTGTTTGCTTACTGTGAATTGCTAAACAAGCATAACTGACATTGAAGGTAGGTATTGCTAAATAATGCAGGTGCGGAAGAGAACTAATAGATCGAGCATACATTGCGGTGTAATAAACCACCTAATATACCACCGACTAATCAATAAAGTCTACAAAGTAACTAACTAAGAGTGATTTGTGTACCCAAAGGTGCTACGTACATGCTGACTTCATAATGCTATAATTAGTTACTAATATGCATAATGTAGTAAAGAGTATAAATAAACAAATATGTGAAGTATTCAGAGGTAAACGTTCTGTAATAAAGTTGTTCGGGACAACTTTAGAGTTTTGTCTTTTCTTTGTGTATGTTTCGACTATTTCTGAGACTGAACCGTTTGTGTACGTGGTCCGGATTGGCAGTTAAAGTTCATGAAACGTTTGACTTTAAAATGTCGATGTTTATATTCGAGTTACGTAACGTCCAAGGCCTAGCTATTCTTCTATTTCGTTCTGAAAGCACTGAATTCGCGCGGCATTGCGCCAAACTATCGATTAGAGTCCAACTATCTATCAAACGTATAATGTATTATGACAAGAAATTCATTAAATTATTTGTTACCAGAGCCGCGATATCCGCGCCGTGTCGTGCGGTGCCAGTGCTTTCCGAACTAGAGCTATTCCATGAACACGATTATATATCTTATATAAACGAGTATAGACTTACAACATGCGTGCAGTCGGGGTCGTCGAGCAGACAGGTGACGCCACCATTACTGGCGAGCACCTCGGCCATATGCTGCGTCTCATCTTCAGGGAAGCCGACGAAGCAAACTCGTGCGCCCGCGAACACTCTTAACTTATGCTCCTTCTGTAACGAATACACCGCTTATGAAACTAAATGTACATACTTATAATACATAGCCTACCCTTGAAGGGCGATTGGGTTATAACCATCACGTTGGCCCAGTGTAGTGTGTGTTGGTGTATTCATACACGCCATTGAATTTCTTCTCCAGACGTAAGCAGTTTTCCTCACAATGTGTTCCTTCACCGAAAAGCGAATGATGTGAGAATCCGTGCATAAATTCCAAAGAGCTCACTGGTACGGGCCAGGGATTTGAACTACGACCTCACGATTTCCACTCGAGTATGTTCTCCCACTAGACTATTTACTTGACATGACGCGACATTTATGCGAATCAACATAATCTTGGCCGATAATGAGCAGAAAATGTATTCACGCAAAGGCAGATTTAGTACGGCTATTATGTTTGAATCCACTAGAAATAGGACTTTGTTCTCTTAAAAGTTAGGAAACACAATTTTTCACAGCTATAGACGATACAGAAAAAAATTAACACGGCCCGATTCTAAATGATTTAAAACAGCAAACACTTTAGTAGCAGTAAAAATGTCCTGTGGTATTCAACATAGCACTGCAACCTGTTTCTCTTTAAATCTAATTTGGCAACTTCCTGAGGACGCCGCTTAGTTTGGTTGCAGGAAATACACGTTAACTTTTTGACACACTTCATTAAGGCCCATTGTGATTTGCACTATTGCTTTAGAATATCAATGGAAATATTTAGCTTATGTATTTACGAGCATGGCCTCTGGACACGCTCGTCAAAACGTAAACGGACTGTTTCTAACATCTAAACAACATGAATGTCACATGTTATCTACGACTCAAGGTTCTGACCGAACTACTCGTTGATGTAACCATTTTAGCTAGATACTATGGAATATTTCCTCAAAGCCAAAGTTCGCTGTACGCTGGTGATGTATCTGCAATGTAAACGTGAAGACTAGTAAGCCAGATAACCCGAAGAAAAACGAATCGTTTGTCGTTTACCTTGGCCAGCAAGCCTTTTTAGCGAGTTTCCACCTGGGCGGAGAGGAGCGGAGAAACAAGTGTGCAGGATTTCAACCAATGTGATTGCACATCTACTTTCCGCACATATTGTCGACTTCGCCCCAGTGGAAATGCACTCTTATCCACTATTTCATTATTGGCTTTTTATCGTCTACTGTTGGGCATAAACCTCTCCCAAAGTACGCCACTGAGCTCGGTCGGCAGCTCTCTGCATCCGGCTTTTGCCCACCACTTTACGCAGGTCGTCGCCCCCTTCAGCCACAAGGTTGACTCAACTCTATAACTCTACTGTCATCAAAAGCCAGAAGACGTCCACTGCTGGACGAAGGCCTCCCCGCTTGGCAGGCAACTTGAGGATCGCAGAACCTCACCACCGTTAACCGAGAGGACGCTGCTGCCCGTCCCCCGGTGGTTCTGGATGCAGTTTTAGGACATACCCATTAGTTTCACTACCAGAACTCTACTGTATAATGAGCTTATTAGTAGCAACTTACAATGATAGTGTCATCGGTGGCACTGCACGCGGGGTCTTCCCGGCGCTCCCAGCACGCGTCGACCCAGGAGCGCGCCAGTACGGGCAGTCCGAATAGCGACGCGTACCGGTACTTCTCGCCCGTCGCCGCGGCCGCGATCAGATGCGTCACCTTACCAGACATGTCCTTGCGGATGGAGCCGCCCATGTAGTGGATCAGGGTAATCAGGTACGTCTGTTGGCACCAACAATACATGGTCAGAATCTTATGCTTTCGATATATGAAAAACCACGGCAAGACGAACCAGCGATAGTGTATATTAGCTAACGACAAACACTTACGAGGACGTTGAAAGTAACAAGGTCCGTTTCCAATAGATATACGAAGTAGGTCAGCGGTCCCTGAGGAAATTATCAACGCAGGCGAAACCGTAGGACGCAGCTAAAAATACGATAATTATATTCATTTCGCGCGTTTAAGAGCGTACTGGGTTGAAAAAAGGAGAGCTGATGATATAGCTCTAAATGTAATAATCGTAAAGCTTTTAGTGACGTTTTGCCAAAATCTAGTTCTAACTGGCTATGCATGCTCGTTGAATCTCATATTGGAATTTATAAAATATGAAGTGATTGGTTTAGAAAAATGTGGTAGTTTTGGTGCAAAAGATTAAACAATTTAATTCTTGATAAAGATTTTATTATAAACCGAAGTCAACAAAGAATTGTAGAAAAAAAATGTGAGTACATAAATTAGTTAGCCTTATCAAAATCCTCGGTATCTCTATCTACAAATGGAGTCAATAAATTAAATAAACCATTCGGAAACTGTTATGGCAGACACATTCCGCATCTGCATATGTATTTGTGTTTTTCATGAATGAACGCATGTGCCCCGTTGATAGCCAATTTGTTGGAGGCCGCCCAACTGCCGCGTAGTATCATAGATAGGATAGGTTTGTAGGTGAAGCTCGAGCAAGCTCCGAGATACTGCGACGAGCCCGGGCCCATGCCGGGCTGCCTTACTGCGTACTACTGGAGGTAACACTCGAAACAAACGCCTAAAACGTTAGGATTGATAGTTTCTATCAAACGCAGAAGTCATGAGGCCGATGTACCGATCGAAGCTCTCGCTAAATCCAATACCATAGAAGAGTAGATACGCGATAATTATGGCATAAACTTTAGAAAGATGTCACGATATGTCACGACACCTCTTCATTCGCTGCTCTATTAAGTTGTTGATTGAACATAACAATTGATGGTGATGATAGCCATTTTACAAAACATATGTAGAGAAAAACTAATAAATTAAAATTACACGTGACGAAATAACACTACGTAACGTCTTGGTAACTAACAATTATATTATTTACGGGATATTTACCGTGTTTATGTCGCGAACTGCAGTCACGATATCTCGGCGTAGTAGCATGCATAATATCCCGTAAATCACACTATATTATTATAAATGCGAAAGTTTGTCGGTATGTGTGTAAGTTTGTTACCTCTTCACGCTAAAACAGCTGAGCGAATTTGAAACAGCAAAGAGCGAAATGGAGAAAGCTTATTTCCCGGAATAATTTATAGACAACTTTTTGTTATCATCATCATCATCAACACGCGGGTGAAACCGCGAGGCGCAACTAGTAATCATATAACTGTCCTGCACTACCGTCAAAGTTTGAGGTTCTCTATAAAGTTTGCCCAAATTTTCATAAAAAAAATAATACAATCTGATAGAAAGTAGGTACGATAAAGCAACTTCATCAGCCAGAAGACGTCCACTGCTGGACGAATGCCTCCCCCTTTATAGGTAGGGGTTGCCATAATCCCCACGCTTGGCAGGCGGCTTGGGGAGAGAGGTAATCCCCAAGCTTGGCAGGTGGCTACAGAATGCTCACCACCGTTAACCAAAAGGACGCTGCTGCCCGTCCTCCGGTGGTTCTGGATGCATTTTTAGGGCATACCCAGGTCCACGATAAAGCAAGCCCAGTTAGAATTCTGGTATAATCGGTGAATCGGTCAGTTAGGTAGTGGTACTCACAAGTTCATCTTTCCTGCGGAAGCCCGAGAAGCAGATGACGGCGCCGCGCATGGCGAGGGAGTAGAGCGGGCGGGTGTTGGCCGGCGGCGCCTCATCGCGCTCTGCTAACTGCAGCACCGCGGTCGGACCCAGCACCCTGAACACAATACACTCTATTAGCCACATTAAACAAAACATGGAAAACATTAGTCAAATCAAATGTTGTGTATTTCTTAAGCTCTGGTGACTTTCTGAGTGTGATGTGGAAGTTTTACGACGGGTTGACCAGACACCACATACGACCTCTTGCACCTCTTAAAAATATGGGAAAAGTTGCCGGGACAAGAAAAGCTGGTCGTAGAAGAAAGTCATGGCTGCGAAACAGGAAATTCGACGGGACTTTCGAGTGCGGCCGAACTCTTTTGCCTTGCCAAGAAAAATATACAGAGCTGACTGACAGTCAGCTCAGTCACCTTCAACAGCTGGAAAGGCATCCTAAAAAGAGTCGATCCTGATACCATACCATCACATCACACTACTACAAAGCTAATGAGACTCCATCGAATGGTTCAAAGTAATTAGTAATGCTAATAGGACTATATCTGCGTGTAATACCATTATTTAGCGCGGTATATGATAGATACAGTACGGCAGAAATGGCCGGGCGTTAACATATTAGCGCGCTAACGCGTTAGGCGGTAGTCAAAGTCAAATGGTAATGCGTTATGCATCATTTATTTCACGTTAATTATCCCGATAATTGGACGTAAAGCACGCAGGTGAAGCCCTTATGTGATTATGTGATGGTTTTGTCACTCAAAGTTGTGGTTAACGATGCAACGATCATGGTTAGGCGTTAATCCATACTAGCCCATTGGGAGAAGACGCCTCGTAATTATGAGACCGTGGGTTCGATCCCGGGCCAGTACCAATGAGATACTTGGAATTTGCGAATGGATTTTCAAAATTAGGCGTTAATCCATGCTAGCCATTGGGAGAAGACTACTCGTAATTATGAGACCGTGGGTTCGATCCCGGGCCAGTACCAATGAGATACTTGGAATTTGCGAATGGATTTTCAAAACGTATACTACTGGTTTTTCGGTGCAGGAAACATCGTAACTGCATAATTATGTCCGGAGTAGTAATTAAATGGCGTATGTGAATCCGCCAACACGTACATTGCCAGCATGGTAGGGTTATGCCCAGCAGTGGGATGTTATAATTTGATAAACTAAACTTAAAACAGCTCATTAATCAATTGGACAACCTGACATCACATCAAAAGTAACTCGAATCTCTCTGCTTCCATTTCTTTGTTACTAAAATCGATGAATGTAATATAATAGACATCCTGAGGACGGGCCCTCTGTGGGCATAGAATATTAGAAATAATCGCCCCAAAAAAAATCAAGGTTTGAATAATATTTTAATCAGAAGCATAATTATTATATTAAAGTTAATGGTGATGAAGTGATTGAGCAAATAGTAATAGGTTAACTTCTTATTGTTCAAACCACTACATAAAAATCATCACCCGATGATGACTTCTATAAAATGTAGACTATTTCCAAAGTTTCATTTCTAAACCAAATTTCATGAAAATCTGCTAAGGTAGCAAACGTCAAATAATAAAAGGTAAATAGCAAAGGTAAAAATATTTTTCGATCTTAGTAATCTTATACAGTTAGCAGCAGACTGATAATTCTGCCAAAATTAAGTGCCGAAGATTATAGTCCTTCCATAGACAAATATTAAAAAAAAGTGTACCGACACGACATTTTATCAATAGTTTTGGAGTAACATGGCTGTGGAGACCAGCGTTACTCAAACTGATTTTAACTTTCATATTGAAGTATCTAAAGCGTTAAATAGACATTATAATTATGTAGATATATTATTTTTTCTGAATAGGTTTGCGTTTGACTACACCCTGCCTGATGGTAAACAACGGTGAAGTCTAGGATGGAGCACGTTTACTCATAAATATAATTATCTCAAAATGATATAAAACAAAAACATAGGTACAGACCGTAGTCCAGTCGAGTAATAAGATCATGACTTGCCTTTTCCAAAGACGAGATTTCAGTTCTAGCAGTTTCACTAAGCATTTTTCATTCATTTTGTCAGTTGATGTAAGTTCACTTCTGAACTCTCCTAAGAGAGATGAGAAGACTTCTGCATTACTGAACTTTTAACACAATACATAGAGAACAGCAAGCAATATAAAGTAACAATAACGACCAGCTGTTGCAGCCTAGTTGCGAGATCGTTGCGAGGTCATAGGTTCATATTCCGGGCCCGTATGAATGAGCTTTATGGGATGATTTTTCATATCACTAGCTTTTCGGTGAAGGAAGAAATCGCGAGGAAACCTGCACACGTCCGGAGAAGAAATTCAATTCCGTATGTGAATTCACCCGCAACTGGGCCAGAGTGGAGGATATAGCCCAATCGCCCTTCGAGGGTAGGCCTAAGTCCAGCAGTGGAACTTAAAAAAAAAGGCTGACTATGCATAAAGTAACAACAAGAAACATGACCAATTGAAACATATAATTTTAAGAAATTACTCGCTATGATAAAATCTAACGGTTAGACGATAAGTACTTCAATACTCAGTAATATGTACCTACAAGATATAACAAACATTAATGTCTCTAATAAATCGTATAAAATGTTTTTTTTTTCACATTTGTACTATTCAAGTACATGTGCCGTACATGCACTGGTTATTTCAATAGCAATAAAACGCGTTCGTTCGAATGGTAGATAAAGTATTGCCAATATTGATTGCGTATATTTTGACGCAACTGATATTCAAGATGTTCATAAATCATTTATAAAGTAAAAACAGCGCGAGAAATCGTAAAAAGCAGGCGCAAGCTGCTTCAAATACAGCTGTACAGTACAGAGATAAATGCTCGCAGAATACCGACATCAAATGTAAATGTTACACTAAAGTGCTCTTATCGCTCTATCGTGGAGAAAACACTACATGATATTAAACGTAGCACAGTCACACTACACTCTGATAGGATCAATGAAGAATAGGTTTAAACTGATGGATCTCCGAAACGATCGTGGTACTTCTGAAATCGATTTCACCGGCTGAAGGATACATGAAACAGTTACCATAAATTGGCATTTAATCGGAGCCAAGACCTTAATGATTCGAATCTAACGTCGATGTTATTGAGATTCGACAAACGTTAAATGGATAGATCGATTGAATTGGAACAGCCACGAAAATTCAATTGTATTATAATTAATATATTAACACTAGCAGGCCTACGCGGTTTCACCCGATTTTATAGGAACTATTAATTATCTTCTGTATATATAAAATTCTAAGTCCTGACTGAGCTATCAACGCACAGCCTAAACCGCTGGTCCTAGAAGCATGAAATTTGGAGGGTGTGTTCTTTGTGAAGTGTAGGTATCTACTAAGGTAAGATTTTTGGAAATGTCACCCCTAAGAGGGTAAAATAGGGGATGAAAGTTTGAAAGTCCGTCAATTTCGAAGTTAGGATCTTCAAATTTTGTGTTTAGAATGACGGTTTAAAATTAGTGATAAGTGATACAGCGTTTTTGAAACATCCACCCCCGAAGGGGGTAAAAAAGGAATGAAGTTGTGTATAGGAAGTCTTTAATTTTCAAAGTAAAAATCACAATATTTATTAATTAGGCTTAAGGTTGGAACTAACGCAACGTTTATCGTTGTTTTTTTTTAATTTCAAGCCTTAAAAGGGGGGAACCAAGGACGAAATTATGAATTTAAGTTGTTCATTCCTAAATCTTGTATTCAAGTACAAATAATGAGCACGTGTATCGTGTTATTAATAAGGATTTACTGCTACTATAAACTACAATAAACTATCTTTAAATAAGTGTTATGTGACGCAAAACTTTAGAAGAGTAGCAAGTCAACGATACTGCATACTGCAATACTCTTTGCACTCTACTGAAGCCAAAGATGTGAAATTTAGACAAGTTTCCTTTTGTAATGTAAGTTCGTACTTTGAGATATTCATATCCTAAATGGTGATGTGATGTTAGGTTATGGTTTGAAGACCAACATCTGGTCTATTCCTCTTATAAGGTCCTAACTATGAAAAAAAAGATATAAAGAAAAATATGATCAATCCGCTAAAGCCCAAGCTCTTCACGAACGAGCTAGAAAACTATCTTGAATGGAATCAAATATGTATTAATTAGTAATGACACACGCATAACACGTCTCCGTTTTGCTGAATACCAGCTTAGCTAAGAACGTGGCTGACCTCTAGAGTATGCTCAAAAAACTACATTAGTAATTCCTGAAAGTAGGTTTTACGATGAACAAGGGACGAACAAGACTAAGATCATAAATCACGTCATCCGCGTTCGGAGGGTATTTTTTTGGAAAATTGGATGATGTCTTTTCAAGATCCCACATAGTCTGAAACCCAAGATGTTACGGTGCTGATGCGTGGTCACTTATGACCAGTTTAAAATCCGAGTGGCTCAAAGTGCAATGGAATGGGCCGTGTTAGCCATCACTCTCCTAGACCGTATGCCAAACGTGGAGATTCGACTGCGAACAAATGCCGAAGAGGTGGATAAATGGACAGCGAGACTCAAGTGAAGATGAGCAGGACACTGGTCATAAGGGAAGATGGGCGGCAGGTCAAAGCAGTCAAGGGATGGTGGCCGCGGAACGGAAAGTGGCTACCGAGCAGGCCACCAGCTCGCTGTTCGGGCGACATGGTTAAGGCGCCAGGAAAGCAGTAGACTAGACTGGCACACGACCGGAAGAGATGACGCGCTAAAGAAGATACCTATACTTAGCAGCGGGTTGAAAAATGATTGACGATGATGACGATGAAAATGTAAACAGGTTATATTATGTATTTTTCCCAAATTGTAAAAACGATAATACATTGAAGCATCAAACTGTGTGGTTATAGCGTAGCATAAGCATAATCAGCCTCTTCCATTCCACTGCTGACTTAGGCCTACCCTGGAAGGGCAATTGAGCCACGCTGGCTCAATTGTGGCTTGGTGAAATCACGTACGGCATTGAATATCTTCTCCGGAAGTATGCAGGGCCTCACGATGTGTCCATCACCAAAATGCCAGTATAAATATGGGAATCCATACCTACATAATCTCCAAAGAACTCACTGGTACGGACCCAGAATTTGAACCCGTGACTTTACGGTTTCGAGTCGACGTCGAGCGGTCTACCAATTAGCTACCAGGGTTCAGGTGTTAGCCTAATCAGTTTAAAGCCACGGTGTGATTATAGACCAAATACTAATATCGTACCTACCTGTTATATATAGGTAGGTACGATATACCTTACAATCCACGCGGGCGAAGCCCCGGGCAGCAGCTAGTTCAAGGATAAAAACTAGCGTATCGGTACATCCAGGATACAAAAAAAGCTTTCTCCAACGTGAGCACACGATCAAAAACTTTCGCATTTATAATAATATGCATTTCAAGATTGCATAAAGGCGTGGTAGCCTAGTTGGAAGACCGCTCGTCTTGAAAGCGTAAGGATGCGGGTTTAAATCCCGATCCTGTACCAATGAGTTCTTTGAAGTTTATGTAAGGATTTTCATACCACTGGCTCTTAGGTGTTTTTGGCTTTTTGGAAAACATCGTGAGGAAATCTGCATACGTCCGGAGAAGAAATTCAATGGCGTATGTGAATCCACCAACCCGCAACTGGGCGAGCGTGTTCCAATGGACTATTAAAGATGCTGATTATGCTTTATAGTTGCATACATCCACCAACTATCACAATCAATTATTATAGCAGCTAGATGTTTGTTGTAGGGAACAGTCGCACTTATGGACCCATTTACTAACTACTAGATGTTTTCTAGTACTTTCTTTAGTAGCGATTATGCTTATGAAGAATCAGCTGTGAATGTTTAATAAATAAATTATTAAAACAAATCTGAACTACCTGCTACGACGGATTCTCGGAATGTTCTAGGCAAAAAATGTACTATGACCATTAGAAAAATGACCAAGTTACGTCTACTATTTTTGTATTTCTATGTTTTTAAAGCTTAAAGGTTATTTTTGTATTGTTGTATAAGCCTTGAATACTTATTGGTTATTAAATTAGTAACAAAATCCGTGACATACTAGTTATACCTGAACTACACCTGTGAAAACATTTAATGACTCAGGGCACGCACGGCGCGCCGCGTTCGTCGCCCACCCCGCGTTTTGTAGTAACACAAATATACCTAAAATAACTACTACCATGGCGTTAACAACACTATCATGAGCCTGGATCTTACTCGGAGATAACCACTGATAAGGCTTTATGATAATGTTACAAATGATCACACATGCGCCCAGATTGTGCCGTTCTATGAGATTTGCGATTGTTTGTACGAGTGCCTTAGTTTAGTCGCCTGATCAAAGAGATTTTACTGTTCATTAGTTCTTTGTAATGTCTATGTTTCTTTACTATGAAGTACGCGGATTCGGTCTAGGATGACACAGGTTCAAAAAATAAACATGCAAAACAGAACATTTATTTTTTGTCTCTCCAGAAAACGTTAAATTATAAGATAGTGTCTAAACCTTGTAAACAATGACACATCCTATCGACCACGAGGTTACGAGGCTTCTAAGAACAATCATACGATCAGACCACTTTCCTTCCCCCGAAATTCAAATAATTCAAGTGAACTGGAGCGCCTTTTATTAATAGTGTATTTATTATGAGAAAATTAAACTGCTGTTAGATGTAGTAGGCGTTAAAAAAGTGCGCGTAGTGGATGACGTGTGTTGCGGACACGTATCTCGCTTCTGTACTGTGACAAGGTTCCTAAGCGACGCGACGTTGCTGTGATTTGGACCGCACGGCGACGTCACAGGATACCGCATAACTGCCACTGAACCTACGTGTCGTTTAGAAATAGTTGATGAGTTACATTCGAATTTCACGCGAGGATGAATTCGGCCGCCGATATCGCACGCGATTCACATTAGCAATCGTTTTATTTTAATTTCAGTTTTTTTTTTGTGTTTTCACATTTTAACTTAGGTACCAATACTCACGTATTAATTAACGACTACGTATAAGTTATTATCATCGATAGCAATCTATATAAATCCGAAAGCAATAACAATACATATCCATACCAATACAATCATTGTATGGATCGGTATTGTCTTGAAGTTATTGTTTTATCACAAGTGTAAATACTTAATACTTTAATAATACTTAAAAGTGTAATACTTAATTGTTACAGCACATTGACATAACCATCGCCATCGTACGTTTAGATTAGTCGTAATCACATGCACCGATGCAAAACACATACTGTGTCCTTTGATTCTCTTATAAGGCCATGCACGTCATTACTGTTATCTAGGCAATCCAATTATTTAGTAAACTATTAACAGTTTTTGTGATCGAAAGTAATCGTTACATGCTCAATGCTCATAGAAAATGAACAACAGCAATGTTTTTTTCTAGATTCATAGTTTTATTATCAAGTTAGGAATATTTGGTTAAAGACACGAGGATATTGCTAATGTTTAATCTTACAAGTCACATTTGGTGGGCACCGCTTCCGGTGTTTGGGGGTCCATCCCGGCGGCAAACTCCTGGGGAAGATGGTCCTCCTCGGGAGTGGGCGGCAGCCGCGTGGGCCCCATCGGAGCACATGAACCACCTATCAGACACTAGTCCGCGAACACATCACAACCACCTGACTAAGGAATCTATGATACCTCTCACTGACACTGTGGAACATTATAATGAATGGACCCGGCCCCTCGCACTACACACCCGCGGCTCTCATGTCGGACACACAATTGAATTATATTTCGTAGTTAATCGTCGGGTCGTTCGATGTAGATCGCGCTATTTCGATATAGGTATAAACCGTTCGATAGTTTATCGGAACAGCCGTGAAAACAAAGGCACAAGCGGCAAGCGCGTTATGCGCTTCACGTTAGATTGAAAAACAGTCGCGAGGAATGTGAGGCCGAAAATAGCGAGGAGCGTCGCGCGGCCACAAGGGCGACCCTCGCGCTACGCCCGCCGCCGCCGCTGCCGCCGCCAGCGTTGGCGTCGCCGCGTCCCGCGCCCTCCCACAATGTACACACACCTTTATTTACATCCATCCTTCCATGAAATACAGTCACCAAACATACGAGCGTTTTATGAGTGGAAGGTCCCGCGCGTATAAACAACCCCGACTTCATGTTCAGGGTGAGGCTCGGACGTGTGGAACGAATGCGTGTAAAGCTCTATTCATATTGCTTTACGATGTAATGGACGAAGTACTTCTTCATTAGCAATCGTGGAGGCCCACGAAACACGAGTTTGGATTTCAATAAACATGATCATGGTAGGATATTAAGTGTATAATTAAGTAGGCTTATGTAAGACTGAGTACAAACCTAGGTTCGATTCTCGAGTTCAGCAGTACAAGTAGCTCAATGTTGATTTTCAAATAACAACATTGTTTATCGCAGAAACATGCCAGTTAGGCGAAGGAAAACGTCCTTTATATTTTTCGTTTAGCAGAAATATGTTTCCATTTTCCACCTGAAACAGTGAGTCATTACGCTCAGAAGTGTGATATGTAACTTTCCTGAGGTTGAAATTCGCGCGGTAAACAATAAACACGCACGCGCATGGGATGTGCGGAACAATAAACAATTAAATCTCATCAGCGCGCTTCTCAAACAATATGATGCACCGATTGTACCACTTCAAACACATTGCAGCTCAGATCGACTTCCATTGAATCGCTGAGAAATATTCCAGTGGTCGTTTTCAGAAGCACGTTAATGATGAATATACATCTTACATCTACATTATTAAAGCAACGCAAATGAACACGGTCAACGATAAGGTGCGGCCAAATTGCCCGCCGTAAATCAAGCGCGAGCATATCGTAGTTTCAGTTGCAAACGTGCTGCTGACACAAAGGAAACCTAAAAGCGGAGGGTTGATGAACTTCCGAGACAATTATAGAATCAATGACTTCACTTAATAGTGGACAAAATTTGTGAAGATCGATTTCATAACAGGAGATGCAAAGTGCAGCCGACAGACTAAATCGGGCCTATAACATAAGAATAGCGAGACAAAGTAGGGAAGGAGCGGTGGAGTTGTATGTTTTTAGAAGTCGTAAATCGACAGTAAGCTCGGCACCAGCACAGCACGGTGCGCGCCGCCACACTTTTGTTGGCATTCCAGATTCCACACAGCGCTCGCTACGAATTCTTCAAACGGCACCTACTCTTACTCGTAACCACTGAGTCACGCTCTTTGAACGAATTTGTAGGTTGAAAACTTTACTTAATTATACGCTGAAAGCCCGCACTTCATTCACAGATACACTTTCACGGAATAGCACATTTCTTATCATAACGGATGATGTGACTAATTTCATTTTCGAATAATTATATGATTTCCGGAATTTTGTAAAATCGGGAACTTTTGCCAAAACGAATGGCAAAACTTAATGATAGCATTAAACCCGAAATTGTAGTTTTTGTACCAAGTGATTTTAAAGCATCCATCCGATGCCTAGTTTTTAGAAAGTGATATTTACCGCTACGAAAAATGTACTTATCATTGCAATAAAAAACACACATAAGGAATAACTCGTCTCACATACTGACACAAATTTATACGCGCATACTTATTTGATGAACAAAACGCAATAGTTCAGGATATCTGATTAAGTAATTTCCGTTCTAGTTTTTGCAATATCAAAACATAAATGTACCTATTTACACTTGCACTTCCCGCTGTGGTGGAAATTATACGATTAATTAATGAATATTCACTAGTTTGTTCGCTACAGATTTTCGGTGAATAACCATTTTATGATTATGTTACTATCCATGGAGTAAGGAAACAGGAAGGCATGTAGAATGTAAATCGCTTCTTTTGTCACAAAGTTAATGCGAATGAAACATGTGTCACGTCACGCCTTGAGGTGACCTCTTCAATATGTTGAAAATTAAACTGGTCAATGCAAAGTTGCTTATTCATTACCGAGTCTAAAGCGAGATTTATCGGAGCGGTTCATCTTAATGAGTACTATTTTAGAATGAGTGAGCGTCAGCAGACGCGCGGCTGTGTCTACTTGTAGTACCTACAACAGAGCAGAGGCAGCGTAGGAAGACAACAGAAAGCGGCGATAATGTAAACTCGCAACAAAGCATCTGTCGCGGCGTCTAGCTCGTCTAACTCGACAGATCGGGCTGCCAAAATAAATGTCAATAACGACTCGTTAGCGAACTTGTACACGTCTTTATACATACGTTTTCATATTCTCGTTGAATACGACATAGACGCGGGCGTCCTTCGACTTTTAACTGACGATCGGTTCATGTACGAATTTTGAGATTGGGCACGCATGCCAAATGAGCTGTGGAAGCAAACGACGTCATTGCAACTGAACAGGAAATAGGCACCGAGACAAGCGAATGTGAAGATTGATGTCTTTGCCCAAAGATGCTGAAAATGCGTTTTCTACGTAATAAAAGATAAAAATAATACCGTAATTATGTGCGCGATATGGAAAAACATTGTCGAAAATTCGACTGGAATATGAGTGTATATCAAGTTAAAGCTGCAAAAGGTAATATTGGGAAGTCCCTTAAGCCATCGTAAAAGTATAGTGTTATGTGCTTACGCCGCACCTAAATTGTGAAACGCACATTATGAGTTCTACCCTTGCCATAATGGGGTATAATGGCAGCAACCAGTATTCGGTCACAGAAGCAAAATAGCAGAAGTACCAGTTTTTTATGACAACAAGTAATGGGGCGATCGCGACGCTCTCCTGAATGTAGGAGACATAGCCAGCCATTGACCATAGGTACCCATTACCCATAACTTTCGAGTAACAAAACAGGGCATCACTAGGCAGGCATCACTCATGACCTCATCACCTCAAGACATTCGATGCTGCAGGGTTAATGAAATCTGTTTAGGCCTGCACCATCGAATTTCGCTTTTTAGACGACTCGCTGTCATTTCATAACTTCCTACAACCACGCACCAAGTTTTATCATAGACGCATCACACGCCCGCGCCGCGCTGCAATATCATCCGGCGACGGCGGGGCTAATGTCAGCAATCGATTCTTCACGGGAACATCTCGGTTTAGAAACACGGAGAAACATTTTATGGAGATTCCGAGCATGGATAGATATTATAAATATGCGATATAATACCTAGTTACGACTAAGTTTGCAGATTTTACACAACATAATGGCGAATATACGAGAAAAAGTATATCTAAATATTTGTGGCCGTTTACTGTCGCCCTTCCAATGGGCCTAGTAATTACGTAACATACGTACAAAAAAAAAACAGTCGAATTGAAAACCTCCTTTTTTGTAGTCGGTTGAAAACAAAGTCCTTGGCATTGTTGCTCACAAGACACCAACAGACAGCTCCAGGCTCCAGGCTCTATGCTCTCCAGGCTTTTACTTTGAGACAACGCGATTGCAATGTGAAGCAAGGAAGGAGAGTTAATACAATTTCAATCTTAACTTACCTGTACTTGGCTCTGTGTGCAGTGTCGAAGAGGTCTCCGTCGAAGGGCGTGGTGACGAGGTACGAGGGCGGCGCGGCGAGCGGCAGCGGCGGCAGCACCTCGCAGCTGGGCGCCGCCGCCACCGCGCCCAGACGCTCGCACGCCGACCGCACCCGCTCGCACTCGAGACACGTCTCATTCACGTACACTATCGGATTCGACGAGCCTGCTGGACAACGATTATATTATGAGCATCGCACCCAGAATGAAGAGTCAACGCGGCATCGGGGTGGAGCCGAGGTGACGGCACGGCGCGAACGCTTTAGTTTTTCTTTGATTTACCGACAGCCGCCAGAGCACGGCCGAAGTCGAACGAAGGTCCTCGAACCAGTGTGATAGTAAAAGCAAGGAAAGCGAAACGCTTGCTTTTGCCATGACATCTACACAAGATCGTTCGCATTCGTTCGTTAGCTCGCTCTCGTTCACTTTGTTTGTATCCGGCATTCATCATCATCATCAGCATCTCCGGGTTGGTGAACCCGGAGACGTCCACTGCTGAACGAAGGCCTCCCCCTTAGTCCGCCACACTGTACGACAACCTGCCATTTGCATCCACCGCGGTTGCCCGCGACTTTTACAAGGTCTTTGGTTCACCTAGTGGGAGGACTTCCTACGCTGCGTCTTCCGTTTCGCGGTCGCCACTCAAGAACATTTATTCCCCATCGGTTATCAGTTCTTCGAGCGATGTGACCTGTCCATTGTAACTTCAACTTGCAAAAGAGCCCCTGCGAGCTATGTCGGGGACCAACATGTTTTTTTTAATGCAATTTTGTGACGACACGTGGCGAGACGTTCGCCTGGTAGTAAGCCTCACGCCTGCCCATAACAGGAGCAGTGTCAGAATTGAAAACTTGCGAATGCAATCCTGCGCCGCGCCGCCGCACTGCGCTCGTAACCCTGAGATATTAGATGTTAAATCTCTTCATGCCCAGTAATTTCTCTGGTTTCTCTGGTTATGGTCATCACATCATCAACAGCCAAAAGACGTCCACTGCTGGACTAAGGCCTCCCCCTTAATAGGGAGGAGTGAGTCTGGTGTACTGGTTGTTTATTCTATTGTGAAAATTACGCAGGTATTTTTTATAATTTATTTGCATTAGGGTGTTCGTTTCAAAGAGGCCAAAGTTATCATAATATTATAATACGCATTTTTTATTTTAAATACAACCGACTTCAACTTCGAATACCTGCTGGAGACATCTTCATATTTTATAGTAATTTTGATTAAAACCGTACCGATTCCGAACTACTGAACCGATTTCGATAAAATTTATATGGGACCACCTCTGAAGGGAAGGGGAAGGGATCACCTACCAAACAAAAAAAGAATCATCAAAATCAGTTCATAATTGGCGGAGTACACACGTAACATATATACAAAAAAAAACATACAGTGGAATCGAGAACCTCCTTTTTTGAAGTCGGTTGGAAATAAAGAAGCGTAAAATTATTGCGCCTTCGTGTATGTCACATAATTTCGTCTATATGAGGCGAAAACGGGGCAAGTAATGAACGCGGGTCAAAGCAATGTTAATTAAACTGAGATAATGATATCAGATTGACATTAAACAAGCGATTCACGAACACGGCGTTTTATAGCTCCGCAATCGATATCATTGGAAGTTATAAATATTTTATTACTGCTCATGTTTGCTATGCAAAATATTACTGGAGATGGATCTTCTAAGAACCGTTATTAATTAGAATGGTAACTTCTTGTTTCGCTTATAACATTTGCAATGGAACAAGGAAGACAAAAACATAATTATGTTAAATATGAAAACGAAATTGATAGGTTTTAAGGGTGCATTTTGGGAATATTCTAAGTGCTATTTTCATGTAGTCTCAATGGGGAATACCTCACAAATCCTCTCAAAGAACCATCACAATATTTCGTAAGCACTTGTTATTACAGATACCTAGTAGTTTTTACAGCCTCTGTTTTCCTTGTAATCAAGTAGAATATCTACATCTACAACAAAGTAAAGAATAACGCGGAATTGTTCATAATAAGTACAATAAAAGAAGCCATTAACATAACAGCGGATACCAAAGAAGGGTATTTAATATTTCGCGTAAGGAAGTCGTGCTGTAAACACGATTTATCTGATTACGACAAAACCCCTTGAAAAGAAACAGACACTGGCATCCACCGCCTCCTTTGATCCTTCAAGAATTTCCAACAGACAGTGGTATGCGCTCCGACTTCAAACTCTTGTAAACATCGGTCATCGGCACACATTATTGTTATTTCGGTCGCAATTTAGCAGCCAACCTCAGGTAATTTATGCCTTTCCTGTAATAATTAATTTTGAAAATCGCCCACTTTGCACTCCAAACACAGAAGACGACGAATTGGTGTGCGAGAAAAAAGATAAGCGGGTGACATGACGTATCTATCCTATCAAGTGTATAATAACACGGGGCGGCGACGGCGGTGCGCTGTTAGGTAATTAGCCTAAGGAAGGTGTAGGTACTTCTATGTCACTAGACCATTGCTTGACGATGAATTGATAAACTTACAAGCTTATCAGTAAGGTTTTTTACAACTAAAAGGTTTTGTTCAATCAATTCAGATCCTGAAACAAGACTCTAGACTCGAATCTTATCGATCTCTCAAAGCACTCGTTCAGGAAACTATTCAGGTGTTACTGTGATAAAACATAATGCTTCTACTCGTAGTAAGACAGAATACTGTCCAAATCGGAACACGCCCTCGATTGATAACAGTAATGTTCAGTAGATATTATAATCATTTGAATAAAATAACGCGTGCCGTGACCTTTTAAGACGTGTTCACCCACGTTAATGGTTCAGGGTCGTTGAGTCATGCTCGCGACAGAGGGAACACCCGTCTATCTTGGCAGAAAGCACCGCAAAACATTAAAAAGGTGTCGCTGCCAACGGTCATGTTGGACAGCCAGCGCACTCAAAGCAGCGCACTCGAGTAAAGTGGTGTGATTGCATTATTTGTTCGTGATAATGATATCAAACGGCTCTATGGATTTGAGAGCCTCTCCAGTATCTTGTACAAACAATACTACAAAATTTATTAGGTACTGCATTATGAGTTTTAGTGAACAAAATGAGGAAAATTGCAAGGTCTTATACATGAACAATCAAGCTGATATAGTAGCACAAGCACAACTCGTTTTATTTCTCGATTTAAGATCTTTATGAGATTACTTAAAACCTCAATGAAGTCGGAACTTCTTGAATACCTACTCTGTAGGTTTAGTAATATTCTTTGGTTGTTACGTTTGCTAGTATTTTATTGATTCAATACATTATTATTCAAACAATCAATCAATTTTGACACAGTGTAAGTGTAGTGTAATAGGCGCATACTTATAAACTTATTGTTAGAAAAGTATTTTTTATGTTGAGAACAGTACGAAAAAGTAACTCGATTGGCGCTTAGTTAAAAAATATAAATTCATTTGCCATTAATTTGCTTAAGTTTTTATTTCTGACCCATACTTATTACATTAGGTACTTTAGTACCTAACCAATTTTATTATCAAATGTTGGAACCGGCATATGAACATTCACGAAGATTTAACTTTATTGGTATTCTCAGGTCGGTAAATTTCTATATGCAAGGATGATAAAGCAATGTAATTTTAGTATCATTATCTCATTTTGACTCAGAGTACGGCTTAATATTATTTAATATAAATTTTTTTCATATTCTTGCAATTGGTGCCAAGTTCACAGAGCTTATTAGGAATGAAAATGTAAGTATTATGTACAATGGTGATGGATTCACACCATGCGCACTCAGCACTCACTTCCTCCCCCGAGGTATGACCGCAGTTGTTCAACCAACGCTAGCATAGCTGGCGCGCGTGACAACCACGCCTCACGCCATCTGCAAGAGTGGCGATGCTTGTACAACGCTTCACGACTGACACTCGCTTGTGTAGCCTGTTAACTTTGAAGTTCCATGTCAAGGTACAAATGAAGTTAAACTGAATTTCTAACAATAGTAGATTATGCACCAAGGGGATAAAACAGTGTTTTACGTCACGGGCGGCATATTAGACACTGAGCGTAACGAGGACCCTAGAGTTAACTCGCGAGCAAAATGAAGGAGTTATCTAGAGTCCTGAGTGAAACGAGGGGTTCAAGCCGCCCAGGACGAATACAGGCTTTATTCTATACATGAATAAGTACTCTACTTTTCATACCTTCTGCGAGACAATAAAAAACCAGTCGGGTATTATTTTTGTGTGTTTTGCTTATGGTGGCCAGTTCGATTTTCGAATACTCTCTTTACAACGCCTGTATCTGCTTAGTTTTCATTTTTTTTTTAAACTATCTACATTCCAAATTCAAATCAAATTATATCACTTGGCATTTTCATATGTATAACTTTATATCCCTTGGGATATAATGGCTTGCTTGAGATTGTGTAATATGAAATTGGACATTGTCAGGCAGGTGGTTTGAAAAGTTTATTATATTATATGGTAGGTATGTATTTACATATCTGGAAGATCTGATGCAACAAAACTTTAAAGTAACAAGACAAGAAGACTAGAATGTTTTGATTATTTTCATTCACACAATTTTTTGGCTGACTTGAATTTTGGTCATTAAGGCTTGTATTTCCAAATTTGTCCCTCGTAAAATCAAATTTATTTAGTCAAATTACTATATTTAAAGCCCAAAAATACATAATGTTACAGAAGAACTTCCGTCTTAGTAACTTTTGTGGTTGAAAACACGATTGATTATACTTTCCTCGATAGAAAAAAATACCGAAACAGTGTCTATTTTTAAACCATTTTCAGTTTTATGTCCTAATTACAGCACATAGTCACATTAAATAAATATGTATTATAAGTTAATAGTATTTTGGAGAGCATGCTGTGGTTCAAAATTTATTAATTTCTATACTTTTCAAGTAATCTGAGAAAATCTTCAAAAATCGAAGTTTGACACACACGAATCTGCGTAACCGCAATATTTTTGCTCCGCTAAATGTGACCCTACCTGATAGAGCTTTAGACTAATAATTGATCTCATAAAAAAAATGTGCTTGAAACGTGGGATACCCGGCCTTAAAATGAAAAAGGCAAAGTCGACTAAAACGTGGTGCGAGTAAAATCATAGCGGAACTATTAATTAAATATTAAAGGTTACAAAAAGTTGGTTTCTTGTGTTATCTCATTCAGGTTTTACTCAGCCAAGGCTAATAAATGTAGGTATGTTTATCTATGACACAAACCGAAAATATCCGAAAAAATAAACCACAGACAGGGGATTAGTATTTAAAATCAATGTATCACTTAATTCAATGATAGAAGACTAGTCCTAAACGTATAGTCTAGTCTAGTCGTAGCGCTCGTGGCGTAGCTTGTCTAGGTGATTCTAAACGATCACCGATGTTAAGGAACGGACGGTCCGGTCAGTCTTCGGATGGGTGACTGTGAGTGGCATTTAATTCTGGGCGCTACTGTGGGTCGGATGACACGTTAAATTGTTGGTCCCGGTTGTTTGTTCTAGTTTCTATAACAACAACCGTCAGCCATGTCAGAGGCCTTCGGGCGGCACACTAACTCTGACTCTGACTAGGGCTGGCCACTCAGCCTATACGAACTTATTTACTTACTAGTCCTAAACAACACTTGTGAGTCACACTAAAGTCCGGCCACTGAGGGAATGCATTTGTCAGCTACAATAACATAACATTGTCTAAAGCTAAATAAAAACTTTTTAGCTAGTTACTAGTTTTGTGATTATAATACCTATACATACTTGATGGTATCCGATTATACTAAGTACCTATATCAAAATAATTAAATGTTTTCATTCCATTTTTGACAATGTTATTGTAGCTGTCAAACGCATTCTCTCAGTGGCCGGACTTGTGTTGTTAGTCACACCGTGTGACAAGCAATTAGTAATAAATAAATAAAACTGGTTTGTAACACCACTTCCCTATTTTGGTGGTATTTTTACGTAAGCTCTAGGTAAATGCATAAGTAAATAAATTTGCAAGTAAGTATTTGTAAGTAGTTTGTTTAGTAGTTTTGTATCGAGATATATACATATATATATATGTCGCAGCCAAATTGCAGAATACGCCGTATTACATAACGGCTAGCCATTTTAAAAAACAGCGCCGTTTTATAAAGCGGCGTATTAAAGCTTAGCCAAATTGTATTACGGCTGAAAGTAAGGACTCCACATTGTATGCGTGCTTCGCGTTCTACAATACAGCTAGCCGTAATGTAATTAGCGGCTCATAATCCGCTGCTTTGGCAATCTTTAGTTCACATTTTGGACACTCGCGGCGGTTTGGCGCTTTTAAACATTTAAACATTTATTTGCTTGCTACTTAAATACCAAGTGTTCTTTTTTGTCATAAAAAAATATGTTTTACTATATACACACTATATTTTGTTAGTATATAACCATTTTGCATTGAAGGCATCTTGATTACAATGTGGCTAAACATAGGCCGCCTTATTGTAGAAGGTATCGCGATGAGAATCCGGCGGAACGTTGATCCGCCGTTTTACAAAACGGCACTGTTTTATAAATTTTTTTTTTTTTTTTTTTTTTTTTTATTTTTTTTCTATCTGCAATCAGCTCTCTTAGCTATAATCAGATTTTTGAGATTATCATAAGACTGTGAGTTTTCAGCACCCCCTGATGCATCAACTATTTAGAGTATTCCGGAATCAAATCAAGGCTATTCTTTTTCTTTTTAGTCGATATATGGACTCTGTAGGATCCAACAAGGTAGCAGCAAGTTGGTTCTTGTGTCTTTCAAGTCTTTGCTTGTATGTACTGCAGAATCTTTCCACTTCCTCCTTAATGAGAGGGATCTGTAGGTATTCATGGACTTCACTGTTTTTTGTGAACCAGGGTGCACCACTCAATGTCTTCAGTGCTTTATTTTGAAAGCGTTGTAATATTTCGATGTTTGACTGACTCGCCGATCCCCAGAGTTCTATACCATATGTCCATACAGGTTTCAGGATGCATTTGAAGATCAGGAGTTTATTTTCAAGACTGAGCATTGACTGCCTGCCTATGAGCCAGTACATGTCTGCAAATTTTTTATTTGCTTGATTTCTTTTTGCCTTTATATGTTCACGCCAGGTAAGCCTTCTGTCTAGGTGCATACCCAGGTACTTGACAGTATTCTGCTGTGGCAGGGCACCGTTATCCAGTTTCACAGTTGGACACTTGTCTCTCCTCAGGGAAAAAGTAATGTGTACCGATTTCGCAGGACTAGCTCTGATCCTCCATTTTTTTAGCCAAGAGTCTATTAAGTCTAGATGTTGTTGGAGTTTAATGGACGCTGTAATATGATCCTTGTCGCGTGATAGAACAGCCGTGTCGTCAGCATAGGTTGCGATAACTACCTGGTCAGTCGTGGGAAGGTCAGAGGTGTATATTGTGTACAGGATGGGGCCCAAGACAGAGCCTTGGGGTACACCAGCTTCTATTTGGTAGAAAGAGGATAGACTGTCTCCACTCTTAACTTGGAATGTCCGGTTCTCAAGGTAGGATTTGAGGAGCATATATGCATCATGTGGTAAACAGGATTTTAGTTTACATAAGAGGCCTTTATGCCATACTCGGTCAAATGCCTGCTGCACATCGAGGAACACAGCCGAGCAGTATTCTTTCTTTTCTAGCGATTGCCGGATTGTGTGTACTACTCTGTGAATTTGTTCTGTTGTTCCATGGTGCGCTCTGAAGCCGAATTGGTGGTCTGGTATTGTTTTTTGTTCTTCCAGTAAAGGCAGTAAACGCTGTAGTAGTAGTTTTTCAAACAGTTTTGATAACAAGGGCAGTAGGCTTATTGGCCTGTAAGAGGTAACTTCTGTTGGAGGTTTTCCCGGTTTTGCAACCATATTTATGATTGAGACCTTCCATATCAGCGGAAAATAGTGTAGTCTCAATATTCCGTTGAAGAGAATAGTTAGCAGAACAATTCCTTTTTTCGGCAGATGTTTAAGAACTTCTGATGTTATCAGGTCAAATCCTGGTGCCTTCTTGTTTTTAAGATTTCGGATAGTTCTCCCAACCTCTGCTGGAGTGCACAGCTTTAATGGCAAGGACATCTGCTGATCACTATTAAGAATCCTGTCGATATCTTCTTCTGAGTGCGTCTTATCAGGTTCATTTGGTTTAAACACTTCTTTTAAGAACAGAGAAAGCAGCTCGGCTTTTTCCTTAGGTGTTCTTGACCAGTTACCATTTGGGTCTTTCAGTGGAGGCATATGTTCCATTGGTCTTTTTAATGATTTTGTCATTTTCCAGAGAGTGTAGTCATCCGATTTGTATGGTGATAAGGTCTTTAATTTGTCTTGAAGAGTAGAGTTTTCATATTCTCTAAGCATTTCCTTTAATTCTTTTTGAGCTTTATTAAGGGCTTTTTTATCTTGCGTATTTCTACCTGTTTGCCATTGCCGTCTCAGCTTTCTTTTTTCAGCTATCTTATTACTTACCTCTAGTGTGTAATCCTGACTAAGCGGTTTGAATTCAGCATACGGAGTGGACATCCAGGCAGCTGTTTGTATTAAGTTAGTGGTATAACAAGCCGCCTTTTCTATATCATCGTCTGTTTTGAGAGGTATATTCAGGTTAGTATTTTCTTGTATATAGTCCTGGAATGCGTCCCAGTCAGTTTTTCTATTGTATAAAGTATCGCGAGGCTCTTGACAGATGACAGTAGTGCTCATTGTGCATATCACTGGTGTATGATCGGAAGAGCCATCTAGACATGATTCTGTTTTTGTGTAGAGTCCTGATATTCCATTGGTTATAAAGAAGTCAATGAGATCTGGTGTTTTACTGCGATCTGATGGCCAGTAGGTTGGTTCCCTTGTTGTCAGTGTATTCAGCGAGTTTTTAACTACGCTCTTCTTTAACTCTCTGCCCCTCGTCGTAGTTAGCCTGGAGCCCCAGAAGGTGTTCTTAGCATTCCAGTCCCCTCCAGCGATATATCTATTACCAAGCGAGTGGAAGAAGTCGCTGAACATTTGTTCATCAATTCGATGCCGAGGAGGGCAGTAAACAGCAGCAACTTTGAGTGTCCCTTGCCAGTCATCTACTGAAACAATGGTAGCCTGTAGATGTTGTTGTTTAAATTGCGGAAGAACATGATGTTTGATTTTTTCCCTAATTACAATTGCAGCTCCAGCATGTGACGTACCATCTGGATGGTTGGTGCAGTATACATTATAACCTTTCATTATCATGCACTTTTCATCCGTCATGTGTGACTCAGAGATTAAGAGAATGTCTATTTTATTATGGTTTAAGAACACTTCTACTTCTTGCTTATTAGGCAACAAGCCATTTATATTCCACGCAGCAATTCGTAAAAATTTCATTTTTTAAAGCAGGCTATTACAGTTGTTAGGAGTCCCATTAGAGTTCCTATTTGTTGGATGAGAGTATCTATTTTCTCTGATTGTTTTATAATTACTTGTTCAAGCAACTTTGTTGACTGAGACTGTATATTCTCTGGATTTTTGTCCCAGTATCCAGTATTTCCTGGCTCTGTGTTATGGTGACTTATTGGGTGTTTTCTAGCATGAGTGCTTGGTTGTAACGGGGGGAAATCACCTATTTGAGGCGAGGGAGGCAAGTTTGTCTTTGCATTTTGTGTATTTGTTGTAGTAGTTTTTCTATAGGATGAAAGCGCTATTTTTCTTGCCCGTATCTCTTTATATACTTGGCAGCCCTTGTAGTTGGCAGGGTGGTTTCCAAAGCACAGAGTGCATGTTGCTGGTGTGTTTCTATCTTTCTTTGGGCAGTCTATGGTTCTATGTCCCTCGGCACATTTGACACAACGGTATGGGCGCATACAATTGTTTTTCGTGTGCCCATATTGTTGGCATCGCGTACATTGTGGAATATCGTTTGTTTTTCGTGGATCTTCTATTTTGACTTTGGTATGGTATATGTATTGAATACGCTTGGCTTCTGTGTTATTGGGACCAGGTTCTATATTCACAAAAAACATATTAAGTGGCTTTTTATTCCTTCTAGACATTGCACATATTACCTCGCCTCTGACTATATTTCCCGATTTTTCTATTTCTTCTATAATAGCTGCCTTTGGAGTAGTGTGATGCAAATTTTTTATAACAAGTCTGCAGCATCTTTTGTCTTTTGGCGTGAAGGTATGACCCATTAGTCCATTCTTGCGTAGAAGGTCGATCAGGTCTTTATAAGCTTCTGCTGTCTGAGTCATTAACCTGAGCTGATCTCTGTTGATTATTTTATAGGAGTAGCTGTCAGTTGGTATAGAGTTATTCAGAAGTTCTGTTAGTTTTGTCAGATCTTCTATTCCAACCAGGATGATAGGCGGTGGTTTACTGACTCTCTTTAAGGAGGTTGAGTCTTTACTGTGGGTTTGTTTTGCTGCTTGTTCATCATTTTGATCCACAGGCAATCCACTGTATTTGTTTGATGTAGCAATTAAGTTCCGTAATGGATTATGTTGTCTATCCGTGGGGCTGTAAGATGGCTTTTTTCTTTTTGGATTCCGTTGAGTGGGTATTCTTTGCCATGTGGGAGGGCAGATATAGGTATCATCGTCTGTGCTATTGGCTGTAGGTGGCGCAGCCGAGGGGTTATCTATCTTGGAGTCGTCAACGCTAGGGATGCTTCCTTGTGAGTAAGAACGAGCCTTTGTAAATAGACTTGGGTGGAATATCTGTTGTACATATTTCCTTTCAGTGCTGCCAGTAGCATTTACTATCACGGGAGCCTGGTCGCTTGCTCTCACGGAGTCTTCGGTAGCATGTTTCCCGCTTGCAGGCCCGGGTGCCTGCGAGCGTCGGGCGATTATCGGGTCGGGTCGGGTTTTATAAAATGGCTAGCCATTATGTAAAACGGCAAATTCTACAATTGGGCTGCGACATGTATACTATATATAGGATCAATCTGTACACTATTGTCATCACATTTATAACATTCCTACCAGCACCAATTATTTCAAAAACTGATATGCTATTGGCAATGATGGCATGGAGATCATATGGGTTATCAAAATTATCAATTGACAGCCACACTGAAGTCAGTGCCTATACATGTATATGTATAATATATTATAAAATTACATTTATGTAGTTTTTATTCAGAATAGATTTTCGCATTTGCCCTGCCTGATGTTAAGCAACGGTGTTGTAGGATGGAGCATGCTTACCTAGAAGGAACCTATTAACTCTAAATTTGAAGACACGCTATACAACACTAACGTGTTGTATGGAAAGTTCTTTGTTTTTGAAGTTATAGTGATGAAAATTGATATTTGGGTATTTCAGTCAAAGGGTGGAAGTTGGGGGGAGTCGGTCGAGTCGATAGAGTTTGCTCGGAATGATTTAAAGTGACGAATTTTGGGGGCGGTCCGAATTTCTTCCGCACGCGGACCTCTAGTATATTTAAAAAATATATATTTAGGACAGTTGTCAGTGGTTTCAATGTTGATTTCTATCAGTAAATATTCATTTCTAGCCGAAATCAGTAAATTTTTTATAGTACTAAATATATTTTTTTGAAAAAAAAGCATTAACCGACTTCAGGACTATACCTATATTATGTACAAACTTGAAACTAAAAAATAATATTTTAATTACTTGAAAGCAAAGAGCATTAAAGGAAAATCGACGTAATTATTGATACTTATATACCTTTACCAATTTATAATCAGGTATTTTTGGAGTCGCTGCTAGTAAAGAAGGACAGTTTAATCCTATACAATATACATAATAGGCATGATGACTAATTTATTTTTATTACCTCATAAAAAAGCTGATCATTAATAGAGCCTATCAACGAAAACAAAATTTAAAATAATTCAAACATAAATAAGTTTTAAGTATTGTAATTTCAAGCTAGACAGAGAGCGCACTATACTGAGCTATGACGTCAAGCCTCAGGCGCGCCAGACAAATGCTATACTAACACGTGTTTTGCGAGAAAGGGATAGAGCATCCCCTCTCTATCCCCACCTAAAACTTGAAACGCTCATATCTCAGAGATTTATCAGCCAATACAATTTATTTTTTCAGTTAGTGTAATGTATTTAGTTATATTCATCAGTAAGCCTGTTATTTGTCATAAATTAAACATTAGGCCACACGCCTATTGAGGGAGTAATCGCGTAACATACATAAAAAAATAAAAACACATAAATGTCGAATTGAGAACCTCCTCCTTTTTTTTAAATGGGATAAAAAAACGTAAACATGAACTGATTCCTACTGTTGACAATGTCTTTATGTCTTTATTAATTTGAAGTCAGATTAATGTCATTTAATTTAACTGACAACACACCCAATAAAACACTAACACAATCATATTATTGTGACTGTTAGGTATGCATCAGATTGATTTCCTGTATGATTAACAATATTCCAGAAACTCTGTTCATATATTTCTGGCACTCTAATGATAATATTGAACATAACAGTTCAAAATCATACAAATTCTTTGCATTTCTTTGTGACATAGGCCGACTTGCAAAGCATCTTCACAAAGACCATAACCCAAGAGTTGAATTTGAATGACAGTTATTTTATATAGATATTTGTATGCATAATACTGATATATCTAGCATAGCATAATCAGCCTTTTCAATTGTTTACTGCTAGATCAGGCCTACCCTTGAAGAGTGATATGGCCATAACCACCAGACTGGCCCAGTTGACAATAATGTCTTAATGCTTGTAAATGTAATTTGAACTTGTTTTAAATTTAAAGGTCTCTAAAAATGGCATTGATAGCTTTACAACTGACCTTGCACATTAATGTTATTTTAGCATGCATATTGCATATACCTAACTCTTGCAATAACCATAATATAGTTTGAGAAATTATCACAGTTTCATTTTTAAAATGATTAGTAGAAAGGTCACGGCAAAGTATGATTTCTCATGTATTATTTAAGTTATGTCATTGATTAAGGATTGTATAAAAGAATCATGCAAGCTGCAGGGCTATCATGTAACTTTTCGGGATCGCGATTCGGATACCAGTTCTCAAAAATAGACGCTTGTCACTGTCACTGCCAAAACTAATTTGACCCTGCAGGGCAGGATGAAATGCCAAAAGACCGACGGATTTGTGTAACTTAATTAAGGAAATCAATGCATTCATTCGATAACGATAGCGAGAGATATCCCTCTGTGATACTGTGAAGCTGTGACAGTGACAAGTGACATTTATGACAAATCGCGATCCTGAACAGTTACATGATTAGCCTGCAGATATTTACTAAATTCATCGCAGATATTAACAAATTTCGCATCTATGTTTTGCAATACCCGACAAGGGAAACTAAGTGTCAAAGTGCATAATATATTTAATTTAAGACCTCTGTACACTTACTTAGTTGCAAATAAATAAATATGAAATATGTTTAGTTCTGATAGTATACCATACATACTGTTAACATCAATAGACAAGCTAGTGTTTTGTAACATAGATTTAATGCCCATTAAGGATAAACAGTCGAATACTATTTTTGCACTAACATCAAACTTAACATTTATTATTTTAAGTCAAAGTTTATCAAAAAATATTTCTGATAGGCTTCACCTGCGTGACGCTTTACGTCTAGTAAAAGAGATAAAAATTCACGTGCATTTTATGATGCATTAAACAATGCGCTACATGGGTGGCCACGCTATCATTTGACTTTGAATATCGTCTAACGGAGTTAATAATGCCACCAGCCTATTAGCGTGCTAATACCCTGCCATATCTCTGTTCTGTATAAAATACCACACTAAATAATGGCATTACACGCAGGTGAAGCCCTAGCATTAGACTAAACATGTATACATATTTTAATTATTTGATCCTAAGCTAACTGTATTCCCATTACACAAAGAAAAAAAACATCAATTTCTTTTTTTAAGGATAGTTTCCTATTATCAGTTGTAAAATGTGTCTATATAAGTGTTCAATCCAACCAAACATAACATCAGAAAAAACTGCTGTTTGGAATTAAACAAAAATTTATAGAAAGCGAGCACATAATATTTGCCACTACATGGACACAGAGTACAAGCCTTTTATGTCTTAAGATGGGCGAGGCAAGTGTATGGCAGTCTATGTCGTCAATTTTGACTATAATGTCCAGCCCTCAGATAACAAAACTCTTTACTGTTCACACTAGAAACTACATTAAGTGAGCAAACTTGACTTAAGACTAATAAAATCAATACTCTACTTTTAATACTCTCTTTTGTTCACACTAGAAATTATACTTAGTAAGCTAAATCAACTTGATAATAGAGCAACAACTCAGCGACAACCTTATTACTAAGAGCAACCTGTTCCTAGACTTTATTTATTGCCCTAAAGTCCACTCATGGCGCTGAAGTAACCAGACATCTTGCACAAGATACCCACAATCAAGACATCTGTACAAATAGCTAAAAATGATGTTAGAACACATTATTCATAATTTCTAGTTGAACCAAATTCTTATTATCTAAGCTTGGCGAAGAGGACACTATTACCTCCCATTGTAATTTTTCTGAGCATGCAATGCTCTTTAGTACATGAGAAACAAAATGATTTGTAAGTCACACTTACAAATCATTTTGTTTCTTTCACCAGCCATCATTCACCAACAATACAAATTGTTTTTGCTAACTGCAACAATTAATTGTAATGTTTTGAGGCAATTACCACAAATTGTAGTGGTATTACAATGGGGTGCTATCTTCCATTGCTTTAAAATTATGATTATATTTATTTAAAGCACGACACAGATATTTAGGTAGTGGAAGTAAATATGTGATAAATTTTAAGAATGCTGATTTTTAGATCAAGAATTTACCCAATGATTTGTCTCAAGATTTAGCTTATTGATATTTGTTTACATATTTGCAAACGATACAATTCTTATAAAAAGATGCGTCCTACCTAAACAAAGCACTACATGGAATCATAATTTGTTCAAGGTGTAGATAAAATGTTATTTACCATCATTTTCTTGAATTTTGTCAGTTGTAGCGGTGCTTCCTGTTTGTGTCATGCCCTTAGACAATTCGTCCATCTTGCCGTCCACTGGTTCGTTACATCAATCATTAAAATTCACAACACTAATACTCGTAACATAAACTTAAACACATTATGACACTAACCACTTTATGAATTACTCAGTCTTTTTCGTAAATTAATAATTGAAGACATTTTTAAACACATTTCCAGAGAAAACAGCTACGGCTACGCCAAGTGAATCAAATTGAACTTCACAATTAGTCATAGACAACTTTTGTTTTTCTATAGATGACCATAGTTTTTTTTATACTCTGTGTTGATTACAACCCCAAATAGCCGAACAGGGACAGGGAGGCAATAATGTACGACACAGATAATGTACGGCATGATATTGTACGGCATAATAATGCACAGCATGATAATTGGTGTACATGTACATCGAATGTCATGCTGTGCAATATCGTGCCGTGCAATATCATGCCGTACATTATCGGCTCGGCTCAATAATGCACACCCCGATTTTGTACAGACTGCACCCTTATCATGGACGTTCGCGATTCTGATTGCGATAGCATGCCATCCCGCTCGTACGAACTTACTCGCGCCATGCGCCCTCCCGCTCGCGCACGCTCGCAATCAGAATCACGAACGTCCATGATAAGGGTCCTGATATTTGATGTACAAGTACACGGATTCCTTATTTGTATGGCAGTTAAAATCAGGTTTTAAAAAAAATGTCAATTTGAGAAATGTCCTCGGATTATTGGCTGTCCAATATAGGGCCGTACTTTATAGACACGAGCCGATAATGGACGGTCAGTATTGTACGACCTGGATTGTACAGCATGAAATTCGATGTACATGTACACCAATTATCATGCTGTGCATTATTATGCCATACATTATCGTGTCGGCAAATATCATGTTGTACATTATAGACACCCCAGGGACACGGCTACAGCCCATTGTTACCAGATACACGGTAATTACCGCACGGTATTTTTGAACAAAACACGGTCTAAGGTAATGATCCACTACCAAATAATAATTTATAAAAATAAGTAGTATATTACACCATCCAAAAACCACCATCGAAAAACATGATAAAAAATGCCTTGTCTATTTTTGACCAAGAAGTGGAATTTTGGAAGAATAATTTATTTCTAATAAATATACATAATTCCATTAAAAGTTCACTTACTTAAGCTAGATAATTTAAAAAAAAAAATGCTAATAAGTACTTTTGTACATAAGAAAAACATTGTATTTAGTTTTACATAGTCACGGTAATATACACGGTAATTAAAAAAAATAAGGTAATTTATACTTAAAACATGGTAATTTTAGTCTGCTGATACGGTAGTTTGAAATTTTCTTCTGGTAACACTGCTACAGCCACAATCTCCTAGTAAAATTATTCTTTGGCCACAATACGCCGTGAAGATATTCTAAAAAATTCAGTTTGGTTAAAAAGTTTCTCAAAATCAGCTATAATATTATGTTTAATTACTGCTTGATAACATGTACACAGATGGTTCAAAAACAATAGATAGTGTTACATATGGTTCAAAAACAATAGATAGTGTTACATCAGCATTTTATGACCCACAAAACAAGCAAACCTTCTGTGTAAAACTAGATGCTCAATGCAGCATATTTACAGCCGAGTGCTATGCGATTTATTGCGGTGCTATGCTGCATATAAATAATGTAAATAGTTCTTCCTTTTTAATAATATCAGATAGCAAGAGTGTTTTGTTAGCTTTAGATAGTAATCTACTTAACTCTAGTTCGAATTACATATTGTTTGATGTTAAAAGTATGTTATTACAGTTAGTAAACAGAGGCAAATATGTTACGTTTAAATGGGTAACTTCACATTCCGGCATCTCAGGAAACGAGGCAGCAGATAGGGCGGCCCGGGGAGTCTGTGATGAAGACCGATCAGATATGGTCAAAGTTCCATTTACAGACTTTAATCAGAAGTTAACAGAAAACATAAAGTCATTGTGGCACTCATACTGGAAATCGGTATCTGAAGTTAAAGGAAAATGGTATGCGTCAATCCAGATTACCCCGCCGCAAAGACCTTGGTACCACAAAATAAAAGTCAGAGATAGGAACTTCATAACGACAATTAATAGAATTAGATTTGGCCATTCCAAAACACCAGCACACCTCGCAAGATTAAAAATAATTACCGAACAAAAATGCGACAGTTGTGACGAGGTCGCTGACCTCCAACATTTGATTATGAAATGTGGAAAATACGGTTTAGAACGTTTAATTTTGGCCTCGGAGCTACAAAGTGGCCAAACTGAGGTGCCATCTGACTTAAAAACACTTTTAAGTGAACCTACATTTTATAAGCCAATTTATTGATATATTTTAAATACTGTAGGAAAATTGTAATAGAGTTATTTTAGTTTAGTTATATACTGTAGGAAAATTGTAATAGAGTTATTTTAGTTTATTTATTATAAGTTTTTTAGTTTGTTGTAATGTTAGGCTAAAGGACTTGTATCCAGTGCCAATAAATTTAAAAAATAATTAAAAAAAAACACAAAACGCCGACATCAAGCTGTAAGTAGTAGTATGTAGTGAATACATATTTGATCGACGATAACTTTGCAATGCGAAATTGCGAACCATTGATCCGATCAAGGTACACCTGTACATGTATATAATGTAGGTATGTCATTTTGTAGGTACTTCGGGTCCATTTGTTTAGTACGTCCATGGGATGATTATCCCATCCTGGATGGGCGATTGCCCATCCTCGCCTCGCGTTATGAAGAGGTTTGACATCGTCACAATGGTGCAGTCTAGTATATTTATCTGTTAAAACACTTCATTTTATGGCTTCAAAGAACGTAGTGTTTCAAATCTCTTTGGCTTCGACTGTCAGGAGGAGTGTTGCAGTGGTCTCGAACCTACCGATTTTTCGGTATTTCTGCCCATTTTGGCCCCGTCCTACCGATATACCGAAATGGATCGATAATGTACCGATTATTGAATATACCTAAAATGGGAAAAACTTATGGATTTTGACTAGGAAAAGTACAAATATATTATACCGATTTTAGAGGGCAAATCTACTAATTTTGTGTTTTTCGTTCCCCCCCTCCATCATCAGGTCAAGGATACCCAATACCATCCTGGTGGTTGGTGTAATTTTTTAGATACACCGTTTTTTTTGTTGGAAAAAGTGCATATCTACCGATATTGCATTTTAAGGTTTGAGAACACTGGGTGTTGATTTTTCTCTATAGGTTTTGGCGGGAACGCGAGAAAATTATGTCGCTGCATTGTATTATTTTCTAAAACTTGTGTTTTTTCGAGTGTTAATGCATAAAAATGGTGGCGTTTTATTCATTAAGTGCTGATTTACGAGCAAGAGTGTGGGCAAGTGATATAATGTAGTGAAACGTGTCTTTTCGTGTTGTTTCCAAAACTCCGAAGAAGCTTGTAGCAAAGTTGCCACGACTTTACTAGGGCATGATTGGACTTGACTGTGACTTACTGTGTGTGACTTGGACTGTGACTACGACTCATTTAACTGCAGAAAGGAGAATCGATGAAGAAATATGTATTCGGCTGAAGGACTAGTATCCATGGCCAGGAACTATTAAAAACAACAACAACTATTTTTCTCTATGTTGTCTTTGTCTCTGTTACCTGTTACAAAAATAAAATAAAAATCAAATCGAATCTTGGAAATGGAATATTATTTTTCGGGACGACGGAGTTTTTGCAAGACTGTTTGTTTATGATCTAGCATCGGTACTTTGATTACTAATTTGATAAGATAAAAATAAGAATGAAGTGAAATTTGCACAGAGATCTAATAAAACAACACAATGGGCTAGGAGACTGCTTTAGTGAAAGAAGAGTGACAATAATATTGATATCGAAAGCGTCGTCTACTGATTTTTTGGCTTGAAAGCAAATCAATAGGATGGAACATTTCGGTCTCTCCCACATATTGTGCGAGCCAGATAAATATAATCCTGACACATTGGACTTGCTAGTTGACGAAGAGGCAAGGGAATATTGGCTAAGCACTTGTGAGAAACTCGTTGAGAAATATGTGAATTTCGCTCTTGCAAATAACAACGATGACCCAACTGTAGAAATAAGAGCTCTGAAGTTCAAGACCTGCTACGTCGAAGCTCTTAAAGAAATAAGGGTGAACCCTCTGTAAGTACCCTATCAAAGGTGTAGAGCTATATATAGAATGAGAGGAATTTTGATTTTTCATTTTATCAATTAAATGTAATAAGTAAAATGATAAGTTTTAAATTACCACTTTATAAATTGTCATAATTTTTTCCTAAATTATTATTTGAACCTCGATGCAGGTTTGACACTACAGCGGTTTCCCATAAACAGGAACCATAATATGTTAAGGATAACAAGTAGCACAAGTCTTAAAACATTCTGCAATATCCATAAAATAATCCATCCAGATATATTACATACAGAAGTCTATAGCAGAGCAATTATATGGAGGGTCACTAGTTCTACAGGTAGGTAGGTAGTACTAGAGATACAACGTTGTATCATTAAGTAAGTTCGTGTAGGCTGAGTGGTCAGCCCTAGTGTCAGAGTTAATGTGCTGCCCGAAGGCCTCTGTTGTATCATTTGTACTACCGGTTCTCCTATTCAGTAGTACTACTGATCTGGAGCGCAACAAACTACTAATCACATTTGTGTATAACATGTGATTATTATACAATTCATATAAAATATCAATTGTAAGTAACCATTTTTCAACCTAATGTTGATTTATCAACTTCTGTGCCTATATAAACTTAAGCCACCCATGACATTCATTTCATAATCATGTTTACACCACATATCATTTACTTTATTCTTATTTATTACTTTTAGTGCCCAAGGACCATTGACTATTCGATTACTTTTGGACATAAATGAAACATGCCTTCGCTCCCAAGGATTCTTTGATCTGTGGAAGAGACAAAAGAAGTTTGAAAATGAGAGTGCATTAGCGTCACTTGGATCTAGATTGGCAGAGTTAGATGCTTTACAGGATGACCGCCAAAGGTGGTTAGAGTTATGCCGTGGGGTACTTGCAGGTAACTTATGATAATGATGCATCATCTATGAAAGTTTAGACAACCTATTCTAAAGTTTCATTTACTGCTGAGTGTAAAACTTTTAACTGGTACTTTGAAATTATTACTTTTGCCGACTACTACTGACTTTTACTATTTGTGGCACTAGCTCATAAGTTTATAATTTTTGGTATTAACAATAGTTCTTATTATCTATCTACTTGAAATTGTAAATTTGTATAACATTTTTATTACCATGACTAGACATGTTCTATTTATTATTGAAATTTGATACAACAAAGGTAAACAAATATACATTTGGTCCGTTTTTGTAATATACAACAACAAACTCACTAATATGTGCTATAAAAAATTTTTAGAATAGGCAAAAAAAAACATACAAGTGTTGCCTCAAGTTTTTGTCATGAAATAGACAAAAATTGTTATATTGTGAAAATGTTGTGTTCTTGTTTATAGGCAACATGTTTGACTGGGGTGCACAGGCTGTAACAGCTATACTAAATTGTGGTTTACATGAAGCCCTAGAAAAAATTCAACTAAGGCCTTGGTTGTTCGACGGCTTAGAAAAATGGCTCGATAAGTTGCAGGTAAAGGAGAGTTTTACTATAACTTCCCATAAAAGAATAAACATGTGCTTCAACACTGCACAAAGATGGCTTATAAAATGTAACATTCACCTTCCAGAAAACTGTACATCATTGTGCTGCTGTGTTTGTAGACAACAGTGGAGTTGACATAGTCCTTGGCATTCTACCATTTGTGAGAGCATTGCTCCTGAGAGGTACAGCAGTGATACTTTGTGCTAATGAATGGCCAGCGCTCAATGATGTTACCAATGTAGAATTGGAGGACATTCTCCAACATGCTTCCCACATCTGCCCGGTTATTGCTGCAGCTCTCTCAACAGGAGATCTGGTTGTAAGATCAAGTGGACAAAGAGGCCCGTGCCTCGATCTCAAAACTATTAGTGTAGGTAAGAATTCACCAGTTTTGTAATGCAGACAGTCTATACTATTCTTTTCAATTTTATCTTATCTAATTATAAATATCTATTTCAGGACTTTGCACTGAAATGAAAGTGCGTGGAGTGGACTTAATTATATTAGAAGGAATGGGAAGAGCTCTACACACAAATTTAAATGCCCGCCTTGCTGTTGATTCATTAAAGTTGGCAGTAGTTAAAAACGCATGGCTGGCTCAGAGACTCGGAGGACCTCTGTTCTCAGTCATATTTATTTATGAGGATAAGCCTGCCTCAAAATAACAACACAATCATTTATTTCCCTGTCTGACTGTCCCAGTATTCAATTATTAGAATGTATAGCATAAGCCTTCTATCTTTTGATGATACTCGTAAGCCATAATGTGCATTCATGTTTTAGAATGCTCACTCAAACCCTGTGTTGATGTTCATATAGTAATTTACAAAATATATTGAGTGTTAAATGTAAAATGTATTTCTTTTTAAATTTCAGTTAGAAAATAATAAATCCAGATGTTATAATATAACTATTAAATAGCAAATCAAAAACCAAATAAGGTGTCTATTGTTTATTTGCATAAAATGACCCATTTCATAAATTATCTATACACTAAAGGAAGGGTCGCCTCAACTTTTCAACAATTCATAGTAGATGAACAAGAAAAGTTCATTTTATCAAGTTCTCTAGGAGTTCACTGTACAACAGTTGTAATTAATGTACATAATGTATAAAAAAACATCACCTAAATGCTAAGAAATAATATCTCAAGAACACTTCTGCCTTTACTACAATCAGGACATGACATTTCTACATACAAGCCACATATGTAATGGACTCGATAACATTCCATGAAGTTAACAATAAATTACATAATAACTTCATCTTACTGTTTAAGTTACACTTTTGTTTAACTTAAAGCGTATTTTTGTTTAGTTTCTATTGAGCCAAGAAATGACTTTGAACAGCAGATAAGCTATCCCAATAGCATAAGCAATCTTTTCCTTCTGTTGTCTTTGTAACTGGTCTGCCTCAATAGACATGACGCGGCGGTTCAGCTTCACGATTTGGCGCCGTAAATGCATTAATTCTTCAGAGGTGGAGAGACCTTCGCCATTGCCCATTGGTGGGGTTGGGTCTCTGGGAACATTACATAAACTGATGTCAATTAAACACATTTGTGTAGTTTATTACTCGCGCTTATCTAGTTGGCTGATCAATCAGTGCATTGACATGTCAATGTTACATTGTAATTTGTCTCATTTCTCATTACCCAAGAGAGCAAAATAAAGCTCAATATAATATAAGATGTAGGTACTTTAAGCATCTTTCAAGAGTTTGTGGTCGGCCCTTAAGGCATTACACACCACAGACTCTTATATTAACTCCTATGAACAAGCCATCCGACAGTTTAAGTCAGCCCAATCTGTCTAGGTGTTTTTGCTTAGGTTCTATTCTTTTTTTTTTTCTATGGACAAATAGGAATCACGAATCTGATGTGTTTCCGTAAAAACTCAAAATGCGACAGAGACATTCTCACCGAATGCCTTAGCCTTAGTTACTCTTGTTGCTCACACACACATCAGCCAGAAAACGTGCACTGCTGGGCGAAGGCATCCCTCTTAATAGGGAGGTGTTGCCATAATCCCAACGCTTGGCAGGTGGGTTGGGGAACGCAGAATGTTCACCACCGTTAATGGAGAGGATGCTGCTGCCCATCCTCCGGTGGTTATGGTTGCAGTTTTAGGACATACCCAGGTCACTTGTTGCTCACTATCAGGCAAAAGTGGCGTGAGCTGTAAGGTATAACAACAAACAATAAAAAGTGGCCAAGTGGCTCATACTAAGGGTTCCAAACCAAAATCATAGAAACACTTCCAAACATTCACAGAACATTACTCGACAATCTCAACATAGTTGTGAATTATGATTATTACCTCAATACTAAACGGGATTCAGTCATGGTAGATTCATTAAAGTGGTCAGGTCGTGGAGTTATGGAGCGGGCTCCATCGCCCTGCGATCTGTACGCGCGAGCATTTCTCGGTGGGGAGGCCGGACCACCTCCTACTGGGAAGTCATCGGCAGATGGGAAGTAATGTTGGTCCAGTGTTATGACGCGCGGCGGCGTGCTCACGCGGATCATGCCAGGGTCCGTCGGGAGGACTGCATTGTCCAGTTGGATCTCTCGTGGTGGAGCTTTTGTGCCTATTGAAAATTTTAAAAACAGTTTTATTTTCTATTGTTCAGGTTTATATACCTACCAAATTTATGAATAAATATTTAAAATGATTAAATTACTAATCTGATCCATTAATCTTATTGTTTATTATACTATTACCATTAAGCTGGCTTTTCACTATGAGTTATATAATGTATTATATTATAGCTTGAGATATAAATTAATATTGCTCACCATACTTTTAAATGGAACCGTTCACACTGAGATGTACCTAATATAATTATATTACAATTATACAGTACCAGATGCAAAGGTTAGCCATTGCCATTCAACGTGGCAATGCAGCCAGCTTGATGGGCACCTTTGCACCGGGTACAGTTAGGGGTGGGTTATTTTCATAGTATGTGTGTTGTTTTGTGTAATGTGTGTGTATATGTAGTGTGTGTGTGTGTGTGTGTTGTGTATGTGGGGTGTGTGTGTGTGTGGATTTTATAATATTATTTTATTTTATTTTACATAAATATGTAATTATATTACATCTCTGAAGGCCATTTATTATATCTCATAGTGAAAAGCCAGCTTTACCATGAGAACTTTAGACTAGAAAAATGAACAGTTTGGCACTTTTGACATTGACTGTAATATTGTTTTATACTATATTATATGGTTGCTGTAGGACTTACCAATAGTCACAATAGTTTGCAAAAAAGGTAAAACTTTTTGATGAACTGTTAAAATATTTAAGAAAGAGATATTCACAAGCTAGTAAGCAACTAACAAAAGAGACTTTTAAATTATGTTTGTTTAGATAAAATTCATATAAAACTTGCCGAAGAAATTATGCCATAACCATAAATTATTAATATGTGTGACCAGAAGACCCATGTGATTCATGACCATCCAACATCATCATCATCATCATCCATCATTTGCAATGTGATTCGTTTTGAGATTTGTGAACATTTCATAATATATAGACCACTTATTGTTTGCCATCATCATAAATACCTATATTTTAATATATTTTTGAACGAATTATAAATTTTTATTAAAATGAAAATTTATCATCCATACCATCTCATTCGGAAATTAGTGTAACCTGAAGAAGATTGGAGCTGAATAAATTCATAATATAACCAAATTATACTTGTAGTAAGCCAAGTAAATTGTATCAATGTGAAATAGAATTGCTAATCAATATCTTTACTGGTATTCATAATAATTTCAATAAAAATGTTCTTACCGACATGTTGGTCTTGTCCAACAACCAGTATCCTTTCAGGAACTTTCATGTCAAACTTTTCATTGGCATAGTCCCATCCACCAGACATTCCATTAGGTGTGTTATCGTCATCCATTATGTCACCTGTAGCCTGTGGAAAAAGATAACAATCACTGGTCAGTAACACTGAATAATGGAAACCATCTGACTGATTAAGTAGAAGGATCTTTACGCAAAATTCCTTAGATTTTACTGCTAGGTACATAAATAGATTAAAATTAAACATTACCTTTATTCTTTGGGGTACTGTCATCTTGTGGCTGATGAGGCGGGTATACGCCTCTTCGGCAGGATACTGCATTTTTCCTTTTTTTGTCTTTAATATCTGAAATCAGACCGTTGGACATACAAAAGGAAAAGAGATACCAATTTGTATAATGGATGTGGGTACATCAATGAGAGATAAAAATTTGTCTGTTGATTGTTGTTGCTAATTAAGGTACTGATCTTGCCTTACTAGTAAATAAATACAGCGTTATCGAAGCACTTATCACTCAATTATTCCATTTGGTTCGTGAAATACTAGAAAATAATGCATGCAAAATGCATTCGTGTTTGACAACTTTGACACTTATTCAGTTTATTAAATTTTGACATTGACATTTTTACCATTTTTTTTCTTCTTAGTTATTGGCGTCGCACTTTGTGCATTCTACCAGAGCCAAGTTTATTCAAGTTTAATAGTCATCCATGTCATGCCCTAATAAAACTGTGGCGACTTTACTATGACCTTTTACGGAGTTTTGAAAACAACACGAAAAGTCACGTTTCACCACATTATATGACTTGCCCACACTCATGCATGTAATTCAATACTCAATGATTAAAAACCACCATAATCATTAATTCGCGTAAAAACACAAGTTTAAGAAAATAATAGAATGCAACGACATGATTTTTCCTTGTTCCCACCAAAACTCCCATCGCATTTTTATACTTTATCGATTTGTGACGGGATTGCCACTAGGCCACGGTGTCAAGGAACATGTCCGAAGCCTTACATTGATAAAAAAAAAAACATTGAGTTTCGTTCTTTTTTTTAAATTGAATAAGCTCGATTTTAATTGGTAGTGTTCTGACACGTTCTTATCACTAGCCAATGAAATCGGAATAATTTTGACCGAATAAATTAAAATGTCAAAAGTGCCGTGGTCATCTGTCATTGGCGGTTTCGCTTTTGTGTTGTCTTGGCAGGCAGGATAAGTTTATAATTATAAAAATTATCAATTTACTACTTTTGTTGGATTATAGATGATAAAAACTATGACCAAAAACGCGTTGTGCATATGTGGTTCTTGTGGACTATTAGCTTAATTATTTATATACATAATAGATAAATATATCATTCGTACACAATGAAGACCACCGGTATTGGGAATATATTAGTTGTTTTAGCCTGTTTAGGGGCTTCTCTAGCCTCCAGCGATGAGCCACTCAAACGGGAAGACAAGAAATCTAAGTCTGTGACGAGTTTCGTGAGTGCTAAATGGGAGACAACTCCCATTGTTTTGGAATTGGCTGAGTATCTTGCTGGGGAAAGTGCAGACCTATTCTGGTCTTTTGTGGATGGGATAAATTCTTTGAAGTCTACTTTAGATACTTTAGGTAAGTTTACACTTTCACGGTAATGGTGTAATGGAGCTCATTTAATTTTATTGATTTCATTGTTGATAATACTAATATTGGGTACACTTGTTTCAGAGACTGATAAACAAGTGTATGATGCGTGCATCGGTGTTGCGAGCACGTTGCTTGCTCCAGCACAGCTGCGCATGGCCAAGCTGGCCCTGTCCATGCACACCATGTCACCCACAGTCCGCATGTTTGACCAGATCGCCTTGCAGAACAATGCTAAGGATATAAACTGTGAGGCGTTTGTTGCAATAGCTTCCAGGAAAGTCTGTGATAATGATGCTCTCAAGGATCTACTTAAAACTTGGGATAAACTTGATATTGTAAGTAATTTACAAGGTGAACAATAAGATTAAGGTAGCTCTTGTAAAGATTTAATAATTAGGAAATTTTGATAAATATTTTATCATGTTTTAATAATTGTATGATGTGTTTTTTTACAATAATAAGACTTATACATGCCAACTTTGCCTAAAACTTTTATTTGTGAGTGTAAAATGTTGATAGACCATCACAACAATTTTATGCACACAAATTGGCTTTCACATAATACTTACAGGATAATGTAGACTTGTGTTACACTTAAACACATAATGGTAAATAGCTTTGGGCTTATTGAGCTACTTACCTACTGTGTTTGAGTAAAGTAAAGTTGATAAACCCAAACGCAGACAAACCTATTAGGAGGACAATGAATTGTTTGCCTTTATTTTATGGTCTATTTTGTACTCGCCTTTATACAAATTTATAAAATACTAGGTAAGGCTTTTTTCAGTTTTTTGGGGAAATGTACAAATAATGTATTCCAAGTAAAACATGGCAAAATGTGTGCTTTTGTATGTCTATTAATAAATACTTGAGTTGGTCAAATTTCAGGTGATTGTACTGTAATTGTTGTTTTTATTAGGAGGAGCATCTCTTACAAACATACTTGTTGGATCATTCCTACCCAAGCAGTGATAACAGAAGTTTGTCAGCTATTCTGTATGGTGAATTGGGCTCAAAGGATTTTGCTGCAAAACACAAAATATTGGCTGCATATGCCGACCGAGGTGCCATAAACTATGTTGTGAGGTGGAATGTTAAGGCTAGTATTTCAATTTCACAAATTTACATACTATTCGCATTATTTCTTGATTCTAAAAGAGAAAAATATACAATTCTAATGTTAAATTTATTTTTAATAGCATTTAAAATTTTCTTATCGGTAATTTTAATACATTATTATTCAAGCAAACTGTGAACGGTTTTAAACCAGTCTTAAACATCAACATTGCTACTACAATCCAAAATATTTAATTACAGCCACGTGGTAAACCGAAGGTGCGATTGTCAGGCTATGGGGTAGAATTGCAACTGAAAAGCACAGAATATAAGAGTCAGGATGACTCCACACCTAAAGAATCTGAAGATGGAGACACACCTACCGTATCAGAAGAAGAAGATGAGAACGACCCTCAAAATCAAATTGATGGATTTAACTTTGGAAGACTCAAGTAAGTTTGGTAAAAACAAACTCTGTGCTTTATAAATTCTGAATTGAATTAAGTTTTAACTGAAAATTACGGAAAAATTTCTTTATTTGGCAGATAATTTGTTTCAAATGGCAAATAATTTGTTTCACACGGTCGTAATGCTTCAAATTTTGTTTCGATGTTGTAAGGGGTTCTACCTAGTTTTACTATGTATATATAGCAGTGACTGGTAAAGAGTGAACTAAATTGCTTTAATTTGTTGCCTGCCTTTCGTTGTATGGTTAGAATTTTGTCTTTTTTTGTTTTATTTACATGAGATTACTTGCGTTTAATTAAGTGGGCTACTCTACTAGTTCCCTGTCTGTGTTCGTTCAGTTGTAGTCATAGTTAGTTGTACACCTTCAAAACGGTCACTGAATGTGATCGGACTATAGTGTGAGTATCCAATTTAATTTTTTAAACATGATTAATCTATACCGGGTGTTTTGTAGAGGGTTACACAAACTGAATGGGTGTGTTCAGGGACCCATTTGGAAAAATCTATTTCGCCAAAAAAATCACTGATGTCTTAATTATTTCTTAGTTATTTTCTCGTAATTTGCCAAAAGTTTTACCTTTTAAGCACTATAATTTTTTAGCCCTTTGCATCCTCTTCTGCCTTGTATAGTCCAAAGATGTATCAGAGACCGAACCCAAATAAAAACATTTGACTTAAAACAGATTTAAAAAAAAATTGTTGCTAGTTAGTTAAAAGTTTTTGCAAAATACGAGTAAATCACAAAAAAATATACTTTAAAAAGTTTGACATATGGGATTTTTATTGGCCAAATTGTATTTACTACATGGGGTCCCCGAGCACATCCTATACTACCCTCTACAAAACACTGTTTTTTTAGATGGTACAAAATTCACCATCATCTAGTCCTTGACTTGACTTGACTTCTTGGGTTTATGGCTTCTGCAACTAGTGTCACAATTCTGCCAATGTCCGTTTCTTGATAGTGTCGTAAACTGTAGATATTATATGATCGCGATATGATAATATGTTCGGTTTATGTTTAAATAAAACAAAAATGGGTCAAAACCACGTCAGTCTTCGCGTATTGACTTTCTTAAAGTAGCTTTTTTAAATCGCAGGAATTTATTCCCTGCCCTGCGCACGCCACTAGAGAGGTTCCGCCGCCACTTGTCCGAGTCATCCGAGGAGCTGGCGCCGCTGAAGGTGTGGCAAATGCAGGCTCTGAGCATGCAAGCTGCGGCCGCAGTCGTCGACGCGCACGACTCCGGCGGTGATGAAGCCCTCAAAGTGCTCAGTTCTATAGCACAAAACTTCCCTATGCAGGTGAGAATTAGCCATTATTATGAAGAACCTGATGTGTGAGCAGGGCCATCTTAAAACCATGATTGCTACCGTATAGCAGGAAATAAATTTTTGAATTGCGCTGCGTCGGCGGCGGCTGAATCAAGAATCAGGAATCAAGAATATTTATTTTTGAATGTAGGTAGGACAGGTCTTCTTATACAATAATACAGAGCCATACAGACTGCCTCTTTAAGAGGTGTGCAATAATGTAGGTAGGTGAACCTAAAGTGAATAGTTTTTAGATGTCACATTACGGCTCCAGCAGGGGTATTCACAACCCAATCGGAAATGTTTCCATTCAAATCCACATTCTCCGTCTCTATCATCCTGAATGTATATGACTGGGATGTATAATGTGGGTCGGAACGGAAATCGATTGATTGTTTGATATTATCTTATTACTTGTTGTGACTTGCAGTTATTCCTTTTTTCACATTTTCCAGGGGACTTATTGTCCTATGTCTGCCCTCCTTCGGCACACAACTGCCATGCCAAATGTTCCAAGGTTAAATGTCGGCTGAATCAATTATTCAAGCAGACATATTAATATAGGCTTACTTTTATGATCATTTTAGTTATATAATGATATTAAATAGAATATATATAATTCACTTTCCACGCCTCACCTCGCCTCAGAGCTATGAAGACTAGAATTATTTAAGTTTGAACATAGCTTAACTGATAGTGACGTCGAAAATTATGAATGTATCGCTGAAACAGAAGCTAATTTAGCTTAATTTAGAAATTCACAGCAAACTAAGCTTAGCAATTTTGTTTAAAAAATTAATATGCATGTGTGTTGATTATTAAAAATAATAGGATAAGTGGAGAGTTTAACTGAATCTGATGCTTACATCGAAAAAATAATTGAACTCGGCTGGTAAAGTCCTGAAATATAAGCGTTCAAAGTATTTGGGAGGGACTCATCTGTCCCTTTCTAGCAAAACCTTTGTTTGGAATCGTGGACTTTGTTCATTAGCTAATATAGTGCCGTCCCTGTCTGGCATGAAACTAAAATGTTTATAACTTCGTAATTTGTGCACATGTAAAAAAATATCTTTCGATGATTTTTTTGTTGTCTTACAAAAAACCTGACTGCTTTTTGTGAGTCAATAAAAAAAACACATGCATATATTGGCGGTGTATCGCGTAACAAACATACAAAGAAGCATACAGGCATATAATGAATAAATTTTGATCAGTAGTTCATACTTAAAGAAATGGCCCCATATTATAAGTTTTATCGAAATCTGTTCAGTAGTTTAGTTTTTAAATCAAAATAACTGGAAAAAAGATGTCATCCAGGTAATCGAAACTGAAGTAGTTTTACTGAAACTGAAGTAGTACCTACTTGTTGTTACAGACGAAATCCCTGATCCACGTGAACGTGCCGCGTTCATTCCGCGACGAAGTCCTATACAACCAGGACGTGTGGGCGTCGTCGCTGGGGCTGCGGCCGGCGGAGTCCTTGCTACTGGTGTCGGGCGCGCAGTACGACGCCGAGGAGCTCGACGTGATGGCGCTGCTCGCCGCCTTGAGGGAGGACATCGGACCCATAAACACATTGCATGCCCTTGGTTAGTAAAAAAAAACCACATACAGACGAATTGAGAACCTCCTTTTTTGAAGTCGGTTGAAAAATAAATCGTTTACACGAAACGATTTACGCTCATAAAAGTTTTAAGAGGGAATCTGGTGAGCGATTCTCCATACAAACCTATTTCCTTATTTTCTTCCTGGATGCCTAATGCCTCAAAAGCATTTTTTTTTAATAAATTTAGGTTTACTGTAGACATGTCTGTTATTATTTTTTTCAGCAAGTTATTGCTAAAGAAAATATAACCCTCCAAAGATTACTATGAAAATATTTGAAGGGTTATATTTCTTTTAGCATTTAGCTGCTGCAGACATGTCCACAGTAGAACTAGACTTTATAAAAAAAAGAATGCTCTAGAGGCATTATCCAGGAAGAAAATAGGGGAAAACGTTTGTATGAAAAATCACTCCCCGGATTCCCCCCTAAGAACGGCTATAGTCATCTACACGGACCTAAGTAAGTGGGAATGTCCTAAAACTGCATCCAGAACCACCAGGGCACGGGCAGCAGCATCTGTCCTCTGTCAACGGTGGTGAGCATTCTGCGATCCACAAGTCGCTTTCTAAGCGTGAAGATTATGGCAAACCCTATTAAAAGGGAACCCTTCGTCCACGGACGTCTATTGGCCGATAAAGAACGTTATCTACGTTAATTTAAGCGAACTAAATGTGTTGCACCATCTGAAGATATTTTAATATTTGCGCGAGTCCAGCTCGAGTCTGAGTCCAGCCGCTTTTTAATTTTTGTTGTTATACCTCAAACTATGATTTATATTCCGGATTTAAAAAATGCTTACCACTGATTTTTTTGCTGAAGGCAAACATAGTGAGGAAACCTGCAAAATATGCCGGAGAAGAAATTCAATTGGGTATGTGAATCTGCTAACTCGCCCTTCGAGGTTAAGCCGTTGCTTATAAGTGGGCTGGTAAAAGCAGTACTTACCTACTTAGCTTTTTTAACCGACTTCAAAAAAAGAGGAGGTTTTTTAAATGTATGTTCACCGATTTCTCTGTCAATTGTGGATCGATTATGTAAATTCTTTTTTTATTTGAAAGGGTATACTCCCGAGGTGGTCCCATATATATATATATATTTTTCTTAATTGTCATGTTTTCTGCAATGTAGTGACGAGACGATAGAGACGTTCGCCTGGTGGTAAGCTTCACGCCTGCCCATAACAAGAGCAGTGCCAGGTTTGTGAACTTGCGAACAAAATCCTGCGTTTTCTACGGACTTATGATTTCCACATAACTATCCGTCTTTAGCACAGATAATATTATAATACTATACTAACCTTGGAGGATCTAGCTCTCCTGGGTATATAATCAAAAGATACTAACCGTCATATGCATAAAACACTAAACAGTATTTCAAATATATTTTAAAAGAAAATGAAACCTATACGAAACGAATAATGAACGACGAAACAAAAACGAACTTGTGTATTTTGTATCGGTTGAATTTATTTTTCAGACGACTTCAAAAACGAAGGTTCACAATTCGACTATGTTTTTTTTTTCTTTGTTTGTTTGTTACGCGATTACTCAGCTAATTAAAATGAATAAATAAAAAATAAAAATAAATTGTAAGAAATTGTAATTGTTGTAATATGCCTGAAATAATAGTACATTATGATACGAGTGTGCTATGTTGGTCATTACACTAGAGGCGGTATTATGCGCGCGAACCGCAGGCGAGCGCGATAAGGAAGCCGAGAGTGTATTGACCAACATAGCACAACAGTTTGATACGACTGTTTTCATCACACTTGCGAGGAAAAACATTTTTTTTGATAATAATCAACCACACAGCGAAAACATCAACAAACATTTGCGGAAAATGGCGGCCAAATCAGCAATGCGCGCGCAGGTTGACATTTACTTCAGCGGCATAATAACTCTTTGTTGGTATTACAAAAAAAACTGTAAGTATTACCCGGCTATATTAAGAGTGCTTCGTATACATACGTCTAATTGCAGTCACGTACAAACTTGAATTTACCGGGTTATACCTATTATAGCACTATGTGCCGTAATGTAAAGTAAAAAGCACCCGTGCGTAATAGCTTGGATTATGAGCCTAAAACCGATGCAATAAGATCCACTTTACGAGCAAGTGTGATGAAAACGATTATTATTATTTTACTTAAAAAGTATTTTGTCTTCTTTTTTCAAACTCAAATCGTAATTCGACACACACTTTTTAACTAAAATAAGTTTGATATATGTTTTAGCGTTTTATGAATATGACGGTAGGTCTTTATATACATTTCTTTTCCACAGGGCTGTCGAAGAAGTTGATAAACAAAATGCTTTCCCTGGAGCTTGGAGAGTCCTATACATGGGAGGAGTATGGTCTGGACATCCGCGATACAGCCATCACGTGGCTCAACGACCTGGAGGTAGACGAGCGCTACCGCCGCTGGCCAGCTTCCTACATGGAGCTGCTGAGGCCAACATACCCTGGCATGCTGAGGAACTTGAGGAGGAATATCTATAACTATGTAAGTAAGAAGCATGATATAGATTCTAAGTCTCTCTTTGAAATTGTTGAATGGCATTATGAAGTAATTAGCTAAATTCAGAGCTATACTCTATAGTAACTCTATACTCGCTGTTTATTTCTTACCTTTTCACGGCTAGACCGATCGTGATGAAATTTGGCTAGGACGGCATATCATAAAAAAAAATGTAATGTCCTTTTATTCCCCGCAAATCAGAGATAATTAGAAAATTGCAGGTCGTATTATGCAATGGAGTTACGAGACGAACGTTGCATTCGCCTGGTGGTGAGTATTACGCCTGCCCATAACAGTAGCAGTGCTAGAATTGAGAACTTGCGAACAAAATCCTGCACTGCACTGCGCTCGTCACCCTGAGATATTAGATGTCGAATCACTTCATGCCCAGTAATTTCTCTGGTAACATTGCCTTTCTAACCTAAGGTAATGCTTGCAAACTACTACTTGGCGGTTGATTTACTGGCAAAGTAAATAAATATAATAAATAAGTATCTAATAATACATACTACACCCAGACACAGAACAAACATCTATGTTCGTCACATAAATGTTCGCCCTGGGTGGGGATCAAACCCACGCCCTACAGCTCTGAAGGCAGACATGCTACCAACTGAGCTATAAGGCAGTCAAAGCAAAGGTATAGTACTTACCAGGCGGACTCTGCAATAGAGTCGTAATATCATCCATGCCGGTTTCGGCTACGGCGACCACTTCTGCGAATGAATCGGCCAAGGAGCTTCGCTGGTGTCCTCGAATATGACTAATGTAGTCCATTTTGGTTAAATGTGCGTGCACAGTGCACGCACATAATAGTGCCATTTACATTTTTTATTTATTTTACATAATCAAGTGACGAGACGAGCAAGACGTTCGCCTAGTGGTAAGCGTCACGCCTGATTCTAACAGTAGCAGTGCTAGAATTGTGAACTTGCGAACACGATCCTGCGCTACACTGCACTGCGCTCGTCACCCTGAGATATCAGATGTTGAATCTCTTCATACCCAGTAATTTCTGTGGTACATAATTGTATGAAATGTTGGCAGGCGGTCTGCTCTTCAGTTCGTCTCGTAGTCACACCACTGGATGAAGTAAATCATATACCAATCAATCAAATAAACATTGTGCAGGTGATAATAGCGGATCCTACATCGATCGTGTCTGGGCCGGCGCTGCGGCTCGGTGAGACGTTACTCAAGCACGCGACGCCCGTGCGAGTGGGATTGGTCCTCGCGCCCACCGCCGGCGACAAGACGTTGGAAGCAGCGGTCCGGTCGGCCTTTAACTACGTGGCGCAGGAGAGGAATTCCAATAAGGAGGCGTATTACTTCCTCACTCAGGTGAGCTTTGTCTATTTACGGGTAGTTACGGGTGGACCCGAGTACGTCAGGAACAGACGTGCACACGTACGTGCAGAAAAAGCTAGGGGAAATGTCATCATTAGTGCAGCTGCAGCGCCTGGAGTCGACTGTTAGGGTCACGAACTTCAAGTTCTAGTTGCTCCGGCTTCCGGCGAACAAGGGCGCTCTCATTTCACCAGATTTCTGGCCAAAGGGGCTGGTTTTCAAACGCTACTGGGAAGCGACAATGTCAGGAATATCTCAGACAAAATAGTGTTAAGTAAGATTATTATTATATGTCGCGGATTCGAACGGATAACGTTCCGTATGCACGTTGTCGGCGTCCATGTTGCTTAAAAATCAGTCAGTGCGCACATCCGGCGCAGGCGCTGTCTCCATCCTCCTCCTCCTTCTGTGTACATCCCTTTCTCCGACATATATGTATGTTAGTCTGTAAGGTATTTATAATATGGGGCCGTGTTTTTTAAGTAATTCCTGTTGCCTTGAAATAAACGATTATTATTATTGTTATTATTTATGACCAAGACACACAGCCGCGGGAAAGCGGCGCGGGACGGGACCGTCTTACCGTCTGATGCATAAAACACTAAAACCTATTTTAATTAAAAAGTGATTCGTTTTCTTTTTTCGTACTCAGAAATTGACAAAACACATTGTAACTAAAATAGGTTTAAAATACGTTTTAGTGTTTTATGCATAAGACAGTTAGAGTTTATATTATGCAGCATGACATGAAGAAAGCGGGCGTCACCGCCGCTTTTTGTATGGCCCGTCCCGTCGCGCCGCTCTACCGCGCCCTGTGTGACTCGACTATTATAATGATTTGGTCAACATACATACAGCGACATCTATCCAGCAACGCTATCAACATGATGTGATAGTTATCAGAGAAAGAGGTCTGCATCGCGAAATCAAAGTTTCTACGGTGGGTAAGACCAGAACAGTTTTGGCAGGAACACGGAAAAATCATGTCGTTGCATTCTATTATTTTCTTAAACTTGTGTTTTTTCGCGAATTAATGATTAAAAATGGTGGTGTTTTATTCATTGAGTGTTGAATTACATGCACGAGTGTGGGCAAGTGATATAATGTGGTGAAACATGTCTTTTTATGTTGTTTTCAAAACTCCGTAGAAGCTCATAGTAAAGTCGCCACAACTTTACTAGGGCATGACTTGGACTCGACTATGACTAATTTCGTGTGACTGACTGTGATATCATGACATATTTGACTTGATTTTAATATAAATACTTGAAAAAATCATAAACTTGACACTGGCAGAATGCACAACGTGCGATGCCAAGAACTAAGAAAAAAAAAAGACCAGAACAAGTAAATAGGATTCAAGAGTTAAGGCGGGAACGCGAAAAAACATATTGCTGCATAGTATTATTTTCTAAAACTTGTGTTTATTTTATTCGAGTATTAATGTATAAAAATGGTGAAGTTTTATTCATTAAGGCTCAGGCTTAATCCCCACGCATGGCAGGCGGCTTGGGGATAGGGTTACCATCTGACAGGCATTTGCCGCATTTGACAGGCATTTTACGGTTTAGACAGGCGTACAGCCGGCGCTAAGCAGAGCCAGGCATTTTACATTTCCGCGGTATCATCATGCCCGGATGAAACTGACAACGAAAACAAATCACGAGCGCGCTGCACTGAAAAAACTAAAGAAAGGAATTCGCCTTTAAAACTATCTGTAGCGTATTATTTATTTTATCACTTACAGTGTTTTTTACAATAAACAGGCATTTTTATGAAAGTCAGGCATTTTGTACGTCCTGGACAGGCATCCTCCCTTACACAGATGGTAACCCTACTTGGGGATCACAGAGCTCGCCACCGTTAACCGAGATGCTGTTGCCCGTCCTCCGGTGGATGCAGTTTTAGGGCATACCCAGTTACCCAGGTCCGGTATGGTCCAAGTCAGGTAAGGCACGGGAAACGAAATTAGTAATGTATGTGTATAAGCTTATAGTTCATTATCATTCAACTGATTATAAATCTTGTTACATTTGTTATAGCTTCTAAACCCGACTAAAGAGGAAGAGGTACTATCAGTTGAGCTCGTCAAGAAGCAACTAAAGAAATACGTGAGCACCGATGCTAACTTAGATGACATAGTGGATCAGGATTCAGAGTACAACTTTGGCGGACACCTCGCTGCGGAGTTTCTCGCGAAAACTGGGAATGACAAGTTCCCTCAGGTGAGTTTTGTGTGACGAAACCATATTTACGTGTATATGTCGCAGCCAAATTGCAGAATACGCCGTATTACATAACGGCTAGCCATTTTAAAAAACAGGGCCGTTTTATAAGGCGGCTTATAAAAGTTTAGCCAAATTGTATTAAAGTTAAAAGTGAACCGCCGCATTGTATGCGTGCTTCGCGTTCTACAACACGGCTAGCCATATTGTAATTGAGCGGGTCATGGTCTCGCGGCAGTTGGCGCTTTGATAACTTAAGTGTGATCTTTTCATTTGGTTATAACAATTGTTTGCCTGCGACTTACAATAAGTACCAAGTGTCCTTTTTTGTCATACGATTTTATTTTTTACTATATACACACTGTATTTTGTTAGTATAATAACCATTTTGCATTGAAGGCAACTTGATTACAATGTGGCTAAACATAGGCCGCCGTATTTTAGAACGTATCGCAATGACAATCCGGCTGAACGTTGATCCGCCGTTTTACAAAACGGCTCTGTTTTTTAAAATGGGTAGCCATTATGTAAAACGGCAAATTCTACAATTGGGCTGTGACATCTACACCATCCCAACTATGAATAATTCCGTTTCAGATAAAGAAAGCATTCGAACTGGTTTATTAACTACTAGCCGCGCCCCGCGGTTTCATCCGCGATTCTTGGGATAAAAAGTAGCCTATGTTTTATTCCAAGGTATAAGTTACCTCTATACCAAATTTCATCTAAATCCGTTCAGCCGTTTCAGCGTGAAAGTATAACAAACATCCAAACTTTCGCGTTTATAATATTAGTAGGATATATAGTTTATGCTATCACACGTAGTGTACACGCGTCATACCATACCAACGTTATAAAATGTCATCAGTTAGTATTCTTGGGAGTTAAGATGTTTGTTACACAATCAAGCTGATACAGCTCAACGGATTTGGATCAAATTTGGTATAGAGGTAGCTTATACCTTAGAATAAAACATAAGCTACTTTTCATCCCAATAATCGCAGGTGCAGCTAGTAACACATCTGTAGGCTACGCCAGGAATCTGGGGTGAAATCGCGGGACACTGTTAGTATCAAATATTACCAAAATAATAATTAACAATTATAATTATTTATAATTTGTCCGTGTCACGTTTCTTTGTGAGTGAAACATGTTTACATTGAAACCATTGCAAGTTTCTTGTTTGAAATAATATTTGTTTATTTTCTCCTCTTACTTCATTGATAACTGTTATTTGACTGATAACCGCTGACTTGTTATAAATTATAACATAAAACACGACGCTGATAGCGATATCTTATCACACCAGAGTTTCTCTCTGATCTGTGAAGAAACGCGCGTCTTTGTTTGCTTTAAAACTAGTTTTAAAATACGGACTCAAAACTCTCAAAAAATGGCGTCTACTTCAGAACTTTCCAGTCTGGATGAACTGATATCCAATACGTTATCAGGTAAAGAGCTCCGAGAGTATAACAGAATTCACTACGGACGAGTAGACCACCACTCAATTCAATTAAAGAATGAAGTCAATGACTTGGCTCGCGAGAATAACTTCGAAGTGGCAATGTATGGCTTTCCAGCGAAGACAGAAGAAACTAGAAGTCCTCGTATTGTTCGAATAGGAGTGATTCAACATTCCATTGTGATTGCTACTGATGAACAAATTTCGAAACAACGCCAAGCGATATTTGAAAAGATTGGAAAAATTATAGATTGTGCTGCAGCTGAGGGAGTTAACATTATATGCTTACAAGAAGCCTGGAGCATGCCTTTCGCATTTTGCACCAGAGAAAAGCATCCATGGTGCGAATTCGCCGAATCGGCACTCAATGGCCCTAGCACCCTCTTCTTGAGCGAATTTGCGGCTAAATACAGGATGGTTATAGTGTCCCCGATTCTGGAAAGAGACGAAACTCACGGAGACACTATTTGGAACACTGCTGTTATTATAAACGAATCCGGTAAAGTCATTGGGAAACACAGAAAGAACCATATTCCAAGAGTAGGGGACTTCAACGAATCTACTTACTACGTTGAAGGGAATACGGGACATCCTGTTTTTGATACGATTTATGGTAGAATAGCTGTGAACATTTGCTACGGGCGCCATCACCCTCAGAACTGGTTGGTGTTCGGAATCAACGGAGCTGAAATAGTGTTCAATCCTTCAGCGACTGTGGCCGGGCTAAGCGAGCATTTGTGGGGCATCGAAGCACGAAATGCAGCGATAGCTAACAGCTACTTCACATGCGCCATCAACAGAGTAGGGACCGAGTCGTTTCCTAACGAGTTCTCCTCCGGAGATGGAAAACCAGCGCACAAAGACTTTGGACACTTTTATGGTTCTAGCTACGTGACTGCTCCAGACGGTGCGAGGACGCCTGGCTTGTCTAGAGTACAGGATGGTTTGCTCATTGCTCAAATGGATCTGAACCTGTGTCGCCAGATCAAAGATAAATGGGGCTTCACCATGACTCAACGGCTTGACATGTATGCCGAAAGCCTGAGCAAAGCTGTGAAACCGGACTTTGAACCTCAGATTATAAGTAATATCAAGTGAAGATATTCTTTTATTTAAGATTTTTGCAGTTGTCTTGTATCTAATCTGAGATTTATATAACCATGAGTATACCTAATTTGTTTAATTCAAATTTGTGTTTTATTTTAAACGAGCCTTTTTATCATCAATGCTTTCCCACTTCCTCTTGTGTCAGAACAGAATATATTAGAAACCACCACTACATTAAGCTTTGTGGATATTTTGTCGCATTGAGCTAATATCTAAAGAGTCAATCTCTAAGTGAAAACAGTCAAAAAAACGTCCGGGTGCCGTTGTACATACCTATACGTGCATTATATAGTTCACAATTGTTCGAACTTAGACGTTATGTTGAGCCATTGACAATTTTTTTTCCGTTAGTTACCTACAAATAAAAATTATTCCTTCACTGAAACTAGTTACGAAATAAATAGTCTGTATCGTGTCAAGAAAAAAACGTTTTTCCTAGTAACCAGTATCGTATAACGAAGATTTTTTTCTTCTGCCGTAACTGGTTACGAGCCTCCGGTTTCGTACGCGGCCGAAGGGGTCGCTTGTATAGTGTTCAATGTATGCTTGAGCGCTTGTGTCTTATCGTAGTTCAAGTCGTTCAAAAAGTCAGCGCACTGCATAGCGTGCGCTGAGTTTTGGCGCGGACATTTTTTTTGCACGTTTGTAACTCTATAGATATTAGTTCAATGGCTAACTGTCTTATTTACATAGTAACTTTTTACATAGTAATATATTGACACATTTTACAAAAAATATATATTTTGGTGCACCCTTTCCATATATGATGCCTACGCGTTTAAAACTAAATGAATTCATAAAACAACCTCACCTAGGTTTTGATAAACGGCGTCCCGCTGGCTGAGGAAGGTGCGACGCCGATGACGTCATCGGTGGAATTACTGGAAGAAGCTCTCGTCACAGCGCTGTCGCGGCACACGAGCCGGTTTCAGCGCGCCGTGTTCCGCTCCGAGCTCGCCGACAGCGACGACGCGGTCGACTACCTCATGAAGCAACCGCATGTCATGCCGAGGTACTCTCTAGTCTTTTATCGACTTTTTTAAGCTATCGTGTAACGAGATGAGCGAGATGTTCGCCTGGTGGTAAGCGTCACGCCTGCACACAACAGTAGCAGTGCGAGAATTGTGAACTTGTGAATACAATCCTGCGCCGCACTGTACTGCGCTCGTCACTATGAGATATTAGATGTTAAATCTCTTCATACCCAGTAATTTCTCACAACATTGCCCTGCAATCCGAAACACAGTACCTAATGCTTGCACACTACTGTACGGCGATTGAATAACTGGCAAAGGTGTGGTACTTCCCCAGTCGGACTCTGCAGTAGAGTCCTGCCACTACAGAAATGTAATCTAGCATTACCTGTTTACAACGTTACGTCGACAGTTGACATATCCTTGTAAAGAGGTAATGATAGATCAAACAAATTTATTTCTATGTAATACAATTTGCTAAACGCTTTACAATGTTATGTCGGCAACTTTTCAAGAGCTGTCAAGAGCTGTCAAAAGCGACTAAATAAAAGACAGAGTATAAGTTAGTATTGTATTATCTGTGGTATTAGTAAATAATTTTAACGCTTATTTTTTCTTAACTCTGTCTTGTCATTTGGTTTCTTCAGATTGAACCGTCGTGTGCTCGGCGCAGAAGCGTCCCAATACTTGGATCTGACCGGGGTTCCGTCTTCTCAGGAATTATTCACTGAAGAGAAAGTGCACAAGCTTCTACATCTTACAGGTGAATGGTGATATTTCGCATCTTATAAAAAGTTATAATACTAGTTTGATGATGAAAATTAGATGAATGAGAATTAGATGCCTAAGTAAGTAAGTTCGTATAGGCTGAGTGGCTAGTGTCAGAGTTAATGTGCCGCCCGATGGCCTCTGACATGGCTGACGGTTGTTGTTATAGAAACTAGAACAAACAACCGGGACCAAAAATTTAACGTCACCGACCCACGGTAGCGCTCAGAAATAAATGCCACTCACGGTCACCCATCCGAAGACTGACCGGACCGTCCGTTAACATCGGTGATCGTTTAAAATCACCTAGACAAGCTACGCCACGAGCGCTACAAGATGCCATACAGTATTACATTTACTTAAGGCAATTTTGAGTCTAGAACTTAAAAATAATACTTCATCTTCATCATAATAAATCACCTAAGCGTTACAAAGACATTCTAAACATAATCACAGTTATTACTGATAGCTTTATTATTTAATTTAATCAAATAATTATGTTGTATTTTCCAACCAGGCAATAATTATATTTAAATAAATATTCTCCAGTTAGGTATTAATTTAGGTTTAGCCAAGTAGTATTTTTTATTTATGGCTTATTAGCTGACCCGACAGACGATGTCCTGTGTCATAAACAAAAAAAAATTACTCATACCTATCTATCGTTTGAATCGTAGGTTACGTCTGAAGTTTATATAGAAATCCGATTTTTTCAAATTTTTCTTTCTTGTAAAATCTAATACGGACTTTAACAAACATTTTCATACAAGAAATTGCCAAGTTGGTCCAGCCTTTCTCCGTGATAAGTGATGTGCTTACCAACGAACAGCATTTCATTATTATTTATATTTATATAGATACATAGATTAAGCCAAGCCCCTGCTTTCGGGCGGCACGTTAACTCTGACACTAGGGTTTGCCACTCAGCCTATACCAACTTACTGATTGTGTAATTATGTTGTTTTGCTTGCAGGTCGTGACGCTCTGGCCACCGCCTTACCCATCCTGAAATACTTTAGGAAAGCAGGCGGAAAGCCTGAAAAGATATCGCAAACTATTTGGATAGCGGGTGATTTGAATGATGTGGAATCAAGAAAACTGCTGAAAAACGCACTTACTTTTATGGTAAGTCATAGAATTTGTTTAATTTCCCGTAGATACTCCTATTATTATATTATAAATCTATATTCTATTACTACATTATCTTTTCTTACATAAACATGTGGCAATAGGCTAGATGACTGGTTTTTTTTATTGTCCTATTAAAATGTGGCTCATAAATATACCTGATTAATGAAAAGAAAATTAAAATCTGATCAAAAATAAGCAAGTTATAAGCATTTTAATATCATGCTAGACAGAGAGGCGAAACAGCAAATCGTGACGTCACTTCTCTGTACGCCATATAAATTCTATTCTGACAAGTAAGGCGTGACGTCATTTTTTGTTTTGTGGGAAAGGGACAGAGTTGTCTCTAACAAAAACTTTAAACGCTCATATATCAGAACATTATTAACCGATTTAAATATTTTTTTCAATAAACATACTATATTTACTTAAATTCTTCATCAAAGGTATTGGTTTCAACGATATAAACATCAGTCATCTACCCTATTGAAGTGGGATTGCGGGACAGTGACGGTACGCCTCTCTCGTCCCCTTATAACGCTATGTAACATTTCTATTTGTGTATTATTAAAGAGTTATGATAAATATTTTACTTGTGAAATGTTATACTGGAATTATTGTTGGTATTTTTCCGAGTATCGGTTTTCCATGACGAGTAGCACATTTTAATATCTATTTCCAATTTTTTTTCAAAATAATCGGGAGGTGTGTCCGCGCCGCTTTTAATCGTGTGACTGCTAGCGCTCGCAGCCGCTTCTCGCCCGTGTTCACATCCGTATCTACTGTTCGCACTTGAAAACTAGCTCTATTTATAATTTTCCTCTATGAACCAAACCCTAACAAAACCCAGACTACCTACCCACAGTACCCACCTGTTTCTGACCTGTGACTTAATAATAGTTTAGGACATTGGCAACTAGCACGCACACTAGGACTTTAAAAGTGCTCTGCTCTTTCATGTATTTTTTTTTGTTGTTCCGTCTATTCTCCCTCCGACACAGGGGGTCTAGACAAGAACCACTTTCTGTTAGCGTTAACGCCTGCGGAAAGATAAAACTGTATGAAAATGACATTAGCTTGAGAAAAGTCACGTGACTGCAAATGTCATTTTAATACAATTTTATCTTTCCGCAAGCGTTAACGCTAACAGAAAGTGGTTCTTGTCTAGACCCCCAGCTCCTTCATGTTATTACTTGAGAGCAGTGGTGGCCTAATCGGGAGACCGCTCATCTTGAAATCGTGGGATCGTGGGTTTAAACCCAGGCCTGTACCAAAGAGGGCTTTGGAGTTTAATAACGAATTTTCATACCACTAGCTTTTCGGTGAAGAATAATATCGTAAGGAAACCTGCATGCGTCCGGAGAGAAATTCAATGTCGTTTGTGAATCCTCCAACCCGCAACTGGGCCAGCGTAGGGGATAAGTCCAACAATGGACTATTAAAAAGGGCTGATTATTCTTATGCACTTGATTACAGAAAGAGTCGGGCGGGGTCCGCGTAGCGTTCATACCGAACGTTGACGGTGACTCTAACTTGGACCAGTCCCTCAACAAGGTCGTGTTAGCGGCATTGAATATGCTCGAGCCGCACGCCGCTACGAACTACGTCGTGAGGCTGCTGGAAAACGAAGGCTGCCATGACAGGCAGGATTGCGAGATTTTGGTAAGTAAAAACAAATGAAAAATCCTTGTTTTTTTATTTCAGTTAAAAACGAGTAACCGGGGCCTTCTTTTTGAACCGTACGCGAGAGTTGTGCATGCGAGCGGAGCCGCCCTTCTAACGATATTGTTTAAAATTGGTTTCAATATCGTTCGGAAGTCAGCTCCGCTCGCATGCACAACTTTGAGTACGATTCAAAAATAAGGCCCCCGGTACGCGTCAAAAAGGGCTTTATTCCACTGAACAGTACATGAGTCTAGTTGCTACGATGATCGGGTGCCATTCCGCTCGCAAGCATATTACTAGCAAGTTGGCGCTTGGGATGGCATTCTATTATGTTATGGCATTCTTCTATTATTCTAGGAAGCATTACTGTGTTCCGGCTTGAAGGGCAATGTTACCAGATAAATTACTGGGCAGGGTGATGAGCGCAGTGCAGTGCGTCGTTGAGCCACACAAACTTGTATAAAAGTGAACAGTTGACAACGTGCTGATCGTCGACACCCTGTTTCCATAGGAACCTTTAAAAAGCTATGTCTTGACATCTATCGTTACTCAGAAAATATCTCCTTGAATGTAAAATCCACAGAGCTAAAATGTATAGCGCATCATGAATATATTGACCGGGAGACAGGTGACAGTTCCCTGGAGAATTTTAGCCAGCCGCTTCGCGTCTAGCCAGCTATACTACCATGTATACCTAGAATACCTACTTATCATACATTGGTTAAAATTAAACTTGGTGTATAACCCAACTTTTTCTAACCTAACTTCAACAGCCAGAACTTGTTCCCGGGCTACACAAATACGAGTGGGTGTTGAAAGCGACGCGAGTTCTCTGCTCGCGAAGCTTGAAGCTACGCGCCGGTGCGCGGGCGCTCGTCCACAACGCGCGCCTCATTGGGCCGCTTGAAGCTACTGAACAGTTCACTGTGGAGGACTTCCAACTACTCGAAAGATCCAGCAACCAAGTTTACGGCGACAAATTTTCAGAATTGTTGGACCCTAAAAAGAAGTCGAAACCTAAGATTGACATTTTCGAAGATGACGTAGGTAAGTGTTTCAGGATTTAAAATCCTAATGAATAGGACCAAAAGATAACTTTACCTACTGTCTTATTTTTTCTTTATTAGTAAAGTAATGGGTGAGCTGCTGCTGAGTCAAATAAGTAGTATGTCACACAAAAAAAGAGATAGTCAAGTCCAAGTCAAACCCTATTAGAGTAGTGGCGTCCTTATCAGGAGCTTCTAGGGGATTTTGGAAACAACACAATAAAGTAGTATGTTACCACGTAATATCATTAGCTCACACTCGTGCGCATAATCCGGCACCACCAAACACATCGACACAATTTTCAAATCATGAACACTCAAAAAGCTTCTAGAAAATACAATTCAGAGACAAGAATTTTCTGCATTCCCGCCAAAATCGCTGTATGTCGTTGTATGCAATAAATGAATGATAATGCGTTGTTCAACTGTTTAGAAGAAGAAGAAGATGACTATGACGTTTTGGATCTCTCGCCCGAGGATCTTCTGAAGGTGATATCGGTGCTGGCGTCGCGCGCGCCGCGCACGCGCACGCCGCTGCCGGCGGGCCTGCGCACCGAGCACTCCGTCGTCGAGCTGCCGCCCCTGTTCGAAAACGAGGCCGCTGTAGAGGTGAGACACACCGTACACTCATCTATTGCCCGATGATCGTAAGGTCATATCGCTACTCAACTCCATAGAAGCCGCGACCACGGCGATTTAAAAGAAAACAAACTGAGCCACATTTTTGTACCTACTGTGAAGTTCAGATATTTGGTGGTACACACCAAACGCGCATATATCTGAGTTATTACGGTTTTTTAGTAGTAGTATATAGTAGTGTATAATAGTATTTTTTATTGTTTTTATGTCATATGTTATATTAAGTCGGTTAACGGCGGTGAGCATTCTTGGAGATCGCAGATGCGATCCCCAAGTCAGCTGCCAAGCGTGGGGATCATTTCTCCCTATTAAAGGAGAGGCCTTCGTCCAGCAGTGGACGTTTTCCGGCTGATGATTATGTCATATTTTGTCCTTTATTTGGCTGTGCACACGCCTCAGGCACTACACTTGATAGTCGACACTGTTTTGTGCATATAGGGTACAAATTAGCTTGCGCTGCGTGTCGTGGTTACAACCATTACACAATGTGTAACATAAAGGTTAACAGTACTGAAGGGTACGTATATGTACTCATCATTATGAACAACTTTTACTATGGGACCAACAAAGAAATCCCGAATAAAAAAACAGCTGTTCCATAGAAAAAGTTCTTTGAACTTGGACAAAATGTATGAACAGCTTTTTTTTCGCGATTTCAAGTTTGGCCCCATAGTAAAAGTTGTGCATAATGATGATGACATACATATCCTTCAGTATTGTTGAACCTTTTTATTATACATTATGTTAGGTGTTATGTTATCTGTGGTGGTAATACAAGATATTTCTACGGAAGACGATTATGTGCCCTGTGTTGAGTGTACGCTCTGTGCAGATAGTGGCGGTGGTGGACCCGGCGTCGCTGGCGGCGCAGCGCGTGGCGCCGCTGCTGCTGGTGCTGCGCCGCGTCGTCAACTGCCACCTGAAGCTGTTCCTCAACCCGCTCGACAAGAACTCCGACATGCCGCTCAAAAGGTATCAATAGAGATTACGCGGGTAAAGTTCGATACACCTCGTGCTGACGTTTTTTTAGGGTGTAATAGTATTACATCATCATCATCAGCCCGGAGACGTCCACTGCTGAACGAAGGGAGGCCTTCGACCGCCACACTGTACGACAACCTGCCATTTGCATCCACCGGTTGCCCGCGACCAGTAGAAAAGTATTTATCGCGAATAGTATTTGCATGTGTTTAATTTATAAAAAATACTAGCTGACCCGGCGAACTTCGTACCGCCAATTTTTTATTTTTTTATTCTATGTTTTTAATATTCAGGGGGAGACAAAGCCAACAAATCAAAACTCATGAAAATCGGTTCAGCTGTTCTTGAGTTATAAATGGTGTAACTAACCCGACTTTGTTTTACATAAATAGATATAGAGAAAGAGAGATAGAGGATAAGTGGATAGTTTAACTGAATCTGATATTACATCAAAGAAATCATTGATATCGGGTTGTAAAGTTTTTCTATAATATAAGCGTTAAAAGTTTATGGAAGGAAATGATCTGTACCTTTCTAGCAAAATACGTGGCTAGTATAGAATTTGTTTGAAATCGTGTTTTCCGACGTCATTTGCCACGATAGTGCGCTCTCTGTCTAACATGAAACTTAAATGTTTTAGTTATTTGTGCCTTGGTCAAATATACTGAGACTGAGAGCAAAACAAGGCATATTACGATAGTTATGCCTTGTTTTTACGGTGCCGTTTTCGAGCGGCGATTGGGGATCCCTATATTTCATCGCGGATTTGTGCAGATATTTAAATTTTGGCTTCAATGATTGATTTTGTTGCGAGTCAGGTTTTTGTGAGTTAATAAAAGAAAAACCCTATTACTAGTACGAGCGCCAACCAGTTCCAGTGACTTTAACAAACTACCTGCTTAGCTCGACGTGTCCGACTCTTATGTCAGCTTGGGCCTTAGCTTAGTCTATAAATGTATTTGAATTGATTTGAACTTTAAGCGTCGTTGCTAAATAAGTCCATATGTGGACAGTTTCTACCGGTACGTGCTGGAGCCCGAGCTGCAGTTCACGTCGAGCGGCGCGGCGTCAGGCGGCGCCATGGCCCGGTTCTCGCGGCTGCCGCACGCGCCGCTGCTGTCCATGGAGCTGCGCACGCCGCCCAACTGGCTCGTCGAGTGCGTCAAGTCCGTCTACGATCTGGACAACATCCGGCTGGCGGACGTCGACACTGTTGTACACAGGTAACTCGTGCAGTACTTTAAACTTCTTGTAGTGGTAGGACTATTGCAGAGTACCACACCTTTGCCAGTTATTCAACCGCCAAGCAGTAGAGTGCAAGCATTACTGTGTTTCGGTTTGAAGTGAAATGTTACCAGAGAAATTACTGGGCATGATTCGCACATCGAGGTTGTGGAATTATTTGGAAGAGTCTGTGTGTGTCTGTGTAAAAAACAAACGCCTGCCCATGACTATTGCAGCGGTATTCAGAACTTTTAGTAACGAAGCAAACTCCAATCCAATCTCAAACCATTACTTTGAGACACTCGATAGTAAGTGTCACTAATCCTGTAATTTCGCTAAATGGTCGTCTAGAATCTACTGGAGGTTCTCCAGTAAATCTTTTCGCCATTTATTTCCCTATAACCACTTATTTGATTTATCAGTGAATTCGAGCTCGAGTATCTACTCCTCGAAGGCCACGCGTGGGACACCGCACTGGGCACTCCGCCACGAGGTCTGCAGTTAGTGCTGGGGTCGCGCGAGAACCCCGAACTCATGGACACGATAGTGATGGCCAACCTCGGCTACTTCCAGCTGAAGGCCAACCCTGGCGCCTGGATACTACGCCTGAGGCCGGGACGGTCGGATGAAATTTACGAAATTGTCGGGTGAGTTTTGATGTTTTAGTTTAAGCGAACGCAAAGACAGTGCACAAACAGTACTTATATCACGTGTTGGTGCGAATTTTAGCCCTTAGTTCATTGAAAGCTGATCAGCATTATATATTTTTTCTAGCAGTTCCACGCGGTTACACCCGCGATAGAAATTGTGCTGGAAAACGATGAAGATAATAACGATAAGATGTTAGCCTATGTTCTGTAGATATTTAGCTATCTCAACGCCAAATTTCATCAAGATCAGCTACGCCGTTAGATCGTGAAAAGGTAACAAACAAACATGCAGAATCTGTCTGTCTGCATGTTTGTTTGTCACAGACAGAGAGAGAGTCTCTGTCTGTCTGCATGTTTGTTTGTTACCTTTTCACGATCTAACGGTGAAGCTGATCTTGATGAAATTTGGCGTTGAGATAGCTAAAGAGGAGAGTTTTTTTTTGAATTTTGTTATATTAGATGTAATAGAAAGTAATTTTCTTTATGGTTTTTGCAGGCATGAAAACACAGACACACCAGCGGGCAGTGAAGACATCCAGGTGCTGATGAGCTCATTCAGAAGTCACGTGATCAAACTAAGAGTCAGCAAGAAACCTGACAAGCAAAACCTCGATCTGCTTGTAGAGAACGACGACAAGAACTCTGGCGGCATCTGGAACTCTATTGCGAGGTAATAGCGATAGCTTAGCAGGCATACAGATACTTATATGATCCTTCGAGACAAACGTACCATCATCGTAACAGGAGATTAGGTATAGATAGATAGATAGAAACTCTTTATTTAGGTATGTTGTAGTACAAACGGATCACGTAAACAAAAATAATTAAAACAGTAATAAATAAGGTAAATTGCAGTAATTTTCAATATCTTAGTGAAGTGTAACTATTTTAAAGATGACTTTATAAAAATATCTTTGTAGAATCTAATTTATAAAAATATTTTCTAGATATCATTAAATGTAATAATAATGTTGCTAGTAGTATCATGAGCCAGAAGACGTCCGCTGCTGAACGAAAACCTTCCCCTTGATAGGGAGTTGTCAGGATCCCCATGCTAGGCCTAGGCGGCTTGGCAATGTTGCTAGTGTGAGGCCCAAAACCTAACAAGTGATCTAACAAGTTTATAAAGGATCTAACCTGCCACTCGTCACTCGATTATATATAGATTTGCCAGATCATGTGTCACGTCACTTAGATGGGCTTCGAGCCTGAGGTTTAAAAACAATCCATTAGTTAAATCTGTCTCCCTCGTTCCTTAACCACAACATATCGCTATATCTCAGCTCGTTCGGCGGTGGTGAAGAGGCCGAAGCTCAAGATGAGACAATCAACGTATTCTCAGTGGCTTCTGGACATCTCTACGAGCGGTTCCTGCGGATCATGATGATGTCGGTACTGAAGAACACGAAGTCGCCAGTCAAGTTCTGGTTCTTAAAGAACTATTTGAGTCCTTCACTCAAGGTATGTTGAGTTGTTTGTATCTGAAGTTTATGTCAAGTTTTTTTTCGTGAATGATCCGTATCATTCACTTTGCTGACCCCAGAGAGTTGAAGTAAATTCTCACCTCAAAGATTATTATATGATATATTTCTCTAAATAAAAACTTTAGACATTCAATGTTTATTTACAGGCTATTTAACGTGATGGTGTTATGCGATATGGTGCATGCAACCGCGCCGAAAAGAACAACCGCGATAGTTTAAAAAACTTTACAGACTAAAATTAAAATATTGTAATTGTGTAAAAAATCTCTTTCGGATTAGTATAATAGTTCTGCTTAACCATGTACTAGCTGTGAGCCTCACCTTTTTTTCCCGCATCTTTTCTCATGATTAAGTAATAGTACATTATACAAGTGTGCTTTGTTGGTCATCACACTCGAGACGGTATTAAACGCGCCATCCAAAGGCGACCGCGATAAGTTAGCCGAGAGTGCAATTATCAAACGCACACGCGTTCCGTACGACGATTTTCATCACACCTGCAAGGAAAAAAACAAATTTGTATTGGTAAATAATGAACCACACATCGAAAATATTTGCGGAATATGGCTCGCAAGCCAGCGATGCAAGCGCATGTGACATTTTCTTCAGAAGCATAAAAACTCTTTGTCGATATTACAAAAAAAAACTGTAAGTATTAGCCGGCTATATTAAGAATGGCTACATATAACTTGCAGTGCGGTACAAACTTAACTTAACGGGATTATACCTGTTATAGCACTAGTGCTGTAATGTACAGTAAAACTGTACGCGTGTGTAATATCTTGGATTATGAGATAAAGCCGATGTAATAAGATCCAGTTTACGAGCAATTGTGATGAAAGCAATCATGATTTCCCGCTCCACCGTTCCAAAATAGTGCTACTTCGCTTTTGAAGATGTATATTTTGCTCTACAGGATAGCTTGCCCTATATGGCTCAAGAATACGGTTTCCAATACGAATTGGTACAGTATCAGTGGCCGAGGTGGTTACAAAAGCAGCGCGACAGGCAACGTACCATTTGGGGATACAAAATTCTCTTCCTTGATGTATTGTTCCCTCTACACGTCAAAAAGATCATATTCGTCGATGCTGATCAGGTAAATTTAAAATGTAAACCTATTAATTAAAGTTCATTTTCATTAGTTCCTATATAACTTTCTTTATCAGTTTATTGATATTTATTTTTCGATTATTTTGTTGCTTTGGCAAGCTATTTGAAATTTTGTGAATACGGGAATAAGTTTTAAATCAGTTTTCATAACTTACAGATTGTCCGAGCTGACTTGAAGGACTTGGTAGACTTCGATTTAGGAGGCGCGCCGTATGGATACACGCCGTTCTGTGATAGTAGGAAAGAGATGGAAGGATTCAGGTGAAAATAAAACCTTTTTTTTTTTTTTTTCTGACAAAGTACGACACAAATTGACGATAGATTCGAACGAACCCTCACCGGGCCAGCGTAGTCGATTTCGTCCAATCGCCCTTCTAGGATAAGCCAACGCCCAGCAATAGCATGTCAAAGGCTGATTCTATATCCGTGTCAACTCCCCAATCTTTAATCCTTGTACTGATGCCAAAAATCGACTCTGTTTCTGTGTAAAAGAGGACCGAACAAACACACTTTTGCATTAATAACATTAGGCGACCTTTACCATTTTCACTTGCTTTTAGTCGCCTTTACTTATAACGAGGTTAGTTACTTACAACTTAGTTGTCTATCCTCGTCAGCCAGAAGACGTCTACTGCTGGACAAAGACTTAACAGGGAGAGGTTGCCATAATCCCCACGCTAGGCGTGCGGCTTGGGGATCGCAGAATGCTCACCAACATTAACCGAGAAGACGCTGCTTTCTTGCGTTCTGGATGCAGTTTTAGGACATACCCAGGTTTTATAGACAAGTACCTGGGTAATATCCTAAAAACTGCATCCTGAACCACCGAAGGATGGGCAGCAGCGTCCTCTTAGTTAACGGTGGTAACACTCTGCGATCCCCAAGCCGCCTGCGAAGCGTGGGTATTATAGCAACCCATCCCTATTATGCGAGAGGCTTTCGTCCAGTAGTGGACGTCTTAACAGGCTGATGAAGGAAGGTACTTGTCTATAATAGGAATTAGTTTTTCAGAAACTATGGAAATAATTGAGTTGAAATGACTTGTGTGATAGGTTCTGGAAGCAAGGCTACTGGCGCAACCATCTCCAAGGGCGCAGCTACCACATCAGCGCGCTGTACGTGGTGGACTTGAAGCGGTTCCGCCGCATCGCGGCCGGCGACCGGCTGCGCGGCCAGTACCAGGCGCTCAGCCAGGACCCCAACAGCTTGTCCAACTTGGGTAACGTGTCAAATCAATAGAATTAAGCTATTTATCGCAATGAAAATGACTATAGATTACCGTGATGAAAAATGTGATGATGACGACAAAATGTAACCTTTTAATTTCCAGAGATTCAGCTATATCTATGCCTAGTAATCGTTTATTATGACAAAACAGTTATTAGTTGTTTATTGTCGTTGTTGGTTGGTTTTGGCCAACAAATTGTTAACTGTTGGTTTCAAAAAAGACTCATTATGATGTTAGTGGACATGTGACACAGCGCCATTTAGCCACAAACCAAATATTTATTATAAATTGTTTGTCACATTACAGCTACGCTAACTTACGCTACTTACTTATAATACAAAAAAACACTCAGACACAGAACAAACGTCTATGTTCGTCACATAAAAAATGGGTGGGAATCGAACCCACATCTTACAGCTCTCAAGGCAGACTTACTGTCAACTTAGCCTGAAAGGCAGTCAAAAGTCAAAACATAGTAAGACTCTAATAAAGCGTGCAAGCTTGCATGTTTAATCATAAAAAATAAAGTTACATTTGTCCCTTGCAGACCAAGACTTGCCGAACAACATGATCCACCAAGTAGCCATCAAGTCGCTGCCCCAGGAGTGGCTCTGGTGCGAGACTTGGTGCGACGAGAGCTCCAAGAAATTCGCTAAGACCATTGATTTGGTAAGTTGCATTTTTTTTTATATAAGTAAATTTTACGTGCCTGCGGGGCTAAAGTGGTTACTTTAGACCCGCTACACAGAGCTAAAGGTACCACATCCTCCCCGCAGCGGCACGTAAAATCGTCTACACACCGCAGGAGCAAGCAAAGAAGCCTTAGAAAACCCTCGGCTTCGCTTCGGGAGACAATATACATGAGATCTGAGACATTCTTTACTTTTGCTCCCTAGGTGAATAATCTACTATTCCTAGTATTTCTAATAGTATTTATATTCCTTTACTTTTTTTTTTTAAATAGCAAATCATATATATTTTGTTTAACTCTTAAATTGTGCTTAAAATAGACAACACTATTCTGCCCGTGACTTGCTTCACTAAACTACTTGGTAACCTTGGCTGTGACTAACACTTGACAATGGCAGAAAGTGCGATGCCAGAAATGTAGAAGAAAATAGCTACCATCTAATCGGAACCTTTACAATCCGCAGTGCAACAACCCGAGGACGAAAGAAGCCAAGCTGTCGGCTGCGATGCGCATCGTCCCGGAGTGGACGGACTACGACAATGAGATCAAGGCGCTGCAGGCGCGCGTGCGCCGCGGCCTCTACCAGGCGCAGGACCAAGAACAGGTAACTAATGATTCAAGTAAAAGGACGAGCACACACACACACACACACATGTTTACACATTGTTGAACATCTTTTTACACAGCGACATCTAGCCCCAAACTAAGCAAAACTACTCAGTAGTGAAGTTATGTCGTGGCGCGGCCACTTTTAACTTAGAGAGTTGGTAGTTACGTCTTAAATATGAACCTAAAGAGTACTTTTATTGTATCCAAAATTAAAAAGCAAGTTAATAAAGGTAAAGTATAGTAAAAAGTATTGGTTTCTAGTAAAATTCTTGATCTTGTTTATTTGAAGGTATTCGATGAAGTTAAATTGTTCTTGACTAAAGTGCGGCCAACGAAAGAATGCGATTCTGACAGATCGTGATCGAACGGATGACATAACTTTGAAGTAGCGTTGAAATTTAAGGATTAGAAAAATATGTGAAACTTTTACACTTTCGCGATTTGAACACATTATTATGTTTATGTCTATCGATTTTTAAAGGTTTTATCTTCCGCCGCGAGTAAAAAATATAATTTCGAACAAATAGTGCCCTTTTATTCAACAATTACTCGGAAACGGAAACGGATACAGGGTTAGTGCTAGAACTTTCAGGCATCTCATTTTTATGCTCTACTGATTTGTAACGGGTTTGCCACTAGGCCACGGCGTCAAGGAACATGTCCGAAGCCCTTATTAACATTCTGAAATTAGAATCCAAACAAACAAGTATAGGTAATGAAACTTAGGTTACGTTTTTATTGGGCCAGTTAAAAACTAACGATAGTGTTAATTATTTCCCATCACTAGTCATGACCAACTGACAGACTTCAGGATCGCATTCTTTGGTTGGCCGCAGTATAAACACCTCAATACTTGGAGGATCTAGGTCTCTTGGGTACTTTGTCAAAGACCTCAATAGTAAAAACTGACGTGGTTTTGACACATTTTGTGATCGAAACTAATAGTCGGACTATCCGGTTTAATTAAACATGAGTATTCCCGTATAAACAAAACAAAATACCTGAAAAATAATTAAACGAATGATTAATTATTAATCATTCAGACATCATTAGTGAAAATCTTCGTCTAAATTATAAGTCAACTGAATAATTATATAATTCATACATACGTAACATACTTTCGTGGCATTTATTCAAACTCCCAATCTTTTATTTCTACAGGAAATCGAAAGTCCTCAGGAAGAGACAGAGAACATAGTCAAGCCAAGTAAGTTGAATTAGCATCTCACTTTTTTTGAAATCATTTCACAAAATGATGTAAGCATTTGAAAATTTGGGGCCCTGTCATATCATACCTTTTTTCTTGTTTCAGAAGAAAGCCATACGGAGTTATGATTCCTAGCCTGGTGTAACTTATTCATTTATATTTATATAGCATTTTTCTAAAGGTGGAATTTCGAACAACTCTGACTCAGGAGTCTGTAAAGAGTCAGTCGCTTAGTGTACGAGTCCTGAGATAGAATTGTACTATAGCGCTGCTATAGCCCATAGATAATCGGGATTTGGCGTTAGTGTGTACCCCTATTCACAACTCTATCGGAAAGGTTTTCGTTCGGATCCACATTATCCCTCTCATTCATCTACATTCAGGATGACAAAGACGAAGTATGTGAATCCGAACGGAAACCTTTCCGATTGAGTTGTGAATAGTGGTCCTGAAGCCAAAATAAAGCCGGTTCCATGCAAATGAAGCCGATGTACAGTCGAACAGCCTTTTGTTGACAGTCTACTTCGGGCAAGGATTTCAGAAGAACCATTGGGGCATACCTATTCTCTTTCGTCATTGCAATAGCCCGTCTGCGTCACAGACGTTGGATGCAGTAATAGAATATGGTCGTCACTATAGTATAGTCGCTACTACCGATACCGTAGAGCCGTGTTGCTCGAAACTCTACCTTCAAAGTTAGTTTGTAAATTGCCACGCGTTGATAGTTTCGGCACTTGCTCACTATTTTGTCTCCGGTGTTTTGTTTATAATCCACGTATTTCTGTAAAATGCTTTGAATATGAGAAACTTCTTGGGTAATTATTTTTTGTACCCAATCGAAAAAGTTTACATAGGTGCTTTTATTTGAAGAAGGTTCATGAACATGTTCTTATGGTACGACCTCAGACCTGAAGCCTAACAAGATAAACTAGAGTATTCAATTCTATAAATCTACAGTAGAAATAAAACGTTAATTTTAAGATTTTCATTAGATTGCCCATGAAATTATGGTAGGCCACTCCGTCGACACAGTCGTAACTAGGCAAATCTTATTTGAGAGCTGTCCTGCACACTGCTACCAGCCTGCATCTAACCAGCAGGGCTAGCATGCGAACCGCGAGAAATTTTTCTCGATTCTTAAAAACAGGACAAGGCTACGACTCTGTATAAGTCTGTCTCGTTTTGTCACGACATAAAGACACGACAAATTTTTCTCGCGGTGCGCATGCTAGCCCTGCTGGTCAATCCCAGCATTTGTAGGTGGTGTTCCAAACAGGCGCCAACAAACAGATACAACAACTTTTAGTAAACAAACTATTACAATGCAAAGAATAAAAATTGTCCCCGTTCAAAATTACCAGTCACGTGGTCCTGTAGAGGGATTAATTTATTTTCTCGAATTTAGCCAACATATTTTAAAAGATGTTCACTTTGATTGGTAGCACTAGCAACACTACTTATTACTGAATCACCCTGTGTAAGGCATGGTACAAACAAGTATAAACTTAAAATAATTGTAAAAAAAATTAGCGTCGATTATGTTGCATCACTCACTAAACTAAACTTAATTTGACAGGACCGAAACCTTTGGGTATCTTTTTCTTACATATTGAAATGAAATGAAACGCAGATATTTTTAATCCTATCAGAGTAGAGCGTGGTGCTACAGAATCGAGTCACCAAAAATGGGACAACAAGAGGAAAAAGCGCCTTCGTAGTTACACTTGTGGCTTTTTACGTCGTCGGTCTTAATTTATACAGCTAGCACTAATTGTTTTCTTAATTCTACATTTTCGTTCATAAGACATTTGCTTGCAAGATGTAAATATAATGCAGTTTGATTGAGTGTTTATAAATAAGAATAATTGTATGAATTGATGTTAGTATGCCATAATTGATTTAAAATGTCTAGGCCATTGAGCTAATATCTATAGAGTCACAAACGTGCAAAAAAAATGTCCTCGGTCCAAAACTCGCACTGTATAGCGTGCGCCGACTTTTTGAACGACTTGAACTACGTAAGACACAAGCGCTCAAGTAAACGTTGATAACTATACAAGCGACATAACGCATAAATTCGAACAATTGTGAACTGTATAGTACACGTATAGGTATGTACAACGGCACTCGGACGTTTTTTTGACTGTTTTCACTTAGAGATTGTCACTCTTTAGATATTAGCTCAATGGCCTTTAATTTTGATGTAATAGTCGAATTCATTATTATTTTCTTTCACATGTTTTTTTTTCATATGTACTTGTGATTTAAGTAAAAGTATGTGATTTTGTTTAGTTTATAAGTATCAATGATTTTCCACATGTTGATTAAATAAGGGTATTTTTGTAATTACAACATTTCATGTTATTAAGGGTACTGTATAGTTTGGCCAAAAAAAGTGAATAATGGCAACCTTATTAGAACCTCGACAAAAATGATTGCCAGTGTTCATTCACTGCGTGACGATCCTGTTTTGCCAGAAGAGAAAAACGTTTTCCTTATAAAAGTTAATCTTTCTTGCCAAGCTATACGTATGCATAGCCAAATTTATGAAGTCAACAGATCTCGTAGTATCTGTCTGTGAATAAGATCAGATCGTTTTGTTATTTGATTATTCATGTAATATGCCTATTTATTAAGTTGCGCATGAAGGTGCTACAACCATAGCATAAGTTCAACCATATGAACTTAGTACATTATGTCTCTTGTATTTCGGATCACAGTACGAACCACAAGAGATTCTCTAAAGCTCGACGAGTCCCTAGCAAGGGTGAAGTAATACTGACGATGTTATCAGTACCTCAAGCTCAAAGCACAAACACTTTTGGGAAATACACGTATACACAAAATGAAACAAAAAAACATAAAAACAAACAACAATAAAAATTACAAAAAACAACACAAAAAAAAAAAAACATGTAATACATAAAATGTTACTTCCGCTTACGCCCAATACCATGGCGCTTTCCTATTTTTCATATTTTTATTTATTAAATATGAAAAATAGGAACAAATATACAATGTGTAACAAAAAGGTTCAACAATACTGAAAGGTATGTATGTACTCATTATTATGAACCACTTTTACTATGGGGCCAACCCGAAATCACGAAAAAAATATCAGTTGTTCCAGACATTTTGACCAAGGTCAATGATCATTTTTTATGGAACAGCTGTTTTTTTTTCGTGATTTCTTGGTTGGCCCCCTAATAAAAATTTGTTCATAATGATGAGTACCTACATACCCATCAGTATTGTAGAACCTTTTTGTTACACATTGTATAGTAACGTATTTTTTAAAAGTAATTGTGCTAGGAGCTGCTAGAGTGCTATTACAGTTGACACGTGTAGGCAATTTTTTTTTACTCCATTTAACTCGGATTTGATCGATCTGACATAATCGAGTGGCTATGGTAACACCGTTAAAAGGAAAGAATGAGGTACCAGGTATATAATCAAAATGAAGTACTAAGTAAATACAGAGAAATCTTCAATGCACAGGTACCTAACGAATTTAGTTTTTTATATGTGTTAAATAGCACCACTTTATATGAATTTCACCAACACCTTTGATAATTAATTGCATATTTTTGACCTTCTATCAATCGAACTTCAAAATTCAGCGGTTGAAAATAAACAACCATCATTTTAAATGTCTGAGTGTACGGACCTTAAGATTTCTAACTGTAGCAAAATTGAAATAAAGTACTACTTTACTAATAGATAGGTAATATTTCTTTGTAAGTACATTCTTTGCATTTGAAATTCAATTTTGCTGGAAATAAACTGCGAATGTCAATATGAGAAGATCTTTCATTTATGTTTTGGCGACACTTTAGAAAATGTACCTGCGCGAGACACACGTCATCTATTTGCAATGGGCGGTTTTCTGACAGCCAATTAGAAAAAAAAAATATAGTTCCTAACAGGTTCCTAAAAACCGATAGACAGCGACGAAGAGACATGGCCCTGAACAATTTCACTATCTAGTCTGTGGTTCTGACGATTTTGAACGAATGAAGCAAAGTAAAAATGTCAAAAAATATAAAATAACCTTATTCCATTTCGGCCTTACTTAAACAAACTTTTCAACCGTTAGTCACTGCTTAAGATGCTCTGCCATCTTATCTCTGACGTGAAGTTGCACGTGCTAGAAAAGGACAGAGAAGTTTAAGCAGTGACTAAGAGAATCGATAATATTTTAGGTAAGGCTGTTTATATCAGATCTGTCCTGCGTTGTTTGTGGTTATTGTTAGTCTAGCAAAGTATTTGCCCATAACTAATGCTTGAACTTGAACATAGTATTTCTTAAGCTTTCGTTATTCCACGCAAATTAGTAAGTGCGCCTTGCCAAATAATTAGGTAATTACTATCAATAAAAATAACAATAACTATCAACAAAAATTAATAAAAAAAACGTAACGTTACAATAACAATTTATCAGAATTTCAACAAAATGATACAAGAAAACTTGGAAAGGCATTTCACCAACGAACGCGAACAGTGAGAAGATGCAGTGAAAGTGAGTGAACTGCTTTTTCCCAAGAAAAATGCGTAGAATAGTGGGCCATATCTCGCCAGCGCGGCTCCTTTGGCTGTAGAACTACGTTCTGACAGGTGTCAGAAAACTTCCCATTTTAGTCAAGTACCTAGGTTTAATTATGAAAACTGACGTGGTTTTGACACATTTTTGTTTTATTTATACGGAAATACACACGTTTCATTAAATCGGATACTCCGACTATAGTTTCGATCACATCCGGTGACCTTTTTCAAAGAGTGAAAACAGCCCGACGCGCGTGCAGCTGCGTCCTGCTTAGCACTGAATTATTAATTAAACGTGAGTATTCCCGTATAAATAAAACAAAAATGTACCTAGGTTTACTTCAAGAAAAATAAAACACAAATTTCTAGTTTATGTATTTATTTACAATGGATATTTTAAAGATTTCTATTGTTAAAAGTGATTTTGTGACCGAATCTTGAATACCCGGAGTCGGTTCATAAAAATAATCGAATCGTAACGTGTCATGATAGTGACACACTGAAGGAGTTCGTAACAATATAGCTTTAATAGCTATCTTTTGTATCTATAATAGTAACGATTTTCCCTTGTTTTATCAGTGTGTCCTGATTATTTGTTCATTCACATAAACTTGGTCGCTGGTCGGCTATATCTTGTAAACTTTTGATTTTGTTCTCAGAAGTCGTTTTTTTTTTTATACATTCAGGTGACAAGCGAGCAAGACTTTCCCTGGTGGTAAGCGTCACGCCTGCCACTAACAGTAGCAGTGCCAGAATTGTAAACTTGCGCTCGTCACCCTGAGATATTAGAAGTTCAATCTCTTCATACCCAGTAATTTCTCTGGTAACATTGCCCTTCAGACTGGAACACAGTAATGCTTGCACACTACTGCTTGGCGGTTGAATAACTGACAAAGGTGTGGTACTTCCCCAGGCGGACTCTGCAGTAAAGCCCCCACTACAATAAATAAATACATTTTAAATAATACATTATAAATGCTGCGTTCCGTAATGCGCTAAAAGTGATAATATCGCGAATCCGACCAAATTTAATATTCACAAAATATAAGGGCTTTGACTTGATCGAGTAATACTTGTCATTTTGGTCGGATTCGCGATATTATCACTTTTAGCGCATTACGGAACGCAGCAAAAATTATACTTCTATTGCCGTCTTTAAGTTGGTTGATCATATTTTTTCAGATTAATCCAAAGGTTCGTTTAGTTAGGGTGAAATATATTAACCGACACAAAACCGCAAACGGCCGCTTTAAATTTTAATTCAAAGACCTCTTGAAATACTCGGAACACAATGATTAGAAATAGGTAAAACCCTTAGTAGCGATAATTCCTTGGGTAGGTAGAGCTAGAGGCCAGACGGATAACACTGAGAAACAATGAGGTAAGTACATAGTAACAAACCGGATATGGTTTCGATCCAGTACCTACAAGTCGTTCTCGAAATAGCAGGAAAACTGCTATAGTTATATTCGAGCGATAACACTATTATTAGATTTACTCCTACATACAGGGCTAGTTCTAATCAGTTAGCATCCTTTTAAGGGCATATTATGTACACCAAAACAAACAACTTTTACTATGGGGCCAACATTGAAATAGCGAAAAAAATATCAGCTGTTCCATACAAAAAGTTCATCGACCTTGGTAACAATGTATGGAACACCTGATATTTTTTTCGCTATTTCAATGTTGGCCCCATAGTAAAAGTTGTTTGTTTTGGTGTACAGAATATGCCCTTAAAAGGATGCTAACTGATTAGAACTAGCCCTGTATACATTCGATTTTTAAATTACATTTTTATAGATAATCTTAGTGACTTATAGATTATTCGAGCTAGGTACGGAATTTGAAACCGGATAGTGGTAGGTACGTTTTGACCGTTCACTTATTTGTATAGTATGCTAACAGCTCAAAATAAAATGCTATCCATTTACCTACACACACACTGACTTTCATCACTAATAATTAACGGCTTTACTTAAAAACGCCACATAAAGTTAAATGACGTTAGTTAGTGCCAAGCTCTTAATATTAGAATTGCGCATTTTAAAAAACGTTTGTTAACTTAAGCAACGCTTTAAGTGGAGCCCTAAAATACACCTAAATCATGATAACCTCTTGGTAGTGAAAAACAATACATACCTACTCGTAATACAAAAAGGTCAAAGAGTAACTTATGTCTTAAACGCCATTATATACACAGCAAACTTATCACTAGGCCTTTAAAAATGAGTACCTATATCTGACGAAAACAGGTAGGTATAGGTACAAAAAGTTTTATGCCGCGCAAAACACAGCATCCTACTGGACTACAATAATTATTGTCGATACCTACTTAACGGTCTAAAACACTAACAAGCAATATGTTATGATTTAAGAGGGAATCCGGCCTGCGATTCTTTATACAAACGTATTTGAACAAATTGATAGCTCTAGAGGCATTTTGCAGGAAGAAAATAGGGGAATACGTTTGTATGGGAATCGCAGACCGGATTCCCTCTTAACACACTATTATAATAATATCTGATTTAATGGCAAATTTAGGATGACATTTGAATTTTCTCGAGGGTCTCGGGTCTAAACATCAACGTCGCATTAGTGACCCGCTCGTCGCTACTTATTTATCAAAGTTAACTTAATAGATTTACTAAGTGGAGTCTTGAACAGCAATATTAAAAGAAACATCCCTACATAGATAGCAAAAACAATACAATTACATAAAACAAGTATAGTAGAGATCGTCTAGTAAAATCTGCATTAATAAATTGCATTTTTAAGTTTAGTCGCTGGTAACGATGGCATGTAAGTATACTTAATCGTTTTATCTGAACAAAGCTTGAGTGCTACTCAAATGCATATTGAATTTTAGTCTAGGGGACGACGGTTATTAGGCAGTTATGCCTGTCACCATAGAGGTAGGAACTAACCTCTATGCCTGTAACCATCAATACCTTAAATTTAAGGATCACTTAGCGGAGTTGAAGTGTACCCTTAAAACCAATAATTTGGTTTTCACGATTTTTTAAGTGTCACATGGCATCATGAAAATAGTGAAAAACAAATTCGTTAGGGGTACCCTAAACTCCGCTAAGAGATCCCTAAATTTAGGGAATCGATGGTGAAAATGGGCATTAGACGTATACAGTACCCTCCAAACAAGTTGTCAAATTGTCGGCATTGAAAAGCTGAGCCTACGCAGGTACGTCGTGTACACCACTGAAGAGAGAAGAGGTAGGGCCTTCACTTTTCTGTGGTGTACACGACGTACCTGCGTAGGCTCAGCTTTTCAATGCCGACAATTTGACAACTTGTTTGGCTAATGTGGCTCTTACTATACCTACCTAATATGGCGAACAAATTTAGTTGACATCATATCGACTCACCTACATAAAATATATAGTTTAAAATAGCCTATACTTATAATTATAAGCTACTTACTTACCTACAATAAATAAACGATTAGTATTCTAAGTACAATACTGCATTACATTAGTAGTCTAAAGACGTCTAAAACCAAACTACGCTACACACGTTATTTCTAATCTAAGACAATTTATACACCATTTTACTCTACAATTCTACATCGTGATAATGACTAGTTTACAAGCTATTTAAACGCTATCCGTAATATAATTTTGTTTGAACCATTCTCTTTGGTTAAGTTACTTTTAGGCTTTGATTATTTGACAAGTAAATAATCAAAGCTTTTAGGTTATGAAAAAAATATTTATGAGCTTATTTTATTGTTATAGTGGAATGTGGAATTGAGCCACCGAATAAAGAAGTGAATTTCTCCATTTCTCCATTTCTCCAAGATAAAGTGAGGATGTCAAATTATCGGTTGACAAATTCGTGTTTGTAGGCTAGGACGAGTTAACTAGCCTAGTAAACTAAACTAGGTACAGGTGCCTTAATTGAGTGAAGATAAATTGCATAAAAAGTTAAAGTAATTAGTAGAACTTGCGCCTAAGTGAGCCGTTGCAATCAATGTGACATTACAAAATCTTTATTTTCTTACATGATTTTGGATTTGAGGAACATTTAACGGTAAAATAAAAATAAACTAATTTGGTTTCAAATACTGTAGGTTGGTAATGCTATTGAAATCAGGAACGCTCTATTCTCCTGTGTTACAATCTGGTGGTTTTCAAACGAAGCGTAAATATTATCATAATTGCAAGCCTGCGCGACTAAAATCTTGTTTATCCTTCGGCGAGACAAGATCAAACGCGCCACAGACCCCCCATTTAACCACAGTGCAGATACGGTGCATGATAAATAAATTAAAAACTGACGCATTATGTGAAGAAAATTCTGGGTCCAACCCAAAGAGAGGAGGGGAGTTGGAGAGTCAGTAAAATATAGAGATCAAAGAGCTGACAGGCAAACCAAACATTGTGGGATAGATAAAACTCCACAGGCTCCGCTGGATGGGCCACCTGTTGAGAATGGGAGAGGATCGTAATGCCATGAAGGCGTATCTTGGAGTTCCTAATAGCCACCGACCCGTCGCGTCGGGCAGCCTATATCTATCGCTGGAATAGCGTCTGCGCGAGCTGCAGGTAGGCGACTGGTAAGATGCAGCACAAGATAGGAACCGGTGGCACCTTGGGTGGCACTCTCTTGTGTCGAAGGCCAAGACCCCCCTAGAGTCGCTGTGCCAGCGGAGTACCTAAGTATTGAGCGATTATTCCCGTTGTCACTACCCGCGTGTCCATCACTATTGGACAGTGAGACATTGTAGTATTATGAGAAAAGTGTTATGAGTGACGGTGGAGTAGTGGCGGTGGCGTGGAGTTCAATTGCAGTAGTGGTCCTCGGTGGTGAGGCGGCACAGCTGGCAGTCGACACGGCAGCACCAGTGGTAGCGGCAGTGGCAGCGCTCCAGCCGCGAGGAGCGCACGGCGCGCCGCCCGCGCCCGCAGCACAGCCGGGCGCACCCACCTGCCGCGCTGCCCAGACTCGCGTTGCATTTCCTGCCCACAAAACAATCCACGCTTTTAGATTGAACACGGTTAACCCACCTTAGAATGGTCTAGTGCCGAATGAACTGCACTTATTTGTTCAAGGTCATATTTTTTTCTCGCGCCGAAAATGCAACTTTTACAAATCGTTAGAGAGCATAATTATAATGCGATGACTAAACGATCTAGCACAATATCTTAGTGGTAGTTTACCTGCCGTGCGTGCCGAGCGAGCCGGCGGCGGGGTCGGGCTCGCAGTAGTCGGGGCTGGGCGTGACGTAGGCAAGACGCGGGCGCGCGCGGCGGCGGCGCGGGCGCAGCGCGGCCGCGCGGCTCGTCTCCGCCGCCAGCGCCGCCGCCACGCGCGCTAGCGGTGGCAGCGCGCGCCAGCACGTGCGCACCGAACACGAACCCGAAACGCCGTGGCACGTGCACTTGGTGCGCATGCCCGTTGACACGGCCTGATACACACGCACATTTTTACTGGTTGGCAAAAAGTCTTGAACTTTTTATTCTCTCCTGGGAATTGGCAATACTGGGGACAATAATGAATCCAACCAATAATCGTCTCCTTCAACATATTCCGACGTACTCACACAGGGTTGCTAGTATTTAGAACTTTTTGCGATAGTGACGCCCTTATTATTTCTACTCCTTTTTGACAAGCTGTTAAGTGGCTTTTTGTAGGTAGATATAGTATGAACAGAAAGAGAACTGTGGTGGGATTTGATGGCACTGCTGTGATAAATCATATTTTTTCTAGGTAATAATAATAAAACACTTGAAGTTACATAACACGTCGCATGATTTTTCACATAAAACCATCAATGAAAAAACCTATAGGTACTTTTAACGTATCTTGTGTACCTATACCAAAATACCAATATCGATAGTCCAGTCCAACGTTGGTGACATCAGGATCTAAGTTCTGTGAAATCAAGATTGTCGCTAAAAAATAAATATTGCCGAAAGGGCCAGGCTTGCAGTGGACTAAAAAAACTATCTCTTATGATGATTTCATCACAAATCCACAATGACAAAGGTAAAGTTTGCTGTCTTTGTACAGTACGGCTGTTATACTGGTATATGGTTTATCGTTACCTTCCGTCCGAACCGGCCGTTGATGAGATTGGCCATGGCGATGAGAGGGCGCAGCTTCTCGAGCCTCGTGCGGAGGTCCACTTGCGGGTCGAAACGCGGGTCGTCCGCCGCCATCCGGTACTCGATGTTGCGGTACCGGGACCCTCGATCTTCTATATCGAACCTGAAAGACATGCGCGTGGCCTAGTCAATACAAAATGACCAGTCACACCCGGTGCCGCAAATATCCTTTTATGCGCCCGCTGCGAACTTCTATAATTGCGCCCTTGAAAAGAAAAATTGTTCCTGGTTTGGTAATTTTTACGCCCCTTCAGGACCAGCGCCCGGAGCCTGGGCACCGCTGGCACCACAGAGTAATAGAAGCAGAGATGTGATCAAAGATTTTTTTCTTAGAAAGACGCGTGACTGCGGAGAGGTGTAGGTTCGCGGGAGGAGTGGCAAATTGTACTGCCATCTAGCGGTTTTCAGGAAAAGTTATTGAGCATCGAACTAGTGAACTTAGCTGAATTAACACTTAATTTCTTAATATCACGCTAGATGTCGCGTTTTTAAATTTTATAGAACAGATCACTAAATATAGAAATAAAAATACTTACGAATGAAATTAGATGCCAATCATGTCATCTGAATTTTCCCTCGGTCATTTTTACATAAAGAAACAGACTGATAGACAGAGAAACAGATTTTTACTGTTACTGGGTAAAAACATAAAAAATCGTACGTCTAATATGTAAGTCTGATTGACCGTTACGCGTGGCGAACGTTAGCAGCAATATTACTCTGCTCTATGGTTAGCAGACTGAGCAAATAAGTATGATGTCACACACTTCGTCCGCAATACCTATAGGATCTGCGACTGCAAGTCGCTCCATGGCTGGCACCGCCCTATTTACGGCACTGGTCACACAATACAAAATGCGATGAGATTGCGATGTACAAAAATGCCACAACGGGATGAGTGGCGTACAAGAAATAGTCCTACGTTCAGCAGTAGACTATTGAAAATGATGATAAAATTAATATATTTTCAAGAGTTCTACGACCATCGACCGGATTTGCAAGATATTTTTGAAACATAATCTCAGCAACAGTAGACGTATGTAAATACCCGGAGTCATACGAAAACAATAAACCCACTATCCTCACTGCAAGTGGAATCTTTTTGTAATCGAAAACATATACACAGTAAGGAAGGTAAGTAAAGTAGGTATATTATAAAAAGTGCTAGCAGCTAGGTCTGGGCATGCTGCCAGCTTATCGCACCTCGATCTAGATCTGAACCGTTTCCTGGTCGGCCGGCCGCGGCGCGGCGACCGAGGCAAGCGTTTTCGCCCCCGACGTCCTTTCCGGCCTTTCTTTGGTATCATAGTAGCGTTGGCTGGCGCCGGTTGGTCGTCCACCAGTATAACGTTCGGGGGCGCAGTCGTCGGTTCTAACGTAGTCGTCGGCAATTCGGTTGTGGTAACATCTATTTCGAATGATTCTTCGATCTTCCCGTCGCGGACGTCCATTTCATGCGCATCCAAAAACTGTTTGGCAAATCTGGAAAACAAAGTTTTTCAGCTGTCAGTGCATCCGTCTAGCATTAAAAGTAGAAGAGATATTGCGCCGGAAATGAATTACTTAGACACACATTTTTTTTAATCAACATGACATCATTTTGGTACGGTGGATGAAACCGACCTCCTACCAGGGCATATACAATGTGTAACAAAAAGGTTCAACAATGCTGAAGGGTAGGTATGCATGTACTCATCATTATGAACAACTTTTACTATGGAGCCAACTAATAGAAAACGCGAAAAAATATATGAGCTGTTCCTTACAAAAAGTTCGCGTTTTCAATGTTCAACATACCCTTCAGTATTGTTGAACCTTTTTGGTACACATTGTTTATGCGCGAGGCCTCGTATACTATTATACCTTCGTCCGCGTACAGAAGAAATTCGGCCCAGTCCCAAAATTCACCAATTTTGTACCCCCCTTTGAATGAACTACCCAAATATCAATTTTCATCACTATAACTTAAAAAGCAAAGAACTTTCCATACAACATTTCAGCCCCCTTTCCTCCCCTTAAATCGTCCCTGTCAAAAAAATTTAGAAACAGCATTTTTTATTTTAAATGAACTATCCAATTCCAAATTTTCGTGATTAAAAGTCCAAATACAAAGTACTTTCATACAAACGTTTCCCCCCGCTTTTCCCCCTCTTAGGGGCCGAATTCCGAAAAATCCATCGAGGCGAATACACTTAAAAAAATTCAAGTCTGTACGACCAGCGGTTTGGGCTGTGCGTCTGTCAGTCAGTCAGGACAGAGCCTTTTATATACAACGTGTAACAAAAAGGTTCAACAATAAGAAAGGGTATGTATATACTCATCATTATGAACAACTTTTACTGTGGGGCCAACCCTGAAATCGCGAATAAAATAAGATGTTCCATACAAAAAGTTCCTTGACCTTGGACAAAACGTATGGAACAGCAGATTTTTTTTTCGCGATTTCAGGGTTGGCCCCACAGTAAAAGTTGTTCATCATGATGAGTATATACATACCCTTTTGTATTGTTGAACCTTTTTGTTACACATTGTAATAGATTTGTATAGGTGCTACGTTATGCCACAGCCACGACGCGATGGTCGAGGGCCGCAGCGCAGCGCATCGCATTGCTAAAGTAAAAACGCGTTGCGGCCTTGCGGCCCACAGCAATGTTAGCTATGTAAGGTTGCCTGGAAGAGATCGCTTTTAGCATTAAAGCCGCCATTTGTGCACTAGTATTTAATTTATTTAATCCTTTGTACGTGAAAAAAATCGATGAGTTTTGTTGATCCTCCAACCCGCAACTGGGCCAGCTTGGCCCAATCGCCGTTCAAGGGTAGGCCAAAGTCCAGTAGTGGACTATGAACAGGCTGAGTTTGCTATGTAGAAGAGCAATGATCTGGTGCAAGGATATTACCTTTCAGCCCAGTGGAAGTTGTCGCCACAGCCGCCCCACTTGAACCGCGCGTGCGGCTCCGGGGGCGCGACGTGCGCCTGGCGGGGCGGGCGCGGGGGCGCGCGCGGCGGCGCGGCGCACGAGCACGCGGGCAGCTCGCCCGCCGCGCACGCCCGCGCCACCGACCACGCCAGCGCCGCTGCAGACATCGCGTACACGTACGCCTGCTCGCGAGTGCCTGTAAATATCACTTACATTTTTTAAATAGGTAAGTACTTAATGAGTTTTGACAACGCGGAGCTTGAAAGCTCAAAGTAACTCAATAGATATTATATGCTTGGTCACGTTCGTATTGCTTATGCACGTTAGTAAAAACCCTACAGAAATAACAGTACGTTTTAAATATATATTTTTTCAAAAATGCTTTTTTAATCATGTAAATGTACTATGTGTTTATGTGAATCTAATACGTATGTAAATATAAATATGTATGTAAATATAATTTGTTCTACTGGAACTGTTCTGTTCTCACCCTTGGACCTTTTAGCTTACGCAAGGTAGCTTTATTTTATAGGATTAGTGACAGCGGCGATCCACGAAGGTAATCCCAATTAACCCTTAACAAGGCATAACTGAGGGATAACTCCGACGTTGATTGGCTCTACGCTTTCTGACTGTGGGCAGTACGGAGTACTATTATTTGTTCTGTGCTGTGGCTACCTAACGAAAAATTTAAAATACCTAAAGTAACCCATTCCTTTACACGTACCTACCTATACTGATGCTCACAGGAGAAGCGATGCGCCCTAACTCATTAACTTAGCGAAGTTTTGCTGATGAGTTATTTTTCATTCAGGGATACCGTAATCATTTTAATCCCAATCTGATCGCGATAGAGCCCGCACACGGTCCGCGCGGCCTGCGAGACAATGGCTCGTCGAGTTATCGGCCGCCACATCGGCGGATCGCGCCTCGCTGCACCGCCACCGCTCTATCCACCGGCTCTTATCTGAATGAAGCCCGGAGAGGGCCCTGCAAGGGCTCGCTTGATTCATGCGTGTAATTAAATCTTTTGTCCAACCCTGCCACTGATCGCATTGTAAGACGAACCTTCGATTGCCTCTCATCAACTGATAAATGTTGAAAAAGTTGCTGCCCATTAATAAAGATTTGGGGTTGATTTACGAGCATGTTGCTCATTCGGCTTCGACTCTTTCAAACTTCTGTTACTTTGTGGCTTACTTTACGGCATAGATAAAAGTTACAGGTTTAACTATAAAAATATAAAATTCATTAAAACTCCGTCCCAGACAAACGATCCGCTTTTTATAGACGAAGTATAAAACATCGCAAGTATTTATACAAACCATTACAAAGTTTCTAAGTAAATTAGAGTAGTTACGAGGTATATAACGTAAAATTAGGCAAGTGCTTATTTAACCGGGCACTTCGGGATCGTAATGAAAAGTTATTCGCTTTTCGCATTCATTACTCGAGGAGTCCGCAGACTTTACTCACTTCGTAAAAGTTTTAATTAAAATGTGGCAAGTCTGAAGCAGCTCAGATTCCGAACGGTTTTGTAGTTGACGACGTTTCGTGTCAATTAATTTCCTAAAGTGGGTAGACGGACGCCGAAACGGTGACCGAAAACAATGGTTCCGCAGCCGTCCGACGGCATCCGGTCGCAAGTCGTTCGCTGCCAACTATACAATGTCGCCGACCGTGCTAAGGCTAGAAAAACTTCCCCATTGTTCGTTTCTTTCCTATTCCTAACTTTTAGTTGTTTTTCAACGTCTTCTATTACACTGATTGTGAGCGAGTGGCTCGGAAGAAAAATACTTCTCTATCTAAAGACAAAGTAGATACCTATTGTACATATAAACCTATCTACGTTTTAGTTTCGCTTTCATTTTGATGGGTAAAATAAACGTCACTGCATTAATCTGGGGAAGTAGGTAAATGGCGCGGCGTAGCAACGAGTAATTTATTTATGTTTCCGGAAAAGAAACCTGACCTGATATCATTATTCCGTAAAGATCAATAGCAAAGAGCAGTCACGTCACGATAGTCACGGGGACGACAACGGGGAGCGTAATGTAAAGAAGGCGCACTTCCACGAAGCTTCCGTGCCGGCTCGCAGCGCGCGGGCCATCGCGTGACGTCTTCGGTTATTTAATAAGCCTCTTCGGCATCAATACCGACATTTTACGCTTTTACTCGTTACAACGCCCGAGGTACTAAAAGAAAGAACAATGAAGCGATTTGGAAAGAATGAAACAATAGAATAATTTAAAACTTAATTGCCCGCGAAGCGATAAATATACGTGGATGTGACACGTAAATAAAAAAGAGTACTCGATGCGGAACGGGCAGCGAGCGCTGCTGAAAGAAAGGGCCCGCGTCGTCACGGCGGCCGCGCCCGCACAATGCAGCGGCTACTACAACCTTAGCTCCTCTTATCTTTCATTTACTCAACGTCAGACTCAAAGAAGCTCTACGTACCAGACGATAAATAGTTTGTTTTGTACTTAAACTGTATACTGAAATCATTCAGGGTTATGCGGAGCATTTGTACTAAGCCGAAAGGAGGTCATTAAATTCGATCATTGTTAGCAATTTTTACTAAGGGACTAACACTATGAATTCGCATAAAATCTGCTGTTCCATAAAAAAACAATCAACATCGATGAAATATATGGATGGAACAGCTGATTTACGATCTTTTAGCTCTTCCAAAACTGGTTTAGTTCTCACAGCTAGAAATGACGCTTGCCGCTGTTTTTGGAAGAGCCCGATTTAGTTTGAAGAATCAAACTTGAATGGTGATAAGAAGGGCCCGTTGTGACCTACGGTACTGAAACGTGAACACTAAAGCTCACTCGCGTTGATCCACAAGTTCTAAGTTCTTAGCGAGCTATGGAAAGAGTTATGCTCGGGGTTTCTCTAAGGGATCGTTTCCGAAGGTACTTTCCGTTCTTCAGCAGTCCTGTCAGTTCTATGAGGCCGGCCGTATCTTTCGCAGAACCGTTAACCGTTGGGGTAAACGTGTTCTACGGGAGAAAACGACGAATCGGCAAACGTAGCGTACGACACCCTAAGACTAGATGGGGTGATGATATACGTTGGGCAGTTGGAAGTGGTTGGAAGCGGATAGACGAAGACTAGGCAGGAGTGCCCTGGAAGAGGCACTTGTCGCCACACACCTTATGTGCCTGTGGAGAAACAGATAGAGGTGTACAATGTACATGCGTAGGAGACAGAAGCACCTTCCTCATTATAATCAGATGGAGGTGTACATGAAGAGAAGGAAAGAGAAACGCCTTATACTCATGAGAGAGAAACACTTTCATATAATTATATGAAACTGTTTCTCTCCTTCTGAAGACACTCCTTCCTGTGATGTTGTGTGTACCAGCGACGGTGATAATGGAATGGACGGGCCCAGCGCTTGAAAATCGATCAAAATTAACAAGACAATGCAATCAAGCATACCAAGCCAAAAGTATGCATATTACATTTGCCGGAAAATAGACATAGAGAATCTAATTACTGCATGACAAAAAGAGAACACATGTATTAGAAGTTTGTATTATCGTATCATACGGCTCGCATGACGCAAAGGCAGAGTATGACTGAAGCGAGTGGAGAGCCGGCGCTCAACATATAGTCTTCAAAATCCGTGCGCTTATTTCCCGTCCATTTATCTTATCATTGTCGATGGTGTGTACGGTACCTGTGAGCAAGTCCGGCGTGTAGCGCGGCGCGAGCTCGATGGAGGAGCAGTTCCAGCGGTCGCCCCGGTGCGCGGCGAGGCAGGCAGCGCGGGCCAGGCGCGCGGCTGCGGCCACGTGCGCCATGGCGGCCGGCTGGCGGCGGCACGCGCGCGCCTGCCCGCCCCACAGAGCGCCGCCCGCGCGCGCCTCCCAACACTCGCGCTCCGTCCAGTTGCCCTCACTCTCGTGCAGAGCGCTGCAACCCATCATGCTCTACTATTATTTCTTCTTGGACGCCTTTAGTACTGGCTGGAGCAGATGTAGTGCGAATCACGATATTTCAGATAGATAGGTATATAGATAGATAGATAGGTATAAGTAGATTGATAGGTAGATAGGTCAAGTCGGCAGACTACTGGTTTGATATATTCGAAAAAAGATCATTGAAAACAATTTTAGTTTTCGAATGTGTGAAATCTAGTGTTCTAATATTATTTTTATTTATTTAATCACAACTACAGTTTAGTTTCACAACTTTAGTTGTTCTTTCTGTATAATATACAGTACATTTATATAAACACAGCTTTACTTCAACTCGATACATAACTTTGAATACTGAGTAGGTACCTACCTACCTAAATAATCCATCTTTTTTATATTTGTTGTAATAAATAAGGAAGATGAATAAAGCATTGTACTTACTGCCTAAAATATACAGGTACAAAGAATTTTAAAAAGAGCTAACCATTCTACAAAAAACGAATGCTGTGTTCTTATTTGATTTATGTATAGTGTATTGATGAATAGGCATTAGGTACGTGGGTAGATACTTATGTACTGAAAACATGCTCGCAAGGTATAATGTATAAATCAATAAAAAACGTTATCGTATTATATATTTTATTATACATAAGTACGTATATTATTTTGAGAAAGTTTACATACTTACAAGTAATATGCAATCAAGACTTTTGTTTAATAACTAACAAATTATTCTATTCCTACAACAAACTGATTCAATACTAAGTAATATTCATTACGAACACTTGTGTATTTTGTCATCGATTGTACCAGCTACATTTATGCTTACAGAGAAACTATATTTTTATTATTTGGTCCCTTTGCTTCCATAGTCCGAAGTGCTCGATTGAGGCGGCTCGGGTCTTCTGGCAGAGTCCGGCCGCTGGCCACGTTGGAACGATTCGCACATTTCGTACAAATAGTTCGGTAGAAAGTCTGTAGCTTCCCCGTCTCTACGGCGTAGCAGGCGGTACGCTTCGCGCAGCGTAGGCTTCGGCGTGAGTCGCAGTTCCAGCTCTACGGCGGTGGGGAAGTGTGCCGCCAGCGAGTACACGATCTCCAGGTCGGAGGGCGGCGGGTTCAAGTGCCGGTAGTTAGATACCTTGTGCAGGAAGTACTCGGACATGCTCATCCGCGAGCCGGACTCGTCGTACTTGCCGAGCTTCAGGTCGTACAGCGCCGACTTCTGCCTATCGGGCCCCCAAAACTCCTGCTCGAACGCCTTGTAAAACCCGTCCACGTTCTTAAACTCGATCCGAAAGCAGCGCGCCCACATAAGCGGGACGCCTTCCAGGCAGGATATTATGAACGGCAGCTGCTTGTCCTCGGCCATGCTGAGCTCGGCGATGTAGTATTTAACGCCCTCTAGGAAATCCATGGGGTGTGTGTCACCGGTATCATCGTAGTGAGGCCGTTTATTTATTGACGCGATTATCCATTCGCTGAGATTCTCCGTCGACAGTTGTATCGTCGGCCTTCGATTATCGTTTCTTTCGTCATCGATTTCCACAATTTTTGGCGTACTATCATATCGTGACACGGAGGGCTTGTCGAGTCCTCCGTCGGCTTTACCCAAATTAGGGAGCGACATGTGGCTGCGGAGCCGAGACGATGGCATGTCGCGGTAGATGTCTTCCTGGCTCGGGAACCGAACTCCGAAACCGAGCGACGTGGGCTTGTGCTTTGAGCTTGTGTACAGGTATGATTCCATCTTTGGCGTTTCTGGTGGGACCTGATCTATTTTGGAGCCGGATAGTTTGTCCACCATCTCAGAGAGGTTTGTTACGGAAGACTTGATTTGGCGCAAGTCGACGAACAAGCTCATCCTATCGCTCGATGAGATTTTATTTTCTTTACCGCTGCAGCCAGAACATTTTTTCATTGAGATGGTTTATTTTTCTTTTTGTATGACATCACTGCAACAAAGCAATGCCACATTAGATTCACTTTATTTAAGTAGTTGACACAAAAAAAAACTTTATTTGTATAGTAGTAGTTATTTTCAATGGAAGACCATAAAAATCTTTATGAATGAAGAGAGCCTATCTGTTTACTTCTAATTCAACCAAAATTGCGAAAAAAATATAATTTGCAAAATACCTAGGTTATCAATGACGTTTTTGGGGCGTCTTGTTCGTCTCACTACTTGTTGCCATAAAATAAGCATTGATTGCCCGTGGGGGGTGGGAACCGGTTAGTCCTACTGGTAGTGGCAGGCTAGTAGGAGTTATTTAGTTTTTCGGTGGTCGTACGTATAAACAATTTTTATCACCCACGTACAACAATCGGTGCAAGTTCGCATTAAGATTATTGCCATTAAAACTATTACTTGGACCCAAAAAAAAACAAATTTGTCTTGGAACTGCTCGTAGAATCACGGGGAAAATAAAATTCCTTGGAATTACCAGTAGGAGTAAGGAAGCAGGGCCACGGGCAAACAGTGAAAGAAAGGTTAAGTCCGACGTTGACACATAGAAATACGTATTCGAAATTTGTTTTAAGGTCAAAAGAGAAAGAGGAAATAACAAAAAATAAGAAAATGTTCTACGAAAATAAGATATAACAAAATGTGAAAGCTCTACGAAAATTGTTCGTAGAGGTGCATGTGGGTGGCGTAGCAAGTGCGTGCGTAGGAAGTTGGTAGCCGCGAGCTTACGTGCGGCGGCGGCGGGCGGGTGCTTCCAACTGCCCGCGCCCGCCCAGCCCCTGGGGCGGGCGGCGGCGGCGGCCTGCCGTGAGCGCACTTCACTTACGACGTGCCGTACCTACTGCTAAGGCACACCGCATACTAAAGACACAACTAAATAAACCCTACCTACTAACGCAAAACTTATCGATATAAAACTAAACTGACGAAAAAATTATCAGCTGTTCCATCAAAAAGTTCATCGACCTTGGGCAAAATGTATGGAACAGCGGTATTTTTTTTGCGATTTTTATGTTGGCCCCATGTAAAAGTTGTATAATATGTATAAAATAATTTCAGTTTATTTTGTCATTTATCAACATGTGTTAACATTAGACTAAAATACCTACTATATTAGAATAATGAACCTAAAACTAAAAACCTGAAAAAATATAATATAATAATTAAAAAGGAGTCCCTTTAGGCAAGGTTCCGAAGATACTGGCAGCGTTCCCTCTTTGAATCGCTAGACTAATTCTTTGTCCAAGGTAGGCCAGCTCTTCGGTCCCCTGTGATGTCGACTAACCTTTTTGCTAATTCCTTAAAAAGCCTTAAAGCGTTAGATCTCCACGGACCAAGGGTCTCGACACCGAATGGGACAAAATCATATTCGGAGCCTAGACCCCTGTATTTGCATGCTTTAGATTTTTCAGCCCCTTCACAAGCCGCACCAGCTCTGTTCTTGGTTCCATGTAGATGGGAAGGGGCCAGCGTGTCTGAACAGGTTGCATCCTATACCAGCACCCGGCCCATCTTCCATGGAATGAAACTCATACCGTCCGGTCTCTTGCCATCGTCTCTTGCAATACCAGTCGGCTCAAGTAACACGCACGCATGGCACGTTAAAAAAAAAAAGGTTGTTTGTTTTGATGTACAGAATATGCCCTTAAAAGGATGCTAACTGATTAGGATTAACCCTGTATTTGCGAAAAGGTCAGAGATATTGTCAGAGCTTATAAATCGGGTTCCAACTAGACCTTAACTTTTAAAATTTGAGTATGCGACTTTGCGACATTTCCCGTTAAAAGTCTGAAGCGCGTTGCAACCCTTATTTATTTTTATACAGTTTAGATTCCGATAACTAGGTTACCGTACACCGAACAGGAATATTAAATTTCATTGACGTTTCGCTGTGCCTGCCAAGGACACGCGCTAGCACCGTTACTGCCGTCGTGCACAGAGGGGAGTATCGTGCGAATCAAAGCTGTACGACAATGTAATGCCGGGGTTGCGTAGCTAAACGATTTGTCACGTTTTTGCAATGCATCTGCCATAGAAAAAATATTTTGCTTGTGATTGTAACTTTATTTTTATTTTGTTTGTAACTGGTAATGTCGCGGGAAGATGCGACATGATGATGACGTCAAAATGTAGCGAAGGTTTTAAGTGTTTCAGCTACGCTACGACTAAAACTACGACTATTTGATTTGATAACATTTTACGTAAAATACAGTATTTTTTTATGATACTGATAAAAAAATATTTCTTTCTTTGCATGTTTATTTGATGAATTTTTGACCTTAATGTTGAAATAAAACATTCCGTTTCAACAGTTTGTAAATCTGTTCAATCTAAAGCCAGGTCCATAACGTGCTTGAAGCCATAACTCATTATTGATGCATTAGTATAACCGCGACAGGGCTCGATTGCGCATATTTTTGCTACCGCCCGGCCTATAAATAAGTAGCTATCCTTTCTACGTAACCTGCGAACTGGCACGACAATAAATAGGTTTTTATAGGTATATGTAAGTATAGTAACGTGTCATGAAGCCATGAATTTGATCAGGCCTAATAGAACGGAATCCAGCTCTGGGAGAGCGGCATATCGAGCTTTCCACTAACCATATGTTGCCAGCATTTATTCTGCCAGCATGCTGGGTATGTTGCCGACTGGTAGTGGACTTGAGCATAAATTTGGATGTCTCTAGCCTTCTGGACACTATACTTTGGTTTTTGTGTAAAAGGTTCAGTAGATAAGGTACCTAGTTCGTTTGTATATGTGTTTTGTTGTAGTCAAGGCCGTAACCAGGAATTCATTTCGGGTGGGGTCGAGCTTATTTCGGTGGGGGTCGAGCTCTGGACCAGAGACAATAAGTAACAACTTTAAGACGACGACGATCTATACGTAAGTAGGTATGTATGAAACGGTGGGTTGGCGAAAGCATTGACCCCCCCCCCCCCCCCTTGCCTACGGCCTTGGTTGTAGTTATTAATGAAGGCCCTCAAAAATACCATTTTGTACTTATCACCGTGAGTTATGTTTCAATAATACCAGAGTTCAATAATCACCGTTGCTGGTGCACCAGCTAGCTTCTTATTAAATACTACTTTAATCAATGAAACATATTATATTTTGCTATGTACTGTTTGTTGCTTCTTAAATCTATCTATTTATATAAAAGGCTCTGTCCTGACTGACTGACTGACAGACAACGCACAGCCCAAACCGCTGGTCATACAGACTTGAAATTTGGACGGTGTAATCGTCTCGATGCGTAGGGGGGGTTGCTGCGCCCGACAGGGTCCATATGTAACTTCTTTTTGACAATGTACACCAATGTACACTATGGAAGCAATAAGTATCTGAATCTGAATCTGGGTGTACTAAGGATTTTTCGAAATTCGACCCCTAAGAAGGGGAAAAGGGGGGGAAACGTTTGTATGAAAGTTCTTTTTTTTTGTACTTTTAGTCACGAATATTTGGCTTTGGATAGTTCATTTAAAATAAAAAATACTGTTATCAATATTTTTTTGACAGGGACGATTTAAGGGGGGGGTGGAATGTTGTATGGGAAGTTCTTTGTTTTTGAAGTTATTGTGATGAGAATTCATATTTGGGTAGTTCATTCAACAGGGAGGGGTAAGGAGGGGGCTGGGGTAAAAAAACGTGGTGAATTTTGGAAGCGGGCCGAATTTCTTCTGTACGCCGACAAAGTCGCGGGTGACATCTAGTAAATAATTAAAAAAAACTTTTGCAACTACTTAATACTTTACTTACGGAATATTGTCTAAACCGGAACTGCGAATGTTATCAAAGGTACCTAAGTAATTCTTGACTAAGTACATCGAAATGCATACCGCTGATGCCGCATGCAATTGCGAAGATAGTATTAATTTATAGCTATTTTTGTTCGAATGTAAAAAGGAGCTTTTTCAAATTAAATAACGTTCTTACAGTGGGACCGATAAGCTTTTTGCCTTTTGTCTGCTGGAAACCTTTGTCGACAAGTCACGACCACCAAATCTCTCCAATACGTATCAAAGGACGCGTCTTCGTATTAAAATAGCTTTGTGGTCATGTAAGAACCCTTTTATGTTGTAGGTAACTATATCCAGTCTCTTTTTGTAGCTATTCTATTAGAGGAATATTTTTTTGCGAGTATTTACTTACTTACTTACCTATATGAAGTATATATTTATTTTTATATTTATCTGGATATTTAGAACCAAACGGAATCAAACCGGAAACACGGTAGTTTTGTTTTCTTTGTTATTGCCAATAACAAAGAAAAAAAAACTACCGCACGTTGTGCATTCTGCCAGAGTCAAGTTTCTGAAATTTCAAGTTTTTTGATTAAAATGAAGTCAAATATGTCATGAAATCACAGTCAGTCACACGAAATTAGTCATAGTCGAGTCCAAGTCATGCCCTAGTAAAGTTGTGGAGAATTTACTATGAGCTTCTACGGAGTTTTAAAACAACACGAAAAGACATGTTTCACCACATTTTATCACACTCATGAAAGTAATTCAACACTCAATGAGTAAAACACCACCGTTTTTTATCATTAATTCGCGAAAAAACACAAGTTTAAGAAAATAATAGAATGCAACGACATGATTTTCGGTGTTCCCGCCAAAACTCCACACGGTAGATTGCTCGTTATGCAGGTTCAATTCCTGCCAGACGTCTTAATTTTTCATACTGTTTAGGGAACATAGAATACATTTGAACATAGAATATATACGGGTATGTACCTGCCTTTACCTCCTCGTTTGAAAAACTAGTGCACGCGACGTCACTCACTGTGCCACAGTACAGGAGAAACAAAGAAGGGTGGAAAAGAAGTACCTATAGGTAAAGTAAGTGCTATACTGGAATTTTTTATTTATCAATATCTATGAGGAATCGTTTAAGCATACCTATATAAGATTATCTTAAAGACTGCCTCATAATACTCACAATCAGACGAATCACTTCATTAAAAAAATATAATTAAATCATTATATTCCTTGGTATACTTACCTAGTAGTTACTCTGCCTTGTGTGCTATAAGTGCGAGTTTAATTCACAACCAGAACAAACTGATATTTTATTTTATTTCAGTTTACTTACCTAAGCATTAAGAATTTTAAAAAAAGTTGTCTGGTTTCCACATTCGAATAACTTATTTCCCATAGCTTTGCTTAATTTGGTTTGGGGCTAGATAGCGTAAAGTGAAATTTCCAGCAATATTTATTTATTTACGTGGCTTCGGGGCGAACGGAACCACTTCCTCCCGCAGCGGCACGTAAAATCGTATACACAATACGGGGGCAAGTAAAAAATGTCCCAGATCTCATGTTTGTCACCCTTATCTGCTTCGCCTCGGGATAAATGATATCTGAGACATTCTTTACTTTTGCTCCCTAGGTGAGTAATCTACTATTATTTAAAGTCGAAAGCGGTTACAAACTGAATGCGAGCAAATGGTGACATTACGGATGAAACGCAGCGTAGACCCGTGCTATGAAGCGTAGGTAAGCCGTAGCCTCCGGACATCGCGTTACGGTGCTCCGGGCACAAAGTTCCCGTAGCACAGTGGTAGTACGTATAATGGCTAATTCATGTGGAATGTAATTGTTCCGGCCCGGACCGGTGCCGGCGACATTATCACATTCGTCACGCCGCGCACGTGCGCGTTTGATCTAATAAAATAATTCCCGTATCAAATTTTATGCGTCTATCTCGATCTAGGAGACAAAGAGCCGCGCAGGGGCAAAGGGATTCGCTTTGTTATAACTGGTCCTTCGCACAAAGGACCACCCAACTTTTTGTACAGTTCTTTGTGCGGTAAATGTAGATAAAATAGGCCGTCATGTTTCAATGTGTTTTTTTATTCTTATTTTAGGGTCGAATTGTTATAGGACATGTAAAACATCTTCATTGACATTATTTCAACCGCAAGCGTATCGTGTATAAACGACAAACGGTAGCGCTCGTTTGTAAATGGCACTCTCGTTCACTCGTCCGAAATATGTCCGGATCAGTCATTGGCAATGGAGTGAGTCACTCTTCAGTGACCCCTTATGAAGCTCTTCGAGCTACGCCGCTAAGCTCTAATAAGTACTTAAATTGGAAGAAAAACAATATCATAACGAGAAATCTAAAATTGATTCCCGCATCGTCGAATTAAAAATTCGTCTAAAGTCGTTTCGCGGCGACAAAAAACCTGGGGCGGCGTTCCAGCTGACGGTTGCACCGGGGCGGGGTGGCGGCGGCGGCATCGCTGATGTCACTTTAATGATGATTAAATGCCGTATGATTGTGGAGCGTGCGTGTCCGGTAAGCCTCCTACCATGCTGCCACCGCACCTAGCCCTGGGTACCGATTCTCGCCAAAAATGGGGGAAAACTTTGAAACTTTGCTGACGGTATGCAGACTGTCGTGCAAATGTTTACGTTTATCATTGGCTTTATAAAATATTATACGCCGGGAGTAGCTGGGTAACCTTTATGTCGAATTCGGTATGATTTATCTTATTTTCCTAACGTTGCGGTTTTTTGTAAGGTGGTTTCATCGATCGTTTATTAAGACCAAAAAGTTGCAGTTCGTGTTTTGTGTAAAGGCTAGGACATTTCCAATACGCAGGTGGACTAGTGGTACAAACTTCCTTGTATATGAACTAAGCCAAAATGCAAACATCGCTTTAATTAAAAAACAGGAAAAAAATTTGGTATACCTCTCTCTAGTCTCCGCCAGTGACTCTATTTATTTTGGTATATTTTATCACATCTATTCACAAATTGCTACTTTGTTCCTCGCAAACAGAAAAAGAGCTCTTTGTTGCCCAAGCGACGATAAGCGATTTGAGTGTGGAATGTGGATATTGTTATTAAAAGTTCCAATCACCAAAGAGATCAACCACGAACATTGTATTATGAACAAGTAACAGGCTGTATATGTATGATAAAGTAAGACGCGCGAAAAAAATTGTTTGTGAAAAAGACAAAAACGCGCGAAATGCATTCCGCCTTCGTTCGTAATTATTTACTGAAATTTGGATTTTACTTAGTTTTATTTTAACTGAGGATAACTTCCTCAATAAAAAGTAAGAAGTGAGTGTAAGTAGTGAGAATGAAATAAACGTAGGAACTTTTCTTATTCATAAGTTGAAATTACTTATTTTCTCATAGAGGGTGATAAAAAGTACAGTGTCCACCTCGGGATTAACACTATTTAAAGCTCGAGTACTTTGAATCCCTTTCTGCGCTCAGGATTCAAAGAAACACTCTCGCCTTAAAAATAGGTGTTTGCTCCCTTTTTAAGGCGAGAGTATTTCTTTGAATCCAGAGCGCAGAGAGGGATTCAAAGGGTATTCAAAGTACCCGAGCTTAAAATAGTGTTGATCCCGAGGTGTACACTCTACTTTTTATCACTCTCTATGAGATAATAAGTGAGTGCAACTTGTGAATAAAAATAGTACGTCTACGTTTATTTCATTCTCACTAGGTACTCACACTCACTTCTCACTTTTTATTGAGGAAGATACAGAGTTAAAATAAAACTAAGTAAAATATGAATTTGAGGAAACAACTACGAACGAAGGCGGAATGCATTCTTCGCGAATTTGTTGTTATCACAAACTTCTTTTTTTAATTTTTCGCGCGCCTTCCTTTTTCAAACAGCCTGTTACTAATTCATACAATTTCCGTGAATGATCTCTTTGGTGATTGGAACTTTTACTAACAATATCCGCATTCGAAATTCAAATAACTTTTCGCTTTATTGCCCTGTTTCCGACGAACAAAGTAGCTCTTATTGAATAGATGTGATATAAAAACCTATTATCAACCTATTTTTAGCCGAGATAAAAAAAGGAGCAGATTCTCAATTCGACTTTATGTTTTTTTAGTTAAAAAGTGTTGTCATTTTCTTTCGAATTACGAACGGAGTTTGAAAAAAAAACATACTTAACACTCTTTAACTAACATAGTCTTAAAATGGATTTAGTGTTGTTTAATGTATATTTATGACGGATAAAATTAACCCTAGAGGAGACAACTTTTTGGTTTTCTCTATTAGATAGTTTGGCACAAACCAGCTATTATCTACACCTACTACATATATGTGGAAAATATCTACAAATTATTTAATTTAAGTTCTTATTTATAGTGGTTAAAGTATGCTAGGATACCATCAAACCGACCCAAAGAAGTTGACAAATCATTTCCGAGCCCACATCACAGTTCATTGCGCGTGTACAAGTGAAACCGGCAATTCGGTCTGCTCATTGCCGAAAGGAATCTCAATTTGTTACAATCAGGCGCAGAACAACACAAGGGCCAGCCCCCGGCGTCGCTCGCTCCGCCGCTCTACCCATCACGCTCCATTACACACTAGACAATGATATTCTAATTATGAAACATTTGACACACTCGCATTAATGCTTCACTTAATGACGATCATTAATCAATGTAGACTACACCGATTAAGCAAATATCTTCCAATAAAGGCTTATCGTCTTATTTATTATCACTGTAAGCTACTTCAGCAGTTATCTCACGTTCGAGTATAACAATAGAATATTAAATTAATATATATGAGCGATGCTCCCTACGCACCGCCTTTTTGCCTTAAAACGCAAGTAGGTACGTGGATATTGGTCCAATTACTTATGTAAGACGATTTGTAAGCCGAACACGAATCCCATTACAGATTTAAATGTGGGTAAATGGGCACCAAGTGGGAAACCGGTAATACCTAATTGGAACAAATGCAATGCAAGGATTACTCGACAAATTGTTCAATACAAGAGCGATTTGTCTAAGTCGCCGCTGAAAGGCTACTGGAGCTTTTATTAGTATTAATTTGAATGAAAAGGAAACTATTTTCGTTCTATCGTGTGTTGAATATAGTGTGTTGTGTGCCTACTTAGAAGTCTTAATAAGCGACTGTGGAATTAAAGTAAAAATACCTTTGTTTTGACTAAAGAAGCACGGATAAATCTTGTCGGCTTAGGAAACTCGTGGAGATTATAAAGGGGTATTGAAACTACATTTATAAATAAAAAATTGTAACTGTAATTTTAATGAAATTACGTTCTACTTAATCGAAAAATGTATTGGGTAGAGATATGAAATATTGGGTAGAAAAATGTATTGAGGTTTTGCAGCGACCTGAGCCGCATACATATGGTGAAACCGTGTTGCACCATCTATAACTTCTCTAGGTTATTGATCTAGCATCATTATTTTTGTAACTTTTTTCTACTCGTTTAATTAGATAGGTACTTTAGCTAACCAACCTATTTTACAGAGAGCGCGACGGGGAGCCGCTCCGTGAGAAGAGCTCGACGTGCTTTATCTTGATATACCTAATAAATAAACCAATAGCAATCGGGGAAACATTGCAAATGTTTAAAACTTGTGTTTTTCGCGTGGCAAAGTTTTTGTACGGGAACGAACACAGCTAATCTTTAAGGGCTCTATATTCCAAAGTTTCCCCTCGCAAAATCAATGTTATTTAGTCAAATTACTATATTTAAAGCCAAAAAAGATATATATGTTACAGTCGAACATCCGTCTTAGTAACTTTTACGGTTAAAAATACGATTAATTAAACTTTCCTTGTTAGAAATAAATACCGAAACAGTGCCTATTTTTAAACTTTTTTTAGATATGTATCCTAGTTACAACACATAGTCACATAAAAAAATAATGTTTTAAATGATAATAGTATTTTGGAGAACATTTTACGGTTGAAAAGTATTAATTTCGATACTTTTCGGTAATCTGAGAAAAACGAAGCTTGACACGCACGGATTGATTGATTGATTGATTGATCAAGCGGATCTGCGTAACCGTTATGTTTTTGCTCCGCTAAATGTGACCCTACTTGATACAGTTTTAGACTAATGATCTCATTAAACATGTGCTTGAAACTTGGAATATCCTGATTCGACCTTAACTGAGTCCTTAAAAAATAAATAAAACAAATATATGTAATTCATTGTATTTTATTATTATTTTCTATTAAATAATGTATTTAACACCAGCGACAGTGATAATGGAATGGACGGGCCCAGCGCTTGCAAATCGTTCAAAATTAACAAGACAACACAATCAATTATACCTGGCTAAAAGTATGCATATTACATTTGCCAGAAAATAGAGATAGCGAATCTAATTACCGCATGACAAAAAGAGAACACATGTACATGTATTAGAAGTTTGTATTATTGTATCGTACGGCTCGCATGTCGCAAAGGCAGAGTATGACTGAAGCGAGTGGAGAGCCGGCGCTCAACATATAGTTTTCAAAATCCGTGCGCTTATTTCCCGTCCATTCATTTTATCATTGTCGCTGTCTAATACTCTCTTTCTTTCACATATATACCTATCCGCTTTACATTTTGGCCTAGTTCATACAAGGAGGTATGGAAAATTTGTACCACTAGGCCACCCTGCCTATGGGAAATGTCCCAAGCCCTACCTACTAAGACAGGTACACTTGTCACTTACATACAATACAATAAAATGCTTATATCTTTATTGTACACCATTAGAGAACAACTTACAAAGTAGGTCTAAAAATGGTCTAAAACCTAATAAAAAATCGCTACAACCAAAGGCATCTAAAAAGGTAGATTTATTGGTATAAGGTATTAGGATCAACCGGCGCGTATTTTGTCAATTTCCTGCCACCTAGATAATCCTGGTCTAGATAATAAAATGTAATACTACATAGTTGTACAGGTAAATATCTGTAGCTGTCCAGGTACGAAGGTAGATTTATGTTACGCGAGGGCGGGCGGGAAGCCCGCGTGGCCAGTGAGTCAACGATCGTCCACAGTAAGGGTGACGCTACCGCCCGCGCTATAAAAAGGATTGTCAAGCAAACAAAATATTCTATTGAAAATTATGACACTATATATTCCCATTAGACAGTCGACCGTCACGTACCATGCACGGAGCGTCAACAAATTGTCGACGAGAATATTTAGCCGCTGCTGACAGTGACACGCTCCGTGCATGGCGCACGACTTTGCCAAACCCACAGACCACAACGCGTATTAAAAATGAATGAGAAAGTTTGTATGAATAAGTGAGTAGGTATACTGAAATCATGCTTGGCACCTAACGCTAAACGACTCGACTGATTTGAGTGAAATTCAGAAGTAGTAAATCCTTTATAACCTTGCCAGTGTCAAGTTATTTTGTATATTTGTGGCTTTTGGGTATTCTTCTTATTTTCTTTAGGATCTTTCTTTTCTGTTTCTTCTCCTGTTCTCTTGGAATTATTCTTGGAAGAGGTTAGGGTACAGGGGACGTAATGAGTAGGAAGAGGAGGGCTAATGATTTAAATATTTTTTTTAAACGGGGAAACGTATGGATTTCAAAATATTTTTAAGGAATGTACGGGATTGTTAATGAAAATGGTCAGAGGGGAAGGTGAGGAAAATGTAAGGAAATAATAGGGATTGTGGGAAATACATGAAAAAAGAAAAGTAAAATAATTATAAATATTTACAATAACTACGTCTAATTCTAAGGCTACTATTATTTACATATTTTACAATTTTATATCTTTAGCTTCAATGAATGAATCTTATAAATAGGAATGGAACGATTAAGAAGCAAGCACTTTACACTAGTGGGGATTAGACTTCTAAAACGGATAAACTATTATATAACGGAGTATGATCATACAATGGACAGCTGAGGAAAATATGGTTTTCATCACCAACATCGTCCCCACATTTACAAATATTGGTTCGCCTTTAAGTGCACCCAAAGGTGGTGTTTTCTATAAGAAACTTTTAGCGGGCAGTAATGAGTTTTTAATCCTCTTCATAAGTGCGCCGCAATTATCACACACTTTTTGAATTTGGAACATCTTAGTCAGCGCCATAGAAATCGAACGCAAATATTGTTTGAATAAAGACTGGCTGGTACGACGGCCCATAGTCGCGCCGCGAGCTGAGTTTTCGTAAATTTTCAAGGATTGTTAGAAACTCATGGTTTTGATTTGAAAAATGAGTTCTTCAAGTGACAGTGATTAAATAAGAGCCTTTACTTTTACGCATTTTACTTTCTCATAGTGGGTGTAGAAAAGTAGAGTGTATCACTCGGGCGCAAAATTTATTTTTGGCTCGGAGGACGTACTTTAAATCCCTCGCTACGTTCAGGATTCTACTAAAAATCCCTCACTTCGCTCTGGATTCAAAAAAGTGCCCTCGCCGTAAAAATATTATTTTGCTCCCATATGATACAATCTACTATTTCACACCACCTGCTCGACAACGTCCAATTACATATCATGCAACCTCAACTTATATTAAAGCATTATCTGTTAAGGAATATAAAGTTGTATGAAACTCCCTAAGGAATAGAGTGATTTGAATTTGGAACGTCAAATTCGTGTAGAAACTCGTGGAAAACTCTAAGTAAAAAAATGCCCATATGGCATTGTAAAGAGGTTTGTTCGAAAATCGAACTGGCCACCATAAGCACAGAATAAATAATAGTACCTACTACCTACTACGTAGTACGTACAGCAGAACTAAAAAAAACGGTGCATTTACAAAGAATGTAAAACAAAAGACGGTTTTGTATCCTGTGATTGTCAGTGAATTTTAATTTATGGAGCCCTGGCTTTTTATTGTCTCGCAGAAGGTGTGAAAAGTAGAGTATGCTCCTCTGGAATAAAGCCTGTCTTCGCCTTGAGCAGCTTGAGCCCCTCGCTTCACTCAGGACTCTATATAACTCCCTCGTTACGCTCTGGGTTCAATATGCCGCCCGCGACGTAAGACACAGCTTTATTCCCTTAGTGCATAATCTACTAATTTTATCCCGGAAAAATATGCGGTTTCCTTAGGATAGCGGCTAAAACTGCGGGGTATTGTAATAAATAGTAGATTACTCACCTAGGGAGGAAAACCAAAGAAATTCTCAGATCTCATGTTAATTGTCACCCAAGGCGAAGCCGAGGGTGACAAACATGAGATATCTGAGGTTTAAATTCTTTACATGCTCCCGTGGTGTGTGTTTATACGATATTACGTGACGCTGCGGAGAAGAAGTGGTACATTTCGCTCCGCGTAGCGGGGCTAAAGAGAGCATCACTTTTATGTGGCTAAAATACCCACTTTAGCCCCGCAGACACGTAAAGTAATTTTTTGTTGGCAGATTCTAGGTTTTATTGTAACTAACGATACCTATATTGCTTTATGTTTTTATTTACATATAAATTTATATGAATTCCATATTCCATTTCAACATAATAAAAAAAAAAAAAAAACTAGTTATTATATTAATAATTATACACACCTGCCTAAACCCATAAATACTACCAGCCTACCACCGATTCATCCTGTTCAACATTATTCTATTTATTAAGTACCTAAGTACTTATTTGGATTAGATTTTACACTATACATTTGGGTTCTGTTATTATATAAGTATGATTGGTTTGATTGAATTTGGACAGAAAGAGTGAGACCAAATGAAAACGATGAATTCGGACTAATTTAGTAAATCAAAACAGAAAGCGGCGAGGCGGTTGAGCTTGTCCAAACCAACTGAAGACGCTTTGATTCGCTTCGAATAACAATGAGGATAATTTATTAAACTTTTTGGTTTACTCCAAGTTTCAGAATAATAATTCATCCATTAAATGAAATGGCTCATCGGGTGAAGTTAACGAACGTTCCGTATCATCAAAGCTACAGTCGACACGACCGAGAAAACCGCGACGATAATAAGAAGAACACGCGGAGCTCGGCGCGGTGAGGATGTCGGTAATTTATGAATTTGTCAGGACAAACTGAACATTGTCGTGTCGGTGTAAATAAAGAGCACCGCGCCACGGATAAATTTGTGTCACATCAAATGAATCGTGTGCGCAACGATTTGTTGCATTTTTTGGTGTGCCCCGCTCCGCCTACGGCGGGGAGCTATAAGTTTACGTCCATGGCTGATGTTGAGGAAATAACACGAAATTGCTTGTTTAGTTCTTGAAAAATAAATAGATGAAATCTCGATAGGTATTATGAACGAGAATGTTCTAGATATTTTATAAGCATATACATACATAGTACATACATAGACATAGAAATTATTGTTTATAAGTATATACAACATTAACAAAAAGGTTCAACAATACGGAAGGTTATGTAAGTACTCATCATTATGAACAACTTTTACTATGAGGCCAACACTGAAATCGTGAAAAAAAAACAACTGTTCCATACATTTTGTCCAAGGTCAATGATTTTTTTGTATGGAACAGCTGTTTCTTTTTCGTGAATTCAGAGTTGGCCACATAGTAAAAGTTGTTCATAATGACGAGTACATACATACTTTTCAGTATTGTTGAACCTTTCTGTTACAAGTTGTATATACGAAGTACTCGCTTTCAATTAACCCCAGTGTAGGGCGGAAAGGACAATTAACCGACTTCAAAAAAGGAGGAGGTTCTATGTTTGACGGTATGTATGTTTAATTTTTTTTTTATGTATGTTCATCGATTTCTCCTTTTTATTTGAAAGGGTATAACTCCCGAGGTGGTCCCATATTTTTTTGAAAAAGTTACTTGTTGATTAAATTGGTGTCACGGATTACGAAGAATATATAATCATAAATTATAATAGTATACTTACGTTACTGATGTAGTATAATGATAATATGGTACCTACCTACTGTGGCAAACAAGAGGACACTACGTATTTACCCATGAGTAAGGTACATTACCTACCAACCACATTACCGACTAATTCAGGTATTTACCTAGAAGTGTAAAACGTACAATTTCTCAGAGTAGGTACTAAAGGTAGAAAAGTAACATAAATGTAAAGAAAATGTGTGTCCGACACAGTGCAGTAAAATAAATCTTGGGCAAAGTGGCTCGTATTTCACCTTTGCCCGCAGGCATATCACGGCCACTACCGCTGTTCGAGGGGGAATTCAATAAAAATCACAATCGTAAAAACTAAGACGGCTGCCATATAAAAATACCTAAGGAAGCATTAAGAGCCGTCCCCTAATAATAGGTCCCGCCAGATGCACGGGACGGCCTCTTCGAAAAGTAACAGTGGCTGCTCGACCGTAGCAAATTATTTTTTTCGGTCTGCCACACACGGTCCTTGCCAGCTCAGCGAGAACTGAAGCTCGAGACCGCGCCGCTCGACCTCCTCAAGGGAATCACTCTACGACGACATTATCTAACCGAGTGACGCGCGAAGCGAAGCTCACCATCTACTAGGACAAATCAGAGTCTGTATGAAAGTTTTTTATTCTAAATAGATTTGCATGATGATGCGGTTTGATTTGATGAACACGCTTACCTACTGGAAGGAACCTGATTATTCTGGATTTTCACCCCTTTGTATGTTCGTTCAACGTAAACTTTAGTAGCGTTGATCAAATCTTCAAGAAATTTTGTAGGCAAGTAGTAGATACAATACACTACACAAAAAACAAAAAGACTGTATCCATAACGATGAAAGTTTAGAGACAATCCAAATGTCCTAATACAGTCTGAAGGCGCACCTTTACTGCCGCGCCGCGGCATTGCTACGATGCATGCATTATAGGACTTCCAGGTTTTTTTTATAAGGTATGTACGCGTTTAAAAGTCATAAAAAAAGTTCGAATGCAAGCATTCCGGAGTTGATCGATGAAATATAACCAATCCTATTTGGATCGTACTAGTCTTACAAGATAATCACTAAACGCATTAGACTTCCCAAATGCTAACATCATGTTTCCCCTCTGCTGACGCACTGGCGGCTCATTCTTTTTAGTTCGTCAAAAATCATGGAGCGCCTGTTTTGATTTGAATGAATTGTATCGTATACCTACAATTGTATAGTCGAAAATCCTGTTTCACAAGCATCCATCGCATTTTCCGGGGTGTTAGGGTAATCTCCGAAGCGAGTAATAGTCGGTTGCAGGACTTGCAGGCTAACAACGGCGCTCATTAGTGCGATGTTCAATTAGCGCTGCTCGGACAACCGGCGATGGTAGGGCCGCGGCAGGTTCAGCTTTGTTTCAACGAGAGAATTAACCGGACCATTGCTATTTCGCGATATAAAAATCACACACTACCAGTAAAGTGTATAACTGTGTAGAAATAAATAATATAAACCAATTTTTTTTAAAGCATTTTTTTATTTACTTTAGTAATTGAATTAAAATCAAATTATTCTATAATCAATTTTCATAACACAGAGCTGGCTAATTTCTCGCGCAGAGAATTTCTTTAGCAATTCAACGCGGGAATGTAGCCAGCTTCTTGGATTGAGTAATATATTTTTCAACAGATTTGCTCGAAAAATGCATTTACGAAGCTTGTATACATCGTTCGAAAGTTGAACATTATGCACCATACAGCGGAGCGTGCGGTAAAATAGGTACTCTCAGCTAAGTACCTATTTTACCGCACACTCCCTTGTATGTCCCCATATTTCTCCACTAATTTCTTTTAATTTTTTCTAATTTTCTCCACGCGCACGTAGCGCCATTTGTTAATTCACGCTATTTCATATTTCTTCCTGGGAGGATTATGGCGTCGCACTTTGTGCATTTGCCAGTGTCAAGTATTTATTTGTATCAAGTTTTTGATAATTTTCAAGTCGAATGAGTCTAAGTCACAGCCAAACTGATGTCACACTTTGTAAGTCACAGTCAAGTCCAGTCAAGCTCTAGTAAAGTCATGGCAGCTTTACTACAAGCTTCTTACAAAAAGTTCATCGACCTTGGGCAAAATGTATAGAACAGCTGATAATTATTTCGCGATTTCAATGTTGGCCCCATACTAAAAGTTGATAGATTTGATGTACAGAATATGCCCTTAAAAGGATGCTAACTGATTAGAACTAAACCTGTATAGCGATCCGCCCCGGCGGCTGCGACAGGTGCGATAAACATACGAATCACTTTAATAATAAAAAACTACTTTTTTAAAACTAATTCTTCCTTTGCCTTTTATACCTAATCCTCTAGTGTATATTATGTTAAATACTTCTATTATTAATGCAGCTAGGCATACATAGTTTTAGAATGTAGTACAGATCTTTAAAATGTAACTTATGAGATCGCTTTAAATTATTGCATTCTGTTTTGTATGTTTATTAAATAAATAAATAAATAATAGGAAGAAAATAAGTATTTTTTTGGCAACTTGGTTCCGAAATAATTATTGTCTTTATGTACATATACAAAGTTTAAATTAGAGTGTACTATACATATTTAAACCTTCCGGAAAAAATATCTACTTACATGATGGTGAAAACCGTTTCAAAGTCCGTTGCGTGGTTTAGCGAGTTAGCGGATAAACAGACCATCAATCTATGAATCGAATTTTCTAACATTCAAGAAACGTTTTGTAGCGATGAGTGGTTATAGCGTGATAGGATGGCACGCCGAATAGCGTAGGTTCAAATCCCAACAATGAGCTAAGCGATAAGTCTTACCGTCCTCGATAAAGTTTTCAACTCTGAGATACAATGAAATTCTACATTCCTATTTTGACTCGCCCTCCCTTCTTTCAAGCATTAATATAAATATTTGACCAAGACTTCGAGACAGTCACTCAAAAACTTTTGTACTGCAAGTTTTCAAAAACAACACTTCATATTATAACCCGGTTGTTAGGATGTGTCGCCAATACAACGAAACTTCAAAAGAACACTATAAATTATTGGATATTTTTGATAAAAATTTACTTAAGTTTAAATTCGATATTAGAAAAAATTTATACGTAACCTATACAAATACAAATAATGTAACTTGATAGTTGTAAGTACTTGTTGGTTAGTTAAACTCTTATGATAGCTTTGTATTCAAAATACCTACTCTAGATAAATTTTTTAAACGTTGGTAACCATTGCTTCGGAATTATAAAGGTTTCATTAATTAATCATGCTGTTTACACATTCTTAGGCACATAGTCTGGCTCGAAATTATACTTAGCTAATAATGTTTATGTTTTGACTATGTTCTGTTTTCTGTATCAATAAATAAAAATAAAAAATAAAATTGAAAGTAATGAAGAGTAATGTGTCCCAGACTCGGGTTTTCGGGTGCAGAATAAAAATCTTTTTCAACCGACTTCAAAAAAGGAGGTTCATTGTTCGGCTGTATGTGTATTTTTATTGTAGGTATACCTATTTGATATACGATTATGAATTGATTTTGATGGTTCTTTTTTTGTATGGTAGTCATACTTCAGAGCTATCATTTTATACATTTTAACGAAATGGGTTCAGTAGTTATTTTGAAATCCAAAACAACTGAAAACAAGATGTCATCCATGATTACATCCAGGTCATCTAAATTAAATTCAGTTGCTTTTTTTTAAGTACTTAAGCGACTATTATTCCTTCTAATCTACATAATATTAAGTAGGTACCTATAAGGGTCAAGGGGAGTAGAATCAAGTAGGTAGGCATCATATTCATTAGGTATTATTAATTAAACATGCATTTTTTTTTTCAAGAGTAGTAATATTATTAGGTACAGAGGTAATAAATACTTACAGCCATCGTATCGCCTCTGATGTAGGTAAAAACACAAAAAACAAGACCAAAACCACAACAAAACAACGCATCACTAATCAAATCAAAATTATTTTTTAAATAAATAAATTGTGCCAAAAATAGGATTAATACAGCATGTTGTGTTATTTTAAAAAAGAAACGCGCGCGCGGGAATCTCTCGAGTTTTGTGACGAGGGGCGAATGTGACGCATCGACGTGCGCACTTCAGCGTCTGCGTTTGAATGCTAGTGGAGTCTGTCTCCGGCAAGCGACAACTACTAACTTCTGGCCCAGTCGGAGTAGCGGCCAGTGGTCAGGGGTCTGCACGACAGACGCGCCGCGCGCCGCCGCAAGCCGAGCCACTTCGCGCCGCGCCAGCCACCTAGTCAAGCTGCCCGGTGACGACGCGACGCGGTGGTACAAAGCGTATCTGCCCGTGGCCTCCTTACGAGAGGGCTTTGACGTTAATACTTACTGAAATAAAGTTTAATAAATCCTAATATATTTACTGAGAAGATTTGATTTGTCTCGCAATAAAATTGAAACACTTGCAAAATTATTAAAAACTAGCTGACCCGCCCCGGTTTCGCACGGGGATAAATAACTACTTTAAACCAACTTCAAAAAAAGCAGGTTTTCAATTCGTCACATATAGCTGACCGCTGGCCGGCTGGCTGGCTGTATAGCTACATAGCTAATTAGCTGTACCCACGTGATGACATAAAACGACGAAGATGATAATAAAAAATTTACCTATATGTTATTCCGAGATATAAGCTATCTCCATTCCGAGCTTCATTAAAATCCGTTCAGCCATTTTGGCACGAAGAGGTATCAAATATACACACACACACCGAAAATTTTTAGCGTTTAAAAATTTGTGTGATAGCCTGACCTTCAGATATCGTCACTCCATCGAGTCTCAGGACGCCCTGTACCACAGAATAAAGAATTGCCTTTCGTATTTATTTTATAATATTATAGTGTGGATATATCTTCAAATACCAATAGTCATCACTACAAATACAATTCCGTATACAGTTACTTCCCCCGTTTCTCGCCCTTAAATCATCCCTGTCAAAAAATATTAAATATTAATTTTGAATGGACTACCCAAGTACCAATTTAAATCACTATAACTTAAAAAACAATGAACTTCCATAGAACGTTTCATCTCCCATTTCACCCTCTTAATTCAGCCCTGTCGCAAAATCCGTTCTTAACTGACGTTTTCTACCTATAAACTACCTACTTGCCAAATTTTTGCGTAGTTTTCAAGATTTCGTATTTAGCCTTCTAAAGTTTCATCCCCCGTTTCTCCCCCTTAAAACTATCCCTGTAAAAAATATTAAAGCATCATATTTTATTTTAAATAGACTACCCAAATACCAATATTTATCACTATAACTTCAAAAACAAAGAACTTCCATTGAAAGTTTTAATCCCCCATTTCACCCTCTTAATTCAACCCTGTCGCAAAATCCGTTCATAGCTGACGTTTTCTACCTATAAACTACCTACTTGCCAAATTTTTGCGTAGTTTTCAAGATTTCGTATTTAGCCTTCTAAAGTTTCATCCCCCGTTTCTCCCCCTTTAAACTATCCCTGTAAAAAATATTAAAAGCATCATATTTTATTTTAAATAGACTACCCAAATACCAATATTTATCACTATAACTTCAAAAACAAAGAACTTCCATAGAAAGTTTTAATCCCCCATTTCACCCTCTTAATTCAACCCTGTCGCAAAATCCGTTCTCAGCTGACGTCTCCTACCTATAAACGACCAAGCCAAGTTTCAGCTTCAGGAATCAGAAATGTAACAGCATTATCATTCGCCATTATTTCAGAAACCGAAACGGTAACAGGATTAGTGCTAGAAGGCTAGAAGCATAGAGGTAGGAACTACCAGAGGGAGGGCACCGGAACACGAGACTGAATGCGGTCGGCTAGCAATGTGTGCGTGACCACACAATGTCGCGCGCCTCTTACGCTGTAGGGACACGCGCGTCTATGTGAGGGTAATGTTGCCAGCATAGTAAAAAAGTCCCACTATTTCCACAATAAATTAATCATGGTGATGTGAAGCAAATTACATTATTTGAATAATAAGACGTTCTTAGTAACATTGTGCGATAAATACTGTTTGTGACTTTTTTGTAATCATAGAATTTCGGATACATAGGATTTCATATTACCTATTGATTAAAGAGGATCTTATAGGTACAGTGACTTATTATTATTAAGGAGTTCCTTCGTCCTTAGCTTTTAAATTGGTTAGTAAAAAATACTTAATTTGGCTGTAATAACGATTTATTTACTATTGGTTTGCAGCGAACTTAGACCTCGCGACCACCACATCTTCCAAACCCCTTGACCAATTTAGCTCATATACGAACTTGTTAATTGTATTTGCATGAACTACTTGCTTACAAAATTTCTTAAACGGTTCGCAAGTTATCGTTAAACAAATATACATACAAACTTACAATCGTACATACAACAGCCGATCTGCCCCAGTAGAATTTGCTTCGCTCGGTCAACAAGATCAATCTTCATCGTAGTATAAAATGCATTGACTCAGTCTTAGTCATGACATAAATAAACGTAATATTAGGTATAGAGGATAATTTACAGAGGTTGACATAATTATTATACTCATCGTTATGAACAACCCCCACCATACGACCAACCGTGAAATCGCGAAAAAAATGGCGATCGCGAAAGCGTAGCACTTTCGTGTTTAGGCTTACTTCGGCTGTATTCAATCTCGTGTTCGGCGCGCTCCCTCTGTAGTAGGGTGGAGCGCTCAATGTATGAAAAAAATTTTTTTTGGGAATTTCGATTTTGCGGGGTGCTTGAAATTGGCCAATTAGCCTAAATATAATGTATGCAAAATATTATTTAAATCAAACCATGGGAAGTATTGCCACCAGGCTCCCAAACTTTTGGAAAATATCAAAATTCTCGATATTTCCGATAGGCTATAATATACTTAACTAATAACGATTACTTTTGAGATTTGTTTTATTTGAGTTATTAATAACATACACAATAATAAAAAATAATAAAAATAACATAATTTCTAGCAAAATAATTGAAATAGAATTAGCCAATTTCGTCTAAAAATCGCGTGGTGGCGGGAATTTGGGAGATGCATTTCGTCCCCGCACAGGTCAGGTGAGGGGCGGGTGGCTTGACCTTGAACTAGCAAGTGTAATTTAGTGTGATTTGTGAATTATAATTGATCGCACGCTTTTTTGCATTCTTTTCTCAAGTGTTTAGCGAATGTAAATCACGGCGGGAGCGCGCGTTTATAATGAGTTTACGAAGTGGAAATAAGTGTCCAATATTTGTTAATGGACAGGAATTACCTCAGAACGTACTACCTACTTACGAGGATGTTATCAGGTATTATTTACTTGTTACACAAAATATACAACAGCGCCAAGATCGCGTCAAAATAACAGCGGAAACCGTTGCTACTGAAATCGAAAAGATTTGGACGAAGGCTTCCATTCCCTTTGTAGAACATCGCACCATTGTAGCTCGAATAAAAGCATATCACGATAAATACCGCTTTATATTAAAACCTTACCAAAAAAGAAAAGATAATGAGAATTATTTGCAAAAGATACAGCAGTTCAAAACCGACAGCAAAAAGTTATTCGACATAGCTTGTTGCAAATGTTCGAGCTTTATATCATGTTTGTGTGATAAACGACGAAAGATACCGATACAGGAAAGAGATTTTATGATTGATCAGAGGAATGAGAGAAAAATGATGATAGGTTCCATAGATTTGGTAACGACGAAAAGAGTTGAGAGAAAAATTGAAAGAGAAGCAAAGAGAAACCCATGTGAAAAACAAGGATTATTGGCTGAAACCGAGGCGACTGATATCGAAAAACCCAGAGAAGAAGGATCTAGTATTTCTAGGGAATTAAATAACGAAAATAGCTCGGAACCCTTGCTGTCTGTGAGTGAAAAGTCTGCCAAAAACTCATGTATGCCACCTGTGTCGTACGCAACAGTTGCAAGAACATTGGATCGTTTTGGAATTTCTGATAGAGCCGGTGCTGCTTTAGTATCCGCCACCCTCCAAGACATTGGCTTAATAACCAGGGAAAGCTCAGATAACGTTGTTGATCGGTCCAAAATTCGCAGAATGCGATCTAAAGCTAGGGAAACGGTGGTAAAACATGGCTTAGCTGATATACCAGAGATTATTTGTATTTCTTTTGATGGGCGGAAGGACAAGACGTTAGTTCAAGAAGACGGTAGAAGGAGAGTTATAGTAGAAGAGCATATAACTGTGTTGATGGAACCGGGGTCAAAATACGTGGGCCATATATCTTTGAAGTCCGGGAACGCTAAAGCAATATCTAAAAGTCTATGTTCCTTTTTTGTGGAAAATTCAATTAGTCCGACTAATATTCTGGCTATCGGTTGTGATGGGACTGTCGTTAACACGGGAAACAAGGCGGGAATTATAAAACTGATCGAAAACCAGCTACAACGTCCACTCCAATGGCTAATATGTCAACTGCACGCAAATGAACTGTCTTTACGACATCTATTTGAGTACTTGGACGGCTCTACCACGGGTCCAAAAAGCTTTAGTGGGCCGATTGGAAAGTCACTAAGCAATTGCGAGTTACTTCCTGTTAAATCATTCAACGCTATAACGTGTTGCTTACCGGATATAACGAAGAGCCGCGATGATCTGAGCACAGACCAATTGTATCTTCTGGAAATGTGTCAAGCGATCAGTAAAGGCGAGTGCGACGAGAGATTGGCAAAACGCAGGCCTGGAAAAATTTGTCATTCAAGATGGCTTACAACGGCAAATAGTATCCTCCGTCTCTACATAGCGACTGAAACCCCAGCTGAAAATCTGAAAATACTGACAGAGTTCGTAATTAAGGTTTATGCTCCCATGTGGTTTCGCATTAAAACTCATCCGAGCTGCATTCATGGCGCCAAACATCTATTTGACACAATTCAACTCTCACGATACCTTCCGGACCAACTCAAGAAGGTGATAGATCCGGTTATACAAAGAAACGGCTATTTTGGCCATACAGAAAATATCCTGATTGCGATGTTAGCAGATAACCGGAAGCACATCAGAGAACTTGCACTGAGAAGGATTTTGAAGATACGTGATGGTTCTACTGGCCTCACTCCTTTGCGAGTCTTTAAAGTACCAAAATTTTATTTCGAAGCACAGGATTTTACAGAACTCGTGGCCTGGGACAAACCATCTGAACCACCTTTCACCAAAATTTACTCTACCGACGTCATTCTTGCGGCTTTGATGGATCCCGATAAAAATACCTCAGAATTATTGCAGGTCTTTCAGGATATCCCTTGTCACACTCAAGGAACAGAAAGATGCATAAAATTAGTCACGGAATCTTGCGCTGCTGTCTGTGGACAAAACCGACGAGAAGGCTGGATCAGGAACAAGATAAAATCGTTTCAAATAATGCCATCGTTCAACACTAAAAAGGAGTACAAAATTGAATAAATTTAAGACATTTCACAATTTTAATTTATATTTAAAAAACACGAATATCTCTGTTTTGTTGATTATTTTTTGTTATTTCACTTGTATTTCATTACTATATTGTCTTGATTTCAAAAAAAAATATGTAGAAGAGCACTTTTATATTTTTTTAATAAACCATTATTTTTCCTAATTATCAGAATTTCAATGCCGTGGTGGCAATACTTACATCCATTTTACGAGTTCACTCCCATATTAAGTTTTAATCCTAATACTAAAACGCAACTTTCCCGCACACCGCCTTTTCGAAAATTCGAAAAAAAAAAAAACACTCCACCCTACTCTGTAGTTCCTACCTCTATGGCTAGAAGCTAGAACATTTAGTCATCGCAATATTATTATCCTGTATCGATTTATAAAAGATTCATAATTATGATCTTGAACAAATAAGAGTAAAACAATAATTCATTTTCATTCGCGGATACGGTAACGGTGTGGTGTTAGGGCTCGAAATCGAACATTTCGGCATCACATTTTTAAGCTCTATAAATAATGTAGAAGTAACATCGTCCGCCACAGGTCTGCCACGTATTATAAATTATGATCTTCGTCCTTTGATAAATGACATATAATTTATCAAAGCATTCGTCAATATCTAGGAAACGGGAACGGTAACGGGGTTAGTGCTAGAACATTTATTTTACAACACATTCGCTCGAAAAATGCATTTATGAAGCCTGTGTACATCGTTCGAAAGTTGAACATTACTCACCATACAACGGAGCTTGCGGTAAAATAGGTATCTACTCTCAGGTAAGTACCTATTTTACCGCACCCTCCCTTGTCGCCGTGCGTAAACGTTGCGGTATTTTTTTTATTTCCACAATAATAATTTAAGAACTCCGCCAAAGAGTTCCACATTACGAGAATAAATAAGCTAAATGATCGAACCTCCTTGGAAGCGGTTTTACTCAATACTTACTAAACAGAAAATGTGACGAAATACATCTTTCCTCCTAGGAGGATTATGGCGTCGCACTTTGTGCATTTGCCAGTGTCAAGTATTTATTTGTATCAAGTTTTTGATAATTTTCAAGTCGAATCAGTCTAAGTCACAGTCAAAGTGAACCGTTTCAAACAGGGATGGTGCTGAACAGGCATCAAGTCGAAAGCGCGGCCGACCGTTTCAAACAGGGATAGTGCTGAACAGGCATCAAGTCGAAAGCGCGGCCGACCGCGCGACTGCACCGCGTCTGCGAGCAGCCGAGCCGCTTTAGCTATAATTCGACGCGTATGTAATCTCACAGTGCAGCGGCCGTGCCGCGGATGCTTGCTAATTAACCTTAGCAAACCTCACGAAATAATAAGCGAAATGCAAATAATCCCTCCTAATCCCTAGCAAACGTTTTCAAGCGCAGTAGAAGAATGTCGTAAACGACTGATACGCGGCCGGTTGCCACATCACCATATATAAAAGGTTATCGGAAAAACAAACGTAAGCGCGTTTTAAAATACAGTCAGCGCCATCTAGCGACGTGTGCGGGTATCACCGCCACTCTTAGTCCAATGAATTATATTTTGACCAAATTTTGAGCGAATTTAATTAATATTTTAGTGTAATTTGTTTATTTAATTTGTGTAATGTTCGAGTAGAATAAAGTTAATCGTTCCACTATTTCTTCTTGTAAACTTGTAAGTATTAGTATAAAAGCCAGTCTAGTCTTATCCAGGGCTTGCTTTTAATTTTATTTATATGCGAATTAAAAGCAGAAGGGGAGGCATTCGCCCAGCAGTGGGAAGCAATAGGCTAGATTAAATTAGAAGATGTGTCCCAACTAGGCTCTTATGTAGTCTATCTCAAAATGGATGAAAATAGTTGAGATTTTTCCTTAGCATATAAAAAAAATCTTTTTTAAAACATAAACAGCGTAAATAATTTCAGGGACATATGGTTAATTTTGAACAAACTACTATGTGACTTGCCAGTTATAATCAGGGGCCGTACCGTGAACCTCTTATAGCGGGACCGAATAGGTTCAGCTGTCGACACTGCGCGACCGCGAACCTTATTGCGAGGCGATAAAATTCACAGTCGCGCAGCGTCGGCAGCTGAGCGTTATAGGTTCCGGAATAAGCGTTCATGGTAGGGTTCATGGTTATACAGGCTGTTCGTTTGAACACCGTTATCCTTCTAGCATTTCATGGTACTCATTATTATGAACAACTTTTACTATGGGGCCAACCTTGAAATCGCGAAAAAATATCTGCTGTTCCATACATTTTGTCCAAGATCGATGAACCTTTTTGTATGGAAGAGCTGTTTTTGAGTCCCGTATATTATAAATAATATAATATAATAACCTATCACAATAATGATACCTGATTAGTATAATATATCATTTTTTGTTTTAGAAATTGCAAGTACGCGCTGCTAAGGCTATACCGGAAGCGAAGGAGAGTAAAAGGAAGGTGTTTGATGGTGTCGTACCCCTGCGGCTGCCAAAGCACTTGACGGATAGCGCGCGCGCGCAGATTACTTGCTGGCGGTACTCAACGCCGAGGAGCCCGACAACTAACAAACATTTGATTATATCGATTATATTTGATTTTTATTTTATGAACCAGTTGATTAGTACTTAAATAATATAAATTGAAATAACTAACCTTGTTTTAATGAATAGCATGAAGCCGTGGTACATATTAGTGGGAGACCGCTCGACTCCAAATGCTGAGGTTACGTAGGGTTCAAATCCGCAATGTGAAGCACATAACTGAGACAGTTCCGGGATTTTTTATGCAATGGCGTGCAACGTTTGCCTGGTGGTAAGCATCATCCTACCCATAATAGTAGCAGTGCCAGAATTGTGAACTTGCTAACAAAATCCTACGCCGCTCTGCACTGCGGCGCTCGGCGCTAAATTAGATGTCAAAATATTCAATTTAACGTAACCTTGTTACAACAGAATGGTAAAATATGGTTATTGTTTTGTGATAATCCATGCTAAATGCAGCTCAGCTCTTTTATAGTTCAAATATACTTTTTCTATTTATATGTACAGCACTTGTAGTTCATCGTCATTTACACGCAGAAAACCAGTGATATTTGTGTCACAAATAACGTAATTTGCCAGACCTTATTACAAAGTTATACCATGAAATGCCATCTAATCAAGCTACATTTAAAGTACTACAAATAATGTCCAGCATAATTTAGGTGTGTATTTTATCGTCTTTTGCAAGAAATACTAAACCCTCAAAACCTTATATATTAGTTAAAAAGAGTTTTATAAATTTCTTTCGAATTACGAATTGTGTTTGATAAAAGAAGACAAAACACTTTTTAACTAAAATAGGTTTAAAATAAGTTTTAGTGTTGTATGTATAATAAGTATTTATCAGGGGGATTATGTAAGAATAATATTCTCGTGTCACAATTATTTATCTTTATTCATAGGTAAATACAAAGTTTATACGTGTCCATATTTTTGCTTAAATTTAATTACGACTATTTTACGTGTATACATATGTTTTACCAAGACAACCAAGTAGAAATAGTACATAAATGTTTCTTAAAGGAATCGTGCGGGGCCTTATTTTTGAATCGTGCGCAAAGTTGCGCATGCGAAAGGAGCCGACTTTCAAACGATATTGAACCTTATTCCAAACAGTATCGTTCGAAGGTCAGCTCCTTTCGCATGCGCTACGCTGTCGTACGATTCAAAAATAAAGCCCCAGGAATCCTGCGGCTTTGAAAACTCCACAATAACAAATTCAGGTTATAATAATTATTATGTTTAATACCGGAGTTAATCAGAGATCGCGACCGCGGCTGTTGAAACATGGCCGAAACGTCGACGTAAATAAAAATATAGTTTTTCAGGCGATAAGTCCCGGTGATAAACATAATTATGTGTTCAAATCGCGAAAGATTCAAAGATTCATAATAAATTGAGTTTGTTCAGACAGAATGGAAATAATTAGCATACTAGTACACCAGTGCCGAAGCTGCATAGAATGTGTTTAAAACTTCGCATAAAGAAATAACACATCGCTCGCCGTAAATTCCATACAAAACTTGTAGTGTATTTTAGCTTATCAAAGAATTTGCAGTTCTAAAGAGCTGAAATGAGGTCTGAATGCAAACTGCTGCACCGACGCGTTTTAGGTACCTACAGACTTGCTCGATTTTTACTATCGTTATTGTCTCTCGATTTTTAATATGATTTGTTGATCAGCTACTTAACGATCGACCTAATACATATTGATTGTTTTTGTTGGTCGACAAAATATTACAAGATCTCTTTGTGGTTCGAAACGTGGATCTCAATTACTTCCAAATATTTATCGATTCATTGAACAACAAAAAACTAACCGTTGTGTGGCAAAAAATGTGGCGTCGATCGTCTGTTGCCTACACGTTCACATCAGCATCACCATCAAGAAAAAAATTAGTTTAGTTGCATTATGCATATCTCGCTGGTGGATTGTCCATTAGTCATAGTTATACAATACAAGTTTTTTTGATAATACCAAAGTTACACGTCAAATATGTACTAATGTTACATTAATACATTTTTTTTATTTAAGTACTCGATTTTTCATGATCAACACACGAGATCAAACAAAATCGAGCAAATCAGTGGGCACGTTATGGCGACATCCTGTTTCTTTGTTCGAAGGCATAAAAGTCAAGGTCACGGCTTAGGCTTCCTAGAGTACTGTTTGATGATGGTGATGCGAGGCGGCCGTCAAGCGAGGTGCGACAGGTCGTCGAGCTCCGGCGGCGGCGGCTGCGGGCCCGGCGCCGGCGGCCGCGCGAACACCGGCTTCGCCACCACCGACACAGGAGCCTGCAAACACATACTATATTATCACACGTGTCTATCGCTCTTCTTTAAGAGTGCGCCTAATGCCAGATAAATATATGATTTCACCCGCGCGTCTTGCATTAGTTTGGAGTAGAAAATCGCACGACAAAATTGGTGATGATGATGGCTTTGAGCAATTTGGGTGGGATTATATTTAATTATTCAAAATATAGGCATGAAATTAAAAAAAGTAAACGGTTACTCTGCTAAAACATTAGTCTGGCTACGTAATTCGTAAAAAATTATGTGGTGTTATCGCTGATAATTTAGAGCATTTGAATTAAAATCGTTTTTTTTTGTTAGTAATTTGTATTTTTTTTAATAACTCGGATTATTTTTCTAAATTATATTCGGTTACTCGGCTTGTTTATGTTTTTTCCCTACCTGTAGTATTTTTTTAATCTGAATATGTACGTTCTTTATCATTAAACTATGTGTTTGAAAATACACATGTTTCTATCTTCTGGCATTGGTCGCCCCCTTAAGGCCGCCCTCACCCATGTTTCAAGCACATTTTGTTACTGCGATCAATCATTATTCTAAAGCGGAATGAAATATGGCCACATTAAACGGAGCAAAAATATGGCAGTTACGCAGATTCGTGCGTGTCAAGATTCGATTTTCGTTTTTTAATCCATTTTTAATTTATTACAAGCTCAATATATATATATTTTCAAAAATTAGTCCGTCAAATCGTGAGAAACTATATTATTTACAAGTGAGTAAATTTTCGTGCGTAATTTGTAAAAATTGAATGATTAAAACTGTTGTAAAGTATAAAAATAGAGGTGTTTCATATTTTTTTTTTCTTTACTATAATTTATAGGAAGATTACAAAAACGTTACATCACTTCTCAAAATCTTATAGATACAAATAATTTTTTTAGGAAAACACCAATCCATAAAAACCGTCGAAAAAACTGCTATAACTGCACGTGATGTTTTTTTTTAACTAGCCCCTTAAGACAATAACTGTAGGCTGTGAGTCTCAGGGGCACATTGTGCATGAGCCAGGGACCGCGGAAGTACTCCATGGCGTTGGTTGGGGGGTGGGGGGCACAGAGAAACCTTTCCCAGGATTGAAAATTGGAGGTGGCCTACCCCCTTGTCACGAGCCCAGGTTCCAGACCGATTATACTCTGTCCATTATACTAATCGCTTTTTGACGGCTCATTAAAATTTGTCCAAAAGTAGTAAAGCGTCTACAAATTATACGCCATAGAAATAAATTCGTTTCATGAAGTACCTATTACCTCTTCCGAGGTTATGTCAACTATCGACGAAACTTTGTAAATAATGCTACTTCAAACGAATTTATTTCTATGGGTTGCCTTTTTTCAAAGTTACCCAATATGCGATATCTTCTAATCCAAAGCACAGAATAAATAATAGTACTACGTACAGAAAGTTAACTCCGCGAAGGAATTGAAATAAATAAGGATTCTATCTACGAGGCAATAAAGTAGCAATTCAACTCGCACACCGCTGGATACCGCTTGCTATATTAACCTAGATATACCGCTCTCTTTCTATCACGTAGCTCTATCCCTCCTAACGCGGCAAGTGTAACGTTAGGGTTGTCTTCTTGATATTTACACATAATCATCATCATCAGCATCAGCCAGGAGACGTCCACTGCTGAACGAAGGCCTCCTCCTTAGACCGCCGCTGTGTACAACAACCTGCCATATGCATCCAGTTGCACGCGACTAGGTGGACCGACGACATTGTGAATATACACAGAATACTTATTAGTGTTGGTTACCAGTTATGTAGCCTATGTAGTACCTAATAATACGGAGTACTATTATTTATTCTGTGCTAGTACCTACCTATTACTATTGGAATGACATAAAACCTGAACAAAAAAAACCACGCTTATTATGAATTTGTTTCAAATAACAATCATGCAAAAGTAAAAGTTTATGAGGCCTATTACAAAAAATACGCGAAGATGCAGTTTCCTTGTTGAAATTGACGCGACGCGACGCGGCTAGCGTGCGGGCGGCCACTGCAATGTCCACCCCGCGCGGAGCGCTGCCCGAACATACCTAAACTGCGGAGAGACACCCCCCTGTCCAAAGTAAGCAGGCTGCTCCTAGTTTGCTCAATCTTAGGCCATATCATTATATTATTATGTTGCCAAACGCAAGCCTTTTTAAAAAAATTTCATTCTCAGCGAACTGAGACCTCGTGACCCCATATTGATATTTGTATACTTGCTTACAACATTTCATAAAGATCGGATTCAAATCTTCGTCGAAAAAATATACGTACAAACGCAGCCTTGGTCCCTTAGGACTCGGAGACCTTCCTTTCGATGAATAAAAAAATTAAAGTTATTTAGCAAGTGGGCGCCGAGTGAGCACCTAGGGGCGGCGGGTAGTACCTGGCTGATGAGAGAGGGAGCGGGTGGCTGCTGCATGCCGACGACCACGACCTTCTGGTGCGGCGGCGCGCCCACGCCCACGCCCACGCCCGCGCCCGTGCCTGCCGCCGGCCCGCTCGTCACCACCACCGACTAAACACATGCACTACCTCACTACGAGCTCGTGTTAATATCTCCGCACACAGGGAAACCAGAGATACCATAACGATATTTATTCATAGAAGGGTGTGATACTAGTGTGCGGTTTCATTGAATCTTAATAAACCATCCTATCATCACCGCATAATTTTACCGCATCTTTTTCTAATTTAGAATACTTGGCGGGCGAAAGTGGCATCAACAAAGATAATAAGTCATAGAATACCATCTTGTAGGTTTTTGTTTAACGGGTCATGTTTAAAAAGGTCGGATACTCCGACTATTATTTTCGCTCACATCCGGTGACTTTTTCAAGGAGTGAAAACAGAATGACGCGCGTGCGGCCGCGTTTTGCTTCGTACACACGTGAGTAATCACGTAAAAATATAACAAAAATGTGTAAAACAAAAGCCACGTCTGTTTTCATAGTATCATAGCCAGTAATCTTTGTGGGTGCTAACTTTTGTCGAATAGTGAAATAACGACGTCAACGATGACGTCAGCGTAAACCTATTATCAAGGTGTTTGAATCAATCTCTGCTTTCTCTGTGTCACGCACACTTGCAACAAGACGCAATTAACGGACACGCTTGGAGTCGAATAATATTAATAATTGTCCTCTATAGTACCTTAACACGAATTGTCGAGAACTCTTAGGAATGTATCTAATGTGTCTAGTATCTAGTAAGAAATTTAACGTTAGCTGTGTCCGCTTATCACGTATCGTATTGCAAAATAGCACTTGTACACACGACATATCACGACAAAAAATCTGATAAAAGATCCATTTGAATATGGGAAGTTAGTCTTTAACTTTAGTCTTATTTTCAAGCTATTAAGAACCTATTTTAAAGACATTATCACAAGCCACACTTGAACAAAAATTAGAAAAGAATATATTAAAAATATAGTTTGTAAAATATATTAAACTGGAGTCAAACGAACACAATTTTGCGAATTGAGAGTCGCGTTTTTTGCGTCGCGTAATAAATAGTCAAGGCGGCAAACCACTCATATTGCGTCGCCGTGTGACACAAACTGGACTTTAGTATGAAACCGAATGCAGCGTAAAGACGTGACATTTTGGCCTAGTTCATACAAGGCAGTATGCGAAATATGTACTACTAGGCCACCTGCGTACAGGAAATGTCATTTTTTTAATACGTCAAGTGACGAGCCGAGCAAGACTTTCACCTGGTGGTAAGCGTCACGCCTGCCACTAACAGTTGTAGTGCCAGAATTGTGAACTTGCGAATACAATCCTGCGCCGCACTGCAATGCGCTCGTCACCCTGAGATATTAGATGTTAAATCTCTTCATACCCAGTAATTTCTCTGGTAGCATTGCCCTTTAAACTGAAACACAGTAATGCTTGCACACTACTGCTTGGCGGTTGAATAACTGGCAAAGGTGTGGTACTTCCTCAGGCGGACTCTGCAGTAGAGTCCTACCGCTACAAAATATGTCCTAAACTATAACACAAAAAATTGCGCTCCTTTGGCCCCAGCCTAATATAAACCTATTGTTTTGCTTCGAACATAATCAGCAAAATTAGCAAACAGAGCAAAATAACTGAAGCTGATAACAACAGCCAGCTGTAGCAGCATGCGTCTTATCTATGAGCGGCAGTCAATTCATTACTTTAGGTTGGCATTTCGATGTCGAGCGTCACTATCAACTCGCCTGCACGCGACTACACACTGGTGTGGTGGTTAGGAAATAATTTTCCTAACCTTCATACTGCTATGCATATAGTGTGAAAGAGCAGTGTGAAGGTTAGTCGCCCGATTACTTTAGGTTGGCATTTCGATGTCCAGCGTGACTATCAACTCGCCTGCACGCGAATATCTACCCTAACCACCTTGCATTACACTCGTAGAAGGCGGTACACCCACCGTATACTGAAACGAATGAGGTTCCACAGGCAAAACTTTTCGCAGATGGCGCCAGCGGCGGTCTGGATGTGGCAAAATCAAGTTTATCTTGCTAATCGTTGCTATATCTGCATGCTCTTGATAAGGGCGTTATCGATAATCGATTCCAAGGAAAAATACTGGGTACTATGCCTTGTTTTAACAATCTATGCAGCTGTTACGGTTTGAAAATAGATTTGTTCATTAGATAGTTGTTTACATGTTATGTTGGACAGAGCTTTAATTAGCAAGGCAAAGGATTGTTGTACAAACCCGGTTATCCGAGTCTAATATGAGCAAATCCATTAAATGGTAGAAATAAAACGAAATGTATGACATCGACAGTTGACTATGGCCACATCGACGACGCGCCACCTAGCGGAAAAAATCGTAGTCTTGATCCCCATTGGAAACGTTTCGATTCGATTAACAGAAAAAGTTCTCGGCAACCAGTTTCATATGACATATTTTTTTATAGACAACTGGTTGTCTAACTCAGTTGCCATCGCGGCCGCAGCGAAAACTACATTGTCTGTCTCCGTTATCCTAAATGTAGAAAAGACGGTGACGGTCTAAACTAGGTCTACCGCCATTTGCGACACTAGGTCTAGCGCCATTTGCGACACTAGGTCTAGCGTAACTAGGTCATTTGCGCTTGCCTTAAGTCCAGTGACGCTGTAGAGGCCTCCTGAGGCCAAAAGCAAGTCATTCATAAATAATAATTTAAAAAAACGGAGATGGGAGCTATTTTTGAATCGAAATCTTTCCGATAGCGTTCAGAATACGGTTGCAGATCAACCCCCGTATTCCAAAACTACTCACACCATCTCAGTCTTCTGCATTAAGAATGACGGAGACGGATAGTGCAGTTTCCGAGTTGAAAACTTTCAGAGTGGCTGAATGCAATCCGTCGCACGGTTGTGCCTGTAAACCCCAACTAACGAATCAAAATGGTACCTTATTATCAGGTTGTTACGATGGACATTCTCATGCAGGCGAGTAGCGCATCGAGATGGCACCCAAAACAGTTTTTGGTGTTAAACATAACTTGTGTAGAGTAGAAGTGATGTGAATAAAGATGGTCCATACCTGCACGTTTTGACTGCGCACTATTGCCGGTTGAGAAGTGTGGACCATTAGATGCCCAGTCCCGCTAACCGGCTGTGTCAATCCCTAGCATAAAATGAAAAAATAATAATTAAAAAACACTACGAACGTTTAAGCTTAATACAGAAAGTAGCACTTAAAAAAGCAGAAGAGAAAACAAGTTTCGGCACAACGTTTACTATACGTAATGTAATTTCTAAGTAGTCTTTTCGTTATTGAAAGATCGCTGATAACTGCAGTAGGTTGTAGAAAAATATAGTTTTCAGTATTAGTATATTGGCAATTATTTAGCATGTAACAAAAACTAACAATGCAACATGAATACATTTTTTTTTTTTTTATTTTTTTTTTTCGAATCTTAAGTTCTATCAAACAATTTTTTTTCTATTGTCTTATAACCTACTTCAGGTATGTCTAGACAATAAATCCTCGACATTCGTATAGAAGGCATTTAAACATGTAAACAACTTACGAAATAATAATAAAAACATGATACCTACCTACGAATGCGCGCGAGCACACAAAACAGCTACACTCTACTGCTATTTTTAATTAAATAATAATAAAAAAATTGTTGATTGTTTGCCGAAAATAAATTGATAAATTATAGGAAAAAGCGTAAGCAATGTTCAGTCTAACAATGTCTCCGACTTGTGTCGGAGGAAGTACAGAAGGAAAAAAAAATTATATAATAATAGTAGTAGTACTTTGGATTTTCATTCGCTTTTCGATGATTTGCTGTAATGGCTACAGCGAATTATCGAAAGGCATCGAGTAACTATCCGATAGACAATCAATAACTATCGATTTAATTCGCGAAGTTACTCTGAAGGCTTAGGAAATTTTCCTTAACCAGGGGGCCTAGTGGCACAAATTTCCCATATGTCCTTGTATGAACTAGGCCAAAATATCACATATGCCTTTATTACAATGTCCAAAATGCAATCTGCTCGAATGCGACTTTTATTTTAGTGTGTGTAAAAAAAAAAACAAAAATACGAAAAAAAAAAACAAAACTTCAAACACACTGACTTGGTATGTCACAAATGAAATATTACACAAGGACCTGAAAGTGCCAACAGTGGACGAAGAAATAAAAAATACGTACAAACATATAAAAAAAGGCTACAGAACCACCCAAACGAGTTAGCAAACACTCTAATGACAAGAAAACTCTTACGAACGCTTAAACGAAGAATGCCCCAAGACCTAGATAAATGAAATGAAGTAGGATGTGCTACTGAGCACTTTCCTCACAAGCCGAGTCATAATTATGAGACTATAGCTCAAAAAAAAGCTCAATGTCTGTAACAGACAGATTGCTTTTGTAAAGGACGAAATAAAAAAAAATTATGCACACTAACAAATCACAACATATCACTTATTCGTTAGTATGCTAGAAATATTGTTAGGTGGACACGTTTTTGTAGATTGGTCTATCTGTACCTGGGGTCCTTTTTGTTGTGAGACTATGACGAACTTCTGCGGCGGCGGCGTAGAGGGCGCTGGCGACTGCGGCGCCGGCGACGCACTTATCACCACGTTACGGCTTACAACTGGCTCTGTCATACAAAAAAAAACATTTTTATTTTTATTACACATGCTTCACAAGCAAAAACAGAGCAAGTCCAAAAATTTCTAAACATAGAGTTAGAGAGAGGGGGGCTAAACAGTGCAATAGGGTAGATGACTGATGTTTATATCGTTGAGACCAATAGCTTTGATGAAGAATTTAAGTAAATATAGTATGTTTATGGAAAAAAATATATAAATCAGTTAATAATGTTCTGGTACATGACCGTTTAAAGTTTTTGTTAGAGAAAACTCTGTCCCTTTCCCACAAAATAAAAAATGACGTCACGACTTACTTGTCAGAATATAATTTATATGGCGTACAGAGAAGTGATGTCACGATTTGCTGTTTCGCCTCTGTCTAGCATGATATTAAAATGCTTATAAGTTGCTTATTTTTGATCAGATTTTCATTTTTTTTTCATCTATCAGCTATATTTATGACCCACATTTAAATACGACAATTTAAAAAAAACCAGTCATCTAGCCTATACTAATCTATCCAGTTGTTCTCCCCCCTCTACACAACGTGGCGCTACGGTGTCGACATTAAATTAACACACGTGAAGGGTTAATAATAAGTAAGCATAAAAATAATGTAAATAAAAAAGCGAAAAAAACACAGAAGTTCCATACATTTGTCCGACGTCGATGAACTTTTTGTATGGAACATTTGTTTTTTTTTTGCGTTGTTTTTTTTAAATATTTTTATGGTTACTGATCATTAACCCTACACGAGAGTTAATTTAATGTCGGCACCGTAGCACCACGCTATATACGCCCATGAAATGAAATGAATTTATTCCACCAAAAATAGAGTTAAATTATTATGATCGTATTGATAGGTGTAGTCCAATGTATTTTGCCGTTCATTGGCATGTGGAAATGTCACAGATAAATCTAAATATTAGCATAGATACATTACATTGCGCTTGATGATAGTACTGACCAATCGTCTTAGCAGTGTGCGTGAACGTCGCTGTCGGTGTAGAGGGCACAGGCGAGGGCGGGGGCGCGGGCGCGGGCGCGGCGGGCACGAGCGGCGGCGTGCAGGTGACGACCGCGACCGCGCCGCCGCCGCCGCCGCCCGCCGGCGACTGCCTGATCTTCACGACGGCCTGCTGCAGGCTCGGACCCAGGTACCCGTAGTCGCGCCTGCAAACATTACATTAATATCTATACTAACTGCAGAAACATCACTATGTTATTTGAATGACATACTTTTACCAGTTATTTTGATTAAAAAACCAAACTAATAGACCGATTTTGATGGAAAAAAAACAATTCGGTTTATCATTGTGAGGTAAAAAATAGAGAAAAAGTACAACCGAATTGAGAATTTCCTTCTTTTTCGTAGTTAGATACGACAAAAAAAAAACCAAACAAAATTATAGCCAGTGTCACTCGGAATCATAGATAGATAGATAGATAGATTAATTCTTTATTGCTCACACCAAAGAAACATACATACAAAGGATTAAATAAATTAAATACTAGTGCACAAATTGCGGCCTTATCGCTAAAAAGCGATCTCTTCCAGGCAACGATACCCCATACAACCAAATCTGTTCAGGCATTTAGAAGTTATGGTGGAATAAAGAAGTGAGTTTCTTTATTCCACATAGGTACATGAACCCTGAAAACATACAACGCTCCTTTAGGCAGTCGTGTAAAAATACGAATATCTTGTGCAACTGACTTGTAGTCGTCGGGGTGATCGGGCGGCGCGCGCAGGTGTCGCACGACCGGCGCGAGCACTTTGAGCAGCTGGTGCTTGAGGTTGCCGGCCGCGAGCCGGTCCGCGCCGCCGATGCCGCTCAGCGCGCCCTCCAGCCGCTCGCCCAGCCACCGCACCCGCGGCAGTATGAACACCTGACACATCATTACACCACAGTGTTACTATTAACCTATTTACCGTATCCATTGTGAGTCGATTGACTAGTTGGCATAAAAAAGCTCACCAGACTATGGACCTGCAGGCTAATCATGTAACTGTTTGGGATCGCGATTTGTCATAATTGTCACTTGTCACTGTCACAGTATCACGATATCACGGAGGGATTTCTGTCGCTATCGTTAAATAAATAAAATAATAAATAAACGAACGAATGCATTGATTTCCTAATTATGTGAAGCAAATCCGTCGGTCTTTTGGCGTTTCGTCCTGCCCTGCAGGGTCAAATGAGTTTTAGCATGACAGTGACAAGTGACAATTATGACAAATCGCAATCCGAATCGCGATCCCGAACAGTTACATGATTAGCCTGCAGACTTGTCTGTCGTTGTCAAGTTTTTTTTATGTGCCATGTGTTATGCTGTTTTTGACTGCTAAGTATAGACAGCGCCATCTATCGAGTTGCTGAGAATAACTTTTTTTTAAACATGTTTAAAAATCTCCTATTTTCTGATTGTACAGAGCCGAGTTGGCGTCTCCACAGCTGGATCGAGTTGCAGTTTTAGTTTATTGAGGTAGTTGAGCAGTGCGTTTTCACATCACTACGAGCGACGCGACGTGAGCAAGATGGCGGATGCAAGTGAAATAATCTAACCGAATAATAATATAGAAACGGTTATTACAGTGATATTAAAGAGTCTTAATACTATTCTCGGCATCTACTACCGGCACATCGATAACAACGTAACAGTGCCTTCTTAGTTGTTAATTTATAAGTACAGTGTAGTACAGCAGTACAGTCTTAGAACATGTTGAACTTTTTCCAAAGCCAACAATCAGTTTATCAGTTTATTTGGTTGCACTTGTTGATTTCCAGTTAGTATTATGTATTACCCTCAAAGAAAACGAACGGAAACAGAGCCTTCAATGCTCCACGCCGCACTCAATGTTATTTTATAAGATAGAAGGGCAAACGAGCAAGTGAGTCTCCTGAGAGAAGGAGAGGAGCCTTATAGAAGTCACCGCCGCATATGGCCAGATAAATGCATTGCCGGTGCGTTACCTACTATTTAGGGTGAGGGTTATGTCAAACATTTGACAAGTAGTGTAGTGGTAGGAATCTACTGCAGTGTAGTGGTAAGCAAGCAAGTTCGTATAGGCTGAGTGGCCAGCCCTAGTGTCAGAGTTAATGTGCCGCCCGAAGGCCTCTAACATGGCTGACGGTTGTTGTTATAGAAACTAGAACAAACAACCGGGACCAACAATTTAACGTGTCATCCGACCCACGGTAGCGCTCAGAAAAATAAATGCCAATAATAATAATAAGTGTAGTGGTAGGACTCTACTGCAGAGTCCGCCTGGGGAAGTACCACACCTTTGCCAGTTATTCAACCGCCAAGCATTACTGTGTTCCGGTTTGAAGGGCAATGTTACCAGAGAAATTACTAGATATGAAGAGATTTAACATCTAATAACTCAGGGTGACCAGCGCAGTGCCGTGCGGCGCAGGATTGTGTTCGCAAGATCACAATTCTAGCACTGCTACTGTTAGTGGCAGGCGTGATGCTTACCACCAGGCGAAAGTCTTGCTAGACCGAACACAAATCAGTAAAAAAAAAATTTGTTAAGATTGGTCGTCGATGGTTATAAAGCTCCGACGCAGAATGCCCTTTCCTAAAATGTCTACTGCACGCAAAACGTCTCTTTCGCACAATGTCCCTTTCGTAAAATAATGGTGGTTTACCTTGACAACCTCCGGGCCGAGTTCTGCGAGGCCCTGCACGGCGCCGTACAGCGAGGCGAGCGGAGTCTTCTCGCTTTCCTTCATGGACGCCATCGAGGGCCCCACGCCGCTCTCGTTGTTAGTCTGCGACGGGCACTGCAGCGCTTTTGCGAATAATCTGCAACAAACAATACTTACTATAATGAGGTTCCACAAGCAAAACTTTTCGCAGATGGCGCGAGCGGCGGTCCGGATGTGGCAACATCAAGTTTTCTTGTTTATCGCTGCTTATATGTATCTGCTCTTGATGAAGGCGTTGTCGATAATCTAGTCCAAGGAACTGGGATACTGGGTACTGTGCCTTGTTTTAAGAATGTATGCAGCTGTTGACGGCCTGGAAATAGATTTGTAGGTAGGATAGGTAGGGTGTAAACAACTATCTATTGTTTACATTTTATGTTGGACAGAGCTTTAATTAGCAAGGCAAACGATTGCTGTACCCACACCGGTATATTGTGCAGATTCTCTCAAGGTTGGACCCATAGTAAAAGTTGTTCATAATGATGAGTACATACATACACCTTAGGTTTGTTGAACCTTTTTGTTACACATTGTATATCTACTGTGCTTTCATTATAAATATTATTATAAAATATTTTGTATTATTATAAATGTTATTTTGTAGTGATAGGACTCTACTGCTGAGTCCGACTGGGGAAGTATCACACCTTTGCCAGTTATTCAACTGCCAAGCAGTAGTGTAAGCATTACTGTGTTCCGATTCGAAGGGCAATGTTACCAGAGATATTACTGGGTATGAAGAGATTTAACATCTAATATCTCATGGTGACGAGCGCAGTGCGGTGCGGCACAGGATTGTGTTCGCAAGTTCACAATTCTAGCACTACTACTATTAGTGGCAGGCGTGACGCTTACCACCAGGTGAAAGTCTTAGTCGTCTCGTCACTTAAATGTATTGAAAAAAAATTAAAAAAATAAGACAAGTGATAAAGCGCGTTCTGAGACCTCGTGACTCTAGTCTGCAGGTTGTTGGTGGAGGTGTTGAAGGTCTTGCAGATCTGCGCCATGAGGCGCGCGGCGAAGTCCCGCAGCGCCCAGTGGTTGTCCATCTCGGGCCGCAGGCACAGCTGCCGCGACACGATGCACGTCGACACCGACGGGATCAGCTCGTGTAGCTACACACAACCATTTAGCTATACATAAAATATTTTTGGCCGTGGTTACGTCTTAAAACTGCATCCAGACACCGGAGGACGGGCAGCAGCGTCCTCTCGGTTAACGGTGGTGAGCATTCTGGGATCCCCAAGCCGCCTGCAGAGCGACATTATAACAATACGGAGGGCATATAAGGGGCAGGTCTTCGTCCCGCACTGGACGTCTTTTGTCTGATGATGATGACATTTTTGAGCAAATAAGTAAAAAAAAACCCAAGAACAAAAGCAAAAAAAAGAAAAGAAGAAGAAAGACGTGATGACGTGACGATTACCACCAGATGAAAGTCTTACTCGTCTCGTCACTTGAATGGTTAGAAAAAAAAGAAAAAAATTACAAAAAAAAAACACTGAAAAACTAACCTAATACTGTCATCGACCGGATCCCAGAATAATACAACTAAAACTAGGCTATACGTATACATATAATCATTAATTCTAATACCATTTCTACTAGATATTGTTTTATGATTGAACACTTAAACATGACATTTTAATCAGAATCTAAACCGAGGAGAAGGTGATCGCTAAACAAATGTTTCCATTATTTACTGAATTAAATAGATACTCACATATTTTTCCAGATACAGCGATTGGTTGTCAAGCAGAGCTTTTACCATTCGCATTAGATAAATAAGCAATGCCAGATTGTTCTGCACAACATTGACTTTCACGCCTTCAGAGATGAATGTACACATTCTCGGCAGCATCTCATGAAGGCCTGGATCACATGCAAGGGATTGGAGGGCTTCCTGCAAAAATACAATATTCAGTTATCGTTACCAAGCTCTCTTTCTTAACCTCTGCTTAACTTTACAACACACTAAATAAAAAAATAAAAAAATCATACAGCGCCATCTATCCCCAAACCAAGCAGAGGTTTTTATATGGAAACCAGATAGCTGCAGTTGGCAACTCCACCACCCACTCGTACAAATCGGACCAATTTTGTAGGAATACCTTGCTATGGAAATACATCTCCACGCTGACAAGAAAAGCTTTATTTTTCTCTCCAGGCAATACTGGGGAATATATGTCAGAGGGACAAATTCATACAATCATCTTTCTCACACCGAATCAGTTCCAGGGTTGCTAGTATTTAGAACTATTTGCGATAGTGGCGCCCCTATTCATTTCTACTCTTTTTTGGAATGCCTTGTATTTTGTGGGGAACAGCATTGCATTCTGGTAGCACTGAGTATAGACTGATTCAAACTTAATGGCGGGTGCGAAGTGCGCTGCAAGCGGGACCTTGCGATTGTGCGCACACATGCCAAATTTTTGCATCTGCGCAGCGTCTCGCACCTAAGTTCACAGTCGCCATTAAGTTTGAATCAGCCAGTAAGCGCAGAAATATTTATGAAAGGAGGTCAGTATTAATATGAATCTAAACCAGTTCAACTTACAGCGCGCCTGCCCTCGTCGCTGCCCACACAGGCTTCCGTGATCTCTTTGTAGTAAAGCTGTTGTTCAACGCTCAACTCATGAGTAGCGAGCTGCTTCACATGAACCGACTCTGATGCTTTCAGCCGAGCTGCCTTGCCACACATCGGTTTACCTGGTAAATAAAAAAAAACTCCAATAAAATTGTCTTCTTTCTTGTAACTTTTGATCAAGAAACTAAACAATCTGTCGAAAATTGATTATAACTTTTAGGGTTTGGTCATATCTCATCTCCTCAGTGCGGCGCTGGCTTCGTGAAACGGTATATTGCGACGCGGTATCACATAGTCTACGACGCAACGTAGCACCGTGCCCCGATTATACGATATATTTTTGCCTCACAAATCGTTCGTGAATGACAATGACATCGGCCGCCGGTTGGCCGTCCTATGTCACAACCGCGGCCACGCCATCGTGCCTTTCGTGTTTACGGCGCGGTGGTACGACGTTTCACTGTTTCGGCGGCGCAACGGGGAGATGACGAACGCAAGTCTGTCTAAGGCTTAGACAGACTTGCGTTCGTCTTTCGAACACGAAGACGAGTAAAGGACCGAGCACAATATGCCGGGCCACAGCGAGTTGGATCATTGCGCGACGGAATCTGCGAGTGCGATACGGCCCGCCTCGCGTCGCTCTGTCGCGGCAATGCCAGCATAGTGTGCGATACTTCATAATGAAATTTAAGTGAGTAAATTGAACATGAAATCCGTCAATGCGCTGCGGCACGTCACTAATGTGCTAAGCAAGCATTTTTCGTTGTGATGCGGCCCGCTCCGTCCCGCTGCGGCCCGAGGAAACAATATTTCGGGAGTTTTGGCGGGAAAACGGAAAAATCGTGTCGCTGCATTCTATTATTTTCTTAAACTTGTGTTTTTCTCGAATTAATGATCATAAATGGTGGCGTTTTATTAATTGAGTCAGAATTACATGGGCAAGTTATATATTTTGGTGAAGCATATGATGTTTTCATAACTCCGTAAAGCTTATAGTTAAGTCGCCACAACTTTACTTGTGATGTTTTCATAACTCCGTAAAACTTATAGTAAAGTCGCCACAACTTTACTTGGGCATGACTTCGACTCGACTGTGACTAAGTGTGATTATGAGACATATATATTCGATACTTGATACTCTAAAAACTTTAAAATGCTTATTGATATTGATAGGTACTTGACATTGGCAGAATGCACAAAGTGCTATGCCATAATTAAAGAAAGAGGAAGAAACAATATTTCGACCATAGTGTTCATAATTTAAGTTTACAGTAAGGACTGACCTGCAGCATCTTTATTTGTAGGTTTGCTCAGTTTTGTGATCGGATCTACGGATTCTAGTTTTTGAGCTTCCTTTGATAGAGGTGGAGGATTTTCAGGCACTGTGGGCTGTACTCCATCGACACTCAGCCAATGTGCTCGAACTGATACATCAAGAGGAACCTTAGGCGGAGGTGCAGATAAGATCTCGGACAAATCAATCTCTTTCTCTTCAATAAAATGTAGCTCCCTCCCACCACCAGATGCGTATCGGAATGGCAAGGAATCCGGTTGCAGAAATCCATACTGAGCCTGAAAATTTACACACATTTCTTTGTTACTTTATTCCAAATTTTTTTAAACCAGTAAAGATTATGACCTTAAGTTATGTTATTAAATACAGATAATACCATTGTCCTGGACATGAGTAATTTTTTTTAAAATGCTTTTTGTAATGATGAGACGAGCGAGATGTTCGCCTGGTGGTAAGCCTGCCCTTAACAGTAGCAGGTGAACTTGCGAACAAATTCCTGCGCCAGACTGCACTGCACTCGTCATCCGCTCCCTTTGATATTAGATGTCAAATCCCTTTACACCCAATAATTTTTCTGGTAACATTATTCTTCAAACCGAAACAATGCTTGCAATGCAAATGCTTGCACAATTTTGCTTGGCGGTTGAGTAACTGGCAAAGGTGTGGTACTTCCCCAGGCGGACTCTGCATTAGAGTCCTACCAGTACAAAAATGAATATTGCGAATCTGCCAACCTGTACCGGGCCAGCATAGTGAAGTATAGCCTAATCGCCCTTCTAGAGCAGACCTATGGCGTGCAATGAGAAGTTAAAGGTTGATTTCTTCTGAGCCAGTATGCCCTATTGTAGACTGCATCTTTGCTTAAAATATTATCAGGCATGACATAGGCCAAATGCAGCCCCAATAATCAATTAAAATAGTATTTACAACTGTTTTAAACTATACCGGTTGTGCATTACAGTTATATCATTAATTCCGGAATATTTACCGTGATTACGTACACTGTGCATACAACTGCACCGAAATATCAGGAGCTTGTTTCACAACATAACCGTGGTGAATATATCCCATAAATAAACATAGAACTGCATAACTGTTTCATATTCACCTAGTATAATTTTATTTTACTATAGCCAATATATTGTTATAGTTAGTATAATAACCTCCATATTCTTTGTCTTCAAAGCAAAGTCAATATCAGTAATTGAAAGCTTCTGCCTCTTGGAATGGTGCATAAACTTCATAGCATCTTGTATAAGCACTTTCAGGCGGTATGTAACATCATCTGCCAAATCTTTTGCAGCATCGTCTCCTAGATTTGCAATCCCTACACTCTCAGCTATCACTTTCATGGAATCCAGTGACATAGAGGACGAGTATGAAAAATCCGGTGATTCTGCCATTTTAATAAATCTGAAAAATAACTAAATGTATTTCTATAATGTAATTTAGGTAAAGACATGTGACGTTTTGGCCTAGTTCATACAAGGAGGTATGGGAAATATGTACCACTAGTTCACCTGCTTTTGGGAAATGTCTTAAATCAAAGACAAAAAATAGTGGCAAGACAGAGAGTAGAATAAGAAGGGGTTTGAACATTTTTCCATGGCAGCTGGCAATTATCCAGCCGATTATCCATCCTGATTTTCTTTCAACGTTTCCACGCATGATGAAATTAGTATAAATAGAAGTATTATTAAGTGATATTAGTAGAAATAGGGTAGAAGGAGGGGGATTTGTATTTGCTGCATAATTAAAATTGAGTTTCTGGTATGATTATAGTGCACACTATTAGATATAAAAAACTAATAATAAACACTGGTAAACTGGGAGTCAGCATCGTGTTATGGATTTATTGATTATTTCTAATAATAAGTAATCAATATACCAAAATGCCAAATTTGCCAACATGTATTTTAACAATTTTATATTTTTTTTATCTATGCACATTTGGTGCCTTGATGCTGACTCGCACTGCACTCTCTGCGACAATGGGTGCAGAGAGGACAGGTGTATATTTTTGCAATGCATGCATGCATTATCAGCCTGTTGCTAGTACACTGCTCAACATAGGCATACCCTCAAAGGGCATTGGGGCCACTGATTTACGAACTTGCGAAGCGGACTCCTGCAAGTGTAGGGCTCTCACCTGACACGACGAATATCTAGGAGTAATTTGTATCCTGTAGGTAACACGCACGAAACATGTCTTCCACCCCAAACAACTTAAATATTTCACAGATGTACTTCGAATTCCAGCCCAATTTTAATAAAACTAATAAATATTACATTGCAGATCGGGAGGCAATAATGTACGACACAAATAATGTACGGCATAATAATACACAGCATGATAATTGGTGTACATGTACATTGTACATCGTGTATTGTGCTGTGTAATATCGTGCTGTGCAATATCATGCCGTACATTATCAGCTCATGCACACCCCGTTTTTGTACAGACTTATGGCCTTTATTTTTCATTATTACGAGCCTGAGCTGTCCCAATGTTGGGCAAAGGCCTCCCTACCCTCTTTCCATATGTCTCTGTCCAGAGCTACAACGGACCAGTCGGCCTTACCTAAAATTAATCTCGATTCTCTTAGTCACTGCTTAAACTTCTCTGTCCTTTTCTAGCACGTGAACTTCACGTCAGAGAGAAGATGGCAGAGCATCTTAAGCAGTGACTAACGGTTGAAAAGTTTTTTTAAGTAAGGCAGTGTGTTTTAGGTAAGGTATATTTGGGGCCTTACTTAAAAACGCGGCTCAAACTTTGTCAACTTATCACTGACGTGAAGTTGCACGTGCTAGAAAAGGACAGAGAAGTTTAAGCAGTGATAGGTTGAAAAGTTTTTTTTAAGTAAGACTGTTACGGCCTTACTTAAAAAAACTTCTCAACTAGTTAGTCACTGCTTAAGATGCTCTGCCATCTTCTCTTTGACGTGAAGTTCACGTGCTAGAAAAGGACAGAGAAGTTTAAGCAGTGACGTACTAAGTAAAGTATTGATTTACCAATTCTCTCTGTGTGCCTTGGCTATAATATCGCACGTCTTATCTGAAATGCAAATGCGAAAATACTGGCACATGCATGAACCTATCTAGGTTCATGGGCACATGTTACCTATTCAAACAAATAGCAACTCTAAGCTGCGGGGCTATAAGGCTAAAAGTGTTATGTGTACAAAATCCTCTGTTTCTTTGATAAAAGATTATTTATTGGATCCTTTATTAGTAGTAAAAATGAATATTTTTATTATGAAAAGATAGTAAGTAAGCACCATAGGTAAGCACTTCATTCAAAATTTGAAGTGCTTACTATCTTTTCTTAGTAAACATATTAATAAATGACAAACGGAAGCGGAACTTTTTTTTTTTTTTTTTTCTTAGTTCTTGGCATCGCACGTTGTGCATTCTGCCAGTGTCAAGTTTATGATTTTTTCAAATATTTATATGTAAATCAAGTCAAATATGTAATGATATCACAGTCAGTCACACGAAATTAGTCATAGTCGAGTCCAAGTCATGCCCTAGTAAAGTTGTGGCGACTTTACTATGAGCTTCTACGGAGTTTTGAAAACAACACAAAAAGACATGTTTCACCACATTATATCACTTGCCCACACTCGTGCATGTAATTCAACACTCAATGAACAAAACACCACCATTTTTAATCATTAATTCGCGAAAATACACAAGTTTAAGAAAATAATAGAATGCAACGACATGATTTTTCCGTGTTCCCGCCAAAACTCCAAAAGCGGAACTTTGTAACGATGAAATAATTCAAATAAAATGTAAGTTGCAATTGTAAAAAATTCTACCTATGAAATGGGAAAAACATAGTTCACCATAATATCAGTATTACATTAATTTGTTGATGCTGTTCGAGCAATTAATCATTGGCAGAAAAAGCAAAACATTACAAGATAGATTATATTCTATAGCATTTAAACTAGACAAGGCAAAACTCACGCTGTTATTTAGTTCAGGAGTGAAACTAAAAATATTCTGCCTCCGCCTTCCTTCCGATTCCTTCCTCACCGTCCTGACTGGCGCGTACACCGTATCGTATCGCCTTTGAACGGGGCGAAAAAACTGACTAGCGATAGAACGAAGCGTACCTGCTTGTATACGTATTGAGTTGGCGTACTACCGTACCGTACCGAACGGCGGCGTCCAAATTAAAGTTTTTGTATCGCGACGCTGATACGAAATGGAGTACGGTACGGGCAAAAGAACATAATTTGGACGCAGCTTAGATGCTCGACGTTTCACCGTAACGTACACTAGAGGTGAGCATGATACGCTTACAGTATTGCTGGCGGTTGCTGCTTACGGCTGCTTATTGCTGATTGCTCGGATCGCTGTACTGCCGTTTCGAATGCTCGCATTATTGTAACATGTTATTGTTACGATAGGGTATAGGTGTGTAGGGAGAGGCCTTCGTCCAGCAGTGGACGTCTTCCGGCTGTTGATGTGTGTGTGTGTTATTGTTACGATGAAATGTTGCCGGTCTTAACTTGACTTCTTAGGTTTATGGCTTTTGCGTCACAATTTTGTTAATGTTCGTTTCGTGATAGTTTCGTAAACTGTAAATATTATAAGATAGCGAAGCGAAATAATGCTTGCTTCGTATATACGGATTCACGGAATCTCAGTTGGTCGCTATGTTAAAACAATGTGGTAAATTTTGAAGGCTTTAGTTGACAGTTCTAAACTAATTAAAATAATGCTATCACTTTTTTACTAGGCATGTTAGCTAAGGACAGCAATTCTTTAGTACTGTCAACGTATACCTTCAAAATTGATCACATTGTCTAGACAAATCCCACTTCATATTCTGTCATAAATATGTGTACATATGGCCTTACTTAAAAAAACTTTTCAACCGTTATTCACTGCTTACGATGCTCTGCCATCTTCTCTCTGGCGTGAAGTGTAACATGCAAGAACAAGACAGAGAAGTTTAAGCAGTGACTAAGAGAATCGAGATTATTTTAGGTAAGGCCGATAATGTGGTAATTAAAGTATAACCTGGTAACCCTAACTGAAACAAAAAAATGACGAAGTCCGATTGAATGTCGATCTATAACCCCACGCGATTTTTCTCTGTGAAAAGCCATTAATGTAGATTGTGTTGTGATTAATCGTGGAAAATGTATAGAAATAAAAAAGACGTCGACAAATATGTAGAAAGCTTATTGTCTAAGCTTCCTCCAAAAGAGGTAAGGAGTAAAGCAAAGGTTACCTACCATTTTCTCGAAGAATGAATTTACTTGTGTGACTGACGTTATACCTTAAATTTGTTGTTTCAGTTCAAAACTCGAGCATTTTCAGTAGCGCGTTTATACTTTGATGTGGGAGATTACGCCAATTGCCAGAAATATGTCGAGCAATATCTCACTCAAAAGGACAACAATGCTGCGGCCTACAAACTCCTCGGACAGGCTCTGCAAAAACTGGGCCAAAAAGATAGGGCCCTGGAACAATACAAAACCTCTCTAGACATAGATTCGACTCAGACAAGTACCATTTTGGATAGTAAGTATACTCCATTATCATTAAAACCATGAAATAGGTATTTATTTACATGGTCATGAAGTTTATGCTTTTAAGTACCATGTGTTATCAGCAAACTCAGACTTCATATTTTTGAGAACGCTATAATTACTATAAGTTCATTTTCATATAACTGCCAATGCTTATGGTAAATGCTAACTTCTTTCTTAGCTATCTTAATGGTTCATGTAATCAGGCCGCAGTCTATCGGGATTAGACTCTAGGCTTATGTCTCGGCGTACATCTTCCTGCAAGGGATGTACAACAAATACAGGCGCTGGACACTTACTCTCACCAACATAATTATAAGTAGAGAGGAATAGTATAAGTTGAAGATTATTCAGTAGTTTGGATATACTATTTGCACATCTTTTAGGAGCTACACACAAGTTATTGGCCCCAAATTGCAGCTTTGCTATCTCTACATCTCTACAACTAACAAATTGATTGGGTTATATTTTAATTTAAACACAATCTTCAAGTTATATAATAAGTTATTATATTTTTTCATTATATTGAATTGCACATAATATAAAGCAAAATCGAATACAATTTTTTTTTTTTTTTTTTTTTTTTTCAATTTATTTATTACCAAATTAACTTAACTAACACTTTTTTTTTCCATAACACAATATATTGGCAGCTGTACTAGGTAACCCTGTATTACAGCTACCACGATTCTACCTCCAGCTTATGTCCCTAAAATGATATAAAGTTATTTTTGGCATAATTTTTTACAAAAAAATATAATAAGAATCGCCTGGCTGAAATACCCAGTACAATTGGATCATCATCATCAACAACCGGAACATGTCCACTGCTGAACTAAGACCTCCCCCTTAAAAGGGAGGGGTTGCCATAATCCCCACACTTGGCAGGCGGCTTGTAATTGGATAGTAATATTGAAATAAAAAAATGTGTTTTCAATGTTTTTTTTACAGAGATGACTTGGGGGTTAAATGGGGGATGAAACTTTGTATGAAAGGTTCTTTGCTTTTGAAAATTGGTATTTGGAATAGACTTCTTAAAACAAAAACAATAATATTTTTAGCAAGAGTTGAAAATGGGGAATGTAACCCAACGGTATGGAAGATATTAGAGACAAGGAGGAGTTTCTTCCGTACACAGCCAGAGTTGAGGGGCGACCTCTAGTGTAAAACAAAAAACTATTAGGTACAAAAGGATAATAAGAGTATATTATTCCTAATTATTTATAAGATGTTGGTGAAAGGAAGTGTCCAGCATCTATGTCACTTTCCTACTCTTAATCTATATTCATTCCTAAAATCCTGTAGATTCATTGTTCAGTTAGGTTAGGTAGGCTGCAAATGTTGTACTTATGAGTTTGTATGTAAAGAGAGGGTAAATATATGTACATATAAAAAGCAGATAAAGATTATGTATATGGGTTTCCACCCGGATGCCTCAATAAGTCAAGGTGATATAACAAATAGGGATTGCAATCGCACAATAGCGTAGTGCTCGTGGAGTAGCTTGTCTAGGTGATTCTAAACGATCACCGATATTAAGCAACGGACGGTCCGGTCAGTCTTCGGATGGGTGACCGTGAGTGGTATTTATTTCTGAGCGCTACCGTGGGTCGGATGACGCGTTAAATTGTTGGTGCCGGTTGTTTGTTCTAGTTTCTATAACAACAACCGTCAGCTATGTCAGGGGCCTTCGGGCGCCACATTAACTCTGCCACTAGGGCTGGCCTCTCAGCCTATACGAACTTACCTTTTTTTTATCACGCAAAACGGGATCACGCATTCCCGCGGGATTCCGTTGCTTTTATTAATCTGCTGGATCCCGCATCATCAAAGAGCGCATCATAGAAGCCGAGAGAGTGTTTTCAGCATCAGGATATATAGGAGTTCACTCAGAAGCAGGTTCTGAGATGATACATTAAATGCCATTTGCTTCTTAAGAGCGTATTTTCAAAATGTTTCACCATACGCATAGGTTGCAATCATAATAATCCCAAGTGGCATTCGGGGTTCTATATAAGATGTCTAGTCGTTCACATGTACTCCACAAGCTGTGTAAGTCAGCTGTATAAGAACTGTATAGCTCTTATAGAACCAGTTTGGGCACAAATTAGACAGCCTTAAGTTCACTATGGCTGTACATTAGCAGTATAATAGCATTATAATAGCAGTTTAAGTAGTAACATCGGACTTAAGGCTGACTTACGGCACTATATGGGACGCAGTGTGAACCATACAACGTACATGAGTGTAATAAAGAGTAACAAGTGGCTAAATATACAGCCTTCACAGTTAATTTAATATATAAAAATCCGACAGTGCTGCCTAAAATTCACGTGTGTCCTAAATTATTTCTTATTTTATTATAATTATTCCTCATCATTAGTTTTGGTTTTGTGTGTGCCAGAAAGCGGATATCAATTGGATAAAAATTTATGATAACACGCGGTATAAGTACCTGTTTTAAATACTTAATAATGTTAAAGCCTATGGGAATGCAACTTAATCGTGAAATGTATACATATTTACAGCTAAAATATTCACGCGCCTCTGTAAAAAAGCGATATTCATTTTAAAATATTTAAAACTGGCTGAGAGGAAATCTACAATTTTCATTTTTTGATATTATATTGGCATAATTCTACTACGGTAATTAATTATAACATGAAACCAAAACTCAATCGCTCTATCTGCGTATTTTGTGATAAATCTGCATGATAATTTTGGAGATTTATTTGGTAAATATTTTAGGTTACGTAGAACAAAATGGTGGAAATTAAATATACAGCTATGTGAACTGTTATAACTCCAATTTAATGCGGTGAGCATATATATAGGTTCACATGTGTTCTGTTAGAATGCTGTTATCTGTATGAAGTCCCACATTTGTACCACTACAGAGCCAATGTCTATAAATTTATTCTAATGTGAACTTATTTACAGCTTTAAGATGTAGTTCAGGTCAATTGTGTATCATCGTTTAATTCTTTCATTAAACTGAAATTTTAGAGATCCGCAATAATAATTATTGTCCGTTAAATCGCCTAGCCCAGGTACTAATAAGTCAAGTATGAATACCTAAACTACAAATTTTGTAACAACCTAACAACCACCAGCTTGTGGGATAAGTGTAATAGAATATCACATTCACATTCATGTTCAGCTTACAGCAAATAAGAGTAGTACTTGTGGACAAATAAACTGCTATTGATGTTAATGGACAACACATATAGTCCTTTTAACAGCCTACAGTACACATGAGCACCATTTAAACACTTCTGTACAGTTGGTAAAAAAAGGTTATTTTAATGATTACAAACAAGTCCTACTACAGCTACTAGCTGTATAACAGTCTAAAACAAGTAAACATAACAGCCTTTGGCTTTATAAATGACCACGTGTGTTCTATTAAAATGCTAGCTCTATATCATCGTACAAGTAGGCCGTTAAACAGCGGTTGCCGCATCTCTACCCTCCTATAATGCTCTTAGTCAGACGGCTGACTAAAGGATAGTTGTTAGAGTATTATAAAACCAACAATCGTATAAAAGTATAACTCTACACTCCTATAAGTCCCTTAGACAGGTATAGGTGTTATTAATCGCAATAATGCAGCTTATACATCACGAGTGAACTGTAATAATGCTTCAAGTACACCTGGGAACTAAATGTGTACTCTTAAATGGAGTAAAATGCTATTTGGGATAGCATCTAAGTGAAAGTTGTGATTTGGTTATTACCCAAATAGCATTTTACTCCATTTAAGAGTACACATTTAGTTCCCAGGTGTACTTGAAGCATTATTACAGTTCACTCGTGATGTATAAGCTGCATTATTGCGATTAATAACACCTATACCTGTCTAAGGGACTTATAGGAGTGTAGAGTTATACTTTTATACGATTGTTGGTTTTATAATACTCTAACAACTATCCTTTAGTCAGCCGTCTGACTAAGAGCATTATAGGAGGGTAGAGATATGGCAACCGCTGTTTAACGGCCTACTTGTACGATGATATAGAGCTAGCATTTTAATAGAACACACGTGGTCATTTATAAAGCCAAAGGCTGTTATGTTTACTTGTTTTAGACTGTTATACAGCTAGTAGCTGTAGTAGGACTTGTTTGTAATCATTAAAATAACCTTTTTTTACTATCTGTACAGAAGTGTTTAAATGGTGCTCATGTGTACTGTAGGCTGTTAAAAGGACTATATGTGTTGTCCATTAACATCAATAGCAGTTTATTTGTCCACAAGTACTACTCTTATTTGCTGTAAGCTGAACATGAATGTGAATGTGATATTCTATTACACTTATCCCACAAGCTGGTGGTTGTTATTAGGTTGTTACAAAATTTGTACTTTAGGTATTCATACTTGACTTATTAGTACCTGGGCTAGGCGATTTAACGGACAATAATTATTATTGCGGATCTCTAAAATTTCAGTTTAATGAAAGAATTAAACGATGATACACAATTGACCTGAACTACATCTTAAAGCTGTAAATAAGTTCACATTAGAATACATTTATAGACATTGGCTCTGTAGTGGTACAAATGTGGGACTTCATACAGATAACAGCATTCTAACAGAACACATGTGAACCTATATATATGCTCACCGCATTAAATTGGAGTTATAACAGTTCACATAGCTGTATATTTAATTTCCACCATTTTGTTCTACGTAACCTAAAATATTTACCAAATAAATCTCCAAAATTATCATGCAGATTTATCACAAAATACGCAGATAGAGCGATTGAGTTTTGGTTTCATGTTATAATTAATTACCGTAGTATAATTATGCCAATATAATATCAAAAAATGAAAATTGTAGATTTCCTCTCAGCCAGTTTTAAATATTTTAATATGAATATCGCTTTTTTACAGAGGCGCGTGAATATTTTAGCTGTAAATATGTATACATTTCACGATTAAGTTGCATTCCCATAGGCTTTAACATTATTAAGTATTTAAAACAGGTACTTATACCGCGTGTTATCATACATTTTTATCCAATTGATATCCGCTTTCTGGCACACACAAAACCAAAACTAATGATGAGGAATAATTATAATAAAATAAGAAATAATTTAGGACACACGTGAATTTTAGGCAGCACTGTCGGATTTTTATATATTAAATTAACTGTGAAGGCTGTGTATTTAGCCACTTGTTACTCTTTATTACACTCATGTACGTTGTATGGTTCACACTGCGTCCCATATAGTGCCGTAAGTCAGCCTTAAGTCCGATGTTACTACTTAAACTGCTATTATAATGCTATTATACTGCTAATGTACAGCCATAGTGAACTTAAGGCTGTCTAATTTGTGCCCAAACTGGTTCTATAAGAGCATTATAGCAAGCTATACAGTTCTTATACAGCTGACTTACACAGCTTGTGGAGTACATGTGAACGACTAGACATCTTATATAGAACCCCGAATGCCACTTGGGTACCCAAATAGCATTTTACTCCATTTAAGAGTACACATTTAGTTCCCAGGTGTACTTGAAGCATTATTACAGTTCACTCGTGATGTATAAGCTGCATTATTGCGATTAATAACACCTATACCTGTCTAAGGGACTTATAGGAGTGTAGAGTTATACTTTTATACGATTGTTGGTTTTATAATACTCTAACAACTATCCTTTAGTCAGCCGTCTGACTAAGAGCATTATAGGAGGGTAGAGATATGGCAACCGCTGTTTAACGGCCTACTTGTACGATGATATAGAGCTAGCATTTTAATAGAACACACGTGGTCATTTATAAAGCCAAAGGCTGTTATGTTTACTTGTTTTAGACTGTTATACAGCTAGTAGCTGTAGTAGGACTTGTTTGTAATCATTAAAATAACCTTTTTTTACTATCTGTACAGAAGTGTTTAAATGGTGCTCATGTGTACTGTAGGCTGTTAAAAGGACTATATGTGTTGTCCATTAACATCAATAGCAGTTTATTTGTCCACAAGTACTACTCTTATTTGCTGTAAGCTGACCATGAATGTGAATGTGATATTCTATTACACTTATCCCACAAGCTGGTGGTTGTTATTAGGTTGTTACAAAATTTGTACTTTAGGTATTCATACTTGACTTATTAGTACCTGGGCTAGGCGATTTAACGGACAATAATTATTATTGCGGATCTCTAAAATTTCAGTTTAATGAAAGAATTAAACGATGATACACAATTGACCTGAACTACATCTTAAAGCTGTAAATAAGTTCACATTAGAATAAATTTATAGACATTGGCTCTGTAGTGGTACAAATGTGGGACTTCATACAGATAACAGCATTCTAACAGAACACATGTGAACCTATATATATGCTCACCGCATTAAATTGGAGTTATAACAGTTCACATAGCTGTATATTTAATTTCCACCATTTTGTTCTACGTAACCTAAAATATTTACCAAATAAATCTCCAAAATTATCATGCAGATTTATCACAAAATACGCAGATAGAGCGATTGAGTTTTGGTTTCATGTTATAATTAATTACCGTAGTATAATTATGCCAATATAATATCAAAAAATGAAAATTGTAGATTTCCTCTCAGCCAGTTTTAAATATTTTAATATGAATATCGCTTTTTTACAGAGGCGCGTGAATATTTTAGCTGTAAATATGTATACATTTCACGATTAAGTTGCATTCCCATAGGCTTTAACATTATTAAGTATTTAAAACAGGTACTTATACCGCGTGTTATCATACATTTTTATCCAATTGATATCCGCTTTCTGGCACACACAAAACCAAAACTAATGATGAGGAATAATTATAATAAAATAAGAAATAATTTAGGACACACGTGAATTTTAGGCAGCACTGTCGGATTTTTATATATTAAATTAACTGTGAAGGCTGTGTATTTAGCCACTTGTTACTCTTTATTACACTCATGTACGTTGTATGGTTCACACTGCGTCCCATATAGTGCCGTAAGTCAGCCTTAAGTCCGATGTTACTACTTAAACTGCTATTATAATGCTATTATACTGCTAATGTACAGCCATAGTGAACTTAAGGCTGTCTAATTTGTGCCCAAACTGGTTCTATAAGAGCATTATAGCAAGCTATACAGTTCTTATACAGCTGACTTACACAGCTTGTGGAGTACATGTGAACGACTAGACATCTTATATAGAACCCCGAATGCCACTTGGGTAGTCATTATATGAATAAGACTGAATTAAAAATATATAACTGTTGTTAGGAGTACCTAAGGGTAAAATTATTAAACTATGCCAAACATTTATCTGACAGAGATGAATCTAACAAAACAGATTACTAATTACTTATACTTAATTATTAGTAAAGAAATAATTTCTGTTGCTTAATATAATAAATGTTAGTAAAACGTGTTTTTACACAAAAATCTGCAAGTAGTTTCAATTAGATTTTATAACATAATTTCAAAGATGCGGGATCCCACGTGATTGAATGAGCTGCGGGATTGCAATCCCTATTAACGAACCATCAACCAACAAAATACTTACCAAGGTACCTAGCTTTTGGAATTTGTTATTGAATTTATAGTTACACTTTTTTTTTAGTTTGTGAGCTTCTTGCTGATGATGACCTGAACATTGAACCAGGACGGGCACGGTATTGGTGTGAAAAAGCTGAAGCTACTTTCCCAAGGCATCCCATCACTTTCCGTCTTCGCGAGAAACTGGTCACCTTGTCTAATCCAGATCCTGAAGCACTAGTTAAGTTGCTGACAGCAGAGATGGCAGTGAGACCTAAGGATGCTTCACTCCATGTCCGTCTAATTAAGCATTACCTCAATATCAATAAAAACACTGAAGCCTTTGAACACAGTTGCAAAGTAGAGTTCAGCAATGACAATTTCATCAACAACTTTGCTTGGTATGAAGTTTTAGATGAACTTCTTAAACACAATATAGGTAAAGCTAATCTAAATTGGCTTTATCAGTTACTTTTGCTAACAGTCCGGGAACGTTTATGTGTGTTAAGTTTGACTGAAACACCGACTGGTCCTACTAAAAGCCTAGTAGAATCTAATGAACTACTCCATGCATATGACCAAGCTCTAGAAATTGTAGCTAAAACTGGAGCTCCTTCAGGGTTTGCCGAGTTTCATGCAAATTTGTTACAACATCACAGAGGTCAGTTTGTTTTTCATGCTGCAACATTTTTACTGAAGAAAGCTAAAAAAGATCAACTTAGCTGGCGAGATGCTAATAAAGCAGCTGCTCCATTAATGTTGATAGCTTCGCAAATTGTGCCTTTAGATTCTAAAGCTAACTGGCTGATAAATGCTTCTGAGAAGATACTAAATGCAGTAAACCGATGGTATACAGAAGGAACGTACAGGTGTTCTCAGTCAGGCCATTACTTGATTTCAAATTTCCAAGACAAGAATCAATCGTTTTTGGATCAAGTATCTCAATGCTGCTCTGAGACACACTGGAAAGATAAATTGTATGCCATATTGTTTTCAAACAGGAATCAGTTGGCAAAAATAAAGACCTCGCATTTTGTGACAAATGCTTTCAATGTTCCAATGCTTAGATTGCCTAGAAAAATTGAAGTGGAGGCCTATGATGGTGATGCTCAAAAATTATATGGTAACTCTCTCCACCATTTTGTTTGGATTTTACTAAACTACAAGAATTTAACACACTTCAAATGCACACTGTTTGATATGCTCACACCGACAGTAACAAGTTGTGGACCAGAAACATTGAATAAATTGGACATCCATGCATTTTTGTATTGTGCTGTTCTAACCACGCGTCAGCAAAGAGCTAATGAGGTGTCATATGTGTCTTCAGAAAAGCCAAATACCCTGCCGGCTAATATTACAGACTTACTGTGTCCTCTGTCTCAAATGAAATGGTGGGATTGTGCTTATAAATTCAGTCAAAATGTTTTGGGCACTGAATTAACAGATATTCGTGCAACATTAAGCCGTGGTATTGAAGTAGTTCGTTGTATTGACAACCATGGACTGGATGCAGAATTGCTTTGTGTGCTTGGGCGTATATTTAGTGAAAGGGCAAAAACAACCACATCTGTTGAAGAAAAAGCACACTTAGAATTGAGAGCTTGCTTGTATTATCGATCTGCAATACCACTGCTGGAGAAACTTAAAAGCAAGATTATGGTGAAAGTCAGTGAAAAACGAATGTTTGACTATACACACACAGAACTGGGAACCAGAGAGCTTAAAGGACTATTAGAAGAGAGTAAACTGTTTGTGGCCATTAATCATTTAAACGATTCTGAATATGAGAAAACCATAGAGATCCTCTCAAATGTGAAGTCAGTCCAGGCATATTATCAGCTGGCACAAACATTTAAAAAAGTCGCCCAACAAGAAAATTATGTATCTTCTGAGGTTTCCAAGCCAAAGAATGCTGCACTACTTGCAAAGGCTAAAAACTATGCTTATAAAGCACTAGATCTTTTAAAAGATTCAGATACAAACAAGAACAATCCTTTGTATATAGACGTACAAGAAATCATAGAAGATATAGAGGTTCAGATCAATAAAATAGATCCAGATTTATCAAACACTATGAATGATGTTGATGGGAAATATTCCTCTGATGAAAATGTTTCCTGTAGAAGTGAACCAATGAGAATGAATAACCATATGCTCCGTAATTTAAGTTCAACTCCAAAGGCTCCATCAAATTCTAACATGACTAACTACAGAACTGCTATAGATTCACAAATACTCGAGATAACGCGAATGGATCAACAGCATCTGGATCGAATCGAACATGAAATAAAGAACTTACAAAAAAAAGACTCAACTATATCTGACTTTATGGCTGAAACTAAGGATTGGTTTGATGAAAATCGAAAATTAGGAAACCAAATCATGAGCACTATTACTTCTAACATACAAAATACAACTGATCAATTTAAACAACTGAAAATATCAGTAGATCAAGTGAAAGATCAAATAGATGAGTGCAAAAATGAATGCAAAGACGTTGGAGAGCTAAAAAAACAAATCAATGACTTGAAAAAGGAAGTGGACAAGTTAAAAAAGTCTTCATCACAACAGCCAATTGATCAAAGCGAATTGTACAATCTAAATGAAGAATACAGATCAAATGAAAGTACTTCTAACTATGCAGCGACACAATGCCCAATCCCATCTCAAATGTTGCCTCAATTTAATCAAAGGCCTTTTCCGGTGCCACCTAACCCATACCAGTCGTACAATCAGAACTTGTATAACCTTTATCCTCAATTTTCTCAGTTTGCTCAGCCAATTTCAGTACAGGGAGCGCCTCCCTTGTTTGACGCATCAAGAGGTCAAATGAATTATTCAGGCGTTTATCCGACACCTGATCAAATGTATTTGGAAGTGGCGCATCTCATGCAGCCTGCAGTACCTGCTGCACAGGCTGTTCCTGCTGCCTCGACGATACCCGCAGTGCCTGTGGTCCCTACAATACCGACATTACCACCAATGCCTGCAGTGACATTGCCTACCTCAGCCATTACAACTAAAACGAAGACTTTCACAGAAACAAATGAAGCCTCCAGGTCTCTTCCTGTTAATGTGGTGATTACTTCATCAGATCCATTACCAACTTGTGCAACTACACCGGCTCCAGTATTGAGTGTTACGATCCCACCAAAGCACATAAAAGGAACTCCACACAATTATCAAATAGCTATGCCAACATCAAATGAAACCAAATTCGTATCACCGCCTGTGTTTAGCTTTTCTATGCCGGATAATAAAACTCAATCATCTTCCGCATCCAATTGGAAACAAGCATTCCAATCTCTTCATATGGAGGAATCGGCTCTATACCAAACCCTTCAGAGTGATTCTTCACTTGATAACTCCAAGACTGTTGTTGATGGACCATTTAAAGGAGCTTCTACTAATACTAGTCTCAACAAATCACGAACTCTGTCAGAGAAAAGCAACACATCAGTAGACAATTATGACCCTTGCCCTGATTTCAAACCGATTGTGCCACTTCCAGCAGAAGTAAAAGTTACCACAGGAGAAGAAGACGAAATAACAATATTTTCAGCAAGAGCAAAACTTTTCCGTTTTGCCGAAAAGCAATGGAAAGAAAGAGGAATCGGAGAAATGAAACTATTAAAACATAGAGTCACTGGCAAAGTGCGAGTATTGATGCGGCGGGAACAGGTCCACAAGATATGCGCTAATCATATTATTACTACAGAAATGGAAATAACACCCATCAAAAACGAAACCAAAGCATTCTTCTGGGTAGCAAATGACTTTGCCGAAGAAAATCTTGTTTTAGAAAAGTTCAGTATTCGTTTTAAAACAGCAGATATTGCGAAAGACTTTTACGACGCGTTTGAAAAGGCTAGGCAAGAAGCTAAAAGCACAATAGTGGCTACTGAATCTGAAAATAAAAATAATTCTTCAGGAAATAAAAACAAAGACAAATCTGGAAACATACAGTTTATTCAAAATGAAACCAACAACCTCGCAAAAGAAACAGCACCACTCACATTGACACAGAGCAAGAATGTCGTAGGAGGATTCACTTTCAGCAGTACACCAATGTTCAAACCTGTAGAAAGCGACACAAAATCATACGAACCCACCACTGATTCAGGGACCAAAAGTAATATCTTCAGTAACCTGACCTTTAAATCTAGCACCATCTCGCCATTCAACAATATATTTACTGCCCCTGCAGCAGTAACAGGCTCGACTGTAATAAAAGAAAAACAAGATGCAAAGAACAAACAATTAAATACATCTGACACAGTGGAAGAATTTGAACCAAGTGTTGAATTCAAGCCAGTTATACCACTTCCAAAGTTAGTTGATCATAAAACCGGAGAAGAAGATGAACAGACTCTGTTCGAACATCGTGCAAAATTACTTCGTTTTGATTCCAATACCAAAGAGTGGAAGGAACGTGGGCTTGGAAATATAAAGTTACTTGTACACAAAAATAACAATCAGAAAATAAGACTGCTGATGAGACGAGAACAAATAATGAAAGTGTGCTGTAACCATGCTGTTACTAAGGAACTAACATTCCAAAAAATGCCTAACCTCGACACAGCAGTAACTTGGTGTGCAAAAGATTTCTCGGAGGGCGAATTGGTGTCTGAAACATTTTGCTTACGCTTTAAAACTGTTAAAGCTTGTGATGATTTTATAGAAGCGATCAACTCAGCTCAGTCCAAACTCAAAGATGACACTAAGGCTGCCAAAGAAGAACAAAATGCCGCTAAACAAACAAATAGTGGATTCGGTGACAAGTTTAAAGCTAAGCCAGGGTCATGGCAATGCGGAGCTTGTTATACTAATAATTTAGAAAACTTTATTAAGTGTGCTTGTTGTGAGCAACCAAAACCACTAACAACTAATGTAACAACTTCTACCACAACAACTTCAAGTTCTACTTCTCCATGGGGTGACATGTTCAAACCTAAACCGGGAAGCTGGGAGTGTCAGTCGTGTTTTGTGAGAAATGGGGCGAATTTAGATAAATGCAGTGCTTGTAATAGCCCTAAAGATCCTACAGCTACCAAACCAACTACTAATGTTGCTAAAGAAAATTCCGTAAAGTTTTCCTTTGGAATACCTTCACAAAACACAACCAGTGCTTTGGCTGGTTTCGGAGATAAATTTAAACCAAAGGAAGGTTCATGGGAATGTAAACTATGTTTTGTACGAAATGAGGGTAATGTAGAACACTGTGTTGCGTGCAATAGTTCAAAGGATCCAAATGCACCAAAAAAACCAACTAATATATTTGATACCTCAGCGACTGCAATACAATTCCGCTTTGGTATACCTCCAACTACAACGAATACTGAAAAATCAAAAGTGGAACCCACCTCTATCTTTGATGGCACGGGTACACATAACTTTAGTTTCGGTATTCCTTCTGCAACTACAATAGATCAGAAACCCACGGGTGTTATTTTTGCTGCGCCGAAGATATTGTCTGACACTGCAGCTCCATTGAACTTTGGTTTGAAAAAGACTGACGAGTCTACGAAAACTGCTGTGGTGAAACCACCTCTTCTGCCGACGCCTCAGACAGAAGCTAATTCATTTGCAAATAAGGAAAGCCGAGAGTTTGGTTTCGTGTTTAAGTCGACGATATCTGCAAAGAGTCCTTCAAAGTCGCCTAATAAGAGCCAAGGCGATGAAAGTGATGGAGAAGAATATATAAAGGAGGAAGATTGCCATGCTCATTTTAATCCAGTAATACCCATGCCTGATAAGGTGAGTCTTAACTATAATCTATATTATTTATTTCACATGCCAGACTAAGTTATTTGTCTTTGATAAACCTACAAGGATAATGTCTTTCAGGGGATATTTGTTTCGTATAGATGTGCTATACTCAGTACTTTATTAGTTTATTGCAGTACTTATTATAAACACTAATGATTTACAAATCATTAGTGTTTAGTTGCGCATCATTTGGATGCTATCATAATTTTTGTGAACAGTGTAAAATAAAATAAAGGTATCATATGGTTTTAGGTGGAAGTAGTTACAGGAGAGGAGGATGAGGTTGAACTGTACAGCCATAGAGCAAGGCTGTATAGATTCGTGTCCAGTAATTGGAAAGAACGTGGTACAGGCATTGTTAAAATACTGAAACACAAAGAAACAAACAAACTCAGGTATGTTTGAAATAAATTTGAAGAGAGTAATCAAAGGTTATGTATTATTAACAAGTAGTTACATAATTTTATTTTTGATTTCAGGGTGGTAATGCGCCGAGAACAAGTTCTAAAAATTTGCTTGAATCATGCTCTAACTGCAGAAATCACATACAAGCCCAAAGATGAGAAATCTTGGCTTTTTGTCGCAAATGATTTCAGCGAAGGAGAGCTAAGCTTAGAACAGCTCTGTTTACGTTTCCAAAACAAAGATGTCGCTTTGAAGTTCAAAGAAGCTGTTGATCATGCATTGGGAGGTAAACTCGAGGCAGGCGATGAGGATAATGACGTAGAGTTTTTAAATGAGATACAAGCGAGCGATGAAGACAAAAAGAAAGCCAAGGAGCTCATGTTGCCCGAAAACTTTTACACTTACAAAACAAAAGAGGCTTGCAAGGGATGCCGCGGCTGTAAAGATGATGAAGTAAAACCGGCACCATTTTCTACTGAAGCGATCAAAGCCATCTTAACAGCACCCCCAGTAACATCCAGCCCTGCTAGTGGGTCGACAGCTGCCCACACGCCGATGAAGTCGACATTCGCAACATTCCAGAGTCCAACCACTTCCATGTACGGCACCCCAGGCAACATGGAGAAATCGTTCGACACCTCCATATTCCGCACCCCGCTCGGCACAACCGGCTCTAATACCGATTCCTCAACACCAATCAACAATAATACCGATGCTACTGGTACTGACGCTACTGATAAAGAAAACGTTTTAGGACATAAGCCTTTCACATATACAGGATTATTTGGAAATGCCGGAGAGCAAAAGTTTATGTTCGCAACTCCGACGAATTCGCCTGCGACCCAATTTGGTAGTGGAGATTTTCAAACCGCAACCAGTATTAAGAGTTTGCTAGTGGCTCCACCTAAGTTGAATACCATTAATACAACTGGCGAAAAAGTAAGTACAGATCCCAAATCTATTTTCGCATCGGCGGCGGCGGCATCGAAACCTAATTTTGGCTCAATCGGCACTACTGCAGAGAATTCTATATTTGGGAACACAGCCTTGTCAACCAGTAAGTCAGTAACGGCGTTTGCTGCAGATAAACCAAAGGAAGAGTCAAATACTGAAGTTAAATCTCTATTTAGTAGCAATGACCAAAAACCTTTGAACATCTTCAGTGGAACCGCTCAAGGTAGTTTATTTGGACCCGGCAGTTTAGGAATTCAAGCAAAACCTGGATCATTCTCATTCGGACAATCATTGACATCACAGAATGAAAATAATTCAATATTTTCTAATAACTTAAGTAACCACCAATCTTCATTCTGGACCACTAATTTAAACAATGAACAGAAGAAGCCTGAAGTGTCCATTTCAGTAGTCTCTAATGCCAACAAAGACCAAGATCAAAAATCCAAAGTAGAAAAGGAACCAGAGACAAAGGAACCGGTATTAAAAATCGACAACAGTCTGACGTTTGCTGACTTGTCGTCAAGCGGACCCGGATTTAAAAGTAAGAATTTGCTGAATGTAGAATCTTCTTAATAACTTCGTGATCAGTGAATTTGCTAATGCTGGTTAAAATTATTGCAGAAAATGCTGACTTCTCGTGGGCGGGCGCAGGTCAGCCGCTGTTTAGCGGGGGCCAGAGGGGCCAGAAATCGGCCACTAGAGGAGACAAGAACGAGAGCGGTGCGAACGAAGAGACGGCCGGCGCTGACGAGGAATACGACCCGCATTACGAACCCATCGTGCCGCTGCCGGAGAAAATAGTCGTCACTACCGGCGAGGAAGACGAGGTATTACTACCATTCAGTACCCGCAAATATACCAGCAGATGTTAATTATAAGCTGTGTTATGTTGTTGAGTACCGGTGGATGCAAATGGCAGCTTGTCGTACAGTGTGGCGGTCTAAGGGGGAAGCCTTCGTTCAGCAGTGGACGTCTCCGGGCTGATGATGATGATTCGTAAAATCAATAATGAGAACCGTTAGTGCAATACGCGCCTAGGTCACTGTATATTACACTGCCTTATAGCTCAGTCGGTAGTATCTCGGCCTTCAGAGTTGTGGTGCTGTCTGTGGGTTCAATTCCCACCCAGTACAAACATTTATGCTACGAACATAGATGTTTGTTCTGTATCTGGGTCAGGCGCCGATCTACCGTAATGGGCACGGTGGGCATGCCCACAACCCTAATTGAGGGAGATAAGCTAATGATTACTACCAAAACCTGAGAATTAAAAAAAATAAATGAAAAAAATACTTTTCTGAAATTTGAGATGCACGCAAACACATAGTAAGCGAGCTAGTTCTTTTGTAGAAATCTCCAAAGGGTTCTGTTCTGGCCCCTGAGGTCCAATATTGCCGATGAAACCGTCTCCGGGCTGATGATGTTGTGTATTATGTGGCGACTCTTCGTGGGCAATTGAAAGGATCAGTTATATTTGGGCTTTGTGTAACGTTCTTATTCGTAATAACGTTGCAACGTACCTCTCGCTTGCTTCATAAGAAAATAGTCTGGTGCTCTATAACTTTCAAAACCCGATTCGTACATAGTTGATAGTCGCCATATACGCACTAAGTGCTGCGATTCTACATTTTTATGTGGACATTGAATAAATAAAAGTTAGGCTTAGTCACCTTACTCTGCATTTCCTGTTAAAATTATGTTAAGTTAATAATGATTATTGCAGAATCAGAAAGTTTTGAACTATGTAAATGTAATCACCGCCTAAGATAGGTTTATTTAAATAATAATTTTAATATTAGATTAATAATACATAGGTAGTCTGAATCTCTTAAGTCCAGTCTCAACTGTACTGGGCCCCAAACTAGGCAATGCCTGTATCTTGGTGGCCCAGTTCTCCAGTTATAAACAATAGTATGTGATTGAATCAGTCGTTACTTTGTGGAATTTATTTTTAACCTAACTGTTATATAAGTATCATTAGTGTGTTTCCGCTGTGATAGCACAGCGGAAATACACTAGAGATAGCGCGCATTCTCACTGAGCACTGCAAGACACGTTTTACGGTCACGACACGACAGACGACAGGGTAAAAGCGACGTATGGTGATACGTTTTCTCACGAGACGACACGATAGCACTGCACGGCAGTCTGGAAGTTGCCTCTCTGTGTGGCGCGTAACTCTTATCTCTTCCTACTGAATTGGCCCGTCTAGATGGGCCCGCCACGTACTTGCAGCTTCATACCTAAGCTAAGGTGCGGAGTGTGCCAGGCCTGGTTGAGTGCAACTTACAAATTTTCTCCAGAAAATCCTGCCCTTTCAGAGGGCCATAATCCGCATGCTTGGCAGGCGGCTTCGGGATCTCAGAATGCACACCGCTGTTAACCGAGAGGATGCTTCTGCCCGTCCTTCAGTGGTTCTGGGTGCAGTTTTAGTACCCAGGCCCAAACGGCTGCTGAAGTTGTGGAACTGAAGCGCTTTCGTTCAGCTTTTTAAAGTATTATTTGAGAGTGATTCTTTGCGTGGCTCAGATGTAGTATTTAGTCAAGGTAGCTAATTATACTTTCTGACTCTTTTGTTTTTTATTTTAGGAGAAAGTGTTCGGAGAACGTTGCAAACTCTACCGATACGATGAAAAAACTCGCGAATGGAAGGAGCGCGGCGTCGGCGAAATGAAGATACTGTACCATCCGCACAGGAATACTTATAGATTACTGTTACGAAGAGAGCAGGTAAAGAAACCTCACGAGCTATTATCGCAATAATAACATTTATTATTATATTCGGAAGTCTATTTACCACTATTTATAAAACTAATAAAACGAATTCTCTGAGAAACACCAGTCGCCTCTGATGTCAAACCGTAGAAATCTTTAATTAAATTGTCTCCAACATCACGTTTTTATTATGATGCATAAAATAGTTAAAAACATTGCACATTATTTCACGAGATTAGAAGATATAGAATAATGCGCGTCGCTTGACACATGAATGGCGCTAACGGACGAATGTTAAAAAGACCACCTATATTTATAAACAGTAGCAAAAGCAAAACAATAACTGTCTCCTTCATACTCTTAAGCTTGACCGCGCGCGATAGAGACGTACAGACTTTTCATGATGCGCATGCAGTGTGACGTCAAGCCGCGCGCTTATTCACAGACATTACACAAGCGCAACGTGTAAATTGGCACCACATTTAGCTAAAGCTTTAGTTAAATATTGGTGTTTTTTTACACAGCGCCATCTAGCCCCTAACCAAGCAAAGCTTGTAATATGAAAACTAGATAGCTGATAGAATCGTCGTCAGCCATAAAACGTCCACTGCTGGACGAAGGCCTCCCCCTTTATAGAGGGGTGTTGCCATAATCCCCACGCTTGGCAGGCGGCTTGGGGATCGCAGAATGGTCACCACCATTAACTAAGAGGACGCTGCTGCCCGTCCTCCGGTGGGCTGATAGAATACTTACATACAATTTTTTTTGTTAACCTACCTGTAGTGCATGTGAAACCGTAGGGTGTTGTCAGTAATGTAAAATGTAGAGACAGGGACACCTCAGTGCGGCTCAATGTATCTATGACAGCAACGCCAAAATTTTAGTATATTTGGCTATTTTCTTACAAATGTAATGAAAAACTTTCTAATCTGGAGGAAATAGACCCAGTTTAAGAAATCTCGTAGCCCTCATTCTTCAAATGACAAATCTAAATACCTACTAAAACCAAAACTGAACTCTGAACAGTGAGTACACCGTCAATAGTCACGCAAGTCGAGCGCGGCGTGGTACTTGCTTTACGGAACAGTCATAATTTATATAGAAGAAGGAGCGAGACTCATGCAGACGTTCGTCTACTCGTTTGTAGAAAGTAACCCACAGCACGTGTAACTTTAAACTAGTATTTTGCAATGAGCAGGTTCACAAAGCCGTGCTCAACATGTTGTTGTTCATGGAGTTGGAACTGCTTCCGATGAAGAACTCTGACCGCGCGTGGACTTGGGTCGGACACAACTACGCTGAGATTGCGGCCGGCGACCAGGAGACCCTCGCCGTGCGCTTCAAGACGGTCGATCTAGCGACCGCCTTCCGAAACAAGATAGTGGAATGCACCAGGGTGAGCTCTACCAACATACGTTTAACCTTACTTACTATTTACGTTTAACTTGTTTACTTGGAATTCAGGCCAGCAGCGCTTAAAAATGTACGAACCTAAATGAGGCTTTTAAGGGCTGATGTGGATTTAAGTTAGCTAGTCAGTAATTTTATGAATGTATTTATAGTATGTTTTTTTTATTAGTTGGACTAAACTGACAGATTTGATATGTCTCTCATCAAAGTAATGATGCCATTTAAAAATCTCCGTGGCAAAGGATATGGTTCAGTTTGTTCCAAGGAACTGAACTCATGAATAATTACAACGCCGTGCAGTGCAAGTGCTGCCAGTGAAAGTACAAGAAGAAAAGGGAAAACATAATGTGTTAAAAAGTTATTATGTAAAATGCTACAGGCTACATTAAAATTACATGGTCTTATGGTTTACCTTTATAAGTTTTTTACTACACACGAGCGCAGTGTGAAGATTTTGAGCGACATGTGTTTAACAAACCACCTACTGTTACCTACTTGCCCGTTAGTGCATAATCCTGATCACAATAACGATGCAAGTTATGTAGATATTTAATATAATTTGTTTTGTTTTAGAAATTGCAAGTAGCTGCTGCTCAAGCTATACGGGAAGCGAAAGAGGGCACAGAGAAGGTGTTTGAAAGTGTCGCACCCCTGCGGCTGCCTAGGCATCTGGCGGACAGCGCGCGCGCAGACGACTTGCTATCGGCAGCCACGCTGCAGGCCACGTTGACGCCAGCATTTGCATCGCCTGCTACCGCCACGCCCGCTACCGCCACGCCCGCTACCGCCACGCCCGCTACCGCCACGCCTGCCACGCCCGCCGCGGCGGCCGCCCCCGCTCTGGCGAGCCCTAACGGAGACGACGAGGCTGGCGACGCAGAGGCGGAGTCAGACCAACACGACGAATACTATGTAGAAGATGAGGACTATGAACACGAAGACTACTATCAGGAATATGAGGTAGGGTTATTGGAACCATGTAGAACTATTTGAATGCTTTGTAAAAGTCTAGTATTAATGAGTTACATTTAAAAAACAACAACTGTGGAACGCTTGTCGTGCTCTTGACCCTCTTATGTTAGGACCGCGTTAGGGTTCCGTAGCTATTAGGAAGAAATGTACACTGTCCTAAATAGAGTCTTTAGCGTGACCGAGACAAAGTCAAAGCTTACTTGGAGCTTTTACTTGGTCGGCAGTATCTCAAACTATTTGAATCGAAAAAGATGCGATGAATAAGTAAAATTCTAGTCTGCGTGTTATGTCTGCCTTTAACTGGACGCCCAGTAGAATGTGCGGTGGCGTCGTTGTGTGAGAGAACGCGTGATGTTATCACGCGGGGTCGCGTCGGTTTCCCAGGAGGAGGACGGCGCGTACTACTCGTGCTGCGGTGAGGTGGTGGTGCGGCACGGTGCGGCGGAGAGCACGTGTGCGCAGGCGCACGTGCAGGTGCTGTTTGACCAGGACGTGTGTGCGCCGCGCATCCAGATCGTGGACGGCGAGTCGCAGTCGGTGCTCGCCGACATGATCATACACACCGATACGCACTTCCAGGTACCTTACCACTCTACTCTACTCTACTCGTACAACTACTCTTCATTAGCATAATCAGCATTTTAGAGTCTGTTCAAAAAGAGAGAGGGCGCCGCTGTGTTAAATTACCGTTTTGTTTTTAGAGTGGCCAGTACATCTTTGTACTTTACAATTATACAAATCAAATTAATATCTAAATTACAAATCTTAATGTAAGATCACTTTTTGGCTATGCCCACTCTCTTTTTGAACAGACTCTAATAGTCCACTGCTGGACTTAGGCCTGCCCTCGAAAGGCAATTGGGCCATATTCACCACACTGTCCCAGTTCCGGGTTGGTGAATTCACATACGGAATTTCATCTCCAGATGATGCCCTATGATGTTTTCCTTCACCGGAAAGCTAGTGGTATTAAAACTACTCTTCATCGGAATAGATCAATGTTAAGCAACGGACAATCCTGTTAGTCTTCGGATAGGTGACCGCGAGTGGCATTTATTTATGAGTGCTACCGTGGGTTGGATGACATGACATGTTCTATATTTCTGTACCAACAACCGTCAAGCCATGCCTGAGGCCTTAGGACGACATATTAACTTTGACACTAGGGATGGCCAATCAGCCTATACTGCTTCGCTCGAGCTTTTAATTAATACTTGCTTGTGCTTTACAGCACGTCATGCATTTTATACACTTGCAGTAAAAAAAAACTTAAGTAAATTACCTAGATAAACCACAATACTTATAAAATCCTATTCTGTTGTCGTGGTGTAGTTGTTTACCTTATCAGCTATCTCGAGATATTAGAGTTATGTATGGAAGCCAATGAAAGACGCATTAACGATTTCATAACATACTCGTTTATTAACTCGAATTAATAGCAGGAGAGGTGTGAGTGCTCTCTACTGTACCGGGTCGCAGGGACACCATAGGGCAACTACTAGCTTTATAAGCTCACGAAACCAAGGCCTTAAGAACAAAGGTCTCTTGTTAATAATTGTAAATAAAACATATGAAAGAGAGAGAGCATTACTTCATACAGGTCAAAGTGAGACAGATTGATTTTTGCTATATCCAACACGAGATACGTATCATCAAAATTCTTTGTTCTTATTGTTCATAATGCGTTGTTTCAGATGAACGGCGACTCGTGCTCGTGGTCCGGCCTGGATATCACTGACAACAACGAGAAATCTGTAACTGTCAACTTCTACGACAGTTACACTGCCATGCAGTTTTACGATAGCTGTGAGGTGAGTTGTGATAGTTTTGGACGAAGTTTTTGATTAATGATTTTAAAATAATTCTTTATTGCTTATACTATAAAAAACATACATGGGAAAAAAAACAACTATAATAGGCTAGATGATTGTTTTTTTTTATTGTCCTATTCAAATGTGGCCCATAAATATAGCTGATTAGTGAAAAGAAAATGAAAATCAGATCAAAAATAAGAAACTTATAAGCATTTTAAAATCATGCTAGACAGAGAGGCAAAACAGCAAATCGTGACGTCACTTCTCTGTACGCCATATAAATTATATTCTGACAAGTAAGGCGTAACGTCATTTTTTGTTTTGTGGGAAAGAGACAGAGTTGTCTCTAACAAAAACTTTAAACGCTCATATATCAGAACATTATTAACCGATTAAAATTATTTTTTAAATGAACATACTATATTTACTTAAATTCTTCATCAAAGCTATTGGTTTCAACGATATAAACATCAGTCATCTACCCTAGTATATACTAGTTCGGCAAGTGGCGGCGTTATCGCTGAAAGCAATCCCTTCCATGTAACCTCATATTTCCATTACCTAATCCAAAATGGTTTTTGTTATAGGTTCTAAAATATCAAATTATTGTTTCAGACGAGTAAATCCGGCCTCACATATTATTCTGACAACCCAGATTCATAAATGGAAAAGGAAACTTTTATAGGTCTATGAATATTGTAATTTGTATTGATTTTAGTATATAATTAGGTTTTAGTCAAATAAATTAATAATAATGTTACAAGTCTGGTTGACTAAAAATGATTTGTTAGAATTCAATATTGATTTGTTACCTGTGTTTTTTTACAATTTGTAGATCTCATAAACATTACTAATCTGAATTAAAATAGTTAAACCAATGAATCATGTATTATGTTTATATAAGGCTGTATTCACAGCGCGGCCGCCGCCCGTGACGGTCAGTGACGTAGCTTCTGTTTCGATCTTGTCAGCGTGACACGTCATTGCATATTTTCTTGACTATCGCTGTTTAGAACAGCACAAGCTGTCCCTCGCACTACCCGTTGCCGTCCCACGGTCGCGTACGAAATGCAGTCAAAATTCTCCAAATCAAAATCTGGATAGCAATCTAATCTCCAATGTTGCAATTCTTATCTTTTATTTATATAAACAGCTAAATTAAGGGATAACTTTTAAAAACTTGTTTCTGTTGCTGTGACCCTCCAATTCTAACTGGTCCCATTCTTAGAAACTTTAATTGTAGCCTGTATTGTGTTGTCACAGAAAAGAGATCCAACCAACAGTATTTATTGAATTTGGGAGTAGTTTGGCTTTGCTGTGCAGAGCTATAAGTAAATATGAATCTTAATTTTAATGTTCCTAGTTGGTTAGGTCTTTTTTTAATTTTCATGAAGCTACGACTGACTGACTTGACGTAAGACATAACGTTAAGATATATCTTACGTACTTAATTTAATAAAAAATAAATAATAACATCTGATATTTTCTCAGAACGCGAGAGGAACGCATACTTTCCGCGTGATTTAATATTACTAGTGCTTAATAATTACTAGTAGTAAACGCTATTGTATCAACGAATGGAGCCAAAAATGTCGCTTAGTCTAATTAAAGTACGCGGTGTCACTCGTAGCTTGATGTGAACACTTAAGCTATGTTTAATTACATAATTCGTAAGACATTTAAAGAATCCAAATAATGTAAAGAAAATTAATAAAGTAGAATTAAAATATGTACTTTTAATGATGACCATGTAAAATGACCGTCGCAGGCTCGTTCTCCAGCTTTGAATTCTCATGTATGTTCGCCAAAAATAAGAAGATCATTTAATTGTGTATGTCAAAAATAGTTGATTTAGTAAGAGGATCCATGATTAATTGATGATCATGTAGTAACATTTGGTGAGTTTTGAGGCCATCTATAAATTACGTTACACCAACCTTATGACTTCACCCCCGTCGTTGTTACAGATGGCCATATTTGTACGAACCCTTTCCCTTTGGTGTGTCGTCAAATTTTCTAAGTTTATATTTCTAGACTAGAAATAATTAAATTATCACAGCAGGTAAAAGTTAGGTTATTCGCTTCCAGTTAGTTTCGCGTTAAGATTTTAACATGGGACGTCACGAGGCTTACGACTCCTCCCACCCCTTGTCACACAATGTCACAGTTCGTTGATAGCCCAGTCAATTTACGAGACTTAGTATGACGATTTTTGCAAAATAAAAATATTTTGTTATGATTGGAATCATTTGCTGACGGACAACCAGGAAAAATATGCCCTTGGAATATTGAAACGAAGTAGTAGTGAACCACGGTCGAAGGTAACGGTTCATAGACAACCGCGGCCGGCGTGTGACAAAATGTGCTAACTGTACGATGATGTCACACGTGGCGAGGGCCGGCCTGGAGAAATCAATGTTAGGCGCTCATTTTTAAAATGATGTATCTCAGAAAGTAATTGATACTTATATCGGAATATTTTTTTACAGAAGAGTTTTGTTTTTAATAAAGAATACAATAACCGGAAAATCAAAATGTGTAAACATTATTAATTATTTAAATTAAACGCAAAGTATAATATTTCTGATTGTTTCTTTGTGTAATTTTATACGAGAGGTAGGAATCCCACCGCTCGTATCGTAGGTATGTTACAATATTTAGAAAACAAAGCTATTTTTATTTTGTTGTAGGTCAACCCCTAACTTTCCTGGGCTATGACCCGCTACGCTCCCCGAAAATTACATTGACTATCGAACGATAACACGTGCTACGTATTCGTACGATAAATTATAAGGCCCAAGAACCAACACGGCAAGAATAGAAACATTGGTGTTCTCGATTACTTGTTTCTCATTAGCTTTGGCGTTGTTTGTTGTATTTTTGACTTTGGTTTATATTTATATAGAAAATTTCGAAGAATTTAGTTGACAGGTTAGATTTTGTAATAACTGAAAATGTCTTACGTAATAATGTTAGTGAAAATGAGAAAAGGACTATGTGATAGTTTTATTTTGATTTTATAATTATTTATGATTTACGAAACTGTACGAAAATAACATACACACGAAACTAAAGATATTTATTCCTTTTCTCATCTGAAGTGTGATCTTTTGTGACATTTATTGGTTATGTGTCAAATGAATAAACAAATGGTGAATATCAATATTGTATTTTTTATTTATTTATGCCATATTCGTCCCAAGAAAGTTCGGCCCACATTAAAAAATCTGCTTTCGTGCCGCGTTGTAAGCCGTATTTTTATGAACTTAATCAATTACTATGATTGGAATTGGATTTTTGGACGTGCTTGAGGCGGAGTAATGTTGTGCAAATAGGGAAGAAACATAACTATGTATAGCAGGCTAAACATTGCACTAGCCAGACGCCCAATGCGTAGCGTTGACGGGTGAGCTATAGCTACCCAGTATACAATTTCTCAGCTGTATTGATATCATTCTGACAAAATAGGGATAGGGATAGAAATATATATAAAAAATCATAGATACCGGTCAAGCCGTTTAGGCACAGAATAAATAATAGTACTACGTACAGAAAGTTCACTCCGCAAAGGAATTTGAATAAATAAGGACTCTTATCTACAAGGCAATAAAGTAGCAATTCAACTCGGACAGCGCTGGATACCGCTCGCTATACTCGCCTAGATTTACCGCTCTCTTTCTATCACGTATGCTTAGTTACGTGCGACAAGGCTAGCGTGCGGGCCGCCACTGACTTCTGCCTTGCATTGTCCTCCCGGACGGAGCGCCGGCCGAACATACCTAAACTGCGGAGTGGTTTAGGGCTACAGATAGGTAATATCAGAGAAAGTGGTAATAAATCCTTCCTCTAAGGGTAATATAAAAGCCTTTGATAAATTATATGTCATTTATTTCGTCTTAATATTATGACATAATAAATAATAAGATTCATACATAGCAGGTACTTCTGTCCATAAAGTCAATCGGCTGTCAAAGATAAGTGTCTAACATTATAAAGCCTTTCTAAATAAATAGATATTTTTGGGTATTTTTGTATTGCTTATTATAATGGGTAAGTGTGGGATACTGACCAAAGGATACTACGAGTAATGGTGCTAATATCTAAATATTTTCGTTGTAGGGAGACTCTTCGCGCTACTTGGGCTTATATTTATCACAGTTCGTATTATAGCGATAAAAGAAAATACTGCTCAAGTAGAAGTGAGAGCGGTTTTGATTAGCTGCGAGCTAGATGTAAGTTTGAATCTTTATCCTGAGGTACCTGCTACTCGGCTTCTAAATTTCAGACGCTCGTTATTATGGCTCGTTTTTGCGTGACAAAGACACTTTCCAATCGGCAGCGCGGCGCCACAGCTCCAACCCGTACGTGATGTTACTACCTACACTACAGTTATATCATACTAGAAGTTGCCTCTCTGTCTAGCTCGTAACTGTTATCTCTTCTGACTGAATTCTTCCCAATGAATTGTCCCGTCTAAACGGGCCCCAGCCAGCCACGTACTTGTAGCTTCAGTGAAGAGTGCGCCAGGCCTGCCTGCTAGTGGTACAAATTTTCCATATGTCCTTGGATGAACTAGGCCAAATTGTCACATGCTTTTACTATAAGATAGCGAGGATGATCGACCACAGGTCAGTAACAAGCGTGCTTAAAAAATGGGATAACTCACAGCTATAATATTGTAAGTGATTAATTACGTTAAAAATTCTATAGGCGCCTTTGCTTGCAGGACGGTCAGAGCGTACCTTATGAAAATGATGCAATAAGATTTGAACGAGAGGAATTATACAAACATAGCGTCCTAAGAGATTGCAAGAAAAAAATTGCGCTAACAGTCAAGATTGCTAGCGATCCTGATGTTAGTAGGCTTTACCGTAGAGATAGACTGCATTATGCGAAGTTGAATGAGAAGCCTGTGCAGCCTGTCTCATATTGTACTACCTACTACTCCTTGTAGTGAGATAGCATTTGTCCTTTGACTCGGTTTCATCGGCAATTTTGGACCTCAGGGGCCAGAACAGAACACTTTGGAGATTTCTACAAAGGAACTAGCTCGCTTACTGTGTTTGCGTGCGTCTCAAATTTCAGAAAAGTATTTTTTTCAAATTTGTTTTTTAATTCTCAGGTTTTGGTAGTAATCATTAGCTTATCTCCCTCAATTAGGGTTGTGGGCATGCCCACTGTGCCCATTACGGTAGATCGGCGCCTGACCCAGATACAGAACAAACATCTATGTTCGTAGCATAAATGTTTGTACTGGGTGGGAATTGAACCCACAGACAGCACCACAACTCTGAAGGCCGAGATACTACCGACTGAGCTATAAGGCAGTGTAATATACAGTGACCTAGGCGCGTATTGCACTAACGGTTCTCATTATTGATTTTACGAATCATCATCATCAGCCCGGAGACGTCCACTGCTGAACGAAGGCCTCCCCCTTAGACCGCCACACTGTACGACAACCTGCCATTCCATTGCATTTTTGCCATTTCGTAAAGTACGACTCTACAAATACTTATCTGTAATTATTTTGTTAGCTTAATTCTGGAGACGAGTACATTCCTATCGAGCATGTGTTCCAAGGCCCCGTAAAGCGAGTGCGCCTGTTGAACCCCTACGTGCTGCGTTTGCGGAGGGAGTCTCCCGTGCAAGCCTATAGACTACGGAAGATAGATGTAAGTCACTAGATTATCATTCCGGCCGTCTATGTAAAAAAAAAATCGCTGGACATTAAAATTGAATTTTGTGTGAAATTTTCACACAGAGCGCATCGAGTTAGCTGGATGACAGAGCGCTATCTAGCCCCAAACTAAGCATAGCTTCTACCTTGTACTATGGGAACCAGATTTGCGATTTCTAGGTTGGCCCATAGTAAAAATTGTTCATAATGATGAGTACATACAATGTGTAACAAAAAAGTTCAACATTACTGGAGGTATGTATGTATGTACTAATCATTATGAACAACTTTTACTAATGGAGCCAACATTTAAATCGCCAAAAAAAACAGCTGTTCCATACATTTTGTTCAAGGTCAATGAACTTTTTATATGGAACAGCTAATGTTTATTTTCGCGATTTCTCGTTTGGCCCCATAGTAAAAGTTGTTCATAACGATGAGTACATATATACCCTTCAGTATTGTTGAACCTTTTTGTTACACATTGTATACATACCCTTTTGTATTGTTGAACCTTTTTGTTACACATTGTATTTGCATTGGCAATAATGATATGGTCCAAGCTATCCAACGGTGCGGCTATTTCGAAATCAGTTTATGGCATTTTTAGTATTCTACAGTGGGTAAGTACTGAGTAGAGACAATACCTAATTATAGACATAGTAGGTGATACCGAAACTACGCGTGACCTTGTGCAAAACTTACTCTCCCTTATAAGAAATAAAATAAATAGATAAATAAGGAATCCGACGCGTTCGCATCCCAGCTGCCCAGGGGCCTCATTTTTGAATCGTACGCAAAGTAGCGCATGCGAAAGGAGCCGACTTTTAAACGATATTGAACCTTATTTCAAACAATATCGTCTGAAGGTCGGCTCCTTTCGCATGCGCTACTCTTGCGTACGATTTAAATAATGCCCCAGAGCGGCGTACTGCTGTAACGTATTTATTCACGTAAGGGCGAACTGCGTGTGGCGAATATTTGTGCCCAAAGTCACGCACAGTTGTAACGGTAGGACTTATTGCAGAGTATTGGGAAAAGGTTTGGGTATTGGTTTGTATTGTACCTTTGTCAGTTATTCAATCGCCAAGCATTACTGTGTTTCGGTTTGAAGGGCAACGTTACCAGATAAATTACCTGGGCATGAAGAGATTTGACATCTAATATCTCAGGGTGACAGAACAGTACGGCGCAGAATTTTGTACGCAAGTTTACAATTCAGGCACTGCTAGTCTGCTACTGTTACGGCAGGCGTGACGCTTACCACCAGGCAAGCATCTCGCGCGTTTCGTCACTCCAACGCATTAAAAAACTTATGGTAAAGTAACTTGTGTGGTGTGATTTCAGACTGTATGTGGTGCTTTAGTAGAAGAAATAGAAGATAGAATGAAAGTAAGTAAAACACTATTTGTAATTTTTAATAAATTATTATTTGTTACGTGTAGATATAATTATGTAAGTACTTACCGAAAATAACCAACCAATATTTTGTTTTATTTATACGGGAATACAATACACGGGGTTTTAATTAAATCGGATACTCCGAGCAAAAAACTCTAACGACTAACTACTCTCTCTCTCTCTCTCGACTCTAACTAACCAATACGTAGGCGCAATATCTACATTATAATACTTTAAACAATATCATGACACTAGAATATAAAACCACAAAAGACAAAATGATGAAAATGTCTTATATCCCAGTAATAATTTAAACCCTAATATGCATGTTACAAATCTTTATAAATTATATTGTGAATTGTAATTTTTCAGCGCGATTTAGAGTCCCCTAACGTGAGTGTTCAGGACCACCAGCAAAACTTGGCACATTATTCAGGAAGCAGTGGTATGAAATGACCTAAGTATAATAATTTATCGTTTTTTACCTTTTGACCCCCCTACGGCATAAATTCATCACCATGCCCTGTACGACAAGGCACCAAAAACCGTAGGTAATGATGAACTTCTAATGAAGTCATTGAGCCGAGGGCACAACAATCTCTAAATTATGTAAGTGTACGTGGCGATGAAAGGGTTATAGACTATAAGTATTGTTTGAACAAAAGTGACATGTCATCTCTATAAAATTAGGGCGCATTATACAACGTGTAACAAAAAGGTTCAACACTGCTGAAGAGTATATATGTACTCATCATTTTGAACAACTTTTACTATGGGATCAAAGCAGAAATAGCGAAAAAATTCTGTTATTCCATACAAAAAGTTCATTGACCTTAGACACAATGTATGGAACAGCAAATTTTTTCCCCGATTTCAGGGTTGGCCCCATAGTAAAAGTTGTTCATTGTGATGAGTACATACATACCCTTCAGTATAATTGAACCTTTTTGTTACACATTGTATAGGGTTATTATGTTATATGTAATGTACGTAGCCAAAACATCTTAAGATCAGTTTCTGTAACAGTATAGCAAATAACTTTTGTTCCTTAACATATTTGCTTTGTTGTAGACAAATGAACTAAATAAACATTCTATGGAACACTGATGTTTTCTGTCGTAAATAATAGTAAGTCACTTAAGGATCAGAACTTGTTTGTTATACTGTACCTGGGATCCTAAAAGGTTGCTAGCTAGTTACTTTAACTCACAATTTCACTGTATATCTCATCTTAGACTTTCACTGCACAATTTGAGTAGAGATATATACTTGATGAGATTGGTAGATATATTAACCAAGAAGTTTGTAGTTATTACTTATGTTTCTTCAGGGGCTTCAGTCTTAATTCTCGTTTCGATAATCAAATGTTCGCGAGGCGTCGAAATATCTTGATATGACAACTGCTCCTCTGCCTCAATGATGACTGCAAATATCTTCTTTTTCACTTGAGTTTGTATCCAAGGCGGCATTTCCCTGGTGCTCTTTAGAATGCAATCAAAAAACGACTCTAAGGCGTCTGAGCCATGTTCGTGATGGCTACGTACGGGTTCGTATTCCGTGCATTTCCGTTTATTTTGGTTTTCTCGTTTCACTGTGTCAACAGTCTCGGTGGTAGACACGTCCTGATCAGATTGCTTATTCGTATGCATTGAGCTTGTCTGAGACTCCATTTCAATATCTTCTGTAATACGATACTTCATAAAAGGTTCAAGGAACTGCATAGCTTTAGCGTACTTCCAAGTAGTTATTTGAGCAGGCAAAAGTTTGTTCTGGCCAAGCTTGGCTCGTTTCAAAGCTTCCCGGTGATTGTCTCGGAGCCTTTTCCATTCAGCGCGCGCTATCCTTACTGAAACAAAAGATTATACATTTACTTAGTATAATATGTACGAACAACATGAATATCCTAAGCAATGTTACATTGCTGCCAATCTATCTATGCTACAAATAAGTATTTCCGTAGCTCAACTCACTGTCTTTTATCGCACTGTTATTGCATTTCTTGACTACTTGATCCCACGCTAACTCTCGCACGACCAGTTCGCGGTAGTCTGGATGTTGCGGGTTCCAAAGGCAGGGAAATGAGCGCACTTTTTCTATGAACGCTTCCATGATGCAAGGATCGGGTCGGTAGATACGGTGCAGACACTGCGCGGCTTGCGCGTAGCTCCGACTGGCCTCGCGGCGCGCGCGGGGCTGCGCTCTGCCCTCCCTATACAATCAAACCGGTTTATCCACTGAGTGGCGCGGGCTCCGACAACAATGTTATAGAACCGGTTTACTGGCGGCGGCGGGTCGGTGATGCTTTCACGTTCTTAGGTAGTATTACCGGTACAATTTATAGTTCATTTCAAATAGCATGGTCGGATTACAATTCAAACGGTGATTAGACGATAACAAACGAAATCATAGAGTAAGTAACGTAATAAGAGACGGGTGTTCCATAGAGTTAAACGAAAAAAACAGTCACTCAAAATGTTTTTTCTTAAATACCAATAAAAAAACAATTAAAAGTATGAAAAAAATATAAAAGGATATTGAAAAAATAACTTTTGACGTAATGGCAGAGCTGACATTGTCAGCCTGACAATATAATCACCTCAAATAGGGATGTACATATTTTTTTATCGATAAATTTACTACAAAAATGTAGGGGGGGTTGGGGGGGGGGGGGCGTAGGACAATGTAGGGTATATTAATTTAAGATCTCTGTACACTTAGTTGCAAATAAATAAATATGAATGTATTTTATTTCATTTTTGGCAGTTTTGTTTTATTTTTATTTAGTGAGTTTATCCATTACATACAAACATAAATCTAATCTTACAAAAATATCTAATCTTTTTCACTTCTCTCTTTATAATATTAGTAAGTAAGTAGTGTAGATGGCCGTTTTTTTTTGATTGTCTTCGATTTGCTGAAAGAATCCACTGATGGTGACATCTTCGATGACGTTGTATCTCAAGGATCTTGTGGTCAAGCATTATCTTCGCGCTCTTGGCGGTGATTAAAATTGAGTCATTCGAGGGTATCATGTGTTTCGATCTTGCTGTTCGCTCCATCTCAGTCTCATGCAGAGTCGCAATACCACTTTCTGCACTGCAAGCTGCCATAAGTATTGTCTTTTCATGGCTCCCCGGATAACCTGGAAAGTGACGTTATTATTATATTATATGGCTGCTTCCGCCTCCTCTAGTCCCTCTTAAATTAGATTATTGCTTCCTAGCCTGTTTTTTAATTTTATTATTATTGCGCTATGAGCGCGAACACCAAGCGCGTACTGGCGCTATTTTGTATTTTTTTTAACGTAAATAATAAACATCGACAGTCGATAAAAAAATGGACAAACACTATTGTTAGACTATTTATGGCTTATTTTCTTAATATTCCTTATTCTTTAAGCTAAAACTGTAAATCAAGTAATTCTTATTCTATAACAGCCTTACAAAATTAGTTTTTGATGCTTACCTATCTTCATCCAAAGGAAATTTTGCCAGGAAGATTCGCTTTTGGTCATTTGACTGGCCGGATTTAATACCACATATTTGACACGTTTTCATTATTTTTCATTATTATTTGGTTACACTCATTGAACTCATTCACATAATACCATGTTTTTACGTGATAAATTTAGGAATTTTGGTTAAAACAGGAAAATTATGCTTAACAATAACAACAAAATTTTGACAACTAAATTAAATATTGACAGTAAAACGTGCTTAAAACTCTTTGGTTGGCGACTGCGTAAATAGATAACTAACCTAAGCACTTTTATTCCGGGAGTTTTTGGCGGGAACGCAAAAAATTATGTCGCCGCATTGTACCTATTATTTTCCAAAACTTGTGTTTTTTCGGGGTTTACTGCATTAAATTAGTGGCGTTTTATTAATTAAGTGCCAGTTGACGTGCATGAGTATGGGAAATTAGTATAATATGGTGTAATATGTCTTTCGTGTTGTTTCCATAACTCCGAAGAAGCTTGTAGTAAACTTGCCACGACATTATTAGGACATGATTGGACTTGACCGTGACTTACTGTGTGTGATTTGGACTGAGGCTAAAACTCATTTAGTCGGAATAAGAAGGATCGATGAAGAAATATTTATTCGGGTGAAGGCCTAGTATCCATGGCCAAGAAACATATAAAACACCATTATTCCTAGTGACCATTTCATATATGTCTTGTCTATTCATGTCACTATGGCACTCTCGCCAGGCTGAACGAAATGGTGATAAGAATAGACAATATCGAAGGACCTTTTTATGACGCGGTGTAAGGCGGGAAATTAATAATGAGACTTCAATAGGTTAACAGCCCTGGCTGGATTATGAAATCCAGCCATGCTATTCGACATGAGCTATACGGCCAGCCCCACGTTTCATATTTGTTTCGTACCACAACACCGAGGCGCGCCACCACTTAGGCACAGGACAATGATTTGTGTTGTGATAAATCTTAGAGATGATGATTTAATTTATATTTGTTACAACTTGGCTTTTTATGCAATGGAGAGACGAGACGAGCGAGACGATTGCCTGGTTGTAAGCATCACGCCTAACGGTACCAGTGCCAGAGTAAATAATTGTGAGCGAACAAAATCCTGCGCCGCACTTCAACTGCGGTCTGCGTTCGTCACCCGATGATGTGTACCTATTGGGTATTGGTGGTTTGGGTTTGGGTGTTTTGGGTAACACTAACGACCAAATAATTCCAATATTTGTAAGCTGCTAGAATATGGCGAGCGCGAGCCGTGTCTCGTACTGGGCACGTAAATGGCACGCATTTCAAACTTCACGAAATTTTATATGAAGCAGTTCATGCTACGCCGTACGAGCCGAACCGCGTACGGGACGCGACGCGGGCGCCGGCTGTGGCCACGTGGTTCGACCGCAAAATTCGATCAACTTCGAACCGATGTGAACTTATTTCCCATAGTTCGATTTCGAACCGCATAGTTCGAGGTCGCAGTATAACCACCACGACCACTTAACTTGGTTCGATTCATCGGAACATGAGGATATGACTAGGTCACTTGGTTCGATTTATAGTACGGCCACCTCTTTTATGTTTCATATAAAATGTTCGTGAAGTTTTAAATCCGTGCGTCTTCCGCTCCTCATACTTATGAGACACGGCTCGCGCCCGCTATGGTCTAGCATAAATCATGCTTTACGACATTTCAGGACTAGATTCAAATGAACTAATAAATACGGATGATGAAAGCTCACCCGCTTTAGTAACAGATGAAGTGAAGCCTGCAGAAATAGCTAGTTTCAAGGATAACAAACCAGCAAAGGGCAGTTACTCCAGTGCTTTTAAACAAAAAACAAAGAAGCCTGAACCAAATGAAGTATACACAAAAATAGATTGGTCTGAAGATTATGAACCAAATTCGAGTAATCAAGTAAAAGCTAAAAGACTCAACGGCAACGGTAAAATTGTAAGAGAATACGACATGTATGAAATCGGTAACGCGGATCTGTGGTATACGATACAAGTTCAGCTTTTTGAAAAACTTACAACCCCTAAAGGAAAAACTGCTTGGAACGATTTAACTAAGGGCAAACCTGCAAGGTTCTCTGAATTATTATAAATGTTAATTTATCTACTTTTGAAGAAACCTAGTATCTCATATCTAAAACTCTATTCAAGTAGGTATAAAATAGTATGCGTGTAAACATTTCTGTGTTATACGGCTTGTAGTACCTGATAAATAATAAGTAGTTCTGTAGCTAGCGAAATAACAGGGGCTTACCGCCTTATGTCTTCTCAACGTATAAAAGCCGTCACACACGATGAAGATGCTATAATATTTCATATTATCTTAGAATTTAGAACATATTTCAATATCGCTACTCATACAAAACAAATGACGAACAAGTGACGAAGATAATTATGCAATGTGTAACAAAAAGGTTCAACAATACTGAGGGGTATGTATGTACTCATCATTATGAACAACTTTTACTATGGCGCCTAAAAAATCAGCTGTTCCATATAAAAAGTTCATTGACCTTAGACAAAATGTATGGAACAGCAGATATTTTTTTTCGCGATTTCTTGGCCTATAGTAAAAGTTGTTCATAATGATGAGTACATAGGTACATAGTAGGTACATACCCTTAAGTATTGTTGAACCTTTATGTTACAAGTTCTTTATTTAAAAATTGTATGGTGAGCGATATTTAATCTTAACATGAAATATTATAGCATCTTCATCGTCTGTGACGGCCTTAAATGTGTATGATATATTATATTACAATGTGTAACAAAAAGTTTTAACAATACTAAAGGGTATGTAATACTCATCATCATGAACAACTTTTACTCTATGGGGCCAACCTAAAATGCGAAAAAAAACAGTTTTCATACATTTTGTCCAAGGTCAATGAACTATTTGTATGGAAGAGCTGATATTTTTTTCGCGATTTACTCAATACTCAATCATTTATTGCAACATATGTGGTGTGGATGAGTACATCACCCCCAACCCTACAGTATTACTACACCTTTATGTAACACGTTGTATATGAGATCGTGTGTTACCAGGGTGAGTTCTTTATCACCTGAATGGACAGGCCAGGGCATGAGCATACTATACAAGTCTTCGGAATGGATATCACGAGATGGGTTCACATTGCCGGTGACCAGCATGTGCCTACTTGCGCCAGTCAGCAGGAAGGCTACTGCGACTCTCAAACTTGACGAGGTAACACGGTAACTCTTAGTTTTTTATTTATTTGAATACATTCAAGTGACGAGACGAGCAAGACGTTCGCCTGGTGGTAAGCGTCACACCTGCCACTAACAATAGCAGTGCTAGAATTGTGAACTTGCGAACACAATCCTGAGCCGCACTGCACTGCGCTCGTCACACTGAGATATTAGATGTCAAATCTCTTCATACCCAGTAATTTATCTGGTAACATTGCCCTTCAAACTGGAACATAGTAATGCTTGCACACTACTGCTTGGCGGTTGTATAACTGGCAAAGGTGTGGTACTTCCCCAGGCGGACTCTGCAGTAGAGTCCTACCACTACAGTTAGGTATATTTGCTAGATTTGATAACTTTTTGTAACCATTATTTTCAACCGGATATACAATATGTTCGTAACAAAAAGGTTCAACAATACTGAAGGGTATGTATTTACCTACTCATCATTATGAACAATATACTACGGGGCCAACATCGAAATCACAAAAAAAACCAGCTTTGTTAACGAGCTTTTTGCTTTGCTTTGTTGTTTGTTTGTTTGGTCAATTAACTTTTTGTAATGTACAGCAGTTATTTTTCGCGATTTCTTGGTTGGTCCCATAGTAAAAGTTGTTCATAATGATAAGTACGTACATACCCTTCAGTATCACTACACCTTTTTGTAACACGTTGTATAAAATAATCTAATGTGCCCTGACCACTCTGTCACTACCGGCACAGATAATAATATATTAATATTGATTAATTAATTAAAGGCTGGTGGTCAGTACATAGTGGTGCCTCGAGAAGACGTCGTGGGTTTGACTTTGTCCAGAGCTGAAAATGGCACTAACTTAAGCGATGATACATTATCCGATAAGGAAACGTCTACGAACCAACCTGGAAAGGTGATACATATTATCATACCTAGATTATTGGTATTTCTATTGATAATTAATCATAATTTATATGGCGTACTGACAAGTGACGTCACGATTTGCTGTTTCCTCTCTCTGTCTAGCATGATATTAAAATCCTTATAAGTTGCTTATTTTTGATCAGAATTTCATATTTTTGTCATTAATCAGCTATATTTATGGGCCACATTTTAATAGGACAATAAAAAAATACCAGTCATCTAGCCTATTATGACTTTAGAGTTTAGAATGAGCGATTGTCAGAGATTATTTAGGTGTTCACCGCAATCAACTGTTTACTTCACCATACATTTACAAAATATTTTTTTATAGACAATTTCATAATTTAATTACGACTTGATTAATGGGATAAGTAAATACATTTTCAAAATGTCATTAGGATCTGATTAACGGCTCGCAAGTTATTTTCGTACAATGTATCTATATACATACAAAAGCCAATCTGCCCCAGAATCGGAGACCTTCGCTTCGCTCGGTCAATTTTGTTATGTACTTAAGCAGCCCCTTCGGCGAGTGTTGATACGTTCTTCGAGGGCCCTGCTCGGCGGGGACGGCGTGAGGGTGAACATCGTCCCCAGAGGCAGCGACCAGTTCCTGACGCTGGTGCACCGTCTGCCGTACCACGTGCAGATAGACCTGGAGGCCAGGGCTGATGAAAACCAGCTCGTTCATGTTGGGTAAGCTATAGTTTTATGAGAATTCAACGTTTTGTGTTCCAACATTTCAGAAAAAAAAAGAAAAACATTCTGGGTAGCAACATTTTTAGGAATCCAACATTATGAGAATAAACCATTTTAGGGTAATTTATAGTTTTCTGAATCTGGTTTTGAATAATTTACGTCTACTTAGTACTGGGAAAAGCTATCTCTAATACTTAGTAGTTGAACGATGATATAGGTACATTGCTATACACAGTGTAACAAAAAGGTTCAACAATACTGAAGGGTGTGTACTCATCATTATATGAACAACTTTTACTATGGGCATCCTTTCGCATGCGCTACTTTGCGTACGATTCAAAAATGAGGCCCCTGGGCAGCTGGGATGCGAACGCGTCGGATTCCTTATTTATCTATTTATTTTATTTCTTATAAGGGCGAGTAAGTTGTGGACAAGGTCACGCGTAGTTTCGGTATCACCTACTATGTCTATAATTAGGTATTGTCTCTACTCAGTACTTACCCACTGTAGCATACTAAAAATGCCACAAACTGATTTCGAAGTAGCCGCACCGTTAGATAGCTTGGACCATATCATTATTGCCAATGCAAATACAATGTGTAACAAAAAGGTTCAACAATACAAAAGGGTATGTATACAATGTTTAACAAAAAGGTTCAACAATACTGAAGGGTGTGTACTCATCATTATATGAACAACTTTTACTATGGGGCCAACCTTGAAATCGCGAAAAAATATCATCTGTTCCATACGTGTCGTCCAAGTCAATGAACCTTTTTGAATGGAACAACAGATTTTTTTTCGTTATATCAAGGTTGGCCCCATATTAAAAGTTGTTCATAATGACGAGTACATACATACGCTTCTGTATTGTTGAACCTTTTTGTTACATTGTATACAACGTGTAACAAAAAGGTTCAACAATACGGAAAGATTTCAGGGTTGGCTCCATAGTAAAAGTTGTTTATAATGATAAGTACTTACATACATGTCCTTTCGTATTGTTGAACCTTTTTGTTACACATTGTATAAAATATTATGCCACAGAATAAATAATAGTACTAACTATATTATTGTTCTTTATGCTATATTATGTTATATTATTGTTCCTAACAATACAGGTATAAGCTTGTGCAAGAAGTAAACTAAAGTTACGACTTCTTGATCCAATTCTTCTGTATCACTAAACTCAACTTTGCATTTTTGTTTTATGTTGCTACCTAAACACAAGGTATTTCAAAAAACAACCGTTTAATTAGATGTATTTTTTTCAGTTATTTTGATTTCAAAACCAAGCTACATAAAACTGATTTTAATGAAATTTCTATGGTACCAATCAGACAGGTATGGTAAAATATCATTTAAAAAAAGAAAAAATCGGTGTATGAGAATGGTAGAAATCTGAGGTAGGTAGAGACCATTAAAAAAAATACAACCGAATGAGAACCTCCTCCTTTTTTGAAATCATAGAAAACCCCAGCAACGCTCTGTTCTACGACAGTTCTAGGTAGCGACCATTAAAAAAAATACAACCGAATGAGAACCTCCTCCTTTTTTGAAATCATAGAAAACCCCAGCAACGCTCTGTTCTACAACAGTTCTCTTTTTGCACATTATTTTATTTTTAACCGACTTCAAAAAAGAAGGAGTATGCATGAAGGAGTATGTTCGACGGTATGTTTGACGGTATTAATGTTTTTTTATTTATTTATTTATGTTCACCAATTTCTCCGTTAGTTGTGGACCGATTTTGAAAATTGTTTTTTTTTTGAAAGGGTATACTCCCGAGGTGGTCCCATATTGATTTGAAGTTGGTTGTATTTTTTTTGAAAAAGGTACTTGTTTGATGCGCTTTTCAATGAGTTTTTTTTTCGCAGGTCTCAAGGGCGTATCATGACGGTGGTGGCAGACAGCTCGCGTCGAACGCGCACCGTGCTCACTGTGCAGGCCACCAACACCGGCCTCGCAGCAGCTCGTTTTAAGTAGGTACCTAATAATTGTTATACTAACAGAATCATATTAAATGAGAAAGTTTGTCGGTATGTGTGTGCGTGTGTATGATTGTTACGTCATCACGCAAAAACGGCTGAACGAATTTGGTTGAAACTCGGAATGGAGATAGCTCATTTCTCGGAACAACATTATATGATACTTTTTATCGTCATCATAATCACCGTTTTTCATCATCACGCGGCGGGTCATTGTACTCATCATTATGGACAACTTTTATTGTGGGGACAACCCCGAAATCGCAATGCTTATTCATAAAAGCAGCTGCTTTATATAAAAAGTTTATATATAGGAAAAATTTGCTTTTTTTAAACATGTGAAGAAATTATCTATAAAATATGAATAAAATATTTTGGAGTCGTCATCATTCATCATTTCAGCCTTAAGAAGTCCATTACCTCCCTTTAAAGACCGACTTAACGAACGGTCTTGTGCCGCCTAGCTCCATCCACCGACATTTTGGGATAATTTTAATAATTAATAATGATTAATTGCCTAGCAACCAAATTTTAGTACGATATAGGTACGGATTTTCTTAGCGATTACAATCAATCAAATTGTTTCTGTTCTTGTATAATTTTCATAGGGTTATAGCGCAGGATTGCAATCCCGAACTACCGGAATTGCTGAATGAGAAAATCAATGAAGAGGACTCCAGTTTCATCGTCTTAGCTCCAAAACACACGCAAAGTATAATAATTGACGTACCTGCGGAAATCCCTGCCGATGTAGCTCACTGCACTGGTAAGATCAAGTGGAAGTGGTGCAGATTGATGTATACATCAATTGCACTGCATTGCATGATGATTCATGTTTTATGTTTTTAAAGCTTAAACAGGAAGAAAAATTATGACCTCCGGCAGGACTCGAACCTGCATACGAGCAGTCTCTATGGGTTTCCGTCCCAACTGCTTTGCCAATTAAGCTACAGAAGTCTCTGTCTTAGATGCCAAATTTCCCAACCTGTTATAAGCTACCAACTAAAGCGATTCATGTTTTTTTAGAAACCCTTAAGATACCTACTTAAAAAAGATGACTGCAAACATGCCATAACCGCTTTCCCCGTTCTAGATGGGGGAACACTAACAATCTGTTGAAGTTGCAACGACAGGACTACGATTGCTTTGCTCCGTCTTTTAATTAAACCGGTCATTGCAACTTGAACATTCGCTTATCTTGTGCAAACTGGGAATCACGGATAGTCCGCTATGCGTGGCTGCATGCAGGATAATGATACTGTAGACTATGACCTGTGGCATTGCAAAGCTACAGAAGTAACGGGAATCGCTACCGGATTGCATAAGGCAATACCTTCATCCCCAATCATGTCACCGCAAAAGCTTGACTGCTTTTCACCATCATGTACATTGTACAGTCACACCTCCATCTAAAGGTACACTTCCGTGCATTGCGGCTGATCGCAGCCGCGTGCGGCTGCGGCCAATGATTGAATGCTAGCATTATGAAAATGTATGGCGCCCGCGTGCCGCTTCAGTCGTCGGCAGTGCCGGATATATATTTTTTAATGAGTGTAGGCCACTTTATTTCCGCCGCCCCATGTACCTTCCTAAAATAATAGGGGTGCCAGCATCCTCTGAAATCTGCCGCCCCTAGGACGCTGCCGCCCCTAGGCCGCGGCCTATACGGCCTATTGACAGATCCAGGCTTGGTCGTCGGTCGCGGGCGTCTGTCACAAACCTTGGAAATGGTGTCATTCAATTTCATAGTGCAACTGTGCTAGTACTAGTATTGACGTAATAACCGCGACCGCACGCGGCTGCGATCAGCCGCGATGCACGGAAAGGTCTTAACCCACTGGAGCTACTATGCGAGCGGCCCAAAGCCTCGCTCCGCTACTTCAAGGAGCTGGGTCGTCTCGGATCGGCTCGGGCACGCTGGCGGGGGAAATGCACAATGCACCCCAAGCGGGACGTCAGTGCAGGACTTATTGCCCCAAGTCGAATAAGAATAAAACAGATACCTACCTACTTAAATGCGTTTGCTAATGTTTTATAGTTGCCTTAATAAATGGAGATCATCAGTCCGTAGCAGTCCGAGACGTCACTATCAGGAAAGGAGATCGCTGCTTTTGTGTTTGGCATTGCGAATGCGTTTGCTTAGGTAACTATGTTTGAGAAATATTTTTACTTTACATCAAAATCAAAGTGTTAGAAGAAACCTAACTCGTCCAAGTTACAGTTACCACGCTACGTTTTTATTCGTTACCCTATCCAATTTTATGAATTTGGACCTACGACCTACGAAGCAAAGTGTCCGCACGTGATACGACTATTATAATTCACCAGGCATACAGGCTGATTCAAACTTAATGGCGGCTGTGAACTTAGACGCGAGACGTTGCGCAGTAGCAAAAATTAGGCATGTGGTGCGCGTATAATCGCAGTCTCGCTTGCAGCGCACTTCACAGCCGCCATTATAAGTTTGAATCAGTCTGTACCTAGATGGCGTGAGAAAACGCATATTTTTCAAAAATTTGTGTAACGGCTAAAATGATACCGTTAAAAATATTATGACTAGGTAAAAATTTAATTATTACTAAAATAATATAACCGAGGGCGGGGCAGACGACATGTAAGAGAGAGGCTTATACCCTGAAGTGGGATAAGGAATAGCTGTGGATGGTGATGATGAAATAATGTGTGTTTTTGAAATGCAAAAATATCAAAAGTACTTCTAAAAGGCATTTTACCTCAATGGCCTAGATGACTGTTTTTTTTTTATCCTATTAAAATGTGGCCCATAAATATAGCCGATAAAAATAAAAAATAAAATAATTTTTTTAAAATCTGATCCAAAATATGCAACTTATAAGCATTTTAATATCATGCTAGACAGAGAGAGGAAACAGCAAATCGTGACGTCACTTGTCAGTACGCCATATAAATTATATTCTGACAAGTAAGGCGTGACGTCATTTTTTGTTTTGTGGGAAAGGGACAGAGTTGTCTCTAACAAAAACTTTAAACTTTAAACGCTCATATATCAGAATATTATTAACCGATTTAACTTATTTTTTCAATAAACATACTATATTTACTTAAATTCTTCATCAAAGCTATTGGTTTCAACGATATAAACATCAGTCATCTACCCTATTACGCAAGCAACATTTCTTTTGCAAGTGAAAAACGAGTATCAGATAAGTAGATGCTATTTCTATAATGTTAAGTAGAAATCGTACACGATAATCCTCGCATTGAAAGGGTTGGATCACACCAAGCACGTATACAGAGGGGGGGATAGTTGGGATATATCCCCCCCCGAAATCAGACTGAAAAAAAAAACGTTTTTAGCCGTCTGTTTATTTGTTCGCTTGCGTGTTCTTTCAATAAGTAGGTAAAATAAAAATATAGATAGATTCTGATCTTTTAGCGACGCCGACGTTACTAGTAGCGCCATCTAACCTATTTAGAGAGAAACCGAGAACGAAGACAGTAATGACATCTATTGTCGAGTTGAAGAACTAATAGTAGAAAGGTCGTCGAGTAGCGGAATATCAAGAAGCTTCCATAACTTTCTGATTCTGCTACCAGGTAGTAGATGGCGCAAGAATATTCCACAGTGTTCCAGAATATGAAAATGTAGTATAAATAAGTCCGGGAAGTCCGGGAACCTGCATGTCAGTTCATTTCGAGAGCGACGCAAGACAGAATCGAGAGCGACAAGCGAGAAAAAAGTGAAATACCTCTGCAATAGTGACAGTATAGTGCAATAGACCAGTTTATTGTGATATTGGTTTCAGTTTCATAGAGAGTTGAGTAAATTTCTTCCGACTTGGTTCACCTGATACTTTGCCCGTGCCATGAAATAAAGGAGAAAAACTTCAAAACCACTGTTTTCATTGGATTCGCCAAATCACCAGTCCGTGACGTGAGATAGTGTTGGACAATTTTGGACCTGCAGACGTCATAATTTGTTGGACCGTTCGCCCTATCTATCACAGATTACTTAAATAAAGTAAAGTAATGTGTGAAATGTGAGTGCTTCTAGATTTGTGCTTGTTTGAACGTATATAAATTGCTGCTGCTAAAATGAAGAGAATTGATAACTTTTTCAAACCAGTGGCAAAAAAAAAGTTACTACTAACGAGGAAAAAACTACTCCAAGCATGGCTTCTGTTGATAGTGGACAACTAGAAACAACTTCATCAAATTTATTATCAGAAAAAAATGTGATTTCTGCCGAACCGGCTGGGAGATGTAGAGATGAAGGAGAATGTTCAACTTCAAAAACGTGTAGTTTAGATACAATGATTATAAGTGAAACTTTTCCTGATATCGGCGTGGTTTCTGATGCCATATATAACACACAGTATCCTGCTCTTGCACTCACAGATGAACAGAAAAAAAATATTATTACACAGCCGTTTGTCCCAGATGCGTCATTTTCGTTTCCGGCTAGTAGCTTTGGGAAGAGGAAACTTAGATTTCGAAGAGAATGGATGGGATCATGGGAATGGTTAACATATTCGCCGAGGAGGAACGGTGTATTCTGCAAATATTGCGTTGTCTTTTCATCAGGCACCGCTGGAAAAGGTTCCCATCAGACACTTGGAAGTTTTGTCACCAAACCATTTGATAATTGGAAAGATGCAACAGAAAGATTTCGCGAACATTCTGCTGCTAAATATCACCAGTTTTCTAAGTTATGCGCAGAAAACTTCTTACGCGTCATGGATTCAGCAGCTGTAGACGTTGCATCGCAGCTTAATGATCAAAGACGCAAAGAAAAGGAAAGAAATAGAACAGCACTAAAACCTATCGTCGAAACTATCATCTTCTGTGGAGAGCAAGAGTTGCCGCTTCGTGGAGACAAAGACAGTGGACCATTGACTTTAGAAAAGCCACTTGGTAAAGATGGAAAATTCAGGGCTCTGCTGCGATACCGAGCAAGCTATGATAATATCCTGAAAGATCATATCATTACAACCCCTAAAAATGCAACTTATTTTAGCCCTATTATTCAAAATGAAATAATAGATACTTGCGGAAAGATAATTCAGAAAAAAGTTGTGACTCAAATAAATAGTTCAGAGTGTTTCGCGATTCTTGGCGATGAAACTTTAGATGTGAGTGGAACTGAACAGTTGTCTTTGTGTGCGAGATACGTTTATAAAACTATTTTGAGGGAGGACTTTCTCATTTTCATTGAAGTACACGACCTAAGTGCCGAAAATATAAGTGCAGAAATTTTAAAGAAATGTCATGAGATTGGTTTGAACCTCGATAAACTAGTTGGTCAGGGGTATGACGGAGCTGCTACCATGGGAGGACACATCAGTGGTGTGCAGACGAGAATCAGAAAAGAATTTCCTAAGGCCACATACGTACATTGCTCGGCTCATCGTCTGAACCTAGTTCTTTCAAAAGCTCTTTCAGTTCCCGAGGTGAGAAATTCAATGGGTGTTGTAAAAGAAGTCTGCAATTTACTTCGCAACAATGCAATGGCCGGGAAACAGTTCAAGGAAAATGTGGAAAAGCTCACACCAGAAAGTAAGAAAAAAAGACTGGTCGGCATGTGTGACACTAGATTTATAGAACGTCACGACTCTATAAATGTATTTTGTGAGTTACTCGAACCTGTTGTCATTACATTGAGAGAACTATCCTGCACCAACAGAACTGTTGCCCAAACTGCGTCTACACTCATAGCTGCGATGGAAAAGAGTAGTTTCTTGATTTGTCTAAAAACCTGTGAAAGATTTTTCAGTTACACTCTCCCACTGTCAGCATATTTACAGAACCCTACACACGACCTAGCCTCTGCTATGAAATTTTCTGATGACATTATCGGAAAACTAAAATGGATACGTGACGATGTTAACCCGGTATTTTCGGAAATATATAACGCATGCTGCAAAATAGCGGAAGATGTCTTGCAAGTAGAAATTCAGCGTCCTCGAGTTACTGTCCACCAAACTGCCCGAAGCAACGTTCCCAGCGATACTCCTGAAGAATACTTCAGAAGAACTATTTTTATACCGTGCTTGGACGATTTGATATCTGGCATGAATGATAGATTTGCGAATCAAAGAGAGCTGCTTTCTTCTTTAGAAATTATTCTTCCGAAAAATGTGGACGAGAGGAAGATAAGTGAATTAGAAAATATGAAAATTTATTGGGAAGAAAGTGTTGGAGAATCACTAATAAAAGCAGAGTACAGTATGTGGTGAGCCAAGTGGAAAACCACAGATAAGAAACCAGTCGAAATTATGGAAATTTTAGACACGTGTGACAAAATTTTCATTCCTACCATTAACAGGCTAATACATATTCTGGCCACCCTTCCGGTTTCAACGGCATCTGTGGAGCGGTCATTTTCATGCCTAAAGAGAATAAAATCCTTTCTAAGGAATAGAATGGCGGGCGAGAGGCTTACTGGTCTCGCTCTATTGTCTATTCATTCCGCTTTGGCACCAGATCCTGATATGGTACTAGACGTAATGGCTGCCAGCGGAAACAGAAAAATACTTATATAATCTATACTCTATACTATAATAATAATCTATACTAATATTATAAAGAGGAAAAATTTTATTGTTTGTTTTTTTTTCACGGGCAAGTGCCTTTATTAACTAAACAAAACAATGCAAACAAACAAACAATCAAATATTTGCTCTTTATAATATTAGTATAGATAAAATACTTATAAGTGTATGACTAAACTACGGACGGTACTTCTTTAAGTTATTAAAAATTATAGTACAGTGATTACAGCGATGTTTACACAGTTCACATGGTTGTTTCAATGTTTGTCCCCCCCCGAACCAAAAGTCTGGATACGTGCCTGGATCACACTGTTATGACTAGGTCTAATATCACAATAGATGTAGGCATTGATTCTTAGTCAAAGATATCATTGTTCTTAGTGAACTTTTTGAGGAACTGGGGCTTCCTCAGCGTCGGGCGCCCCAGTACCTTTGATAAAATGTGTTTGCCTTAGCTGAGGGTGAGATGTGGGGGTGATTTTCAGGCGAGGATCCGAAGCTGTCCTGCCGCGAGATGGCGCAAGCGCGCCAGGTGGCAGCGGGGTTGACGGTGCGCGAGCGCACGCGGCTCGTGCGTGCGCTCTGCTACCACGACGTGCTATCGCTCAACCTCTGCCTCACCGCCTTCGGGGTCGTTACCACTCTGCTGCTCTTTGGTAATGCCACTACTACCTTACCCACGTCACATATTATAAATATGATCTATCATCATCGTCATTTTCTTCGCACTTTACTAGCGTGAAAATCTTTTTTTTTAATTTACCAAACAGCATTATTTTCATATCGAAGTTATATTACTTACTGCGCTCGTAATTCTTGTATGTTTCCCAGGTTTCTCTCTTTATTTATTTTTTTGTTTTCGATCATGGGAGTATTTCCTGTGCGATGATATAGCTTCTCACTGTAAATGGTTCCAGGTTTGGTGAAAGCGTGCCTAGGGCTAGTGTGCCGATGGATAGGGATGTGGGGCCTGGGGCGCGTGCTGCAGATGCCGCGCAAGCTAGACCACTACTACGAGACGGGGCTGCGCGCACGGCCCGTGCTCTACGACGATGAAGGCTGGCCCGTGCACCCAGATACCAACCAGCGGTCGGTGCGCCTCATCAGCCTGTAAGTGAAGCGCAACAGCTACATAATCATGAGCTCTGCGGGCTCAACAACATACTTATCGGGCAGCTGGAACAGTTGGCGTTCGCAATTTGGTAACTGAGAAATTTCAGACTTGGGACACCAGTTGGTCCGCGCCTGCCTCTAGCATTACTAGTGTTCTGGTATAGTATAATATTTATATTGGTCACTTGTAAATAATTTAAGGTTTTTAATAGTACGAGGAAAACCCCGAAAGTTTTTCATTTATTTCCCCCATAAGCAGGACAGAAACAGTAAACACATTTACAGCTTGTACGACTGTGAACACGAACATTAATGTTCGTGTTTTGTGAATGTTGTGTTTTTTAGGCCGATGGAGTTTGTCCTGAACACAATATTCTTCGTGACGGCCCCCTGTGTACTCACCTATGACGCCTTGCGGCAGCTATACAGCCGCTGCAGGCTGCCGGACAGTGACGAGTCCAACTGGACTCTCAACAAGTCCCGCAACAAGAAGTGTTATAGCTCCCGCGAAAATATCCTACAGGTGCATATCGACTGTCATACTTACGTAGCCAAACATGCTTTACAGTGTGGGTAGGTAACCTACGTATTTACTGTTGAGTGGGGGAGCCACAATCGTATAATCTGAAGAGTGTTAGATATTTTTTTAGCTTCCTCGTCTGGCCACCCCCACAGATAAGTTGGTTGCAACGTAGTATCGATTAGTCCAACAGTGAGGAATTGTCCTTGTAAATGAGTATTTGTTGATGCGGCACCAAGTAGTTATTCTAATGAGCCCTACTAACTTAAATTACTGAAGATTGCTGTACAAGTTACTTGCTCATATGAACAAGCTCAACTGTAAAATACCGAGGCCTCTAATCTACTATGGTCTCGCATAAACACGTCTAAAACGAGTTTTTAAGGTTCAGAGTACGCGACACGCTACTATCTCGCTTGCGCATTTCCAAATTTATGAAGACAATAATAAATGAATTCACTAAATATCGATATTTATGAAAAATTACAATCGGTAAGGTTACTAAGAATAGTAAGTAAACATTTTATTCTTAGCAATTTTACCGATGACGTTTATTCATACCTACCTATTCGTTTTTTTTTTAATATGATATTCGCGGACGAGGTAGCGGCGCTCGATAATCTAAGCCTTTTTTTTAGTCGGCCGTGATTGTCAAGTACTACGAGTACCACCCCACATCTGGTACCATGTCAGTTTATCGTTTGTTTATAATGTTTGGTTTGTAAGAGCAATTCCTGACTGTTGTTGCATAGAGCTCGCCGGGCGCGCAGTGCCGGCAGCGGCGCGGCGCTCGTCTGCAGCGCTGGATGACGCCGGAGGCCGAGAAACTCTCCTCCAACGTGATGCAGCAGGGTCTTCCCACGCGCGCTTCCATGATTAGAGACTATGTAAGACTTGTGTACACGATCTATTTGCTTGTGAAATTGGGAATCAAGCGAGCTTACCTGTTAAGTGATGATTAATGATAATTATTTGAACTTCCTTGCTACATTACATCGTATCATTTATAACGCCGTTTTGCGCCTGCTGCAAGAAAAGTAAAATAGGTAGGTACTCTAACTGTTGTGTTTATTTGAGGGATACATGCGATGTGTTTTACAATAGTTTATAAACAAAAATGTGATTGTGTTACGGCTAATAACTTTATAAACTGCTGCATACCTCCTAAAATCTCGTCACTATCTGGAATTCAAATTCTGAACCACCGCAACACGCCCACTTTCGTTACAGTTTTTCATTACACTGAGGATTGCTTCAAAATGACAGTTATACTACAGACAAGATTAATATTGCTAGAAATTAAAAATAGCCATGTTTTAGGGTAATATTTCGTTGAAGTATGAGAAAACGTATCGTGACTATTGCCGGAATTCCGGTTCTACCATATTCCTGGGACAACAATTTAAAACCTTTTGGAGGTATTTCAAGACCCAATTACGACGATATGGAGCTCTAAATCGTATTTATCAGTTCAACATACGTCTACAGAGCCTGCAACAGTGGTGCTACTTAATTTATCTAAACTTTTCTGAGATTATCTAAACTTTTATGAAAGTTTCTAAAAAGCAGTCGAGACTTGCAGATTATACACTTTTTTGGATCATAAAAATATTATGATATTTGATTATATATATATATATTGAGTTGCCCATAACAGTAAATTTGATAACTTAAATATGTATTCATTAAATAAATACGCAGTTTATTTAATAACATTACATACAAAAATTGTAAAAAAAAAGGCCCCCAATAAGGAAATGTACATCTTTTTTGAAAAACGCCCATGTAACATAATTTTTGTGTTCCCTCGTATGTCATAAACTAGGTATTAACCTTTCATATTTTTACTCTGTATGTCGATGATTTTTTACACAGTATTTTTACTAACCGGGTAATTGCTAACGACGCCGACGTGCGCCCTCCTTCATATAAACTCCATGACCTGGAGTATAGACTTATCATCATCATCAGCCCGGAGACGTCCACTGCTGAACGAAGGCCTCCCCATTAGACTGCCACACTGTACGACAACCTGCCACTTGTATCCACCGGTTGCCCGCGACCTTTACAATGTATAGACTTATATGACGTCACAAAAAATCAGAAACTGTTAGTCCCTCTGGATGTGGTGAACCCACGTTTTCTGTGTGTGAACTGTGAACCCGTATTTATGCCGACCCAAATCAATTACGAGTATTTATACTATACTACACTACCTACGCTCTTACACCTGCCTCCTCTCGGTGGCTCTCCAGCTTTTTGCTGCTTATATTACTACCTTTCTTCTTTGATTTTCCTTGGATTCAAAAGGTTCAGCTTGTTTTCCCGTACGTAGTTATATCTATCTACATAAATATTCGATTTTATCGCACAGTTTTGTAGGTGTGTGTGTAGATTAAAGCCAACCCGCTTAAGTGTATAGCACGCCTAATGTATAAAGTTCATATTGTAATCCAGATGCGTCCGCTGCTGTGCGAGGGCGCGGTCGCATCCATGGGCGAGAATGTGGGCGTGGGCGTAAGCTGCAGCGGCGCCCCTGAGTCCTGCGGCGACTCCGAGCTCGATGACACTGAGTATGTGCTCATGCAGATGCAGAAGAGCCGCGACTCACTCGCTGTCAGTACCTACCACCACTTTCTACTCAACAGATATTTCTGGAAACTACCTATAGTTTCTAGAAGCGCTAATAAAATCAATAAGCGCTGCCCGCGTCGAGCCTTGGGTCCTGTCCTAAAACTGCATCCAAAAACAGCGGAGGACGGCAGCAGCGTCCTCTCTGTTAACGGTGGTGAGCACTCTGCGATCCCCAAGCTGCCTGTCAAGCGTGGGGATTATGGCAATGGCAACCCTTTGAAGGTAGGCGTTCGTCCAGCAGTGGACGTCTTCTGGCCGATTGTCCGACAAGCCAGCTGACAGGGCATAAGACCTGCAATAATGGATGCCTTATCGCCTTGGCGTTTCCAATGATTCATAATAATAATATGTGCTCGAAGCTCGCAGTTGATAGAATGTTATATCTATACCACAACACAACCTCTGATTTGTTTTCAACAGAGAAGCCAACGGAAGCTAAACGGATCTTCGTGTACAATGGCGAATAAACAGTAGACACGGTGAAACCGAACAACACGCACCCCACAGCTTTGAAGGAATCTTGTATTCATAATCTGATAGATAGGTTGTATACCTATTGTACCACTGAAGAGAGAAGTGAAGTTTAGCTATTGAATGGAGAAGTAGATATGGCTTTCGCTTATCTGTGGGAAAGTTATTTTCTTATATTACAAATATTATCTTACGAAAATTCCATTTCATTAATGCTGTTGTTTTTATTAAATTTATCAGATATAATTATTTATTATATAATTATATATATTAGTGAATTGTTATAAATGTAGGTAATGTATATATTTGTATTAGGTACTTATCTTAAAATTTTAAGTTTTTTGTTCTATATATTTTTTCTTGAAGTTATTTAATATTGCACACCCCGTCTATTAATGTTTTTTCGAATCCTTTCCATCCCAAAGTTGCCTGGAAGAGATCGCTTTTAGCGATAAGGCCGCCAATTGTTACACTAGTGCTAAGTTCATTTTTCTGTTGTGATTATCATGACTGTTATTATTATTATTTTGGTGTGTACAATAAAGAGTTTATCTATCTATCTATCTATCTACTATACATTATATATATATAGTATAGTAACTATATATATTATATATATATATATATAGTTAGTAGGAGTTAGATACATATTTCTTCTTCCACCTTTTCTAAAATAGACGTTGGTACATGTTTTTGGTTTCAGGGTGGTCCAAACGCTGACGTCAACACGAACATTTTGTACTCGTCGTACCAAAAGTTTCACAAAAATACCCCATGTATGTTGTACGATTTATCGTAAAACATACATGGGCGTGGGAATTATGGCAACCCCTCCCTATTAATGGAGAGGCCTTTGTCCAGTAGTGGACGTCTTCTGGCTGATAATGATGATGATGTTTTACGATTTATCATAGTTTAGGAGTTATGATTTTTTTTAATTTTCTTAACGATTTGCCGCCCGAGCGGCATTAAAAAATAATAGGTAACTTTTTTTGGGTGGCTTTTTCGATGTCATTTATATGTAGGTGGGTAGTTATTATCGATATCGATCTTGGGTTCGGAAGCTTTCGCTCCTCTTGCCCCGGTGTTACTCTTGCCCCAACTCACCTCACTTACTTTCTCTATGCTATGAGCCTTTACTAGTTTGTAGAAAAAACACGAAAGGAAAGGACATCGTATTTTCCTGTAAGTTACAGGAAAATATGCAGCGACGGTGGTGATCAAATGGACGGGCCCAGCGCTAGCAAGTCGATCAAAAATTTTCAATTTCAATTTTCAATTTTTTATTACCAAAAAACTTAACTACACTTTTTTTTCCATAACACAATATACCTCAAATAATATAGTAAACACAATAAAATTACATAGACATGTTAGGAATTTCGTTGGCAGCTGTACTAGGTAACCCTGTATTACAGCTACCACTAAAAATAACAAGCTAACACAACATAGGCGTCGCCAGGGGGGGCAGCTGAACTAGAGATCCAAAAACCTACTGCGGCCCGCGCGGATGCCGCTGTCAGTGGTCTCGAACCATGGAGTCTACCTACCGAATTTTTCGGTTTCTTAAGGATTTTCTACAGATTTTGGGCCTGTCATACATGATATATGTAAAATCTAATATTGAGGGCACTATCACAGAACATTTACTGACTCATGCTAGCTGTTTATTGTTCACATATGCTAACAAAATAGCAGTAATTGCAATATATCGATCCCCAACCGAAAAAAATCTTGATCCTTTCTTAGATAGTCTGAATGAACTACTGAACTCGTTATCATCTTTTCAAACTGTTACTATCATAGGTGATATAAACTTAAATATCTTGCCTGGTAATAAAGATAAGTTTTCTGATCTGTACCTAAACATTATCACTTCTCATGGTATGCTGCCTGCGCACATGTTTCCGACCCGCGATGCGTCCTGTTTGGATCATGTTATACTTCGTACTCACAAACAAGCTAGCACTTTTGTTTTACCAAACACAGTAACTGATCATGCCGCAAATTTATTATGCTGCGACTTTGTTGGACGGACAAACTATAAACACTTTACCTCTACACAAATAGATTATTCCTCGGTAGTCGAACAGATCAGGAAAACAAGCTTTAGCCATATTTTTGAACTACAAGATGCGAACCTTGCGATGGAAACTCTGATCAACGCCATCTCATCTATTATATTAAAAAACAAAAAAGCAGTCACTGTTTCTAGGCGAAAATTTACTATTAAGCCTTGGATCACACCTGGCCTTCTGAAGTGCATAAGAAACCGTGACAAATTACACATAAATTATAAATTAGACCCTAACAATAATATAAAGAAAATAACGTACTTACGATACAGAAATTTTTGCAATAAATTACTTAAGCGCTTGAAGAACCAATTTGAACATAGTGAGTTTCAGAAGGCCAGGGGAAACCCAAAACAGACATGGAAAATTATTAAAAAAATTGCAAATATTCAACAGGTTCCAAATTCTGCCAACCCACTTATTGATCTGAACGAAATCCCCAAAATATCCACAAATAAAGTCAATAACTATTTTGTAGGAATAGGACAAGAGTTGGCAAACAAAATTATTAACAGTAGTAGCGTAGGTAATATAGAACAGGACTTTAGATCAGGTGAATCCCCAAATTACGAAACAATGGCAGTTTTTGAAACTGACTGTGCTGAGGTGGACCGTATTATAAGAGGATTGCGCAGAGACTGTGCCATTGGCTGGGATGGAATTCCATCCAGTCTTCTCAAAGATGCAAGCGATGTCCTTGTACCTCCGATGACTTACATATTTAATCTGTGCATCAGCACTGGGACCTTTCCAAAGTCTCTAAAGAAAGCCCTTGTTCTTCCTGTCTTCAAGAGCGGTAACAGAGACAGTGTCATGAACTATAGACCAATTTCCATTTTAAGCTCACTCTCCAAAGTTCTTGAAAAGCTCTTAAATATTAGACTTCTAAAACATTTAAATAAACATAAAATTTTATCAGATAAACAATTTGGATTTCGTAAAGGATTTTCTACTGAGGATGCAGTCCTAAACCTCACCAGCATTATAGTACGTCATTTTGAAGCTAAGACTAAGAATATAGGTATCTTTCTTGACCTCTCAAAAGCTTTTGACACTGTCTCTGTACCAAAGTTGCTTTTGAAGTTGGATAAACTGGGCATTCGTGGGCTTGCTCTGGATATTTTCCGTAGCTACCTCTCAGACCGTGCGCAGCGTGTTAGGATTGATGACCACTTAAGTGACGACAGGTCCCTAACGTTTGGGGTCCCACAGGGCAGTATTTTAGGACCTATACTCTTTATTATATATATAAATGAGCTTTGTCTTTCTCAAATCCCTTTTTGTGAAATAATCACATATGCAGATGACACAGCCTTAATAGTGAGTGGTAAAACCTGGTGTGAGGTAAAAAAGAATGCGGAGGTAGCCCTAAGATTTGTCATGCGCTGGCTTTCTTCTAATCTCCTTACATTGAACACATCAAAAACGAAGTACATGACCTTCTCCACAAATTTAAAATCCCAACCTGACCTCAGAACTTTTTCAATTATAGCTCACAAATGTCAAACACAATCCAATGATGCTTGTGCGTGCTTACCTTTAAACAGGACTAACAATATCAAGTATTTAGGAGTATATATTGACTGTTACTTACGCTGGAACTCACAAATAGACAACCTTGTAACTCGAACAAAACGATTAATTTATATTTTCAAACATCTACGATCTTCGGCAGACATTGTAACCCTCAAAATAGTTTACTACTCACTTGCTCAATCAATACTCTCATACTGTGACACTGCCTGGGGTGGTGCCTGCCCCACTAGCCTACTACCTCTAGAGCGAGCACAGCGAGCAATTTTAAAAGTCATGCTAAAAAAGCCAATCCGATATCAAACTAACACTTTATACAAAGATGCAGATGTTTTAACTGTAAGGCAACTATTTATATTACACACTATTATTAGGAGACACAAACAATTGCCGTATAATCCTGAAAATGATAGCCTGCGTAGAAGATCCAGAGTCTGTGCTAGTGTAATGTGCCGTACGGAGCTAGCTAGAAGACACTTTGAAGCTGTTGCGAATTCACTTTATAATAAAATCAATAAAATAATTAATATATATCCCCTTCCTTCAATTAAAGTTAAAATAGCAGTAACAACATTCTTGAAAACTTTACACTATAAAGAAACAGAACATCTTATGAAACGATTGGGGTAAGTAACTAAACATAACACACATAAACACATAAATATAATACATATTGAAATTTATTAAGTACCACTGCAAAGCTTACATATTATTATTATAAAAAATTATGGGTTATAGTCTACAATAGTAAAAAAAAAAAGTAAATTCTCGTCAAATAAGCCATGGGTATAATTAATTAGCATACATTTATATTATTAATTTATTTATATTTTTAATTATCTTTTTATTGTACTGCATGCTTATATTTACTAAGTGTCCAAGTCATGTATAATAATGAAACTGTGATGATTATTGTGAATTTTGAATTTATCAACGCCTACTTAGTGCTCTCGCTAATTAGTGTTTTTGGTATACGAGTATATATCTTTTTTTGGTTTAAATCAATTCAATCAACCTTCTGTTATATTTCACTATGTCTAAGAACTTCCAACGGGGGGCTCTGGCGCTCGTAGCACAGTTTTATTACTAGTACGGGTGCCAGCCAGTTCCACAAATCCCATGCAATTTAACAATAGATATTACTACATTTAGCTCTTACTTACATAATGTTCCAAATTAATTGTTATTGTCTAGCTCTTAAGTTTTGGTCAATAAACTTTTATTATTATTATTATTATTATTATATACCGAATTTTGAAAAAGGGTTTAATTTGGGTATAGTACAAATCGAATTTAGAGGGCAAAACTACTGATTTTGTATTTCCTCGTTCGTGAACACTTCTCAGTTCTCACCGTCATCAGTTTAAGAATGGCATTGGGCTTAATGTATTTTTTTTTAATGTAAAGGGTTGTTCCTTACTGATCCTTAGACAACTCATCCTTTTTTTTTAATTGTCGCATCTCGTCCTCTATCAGTATTCTTAACTCGTCCGACTGAATTATTTTAATTTATTTTATTGACTCATCCGGAATGTAATATTGATTGACTCATCCGATGCTCTTACCAAACAAAAAAATTAAGAAAGGCAAGGATAGCAGCACAATTTAGCATTATTAAACTTCTTAGTTCTTAATAAACTTCTTAGTTCTTACAAATCTGTACAAGTCTGAAGCAGAAGTTGTAATATTTTACCATTTGATAATATTTTATAACAAAGCCAAACGAGTATATTGATAACTGATAAGTATTTTCGAGTACCTACTGCTTGGTAGAAATTTCGGCACCTCAAAAACTTTGACGGATCCTTTTATAACCTTTTTAGTACCTTAATCAAATCAAATCAAAATCAAATCAAATATCATTTATTTCAGATTACATCAATCCATATAGCACAAAAATAAAAAAAACAAAATAAAAACAAAAATAAACAAAAAACTGGTTATAAAAACAATTACACTGTTAAATACTTCTGTAAATATTCGCTGACGTCTAAATATTAACATACTTCTTTGCAATAGAGATAGGCTAGTTAGTAGAGGTAAGATTGTATTGAAGAGGAGCCCGCCTGGGGAAGTACAACACCTTTGCCAGTTATTCAAGCGCCAAGCAGTAGAGTGCAAGCATTACTGTGTTTTGGGTTGAAGGGCAATGTTACTAGAAATTTTTTACGAAATTTTACATCTTATATTTCAGCATATCTTATATCGAGGGCAGTGCTGTGCAATGCAGGATTTTGTTCGCAAGTTCACATTCTTGTTACTGCTATTGTTATGGACAGGCGTGGTGCTTATCAACAAGCGAACTTCTCGCTCGTCTCGTTAGCTATAGCATAAAAAAGACTGTTGCAATATAGTGTATTAATGTATAGGTTTTAAGGTAAAACAACCAAGCTGAACTAATTTCCATGTTAGAGGAAGCTTATACAATTTTTTTTTGCAAACTGTACGAACAGTGGTATTTATAAAAATATTGTAGTAGGATGGCCCTCATTTTTTTCATCTTGCCCCCCCCCCTGGCCCTGGGCCAGTGGCTGGCGACGCCCTTGCAACACAATCAAGCATACCTAGCTAAAAGTATGCATATTACAGAGAACACATGTGCATGTAATAGAAGTTCGTATCGTACGGCTCGCATGTCGCAAAGGCAGAGTATGAAGGAAGCAAGTGGAGAGCCGGCGCTCAACATTACAATTCAAAATCCGTGCGCTTATTTTCCATCCATTTATCTTATCATTGTCGCTGGTCATAAGTACCTACTTGTCCACCACTTTACTGGAGCATGGCCTGGACTTATTTGTTTTTTGCTTCTTGTACATGAAATTTTGAAACACTGAACATTGGTAAATTCCAACGTTTTTTTTTCCCCAATGTATCAAAATCATGAATATTATTAAAATACTTGACCACTGGCAAATACACGACATGCGATGCCATAATTCTCTTAGGAAGCCAAGCAAAAGAAAAAAATTAACGCAATTCTCGTTGCTGTCAATGTCATTCTAATGCTAACGTCAGCTGACTGGCCACAGACAGTGATGCCAGTCTTCCCGCTTTTACGAAGATCTACTATTTTACTCTACATAGATTTTACTAATATATCAACTCGTTTTAAATGTTGGAGACTCGAGCGAGCTTCGACGATCTTGACACTCTGAGACAAAACAAAGGTTTTTTATGGCTCAGAATAGATAATAGTAATACAACCCGGTCAAAATATATGTGCACCTCGCTGGAATGCGAGGGGCCGTACCATGAACGTTTATTCCGGGACCGAATACGCTCAGCTGCCGACGCTGCGCGACTGTGAATGTTATCGCCTCGCAATAAGGTTCGCGGTCACGCAGTGTCGGCAGCTGAACCTATTCGGTCCCACTATAAGCGGTTCACGGTACGGCCCCTGTATCTTTTCACAACTCAATCGGAAAGATTACCGTTCCAATCCACACTCTCCGTCTATGTCATCTTAAATTTCTACATTATATATTTCATAGGGATGGATCGTGGGAATCCGATCAGAAACCTTTCCGGTTGAGTTGTGAATAGGGGTGGTCCTTCAGCTTTCCAGCGCTCTCCTAGTTTAACACTTAGTTCAATATTTATACAACAATACATACATTTAGTAAGTAAACTTTAATTAAATTACCATACATAAAAAATAGTTTTAGGTAGATCCCAGGTGTACAGATACTTTGACCGGGCTGTACGAAGGACGGACGGTCGGATTCAATCTCATAGAAAACGTGTCCAAACATTGTCGAACCACAGTACATATTTATATAATCCGCTCCGTCGCCTTATATGATATTCGCAAAACATCATAATACCTAGCAAGACATTATCAGTCTTACTTAAAAAAACTTCTCAACCGTTAGTCACTACTTAAGTTAAGATGCTCTGCCATCTTCTCTCTGACGTGAAGTGTAACATGCAAGAACAAGACAGAGAAGTTTAAGTGACTAAGAGAATCGAAATTATTTTAGGTAAGGCTGTATATTCGTAAATCATCATATTCTCAAAATAAGTTACAAAATATTATATACTCAAGAAATAATATTCGCTATTATATCATATTCGCAATTTATTCTATAACAACAATCATGCCATATTAGGTGCAAGCTAATTTGCACTCTATTTGTATAGGACAGTGTCGATATACCTCTTATAGTGCTGAGGCATTCGCGCAGCCGGCAGTAGCCGCGTGATGTCAACGAGCCAAGCGCTACAGTAGAAAGTGTCTTATAATACAAATTACCTTGCACTGAATATCACATTGTTGTAGTTGTTATATGTAAGTAGTCCTATAAATGTTTTCAAGCGTTTTAAAAGGGATTGAATCTGTATATGCCCAGCCCTGGTTTTTTCGGTTTGCATATAAGTATGAAATTTTGGAGCGCTGACATCAATCCTTCTAGCACTCACTCAATCCATGTACCTATGCTAAGCCCGTTTCTACCTGTTACATACTTTGGCATTACTTATTTCTACCGAGTTACTATATTGTACATAGAAACACTGCTGGACTTGGGAACGTACAGTCTTACTTAAAAAAACTTTTCAACCGTTAGTCACTGCTTAAGATGCTCTGCCATCTTCTCTCTGACGTGAAGTGTAACATGCAAGAACAAGACAGAGAAGTTTAAGCAGTGACTAACGGCCTTACTCAAAAAAACTTTTCAACCGTTAGTCACTGCTTAAGATGCTCTGCCATCTTCTCTCTGACGTGAAGTTGCACGTGCTAGAAAAGGACAGAGAAGTTTAAGCAGTGACTAAGAGAAACGAGTTTATTTTAGGTAAGGCCGTAAGAGAATAGAGATTATTTTAGGTAAGGGTAGTGGTTCAATCCTCTTTGCATAGCTGTAGCAACGAGTATAGTGACAGTGCTGCCATGTGCACCGTAATTACGGTAAATGCACCGTAATCAGCACTAATTTACCACCTACCGTCGAAGCATGACAACGGTGACGAAATCTACCGTAATATGCAGAGGATATTATTTTGTTAAAAAAATACTTAAGGAGGCACCTGCTGAACCATTTTTATTTAGATATGGCCCACTTTATGTAGCATTTTTCTTGTGAAAAGGCAGTTAATTCACCTTCACTGCTTCACTTCACAGTTTGGAATCGTTGGGGAAGTGCTTTTACAAGTTTTCTTGTATCATTTTGTTGAAATTCTGATAAATTGTTATTGTTACGTTACGTTTTTTTGTTGTTGTTATTGTTATTTTTATTGATAGTAATGGCAAGGCGCACTTACTAATTTGCGTGGAATTGCGATAGCTTAAGAAATACTTTGGGCAAGTACTTTGGTATACAAACAATAACCACAAAAAACGCATGACAGATCTGATATAAATGAAATAAGGTTACTTTTTATTCTTTGACCTTTTTACTTTGCTTCATTCGTTCAAAATCTTCAAAACCACAGACAAGATAGTGAAACTGTTCAGGGCCATGTCTCTTCATTGCCATCGAATGGAGTTTTAAGAATAATTATTTTTTTAAATTGGCTGTCAGAAAATCGCCCATTGGCGGAGAAATCGCGTAACAAACATATACAAAAAAAATACAGCGCAATAGAGAACCTCTCTTTTTTTGAAGTCGGCTATTTAAATCAGTAGATTTTCAAAAATGAGATGTTCGTATCAGATTCAGACTTTTTTGTTTAGTTGTTTGAATCAATATCCATGTAAATATTCTGAATTACAATAATATTCTTATAGTAACATATTTGTTGTTTTTCGAATAAATAGTGATTTGGTGCGATAAAATTGTTGTTTTTAAAAAAAAAATACACCATATTTTATCTAGTGCCGTTACCGTAATAATCTACCGTTTTTTTTACTCGGAATCACCGTTAACCTAAATTCTTACATGGCAGCACTGGTATAGTGCTAAGACAAAACTTTTGCTATGTTGGATTGTATTTGATTTAAAGTTTCATATTGAGCTGTCTATTCGTTATCTTATCCTTAATAATAAAGTTATCAAAAGTTGCGTAACAGTTAAAGGTTATGCGTGTTTTATTTCGGTCGTTTACTATATTTAGGAAGGTGGTGCGGCCGGCTGTTCCTATTCAGTTGAAGCATCCATTTACGACAGGTGTGTACTGTGTACGACGCTTATGTTTATCAGAAACGGAAGGGCCTTGCTCTCTCGTATTTGGACGGAGGCCAATTACCACAGTAAATAACAGCTTCTCTATGCACTTATCAAATAATATACAAACTTTTTGCATGCAGCATTAGTGTGGAGAGCCATGGAAGATAAAGAAGCTTTGAAGAAACGTCTGACGCCGCTACAGTATCATATTACACAGGAGGCTGGAACAGAGAGACCTTTTACGGGTAAGTACTTATAATTAATGTAACTTGTTTGTACTATTTTAAGCTTTGTACATAAATAGTAATTTAAAAAAAAAACAATTTTCTAGGTCCCCTGAACAAATGTTATGATGAAGGAATGTATGTCTGCATTGTGTGCAGACAAGACCTGTTCAGTTCTAAAACCAAGTATGATTCAGGATGTGGCTGGCCTGCATTCAATGATGTTCTAGCTAAGGAGAAGGTCACTCTACATAAGGATACAACTGCAGGTATATTTCAATGCTACTAAAGATTGTTATATATTTTTTTTTGAAACAAATGAGTAGTATGATTTATTGTTGGACGCATTCAATTTAAGTGCCTTGATAATAACTTATCAGATTACTAATCTCATACTTAAGATCGCAGCCTCAACGTCAAATCATGCATACCAAATTTTCAATGTCACTGAATGATAGTAGGTATCTAATTTTAACAAAAGATCATTCTAGTCTGCTTTTACAAAGGATGCAGGTCAAGGTTCTTTTGTGTCCTTTCCTTTGTAGTCTAATAATCCTCATCCAATTCTATTGAAATGACAAAACATACTTTTATTATCAAACTGAATAGATGTCCAACAGACCTGATAAAAAAAACCACATGACACTTCTTACAACTGAAAGTGCTAACTAAACACAAACTAGGTTTGCATAATTATTTTATTGATTGTTGTTAACAATCAGTAAAATATAAATAAGGGAAGATACATTTTTTATTATCATTTCATCGAAGCAACCTCTCCAAACCTCTTCTCATACGATGCTCAACTTTATATCATGACTAAATGAAATAACTATGCAAACCAGACTGCTTGCTTAGTCGACTTCTTGGTCTATTTATAACATCAGTACTATTGTTTTGTAGCTGATAAAAATTTAAAGCTCATTTTAATTGAATCGGATGCTTTATCCTCTGCTACTATTTGATTTCATTGATCATCACTATTTTTCCTGGTGAAATGTGAATCACTCAACTCAATATTCATTCATTCATTTGTCCATGTACCACAATCTTAGTCTAATATTGAACTGCACAAGTTTATGAAAATATTTTTTTATGTGTACTAATGCATTTATTTGTGTGTATTTAGGATTCATGTATAATTTGAATCTTTATCTGCCTATCTAGTCTAGACTTTAAAACTAATGATATAAATTACATACATGCAGATAAGTGTATTTGTTCTATAAATGGTTGCACAATGTTCCTTCCATACATAGCTGGCCTTATCTCAATGTCGTGATCATGCACTGTTAACCTTCAACTTGAACAATATGCAAGCTATTATACTTGGTTTATAGACATACATCTCTGTATACATTTAGTCAACACATGCATTTGTGTACATTAGTGTACTACACTCTACATAACTGCATTACACTAATGTTGTTAACTAGTGATGGAAATGGTTTTGTATATTTTTGTGTATTAATATATGTTTACTATGTAGCTTTAATAGCAAATATCTAACTTAATTTTACTGCATGTGCTTATAAAAAGCAACAAGTTTACTTTTTGTTTTGATATAATTACAGTTCAATTTGTAACTGAACTTCATATTACATATATATATATATTTCAAAGGATAAGTCATGTACTCAAACCAAATAGTACATAGTACAAAGTTTAATCTAAAGTCCATTTACAATAAATATTACCTTTAAATTTATACTTTATTGCATTTTGCCCTTTAAACTCAAAATATGGACGTATATAAAATGTATTGTAAATTAAAAGAACCTATATAAACGATCCTTGGTGTTGGTATTTGGTGCTAATTCATTTTATCTTTTTTTTCTGTGTCTTTCCCGTCCTCTTGTCTACCTTCCGAACACTCCTGATACTCCACAACAAACGTAAGTCGGGCCCAATTGGTATTGTATCTTTCTTATGATTTATTTATGTATAACAAATTATTGATTTCACTCTTGCATATTCATTCTGCGAAATATGCACCACGCGTATCACGACGCTCCATGCTGGTTTTACGTAATTACGGGTTTCACTACCATGGTTGAATGGTCACAAACAATTCACGTTTGATCACATGATTCGATTTCTGTGTGGCCGTAACATTGGACTACTGTTTCGCTCGCTAACGCACACGCCTCGATCATTACTTCACATAACCATTGTGGAATGCGCATGTCAATTAATATGCATTTGTCCTTGCCTCCCGAACCGCCTTGTCCTGTCCCGTCCCTTGGATGCTGCCATGCCGGCCGGACGACTCCACTGCTACTGCGGCGCCACTCCACGACTGCAACACTCAACGGACGTGCTCATAAATCATTCATTACTCGATTTTTGTAAATAAATCGCTTCCGGTGAATGGACTCTGTGTGCGATCAAAGTAGGGGGAAATATATTACTGGTTTTAACACGGCCAGGTCTGGTGCGAACTGAGGTGCGGTGCTCGAAGTGCGCGGCTCACCTGGGGCATGTGTTCGATGATGGGCCAACACCTACCCGCAAACGATTTTGCATTAATTCTGCTTCAATGGACTTCATACCAGCAGAAGAAAGGAAAGACTAATCGTGTCACTTAATGCTTATCATTCGATTACTCGAACAATACAAATAGTTATGTATGAATATGAATGATACAAACAGTGCTTTTAGATAGAAATTAATTAAGAAGATTATATTATTTATGATAATAAAAGCCTTGAATCTATTTTGTAACAGAAATGCTTAAGCTTAATAAAGTGCTACTTATGGTACAGTTCTATAACTAACATTATAAATGTTTTCTTGTATATTTGAGTAATAAGGCATTTTGTTTTTTGTACTACACAGTTATTTATTAAATGACTGCTTTTGTTTTGGCTGCTATTGTTGCCCTGAAGGCAGCATCACTAATAAAAATTGCCTATACAGGGTAAGGCGTAATGATTGGACAACCTTATGCGTATAAGATAGGTGACATCGTCAACAAAGTCACAGAATTATTTTTCTATTTTAACCAAATATTATATTCGCGACACAAAAATGGCAGTGTAATTTCGACAGCACATCTGAAACTACTAACCAAAAAACATCAAAAAAAATCCTTGATTTGCACCCTTACACAAATAACTCTTAATGTCAGATAACATTACAACTATGTGACTTTTACAGAACACAATTTTTGATTTTCTCAACCACCATGTCTCCCATCTGTTGGTATAAAAGGTTGTCCAATCATGACGCCACACCCTGTATAATTATGAAGTATACCTATAAGTATCTTAAATAAGTGTAGTTACCAGAGGTCAGTCATTTTTGTTGTTATTTATTTTCTTAAATATCTTATTTTCTATGTGAAACCATCAGTACAAATTATTGTTTGTTGGTTAGATTATTGCTGATTGCAAGGGATAAGTTCAGAAATAAATATTTTTGTGAACAATTGTGTATTTTGTGGACCTGGGTATCTCCTAAAACTGCATCCAGAACCGCCGGAGGACGGGCAGCAGCGTCCTCTTACTTAACGGTGGTAACACTCTGCGATCCCCAAGCCGCCTGCCAAGCGTGGGGATTATGGCAACCCCTCCCTAATAAGGGAGAGGCTTTCGTCCAGCAGTGAACGTCTTCCGGCTGTTGATGTATGTATGATGTGTATTTTGTTCAATTATTCATATCCTACCTAACATAATTTATGCTTCCTCAGTAGGTATTGATTGGCCTGTACGCCAATAACAAAGTAGAGCCTGTTCACAAATGACTGAATTAACCTTGATAAAAATTTGCAACACAAATGAATTACTATGATTAGTACTAACTACTTAAGTTGCCAAATTAGCTATTATTGTGATAGACAGCTAAAGGCTTAGGTAATTTCCCATACGCAGGTGGTTTAGTGGTACAAATTTCCCATACTTGTATTGGGCCAAAATGTTACATGCCTAGAATCTTAGGAAAAAAGTACTTTTGGGACCAGAATAAACATTCTGAATGTAGATCTACAAATAAAACTTGAGTTTCATGGTGAGTCTTTTATTTATAGTATGTTGTATGTATATGCACAGTCGCTCATACATGGCACTGGTGTTTTACAACTGTCAAAACATGAAAAATGTTCTAATTGAATTAATTGTTCAGTAACCTATTACATTTATTAATACATTTTAACTTAGGACTACATACATAATTATAGTTACTTTCTTCATATAACATTCTAATGCATACTCAAAATTCATAATCATGATCACATTGTCGTTAATACACTTCTTACAGTAAAAACATACTGAATAATTTTGTTCAAGCTCACTTGCAGTTTTGGCTACAATTTATACATCAAATTATATATCATATATTGCACATGTTGGTTATGGTTGGTGCAGTTATTTTTTCCCTGTGTGAAGTTGGAAGAAAATGTCATCTAGAAATAAACTCTAGAATAAAATGATCAACACGTTATCTATTGGAGTTCTTAGGCCGCTATTGAAGACTTCTTTGTCTCGTTTAACATTTTATTGTTAATCGTTATATTTGTTTGTATCCTGAACAGAATAAGATTTTAGAGAAAAAATTTGGAGATTCGTTTTCAGATTTAGCCTTCGATCAATGAAACAGAGGATTATGCAATATGCACCAGCCGCTAGGCCGCAGCACACCTGAAACTCCGCTGCACCAGTTTGCATACAATTCGGCGGCGTTCATCTGTCGTTGCGAGTCGTAGCGACCAGTCACTTACATTGCAGTTTTAGGCTTATCCTTAAGAGTTTAAGCTAAGGCATAGAGTTGCTATTTGTTTGTGTAGCTAAAATGCTCTGTTTCTTAAATCGATGGATTTAACAAATCGAATGTCCACCGAACTTTTGTCATTGATATGAAAATTAACAACTGAATGCACCAACCTGTAGACTGCACAGAATCTACATAGCATAAATTGGTCACTTCATATTGTCAAATGAGTAAATCTACTCGTTTCTAACTTGTGTCTGTACAATTTACAGCAAACGGGACATCAGAGCCCCATTTATATCACTTCGTCACAACTCGTCATATACACTTCATATTGTAACAAACTAAACTACATTCACTCCTACAAATAATTGAATACATAATAGAAATGAAACCAATTAATTAACAGCATCTGTCGGCACAACCTAAAAAGTAATAAAAGCAGAGAGACAGCTTGCAGACTTAAACATAGATTTAAAAATACTCCAAAGTTTTAATATAATAAATATACATGGATGTTATAGTATGATAACTACTTCCTACTATTGTCACAACTGTATGTTTAAATCACTGAACTATCAAAATTTTATTAACTATGTGTTTTCATCTTGATTATAGATAGTATTCATTGCTTATATTTTATGTATGTTTGTGCAATTAACAAAAACCAAATGAATTTGTAATATATAGTTCCTCGATAGCAAGGCATGCTATAGGAATATCTCAATAGACTATATAAACTTAATACTATGTAAATGCTTCACTTTCTTCAACAATAAAATTAAATCAAAATCATTTTCTGTAATAAATTTTTAAATGAACTATCAAAATTCAAATATAATGTGCACTTTGAAACGATAAACCGAATATAATATCAATATAAACCACGTGCTGAGAAAATGTAATAACTGACTAAATCACTTCACTTAAATAATAACAATCTCAAATGCAAATCAATCGAAATTAATAAGCTATCAATAAATTAACAATAGTTAATATACAAGAACTGCTATCGCTATCAAGTAACTACTAAAAGCAAATAAGCTAGTTAAGCCATCTGAATGAAAGTCACATTAAACAATAGTCACACAGTGAAAGCAAGGCATTCTATACAACCATCATGAACTGCTTTGATGTAAGAGTCATTTTGTTGTAAAATTCAAATAGAATTCACTCAAACATCAATAAAATGCTTGGTATAACTTTTACCAATAAACCATTTAAAAACTCATTGTTAAATAATATTTCGAAATAGGAATACGTAAAATTAAATAGTCCCAATTCTCTAGTCGTCCATCATCAATCATTCTACAGAACTATCATACATCACAACATACAGTACCAATCTAGCAAAAAATCAAGTTGTATGTCGTATATGTAATAAAAAAGGAGTGAAGGAAGATCTCCGCAACTATAAATACTTATATTAGAAGAGTTTATAGTAGCATCGCCAACATAATAAAAATAAAGAATACTCTAAATATGTATAGATTTTTCGACTCGCTATGCTTTTTGCCAGAAAGTACTGTATTTGTGTGCGCAAATAGGGCGCGTGCGCGCCGCCCGCGCGGCTAAGAACTATCAATACGTAACGCGTGCCATGCGCAGGCGCCGCGCCCAGTCCCACGACATCGTTTACGTCACAAGGTGCAAATGACGCTCTGTATTGAAGTGTTTCCGCGACCCGCCGACTCGCCTACAGGCTACCATCACAGTCATAAGCTGAAGGTAGGTACTAACGTAACGAACTACGTTACTCTAATATTTATAATTTACAATGTCGCCTAAATAACTGCCAGTCTTCGTTTGCAGCTAAACTTGTACCGTTTCAATTCGTACCTAACGTCTAATCTATCTACATTCTATTCAATTTCATTTTTACAAAGGGCAGTCGAACGGAACACATCAATAAGAGTCACGTCTCGTCGCTTATCAGAATAAATAACGTCACTACACGATTCTACATGGTTTTATAGTTAGTGGACTGCAATTTATTTAATTAATCTCTTGTAAAAATATGATTAACTCTATTATAATCGTCCGGCAGCCATCGTACAGTTAATATTGCTCTCTATCGGTTGGTAATAGATTGTTCACATACTATAGTGGTAGTGTTGCGTGGATGTGCCGCCACCGAGCTGGCGCCAGGAGTCGGAGCGCAGTCCACGTTGTACAATGGAGCGTGAGGCACTAGGGGCGCTAGAATGGCGCGGGCGCTGCGGGCGCCGGCGGCCTGCGCTAATGACCCTTGGCAGCTTCCTTGGCCGCCATGATGAGGGGAGTCAGCGACGCCAACGGTCGCGCCATTTTTAGGAACGGGTGCTGAAAACAGGGAAAACAATCTTGCAGTCAAATCGTTACTCTTGTGGAAAGAACTGACAAGAAAATCTTATAACACCTGATAAGGTCTATGGAAAGGGAGCATCTGGACACAGTATATTTTGGCAAATACTCTTTGATTAGGTAAATGTGAGTGGCATTCATAACTTAGTTCTGCTGTTTCTGAACAGGGAAGCGTTGTTCGAGCGTAAGGAAACTCATGCGAAGCGATCGCTGTGCAGCAAGGCACAGCCATATTGTTTGTTTCGGCGTAACATATGCGAACAATCAAGGTCAACACATGACCATGACGCATTGTTTTAATTCTTCAATTAATCCTTATACATAAGGTAAAAATTAGTAAGTCAGTAAGTTTATTAGAAAAATGTTTAAGAGGCCTAGACCCATAAAGGGTTCTAGCGCCATAAAATAAATAAAATAGAAAGTTCTTATGGTAGTACCTTTAGTAGGTCGAGCGCAGTGGCGCGCCTCTCCACGTCCACCTCCAGGCACTGGTCGAGGAAGTCCTGGAACACGGTGCTTAGTTTCTCCTTGTCCTTGATGTCGGGTTTGCCGTTGGTCGCGATCAGGTAGAGCGCTCGCAGCGGATTCTCGTTCAGGTACGGCGGCTCTCCTTCGATCATCTCGATCGCCATTATACCCAGCGACCACACGTCCACCTGCAAACATTGTTAATATTCATGGTTTTGGGAAAAGTTTATTAATGGTTTTGGGCACGCCAGGCCAGGCCAGGCCTTTGGGCCAGGTGATAACACACACACACACACATGTGACATTTGGTACCACAGATCATATAGCCTGTTGATGGCTCGTGAACATAGTTTCTCCTACAAACACGACTCACCGTTGTGGGCAGGGGGCGATGTAACGTTCTATGCTTGCGAATGGCCAATCACTGGGATGACGCAAACTGGGTTATGAAATTCAATTAAATTCTGTCGTACTCGCAGTGGCTTGCAGTGGTTTTCGAATGAAGAGAAGTCAGACTATCAGTCAACAGTACAACAGTACACTTCAGTTGTGGCCAGTGACCACCGGTCGGAGCCATATTTATTTTTCCAGAAATCAACGTCACATACGTTTAGAATAACTCCATAAAGCTCTAGGATATCCAAATAATCCTAGAACGGACGAAATTTAACCACACTAAATTACATCGAAAACCATTCAATCGTTACGAAGTTCAGTCAACATAGACGCATAAGCTTAGCTCTATTTAGCCTGATTATAATCACATGCTAACAATCAACTTGGATCGACTGATCCAGGTTGACACTCTAGAACAGTCGCTGTAGCAACTGCCTCTATTTGATATCTTGAATATATTTATAGTGACATGGGAGGCTTACAGGCATTGATGACATTAATTTTGTCTGGAAGATCACAGTATAATTCTTTAGATACTAAAAATCCATATTAGTGAATCCTTATTAACCTTTGGTCCATATTGCTTCCGTGTAACAACTTCTGGCGCCATCCAATACGGCGTGCCGACCATTGTCGTTCTTTTATTTTGCTCGGGAGATATTTGCGCGCAGAACCCGAAATCGGCTGTAACATAGAAAAAGTAATATTGTAAATAAAAAAATATAAATAGACCAATCGACAGAAATTTACGCTGTGAGCAACTCTCTTTATAAAATTTGTATATTGCATGACTCATTGCGAAGGCTTAACCCTAACTCATCCACCCCACATACATGTTCATTCCTATTCAGTTAACTGGGGCTATTTTTAGTTACTGCAAGCAATGATGGTCCACCATACGCTTAACAAAAAGGAAGCTGTTTACTCTGGATTTGAATAGGAAACATAGAATACGCGAATACAGATTCCGGTTTCACATCTTCATCTGCATAAAAATAAGTAATCATAGCAATTAGTGCGTATTCAACCGCCAAGCCCTGGACCTGGGTATGTCCTAAAGCACCTGGGTATGTCCTAAAACTGCATCCAGAACCACCGGAGTTCTCAGTTAACCATTCTGCGATCCCCAAGCCGCCTGCCAAGCGTGGGGATTATGGCAACACCTCCCTTTAAGGGATAGGCCTTCGTCCAGCAGTGGACGTCTTGCGGCTGTTGATGTCAACCGCCAAGCAGTAGTGTGCAAGCATTACTGTGTTCCGGTTTAAAGGGCAATGTTATCAGAGAAATTACTGGGTATGAAGAGATTTAACATCTAATATCTCAGGGTGACGAGCGCAGTGCAGTGCGGCGCAGGATTGTGTTCGCAAGTTCACAATTCTAGCACTGCTACTGTTAGTGGCGGGCGTGACGCTTACCACCAGGCGAACGTCTTGCTCGTCTCGTCACTTGATAGTATAAAAAAAAACATTTTGTTTTTAAATTCTGAATAGGTTTGCTTTTGACTACACCCTGCCTGATGGTAACGGTGCAGTCTAGGACGGAGCACGCTTACCAAGAAGGACCCGGAGTCTGTTTCCCGTAACACAGACTCCGGCAGAGAATAGGGTAGATGACTGATGTTTAAATGGTTGAAACCAATAGCTTTGATGAAGAATTTAAGTAAATATAGTTTGATTATTGAAAAAATAATTTAAATAGGTTATTAATGTTCTGATATATAAGCGTTTAAAGTTTTTGGTAGAGCTAACTCTGTCCCTTTCCCACAAAATAAAAAATTACGTCACGCCTTACTTGTCAGGATACAATTTATATGGCGTACAGAGAAGTGACGTCACGATTTGCTGTTTCGCCTCTCTGTCTAGCATGATATCAAAATGCTTATAAGTTGCTTATTTTTGATCAGATTTTTTTTTCATTAATCAGCTATATTTATGAGCCACATTTTAATAGGACAATAAAAAAAACCATTCATCTAGCCTATTCAACAACCTCGCAGTATGAATAAAACAGTACACGATTCCAAGCAAATTCTATACTAGCATGTGTTTTGCTGGACAGGGACAGATGATTCCCTCCCAAATAATTTGAACGCTTATATTTCAGAAAACTAAACCAGACGATTTAAGTTTTTTCGATGTATTAATCTCTCCACATATCCTATTATTTTTAATAATTAAAACACATGCATATTCCCTATTCTGCCCCGTGACGTGTCCATGTGGTCATGGAATAAGGCGTCGGATAAACAAATATAGCTCACTGAGTTTGACTTGTCCGTCGAGGCCGAGCAGTATGTTGTCGGACTTGATGTCGCGGTGTATGACGTGGTTGGCGTGCAGGAAGTGCAGCGCCTGCAGCACCTCGCGGCACACGGCCGCGATCTGCCCCTCGTCCATGCACGTCTCCGTCACCACGTCCGTGAGCGACCCGCCCGCCAGGTACTCCATCACCACCCACAGCTCCTGTATACCACATACCGATATTATAACACAAATTAACCTTCACAACCACGGCACAAATGCGTCTCCGAGCCCTATACCGCCAATCCTTAAATACGCCGTGAACAGACTTCAAAAAAGGAACAGGTTCTATTCCAAGTAATGGCAACATAAAACTTTAATATAAATATTTTTGTACAATGGCAACTCTCTTGCTTTGTGAATGGAGAACAAATACAGTGCAATTTTGAGACGTCTTGTGTTTTTATTAATTACGACGGCTAGCACCGCCAGCAACCCAAATCAACCCTTAAAATACAGTCCACATCACAGGTTCTCAATTCTAGATGCTCTTGTTTTGCATCCCCGCCAAATTTAGAGATAGAGATACTCATCGTTATAATTAACATTACTATGGGGACAACACTGAATCGCGAAAAAAGTCTGTTGTTCCATACGTGTTGTCCAATGAACTTTTTGTATGGAACAGCTGTTGTTAACAGAACCATAATTGACCGACTTCGCCATTTGGAGCTTTGGCTTGGTCTTCAAATATCTTACAATGTAATCTTGTACCATAATCGGTTGGCGGCTCGCCTGCGAGTCGTACCTCGTTGACGAGATAGCTGTCGAGGTAGTTGACGACGTTGTTGTGCTTGTTCTCTCGCATCACGAGGATCTCGTTGATGATGAGCTCCTTCTTGGGCTGCTGGCTCAGGTTCATCTGCTTGATGGCCACTTCCATGCCTGTTGACGTCTCGATCGCCGTGTACACTGTACCCGACGCCCTGGACAAATAACATCGTGTAAGGGCCAAATCGGTACTCACATCTTACATTAGAGATCGGAGATTCAGTCGCATTTCGGAAGCTTGATGCCGCAACCGAAAACTACAAGGGGCATATTGTAGTGTTCTTTTTTTTCATCATCATTATCATTTTAGTAAAACTTGAGTTAAAAAAAAATTTCTCTATAAAAAATTTTTTTCTAGTGTTTCTGGGCTGTAGTGTGCTTTTTTTTAATCATCATTATCATTCATATCCAACTTTTGTAAAAAAAATATGTAAACCTTTTTTACCTCTATCTCTGACTTGCGAGACTGCCGAACACGAAAGCCAAAAAGTTTTGATAGAGGTATAAAAAAGTAAAAACACTACATTATATATATGAAAATTAAAAAAACATTAATCGCGTAAATCAATTCGCTTTTTGCACGCTTGGTGCAGCGACTGAACGGTCGATTGGTATACCACCCAAGCTGCATCAGGGGATATGAGATTTCGATACTGCGATCAAACGTAGCAAGTCTCAGCATAGAGGCCTTCGCAAAATCACCTATCGCCGCTGCGTACAAGCCCATTCCAAATGGACTTGCTTCATACACAAAAGAAGATAAGACTCACCCTTGACCAATTTTCTCCATTTTAGTATACTTTCTATTGGGATCACCAACACTAACAATAGTTCTTAATTTTTCTAATATCTCTTCATCAGTCATTTTCTTTTTCCTTTGTTGCTGCGCTGTCGATCTCCTGCAAGAGAAACATTTCTTTCAATAATTGATCTCACAAGTTTTAAATGAGGTTTAAATCTTACAAAGATCTTTTAGGTGCTTCCTACTATAATAGTAGTGTTTATCTCTCGATGCAGTCTGAGTCATAATACGTGGGGGCGGTGCAGCGAGTACTTCGCTCTCTCTCCCACTCACGGGTCTTATACCTCTAACTCATACTTCTTTTTTTCTTAGATGTAAAGTAGAGTGATCGCGCTAACTAGAAAAATAAGCTCATGTAGTTTGATTGATAGCACTAACTGGAAGAAAAAGTTCAAAAAAAGTCAGATTGATCGGACTACGCGATCGAACATGGGCACAGCCAATATTATAAATGGTAAAGTTTGCGGCGGTGCACGTATAATTAGTAATATTGACATACTAGCAGCGCCCCGAGGTTTCGCTGCTAGAATAAAATAAAAAATAATAATAATAAATGACAATTATTGTGTTATTTTCCAGCCAACGCAAAACTTTTGTGAAGGATAATTAAGTTACGTAAATAGAATTAGGATACTTGGATACAAACTTCATAATTCCATACCTCATAATATAATGTACCTACTTATAAAACGGTTGTTTACTAAAGTTCTATTATTATTAACGGGATATTTACCGTGATTATGTTGTGAAATGAGCTCCCGATATTTCGGCGCAGTTCGTTTCGGTTCGTTATGAATGCCGTTAATGATTTTTTTTCGAACTCTTTTGACAACCACCCGCATTCTTCAGACTACTCGTGAACATGGTGCATGCAACTGCGCCGAAATATCGGGAGCTCATTTCACAACATAATCACGGTAAATATCCCGTTAATAATAATAGAACTTTAGTACCTACTTATGTACCTCATTTATGTATCTTTATCTCAAGTGACATTTCCACACGCCAATAAATGGCAAAATATATGGGACTAAACCATATAAATACGATCATATTTGTTCCCTATTTTTGTGTGGAATAAATTCATTTCATTTCATTGTAAACTTATTTCAATAAACTACAACAAACTACCTGGACCTGGGTATGTCCTAAAACTGCAACCAGACCCACCGGAGGACGGGCAGCAATGTCCTGTTAGCTAACGGTGGTGAGCATTCTGCGATCCCCAAGCCGCCTGCCAAGTGTGGGGATTATGGCAGCACCCCTATATTACGAAGGCCTTCTACCCGCAGTGGACGTTTTATGGCTGACAACGACACCAAACTACATATACTACTTAGCCTACTACACAAAAACAAAAGGATTGTATCCAGACCGATGAATCTAGAGACAATCCAAATGCAGCAGTCGGCAGCGTACTCGGCGTGCTGGCTTAATAAACGCCAGCATTTTGATCACGCGTCTTGTCGATCAGGCGCTCGGATTGATGTTTTTTTTTTTAATTGACCTGTGTTGGAAAACTTACTTCAAAACTACATGCAAATTTGGTTAGATAACTGGGCTAATTACATAACTTTCGGCTAAGAAAGTTATTTTTTTAAAATACCACCAGTTTATACTATGGAAGCAATAAAATTAAATCAGAATTTAAAAGTGTGTAGTATTGAAAAGTGACATACCCGGTGTCGGTGGTTAGGGGCGCGCCGTTGGGCGCCGGCGCATGCGGCGGTGGCGTGTGCGGCGCGGGCGCGCCTGCCGGGTTCTTATTGCGGTCCAGCACCGCCGGCGGGGGCGGCGCCACCTCCGCACGGCTGCATATCTACATTCAAAAGACAAGCTTTTACAATATTTATAATTAATAATATAATTTTTACATTTTGCAAAGACTTTCCAACATTTCATTTATTCCATTTTGAGCCACGATTGTCCCACTGCAGGACAAAGGCATCCCTTCTTCCAATCTTCACGGTCGTTAGCAAAAAACAAAACTGGTATGAATATTAAACCGGACGCTTAACATCAGACAACCGACTTTCTTGTCACGTCACTAAGTTGGATTAATACAAATGTTGTTTCCTAGTAAAACACGTGGTTATTTAAGGCTCTTTTGTAAGTATTTATTTATTTATGTCTTGGAAAACAAACAGCTATCACAAACTCATTTGCTAGGACACAGAATAATATAAACAAATAAGCCAAAAAAGTTTTCACTAATAGCAACATTGGATACAATCCAGTTGAATAGTAATTAAGTATTAGGTATATAAAATATAATTTACAACGAATCAAGTATATAGGTAATCAATTTTAGTTTGCTAGAAGAATAATATAATGTAAAACACAGAAGTTAAATTAAAATTTAACTTCTGTGTTTTTTTAATTTATGTATATGCCTCTGAAATTCAAGCAAAAGTAACGAAAAAAAATTTTTTACGTGCCTGCGGGGCTAAAGTGCCTACTTTAGCCCCGCTACGCGGAAATAAAGGAACCACTTCCTCCCAGCAGCGGATACACATCACGGAAGCAACTAGAGAAGCCTCAGATCTCATGTTTGTCACCTTCGGCTTCGCCTCGGGAGACAAATATACATGAAATCTGAGACATTCTTTACTTTTGCTCCTTAGGTGAGTAATCTACTATTTGACGATTGACCTTGCTTAAGTTAATTGACAGTCGAGTGACTTACAGAATGTGTAGTGAGCGCTGGGTGCGGAATGTGCGGCGGAGACGCGGGCGCCGGTGGTGGTCGGGGAGGGGGCACTTCTTCCTCCTCGATCGGTTTTGTATACTGTCAACAAAATTACATAATATAGAACTACAGTAGAATCCGGATATAACGACCCTTAAGGGACCGGCGAAAATACGTCTAACTAACTGGACAATGCACAGCCGAATAATTTAAGCTTGTTTTTTAATATGTACATATGTAATACTGTAGTTAGATAAGTTTCTATTTAGGTGTTTTTAATAAAACATTTAATACAAATTACATTTTAAGCGAAGTTGTTATATCCGAATTCTACTGTACTTTGAATCTACGAGACGCGCTACACCTTTTTTATTCAAATAGCGTAAAATGTAAGCCTTGGTAGCCTAGTTACGAGAACGCTCGACTTACAAGCGCGAGGTAGCGGGTTAAAATCCCGAGCCCATACCAATCAGCTCTTTGGAGTTTATGTACGGATTTATCTGTGAATGGAATAGTGTCTATTCTCTATTGTCTATAATAATAATTATAGGAACAGTAGACGTACAATACTTTTGGTGCGGTCAGGTCGCGAGGGTGGCGGTGGCGGCGGCTCCGGATGCTCCGTGTCCGTGGGGGTCGACGACGATGGACTACTCGACGACACTCGCGAAACTGATGAGCCTGCCATACACAAAATACAACGTCAATGTAACGAGAACAGGTTTTTGTAGTGGTAGGACTCTACTGCGGAGTCCGCCTGGGGATGTACCACACCTTTGCCAGTTATTCAACCGCCAAGCAGTAGAGTGCAAGCATTACTGTATTCCGGTTTGAAGGGCAATGTTACCAGATAAATTACTGAGTAATAAGAGATTTAACATCTAATTTTCAGGGTGACGAGCGCAGTGCAGTGCGGCGCAGGATTGTGCTCTCAAGTTCACAATTCTAGCACTGCTACTGTTAGTGGCAGGCGTGACGCTTACCACCAGGCGAAAGTCTTGCTCGTCTCGTCACTTGAAAGTATATATTTAAAAAAAAACATAGGGTAACAATTTAAGTTTTGACATGACTAAATATCATGCTTTCCTTATTTAATACAGTAAAATAAAAATGAGGGTATGTATACCTGAATGAGTTGTATGCATCTGAGCCGAGGTCATATACTTCGAGGGTGGGGGTTGTGTTGCCGACGCGTCATACCACTTGAGGACATCTAGAACAGCCTGGGGATTGTTCTTCTGTTCTTGCTTACTAATGTTAGCTGCCATCAACAGCCGAGCCCACGCTTCCGGCATTCCCTGTTAAACAAATAGCAATTAACATACTTGGACCAACTTATTCTATTTCTACTGAAACCGAACATGCGTGGGACCATTTAGCGCAGCATTTGCTTTCACATTAAACTGCACAGATGTAAAAGTAAACATGCTGGTTACAAGCAAATACAATGAGAATATAATGTTACATTTTAACCTTGTTCTAGTTTTATAACTCAATTATTTTAATGAAACAACTAGTAGTTATCGGCAAGTAATTTGGTAATTCACCTAGAAAGCGTGCTTATTAAATTAAATATAAAAGATGGTCCCATAAATATCGCATCAACGTCATCCTGCCCAAGCACTACTACCGCAACATTGGGCACTATGAAGAAGGCTACTGAGCAAATTTTGTCCATAAAACAACCCCGAATCAATCAAAAGATTATCAATTTTGTCTACCTACCCTCAAGACTTCTGGAATCGTGTATTTTAGTAGAAAATTCCGGGCTCCCAGGATATCCCGAAAAAAAAACCCGTATCCCGGAAAATAAAAAGGCCGAGAAATTGGAAACACTAGTTCTTAATGATTTACGTGAAAGATGAAGAAAAAGTAATGTAAACTAATGTAAAACTAGTGTAACAGTTTGAAAGGTTTACCAAATAGATATCCTTTGATAAATTATATGTCTAGATAGACTATAGATAGATCCTAAACGCGTCGAAAAAAATAGCGGTTAATTGTTAGCCTCTTATGCATGCACACTATAACAACGACAATGGTGCAACGCGAGTGTAAGACAAGGCTGTCACGCACACTAGTATAATAATGTTGGCCTGTCATTTTTCGTTCATAAACAGTACGAGACTCTATTTAGATATATTATTTATCATAGCAGATATCATTGAAGTCGTAAGTATATAGTTCATGTTAATCAAGATTTTAAATCTTTATGCTGGGGGTACCATCGCTGCATTGACCTCTATTATACAAAGTACGCTGGACTAAATATTTTCTAGGAAATTACAGCCTTTTTGTGCCGATTTGAAGCGCTCTTTCGAGCGTCTCCGGTACTAAAATGTACATTTGTGTCAATAAAATATTAATTCCATGGATGCTCACACTGCTATCTGTTGGCTATCCGCGCCAAAACAGCGAAAACCATGTGCTATCGACAAGATGAAGCAGCGTACAGCGTTCTTTGTATAATAGAGGTCAGTGCATCGCTGTCAACATTTTTAAAAACAGCTATGTTGGTCTCATTTAAAAAAAGTTTTATTTACAAACATTTTGTTAAGTCAATCTTTATACTTCCCCAACTTTTTATTCATGTGAAATGTCTTTTGCGAAAACAAGACATAAAACACATGTGCTTGTTGGGGCTGATGTCTGCTTTGTTGACTGTGACTGTAGTATATACTATTAATCAATAAAGAAGGCTAAAACAGGATAATTTTAGTACCATATTAAATTTACTAAAGTAGACTTGAGATTCAAAACCCTTAGCTAACTTAATACAAAATGAACAAGCTTCAAAGTAAAACTTTAAATAAATTCTATTACATGCTCCTAGCTTTGATCATGGAATGCTACATACTTGTAGGTGGAGAACAGAGTAAATATTTAACATAAACAGAACATAATCAAGTTTTCAAATTGTTACGCCTCGGCTGTACATTCTCGCCGAGACAGCCCGTAACTCTACGACCCGGCCAATTTACGAAGAAGCAGGCTCCTAGGTGTTTTTTTTAAGTGAGTGCCTACGTAAATTGGCTTGTTAATAGGTTCTCGATCGGTCTCAGGGAGAATGTACAACCGGCATTAAACAATGGGAAAACTAGATTTATAATGTGTTTGATTTAAGCTGTTACTTACTGTCATAGGCAGCTTGAAACAAAAGCGATAATATATGGAGCTCAGTCACATGAGGGACTTATACATTATTTTCATCCAACTCTTAATCAATCACTAGGTCTAATATATCCATCACAAATCCAAATTGAGACAGTCTATGAGTAACATTTGGTCACATGCCATACTTATACATGGCTAATACTCCGTTACCTACATTACTAAGGATAAGTTCAAATACTACATACACTATGGACTTTTATCATGCTTTACTTGAATATACTTATTTCTGATACCAACTAAATCAAGGTATTCAATGATAGTCATTTAATTTTGCATTAGGAGCAAGAGGTCACAAACTTCATTATTGACTGATATAACTAGATACTAAGAAGTACTTGACACCAATTTTACTTCATAATACAATTTTAAGGAATAAATCAAACAATAATCAAAATACAAAAAGCCTTTTCTCAAATAAAGCAAAGCAAAAAGCTTTAAGGCAAAAGCCGAACCCTATAATTTTTCAGGATACCTATATATGTTCTTCTGTAATATGTATAAATGTTCATGAAAGACTACAAGCTACAGCTACAAGAGTGCACTGTAGTGCACTCACAAAATTGCATTTGTGCCTCTAAGTCTCTCGGACTCATAGCTAATATTCAGTTTGATCATTGTATAAAATAAGATATAATCATAGATGATAATTATTTATTATTATACAGTACTTCATGAATTTCGTTCATTAAGCAGTTGATTCATTACCTTGTCGCACATAAAAACATTCCAATTATGGAATCTCAAAAATCAAATTAAGACCAACTTGGCAAAAAATTACTCTTATATGTGGTTTTCAAGGTGGAATGTGTGCCAGGATTTCTCTGCAACTGTTTGTTTCAAGACATAATAGTATGTAAATAATACTTACTGTAAACTCTCCAGTGACAGCATCAAAACCCACATGAACTGTATGTTCAAAATTTGTTGGATAGCTAATATTTGGTTTATCATTATGGGCTGTACTCTTTGAACCTTTTATTTTAGCTTTTAATGTTTTCTTTTTCCTATCGCCAGCATCATCAGGCTCTGTAACAATGAACAAATTATAATAACAATGATTACTTTCTTGGATAAATCAGGTGTATGTGTCTATTGTTTGCAGATAATTTATACAGTGATTCAGTCTTTTAGTGGCTAACCAAATGATCAAATTAGTTACCTTTTGGTAGTGGCCTCATATCAACGGAAGCCACAGAGTCACCGCGGTCAGTGCCTCGATTGCTGGTGAGACGCACTGGCGGCGCTGGAGGCTTGTCTTCATCACTAGACATTGTGACCTCTTTACACCAGTCCTGAGCACGGTAGATTCACCTATAAATCACAATTTCCAACATGAAATACACAGAGAAAGAATTGTTATGTCAACGCAATTTTACTGGTCGCGCAAACTAAGGACATCTGTAACTGTAAGGAAGGATGGACTTGCTTCACACAATACCGTCGATGTTAAAAGTTGACATCTAACATTGGAAGTTATTAATATCTAAGCAAGTAATTTGCTATGACAAGTGCCTACCAAAAAAAACATAAAAGAAAACTATGTTATTACTCATGATCGTTGGACGCGCCCGCCTTGTAAAGGTTTGCGATTGCGACAAAAAGATACTGCTAGAAACTCATGTTGATTTTTACCAATTACCTGGTTTATTAGGCCACTGGAAATTTATGGACTAATAGTCAGTACACCTGTATCACATTTCATTAGATTATAAAACTTAAAAACCCATTATTTTAACAAAATTAACTAATTTTATTCATTCAAACTCATAAAACGATAGCAACGATGACTAGAGCCGCCATTACACTATTTTTTTTGTTTTTAATAATTCCTGGCAATAGACACAAGTCCTTCTGCCGCATACATATTTCTTCATCGATCTTTCTTTCTGTTCTTTCTGCTGTCAAATAATGTCCTAGTCATAGTCCAGAGTCGTATACAGTAAGTCACGGGCAAGTCCTATCATGCCCTCCCTGGTAAAGTCGTGGTAACTTTAAAACAAGCTCCTTCGGAGTTTTGAAAGCAACACGAGAAAACACGTTTCACCATAATTATATCACTTGCCCTCACTCATGCACTAATGAATAAAACGCTACTATTTTTATACATTAACACTCGACAAAACACAAGTTTTGCAATAACAATGACATGTTTTTTTCACGTTCCCGCCAAAGCTCTCCAAATTTATGTCAAAAGAAAAAAAAAATAAGGTACTGTCAAATAACAGAGCCACTATTGGCTCCGAGCATACACTTCGACACCTCCACAGAAGAGAGAAGTAAAAGTAGGGCCTTCGTTTTTCTGTGGACGCCTCCGACGTTTCGAGGGGGATAAATACCAACTTTCGCCCGAATAGAAAAAAGCTTACAAGCCCGCATACCCGAATCCGCATTTTTTTTCTTAGTTATTAGCATCGCACGTTGTGCATTCTGCCGGTGTCAGGTTTAAGAATTTTCAAGTTTTAATAGTATAATCAATTAAAATATGTCATGAAATCACAGTTTGTCACACGAAATTAGTCATAGTCAAGTCCAAGTCATGCCCTAGTAAAGTTATGTCGCCTTTACTATGAGCTTCTACGGATTTTTGAACACAACACGAAAAGACATGTTTCACCACATTATATCACTTGCCCACACTCGTGCATGTAATTCAACACTCAATGAATAAAACATCACCATTTATAATCATTTACGGCCTTACCTAAAATAAACTCGATTTTCTTAGTCACTGTTTAAACTTCTCTGTCCTATTCTAGCACCTGCAACTTCACGTCAGAGAGAAGTTGACAGAACATCTTAAGCAGTGATTAACGGTTGAGAAGTTTTTTTAAGTAACACTCGAAGAATCCAACGAAAGAACTAATAAAGACAGGGGCCGTACCATGAACGCTTATTGCGGTACCGAATAGGCTCAGCTGCCGACGCTGCGCAACTGTTAGTTTTATCGCCCCGCAATACGGTTTGCAGTCGCGTACGTCGGTAGCTGAGCCTATTCGGTCCCAATTGCGGGAGCAATAAGGGGTTCACGGTACGAGGCTAATCATGTAACTGCATGAAAATGTCACTTGTCACTGTCCCGCCAAAACTCATTTGACCTTGCAGGGCAGGACGAAACGCCAAAAGACCGACGGATTTGCTTAACTTAGGAAATCAATGCATTCGTTCGTTAACGATAGCGAGAGAAATCCCCGTGAAGCTGTGACAGTGACAAGTGACAATTATTACAAATTGGGATCCGAATCGCGATCCCGAACAGCTGCCTTATCATGTAACTTGATCGGGATTGCGAGGGGCTCAATATGGGTTGTATTTTGACATTTGAAACCAATACGAAACGTCATTCGAGGGTTAGCGATCGCGATCCAAATTGAATGAACATTTTCTTGTTCCTAAAACCTCAGTAATCGGTATCACAGAACTCCGATGACAGCTGCCTAGTTAAATGCTCAATGACAGCTGCGAGCTCGCTATTGCTGCGTTCCGTAATGCGCTAAAAGCGATAATATCGCGAATCGGACCAAATGTAATAGTCACAAAATACAAGGTCTTTGATTTGATTGAGTAATACTTCTGACTTTGGTCGGATTCGCAATATTATCACTTTTAGCGCATTACGGAACGCAGCACAGTGTCAAACGATAGAGGTAGCACGTAGCAATATCAAAACATAACAATAACTTTCAAGAAACAAAAACAAAAGGCATGTGTAATTTTGCCCTAGTTCCTACAAGGAAATATGGGAAGTTTGTGTCACTAGGCCACCTGCCTATGGGAAATATCCTAAGCATTTTCTAGAAGCCATGCCATCTATAGTAAATTTTCTATGCGAGCCATGGCCGGAGCTATGTTGTGAGCTGCTGTGGACGGAGAACAAAGAATACTACATACGCGAGACTACCGCAATGGAGCGACTAATCTTAAGGGAGATAAGTCAGCATCTCACGATATCGACTATGGAGTTTACCGGCCACTACCGGCTGTGATGAGTTAATACCACTTTTGCTGGCAAGACAGCGCACAAGCGTTGTAAGGCCGGAGAAACGGTTGGGTTCCGATATTATAATGTACAGTACGTACTGTACTGCAGTGTTGCTCACCAAGAAGCTCGAATGAAGCGGTGGGTTCATAGACGGTCTTCAGGTGGGTTTCATTTTGTTCCAACTGTCTTCAGGTGGGTTTCATTTTGTTCCATTGTGAGCTTATCATTTAGACAAAAGCATCATGGGTCAGCATGATTATAGTATAGAGAAATACAGGGTATCACCGCTTAATGATTTAATAATGTGAGCAACTTACAGTTAAGTATTCCAAGAACAAAGGTAATATAATACCTTATGTAGGTATTTAACGTATGAGTTAATTGTTACACAATTACAATGTAATTTTTATATTATTATATCATGCTTAGCCAATATTTTAAAGTATGACTTTGTTGCTGATAATTGTAAGAGCATAATTTTTTTGTTATTTGAATAGTATAGTATAAGTAATTAAAAACAGACAAAAACTTAAGGCATGCCAACAAGGGATGGAGAGAAGCATGTTGCACATTAAGCTGCAGGACAAGTGGAGACTGACCAAAATTAGGAAGGCCACAAGGCATGACATATGTCTCACGCAAGATCAAATTACTAAAATAGCGCTGGATTGGACATGTGATTAGATCTCCGAAACAAAAGTGGACCAAAGAGGTCATTGGCACCCCAGAGATGGGAAGAGATCAAGGGGATGACCACAGAGAAGGTGGGAGGACGACCTACCAAAAGGGTGGCGGAGAATAGCCAGAGGCCTATGTCCAGGGAGGACAACCTGATGGCGAAACTAGTGCTGGTGTTACTGATAAATAAAAGGAGTATTAAATAATGTATAATAGTAACTAGTACCATAGATTAAGTGTTAATTATTCTTAATCTATGCTAGTACCGAATACTTTAGTAGTTAGTAATAATGTCAGTGAATAAATGTTATTTTAATTTTTTTTGTATTAGTAATTAAATTTATGGTTGTACTGTGTAGGTTACCTGCTATCCCACAGGAACTGACCATATAATTTTCCTAGGTTTTCAAGAGTAATGTATGTGAGCCACCTTTGAAGTGCACACACTTCTCTTATTGTGCTATATTCTATAGGTCCTAATATTATAGTGACTTGTTAATCGCATAACTTGATTGTATAGTAGTTTCTAAATTCTTAAAATGTATGTAGATAGGATATATTGTATGTAGTTTTTTCTGTATAGTAATGTCTTAAAAAATAATTGTAGTTTTAGTAAGATACCCAAGTTACTAAAGTAAAAAGTATTTTTTATAAAATATCTAGTTATTGTGATTAGTAATCTCATAAAATTGTTCTGCAGTATGATGTTAATACATTACTGACCTTCCTATCTATTGTTTGGTACTGTTTATTACTCCCCGGAAACTTAATCTACTTGGCCTACATTTCAGACTCGTTCACGGTATTAATAATTCAATAAATATCCCTTGATACCTAAGCTTGGCTTAGGTTTTTAATAGGTTTTAGGTAGCTACCCTGGGCATAACAATGCAGGCCTGAAAAAACTAGGGGAAAAAATAAGTTTTTTGTGCATATTATAAAGACTGTCAGTTGCACAAAAAAAACTTGCGGGGCAGAGATAGGTAATAAAAAGATGTATATTAAAATAGTTAAATCCTGATATTTTTATTTGACAAATACATGGCAGTGCTTTTGTAGAGCTAACCTGTGGAGTTAACAAACATGTTTATACAGTTACATATTAGATATTTACTTAACATGGACAGTTACTACGCTAGGTACTAAGAGGCTTCCGGATACAAGTCCCACATTTTATCATGTACATGTCCAGAGTGATAGTACAGTACACATTAGTGTCCAAGAGGTCTGTTTTTTTACTGCTGTTCATCGTTGAGCCGTGCTTAAGTGTACAATACTATCGTTCATAGGTAATTTGATGGACCGTACAGACTCCTCATATGGCATTAATTAGTTTATTTTAAGAGCATGGCTCTTGTCGGTGGACTGCCTTCCATCTTTCTCTATCTCCGGCCAGTTCTTTGATCTCTTTGTATGACATGACTTTGGCCCTCTCCTTGACTTAATCAACAAAGCATCTCTTCAGGGTCCTTGATTTGCTTCTATTTTCCCCTCTATGATGTTTTTCATAAATACGTCATGTCGCACAAGGTTGCCAAACATTTTTCCTCTTCTGAGCTCTATGCTTTCTATGATCCTTCTTTCCTCTCCTACAATGTCTAACACCTCCTGATTTGTTTTCTTTTTCCAGCTTATTCGCTCCATGCGCCTCAAGCACCACATTTCAAATGCTTCTAGCCTTTCTCGGTCTCTTATGGTCATTGTCCATGTCTCGTTTCCGTACAATGCAGTGTACCTTTAACTTTAATCAGTAGTTTTCAGGTACCTATACTTGAAGATGTTCTTTGGACATTGATATTCGGGCTATTATGTCTGAGGTGCAATAGGTATGAATCGTTACTGATGATACTGCCGTTAAGAATAAGGAATTGATTTCTGCGCAGTCCCATTTCAATGCGTTATATATTTGGTGCTCCATCAAAGACATTTTAAATTTTTGTTTTGAATGTATGTATGACCTTGATAACCTTAAATTCTAAAAGTTGGAGAATACTGTCTTTTGTAGCCGTTAAAACATAATCTTTCACTGATTAGGAAAGTGCAGCAACATTAAAACTTCTGAACTGCACAAATGCCTATGAGAAGTTAGAAGATAAAGAAAATTTCACAATTTCATTTCACACACATTCACACGAAAACTTTCATAGAGTTTTGGCGGGAACACGGAAAAATCATGTCGATGCATTCTATTATTTTCTTAAACTTGTGTTATTTCGCGAATTAATGATTAAAAATGGTGGTGTTTTATTCATTGAGTGTTGAATTTGGGCATGACTTGGACTCGACTTTGACTAATTTCGTGTGACTAAATGTGATTTATGACATATTTGACTTGATTTTAATTTAAAAACTTACAAATTCATCAACTTGACACTGGCAGAATGCACAACGTGCGATGCCAATAACTAAGGAAAAAAAAAACTTTCATATCAGACGCACGTCACGACATTGACATTGACTTGACTTGACCGCTTGATTGACCCTGCATTGTTTGTTGTTTTTAATCATCCTGGCCATGGATACAAGTCTTTCAGCCGCATACATATTTCTACATCGATCCTTCTTTCTTTTCAGTCAAACGTGTCCTAGGCACAAAGAGTAAGTCACGGTCAGCTGCCTTATCATGTAACTGTTCGGGATCGCGATTCGGATTGCGATTTGTCATTAATGTCACTTGTCACTGTCACAGCTAATCGGTATCACGGAGTGATATCTCTCGCTATCGTTAACGAACGAATGCATTGATTTCCTGAACGAATGAAATTATGTGAAGCAAATCCGTCGGTCTTTCGGCGTTTCGTCCTGCCTTCAGGGTCAAATGAGTATTGGCGGGAACGCGAAAAAAAACATGTCGCAGCATTGCATTATTTTGCACATTTTTCTGAGTTTTTACGGCCTTACTTAAAAAAACTTTTCAACCGTTAGTCACTGCTTAAGATGCTCTGCCATCTTCTCTCTGACGTGAAGTTGCATGTGCTAGAAAAGGACAGAGAAGTTTAAGTAGTGACTAAGAGAATCGAAATTATTTTAGGTAAGACCAATTATGTATTAAAAATAGTGGCGTTTTATTCATTAAATACCGATTTAAGTGCATGAGTGTGGCCATGTGATATAATATGGTGAAACATGGTAATTTCGTGTTGCTTTTAAAACTCCGAAGAAGCTTGTAGTAAAGTTGCCACAGCTAGGGCATGATAAGACCTGACCGTGACTTACTCTTTGTGCCTAGGACACGTTTGACTGAAAAGAAAGAAGGATCGACGTAGAAATATGTATGCGGCTGAAAGACTTGTATCCATGGCCAGGAATGATTAAAAACAACAAACAATGCAGGGTCAATCAAACGGTCAAGTCAAGTCAATGTCAATGTCGTGACGTGCGTCTGATATGAAAGTTTTTTTTTCTTCTTAGTTATTGGCATCGCACGTTGTGCATTCTGCCAGTGTCACGTTAATGAATTTTCAAGATTTTTACTAAAACCAAGTCAAATATGTCATGAAATCACAGTCAGTCACACGAAGTTAGTCATAGTCGAGTCCAAGTCATGCCCTAGTAAAGTTGTGGCGACTTTACTATGAGCTTCTACGGAGATTTGGAAACAACACGAAAAGACATGCTCCACCACATTATATCACTTGCCCACACTCGTGCACGTAATTCAACACTCAATGAATAAAACACCACCATTTTTAATCATTAATTCGCGAAAAAACACAAGTTTAAGAAAATAATAGAATGCAACGACATGATTTTTCCGTGTTCCCGCCTAAACTCGATATGAAAGTTTTGGTGTGAATGTTTGTGAAATGAAATGAAATTGTGAAATCTTCTAATTCTAACTTCTCATACGCATTTTGTGCAGTTCGGAAGTTTTAATGTTGCTGCACTTTCATAATCAGTGAAACATTATGTTTTAACGGCTACAAAAGACAGTATTCTCCAACTTTTAGAATTTAAGGTTATCAAGGTAATACATACATTCAAAACAAAAATTTAAAATGTCTTTGATGGAGCACCAAATATATAACGCATTGAAATGGGACTGCGCAGAAATCAATTCCTTATTCTTAACGGCAGTATCATCAGTAACGATTCATACCTATTGCACCTCAGACATAATAGCCCGAATATCAATGTCCAAAGAACATCTTCAAGTAATGCATGGAGCGAAAAAGCTGGACAGAAAAGAAAACAAATCAGGAGGTGTTAGACATTGTAGGAGAGGAAAGAAGGATCATAGAAAGCATAGAGCTCAGAAGAGGAAAAATGTTTGGCAACCTTGTGCGACATGACGTATTTATGAAAAACATCATAGAGGGGAAAATAGAAGCAAATCGAGGACCCGGAAGACTGAGGAGATGCTTTGTTGATTAAGTCAAGGAGAGGGCCAAAGTCATGTCATACAAAGAGATCAAAGAACTGGCCGGAGATAGAGAAAGATGGAAGGCACTCCACCGACAAGAGCCATGCTCTTAAAATAAACTAATGAATGCCATATGAGGAGTCTGTAAGGTCTATCAAATTACCTATGAACGATAGTATTGTACACTTAAGCACGGCTCAACGATGAACAGCAGTAAAAAACAGACCTCTTGGACACTAATGTGTACTGTACTATCACTCTGGACATGTACATGATAAAATGTGGGACTTGTATCCGGAAGCCTCTTAGTACCTAGCGTAGTAACTGTCCATGTTAAGTAAATATCTAATATGTAACTGTATAAACATGTTTGTTAACTCCACAGGTTAGCTCTACAAAAGCACTGCCATGTATTTGTCAAATAAAAATATCAGGATTTAACTATTTTAATATACATTTTTTTATTACCTATCTCTGCCCCGCAAGTTTTTTTTGTGCAACTGACAGTCTTTATAATATGCACAAAAAACTTATTTTTTCCCCTAGTTTTTTCAGGCCTGCATTGTTATGCCCAGGGTAGCTACCTAAACCTATTAAAAACCTAAGCCAAGCTTAGGTATCAAGGGATATTTATTGAATTATTAATACCGTGAACGAGTCTGAAATGTAGGCCAAGTAGTTTAAGTTTCCGGGGAGTAATAAACAGTACCAAACAATAGATAGGAAGGTCAGTAATGTATTAACATCATACTGCAGAACAATTTTATGAGATTACTAATCACAATAACTAAAAAAATATTATATTATATTTTATAAAAAATACTTTTTACTTTAGTAACTTGGGTATCTTACTAAAACTAAAATTATTTTTTAAGACATCACTATACAGAAAAAACTACATACTATATATCAACATTTTAAGAATTTAGAAACTACTATACAATCAAGTTATGCGATTAACAAGTCACTATAATATTAGAACCTATAGAATATAGCACAATAAGAGAAATGTGTGCACTTCAAAGGTGGCTCACATACATTACTCTTGAAAACCTAGGAAAATTATATGGTCAGTTCCTGTGGGATAGCAGGTAACCTACACAGTACAACCATAAATTTAATTACTAATACAAAAAATTTTTAAATAACATTTATTCACTGACATTATTACTAACTACTAAAGTATTCGGTACTAGCATAGATTAAGAATAATTAACACTTAATCTATGGTACTAGTTACTATTATACATTATTTAATACTCCTTTTATTTATCTGTAACACCAGCACTAGTTTCGCCATCAGGTTGTCCTCCCTGGACATAGGCCTCCTCTAAAAGTCTCCACTCCTCTCTATCTCTGGCTATTCTCCGCCACCCTTTTGGTAGGTCATCCTCCCACCTTCTCTGTGGTCATCCCCTTGATCTCTTCCCATCTCTGGGGTGCCAATGACCTCTTTGGTCCACTTTTGTTTCGGAGATCTAATCACATGTCCAATCCAGCGCTATTTTAGTAATTTGATCTTGCGTGAGACATATGTCATGCCTTGTGGCCTTCCTAATTTTGGTCAGTCTCCACTTGTCCTGCAGCTTAATGTGCAACATGCTTCTCTCCATCCCTTGTTGGCATGCCTTAAGTTTTTGTCTGTTTTTAATTACTTATACTATACTATTCAAATAACAAAAAAATTATGCTCTTACAATTATCAGCAACAAAGTCATACTTTAAAATATTGGCTAAGCATGATATAATAATATAAAAATTACATTGTAATTGTGTAACAATTAACTCATACGTTAAATACCTACATAAGGTATTATATTATTTTTGTTCTTGGAATACTTAACTGTAAGTTGCTCACATTATTAAATCATTAAGTGGTGATACCCTGTATTTCTCTATACTATAATCATGCTGACCCATGATGCTTTTGTCTAAATGATAAGCTCACAATGGAACAAAATGAAACCCACCTGAAGACAGTTGGAACAAAATGAAACCCACCTGAAGACCGTCTACGAACCCACCGCTTCATTCGAGCTTCTTGGTGAGCAACACTGCAGTACAGTAGGTACTGTACATTATAATATCGGAACCCAACCGTTTCTCCGGCCTTACAACGCTTGTGCGCTGTCTTGCCAGCAAAAGTGGTATTAACTCATCACAGCCGGTAGTGGCCGGTAAACTCCATAGTCGATATCGTGAGATGCTGACTTATCTCCCTTAAGATTCGTCGCTCCATTGCGGTAGTCTCGGGTATGTAGTATTCTTTGTTCTCCGTCCACAGCAGCTAACAACATAGCTCCGGCCATGGCTCGCATAGAAAATTTACTATAGATGGCATGGCTTCTAGAAAATGCTTAGGATATTTCCCATAGGCAGGTGGCCTAGTGACACAAACTTCCCATATTTCCTTGTAGGAACTAGGGCAAAATTACACATGCCTTTTGTTTTTGTTTCTTGAAAGTTATTGTTATGTTTTGATATTGCTACGTGCTACCTCTATCGTTTGACACTTGTGTGCTGCGTTCCGTAATGCGCTAAAAGTGATAATATTGCGAATCCGACCAAAGTCAGAAGTATTACTCAATCAAATCAAAGCCCTTGTATTTTGCGACTATTACATTTGGTCGGATTCGCGATATTATCGCTTTTAGCGCATTACGGAACGCAGCAGCTCGCAGCTGTCATTGAGCATTTAACTAGGCAGCTGTCATCGGAGTTCTGTGATACCGATTACTGAGGTTTTAGGCCAAAGTACAAGAAAATGTTCATTCAATTTGGATCGCGATCGCTAACCCTCGAATGACGTTTCGTATTGGTTTCAAATGTCAAAATACAACCCATATTGAGCCCCTCGCAATCCCGATCAAGTTACATGATAAGGCAGCAGGTTCTATTATGCCCTAGCTGTGGCAAATTTACTACAAGCTTCTTCGGAGTTTTGAAAGCAACACGAAATTACCATGTTTCACCATATTATATCACTTGGCCACACTCATGCACTTAAATCGGCATTTAAAATAAAACGCCACTATTTTTAATACATTAAAAACTCGGAAAAATGTTCAAAATAATACAATGCTGCGACGTTTTTTTTCGCGTTCCCGCCAATACTCATTTGACCCTGAAGGCAGGACGAAACGCCAAAAGACCGACGGATTTGCTTCACATAATTTCATTCGTTCAGGAAATCAATGCATTCGTTCGTTAACGATAGCGAGAGATATCACTACGTGATACCGATTAGCTTTGACAGTGACAAGTGACATTAATGACAAATCGCAATCCGAATCGCGATCCCGAAAAGCACCCTTATCATGGACGTTCGTGATTCTGATTGCGAGCGTGCGCGAGCAGGAGCGCGCATGGCGCGAATGGGTTGGTACGAGCAGGATGGCATGCTATCGCAATCGGAATCGCGAACGTCCATGATAAGGGTGCAGTTACATGATAAGGCAGCAGGTTTGGAGGGCTTAAAAAAAACTAAAATTATTTGTCTTCGCAGCCTAATTTTAAGCGCCCGCGCGTTGGCTATTCAGCCCTTTGTCCCTGTGCCCGAGTGCTGATGGATGGATTGTTCAGCAGGGGTATTCACAACTCAATCGGAAAGCTTCCCGTTCGGATCCACATTATTATCTGTCCTAGTCATCTACATTACTTCGCATTTATTCGCGGCGATTATATTCACCTCGGTAGCTGACTTGCGCCGCGTTCCGAATTGAGTTAAAATAGCTGTTGGCGTTGTGAGCAATAAATGCCGTTCCGTTTTGATTATTTAGTTAGGCGGAAATCGGCCCATTTGGAGAAATCTCGTAGCCATCTCTTCTATATACTTACAACCGGTATGGATGTATTACTTGTTGTCTCCACAACACGAAATGGTCGATTGTAATTCGCGAAAATGGGGCCAGTGGTAGTTATGACGTCACAAAGATGGCGACAAAATATGCATATTTCATTAGCTTTTCAAAACTGTAATCCGAATTGCCATAAAATAAAAATCAAAGAAGCTATGACCGATTCTATATTGCGAGAACCACGCTACGCTCGACTGCCGCTTCTACTGTTGACATAGTCAATTTGGTTTTGGAAGGTACTTATGGGTGTCATTTGAAAGCTTATTTCGTGTACTACAACTGCTTGCATTAAGATAATAATAATAATACTGTTTTGCATTACAACAAAACAGTTATTATGTGTGGGGAAAAACACACAACATTGGTTGAAGAATGCATCCATAGATCTTACCATTTTAAGCATACATATTCATACTTTACCTTTCTTTTATGTTACCTCTCTTTCTCTCACAGCAGAGTGGGCCCTGTTTTTTGAACTGGAACACACCTGTCAATGTCAACACTCATAGTCTTCTATCAATTACCAGCAAGCACCTTGCTTTAATGTTGTGTGTTTTTCCCCACACATAATAACTGTTTTGTTGTAATGCAAAACAGTATTATTATATGTGGTTTCAAAACACACAACATTGGTTGAAGACCTGTTTGATATCTGCTGGTGAAAGAGTACAAACAAACGCTATGTGAAAAATAAAATTAATTGCAATTACACCTAGATATTGCTTTACTAGGTATTATCTTACAAAAATCTAATTTAGAAATTATAAAAATTATTAATATCACATCAGAAATTATTAACAAAAAGGATCAACAAAACCTAATTACAAGAAAACAAATTTATACTTATTTGTCGTCTTGGTAATCTACTCATAGCCGTAGCAATAACATGTGAAACATTTAAAGTTTAGTTCAAGAATTACAATTTAGACTGTTTTATTAAGTAAAAAACTAGTAGGTAATTAGAACCTAAAGGTCTTTGAAATTGTCTAAAAGCTGATCCTCACTATTTTTATAAAAAAAAAATAGGTTTGAGTACTTTTCCAATAAGCTTTCCTTAATTTTTTTCTATATGTAAATTTTCTACAAAACCTTTAGATGCTATTGCTGACCACACACTGCCTGATGATGCATCTATTCTAGCCTCTCACAAAATTGTCTTAATTTTGTGTGGCTATTATGGTTCTAGTTGCTGGTCTTATTTGTCCTGTAATTGACTTAAAGTGATTTGTTATTTTAGAACACCCAATATTAGTGGCTTTAATTATATAATAATAATAATAATTTTCTTTATGTCCAAATGAAGAAACTGCAGCTAATATTACATGAATATAAACAAAAACCTTAGGATATTACAATTTAGGTAGGTAGGTAATTATGGTTTACATTATTATATATTATGTTTTTATTGTTTATATATTTAGAAAAAGTAGGGAAAGATGAAAGATACAAAATACTAGTTGTAGAATAATAACACAGGAGTCCCTGTCTCCCAAACTAGGATAACCATGTACTATGGGAGACAGTTGTTTCTTCAATAGGATTGATACATTAAAGGACAACTAATTGATTGTGATGATGTGTGTGAGTGGACAAATAGGTAAAGAGGAGGAAATCTGCGATAGGTGTGGCGGAATTTCAGGAATATGCACTGAAACCCCAATTTTGGGAGAGAATAGTAAATTTTCTGTTTCATAATAATTTAGAGTTTGCAACCGAAACATTAGCTTCCTCTTAACTTCTAATTTTGAAAGGGAGAAAAAATCTAGCTTCTTGTTAGGCTTAGTTGTAAAGTCTAGAGCTAAGGGATTCGTATTGTACAGTAGCAAGGACAGTACAACGTGAAGTGGAGACACAAATCGGCTGTCTGCAACGCTTTCGTGAAGAAACTTTGTTAAATGGCACTGTGCTTGTGGAGAATGGTTCGTAGGATAAACAACTGTCTGACAGTTAGTACCTTGCATTCCGAATATAGTGTTGCGGTTGGGTAAGTTCCTGGCTTATTCGTCATAACTTTTAAAACCGCTCTTTGGCAGCATTCCAGACATATAAAATTAGTTTTAAAGGTTCCACCCTAGGCAGGTATACACTATGAGAGAGTTGACTAGCACAGGGCTGAATAAGTCATAAACAGAATTAATCTATTAATCTGCCTTACTGGACATAAACTTTCATCAGAATGCTGTTTGAGTAAACTTTCAGATTGCCTCTTGTTTATATTGCTACGCAGTTTATGATGTATTTAATCTTTAATTTATTATTATAATGGCGGAAACTTATAATTGGCCCAGTCATAGAACCAAGTATTCATATTTATTTATTTAGGCTGTTAGTTTCCCTAAAAATGTAAAATGTAAAATAAATTATCTGTTTTCGAGCCAAATGTTGGCTCTAAGGTAACTTCTTTCTTTTTGTCATCTATTTATATTTTCTTTAGAAACATCCAACAATGTGAGGTCATGGAGTAGTCGACCAGAAGCGCTTCTTTTCTTTCTCTTCTAGCAGTTCTTTTATTATTATGTCAAAAAGTGTTTTTAAGTTTTATACAATGTAATGACCTGAGGAGCGACACTCTCGCCTGGTGGTAACCGTCAAGCCTGCCCATAACTGTAGCAGTGTTAGAATTGTGAACTTACGAATACAATCCTGAGCCCCACTGAGCTGGGTGAGCTTGTCACCCTGAGATATTAGATGTTAAATCTCTTCATGCTTAGTAATTTATTTGGTCTCTGGCTTTCTAAAGATGGAGTGTTTTAAGCCAATCAAAAATGAAGTTAGTGTCCTAAGTTTAAATAAGGATTTGGTCTACAAAAATTTTAAGGACAAAATTATCAAACATTTTCTGTACTTGGTGCAGCATAAGTTGAAACAGCAGATTTATGTAATAGAATAGTTTGATAGGTGAACTAATGTTTCTGCCACAATTTGGCTAAAAATCTAGCAATATTATTGGCCTGTGGAGTTTTTGGATTAATGTTGTTAAGCTCACAACCTCTTTCTTCTAATAAGAAGTGAGCTACCTGATTGGTCCACCCCAAACTTTCCAAGCTAGAAGTTCTAGCTTCTCCACCTGGGAAGGGCACTTGCCCATTGTGATGTCTATCACACTCTTGTGAAGGCCTCTTATTGGCATTGATTGGCCTGGGCTTTAAGGTCTGCTAGCCAAAAGCATTTAAAGCATCTAATTTGGCGCCATTATGGGAATTCCAGTTGTTTTGTTTAGATGACAAAGCACCTGTGAAATTAGATTTGGTGGTGGGAACACCCAAGCTATTCTGAAACTTCAAGGTTGACAGAAGGTATACCAAAAAAAAGTGGCTGATCCATCTCTGGAGTCCCATGTCACATAGTTTTCCACTACGGCTGTTTCTTTTGATTCAAACAAGTTGACGTCTGGTTTTCCCCAATTTCTGAATACAGCCTCCGAGGCCGGGGGTAACGAGTGCCATTCCGGCACTGGTTGATTTCAGGACTAGCGGTTGGCTATGCCGTTGTACCTCCCCGGGAGGTACACCGCCGAGGGCATGACGTCTAGCCTTTAAGTCAGCTACATGAGCTCTTTCGGTAGCACGAGCAGTGCCAGAGATTGTGTGTCTCCTTTGTTCCTGATGAACGTGAATTTCAAAGGAACTGTCGGTGACGACTCATCACACCATACTTTGCTTAACACTCTTTGATGTTTGAGTGCAATACCTTTGGCGCACTGACCACTTCCCTGTAAGGTACCTCTCATTGAGGTGAGCACCCCAGCCCGCATCCGCTGCGTCTGTGGTCATAAAGTGAGTAACCTCTCTCTTGTGCAGAGTCACCTGACTGTGGTCTATGGCGTTCCGCCACCAAGAATGTTCTTGCTGCACACGAAGGGAAAGATTTATTTTTGTCTTAGTTTGCAATGAGCAAAGCAATCTTTGTATCAAGTGGCAATATAGGTGCCCCTTTGGAGTTATCATATTTGACAACTTTAGGACAAAGTTTAGGTGTCCTAGTATGCTCTGAGTCTTGCGCAGAGTACAACTGGCTCTTTGCTCAGGATAAATGGATTAAAAAAGGAGAAGAGACATAACAGACAAATACTGAATTTCAACAGTATGATTTAGGCACATCAGCATATGTTGCTCACCTATAATTAAATAAACAATATGGTGTTTATCTTTGCTACCATTTTTTGAGGGTGATGTCATGGTACTGTTTTTGGTGTTCATAGAAGGGCCTGATATTCCACTTCTTGAGTGGGTTATTTTGTGGTTTATATGCCAACTAAAATTTAGCTTGGCTTTGTCCTGATTAACTAAAATCAAATCGTGCAATGTAACAGAAGTCTTATTCCCTATGCACATAAGATCTCTGCAATCCAGGTGTACAGGGTAGCTCAAATTCAAGTGGTGGAAGACAGGACAAATGGGAGGACTGTTAACTGAAGAACCTGAGTGTTGTAATAAACTCTCAGGAATCGGCGATGGGATTCCTCAATTGGTATATGAAAATAGGCCTGCTGGATGTCTATTTCTGGCATCCAGTCCTTGACTATATCTATCACATCTTTTTGGGAGACTTATTTCTAACTCTGCATTAGTTAGACCAGCTAACATATTTTCAGAAGAAGCTAAAAGTCCCGCTGTTTGTTGAAAATTCTCACTGCTCTTATTTAGAGTAAGATTGATCAAATATTACGTATTTTTGCGTGAGTGTTACTAGGGCCAGAAATACTTAAGCCCTGTGTAACCTGAAACAGCGACGAAGCCGTTATCAAACGAAGTAACTGAGTTAAATAATTCGTAATGTAGGATACATTACATCTTCTACGATCTACTTTGATGTAGGATCTGACCTACCAGGGAATCTGCACGAGGGTCATTAGAACTGTAATACTTACGTTGCTTATTAGGCGACGGCGAGGCAAAGCCCTCCCCATCTTCGGAAGATGAGGAAGACGCACTCTCACCGCTGGAGGAAACAGAATGTGTAACTAACCGCTTTCCATCCGAACGGCATTAGACACATTAGATCGCGATTACTTACACGCCTAGGATGCGAACTCATCCTTACAACAACCATAATTCGTGTACGGCACACACTACACTATCTTCTCACTAAATTTTTATGTGTTTTTATCTATAATAACTTTGAAAACACATTAAGAAAAAGTTTTGCATGCTTTAGCGGCAAAATCTACAAACGCTATGAGTGTTGACATTGACAGGTGTGTTCCAGTTCAAAAAACAGGGCCCACTCTGCTGTGAGAGAAAGAGAGGTAACATAAAAGAAAGGTAAAGTATGAATATGTATGCTTAAAATGGTAAGATCTATGGATGCATTCTTCAACCAATGTTGTGTGTTTTGAAACCACATATAATAATAATGTTTATTTGAAACTATTACAAGGCTTATGAAGTATGTGAGTACTAATATTTCTAGAAATATAACTTATTTTTAAATAATTTGAAGATAGTAGGTACACACTCCGTGGGGTAGCCCTGAATCTCACACTAGGGGAGTCCTGTGTCGTGAGATTCAGTGTCTTCCTTGTTAACTACTATGCAGTTACATTATAACTATGTCCGTATTTACAGGGTAAAAAGTGGGTATCAGACACTTATAAAAATATAAATTTGACTACATACAGAACATAGTTATTTAAGCGTATTTAGATGTTTCTCGTCAGATGACTTAATTATAGAGTTAAAGTGGGTAGTCCACTAGCGTAATAAAAATAATCCTAAAGGTATGGGCATCTCGAATAGGGGCGCTTGTGTGTGAGTGCGAGCATGAGGTATCGCCCTGAGGCATAAAATTCGAGCGATTTATGCTCGCGAAGATTTCTTGGTATAAATATTATTGTGTGAATGTGTAAGATAGTGTTTAGGGGTGGTAGGTATAGATAAATAGTCTACATATATGTGTATTTGTTAAATTTGCTTTAAATATTAAAAGACTAACTTTAGACTACTTACAATAAAAAGGGATTATTTGTATTTAAATATATATGTTACATTTAATTTATATATTTTTATATCTGTATAGGTTTTTTGTTTTAAGTTGAGTTAGGTATTCAATTATAATTAATAAGATATAAGGGGACAACATGTAATATAATATGTGTGAGTTGGGTTTTTTATTGTGTATTCTATGGTGCATTATTTCTCTTCTATAACAGTTTTTCTTCTTCTTAAGTATTTACAAAACAACTCGCCTTTTACTTTCTACACTTATGGCCTTACCTAAAATAATCTCGTTCCTCTTAGTCACTGCTTAAACTTCTCTGTCCTTTTCTAGCACGTGCAACTTCACGTCAGAGAGAAGATGGCAGAGCATCTTAAGCAGTGACTAACGGTTGAAAAGGTTTTTAGGTAAGGCCGTTATCTTGTACGAGTTAAACGTCAGATTTGACTGCGCTCGCAATGATAACGCCGGGATCAATATCACTGTGAACGCAAGATGGCGCCAGTAATGACGTCATCCACGTCGAGACTGCTACCGTAGACGCGCTAACGCCAATTCGGAATGGGTTTTTATCGCGCTCACAGCGCCAACAGCGATTTTGACTCAATTCGGAACGCGGCGTAACTTGCTTCGCTTGGCAGTAAGAAAAAAAAAAAGACATGACACTGACATTTATATTGTGTGACACAAAGGTAAGAAAATTGAAGTTGTGGACTAGTGTTGTATTGTCATAATATCGATGGCTCATATTGAAGACTAGGCTTTTGATATAATATAATATTAACATTACTATCGATACTATTTACTTTTGAATAGAGTCGACCATGATCACCCAGGTGATTACATTCACGATTGATGAAAAGATGCTAAAGAGTCCCCTATGATTGCGCAGGTGATCACAGTGGAATGGACCAAACTATTGGCTATCAACTGTTACAGATCATGTCGATCTATTATCATAAATATATCAAAGTATTTCAATAGTATTACTTTACTAACAAAGGTACAGACTATATATACATTTAAGGTGCTTTATTATAACGACTATAACTGATAACGAACGTTTCCAACTTAGCGAAAACTCGAAATCTACAATTTTTGCGCAGATGGCGCTAGCGGCGGTCTGGATGTGCCAAAATCAAGTTTTCTTGTTAATCGTTGCTTTTATAATACTTATCTATCTGCTCTTGATGACGGCGGAAAATACTGAGTACTGTACCTTGTTTTAAGAATCTATGCAGCTGTGGACGGTCGCAACATACATTTGTAGTTTAGAAGTTTTTTTAGATTTTATTATGGGCAGAGCTTTAATTAACAATGCAAAGGATTGCTGAACAAACCATTATATGCAGCTTATCCCTGGTAATCCGAGCCTTTAAAATTTTATTTGCAAAAACAACAGCAAAATGTATGAGATTTACAGTTGACTATAGCTGCATCGACGATGCGCTATCTAGTGGGAAAAAAAACTTGTGGCTCCGCATAGCATTATTACATTTTAACTATCGACAGTATTTTCAAGAACTGACAGTATCGATATATATACCATGGAATAGTATTGGGCTATTCATAGTTATTTATTTTCAATATTATTGAAAATGATTTAAAGGGTATAAGTGGAACGTTGTTATGCAAACTTCTTATTGATTTGTGTGATTTTCGCGTCCGAACCATTAATAATTCGTAAAATAAAATGCAATGGATTAAAAAGCAGTTCTATTGAAACTATTGCAAGCCATAATTATTGTCAATTTGTACTTTCGATATTTTTACTTTTGCCAAACTATCGATAATAGCCTATCGAGCGGCGAGTGGCAACACTAATGAACACATCGAATCCATGCTCAATGATCGAATCGATGACGAAATTTTGATGTGATGATGTGATTTGATTTGTTAAAACTTTAAAAGTGTTTTCTGTTTTGCTTATTTTAGGATATTTATATAACCAGAGAGAAGTCAATTATTATTTACTTCGTTTAACTATCAACTGCTACTAATTAATATTAACATAATGGATACAGCCTGTACTAAAGTATGAAAACAACATAATCATCAGTATGGATTCGTCGGAGACCTCGGTTTGTAAAACTTGTTTTTTATTTTTTTTGCAAATATTATATATATGTTTTTGCAGTAAATGCCTTTAATTCGCTTCTGCTTAGTGTTTACTGAATATTCTGTATCCAAAACTGTTTGTTTACCGACTATTCTATAGGTAAGTGCCTATTTCTGATGAAACTACTGTACCTAAATTTTGATATTCAATTGATTTGCTGCCTATTAGTTGACATGTAGATATAGGCTGGGTACAGAACCGCTACATCATTAATTAAGTACCTACTTCTATTACCTGAATCTGAGTGGAAACCTATGCTGCGTTCCGTAATGCGCTAAAAGTGATAATATCGCGAATCCAACCAAAGTGACAAGTATTACTCGATCAAGTCAAAGCCCTTATATTTTATGACTATTAAATTTGGCCGGATTTGCGATATTATCAGTTTTAGCGCATTACGGAACGCAGCACTAATACTATCTTGCTTAGGGTGTTGTGTATTTATATTGTATGAGCAGAATTTAATTAAAATATGTTCACATGATATCTCCTAAAATATTTTTCCTGATATTTTGCTGTTAAATTACTAAAGTAAATGTTTTTTTAGCATCAAGACACTGCAGTTAAAAAAAGCCCATTTGATGATTTAAGCCGAGAGGACCTTATTACTAAATGTAAAGGTTTACTTGTTATTGCTCAGAAGGCCAAGCAAGTTAAACAAGGTAAGTAACATCTGTTTGTTTTATGTATACCTTAATCATTATAGCTCCCAAAATCTCACTATTGCTGAAGTCTCAAGTTTTAATATCTCGAGTGAATTTTTGATTGCTCTTATTCTTATTCAATGTGGGGGTGATAAGTTCTGTACTGACATTTAGCTTGGAGTGTAGTGTGCATTTTCCCAGCCAGTATCTACCCGAGCCAGCCCAGCTGGGCCGCTGGCATAGTAGGTCCAGAGAGTCTGATAAAGTAGAGTATAAAAAAAACAGCTGTTCCTTACATTTTGTCCAAGGTCAATGAACTTGTTGCATGGAACAGCTGTTTTTTTTTCAAGATTTCTAGGTTGGCCCCATAGTAAAAGTTGTTCATAACGATGAATACATACATACCCTTCAGTATTCTTCAACGTTTTTGTTACACTTTGTATAAGATGGTGAATAGTTTTGATTGCTCTATGACTCTTATTAGAATAACTGGGACAACAATATATTCTACTGTCACACCTATGTTGTACATTAACCGTCATATGCATAAAACATTAAAACATATTTTAAACCTATTTTAGTTAAAAGGTGTTTTGTCTTCTTTTTTTTTCAAACTGAATTCATAATTAGAAAGAAATTGACAAAACACTTTATAACTTAAATAGGTTTAAAAGAAGTTTTAGTGTTTATGCATAAGATGGTATATTTATATTTTAGAATTCAAAAATGAAGTAGAAAGTTACAAACTACAGCTTGAAAAATGTGAATCTGAGAAAAAACAGTATCAAGACAGTTTCAAAACACTTCAAGAACTTGTTGATTCACTGACTGAGCAAAAATTAAATATCACCACTGAAGTTGACTCAGCACAGGGTAAAATCAAAGCTTTAGGTGTTCAATGTAAAAATTATGAAGCTGAAATCAATAAATACAAAGCAGATTTGATCATCAAGGAGCAAGTGGTTGCCGACATCACTATAAAATCCTCAGATCTTGATAGTGAAGTGACATCGTTGAAACGGCAAAATAATCGCCTTGTAGAAGAAAATGATCAGTTGATAAATCAGCTGACAGAAATTGAAGCTCGAACTGCAGAGTTTAATAACATTGGCTTGCAACAACGAGAACAGTTAAAAATTCTAGAGGAGAGTGTGAAATCAGGTAGATATTTTTTATTATTTTCTTCTAAAGGTTGCTATCTATTTTTCAGTGCATTAATGGGGCTGAAGCCAACACCGAGAGGCTCTGTACTCACTACTTCATCATAGTTTTATGAGTTGTATGTAATAGAGATTAACACAGGTTACTGTTATCTTAGAAAAATATACACACATAGCTACATAGTGATGTACTTCGGAATGACAAGCCAGACCTAAGTCACAAAAGAGATAGGTACAGAAGGCAATCTACATAGAAAGTGCGCTCAAGTAACGCACACATAGGCACAGCTCACGGACACAATGTCTCAAATGGTTGAAAGCGCTTGAGACACGCGTCAGTGAACTTTTTTTATGCAAAAATGGAGCAACAAAATAAAAGTTATTGTAACTGTTTTAGTGGACGGTTGTTTAAAAACAATATGTCATAGTGAATTGTCGTTTTTTAATTTACCAGTTGTTCAATTTATATTAGGCATTTATTGGACTATAAGCTGTGCAAGCGCTGTGTTTAATAATCTAACGAGGAAGATGTAAATGTAAATTAAGCGCATTTTTTGTCTTCAAAAAACCTTTATTCAATTATATTAATAACTGCGAAAAAATTACGATTATGTCGATATCTTGTAAAGTAATTTTTACTCGACTAGCGGTCAGGCCAAAAGGAAGGGTTATGGTTTTAGCAGTCTATGTATGTATGTTAGTATTTACGTATGGATAAAAAATACGCTCAGTTTCCTCTTTCTCATTATAAACAAAACTGCTCGGCGAGCCGGCCGCCCCTCAACCGCGCCCGGTCACAAGTAGACAACCTTTGCGCGACCACTGAGCGTAGGTATGAAAAGTGAAATACATACATGTGATTGACTTCTGTATCTATCTGTTTTGTGCCTAAGTAGTTTTATTTAACACCAGTCAGGGTCAGGGTAACCAGTAATAAGTAGTAGTAATAGTAAGCAAGCATATCAACTTAACTTTTTTGGCTACTAGAGTAAGTATGTGAGTAATAGTCAGGGTTCGAGGATATATATTAATGGATATAATATCAAGATATATGTCCGATATATATCAAACTGGGTTCGACGATATATATCCATGGATATAATATCAAGATATATATCCAATTTATGTCTGATATATATCAAACTGGGTTCGACGATATATATCAATGGATATAATATCAAGATATATATCCGATTTATGTCCGATATATATCAAACTGGGTTCGACGATATATATCAATGGATATACGTCATATATAAAAAAGTTTTTATGTTTTTGAGTTGAGTTTGCCTTATCAAAAATAAGATTTTGTGTTATGGTTTCACTTGTCTGATTTTAAGTAAGGTACCTAAATAAAAATAAAAAATAAAACATTTTTGTTTTTTTTTGTTGATAATTTTAGTATGTTTATGTAACACATATGCAAATAGTATCCATAAATAATACAATAAAATAATAATATGGCTTTCATACAAAATTGATATATATCATAAATATCCGATATTCTGATATTTGTAATAAATATCGGCTATTTTCGAGCCCTGCACCCTTATTCAGAATGGCGTCGGAAACTTCCGATTCGAATTTCGCATCCTCCATCTTTGTCATCCTGAACGTAGATGAGTGGGACGGATAGTGTGGATCCAAACAGAAATCTTTCCGATTGAGTTGTGAATATACATACTGGTAAATACTATTATTTATCAACTCTGAGAGGCAGTATCTTAAGTTGATTAATTTAATATACATTTTAATATTACAGATGAAGACCTGAAACTTAAAGTAGAAGAATTGAACTGTAAAATAAATGAACTAAAGCTACAACTAAAAACTAATAATGATGCCAAACAAAAGCAAGACGAAGAGTTTGAATCCAAATTCAAAGAAATCACTCAGCTTTACGAATCCGAGAAATCTAAAAAAGAGAAAGCAAACATAAAATTGCGGAGTTATAAGGATAAAATACTAAAATGTGCTGCATGCATAAATCAGCTCAAAAACTCGCGGTATATACTCACCAAAACTGTAAAGGAGTATTCGGAAAACATTCCTAAATGGCGAAATGATATAATCAACGCATCGAAAGTATTAGATGAGCAAATACACAATTTGAACAACGAAAATTCGTCTTTAAAAGAAGAGATTCAAGTATTGAAGGATGAACTAGAAAATATGAAAACAACACAAAATTACAACAATGCTGAAATGCATCTGTCTGAAATTGACAATATACAAAAAGAAAAAGGTTTACTAAGATCTCAGATAACAGAACTGGATCAACAGCACAATATAGCTTTAACTCAGAATATTGGTCTCAAAGAAGAACTTGCTGCTCTTAAGTTAGAGAGCCAAAAATTAAGTGAAAATGAAATTCAAGAAAAGGAATTACTAAGAGCTCAGATTGTTAAATTAGAACAACAATACAATGAAGCATCTAGTCAGAATATTAGTCTCCAAAAAGAACTGTCAGCATCCCAGTTAGAAAATCAACAGTTAAATAAAAATGAAACCCAAGAAAAAGATTCTATAAAAGCTCAAATAACTGAATTAGAGAAGAAATGTAATCAGGCTTCAAGACTAACTGTTAGTCTCCAACAAGAACTTGCTGCTCTTAAATCAGAAAACCAACAATTACGTGAAAATGAAATCCCTGCGCAAATCAATGACAATAAACTGCTGCAGGAACAAATAAATGAAAACATCAAAATAATTAATGACCTACGTCAGTCTTATGTTCAAATGAAAAAATCTGTAGATGATTTAAAGACTGAAAATAGGAAACTAAATGAGTCATTGCAAAATAAAGCTCCAGACAGTAGTCTGATTGAGACTTTGAATTTCCAAATTAAAGCCCTGGAAAGTGAAAAGGCTACACTAGTCAAAGAAAAACTCAATGGAAAAGATACCATAATTGAGTTAGAAAAGAGTACTAAAATATTAACGGAACAAAATACCAAATTGAATGTGGAAATTCAAAAAATTAAAAGAGATCTTGAAAGAGTTACACAAAACAAAGCAATGTTAGAAAACCATCAGAAAACCGAAAACGAAGGTGAAATTAATATACTAAAATGTAAAATAATGACTCAACAAGAACAGTTTGAACTGTTCAAAAAAGAATATGACAATATACAAGATTTGAACAATTTACTCAAAGAAGAAGTGGAAACATTAAAACTATCTTTGGAGCAGCCAAAGGATGACAACTTGTCCGACCTCAATGTATCATTGCAGGCTGATATTGTTAAGCTTGAAACTAAATTAGCTGGGTACAAACAAGAAAATGCTTCACTTCTATCTGAAGTAAAAGAATCTCGTAATAAAGTAAAAGAATTTGATGCTATAGCTGCCGAATATGAGGAAAACAAGTCAAAGTTACAGAATTATAAAAGCGAAAATACCGAACTGTTAAGTGAAATGAAAGAAATTAACCAAGTATTGAAAGAGCGGGGGGAGTCCATATCAAAACAACAAAAGGCTATCGCCGAAATGGAGAGGCTAATCGAAACATTGGAAAAAGATAGAGACAATGCAAATTCTGAAAGAGATGGATTGCTCAAAAAAGTCGAAACACTCGAAAATGAATTGAAGAATGCTGAAAAGAAAACAAGTGATAGTAGTGGAATCATCAAGAAGATTATTTCTGAACGAGACAATGCTCTGAAGCAAGTAATAGAGAATGAAAACACAATATCAGCATTGAAAGAAGAAATAGAAAAGTTGAAGCATCACTCTTCTTCCTCTGGTAACAAAATTATAGTTTGTGTCATTTAATGCTTATGTTTTAATATTTTTGGTTAACGGTGGTGAGCATTCTGCGATCCCCAAGCCGCCTGCCAAGCGTGGGGATTATGGCAACACCCCTCTATTGGGAGCCCTTCGTCCAGCAGTGGACGTCTTATGGCTGACGACGAATGCTTGTGTAGTTTGGTTTGATGATATGATTTTGATGATAACTTTTATTTATGTCCATTAGAATTGCCAAATGAAGATATGTCAACTTCTACAATTTCCAAAGCAGAGGAAAGCTCGAGAATGAGAGACTTGGATGAAACATTTGAAGAAAAGTAAGTTTTGTTTTCAAAAATTTCGTCTCCAGCCACAAGATTATTGAAGCAAACATATAACTACCTTTTTCACTTATTACGGCGCGATATCGTTAAAAATTTGAATACTATGTTGCTTGCACATTATAATAGATATATTAAAAGTAGCTTTAAATTTATGAGTGACTCATAAATATAATCAGTTTAAAGATAAATATTTGAAGTACATCTTGTACTCATATCAATTGGAATGGATGCATTAAAAATTCACATGTTTTTAATGGATTAGTCATGTCCATGATTTCATTAATGGTTTTTATATCTAAATACATTAACTTATCATAGCCCTTTGTGATGTGGCATAACAAATTATTATTATCAAATGTCGAATGTCCAATATTATGTACACAATTAGTTACAATGTCCAGTATATTTCAAATGGATTGACATCGGCTATTCAGCTTTCTCTGCCTTCCCCAGCTTCCGGCATAGGCCTCTTCTTGGGACTTCCATTCCCAGGAAGAGGGCTATGGAAGTAAAATGGGAGGATGACATAAAAAAAATAAGCTGGAATAAATTGGAAATAACTTGCACATAGAAAAAGAAGGAATGAAATACATTAACATAGTACATATATTACAGGTACACAAAATTGAGAATATTCGCTTTGAAACTGAAGAAAAAGTTAAACGAAACAGTTGCAATACTCCAAAATACAGAGCAAGACAAAGCTAAACTTGAGAAGATGCTCAGTGAAAGTGGATATTCCGATAAAATTGTCGGAAAACGACTCTCTGATGCATCCGCCCCAGATAATAGAGTCGGCAGTGGTGACACTTCAGAACTCCTCGAACTTCAAACGAAGGTTAACTCTTTGACTGAAGTGTCTGAAAAAGTATCGGCTGAACTGGAAAAAATTAAAGGTACACTGGCTACTCTGCCCTAATTCCCTAAATCACCAGCCTATCTCCAGTCACTAGCCTATGCATCTGTAGCTCCAATAGTGGTAGGACTTTTTTTGCATAGTCTGGACTGGACATAGGGCATAACACAATTTTCCCAGTTATTCAGTCGCCAAGCAATGACTGGAATAAACGTTTCTGTATAAAAAATATAAAAAAATCTATAACCGATTTTGAACCTGAAACTTTTATTATCTTAAATTAATGGTTTGCTTGTTTTTTTTAATGAAGATAAAGGGCACCGATTCTCAATAAGTGATCGTCGAACATAATAATGAAGTATACATTACTTCCAGTAAAATCTGAGACAAAATACTGGTATTTTAATTACCATAGTCTGTTATCTTTTCACAACCTCCTGGCTAATCTTGCTTAAATTTCATAAAGTAGCACTTAACAGACACGATAAAATAGAAGTCCATAGATTTCTTTTATTTATCTGTTGTTCCCGGAAAAATGAATAAATGCAAACGATAATAAAAAAAACGTCCTAATAATAGCACATATTTTCATGTACTTTTTTTCTTTAGCTGAGTTGAACACAAAGAGTCGGGAGTTAGCTTCAGAAATAGAAGCTCACAAGGCAACCAAAGACAGTTTAGAGAAAGCCAAACGTGACGTGAAGAAGAAAAGCGTACTCAGCCTCGAAATGGAAGACTACGAGAGGTCCTTGAAAGAATTGACTGCTAAGATGGAAGAGAAGAAAAAGAAAATGGTCCAGGTAAGTAATTATCTGGTAAAATAACAAACTCCAATAAATAATTAGGCCATCCTTGAATGCTCTGCTTGAAAATGTAATGTAAAAAATTGGATTAGAAAAAAAACAAAAAAGGTAAACAATAAAAGTTAAAAATATATACAAAAAAGGAGGCGGCTTCATTCAAAGATCCCACGTGTTGACCCATATAATCTTTTTAGATTTTAAATTGCGTTTTTAATAAACATGAACCGTATAATATAAAGAGATAAGACCCAAAAAAAGAAATGTTGAAATTAAAAATAGAGCCAAAAGGTTAGCTCAGAATCTGGTGGTCACTGGTTATGCGCTTGGTTTTTCAGATGGAATCTACTATCGACACGCAAGAGGGAACAATCACCGCAATGAAGACGCAAATTTATCTTCTCGAGGAACAAATAAAATCTGAAGAAACACAGAATAGGCTCACAAAGGAAGAACTTCAGCATGCCATTGAAGAATGCAAAGACAAGGATAATATCATCCAAGCTAAGAACACTATCATACTAAAACAAGAACAAGATCTCGAGGACGAAAAGAGAAAGAATGAAGAGACAGACTTAGAAATGACTACTGTGATCAGCGATAAAGAGAAAGTAATAATGAGCCTGGGCGCAGATAAGGCAGAGTTGAATAACAAAGTGAAGAGATTGGAGTTCAAATGTTCTGAACTGAATGAGAAGTTGAAAATTACCGCCATGGAGTTGGCAGATTTGAAGACTGAATACACTAGTTACAAGGTATGTTGTTTTTAAACTTTCGCGATTTGAACACATAATTAAACACGCACACATTTATTTGTGCGCGATTAAGTCCCGGTGATAAACATAATTAAGGTATGTTGTATTGTACCACCAAATTTTTTTTTTATACTTTCAATTGACGAGACGGGCAAGACTTTCGCCTGGTGGTAAGCGTCACGCCTGCCACTAACAGTAGCAGTGCCAGAATTGGCGAACACAATCCTGCGCCGCACTGCACTGTGCTCGTCACCCTGAGATATTAGATGTTAAATTTCTTCATACCCAGTAATTTATCTGGTAACATTGCCCTTCAAGCCGGAACACAGTAATGCTTGCACACTACTGCTTGGCGGTTGAATAACTGGCAAAGGTGTGGTACTTCCCCAGGCGGACTCTGCAGTAGAGTCCTACCACTACAAAAAAATCATGTCAATGTTATGACTTTAAAAAACGAATAGGCGTGTAGTACAGGGTGACTTGTTCTCACCATGAAAATATTGTACCCTCTCTATCTCACGAATCTTAGGCTGACATTTCCATAGCTCTATCACATTTTTACACAACTTCCCAAAAAACGGAGTGTAATGTTATTAGGGTTCATGTATGTATGTATGCATGTGAGTTTCTTTATTCCACCATAACTTCTAAATGTCTGAACAGATTTGGATGTCCGGGATATCATTAGAATCTTTACATTATCCCGAGTGAAAGTAGCTATAATTTTTCTTGGCAAAAATTATCGTGTTTTATTTATTTGCCAAATGTCTTGTTGCTGTTAAAGACGTGCAAGGACAACTTGTCCTCGACGCGTTCTAAACATGCACGTATCCTAAAGATTTGTTCTGAAAATAAAGTTGAATCATGTATTTAGGATGAGGAACGCCAGATACCGGTCAGACGCAAGCTTATCGTATCGAATTATAAAATGAATGTGAATTCTCGTTTTAGGTTCGGGCTCAAGCAGTATTGCGTCAAAACCAAACCGTGGATCACAGCCAAGAAGAGCAATTGAAAGAAGAGGCGGCAGCGCTCAGAGCACAGATAGAAACAATGACGACTAAACTTAACACTGCACTGTAAGATTCAGTTAATGTAACCACATGCATTCAAAGTAATCTTGCTATTTAACAGAGTAATATGGCCAAAATCGACATTCATGTAATTTTTTCGTCAGGCACCTTTTGAAGTACCTATCATTAACATCATACATTGCCTTGCGTTTCCCACTTTGTTTTGTGAGTTGGCTTCTCTGTTGCTTTGCCATATTTTGCCTCGATACGCACAGCTAGTCCAGGTATTTTTGTATTGTGTAAAAGTCTGCGTTTATAAGGCGCAAGCTACATAAGGTCTGGCGCCGACGCGGACTTGGCACGGGGGACTTTGCATTCCATTAAAATGTCGTACAAAACGCACGGAAATAAAGTCGCAATTTGAAAGCGACCGGGCGCGGGCGCCAGCATAGCGGCGCGCCATCGCGCGCCGCTATGCTCGCGCGTCAGCGTCCGTTTCTTACCATTCGGTGTCTTTAAAGTGCGACTTTAATTCCGTTCGTTTTGTACGAAATTTGAATGGAATGGAAAGATTGATAGAAAGACAAGGCATGGGATTGCCATGGCCGCGCCGGCACCAGATTATATGTGGCTTGGCCCTAAGTCGTCCTATCTCGTAGCTGGACGACCGAATCCTTACGCTCACTTCGTGGTACCGCTTCGTAGAGAAGTCACAGAAGTAGAGCATCTCTATTTCTGTGACCCGTAATTTTGTATATGTAGATAGTTAAGTTGTGTTAAAAATAAATCGTTTGTTTCATATCAGCGAACAATGCGCGGAGCAAACGACTGAAGTAGAGAACGCCCGGAGACGCGCCTCGGAGGCGGCGAGCGAGGCGGCGCGCGCCCAGCAACGCACCGCGCGCCTCCACGCCGACCTCACCAGGATATCGCAGCAGCTCGACTCGGAGCGCACGCAGCATAAACTCCAAGTAAGATTAACTGAGGGTTGTCTGGAAGAGAACGCTTTTAGCGATAAGACCGCCTTTTGTGCCTATCTGTAGTGTATTATGTTTGTAATGTCCTTTCTTTGGTGTCACTAAAGTGTTTTTTTATTGTATTGTAAGATTTAGTAACAAGCAGGCCTGGTGCGCTGTGCACACTTTAGGTACGAGTTTGTACGGTCCTTGCCTTTATAGTTTGTATGGCCGTTCGGAATCTTTTATACGAGGAACTGTTAATTTTTCTATGTACATTCGGAAATTATCTATTAAGAATCATCAAAGAAGAAAGAAAGAAAGAAAGAAGAAGATCGAATCGAAGTTGTTAAACTTCAGATAATGTCCGAAGCCGACGACTCGTGTAGCGATGATAGCTCAATGATTCAAATCCCATTAATGAGCTTGAACTGCTCATGCGTTACAGGAAGACATTGTGGGGAAACCATATCATAGAGACAGGGTATTTTCTAGCACTTAGCTGCGGCTGCTACATAATTTTTCAATTAAAACTTATGATCTGAATAACAGAACTTAACAAAAAATCAGGAAATCTGGAAAATCAGGAGATCAGATAACACTGTTTTATTCACGATCAAAGTTTATAAACTTAAAATAAACATCAATGACAAGCACCAGCGATGGTGGCGCCATCTGAGATTAGCTTTGCCACCCCATTGAGATATGTTTTTTTTTTTAATTGTGCATAATATTAATACGAAATGGTAAAAACGGCTGGACTAAACTCAGGGGGCTAAAATGGTCGCGTTTAATTTCGCGCAATTCTGCATATGATCCTATGATGATTAATTTCGCAAATCGTAAAACGGTCACTTAAAAGCCAATTCATACTATGATTTGCAAATGATTCTACTAAGGAATTTATTCGTTTGACAGTTTTCTGTAGGAAGCCGTAATAGTACATTATGATACGAGTGTGCTATGTTGGTCATTACACTAGAGGCGGTATTAAGCGCGCGAGCCGTAGGCGAGCGCGATAAGAAAGCCGAGAGCGTAATGACTAATAGCACAAGAGTTCCATACGACTGTTTTCGTCACACTTGCGAGGAAAAAACATTTTTTTTTTGATAATAATCAACCACACAGCGAAAACGTCAACAAACATTTGCGGAAAATGGCGCCCAAATCAGTAATGCGCGCGCAGGTTGACATTTACTTCAGCGGCAAAAGAACTCTTTGTTGGTATTACAAAAAAACTGTAAGTATTACCCGGCTATATTAAGAGTGCTTCGTACACGTACGTCTAATTGCAGTCACGTACAAACTTGACTTTACCGGGTTATACCTATTATAGTACAAGTGCCGTAATGTAAAGTAAAAAGCACGCGTGTATAATAGCTTGGATTATGAGCCTAAAAGCGATAAAATAAGATCTACTTTACGAGCAAGTGTGATGAAATAGTACATTATGATACGAGTGTGCTATGTTGGTCATTACACTAGAGGCGGTATTATGCGCGCGAGCCGCAGGCGAGTGCGATAAGAAAGCCGAGAGCGTAATGACTAATAGCACAAGAGTTCCATACGACTGTTTTCGTCACACTTGCGAGGAAAAAACCATTTTTTTTGATAATAATCAACCACACAGCGAAAACGTCAACAAAAATTTGCGGAAAATGGCGCCCAAATCAGTAATGCGCGCTCAGGTTGACATTTACTTCAGCGGCATAAGAACTCTTTGTTGGTATTACAAAAAAACTGTAAGTATTACCCGGCTATATTAAGAGTGCTTCGTACACGTACGTGTAATTGCAGTCACGTACAAACTTGACTTTACCGGGTTATACCTATTATAGTACAAGTGCCGTAATGTAAAGTAAAAAGCACGCGTGTATAATAGCTTGGATTATGAGCCTAAAAGCGATAAAATAAGATCTACTTTACGAGCAAGTGTGATGAAAAATGGTATTATAAAATGAATTGCATAAAGTCAACTAGCAGATTCGTTAGAAGTTACTCGAGAGCAACTTTTTACAATTAATTTTGCTAAGAATTCATAAGATGAACTGATTTTAGGGGAATTTCTTAATGCTGCCATTTTAGACCCCCAAATTGAACCATTTAATAAAACTCATCTGAACTTCAAAATAATCCACGAATTTCTTTTCTCAGGTGTCGACCCTCACACAATGCTACAAAACGCAAATCAGTGACCTAGAGAGCAAACTAGTGAAAGAAACAGAGACGTTGAAGAAACAATTGACGGCCGTGCAAGATAGCGTCAAGTTGCGTAAAGTGGCGATGCTAGACGAGGCCAACAACCAGTACATGCTTCCTGTTATACCCAAAGACGATAGCGATGGAGAAATGGACATTAACGTGTCTATGATACCCAGGGAAGAGGGAGAGGTAAGACCAAATAAGTGAAGCCTGTTTATATTACAAGATTGGATAAACGCAACGAAACAAAAGTTCTACTAAAGGCTTAGCGCTTAACTGAGTAGGTTCCTGCGGGAGTGTTGCGGCGGTTCACCCTGTAGTCAGTGAATTGCATTGCATGTGGAACCTCATTGTGAAGAAATAGAAATCACGGTTATCGGAGACCGTATAATTAACGCAGTCTTGAGGAGTAGGGCAGGTAACGCGGCGGCATGCTCGATGATTTAGAAAGCCCTTGATGAGGAAAGAATCGAATCGATAGTGATACAAGCTGACGGTAGTAATGATACTTAGTTTTGCCGATGCGTGCATAGCACTCTTTACTTAAATTCAAATATACGAGTACCTGTTATCAATTTACAATACACGTAGGATTCATTGATATTCTGTCACTCTTTATAGACAGGTGTTTTCTTTGAAAGTACAGATAATATAAGCACATTGTTAAAGATAATTTATGACATTCCACGTAATCGGCACAGTGCTTATTAACATCTGTTTACAGCTATATAAACAATTCAATGTTTACTAACCCCGAGACCATGTGTGATTATAATTAATATTACCATTGGATTACTACGTTATGTTTACGAGCTAAGTAAGGCATTAAATACTGCGAGTGTAGGTACTTTACGACAAAATTGTACGTCGAAATGATATAAATGCACACATTAGTTTCTAAATTGTTTATAACTCGGCTTGTGATTATTTGGAAAAGACTAGTAACACGAACCGCACCACAGCAAAGCAGAAAACCTACTTCTGCACCGCATCTAACTTTAACATCTTATTGCTAAGGCCTATTGTGAAAACGTGATTGCTGATTGGACTATATTTTATCGGACGTATCCAGGATTCCTCATGATATTTTCATGCACCGAAAATCCTACTTCACAGTGGTATTCTACTTCAATACATGCCTGTACATAGAATACAGCTCTGTTTAGAAGTACACTACTACCGGATTTATCGGTGCATGAAAACCAAGCGTGTCAATATTTTTTACGATAAAGATGCTGTAATGTTTAATGTTATCTTAGAACATATTTAAATATCGCTACTCATACAAGTCGTCAAAAAACAAATGTCGAAGATAATACATATTTTAAAATTGTATGGCGAGCGATATTTTATCTTAACTTGAAAGTATTAAAGCATCTTTGTCGTGTGTGACGGCCTTTAGAGGTCAAGCAAGCAATTTAGTACTCGATTCCTAACAAAATATAAGGTTTATACTTACAGCATCTACATCAATCTGTCTGTGGGTATGGTTACGATGATGGTACGATCATGACATAAAATGTTTTGCTGTTGCTAAAGGCATGTGACATTTTGGCCTAGTATATGCAAGGAGTTATAGAAAATTTGTACCACTAGACCACCTACATAGGGGAAATGTCCTAAGCCTTTTACCAAAATTTAGTGGTTTGTTCTTGCTCGAACAGGGTTCTGAGTCAGCGCCATCCCCGCCGCCGTCGAAGCCGTACGTATCTGGAGGCAGCGGGCGGTCGCCGGTGCCGCTAGAAAGGCTACTGGAGGAAGGCGTGCCTGAAGATGAGCTACTCGACACAGCCTCACTCGATCTCACTTCGGAGCAAGAGATAGCAGACCTGAAGCGACGACTCACGGCCACACAGCAAAGGTACGGAACAAAGTTTAATTTTTTTTAAGAGTATCATATACCGCGTACTTCTCCATACAAAATGAAAAATATACCTCTAAAATATTGTCCGATTTCGGTAATAAATTTGTTCATGGATTCAACATATTATTTAGTAGGCTTATGCGTCTTACTTTTTCCAGTTTTTTTATTACTTTAAAGTTTAAAGTTACAAGAATCTTTACCAGTCATGTTTTTGCGCTGAACTATTAAAAGTAAAAAATAAAAGTAAAAGTAAATCGTATAGATATTTTGTTACAATTTAGGTGGTGAAAAAAGGTTTGCATCGGAAGGTAAATTCTTTCAAATAATGTACATATAAACTCACGAGCAGCAGCACTCTCTATCTGGCGCATAGGGCGGCTGCGGGTAACGCTGAGATAGCAAAACGCTAAAATAGTGCTCGGTGCAGAATACTCTTAATTAGCATTATTACATTAGCACTGTACTTAATTATTATAGCGGGTCGACCCGTTTTTACATGTTTTTTTACAATATAATCACGGTAAATATCCCGTAAATACTGATAGAATTGTAATGAATAACCGTGAAAATTTTAAGTTTATTTTAGCGCGTTTGTGTACACGGCACGGTGATGCAATTAAGCCTTAGCATTAGCAGTCATAAGGTTAACGTGATTGATTCGGACGTTACTTTGCGAAAGCTATAATCCAAGTGCTACTCAATACGGTATACATGAGTAACAAAGAGACCGACAGAAGAGTAATTGACGTGTAACTTTGGTGTTATCGATAAACTAGTATTGTTACTTTAGCATTTGTAATCGTTATGTGGTGTGTGCAGGGGGAAGCACGTGACGGTGCTGCTGTCGGAGTCGGAGCGCGAGTGCGCGCGGCTGGCGCAGCTCAGCGACCTGCTGAAGGCGGAGCTGCGCCGCGTGCGCGGGACCACCGCCAACGCGCACAACGCGCAGTACATGAAGAACGTCACGCTCAAGGTACCACACGTCTAAGCACGTTCAATAATGAATTATATTATTATTATTATAATACACAGCCTTAATGACAGCCTTATAGCTCAGTTGGTAGCATGTCTGTCTTCAGCTGTAGGGCGTGGGTTCGATCCCCACCTAGGACAAAAATTGATGTGACGTACATCGTTTTTTGTTCTGTGTCTGGGTGTAGTATGTATTATAAGTATGTATTTACGAAAAAAATATTGTATATAAGTATTCTATCAGCTATCTGGTTTCCATAATACAAGCTTTGCTTAGTATGGGGCTAGATGGCGCTGTGTGTAATAAATGTCCCCCCAATATATTAAAATAACACGTCGCTTTCATTTATCAGCTTTCATTTTCGTATTTTTTAAGTCCTACTAGCTGCACCCGCGCGATGATGAAAAAAATGATGATGATGATGATGATGATAAAAAGTAGCCTATAATTAACCCGGGAAATAAGCTATCACCGTACTGAATTTTATCCAGATCCGTCCGGCCGTTTTGGCGTGAAGAGGTAACACACACACAAATACCAACAAACTTTCACATTTATATGATTAGTGTGATGTGATTTATAAGAGGTGGTAAAAAAAAACAAGTAAAAATACAGGGTTTTCTTAGAAAAATTATACGTTAGTTCACTTTGAGTAGATCAACAACCACCCACGCGACACCCGTATCCTACTCGTATTTGTACACCCACCTGAAACACCATGTATAACCAACCAACCAACCATGAATTTTTCCAATATTTTGTTTGTAGTTCCTAACACTGCCGCCGGGTGATGAGCGCACCCGCCTGGTACCTGTACTGCAGAAGATACTAAACCTTACTCAAGAAGAGACGCAGCAAATCAGCGCAGTAGCCAAAGGTCAGTTCTATCATTATTGTATATTGTGGCTTCACTCCAAAGACTATAAAACCTGTTGACTGATCGTCCGACATCCCCTCAATCTAAAATTTGTAGTTTAAAAACCAATGCTAGCCACTGCGAGTACGTCAGAATCTCATTGTATTTCGTAACTCAGATTGCGAAATATAAGCGCTCAAAGTATTTGGGAGGGTGTCATCGGTCCCTTTCTAGCAAAACACGTGCCATTAGTTTAGAATTTGTTTGGAATTGTAGACTTTGACGTCGTAAGCTGCTATAGTGCCCTCCCTGTCTAACAGGAAACGTTTATAACTTCGTTTATAATATTTAAATTTATTTTCGATGATTTGTTTTGTTGAGAGTCAGCTTTTTTGTAAGTCAATAAACAATATATAATCATATTCTCTATTGTGAAAACTATCACACAGGGTGTCAAGTATTATATTGAAAGAAAATACTGTAAAATAATTTATTCCTTTATTTTCAGGGCTAGATCCGAATCCAAGCAAAGGGTGGGGCAGCTACTTGCCTTGGCCGGGGGGAAGTAAATAGAATACATAGATTATTTATTTCAAATTACCTAAATCAATTCAAGATCGCGTTCAAGATATTTATTAGTGTCTATGTATCTTTTGTCGTATTCATGTGATTCGGCACGTTATACATATGAACTATATACAGTCAACTTTGTAGTATCTACGGATGTTGCTCAACGTTGCCAATGGTGCGGCAATATTTTAGGAAGAATATTTTTTTCAAGTTTTTCGTTTTCAAACTTTAGCCATCGGAAAGCATCAACATTAAATTTAATGTTGCATCCTACTAAGTTTATAATTATCAAAGCGAATAATAGTGTTTTTAAAAAAAAATACGATCTTATCGCTAAGCCAGTTAAATAAGCATTCGGCTGCGTTGGACTACAGGGTTATTGGTAACTAGCCTGCTACCTCTTAGGATCCTGTATAGCATAACATAACAAACAACTTTTCTATGACGTTTAAAATCAGCGATAGTAAAAATCTGCTGTTCCATAGAAACTCGCATAGAATTCATTTACTCGCGGTTATAGTCTACAACAGATTTTTTCTCGCTTTTTAAGCGAAGCGTTGCTCCGAGCTTAGTGAAATGCTTTAATAGGTATATAACCAAAGATAATATAATACTATATACTAGTACAGATACATCATCCCATACATAGATCGCGGTCATAACTCGGGCTATTCTTCGGGCTATTTTCTCTGTCATTCGTGAGCGATAGGTGTCACTGCGGAAATAATAGTACTCGTCGTCAGCTATAAGACGTCCACTGCTGGACGAAAGCCTCCCAATAGAGGGGTGTTGCCATAATGCCCACGCTTGGCAAGCGGCTTGGGGATCGCAGAATGGTCACCACCGTTAACCAAGAGGACGCTGCTGCCCCGGAGGACGGGCAGCAGCGTCCTCTTGGTTAACGTGGGTCTGGTTGCAGTTTAAGGATATACCCAGGTCCCACAGGTACCCAGGTATTACAGGTCCAGGTAATAATAGTACTACGTAATTGTAATAAGAGAAATGGCGACACATGTATAGCATACCTATAACCTAGAATGTACAACATATGGAAAAAAAAACATTTAGTTTAAATTTATGAAATTTTGTAAGCTAGATGTTACAAATACAAATTGGTCAAGGAGCTTGGAAGATGTGGGGGTCTTGAGGCCTTAGTTCGTTACAAACTACGAGTAATAATCATGCAACAAAAGTTGTTTGTTATGCTGTTCCTGAAATGGTGTTGGCTTGTTACAAATAACCCTGTATATCTATTTTACGATACTATTTGGCCAGACTGGCGCCATTGATTCGCCGAATCTATAATGTGACCGCGTCACCATAGTATAGAAAAAGTAATTCCTTCAGTAGTGCGAGTATTTTTCAAGCAAATTTTACCATAAAGGTTTCTACAAATCAATAGTGTTTATGATTACTTTATATAAGAATTTGTAGCTACTCGCTCTTATTGTATTTCAAATTATCTGTGGTTTTTGACGAAACTGCAGCGTTCCGTTCTAAGTCTCTAAATTTGACTTGTCGGTATAGCAGATTTATTAAGACGAATTTCAGAATAAACCGATTTTTATATAATTTTACAGATTTAAATGTAAAATATAACGATCGTCAAGAACGGTACTCGCGCTGCTGTTATTTTTTAAGGGTCAAGAATGGGACAGGAAACATTTTAAACATACAAGAGCAAATTATATTTCAGTGTTATGTATGGTTGGAGTTTAAAGCTTATAGATTCATCTTATTATTATTTAGGTTTTAGAATACAAATATCCAGGACACAAACATTAGATTTTAGTAGATTATGTATAATGAAAACAATACTGTGTAGTGTTGTAATTTAGTTTACTTATTTCTTTGTTTTATTTATGTATTAAATTAATTGTCTATACCAGTCTTTATAATTATTATTGTTTAACAATAGAGTTCTACTTACATAGCAATTATATTTTATTCTGTGATTCAATTACTTAATCTGATATCAAGGACTTAAGGATCGACAAGTTGACGGCTCGAATTCATTAGTGGGCGCGGCTAAAAAGCATGCTCTCTTCATCAAACAAACTGTGGGAAAGGGAGAAAGAAAGATAAATTAGCGCGCAAATTATTGTCGACCTTTGGCTGCAGTAATGTGGTTGAATAAACTCCGAGTTAATTTATTCCAACTTAAGTTATTTGAAATGTTTATGGACTAAACTATGCCGCTAAATAAATTATTTTAGAGTTTTCGTATTCCTTATGTTATTTATTTACGTCCAATGTGGCGTTAAAATTGAGCTAAAATACAAGATGTTTCCTGGCTCATAACTTTCATGTTTATTAACTTTTTACTTTCGTAATAATTTACAATCCTAGATAATGAAGAGATTAATCGATATAATACTTAGTCTTGGACCTACAAAATTACATAGTGGAGTATTAATACTACCGCGTTTCTATGGAGAAGTGACCAACTTGTCTACTCTTAATCATACAACCGGTTCCGCGTAATAATATGAATTGTAGTTAAAAAGTAGTTATGATGTTTTAAAATTATATAATTAAACAAAATTATTTAAGTAAATCAACCATTAATAAACCAGTAGGTAATTGATCATAATTAGTTAGTCTGATTTTAGATTGATTAAATTACATAATAACATTCCAAACAGTTGCAGTTCTAACCAGCATTTGTAAGAAATCTATATAATTCACTACACTTATTATAAGTTAACTATGTAATCGATTTGAAAATTATTTAAGTACCTACCTAAGTTAATTTATTATAATTTTACTTCAACATAATTATTTAGCCAAACATACATAATACGCAACTGTTATTGTTTGCTTCAAATTCATTATACATCTATTAATGATTTCGAATTTATGATATAGTAAAGAAACTTTAAGCAATTAAATTATTTAAGAATACATTTCATGTTTTTTATTAAAATTTGATTTTTGGCACAGACTTCGCCTTACTATGTGGAGATATAGGTACATATTGACAGGCCAGGCATTCATCAGCTGGCTTTCTGTTGAATACAATCTATAAGTCATCATCATCAGCCAAAATACTTAAGCCTACTGCGGGATGAAGACGTAATCCCTACGCTTGGCAGGCGGCTTCGGAAACGCAGAATGCTCACCAACGTTGGCCGTATCCAGGTCCGAGTAGGTACTAGTAATAAATATAGGATACTACAAGATCTCACAATAGCAATGGGTAAATCGAATATAAAACTTACACCTACCGGATTTGCACCGGAACAAATAATTAAGTGTAGTAGCATTATGTGAATGTGTCATACCCGCAACGGCCTGGTGTAATGGATTCCCAATAGGAGTCAAATACTGATGTAGTGCAGTACGATACTTTGTGGATGGGGCTTAAAAAGGGCGTTTTAAAGTAATATAGGAAGTCGATGATTTATAAGTACAATACATACTTATTAAGTTGTAAGATGCTATCAGAAAAATACACGAAAATTCCTATGAAATTTGCTCATACAACATATTTCTATGCGTCCTTGGGAGCGATGCTTATTAAAAAAGAGTTTCTTTGCTCGTGCGAAAACTCATCGATTCCCCAACTCTTATTGTCTAGTAAAAACTGATTCTAATGTCAAGAGCCGAATTGGAAAAAGAAAATACTGATAACTTCCGCTTTCCCTTGCATTGCTTGCATCAAGTAAAAGTATTTCAAGATAGTTATAGTATAAATGATTCGAATTTGAATACTTTTGTTAAAAAGAAACGGTCAATTTGTATTTCGTGTAATGTTTTATATCAAGAATAGATAATTGTGCCTTCTTTCAGTAAAAAGGATCTTACATGAAATTATCGATTGCATTTCCCGGGCGAGTTGTTCACAGCGCATGCGCGAAGAAAATCACTCTGAAAAATTGTGCTGCGGTGCGGCTGAAAAGGTAAGATTTCTGTTTTTATTCCTATTGTTATCCGTTTTGCTATAAATTGTTCAAAATAACATTTTCTATAGCATCATCTTACAAGTGATTTGTCAGCAGGTGAGCTATCTTAGTTTTCATTTTGTAGCACCTGTGTAAAAGGCATGTCGATATTATGCCGGCTTAGTTCAGAATTACGCAATTTATAATGAAAAACAAATGTGCATGTTGATGGTCCTGACCAAATCCTAATCAAGAGAAACTCGATTTGTCTCTTTACCTTTCTAGGTCATACATTTTGTTTTAAGCGATGCATTTCATCAATCATTATAATATTTTTTTGTCGTTTTTTAGCTCTATTGACATTTTCAGAAACCAATATTATTAATGTTTTTTCGATATTCAAAATATTGACGTACATACCTAGTGAAGTCAATTTAATTGCTTTTCGTGATCATACCTGGCACAAATACTGCAGAAATTCACTAAAACTGTTACTTATCGGGTTGTTTTAACTGTTAATAATGCAGCCAGCCTATAGAGCAAACTTAAAATGGACACTAAAGAAGCCCATATGTGTCGTTCGTCAAACAGGAACGATGCGACATGCGATTATTCTAATTCTGAAACAGCTTTGCATAATATACCTACATACAAGTAGATCTGTATTCATAGATCACACGGCTTTATTTAGTTCGAATGCACTTGTCTATGTTTTATTGTAGGTAAACATTCACTGAATCATATTGCGAGTCTCAGCCTCCCGTGCCTTTACAAAAATATTATATAGCTCCGCTCGCCCTCACTTTGGTTTTCCTTTTATAAAACGTATAAGTACCTAAACAAGCATAGTAGGTCACCAAAATTTTATGCAAAAGTGGCTTGCAAGATATCTCTATATCAGTTATGCACACTGCAAATAAGAGATCCTATCTTTATCGATCAATAAATCTGTGTACCTTTGACCTTTCTCGTATGATGCAAAGCGAATTGTCAATATGTTTAACCTTTAATTTCTTACATCACCATAACCGTAACCAAAGGTGGCAGCTATCTGGTAGAGATTTTAATATTATAAAAGTACCGAATCTCGGTCGTGTTTTTGTAATTTGTGGAGGCAGGCGTGCTAGAAATAGTCTATATTTGGACTGGCAGGCCCGCTGTATCGATGTCCCGGACCTCTGCGATGCGCACGCCCGAGATGGAGGTTTCATTGAAATATTACGTACATTTCAGTCATAGTACTGAATCAGGTGCATACGGCGAGCGAGGTCGGTGCATTTTGTTTAGGCGTACATTTTTAATTGAGTTAGGAAATAGGCGTCGTGAAAGGCTGTTGTAACGTAGGCGGTTTCTGGGGTTGCGACAACGTTCGCAATTTGTTTCATTGCTCAACAATAGAGTGTTAGGTCTCGCAAAATTCTATCATATGATTTAATGAACTTGCATGGGTATCTCAGCTAAAGTGTTTGGAATTGTTTACCAATTCGTGTAATAAACAGTTACCATGAAATCACATAGATGATAATTAATTTTCAATCAGTATCCAGGTACTTACTCAATTCGTTTTGTTTGTTGTATCCCTTTCCATATGTTTTAATGCCTTTTAGCATCTCGCACGCACGCATCAGGCACGATGTCTATTTTCTCATGCTCTTCTTTTTTTCGTTACTTTTGCTTGTTTTAAAGGTAGGTGGAGTTTTAACACGGCTATTTTGAACCAAAGTGCTAGTATGATGTGCTGATATTTTTTATCATAGGCTATTGAACCCGTACTAGTAAACTTTTAACTAAAAACAATCTTTCATAAATGGCTCAAAACGTTTCATTTCTCTATAAAATCACTATAAATATGTTTTCGGCAAAAGCTGATAAACAAATTTAACCTTTTCACCGCCGCAAACATCTATAGACGTTCGAGATTTTTGTGCCCTCAGCGCCACGACTTCTTTAGAAGTTTATCATTACCTAAAGATTTTTGGTGCGTTGATGTACCTACAGGGCACATCAATGCAATTGTGCCATGGCGGTCAAAAGGTAAATATTGTCTGCGGTTTATCTCGCGTTGCACATGTTTCCCGATTAAAAAGTGTGTCAATCCAGCGTAAAACCTATAACGAAATCCATTTTAGACATACCTACACTTTCTTGCTTATTCCGATAGCATTGCATTACATTGAGATAAGCTTAACCGTTGTTATCTAGCAAGTATAGTGAAATCTTTGAAAACACTGTCATCAACAAAAACTACAACAATTAAATCCGCGTTTCACCACCGCCTCACCTGTTGGTAAGTGACACTGTGGCCGAAGATGAAGCACGCAGACTAAGTAGTCTGCGTGCATAGATAGAACATAGCTATGACAAGATATGGCTGGTAGATAGGGGTACCTATCTACTAAGTCTGTTCAAACCTAGAAAACATCCAGATTATAAATCCCTCACGAAACAATGGGCCCGGTACCTATCCATTCCTTGCCTGAACGAGTTGGGAAGAGTAAACCAACTTATCTACTCAATTTGTCCTAACAGATAATTAACATCGCATTCCGTTGCATCTGATGCGCTAAGATGGGTAAGGAGAAGACTCACATCAACATTGTGGTGATCGGCCACGTGGACTCGGGCAAATCGACCACAACCGGCCACCTGATCTACAAATGCGGAGGCATAGACAAGAGGACGATTGAGAAATTCGAAAAGGAGGCCCAGGAGATGGGCAAAGGTTCCTTCAAATATGCTTGGGTAAGGTTCGACGACTCTTGATTTATCGAGGCAACCAGCCACGGATATAGGAGAAGGGGGTGAGCCGAGGTGCTCCGACCTAATTTAAGTTGTCTTCAGATTAATGCCTTTCACATGGTTGACGTGACCCGCCTACTCCCATTTGAGCCTGGGAGATTTGCTTCCTAAGTCTGTGGCGCATACCATGGAACGGTATGGAGTTACGGACGCAGTCTTCTCTTTTAATTGCATTGCTCTTTTACAAACCATAAGATGGGACTTATTTTGATAAGTGACAATTTGATTGTGAACCGTAGGTTAAGATAGTTAATTTACATTATACACATTCGAGAGTGATGAGTTGGTGATTCAGAGAGATCTCCCTTCAGTAGCCTATTACAAGAAAAAGAAGATTAACGTGGTTGGTTTCCTTCAGGTACTGGACAAGTTAAAAGCAGAGCGCGAGCGCGGCATCACCATTGATATCGCGCTGTGGAAGTTCGAGACGGCCAAGTATTACGTCACCATCATCGACGCACCCGGCCACAGGGACTTCATCAAGAACATGATCACTGGCACCTCTCAGGTATGTCAGTCGAGTGACTAGTATGAATAAAGCTACCTTGGCAGACTCGCTCCGGAGGAAGTTGCCATATTCTTAACTGGGCCTTATTTTCTTTTTGTTTTTGGAATCGCACTTGTAGTCGGGTATTCGTATGATTAAAAGTTTTTCACGATATCACAACAACACGGCAACTCCTAATTACCCATGCTAATTACACTCTTTAAAAGTAAGTGACGGTCAAGTTCAAGTCATGCTATCTCTCGTGTAATGGGGGCTTTACAAGAAGTTTCTTTGGAGTTTAAAAAACGCTGAAAGACATCAAGCATATACAGAGTGTCTCATACACTCGACAAACATTATTAGCAATTATTTTTACCTGAGAGGCCAAAGGCAAAAGGCTGGCTTGAAAGGCTGCAGACTTAAAACACAATATAAAGAACAATGCTATAACATAATGCTCGAACATGTTTCATCATTTAAATACCATAGCAGCTGTGTTCCGTGATATTCCCGACAGAGGGATTCCTAGTGAGGAACTATAGTTACTATACGATTTGCGAAGCATTATGACTTCCGCACTGCAAACAACATTATGCCATGGCGGCAAGATGACATTCAATAGATTGGAAATGTGTACCTATATATTTGTTATATAACCAGTATACAGATTTGCATTTATATTTTATTTATTACTACGTACATACGTAACCTTTGACTCGTTTAGGTTGACCTTTAAAATGTTCGTCGACCTTGCTCTTTTGGTGCAAATGTTAGCAAAATTTTATAGATAATCAAATAATAAGCGCTGCGTAGAGATATCTCTTATAATTTATTGAACGTCGTCGGTCGAATAGGACAAGTACTAAACCTGATTTCCTAGAAAGGCTTGTTTGTCTAAATTTGGTTTTATGGATATTTAACGTTTTTAATCTTTACACGTGGAACCTGTCACATTACTTGAATTTGGCAAATGCATAATACACATTGAATCGCTAAAAGCCATCACACACGATGAAGATGCCATATTATTTAATATTATCTTAGAACATATTTCAATATCGCTCCTCATACAAGCCGTCAAAAAACAAATGACGAATATAGATAGAACGTTTTTTTTTTTTAATGTAGTTTATTGTGCACACCAAAAAACTACAATAGAAAAAGATACAAGAACCTTATGAGCTAGTGCCACGATTGGCGGCCTTATCGCTAAAAGCGATCTCTTCCAGGCAACTATAATCTATAACTATAAAAGTATAATATATATTTTAAAACTTTATGGCGAGCGACTTATTTTTTTATCTTAATATGAAATATTATAGCATCTTCGTCGTGTGTGTCGGCCTTCAGTATACGAATCATATTTCCTTTTTTTTCTTCTTTTGGTTACGAAAAAGGCACAGTGGAAAAAGGTCATACTGAACTTAGTAACCTGTATCTGTTGTAATGCGTTCACTCTTTATAAAATTTCTCTTAGGTAGCTAACTTCTCATACAGTTACATGCAATATGGTACAAACTATGGGAACTAATGGGTGGGCTATTAAACAAATTGCATCGCATAATTACCTACAGTTATGGTCGTGAATTACAGGGCTAATAACATAGAATGATTGAGTAAACAGCGCCAATGTGTTGATGACCTGGACTTCGTTTTGTTTCACCTATGTATCTAATTTGGAAATGGGTGGACATGGACACCGTTTCCTCTTAAAATTAGAGCGTCTACGGCCGGTGCGGTTTTGCGGATTCGCATACGCCTTTGAGTTTATTTTCTTCTCTAGACATAATTATGAAAGGTTTCCCCATGATGTTTTGCTTCATCGAACAGCCATTAGTATTTTTTTAATCCGTTTCAAAGAACTCATACGGGCTTACCACAACTCATTTCCATACAAAAATGCAGAATTACAGTAGATGAAATTTTTGTCCGGTCCCCACCGGTGACGAGTGACGACCACGAACCAGTAAACGTAGCGTAGCACGCCCTGACTTGCGATAGACTGACGATATATTTAAGGCAGTGGGCAGCGATTGGAAACGGAAAAGTCGAAGATCGGGTTATGTGGTATCATTGTGTCGGTATGTGTGTTGTATGTTTGTTACCTCTTAGCGCCAAAACTACTTACTGAACGGATTTGGATAAAACTCAGAATCGAGATACCTTCTTTCCCGGAATAATATATATAAAGGCTACTTTTTATCATCATCAACATCATCACCGTTTTTTATCATCACCTCGGCGCAGCTAGTTAGGAGATATGTCGGAGAGCCTCGAACAGTGGACTAAAGTAGGTTAATGATGATATTGTTGTAGGCGGATTGTGCCGTGTTGATCGTGGCGGCGGGCACGGGCGAGTTCGAGGCAGGCATCAGCAAGAACGGGCAGACGCGCGAGCACGCGCTGCTTGCCTTCACGCTGGGCGTGAAGCAGCTGGTCGTGGGCGTCAACAAGATGGACTCCACCGAGCCGCCCTACCACGAGGCGCGCTACGAGGAGATCAAGAAAGAGGTCTCCTCTTACATCAAGAAAATTGGTGAGTTGTTTCAATACAATACATTAGTTTATTGATAACACCAAAGTTACAAGTCAAATTTTATTAAGTATGTCACAAAAAAATTATCTTAATAAAATGAAATAATAATTATAAAAATACGTTAATAATCTCTTATTTACTCTCTTAGCTTCAATGTCGTAAAACAAATTCTCTTGTAGCCACGTTCTGATCTTGGTTTTGAAGCACGCGGTGGAAGGAGCATCCTGAATAGAAGCTGGTACACGGTTATAGATCGCGGGCCCCAAAATATACACTGACCTCTCCGACTTGACGAGACGGTGCGACGGGGTTATCAGTTGGTCTTTATTTTTATTGCTTCGTAAATCTAACGACACCTTTCACCTCTTGACTGTTTGTTGAGGCCTGTTGGCTCCTTCTTGACCCTAGTCAAGCCTGCACAGCACAGGATATGCGAACATATAGGACTTCTCTAAGTGTGGAATCTAGAGTTCACATACTAAAGTTTTGAATTGTTTCTTAAAAATAAAAGATTTTCTTTATACGAACAAGGTTTGTGCCTACTAAAAGTTTTAGTATGGAAAGTCTTGGGTGTTTCTCCTAAACAAATAAACCTGCTTATTATGTATAATAAACCTTAGAAAAAGCCGAGAAACACCGGTGTTTTTAGCGCAAAAAATTACTTGGTAAGAAATACAATTTTTCAACCAATCGGAAGTTGACGTTTTTTATGGTTTGTAGGTTAAGTGTATCACAGCTCATCCGTGTATCACAGCTCATCCGATATTTAGTGACAATATTTATGTTATCGAATATGTTAAACACACCTAGCCTAGACACCCTTCGAGTTGGTCCTGTATCCAGCAGAGGACTATTAAAAGGTTGATTAATAATGCTTACGTACCTAGCCTAGCGTAGGTGCGTGGCGAGCCGGTATCTTGAATCGACTTCAATGTATTATTGAAGTCGATTCAAGATACCGGTATGACATTGGTAGTCGAAATTGAAGTTTTTTTTTTTAAATGCGTATTGCATTTTTAAAAAAAACTACTTCAATTTCGACTACCAATGTCATCGAGACATCTTCATATTTTCCAATTATGTTGATTTATTCCAGTAATTTTGATTTAAAAACCAAACTACTAAAACGAATTCGATAAAATTTTAATGGTATCACCTCTGAAGTACCTACCAAAAAAAAAGAATCATCAACTTAAATTCATAGTAGGCAAAATAATCGCGTAAGTAACATACATACAAAACAAACCCCTATTTTGAAGTAGGTTGAAAAAATAGGGAATTGAGTTGTATGACATAGTATTGACGAAAACCTCCTTCCGTCAGGTTAACGATCTATCTGATCGTTTGTCATTGTTTTATTGTATTACCTGGTTATTAAGTGCTCGTGTACCGAGTAGGGTAATAAAGCGAACGATTGATGCGGCAAGGTTACAACCCGGCGACGGTGGCGTTTGTGCCGATCTCGGGGTGGCACGGCGACAACATGCTGGAGTCCTCCGACAAGATGCCTTGGTTCAAGGGCTGGACCATCGACCGCAAGGAAGGGAAGGTCGAGGGGAAGTGCCTCATTGAGGTACCGCAACATTATTTAAATAATATACAATATCATTTAATTTACGCCTATTAAAGTCTGTCAACTTGTTTCTGATGAGAAATGATTAGCGGAAAATGTAGTAAAAGCAAATTTTTCGCTAAAACTTTGAATCAGAACATTTTACTCCTTACCCATGAAACAGGGCGAAGTGAAAATGTTCTGATTTAAATAAGTATGTGCATGCAGTGTTCCTGTATAATTTTTTGTAGCTTAAGCAGATGTTGTAGTAGAGGTCTAGTAGTGGGGTCTGTGTCTTTGAATTGGCATGGGCAATTTTTTTTCATCCTTTACATGTTCCTGCGTAGAAGCGTTTGGTAAAGTTCTTAATATATTTGATTAGTCGTGTCGTGACAAGTTATCAAACAGACTGAGACACAGATTACGAGTAAATTTCTTGACATATTGCCTACTTTGTACAGGAGCCCAAAGCGGCCCACCGTCAGGAAAAGACCTCACGCCTTTTCAGACTATCCTTGATGGCCTTCAAAACTCATTGTAATTCAAAGGCAAGCATTTGCCTTGAATGTGGCAAAATTAGTCTTGGTCTATGCTGGATTTTGGTGAAGGTGCACGCACAAGTCAGGCCTTAGTGACCTAACTATTATCTGTTGCCGTATGATTATAGTAAACGCGTTATGGCATTAATAAAACATCGCTAAAGTTAAATGACCGTATTGCGTTACGTAATGCAAAGGTCAGTTTTGTATTGCACAAAAGTTAAATGAAGTTTATTACGTAGCGTTTTCGGAGAAGACCATGTATGAATAGTGGATTTCCGTGTAGGCCCTGGACGCGATCCAACCTCCGTCGCGGCCGACCGAGAAGCCGCTGCGGCTTCCGCTGCAGGACGTCTACAAAATCGGTGGCATCGGCACCGTGCCCGTCGGCAGGGTTGAGACTGGCATCCTGAAGCCAGGTATTGTTTTTTTTATCTTTCGCCCTTCGGGTAGGCTAACCAGGTATTGAAGGCTCTAAACCACCGCACAGTTATCACACCACCTTGGCTTTGATATGTATTGCATTTATCAAATTAAATGTTTATGCCAACCTTACAAGCTTGGCATAAACATAAAATAGCCTTAGTTTGATTGATAGCTTAGTTTTACATGCGAAAAAAAGTGAAAAAAGGGCTCGCCTGTGTTTTTCTTTTTGAATTCTCAATATTATGTTCTTCAAACAAAACAAAAGACGATTTTTTTTCTTTTCGATTCTCTACGAGCCAAAGATGTGTGAAAATGAGGCAAAAAATTAGGTTCGAACTAAATTCCTTGAATCACGGGAGGCAATCGCCGAAGAAAAGGCCACTGTAAACGTCATCAGGGTAGCTCAATTGACTCTTAAAGCCGTCACACACTATCTTAGAACGTTTTTCAATATCGCTACTCGTACAAACTGTCAAAAAATAAAAGACGAAGATAATATATATTTTAAAATTGTATGGCGAGCGATATTTTATCTTAAAATTAAATATTATAGCAATTACGTCGTGTGTGACGGCCTAAGTCTAAATACCTAGTATACCTACTTAATTCTCGTAACCGGTTAATTTTTTTTTTTATTATTCCATTAAATTTGTAATCTTGTCGCTTTTAGCGTGGTAATGATCTTAAAATGGAACGTGAAAAACAGGTAGATTGTCTTTGACCTTGAAGCAAGCTGCAAACCGGAATCGTCGAACAGATTTAAAACGAAGCTTTCGCTCTTTGTAATGTTATGTGACTGGCTGGCGCCGAATTTGTATCCTGGATATTATGGGTATATAATATAATACCTGTGGGTGAAAATACAGAGATACCTAATCCTGTCTTTTTTTATACAATCAAGTGACGAGACGATCAGCTGTTCCATACAAAAAGTTTATAGACCTTGGGCAACAAAATGTATGGAACAGCTGTTATTTTTTTGCCATTTCAATGTTGGCCCCACAGTTGGTTGGTTTGATGTACAGAATATTCCCTTAAAAAGATGCTAACTGATAAGAACTAACCCTGTATAGGTGCAGACTACATGCGATTATACAGCGAGTAATGGGGGTTTATTTTGAAATATATTACACTACATTGTAAACACGTGAAACACTACTGAATAAATTCAATATAGGTACTACTACTAAAAACAAACACTTGGTTCTAGTATGTTCTTATCGTCTTCACTTTTAGTGCGAACGATTATTTAAAATTTACTGCGCCTCCTATAGCGTCATCCTTAGAAATAATTAGGTCCATAGTATTTATAATTTTTAGAATCTTTACACATAGTTAACCTAAGGCAAGATTTAACTAAGGGCCGGTTTTTTTATCCGTAGTTAAGGCAACTAATAGTTAAAAACGGTAACAAATTGTTAAAATCCCAATAATACGGTTTTTGATTCATAGTCAGCATGACCAGTGGTCAAAAATGTAACTGGTTTAAGCCATTGGTTAGCTAGTTAACTATTTAGTCAGTTTAACAAATGGTTATCTCGATTTTGACCATGCACGGATAAAAAAACCGGCCCTTAGCCTTTGTCTTAGGTGGACATGGAGTAGAGATTGGATTAGATGTCAAATCTCTTCATGTCCAGTAATGTTGGTTTCTAACTATTATTTAATCTGTGGTTATGCGGTTGGTTGTTGCGGCAGGCATGGTGGTGGTGTTCGCGCCGGCCGCCATCACCACGGAAGTGAAGTCTGTGGAGATGCACCACGAGGCGCTCCAGGAAGCCATGCCCGGCGACAACGTCGGGTTCAACGTCAAGGTACACATTGTGCACTATAAGTGAATGATAGGAAACTGGAAAGTAACATTCACTTTAGAAAATTGACCCGTTAGCCTCTGCGCACAAGATTGCGGTTAGGGTTATACTGGTATGATAATAAGCCGCCTGAAACCTGATTATGGACCTGGGTATGTTTTAAAACTGCATCCAGAACCGCCGGAGGACGGGCAGCAGCGTTCTCTTGGTTAACGGTGGTAACACTCTGCGATCCCCAAGCCGCCTGCTAAGCGTGGGGATTAGTGCAACCCCTCTGACGTCTTCTAGCTGATGGGTGCTATGAGCTCCTTTCTACGCTTCTCATCATGAAACCCGATACATATCATATCATCAGTCCAAGACATATTTCCCCCTACTTCAGCCTGTGCGAGGATCTATAGTTGCGAGAATTCGAAGCGAAAAAATCGATTGGTATTATCTAAGTATATCGTAATAAGAATACACAATTAATTCCTCTTGCCACTATATTATCATCAAAAAACCAGGAGTATGATTAAGTTTTTTTTTATCGTGCGTTTATTTCCTGTAAGCCTTGTATTTAGATAAAGCACAATCTAGTCCACCTAGTAGTCCTAGAACCTAGCCTTTCACTCAGTGCCATATCGGAAATGAATTTTGAATGTCACAATTATCATAATAAGCAGATCGCCTTGGAAACATATTCTTAGCTCTTCCTGTGTTTTTGTCCCAAGAAGCTCCAATTAAATATAATGGCCTTACTTTAAAACACCCCTATAAGTACATGAAAATAAGCCTTGTACATGATTAAATTATACCTGTTGATTTTTTTCGTCGTCTTGTTCTCCTCTTTGCAAGAGACATTTCTCATAACCTAAAACTTGACACTTTAGTCTAAATCCCTCTCGGACGGTATATGTACCTCTGAATATGTATAGCACTATGCTTGTATACTTAATCTATGCTATTGGCAGAAGACGAGCCTCGTATTCGTAGGGTCGTTGATACGATCCTGGACCCGTACCAGTAAAGAATTTACGTGCGGATAAAAAAAAACTTGCTACTATAGCTTTACGGTGAAGGAAAACACCGTAACCTAAATTTGTCCGGAGAATAAATTTTTAGGTATAAAACCAAACTAATATACTGCCCATAAGGGTCCAATATGGCTTGGTAGTAGTACGTCAACCCACACTGAGCCAGAGTGGTGGAGTATCGCCTTTTGAGGGTAGGCCTATACAACGTGTTACATGGGTGTAGTAAAGGAATACTGAAGGGTATGTACTCGTCATTATGAACAACTATGGGGTCAACCTCGAAATCACGATAAAATAAATTGCTGTTCCATATATTTTGTCCAAGGCAATGAACTTTTTGTATGGAACACCTGATTTTCGATTTCAAATTTTGCCCCATAGTAACAGTTGTTCATAATGATGAGTACATACATAACCCTTCAGTATTCTACACCTTTTTGTATCACGTTGTATACGCCACGCAGAATGATGCAGTAATTTGGACGGGCCGTTTATTCTGTCCTTCTAGATTTCACGATGTTTTTAAAATGTCAAAAGGCGAAATTGTATTTGTGGTTTGCAGAACGTGTCTGTGAAGGAGCTGCGCCGCGGCTACGTGGCGGGAGACTCCAAGAACGCCCCGCCCAAGGGCGCCTCCGACTTCACCGCGCAGGTAACTTCGACACTTTATCCTGTGCGAAGCACATAAGTAGAAATAACTTAATATTAATAATAATAGTGTAGTGGTAGGACTCTACTGCAGAGTCCGCCTGGGGAAGTACCACACCTTTGCCAGTTATTCAAACGCCAAGCAGTAGAGTGCAAGCATTACTGTGTTCCGGTTTGAAGGACAATGTTATATACCAGCCCCCCTAGCGCGCGCCGAGGACTTATTTGTTCTTTCCCCGCGCGGGAACCTGATAATGCTAGAATTTGGATACATCTGTCACGTTTTCGCGGGGAAAATAGAGTGGATATAATTTTATCACGGCTCGCGTGCTAGGCGGGCAGAGAAATTACTGGGTATGCAGAGATTTAACATCTAATATCTCAGGGTGACGAGCGCAGTGCAGTGCAGCGCAGGATTTTGTTCGTAAGTTCACAATTCTGGTACTGCTACAATTAGTGGCAGGCGTGACGCTTGGCACCAGGCAAACGTCTTGCTCGCCTCGCCACTTGAAAGTATTAAAAAAAAAACTGATTCGTGATAATATAATTAAGAATCCATAAAGTTTAGGTTCTAGGCAATTACCTTTAAAAGTTTTTTTTATTCGACTTCAAAGGAAGGAGGTTCTACGACTATGTAAGTATAATTTTTTTGTTCGCTGATTTCTCCGTCAATTGAGGACCGCTTTAAAAAAATATTTTTTTTTTGAAAGGGTCTCGAGGTGTTCCTATAATAATTTGAATTCGGTTGAAAAAATTTTTTTAGTTTCTTGTAATGTTATGCTTTCCATTGTAGGTAACGAACATCATTATTTTTATAACGCTAGGTTACTAAAAGATCATCTTACAAAAAACCCGTAGAAACCCATGGGTTATTTGCAGGTTCTCATAAAAATTGGGGTGATATTAATAAGGGAATTTCTATTTGTATTAGCAATATAGTTTTAATGGATTTTATTACTACTCGTAGTTACTATCGATCTCCTGTACTCGAGTTTTGGAATCTGAATCACGAAGTGCTACGTAGGTATTGTCTAAAAGTTGATAGGTGAACCTCTTTTATTGGCCGTATTGGAACCCAGAAATATTTACGGAAAATAAGTATCGTGTTAGAAATCCATTAAATTAAAAAAAAACGTCCACCCTATATTTATTTATTTAAGTAATTAAATATATTTTAGTTTAGTATGTAGAAAAAAAACAGTATTTTTTGTCATTTATCGTATTCCTGAATAGTTAGGCAAATATATGTGAATCTATCATACTTATATCAAGTTCGGGAATTTCCTGCGAATGTATTTTGTAACAGTTTATCTGTCGGCCTTGACATAGCGCCGCCGGTCTCTCATGTTCATGTACTAATAGTATAGCAAAAGTAAAATTGAAATTAGGCAATTAAATTGCACACAATACAACCACGACATAGTATCACGATCACACATTAATGAACTATGGAAAAGGATATAAATCTATAGATTTGTTTTTTAATATAAACCTATTGACATTTTGTATTTTATACTGCCCGCGATTTCCTAGTTACTGAAATTTTTTTGCGAATTAATTTATTGGGATCCCTAAGCCGCCTGCTTAGCGTGGGGATTATGGCAACTCCTCCCTGTTAAAGTGGGAGGCTTTCGTCCAGCGGTGGACGTGTTCAGGCTGACGAGCAAATTTATTGGACAGGGATGGACAGCGTACTAGAGCTTTATGGTCAGCATTTAACGGGTGAAGATGATGAAAGTATATCATGTCGTTAGTTTCGTTGCATGGAGAAAAATTTGATGTACTTAGGTACTTACCATAATTTTTTTGTCATATTTAATTATCAAAATACATCAAGAAAAACGAAACTCCAAAGAGCTTCTAATGCCAATACCAAAAAATAACTACTTATAAATGTGGTTTTATAGTATAGAAAATGTAATGTAATTTTTTATCGCTAAAGAGAGATACAGAATTTCTATTTTCGCATACAAATATGAATAATACTAGGTAAACTTTAATAGTAGTATTATTATTCAATCTGTGATAAAACCTAAGGACATTTTCATATACGCGCGTGGCCTAGTAGAGGAGGTTCAGTTCAGTCCCATAGAAGACGCGTCTAATAACATAGATATATCTATAACTACAACAATGTCTTATTCAGTGCAAGCTATTTTGTACTTTATCCATATAAGATTGTACCAATTTTCCAGTATAACGCTTGGCTCGTTCACGACACGCGGCTCCCGCCGGCTGTGCTCGCGCCAGCACTTCAATGGAATTTTTGCACTGTAATATACAAAATACAGTAAAAATTTGCTTGCATCGAATATGACACGATTGTAGTTAGATATATTGTGATTCAACTATGTTTAGACGCGTTTTGTATGGGAGTGCGTCTTCTGTAAGTAGTACTATTGTTTTCTGTGCTTGTACCTACTAAGTCTTTTTTTTTTATACATTCAAGTGACAAGACTAGCGAGACGTTCGCCTGGTGGTAAGCGTCCCGCCTGCCCATAACAGTAGCAGTGCCAGAATTGTGAACTTGCGAATACAATCCTGCGCCGCACTGCACTGCGCTCGTCACCCTGAGATATTAGATGTTAAATCTCTTCATACCCAGTAATTTCTCTGGTAACATTGCCCTTTAAACCGGAACACAGTAATGCATGCACGCTACTGCTTGGCGGTTGAATAACTGGCAAAGGTGTGTTACTTCTCCTGGCGGACTCTGCAGTAGAGTCCTACCACTACAAAAAAAAACTACCACTACATTAAGTATCTAATTGTGGTGTGTAGGTGATCGTGCTGAACCACCCGGGTCAGATCAGTAACGGGTACACGCCGGTGCTGGACTGCCACACGGCGCACATCGCGTGCAAGTTCGCCGAGATCAAGGAGAAGTGCGACCGCCGTACCGGTAACTATCCACTTTTATTTTTAACCACAAAATATTAAATTTTACAAATAAGGTTCTATGGTCGACTGTATGTATTTTTTAATTGTATTTTAATCGATATGTCCGCGAATTGTTGGCGGATTTAGATTTTTTTTTGTATAAGCCTCAGATGTTTGTCACCCTCGGCTCCGCTTCGGGAGACACATACATGAGATCTGAGACATTCTTTACTTTTGCTCCCTAGGTACTTCCTATCTACATTTGGTCTACGCAGCTCAGTTTTTTTGGCTACAGAATAACTTTCCTTACCGAACCTACGTGTTCATTCCTTGTCGAATAACCAGAAAAGGATTGGCTTTTTTGTTTTAACATCGTTGAAGAGACTGACCAGACTTGTGTTGTACGCAGGTAAGACGACGGAGGTGGATCCGAAGTCAATAAAGTCTGGCGACGCGGCCATCGTGATGCTGGTGCCGACCAAGCCGCTGTGCGTCGAGTCGTTCCAGGAGTTCCCGCCGCTCGGCCGCTTCGCCGTCAGGGACATGCGCCAGACCGTCGCCGTCGGCGTCATCAAGGTAACGTCGCGTTGTACCTCCACCCTTGGCGTATATAGGGGGGGGGGCACTTAGCACCTCGTTTCCACCAGATGTCAGTATAACACCCATCAGATGCTAAGGGGGGTACTCTATTCGACAAATAATAATAATCGTCTTCGTGCTACCACCTGCATTGTTTAAAGACACACCCAAACTAGGTTGTGTCTTTTTTGGACCCTCGGGCCCCCCATGTGAAAGTTATGGCTATGCCCGTGCCTCCACGTCATTTGTCATTTCAATAACATAACGTCACTAACGCGTGCCGTTGTCCGGTTTTTTATGGTAACTATTAATGATACGAACAACAGGCCCTCGTGTTGGTAGAGGTAACGTCTGCCCATGACCATGGCAGCGGTACCCAAAACACCGTTCAAAGCCTCACTGCTTTGGCGCTCATTACTTATGACGTTCGATGGAGAGTGTCATTACAACAGGGGTAATGATAGTCCATTGAATGTTTTGCTAACTACAGTACACACTACTGCTACGCGGCAAAATATCTGATACTTCGGTGGTGCCTACGCGACCTTCTGCAAAGGAGAAAGGCACCTCACTCGAACTCGTCTCAACTTTACACAGAGAGCTACTACTTATTTTTTATCGCATATCCAGTGCCGTAAATAGCCTTTTATGAGTACGGTGCGAGCTTCTATAGTATGAAAAGAAAAATATTCAGAACTTGTTGCCGGTCTGGTCATTTTTGCGCCCCTCCAGGACCAGCGCCCGGTGCCTGAGCACCGCCCTATTTACGGCACTGCGCATATCGTACAGGAACACTCGAGGACTTGCACAACTTCAAGGGAAATCCAATCGTTACAGAGCGTGAACTTCAAAGAAGTAACAACCGGTAAAATCACCAAGGCGGCCGAGAAGGCCCAGAAGAAGAAATAACTATGGGGCACCTTTAAGAAAGCACTGTTGCCGGCGACCGTCGCCTGCGAGGTCGCGACTCGCCGCCCTGCCCCCGGGGGCAGGCCGGTGGTCGCGCCCCCGCAGGCAGGCCCGCGGCGCGCGGCCCGCCGCCCGCCGCCGCGCCGCGCCGCCGCCGCCCCGAGCGCCGCCCGCCGCCCCGGAGCGCTCGCCCCCCTAGCGCCTCCCTCTAATCAGAGCTTCTTCACTGGCCACATCACTCTCGCCCAATACTTATGCATTTATCGTAGCGCGATATTAAAGGTAGTCGGTTTTAGTTACGCTTATGTCTTAAGTTTATATCTTCGTGATTATTTTAGTCGTAAGTTACTCGTCGAGTTTGAGTTTCCGCATTTGAAAGCTCGCTACGTTTTGATTTTTCATCGCAAAGAGTTTAGGAGGAAAGGAACGGAGTCGTTATTGAATTTTTAAACCATTTTCTCGTGTAATAATTGTCGAATGTAAAATAACACGTAGTTGTTGTATTTGTAACTTATTTATATTCAATGAGACGATCTTACGAATGTATCCAAATTAGATCTAAATAAATTCATATCGTTGTTTTGCCGGCTCGGAAGTTGACTGTGTTTTATGTCATTTTAATTGTAAAAAGCAAAAAAAACAGTAAACGTTATCGCTATAAATAGCATTCCTAGTTAGTGTTTTAGTTTAAGGTTGAAGATTGTTAAATTAACATCTGAGTTTAACGCGAGGGTGTCGGTTCTAAACCTCCCTGCAAAAAGCTTTTAGTAAATAAAGCGTTAAAAACGTTTTAAAGACATTTTGAAAACTTTGTAAATTGTAGCGACTTGTCTAATATTTTTTTTTTGTTTTTTTGAGACAATTACATGTGGTTTGAATATTCAATGTTGGTCAGTCCGTTATTTTTCTCTTACCTACCTATTGTATATGTATATGTACTTATTCGAAACAGGAATCTCATAATACGGAATTTATCTCATGTTCATTTTAAGCTAAATGTATGTTTGTAATCTTTCAGTAATTTTGTAAAAAACCGTATCTTTTTAGTCCTATAATAAATAATAAACGAAGAAGTTCAATTATGTATTTTAATTTTTCCAGGAATAAGTACCACTTCTAAATTTTTTCTTTTTGCAGTGTTGATACAGGGCAGGGCTCAGAAAACACAGGCACTCGTAATATAAGTACTATTATTAACCATGATAAAACTGATATGTAAATAATAATACCAAGTAATAGTAATCATAATAACGACTATCGGGACAATGATCGTAGATGTCGATGTCACCATCCCACATGACGAGAGTCTCTTGAAGGCCGAGAAGGACAAACTCGGCAAGTACCTTGACTTGGCCTTCGAGATAACCGTCATGTGGGATGTTGACTCGACGATCATTGTCCCGATAGTCGTTTCGGCAAACGGTCTTATAGCGAAGAGCCTCGACCAATACCTCAAGAGGCTCTCGCTAGGCGGTTGGGTCAAGGGTCAGATACAAAAGGCAGTGGACGTTGACACGGCGCGCATTTTTTATATTTCTGTATTAATTGTAATAAACTATGATATTCATTAAATATGTGCATAATAATAATATACAAAATTATAATAATAATAATTATACACTGTCAATGACCTGGGTCCTTAAACTGCAACCAGACCCACCGGAGGACGGGCAGCAGCATCCTCTTGCCTAACGGTGGTGACCATTCTGCGATCCCCAAGCCGCCTGCCAAGCGTGGGGATTATGGGGGAGGCCTTCGTCCAGCAGTGGAAATTTTATGGCTGACGACGACTGTCAATAATTTGCAAGTGGCCCGGGATATCTAACCACAGAAAACGTGTGTGTGGACTGAGGGATCAGTGACCACATAAGTCAGGAGGAAATCCGACCCTGTTGGAGATATCTCGTAGCCTTCTATATCTATCTTCTATATACTTACAACCGGTAAGGATGTGTTCCTTGGCCCTGTTTTATAAAGGTACAAGTACCTTCTTTTACCGCAGTAACTACAAGTTACAAGTTACAGGTAGATGGTTTGCCTTTATCCTTTACACAAGTGCTTGTACACTTGTAGTTCGTACACTGATTTCTCTATGGTACACTGGTTTGTCTTCTTATCTTTAGAAAACGCCGTGCTCGATATTTTTTGCGGTATTCGCAGTTTTTCACTACAACTGGTTAAAAACTGGCAATACTACACTTTTTTTTTGCTTTGCACTTCGTGCATTCAGCCAGAGTCAAGTATTACTGGCTTTTCAAGGGAAACATCGCGAGGAAACCTGCACAATATGCACATATTATGAACATATTATAGTGATTGAATTTCTTCTCCGGACAAGAAATTCAATGGCGGAATAAGTATGTGCGCAACTGGGCCAGCGCAGCGTGGTGAATATGGCCCATTCGCCCTTAAGGTAGGCCGAAGTTCAGCAGTGGACTATTCAAAAAAGGCAGATTATGCTATTAATATTTTGAACTATTTGCGTTTATTTTTAATGGATTAGTTATATGTTTGAAGGGCTCCCCTATTAATTCTTACTGTTTTTTGACCTTTTTTGCCAAGCAGTAGGTTAATGTGGTCGATTGTAGGTAGTTACACGTTTTTTCTAAAATAGCTCTACATACATACCTATCTCCTCTAAAGCAAGCATAAAACTTGATAAAACCTGGACCAATGACTTGCTTATTGTTTTAATATGATAACTCGCCAAGAAACAAATACGTCACAGACAAATACTTAAATTCGACGTCACAAATCGTACGAGAGAATAGAAAAAAATGGTAGTAAAATGACAATGTCAATTTGACTTAAGTACAAGTAAAGTCAGTTGTATAATTTTCTTTAAACTTGTGTTTTTTCGCGAATTACGGCCTTACTTACAAAAACTTCTCAACCGTTAGTCACTGCTTAAGATGCTCTGCCATCTTCTCTCTGACGTGAAGTATAACATGCAAGAACAAGACAGAGAAGTCCTTGACTCGGATGTCATCTGTCAAAAGTTGCCACCTTTGGCTCGGAACCAAAATGGCGGGCCGTGCGAAAAATTCGCAAGTGTTTAAAAAAATTACGATATCTCTGTGACTACTACAAGTTTTTACTTGAAATAAAAAGAAAGCTTTTGTACAATACAGTAGTGTTGTATTTCTCTATGATTGCAATTTGATTTATTTTCTTATTTATTTGCAATTTCTAACTAAAAAACATAACTAGGAAGAAAGAAAAAAAATAAGAAATGTTAATGTTAACAAATATTTTTTGGAAATATCATGCAAGCTTGAAAGATTTGTTTATGTTTTTTATAATCTTGAATGAATAGCTAACAAACTTGCATTTATAGTTTTACGTGTTTCATACAAAATTATTACGATAATTGCCTACGAAAATGACGGTCCCTAAGTGACAATTACGAAACGAATGTTTACAAATGGCAGCATTCAGAACCATAGATACGGAGTCACAAGTATTATACACCAAATTGAAGAGCAAATATTCTTCTGTATTTGTCCCATACACACCATAGACGTACGGAAAGGGAGGGTTACAATAAAAAATACTTTTTCATTTGGTAGCGTATGCGTATAGATTCATACGCATTCCGAGTATATGTTTGGTCGGCGTTCTCCGTATGAATTCATACGGATTCGGAGTGACACAGAATAATAACTAGGCAGTGACAACGTTTTGAGCGGCGTTTTTAAGTAAGGCCGTTAATGATTAACAGCCTTACCTAAAATAATCTAGATTCTCTTAGTCACTGCTTAACTTCTCTGTCTTGTTCTTGCATGTTATACTTCACGTCAGAGAGAAGATGGCAGACTATCTTAAGCAGTGACTAACGGTTGAGAAGTTTTGTTAAGTAAGACTGCAAAAGCGGTGGTGTTTTATTAATTGAGGGTTGAATTACATGCACGAGTGTGGGCAAGTGATATAATGTGGTGAAACATGTCCTTTTTTATTTATTTAAATGCACATGTACAAAGCATTAAAATCTACATAATGTAAACACAGAAGTAGGACTATACTAAGTACATACTATACTAACTTTCGTGTTGTTTTCAAAACTCCGTAGAAGTTCATAGTAAAGTCACCACAACTTTACTAGGGCATGACTTGGACTCGACTATGACTAATTGCGTCTGTGATTTCCTGACATATTTGACTTGATTTTAATATAAAAACTTGAAAATACATAAACTTGACACTGGCAGAATGCACAACGTGCGATGCCAATAACTAAGAAAAAAGTTAGATGTCAAACAAGCAAGTTTTTTTTTCTTAGTTATTGGCATCGCACGTTGTGCATTCTGCCAGTGTCAAGTTTATGAATTTTCACATTTATTTGTTATCATCAAGTCAAATAAGTCATGAAGTCACACGAAATTAGTCATAGTCGAGTCCAAGTCATACCCTAGTAAAGTTGTGGCGACTTTACTATGAGCTTCTATGGAGTTTTGAAAACAACACGAAAAGACATGTTCACCACATTATATCACTTGCCCACACTCGTGCATGTAATTCAACACTCAATGAATAAAACACCACCATTTTTAATCATTAGTTTGCGAAAAAGCACAAGCTTAAGAAAATAATAGAATGCAACGACATGATTTTTCCGTGTTCCCGCCAAAACTCCAACAAGCAAGTTGTGTCAAGCTCTCAAGCTGCTATCTGTCAAATGTCAAATCAAATCTGATATGAAGCGAAGAGAAGAAGTTTCCTCGATTTTGTTGCTGTATTTACGTTTGCTTTGCGGATAGCAGCGAGCGGTCTGTTGATAACGAAACACGATGACGTGTGCCTTGCCGTAAGTGAAAGTAACATTAGTGGTAGGAGCGATACGTGCAGGCCTTCAATATTGGTCGTATTTTCTAGGGACTGCAGTTTCTCGCGAACCGTGGTACCGTTCAGTCGCCTACGTTAACGACTAGAGCCGTTTACAATGTGTGGAATTTTCGCGTACATCAACCACTTGACGCCTAAAACCCGGCGTGAAATTTTGGAGTTACTGGTAAACGGACTGAAACGCCTGGAGTACCGTGGCTATGACTCGTCCGGCGTCGCCATAGATGCTCCTGATCAGAAAGATATAGCTGTAGTGAAGCGAAGCGGCAAGGTCGCCGCTCTCGAAGAGCTGTTACAGGAACGCGCCAGTGAACTCCTTGTGGAGCAGTGTATGGACTCGCACTGCGGCATCGCGCACACCCGCTGGGCCACGCACGGTGAACCCAGCGCCGTCAACTCGCACCCCCAGCGCTCCGGTGATGATAATGCCTTTGTTGTCATTCACAATGGTATCATCACTAACTACAAGGAAGTCAAAACCTTCCTGGAGAACAAGGGTTACATATTCGAGTCTCAGACTGATACTGAAACTATTGTCAAGCTGGTTCATCACATCTATCACCAGCACAAGGATTACAATTTCCAGGAACTTGTTGAACAGGTAATCCAGCAATTGGAGGGAGCTTTTGCTCTTTGCTTTAAATCACGTTACTTTCCTAATGAATGTGTAGCCACACGTAGAGGAAGCCCATTGCTTGTGGGAATTAAAACGAAACGCCGTCTATCCAGTGACCATGTACCTATCATGTACACAAACAACAAGGCTACTCGAGGAGTCGTGCCCTCAGTACCACGAGTCAACAGTCATGCTCATTTCGAACCTGAAGAGGAGCGAGATGTAGAATATTTCTTTGCTTCGGATGCGTCTGCAGTTATTGAGCACACTAACAAAGTGCTGTACTTTGAAGATGATGATGTAGCCCACATCAAGGATGGTGTACTCAGCATTCATCGCTTGTCCAGTAGCAGCAACGATCCTCATCAAAGAGAAATCTTTACACTTAAACTAGAACTCCAACAGATCATGAAAGGAAACTATGACTATTTCATGCAAAAAGAAATCTTTGAGCAACCTGAATCTATTGTGAACACCATGAGAGGCCGTCTCAACTTTGCTGAAGGCACAGTGACTCTTGGAGGTATTAAGGATTACATTCCAGAAATAAAGCGCTGCAGAAGACTAATGCTGATTGGATGTGGTACAAGTTACCACAGCGCTGTAGCGACTCGTCAATTACTGGAGGAACTGACGGAGCTGCCAGTAATGGTAGAACTGGCTTCTGACTTCTTGGACAGAAATACTCCAGTATTCCGTGATGATGTCTGCTTCTTCATTTCGCAGTCCGGAGAGACTGCTGACACTCTGATGGCCCTCCGCTATTGCAAGAGGCACGGAGCTCTCATTGTTGGGATCACCAACACGGTGGGGAGCTCTATATGTCGCGAATCGCACTGCGGTGTCCATATTAATGCCGGACCTGAAATTGGTGTTGCTTCCACTAAAGCATATACCTCTCAGTTCGTCTCCCTCGTTATGTTCGCCTTGGTTATCAGCGAAGATCGCATCTCTCTGCAAAAGCGACGCGCCGACATTATCGCCGGGTTACACGAGTTGGACACCAAAATCCGCCAAGTCTTAGCACTCGATCCGGAAATCAAAAAGTTGGCACAGGACCTTTACCGCCAGCGCTCTTTGCTCATCATGGGTCGCGGGTACAACTTCGCTACCTGTCTCGAAGGCGCTCTTAAAGTAAAGGAGTTAACATACATGCACAGCGAGGGGATAATGGCGGGAGAACTGAAACACGGACCCCTGGCGTTGATCGACAGCTCTATGCCGGTTATGATGATAGTTATGCGAGACCCGGTTTACACAAAATGCATGAATGCATTGCAGCAGGTGACCGCGCGCCAAGGGCGGCCGATAGTCGTTTGCGATGAAGGAGACACTGAAACTATGAGTCTCGCGTCTCAGTGCCTGCAAGTTCCCAAAACAGTAGATTGCTTACAGGGTATCCTCACCGTCATCCCTATGCAGCTGCTCGCGTACCACATTGCAGTTTTACGCGAGTGTAACGTTGATTGCCCGCGCAATCTCGCTAAATCTGTCACGGTGGAGTAAAATTTTAAAGTGGAGTGGAACTTAGCACAAAAATCTCTTGTAAATATATCATAGGTTCATTGTATTGTCATCATCACAATTACTTGTAAGACGTCTAGAACATAGTTTTATACTGTATGTATGTATTTCAGAAATATTACCTTTATATCTATAAATGTACACAACCACTATTTGTAGAAGTTAAGGTAGAATGTTTTCCATACAAAAATCTATTTATGACCTCCCAGCATTTTAAACATGTCCTTATCAGGCATCGCTGTTTTAGGCGTAAGTTTTTTGCACTAAAATCCATTGTTTTAATGATGAAGAAAATGTATTTTTTTTACTTATGGTGTTATAACTTTTTTGTGGCTTTGCGCACATAATACGTTAAAATAAATAACTAAGCACATGTGTAAGCAATTCAGAACTCGGTGAGCAAGTACCTATTATATTATGAAAACTGACGTGGTTTTGACACATTTTTGCTCAGTGCTAAGCAGGACGCAGCTGCACGCGCGTCGGTCTCTGTTTTCACTCTTTGAAAAAGGTCACCGGATGTGATCGAAACTATAGTCGGAGTATCCGATTTAATTAAACGTGAGTATTCCCGTATAAATAAAACAAAAATAGGTACCTATTATTTTTTACATGGAAAATGTTGTCCCTTATGCTGTAATGATAATTGGTTGTTTATAGGAGATTTAATGTAAAAAGGATGATGTTTGTACAAAACGGGCAGTTTGGGGCATTAGGCACAAGCTGCTTAGGTACAAGAAATAGGTATCGATGTCAGGCAGTAAGCTCCCCAATTAGATACTAGTATGATGTATAATATAAATTAACTGACATTATTTACTGGATATTGATAAGGACATTTGCCATTTGTCTATAAGTATAGCAACCAGGCTTTTCCTAATATACTTGTGTTCTTGTAATTTAATTAACCATTATTATCTGAGGAGGTAAGGAGTACTTGTCTACAATTGTTAAAAATGAAAACCGATCCGAATATCGACTGCGGCGATGGCTGGTGGCGTAGTTCCTTAATTCTTAATTTTAACTTCAAACTTACCTTGTTCTTTACATTCCGCATGCAAACCAATATAAAGACATTCCATTAGTCGTGTGTACCAACAACTAGTCTTTTATTTTTAAAGGCGGATACTAAACTTAGTTAACATACCTAGTTATTCAAGATTGTTTCGTTGTTTTCAAGGTCTTACCTTTCGCTTGTATGCAGTGGGAGGCAAATACGACTAAAAACCGGCTGAGTGTTAGTTGAACATATGCGCGTAAACGCGCAAGTTCACATTTCTGGCACTGCTAATGTTATGGGCAGGCGTGACGCTTACCACCAGGCGAACTTCTCGCTAGTCTCGTCACTTGATTGTATAAAAAAAGTCGCAAATCGAGAAGGGTTTCGTACCTTCTCTCAAAATCATATTTGTGTATAATATATTAGTAAAAAAATTTGCTTTTTCATTTAATTCGGGATCATTCGCGCGAGTCATAATTTCCCTCTCCCGACACGGTACGGATCCTTATAAAATATAGAGCAGTAGTAAATCAATTTTTAGCTATTATTTTGGGACCACTACTTGGGAGTCTTGGGGGTAGAAATTTGTCAGCCGGTTAGCAAGTCGTAAGTGTTTCGGATCTGATTCGATTTTTATAGCTCTTACAGCTTTGTCTTTGTGTGACGCTAATATAACAGAAAAACATAAATCACATTGAAATAGTCTACTTAGTCACGCGTCTTTACAATATTAAATGTTACACTTGTGCAATTGGTCGCCCACATATATTTTTTATTACAATCATAATAAGAATTGCAGTAAAATCTATAAAATATTGTGCATAGGTTTGCTGTTTGAGTACTGTGTAACACGAAGTCTATTGTATTAATGTATAACGTACGCGTAGACACATAAACTCGACTATAAACATGTAACCCACAGATTAATTTAACGATACCTCACATATAACATATCAAAATTGGTCAAGCCCCCTAAAAGAGTACAGGTTTTGGTGCACCACACGGCGGTAATAATAAAAACATACGTTCATAAACCCAAAAACAACTCCTTGAGCAGTCAAATAATAATATATTTTTTCTGAGTTCGTTTTGACGGTTTTTGCCTTAGTTTCACTTTAAAATCTAGTTACGTGGCGCTCGATTAAAAAGCTATTACTCGATAACAGATAGTATATTTATACATAATAACAATTTCGTCGGAAAATGTATGCTTATCAAATCTTGAATATCTAGAAGCAAGAAGCTAAATGAAGATAATAATTTCTTGACTGAATTGTCACCACACTTTAAAATATACATACGTCTTATTTTTTAAGTAATTTGATTATAATTTTATCCTTACGATCATGCTAAAAGTGATACTCGTGTTTACTACGTAAATATATACATAATACACATGTAATATTATTAAACTTAACACATTATGTGCTGAAACCAGATAATAGATAACTTTTCTGCCTACTCGCAAAAATAAAATGCGCTATGAACAATATAAAATGAAATTGAAAATAAAATTTTTTTTGAGTCATTTATTCGTATTTCTACTTTCGATAAAAAAACGCATTTTTTTGTAAGAATTGAGACAAAACGAATGAAACCTTTTATGTTATTGCCTAAAATAATAACAAGAGTCAGTGATCGCCAACGTCTTTGAATCATTTACAATGTTTACATTAGTAAAAAGTATTTTCATGTAATACTAACTACACAATAAATCTGGCAATCGATAAAATGTCTGCTAATAAGGAAATGATAATATTTTAAGTACTTAATTAATTAAACTGATAAAGAAAATTTAATTAAATAAGTAAGTACTATATTGTTTTAAACTGTCACAGTTGATAATTGCAGTTCTAATTATTATTTACAGAATTGATTGCAGTTCTAATTATTATTTACGGAATGTTTAGTTTACCGTGATTATGTTATTAAACGAGCTCCCGATATTTCGGCGCAGTTGCTTACACCATGCATATATACACAAAATAATCACGACAAATATCCCGTGAATATATTATTTTAAGTAAGTAAGTATTTTTATTATTTACATTTAGATTTTTCGCTTGAAAGTAAGCTACATAGGTATTATTATCTATATTGTTTTGTGAAAACATTATAAAAGTTAGTTTTTATGATTATCGCAATAATCAGCTTAACTGACAAATTATTTTAGACCTAAACGAAATATCGTAGTTATATGAAAATATTGTTAAAATCACATCATATTTAAAAAAAAAAACATTTTGCTAAGCAATTTTGACTAGTCAAGTTTTGGATATCTACATAAAATATATTTAACTTTTTTATTGGATTGGCAGGGTTGCCAAGTATTATTAAGGATAAATGAGACTATACTAAAAATACATCGTTTTTGTATAAAGCTGGGTGTCTCTATTCTGAACCAAGTTTTAGTTGTTATTTTCGTCGCACTCTAGAACTGCTTTTTATAGTAACCGGTACTTAGATAAACAAGACACTCTCATTGCAAATTGCTGATCCGAGGTAACACTCTGTATAAAAATCACGTTACAAATTAAAATTTTATGTTTAGTAAATTTTTGTGTAAAGTTTATTTTCCTTAGTGTAAATTATCAGAGGCCTTCGGGCGGCACATTAACTCTGACACTAGGGCTGGCCACTCAGCCTATACGAACTTACTTACTTCTTATTGTAAATTATGCTTTACGATTACATGCACATAATCTGACTTAGCGGTATGTAACAAGAGGTTAGGTAATATTGTGTCTTATACGCGGTTTCTAAAGTGCTAATTTCGTATTGCGATGTTTGGTTTGTCATAATAAGATTTTTATACACTTTTACAACATTACTGTTACATTACATTTTATTATTGTTCAACATTTCAAGCTAACGGTTAACGCACACGCAAGCAGTATTTAGAGTGATTATTTTTATGTAAGTATAAGTTCTTACATAAATGTATACTTTGTAGATGTAGTACCTATACATACCTAATAGAAGACACACACCACCTGCTTAGGATCTCTGTTGCCTGTATTGGATGCCATGCCATGCTTTATGGTGCTTCCTCATAGCAGTTAACTAATCTTATTGGTATAAGTATAACATATACCTCTGCTGTGTGTGGTACATTTAAAGTTAACTAATTTATCAGCAGTTGAATGAGGCACAATCGAAATTCTTTACACATATTTGGCCAACTCTCTGAAGGTCGATCTATATTATAAAAAAGTTAAAAGAAAAAAGTAAAGTCTGTAAAACAGATTTGGCGATTGGATGTTACATAGATTAGTAATTTTTCTTTTCTGTTTAATATAGATAGCTAGCTTAGATATTATTTTCATAGAAATAAAAAAAATTAAATGTAAAAATATGTTTACCTAAATAAACGATTTATGTAATTATACATTTTCTTTTTATTGTGGTTTACACATGAAATAATGATCATCTAGGTATAAATATATCACTTCTGCAATGATGTAGAAACAACCATATCTTCATGGGGTGGCACGGCGGCACGGCGCGGCACCGCAACTTGGAGATGTGTATTTTCAACCGACTTCAAAAAAAGAGGGTCTCAATTCGACTATATGCTTTTTTTGTATGTTTGTTACGCGATTACTCCGCCAATTATGAATTGGTTTTAATTATTTTTGTTTGGTAGGTGATACTTCAGAGGTGGTCCCATATAAATTTTAATAAAAACCAGTTCACTAGTTTGGTTTTTAAATCAAAATAACTGGAAAATATGAAGATGTCATCTAGGTATATATTTAATCGAAATTGAAGGCGGTTGTATTTTTTTTTACATCGTATAATTATTCGATTTATTATTCAGATGTTCGTGTGACCTTTAGCCTTTAGATATTATTATCTAATCTACAAGTAGAAGTTTGGTAGCTTCACCCGTAAACCAGTAGCGGCGACGTCGGCGACCTGGGCCATCGACCACGACCTCGCGTCTAAAGTGTTAGCTTTTATCAACTCATGAAAAATATTTGCCCTGGCAGCTGGCAAATATTTTGCAAATATTTGGCTGGCCTTATAATTTATTTATTTTATTAAATGTTTTTTTGGTCATGAAAAGCCGTGCGAGTAAGGAATTGTTGGATATAGCAAAAATCAATCTGTCTCACTTTGACATGTATGAAGTTATGCTCTCTCTTTCATATGTTTTATTTACAATTATTAACAATTCGGCACGGCACCCAACAGACGCCGGACCGAAACACACTGCGCAGAGACCTTTGTTCTTAAGGCCTTGGTTTCGTGAGCTTATAAAGCGGTGTGTAAATGGTGTCCCTGCGACCCGGTACAGTAGAGAGCACTTACACCTCTCCTTGTTATGAAATCGTTAATGCGTCTTTCATTGGCTTCCATACATAACTCTAATAGGAATGACCACTTCCATATTTTATCATTGAAAGTTTTGTCTTAGTAAAAATAGTTTTGGAATTTCTCGACGTGAACTTAAGACAACCGCGTTGTTTTATCACATGAGTAATATTGTAACTAAAATAACAATTATTTATGCAAATTTGGCCTTGAGGAGTTTTGTGAACTATGCTTAGCTATAAAACAGGCGGATGGAGAATCGGACACAGAGAAACTATAAAATAGTTATGTTTTCCTACAGAACCTCAAAAGGATAATAACATATAGATGGTGTAGTGATAGGTGTGTGTGGTAGATTTCTAAATGCACTTGAAGACTCCAAATAGACAATAGTAATCATCATAAACCTGCAAGTACATAAGTAGGCACCTACCTATATTTATCGCCGCAGGTGATTCCCCGTAGTTTGCGGGATTAATTAACCCGTCCCAGTCAAGTACTCTATCAAATCAATTATTCTTCCACTTCCACAAATGTTTAATACCTTAATCTACATTGATAATAACTGGTAAGATCAAAGCAGTTCGTCGTAGTCGCGGCAATCTGGCCGCCTTCATCGATTACGTTCATACTTTACGGGCCATTTCGATGCGATTAGATAACGTTAACAAACATAATTAGTAGACACATTTTAATTCTAACAATTATAACAAAAAATACTCACGTTAATCTAGGTAAGCCGAAACGGAAATCAGAAATAGATTTCATTGAAAATCACGTCACGGTATAGCTTATGGTGCATGGAATGTACGCAACGAACGCTACCAGCTACCACTTACCACAGATATGGTGTTCGAAAGAGATGCCCAAATACTAAGCCATTGAGTCAGCTGTACCACAGAATAAATAATAGTAGTACGAACTGTACGTAGATTTTGTATGCAGCTGTAAAATCAACACCGTCGCAAGCGTGTAAACAGAAATCATTGGTGTAATCGGACGATTTTTTTAAAATGTTTATTTCCTTCAGTAATTTTGCGTAGGTAAAAATAAATGACTCAAAGTACATTACGTTACACACAGCCGTGTTAGTCTGGTGGGTGACCGGACGAACCTAAATTGAGGTCGTGGGTTCAAATTCCGGACCCGTACCAATGAGCTTATAGGAGTTTATGTACGAATTTTCACACCACTGGGTTTTCGGAGAAGGAAAACATCGTGTCATCGTGGGAACTTTCATAAATGTGGAGAAGAAATTCAATGGCGCAAGTAAATTCACCGCAACGCAAGCCGCGTAATGCCGCAACTGGGTCTCCCGAGTCTTCAAGCATCTCTATAGATTATCAATCATTTCTTTGGTACCTACATACGTAACGTAACTAATCTCTTAAAGTAGAGGATGTTTTTGTTTATACTGACGGAGAAAATATGTAGTCGTAGGGGTGTTGCGCAGGCGCTGCAGCCAGCTCACACACCTCTCTCTGTTTCACAACGCGACCTACTTGGCAGCCGGCGGCACACATACCTAGCTGCGCCACCCCCGCCAACAGCGGCGCCAACGCAACCTAGTCGAGACCCACCCGGCCCAGGCAGTGCTCTCAGCCTAAGACTAATTCTGTGGTTAAATTTAGCTATTGATATATTGTGACCTATTAGATAGGACAGTACATTATATATATAGATAGGACATTAGGTTTTCTTCCTTAGCAGGCAACGGAACCAAAAAAGGAAGCAGCGGGAGGGTAAAGGAAAAAGCAATATTTAAAAGTAGAAGTTAGATTTAGGAAAATACGGCTAAAAGCTTTTTGCTTTTTTTTGTAAACTCTCTAATTGTGTTGCTCCAAAAAAAACCTGATTATTATTGTCATCACCGATTAATGTTATACAAAAACACCATTAAGATCTGCAATCTTGCCTGCGATATGCCCAATGATCTGTATCTATTTCCTGATCGAAGGATATGCCTTTTTTGTGGTGGCCTTAAAAAATACGAACCTTCCTAAAGTTAATGGTAGTGGTAAACCCTTTTTTTGACTTTTCACGGAAATATTTCTTTCAGCAATTCTAATGCCCTATATTATGATAGCTATTCGTCTCCGTGTTGTTCGTGGTACCAAGAAAAGAACCGTAATAAAGCCACAATCCTTCTGGCTCAACCTAAAAAATAAGAATAAAAAAACGAAATCGATAAAAAAAAAATAAGAAATCGATTGTTACTTATCTGTTTTGTGTATCATAAATAAATAAATAAACGTGTAAATATACCTTCCCAATAAGTTGCTTCTGCCGTCGTCACACTCGTCAAAAATAACGGTATAAGATCCCCATCTTGGGTGTAGTGTATAACTAAACACTTCCGAAAACGAAGACTTAATACAACACAAAAAGTTACTGACTTTATAGGTCAGTGAACGGAGGTCATTCGTTTAGCCATCAGCCATCGACATTGCCATCAGCTGATATTTTTCCGTAGGTTCTTAAATACATTGCGAACTTGAAAAAATTTAAGGAATTCAAAGTTTTTGTATTAACAATTGTATATTTTATATTAGTCGTCAAAGCTGGTGTTTTTAGTTTTTAGTGTTTGTGATACTTAAACAAAACACTTACATAATACCAACTTTACCTACTTAATTAAAATTAAAAGATATCGCGTTTTTTTATTGTATCGTATTAGTAAATCACCTGTACAACGTTCAATATAGTACTGCTCACACCCGGTATACCTAAATATTTATTGTGAAACAAGATAGGTACTAACTATATACTAACCTACTATACGATCCTTCAATAAGATAGACAATTTGATTTGTCCTTGTTGGTAGGTTGTAGGAGCTTTCAAAACTGATCTGGTTACGACATTTCGTTGAGTTGGCATGACATACTTTAAATTTATGCTTACCTAACTGACGAGACATGTACCTTCGTATTTAACTTTAAGATTATTTTAAGTTCAAGGTTACCGATTATCTGTACTTACAGAAAGGAAAAACTACTACTTACCTTGTTAGTCATTTTTAACTTTGGCTCTACCGATCAAGGCCTGGATTTTTGGGAAATGGATAATCGGTTTAGTAGTTTGAATCAAAAAAACGTAAAGATTTTAGGGTTAGCCCCATAATAAAAGTTGTTCATAATGATGAGTACAATGACCCCTTAAAGTTTTTTTTTTTTTAGTAATAATAATTTTAAAAACATTTTAAAATAATAATAGTAGTAATAAGACAATAATAATCAATAATAGTGGTGTAAGTATAAAGGTTTGAAATCGGTTCTTAAAATTTTAAAAAAGTATATGTTCGTTTGAAAGTAAAGAATATTTAATTCACGATTTATAAGATGGTAACTATCATTGATCGATGTTAAAAAATATTCATAAATCGTACCCCAAGACCGCGGTCCGCATAACTTTTTGATTATAATGTCTTGGTACCTACTTATTTATTTTCGGTTATGAAAGAACGGGGTATACGCAACAATTTGAAAGAACTGCGGAATTAGTATTTTGTAAATTAGTTAAATTAGCTATCTATCCTCAAAAGATTGCTATCATTGATAAGATTTAATTTTGTCTGATAACACAATATTTCATAGTACGTACGTACGTAACTATATAAAGTATATGTAGATATATAGCATTGAATAGTTATAGTTAGTTATATTGCTACACATTTACACTGTAAATGTGTAGCAATTGTGTATTTACACAAGAGTGTGTAGCTTTTAAAATCCTCTCTTTCAAATCTTGAACTCGATGGAAACGATTACAATGGCGGTTTACTCCACTATGTTCCCTGGGTGAAAACACCAAGTGAAAATTATGGTTTCTTCATTTCACCTCGGAGTCATTGCACCTAGGTGATAATAGTGGAATAAACCATAATCCTAGTCCGCGTTCTTTGAAAATGTTTGTGACATCTTCTTTCTATCGAATTTCTTTGGTAACATTGCCCTTCAAACCGAAACATAGTAATGCTTGCACACTACTGCTTGGCTATTTACAAAGGTGTGGTACCCCCCCTGTGGTGACTGGTACTTCCCCAGGCGGATTCTGCAATAGAGTTTACCACTATACTAGTGTGCAAGTCTGCGAGTCTCTATACAAAAGTAGTACCTATGTGCGATACTTGGTCGCGACTACTCTCCGAGACTCGGACAGGATACGAGTGTTGCCTGTGAGTACACATCAGCGACAAGACGTCCACTGCTGGACGAAGGGTGCTGGGAAGGGTTGCCATAATCCTCACGCTTGGCAGGCGGCTTGGGGATCGCATAATGCTCAGCACCGCCAAAGGAGAGGGCGCTCCTACCCTTCCTCCGGATCTTCTTGGATGCAGTTTTAGGACGTAACCAACTTGATACGATTTATATAAACTCGATCAAAACCAAAATAAAAGGTTTTTTTTAACTTATAGACTATCAAGCTTTGTTATATCCCAATAGGTAATTAGTAAATAATAATTAACATGCTTAATACTTATAGCCAGTTGAGGTTAAATTAATCATTAACGTTTGTTTAGCAGCTAAACAACGTTAATAATTCATTTTTCATTACACTTGCTCGTAAAGTGGTTCTTATTGCACCGGTTTTAGCCTCATAATCCAAGCTATTACGCACGCGTGCTTTTTACTTTACATTAAGGCACTTGTGCTATAATAGGTATAACCCGCTAAAGTCAAGTTTGTACGTGACTGCAATTAGACGTATGTATACGAACTACGGTGGTGAGCATTCTGCGATCCCCAAGCGTGGGGATTATGGCAACACTCCTCTATTAAGGGGAAGGCCTTCGTCCAGTAGTGGACGTTTTATGGCTGATGACGATACGAACTATATTTTTTTCTCATGCTAATGCGGAGATGAGAGGGACGTTCACCTGGTGGTTAGCGTCATGCCTGCCCATAACAGCAGCAATGCCAGAATTGTGAACTTTCGAATAAAATTTCATAACCCTGAGATAAGAAGTTAAAATCTGTACATACCCAGTAATTTATCTGGTAACATTGCCCTTCATACCGAAACACAGTAATGTTTGCACACTACTGATTGGTGGTTGAATAAGTGGCAAAGTGGCCATCTAAATACATTACCAATTTGTAAAACTGTTATCGTGTAGAATAGTATAGTTAATATAAAACTGCAAAGTTTTGTTAGTGTCCCATCACTAGAAGCTGTGCTACCGTAGGTGCTCAAAGAACAATAAAATCAGATTTATATTTATTTTTGTTCCCATAATAGTATCAAGCCAAAATGTTGATTGGTGCTGTTTGGGAATATGCTAGGTGCTCATTATTTTCATGCTCAATCGGGAATACCCCGAAAAATCAGGTAGAAAGCTTTAGGTAGTTGTGCAGCATTCCACAAAATAATTCACGCGACTTGCAATACTTTATTATAATTATTAATTAAAAACAGGCTCCTAGAAGACTGGTTTAACCACTCTATTACAGTAATTGGCAGTAAGGTGGTGCAAGCTTGCATTCTACTGATTAAGGAGTAAGGGTATAGGTTGAGTGGTCAACTCTATACAACATATAACAAAAAGATTCATCAATACTGAAGGGTATGTATGTACTCATCATTATGAACAGCTTTTACTATGGGGCCAAACATTAATTCGCGGAAAAAAAACAGCTGTGCTATACAAAAAGTTCATTGACCTAACTAGACCATTGGTAACCGATTCGTAATTCTAGGCTATTCATATTAACTCACTTGGGCGTTGACTCAGCTCGCAGCCCAGGGGCCTGGCCCCCCTGGAAGATAGCCCTAGATACGCATATGGACACCTCCAAGAGATACAAAGAGTTGCAAAACTACTGCTCGAGTAGGTTGGTACTTGCGTCTCCTGCGAGTAGTTCATACATTTATCTAACTTATTCGCAAATGTTAAGTTGCACATCATTGCGTCAGAGAGATGGTGAATGTAAATTGACTTTATGCACAATCGCGGCGTGCTGGGAGTCCCGGGCGCATGCGCATCCAACTGAAAAGTAAATTACGAAAGCAGGACGATGATGTTTCATATGAAGAATGTTGAAGAATATCTCGTAATATTTTTTAGCACATTTTATATTAAGTATACCTTGTAAAAAGGCCTCCAAATGATGACTTTTAAACCCTGTTTCTTTAATTAAGTACTGATGGATTTTAGAGTCATCGTAAGCAGTAAGTACTAGTATTTCTTCTGTGTCGAAAGCAACGTTCTATCCACTGAAGAGAGAAGTAAAAGTAGGGCTTTCGCTTTTCTGTGGTTCAATTTCTATCTTCTAATATAATAAAAGGCTCTGTCCTGACTGACTGACTGACTGACTGACTGACTGACTGACTGACTGACTGACTGACTGACAACGCACAGCCCAAACCGCTGCGGTCGTACAGACTTGAAATTTGGAGGGTGTATTCGTCTCGATGCGGAGGGGTGTACTAAGAAACGATTTTTCGAAATTCGACCCCCACGGGGGGGGCGGGGGTGGGGGGGGAGTTTGTATGAAAGTCCTTTGTTTTTGGACTTTTAGTCACGAAAATTTGGATTTGGGTAGTTCATTTAAAATTAAAAAATACTGTTTTTAAATTTTTTTTGACAGAGACGATTTAAGGGGGTGGAATGCTGTATGGAAAGTTCTTTGTTTTTGAAGTTGTAGAGTCGGTAGAGTCGGTAGAGTCAGTAGAGTTGGTTGGAGTTCTCGGGATGATTTAAAGTGGTGAATTTTGGGAGCGGGCCGAATTTCTTCCGCACGCGGACGAAGTCGGGGAGTCCTCTAGTCTATAGATATTTTTCTCAAAATGTTAAGAATACCTGTTAGAAAGTTCTTATGTAAAGGACATGAATTGATGTGACCTATCCTCAGATTGGATATTCTTCATAACGGACACTGTGTATATATTTAGATACAAATCTAGGTAAGTATAGATAGGAAGATAGGCAATTAACCTGAGGAAATCGCGCTGAAAGCTATAAAACGTGGATTGAGCTTACTCGTCGGCTATAGGTACTATTTTTAGTTTTTCACTTCGATTGGGTGAAAAAGTTTAGCCCAATATTTTTTTCTGTCAGGTATGTATAAAGATGCACGGTGAACATGATGATGCGAGATGAACGATGACCGATCATCATCAGAGAGAGACTAATGAGGTGGTGGTCACGACTCTATCAGACTTGAGGACTACGATTCAAGGAAGGAGGGATGTACATACAGATACTTACTAGTTATGAATATGAATAAAAACATGTTTGTTTTTGTTTTTTTTTATGTTGCTGTCTAGTGACGTGACGAGGACGTTCGCCTGGTGGTCACGCCTGCCTCTAACAGTAGCAGTGCTAGAATTGTGAACTTGCGAAAGCGAATACAATACTGCGCCGCGCTTACTGCGCTCGTCACCCTGAGATATTAGATGTTATATCACATCATACCCAGTAATTTATCTGGTAACATAGCCCTTCAAACCGAAACACAATAATGCTTGCACACTACTGCTTGGCGGTTGAATAACTGCCAAAGGTGTGGTACTTCCCCAGGCGGACACTGTCGCGAAGTATCGCGATGACGCTAAAATAAAAATATAAAATAATCTATAGACACATAGGCTTCTTCGTCCCGAGTCGGGTGTGTCGTGAAGTCTCACGATGTCAGTAACTTCCGGGTATCAGAGAGACACCTTTTTTTATATGTATTACTGGAGGAAATCAATCGCTAGAGAACAAAAAGTGACCATAATAATATCAGAAAATAAAGCAAGCTAGAACCACAGAAAACTTAAAAGTAGTATGTACTACAACTGCGATTCAGCAAACGTCCCGCAGGGTGCCCCAAGACTCGATACATTTGCACTGCATGCTAGGCGCTTTGTGGAGTTTTTATTTTTATTTTCAACCATATTTTATTATGATTTTGGCGCCCCTAAAACTGCCGCCCGGGGTTCGGTTTGCCCCCTAGATCCGGGCCTGGATTATTTTGATGATAAGATACATATCCAACGTTTTTACGTAAGTACCTATATTATATAGGTATTTATTTTATGCTATTCCAAGATCAAGTTCATCACTGGCGTCAATGACCAAAACACGCAACGGCACCCAGAAGTTAGATAAAAAAAAAGGTGAAGCGGTAACGAGTGCATTCGTGGTGTCAGTGGCCTCAAGCGACCACATCGAGGCGAAATTCCTCTGCCACCCAACGCCGCACTCGGAATATAAAGTAAGTAGAGGTTAGACATTGTAATGTACACTCTTCCTTCTAGCAAATGTATTTACTTACTTTCTAATACTTACAGTTTCCAAAAGCTCGTAATTAATAGGTTGCGCATTTCAGTTTTGCATGATTACAATAAAATTCAAGACGCGATTATAAGTCTGTAGGCAAATGTTGAAAAAGTCGTCTCCTTCTCGGTTTTCGTAGCCATCTCTTCTATATCTCTCCATCCGCATCCGACTCTCCATCCGCCCGTTTTATAGCTATGCTTTGTTCACAAAACTCCTCAAGGCAAGTTTGCATAAATAATTGTTGTTTTATTTATACAATATTACTCATGTGATAAAACAACGCGGTTGTCTTAAGTTCGCGTCGTAAAATTTCAAAATTATTTTTACTAAGGCAGAACTTGATAAAATATGGAAGTTTGGAAGTGGTCATTCCTCTACTTTGGCTCTTCTTTTGGCTTTTCAAGACCAAAAAAAAACATTTAATAAAAGAAATAAATTATAAGGCTAGCCTGGCTGCCAGGTTAAGAAATTATTCTTAACCTTGAAATATTTTTCATGAGTTGATAAAAGCTAACACTTTAGACGCGGGGTCGTAGTCGATGCCCCAGGTCGCCCACGCCGCCGTTTAAGGGCGGGTTATTCCACGTTTCAAGCACATTTTTTAATGAGATCAATCATTAGTCTAAAGCTGTATCATGTAGAGTCACATTTAGCGGAGCAAAAATATGGCGGTTACGCAGATTCGTGCGTGTCAAACTTAGATTTTTGAAGATTTTCTCAGATTACTTGAAAAGTGTAGAAATTAAAAACTTTTGAACCACACCATGCTCTCCAAAATACTATTAACTTATGATACATATTTTTTTAATGTGACTATGTGCTGTAATTAGGACATAAAACTGAAAATGGTTTAAAAATAGACACTGTATCGTTATTTTTTTCTATCGAGGAAAGTATCAATCGTGTTTTCATCCACAGAAGTTACTAAGACGGATGTTCTTCTGTAACATTTAAATATAGTAATTTAACTAAATAAATTTGATTTTGCGAGGGGCAAATTTGGTAAATACAAGCCTTAAGGTACTTTTAGGACGAGATGAGTTAATAAATGAAAAAGGATGAGTTGACCAAGGATTAGTAAGGAACAAACCCATACTTTTACCATGCTTTTACCCATAAAACTAGAAAACTATGAACTTCGGAAAAACATAAATAATTTACTATCGCGCGTCGGTATATAAGTACACCATTATTTATTATTTGGGTATACGTATAAGCATACCTATTATTCTGTAGGTTATTTTTGTATGGAGCCAACTAAATACCTCATCATCATCATCATAATCAGCCTGTCATAGTCCACTGCTGGACATAGGCCTCTCCCAAGGCACGCCACTCAGCCCGATCTTCAGCTATCCGCTTCCAACCACTGCCAGCTGTCCTACGTATATCGTCACTCCATCGAGTCTCAGGACGTCCTACCCTACGTTTGCCGATACGTGGCCTTCACTCTAGAACACGTCTACCCCAGCGGTTATCGGTTCTGCGACAGATATGACCAGCCCACTGCCATTTCAGTTTACTAATACGCTGAGCTATGTCGGTAACCTTAGTTCTCTGGCGAATTACTTCGTTCCGGTTTTAAATACCTACCTTTACTTAATATGTTTGTCTCTATGTTAGAAAAACTAAAGTAATTACTATACTGCACATAGAGCTTACCTAGGCAATAGCAGGTATATGTAATGCAATTATATTATACTAGCTGCACCACGCGGTTTCACCCGCGATTCATGGGATAAAAAGTTTCCTATATTTTATTCCAAGGTATAACTACCTCTATACTTACCAAATTTCATCTAAACCCGTTCAGTCGTTTCAGCGTGACAGAGTAACAAATATACATACATTCATACATACAAACTTTCGCGTTTATAATATTGGTAGGATATAGCCAAGGCCGTAGGCAGGGGGGGGGGGGGCCAAAGCCCCCTTGAAATGCCTTCGCCAACCCACTGTTTTATACATACCTACTTACGTATAGATCGTCGTCGATCGTTGTTACTTATTGTCTCTGGTCCGGAGCTCGACACCCCTCGATATGAATTCCTGGCTATGGCCTTGGGATATACAGAAAAGCGTAGGCCCTACGGATATACATAATATAGGTATTAATTTTGTTTCTTCAATAAAGTAAAAAAATATACAATTATTTGTAGAATTAGAGTTCAAAATTGTAATGTCATGTCGTGAAGGACTATCGCACGAAATTGTAGAGCTGGTGGCGTAGCTTGTCTAGGTGATTCTAAACGATCACCGAGAACGGCCCGGTAAGTCTTCGGATGGGTGACCGTGAGTGGCTGTTATTTCTGAGCGCTGCCGTGGATCGGGTGATACGTTAAATTGTTGGTCCCGGTTGTTTGTTCTAGTTTCTATAACAACAACCGTCAGCCATGTCAGAGGCCTTCGGGCGGCACATTAACTCTGACACTAAGGCTGGCCACTCAGCCTATACGAACTACTTACTTTTTATCGCACGAATAAATTAGAGATGCGAAAATGTGGGTTCCTTTGGGATAGCAGGTGAAACTAAAGAAGCAATACAAATAAGTAATTTATGGATGATAACATAAAAGGTTGTAGTGGACACTTGCAGAATCCGCTTGGGGAAGTACGTACCACACTTTTGTCATTTGTCAGTTATTCAAACGTCAAGCAGTTGTGTCCGAGCATTACTGAGTTTCGATTGGAAGGGCCATGGCGGAGTATATTATTATACCATGGGGAAGGCAAAGTTACCAGCTTCGATCAATGAAACAAAGGATTTTGCATCAGTCGCACGTCCACTACAGCGGCACACCTGAAACTCTCCGGTGCACCAGTTTGCATACAATTCGGCGACGACGACGTCGGTTCAGCTATCGTTCGAGTCGTGACAACCAGTCACTTACATTGCATTTTTAGCCTTATCCTTTTAGCTTAGAATTGCTTTTTGTTGTTGTTTCTGTTTGAAGAGCAATTTTACCTGAGAAATTGCCAGGCATGATTGAAGAGATTTGATATCTATTATATCTAACATCTCAGGGTGACGAGCGCAGTGCAGTGCGGCGCAGGATTTTGCTCGCAAGTTCACAATTCTCGCACTGCTACTTTTATGGGCAGGCGTGAAGCTTACCACCAGGCGAACGTAATTTGTAACGCACAGGTAGTGTAGGTAAAGGTGACAATGGAAGGAATGTGTTTTGTTACGCGGTGGGCACCTAAAGAATTCTATTAAACGTCTGGTGGAAGAAACATGCTTCATTATATTACCTATAGTAGGTTAGTAGCTATACATAGTAGGTAGGTAAGTAGGTACACTTGCAAATACATATAAAAATAAAACTTGTTTTATTTAGGTAACGAAGAAAAGCATGTACTATGGGATGGGATCCAGCAGCGGCCGCGGAAATGGGGGGGCAGAGGGGCCAAACGCCCACCCTAAAATCATACGGGGGGCTGGCGCTCCCTCCAATTTTACTACATAGTCGGTCTATGGTTAGTTAATACTAATGAGTGCCGCCGATATTGCCTTGGGCTGGCTTCCTACCGGAATGCCACTGCAGTGAAGGGGACCCGAGCCTTTGTTGCAAATTGCAATCCAACAGAAATGTTGCAAAACTGGTATTTGACCTTATATTCAGTAGGTACGAGTTATTTGAGATGAGAGGCAACAGGAAAACTGAATATTATCACCCAAAAAGAAAAAAAACTTTACCAAGGATCCTTACATGAACCTGATGAACCTGTTTCCCGTTACATTATCTTCCTGCAAGCATGACATAATGTTTGCTAAGTATCATGCCCAATGGCCATGCATGCCATACCTACATATAGTGCACAAAATAAGTATATAATACTACGTAGGTGGTAGGTACTATTTTTTCTTCTATGATAATACTTAGTACCTACTACGGTATAACTACCTTAGCTGGGTGATTACCATAACTAGCTGGTTTAGCCCATTATTAAAAGCATAATTTTCATTAATTGGTGATTATTTCATTTGGTGATTTTATGTTTTTCGAATAAAGCCGTCAAGTACAGTAGGTACGAGTCTGACTTGCGACTCGGACAACTAGGTAATCCGCGATAGTATCTAACAAATATTCGGTGAAAATGTCAACCGGCTACCTAGGTATTAAGATTCAGGAGATATGGGTCAGTAAAGATCGGATAAACGGATGTGCAAACAGATAGGACACGGTAGGCGGCTAAATAATAGGGTATAGTTAGGTTCTCTTAGGGTGTGCAACCCTAAAAAGGTTACATGCACATGCTTTTTGAATTTTTGGACCATTCATCTAGTATATTATTATTCTTTGTTTTCAACTTTTGACCTGGCATCATTCAATCAAAATCTTAAGAACCACAGACACAAATAGTGAGACTATTCCGAACCATGTCTCGTCAACGCCATCTAACGGATTTTTATGAACTTTTTTTTTTATTGCCTGTTGGAAGACCGCAGACCCATTTTCTTTTTTCTTATATTTTGACATCGCACGTTGTGCATTCAGCCATTGTCAGGTATAACATGAACTTTCAAGTTTCTATAGAATCAAGTCAAATATGTCAAAATCAAAGTTCGTCACACGAAATTAGTCATAGTTGAGTCTAAGTCATGGCCTAGTAAAGTTGCGGTGACTTTACTATGAGCTTTTACGGAGTTTTGAAAACAACAAGAAAAAACATGTTTCACCACATTATAATACCTGCCCACACTCGTTCGTGCATGTAATTCAACACTCAATGAATAAAACACCACAATTTTTAATCATTAATTCGCGTAAAAACACATGTTTAAAAACTAGCGGCTGCGGAAGTGGGAGGCAGAAGGGACCAAATGTCCCCCTAAAATCAAACCCCCCCTTGCATTGTCTTGCGCCTCCTCCATTTTTAATACCTGATAAAGAAGATTTCTCTGTTTGCCCCCGGTCACGGAGTACTTTCGCAGTCCCTGAGGTTAAGAAAATAATAGAATGCAGCGACATACATTTTCCGTGTTCCCGCTAAAAAAAAACGTTTCTCTGTTTTTTTCTTTCCTCCATACGATCGTATGAGATCTAAGAAGATTATGGCGTCGCACTCTGTGCATTTGCCAGTGCCAAGTATTTATAATATATTCAAGCTTTTGATGAATTACAAGTTGAATAAGTTATAGTCACACTTTAGTCCTGTGTCGGTCGGTCATTTTCGGAGATCTCGATCTTTCGTAACCGAGCAAACGATTCGATCAAAACGTCGTTCATCGGTCTCGAGAACCTACAAATAAAAATAAGGCTTAAGACTTTCAATATAGAGTTGAATTTAGCTTGAAACGCAATTTCACCGAGATTGATCGAAGAAAACCGAGACGAAACCGGTTGGTGTTGCATCAATCGCCGGTCATTCATTCGGTCTCGGTCTCTCGGTCGATCGCAGATCGGAAGATCGTTATGAATGGCAAGTGCCGCGGATCTAGGGCCGTGCGTCGATCAACCACGACCCGGTCTTTAACGACTGACGACCGGGTCGGTCACGCAGAAAAACGCAAAAGCGGGAAAAAAAGCGTAAAGCGGGATTCGATCGTTTTGATTCGTTCAATCACGATCGACACAGGATTATCACACTTAGTAAGTCACGGTCATGCCCTAGTAAAGTCGTGACATCAGTGCCCTTATCATGGACGTTCGTGATTCTGATTGCGAGCGTGCGCGAGCAGGAGGGCGCATGGCGCGAGTGGTTTGGTACGAGCAGGATGGCATGCTATCGCAATCGGAATCGCGAACGTCCATGATAAGGGTGCAGATCTTTACTAAAACTTTTGCGAAGTTTTCAAAACAACACGAAAAGACATGTTATAGTGCAATAAATCGCTTGCCCATACTTGTGCATGTAATTCAACACGCAATAATAAAACTCCACCATTTTTAATCATACATTCTCGAAAAAACACGAGTCTAAGAAAGTAATAGAATCAGTAACACGAATTTTTCTGTGTTCCCCCCAAAACTCACTGACGTGAATTTAGCTGTAGCATTAGCCAGTCCAGAGTCCATTGATTTAAAAGAAAAAAAAACAACAAAATGGCCGCTGATTGATTTTCTTTTGTAATGTGTTTGAAGTCGTGGGTCAAGAAAATAAAACCATTAAAATTACATTCTTAGCGTGAAGGCATTGATTTTCAGTCAGTTTGCATAACATTTGAGATACCTACGATGTGTTCCAAAAGTGGTAACTACAATGAAGATCTGTTTGAATATATAAGAGTCAGTGAAGACGAAGCGAGCTCAGCCAACGCTGTAGAAATACCATGCGAACTTGATGGTACCCTTTTACTGTCAACACTTGTTGCTCAGTTTCCCGGGGCTTGTGGGTTAAAATATCGTCACGAAGAGACTAAGGCAGTGCGCGGTATAAGACTTAGTGATGGTAGATTACACCCGCCCACAGAAGTCGGCTGGGGAAAGCATCTTTACATATGCGTATTCCCAAAAGAAAACAAGCGCAAAATGGAAGATGTATCCCCTGAAAATTCTGCAGCAAAAACGAAGCGTTTGGAGAAGAAGCTTACATGCTCCGATTTGATTTGTCTGGGTCTGCCATGGAAATCGACAGAAGAATCAATTAAGCAATACTTTGAGCAATTTGGAGAGGTTGTTATGGTTCAGCTAAAGAAAGATAAAAATGGTGTATTCAAAGGTTTTGGATTTATTCGATTTGCTACATATGCGTCTCAAATGAGGGCCCTTGCTCAAAGACACAATGTTGACGGTCGCTGGGTCGACGTACGCATACCTAATTCCAAAGAAGGAGTTGTGCCTCAAATGCCATGCAAAGTGTTTGTTGGAAGATGTACTGAAGACATAACGGCTGAAGATCTCCGTGAATATTTTTCTAAATTTGGAGAAGTTACAGATGTGTTTGTTCCTCGTCCATTCAGAGCTTTTGGCTTTGTAACATTCTTAGACCCTGAGGTAGCACAAAGCTTATGTGGAGAAGATCATGTTATAAAAGGGGCTTCAGTGTCAGTATCAAGTGCTGCACCGAAAGTCAAGACTAATCCAAAGGGCAATCCTAATTGGAAAGATGATTCATATGGGCAGAACAGCTGGGATAATAACAGGTCTAACTCATCAGGAGGACCTCCTAATAATAGTGGAAACAGCAACATTGATTCTTTGAACATGCAGAACCTAGGAATCAATCCCAACGGGCCTCCTCCTAACTTCAATTTACCAATCAGTCTTGTAGCTGCTGCTCTCAACCAGGCAGGCTGGGGTGGATTTCTGGGTGGTCCAGGTAATGGAGGCCCTAACAATTGGCAAGGGCCACCACAAGGAAGTTCCGGCAAGAATTGGAACAATAACCAAAATTGGGGACAAAATGGACCACCTCAATCTTGGAACCAAGGGGGTGGCCAAGGTTGGAACAATGGTAAAGGAGGTGGAAACTGGAACCAGAACTGGCCAAACAATGGTCAAGGAAATTGGAATTCTGGTAATGGGAGTGGGAGTGGGGGGTCAGGTTCTAGTGGTGGATGGAACAAATCGCAGACATGAGGTGAGCAATAGCTACCAATAGTCTAGTAGAAAAGTGTGAAATGATGTTAGGTTATTTATTAAGTTAAAAAGAAAGATTTAATTTTAATGATGTAAAAAGTTCATCACTGAACCATGGTTCTGTTATGCTAGGTTCACAAGAGGCACATGTGAAAGATTTTAGACATGGTTTTGTAATAGATGTAAGGTGACAAGGCATTGTGTGTAATTTTGTGGATTGATGAGGCATCTTTGGTTCAATAAAGATGTGTGATAATCTGAGATGGATGTTTTCATTGACTGGCATGTAGTTATTTACTTTTGAAGCAACTCATTTCACTGCATCAAGAGTGGAAGAAATATTTTAAAACATTTGGAGACGACTGAATGTTTACTTTTGGTTGTGGGTGCAAACTAATCAAAGCGAACAAGAACAGTTTAGTGTGGTGACATGAAATGTGGCTAAGCTGTATTTGTGTGTCTTGCGAGACATGTATGTGGCTGCAAGATGTTCCATGAGTGAGAACTGTCCATTCCATCCTTGGATAGCACTGGTAAGTGCAGGAGAGCATTTGTATGGTCAAACTTTAACTGTGTTTTATGAATGATAAACTTTTTCCTTTCTCTGCAGTATAGAATACAAATAAATGGCTTGGATGTCAAGAATGCAAAATTCTGGTGTGACTTGTGGTAAAGTGATTTTGTTTTCATGGGTGCTTGCAATTTGCTAAAGATCTTGTATTATATAAAAATAATACATCATTTATTTTTACAGGTGAATAACAATAAAATTTGGGAACAAATCTAGCTGTTGTAATCCTGTTGGCTCCTGATAAGAGTCAAGATGACTATTGATATAATTGGAGACTGGTAAGTTTTTTTTTGTTTAGGCGACGGATTTCACCTGCGACGACAATCCCACAGGAACTGGAATCCAGAAAGTAAAGAGTCATATGTCACCCTTCAAACTTTAAAACTATAATATCCTTGCCAATATCACATCAACCTATTGTTGTGCAAAAGTAGAACAAACAAACACATTTAGGGCCTCTTTCATCATCCCTAAGTAAAGTCCCGAGTAAGCTACTCCCCGGTTAACGTGGTAAATAACATGCTGTGCCAGTTTCATAATGTCCGAGTAGAGCTAATCGCCACATAAACTGCCCTTTAAGTTACTCGTTACTTCATCTGCCCGTTAGCGGGCTTAACCGACGAGTAAGACAAATTATACAGTTATGTTTATTGTCATTGTAGGTACCTGCTGCACCTGCGGTTGTGTTCACGAAATTCTCAAATATACGGTAAAAATGGATATCATTGAATTAAATGAAGATCAAATAGAAGATTTGTAACAATTTTCTCATACCTCACGAAGAGTTCCGAGAATTCGTGTTTTTAACGTGTTGATTATTTTGATGATCTTGATGAAAAATACTTTTTCGCGAGGCGGTACCTCGCGTCTAAAAAAAAGACAATCAAGCTGATAAAAAAAAAAAAAAAAAAAGCTGACTTTTTTAATGTTTTGGTCCATCCCATGTGATGTATATAAATTTTATAAATATATAAATATAAAATTTTACCTAAAAGTACATAATGTAAGTAAGTACAAACGTTATCTGATTCAAATTTTAATACCACGACACAAAAATCCAACAACACGAGGTTATTTTTGATTATAAAATGTTGACGTTTGACACTTGTGACAGTAAAGGAAGCGAAACTGAGTGAACAATGAACGTTTCCGTACATTCATTCTGCTTAATCAGCGAGTTGTTACTTGAAGGTTAGTTTTTGTTTGTGAAACTGCCACAAGTTTCTTAGGACATCTACTCGGCAATTAGCACTAATCGGAAAGTAACTAATCAACACTTTACTTGAAGATGGTGAAAGAGGCCCTTACAATAATATTATAAATATGTTGACCTAGAAAATAAAGTAGTAGTTCTGGATTTTTTCTACTTATTTGTATTAAAAAAAAAAACTAATCTGGTGCTTATTCAATCTGGGGGCGAAAAGTCCTGCACCGACGTCCCAATTGGGGTGTAATCTTGTGCTGTAAACATAATCACGTGAAAAATTCACCCGACATAGCCAAAAAATTTTTGCAAAATAGCCAATCACACAATTTAATTGGTTACAGTTTTTGTTCATTCTATCATTGAATTATAAATCCTGCTTTCCAGTTTATTTATTTTGACCTGACAATATTAATGGGAATGCCCAGAATGAGATATTGTGTTAGTCAGGTACATAATATGTATTTATGTCTGTTTGTTAAGCCTAAACTTCTCAACCTATTTTGTTATCTTATAGCAATAAAAAAACAAAAATAAACTATAATTCAAACCTTTTATAGTAGTTTTTCTAATGCTATGCACTATCTAATTTCAGGAACATGACAAGTGAAGAATGCAATCAGCGAGAGAAGGATTTATGCTAATATATGTGGCTACTGAAAAGCACGCACTATTGCCCAGCTCGTCTCCTACCTCGTGCGGCGATGTTTAGGCGGCATCGAAAAACCTGCGTAAAATGGCCCAACAAAATGTACACATCATTGGTCTCCATAATAATCTACTGCGGGGCCAGATTTAGAAGTATGGAGGCCCTAGGGCAACAAAAGAGTTATCATCATTATCAATCGGAAAATGTCCACTGCTAGACGAAGGCCTCCCTCTTAAAAAGTAGGATTTGCCATAATCCCCATGCTTGGCTTTGACATTTTTTTTGTTAATATCATTTATTGCGTGACAAAGGGCAGTTGTCCCGGATGCCCCTCTTAAATCCGGTGATGCTCTAAAAGACTGGCTTGAGGGACATAAAACTAAATTTTGAGATGGACCATGGTCAATAACAAGTTACTGTAGAATGATATCTATTACTGTATGATGGGTCTTTTCGAGACAGATTTCTACATATTTTAAGCAAATATCTGGTCTAAATGGTAGGGTAAAAATTTAATATCGACCCTGAGAAACTCTACGTAGGTATATTAAGGTTTGGAGGTATCACGTTTTCAAACAGAAACACAAAATAATGAGGCTGTTCCAAATATTGCTTATTTGTAAGGTTTTTACGACAGCAAGGAATAGCGGTTGTTTTTATCCATATTCTTAACTTCGCGCGACAAAAGTATTTTATTTAGTTTGCGCTCAGTTATCGGCACCGAACCATGGTGTGTATACGATTTTACATGCCGCTGCGGGGAGGAAGTGGTTCCTTTCGCTACGCTTAGCCCCGCAGGCACGTAAAAGTAATTGTAGAAAAAGAAATGCAAAGACGGCCCAAAACAGTATCCCATCAAAATAAGAACCCTTTTTTTTCTTGTAACTAAACCCAAAACGAGTGAACCAGACTTTGTCACCTGCCAGCCCCAACGGAAGACAAGCGTCGCGTCGATTGGTTACAACAACCTCCACCAGAGAACAATATACTCTTACGAGCTTACAACTGGCATCATGCAGGAAAAGTTTCTATTTGAGGAATAAAGATAAAGAATAAATGCAATGCAGTTTTCTTCTTTAACTTCAATTTGTTGGACAGTCACTCTTTTCCCCAGGAACAGCGGCTTGTAATCGCACTGATTGCCTCTCCGCAAAACTGGTGTAGTTAGTATCCGCGCCGTAGTTTTTCTATAAAAAACAATACAAGAAAGTATAAGCCCGTGGTCCGCGCCAGCGGAATACGTGACTACGCAGGCCAGGACCACTAATAAGTATTTGTGAATTAAAAAACAAACTACAGGGCATTAGAGCAAATAGGCTGCTAAACATTAAACAATGATGAGTCTACGAGATGTGACAATCTCAATAGGAAAACGTCAATAATATTTACTTGAACAATCGCATTCCCTTTATCCACATTCGTAACTAAAAGTTTCGTAGACTCTTTTTTCCGTTTGCATTTTACGAATCCTTCCATTTTCATAACCCTGACCGGCTACGAACATTTTTTTTATTTATTGCCCCCATAACCAGTTATGTATTTTTTTTGTAAATGTTGTAGTGTCTAATCGGAATGAAAAATAATTTGCCTTCATCGACATTCTTAACTTGAAATTTATAACCAGCTAAGTACCAGTCAGTTTAGTACCATCGAGCTGATTCCGATAATGGAGGTAGATAGTGGAAATATTAACGGCCTTACTTAAAAAATCTTTTCAACCGTTAGTCACTGCTTAAGATGCTCTGCCATCTTCTCTCTGGCGCGAAGTTGCACGTGCTAGAAAAGGACAGAGAAGTTTAAGCAGTGACTAAGGGAATCGAGATTATTTTAGGTAAGGCCTTTAATGTCCAAATTTAAAGTCCAAGCTACTTAGGTACTAGTAAGCCCTTTTAGTTTGGACTTTTTTTTAAATAAGAAAACCTAGGCACTAAAAAATACTTAAAGATCATAACTATATATCATATATTTTTATATTTAATAGTATGTTCTGCAACAATTTAAACTAATAAAATAAGAAGAAAAAAAAAAGAGATATAAATGTACTGATAGTACAGTCAGCATTAAATAGTTGATGACTGTCAAGGGGTCATTAAAGTCATAAACCTACGAAAAATTATGAAAATGGAAAAGCAATACTTTTTAATAACTGGTTATGAACACAACACAGTTTTTTTTTTCGTAGCTAGTTATGAACTTTTAGTTACGAATATGGATGAAGGGATCGCATTGAGTGCAAGCAAATTTTTACAGTACTGCGTCGATATTCCACTGTAGCGCTTGCTCCGAACATGATCACTAGTGTGATGCATTTCACTTCAGAATTGAGTAGATTCAATTCAGTCGAATTTGTACGAACCAAACAAATCAATTCGGCTGAAAAATTTGTTTGAAAATGTCTAATCTTTAAACTCGAAGTTGCGCCGCGGGAAATTAGCATTTTAATTATTTTTTTATACGTTCAAGGACCGAAAGGAGCAGGACTTTCACCTGGTGGTAAGCGTCATGCCTGCAACTAACAGTAGCAGTGCCAGAATAGTTAACTTGCGAACACAATCCTACGCCGCACTGCACTGCGCTCGTCACCCTGATATATCAGATGTTAAATCTCTTCATACCCAGTAATTTCTCGGGTAACATTGCTCTTCAAACCGGAACACAGTAATGCTTGCACACTACTGCTTGGCGGTTGAATAACTGGCAAAGGTGTGGTACTTCCCCAGGCGGACTGCAGTAGAGTCTTACTGCAGACCGCCAGAAACTACTACAAAAATATAGTTCTGATCAGGAAATTGGACCCGGGACCTCCTGCTTATAAGGCAGACGTGCTACCACAGCCATACCTAGCAGAAAGAGTATGTACTTCAAAGAGACTCCAAGATTGAGCTAAGCATTTTTAGCCTTAAGCACCTATTTAATCAACAAAGTTAACAAAAATTGGGTACATTTAGCTTGAATTATTGTCTCTCAACATTTGAAACAAATTATCCTTTAATTATCAGAATTAAATATTATACACAATTTTCTTATTATAATCGGTGAGATACAAATGGTATGACATAATACTAAAATTATTTTTAGTTTTTCAACATGAATTTACATGACTTTATTCATATTTGAAACAATAATATTCCTCGAATAAATTATAATCACATACAATTTTGTAGCAAAATAGGATCTACATAATAGGCAGCGACCTACACTTTTAACTTTTTAGCCGGTCGGATTGAATTGAGCGTAACTTGACGTTTGACTGCCGCTCGACGCGGCCGTCGACTATTCCACTCTTCTTCAATTTTGCGAGCGAGATCAAAGTCGATCTTCTCCTGCTCAATTATCTTTTCGATTCTTAGCTGCTCTTGATATATATGTTTTACATCACAACTCTTAAATGGACTAGACAAATTCTTAACAGCTAAATTGACTTTATTGTTATTCAACGCCTCAGAATACAGATGTGGACTCTCAATAACTTTCTTTGCAGATTTCTTGGAGTCGCTTCTCAAGTACGGCTTTTTGTCAGATACCGCTTTTCTTTGTTTATTATTTTTTGCCTTTTTAGGCGTGCTTTCATTTTCGTCTTTTGTTATACTACCCATAGATCTGGTGCGTCTCAGGTTGCATTTATTGTTGACCTTGGTTATACTGACGATTTGAGCTATTTGTTTGTTTCTATTAGGATTCCTTCTAGTAGGTGCGGGTGGCACAACGCCAGGACTTGTGGATTTTCTTTTCTTTACTCTGGAGTTTAATCTGGTATCACATTTTGCAGGACTTTCCTGAAAACCATAGAGGGAACATAAGTATAATTTACGTGTCTCAGGCTGTACAAACAGATGAAAAAGATCCATATAGACGCTTCCAGTCTTTTCATAATCACTACAAATGTAGAAGGAGAAAATTCGGTAATCGTCGTACCGTAGCACGTCTCCCATGTGGAAATTTGCGCGCCGCAACTTGTGATGGCCGTTAGTACGTTTACCCGTTGTGCAATAAAAGATGCCGGACAATATTTACGTGGTACGGCGCGCGGCGTCCGAAACGGTGTGCTGTCGCGCAAAATTCCGCCTTATGGCAATGTACCAAAGCACGACGCCGTACCGTGGAAATGAGCCTGCAGGGCTAGCATGCGCACCGCGAGAAAATTTTGTCGTGTCTTTATGTCGTGCGAAAACGAGACAAACTTATACAGATTCGTAGCCTTGTCCTGTTTTTAAGAATCGAGAAAAAAATCTCGCGGTGCGCATGCTAGCTCTGCTGAACCCTTAGGTACTCTTCTATCTTCTTTTTTCCTTTCTTGTGGTAAACAGACTGTTGCGTTCTGCAGTCTATAATTTTGTCAGGACCACACAGCAAATGTCGAATGATAAGAACGACTTCATTAAAAGAACATACCTATAATTTGCGCTTAAAATTGCACAGTCACACAGTCAGGTATCATTTAATATACAATATGTAACAAAAAGGTTTAATAAAACTGAAGGGTACGTATGTATATTGTATACCTACTCATCATTATGTACAACTTTTACTATGGGGCCAACACTGAAATCGCGAAAAACAAAAAGAGCCTTTGTTTTAGATCAAATATACTACCTCTATAGATACATCTATAGTCTCTGTGAAAATCAAACCTTAAAAGTGGCCCCGCACCAATGCTTAATTATACAGATATCATAGCTCTCCAGCTAATATAAAAAAACCCACAAACGGATATTGTTTCATTTTAATAATTATCCTTAATACCATGTAATAGCGTTGACAAATCATTTGTGAGCGTATAAAACATTTCGGCATCGTAGCACATCACACGATTGGCGTGGTCACACGCGACTGAGAGCAAAACAAGGCATATTACGCAATTTATGCCTTGTCTTGACGGTGCCGTTTTCGAGCGGCGATCGGGAATCTACCCTATATTTCATCGCAGGCTGTTCCATACATTTTGTCCAAGGTCAATTAACTTTTTGAATGGAACAGCCGGTTTTTTTTCCGCATATACATACCCTTCAGTATTATTGAAGCTTTTTGTTATACATTGAACTGAAATGTGGTCTTTAACTGCTGGCCTTTTGGAGAAACTCAGAGTCACACGGGCAATGGCCGGCCGGTATGCTCGTGGCGGAGTTATTTTGCGCGATAAAATCCCGAAAGTGGATATTCGCCAAAGAACCAAAGTCACCGACACGGCTCGCAGGGTTTGCAAGCTGAAGTGGCGCAGGGCAGGCCACATCGCTCGAAGAACTGATAACCGATGGGGAAGAAAGGTTCTTGAGTGGCGACCGCGAACCGTACTACGCAGCGTAGGCGCGGCCTCCCACTATATATAGGTGGACCAACGACATTGTAAAAGTCGCGGGCAACCGGTGGATGCAAATGGCAGGTTGTCGTACAGTATGGCGGTCTAAGGGGGAGGCCTTCGTTCAGCAGTGGACGTCTCCGGGCTGATGATGATGTTATACAATGTATTACTAAAAAAGTTCATAAAAGAATAAATATACCTTTTTATAAACTCGGAGCAGCTCAAGAGCTATTATAAAGGCGGAAGGTAACTTTTTCAAAAGGGACAGGTGTCGCAGATTGCAGAGGCTTTCGAGGTAATGCGCGCGGGTCGGCGGCGGCTCGTACACCGGCGAGGGCGGCAGAGCTGGACGCACAGCGGGCACGCGCAGAGGCAGCCCCTTGCTAGCGCTAAAAAATAAAAGATACTTTACATGACACATTTTGGTCGGAAAACTAAGGTACTTAAGTAGGCTGAATGGCCAGCCCTAGTGTCAAAGTTAATGTGCCGCCCGAGAGCCTCGACAGCTTGACGCGGCTATTGTTATAGAACAAAAAAATCTGGGACCAACAATTTAAAGTGTAATCCGGCCCACGGTAGCGCTCAGCTGTAATTGCTACCCGCGGACAGCAATCTGAAGAGCGCGGATCGTACTTTGCATAACATCGGTGATCTTTCAGGACTGTATTACGTTACTGTGAATAAATAACAATAACGCGGCTGTTAACAAACCGTCGACGTTATGTTATTGCGACGCATCGTACTGCGAAAGCCCGAGGCTTGGAAAGAACAGAACTGCGGAGTGTGTTACGCTATACGTAACATTAAAACTGCGATATTGGTACAGACTGATTCAAACTTAATGGCGGCTGTGAAGTGCGCTGCAAGTGAGACTTTGCGATTGTACGCAGACCGCACGCCTCATTTTTGCTACTGCGCAGCGTCTCGCGCCTAAGTTCACAGTCGCCATTAAGTAGGAATCAGTCTGCCGTTGACGAGTTTTATGCTTTCCACGTACTTCATGTCGGCTTAGTGTACACTATTAAACTCCTTTCTTATACTGATAAATAAAATAAAAGTGTTAGTTGTGCTTGTATTGGTATTATTCGTTAGTTATTGCATTTAAGTTTTTTCAATATTGTTTATTCTTCAGTCATTTAAGCACCAAATTATTAAAAAAATAAAAATACTTTATTAACCGATGTAAAAAAAGGAGTAGGTTCTCAATTTGGTTGTATTTTTTTTACTTTATCAAAATCAGTTTTGTGGTTTGGTTTACAAAGCAGTTATGTTCTTTCGTGGTCTTTGGTTTTCCGGGTAACATGCATCATGATGCATCGCAATTCGCAGTGACATTATTCGCAGTAATGTAATCTATTTTTCATCACACTTGCTCGTAAAGTGGATCTTATTGCATCGGTTTTAGGCTTATAATCCAAGCTATTACGCACGCGTGCTTTTTACTTTACATTACGGCACATGGTGCTATAATAGGTATAACCCGGTAAAGTCAAGTTTGTACGTGACTGCAATTAGACGTACGTATACGAAGCACTTTTAATATAGCCGGTTAATACTTACAGTTTTTTTGTGATACCAACAAAGAGTTCTTATGCCGCTGAAGTAAATGTCAACCTGCGCGCGCATTACTGATTTGGGCGATTTGACTGATTTTCCGCAAATGTTTGTTGACGTTTTCGCTGTGTGGTTGATTATTATCAAAAAAAAAAAAGATTTTTTCCTAGCAAGTGTGACGAAAACAGTCGTATGGAACTCTTGTGCTATTAGTCATTACGCTCTCGGCTTCCTTATCGCGCTCGCCTGCGGCTCGCGCGCATAATACCGCCTCTAGTGTAATGACCAACATAGCACACTCGTATCATAATGTACTATTTCTTTTTAAAATATTTCAGAACCACCTAGTCAAGGTACGCCACGAGCGCTACGTCGCCTCGCTTTCTGATTTTCAGGGTCTAAATAAATCCAACAAATCAAAGATCATGAAAATCAGCCCAGCCGTTCCTGAGTTATAAATGGTGTGACTAAAACCGATCTAATTTTATCATTATGAAGAGAAAAAAAATTATTATATAATATTTTATTTTTATAAAAAAGATAAATATTATATTTCAATATAATATATATATATTTTTTTACTGTATAGGCTTTAAAACATGGAAAAAAAAAGTTGTGTTGTACCTGGTAGGTGGGGCTTCTTCAATGGGTTTGAAGTAGCACAGTTCTTGCCTCATCGAGTCCACACTGTCTGCTCCCTTTCTCATATCTACTATACTGGATTTCTGCTGTAGAATTCCAGAGCAGGGTAGAGGTAGTGAGACCAATAAAGATGGAATGCTATTTTTATGTTTTACTTTACTTTTGTTTTCTTCGGCATCAATACTCTTTTTACTGATACGTTTGGAGTCTTCTCTCTAAAACAGTAGGTACATCATAGTAATTTAAATGTAGTGGCACTCCATCGGTCCTTATGATGGTTACTTTTTGGACTTTACATCAAACTTCACAGATTCAGCAGTGAAATGTCAAAAGGTAACAAACAGCCAACATCATCGATTTAAGAAACAGGCTATCGCATGTTATAATTGAAATGCGAAAATAGTGGCACATTTTACATACTCCAACAAACGGCATCATCAATTTAAGAAACAGATGCTATCGCATGTTATAATTGAAATGCGAAAATAGTGGCACATTTTACATACTCCAACAAACGGCATCATCAATTTAAGAATCAGATGCTATCGCATGTTATAATTGAAATGCGAAAATAGTGGCACATTTTACATACTCCAACAAACGGCATCATCAATTTAAGAATCAGATGCTATCGCATGTTATAATTGAAATGCGAAAATAGTGGCACATTTTACCTACTTCAACAAATGGCATCATCGATTTAAGAATCAGATGCTATCGCATGTTATAATTGAAATGCGAAAATAGTGGCACATTTTACCTACTCCAACAAATGGCATCATCAATTTAAGAATCAGATGCTATCGCATGTTATAATTGAAATGCGAAAATAGTGGCACATTTTACCTACTCCAACAAATGGCATCATCAATTTAAGAATCAGATGCTATCGCATGTTATAATTGAAATGCGAAAATAGTGGCACATTTTACCTACTCCAACAAATGGCATCATCAATTTAAGAATCAGATGCTATCGCATGTTATAATTGAAATGCGAAAATAGTGGCACATTTTACCTACTCCAACAAATGGCATCATCAATTTAAGAATCAGATGCTATCGCATGTTATAATTGAAATGCGAAAATAGTGGCACATTTTACCTACTCCAACAAATGGCATCATCAATTTAAGAATCAGATGCTATCGCATGTTATAATTGAAATGCGAAAATAGTGGCACATTTTACATACTCCAACAAATAGCAACTCTAAACTGAGAGGATAAGGCTAAAAGTGCCATATAAGTGACTGGACTGGACACGACTCGAAAACAAAAAAAAAACGGTGAACGTCACCAAATTGTATGCAAACTGGTGCACCTGAGTGTATTATGTGTGCCATGGTCTAGCGGCTGATGCAAAATCCTGTTTCTTTGATTGAAGCTTGGCATACATTTTCGCATTTATTTGTATGTACTACCTATTAATTTCTAAAATATAACAACACAATGCTAAAACTTACTTTTTCCTTTTGCTTTTCACCATTTTCTTTATTCCACAAACCAGTTATTAGTTTTTTTTTCTCCATTAGACTTTTTATAGTTTTACCATAATTACTAGGAACCATTTCTGGGGAGACTCCATTCATAGATCTATCATAATGTACTTTAGGTGTAGAGCAATCTGTGCTTGTGTTGTCATCAGTAATGATAGGACTACTGAAATGATAACAAAATGCAATTGTGAGAAACCCATACAAGTATTTTGTATTTTTTTTTAATATGGCTACTTTGAGACAAAAGCATCACCAGCAAATGACCCAGGGCCAGGGGGGGCAAGTTGATATATGAAGGATGGGAAAAGCCTGCATTATAGGTACTTTACAGTCAAGACCACATGAAGCTTTACAGTTGTTTGTAGCATAAGGTAACAATTTTGGCCAAATTGAGTTATATACATTTTTATTATGAAAACTGACGTGGTTTTGACACATTTTTGTTTTATTTATACGGGAATACTCACGTTTAATTAAAATAATTCGCATTAATTATTAATGCGATTGCGGCCAGTGTTACGTGGGCGAAACAAGAAGGAACTTGTCCACTAGACTCGCAGAACACATACGCTCCATGAAGAACCTGGACAGCGACGGGTCCGCGGTGGCGGAACATTCTCTCGGGTCAGACGCGCAGCACTATATCCGGTTTGACAAGGCAAAAGTGTTGGCACGCGAGTTTATGTGTTTTAAGTTATGTTGTTTTTATATTGTTTTTATATTTTTTTTTTATGTTGTTTTTTTTTTTTGTTTTTTTTTTTTGTTTTTTTTTTTTTTTTTTTTTTTTATTTTTAGTTTTATGTGCCTCGTAAAGTTAGGGAGGCCATAGAGATTAGCAAGCGCCCTAACTTCAATAGAGACGGGGATGGAATCTGCCACCGACTTGGAGACCCTGTCTTCATGGGGCCCGCGAGGGTGGACGCGTATCTGAAGGCGACGTGGTGAGCTCCGCGTGCTGGAATATTCCCGACACAGCACGAGAAGATTCCAGTGATGAAGAGCTCCAGAGAGCGCCGGCGCAGCACGACACTACCCGCCCCCAACCCCTCGCCCGCAGAGCAACCGCTGTCATCACGCGCGCGACGTGCAGCGGCCCGCAGTGCTAAGCAGGACGCAGCTGCACGCGCGTCGGGCTCTGTTTTCACTCTTTGAAAAAGGTCACCGGATGTGATCGAAACTATAGTCGGAGTATCCGATTTAATTATACGTGAGTATTCCCGTATAAATAAAACAAAAATGAGTTATATACATATTCGGAATCAGCAAAACAACGTGATTTTTCTGTCTAGGAATAGGCATGATGACTACTAATTTTTTATTACCTTAAAAAAATGATCATCAATAGAGCCTATCAACGAAAACAAAATTTAAAATAATTCAAAAATAAATAAGTTCTAAGTATTTTAATTTCAAGCTAGACAGAGCGCGCTATTTTGAGCTATGTCGTCAAGCCTTAGGCGCGGCATACAAATGCTATACTAACACGTGCTATGCGAGAAAGGGATAGAGCATCCCCTCTATATCCCCACCTAAAACTTTAAACGCTCATATCTCAGAGATTTATCAGCCAATACAATTTATTTTTTCAGGATATGTAATGTATTTAGTTATATTCATCATTAAGCCTGTTATTTGACATACATTAAACATTAGACCACACGCCTATTGTGGCGGTATCTTCAATATTACGCGATTTGGTTTAGCATAAGTGCAGCCTTTTAGGAACTTTTAGTCTCAAAGACTGCGTTTAATAAAAAGAAAAACACATGAATGCAATCGGAAGCAGAAAACTATATAAGTAACCAGTTATGCTGACGTTAGTTAGAATTATATGTGAACGATACGTTTCAATATTTTGGAGCTTGAAAAAACATAAGATCAGAATCAAAATAAACATAAGAGTGTCATTTATGATGTTTCATGTTAGAAATAAATATTTTTTTTGCTTCTTATGCTTTTTCTTCTTCTATGTACTTCATGCTATTTCTACCTTGTAATAACTTGGTAAGGTACAGATTTAGGCGTCATATTTTGAGACGTAGGTATGCTTTTGTGGTCTGTCCAGCAAGATCCGCGGCCCGCGCGTGAATACGCTCGCTCGCGTTCGTGTCGTTTCGCAGATTTGCGAACGCAAAACTTAACTTTGACAAGATTGTCTACGGATGTTTTTTCTTGTTTTGGTAGTATGAGTATACGAAAATATAAAATTCGATGTCATCAACAGCCGGAAGACGTCCACTGCTGGACGAAGGCCTCACCTTAAAGGGGTGTTGCCATAATCCCCACGCTTGGCAGGCGGCTTGGGGATCGCAGAATGGTTACCACCGTTAACTGAGAGGACGCTGCTGCCCGTCCTCCGGTGGTTCTGGATGCAGTTTTAGGACATACCCAGGGTCAAATTCGATGTAACAACAGTAAATTAATATTTTAGTCCATAGAAAATATTTAATATGAGCATAAACTTCCCTAAATCGTGGCTTCGGCAAGACATACATTTTTTGGACATTCAATACCTTATCTACCTACTAATATAATACATAGGTACGTATTATCTTTAACTATACGTTCTGCGGCTTTTCACACTAATGTTAAAAATACGTGGAGAACTCGAAAGTTTATCACAAACAATTTCTTATACAACGTGTAACAAAAAGGTTCAACGATACACATGATAAAATCAGTCATCTAACCTATGATGTTTATATCGTTGAAACCAATAGCTTTGATGAAGAATTTAAGTAAATATGGTATGTTTATTGAAAAAAAAAATTACATTTGTTAATAATGTTCTGATATATGAGCGTTTAAAGTTTTTGTTAGAGACAAGTCTGTCCCTTTCCCACAATACAAAAAATTACGTCACGCCTTACTTGTCAGAATAGAATTTATATGGCGTACAGAGAAGTGACGTCACTATTTACTGTTTCTTCTCTCTGTCTAGCATGATATTAAAATGCTTATAAGTTGCTTTTTTTTGATCAGATTATCGTTTTCTTTTCATTAATCAGCTATATTTATGGGCCACATTTTAATAGGACAATAAAAAAAACCAGTCATCTAGCCTATTCTGAAGGGTACGTATGTACTCATCATAATGAATAACTTTTACTATGGGGCCCACCCTGAATACTACTGTTCCATACTTTTTGTTCAAGGTCAACGAACTTTTTGTATGGAACAGCAGTTTTTTTTTCTAGGTTGACCCCATAGTAAAAGTTGTTCATTATGATGAGTACATACACACCCTTCAGTATTGTTGAACCTTTTAGTTACACATTGTATATTTGAAACATTCGTTTGTGATTTTACTTCTGGTTTTATTTATTTTTGCCATAATACGGCTAAGCCAATTTGGATGAAATTTCCAATTAAGATGAACAGTAACGATCCTCCCTAGATTAAAACAAAAGCTTATCGTCATAATGACCTCTCGTCATACGCGCAGGTGAAACTGCGGAGTGCAGCTAGGAACTACTCATACTCTAGGACCTAGGTACGTCATACTTCTATCAAAAAAACGTGTGCACTTATTTGTGTGTCAGATTGTTGGCTGGTTAATATTATGCTTATGAGCCAGCACTTGTTTGGCTAACAAAACAAGTGTTCTAGGACAACAATCGGGGCTAGCAATAAAATTAACTTGTTGACAAAATTACCTACGGTCCAATGTGGCCCACAGTTTTAAGTGTAATTTATACTTAGGTATATCATAATTCACTGGTTGACCAGCTATGTAGGTACTTGCGTAAGGAGTACCTAGCGTTTGACGGTTGGTAGTCTGTAAGTGGCAAACGAGGTGATTTTGGTGGTTAAAAATGTACTACGTGCCAAAAATATAGTGCGGTGCGATGGCGGTGCGTCGTAAATTTTCAATATGTAGGTACATACTACTGCTAAAATTATTTTCAATTGTATTCTTTTGATTCGAATGAGAGTTTGAGCTTTATCGTTAAATTTCAATACAAATTATGTGACTTTTTGCTCAAAATATGTTAGTAATGAGAAAAAAATACACAAGATACTTAGCAAAAAAAACACACGTGTGAAACATATGCTTTTTTGCTTAATATTAGAATAAATAAGTGTTTTGATTTAGCATATGTGGTACTTGTGTTTTTCTTCCTAAGTATATGCAGATTTGTCAGTTATAATTTAGGAAGCAAAAGCATTTTTTTCTAAATAAATAATTACCCAATTAACATAATGCTTAATATTTATGTCTAAAATTAAGTTAATATAAAATCTAACTTTTTTTTTAAACCCCGTTGCTTTAGCTTCTTTCTAAGGGATTTGAAAAAACTTCCAAAGTTTTTGACGATTTACTCAAAACTTGTTCTTTGTTACTTATGCTTTTTTAAGTTTCGAGGGCAGTATGGCGATTTTAACAATATTCAGTGTAGTGGCTGAATGTCACTACTGTTGAAGTTTGAATGCAATGTTATCATATTTTTTTTATCTGTATAAGTGACGAAACAAGCAAGACGTTTTTCTGGTGGTAAGCGTCACGCCTGCTACTAACAGTAGCAGTGCCAGAATTGTGAAATTGCGAACACAATCTTGCGCCGCACTGCACTGCGCTCGTCACCCTGAGATATTAGATCTCTTCATACCCAGTAATTTATCTGGTAACATTGCCATTTACACCCGGAACACAGTAATGCTTGCACACTACTGCTTGGAGGTTGAAAAGCTGGCAAAGGTGTGGTACTTCCCCAGGCGGACTCTGCAGTAGAGTCCTACCACTACAAAAAAACATCATGTGATGATTGCATCTTCTACATATTATGTCATATCCTAAAATGATCACAATGTAAATAATTTTATATTGTAAACTTACTTATCAGCAGTAGATGGTGGTGGGATAGTGGGTTTAATTCTAGAGAGGTAGCCATCGATTTTCGTATTCTTAAGTCTAGGTTTACTGCCCCTTAGTGAGAATCTCTTGGATGAGTTCGGAGGAGTGGAACATTTCACCAAATCATTTTGCATTTGTTGTGCTATCATTTCATCTTTCTTTAAAGCTTCTAAATATTTCTTATGTGCCTCTTCCTCTTCTTCTTGGATTTTCCTGAAATAAAATTAAGGAAATTTTTAACGTTGGTTGAGATACCGCCATTGGAAAAGTATCTTTTTTGGTTTTATTATCAACTATAAGTTTTTTTTTCCAATATTTCAATAGTAAGTTATTCTGCTATTCGGGGCAGAGACAAATCCAACAAATCAAATCAGATCAGAATCAGTCCAGCTTTTCTTGAGTTATATGTGGTATAACTAGCCCGACTTTCATTTTATATAACTAAACTTGAAGATTACCATCATCCTATTCATTTCACATTGTCAAGAAAATTTAATTATATAACTCAACATTTCTTATGAAACATTTTAGAGCAGGTGTATTTTTTTGTTTTGCATTCTTGGGATTTAGCTTAAATACATTTTAGCACTCTTTGGATATGTTGATTAAATAGCTAGGACTATGCATTGAAAAGCTTACAATATGCCAAAGTTTAAGACCAATCTGACACTGTATGCATCAAGAGAATTAAAAAGTATGAGAAAAACAAGGGATTAATCATATTAAGACACTAGAAATGCCAAGTACCAAAACCATTTTAAGAAACCAGTTTACTAAAAAATCAGTTAACAGTACTAGATAGTTTAACAGATCAGTAAAATGATTAAACTGGTGCCCCATAACATCTGGTCTCTGCATGACTAGTATCCTAAAATCAGTAATTCATTGATTGTCACATAATTTTTTTTTAATGTTGCTTTAAAAGTTACAACCTATATTTCATCATTAATATAATTTAACAGCTTCATTAACATTAATGAAGTCTAGATTACACAGCAAGAATACTAAGCCAAGTACCAAAATGATGTTTAAGTGACATCAACATCTAATAATTTGTTTGCAAGAAGAACTGCTTGTTCATATTTTAAGAACAGCTGATAATTCACTCACCTAATTAATAATTCAGTTTCCTCTAAATGTTTTTCTTCTAGCTGCAACCGTTCCTTTCTCAACCTGTTCAATTCTGCTTCATATTCTCGTCTTATCTCTCCAGGGGCACTAAGTCGAAGAATCGGCTTTTCTGGAAATAAATCACTAATATTTACAAAAGAAACAGCTGTTTGTGAGTAGGTGTACGTAATGGGCCGAAAGTAAAGAAATGAACTGTACATGTTGGACTTAAAACTTAGACATGATGTTAGGATCAGTAGCTGGTCAGAGCAGAACAGCAGCATAGATTCAGGATGGAAGATGAATGTTAGTTTTGAACTAGTGGGAGTATCTTTACCTTCGGGAAGATCAACGTCTTCTCCTTTGATTTTATTATCAATTTCATGGGAAAATTTTGTTCGAATGAATTTCCAGAGCTCTTCATTTACTAGACACTTTTGTTTGGTCGCTGTTCGCAGCCAGGATCCAATTCTCAGTCGACATAGAGGACAACACAAAGCATTATTTTCTACACTTCCGTTGAAACAACTTTCGCAGAAACCATGAAGGCACGGCAAAGTTACAGGTTTGACTAAAATTGACTGACAAATAGAGCAAAGGACATCTTTTAATTCTAAATTATCTAATTTTATCAATTTATTTTCAATTTTCGACAGCCGCTTCTTTGACTTGGCCGCCATTTTTCATAATTTTGTTTTTACTTTAATTTTTTTGTTTGGAGACCGTAAACAATGGTAAAGGAGTATTCTTTTCTAAGCTACATACTACTCTGTACTCTATTGGTTAATGTTAAAAAACCGTTATTTACCGATTCTCGATTTTACAGATTCACAGAATCATCCCTAAAAATCGATGAAATCATTGGTGCCAACATGAGAAACAAAGAGAAGCCATGTTGATATTTTCTTTCTTTTTTCGTCATGTACCGACTCACATGTATTTGAGGACGACGAGAAACGATCACGAAAGAATCCACGAGAAATATGGTGGTTGAAACAGCATTTTAGATGATGTTCTTTTGTTCTTCGATTGTGGTGAATTTTGACCAATGTTAAAGTGTGCCCTTTGAATCGTTTGTGAACCCAGAAGATTGTGGAAATGTCTTCGATGCATTTCGTTGTTCATCCTCTTCCTGGGACTGAGGATCAGTTGATAGACAGGTAAACATTTTATCATTTTACTCGACTCCATTTCGTTCATGTTGTGAAATCCGACATTCCGTACACTCATGATATGTATTCCGCAATAAAACCTGAATGGCCACGTTTTTCACGCTATGAAAAGGTCTCTATAGCGAAAATTGTTAGATCTAGCTAGTAGGTGATTTAGCAGGTTATAAATCCATTGAACGTATCAGCGTAGGTTTGACGTAATCTCTCTTTGTAATATCATATAGCAGTAAATAGTACATTTCCAGAAAACCTAGGCAGGCAGATCCGTAGGTTTAGTAACTCGCATTCCTAACACATTCCTGAAAAAAACTAATTTGTCTGAAAAATCTTAATCACTTTATTAATAATTCTTCTCAGCTTGACTGTCATGACCACTCAAAAAATCCTAATTATGTTATGGTAGTTAAATGGTAAAACTATGTGTTCTACCCCATTGCATAGCTATAATAAGTATCTACTATGTAATCCTGTTTGTATCCAAATCTCATGTAAAGTATCCAAATTCTGTTCAATTTAGACAAGCAACAGTTTTCTATTAGATTTATAAAGTTGTCATGGGTCCAATTTGAATAAGATTAGCACAAGAACGCGATGAGTGGCATTAAAAAAGAGATGGCTATGCTCGGCATTATCGGCTCGGATTACAGGTTGAAATGATGATAATGAAAAAGTTATCTAACACTAAACAAATAAAGTTAAGGGTTCTTGTATCTTTCACTACAATCAACAAGGTAGTCAAGATCACATAAGAGCATCACAATATAGTGCATTTCCTTAATCTCATATTGTAGGCCAATTGTTGTTGTTGTTTTTAATATTTACTAGCCACGGATACTAGTCCTTCAGCCGAATACATATTTCTTTATCGGACCTTCTTTCTCCAGTTAAATGAGTTGTAGTCACAGTCCAAGTCACACACAGTAAGACACGGTCAAGTCTAATCATGCCCTAATAAAGTCATGGCAACTGTACTACAAGCTTCTTCGGAGTTTAGGAAATAACACAAAGTGGAGACAGTGTTGCCAACTCGGATTTTGAAAAAGTCATAGACGAGCACCCTTATCATGGATGTTCGCGATTGCGATACCATGCCATCCTGCTCGTACCAACCCACTCGCGCCATGCGCCCTCCTGCTCGCGCACGCTCGCAATCAGAATCACGAACGTCCATGATAAGGGTGCTGAATAGAAACTTACATTACAGTAACTTTTGCATATGAAAAGTTCATAGATCAATAAACTTAAAAAAATTAAATAAAGAGGGTAACACTGAAAGACAGCCCTAGCATGTGTAGATCTACATAAAAAAACACTTGGCACAGGAGTTGCCAACGCTGTGTTCACTCCAAGTGAAATGTGAAAGTCAATATCTCTAACTGGAACTCATAATTATCTTAGCTTCAGTTATTGTTAAACAATAAAATATTTTACTGCATAAAAGTAGTAGTACACTAAAAAACTTATTAATTAAAAAGTGCTATTATACCCTTGATCAATTTTTGAAAGACAAAAACATTTTAATATAATAAACCGGCCCGCTCCGCACGACGTTGCCATACCCTTACAGGGTAGTTATAAAGTATACTTAAAATAATATGTGTTATTTAAGACCTACATGTAATCTTCTTAACTTTATAACTGCAATAAACAAATTGAGTATTGAGTATTGAGTTCTGCGAACTGTAGACATCGCAAGCACAAAGTGGGGTATACATATTCTACAATTTCATAGAATTTTTGTCATCGGCGATTTTTCTTGGAGGTCCTCCAAAAAAGGACGAAGTTAGCTGTGGCGCCATTTAACGGTTTTTTTTTTTTTTTTGTTTTGAATCAATTACAAATGTACCAAATATTATGTTATGTTGTATTGTGGTATATTATGTTATTTTGTTTATTGTTATGTATGTTAGTCCGGGAAATAAGTCCATTGCAAATTTCATACATATACATACTGAGAAACTTTCGCTTTTATAATAGGTATTAGTGAGATCAAATGGGTTTACCCATTGAGGCAGTGGGTAAACCCGATACACAAAATGAGCAAGAGTTTACCCAGCAAAAAAATTGGGGCAACTAGTATTGTAGTATTGCTATTGATATATTAAAATTTATGTTAAAATCTATCTAGTTTAATGCGACATCATAGTAATCTATTATGAATGTGGTCTCATCATAGGATTAACGCCATATACATCCTGAGAAAATTCGGCCCAAGTAATAATATAAATCTGTTCGCCTTTAAATTGATGAAATTTGCGAATGTAGTGGTTGTGCACTATGATAATAGAAATTTTCAAAAAAGCGTGGACAACTTTATGGCAACCCCTCGCCCTTTTAAGGGAGAGGCCTTCATCCAGCAGTGGAAATGATGAAGTAACCTTCATTATCATCATAATCATAATTTTATAACAAATTGTTACATGTCAAAAATATTATAAATAAATAAATTAATAATAATACAAAAAATATAAATGTAATTTTAAAAAGCTTTAAAATCATTCTTTGTAGCTTAAGATGCTTAAGAAGCCAGCGTATGAGACTTGACTTAAAGCTGCACTGAGGTGATAATGCTTCGGCAGATTGTTGCTAAAGCATATTACCTCACAATCAACCACTTTCTACCGATAGGAAGATGAGTTTTTTATTGATTCACAAAAAGCTGACTGGCAACAAAACAAATCATCGAAAGTACAATTTTAATATGTCAACAAATAACGAAGGTATAAACATTTTAGGTTCATGTTAGACAGGGAGTGCACTATACTAGGTTTATGACGTCGTTGCTGTATATAGGACTGGTGTTCAGCACATCATATTTTCCGTCCACATTATTGGTGTTGATAATGATCATATTTTCATAATTTTAGACTCAAAGAAGTAGCAGAGCGTTGGAACAGATATGGCACCGGCCCTGGGTCGTCTGCCCTCAGCGCGCTCCGAGGCGTGCGTGCTGTGGCCGCCGGGCCAGCCCACATCGCCTGCTTGTTAGAAGACGGCACCATATGTCGTGCTGCTTTCTCAATCATTCCCGACAGGCTTGATTTGAGCAAATCGGATGCTAGCAAGAATGGAGGGAATGGCGGAGGAGGCAGTGGGGGTGGGGGGACTAGTGGGGGGAATAAAGGAAGCGGCGGGGGCGGTGGCGGCTGTGGCTCGCGACAGCAGCCCCGCACTAGAGCCAGAATAATGAGGAATTCTATACGTGCACCCAGCTCTCAAGGTGAGTGGTTGTCATCCTCATCATTTGAATATACTTATGTTTTAATGCGAAGCTAATTAAAGCGAAGTCGCAGTACTGACAAAATCATTGATCATTCATTTAATGTGTAATGAATGATAGATCTTGGTAAAGATACGAGATTATTAAAAGATGTTTAACGCGCAGGGTCGACGAGCCGAGCCACCGGTGTGATAATCGGGGCTTCGGGCTCCGGCCGCGTGGTTTCGGTGCCTGCGCCCTTTGTACCGGAGGACCTGGTCACGCAGGCGCAGGTCGTGCTCCAAGGGAAGAGTAGGAGCCTTATCATCAGGGAGCTGCAGGTATGGACGAACAGCACAAGCTTTCTTCAATAATTGTATTGTCCCGTAAAAATAAGTACATCTGTTATCATTAGGCGAGGTTTTCCCAAGTTTATAGCATGTTTGTTAATTCATATGATCATATATGAAAAAATTTGGCGGTTATGCAGTTTCGTGCACTTTTGCACACGATTTTCAAGGTTTAAATTACGTCACTTGAAAATAAAAATACATGTAAAACATAACCTTGGTTACAAAGTAGCCATTTGTTTATAACAGCGAACCAACTTGGACGTGAATCTTGCGGTGAACAACTTGCTGTCTCGCGACGACGAGGAAGGCGAGGAGACCGAGGGCGGCGAGGGAGGCGACGGCTACGTGCCCGAGGACCTCATCTCGCTCCTAGACGGTGGCTTCCACGCAGCCCAGGCGGAACACTCCGTCATCATCGACGCAGACACCATGTTTTCTGAGGACATCTTCGGGTACGCGGCTATCAGAAGGTATACCTATCAAGCTATGCTCCTCCGCCTCCATCTCACACCAGTAAGAACCATTTGGTATACCCATCACCGGCTATCGGTACTCTAGCACGCGCCGCGCTTTCGCAGTTTCTCGTTTGTCTGGTGTTTCGATGTTGTGTACCAATATATACTCGCATAGTCCTTAGTGTAGATTGTAACGCTGCAACCTTATGAATGTTTCTATTGCACATCAGTGTTCTAAGTTGTGAGCTCCCTTCGATCCGTTCCCGAAATATTTAACTAAGCACATATCCAAAGACAGATATCATGGGTCTTGAAACACTGAGTTATGCTTTCATTTAGACTAGAAAAGCTAATTACAAACATGCGTTTGTGTAACTAGTGAATGAGTAGAGATGTCGCCATGAAAAACGGAAAATATGTTGACCTGGTCAAATGATTTTGTATTAAAATAATAAGTTGTATTAAGTATAAGGAGTTGTTGGCAATAATTACAATTGTTATCAGCCTATTCCGTCTCTCTACTGGGCAAAGGCCTCTATCTCCTTACGGTCCAAAAGCTTTATGGGTCCAGTCGCTACAAAAGGAATCCAGTTCGTCCTGCCATTTCCGCATGGGCCTTCCAGGTCGTCTATCAGTCTGGGCTTTTGTAAGCCACAAATTGCATGTGTTCTATTTATAACTTAATTTCTATAATATTTCTTGGAACTGCCCAAACGATACCCGGGTTACTTGCGGAAGGCGCCACTAACGTCTAAGGTTTTGGCAGCTGAATGTGACGTATTTTACAAAATTTGAGTTCTAAGGACACTGTTAAGTGCTTACAGGTGGATGTATTTCCTCTTGTTCATGGTGACATCTTTAGCCGCTTTACATGGACAGTTGTAACTAGCGAGGGTGAGATATGATTATTGTTATGTTGCGTAGTCGCAGCGGCGGCGGCGGTGGCAGCAGTGCCGGCCGCGGCGGCGCCAGTCGCGAGAGCAGCAGTGCCTCGCAGGAGCGCCCCTCAGAGTTCAGCCGCTGGAGGGAACGCCAGTACTTCGGCCCGCGCAGGTGGCTCGAGTCCGCGCTCCGTGACACCTCCTGGGACAAGGAAGGAGGTTAGCTTCGATTTAGTTCTTCATTGCACACATAAATTAAATTAATTTTTTTAGAGTATACTACTATACTTTTTATTAGTGTTTCTTTAATGTTTTTTTTTCGTATATTGGGGTATGTCCTAAAACTGCATCCATAACCACTGGAGGACAGGCAACAGCGTTTTCACGGTTAAATGTGGTTAGCATTCTGCGATCCTCAAGCCGCCTTACAACGTGGGGATTATGGCAACCCCTCCCTATTAACCCTCCCTTCTTCCAGTATTGGACGTGTTCTGGCCGATGATGAAGAATTTCTTCTATCGACATTTAGTTTCTTCTAGAAACGCGACTTATTGTTGTGTGTGAATCACGGCTTGATTGTTCGTTGCCTTACATCATCATCTAAAATAGGGTTTATAATACGTCGATTAAATTTGTCAAATGACGTTATACATTTATACACACCAGGGTAGCAGTTAAATAACATTTGTTAATTAATATAAACAGTGTTTTTAAGTAACACTCTAGCCCCTTTATTGATAAACGCGTAGTCTTATAGTCACTCACTGTTTTGTCTTTTATAATGTTTAAAATCTGTTACTTAGTGAAAAACTATTTCAAGGATGATTTTTTTTAAATTATTGATATTACATGTTTTTTGGTTAAATAATAATGATATAACATGTTTCGGTTCTATTTTAACAGGAGAAAACAAAAATAAGAAAGACTCTGCAATGGCAGCTTCCCCCCTGTGGGTATCGGAGGAACTGGAGTACTGGGACAGTAGCATCCGCTTCACGCACATCGCGGCGCTGCACAGCGAGCTGGTCGCTATTTCCACGCAGGGACAACTGCACCAGTGGCGGTGGGCTGACGCGCACCCTTACCAACGGAATGACGTGAGTTTCAATCTGATAAACCTACTTATCATACTACTCCTTCACGCTGAAACGGCTGAACAGTGCCCTTATCATGGACGTTCGTGATTCTGATTGCGAGCGTGCGCGAGCAGGAGGGCGCATGGCGCGAGTGGTTTGGTACGAGCAGGATGGCATGCTATCGCAATCGGAATTGCGAACGTCCATGATAAGGGTGCAGATTTGGACAAAATTTGCTACAGTGTTAGCTTATTTATACCTTCATCATCAGCCCGTAGACGTCTACAGGTGAACGAAGGCCTCCCCCTTAGACCCTAAATTGCCTAAATTGACAATCTGCCATTTGCATCCACCGGTTGCCCCCGACTTTTAATTTGACTTTTTTTTTTATACAATCAAGTGACGAGACTAGCAATACGTTCGCCTGGTGGTAAGCGTCACGCCTGCCAGTAACAGTAGCAGTGCCAGAACTGTGAACTTGCGAAAACAATCCTGCGCTGCACTGTACTGCGCTCGTCACCCTGAGATATTAGATGTTAAATCTCTTCATATCCAATAATTTCTCTATTAATTTAAATTATACATTGCAAAATAATAATAAATTCAACTATGTTTAGACGCGTTTTCTATATGCGAGCGAGTCTTCTATACGTAGTACAGTTATCGGTGTTTTAGTTACACTTTAAAATTACTTCTTTCATACTTTTTTACTTAATGGCTGCTGAGTTTTAAAGTATGTTTTTTTTATGTTTTAGCCAGCGGGAGCGGGTATATCTTACCACCCTCGCGGCAACTGGCTCGGCCTGAACCCGGGCGAGCGCATTATCAACGTGAGCGCTGCTGGCATTCGCGTGTCGGTCCTCACGGACAGCGGACGCGTCGCCACCTTCTTAGACGAATCCATTGGTAAGAAATAGTTCACTGTGATGTTAATTAACAAATATGAAATACGTAGACAGATCACATGAGTCGCTTATTGTGTTTATGGCAATTTTATTATTTTATACATTGTGAGAAAAGGATGTGATGGTAGGGTATTTTCTTAGTACTTGTTAGGTGTCCATATAGATCACCATCCATATGGTTTTCTGGCTTCACTTAAAGAACAGTTACTATTCCAGGCTAGAAGAGACACGATAATGGTAGAGTTTATTTATTTATATGATACACAAAATAGAATACACTCTTTACATACTCTCTCTCTTTTTATTTTTTTACTCTTTTGTCTCTCTCTTTGCATTGTATAGATTACAATTAATTGTATTCACAATGATTCGCTCTTTGCCTGTGGTCCGGGTCAGTTGTCCGGTCAACCGGACAAAAAAAAAACTCATCCATAATCCGGTAACTGTACTATGTTTTTGTTTCGGTAGTCCGGTTGAGTGGAGAACTGAACTGGACCACGAGCAATAAGCGCAATGATTGGGCACTCAAAAAGACAAGTATTTTGACTATCTTTGTCCACTATATATTATCTTTCTTAAGTTTTTATTTTTATTTCAGCTCATGCGCCAGGTGCATCTCGTTTAGAGCACCCACTGCAGACTTTCACGGAGTTTGGATCTGACAAGGCTATATCTCTACACGTGTGCTCACTTTACACCGTCGCTAGACTGGAATCTGGAGCTCTTTATTGGTGGTAAGTAAGGGTCTAAACCAGTGTTATTTAACCGGTGGTCCCTGAAAGCACCCGAAGTGGTCCGCGAAGCCATCGGTAAAATTTTGAATAAGTAACGAGTCGATACAACGACGCGAGGTGCGAGCTGCGCTACGATTGAAGTAGCAGACAGAGCCGTCGCCGCTTTTGAACAGTTGTATGCGTGTTTTATTAAAATTAATTATTTATAGAACAATCCTGTATAACAACAATCATTGCTGTATTTACGTCCAAGCAGTAAGTGGTCCATGGCAAGACAAAAAAGTTGTCATATGGTCCCTCATCACTAAAAGGTTAAGAACCACTGGTCTAAACATATGCGTCCGCGCGGTCAACCGGCGCGGCCGCTGCACTGTGAGTTTACACAAAACCATACGCGTCCAATTACAGTGAAAGCGGCTCGGCCGCCGTTGCATTTCAAGCCACCCTTGACAGTACAGACTCTTTGGTGTGTTCTGAATTTCCTGTTTGGCTGTTCGTATACTGAGTTTTACCGTGCACTGTACAGGGTTATACGGAAAGATAGTTTTGCTGAAAGGAGTTCATTGTACTCATCATTGGGAACAACCTCTAAGGCGGAGCAGACTTGCTTTGAAGAAACTGATTCACTCTATTCGATATATTTATAATAAATGTACATCCGGTATTATGACATATTTTTTTTATATACTTGAGGTTATTTAGTTCTCAACACACCAGGGGCTCACCACCTTTTGAATCGTTTGAAAGTGTTTTCGCAAAAGGAGTCGAAAATCGATAATATTTTTGAGCGATAACTCATGCGTATTTTTCATAAATATAGCCCAAGTTTTTGTAATAAAGGCAAGCAATTCTAATTCTTATCTCCCTTGTAACAGGGGCGTGCTCCCGCTCGAGCAGCGCGCTCGTCTTTGGGAGAAGCACCGCGCGCGCTCTCGCAAACAACGCGGCCACTCGTCCACCACGCCGCAGGACCTGCAAGCCGGACACAGCGTCACTATGAAGAACGCTCCTATGTACCAGACAGGCGCTATTGGTAAGTGCAAACGTAGAGTAGCCTCTGAATAGTTAATCCTTATTTTTTTTTCCTTTGTTTTAATTTTTTATTCATGACGAACGGATCTGAATGAAATTTGGTACACAGATAGCTTATGGGATACTTATCAGCCGACTTAAAAAAATAAAATGTGTTTTTATTTTTCAATTTTTGTTGCGCGGTTACTCCACCAATTATGAATTGATTTTAATGATTATCATAGTTGAGTAGAGATGGTCCCGTATAAATTTTATCGAAATCGATTCAGTAGTCAGGTTTCAAAATCACTGGGGAAAAAAATATGTTATCTAGGTAATCGAAAAAGCACGAATAAAAGCGAGATCTACAGTGATAGTCTTACAATGTGTCTTGTGTCCATAGGTTTCAACATGTCGACCGGCGTGCCCAAAGTGGGCGTACTCCAGAACGCAGCTTGGAATCTGTCCGACATGTGCCGGTTCAAACTGCTGCCCGCACCGCAGCCTGACCGCTCTGTCTCCGACAAAGACAAGAGGGAACTACAGGTATAATAAATACCTAACCTTGCTTTCGAAGACATATCCGGGTTCTTTTTCGTTGTAAAACTAGATAGTCTTAACTGATTTGTCCAACAGGTAAAAAAAACCTCATGTTCAAACTGTCTTCTTTGACACATTGTACAGTCATTAAAACAATAAAATTAACAGTACAACACATGTCTGGCTACGTCATTCCAATAACATATTTTTACCACGTTTTCTCTGCTTTGAAAAGATCGCCTGATACTACAGGGGTGTCTCCACGGTTTTTTTTAAATCCTTTCAAAGCAGAGATTAGTGAAAGATCTTAACACGGTAAAGTAAAAAAATACGGTACGTTTCTAATCAGAATACAGTAATGTTTGGACACCACTTCTTGGTGGCAATATATCTGATACTGTGACACCTATCTAGACGATCCCTTTCAAAGGAGATCTACCTCCTAGTAAAATCAGTATGTTTACGTTCAAATGTTTGATCATACCAACTAGCCAGAAACCGTCCACTGCTGGACGAAGGCCTCCCCCTTTATAGGAAGGTGTTGCCATAATCCCCACGCTTGGCTAGCGGCTTTGGGATCGCAGAAGGTTCACCACTGTTAACGGAGATAACGCAGCTGCCCATCTTCCGGTGGTTCTGGTTGCAGTTTTAGGACATACCCAGGTCCATGATGTTTGATCATGGCATGTTAACTCCACAGAACCAGTCCCCGCTGACTGTGTCGTCAGTGAAGGCGTCGTCGTCCAGCACGAGCAGCAAAGACGGCGGCAAGGACAGTAACAAGGACATGGCCGACCGGCTGGACATGCCGCCGCCGCCCAGTCCCGCTTCCTCCACCTGCAGCGACACCAGCACATCGCATAGTGAGTATACTGCCATAATACATCTAATGGGGATACACACTGCGGTTTTTTTCCGCTAGGTGGCGCATCGTCGATGCGGCCATAGTCATGAAATTTGTTTCTTTTTTCTACAATTTAATGGTTTTTCTCTTATTAGACTCTGATTACGAGCGAGAATCTGCATATACTGGTCTGAACAGCAATCCTTTGCCTTGCTAATTAAAGCTCTGTCCAACATAAAATGTTAACTATCTAGCACAAATCTATTTTCAGGCCGTCAACTGCATAGATTCTGAAAACAAGGCACATTACCCAGTATTTTTCCTTGGACTAGATTATCGACTACGCCCTCATCAAGAGTAGATAGAAATAAGCAACGATTAACAAGAAAACTTGATTTTGCCACATCCGGACCGCCGCAGGCGCCATCTGCTAAAAGTTTTGCCTGTGGAACCCCATTGATACTGCTTTTCAGCTGAGTTAGACGGACTCTGTGTGTGCTGTTGGGTGTGGGTTCGATTCCAACCCAGGATAAACGGAACGGATAAACGGAATGAACATATTTGTGTGTTCTGTGTATTATGGGTGTTATAAGTATGAATTTACAAAAAAGAAGTATCCATTTCCCAGAATATAGGATTTGCTTAGTTTGGGGCTAGATAGCGCGTGTGAAATGTAAACCAATATTTATTTAAAGTTGTTCGGACTATACAGGAACTCTTTTATTCACTCGATATTTATTCCTATTCGTAACTTGTGATGAAGCTTGCATATAGTGCTGATGTACATCTGATTGATCGATTGACTATGTTTTTTAATCGATGCAATGTTTATTTTTCTCCTCAGAGCGCGCCAAACGCGTGACAGTGCGCGGCGAGGAAGGATCATCAAACGACGGATCGAAACGCGACGAAGAAGAATGGCCGCTAAAAGAGGTCGTCTTCCTTGAAGACGTGAAGAGCGTCCCGCTCGGACGCGTACTGAAAGTCGACGGAGCGTACGCGGCCGTTCGCTTCCCTACGGTCACCAAAGATGGGAAGGAAGCTGCGCCGCTGTCAGCCGATGATTGGACGGCACTGTTGCAAGATTGCCGTCTTGTTCGTAAAGATGACTTAGTGGCAGTGAAGTGGGGAGCGGGAGGCGCGGCCGGACCCCGCGGGCCGGACTGTCTGCAACGCTCGCCGAGGAAGATAGCCCTGCCGGTTGATGTTCAAGTCGTTACTATCGCTGTGAGTAATGATTTATATTCTTAAAATTATTAAAAATAACAATGCAATAGTATATGCTACGTCAATTCAAATTAAATCGTCAAAAAATCATGAACTTTATTTGGCGGAAATGATTGTATGAAACTTGTGAAGGAAGTAACATGACTGCTTCTCCTCACAACTTATAACTTCAGAATCTTCGATACTGTACTGTATATTCTAGCGCCCAGACTCTAATGTTAAAAAAGGGTTTCGAGTAAATGCTGGCACGGAATATATAAAAGCGCTACAAGGTGCTGGAACAGGGAAATACACATTTACACAATATACCAGAAGCATGATGTTGATGGGTTCTGGGTATGTCCTAAAACTGCACCCATAACCACGCAGCAGAGTCCTCTCGGTTGACGGTGGTAACACTGCTATCCCCAAGCGTGGGGATCATGGCAACCTCCCACTTAATAAGGAGGGGGATGCCTTCGTCTAGTAGTGGAAGTATTATGGCTGATGATGATGATGTTGATTTATATTATGACTACCTGCTAAGCTCACCCAATGTTGTGTATACACAAATACACAACATTGGGTGAAACAAAACAACTTGTTGAAAAAATTGCTTTTCAACAAGTTCCTACCGTGTGATAAAATTTCCTGTGATTATCTTATTGTGCGGTCTTGTTTAGTTGGCTAGCTTCTAACGAAAAGCATTTAATTTGCCATCTCTACATTATGAGTTGATCTTGTGGTTTCACCAGGTGGATAGCCGCGGCGTTCACGCGGTAGTGCGGCGGCCAGGCGGCACGCTAGCTTACGCCGTGTACGCGGTCGGCACCACGCGCGCGCTCACCGACAGCGTGTTCCCCACTGACAACACCGCGCTGCTCGGACACTCCAACGGACAGGCGATACATTTAGCCACTGCTGCCGAGGTGAGTCAAGAACTTAGGAAATCGTACTTAAGGTATCGATACTTTAGTCATAAGGGTTTATGAAGACGCGGTGCGTGTAGCGTTGAGTTGTGTTTCGTCGTGCGGTAAATTCAAACGTAGCCATGAGAGCGTTCACACAGAGCGTTTAAAAAGCGCAGTGCGTTTTAGTTTCGCCACACTACACGCGCCGCAGAACGTCAAGCGTCTCCATAAACGAGATATAAAGGAGGCTTAATCTTAACTATTTACCTATTTTATCTATTCAGCCCGTATCCGTGTCCCGCTGCTGGGTATCTTCTAGTTCACGCCATCCTTACTGACCATCAGGCTGTTGGTCTGCCTCTGTGTTTTCGCCCGTTTCGGGGATACCACGTATACATATAAATATAATAGATACATACAGAGAAATTACTGGGTATGAAGAGATTTAACATCTGTTATCTCAGTGTGACGAGCGCAGTGCAGTGCAGCACAGGATGTGTTCGCAAGTTCACAATTCTGGCACTGCTACTGTTAGTGGCAGGCTTGACGCTTACCACCAGGCGAATGTTTTGCTCTTCTCGTCACTTGATAGTATAAAACTATTTTTTTACCGCTAACTGTGAAATGGTAGTATGTATATATTTTGTTACGGAACGTTGAAACATGTGTTGCCAATGTTACAGGGCAGCGAGCCGGTGGTGGTGATGCTGGACGGCAACAGCGCGCTGTACGCGGTGGCGCGCGACTGCGTGGGCATGGTGCGCGAGCCGCCGCCGCTCAACCTGCCGCCGGCGCGCGCGCTCTCTGCGCACGCGGTGCCGCTCACGCCGCACACCGCGCACCACGGCCATCACACCGCACTCAAAAGCCAGGTATATAATAAACATACTACATTATTACATTCCTACTCCACTACAGTTCCAAAACTTATTTATTATTCATAAAATAATACACCTTATGTACTAACCAGTTTGATTTTAATCCTATCAGTACAATCATTGTAACTTTTATTTTATTTTGCAAGCAGAAACCTCATACAACATTTTTTGTTTGAAGCTTAAATATTTATGTATATAATGATAATGTAACATTCGAAATCAATTTTGATCATTTGAAGACCTTCATCGTCAGCCATAAAACGTCCACTGCTGGACGAAGGCCTTTATAGAGGGGTTTGAAGACCCTTAATAATATAAACTAGAAAAGTATTTGGTTTTTAAAAGACATTTTGTTTAAAAGAAACCAGCCATAGGCAGAATATAAACGGACACGTCAACGCTCGGTCGGCTCGCAGCTCGCAACAGGAACCTGTTATAACATACCTCCTGATATCTGCAGTATTCCAGTTTTCGTCTTACCACTAAACCTGACTGAAGGTGCTTTCTCCCTGCAGAGTAAACAGGCCAAAGTCAAAAATTAACTCTTTAGCCCATTTCTACCATCCTTCCTTCATATGTGATGAACTTTGTTATCTGAAATCTACTCGACCACAGGTGATTTGGTCCAGTCTGTTTTTATAAAATTCTTTGTCTAAAAAGATGTGTCTTGGTTTAAAGTTTGTTGACAGGCTAGTAAACGTAAATGATCCTATTTTTGTCTATGGTTTGTAAAATAAATCTGGTATAAAATATGGCAGGTGGCCCTGATAATAATGGTCCCGGAGCCACAGCTGATGATGCCGCGAGTACTGCGCTGCGACCTCGATGGGATCCGACAGCTACTGCATCAACTCGAGTCTGACACTAGCAGTAAGTTTAACATTATTCTATACAATGTTTTTGTTCTTTTTTTTTATGGTGCTCATTCATGACCCAAATTTCAATACAATCTAGCTTAATTAGGCTAATAAGTAATTTGGTTCTAAAGCTACTTGGTATTAATATTACTAAGAATGTGTCCAATAACACGTTTTGTTGTCTCTGGGGAAGTTGCTGATATACAATGTGTACCAAAAAGGTTCAAGATTACTGAATAGTTGTTCATAATGAAGAGAACATGTCGTGGGATGCACGACATGTTCAGTATTGTTGAACCTTTTTGTTACACATTGTATATCAGCAACGCGAATACCGTTCTGTATGACGTTAAATTTAACGTACGTGTCGGTATAGCCGATTTATTTGTCGATTTTGAGAAAATACCGTTTTTTTCGTATTTTACTGTTTTAAAAGTCAAATTTATCGATCGTTAGGAACGGTACTCACGTTGCTGTTCTACAATTCAACTTATCGTAAGATATCCGAATTGTATTATGAGGTCATGTTTAGATGAATACCATAACTAGCAATTTCTGATTAAATATTGATGTGTATGGTTTTGTTTCAGAGCAACAGATCTTGTCCATACTACAGGAGCGTTGCGACGGCAACCGAAATATACTTCATGCCTGTGTGCATATGTGCGCGCCCACTTCCAACAAGGAACCTGATCTAGGTGAGTGGAATCGATGTTCAATTTGAAGAGGTTTCACATCTAATATCTCAGGGTGACGAGCGCAGTGCAGCGCAACATTTTGTTCACGAGTTCACAATTCTGGCAAGCTACTGTTATGGGCAGGCGTGATGCTTACCACCAGCCCAGAATAAATAATAGTACTACGTTAAATAATAGTACTATGTTATTGTATAGCCACCAGGCTAATTTCCCGTAAGTCTCGTCACAAGTGCATTAAAAAAAAATCTCGTAAGATTTTTACTCCGTTTTGCCAGTCCCAATCTGATCCGTTCGTAGAACCTGTGCAGAAAAAATACTGTCGTGGCCAAAAAAGGGGACTAACGTTACGCTTTTTTATAAGTAATCCACCCCTTACATCTAGCAAATATCATACTTATTAGCTGTTATGCTAACGAACAAAATCGACATTTAAGCACTACAGTTATCCTCAAAAATCAAAACAGTTCTCTCCTTACACACACTCGTCGCCTAACCACTGTAGTGTAGCGAGCAGCTGGAGCAGATTTCTGTTATTTCATACGTTCGTCCAGGTTTTGGTCCAACACTAATGTTGACTCGATTCAATCAAATTGAAATTCCGGTCAGTGGCTCACTCACGCATAAACTCATCCGTGCTCTAAGTGAGAAAATAGCTGCATAGCAAATTTAGGAGGTAGTTCAAAAATTGACGTATACTTACTGTGGGTACTATGTTGCCGCACAGGGAGTATACGTAGCAAGTATAGTTTGTTTTTTTTTTTTTGTGTATCTTTTTAGTTTTATGGTCTCGGTCTCGTAGGTCTCATACTATGTATCTTCTTTGATATCATAGGTTTAGTCTTAGATTAAATATAACCCTAGTTATCCTTCTTATAGTGATCTAGGTATATAACTTACTTTTAATTTTATTATATTACTACTATAAATTTTTTAATGTTTCTCTGAATGGAAGAACCTGGAGCCCACGACACAGGTCACCCTAGTGTGGGATCCAGGGTACGCCGAATGTTATTTGTTTTTCTTTTGTTGTCTTCTTTTTTGTTGTTTTCTTTCGGTATGTCTAAAATGTAAATTTTTATGAACAATAAACTATTATTATTATTATTATTTATTAATTTTTTAAATTTGATATTTAGTAGAGAACGCGTCAGCACAAAATGCAACGAGTGGTGCCCCGGGAGTGGTGGCCGGAGGCGCGGGCGGCGTCGGCGGCGGCGGCGAAGAGGCCGTGCCTGCTATATCGTGGCCGCCGGAGACGTTCGAGACATCCGGTGACGAAGATAGCCTCATGGGACTTACTAATAACGGGTGAGACTTCCGTGATCTTCATTGTCATACTTGGATGCCTATAATGTGGGTGGGGTGGGTACCTATAATCTATAGTAAAGTTATACTACCGTAGCCCTGCTTGTATAAAAATATTCAATAGGTTTTAACTCCTATAGTTACTACTGAAATGTTTAAAAGACCTGCTTTTACTAACTAAAATATGCAGTCGTGTTTTTACTTGTGAATCTTTCGTCAGTGCGATGTTGGCAAAGGTGGAGGTAAGTTGGTGTTGGAAGGTGGTGGAGGATAGCACGCATTAGTAACAAACATTTATATAAGAAGAAAGATAGGTTAGAAATAATGGTCCGGGTGAAAGAACAGAGAAACTACTATGTTTTTTAACGCATAGACAGTAAGACCTCTGTCTATCATAGAGAGAGTAACCAATAGAGGATGTCACATATTTCTACTTCACTCGCACAATAAAGAGACACAAATGTATAGGAGAGAGTCACAGCAACACCATTTTTTGTCCCTCACAGCATGCCGGTTTCAAGGTCTGCCACTCAAGTTGCGAAACAAACTTTGACACATCGACATGTATCGATACGATTCGTATGTTTGTTGTTAGCTTGCCATTGGCTTGCCAGCTTGCATTACGCACACATTGACATAATATTTTGTCTCAGTCGAGGTTACACAGTACCTTCGTCTATTAGTTACTCCGTATACACTGTCTATGCATTAAAAACATAGAAATACCCAAAGTGGAAACACTCCATATAAAAAATATTCAAGAGAAAATACTCCCTGAGACATTAATAATAGACAAAATGAAGATGACCAGAATATAACTTAGGTCTCTACTTTATATCTATCTCATTCGCATTTAACTATGGTTCTGGTTGCTTGCGCTCGCACTGTTAATTGCTTTCCATATCGCAGACGCTTTATCGATATTAACATTCGACGTAGTAAATGGCAGTAACGTGTCCTGCACATTTCAGAAAACTGTCCAATAGTGGTACGAACACCGGAGGTGCCGTGAGTGCTGATCCCGCGGAACGTCGCGCCAATGCGCTGGCCGCGCTGCGGGCGCTTTGTGAGAGCTCCCTACTACAGCCTTACCTCATGCAGCTGCTTACTGCCAAGTAAGACCATTTGCTTTTATGTGTTTTGCAAGAACTCTTTAGATAGTATGCTAGTTGATGCCCACTGTTTAGCGACCTCTTGCACGGCTATCCAAGTGTCTGCTGGTTTTAGGGACTACTGTTTGCCTATAGCATTATAACTGGATTTATTCCATTCTTATGTTAGTTTTTCTTCAGCCTAGTGTTAGTGCCTAGGTTTAATAAAAATAAAAAACTTAACCTGGTGGTGATTTTTTAAATACTTATTATCTCTGCGAGTAATTTTGGTTGCGCGCGGTCAACGCATTTGCCATTTTCAAGTGGTTTTGAAGTGGTACCAAGTCAAGTATTTTACCACCGGAGGACTGGTAGCAGCGGCCTCTTGGTTAACGTTGGGAGCATTCTCTTATCCATAAGTCGCCTCCTGAGGGTGGGGATTGTGGCAAATTCTTCTATTAAGGGGGAGGCAGGTCCAGCAGTGGACGTGTTCTGGCTGATGATGGGGTCTTGAAGTGGTGAAACTTTCTCATACTTATCTTGTACATACTAGGCCAAAATGTTCTATACTTCTTGATATACACTTCCAAATATGTATTGACACCTATTTCTCAGAGATGGGTTGGGGCAGACCCCTTTAATGGCTGCAGTAGCGGAGCGCGCGTACCACGCGGCTCTAGTGATACTGGACGCGATCCGCGCGTGCCCCGACACGGACGAGCCGACGCGCGCCGCGGCCATCTTCCCGCCCAACGCTCACCCCGACCACTCGCCGCTGCTCGTGCTCTGCTGCAACGACACCTGCAGCTTCACTTGGACTGGACAGGAACATATCAATCAGGTATTATTATTATTCTTATAACTGGCCCACAGAAGGGCTAGGACGATTCCACGAGTAAATTCTCTTATTTAAATTGCTATTTCTGATTAACGACATGACAAAAAGAGTTGGCGGTATGAGCTCGACTTCCACTGCACTGGACCACCAAAGCACTCAACCGTGAAAAATGGGAATCGCTTTTATTTTCTTTTTTCCTGGAATATGTTTTTGAATTTCTTCCACAGGAAGGGCATTTTTGTCATTTCATTACATTTTTGTTTTTACAATCTGTAACAAAAAGGTTCAACAATACGAATATGAAGGTAAGCTTGTACTCGTCATTATGAACAAGTTTTACTATGGGGCCAAACCGGAAATCGCGCAAAAAAAAAAACAGCTGGTCTATACAAAAAACTCATTGACTTTGGACAAAATGTATGGAACAACTGTTTTTTTGCGCGATTTCAGGGATAGCCCCATAGTAAAAGTTGTTTATAATGACGAATACATACATACCCTTCAGTATTGTTGTTTTTTTTTTTTTTTTTAATCTTGTTGACCCTTTTTGTTACACATTGTATAAACTAGTGGGTTTGCGTTTGACCGCCATTACGCCTAATGTTAATCGAAGATGCGGTTTACAATGGAGCACGCAACACACAAACAACAATTAGATAAAGCAATGTTAAATAAGGGATTTATACGTATTTTAAGAAAACTGTATTTGAAATTAGAATTATTCTCCAATTATTACAGATATACTTTAGGGTAAATTCACTAAAGATTGTTTTTATTTGTTTAGGATATATTCGAGTGCAAGACATGCGGGTTGACCGGATCATTGTGCTGCTGCACTGAATGCGCTAAGGTAAACATTATCAATTTTAAATCTTTTCTCCTTATGATTATGGTAACATTTTGAGTGGAAATCATTTATTGTAAGGAGAAAATGCAAGAAAATAACGTCGTACTTACAGCATTATTTGAACAATTTAGAAGTATATTTTGAGTTACATACTTCTTTGTTCCAGGTGTGTCATAAAGGACACGACTGTAAGCTGAAGCGTACGTCTCCCACTGCGTACTGTGACTGTTGGGAAAAGTGCCGTTGCAAGGCGCTCGTCGGAGGCAACTGGGCCGCTAGATGTGATCTGCTCGCACGATTGGCTAAAGACACTCATCTCGCTACACATTTCAACTCAAGGTAAAATCATATTTTATAATAGTATGAGAAGAAATGTCTTTAGAGGTGCATCTCGTCATTTTGATGACTGTAGGTCACTTAATATTTCCAAAAAAACCTTGACACTTGATCGTATTCAATCTCACAACAAGCCTAAGCATTTTTACTAAACCCTTAATCTTAGTATGTAGGAGAGCATTGGGATGTCAAACATTCCGATGCGACGGCGATGTTATTTGCAGTTGCAGTGTCCTTTCCAAATATCTCTTCTAGATTCAGCGATGAGAAATTGTACGTTCTGCTATTATGACTTTCGCAGCTTTCGAAGTAGTCGTCGTCGTCAGCCATAAGACGTCCACTGCTGAACGAAGGCCTCCCAATAGAGGGGTGTCGCCATAATCCCCACGCTTGGCAGGCGGCTTTCACCGCACCCTATTGAGGGGGAGGCCTTCGTTCATCAGTAGACGTATCCTGGTTGACGATATAGTCAATTAAATAACGCACAATTGAGTTGACACAGAGATTTTTCTGGAATAAATTTTAGATTACCATAAAGTTTGAACATGTTATAGGGGCGAGTCGATCCTGCTCTTCCTAGTGCAAACAGTAGGTCGACAAGCAGTGGAGCAGCGCCAGTTCCGAGCGGGCGGCGGGCGCGGGCGCGGGCCCCGCAAGCAGCCCGGCTCCGACGCTGAAGTAGACGCGCCTGATCACGACCTCGAGCCGCCGCGCTTCGCTAGGAGAGCACTCCTGCATCTGCTCAGTGAGTATAAACCACCACTGAAATGTTTGCTCCAACCGAGCATACACACATTAAACCCTTTGTCATCTGAGTCACGGTAGTAGGTAAGGTTTTATGGGTTATGTGCCAATTTATTTTATTTATTATCGGCAGAACGCACAACACACAGGTATTTAGATGCTTTCAGTCGATCCATCTTATGTGGCAATTTTCTTGTCACAAACATGTTCTTATGGTTTGTCTAGTAAAATTGCTCGCGTTACGGTACAAAAAAAATTACATGCTTGCTTTTTATACAGTATAAAATTGTGTGCACTACTTTAATACAGATTTGTGATGCATAGCCTTGGTTAGGAAGGCTTTTCCAGAATCTTCAATATCATTTGTGTCAGTAATTTAGTTTGACATATGAACAACAGAAACAAGTAATATCGCATGCTCTAGAATAAGGGGTCAGTTATATGCAGGATGTGTACGAAACCCGACTTGAGAATCTGTATAAATGAACATAACATTACATGCAAGCAGCATTCAGACTGTATATAGTTAGAATAAATGAACAAAGACGATGACGATGTGACTCCACAAACGTAATATGGAAGCTTGAAAATCTTACTATGTCAAGTCAAATATCTTCGGATCGCGAAGTTGGTATAAAAGATTTTGTTCAAACTGTAACTTAAGCATAATTTGGGTTAAGTTGGGGAACAAAAACAATATTCAAACTGGAGCATACATTCACAGACGACTGGCCAGCGGTGGAGGCAGCTATGATGTGCGGAGCTTCCTCCAGTGGAGACCCTGAGCGCCCGGGCAGCCCTACCTCGCAGTCCGGCACTACGCTACTTGACAAGTTCACACATGCGCTTGTCGTTAAATGCACCAATGAAGTTAGTATTATCATTATTACAAACGCCAAAGTATTTGTGGTTTTCTTTGTATTTTCAACGTCGTACTGTAGGAAATATCTACGTAATCTTTTACACAAAAAGTTGAAGGCTCGGATAGTTGAGGGGGTTAATTTCTTTCTGGGACCCAGGAAATTAACGGGTGCTTAAGTTTAGGAGTGTTTAGGCGTCTCCATGTGGGAGACCGCAGTGCGCAACTAGTTTCATTTTAATAACATTTTATTCCATGGTCGTAAAAAGTTTTAAGAGAGGAGTAATATTTTGCGCGGATCGAGACAAATCTAAGAAATAAAATCTATTTTTTGTTTGAGTTTTTTGTTTGTTTGTTGATTCAGCAAATTCTTTGTGTTATGCAGATGTTAGACACTCTGCTGCACACCCTGATCCGTGAGCAGCAGAACGACACGGTTCCGGGTCGGGCCGAGCGCGCTCGAGAGGTCGCGCGTCGGTTCGTGCGCTCCGTCGCCAGAATATTCATCATATTCAGTATTGAAATGGCGCCGGGAGCAGCTAAGAAAAAAGGGTGAGTTTCAATGACATTGTAATTTTTTTAATGTTGATTCGATTTTAAATCACAATTTCGTAGATAACTGAACTTGACATTATTTGTGTAATGGTTTGAATCAAGATTCTATAGATGAGTTATATACAAAAGAAAGACAACAACATCCTTTTCCATCCAATAAGTTTAGTATATTTTTGTTTTATTTATACGGGAATACTCACGTTTAATTAAATCGGATACTCCGACTATAGTTTCGATCACATCCGGTGACCTTTTTCAAAGAGTGAAAACAGACCCGACGCGCGGGCAGCTGCGTCCTGCTTAGCACGCTTTAAACCACGTCAGTTTTCATAATAAAAAGTTTAGTATATGTAGAATGTTTAACACTGTTTTAAACGGTAGTACAGTTTTATGATTAATTACGGGATAATTGCCGTGATTATGTTGTGAAATGAGCTCCCGATATTTCGGCGCAGTGGCATGCACCATGTTCAAGGGCAGACACACACAAACAACATAATCACAGTAAATATCCCGTAATTAATCAGATAGCTGTAGTATATATTTTTTGTAATATTGTATAATGGGGATCCACACGTAAAGCTCATCGCAGAGGGCGCCAGCGGTGAGATGGCTGCTGTTAAATCGTTATCGCTATGTTTACATGAGTTTTTTGTTACTTTTGTAATATTTGTAATATTTTTTTTTAAATATTATTCATTCACGTGACGAGACGAGCAAGACTTTCGCCTGGTGGTAAGCGTCAACGCCTGCCACTAACAGTAGCAGTGCCCGAATTGTGAACATGCGAACACAATCCTGCGCTGTACTGCACTGCGCTCGTCACCCATATTAGATGTAAAATCTCTTCATACCCAGTAATTTCTCTGGTAACATTGCCCTTCAAACCGGAACACAGTAATGCTTGCACACTACTACTTGGCGGTTGAATAACTGGCAAAGGTGTGGTACTTCCCCAGGCGGACACTGCAGTAGAGTCCGACCACTACAAAATTATAGTTATAGTTAATATTCCGGCAATATCTGTTATGCTGTGTCGCTACAAAATCTTTGCGACACGAATAGCCTTTTCCCAATTTTTTTTTTATTTTTTTTGTCTTCCGGAAATAGGTTTAAACCTGGTTATTACATCCTGGCACACAGAGGCATTTTTCAACAAAACTACAATTTGCTGAATTATAGGTTACTAAATGTAAAGAGCTGACAGTTTCCAATGGCCATGTCGACGATACGCCATCTGGCGTGAAAAAATGGCAGTGAAGATCCCCACTGACGACAAGATAACTTTGTTGATGGTTTAAGTTTGAGCGCCATAAACCAGTAACTCTATAGATTTTCTTGTAGTCCGCTGTCGATAACGTCATCCCTGGTCCGCTGCCGGCGCGTATTCGCCGCACTAGTGGCCCTAGCAGTTGAAGAGCTAGTCGAAGCGGCGGACTCGTTACTGGCGCCCGTGAGACTCGGCGTGGTGCGTCCCACCGCGCCGTTCCCGCTCGCCACAACATACGTCGACCTCGTGAACGGAAGCGAGGACTTGTTCGGCGTCGAGCCTTTATCTACTACACACGCTCGGCTTACGCACTCGCGCAGGTATGTAAAATTTTAAGTAAATCCTTTTTTATTTTACTCGCCTGATGTTAAGCGTAGATGCGTCCTAGATGGAGCACGCTTGCCTAGAAGTAACCGATTCACTCGCAAATTGAAGACACGCAGATTGTTGAAAATTAACATATTAATGTGATTTCATAAATTTTTCTACAAGTTTTCTCATTTTCTGTACCTTTAGTATGAATTTTAATACATAATTATGTTTATCACCGGGACTTAATCGCGCACAATTCAATTTATTTTTATTTATCTCGACGTTTCGACCATGTTCCAATGGCCGTGGTCACGAGCTGACCGAGTTTTAATACGTTTACTATATTTCGTATTATTGTGTTTTACAGTATTATTTTTTTCTAAAACGTATGGGGCCCGAAAATATGCTAATTTAGTACACCTTAATGATGAGAAAAATGAGAACTGGGCTTAAAATATACAATGCTCTTTAAACTGCAGAATGCAAAATCATTACCAAAATGTTATTCTTATTCTCTTGGTTGGTACAGAGAGTCCAGCGCGGCGGGTGGTCGCAGCAACGGTGGAGGTGGAACATCGATGGGTAGTTCCACATTAGTCCCGGATCGGTCTTCCACTCCTGTCGCCACCGAGTACGCAGATGACGGCGTTGGTGAAGCGCTAGGCGGAGATGACGACGCTTCCGAGACGGACGAGCCTAATGCGCCCGCGCCTGTGCCGCCGCCTGACAATCATCATGACGACGCGATGCCCGACCGGTATGGAAAGATTAATAAAAATATACGTATTCATGGCTATTTGATTTTCTTAGGACACTATCTGATCAAGTCTATAAAATATGGCGCATTCCCAAAAAAACCGGAGAAATTTTGTCTCGTTTTCAGAAAATCCAATGTTCCTTTATGACTTGTAATTCACCGAGACGCGTTACTTTTACTAGCCCTGTATTCTAAACCCAGTGGAATCGAATTCGATTTGAAAACGACTCTCGTCTTTTGCATTAAGAATGACGGAACACATAGTGTATTAATTTCCGAGTGGAATCCTTTCAGCAGGAGTATTCACAACTCAATCAGAAAGGTTTCCGTTCGGATCCACATTATCCGTCTCACTCTTATATATTCAGGATGACAGAGGCGGAGAATGTGGATCCGAACGGCAACCTTTCCTATGGAGTTGTGAGTACCCCTACTGATTGGATTTTAAATACGGAAGTAGGGATTTAATATTTGAATGTTTCGCAAGAGTAATAATCAGTCAAGTAAAGCATTATTCTAACATTTGAATCATATTTTTTTAGTGGCCAAGAAAACCACGTCGTCGTAGAAAACGGCCAAGAGCGTCAAGAGGGAGGCGAGAGTGAGAGCGAGCTCGACCTTCTCGCGGAAGTTGAGACGGAAAGTGACTCGGACGACCAGGACAACGCCGAGTCGGCGCAGCGCAGCGTGCAGACTGGCGCGACTCAAGGCTCCGACGCTGGTACGTACAATCGCCAGACTGGACTATCTACAGCTTTTTATTATTCCAAAAGATGTAATTATGGTAATCTTACATGCGAGTAATGTGTTTATATATCCGTGAATAATGTTAATGGTGATTACTCCATTATGTACTTTACTACACTACTAATCGCTTACCAGAATATAAGTGATATCCATATTGCTCGCTTCCTATCGTAGTGATGTCCCAACGCGTGGAGTATCGCGTCAGTGCGGGGCCAGCTACTAAAACAGCAAATCGTCTATAACGGCTAACACAATCTAACGGTATCTGAGAGTGATATAAAAAAAATAATTCATGCTTAATCACCTTTTTTAATAGTCCACTGCTGAACCTGGCTGGTTGACGTTTGTTTCTTGTTTGTTTGAGCGTTGGCCTTACAATGTCCGTTCGACTAAATAGAGTAACCTTGTTTCAGGTATAGCATCGCTACTGTTGTATCCGGAGGATGAAAGCGGTGACTCGACACAGCCTGAAGACGAAGACTCTGAGGCGGGCGAGACAGACGAGCAGGTACTTTAGATGGAAAAAAAACAGTGGTCATTCTTCACACAGCGCCATCTAGCCCCAAATTAGCTTGTAATATGGAAACAAGATAGCTGATAGGATACTTATATATATATATTTATGTAAATCACACTTATAATATATACTACACCCAGACAGAACAAACAAATGTTTGCCCTACTTTTTTTTAAATTGTTTTGTTGTGGAACTCGTTTGTCTTAAGCCGAACGAAAGACTTATCATTTGCTCGTTTAGCCCCCAAGAAGGAGCATGAGTTCTGACTATACTATACAATAAAACTTAATTTTCAAGAGAATTAATGAGCTGTAAGTTCCTATTCCATCTACCACAGATGTCACAGATCACAGATAAACAATATTGATACAGTTGTTTTGTTGTAGGACGCGGAGCCCGAGACGCCACTCCATGACGGCGAGTCGCTGGAACGCCGCGCTGCGCCGCCGCCACGGCCCAACCTGGCGCCACATTCCATGCAGTGGGCGATCAGGTAACTTTACGTCGCCAAGAACGTAAAGACGCTGACAATAGCTGATCCTCCGCGCGTCTGTGGTCTCTGTCTAATTACATAGGTAAAAAAGAGAAGCCGGCGCCCCGTTTCGTAACAGTAATTTTGTTGGAAAATAATTAATTGTAATAAAGTTATTGCCTAAGAAAAAAAACTAGTTCAATAGTAAGATAGATTAAATTACTACTCGTAACCTTTGCTAATTTTGGTTATGTGTCTTCATACAAAAATATAAAGAAATATTTACTTAGAAATTAGTTTTTAGAGGTTATTTAACGGTTTTTTTCCATCAAAAAAATTATTCGCAATCGTGTTTTTGAAACAATAGCCAACTAAGAAATAAGATCTAGATTAACATGAAATTTTTTCAGTGCTTTCGAATTTGTGCATTTGGCAAATCATTAACCCCAATGAAGCCAATTTGGGTGTACTCATGCTCTTAATGTTACTGATATACACTATTCAAGTTTATATGAGTTTCGGATGATTTCTTCGGTGTGAGTAACTGTGTCATCTGGCACTTGGGGTTACCCAAGAACCACTACACTGTTGAATTATGAACTTTTGTAAAAGGGCTGAGATTGATTATAGTAGTGATATTCCTCAGTTTAAACACCTGTCGACAGGCACCTAGTGATGTGTTCCCCCAGCCTAACTTATAGATAGATAGAAAGAAACACTTTATTGTGTACACCAAAAATAACATTACAATAAAAGAAAGAACCTTAAGAACTAGTGCCACAAGTGGCGGCCTTATCGCTAACAGCGATCTCTTCCAGGCAACCATGGATTATTAACTTATGAGCCAGTGCTCATTCCAGGCTTGTGTGTTTACCACCTTAGACCATACCGTTAGCCTACAGCTATACCCTATACCTATAGCTACACCCAATCAGAAAGGTTTCGATACGGAAACTACTCCACCGTCTCTGTGAGACGGAGAGAGAGTGTGTAGTTTTCGTATTCTGAACCCAATTATGGTTCAAAAAATGGGGCTGGTGTGGTGCTGATAAACAAAAAATAAAAACCCCAAACCTCAAAGCCTATTTCTTTGCCACTACTTGAAATATTTTCGTAAAAAAATAATTCCTGGACCTGGGTTTGCTCAAAACAGCATCCAGGACCACCGGAGGACGGGCAGCAGCGTCCTCTCGGTTAACGGTGGTGAACATTCTGTGATCCTTAAGCCGCCTGCCGATCTTGGTGATTATGGCAACTTCCAGCAACGGACGTCTTCTGGATGATGTTTTTTTTTTTTACAATCTAGTGACGAGACGAGCTGTACGTTATGGACAGGTGTGACGCTTACCACCAGGCGTAAGCGTCACACTTACCCATAACAGTAGCAGTGCTAAAATTGTGAACATATATGCGAATACAATCCCGCGCCGCACTGTACTGCGGTCGTCACCCTGAGATATTAGATGTTAAATCACTACTGCTTGGGGTTGAATAACTGGCAAAGGTGTGGTTCTTCCCCAGGCGGACTCTGCAGTAGAGTCCTACCACTAATAAAATTTGATGATGTTTTATTATTATTGCGTAGATCCCGCGAGACGTCCCGCGGCACGGCGAGCGGCACCAGCGGCGTGCGGCTCACCGGGAACTCGTCCCTGGTGTTCATCGACCCGGCGTCGCTGCGGCGCTCGGCCGCCGCCGCCGCCGCCGCGGGCGCGCACGACCCGCACTCCACCTCCACTACCGCCGCTTGTTTGGCGAGAGCTTTTGGTAATTTCATATGTGCTATGTATCTTATGCTACTGAGTGAGAGTGTAAATTAGAGTAACAAAATCAAAGCTATTCAAGATTTATTAATTGATAAACAAGACAATACACATTTGCATTGTATAGGTGACAATTAGATCTAGGTTGGTACTGTAAATATGACAATTGAGCTGATCTCATTTGCTCGTATTCGCGTTTGGTGGGTAATTATAGAGACCTTGTATGCAGCTTTGAAGCGGAGGATAATATGCGTGTAAAACATTTCCGTTCTTTTGTTAAATTAAAATCACACCACGGGCTTTTCGGTGAAGGTAAACATGAGGCCTGCGTACGTCCGGAGACGAAATCAATAGCGTTTGTGAAAATGCCAACACGCACCGGACCTATAGGCCGGATAGATCCACCAGGCAGTGGGGTGTTAAAATGTTAATTCGGTTAACAAGTATCTTCCTTTCTATAAGTAGAATACCATTTCACCCAACAGGTATAGTGATCCGACAAATAGCTGACCTACTGTGGGAGTACGAACGAGTGACGCTGTCGCTGCCGCGAATGATCCCTCTGTCGTACCGCGAGGCGCTGCGGCTGCAGTGCTACCTCGAGCGCCAGCTCAAACCCACGTGGGACTGGCTCGTCACCGTCATGGACGCTACTGAAGCACAACTCAGGTAAAGACACGAAAAAAATTACGTGTATTTGTTAAGACTACTTTCCGGCCTCGTAATAAAATAAATACTAATATGTCTGATTGACACGTGTGATTGAGGATTTTGTGACACACTCACACACCAATAGGTAACTGAATATAAACTTTTTTCCCTGATTACCCCTTTCCCCTTGCTCAGCACTGTGAATTTCGGTCGTCAGGTTTGGCGCCTCTCTGACGACGAACAACGCCAGCACGTCGACAGACACGACCCGCGCGGCCGCGCCCGCCGCCCGCCGCGTCACCTCGCTCACTTCACCCGCTACCAGGATCATCGGCTTCTCCGAGGCACCCAGAGTTAGGGAACGCGATCAAGGTACAAACAACATACTATAAAATTCTGTATTTGCAATAGGCTAGATGACTGGTTTTTGTTATTGCCCTATTAAAATGTAGCCTATAAATATAGCTGATTAATGAAAAGAAAATGAAAGCTGATCAAAAATAAGCACCTTATAAGCATTTTAATATCATGCTAGACAGAGAGAATAAACAGCAAATCGTGACGTCACTTCTCTGTACGCCATATAAATTCTATTCTGACAAGTAAGGCGTGACGTAATATTTTGTTTTGTGGGAAAGGGACAGAGTTGTCTCTAACAAAAACTTTAAACGCTCATATATTAGAACATTATTAACCGAATAAAATTATTTTTTCAGTAAACATATTATATTTACTTAAATTCTTCATCAAAGCTATTGGTTTCAAAGATATAAACATCAGTCATCTAGCCTATTGTAGCTCACAAAAAGCGATACTTTATTTAGGCTTACAGACGCCGGTCGCTAGTGTCTATACAATGTATAACAATAAGGTTCAACAATACTGAAGGGTATGTATGTACTCATCATTATGAACAACTTTTACTATGGGACCAAATTAGAAATCGCGAATAAAAACAGCTGATCCATACATTTTGTAAAAGGTCAATGAACCTTTTTGTATGGAACAGCAGATTTTTTTGTTGAATGTTGAGTATTGTTGAATCTTTTTGTTACTTTGTTGGTCGGTTTTTTCGCTAGTTACAAATTGTTCATAATCGTTTCCAAAATTAGCATGCAAGTAAGATTGTAGCAGTCAACATTAGAATGGATTGACATTATCTTTGTTGATAAACTTGCCAATATGAACATGGAATGGAAAAAAAGTTGGCCATATCATAGATTTTAATCTGTGTGATTTTGTATCTGAGAATATTTCTGATCAAGTTACATTAAATTAACTCGAAAGCATAGACATGTGCATATTAAACATGCATATTTATCTGACTGTTCCGTAGACTTTGGTGGTAGTAAAGTTTAGAAAAGGGTGGATGTGGGCTTTGGAGATTATCACGTCTGCTTGTATCCCATACCTCAGGAGGGACTAAAACTTGTGCGCAGACTATAGATCTGTCTATCTATTTATCTATGAATAAAACTATCTATCTAATCTTAAATGTGTGTAATTGTGTCGTAGGCATAGAAGCGGGCAGCGCGCGGCGCGAGTTCCTGGCGTACTGCCTGTCGCTGCTGCGCGCGCACAGCGGCGAGCACGCGGAGCAGCTGCCCGTGCTGGACGTGGCCGCGCTCAAGCACGTGGCGTACGTGCTCGACGCGCTCGTGTACTACATGCGCGCCGCGCAGCCCTCCCCGCACCACCACCACCATCTCTGGACGCCGGTGAATAGCGACTACTCCAACTTACACACACACTAGTCCTGTGTCGATCGTGATTGAACGAATCAAAACGATCGAATCGCGCTCTCTGCGTGAGTGATCGAAGCGCGGCCCAAGATCCGCGGCACTTGCCTTCCCATTCATAACGATCTTCCGATCTGCGACCGACCGAGAGACCGAGACCGAATGAATGACCGGCGATTGATACAACACCGACCGGTTTAGTCTCGGTTTTCTTCGATCAATCTCGGTGAAATTGCGTATCTAAATTCAACTCTATATTAATAGCCTTAAGCCTTATTTTTATTTGTAGGTTCGGGAGACCGATTACCGACGTTTTGATCGAATCTTTTTGCTCGGTCACTTGGCTCGTTGATTACGAAATATCGAGATCTCCGACAATGACCAACCGACACAGGACTAACACACACAGACCTCCTTCCATATCCACCCCCCGACATTGATCGAAATAGATTACGTCTGTCCTTCAATCTGTAACAAAACGTGCCATTTTTTTTCTACTTAACGATGAATAGAAACGTTACCATTAGCACTCCCTCGATACAATTTTTGGCACGCGAAGGACATACACGCGCGTCATCAAAGTCAAAGTAGCGATAAGACCGCCTTTTGTGCCTATATGTGTATTAATTTTGTTATATTATTTGTGTGGTGTTAGTGATATTGTATTTTAATCGTGGTGTTCACTTGCAAGGATTCTATTATGTGTCCTAAGACTTGTAAATCACTGGACACAACGTACTAACGTGCCTTATGGCATTGTACTGTGTCCTGTATTCTATCAGATGAACTCTCAGCCTATCAACTAAGTTCCTAAGTTTTTTATTCAGCAGATGTTATCTTGGCATGTCACCTTGATGGAATTTATTTTAAGGAACTTACTTCATACTCCATAATTAAGGAATAAAAATATAATTTGTAGTGGTAAGACTACTGCAGAGTCCGCCTGGGGAAGTACCACGCCTTCGCCAGTTCTTCTACTGCCAAGCAGTAGAGTGCAAGTATTACATGTTCCGGTTTGAAAGGCAATGTTACCAGAGAAATTACTGGGTATGAAGAGATTTTACATCTAATATCTCAGGGTGACAAGCGCAGTGCAGTGCGACGCAGGATTGTGTTCGCAAGTTCACAATTCTAGCACTGCTACTGTTAGTGGCAGGCGTGACGTTTACCACCAGGTGAACGTCTTGCTCGTCTCGTCACTAGATTGTATAAAACAAATGGAACTACAAGTTTTCAATACAAAATACTATTCATGCAGTGTTGCCAAGTAATACGTCTTTTTGAAGAGTTTGCATAGAAAGCAGCGCCCCCATTTTTTTCTACTCGCTGGTACAGCTTCGGACATACAGTAGCCGGCAAACAACTTGACGCTTACCACCAGGCGAACCTCTTGCTCGTCTCATCACTTGATTGTATATAAAAATCAATAAAAACCCTTGGTTTAATTTGAATCTCAAACAAAACTATTCCACAAGTTTCACATTTTGATATCGCAAATCGGCACTGAATTGGACCTCATTTTACAGCAAGACGAGAACGAAAACGAGGAAGGCGACGAAGAGATGGTAGTGGGCAGTAACACCGCCGCCGCGGAGTCTGACGGCGAGAGCGAGCGGGACCGCGTCGGCGGCCGCGGACACGGCTTCTTCCAGCGGTCCGACTCCACACTCTGTCTGGGCTGCCCGCCGCCCGATCCCTTCAATAGTAAGTTATACAATGCAAATACAAGTAACTTAAAAAAAAAAAGGTTTACCCTTTCAAATTAAAAAAAAAAAATCAAAATCGATCAACAACTGACGGTGATCGGTGAACATACATAAAAAAACATACATACCGTCGAACATAGAACTTCCTCCTTTTTTGAAGTCGGTTAGTAAAATTGTGACTTTTGTCTTTGAAACTCGGTATATGTAGTATAAATAGAAGTCAAATAGTATTACTAACATAGTAATACTGAATAAAATAGTTGTTAATTGTTATCCATACTGACTTTTTAGCATGTAATAATACTTTCCATCTCTAGAATGACGGTTAAACTGGTCACAGGGTGCCCTAAATACAGACGATGCCTGCCTGATCCCCCTCAGGTCCCGTTGTCGTATCTTTAAGCCTTTGTACATTTTAGTACCAGTATAGTATTATATTATCTTTGATTTTAGTACATTTTAACCAATTTAAATTTTTTCTTGGTCAGTAAAATCCTAATGTTATGTAAAAATTGTGTAGTGACGATGCAAGATGCGCTGCCGCTGGCGGACCAACCGCAGCTGCTGCAGCCGAACGCGCGCCGCGAGGAGCTGTTCGGCATGCCGCGGCAGCCCGTCACCGTGCCCGCCGCCGGCGACGCGCCGCCCGGACTCAATAACCCGCTCGAAGGTACTCACTGCGATACAATACCAGACGCACGTGTTTGAAACATGTGGCTCGCGGAAGAAAGCTAGCTTGAAAGTCTTATTGCACTACTTGGTATTACGAGACAGGTGAGACTGGTGTCATAAGAGTTTGGGGTATGGGATACCTACAATACTCATGATAGACTCGTCTCCTAGCGGTTTAGTTAAAAATGTAGTGGAACCGTTTAAATTAGTGCTCGCCCGCGATGGGGATTGAGGGAGAAGCGGGCGGCAGGTGCTTGCCCGCGCCCCGCGCACTTGCTGGCTTGTCCGCGGGCGAGGACCCATTTAAACGGACCCACTATGTTGATTATCTTCCCAGTGACTAGCAGCCTTACCTAAAATAATCTCGATTCTCTTAGTCACTGCTTAAACTTGTCTGTCTTGTTCTTGCATGTTACACTTCACGTCAGAGAGAAGATGGCAGAGCATCTTAAGCAGTGACTAACGGTTGGAAAGGTTTTTTTAAGTAATACTGTAGATTATCAAATAGCATACACTACATGACTCCACCAGTATCGTTGCTCTAACATCGCCTTGTTCCACAGTGGTACCGCGACGGCTCGGGCTGTCCACACGCGGCTCGGACCGCGGCTGGTCCCCGCCCGCGCGCCCCGCCTCCGCCCCGCCCACACACACGCACACACTCGCCAGGGACGAACCGCAGGACCTGTCGTGTGCGAAGGACACCACCACCAAAATGGACATTGACACGGATGGCGAATACTTATCCGACTCTGATTCAAACGAAGCTAGGCATATACCTAGAAAGAAGCACCATAGGTGAGTTTATTATGAGCCCTATTTTAAACCACTTACAGCAGAAATATACCACTTTATGTGCTCAAAATTATACTGTGGTCATGGCATAATCTGCCTTTTAATCAAATTTTTAATCGTTCACCGCTGGTCATTGGACTATATCCATCACGATAGCCCAGTTGCAGGTTACCTAACGATGTTTTCCTTCACCGAAAAGCTAGTGGTATGAAAATAATCCGTACAGTACATATGCTGTGGACCTAAAGATACACAATAATAGCCAATCTTATGTTAACCCAATGACCGCCCCAGTCTGTGGTTGTAGGTCCTTTTCGTTAGAATCAATTAAAAGTTGGTAAAAATACATTTTTTATCGCTGTATGATTTTGGGATCATAGGTATCCTACATTGTCGTCTTCCAGACTCGGCAAACACTTCGTGTTCGTGAAAGCGAGCGAGATCAAACGATTGCGAACTTTGATAACAAAGTGAGAGAAAATACACATTTTTTGTCTCCTTTGTAGGCCGTTTGACGGCGTTTGTCACAGTATGATCTGACCATTTTCAAGAAAATAATTATTTATAAGGTTTGAAAATTATTTTAAAAGTGCAGCTGCAGTAAGTAAGTTCGTATAGGCTGAGTGGCTAGCCCTATTGTCAGAGTTAATGTGCCGCCCGAAGGCCTCTGACATGGCTGACGTTTGTTGTTATAGAAACTAGAACAAACAACCGCTGTGCAGCACCGCAACAGGTGCAGTGCAGTTTTAGCATAAGTTTATCTAAAGTTGACGATGGTGAGGTGTTCCGTAAAAGGTTTATTTCGAGTAATGTAGCTGTCTCATGCGCGGCCACGCCATCGAACAATCTGCAAGACAGGAAATCAATGGTATCCTATTAAATCTTATGCTACAAAGTGGTTTGGCCCACATAGCATGCCAATGCCGTGGCGTACAAATGTGAAAAGGTTACTCTTTCTAATAGTCTTTGATAAAACTAGTCTACATCATGATATTTATTTAAACAGACACCCACACACGATGTCTGTGACGGCAAGCTCCCTACAAGAAGCGGGCGCAGCGTCCTCCGAGTTCCGCACGCTCGTGGACACGGTGTGCTCCATCATAGAGGCGCCGCACCACCACCAGCACCATCAGCCCTTGGCTCCACTCGACCCTGGTAACATATTAACCACCTTACGGTATAAAGGCTTAAGTTCAAAATCAGACGTTTTGCTAAGCTTTGGATGCTAAGAAAGCTTAACTGTTTTTACTTTAGTTAGGGAAGCTATAAAGCACTCAGGGTTTGCGTGACAGAGTAAAGTCAGTAAAACACTACAAGAATTACTCTGAGTGTATTATATGGACCTGGGTATGTCCTAAAACTGCACCCAGAACCACCGGAGGACGGGCAGCAGCGTCCTCTCGGTTAACGGTGGTACGATCCCCAAGCCGCCTGCCAAACATGGGGATTATGGCAACCCCTCCCTATTAAGGGGGAGGCTTTCGTTCTGCAGTGGACGTCATCTGGCTGATAATGAATTATTTGGGATCTGTTTAATTAATAATTTGATCTTACAACTTTTCAAATACATTAAATATTATTGAACCATCAGCTGATAGCAGCTGAACTCGCCAATTATTTTAACTTAGACATTAAAAGGTGGCACGAAACAAAACATTTGCAATTCATTTCAACAAATCCAGTTACTGATCCAAGACTAAGCTTACAGATTTCGGGTAAATTTTGATCAATGCCCATTTTTCAGGTCCAAGTACATCTGGCGCGGTGGTGGTCGAACCCCGACCTTCGTCGTCACGCAGTCCCGGAAAGACCGTTATTGTACGTGCTGTAAGTCACTCCACTTATTTGGGGGACTTTTTCTTACAAAATTATACCCTACTCTTCGATTGGCAACCCCGATGCATGCAAGTGGTTTAGGCTTTGTGACCCTGATAAATAATAACAAAATTTGGATTAACAACGCATGCTATGAAAATGATGGTTTGTGAAGTAGGGTCATCAGGACCTTCTAATCGGACCAAATAAAAAAGAATAATTTGGGAACAATATTCAAGACCATAATTCCAAAAATCTTCCAAAAAAAACTTCGAGATACCTTTATTAAGGGATCGTAAATTGGAATGTGCTCAAACATATTCTGCTATATTGCTATTCCAAGCTTATATTAACAAGAATGCCGCTTCTACTTCTAAAATGTTCGTAAATTGGTTAATAATATGATGTATTGGTCAGGGTGAGCTGCTAAGCGCGGCGGATCCGCTGGAATCTCAAGAGATATCTGCTCACGTGACGGTGGAGACGACGGGCCTGCAGCCTCCGCCCCTGTTGCAGACTATCAACACACCCGCTGCACCGTGAGTGTTTTCTTTTTTTCTGTACAATGTCTGTCTCCGTTCTGAATTATTTCCATTCTTTTTTGTAGTGGTAGGACTCTACTGCAGAGTCCGCCTGGGGAAGTACCACACCTTTGCCAGTTATTCAACCGCCAAGCAGTAGAGTGCAAGCATTACTGTGTTCCGGTTTGAAAGGCAATGTTACCAGAGAAATTACTGGGTATGAAGAGATTTTACATCTAATATCTCAGGGTGACGAGCGCAGTGCAGTGCGGCGCAGGACTGTGTTCGCAAGTTCACAATTCTGGCACTGCTACTGTTAGTGGCAGGCGTTGACGCTTACCACCAGGCGAAAGTCTTGCTCGTCTCGTCACGTGAATCTAAGTGTCAGTTTTACGTAGTAAAAAAGATCTTCTAACAGCAGCCAGCCGGTCCTCCTAATAGTAAGAAACCGCAGCTTATGGGCATCTGTGATACTTGTGTTCTCCAAACTTTCCAAGTACTGAGAGAAGTCTTTATAATGTAATAATTGTTAGTGGCATTTACGAGTGTAACTGAGTTAACAGGGTAACTATCACGCTAAAATTGTAAATGCGAACAGTTGTCGGTTACCTCTTCACGCCAAAACGGCTGAGCTGATATGGATGATACTCGGAATGGAGATAGCTTATTTCCCGGAATAATATACTGGCTACTTTTTATCATCAGCATCATCACCGTATTTCATCATCACGCGGGTAAAGGAGCTGGGTTAACATAGAACTGAATTGTCTTAGTATCATTCAGAAAACATGAAAACATATAGCAAAGCTGGCTACTACCCTTCCACCATTATCTGCTGCATTCTAGTTATCTATACTAACCAGCCGCCTTAGCACGCGCCGAGGACTAATTGGTATTTCCCCGGGCGGGAACGTGATAAAGCTAGATAAAGCAATATGGATACGCCTGTCTCATTTTCGCGGGGAAAAAAGAGTGGATAGACTTTTAACACGGCTCGCGTGCTAGGCGGGCAGATGCTTATTTTGTTTGTTCCACAGGCGCGCGTGTCCCTCTCTTGGGGCCTCTGTGTCCCACGACTTACTCCTCGGCCGCTGGCGGTTATCCCTGGACCTGTTCGGGCGTGTGTTCACTGAGGATGTGGGCTTAGAGCCTGGCTCCGTGGTGGCTGAGCTCGGGGGCTTCCCCGTCAAGGAGGTCAAATTCCGACGCGACATGGAGAAGCTCAGGAACTCGCAGCAGAGGGACCTTACGCTACACAAGGTAATAGGCGATAACGACAACCTTCTATGTTAAGTAAGTTCGTATAGGCAGGGGGGTGTCACTCCGCAGTTTAGGTATGTTCGGCCGGCGCTCCGTCCGGGTGGACAATGCAAGGCAGAAGTCAGTCGCCGCCCGCACGCTAGCCTCGTCGCGCGTAACTAAGCATACGTGATAGAAAGAGAGCGGTATATCTAGGTGAATATAAGCGAGCGGTATCCAGCGCTGTGCGAGTTGAATTGCTACTTTATTGCCTAGTAGATAGAGTCCTTATTTATTTCAATTCCTTTGCGGAGTTAACTTTCTGTAGTACTATTATTTATTCTGTGGTATAGGCTGAGTGGCCAGCCGTGTCAGAGTTAATGTGCCGCCCGAAGGCCTCTGACATGGCTGACGGTTGTTGTTATAGAAACTAGAACAAACAACCGGGACCAACAATTTAACGTGTCATCCGACCCACGGTAGCGCTCAGAAATTAATGCCATTCACGTTCACCCATCTGAAGACTGTCTGGACCGTCCGTTGCTTAACATCGGTGATTGTTTACAATCACCTAGACAAGCTACGCCACGAGAGCTACATTCTATGTTAGAAGATGAGTAGTGTAACTATTTTTCCGTACAAACTATAAATCTCTTGATTGATACAGCAAAGATTTGAAAGAATGTCATTATTCATTAATTTGCAGAATTGGTTTAACTTACCTCTAAAAACTGAGACTGCATTGTTTCTATCCAAATAAGAGTTTTTAACCCTGAGGCGAAATGTTGGCGATTTAGTGCCATGGTACTCATGGTTGAGTTATGGAGTTATGATTTAACAGCTTGACTGTTTATAATAGTAGATTAAAGATAAACTATTATTGCTAAAATGTGAACGAATGACGTTTTTTTAAAGCAGTCTACTTCTCTTGGCTAAAGTGAAACACAGCTGTTAAGTCTACATTGCTTTACTGTGGTGTTGCTACCTAAACAAAAAAGGTAATTTAGCACTGTAGCGCCCTCAATTTCCACGATAGGCAAACGAACGATTGCTTCGTGCACACTCTCTCTACACCCATTTGGCAACATATTCCAATATTAAAAGTGTAATTCAAAAATGCTATCTCCAGATGGAACGCGACCGAGCCAAGCTTTTACAACAAACGTTCGGGGAACTGAACACAGCGTACGCAGGACAGAACCGGCGCGCTCAGCCGCTCGCCGTCAACCGAGTGAAGGTCACCTTCCGCGACGAGCCCGGCGAGGGCAGCGGCGTCGCGCGCTCCTTCTACACTAGCGTGGCTGAGGTAACATGCCTCTTCACACTATCACTCACTTCGACTATCACCTTGACTACCGGACCTTGAAAAGTGTAATGTAAAACGTGCTTTAGAGTGCTTGGAAGACTGCAAGGGTCCATACCCTACACCGATGTACATTTAAATCATTTATGTTCTAACATAGCAAGAACACAGTCGTCTATGAAAGATATTTTGTTGTTGTATTATTGGCAGAAAACGCAAAAAAAAACTCACTATAGAAAATAGTAGATTACTCACCTAGGGAGCAAAAGTAAATAAGTTCAGATCTCATTTTTGTCACCCGAAGCAAAGCCGAGGGTGACAAATATGAAATCTGAGGCTTCTTTACTTGCTCCCGTGGTGTGCATACGATTTTACGTGCCGCTGCGGGGAGGAAGAGTTCCTTTCGCTCCGCGTAGCGGGGCTAAAGTAACCACTTTCGTCCCGCAGGCACGTAAAAATGTTAAATAATAACGTGTTCGTTTTTTTAGGCTCTCCTAGCAAACGAGAAGCTGCCCCCGCTAGAGCCGACGTCTGGCAGCGGTACCACCGCGAGCAGCACCAACGGCACCGCGGGCCCCGCCGGCACCGGCGCCTCCAGCGGCGCCGGCACCAACACCGGCACACGGTGAGCGATACTACTCGCGCACATCTAGAGACAAAAAAGTATACATCAAACTACTATTTAGGAATCTATAACTGGACTATATTCGAAAGCGGCCTGGATTAGAAGTGAGACTGACTGTCACTAGAATTTGCATCGCAATAACGGAAATAAGATATGTTTTAGTTTTACTTCAGAAAACGCAAATAGAAGCAGCGTTTGTTTGGTATTGAAATTTTCAGTCGTCGTCATCATTATTTTCATCTAATAAATTACGTAATCGAAGTTAGTGAGAATGTGTGTGCTTTGCAGAAGCGGCGCAGGACGGGCCCGTACTAAGGACGCGACGCGGCGCACGCCGGGCCGGCCGGCGCCGCGCCCGCCCAGCGCGCGCGAGCCCCGCCGCGTGCTCAGCGTCGACGCCAGACCGTACTCACCCCAGGTACGTCGAACGTTCGAGAACTATAAACGAGAAACAATTGTGATTCCTCGTTCTTCCCAAGGGTAACAAGTACAATTATATTTTTTTAACCAACTTCGAAGGAGGGTAATGTTATTGTCTAAACTTATGGCACAAATAATAATATAATGATTATTACCAAGCAATAACAGTGAACTTTTTATTTCTTGCAAAAAATTATGTGGTTTAAGATTGCGATAGCACTGTGTCATGTTTAATTCTTTATGCACTGACAAACAAACCCACATTAGATCTTCTAGAGCTCTGTTTTTGTATTGTCTAAAATTTAGACTGTTTTGAAATTTAGCTGCTGTTTGTTTTTTTTGGGGGCATAGCCTTGTTATTCAGCTTTCGTTCAAACTTCGTACTTTATATTTGTTTGATAACCAAACACCATTTTTCGATTATTTTTTTGCTTTTACTATCTTAGAACAAGAGAGCAGATACGAGCTCGATAATGATGTCGAATAAGCTGCAATTTGCCGCATATTTTTAAAACAAAAATAAAATAAGCAAATCACTGCAACATGTAACGTAAATCACATTTATGGTATCGTCGCAGGCTGCTCCTGGTACAGAAGGCGCAGGCTACAGCGGCGAGAGGCCAGGGGGCCACAACGAACACCTAACACTTCATCAGGCGCAACTAGGAGAACGATTGTATCCAAGGGTAAGAATTTATAACCATTTATTGTAAAAATTATATTGTCAGACAGAATGGCAAGACATTACCTAGACAAGTATATCTTAGATGTAAAGCCGGGTAGAGATAGCCATCACCAACAAAACGAACTCGACGAGCGCGTTGGCATAAACGCGAAACTGAAACGAAGAAAAATTGTTCAGGCTAATTCGCCTGTTTAAGTTCGCTTGGTCTGTGCCGAACACTGAAGTGAATAGAGAACGGTAAAGTGACGCGTCGCGCTAGCTGGGCACACTTGCAAATGCACGTATGTGATATATAATAAAGTATAATTATATTTTTTGACTGGGAAAACTCAAAAAGACAATTCAAATAGAAGCGTAGGAAACCAAACCACATTGCATCGTAATTAGATCAATAGTAATCTGTTACAAAATGGCATTTCGAGCGTTTTACTTCAAATCGCGACCAATAATTGGCATTACGTCTTAGGTAGTGACAATACAATTATGTGTGAAACTGGCGACAGCGGTTTTCCGTACAATTGCTTTACGACGTTGTTTGACAGCCGTTCTAACCTAAAGAGTAGGGTTTCGCTATTCTGTCGTGCCGAACATAAGGTATATCAGTATGTACAAATACAAATTGCTTTATTGTCTAGAAATGGTACATTACAAAATAAGTGAAATCCCTGGCTGCATACCGTGAAGCTGTAGTGAAGCAGCCAATGCTTCCCCCAAATCTAACAGCAACAACAACAATAAATACATATTTGTTTATGATATATATAAACAATGTTGACTTGAAACAATTGTTTCAAATTAAAACTATAAAATATGTAGTTATTGTTATGTCCATATTATTCCTTATTGTACTGTCATGTCCGCGCACAGGTGCATTCACTCCACCCGACGTTCGCGGGCAAGATCACGGGCATGTTGCTGGAGCTGACTCCGGCGCAGCTGCTGGTGCTGCTCGCCAGCGAGGACGCGCTGCGGCAGAAGGTCCGCGAGGCCATGGATCTCATCGTCATGCACCCCTCCGAGGCTATACTTGGTAATTGTAACGATTATTATAATCTTTTTTTAGTGGGGAGAGATGAGTCCTATTATGCTTGGAGTGTATTACGCAATTGTTCATTACCTTCGACTAGTAACTCGCCAAACCATCCCAGCTCTGAAGTAGCGGAGCAAGGCTCTAGGCCTCTGGCACAGTTGATACGAGTCTAGAAAATGGTGATAAACTAGTCAAATAGAGCATCTTTTGCATTTCCTGTTTTGTATAAAATTAGTTGTACATACATTGTTTTGTTTATAATAGGAATATGTAAGGCTTTTTTATTGCCTCACTAAAGAGCTGACTCGCAACAAAACAACTCAATGAAAAGAAAAATTTTAATATAACATGAACAAATAACGAAGTTATGAAACATTTTAGTTGCGTGTTAGTCAGGGAGGGCACTATAACTAGCTAATGACGTCAAAGTCCACGATTCCAAACAAATTCTATACTAGCATGTGTTTTGCTAGAAAGGGACAGATGACTCGCTCTCAAATACTTTAAACGCTTATATTTCAGAACTTTGCCAGCCAATTTCAATTATTTTTTCAATGTAAACGTCATATTCAGTTAGTCTCCACCTATCCTATTATTTTAAATAATATAGACAAAATGGGTCATGGGGAAGAAACGTTCTTGAGTGGCGACCGCGAACCGGAAGACGCAGCGTAGGAAGGCCTCCCACTAGGTGGACCGACGACATTGTAAAAGTCGCGGGCAACCAGTGGATGCAAATGGCAGGTTGTCGTACAGTGTGGCGGTCGAAGGGGGAGGCCTTCGTTCAGCAGTGGACGTCTCCGGGCTGATGATGATGATGAAACACAATGCATATTCCCTATTGTGCATTACCTTCTACTAGTAACTCGCTAAACCATCCCAGCTCTGAAGTAGCGTAGCGAGGCTCTACGCCTCTGGCAGAGTTGCTCTAGATAGGAGTGTATAAAATGGTGACAAACAAGTCAATAAGAGCATTTTTTTCTTAGTTGTTGGCATCGCACGTTGTGCATTCGGCCAGTGTCAAGTTTATGAATTTTTAAGTTTTTTTTTACCAAAATTAAGTCAAATATATCATGAAATCACAGTCAGTTACACGAAATTAGTCATAGTCGAGTCCAAGTCATGCCCTAGTAAAGTTGTGGCGACTTTACTATGAGCTTCTACGGAGTTTTGAAAACAACACGAAAAGACATGTTTCACCACATTATATCACTTGCCCACACTCGTGCATGTAATTCAACACTCAATGAATAAAACACCACCATTATTAATCATTAATTCGCGAAAAAAACAACTTTAAGAAAATAATAGAATGCAGCGACATGATTTTTCCGTGTTCCCGCCTCGCTAACTGAAAAGAGCACATTGTGCATTTCCTCTAATATTTCATGTTTGTATAAAATCAAATTCGGAAAATGTGTTGACCCTTCTTTTGTTTATAAGTGTGGATTGTTTACTTATCCATGTGTCGGATCTCAAAATGCAATACGAACTTGCGCTGCTCTACTTTTCAGTAACGCTAGGACAGAAACTCTTAATAGTGTCACAATACGTATTTGATAGAAAAATCGATGAAAAGTGTTATTACCGTTTATGCTTGATAGGTTGTACCAGTTTTCATAGGTTTCGATAGTTTTTGTGGTGGGAAATGGGAGTATAGAAAATTTAATGGTCCTAGTTTGCCTCGTATTTAAAATGTAGTTAAGTATTCATTGGACATTATTATATTCCGTCAGATCTGGACGTGTTCTCTCTGTCGGAGAGAGGCGCGGGCGCAGGCGGCGGCGGCGGCGCGGCGGGCGGCGCGGCTCCGCTGGCGGCCGCGTCCGACGACTCCGCGCCGCTGTTCTACTCCCCCGGCAAGCGCGGTTACTACTCGCCCCGGCAGGGCCGCGCCACGCCCGAGCGGATCAACGCCTTTAGAAACGTTGGCAGGTATGCAATAAACACCATGCCATGACTAATTTATATGTGTGATGTATCTGTTTTATTTATTTATTTTTATACAATCGAGTGACGAGACGAGCTGGACGTTCCCCTGGTGGTAAGAGTCTCGCCTGCCCATAACAGTAGCAGTGCCAGAATTGTGAACTTGCGAATACAATCCTGCCGCATTGTACTGCGCTTGTCAGCCTGAGATATTAGATGTTTAAATCTCTTCATATCCAGAAATTTCTTCAAACATTGCCCTTCAAATCGAAACGCAGTAATGCTTGCACATCTATGCATTGTATTTTGTTTGCGAGCCTGAGTGATGTATACAATCTCTAGTGTAATTGGTCGGCAAATATATTTTATTGTCATTGGCTAGTCACTCAACCCTTGCAGTTACTTTTTTATAAAGAGTATACTTTATGTGATTTAAAAAAGTAGAATCAAATCAATTTCTATGTACATAGTACGGTGCACCATGTACGGATGGAGCTTTGGTTGCGTTTACCTGGCTGTTTGATAATAGAAAGGGGCTGGTGGAATCAAATTGTACAATTCCTGAACATACTCTTTGAAATGTATCCTATAAAAACCGATCAACCTTATGTATCCAACTATCAATATCTGTACGAAGTTGTTTGGTTATATTTTTTTTAAACGCATTTTTCCAGGATAATCGGTCTGTGCCTGTTACAAAACGAGCTATGTCCGATGTTCCTGAACCGGCACGTGCTGAAGTACCTGCTGGGGCGGCCGGTGCGGTTCCACGACCTGGCGTTCTTCGACCCCGTCGTGTACGAGAGCCTGCGGCAGCTCGTCGTCGACGCGGAGACCGGGGACTCGCACTCGCTCTTCGCAGCGCTCGATCTCAACTTCAGGTTATTATTATACAATTATTATCTACTAGTGATCTACTCAATCCCTATGTCCCCATAGCCGCCTGCCAAGCGTGGGGATTACGGCAAAAAACAGGGGGGCTAAAATGGGTCGCGTTTAGTAATTCTGCATATTATGATCCTATGATGATTCATTTCGCAAATCGTAAACCGATCAAAAAGCGCCAATTCATACTATGATTTGGCAAATGATTCTATTGGCGGGGGAACACGGAAAAATCATGTCGCTGCTTCTATTATTTTCTTAAACTTTTTTATACTGGACAATGCATATTATACTTGACAGTTGACACTGCCAGAATGCATAAAGTGCGATGCCAAAAACGAAGAAAACAAAACTATTACAGCACGATGGAGAAAGGAATCGTGCTGTGGGATAAGCGCAGGAAGATGATGATGAAAAGTGTAGCTCAAAAATCCTTATTTTCCGCACGACAGTCGTGGATAATTGTGTGTGTTGTGTTGTCAGCTTGGAGATGTGCGTGGAGGAGGGCGGCGGCTGCGTGGAGCTGGTGCCGCACGGGCGCGAGCTCGAGGTGACGGCGCTCAACGTGTACGACTACGTGCGCAAGTACGCGCACCACCGCATGGTGCTCTCGCAGGAGAAGGCGCTCGAGGTACCGTCTCACTGTCTCCATCACACACATGTATTAAAGTAGACCACACAACCGTTACAAACTGTATGAAAACAAAAAAAACAAAAATTTGCTACCTACTTATTGACACGACGAGAGCTATTGAGTATTCGACTCCTGATGAAATATCACATTAGAAGACGAAAGGTGACACATACGGTAGATTGATTTAAACATCTACTTCAATACGTATGTTTTTGATAGCTAAAGACGTGCTTGTAATTTTCAGCTGATTTAGTGTGGCTGGAGCTTCTTAGTCCATAAAGTTTTTTTTGGCTTAACTCGTATTTATTGTGTCTGAGACCTTCAGGCAGCACATTAACTCTAGCACGGCCACTCAGTCAACCTATACTGGTTTACTGACTTTTTATATGTTTACTCAGGCAATGCGCGTTGGAGTGTTAGACGTCCTACCCGAGAGCGCGCTGGAGGGGCTGACGGCGGAGGACCTGCGGCTGCTGCTGAACGGCGTCGGAGACATCAACGTGGCCGCGCTCGTGTCCTACACCTCGTTCAACGACGAGTCCGGCGAGCCGCCCGAGCGCCTCGCGCGCTTCAAGCGCTGGCTCTGGGCCATCGTCGACAAGATGACGCACCTCGAGAGACAGGACTTGGTCAGTTTGCTTCCCTTTATATGTACATCATTTGATGCATTGACTTCCTTATTTTTGATTTTTAGGTTTGGTACAATAATAATTAGCAAACTGTAGTAATCTCATAAACTTAAACATACTAATACAGATTAGGTTACTTAGATACTATTTTCAACAATTTTTTTTATTTTGCAAGCTCATTTCGAACAAATACTTTGTCATAAAAAAGCTGGTTTTATTCCCCTTATGATATGCTATAAGCTAATGTTAGCCATAACCAGATCTTGTATACTTAGTGGAGTAGCTGAATGTACAATGGTTTGTGCAGGTATACTTCTGGACGGGATCGCCGGCGCTGCCCGCGTCCGAGGAAGGCTTCCAGCCGATGCCGTCGGTGACGATCCGTCCGGCGGACGACGCGCACTTACCCACCGCCAACACTTGCATCTCGCGGCTCTACATCCCGCTCTACTCGTCGCGGCACGTGCTCAAGCACAAGCTGCTGCTAGCCATCAAAACTAAAAACTTCGGCTTCGTCTAAACTAAACGCTGCCACTGTATCATATTGTTCTTTAGTTGTAAGCCCAGCCATGTAAGACTGCCGCTCTGTTCTGACGATACCGCTTTAGCGACACTGTGGGTCTACATGCCATCAACTACTTTTATTGTGTACTTATAGTACGGGGACATTTGTATATTTATGACTTATTGTATTTCATGAATCCTCTTAGTATTTACATGACTGGGTATGTTTGGACTGAATAGTAATATTCAATATAACATAGTACCTTTTTATGGGAATGACCAGTCGGATGGCCGCACAAGTACATACATACTTGCTAGTATTCTTTACACTACTTTACTTTCTAAGTATCTGTCCATCGATATTGAGTAGTTCAGATACATGCAATCAAAATCAACATACTTAATTTGATAGTAATGTTTACTATTTATACATGGCCTAGTATACAAAACTTGTGCATTTGATTGCTTATGTCATTTATTATTATTTATATTTATTTCTCTTTAATTCTATTGCTCGATGGCAATTCAAGGCAGCGAAGCAATATCTGAAATAGTTCAACTGTTTATATCGCTTTGTTATACATATAGTAAATTCATATACCTGTAAGATATAATGTGGAGTTGGATAAGCTTTGAAATCGAGGCGCCAGGTCCGAGCAATGGGTTATGTGATATGAGAGGAAATATTTATCGCCTCATCTCTAAATCGTAAGGTTATAGTTTCCTTTGATTAGTTGTAATAATATTATGGTTCATAAATAAACAATCTCAAAATGCTTATTAACGTTTTTCATTTATTTCATAAAATCGTAGAAAACACATATTAATAACTTTCAAAAAAACATATTAGCTAAATAATCAGCATTATGAACACATCTCGTCTTTGAAAAGCTCCAGGATTTTTTATAACTATTCCTGCACATGTACATGTTAAAAAAAATAACAGGACTAGTTACAGTACAATACTCAGTCTGAGCAAGGATTTGCTATCATTTATACAAAAAATTACAAAATTACAATTAATAACGAAATTATTGTATAATAGTTGCATTAGGGTTGTAGCACACAAATCAAGTAGTAAACTGATTATCACCGCTTCAACTCTAGCTGATCGGTATTCTTGTATGAAATTCCCTACTGCAACGCGCACTAAATAGGGTTGTAACAGTACCGCCTTGCTTCGGGACAAGCTCACAATCTGTGAAGTGGCGCATGGACAATTCGCAATCCCTATGGTTATGTCTCCGTCCCCGCGCTTATTTCTCGTTCTACATTCGATTTCAAACTGATTGAAGTATATAGTATGCACGATAGGATCAAGTTGCCCCCAGGTGACGACTTGCCATAAGCGTGGCGGCGCCTAAGCGTAGCAGAGGCTACGTGTCAGAACTGCTAATCTGCTTTGGTGATGTGCTTTCTTGCGTTATGTTGATGGCGAAGCAAAAAGGCGACTTGGTGACGATCCATTTCTGAGTTGATGTATGTGCTATAACCCTTACAATGCAGTTAAAAACAAAATTACATTATTTCACATCATGGTGTGTATATTTTTAGTTCATACATATTTTATCAGTCAAACATTGAAGGTCAAATGGTTGCTTACTGATTACAAAACATAAAAAATTACAACAGGTGGCCCATAAAATTATTGTACTTTAGATACCATTTTTAACTCTGTGTACATTTTTTTAAATACCCCATAAAGAACAGCTATATGGCAAACATGTAACAAGGCACTTGTGAAGTCAGTACTAGGGTATACATTCCAACACATCTCAATTAGAGCTAGCAATAATAACCTCACTATAACGGAATAGTTCGTAGACCACAACAAATAAGGCAAGCTGTGGAAATACCAGGAATAGAACTGGTAATGCAAACTCCGAGCACAAACAATTCCAATGAAGTTGACTATGAACATTGGCAGGATAAAAAGTTGAGACAGAATGTCATAGTTTATATTATAGTTACTATTTGCAACAACTTCAGTGGGTTTCTTTACATTCTTTTTTCCACTTTTCTGTGAGGATTTCTGTATCATATTTTCAAATGAATTCAAAAAGCTTTCTTGGTCTTTGGTCAATGATTCTTGTTCACTTTGTTTACTAGGCTTGGTATCCTTCTTTATCTTGTTTTTTCTTTTGCTTTCAAGATTTTTTGCATCAATTTGTGGTTGAACATGTCGCTGCACATATTTGAGTCGACAGTAGCTTTGAAAATATTTAACACACATCGGCAAAAACACTATTAATAAAATAATATGTATGCCTAATAGTGTCAGATGAAAACATTTATTTTCAAATACTTCAACATCCAGAAATCTGTAATTCACTGTCCAAGTATGCTCAAACACACGACTCAGATCAAAGCTTCCTTTTAGATATGCAACAGGATTATTGATCAAGAATATAAGCCCTAATAGAACCTGTATAATACCACACACAAAAAGTTGTTTAATAGTTTCCTTAAAACCTAAATTTATTAAATAGAAGAAAAACAGTGCAGGAGCATATAAAAGAATATTCATTTTGACAGAGACTCCTAAACTATAAAATATACTACCTAAGTACCACTTTGAATCTATAAACATATTAAGAGATAAGTACAGAAACAGCACAGCTACTGGATCATTAAACAGCCTGAGTAAATAAATTGAATGGATTCTGTGAGACGTTAGAGCAGTTAATACAAGTACATATGGTGGGACCTTTCTAGACTTGATGTATATTCGAAGAACAAGGATTAATTGCAAAAGATAGATACCAATATAAATGTACTGGGCAAGCTTAATATTTCCTCCCTGACCGGTGATAAAATAGAAAAAAGAGAAGATATACACAAACCCTGCGGGATACACTAATGGCCCGGTGTCACCTCGAAGCTTGCTGTAGTCAAATGTGCCATTTAGAAATCCTTCACACTCTTGCATATATGCTTTCCAGTCGATTTCTGTGTAAGGCACTCGCTCCACCACGAGCAGACCGATTAACAATTCAGCGACCAGCAACAGGAACGCCGTAAATTGTAGTTGCGCTGGGTTTGTAACTAATCCTTTGAGGAAAGGCCATGTAAACATCTTCTTGGACTCTTGAAGGAAACCTTGTGTGTTTTTATGGCTCATGGTGATGACAATACAGTAGTTATTTTGTAACTGTAGGATCAAATTTATGTTGATTATTACTTAGGTTATTTTCTATTTTAAGATTTAGGTCACTTCACCAGCCAACCGGCCCGAGCACCGGCACCCAATCCCTTCTTAGCTGGGCCGGGAAAAAGGAAAATCCAAGGCAAGCACGGCACGGAAAAGCCAATTATTATTGACAGTGACGTAACAATTAAAGAGATACTGACAGTGACACAAGACAGTACTTGAAGTGATTGTATTTTATTTTTCTTCGTTTTTGACATCGCACTTGACGCATTCTGCCAGTGACAAGTATTCAAATATTCATGTTTTTGATTAATCTAGTTGTGTAACTATATTCTTCAATAAAGATAACGCTCAATGATCTTATCATACGTTTTTGTCACAGTCAAGTCCAAGATAAGCTTTAGAATTGATATGGATTGCGCCAGATCGCGCAAAAATTCGATCTCGCGTTTGTAAATCGCGAGCACCCCAAGCCCCAAGGCCTGCAGCGCCGACGTCAGCGACGCATATGATAATGATATGTTCGTACATACGCAGCGACCGACCGGCGCGCTGCGCCGGTGCCAGGAGCGGCCCGATTGACGGGGAAGCAAACATTTATGAAAAACATGGTATGTTTTTCGATAGCATCGGCACGGCGTTGGCTCCCATGCACTCACAGAGTAATAGAATGCTCCCATGCTCCCATGCTGGAACCGATGCCGTCACCGGTCAACACAGCAAGCTTCCTACTCGGTGTGTGCGTAATGCGTATGTGTGTGCGCGCGGGGCGGATAGGCGTAGGAGTGGAAAGTGCCGACGAGTAGAAAAACGCCCATTTTAATTAATAATTAATAATTTATTGCTTAATTTATTCCACCTTATGTTCTACACACAGGGCCGGACTTGGAAGTGTGGAGGCCCTGGGGTAACCAAGGAGTCTCAGAGGCCCCGAAATATTTTTCAAATAATATTTTTCTTGCAACTTTACACAACGCTATCTAGCCCCAAACCAAGCAAAGCTTGTACTATGGGAACAAAATAACTATTAGAATACTTAAATACCTTTTTTTAATCAATCACTTATTTCGAGACAAATCAAATCTTTTCAGCAAACATATAGGATTTACCAAACTACAATAAGTACAATTTATTTATATGATATGCACGTAACCAGTGAGCACCTCCATAAGGGTCCTGCCGGACTTAAGTGTCATACAGTCACTCACTATTCACCACATACTTTACACATTACTCACCACACACCACACCTGCACGACCCATCTCCAAGACAATCGCTTTGCCCATCTGGCTTGCTATATTTTGTTCGTGTTTTTATTTTTCCCTTTTATTTTTATTTTTTATTACCCTCAAAGTTTGTCCTAGAAAACTGTACACGCAGAAAATTATCTTAGGAAACCTCGCACCCGAGCTCCAAGAAACAAGCCTCGTGGTTAGTTTGGAGCTCACCATTTAATTTTCAATGTGTCTTACTTAGAATATCTGAACCCTTAGGGTATGTGTAACGAAACTTTGTTTTATTTCTTAGTAAGTTTCTTATTGTGAATAAACATTACTTTACTTTACTTTAATTTATGTGGGGGCCCGGACAGTTGCCCCGGTTGCTCTCCCTTAAGGCCCGGATATTCCACGTTTCAAGTAATTTTTTTTATGAGATCGATCATTTAAAAGCTGTACCAGGTACATAAGGTCACATTTAGGTGAGCAAAAATATTTTTCTCAGATTACTAGAATAGTATCAAAATTACTTTTCAACCGTAAAATGTCCTCCAAAATACAATTTCTTTAAATAATTTTTTTTTATGTGACTTTGTGCTGTAATTAAGACATATATTTATTTATTTATTTATTATTTATTTTTATTTATTGAGGATAATAACGAATCTAGGTCCAATTATATTTACCTCACGAAATAATTTACGAAGATGTCAAGATTACAAAATTATTAAATAGAAAATACATGCAGACAATAAAAACATTAATATTAAATTATAAAACAGAATGGAAATAAAAATGTCAAAATTAGTCAAAATACACATAATTGGGAAAATATAAACAATAGTATTAAAAATCTTCGAAATTCACAAGTCAAAATTATCAGTCGAGTCAGTTTTACTGCATCTGTCCCATTGGTCAGTTAAATTTTCGCAATATGTCAAAAACAATGTCATTAAAGTTTTCCAATTTTCATTAAAAATATCACAATCAGTGTTGGCGAGGAGTGCATTAAAGTGGCGTCGAGCGCGATTCAACGGTGACATGGAGCACGCCACGGTGCGACTGCTACCTTCGCTGAACAACTTATGCTGCTGCCCGCGCCTACCTGCCGGAGCCCCAGGGTGGCCTGGCACAAGCAGCGTACACAACAAATCGTGCAAGTGTATGGAGTCTACTGATCCTCTCAGCACTTTACAGCAGGTAGTGAGTAGACCCAGCATCCTTCTCACTTCCAGCGAGTTATATCCGAGCTGACCGAGCAAGAACTTAGTGGGGTACATGAACGGGTAGTATCCAAAGAGTTTCTTATACAAAGACCTTAGGAAAATCTTTTGGACCTTCTCAAGTGTCCGTACGTAAGTTACATGGTGCGGGTTCCATACACACGAGCTTGATTCCAACTTGCTTCTAACCAATGAGTCATATAGAGTTCGAACAACCTGCGGGTTTTCGAAATCTCTGGCATTTCGTAGCACAAACCCCAGACGACGGTATGACTCTTTGGCGAGGTCTGCTACATGATCATGGAAAGTCAGGCTGCGATCAAATGTTACTCCCAGATCCTTAATACAATTTACTCGATTAATAGATACATTATCCAATACATAATTAAAATGAAGCGGATTTCTTTTCCGGTCAAAGGTCATTACATTACATTTAGTCACGTTAAATTTCATTTTATTATTCACACTCCATTCATAAAGACTATTAATATCCTGCTGCAATCTGAGACAGTCGTCACGAGATTTAATTTCAAGAAAAATCTTACAATCATCAGCATACAAAAGGCATCTAGCAAAACTATAATCTATATAGTTATAAATAAGTTAAAAAGGCTCTGTTTCGGTATTTTTTTCTATCGAAGAATGTTTTCAACCGTAAAAGTTACTAAGACAAATATGTTCGACTGTAACATTAGGGCATTTTCAAAAAAATTATACCCCCTGATTTTTGATGTCCCTCGACTTCAATCGTAATTACCTAAAATGTCCCGTGCTCAATGATAAATTTAATTTATGATTGAGCACGGGTGTATATTTTATCTGTAGATTAAACAAAATATTTCTTAAGCATGTGTAATTTTTCTCTGTCTCCTACCTATTTATGCTGAGTGAATTGAATTGAAGTGAATTGTGAACTTGCGAACACAATCCTGCGCCGCACTGCACTGCGCTCGTCACTCTGAGATATTAGATGTTAAATCTCTTCCAGTAATTTCTAACATTGTAACATTGCCCTTCAAACCGGAACACAGTAATGCTTGCACTCTACTGCTTGGCGGTTGAATAACTGGCAAAGGTGTGGTACTTCCCCAGGCGGACTCTGCAGTAGGGTCCTACACCTACAATACTACTACAGAGGGAAGGCACCGGAACACGAGACTGAATGCGGTCGGCTGGCGATATGTGCGTGACCACACAAAATCACGCACCTCTTACGCTGTAGGGACACGCGTGGACACGCGCGTCTATGCGAGGGTAATGTGGCCAACATAGTAAAAACGTCCCACTATTTCCACAATAAATTAATAATGGTGATGTGATATTACATTATTTGACTAAGAATACGTTTTTAGTAACATTGTGCGATAAATATTGTTTGTGACTTTTTTGTAATCATGGAATTTCGGATACTTAGGATTTCATATTACCTATTGATTATATACATAAATATAATCAATAGGTAATATTGTATTTAACGTACTTACTTACTATCATTCATCATTAGGTATGTAATTTATTATCAACATCTAATAGGCTATAATGAGTTTAAAACGCGTAATAACTATGAAGCAGTTATGAAACAGTTTAAGCAATTTTCATGCATAAGACCGTTAGTAGAAACATTGTATTTTTGAACGATTTTTAAAACATTGCTTACTTATTATATTTGATAAATAAGTGGGTTTCTAGTGGCGTAAGTATTTTAATCTGGACCTTGGGACACAGTGAGGGTATGACTTTGGGGAGTCCTTTTGAGTCATATATTTTTTTGTACAAAGAAATTAATATATTTTTTTACTGTAATTAATAGCTATTATATTACACAATCCAATAAAAAATAGTGACCCCTAAATAGCGGTTTATTTTTTTTTACTTGATGGACAGGACTTTCGATGTTTCGCTAGAAGTACCCAGTAATTTGACTAAATAACATTGATTTTGCGAAGGGCAACTTTGGAATATTGAGCCCTTAAATCCGGCGATGTCTACAGTCTCTAAAAGAGCTTTGAAAATAAAGTACAATGTAATGCACTAATAAAGCTAACTTTATCACGTTAGCACCGTAACTTCCACAAATCTTTTTAAACGATGTCAATAATACGATGAAAATGATGATGTAATTATACTTTTAATCATACATTTAGCCAATGTGCGGCTGCACTGTTACCTACTCTCATATTGTCTTATTTATCTAAAAACTACTACCTTGGCATCGCCTTGACCTGACATACTTTGACACACCAGCGACAATGATAAGAAGAATGGACGGGAAATAAGCGCACGGATTTTGAAGACGTACAGCCTTACCTAAAATAATCTCGATTCTCTTAGTCACTACTTAAACTTCTCTGTCTTGTTCTTGCATGTTAAACTTCACGCCAGAGAGAAGATGGCAGAGTGACTAACGGTTGAGAAGTTTTTTTAAGTAAGGCCGTATGATTTGGGCGCCAGCTCTCCTCTCGCGTCAGTCATACTTTGTCTTTGCGACATGCGAGCCGTACGATACGACAATACAAACTTCTAATAAATGTACATGTGTTCTCTTTTTGTCATGCAGTAATTAGATTCGCTATATCTATATTCTGGCAAATGTAATATGCATACCTTTAGCTAGGTATGCCTGATTGTGTTGTCTTGTTAATTTTGATCGATTTGCAAGCGCTCGGCCCGTCCATTCCATTATCACCGTCGCTGAGACACACCCATAAAATAGGTACTTATGCACAAACTATTCTCCATAGAAATATCACACAATTCTTATCGTTATCTTAATTATTATTTACGAAAACTATAAAACAATAAGAACATACTAATACCTCCGTAAGTACGTAATTACTTAACTTATGAAGTATATTCTTGTAAAACAAGATTTATTATTTTACTATACAAACACTTATATGTTGTAACATTGCATAAATATTGTAAGCCTCTGAGGCGATATTTGTTTGTAAGTATATTTAAACGTATACAAATAAGTAAACTAGTATTTTCGTATATATAAATTCTTCACAAGATACAGAATCACAGTTTCCAGTAAGTACTTACCTACATAATACTTGCTAAAGATTCAGAAAAAGCTATGAAAGGTTTATTGAATGTTGTATTTCTATCAGCTGCTATACTGCCAGTTGCTGTTTATGCCACTGACGTTAGCGGTAAGTCGGAAAAGTGTTTGACTACCTACCCATGTACAGCAATTCTTAAGCTGCTTAATTTTTCTCTTTTCATCTACAGCTAAAAATGAAGCAGAGAGCCAAATCTTAGAGTTCTTTCATAAATGGCGCAGTGGGGATACCTTGCCGTTTTCATTACCGCCATTAGATATTATTAAAATTCCGCCATTAAACAGCTCCTACTCAGGAAAGGGAATAAAGTATGTATTCGACCCTACGAATGTTTGGTACCTACATCATTTTTTGATATTTCTGAAGTATAAAGAATGAAGCTTTAACTAACATGCTTTTCAGAATAACCTACTTGTCGAGCGAACTACGGTTAATAGGAGTTAATAATTTCTCCGTGGTGAAACTGATCGTCTCTGTTCCAGCATTGCGCGCTTCGGGCGCGCTTGTGATACCTACCCTCACTATATTAGCTGGTAAGTAGAACCACAGAGAACAAAAATAACTTCATTTTAGTAAAACGATTCATCCACCTCTTCCACGTCCCATCAACCATAAACCGTGTTATCCACAGGTGTTGGTTCCATTTGCAAATGTATGTTTTTATTTTAAATTTTATTTATTCCTGAGCACGATGGACTCTATTCTTTGATTATATACCCAGCCAGAGAGCTAGCTAGATTCTCCAAGACTCTATTTGTCAACTAGCTGTGCTATTCGTCAACTACCACTCAATATCTATAATGTATGTTTAAAAAATGTCTTTTGTTTACATTGTATTGATAAAAAAAACGTAAGAAAGGAAGTGTAATATTATTACACGATGTTATCAAAGTGCAATATAATATTTACATGCTTTACCAGTTTGTTGCGGTTTTATAATTATTAGGACTTATACTTTTAAAAACATAGGTAATTACTTAGCTGTACCAGAAAGAGTAGAACTATAACTATAAGTTATTTATACTAGTGCGGTAACTTGGTTTTAACAAACGAGTAGACGAATGTAAGCCCGAGACGAAGCCGAGGGCTTACCATAGTCACGAGTTTGTAAAAACCAATACCGCACGAGTGTCATACAACGTTTTACAACACATTTGGTAGAAAACAGATAAAAGAAGTACTTACAACAGATAATGAGGCAAACTTTATTATTTTGTTTTTATTATATCAGACGGAAAGTCGCATCTAAATACCTACTTGACACTGGCAAATGCTCAAATTGCGATGCCATAATCCTCTTAGGAGGAAAGAAAAAAAACCTCGTTCTAAAGTTCGTCTTCGTTAAAACGTTTCTAATATGAGTTTCTTTTCGTGTTGTTTCCAAAACTCCAAAGAAGCTTGTAGTAAAGTTGCCACGACTTTGCTAGAGTATGACTGGACTTGCTGTGACTTAGACACATTCGACTTGAAAATTATCAAAAACTTGGTACAAATAAATACTTGACATTGGCAAATGCACAAAGTACGACGCCATAATCCTCCTAGGCGGAAAGATGAAATGGCGCGAATTAACAAATGGCGCTACGTGCGCGTGGTGAAATAAAGTAGTGGTGAGAATTTATTAAGATACATTTTCTGTTTAATATGAAAGTAAGACAAACGTATTGAGCAAAAGCGCTTCCAAGGAGGTTCTATCATTCAGCTTATTTATTCTCGTAATGTGAAACTATTTGGTGGAGTTCTTAAATTATTATTATGGAAATTAAAAAAATACCGTAAAGTTTACGCACGGTGCTATACAAGGGAGTGTGCGGTAAAGACTTTTCCGCACGCTCCGTTGTATGGTGCGTAATGTTTAACTTTCGAACGATGTATACAGGCTTCGTAAATGCACTTTTTGTGCAAATGTGTTGTAAAATAAATTAAGTACATTTATTTATTTATGTATTACCTAATATAAAATTTTGTAGGGGTAGAATTCTACTGCAGAGTCCGCTTGGGGAAGTACCACCCCTTTGCCAGTTATTCAAGCGCCAAGCAGTAGTGTGCAAGCATTACTGTGTTCCGGTTTGAAGGGCAATTCTAACAGAGAAATTACTGTGTATGAAGAGATTTAACATCTACGGCCTTACTTAAAAAAACTTCTCAACCGTTAGTCACTGCTTAAGATACTCTGCCATCTTCTCTCTGACGTGAAGTTGCACGTGCTAGAAAAGGACAGAGAAGTTTAAGCAGTGACTAAGAGAATCGAGATTATTTTAGGTAAGACTGCTAATATCTCAGTGTGACGAGCGCAGTTCAGTGCGGCGCAGGATTGTGTTCGCATGTTCACAATTCTGGCACTGCTACTGTTAGTGGCAGGCGTGACGCTTACCATCAGGTGAAAGTCTTGCTCGTCTCGTCACTTGAATGTATAAAAAAAACTAAAAGTTTTCAATACAAAATACTATTCAGTGCTGCCAACTTATACGTCATTTTGAAGAGTTTGTATAGAAAGCAGCGCCCCCATTTTTTTCTACTCTTTCTGGTACAGCTTCGGACATACAACATAAAACATAATTTCCTAAGTAAAAATTAGGCATTATTTGTGCTTATAAGTACAATTTATAAAATTTAAATTATATAATTATATTTTTCATTTAATTTAATTTAATTAAATTTTTTATATTTTGTAATTTTTTGATTACAAGAACGATACGAGCTCGAAGGCAAAGCATTTTACATGTACTCACTGAAAGGCTCCGGAAAATTAGAGTAAGTACAACATGTAAAGTACATACATACAACGTATGAATTACTACACCTTAAATTGCAATTTCTAAGAGGTAACTTTTAATGCAAAATTGTTTTATAAAGCTGTTATAAGAACACCCCTCCCGCACCACTCCACTAACGCAGGAACCTACTTAGTTAAGCGCTATGCCTTTTAGTACAGTTTTCTAAATCCCAGCCAACGTAGTAGGTATATACAAGGAGTCGTGACCTGATAAAATGTATCTTCGTTCAATAATTTTATGGATCTATTCTAGTTTTATTACGTGTGTAAATGCTAATAAGGGGCAAACAGTTTGACCCCAGCCAGCGTCTGCTACTCCTATAGGAGAGAAGCCAACAGGGGGGAGAGAAGCTTACCGCTAAACTAATATGAACCTACCTACCTCGAAGCAGTTGGAGATCCCGGCCTGCCGTAAAAACTCAAAGGCAAAGTACATACAAATCCGTACATACACTGTGCACAATGCCCCAAGTTTGACCGTGGAACGCCTTAAATATCTCGGTATACTTACTCTACAGATTTTTGTTAATTTTCCAGCGTAACCTTGAGAAACATCACACTGCAGTTCGGTATACAACTCGCTAGGAATAGAGACGGCGGCAGCAGAGTAGTGGAAATGCAATTAGATTTCAACATTGAAGATATTCAGGTATAAGAGTCAGACTGTACCTATCACTTCAGACCTCTATTGTCGAACAACCAAAATCCGAACTAGCGCTATAAAACTACCGTAACACAATGACACATGTATAAGCCATAATTTTCTTTCCCATTAAGGCTAATTTGGAGAACAGCTCGTGGCCCATCAACAGGATGTTGAACAGTGAAGGCGTGAAGATTCTGGACGGGTACCACGAAGAAATTGTTGCCGCGACGCGAGCTAGCCTTGTGGGGACTTTCGACGAATATCTCGCTGAAAAGACGCCTGCGCAACTATTGGATGCAATTCAATTATAGGACCTTTAAAAGACTAATCATGTAACCCATTAGGATAAATTTGAGTTTACCTATAGATGACATGAGCCTATTGTTATTAGGATGAGTAATTTATACGTTTATTTGTATTGTGTGCTGGTGTTTGTTATTTTTTTTATTTTTAATACGTAAATACATATAATACGCTCACCAACGATGTTATGTAATAACACATAAATAAGTTAAGTTTAATAGTATTAATATTACAGGTACTTACTATGTTAATAGAACAGGTTATTTAACTTAAAATACGTAATACGTAAATAGGTACCTATAACGTTGTGATACGAATACGATAATAAACAGCTATTAGATAATTTTGTAATTATTTTTTATTCTCTATCTACGAGTCTACCGAGTAGGTGCCTACAATATAACTCTAGTAATGGCGAGTCTTTGATTACGACGAAGAACAAGGGCTTATTATTTAGAGAACAGTATATTATAGGTATTTACTTAACCGCTTATTTACTTAACCGCCTGTATTATTACTATTGCTCTATTGATGACGTAGGTAGAAAATTTTATAGTATTTGCCGACTAACCGACCGACGACCGTTCGTTCCTTTATATGTATAGGACGAAATAAGTTAAATATAGTAATGTAGGTAGATAATAAAGTTGCAAGTTCTTAGCATAGGTACTAAGCATCATTCAAATTCAAATTCAAATTCTTTATTCACCAAGTTTAGTAACTTAACAGCTTATGCCAAAACGCCACTAACTAATAAAACATCTTATAATAATAAAATATAATAGGTACTATAGGTACCTATGTATAAAATATAAAATATGTACAATAAAATATACAAAAAGAAAAATCTTAAAAAAAATAAAAAAATTACAAACAAAGATAAAATGTAGCAACAACGCCAACATTATAATTTTCAAAATGTTGCGTTTTCCTCGCTGTACTTCAAGGAACTCTTGATAATCACAGGCCATTTGTCGGCAAATATGTCGAGCTGTGGTTGTGAGGAGACAAGCGCATTGAGGTGCCGCTGCGCTCGGCAGATGGGGGACTGTTCTCGCGCTACTGTGCGCGGTGGCACAGGGCAGAATAAAGGCACGCTACCGGTACGGAAACGAACTAGATGGTCGGGTACTGACAGGCGGCTTACCTCGGTCAGTAGTGTGGGGCAGTCCAGCACACCATGAAGGATTCTGTACATGGTCAGTAGTAGATCGTGCGTGCGACGTGTTTCCAGTGAATTAAAACCCGTAGCACCTAGTATGTATTTTGATGGATATAGAAAGGGGTAATATCCGTACAACTTTTTATACATAAACCGTAGGAATCTCCTTTGTACTTTTTCTAACATAAGAGAATACGTTTTTTCATGGGGGCTCCAAATGACCGAACTTGCTTCAATTTTTGATCTTATCAGCGCGGTGTATACAAGCTTAATGGCGGTGGGATTGGTAAAATCATGACAATTTCTTGTTACAAATCCTAATCGCTTGAAGCACTCTGCCGCTAGGGTTTGCATATGTTCATGAAAGTTAAGTTTTGGGTCAAATATTATGCCAAGGTCTTTTATGGAACGGGTTCTGTCTATTTCTTCATTATTAAGAGTGTATTGAAAGGTTGTGGGATGGCTGGATCGAGTGAAGCTCATGACATAGCATTTATTAATATTTAGAGGCAGTCTATTTTCACGGCTCCATTTGTATATTGCCGCTAGATCATTTTGCAGCGTATTGCAATCTTCTATTGATTTTATGTCTCGATATACCTTCAGATCATCAGCATACAGAAGACATCTGCTATTATCAAGACATTGTTCGAGGTCGTTAACCATACCTGTGAACATAAGAGGCCCGAGCGATGATCCCTGGCTTATACCAGATCCCGTCGAATAAGGTTCGGAATCAAAGCAACCTAGGCGAACAAATTGCTTTCTATCGCCCAGATAGTCTGCAAAGAAATTACGGAGTTTAGGCGCGAACCCTAGAGCTTCAAGCTTGTCAAGCAGAACGTCGTTATCCACTAGGTCAAACGCTTTTTTGAAGTCTAGGTAAATGACATCAACTTGGATGCCCTCATCTAGTTTCTTCGATATATGTTCGACTAGAGTAAGTAAATTTGTATTAACCGAACGGCCTCTCCTAAATGCATGCTGGGCATTTGACAGGAACGGTTCCAATTGCCTATATATTTTTGTATGCAAAATCCCTTCAAAAACTTTAGCGATGGCGGATAAAATAGCTATTGGCCTGTAATTTTGCACTATTGTTTTATCTCCTGTTTTTGGTATAGGTACAACCCTTGACAATTTCCATACCGAGGGATAGCGGCCTGCATTGAGAGACAAATTAAAGATATAAGCTAATGGAATTGAAAATTCAGTTTTAAATGCTTTCAGTATATACGCAGGGACATTGTCAGGGCCAATCGAGCTTTTAGAGCGTAACTTATTTATGTGATGCTCGACATCATATGGACTAATTTCAAAAATGTTAATGATATGATTGTTTCCAATTGTGTGAGTTTGGGTATGGTCGAGTGCCGGTGTTTTATCTGAAAATACACTATTAAAATACTCTGCAAACGCTTGTGCAGCTGCCTTGCCGGTGTAGTTTTGGCCCCCACTCGAAATATTTGGTTGAAAACCTCCTTTTGATTTCATGTCTGTAATATATTTCCAGAACCCTGCTGGATTTTTTGAGAGGTCTTCCTGAATTTGTATCTTATAGTTTTTGTAAGTCTCAGATATTCTTAGTTTTACATCTGTTCTTAGTGCCTTGAAAAAACTATATATATGACTATCTTTGCCCCCTTTCCATAGCTTATGTAAAGTATGTTTAAGTTTGAGATCGGTAATGATGTCTTGTGTATACCATGTGGGGTATCTCCTACTGGGTTTAGTTTTACGAACCTTTTTCGGAATAGTTTGATTAAAACAGACATAAAGCAAATCGTAGAAGACTTTTACCGCCATGTCAAGTTCCGTTTCGTTCATTATTTTATTCCAGTTTGAATGAATGATTAAATCATAAAGGGCTGTAAAGTCGGCTTTGGCAAAATTCCAATCTGTATTTTTATCTATATTGCTAACTTCCAAAAGGGGGTTACCTATGTGTTTTTTTATACCTATTGTTATTTCGAGAGGAGGGTGGTACGTATCTGTTTTTTCAACGAGTCCTTCATCTGCCTCACTCACGATTACCTCACGCAGGTTCTCGCTAACAAGCACAACATCGAGCTTACTTCCGTTTGCGTTGAAAATACTATTCCGTTCCTTTAAGTTACAGTAAGTATAGAAATATCCCATATAATTGTCGACACAAAGATTCGCACTATTTAAGTTTAAGTCGCCTAATACTATGACAGATGCTTTGTATAATGTCGTGGCTATATTTTCTTCCACCTTACAACACCAGTCTAGGTAGTCTTCCTCTTTAGCGGTTGGTGTTATATATACAACACAGACGCAGTATTCTTTTCCGTAATACTCAAGAGACACCCAAAGATTTTCACCGCTACTGGTTTCTAGTTCCGCTCGGCGACACATGTTTAGCCCCGGTCTGGCAGCAAGGAGTACTCCACCACCCCTGGATAATCGATCTCTCCGTTGGATACTCCAGTCCGCAGGAAAGAGTTCCGTATCATAAACAGATGAGTCTAAGTAAGTTTCAGTAATGGCTATTAGATCTATGTTATCCAGAGTATTTATGTGTTGTCTAAAATGAGGCAGCTTGGTTTTTAAGCCTCGGACGTTTTGGTAGATGACATTTAGCTTGCGAGTACCTAGATTATTGTTTCTTTGATGTGTCTCCTTCCTTTGTGGAATTTTGGCCGGAGGTGCGAGGGAAGTGTGACCTACTGGCACGCCCGGCACTTCTGGGAAACCATTGACAAACTTCAGTACCAGCGGGCCATGAATGTGCCGCCATAAATATCTGAAAAGTGCTTTGAGGTACGGTCAGTACAAATGATGCATACCTTTCGTGTTTAAGTCTAAGTTTTTCGACATGGTATCCTGTTTTCTCGCTAACTTCCTCCATATGTACTCTAATGGATTCCGCAGTAGTTTCTGGTTTAAAAAAGCATGCATGGATCTTTTTAGTTCTCTCAACGGTCTGCAAGGTGTCATTTTGATTTCCAGTACCTTTTATCACGCCTTGGCGAGTGTTACGAGATCTCTTGGAGGTGTATACTTGCCATGGTTCTTCTTTTTCATCCTCTAAGTCAAACGTAGACATGGCTCCGTAAGATGCATGAACTGGGGCAACTGGGGCAGCAACAGAGTTTTCTGTTAATATCATCGGCATAGAAACTAGATTGGAAGAGGCTCGCATGTGACTTGATACTTGCGGTGGGGTCGCTTTCTGTTGTCTTGACGGTAGATTGGGCAATTCCGTGCATATGCTGTTTGAACTTTCATCAATATTGTCCAGGGGGTCAAGGCACACTGGTGGCTTATACTGACTGGTCGGGTTCATCCCTCGTATATATTTACGCATCGACTCTAGCTTTAGATTGGCTGTGGAAAGTTCCTGCTCTAATATCCATTATTATCATATCCACAGTAGGCCACATAGTCATCAATCAGCGGTTCGTTGCCTAAATAGTTGTAAATAGATACATCAGCGTCAAAAATCAATAATGTACAAAATACTATAATCTACCTATTACAATTTACAGTTGGATTTCCAGCTTTCTTTTTGATCGGAACGAAAGGTTTGTGTTCCGACAGATAACCAATGAATAAAATTATTTTAAATCCTGAACTATGCTAAATACTATTTTAACTACTATTTAAAATACTGCCAAATTTAGCTTAAAAAATGCCAAAGCAGCAACACTGGCGGCGGTTGGAAATGCCCCCTCCTCGTCTGCTTCACCCCTAATTAATATCGTCGAGTTATGGTTTGTCGCAGCGATATCGCGACGATATCGTTTGTCAGTGTGAAAGCGTGTAGTACAATTTGTATGAAAATAGCACTCCGACGATATTGCGACGATATCGTTTCTGGTCAGTGTGAAAGCGCCCAATGCCGCAAGGTTCTGTGTTATGACCGACTCTCTTTATCATGTCTCTTTATTCTCAACTACGATGAAATTGAGAAATAGCAGCTTGCAGTACTAGCGATGCACAGTTGCACATGCAGACGCACCGTGTTATTGCTTTGTGCCAACGCCACTCATGTCGAACTTGATGAAAGTAGCTTCAGTGTCACAAGTTGTGAGGACTCTCTTGAGCTAGTATTGTATTGTTTCTTTTAAATCTTCCATAACAACAAGAACAACAATATTATACATAATAATTTGTCAAAAAGCCAATGTACCTACCAATAAAATTTCTAACTAGCCAATTATAATAAACTTCTATATTCGACATGAGGGCAAGATAAGGATAATCCCCACACCACAACGGATTTAATGAAACGATTTTTTTAATCCTTAATTATGATCGATGAATAGATAATAGGCGAATGAATTTATAAAAGACCTGTCCAGGTGGATATTGTAAACACATCAAAGGCCTTTTGTATAACTTCTCGTAAAAATGAAGCTCTTGTGTTTTGGAGTGTTTGCTTTGTGCGCGCTTGTCGCTGCAGAAGATTTGCTTGCAAATGAGACTCCCACTGGTTAGTTCTTAATTACTTCGCATTATCATCATCCAAAAGCAATACACAATAAATCTTTCTTTTGCTATGCCATTTCATATTTGGGTTCTCTCATAGAATAGGTACCCAAATTCATAACTAAGTTTTTACACGGTCCATAGTTGTATTTAACCTTTTCTTCGATATAGGCATAATAATATATTTTTAATCACACTTGCTCGTAAAGTGGATCTTATTGCATCGGTTTAGACCCATAATCCAAGCTATTACACACGCGTGCTTTTTACTTTACATTATGGCACTTGTACTATAATAGGTACAACCCGGTAAAGTCAAGTTTGTACGTGACTGCAATTAGACGTATGTATACGAAACACTCTTAATATAGCCGGGTAATACTTACAGTTTTTTTGTAATACCAACGAAGAGTTCTTATGCCGCTGAAGTAAATGTCAACCTGCGCGCATTGCTGGTTTGGGCGCCATTTTCCGCAAATGTTTGTTGCTGTTTTCTCTGTGTGGTTGATTATTATCAAAAAAAGTTTGTTTTTTCCTCGCAAGTGTGATGAAAACAGTCGTATGAAACTCTTGTGCTATGTTTCAATACACTCTCGGCTTCCTTATCGCGCTCGCCTGTGGCTCGCGCGCACAATACCGCCTCTAGTGAAATGACCAACATAGCACACTTGTATCATAATGTACTAATGTTTCTTACGGAATCGTTTTCCAAAACCCCAGAAGAGTTTACATAATAATACTATTATTATCGGCTTTTAAGGTGGTGAATTAAATGGGCACCTGGGCCCATATTCTCAGCAGTTCGTCTACCTCAAGGGCAATCCGGACTATGAACCATCATCTGATCTGGCAATGGATGGAACACTCGGTCGCGCCTTGATCGCTAACGTCATCGAGAATGCTTTGAACGATTTCAGAGATGTCGTGATCAATGGAAACGACGAAATGCCTCCATTAGATCCACTCGTTTTAGACAAGATTGGACCTATGGAGTTCTCTATTACTGGGTAGGTCATTTTCTTTCTACTTAAGTTACTTTTTAATTTGCTTGTTAGAGCTAAGGCTAGAGGTTTTTGTTTGCAGAGTCAGAGCTACGGCGAGTGTTTCCAACTTTAGAGCTGAAGGCCTGCAGTGGTACGTCGTAGATTACGTCACATTCAATGCTCTCCGTCTTGCTCTGGGAGTCCACGTCACCCTTCCATGGCTTACTGTCACCGGTACGTAAAAGAATAACCGTGATTCCGTGATTTGTATCGATGATCTACATCGCCGGATTTAAGAGAGGGCAACCGGGGCAACAGCCCGGGGCCTCCACAAGAGAGGGACCATTCATATTAATACTTAAAAAATATACGAAAAAACTAATGATAATAATAAGCCATCCACGGCAATGTTGCCCCTCCGGTACCAATGTACGGTAGCTTTTATGGACATTTAGTGCATGACTAATGTAGTCATCGTCTGAGGTCATCCCCTGCCTAAATGTTTTAATAAAGAGACAAAATTGGCAGGTGCCGTTTGTGATCCCATATACCAGTCCAATGTTTCAACATAAATTTTCCAAAAAAACCCGGTTATCATTTTGAATTTTATTGTTAAAATAGTGTATCATATTTCATTCACATCTATGTAATAGTTATATAAAATTATTTTTTATCCAAAAGGGACTCTTGGTGTTGGCTTGGGCCCCACCAATGCCTCTTAAAGGCTTAGACCCAAGTTTCATATGAAACATAAGAAATAATAATAGGTAATAGCATAATGCATTCATTGCTTTGCATTCTACATTTCTAATATTTTATGCATGTTTCAGGATCTTACGATACTGAAGTCAGATTAGCAGTTTTGTTGACACATCGTGCTGGTGGCAACTTCAGGTAATGTTATCTCGGGGTTTTAAAGCACATAATAATAATTTAGAAATTATCGTTTATATTATGTACCAAATTACTAGAAACTATGGCCTTCTCTCTCTCTCTCACCGTAGGTACCTATTTAACGGATTAATTTTTGATTCCAGAATCTTCCTCAACCGTTTTGAAGTCGGCGTGGACGCTCGACTTGGCACCAATCTTCTTGGTGGACACCTGATTCTGCGCGAGCTAAACATCAAACTTGATATTCATGATACTTTCGTAAGTTACATTTTTATGTCGAAAATTTAGTTTATTCGGTTTGATTTGTTTACTTATATCTGAGTATTCTAGCTGTATACCTACATCTACCAAACCTTCTTCGTTTTTGCCTTTGACAGATTCACGTAGACGGAATGACCGGATCAGCAATTATCAACTCGTTTATCAGCTCTTACATCCAGAACCTAACGCAGGATGTGATCCAGTCACAAATGGCCAGCGTCAGCCAGATGCTGAGCGAGGAGCTGTTCGACACCATTAATGACTTCCTCAAGGATTACACCCTCGCTGATATTATGGGTTGATGAATTTTATTGCGATTTGATTATTTAATAAGACTGAATGTATTACATAATGATAATAAATGTGTTTTTTTTTCTGAAGAATACCTATATCTCACATTTATACATCTGTGATTTTTGTCTAAACCTCACTCTGGTTAGGCCAAAGAGCCATGGTGATGCAAGATTATAGTTATACGACGATCCAAAAATGTATGGTAGAAGTTATATTATACGATTGTTCGGAATCGCATCGCATTTATTATATGTATAGGTACATATATGTATATGTACCTATAGATAGATAGATGTATGGATCCGAATCGAGTCAACTTTATGTCCGTCGACTATACCTACTAGATTTTACTATCGAGTTTTCTGTTTACCCATAGAGATAATATAATAGGGTAGATGACTGATGTTTATATCGTTGAAACCAATAACTTTGATGAAGAATTGAAGTAAATATAGTATGTTTATTGAAAAAAATATTTATATCAGTCGATCATGTTCTGATATATGAGCGCTTAAACTTTTTGTTAGAGACAACTCTGTCCCTTTCCAACAAAACAAAAAATGACGTCACGCCTTACTTGTCAGAATAGAATTTATATGGCGTACAGAGAAGTGACGTCACGATTTGCTGTTTCGCCTCTCTGTCTAGCATGATATTAAAATGCTTATAAGCTGCTTATTTTTGGTCAGATTTTCATTATCTTTTCATTAATCAGCTATATTTATGGGCCACATTTTAATAGGACAATTAAAAAAAAACAGTCATCTAGCCTATTGTAGGTAGTTATACCATAGATTAAGTACTTAATCTTTGGTTATACGTAATGATCACTTATTTCCTTATCGTTATCACAGGATGAACTGATTTAAAATCACATAGTTCGACTCACGTTGAATTGTTAATTAATCCACATGCATGCACAATCAAATAATGTTATTTACTTACCTACCAACAATTTTTGATGTTAAGTATCTACTATGTGGTACCTATTATCGAGTACGGCTCGTATTCAGTCGGTGGGATCTAATAAAATATCCCCCCAAAATCTAGCGCGACAATTTTTTCGCGAGCGGTTTATTTTGTGATTTCCGCATTTCCAGAATTTGAGGCTGGGTTAGCTTAGGTAGGTACCTACTCGTATAAGCAAGTTGCAGCAAATCCTACGAGGCCGGCTCTCACTTTGGGGTCTGTTGTGATTTGATGACAAGGTATTTTAGACAGAACTACCCTACCCAAAATTGACTTGACCTCATGAGTTATATGCGCTTTGTACGCAATCTAAAAAGTATCTAATACTAATAATCAGCCTGCTAAGCTCGCGTGTTATTGATCTGTTCTTGATATAGGGCCTGTAATCCACTCTAAGTGTCAACCTTCACGCACCACAACCACACCACAATCACAACACGTGGTCGGGCGCATATTTTGTATTGAAAATGAATAGTAGAATTTACACGTACCAATTTTGCCGTTGTTATCGACCGCGTGGTTGATACCGACCACATCGCAACCACAACGCAAGCACCAGCTACACAGTGAAATAGCCACCGGCCACATCGCAGATACAACAGTGCGCGCTCTATTAAAGCCAGAGTCGAAATGTGTCTGCACACGACGCAACCACATCGCAACTGCTAACGACAATGCAACCACATCGACATTTTGTCGGTACCACAACGCAACTGCAAAAAGCTGCAGCGACATTATCACACGTAGCCACACATTTTCACATTTTGTCGTTGCGTTGTGGTGTAGTTGTGGTACGTGTGGGTTGACCCTTACTCATATTGAACTGAAATATTTCATAATCTTCGAATTCGCTGCGTTTGCGCTTTATTATAACCTGACTGAATAAAGGAACGAATGTAAAATGGCACTGCTAATCATTACTATCATACATATCATACTCTATTGTTATCTATTCTATACTCCATCTAACTCACACAGACGGCCGTGCAGCAGTGCAATGCAAGTACAGAGGCTTAGTGCGACTTGTCTAAAACATATCGAATGATTATCGGCCTTACTTAAAAATACTTTTCAACCGTTAGTCACTGCTTAAGATGCTCTGCCATCTTCTCTCTGACGTGAAGTTGCACGTGCTAGAAAAGGACAGAGAAGTTTAAGCAGTGACTAAGAGAATCGAGATTATTTTAGGTAAGGCCGTATATTACAGCGTTGATTGATTGATTGATTGATTAACTCTTTATTGTTCACACCAAGAATTACACAGAAATAATTTAATAAACTTAAATAATCGTTAATCGAGTTTACGTCAAACGTTTCGACAATCGAATACGAGCGAGTGCGGGTGCTTTACGAGTCTAAGGTCGTTTTTCCACGAAGGACAGTACGACACTTTTTACTGTGACCGTAAACGATAACGACACCGTTCTTGAATAGACCATTTCTTAAATATGCCTATTAGCGACAATACACTGGTGCATGTGTGAGTGATAGGTATTCTGTTATTTGTAGACCCACGGAAAAACAATTGACTATCGTATAACAAAAAAAAGTCGATAATGAGCCCTTAAACAGTAACGGGTCCATATAGCTCGCGCGACGGGTCGATTACAAGATTAGAAAAAGTAGGTTTACGCTATTTTTGACCTTATTGTTTAGCATTTTTAAAATTAAAATCTAATTCACTGGTCTCTATGGAGTCTAAAATTAAGGATTTCCGATAAATGTCAATAATGTCAAAAATCACGTAACCTATTTTTACGACTTGTAATCTTGTAATCGTTAAAGGACTATTTATCAACTTTATTTTTGTTTTTTGAAAGTCAATTGTTTTTCCGTGGGTCTACAAATAATCAGAATCCAAATCCACCGAAACGAAAAAACATTTAAAAAAGTAAGTTAAAGTGCAGTAAGATTTTCAGTAAATTTATGTAACATTGCATATTATCAAAATTAACTAGGAAACGGTTACTAATAATAAAAGTTATATTATTATTAACGGGATATTTACCATGGTTATGTTGTGTGTCGTGATTTTAACTAAGTAGTGTGAAGTGTCTGCTAAATTGAAATAATCATGATTGTCTAACATTATTAACAGTTGGAGCACGAGGACTCGTAAAGTACCCCATGCTTCACCCAAGGGGAGAACCTAGGTCCGTACCCGAAAAAAGATGTTATCCAAGTAATAGAAATTAAAGTTGATTTATTTTTAAATAAACTATTGTTGTACCTCTAAACACACCATTAAAACAAAGGCGAGTGAAGTGTGGTGTCGTTGTCGTTCACGACGCCGTGTAAAAGTCCATGCTTTTTCCTGCAGCCGCTATATCGTGACAATAAAAAAAAACGTCAGTTTCAACGACACCGACGATATAGCCGAAAATCGACCAAAAACATGTGTCGTCAGTGCCGTGGAAAACCGGTGGATGGGATTGTATGGCTCGCTGAATCGTGACCGTAATTTACGGTGTCGTGAAACGTCTCGTGGAAAAACGCGCTTACTATTCGATTGGCGTCACGTAAACATTTAAATCAATGTTGGCAGTATTGTTAGCGATAAGCTATAATCCGACCAAGTCACGACAATATATGGGTTCGTCTGTTTGAATGGTAGATGTTACCGTTTTCGATTAGTTTCGTAATACGTATAGTGAAATCCTTAGAGGAGCTTTCAAAATTCAAGCTTTCAAATTATGATAAGCTGAAATCTTGGTACACGTCCAGTTGCAAGTATGCCCGCGCCCCTCCCCATCAAAATTCTCGATACGTGCCTGTATGAAGTACTTATCTATATCGGATAGATACAGATTCTCCTACATACTGATTCTTTATTCATAGCATAGAGGTAGGAACTTGCACACACACACACATTTTAAAAAAAACACACATTTAAGAAAATAATAGAATGCAACGACATGATTTTTCCGTGTTCCTGCCAAAACTCCCATATTTGACTTGCTAATACTACATAAACAAAGATTACGAAGGATGCGCCATCGCGTAATAAAACAACGTTTGAAAATGACCTCCACGCCGTCATGTTTACGAGTTGCGCTGGAGTGCGAAAGAAGATAGCACTTTTATGAGAGCAAAAGGGATAGCGCGCGTCTCGGTTAGTGAGTGCAGACAGGCGAGCCAGTCTTTAAGGCCGTCTTCACGGCGTCCATTTTAGGGCGTGATATGACATATCTCCCTCCTTATATATATATGCTATCGCGATTCCGATCAAAGTCAGAAGTATTACTGAACCAAATCAAAGCCCTTATATTTTGTGACTATTAAATTTGGTCGGATTCGCGATATTATCACTTTTAGCGCATTACGGAATGCAGCAATAATATCATTGTACATAAACTTAAACATTCATATTATACTTGACTCTGGCAGCATGCACAACATGCGATGCCAATAACAAAGAAACAAAAATAACATCTACTGTAACGTCAATGATGCACACATGCTTGACAGTGACACACGCACGTCATGTCATTAGGACAAATCAAATTGAAATGCTTACTTTAATTTAAATTTTCTTTTGCTTATTTTTCTAAAAACCTGAGAAAACTTCGTGGTAAGAGGCGATGTAATGAACTGTTTCATACTTTTCTTGAATTGTTCCTGTATTCTAATGAGCTAGTATACGGTTATAACCAAACCATCGCACAGTTCCCACACGGACTATGGCGGGTAATTTTTGGCAAAGTTCTCATCATCAACAATGGATTCTGGACAAGCAGGATCTGATACGTGATCGCCAACATGATCTCAATATATTGAGTGACGAAGAATATCAAAAAATATTCAACTTTTTTGCGAGCATCATACAAGTGCTAGGGGAGCAACTAAAACTTCGTCAGCAAGTGATTGCTACTGCAACAGTCTACTTCAAGAGGTTTTACGCCAGAAATTCTTTGAAGTGCATAGACCCGTTACTCTTGGCGCCTACATGTGTGTTCCTCGCATCTAAAGTAGAAGAATTCGGTGTAATATCCAATTCTAGACTTATAACAACATGTCAAACTGTTATCAAGAATAAATTTAGTTATGCTTATGGACAGCAAGAGTTTCCTTACCGGACGAACCATATATTGGAATGCGAATTTTATTTATTGGAAAACTTGGATTGTTGTTTGATAGTTTATCAGCCATATAGACCTCTTCTGCTGTTTGTACAAGACATAGGGCAAGATGACCAGCTCCTTACATATGCATGGAGAATAGTAAACGATTCCCTGAGGACAGATGTCAGTCTACTTTATCCTCCATATCAGGTAATTTTATTTCTTGTGTTGAACCTGTGAACAAGTTATAGAAGGAACAATAAAGTTGAAGCCAGTTAAATTTGATCAAAATGGCTACATTATGATCTTTCTATTCATATAGGGGGTCTGTCGCTCTGGGATGGAGCCAGTCTCGTCAAGCTGGCTCACTGTGATAACATGTGTATTTCTATCGTTGACCTTGTTAACTAACTATCTTAGTAAGCCCCTAGTTAAATATAAACTGGACAGAATACCCAACTTTAAGAATCAAATAGAGGAATACCTCGGCAACTTTTTCTGAGTGAAAGTATTGGTATCATCTAACATTTGCCCACCACTAAAGATCTATTTGTATCAATTGTCTAGGTTGAGTGTTAATGTTGGGTAATTTTCGGGCCAAGTTATAATATAGGTTATGTATGTATTTATATATTCATAGGCTTTGTTAAAAATCTTGACAATTACAAAATAATAAACACAAGACTAACTGCAAAAAAAATTGTTTATTTCTTCTTTTGTTTTCAGATAGCCATAGGTGCATTGCACATAGCATGTGTCATGCTAGGCAAAGAAAATCTCAAGCCATGGTTTGCTGAACTAAATGTGGACTTAGATAAGGTAATTCACCAACAAGTCAGCAACATAACCCAGTGTATTAACTAACACACCAGTATCATACATTTCTATTATAATAAATGACTGTCCAAACAAAAATAAATGATGTTCAGGATTCTGATTATGGTAATAATCATATGCCATACAGTTTGCGCCAACCTATTTGAGCCATGCATTTCAGTAAAATGGTAACCAATTACTATGATCAAAATAAAAAAAAAGGCTTCATAATTAGGCCAATGTCTGTAGTATTTGACCAATGTCCGATTAGCATGGATCCTTTCGGTAGGTCAATAAATTGGTCCAGCTATCACCAAAATATGTAGTCTTGGGATGATGTCTTAAGAAACTATTAGAAACAATACCAACCAAGCCAATATCACATTTTTTTTTTTTAACAGACTATTAAACTCAGTATAATTTTTATCTATTAAGAGGGAATCCAGAGAGCGATTCTCCATACAAACGTTATCCCCTATTTTCTTCATGGATGTGCCTGGAATGCCTCTAGAGCAATCTTTATTTTAAGCCAAGGAAGTTAGTAACCTAGTTTTTTTTTTTTGAGACATCTCTGTCATTTTCTTTTTTCAGCAACTAATTGATAAAGAAAATATAACCCTCCAAAGATTACTATGAAAATACTTAAAAGGTTATATTTCTTTTAGCATTTCGTTGCTGAAAATATAATAAAAACCGGTCATTGCAACTCGAATAGTCACTTATACAAAAAGGGAGCCATGGATAGTCTGCTATGCTGTGCATGCAGGATAGTGAAACTGTGGCGCATGTACTGTGGCATTGTACGGAGCTGGGTTGGCTCGGGTAGACGCTGGCGGGGGAAATGCACAATACACCCCAAGCGGGACGTCAGTGCAGGACTTATCGCCCCCACATCGAATAAGAATAGTTGCTGAAAAAAATAAAATAACAGAGACATGTCTACAGTAGACCTAAAATGTATAAAAAAAAATGTTGCTCTATGTTGTTGTTGTTGTTGTTGTTGTTGTTGCTATCCAGAAAGAAAATAGAGGACTATGTCTGTATGGAGAAACGCTCACCAGATTCCCTCTTAATAGTAATTTGTTATTTTCTTTTCAGATCCAGGAAATAGTAAGGTCAATAATAAATCTATATGAAATGTGGAAGAGCTATGATGAGAAGAAAGAAATTCAGGGTCTCCTTGGTAAAATGCCAAAGCCAAAGCCTGCGCCCCAAAGATAGCAAGTTGCTAATGACAATCAGTATTCTTACTCTTAAAAGACTGCAACAGACCAGGTTTATTTATTTGCAGCAAAATTATTGACTGTTGATTATGTAGTTGACATAACAAGAGAGAGGCCTATGTTTTTAAAGCTTAAACAGTAAGAAAAATTATGACCTCTGGCAAGACTCGAACCCTCATACGGGCAATCTCTGGGTTTCAGTCCCAACTGCTTTGGGATGGAAAAAAAGCAGTTCGGTCGGAAACCCAGAGATTGCTCATATGCAGGTTCGAGTCCTGCCAGAGGTCATAATTTTTCTTAGTGTTTAAGCTTTAAAAACAGAAAAATCGAAAGTATGGAAACATTTCATACAAAAATATTCAAGAGAGGGCTATATCCAGAAGTGGGATTCCCTATCCCTGTGCTGTGGATGAAGACTTTGTAGTTGAAACGAAAATGTTGTGTAATGAACTTTAGTACTAGCATTGCAGGATCATAGAGCTGTATATATTAGTTAGACAATGTAATAATGTGGAGTCTGTTGTGCTATGTTCTTAAAGCTTATGTTTAACTGACCACTAGTTTTTTTTTATATTTTTAGTAGGTAATTGACCACTGATATTTACATACTATTTTAATTATAAAAGATAGTCTAATATTCAATATTGCTTTGTCCTTTTAAATAAAGCTCTGAACAATAAAATTCTAGGTTTGTTTTCTAAATAAGTCATTTTCTGCTGTATTCATAATCATTTTATTGGCAACATCGGTTACAAGTCAAAAGTATATATGAATATTCATTCGTAATTACTCTTAATTATATTGTAGGTACAGTGTGGTCAATTTGAAAGCTTTAGTTGACAGTTCTAAACTAATTATAATATTGCTGTCACTTTTTTACTAGGCATGTTAGCCAAGGACAGCAATACTTTAGTTAGTTTAGTTCTGTCAACTTAAACCTTCAAAATCGACCACATTATTGTACCAAATGTATCTTATTCTAATATTTCTGTCAGTAGGAGGGTTATCAACGTGTTATAAAAAAAAATACCTGAACCTACTGTCATCAAACGTCTTTCAGACAGCAGTAGGATTTCTGGATTTGGTGGTCAGTTACTAAATTTCGTCTGTACATCACTAAATTAGCTCTAAAACCATATGAAATCTGAAAGATTATTCTGTTCGTCATTATATTTTATCCCTTATCTTAAATTAACTTAAAGTTCTTTATAGCATTCGGTGCAACTAAAATGCATTAAGCTTGCTTGGGAAATCTTGTGTATGTAAAACGTGTAGAATTGCACTCTATGGTATGGACAACACCAGTCTTCGCAACCATGCAGTTCCAGTAATGCCGCGTTACGTGTTCAGGTGGCCTTAAGGAATAAGGCCCCATTGTTGTTTTACTTATAGATACTGATTACTCATGTTCCTATGTCTGATGTTCAAGCAAAAACTAAACTACTACTAGAGTAAAACTATTAAAAAAAATAACATGGTTATAAGACTACATTAAATCGGGTACTAATTCTATTTAAAATCCCACACAACCAGATATCATATGGAGCTCTAATGAGTAGCCTAGAGGCATGAAATTTTGCACAGGATTTCCTTGTGACATAGGAGACCACTAAGAAAGGATTTTTTATAATACATCTTCTAATCTTAGGCCTTAAATAGGAGACGAGACGAGGCCGAAGGCCGAACCTACTAATTTGTTGATTTTACATGCTGGATCCAATTTTTTTTATAACTAATGAAGTTTTATCATTATTATTGCTAGCGTTTTCTAGTAATGTATTTTTGTGTGTTCAGCGCTAAGATAGTATTTAATTACGTCCATGACTAACACTTCACCATAACTTATTTCCATTCCATTCTAGATAGTACATAATATTATGACCATAGAGGTAGGAACTAAGTCATTAAAGCGAAGTCTCCTTCGCATGTGCATAATCTTTTTATAACTATGCAACAGATTTTGAATCGGTTTTCATTAATTTAGAGTTTCATTCGGAAGCTTCATGTTTAATACATCTGTGCGAAGCCAGGGTAGGTCGCTAGTAAATATATACTAGAGTTGTCATTTTAGTCTTGTATTAAACCTAAGTGGTAATGGTTGTACGTACTTATCAAATGTTATAACACATCAACTAAAATAATGTATTAAAAAATAATTATATTTTCTTTTATTATATCACTGCGTAATTTGTCTACACTATATTTAAAATTACTTTTTTAATCTTTTGTATCCATTGGTATAGTTAAGTATACTTGGAGTAGCAACTGAACTCACAACTACTACTATAAAGACTGTCAATGATATGTACCTACTATAGATAAGTACATCAATAAAGTACCTAATTTACTATTTAATTGAAGTTTTGTTTTCTTCAACATAGGAATTTGAAGGGTACTATGTAATTGCATGGCTATCTACTAACTTTGGTTGGTCGGCTTAGCTCTATTACAGAGAGCCAGACCATTAAGGTGAGTCGCACCGCTCCTACTTAGATAAAGATAAGATAAAAAGAACTTTAGACAAATGCTAGAATAAAGACACAATAAAAGAGGACAATGAAGAATAGTTTTTTTTTAAAACTTCAACCGACAACATTTTTGCGTAACAGGCGTAATAGACGCCTTTTTTTCCCGCTATTTTGATTCAAAAACGATATTACTGAACCGATTTCATATCATCCTTTTAAGGGCATATTGTGTACATCAAAATATACAACTAAGGGGCCAACATTGAAAAAAAAACCGCAAAAAAGAGCTGTTCCATATATTTTGCCCAAGGTCGACGAACTTTTTGTATGCAACAGCTGATAGTTTTTTATGTGTGGGCTGTTGAGCTTCTTGTACGCTTGTAGGTACTTTGTACCAACTTATAAATTGTTTTCATCGGTAATTCAGTTTACTATAAACCGTAAGTAAATTTCATTTTAGGTACTTACCTACATAGAGGTAGGAACTTCAGAGGGAAGGCACCGGAACACGAGACCGAATGCGGTCGGCTAGCGTTGTTTGCGTGACCACACAAGGTCGCGCACCTCTTACGCTGTAGGAACTAGTGGTGAGCGTTGTCCAACGTAGATAGTTGTACAACTATCTATCGCGCTACACAACGATCACTTGTTGTCCAACCATAGCAAAACTAGTTATTTCAATAACGAGTTGTTTCACAAACATCGCTTGTTAAGTATGAAACGAAACCAACGATATTTTCACAACGCTCTAAATTCGCGCAAACTATAGCGTATATGAAGTTATCGACATAGCGGGTTGGAGCGAATAAGCCAGATGGACCGTTACCATGCGTGCGAGTAGGATAGCTATACACGTTGGGCCGAGTTGAATTTAGAGATTGCGAAAATATGACTTATTCTCAATAAGTTTAGGATGATCATCGTTTGGTAAACGCATTTGTGTTAAAACGTAACGTATCGCATTTAATAATTTGGAAATAGATAGTTGCTAGAAACAGATAGTTTTTTAAACGTTGTTGGCCAACGAACAACGGTTTCGTTGCGTTATTTGAAAAAACCGCAACGACACATTACTAGTAGGAACACGCGCGTCTATGTGAGTGTAATGTTGCCAGCATAGTAAAAAGTCCCACTATTTTCACTATAATGGTTATGTAAAGCAAATTACATTATTTGAATAATAAGACGTTTTTAGTAACATTGTGCGATTAATACTATGTATTATTTCTTTGTAATCATGGAATTTCGGTTAGGATTTCGTATTACCTATCGCATTACGCTGAGTTGGATCGGTTTCGTGACAAAGAATATAGGTGCTCACTATTTAGTTATTATTTAAATTTCTTTCTTTTGTATGAACTTTTGTGTGTGTATCATTTTTTTTTGTTTCGAATAAAAAAAAACTACTTTCTTTCTTTCTTTATTGATTAAACAGAATCTTACGAGGAACAGTGACTTATAAAGGAGTTACTCCATCCTTAGTCTATAAATTTAGGTTAGTAAAAAAAACTTAATTAGGCTGTAAGTAAGTAAGTAAGTTTTTTTGACTATTATAACTATTTATTTTATTAAAATTAGGCTGTAATAACTATTTATTTCCTAGTAGGTCGCAGCAAACTGAGATCTAGCGACCCCCACATTTTTCAAACCCCTTGACCAATTTACCCGTATTTGAACTTGTTAATTGTATTTGCATGAACTATATCGATACATAGAAACACTTTATTACTAGGTACTTGCTTGCAAAATTTCAGAAATGGTTCGCAAGTTATCGTCGAACAAATATACACACAAAAATATACATACAACAGCCGATCATCCCCAGTAGACTCAGAGACCTTCGCTTCGCTCGGTCAACGAGGTTAATCACCAACATAGTATAAAATGCTTTGACTCAGTCTTAGTCATGCATGACATAAATAAACTTATTATTAGCTAAAGGGGATCTGATATGTATATTGTATAATGTACCTATTTATAGAGTGAAACAGAGTCACACCGGCGATGGCGGCACGGCGTGATTTGTGGGTATTGTTTATTTAACAAAGTACTTATCCATAGTATTTCTTATGCTATTGTTCTTCCACAACACTAATTAGTAAGTGCGGATTAGTAATTAGTAGTGTGTTAGCTTTTTAATTAAACAAATGCGAAAAAAGATAATCATGTCTCGTCAGCGCCACCTATCCTTTGGCTGTAGAACTGCGTTTTGATAGCCGTCAGAAAACTTCCCATACCATCAAAATGAGTGTAATTCTATAGTGCTTTAATTTTAAGTAGGTCCAAATCAGTGCACCAACCCAACTCGCACTTGACCGGTTTTTATTACGATAAAGCAAAAATGTAAACATATCGTCCAATCCAGCTTTTACATACCGTAAATTAATTTCTAACTTATTTTAATTATGTTTATAAACGTAATTAAAATAAGTAGGTAATAATAGAAATATCAGCTAAAGGCATGTGACATTTTGGCCTACATCATACAAATAGGTACGGGCAATTTGTACCACTAGGCCACCTACGTATGGGAAAAGTCCTAAGTCTTTATGAACACCATCTACCAACCACACCCTTACTTAATATCACGTGGGCAGCTGTGGTTCAGCAGCTAGCCTGGTTAGTGTGTTGAATGGGCATTACGGCTGGTCACTCAAAACTCCCACAGATACCTTACCTGCTATCATAAAATTCACCCGTAATTTGGGGAAAAAAAAAACAATGCATACTTGCCACACTGTCCCGATTATTGGAGGTTTTGTGTTCCAATTAGTAAACAAATAGAAAATTAACGAATTTATCAAAAGAATGAAAGTTACCTAAGAAAAGATAATTCACCGGGACGTTTTGGTTTACTTGAGCTGTTGTTGCAGCCTTTATACACACAATACGGCATGTCGAAAGCAATTTAGTGTCAAGTGTTGCGGGACGTGTACTCTGCTCATCGCTTCGTCGCATACTGACTAGTGGTGAGCGTTGTCCAACGTAGATAGTTGTACAACTATCTATCGCGCTACACAACGATCACTTGTTGTCCAACCATAGCAAAACTAGTTATTTCAATAACGAGTTGTTTCACAAACATCGCTTGTTAAGTATGAAACGAAACCAACGATATTTTCACAACGCTCTAAATTCGCGCAAACTATAGCGTATATGAAGTTATCGACATAGCGGGTTGGAGCGAATAAGCCAGATGGAGCGTTACCATGCGTGCGAGTAGGATAGCTATACACGTTGGGCCGAGTTGAATTTAGAGATTGCGAAAATATGACTTATTCTCAATAAGTTTAGGATGATCATCGTTTGGTAAACGCATTTGTGTTAAAACGTAACGTATCGCATTTAATAATTTGGAAATAGATAGTTGCTAGAAACAGATAGTTTTTTAAACGTTGTTGGCCAACGAACAACGGTTTCGTTGCGTTATTTGAAAAAACCGCAACGACACATTACTAATACTGACCGCGAAAGCGTAGCACTTTTGTATTTAGGCTTACAACGGCGGTTTTCAATCTCGTGTTCAGTGCCCTCCCTCTGTACTTCATACCTCTATGCTTACCTATTAATCTTTATGAAACAACTTTTACTCTAGGCACAGAATAAATAATAGTACTACGTACAGAAAGTTCAGTCCGCAAAGAAATTGAACTCAATAAGGACTTTATCTACTAGGCAATAAAGTAGCAATTCAACTCGTACAGCGCTGGATACCGCTCGCTATATTCACCTAGGTATACCGCTCTCTTTCTATCACGTATGCTTAGTTACGTGCGACGAGGCTAGCGTGCGGGCGGCCGCTGACCTCAGCCTTGCATTGTCCTCCCGGACAGAGCGCCGGCCGAACATACCTAAACTGCGAAGTGACACCCCCTGCTCTAGGTCTAAAACGGCAAAAGCAAAAGAAAAATCCGCTTTTCCTTAAAAAAAAACATTTATCCTTGTCAAAACGCATTGAAAAGCTGTTTTTTGTGATTTAAGGATGAGCCCATATTAAAAGAATGTATTATTCAGAATGACCTCCATTCGGCTTAATAATACCGTTCCCCTTAACCCTGTATACTCCGTACCTTTTCTATGCAAATAAATCTAGAAGCAGATATTTTATACTTACCTACTATGTCTGCATAGGAAATATTATGTGTTCTCAGGTATGAATAAGGACGATCATCCAGCGGATGCACCTGCAGAATTAACGGCGTATTGTGTAAGTCTACAATCATAACAAACGCGACAGGCCTCGTCTTGTTCGTGTCAAAACAATTAGCAATTTTATTAGGGTGTCTCCATATACGTTGATTTGCAGAATCGTAGAGACTGTGGCGTATCACACACCGCACAGCGCTATGCGGCGTCTAGGAGCGCGGAACTGCGTTTTTAACGTTGTACCGACGTACCCCTGTTTGTAAAGAAAACACGCGCTGCGCAACACATTGAAAACGCATCTTAGCGCGTAGGCATTGTTTCGTTTTTTTACGCAGCAGCTACCGCACCGCGGTACCCTAATGGCGATTTACGATCTTATTCATATTGAATTGCAATCTAAGTTGTAAAAAAAATTCTGGCGCCATCTCTTAGCTATATTTTAGGAAGTTTATTATTTCCTATACCTAATAGCAATACGCTCTTATTGGCGTTATATTCCAGGCCATGAGACACAGTTTATTTGTAAGCTTAGACAGTCCACTCACAGACTCAGCAGCACCATGTCATAAGCGTACCATCAAAGAGCATCCGACATGTATGCTATTGAGCGACTCGGCGAAATCTCAAATCACAAATATGTAGGTAGGTATACCTACCTACTTATTTATGTTTTTTTATGATATATATACAAAATGCCTGTAGTCTCTTTTACCCGTAAAAGTGTATGTCACCCTACTATATCAAATAGCATCCTGCGATAGGTATGTCTTTGAGTATAAAAGTGATGTTTACTCATATTCCGATACCAGTCCGGTCTGCAGTCATCATGTCATCGATTAAGGCACTGTTCTGCGACCTCTGCGTCATTTTGGTGTTCGGAATTGCGGTCGCAGGCGTCACCGTCTCGGAAGAAAAACCTATCAGGTAAATTAATATGAACACTTAGTACCTACCTGCATTTTGTGAAATATTTTGACTTTACATTGTTGGGTTCGGCGAGTAGGTAGGTAAGGTACACCTACAGATCAGCTTAATAGAGATACCTATTTCGAGTGGGTCTTTCCCGAGAGATACAATCTGGGTGTTTTCAAGTCGCGAGTGAATCGGTTTCTTTTAAGCAAGCGTGCTCCATCGAAGACCGCATCTTCGCTTAACATTAGGATAGTTAGCAGTAAAACGAAAGCCTATATAGTGAAATAAGTATTTACGTTTGCAGTTCAACATCGGCACAAAACACATCAAATGGGAATTGCGTTTGCGGCGGTTTTCCGTCTATCGCTATCGAAACCGACAGCCAACCGCTTCTTTCCCAAAGTCCAGGCTTGGAGGTAAAGTGTGACGACGAGGGAGAGAGCACTTGCAAGCAGCTTTGCATAGCCCTGGCCACTGCTGCCAAGGCGAAGGGGCCTGAGGTGCTGTGTGTGAGGCTGAAGAACGCAGAAGAATTGAAGGTATGTGTAAAGCTAAAGAACTACTTTTTTACATAGGTATGACTTGAACGTAGAACGCAAATAAGTGGTCAAATCAGGAGCTCACGATATGTGTTTAATTATTGATTCTTTTAATAAATTCGTAGTTTTTGGAGAACAGTAAAACTACAACGAATACAAAAGTCCGGCCGGTTTACTTGAATGGTGCAATTTGGTTGCAAAATAACTACGGCAAAACTATTTAGGTAACTTAATTCGTGACAAGTGTAGATCAGTAAGTACTCTTGTTGCTACGCCATAATGCAAATTTTCTGTAAAATCCACAGTTATCAGCGTTCTCCAAAATATGCGAACGGCCCTGGATGTACGCAGACATGACGGCAGACGAGCCCTTGTGCTGTGCCGACTCCAAAGTGAAGGTTTGCGCATCAGCGGAAAAGACAAACTCGACTGACGTGGCCGACACCAAAACGGTTTCGTAAGACAACAGTAGCTGAATCACTAAACCAGATTTCTTATTCCTCCTCTAGATCCTATAACAAACGTAAAGGGTTCCCTAAATGGCTTATCTATAAGTTCGGAGGAAGACAGAAAGATAATTTAAGAATTGGTCCTTAGCTGATTTTACTGCATTTAATAAATGAATTAAGTAATATATCTGTGTTTTAAACCTGTGTTTACCGTTATTATACTGCACTGAATCAACCAGTTACCCCATAGAGGTAGCAACTAAAGTAGTAGGGACAAGCATGGCCACCTGTGCTCTACCGGCTCTCTTTCTATTATTACGCCTTTTTTAATGCAATGGAGTGATGAGACTAACGATTATACGTTCGCGTGGTGGTAACCTTCACGCCTGCCCATAACACCAGTAGCAGTGCCAGAATTGTGAACTTGCGAACAAAATCCAGCGCCGCACTGCACTGCGCTCGTCACCCTGAGATATCAGTATCTCCAGCCAAAAAGGGAACAATTCAAAATCGACACTTATATATATTAGAAGATAGGCCGAAAAAAACCACTTAGATCTACCGGTAGCGATAAGTGGAAAAATCTGAGTTCACTTATCCCTACTATAAAACAGATTAAATAAAATACCATATTAATTCATTATATTGTCATTATATCGATTTTACAATGGAGAGCGCTCGGCTAGTTGACGTCACGCGGCTCCTGCCGGCTGCGCCCGCGACTCAGCACTACAGTGCAATATACCGAGACACTGTTCCATACAAATAACTTGCAAGCTAGTACAAGCTTGCACTGAATATGTCATGATGGTATATTGTGGTTTAACTATTTTTTCTGCGGGACTGAATAGTCTGAACGTATTGTCTTCTATTATGTTTTATGTCCTAGGTTTGGGTATGTCCTAAAAATGCATCCAGATCCCCAGATGACAGGCAGCAGCGTCTTCTCGGGATTATGGCAACCCCATTAAGGGGGAGCCAGACGTCGTGTGGCTGTTGATGACATTTTACGTGGTTCGTCTGAACGGACTATGGGACTATTTAATAGTGTATATTGGCTGTGTAATATAGCGACTCCCTGTCAGGGACTGTAATATCGATATTTATAAATACTGATAATTGGGTATCTGTTTATCGGTATTGATACTGATACTTTATTTCAATACATTAATGATACCGATACTTTATTTCAATACAATGATTTAAATTTGTTTTTATTAATATCTAATCAAAATGACTATAAACATGGTTTTGTCTTTTGCGCCCTATTTTTCATATTATAGAAATAATTTATTATTTAGACGTATAAGCAAAACGTCGAAGCTTGAGGGGCAAGGCGCGTGCGAATAAAGAGAATCTCCGCGCTGCGGGTGCTGTCGCCACTCCGCACCGCAGAGCCATATATAAGTATGTTAATTTATGGCAGAGCCGAGAAATCTGGCAATGTCGCCGCCACGCCGTATTGGTATAGAGTATCGATACCGATATACCGATAATTGAAAAAAGTGGTATACATATCGATATGTTTTAGATTTATCGGTACAGTTATCGATATTTTCTTTAAAGTATCGATATTTTTAATTTATCGATATCGGTCCCTGTTCCTACCTACAGGATAGCAGGTAAAATCAAGAGCCACTGCTAATAAAACATGAGTTTTATTTTATGTATAAAATAGGTAACTAATCTATTTACAATGAAGTTTAAACGTGTGACACCAACTCTTTTGCACAGTAACACTTTCACAGAGGAAAAACAAGGTTAACTCTAAAAATTTCACTATTATTAATTTCTCCATATTAATCCCGAACGCAGAGTATATACCCGTATTTTTGTCGAATTAAGCGCCCCTAATCACCAATGTATTAAATAAAAAACTACTTATAACTAGTTTTAGACCATCATGATTTATGACAACGCATAGACTATCGGGCTAGATGGTTTTAGTAAAAATAATGTAGAAAGGAAATATTTTAAATTAATTATAGTATAATTATAGGAATACTCGTTTAAAAATTGAATACAATTATTTTATTTTTGCCTGTAATGTTACCACGAATCATCCGGCGGAGGGTATTGTTACACAAGGTTACACAAGTTAGCTCCTAGCTTGGGTAACAATGCTTCTCATCCTGGACGGTTATCCAAGGAAGAAAACTTTTGTTCATATTTAGTGATAGATAACGTTTGTAAAAGTGAATATGTTTTCATTTCATTTCATTTAAAATTCGAGAAAGGAGTGAGAAAAGAGGCAGATCTGAACTGCAATTTAGTTTGAAAGCATAGAACTAACATGTAAAATGTTGCAGAAGTGGCAAACGCGATCAAAACGGCACCGCAAAGCTACCCAACGTTACTCCTATAGTTTACGTTTTTCATTGGCGAAACATGGTGTAGACTCTACACTGTAGATGTACCTGTAGCAATGGATTGCGTCGGAAGTTTTCATTAGAAACGTCATTCCCCACCGCAGGGTAAACATATTTTGACTCAGGCATAGCTAACTAAACATTGAGTCGTCATCCAGCTAAATTCACAAGCAACCTTAACTCACTGGCTCAGGCGGGGTAAGTACTTTAGTTTTCACACCTGCTCGACAATGTCCAATTACATATCATGCAACCTCAACGTAAAGTAAATTATCTCTTATAAGGGATATAAAGTTGTATGAAACTCCCTAAGGAATAAAGTGATTTGAATTTGGAACATCAAATTCGTGTGGGAACTCGTGGAAAACTCTTAAGTGAAAAATTGCCCATATGGCATTGTAAAGAGGTCGAAATTCGAACTGGCCATCATAAGCAGAACTCAAAAAAAAATGTGCGTTTAGAGTGGTCGCACATTGTTTCGGCACGTCACCCGACAGGCGCCGGACCGAACGAAACACACTGCGCAGAATTAACTGGTGCGAGCGAGACGGGCGTCTCGAGAAATTTCTTACGGTGTGGGACCTAGTAAAAAATGTATGCACGGAGCACCTTCGGCCAAAACCGGACGGTTTTTCTCGTGGTATGCGCCCGGCCTTACAAAGAATGTGAAACAAAACACGGTGTTTGGTCCTTTGATTGTCAGTGAATTTTAATTTATTGACCTGGCTTTTTAATGTCTCGCAGAAGGTGTGAAAATTAGAGTATGCTCGTCTGGAATAAAGCCTCTAAATAATAAATTGGTCTTCGTCTTGGGCAGCTTGAACCCCTCGCTTCACTCAGGACTCAATATAACTCCCTCGCTACGCTCGGGAGTTACTCTAGACTACCTCGTTACGCTCAGGGTTCAATACGCCGCCCGTGACGTAAGACATTGCTTTATTCCCTTAGAGCATAATCTACTATTATCATTATCATATCGGAATAATGTTTATTCAAGCGGACAAAACACACAAAAAAAAAACAAATTACAAAGACGAACTGACAGTACTTGCGTGCGCTTGCGCTGTCACAAGTGTATGTTTGGCGTGAGTCATTGTGCGTCAGATACCATCAGTTTTTTGTAGGTTTTGCCGTCATCGGGCGCAAGCTATAGTCTTACCAGCCACTCGTGTAGATCGCCGTCAGGTTAATCATTTAAACGCCATTACATCATACTACAACACTACAAGTATATGAACGGTGGTAATATGCAAGGAACAAAAACATTTGGAATAGTGTTACAAAAATTTAGCTTCCCCACATCCGAATCTGCTGTTGAGGTCCTGCGCCTTCTTGATGATGGATTTTTTCTGCGCCTCGTCGAACCGGTTCACCTGGAGGTCAACGTCGCGGGTGAACGGCCGACGCTCCTTCTTGCCGTCCAATTCTTTTTCTTCTTTCTGTAAAACATAGTTTTTTTAACAGAGTTTCCACGGCAAATGCCGTATCCCCAAAATGAAAATCTACCGTAAAGCACCTAACAAGGTGTTCAGTGTGACAATGTGTCAAAGTGTGTCAGCCACACTTGAGTACCATGTACCATTCCAGGCTTGGTTTTTTACCATCTTCGACTGCACCATCATTTCACATCAGGTGACCTGTGTTCAACACCTAGCCTGTAAACTATAAACAGTATGTCGCTGCTGATAAGTTTCCAACTTAGTCACAACATTTCAGTGATACTTAGTCTGTAGTTCATTCATTCAAAACTGAATGTTTATAAAATAAATATGTTCGTAAACAATGAGTAGCCAGCACTAGTGTGAAGTTAATACGCCGTTCTAAAGGCATACTGTTGTGCATCGCGGCCGTTCGCATCGCGACTGATGCGGCAATACTCGCACTATGAAAGTGTATGGCGTCACTTACGAGGTCTGCGACAGACGCGCGCGGGCGACGACTGAAGCGGCGCCTTACATTTCCATAGTGCGAACATTAACGCATCGGTCGCGCACGTAAGCCGCGCGAGAACAACCGCGCGCGGCTGCGATCGGCCGCGACGCACGACAGTGTACCTTATTAAGGCCTCTGATCTAGCGCTGCTAGGATGCTCTGTCGGTCTGCCTATGGACTTATCAAAGACAGAGTCTGTATTGTATAATTTCTTTTTTGTGTGTATACTATGGGACTGACATAGTCAAAAATGACTCCATGTCCCTAAATAAAAGAAGATTAAAAAAATAAACAATAAAAATGGCCTGAAACTTGTCAATAAACAAAGTACAAATAACCAGGACCTACCTGTTAACCAACAATGAAAAAAATTAATAACATTAAAATTATTCCCGATATATTTTATACATACCTTTTTCTTCTTTTTTAATTTCTTTTGATGCTGTTCTAATAAACTCTCTTCTCTCTTATGTTTCTTCTTGTGCTTTCTGTAACATAAACGATTGGCGCGCTTTGTAGAGAAGATAGGTTAGGTTAGCGCGTTAGGTTAAGACCGTATGCCGAAATGCGTGGGTTTAAATCTGAACCACGTATCACTACAATTAGCATGAGCCGACGGTGAAGAAAACATCGTGTAGAAACCATAGCATGTTGACATTGAGCTATAATCCTCCATAAGCAGGCGGATAAAATTGTTTTTATTTATAGCGTCTAAATTTGAAAAACTTGTGTTATTGCTAACTATATACAACAACATTGATACGTATATACGTACAGCGTGGAACAACGAACAACGATCCTCACCGAGGACGTCACCGAGGACGTTCCAGAAAGCCTGCGCCGGCGTCAGCGAGCTGCTGGCCTTCCTCGGGGACACCGGGTGGCTGGACTAGCTGCGCCGGGACGTCGCACCGAGGGCCCATGAGGGGCACGTCGTGCGGAAAAGCCCGCTCACCAAGTACCAAGACGGAGAATAGACAGCTGGCTAGCTACCACCATCAAGCAGAAAATCTGCAGCCAAGTCCCTCACGGTGTGTTCCGGCAGCCACACTTTTGATTGTGAGCCAGTTACTATTCCAGCCTAGTCTGTTTACTATCTTCGACCACACCGTCATCAAATACCAGGTAGGCTCTGGTCAAACACCTAGCCTCTCCATAAAAGATAAATTCATGCGAGTTCTTGACCTCTACAAAAGAATACAATAAATCTTGTTTCTTATTGTTCTAACTAAACTAGAAAGGATTTGTCAAATGCGTTTCGTGATGCTGTACCTGCCAACAATGCCATTTTCACACGCCTGTAGATCATCATTAAAAAAAAAAAAAATGCCAGAAGACGTCCACTGCTGGACAACGCCTCTCACTTAATAGGGAGGGGTTGCCATAATCCCCACGCTTGGCAGGCGGCTTGGGGATCGCGGAATGCTCACCACCGTTAACCGAGAAGACGGCTGCCCGTCCCCCGGTGGGTCTGGGTGCAGTTTTAGGACATACCCAGGTCCATACTTACTTAACAGCCGGTAAATGAGGCCTTGGGTATGTACAGCTAGCCAGTACTTGAGCTTAACAACGTGTTCTTGAGCGCCTGGATACTTCCTTAATAATTATGCTTAGGCTCTAGGAACACTCCTGAACAGCAAGTATTTAAGCATCATGGATACTTACTTGACAGCTACCTCTTGCTCTTCGTCCCGGTTCGCTATCAGTCGAGCCCGCGCCTCGCGCCGCAGCACCACTTCAGCGTCCTCCTCTTTGACCTCGCCAGCCGCCTTGCGCGCCTTGTCTTCTGGAGTGTCCGTCCAACTTGATCTGTGAAACAAATGATACACAATAAAGACAGCTATTCATAAATTAAAAGATATTCTGACTACGCTTCTGGCCTGGCATGATCCTGGTTATCTTTCGTGTGTTGTTTATAGCGATTAGGGTCTTAGATCCTACAATTAGACTCCGGGTCGGATTTAGAGGTGTGGAGGACCTGGGGCAACAAAGATCATCATCGTCATCATCAGCCAGAACATTTCCAATGCTGGACGAAGGCCTCTCCTTTGAGGGAGGGGTTGTCATATTCTCCACGCTTTGGCAGTTAAATAATATATTTTTTGCAAGTGTTTCAATTAATTTATTACGCAATCTTTTCAGCAAACATATTAGGATTTACCAAACTTTTTTTAGTAATTACAATTTATGTGGAGGCGGGGGGTCTCTTGTGGAGGCCCCGGGCAGTTGCCCCGTTTGCCCTCCCTTAAATCCGGCGATGATTAGGCTTACTGTCCACGTATACACGTACGTGCACGCGTGCGTGCGTGTGCGTACGTGTACGCTATGCACGTTACGCACGCTTTAGTCATTTTAATAAAGAGAAAAATTATCTTCTTGTTCCATGGATAGAGCCTCATTTGTTTTTAAGCAAATTGCATGCTAGCATAAAACAACCGGTAAATGTAAATAAAGGTAAATGTCCTTGTGAAAGCGCTCCAACAGAGAGACAAGGAAATGGGAGAAAGGGAGAAAACAGAGAAAAAGAAGAACCACCTCGCCTATTTTCGTCTCGCTCTCTGTCGCTTCCTGCATGTCTTCGTTTGCCTGTGAATTAAGGCAGGCGTACATACCTATCTGACATATCAGGTCCCGCCTTGGCCCTGAAACTCCTCGCTTCCAATCCGATGTACTTCGCCTTCCCCTCCGGCAACTCCAGCATCCATTCCTCCCGACTCTTCACCTTCTGGCTGTCGATCGAGCGCCCGTCGATGCTTTTTATCTAGACAAACACCTTCCTGTTTATATTCAAGCATACTGTAAATGTCTAAAGTTAAGCAGCACTCAATTTAACACTTATTTTTAAGGTACCAGCAATGAGATTACAAGACTATTTTGTAGTGGGCAGGGGTAATGCTAGGCCATGATCATTGTATATTTGGACCTGGCAAAACTGCGGGTATGTCCTAAAGCTGCCCCTAGAATAGAATTACAGGACGGACAGCCGCATCCTCTTGGTTAATGGTGGTGAGCATTCTGCAATCTCCAAGCCACCTTCCAAGTGTGGGGAACATGAGCACCCATATTAAGGGGGAGGCCTTCGTCCAGCAGTGGGCGGTGGCGGTGGCTGATGATGATGATCATTGTTTTGTATTTTTAGCTAAAATTACTTGTCTTGTGTTATGTAATATTGTCAGCAAACCAATAACTAAGCATATTGATACACTCTTTGTAGCATAGATTCACATATGAAGTGTGAATGGGCTGATCTCTCATACCTTGATCTCGAGGGCCCTCTCTTCTAACCGTCGGTGCGCCTCGGACCACTTGTCTTCCGCGCCGAGTGGCAGTGGTCCTATTCCAGCGTCCTCATCAGAACTTTCGTATTTCACTACTTCACGTTCCGCCAGCACCTTGCGCAAGTCTTCGGGAATTGACGGCCCTAAAACAATTAAAGAAAGTAAGTAGGCAAGTATATGAAAGAACCAAACACACAGACAATATCCGGCCTTCAATAACTCTTTATGACACCAAGTAAAGGACAAATATACATTTTGCACAAAAAGCAATCCTCTATACTTCTAGATAACCGTTGGATGTGTAACTACTGTTAGCCAGTTTACAGGTTTTAACAAAATAGGGATGAGACGGTAATGGATGTGAATTTTCTTTAGAGCTATGTGAAAGATGCTTACCTAAATGCTTGGCCTTGAGTTCGCTCTGAAGATGAGGAGGTAAAGCTGGACCCTCGATATCCTGCGACGAGCTTCGCCGTTTCTCCAAATGCGGCGGAAGCGCCGGCCCACAGATGTCTGTCTTAGGCGTCACGTTTTTCGATTGTCGCAACTTGTGCCTGAGATCCGAAGGATCATATTCGATTTGTGAATCATCATCAGAAGATATCTCTCCTTCTTCACTACTCTCTTTTTTAGTACTCTTCTGAGTGGAAGTCACTTCAGGTACAGCTTCCGCTTGATTTAGCAAAGACTCTTCATTGACTTTGTCCTGTATATCTGTTGTACTGCTAACTTCTACTACAGGAACATCTGCATCTCTGTCCTTGCTGCCCTTGGAATTTTTTCTTTTATGTTTTTTCCTATGTTTCTTCTTTCTGGTTTTCTGAAGCTCTTTCTCTAAATTTAAAAGTTTAGCTCTCAGTCTTTCATCATCAGATGAGTCAATCTCACTTGATACCTGTTGCTTCTCTTTCACAACTGCAGGTATCATGTTGTAATATGAGCCAAGTTGTACTTCTTCTGACTTGCCCGAGTCACTATGAACTTCGACTACTATAGGGCTACTCTTTCGTTTTAGAGGTGCAGTAACAGGTGGTATATAGACCTCAGATCTCTTTCCTCTATATTCAGGAGATGATGATTCTTTTTCTCTGGATCGTCTGTCGTACTTGTTCTTTGAAGGAGATTGTCTTTCAGTTGTTGGAGATTTTCTTTCTTCCTTGGACGAAGCTTTTTTGCTTGGTTCCAAAGTGCGTTTTATTTCTTCCTTCAAATCTCGTCTAGGTTCTGAAGGTTTTTGAGACCTTACTTTTATTTCTGGAGTCCTGTGTGATGGAGTGTTTATCTCAGGAGATTTATGAGACCTGGGTTTGGGTTCAGGGGACTTTTGTAGTCTTGATCTAATTTCAGGGGACTTTTGTAGTCTTGATCTAATTTCAGGGGACTTTTGTAGTCTTGATCTAAGTTCAGGGGACTTTTGTAGTCTTGATCTAAGTTCAGGGGACTTTTGTTGTCTTGATCTAAGTTCAGGGGACTTTTGTTGTCTTGGTCTAAGTTCAGGGGACTTGTTAGACCTAGATCTTTTCTGTCTATCTCTACTAGAACTTCTATGATCACGAGTTTTAGAGCTTGGCCTATGTCTGGGCCTTTCATTAGATCTTCTTCGCGGACTTCTGTCTCTAGAATTTCTTCTTTTTGCAGGAGAGTGTCTAGAAAATCTATGTCGATCTCTAGAATGTTTATCATATTCATCTCTTTTTCTACCAAAATCTCTACGGAACCTGTCATTCTCTGAAGGCCGATTCCTTCCAGATCTAAAAGTCTCCTGTTTTCTGTCTGAACGTTTAGATTCCTCATTTTTATTCTGTCCTTTAAACCTACCTGTTTCCGAATCACTGCTGGACTCATCTGACAGCATTTTGAGGTACCTAAAACCAAAAAGGTAACTTAAATCAAGAATAAAAAGATACTCATTTACATACTAACTTTATTTGTACATGTAGGTAGGTACATATTGCAACATTATTATTTAATGTTTTACAAATAATGTTTGTTTTTAAAACATTTTTGCTATTTTTTTTGCACTATAACGAATGGATTTCAAGAACCCAGCAGTAAGTATTCCCTTTAGAGATTGCCTCACACTGGATTGCCAGACCAAATCTTTTAGTATTTGCCTCAAAATTACAGCACAGTCTATGTCGTAAGCTACAGCTCGGAGGACATCCTCCATATCTTGCTGAAGACCACCATGGTTCCAGAACTTAACAATTCTCTGCTGGGGTACCATTGGCAGCTGCATCAAATGGTGCAGCTTGGTTTCCGGATGCAAGTCTTGATGGCATTGAGTATCTCCAGTTGGAAAGTCCACATAAGCATGGAATTGTTGCAAGACTGGTCTATACAGTTCCCGAAAGTTCAACAATTGAGGCTGAACTATGTTTTTCACTTTATTTTTGTTCTCACCAAATGTCATTCTAAAATCACCAGCATAGCTCAAGTTTGAAATTGCAAAGTAAAAGTCATATTCTGAGAATGTTTCAGGCAATATGAGAAGTGTTGTATGAACAGCCGAGCGCAGATTAGCCTGCAGAGCACTCTGAAGCTGAGAGCTGTTTGTTTGCTTGATGATCTCCACAGGCTTGTGAAGTCTGCCTGCAAGGTAAAGATCGTTCCAGTCTAGAAGATCAGCAATCAAGTCTTTTTGGGACACTACACCATATTTGATCATAATATTCTCTTCTTTCATCTCTACAAGTGTGTTGAAATACACCTTTGCACCCCATTTTTCTTGAAATCTTGCAACAAATCCTTTGCCCAGGAACTTGAGCGCGGAGTAATGTGACGGGTTCATGTCTATGTTTGCTCCGTGCCATCGATACGAGTTATCGACGCAGTATATTAGATCGATCATATTTTGCTTTTTCTGGTTGCCCATTTGTGGTTTAACCGCGGATCCGTAAGCGAAGCAAAACGTGAAGTTTTGCGGAAATTTCGAAAGTATTCTGTAGTATAGAGGAGATACATCTTTAGTGATGCCTCCTAACGCTTTTACAACTGTTGATGCCATTAGGAAATCAAAAAGATGTTATCTGCTGACCTGATGTTTAGGTTAGATGAGAAGATCTTTCACTTGTCTTCGAGGGAAGTACTTCAAAGTATTATATACGCACTGTAGATAAATATACGCAGACCAAATGATGAAAAATGCGCTGTTTATTTAGCCATTTTCCACAAACTCCTCAATAAAACTAATTAAACCAAACCAATCCACAGTTTCTCTGCTACAGTCAGCAAGCACATCGTTCGTTTCGTTTTGACATAGACATTGACAGTGACAGTTATCGTTATCGCATGGACGCATTTTTTCTTAATTTTCAGCATCCAACTATGTGCATTCTACCATTGTCAAGTTTTAAAATAAAGTATGACATTTTTTTTCATTAAAAAAATAGGTAAATAATTCATTAAATGAGTCACAGTCAAGTCCAAGTCATGTGTGTAGTGTCGATACATTTATGGCAACTAAACCAGAAGCACAAAACAGATAGGTACCAATCTGCCAGAAGCCAGAAGCCTATTACTACTGCCGGCTCTAAACCTTTCACAGAGTTTTAACACAACAAGTTTCACGTTGAAAAATGCTGTATTGTCGTGCAAGTGAATATGGTGAATTATATCAATAAATCACTTGCTGTCTTGTTGCTCACACTCGTACACGTTATGAACTTACAGCCTTACCTAAAATAATCTCGATTCTCTTAGTCACTGCTTAAACTTCTCTGTCCTTTTCTAGCACGTGCAACTTCACGTCAGAGAGAAGATGGCAGAGCATCTTAAGCAGTGACTAACGGGTGAGAAGTTTTTTTAAGTAAGGCCGTTAATGACGAGTTTGACCTTACGGTACGGCTTTAGCTTGTGCCTCATGGGCAAAAAAAAAGAAGTTAAGTGGATTAGTGTTAGTGGGTTGTTGTCAAAATCAAATCAAATGTCAACTTCATGTTCAAGTCTCTTTGGTTGTTGTAATTTGTGCTGCGTTCCGTAATGCGTTAAAAGTGATAATATCCCGAATCCGACCAAATTGAATAGTCACAAAATATTAGGGTTTTGATTTGATCGAGTAATACTTCTGACTTTGGTCGGATTCGCGATATTATCACTTTTAGCGCATTACGGAACGCAGCATTGGTTTGGTTGTAATTTCTTATCTTTTCTTCGTGTTTAGATTTTGGATTGTAATATTCTTGCAAAACAAATAATCAGCAAGTTTAGAAATAATGTCCAGTGCAGATAGAATAGATTTTGAAATGGAGGTAGAAGTGGAGAGCGCCTCCTCTGGACCGGCAGTAGACGCTCCAAACCCAACGTCCCCTGCTGCTGCAGTCCCCGGTGTAAACAAAAGCGTGGTGGTTACTACGGCCACTGCAGGATCTGTGACAGTATCTCTTCATCCTCTAGTTATAATGAATGTATCGGAACATTGGACACGGCTTCGAGCACAGGAAGGATCTCCTCAAACTGGTCCGTTTAAATTTGACTCATAAGAATCCTAAATAAAACTTGTTTAAAGTCTTTATATTACGCATTATCTTCCTAAATAAATGTAATATGCAATCACTCAAACTAATTTCGTATATACTTTGCAGTGGTTGGAGCACTCATCGGCAAACAGAAAGGCAGAAACATTGAAGTGATGAACTCATTTGAATTAGTCTTTAGTGTTATTGATGGAGACGTTATAATAGATAGGGATTACTATAATTTGAAAGAAGAACAATGTGAGTACCCTCTTTTTTTGAATATATTGGAAAAATTATATTTTGAATCTCCTTATCCTTTGTTTATTACTAGAAGTATGCCCAATTGCCCAATCAAGGTTCGCATACATCACATTGCAAAGACTTCGGGGTCCCTCCTCAGGGACAAACTGGATAGACGGGCAGTGTAATAATGAAGATGAAGAATGAGAGTAGAGATGTGCTTGTACATGGAAAGTTACTAATGGACTCGTAATCGATACACAGTTAACAGTTGTTGCTTGGTTTCTGATTGCTTCTTTTTGTTACATGTTATAGGTGCACTAAGTAATGTCTGTGACCTACTGGTCCCAACAGAAAACCAGCTCCGGTTGTTGATAGCCAGCATCACACTGAGTTGGCATCGGTTTCATGACGAAATCATCTCTTTTATTATCTTTTTGTGTTATTTTTTTGTAGGTAAAAAAAATAGATACATACATTTGTTGTTATTATGTATATATTTGTATTTCATTGTATTGTAATAGTTAAGAATACCAAATAAAAATACAGCAAAGAAAATCTAGTGAATCTAGTCTAGTCTAGAAATTCTAGTGTCCTAGAACTAGTGTGTAGAAACTGTAGAGATGAATATAATTTTATCTTATTTCCAGTCAAGCAAGTGTTCTCAGACATGGACTTCTTGGGATGGTACACAACAGGGGAAGCTCCCACTGAACGTGACATTGCTGTACATCGCCAGATCTGTGATATTAATGAATGCCCTGTAATGTTGATGCTCAATCCAGCAGGTCGTAATGGAGAAGTGAGTTAAATGTTGTAATTTTTTTCATAGTGTCAAGCAAGCTGACTGTCTACCTGATGGTAAGCAAACCCCCACAAATCCCCACATACGGACTTGCAATATGCAAGCAAAATTAGACATTGCAATAGAAACAGCCATGCACATGTTACATGGGTCCAGCAGCATGGCACGACAACGGCGGTCTGGTAGGACTTTGCCGGCCTTCACCAAGAATACCGGGTGGCTGAACTTGCTACGTCGGGACCTTGAAACAAGGGCTCATCGCTTTTCAAACCTTTTTGCAACTAAGGTTTTTTTTAAAATTTTTGCAATAAAATTAAATCATGGAAATCACAACTTTTTTCGCTTTGATACGTTTTTGTTGTTGGCTAAATGGCTCATTATGATGAAAATTTGGTTGTGATGAATTTTGTACTCATTATAGAGAATCGGAATCAGAAAATGAGAATTTTGATCTCAAAATAATGCATACATCACGAAGACGTCCACTGCTGGACCTCCCCCATTAGGGTGGGGGTTGGGGAATAATGCATGGATAGTGGAAAATATAAGTAAACTAAAAGACAACATTTTTGTTTATAGATATAATTCATCTGTACATGTGTTTAAGACTGAACTCCTCCTAAATAGCTGGACAGATTTTAATTTTTTTAAAGGTGTTTTTGAATGCCCTGGATGATTTAGATTCGGAATTGGACCTTGTAGGTGGTGCTGAATTCGGTATCTGTTTTTTCCCCACCAGGAGAGGTATTTTTTTATTTCAGGGCAGGATGACGACTGCTCGGTCAGCTAGTTTTCAACCGTTCTACATTAATGTACGATTTATGATCTATTGTATATTCTTTTATGGAAATCTGAATAAAGAATTCATTCATTTTCAGCAACTACCTGTAGTGTTATATGAGTCGGTCATTGATGTGGTTAATGGAAGAGCTACAATGCTGCTAGCACCTTTAACCTACACACTAGCTGCAGAAGAAGCTGAGAGGATTGGTGTTGACCACGTTGCGAGGGTGTCTTCTGGGGAGGGTGCTCTCAACAGCTTAGGTAAGTTTTAACTTTGCCTACTGAAATCCTAACACACTATACTTACCATAATAAACGCGAAAGCTTGCGACTGAGTGAGTGAATGAATGAATGAGTGTGTGAGCGGGACGGTTATAGAGCGATTTGTTACTGGTGATAGCAAGTGAAACCGTGAGTGTTGCTAGCAGTTTTAACCTCCAAATCCTCCTCATATTGTCAAAGTTTGTAAGTATGGGATGTTTATTACTCGTCCTCGCATAAAAGGCAGAATGGATTCAGGATGAAATTGGCTTATATCCCAATCCCAACAGCGGGTTGTTAAAAAGGCTGATGCAGAGAGTGTAGAGGAAGCTTATACTTTGGAATAATACATAGGCTTCTTTTTATCCCAGATGTCGCGTTTTTTTTTTATGCTAGTAGCGCCCTGCGATATTCTACGGGAACCGAGAACCACATTATGTTCTATATTTTTCTGGGTATTCTAGTAGTAATTCTATAGATACACATTCTTTATTAACTACACCAGAAATTAAAATAAATAAAGATACAAGAACTTATGAGCCTTACCTACACAAGACCTGCGCCACAAGAGGCAGCCTTATTGCTAAAATGATCTCTTCCTGGTCTACATATTTGATTGTATATAACTTTGACTTATAGTGAAACTGACAACCAATAACAGGTAAGTCGACGTTAGAACGACACCTACCACTGTGACACAACACACTGTTATAGGAGTCGTCCTATTATAATATTATAAATGCGAAAACTTTATTTTTATTTGTGTCAGCAGTCCACAGTGCCAGCCATCGATCTCCTCAAACATATTGGAGGGAAGAGGGCTCACCGACACACGACGCCGCCGCAAGAAGAAGCTTTTTAGTGAGCGTGAGTGCTCCGTGTATACACGCAAAACTATTACAACACAAAGAGAAAGCGAATGCGAAAGTTTATGTGACATTGACTTGAGTAAAGTGAAATTCGAAAACTTTCGAAAACATAAACTACACATTAGTGTGTCATTAAATTCAATGACAGTTGTGTGATTGTATTTCTACAGTGGCCGAGCATCTCACGGCGCAGCGGTCGGCCATCAAAATGCTGGTGTCTCGAGTGCGCGCGGTGCTGGCGACGGTGCGCGCGATACGTGACGGCACGCTGCCTCCTCGACCGGCGCTGCTGCGCGAGGCGCGAGCGTTATCCAACAGACTGCCCCTCCTCACCTCACAGCAGTTTAGGACACACTTCTATAATGTAAGTTAACGTCTCACACTGCAATGATCGGAAAACGAGAGGACTTGTGGCATTATTATTTTTGCCCGACTACGCAAAAAGGAAGGCTATCCATTTGGCAGTAAATGGACTATAGTCTCTATTTATCAGTTTTGGTCCTAAACTTAAAATAATAAATAAATTCATAATCAGTCGACAAATGAAGAGAGACATATCTTAGAAGCCTTCTATAAATGATATCACAAGATTTGAATGTTTGTTTCGGCCCCCCTTGGATGGGTCTTGCCACACTTGCGTGACACCCCAAATTTAAAACAGTCGAAAGTAACAACTAAACCCTTACCCGCTTGCGCATACTTGAGCTAATATCTAAAGAATCACAATCTCTACGTGAAAACTGTCAAAAAACGTCCGAGTGCCGTTGTACATACGCGAATTACATAGTTCACAATTGTTTGAATTTAGACGTTATGTCGCTTGTATAGTGTTCAATGTATGCTTGGGCGCTTGTGTGTTATCGTAGTTCAAATTGTTTAAAAAGTAGCGTGCCGATTTTGGTGCGGACATTGTTTTGCACGTTTGTGACTCTTTAGATATTAGCTAAATGCTTACCCCTTAACCCTTTCAGCAATGCAATGACGTGGCGCTCATGACGTACCTGGGCACCATCACAAAAGGCTGCAACGCTATTAATCAACTGGTGAATCGATTCAACGTGCTATACGACCGGCAAGCCATGGGCCGACGCATGCGCGGCCTGTTCTTTTAAGCTGGTAGGTTTTGTACGTCCAAAGTTTTAATTTGTACCATAAAAAAGGTTAGGTTTGATTGGCCCAACATTTCAAACACAGGCTCCGCTAATAGTAATTAAAATATGCTTTATGTATTATAGCATAATTTTTTGTGATATAAATGAAGACGAATTAAGTTTGGATGATTGGTATAGGCGCAAGTCTTAAGAAAATGCGTTTGAAATGTACCGATCATAGAGATACTGCAATCACTCGGCACTTACGGCCTTACTTAGTGGTGGCAATTCACATCGCCAATATTTGCTGAATAAAAAGGGACAGCACTTATGCAGCCTGTCTATCTCTTTTTATTCGGCAAACATAGGCGAGTGAAATGCCACCATAAAACGAGGCTTAAATTTAAATGACGTGAGCGTGGCGTAGTACTGCTCACTTAATTTTTGTATTGCATAGAAGTTAGATGACAACCAATCAAATACGTTCAAAATATGACGTTTGTCAAAATAAGCAACGTTTTTAAGTAAGGTCTTTAAAGTGAAGTATCAATGTTGTAAAAATAAGTACCTATCAAGCAGGACACTTGTTGGAGAATTAAAATGAAGTTTTATGTTTTATCATATATTTGCTTCCAACGTGAAAAACATCAATTTATATTTTTGTCGGCCCTAAAAATAAGAAAGCTGAGAAAAAAAGCAAGAGGAAAAAAATACTAATTTAATTACTTAAATAATACGAGTATCTGTTTCATATAAAAGGAGTAAATAAAACGAGAATTGATGACGCAATAATTTTATTTCGTATCCCATTGTCTTGTGAGATTGATTAGGTACTCAAAATTAACAAAGTTTGGACACATTGAGATTCATACTATGGAAGACTCGGTCGGGTAGTCTGTGCAACTGTAAATGTGCTCCTATTTGAAGCATATCATCGTAATTTCCTTAATCATTGCTAAGGCTATATACTTATCTTCAGCTGGCCGGAGACGTCCACTGCTGAACAATGCATCTCCCTTATGGCTACATGATACGCTAAATAAGTGTACGAGGTGACATTTTTACCGAAACGGAAAACTTGTGTGACAGAAAGTGCCATTTTTTTATAGAATGCGTTTTATAAATACGATGATGCGTTTCACATGTATAGGTATAGGTATATAGGCATTTGTGTTGTTTTTTCACAACATGTTTATGAAGCTACACAAAAACCAAAAGCGTAATTCTTTAATATCATGATCCTGTATTTACAAGTAACTAAGCTACTAACTTCGTTAGGATAAATGTGAGACAGTAAAAAACTTCAAACAGCATCGATCTTCTATCATTAACATGAATACAGTCTTAATAATAGCACTGCCCTATGAATAATGTAAAATTGCTAATTATATGTGGTGCCTAGTGCGTTCTGTGCCGGCGCCGACAGCTGGAACGGCTGCCGGAGGTATCCTTGTAAAGCAATTTTGTGACGGACAACATTTAGTTATGCCTTCATTTTGTTTTGTTGCGACCTAGAAACCCTTTCTGGGTTATAGAACCGTCGAAGTAGGTATAGGTAATTTTTATAAATTCCCGGAGAACTCCGGTTATTGGTGTCTCCGGCAGCTGTCGAAGAAATTCACTGTTGCCGGCCCTGTCACTGAAGGCACGGACATTCGTTTATCCAAAAATTACGTTTCCAACTCTTAACTCAATTTTCTATGTGATAAAAACTTACAATATCGATAATATTTATTTAACTTGTACTTTAACCGATTATTTATTTTGGTATAAAAATATTTTTATTTATATGTAATTATAATTAATTCGAATCAAACACTAATATTGCTTCATGTACATTTATGTATTAAAAAGATTCTAAAAACCCCACATACTTGTAAAAAATACAGTTTTATGATCACGTGATTAAAACTTAGGCCAAAGTACGTAGTACTATTATTTATTCCGTGGCCAAAGTTCACCGAAACTTAACAACACGAATATAACAACAAAAAAACTGTTTTGTCAACAATAGTCGGATAAAGAAATAATTAATAATATTTCTTACAAACTCGGCGATAATCTTTTCTTCCAACCAGTGCCGTAAATAGCCTTTTCATTACTCATACTCGGAAAGTAGGTCTGAAGTTGCCCGAGGAGCGGGTTGAAAGTAATACATATCAGCCCTAGGGAGAATCACTTTCAACTGACAGTGACAGTTGACAAATGACAGACACACAAATTATTTTAAAAAAACTAGTTCTCTTTTTACATAAATTTGTATTGAACCATGCTCTAACTTTTTTTTTCTTCTCGGAGGATTATGGTCCCACACTTCTCGTGCATTTCCCAGTGTCAGTTTATTTTTAGTTTCCTTGTATTCGTAATGAAAAGCACATTGTTTACTTCGGGGTTAAAGACTTATTTAGTCCCTCCAACTATTAGTTTCTTCCCCCCCCCCCCCTTCTCGGGACTAAATAAATTACTTTCACCCCTAGGTTAACAATGTACTATTTATGCGCCCTGGAAAAGAAAGCGCCCGGTCTGAGCTTCTATAATTACGCCCTTGAAAAGAAAATATCCCAAACTTGTCACTTTTGCGTCCCTCCAGGACCAGCGCCCGGGCCTGGCACCGCTGGCACCGCCCTATTTACGGCACTGATTCCAACTAAGTAAACACTTTATTTTGTAGTGGTAGGACTCTACTGCAGAGTCCGCCTGGGGAAGTACCACACCTTTGCCAGTTATTCAACCGCCAAGCAGTAGTGTGCAAGCATTACTGTGTTCCGGTTTGAAGGGCAATGTTACCAGAGAAATTACTGGGTATGAAGAGATTTAACATCTAATATCTCAGGGTGACGAGCGCAATGCAGTGCGGCGCAGGATTATGTTCGCAAGTTCACAATTCTGGTACTGCTACAGTTAGTGGCAGGCGTGACACTTACCACCAGGCGAACGTCTTGCCCGTCTAGTCACTTGATAGTAAAAAAAAAAACTGTCAGCTGACACATGAACGAGGAAAGAAAAAGACGTTTATGATGGGTAGCGCATAACTCTTGTACAGCTTATTGTTAAACAAGATAACAAGACCCGATTATGTAGCAAAGAAAAAGCCGATTGGAGAAATATTGACTAAAATACGCTATAAATCTCCGTTGTCTTTTTTGGCTTATCTATGAAAGAGTAAAAAACCAGAAATGCGGGGCATCATGTAACTTTTCGGGATCGCGATTCGGATCGCGATTTGTCATAAATGTCACTTGTCACTGTCACAGCTTCACAGTATCACGGAGGGATTTTTCTCGCTATCGTTATCGAACGAATGCATTGATTTCCTTATTTAAGTTAAGCAAATCCGTCGGTCGTTTGGCGTTTCATCCTGCCCTGCAGGGTCAAAAGAGTTTTGGCAGTGACAGTGACAAGTGTATATTTCTCTCGTTTAACTCGTATCCGAATCGCGATCCCGAAAAGTTACATGATAGCCCCGCAGATCTGATACTTATATCCTCTTAAACTTCGTGTACTTTCGATATTTTCGATGAACGTTTGAACTGAAAATATTTGACGTGGGGCATAACAAGGAACAAAATTATTTAATCATCAAAAATAATAATAGTAGTTTTAGTTTAACATCGAATCTTATACCTTCGACAAGCAAACAATGGTAAGTAGTGTTGGCATTGCTTATCTAATACAAATGATCCTTTGGAATTGCACGCATATTAAAGGAACATCCTTCGATCAAAGAAACAAAAGGATTTCACATCATCCGCCCGGCTGCGTTCCACATAAAATCTGCCAAACTGCGTCGGAGCATCTGTTTGCTTTCAGTTCGGCCACGTTCGGCAGTCGTTCGGGTCGTGACAATCAGTCTCTTACTTTGCATTTCTAGCCTTATCATCTTCGCTAAGGATTGCTATTCGTTTGAGGAGCTAAAACATGCTAATTTTTCGCATTACATCTACGGCGTGTGATGTCTTCTGCTTCTTTGATCGATGGAAAAATCTCATAAAAAATAGTACATCTTATACCATAGACCGTGGTTGATGCTAGTTGATGAAACAACGGAACAATTATAACCACAATATAAAAGAAAGTCCTTATGCTCTCGAGAAGAAGAGCCTTAGCTACGTGTCGTCTGGGGTTTTGTCGATGCCGATGAGTTCGTCGAAGAGCGAGTGGGTTTCTGGGATGAGGTGTGGCTCGTGGAGCGTCTGTTGCGCGAATCTTAGCACTGCGAGAGTGAGCTGGCCTACCGTCCACTTCCGGTCCACTAGCACGCGGACTAGGGTGTCCAGCTGAGAAGGAAGAACGACGTCAGAGAGGAAAATTTATCAAGTTGGCTGACATTGGTGTCGATTCTGTTGCACCGCTCACTAAACTAAACTAATCTGACAGGACTAAAATAATACGCGTCTCATTTCATTTCAATATGTTAGAAAAGGATGTCAGCAGGTTTCGTCCTGTCAAATTAAGTTTAATTTAGTGAGCGGTGCAACAGAATCGACACCATTACCACTTTGAAAAAAGTGGAGCTACGAAAATTCATTAAATAATAATATGTATTACATAAAATTCAAGCCACTAAGTATTAGGTTGTGTATGCCGTAAATTGCATGCAGGTTGATATAAATGGTTTTGGTTATCGTTACCATTTTACCTTCATATGAAAATTCAATGAAATTTAATTATGAATGGTGCGGGTTAATTTATGGACCCTGGACTGGGCGGGCGGGTGCCCGGTTTAATTTTTCCCGGGATAAAAAGTTTAACAAAAAAGTTAAACAACCAGTTTTTGTTTGAAAGTTCCAAACTGAATACGTATTGTTTAGTTGTTACCTTAAAGAGCTGCTCGTTCCCGGCGGTGTAGTATATGAGCGCGGGCAGGCCGGCCACGCTGGCTGCCAGCCACTGCAGCAGCAGCTTGAGCTGCGGCTGCCCGCGCTGTCTCCGCCCGCAGCCCCAGTTGCCAGTCGCCACGGGCCGGCACGACCCGCCGCACACAATCTTGTGAGCCAATTGGTTCAGCTACAAACAGTTATAAAGGCACATGTCACGTTCCACTGTAGCAATACGCCTTCTTCATTGAATGCGTTTTAAATTGGTTTCGTTTTAAGATGCATGTGCAAGTGATGGTGGAGGAGTATGAGTTTTATAGATTTTCCTGAGGTCATTAAGCTGTTCATCTAACCTCGCAGTTAACAATGTGAAGGCAGATAAACGGCTATGGGATTATGCTATGAAATTAGAGCCAGAAACGATTTCCTCATTGCCTCGTAACTTCGCTGATAAGTTTATCTTCAAACTAGTTCCTATAGAGTGTTTACTCATTTTCCACCTGCTATTTTCATCGGCTTAAAAGGTGCTAACATCCTTAGACATCCAATGTGGACGATAATTTTAATGGCATGATTCATGTATGATATTAAAATAAAAAGGTTTAGAAGACACAAATACATTAGCATTACCAATTGTGCATTTATTAAACTGTGCTGGAAATGTGTGAGTTCCAGTGACATGCACGCAGATGTTTCGACAGAAAGCGAAGGTATCGTCTTGTTAGTGAACTGAGCGTAAGTAGAGATTAGCGACAGACTGGCGCCTGACCTTCGGCTTCTTTAGCTTTACAGTGACCGGTTCACATTCGACAGACTCTTCGATAGTTTCTACTATCATGTTTATCATCCAATTCAATTTTTTCTTCCTAACGCTCGGGATGGACACTTGCGTGGAGCAAGTCTCCGTTGACGCGCTCAGAGACCGCGACTCTTCAGATTGCGTCTCGTCGTCAGCGCTTTTTCGTGGGCTCTCTATTATCTTCTCCGGTATTGACTGTTTTACTTTACGTTTCTGTCAAAACATAGCGACTGTGAGTTTATAAACCGTGAATTATATTTTCGGCTAAGCTGGACGATGCAAATGAATTGACCGTCGCGTTTTAAAGAAGCTTTTACAAGCCATCCAAAAACTTATCATTCAAAGATTCCATTTGCGAAACAAATTGCAAGGTTCGCCAGTCGCCGTGGATGCTGCTGATGTCAGTGCGAACAATTACTGACGGATACAAACACCAACCTCATGTTCTGTGCAGGTTGTTGAGCTGTGAGTCGACACCTCGCGTGATCCATTCACAAAGAAAGAAAAACAGTTAAAGCCTCCTTCGAATCTAGCGATTCGAAGATAGTCAAGCCTCTATTTAGAGGGTGGAGCACAAAACAGAGCTTACTCGTACATAACTGCCGTTCGAGGCCAGTTTAACACTGAGAAGAGCTTGTGAAGTTATGAATTCTATAGATAACAAATGCTTCACTAGTATTAGCTTTAATTTATCTGCCTAATTTACGATCTCCTCCAAAACTGTAAACAAAAGTAGCGAAATGGCAACCAATGATACCAAATGGTTTGGTTATCAAGGGGAGTAATTCGCGACGCCAGAATCACCATGCCGCTCAAAGTTGGCGGAAGCTCCAATTTGTCCAAAACACAATTTTGAAGAAAGTTCTCATCGTCTGCCAACCCGCCATCTTTGCTAACAATTTAGGCAAGTTACATAGGACGGAGTCAGGGCTCACCAGTTGAGCGGCGAGCCTATGTCTGTGCCTCGCGAGCTCGAGGGAGAGCGAGCGAGCGGCGAGGGCGAGGCGTCTCGGCGCGGCGCGGTCCCGCGAGTCTCTGCCCGGGCCGTACAGCTCGGCAGCCTCGGCTGCGCCCGCGGCGCCCACCGAACTGCCGCCGCTTGCCATCGACTCACTGAGAGTGCGCTTGAGTAGAGAGCCGGCAAACCTGCCAAAATACGTTGTGTAGACGTTTTGAAGGAACATGTAAACATAGCCTGTCCAGATCATTAATCGGCGTAATAATCAATCTAATTATGATTTTAATTAGTCGGGGTTCTTTTTTACAACATTCTTCGTAATAATGTAAGTCCGTAGGCTTTAGGGTAAAAGTTATCCCATTTCCACATTTACTTACCTTATCACAGCCAAGTCTCTGGAGTCTAGCTCCCGTGCCTTGTGTTCGCCTGATTCTGCGTCGAGTATAGGATCGCTTAGCCACTGATTGAATTGTTCGTATACTTCTTCTAGCTCTGAACTGTAAAGACAAATAATTCCATTCGTATATAGATAGACCTAATAAAGTATTACCACGATGTTTGAAAACAGCTGTATTTTTTGGTCACAAATTAAGAAATACCTACAACTAGTAAGAATGGGGTAAAAATGGGCGAGAATCTTGAAGTTATTTGAAGAAGGCAAAGGAACTTATATAATGGTTATTTTTGTCTTTTATGTCGTTGTTTTCGTTTGAATTGATACCATAGTTTTATGAATTGTCTTACGTGTATTCTGTGCTGAAGCTGTATTTGGAGCTGTTCCCAGTGTCTTTCCTCAGGAGCGGCGGACGTCGCGGCGAGGACTCCCCATTGCTAATGGTTTCCTTCTCCGTCAGAACAAAACCGACTGAACCACCTCGTTTTACTCTGGAGAAGATAGCAGAATTGTAAGGATAAGACTCATGAAGCTCAGTAAACCGGAACCGAAATTAGAAATAGTCAGGACGGGACCAGAGTATATGCTAATCAAAATATATAATGTACTCCCAAATAACATAAAAAATTAGCCTAATGAAAAAAAAAACCATAGCAAACTTTAAAAAATACTTAAAAATAAATGTTACTACAGTATAGATGAGTTTTTAGAGTATAACACATATGTTTCAATTTCTCGACACCAATCTTCGTCCTGTGCTAAACCATTTGTAATTAAGACACTAACATAAATGTTGTATATTATAAGTACATTATAAAAATGTGTAATATTAATGCGACGCCCTTACAGGGTATGTACTTAGTATAGTCCTACTTTTGTTTTTACATTATGTAGATTCTAATGCTTTGTACATGTGCATTTAAATAAATTAATTAATAAAAAAAAACTTAAAAACCTGAAGTTATTTCAGGTTTTTAAGGTTTTTTTTGTTAAGATTTGGGGAAGTTTCAAGTGAGACTGGCGTGATGCACTGGGTACACCGTTTAGTCTAGTGTCGAATAGATTTCGGTCGGAAGTCTGAAGCCGAAGCACATTTTGAGTCTGAAGGTGACATCATCTGACTTAGAATTATGTAGAATTCAGCCCCATTCCTCAGTAAAATTAGAGCTGTATACCCGTTGATACAATAACATTGGACTCACCTAATGTCATTATCGTTCAGTTCAGCTCCAGATATGCTGATCCCCACAGCATAGCTGGAGCTGTCAGTAGACCAGTCGCCAGTTGTGCTGGTTGTGCAAGAGTTATCTGCCTCTCTTCTCAGGGCCTCCCGCAGTCTTTCGGCAAAGCTCATTCGCCGTTCTTCGGTGGACAGGTCTTTTGAATATTGGAATGAATTTGGTCTCGCGCTTTCGCCTCTGCCTTCGTCTTCGCTACCTGAAAGAACAGCAAAGCAGCTGTTTAGTAACATAAATGTGCTGGGTAGTTAATTTGACAGATTCGGCCAAGATTCAGCTCATGGAAAGACCATTTCCTGTGTCGAGGTCAGCTGTTTTGTGTATGTTAACCTATTAAGTATTCGCGCAGCTTCGGTTTGCTGGCCAGAAAAACTACTGGGTATACATGAAGAGGCTTAACATACCATATCTCAGGGTGACGAGCGCAGTGCAGTGCGGCGCAGGATTGTATTCGCTAGTTCACAATTCTAGCACTGCTAGTGTTATTACAGGCAGGCGTGAAGCTTACCACCAGGCGGACGTCCAGCTCGTCTCGTCACATAAATGCAATTAAAAAAAAATGCTCGTCCGGCTGTCATTAGATGCAGTTTCCTAAAAACCCTGCACTTTGAGGCAACAGAGATTTGAGAGTAAGGCCGTACGTAGTCAGCTCGAACTTTAAAAGATTGACTAAAAACTGATACATTGTATACCGACTTTGCACTAGTATGCAAACCTCTACGTACCTCCAAGCGAACGAAATCCTCGTCTCGTTACTCGTAACCCATAAAAAAAACTTAAATAATGTGTATTCATGAATCCAGATTCAGATTCAGAATTATTTATTGAATAACTGATTACAAATTGTTATGCTAGGTCTACATGCAAAATAGTGACATCAGTGTAAACTGATGTCACTATAAACCATAACCATATCGGGCATTCAATATCTTTAGAACAAATTAATATACACAATGTATTTATTTTAAACAATTTCTTCAATCTTCAAACTTTAAATATTATGTTAATTAATTTTATTTAATGTCAATATGTAGGTCCTTATTATATTAGTTTTAAATTCATGTCAATAATAATATGTTAATATAAAATAATTAGTTCAATCAAATATTTGTTTATTTAACAATGTAATTTCGATGGACTTTTCTCTATTTATGAATTCCTTTAAACCTTTTCAGTTTAGTCTTGAATTGCATTTACTAGAAATGCCAGTGATAGCTTTAGGTAACAAATTGTAGATGTGGATAGCATTAATAAAGGTGCTCTTCTCATAAATGGAAGATTTAATGCGAGGTGTGAAGAGGTAATCCGTTTTTGTTTTATTTATACGGGAATACTCACGTTAAATTAAATCAGATACTCCGACTATAGTTTGGATCACATCCGGTGACCTTTTTCAAAGAGTGAAAACAGAGCCCGACGCGCGTGCAGCTGCGTCCTGCTTAGCACTCTCTTTGAAAAAGGTCACCGGATGTGATCGAAACTATAGTCGGAGTATCCGATTTAATTAAACGTGAGTATTCCCGTATAAATAAAACAAAAATGTGTCAAAACCACGTCAGTTTTCATAGTAAAAAGGTAATCCGTTCTTATTCTTATCGTATACTTACCATAATCAAAGCTATCATTGGCACTATGGAACTCGTCATCACTAGAGTTGCAGCTGGAGTACAGGCTGTCTTCTTGCGTGTCCATGTTGGGGACCGGCCCGCGGGTCACTGGTAGGCACTCTCCCGAGGATCCTAGCACTATGAACTTCCCTCGACGGTTGTTAAGCGTCTCAGCGTCAGGAGACAGCCAGCACTTTCGCTTGGATAGTTCCACACCTGAAAGCATGACAGGAAAACATAACTGTTTCTCATTTCTTCAATCGTTTACTAAACCACTTATTATTAAAACATATTATAACATAAAAAACTTTTAAAAACAACAACCCACTTCATTTTCGATAGGGCCTGGATGGCATACTTTTTCCCGTTATTTAGATTTAAAAACCAAACTACTCAACTGGTTTCGTGGGATATGGGACTACCTTTGAAGTATGACCTACCAAACAAAAAAATAATCATCTAAATCAATTCATAATAGGCGCAGTAATCGCGCAACAAATATAAAAAAAAGAATTGAGAGCCTCCTTTTTTGAAACGCTTAGGTACAAGCATTAGACTTGTCCCTTTCATTTTACGAATTTCGAATAATAATACACTTAAGTAAATCCATATAGTTCGTACTTATATTTTAGCAAAGGACTGACGTTGTTTTCAACCGACTTCAAAAAAGGAGGTTCTCAATTCGACTGGTTTTTTTTGTATGTATGTTACGCGATTACTCCGCCTATTATAAACTGATGTTGATGATTCTTATTTTTTGTTTGGTAGGTAATACATCAGAGGTGGTCCCATATAAATTTTATCGAAATCGGTACAGTAGTTTGGTTTTTAAGTCAAAATTACTAGAAAATATGAAGATGTCATCCAGGTATTCGTCGAAGTCGGTTGTTTTTTTTTAAAGCATATTATTTATCTGACGAAAATTGGATCATCATTTATGACTGAAACGTCATTTGAAACATCTTGATCCAATTCTCTAGAGATTTAATTTTATCATCTACTTAACCTTGACATGGTATTGGTTTATTTGTTCTCTATAGTAGTCATTTATTAGACAAGTATTTCGGTATTAGCACAGAATAAATAATAGTACCTACTACGTATTAGGTAGGTATTGTGAAGCCCAATGGTACATCCCTAGTCACAAAAGCAAAACCAAATTTTAGAAAAAAAATACGTTTGTTTGTTGAATTTGGGTTCCCAATAAGTCACAGTATGATTTTTTCCAGTCGAGTCACACTTTTACTTGTCACAACTCTTTTGGAAAGTAGGTTTCCGACGAGTAGATAACTCTATATTTTGTTTTATTTATACGGGAATACTCACGTTCAATTAAATCGGGTACTCCGACTATATAGTTTCGATCACATCCGGTGATCTTTTTCAAAGAGTGAAACCAGAGCCCGACGCGCTTGCGGCTGCGTCCTGCTTTTAATTAATTGTGAGTATTCCCGTATAAATAAAACAAAATGTGTCAAAACCACGTCAGTTTTCATAATATAACTATATTGTTCAGATAAGCAATCCATACCTAAAAATGAGCAGGGTAGGGCATCATATTGGTTAGTTTGGTCAAGGAAGATACAACTGTGATGATTGGACGTTTGGCGGTGTTGAGTTCTAATTTTGGTTGGTAATATTCCTACTATTCGGTAGGGTTACTCGTTTTTAGTTATAACTTACTCAAACTTTGTTATTCACTAGGGACAGTCGGTACACTCTTATACTCACTAGGATCGTTGAGATTGAGCGTGGCGGCGCAGTAGTTGTGCGGCGAGGGGCTTCTGCTGTTACAGCTATTAAGTGTACTGCAGGAAGAGGCCTGCTTCACCACCACCGTCGCCTCCACCTCTGGCGGCGTGTGGCTAAACGACTCACCTAGACGAACATGACTCTTTTTGATGCTAAGTTGTTTAAACAAAAAAATCCGATGTTCGGAATGCCAGGAACAATACAGCATCCAAGTGCTGGTCGGGACTCTAACCAAGAGGCAGACAAGACGACGCGAGCTGGTCCACTCGGACCCAAGCCTTTTTTATGAAATCTTCCCAATCAGCGAAAATGCCTTTGCTTGTCTTATTTTGCATTACCTTTCTTTTTGTCTTTCCTTCATTCACTAGGAATTTGCAATCTTATCAAAGTTAAAGAGACTAGACATTGTAATTCCCGTGATAAAACAGAAGGAGTAAGAAAGTAGAAGACAAATGCATTTGAATACCTTGGAAGTTGCCTTTTTGGAATACCTGGTATCAATTTACCAGAGATATTATTCTGGATGTCTTACCTATTGGTGACAGCCGTCTGTCATGCCTGGTGCTATCTTTGCTTTTCATAGGCGTCTGCTGAAAGGCGAGGAGGCACTTATTCAGCTCTCGGAGCACGTTGTCTTCTTCCCACTGCGCTAGCGGGAGTTTGCTGTAGTCTTCTGCATCCATTAGACATACTGTCACCTGTAGATAGCACACAAAACATCTCGTTACTCTAAAAATCTATCACAACGAAATCTATCGACTCGTAAGGGAATCAATTTTCATAGCAGCAGTAATTGAAAACGACTAGGTAATTTCACAGCTAAGCTATATACCGTTTTCGGTTCGTCCAGTAGTTCCGTCTTGGTCTTCTGCTTCTTATCGCAGATCCTGCTAAATGCCCTCACGCCTTCTACCTTCAGGACCTCGTTATCTTCTAAAGCCTCGATGGACAGCATCGCTGGGAGTAGCTCCGGCATCATGAACATTGATAGAGACTCCTGGAAGCAAAAATTGTTTTAAGATATAGGACACTGAAAAGATTTTTTCCACCCAGTGTTTAAGTCTTTGCTACTTAAGACCTACCCACTGCTACCGAGTGTGTAGCCCCCGCGGAAGAACTTCTTCTCGGCAGTAATTTACCGTGACCCAAGTGGAAGTCGCCAAACACTCCGGTTGACTCCGGACCTAAGTGGCCCGCTGTAGCTGTACTTTAAGTCCTAAGTGGGGATACTCTGACGCGGGCGCTATCGTATGGCTTTAGCGCGGCTCTTACCATGGAACATCTATACCTGTCCAGTGTCATAACACCTGTACCCATATATGACCTGGAGGCATTTCCCTTAGGGATAGCTGTCGCCGACTACTGGTCTATTTGTAGACAAAGATCATATACACTAAGATTTCTACTCTGTGGTTATAGCACTTACTTGTGAGTCGCCATCTATGAGGGTGTCACCTCCGAGCCTGCTTGACGCGAAGCATATCCTGATGGCGTCATCGTTCTCGCATCGCTCCGGCCTGCCCTCGTGCCGCACTAGCAACTTGCACAGCGGTAGTGTGCATTCCAGCCAATCTTCCACTGTCAGCCATTGCTTGGCCGTCATCACCTGGCGTTATTAAGAATTTAGTTTTCATCACACGTAGTAAAAAAGCTAATCGATTTTGTGTATAGATCCAACACGAAGGTTCTAGATGTTCCCTGATGCCCTGACTGTATTAGGTATCCATTGGTATCCTTTACCTTTTACTCTAGAATAGGTATAGATATAGCAATTCGTGGAAGGATTTTGTATCTTCCGATATCTAAGGGTGTAATTAAAGATTTAATTGGGATGGGGATTTGGTTATAATTTTTTTAGCGATCTCTTTCAAACAAAGTCTGTCTTCGAGTTTAGTTAACTTAAACAGGGTTACGCGGATCGATATGAATTAGCCGAAAGGAGCTTATAGTACTTATAATTGTGAACAAATTATAGGACATTCTCTGAGGCCAACCATGAAATCCCAAAAAAACCCAGCTGTTCCATAGAAGTAAGTCATTAATTAGCCTCGACGAAATTAATTAAAATACGAAAGGTCTCTACTCTAACAAAGTATTTTTTATCTACGTAAAAAGTTTTTAGAAGGTAAAAGTGTAATGGGCAAATAAATCATTAATTCATCAATCTATTAAATTAATTCGTCGCTAAAGTTATAAGCAACGAAATTTTTGAAGCAATTATGTGAAGTACTCTATTTAAAAAGTCTGGATAGGTATATAAAATTTTATTTAACCTCGGTCACTCAAATTACTGAGGTTAAATATATAAAGCTCGGGGAGCGACTAAAGCTGCCTTGAATAGCTACGCAAACATTTTTTGCTGAAAAATAAAGTATACTTAAGCAATATTGCAGTAGGATAAGCTAATACTTATTATTTGTGAAATGCCAAAGCCTACCCCTTAGCTGCTGTAGCAGAGGCAACCGCGGATCACCGATTTTTTCGAACCGGGGCAGAAACTCGGTAGAGGCGCCCTCTCTCCAGCGTTTAAGATAATTTACTTTAAAAAACTCTCAAATATATACATAATGGTTGGCATTTCGCAGTGCATTTCAAATATTTGATAGAACAGCGTGCGCTGCATGCTATATATGCGCTTTGTGGAGTAAGTTTTTTATTTTCAACAATATTTTAATATGATTTTGGCGCCCCCTGAAACTGCCGCCCGGGGCGGGTGCCCCGGTTTGCCATCCCGAGATCCGGGGCTGAGCCGAGGTTAAATAACAGTTTCTACGTGACCCATAGTTCGCTACGACCGCTACGTAGCAGTGACGTAGACGTGGCGGTAGCGTAGCGTACACCTGACGAGTGCTACGAGCGCTACGATATAACAATCTACAATCATGCAGATCATAGCATAGTAACTACGTATTATACAATTACACTAGCTGCGCTCTACTCAGTTGTATTCGCTATCCTACTCATAAATGTTTTCGGCGAAAAAGCCGGCTTCTAGTCCTCGGTCGTCTTACAGTTAAGTGTTACAATTTTCATCCAAATTCGTTCAGCAATTTCGAAGTTGAGTGGGAACAAAACGCTAATAAGCCAAGGGATTTATAAAAGTAGTATAATTCGTGTAAACTGTTGAGGTGTGGTAGCTTACTGCCACGCTGTTTTACCATCCAATTCGGATAATAACATACATCGTAGGATTATTATGAAACCTATTCTGAATAATCGTGTTGGTGGGAAAGGGAACTGAGTAGCAATAATTCCCGCCAATACGAAAATCTTGGTGAAATCATGTCTAGCAAAGAAAACCACGACCATCAACCACCCTTATCTTTCTTTTTTTTGCAGAAATACATGTACTTACCGTGTTGTTATTTTTTTTATTTATTTTTTCTTAGTTATTGGCATCGCACGTTGTGCATTCTGCCAGTGTCACGTTAATGAATTTTCAAGTTTTTTACTAAAACCAAGTCAAATATGTCATGAAATCACAGTCAGTCACACGAAGTTAGTCATAGTCGAGTCCAAGTCATACCCTAGTAAAGTTGTGGCGACTTTACTATGAGCTTCTACGGAGATTTGGAAACAACACGAAAAGACATGCTCCACCACATTATATCACTTGCCCACACTCGTGCACGTAATTCAACACTCAATGAATAAAACACCACCATTTTTAATCATTAATTCGCGAAAAAACATTAGTTTAAGAAAATAATAGAATGCAACGACATGATTTTTCCGTGTTCCCGCCAAGTACCGTGTTGTTACTGTCGTATGAAAATGAACAAAAAAAAATTTGGCGTTTTATTGAATAGATTTGCTCCGGGCCCCAAACTAGACAATAAAGCCTGAGTTTTGACCAATAAAGCCATTAATTCATAGTTCTTATCAGCTAAAACTAGTCAAAAGCAAATTTTCTTGGGCGTAAACTTACCTTTCGGCTCAATTTGATAGACCCTTCATTGTTATTCTTATCTAACCACTCGAAATAGTGGAGTAAGCTTTTTAATTTGTTCCTCTGCGATTTTCTGAAACCAGTAGTCAAAAAATATATTTAAGTACTCAATTTGGTACCTATTTAGTTTTAAAAGGTGTGATTTTTACGAACCTATGTAAATTCTTAAAAAAATGTGTAAAATTGAAGTCTTGTAGCGTCGGATGTGTTTTGAGCGTTCTCTTCGGGAAGGTTGAGAAGAATGCGTGAGCAATTAATGATGACACGAAGTTGTAGTCTAACTCGGTTACGTCGCCTGGAAAATGAACGGAAATTGTTTTAATAGACAAGGAATAGGCCAAAATTCATTTACGTGCATGCGGGGCTAAAGTTGTTACTTTAGCTTTACGCGGAGCGAAAGAAACCACTTCCTCCCCGCAGCGGCACATAAAATCGTAAACACACCACGGGAGCAAGTAAAGAAGCCTCAGATCTCATGTTTGTCATGATGTTTGTGATGATAAAAAGTAGCCTATATGTTAATCTGGGAATTAAGTTATCTCCATTCTAAGTTTCATCCAAATCCGTTCAGCGTATAACATACACACACATATCGATAAACAATAACATTTAACATTATTGTGATTAATAAATATTAATCATGTTTAATTAAGTCGGATACCCCGACTATTCGCTTAGGCATAGATTAAGTATATTAACACTTAATCTATGGTTTAGGTTACATCCGATGGCCCTTTTCAAGGAGTGAAAACAGCTAGACGCACGTGCGATCGCGTTTTGCTTCGCACTCATTATTTTCATAGCGTCAGGGACCGCGGAAGTACTCCATGATGGGGGGAAAATCTTCTTTACTAGGTATTAAAATTGGAGCCCCCCCCCACTTAAGTGGCTGCTGCATAGCGTCGTTTCACTCCTTGCACGAGCACTGTTTTCACTTCTTGAAAAAGGTCACCGTATTTGACCAAAACTATATACGAAATATTAGAATAAGATTATTGGCTCACTTTGTTGCTGCAAGCTGAACATGAGTCCTTTTGGCGGCCGCCACTTTTTTAGATGCAGCGCTCGCTGCACCATGATGCGGGTGGTGTTGTCCAGGAAGTGGCGCTGCTCCTCCTCGGACAGCTCCTCGGCGAGGAACGCCTCTAAACCCTTCAGCAGCTCGGGGTCTTTGATGTCGTCTTCGGGTTCGATGCCTATGCTATTAAATCGGAGGAAATAATTATAAGCTCTGACCACACCATGACCTAAACCTAGATGAACTTGGCTAACGTTACGTATCTGGGGCTTCAACTTCAGACAGTCATGCACGTGTTAATTCTGTGTCGAAAACGAAACGTGTCACGAAAGTACTACGTAACAAGTACTTTAAAAAAACCGCTTTCAATTTACCTGGAATGGATGACATCTGTTTTTGGTTAGTTCTAATCCTTCTAAGAGCATATTATGTACATCAAAACATAAATCCTGTTTAATAACAACAAAGAAAATTTCTTTTTTCGTAGCTAAGTAGTTATGAATTTTTAGTTACGAATGTAGATGAAGCGAAACAAACAACTTTTACTATGGGGCCAACATTGAAATCGCAAAAAATAAAAACAGCAGTGATCGTGACTTATGTCACGATCACTCTTGGTTGTGCCAGACTCCAGAGGGGCGCCGAGCAGGTGCTTGCCTAGAGCGATTCTGAAAGAAAATACTTACTTGCACATGTCGTGTATTTTCAACATGCTGGCGGTAAGCTTTGCCGGAGCCGAAGCCAGGAGAAGGTGCTTCAAGTGCCGTTGCACCGAAGTCCACCAAGGGAGGTCACAAGGAAGCATTACTAGCGCCATTCTGTCAAAAATTAAATACCCACATTAGTAAGTGGAGATTTGTAGGTACCTATACTATACATGAGGTTGAAGAGGGCAAGTGTCTTTATTGACTAATGAGATGAATACACAAGCTAACCACCTAATCTATTTATATACTCAGTACTATAAAAATATTTGCATACTCAGTACCTACAAAAATATTGGTTTCCTATCTACCTATAATAGAGCGCGTTAATATAATTATATCATTATAATCATTGGCCCGTTTCCATCTACAAGAGATGATTTATGTAGCGTCCAATGTAACATACATCTTCGCTCGTGGCTATATAATATATATAAGCCTACTCTAGAGCGTCAGATGCGGTCACATTTTTTTCAGACGTACTGCGAAAGGGGGTGGTAGTTGGCTGTCAGCACAAACCAGGCAACATCGTGGATGAGTATACCGTCCGTAGTAACTTTCCTCCAGCGAGCGCGGTCCTCTGCAACTTACTCCCAGCCACAGAAAAGCGAAGGCCCTACCTTTTAGGTATCCCAGCCATACCTCAATTTTGAAATAGGATCATGACACGCATAACGCTGTCCTCAAATCTCAATAGAGGCCGACCAAATGGTCGCTTGGCATAATTGTTTCACTGTAAACGTAATCTACCTAATATTTGTGCACTCTATTCGTAAGCATAGATCTTTTACCTGCTCGTAATCATAGATTATGGCTTATTTTTAATTGTTTTGTGGGACCGTTTTCAAATATTCCCGCAATTTTAACGTTCTCGTGTTACGCAGCATAATTTTATTGATAGGAATTATGAACGTTATTTTCCATCCTCACTGCTACTTAACTTGATAAGTCCTGTCTAAATTCATATTGAGATCGTGATTCACATTATTTAGCATGTCAAATTTTGTTGGCAACCGCGGCTATCGATTGTTATAGAATAGGGCTTTTGTCCTAACCAAGCAAAATGACGATGCGAATGGTAACGGAACGCTTCCTTCCATTAACATTTGACATTTCACGACAGCGCGCGCACGAACGTATTTGATTTTAATCTGTGTCATGTACTTTGCACGGGTAGCTGTTAGCTAATATTTATTCGCAGTTTTTATTTTATTTTATTGTATTTACGTCGTTTTACAACAGTGAAATCAAGGAAAAGTAAATTCCAATAATCACAGACCAATTTGCTGTTACGTAAGAGGATATATTGATAAGTAACTTGATAAAACAGTGTTACGAACCATCGCACTGTGTTGCGTATTGATAAGGTAATATTAAAATTATTTTTATCTTTACCTAATAAGCACACACCGGTGCAGTGGAAATCTAGTGGTCCAATTTGCGATTTAATTAACCCAACAATATGTTTATGTAGCCATAATACCTACAGTTAAATATTGATAGGTAATCAAAAGAGTTGGTGATATTGAAAGAGCAAAGGTCGTCGCACAATAAAAATGACTGTGAAACTTATCAAATCGCTGATTCTGGGTGCTCCAGCGTCAGGAAAGGGCACAATATCCTCGCGCATAGTGAAAAAATACAACATGGAACATGTTTCCAGTGGAGACAGGCTCAGAGATCACATACAAAAGCAGACCGTCCTGGGCAAAGAAGTAAAAAAATACCTTAACGATGGACAACTTGTTCCTGACAATGTGATGATAAAGTTCATGATTACTGAACTAAATAAAGTAAAAGATAAGCCTTGGCTATTGGACGGTTTTCCTAGAACGGTTGGTCAAGCGGAAGCACTGTGGCAAGTCCAACCAGTGGATATAGTACTGAATTTAGATGTGCCCTTTGATATTATTATTGACCGAGTAAAGAGCCGTTGGGTGCACTTGCCATCAGGTAGAGTTTACAATATAGGCTTTAATACTCCAAAAGTAGAAGGCAAAGATGATGTTACTGGAGATGAATTAGTTCAGCGACCTGATGACAAACCTGAAGCTGTCAAAAAACGATTGGAAATCTATGAAAATGTAACGAGACCTGTTATAGAATTTTACAAGAAGAAGGGAATATTGAAAGAGTTTCAGGGACGCACATCAGATGAAATCTGGCCTAAAGTAATAGCTCATTTGGATGAAGTTTTAAAAAAATAGTCTGCAGTGGCGTTATCACAGAAAATTGTATAGTAAATTATGTAGTGTAAGGAAATGGTGCTAGATAGTATGTTAAGGATACAGTTTTTGTAATAATATTGCACAAAACATATAAAATATACAAAACAATACAATATAGTATAGATCCAGTATTATAAATAATCTTATCTAATATATCATTGGCGAATCATGTACTTTTTGATATGTTTTAGATATTTATAGAAATAATAGATGTTTTGGCAGTCCGTCAATTTTAGATGCATGTTTTGTGGTACCTGTGTATGGCTGATGCTTAGGTAGTTGGCAAGTAGTTAACAATGTATAGAACAAAGTGCTTTACATTAGCACCAGACATGATATATCACCTGATAAGAAGATTATATATGCATGTGTTTGTTTATGTTAGTTTGTGTCTAAAACTTTAATTAATGAGGAATCATAAATTTAAAAAAAAAAGGGAATGCAGAATCATAGCCAAAATAATTTTGTGAAGTTTTGTATAATTGGTTTATTTTTATTTTTGTTAAAAATCAGGTTTATTTTGTGTATTTATTATTTATTTGATTACATCATTTCAAACATGTAGTATCGAACAGCATAAAAAAATGTGCTTTTTATTTCTGCATATTTCTATCACTGAGAACAGTCATATTTTACTATGAAAACTGACGTGGTTTTGACCACAGAGCTAAAATATATTGTGTCTGTGGTTTAGACATATTTTGTTTTTTGTGTTGTTTAATTAAACGTGAATATTCCCGTATAAATAAAACAAAAAGCAGTCATATTATTTGATCAGAATGTTATTTTTTATAATTTATTTGTTGGTACATAAATTGTACTTATTGTTGAGTTAATAATTTTTACAGATGTTAGATAAAATATATTTAGTCTTCCAAAGAAAAACTTCTTATGTAATAGAAACACAAATGTATATAAAATATAATATTATATAGCACAAATAGAATATTAGTGCCTTATATGGGCTTGTATAGTCACATGTCGTTTTTAAAAATAATCATATAAGCACAATGTGGTAAATATTGAAGGCTTTAGTTGAAAAATAAAATATTTAAAATATCGCTGTCCCTTTTTATCTGACATGTTAGCTAAGGACAGCAATACTTTAGTTAGTCTAGTTCTGTCAACTTAAACCTTCAAAATTGACCACTATAATGTTCAACTAAGTCATAATTATCATGCAAGGAGAGAATATTTACAAAAGTTTTTTAAAGTTAAGTTTTACTTTTACCTATTTGATTGTTATGAATTACCTACGTACTTAGATAATTTAGACTGAAATAAAATTTGCCATTGATTAAAACATAAGTACATTTGTTTTAATTAAAACACAAAAAAATAAAATAGGACGAATTCCCAGATTTAACAAGGGTGTTAGCTAGGCATCAGTTGTTTATCATAATCATAAATAAACAAAAATGTATGAACATTTACACAATTGTAAAAATATTTTGTAAACAAATTAAAACGAATCATAAACCAGTATTAATTCATGTATTATTTATACATAACAGTAAAATGATTGTATAAATAATTATTAGATTAGATATTAAACACAAACAAACATTTTGCATAAAAAGTTTCATTAGAACAAAGTACCTATCTCTCTATTCTTCGAATGATTCACTATAGGTAAGTATCTAATATTTTCTTAATTATTTGAGATCACAAATTCTAAATTGTTAGTAAAGTATTCAGAACAAATTAGAGCCGACGAAGAAAATACTAAAACGATTAATTCTCGCAATCATAAAAACTGCAACATTTCTAAGAATTCAGTTTGCTATAGCCCATTAGCCCCTGTGACTATTTTTGAATTAAGTATGTACAAGTCAACCAGTTTCATCCAAGGCGCAAATCTTGTACAAAAGCAATTAACTTGAATACGAAGACGTTTTAAAATGAATGAAAATCATATTATTACCTTGCAGCGGTTGCGTCCCTTCAGGCACAGTTACGAGCACAAGTATAATCACACCAAGTCACTCTTGCCACTCGGCCATGGGTTTCTTTTTACGCACTTTTTTCATTGTCCGCAATAGAATGTCACAAATTTCCTTCGCATGCAGAATATCTTATTGCTTTTCTAAAAGACAGAAATAGTGTATGGAGAGAAAACGCGGACCGGCTGGCGGCGAGACGAGACCGCGCAAACCCCGGCTATTTATAGCAGCTTTCGTGCATCGCCGCTGAATTTAGATTGTAAATAAAAAGTTTAGGTTAACAGGAGTCGTAGGCCTCATTAGTAGTGGATCTTATCTTACGTGGGGGTGTTTCACGCGTAGCTTTATTGTGTTAAATCCACGTGTTCTAACGTTGTCACGTGCTTGGTTTATTTGTTTTTAGGGAAAACTGCACTAGGTATACTTAGTTATAGACATTGGTTAATGTTTGTTGCAGAGTTATCCAAGCTCCATGAAAAAATTAGAAGTCACTGAAATATTATATCCCAATTTATATGAAACAAATAAGTATGTATCTTCTCGAGGCCAACAGACTCATGATAAACAAACCCATTTAATCAGTCATTCTTTCGTTTACGATTTCCTGAAACCACAAACCAACTGAAAGCACGGGAAAGCTCTACAACAAAACTTTAACACTTATCGAAAGTTAAATTATCGATGTGTCACTGAGTTTTATGCTCGTATTTTCCGTGGTTTGCTCTAAATACCGTAAATATTTCGAGTCGTAGTGGACCGAAGGTTACTCGAACTCTGTAAATAGAGTTGAGAGGAGCGGCGCGTGCGAGCGGTTCCACGGGCCAGGCTGAACTGACGCCGGGCGGCCGACTTTCACTGGGCGGCGAGTACCCTCGTCAGGGGGCTGTTGCACCCTCCACCCTCGGCAGTGACGTCACCGGGCGGCCGCGTCACGACCTACGAAGGCGTACGTCGCCGCCCAACGCCGCGCCGGCTTTAATAGCCTGCCTCGTGAAATGTCGTGCAGGCTGCTCCCAAAACGTTACGTAAAATGAAATATGAAAGTACCGAAGGCCTGCGTCAGCACGCTACAAATTCATACAGTAAAGGTCGTATCCACTGGCTGAAAATTAAAGGGTTTAGCAATGACGTAGTTACACGCTAATCCATATAATTTCAGATAGATATGGATTTGGTATACATACCTAATAATGTTTCTAAACCGATGTATAGCTGTGCTCTACTTTTTTAAAGTAACTATTAATGAGACGAACAAGACGCTCCCCGGATGGTAAGAAACCTATGGTTATGTTCACCGAAATGTCAATTGTGGACCGATTTAAAAAAAAACCTTTTTTTTATTTGATTGGGTACATACTTTCGAGGTAAGGGAGGCCTCCGGGCTGATGATGATGTTGATACTTTCGAGGTAGTCCCAAATAATTTGAAGTCGGTTGTTTTTTGTTGACGGTTTTTTGGTTTATGTGATTTTAGTGAATGTGATTATGTCATGAATATACGAGCTCCTGATATGCCTGTCTGCTCACCAGTCTGCCCGTGAACATGGTGCATGCAACTTCGCCGCAATATTGAGAACTTTCGCGATTAGTACACCTAATCGTTCCGTGCTCGATTAAGTCCCGGTGATATAGATAGGTAAACATAATTAGCTCTGACGACTTAGCCCTTAATAATAGCCTATTTGTATAAGTACATTTTGAGTACAGAACTCTTAAAATATATTGAGCATTACAGCAATCCCTAACCAAACCAGTACCAAGCTAAACTAGACTAATACTATGTGTGTTTAGGTTTAATTTCTTTAATATGTTGTGTTTAATTGTCTGAATTTCTTTTGTTTTTGCGTATGTTATGTTTTTGTCACAAAAAAAGTATATTCTATTCTATTTTAGGTAACCCAATATTTTATTTTTACTAATTATGGGTTACTAATGTAATAGCACTAGCAGGCGTAAAACGCAACGGACCAACATTATACAAGCTGGCTACATACAATTTTAGTACTTACGAGCATCATACATAAGTAAATTTAAAAAAAATACAGTGCCCGATGAGGTTTTCTCTAGCTGGATTTATTTAGTTTTAGCGGGAGTCATTTGCCCGGTATAGTACACGATAACCGATAACATCACCATGTTCGATACACTAGCTGCGCGTCTCGCGTCTTTCTTAAAATGAGCAATGCGCATGCGTAACGCTTACATTCCTTCTCTTTTGCATTCTTCCTGTCCACATTTTCCAAAGGTTTTTTTCTTGCACCTTCTCGCGATTTATGATGTCCTAGTAGTTTGGGCGCCCGTAGAAAGCCGTTGCCGCCCTAACAAGTGCCATTGGGCGGGCTAGGGCGGAGCGGTCCGCCCGCCCAATATCATTAGTTTGGGATGATTGGCATACCTACCCACAATTTTCACCAATTAGCATTGTTTTATTACTCTTTTCACCGATTTTATTTATAACTTTTGGGATTCTGTTCACCGTTTTACAGAGCTGACTGCTCCAAGCATTGTACCTTATAAGCCTGCCGTGTCTGTCCGACCTGTAATGATACCTGTATGTATATATTATGACATGTATATCCCGAAACGTATAGTTACAGAATAATATGTTATACAGAAACAATAAAAAACTAGGTCTAGCCAGCGGCTTCGCCCGTATGGGTTATAATGTACGTAGCTACGACATTAGAATTCGGTCTATAACGACACCGTGGATAATTGGGAGACCACATGGTTTGAAATGGTGAAGTCTTAGGTTCAAACTCGAGCCCGTACATGAGCTCTTTGGAGTTTATATGCTAATTTTCATACCACTGGCTTTTCGTTGTAGGAAAACATCGTGAGGAAACCTGAATTCGTCCCAAAAAGAAATTCAATGGCGGATGTGAATCCACCAACCCGCGCAACTGGGCCAGCGTGGTGGATGGATACGGCCCAATCGCCCTTCGAGGGTAGGCATCCAGTCCAGCAATGTACTACGTTAACGGGCGGATTATGCATACAAGAAACATGTTTTTTAAATGTCTGTTTGTTGTTATAGCTCTGTCGCGAAAACGGTAATATATAACAACACAGAAGCGGCGAACTTGGTATACGATTATAATACGAGTAGAATAAACTCTAAAGTAACTTTATACCTAGTAAATAAAAACTGGGAAGTTCCAGTCGGAGCGTGCTAAGAGTTTCAAGCATTTTGCTATCAATTATTATGTTATCGATCTATCTAATAAACGACTAACCTAGTTCAGCGAACATTAGACCTTGCGAGCACAATTTTTGCTCTTATTCGAAACCGGTAAATAGTTTCGCAGCAAACGTTGCTCTTATTTGAGGAAAATACCACTCCAATCAAAAATCGTCGGCGACAAAATATTCTATGGATTACCTAACAAGATTCCAACTAGAAAAATATGACTTGTACGCGAATACCAACATCAGGACAAGCGAAATCAGATTTTGCCAGTTGTTGTAAAGATTTTTCTCAATCGGTCATTAGTACTATTATTTATTCTGTGTGTGGGTAAGTACCTAGTATAATATTATGTAATCTGTGACTATACTAATCGGTTTATTAGGTACTTTAATGGGTGCCTACAAAGCATAACAGCCAAACTACACAACTAGCTTTTAAATGTCGTCAAGTTAAACGTGAAAGACCATTTTTTATACAAAGAATTTTGCGAAACCTTTTTGTAGCCTATTTTAAGCCCGACATTCGGCCTCTAACAGCGTGAAGGCTTAAATAAAGCGCCACGTGCTCAGAAGACCTACAAATGACAACACAAACGAAAACATTTTGTTAAACCTGACAAACTCCAAACCAGACATTCAAAAGGTTGTGCACCTCTGTAAGAAAAGCGATCTTTTATGTGCTAAGAATTCTGCAGACCTTTTGTGTTGTGTTTTTTTGTGTGTTTGATATAATTATAATCTTGATAATTTCTTGACAATGCATTTTGTATAATATGTTTAATGACTATTGTGTATTTTATTTTAATTATTTATTTATGTATATTCTATGTTCTACATTATTTTCAGCTTGCTGCTTGGAGGATTTAGCTCGCTTACTGAGAACCATGTCTCAATAAACTGAAATAAAAGCTGTAGCGCGGGAACGGTATAGGTACCGCGTCGCGCAGCAAACGCGCGACCATATATTGTCATCGCGATGGGTAGGGCGAACCAATAGCGCGCGGCTTGACGCGGAGCGCGGCGCTTACAATCCGCTCCCCTAACCCCGCGCCTCTCGGCGCCGGGGGACGCCTTGCGGCGGTTACGACCGACGCGCGCCAGCCTGCGCGGGACCTCACTCGACGATAGACGCGCACACGCACACATAATTTTTACAACCGATCTTTCGTGATCCGCGCTACGAACCCTTTTTGTAAAGTTTTTATAACGAACTCTTGTTTACTACGCCAAATAAAAGTCATACAGTGAACTGTTTGTGTTTGGTGTTGCCTCCCCGCGTTATAAATGGCACCCAACTCGCGGCCGAACTAAAATTGTAACGAACTGTGCGTGAAAAAGTGAGTGATTTGCTTCTCACGAACACTCCAAGTTTACCCGTCATCATACCTACCCTTCGGGAAGAGCGACAATGATGACGAGGAGCGGAGCGCTTCGGCAACAGCAAGATGACGCAGACGGCGAGGTTGACGCCGACGTCACACTCACGGCAACGAGCGAAGAGGCCACCGGCGCCGGCGAAGCACGCCGCGCCGAGAATCTCGCAAACGCCAGCGCCAGGCCGGCGCAGGCGTCTCCGTTCCAGGCTCCGGAGCAGCAGCAGCTCTTATCGACGCTCGCTCAGCTGCTCACGACGATGTCCGCCGGCGGCGAGTTCAGGGCGTCCACGCCCGTGACGCTCGCACCCGCGGCGGGATCGAGTAACATAAGCGCCGCTACGAGCGGCGCCTCCAGCGCCAACTTCACGCGCTGCACAGCACGCTTCGACGGATCGTCGCCTGACGCAGAAGTTCTAGAAGCGTTTCTGGACAGCGTGGAAGTCTACAAGGAGTGCGCCGGCGTGAGCGACGAGCACGCACTCCGGGGGCTGGCGATCCTCCTACAAGGCGAAGCGGCGGTCTGGTGGAGAGGCGTCAAGGCGTCTGTGGCGACGTGGCAAGACGCGCTTTCCAGGCTCCGCGGTATTTACGGCGTAAGCCGCCCTGCATACCAGGTATTTAGAGACATTTTTTCTGCTGAGCAGCGTGATGATGAACGCGCCGAACAGTTGATTTGCAAAGTGAGGGCGCTTCTCGCCAAGCTACCGTATAAATTCAGTGAAATCGTACAAATCGATATGTGTTACGGTCTTTTACACCATCGTGTACGGAAACGAGTGCCGCGCGAAAGTGTTTCTTCCGTAGACCAACTCCTATGTAAAGCGCGAATTGCGGAAGATTTTTATAAAGAATCTGAGCTAAAAAAGCCGAAATCCCTTACGTCATCGGTCGTAGCCGCTGCTGGCACTACTACGAGCGCTCCCGCGCCCCGTAAAATCAAAGATACGAATGAAGAACGAAGACGACGAATGCCGTAAGCTGCGCGATAAGGTACCTAACCCTAACATCGTTACTCCCGATAGCGTTAACTCGAAAATTATCCGATGTTACGGATGCGGCAAACCGGGGGTCGTAAGGTCGAAATGCGAGGTGTGCAACCCGAAAGCGTCGTCTTCTAAGAGGGGGGAACCAGGGGTCGCTTGTAACTCATTCGAAGAGTCCGAGGTCGGATGGAATAGTGCGACCTTAGAAGGTGATAAGCTAGGGGGAGTAAGCGACACTGCGCCCATTACGGGGGAAGATGTGGTCAGAACGCCAAACGCTCACAGGGGCGTACTAAGAAGTTCAGGGGGCAATTCGAAAAAAAAGGGCCGTACTCAGGGGGGCAAATTAGGAACAAGTCTTGATGTTCCGGAGGCTATTCCCGACGTTTTAGTGGTCACGTCATGCTCGCCCGATAGCACGACCGCACGGCCTACAATAGGTGCTACACACCCTATGGTGAAGGTGAGTATTCTAGGCAGCTATGGAGTAGCCATAGTTGATGCAACCCACTCTATTGCGAGCCCGATGCTCTATAGAGCCTTGCTTGATTTAGGTATTTGTTTTAACGAGACGCAACGAGTCATACGGTTGGCGGACGGATCCAAAACGCAAAAAAGGTTGCTGATGGCAGAAGTACCGGTCGTTATACAAGACCGCGAGGTAAAGTGTGAGTTCTTAGTGTTACTTGGGGGCGAGACGAGGACATTGCTAGGCATGGAGTTCTTGTCCCGAGCCGGCATAGTGCTGGACACAGCTCGTGGTAAGTGGATGTTTGCGGATGACCCCCACCACCACTACGACTTTGTCCGCACGTATACCATCAAGTCAGCTGATACTGATTTGATGCGCGCCGACACTTCTATACTCTCTTTACGCGCGGACGAAGGTACTATGCTGAGCCCAGAGCAGAAACGCGTCCTCAGCGAATTCATCAACGAAAAGGTGGCGCAGTTTGCCCACCATGGGCCGGCGACGGAGTTCGCCACGCATCGCATAAAGGTGAGTCCAGACCAAGAACCCATTGCGTCCCCTCCATATAGATTATCGCATCACAAAAAGGAGGCACTGCAGAAAGAGTTAGAAAAGCTTCTGCAGGGTGACATTATAGAAGAATGTGAGTCACCTTGGGCCGCCAACGTTGTATTGGTGCCTAAAAAGGATGGCAACTACCGCTTGTGTGTCGACTACCGCAAGCTGAACCAGGTAACTGAACCGGACCGTTACCCGCTCCCGCGGATGGAAGATGTGCTGCACGCGGCCAAAGCCAGTGAGTACATGACTACTTTAGACCTCCGTTCCGGGTACTATCACGTGGGCGTCGCCTCCGAGGACCAGAACAAGACAGCCTTCACTACACCGCTTGGAACTTTCAGGTTCAAGCGGATGCCGATGGGTCTGCGAAATTCTGGAGCTACTTTCCAAAGGCTTAATGGACCGATTTCGATCTAATCTGAAGGGAATAGAGCTTCTGACATATTTGGACGACCTGATATTATTGTCTCCAGGGCCCTTCGAAAGGCACCTGGCTGATCTGAAGGCTGTTTTCGACCGGTTGTCTATGTATAACCTGCGGGTGAATAGGGACAAGAGCCACTTCGCTCGGGTATCAGTCAAGTTCCTCGGTCATATCATTACGCCAGGAGGAATACAGGTAGACCCGGATAAAACAGTAGCTGTGGACAAAAAGGCGGTTCCGCAGAACGTCAAACACTTAAAATGTTTCCTGCAGACCTCGAGCTGGTTCCGGCGGTTCATCGATAATTACGCTGAGGTAGCGAGGCCTCTCACGAACCTCCTAAAGAAGGTGAGCGTATGGCGATGGGGCGCCGAGCAACAAGCGGCATTCGAGCGCATTAAATCTCTCCTCGTTTAAGCACCCATTCTGCGCCAAGCTGACGAGTCGAAGCCGTTTATCTTGTGCACTGACAGCAGTGGATATTGCCTTGCGGCTGCTTTAATGCAGGGGGAGGGCGCCGATGAGAGACCGATGGAGTACGCGAGCCGCCTTCTCTCCAGTGCCGAGAAGAACTACTCCACGACCGAGCGAGAAGCTCTCGCCGTCATCTGGGCGTTGGGTAAGTTCCGAGGTTATGTGGAGAACGCCAAGGTGGTGGTAAGAACCGACCACCAGCCCTTGCGCTGGCTGATGAGCCAGAGATCACCTAGTGGGCGGCTAGCCAGGTGGGCTCTGGTTTTACAAGATTTCGATCTCGATATCGTATACACTCCCGGAAAATCGAACGTGGTTGCTGATACGCTTTCACGTCCAGTCTGTGCTCAAGATCCAGACTGCGACGTGTGTTTCACCACGGTCGATATGCCCAGAAGGAGTAGCGGCGATATTCGCGAGAACCAGTTAAAGGACCCGGAGGTACGAAAAATCGTCGAGGATTTGGAGTCCGACGAACCCTCTACGGGGAGGCCGTGGTCCGACCGCGGATATACAATTTCCGACGGAATTCTATACAGGTACAGTCTAGAGTCTGACGAGGAAGAAGACGCTTGCCTGGTGGTACCCGAGCACGAACGTAGACAGGTAATGGCAGATCTCCACGATGCGCCCACAGCCGGTCACCTGGGAGTGGAGCGCACGCTGAGCCGCGTGAGGTCACGTTTTCATTGGCCAGGTATGAGATCCTTTGTTACTAATTATATCAAGGAATGTGTACCCTGCCAACGTTACAAGGCCGATAACCGTAAGCCGGTGGGACTTCTGCAGACCCCTGCTGTGGCTCGGAGATTCGAAGTCGGTGGACCTTTTCGGTCCCCTCGTCGAGACGCCGAGGAAGAATAAATGGATACTCATTGTTGAGGACGTTTGTTCGCGCTGGGTGGAGTTGTTCGCTTTGGAGAGCGCCACCAGTGTTGATTGCGCGCAGACCTTAGTAAACGAAGTTTTCTTGCGATACGGAGTTCCACGCCGCCTCATCAGCGACAACGGCGTGCAGTTTGTGAGCGAGGTGATGCAGCAGGTATGCCATGTCTTAAAAATCAGCCAGATGCTCACCCCGTATTACCATCCCCAAGCCAATCCGATTGAAAGGAAGAATAGGGACCTCAAGCCCCAGCTGGCCATACTCGTAGGGAAGGACCATGACACTTGGGATCTTCACCTCGCCGCGGTGAGATTCGCCATGAATTCTGCTGTCACGGCAAGTACCGGTTTCTCCCCAGCGTATCTCACTTTCGGGCGAGAGCTGCGGGCCCTTGCCAATTCTTCAACGGACATGCGAAGGATCCTGGCCGAAGATAACTTCGTGCCTAGCGTCACTCCTTACCTGAAGCGGATTGGAGACACTCTTGATGAGGCGAGGGACGTGCATGAGAGAGCTCAGGTAGGCAGGAAAGAAACAGCTGACAAGACTCGAAGAGACGCACCAGGCTTTAAGGTAGGCGATTTAGTGCTTCTTAGAACTCAGGGACCTAACGACGCGGGACGTGGCCAAACAGCTAAGATCATCCCGCGCCGCGATGGACCCTACAGGATTAGCGAGGTCGCCAGTCCTACAACCTACGTTCTGGAGAATATACAAACGGGGACACACGTGGGGAAATACCACGCATCTCACCTTACGGCCTTTTCGGGGCAAATAGAGCCGCCCATCAGGGAAAAGCGTAAGAGGGGTAGGCCGCGCCGTTTCCTTGACTAGCCCCACAGCCGGGGCGTCTTGTAGGTCTAGAGGGGGAGGATGTAGCGCGGGAACGGTATAGGTACCGCGTCGCGCAGCAAACGCGCGACCATATATTGTCATCGCGATGGGTAGGGCGAACCAATAGCGCGCGGCTTGACGCGGAGCGCGGCGCTTACAATCCGCTCCCCTAACCCCGCGCCTCTCGGTGCCGGGGGACGCCTTGCGGCGGTTACGACCGACGCGCGCCAGCCTGCGCGGGACCTCACTCGACGATAGACGCGCACACGCACACATAATTTTTACAACCGATCTTTCGTGATCCGCGCTACGAACCCTTTTTGTAAAGTTTTTATAACGAACTCTTGTTTACTACGCCAAATAAAAGTCATATTACTTGGCGAAATAATCTGAAAGGAGGTCATTATAACTTTATAGGAGGTTTAGAAGGGTTAGGAGGTTTATGAACTTTTACAATGGGGTTAACCCTGAAATCGCATTCCATACGTTTTGTCGATGTTGATGGTGGACGTTTTTCAATGAAACAGCAATTTTTTTCGCGGTTACGCGGTCCATTATTTATTTTGAGTAAGTACCATACACTCCTTTCGACTTTACTATGAAAACTGACGTGGTTGATTCCTAAACCCGTCAAACCAGATGCATGCGTATAGTATGATCATCCGGAGAGCGCCCTTCACCCGCATGGTTGCTCGTGGTTATGTGTACTCTGCAGGTTCGTGTTACCGTTTGATTAACTGCTGTCTTATATATATATATATATATATATAATATTTATAATTATTAATGTCTACATAATTTAATTTAGGTACTGTGTACTTTAACTTAGTTTAAAGCTCTTTAATTTGGCTAACCTTTTACTTAAGAAGCTATATAAATACGGTTTTTGTTATGTACACATATTTTGAATTGCATCCAGGTCATAACTCTTTATGTTGTTATCATATTTATCCATGACTAGCTTTTGCCCGCGGCTTTGCCCGCGTAGTAATGTTGAATACTGGAATTCGGTTAAATCGGGGCCCAACTCAATTGAATCACTAAAATACGTATATTAATGCATTTTTTCCAAACCGCTTGCAAGTCTTTAAGTTTGCTTGAGGATGACCAAATTTAATATTAAAAATTAATTTAGCAGCTTAGGCTGTACAGTATCTATAATAATTATGTCCGTCAAACAGTCGTCTGCGTGGACCTACAAAAAAATAGCCTATGTCCGTTTCCGAACCTTATGCTATAACTACCTATCCAAAAATGCAGCTCCATCTGTTCAGCCGACCAATAAATACGCCCATCCCCGTCCCCATTCCCAGCCTCATCCCTATAAGCGGCCCCTTCCCCATCCCGATACCAAATGTCATTTTAATATGAACACGCCCATCCCCGTCCCCATCCCCGTTCCCTCCCTCATCCCCATCCCGAACCCCATCCTCACCCCATCCCATCCCCACCCCATCCCGATTTCAACTTTCATCTTAATATGGACACGCCCATCCCCGTTCCCAGCCTCGTCCACATCCACATCCCATCCCCACCTGTCCCCACCAAATCCCCACCCATCCCCACCCAATCCCCATCCCCACCCCATCCCATCCCCATCCCGATACCAATTGTAATCTTAATATTAACATGCCTATCTCCGTCCCGTCTCCGTTCCCAGTATCATCGCCACCCCCACCCCCACCCCATCCCCACATCTATCCCCATCCCTATACCAAACTTCATTTTAATATGTACAGCCGTTACAAAGTTAAGGGGAAACAAACGTACTATCACTAAAACTTAGTTTTTTTTTATACTAACGGGAGTTGATTTTGAAAAAACTGTGACACCCGTATCTTCTTATTTTTATAGTAGAATATGTATACCAAGTTTTTTATCAATCGAACCAGAGAATAAAAAGTTTCATACAAACTTTAACACCCCATTTAACCCCCTTCGGGGTTGATTTTCGAAAAATCCTTTCTTAGTGGGCGTTTACACCTCTCCGAAAACATACCCTCCAAATTTCAAGTCTCTACGTTTAGCGGTTTGGGCTGTACGTTGTCTATATGTCAGTCAGTCAGTCAGTCAGTCAGTCAGTCAGTCAGTCAGTCAGTCAGTCAGTCAGGACAAAGCCTTTTATAGTTATAGATTAAAAAATAATTTAGCAGCTTAGGCTGTACAGTATCTATAATAATTATGTCCGTCAAACAGTCGTCTGCGTGGACCTACAAAAAAATAGCCTATGTCCGTTTCCAAACCTAATGCTATAACTACCTATCCAAAAATGCAGCTCCATCTGTTCAGCCGACCAATAAATACGCCCATCCCCGTCCCCATTCCCAGCCTCATCCCTATAAGCGGCCCCTTCCCCATCCCCATCCCGATACCAAATGTCATTTTAATATGAACACGCCCATCCACGTCCCCATCCCCGTTCCCTCCCTCATCCCCATCCCGAACCCCATCCTCACCCCATCCCATCCCCACCCCCATCCCGATTTCAACTTTCATCTTAATATGGACACGCCCATCCCCGTTCCCAGCCTCGTCCACATCCACATCCCATCCCCACCTGTCCCCACCAAATCCCCACCCATCCCCACCCAATCCCCATCCCCACCCCATCCCATCCCCATCCCGATACCAATTGTAATCTTAATATTAACATGCCTATCTCCGTCCCGTCTCCGTTCCCAGTATCATCGCCACCCCCACCCCCACCCCCATCCCCACATCTATCCCCATCCCTATACCAAATTTCATTTTAATATGTACAGCCGTTACAAAGTTAAGGAGAAACAAACGTACTATCACTAAAACTTAGTTGTTTTTTTTTTATACTAACGGGAGCTGATTTTGAAAAAACTGTGACACCCGTATCTTCTTATTTTTATAGTAGAATATGTATACCAAGTTTTGTATCAATCGAACCAGAGAATAAAAAGTTTCATACAAACTTTAACACCCCATTTAACCCCTTTCGGGGTTGATTTTCGAAAAATCCTTTCTTAGTGGGCGTTCACACCTCTCCAAAAACATACCCTCCAAATTTCAAGTCTCTACGTTTAGCGGTTTGGGCTGTACGTTGTCTATATGTCAGTCAGTCAGTCAGTCAGTCAGTCAGTCAGGACAAAGCCTTTTATAGATATAGATTGTAATTTGTATTGTGTGCTTATAAAAAAAAAATATAAACTGTGTTTTATAATTACAAACTACGTCTTCGCCATATAAAGAAACCACGCGCATTCTAAGGTTACCTTTAAATAAAGTCCGAAACAGGACCCAATGCCTAGGTATTCATATTTCAATAGGTGTTTACGCGTTTTCTTTGAGAGTTAATCTTCTATTATCTCGGTATTTATTTTTCCCTCTAAACTATTTTTTTTTACATTCAAACAACATTTAAAAAATCTAGGGTGCCGTTGGCAGGGGGTTATGACCCATGTTACCGTTGGTTACATAGCGGAGAATCGCTCACCAAATAAAATTACACTTGAACATGAACTAAGTTTAGTAGCGCTTGATGCTGAAGCAGGTGGTTTTTTTCATAATAAGTGTTTCGCCTGGTGTAGCTCCATCATGATGGACTACCTGCCTGAAAGCAATTTGAGGGTCGAACTGTTTCAGTCTTATGAAGCCTTAGTAATTCGGCCACGTGACGTCACTCAGCGCCGCCCAACGGGCCGAACTGGGCGGCTGGGCGGGGAACACCGGAAACACGGTGGAACTTCATTGGCACTTCATAATACAAATCCCCTTTTCTGCTGTGATGAGAGTGGTCAAGTAACTGCCTAAATAAAAATTAAAATCTGAGTTGCATATATGTAGGTACTCTCAGTACAGAGTAGGGTTCCTTAGCTATGATAACAAAATATCGGAAACTAACTCACTACTCCCTTATCTCACTCCACGCAATTTTTTTGAGCCTGACTCGACATTCATCAAGAAAATATTTTCTTATGAGGCCAATACTAATTAATTAATTTAATCTATTGAATTTACTGCGCCGTCACCTGTGTGTATGATACTTTCAAATAATCAAACATTTTGATTTGATTATTTGGAAAAAAAACCTCCACTTCGGGTACAAAATCAGGTTAAATTGGCGTGTCTTCTATTATGTTATATTCTAGTAAGTCCTGATTTTGAAAAAGTAATATCAATCTATATATGTGCTAGATAATTCTGTCAAACTTTTCAGCTAACGTGTGAATGCTTTCTGGTTGTGATATAATAGGAAATAGCTTAAACGTATACGTATATAACGGCTGCTTATCATATAATTTAAATTTAGCAGTAAACATGTGCGCAATGCTACCTCAAGCGATCCGATCTATGACGAATATAAATTCTTAAATAATCTCTAACCCCTAGTGGAGTTTTATTAGATATAAACAGGTATTTTCGCGAAATATTGCAAACGTGACGATTAGGAATTATGTATTTTTTCTTCCAAATGTGTACCACAATCTCGTGACGATACGGACGTGACGTTTTAGATAGTAGGCAACAATTTCTTAGTTTTCTAACGTTTCGAGTAGATTTATCGTAGTTCATTTGGTTACACCAGTTTGACAAAATAAAGAATAATAACAGATATTATAAGAATAACGCTTATATTTGCGTAAAAACTCGTCACCATAGGGTGGAAAAATATTTCTGACAACACCAACGCAAAACTTGTCGTCACGGGTTTTGGCCTCGGAGGAACTAGCTCTCTCTCTCTTTTGGCATTATAATGACAGCGTGGCAGCAAGTTGGCAGATTCTTTAAATCGTATAATGTTGGAAGGATAAAATATGTACCAATATTTTAAGCAGCTGATTGAAAATTAAAAATAAATAACATAGAGAATAACTGTCGTGAATAATCACACATAAGTAGGATTTTCCACCAAGCGCCAAAACTTGGGACAGGCTTTAATCAATGATTATTCAATACTCTTCGAAGAATACCAATTTAATGAAATAAATTACGTTTTGATAAAGGCATCAAATAAACTAGAAAAACAATTTAGTTTACCCCAAAAACAACATTGGTGCAAAAAGCCATAGAAATAATTTATTAAGTTATATTAAAGTTAGAGGATATAAATTTTTACCTGGTTGCAATATTTCGCGAAAAATACCCAAATCCGTAAAACGTTTTAGCTTTATTTGTTCCTTTTTGGCGTAGCAACGGATCAACAAACTTACGTACGTTTTGATCATAGAGATGAAACATGTAACATCATTGGTTTTGATATTAGATTAAGGATCAGGGAGTGAAATATCATAATAACAGCAACAACAACAACAATAACATAATAATGTTACTTTCCTTTACTGCGTATCATCATCATCATCATCATCATCACCATCATGCAGGTTTACTGAGAGCGCAGCTGATGCTTTTTAAAATTCTAAATAGTTAAATTTAAAGGAAAGAAATCATAATAAAATATTAGGATTAAGTACATGTATAATATATACCGTCATATGCATAAAACGCTAAAACGTATTTCAAACCTAGTTTAGTTATAAAGTGTTTTGTCAAATTTCTTTCGAATTACAATTTGAGTTTGAAAAAAGAAGACAAAACACTTTTTAAGTAAAATAGGTTTGAAATACTTTTTTGTGTTTTATGCATAAGACGGATAGAATATAGATTTGCTATACCAATAAATTATTACCATGACCCAAACTTCTCTACAAACGTTAACTGTAAAAGTGAGCCGAAGTCGAATTTTGACCTTCAGACATTTTTAGAACAGTTCTCAGAAATGCTCCTAAATGGTTCCAAGAGACACAACACTGACGTCCCTCAGCATCCTGAAGTCCTGGTGAGTACGACCTCTGAAGCGGACGGGGCCCCTCTAGAGTAATCCTTGCGAAAGGTCATAAAATGCCAAAGGCCACGGTTTGTCCCGGTTACGTGATTCGCAAACCTTTTAATGGAGTCTTGCCAGTGCTACCTTTATGGACTCAGTTATTCTACTTTAGCGAACTGTTTATTTATTGTTTGTTAAGATACGGTAAGAATCTATTTACATATTTATACAATGCAACTTTAGACATATAGTTTGCGAGTTCGATAAAAAATTCTGTAGACTTATTATTACTCTACACATTTTTGTAAAGCAAGGTATTAAATTATATATGTGACAAATTGGAAACTTAAATGAAAACACAAAACTTTAGAGTTCTATGATTATTTACGGGACATTTACCGTGATTATGGTGTGAAACGGGCTCCCGATATCCCGTAAATAATAGGACTGTAAACATCAACCGTTATAGTTTAAAATTGTGTTGTACAAAAAGTATTGATATAAAACATGAGTTTTAAAAAGATACAAATAAAAATTAAGATGAAAAATCCATAATTTTAATAGAATATTATAATTACAACATATCTTAAAATAAAAAAGTTCGTGTCAAATATTTTGTTAGACCGGTTATTTATCATTTTCGGCGATAAAATTCGTTTAGTTGTCATCTTTTTGTTAAAACTACCCTTAGCGTGCACCCCTGTAACCGGCTGCGTCATGTTGTGACCCCTTGTACCAAGGCGACATACAATAGTAGGAGATCCGATCAACCCTTACTAACGCTCACGCACTTATAACACGTGCGTGATATAGTGATGTAGGTACTTCTTAGGTAGGCTATTTGCAAGTTTACACAATCACACGAAATAGTTCACTGTGTATATTGTTCACTTTGTGTTTACAAAAAGTTGTTCACTGTGTATTTGTTCATTGCGTACTTATCCACTTTGTGTGTAAGTGTTCACACACTTAACATATATTTATTTTTATTGAATTTATAATTATTCTTTGTATTTCATATAAAGGGTTAGGGTTATCAGTTAGCATTCTTTTAATGGCATATTCTGTACATCAAAACTAACAACTTTTACTATCGGGCCAACAATGAAATGAGTTCCATACATTTTGCCCAAGGTCGATGAACTTTATGTATGGAACAGCTGATATTTTTTTGCGATTTCATTGTTGGCCCCATATTAAAAGAGTTTTTTTTGATGTACAGAACCGTACCCTTAAAAAGATGCTTACTGATTAGGACTAACCCTGTATATTTGAACAATTAGAACCGAAACAATGATTATGGTTCTTTATAATTATTTTTATTATTATTGCGTATTTTGGGTAATTTTTTTTTTTGGAAATTCGAATTCATGTCTGTATACTAAATTCTAAATTGTTCAGGTATCATTTTTCGTATTGTCGTAACACCATAACGGGGACAGGCCATTGGCTCGAAACACAGTTTTAATTAGTTTTGAAGCATTTGGATTCATGACATACTTTGTATTGTTAAGTCAAAAATGATTAATTTTGTAATTTTGTGAATATAATCTTTCCTACAAACATGAAACTAGATTGATAAAAAATCACATCATCAGCCGGAAGACGTCCTTTACTGGACAAAGGCCTCCCCCTCATTAGGGAGGGATTGCCATAATCCCCACGTTTGGCAGGTGGCTTGGGAATCGCAGAACGCTCACCACCGTTAACTGAGAGGACGATGCTGCCCGTCCTCCGATGGTTCTGGATGCAGTTTTAGGACATACCCAGGTCTTATACTTATATTTTCTAAAGGATAATAAAAATACCAATCTTGTATACTCAGTCCGTATTTTCCGAAATGTGTCACTTTTTCGGAATTTCCTATATGACATTTTTTTGACTAACCAATTTTGGGTTTGACTGTACCCTCTGGTAGCTTTAAACAATAGATGTTTTTTAAAGTTTGAATGTGGGTCCAGTTAACAAAATAAAAATACAGAAAAAAGTATGTGGTCAAGTGGACCCTCGGGTCCACTGGCGAGCGGGTCCAGCTGCCCAAAGACTCAAACAATCAATCGGAACTCTAGTAATACTTTTTTTGACCCCAAAGTATATACAATTCTAAATAGTTTTAGGTCGTAAGTAAAGTTTGCTAGATAAATAATAACATTAGATTAGTAGGTTTAAAATGTAACAATCACGTCTATTAATTGCAATTTCGTTACAGTAATCAAAGGAAGTGAAATCGACTGTGCCTTTAATTAAAGGAAAACACAACCTAGTCGTGTTTCAAACTACGGCTTTAATTGGAAATAATGAATTAATAATATATCTCGCAAGTCTCTACAAATTAAAGCTTAGAAGATTTAAGGTCGCGCTTCTAAACAAAACATTTTAAAACGGCGCACGTGTCTCACACATTTAAATACTTTAACTTTGTTCTGCGTAGGCAGAAACGTCCATGTGGACGTAACACATAAATGAAAAGTTTTCCGGAATAAGTTCTAGTTCTTCTGTTGGGATACGTAATTTGATTATTACTGCTGCAACTTGAAACCATGTGTGAAAAAGTGAAACCATCAAAGTGAAAAAACTAACCGTGTTATGCATAAAACACTAAAAAGGATTTCAAACCTATTTTTGTTAAAAAGTCTTTAGACTTCTTTTTTCAAACTCAAATCAAAATTCGAACGAAATTTGAAAAAACACTTTTAACTAAAATAGGTTTGAAATACGTTTTAGCGTTTTATGCATATGACGGTAAGAGTAGACGATAAAGGAATAAATCACCGTTGAAAGAGAATCAGTCATCAAAATCAAGATAACTTTGTTTGTTTAATATTAGTGAGTTAATCAGTCAATTAAATAAAATGTTTTTGATTAGTTTGGCACGTCATTTAAAAATATTATCAATATGAATGTGATAAAAAAAATGAAACTACTCAAAGATATTGTATAACTTTTATTTGAACTACAAATATTATCGTTTTACCATAAATCAACATGTGTCACCCCGCATATCTCGCCACTCACCAACCTAGTGGTTAGCGTGTGTGACGTCATCGCTTCGCCACCCTCCGTCCAACCCTCTCCCGACTAGTGAGCCAAAACTATTCATACCTCTTCGCGACGCTGCTATCCTACTATTATACACTACTTTCGCGGGGCGCTTGCAATGCTAGTTATCCGCATCAGTCAATGTAGTGGTAGGTACTGTTGCATACTCTACGGTGACGTCGTGCTTTCGTCGGTTGCCTCTTCGCTTCTTATGTTATCCTAATATTCTCGTAGCAAGTAGTGACGTCATCGTTTTAGACGACTACGAGTCTTCTATGCTTTCTCGTAGTACGTACCCGTAGCATCCTCGTAAAAGGGGTGACGCATGGCGTAGCTCGCTACAAAACCAAAATTTTCTCAACATTCTGCTACGGCGTAGACACAACTTTAAAAAAGTTTTATTATGGTTTTGTTTCTTTGTTCTATTTTTTTATTAAGTTATTTAATATGTTATCCTAATATTCTCGTAGCAAGTAGTGACGTCATCGTTTTAGACGACTTCGAGTTTAGTCTTCTATGTTTTCTCTTAGTACGTACCCGTAGCATCCTCTGTAAAAAGGGTGGCGCATGGCGTAGCTCGCTACAAAACCAGTATTTTGCTACATCCTGCTACGGCGAAGACACAACTCAAAAAAAGGTTTATTATGGTTTTATTTCTTTGTTCTATAATTGTGTTATTTTTAATTATGTAAAAAAAAAAAGTTTATAAATACAATCAAGTAACCAAGATTTCCTCATCACTGTATTGTATGTTAGTTGACAATCTATAAACATAGCACGTTTCTGACCTTTAGAAGGACCTTTCTACCAAGTCAACATGTTTTCTTAGCACGTGGGTCGGTTAATTAACCTTTATGTCGGTAGAAGAAAGAATAATAACACAATTTTCTTAATGAGTTTCAATATGGTTCTCATTGTCTTCTATAGAAATATTTCAGTGAAGGTTGTTGTTAATTTTAGCATTAAAAAACAAATACCAGCTTTTCGGTTAAGGATTTTTTTTTAAGAAAACCTGCATGTCTAAAAAAAATATAGTAGTAAAATCGTATGGTGCATGAGCGTCGTGATGCCCCAACTTGCACAAGTAGCACCAATAGGTGAATACCGCCCAAACACCTTTTGAGGGCATTTTTTAGCCAATGCCGTGTTATAGTAACACGACACATAATTACAACGACGCATAATTTAATATAATTATTAATAAATACATTATTATAATTTTTTATTATTATTATTATTATAGTATATGTTTTATATTAGTAGAAAGTAGGATTGATCTAGACAAATAACTTTGTGTGACTCGTTGGGATCTAATTCAGTATATTCTCTATGATCTTATTCTTCCCATCGAGGCACACTGTTACTGGATGTTTTTTTTTTCTAAATGTTATCCCAACGAGTCACACCAGTGTTACTCAGTTACCAGTGTTACTCGATGGGAAGAAAAATCCCAACGAGTAACACTAACAGTGACTCGTTTTGGGGTGACTCGTTGGGAACCCATCAAATCATCAGTTTCATGATCGAGATTCCGAGATCATCGAGACTCGAGATTTTCGAGTTAACTGAAAGTTTCGAGTTAAGTTAGTACCACTAGTGACACTTAATTTTTGTATGGTTCAGAAACGAATTGACTTTTATTAACTTATAAGCGACGTTGTTAAATATAAGGCTCTTAAAACATTTACTCCGATAAATAGATATTTTAAAGATTATTTCAGCCTGCGTGCGAGTAAGATTAAAAAAAAATTGTAATGTGCTCTAAGGTTTTAATCGCAGTCCGATAAAAAACTGGTACCGTTGGCCTAAATGCAAATGTTGTTTTGGCCGGTAGGCTAGGCGTATGACCACCGCTCATCTGATTTTAACTGATGGTTTGAACTAGGTACTGAACACGTTTAGCCCGGAATGGGATCTGGGATAAAGTTAGTGATCTTGGAAGAAATTGTTAGGTGTTTGGTGAAATCGCAGGAAAACCATTATCTATACGCCTATGTTTTCTTTTTGATTTCAATTAAACGTCATAAAAATAGTAGCAGAATTATTATATAAAAAATAATAATTAAAAATAAATATTTTGTAAGTACTTACTTACATAGCTTGATATTTTTTTAAGCTTTACTTATTTAGGTTTTGTTTTTGTTTTTAGCTTATTTTTAGCTTTGATTAGGTATCCAGCCTGACTCCTCCAAGAATTGCAGTGCTTAATGGCATAAATAATTAAATAAATCGACTAAAGACTGCTTCTTTAAAGCTTAAATATAAATTATAGAATTGTGTATGTAATAATAATAATTCAAAAAGCTTTTGATGTATTTTTATCACAATATAATCATAATATTTATTTTAAACTTAGCCTATTATAGTTATTAATAATTTATCTTGTATGTACTTATTTATTTTACCGTTGTTTGAATGAAGCCAATTTTTTAAAATTTAGTTTGTTGATTGATACGAGAGCCTATGTACTAGGTACATATAATTGGTACAATTACGTAGATACGAAAGTACATTGGAGCTACGTAGACCGCCCTTAGGCCCGTTGTGTGCTGGGCGGTCTCCCCACGTACTCTACGACCTCTCTACAAACGGTTTTTCGATATTACGGAGGTTATTTACACCAGGACTACAGGAATGGCAGGAACTCTCCAAGTTCAAAAGCACGTACATTGCATCCTTTTTCCGCTCTGCCTATAAGCACACAGTATAACGATTTAGCTGATTAGCATATACTCGTACTTCTGTATTTTTCTGTAGCTTAATTAGCAAAGCAGTCGGGCCGGAACCCCAGAGATTGCTTTATGCAGGTTGAAGTCCTGCCAGAATACTTAACTTTTCAAACTGTCTATTCTATGCATTAAAAACAGGCAGATTATCACCAATGGCTTCTCCATTGGTATACGCTCTAAGGTCTGTTAAGCTGCTAACGAAAACAAAAACATTTTTTTTAAACTTGTTGCTAAGCTCATAAAGTGAGTTCCGGGCAGCTCTAAAATTGAGAGGGAGTTTCCATTCCAAATTAGGTATATTTACCGTACCATCCTGAGTTACCATCGCTTAACATTCATGTGTTGTAGTCGAACACCCAGCCTGTCCAACAGAAACAAATGAAAAAAAAAAACTTTTATTATAATTGAAGATGTTTATAAAAAATACCCAAGCGTGGGGATTATGGCAGCCCCTATCTATTAAGGTAGGGGCCTTTGTCCAGAAGTGGTCGTATTCTGACTGATGAAGTGTTAATAAAAAAATTACAAAAAGGTAATCGAATCAAACAAGTCCAAACTCGATGGGGGTTGCGTCGTTTTTTAACAGAGCTCCCGTGCCCATGGCCAACTTCCGGCTCCATGTCATAATAATATTGCACTGTCACCCAATTTAAATAAGCATAAAAAAATTCAGCTCAATCGGAAACCGGGAAATGGGTCAAATTTAACTTGCAAAATTTGATGACAGACAGACACCAGGACAAGTGAAACTAGATAAAAGCTTGTAATAAAAAATAAGGCGGGTTCCGCAAGACATGCGTTTTCGTAGTTTGCGTAGCTGTAGCAGCTCGTAGCACATGGTATTGAATTGAATTCTTTGTGTGAGTGTGAGTAAAGTGCACGGATTCTCTATGCAGCCTCCATTGTCCTCTGCAGCCTTGGTTAATATAACCGCGAACCCTCGGGGTGCCCCATGGGACGGGGCGGATTGGAGGTCCAGGATCATTCAAGATTTTAGATACGTTTTTACTTCGTTTCAATTTTCACATTTATTTTAAGTGTCCTTACAATATATACCCTGTATAATATCTACGTTTCGGCAAACGTAAAGCAAAATAATAATAAAATCGGTAACGTCTCGAGCTTAGAAAATAAACTGTCCAGCAGCGCGAGTATCGTTCTTAACGATCGATAAATTTGTCATTTAAATCGGTAAAATGCGATAAAATAAACATCGAATATTTTTATCGTATTTTACCGATTTAAATGTCAAATTTATCGATCGTTAAGAACGAGTCATTTAAATCGGTAAAATGCGATAAAATAAACATCGAATATTTTTATCGTATTTTACCGATTTAAATGTCAAATTTATCAATCGTTAGGAACGGTACTCGGGTCGATAGTTTGATTTATAATTTTAATTATGTTACAAAAATATGGTACGCAAAAAATATTGAGTAGGTACGGCGTTTTCTAAAGCTACAAGACAACCAGTGTACAAACTACAAGTACAAGCACTTGTCTAAAAGTTAAAGACAAACTTACAATTATTTATTCAATAAACATACTATATTTACTTAAATAACATTAGACTAAAAAACCTACTATACTAGAATAATGAAACTAAAAACCTGAAAAAATATAATATAATAACTAAAATATATCATTAAAATTAAAAGGAGTCCCTTTAGGCAAGGTTCCGAAGATACTGGCAGCGTTCTCCCTTTGAATAGCTAGACTAATTCTTTGTCCGAGGTAGCTGCCAGCTCTTCGGTCTCCTGTGATGTCGACTAACCTTTTTGCTATTTCCTTAAAAAAAAAGCTTTAAAGCGCTAGGACCCCACGGACCAAGGATCTCGACAACGAATGGGACAAAATCATATTCGGAGCCTAGACCCCTGTATTTGCATGCTTTAGCTTACAATTGTACTAGCTTCGTGTACCAGTAACTACAAGTTACCAGTTACAGGTAGATGGTTTGTCTTTATACTAGTCGTACAGTCTCACGTCGGAGTTTGTACACTTTGTGTCTTGTAGCTTTAGAAAACGCCGTACTCAATATTTTTTTTGCGGTGTTGCCAGTTTTTCACTACAAGTACAAGACTTGTAGTTTATAAAACAGGGCCCAGCTAGTGTTTTTTACACAACTCACGCACTGCTGTACAGCTGGCAACCTATCTCAGAAACAGTCTTCTGACATCCACGCTGTTTTGTTTCCTTTGAAGTCTGATTATATATAGAGAGAGAGAGAGACCTAGATCCTCCAAGTTTGAAGTTTATAATAAGTTATACCTTTGTAGTGTAACTTGCCATGTTACCTATATACCTATATATTGTGGATATACAAACAATTGTTAACCTATATTTTGAACGTAAAAACGTAAAAAACAAAAATGTAAAAAAACTTGTCACTAAATTACAATAAATGAAGGGATGAAACTTGGTATTTGGATAAGTAGTTCATTTAAAATAAAATATGGTGTTTTCAATATTTTTTGACAGGATTAATTTTAGGGGGTGGAAGGGCGGATGAAACTTTGTATCGAAAGTTCTGTTTTTGAAGTTATAGTGATGAAAATTGGTATTTGGATAGACTTCTTAAAAAACAATAATAATATTATTTGCTTATAGGGTTGATCGAAAGTGGTGAAAATGGGGAGGAAAAAATTTGTAAATAACCCAGCGGTATAAAGCGGCTAAAAATCTAAATGTGTGAATATTCTTTAATATCAAGTTAGATTATGAGCCAAATTGGTCAAGGAGCTTGGAAGATATAGAAGATACACTAAAACGTCCTATTTAAAACCTATTTTAGCTAAAAAGTGTTTTGTCTTCTTTTTTTTAAACGCAAATCATAATTCGTAAGAAAATTGACAAAACACTTTTTAACAAAAATAGGGTTGAAATACGTTTTAGCGTTTTATGCATATGACGGTAAGAATATAGCCGTTTTAAGCTCGATTTCACGCTACGTACAAGTTTCGTGTCGTCCCGTCCTTTCTCGGCCGCGTTTTCGTGTGACCTAAGCACCAAGCGATAATATGCGATAGAAGGTCGTTGAAGCCTGGGTCTAGATACAGAATAAAAATGTTCTGACACCGTTATGTTTGCCTGGTGTTCATATAAACAAAGTACCATGTACTCGTACATTTCAAATACTCAGTATCACAGGTTTGGAATATAAGGCTTGGAGGAGTCAACGGCTGGTAATTTTTTTTGTTCACATCAACAGCCGGAAGACGTCCACTGCTGGACGAAGGACTGCACTCCTTAAAGGGAGGTGTGCCATAATCCCCACGCATGGCAGGCGGCTTTGGGATCGCAGAATGGTTACCACCGTTAACTGAGAGGACGCTGCTGCCCGTCCAGCGGTGGTTATGGATGCAGTTTTAGGACATACCCAGGTTTTTTTGTTCATTTCTGGCTTATTCTGTACCTGTAAACAAAATTAATTAAAAGTGACGAGTGCATTCATGAATGAATCAAATCCAACGGTGTTGGGTTTCAACGTTCGGCATCATTCACTTGTGCTCCGACTCAACTTTGTTTGACGATATCATTGAAAAAAGGGCGAATGAAACGCTCATATGCCCATAATGTGCCGTGTGAGCATGACATTAAAGAAAACAATAACATTCATTCGAGTGAGGATGCACCTAGTGCACCGTCTGATACCACCTACCTAAAGTTCAAATAACGAAGTTTTATAAGTATACTGAACATCGAGTAATTCAAAAACTCAAGTTCGTAGCAAAGGCTCTACGCTACGTTGTATATAATGCTACGAAAAGCGCTTACGCGTAGCACTGCCGCCCTACGACTTCTCTCCGCCCTATGATGTTCTGGTACATATAACCCCGAGTTCAGCCATGGCGCATTACGTCATCATCTGTTTCTCCAATAGGAACTTGCGTCGTCATCATCAAAGTTTTTTAAAGTCTGGGATTGTAAACGGGATGGACTGGGAGGTATAGATGTAAAGACCATCCTGTTTAAGGTCTCGTTACGCCGGGGATGAGTCGTTATATAGTTTTTTATTTGAAAGTTTAAGCTTTGTCGGTGTTTGTGTTTGTTATACAGGGTGTGGCGTAATGAGTGGATAACCTTATATCCACGAATATGATGCTGGATCCGAAAATTAAAAAAATATACTCTATAAAAGTCACATAATATTCGAGTTGAGACGAGTTAAATATTTTTCTTACTTTAATATTTTTCTTATACCCGTGACACAAAAATTACAGCGTACATTCGATAGCACATCTGATCAAGAATAGTAACCATAAAACAGATCGAGCAAATTCCTTGATTTGCAACTTTAGAATAACTCGAAATGTCAAATAACTCGAAAACTATATGCGACTTTTACGAAACACCATTTTTGATTTTCTTAACCATGACGTCTCCCATCTGTTAGTGTAAGTTTATCTGCTCCTTACGCCACACCCTGAAGATTGATTGACGAATAAGACGTGACTTTGAACAGAATTTGGGTTGGCTTATGCACCTGATTTTCACTACTACTACTACAAACTTACTAGTAACGAAATATCGGCCGGGTACGTTGAAGGTTCAACTGTAAAAGTGCTGGTCTAACTACAGTTAAAACAAAGCTTTATAAAAAAAAACAATGAATGAATTCAAAAAGCGTTTCGTTGCCGTAAAAATAAGCAGTAATCGTGAAGACGATTACGCGTTGTACGTCACAGCTAGGTCAACAAACCTATACGTGCTATGAGACGGTATACGGCCCACTTTGTGTCGGGAAAATCAATACTCAGTACGCATACGGCGGGAGACGATCAATGCACCCACAATGACGTCATAGGATTGTATTGATTTTCGCACCCCACTATCTGGGACTTCTGCGCCCCTGGGATCAAAGCATGCCGGGAAAGCTTTCCGTAGTGAAAAACCTGAGACGACACTGAAAAATTTTGAGAAAAAGGTCCTTTCGGGTTTAGAACCGGTCTCTGTATTTTATAAACATTGAAATTGTAGCTAAGACTGACAAACTCTTATTCCCTTGAAATAAAGTTTCTATTTATTTACAAAAAATACGCAAGGCATTTTTGTTGGTTTATGGTGTTACGTGAACAAGAGTGTAAACGTAATACTAGTGCACCAGTCAAACTCGTTTACGACAAAGTATTGATATGGCTTATTTAGGAAGTATGCTCGAGTATCTAAGCAGTTAACTATTTTAAACTGCGAGGCATCATCGGTCGCGTCGTCAGTTGAGTCGTTCCGTTCGGTGGCCCGCCCACGTGCCCGCTCCTCTCTGCACTCACTTTATCCGTAGGATTACTGTGCAGACCATCTCCTTTCGCGTATAGTCGCCTGGTGCCTTCGCCCCAATATATCCGATAGTTTATCCGGCTTTACCGGGTAATCCTACCAAATCCAATGGCAAATAATCTTCTTTTTCTTGTGTTAAGTTTGGTGGTTCAATGTTACGGCCAAAACAGTTACTTTTTTGAAAATCACAAATACTGTGACGATCTGTCTCCCTATTATGGTGATATTAATTTGGAACAAATAGCTGGTATCTGGTATGGTGTTGAGAAGATACCACATACGAAAGGAGAGTATACCATTCAGCATACGCAAGAATGCTTTTATATTGACATCAAGGAACAGTATATCCAGGTTGGTGTTTTTTTCTATTTGTAACAAGAGCTTTAAGAAAAAAAAATTGTGTCTTTGAGAAGGTCCTACTTATTTCATTTTATTTACTACTAGCTGATACCCGCTACTTCGTACGCGTAGAGCTCGGCCTTCGGATTCGCTACTCTGACCCGCTCCAGGAACACAACATTTCATCCAAATCAGTCCAGCTGTTTACTCACCGTTTAAACTTTCCCTGGACTACGACAAACATTTCAAAACTAAAATCAGCTAAATCGGCCCAGCCAATCTCGTTATTTAGCGAGACAAACGAACAGCAATTGATTTTTATAATAAATGGAAGATTCTGTTTACGTAAACATGCAGAAATTATTGCTATTTGTAAACAACAAAATATTTACAGAATCAAGTTACCAGTAAGTCAAGTAGTGAAGTCACATGACGAAAATAAATTTGCAAACGACAATGCTAAACTATCGGCTGGCTTATCGTCTTTGACTTTTAGGTCACAGTTGATAAGAATGATGTATTTCTTGTTTGTGGGATGACTAGATTGAAGAATATTAAGAATTTTGGAAACTTTATTGTATAGTTACTGAATACGTAAGCATATAAGAGTGTCATGTTAGGTACTTGCACGGGGATCTGGGAGTACAAGCTATTACTCCCAGGCTCACTCACAACAGGAAATGGGGTGAATCATGTCAATTAACAGGTTAATATGCATGTACATGGTCCTCAGCACATGGCTATCATCCGGCTCGGTGAGACACCACCAATTAGCCACCGGAGCGTCACTTAACGCAAATTAGATTAGCTCCTCCAAAGTAAAATGATTGCTGTCGTTATTCTTTTGTTATTTATTCCAATAAGCTCGACCACGTATATGACCTACTGTCAACATTTGAATCCAACTCATGATTTTGACGAGGAAGCATTACTCGGGATGTGGTACATCCACGAATATATATTTCACAAGGAGAACGTGACAGTGACGGAGTACAACCCGTACTGTCCCATCATTCAAATAAGAAAGTTCGAGGACTTCGTGCATGGTGGACTTCTGACCCATGACTTAGTAAGCATCAATTTACAAGAAATAATCATTTATCAATTGTTCGTCCAGTAACGCTAAAAATACTAGACGAACTCTAGGAAAGCTCTAGGCTTTCACTGGACGTCTAATGTTTTACATCTCGCTGGTTTCCAGAAACTAGCTTTGGCGTCTTTCTAAGCTTCTTCAAAAGTAGACCAAAACCTATCTAAATACGAATGTTGTTCTTTCAGCCGACTCCTCCAACGCCTTACCCGCCTATGACCAACTCTCCCTACCTGAACCGGCAGTACATGCCTCAGGAGCCGTACCGCATCAGACATTTCGTGCTGGAGTGGCATGAGGGCATCCAAATCGACAACTACCACATCAAGGTCAACACCTCGCACAAGGGCTTTTGGCCCACTGATGTTCCTAGTGGATGTAAGTGTTCATTTGATTATGAATTCTTTTATTCGGATAACTTTAGATTATAACCTAGACAGTTCCAGGATAAGAAGCTTTGTTAATTTGTTACCCAAAGTAATTGACATGCATTATAGTGTAGTAATACAGACTAAGGAACGGAAGCGGAAACTAAATAGAAAAAATGGGGATTATCCCACTAGTTGGAGTCGGCACAAATAGACAAAAAATACAGTGTGGTGGTTCATATCAAGATTTTATACAATAGTAGATAACTTACCTAGGAAGCAAAAGTACTCTCATCTCTCTCAGATCTGAGGCTTCTTTACTTGCTCCAGTGGTGTGTATACGATTTTACGTGCCGTTGCGGGGAGAAAGTGGTACCTTTTGCTCCGCGTAGCGGGGCTTAAGTAGCCACTTTAGGCCCGCAGGCACGTAAAATTTGGTGTATGGAAGTCATATCATTTTTATAATTCTACATCTGTTAATATTACCAAACTATTACTTTTAGGTTTGCGTGCAAACCGGGTTCGGGTCCGGTGGGTTGGTATAGAAAGAGAGAGAGAGAGCTAGATCCTCCAAGTATTATCATGAGACTTTGAACATTTTAAGTAGATCAATGTGGTTCCTTAAGAGTAACAATGTGATTTTTGGCTATAGTTTTTTTTAGTCAAGTCGATTCATCAGTCACGCAATATAGTGCAAGAGCAGTGTATTGACTCTAGCTCTACAATTTTCTAATTTATCGTCTGCGTCATTTCGGCTCTCCGAATTTTCTTATTCACATCACGTTATCAGCCGGAAGACGTAGGCCTCCCCCTTATTAGGGATGGGTTGCCATGATCCCCACGCTTGGCAGGCGGCTTGGGGATCGAATTTTGTTATAAAGAGAGAATTATACTTAGCCGTCGATCATAGCTCTGTCTGAGATGTAAATAAGTTTCTATCAATGTTTCAGTTTTCAATGTTTTTCAAGACATCGCTAGAGAGGTTTATATAAGGACCCGAAATAGGAAGTCTATGTACTTACCTATGATATGTCATAAGTATACGACTTTTTCCTTTTCTTTGCGTATATAAACAGAGAATTGTTTTGATTCCAGCTGTAGAAAATATGTACCGGTTCTTCGGCGGTGTGATCCAAGTCCTCAAAGTAGCGAATAACCACCTGGTCCTCAACTTTTGTATGCGTCTGCCTAACTCGCAGCTCTTCAGCGTGGTGCTATCTCGAAATGAAAACCAGTTGACGCCGGAAGACCTTGCGAGTATACATAATGTCTTTACTATGAAACATCTCTCGACTTCATCATTGAAACGAGTCTGTGACAATTCCGCTTCGGCTATGAAGATTTCTAGTCTGTTGTTTGTTATAGTAGGCTGTATGATTTGGAGATCTCGATCTTAGACTACGTGTTTATTTTTTCTCTTTAAAAATTATACAGGCAGGCGCTACTGTACTGACATTAAATTAACACACGTGTAGGATCAGTAACCGTAAAAATAAAGAAAAAAACGCGAAAATACGGTTGTTCCATACATTTTGTCCAACGTCGATGAACTTTTTGTATGGACCATCAGCATTTTTTTCACGATTATATCGGGACAGGTAGCGCTTCGCTGTATACTTACAAAGACCTAAAACAAACAAAAACACAAGAAGTTTTTTTTTTTTTCTACTTTTAATACAGTTGTATGCGTATTTCCGATGACCTAAGCGACACTCGAAAGTACATTTGTGACCATCGATTTAGGAAGCAGAGGATATCGCACCTAAATTACTTTTCAAATTTTTCGATACCCTTGAATGATATGAGTACTTTTTTATTTAAATGTTTTTTTTGATATGCGAAAGTAGTGGTACAGTTTACCTGGTGCTCAAACAAATAGCAACTCTAAACTAAAAGGTGAACGCTAAAAATGCTATATAAGTGACTGGTGGTTACGACTCAAACGACAGCTGAACGTCACCGTCGCGGCGCCGAATTACAAACTGGTGCTGCGGAGAGTTTTAGGTGTGCCGCGGTGGAGCGGCTGGTGCAAAATCCTCTGTTTCATTGATCGAAGTTTGTTACAAATTTGTATACTTAAATGATAAAACAACGAAGAAATTGTAAAAATGTTACATTGCAAGCCTCGAGTGATAAGTAAGGTTTTTTACTAAGTATTTTAAGAAACAAAGTTCATGACGAGATATTTTATATATGAGATACAGATTTCTGCAATCTATTGCAACTTAAATTAATATGATGAAATTGAATAAACATAATTTTGAATATCGCTGTGACTCCTACGCTAGACACTGTTTTGGGGCAAGTAGATACTAATTTTTGTACCTAATATATTGTAAGATAAATAAACATGATGAAATTGAATAAACATAATTATAAATATCAGCGTATTCATTTAAACTCCTACCTCTTCACTGTTAAGAAGCAAGTTAAATGTCATTGACATTTTTACTCTCAGAAGTTTGATAAAAGCTTTGTAACACCCACCTACCTATACTGACTCTATTGTTATTGGTATTACGCTTGTCAAATTATTTCCACATGAACAGCCAAGCTTTGTTATGGAGAGCGAGGTATACATGATCTTATCCTTTACACCTCAATGCTTTTACTAACAGAGGACCTAGTAACAATCCAATTTATTGTTATACGATTTAACGAGAATCCCTATTATTACAACTATAGACAACTAGTATCTACACCGATGTAGTCAAAGTTACTGAAATGCTTAGGTTCTACATTTCCCATTCGTGGTCCAGTGGTGGAGCCTTCTTATACATACTTGTACTCGTAGATATTCGGTGAAAATGTCCCGTCTTTACTACCTACCTACTTGGTTATACCATTCGTACTCTGAGTCTCTGTGGTTAGTACTTACCGCACAAAACAGAAATAACATTTCGTTCGGAGGGGTTTTTAAGTAAGAAGTTTAATCGTCATCTATGATATTTAATGACTGGGACCTCTGTAATGATATAGAAAAATTTATAGGTATATACCACCAAGTTCCAAGTTAATCGAGCAGAATGTTGTAATTCCCTTACTCCATTCTGTAGACATTGGAGTTAAATAAAAAAAACAAACGTTTATAAAATCATTGTCACTTTTCAATAAACCCTCTGGAATGCGGGGTTTTCCTTGTGGTCTAATTAGGTTGCCAAACTGATTTGGCTATGAAGATTTTTTTTTCTCGTTGCCTTACTTTTACGTCACAGTTAGATAACACATAATGAACTTATTCTTTTTTTACGAGTAGTTACTGTCGAGTAGTCAAATATTATTAAACATATATTAATTTGAAAATGATGTGACCTCAGGAATATGTATGTTGCTTGATTGATGATTTTTATGGTTTTCCCATGACTGACATGACAACGTTTGTTTCTCACTTGTCCCGTTTTTTTTAATGTGAAGGTCTGATATTATTGTGTTCCAATACTTAATTAATTTTATTTTTTAGGATGGAATAATACTTATAGTTTTTTTATGGGACTATCTTTATTATGAAAACTGACGTGGTTATGACACTGCTTTGCTGCAAGGCAGGACGCAGCCACACAGAGATTGAAACCGTAGGGCCTTGCTTGTTTGTAGCATACGTAGAGTTATAAGTACTTATATTATTTTTTGGGTTTGATAGAGTAAGTACGGCAATAGATACATAACATGTGGGTGGACTACGAGGAAAATTGTGTAGCGTGTGGGTAGATCTATGTATCTTTATCAACTCACTGCCACACAATAGACCTGTAAAAGTTTGTAATTTTGTCAATACTTAAGGGCTATGGCATCGTATCCCATAGTGTCATTACTCATTGTCTACTACACATAATCTGAGGTTATATTATTGTAGTACTTTTATTTTACATTATTAGGTTTTTATTTACATATCAATACATTTCTGTAAAAAATATTTTAAAAGTACTTAAAATTGAATTAAAACGAATTATAATTATTTAAAACTAACCCTACATATTTATTGTAAGTACATTACATTTATTAATACAGTAACTAAGTACGTATAGCTGAATTTGGGATAGTCAACTACCTTCTCTTTTTTTTTTTTACGCGATATGCATTTACGCATGCCGGGCGGCAGGAGGATTATGTCGGTCTCGGCACCAGAGTGGCACCCCCTACCGACTAAAAGCCTAACGGTGTTCCATCACTGCGCATTGCGCCGAGGCCACGGGTATGCTCTCGTATTCGCCCGCGACCTCGACATCCCTGCCCTCTCGGGCCCACCACGGGGAGCCTAAGCTCCTCCCGCACCGATGACGATGTGTCGGAACACTTAGACACATTGTGCATCCACCTCGGAGGCCATGCCAGCGAGTTGGGCGCCGGACGGCCCCACGTCCAAACGCCATGGCCTCCATGTGGCGGGTCAGATAAGTGGCCTCACCGCCTGCCACTTCGGCCGCTGGGAATGCAGCTCCGGCCTCTCTGGCCCATCACGCAGCCCCACCACGACGCGCATGGTGAGTCCTCGATGAGGCTACCACCCGGCCGTCCCTCCTCGCTCTCCACTGTGCCCTATGCTGATCAGAGGGACACGCGGAGAGCCGGGTACCTGCCTCCTTCCGTCACGCACGCCATAAATGACATGTCGCGACCCACCTCGAGGACCAGACCAGTATTGGCGTCAGACGACCCCATATCTGACGCCAGAGGTCCCCATGCGACGAGTCAGGCAAGTACAGGATAGTCAACTACCTACTAGGTACCTCTTGAATTATTTTTAATTTGCAAATGGCTAAAACGACTACATTATTCTTTGTCTCAGTTTTAACAAGACAAGTGTCCTGTAAAGGAATCTCAATTATGCTCGCTCATAATGAATCATGGCAGTTATTGCGCCATGCACTCCACATCACCTGAACTAGCAATTTGCTAATTGACTCTCGCGGCTGCCTTGTTTATTCCTCCATTATTCCCAGCCAAGTGTCATCATGTCGGTCATGTCCTGTTGTTATATTTTCTGTTCGCTTCTCACCTCTAAACAAGCTGGACTTAATAAGACTAAATTTAATGTATTTTTATTTGTTGTTCTCGCTTTTCTGATTCAAGTGCAAGGGTTCTGCGGTGATAGCATTAAATGGTCACATCATATGAATATAGAAGATGTGTACGGAATGTGGTATGGGGTTGGGTACGCGCAGCATACGCCAGACTATACCAACAAACCTAACGAGGTTGGCTGCGTGGCCCTTTTCATTACCGACGCTACAACTGAATCGCACGACGATTGGCTAGATTGGTCTGTGAGTATCTTTTAAACTTTCATTTATTTTCCAGTGTTCTAAACAACGTTTTTTTGTTTTTATGATTTTACTTATTCATAGCTCTGTTGGTAGTCGCTCTGCCTCTTGAGCTGCGGGTTCGATTCCCACCCAGGTCAAATATTATTGTGACGAACTAAGATGTGTGTTATATTCTGTGTCTGGTGTTTTGCAATGTTACCTTAACTTAAGTATTTACAAAAAAGTACATATAAAAGTGTTCTATCAATTAAATCTGGTTCCTATGGTGCAAGTTTTACGTCTTTTGAGGCTACATAGCATAATCAGCCTTTAAAAAGTCCATAGTTGGACATAGGCTTACCCTCGAAAGAAGATTTGGCGATATCCACCATGCTAGCCCAGTTGCGGGTTAATAGATTAACATACGCCATTGAATTTAATTTTCATCTCCGGACCTATGTAGGTTTCTTCACGACATAATTTTTGTCAAATTTCTTATTGTCAAAAATTCAGTAATTTTAAAGTAGGTTCATTCGTCCAGATGTAAAATTGTCAATCTCTTTTTGAACATAGCAATATTTAATTCTCTGATTGATAGAGACAAATAATAGGCTAGATGACTGGGTTTTTTATTGTCGTATTAAAATGTGATCCATAAATATAGCTGATTAATGGAAAGAAAACGAAAATCTGATCAAAAATAACCAACTTATAAGCATTTTAATATCATGCTAGACAGAGAGGCGAAACAGTAAATCGTGACGTCACTTCTCAGTACGCCATATAAATTCTATTCTGACAAGCAAGGCGTGACGTAATTTTTTGTTTTGTGGGAAAGGGACAGAGTTGTCTCTAACAAAAACTTTAAACGCTCATATATCAGAACATTATTAACCAATTTATATAATTTTTTCAATAAACATACTATATTTACTTAAATTCTTCATCAAAGCTATTGGTTTCAACGATATAAACATCAGTCATCTACCCTATTATAATACTAAACTAATAAGTAGATTGATATAGGTATTTTCTTAATAATCATATGAGTGCCATACGCTTTTGGCCATGAGCTGTTGCGCTGGTTTCCTTAGTTGTTTACATTGTTTTATTTCGCGTAAGGATGAATTGTTTGTGCACTAATGACCTAGTGATGCGCATGAGCGCATCATCGGTACTACCTATAGTCATTGTATATCACGTACTTATGTCTATGTCCAGCAGTGAAGTAAGGTGGGTGATGATGATGGGGTTTTTTTTAGTATTCCATTTTTTTTGCTGAAGAGAAACTTGTAGCTTTGATGAAAGCGGTTACCGAATGCGCACAAATTAATAAATTCTAATCTGCAAACATGTTTACCGTGCCCATGTCATGAACACGTGGCGGTGTTTTTGTTTGTGTTTAAGAGAAGTTTCCATCGAAATTTCTGGTTGAAGAAAATTATTTCATCCTTGTTCTATTTAAGCCAACTTAATTATATTTATTACAGGAAGAAAAATATAACCGGTCCGGGCCCCGTTACCCCAGTATATGTATAAAGGCGGCTTTATATACGCCCATGCCCTGTATAATAATTACGTAGGTGCTAATAAAAAAAAAATTTGATACTTTTAGATAATCAAAAGGAACTACACTGATCAGAACTGGCGTTCGTCCAAAAGCAACCCATGGTCCGACACTTCCCTGTCAGGGTCTTGGCTAGACATCCCCATCGATAAAAGAAGGAAGAAAAGAAACCTCTACAATGAGAGGAGAATACGAGTAATGTGGGATGAGGACGGACAGACGATGGAACAGACGTATCTGTACTCTCCTGAGGAACCAGGGCTCTGGGTGGCGGATAAACGAAGGATGTTAGAGAAAGAGATGAAGGCTCGAGGGATAGGTAGGTATCTATAGTACGCCGGATTTCAGGGAGGGCAACCGGGGCAACTGCCCGGGGCCTCTACAAGACAGGGCTTTCACATAAATTATACCTACTTACTAAAAAAAATTGGTAAATCGTACTTTTCTGAGAATATTTCACGTGTCTCGCAATAAATGATTGAAACGCAAGAAAAATATTATTTAACTGCTAAAGCCAAGCGTGGAGATTATGGCAAGCCCTCCCTATTAAGGGTGGGGCCTTTGTCCAGCAGTGGACAACTTCTGGCTGATGATGATGACTTCTTTGTTGCCCAGGGCCTCCACACCTCTAAATCCGGCCCTGCTTCACAAGTAATCAAGTAGGTTGTAAGTGTACGCTGGGGTGTGTTGGGGTTGGTGTGTGTGTATTTGTGTGTGTGTTTGTTGCCCAGAAAATCACTTTTGGGACTTATTTTGTCTGCTCCAATGCCAAATAATTAAAATTCAATATCGTAAATTGAAATTATTTCGACTGCCTTGTATTTCAGTTGGTAATATGTCTGCCTTGAGAGCTGTAGGGCGTGGGCTCGATTCCCTCACAGAACAAACTTACATGTATGTAACGAACATAGACATGTTGCTCTAAAAATACAAATACATTATTTTTATAATCTTTGAGTTGTTAGGTTTGCACCGAATAGCAGAATAACTGTCTATTAAAACATTCGTATAATTCACAAAATATATATAGACGGTACGATGTTCGCGGGCAGCGAATTAGCTAGTTCGGCGCTGTTTGAAATGTCCATCAATATTTATTAATTTATTTTAAATATATAAACCACTAATATTTTTGAATGTTAGAACATTATTAGCTATTTTAGTTTTGTTCTTTTACAGATATGTGGTACCCAGACGAACCGCCAAAGCATCCCCAAGTTATCCGCATACTAAAAGTGACGCCTCACTCGCTGACCATCAACCACTGCTCAGAGCAAGGCAATGGGGGAGTGTTCTCCCTCATCCTGAGAAGATCTCCTACAAAGATACAGCGGTGGGAGTGGTACGACATTAAAAAGCAGTTTTTCAACTTCGAACTTCCTAATATGTATAGATATACAGCTATATGTGCCAGTTGTGTCGAAGGAAGCTCTCTCGTCGTTGTGCTGCTTTGCGCTGCAGTTTGGGGCTTATTTTGAGAGAAATGTGGTTAGCTGACGCAGGCAGTGACGTGAATCTCGGATAACAAAAACAATCGAATGTTTTTGTGTTTATACGGGATGTTTCAAGCTTTGCATGTTCTTTTTAGGATACGAAATTAATATTAATTAGGATAAATAAACATTACAATTACACACATTACATTAATTTTGGTCAAAATTTACATAAATTACAAAATGTGTTTTGATCAATCTGTTCAGAGCATATTATGATAAGCATTTAGAAGTCTTTAGAGCAAGTTTTTATTTGCCTGTGTTATTTATATAACTTGACCGGCACAATGTGATCGGAGTAATTACTTAGCTACTAATTACGTCGTAACATTGGTCATAAAGGAAAAATCAAAATGATAACCAGTTCTATTTTGTAAATTTATTAATCGTAAGATGCATTAAATATTTTTATATATATTCTAATCAATACTTTTGTTAGACAAAATTATGGACTGTGCGAGCAAGAGATGACGCAAGAAAAACGAGACTCATGGCTTATAAAATGAACAACTTTCTGTACACAAATTTACTAAATACGAGAAAATAAGCTGTGTCCTCATCCTCGTTCAAAATATATCACATGATAGATCATCCTGACACGCGCCCGAACACCTGTATAAGAAAAAAATACTATGGAATTAATTCTTAAGTCGCTTTTTTATCTTATACACATGTCTTGTTACAAATGATTATTCAGTATGCAGTTCAAATCAAATCAAATATTTTTATACAGACAAAAGAATACAGAACATTTACAAAATTTCTTTGATCCCCAAACTAGGCGGAGTAGCCTGTGCTATGGGGTTCTGAGCTCGAGGGTTTGAGAGCTGAGTAAATGGCTGATGAACATGTTTACAAAAATTACAACATTGATTCAAAAAACACTAAATTAAATATTAACACGATATTTCCTCACGTTTAGTTACCGTAAATTCGTGTACTTATCTATTTCTTTTACATAAATATTATTTTGAATAAAAACTCAAGAGTAGGTATGCACGTTTAGCAGTTATACGAGAACCATTATAAGTCGAGTTAAAATTATTGTAATATTATAAGTAACGATTACAGATAGGGGATTGACTGATTAGTTGGTAAAATAATGATTTTCTAATTTCGGTTTACCTATTTAATATACGCCTGCGTACCAAATTTTTTTAGAAGGGAACTGAAAAAATGGTTTATTGAAGTTTTAATAAAAATTAGATCATAATACATTTTTGATTTAATATCGCCTTTTGTTTTATTGTAATTCCTCGGCTAATAAAGAAACAACGTAGGTAGGTTCCAAAGTAGGTACCTATATGAAATTATGCTTACCTAGAAGAAACCTAACCTAACTTTAGTAGGTAGGTAAAGTATGTACCTGCTCAAGAACTAATATTATTAAAAAAAATATTTCTTTTATTTACTGAGACCTAAGATGTAAGGAGTGTATTCTGTTTTGTGTATTAAATAAATAAATCATTAATAATAATTACTTTGCGGCTTTGTTTTTGCTTCGCAGATAGGAATATTAGGAATATACTAGATATTCATGGAAATTAAATAAAAATAGAGTAAAAATATTTTCCGATCTGTGTTGATGATATTGGTATTATAGGTATCGGGATATAATTGTCCTCTATTTCTAAGAATCGATTTATTATTGTTGATCTGTATGTAACGGAATATACGTCTTGACGCATCGCTATATCAGCGGTTTATCATTTGTTTTGGTTTCACCACATGTCATGTGTATTTCTCATTTACTTCGAAGCATTTACTAATTACATACTACATAATTTCAGTAATTACCTGTATATAATATGTCTTGTCTTGACCTGTTGGGTATATGCGACTATTTATAGTGTCACAATTTTGCCAATGACCTTTACATAAATGTATTTTCCTATGAAAACTGACGTGATTATAACACATTTTTGTTTTATTTATACGGGATTAAGTCACGTTAAATTAAGTCAAATACTCCGACTATAGTTTCGGGCTCATCCGGTGACCTTTTTCACGTCATACATGGCTTTTCGGTTAAGGAAACTAAGAACTCGTACGAAACGGATTCCACTTTCTTCATTCGAACGCTGGAAAATGGAATGCGCTGCCCCAGTGAGTGTTTCCCGATAATTATATTCTGGGTGTCTTCAAGTCGCGAGTAAATCGGTTTGCAAGCGTGCTCCATCATAGCTGCATCTCGAGATGACAGTAAAACGCAAGGCTATAAAAAAATTAAAAAAAAGTAAAAAAAAAGGTAAACATCTTGAGGAAACCGACTTACGTCCAGAGAAGGAATTAAATGGCTTATGTTGCTCCATCAACCCGCAAGTTGGCCAGCGTGATGGAGATGGCCGATCGCCTTATGTCTAGCCAGGCTGAATAAGCTAATCCCGTATGTAAAAATAAAATAAAATGTGCCAAAAAACCACTACAAAAAAAAATTGCCAGGTCACTCGGGATAATGTAAGGTTTCTAACGATAAAATCTGTTCGGGCATTTAGAATTTATGGTGGAATAAATAAGTTCACATATACTTAAGTAAGTACATACATTACATACATGAGCCCTGAAAACATTACACTCCTTGTTTTCGGCAGTCGTGTAAAAATAAGCAAGTAGGCGAATAATTACAGTCATTACGCCTAATTTACATGACTGTTATGCAAGTAAATGATGAGTAATTATTCAGTAAATTGATCTTGAAGAAGGATGTGGTCCAGTGGCCTATGTGGCCCCGTGGAGGACTCGGGGTCACCGGTGCGCGGTGGTACGACCACTGAATGGACTAATTGTACAAATTACCCGGGGAGACATCGGCTTATGGATTTTAAGGAATAACAACTGCTCACTTTAGAGTTTAGAAACTTGGCTAATCGAGGTGGCGGGGTAATTTAAACATCCTAATTCTAGCTTGCAGTTGCTACCCGCTGCAAAAGTTGTTGTTTTATTGAAATTGGTGAAGGAGAAAAACATTTAATAAGTCCATTCAGTCCTGGGTAGATCTGAATGGCTACCTTCAGGGGTAGTTTTTTTTTTTTAAATAACGAAAACACTGAAATATGCTTTACAGACCTAATTATCTAAGAATTATAAAAGCTACATAATTATAAGATAATATAAACTACTTTAATAATAAATATGGTGCTCGATTAAATTAAATTCAAGCCTTAGTTTGGGTACTTACATACGTAAAGAGATTTTTTAGTAGTGGTAGGACTCTACTGCAGAGTCCGCCTGGGGAAGTACCACACCTTTGCCAGTTATTCAACCGCTAAGCAGTAGTGTGTAAGCATTAAGAAAAAAAATATAAGAGTTAATCAATCAATCATTACTGTGTTCCGGTTTGAAGGGCAATGTTACCAGATAAATTACTGGGTATGAAGAGTTTTAACATCTAATATCTCAGGGTGACGAGCGCAGTGCAGTGCGGCGCAGGATTGTGTTCGCAAGTTCATAATTCTAGCACTGCTACTGTTAGTGGCAGGCGTGACGCTTACCACCGAACGTTTTGCTCGTCTAGTCACTTGATTATATAAAAAAAAAGTAAAGAGAGTTTACTTAGTTTTGCAAATTATGTAGTTTACGTTAAATAACATTAAAAAAAGTACGTACCCGAACTAACCAAGTCAATATTTTTTTATTCATAATATATAGCGAGACGAAACTTACGTTTAGTTGTGAAATACTCACTAAATATATCATTCGATATATTTTTATATTTTTTGCCTGAGTAAAATGTTGTAATTATGGCGTTAAGATAAAAAAAGATCACGATTTTTAATATGTTTGTATAGCGCTCGTGGTGTAGTTTGATTAGGATGATCCGGTCAGTTTTAGGATGGGTGGCCGTGAGTGACATTTACCCTGAGCGGTGTTGTTTGTTCTATATTTCAGTAACAACAACCGTCAAGCCATGTCAGAAGCCATCGTGCGGAAAATTAACCCTGACACTAGGGCCACTCAGTCTATACGAACTTACTTTTTAACCAGGTAAAAGTTTTCAGTCTGTGCCCCAAAAGCCTCCGACATGAAAGTACTATAAAGAAACCAAAGACCAAGGATCAATCCATATTTTTCAATTACGCTAAACGAAGATCCTTTCCTTTAGAAATACTTACTTGCCTACAGGCATATGACATTTTAGCCTAGTTCATACAAGGAGTTATGGGGAATTTGTACCATTAGGCCACCTGCATACGGGATAAGTCCTAAGCCTTTATTTGGTAAACAATACTTTATAGTAAGTAAGTTCGTATAGGTTGAGTGGCTAGCCCTAGTGTCAGAGTTAATGTGCCGGCCGAAGGCGCTGACATGGCTGACGGTTGTTGTCATAGAAACTAGAACAAACAACCGGGACCAACAAAACACAACACATAAAACTTAACTCAACAATACTTTTATTTATAAACTAACAAAAAAAGCACATTGTCATAATGAGCATGTAAAACATCCTGTGAGCTATTATTTCATTAGATCATTTGCCCGCAAGACTCATACACGAATTGGGCTTAATTAGTTTACTTCCCACTCCCCTAGAGTCGGGAGCAGTCGCACTTCACTGCCCAGACTGTCACGCGAACACAGCGAAGAAATGTACCGAATTATTCCTATCCTACTAATAATATGCACGGTGGAAAGTGCAAGCTACCAACGGTACGGCGAATCGACAATGTACCCAGGTGTCCCCGGATATAACACATTTTCTACCATGCCCAACTACCCGAATCAATACCAACAGAACCTGGGGAGTTACGGCAGCGACATCGCAAACTTTCCTGCAGTGACGCGCTACCCTAACTACAGTCCCGGGTATTCCTCGACCGGTTATAACAGCTTTAACACGTATACGACTAACCGACCGGGTTACGGCTCGAATGCCTACCAGAATGCGTTTAATACACCGAGATATGGAAACGCTGGAGGTTTAAGTGGCGTTGGTGCGTACGGTGGGAGAAGTTACAGTCCTTATGAAATGCCGTTCATGAAGGATATGGGGTATTGTGTGAACAGATCGCCTCAGACGGGTATCTGGGTGGACAGTCTGATGGGCATGTGGTACGGAGTGGAGTTTGTGCAGCATCTGGCTGGAGACTCGAGGGTGGACTTCTCTAGATCCTGCATCGTCATACATATCTCGGAGCCTATGGACAGGGTGAGTTCTTTATTTATTTACAGTGCAACGTAGACCTGGGTATGTCCTAGAACTGCATCCAGATGGTTCTAGGCAGCAGCGTCCTCTCGGTTAACGGTGGTGAGCATGCCGCGATCCTCAAGCCGCCTGCCAAGCGTGGGGATTATGGTAACCGGGAGATACCTTCGTCCAACAGTGGACGCCTTCTAGCTGATAATGACTGCAACGTGGTTTAACCGCGATTCCTGGAATAAAAAGTAGCCTATATGTTATTCGGAGGTAAAAGCTATCTTTAAACCAAATTTCATTCAAATCGGTTCAGCCGTTTCAGCGCGAAGGAGTTACGAACATACATACATACCGACCTTTCGCATTTAGGTATTAGTGTGATTTTAGTATTTACTAGCTAGTGCGTCGATGATGGTAGGGTTTGCACTGATTGAACATCGTCTTGCCTTTACTTTCTATAATAATTAGATTATGCATGGTATACAACCTTACGGAATAAATTATCTAAATGAATGATAGTAAAAACTCTTTGATTATATACCCAGGAGCTAGATCCTCCAACTAAAAACCGTTTCGAAATGGAAATCCGTAGTTTAGAAACATTTAGAACTACAAGTGTCCAGCCAGACATCTAACACATATGTGACTTCATTTTATACGGTTTATTGTTTTTGTTGCTGTTCTATCATGTCTGTTCAGTGAATACTTTGTTGCTCTATCTGCGTATTGAACGTACTGCATCAGTGTTTGTTTAAACAGTGTTCCCACAGCTGGATAGGCTCACATTCGAAGAGTGGTTCGGCTATATATTAGGATATTGGCACCAGTACACCTATTCACAACTCAATCGGAAAGGTTTCCGTACGGATTAACATCATCCCTCTCATTTATCTACATTCTGGATGACAGAGACGGAGAATGTGAATCTGAACGGAAACCTATCCGATTGAGTTGTGAATAGGGGACAGAACAAGTTCACATATTTCTAAATGCCACTAATATTATTTTCCGGTCATATGCAAGTTTTCGCGATGGTTTTCTTTACCGAAAAGTGAATAGGTAGTATGATTTAAAATAATCCATGCGTCAGTTCAAGAGAAGTCATTGTTACGGGCCCAGGACCGAACCCACACCATAAGAACGTAAATAGGTAGTCGACTCTTCAACCCACCTTCAACCATAAGAATAATAAAGCGCGCCGTTGGCTAGATCTTAATACTATACTTGAAACAAGTACCTACATATTTTTTGCCCGGGTACACGAAACACAGGAAGTACTCAGGGATAATAACTTTAGATTCCTATTATTGAAATAATTTTCAGAATCGGATCAGTATTTTTAGTACCCTGTGTAAATATGTAAATACCTATGTACTTTTAATACAATGAGGTAAGTATAATACAATTAAAACTTTTTAAGTGTAGTAGAGTACATTTTTTGGATAGAGTTTTGAACTCTACTATAGGCAGCGACGGTGATAATGGAATGGACGGGCCCAGCGCTTGCAATTCGATCAAAATTAATAAGACAACACAATCATCAATCGTTTAAAACGACTTCTCACTAGTGGCTTATTATTCAATTGACGAATTTTTAAAAGATACGAACTAATGATAATGTTTTTTTTTTTTTTTTTTACAATTTCTATTTCAATTTGTTTTATTATTTACGAAGTGTTATTAATTTATTATTACTAGTATTATTGACACAATTTATTATTAATTTATGACGAACCTCCTAAAATACCTCTAAATACCTCTATTTAATAGGCATCTTATTGTTAAATGAAGTCGTCCTCCTCTCTTCTACTATTGCTGCGCCCGACAGGGTCCATATGAAACTTCTTTTTGACAATATCTGTGTACACTATGGAAGCAATAAATATCTGAATCTGAATCAAGCATACCTAGCTAAAAGTATGCATATTACATTTGCCGGAAAATGAACTCATGTACATGTATTAGAAGTCTATATTGTCGTATCGTACGGCTCGCATGTCGCAAAATCTGAATATGACTGAAGCGAGTGAGAGCCGGCGCTCAACATAAATAGTCTTCATAATCAGTGCGATTATTTCCCGTACATTCATTGTCGCTGCATAATAGATATATTTTTAGGTTACGTATAAATTAGATAACTAGTTACAGCGATTAGATTGGTTAAATGAAACAATTAGTGGTGTTTCATTACATCTCGATCATAGCGACGAATTCCGGTCGCTGTTCCTCTGCATAGAGTTACGAACACAGCGTAGAAGCAGTAACGAGTGAACAACTTCTTAATGAGGCGGTCATCGGCGGCGATCCGGATGTGGCAAAGTGGCAAAATCAAGTTTTCTTGGTAATCGTTGCTTATACAGGGTTAGTTCTGATCAGTTAGCATCCTTTTAAGGGCATATTCTGTACATCAAAACAAACAACTTTTACTATGGGGCCAACATTGAAATCGCGAAAAAAAAAACCAGCTGAATCGGTTTCTTCTAGGCAAGCGTGCTTCATCGTAGACTGCATCTCCGTTTCTCATCAGACGAGATGGAAGTCAAACGCAAGCCTATAAATACGAGTAAATAAATAAATTTTAAAAAAAGCTGCTTTGACGTCCTGAAAATAGATTTGTTTGTAGGTTAGATAGTAATTTACATTTTATGTTGGACAGAGCAAGGGAAAGGATTGCTATACAAACCAGTATATTATGCAGATTTTCCCTGGTAATCCGAGTCTAATAAGAGTAAAATCATTAAATTGTAGAAAAAAAAACAATAAAATGTATGAGATTGACAGTTGACTAGGGCCGCATCAACGATGCGCCACTTAGCGAACCAAATCGCAATGTCCTTATAATAGTCCTTATATTATGTTTACACATAGTTTAAGTAAAAGGTTAAAGGCCAAAATATAAAAAATCTTTCGAATTAAAAATACTGAATCAATTAATTAACTGGCATTTGGATAATTTCTAGGCTTGATCGAGATGCAATCCTTCTGTTAAGTAGGGTACCTTAGTTTAGATTGTGTATAAATTTTGTTTTATTAAGTAAAGGCACAGTTTTCCTGTTTGTAAAAATAAAGAAAAAAATTCGTGTGGAAAAAATTGCAGTATTTTTTTTTAATAGGGATCATAATAATATTCTTTTATCTGTGCTATTACCTACCTACATGTGCCCTTTAAACTTTATTTACCATTCGTTACTGACTTTACCTGCTCTCTCAAAATATATTCACCAATAAAAAAGTTAAAGCTAAAAGGTTCTACAGTTAGGCACAATTTTATCTAAGAGGAAAACCAATTACGAAAAACGATTCATTTTATTTTTATCGTATTTGAAATTCTTTATAATGCGTTGGAGTTCACGGCAGTTCTGCGCGTTTGTAGGCGCGGGGTCAATCGCGATAGCATCGAGAACATCGAGACATGAGTCAGCCGCGCGCCGTACCTCTTGTCAGTCGCAGACGCTCTCCGAAAAGCGCGATATTGACGCGCCCGCGCACCATTCGCAAATCACCAACATTCCAAATATAAATAATGACGTTTGGCAGATTTTAAAATCAAATTTGGAATACAGATAATGACGTTTGGAAGTTTTTAAAATTAGGAACAATGGTATTGGCGTTGCTTCTTCTATTATCCCCGGCTTTCGGTCTCGACGATTTTCATTTTTACCAAGTATCGAATTTTACTGATCGTGTTTCGGGAGCTTCTGAACAAAACGGTACGGTTGTTTGTGAGAGACATGTTATCGACGAGTTGGACGTTCGGGAGGTCCTGGGGAAGTGGTATGTGCTGGAGATTTACACACACATAAGCAATGAAGGCGTGACACAGTACCTGACCTGCCCGGTCACCACTATTTGGGAAACTGAAGATTTTCCAAGGACTACTTTTGGGGTAGGTTATGACGTTTTTTTTATTAACATACCTACTATACGACATAATATTTTTCATGTAATGGGAAGTGTGAGTTTATAAAGCAAACATTACCTGCTTACATAATAAACCTACCTACGTTTTATTTAATCAGATGTATGTTTTTATCACACTAATACTATATTATATGCGAAAGTTTTTCGTGTGTTTGTATGTGTGTGTGTAATTTTGTTACCTCTTCTCGCCAAACGGACGCTAAACGGATTTGGATGAAACTCGGAATGGAGATATAGCTTAAGTACCTATTTCCCGGAATTCTAATAAGCATACACACATACGCACACAGTCACTAACTTTCGCATTTATCGATTATACGGAGTGTTTCGGTGAACGATGGACATATTCTAGGATATAAGAATGCACATCATTATAAATAACTTTTACTATGAAATGACCTGAGAAATCGCTATAAAAAAACAGCTGTTCTTTACACTTCTTTGAGAGTTAGTGACATTTTGATGATTGACTGGCTGGAGCTGGCTGATATGATGAATAACATTTTGTAGAAAAATGTCATCCATAACACAATGATTTACTATGTATGTCTATGCCATAACAGCAGTTTTTTTCTCACGATCTCAGAGGTGATCCCAAAGTAGTATTGTTCATAATGATGAGTACTATAATATCCTAGAATATGTCCGTCGTTCACCGAAACACCCAGATATCGTTTTTATAACATTAGCGTGATGATGTGAATAAGATGCTCGCCTAAAGTATTATATATTATCTTTGGTGGTACTATTATTTATTCTGTGCCTAAAGGTAAGAGTAGATAACCCCTGCCTATACTCAGAAACTGTCTTTCTACAATACACAGAGAGTGATCAGAGCTCAATATACCTATGGCCTGGGTAAGTACCACACCTTTGCCAGTTATTCAACCGCCAAGCAGTAGTGTGCATGCATTACTGTGTTCCGGTTTGAAGGGCAGTGTTACCCTTAAATTAATTTAAATTACTGGGATGAAGAGATATTGAATGAAATTAAATGAAATAGAATATGGATATTTCTATGTTATAAACAGTAAGACAACTTTAGAGACTACACTACAGACTATATATTATACTAGAGAGGTTCGACGCTATAGAGGTTTGAAATACAACAGACGTCCGTTATGAATAGAAAAAAATATTACATATTATATTTAGGCGTTCAAAAGTCTCGCAAAAACTCGAAAATAGGGGTTGCTCCTCGTGGTCAAACTAAATAGTCTTTGTTTTGTTCGCTTTATGAACTTTAGGATATTTTTAAGGTGGTACGAAGTTCACCGGGTCATCTGGTAACCACATACTAAAAAAAACACTGTAGATAAAAAAAAAGAGTTATTATTCTACCTATATAAGTAGTTTCGCTCCTATTTACGTACGTAAATGTACATTTCTGTTAAATATGGCCTATCTTAACGCATGCCTATTGAGAGTAGCGTATATTATGTACGCCTACATCGGTCATGAAACGCGGCTCCACTGATTGTTGTAAGTAGAAGTTGTTAAATTGACCGACTTTAGTCACTATTGCAGTCGGTACTCTAATAACCTTGGATTTAGAAGACCACCAATATGTACAATTGAAATTTAGAAGGAAAAAATATATACCTATTAGACACACTCGCTTAAAAATATTCCAAACTTATTGAAAAGTAGATTTGTATGATTTACGTAAAGATGGCAAGCCAATATCATGGACTATAATAATTATGTTTCGTACCAAAACAGTTTCTCAAAACAATCTGGAAGTTTTATCTATACTTACTTCCATCTTTGAACTTTGAATATGTCGCTTAAACTAAAGTGAAAAACACGTCAGTTTTCACCGTATAGGTACTTAGCTACTTATTCTATCTAAAAGCTTTAAGTAGGTAATTTTTTTTATGCGGTCGAATGACAACACGAGCAAGACGTAAGCCGACGTGTTAAGCATCCCGTTGCCCCTTGCCGCACTGTACAGCGCTCGTCATCCTGAGATATAAGATTTTAAATCTCTTTAAGTATACCCAAGTATAATTTTTCTGTTAACATTACTCTACAAACCAAAACAGGGCTTGCACAGTGCACACCACTGCTTGGAGGTTGAATAACTGGCAAAGGTGTGCTACTTCCCAATAGACTGCAAATAGAGTCATACCACTACAGAAACGTTACAATTTTGTGTATTTTTGCCATGGAGGATAAATAATTCTATTACTCTGTGATTTTTGCCCATTGTACCTAAGGGCATAACAAGGGTAAAGTAGTATTCAGGTACTAATGGGTACCTCAGAGTAATATTTACTCTGAGATGGGTGCAGAATACAAGATACCGCGGATCTGTATTCCTACGCCGAAAGGAGGCATCATTCTGAACAACTTTCTGCCTATCCCCCCGGAATATTTCGCAAAGCGTTCCCGGTCGGGCCCGGCAGTTCCGGCTGTGGCCCCATTTGATTGATCCGGTTCAAGTTCCTCTTTCACTATAAACGGAGCTCGGTGCAAAATTTTGTTCAAGTGCCTTTATTTATTTACTTAACATAACTCATCCTACCTAATTCAAAGAATCTAATCTAAACTGATAAAGTAAACATAGACCGTTGAAGTGTCCACTTCCACGTGGAACGTATTCGTAGTAGAAAAAAAAGTTGGAAATTGAACAGGGGCGCCATATTATTTTCATTTAAAAAAATCCCATGAGATAATTATAATGTGATTTGAATTTAAAACTTTATATTGCTTCGGATGAAAACTCAACTCCTAGCATAGATACCCGAACGAAAATCGCACTGGCCACAATAAGCAGAAAAAAAAGAAAAAAGGCGCGAAGATCCTCTTCTGATATGGGAAATCCTTCCTCTTTTTGGAGTTTTGGCGGGAACGCGGAAAAATCATGTCGTTGCATTCAATTATTTCCTTAAACTTGTGTTTTTTCAAGAATTAATGATTAATAATGGTGGTGTTTTATTCATTGAGTGTTGAATTACATGCACGAGTGTGGGCAAGTGATATAATGTGGTGAAACGTGTATTTTTGGGTTGTTTACAAAACTCCGTATAAGCTATCATAGTATAAGTAGTCGCCACAACTTTACTAATGACTTGGACTCGACTTTGACTAATTTCGTGTGACTAACTGTGATTTAAAGACATATTTGACTTGACAATACGACATAAACTTGAACATTCATATAGCTATACTTAACTCTGGCAGAATGCACAGCGAAGCAATATGGCACATATTGAATGCCAATAACAAAAATAAGAACCCTGCGGGAGTTTTGGCGGGAATGCGAAAAAATAATGTTGCTGCAATAATGTTGTATTATTTTCCAAAACTTGTGTTTTTTCGAGTGTTAATGCAAACAAATTGTGGTTTTTGATTAATTAAGTGCTGATTTACGCACAAGAGTGTGGGCAAATGATATAATCTAGTGAAACGTGTCTTTTCCAAAACTCCGAAGAAGCTTATAGTAAAGTTGCCACGCCTTTACTAGGGGGCATGACTGGACTTGACTGTTATTTACTAAGTGTGACTTTCAGTGTGACTAAGACTTATTTGACTTGAAAATCATCTAAAACTTGATACTGGCAAATGCACAAAGTGCGACGCTAAAATCCTCATACGAGGAAAGAAGAAAATCCTGCCTCCGACTTATCAGGTTTTTATTGTCTCGAAGAGGGTATGGAAAGTAGAGTACCTACCTAGGTATTCACCTTTAGGATAAAGCCTAATAGGTACTTCGTTTCGTCTTGGGCGGATTGATCTCCTCGCTTCACTTAGGCAGGACTCCACACGTAACTCCAGAGCGAAATCTACTAATATCAGCACTGGCTCGCTGTTTATGTAAAGCGTTGAAAGTTAGTTATACGCAAATGGACGTCATTTTATAGAAACTTGATTTTAACTTTGAATTGAATTTAAAAAAGATTTGGCGTATACAGGATTACGTGTAACGATATTAAGTACTAAACCTAAACGAGGTATTGTACCTACTCATCATTGTGAATAGCTTTAGAAGGGGCCAACCTTGAATTCGCAAAAAAAAATGCTGTTCCATACATTTTGTCGGGGTGAATAACATTTTACTATGGAACAGCTGATTTTCGCGAATCCAGGGTTGGCGCATAATTACATTTATGTCTATAATTATGAATACGATGATTACTATTCAAAACAGATTTTCATGAAGTTTTCAGTGGTGCGGATTCTGGCGTGAAGCACACACTATAATCGGATTTTTTTATAATACCTGTCGTTAGGTATACGAAACCCTGGAGGCGCCCTTTCATAAGTACATTATTTCTTTACATTACACCAAAAGTATGCAGACCTTACTCGGTAGTTCAGGGGCTGTCTTATCACCTGAAGCAATATCATATTGTTTGTTAGTTTGATGCATAAATGCATAATACTTAGGTACTTAAATACCTAAGTAGTTCGGTCGAATTGACAAGTTAATTGGTTGACCTATGAGTGTGTTCAGGTCAGTGGAACTCAGGTCCTCCCACGTGATGTGTCATCACAAGTTCAGGAGCCACCGGCGAGGTCAAACTAACTGACCTATTTAATCATCAATGATCCTTCGTGAGGTGTTTCTGGAATCTATATATGTATACAAGACGTAGATTCTAGAAACACCTCACGTACTTAGAAGGAAGAATAGCTACGCTTTGCAGTTTTGTCAGTTTTCCTGCTCTTTCTGCGTTCGATTTGTAATTGTGAGGTCGCTTTTTTATTTAGTTCCTTTCTTGAATTCGAATCGAGTTCCAACCCAAGCCCGTACCCAATGATATTATAGATATAAGGGAGATATGTCATAACGCGCCCTCAAATGGCCCCGTGAAAACGGCCCCAGGGACTGTCTCGCCGCTCTTGCGTGTCTGTCGCTTACTAAGTGAGACGCGCGCTATCCCTTTTCTCATAAAAGTGCGCTATCTTCTTTCGCACTCCGGCGCAACTCGTAAACTTGACGCCACGGGAGTCATTTTCAAACGTTGTTTTATTACGCGATGGCGCATCTTTCGTAATCTTCGCCAGTACCAATGAGCTTTTTGCAGTCTATGTATGGAGTTTCAAACTACTAGGTTTTCATCCTGAATATGGCCCATTCGCCCTTCGAGTTAGTTAGTAACAAAGGCCAGGGCCCGTACTGTGACATCTAAATACCATGATTGTTAGGTTCAGCTGCCGACGCTGTGCAACCGTGAATTTTATTGCCCAGCAATACGATTTGTGCTAGCGCAGAAGTCCTACATATGCCTGTAGCTGGCCCACTTGCATGTGCCACGTGTGTACACTAACTGGGATGCCTGTATCTGGCAAGCTAGTAGATAGCACACATTTGATATTTACACGACAATTGGCATGCAATTTGAGGAACGCGGGGATGCAAAACCGACAAGGTATTTGGAAGTTACAGGCATGCAAGGACGCATATTGCATGCAAGTTTAACTTGTATCTACAGCGTGCCATTCTGCCATTTACTTGCAGTCAGCTCGTGACCACGGCCACTGGAACATGACCGAAACGTCGAGGTAAATAAAATAAATTGTTTTGTGCGCGATTATGTCCCGGTAATAAAGATGAACCTGGGTATGTCCTAAAACTGCATCCATAGAACCACCGGAGGACTCGCCTGCCAAGCGTGAGAATTATGACAACCACCATTCATAGGGTGGTTGACTAAGGGGGAGGCTTTCGTCTAACAGTGGACGTCTTCTAGCTGATGATGATGAATAAACATAAATGACCTATCGCCTTGGTAATACTATTCCGGTATCTGAATCTGAAATGACTTCTGAAAAATGTATATCTTAGTCGAAAAAATCCTTGTTGGTATACCTACCTGCAACACACAACAACTTGGACAAGCTATGTGGTAGATTGGTATTAAATTGGGAGTTCCCCGCACACTATTCAGTGACATGCGATAACATAATAGGTATTCTACTTATCATTTTGCTTGATTAGAACTGGAGCTTTTAATGGCGGTAAAGTCCCTTCCAGTCACAGAAAAGCGATAGCCCTACTTCTTAGGTTCTCTCTTCAGTGTTTCCAATCCTATAAAATAGTTACTTCACATAACACCGAGATAGGTAGGTCACCTACCTATACGTAGGTATACCTGCTCTAGGTATACTAGGCTACCGTAGGTAGATACCTTTAAGGGAGGCACCTATACCTACGTAAAGTCTTAGCAAATTTCCCTTTAGTAGGTGGCCTTATGGTAAAAATTTCACATTTCACACAATTTCCTGGTACCATAATCATCCTTTTTAATTAATAGTCTGCTGCACTTAGGCATACCCTCGAAAGGCTATATTAGTGCTGGCACAGTTGCTGGTTGGTGGATTCACATACACAATTGAATTTTTTCTCCGGACGTATCGGTTTCTACTTCTAGCTAGCGTTCTCCATCGTAGACTTTTTTTAGTATCGTAGTTTTTTTTATTAGCGTCTTCGCTTAACATCAGGCTAAAGGTAAATTTTTATTTTTGGTTTATTTTATTCTCACGTTTAATTAAGTAGACTCTGACTGTCGTTTCGATCACATCTGGTGACCCTTTTCAAGGAATGAAAACAGAGACGGACCTAATCCCGTAGAAATAAAACAATATTTAATACGTTGTTTGTCCATTCCAGCCTTCGACTGAGAACCAGTTGTTCCACGTGCAGCACATCAACGCCAAGTTCCGGCAGGAGTACCGGCACCTGCGGCTGCTGTGGGACGAGGCGGGCTACACCAACGAGTACTCGCTCTACTTCAGGAACGACTCCGCGGGCTATTGGCAGGTGTACGGCGGACAAAACGGTGAGAATTATAGACTTCGTGAATTCATCACCATCGGTCTGAAGACGTCCACTGCTAGACGAAGGCCTCCCCATTAATAGGAGGATTGCAATAATCCCCGCTTGGCAGGCAGCTTGGGGATCGCAGAAGACGCTGCTGCTCATCTTCCGGTGCATTTGCATTGGTTCGGATGCATTTTTAGGACATACTCGTGTCCCATCATAGATTCACATATACGCCATTGAATTTCTTCTCCGAATGTATGACGCGCGGTTTTCTCGCGATGCTTTCCTTCACCGACATAGCCAGTGGTTTAAAAATCCGTACATAAACTCCAAAGAACTCATTCGCACGGAATCGAGATTTGAACACGTGACCTTACGATTTCAAGTCAGTACCACATCTCTTACCTAACTCACTACAAGCCGTCTACCCTTTTCTACTAGAACTACTGACACATTTACAGAACAGAAAGCGACGGTGAGGGCAAAAATCGAACACGTCGTAGAATAATTCACTCTACCCTTGAAAAGCCTAAAATGGCTTTCTTATTCTGTCAAAATTCAACCAGCTACCTGTAACAGCACGGATGATACTGACAGACAAACCTAATAGTAGTATTATTTACGGGTTATTTACCGTGATTATGTTGTGAAACGAGCTCCCGATATTTTGACGCAGTTGCATGCACCGTGTTCACGGGCACACTGATAATCACGGTAAATGTCCGTAAATAAATATACTTAGAACTGTAAGACATAGGCTTAGTAAAATATTCCCGACGGCGATGGACACTTTTCTGGTATGGCAAGCTAAAAATGGTACTGCGACCATAGTCAGCGCAAAAGAAGCTATAGCTGGTTCTAACTTCTCAATTTTACTAATTTCAGGAACGATACCTAACCGGCCCTCCTACCAGCAATTTAGTGGCACAGTTCAAGTTCTGAAGGCTGTCAACGACCACCTACTCCTCAACTTCTGCCAGGAAGCGAAAAACGGCAGTCCAGCCCAACTATACTCTGTTCTCTTCTCAAGAGACCCAGGGGTGTTGAGTCGATGGGAACTGGACTCCGTACATAGTCTGCTGCAGAATAAAAAGTTATCAGTTGCTTCTAGAAGAATGGTCTGTGGTAATAGCGCTGCTGGAAGACCTGTATATAGTTTACTTCTGTCAGTTATTCTCTTTACACTCACTTACGCTGTTAGTTCTTCTTAATGGGCAGTTTTTACTTAGAAATTAATTTATGCCATCGATCAAGTGTTTTATACTTTTGTTTCTTGTAGTATATTAATTAATAGCGGGCCTAGCAGATGTCGTCTATTTCTGAAAGTAAAAAAATATCCTGAAACCCGATTGCAGCGCCACCTCACTCACTCACTCTCAGTCACTCACACTCATCAGCCAGAAGACGTCCACTGCTGGACGAAGGCCTCCCCCTTAATAGGGAGGGGTTGCCATAATCCCCACGCTTGGCAGGTCGGCTTGGGGATCGCAGAGTGTTACCACCGTTAACTAAGAGGACGCTGCTGCCCGTCCTCCGGTGGTTCTGGATGCAGTTTTAGGACATACCCAGGTCCAGGTCCAGCGCCACCTACCGGGTCCAAATGAGAACATAAACCACTCGATTATTTTTATCGGCCTAGCTGTTTAGTAGGAGACTAGGATTTCAATGACATACACATGTACAGAAGAATTATTGTATGTATAAAGAAGAAGAATATTAGGTAGCCATATTAATTTCAAAGCTTGAATAATTATTATGCTTAGAGGATAGAGGCCGTGGCTTAGAGGATAAAAAGAGTGCTCTTGCCATTTGCTTATCTATCTTCGTCGATCCACAGAGTAAAATACTGTAAGAACGTACATTTAGAACGAGAATAAAGACTTGATTGATAGGCAATGCGAGTGTACTTTGATGTTTAAAAGAATTGCAATAGTTTGACCACTGACTACTACTGCTATTTTTTTGTTTTTCTTTTTTGTTTTCCTTGTCATTGTATTTTAAAGTTTCAATATTGGTCCGTCCTTGTCATTGTTTTTTGAAGTTTCAAATGCCGTATTCCTAAAAGTAGGCACTATGGATTTAATTTGTTTTGTTAGTAACTAACAATATTATATGTATCTCTATCCATTATGCAGCGTTGCTAGTGAGCACAATTATAACAAAATACGAGTAGGTATCTCCCTTGTTAAGTTAAGACCACAGTGGTCAAGAAAATTACCATTTACCATCCACGGAGTAAACCAGCAGCTGGGCTAGTCTAGCTCTGATGTATAATACTTGTGTAGGTATATTTTTACCAAAATTGTACACATCAATATTTCGAAACAATTCTAACAAGTCTACTTAAATACTTCATGTTGAGTGCTGATGTAACTGGAACCTTTTCGTAGTTAAGAGAATGACATAAATGCAATGGTCTAACCGTCATATGCATAAAGCGTTAAAACGTATTTCAAACCTATTTTAGATAAAAAGTGTTTCATCAAATTTCTTTCGAATTACTATTTGAGTTTGAAAAAAGAAGACAAAACACTTTTTATCAAAAATAGTTTTGAAATGCTTATACACAGATTGCAGAGACCAACACGTAAATTCAGCATCTAGGTGTCTAGGTGAGAGTAGCCTGCAGGGCTAGGATGCGCACCGCGAGAAAATTTTGTCGTTTCTTTATGTCGTGCGAAAACGAGACAAACTTATACAGATTCGTAGCCTAGTACTGTTTTGTAGAATCTAGAAAATTTTCTCGCGGTGCGCATGTTAGGCCTGCTGGTCAAAGTAGTGGGTATTTTAAGATGAAATACTGAGGTTTATAATGTCACTTAAACTAAAGTGTTAAGTTTTGTTTTTTCTATTTATTAAAGTACTTTATCGAGTTAAGCCAAAGAATTAATATTACAGGTTTTATAATATTCTATCAATTAAAATAATATAAATAAATAATACACAAACAGATGTTTTTGTTTCATTGCCAAAGGTAAATTCAATATATACAAATAATATTGAATTTATTAATTTATTGGTTTTTACAACTTTTGCTAATAAATGCTTATTTATTTTAAAAAATCTAATCGTATAAGTCGCTATTTGTTTTCTTTTGTTGTTACATAGAATAGAACTATACGTTTTGCGTTTCGATCCCGGCTCGAGTTGTTTAGCAGTTTAAAAAAATATTTAAAAATTAAAAACAGCACTAACCAAATCTTTCAAATCCTTAATTCTCTACGAGTACTTATCTGAGCGCTTTATAGCTATAGCGCTTTATATATGTTTAAAAATAAACCTTCGAAATATTCCAAAGATAACTTATCTAACATTCTCCCTCGAGATATTAATACTTAAGCAATTATTTTCATTTGAAAATGTACCTAATAAAGTTCGCCCTACATCCACAAATAGCCCCGTACTTGTTACCCACTTTATATTATATAAGTTTAGTTTGCTTGTCAATTTGTATCAGAGTGATAATTTTTTCTCTAAATTTCTCGAGGTTGTTCGCCGACATTTGCGAATTATGACGATGAAAAAGGCCAAATTAATACATAACATTTTTAGGGTTCTGTACCATAGGGTTGGTCAGGGTTGCCTACTATTTACAAACGAAAATTATAGCCCTGCGTTTTTAGTCGTTGGGTTATTTCATTTTGAAATTACTTATCTGGCTTTTAAGGGTTCCGTATCTAAAACACGATCTCATTGTTAACTAGTCTATGATCACCTGCTAACATCAGAATTTTCATGGAACTTACTTATACCAGGGGGGTGTCACTCCGCAGTTTAGGTATGTTCGGTCGGCGCTCCGTCCGGGTGGACAATACAAGGAAGAAGTCGGTCGCCGCCCGCACGCTAGCCTCGTCGCACTTAACTAAGCATACGTGATAAAAGAGAGCGGTATATCTAGGTGAATATAGCGAGCGGTATCCAGCGCTGTGCGAGTTGAATTGCTACTTTATTGCCTAGTAGATAGAGTCCTAATTTATTTCAATTCCTTTGCGGAGTTAACTTTCTGTACGTAGTACTATTATTTATTCTGTGCTTATACTTTATAATATAATTATTTTCACACAAAAACTATAAACGTTTTTTTCACCTTAAATCTGACAAATCAAAATTTTTGTAAGAAATTTGGTAAGAAAAGACAAAACGTAAAATAGTATTTTGTAGTAACACGATAAAAATCCAAATAAGTATGGGTTTGATAAACAACAAACGATGAAAACCACGGCATATATAGGGCCCTGGAGTAATGGTATAGGCGTAGGCCTTGTTTATGTAACTTTAATTGAGTAAAAAGCACAATTTTGTCGGTAAATTCGTAATACCTATAGTAATGTCTGCCTTAATAATGACTGCCTTATAGCTCAGTTGGTAGCGTGTCTGCCTTCAAAGCTGTAGGGCGTTGGTTCGATCCCCATCCACAAACATTTATGCGACGAGCATAAATGTTTGTTCTGTGTCTGGGTGTAGTATAATATTATAATCATGTATTTACAAAAAAAGTATATATATATTCTATCCGCTATCTAGTTTCCATATTACAAAGCTTTGCTTAGTTTGGGTCTAGATGGTGCTGTGTGAGAAATGTCCACCGATATTTATTTATTTTATGTGTTACGGAACCCTCGGTACGCGAGTACGACTTCCACGTGGCCAGCATTATGTCTATGCCCCTGATAATACGTGACTGACAGATGTCTTGTACTAGGCAGGTAAGTAGTTACATAAATAAAAAATAGGTAAGTGCCTACTTTGATACAAAGTGCCCACATTATTAGTTTATTTTATTAAATATCTATTTCGCGGTTTTGTCTGTAATTTTCAGGGGTTTTCATTGAGCTACGGTTTTTGATTGGTACTAGTTTTCCGGATTTTTTTGGGAAGATGTATTTACACTACTTCTTTGCCAAGTTTTCATAGAGCTCGATTAAGCCATTTCAATGTGAAAATGTAACACCGGTACCGACAGTTTCATAATTATATCAGTACCCATAACAATTACATGTCATGTTATGTATAACCACAGATCATATACTATACTAGTATTAGTAACTGATAGACAAAAATCATCTGTTTTATTGAAACGCAATATGAGGCCTAAAATATGTAATCTATCAACCTACTGGGACGAGGTCGTAACATTATATTGGAAAAAACGAACCAGTAAATAGATCTAAACAGAAAGAGTGCAGACGTGTTTAATAGTTATAAAATAACGAATAAACAATGAATAAAATATTGTGGACAGTATTAAGTTTCTTATTGATTTACGCTAAGAATACAACGGCTCACAAAGAAAAATGCGCGGGCGTTCATGTCAGTGGAAAGTTTCACAGGAAAGAAATTCTCACTAACGGCATAAATCGACCGTACCAGCTGGCGTTGTACCATCACAAGGACGTACTATATTTCAGCTACAACGTGGGTGACGACGAAGTGGACAATTTCGAAATCGGCCACATAAACCTGAAGGAAAAACAAAAGACACCTACACCTATACCAATAAAGAACGGCTTCGCAACGGCTCTTGATGAAGGCAATAAATTACTCTACCTCGGAGGCAGCGAGGGCATCTTTGCAGGCAACCTCAACGAGACAGCTGCTATAGAGCATGTGTTAAAGGGCCACGACATCTGGGACATGTTCTTCAAGGACCACCTTTACTTTATCAACTATCCGTCACAACGTCTTAGTAAAAAGACTCATAATAGCTCCGAACTCGTGGAGCATATCGACGAAAAAATATACCAATTCGTCATCGACGGAGACGACGATATTTTCATAACCACAAAGGACGGGCTGCGTGAAATAAAAAACGGTACCAAAGAACGAATTCCGTATGACGGCCCTGACGCCTTCCGAGCTATCGAGGTCGACAGAAAAGGCGTAGCGCATTTCTGCGCAAAGAGCGCTATTTACGTGGCAAATAAGAAGAATCATACTTTAGAGGAGATAGCCCATGTGAAGAATATATTTGGGATCACTTTTGATAAAGAAAACAATATTATTTACTCGGATCCTCATGAAATTGTGAAATTATTACCGGGGGACTGTAAATAAACAAGCTACAAAAATGTATCTGAAGAATAATAAATACAGCTACCCACATCAATGGCTTTATTGTGTTTTGTTACTTAGGATATAAAAATCAGTCAAACAAGAGCCGATCTCGCGTGCCGAAGGTTCCGTACCACCATACAATAGTATTTTTGCAGCTATTCATGTTCATGTATTTATCAAAGAACCAAAAATTGTGTTTCCTATCTTTCAGTTCGGATTCTCTGGCCAGTTTTTGTAAATTGTTTACAAAGTTTGTACTATCATCATACCAGAATCTATAAGTACCTTTTCTGATTATTACTACTTTGACATATAAGTAGTCTCCATACAATGTTATGTAAGGACATCTCTTGAAATGTAGGACTGAAAGACGGTGTAGATTTAGGTATTAAGCTATTAAGGGTCCCGCTAGCGTCCTTCAGGTACGGAACCCCTTAAAGTCAGATAAATAAATTCCTTTTTACAAACAACATAACAAACCAAAACCAAACGAAATCTACACAAAATGAAAGAATGGTGAAACTTTCACGAATAATTAGCCCGACATTATTGTTACTCGAACTTGACAAATGGTGTACCAGGGTAGCACAAAATTGGGATAGTATCTTACTTTGCAAGAACAGACCAACGACGCTGTTTCACTCACTCACCGGGAGGGTTCACACCCTCTCCGATTTCCCCCAACCCTCGTTTTTCGCTAGTCAATCCCTCTATTTGATAGTGCTTGATATTTCGAATACGCCGAGGATTCAGGATGCTAAATTATTAGAAAATAAGTTATTTTTTAAGTTTTAATAATATAATGTACTCAAAGGTCAAAAACAACTCGGAAACTAGTGTGGGGTTTTTCATGCAATAATATATATATTTTTTTATACATTCAAGTGACGAGACGAACAAGACGTTCGCCTGGTGGTAAGCGTCACGCCTGCCACTAACAGAAGCAGTGCCAGAATTGTGAACTTGCGAACACAATCCTGCGCCGCACTGCACAGTGCACAGCGCTCGCCACCCTGAGATATTAGATGTTAAATCTCATCATACCCAGTAATTTCTCTGGTAACATTGCCCTTCAAACCGGAACACAGTAATGCTTGCACACTACTGCTTGGCGGTTGAATAACTGACAAAGGTGTGGTACTTCCCCAGTAGGACTCTGCAGTGGAGTTAATGCCAAATTAATGAAAGATATAGTTCCTATAAGTTTATAAAACGCCTAAACTTTGGTTTGCAAATATTTCGATAAATCTAATCGTGCAAAACACCAAAAAAAAAACATAAACGAGTATGTCACGAAAAATATGTTTTATAGGCCTTAGTTCAGCAGTGGACGTCTCCGGGCTGATGATGATGATGTGACCTGGGTATGTCTTAATTCTGCATCCAAAACTACCGGAGAGCGGGCAGCAGCGTCCTCTCGGTTAACGGTGGTGAGCATTCTGCAATCGCGTGGGCACACACATGGTGAGGGGAACTTCTTATCAATATTTAATTATGTCCGTTTTATATTGTATTATTTTTCTACACCAGCTATTCTTATAGCACGGTAAATAGGATAAAAAAAAATTAAAATAAAATCAAAACAAATCAAAACTAAACCAAGTCTTAATCATAGTCTCATATCAGACAATAAGATATGAAAATATACGTGCATTTTATTTTCTTTGGCTGTTAGTGCTTTCCCTTTTTCATAAAGAAAGGTTCCAAGTTTTTCCAATTCTTTCTCAATTCTATTGCATCATAATAAGAATGAAAATGGGAACGATTTTTATTACAATCTTGAATCTCTACTATAATGATGATTTCCTGGTACAGTTGTTTTCAAAATTGTTCGCAGAAAACCACAACACAGGGTGAGATTTGTTTTCTACTTTTGGATGGGAATTATGAATAAAAACCGAATGGACAGTGGTCAAGAACCTTGCAAAAATTACCTTGAAAACGTCGCGAAACCGTCAGCAGAGGTCGTTCCTACCAGGATATTATGGACTCAGAGAAGTAGATCAAAACTAGGGATGGTATGAGGATATAGCTTCGCTTCACACATTCAATTTAATGTACTTAGTTTCGACACGATGTGGATAGGAAGCACCATTTATATATCTCCGGGATTCGCCGGCTATACCTATGTGTGTGATAAATGTTACTGAGTTGTGTATATTTCGTTTGTGTGAGTGCGATTTATGGAAATTGGTAGTGTTTTCTCTCTCTCTCTCTCTGATAAATAAGAGGGTGGGTATTGTTGATGTGTGCGTTATGAAGGGGAAATTGAATAGGGAAGGAAGTGTGCGTTATTGGAAAACTTGTGTCTCTTTTTATCCAGTGAATTTATTTGTAAGAAGAAAAGTGAGGCACGTTTTCCCTCTACTGTTTTATAAGCATTCGTGTAATATATTAAAAATGAATGTGGAATACAGTTACATGTTATGTACGAATTTTGGGAGAGCGTGGGATGAGATGTATTGAATGAGGGTAGATGGAAATTATCATACCTCTTCTACATGCTGTACTCCTAGTGAAATGCACGATTCAGCAACTAATGTTGCTATTCGATAACGTAAGGGACACAACAACAGTGCGTATATAAATTGTAGTTTTAAATAAAATCCAATGTAACTTACATGAGTATTAACTATTTTTATTAAATTAAATAAAGCTTAAAAAAATCTATAATACTACGAAATTGTTAATGATTAAAATAAAATAATTATTAAATATTAAACTTCACAAGCACCTGTGGAAGACACGGTGATTGTTCCGCGAACATAAGTTACTCCGTCGCGACATTCACAACCATCCTGGAATGAAAAAGACATGAAAATATATAATGATAAGAAATTAAGAAAAAAAAACAAATTAAACGATGCATATAAATTAGAAGTACAATCAAGCATGCAAATATTATGTTTTATGTATTGAAAAATAAAATTTGTAATTACTAAAACAGTTTAGAATGTATATGTGTCACTTTAAAGTGATTAATCACAAAAAAGTTATTAATAGTAGTCAATTTAATGTGGACAATAAAGAAATCGACAATTCTTAACCTTCAATGTTCACTTTCAAAAATGTTGGACTGCCTATCGCATTCTTGAAGGGTTTTAGCACTAAAAGAAAATTAAATCAAAGGTAAAAAACTTACAAAAATATCTTCAACAGAATCGCACGGCTGATTCTGTTCATAAAAATGCACCTTATCCACATTATGCTTTATCATCTCATCAGTAGTTCGTTTGACGTCATCACACGTCATAACATTCGATATGAGCCCTGTCTTATTCTTCTTCACCTTCAGGTGATCCGTATTCACGCTATCCATTACCACAGGACTACCGAAGATAGCTTCTTCTAGATAGGCGCAGTATCTATCGCCATTAACCTTCGGGGGTTCATTATTGTTAGGATTTTCCGGTGGCTTATCATTTTCCATGTAATCCTGGTACAGGTCATTTTCTTCTGGTTTATTGACTTGTGGTTTTCTTCGGGATTTTCGTATTTTGTAGTAGAGGTTGGTAACGAATTTGAATTTTAGAATGTATGCGAGTATATCTGAGATGCTCGCTGAGCCACTTTTGTTACTTTTGTTATGTAGGAGGCAGAAATGTCGTGGAGGTGATGTGCCGTAACTGTCTCCTGAAAAAATCACATATTATGAAAATCTTCAAAAATACGACTTCAAGTCAGGAGGGGCAAGAATAAAATTACTCTCGTTATTGGAACTGTTTAACAACTGCCGAACAAAGTTGCGTGCGGAACACATCGAGTCGAATCCACTCCACACAAATTTCGAAGTATGTAATATGACAACATACACAAAAAAAGAATCGTTATTTTTATGAAAGAACTTTTGAAGTTGATTAATAATAACCTGCTACATAGTTCCTCCAGTATTTGTTAGTACGTTGTGTAACTTTTGAAATCAGTTGCATTTGCACATGAGTTAATTCCTATAGGTATTAATTCAGTACCTACATATTATTTTTAGATTTTTGTGAACTTGTGCTTAGGTATTTGACTTTACGTTAGAAAGGACAATGGTAGCATTATTATAGAATAGATTTATTATAAATACCTACCTAACATATCTCTATGACCTAACATAAATTTTCCTCATTAGGTACTCGATGGTATCGCTTCGTGTTTCTGTTAGCCTGGTAAAACGCTCAATTCGGGAACCATTTTTGCTATTCGGAACCGTCAGGGGCTGCGAGAGATTCACTCTTTGCTATCATATGTTTTAAAGGCGCAACGAAGAATTTTAGTCTTAGGACCACAATAATAATAATACTATATAAGACAATAATAATACTATATAAGACAATAATAATACTATACTTAATAGAATTAATAAACCAATATTTAACTAGTGATTTCTGTTCAGAACTTCGGCTGTATTGACTTACAGAATACTATAATATAATACTATACTAAACTAACGAATCTCAGTAGGCAACTAGTATTTTGACACCACTTTTTGGGCCTGGGTATATCCTAAAACTGCATCCAAAACTACCGTTAACTACCGGGTAACGGTGGTGAGCATTCTGCGATCCCCAAGCCGCCTGCCAAGCGTTAGGATTATGACAATTCCCTTTTTTTTGGAAAACAAGCAGGTATCTTAAACAACAGGCATCTTAAAGTAAATGGTAAGTGGTCACTGCAGTATATGAACATTTCCAATACAAGAACTTTTGCCAGTGAGTTGCCTGCTCTCCAGGATAAGAATTTTATCCACATTGATTCTATGAATATACAATGTGTAACAAAAAGCTTTAACAATACTGAAGGGTGTGTATGTACTCATATCGTTACGAACAACTTTTACTGTGGGGCCAACCTTGAAATCGCGAAAAACAGCTGTTGAATACAAAAAGTTCATTGACCGTGGACAAAATACAAAATGTATGGAACAGCTGTTTATTTTTTGCGGTTTTAGGGTTGGCTCCATACATAGATATACCCTTCAGTAACGTTGAAACTTTTAGTTACACAGTGTATTGTCAGTACCTATCCTCATCCTCACCTTGTTTGTAGACGCAAGAGCAAGGCGTGAGCAGCGGCGAGTTTTCCATTTGGCTTTGAGGCGCGCTTCGAGTTCGGCAAAAGTTATTGGAGTTCCAAGTGGAGTCGGTATATGGGATGGAATCAGACATTTGGTCTGAATTCTGCAGCCATTTCGACGATTCACGGAGGGAGAAGAATGTCAACGTTACTATAGCCTGTTGAAAAAAGAATGCCATTATAAAATAAGCACCAGGTGCGAAATTTTAAATGTATTATAAGGCATGCATTCAAAGAGTTTTAGATATACAAACTCTTTGCTTGCGTTTTTTGCCGACGCGCCTGAACACGCTCTGAACACGCTAGTTTAGAAACCGAGAGAGATGACTGAGACAAAGCGTTTCTATTGGCTGTCTCATGGGTCGCGTTTAGCGATGCACCAATGAGCGAATATTTTGATCCGATGCGTCGTCACTACGTTCGTTTTGAATGGGTAATGTATAGGAGTTAATCTATCGCCAAAGTATTTAAGACCTATATTATTGCATCTGCGTTTTTTTTTACATTCTGTCCTGTAGCCTTTAATGGCGATTTACTTATAGGTATTACACTAGCTGCACCCCATTATTCCAATCTGCGTTATTCCGAGAAATAATCCATCTCCATTCCGAGTTTCATCCACATACATACAGCCGTATTGGGGTCAAGAGGTAAAAAATAAACAAACACACACACACATACCGACAAACGTTCGCATTTATAATAGTGTGACAACACGGAATTAAAGGAGTTAACTAGTGTAACAATTATGATAAGACAGTCTGACCACGCTGATTCTGAATACCAGACCCTAAATTACAGTAATGAAATGGTAGGTGACACTGCGGTGTCAGTGGCTCACCATGATGAAGCAAGCGGCGGCGCAGAGCGTGGCGCACAGTGGGAACCCATACCGCTGCGCCACCGCCCCGCCCAGCGCTGGGCCCAGCACCTCTCCCAGCGAGTAGCAGCACGACCACACGCCCGCCACTGCGCTGTACGTCGCCAGGGCTTCCGGGCATCCGCCTTCAAAACTAGAACGGTATACTTACCTTAGTCTGACTAAAATGAAATGTTTTACTTACCATAATACAGAGCTACTGGAAAAGAAACTGGAAATGGTAATACTAAGAAGGGGGGGGGGGGGGGGGGGGTTATTGTACTCATTAGTGTGTAGAATTTTAGCTGTGGGGCCAACTTCTAAAAAAACAAGTAGGTACTTTAAAAACTTACTTGGAAGACATCTTTTTAGGAATTTTGATTTAAACACCAAACTACTGAACCGATTTTGATGAAATTTCTATGGGACCAAACTGAAAGTAAATTCTTTGAAAAAATGAAGAGTTTTCCAAAATGAGGTTGTGGTTGAGGTTGAGGTTGAGGGAAGTTGAGGTTGAGGTTGAGTTTTGAGCTAACAAACACATGACAAACTAACCATACAACCGAAATGAGAACCGCCTCCATTTTTGAAGTCGGTTAAAAACTTCGACATAAAAATAACAGCGATGCCAATAGTACTCTTCCATAGCGTTTTTTTGTAGCCATGTATAATCGGTGATATGACTTTTTAATTAACCTACAAATCCCACTGGTGGGAAAAGGTCTTTCAGATTTCCCAACATACGTCACAGGCCATTGCCAGCCAATTGCCAAAGGTATCAACCATGCTGACGACACACGTCCCGCCATCGCTTAGGTAGACTTAGGTATCTAGATAAAAAGTCACGCACAAACATGAGGTTATGGGTTCGATCCCGTTCCAATGAAGTCTCTGGAATTTATGAATAGTATTTTTATATTCATAAACTGGCTTTATGGTAAAGAAAAACATCGTAAAAAAGCCTCGCATTATGTACGGAGAAAATATTTTTTTATTTGTAATAGGCTTACGTTTGACCACATCCTGGTTGATGTCAAGCTACGATGCGCTCTTTGTTGGAGCATGCTTACCTAGAAGGAACCCGTTTACTCTGTATTTGAAGACACTCACATAAAAAAATAAAAATAAAAAAAAACTGAACATACCATACCATACATACCATAACCTAAACATGCGCGCATGTGAATCTGATGGCCGGGCCAGCTTGGTGGAAATGGCTCAATAATTCTTCGAGAATAATCATATACCCAGCAGTCGAATATTTAAAAGCCAATACAGTAAATAAATAAAATAAATAATTAATATCGGTGGACATTTCACACAGCGCCATCTAGCCCCATACTAAGCAAAGCTTGTATTATGGAAACCAGATAGCTGATAGAATACTTATGTAATGTTTTTTTTGTAAATACATATTTACTATACATACTACACCCAGACACAGAACAAACATGTATCTATGTTCGTCACATAAATGTTTGCCCTGGGTGGGGATCGAACCCACGCCCTACCGCTCTGAAGACAGACATGCTACCAACTGAGCTATAAGGCAGTCAATAGGTACTTAAGTTAGTTAAAGTTTAAGCCAGTTATTCGCTTTTTCCAGAAGTCTAAAGTTCTCTAATTTGTAAACCAAACACAAAACTCACATGGAACTCGTCAACACTCCTTGAAAAGTCGGTAACAATGTTAGTGCCACGGACATCCCCAGAATGCACAAAGCAACTAAATCCAGCCAAAGATCTCTGAAAAACAAACAAAAATAGTTTTTTTACATATCAGTGTATTGCTTTACAATGACTGCTAGAAATTCTAGAACCTAAAAAAAGCTAAAGAGCTAAAAGGGAGGATAGCTACTCACTTTGTAAGACCAGGAATGAACGGACAAGGTCCCAACAGTAGCAAACCGATCGTGGACAGAAACAGTCCCCAGACCATCATACACCAGTGATTATTAACTCTGAAACAGATTAGAAAGTTAAGAAGTATTTTACAACAATTCTATGTTAAAAAGTATTTTAACAACAATAGGCGTGTGGCCTAATGTTTAATTTATGACAAATAACAGGCTTAGTGATGAATATAACTAAATGCATTACACATAATGGAAAAATAAATTGTATTGGCTGATAAATCTCTGAGATATTAGCGTTTAAAGTTTTAGGTGGGGATAGAGAGGGGATGCTCTATCCCTTTCTCGCAAAGCACGTGTTAGTATAGCATTTGTATGCCGCGCCTGAGGCTTGACGTCATAGCTCAGTATAGCGCGCTCTCTGTCTAGCTTGAAATTAAAATACTTAGAACTTATTCATTTTTGAATTATTTTAAATTTTGTTTATCGTTAGTAGGCTCTATTGATGATCAGCTTTTATATGAGGTAATAAAAAAATAGTAGTCATCATGCCTATTCTATACTTTATTTCTTACTCTTAACCTCATTCATTGCGTTCCAACATTTCAACGGGTTCGAACATATGGTTGAAACATTTTGAACAATATTTTGAAACAGTTTAACATTTATGACCACCACAGTAATCTACACGTGACATGCGCTAGCGGGCCCTGAGCGCCAACGAAATCTACGAGGGGCGTTAATTATAAAGTGAGACTGAGGTGAAAACTCTTTGGAACCGAAAAAAGTAAATACTGGCTGGTAAAACAGGAATATTGATAAGATTAAAAAAAGGAAATAATTGGAATATCTTTTGATGTTTTTAAATGGAAGTCTTTTGTTTGCAGTCTGTAGTAGCGTGTTATCGAAAATGGAAAAAAAAATTGCGCGCGGTTATTAAGTATCTGTGCTTGAAAAATTTCACTACGAAATGAACTAATCAAGACTTGCAGGATACTTTATGAGAAAATGCACCACCTTATTCTACAGTTGCTTGTTGGTGTGCCGAATTTTAACGGGGTAGAACATCCACCAAAGGTGAACCTCGCCCGGGCCACCCCATAACGGTAGTGACCGAAGAAATGGTTAAAAAAAAGTCGAGAACATTGTTTTAGCATATCGTCGTGTCACGGAACGTTTTATAGCCGATGAAACAAAGATTTCGGGTACGGGTCTCGTCAAATATATCATTGAGCCATAGAGCATGGCTGTAGAGTACTTCCTCTATCCAATCACAGGTTGAACCCACCATTAGATCAGCACGAAGATATAAAATAATTGAATTGTCATTTTATACCACATTGGTTATTGGATAAGTTCTTGCATGGAATCAATGCGATAATTGGAACTAGGTTATATATAATCGAGATCTCTTCCGAGATTTTAGTACATAGATTCAAGTTGAAGCTAATAAAAACCGTGTTTAAAATAAGTACAACTCTTAACACTTACCTATCCGCGACCCATCCCCATATCGGGCTGAATATTCCGTAAAGACTGGAGAACAGTAAGAATATCAGTCCAATTTGCTCCGTCGACAGATCAAACTGTCTCAAATGAGGCTCCAGCGTGGGGTCGAGGAACGCCCAGGTGTTGGAGACGACCACGATCACCAGCCCAGTGATGATGATGGAGGGGATCTTGAACAGCTTCACTATAGAAGCACTTTTTGACCCTGATACGTATTCTGTAATAATCACACACTTAGAAATACAAGAAATGTATGTGTGTGACGCTGTGTGTGTGTTATGTGTAACAAAAAGGTTTAACAATACTGAAGGGTATGTATGTATAATGAATTTAAGATATAATGACGATACTCACCTCCACAATCAGTAAGTAAGAAGTAGTTTATAGGAACGGTGAACACCATCACGATTCCAAGGCTGTAAAATGGTAGACCGAATCCCCCAATCTACCTAGAACATAATATTTAGCAGGATATGTTAAAACTAAAAAAGAAGGCTTAAGAAGTTTACAGATCAAAATACAAGATATTTTTAGGTGATTTTCTTACCGCGTAAAGTAGACCCCCAATGGCGGGTCCAACAGACATTCCTAGACCAACGAAAGTCTCCAGAATTCCCAGGACAGATCCAATATTGTCTGGGAACGCGTTAACTACGAATACGTAGCTGGCGGTGGAATATGCACTGGCTCCGAGAGCTTCCAACCCTCGCACTACGAAGCACATTATGGTGAAAGTTGTGGAATCGTCGATTAGGACAAGTGTACTGTGAAATAAAAGATCGCATAATTATGTTTATCACCGGGACCTAGTCGCGGACAAAACAATTTGTTTTTATTTACCTCCACGTTTTGGCCATGTTTCAATGGTCTGGTCACGAGACGACTGGTGGCTGTGGTCAGTCAGCTCCTGACCTGCACGGCTAGGATGCGCACCGCGAGAAAATTTTGTCGTGTCTTTATGTCATGCGAAAACGAGACAGGCTTATACAGATTCGTAGCCTTGTACTGTTTATAAGAATCGAGATAATTTTCTCGCGTTGCGCATCCTAGCCCTGCAGGGCCATTGAAACATGATCTAAATAAAATATGTAGATGAAATAAAAATAGGTAGTAGGTACTGCTTATTTAATAGTCCACAGGCCTGCCCTCGAAGGGCGATTCTGTCATATCCACCACGCTTGCCCAGTTGCGGCTTGGTGGATTCACATACACCATTGAACATCTTCTTCGGACGTTTGCAGGTTTCCTCGTGATGTTTTCCTTCACCGAAAAGCCAGTGGTATTAAAATCCGTATATAAGCTCCAAAAAACTTATTGGTAAGGGCTTGGGTTTGAACCCGCGGCCTCACGATTACCACACTACAGGCCACAGGACAGGTCAGGTTACAGGTCTGTGACCTGTCACAGACGCCACTAAGCTTTGGTCATACGAGCAGAATGTCAGCTGAGCTGAACAAAGACGCCTATCATACCTACTGGTTAACATTTTGTCATGTATATCTATGTATACTATAGTAGGGTATACAGTGTTACGCGGAAAGTTATAACAAAGCCGAAAGAAGGTCATCGTACTTATCATTGTGAACAACACTTACTTACTAAAATCGCGGTATTGGATAGAAAAATTATATTCTCCTTCGAAGAAAATGTATGGAGTAGAATTTTTCCGGACATAGACATTACCATTCTAAATGAATAATTATAAAATTACACGTCAAGTATTACGAAAATTACGAAGTATACGAATTAGTGTAGTATTACGAAGTATTAGTGTGAAACATATCAAAATAAATAATTTAATATTTGTACGTCATTATAAAAAAAGTAGAGTAAAAGAATTGACCACAGAGTAGCACTGTGGTCAATTCTGAAGGTTTAAGTTGACAGAAATAAACTAACTTAAGTATTGCTGTCCTTAGCTAACATGCCTAGTAAAAAAGGGAAAACAATATTTTAATTAGTTTAGAACTGTCAACTAAAACCGTCAGAATCGGCCACATTATCTAATAAAACATCATCAATTCGTCGATGTCATCATCAGCCAGAAGACGTCCGCTGCTAAACGAGGGCTTCTAATAACCCCTAAGGGTTGCCATAATCCCCACGCTTGGCAGGCAATTTAATGTAATTTAGGTCTTTTTTTTTAATTTTGTCTTGAATTATCCAAAGCTCGGAGAATCAATAATGCGATTTCAGTGTTGGCCCTTTAGTAAATATAATTACATTAATATGTAAAATGGCCCCTTAAATGGCTCCTTTCGGCTAGTACAACCATACAGAATAACCCCGTACAATAACAAATGCTCACCCAAATAATACATTGCAGGCCCCAGCGACGAACATTCCAGCAGTAAACATGAATTTCGCGCCCATCGCCGGCAGCTGCAACAAAGCAGTTACAATCCTGTATGCATGTAAAACACGCTTATGGGATTGGCTCACAAAAAAGCTGAGTATCAACAAAATCAATCACCGAAAAAAATATTAAAATATTTGCATTAATAACGAATTAATACGCTTTTTGTTTTATGTTAGACAGAGAGCGCGCTATCGTGGCTAGTGACGTCAGCAGGGGCTTATCACAATTCGGAAATTCAATATCGGAAAGTTTTCCGTTCGGGTCTACATATTCCGCCTCTGTCGTCCTGAATGTAGATGATTAAGGATGACAGAAACGGAAAATGTGTACCTTTCCGATTGTGAATAGCTTTGGAGATACCACAAATCCAAACAAATTCTATCTATACACGGTGCTATTTAATCGGCTAGGGAGCGGTCGTGAGCATGTTGTATACCTACAAGATAACAAACAACTTTTGTTCTACGACTTTTGAAAACTCTCGATAAAAATATCAGCTGTTCCATACAAAATGTTCATGGATTTTGTGATAAAGTGTATGGAACAGCTGTTTTTATCGTGAGTTTTCAATAATCGTTCTACATACGTTGTTTGTTATCTTGTATACAACATCCTCATAATTTAACCGCTCCCTAGCCGATTAAATAGCACCGTGTATAAGTGTTTAAATAGAGACATAACTTCTATCCAAATACTCTTATCAAAAAGGCTTATATTTCAGAACTTTGCCAGCTAATTTCATTAATATAGCTATCCACTTAAGCTATTATATTTACCAATATTAACCTAGTAAATAAAACACATGCATAATAGAGTAGATGACTGATGTTTATATCATTGAAACCAATAGCTTTGATGAAGAATTTAAGTAAATATAGTATGTTAATTGAAAAAATAATTTAAATCGGTTATTTACTTTCTGATATATAAGCGTTTAAAGTTTTTGTTAGAGAAAACTCTGTTCCTTTCCCATAAAACCAAAAATGACGTCACGCCTTACTTGTCAGAATATAATTTATATGGCGTACTGACAAGTGACGTCACGATTTGCTGTTTCGCCTCTCTGTCTAGCATGATATTAAAATGCTTATAAGTTGCTTATTTTAGATCAGATTTTCATATTGGTTTCATTAATCAGCTATATTTATGGGCCACATTTTAAAAGGACAATAAAAACCCAGTGATCTAGCCTATTGCTATAGGTACGCAATCAACATTCAACGTTATGACGCCAGCTAGTAACTAGTGTCAAACGCATATAAACAACACGATTAAAATTAATGAATATCAAGGATAGTGATAACATTTTAGGTAGCTTAGTTAGGTGGGTTAGTTACTCTATGCACTACTTAGCCCCGCTTTGGGTTAGGTACGTGATATTACTATTATAAGCCGAAAGTAGAGAGTAGAATAGAAAGAAAGAAGGTTATTGTAGGTAAGTATAGCTAGCTACATTGTAAACAACTTTTACTAACGCGACCAACTCAAGAAAACCTCGTAAAAAAATTCCAGGGCCCTGTTTTATAAAGTCTTACAAGTCTTGTACTTGTAGTAAAAAACTGGCAACACCACAAGTACGGCGTTTTCTAAAGCTACAAGAACCACCCTACCTGCAACTGGTAACTTGTACTTGCTGGTACAAGAAGTTAGTACAATTGTAAGCTTGTTCATGTAGCTTTATAAAACAGGGCCCTGTTCATGTTGAAGTGTTCATTCGAAATTGACATAAATTTGCGTAAAAAACAGCTGCATGTGGAACAGCTGTTTTTTTTCGCAATATAGCAGTGTTGGGTCTCTTAGTAAAAGTTTTTCACAATGATGACAGAAATGTACTTGGTTTAGTGCTATTGCCAGGACTGGAGGACGGGCAGCAGCGTCCTTTTGGTTAACGGTGGTGAGCATTCTGCGATCCCCAAGCCGTCTGCCAAACGTGGGGATTATGGCAACACCCCTCTATTAAGGGGAGACCTTCGTCCAGCAGAGGACGTCTTATGGCTGACGACGACTATTAGCATGACAGGTGCACTCCCTTATAAAACGCCGTAAGCGTAGATACATCTATAACAACAACAATGTCATATTCAGTACAAGCTCATTTGTACCTTTGACAGTGAATCGGTTTTCCACTGTGGTTCTTGGCTTGTTGGCGTCATGCGGCGCCAACTGTGCACATAATGTACAAATTATAGCTTGCGCTCAGTATGACGTGGTTGTAGTTTTACTTAGATATGTTGTGGTTCAGCTATGTTTAAGTCGCGCGCGTTTTCTATTATGGGGGAGTGAATCATCTGCATTATTATGTTATCTGTGGTACTACGCCGCTCCAGACGTCAGCCGCGCGCGTCTTTCGCAGACCTCGGAAGTGGCGCCATACATTTGCATAGTGTGCTACCTGCCCTGCTAGCAAAGGTAATAATTATAATACTATACTAGGTGCTAATAATAATGCCAATGCTAAAATTAATAATGCTAGTATTGACGCATTGGCCGTGGCCACACATCGCGCGGCTGCATGAAATTGTACCTTTAACAAAATCTGCGCCATATTATAAGTACCTTCGCAGACGTCATACAATATTTACTCAACATTCCACTGTCAACCTTATCTTAGCTAAGGCTATTCATAAAATGAAAATTACACGTAGGTATGTCATTGTTCTAACACTATAACTATCCATAATATCATGTAACTATGTAGGGAATAGGGAAATAAACAGGAAAGACCGAGACACAGTTTTCTACACATTCATAAAATTAACATTACTCCATCCAGTAACGACCTTCTCACACTCTTCCCTCGATCACGCTGGCCCGATGAAGGTTTGGTGTATTGACATAATTATGTAAGTATAGGTACGCTATTCTATTTCTTCTTCGGATACAATACTGGTAGCTTCACGATCTTTTCCTTGATCGTAGAGTGCCAGTGGTATGAATTTTAAAATCCGTGCATAAATTCGTAACTCATTACCTAGTACAGTTAGGTACTATACTAGGTTTTATATGTGCTTCGGTATTATTTTGAGGCGCGTATGTTTGTAGTAGTATAGGTACCTACTGTAAGAGCCTGGAATCGATCCCTCCTCCACACGATAGTGGGGTATCATGGCTTCCAGCTTACCCGTTTTTCTCCCAATGGGCCATCACGGCTTCCAATTTTGTACCCTTTCCCATAATAATAACACTGAGATTATAGATTATACGAAAAAAAACACGAAAGCCTACACTGGCTACACAAGAAATAGTATGCTTGGTAGGCCCTCAAAAAGACGACGACATAACGATACTAGAGATCCTATGGTTAAATAGACACCCGAAAAGACGTAAGGAACCTTTCAGTGAAATTAACAATAAACTGTCTTTCTAAAATACTCACGAACTTTCCAAAAAACGGCGAAGTCAAGAACATGATCACGGCATAGAAGCTGAACACCATTCCAGAGACCGTGTCAGACAGGCCCTTCGCAGTAGCTTCTCTTGGGAAGAACGGCGCCATGATGCTCATCGAACAGAAGCTGATGAAGTCCACAAGCGCCAGCGAGGCCAGCGTCAGCCGCTGCCGGCTGCTGAGCAGGCGGAACGCGCCAGGCCTGATCCGGGTTTGAGTCCTCACCAGGCTACACACAAAAACTATGAACTTAGTCAAGTAACGTCTCACAAACACGTACATATACAACATATAAGTACATAGCGTTGAGGTATTAGTAAGACTTTCTTCCTTGCGATATGAAGTCGTTTTTAGTTCTAGGTTCTATGTGTAAACAAGATGAATGGACGGAGACGCATAATGCTAATCGGTAAATTACTTATAAGTAATATATCTAATTATTGGTAAAGCGTCTGGAATAGAACTGTTTGCAAGATTTACGTATCTTGCATCAAACTCGCGGAAATGACAAAGACTGCAAACTTGAACCTCTCGAAAAAGTACTCGTAAGTACTTATGTAAATGAGAGGTTTAATAAAATATTTGCCTATTTTACATACAGAACGTTTTTTCGAAAAAAAATGTCGTATGCAAATGAGTATGTGTTTGTTACACAAACTAGCTTAGGTTTATTACTTATAAAACAAAAAGGAAAAAAAATATGTTAAGTAATAAAATAATAATATTTGTTGCATAACCAGATTTTAAAGGCAAAAATAGGCATTTTCTCTATTAACCTTTTAGCGGACAGTAAACAGTAATGAGATTTGAATTAGGAATATGAATTTACCAAGACGCGCGCGATCATAGAGATCGTACGACAAATACAAAATACTTGGAGGATTTAGCTCTATAAAACAACAAATATTGAAAGAATAATGTATGAGGAAACCAGTTACGTAGGAGGTTAAAAAAATCCTTTCAGGAAACCAGTTTCCAAACTTCAGTTTCCTTAACGGCCGAAGGAGATTAAAGGGACTGGCAGGTGAGAATGAGGGCGGCGCGGTGCACGACGATGCGCCGCCAATGCCTGCATAAAAAATTACGCTCGAGGGTTATTTTTTTTATAGGGTTGCATTTGATAATTCTTAATTAAATAATTATAATAATAAAATATATTATAATTTCATTTATTTGATTTTTTAATTATATTTTTTATCACGTCTATTCAAAAAGTGCTAGTTCAAACACAGTAGTACAAAGAATATTTGTAAACAGTGGCTAAAATAGCTCTTTATATCCACTAGGAAAAAAAGTGATTTGAATTTGGAATGTGGATATTGTAAGTAAAAGTTTCAATCGCCAAAGAGATCAATCACCAACATTGTATGAACAAGAAACAGGATGTATGTAAAGAAACCAGCGCGCGAGATAATTTTTATTTGTGAAAAAATAAAAAACGCACGAAATGCATTCCGCATTTCGTTCGTAATTATTTACTGATAGACTGTTACTCAAATTCGGATTTTACTTAGTTTTATAAAAAAAGTGTCTTCCTCAAGCAAAGCGTGTGAGAATTAAATAAACGAATTAATAAAAAATAACTATTCTTATTCATATGTAGTTATTTTCTCATAGAGGGTGAAAAAGTAGAGTCTACAACGGCTAAAGGCAACACAATTTAAGCTAGAGTGACGTACTTTGAATCACTCGTAGAATCCTTTCCTCCGCTCTGGATTCAAAGAAACACTCTTGCCTTTTAAAATAATTGTCGAGATGGCAGTCAAACGCAAGCCTATATCATATATAAAAAAATATAAATGTTTGCTCCCTGGGCTACTACTACTATTCTTCGCTCCGCTCTAGATGAAAATTAATAACTTACGGTAAAATAGTAGATTACTCACCTAGGGAGCTAAAGTAAAGAATGTCTGAGATCTCATGAATAATGAGACAGCAAACATGAGATCTGAAGCTTATTTAGTGGTGTGTACACGGTTTTACGTGACGCTGCAGGAAGTGGTTCTTTCCACGTAGCGGGGCACGCAGGCATGTAAGTATTATATTGCTCCCTTGTGGTAGAATCATGGTACAATCTACTATTAAAATAAGAACGCCAGTAAATACCTGTAATATGCTCAAAGATATTTTAGTTAGGTATGTAGTATAATGTAGGTACCTATCTACTTTGTATTTTCTGATCAATCTTGCTGTAAGCTTGTCTGTTACCTAGTGCAATATAAGATTCCGTTATCTTTGCTATCAGTTTGTATTAACACGTAAAATTGGCATTGATACTATGATAGGCGTAACTGGAGTGCTACTAATATCAAAGACTGTTTTGTCTTGTTTTGATGATTGCTGTTATCAAAATCGATCAGGAAAGTAGCGAATTCCAGTGTCAGAATATAGGTCGTAAGTTGAAATAAACAAGTTGAATAAACTTAAATAATATCACACGACATTTTATAGAATGGATCAAATGGAATTGTTAATACAAAATGTTTAGGAGACAGGAATTGGAATTGGACCTGGGTATGGCTTAAACAGCAACCAGACCCACCGGAAGACGGGCAGCAGCGTCTTTTTGGTTAAAGGTGGTGAGCATTCCGCGATCCCCAAGCCGCCTGCCAAGCGTGGGGATTATAGCAACACCCTTCAAACTCAAGGGGGAGGGCTTCGTCTAGTAGTGGACGTTTTATGGCTGATGACGAGGAGACAAATTAAAACGAAAATAACTAATTAAACTACACTGTTGCAGCCATTTGAATTTTCCGAACCGGGGCAATAACTTGACAATGACTTAGACCCCTTAGCCAAGAAACGATTTTGGAAGGGGGTTTGGAACCTTTCAGGTGATTAGCTGTTGAGTATCCAGGACAAAATTTCAGATTGCTACTGTACAGAAATCATTAAATTGAGTTTTCTGAGAGATAAATGTTTAAATAATGGTAAATGGCAATTAATGGTAAAAGGTATTCTCTGGTCTAACAAAACACATTCTCATTTTAGTCTTTTAAGTACCTATTAGAGTTAATTAAGCTAAAATACGAAAACAAAATGTTTTATCGAAACCTAAGGTTACTCATAACTGACTTACACCTGTATTTGAAACCTTTGAAGCCCACAACAAAATAAAATATAGACTCACCGTTCTCTAAGTATTCTAATCTCCGAACTGCTATCGTCATTAGGATCGCCGGACCAAGACCTAGTCCTGCGAATCCTTCTCGAGTCGGGCGGAGAGCGCCTCCCGCCCCACGTGGCTGCGAGGTCACCATCCTGTGTCGATGTCTTCATAAGCTTACTGTCAAACACTATGGTGTCATCGGGCTGGTGACCTTCATCACCGTAACGAACACTAGTCCTGCCAAGAAGCCGGCTATTCTCATCCAAGTCATCACTGTCCATGATTTGAACTTCAATTTAGAACACAAAATATTATCACTGGTTCAAAAGGGTTTACGGCTACGTAGTCTTATCAACGGTGCACTAAAGTTGTTCAAGCGACGGCAGTTAACCAAATGCAGAATTTGCTAGATTCAATTCCCGATTGTACACAAATTGAGTTATCGGCGAGTCAACAAACCCCACACCACGAACCGCTACAATTAAACCCGGCTAGCGTATCAATTATCGATATCTTATCGAGTGTAAATAAAAATTTCCTGTCCACTTGTCGCATATAAAACGAGGGTATTATGGTAAGGTAATACCGCACGTACAGCCGTGGCATGGAAGTTTCTTGACACGTACCCGCTTCATAAGAAATAATGACAGACAAGATGAGGTTATTAAAATTAGTTCGAATAAACGTCTTTCCATTGTGTAGATGTCTTATTTAGCTAGGTATTGATAAATATTCCATTGTCATAATTATGTTAGTAGGTATGTTAGGTTTTACCTGCGTTTCCCGCGTTTCTTACGTGCGCATTTTTTCTTCTATTGCAGCCATTAATTTTTTCTTCGTTTTATTGTTTTTTCGGTTTCGATTTTTTCGAGGCAAGCTTGCTCCATCGTAGATAACACTATACATAATGTGTCTTCACTTAAGGGCCAGAATGCAGCGCGCCGCCGCTATCTCACTACATTTCAACATTATTGAATGTATAAAATCACTGAATATATTTATGAAAAATTGCAGTCGGTGTAATTGCTGAGAATAACATTTTTTCTTTAGAAATAAATAAAAATTCGCTGCAAGCAAGTTTTCATTCATAAAACGGGTAAAATCCTATTTTTATGTAGATGATACTAAAGCTTTAGATCAAAATGCACCTGATGATTTTTGCTGAAACTTTATAATGTCATTCTCAGCAATGTTTCATAGCAATATAGAATAATTTAATACTTTCGAAAATGGAGTAATGCGCAATCGAGACAGTAGCGCGCAGCATTCTGGATGTTAATTTCAAGCGAGGTGACGATTGGTGTATCGCAAGATTGTTTCATGAAAACAAAATCGCTTGGAAGTGTAGGTAGAAGCTTACAACTATATTTAATTAAGTTATTATAGACACGAGCATACTTTTTTGAACTTATTTATTTCAACATAGAAGAAGCACAATGATCTCAATTACTTTTGTAAATACATACGTTTGATATTTCTTGTTCGTTCATCGCACAGGGCCGTAGCTAGTCATTGAGGGGCAATGCCCTACCTTAAAATACCAATGCCCTAACATAAAATAAGCAAAGTACTGTGAAGCGCCCTACCTGTAACAACAGCTGCCCTACCTTAAATTCTGGTCTAGCTACAGCCCTGATCGCACACTGATTTGATTCCACAACAGTAAAAAAATAATCAACCTCGATTTTCTTTTTCTTATAAACCTTCAATATAATCAATACAAGTATTATATGAAACAAGAACATTTACTTGCATCGATTGTTAATAGGCCTTTTCCCATTGAGCTAATATCTAAAGAGTCACAATCTCTAAGTGAAACCAGTCAATAAACGTCCGAGTGCCGTTGCACATACCTATACGTGCAATATATAGTTCACAATAGTTCGAATTTAGACGTTATGTCGCTTGTATAGTGTTCAATGTATGCTTGAGCGCTTGTGTCTTATCGTAGTTCAAGTCGTTCAAAAAGTCTGGCTGTATGGCGTGCGCCGAGTTTTGCCGCGGACATTTTTTTGTACGTTTGTGACTCTATCGTCATATTAGCTCAATGCCTTTTCCTTATAAATAGATAAATACGAACTAATACTAATAGACATAATGAACATTTTAAATAGTGATTATATTTTCTAGATTTATCTTCTTGAATGTACTCTTAGAATATTTTAGATTTGACGATACATAAAGCTATATTTCTGCATACGTTTTCATAGTAAAGTTAGCTTATAGCTCATAACATACTCTATATATCTGATGAACAACAATAGGTACAGTATATTGATAGTTACATTTTAACCACTTCAAGAATTATTTACAATATCACCTTAGAGGCGTCTACCTAGAAGTCCATAGTTACCTATTATTTACTAAAGAAATTCGCCTATCGAAGCCAAGAATTACTTTGAGTTGAGTCGACATCAGAATTAGTTAAAAAAAGTTACCGTAAAGAGAGGCCTTGTCGTGACGAGAGGGCAGCGCACCGTCAATGCCTCTGTTCTTATATTTGTCTATACTATATGAAGCGGTGACTATACGTACCACCCAGTCGGCCTCTTGCCTGTTTCGCGCATATTATTAGAAAAATCGTACGTCCACCCCTAACTTTGTGACCGCTTTGTACGTAGCCACAATAGTTCGAAACGGTCAGAAAGTTCGGCGCGACTTATATCCAGTCAACATTAGATAATCATGCCTCTATACTAGCAAACGTAGTATACTAGCAAACGTAGTATACTAGCATACGTAGTATACTAGCAAACGTAGTATACTAGCAAACGTAGTATACTAGCAAACGTAGTATACTGGCAAACGTAGTATACTGGCAAACGTAGTATACTGGCAAAACTTAGTATACTGGCAAACGTAGTATACTAGCAAACGTAGTATACTAGCAAAGGTAGTATACTAGCAAACGTCGTATACTAGCAAACGTAGTATACTAGCAAACGTCGTATACTAGCAAACGTCGTATACTAGCAAACGCCGTATACTAGCAAACGTCGTATACTAGCAAACGTCGTATACTAGCAAACGTCGTATACTAGCAAACGTAGTATACTAGCAAACGTAGTATACTAGCAAACGTAGTATACTAGCAAACGTAGTATACTAGCAAACGTAGTATACTAGCAAACGTAGTATACTAGCAAACGTAGTATACTAGCAAACGTAGTATACTAGCAAACGTAGTATACTAGCAAACGTAGTATACTAGCAAACGTAGTATACTAGCAAACGTAGTATACTAGCAAACGTAGTATACTAGCAAACGTAGTATACTAGCAAACGTAGTATACTAGCAAACGTAGTATACTAGCAAACCTAGTATATTAGTAAACGCAGTATACTAGTAAACGTCGTAAAATGAGTATCATAACCGTAGCTGCTCCAATTCCTGCAGCAAGGCTTGCTCGTTGTCGATCTTCGCGAGTTGGTTCAACTCCAGCTGCTTGCCAGCCGCCTTTTGCTGCTTCAGCTTTTCTATGTCGCTCAGTTTCTGTTGGGAAACATATACAGGGTGTTTCAGACAGATATATCGATACTTAAGGGCATTGATCTAGAGTCAGGTAGAGAAAGAGAGTTACCTACGTTCGAATTTATCACGCTACGAATTTCAAAGGGACCTTACCTTATTAACGTTTTTGATTTTCTTATCCTTCTCAGCGTCCCCGGTGGTGATGAAGGGCGGGCGGGAGGAAGGCGCGGGCGGGGTGGGAGACAGGTCGCCGGAGGTCTTGTCATCCGCCTTCCGCGCCTTGCGGGCCTCGCGTTTTTCCTTCTGCTTGATGGCTTGTTTTGATGGAGCCGCTTTCAAATAATAAAAACATCATTAAGAAAACTAAAAGTAACTTTTCATCACACTTGCTCATAAAGTGGATCTTATTACATCGGTTTTAGGGTCATAATCCAAGATATTACACACGCGTCACATCATTAATGTTATAATAGGTATAACACGGTTTAGTTTGTACCTCACTGCAAATTATATGTATGTATACGAAGCATTCTTAATGTGACCGGGTCAGTATTTTTTGTAATACAAACAAAGAGTATTTATGCGGCTAAAGAAAATGCCACTTGCGCGCGCATCGCTTCCTTATGTGCCATTTTCCGACAAATATTTGTTGTCATTTTAGCTGTGTGGTTGATTATTATCAATAAGTTAATAACAATACAAGATTGTTTTTTCTTCAAAAGCGTGATGAAAAATTTCGTATGAAACGCGCCTGCATTTGGTAATTACACTTTCGGCTCTCTTATCGCATAATACCACCTCGAGAATAAGATAATACCCATAGGGTAGATGACTGATGTTTATATCGTTGAAACCAATAGCTTTGATGAAGAATTTAAGTAAATATAGTATGTTTATTGAAAAAATAATTTAAATCGGTTAATAATGTTCTGATATATGAGCGTTTAAAGTTTTTGTTAGTGACAACTCTGTCTCTTTCCCACAAAACAAAAAATAATGTCAGGCCTTACTTGTCAGAATACAATTTATATGGCGTACAGAGTGGTGACGTCACGATTTGCTGTTTCGCCTCTCTGTCTAGCATGATATTAAAATGCTTATAAGTTGCTTATTTTTGATCAGATTTTCGTTTTCTTTTCATTAATCAGCTATATTTATGGCCACATTTTAATAGGACATGTAAAAAAAACCAGTCACCTAGCCTATTAGGTACTGTGTAAAATAATTATTTTACTCAATTCTTACCACTAGCATTTTCGCCAGGCTTATGCGGCTTTTCGTGCTCGTGTAAAGTGAATGTTGAGGGCTTGTTCCTAGCCCCGGGCGGTCTGTACGCAGCCGTTGCCGGTTTTGGCGTCGTGTCTTCTATCGCCTTAAAAATAACAAAAATTCACCGTGAGCTAGAGCTGTTGAATCGTTATAACACACATTTAGCTTGTTTCTTTATTTTATTGATATATAAGTAGTGTATCCTGGAACTCGAACTCAAATTAGGAACCGGACAACAAACTGGTAGCTTTGAAACCGTTAGGAAAACTTAGTTCAGATAATTTTCGAGACAGGCCCTCTTTTAAAAGTTGTGAAAATCAAGATACCCTTTTGGCATCGTGATCTGTGAGTATTTATGTTCGGTTCATCTCCAAAACAACCTGAAATAAATATTGTAATGAGAAAGCTGCCCCATTACAATATGCAGGGCAATATATGGCAATATTATTATAAAAGGCATTTTTTGCTGGCTTGTTACTGTTGCTGATGGCCGTGACTTAAGTCACGTAGTTAAGTGTAAAATAGAGTTATAGTTAGTATACTTTTTGATATCATAAAAATCTCGCCTGATTTTGAGCGAAGATGCAGTCTACGGTTGTACACTAGGGCAGTTACTAATAAGAGACTTTAAACAATTATGGGACCACATCGGGAGTACCTAAGTATGCCATTTCAAACAAAAAAAGATATTTCAACATTGGTCTTCAATAGACGGAGCAATCGGACAACATTAAAAAAAACATAAACGAAGTCCTCCGAACACGAACATTAGAACCTCCTCCTTTTTTGAAGCCGGTTAGAAAAGAACAATAAGGAATCGGAAAGAAATAGAATAATCAGAAGCAAACCATCTCCAATCCCATTTCCATCTCCCCCCATTCTCCCCATCTCTTTCACCGCGGTGATGACTGGTAGAAAATGCTTTAGCTTTAGTCCTCCTTTTGTACATTAATGTATTTATGTGTTTGCAATAAGAATTAGAAAGAAACCAAGATAAACCAGAAGAACCAGAATAATAAGGAAAAGGGGTGACCTTAGGCGCAGCCTTGGAGAGCTCGCTCTTGGGGTAGGTGCCTGGACGCCACGTGATGGCCAGCAGGTATTCCTTCTCCTGCAAGGGCCGCTTGTGCATCAGCACGCCGGTGTAGTGCCAGAGTTTGTACCTGTAAATCAGGAGACATTAAAACTGCACCTAGAACCACCGAAGGAAGGGCGGCAGCGTCCTCTCGGTTAACAGTGGTGATTATTCTACAATCCCAAAGCTGCCTGCCAAGCGTGGTAATAGGGTAGATGACTGATGTTTAAATCGTTGAAACCAATAGCTTCGATGAAGAATTTAAGTAAATATAGTCGGCCTTACTACAAAACGCCGTTTAAACTTAGTCACTGCTTAAACTTCTCTGTCTTGTTCTCGCACGTGACTTTTCACGTCAGCGAGAAGTTGTCAGAGCATCTTAAACAGGGACTAAGGTTTGAGCGGCGTTTTGTAGTAAGGCCGAGTATGTTTATTGAAAACATAGTTTTAATCGATTATTTATGTTCTGATATATAAGCGTTTAAAGTTTTTGGTAGACAACTCTGTCCCTTTCCCACAAAACATTTTCAATTTATATAGCGTACAGAGAAGTGACGTCACGATTTTCTGTTTCGCGTCTCTGTCTAGCATGATATTAAAATGCTTATAAGTTGCTTATTTTTGATCAGATTTTAATTTTCTTTTCATTAATCAGTTATATTTATGGGCCACATTTTAATAGGACAATTTAAAAAACCAGTCATCTAGCCTATTATTGCAATCCCCTTCTATCAATGTAGAGGCCTTCGTCCAGCAGTTATTTTTGATTTGTGTGTTACTTTTTTTAAATTAATGAATTATTTTGTATTTGTAATTCTATAGACACATATTATGTGCCTTTAAAGATTTTTGTTACACATTGTATATAATCCAATAAGGTATACGGTTCAATAATACTGAAGGGTATGTATGTACTCATCATTATGATCAACTTTTACTATGGGCCAACACAGAAATCGTAAAAAAAATCAGCTGTTCCATTAATTTTGTCCAAGGAACTTTTTGTATGGAACAGCTGTTTTTTTCGTGATTTCAGGGTTGGCCTCATAGAAAAAGTTGTTCACAATGATGAGTATATACATACCCTTCAGTATTGTTGAAGTTTTTTGTTGTACGTTGTATAATTATGTATACTCTTACCCATTGCCGACAGTGAGTCTGGGATAAGTAGTGGCCGTGACGAACACTTCCCCGCGCGGGTCCCACTGCAGGAAGGTGGAGTCGGGCGCCGCGCACGCGCCGAGCTTCTTGTACCCGCGCACGTCCCACACCTCCACGTGGCCCGACGCTATGTTACCGAACCCGCCTAGCAGCACATGTGTGGGGGAATTAAGGAATAGTATTTTTTTTTATTCAATGGAGTTACATAACAGCGATCGAGGCGTTCGCCTGGTAAGAAGGTCGTCTCGTCACCCTGAGATATTAGATGTCAAATCTCTTCATGTCCAGTAATTTCTCTGGTAACGTTGGCCTTCAAACTGAAATGTTTGCACATCTCTGCTTGGCGGTTGAATAACTGGCAAAGATGTGATACTTGTCCAGGCCAGCCCTGTATTTCGCCCTTTAAACCTTGATCTTGTGTCAGATTACTGTAGATTACTGTTTCGTCGGCAGCCCACTGCTGGACGAAGGCCTCTCAATAGAGGGGTGTTGCCATAATCCCCACGCTTGGCAGTTGGCTTGGGGATCGCAGAATGCTCACCACCGTTAGCTAAGAGGACGCTGCTGCCCGTCCTCCGGTGGTTCTGGTTGCAGTTTAAGGACATACCCAGGTCCAGGGGGGGAGTACTGTTTGTAGGCAGAATATTTAATACTGTAGACAGCAGTGGTACGATGCCGATTTGCAGCGAAAAACTTACCAGCCTAACCAAATAAAATACTATTGTAGAAAAAAAATTGTAAAGGATATGATTCCCTTCGGGCGGGAAGTAGATAGAGTTCCAAGCGCCGGTTCCGAACTCGAACAATGGGTCGCACTTGGCGTTGAATAGCGTCGCTTTGGCGGGCGCGTGCCCGTACACTGCCACCCACTCGCTCCAGTTGCCAGGGTTCCACGCTATAGCGTGGATGGGGCCTTCCTTGCCTGGACACAAAAGTAAAGTACCATATTTTTTATCACATCTATTCAAAATAACTTCAGAGCTAGTTTGTTCTTCGCAAACAGGCAACAAGATAGCTCTTTTTTGCCCTAGGGACGAAAATTGATTTGAATTTGGAATGTGGATATTGTTAGTAAAAGTTCCAATCACCAAAGAGATCAACCACGAACATTGTATGAACAAGTAACAGGCTGAATGATAAAGCAAGATGCGCTAGAAAATTAAAAAATAAATGTTTTTAAGATGTCACACGGCCCCTGGTATAGAACACGCTTTCATAGTTTGGTGTGTATCATATCTATCATGTATAAGATCAAGATACTTACGACTTTGGCTATATCTTTATAGTTCGTATATCGAATAGTAGAACTTTATTTCTAGCTGCGCTAACTTTATCAAAGGTTAGACAAATACTTACTAAATGTGACATTTCCAGCATTTCCTTTGACATCTCCGTAAGACAACGATTGCTTTCCGTAATAAGAGCCACCAGTCTTGTCTACCTGAAAGTAAATAACACATCAAGAAATGTTCTATACAATGTGTAACAAAAAGGTTTAACAATACGAAAGGGCATGTATGTACGTATCATTATAAACAACTTTTACTATGAGGCCAACCCTGAAATCGCGTAAATAAAATCAGCTATTCCATACAAAAAGCTAATTGACCTTGGACAAAATGTATGGAACAGCTGTTTTTTTTTCGCGGTTGGTGTATTCACAAACGCGAAATCTTTCCTCACAATATCTTCTTCACCAAAAAGCCAGTGAGATGTAAATCCGTACATAAACTCCAAAGCGCTCATTGGTTCGGGCTCCGGTTTTGAACGATTCCAAGTCTAACAGTCTTCCGTCTTCTCATTAACACGCTGACAATAGCTGATCCTCCGAGTCTTTGGTCTCTGTCTAATTACATAGGTAAAAAAGAGAAGCCGGCGCGCTTGCGCCACGTTTCGTACAGTAATTTTGTTGGAAAATAATTAATTGCAATAAATTTATTGCGTAAGAAAAAAACTAGATCAAAGTATTACTCGTAACCTTTGCTAATTTTGGTTATGTATCTTCATACAAAAATACAAATAAAAATGTACTTAGAAATTCGTTTTTAGAAGTTATTTTACGATTTTCTATCGATAAAATTATTTGCAAACTTGTTTTCGAAACAATAGCCAACTAGGAAATATGATCTAGACTTTTAAACTTTTTAAAAAAAATTCAGTGCTGTCGAATTTGTATATTTGGCAAAACATTAACCCGAATGAAGCCAATTTGGGTGTACTCATACCCTTAAGCTACCACAACTATAAACAGGATTGACCAAGTTTAATATTAAGGAGGGATACTCGACCTATAGTTTCGTTCACGTTCGATGAACTTTATCAAAGAGTGTATTTTTTATATTAGGTCAAGTGACGAGACGAGCAAGACTTTCACCTGGTGGTAAGCGTCACGCCTGCCACTAATAGTAGCAGTGCCAGAATTGTGAACTTGCGAATACACTCGTCACCCTGATACATCAGATGTTAAATCTCTTCATACCCAGTAATTTCTCTGGTAACATTGCCATTAAAACTGGATAACAGTAATGCTTGCACACTACTGCTTGGCGGTTTAATAACTGCCAAAGGTGTGGTACTTCCCCAGGCGGACTCTGCAGACTCTGCAGTCCTACCACTACAAAAGTGTCTTGTCTTAATTCGAAGTATCTGACATAACTTAATCTCATATAAATAATAATACGCTTTTAAAAAATATATACAACCGACTTCAACTTCAAATACCTGGATGACATCTTCATATTTTCTAGTAATTTTGATTTAAAAAAACCAAACTACTGAACCGATTTCGATAAAATGTATATGGGACCACCTCTGAAGCATTACCTATCAAACAAAAAAAACATCAAAATCAGTTCATAATCACGTAACATACATAAAAAAACATACAGTCGAATTGAGAACCTCCTTTTTTGAAGTCGGTTGATAAAACAAAACCACGTTTCTTAAGTAAAATACGTAGTTTATAATTACATCAGTCTGTGTGAGAGTGAAAACATTGGTGCCGCGTCGGTTCCAGTAGAAGGTGGCCTTGTCCGCCTGGAAGGAGGAGCGACTGACCACTGCCTGTGTCACCTCAAAGTTAGGATAGCTGTACACGCGCCAGAACGACGGCTGGCCTTGCTTACCTGAAATAAATACACTGTAAAGTTGCGAATGCAATTTCGGATGCGTTTGTAAGCCGCGGATCCAGGGCCGTAGCCAGGGCAGGGGGGCATTGAGGGGCAATGCCCTACCTTAAAAAAATATCATCAGCTAATAATAATCAAAGTACTGTGAAGCGAAAAACTTAACTTTACAACCACTGCAAATACTTATACCTCTACATTTATTTATAATTCCTTACCTAATGTAAATACTGAGAAGTAATAATTAGGCCCGGGGCTGGGAGAAATGCTGAACGATTTCAACTTGTCAGCATTGAACTGTTGTATAAACCTGTCCAGCTTCACATCCTCATAGATTAAGATTCTGGTGTTCATTTGGATGGCAAAGAGTTTCTCATCTGATGACCATTTTGGTTCCCTGTACACATAAAAGAGCTTGATGTTAAGTTAGTTTTTATGATAGGAATATGAAATAAGGGTACATTTAGCTTGGCAAACATGTTTTTAAACACAACTTTTTTTTTCTTACAATACGTTTTTTTGCATGAAACACTTACTTACAATACTTTTTTTGCCATCAAACATTAATGTTGGCGAAACTCACACATCTCTGTGAAAGTGACATTGCCAATAGTGGCAATGGCGTGTGGGGCTGTCTGTGACACCCTAAATTACTTATGCATACATTCATTAGAAAAACTGTCTTACAACAGGAACTGTAACATTTAGTCTCACACTAAATGTTACTTTATTATTCTTATTCGATGTGGGGCGCTAAGTCCTGCACTGACGCCCCACTAAATGTTACATTCTTATTCTTATTTGATATAGGGGCGCTAAGTCCTGCACTGACGCCCCACTAAATGTTACATTCTTATTCGATGTGGAGCGCTAAGTCCTGCACTGACGCCCCTCTAAATGTTACATTCTTATTCTTATTTGATATAGGGGCGCTAAGTCCTGCACTGACGCCCCACTAAATGTTACATTCTTATTCGATGTGGGGACGCTAATTCCTGCACTGACGCCCCACTAAATGTTACATTCTTATTCGATGTGGGGGCGCTAAGTCCTGCACTGACGCCCCACTAAATGTTACATTCTTATTCGATGTGGGGGCGCTAAGTCCTGCACTGACGCCCCACTAAATGTTACATTCTTATTCGATGTGGGGGCGCTAAGTCCTGCACTAACGTCCCACTAAATGTTACATTCTTATTCTTAATCGATGTAGGAACGCTAAGTCCTGCACTGACGCCCCACTAAATGTTACATTCTTATTCTTATTTGATATAGGGGCGGTAAGTCCTGCACTGACGCCCCACTAAATGTTACATTCTTATTCGATGTGGAGCGCTAAGTCCTGCACTGACGCCCCACTAAATGTTACATTCTTATTCGATGTGGGGGAATGTTACATTCTTATTCGATGTGGGGGCGCTAAGTCCTGCACTGACGCCCCACTAAATGTTACATTCTTATTCGATGTGGGCGCGCTAAGTCCTGCACTGACGCCCCACTAAATGTTACATTCTTATTCGATGTGGGGGCGCTAAGTCCTGCACTGACGCCCCACTAAATGTTACATTCTTATTCGATGTGGGGGCGCTAAGTCCTACACTGACGCCCCACTAAATGTTACATTCTTATTCGATGTGGGGGCGCTAAGTCCTGCACTGACGCCCCACTAAATGTTACATTCTTATTCGATGTGGGGGCGCTAAGTCCTGCACTGACGCCCCACTAAACATTACATTCTTATTCTTATTTGACATGGGGGCGCTAAGTCCTGCACGGACACCCCACTAAATGTTACATGAAATATCAATTTAAAATAATTATATTACCACACTATAAATTTTTCATATATTATCAAGTCCATTTTATCGCTTCAGCCATATGTTCATACCAGCTATTAAGTTTTAATCTTGAAAAAAAATTCATAACCACACATCATGTCATTCTCTATGATCTAACATTATGTACACTAGTAAATACTATTATATCATATAGCATTTTAACTATGCCATAAAACACTTACCATCCTCCTTGATTCTTTTGCACAAATGAACCAATAAGTTCACCATTTTCCGATTTATAAACATGCATGTTGGGCTTTCCCTGAAAAATAATCATCGTAAAATGATGAAACAACATTACTTACATAATTATAACAATAATGCATGCAACTGTGTAAACGAAAGTATCAGCTAAATAAACTTAATTAGTTTCTAGCAAGTTAAAAAGTGTCCTATGTGGTTATCCAGGTCATAAGTTATTTCCATTCCAAATTTCACTCATATCAAATGAGCCATTACATCATGATGTAGTAAAAATAATACAAACACAAAGTCATTTACAAACTTTCATATTTTTTATTATAAGTTTTGATTTAATTTTATGGTTAAAATAATATGAGCAAAATCGTAAATGGGTTAATTAGTAAGTTCTCATTTGAAACCTATGTCAGTTACATAAGCCAAAGATTTGTTTTTTTTTTAATACAATCAAGTGACGAGGCGAGCATGCCTGGTGGTAAGAAATCCAGTATTTTGGCTTACTCGGGTCTTGTAAACTGTTCAATCAAATTAATGTACTATTCAATAGGTAATACCATCTACCAGGCCTTTACCTCGCCTGCCAAACAACATTGTTAAGGCAGTAGAAAAGATTAGCGTCAGACCGGAAAGGATAGTGATTGAAGAGGAGACCTACACTCAGCGGTGGTTTAATAGGTACCTGAGGATTTTCTTTAGTCATCAGAAACATTTCCCATATCATAAAATAGTTGTCCAGAGGAGAGAAAAACATATCTTTTATGTTTCCTTCAATGGTTGCTGCCACAGACCAGTCTGAACATCTCACTATCTCAGCCCTATAAACACATCAAGAAATAAATAAATAATGCTTCACACTTCCTCTGCAGTAATGGAGTAATGGAGTGGACGGGCCCAGCGTTTGCAAATCGTTCGAAATTAACAAGTCAACACAATTAAGCATACCTAGCTAAAAGTATGCATATTACATTTGCCAGAAAATAGAGATAGCGAATCTAATTTCTCTCTATATATATTAGTTTATTATTTTATGGTTAGGTAATATAAGTATTAGTATTGTTATTTTAAAATTGTTAAGTTAAGTTCTATGTCTGTATCTTGTAGTTATTTAATATTGCACACCCCATCTTCTATATGTTCTTCGAATCCTTTCCATCCAAAGGTTGCCTGAAAGAGATCGCTTTTAGCGATAAGGCCGCCAATTGTAACACTAGTTATAAGTTTCTTTTTTGTGTTGTGATCATCATGACTGTTATCATTTGTTTTGGTGTGTACAATAGAGTTAATCTATCTATCTATCTAATTACAGCATGACAAAAAGAGAAAACATGTACATGTATTAGAAGTTTGTATTGTCGTACGGCTCGCATGTCGCAAAAACAGAGTATGTCTGACGCGAGAGGAGAGCTGGCGCTCAACATATTGTCTTCAAAATCCGTGCGCTTATTTCCTGTCCATTCATTTTGTCATTGTCGCTGTCGTAGGGATGTCTTTGAATACACACTAGTCATAGAAAACTATCACCCATACCCAGTACTGATTATTGTATAAAACTGTGGTCTTTATCCTAGTTTTATATTATGGAACTTCAAAGAAAAAAATACTGAAATTCTGAATACTGAATCTGATCCAGGAGCTAGTTGTGCGCTGGGAAAGCAATTAGGTATCAGTTAGTTATTAGTATTTTTTTGTTATTCGATTATACTAACTTTTTATCTGTCCTATAAGCTAAGTAGGTTCCTTTAGGACTAAATACGATGCTGCGTATATTTGCAGTGGTTTCATCTCGCAAAGATTTTTCTCCATATGGTTCTTTGAACTCCACCAAAAATATGTTTTTGCTGGTTAGACCTGAAAATAGTACACAAACACATAACCTCACCGGTAACTTAATAATACTCTAATTATATTTAGATATTGTATTACCAGCAATATGCGGTGTACCCATGGTAGTTTGTTTACGAAACAAATTAAATTGGTATTTGTTATTCACAAAAAACGTAAGTTTATTGGTATTTTTTCGTCCAAACCATCTGCTCTGCCTGCGTATCAGTGTTGCCAAGTCGCTAAGACAAGAAGTGGCTTACTGGCTTATGGCTATGATCGTATTGATGGCTAATGCCATGGTATAATAAATAATAAAAATACTAGGTATAGCATTCCGAGTGACAAAGGGTCACGTGGGTGACACAAGCCTACGTCATCGACGTGAAATGACCAGTAGCGTGAACTCATAACTCCCTGTTCTCCGTATATTACCTGTGGGAATCCCATAAAACTATGTGATTTTGGATGAAACAATATTAATTCGTGTTTAACTTGAATCATTACGCTTGAGCGAACACGAAATGACAATTGAAATGATTTGTGTATTCTATAATTAATAAATTATTAACATTTTAGATTCCCAATTTTCCAATTTTGTTGCCTTAAAGTGGCAACTGGAGTGACGTAAGCAAATGTCACTCCCGGAATAGCAGACCTTGGTTTTATTGGATCATGGCTTATGCTAAGCATTTTTAATAAGTTGCCAGAATGTTTAGATTTTATTACAACTTACATAGCTTTTCAAAAATCTAAATCAGTTTTATAGTCTCAATTGTCAATAATTAATTTTAACAATACAATAATATAATTCATGTCAAATTAAATAAATAGTCAAAATATTATTAAATCTAAACAGATTGCGTCAAATTTGTCTATCGCCCAAACGTGCCCATTAGGATAGCTGCGTTCCCCCGCTGTATTGCGAGGAAAATCTGTTGCATAAGATATTCCCCGGACCGTGGGTCTCGACCTCAATCCCGCAGACGCCGACAAAGGTCTGCCACAAAGGTCTTCCACAAACTTCTTCGCTTCTGAACCCCACGGCCCCGCCACCTCCACAGCAAATGGCACGAAATCGTATGCCGATCCGATGCCGGCAGCGTATTTATGTATGATGCTTGCCCAGTGCGGCTGCCTCCGCACCCCCACCGGCAACCCGCTTGGTGTCCGGTCACTTACCATCAGAGCGCGAAAGGCCCAGGAGGTTCGAGCACACAAGGGACCTCTGCCCCAAAACGAGAGCTCTTCTAATCATCTCGTTGAGGGCGTGATGCCGAGGCCTCCTCCCGGCGCAACGAGTGCAGCTGAGACCGTGCAGGCCGTCCACTTCCACTCTCACCCCACAAACGCAGACGTGAGGCTCACATACTGCACAGCCGAGTCGGTATCCCGCTGTCGTCGGAGTCGTCGTCCAGCAGCGTGCCCAAGTGAGGAGATGGTAGCCCTACCATGACTTACTTATAAAAGAAGCTAATTTGTTATCATCATCATCACCGTTTTTCATCATAACGCGGCCAAAACAGCGGGGTGCATCTAGTTTTTTCTAATTGTTTGTAGTCGGTAATATAAGCGATGTCAATATATTCAGCAGCAGGTTAATCATGTAACTGATCGGGATCGCGATTCAGATACGAGTTGTCAAAAATTGACACTTGTCACTGTCACTGCCAAAACTCATTTGACCTGCAGTGTCAGGGCAGGGCAGGACGAAACGCCAAATGACCGACGGATTTGCTTAACTTAATTAAGGAAATCAATGCATTCGTTTGATAACGATAGCGAGAGAAATCCCTCCGTGATACCGTGAAGCTGTGACAGTGACAAGTGACAACTCGTATCCGAATCGCAATCCCGTAAAGTTACATGATTAGCCTGCAGCTTTAAAGGATTTGATTCCTCCCTTTCAAAACATGATCACTTTTTGAGAAGATATTTTGAGCTTAGATAATCGTGTTCAATGTGAGGTGTCTGTTCCTTAGTCTGTGACAGTGAGTTTATTGTAATTTGTCATGTCAATAATAGAAATATGCTAAAATTATAGCATTTTTTTTATTTGTGGCTAAGGTAACTTTAAAAGTAGCCAGATCTAGCTAAGAAGTCGCTAACTTGACAACACTGGCGTAGGTCCGATCTGACGTCAAAAATAATTATTGTTTGGGAGTTTTGGCGGGAACACGGAAAAATCATGTCGTTGCATTCTATTATTTTCTTAAACTTGGGTATTTTCGCGAATTAATGATTAAAAATGGTGGTGTTTTATTCATTGAGTGTTGAATTACATGCACGAGTGTGGGCAAGTGATATAATATGGGGAAACATGTCTTTTTGTGTTGTTTTCAAAACTCCGTATAAGCTCATAGTAAAGTCGCCACAACTTTACTAGGGCATGACTTGGACTCGACTATGACTAATTTCGTGTGACTGACTGTGATATCATTACATATTTGACTTGATTTACATATAAATACTTGAAAAAATCATAAACTTGACACTGGCAGAATGCACAACGTGCGATGCCAAGAACTAAGAAAAAAAAAATTATTGTTTGATAACCTGTTTTGACATTGACAATCCATTTCAAAGTTTTTTTTTCTTTTCTTAGTTATTGGCATCGCACGTTGTGCATTCTGCTAGTGTAACGTTTATTAATTTTCAAGTTTTTTTTATTAAAATCAAGTTAAATATATCATGAGCATCTACGGAGTTTTGAAAACAACATGAAAATACATTTTTCACCACATTATATCACTTGCCCACACTCGGAATTCAACACTCAGGGCCTTACTTAAAAAAACTTTTCAACCGTTAGTCACTGCTTAAGATGCTCTGCCATCTACTCTCTGACGTGAAGTTGCGCGTGCCAGAAAAGGACAGAGAAGTTTAAGCAGTGACTAAGAAAATCGAGATTATTTTAGGTAAGGCCGTCAATGAATAAAACACCACCATTTTTAATCATTAACGGCTTTACCTAAAATAATCTCGATTCTCTTAGTCACTGCTTAAACTTCTCTGTCCTTTTCTAGCACGTGCAACTTCACGTCAGAGAGAAGATGGCAGAGCATTTTAAGCAGTGACTAACGGTTGAGAAGTTTTTTTAAGTAAGGCCGTAATACGCGAAAAAACACAAGTTTAAGAAAATAATAGAATGCAACGACATGATTTTTCCGTGTTCCCGCCTAAACTCAGACAAAAAAGCTTGTGATCCTTCAAATTTTTTTTTAAGTTTGACTATCATTTGAAACCTGCGGCTTGCCTGCCTGCAGCAGTGGAAAAGGAAACGTAGAAATGTGGCGGGAACACGGAAAGATCACGTCGTTGCATTCTATGAATTTCTTAATCTTGTGTTTTTTGCGAGTTAATGATAAAAAATGGTGGTGTTTTATTCATTGAATGTTGAATAACATGCACGAGTGTGGGCAAGTGATATATTGTGGTGAAACCTGTATTTACGTGTTGTTTTCAAAACTCCGTAGAAGCTAACAGTAAAGTCGCCACAACTTTACTAGGGCATGACTTGGACTCGACTACCAGAGACCAGAGAAATTACTGGTTATGAAGAGATTTAACATTTACAGCCTTACCTAAAATAATCTCGATTCTCTTAGTCACTGCTTAAACTTCTCTGTCTTGTTCTTGCATGTTACACTTCACGTCAGAGAGAAGATGGCAGAGCATCTTAAGCAGTGACTAACGGTTGAGAAGTTTTTTTAAGTAAGGCCCCTAATATCTCAGGGTGACGGGCGCAGTGCAGTGCGGTGCACGATTGTACAGTGCCAGAAAGTTCGCAAGTTCACAATTATAGCACTGCTACTGTTAGTGGCAGGCGTGACGCTTACCACCAGGTGAACGTCATGCTCGTCTCGTAACTTAAAAGAATTTAAAAAAATAAGTTTTTCATGACATTATTTGACTTGATTATAATATAAAAACAAGAAAATTCATAAACTTGACACTGATAGAATGCATAACGTGCGATGCCAATAACTAAGAGAACTTCTCAACCGTTCGTTAGTCACTGCTTAAGATGCTCTGCCATCTTCACTCTGACATGATGTGTAACATGCAAGAACAAGACAGAGAAGTTTAAGCAGTGACTAAGAGAATCGAGATTATTTTAGGTAAGGCTGTTAGAGCGTAAGCGGATCTTCCATTCTCCTTGGCATGCAGTCCTGCAGCAAGTGTTTAACTTCTCCATGGCCGGCAGAATAAAAATAAAAAAAAACCTACCAAAATACCAAAATGGCGACACGGTCAATGGCAATGGCGGGTTTGATCTTTGTTGTTTTGCGCTTTTCGGTGAAATCGTCAAAATAACATTGTTCTCTTATTAACAGCAGTCAGCAGCATTATTCAATGTTTAGTTCGAAAAGTCTGTTGCTGAAGCGAACGCCTGAAAATGGAACGGACCGCGAGAACTTCCTCTCATTGCTAGTAGATGAATTCTTGCATTCTACTTCGTATGGTAAATGACCTTTATTTCGTATTGTTCATAATAGAATTTGAATAAAAACTTAATTTCACAGTCAAAAAGAAGCTTCAAATTTATTTTGACCTTTCAACAATCTGTCCTTGACAATAACATTCAATTTTATTGGTAGTATTTTTATTTTCAGACGCTAAATGCCAAGTTCTTGCTAATTTGGCCAATTTCGCATACGACCCCATTAACTACTGCTATATCAGGGATGTCGGTGTCTTAGACATATTCCTGTATGTGGTAAAGAACCAAACTGATCAGAAATTACTGCGGTTTGCTATTGCTGGAATATGTAACTTGTGTTTAGGTGAGTACAACAAACTCCAAGCATTGTTGAGGTAGGTACCTAGGTAGGTACAGTACCTATTAAGTCAAGCTTAGTTTAACCCAGAGCCTCCTCTTCCACTTCAAGGAGATTAATTAGCTCAGGTAGGCACTGGCAGCGGGATATGCACAACCACCACCATTTCGAATAACAATAAGAACTTGTGTTACTTGTCAATTTCATTTGAGCTTTAATTGAAGTATCTGTGTGATGATATGAGATGAGTAATATGATTGCTTATCCACCAGGCTTGTTCTTAACAGTTCCATTGTAACTCTTTTGAAAATTATTGTTATTATAATTCTAAACTTTTTCTAAACATAGTCTCTTGTAATTCCAGATCCAGAGAATTCTCAGTATGTTGTGATCAATTTGGGAATAACACCTATAAAAGCTCTGCTTGGATCTGGCAACTGTGACATAATAGCCGACACGATCACAACGCTGATATATCTTCACAGTGAAGATACAGATAACGAAATAAATAGCACAGAAGTCATACAATTTATGAAGCAACAGGCTTTATCTGATGATAAAAATCTAGTCAACCTGGCGACTATATTTTTACAAGATGTCTGTAAGATAAACAAGACAGCATAAATAAATATCAATCTAGAAGCGAATATAAAAAAATGAGTAAAATGCTGTCAAATCGATTCCCATACATTGTTGTTAACAACAAAAACTATCAGAAAATTTGCAAGATACATACAACAACTTTTAGCAACACTGCTTTTAAAGCGGGAGATAAGATAAGAATACAAAAGACTCTAACGCAGAAAGATTTGGATGCATTCTCAAACCTAACAAGCGATCATAACTACTTACATCAGAATAATGGGAACAAAAGGCCAATAGTACATGGAGCATTATTGAACGGGCTGGTCGCAGGGCTCATTGGGACTCATTTGCCGGGCCCGGGCACAGTACTAGTGTCTCAAACTATGAAATTTCCAAACAAATGCTTTGTTGGTGAGAAATTGACTATAAGTGTTGAGCTGGTCGATGTGAGAAAAATACTCAAAGTTAAGTTCTTCTGTATCGTCGAAGAGGAAAAGAAGGTTGTTTTTGAAGGAGAGGCCAAACTGGTGTTGGCCAAAGACTGTTAAGAGTGGAATACTCGAGTTGGCATGATGCACTCATTTCAAATCTCTAAGAGCAGATAATGGTAAAGAGTTGAAAAAGTTTCCTTGCTCAGCTTTATTTGAATATTTTATTTTGCATTCAGAGATATTCTAAACCACTGTGCTGTATTAAATATAAAGCATGTATCTCAAAACACTGAAGCATCTGTGAGTTTTTTCTAATGTTACACCTGAGATAAGATAAAATAATCCAATAATAATTTATTTCTAGTTATAAGTTAACTAAGAACAGAACAGTTGAATATTTATTATATAAAATAGTAATAGATAAGAATATAAATGATAAAGTATTATGTCACGTTGTGCCAATCAAACTGAAATTCAGTGATTATTAAAAACTTTGAAGTACAATTTAGTTATAAAATAGATTTATTGTTTATTTCAGTAATTACGAAATTAAATTTCTAATTTAAAAGTCGGGCTGCTGTGTTAAAATCTGTCCATTCAACAAGTCCATTATTATACAAATTGTCTAAAAATTAAGACTGATAGGCTATTTTAAACAACTGCTGTCTTGATCTTATTTCGTGGTTAACCACAACTCAGTGGCTTGCATAAATATTCAGTATGTGATCGTCTTCGCAAATTTGAGGACTTGTAAGAATAACATAATTCTAAAGAAAGAAGTTGATTCTTCCGTTTTGAAGCAATACTTTATAAGCACTATCCAGTTAATTCGTAAGATATTAAATATTATGGACTATATGGAAATTAAGACAGCTATGAAAAATGTCCAAACCATAAGTAGTCGTAGTAACTATTTTACTAGTATGTGCTTTTAGATGCAACACTTGTAGCAAGCTGAATCGGGCATTATTATAACCACAGATTAAGGAAAGTGATTATTTCGTAATTTGCTGTCTTTGTAAAGTATGTCCATAACTAAAAACTACTGCGTTAAGGCCGGTTCACACATATCAGTGAAGTCACAGTTCCGACAGTACTGGCACAGTGTGAAATATTCTTTCATACATTCTATATGAATGCATCCCCACTGGATGCAATGCATTTGTATAATGGACGATTTCACATTTTGGACGTTTTACTAGTAAGTCATTTTGCCACTCAAGACATTGTCACCATGTAGACGTTTTCACGTGCCGACGTTCTGCAAACATAGTCATTTACCCTGATAGTCCTTTCAATACGGAGCCGTTAGTTGAAGTATAAACCTTTCCTCTAACCTGATATCTTTTAAATATCTTTGGCTAATCTGTACCTTAAACCAGAATTATTACGATTTTACGTCATAACAAGGTTCAGTCGTAACTTGATGTATATGAGGCAGGCCTGTTCAGGTACATAGCTACATAAACGTAGTTATAATTTTAATGCATTTTGGATATACCTATTATTAAGTACTATCTTGAACAAGATTTAAAAGCCTTATTTCTAGCGATTATAATAATTATTGTTGCCTTGTTTATAAAAAAAAGTTGTTATTTTCTTTGTTTTATGTAATTTTTTAATGTATGTGATTTATGAAGTGTATTAAAACAATCCGTTTTATCTGAAGCATGTAATTTTTGTATCATTAAAAACTGTTTTAATTTAATTTTATGTTTAATTTTTTTATATTGGCTCTTTGCAATTTTTCAAATGAGTCGGTTTCAGAATTTTTGTAGGATCTCGTTTTTAAGATTTTTCGTTAATAGTATTATTGTTGAATTGAAATTATATCAGCTTTATGATAAGTTTTTAAAAACTCGCATAATTTATGAATAGATGATAATAAAATTATTATGTAGTGTTAATATTTTCGAATTTTATAAAAATTAATTATTAGGACGCTAGAAATGCTTAGAAAAGTAGAATCGTTATTTCTAAGTGCATTAATAATGTTTACAATGTGATTTGGATTCATTCACTAGGTAATCGAGAAAAAAACCTTTGCTATACAGGGTTATTGATAACTATCAACAACGTATAAGATCAACTTCTTCACAGCCTAACAAATAACTTTTGTTCTATGAGTTACACAAATAGAACAGCATTTCTCAAAGAAATTATTTAACCGAGAGTAAATTAACATTTTATTTTCCACGGAAGAGCTGTCCTTTCTTCGCAAAGTTTAAACGTGAACAAAAGTTGTTTGGTAAGTTGTACAAAAGTGTTTTTTTTCTTGAGAGGTAGTTAACTAGTTATCAATAACCCTGTATAAATACTGATGATATTCTCGACTGCGCGCTGTACATTTCGTTGCTTTAGGGTCAATTCACAATGAGGTCTTAAGGCCAGTTCACAGCGCCAACCACTTAGTGCCAAAAATCTAGCTTTTTAATCGTGTTCGTCTCATTGCTACATTGACGAAGGCGCGTTTCCGCTGTTATCTCGATGTAACAGCGCCATCAGCAGAAAGTAGCACAAATACTATAGAAAAATACGCAGGTAACAAGAAGTTTTTTTTAAAACCGTTTGTGCCCGATACGACGTCTGTTTTCACCCATTTTTCTATCAAGTACAGTAAGTTAGTTATTTAAGTTGTTTCCTAAATTTTTGGATAGTTTTTGTGCTAGGAGTAAGTACCTCTAAATTTGCCAGTATGACGGAAGTTAGAAGGAATATTCGGCTAGTGTTGTCGATTCTGTTGCACCGCTCACTAAACTAATCTGACAGGACTAAAATTATACGCGTCTCATTTCATTTCAATATGTTAGAAAAAGATGTCAACAGGTTTCGTCCTGTCAAATTAAGTTTCATTTAGTGAGCGGTGCAACAGAATCGACACCAGTGTCAATTTATTTATATCTTTGATCGGTGTTTTGTCAATTTTAGTGGTAAATAAAATTATCAGGATCCTCTACTTGTGTAAGAAAATAAATTTCTCTAACATAACGAATACTTATTTGTTTCCATTCGGTTATGCAATCATATCTTCATTTTCATTAATTTTTTCACGTAAGTATAATAAAGGACATCTAAATAACACTCGATTAAACGCTATTTCACGAAATGATCAAACCACTTATACCTACGCATACTAAGGTGATTAAATAAATCGTTAAGATAGCTATGGCGAAGCAGCGCGGATCCAGAATTCCTTCAAGGTACAGTACCTGGGTACTTGGTACCTGGGTAGGTCCTTAAACTGCAACCAGACCCACCGGAGGATAGGCAGCAGCGTCCTCTTGGCTAACGGTGGTGAGCATTCTGCGATCCCCAAGCCGCCTGCCAAGCGTGTGTTATGGCAACACCCTTCCATTGGGAGGCCTTCGTCTTGCAGTGGACGTCTTATGGCTGAAGACGACGACGACGACATTACCTAATAATGACACTATCTAGTTTGACCACGAGGAGTAGAGGAAGCCCAAAAAAGAGGGGGGCACGTAATAATGACAAAACAGGGGGGGTTAACAGCACCCAGCGTATCCGCGCCTGGTCGCCAAGCGTATTTCCAAAACGGTGCACCTGATTTTTGCCTTACCTTGCTTAAGTAGTCATTGCCCTAAGGACATTTTCCATACACATGGCCTAGTATTAGCCTTGTATGAAATACGCCAAAGTCTCATGCCTTTATTACTAGATGCTCCAACAAAACTTAAATAAGTAATACGTATTACGTAAGTGTTTTGTCGATTTCTTAGTTTGAAAAAAGAATACAATACACTTTTTAACTAAAATAAGGTTCGTAATAGGTATATAAGTACGTAAGTGTTTTGACAATTTCTTAGTTTGTAAAAAGAAGACAAAACACTTTTTTAACTAAAATAAGGTTTTAATAGTACATTATGATACAAGTGTGCTATGTTGGTCATTACACTAGAGGCGGTATTATGCGCGCGAGCCGCAGGCGAGCGCGATAAGGAAGCCGAGAGCGTAATGACTAATAGCACAAGAGTTCCATACGACTGTTTTCGTCACACTTGCGAGGAAAAAACATTTTTTTTTGATAATAATCAACCACACAGCGAAAACGTCAACAAACATTTGCGGAAAATGGCGCCCAAATCAGTAATGCGCGCGCAGGTTGACATTTACTTCAGCGGCATAAGAACTCTTTGTTGGTATTACAAAAAAACTGTAAGTATTACCCGGCTATATTAAGAGTGCTTCGTATACGTACGTCTTATTGCAGTCACGTACAAACTTGACTTTACCGGGTTATACCTATTATAGCACCATGTGCCGTAATGTAAAGTAAAAAGCACGCGTGCGTAATAGCTTGGATTATGAGCCTAAAACCGATGCAATAAGATCCACTTTACGAGCAAGTGTGATGAAAAAGAATACAATACACTTTTTAACTAAAATAAGGTTTTAAAGACGGTTTAGTGTTTATGCATAAGACGGTTAAGCTTTAGTTCCTTTGCTCTCAAATAATGTTTGAAAGAAGGATATAATGAAGTAGGCACCAACCCACTTTATCTCTTATCTCCAATTGCAAGAAAAATGCAAAGCATTTATTCGATAAGGATCTCAATATCATCTGCAGACACGTTTGCATCTGAACGTTTAACTCATCGCATAACATTCACGTATCTATAGTTTTACACATTTTTAGCACGTACTTAATATACAATATATCACTAAGCAAAATAGCAGAATAAGCACGATATGGGTTGGCTCGAAGTAGTTTATATAGTGGCAGGTCAAGTTCAGTGTACTAGTTTTGCTGCTGCAGTTGAAAGTGGAGTGTTAAATTTCTTGCAAAGGCTTGTTGCTCCGTGGGTTCTCCATGATGCGTGGTTACTACGTGCTGGTGCTGACGTGCCTGGTGCTCGCGACCACCGTCGAGGCCCTGAGGAAGCTCAAGCGGGAGCAGTTCGAGTCACCTGAAGACGGGGACGCAGATCCTGACATCGACCCTGATGCTGATTATGATGACGTAAGTACTTTACTTGTTCGGACCTGGGTATGTCCTTAAACTGCAACCAGACCCACGGGAGGACGGGCAGCAGCGTCCTCTCAGTTAACGGTGGTGAGCATTCTGCGATTCCCAAGCCGCCTGCCAAGCGTGGGAATTATGGCAACACCCCTCTATTGTCCAGCAGTGGACGTCTTATGGCTGACGGCGAAGTACTTTACTTATCTAAACCTGTAGTCTGAGTTTATTATAGAGGTAGCGGTCTAGGCGGCGATTGTTACTATATTGACACACTTAATGTTTACAATAGGTATATGGCTTACCTACATAATAATAAGTAACATACTATTATTATTAATAATAAGTATAATATTGTTTTACGTGCCTGCGTGCTACTTTAGCCCCGCTACGCGGAACGAAAGGAACCACTTCCTCCCTGCAGCGGCACGTAAAATCGTATATACACATCCGGGGAGCAAGTAAAGAAGCCTCAGGTCTCATGACATGAATAACCCGACATGAGAATATACGTACATGAAATCTGAGACATTCTTTACTTTTGCTCCCTAGGTGAGTAATCTATTACTGTTCGACGGTAGCTTGCGAACCGTGGATCTGAAATTGTGTAGATAAATCGACCTACAATGAATATGAAGTTCGAATATGAACTACATTTATCAACGTGCTCGGAAGATATGACAGTCACGAGGTCTTAGTTCGCTGCGAACTACTAGTATTAAATGCCTGTGTGACCAATGTGTTGCTTTCTCCGGATTACAGTATACAGGGGGATTTTAGAGGGTACAATATCCCACATTATACCTCTAATACACCCATGAGAGCATCCTAAAAAAATCTTCAAAATCTTACCTTAAGCATGCCATTTGCTATTTACCCAGTGCCGTAAATAGGGCGGTGGCAGCGGTGCCCAGGCACCGGGCACAGGGGTGTACAATAAAGTGTTTCTATCTATTATATAGAACTCGCACCGAGTGCATAAAAGGCTAGTTACGGCACTGAATGTTATTGTAACTTATCTTTTTATTTAATTTCAGGTAGACCCGTGCCAATGTGGCGTGTTCATGTCCCAGCAGGTTGGCATGAAGCTAGGCCGCCGTAGCCGTCCGCGCGGTCCCCCGCAGGGAGAGCCGGTGGTCACGTACGACACTGATGAACCCAGCCTGCCTTGTGGGGGCAGCGGCAACAAGCACTGCATCAGCAACTGCCTCGACGTGGTAAGTTACTACCAGATACGCTTCAAGCGATGCGATCTATGATGGAGCACGCTTGCCTAAAAGAAAGCGATTCACTCGCGACTTGAAGATCCAAAGGTTGTATGTATCGGAAAAGCCCAGCTCGAAAAGCGCATTCCACTGTTTAATAGTTCACGCAATAAAAGTGGAATCAAAAGTTTCGTGTGCATGAAGGAGGTTCAAAGCGCAAAGGATTCGCTTCGTATAAACTTTACTAGTTGTCTCCTGGGACTTCACGCCATAAGTAGGAAGAATTGTAGGCAAAAATATAGGATAACGAAGGGCCCTGACTCCCAACTTAAAAAAAAAACCATGAAAGAGGCCTTGAAACTATGTCCATTATATTACTATTTACTCATTTATTCTGTGCTATGACTCTTTCTGCAGGCGTGTGCTAACTTGCTAAGCCCGGGGCTCAATTTTATAATTGTTTCCGCACGAGAAGAGATTAGAATGTTAATCTGTGAACGAAAAATTCATGCATATTATGATTCAAGCTTTGAATTTGAACCCCATATCTTTCGGCGTAAGTCGTCTATTTTACCTACGCCTATGCCATAGGGCATAAAGTGCCTGCCCAAAAACTCTTCGTAATGACTTGCATACTGAATGTGTCGAAAAACTAGCAGCGTCCCGCGTTTCCACCCGCTTTCCTAAAGGAACCGCAATATCCGGGATAAAAAGTAGCTTTTGTGTTAATCCAGATTATTCGCACCATGGCATTTCTTCTGTCTACGTTGCTAGGCGGTCCTCTTTTGCAGGATTTCGTCTAAGTAGGTAGCAGATATAGGTCGAGTTTATTGTGTTATTGAGTATTGAGTTATTCTGCCACCAAGCAGTAGTGTGCAAACATTACTGTGTCCCGGTTTGAATGTTATTGTAGCTAGCGAAATTAGAGGGCTAATGAAACTTACCTTAGAATGTCTTACAGTAATGAGCGCCTTAATGCGTTGATGCATGCATACGGTTAAGTGACGAGACGAGCAAGACTTTCACCTGGTGGTAAGCGTCACGCCTGCCACTAACAGTAGCAGTGCCAGAACGAATAATAATTTGTTTGTTTGTTTGTGTGTAATTTGGTTTGTTACTCAAAGTTCTAGGTATACCGCTGTTATGGTTTTACTCAAAATTCTACTCTCTTTCTTTCTTTCTAGGTACATCGATGCTACGCTCATGGTTTACATACATTTGGCGTATCTAGGGCGATCTTCTAGGGCCCTGGGCTGCGATGGCAAATGAAGCCGACTCAACGCCCAATTTAGTTAATATGACCAGCCTAGAATTTCGAATAGATAGCTCAACATCCTGGGGAGGGCACTAGACCATTCTGGGGTGGGCACGGCAGACCCGGCCCCTTATATGTATACGCCCATGTGTACTTATAAATATATACTCTCCTAATGAAAAGATCATTATTTGTTGAAAAAATGCAGTTTAGCTCACAAATTTTTCCTTCACCGATAAGCCAATTAAGTTAGCTACATTTTTAATTTAATGTCCCCAGATCCTCAAATACCTGCCGAAAGCCGGCCCCGTGATCTGCGGGGCGGTGGAGAGGGATGTTCACAGGGAGAAGGCTTTCCTGTTCATCAAGAACTGCGGCGGCGAGTGGATCCCTACCAGTTTCTCGGCTGGAAAGGAGTTCTGTTGTACGGATGGCCAGTATCATAAGTGCTAGCACGGTTCTCTTCTCTCTTTGGCAAAAGATAAACTCAATATGCCAGACCTGGCAGACATTTTTACCTGACCTCAACAAGCAATTTCTTTTTAGTCAACCGACTTCTGATGCAAAATGCGCCATTTTTATTTCGATGACTTCCGGTTATTTTGATTTAAAAAACAAACAGGCAAACTTTGACTGGCAAACCAATTTTGATGAAATATCTATAGGACCAACCTGAAAGTACACAACTTATCCTTTCAAAGGAAAAAATAATTTTCCAGATCTGTTTTATAAATGACGAAGTGGATGAAGAGACGCATGAGTTCTGAGGAAGAAAGCATAACAAAACATACAACTAAATATATATATCTATCTTTATATACCTTTTTTTTTTTTTTTTTTTTTTTTTTTTAAATAGAAAACCTCCTCCTTTTTTGTAGTTGGTTGAAAGCTTGGAGGATCTAGCTCTCGGCTGGGTTATAATCAAAGGTTGAAAGGGAGAAAAAAATCTCATTTAGATTAGTTTTTTTTAGTTTTCTTAGATTTTTGTTATTATGTTATAATACCTTACTAGCTTTGATTAGGTACGAGATCTAGATCCTCCAAGCTTACTATGAAACGAATTAAATGACGCGGCTTAAATATAAGGATCAATCTCAGTAGATACAGGAGCCAGATCCACGATGGATCTAGTGAGTTTTTATTTTCTCATTTGATCTATTTTCAAAGATGTGAAACAAAATATATCTGATGAGATTGTTTTGTTTCCGATAGATCCATTTTAAATATAAGTATACTGCGGTAGCCAAATAGTTTTTTTTAGATATACAAACTCTTTGGGAGCCTATTGGGAGAAGACTCGCCTCGCAAACATGAGGTCGTGGATTCAATACCGGATTCCAATGCTATTCTTAGGAATTAACGTACGGATTTTTTAATTCATACAACTGGCTTTTCGGTGAAGGCAAACAGCGTGAGGAAACTTGCATATTATTATATCCGCAGAAGAAATTCAATGGCATATGTGAATCGGCTAACCCGCACCTAGCCTAGTGGTGGTTTTTTATTCCCACGATTAACTTTGTTAGGGAACCGACCTATTTGAAATTGGGTTAATTCAAGATAGGTAATTATTATTGAACCTAAGATCTTGGAATAGCTTGCTGCCTTTATCATAGGTTAAAGTAACTGACCTACTGTTTAATTTATCGAATGCAATGTATATATGCCAATCGCAGTGACCCATCCTTGACCGAACATATAGCTAGACTTTAATTATAGGATTAGCCAGACATAGCTATGCCTATAATATACGTATCTGGCCACAGGGTTATACCAGCGGTTAGGATTTATCCGGACAGTGCCCGAATGTTACCCATTCTGTCTGGTCTTTGTTTGGCTTTATTTTGGGGTGGCTCGGGCAAAGCTAATCTCAGATGGCGCCACCATCGCTGGTGCTTGTCATTGATGTTTATTTTGAGTTTATAAACTTTGATCGTGAATGAAACTCACGAATTATCGGAGCGCTAAACGCGTTATCGGAGATTTCCTGATTTTTTATCATGTCTGATTTTCAGATCATACATTATAATTGGAAAATTATGTAAGTACCTACCTACAATACATGCGTAAAAAAGAACTTAACTTAGTCTACCGACACAGCCTACAATTATTTGAACTATGACTTTAATTACTACACTTAATACTTTAAAAAAAATATCTAACAACCGACTTCAATTTCTTCAACTACCTGGATCACATATTTTTTCCAGTTATTTTGATATGAAAACGAAACTACTGAACCGATTTCTTTTTTTTTTTATGGGATTACCTCTGAAGTATGATCTACGAAACAAAAAAGAATCATCTAAATCGATTCATAATTGGCAGAGTAATCGCATAACATACATACAAAAAAAAAGCATACAGTCGAATTGAAAACCTCCTTTTTTGAAGTCGGTTGAAAAACACAGTCGAATCGAGAACCTTCTTTTTTCAAATTGGTTGAAAAAATAATATAATTTATTACAGACACGATTTATTGTTTATTATCTAAATATTATTATGTTGTTTGACAGCCTGGCTCATTGTAAACTCGCCCCAAAGTTAATTCGCCACATTTAAAAAATATGTGTAAGTTGCCTGTGTAATGTGTAAGTCCCCATTGAAGCAGTCTTTTGGTAAAATCAAATCAGGACAAATAGAACAAACGGAAAATGCCTAGGTTATTGTTAGGACTATTAAAATAGAGAGACGAGAAACTCCACATGCAAATATTACGTGTACTAACTTCGAGTAAGTCACAACATCACAAAATAGGTTATTAATATTATGGTACATACTTTTAATTTATAGTTACTTATGCAATTAGGTATAGAGCCATTTATATATTGCATACTTGCATCTTCTATTGTTATTAATAAAAGCTAAAAAAATATACAAATTGTTTTAATCACGTAGGTACTTACCTATTTTTTGCAATTTATACCCTCGTGTTTAGTACTTAGTTATATACAGGGTTAGTTCTAATCAGTTAGCATCCTTTTAAGGGCATATTCTGTACATCAAAATAAACAACTTTTACTATGGGGCTAACATTGAGATCGCGAAAAAAAAACACAACACCATACAAAAAGTTCATCGACCGTGGGCAAAATGTATGGAACAGCTGATATTTTTGTCGCGATTTCAATGTTGGCCCCATAGTAAAAGTTGTTTGTTTTGATGTACAGTATATGCCCTTAAAAGGATGCTAACTGATTAGAAGTAATCCTGTATAGCTGGGAGAAAGAGTGATGTCAAAAGGCAAAACTAGTTTAAAACCCTTAGGCGTCAATAAATAATCGCTCGGGAACGTCTTTATGATAAGTCAAAAACACGTTGTGATAATAAGACGAATGACAGATGGTGTAATATAGGCTATTTCAAGTTTGGGATAAATAGGAAAGTATCGATGTAAAAAAAAGATGAAACATCTTATTATTATCACAGTTATATGCTGAGAACGTAACAACCCAATCGATTGATCGATTTTGATTTTGCGTTATCGATTCGCTACAAAATCCTGTACACACTCCGAACATGGGCGCGACATGCGAGAACTGTGCGTCAGGGAGTGCCTTATCCGCTGACCTGGTTTCACTCGATTAAGACGGCCGTCAATGAAGCCCCCTTATCAAGGACTAGTGTTGTAAGTACTCACTCATATGGGGTACTTGGCTACCTAGACGAGCTAGTGCGGGTGCAGGGGAAGGGAGAGGCGAGGGGGGGAGGGACGTGACCCGGATCGCGTAGGGTGAACAACCCCGCCACGTGCCACTTTCTAAAAAGAAACGCGTCGCCCGCGCATCCTTGCGGCCCGGCGCTGGATCACTATGAGGTATGAGGTAACGTTTGTTTGGCATCTAGCAACTGGATGGAAATAGATCCTGGGAAACTTTATTTCAGATTAATTAGATACGAACACGTGTGCGAATGATTAAAGTTATTTTTTATTAAAATTCGGACCAGCAGTGTTTAATTCGAGTTTATTGGGTAGGTAAACATACATTTTTATTAATTTGGGAATTATTTTCGATACCTAGATTTGTGGGTTCCGGATATGGGGAACCATTGATGAACTTTCCTATATGCACGTGGTGAGACTTACGGTCTTATGCATAAAACAGTAAACCTATTTTAGTTAAAAAGTGTTCTGTCTTCTTTTTTCAAACTCAATTCGTAATTCCATTTTAACTAAAATAGGTTTAAAAGGGGTTTAGTGTTTTATGCATTAGACGGCAATAATATCTATTTACTTGTACATAAAGAAGAGGAAATGTCACCGCATTGTTTTATTTTCCAAAGCTTGTGTTTTTTCGAGTGTTCATGTATAAGAATGGTGGCGTTTTATTCATGTGCCGATTGACGTGCATGAGTAAAAGGCAAGTGATATGTGGTGAATCATTGTTGTTGTCAAAACTCCAAAGAAACTTGTAGCAAAGTTGCCACGACTTTACTATGGCCGTAGTACTATTATTTTCTTCTGTACTATGGCACATGATTGAACTGGACTTGATCGTGACCACGGAATACATTTATAGGACAAGTACCGTGACTTACTGTGTGTGACCGTGAATGACTGCGACTAGGACTCATTTGACTGGAGAAAGATCAATGAAGAAATATTATGTATGAAATAGTTGTATAATTTTAATGGTGCAAACGATATAAAACAGTTGCATCTGCACCATTGATGGTGCAAGTCAATGGTGCACACGGTACGAGGTGCAAACGCAACTAGCGTTTGCCCAATTAATGGTGCAAATGATACAAAGCAGTTGCATCTGCACCATTGATGGTGCAAGTCAATGGTGCATACGGTACGTGGTGCAAACGCAATTAATGGTGCAAACGATACAAAGCAGTTGCATCTGCACCACTGATGGTGCAAGGCAATGGTGCAAACGGTACGTCGGGATCTTATCTACTAGGTATATGTATTGCGACTGAAGGATTTTAATCAATAGCCATAATTAAACTCATTTCACCTGAGATTACAACGGACCGGTGAGGTTAAAATCCGTATTTAGTCTAATCAGAAAGCGGAATCACCTACGAGTACGTGAACGTAAGTCCAGATAATTTTGAAAAAATATGTATTCCGTGTATTTATCTCAAGAAAAAAAAAAGTTGAATACCCATCGTCAGTCACGGTTCAAAGACCTTAAAATTACTTATTAAGTACACTAATATTAGAGCTGTGTTCGGAGTTTCTTTACGCGATAAAATCCGGAACGAGGATATTAGCTATAGAATCAAAGTCACCTACGTAGCTACTTACATATCAGGGTTTGCAAGTAGAAGTCGGCAATGGACAGGCCACATCGCTCGAAAAACTGATAACCGACAGGGAAGAAAGGTTCTGGAGTGGTGACCACGAACCGGAAGACGCAGCGTATGTTGGCCTCCCACTAGGTGGACCGACGACATTGGGAAAGTCGCGGGCAACCGGTGGATGCAAATGGCAGGTTGTCGTACAGTGTGGCGGTCTAAGGGGGAGGCTTTCGTTCAGCAGTGGACGTCTTATGGGTGATGATGATTATAAATGCAAAAGTGTGTTATATTTGTTATTCCTTCACGCTGAAACGGCTGAATGGATTTGGAGGAAATTCGGTAGAAGCTATACTGTGTATTGAACCAGACCATTATCGAGTTGATATCAGAAAGCTTTTTGAAAGACGACTTATTCACAGAACCTCGTTAGTTGCATGGACGTCAGGTACATCGAAATCGAATCTTTGAAAAATTGAACTAGTTATTGAACTATTTTAAAATGTAAGATAAGTTTCTATGTATTAAGTGATCCCAAGACTGAGTCCCATCCACCCCGGTGAATACCTATAATACCTATACAGCGAGGCGCTATATATAGGCAATATGTCGGGTTAATGATCTGTAACCATAAAAATAAAGATAAAAAAATATATTCGCGAATAAAAAATCCGATGTTACATACAAAAAGTTCATCAACGTTGGACAAAATGTATGGAACATCCACATCTGTTTTTTTTACATCCGATACGAAACGGAGGTACGGTACGGGCACAAGAACATATCTGGGCGCCGCTTAATAAGACCTAAAAGTTAATCTTACCTAGTGATAAATCTGTCTATGGTACCTAATTACGTTTGCATACTCAGCCAAAATGCCCTGTTTTTATAATAACTACTTACGGTTTCTCCATCCCCATTTCTATGTTTCATTCTCTTTCTTATGGCTGTAGAAAGATGTTAGCAACGACCGAGCTCAATGGGGCACCTTGAGAAAAGAGAGAAGAGGCCGATTTCCAGGAGAATATTTATGATAGGCTGATTATGATGATGGTGTCTCTATCATCGGTAATATTGAAACATTTGTGTTTATTCCTCATCGATTAGGTCTGTACTGTCTAGGCGTGTCAATACCGCGTTCCCAGAATCGAGGCAGCCACGGGTGCCCGGGGCCGGGCATGACCCCAGCACGGGCGCAGCGGCCGCGGCACGTACTGTCGCGTTATTGTAATGCATTGCGTTGCGCAAGCCCTGCGAGGTGCCCTCTTCACCCCCTCCCTGGCACCACTGGTGCTACCACACTGTTGTATCGAATTCCTGTGTATTTCAACATCAAAACTTTATAAGACAGGGGAAATACCAAAATAAAGTTCCTAGAGGTAATTGGGACGAAATTTTCAAGTCAATGAGGGACTTGTCTACATCTCAATTTATCGATGTGGAAATGGAAACCTTTTCATCGTTTTGCCTGATTGTTGGTATGGTGTGCCGTGTAGTTCAGGCGAATGGTGAATAAATAATAATTATTTAAATATTAAATAGGTACTCGGTGAGTTTGCCAACTCACATCACAATCACAATGATTCTTGGATGGTCTGGTTTTATTAAAAAAAATGTCGTACGAAGCAATAATCTCTAGATTATCATTGTGGTGTTGGTATTGCTAGAAAAGGGGATTCGAAAAAAGGATTTTGATGTTACGGTAGTGAAATTCTAAAACTATCGGTTCTGTGAATTTATTTCTACTGTTTTCTTACTTCAAAACTTGAAATTTTACCATTGGTTATGCGTAAAACTTCAAGTTTTGAAGTTGAAAACTGTAGAATTGAACATCACTGAATTATCTTATTGGATACCTACCAGCATATGTATACATACATTAGTGATCTGCAAAATCATTATCATTCTAACCAACTAGTTTCATAACAAAATTAGCTCTACATCTCCCAAATAATAACCAATGCTATCAGGAAACTTACTACTGGCAACACTGAACACTCCACAAGACCACTGCCCTCAGATAGGGCACTTACTCCGAACCTCATGAATGCCACTTTATAGCATGTGAGGACAATTGGAAGGTCTTACTCTCATTTGCATTAACTAAGCACCGCTGCGCTGCAAGCATTGTAAATTAAACACTATACTAGCAGTCCAGACTTCTGTTACAACTAATGGAGCTGATTTATGCGACACTGTGGTGTCTATAGGAACTCGTGTAATCAGAAACTAATACCTAATCTATTACGTGTAGAGGTAACCTGTAACGACGAGCGATAAATCTGGTGGATGGTATACAGGTGTTTTTTTTTATTTATCTTGCTTTTTCCTTCTAATTCTGTACATATTGTAACTTTTCTCCTGTAGTAGATATTAAGTTTAGTGTTTGTGATTTAGCTAAATTGATAGGTACTTAAATAATACGATCTTAGAATAAATATAGCAGAAGTAAAAAACAAAGCAGAGCGCTCAATAAGAAGTCATAGTTTTCTACGCGTGTGAGTTAGCTCCGCCCATCGCAAGTGTATTACTTACAGCGCTTACGTTTGTGTGCATGACGCGTGTAATAATACTAGTGTAAAGAGGTTACCCCAAAATATATGGGAATGAAATGTTTTCATATTTTAAATTTAGGAAGTTATTGTCTTTTACGAACAGAATAGTAGAAAAAAACATGAATGATTAGAATTTTGCATAAAAATTTGTTCAGTTTGTGAAGATCATGTCTTTGTCATACTAACACATACCACCACATACAAACAATGACGGTCCATTTTAATGATACTCTTTTGTGACCTCTCATTTTTGCGTTAAGTGTTAAAAACATGGGTTAACTTTGATTTACACCCTTGGCAACACTAAGCAGTTATGGCGCCGCAATAATTTATTATTTACGGTTTTTATAATTTTGCGAAGAAATTGGTCAGGAAATTGAGTACCTACTTACTTAGGAAATGTAATGTTTATGCACTTTTCTTTTTACGTAGAGTAGTTTTTGCACGATTTCACTGCACACAGTATTTTTTTTAAATTGATACACGCTGACTCGTGACGTACTTACGCAACAAACGTCGAGACGCGTCTGGGTCTGACGTGCGCGGTTGAACGAAATAGCCAGACTGTCTACTTTGAATTGGAAACAATTACGGTGCGCGTACTGGGGATCTGGACTTATATTTCATCTAAGAATCGTACTAAAAGTTTCTAAAATTAAAACAAAAAAAAGTAGGTCTAACATGAAAAAAATACCCGTACAAAGTAAAAAAGTGGGTTATTTGAGTTTTTTTTATCGAGATAAATAATAGACATCGTGTATTGTATAAACAATTTTACTAAAACGTATTTTTTTCCGCTTGGCAACTATAGCAATTCTTGTAATAAAGTGTCAGTTCGTTATAGGCCATCCGTGAACTGGTCGGGCTTTAAATCTAGAATCGTTTTTTTTAAAGATGCCTCTACAATAGTTAACAATCCTGTCAATCGTGGCGAAGTGGGTGAGTGGGTACAATAAATACATAAAGACAGCCTGATAGCTCAGTTAGTAGCATGTCTGCCTTCAGAGCTGTAGGGCGTGGGTTCGATCCCCACCCATGACAAAAATTTATGTGACGTACGTCGATGTTTGTTCTGTGTCTGGGTGTAGTATGTATTATAAGTAAGTATTTACGAAAAAAAATTGTATATAAGTATTCTATCAGCTATCTGGTTTCCATGATACAAGCTTTGCTTAGTATGGGGCTAGATGGCGCTGTGTGTAATAAACGTCCACCCAATATATTTTTTTTAATATATTTTTTATAGCTTATATTGAAAAAGGTTCGTTTAGCTAGTACAGGTACAAAATAAACGCTCCGTCGCCGTATATGATATTCGCAAAACATCATAATAGCAAAACGTTTGCGGCCTTACTTAAAAAAACTTTTCAACCGTTAGTCACTGCTTAAGATGCTCTGCCATCTTCTCTCTGACGTGAAGTTGCACGTGCTAGAAAAGGACAGAGAAGTTTAAGCAGTGACTAAGAGAATCGAGATTATTTTAGGTAAAGCCGTATATTCGCAAATCATCATATTGACTCTCAAAACATAATATTTGAGAAACATAATATATTCTCAAGAAATCATATTCGCTATAATATCATATTCGCAATATAAAATTATACATCATTATCAACCAGAAGACCTCCACTGCTGAACGAAAGCCTCCCGATTGCCATAATCCCCACGCTAGGCAGGCGGCTTGGGGATCGCAGAATGCTCACCACCGTTAACCGAGAGGACGCTGCTTCCCGTCCTCCGGTGGGAAATAATACATACCATAGATAAATAAATAATAGCGTCAAATAATTACCAACACTTCCTTACGTGCATTGGACGATCGAAACCGGTATTTTCTACGGAAACGAACACTTCAAAGCACTTGTGCTGCTGCTGTGCCTCCAACGATGATGTTCTCATTTTGACAGAAAACTATAAAATATATAAGCATATAACAAAACTGTATGTACCTATATGGTATGTATGAATATTTTCCAGCGAAGAGAGGGGTATAGTAGGGGGAGTGGGAGGGGCGGTCGTGCCGTCGACATACTTTCTGAAGGGCTCTAAAACTCCGGCTTTTGTGGCCACCTTTATGGCCTTCTATTCGTAGACCTTTTGATTTATCACGAACAGTTAGATGGAACTTGAAAAGTTTTATGTTTCGAAAGCTGTGTGGGTAGGTGGATGGTTCCTTGTTTCCAAACTGACCGTCTTATGCATAAAACACTAATGTCTTGACTATTATAACATACTTTATTTAATTAAAAACCTATTTTAGTTAAAAAAGTGCTTTGGCAATTTCATTCGAATTGAGTTTGAAGAAGAATACTTTTTAATTAAAATAGGTTATTGAAATTCAAATTTCATTTATTTCGACATAGAGGTCATATCACATAGTCACAAACAATAATAATTAAAAATAATACAATTTACTATAACAATAAAATTAAAATACAATTACTAATTAAATATAGTTGTTTGCTTATAAACCTAGTAAATTTCTCTGTTATAAACACATTTTTTATTCATAAGACGGTAAGAATTTAAACATCGAATCTTAAGGAAAACAACACACTTTGTTTCTGTTGTGCCATGTGTGTTGTGTTTTTTTTATCAATAGTACTTACCTACATAGTAACGAGTACCTCATACTAGCAGTTTTGGCGGGAACACGGAAAAATCATGTCGCTGCATTCTATTATTTTCTTACACTAGTGTTTTTTCGCTAATTAATGATTAAATGTGGTGGTGTTTTATTCATTGAGTGTTGAATTACATGCACAAGTGGGCAAGTGATAAGTATAATGGGGTGAAACATGTGTTTTCGTGGAATTCACCAACCCGCAACTGGGACAGCTGTGTGAATATGGCCATGAATTCGCTTTTCAAGGGTAGACCGAAGTCCAGCCTTTTTAGTGGACAACTAAAAAGGCTGATTATAACTATCTCTACATCAAATTTCATCCAAACCTGTTCAGCCGTTTCAGCGTGAAGGAGTTTCGAACATACACACACACACCGACATGTTTTAACAACTTTTACTATGGGGCCAACCTTGAAATCGCGGGAAAAAAATCAGCTGTTCCATACATTGTGTCCAAGGTCAATTAACTTTTTTTATGGAACAGTAATTTTTTTTCGCGATGTTTACGTTGGCCCTATCGTAAAAGTTGTTCATAATAATGAGTATGTTGAACCTTCCTTACCCTCCTCCCTTCAGTATTGTTGAACGGGTTTGTTACAGATTGTATACCTACATATATATATATATATATATTTTCGTAATGTTGTACAGATATTATTTTACATAGTTTTAGTTTTAAAACGTTTCGCTGTTTTAGGCCTTTCGTGGCCTCATTTCAATCGGCCTCAACGGAAGATCAGCGCTGTTTGATAAACAGCATTACGCTGAGTTGAAGCCATTTTTGTGACATCACTTTTAATTTAATTTTATTTGTAATTAACTTTACTTAGTTATATTAGTACCTACGTTAATGATGTTACAAAATAAATCATTTTTCTTTCTTTCTTTCTTATATAGATATTGTGATTAGTCAGTAGTTACTTTACTTGTAGTAGTCAGCTGGGACACAGTCTTAGTACTATCATTTATTCTGTGATACAGTCCTAAGTCACAGAATAATAACTAGTAACAGAAGCTTTACTTCGCAATGGTTTTCAAAGAAATATGACTCAATCTGATAAACAATATGATTTAATTTAGCTCGCGGTCCAGTCGAGCACGTGTTCATTTACATACCTACCAATTTTTTTTTGAAGGAATATGGGCCTTAACTCACTATACTACGGTTCATAATAAGTTATACATGGTTATACGTATTGAAAGAGCCGCGGACTAGCAGCCTACTAGATTGGCCCTTGCGCAATGGCCGCCGCCCGTAGGTATGTTTTTAATACCTACACGCGGAGTGACACAGGCCTGCCTAAGTCTACAGTATATTATTTAGTTGTAACTACGGTTTCCGATACGGTAACGACTCTACATATGTAGGTACAGGTAGAGCATAGCAAATATTATTTGCTATCACAAAATATGCGCATGCGTTCAATTTGTGATTCAAAAGACATCCTTTCTTGGTACTTAGCCATCCTAATCGCAGACCTAATACATTAGGCACGTCGGTCTACTAGATATGTTTCTAAGGTCAGTGCATTTGCCCCAGATTAAGTGCTTATGTGAGTTGTTTACTTACGCGATACTTCCATCTAAATGTAAGTTCATTATCTTAGGGTGAGGAGTGCATCATAATTATTGCCGCCCTGTTTCGTAATTTAGGTACCTACTTAGTTGACCGAGCAAAGCAAAGGTCTCTGAGTCTACTGCGGCAGATCGGCTGATGTATAATAAATAAATAAATATCGCAGGATTTTTTTTTCACACAGCGCCATCTAGCCCCATACTAAGCAAAGCTTCTAATATGGAAACTAGATAGCTGATAGAATACTTATATACATTATTTTTTGTAAATACATACTTATAATACATACGTATGTACTTATGTATATTTGCTCGAAGATTACTAGCGAACCAATCTTTTTGAAATGTTAGTAGTTCTACTTGCTTATAAAATTTAATATTATAATATGCAAATACAATTATCAAGTTGGAATATAAGTAAGTTAGCTTACTTATATTAGCTTATTTATAACTTAAATCGGTCAAGGGTGTCAGGTCAAGGGTCAAGGGATGATGTGGTTGCTAGCTCTCAATTCGATACGAAGTACGTATATAGTCTACCTAGTCTTTGCACAGAAATTATCAAAAAATCCAGTACTTACGTAATTGATAAAAAAATATATAAAAACCCTACTTTGTTCCTCGCAAACAGTGCAGAAATTAGCTCTTTTCCGTCCGGAGGGAGGAACACTGATTTGAATTTGGAATGTGGATATTGTTAGGAAAAGTCCCAATCACCAAAGAGATCAACCACGGATATTGTATTTTGTATAAACAAGTAACATACTTTTTTGTTTTATTGATACGGGAATACTCACGTTTAATTAAATCGGATACTCCGACTATAGTTTCGAAAAAGAAAAAAAAATTTAACAGAAAACCAAAAAAGAAAAAGAAAAAAGGTCACCGGATGTGATCGAAACTATAGTCGGAGTATCCGATTTATTTAAACGTGAATATTCCCGTATAAATAAATCAAAAATGTGTCAAAACCACGTCAGTTTTCATAATATAAAGTAACATACTGTTTGATAATACGCTTTTCTTTTTTTTTAAGTACAACCGACTCTGGATGACATCTTCATATTTTCTAGTAATTTTGATTTAAAAACCAAACTACTGAACCGATTTCGTCGTCGGATGGGGTTGAGGGGGGTTAAAAACGTGGTGAATTTTGGGAGCAGGCCGAATTACTTCCGTACGCGGACGAAGTCGCGCGCGACCTCTAGTATTTCATAAAAATCCGTCCGATGGCAATGAAGTGACATGGCCCTGAACAGTTTCACTTTCTTCTCTGTGGTTCTGAAGATTTTGAACGAATGAAGCAAAGTAAAAAGGTCAAAAAATAAAAAGTAACCCTATTTCATTTAAAAAATCAGATCTGTCATGCGTGTGTTGTGGTTATTGTTTGTATAAAAAAGTACCTGCCCATAGTATTTTAAGCTTTCGTTATTCCACGCAAATTAGTAAGTGTGCCTTCCCAATAGATTAATTAATTACTATCAATAAAAATAACACCTACTATCAACAAAAAATAATAACAATAACGTAACGTAATAATAATAATTTATCAGTATTTCAACAAACTTATACAAGAAAACTTGGAAAAGCACATCACGAACGAACGCTGTGAAGTGAAGCAGTGAAGCCGAGTGAACTGCTTTTTTACAAGAAAATTATGCGAAAAAAAGTGGGCCATATCTCGGCAGCGCGGGCTATCTTTTGGCTGTAGAACTACGTTTTAACAGCTGTCAGAAAACTTCCCATTGGCGGAGTAATCGCGTAACATACAACCAAAAAAAAAACATACAGGCGAATTGAGAACCTCCTTTTTTAAACTCGGTTGAAAAAGGAAGGCTCGCAAAAATATATACTTATATACTTATAAGCAGCGACGGTGATAATGGAATGGACGGGCCCAGCGCATGCAAATCGATCAAAATTAACAAGACAACACAATCAAGCATACCTAGCTAAAACGATGCATATTACATGTGCCGGAAAATAGAGATAGCGAATCTAATTACTGCATGACAAAAAGAGAACACATGTACATGTATTAGAAGTTTGTATATTGTCGTATCGTACGGCTCGCATGTCACAAAGGCAGAGTATGACTGAAGCGAGTGGAGAGCCGGCGCTCAACATATAATCTTCAAAATCTGTGCGCTTATTTCCCGTCCATTCATTTTATCATTGTCGCACCTTATAAGTAGTTTATGTTTAAGCCCGATACGCTGTTTCAGTTTTCTCATAAATGTTTCCACGGAATAGAGTAGGTACCTACTACGTATTTGTTGCGCTGCGAAGTTTAAACGATTATTGAGTGGCATTAGTCTCTCAGTTCTTAAACTCAGGTCATTTGTATCCTGGATCAGGTGCATAATTTGTCAGGTTGAGGCCTAATGAGAAAATTGACATTAACTTAAAGTTAAGGCAGTAAATATTTAAGTATTTTAATCAAGAAAACAATTTGGGTGCGACTCGAAACTCGTGTCGGCATTCAGTGTGGGCATACGACCACGTCCCTGATACTAATCTATGCAAGCACTCCGTAAAGAGCTTTGTAGCCTTTGTAGTTTGTTGCGTATAAAATACACAGCAATTACTAGCCTCTTTTATGAACAACCGTAAACTTGAATAGCTGGAGACGTTCCATCACAATGCGCCGATCATAAAGGAGGGAGGAAATAGGATAACGGTTTGCGCAGGCGACGTCGGCGCAAGAACTCCTCGATATCGCGAACCGTTCCCCGTCTAAGAACGACAATGTATCATTAGATCTCACCAAGGCAGTTGAGCTACCGTGCCCCTTGCATCATTCATCCCACTAATGGCAGCGGTGCCTCGGAGTCTGCTATGGCATGTCTGTGTAAGTTGGTCGTGAGTAATGGCACTCGATGTCGCCCCGCCCGTTGCTCCTCCGTTCACAACTTTTTGCGACTGCAAATGGAAACTGCGAGACAGTGGGGTGAATCGAGGCCGAACACCGACTGCTAAGGTACTCGCAGTCAGAAAATGAAAGACGGTTCTCGATTAGAAATCATCAATTCTTGAGATGACGTGCAGCACGCACCGTACCGTAACATACGGTACCACTTATCCTTTACTTATCATTGAACTAAATGCAATACAATACAATAGTTTATTGATAACACCAAAGTTACACGTCAAATTTCATTAAGTATATCACAAAATATAATCACTTAATACAATTTTAAAAATACGTTATAAATTTAAAATAAGCTTTAATGTCATAAAACAAATTATCTTGGAACCACGCTCTCGGCTTGGTTTTGAAGCACGCGGTGGAAGGAGCATCCCGAATGGAAACTGGTATGCAGTTGTAGAAGATCGCGGGCCCCAAAATATACACTGACCTCTCGGACTTGACGAGACGGTGCGCTGGGGTTATCAGTTGGTCTTTCTTTTTATTGCTTCGTAAATCTAACGTGCCGTGAACGCCCCTACGTTGGAACGTTTCTAGGTTTACATGGGTGAACAGGAAACCTGGTAAATAAACTCACACGGTTATGTAGAGATAGGTGCGATAACAATGATTTTACTTAACTCATATCTATAGGTAGATTTCTTAGAATAGACAGATAGCGAGTCTATGGCCAAAAATGGTAGGCGCTTAAGTACTACCAGCGTCCTCAAATTCTAACATAGAATGGTGAACTTCCTAATAGAATAAAAATAAAAAAACACAGATCAGCTGGTGCATCACTTTTTTTTTATAGATCAAAGCAAGAAAAAAAAATTGACTATCACTATCGTTCTCACCCCCGATTCGCAACATTATTTTCTAAACATGCCAAATTCAAAAGATAAACAAGGCAGATAAGATGTCGTGGTATGATATCGAACTTCGTGTTTGAATAATGTAAAAACCGATCGCCGACCCAGTGACGTCGCATCGTCTGAAGCTGCAAAGTATGTCAAGCCGAGTACAAGGAAAAAGTATCGGACTAGCGCAGCCTCCTGCTTCTTTGTGACCAGACAAAGAAAGCAGCAAAAAAATTGTAAAGCAATCAGAAATGTTGATTAAACCCGCCCGCTTCTTATTTTTTATTCGCTTTAGCCGAAAAAGCGAGTTACTAATTTTGCTAGCGACCAAAAGATTAAATTGAAAGTTGGTTGTGAGTAATTTCATAGCGTTTGTAAGATCGGTATTGGTGAACTAATTATAATTAACTCATGAAAAGCCAGCCAGATTACTTAAGTAGCTTGATCTAACACTACTTTATTATTCAGATACAAGGACAGAAGCTATAAAACAATTGTGCTTTTATCTACATTACGTTTGTGTCCTTGGAAATTAACCTCTTTGGCCTAAGATTGGTTCAATCTTAAAATTATTGTCCCTTATCATCGTTTATGATATCGCGTTCTGCATGATAATACATAAATTAAATTAAAATTTAAATATATAGGTACGGTGTGTTTGTGCTGAATTTTCGTAAAATAGCACCGGATTAAGCTAATTTTATATTTGTTAAAGGTAAATGAGTTTAATTAAAGGTCTATTCTCATACGCAAATGAACTAATAATTATTAAATTTTCACTTAGCCCAAAATGTCCTTTGCCTTTACGTTTGGTGCTTTTGTTAATGTCATTTCATACCAGACACGATATGTTTGCCCTAAATATAATAATAATAATCGTTTAAAACACTGTTTTAAACTATCACGGTTGTTTACTAAAGTTCTATTATTATTAACGGGATATTTACCGTGATTACCGTGGTGTCTACTCGTGAACATGGTGCATGCAACTGCGCCGAAATATCGGGAGCTCATTTCACAACATAATCACGGTAAATATCCCGTTAATAATAATAGAACTTTAATAATCGTTTATTTTAGGCAACATAAATATTTATATACCGGCTGCACCCCGCAGTTTCACCCGCAAGATGATGATAAACTGTGATGATGATGATGATGATTCCGGGAAATGCGCTATCTCGCCATTACGAGTTTCATCCAAATCCGTGGAGTACTTTTGGTTTGAAAAGGAAACAAACGTACACACAAAAATAAGTACCGACATTCACATATATCTTTCATATGCGATCATATGCATCTTTCGCATATAAAGTGTGATAAATGGGATATTTGCAACGCGAATTTAGGTTTTAAATATTTTTTATTAGATTTATTGTAAGTATCATTTGTTAATTATCTACAAAAAACTACAAAGATTACTACTGCTTAGCCTATTACAAAAAAAAAACAAAAGGATTGATCCAGACCGTTGAAAGTCTAGACACAATCCAAATGCTCAAACCCACTACCAGTCGGCAGCGTATATACCCATTGCCACGTTGCATGGCAATGCTTAAACGTTGTTAATTATTAGTAGTAGCTTAGGAGTTAAAGGATCACACGAGCATCGTTGCCACATGAGTATGAGCTATCTGGTTTCCATACAACAAGATTTGCTTAGTTTGGAGCTAGATGGCGCTGTGTAAAAAAAATATCCACCGATATTTATTTTATTTATATAATTAAAATCATTGTCCTTCACTTTGCGTAGTCGGGTAGAAATGACAGGCATTAATTGTTAGATTGATTTTTTTATACATCTTTAAGACACGCAAACTTCTTACACTGAAGCTTTTATACACTTTTTACGAACACTAGTGGGTTTATTTCCTCCAGGCGCCTAATGGTCGAAAACAGTCGATGACTTTAACGGAATCACAGAAACTTGGAATGCGCTTGCGCAACGCACCATCGGACTAGCAGCCTCCGCACGAGGGGACGCCAAACTTGTGGGCTGCTCTAAACTGGATATAACTCGATACTTGAATTTGGGAGAAATAAAATCTGTTTTTCAATTTTCTTGGGCGCTTGATGTGGGCTGCCTACTTTTATAGAAGGAGGATCGGTTAGTTTACGATCCATTGTAAATGTCAGGTTTATGTGTATCAGATTAGAAAACAATTAAAAATCTTAGATGATAAGCTAGGTCACAAATACCTATACCTTTTGTGGCTAGGTGTTTAGACTTCAGTGAGAATCTGTTGATAATTGCGTAAATACCTGTTAGATAGGTCGGAAGTTAGGAAGAGGTATTATAGATTAAATAAAACTGGTCAAGTGCGAGTCGGACTCGCGCACTGAAGGTTCCTTACCACCACATAAAATAAACTTATCGTGTTACTTGAAACGTACTTGGCTTAGGCATTTCGTTTTATATCTACATATTTTAAAAAAAAACCGTGCGTTCGTCTCGCAAAGACTCGAAAATGGCTCGACCGGTTTGTTTTTTTTTGTTTGCATTGGATTAAAATATATATTGGTAACGAAGTCCACCGGCTCATCGTTATAGTTAGGCATAATAAAAGTTTTAACTCTTCGTTAGAGATCGACCTGCATTTAGACGGTTTTGATTATTTAGCTGTATAACTACTAAGTTTGACGCTTCTACCGTTTTTACGATAGAACACGTCATGTTTTTTGTCTTGTAATAAAGCCCTGGCAGCTAACTTAGGAGACCGCTTAACTTGAAAGCATGTGGTTGCGGGTTGAAATCCCTGGCCCATAACAAAGAGCTCTTTAGAGTTTATGTACAAGTTTTCATAATGAACACAACAGCTTTTAAATGAAGGAAAATATCGTGAGGAAACTGATCATTTTAAACGTTTTATACTATGTTTAAATTCAGTAGCTTATGTGAATCGACTAACCAACATAACTGGGCCATCGGGGTAGGTGGTGCCTAATTGCCATTCGATGCTAGGTATACCTAAGTCCAGCATTGGAATATCAAAATAATAATTAAGCTACACGTCTCTTGCATTGGAATTCAGTAGCTTATGTGAATCGACTAACCAACATAACTGGGCCATCGTGGTAGGTGTGGCCTAATTGCCATTCGATGCTAGGTATGCCTAAGTCCAGCATTGGAATATCAAAATAATAATTATGCTACACGTCTCTTGCATTGGAATCCATAAATTTAATGACTTATTTTTTATTTGGTGAATCGTAGCATAATCTGTGATTAAATTCAATCAACGACAACAGTTCAACAGACAAGGTCATAACAGGTCTAACGGCAAACTATAGCAGTATTTGATTTAGTTAAAGGGTCTCGTTGGACACCCTGCGAGTACGGAACCCTAACAATAGCACCCCTACATTGAACTACTGTATCTTTGTTATGTGGGAAAGTCCAACGCGGGCGATCACTTTGCCTACGTCATTTAAAATACCAATGCGTAAAGCATTAAGTTGAGATTTTGCCAATTACACGCCTTTAGCTAAATCTTGGCTAGAAAGCATGTGGCAAGGATGTAAAGAAGCCTAGGGTTAATGATTTTAGGGTTCGCAGGTCTCTCAAGTGTGTAGACATTGTTTTGTAGGTCTCGCCTCGTCTATAAGTACATTTTATAATTTGAAGAGCAATATCGTTTACCTTTTTCACACAGTTATTTCCTGAAAAAGTGCCACGTAAACTACAGATCCAAATTTTTATGAATTACAAAAAAAAGAAACAAAACTAGGTAAAAAATTGATGTTTTACATATCTACCGGGTTGCGCGTAACAATATTACTAAGCCAAAAGGAGGTTATTGTACTCATCATTGTGAACAACTTCCATCCCGTTGTGGGTTAGTTGAGGCCAACCCTGAATTCGCGAAAACACCTGCAGTTTCATAGAAAAATGTCATTCATATGTAATTGATGTAGGCGTTACTTTGTGGATGTTCAATTTGAACCAAATTGCTATACACAAATATTACATACTAATTTATTTCTAGTGTATTTCCGCTTTAATTAAATTTTACAACCTTAAATTTCAATTCCTGGGTGTTATCTTTTTTGCAGTTATTTTGATTTAAAAACCAATTTACTGAACGGATTTCGTTTCCGATATAATTTATAGGGGACCACCTCTAAAGTATGACGTACCAAACAAAAAAATAATCATCAAAATCAACACATAATTAGCGGAGAAATCGAGTAACAAACACACAAAAAATTAATGTTTTTTTTGTGTGTCGAATTGAGAACCTCCTTTTTTGAAGTCGGTTGAAAATGCACGGAACCGCATCTTTTTTGTTCATAGTTATGATCGTACAACGTCTCCTTCTGACATAGTGATATCGTTCCGGAAGCTGTGTTTATATAGTCCTAAATACTGATTGTACTCGTATGATCATCGCATAGAACCTTGAGACCACCCCACCCTTCTATATAGTCAGCGCTATAAATAATAGGTAAGTATACTTATATCTACTAGCTAGTAGGTAGGTAACTAGCTATAGAATAGATGGAGTGAAGTGTTTATTCGTTCAAGGTAAAGATTTGTGTCGCCAGTGTCTTCCTTCACAAATCGAAGGCACAGGTTTCTGTGTCGACTAGATCGTCGCTCTACCTACGAGTACAACGCAAGTAGGTACATGAACAATTTTATCAGCAGAGATTAAACTTTGCACAAGGCATCAAAGTTCAGAAAATGCGATTGTAGTTCTGAGCGTCCAAACATGTACAAAGATAGACTAGTTTTCGTGATTTTGTCTGTTGTTGGTAAATAAATAAAAATATAATAAAATAGCATTTTGGCCGAGAATGTACAAGCATAAAAGTGAAAGATTCACCATTAGGCCAATAGTCCAGTTTATAAGTACTAGGCTGTTCCGTAAGTTTTTAGCCAAGGAGGTTGTATATGTGCCAATTTTTTTAATTTATAAATTATAAAGATAATTTCAATACAAATATCCTTGGTAAAAATCACTGACCGAATATGAATACTTTTATTAAAATATTTTTTTCTTAATGCATCGGTCTTCGTTTGTGAAAAAGAGACAGCAGCGATGAGCGTACCACGCGCGGTATTTCGTTCGATGACTTTTTATGATTTAAAACGTGCCTTAACATTCAAGGAATCTCATGAAGATTTGCAAGCTACTTTTAATCTGAATCTTCTCCTTTGTTGGCAACTGTTACTTATTGGTATAGAGTATTTCGGTCGATAGATCAGGGCGACCACCAACTGCAGTTACCCACGAAAATGTAATCTGGACGGAATGGTTAATAAAGGAGAATCGAAATATCACACACCGACAGATTCAGAATGTACTCAAGATTCAATCACAGGCAGTTTCCACCGTTCTGCAACGATACCTTGGAGTAAGGAAGCTTGCGTCTAGGTGGATACCACATTTTCTCACATACGAGCAAAAATCTCGGTGTGTTGATTGGTGCCGGTTTATACTAGAAAACCACGGCGGCACTTCGCAACAAGTATCCTACATCCTGACTACTGACTAATCTTGGATTTACAGCTATTTACTATCCTCTTACGAAGCAACAATCCGAACAATGGGTGTTTGAAGAAGACGATTTACCCACAAAACTTGTTGGCGAACGAAGAACCAACAAAAAAAAAAGTGCTATTTTTCCGTCGTAGTGGCGGTAATACCTCTAGAAGATCGCAGAGCGGTTACCAGTCAGTGGTATTGCGAAGTATGTCTACCACAAGCCTTGCAGAAGTAGGTAGGTAGGTAGTTGGTAGGACACTACTGCAGAGTCCGCCTGGGGAAGTATCACACCTATGCCAGTTATTCAACCGCCAAGCAGTAGTGTGCAAACATTACTGTGTTCCGGTTTGAAGGGCAATGTTACCAGAGTAATTACTGGGTATGAAGAGATTTAACATCTAATATCTCAGGGTGACGAGCGCAGTGCATTGCGGCGCAGGATTGTGGTCGCAAGTTCACAATTCTAGCACTGCTACTATTAGTGGCAGGCGTGACGCTTACCATCACGTAAAAGTCTTGCTCGTCTCGTCACTTAACAGTATAAAAAAAAAGAAAGTTAAATGAGGATCGCCCAAGGAGTCGAACCCGCGGTATTCTTTTCCACCAGAATAACGCACCCGCTCACACGGCCGCTAGAACCATGGACTATTTGACCACTGTGGGCGTCCAATTGTTACCCCATTCACCTTACAGCCCAGATTTAGCGCGGTTTTTTTAAATTCACCAACGTTAATAAATGCATCGTGGAAAAAGAAACAGTGTCGCAGATGAGGCTGTCGAAGAATTTCGGCGACTATTCTTTGAATTCAAATGAAATGTTTTTAAGAAACACAAGAAATGTTTTTAAATTGCTTTGGAAGCTGGTGCAACCGAATGAAAAAATGTATAGAACTATGTACAGGAGAGTATTTTGAAAAAAATTAAATAAAAATAACATATACACTTACTAGTTTCGGTTTTACTAACAATTTACGGAACAGCCCACGTATATCCTAAGCTTTTAGCCTGATAATAAGTATAAATACGGACAACGTACCCATTTAAGGGGGCGACTAATGCCAAAAGTAAGTAAAAAGTGTATTTTTAAACACATTGTTTAATGATAAAGAACGTAAGTATTCAGATTAAAAAAATACTACAGGTAGGGGAAAAACGTAAAGAAGCCGAGTAATCGAATAGAATTTTGGAAAGTAATCTGGTTTATTAAAAAAAAAATACAAATTATCAGCGACAGCACCACATTATTTTTTACGAACTAATGTTTACCTACATAGCCAAACTAATGTTTTAGCACAGTAGCCGTTAATTTTTTTTATTTCAAGCCTACATTTTGAATAATTAAATAAAACCCCACCTAAATTGCTCAAAGCCATCATCATCATCAATTGTATCATGCGATTTTCGACTCTAAACTAATGCAAGACGCGCGGGTGAAATCTGTTATTTTTCTGGCATTAGTCGCACTCTTAAACTAGCTTTATAATACAAGTGCCGAGGAGATGGACTCTACGCGCACATATCTGCGTCATCAATGTTTCTAAAAAGGTGCTAATTCCAAGTCATGGAAGGGTATTTTCGAGCGGATTCGCAAACAAAAATACAGCCGGTTTTCAAGGTCACCTAGGAATCTTCAACGTAGGCAAAATAGCTCTACCTATACAGAAAACTTGCGGGCATTTATACTCATCCAAACAGCCACCCGCCAGGCGATATTCTTATAAGCTCTAATGCGAAAACGAATATCAATGAAATTGATGTACTTTACTTACGTACATAGAATAGGCTAGATGACTGGTTTTTTTATTGTCCTATTAAAATGTGGCCCATAAATATAGCTGTTTAATGAAAAGAAAATGAAAATCTGATAAAAATAAGCAACTTATAAGCATTTTCATATCATGCTAGACAGAGAGAAGAAACAGCAAATCGTGTCGTCACTTCTCTGTACGCCATATAAATTCTATTCTGACAAGTCAGGCGTGACGTCATTTTTTGTTTTGTGGGAAAGGGACAGAGTTGTCTCTAACAAAAACTTTAAACGCTCATATATCAGAACATTATTAACCTATTTCAATTTTTTTTTCAATAAACGTACTATATTTACTTAAATTGTTCATCGAAGCTATTGGTTTCAACGATTTAAACATCAGTCATCTACCCTATTTTGCGGCCTATTGGAAAATTTGTAGTCATAGTCCGAGTTCATAGCGTAAAAACTACTGTTTGCGAGTACCATCACCTGTGTTCTTTTACGTTACACCCGCTATATACAGGGTTAATTCAAATCAGTTAGGGCATATTATTATTTTGTACATCCAAACAAACAACTTTTACTATGGGGGCCAACATTGAAATCGCAAAAAAAAACCTGCTTTTCCATATATTTTACCCAAGCTTTTTGTATGGAACAGCTGATATTTGATTCGCGAGTTCAATGTTGGCCCCATAGTAAAAGTTGTTTGTTTTGATGTATAGAATATGCCCTTAAAAGGATGCTAACTGATTAGAACTAACCCTGTATAATTATGTAAACACACAGAACATGTGGTACGTAATCCTATTTGCACGTTACATAACAATTTAAATCTTCGGCTCTATCTATGACTCTTCCAATTCAATATAATATACTATGCCTACACTTTTTCTTTGTCATTACCTCGCATCATTCTAAGATAGCATGAATTTGAATCACTTTATTGTATCTTTTACCATCCGACCTATCTTAATAATTTTGAATCAGAATTTTAGCCAGTCAAAATTTAAATAAACTTTGCATTAAATTAAAGATTACAGGCCTACGCGGAAAGGCGTTTTAGTAAGCCGATGAGAGGTGTTAATAGTTATTTATGATACTACGTAATGTGGTAAGTTGGTTTCACAAACGAGTAGACGAATGTAATCCCGAGACGAAGTCGAGGGCTTACCATAGTCACGAGTTTGTAAAAACCAATTCCGCACGCGTGCCATACAACGTTTTACAACACAATTGCGAGAAAACAGATAACAGAAGTACAACACTTAATGAAACAAACTTTATTATTTTGTTTATAAAAATCGGTCGGAAAGTCGCAACTAAATACTGGACACTGGCAAATGCATAAAGTGCGACGCCATAATCCTCCTAGCCTGAAAGATAAAATGGCGTGAATTAACAAATGGCGCTACGTGTGCGTAGTGAAAATTAAAACTACATCTTTCGTCTCATTTTCTATTTAATATTAAAGTGAGACAAACGTATTGAGCAAAAGCGCTTCCAAGGAGGTTCGATGATTCAGCTTATTTATTCTCGTAATGTGAAAATCCTTGGTGGAATTCTTATATATTTTTAAAGAAAATAAAAAAAAATACCGTAAAGGATACGCACGGCGCTATGCAACTAGGCGTGCCTAGATAAGTTTACTGCACGCCTAGCTATTTACCGCACGCCTAGTTGTATGGTGCGTAATGTTCAATTTTCGAACGTTGTATACAGGCTTCGTAAGTGCATTTTTCGACTAAATGTGTTGTGAAAACTTTTACTCCGGGGCAACCCTGAATTCGCAGTTCAAAAAACAGCATAAAATAGGTTTGCTTTGGCCACATCCTGCCTGGCGTGCTTTCTAGGATGGAGCACGCTTATATAGAAGGAACCTGTTCACTCTGGCTTTGAAGACGCCCGTATTGTGCTTTTCGGGAAACATGGACTTTGGCAGAGAGTGATTCTCATATCACTGGCTTTTCAGTGAAGGAAAACATCGTGAGGAAACCTGCATACGTCCGGAGTAGATATTCAATGGCGTATGCTTTGTTAAATTATACTTATGTCTAGATAGACTGATGGATCCTAAATGCGTCGAAAAAAATAGCGGTTAACTGTTAGCCTCTTATGCACGCACACTATAACAACGACAATGGTGCAATGCAAGTGTAAGTCATGGCTGTCACGCACACTAGTATAATAATGTTGGCCTGTAATTTTTCGTTCATAAACAGTACGAGACTCTATCTAGACTTTTATCTAAGGGTGTATGTTAATTCACCAACACGCAACTGGGCCAGCGTGGTGAGTATGGCCCACAGAAAAGCGAAAGCCCTACTTCTTAGATAGAACGGCTCTCAAAACAATGTTGTAAAACAATTGTATGAATAACCGCTGTCGCCTGTTTCACACAAAATTGCAAAGAAACGACAACGAAAAAATGCCAATCATTGGTCGCGCATTTGAAGTAAAACGCTCGAAATACCATTTTACAACAGATTAAAATTAATCTAATTACGATGCAATGTGGTTTGGTTTCCTACGCGTCTATTTAAATTGTCTTTTTTGAGTATTCTCAGTTTTAAAACATGTATATTGGTATATTGGAAGAATTGTCATTAAAATGCCGGCTAGCGCAGCTCGGCACATTTCCGTTCTATTCACTTCTCTCTTCAGTGGTATGGCCCATTCGCCCTTCGAGGGCAATCCTGAGTCCGGAGTTTTGGCGGGAACACGGAAAAATCATGTCGTCGCATTCTATTATTTTCTTAAACTTGTGTTTTTTCGCGAATTAATGATCATAAATGGTGGTGTTTTATTCATTGAGTGTTGAATTACATGCACGAGTGTGGGCAAGTGATATAATGTGGTGATACATGTCTTTTTGTGTTGTTTTCAAAACTCCGTAGAAGCTCATAGTAAAGTCGCCACAACTTTACTAGGGCATGGCTTGGACTCGACTATGACTATTTTCGTGTGACTGACTGTGATATCATGACATATTTGACTTGATATTAATATAAATACTTGAAAAATTCATGAACTTGACACTGGCAGAATGCACAACAGGAGAAGCAAAGAACTAAAAAAAATATTTAAAAAAATATGATAATAATGAGTCCAGCAGTGGACAGTTAAAAAAGGCTGATAATGATATGATGTGGCCTCATCGTAAAGGCTCGCAGTGTTGCTTCGTTGTGGAAAAACGTCGATAGAGTCGCGAGCAGGACACGCGAAGGTCGAGAGCCACCCACCACTTCACTCTTGTCTGCGTCACTACAGAAGAATATAATAGTTACTATGCCAGCTAAATGATGTTATAAAAACATTGTTTTTTTTTTTTACTTTAATATATTTAAAGAAATCCTGTGTACCTATAAAACAAATTATAAAACAAACATTGCATTATGTTTTATAATGTAAGACTTAGATTATGGCTATTTGATCACTATAAACATAATTTTTTGGGGTTTGCGTTTGACTTTGCCTCACCTAGGCTTATGACTGGATTATACGGGGTTTCGTAGGTACATAATGCTTCGTATAATGCTTAGTACTAATATCTTTCGTGTAAACATACTAATTCGTGCTTAGTATTCGTAAGTGACAGTGCAAGTGAATAGAACCCGATCCTATTTACTAAGCGACAAGTGTCATATTAATATTAACAGACTAGCTGATACCCGCTACTTCGTACGCGTAGAGCTCGGCCTTAAAAACCCGTTTAAACCTTCCCTGGACTACGACAAACATTTCAAAACCAAATTCAGCTTTATCGGCCCAGCCGTTTTCGAGTTTTAGCGAGACAAACGAACAGCAATTGATTTTTATAGATAGATTAGTACTAATGAGAAGTGCGAAGACCGTGTAAACTAGGCATTACTAAGGTCCAAGTTGGTGCACACTTGCCCCGAAGATACCTAATCTAAAGATATGTCTCTACATACTTTAGTAGTAGTATGGTCAGTAGAGTTTATAGTATCTTGCAATAATTTTGTGCTAGTCCTCTGTTATCTGGACTAAACTGGACATTTTACTATATGTAAAATAAACTACGTTTTTTTTGTTAAAGCCTCCAAAGCCTTCTTTTAAAAAAAAAACTGTAGCCGCAACGCAACGCACGCAGCATTGCGGCAACGTTGCGGTAATGACTTCTTTTTTAATTTCATCTCTTTGATTTTATACCCAGCCAGAGCTAGATTCTCCAAGTTTCTTCTGTAGCCGCAACGCAATGCACGCATTCTACCAAAGAGATCGCCGGTTTTAGTTCCATTTTCAAAAATAAAATGTTCTATTTTTTATTGAACAGTATGAAGTCGAGTCTTTATTTATTTATTCTACCTAAAGGTGACTTTCCACGGTGCGTGATTCTGCGGAATATCACGCACAGCCGACGACCATTGACAGCCGCGCACCGCGCAAAAGGTTCTTCCAAAGCGACGGATTTGTCTGCGCTACCACGGACGATACTCTTCCCATGGTGAGTCGGTACGGGCTGGTCCGCATCCGTCCGCAATATCACCCACCGCGGAAAGCAACCTTAAGACTAAAAAATTTTTCGTTTTTTAGGCTCGCTGGAGTAACAGACAAAAAGAAAAAAAAAACTTTTGCCCCTAGAGCAAATTTTTACTTTAGCCCCTAGAGCATGATATGCTATTTTAGCCCCGCTCTGGTATGCTATAAGGACGCATTTTTTGAGCAAGAGGAGTGAAAACATATTTAAGGGCCGATTTGTCGCGACGTTTTGCGCGCGGTTTCACGTGCGTTGGTAGAACGCTACGCTGGGAATCACCTTTCCATTTACCTTTCTAATGGGCACGCAATATTTCGGTTACTTAATTGCGTATCCGTTAGCTTTAAGGGCATGTGAAGCTGTGAACAGGCTTCGTGGTACTGGCACCAAATTAAAAAGTGAATTTTAAACAAATATTGGTAGATGTATTGTATAAATCTTAATTCAAAGCAATACTTAGTATGCAAAATACTATAATTATGAATTAAATTATTTAATAAGTACACGTATGTCATCATCATCAGCCATAAGAAGCCCACCACGGCTGCAGGACAAAGGCATCCCCCTTAACAAGGCATTTCCATAATCCCCGCGGTTGGCAGGTGCTATGGCTTGGGGATCGCAGAATGCTCACCACCATTAACCGAGAGGACGCTGCTGCCCGTCCTCCGGTGGTCCATGTAGGTTATTAATTTATTTTAATGGGAAACTGCCTAATTTAAATAAAACATGTAGTTTGATTGTGATCCCACTAGTGGGATTGCACATTTCATTATCGTTCTTTGGAAATGGAACTCTCTGCAGTCTGTGTTCCCCGTAACGTACCTAAGTACAATATGTTCTTTAAAATCTAGAGTAAATATACAATGTGTAACTTAAAGATTCAACAATACTGAAGGGTATGTAAGTACTCATCATTTTTAACAACTTTTACTATGGGGCCAACCGTGGAATCGCGAAAATATATCAGCTGTTCCATACAAAAAGTTCATTGACCTTGGACTAAATGGTTTTTTTACACGATTACAGGGTTGGCCCCATCATAAAAGTTGTTCATAATGACGAGTACTTAGGTAAGCGTGCTTTATCCTAGACCTCACCATTGTTGAATATCAAAGGTGTACTCCAACTTAAACTTATTCCGAATGAAAAAAACCACCTCCAAACATCAACAATTCTTTCAAAATGTTAACAGAAAAGTAAAAAAAAAAAAAAAATTTAAAAAAACGTTAAGAAAGGTCAATTCAGTAGGAAGATTTACTTGACATAGCGAAATGTTGATAATATCATAATAATTATGATGGCAATAGAAAGCCTATAATTCGTAAATCATAAAGATCACAGATCATTCATAGTAGTTACTACGTAAAGGACCAGGGTATCCAAAAACACCAGAAACACGTGTTTCTGATAACATTAACAGCTAGCGCTCGTGGCGTAGCTTGTCTAGGTGATTCTAAACGATCACCGATGCAACGGACGGCCCGGTCAGTCTTCGGATGGGTGACCGTGAGTGGCATTTATTTCTGAGCGCGGGTCGGATGACACGTTAAATTGTTGGTCCCGGTTGTTTGTTCTAGTTTCTATAACAACAACCGTCAGCCATGTCAGAGGCCTTCGGGCGGCACATTAACTCTGACACTAGGGCTGGCCACTCAGCCTATACGAACTTACTTTTTAACCAATGGCGTTCCACAGGCAAAACTTTTCGCAGATGGCGCCAGCGGCGGTCCGGACATAGCAAAATCAAGTTTTCTTGTTTATCGTTACATATATTATATCTGTTTGCTCTTGAAGGCGTTCCGATAATCTAGTCCTTGGAAAAATACTGGAACTGTGCCTTATTTTAAGCTGTTGACGGCCTGAAAATAGATTTGTAGGTTAGATAGTTGTTTACATTTTATGTTGGACAGAACTTTAATTAGCAAGGCAAAGGATTGTTGTATATACCAGTATATACAGATTCTCCCTGGTCATCAGAGTCTAAAAAGAATGAAACAAGATTTATGAGATAGTCAGTTTACTATGGCCGCATCGACGATGCGTCACCTAGCGGAAAAAAACGCAGTGTGGATCCCCATTGGCGGCGCGTGTATAATCTAGAGACAACTCTACAGAAATAGTTACAATATCCAGCGCTGCTCCTTTAGCACATCACGTGTACGGCTTGACACCAATAGAACAGGACCACCCGGTCAACTGGACCGAACGAATCGTCCCAGAGCTAATTGTCGCGTAGTAACAAACCCATGTCCTCAATTCGCTCACTTACTTATATAGACCTACCATCTACACTGTGACTATGCACGTATGCACGTAGTAACTACTGCATCATCTAGGAGCGGTTGAGTTCTAGCCGCGCCCGCGCCGCGCCACCCCTAAGGATGCCCATTTCCTTGTGGCTTATTACGGCTCCACTAAAAAAGTACAATCATACTGCTCTGCGGCGCGGAACGCACTGTCGTCCTCATTTGAATACAAACGCAATGCGCGTGCGCACACACCCTTAACTGTACACTAGTCGCACCCCGTCCGCGAAAAACAACTCTGAAGCTTTGCGATTCGGTTCTCTATTGCTTAACGAGGACAATCAACGTGCCCTCTTTCCGAAGTCTAAAGAAGAGGGACTCTCGCGTGCGAGAACGGGAGGGCGCTACAGTGGAAGAGGACGGAGGACGTTAAGGGCATTCACCCCGTACCCCGTGGGTTGCGACTAGCGGCTCTACAAATGATGTACAAGCACATAGATGCCTTTCTCTATTTAGGTGCGCACGAGTTTCGAAATACTGGCCGTGGAACTTTTTGTTGGGAGGTGGATCCTGTTTGAGTTGCGTCAGCGCAGCGATAAGTTCGGCTATTGCCGGCATAATGCCGCTAGAATGTCCGCCGGTACAGGTGTGCACCGTCGCCGCCGCATCTCCGCCCCAGCCTTTCGAATGACTATCTCGATCCTCGACTCGATGCGAGTCTCGGTTACAGCCGACGATAGGTAAACAATCGAGTGTTTGTTTACTTTTTATATCAATTTGCATTTCCGTTTAGCATTCCGTCTTTGACACGGTCTCTATGTAAATGTTTCGTGCATTTGTCATGAAGAGTAGAGCATTTTCATTCATATGTGATTGAATTATCACTGATAGTATGATTTCTACTTTAAATGTTACTAAGCACCTACTTACCCTAAAAGTTTCTCCCGGTTTTTGGGGGTAAATAGAGCTTGCTGAAGAGTAGGCAAAGCATTGACAAGCGTTGTCACTACGTCTGGTATAGCAGATGTTCATAGGCGGCAGTGATCACTTACCATCAGGTGACCCGCTTGCTTTTATGTCATCACTCTATTATATAGGTATATTAAAAAAAGCTTTAATAACGATTCCTTAATGGGTAAGCTTTCTTAACGATGCACATGCATGCATCTATTCTTTTCTAGATCTTGTCACCTTATCCTTTTTTCCTGAGAATTTGAGTTAATTGAGTTGGAGAGAATAGATTTCTTCTAGACGTGCTCCATCCTTGTTAACATAATCGTTACCATCATCAGGGCCCGATCTAACTATTTAGCCGTTCCGGGTAAAAATAATATTCGCCGCCCTTTATTTACACTAAGACCATAAAACTCACTAGAGGTCGTAGATTAAAAACATTTTTGCCGCCCCTCATATTTGCTGCTCTGGACATTTGCCCGGCTCTCCCCCCCCCCCCCTTTTAGATCAGGCCTGACTATATTTTTATTAAAAAACAACGGAAGTTTAGCCATTCTGTCGGAAAAGATACCAAACTGATAAAAATCTATCGCATTTAGAATTTAGTACCGAGACGAAGGGGTTTCCCCATAGGGGTTTCCTGAATGTAATTTGCCAACAGCAGGCCGATATATAATCGTCATTCCCGGCACGTATTCAGACTTTTAGTTTGCTATGGATATATAGTACACTTTTTCGTAACACTTATAAAAATTACATCCAATGAACGGCATCATTTACCTCTCTACTGTGGTATTTGCCTTGCTTTATATTCCGGAAATGAAATAAAAATTCATAAATATAAAAAAACATATTTTATACAACTTATATTCATATTTATTTATGTATCTAATACTATAAGAATCTCTGTCCTGACTGACTGACAGACAACGCACAGCCTAAGCCGCTGGTCGTAAAGACTTGAAATTCGGAGGGAGTACATTCCTCTTGATGCGTAGAGAATGTACTGAGAAAGGATTTTTCGAAATTCAACCCGGAGTAAAAAAGGGTAAAAAGCTTTTGCATGAAAACCTGTGTTTTTGAACCTTTAGTCATGAAAATTTGTGTTTGGGTAATTAATTTAAAATAAAAAATGCTAATAATACTTTTTTGACAAGTATGATTTAAGGGGGTGAAATGGGGAGTGGAATGTTGTATGGAAAGTTCTTTGTTTTTGAAGTTATACTGATGAAAATTGGTATTTGGGTAGTTCATTCTGTTCCCAAAAAAACCCACATTGAAAAAGAGGTGGGAAAATGTTTTATGAAGAAAAAACATTGTGGCGACAGTGCACTCAAGACTGCAGAGGACATTTTAAAGACAGGGTTTACCGGGGAGAATCTACATAGACTGGTTTGGTTAGCAATCCTTTGCCTTGCTAATTAAAGTTCTGTCCAACATAAAACGTAAACAACTATATAATCTATAGATCTATATTTCAACACATTTGCTCAAAAAAAACATAATTTTACGAAGCCTGTATACATTGTTCGAAACATAGAGTAAGTAAATACTAGTTCAAAACTTAAATATTATAGACCATACAAAGGAGCGTGCGTACACTTTACGGTATTTTTTTAATTTCCATAATATTATATACAAAAAACACCAGAGTATCACATTACGAGGATAAATAAGCTGAATGATCGAGCCTCCTTGGAAGCGCTTTTGCTCAATACGTTTGTCTTCTTCTTCGTCGAGTCGATGATTAAAAAAAATATAATTATATAAAAACCTATACTATACTATTTTCTTCCAGTATTTGGCCACTGCCATCCCGCAAGGAGTAGCCTTATTCAGGTGTTCTTAGGTGCAGGCACTCGGGTACCGAGGACACGACAGTAGGTGCAACATGGTCTGGGCAGGCGCTCCGCAGTCGCACTGTGCTCTCTCGGCGTTCAAGTATCCCCACTTGACCAAGTTACTCCTGCAGCGGTCCACTTGGGTCCGGAGTCGATTTAAAGACTTCCACGTGGGCCACGGGAGATCGCCGCCTGTATGTCTCACTTTAATAAGAGAAAATTAGTCGAAAGATTTAGTTTGGAATTTTTGTGGGAACCCGGAAAAATCATGTTGCATTATTGTATTACTAGTGTTTTTTCGTGAATTGATGATTAAAATGGTGGTGTTTTTTTCATTAGGTGTTGAATTACATGCACAAGTGCGGGCAAGTCATGTAATGTGGTAAAACATGCCTCACCGTGCTGTTTTCAAAACTCCTTGAAAGCTTAAAGTCGCCACAACTTTACTAAGGCATCACTTGGACTTGACTGTGACAAATTTTGTTTACTGACTATGATTTTATGACTTATTGGACTTGATACAACAAAAACGTATACATATATTTATACTTGACTCTGGCAGAATGCTGCGAGGCCAACAAAGAATAGGAAAAAATAATTTGACAGTTGGTTTTGTTGACTTTTGACAAGTCCAGATCGCTGCTGGCGCCATCTGCGAAAAGCTTTACGTGTGGTTCTCATTAGACAATAATATATACCAACCTATATACGCATTTTGAGACTTAGTTAAGCCAACTAACAAAACTAACCAACTAACTAATAGTTAAAAACGGTAACAAATTTGTTAACCTCCCAATAATTCGGTTTTTTGATTCATAGTTAGCATGACCAGTGGTCAAAAATATAACTGGTTTAAGTCATTGGTTAGCTAGATTACTATAGTCAGTTTAACAAATGGTTATGTCGATTTTGACCACGGATCAAAAAACCGGCCCTTAGTTGGCCCATAGTCTAACCAAGGACACTAAACAGTGGCCGTCAGATCAATCTAACAAACTGATCTGACATCGGATACCTAAACTTTTAAACCATTGCCAAACATAGATGCATTGATTACGTCCCTTTCAATATTATGATTAAATAACTTTCCCCAGAGACTTTGTAAGGTCGGGCTGACCGTAAACCACGTGGTTCATTACAGCCATCGATAGATATTGCATTTAATAAACCTGCGTAAAGGGTAATGAAGTTTCAAGTTTCGTCAACATAATCAAATAATGTAGTCAAATAACGAGAACCTAAAGATATAGGAAGATATAGTAGGTGGGTTGGCCGTTTCATATAGTTACTCTTTAAATAATATTCATAACTTATAAAATATAATAAACCATACGGTTTAAAAAAAAAAAAACTACTTCAACTTCGAATACCTGCATGTCATCTTCATATTTTCTAGTAAATTTTGATTTAAAAACCAAACTACTGAACCGGTTTCGATAAAATTTATATGGGACCACCACCTCTGAAGTACTATTACCTACTAAACAAAAAAAGAATCATCAAAATCAGTTCATAATTGACGGAGTAATCGCGTAACATATTAAAAAAAACACAGTTTGATTATGTACCACAGCTGATTCCTCCAAGCTCTAGGGTGTACAAACAAAACTCATTCTAATAATTGAGAAGTTACCTTATAATTTAAGCACACAACTATCTTACAACTGTAAACCAGCGACAATGATAAAATGAATGGACGGGAAATAAGCGCACGGATTTTGAAGACTGCTATGTTGAGCGCCAGCTTTCCTCTCGTGTCAGTCATACTGTCTTTGCGACATGCGAGCCGTACGATACGACAATACAAACTTCTAATACATGTGTTCTCTTTTTGTCATGCAGTAATTAGATTCGCTAAGTATCTCTATTTTCTGGCAAATGTAATATGCATACTTTTAGCTAGGTATGCTTGATTGTGTTGACTTGTTAATTTTGAACGATTTGCAAGCGCTGGGCCCGTCTATTCCATTATCACTGTCGCTGCTGTAGACCATCTTGCGTCAGACAGACGCACAGTAGTTTTAGTGAGTTGGCGGCACCACAAAGGTCGCGGGTCAGAGAGTCAAAGACTATGATAGTTTAAGACCATGACGATTTGTGTCCAAGAAGAAAAGCGTGCACCGTGGGAGATCACCTTAACGGGCTATAATGTAGATGACACATTAAAATAAAGTGAGATGCGACATTTTAGATAAACAACTTATAAAATAAAATCACTCTGCTTTGCATTTTCGTTTACTTACTTGTAAGATAAACTTTGTTTTGCAAACTATTTTGATTGATAAAACCAAACTGATTTTGATGAAATGTCTATGTTTGGGACCAAATTAAAGTATAAATTAATATATTTTTTATAAAATAAAAAAAAACATATCGTTTTAAAAATAACGGAGTTCTGAGAAAACAAACAAAAAAATATAACAACCGAAATGAGAATCTCCTCCTTTTTGAAGTCGGTTAAAATTACTTTTTATCTCCGGAAAATGTAAAAAGAAAACTGAAAACTTCTTGCAACTTTTTCGTACATGGCTCCTGGCTCCTCCAAATTAACAGTTTAACATCTTTGCAGAATGTAGACTTTGTAGACAGTTACCTATTGACTGTCGTATATTCTGTGCCAGCATATGTACATCGGTAAGTTTCCTATCGATCCGCGCAGATAACTACGGGTCCTGGAGGGGTGGCCACAGGCACGGACCTAGGACAGGGGTATTGTAGATGCAGTGCCGTAAATAATTGCTCCGTTTATGCGCCCGGTGCGAGCTTCTATAATTGCGCTCTTGAAAAGAAAGCGCCCGGTGCGAGCTTTTATAATTGCGCCATTGAAAAGAAAAATTTAAAAAACTTGGTCCTGTTCTGGTCATTTTTGCGCCCCTCATGGACCAGCGCCCGGTGCCTGGGCACCGCTGGCACCGCCCTAGTTACGGCACTGTCTAGGTATATAGAGATATATACGAGCAAGGCACGATGCTGTGTAGATTGTATAATTTTTAAAAATTCTTGGCTACGTGCTCTTGTTATGCACTTTCACTCTGTATGGCATAATTTGCTGAATACTTGCACTTTGTGACAGATATTATTTTTTGGTGTAAAAAGATGAATGCTATGAGCGCAATTTCAAGAGATGTTGACGTCTGAGGGCTTCTGGCAAGTGTGGTAGTTCGTGGTCAAAATATTAAAAATGAGGCCAGAATTTCAAAAACATGGTATCTTCTTGAAAATACTTTCATTATCATCTTTGTGTAATGTTTATTTGCCCTTGCCCACTAAGTGTGTGGGCGAGGGTGGGGCGGCGTTTATGTTATTTATAGGTATTTAGGTACAGCGTAGCTTACCTATCTAGTTCGATGTCCCTACCTACAAAACATTATCTACTTCTTATTCTAATATCTATCTGTATTCTTGTTCACGTCTCCTTTTATATATTTTGTTACTATTCGTGATAATTTGTAATCGGCTATACATTTCTATTTACATATTTATATTTATTGTGCTTGTAACAAAGCTGTTGATTGACGATTATTAGATAAAAATATGTAAATAAATTAATAAATAAACAATAAAATAGGCTCCAAGCAGCTTAGTCGGTTTGCAACCCACTGAAATATCAAAGGCCGCTTGGAGGCGACCACAACTTGATTGTTATTTATACGAGGCAGGCGATCGTATGCAAAAGGCTGACGGATGATTGAATTATTACTTTTTTATTTCTTCTTTAGCAATAGTCTAGAATATCAAAGCCCTGGGCCTGAGCACTAAGTCCCCTCCCTCGGCGGCAGACCCCTCGATCGATGCATCGATAGTGCCCGCATTATGTGCCGCACTAATTGGTAGGGATGCGCTCTAGGCACTCGTAGAGAGACTTATCAGATAGATACGTGGCGAAAAGGATTTTGATCGACCATATTGGTCTTTGGATCTACGAGCAGTCCTTTGACTGACTGCTCGTAGTCTTTTCTATAAAAGTAGGTACATAGTTGAAAGAATTCATTGAGTAAGTATGACATTTTTATCCAGAGTTTGACAGCCTGATAGCTCACTTGGTAGTATGTCTGCCTTCAGAGCTGTGGGGCGTGGGTTCGATCCCCCACCCAGGACAAAAATGTTTGTGACGTACATCGATGTTTGTTCTGTGTTTGGGTGTAGTATATATTATAAGTATGTATTTACGAAAAAAAATTGTATATAAGTATTCTATCAGCTATCTGGTTTCCATGATACAAGCTTTGCTTACTATGGGGCTAGATGGCGCTGTGTGTAATAAATGTCCCCCCAATATTTATTTATTTATTTATTTAGAGTACATAGTGCTCCATCCTAAATCACAGTAATGCTTAACATCGTTCAGGATCTGGTCAAACGCAAGGTCAAACGCACAGAGTAATAGAAGGTCAAACGCAAAACTACTTAGTAAAACAAAACCTCGATTCGTTCGAAATTTATTTCCGTAATATTTTTATCGTACGTAGCCTTTCTGAATAAATTTCGAATTTTGAAAAGAAAAGAAAGTGCGATTTTCCAAACTTGATTTAAAAAAATGTTTAATCAGAGTTCCTATCGCAGAAAAGCGAAGGCCTTACTCTTAGGTGTTCCTATAATGTAAAATCTCATTAAAGGAATTCGTCACACACGTAGGCTCAACTAGAGCGATAGACTTAGAGTAGGGTGAAATATTATGCTTCCTCTGCTATGCTACAAGAGTGGTGAAATCCAAGATAGTATTTAAGAAATATTTTAACTATAGTTAATTTTGCAGGATTATATTATAATTATTAGGTATACAGGGTTAGTCCTAATCAGTTAGCATTATTTTAAGGGCATATTCTATAGGTACATCAAAACAAACAACTTTTACTATCGGCCAACTTGAAATCGCAAAAAAAAAACTGCTGTTCCAGAACTTTTTGTATGGAACAGCTAATAATTTTTTCGCGATTTACTAACTGATTAGGACTAACCCTTTATACCAGTCAGGCGTTATCTACAATAATTATATACTTTCTCTACATTAATAAATAATATAGTGAAATGAGATTGTGGCCGTAAAGACCAAGAGCAAGTCCAAAAAAGAAAAACAACATTCGATAGCAACAAACCCCTTCATCCAAAATAACCTTCCCGGGTAGCGGTCGTCGGCAACACGAGGAACAAAATAGGAGAAAAATAACATCCCGGTCAACCCCCTCTGGGCGAAGCAAAAAGTACAAAACCCTCCCGACGGCGTACGTTCCCAGGAATGGCTCGCGTCCCCTTCAGACGGGCTCATGGGAAACTTAGACTTCCATCGAAAAGGATAGATTAAAGAGTTTAACGAAACTATTACTATAATACCTACGCTTTAAAAAAAACTGACTTAAATTTCGACTGCCAGGATGATAAGTACCGGCATATTTTCCAGTTATTGTTCCAGTAATTTTGATTTTTAAACCAAACTACTGAACCAAATTCTATAAAATTTATATGGAACCACCTGTGACGTAATTTTCAAAATCGGTTCACATTTGACGGAGAAATCGATGAAAATTCATTAAAAAAAACAAAAACATACAGTCGAACATAGAACCTCCTTTTTTGAAGTCGTTTAAAAATACTATGACTTTTTTTTTGTTTCGTTTATGACTTTGTAAGTTTGCAGATTTTATGAAAGTGTTCTGTTTTGTGTACCTAATAAATAAATAAATAAATAAATAAGTACTTAGTTACTTGCTTAGGCCCCTGAAATACCCAAATGAGTAAATAAGTATCAATAGTAGTGGTGGGACTCTATTGGATAGTCCGCCTGGGAAAATAGCACACCTTTGTCAGTTATTCAACCGCCAAGCAGCAGTGTAGATATTTGACATCTAATATCTCAGGGTGACGAGCGCAGTGCAGTGCGGTGCAGGATTTTGTTCGCAGGTTCACAATTCTGCCATTGCTACTATTATGGGCAGACGTGACCCTTACCACCAGGCGAACGTCTCGCTTGACTCGCCAGTTAAAATTAAAATAAATTTAAAAAAACGGCTGCACCTCGTCTAGTCCTGTGGTGGCTGGCTCTTGCTATCAGATGTACTGTTTGCAATCATTAAAAAAATCAAGAACCCAAACCCTCACACCACAAATATTTTTGTGAGGATATTTGACATAATCTAAGTACTTACTGGCTTTTGTTTAAATTCTAAACCACAATAACTTTGATACACATAATCCTCCATTGATTTTTTAGTTCGATAGATCTAACTGTCTACCTGGCAGTCCCTTAATTTTTGTGTTTCGACATTCCGCTCATTAAACAAATAAAGAAATAAATATCGATGGACATTTTTCACACTGCGCCATCTAGCCCCAAACTAAGCAAAGCTTGTAATATGTAAACCAGATAGCTGATAGAATACTTATATACTTTTTTTTTGTAAATACATACTTATAATACATACTACACCCAGACACAGAACAAACATCTATGTTCGTCACATAAATGTTTGGCCTGGGTGGGGATCAAACCCACGCCCCACAGCTCTGAAGGCAGACATGCTACCAACTGCGGATCACCGCTGAAGTATTGCCTACCAAACAAAAAAAGAATCATCAAAATCAGTTCATAATTAGCGGAGTAATCGAGTAAGATACATATTTAAAAAAACATACAGTCGAATTGAGAACCTCCTTTTTTGAAGTCGGTTGAAAATTGTCGGTTGTTGAATTTGAAAAATAAATACTTATTCATAATTTTCGACGACGACGGCGACGACGGTGCGTTCAGTATTCAGGCGCACAGGCATCGGAGCGCATCGGAGATTTGAATGAAATTACTCCCCATGACGATTTGTCATGTCATATTTTTACCAATCCCACTAAATGGTCAGATATGATATATACATATTCCATGTAGTCTGCACCTATAATTGTGGTGACGTTTTGCTAGTAACTAACATACCATGTATCAGATGTGGGAAATGACGTACATCATGTTGGTGTTCTTAATAAATAAATAAATATTATAATTTTTGACATCTTTTCCAGTAATTTTGATTTAAAAACCAAACTACTAAACCGATTTCGATAAATATATATCGGATCACCTGTATAAATGAAAATGGGATGACCTACGAAACAATTAAGAATCGACAAAATTAATTGATAATTGGCGGAGTAACCGAGTAACAAACATACAAAAAATGCAGTCGAATTGAGAACCTCCTTTTTTGAAGTCGGTTGAAAATAAAATCTTTACTAAGTACCTACTAAGTATTTATCATTAAAATTATACAACGACTTAGTAACTTACTATGGTACAAGACCGGTGTGAAGTTGGCAGCCAAACTTAGCTGCCTATAATACGACCAAATCAAGATGGTATTTTTTGTGAAGTTAGCAGCCAACGTGGTTACGACCTGAAATCGCCTGAAAACTTTAACAAACGTATTGCAGAGGGCTTCAGAAATGTGTAAACGACCATAATTACCTTTAAAAAGTATAAAATAATAACTAAAAATTAATAGCTAAAGAAATTTGGGTTTTGAAAATCGTTAAATAATACCAATCTGAAACTGAATCGAGCTATACCTGGTATGCGGAATAAAAGCTTGTATATCTAGCTACAATATTAGCCCTAACACGTTCTGGCTAAATAATATCATCGTAAGAAAATCAGCAGCTGAAATTACCTAAGTAGCAAACAAATATTTAAAAAATAATCTATATTTGGAAAATTGTACAATAATACCTATCTGAAATCAAATCGAGCTATACCTGGTATGCAGCATGAAAGCCTGTATATCTAGCTACAATATGAGCCCTAACAGGTTCTGGCTAAATCATATCATCATACGAAAATCAGCAGCTGAAATTACCTAAGTAGCAAACAAATATTTAAAAAATAATCTAAATTTGGAAAATTGTTCTATAACTCCAATCTGAAATCGAATCGAGCTATACCTGGTATGCAGCATGAAAGCCTGTATATCTAGCTACAATATGAGCCCAAACAGATTCTGGCTAAATCATATTATCATACGAAAATTAGCAGCTGAAATGACCTAAGTAGAAAACAAATATTTTAAAACTTCCGAAATTTAGGTTTTGAAAATCGTTCAATAACTCCAATCTGAAATCGAATCGAGCTATACCTGGTATGCAGCATGAAAGCCTGTATATCTAGGAACAAAATGAGCACTAACAAATTCTGGCTAAATCATATAATCATACGAAAATCAGCAGCTGAAATCACCTAAGTAGAAAACAAATATAATAAAAATTCCAAAATGTAGGTTTTGAAAATCGTTCAATAACTCCAATCTGAAATCGAATCGAGCTATACCTGGTATGCAGCATGAAAGCCTGTATATCTAGCTACAATATGAACTCAAACAGATTCTGGCTAAATCATATCATCATACGAAAATCAGCAGCTGAAATTACCTAAGTAGCAAACAAATATTTAAAAAATAATCTAAATTTGGAAAATTGTTCTATAACTCCAATCTGAAATCGAATCGAGCTATACCTGGTACGCAGCATGAAAGCCTGTATATCTAGCTACAATATGAGCCCAAAGAGATTCTGGCTAAATCATATCATCATACGAAAATTAGCAGCTGAAATTACCAAAGTAGAAAACAAATATTTCAAAAATTCCTAAATTTAGGTTTTGAAAAACGTTCAATAACTCCAATCTGAAATTCAATCGAGCTATACCTGGTATGCAGCATGAAAGTCTGTATATCTAGCTACAATATGAGCCCAAACAAATTCTGGCTAAATCATATCATCATAAGAAAATGAGCAGCTGAAATCACCTAAGTAGAAAACAAATATATTAAAAATTCCAAAATTTAGGTTTTGAAAATCGTTCAATAACTCCAATCTGAAATCGAATCAAGCTATACCTGGTATGAAGCATGAATGCCTGTATATCTAGAAACAATATGGGTCCTAACAGGTTCTGGCTAAATCATATCATCATAAGAAAATGAGCAGCTGAAATGACCTAAGTAGAAAACAAATATATTAAAAATTCCAAAATGTAGGTTTTGAAAATCGTTCAATAACTCCAATCTGAAATTGAACCGACCTATACCTGGTATGCAGCATAAATGCCTGTATATCTAGGTATAATATAAACCTTAACAGGTTCTGGCTAAATCATATCATCATACGAAAATCAGCAGCTGAAATTACCTAAGTAGAAAACAAATATTTTAAAACTTCCAAAATTTAGGTTTTGAAAATAGTTCAATAACTCCAATCTGAAATCGAATGGAGCTATACCTGGTATGCAGCATGAATGCCATTATATCTAGGTACAAAATGAGCCCTAACAGGTTCTGGCTAAATCATATCATCATACGAAAATCAGCAGCTGATATGACCTAAGTAGAAAACAAATATTTCGAAAATTCCAAAATTTAGGTTTTGAAAATCGTTCAATAACTCCAATCTGAAATCGAATCGAGCTATACATGGTATGCAGCATGAAAGTCTGTATATCTGGCTACAAAATAAGCACTAACAGGTTCTGGCTAAATCATATAATCATACGAAAATCAGCAGCTGAAATTACCTAAGTAGCAAACAAATATTTAAAAAAAATTCTAAATTTGGAAAATTGTTCTATAATACCAATCTGAAATCGAATCGAGCTATACCTGGTATGCAGCATGAAAGCCTGTATATCTAGGAACAATGTGAGCCCTAACAGGTTCTGGGTAAATCATATCATCATACGAAAATCAGCAGCTGAAATGACCAAAGTAGAAAACAAATATTAAAAAAAATCCAAAATTTAGGTTTTAAAAATCGTTCAATAACTCCAATCTGAAATCGAATCAAGCTATACCTGGTATGCAGCATGAATGCCTGTATATCTAGGTACAATATTAGCCCTAACAGGTTCTGGCTAAATCATATCATCATACGAAAATCAGCAGCTGATATGACCTAAGTAGAAAACAAATATTTCGAAAATTCCAAAATTTAGGTTTTGAAAATCGTTCAATAACTCCAATCTGAAATCGAATCGAGCTATACCTGGTATGCAGCATGAAAGTCTGTATATCTGGCTACAAAATGAGCACTAACAGATTCTGGCTAAATCATATAATCATACGAAACTCAGCAGCTGAAATTACCTAAGTAGCAAACAAATATTTAAAAAATTATCTAAATTTGGAAAATTGTTCTATAATACCAATCTGAAATCGAATCGAGCTATACCTGGTATGCAGCATGAAAGCCTGTATATCTAGGAACAATATGAGCCCTAACAGGTTCTGGCTAAATCATATCATCATACGAAAATCAGCAGCTGAAATGACCAAAGTAGAAAACAAATATTAAAAAAATTCCAAAATTTAGGTTTTGAAAATCGTTCAATAACTCCAATCTGAAATCGAATCAAGCTATACCTGGTATGCAGCATGAATGCCTGCATATCTAGGTACAATATTAGCCCTAACAGGTTCTGGCTAAATCATATCATCATACGAAAATAAGCAGCTGAAATGACCTAAGTAGAAAACAAATATTTCAAAAATTCCAAAATTTAAGTTTTGAAAATCGTTCAATAACTCTAATCTGAAATCGAATCGAGCTATACCTGGCATGCAGCATGAAAGTCTGTATATCTGGCTACAAAATGAGCACTAACAGCTTCTGGCTAAATCATATAATCATACGAAAATCAGCAGCTGAATTTACCTAAGTAGCAAACAAATATTTAAAAAAATATCTAAATTTGGAAAATTGTTCTATAATACCAATCTGAAATCGAATCGAGCTGTACCTGGTATGCAGCATGAATGCCTGTATATCTAGGTACAATATACCAGTACCATATACCAGTACCAGTACAATATACCGTACCAGGTATAGGTCGGTTCAATTTCAGATTGGAGTTATTGAATGATTTTCAAAACCTACATTTTGGATTTTTTAAAATATTTGTTTTCTACTTAGGTGATTTCAGCTGCTGATTTTCGTATGATGATATGATTTAGCCAGAACCTGTTAAGGTTCATATTATACCTAGATATACAGGCATTCATGCTGCATACCAGGTATAGCTTGATTCGATTTCAGATTGGAGTTATTGAACGATTTTCAAAACCTACATTTTGGAATTTTTAATATATTTGTTTTCTACTTAGGTCATTTCAGCTGCTCATTTTCTTATGATGATATGATTTAGCCAGAACCTGTTAGGACTCATATTGTTTCTAGATATACAGGCATTCATGCTGCATACCAGGTATAGCTCAATTCAATTTCAGATTGGTGTTATTGAACGATTTTTAAACCCAAGATTTTGAAGTTTTTAAATATTTGTTTGCTACTTAGGTGATTTCAGCTGCTGATTTTCGTATGATGATATGATTTAGCCAGAACCTGTTAGGGCTCATATTGTACCTAGATATACAGGCATTCATGCTGCATACCAGGTTTAGCTTGATTCGATTTCAGATTGGAGTTATTGAACGATTTTCAAAACCTAAATTTTGGAATTTTTGAAATATTTGTTTTCTACTTAGGTCATTTGAGCTGCTGATTTTCGTATGATGATATGATTTAGCCAGAATCTGTTCGGGCTTATATTGTAGCTAGATATACAGGCTTTCATGCTGCAGACCAGGTATAGCTCGATTCGATTTCAGATTAGTATTAAAGATCAATTTTCCAAATTTAGATTATTTTAAATATTTGTTTGCTACTTAGGTAATTTCAGCTGCTGATTTTCGTATGATGATATGATTTAGCCAGAACCTGTTAGGGCTCATATTGTAGCTAGATATACAGGCTTTCATGCTGCATACCAGGTATAGCTCGATTCGATTTCAGATAGGTATTATTGAACGATTTTTAAACCCAAGATTTTGGAGTTTTTAAATATTTGTTTGCTACTTAGGTGATTTCAGCTGCTGATTTTCGTATGATGATATGATTTAGCCAGAACCTGTTAGGGCTCATATTGTAGCTAGATATACAGGCTTTCATGCTGCATACCAGGTATAGCTCGATTTGATTTCAGATTGGAGTTATTGAACGATTTTCAAAACCTAAATTTTGGAAGTTTTAAAATATTTGTTTTCTACTTAGGTCATTTCAGCTGCTAATTTTCGTATGATAATATGATTTAGCCAGAACCTGTTAGGGTTTATTTTGTAGCTAGATATACAGGCTTTCATGCTGCATACCAGGTATAGCTCGATTCGATTTCAGATTGGAGTTATAGAACAATTTTCCAAATTTAGATTATTTTTTAAATATTTGTTTTCTACTTAGGTCATTTCAGCTGCTGATTTTCGTATGATTATATGATTTAGCCAGAATTTGTTAGTGCTCATTTTGTTCCTAGATATACAGGCTTTCATGCTGCATACCAGGTATAGCTCGATTCGATTTCAGATTGGAGTTATTGAACGATTTTCAAAACCTAAATTTCGGAAGTTTTAAAATATTTTTTTTCTACTTAGGTCATTTCAGCTGCTAATTTTCGTATGATAATATGATTTAGCCAGAATCTGTTTGGGCTCATATTGTAGCTAGATATACAGGCTTTCATGCTGCATACCAGGCATAGCTCGATTCGATTTCAGATTGGAGTTATAGAACAATTTTCCAAATTTAGATTATTTTTTAAATATTTGTTTGCTACTTAGGTAATTTCAGCTGCTGATTTTCGTATGATGATATGATTTAGCCAGAACCTGTTAGGGCTCATATTGTAGCTAGATATACAGGCTTTCATGCTGCATACCAGGTATAGCTCGATTCAATTTCAGATTGGAGTTATTGAACGATTTTCAAAACCTACATTTTGGAATTTTTAATATATTTGTTTTCTACTTAGGTGATTTCAGCTGCTGATTTTCGTATGATGATATGATTTAGCCAGAATTTGTTAGTGCTCATTTTGTTCCTAGATATACAGGCATTCATGCTGCATACTGGGTATAGCTTGATTCGATTTCAGATTGGAGTTATTGAACTATTTTTAAACCCAAGATTTTGTAGTTTTTAAATATTTGTTTGCTACTTAGGTGATTTCAGCTGCTGATTTTCGTATGATGATATGATTTAGCCAGAACCTGTTAGGGCTCATATTGTACCTAGATATACAGGCATTCATGCTGCATACCAGTTATAGCTTGATTCGATTTCAGATTGGAGTTATTGAACTATTTTCAAAACCTAAATATTGGAATTTTTAAAATATTTGTTTTCTTCATAGGTCATTTCAGCTGCTGATTTTCGTATGATGATATGATTTAGCCAGAATCTGTTTGTGCTCATATTGTAGCTTGATATACAGGCTTTCATGCTGCATACCAGGTATAGCTCGATTTGATTTCAGGTTGGTATTATAGAACAATTTTCCAAATTTAGATATTTTTTTAAATATTTGTTTGCTACTTAGGTAATTTCAGCTGCTGATTTTCGTATGATGATATGATTTAGCCAGAACCTGTTAGAGCTCATATTATACCTAGATATACAGGCATTCATGCTGCATACCAGGTATAGGTCGGTTTAATTTCAGATTGGAGTTATTGAACGATTTTCAAAACCTAAATTTTGGAATTTTTTAAATATTTGTTTTCTACTTAGGTAATTTCAGCTGCTGATTTTCGTATGATGATATGATTTAGCCAGAACCTGTTAGGGCTCATATTGTACCTAGATATACAGGCATTCATGCTGCGTACTGGGTATAGCTCGATTCGATTTCAGATTGGAGTTATTGAACGATTTTCAAAACCTACATTTTGGAATTTTCGAAATATTTGTTTTCTACTTAGGTCATATCAGCTGCTGATTTTCGTATGATGATATGATTTAGCCAGAACCTGTTAGGGCTCATTTTGTACCTAGATATAATGGCATTCATGCTGCATACCAGGTATAGCTCGATTCGATTTCAGATTGGAGTTATTGAACTATTTTCAAAACCTAAATTTTGGAAGTTTTAAAATATTTGTTTTCTACTTAGGTAATTTCAGCTGCTGATTTTCGTATGATGATATGATTTAGCCAGAACCTGTTAAAGTTCATATTATACCTAGATATACAGGCATTCATGCTGCATACCAGGTATAGGTCGGTTCAATTTCAGATTGGAGTTATTGAACGATTTTCAAAACCTAAATTTCGGAAGTTTTAAAATATTTGTTTTCTACTTAGGTGATTTCAGCTGCTGATTTTCGTATGATGATATGATTTAGCCAGAATTTGTTAGTGCTCATTTTGTTTCTAGATATACAGGCTTTCATACTGCATACCAGGTATAGCTCGATTCGATTTCAGATTGGAGTTATTGAACTATTTTCCAAATTTAGATTATTTTTTAAATATTTGTTTTCTACTTAGGTCATTTCAGCTGCTGATTTTCGTATGATTATATGATTTAGCCAGAATTTGTTAGTGTTCATTTTGTTCCTAGATATACAAGCTTTCATGCTGCATACCAGGTATAGCTCGATTCGATTTCAGATTGGAGTTATTGAACGATTTTCAAAACCTAAATTTCGGAAGTTTTAAAATATTTGTTTTCTACTTAGGTCATTTCAGCTGCTAATTTTCGTATGATAATATGATTTAGCCAGAATCTGTTTGGGCTCATATTGTAGCTAGATAAACAGGCTTTCATGCTGCATACTAGGTATAGCTCGATTCGATTTCAGATTGGAGTTATAGAACAATTTTCCAAATTTAGATTATTTTTTAAATATTTGTTTGCTACTTAGGTAATTTCAGCTGCTGATTTTCGTATGATGATATGATTTAGCCAGAACCTGTTAGGGCTCATATTGTAGCTAGATATACAGGCTTTCATGCTGCATACCAGGTATAGCTCGATTCGATTTCAGATTGGAGTTATTGAACTATTTTCAAAACCTAAATTTTGGAAGTTTTAAAATATTTGTTTTCTACTTAGGTCATTTCAGCTGCTAATTTTCGTATGATAATATGATTTAGCCAGAATCTGTTTGGGCTCATATTGTAGCTAGATAAACAGGCTTTCATGCTGCATACTAGGTATAGCTCGATTCGATTTCAGATTGGAGTTATAGAACAATTTTCCAAATTTAGATTATTTTTTAAATATTTGTTTGCTACTTAGGTAATTTCAGCTGCTGATTTTCGTATGATGATATGATTTAGCCAGAACCTGTTAGGGCTCATATTGTAGCTAGATATACAGGCTTTCATGCTGCATACCAGGTATAGCTCGATTCGATTTCAGATTGGAGTTATTGAACGATTTTCCAAACCTACATTTTGGAATTTTTAATATATTTGTTTTCTACTTAGGTGATTTCAGCTGCTGATTTTCGTATGAATTTCTATTTTGTTCCTAGATATACAGGCATTCATGCTGCATACCAGGTATAGCTCGATTCGATTTCAGATTGGAGTTATGGAACGATTTTCAAAACTTAAATTTTGGAATTTTGAAATATTTGTTTTCTACTTAGGTCATTTCAGCTGCTGATTTTCGTATGATGATATGATTTAGCCAGAACCTGTTAGGGTTTATTTTGTAGCTAGATATACAGGCTTTCATGCTGCATACTAGGTATAGCTCGATTCGATTTCAGATTGGAGTTATAGAACAATTTTCCAAATTTAGATTATTTTTTAAATATTTGTTTTCTACTTAGGTCATTTCAGCTGCTGATTTTCGTATGATTATATGATTTAGCCAGAATTTGTTAGTGCTCATTTTGTTCCTAGATATACAGGCTTTCATGCTGCATACCAGGTATAGCTCGATTCGATTTCAGATTGGAGTTATTGAACGATTTTCAAAACCTACATTTTGGAATTTTTAATATATTTGTTTTCTACTTAGGTGATTTCAGCTGCTGATTTTCGTATGATGATATGATTTAGCCAGAATTTGTTAGTGCTCATTTTGTTCCTAGATATACAGGCTTTCATGCTGCATACCAGGTATAGCTCGATTCGATTTCAGATTGGAGTTATTGAACGATTTTCCAAACCTACATTTTGGAATTTTTAATATATTTGTTTTCTACTTAGGTGATTTCAGCTGCTGATTTTCGTATGAATTTCTATTTTGTTCCTAGATATACAGGCATTCATGCTGCATACCAGGTATAGCTCGATTCGATTTCAGATTGGAGTTATGGAACGATTTTCAAAACTTAAATTTTGGAATTTTGAAATATTTGTTTTCTACTTAGGTCATTTCAGCTGCTGATTTTCGTATGATGATATGATTTAGCCAGAACCTGTTAGGGTTTATTTTGTAGCTAGATATACAGGCTTTCATGCTGCATACTAGGTATAGCTCGATTCGATTTCAGATTGGAGTTATAGAACAATTTTCCAAATTTAGATTATTTTTTAAATATTTGTTTTCTACTTAGGTCATTTCAGCTGCTGATTTTCGTATGATTATATGATTTAGCCAGAATTTGTTAGTGCTCATTTTGTTCCTAGATATACAGGCTTTCATGCTGCATACCAGGTATAGCTCGATTCGATTTCAGATTGGAGTTATTGAACGATTTTCAAAACCTACATTTTGGAATTTTTAATATATTTGTTTTCTACTTAGGTGATTTCAGCTGCTGATTTTCGTATGATGATATGATTTAGCCAGAATTTGTTAGTGCTCATTTTGTTCCTAGATATACAGGCTTTCATGCTGCATACCAGGTATAGCTCGATTCGATTTCAGATTGGAGTTATTGAACGATTTTCAAAACCTAAATTTTGGAAGTTTTAAAATATTTGTTTTCTACTTAGGTCATTTCAGCTGCTAATTTTCGTATGATAATATGATTTAGCCAGAACCTGTTAGAGTTTATTTTGTAGCTAGATATACAGGCTTTCATGCTGCATACCAGGTATAGCTCGATTCGATTTCAGATTGGAGTTATAGAACAATTTTCCAAATTTAGATTATTTTTTAAATATTTGTTTTCTACTTAGGTCATTTCAGCTGCTGATTTTCGTATGATTATATGATTTAGCCAGAATTTGTTAGTGCTCATTTTGTTCCTAGATATACAGGCTTTCATGCTGCATACCAGGTATAGCTCGATTCGATTTCAGATTGGAGTTATTGAACGATTTTCAAAACCTACATTTTGGAATTTTTAATATATTTGTTTTCTACTTAGGTGATTTCAGCTGCTGATTTTCGTATGATTATATGATTTAGCCAGAATTTGTTAGTGCTCATTTTGTTCCTAGATATACAGGCTTTCATGCTGCATACCAGGTATAGCTCGATTCGATTTCAGATTGGAGTTATTGAACGATTTTCAAAACCTAAATTTCGGAAGTTTTAAAATATTTGTTTTCTACTTAGGTCATTTCAGCTGCTAATTTTCGTATGATAATATGATTTAGCCAGAATCTGTTTGGGCTCATATTGTAGCTAGATATACAGGCTTTCATGCTGCATACCAGGTATAGCTCGATTCGATTTCAGATTGGAGTTATAGAACAATTTTCCAAATTTAGATTATTTTTTAAATATTTGTTTGCTACTTAGGTAATTTCAGCTGCTGATTTTCGTATGATGATATGATTTAGCCAGAATCTGTTTGAGCTCATATTGTAGCTAGATATACAGGCTTTCATGCTGCATACCAGGTGTAGCTCGATTCGATTTCAGATTGGAGTTATTGAACGATTTTCAAAACCTACATTTTGGAATTTTTAATATATTTGTTTTCTACTTAGGTGATTTCAGCTGCTGATTTTCGTATGATTATATGATTTAGCCAGAATTTGTTAGTGCTCATTTTGTTCCTAGATATACAAGCTTTCATGCTGCATACCAGGTATAGCTCGATTCGGTTTCAGATTGGAGTTATTGAACGATTTTCAAAACCTAAATTTCGGAAGTTTTAAAATATTTGTTTTCTACTTAGGTCATTTCAGCTGCTAATTTTCGTATGATAATATGATTTAGCCAGAATCTGTTTGGGCTCATATTGTAGCTAGATATACAGGCTTTTATGCTGCATACCAGGTATAGCTCGATTCGATTTCAGATTGGAGTTATAGAACAATTTTCCAAATTTAGATTATTTTTTAAATATTTGTTTGCTACTTAGGTCATTTCAGCTGCTGATTTTCGTATGATGATATGATTTAGCCAGAACCTGTTAGGGCTCATATTGTAGCTAGATATACAGGCTTTTATGCTGCATACCAGGTATAGCTCGATTCGATTTCAGATTGGTATTATTGTACAATTTTCCAAATATAGATTATTTTTTAAATATTTGTTTGCTACTTAGGTAATTTCAGCTGCTGATTTTCTTACGATGATATTATTTAGCTAGAACGTGTTAGGGCTAATATTGTAGCTAGATATACAAGCTTTTATTCCGCATACCAGGTATAGCTCGATTCAGTTTCAGATTGGTATTATTTAACGATTTTCAAAACCTAAATTTCTTTAATTATTAATTTTTAGTTATTGTTTTATACTTTTTAAAGGTAATTATGGTAGTTTACACATTTCTGAAGCCCCCTGCAATACGTTTGTTGAAGTTTTCAGGCGATTTCAGGTTGTAACCATGTTGGCTGCTAACTTCACAAAAAATACCATCTTAATTTGGTCGTATTATAGGCAGCTAAGTTTGGCTGCCAACTTCACACCGGTTGGTACAAGGCGGTTATGGGAGATTTGTATATCATTAGCTCATAGGTATGTATAGGTGCTAGCTCATATATAGTAACTATATAGTAACTATATAGCTCATACATAGTAAACAATATAGTAACTATAGCTCATATATAGTAACTATATAGTAACTATAGTAACTATAGTATGGCATCAGTCCTAAGCCTACGCCGTTATTTTAGAGACAGAAGGATCGAATTGAGAACCTTCTTCTTTTCTAAAGTTGGTTTATAAAAAGTTTATAAAAGAGGTTTACCTTGGAGATACGCCTACAAATGTTAAAAAAAGTTTGTCTTTAGGAATCTTCGTTTTTAAGTAACTTCAAACTATAAAAGTAATATCTTCATTTTGATAAAAAAATATATGGTATGTATGTTACTCCGACTTACATGGGTGCTTAATCACTTTTTAAACGAGGAGCTAAATTCTCAAAGTTTTTAAACCTATTTGAATCTTTAACATTTGAAACTTCTTAGAGCATTTGGTGTCTAGAGTATCTGGAATGTCTGGATAAGAGCTTTAGGCAGGAACGCGAAAATATCATGTCGCCGCATTGTATTACTTTTCCAATTTACGCGTACGAGTATGTGCAAGTGATATATGTAGTGAAACGTGTCTTTTCGTGTTGTTTCCAAAACTCCGAAAAAGCTCGTAGTAAAGTTGCCACGACTTTATTAGGGCTTGACTGGACTTGACTATGACTTACTAAGTGTGACTGACTGTGACTAACTTGACTTGAAATTCATCAAAAGCTTGAAATAAAAAAAATACTTGACACTGGCAAATGCACAACGTGGGACGCCAGAATCCTCCTAGGAGGAAAAAGAAAAAAAAAACTGGTTAAACTCCCTCTGTTTTTGTGTAGTTGGTTAAGTAGTTATTTTTTTGTTTAGTTACCAGCCACTTGCGCGAAAAAAGAAATATTTTACACTGCAGCAATCGCTCGAATCGATATAAAAATCAAGTACAAAATATTAACTACCTTGTCAGAGGGGTTTCCCCTAGTGTTATTGTCGCACCTACTTAACAAAACCACTTGTACGTTTCAGTTCAGACGTAAGCGTATTTTTTATTCCATATTTTTTGTGGTGGCACCGTGCGGTGGTGTGGTAACCACTTGTCGCGTACCACAGATAAAGGAGCGCAGGTTATTGCGAGGGGAGTGTTTGTTTTATTTTATTAATAGCGATAAACGCAGTGTTTGGGGTATCGGGTGTCTGTGGGGGCGTTGCTTTAATCTAGCGCTGTATTTTGTATCAGTGTCATCGATATGAAAAAAGTAGTACAAATTATAATGATGCGTAGAAATAGAGTAAACTTTCCTTGGTGTTGCAATTTATATTTTCTAATCTCAAAAGAATTAAGTAGTTACAATTACAACATACTGAGGGTACTGAGATACTGTGGGTCTTAGAGTATCTATAACCAGTAGGTATTATTACTCTGAGCTGTGCACCCACAGCTCAGAGTAATAATATCGTAGTAGTAGTAAGCCGCTAAGCGCATCAGGCAGAATTACGTAAAATATATAAAAAAATGTGTTACAATAATTTCGCTTGTCATACGCACATATTATAAATAAATAAAAAATAATAAATATTGGGGGGAGATTTATTACACACAGCGCCATCTAAGCCTCATACTAAGCAAAGCTTGTATTATGAAAACCAGATAGCTGATAGAATACTTATATACATTTTTTTTTCGTAAATATATACTTATAATATACATATCTTGAGCTTGGGGATAGGTCTGTCTTATTGGTCTAATTTTGGACACATTATGTCCTAGTATGTATATGCCATTAATTTGTATTAAGTGAAATGTCCACCACAAATATTAGGACCATTAAGATTTTCTGCCAGTGTCCGTGGTTTTCTGCATATCTGTGACCAGTGTCCGTGGTTTTCTACATATCTGTGACCAGTGTCAGTGGTTTTCTACATATCTGTGACCAGTGTCCGTGGTTTTCTACATATCTGTGACCAGTATCCGTGGTTTTCTGCATATCTGTGACCAGTGTCCGTGGTTTTCTGCATATCTGTGACCAGTGTCCGTGGTTTTCTGCATATCTGTGACCAGTGTCCGTGGTTTTCTACATATCTGTGACCAGTGTCCGTGGTTTTCTACATATCTGTGACCAGTGTCCGTGGTTTTCTACATATCTGTGACCAGTGTCCGTGGTTTTCTACATATCTGTGACCAGTTTCCGTGGTTTTCTGCATATCTGTGACCAGTGTCCGTGGTTTTCTACATATCTGTGACCAGTGTCCGTGGTTTTCTGCATATCTGTGACCAGTGTCCGTGGTTTTCTACATATCTGTGACCAGTGTCCGTGGTTTTCTGCATATCTGTGACCAGTGTCCGTGGTTTTCTGCATATCTGTGACCAGTGTCCGTGGGTTTCTGCATATCTGTGACCAGTGTCCGTGGTTTTCTGCATATCTGTGACCAGTGTCCGTGGTTTTCTGCATATCTGTGACCAGTGTCCGTGGTTTTCTGCATATCTGTGACCAGTGTCCGTGGTTTTCTGCATATCTGTGACCAGTGTCCGTGGTTTTCTGCATATCTGTGACCAGTGTCCGTGGTTTTCTGCATATCTGTGACCAGTGTCCGTGGTTTTCTACATATCTGTGACCAGTGTCCGTGGTTTTCTGCATATATGTGACCAGTGTCCGTAATTTTCTGTACATCTGTGATCAGTGTTTAGTTAATTGCATTTGCCTATCATCATCATCAGTCCGGAGACGTCCACTGCTGAACGAAGGCCTCCCCCATAGACCGCCACACTGTACGACAACCTCCCATTTGCATCTACCGGTTGCCCGCGACTTCTACAATGTCGTCGGTCCATTTGCCTATGTACTTATTAAATTTATATTGTTGCGTTATGGTTTCACATCTCATTATGTAATCTGTATTATTAAGTCTTCAACAGAATTGTACATGTACAGTGAGTAATGATTCTACTTATGTAAAAACTCTCGAAAGATCTTCTAAATTTGTTTTTGTCGTGTAAATAAAAAACAAAAACTATCTTACCCATTAATATTTTAAATAAAAAATGTAGTGTTGTTCGGTCTATTGGGTTCTACGATCCTCTTACATGCAGTAATGGATGAACGGATTGACGTGCTATTTTGAAAAGACAGATCACAATGAAAGTGACTTACTGGGAATTCGTTTTTTCAAGTAAGTACCTAGGTAAAATTGCGAGACGGATTTAATCACAGTTACCCACATAACTATGTAGGTAGATGTAATTAAGTGCACTCGTGCATATATTATTGCTATTATGATATTGCATTGAATCCGTTAATTTTATGATAACTCAGGCTATGATCTTTGGACTGTTACGCTTACCTTATTTAAGTACCTACTGCCTTATATACCTACTTCTAAGCTAAACATGTTGAGTGTTGCAGTTAAATCTGTTAGTCTTATAATTTAAATTTAATTTCTAATAACTCGTTTTGTTATACCACACTAAACTGTTTAGAAAGCTTTTCGGATTTTAAATATAAATGCATAAAATTACTTTATCAATAGGAAATTAATGGAATGGATCCACCCCTATGGTTCACCCTTGCATAACGCATTAAAAAAAACAATTTCAATGTGGCGGTCCAACAGTAAAAAAACGTGTGTGTTTTACGCTTGGAACTGGATAATAGTTTTAAGTGTCTAGCCATCGAAGGTTATGCGTAATAAAGATATGAGAGAAGCGCCAAACTTGGTGTGATTGCATACTAAGTAAATTGGGACACTTTATTGGTCACTCCCGTCCTTTCTCCGGCTCTGCTTTCAATTTACTGCAGTTATATAAGACTAAACGACACAAGGTCAATCAAATTATCAATCAAATCTCTGCAAATTTTTTCCTTACTTTGTTTTTTCGCAAATGGAAAAGAGCTATTCCATTCATAACAAAGCTCAGTGAAGGATAGCACAGAGAAACCTTTTTTACCAGTTTGTAAAATTGGAGGGCATAAGGCCTCCTCTGGCCCCCGTTTCCACGGCCGCTGTAGGTAGGTACTAAATCCCAAACTTGACAAGATGATATGATGGCACGTGGAGTAAGTCTTTGATAGACTAGTGGCCACTTGATGGTAAGATTAGTCCCGGAAGACCTGTCCAACGCTACGCGGAGCGAAAGGAACCACTTCCTCCCCGAAGCGGCACGTAAAATCGTATACCTACACACCACGGGGGCAAGTAAAGAGGCCTCAGATCGCATGTTTGTCACCCTCGGGAGACAATATACATGACATCAGAGACATTCTTCACTTTTGCTCTCTATGTGAGTAATCTACTTTTGTTTCGTAGAGATAAACGTAACTGCGTGATAAGAATCGAGTCATACAGCAAGATTATTAAGATCGTATCGTATAAATTTATAAACGAAGCACCCTTTATACAATGAATTCAGTTCAATTTGAACGATGGAAGAGCATTGGTATGCACTGCATGCGGGTGGGGTGCCATGCCGGGACGTGCTTTATTTTTCCTTTACTGCGACGCGACGGTTTGTACGATACGAGGGTGCTTTTTAGGGCTATTAGTATTTATAAAGGACGGGAAGGGCTCGTTTTAATTGTAATCAATTGAATAATGAATACAAAAGATGGATGATAAGTTAAAGTTCAAAGACCTCTACGGTAGCAATCCTGACATTGATATTATTTGTTCGATATGGGGTTGCGTTTGATTACACTCTGTCTGAAATTAAGCAAAGTTGTCATCTAGGACGGAAACTAGCTGTTAATAATTGTAATGTACATTTACTGAAAACATTGCCTATTTAATTTGGAAAAGGGTTTAAACAGTACGGTCTACGAGTATAATGTTTGATCAATAATTCTTGGTGATTGAATAGCAAGCGAAGGTGTGGCACTTCTTCAGGAGTACTCTACGGTATATCTTAGAGTCGCGCCACTACCAAAATACGGAATTCGTCATAATCGGATGGTCTTACGCTTAGAGGATTTACGAACCTCATAATAGTGAGGTCATGAGTTCAATCCCGGTCCCGTTCACTATGAAATCTTTGAAATTTACGCAAAATTTTCGGATACCATAAACATCATGGCTGTTTGGTGAGGAAAAATGTGAGAAACCTACATAAAAACGATGTCGTCGTTTAACTGTCAGCCCACCCCAGGGCAACTCCCCCACTTGCCAATTTTGTTAGAAAACCATACGAAACACGACATGTGAGTTTGCGTAAGTTTACTTTCGACACAGACTAAATAATACTCCTTCGATACCTTTATCGTTATACATTGTAAGAATAAAAGAAAACAAATAAATGTTACAGTTTATTCGTAAGTACTGAGAGTAATAAACAAACAGACAAACAGAACCCATCCATATGAAAATTATTGACGGTCCTGCCACAAAACGTACACGTCACGCACTTGTTCCTACCCCAACACTGCGGACGTTCCATTTAACATCTTTTAACATTTAACATCGAGGGTAACTCCATGGGAGCGTGGCTGATGCCCTTCGCGCTCCAGTACCTGCGAAGACCAGAAAGTTAATGAAGGGAAGTTGTAGGGTGCTTTATTAACTCCCTGATTTAATTGAGGAAGTTGGCCCTGTTGGAATAATTGGTGCTGGTTGTGGAGCGATGGGCAGAGGGTGAAAGTGAAGGGTGGTGAATGAGTCAAGCTTGAAGTGGTTATGGGAATCGACGAGAGTCTCTGAATGTTAACAGCTTAGGTGGCATTTTTTGTGACTCTTTATCCTGAATCAGATAAATTATCTTTTCGAGTTTATAGTTTTCATGTAGCCCCCGAGACAACATTATTATACATATACAACGTGTTACAAAAAGGTGTAATACTGAAGTGAAGGGTATGTATGTACTTATAATTAGGAATCATTTTTATTATGGGGGTGAAATCGCGAAAAAAAACCCCTGTTCCAGTTTATTGACCTTGGACAAAAAGTATGGAACAGCTGTTTTTTTTCGTGATTTCAAGGTTGGCCCCATTATAAAAATTCTTCATAATGATGAGCACGTTTGCAGCAGCGGCAGCTGTTCGGTACCTTTAAGTTTTACTACAAGTTTTTGTACACGTTGTAATGTATACAATATACAAATATAAAGAGGGCTTAGACTTATCCATTCATCCCTTTAGATTAGAACTTATCTTAATCCTGTCTAGAGGTTTTAAATCATTGAAAAGATTTAAGATTTTAACATAAAACGAAAATTATTTATTCCATGCAAATAATTTGGCTACTTCATGACACCGGACACCCGTTTTTGAGATGTTTTATGGCATTTTCATTGGCTTGCAATTGACTGCCATCTCGCCTGATGTTAAACGAAGATGCGGTCTACGATGGAGCACGTTTACCTTACCGATTCACTCGCGAGTTATATTTAAAAGCATAGGATATTAAACATAGGTATAGCTAACAACACTATTAGCGATTCATTTTTTGATTTATATAGATAGATAGTTAGATTATATAGATAGATAACGTTAATGTGGTACGTCGATGAATACATTTAGAACTAATTTATTTAGGTATACAATTTTGAATGTTTTCTTACTCACTGACTCACTTTATTATTCGTATGTAGCGCTCGTGGCGTAGCTAGTCTCGGTGATTCTAAACGATCACCGAAGTTAAGCAACGGACGATCCGGTCAGTCTTCGGATGGGTGACCATGAGTGGCATTTATTTATTTCTGAGCGCTACCATGGGTCGGATGACACGTTAAATTGTTGGTCCCGGTTGTTTGTTATAGTTTCTATAATAACAACCGTCAGCCATCTCAGAGGCCCTGGGGCGGGACATTAACACTGACACTAGGGCTGGCCACTCAGCCTATACGAACGAACGAACGATTCGTTATATTTATTTCCAGTACCTAAAACAAAAAGGTAACAATGAGACGTGATAAGAAATCACTGTGATGTCAAGTCAAAGCATTTATGTAAAACACGAGGTACATTTCATGATCGGAATATCCGTGATCGTGAATAACCCGAGGCCAGAATCCACATTCGAAATACCAACGCATTTAGTGCCATGTAATATGCTTCTCAAAATTTCATTACTTCAAGTAATAAGAAACCAGTCGAAGCCAGTTGAGGTCCGAGCCTTACCTGAGGGTCGTTAGAAGGCAAAACAAAGAAATGGAGTCCTTGCCCTCCCGAGTTCGAGCCCTTGGCTGGGTGACTGATACTCAATCTGTGTCCTCGGGTTGTTCACAAAGGGCTGTGATTGCGAGAGGCGCGGGAGGGAGGGAAAGGCGAATGACCTCGGCCGGGGTGGCCGCCCCCTGCGTCTGCGCACGCTTGGGCGACGGTCTGTGACGTCCCTCGTTCCTATACTGTAGGTAGGTTAGTTTCGTGGTCAAAAATCTCTGCTCGAGATTTTTTTATGGTAAGTACCTACTTACGAACAAGACGTTCTCCTGATGGTTAGAGATAACGCCTGTTCATGACCAATGCAGGGGTATATACCCAGAACTGAGTTAGTACGATACTCATTACTTTGGGACATTGGATAGAGTCTCATTAGCCCTGTAATTTCACTACATTAGTACAGGAGCTTGATATTTGAATCAACCGCAAGAGTTTGCGTATACAGGGTTAGTGGTAATCAGTTAGCATCCTTTTAAGGGCATATTCTGTACATCAACACAAACAAATTTTACTAAGAGGCCAACATTTAATCAGCTGTTCCATACAAAAAGTTCATCGGCCTAGGGCAATATGTATGGAACAGCGGTTTTTTTTGCGATTTCAATGTTAGCTCGATAGTAAAAGTTATTTGTTTTGACGTACAGAATATGCCCTTAAAAGGATGCTAACTAATTACCACTAACCCTGTATATACGAATATGATCGTATATCATACAATATCGTTCGCAAGTTGGCCTTATTCGTATGCGAAAACCTATGCCACAATTCAAAAATCGAGCCCCTGATAGTAGCTATATTTTCGGTGATGTTGCTATTTGTTGCCTACAAAAGTTAATAATTTCTTGCTACGCCTACGTTTTCAATAAACTTTTGCACGAAACCTTTTCAGTTAGATGGATATCTTGATACTGGCTGGATAGTTCTTTTAAAAAGCCATGGTTATGGACCTAACCTATATAGTTCAAGGTTTATAACCTTTTTTTTACGAAGCTAGTAAGGAAATTATCTGTTTTTTTGCACTGGCACGGCATGATACTGAGGTATTGGTACTGCTTCCTAAAGAATAGACGACATCGCCAATGCAATGCCAAAATATCATCATCATCATCAGCCCGGAGACGTCCACTGCTGAAAGAAGGCCTCCCCCTTAGACCGCCACACTGTACGACAACCTGCCATTTGCATCCACCGGTTGCCCGCGACTTTTTCAATGTCGTCGGTCCACCTAGTGGGAGGCCTTCCTACGCTGCGTCTTCCGGTTCGCGGTCGCCACTCAAGAACCTTTCTTCTCCATCGGTTGTCAGTTCTTCGAGCGATGTGGCCTGCCCATTGCCACTTCAACTTGCAAACCTTGTGAACCTTGTGACAAAAAATATATATATATATATATATAAATATAAATGCTAAATAAACTTATTAAGTGACCAACTTAAGCATTTACCTGCTTTTTAGGTTTGGAAGTTTGAATCTTGTTTGTCCCCTTCCCCCTCGTGGAACAGGACGAGGGAAAACTCGCAAATAACGAATCGCTAATACGTGGCCATGTTTTATACCTATCCGACTGCATTTCACTAAGTTCCTCTATTTAACGATAATAGTTAGATCGGAAGACCGCTGCGGTTGACTTGTAATCGTGAGGTCGTGGGTTCAAACCCAGACCCGTACTTATAAGCTCTTTTTTTTGTTTTTTTTTTCTATTTATAGTCTTGCGTTTGACTGCCATCTCATCTCATAAGCCAACGATATGTACGGATACTCCTACCACTGGCTTTTCGGTGAAGAAAGACAGCGCGTAAGGAAACCAGCATAATACGTCCGGAGAAGGATTCATTAGCGTATGTGAATTCACCAACCCGTAACTGGGCCGGCGTGGTGAATATGGCCCTTCAAGGGTAGGGAAGAGCCCTACCCTTGACTCTACTTGACCCTTGACTCTTGACTCTACTTGACTTAGGGCTCTAAGTCCAGCAGTGGACAATAAGCGAGTGGTCTAATGTTTAATTTATGACAAATAACAGGCTTAGTGATGAATATAACTAAATACATTACACATACTGAATAAATAAATTGTATTGGCTGATAATTCTCTGAGATATGAGCGTTTAAAGTTTTAGGTGGGGATAGAGAGGGGATGCTCTATCCCTTTCTCGCAAAGCACGTGTTAGTATAGCATTTATATGCCGCGCCTGAGGCTTGACGTCATAGCTCAGTATAGCGCGCTCTCTGTCTAGCTTGAAATTAAAATACTTAGAACTTACTTATTTTTGAATTATTGTAAATTTTGTTTACGTTGATAGGCTCTATTGATGATCAGCTTTTTTATGACGTAAGAAAAAAATTGTAATCATCATGCCTAAAGGCTGATTATGTTAAGGATTATAATATAATAGCGTTGACTATGTTAGTTATAACCGCTTCTATTTGAAGAGCAAGTCTAGTGATGAGCGTTATACCTATAAGGGATTTCAAATCATTGTACCTAAGGTCATCTAACTTATTTTTGGAATTATTCTAACACATTTTGAATAATATCAGGGCGATGAAGCAGGAAGGATTATTTTTATTTAGGTACTGATTGAGATCGTGAAATAGGGCGAGCCTTGGTTCCGTCTGAGCTTATAAGACTAAGAGGGCGAAGGCCACTGGCTGGCACTCTTTAGTTCATTCGTCTCAGGATACTTCTCTACTATACAGAATGAAAATGCTTATACTAAATTGTGCTAAGCTTGAAAACCACGAACAGGCACGAACTCACCCAGCAGACACATATAAATGTAGGTATGCAGGTATTAGTGAAGTAGGTACTAACCAAGACGAATGTAAGTTACACGTACTACCTACTTATCTATATGTAATGTGTAGGCAACGTGAAGGCCATAAGAATCTGCCAAAAACAGAAAGATTCGAAAATCTATTGCAAGCTGCGCTACCGGTCTCGTTCATGGAGATTTTTTCTACGGAATTTGGACGAGAAGTTACCTTTTCATAAGTGTAATAGGCTAGATGACTGTTTTTTTTTTATTGTCCTATTAAAATGTGGCCCATAAATATAACTGATTAATGAGAAAAATATGAAATTCTGATCAAAAATAAGCAACTTATAAGCATTTTAATATCACGCTAGACAGAGAGAGGAAACAGCAAATCGTGACGTCACTTGTCAGTACGCCATATAAATTCTATTCTGACAAGTAAGGCGTGACGTAATTTTTTGTTTTGTGGGAAAGGGACAGAGTTGTCTCTAACAAAAACTTTAATCGCTTATATATCAGAACATTATTAACCAATTTAACTTATTGTTTCAATAAACATACTATATTTATTTAAATTCTTCATCATAGCTATTGGTTTCAACGATTTAAACATCAGTCATCTACCCTATTCCTTCATCAATGGAATGGGGATGTTGATGATAATCAACGCAGGACTGCAGAAAAGGAACGAAAATGGCTACTAATTCGTTTTAAAATAAAAAAATATGGGCTATTTAATTTACAATTACATTACTTACCGGTAAATGATGGCCATTTACGATCTTTAAATAGAATTGTAATCGACGTCGTAAAAATATTATTTTCAATAAAATGATTCTAGCGCCATCTATTCGCAACTTTGGGCTGGCAGATCACCCTTTAACAAAAATATTGCACTTTAATGACGCACTGCCCCACTCGTCAATATAAAATAAATAAATATAAATATCGGTGGACAATTTTCACACAACGCCAGCTACCCCCAAACTAAGCAAAGCTTGTACAACGGAAACCAGATAGCTGATAGAATACTTATATTTAAAATTTTTGTTTGTAAATACATACTTATAATAATACATACTACACTCAGATACAGAACAAACATCTATGTTCGTCACATATTTTTTTGTTCTCGGTGGGGATCGAACCCACGCCCCACAGCTCTGAAGGCAGACATGCTACCAACAGAGCTAAAAGGCTAAAGCAACGCCACAGCACCAAATACAAATAGGTAGGTACAAAACGCAAAGCTGACCATTTTTTTTATGCGATGGAGTGACGAAACGAGCGCGACGTTCGCCTGGTGGTAAGCATCACGCCTGCCCATAACAGTGCCAGACATTTTACTTGCGAACAAAATGTTGCGGCGCACTGCGCTGCGCTCGTCACCATGACATATTAGATACATGTCAAATATCTTCATGTCATGCCCAGTAATTTCTCTTAGAAAATTGCACTGCAAACCGAAACACAGTAATGCTTGCACACTACTACCGCTTGCCGGTTAAATAACTGGCAAACATGTGGTACTTCCCCAGGCGGACTCTGCAATAGAGTCCTACCAATACACATACCTTAAACACTAACGGCCTTACCTAAAATAATGTCGATTCTCTTAGTCACTGCTTAAACTTCTCTGTCCTTTTCTAGCACGTGCAACTTCACGTCAGAGAGAAGATGGCAGAGCATCTTAAGCAGTGACTAACGGTTGAAAAGTTTTTTAAGTAAGGCCGTAAGAAACAATCAGGAGCTAAATACCTGTAGTTCTACTAACTCCAGATCCAGCCGCGTCTGCGCTGTTTCTGGACAGACAACGCCATTAGTTCAATCAACTGCGTGATCCCCACCTGTACCGCGGCCCCTCCGGAAACGGGATCTGCATCACAATCGAACACGGCACCCCTGCCCTGGCGTTCCTCCGCTGGCCATTGATGCGTGCTAATCACGGGGTAAATTATTGTTTCCGTTTACATTTCTACTAATAACAAAAGATATATGAATCCCGATATATCCGTGGTGTAGTTCTGTTGGGAGAAGTTGGGAGAAGACGCGCTATACAATCGTGACGTTGTGGGTTCGAACCCGGGCCTGTAATAATAGTTTTTTTTGAAATATGTGTGTATTTCAAACTGGCTTTTTGACAAAGAAAAACGTCGCTAATAAACCTGTAATATTTTATGTCTGGAGAAAATATTCAATGGCGTGTGTCAATCTGTCAACCCGCATGGAAGATAATTAGAGCACCCTAGGAGTTAACCTTTGCCCGGCAGTGGAGGCTGATGCGGAGTATATGAATAGGTATTTCGTGAGGTCTAAGGACGTTTGTTCATTCGCCTGTAATGCAGAATTTGGAGAAGAATTTGTGAAGGGAGGGGAGGGAACTCATGGGTGAGAAAGTCTTCAATAGTCTACGTAATACCTGGCGAGACGAGGGGGGGGGGGGGGGGGGGGGGGGTATTCAACTACGTTACCTTTTATCTACGTTCGTTTAACATTCTAATAGTACGCTAACATAACCAACCCTGAGTCAGATTTTTTTATGTAAGCCACTAGGAAGCGGATAGATGGCGTTGGCATAGTTTCTCGGTGCATTGAAAACGCATCGTCCGCCTTTTTAACCGACTTCAAAAAAGGAGGAGGTTCTTCATTCGATTGTATGTATTTTTTTATGTATGTTACGCGATTACTCCCTCAATTATGTATCGATTATGATGACTCGTTTTTTGTTTGGTAGGTCATACTTCTGAGGTGTTCCCATATAAATTATACAGAAATCGATTCAGCATATTTTGAATAATCACCAAAAACAAAAATTATATAATGGTAAAGCTATAAAAGTATCAATAATTGCTTTGAAGTAATTACAATATTATAAACTAAGGACTTTCATCTTTCAAACAAAAGTTTTTACCCAATTCGAACTTCGAAAAAACTTCTTATACGAGTATCGTTGTGCGCATTAAGACATACCTATACAGTAAACACTTTAAATATTATGTACGACCAGCGGTTTAGGCTGTGTTTTGTCTATCAGTGAGTCAGGACATATTGATTCATAAAGTCATTGACGTATGAACTAGATTATGAAAAGGGCGCAATAATTTATAATATTGGGTTAAGTAGCGAACATCGTATTTCAGTCAGCATTATTTTGTATACGTAGCCCCCTCCATTTCAAAGTTAGAGATAAGGCTGCAAATAATACTAGCGCTGGAGCACTACAACGAACGTCATTTAAAGCTTTATCTACGCGAAGGTAGGATTTGGATTGCAGAGTTATCGTGGCGTAGAGACCCTGCCGCGACCTTCTGATTATCTTAGCTAGGGCTGTCTTCGTGCTGATGTTTGGTTTGGTCAATATAGGTCAGCCAGAAACTTCATTTGTTATGGTTCGAAGGTCTCTAGACCTCTAACTTTCTTTATTACCGTTTCTTGTACGGTTTCGACAGCTTCAGCGGGCTTGTTACAATTTAATTACCTATGTACATTATGACCACTGACCAGTAAGTAAATCTATAAGGTATTTGAAGTGCTTTGCCGCGCGGGCGTTAGTCGCGTATATGCCTGTCATGGTTACGAGTACAACTACTAACATGTTATGTACAATAGTACAGTATTGTTTATACTGTAATACAGTAAAGCCTATTAAGCCGTGAGAGCGCTCCTTGGAGGATCGAGCTCGAGGGTATATAATCATAGGAGTGCTCAGACAAGCTAATGTACGTATTACGAAATAGTTTTTTTTTACTTTATAAAAAAATATACCAAAATAGGGTGATATAGTAAATTGTTTACCAAGGGAGCAAACAATTTTTAAGACGAGAGTGTTTCTTTGTATCCAGAGCGTAGCGAAAGATTCTAGAGTAGAATCCCGAGCGTAGCGCGAAATGCAATCCGCATTCGTTCGTAATTGTTTACTCAAATTCGGATTTTACTTAGTTTTAATTTAACTGAGTGTATCTTCCTCAAGTAGTGAGAATTAAATAAACGTACTATTCTTATTCAAAAGTCGCACTTACTTATTTTCTCTTATACAGTTATAAAAAGTAGAGTGTCCACCTCAGGATCAACACTATTTTTAAGCTCCAGTGGCGTACTTTTAATCCCTCGCTGCCCTAAGGATTCTATTCTAGAATCCTACGCTCCGCTCTGGCTTTAAAAAAAACACTCTCGCCTTAAAAATTGTTGTTTGCTCCCTTGGTAAACAATCTACTATTTTGTTTTATTTACAAAACATACATACATACATATTTAACTTTTTATTTGTTTTTTTTTATCTACTATTTATTCTGTTTGATAAGTAAGATAATTATTTTAGCTCATTCAGACATGGCTATCTCGGAGTGGGATATGGCACCCCTAAATAGGACACGCTCGCCCTTCGTACTGCGTGATCTTCTCAGCGCTCTAAACAATGCTGTTATGAGAATTTTGTTGGTTAGAATATAATAGTGATATTTGCATCTTGTCCGTGCCGAAATGACTTGCCGAATTGTTGCTAATCAGACGGACATTAATCTCCTGGCAGCCTTAAAATGGCTGCCTTCCAAATACAATATAGGTACTTAGTGCGTGGTGCTGGTGATTAGTATTTGAAAATCTAAGATGTACTAAGTACTGTATTCTATTTTTTTCTGCTAACTATAATACCTGTATTCTACTGCGGAAATATATTTTTTAAGCTATTATACTCTAACCATTAAGTTAATCGCTTTTTGACAGCTCATAAAAAGTTGACCACATAACTTTGTAAAGCTTCTGGCAAATTAATATCCCATTTAATACAATACATTCAATCTAGGATAACGTCTTAACAGTGTTACGTCAATAGTTGACGTAACCTTGTAAAGAGGTAATGGTAGATCAAACGTATACAGGGTTAGTCCTAATCAGTTAGCATCCTTTTAAGGGCATATTCTGTACATCAAAACAAACAACTATTACTAAGGGGCCAACATTGAAATCGCAAAAAAAAACAGCTGTCCCATAAATTTTGCCCAAGGCCGATGAAATTTTTGTATGGAATAGCTGATATTTTTTTCGCGATTTTAATGTCGGCCTCTTAGTAAAAGTTGTTGATGTACAGAATATGCCCTTAAAATGATGCTTACTGATTAGGACTAACCCTGTATAATTGTACGGTATTTAATTTGCTCAACGCCTTACAATGTTATGTCGTCAACTTGTCAAAAAGCAAATTAACATAATGGAAAGAGTATAGCTCTGAGAACAATAGACCTTGCGAACACAAACTTCCATGTCATGTGGAGCCAATCGGCCGGTAAATAGCACCGCAGCAAGCTTCTCCCAATCTCGGGGGAAATACCCCTCCAATCAAAAATCGCAAACATAAATGCAACCTGTGCGTAAGTACAAACATCCACACATCCGGATAGACAAAGCAAATTATGCCAGTTCTTGCAAAGGTCAATTAGATCGGTCTATCATTGTCGCTCGGACTACCCTTTTCAGTGTTCTTATTAGCTCCTTGGCGCAGAGCGTTTATATTCGGCTTTTCTTTTCTTCAATTTCTCATCATAGCTAATTTTCCTTCAGCGTCTTTTGCCTTGGATATGTGGCTGATGTGGCGCGTTGAGGCCTAGAGATTCTGAGCGACATGACATTGGGATCTTGGAGGATTGAATCGACAAAATCTTTCATATCAACCGTAAAGAGATGAAATATTAGAATAGAACACGCATAGCGATACACTAACGAAAAAAATACAATAGTTATTACACGTAATTGTCTTAGGGTAAGTATAAATAAATATCGGAGGACTTTTTCCACACAGCGCCATCTAGCCCCAAACTAAGCAAAGCTTGTAATATGGAAACTAGATAGCTGATAGAATACTTATATATTTTTATTTTTTTGTAAATACATACTACACCCAGACACAGAACAAACATTTATGTTCGTCACGTTAATGTTTGCCCTTGGTGGGGATCGAACCCACGCCCTACAGCTCTGAAGGCAGACACACTACCAACTGAGCTATAGGGCAGTCAGTATGAGTACTGAGCTATATGTGGTGTCAGTATACAGGGATACGCGGGAATTACTAAGGGGAAAGGATGTCGTTATACTCAAACGACATCCGATATCACAGATGGCGCTGTGAGAAAAATTTAAATATGTTGTTAAAAAAAACTTTTTTTTTTTTGTGTTCAATTTATTTATCGCTCCGGAGGTATGGATGGTACTCGCGTACAAGTCGGTATTGATATCCAGGTTATATTAGGTAAGTATGTATAATTTCATGTATAAGTTTATCTTCGACGATTTTAGATTGGAGAGGAATTTCTCGCAAATTACCCGCCGATTGGCTTCATTGCGCCATATGACACGGCAGTTTGTGCTGGCGAGGTATACTGTTCGCAGAGCTACTAGTGTTATTGTGAAGAAGATGTACAGGTTGTTATTGAATTCATGACCAATATCGTAGGGGTTCATTGAACTCATCATACTGAACTACTTTTGATATGACATCAAAGCGGAAACCATAAAAAAATAGGTGCTTCATACATTTCGCCATGCGTTATTGAATTTTTTGTGTGGGACAGCCGATTTTTTTTGTCGTTTTCAGTTTTAGTTTCATAGTACAAGTTGTCCATTATGATGAGATTAACGACCCCCTAAGATAGTATTGCTCATGATTCAATAACACCCTGTATAATTTTATACGAGATGTAAAATATCTAAAGAGATTTTCTTAACTACCTACGTGGGGTAAGTAGGTACTAAATGCTTGAAGTTATGGAGAGCCAGGAAGTACGAAATACTTGGTTAGTGGATCGTACATAAAGATACATAAATTATTGAATTACTAAACAATAAACATGCTTATAATTATGTGTATAATGACATTATATTTGAACTAATATTTTGCCTGCCTAAAGACGTACAGTGGGCGATTTTCTGGTAGGCAATAAAAAAAAAGTAGTTCTCTTCAACTCGATAGACGGCGCTGACTATAAGTGCTAGCAGAGAAATTTACTAGAGTGCCAGTCAAAAACAGCATCATATTTTTGATCTGTGGCATTAAAATAAAAAATATAAAAATCGTCAATTCAGAGATATAAATATCAGTCACCATAATAACCTCATATTAGTACCTAAATATATATATTTATAACTTTTCAACATTAATAAAACTAACGTTATCATTTAAGTTACCTAAATTACTATTATCTTATACCTTGTCAGCTGAGGCTTATTACGAACATTCTGTTTAAATCGTATCCAGATCCTCACGAAACAGGCTTAGCCTAGTGTGAGGATCATTAGAAATACCATTATGATTAATATAAAGAAACTCTACATAAACTTGTACCTATAACTATAATTTAGAAATGACATGCAGCAATACTGTTGTTGCTGTTATTTGAATAAGTTTATGCTGTAATAATGATATTTTAATTTTCTTTTCTTTTTCAAATAGAGGATATAATAAACGTTAGAAAAGTAAAAACACGTTCTTAGATACCTACTCGTAAGCTCCGTATGAATGAATAGAGGCGTAGGAAGCACAGGCATATCTACGTAAATACTATAATTGAACAATTGTGAGCTGTGTGAGTGCATCATAAAATTGTCAACGTGAACGCCCCCTCCTCTCTATTTGGTAACATTCGCACGTTTCTCATGGGGCTCCTAACAGAGCAAGTAAACATTGAGCAGTTTGTGCCATCAAGGTTCATAAGGCAGGTTTATAATTCACCATGAAACCGTGTGTACAATAAGTGTAACCTGAAACATATATCGCTCTCACATTGAAAATACTAAAACGCTGACTCTAGAAAGGCCGGACTGCCGGAGTACCTCCTCAGGGACTTCATTCTCATTGCGTTTTTGAACACTCTACGTGTCAGCAAGATTAAAAGCGCGGGAACTCGCGACTTGGGCAGGTGACAGGTGACGTTGATGACAGCTGACAGATGTATGCTCTATCATATAAACAGTGTATTTTCTATGGGCAGCTCTTTACAAGCTCCCAATTTTTCTAAATCATAGGATTTTGTAAATTTAAGTCCCAAATAGACGACCGCGACGAGACGTCAAATCTCTGCAAATTTGTGCTCTACACATTTGCACATTTTACCTCTCTGTATAGAAAATATAAATAGAAAACCTCCTAAGATTTTACTATCCCGAAGTATTTTACTCTTTCATCCTAATAAATTCTTTGAATTCTCTGAAAACTGTGTACTTTCCAAAGTTGCCCTTCCCATACTTGGACGTATTTAAATCACAAATAGTTCTACCGTTTGGCCTTCAAATCTCGTGATGGTAAGCAACGTTGTGTCCAAAGAAGAAACACGTCGAAAAATACTTTAATAGTTACCAGCTAAAATTATATATTTCCCTGTATAGGTACCCGTTTTGTAGGACTTTACTGCAGAGTCCTCCTGGGGAAGTACCACACCTTTGCCAGTTATTCAAACGCGAAGCAGTAGTGTGCAAGCATTACTGTGCTCCGGTTTGAAGGGCAATGTTACCAGAGAAATTACTGGGTATGAAGAGATTTAACATCTAATATCTCAGGGTGACGAGCGCAGAGCAGTGCGGCGCAGGATTGTGTTCGCAAGTTCACAATTCTGGCAATGCTACTGTTAGTGGCAGGTGTGATGCTTACCAACAGGCGAAAGTCTTGCTCGTCTCGTCACTTGATTGTATTAAAAAAAACATTTAGGGGTATTATACGTTACTTTTTACTGTAACTTAGTGGTTGCTTGTTTGTCGTACCTCTACTGCTCACCGCTCGGGGTGGGGTCAAGGTGAGCCGGTGTTTTTATAGCGCCGCTCTGCTCTTTTTGCATCCGACTCTGATCACCAGAATTTCGTGTCGCTAAATATGTTTGGTCTTATCTTTTTCATTTTAGGATATGGATTGGGGAGATTAGTCTACAATATACAAATTATTATCGATAAACTATAGGTAGGTATATGGAAGCCGGATTTGATTCCTTGAATTTGGATATGATTGTTTAAAAGGACGGATTTTTTCCTATTCTGTCGTGGGAGCTTTGATTATATACCTGTTTAAATAATCAAAGTTTGGGAGTTAGGTAGGTGTAATCCTGAAAAATATTCCTAAGCTGCCTAAATAGGCCGCAGCTGAACTATATTAAGCAGCTGTTAGCAATTTTTAATTTAATGAGTTTGCTATACGAAAATGTTCTAAAACATAGTGATGAAAAATGCTCAAATCCATAAAGTATCTTGCAATAGAATATTCCCCTACAAGTAACTGTTGAACACAAAAATGATTGTCTCGTCTATATCGCGTGTCATGCTCATGACTGTGTCCTTATACTTCAACTATAATTTTCCTGCAGTGGTAGGTGGGGGAGGGGAGGGGGCTGTAGCGCAGGGGCGCGGGGACGCGGGGCGCGGTTCAAGGCAGAGGCTACTATTGTTTATTCTGTGGTAGAGGGCGCGGCGAGCGCGCGCACCCGACGGGGCCTCTCGCTCGCTGCGCCCGCGCCGATTCGCCCGCAATCAATGACGCCTGCCGTTGACGAGGGCAACTCTCCGGGGGACTATTCATTGTCTCGTTGACGTCACCCCGATTCGAAACCATTGCTATAAAATCATCCGGCGAAATATGCTCGACCTCCGCGGTCTGTCTGCATCCGAAATCCGAGTAGGTACCGCGAAGCCCTTTCTCTAATTAAACATTCCTACTTTTACGATATGAGCGACTATAATACCTGCCGAGAAGTAGGAAAACTAACGGTGAAGTGAATGATGAGTGCGCCTCGGATGCACACGTGGGCCGCGTTTGCGCAAGGCAGCTCCGAAACGCGGACTCGTCGTGGCGCGGCCCTCGGCCCTCATGCCATTACGTACTTCTCGGACCAAGAGACATTTCGTATTTGACCGTTTGTGCCAGTCATTCGATAGAACGGCCGTGACTGAGATGATTTTAGTCGCCTTTTGGAGGCACGGAATGTTCCAGGTAGAGCATCTATTCGTAGATCTCTTATAAAAGAAAGCGAGTACTTGAAAATAGGGTAAATTATCGATATTTTATCAGCCTATTAATTCTTTCTTTATCATTAACATGGTACGTCGTTCCATTTAGGTGTCAATGTTCGCGTGGTAGATCACGAGAACATGTAGAGTCAAAAGGAAAAATTAAACCGAAAATTCATGTAACGGTATAAGTATATAGGTACGTTTTAGTACCTTTTGATTTAAAACCGACTTCATAAAAGGAGGTTTTCAATTTGACTGTATGTTTTTGTATGTATGTTACGCGATTACTCCGCTAATTATGAACTGATTTTGATGTTTTTTTTTGTTTCAGAGGTAGTCCCATACGAGGGCGGCACTGAAAATTTCGGGAATCAAGGAAGTGACACAACATTACTATTTAAAAATATATTTATTGCTTTTAGAAGTATTCTCCGCGAAATTTGACACATTTTTCCATACGATGGAACCAATCATTGAAGCAACCATTCCATTCGGAAGTTGGGGTCTCCAAAATGGCCGTTTTGTAGGCGTCCACAGCTTCTTCAGGTGATGAAAATCTCTGTCCACGCAATTTATTCTTTATTTTAGGGAAAGTATAGAAATCATTAGGGCTTAGGTCGGGGCTGTACGGCGGATGGTCCAATAATTCTATGTTTTCTTGCTCTAAAAACTCTTTTGTTCTGTGCGCGGTGTGAGAACTCGCATTGTCGTGATGGAGGATGATGCGGCGGTTGCAGTTCTCTTTACGGAGTTCAGAAACGACCTGTGGCAAACAAATGCTAGCATACCATTCTGCATTAACCGTTCTTTGTTCCTCAAGAGGAATAGTCGTAACATGGCCGGTTTTGGAGACAAACGTGGCCACCATTTTTTTTGCAACACTCCGTGAACGAACAATTTTTGTTGGCTTTAACTCATTTTCGAACACCCAAACTCGTGACTGGTTTTTTGTTTCGGGTTCGTACGCGTATATCCAGGATTCGTCACCTGATACGATGTTGTATACAGCATTTGAGGATCCTGCGTGGAATCTTTCGAGAGTTCTGACGCACCAAGTAACGCGTGCCGCTTTTTGCTCTTCACAGAGCGAATGCGGTATCCATCGGGAAAACAACTTTTTTACACCTAATTTTTCATGCAAGATTATTTGTATTTGACTCATGCCAATGTCTAAAGTTGCCTGAATTTCGCGGTATGTCACATGTCGATCTTCTTCAATCAGCTTACGCACAGCATCAACGTTTTCTTGGGTGACTGCAGTTTTTGGACGACCTTGACGGGGATCATCACTGAGCTTGACACGTCCACGTTGAAATTCAGCAAACCAGCGATAAATTGTGGTTTTGGATGGGGCTTTATCACCAAATGCAGAAATCATCCGGTCAACACACTGTTTTTGTGTTAAACCACTTCGAAAGTCATAATAAATCATCGCTCTTGAATTTTCTCGAGTCAATTCCATTTTCTCAACGACTAAACAAGTTTGACAAAACCTTGTGACAAGACCGAGAATATTTTTTTAAATAAATAAATGGTATTCGATTTTTAAAACCAAGGAGTTTTCAATAAAAAAGATTTTAATATGACAGAAACAGTGGAAATATTCCATTCCCGATACTTTTAGTGTAGCCCTCGTATACATTTTATCGAAATCGGTTCAGTAGTTTGGTTTTTAAATCAAAATGACTAGAAAATATGAAGATGTCATTCAGGTATTCGAAGTTGCAGTCGGATGTATTTTTTTTAAAGCGTATTATCCTTATTTACTCTACACTACATTTTCTAACCACCTAACTTTACAGCAGGTTGATAGATACAAAACTATAAAATCTTTCGTTAATTCTTCCTAAAACGTCTCGGCATTAGAAAATTTAGAAAGAGTCAGTAAAGAAATTAAAAAGGAATACATGTGATGACTTTCACATTTTTTTCTTATCTTTTCTTTTGATGTGTCTAAAGGCAAATATTTTGGCCTGATTGGTACAAGTAAAAGTAAGTATGGGGATTTGTTACCATTAGACTACTTGCGTGTATAGTAGGATATCCTAAGCACATATCCTAAGCCTTTTAGAGCAGAAAAAATCGTGGTACCATAACCCAACCCCAGTGAAAAACGATTGTTGTACCAACTCTCAGCAATAAATAGGATTATCCCACAGCCGGATGCCCTCGACTCACCTGCGACGCTGCACGTGGTCGGCGCTTGCGCAAGCCGCGCCGCTTTCCTTCGGTCACTACCCTTCACGCAGGAACAGGCACCAATGGCTCCTGAGAACTGGCACTTGAGTAAGCTTAATAAAGAATCATAAAAAAACAAGAAGTGAGAGTTGACCAAGGAGTTCGAGACGTGGCCTTTGACTTTTTTAGCAGTCTGCTTCAAAGGTACTGTAGTGCTGTAAGCACAGGGCTTAGATACAAATTACTAAAAATGTATAATAAATATTTAATATAAAAAATTGAAGCTTCAAAATGAACAACATTGCCAGTAGTGAGATTTTAAAGAATTCAGATTATTTGTGTGTTTTTCTATATTGCACTTTAAATAATTATTTCGGCAATACGCTAACATCTAACATAAGACATAAAAAAAAACAAAAGGATTTTTTTGTTGGACTTTTTGAAATGCTCTTCCATATTTCAGGTTCTTCTGTTCCTAAATAAACATTTGAAATAAAAAATGAAAAAAGAAATGAGATTTGATTCCTTATTATCTTTATCGTCTATAGGTTACGTAGTTTGATTGTAATGCTTTATTTTAGTCAATAATCACATAAAAGCGTCAAAAATGAGGGTTGTACGTACACCAATAAAGTGAAGGTCACGATTATCATACAATGGCAACGAACCGATCTGTATGTCACGTCGTCGCGGCCGCTGACGGCACATTATGCAACGCTATTTGAATCTTACTGTCTCCGTGTTCGTAATAACCAAATAAATTATTGATAAGGAAAAATGGCGTTCGATAAACTTTTTTAATGCACTGAGTGACAAAATTTATCAAACAAGTCACTCGCATGATGATTAGCATCATAATTATGAATAAAATAATTTCCGTCCTGAATAAGAGCACCTGCACTAAGAGTCTAGGTTTTTTTTAATCATTCAAATTTCGAATAAGTTTTCGCTATTATTTATCGTTCGAATGTAGGTCATATATTTTTGTGCGAAAACTCATGCGTATGATTCGAAATTCGGTCAGTTCACTGCCTTTCTGAATTTAGAACTAACTTTGCGCGACGATGCACTTCTGATGTGACCTTAAAAATTATCTAAGTACTTAAGTATATGTTTTTCCTTATGCATAGCAATTTAACTGAAACATTGTACTATCTAGCACTGTTTGCTTGTGGCTTGTACCTATAACTCGCAGAAGTGTAGTAGGTACCTACTTTAATCCCAAAGTGAACTTGTAGAGTTCACTTAAGTTCACTAGTTATGATTATCTGCAGAATATAAAGTACCTAGTTGTATTGTAAAATACTATAGCAAAACCCTTGAGGTACGTAGTAATTATAGCTCAATGAGCAAAACATAATAAAATAGCAAGAGAGAGCAAGAACAATATCCTAGCTCAAGTTCACTTTTTCTGGTAATAATGACAATGACTAGATACTCGTTTAAACTGTCACATTCAATCTTGAGTTGCTAAATAAATTAAATAATTACCACAATTAGCGCCAGTGCAGTGAAGTGCATTTCTGAACTGGTTCACAGGCATCCCTATCTCTTACATTAGGTACTCGCAGTCTTCCGGCCAGTAAGACGGAAATTTTGTCCCAAAATCCGAAATTATAAAAATCACCGATACGCGTCGTCGGCCGGGTCGTCGACCTCACGTGGAACCACCCTGATTTCACATTCACTGTCTCGTTCTTTTCTATAGGCGACAGGCTACGTTGCTCGTTTCGTCACAGATTAGGTGATATTTTGTAAGTGAATTTGATATATTCTCACGTGCTCGCGCGCAGAGATATGGCGGGCTATCAAAAAGTTCTATCCCTCTCTAGGATCGAATACAGGCTTTGCGGCGGCATGCGTGGGCCTCAAGGTCTTGTGGACGGACGCTATCGTTTTCTGGCGCCAAAATCAGTGATGGCAAGTTGGCGGCAATACAAATCTTCGACATCGGTTGGTGAGATAACCTTGTAATGGTTAACATACCTGCCGTATAACAAGCACTTGATTTTTCAAGACGATTAGAAGGAAAACTTATTGGTCTAAAACCTGCCATAAATACTTCTTTAGCCGTGCCTTGTTCTATCGATATTTCAACAAGTTTGATTAACTGTTTCCCATCTCTAGATAATTATGTTAAAGAAAGGATACATTTTATAATCAATTTGCCTTACGAATAGTGTCTAGTGGAGTCGACAAACATTGAGTTGAGACTAAAAACTAAAATGAAAACTTCAAATACTTCAATATAAGGCGGTCTCGTAACTTAGAGTGAAAACCAATGCTGCGAATGATTCATAAAATAGCCCGTGAACACAAGAAAGTTCAACAATCCTCAAGAAATCCACTATAAAGCTAGTTCTCATACTCTGAGATAGCGCGTTATCCCTTCTCCCCCCTTCCCTTCCTCCCCTCCTCTTCCTTTCTTTTTCCCACTTCTCCCCACCCCCTTTTTCCTTTCCTCTTCCCCTTTTCTCCCTCTCCCCTTTCTCTCCCCCCCTCCCCCTCCCTTACTTTTCCCCTCCCCCCTTTCCCCTCTTTTTCCTCCCACCTTCTCCCTCCCTTTTCTTTCCCTCTTCCCACCTTTTTCCCCTTTATATACGGTGCGCGGGCGCATGTACTTGTAACAGTACTGTGTCTATAATTATAGGTAGCTTTGTATATGTGTGCCATCAAAGGCAAGTGTGCATTATTTGTGAAATCCGTCGGAAACAGTGAAAAGGAATTCTTCTATTTTACTAATTACTTCAGCTATCTAGGAACTTTGATCATTAGGTAGGCGTCAATTATGAATTTTTTTGTAAGCGTTCGCTTATAGGTAAGCACTTAATTTACCTATGGGGTACTGAGCTTTGATTCTTGTTCTGGAACTATGCGTAGACTCTTTCATTCAACTCTACATTCATAAGTAGGTCAAGCAAGTAGCTATACTTTTGTAGAGTGCAATTTGAGAAACAAATCGATAGCCGCTACGGCGTAGCATCTCATCTAATTTTAGAGCGCTACAAAATCGAGTTTAGTCTGTTTACGTTTACTACTTTCTGATGTGATTAATCCAAATTTTTTTTGCACCTAATCGTATAATAATGTACTTAATTATAATTATTCGTACTTAGGTAGAGTGACGAACGAGATACGTAGAGCAGTGGGCAGGACTGGAAGCGAAAAGCAGAAGATCGGCTCAGTTGCGTACATTAGGAGTGGGAGAGGCCCATGTCTAGAAGTACACTAAGGTGGGCTGATGATGATGTTGATGATGAGGTAGATCCCAATTCTATATCGCTTTGTGTAAATATACGAATCTGCTGATTCCAGATAAAAATTGTAATATGTTATGCAAGATTGCAAAGTTGTTTTTTGGTACGAGTACTTGTGTTGAAACCTGAGCAAGCAAAGGATTCTAGGATTGAGAAATAAATAAATAATACATTTAAAATATAGAGTCCTGAGCATAGCAAGGGCTTCAAAGGTACGAGACGCCGAGACACAACTTTTCACCTCGCTACAGCGAGGAAAATGCTAGAGTTTTTTTTTCAATCAGTCTTCGTGCTGGCCAGTGCTATTATTCTAAAAATGATGTTGGCGCACTGACATGAAATAAGTATTAATGCATTTTCAGTGGACTGGCGGTATAGAACATTATTGAATAGAAAAGTTCGAATTTAAAAAAGTCTTTCCACGCTAGCGAACAAAATGCACTTTTGCACTCACATTTCGAATGATAAACAGAATCTTTCCGAGCTTGTGAGATGAAAATAATTATTACTTACACAAGCTTACACAAATAGACGCGGAAAATTATTACATTATTTTTTACATTTGGTCTGAATGCATAGAAACTCAATCGCCTTTCGATGGTAGGACTATGCCAATGTCCTACGGACTATTAAAATACTGATTGTGCTATGATGAAGACTTCAGTGTTAGTGAATAGAGCACAGTAAATGATCTTGTTGACTTACTCGTACTAGTTATACATATTACTATTGACTGTAGATATATCTATTCAATTTGATTTTCTCATAAGTGAGTACAAGTGAAGCACAGATTTGCTGGGCAGTGTGTGTGAAGTCATGATTAAAGAGGTGCGCAGGCGCACTTCAAGGTCTCACGTTGTGAGCCTGAGATAATCTGTATTTGACTCCACGCTTCTTTACCTACGTTTCATTACTTACTTTGCGCTACCATAACTCACGTACTAGATCATTTGAAGCCATGTTGAGTGTCGCGAATGGGCCTCATGCATGTTTGTTGCATGCATGTTGCATTCGCGGTAGCATTAATTAGTTCAATAAATATATAGTTAATAGACGAAAGAGAGAAAAAAAATATTGAAAAAAAAATACACTAGTGAAAATATAAAAAAAAATTACAAAAAAAATATTATGGATAATTTACTGTATACTTTTATTGATTTGCGTAATTATTTTACAAAAAAAAATAAAGGTGATTTGTTTGCCGATCAGTTCAAAAGCACATTAAACAGCGTAAGCAACATGTTTGGTCTAACAATGTGTCGGAGGAAGTATAGACGGAAAAAAAAATAAGAAAAAAAAAACATTTGAAGCTATGAGATAATTCTTGTGTAACCTCAAATAATACTCGTAAGAGGGCGAAATTGGAACTTATGCGTGCTTTCCAGTGAAGAATCGTAAAAGGCCCTTTGCACCGACATTTAAAGACTTACCCTGGTTCAGGATAAGGGTAAAACGTAATATAGTGGTAGAACCCTACTGCAGAATCCACCTGGGGAAGTACCACACCTTTGCCAGTTATTCAATCGCCAAGCAGTAATGTGCAAGCATTACTTGTATTCCGGTTTGAAGGGCACTGTTACCAGAGAAATTACTGGGTATGAAGAGATTTAACATCTAATATCTCAGGGTGACGAGCGCAGTGCGGTGCAGCACAGGATTGTATTTGCAAGTTCACAATAGGCTAGATGACTGTTTTTTTTATTGTCGTATTAAAATAGGGCCCATAAATATAGCTGATTAATGAAAAGAAAACGAAAATCTGACCAAAAATAAGCAACTTATAAGCATTTTAATATCATGCTAGACAGAGAGGCGAAACAGAAAATCGTGTCGTCACTTCTCTGTACGCCATATAAATTCTATTCTGACAAGTAAGGCGTGACGTCATTTTTTGTTTTGTGGGAAAGGAACAGAGTTGTCTCTAACAAAAACTTTAAACGCTCATATATCAGAACATTATTAACCGATTTAAATTATTTTTTCAATAAACATACTATATTTACTTAAACTCTTCATCAAAGCTATTGGTTTCAACTATATACACATCAGTCATCTACCCTATTCTAGCAATGCTACTGTTATTGGCAGACGTGATGCCACCAGGCGAAAGTCTTGCTCGTCTCGTCACTTTATTGTATTAAAAAAAACGATTTTGGGGAGTAATAAGAGGAAGAGCCGATTCTGAGAATGGCGAAGTTAGAGCCAAAACAAGATGGCTACGCCAAATCTGAAAATGTGTAGTGTAAGTAAGTAATAAAAGATACAGAAGCTGATTATAGGTACAGGTAATTATTTTAGGCATAAGCCTTTATTAACTACAACAAACTACAAAGACTACTTAGCCTACTACACTACAAAAAACAAAAGGATTGTATCCAGACCGATGAAAGCCTAGATACAATCCAAATGCTCAAACCCACTACCTGTCGGCAGCGTACCCAGCTGGCGGCATTGCCACGCTGGATAGCAATGCTTATGCGTTGGGCCAAATAAACGACAGCATTTTGTTCACGCGTCGCGTCGACCAGGCGCTCGGATATGTTTTTGAAAAGATGATGAGCTCTCGGTCCCCATGGACCCAATAATGTCTCAACACCAAACGGCTCAAATATGTAACCTCTGCCGAGGTTAGCATATTTGCGCCGCTTGTGCTGCTCCGTCGAATTTGCCGCCGCACCAGCCCTACTCTGTGCCAAAGCATCAACGCAAGTGTCATACCGTCAGGTCTTTTGCCATCGTCACGCGCAAGACCGCTCGGTTCGAGCACAGCTGCAACATTGGCGGTGGAAAAATTAAGCCCGGGGTATGATATCATTCAGGCTAGCATGACGGCCGATTCGACCAGCGCTTCGTGAGCAAGAGAGACCATGGTGACCGAGCTGATCGACAGCAGTACCACACTGGCAGCGATGGGCCTCACAGCACCTTGCACTCAAGCGCAAGATGACAGCTAGACGAAATGCGGTTGGGTCTAAAAGGTTACCAGTGTTAATTAGCCTGTAACCAAAGATCTGATTCCCATACAGAGACAGCAAGAATACGAGCGTGATCTGCGACGCTAGTACACGTATCTAGAAGAGATTTCCGTGCTAGTTCACAGATCGGCCGATCCCATACTCTCAACGAAGACAAAGTCCTCGGAAAATCAGTATTTGGAAAAGCCTTCTTCCAAACATTCTTGACCTCATTCAAATGAGCTACTACTATATCGGAATGGCCGAAAGAGGGAACAAGGGTTTTTTTCAATTAATTTATGTGTACTATGAACTGAGGACAAGAAAGCTGGTAGAGCTACACTTGAAATTTTGCGGATCCCTAAGCCTCCTAACTTTACTGGTAGTGAGCCTTGTGACCATGTCCTGTCATTCATGTCAACATTCAAAACCGATATTAGAGTTTCCTTTACGACATTGTCTAAGGTCGAAAGGAGCTCACCGTGTTTCCACAGTGGACTACATCGTAAAGTGTATATAAATTTTGGCACATACAGACAATATTTGATAATGGTAAATACCATATGGGCGTTAATATAGTCGGTGAACCCCACAGAAAAGCGAAGGCCCTACTCTTCTCTTCAGTGGTGAACCCAGTAGGCGAAGAGAACATCTATCCACATATATGATGTTTGGAGCCAAATCATTAAATTGTGCAATAACCAAAGCTTTGTTCGGACATAAATCGCAAACATAGAGTTCGCATTTTGAAAATTTTGTTCTAAGCCAATAAGACGAAATTCGTCTATGGGAATTTGCAAATCATTTAGAACAGTGCTCACATCACCTCCTATGGTGCCGTCATCCAAATACCAAACATTAAGTTTGGATTGGAGACGTTAAATAATTGGAATTGGCCAGGCTGGTTAATTTTGTGGGATTGCCGTAGCATTGCCACAAAATCATTTCTCACAATTTTGATCCAATAAATTCCGGAGAGAATGAACAGCAGCCTCACACCCACCTCGCGAACCAAAACCAAGCTGTAAGGTCTTTTAAGAGGGTCTTGCCCACCTCACCAGAGCTAAAAGATAGAAGATCTTTTAGATGTTCAGGTGTTAGGCCATCAAGGCCGCCAGCTGAGCCACTCTGAAAAGACGCCACAGCCGTTGCAATCTCCTGAGCCTGGACTTCAATGGCAACGTCATCAGGTTGTGGTGGCTCAGGGAGGTGGAGGTTTGCCGCCGCAGGTGAATGTTTGTCACGAAGTGGCTGAATCGTTTCTAATGGTGTCACTCGAGAACAAGACACGTACGGTGCCTTTGATATCACCATCACTCATTTTGTTCTCTACTAATTTAAAAGTAGCCGAATCGTCTGATTTTTCGAATTTTGATTATTACGCCTCTTAGGCGGAATAACATTAGCAAGACCTAAAAGGTTCTCTTCCGATACTTTGTACTTTACACAGTTTTCCTTTACTTTAGTAGTAAGTGATTTCTTGTTTGACGGTTCCGAATGAACTTAAAGCACACTGGGGCTGTCCCCAGCCCTAGAAACAATACCTCGTCGGAGTCAGAGGTAGAAACAGCGGCTGGTGAGCAGAAACAGCCTGCAAACTTGCAAAATGCTGAAAAAGAAACCGGAGAAAAAAATAGTCAACCGAAGATTTTATCACTAAAAAATTAAAAAAATACAGGTAATAAAGGTTTGAGACTTCTTTTGGCAATTCATTCTATATATCCTAAGGCGTTCTAATTTTGCGGAAGAGATTTTGATTTTACGAAAATCTTTATTAGTCTATGATGAATATGAGTTTTGATCGTAACTGTTGTTTGTGCTGTGTTTTTGTCTTGAATATATGTTTATTGTAATGTATTATATTGTATTGAATACAACTTGCTTACAAACCAGACATTCTAGAAATTTGCATACAACAATAACAAAATATTGAGTTTTATAGGCTAACAAAACGACTCAGTAAGATTTTTTTTTAAAGTATTTTAGAGAAGTAGCGGTAAGAAAGCGTGGGGGACAAAAGGTTCTTGAGAGGCGACCACGAACCGGTATGATCTGCGTGGGCCTCCCGCTAGGTGGACCGAGGACATTGTAAAAGCCGCGGGTAACCAGTAGATGCAAATGGTAGGTTGTCGTACAGTGTGGTCTAAGACGGAGGCCTTTGTTCAGCAGTGGACGTCTTCGGGCTGATGATGATGATGACTGGGAATCTCTATTTTTAAATATTTTCCTAAAAATGCGAGAATGTCGGAGTTAGAGTAGGTATCTGTGGCAAAGACTTTAAGTAAGCATGCAAAAGTACTTAATCCTATAAACCTATGAATACATTGTTTCTGTTACGATAATACAAGCGGTCTCGCCTTCCCATTCCTACTATGTATGGGTTTAGCCTTCGATTTCTCTGTTTAATCAGCCCGCGCATCATAAAAGAGACCATAAAATGTTCCTCCAGCAAATCGTAGATGCATTATCATCAACAGTTATCACGTCAGTACTTGGGCGTTGGAAGTAAGTACTGTTTAGGGCATATCTCCACACAACGGGCATTTCGCTTTTCTAGGTACATGATATGCAAGAGTGACTGTCTTGATAATCTAGTTTCCTGTTAAACTTTACCAGCTGGGCTAGAATGCGCATCGCGAGAAAATTTTCTCGATTCTTAAAAACAGGACAAGGCTACGACTCTGTATATCTCGTTTTCGCACAACATAAAGACACGACAAACTTTTCTCGCGGTGCGCATCTTAGCCCTGCTGGTCTATGTTATGTATATTGAGAATCTCCACCCGACACCGTAGAAGAACTAACTAAGTATGTTTATATCTAAGTACCAATACAATACGAAAAATTCGTTTGAAAACCAGCAAGCCAGCGAGTAAAACAACATAAATGACGTTTATTGTAAACAATATCGGTGAATGTTTCATCCGCAGAGACGCTGACGTAGCTGCAAAAGTTACTGCATGCATGTCGTGTCTATAATAATTTAAAGCCTTTTGACGAATGCCTGTCTACACTAGCACGGGAGGTGTGTGCATTTTTATATACAACTAGAGGTCGCCCGCGACTTTGTCCGCGTACGGAAGAAATTCGGCCCGTTCCCATAATTCACCATGTTTTTTACCCCCAACTCCCCTCACCCTTAAATGAATTACCCAAATATACATTTTATCACTATAACTTCAAAAACAAAGAAATTTCCATGCAACATTCCCCCCCCCCCCTTTTCCCCTTAAATTGTCCCTGTCAAAAAAATATTGATAACAACATTTTTATTTTAAATGATCTATCCAAATCCAAATTTTCGTGACCAAAAGTACAAAAACAAAGGACTTTCATACAAACGTTCCCCCCCTTTAGGGGTCGATTTTCGAAAAATCCTTTCTTAGTACACCCCTACACATCGAAACGAATACACCCTCCAAATTTCAAGCGTCTGTCAGTCAGTCAGTCTGACTGACTGACTGACAGACGCGTCAATCAATCAGGACAGAGCCTTTTATATATATAGAGATGTTCTCCGGAGACAATAAAGGTAAAAAAAAAGGAAAAAACGTCACTGAAACTATGAGCAAACTATGGTAAGCACCCCGAATTATTTTGAAGTCGCTGATAACGATTTCACGGTTTAAAATATAGAGGCTGTACCTAATGACACCTGTTTAGTACCTAGTACCTACGCACTTCTATAATACTCTCGGAATAGGGAGGTACGTTTTACAAGATAAATTTATGAAATGACATATTTCTTTAAGTGCGTACCTACTAATACATGCCTAGGATTAATTTTATTATTACAGCATTTCATTCAATTTAATTCGGCGTCGCCTTCGTCGTGGAAGTAAGTCGCACTTGTAAACGCTACGAGCATTCAGTTTGTCTTTGTCGATTTTATTCTAGGTAATCTACGAGTAGGTAGCCCCAATATACGTTATAGGCTGTACTGAGATTCAATGATTGACGTGATTTTATTCGTCTAACGTTACAAAAATCACAACATAAAGGTGTTTTAGGCCTAAACAGCGCGTGCTTCAAGCGCAATGAAATTATGCTGAAGATCTCTTAAAATTGCCCATCCGCCTCTAAGACTATGTTTTAAACTAAGTAGACAAGTAACGGAATCTCTGCCGGTTTTATTGATTTCTGAAGAACAATCGTACGCAAGGGTCATATTATGGGTGTCAATCAATTTACTGGTAACCCTTGCCTTGATCTCTGAGCTCTCCTTGGTTGATCTTCAAAGCCAATGTTAGGTACTTTATTAAACGTAACTTTATTGTAAGTTACTCGAACGAACATACAAATTTACTAGAAATTAATCACTTTTAATTACATTTCTACCCATTATTTTCTGTTACGCTGCGTAAATTTTTATTTTCCTTAATTTTTCGCGATACTTTTAACGCCAGTCGGAGATATAAAGGTACTTACTTCAACATTTATAATTTACTCGTCTCACAGATTTAGAACCTGCAGTTTTTCTTTATTTTCCAAATGGAAAGTATTTCTTTATCCGTCCTCTTGTGCTCCTACCCTACTGCCTGACCAGGACCTGCCCGCCTAGCACGCGAGCCGTGATAAACGTTTATCCACTCTTTTTTCCCCGCGAAAACGAGACAGTCGTATCCATATTCTAGCTTTATCACGTTCCCGCGCGGAGAAAGAGCAATTAGTCATCGGCGCGTGCTATCGTCGGGGGGCTGTCGTCGTTGCCATGAAAAGGCGACAAACAAAAAAGGCAGTCACATTAATTGTGAAAAATCAAAACGCATTTTTTTGCCCAAATAAGGGCCAAAACCATCGACTAAAATTTCTTTACCTACCTATTTATTTTCAATTTATTTTCTGAGCTCTTCATTGATGCTATGCATGATCGAAATGCTAACGTTTATTTGGTCCAACGCATTTAATATAATATTATAAGCGTCAGAACCGCTGGACCAACAAAGATGCTTGATGTGTGGTAAATACCAAACTTGACTACTGTTCTGCTACTATTTGATACCTACATTCAATTATTTAGTACCTCGATAAGACTGAATGGTGTGACCTAAGTGCTGTGATGACATTTTAGATTGTCCGCGAGATGTATTCCGTATACACAATAGGGTAGGTAGATGACTGATGTTTATATCGTTGAAACCAATGGCTTTGATGAAGAATTTAAGTAAATATAGTATGTTTATTGAAAAAATAATTTAAACCGGTTATTAATGTTTTCTGATATATAAGCGTTCAAAGTTTTTGTTAGAGACAACTCTGTCTCTTTTCCACAAAACAAAAAATTACGTCACGCCTTACTTGTCACGATTTGCTGTTTCGCCTCTCTGTCTAGCATGATATTAAAATGCTTATAAGTTGCTTATTTTTGATCAGATTTTTATTTTATTATTTTTTCAATTAATTAATCATCTATATTTGGGCCACATTTTAATAGGACAATTAAAAAAAACCAGTCATCTAGCCTTCCCTAATTTTTTTTGACATTGACATGACATAAAAACAACAGGGGTTAGGCGTATCTGTAGTACTAAGGCTCATTGTACTCATCATTGTGAAACACTTTTTCCTATGGAGCCAAAACTAAAATCACGGAAAACAGCTGTCCCGCATTCTATACTATTCACTGACTTTTTAAATGTTTTTTAAGGAACAGCTGATATTTTGTGATTATAGAGTTGACTCATAGTTAAAGTTTACGTTCTTCACAATGATGCGTACGATGAAGTCCTTTCGGGTTGGTACTGCTTTTCTGAGACAGCCGGTATAATCTGAGCGCCTAGTTGACTCGAGGCTTGACCAAAATACTGGCATTTATTGTGATTATCAGTCTCATTCAGCATGCAATGCTGGGTAGGTAGGCTAATGACTAGAACTACTTGAACAAAAATTCTGAGCTTATAGTCTACGAGTCTAAGTAAGTTAAACAAGGAAGGTAAAGTAGTTAGATGTAGGTGTAGTGTAATTGTGTAATATATGTTTTTTTTTAGTGTTTGCTTCATTCTTTATCATTATCCGAAATAACTGTAAAGTACGACTTGGATAATCGAGTATCCGCTAGATCATTTTATCTCGTTTCATTTCAAGCCTTGCGTCATCCGGTTTCAGGGGAGCCATGATGCTGTGAAATTTGTTGGTAATGATTACAAGTTTACCATGCTCATTTAGTACCTAAATGTCTTTAGTTGTGATACGTGTTGAATAATTGTTAAATATTTAGCGTCACCTTGTTTTAAAAAAGTTTACAGGATCGCGTACCCGTTTATTTTGATTTTTAAAGACGTCCTCGTCTTTTCCTTATAAATCTCGTGGTACCCTACTCATATTGTACCAGTACGATTCTAGTATATTGCTGTGAGAATTGTCAGTAATAAAATCTATTAAACCCCCAGACGCTATAAACGAGCATTTGAAAACGATCGGCTGGAAGCAAATGCCCGCCGTTTCCAAAGAGAAACTGCTGTAAAAAATCTAGGCAAAGATTGCAAAGATGAATTGCACGATGAAAGGTGAATGAATATGCAATAGGTTTCGTGATGCAAGTAAAACAAAATCAAACCAAAAAAGAATGTAGGTATTTGATGACGTGTAAAAATCGTCGCAGAACTTAATTAAAGCATTCAGAACACTATCTGCAAAACAAGAGACGCACAATATCTAGTGGGAGCGATCCTTCGAGGCTTGACCTTGTCGCGTGGGAGCCGATCTAGAAATCGGCCCCGTATTTAGTACTAACTCGCCGGTAATCTGTACTTCCATGCCATAGTACATATTACCTAATCTGCGTGGCATGCCATATTAACTGCTGTGTTGTCTGTAGCTGCGCTTACGCAATCCCAACCACTGACTGCGGGCCGCCTCCGCACCACCCAAGTAACTCTGCAGTAATCTGCCGCCTGGCCGCCATGATGACACGTAGGAAGGTAGGTACCAACCTCAGCCCTCGTCAGTGGCATAATTTATCTTGTTATGTCCTCTAACGTGAATCGGTTTGTTACTACTTAGTTTGTTATTATGCATATTGCATTTATTCATTTGTCTACTTACGCAATGCGCATAATAGTATACCTAATATCTAAGATTCATCCGTTTTCCTTGACCTAACATACAAACCGATCTCATTGACCGAACATACAGACCTAACATACAAATCATCATCATCATAAACAACTTAGCTATTTCAGGGCACACTCTTCCACGTATCCCCTGAATTAGGGGCGCATAGATTAGGGATACTGTCTGCCACAACGTGGAGGCAATTAGTGGATTCATCATTATTTCGAAATAGATACCTAGTTGCGCTGTAAGATTTCACGCCTTATTTCCTTAGTATTCCTCAATTTATCGGCGATAAAAGGCCGCATTTACTATTATATTATTAGTTCAACAACTTCATCAAGCATTCATGCAGTCGTATCAGTCTGTCTCCAAAGTGGTTAAGGTGCTGTTATCTGTAAATTTTCGTTAAACCGCGAATCCAATTCCTTAGTAACAATCTCATCATCATCATCAGCCCGGAGACGTCCACTGCTCAACGAAGGCCTCCCCCTTAGACCGCCACACTGTACGACAACCTGCCACTTGCATCCACCGCTTTTACAAAGTCCTCGGTCCACCTAGTGGGAGGCCTCCCTACGCTGTGTCTTCCGGTTCGCGGTCGCCACTCAAGAACCTTTCTTCCCCATCGGTAGTCAGTTCTTCGAGCGACACAATCTACAACAAACAACAATCTACCTATTTCCTTTTATTAGAAGTAACGATGTTCTCCGAGATGAAGAGGTAAAAATGAGATTATGGAACAAACATACCTTTGTCGTCGTGTATGTTGCGCCAGTCAACTGCATCGTGCTGCTGATGTGACTGAATCAATTTGAACAAAATACTGAAATAACTAACATCATCCCATTTAAATAAAAAATATACGAACGTCCGAGTAGCCACCAAAATGATCAAAAAAATCCAATTGGAATCGTCAAAGCGACTTGCACCGGAAATTATTTAGGGTTAATCGATTCTCCGGCAGCTCGAGCTTTCGTCTTCCGTGCGATGGAATTAGTGACGAGTCTTGTAACGGGATAACCCAGTGATCTGTGCAACCCTAATAAGTACTTAGAAATGAGGGAAGAATATATAAGATCTCGGACTTACCTCACCTACATATCATGAAATATTTATAAGTATAAGACATACCTAATAAAAATCCAAATCATCTTTTAAAAAACAGTTATTTTAAAAGAAACTTTTGAGGACTGAAGATCATATTCGTTAGAACGGATAACGGAGAAAAGTTAACGTTTAGATAAGATAAAAATCATTACCTAAATCAGCCTATCATAGACCACCATATTAGGATATTAGTATCTTCATCTACGAGTACCTACTTAAGTAGTATACGTATATGTAAGGTCTAAGGTATGGTGTGTTTTGGAAGCAAAGTTCCGAATATCGCAATGAATGGTGTGGCTTGGGAACGGCCTATGAACAAACTACTTAGATATTATACTTAATTACTTTACAATCAACCTAATTGAATTCCTCAAATTTCTAAGCCCCTGTTAGATCATTGCCCAGGTTCTAATGTAATATACTAGTCCTTAACTCCTTACACTGGAATTGAGGAAATCATTTGCGTTACGCATAAAGCACTCGCAATAAAGATTAATTGATTCTTGTTCTGTAATTACTCATTAACAATATACCTACGTAATACCGGAATATAATGACAGTGAAACACGTCTACCACTGCATTTACTAGTCATATTGATGGATTTGTAATTTCCACATTTAGATTGCGAATTAATAATGAGCCTCTTACAAAATGTGGCTCTCTCTTTCATAAAAGCGGATCCATCGTTCCCTCTTAGCAAGCTGAGCAAAAATACTGTAAGATAAGGGATAAAGTAACGAACTCGGATGTCTCGACTATTTCGTATTTTGAAGTTAGGCCCAATTTTGAGAGGTTAAGATTAGATATAAGGGAGAGGCAACACTCATACATAGACACACTATCAGATAAAAGATACAAATACAATCTTAGAATTCAGAATGAACATGAATCAATGACATGTATCTTGGGTACAGCAGTATCTATCCCTTCACAGTTGTTTAAAGTGACGATGACTAATTCTGTACAGTTATAGGTATGTATCTCAATTATGACTAAATATTTACGTAATAAGGGGGATTAAATATATACCTATTAAGGGGGAGGCTTTCCTCCAGTAGTGGGCGTATTTTGGCTGATGACAGTGAGAGTGAATGTGTAGACAACAAGAAAAGAAACCTGAATATTATTAGGGATGTCCAGAGAAGAAATTTAATGACACATGTGAATTCGTCAACCCACAGAGTGTGTGGTGAACTATCGCCCAATTAACTTTCGAGTGTATACCTATGGTCAGCAGAGACATATTAAAGGCTGATGCAGTATGCGACAGATAGCAACTTGTTTACTACGAACCTTTTCATTTAAAAAAAATTAAATAGTATCAGGAACTCTAATTGATAAATAGTGGCAATTTAATTACAACAGCAATGAAAGATAGAGAACAGCTACGTATCCTGTACCTATGTACAGGATACGAGTATATCGAATGACCTACATGGAAACGACAGGCTTAGTCAGAACCCGTGGAGCTCTAGCTGGCTATAAGTGGCAGGCACAGTTTTACCAACTAATCTATAGAGTTGAATGAAGGGAGCCACCATTGTATTTTTTCAACAACAAAATTAAAACTTCTTAGGTATCATTTTAGTACAGTCAGTTGACCAGTTCTGCAGATAAGTTGGTAGCTTTGTAGGTATTGCCTACTCTCACCCCGTCCTTCTCGGAATGGTGTTGTCCGAGGCATCTGGGACATTCGCTGGTTTAAAATACGATGCTTTTTGAATGCATGTTAAAAAAGATATTGAGGATGAAATCGCTGGAATTTGGAATCCGCTTGAATGTGTAGGGAGGGTTACAGATTATTATAATCATACATCTTTATATGTAGATGCGCTTACCAGCTCCCTATAAAAACTATAAGTACCTAAGTGCGTAACATTTATATTTTATATAAGGCAACTAAGTAATGAGACGAACGAAATCCTCATGGTAAAAGATAGACAAATAGGTATTCCAATGACCGATGACTGTTAAATAATTGCCGAAGCTATTTCCCTAATTTTGTTCTAATATCTAGTAACGCAAGATGTCGTGGTCGACCGCCTCTGGACACTTGTATGTTATTGCTGGCCGGCAGACATCTAACAGTACCCGGCGAAAATTGAGCGTCCGAATCGAGTCATTGAACCGAAACCCGACCGTTAGGCGCACCGATTCCACCAGGACAGGCCCTTTGCTACCTACTCTATGAACTTTTAGAAGAGAATTCGGAACTTGTGTGTGTGGGACGAGAATTTAGAGCTTTGGCGTGATTTGTTGGGTAAAATGGAACGGTTGTTTTTGATGAGGAATGGAACAGACAGCCCTTTGGGTGTAACTTTTCTATAAGTTTAAACGTTCACACTTTTAGGGTTCGGAACAAACTTATTGTATTGGCATGTAATAGGAACTTATTCGTGGACTATTTTTTATGGTTCTAACGTAAACATTTTATAGACATCGATTATATCCGTTCGTTACCGTGGAATAATTTGAAAGAAAAAAAAACGATACAACAAAAAAACAACATGATTAAACAACTTCGCATACTAAACCTCGGCTATTGTTAATGAATAATTAATTTATCATTGATTATTATTTATTACACGATTGCCCAAAAAAGGGAGTGTAATGTTTTCAGTGTTCATGAAAGTAGATATGTATATATATATATATATTTTAATCCACCATACCTTACCTTCCTACCTTACCTTCCATACCTTCTAAATTCCGGCTCAGATTTGGATTTATGGGCTATCGTTAGAATCCTTAATCCTTAATTCCTGTCGTGTTTCGTCTTGTTTCTATCTGTAACGAAATATCGGTATCGTATGTGAATATAATTTACCATCCGCAAATAGTTCCAGAATCACAAAAAGTCCCATTCAAGACACGTACCTACTTGATAGATTTTTGATCGAAGATGGGGCAGGATTTTTTCTTTTATCATTTCTATTACAGTTGCAATAATTCGTGTTCCTGGCCTAAAAATATTACAAGTTTTACATTTCAGAACACTATATTCAACAAAATAAGAAGGAGTACCCAGGTACTTCTTACCATTTTTCATACGAGAATGAGCATTTAAACTTCCTCATTATCCCCATATTGTCCACGTATCTCTTAAAGAAACAGAAACATCTTTATACACCACGTAAGTGTCAATAGCATTAAATCCAACTCTCAAAATGGAAAGTACGGGCAGTACGGGTACCAACCATTGCCTGCAGTCCTGGTGAAAATCTAGCCACATCTCTCGCACTGCAGTTCTCAGAATTGAATTTCCATCAGAATAACTTAGGAAATACGACACCCCGCGTCGAGTAAGTACTTAAAATGAGGCTGCCCATAGATCATAGATCAGTAAATAGTTACTGTGATGTACACACACGTCTCTGCTGCAATAGAAAGCAGAAGGATTTCTTTTTGTTCACAGCTTTTACCAGTCGCGTAGTTATAACAGTTACCGACCGTTCTGTGCGCCGTTACGGCAAATCTGCTTATTCATTGGACACTCGAAACGGCTAAAAGTCGAGAAAAAGCTTACACCTATAATTTGTGCATGTGCCGTTAGCCGCGGTTTGTTTATGAAATACGTGATTCGGAGTTAGATAACTTAATGTCTACTTGTGTTGCGATCCGTCGATGACGGCTTTAAATTATCGATGGTCAGATTCAGTCAGATACTTATTTTTATTTTGTTTAAATACCCACTATATTATTTTTCTAACTTGTAGGTTTTTTGTTACTCATTATAATGGCCTATTTGCTTGGAGGATTTAGCTCTCTCTCTCTTCTTGCAAATCATTAATGTATTGTAGTTCTATCTTTGACGTTCTTTATTTTATAATTTAATTTGAATAAACTTATTAATCATGTGCATGTGACTAGAATCGATTCCAAAATGCCAAACATGCCAATTATGCAAAGCTCTTTTTATATCTAATATATTCAGCTTTATCGTTATTTTGTCCCATAGTGCTGCTATTCACTATAATAAACAGTTTGACCATAAAGGCTCCCTGAAAATCCGGGCCGAGCCTCAAATGCGGCACCTTTATTCCAGGCCATGTTTGTTATTAGGGGAAAGTTTGTTGGCAAGCTTTTATGCACCCACTGAAACTGGGTCAGCCGGCTGTAAGGACTTCAGCTAACACTGGCACGATGACCTAGGTCAGGTCACAGAGATATAGGTAGAGTTATAACTCGGGAATCGATATTTAGCCGAGTTTACATCAGGTGCGAGGCTTTTCCGTCAGACTTGATTTGGCGGAAATCAGTGGCTGATAGACGTTGAGTTTGACTGTATATAGGTACAAGATTAGTTTGGTAGAGTTGAACGATTTATTGATTTACCTAACAATGCTGAGTCTTTGCTGTCTTTAGAGATATACATTTTCCCCTTGTAGTAACAATAAAATATTAAGGTTTGTGTATTCGTTTTGAGTAAAAACCTCATCTCAGTGGTAATGTCACGTGTTTTTAAAAAGTCACTGGCTGGCGTTTGTGACTCAAATCGTTTAATAAACATTGCTATTAAGTAAACGTTGTAAAGCAAACTGCTAGGTATCTTAACTGGTGGTGGATTTAGCTTGGAGGAAGGATTTACCTCTATCTCTAAATTTCTCTGGATTTGAGCATTTGAATTGTCAGACTCAACGGTCTCTGTGTCATCCGCTGTCTTCAGTGTAGTAGGTACAGTAGATTCGGTATAAATAGATTTCAGTTAATTAAGGAAGTTTGAACATTGGCAATTCCTTATTTTTAATATTGTTAGAATAAGAAGTAGATATGTAGGGGATTCTACACGGAATATAATCTTACGTGCTTAGGTATGTAGCCATCCGAGTTTAAATTCAAACGGAGCATTAGACGGGCGCAATCGAGCGCTGGACTAAAACTATCGATTGATATTACAAATTCTATTCGAGTGTCTGGTCTCAGCTCGTAACGTGACCGTGATCTGTGGGGGGATGTCGCCGATAATAATAATTTTATCTGCCGCGCGTGTTATTAAAACAATCTCAATATCGCCCGATATCCTGTATGGATGAAATATTTTGAACGAACGAGCGTACCTAACTGTAAACAACGGTCAGAAGCTGCAGATAATTTTTAAGATAACATAGGTAGATGTCAGGATCATTTTCGTCTTACAAGTCTAACAGAATTTTTGGTTAGTGACCCAATTTTACCCATTTTCTTCGTCATTGGGAAAACGCGCGGGATTTGAGAGGAGACCTATATTAAGTACCTAAGCACTTATTTCATATAAAAATGGTAACCATAAATAACCAAACGGTGATTATAATGGGTTGCGCGTAATCGTTTTACTAAGCCAAACCCTGAAACCCTGTATCCGAAATAGAAAAATGACATTCACAGTTCACACTCGACAAAACAGCTTTTTGGATCATTTGTGGAACAACTGTTTTTTCGCGAATTCAGGGATGGCCTCATAGTTAAAGTTGATCACAATGATGTCTAGATTGATCTTCTTTAAACTTAGTAACTTCTTTAATACCATTACGCGTAACGCTGTAAATCGAATGCTTTTCTCATGAATTTGATAAAGCTTGGGAATTTTAGAAATAGTCCCCAATGTCTCACAGTGTTTTTATGAATGGACATTGCTGTCGGCCTCACACAAGTCAGCGCAGCGTTACCGGAAGTTCCTTCAATTTTTTTTAATTATTGTATGTATGATCGATAGGTACAGTAGCCGCCAAAACAAGTTGTCAAATTGTCGGCATGGAAGGGGTGAGCCGCCGCAGGTACGTCGTGTACACCACCGAAGAGAGAAGAGGTAGGGCCTTCGCTTTTCTGTAGTGTACACTTCACGGCCGTATATTTGGCAAGTTTAATGACAAGTAATATTTTTTTAATTTCTGCTCATCCCCACTTTTTGACAACTTGCATGGCGATTACTATAACTAAGGCAGTTGTTTAAGTATTCCAAAGGTAGGCGAAGTTGATTTCACCGACTTGTTATTGCGGCGATACGGAAACAGTGAAACAATAGGTAAGTAGTCCCATGGTTTCCTCGCCTCCTGCGAGTCCCACGGTGGCGCGGCTCCCAGGACGCTGCGCTCTTGTGTTTTCCACGATTTACTTTTGAAACTTTCTAACCCTGTATCGGAGTGCGGCGGGGAGGGGCGCGCGCGGGTGCCAGAGAGAGGGTACCGACCTCATTGCCCATTGCCACTCCTCCCGCCGAGGCGGCAGGCCATTTTTATTAAAAACACTTCCGAGTGACGACAACGCGCGCGGTTTTTTTTTTCATATCCTGAAAACTAATCGAGTTTCGTTTTGAAAATAAAAGTAGTGGGACCGTTAAATAAATAAAAATATTTTTCGTAGGAACGTTTCAAAAACTTTAGTGTTTGTTGAAGTGAATTTTTGAACTTTGTAAAAAATTGAAGTGCGCCCTGCGTTCTATTTTCCGTGTGGAGTCGGGTGGTCTCGGTTGCGAAAAGTGGCGTCGCTCGGCCGAGATCGGCGGCGCTCGACGCTCGCAGGGCGTCCGGCCAACCCTCGCCGTGCCAAACAGAGACAGAGCACGCTGCTGACATGGCGTCAACAAGAATGGATTGATGTTTTTCACGTGGAAAACTCATCCCTTCCACTGATCTATGTAAAGGTACGTCACTAATGATGAAAAGTTCAATTTAAATAACTATACTAAAGATAATGCTTTCAACTTTGCTTTGCAAAGCATATTCCGAACAACATGCAGTTCTGATAAAAAATGTGTTTTTCTTAAAATACCCTTTCCTTTTCTTTTAATTTCATAATTGGTAGGTACCTACTTAAGAGCGGGTAACTGATCAAATTATTACAATGTAAATATAATATCCTTAATCTATAAAATTTACAGCCAGTAAAACAAATTCTGAAAATTCTGCACCATGCTGCATTGCTGAAAGTGTTAAATTAAATAGATCTGGAAATATCGTACCTCCCCCATCCGTATTTCATCACAATGATCCCTTTTCCGCTGCAATTAACGATTAAAATCCGATAACAACCACCTATTCACAAATAGAAACAGTATAGGATACTATAAATAGCATCGTACTAGAATATCGGGGCGCCGCAGCCCGCCAGGGGTGATGTTCCTTGCAGGAGAGAAAAATCGATTAGATTCGATAAATCAATAATTTAGCATGCACCCTGCGCCATATAGGTATAAGCTGCCGCCATTTCGACGATGACGGCGTATTTTTTGTGAGATATTCGAGTCGCGAGCGAGTGAGTGCCGTGGCGCGGGGTTGCGGGCTGCGGCCGCGTCAGTCGTCGGGCGAGCGGGGTGCGACGTATACGCGGACTCGGACTATGGCGGAAGGGCTGATCCTCATCCCATAAAAGGGTCGAGTTGATTGTGGTGCAGAAACGTGTGGTATGTTCTCTTATGTTTGTGCAGTGATATAATTACACCAAAACCGTGCTTATCTCGTCGTATCGCCGGAATTAATGTGGATATCGGAGGTAATAATGCCATTGTGATGACGTAATGTAACGCGCTCGACTGGGTGCGTAGTAATAATTCGAGCGCCCGTTTATACCGCGATAACGTTTGTGGTCAGCACCTGTGGATACAGACAGAAATTATGTCCGTGTTTTTGTAACTTTTGAATGAATTCCAGATTATTCTAATAAGATTCCGATTGGATTTTGTGTTGTGCGCCTTTTTTCGTCACTTCAAAAGTGTCTTCCACATTTTGAAATTCGAAATGAGGAAGTTTTTTTTTTAAATTGGGAATGAATTAAAAATAAAATGCTTATGGTCTGTGGTCGAATCGCTGTGTCTTTGGGAATGAAATAATCGTGTATGCGTATATTATATGGGCAGTGCACTGCGCTCCACTCCAATACTAATCTTTGGTGCGCTCGCCACTAGCTCTACTCGAGGGCCGTCGGCGAATGCACGGCATGACGGCAAGTCCCCCCGTCCCGACACTAGGCTAGCCTAGTCAAGGGGCGCCCTCGATTTTTTCAACCTTGATTGATCTAAGCGTTAGATTCATTTTAAACGTGCTAAATTATTACGTTTCACGTGCTCTGATGCTGGATTTAATAAGAATACCTAACCTAGGTTTTAACAACACAATCGTTGTTTATGATAACCTAAAAATCCGTAGTATATCCGTGTATCATTGGTTTCATATGACAATAGTAATGTTTTGATTTCTTCAGGTATGAAATAAGTGCAATGATTATGTTAGCTTATCTATAAATTTATTATTAGGATGGTACCTAGACAGTTTGGTACTTAGATACCAACGCGCTAATACCTAGTTATCTATTATGAACCAGCACCAGCTTTATGAAAAAAGCTATGATCAACTTAAAATACCTAGGTATACCAAACTGCACGATTTCTGAAAATGTTTTTCTTTTAGCTTACAGACAGCCTTCCTCTTTTTGCCTATTTATTAAATAGGCGTTTAGGTATATACCTACTTACCTAACCTACCTACCTACCTATATACCTACTTACCTAATTAAAATCAAACCTTTTTGCAATTATCAGAATAATAATAAAATAATACCTTCTCAGCGTGATGAAAATTCAAGAATTAAGACAACTCGGTGAAACTCCATAAAAACATTCAAGTCTTCCAATAGAGCGACATAAGAGCTAAGCTCAAAAACATAATACTTACAAGTAACAATGGTTCCTATTAACTTTTTTAACAACAAAAACTCGATAGGTACTTGAATAAGAATATCTAGGTACCTACTTACCCTTGTATTTAACGAATGTACGTAGGTATGTTACCTATTTAAAAAATGTTTAGGAAAATAGACATAATTTACCATCTGCTTAATATTATAATATTCTTTAAATGAGCAATGATTAGAAAAGCATGTCTAATGACCATACTTAGGTCCATAATCAGATTTTAAATAAAAGATCGCGTGAATTCCTTCGTGAGGATATTTTCTAGCGTGACAGACACGTAGACTCATAATCGTCGTTTTAATCACCTACCTGCCTGGGGGAGGCAGCTGCTTAATTAGGTACTGCTGTGGACACGAAAGCAGAGAAATCTAGACAAACTCTACTTTCAGTTTCAGAAATCAATTTTATTCATCTTATAATAAAACACAATCTTCTTGAATCAGTCTAGTGAGAAAACAAGAAAATGTTCAAGAGGCTCATCTTGTAAGAGTATGTTTATTTTTGATTACAGGTCCTCCAGCGCCCATCACACAAATAGCGCCAAGCACTATGAAACATACAAACTAGAATGGCTTTTAAAAAGTAAACATTATTATATTGTTGAAGATTTGTTGTACGTTCATGGAACAAGAGAGAAAAGTTATTTATACATCGGTGAATAGTTGTTGGTTTATATTAAAGTATAAGCTCGAACTGGTAAATCATATCTTCCAAAGAAAAATACACGAGAGTAAAAATGGCGACGCAAAGATTTTGCCTCAGGTGGAACAACCACCAATCCAATATGCTATCGGTGTTCGATCAGCTGTTGCACGCAGAAACGTTCACAGATGTGACGTTGGCCGTGGATGGACAGCTTCTGAAGGCACATAAAATGGTCTTGTCGGCATGCAGTCCCTACTTCCAAGCTCTGTTCGTCAATCACCAGGAGAAGCATCCGATCGTCATATTGAAAGACGTTCCCTATGCTGACATGAAGAGCTTGTTAGATTTCATGTACAGGGGTGAAGTGAGCGTCGACCAGGAACGATTGACAGCTTTCTTGAAAGTTGCAGAGAGCTTAAGAATAAAAGGATTGACGGAAGTAAATGAGGAGAAATGTGATATTCCAGCGCTGACAAATTCTCTGATCCAACAACAGAGCCATGCGACCCCTCACACTCCTCCGCCACAGCTTCACAGAATACATCCGTATATGCACCAGAAACGACCGGCGTCCGGCATGCCGACTGGGGGAGCGCCTCCCAATTTATTAATGCCTTTATTGGGCAACGCCCTAATGCAACCGAAAAGGAAACGGGGTCGGCCGAGAAAGCTCAGTGGTAGTTCGAGCGACGCTCTCAATACGGCGGCCAGTCCACCTGGAGAATTTGTTCCGGAAGCTACCTCTCACGCTTCCACGAATAGGCCCGGTGATCAACTTATCAGGGGTTCCCCGGAAATGTTAGAAGTCAAAATGTCTATGGATGGGTTTAATGCTGAAGACGGAGGTACCTCGGGCGGGGAGGAGACTGGAGAGGCGCTACTGATTGACGAAGGAGATGACGCGCAGTCGGGTGAGGCACCAACCGGCAAAGACTCCGAATCAGCAGGTATGTTTAAGTTAATATTTGATTTTAAAAAAAATGTAATATAATAAAAATCGTTCGCGTATTTCTATATAATAATATATATAATTTTGTAGAAAAAGTCAACAGAATACGTCGAAGAAAGTTACCTGTACAAATTTAAACTTAAATAGCGGATGTGGAAAACCAAAGAGTATTTTTATGCTTACCTTTTGTAAATACTATTAATCTTCCTTTCCAATGATCTAACATTGTTTACGTCAGTAAAAATTAAAGAAAAAGGGAAAAGCTAATGGGATATAAGCTTTGATGTTAGGGATTTTCATTTATGAGTGAAAAAAGTGCAGTGTATTTTCAACACTATCTGTAAGATTTAAAAAGTTTATCAAAAGGGGTAAGTGATAAATCTATAAAATTATTTTGAAATATACGAATAACAGACGCTTATTTCTTTCATAAATCGTTGATTTAACTATTGCTTGCTTTTCTGCTTTCGGGGAGAGCTATTAGAGGAATGGCCAGGGGCGAATACGGTGTGGTACTTGAAATTTTAATAATTATCTTTTTCTTCTTTCTTCGTATAAATATTATGTCACGAATACATTAAAACGAGAAAAGGGAAACAAACAAGGCTTATTCCCAATAGCTTTCCTTCGTAAACTAGCAATTGGAAATATTCTAGTAAGAACTTTAACAATAAATAGTTTAAAAAATACTAGAATATCCCCAATGCCAATTCAACTACTTATTAGTAAAGTTTTTTGGAACTTCAGAAATATGAGACCTGAAATTATATCATTTCAGATCCTGATAAAGCTTCTAAAGAAGAAACCCCACAAAATTTTTCAACTAACGGACCAATACTCTCCAACGAAAACGGATCAATAAAACAGGAACCCGCTGCAGATTTCAATGACGGATTCAATGAGCCTATCGAATATAAATATAATCCCGACAGGAGCCGTGAAAACTCAAATTCGCTTGACGGCCCTATCAAAGACATCGACGATAAAAACAGACAAGGTCGTAACTTAAAGCCAAAGAATAGTAAAAAAATACTTCCCCAAATGTCCAAAATCAGGGCTCGAAACTTATTCAATCAGCTTTCTGGACTCTCGAATTTGAATCCCGCACTTAGCACGTTCGATAAATTTCCCCCTGAAACGGTACTCATGCCTGCATTGGCTACACAATTGTTCGCTGCAGAACTAGAGCAAAACAATCTTAATCTCGCTAACAACGAAGCGGCAGATTTATCGCAAACTAACTGGGAGCACCGTATATTTCCATCGCCTATAAGGAAAAATAGCATGGGCAGTCTGGGTAGCTACCACGAGGAAACTAACGAGTCCGTTAGGGACTTTTGCATCAAGGAAGGGGAGAACGTTTTCAGGTGCAAAATATGCGCAAGAGTTTACACTCACATTAGCAACTTTTGTCGACACTACGTCACCTCTCATAAAAAAGACGTCAAAGTTTTCCCGTGCCCCATTTGCTTCAAAGAATTTACTCGAAAAGATAACATGATAGCACATCTGAAGATCATTCATAAAAATCAATCTAATTCTGGCGAACAATTGATTAAACAGGAATCTTTAAGCGTTTATGACAATTCTTCTACTTAATATATATTATTTTGGGGTGCGAAGATCTGAATAGACGAGGGGATGAAAATCCTATTTATTATTTAAACAGCAATTTCGAATTCTAAAATAGCGAGTAACATTGCGATTGAATAGTTTTCGAGCTTTATAGTAGTGAAAAAAAAGACTGGTTGACACGAGATACAATGCTAGATGACGTCCATATTCATATGATTTAAATGCAATATTTTGTGGCAATGCTATTTGTCATCTAGTGACGTTCGAATGGGACAAGAACATACATTCATCAATTATTAACTTTCATGTGGTAATGCTTACTACGAGTGACGTCTAGCGATCTCGAACAGACCAGACTTCTTATCCAATAATTATTATCAATAAGTTTGTTGATATTATATTAGACAATATGAAGTCGTTTGTTGTTAATAATTATAATCTATTTATTTATGTTGTTCCAAATGTTTCTCAGAGTGCTAACTTGAAGAGATTTAATATTTTCTTTTACTTGTTGTTTTGCACTTACTTGTTACTTAATTTTATTACTTACAAAATTTTCAGGGTACAAAGTAACTACTTGTGGTGATTATAATTTCAAAAATAAGTAGTAGTAACATCGATGACTGTTATTTTGCTGAATATTACTCGCAATTCTCATTGAACTGAATTAGTTTAGGTTTAGTTGTAGTAGTTTTATGGGTGTAATTTAAATCAATGGCATACTCTTCTAAGAATTGCGATTAAGAGTATCTAAATTTGCTATTTATTTCTATTATGGACATCGTTTCATTCGTAGTTTACTTAGGTAGCTACATATTATATGTAATGAAAAGACTCGAAATAATTATGCCATTGATTATTTAGTAGTGGTCTAAATGCATTTTCGTTAAACTTGCCTTATTAGTGATCTTAGATTTAGTTATTTCACTTCTTTGAAGTAAAACTCAACGCAGGCTATGATTTTAATTTCTAGATTTGTTAGAATAATATTGAATAGTTTATTTATGTTGAAAAATAATGTTTTATAAATTTTACGATATTTAAACAAATACCATAATTGCTTCGACAATCATATTTTTTTAATAGTGAGAAATGCGGCAGCTTCATAGAAATTATCAAACTAATATTTACATTTAAAGCAGCAACCGTAATGTTTCAAAGTTTCTTAAAATAAATCTTCAAATGTTTCTTAGTTATTAATGAACTTTAAGTTCCTGATCATTTAGAGCCCCAATTCATAACAGTAATTCTTAATAGCAACATTTTAATTCCTATCATCGTAACTAGGTGCCTAAAGGATTTATTTATACACATAATTATAAATGAGTTATTTACTATCGAAGAGTTTTTTGTCTAAAAAAAGACCACAATAGGCTAGATGACTGTTTATTTTTAATTGTCCTATTAAAATGTGGCCCATAAATATAGCTGATTAATAAAAAGAAAATAAAAATCTGATCTAAAATAAGCAACTTATAAGCATTTTAATATCATGCTAGACAGAGAGGCGAAACAGCAAATCGTGACGTCACTTCTCTGTACTCCATATAAATTATATTCTGACAAGTAAGGCGTGACGTCATTTTTTGTTTTGTGGGAAAGGGACAGAGTTGTCTCTAACTAAAACTGTAAACGCTCACATATCAGAACATTATTAACCGATTTAAAAAAAAAACAATAAACATACTATATTAACTTAAATTCTTCATCAAAGCTATTGGTTTCAACGATATAAAAATCAGTCATCTACCCTATTACTGTATCTTATATACTTATTACTACCACAGTTACTACTGGCTATAGTGTAAGTCCTGCATGGTCAGCAATCGATGGTTTTGAATACCTTTTCTTATTCAGGGTAAAGACAAACATAGGGGTCATAGACAAAATTATATTTATCCTTAGCTGATTTCGGGATCATGCGGGCACTCTAGTGCTCAAGCACTATACAACTGAATGTAATATGTATTTTTATTTATAATTTTAAATAATACATTTTTGGCAAAAATTTAATCCAAAATGTTCTATGATGTATTCAATATATATTTTATTATACAAAAGAAAATTAACAAAATGTTAAATCATATATTTCGAATACTGCAACCGAAGCGTTGCTGTTAAAGTGATCTTAGCAAGGTGCTTTGAAAGAAATGCAATTATTTATATTGAATGGAATCATGAGATGATTTGTAAAATCTATTTTAGTAGAAATCAAAATGCCTTAAAATAAATTAAGAAATTGTACTTATAAATTATTAACTTAGTTAAAATGTAGAGGCAAAAGTAGTCTTCCATGTAAAGATAGCAACTGTTCACTTAATGATTCAATTATTATATAATACCTTTATTGATTCATCTATGTATAAAATATGTTATCTAAATAAGTATTCAAGATTTAAATATGGGTAGTATATACTTCGTTATACATTAAGTTGTTGATCCTACATCAAAATTATCCCATAAAGAGAAACGTAGGTCCAGGGAACGCTTGCCTATTAGTGTGCCTTTACTTGTATAATAAGTTAAATATTTATCTACTACTAGACTTTTAAGAATTATTGTCAAAGAACTATATGTATTATTTATTTTCATTGTTCAGATTTTACAAAATCTACTTTAAGAAAGCTTTCGTAGAACTTTAGAGACCTTTAGGCCCAAGTAGTTAAAATTGAAAATATATTAAAAACTAGAACGTCATCTCATGTTTCCCGTTTTGTTTGAAATTTAAAACAACATTTATTTAAGTTTAATGAACTATATGAATTAAAATGTTCTAAAAGTCACGTAACTAATCGAGGCGATCAAGTCTTGATAAACAATATTAAGACTGTTAATATTCATAAATACGAATTTATTGTACCTACCTTTCATAATCTTTATATGAAATTTACCTTGGACATTGGATAGGTACTTAAAGGAAAATTTAGACTTTAGTATGGTGAGGCTATTATTGTTTCCAAAATCCCTTACATTAAATATTATGATAGTCAATTTAGCCAGTGCCTAAACGGTTGGATACTTATTTCTACTTAATTAAAAATTTAGAGAATAGTACATAATTTCTACTGACGTGCGTGCTCCTTTATATTTTCGGTTATCAAAATTCTAAATTATTAAAAAGTTATTTGTTAAAATATTATATCAATAATTGGTGCTAAATTATACATAAGAAAATGTCGCATGTGATGAGACAATGTTAACAAATTCAATAGAATTTCGATTTTCAATATAACTTGACTCTTCATGAGTCACTAACTGATGTTTTATGAACTCAATTAACACCTGAGAAAAAAACATAATTACTTGTCTATAATAAATATTTCCGAAATAGTATCTACAGTCTAAAAAATTAAAATGACCAACCCAATATTTTTTTTTCTTAAAATGCGTGAAATCGCAATAACATCATAAAGTACTTATTATCTTTTTTTGTTGCAAAGATTAACTCTGTATTGTATTGTAACAATGTTTAATAATTTGAAATTTTCCCCAATCAACTTTTAATACATGGACAGAAAATAAATAGTGTTGCAGAAATAGGACTTAATAACTTATGTGTAGAAAATATTATCACATACTTTTACTATAAATTGCAATAACATTTTAAATCTTTACCTTATACAACAGTCAATGCAAGTTATTGTTATCTATGAATCAATATAATATTAAAATTGTTTTATTCTGCTGTCATAAATTTAAGAAGTTATAAATTACATACTGTTAGTTTATGATAACTATTTATCACTACACAAAAATAGATGTAGCCAAATGAAGACGTTCTCATTAATTTGTTATTCGCACTTAGCCGATAGCAAAAGCAAAGAGTAAAATTTAGACAAATATTATAGAAATGAAAAGTGACACCATAACTAGAATTATTTCTTAAAAAAAATACATCGGTATACAATAAGGTGTTAATTACTATTTTTAGAAACTTTAAAGAAATAATAAAAGTTACAGCAAAATATAAAATATTTTCATTGATTACTGTTACAATTGTTATGTTATTTTCAGTTGTTAAATTTTACTTTTAACCTTTATTATTTTGTTACAATTTTTTGTTTGTATTCTACTCTGTTTTGTTCTTTGTCTGATGTTGTTTTCCGACTTAATGATGTATGATTGTCAGCTATATTATCAACCATTATTTTTGTTAACTTTTTACATACACCTATGTATAAGTTAACTTGGCATCTACGCACTGCCGTGCTTTCTGTATCTAATATATAAAATAATTCTTGCACATCTTGCCACTTGATTATTTCAAGTAAAATTGACGTTTTTTGAGGTGTCTGTCATAATTTTTAGCAACGACAGAACGCTTACAATTTTAACAATTTAATTTATTATCAAATATATATACTACTTATAATATTGTAGCAAAGTAACAACACGGGTTATTATTAGTAAAGAATATTTTTTAAAATAAGTTATTTATATTTTATAATATAGATTTAAATTAATAGTGTTGTTAATAATGGAGTGAACTTTCTTTTATGTATAAAATATATTAGTCACGAAAAGAGGATTGTTCAGGTATGTGACTTTGATGTCTCTACGCGCATAGACTGGATCCCAATACTCGATCTATCGAATAAAAATCCAAAAGTAAATTTTACTGTAAAGGCTTAGGACATGTGGCTTAGTGGTACAAATTTCCCATACCTCCTTGTACCAACTACACCAAAATGTCATAGCTATGCATGCCTTTGGTTAGTGGAAGACACTATCGTGTCATTGAAAATGTAATAATTGAACTAAAAGATCGGATTATTGGGACAGCCTGTAGTACCTAAATGATGTTGTTAGAGCTAGATTACGTTTAAATGCTTTCTATGTTGCTCAATTCGATGCTCTGCAATGAACGGTGTTTTGTTGGTCCAGTACAAATTATTGCTTTTTTATATTTTACTTTGACCGTAGATATTCCTGATGCAATAAATTATTATATCTGGTATTATAATAATGAGGCTAATCTCCTGTTCCTGAAATAATTATTTTTAACGGAATCATTTTATCTTTCGGCTAGTTTAATTTTTATGAATTGGCAGCTATGCTAGGTCTAAAGATTCGTTTTATCATTATGATGGTTTTACTAAATAAAACCAATTAACATACGACTTTAAACCCACCTCACGTGATCTTAATAACTAAGTTAACTGAAATGATATTTTAATAATTATGTACTTATCACTTAAACTTGCCGAACAGTTCCAAATGCAATCACTTGAGTCCTATTATGTCATAGCGAAAACTTCTCTTTTTTGTTTTTAATTTATTGTTTTAATGTGTAATTTAGTAGTTAATTGACATAGTTTTAGAATTTCATCGTTGATCCAGTACGTGGTCTATTTAGGTTAAATATTGAATTAATCAAATTTTTTGTAATTGTGTTTAAACACTGTTCATAATATAAATAGGTACCACAAAATCTTTCTCTTAATTTCGCCAGGTGCTAAAACAAACATAAACTTTTTTGTTATGTAGGTACGTCACTTTTTACTATGATAACGGCGTTAAAACTGGCACAGTCAAAACTTTACAAATTTCTATTTTTCTAGTAATTTGATTCTTAACAACTATAACGTCATGTCTTGATAATATATACCTAATAACAAATTCAGAACCTGATATTACCTATTTTTGTTGATTATGTTCTTCATTATTTTTTATTTTTACTTTGGATCGTCGTGGACAAGTTCAAGGCAATTTATAATATCAAAGATACGTGGTGCTATATTTTAATGAGTTACAAAAATGTCCATACAAAATGCCGATAAACTTGACCACGAAGACAGAAATCATAATGTTCCGTTTTTAATCATGGTGTAATTAATTTTTGTCTTTCGATTTGAACAAATAAAGCTAAATATATTTTCGTTGTTTGTTTTTATTTAACCTATTTATTTTCATTTAAATGCAATAGATACTCTCTTCAAAACTCACACTTAACTTCATGATTTTGTTTGGTTATAAGGTAATCTAACAAGTTACAACATGAATTATGAAAACTACTTAGATTCTAGATTAACCTGGACATTCTCATAGGCAGCACAATAGAACAGATTGTAACAGAAGTATTTTAGGTAAAAATCAGCTTCTTTCATTATTTTGCACATTTAGGCTTGACTATTTTAGTGTTGCCTTTGTGGAATAGCTATTATTTAAACCTCTTTTAATTTGTCCCAATTTTTAAAGGGTTATTTGGTCTATTTCAGGCCGCGGCACCCCCGATTCCGAAAGAGATGTAAAACATTCTCCCACACACGATGGACATGGAAAAATTCGCGTGAACCCTATGACCCAGGCGTCTACCTCTAATGAATACCAGACAGACACGATAAACAATAACACGTTACAAGCAGCCGGCAACCAAATGCAGAGGCCTACCGCCCGGAGGCGAATAAGAAGGCGAGCCAACTCGGCCTCTAATGACCCTGCAGAACAACTCACCGAAATGTCTGTGCGAGGATTGAACCTGTTCAGATACGCCTCTGTTACCGAAGGAGTCTATCAATGCACTGAGTGCGCAAAGGAAAATATACAGAAAACGTTTAAAAACAAATATTCATTCCAAAGGCACGCGTTTCTGTATCACGAGGGCCAACAGCGCAAAGTGTTCCCCTGCCCCGTTTGCTGTAAGGAATTCTCCAGGCCTGATAAAATGAAGAATCACATGAAAACAACACATGATTGCTACGTGCCAAAAGACTGTGTATATCCTTCTAATGCCTTTTTTATAGGATATGAACAGATTCCTCCAGGGATGAAGATAGAAACGACGGGGTCTGCGTCGCCTCGTGATTCTACGCCTTCCCATTCTTCACCAGACCCTGCACAGGTTTGATGGAACATGTAAAACTTGTTGACTTTCAGCGTCATCCCAACTAACCCGGGTATTACATACGCATATTTGCATAAATAATAACATAGTAATTATCAAAGTGCCTTTAAGATGTGTTATAATAAAGTTTATGAAACCATCTTCTATAATTAGAGTGAAGGTACGATTATATTTTTATTATTAATAAGGTATATTTTTGGATAAAACTTTCATATATACCCTAATATAGAAATGTTTTATTGTAATATATGTTTATTTATATTCCCAATGATAACTATTATGCATTTATATATTCGTACATTTGTTACACGTAAAGTTCAGTTATATGTTATATACTTATATAAAAGTATGGTTGTGCAAATTGTAGACAATAATTTTACAATAATATAATTATCGAGGCCAGTTACTGCGTTTTAAAGTTTTAAGAGAAAATATAAAGTATCGATTGCTATGTAGAAGTCTGAGATGTGCCTTCCGTAGACAAAATAATGTTCAATGTCATTTTATCGTTCTTAATGACTTATATATAGTAATAAATATATTATTATATAAGTCGCAGTAGACCAACCAAAGACTGTAATAAATATCGTTTTATTCAATTTACAAGCCACGCCTGAAGAGGTACCGTATAGATATATATGAGTATAGAATAAAAAACATTACTGTTTTCGTTCTCTTATTATTCTTGTTTCTTTATCTTGACAACAAAAACTAAAACTTGTTATATACACTTACTTACAAAATTGTTTGAAACTATGAATAACTTTTCTATCCATTTCGAAGACTTCCTAAATAAGTATAGATTTTTTATAAAAATATTAGTGAGTTGACTGTTACATATTATATACTATATAATTTTATAAACGTATAATAACATTATTGGAGTAAGTATAAATATATGATTATATCTGGATCATAATATAACTTTTAAAGTGCCATAGCACAATCATTTCTATTTTAGGAAAATTATATTTCCAGTCCAATTCTTATAAAAGTAAATATGTTTAGTGTTATTAAATAAAGAAGTTCTAGTTTCATGACTAGGACATGATAACAAAAAATCAGCAGTTCTTCCATTGTTAAGGAAATGAATAATTTGTGTTAACTAAGTTACGAAATATTAAAATATCCATGTTAATAATAGTTTGCGTTAGGTAGATTGTTACTAATCTCCATTTATTATTAAGTTTATATCGGGAAGAGTTTGTATCGTTAAGAATAATTTGTAATATTACTAAGCTAAGAATATTAAAAAAAGAATACTTGTATCTCTACTTGAAAGTTTATCTGTTAATGTAAAATTTTAAATTTTTCGTGTTTTAGCGCACAATAAGATTATAATTTTGTGGCACAAGTTTAAGATACTTTAATGTTATGTTTAAGATTTTGACCCGCATTATGTATATAAATTTATGTTATGTAGTCGGTGAATTAACTGTATCATTTTAGATTTAAATAATCGCCATTGAGGTATTAACAATACAGTGTGATTTTTATAGATTAATAAGATCGTCTGCGCCAGTCAATCGCACAAAATTCACAGTAATAATATACCTACTAAATATCTACTTAATAATATTTTCTAGATATATTACGAACACTTTCTTATTTACTTTTTATTTTGTTTTAGTTCGTTGCTTAACTTGGAACTCTTTTGACACACATACGATTTTTACAAAAAAAAAACGATTGAAAAAGGAAAGAAAAACTTATTATTAATACAAATTATATCCAATAATATTTTTACTAAGTATATATTATATATGAGTATATAGCATATTATTTTTAATAAATAAATATCAGAACGATCTGTATCAAATTCCAAATAAGGGATGATTAATATAAATAATTATTTATTTATAATTCATTGACTTACTTGGCGTAAGTTATGAGATAAAAAGTAAATAAATAATATTTGATACACTATTATAATTACTGAACTTAATAAGTAATTATTAAACCCTTTTATTCTTACATAAATATTTTGAATAACATAGGAGTTAATAAATGCAGTACATAATGTACATACTCATATATATATATATATATTTAAGAATATCGTCGTATGTGTGATAAAATTGTGTTTAATACAATATCTACCTATGTTCTGTTATTTCATTGTGGCATAGATGTCATATTTTATTTCTTTTTTGTAGTATTTTATTTTGTGATATTAGAGCTAACTAAGTTGGCAAGCTTATTATTCATTGTTGAGTTATTGTAATCCATACTTTTACTTTATCTTCCTTTCTAAGCACATGCTGCAAGGCAGCTTTCATACCGTCATGTCTACTAGCCTCTTAGCTTCAAATGACTGTCCGTATTTTGTCATTTTTCACTGAATTCCAAATTTGAAAGAGTAAAAGACAAACTGTAAGTAGCTTATTCCAAGGCTAAAACAACGCAAAACACAAAAAACAGGTTTTTGTTAAGTTGGTATTGATGTTGGCGCTCACTGAAAAATTGTGTTTCGCACCTTATATAAATTTTGAAGTATTATCAAGGACTATGTTAATTTCTTATTAGTATCTAATGTTTGGCAATATGTCTTTTTATTATTATGCGGTGTATTTATAAAATATTATTAGTTTTTTTTCTCCGCAGGGTATATACTTAAGGCGTGATCTTAGGTACCCTAAAATACAAATAAATAGTTTTTTGACTGTCAAAAATTAAACAATCAAACACAACACTACAAGATACCGAGAATCTTATATTCAAATAAAATTTTGAAAATATCCTAGACAATACAAATACACACTAGAAATTTCAACAAAATTCCAAATTAAAACCAAATGAAAATCAAATCGCAAATTAAAAAATTATTGATCGACTTTTTTGTGGTCCTCCGCGTCCTAAGATCTGCAGTTCAAAGTGGTGTTATCTTGATAATTTTTTCTTAATTAGCTCTTTTCCTCGATTCCTTGGCAATGATGTATATATAATTGTATATGTATACATATTATAAACGCGTAGAGTTGCAATTACAAGAAATATTCAAGTGCAATGAAGAGTAAACAACTATTGAATTTTTTTAAGATTTATGTTTTTTTTGTTGGTCCTCAATAGTTTAGTGAGTACTTTACTTACCTATTATCTGGTTTATTTAAAATCACCTGGCTAATTCCTAAAATATATATAACCAATCAGCTAATATAATATAATAATATATTACTATTATATAATAGATAAGTGAAAATGTAGTTTTTTATTTATACGCCAAACGTCTTGTTCCCATAGATATAAAAAAATATTATTTGTTAAAGAGCAGTTTTATATTCTGTATTAATCAATAATTTCACAAACCAACTAAACAATAAATGTAATACAACGGCCAGGTGCACTTCCTTTTAGGTACTGATTTGGATAGGTAATATATGTTAGGGCCATAATAATATATGTATCCCTAAAATACTTATGTAATGATACGTTTAGTAGATAAGACCGTTAGATATTTTGATAGTTTACTTATTAAATAACGAAATAACAAACTCTAAGATTATTAACATTACTACTACTTACCACAGTTTAACTGGTACTTGTAATAAACTAACTAGTTAGTTTTATAATATTATGGTTGAGAATATTAAAGCTTTAACAATAAATTTCACGGAAACGAGATGAAAGTAATTCTTTGTTCATATTATAATAATGCTTTGTTCTGTTAAGATCTTACCATCCGATGAATGTCAAAGTATGTAGGTGTATATCTACACATTAAAATATAATTGAAAATATTATTTTATGTGTTTTATCTTCCTATAGATTATATTCTCAAGTTTAAGTGGGAAATAATAGATAATAATATACCTAATAATGTAAAAATTGTATCGAACCTAGACATAATCTAGATAGGTATACCTACGTATAATAAAATTGTAACAGGTTAAATTCTGTACATTAGATACATTTTGAAAATGTCAATGGGGGGAACAATTATTATCGATATAAAAGCCAAATTCAGTAGTTTTTTTATTTAAGTCCGCCTTTCAGTATCTTGACATGACATCACGCCGAAATAAAAGGAGGTTAGAAGCTACGCTTGCGCTATATTATTCTTTTTTCTGAGCCGAAATACTGCTTGGAATCAAATTAAACTACGAATAAATATAGTCGATAATATGGTGTATTACCTACCAGCGACAATGATAAAATGAATGGACGGGAAATAAGCGCACGGATTTTGAAGACTATATGTTGAGCACCAGCTCTCCTCTCGCGTCACAAGGCTCTCACACTTCGCTCCGCATCGCCGCGCTGTACGGACGTTTCCGCCCGCTACTCGCTGCTCGCTGTCCGCTCCTGTCCGCCGGAGGCTCTGCCCCGCCGCCGGACTCACTCCGCTCGGCGCAACCGCGCCGCTCGGACGCCTCCGCCTCCGAAGCCGCCGCCGCGCAGCTTCGAGTCCTAGCACCCGTTACCTCGGCCACGTGGTGTTTGCGTTAATTTATTAGCGTAAACTCTAACGAGTCGAGTGTGATTGTGAGTGCAGGGCTCTCACCGCTTCGCAGCCGGGCTTCCGGGCCTGCTGCCTTCGTCCAAACCGCTCTTTTCAGAGCGAACCACTCTTAGTGTTTTCATAAAATCCACGTGGGTGGTCGATCGGCTGACACTTCTAACGGTGACAACGAAACCGATCGGGCGTTGCCCCGGAGCGCCTGTTTTTCCCCCGTCTGGGGAACAACAGAATCCGGCTGGGTCTGGAACCACCGGCCTTGGGGTCACCCCTAGTCGACACCAGATATCGCAGGCACACAACCAGCTGCACAATAAAATAACACTGGCAGCTGGTACACCCTCTAGGTAATACACTAGGTACGCAGCCCCCTGTCTACCCCCGGCAGAGGGATCACACACGTTCTTCTCCTGTTGGGGACCTCCTCCCCCAACCCCCGCAACTCTCCCGCCTTAGGATGGTCTCCCAAAAGGATCTCGACGAAGCCATCAGCTTCGTCGCGAAAACTTTGTTGGACCACCTGAAGGCCAACCCCTCCGAAATGGAGGAATTCGTACGCGCTCCCCAGACATACGCTCAAAAGTCTCTCGCCCGTCCCAAGACTCCACGAGGGCAGGCAGCTTCTGCCTGCAAACTGACGCCGAATTTTTCGGCGCCAGGCCCCTCAGTTCCCAAGCCTCCACCTCCTCCGAAAGCCTCCGCCCGTGACGGGAGCCACTCTCGGCCTAGGGGTCGCGCTCCAGCAAGGAGCCGATCCCGGTCGCGAAGTCGCTCCCGCCACGGACGCCGCTCGTGCTCCCCTACCCCCCGTCCACTCCGTCCGTCCATTTCGGACAGCCCCGATTCTCCAGAAATGGACACTTCTACCCAGGACGACGGCTTCACAGTCGTCGCCTCCAAGAAGGGTAAAAAGCGTCCCGCTACCACTGCTTCCCTCCCTCCTCCCCCAAGGCCCCTTGCCCCACTTCAGGGACTAAACCTGCCTCCGACTCCGCCCAATCGGACTCTCCGCTCCGTTCGGAATCGGACGCTCCGATTGTCGACCCTGCTCCCCATCCTAAGACCGGTACCATAGTTGTCCGCAACCGGGAACTATGGGAACTCGTCTCGCGTAACCTCTCGGATCTACAGATCCAGTTTTCCGCCAAACCAAACAAAGACGGCATTATGGTCCGTCTAGCCTCCCCCGACGACTACCGCAAAGCCACTACCTACCTTCGCGACGCGAATATTCACTTCCATAGATACGCTCTCGATGAGGAGAAAGACATCCGAGTTGTCGTAAAGGGCATCCCCAAGGAGATTCCCTTCCTGGCAATCCATAACGACCTCCTCACCCAAGACCTCCCTGTTCTTTCGGTCAGCCGGATGTACAACGGCAGGACCAAAGAACCCTACGACATGGTGCTGGTCACCCTTACGAATACCCAGGAAGGGAAGAAAATTTGGACTACCAAATCTATTCTCCATCTCTCCGGCCTCGACTTCCAAGTCCCTCACAAAAAGTCCATTCCAGGACAGTGTCATCGTTGCCAGCTATACGGACACTCTGCCCGCTACTGCTACGCACCCTTCAGGTGCGTGAAGTGCGCGGGCGATCATAGCACCGCGGAGTGCCTTCGTAAGAAGGACGACCCTACTCTCCCCAGTTGTGTCCTCTGTGGCACTCAGGGCCATACCGCGAATTATCGCGGCTGTCCCAAGGCCCCTAAGGCCAAGAAACCCTTACCGTCTCGCTCAAAAGCAGCTGGCCCTAAGCCAAAACCTGCCCAACCCCGCCAGGTGTCAAAATTCGTTGACGCCCCTGTCCCACTGACTAATGCATGGTCAAATCCGCCCAGCACTCCTCAGGCGACTCAACCGCTCCCACCCGCCCCTGCGCCATCTCCCGCTCATGCCAAGACCCAGGCCCGCCCTGCCCTTCCGCCCAAGCCCTCCACCTCCAAACGATCCGCCCCTGGCTCCTCCAGCCCGAAAGCGGATCTACTCCTCCTCGCTGAAATTGCGATGTCGGTTAACCTCGACGAGGTTCGACATGTAGCCCAGAAGGTCCGGGAGAACCATAATCTCATCGACATCCTCGATGAGCATTATAGGCTCTTCGGTGCACTACAGCGCTTCGCCCCCAACGTCCTTAGGAACCAACATGCATAGTACACCTAAACGTGTTAGACCCCGCTCCCTTTCGTTGGCATGGTTTAATGCCAACGGCATCACCACCGAATCAAGGGACCAGCGTCCCTTGATTCGGCACTTCCTCTCAACCCACCAGGCCGATGTTATGCTAGTGAACGAGACCTTTCTAAAACCTAGCAAGAGGGATCCCAGGATCGCAAACTACTCGCTCGTTCGTAATGATAGGACTACCACCATAAAAGGCGGTACTCTCATCTATTACAAAAGGTCCCTTCACTGCATTCCCATCGACACCCCTTCTCTCTCAGCAATGGAAGCTTCCTGTTGCCGCCTTTCGATGACCGGTCATCAACCCATTACCCTAGTATCCTGCTACCTCTCCGGTAATAAGACTCTCCTCAGGAGTGACCTCGAGGCTCTTCTCTCTCTCGGAAGCGCAGTCATTCTGGCTGGCGACTTCAACAGCAAGCACATTTTATGGGGCTGCAACACGACCAATACGAAGGGAAACCTTCTGAACTCCCTCTCTGACGACCTCAACTTTGACATAGTTCCTCCCAGTACTCCGACCCACTTTCCCCTGAACTTGAACTACAGACCTGACGTACTCGACTTAGCGCTTCTAAAGGGCGTGACCCTCCAGTTACGCTCATTGGAAGTACTACACGAACTCGACTCTGACCACCGACCCGTCCTCATGCATTTAGGCCCCGATCCGACTGACAGACCTCCTCTGACTAAGACCGTGGTCAACTGGAAGCACTTAGGCGATGCCCTGAAAGCTTGTAGTTCCCCTGACTTGGACAGAATCCCTGACGACATTGTTACCCCTGACGACATCTCTACCTCCATTGACGCTCTCACTAGCCACCTCCGCACCACCGTTGGTGAGGCCTCAAAGCAGGTTCCAGCCGAGGGAGACCAACGCTGGGCCCTGCCTGAGGACGCGAGGGACCTACTGAGAGCGAAACACGCTGCCACTAGGGCATTCGATCGAGCTCGCACCGAGGATACAGAGCCACTCTGCGGTATTACGAACGTGCCGTAAAAAACCGCATGAGTGAACTCCGTAATCAACGGTGGGATGACTTACTCTCGGGGATCGAGCCATCCCACCTGGCATTCTGGCGGCTGACTAGATCCCTGAAATCAGACTCTGTTACGACTATGCCCCCTCTCACCCGACCTGACCTCCCCCCCGCGTTTGACGACGAGGAAAAGGCCGAATGCCTGGCCGACAGCCTCGAAACGCAGCGCAGCCCCAGTTTAGAACATGTCGACCCTGCTCACCTCGATAAGGTGAACAGTGAAGTCGAATACAGATCCTCACTTCCCCCCTTTGATGAACTCGAGCCTGTCACAGCTTCCGAGGTTGAGTCGATTATTAAAGGCCTCCACACCAGGAAAGCTCCAGGTGCGGACGGCATCAGTAACAAAGTGCTCAAGCACTTCTCCATTACGCTAGTTCACCTTCTAGTTAGCATCTTCAATGCGGCCATCGCCAATTGCATTTTCCCCGACGCGTGGAAATCCGCCGACGTCATCGGCATCCACAAACCCGGCAAGAAGGCTTCCGAGCCCTCTAGCTACCGTCCCATTAGTCTCCTCAGTACCCTGGGCAAGGTCTACGAGCGCGTCCTTCTGAAGCGCATCTGGTCCTGTGTCAAAGACAACAACCTCCTCCCTGATGAACAGTTCGGCTTTAGAGCCAGACACTCTTGCGTCCAACAAGTACACCGCATCACGGAGTACGTCCTAGAAGGTTTCAACAAGAAACCCGGCCATGGTTACACCCACAAGCCCACCCCAAGGGACTGTAGCGGTGTTCCTCGACGTCGCGAAAGCTTTCGATAAAGTCTGGCACAACGGGCTGATATACAAGCTGTATCAGCTCGGGCTGCCAGACCGTCTTGTACTCATAATACAAGACTTTCTCAGGGCTCGAAGCTTTCGATACCGCGTCGAGGGACAACGCTCCTCCCCCCACGACATCGGCTCCGGAGTCCCTCAGGGCTCCGCTGTGGCCCCGATTCTCTTCTCGCTTTTCACCTGTGACATCCCCCGCACCCCCAAAGTGGAGCTTGCTCTCTTTGCCGATGACACCGCCCTCTACACCAGAGGGTGGAACAAGGTCATTCAGCTAGCCCACCTTCAACGAGCCCTCAATCTCCTCGGAGACTGGTTCAAGAAGTGGGCTATCACCGTTAACCCCGATAAAAGTGCAGCCGTGTACTTTCATCCGTTCAAAAGACCTCCTTCTAAGCATATCACGCTCAACGGCCAGCCCATCCCATGGGCTACCGAGACCAAGTATCTCGGTGTGACCCTTGATCGTCGACTCACGTTCTCTAAGCATATCCAGTTAGTTCGCAACCGAGCAGCCTTCTTCTTAGGCCGGCTCACTCCCCTTCTCAACGAGCGTAGTAAATTGTCCCATAGAAATAAGGTTACAATTTACAAAACTTGTATTCGCCCCGTCATGACGTACGCCTCCGTGGCGTTCGCTCATGCCTCCAGCATAGATCTAGAGAAACTCCAAGTCATACAAAATAGATTCATCCGCAGAGCAGTCGGTGCTAGCTGGTTCATGCGAAACTCCGACCTGCACTGCGATCTCGAACTCCCCTCCATCCGTCAGTACATTAAGTACGCTTCGCGCCGCTATTTCGATGCGACCCCCCACCATCCCAATCCACTCATAGTCCTAGCCTCGAACTATACGACAGACACGACAGACCCACCCCCCTTCCGTAGACGCCCCAGACACGTCTTGGGCGACCCGGACGACCCCATAGCCGTCATCACCTCGGCGGCGCTGGGCTCGCCTGATCCGACCACTCCTAGCAACAAGAAGTATTCCGTCTTTGGTATAGGCGCCGGTTACCAAAGGCACACAAACACGCACCGACCTCGCCGGCGAGGTCGAGGACTCCCCAGATCTGTCAGAAGATCTGTTAGATTCTCTCCAAGTAGTCAACCAGATCAATCTACTAGGGCCCCAGGGCATACCCCTTCTGGGGTGCCAGGGCAAGTCTGACCCCACTCCCGGCGACGGCCAAGCCGAGGTTCGTACCGTCTGAGGTGCCCTTGAGCTAGTCGCCTTTAACCTAAACCTAGGCCGAGCGCCGTTTGCGCTTGCCTAAAGTCCGGTGACGCTGTAGAGGCCATCTGAGGCCAACAGCATAGTCATTCATAAAAATAAAAAAAAAAAAAAAAAAAAAAAACCTCTCGCGTCAGTCATACTCTGTCTCTTTGCGACATGCGAGCCGTACGATGCGACAATGCAAACTTCTATAATACATGTACATGTGTTCTCTTTTTGTCATGCAGTAATTAGATTTGCTATCTCTATTTTCTGGCAAATGTAATATGCATACTTTTAGCTAGGTATGCTTGATTGTGTTCACTTGTTAATTTTGAACGATTTGCAACCGCTGGGGCCGTCCATTCCATTATCACTGTCGCTGTGTATTACCCGAAATTCAGCACGGTTTCCGTAGGAGAGCAGATGAAAGTTAAAATATGTAGTGGATTTTTTACCAAGGGAGCAAACAACATTTGTTAATGCGAGAGTGTTTCTTTGAATCCAGAGCGGAAGTAAGGATTCAAAGTACCTACGTCATACGAGCTTAAAATAGTGTTGATCCCGAGGTGGACACTCTATTTTTTATCACTATGAGAAATAAGTAAGTGCAACTTATGAATAAGAATAGTACTTATGTTTATTTCATTCTTACTACTTGAGAAAGATAAGTCAGTTAATATAAAACTAAGTAAAATCCGAATAAAAGTACACAATGTGGTCGATTCTGGCGGTTTTAGTTGACAGTTCTAAACTAACTAAAGTATTGCTGTCACTTTTTTACTAGGCATGTTAGCTAAGGACAGCAATACTTTAGTTAGTTTAGAACTGTCAACTAAAACGTGTGCGTACTCCTGGCGGAAAAGTATCGAAAATCTAATTTTGGTTATGGCAAATAATTAGATCATGACGTCGTGTAAATGTTTGTGGTAATTTGAAATTTGTTCATCCAGCCATTTTTGAGATATCTGCAAAATAGAGATTCCGCCAGGGGAACGTTCCCCCAGCGGCACTTTTTTCTAAAGACGGGACTTTCGAGAAAAAAAAGTATGCCACGAATTAGATCAAATTTGTTCGTAAATGTTTGTGCTAGAATGGAATTTGTTTGTCATAAGACCTCTGAGATATTCAAGTTTTTGCTGGGGGAACGTTTGCGCATTTGCTGGATTTCGTAAACGGTTAGGCGCACAGTTATGATTTTATTTACACATATTGCTATCAATTTGTTTATAAAGTTTGTGCAAACAGAATCCGAAAAAACAACACCGTTTCGAAGAAAAAAATATATTCGTATAACAAGGTTTTTAGGTTCTAGTACTTAAAATATATGTCCTAGAGTCTAAATTTCAATGTCAATATATGCCTTACAACTGCTTACAACGTCACGCCAAGTATCATTTGTGTGATGTAAGTAATTAACGAGTTATTATGAGTTAAGTGAAAAAAAACACGACTAAATCATGACAGTTTTCGCTATTGGATTGCACGAGTTCCTTATGTACTGACAACCTAAAAGTAACGCAATAATTAGATCATTCTTTCAATTATCTACCTGCCAAATTTTAGCTCGATGCACTCGATAATTAAAGAGATATTAATCTAAACCTAACAAGACTTCAAATGGTCGATAAACCGGCCAAGTATCAAAGGTCACCAAAAAGCGGCCGCGCGGTATATAGTGCTGGCCTTCTAAAATTGGTGGCATTGTACCTTTATCGGGGTGGTACATGTTCGTAGAAAATCGTTTACTTGGTTTCTTATGTACGTTTTTATTCATACAATAAGAAGAATACAAGTTTAAGTAAGTATTTATGTGTAAGACCCCGACAACGTTTGCTACACGCGCTACACATTATGTTAACTTAGCTCAGCTCAACTGTTCCATACAAAAAGTTCATTGACCTTGGACAAAATGGATGGAACAGCTGTTTTATTTTCCGCGATTTCAGGGTTGGCCCGACAGTAAAAGTTGTTCATAATGATGAGTACATACGTACCCTTCAGTATTGTTGAACCTTTTTGTTACAGATTGTATAATAGACAGACTGATGACCTAATCAGCCTATCTATAAAACCCTTCAGTATTGTTGAACCTTTTTGTTACAGATTGTATAATAGACAGACTGATGACCTAATCAGCCTATCTATTATAAGAAAATTAGCTTTACATGCCAGTGTGTCATGTTAGTTTTTTCAAGTTGAATTTATTATTATTTTAATCATTTAATACAAAGTTTATGCATGAACTGCCAAGCCGCCTGCCAAGCGTGGCAATTATGGCAACACCCCTCTATTAAGGGGGAGGCCTTCGTCCAGCAGTGGATGTCTTATGGCTGACGACGACACAGTGATTGCTTCGATTATGCATGAACATTATTGTACGGAGTACATTAAAGTGACACAGGAGTGCGCTTTGAAGCACCGCGACGGACAGACGCGCGAGTGGGATTCAGCTGTACAAATTTTTTAATACTTACCGTTTTATGCATAAAGCACTAAAAGTATTTCAAACCTATTTTAGTCATAAAGTGTTTTGTCTTCTTTCTTCAAACTCAATTCAGAATTCCAAAGAAATTGACATATTTTTTTTTAACTAAAATAGGTTTGAAATACATTTTAGTGTTTTATGCTTAAGGCTGTTAGTTTATTTAAGTAAATAACCCAATAAATATGTATTATTTTACTATTTAAAAACAACTTAGAACCTTCGAGTTAAATAGCCGTGCGTTTATGTTTTGTTTCAACACTGATGACGTTTTTGTATGCATCTGCGATCTTTCTTTATCCTTATCCTTGCTTCATATAAAGTACACATCATGCAACAATTTTCTCGCTGGTCTCTTTAGAACTATGTTGCTTTTGCGCGGCATTGTCCAAAAATGTTTGGTAATATAACACAAATTAGTAATAACAAAAATACAAACAAACAGAAATACAACAAAACAATTACAACATTAGAACAAAAAAACAATATAAAAAAAAACAAAACAAGTGTAGTCAGATGCTAGCATGGGCGGGTGGAACACGGGAGCCATGGCACTGCTTCCGGCCGGCTGATCGGACAATCGCGTGGACGCGTGGCGTCGGAACTCTCCTCGCACACCCTTCGATCCGCCAAAGAGACCGTAAAGTCGTTACTGCGCAGCCAAGGTTGGCTCAAGTTGTTTGCCGGCTACTATACAACCCTAGAATATTTGATGATATTTGAGCGATGGCGATGTCAATATTTTGCTCCGATGTTTCGATTAGTTGAACTGTGGGAAAAATTTGAAGTACATACCTAATGCAATCTTGAATCTCGTTCAGGAAGTTAATGACACAAAATAAATTGCCAAGGTACCTACGTACCGCGCTCTTGCCTCCGAATTCTAAGCCCAATCGGAAAGGTTGATCCACTCACTATCTGTCTCTGTCATTCTTCATGCTTAAGACAGAGAGAGATGGCGAGATAAAGTTTTCGAATCGAATCCTATTCGTATGGGTTACAATGAAACAAATACCATATGTTTTAGTTATTTGTCAATTCAAAAAAAACATGTAAATAAACAAACAAATTCTATTGATTATAAACTAAACCGTCGTTGTTTTTTGTCACCTTATCATGATTGTGTGCTCACATGTACAAAAGTAGCGGTACAACTCTATAGATTTCTAAAATCATAACTGTGCGCCTAACCGTTTACGAAATCCAGCAAATGCGCAAACGTTCCCGCAGCAAAAACTTGAATATCTCAGAGGTCTTATGACAAACAAATTCCATTCTAGCACAAACATTTACGAACAAATTTGATCTAATTCGTGGCATACTTTTTTTTCTCGAAAGTTCTGTCTTTAGAAAAAAGTGCCGCTGGGGGAACGTTCCCCTGGCGGAATCTCTATTTTGCAGATATCTCAAAAATGGCTGGATGAACAAATTTCAAATTACCACAAACATTTACACGACGTCATGATCTAATTATTTGCCATAACCAAAATTAGATTTTCGATACTTTTCCGCCAGGAGTACGCACACAACTAAAACCGCCAGAATCGACCACACTTACTAACGAAGGCGGAATTCATTTCGATTATCGCGCGTTTTTGTTTTTTGCTCAAAGTATTTTTATTATTTTTTCGCACGCGTTCTTTAATTGGGTAGTTTTCTGACAGGTGTCAAAACGTAGTTCTACAGCCAAAGGATAGACGGCGCTGGCGAGATATGGCAAACTGTATTTTGCATTTTTCTTGTGAAAAAGCAGTTCACTGACCTTCTCTGCTTCACTTCACAGTTCACGTTCGTTGGTGAAGTGCTTTCCCAAGTTTTCTAGTATCATTTTGTTGACATTCTGATAAATAATTATTGTTAATAATGGCAAGGCGTGCTTACTAATTTGCTTAAAACGAAAGCTTAAGAAATACGATATAGGTACTTTGTTATACAAACAATAACCACAAAAAACGCATGACAGGTCTGATATAAAATGAAATAAGGTTATTTTTAATTTTTAGACCTTTTTACTTTGCTACGTTTGTTCAAAATCATCAGAACCACAGACAAGATAGTGAAAATGTTCAGACCCCTTGTCTCTTTCTCTTCGTTGCCATCGAACGGATTTCTACATTTCTATGAACTATATTTATTTATTTATTAATGAATTGGCTGTCAGAAAATCGCCCATTATGTCCGTGGTTGATCTCTTTAGTGATTGGAACTTTTACTAACAATCCACATTCCAAATTCAAATCAATTTTCATCCCTAGCTAGTTTGTCCCTGTTTGCGAGGAACAAAGTAGGTACTTAACTCTTTTTGAATAGGTAGATGTGATAAAAATTCAATTTTCGCCCCGCTCTGGTGCGCAGAATGACGGACATTTTGAACAAGAGGAGTGACCAAACATTGCCACCAGCATAGAGGTAGGAACTTCATACCTCTATGGCCACCAGTGAATACCTCTTAGTTGTGTGAGTGGAACATTTGGTCGCTACAGGATGAAACTGAAAATAACATTAACAAATATAATTCTATGGCGTATTCAGAGACCGAAAGTCGAATACACTTCAATCAACAATTTACAATTACAACGAAAGTGAATCGACAATTAGGTACACCTACTTATCCTGAGAAATAGGTACTTACCTCGATTCCTTTACTGGGCCCGTAAATCTTACTCACATCACAGGATAAAATTAAAAGTAGATTTGGCCGTAATCTTACTGCGGACCAAAGTTTTGGCGACCTGAGCCCGTCAAATCCCTGTAACTGCAATCGGTTGAAAGAGGTATGCTTAGAATAAATATAGGTCCAGATATAATTCAAATACACAGCGCTCAATAAGAAGCCATAGTTTTCTATGCGTGTGAGTTAGCTCCGCCCATCGCGAGTGTATTACTTACCGCGCTTAGGTTTGTGTGCATGACGCGTGTAATACCAGTGCAAAGAGGTTACCCCAAAATATGAGGAAACTTATTGATAGGGAATTTTCGGCTAGGGAACTTTCGTGAGGGTAATGTATATACATGGAATGTAACCTATAAATAATAACGTTTTTTTTATCAATAAAAAATATAAATGTAAGCACCAATTTTAAATAACTCTGAAGACTCTCTAGAGGTAGTCTAAACACTCTATATTATTAAAAGTACAATTTAAAAAAATAAGAAAGAGAAAATTTATCATAACTATTTTACAAATCATTGTTGCCCTTTGATAATCATAAAAAAGGTAAGTAAACGCCTTGACCCCTTGACTTCACAATACCAAAAATAAAATAAAAAAATATATACCTACAATTTTATTATGAAAACTGACGTGGTTTTGACACATTTTTGTTTTTTTTTGTCTATAGTCGTAGATCCGATTTAATTAAACGTGAGTATTCCCGTATAAATAAAACAAAAATATATCCCTACAGTTCCTTCCACCGCGCGCACTGTTTTTCCTTTGAAATACACCGCCTAAAGGAGCCGCACGCGTTGCCGAAAGTCGGCGGCATCATTCGATTTTTGAATATGCCTAAATTGGCAAAAAAAGTATGGATTTTTACTTGGAAAAAGTACAAATATACCGATTTTCAGTCAGTCGACTTTGCATTTTTTCGTTCGAGATAGCTGTGCGATGCGGTGTGTCTTTTGTGACCTCTCATTTTTGTATTAGGTGTTAAAAACATGGGTAAACTGTAATTCACAGTTCTTCAGTTCTTCAGAGCCCTTGTTCCAGTTTGTTGAGCCCAAGTACCCTTGGCAACTAAGCAGTTATGGCGCCGCAATAATATTATTTTCGGTTTTTATCATTTTGCGAAGAAATACGCCTGAAAATTCAGTTCTTACTTACATAAGAAATGTGATGTTTGTACACTTTAATTTTTTTGTAGAGTTATTTTTACACGATTTCACAGCACAAACTGACATTTTTCGAAATTGAAACTCGCCGACTCGTGACGTACTTACGCATTAAACTTGGCGTGTGGCTTGTACGGTCGAACGAAGTAACCAAACTGGCCACTTTAATTTGGATTCAATTACGGTGCGCGTACTGGGAATCTGGACGTATACATATTTAATTTAAGGAGGCATGATAAAGAAGAAATAGGAAATAGGGCGTGACTCAGGGGATTGAGTACCTATTGTTATTATTATAGGTACTTATAATGTTATAATACCGTCTATCCTGAAAATACAAGGTAAAACTGCATTCCCTCATCACGATTTATTTCGGAACTTGGTCGGTTTAACAATTTAAGGAAGGTATCAATTTTATAAGTAGGCAAAAAGTACATAAGCATTCAACGCTAGCAAAAAAATGTTTACTTTAAACTACACAGAAACACAGTTTTTTCCTGCTGAACTGAAAAAAAGTACCATTGTTTTCGTAGGTATACTTACCTACTTATAAAAGTATCATCTAACCACTTTTTCATTCAATTTTGGTTATGTTTTTTCTGCAGAGTATCACTATTTCGACGAAGAAACTGACGGCATGCCAATAATAACGCTGGAAGTGATGCCTGATCCCATAGCAGAAACTATACCTTACGATAGCTTCTACCCTGATGCACAGCAAAACAACACCAGTGACGAAGAAATGAAAGACCCAAATCGAATAGCATTCCATATAGACAAGAATGAAGAGACAGGCATGCACTTTTTAGTAGACAAAAATGAATCAGTAGAAATGAACGAGAATTACGTAGAGGCTAACACAGTTTTGAATGTACGAAGAGATCTTCTGGATTATACGGTCAGGAGTGATGGAAGTGTGTGCTGTAAGCTTTGTGGAAAGATTTTGGCGAGTCGCACACATTGGTATAGGCACAAGTACAAAGCTCATATTATAGATCCAGTAAATCCTGCGCCACTGTTTCAATGTGAAATGTGTCTCATCTACTTCAAAAGCAGAAAAGGTAAGTTAGAGAGAGAAGCATAGAACATTGTGGTCACACACTTTTCAGCACTAGTCCTTGTGTGTTTGGTTGCTAGCTTAGCTTATTCAAAATCATAATGATGGTAACGGTAAGCATCTTCGCCTCGCACGCCGCAGGGCGTGGATTGTAGGTACCTACACATCAAGTCAATGAAAGTCTTCTGACATAAACCATAGCGAGGTAGTAGGGTCGTGCGTGACCAAGGGCGGATCCAGGGGGGGGGTCATGACCCCCATGATCCCCCCCCTGGGATGGGTGTAGGTCGACTACTAATAGCTTTTCTAGTTGTATTGGAATTGGAGCCTCACTGCTAACTAGACCTCGACTCGTCTATATGACCCCCACCCTGACTTAAAAGCTGGATCCTCCCTTGTGCGTGACACATTCTAATACTCGTACTTACTATATACTTTCCACCCACAACTTGTAAACTAGTAGCTAAGCAACAGGGTGGCAACTTTAAACCTCGTTCCAATTACAGACAAAGTAGGCATTTTTGCCACACATCACGTGAGTGTGGTCCACAGAGTAATAGAAGTGTGGTCAGCAAAACAGCTATCCTTTCAACGATGCTAATATGTACTTATACGTACCTATGCTGAATTGATTTACTGAATTGACGGATTTATTTACGAACGTATTGTTTATGAACAAGTAATAAAGGTAGGTACTAGATCTGATAAGAGGTAGCAGAATCAAAAAATAAATTACCATTTCTTAGCAAGGAGCTACCTACTTCACTTGTCAATACTCTGATGTAATAATATAATTATACTAGCTGACCCGCCCCGGCTTCGCACGGGGATAAATAGGTACACATTTTTAAACGACTTCAAAAAAGGAGATTATCAGTTCGACACATAATTATGTATGTAATATCAGCTGTGCCCCGCGGTCCCACCCGCGTTATGATGAAAAACGGCGAAGGTGATAATAAAAATTGCCCATATGGTATTCCGGGATATAAGCTCTCCATTTCGAGTTTCATTTGTTTTGAACTTTATAAAGTTTTATCCCCCCGTTTAATTCAATCATCCCTGTCAAAATATATTTAAAAAAAACATATTTTATTTTGAATAAACTACCCAACTGTCAATTTTCATCACTATAAGTTCAAAACCAAAGACGTTTCCATAGAAAGTTTCATCCCCCGTTTCTCGCCCTTAAATCTTCCCTGTCAAAAAACATTATTATTATCACCATGACTTCTAAAACAAAGAACTTTCATAGAAAGTTTCAACCCCCCCCCCCCCCCCTTAATTCAGCCCTATCGCAAAAATCTGTTCTAAGCTGACGTCTCCTACCTATACTACCTACCTTCCAAATTACAGCTTCAGATATTGAGTAGTTTTCGAGATTTCTTGTTTAGTCAGTGTATAAGTGAGTGATTTTCGCTTTTATATACAGAGTTAGTTCTAATCAGTTAGCATCCTTTTAAGGGAATATTCTGTATATCAAAAGAAACAACTTTTACTATGGGGCAACATTGAAATCGCAAAAAAAAACAGCTGTTCTATACATTTTGCCCAAGGTCGATGTTTTTTTTTTGTATGGAACAGCTGATAATGTTTTTGCGATTTCAATGTTGGCCCATAGTAAAAGTTTATACTTTTTTTTGTTTTATGTTCTTAAAAGGATGGTAACTGATTAGAACTAACCCTGTATATAGATAGAAACTGAAAACAACATTTATTTATTGATTCAGTCGTTACGGTGTGGAAGTTCATTTTGACTTAAATCCTTAGAATAAATTTAATATAGGTCTAATCTAAACTTAAATCTACAATGCACAGCCATTAACTTAAGGTAAATGTTCCAGGGTACATCGGTCACATAGCTAGCAAACACAGCGAAACCTTACAAGACGCCAGTCCAGTCCTAACTAACGCTCAAGCAGAAGCTCTTGCAAAAGAAAAATCCAAAATCCAACCACTTCCAGTTCAGCCAGAGCCTGATAAACCAGAAGAGCCAACTCAGCCGGATCCAGTGGAGATAGAAGTGAAGAAAGAACCTGATCCTGAGCAAACCAAACCTGATCCTGAGCAATCCATTCCAAAATCTGTTCTGCCGACATTCCAGACTCTGACTGTGAAGACTACATCAAGAAGTTCGGAAACACCTCATAGGAAAATTACTCGGAGTACAAGGCAGGGAATGTCACGAAATTTGGATGTTTTAGGTAGGTGGTCAGATTTAACAAATTTCGAAATAATATACCTAGATGCAGCGAAATGTTATCAAGCCGGGAAATCCTTCCTCCGAGCCTAGATGGAGAAACATTGTTATTCCCGCTAAAGTTGACTGTCCTCTACACGTCACATGAATCGCACATTTTCAGAATAAATAGTAACTCATAAGCCATTCTTCATTCATTTCGGAGTTACTTTGCGCGATAGAATCCGGATCCGGATATTCGCCAAAGAACCAAAGTTACCGACATAGCTCGCAAGGTTTGCAAGTTGAAGTGGCAATGGGCAGGCCACATCGCTCGAAGAACTGACAACCGATAGGGAAGAAAGGTTCTTGAGTGGCGACCGCGAACCGGAAGACGCAGCGTAGGAGGGCCTCCCAGTAGGTGGACCGACGACATTGTAAAAGTCGCGGCCAACCGGTGGATGCAAATGGCAAATTGTCGTACAGTGTGGCGGTCTAAGGGCCTTTGTTCAGAAGTGGACGTCTCCAGGCTGATGATGATGATGATAAGCCATTCTCCGGTTTCTTAACTATAAATAGAAAGTACCAACTCAAAAATACAAAAAAAAATACCGTTGATCTCTTGCTAAGTAATATGTTGCAGAATCCAAGCAACGCGCAAGAAATTCTGCGTTTATTTCTATAATTGTCACTTAATCCGCATTGTTTCTATACATAATAATAGCCACCACTCTCATGCTGGAATGCTGAAGGTATTTCTGATCGTATCAAGCAAGCATGTTTTAGCTACAACAACATTTCAATCTTTACATTGTCATGCTCAACAAGCCAACAACTCAATATGCTATGCTTGCTTGTGGTTTTTGACCAGTTTGAGGAGCGATTTATAATTTCATTGCAAGAGTTCTAGCTACACCTGTCTACAGACAGAAACTTCTTTCTTTCCCCAGAGCAAACAAACGTGAATGTAAACGAAAACGATGAGTGGAAAGAGAAGCGGTCCCGAGAAGAGAAGCTAGTGGCAGATATCATCGCACGAGTGCGACGAGAGTGCGAGGAGCAGGGCGCCGGGGGCCCCGCAAGACGAGGGTACTCCAGAAAATCGGGATTACACACGTAAACGCTTAAAAAAGAAAGACATGTCCCTCGCCTGGCGCTAAGACTAAATTTTTTGAAGAGTCACTTATAAGTTTTGTTTGTTGACATAAATATTTAGTTAGCATAGGCCTAACCAGCCCATTTTCAGAGTGAAAGATCTCTATCTATATATTTTTTTTGTTGTATGGCCTAAATGCCCAACTTAAATGCCAGAGATCCGCCGAAGGCCTTTCGCATAGATTGAGAGTTGCTGGAACCCAATGGGTTGTTATGAATGTGTAAAACATAACGTTGTCAATATCATACCTCACCTTCTCAGATGCCAAAATAGTATTAGTACTTAATAGTGTTGTAGTGGTAGGACTCTACTGGAGAGTCCGCCTGGGGAAGCACCACACCTTCGCCAGATAAATTACTGGGTATGAAGAGATTTAACATCTAATATCTCAGGGTGACGTGCGCAGTGCAGTGCGGCGCAGGTTTGTGTTCGCAAGTTCACTATTCTGGCACTTCTACTGTTAGTGGCAGGCGTGACGCTTACCATCAGGTGAAAGTCTTGTTGATCTCATCACTTGAATGTATAAAAAAAAAGTACGGTAAGTTGGTGACTGAATTGAACAAATCACAAACATACCAAATTTTTTCAAACAAAACATAAATGCGCAAGATGTTTTATAAAATTCAAAGCGAAGATAATCACTACACCGTAGAGTACTCTACACTTTGGTTGATCTTTTACTTGGAGGATCTATCTCTCGATCTATTATCAATTCAAACTCCAAAACAGAGACCGATCAAAATGACAAGACGTGAAGTTATATAGGTAGCTGGTAGATACAGAAAGTCATCATCATCAAGACGACGTCTACTGCAGGACGAAGGCCCCTTAATAGGGAGGAATTGACCTAATCCTCACGCTTGGCAGGCGGCTTGGGGATAAAGACGCTGCTGCCCGGTGGTTCTAGTGCAGTTTTAGGACATACCTAGGTCCCAGGACCTAAATAACGTAAGTAAATGGGTACAAAGAGAAATTACCTTCGTATGGGGTTCTAGTCTGGCGATATATCGAGGTGTTGAATGCCTGTATGAGGCCGCAACGATGACCGTCCAAATTTAGAGCCAGCACGTGAAACATATTTACCTGCGTCGAGGCGTGAGGCAAGGAGAATAATTACACTCTGTCGATTTATCTACATTTTGTCGAAACGAAGCATGCAGTTTTTCATTTTGTATTTTCGTATTTTGTCGCGTTTTCGCATGACACAAAGACACGATAGCAATTTATCGCGAGGCGCATGCTAGCCCTGCTGCTGGTCTGCCCTAGCCCTAGCTGATACTCCAGCTATGATCGAAGTATCGATGCATGGGTCAGTGAAATGTTAACATTGATAAGTGACTCTTTAAAATATCAAGTCATGACTAAGTGCTACGCCAACTTATGCGTACCTAACAAAATATTAATGGGCAACCCCCATGGAAAGTTCCTATTGTTTTACAATGTATATACTCAATTATGTAAGTTTGTTTTATGGCCTAAATACCTAAACGGCCTATCTAAGTAAGTGATAAAGCTCATTTCGTGCCAATTTTTGTGTAAATAACGTGCCAGTATTTGTTTAAGGTTACTATGTAATAAGTATTTAAAATAATAAATCAACATACTTTGTCGTCCTAAAACGGAATTAGCTTTAGCTAAGTATACCTATAGGTATGTATTAAGTACTTACCTTACTTATCTATATTTACTGAACGTAACTAAAATATATACTTACTTCAAACCATGGAGGATACTCTGTGCTTCAAACCGAGTTTTGCTTTAAGTACCTAGGCACTTATTTGGTGTGATGTAGGTATTATTATTCAAAAAGGTAAGTACCTAAATACTTTCCTTTAATATTGAAAAAGTTAACCTTCAATATGTATAGGTAGGTAGGTACTCAAGTTAATTAGGACCTATATGTCAGCATTGTTGGCAAAGCCAGTTCTGCACCTCTATTCAGAATGGCGTCGGTAACTCCCGATTCGAATTTTGCTACCTCCGTCTTTGTCATCCTGAATGTAGATGAGTGGGACGGATAGTGTGGATCCGAACGGAAGCTTTTCCAATGGAGTTGTGATTGTGACTAGGAATGCTGATGGTTAAGGGGGAATATGGTGATCCATACAAAATTATTCGCCTATTTTCTTCCTGGATAATACCTCCAGAGCAAACTTTTTTTTTACAAAATCTAGGTCTACTTACTGATACTTAGATGTGTAGAGCAATTTATCTAGACCAATTAAATTTTAAAAAAAAGGCCTACAGTAGACGTATCTCTGTATTCCTTTTTTTCAGAAACTAAAAGCTAAAGAAAATATAACACTTTATAATATCTTAAGTAACTTTTGGAGGGCTATATATTCTTTAGCAATTAGTTTCTGAAAAAAAGGAAAACAGAGACACGTCTACAGTAGCCCTAAATTTAATTTAAAAAAAATATGCTCTAGATCCATTATCCATAGGAACAAAATAAAAAAAGTAAGTTCGTATAGGCTGAATGGCCAGCCCTAGTGTCAGAGTTAATGTGCCGCCCGAAGGCCTCTGACATGGCTGACGGTTGTTGTTATAGAAACTAGAACAAACAACCGGGACCAACAATTTAACGTGTCATCCGACCCACGGTAACGCTCAGAAATAAATGCCACTCACGGTCACCCATCCGAAGACTGACCGGACCGTCCTTTGCTTAACATCGGTGATCGTTTAGAATCACCTAGACAAGCTACGCCACGAGCGCTGCAACAAAATAGGGGAATACGTTTGTATGGAGAAGCGCTCACCCTATTCCCCCTTAAAATCCCTACATATAACTGTCAAAATATACAAGTTGCATCTACGAAACAACGAAATTCAACACGATGTAAGCAGTACATCGTGTTGAATTTCGTTGTAACTTGGAATGGGTCATTGTAAATTCGCCGCACCTTATGTTCTTCGAGTAGGTTTAGGTACCTGTTATTATGTAAGTATTTGTAAACATTCACAAAAACTTAAAGTTTGTATGGAATTCAATGTCTAACTCTAAGATTAACACTTACATTATTTTATGTACATCATGTCAGCATGTCACATAATATCTAAAGCATGAAAACAATTCTGTCCTAAAATATTATTTTTTAAAGAATGAGACACGAGACTGGATTTACCGAAATAAATCATCAGTGAACGATCTGCGTATAATTTACTTTAAATTATGGAACTTAGTTCTAACATCCGGTAGGTACCTACAGACATACGTACAACTGCTATGTTCAACTTGTAAGTAACATTAACATTAAAGTAACATTATTATCACGGGGAAATCTAGTTAGGGTCCAACTACCGGGATAATATACACCACTACTTTTTTTAAGTTAGCTTAATTTTAACAGCGTTATCTATTTCCGATACTGAACACATTCCTGAAGAAAAAAACTGAAAATATGAGGTAAAAAAAAGTCTCGAAAATTTGGTAATTATTGGACACTAAATATGCAACACAACCATTTACGCAATTTACTCTATTACTATGTGCGTCAGCTGATTGAAGTCATTCATAAGCAGTGCGTCCCTCTCTTCGCTCAATTCTGCGCCGACGCCGGCGGGCGGCTGTAATCAAAGGCGCCGCGCCGCAAGGCTCGCCTTGCGGCGCGGCGCAAACAAGCGATTCAAAGGGAGCCGCCGCGACACCAACGTACTGTCGTTAGTCGCGTGCTAATTGCGGTCAAGGTAACACCGGTTGCAGTGACCTTTCGCGCCGCGTCGTTGATGCGCTATTTTGATAATGGCGTATCAATACAGTGCTCGTGAATACACTTTAATGTTACGTGCATATTTTATGTGTAACGAAAATGCCACTGCAGCCGTGCAAATGTATCGTGAGCTGTACCCGGACTCTCGTCAGCCGACCCGAATATCTGTGGAATGTAATTAAACGCCGAGTGTATTTTGGTGAACCGGACACCGTCGAATTATTAAAACAGCGCATCATAGGCGCTTTTGATGAAGTGAGATGTGAAGTTAACGTTTTGAACTCTCTAAAGAGCAATTTAGTGAACCGTGCTAGAGTGTGCATTGACAGTGGAGGTGGGCATTTCGAACAATTATTAAAATACCTGTAATGTAAGTGTTTTTAAATCTTTTTAATTACCAATCACTGTAAAGTTGATTCCAACTTTTTAAATACGCAAAATTACCAAATTTTTCTTGCAACATTTAACTTACATTTCAAAGTGTTTTTATAAAAAAAAACTTAATACATAATTAAAGTAATTTTGCTGGTCCTAAGCCCGTAAAAGTATGAAGTAAAAGTTAGAATCGAAATGTATTTAAAATCGTTTCCGAGACAAACTAAGCTACAGTAGTAGTAGTAGGTATTGTTTCTGGAACACAATAAGGTCGGTTCATCATTATTATCAATAACTGAAAGTGATTTCGCGACATTTGTAATAAAATGCCTACAAAGCTGCCCCCACGCTACTCCATTATGATTTGACACAACAATCATTGCGGGGTGAATAGCCTTGTGAATAGTGCGAGTGAAATGATAACCCATTTATCCCCCAAATATCCCTAAAATTTAACCCACAAAAATATCAATATCGCAATCAAGAGAAAAGTACCTATACGATGTTGCCATATTACTTTATTTTTTTTGCCTTATATACGGATGCCAGACATGGGCCCTGAGAAAATAAGACGAACATAAACAAGCAGTATGCCAAAGGAAGATGAAAAGGAGTATGCTGGGTATAAAGATATCTGACCAAATAAATAACAAGTTAATTAGACAGAGGACCAAAGTAAGAGACATAATTTTATTGAAACTATCATCATCATCAGCCCGGAGTCGTCCACTGCTGAACGAAGGCCTCCCCCTTCGACCGCCACACTGTACGACAACCTGCCATTTTTATCCACCGGTTGCCCGCTACTTTTACAATGTCGTCGGTCCACCTAGTGGGAGGCCTTCCTACGCTGCGTCTTCCGGTTCGCCGTTGCCACTCAAGAACCTTTCTTCCCCATCGGTTATCAGTTCTTCGAGCGATGTGGCCTTAAAACTATCAGGACATTGAAATGGAATTGGACGGGACATATTTATGTAGGATGAGCAACAACAGATGGACTAAGAAAATAATAGAATGGATACCTAGAGGAGAGAAAAGGAAAATAGGAAGCTGGGAGGACATATTTAGACAAAGACATGAAAAGGAATGGAAGAGGTTAGCAAGAGACAGGAAATTGTGGCTAAAACTGGGGGAGGCCGACGCCAAAGAGGCGACATCTATCTGAAATGAATTTTAAGTAATTATACTAAGAATAAATTAGGTAAATCACACGATTAAACCATGGCATACAATATGGAAAACTATAAATCTTTTTAAATATTGACCAATTATATTATAAATATAAGAAGGGAGATATGTCATATCGCGCCCTAAACTGGCCCCGTGAAGACGGCCCTAAGGACTGTCTCGCCTGTCTGCGCTCAGTAAGCGAGACGCGCGCTATCCCTTTTGCTCTCATAAAAGTGCTATCTTCTTTCGCACTCCGACGCAACTCGTAAACATGACGGCACGGGGGTCATTTTCAAACGTTGTTTTATTACGCGATGGCGCATCTTTCGTGATCTTTGATATTGACGCAACAATTAAAAGTGAAGAGTAAATCAACACAGTAGATATACACAAACTTATACATTGATAAATAGATGTCTTGAAAATAAAGAAATATCAAACAAAGAGTGGTTAAATAACGTGATTTTGGGATAGTTGAATAAAGGCTCTTTTTACTTTTACTTTTTACCAACTACCAACTTACGTAATATTTTTCGCACTCTATTACCTATTATGAACACGACCCGTGCCGTGATGCATCTGAGGGGTTATTATATTATAATATCTAGGATCCAGCTCTCAAAAAAATATGGATGTAACAAATAACAATTAGGATGACTAAGGTCAATGAACTTTTTGTATGGAACAGCTGTTTTTATTTCGCGTTTTCACGATTGGCCTCATAGTAAAAGTTGTTCGTAACGATGAGTATACTACCTCTATTAATTTGGCCGGAATGCAAAACAACAGTTCGTATATGGTCATCTTAATCTACGACAATAAAAATAATACAATAAATAAAATATACAGTGGCGAGGGGTCCATATAACCCGATTCCTATCGGTTTCCCTTTTGAAAATATGTCTATAAGTATCTACAACCGACATACTATCTAGTAACTACCTGGCGACTGCTGGATTCACAAGCGGCAGCGCGCGGGCACAGCCAGCGCTGCGTCGTAACGGTAAATTGGCATAGTAGTATTGCGCGCGCGGCGATGCTCGTGTAAATAAAATATAACTAGTGAATATGTCTAGTGTGATGAATGTATGAAAGATAATGTGTGTGAGTAATGTGTGAGTACGTGTATTACGTAAGTTAGATGAGGAATAAAATATTGATATATGTTTTGTATAGTGTACCCAGCGACGGTGATAATGGAATGGAGCGCTTGCAAATCGATCAAAATTAACAAGACAACACAATCAAGCATACCTTGCTAAAAGTATGAATTGTCATTTGCCGGAAAACAGAGATAGCGAATCTAATTACTGCATGACAAAAAGAGAACACATGTACATGTATTAGAAGTTTGTATTGTCGTATCGTACAGCTCGCATGTCGCAAAGGCAGAGTATGACTGAAGCGAGAGGAGAGCCGACGCTCAACATATGGTCTTCAAAATCCGTGCGCTTATTTCCCGTCCATTCATCTTATCATTGTCGCTGAGTGTACCTTTACCATTAATAAATAAAACGATTTAATAAATAATGAAATAATATTAGGGTCACCTACAAACACCTATATTTATTCTAAAGTTTAGACCTTAGAATTTAAACGTTTAGTATAAGCCCTAAAACACACCCATTTACAAGATGTGGTTGAAGTGCATTAGCCTTCATTACTTTTAGTCCCTTAGAGCCTTGGAGGATTTAGCTCACTTAGAGCGGAGTGAGGTCCGAACAGCGAGGTTATCGTTGACGTCGACCTTGTAGTACCTACCAAGTACCTACTCAGTAAAGATCTGACGTGTCCGACAACAAACACAGCACCTTAGAAAATTTACCTGCACAGGCAATAATGCAATCAATCGCATGAATAACTTTACATACTATCGAATCGAACCATAGAAATCATTGTATCGAACACAAGAAGAGCGAATATCCCGGTTAGACCGACCGAAAACCCCGGGGCCCGACAGGTTTTGACCGATTAAATTAAATTCAAAATCTAAAAACTAGAAACAATTTCAATAAAATCGCTTTGATACTCGCCGCCGACTCATATTGAAAAAAAGAATTTATGCAATTATGTTAGTGTCAACGCCAATAATGTAGAATGCACAACGTGCGATGCCAATAACTAAGAAGAAAAAAACGTAATACTGTCAAAGACAAAGAAATTTATTTCTCTGCTTGGACTACAATCTGTGCGTTCCATAATGCGCTAAAAGTGATAATATCGCGAATCCGACCATATCACAATTATTACTCGATCAAATCAATGCCCTTATATTTTGTGACTATTAAATTTGGTCGGATTCACGATATTATCACTTTTAGCGCATTACGGAACGCATCCAATATTTACTAGGAAACTTACGGCCTTACCTAAAATAATCTCGATTCCCTTAGTCACTGCTTAAACTTCTCTGTCCTTTTCTAGCACGTGCAACTTCACGTCAGAGAGAAGATGGCAGAACATCTTAAGCAGTCACTAACGGTTGAAAAGTTTTTTTTAGGTAAGGCCGATAGAGTAAGTAAATACTACGTAATACTTAGACATACAACTATTGCTGCGTTCCCAGATAAATTTACTAGTGCGTTCCCTAATGCGCTTAACTTTAAAGTGACAATATCGAGAATCCGACCAATCATTACTCGATATAATCAAAGCCCTTATAATTTGTGACTATTTTTGGTCGGATTCGTGATATCACTTTTAGCGCATTACGGAACGCAGCAATATGCTGCGGTGCTGCGGGGATTCGCGGTATTATCACTTTTAGCGCATTACGGAACGCAGCAATGATTTTTGATTTGTTTAGATTTAGTTAGAGCACATTAGAGCGCGAAAGCGCAAATAATTGTAATTGTTCCTATACTAAATGTGAATAATTATTAAAATTAAACAAAGTGGACAGCGACTGTAACAAATGAATAATAACAAGTTTTGTTGCAGTGTTATTAGTATTGCATTGCAGAATGCCTCAGCTATTTCAAGTTTTGAAGTGCTATAGATGTTCCGTTTTTCAGGTAAGTACTAGTTATCTTCTCTTTTTGTACCTTTAATTACCTGCTGTAAATTAAAGCTATGCTTAGGGAACGTTTCATCTTGGTGATATTATAACCACCACTCATGTAAAATATAATTTTATTAACTCGTCGTTCGTCGCTAGGGTATTTCGCTACCGGTTAAAAATTACCACAGAGCAGAGGCTAATACAACCAATGTATTTTTGTAATCGTGCTCTCTAACGACCTGCTGCTTTCAGTACCTTCGTAAAAATAAACAACGACCATGTACCCGCTTCCATCCCTCTCAGTTAGCGCTTCGTGTTAAGCCATAGAGAAAGAAAAGAAACATGAAAAGTGTCTAAAGGACATGAAAAGTGTAAATTCGGGTGAAAAATACTTAGAATTAGTAGCGACCGTTCTAGTCAAACTTCTTTTTGTGTCATTTTGTTTTTCATACTTCAATTTTATCACCGATTTTAGTTCATATTATTTGTTAATACTTAATAAGGATACTTACCAATCTATACATAGGTATAATGCCCGGCAAACATCTTGAGCCAAAAGGGACGTGGTGGGGGTAAGTTAGCGCATATACACTTCTGGACATAGGTATTAATGGTCAATGTGGACGTCGGATTTTTTTAATACTTAGACTTATGTATAAAGCACTAAAAAGTATTTCAACCCTATTTTAGTCATAAAGTGTTTTGTCTTCTTTCTTCAAACTCAATTTGTAATTCGAAAGAAATTTACAAAACTCTTTTTAACTAAAATAGATTTGAAATACGTTTTAGTGTTTTATGCTTAAGACGGTTAGTTTAAATTAAGTAAACACCCTAAAAAAAATTTTACTATTAGTAATAACTGGAGACCCTATTACCCCCTATCTTCGCCTATTATTATTATACTATTCCCTGTCTTTTATTATTAAACAACTTAGAACCTTCGAGTTAAATAGCTATGCGTTTATGTTTTGTTTTATGACTTGACTTTTTTTTGCATCTGCGGTCATTTTTATACCTAATTTCCGTTTCCTTTGTAGATCCTAGCTTCATCATACACCAATTTTCACGCTTGTCTCTTTAGAACTATGTTACTTTGCGTGGCATTGTCCAAAAAATGTTTAGTAATATAACAAATTTAGTTAAACAAATACAACAAAACAATAAGAAAATGTTAACAAAAAAACAATATCAAAACAAGAAATGTTTTTCGGAACTCGAAATTAGCTAATAACACTGGCACGTGTAGTCAGATGCTAGCGGAACGCGGGAGCCGCGGGCCTCCTTCCGGCCGGCTGATCGGCCAATCGCGTGGACGCCTGGCTTCGGAACTCTCCTCTCGCACCCTTCGATCCACCAAAGAGACCGTAAAATCATTACTGCGCAGCCAAGGTCATTGGCTCAAGTTGTTTGCCGGCAACTATACTTCTATCTTTCTGTGTGCTTCTTTTGCATTGCACAACAAACCTTGATGCAAATTGTCAAGAAGAAAAATAGGTGTGCAGCTTATTAATGGGAATTGGTCACCGTAGCTGAAATTGGCATGGATACATCATCATCATCATCATCATCAATGGGCATGGACAGCCATAACACATTAATTACAAAACAAAGGAAAAAATGCAAACCTACACGCTAATTATGATTTATAATGTGTAACTTGTAATTAAGTACAGGCATATTTGTTATTGTTATTCAGGTACATCAAATAAAGAAATCAAATAAATGGGAATGCAAATTGTGTGGTGAGAAACAGTCAATAAAGAGGCATTATGGGCTAGGCACTGGTAAAGAATGCCGTCTTCATGTCCAAAAACTCAATGGAATAAGGGGAGAAATTGACGAATTAAATGAATCTATTGAATTAAATCCAAACAGCGATGTTGAACTTGAAAATAGTAGATGCATCATAGACATAAATACCTCAGATAAAAGAAAAAAATTCAATGGGAGCAAATGGTCTAATTTTATGGATGAGACAGAGCTCTCCCCAAAACCAGAAGCAAGTGAAAGTAGTTTCCTAGGAAACTCTAAAGTAGTGTTAGAAGTGCCAGTCAGGAAAAGAAAGAAGTTCAAACCTCCTACATCACCCAATTATCTACCAAATGAACCTGCATACAAGTATGAAACAAATAATAAACCAATATACAACTACAATGTACTAAACGAATTAACATCAAAAACTACTACAGGTACAGACGAACCTGAAGTATCTACATCTAACTACAACACATTTTTCAAGACTATTTCTAATCCAAAAGCTCCTGTGAAAGAAAACTCAATAGGCCATCCAGAAATTTATAAGCACAGCAATATTACAACTGAAATAAAAGAACAAATAAGTACACAAGATCAGAATAATTTACAAGTAAAAACCTATGTACCTCCAAAAGTAAACAAAAATTCGAAATGGGCAGAGTTTGCTGATGAACCAGATGAAAACGAAGTGCCTAGCAAAGAAAGTTCTCCAGGAAATTTAGGAAATATATTTTTAAGTCAAGAAACACCTGCAGAAAATATCTCACTGAGAAAAGCAAAGTCATCAGAAAATGTTACTAAACATTTATTTTCATTATGTGATGAAAACGAACTTGATGATGTGTTAGAATTTTAAATGAGTTTTATAAGGAATGTTCAGCTTAGAATTTTAAATGAGTTTTATAAGGAATGTTAAGCTTAGAATTTTAAATGAGTTTTATAAGGAATGTTAAGCTTAGAATTTTAAATGAGTTTTATAAGGAATGTTAAGCTTAGAATTTTAAACGAGTTTTATAAGGAACCTTTTTAAAGGGACCTGGGTATGTCCTTAAACTGCAACCAGACCCACCTGAGGACGGACAGCAGCGTCCTCTTGGTTAACGGTGGTGACTATTCTGCGATCCCCTAGCCGCCTACCAAGCGTGGGGATTATGGCAACACCCCTCTATAAAGGGGGAGGTCTTCGTCCAGCAGTGGACGTCTTCCGGCTGTTGATATATGAGGGAAACTATCTATCTTTAAAAACCCAAATTTAAAAATCTACATAACAGATGATCTGATAATCAGATAAAACTACAACTACATTACAAATAAGGCATCCTTTAGGAATCCACCCAGTGTCAAACATTATGAATGATACGAGTTTACTTACCTTCTTAAAACGCATAGTATTGTACAAATCTATGGGATTGGAATTAAAACGGTCCATTTCAAATAAAACAGTCTATTTGTCCTTTATTTTCTTATTGCAATCCATACATAATCATCACATTAGCAACATTTTAATATCACTTTGATGTCTACTAGATAAATAGTAATAAGTACTACAGACATACCGATACAAACAACATCTATTATTAACATTTAAACATATATTACTCTTAATTAATTAATACTTGTACAGATCAAAGGGTGTTAACAGTACAGCTTGAAACCCCGCATTTATTATACAAGGAACTTTACAAATTGCTTTATACTGGGTGTTTGGTTAAACAACAAATGTTATTTGCAATGATATTATATATATAAGGAGGGAGATATGTCATATCGCGCCCTAAAATGGCCTCGTGAAGACGGCCCTAAGGACTGTCTCGCCTGTCTGCGCTCACTAAGCGAGACGCGCGCTATCCCTTTTGCTCTCATAAAAGTGCTATCTTCTTTCGCACTCCAGCGCAACTCGTAAACATGACGGCGTGAGGGTAATTTTCAAACGTAGCTTTATTACGCGATGGCGCATCCTTCGTAATCTTTGGTTATTTGGAAGAGTGTATGCTATTATAAATCCAAATATAATTTTAAAGAATTACCTAACCTAATAATTACGGTCAAGCGACGAGACGAGCAATACTTTCACCTGGTGGTAAGCATGACGCCTGCCACTAACAGTAGCAGTGCTAGAATTGTGAACTTGCGACTACAGTCCTGAGCCGCACTGCACTGCGCTCGTAACCCTGAGATATCAGATGTTAAATCTCTTCATACCCAGTAATTTCTCTGGTAACATTGCCCTTCAAACCGGAACACAGTAATGCTTGCACACTACTGTTTGGCGGTTGAATAACTGGTAAAGGTGTGGTACTTCCCCAAGCGGACTCTGCAGTAGAGTCCTGCCACTAAAAAAAGGAGTTGGTTTTGAGAACTGAATGATATTAATAGTGATGATGAATAATATAATAATGAGGCAGTGATTTGCCAATTTTGGACACTAATTTTATTATGCCATACTGTTTGGTTGGTTTGCTTTGAGAGCTTTAGGGCGTATATGATGAACATAGATGTTTGATCTAGCGTGGTAGGGTGTGGTATAGGTATATAAATATTGTAAGTATGTATTTACATAAAAATAGGTATATAAAGTATAAGTATTCTTTCAGTTATCTGGTTCCCATAGTACAAGCTTTGCTTAGTTTGGGGCTAGATGGCGCTGTGTCAATTGTCTATCAATATTTTCCTATTTATTATTATAATTATAGTCTTGTTACCAGATAAATTACTGGGTATGAAGAGATTTAATATCACAGTGACGAGCGCAGTGCGGTGCGGCGCAGGATTGAGTTCGCAAGTCACAATTCTGGCACTGCTACTGTTAGTGGCAGGCGTAACGCTTACCATCAGGTGAAAGACTTGCTCGTGTCGTCACTTGACTTTATAAAAAAAAAGTCTTCTGTCTACCAATTTTTATTTGGTTTTTTAATTTTAAAAAACGTACTATAGGTATGTAAACCTTCATCTTCTATCCGAGCACCCAGTATCCAAGTACCTGCATTCCAGAAATGCCGACAGCCCTAAGCACTAAGTAGTGCATCTGTCGACAAGTGTGTATAAGTAATTAATACAGTTCCTTGTATAACAATACCATACACATGTATTGAAGTAGATGCCCGAGTCGATCTACCTTACGTGTCACAAAAATGTTATGTTGTAAGGACTCGAGACCTAAATTTATCTCGTGACATTATAGTAGAAAAAAATGCCACGCTTTACTTTCATACAAGGGGTTTTGTAATCTACTTCATACAGGGGCCGTACCATGAACTCTTTTTGCGGGACCGAATAGGATCAGCTGCGGACGCTGCGCGAACGTGAACCGTATTGCGAGGCAATAAAGTTCACAGTTTTGCAGCGTCGGCAGCTGAGCCCATTGTCTCGTAATAAGAATTCATGGTACTACGGCCCCTGGTACAGGTCGCGTCATGTAAAAAGAACGCTGGCGGTTAAGCTGCTCAGTAGGCGATTTATCGGTCTATTTGGTGGTATAAGGTGGTACCTAGCAATAACCAATACACGAAGCTGTGAGCAAAAGGCTAATTAATAATTATTTAAAACAATAGGCCTGTGGTACTTTTGTGTGCAAGTGTACACATGCGCAAACACACCCCTCTACTTTCTTCCAGCGTTATTTTTACATGACGCGACCTATATACAACGTGTTACAAAAAGGTATGGTAATACTGAAGGGTATGTATGTACTCATAATTATAAATAAATTTTACTTTGGGGCCAACCTTGAAATCACGTAAAAATACAGCTGTTCCATTACATTTAGTCCAAGGCCAATGAACTTTTTGTATAAAAACAGCTGTTTTTATCGCGATGCTAGGGTTGGCCCATAGTAAAAGTTGTTCATAATGATGGCTACATACATGCGCTTCAGTATTACTCCACCTTTTTGTAACATGTTGTATAATACCTGCATGCTCGCATAAAAGTGGTGCTGCTGCGACTTTTGGTCTGTAAAAACCTTTATAAAAATGTCCTGCCCAACATATCTCAGTATAATCATTAAAGCTGAGTTACAATAGATATAAAACAGATAAACGTGCCGGCAGAAGCTGTCAAGCTTAAAAAGTTGCTGTCACTTTTTTACTTGGCATGTTAGCTAAGCGATACTTTAGTTAGTTTAGTTAGTTTAGTTCCGTCAAACGTTCAAATCGACCACAATATGCCTGTAACTACAACCGTGTCATATTCAGTGCAAGCAAATTTTGAACTTTATTTGTATAGTAACAGTAAGTCGATATTCCACTGTGAAGGCTGAGGCGCGGCGCAGCAGATGGGAGCCAGGTGACGTCAGTAAGTCAAGCGCTACAGTGGAAGCCGACATTATTATCTTTTATACAAATAGAGTACAAATTAGCTTGCACTGAATGTGACTTGAATATAGTTATATATCTAAGTATTAGACGCTTTTTCTGTGGGAGTGAATCTTCAGTTATGTTTTTTTTGGTATAAAATAAAAAAAACAGACATACCATTATAACAGCAGTGCTCTCTAGCTATTATACACTGACATATCAAGAATGGCATTAAGCCATTTTTCGTCCACTTTTGTCCAACTCATATGGTATAATATTTAATAATAGAAGTAGTAATTAGAACTAGTATATTTAATAGACATACGTGCAGATTTCGTTCGCGCAGACCACGGCCGACCGCTTTCTGATTAACTAGAGAGAAAAAATTCATTCGTATCTCTTATGCACTCGTTGGTAATAAAATTACCCATAGGTACAGGCATTGCATCTAAAATTCTGTATTCTGTATTGCTTGCTATGAAAGCGATTTGTTCGTAGCTCATAAATAGAACAATACTATTATAGGCAAACAGTTGACAAATCTTAGTTTCATATAAAACGTAAAAAAACTTATTCCCTGTTGTAGTACCTTGGATCAGGCAGTGATACTTGTATATTGTACCGTCGTATAGGTACCTAAAGCTTTAAAGCACTTATTTTAAGATAGTTCATGATGAACTTTGTAAAAACAAATCTTTGTTGGAATCGCCCGATACGCCCAAAAGAAACCGGAGGCACGTGCAATTCAACGTATAAAATAAAAAGAAATAGTATCATTTCTTTTTACTCACACTGAAAAGGTTTCACCCAGAGGTTTCACTCGCTATATAGGTGAAACCTCTGGGTACTTAGCGGTGAATAAAAGTGTAGCGGTCAAAAATGAAGTCATAGTCAAGATGTAACGAGACTTTCATTGGAGATCAAAAACGTGAGATGACTCCTACATTCACCCCTATACATAAATTGTTTAGTATAAAAAAAGTTACAACCATTTATTATGATCAGAAACCCTTGATGGACTCCTGAAGTTTTTCTACAAAAGTCACGAAAACCTCGTCACCAAAGTAACATTTTATTTACCTTGAATATTTTAGGTGTGCAATGCATATGGATAAATAGAAGAGATAAGCAAAGACTTAGTAGGTAGTTAATATTATTAAATATATTTTAGAGTACATAGAGGAAGCCCTACTAGATTCGATGTACTGTGCTTGAATAACATCAATAAAACAGTATCTTTAATAATACTCCGAATTATTATTTTAATCACAATCGACAATATTATGTCAACGTCTACAACTACTATTTGAAAGACACAAGTTTGTGTTTCTATACAATGTGGACATTCATTTTCTGAGCGAGTCTTGTTTTGAAAATGCAGATACCATTGTACAGATTCCTAGTACAGTCTTCAACTTCTAGTCGCGCGATGATTTTAAAAACGAAACGTAAGTGTTACATAGTAAATGCTATTTCAGCGCTAGGGACAGTCATTTTAAGAACCGCGTTTTTCTCACTTGTTCATGGATTGCAAATTTTCCATGTTTCCCATGTTTCCGCTTTTGGACAAGAGAATATTTGTGCACTAGTGTGTTTAAGATTGACCAGCTTCTTTGATTTTTCTCATTAATTTTGTTCTTAAGACTAGAATGACATCATGTGTCTTCGCCGATGTAGTTCCCTTGCTCTTGCGTATCGTCGTCCGTAGCTGTTCCATCGCCATGATCTAAAAAAGGAAATATTATATTCATTACTAGAGATAGCCAATGAGTTCTTCGCATGGAGGATAAGGAGTTGCGATGAGCGACTTGCAGCCGCAGATCCTGTTTTGCGGACGGAGCGTGTGACGTCATACTTATTTGCTCAGTCTGCTAACGTCCGCCACGCGTAACGGTCATTCAAACTTACATATTAGACGTACGATTTTTAATGTTTTTACTCAGTAACAATAAAAATTAAATAAGTTGCTCTGTTTCTTTATATAAAAATTACCGAGGGAAAAAATCAGATGGCATGATTGACAACTAATTTCATTCGTAAGAAATTTTATTTCTATATTTAGTGATCCGTTCTATAAAAATAAAAACGCGACATCTAGGCGTCATATTAAGAAATTAAGTCGTAATTCAGCTAAGTGTTGTTCACTAGTTTAATTCTCAGAAACTTTTCCTGAAAACCGCTAGATGGCAGTACAATTTGCCACTCCTCCCGCGAACCTACACCTCCCCGCACAGTCACGCGTCTTTCTAAGGAAAAATCCTTTGATCACACCTCTGCTTCTATTACTCTGTGGTTCTTGGTTACTAGCGAGGGATTTATATAGATATCACAGGTTTTTTGGTGAAGGAAAACATCGCGAGGTAATCTGCATAAGTTCAAAGAAGCAATTCAATTCAAATTTTATTCAGGTAACTAGGATCCTCTAGGGGTAACAAAAGCATCTGTCATCGTCAAAAGCATCGTCGGATCAATGGTGTATTGTATGTGAATCCGTCAACTCAGACCGGGTCAGCGTTGTAGAGTATAAATATAATCAAACTGCGAGAGAAACTGATACATGTTTATTTGTTGGTGGTTGGTGTATTAATACTCAGAAATGCACTTGTAGATCAAAATATGATGATACTCTTAAAAGAGAAGACTCAATATATTGATAACTATATTACCTATCATTATATCCATTACTGTAATCTCCTCTGACCATGTGGTCGGTATCGAATCGCCTGCTGGCTACAATGTCTGCATGAGTCGCTAGAAAACAAAGAATACGGAAGTTAACGAAGTTTAATGTCTTTGTAGGACCGAGCTCTAGACACAAATATTTACATACAAATAATTATTTCTGGATTGAAATCCAAAATTTCATTTTTGCTAAGTACCTAAACGTTTTTGTTTTAATTGATAGGTGTGTACTTTGTAGATTGTCCAAGCAATTCATTGACCGGCGGAATTTAACCGCGCGACGATCCTGATTTACTTCCCCATTGCCCTAGACACTGAGCTACATTAGTTTCTCTTTCTTGTCATTGACATTACGCGAACGATAATCTAGTCTCTTCTCTAGAGAGCATTTATTTTTTCTACACATTCAACTATGAGTAAGAGCCTTTGCCAAAACTTTCAAATCGACTCATCAAGTATTCATATAATACCTCCAAGTATTTTATTACCGTGTGGGTTAGAATGTGAGAATCTCCGACACGAAGGTCCCCTACATCCAAGAAGCTGCTGGAGTTGGTTGTGGAAATATTCCTTCTCCGCCGTAGTCAGATATTTCACTCTGTTCTGCGTTTCGAATGGATCTGGAAACAGCAAGGAAACCGTGAGGAAGTTCATCGATAGTTGATACGTTCTTAGGGTTTCATAGCAAGTAATCTCGTATTCGTTTTATGTACGGGTAGCCCTATACGAAAAGCGGAGATGAAATAATTGGTTACCAACCCAATCGAATGGAGTATATATCGGTAAAAAAGAAATCAATAGATGAAAATAGTTTACAAGATTTTTTCAACATACTTTTACGCTGTCCATCTTTAAATATTAAATTGACATGGGCATACCCATGCCGCAAAATATTCCAGCAAAAACCAAAAGCACCATTGCAATTTTTTTTAAAATCTATATCAAAAAGATAGCTTACCGATCCTCAAATTGTAATACGTGATAAGTCCAGTAATGAATTCGCAATACAGCAGATTATGCGTCGCGTTGATGGTTCTGACGCAGTTGTATGTATTGTTAGATGTGCTCATGCAGAAACAGAACGGCCCTGCAGTCCAAAAGGGAGCGGTGCGCCAGTGGTCATTGTCGTGACGATAGCAGTTCATACGTTCAGATTCACACAGTTTTTCCAATTCAGCCTGAAAGGAAAATAATATAGTAGTATTTTTCAAAAACGGTGGCCTGTCAATAAAAAGCCTAATAGCCTTCAATGCAACGCGAGGTGTTTTGAGAATGTAGAATGTGACGTCAAAGAAATTTGAAAAGACCGAATATGCTATTCAACTATAAAATAAACTTTACCCGTTTCTTGGCCTTTCTTAACTTTTTACGTAACATCAATGCTTTTCGCTTTCGCTGTTCTTCTCTTGCTCTTTGAGCAGCTTCTAAGAAACTATTCCCAGAACCCTTTGTTTTTCTGCAAAAATATATAAAATTACAAAACTTTGATAACTAACATAAGTATTCAAACAGAATTCCTTGAAACTTTACGAACCTGCCTTCTTCGCAGTAGCAAACGTGCTTATCTTCATTTTGAATGAAAAGTGGATGCAGTCTCCTCTGAAATACATCGCCTGGTTTGTCAAAAATTCCCAGTGATTTTGGAGTTCCTTTATTCGGATTTATTTGCTCATAATCTGAGGCATCCAGTCTTGCTGGGCCTAAGTTTGTGGTTAGTAAAGGTTTGGATGTTATATGTACAAGTTTAGTAGTACTTTCCAAAGGATTAGTAGTCGTACTTGATGTTTCAGCATTTGTTTTAATAGAAGATCCGTCTGTTGCAATAAATTTGTTTATTTCAGTACTGTAATACTGTATGCCTTGAGTTATGTATTCTGTTGCCATCTGCTCAGTTGTTGTTTCTTGAACAGGACGTTTGGTAATAGCAATGTGCTTAGTAAATTCTGTCGCTGCAGTATCAGTTGTTGACATAGGATTAAATATAGTACTAGTATCTTCCAAACTGTTTTGATCATAATAATTCTGGTTTTCTATAACGATTGTAGTCACTTGTGGCTTGGGCAGTTCTTTATCGAATAAATTTGTCGTGATTGCCTCTGCATCATTAGTAACATTTGGTGTAGTAGCTTCATTTTTCGTAGCGTTTTTAACTTGCATGTCAAAAACGTCTTTGGTTTTAGCGTTCACTGTTGGAATGGCGTATTCATTAAACTGTCTTATTCTTTTATCAAGAGTTGTCGTATTTTTGTGCTTCGGTTTCATTTTATGCAGGCGTGTCCTTCTAAAATGTTCTTTTGATGTGTTATGCTCATGTGATACGTTTTTACTGAACAAATGATTGTTCATAAGTGTAGCATGAGGCGTTTGTGCTTCTACAACCACTGGTTTGGCTGTTTTCAAATGTCTTTTTATTTCTTTTAAATCTTCTAATTTAGTACGCAATTCTCTTATTTGATCTTCTAAGCTAAGCCTGTTGGTGTGCCAAGCTTTTAAATCGTTATAAATAACTTGTGAGCAATTTACTCTTCCATTCTTTTCTACTTTACATTCTAACGATGATTCATTAGTATTAGTAATTGCATCATTTTTGTGAGGTTTATGCTGCTTATTGTGATTCCAATGCTGAGCTCTACGCTTCACTCTTTTGTGGTCTATATTATCTTTGGTTTTTTCATAAGCCTCCAAAAACGCTTCCGTTTCTTCAATAAGTTTGTCTATTTTGTCTTTAGTTTCTCTACTTTCAAATTCACTTACTGGTTCATTTTTGAAACTAAGATGACCAATACTAGGGTTCTCTTTGAGAATGCTGTCAACGGTGTTGGGTTCGAAGACATCGTTATCTATAGATCTGCGAGTTCTTGTACTATTATCTTTAATAGCTTCGACTGGTCGTCTGGCTATGTTGCCGTCTGTTTCTAGCCTAGTATACACGAGACCGCTGGGAGTGAAACATGCACATTTCTTAGTGCTCATCTTTGGTTGCGGAAGAATTAGCTCTGTCTAAAAAGCATTTTGGAATTAGATAAAAGTTTTGGATATTTTCTATACTTTCAGAGGTGGCTTAGTGGTGAGACTTTAACATGCTTATTTTTACCTACGAACTAGGTCAAAATGCGAAATAGTATTAAAACCCTTGCCTTGTAATTCGGAAATGTTTTTCAATGTACACTTACCTCATTTCGACATTTATGTTTGCGCCATCTACCATTGACTAGGACGCATTTCCACTTTCTGCCAGGAGAGCAAGGTGTACGAAGTTCCGCCTTAGAGCAGTCGGCCGCGATACGAGCCGCCTTGCCGTCCACCATTGCCATGTCAGAAACTTCTGAAATAATTGAATTATGCAAGTAGGTTATGGCTACGGCCATAAAATATACTAAAGTTAATTAAAAACTGAGATAAGTAAATGGATGGGTATCATGACTATACGCTGTCCCCTATGTTAAACGCTTTTTGATGTTTTGTAATGTTAGATCAAACGTTACGTTACGTAAGTTATTTGTACGGTATATAATTTGCTAGACGCTTTACAATGTTATGTCGTCAACATGTCATAAAGCGATTAACATAATAGACAGAGTATAATATAAAATCCGAGGGCGTCAAAATAAGTCAAAACTTTTTAACACTCGTCGGAAAAAATTTACAATACGATACAATTAGTTTTGATTCATTGTTGCAGTGCAGCACTCTAATTATTAGAAAATACCTACTTCCATTGATCGTACCAGTCTAAGTTTTTACTATACAATATACTTACGACAACGATTACGAAATATGCGCCATCGCGTAATAAAATAACGTTTAAAAATTAGTCCGGTGTCGTCATGCTTACGAGTTGCGCTGGAGTGCGAAAGAAGATAGCACTTATAAGAGAGCAAAAGGGATAGCGCGCGTCTCGCTTAGTGAGCGCAGGCAGGCGAGACAGTCCCTCGGGCCGTTTTCACGGGGTCATTTTAGTGCGCGATATGACATATCTCCCTCCATATATATATAATATCAATGACTTACGATCAAATAATTTGTTCTCAGTTGGAGTAAGATGATTCGGCTGGTTGTTAATTGCATCTTCTGCATCCAAAGCTTTCTCCAAACTTGCTTCCAATATCGGATTGTGGCTCTCGTTACTCAGTAGCGGTTCCGAAGTTTTTTTAGTTTCGCTGCCGTCCGTCTCGGAGCTTTCCTGCAAACATTAAAACAATCTTTATGACTGGCGTTTATTCTTCTTTATGATGAATAAATTAAATTAAATGATGAATAAAAGAAAAAAAGATTCTACATATGTAATTTTGATATGGTAGTGGCTTGGAGGATCTAGCTGTCTCTCTCTCTATATAATCAAAGTGGGTAGCTAGGACTAGAAGAAATCATTAGCAAAATACCACGTGGTATTCATGGCGCATTTGCATTATTACAGCTCACTTCAGCTCGATGGACCAAAAATATAACACAATTTATATTTTCTTTTCTTTTATATGTGATTGATTCAGGCGTTACTTGCGGAAGTCCATTGTAACCAATATTGTTTTATCTGTTAATTTCTAGTGTATTTCCGCTGTAATATCGTTTCGAATACTCATAGGATGAAGGGACAAACTAAAATCTACTGTAATTATCAACGTAAATTGAATTTGAACCAATTGAATTTGATTTTCTTTTCTTTTCATTATTATCACCATTAAACATTTTCCGACTGCGGAGGTCTATAAATTTTTTTTTCTTAGTTATTGGCATCGCACGTTGTGCATTCTGCCAGTGTCAAGTTTATTAATTTTCACATTTATTTGTTATCATCAAGTCAAATAAGTCATGAAATCACAGTAAGCCACACGAAATTAGTCATAGTCGAGTCCAAGTCATACCCTAGTAAAGTTGTGGCGACTTTACTATGAGCTTCTATGGAGTTTTGAAAACAACACGAAAATACATGTTTCACCACATTATATCACTTGTCCACACTCGTGCATGTAATTCAACAATAAAAGAATAAAACACCACCATTTTAATCATTAATTCGCGAAATAACACAAGTTTAAGAAAATAATAGAATGCAACGACATGATTTTTCCGTGTTCCCGCCAAAACTCCGCGGAGGTCTATTCGACAGAGGGTTGTCTAGTCTGGTCCTGTGTCAGTCTCGTCCACAGCTTTCCTGCCGCCTTGACAATGTAGCCTGACCACCAACCTGCATGGTCATTTGTCCGATAGTCGTTTTCCGTTCTGCGTTCGCCAGCTTTCTTTTTTATAACGTAAATAGATCTACGTTTGGCCACGAACTTGCCTGGTGGAACGCGTCGATCTAAGAAGAAATCTTTTCACTCTAGCTTCTCTTTTTATTAAATTACCTCATCGTCATCATCATCGTCTGGCTCCAAAAAGTCGTCATCATCAGTGTCCTCGTCGAAATCTCCGCTCTCGTTAGAGTGGGGGCTGGCGGTGGTGGCGCGATCTTCGTTCATCTCTCGACTGTACTTATTCACGCGTCGGTGAAGCCCAGGCATTTCGCGACGACCAGAACTGAAAAGAATATTGATCGATTTATTTTTGGGATTTGTATGGGTTGTGAGAATAAAAGCGTCCTCTGCAAGAAGATCCCAACCCATTACCATTTACATGGTAAGAAATTACTAAGTATCTTTGTTACGGATGCTTGTAATATCATCGCGAAGCACATTATAATGCGGATAAAGAAAAAATGCGACTATAGGATGTATCACTAAAGAGAGAAGTGAATAGAACGGAAATGTGACGGTCCACGCTAGCCAACATTAATTGTAAATGACAATTCTACCAATATACATGTTTTTTTAACTGAGAATACTCAAAAAGACAATTTAAATAGACGCGTAGGAAACCAAACTACATTGCATCGTAATTAGATCAATTTTAATCTGTTGCAAAATGGCATTTCGAACGTTTTACTTCAAATGCGCGACCAATGATTGTCATGTTCAACCGACTCAAAAAAGGAGGTTTCAATTCGACTCTATGTTTTTGTATGTATGTTACGCGATTACTCCGCTAATTATGAACTGAGTTTGATGTTTTTTTTTGTTAGGTAGGTAATACTTCAGAGGTGGTCCCATTACAATTTTATTGAAATCGGTTCAGTAGTTTCATAGAGTAAAATACATATAACATCATTGAGTAGTTTGGTTTTTAAATCAAAATTACTAGAAAATATGAAGATGTCATCCAGGTATTCGAAGTTGAAGTCCGTTGTTTTTTTTATAAAAGCGTATTTTTTCGTCTTAGTTGCTATACAATTATGTGTGAAACTGACGATAGCGGTTTTCCATACAATTGCTTTACAGCATTGTTTTGAGAGCCGTTCTACCTAAGAAGTAGGGCCTTCGGTTTTCTGTGGGACGTATAGTATAGGAGTCTTCTATGTCTGCTTGTATATTGATTGATTGATTAACTCTTTATTGTTCACACCAAGAATTACACAGAAATAATTAAATATTGGAACAAGTGGCGGCCTTATTGCTAAAAGTAATCTCTTCTAGGCAACCTTTGGATGGAGTGGATTTATAGAATGCATAGAAGACGGGGTGTGCAAGAAAATAAAAGTGTGTGAAATCATAAACATGTACTATCATAACATGTACTTACTCTAACATTAAAAAAAAAAGTTAAATATTCTAGCGCATCATCGCTTACCAAAGGTGAGTTGGTCAAACGTGGACTTTAACGGCCTTACCTAAAATAATCTCGATTCTCTTAGTCACTGCTTAAACTTCTCTGTCCTTTTCTAGCACGTGCAACTTCACGTCAGAGAGAAGATGGCAGAGCATCTTAAGCAGTGACTAACGGTTGAAAAGTTTTTTTAAGTAAGGCCGTAAGTGTTAAGAAAATTAACTTGATCTACCTCTCAACAAGGAAAGTATCAGGCCAGTGCAGTGCTGCCTGCCGCCTCCTTCGCGGCTGCAGCAGCGGAAGCAACGAACGCCCGTCCATATGCGCTGGTGGCTCCACACCGCCCATGTCCAAAAACGTTGGTGCCAAATCGATGTTCAGCACTATATCGTCAACGCTGTAATAAACAAAACGCCTTCAAGAAAACAGGGTTATTGATAAACTGATACAACTGTGCACAGTGGCAACTGCAGTACATCATTTTTAACATCTCTTGTTCTATGACTACCCAAAATGTTTTAAACATTCCCCGAAAAAAACGTTTGAATGTTATTTTATTTAGTTGCATTTTGTAGGTGCCTAAGTTTCGCTCGGACCCACGGGTTCCTTTTCATTTGAGGATAATGTGGTCGATTCTGACGGTTTTAGTTGATAGTTCTAAAGTAACTAAAGTATTGCTGTCCTTAGCTAACATGCCTAGTAAAAAAGTGACAGCAATATTTTAATTAGTTTAGAACTGTCAACTAAAACCGCCAGAATTGACCACAATACCATACCATTGCCATTAAAAATCCTAAAACGTTTAAACATTTTACTTTAGAACTTTAAGTAATGTTTTTTTAAATCACAGTTAATAGAACTAAAACTGTTCGTCATTTAATACATACACAGTGCCAGGTTCAACTCCAGGTCCTCGCACGAGAAATGGAACCCTGATATCAAACTCGAACGGGAAACTCTTCCCCTTGACCAGCCCAAACTGCCCGAGATGATACCCATGGTCGGACGTATACACCAAGTAAGTATTGTCGAGCTCTCCTAATGCTTTCAGCTCTTGGTAGACGCGTTCCACAGCCTGAAAAGAGATTTAATAATTTAATAAGCTTTTAAAAAAAAAACTTCAATTTCGACTGGATGACATCATTATATTTTCCAGTTACTTATATTGATTTATTCCGGTAATGTTGATTCAAAAACCAACTTCGATAAAATGTATTTGGACCACCTCTGAAGTAACACCTACCAAACATAAAAGAATATGATATAATATATAAGAATATACATTATGAACATCAATTCATAATTAGCGGATTAATCGCGTAACATACATACAAAAAAAACATGCATTCGAATTTAGAACCTCCTTTTTTGAAGTCGGCGGAAATAGTAGATACCAAGGGAGGAAACAACTATTTTTAAGGCGAGAGTGCTCCTTTGAATCCTGAACGCAGCGAGGGATTCAAAGTACTCGAGCTTAAAAATAGTGTAGATCCCGAGGTGGACACTCTACTTTTTATCACCCTCTATGAGAAGATAAGTAAGTGCAACTTATGAATAAGAATAGTACCTACCTACGTTTATGTCATTCTCACTATTCACTCTCACTTCTCTTTTTATTGAGGAAGACACACTGAGTTAAAATAAAACAAAGTAAAATCCGAATTTGAGTAAACAATTACGAACGAAGGCGGAATGCATTTCGCGCGTTTTAGTTTTTTTCACAGACTAATTATTTTTATTTTTTCGCGCGCCTTTTTCAAACAGCCTAGTTACAATTGTTCATTCAACGTCAGTGGTTGATGTCTTTGGTGACTGGAACTTTTACTAACAATATCCATATTCTAAATTCAAACTTTTCCTCCCTAGGGCGGAAAAAAGCTAATTTCTGCCCTGTTTTCGAGGAGCAAAATAGGTTTTCTTTTTTATTAGATGTGATTAAAAATAACTTATAATAGTACTCGATTGTATGTTAAAGAATCATAATCTCGTAACAATGGAAGTTGGAATAATTTTCTAGTTTGCCAGCAGCGTATTTGCAATTGCAGATCCTGTAAGTGCAACTGTTCTAAGAACTCCAGAAGCTTCTTAGATCATCTGGCACAAGTGCCTAAGGATTTAATCAAGATGATGAGGTAATCTCGCTAGTTTGTAATTTGAGTTACCATATCGACGCTCTGCAAAGTCTGCAGCCGCTTGGTCATCAGTAGATCTGTGAACTGGCGGTGGATGGGCTTCATTTTGTCCGTAACGCGTAGTATCCATTGCTTGTCTGGGTTGGGCGCCATATCATATGTTGGAGTACTGAAACAATGAAATACTTCGTGTCTTTTGGATACCTATATATTACTTATATTAATTGAGCTAGACTAGCTAGTATTGATAAGTAATAAGAAATATATGTACTTTCAATAACATGACTACAAATTGGTTTCGGGAAAATTTTACTTGATTACTTATTTTATTTTATAATACTTTTTTTTTAAACAACATTCGACTTCAATTTCGATTACCTGGATGATATCTTTTTTCCAGTTAATTTGATATAAAACCAAACTACTGAACCGATTTCGATAAAATGTATATGGGACCACCTCTGAAGTATGAGCTACCAAACAAAAAATACATTCATAATTGGCGGAGTAATCGCGTAACATACATACAAAACATACAGAAGAGATGTATCAGAGCATTATGTGGTGCACATTTCATTGCGCCATGTAGACCTTTATTCAAAAAATGTAACATTTTGCCCTTGCCTTCCCTCTACATTTATGAGATGTGTATGTTTGTCCGACAACACCTTTCTTTATTTCCTCTAAATAGTGACGTACCTGGAAGGGATAGACAGAAACGACGTAAACATAAGTTGCTTGTTCCAGAACAGAGAGTATGTGTCTATAGTAAAAATGTATACTGCATGGCCATCAGCATTTATAACAAATTGCCTAATATTTTTAAAGAATTAAATATGAATAGCTTCAAATACAAACTGTTAAATTTTTTCATGGACAAATGTTACTATAACATTAACGAATTCTTAACAGATAAAATAATTGTTTAAATTTTGACAAGTATTAATATTATTTTGCCAATAAAATATTTGTACACCTAATTTAGGTAGAATATTTGGTACATAATTACAATTAAGACCTAAAATTAAGACAATATTCTAACAAATAAACTGATTTTGATTTTGATTTGATTTGATTTTGAAAAAAAAACGTCGAATTGAGAACCTTATTATTTGAAGTTCTTTCTTAAAAAAACCTTTCATTTATTTTGTATCACTTATACCGCACTAGGGTGATTTTACAACATTTCAAACACTATCCCGATAAAAGTTAACTATAAGTCTGGCTTTCAACGCTGTGGTCATGAATAGTCTGAATAAAAGGACCGTAACAAGGACATGGCGAAGCTAATTTGCAATAGAACCCTATAATGGCAAGTGAAAATTGCAATTAAAAGAGAAGATGAGGCTGGGAATAGCAACCGTCTGTTACTAACTCTAAAACTAAGTGATGTCATGTGACAATTTTGAAGATAATTGTCTGGTGTTTTACAACAAAACATTGAGTCTAATGATAAAACATTGTCTTTACCTTTGTGTACATGTGCACCACTTAACATTAGGCTTTTGTTTCCTTCGAGCACATACCTTCTTATTACCATTAACATTGTCATTGTTTTTACACGTAGCTATACCGCTTTGTATCTACGTGTAAAACATCGCTTATTTTATCTTTACGATGTTAACTACTCCCAAGCATTAGTGAGCCCTCTAAGGTGTATGAACACCTGTTTGCTCCACATTATTTGTCCTTATTTACATGGTATTTACGTTCTTGACAAGACTCACAAGACGGAGTCGTCGGAGGGCTCCGGTTGTTTCTATGCAGCATAAAGATACTGAAGTGTTAAATTCCAATAGTTTTACTTCTGTTTTGTGTCCTTGTCTTGGATTCCTTAATAACTAGGTAACCTACACAACACAGTTTTTGGAATTATGATGCTGCTACGTTCGTTTATTTTAAATTATTTTTTTACATTTCTTGTGCAGAATATTTCGTTATGCATCTAACTTAGCTAAGAACAGTAACTCTAGATAAGGTAGGTGTCATGCAGAACCTAAAGTCAAGTCGGAGTGGTCAGTATATCGCGATCACAACCGCATACCAGCTTCTATTCGGAATGCACCTTCCACCGCGTGCTTCAAAACCAAGCTGAGCGTGGTTACAAGATAATTTGTTTTTCATCACACATGCTCGTAAAGTGGATCTTATTGCATCGGTTTTAAGCTCATAATCCAAGCTATTACGCACGCGTGCTTTTTACTTTACATTACGGCACTTGTACTATAATAGGTATAACCCGGTAAAGTCAAGTTTGTACGTGACTGCAATTAGACGTATGTATATAGCAATACGAAGCACTCTTAATATAGCCGGGTAATACTTACAGTTTTTTTGTAATACCAACAAAGAGTTCTTATGCCGCTGAAGTAAATGTCAACCTGCGCGCGCATTGCTGGTTTGGGCGCCATTTTCCGCAAATGTTTGTTGACGTTTTCGCTGTGTGGTTGATTATTATCAAAAAACTTTGTTTTTTCCTCGCAAGTGTGATGAAAACAGTCGTATGAAACTCTTGTGCTATGTTTCAATACACTCTCGGCTTCCTTATAATACCGCCTCTAGTGTAAAGACCAACATAGCACACCTGTATCATAATGTACTATAAAGCACATACATTAAAGCAAAAAAAAGCTTACATTAAAGCTTATTCTGAAATAATAAAATAATTAAATTATAATTTTATTTTATTCATTGACGTGTAACTTTTGTGTTATCTAATAAACTATTGTAATAAGTAGTCAACTACGTACCTACATATAAAAGCCATAGATAAGCATGACTGTGTCTGTATGCAGGAATGTTAGTGTGTGCAACCAACTACAACAATGTGTTCTGCGATGCAATAACAAGCGAAATAGGTACCAACTTCTAAGATATTTAAACCTATTACCTACCCAACCAACCTTCTAAATCTCGTGCAAACTCCCTTCAGTACCCTACAGCGCACAAATAGCAAATAGCTACTTTCACAGTCGAAAGGTCTCATTAAGATTTCAGATAGGCAAACGCTGTCGAGGCACCTACACATGGACTGAGACGAAGGAAATTGCCACGCAAGAACTCTTATCGATAATAACTATCTAGAAATGGGATAGCGCACCCATTTCAAGCTGGTATAAGCCAGGTGTCCTGGAAAATAGACACACTTGTCTCTGAGATTGATCGGCTGAGCTTGGAAGGGGTTGTTATTCAATCGATTGTATCTTACGGTTGAAATGTTGGTTTGCCAGACCGAGCTTATCGAGATAGGAAATCCTTTTTGGTTCCTGTATTCCTCAACGAAGCTTATTGCAATACAGGGCTTCGCGTATCGGTATTACTAAGCTGAACGGAGGTCATTGTACTCATCACTGTGAACAACTTTTACTATGGAGCCTACCCTGAATTCACGATATAAAATCAACTATTATCATTAAACGTTCACTGTGTTTTATGGAAACGAGTAGTGACAAAGTCCATAAGATCACCATATTAACGCTCATTGTTTGGAGACATTAGGGGGCGTCCATAAAATACGTGAGATGTTTAAGGGGGGGAGGGGGTCGAGTCAAATCTCATCTAATCTTACGTTGGAGAGAGGGGGGGTCTCAGCAAATATCACGCATTTTTTTTTCTGATGAAACAAAATAAACTTATACTATTTTGGCAAAATTTGTTTTTCTTTTTACAATAACAATCCAACGCGTTTACGTAAGAAACCCACATTTTGAAAAATCTCACGTGAGATTGGGGGATGGGGGAGGGGGTTGAATAAAATCTCACGACATCTCACCAGGGGGGGAGGGAGGGACAGAAAATTAAAAAAAACACCTCACGTAATTTATGGACGCCCCCTTAGATGTGTACCTCGTATGTAAGCCCTGTAATTTCCCTAGATACAGTACCCTTCAATCCGGAACAGTAATGTTTTGCACATTACTTCTAGGCAGCCTAGCAATGGATTCCTATTACCAAAAACTACACGACTATACCTGCTATACTTAGTTATATTAGGTATTTTTAATAGGTTAGTTATCGTAGGTAGCGTTAATGATGTTACAAAATAAATTATTTTTCTTTCTTTCTTCTTTAAAAATAAAAGTTGCTAAAGTGTAGCGAATTTACGCCCTACAAATATAAGATGTTCCATACAATAACTTCATTGACATTATGAAAACTGACGTGGTTTTGACACATTTTTGTTTGGAGTGCTAAGCAGGACGCAGCTGCACGCGCGTCGGGCTCTGTTTTCACTCTTTGAAAAAGGTCACCGGATGTGATCGAAACTGTAGTCGGAGTATCCGATTTAATTAAACGTGAGTATTCCCGTATGAATAAAACAAAAACTTCATTGACCTTGGACAAAATTTATGGAACAGCATTTTTTTTTGGATTCAGGGTTGACTCCATAGTAAAAAGTTGTTCATTAACGATGAGTACTACTACCTCTACCTCTACTACCTCTGTAAATTTGGCGGGAATGCAAACAATAGCATGTATTTACAAAGTCAGAAACTTAAAAAGTTTAAATTTTCAACCGACTTCGAAAAAGGAGGTTTCAATTCGCCTGTTTTTTTTTAAATGTATATTTTTATTATGTATGTTACGCGATTACTCCGCCAATTAGGAACTGATTTTGATGATTATTTTCTTGTTTGGAGGAGGTCTCATATAAATTTTATCGAAATCGGTTCAGTAGTTTGGTTTTTAAAATTAAAATTCTAAGAAAATATGAAGATGTCATCCAGGTATTCGAAGTTTTTTTTTTTAAAAGCGTGTTATTATAACCAAATGTTTACTTTCACCTTTGGGAAAACTAGAAACAATATAGGTACAAATAGGTGCTTTGTTTTCAATTTGCGACACCTAACAAGCTCCAATTTTCAATATGCCATGCCTGGGAACACACCCAGCTCCAAAATTCTTAACAACGTTTAAACCAAGGCATCCAAAGGGCCATTAGAGTGCGCACATATTTTAAATTCGCGTTGTCAGACCTCCGGGACAGGTTTGGCGACCACACAGTACGCTGGCGGATGAATATTTAATCGGGTACCGCTGTAGGTGAAACCACAGTAGAGAGGGAATTTTGATCCTTCTAGACTATGATCTACTTCTTCTACTTATTCTTCATATGCTTTACAAAATGAATATACCGATAAAACTTATTCTATTAGCTAAGTATTACTTATTGCTAGAACTGTGTACACACTCCGAGCAGTCCAACTCCCGCAAGCAGCACCGGTTCACGAGTTACCGCATGTGCCAGCCATCGCTCTTCTCAACCATATTGGAGGGAAGAGGGCGACCCAACACACGACGCCGCCCCAAGAAGAAGCTTTTTAGTGAGCGTGATTGCTGTGAGTGCATTTATTTTTATGTCTATGAAAGCAACCACAAGTAGAGCACGTTTTAGACCGGGTGTTCCAGATGAGACGGTGTGTTCCCCAGTGGCTCTGAGTCTATCAGTGGTCCCATTCTAATCGTCTGTTTACAATTTTGTCGCCTCATCCTGGCCCAGGGCCTCCATCACCGCCACGTTCCGATCTTTTATGGCCATCTGCAGGATGTACTCTTTGATGATCTTCGGTGACGCAGCCGACTCTCGTCGCACAAAGCGACTGATAGCATCGACTTTGATGTCGTCGGCGTAATAGACTAAGGTCCGGTCCCGGTGTGCCGCGATACCGCAACGACCGCGTGCGAGACGCTTTCGTGCAGCTTCATTTTGGCGGTAGTCAAAAAGTCATTATCGCCTCTCGAAACGAAACGAACTCAAAGCCAGTACCTCAATTTAATTCAATAAGTCTTTATTTCTGACAGGTACCTACGCCCACACAAGTAGCGATTCAAATAGACTCATGAATGTACTGTATAGGTAGATGTATTATACACACTTAAGAGCTTACTTAGTTTGCCCTTACAAGAACATTTTGCAGTTGCATTGTAGGTACGGCGCTCTCTACTAAACCGGCGCGCGGCGCCCGTGTTAAATGTATTAACATTAAACTCGTATTAGCCGACATTAACGCTGCGTCAAAATAAACGACGCGGCGTTTAGCATGAGCCATGTTAATGGCTTATGGCTTCATCCTGTCGTTTATTTGCATCGGCTTTTCATTGACCGAATTAGATTGGGAGCTGATGATTGATTTCATTACTATGTACAGTGGGATATGCCTTCGTCATAGAACTGGTTACGCAAGCTCGGCAGTTGTATTGTCATAATTGCAAACGGATAATGTATTCTACAATTCATATGAATGTTGAGAAATATATTTCACCAGCTAGTGACTGGGCCAGCAGCTTATAAAGTTCAGTTCAGAGAATCTGGTCCGACGACCGTCGCGTCGTCGTGGTCGTCGTGGCGCTACGCCATATTTGTCAATCCCTTGATAAAATCTCACATATGAATTTAAAACTCACTTTTGGATTTTTTGCATAATATTGAATTAAAATTTAATCAATGACGATTCTCAAGTTATCGTTAACAAATATGGGTACTTTAGACTCTAGACTCGCTTCTGAAACAGTAATTCGACACAATTATCAAGTGAAGCGGACTCGAGAGTGCTAGGGCCTACTTATCATGCACTAACTAAAGAATCCTAACAGGACGTAAGGATACCAGTTTATTGAGCTTTTTACGATAGGTATATTTTTGATTAGGCAACAACAACAGCTATTTAACTGAATCGCTTATGGATCTAGATGTTAGAAACCGGTAATGTTCCCAGTTCTCTTACAGTGTAGATGCTAGAGATGCGGCACTGAATTAGTAGTCAAATCTCCCAGCATCTCCCCATCTAGTATTAACCCCCATGCACGGCGGCCGGCACCGGTCTGCCGCCGTCGACCGGATCGGTAATTTATGCAGCTATCTTCGAAGCTGACACACGGCCGCGGCCCCGTCTGTCGGCGAATCGGACCCTTTGCTTTTTTACTTCGAACTCTGGACGCGCCGATAAAGAATATTATACCTTGAAAACTTGGAATATCCTTTTATATTTTTACTTTAAGAAAGCCAGAGAAGCTAGTGCCGTACAAGATTTTTTTTACAAGCCTATTCGAAATTTTCCACGAAACTTTCGCTGATCACGTGGGAGATACCTTCTTAGAAATTGGATTGGTCAGGATAAAGGACACTAAAACTTTGCTTTTAGTTGTAATAGATTTTATGTGGGGATTAATCCCAAAATTATATGTTGCTTAACAAAAGTTGTGGTTTATATTCAGTCTGGACTCCAGATACATCCTAGATAGTCTTATGCGAAGACATATTTTTTGTTTGTGCCTATTTCAGACTACGATTTCAAAGAAAATACAAATTTCTCGCTGTGTTTCCCAACGGCAGTTAATAATTAGTCCTATTTAAAAAAAAACCGCCATTATTTTTGTGGATAAGTTTTTTTATTAGCACAAATAGCACAATTACTATAATATTTTTTTCCATATAGTAAACCCTCTGCAAAATGCAGTACAGTGATTTTTACTTTACAATTGTCTCGTTTCAATATTATTCGACGCAGCACCGCAAATCCCGACTTTGTCATCAAAGTGCATCTGCTACCCACAACTGACAATCGCCGCCGCGCTTCCATATCTTACCCAAAGCTTGAGATTGCCTTGGTGACATATCGAGCAGGATTGGATGGAGAGTTTTGATTAATGCATCCATAATAAGACGGTTGAATGAACAGTGAAATATGAGCAAGTATGAAAAGAAAAATCCTGTTAAAATCTGACGTACTGTTCCGACCTTCTGCTGATATACTCTGTTGAGAATAGTACTACCCTCGAAGGACAATTGGGTGACACTGACACTGCACCACGCTGACCAAATTCGGGTAAGTCGTTGAATTTCTTCCCCGTATGCCTTCACGTAAAAGCCTGGTAACTTGTAAAAACTTTTGAAATCCGTACACCTAAATCTCTAACAACTCTACGGTACGGACATGGGATCGAAACTTCACCGTATAGTTAGTTAAAACTATCACTCATCAGCCAGAAGACGTCCACTGCTGGACGAAGGCCTCCCCCTTAATAGGGAGGGGTTGCCATAATTCCCACGCTTGGCAGGCGGCTTGGGGATCGCAGAGTGTTACCACCGTTAACTAAGAGGACGCTGCTGCCCGTCCTCCGGTGGTTCTGGATGCAGTTTTAGGACATACCCAGGTCTAAAACTATCATATATTCGAAATTTAGATCTTATTTATTTATTTAAAATTTATTTATTTAGATCTGTGTACTACATTCTAAAACTATGAACAGACAGTAAAGCTATTCTGCCTGCTTTTGTTCGATAGTAGGCCTCAATGCCTCTAGATCTATTTCGAAACCATGCACTTCGTCTTGGATCGCTCTCTCTGAACCCTGGCTGAATGTAAATAATAACAGGAGCACATTAGTGTATCGCAACCGCAAGAGATCTTCCACATCTTAGGCGTGAGCCTAAACATTCTTATGAAACATAAATCAGCTTTCGTAGAGTGGAGGTAAAATTATTCAGGCATCGTCTGCTGTAAGTGTTCTCACGAGACATTTTAGAGATTTCGCAAGAAAATTGCTGTAGCGTACGAAAAATTACTGTTCTGTACAAAATATTTTTAACTGGTTTATACAAAAAAATCATCCTCAAAACAGCCCATACAGAGTTAGTCCTAATCAGTTGCATCATTTTAAGAGCATTTCTGTACATCAAAACAGATAACTTTTACTATCGGGACAACATTGAAATCGCATTTATTCCATACATTTTACTCAATGTCGATGAACTTTTTGTATGGAAACAGCTGTTATTTTTTGAGTGATTTAAATATTGACCCCATAGTAAAAGTTGTTTGTTTTGATGTACAGAATATGCCCTTAAAAGGATGCTAACTGATTAGGACTAGCCATGTATAGTATACACCTCCATCCTCCATCTGACCCACTGGAGCTACTATGCCAGCGGCCCAGAGCCTCGCTCCGTTACTTCAAGGAGCTGGGTTGGCTTGGCCAGACGCTGGCGGAAATGCACCATACACCCCAAGCGGGGCGTCAGTGCAGGAGTTATCATCCCACATCGAATAAGAATAAGAAGCCTATATAGTTTACTGGCCAATAGGCCACTGCCAGTTTCCTTACTTGTACCGTCACTCTATCGATTCACAGGGCCTCCTACGTTACGTTTGCTGATTCGTGGCTACCACTCTAGACCACGTCTACCTTAACGGTTATCGATAGTAATACCTAAAATCACCGACAAAGCTCCGCGTACAAGTGGCAGTGGGCTGGTCATATTTGTCGCAGTACCTACCTTTATAAACTAAATGCGTGTGGAATGTAAACGGTAAACACAAAGTTAGGTATTTTACAAATGAAGGAAGTAACTGCTTTCCGATACCAAGTCGTCCGTTCGCTCCGATTCATAAATAAAACTTTGCAAAACCCGCTAACCCATTTGTATTTTGCGTGCTACCAAACAACAAAACGCCTTATTGTCAAAACTTTATATTTATCGAGGAACCCCAAAAACTCGGCCAACTCCTTAAATATTTAAAAAGGAGTAAGATAGCTGCGCTCTCGAAAAACGCCACAGCGATTACAGTTTTTGTCAAAATATTTAGAGATGTGCAGTTTAATTTTCGGAGATGTTTTGCATAAGATAAGTTTATTCTAGGAACCGATGATTAATAACGTTTTTAGTAACAGACATGTCGAACTTCCCCATCTGTATTGAGTGAATGACCTTTCACGTTTTTGTAAGGAGCTCGAGCTTCAGTCTACGAAGTGAAAACACTAAAGATAAGGGCACGCTCGAAATAGCAAAGGGAAAGGACTATTCTTTGTTCACCGTCCTCTCAAGGTTATTGGGTATCATGACTTGACCTGCACTGCCGATACCGAGTGTGATAAAATAACTACATACATTTCGATCAGGAATATTTTGTTAACAAAATTTTTCTTTTATTCAAGTGATGTATCTTCGTCATTATTTTTTTATAAAGCGCTTATTCGTTATTCCCGTGGTGCCTTTGATATTGAAAGTAAAGGTAAAGGAGCTATGCAAAATAATGTCTATTTTGCATATCGTTATTTTTAATCACAAGACTGGGATATCATAAGTATTTTCACTGGAATTTAGTTTTTACAACACGCGATTAATGATAAGACGAACAAGCTGTCTATGTGATGGTGAAGCATCTACGTCTATCTAAAGGATCATTGGTTTATGGCAACTCTAACAACCTTTTACTTAAGGGGGCGACTAATGCCAAAAGTAAGTAAAAGGTGTATTTTTAAACACATTGTTTAATGATACAAACGTAAATATTCAGATTAAAAAAATACTACAAGTAGGGGAAAAACGTAAAGAAGCCGAGTAACCGAATAGAATTTTGGAAAATAATCTGGTTTATTAAAAAAAAAATACAAATTCCTAACAAAAAAAAACTGTTTTAATTCAAATGCTCTAAATTTTCAGCGACAGCACCACATTAATTTTTACGAATTACATAGCCAAACTAATGTTTTAGCACAGTAGCCGTTTATTTTTTTTATTTCATGCCTACATTTTGAATAATTAAATAAAACCCCACCTAAATTACTCAAAGCCATCATCATCATCAATTGTATCATGCGATTTTCGACTCTAAACTAATGCAAGACGCGCGGGTGAAATCTGGCATTAGTCGCACTCTTAACATCACCTTGCGTGGAGCATGTTTAGCAGTTCCATACAAGTTTGTAATTAGTTAGGTACTATAATGATCCAAAGAATTTACAAATAATATAAATATTGGTGGACATTTTCACACAGCGCCATCTAGCCCAAAACTAAGCGAAAGCTTGTAATATGGAAACCCACAACGATAGTGTAGCTGAAACCTTTACGTTGTAGTAGAGTAGAAACCCTCCCGATTAGGTTTAAATTACGGCAGCAGATGGCACATTTACCCTGACACTGCCACTGACACTCAGCTCAAACAAACTTGAAAACATTTTTTTCTATGGTTAATAACTTACTAAACCAGAGCATGTCCTAAAACTGCATCCAGAACCATCGGAGGACGGACAGCAGCGTCCTCTCGGTTAACAATGGTGAGCATACTGTGATCCCCAAGCCGCCTGCCAAGCGTGGGGATTATGGCAACCCCTCCCTATTAAGGGTAGCCAGCAGTGGAATTGTTCTGGTTGATGATGGATGAATGACTGGTACAGCGGAAAGGACATTATGGTATACTTACTGATGCGTGGTGACGTTGAAGAACAGATGCGAGTACTGTGGTGCGGAGTCCTCGGGCCCGTGGGGAGCAGGGAACGACATCACCAGCAGAACCGGTTTCCTCGAGAAGCGCCGTTTGGACGCACGCAAAAAGGCGATGGAGTCATTTGCTATAAGGTCGGGATAGTAGTCCTGGAAGTTGAAAAGGTTGTTTAAGTCGGTATTCGATGACGCAGATACAACGTTTAGGCAAACGTATTTCAGGACAACCTATTCATTCAAATTGTTTTATTAACATGAGAGATATAACTTTACAGATTTTTATGTAAGATGTTAATATCTATCTATTTCCATTATGTTATATGTTATATTATGTTATATATTATGTTACTTATGTTCAATTCATTACTCAAATTGTTACTTTGAGTAATGAAGACCTTAGGCCGTACTGTGACATGTTAAAACCATTATTATTAGGTTCAGCCGAAGACGCTGCGCGAACACGAACCGTATTGCGTGGCGATAAAATTCACAGCCGTCCAGCATCGGCGGCTGATCCTACCAATCGTGGTTTTTAGAGGTCATGGTAGTCGGTACGGGTCCTGGATTATGATTTATTACTCAAAGTTCTAAGTAACGTTGCAATAATATTATGGACAGGCGTTATCTCTTACCGTCGTGAGAATATCTTGTTCGACTCTTTACTTGTTACCATAAAAAATAACAAACCAATAAAGTCAAGATCAATACCAAGATTTGGTACCCAAAATACGCGGAAAGTGTAGTGAAGTAGGTAATTCGATATTTTTGGACATGAGAACACCTGGTCCATTACCAAAAAAAAATTACTACAAAAAACCAGCCAAAGGCGAGGAGGATTCGCGCACCGAGGGTTCCGAACCGTCACACGAGCCAAAACTTTTATCTACAGGTAGTCCTAACAACATCAGTTCCATTCCAGCTCGCCATAATATTGCATTGTCATCAGGTTTATACGTGAATACCAAAGAATGTTGGCCAAATTTCATAGAGTCGTGGACTTGACTCTGATAAAGACGTAGATATAGTTAATAGCTATGATTTAAGTATTAGTTAGGTTTTCATGTGTAGAAAGTTAAAATAAATCCTTGAAAAGAAATCTACCAGACCACAAGTTTCTACAAGTCAATAGAAATTGTTGAGTAAAAAATTAGTATTTTTTTTCTGTCTTTGTCTTATAATGTTGTTTGATTTATTTAAATAAGCAAATAGTAACTTTTTTTTGTATGTAAGTAAGTAAGTTCGTATAGGCTGAGTGGACAGCTAGTGTCAGAGTTAACGTGCCGCCCGAAGGCCTCTGACATGACTGACGGTTGTTGTTATAGAAACTAGAACAAACAACCGGGACCAACAATTTAACGTGTTATCCGACCCACGGTAGCGCTCAGAAATAAATGCCACTCACGGTCACCCATCCGAAGACTGACCGGACCGTCCGTTGCTTAATATCCGTGATCGTTTAGAATCACCGAGACAAGCTACGCCACGAGCGCTACAATGTATAAGTATATGTATTTTTGTATGTGGACCAAGCTTATACACTTTCGCTATTTTGTTAGGTAGGTACGTTTTGGCTATCATTCTTTCAGCCTACTCGGGTTACAAATACAAATACATTTATTGGACATAAATTTTGACAAACTGTTAATACTGAATCCATTGGCTCCAGTTCTATTGGATTGGTTTGGTTCAGTTGGTAGTTGGTGTTGGTTGGTTCTAGTACTAATACTGTGTTTCGGAAACCAATGGCCTCCGTTCCTGCTGGCTTCCTTTGTGTGTGTGGGTGTGGGTGAAAAGGAGAGAGAGAAATAGAGAGCGTACGTACGAGAAGTGGTTCAATTTTTTTGACCTAAACAAACAGGGACATAGGTACAAACATTGCTCTAATAAAAACTTGTAACAAGCTACGGTCATCTTGCACAATCATGTACCTTATGATAATCATCTCCATGCTTGATCTTCTTCCCGTTCATGTTGATGCTGTAGTTGTAGTACTTGGAGTTCATGATGAGGCCGCCCCACTCGCGCCACCCGGGCGGGATGTACGACCCGTTGTACTTATTCAGGTATTTGCCGAAATAGCCTGCGAACAAACCAGACATGAGCTTTCACTATGGTCCGAGGTTCCAAAAACTTACAAAGATAGACTATACAGAGTGTTAGTTTGAACACCGTTATACTTCTAGGATATCATTGTACTCATCATTATGAACAACTTTTACTATGGGGCCAACCATGAAATAAATACAGCTGTTCCATATAAAAAGGTTCATCGATCTTGGACAAAATGTATGGAACATCTGTTTTTTTTCGTGATTTCAAGGTTGGCCCCATAGTTAAAAGTTGTTCATAATGATGAGTACAATGATATCCTAGAAAGATAACGGTCCGGACCCCTTACAACCCCCCCACCTTACATACGTCTATATGCATCCACCAGATATAACATTTTGATGAAGCTAACCTTACTTACCCGTTCTCCAGTTACCTACTCTACAAGAACCTTTAATATTTACAGGAAATAAAGTAGCTTACGTCACCCACCATGGCAAAAATCACGTCAATTCGTTATGAGATCCGTACCAGAAGACTATCTAATGTAGCCCTATTACTATTATTGATCGAAGATGTATGTGTAAATACATCGGTTTTGGGTACCGCAATAATGTTGTTACTAGAACTTGGTTGGTAATGTAGTAGAAGGTTTTTCACACCACCTGCTCAATAATGTCCAATTACATATCATGCAACCTCAACGTAAAGTAAAGCATCTGCGATATAAAGTTGTATAAAACTCCCTAAGGAATAAAGTGATTTGAATTTGGAACGTCAAAATCGTGTAGAAACTCGTGGAAAACTCTGAGTAAAAAAATGCCCATAAGGCATTGTAAAGAGGTTTGTTCGAAAAATGAACTGGCCAACACAAGCAGAACAAAAAAAAGGTGCGTTTAGAAAGAATATGAAACAAAAGACAGTGTTTGGTCCTGTGATTGTCAGTGAATTTTAATTTATGGAGCCCTGGCTTTTATTGTCTCGAAGAAGGTGTGAAAAGTAGAGTATGCCTCCTCTGGAATAAAGCTTGTCTTCGTCTTGGACAACTTGAACCCCTCCCTTCACTCAGGACTCTAGACTCCTCAGGGTTCAATATGCCGCCCGCGACGTAATTAACACTGCTTTATTCCCTTAGTGCATAATCAACTATTAAATTTTTATATAATAGACCACTACTGTCAACGCCAAGAAGTCTTTGGGCGGCACATTATCCCTGTTCCTCTAGAGTTGGCCACTCAGTCTATCATCATCGTCAGAAAACAACGAAAACCACAATTTCCACTTAATCTTACGAACTTTTATTTAATAGTCTTCCAAGCTACTTGTTGCATAAAAACACCACGCAAAACATCAAAATCTTTACCAATTCTGTATTTTAAGCCCTCATTAAGCTGCAAGCAATTTCCTAACACACCATTCAGAGAGGCTCCAATTCGCCAGCGCCTAAAAACGTTGAAAAGAGCGAGCTCGAAATGAAAAGCTTCGTGTAGCGAGAGGTCATTGTTCGCCAGACAATAGTTCTCAAATATTAATTTCGGTGGCATTAATATAGATGTAGGGTACTTTTTAATTTCCATCGAGCGCCAATACGAGGCTCGCAAGTCTCGCAACACGAACGAATGTTGATTACTTTTTAGAGTATATAGAGTCGAAACTTGGGACGGAGTTTGTATTACATAGGCACGGTATGAAATGGCTCTTCTGTAAAATTTTAGGGCTCATTGGATTCGCTTGGCGGCGTTTCAACGCCCCGGAACAAAGTAGTCAGCCCAAGATTTTTATAGTAAGTGCTTTATACCTAGGGACGAGATAGTAGGCAGCGGGTAAGCATAACCTGCCCGTTAGCCGTCTGATATGTAAGTATAGCAAATTATGAATACAAAGTACCTACAATCTTTGATAAATTATATGTCTAGATAGACTGATGGAGCCTAAACGCGTCGAAAAAATAGCGGTTAACAGTTAGCCTCTTATGCACGCACACTATAACAACGACAATGGTGCAACGCGAGTGTAAGACATGGCTGTCACGCACACTAGTATAATAATATTGCGCTGTCATTTTTCGTGCATAAACAGTACGAGACTCTATCTATACATATTATTTATCAAAGCCTACAATATAAAATGATCCACTATAGAATAGTAGCGTAGAAACTTGCGAAACAACATTATTGCGAATTGCGCATCCTCGTCGCGTTCCCAGCCTAGATAAACATTGTTTAATATCTTGATTTCCCAGAAAATCGCGTTTGCTGGTATCAACAAACATCTGGGAAGCTGGTGTTTCTAGAAATAAATCGAGGTTTAGACAACTACACAGATGTAGATGAAATAAGATTAGTTACTGATAGTTGGATGGAGTCATGGAGTGTATAATGTACATATGTAAGTACAGGGTTACGCTGGACGGCTGAACTAAGTCGTAAGGAGATCATTTTACTCATCATTGTGAACAGCTTTTACATGAAAGCAAAAAATCAGCTTCGACAAACGCCAAACAATTTAAAAAAAAAATTGTTTACAGTCTACAGGTGTTTTTTTTATGTCGAATTCGTGAGCAATATCTTAAGGGGTCATTAAACTGCACATCGTCCCTTCTATAACCACATGGTCTAATAACTTCAGGTTAGCTGTCTTCAAACACAGCAATGTGGCCAAACACCTATAGCTCGCCATACCCACAAAACATAAAAAAACGCCTGATATTACAAACTTGAGGTTTTATCACTACACGTTGTAAATTGTAATCTTCAAGTACGTGGTGTTAAGTTCATGTCTCCCTGAGTAATACGAGTAGTATTCTTTGGTTCATGTTATCAAGCCATATTATGTGGTCGAATATCGATGCGTTATTGAGCAATCGAGTGAGATATAATTCATTGAGCATCTGCCTTGAGCATTGCCGATAACGCATTTGGCCATAAACCTGATACCGGTCGTCCGCAGCCCCCACTTAACCTAATATAATATATAATATAATATAATGTTTCTCATTATGAAGATAATAATTATATTTTGATCATAATATTGAAGTTCGATGTATGGGCATACAGAATAACATGGTACTATGTACTATGGGATTCATAAATAGGTACTTTTATATTGGTTGATAACAATCTAGGTATCTGGAGTTTTGTCGGGAACACGGAAAAATCATGCCGCACCATTCTATTATTTCCTCAAACTAGTGTTTTTTCGCGAATTAATGATTATAAATAGTGATGTTTTATTCATTGAGTGTTGAATTACATGCACGAAGCCAAAAACTAAGGAAAAATACTAGATATCTGACCGCACCTCGCCTGATAATGATAAATGACGGTGTGGTGTGGAATTTTCGGCGGGAACACGGAAAAAACATGTTGTTGCATTCTATTATTTCCTTAAACTAGTGTTTTTTCGCTAATTAATGATTATAAATGGTGGTGTTATATTCATTGAGTATTGAATTACATGCACGAGTGTGGGCAAGTGATATAATGTGGTGAAACATGTCTTTTCGTATTGTTTTCAAAGCGCCGTAAAAGCCCATAGTAAAGTCGCCACAACTTTACTAGGGCATGACTTACAACTCGACTGACTAATTTCGTGTGACTGATTGTGATTTTATGACTTATTTATATATTTGACTTGACACTTTCTATACCTGAAAATTCATAATACTTAACACTGGCTGAATGCACAAATTGCGAAGCTAAAACTAAGAAAAAAAAACTAGGTATCTGATCGCACCTCGTCTGATTGTGATAAATGACATTCTGTAAATGACGGTATGTGATCGATAGTAAGCACACAAGTAGATATGGCCCAAATGCTCTTAGAGGATAGGCCTAAGTCCAGCAGTACAGACTATTCAAAAGGTTAATTAAGCTATGGCTCCCTCATAATGTTTTCCTTCACCAGCAGCTCAAGTTTATTGTTGGGATTTGAACACGCGTGCTACCAAAAGCGCCAAACTTTTCGACGCGGTCTATAAATAGGTACTCCTGAATCACAGATTCTTAATCAATTCGTTTCCCATATTTTATATCGGCCATGTTTAGCTAACTAAGGGCTTGTTAGTAATAGTTTTGTTCATTTTTATATTGTATCTTTACAGCAACGCATTTCTGATTTGTGCCTACAACTCTTCAGGCTTATCAAGAAGTTCATGTACCTAGAATATAATTTAGTTAAATTTTTATTTATTGATACACAAAACAGAACATAGTCAAAACATATACATTATTAGCTAGGTATAATTTCGAGCCAGACTATGTGCCTAAGCATGTGTAAACAGCATGATTAATTAATGAAACCTTTATAATTCCGAAGCAATGGTTACCAACATTAAAAAAAATAATCTAATATAATGTCATCAAATGCATGTTTCTATTCGTGTTTCTACTTCGGGGACCTGGGGATGTCCTTAAACTGCAACCAGACCCAACGGAGGACGGGCAGCAGCGTCCTCTTAGCACCATTTGGTGACCATTCTGCGATCCCCAAGCCGCCTGCCAAGTGTGGGGATAATGGCAACATCCCTCTAAGAGGGAGACCTTCGTCCAGCAGTGGACATTTTATGACTGACGACGACTCGTGTTTAATACAAATAAATGTATGTATCTTTATCTTTCTTTCTTTGTAGCATAATATGCACAAATGTACAATACATTTATTTTATGACTATTCTTCCTTATTACAAAAATCCTTGCTACAAATTGTTCCTCGAAATCCAAGCATTAGCGCGGTAGGTATAAGTATAATTACTAGCTATAACTATAACCACTTATTTATCGCATTTCGTTAGTCTGAAACGGGTCACAAAACTCGCGAACCGTGAGTCCGGTCGTAAACAACGTAGCATGGGACTTAATTTAATTTAAAATGCAGTAGGTGTTCACCTACATATGCATTTTGTCGAGATTTGAAACGTTTTGTTTGTTTCGTATTTTTTTTTATTTTCTATCGAACCAGCGCGCCTTAAGGGCCTTGTTTTAAAAAAATCACGTGCAGTCATAGCAGTTTTTTGACGGTTTTTTAAAGTTTGTTTTCCCAAAAAAAATATTTGTAGCTATAAGGTGTGAGAAGTGAATTAACGCTTTTGTAGTCTTTCTAAAAAATATATGTAATAATAGTAGTAATTAATTAATTTCGGATATTATCCATATAAAATACAAATCATTAGTTACAAAATAAAAACTAACAAATACCTCTATTTTTACACATTAAAACAATTTTAATAATTCATTTTAAACAAATTCAGCACGAAAATTTAGTCACTTGTTTATTAGTTTACATATATTAGTTTGTCTCGAACTAACTTTACGAAGCTCTTAAGTTTTGAAAATGTATTTATATTATGATTGTAATAAATTAAAAATAGGTCTGAATCCTCAAGAATCGAATCTTGACATGCACAAATCTGCGTAACTGCCATATGTTTGTTCGCTAAATGTGGCCCTATCTCATTCAACTTTAGAATAATAATTAATCGCAGTAAAAAATTTGCTTGAAACATGTATGTGCGCGGCCTTAAGAGGGAATCCGGTCTGCGGTTCTACATACTAAAAAAACAGCTGTTCCATACAAAAACGTTCATCGATCTTGGACAAAATGTATGGAACAACTGGTTTTTTTTTCGTGATTTCAGTGTTGGCCCCATAGTAAAAGTTGTTCATAATGATGAGTACAATGATATCCTAGAAGGATAACGGTGTTCAAACTAACACCCGGTAGTAATCTCCCTTCTATTGACAGTAGCAGAAGTTTTCAGCTCCTGGGTCCTACCGTTCGGACCACAGAAAAGCGAAAGCCCTACTTAGGTAGAAAGGCTGACAAAACAATGTTAAATTGCAATTGTATGGAAAACCGCTGTCGCCAGATTCACGTAATTGTATAGAAACGACGAAAAAATGCCAATCATTGGTAGCGCATTTGAAGTAAAAGGCTCGAAATGCCATTTTGCAACAGATTAAAATTGATCTAATTACGATGCAATGTGGTTTGGTTTCCTACGCGTCTAGTTAAATTGTCTTTTTGAGTATTCTCAGTTTAAAAACATGTTTATTGGTAGAATAGACATTATGCGGATTTACACTTAACGCCACATTACAATTTACACTTTTACACAATTTACACTTCGTCCAGCAGTGGACGTTTTCTGGCTGACGACGACACTTAATGCCGGCTAGCGCGGCCCGTCATATTTCCGTTCTATTCACTTCTCTCTTCCGTGGTTCGGACCGATACTTATTGAAAACTTATCCAGGCCCTCTAGCACGCGCCGAGGTCTAATTGGTCTTTCCCCGCGCGGGAAAGTGATAAAGTTAGAATATGGATACGACTGTCTCGTTTTCGCGACAGACGTTTATCACGGCTCGCGTGCTAGGCGGGCTGTACAGCGCAATTGTTCCTGTCCTGCTTGACTTAAGAACGTCCTCTCACTTCTGTATTTGTTCTCGTTGTTTCCTTTGTCACCTGTCAGCTACTCGTACCTCCGTGTTTTTTAGTAACCTACCTTGGTCCGTACCCTATTTACCATGTCACGGTCTGCGAGGAATTTCATTTGGCGTTCTGTCTCCTATCTAAGCTCGTAGTCCGACGTGGTTAAGCCTCACTCTATTCCTAGTTTGGAGTAAAAATAACTAAGTGAGCTATTTTTCGGTAGACAGCAATATATTTCTGCAATTTGTGATGTGTTAATTTTAAGAAAAGACCAAATATTTCGATTGATATGGCATCGATTTCCTCCAGTTTCATCAAACTGCATGCATTGAATATTGGTTGCAAAAGCCGAGCCGAGAGAATAGGGTAGATGACTGATGTTTATATCGTTGAAACCAATAGCTTTGATGAAGAATTTAAGTAAATATAGTATGTTTATTGAAAAATATATTTAAATCGGTTAATAATGTTCAGATATATGAGCGTTTAAAGTTTTTGTTGGAGACAACTCTGTCCCTTTCCCACAAAACAAAAAATGACGTCACGCCTTACTTGTCAGAATAGAATTTATATGGCGTACAGAGAAGTGACGTCACGATTTGCTGTTTCGCCTCTCTGTCTAGCATGATATTAAAATGCTTATAAGTTGCTTATTTTTGATCAGATTTTCATGTTCTTTTCATTAATCAGCTATATTTATGGGCCACATTTTAATAGGACAATAAAAAAAACAGTCATCTAGCCTATTGGGCTTTGAGTGAAGCCTAGCAACGATGGAGTATGATGCTAATTATTAGTGTGTTAAAGAACTTCAGGTGCCTAAAAACTATACAATGTGTAACAACAAGGTTCAACAATACTGAAGGGCATGTATGTACTCATCATTATGAGCAACTTTTACTATGGGGCCAACCTAGGAATCGTGAAAAAAATAGCTGTTCTATAGCTGATAAGTTGTACAAAAAGTGAATTGTCCTTGGACAAATTGTATGGGACAGCTGATTTACTTTCGCGATTTCAGGGTTGGCCCCATAGTAAATGTTGTTCATAATGATGAGTACATACATACCTACCTTTCAGTTTGTTGAACCTTTTTGTTACACGTTATACAATGTGTAACAAAAATAACCAACAATACTAAGTAAAAACAGCTGTTCCATTCATTTTGTCCAACTTTGTCCATGAACTTTGTATATGAAACAGCAGATTTTTATTTCGTGATTTCAATGTTGGCCCCATAGTAAAAGTTGGTCATATTAATGAGTATATACATGCCCTTCAGTATTGTTGAGCCTTTTTGTTACACATTGTATAATGGCTAAACAAAATGTACATTTTATAAGGTTTTACGAATTCGCCTCAAACGTTTGCAAAGTTTCCTCACCATTTCCTTAGTTCTTCAAGTCTATACAGTGTGTAACAAAAAGGTTCAACAACACTGAAGGTTATGTATGTGTGTACTCATCATTATGAACCACGTATACTATGGGGCCAATCTTGAAATCGAGAAAAAAGAAACAGCTGTTTCATACAAAAAGTTCATTGACCTTGGACAAAATGTATGGAACAGCTGGTTTTTTTCGCGATTTCACGATAGTAAAAGTTGATAATTATGAATATATACATACCCTTTAGTATTGTTGAACCTTTTGTTACACATTGTATATGCATCATGTCAAGGCTCGCGTACGTTTAGCATACTTAATAACGTATATAAAATGATGTTTAATGTGTTTTACTGGCATATACCTAAAACAATAGCCAATTTTAGGTCCTTCGAGCTTGTCGTTGCAACGATCCAACTCGATAGGCCATAACTTTACTTAATCTGCCTATCGGAACTTGACCCTCGGCATTACTTGGAGCTAGCTTAAGTCGTGTCATGAGTCGCCAAGTTAACGTTATCTGGATAAGTTAGAGTTAAGTTAGAGCTATTCGTGTCGAAAGCTCGCTTGGCTCGCGGCACAGATAATGCAACTTGACACGCGAAACTTAGGTACGTAACCGTGTATAGGATTGTAGATAAGGGTGCTGGAAAAGACCGAAAAGATATACCTTTGTCCTTTTCGATATAAATTACACAATCGCTATCTTGTAGCTATTGCTTATTTACTCTGTGCCTGTAGCACAGAACAAATAATAGTACTATGTACAGAAGAGTCACTTCCATAGAAAACGCGCATATATTAAGTTGAACGAACGAACCACAATATACTGTGACCACAATATGCTGTTTACAAAGAAAATGACAAAAAATTGTATGTTTCACAAAAATTCGATCTTGAAAAATAAACAAAAAAAACAATAATGTTGTTGTTTTTACTTACCTTAATCGAATAGTATTTTATGTATCTCTATATACAGGGTGTTAGTTTGAACACCGTTATCCTTCTAGGATATCATTGTACTCATCATTATGAACAACTTTTACTATGGGGCAAACCCTGAAATCACGAAAAAAACAGCTGTTCCATACAAAAAGGTTCATCGATCTTGGACAAAATGTATGGAACACCTGTTTTTTTTACGTGATTTCAAATTCAAATTCAAATAATTGATTTTCAGACTTAGTCCGTAATAAGATTCACATTAAAACATTATATAAAATATATCACTAAATTAAAAAAAAAAAACAATAATAATCAAATAAAGTAATTTTAATATTGGTACAATGTCAGTGAGTCAAAATAATAATAATCATCAGCAGAGCATGTCCGGAATATGCATGTGCGTTCGGGGTTGGCCCCATAGTAAAAGTTGTTCATAATGATGAGTACAATGATATCCTAGAAGGATAACGGTGTTTAAACTAACAGCCTGTATATATTAGCTTATTAATTTATTGGCTAGGTAATTTAAGTATTAGTATTGTAATTTTAAAAAATTTAAGTTAAGTTCTATCGGCCTTACTTAAAAAACTGCTCAACCGTTAGTCACTGCTTAAGATGCTCTGCAATCTTCTCTCTGACGTGAAGTTGTACGTGCTAGAAAAGGACAGAGAAGTTTAAGCAGTGACTAAGGTAGAAAAGTTTTTTTAAGTAAGGCCGTCAGTCTGTATCTTGTAGTTATTTAATATTGCACACCCCGTCTTCTATATGTTCTTCAAATCCTTTCCATCCAAAGGTTGCCTGGAAGAGATCGCTTTTAGCTATAAGACCGCCAATTGTAGCACTAGTTTTAAGTCATATACAAATAGAGTGCAAATTAGCTTGCACGTAAAGATTTCAGCATCTAATAAAGATATTGGTGTAACTAATTTTTGATTTGGTTTTTAAGTATTCACTGAAGTATTGTAATTCTATTCTATAAAAAATTAACCAATTTAGAATAACCAGCATAATGTACCTACCTTTTCAGCGTCGCTATAACAATTAAAATATATTGTACTATAATTAAATAAATAAGTAGGTATATCTAAGCACAAAAACTTGAAATTTTAAACAAGGGCTAAATGATTCCAAGTTGCAAATTTGCAAAACTTATGGCAGAAACTTTTCACACAAAACATGTATACTAAGTTTAATGAAGAGAAAATCTCAGATTTGATTTAAATGCAGAGAGCTCTTAATAAACTTGAGAACTTTAGGTGGCTTAATACAATGACAAGAAGGATCAAAACCTACCGAATCTTGTAAAATATACAATATACACTGAAAACTCGCATCGGTTATTCTAGTTTTAGCTACCGTAGTTTCGCCTGTTTATCTACATTAATATAACTTTTGAAGAAAAAAAAACATTGAAATCGAACATATTTTCAAGGGCAACGGAAAAGTCGAAACTTAATTGCGAGAAAGAAGATCGACTCGATAAAACATTTAATAAAAGATTACACTCAAAAGTATGTTTTTCGTCGCTTCCTATGTGATTCCAAAGAAAAACAGTACACAGTAGAGTACTTTTAATTTATGAATTCGGGAAAACGAAATTAAATTTAGTTTTGTACATGTTTTATACATTACAACTAATGTCTGAAAAACCTCATAAATTTAAGTTTTACATGCAATAATGCATGCGTAAGCGCCAAATTTTTGCTAGGCTATATGTGATCCTATTTGCTCCTATATAAGAGCGACGATCGACTACAGTAACAAACGAGCAAAGCATATTTCAATCCACAGAGTTAGTTCAATCAGCACTCACGCGCCGTAAACTTATATACCTAAGTCAGACACTATATTTTTTAAACATTGAATACTATTCTTTTTAACTCCAAGAGCCTAAGCTCGAAATCTCTAAATATTAAGAGGAAGGTTCTCAATTTAATCCGTTTTTTTTTGTACAGGGTTATTGCTAACTAGCCAAAAACATCTTGAGATCACCTTCTTTACAGCATAAAAACAACTTTTATTTCATGATTTTGCGAAAAAAACAGCTGTTACATACTTTGTGTCGTGAATAAATGAACATTTCAATCACAGAAAAGAGAAAAGATATATTGATTTCATAGAAAATTGCCTATTCACAAAATGTATAGAAACAGCAGATTTTTGTTTAATTTCAGGGTTGTTCCTAAGTAAAGGTTGGTAAAAGCTATTCATAATGACGAGTAAAATATCCCCTTTCCACTTAGAATACCCCTAGGTACCCAATAAATATAATATTAAATACTTACTAATAAGAACGTCAGTGGGTTTCAACCCTAAAACTAGTTATGCCACCCTTTATTTTCATAAAGCTTCATATTTCAAGCTCTTGACACAGTTTTTCCATTACCACTGTCATTCACAAATTGCGGGGTTCTCGGCTAGCCTCCATTTTCATTAGCCGACCGCCCTAGCGAGCTGGTTTTGACAAGCGTTCGTTTTATTCATTTTCCTTCTTTCGAAAGTAAAGCTTGAAGTATAACAGTAAACAAAAGTTTGTGAAAGCATTTCCGTCATGGAAATAGAATAAGCTATAATAGCTGGCTAAGTGGTACTAACCTAGCTAGCTAAGCTAAGCTAGCTAGTACCATATCGACTTATTGACACGAACAAGTAACTTTTTCAAAAAAAAACAACCGACTTCAAATTAATATGGGACCACCTCGGGTGTATACCATTTGAAATAAAAAAAAAAACTAAATCGGTCCACAATTGACGGAGTAATCGGTGACCTGAACAAACATGAAAAAAAAATACATACGTACCGCCGAACATCCTCGTTTTTTGAAGTCTGTAATTTTTTTTATTGACGGTCTCAAAAATTCTTATTTTAGCATGTGAAGGCAAATTTGCATGTCATGATAGAGATGTAGTATAACCGTCCTAAGCATAAAACACTAAATCTTATTTAAAACCTATTTTTCACATCACCTGCTCGACAATGTCTAATTAATTACATATCATGCAACCTCAACGTAAAGTAAAGCTTTATCAGTTGTCTGGAACTCGCTAAGGAATAAAGTGATTTGAATTTCGAACGTCAAATTCGTGTGGTAACTCGTGGAAAACTCTAATTAAGGGAGTTTTGGCGGGAACACGGAAAAATCATGTCGTTGCATTCTATTATTTTCTTAAACTTGTGTTTTTTCGCGAATTAATGATTAAAAATGGTGGTGTTTTATTCATTGAGTGTTGAATTACATGCACGAGTGTGGGCAAGTGATATAATGTGGTGAAACATGTCTTTTCGTGTTGTTTTCAAAACTCCATAGAAGCTCATAGTAAAGTCGCCACAACTTTACTAGGGTATGACTTGGACTCGACTTTGACAAATTTCGTGTGACTTACTGTGATTTCATGACTTATTTTACTTGATGAATACAAATAAATGCGAAAATTCATAAACTTGACACTGGCAGAATGCACAACGTGCGATGCCAATAAATAAGAAAAAAAAAAAAAAAACTAAGTAAAAAGGCATTGTAAAGAGGTTTGTTCGAAAATCGAATAAGCCACCAAAAGCAGATCTCAAAAAAAAAGGCACGTTTACAAAGAATTTGAAACAAAAGACGGTGTTTTTTTTTAAAAAAAAAACTCGTTCACTCCCTTTGTTCACTCCTCGTTCAGCCGTAGACAGACAGAGAAACACAGATAAACATGTTGGTGTCTCTCTCTAAGCATCCCGCAGCTGGATGCGCGCACGACGTGCACGATGCTACAGCACATGCTACAGCACAGCGGCCTTGGCGGGCTGTACAGCATGCAAGATGGTACGTAGAGTGCTTTAGAGAAACACCAAGCCTTAGTAAGTCTTTCCATAACGACTTAGTCAATGTCAAAAAAAACTGAATTTCATTGTGAAAACCAAAGATAATAACTAATTATCTTAATAAGATAACTAGTTCTCCTTAAAACATTATCCAAATAACTATAGGTATACCGAATCAATACTCACTCGAAATATCGGAGCTATTATTAAAATAAAACGTTTTATCATCGCTAGCTTCATATTTTTGCCACCTCATACAATTTGCAAAGACGTTTATTTTTGGATGATGTAAAAATAATTGTCGGGTTCATGAGGGGTCATCCGAAACGTGTCTTCGTCTACGTGACAACCTTAGTCTTAACGAGGCAGCCTCAGGGCTTCGCACACAGTATCCAGTAAGAAAATGTTAGAAAGCAGTAAGATAATTTAATAGTATTTTCACAGCCGCTTGATCGTGCAGTCGTGCAGCTCAATGTTGTTGTTGTAATTTTCTCTTTTCATTTGGAAGAGTCTTGTTTTAGTCTAAGTAAAAAACTTTTTTGACTCTGAGCTAAAGTGATTCGGAATCACTGTTTTATTTTGGAATAGATCTGAAGTAAATTGATGAAGGTGCAACTGCAAGCCATGTTAGCCTATATAGTTAATTAGGAGACAGCTCGACGGTCGCCGGTTCAAATCAAGACCTCTAAGCTTGCTTAGGTTTAGCAGTGGACTATTAAAAAGGCTTATTATGCTACGGTGAACCGGCATCAAAAACTTCCGAAACCTAATTTTATTAGGATCTCTAGGTAAAATATTTAGGGATGTCCTTCGAAGTATTCCTTATTTCTAAACTCGTCTTCACGTTCAATTCTCATAGTATGGTAGGTAACCTTGCAGAAATATTTACTAAATATTATTATATTATTTACTAAATATTATAATATATATATATACATAAATAAATATTGATGTATGTATTATTTAGTTTATATGTGATTGTGCTTTTGTGTTTCTTCTTAGCATATTGATTGCATTTATTTCTACTACATTTACCTACTTTATTTTCCTTTTGTGTGTGTGTGTCGCATGTTAGCGTAAGCATCACTGTCTATTAGTGATAACCTTTATTGGCCTATATGTGCTCATTATAATGTTTTTTCTTTCCCCGTAAGAAGGCTGTTGGTTGTCCAAATAAAATAAAATAAAATATATCTTACTGCTTTAAGTAAACTGTGTGTCAGACATTCTGCTCCAAGCATTTGTTCCTTAATTATGTGAAGCGAGAATTTGTTCTTAGCTTCGTCTGAATCCAGGTTTTAAATCTATTTTCACTATTGTTTCTACAATGGAGAGGTTCCTTGAACAATGAGTGCTTGGAAGTTTTTGCATCACCTTGTTGACCTAGATACCTAGCATATGTACATGACATCTATATAGTTTGTTTACGTTTCGTGCGTAGGTTAGTTGTCGCCACTGGCTTTGTTCTTGATAGGTATAAATTAGAAAAATCCCCAATTGCAAAAAATATATAAAATTCTTAATAATATAATGCTTTGCTGGTGTGCAAATAAAGATGTATTGTATTGTGTACATACTTAATACAAGTTACCAGTAGCGGGAGCAAAGACAGTAGCAACAACTAGTGAGAAGCGAGTTAATTATAACTTATCCCATTGAAACAAATAAGTACCTATGATGTTAACAGCACATACGATAGACAGATAAAAACATAAGGTGTGAAATCATGCGTGTTACTTCGAAAGTTAAAATGGACAACGCTTACGTGTATAAAGTGAGACTCCAAAAAACAAAGATACTCGTAAAATCACTCAATGATCATAAATGTCCGTTTTATATTATAAAATTAAACCATAATCCCGAATAATAAAAAACATACGTGTAAAATAGTAGACTGAAATAATAGTAGATTGTTACACAAGGGGCTAAAATCACCCATTATGTACGAGTTAGTTTTACGATCGAGCTTTAGCGAGGGAGTAAAAGAAGAGTTGTATTGAGTTGTTGTTACACTCTACTTTTCACTACGATTGCGAGAAAATAAAATAATGAAAATACCAAAATGCTTTGTGACTTTGACGTCAACAGATTGAAAATTATTTATTTTCCTTTTTCTTCCATCTGCAAATTAGGGTCTCCATTCTTACTAGACAATGACAATATCACTATTATAATTATTGTAAAATAAATTACGGTTATTTTTTTTCTTTTCTTTCTTTCTTTTTTAATTTCTTCTGTAGCCACAACTTTGATTATATAGAGAGAGAGAGCTCTCTCTCTCTATAATCAAAGTTATATAGCTCTCTAGCTATCCTCCAGGAGCCGCAACGATGCACGTAACATAGAGTTTATTTCTCTATGGCTGCACGCATTCTACCAAAGAGATCGCCGCTTTTATAACCGGTGTGAAGTTGGCAGCCAAACCTAGCTGCCTATAATACGACCAAATTAAGATGACCTTTTTTGTGAAGTTAGCAGCCAACGTGATTACGACCTAAAATCGCCTGAAAACTTCAACAACCATATTGCAGGGGGCTTCAGAAATGTGTAAATTATCATAATAGCCTCTAAAACATATAAATCTAGTAATGAGAAAACATAAAAGCAGAGAAATATTACAACAATTTGATGCTATTCCTGGTCATTAAATATGCAATAAAACCTACTGAAAAGGCATTAACAATGTATAAGCTTTCAGACAATTACTATTTCAGGCCCGTTAATTAGGTACTTAGCCCTGAAACGTAGTCACAAGAATTTGCGAATGGTGTTTTGATCAGGCGCATATGGCGTGATGGATTACGCCATGTAAACTTCTGAAATACTGAAAAGCTACTAAGGCACAGCATTAACAGGTGCATAAGCTAATTGATATAATCAGTGAGACAATGGTTTTTTTAGTTTCAGGCCCCGAAATGACTTGGTGAATTTTTCTGTTCTAGTTTGTGATTTTTTTCTCTGTAAATCTCTCTTAAAACACCTCACGGACCCTAAAATATCTGAATTTCTCTGATGATTATAGAAGCCTATAAACATAGCTTTGATACTGGAGGCAAGCCAACCTGGCAGATTGACTACAACACACCGACATTTACAGCTGAAAATTCAAACCTTACGATAATTTCGTGTGTTAAATTGGCTGCTGGTGATTTTATTCCTTCTAGCTCCCAAAATCCGCCTCAAAACCTATTTAATTAATAACAATAATGTATGGACTGACGAATTAACACAATTTCAGCTTAGGTTTTCACATAAATTAACCCTTAAATAGTCACTTGAAAATTGCAATTAGATATTTTGATCTAGCGTACGGGTACGGTGGATCACGACCTTTAAAGCTTTGAATTTCTGTAAACTTTCTACGGCGTAGCATTAACAGGTGTATAGTCTGATGGATAAACCAGTGAGACAATGGTTTATTTAGTTTCAGGCCCCGAAATGACTTGGTGAATTTTGCTGTTCTAGTTTGTGATTTTTTTCTCTGTAAATCTCTCTTAAAACACCTCACCGACCCTAAAATATCTGAATTTCTCTGATAATTATAGAAGCCTATAAACATAGCTTTAATACTGGAGGCAAGTCAACCTGGCAGATTGACTACAACACACCGACATTTACAGCTGAAAATTCAAACCTTACGATAATTTCGTGTGTTAAATTGGCTGCTGGTGATTTTAGTCCTTCTAGCTCCCAAAATCCGCCTCAAAACCCATTTAATTAATAACAATAATGTATGGACTGACGAATTAACACAATTTCAGCTTAGGTTTTCACATAAATTAACCCTTAAATAGTCACTTGAAAATTGTAATTAGATATTTTGATCTAGCGTACGGGTACGGTGGATCACGACCTTTAAAGCTTTGAATTTCTGTAAACTTTCTACGGCGTAGCATTAACAGGTGTATAGTCTGATGGATAAACCAGTGAGACAATTTTTTATTTTAGTTTCAGGCCCCGAAATGACTTGGTGAATTTTGCTGTTCTAGTTTGTGATTTTTTTCTCTGTAAATCTCTCTTAAAACACCTCACGGACCCTAAAATATCTGAATTTCTCTGATGATTATAGAAGCCTATAAACATAGCTTTGATACTAGAGGCAAGCCAACCTGGCAGATTGACTACAACACACCGACATTTACAGCTGAAAATTCAAACCTTACGATAATTTCGTGTGTTAAATTGGCTGCTGGTGATTTTAGTCCTTCTAGCTCCCAAAATCCGCCTCAAAACCTATTTAATTAATAACAATAATGTATGGACTGACGAATTAACACAATTTCAGCTTAGGTTTTCAAATAAATTAACCCTTAAATAGTCACTTGAAAATTGCAATTAGATATTTTGATCTAGCGCACGGGTACGGTGGATCACGACCTTCAAAGCTTTGAATTGCTGAAAACGTTCTACGGCGTAGCATTGACAGGTGTATAATCTGATGGATAAACTAGTGAGAATATTTTTTTTTTAGGTTCAGGCCCCGAAATGACTTGGTGAATTTTGCTGTTCTAGTTTGTGATTTTTTTCTCTGTAAATCTCTCTTAAAACACCTCACCGACCCTAAAATATCTGAATTTCTCTGATGATTATAGAAGCATATAAACATAGCTTTGATACTGGAGGCAAGCCAACCTGGCAGATTGACTACAACACACCGACATTTACAGCTGAAAATTCAAACCTTACGATAATTTCGTGTGTTAAATTGGCTGCTGGTGATTTTAGTCCTTCTAGCTCCCAAAATCCGCCTCAAAACCTATTTAATTAATAACAATAATGTATGGACTGACAAATTAACACAATTTCAGGTTAGGTTTTCACATAAATTAACCCTTAAATAGTCACTTGAAAATTGCAATTAGATATTTTGATCTAGCGTACGGGTACGGTGGATCACGACCTTTAAAGCTTTGAATTTCTGTAAACTTTCTACGGCGTAGCATTAACAGGTGTATAGTCTGATGGATAAACCAGTGAGACAATGGTTTATTTAGTTTCAGGCCCCGAAATGACTTGGTGAATTTTGCTGTTCTAGTTTGTGATTTTTTTCTCTGTAAATCTCTCTTAAAACACCTCACGGACCCTAAAATATCTGAATTTCTCTGATGATTATAGAAGCCTATAAACATAGCTTTGATACTGGATGCAAGCCAACCTGGCAGATTGACTACAACACACCGACATTTACAGCTGAAAATTCAAACCTTACGATAATTTCGTGTGTTAAATTGGCTGCTGGTGATTTTAGTCCTTCTAGCTCACAAAAGCCGCCTCAAAACCCATTTAATTAATAACAATAATGTATGGACTGACGAATCAACACAATTTCAGCTTAGGTTTTCACATAAATTAACCCTTAAATAGTCACTTGAAAATTGTAATTAGATATTTTGATCTAGCGTACGGGTACGGTGGATCACGACCTTTAAAGCTTTGAATTTCTGTAAACTTTCTACGGCGTAGCATTGACAGGTGTATAGTCTGATGGATAAACTAGTGAGACAATTTTTTTTTTAGTTTCAGGCCCCGAAATGACTTGGTGAATTTTGTTGTTCTAGTTTGTGATTTTTTTCTCTATAAATCTCTCTTAAAACACCTCACCGACCCTAAAATATATGAATTTCTCTGATGGTTATAGAAGCCCATAAACATAGCTTTGATACTGGATGCAAGCCAACCTGGCAGATTGACTACAACACACCGACATTTACAGCTGAAAATTCAAACCTTACGATAATTTCGTGTGTTAAATTGGCTGCTGGTGATTTTAGTCCTTCTAGCTCCCAAAATCCGCCTCAAAACCTATTTAATTAATAACAATAATGTATGGACTGACGAATTAACACAATTTCAGCTTAGGTTTTCAAATAAATTAACCCTTAAATAGTCACTTGAAAATTGCAATTAGATATTTTGATCTAGCGCACGGGTACGGTGGATCACGTCCTTTTAAGCTCTGAATTGCTGAAAAGTTACTGAGGCGTAGCATTAGTTGCTACTTAGGTAATTTCAGTTGCTGATTTTCTTATGATAAAATGATTTAGCCACTTTATGTCATAGCTCATATTGTAGGTAAGAATACAAGCTTACATGCAGCGTTTAATTTTTAGCATGATTCGTTATTTAAAAGGCTTTTCTGACCTACTTAATAAAACTAAGCTTGGGAAAAAATATCAAGAGTTTGCCACAGGCGATTTCAGTTGGTGATTTTCTTATGATGGTATGATTTTGCCACTTTTTGTCATTGCTTATATTGTTGGTAAGAATACAAGCATTCATGCAGCATTACATTTTCAGCATAACTCGTTATTTAAAAGGCTTTTCTGACCTACTTAATAAAACTTAATTTCGGAAAAAATATCAAGAGTTTGCTACTAGGCGATTTCAGTTGCTGATTTTCTTATGATTGTATGATATTGCCACTTTTTGTCAGTGCTCATATCGTTGGTAAGAATACAAGCTTTCATGCAGCATAAATTATTTAGCATGATTCGTTATTTAAAAGGCTTTTTTGGCCTAATTAATAAAACTACATTTCGGAAAAAATATCAAGAGTTTGCTTCTAGGCGATTTCAGTTGCTGATTTTCTTATGATGGTATGATTTTGCCACTTTTTGTCATTGCTCATATTGTTGGTAAGAATACAAGCTTTCATACAGCATAAAATTTTTAGCATGATTCGTTATTTAAAAGGCTTTTCTGACCTACTTAATAAAACTTAATTTCGGAAACAATTTCAAGAGTTTGCTACTAGGCGATTTCAGTTGCTGATTTTCTTATGATAGTATGATTTTGCCACTTTTTGTCATTGCTCATATTGTTGGTAAGAATACAAGCTTTCATGCAGCATTAAATTTTTAGCATGATTCGTTATTTAAAAGGCTTTTCCGACCTACTTAATAAAACTAAATTTAGGAAACAATTTCAAGATTTTGCTACTAAGGCGATTTCAGTTGCTGATTTTCTTATGATGGTATGATATTGCCACTTTTTGTCAGTGCTCATATTGTTGGTAAGAGTACAAGCTTTCATGCAGCATTAAATTTTTAGCATGATTCGTTATTTAAAAGGCTTTTCTGACCTACTTAATAAGAATAAATTTCGGAAAAAATATTAAGAAATTGCCACAGGCCATTTCAGTTGCTGATTTTCTTATGATGGTATGATTTTGCCACTTTTTGTCATTGCTCATATTGTTGGTAAGAATACAAGCTTTCATGCAGCATTAAATTTTTTGCATGATTCGTTATTTAAAAGGTATTTTTGGACTAATTAATAAAACTAAATTTCGGAAAAAATATCAAGAGTTTGCTACTTAGGCGATTTCAGATGCTGATTTTCTTATGATGGTATGATTTTGCCACTTTTTGTCCCCTCTCATATTGTTGGTAAGAATACAAGCTTTTATGCAGCATTCAATTTTTAGCATGATTCGTTATTTAAAAGGTTTTTTTGGCCTAATTAATAAAACTAAATTTCGGAAAAAATATCAAGAGTTTGCTACTAAGGCGATTTCAGATGCTGATTTTCTTATGATGAAACGTTTTAGCCACTTTCTGTCACAGCTCATATTGTAGGTAAGAATACAAGCTTTCATGTAGCATACATTTTTAGCATGATTCGTTATTTAAAAGGCTGTTCTGACCTACTTAATAAAACTAAATTTCGGAAAAAATATTAAGAGTTTGCCACAGGCCATTTCAGTTGCTGATTTTCTTATGATGGTATGATTTTGCCACTTTTTTTCATTGCTCATATTGTTGGTAAGAATACAAGCTTTCATGCAGCATTAAATTTTTTGCATGATTCGTTATTTAAAAGGTATTTTTGGACTAATTAATAAAACTAAATTTCGGAAAAAATATCAAGAGTTTGCTACTAAGGCGATTTCAGATGCTGATTTTCTTATGATGAAACGTTTTAGCCACTTTCTGTCACAGCTCATATTGTAGGTAAGAATACAAGCTTTCATGTAGCATACATTTTTAGCATGATTCGTTATTTAAAAGGCTTTTCTGACCTACTTAATAAGAATAAATTTCGGAAAAAATATTAAGAGTTTGCCACAGGCCATTTCAGTTGCTGATTTTCTTATGATGGTATGATTTTGCCACTTTTTTTCATTGCTCATATTGTTGTTAAGAATACAAGCTTTCATGCAGCATTTAATTTTTAGCATGATTCGTTATTTAAAAGGTATTTTTGGACTAATTAATAAAACTAAATTTCGGAAAAAATATCAAGAGTTTGCTACTAAGGTGATTTCAGATGCTGATTTTCTTATGATGAAATGTTTTAGCCAGTTTCTGTCACGCCTCATCTTTTAGGTAAGTATACAGGCTTTTATGAAGCATAATATTTTTTGCATGACTCAAAAAAAATATGCTTAATATATGCCTGTATACTAAAAAGAAAACCTAAGCTGAAATTGTGTTAATTCGTCAGTCCATACATTATTGTTATTAATTAAATAGGTTTTGAGGCGGATTTTGGGAGCTAGAAGGACTAAAATCACCAGCAGCCAATTTAACACACGAAATTATCGTAAGGTTTGAATTTTCAGCTGTAAATGTCGGTGTGTTGTAGTCAATCTGCCAGGTTGGCTTGCCTCCAGTATCAAAGCTATGTTTATGGGCTTCTATAATCATCAGAGATATTCAGATATTTTAGGGTCAGTGAGGTGTTTTAAGAGAGATTTACAGAGAAAAAAATCACAAACTAGAACAGCAAAATTCACCAAGTCATTTCGGGGCCTGAAACTAATATAAATAATATTCTCACTAGTTTATCCATCAGATTATACACCTGTCAATGCTACGCCGTAGAAAGTTTTCAGCAATTCAAAGCTTTAAAGGTCATGATCCACCGTACCCGTGCGCTAGATCAAAATATCTAATTGCAATTTTCAAGTGACTATTTAAGGGTTAATTTATGTGAAAACCTAAGCTGAAATTGTGTTAATTCGTCAGTCCATACATTATTGTTATTAATTAAATAGGTTTTAAGGCGGATTTTGGGAGCTAGAAGGACTAAAATCACCAGCAGCCAATTTAACACACGAAATTATCGTAAAGTTTGAATTTTCAGCTGTAAATTTCGGTGTGTTGTAGTCAATCTGCCAGGTTGGCTTGCCTCCAGTATCAAAGCTATGTTTATAAGCTTCTATAATCATCAGAGAAATTCAGATATTTTAGGGTCGGTGAGGTGTTTTAAGAGAGATTTACAGAGAAAAAAATCACAAACTAGAACAGCAAAATTCACCAAGTCATTTCGGGGCCTGAAACTAATAAAAATAATATTCTCACTAGTTTATCCATCAGATTATACACCTGTCAATGCTACGCCGTAGAAAGTTTTCAGCAATTCAAAGCTTTAAAGGTCGTGATCCACCGTACCCGTGCGCTAGATCAAAATATCTAATTGCAATTTTCAAGTGACTATTTAAGGGTTAATTTATGTGAAAACCTAAGCTGAAATTGTGTTAATTCGTCAGTCCATACATTATTGTTATTAATTAAATAGGTTTTGAGGTGGGTTTTGGGAGCTAGAAGGACTAAAATCACCAGCAGCCAATTTAACACACGAAATTATCGTAAAGTTTGAATTTTCAGCTGTATTTTTCGGTGTGTTGTAGTCAATCTGCCAGGTTGGCTTGCCTCCAGTATCAAAGCTATGTTTATAGACTTCTATAATCATCAGAGAAATTCAGATATTTTAGGGTCGGTGAGGTGTTTTAAGAGAGATTTACAGAGAAAAAAATCACAAACTAGAACAGCAAAATTCACCAAGTCATTTCGGGGCCTGAAACTAATAAAAATAATATTCTCACTAGTTTATCCATCAGATTATACACCTGTCAATGCTACGCCGTAGAAAGTTTTCAGCAATTCAAAGCTTTAAAGGTCGTGATCCACCGTACCCGTGCGCTAGATCAAAATATCTAATTGCAATTTTCAAGTGACTATATAAGGGTTAATTTATGTGAAAACCTAAAATGAAATTGTGTTAATTCGTCAGTCCATACATTATTGTTATTAATTAAATAGGTTTTGAGGCGGATTTTGGGAGCTAGAAGGACTAAAATCACCAGCAGCCAATTTAACACACGAAATTATCGTAAAGTTTGAATTTTCAGCTGTAAATTTCGGTGTGTTGTAGTCAATCTGCCAGGTTGGCTTGCCTCCAGTATCAAAGCTATGTTTATAGGCTTCTATAATCATCAGAGAAATTCAGATATTTTAGGGTCGGTGAGGTGTTTTAAGAGAGATTTACAGAGAAAAAAATCACAAACTAGAACAGCAAAATTCACCAAGTCATTTCGGGGCCTGAAACTAATAAAAATAATATTCTCACTAGTTTATCCATCAGATTATACACCTGTCAATGCTACGCCGTAGAAAGTTTTCAGCAATTCAAAGCTTTAAAGGTCGTGATCCACCGTACCCGTGCGCTAGATCAAAATATCTAATTGCAATTTTCAAGTGACTATTTAAGGGTTAATTTATGTGAAAACCTAAGCTGAAATTGTGTTAATTCGTCAGTCCATACATTATTGTTATTAATTAAATAGGTTTTGAGGTGGGTTTTGGGAGCTAGAAGGACTAAAATCACCAGCAGCCAATTTAACACACGAAATTATCGTAAAGTTTGAATTTTCAGCTGTAAATTTCGGTGTGTTGTAGTCAATCTGCCAGGTTGGCTTGCCTCCAGTATCAAAGCTATGTTTATAGGCTTCTATAATCATCAGAGAAATTCAGATATTTTAGGGTCGGTGAGGTGTTTTAAGAGAGATTTACAGAGAAAAAAATCACAAACTAGAACAGCAAAATTCACCAAGTCATTTCGGGGCCTGAAACTAATATAAATAATATTCTCACTAGTTTATCCATCAGATTATACACCTGTCAATGCTACGCCGTAGAAAGTTTTCAGCAATTCAAAGCTTTAAAGGTCATGATCCACCGTACCCGTGCGCTAGATCAAAATATCTAATTGCAATTTTCAAGTGACTATTTAAGGGTTAATTTATGTGAAAACCTAAGCTGAAATTGTGTTAATTCGTCAGTCCATACATTATTGTTATTAATTAAATAGGTTTTAAGGCGGATTTTGGGAGCTAGAAGGACTAAAATCACCAGCAGCCAATTTAACACACGAAATTATCGTAAAGTTTGAATTTTCAGCTGTAAATTTCGGTGTGTTGTAGTCAATCTGCCAGGTTGGCTTGCCTCCAGTATCAAAGCTATGTTTATAAGCTTCTATAATCATCAGAGAAATTCAGATATTTTAGGGTCGGTGAGGTGTTTTAAGAGAGATTTACAGAGAAAAAAATCACAAACTAGAACAGCAAAATTCACCAAGTCATTTCGGGGCCTGAAACTAATAAAAATAATATTCTCACTAGTTTATCCATCAGATTATACACCTGTCAATGCTACGCCGTAGAAAGTTTTCAGCAATTCAAAGCTTTAAAGGTCGTGATCCACCGTACCCGTGCGCTAGATCAAAATATCTAATTGCAATTTTCAAGTGACTATTTAAGGGTTAATTTATGTGAAAACCTAAGCTGAAATTGTGTTAATTCGTCAGTCCATACATTATTGTTATTAATTAAATAGGTTTTGAGGTGGGTTTTGGGAGCTAGAAGGACTAAAATCACCAGCAGCCAATTTAACACACGAAATTATCGTAAAGTTTGAATTTTCAGCTGTATTTTTCGGTGTGTTGTAGTCAATCTGCCAGGTTGGCTTGCCTCCAGTATCAAAGCTATGTTTATAGACTTCTATAATCATCAGAGAAATTCAGATATTTTAGGGTCGGTGAGGTGTTTTAAGAGAGATTTACAGAGAAAAAAATCACAAACTAGAACAGCAAAATTCACCAAGTCATTTCGGGGCCTGAAACTAATAAAAATAATATTCTCACTAGTTTATCCATCAGATTATACACCTGTCAATGCTACGCCGTAGAAAGTTTTCAGCAATTCAAAGCTTTAAAGGTCGTGATCCACCGTACCCGTGCGCTAGATCAAAATATCTAATTGCAATTTTCAAGTGACTATATAAGGGTTAATTTATGTGAAAACCTAAAATGAAATTGTGTTAATTCGTCAGTCCATACATTATTGTTATTAATTAAATAGGTTTTGAGGCGGATTTTGGGAGCTAGAAGGACTAAAATCACCAGCAGCCAATTTAACACACGAAATTATCGTAAAGTTTGAATTTTCAGCTGTAAATTTCGGTGTGTTGTAGTCAATCTGCCAGGTTGGCTTGCCTCCAGTATCAAAGCTATGTTTATAGGCTTCTATAATCATCAGAGAAATTCAGATATTTTAGGGTCGGTGAGGTGTTTTAAGAGAGATTTACAGAGAAAAAAATCACAAACTAGAACAGCAAAATTCACCAAGTCATTTCGGGGCCTGAAACTAATAAAAATAATATTCTCACTAGTTTATCCATCAGATTATACACCTGTCAATGCTACGCCGCAGAAAGTTTTCAGAATTTCAAAGCTTTAAAGGTCGTGATCCACCGTACCCGTACGCTAGATCAAAATATCTAATTACAATTTTCAAGTGACTATTTAAGGGTTAATTTATGTGAAAACCTAAGCTGAAATTGGGTTAATTCGTCAGCGCATACATTATTGTTATTAATTAAATAGGTTTCGAGGTGGACTTTGGGAGCTAGAAGGACTAAAATCACCAGCAGCCAATTTAACACACGAAATTATCGTAAGGTTTGAATTTTCAGCTGTAAATGTCGGTGTGTTGTAGTCAATCTGCCAGGTTGGCTTGCATCCAGTATCAAAGCTATGTTTATAAGCTTCTATAATCATCAGAGAAATTCAGATATTTTAGGGTCGGTGAGGTGTTTTAAGAGAGATTTACAGAGAAAAAAATCACAAACTAGAACAGCAAAATTCACCAAGTCATTTCGGGACCTGAAACTAATAAAAATAATATTCTCACTAGTTTATCCATCAGATTATACACCTGTTAATGCTACGCCGTAGAAAGTTTACAGAAATTCAAAGCTTTAAAGGTCGTGATCCACCGTACCCGTACGCTAGATCAAAATATCTAATTGCAATTTTCAAGTGACTATTTAAGGGTTAATTTATGTGAAAACCTAACCTGAAATTGTGTTAATTTGTCAGTCCATACATTATTGTTATTAATTAAATAGGTTTTGAGGCGGATTTTGGGAGCTAGAAGGACTAAAATCACCAGCAGCCAATTTAACACACGAAATTATCGTAAGGTTTGAATTTTCAGCTGTAAATGTCGGTGTGTTGTAGTCAATCTGCCAGGTTGGCTTGCATCCAGTATCAAAGCTATGTTTATAGGCTTCTATAATCATCAGAGAAATTCAGATATTTTAGGGTCCGTGAGGTGTTTTAAGAGAGATTTACAGAGAAAAAAATCACAAACTAGAACAGCAAAATTCACCAAGTCATTTCGGGGCCTGAAACTAAAATAAAAAATTGCCTCACTGGTTTATCCATCAGACTATACACCTGTTAATGCTACGCCGTAGAAAGTTTACAGAAATTCAAAGCTTTAAAGGTCGTGATCCACCGTACCCGTACGCTAGATCAAAATATCTAATTACAATTTTCAAGTGACTATTTAAGGGTTAATTTATGTGAAAACCTAACCTGAAATTGTGTTAATTTGTCAGTCCATACATTATTGTTATTAATTAAATAGGTTTTGAGGCGGATTTTGGGAGCTAGAAGGACTAAAATCACCAGCAGCCAATTTAACACACGAAATTATCGTAAGGTTTGAATTTTCAGCTGTAAATGTCGGTGTGTTGTAGTCAATCTGCTAGGTTGGCTTGCATCCAGTATCAAAGCTATGTTTATAGGCTTCTATAATCATCAGAGAAATTCAGATATTTTAGGGTCCGTGAGGTGTTTTAAGAGAGATTTACAGAGAAAAAAATCACAAACTAGAACAGCAAAATTCACCAAGTCATTTCGGGGCTTGAAACTAAAATAAAAAATTGTCTCACTGGTTTATCCATCAGACTATACACCTGTTAATGCTACGCCGTAGAAAGTTTACAGAAATTCAAAGCTTTAAAGGTCGTGATCCACCGTACCCGTACGCTAGATCAAAATATCTAATTACAATTTTCAAGTGACTATTTAAGGGTTAATTTATGTGAAAACCTAAGCTGAAATTGTGTTAATTCGTCAGTCCATACATTATTGTTATTAATTAAATGGGTTTTGAGGCGGATTTTGGGAGCTAGAAGGACTAAAATCACCAGCAGCCAATTTAACACACGAAATTATCGTAAGGTTTGAATTTTCAGCTGTAAATGTCGGTGTGTTGTAGTCAATCTGCCAGGTTGGCTTGCATCCAGTATCAAAGCTATGTTTATAGGCTTCTATAATCATCAGAGAAATTCAGATATTTTAGGGTCCGTGAGGTGTTTTAAGAGAGATTTACAGAGAAAAAAATCACAAACTAGAACAGCAAAATTCACCAAGTCATTTCGGGGCCTGAAACTAAAATAAAAAATTGCCTCACTGGTTTATCCATCAGACTATACACCTGTTAATGCTACGCCGTAGAAAGTTTACAGAAATTCAAAGCTTTAAAGGTCGTGATCCACCGTACCCGTAAGCTAGATCAAAATATCTAATTACAATTTTCAAGTGACTATTTAAGGGTTAATTTATGTGAAAATCTAAGCTGAAATTGTGTTGATTCGTCAGTCCATACATTATTGTTATTAATTAAATGGGTTTTGAGGCGGATTTTGGGAGCTAGAAGGACTAAAATCACCAGCAGCCAATTTAACACACGAAATTATCGTAAGGTTTGAATTTTCAGCTGTAAATTTCGGTGTGTTGTAGTCAATCTGCCAGGTTGGCTTGCCTCCAGTATCAAAGCTATGTTTATAGACTTCTATAATCATCAGAGAAATTCAGATATTTTAGGGTCGGTGAGGTGTTTTAAGAGAGATTTACAGAGAAAAAATCACAAACTAGAACAGCAAAATTCACCAAGTCATTTCGGGGACTGAAACTAAAAAAAAAAAAATTCGCACTAGTTTATCCATCAGACTATACACCTGTTAATGCTACGCCGTAGAAAGTTTTCAGAAATTCAAAGCTTTAAAGGTCGTGATCCACCGTACCCGTGCGCTAGATCAAAATATCTAATTGCAATTTTCAAGTGACTATTTAAGGGTTAATTTATGTGAAAACCTAAGCTGAAATTGTGTTAATTCGTCAGTCCATACATTATTGTTATTAATTAAATAGGTTTTGAGGCGGATTTTGGGAGCTAGAAGGAATAAAATCACCAGCAGCCAATTTAACACACGAAATTATCGTAAGGTTTGAATTTTCAGCTGTAAATGTCGGTGTGTTGTAGTCAATCTGCCAGGTTGGCTTGCCTCCAGTATCAAAGCTATGTTTATAGGCTTCTATAATCATCAGAGAAATTCAGATATTTTAGGGTCGGTGAGGTGTTTTAAGAGAGATTTACAGAGAAAAAAATCACAAACTAGAACAGCAAAATTCACCAAGTCATTTCGGGGCCTGAAACTAAAAAAAAATATTGTCTCACTGGTTTATCCATCAGACTATACACCTGTTAATGCTACGCCGTAGAAAGTTTTCAGAAATTCAAAGCTTTAAAGGTCGTGATCCACCGTACCCGTACGCTAGATCAAAATATCTAATTGCAATTTTCAAGTGACTATTTAAGGGTTAATTTATGTGAAAACCTAAGCTGAAATTGTGTTAATTCGTCAGTCCATACATTATTGTTATTAATTAAATAGGTTTTGAGGCGGATTTTGGGAGCTAGAAGGACTAAAATCACCAGCAGCCAATTTAACACACGAAATTATCGTAAGGTTTGAATTTTCAGCTGTAAATGTCGGTGTGTTGTAGTCAATCAATTTGTCGGCTCCGGGAAACGGGTTTCCTTGTCCGGAGTCCGACGCATAATTTAATATATTGTTAATTATTATAATTATGAATAAATAAATTATTATTATGGGGGAATTATTATTATTATTATTAATCTGCCAGGTTGGCTTGGCTCCAGTATCAAAGCTATGTTTATAGGCTTCTATAATCATCAGAGAAATTCAGATATTTTAGGGTCCGTGAGGTGTTTTAAGAGAGATTTACTGAGAAAAAAATCACAAACTAGAACAGCAAAATTCACCAAGTCATTTCGGGCCTGAAACTAAAAAAACCATTGTCTCACTGATTATATCAATTAGCTTATGCACCTTTTAATGCTGTGCCGTAGTAGCTTTTCAGTATTTCAGAAGTTTACATGGCGTAATCCATCACGCCATATGCGCCTGATCAAAACACCATTCGCAAATTCTTGTGACTACGTTTCAGGGCTAAGTACCTAATTAACGGGCCTGAAATAGTAATTGTCTGAAAGCTTATACATTGTTAATGCCTTTTCAGTAGGTTTTATTGCATATTTAATGACCAGGAATAGCATCAAATTGTTGTAATATTTCTCTGCTTTTATGTTTTCTCATTACTAGATTTATATGTTTTAGAGGCTATTATGATAGTTTACACATTTCTGAAGCCCCCTGCAATATGGTTGTTGAAGTTTTCAGGCGATTTCAGGTCGTAATCACGTTGGCTGCTAACTTCACAAAAAAGGTCATCTTAATTTGGTCGTATTATAGGCAGCTAGGTTTGGCTGCCAACTTCACACCGGTGCTTTTATATAGTTCCATTTTCAAAAATACAATGTTCTTTTTTTTTAACAGAATTAAGTCGACTCTTTATTTATTATTATTCTACTTATGAATAAAGACTTTTTCATTTTTGCAGGCTCGTTGGTGTAAAAGACAATAAAAAAACTTTTGCCCCTGGAGCATAATATGCTAGTTTAATCCCGCTCTGGTGCGCTATAATGACGGACTTTTTGAGCAAGAGGAGCGAAAAACAATGTTGAACACTTGATTACCTTCTATGTGGTCAAGCCATCAGGGTAAATATCTAGCTAACACGTAGTTAATACTAGGTGAAATCGTAAACCGGGGTTAACGTGTTAACGTGGTTTGCTTCTTGTAAATTGATCTTCCTACTAATTCACACCTGTATAGCTTCAGAATATAATAATACGCTTTAAAAATAAAATACAACCGACTTCAACTTCGAATACCGGGATGACATCTTCATATTTTCTAGTAATTTAGATTTAAACCAACTACTGAACCGATTTCGATAAAATTTGTATGGGACCACCTCTGAAGTGTTACTTACCAAACAAAAGAATCATCAAAATCAGATCATAATTGGCGGTGTAATCGTGTAAAAAACATACGGTCGAATTGAGAACATCCTCCTTCTTTGAAGTCGGTAAAAAATGAGACAGGTTCATCCATGAGATTGATTGTAGCGATTAGTGAGATTCTAGCGAAAACTTCTAGCGTTTTTTAAACTGACTGTACTTTTTTTCAAAAAACCAGAATCATGTCCCGTTGACGATAACAGACATGTTATTCAAACATGTTATTCACTATCTGGACACGCACGAAGATTTTAGCGTGTCCGGCAGGCTAATCATGTAACCGTGGGATCGCGATTCGGATACGAGTTGTCAAAATTTTACACCTTGTCACTGTCACAGCTTCACGGTATCACAGAGGTATTTCTCTCGCTATCGTTATCGAACGAATGCATTGATTTCCTTAATTAAGTTAAGCAAATCCGTCGGTCTTTTGGCGTTTCGTCCTGCCCTGCAGGGTCAAATGAGTTTTGGCAGTGACAGTGACAAGTGACAATTTTTGACAACTTGTATCCGAATCGCGATCCCGAAAATTTACATGATAGCCCGCAGATGGCGAAATAAAGACCGATACCAATTTTGAGTTTCACCGGCTGGACACACGCGTGTCCAGCCCCTCGAGTCCACTTGGTGAATAACCCGAAAAATAGCGTAACATACATACAAAAAAACATACAGTCGAATTGAGAACCTCCTTTTTTGAAGTCGGTTTAAAATAATAGTACACGCACTTAAGGCCGGGTATTCCACGTTTCAAGCACATTTTTGAATGAGATCAATCATTAGTCTAAAGCTGTATCAGGTAGGGTCACATTTAGCGGAGCAAAAATATGGCGGTTACGCAGATTCGTGCGTGTCTAACTTCGATTTTTGAAGATTTTCTCCGATTACTTGAAAAGTATAGAAATTAATAACTTTTGAACCACCGAATGCTCTCCAAAATACTATTAACTTATAATACATCTTTTTTTTTATGTGACTATGTGCTGTAATCAGGACATAAAACCGAAAATGGTTTAAAAATAGACATTGTATCGTTATTTTTTTCTATCGAGGAAAGTATAATCAATCGTGTTTTCACCCACAAAAGTTACTAAGACGGATGTTCTTCTCTAACATTTTGTATTTTTGGGCTTTAAATATAGTAATTTGACTAAATCAATTAGATTTTGCGTGAGGCAAATTTGGAAAATACAAGCCTTAAACCTTGTTAAAGGCCTGGGAAAGCACAAACATGTCATGACGCCCTATAATGCTGAATAACTCTACAATAGAGTCACCGCCTGCACCTAATTATAGCTCGTTAATGCATATCGTATTGATCTCTATTAATCATTTCACCAGCCGTCGTTCAACGTTCTAATTTATGGCTCCCGGAGCGATAATAGAATTAAAGTGTTATTTATTAGCGTGCCCTCAGTATGTTAAGTGGCAAATCGACATGGAACGCGGTTCTGTTGTTAAAATGATTTATAGTAAGGCGGATTTTTGGAATTAGCTGTAATTATTAGAAAATTTTACTTTTAAAGCATTACTCGAACATTCGCTTTCGTTGTATCTATTAAATTGGTATACCATACGTCATACTAGCAAGTCATTCATTCTCCCATACCACGCGTAGTACTACACAGCACGCGCAACTATACAATGTGTAAGAAAAAAGTTCAACAATACTGAAGGGTATCTATGTACTCGTCATTATGAACAACTTTTACTATAGGGCTATCATTGAAATCGCGAAAAAAAAACTGCTGTACCATACACAAGTTCAGTAAAACTTGGACAAAATGTTTGGAACAGCTGTTATACAGTAGTTTTTTCATTCATACATAATTACATGTATTGTTGAACCATTTTGTTACACATTCTATAACCGGAGCTGTTTACTTAACTTTTTTTTTGCTTTGTTTACTTTGAAGGATTTAGCTCTTCTCTACATAATCAAACTCCTACATGTAGGATAGTTTGATTAAGACATGTTTCAGACACGCACACTACCGAAATACGCTTGTAAATGAATACGTCCAACACAAGTAAAGCCTGCTCGACTTCGTGAATTGCAAGAACTATAAAACATCTAGGGTAAGTATTCTGAATGAAAACTCAAACCATTGACAAACACGTGAATGAAAGCTGGCGAGGCAGCGAGGCGCCGCGAGTTCACCCACGCAACACCAGCAAGAAGCGGCCGGAAGCGCTGACCGCCGAGTACCTACCGACCGGCTGCTGACCACTCGATCGTCTGAGGGCGGATGTTGCAACCGGCGCAAGACATAAGCAACTACCGGGTTACAATTTTACATAAAATAAATATCGGTGCACATTTCACACAATATGGAAACCAGATAGCTGAGAATACTTAATTACTTATATACTTTGGAAATACATACTTATAATACATACATAAATGCCTTGGGTGGGGATCCAACCCACGCCCTACAGCTCTGAAGGCAGACATGCTACCAACTGAGCTATATAAGGCAGTCCGAGTAATTTTAGATATATAGATCTAGATACTTAGTTGCAATTTCACTTTGTTTAAATGATTCAGATACTTAAAAGATTGCATGTTTTTATATGGTACCCCTGATGTTCCTAAAATTCCAAAGAACTCATTGGTATGGGCCCGGGATTGATCCCAAGAGCTGGTCTCAAACAGGCTCCAGCTAGACTACGAGTAGTCATCTGTAACTTTCTAGAAAAGCACGGCTAGTATAGAATAGGCTAGATAACTGGTTTTTTTAATTGTCCTATTAAAATGTGGCCCATAAATATAGCTGATTAATGAAAAGAAAATGAAAATCTGATCAAAAATAACCAACTTATAAGCATTTTAATATCATGCTAGACAGAAACAGCAAATCGTGACGTCACGTCTCTGTACGCCACATAAATTATATTCTGATTCTGATTATAGGCGTGACGTCATTTTTAGTTTTGTGGGAAAGGGCAGAGTTGGCTCTACCAAAAACTTTAAACGCTTATATATCAGAACATTAATAACCGATCTAAATTATTTTTTCAATAAACATGCTATATTTACTTAAATTCTTCATCAAAGCTATTGATTTCAACGATTTAAACATCAGTCATCTACCCTATTTGTTTGGAATCGTGGACTTAAGACTTCAATAGCTAGTGTAGTGTCTAACATGAAACTTAAATGTTTATAACTTCGTTATTTGTGCACATATTAAAATTTTATTTTCGATGAGTTGTTTTGTTGCGAGTCAGCTCTTTTGTGGGTCAAAAAAAAACATCCATATTCCCTATTATCTTACAACTCGAGTGTCAAGTTATTCTGGTGGCGAGTTACTCTCTTGCACCAATCGTTTAAAAAGGTGTAAGTTGCATATTATTGCGTGACTTGTAACCCAGGGTGGGCGTGTCGTCGTATCAGGGTTATATGAATAAACGACTGAATTATTTATACCCAGCGACAATAATAAGATGAGTGGACGGGAAATAAGCGCTCGGATTTTCCTGACTATATATTGAGCGCCGGCTCTCCACTCGCTTCTGCCTTTGCGATATGCGAGCCGTACGATACGACAATACAAACTTCTAATACATGTACATGTGTTCTCTTTTTGTCATGCAGTAATTCGATTAGCTATCTTTATTTTCCAACAAATGTAATATGCGTACTTTTAGCTAGGTATGCTTGATTGTGTTGTCTTGTTAATTTTGATCGATTTGCAAGCGCTGGGCCCGTCCATTCCATTATCACCGTTGCTGTTTAAACCCAGCTTTGACGCGCCGGCTATGTGATAACTAGACATCGGATTATATGCACTATCAGAATGCCAAAATATGCATGCAAATATGCACTAAAAAAGGGCGAAATATGCATAAAATATGCACAATCAAAAAACATTTGCAACTATAATTTACGACATTATTATTAAAGAATAATAAACTTATTTATTATAATTCTTGTGACAGTACACAATAATATATTTTTCCAGGGTTTCTGCAGCAAACTTATGACTAGACATCGGATTATATGCATTTGCATGTTTGCATATGCAAATGCATATAATTCAATTTTTATAGGGTAATTGCATATTTTGGTACTTTTTCATTGATAGTGCTTATTTCAATAGTTTAAACGTGTGTAGGATGTTGTATTATGTAATCGACACGTCCGCCTCGCACACACTCGGCGAGCGCACTGAATCCGGCGCGGCGACTCGCGAGTGCGACTCGCTCGCTGTGTTCACAGATAAAATAAATATACTATACTGTGGTTCACTCACGCGTCGAACACAATTCAATTGTTTTTGTCTCGCTGTATTTGAATCGTATTTTTATTGAAATAATGCCGCCAGTGAAAAAAACTACCCAGATTTTAACGGAATCTTGGATAAAAAAATATCCAGGTCAATTTACGACTGATGGTACTGTGATTTTCTGCAAGGTTTGTGAAAAGCGAATACCTTCATCAAAAAAAATACCAAATCGATCAACATGTGAGTACTGCTTCGCATTTAGCTGCAAGACAGAAACCTACAAGAAGTCGACAACAACTACTGCCCCATATTTTGACTTCTAATTCGGATACTTCAAAGAAAATAGAATTCAATAAAGATTTATGTGAGTTATTTGTAGCTTGCAATATTCCTTTTCACCAATTAAATAACGAAGTATGCCGAAAATTCCTTAAGAAATATTGCACTAATCAGATAATTCCTGAAGAGTCTACAATTCGAAAAAAACTACCTGTCAACTATCTACGACGAGGTACTTAGTGAAATACGCGCCGATCTCTCGAATAATCTACTATGGATATCAGCTGATGAAACGACAGATTCATGTGGACGATATATAGCAAATCTAATTGTTGGAAAAATTATCTAAAGAGCCCTCCACTCCCCATTTGGTTGCTTGCAAGGTCTTAGAAAAAACAAACCATTCAACTATCGCTCGATTCATAAAAGATTCCATCAGATCACTATTTCCTGATTCTTCTATTGACGAGAAAATATGTGTTTTTGTTTCTGACGCTGCGCCTTATATGGTGAAAGCTGGCCAAGCTCTGAAAGTGTTCTACCCGAAATTGCTTCACATCACCTGTCTAGCCCACGGATTACATCGAGTTGCGGAAGAGATTAGAAACGAGTTCGGGATAGTAAATAAATTGATTTCTTCTACAAAAAAAGTGTTTTTAAAAGCACCATCGCGAGTACAAGCTTATACAGAGCAACTACCAAACGTAGCACTACCCCCAGAGCCAATATTAACACGGTGGGGAACTTGGTTGAAAGCTGCATTGTTTTATGCTGAAAATTTCGAAGCAATAAAGGAAGTTGTCGGAAAATTTGACAGATCAGACGCCATTGCAATCAATTCAAGCCAGCTGGCATTTGAAGATCCTTTAATAAATAAAAAAATTGCTATTATTGCAACACATTTTAGCAATATACCCGATGCAATTGAGAAACTAGAAACTAAAAACTTTCCTCTGTGCCAGTCTTTGGAAATAATAGAAAAAATGATTGAACAGAGTAACGCCCTTCCGAGTTCTCTATCGCAGAAGGTTCGAGGCAAATTGAATGCAGTTTTGTGTAAAAACCCCGGTTTCGAAGGCATAAAGAAAATTGACGCGTTCATCAACGGCACCGGATTAACTCTGCCTGAAGAGGTCTCTACAGAAATGGCGCCAAATTTTAAGTTCTGTCCGGTAACGTCAGTAGATGTTGAAAGGTCATTTTCAGCTTATAAATTAATATTAAGTGACAAACGTCATAAGTTTGCTGCAGAAACCCTGGAAAAATATATTATTGTGTACTGTCACAAGAATTATAATAAATAAGTTTATTATTCTTTAATAATAATGTCGTAAATTATAGTTGCAAATGTTTTTTGATTGTGCATATTTTATGCATATTTCGCCCTTTTTTAGTGCATATTTGCATGCATATTTTGGCATTCTGATAGTGCATATAATCCGATGTCTACTTATGACGTTTGTCACTTAATATTAATTTATAAGCTGAAAATGACCTTTCAACATCTACTGACGTTACCGGACAGAACTTAAAATTTGGCGCCATTTCTGTAGAGACCTCTTCAGGCAGAGTTAATCCGGTGCCGTTGATGAACGCGTCAATTTTCTTTATGCCTTCGAAACCGGGGTTTTTACACAAAACTGCATTCAATTTGCCTCGAACCTTCTGCGATAGAGAACTCGGAAGGGCGTTACTCTGTTCAATCATTTTTTCTATTATTTCCAAAGACTGGCACAGAGGAAAGTTTTTAGTTTCTAGTTTCTCAATTGCATCGGGTATATTGCTAAAATGTGTTGCAATAATAGCAATTTTTTTATTTATTAAAGGATCTTCAAATGCCAGCTGGCTTGAATTGATTGCAATGGCGTCTGATCTGTCAAATTTTCCGACAACTTCCTTTATTGCTTCGAAATTTTCAGCATAAAACAATGCAGCTTTCAACCAAGTTCCCCACCGTGTTAATATTGGCTCTGGGGGTAGTGCTACGTTTGGTAGTTGCTCTGTATAAGCTTGTACTCGCGATGGTGCTTTTAAAAACACTTTTTTTGTAGAAGAAATCAATTTATTTACTATCCCGAACTCGTTTCTAATCTCTTCCGCAACTCGATGTAATCCGTGGGCTAGACAGGTGATGTGAAGCAATTTCGGGTAGAACACTTTCAGAGCTTGGCCAGCTTTCACCATATAAGGCGCAGCGTCAGAAACAAAAACACATATTTTCTCGTCAATAGAAGAATCAGGAAATAGTGATCTGATGGAATCTTTTATGAATCGAGCGATAGTTGAATGGTTTGTTTTTTCTAAGACCTTGCAAGCAACCAAATGGGGAGTGGAGGGCTCTTTAGATAATTTTCCAACAATTAGATTTGCTATATATCGTCCACATGAATCTGTCGTTTCATCAGCTGATATCCATAGTAGATTATTCGAGAGATCGGCGCGTATTTCACTAAGTACCTCGTCGTAGATAGTTGACAGGTAGTTTTTTCGAATTGTAGACTCTTCAGGAATTATCTGATTAGTGCAATATTTCTTAAGGAATTTTCGGCATACTTCGTTATTTAATTGGTGAAAAGGAATATTGCAAGCTACAAATAACTCACATAAATCTTTATTGAATTCTATTTTCTTTGAAGTATCCGAATTAGAAGTCAAAATATGGGGCAGTAGTTGTTGTCGACTTCTTGTAGGTTTCTGTCTTGCAGCTAAATGCGAAGCAGTACTCACATGTTGATCGATTTGGTATTTTTTTGATGAAGGTATTCGCTTTTCACAAACGTTGCAGAAAATCACAGTACCATCAGTCGTAAATTGACCTGGATATTTTTTTATCCAAGATTCCGTTAAAATCTGGGTAGTTTTTTTCACTGGCGGCATTATTTCAATAAAAATACGATTCAAATACAGCGAGACAAAAACAATTGAATTGTGTTCGACGCGTGAGTGAACCACAGTATAGTATATTTATTTTATCTGTGAACACAGCGAGCGAGTCGCACTCGCGAGTCGCCGCGCCGGATTCAGTGCGCTCGCCGAGTGTGTGCGAGGCGGACGTGTCGATTACATAATACAACATCCTACACACGTTTAAACTATTGAAATAAGCACTATCAATGAAAAAGTACCAAAATATGCAATTACCCTATAAAAATTGAATTATATGCATTTGCATATGCAAACATGCAAATGCATATAATCCGATGTCTAGTGATAACTAATAGCTCTACTCCTCTAGTCGCCAGTATAAACAATGTTAGTTGTGACTCGCTGCAGCAATATATTGTAGAATTCTTTATGGATTGCGGCGATTTATGTGTTTCCCGGGGCTTCTCTTGCACTTGTAAAAGCTTTACAAATGGGCAGCTTGTAAAGCTTAAAATTGTTTTATGAACTGTAATCGGTCACTGGAAGCTCGGTATGTGTTAGATACGGTGTAAATATCTAATATTGTGCATCGATCGAAGTTTCTGGGATAGTGTATTTTGTGAAATTCTGATTTTCAACCGACTTCAAAAAAGAGGTTCTCATTTCGACTGTATGTTTTTTTTTGTATGTATGTTACGCGATTAATCCGCCATTTATGAATTGACTAGAGGTCGCCCGCGTACGGAAGAAATTGGGCCCGCTCCCAAAATTCACCACGTTTTTACCCCCCAAACCCACTCAACCCAAGGGTATTCATGAATGAACTACCCAAATGACAATTTTCATCACTATCCAAATCCAAATTTTCGTGACTAAAAGTACAAAAAGAAAGGACTTTCATACAAACGTTTCCCCCCCTTTTGGGTCGAATTTCGAAAAATCCTTTCTTAGTACACCCCTACGCATCAAGACGAATACACCCTCCAAATTTCAAGTCTGTACGACCAGCGGTTTGGGCTGTGCGTAGTCTGTCTGTCTGTCAGTCAGGACACGATTGATCCTTTTATATATATAGATTTTGATGGTTATTTTTTTGTTAGTGGTCCCATATACATTTTATCGAAATCGGTTCAGTAGTTTGGTTTTTAAAACAAAATTTAAGGAATAAATCAAAATCACTTGAATCACTTGTTCCAATATTTAAGTTTATTAAATTATTTCTGTGTAATTCTTGGTGTAAACAACAAAGAGTTAATCAATCAATCAATCAATCAATCAATCACTGGAAAATATGAAGATGTCATCCAGGTGGCCAAAAATGAAGTCGGTTGTTTTTTTTTTTAAAGTTTATCATGAACAAACTTCTTGAGTAGGTATAATATGTATTGTGTGTTTGAGCATTTGGATTGTCTATAATAGACTTTAATCGGTCTAGATACAATCCTTTTGTTTTTTGTGTAGTAGGTTAAGTAGATAAGTAGTATTTGTAGTTTGTTGTAATCAATAAAGTCTTATGCTATAAAAAGGGTATATAATAGTAACACTAACTCAGACCTAAGTTGGTCCTACTTATAAATCTTTGATGACGTATGATTTGTCTACACCATTTTCAGCGTCTTACGCAAATACATAAAAGAGTGGCAATCAATCACCTATTTACAAAATACAGTGACCGTTAAACACCTTTATTGGGAGCACCATAAGATCTAAGTAGGTGTAAAGTAAAATTAGTATTCCGTGGGTGGCATCGAAACATCGAGAACATCTGAAGGACGTCTGCTTATTGACAGATTAATTAGGAATACAATGGAGTTGGAGGCAAAAAGTCCCGGTGGCTGACGAAAAAGTCGACGAGTGGGTGATTCAATGATAATTACGGGTTTGGAGAGCCTGTTATTACTGTATTACGCAGAGTAACCCCCTTTTTTCACAAAGATGTCGACGATCAAGGCGTTTGATTAAGGCGAGGCTTACCAGGAAGTTTAGGTATTTTACGCTACCTCAGGCCGCACTTCTTTGGAGGATTTTTTTTTGGCACACGTCTGGCGTCGACAGGTTCTGCGAGCGGACTGGCGGTCACGTGAGCGCGCTTTTATACCATGAATTCCTGATTAAAATTCATATAAAATTACCATGTTATCTTTTTCATATTTTTAATTAAGATTCCACTTTTTAAATTGCTACATAATGCGTAAAAAATTAATTGAAAAATATAATTGGTCAAAATTAGGTCCTAAAACGTATTCATAATCTGAAATAGAGATTTACTTTGGTTTTTTTTTCGATCGAGTGAAGTTATTCATTATATGTTTCAGATTAACGTTGCCACTCAAAGACATGCTCAAGAATTCACATTAAAAACTGTAGTTTATCTTAGAGAAAAGGTGATTCTTTTAGGGCATTTTCTGGCCAGAAGCGTCTTAAACGGCCACTTTTTCTTAATATTTTAACTGCGAACCATGCTGTTTGCTTAGCGTAACATTTTTTTATTCTGTTGCTTTTAATTTAAGTCGTCTATTTTAATGTCGCCTGTTTACAGTTGTTCTAGCTGGATGCGCGTGTGTCCAGTTCACGTCCAGTTTGTGAGAATACACCGCTTTCCCAATTTTGCTTATAATCGAAAATTATTAATATTATAAATGAAAATTAATGTATGTGTATAAAATATTTGTCTACATTTTTCATGGTAATTCAGACCAACGGTTCGCAAGTTACGGACGAAGTGATATACTATCCGTCTTATGCATAAAGCATTAAAACTTATTTTAAACCTACTTTAGTTAAAAAATGTTTTGTTTTCTTTATTCAATTTCAATTTACTAATTTGAAAGAAATTGACTAAACACTTTTTACTAAAATAGGTTTGAAATACGTTTTAGTGTTTTATGCATAAGTCGGTGTGTTTCCACTTTCAATTTTGGGTTTTCCCTAGTTTGTTGTCGAATTATCCCTAAAATTCCCTATTGAAAATTCTATACTCCTTGGTTTAGGGAACATGACCACAACAACGAAAAAAATACCAAATTTGAAGCCGAAGCACTACTTTTACAGTTTTTCGCTGCACTTAACATTGGATAGGCACCCTCACTCAGACGCATAATAGAATATTTTGGCACTATTGTTCTGCAATGCAGAATGACAAACAAACAAACAGTTGGTATAATACGACTTAGTTTCTATGTCTAATTAATAGGTCAACTAAAACTAGACGGGTTACATTCATTACGAGTTTGAGACCATAAAAACAAGGATTACCACATTAAGTTCGATTTTGCCCCAAAACTCCCTAAATCCCTTTTGAGATGAAATGTCCCTAAATGTAAGGTACATTATACAAGTAATTTTTCCCTAAAAAAAGGAGAAATCCCAAAGTGGAAACACTTTAGAATATAAACATAATATTATAGATATACCTACGACACGGAAGTACTAGCTTAGATCATTAGATACCTATTAATAATTTTTTTACTGGTTCTTCTAGGTCTAAGGATATTGTATCATTTAAAATCAACATTGATTGAATTACCGAGAACTTGCTACATCCTGATAACTTTTTCAAATACCTTAACTTAAACTAGGTAAGTAAGCATTCTAAGCTTAGTACTTAATACTAATGGATGTCAATTAGGAACACAATGAACTTTGGAGGTCAGCAAAAAGCCAGTAGCTTAGTGAAGCTGTCGATTCATCGTTGACTGGAAGATGACTGAGCTAGTTTTTGAACGAATTCTGTCGTCGAAATTTTGTTACAGCGTTCTTAATTATAATACAACTAGTAGTTCGCAGCGAACTGAAACCTCGCGAAAACCACATCTCCCAAGTCCCTTGTCCAATATACATTTGCACGAACTACAACCAGCACTACACAACAGCTACTTGCTTGCGACCAGTGTGACATATGGAACTGAAACGTGGTCTTTAACTGCTGGCCTTTTGGAGAAACTTAGAGTCACGCAACGGGCAATGGAGAGAGCTATGCTCGGAGTTACTTTGCGCGATAGAATCCGGAACGAGGATATTCGCCAAAGAACCAAAGCTACCGACATAGCTCGCAAGGTTTGCAAGTTGAAGTGGCAATGGGCAGGCCACATCGCTCGAAAAACTGACAACCGATGGGGAAGAAAGGTTCTTGAGTGGCGACCGCGAACCGGAAGACGCAGCGTACGAAGGCCTCCCACTAGGTGGACCGACGACATTGTAAAGGTCGCGGGCAACCGGTGGATGCAAATGGCAGGTTGTCGTACAGTGTGGCGGTCTAAGGGGGAGGCCTTCGTTCAGCAGTGGACGTCTCCGGGCTGATGATGATGATGATGACTTGCTCACAAAATTTCATAAACATCGGCTCAACGGTTTGCAAGTTATCGTCGAACAAATATACATACAAACACACATACAACAGCCGATCTGCCGCAGTATACTCAGAGACCTTCGCTTCGCTCGGTCAATTAATTTATTATCACGAATCTTACAGCGTTACGCGTATCAGTATTACTAAGCCGAAGGAGTCACTCGTCATTGTGAAATACTTTTACAACGGGGCCAAACCTGAATTCGCAGAAAAATCTGCTGTTCCATACATTTTGTCCCTCGGCCGATTTTCAACCGACTTCAAAAATGGAGGTTCTCATTCGACTGCTTTTTTTGGAAAATTAAAAAAATACCAGTTGATCAAAAATAAAAAGACGTGGTAGGTATACCACTATTTATAGTAAGTACTTATCAAACCACTAGTATCAAATTAAATTAAGTTTCATTACAGTTACATATTAATTGCATAGTGCATACGGATTTCCGATTCTTATATCATTCTAGTAACAGATACCTATCTTCTATCTTAGTTACAAAAATAATCCAAAACTAAATGTTTTCAAATCAAATGTATCCTCCTATTTTACAAAGTGGATACGATTTTTCAAAGCTCCTGTGACGGACGGACAGTGTGATCAAACGGGTGCCTATTTCGATTCTGGCTAGCTGCCAAGTTGGAAAACATCTTTCCTTCAATGCCCAGGACCACTGCGATATATTTGATGGCTTTTTTGTTAGAACACAAGTCAAAGAGCTAAATTGACTATTTGAAAGAAGACTTTCTCAAAATATCCATTCAGCAAAGTGCTCTAACTATTGTGTTGTATTAGCCAGTATTAGCTAGGTCCTCTTAAGAACTGCTCTTTTTTGTTTTCTTGTGTCCTCCTAGGAAGATTATGGTATCGCACTTTGTGCATTTGCCAGTGTCAAATATTTTTATTTATCAAGTTTTTGACGAATTTCAAGTCAAGTTAGTCACGGCCAAAGTCACGCGCGTTTGTTTATAAGAAAGTGTTTATTATAAGTAGGTATTTGTCCATCGATAACTTAAAACAATTGCTCTGATTTTTATAAAATGTTGTACTATTTTTTTAAGCTCGAAACTGATCTAAATTTCTCAAAGGGTGTTTTTTAGTTATAATAATTACGACAGTAAATATTATTTTATCCTTATTGAATTGCCTTTATTTTTTTCTCAATCTTTAGTTTTCAGCTCCAGTGAGCTCGCAAATAGCATCGGTTATTTTCAGTCTAATGAACCTTTTATGTATCTAAATTAAGTTTTTCATGGTAAAAGGATAGGTACTGATAGCACTTACCTAATATTTTTTTAATATATAATTGACGTTGAGCATGGGACCTTTACTGAGTATTTACTTACTTAATATTGGAAATCCGAATATATCACATGCCTGTGGGTATCTAAGTAGAATCAAACGATCTCAGTGTATTTTTTTAATTGTGGTTATAAAAGTGACTCTGCCGAATATATCGAAATATGACATCATCATAGCAGCTCGGAGACTTCCACTGCTGAACGAAGGCCTATTATTCCTAAAACTTTAAAATGAGGTCAAATACCTTTTAATTAAACGGCCGCGTCGAAAGCTTACATTCCAATTAAGCAAATAAATTTATAAACAAATAAAACGTAAACATTTACTACACCAACAGCCGTGGGCGAACGAGTATGCTTCATTCACGGATTCAAATGAATGAACTATAACGTAAAACGTTTATGATACCAATTTACATTATATTTACATATTATTACAAAGTTTGTAGGTAAAAGGCAACGCTACCCGATACGTTAAAGGGCATAATCTTTCTGACGACATATCAGACACCCACGTAATAACCTAACGACTAGGTATAACAAGCTAAGCAATAACCTACCTTTAAGACTGAATGAGCACCTCGTGGACAGCCATGCTAGATCTTCCTTCTACCCACGTCACCACTTACAATCAACTGAGTTGCGGTTAAATAGACTAACAATTTCATCCTTCGATCAATTTGTATCATTGATCGAACATTTCATCATGAAAATAGCTATTTATGGTATGTATGAGAGGGCGAGCGAACGTGTGTGTCTAATTCAGCACTCACTTAACTAATCCAGTTGAATTAGAAATGAAGGCGGGCAGCAGCGTCCTCTCGGTTTACAGTGTTGAACTACGATCCCCATGCCGCCTGCCAAGCGTGGGGATTATGGCAAACTCTCCTTATTAAGGGGGAAGCCTTCGTCCAGCAGTGGAAGTTTTCTGGTTGTTGATGATTGCAGAGTTTCGACTGAGTACCTATGATTTTGAACTGTTGAAGTTTTCGAACAAAGTTCAATACGTTGTAGGGGTAACTAATATATTTTTTTCTGTGAAAGTTCATAATTCTGAGAGCCATTAGACTATATAGGCAAGCGCGAAGCATACCTACATAGCCTATGGCCAGTGACTTGCTCGTCCCATCGCTCATGGGCGTGCTCACCCCAGAATAGTCTAGTGTTCACCCCAGGATGTTAAGTTACCGATTCGAAATTCTAGGCTGTTTTTTATAACCTACATCGGCCATCGCAGCCCAGGAGCCAGGCCGCCCCTGAATACGCCAATGGCTCAATTGCTTAAGAAACTTCATAACGACATAATCGGATTTCTATACAATTTAGTAGGTACAGAGATAGTTCATCAACATCAGCCCGGAGACGTCCAATGCTGAACGCAGGCCTCCCCCTTAGACCGCCATACTGTACGACAACCTGCCATTTGAATCCACCGGTTGCCCGCGACTTTTACAATGTCGTCAGTCCACCTAGTGGGAGGCCTGTCTCCGCTGAGTCTTCCGGTTCGCGGTCGCCACTCAAAAGCCTTTCTTCCCCATCGGTTATCAGTCATAACTATGAATGCCATGCTGTCATGCTATGTGTTATGCCTTCGTAACCACGAAGGCATAACTACCTCTATAGCTACTTTTTTCCCAAAACATTTACCTACAGTTCCTTCCTGTATGATCTGGTGGTACCGCTAGTACCTACCTAATAAAACATAATCTACATTCTTGGAGCAATTAAAGTAATAATGGCCAACAGAAACGTATAACTCTCTATCCGGCCACTAAGTAGGATATCCAGAGCGCCATATTTTTAACAGAACAATTGCAGCAATTGGCGTGTCGTTAAATTACGACTTGAAATCTTCCACAGACAAACGCAATTATGAAAAAGTAGAATTAGATTCAATTAGCGACCTCTATGTAGGATTAAATAAAATAGACGCTTCCTTTATTCGTCTTGCTCGTTTTAAAGCTGTGTTTTACTTTTTCAAACGATAGTTTTGTAGATTTATTTTTAGCGTAGGTTTATCATAACTTTAATACTCTATAAGACGACTGATTTTCTTATTTTATCTCATATGGACACACCGATCGAAAGAGGTTTGGACTATTTGACGAGTTTTGACATAAACACTAATATAAAAAACACAAAAAACGTAACAAAAATGTATGTGACGTACATCGATGTTTGTTCTGTGTCTAGGTGAAGTATGTATTTACGAAAAAAATATGTATATAAGTATTCTATCAGCTATCTGGTTTCCATAATACAAGCTTTGCTTAGTATGGGGCTAGATGGCGCTGTGTGTAATAAATGTCCCCCCAATATTTATTTATTTTATTTATTTTTATATGTTAAAAATTGTTGGTAGGTAATTAGGTACAACCTACACAAATTATACCAAAATCGTCAGAGTAGGCCCTAAAGTAAATTCAATATAGTACCTATACTTAGTAAGTAGAACGTTGGTGTGAAAATACTAATTACGTATATACTAATATAATATTATACTAGTTACTACTGTCTCATACGCACACCATAACAATTATAACGATTGTAATTAAGCGTGTTCAAGAAACATGCCGCTTGAATTAGGAATTATATTTATCTCCCAAGGTACCATAGGTACTTTAATGATTTTATAATTACGTAATCATAACAAAAACCGAGCTTAAACTTATTTAATCAACTGTCATTAACGCTTGAGAGAGGCCGACGACGCGACGACCCTTGATATATTAAAAGCAGAGATACGCGTTTGCTTCGTATGTAATGTAACACTTGTCTTCGGTTAGCCACCAGTAGTTAAATATGGCAGTAGCAAAATTAAACAAACATAACAGAATTCATCACCATCATCATCATCATTTTGACTGCCTTATAGCTCAGTCGGTAGCATGTCTGCTTTCAGAGCTATAGGGCGTGGATTCGATCCCCACCCAGGACAAACATTTATGTGGCAAACAATATAATGTTTGTTCTGTGTCTGGGTGTAGTACGTATTATAAGTATCTATTTACAAAAAAAAATGTATATAAGTATTTTATCAGCTATCTTGTTTCCATATTACAAGCTTTGCTTAGATTGGGGCTAGATGACGCTAAGTGAAATGAATGTCCACCGATATTTATAATTTTTTTTATATACAAAATATAAGGAAAAATTTAATTACCTGTCTTCCCTATGTAGAATAACTTCATCATAAGTAATAAGCTTAGTGTTGCTTTCATCAACAGAATGTCCTCTACACAATAAAATTTATCAGGAAAGACACCATGAGCACAACAATTTGAATGAAAACTTTATTTTAGAGTTGATTATTGAACAGTTAAAACATTTTTTTGTATTTATGTCGCACGGAAAACTGCGATGACGGCCAAGACATAATAAAAAAATATTATGTTTACAGCGGCTGATATTTGGAGGATTCTCCCAACCTAAAACCACAGAATAAATAATAGTACTACGTACAGAAAGTTAACTCCGCAAAGGAATTGATATAAAAAAGGACTCTATCTACTAGGCAATAAAGTAGCAATTCAACTCGCACAGCGCTGGATACCGCTCGCTATATTCACCTAGATATACCGCTCTCTTTCTATCACGTATGCTTAGTTACGTGCGACGAGGCTAGCGTGCGGGCGGCGACTGACTTCTGCCTTGCATTGTCCACCAGGACGGAGCGCCGGCCGAACATACCTAAACTGCGGCGTGACACCCCCCCCTGCTAAAACCGAACGCAATTTGTATGAGCTCGCTCATCTTAATAATATATGCGCTCCTCATGAGATTATCAATGAGAATAATGTATCTTCTTTTTCAAATTAATCAAGCCCAACCACTGTAACAAACTTTGACGTCTGTCTTCCGCTTCACTTATTATCTGTTTAATGAAAACTAACTCAAGTTCAGGGACGGCGGCGTTCTTAAAATATATTTAATGCGCCATAAAAAGGTGCGGGCATCTGTTATCTTGTTTGATACACCCACATAGATTAAGCAACAGTATAAACAATAGTACCTCCAAAACAAAACAGGTAAGATTGTATTTTATTAATGAACTTGCATAATTCTAAAATAAATTACATTAGTAGTTATATACAGGGCTAGTCCTAATCAGTTAGCGTCCTTTTAAGGGCATATTATGTACATTAAAACAAACAACTTTTACTATGGGGACAACATTGAAATCGCAAAAAACGCTGTTCCATACATTTTTTCCAAGGTCGATGAACTTTTTGTATGGAACAGCTGATAATTTTTTCGCGATTTCATTGTTGGCCCCATAGTAAAAGTTGTTTATTTTGATGTACAGAATATGCCCTTAAAAGGATACTAACTTAGAACTAACCCTGTATAGGTAGCGATCCCCAATCCGCCTGCCAAGTGTGGGTATTATGGCAATCCCTCAAGCAGAAGAGAAAAAAACGAGGGATGGAGAGACCTTCGTTCAGCAGTGGACATTTTCTGGCTTTCAGTGTCCTATATAAAGATGACAGTTTTTATTTACATATAGAAATACATTTTAGGCAAAAAATATTTTAAAAGTAACTCAAAATTATATTAAAACTAATTATATCTATTCAAACAAACCCAAATATCTAAAAAATAATAATACAAAACTTAAACTAAAAGCCCTCAAAAATTAGGGAATATTAAACACTAGGCTAGATGGATGATAGAATATTGATTTGATTGATTGAAAGGACTCTATGACTATGAGTTAAATAGATTATAAATAAGAAGACATCTATATTTTAATCACCTTCGTATTATCAATTTGTAAATCGATATCATAGATGTGCTGTCCTTAAAAAATAAGTCATTGAACATAAAGATTTTTATGCCACTGCAATTGACATGACATGACACAAGCAAGTTATATCATCATCATCATCAGCCCGGAGACGTCCACTGCTGAACAAAGGCCTCCCCCTTAGACCGCCACACTGTATGACAACCTGCCATTTGCATCCACCGGATTCCTACAGGCCACAGGCCTTCCTACGCTGCGTCTTCCGGTTCGCGGTCGCCACAAGTTATATGTCTAATGGTAATCGTTACGATTTAGTTCAGTCCTAACAGTTCAGAGCCGTATTTTTTTTATTTCTACAGTTTGAAACCCTGCATCTGCGCCATTTACGTCACCCTGACATATGTATTTCATGCCTAGTAACGTCATTGGAAAGATTAACCTCATTAAATAAATAAATAATAAATACCGGTGGACATTTTTCACAAAGCGCCATCCAGCCACAAACTAAGCAAAGCTTGTAATATGGAAACCAGATGGCTGATAGAATACTTCAAAACATTTATTTTTTAAATACTTAAAATACATACTACACCCAGACACAGAGCAAACATCTATATTCGTCGCATAAATGTTTGCCCTGGCCCCATTCCGGAACATAGTTATTCCACAGTGCACTTTACAGCTTGGCGGTTGAATAACTGGCAAAGGTACCGATACATACCTGCGCAGACTTTAGCAAACTGTTCTACCACTAACAAAGAGCTACACATATCGTATACTACCAAGCCATCGTCCGAGAAAGTCACGAGTCGTAAACAAATGACAATCCCATTACGCTACTTAGCACTCGAAGCAGAGGTGTTCGACCATTTATTACCAAATATTTGACCTGAGAGCAACGCCCACGGGCTATGGGAAGGGCCCCTTTGGCCCTTCGAGATACCCCACGTCCGACCGTTGCAAAACAGCTGTTAGGCTGTTAGAAACTGTTCTCATAGAGTGACGGTAGATTGATGGAACGGAGTCGAAGGTGGAAGCCAAAGGTGACGCCCAAGCCTTTAGCGGTGCTAACAAATGCTTTGGAGATAAGTGCCCACCTGAATAAGTATCTGCTGACGTACCTACACATATCTCAAACTCAATTAATGTAGTGATGAAGGTAAATACACAGGAAATAGCTAACAAGTTTTATTTCTAGTTTTCTGAAGTTCTCATATGCTTGTCGTTATTTACAACATGTAACAAAACGGTTCAATGATATAACCTTAAGGGTATGTATGTACTCATCATTATAAACAACTTTTATTATGGGGCCAACCCTAAAATCGCAAAAAAAACAGCTGTTCCATACATTTTGTCCAAGGTTATAATTAACTTTTTGTATGGAACAGCTGGCTTTTTTTTCGCGAATTCACGGTCGGCCTCATAGTAAAAGTTGGTCATAATGATGAGTACATACATACCCTTTAGTATTGTTGAACCTTTTTGTTACACGTTGTATATATAAATGTTTTTTTTAAGGCTAGTCTAGTCTCTACCGTTGTTATGAAACATTTTTGAAACAGCCACAAATGGTTTGAAATTGAGGATCTGTCTCTCTCAAAGATCGAAGTAAGTAAAGCTAAACATAGAGTTTTAAATGCAAGTCTAGTAAAAGTATTGCTGGCAAGATTGATCATGAATTGAAATTAATAACTAAGAAAGTCGATCAGAAATATGCTCTATTCTATATTCTATTATATGCTATTATTCTGATTAGTGCTCTAACCACAGTTCGTTTTTCACATCAAGCTAAAAATATTAAAACTTAATTAACCACGCCACATAGGTACGCAAAACTACTAAAACCTCGTATTCCTTTCTCCCTCTAACATTCAAATTCAAAATTTCTAACAAATATTATTTTTTCATTTTTTTATTTTTATTTTTATTTGATTAATTTTCTTTTCTACGTTTCACGCTATATATTTTCGTTAATGAAATAGCTCATGTTTATGTGATTCTGAAACTTGGAAGAGTTAGCTCTTAAAAATATAGAGCTAAAATTAAATCAATTTACACCCAAATAACAACAAATAGGAGTAAGTTTTTACTCAATTCGTCGCTAAAGCATTTAACACTCACAAAAGTCAAGACCCAAGTGTGATAAGTGACACCTTACCCACTAAAGCTCCTATTACAAACAGGTGTTAAAGTACCTTAGACATTTGCGTCATCTTTTGCTTCACATCACATCACACATCTATTCAGGCTAAGTAGTCTGCTTACATTGTTATTCAAGTGAACCTACAAGGCTTTCATTGTTGTATTCGAAGAACATAAAATGCTTGTATTTACTATCGACTTAGTTCTTTAGATGAGCTGAAGGCTAGACCCCTTTGTTGTATGTCATGTGTTCAAACGTTCTTTTAGGTTATAAATTGCCACGGCAGAAAGCTTTAAAAACTGAAGGTTATTCAGGGACTTTGGGGCAGCCTCATATAGCTTACAGGTAAGAATAATAAAAAGAAATGATATTCTATACGTATAAATGACGTATATTACATGTAGGTAATTGGATTGGCTAAGTCAGTTGGATAAAGAAAAGATGAAGATAAACACAGGCGTACCTATAGCTTGCACATGGGGGGTTCGAGGGTCCAAAATGTACAAAGATAGACTAGTTGGGGGGTGGGGGGTTGTATATCATATACAAGGTTAGTTCTAATCAGTTTGCATCCTTTTAAGGGCATATTCTGTACATCAAAATAATCAACTTATACAATGGGGCCAACATTGAAACAACTTGACAAAACATGACTGTCATTTAAGATCCCACTCAACACAACATAATTACATAATTTATGATGCATCTTCCTGCTACACATTATCATATTTGTCGAATGCCTTGTGCACCAATTTTTACAATTTTCTTCGGATGTTAAGGAGCTAGGGGTGGGGGAGTCCAGACCCCCCTCCCCCCTGTAATACGGCCATGCAGATAATTTTTTTTTTTTTTTTTTTTGTTTGCATGAATCATGAGTGGAAACATGCGTTTGGTGACAAACTTGGATAAGATTGCCAGAGGACTGAAGTGAATAGTTTCAAGTAGACTTGCAGCCACAGCTGTCGGAGTCAACGGATTGAATGTGATGACGAGTTGCGGGGGTACTCTACCCTGCAATGTTTAGGGATAATAATTTGACATGTAAATAATAATTACGCAATAAAAAAAAATATAAGAAAAGGAAAAATCATAGATCATAGTTGCTCAAACTTGCTTACGCATCACACGCCTAGCTAAATGCATTAGCGCGTCATACCTATACGAGTACATAAACCCATAAGTACAGTTAACTTAAAAGGCTCTTTATCCGAAGACATAACCACGCTAACTACTCAACATTACCTTCTATACCCATAGCTAATTACTGAACCAGCTGTCTTGAGCTTTCCCGGCGAGAAAGTGCAGGTAAATGCAAACAACATCGCACTTACCTCACCACTCGTTTTAACAAGTTTAAAGGTCATCGAGAGGTTTTTAAGTTACGAAAAGAAATAGTTGGCGTAGTGGTAATGAAAGTAGGTGTCAAACTCTACAGAAAGACTTACCGTCTTAAAATGCATAAAATACTAAACAGTAGGTATTTCAAACCTATTTTTGTTAAAAAGTGTTTTGTCTTCTTTTTTCAAACTCAAATCGTAATTCGAAAGAAAAACAAAACAGTTTTTAATCAAAAATAGGTTTGAACTACTTTTTAGTATTTTATGCATAAAACGATTATATTTTATTTTTTTGTGTGGCATTCAAATTAGTGATAGTGACGTATTCAGATAATATCTTGGAGGAGTCTGCTCTATCGATAATATAAATTTATTGTTATAACTGTGTTGCATTAGGACCTTGAATGGTAAATTTGCTACTGAGTATCAACAGTCTAGTTCATAGTGAATAAATATTATATTACCAAATTACCATTTTTTTTACTTAACATTTATGCATTTATAAGATCTTTTACTGTAGCACTATTCGACAATAAATGATTCTGTTCGAGTGATCGGGTCATCCACCAGTTACACCACGCTGGATTTGTTTAAGTTGTTGGAGTCACTTTTGTGCCTACGCCATTAAATTTCATCCCCGCAGAGTACAGGTTTCTTCGCGAGGCTTTCCTTCAACGAAAGATCAGTGATTTGTGATTTTGTACAGCTGTTTTTTTCGCGAATTCAATGTCGGCCCCATAGTAAAAGTTGTTCATAATGATGAGTACATACATACCCTTCAGTATTGTTGAACCTTTTTGTTACACATTGTATATATAAATGTTTTTTTAAGGCTAGTCTAGTCTCTGCCGTTGTTATGAAACATTTTTGAAATGGAGGATCGGTCTCTCTCAATGATCGAAGTAAGTAGAGACGTAGAGTTTTAAATGCAAGTCTAGTAAAAATATATCTGGCAAGATTGATCATGAATTGAAATGAATAACAAAGGAAGTCGATCAGAAATATGCTTCGCGAGGCTTTCCTTCAAGGAAAGATAAGTGATTTGATTTTTGATTTCCGTATGTAAATTCCAGTGAATCCACTGGGATTTCACGAATGTGAGACGCGTCTTCTCCTAACTACGTCTTTTTAGGCTACCAAGACTTGAAAACCGTAAGTTAGGAAAGTCTAACTTTGTTCAAGTGCATGCAACATTTTGAAATCCTCGCGTTTTGACGGTCCGTCACGGTTTTACGAAGCGACGATCTGCTCAAGTATTCTGCGAATTCTCGCCATTTTATTCCGAAAATAAACAAAATAAAACTTAATAAATAGTCGACAAATACATTAAGTACATAGCCACACTAGCCACATCGTAATAGACACTGGCAAAACTAGACCACAATCAGGTCAGAGAGACACTATCGAGATTGGATTAAGTAGAACACGCCAGATGGGCTAGACTGAGCGGCGCGGGCGCAGTTTCTACTTACCGGCAAGGTGTGGCGTACTGAATGATAATGTTAGCTCTTTTCTACAGTAATAAATCTTAGATTGGCTTGCGAATACCGAATATACCTCTCCGGCTATTGGTGCAACAAAGTTACTTGCCTTCAACTACCTGTTATAGTGAGACGTATATACTTAGGTATGTATTAGCAACGCAGAAAATTAGTAATTGCGCCGTGTATGCATAGGTGTTAGAAGTTAATTGCAAATTCCTAAACCTGTCCAGTAACCGCTTTTAACTTGTATCAGGATATTGCGATGCGACGCAGGTTTCTTTTACTTTGGAAAATAGTCAAAACTTATTTTTTTCGATGAAGTTGGCAACTACTTCAACTTATTCTTACTCTACTTGGACTTTTTTTTTTTGTAAATATGGCAACTGTATAGCAATGTCGAGTGACCAGCTAATAGATACTTAGGGTATCTATGAGTTCTGTTTTACACGCCACCTTTTCCTACGACTATATTTTGTATGATTGGTCGAGTTATAGATAAAATAATTTCAAATGAAAAGTGGCGACCATATGATCGATTTTTTCGCCGTCGAGATGACACCAATACCTACTCAGAGTGAGGCAGCAAGTACCTATACTTAGTTACAATGTTAATGGTCAAGCATTAATCTTGAATTACCTTGCAGTAGAAAAAGTTGATTGGTAACATTTTCTTTACAACAGCAGATGATGACTGAAGAAAATCAAGCGCAGAGTAACGTATTTACTATTTACACAAACAATACGCATTATGAAAAATCTCACGTGAGATTAAGGTGGAGTCGAGCCAAATGACACGACATCTAGGGAGGTGAAGTCGAAAAATCGCCAAAAGTCACCTCACGTAATTAATAGATAAGGCCTATCTTCTTGTACGCCTAACATCCCGGTCCGACAGTACCTATAATATTGTAATCTGTGGCTTTTACGCGGTTGATAGAGTTAGTAATATTGTTGGCCAAATAGAGGCTGTTAGTTTGAACACCGTTATCCTCCCAGAATATCATTGTACTCATCATTATTAACAACTTTTACTATGGGGCCATCCCTGAAATCACGAAAAAAAAACAGCTGTTCCATACAAAAAGGTCATCGATCTTGGACAAAATGTATGGAACAGCTGTTTTTTTTCGTGATTTCAGGGTTGGCCCCATAGTAAAAGTTGTTCATAATGATGAGTACAATGATATCCTAGAAGAATAGTGGTGTTCAAACTAACACCCGGTATAATATTGTGGTTGCATTTGACACAAAACAGAGTATGTCTGTAATAAAGCTATAGTCTCAAAGAATGCAAAATATCATTAAATAGATACCTATGTACCTACGTAGGTGTAGGTAGATTTGTTTCAAACTAAGGTCATATATACAATATTATTTACGTGACTTGGCGAATAAGTCGCATCCTTGAGTAAGTATTCTCCGTCTTGCTGTACAAAACCATAACTACTCATACTTATTTGCGTAACGATGGTAATTGAATAAGAACCACTCAATATCAACGCAAACATAGTAATAGAGCTGGTGACTACAAGACTTACTAGATAATTCACTATCACTACCTACGTGCGTACCGGCTTAACTGCTTATTCATTGTTGCTTAGGTATTTATTAGGTATTACTGGTTTGATTTATTTGAATAACGAATAAAATGAGTAATCCTTTTTTTATAATTTCATTTCTTGGATTTTGTCATCATACATTTATTAGGTACGTTTCTTTAAATTAGTAAAATTCAAGAAGTTTTTATTGCTGTGTGAAATGTACACCGATATTTTATTTTATTTATTGGGGTTTTTAATATACGACTACGCAGTTCTAGAAACATCGAATAAACAATACCTACCAACGAAGTATAATTATAAATAGTTAAAGGTACCTAATTAAAACTAAACTAAAATCAAAAAATGTAATAATCGATATAAGAGACCGTTTAAAGTATCTTTAAGTAGAAAATGACCTATAAATAGTTTAAACGGTCTCTAATTTCGGGTAATGTGCCCAAAATGCTGGCCACGTCGCACCGCTGGATTGCGAGGCGAATTTTCTGGCACAAATAAAGGCCAGCATTTTGGTCACGTTTTTAATTAGGTTTTTTAAGAAGTTTGGTTACGTTTGAACATACTCTGCCTAATGACAGCAATGGTGCGGTCTAGGATAGAGCACATTAGCTTAAAACAAATCAAGAAACCTCTAGATTTGAAGACACGGTATATTGTACAAGCAAATCACGAGCTCGAACTTTAAGATGACTTAGTTTCTGACTCGTGAATAATTTTAGCAATAGCTCCATCACTATGAATAGTGAATTGTACCAACATAACGGGCTGAAGTAGGCTGACGATAATTGTAAGCTGATGGGTTTATGCTGTACAAAAACAATAAACAAACAAACGTGGACGCATCGAGAATGGATATATAAATTGTTCGGAATTTCCGCTTTTACCGCGTGTTGGAACTCGTTTATATAACTTGTTTTGACACGGGTTTAATTTCATTTGTCAAGTTTAAACACTACGTTTACAACACTAAGCGATTTTTCGGGGTAGGTAACTATTTTAATATTTACTAACTGCTGCCCGCGGCTTCGCCCGCGTGGGTTGTGTAACAGGTAAATACGATAATAGAATTTGGTCTATAACCACACCGTGGCCTTAAACTGGTTGGGCTAAGCCATGGGACACCGCTCAATTTCGACTCGAAATCGTGAAGCCACGCGTCCAAATTCTGGGTCCGTCCGTACCAATGAGTTCTTAGATTATATTGGTACGGATTTTCATACGGCACTTTGGTGAAGGACACATCGTGAGGCCCTGCATACTTCCGGTGAAGAAATTATATGGCGTCCGTGATTTCACCAACCCGCAACTGAGCCAGCGTGGATCTATTGCTCTTCCAGGGTAGGCCTAAGTCAGCTATTAAAAAGGCTGATTATGCTACGCTATAACCTCACCGAGTTTAATACTTCAATGTACTATCGTTTTTACAATTTGAATAAAATACAAATTTTATATCCTGTTTAAATCTTCATCGTCAGTAATTTTCAATTGCTGAGTATACGTTTCATCTTTAGAGTGCCATCTCTTCCGGTCATGTGCCAGTCTCGTCTGCTGCTTTCCTGTCGCCTGAACAATGTTGCCCGACCAGCGAGCGGGTGGCGGGTAGCCTGCTGCGACCACCGTCCCTTGACTGCTTTGCCCTACCGCCCATCTTCCCTTATGCTCAGTGTCCTGCTCATCTTCACTTGAGTCTCGCTGTCCATTTAACCACCTCACCGGCATTGGTTCGCAGTCGAATCTCCATGTTTGGCATACGGTCTAGAGGAGAGTGATGGCTAACATGACCCGTTCCATTGCACTTTAGGCCACTCGGATTTGGTGCGTGGTCTTTAGTGACCACGTATCAGCACTGCATATGATGATAGGCAAGACCCATTCATATACAGATTGATTTGGTCTTCAGATTATGTGGGATCTTGAACTTAAAGACGTCATTAAATTTACCAAAAAGACCCCTTCCGCACGCGGGTGTCATGATCGTGACTTGTTATGATCTTAGTCTTGTTCGGCCCTTGTTCATCATAAAACCACATTTATTTCAGGGATGACTCATGGATTTTATTGAGCATACTCTAGAGGACAGCCACGTTCTCAGCTAAGATGGTCGTCTGCGAAACGAAGACGTGTTATGCGTGTGCCATTAATATTATAGACCCATCAGAGAAAAAAAAAAAAATCGAAACAGGGAAAGTCTTTTAATACGTTCGTGAAGAGCTTAGGCATTTAAAGGGCTATGACAGTTTTGGGATTGATCAATATATTCTATTTTTTTCATTGGTCCTATGAAAAAAAACAACCTCCAAATCTATCCAAACCATAACCTAAAATCCTTTATTCCTGTCACATACCCAAGATATTTGTTCGTGGTAGACAGGCAGACAGACGGATATACAGTAGCAGTAGAGGTTTAGTAATAACACGATACACGTGCACATTATTTGTACTTAAATTATAAAATGTAGGAATGAACGTCATAAATAAAAAAAACATACCCAACAGAAAAAAACAAATACGTTGGGCAAGTTTCCAACCATAAGCCGACATAGTAAATTTTGTGATATTAACATCGATTTCATCTCCCTTTTCACCCCCTTAAGGGTTGAAATTCCAGCAACACCGATATAATTATGTCGCGTTAGTTTCCAACCATAATCCTAACTAATACATTTTGTGATTTTTACTTTGAAAATGAAGGACTTGCCATGCACAGCTTTATCCTTTTTTTCACCCCTTAGGGGGTGAAATTATTAAAAACGCTGGGACACGTATATACTAATTTTCAATCGTCAGTCTAAACACAAAATTCTAAGATCCTAACTTTAAAACTGACGGACTTTCATACTAACTTTAATCCCCTATTTTACACCTTTAGGGGTGGAATTTCCAAAAATATTTCTTAGTGGATACCGACACTTCCCAAAGAATACACACTCCAAATTTCATGTCTCTAAGACCAGCGGTTTAGGCTTCGCGTTAATATATCAGTCAGTGAGTCAGTCAGGACTTTGAATTTTATATACATATAGATAGATGGTACAGTGATTTGACTATCTGCATTAAACAAAAGATGCGGTATGGAATTGTCTCTAGCTGGCACATTATTGTTTCCATATCTGCTTAAGCCCATAATCATATCTTAAAACACATATAATAAATAAGAAATTAGTAATTGCTGTATAACACATGTTTAGGCTCATATTCTGGCTCGAAATTGTACCTAGCTAATAATGTACCTATGTGTTTGACTATGTTCTGTTTTGTGTATCAATAAATAAAATAAAATAAAATCGTAATTCTACAACATGCTGATTTATTCACTATCTATATTCATTGATCACTAAGTAGATCTAGACTAAATAGTACCAAAAATACTTTTGACAGCCAGCATTTAATCATGGACCACCATTTGTCAAACCAAATCATAAAATTGCAAGTATACAAAAACAATAGTTTTGTGCTAGAAAACATAATTGAATAACCCAGATATTTGGGAGTGGGATGAATTTCTTCTGTACGCGGACGGAGTCGCGGGGCGACCTAGTACTTGATAATTTGGCGTAATTAGTTTTATCATACAGTAAAAAACTGAAAGCATCGCGTCAACTAGTTCCGATAAATCGTCAAAGATACGCACGTAAGGTACTGTCTGTTACATCAGTTTATATTACCAGACTAGCCGCAGACTTCTACTCGCCTAGCATTCCAAGCGACAACTAGGTAACAGTAGCAGCGTAAGGCGTGGGCGGCCGGGGCCAACGCCTAGATACGCCTACACACCAAATATTTTGTTAAAATCATTAAAACCGTGACTACGAGTGCTAGTGTAGTATTATAATAATAATCTATGCTGCAAATGAAGATTTAACCTATCATACATACAGTAGTTAAGTAGGTGCCAAACTTTTTTTTCTGCGATTTGGGTCTTCCTTAAATCGCTACTTAAATAAACAGACGGAGGAGTACAACATTACTAAAGTCCTAATAACGCCCTTAGGTTTTATTGTGAACGTGGGTTAGCCTCGTATTACTAATTCATCTTATGTATTTTCCTATATATACTTCATTTTAACTCGATTTCGTAATGAATAAACAAAAGTCGGATTAAATATTCCTACTACTCATTGATTAATAAGAGCACGTCCGAAAACAGCTAGAAAACGTCCACTGTTGGACGAAGGCCTCCCCCTTAATAGGGGGGAGCGGGGGGGTGTTGCCATGGATTGTAGAAGCTCAGAGAGGACGCTGCCGCCCGTCCTCCGGTGGTTCTGGTTGCAGTTTTACGATGTCCTAAAACGCAGGAACCCAGGTCCAATAAGAGCCTATATAATAGTAAATTATGATACAAGTGTGCTATGTTGGTCATTACACTAGAGGCGGTATTATGCGCGCGAGCCGCTTCCGAGCGCGATAAGGAAGCCGAGCCGGCGGCGAAAATTTCAACAAACACTTGCGGAAAATGGCGCCCAAACCAGCAATGCGCGCGCAGGTTGACCTTTACTTCAGCGGCATAAGAACTCTTTGTTGGTATTACAAAAAAACTGTAAGTGTTACCCGGCTATATTAAGAGTGCTTCGTATACATACATCTAATTGCAGTCACGTACAAACTTGACTTTACCGGGTTATACCTATTATAGCACTAGTGCCGTAATGTAAAGGAAAAAGCACGCGTGCGTAATAGCTTGGATTATGAGCCTAAACCCGATGTAATATGTTCCACTTTACGAGCAAGTGTGATGAAAATAATATAAAACCCAACCTCTTGCACCGCCATATTAGATTTTGCAATTTTGTAAGAAAAAAATATATTCTGCCCCCATCAACGGTTGGGCTTCCTCCACCACTGGTAGATAACCAGATCAGGCGCACGTGAAAACGAGCATGACACTGCGCAGGTTGCCTAGACAGTGTGGCGCGGTGCGCCCACGCATCCATCTCATCTACGCTTCTTATAGCTTATTTGTGGACCGCGAGGCCTAGGGTTACCAAGACATAAGCATACCGGATAGACGAGTTACGTGAATTTGCTAGGTTATTATAGTCTCTCTAAATAATACCTATAATTGTGGTGTCGTTTAGCTAGTAACTACCATACCATGTATCAGATGTGGGAAATGACGTACATCATGTTGGTGTTCTTCTTAATAAATAAATAAATCTTTCGTAGCTTTCGACAGCTATTATGTTAAATGCGATACGCAATGTATTTACTATGGCTACGTGCTTGAACTGCTTAACGAATTCTAAGATGAATGCATAGTTTATTGTTTTATATTCCGACCAAAATAAAAAGGGATTAAATAAATATAATTAAAATAATAATTATGTTGGTGGAAAATTCACACAGCACGCTCCAGCCCCAAACTAAGCAAAGCTTATATTATTCCTAGATAGGTACTACCTTTTTACGCTGTTTTTATTACCTTTATGGTACTTTAATTACTATTTGATAAAAAAAGATAAAAGATAAAAATAACTTTATTGCCAAATAATATACAAAAAAAAGCTAGAATAAGGACACAATAAAATATATATATTATATATTTTTCTTGTAAGTATGTATAACAGTTTGGATCAATACCTACATAAATAAACAGAAAAACTTAAAAATTTGTGGCAAGCATATTTAAAACTTTAACAATTGTACCTATTTAACGACTAATTATTATTAAAAAAGCCCAAGTTTTCTTAAACTTCGATAATTTCTTATAGTCTGTGAACATCAGGATAGATGGCAACCCTATCGTGCCTATCGATTATTTATTAGCTCAACTCTATCGACACCCTTTGGAAAACATTATTAACGGCTGCGATGAAAGATTACAAAAATATGAACACGCGAGAAGCTCCGGTAAATAAAGTGTTGGTAAAGGAAGCTGCAAGCCGAGTCATGATGAAAAGCGATTGAGATAATACGCTTTAAAAATAAACAACTGACTTTAATTTCGACTACCTGGATGACATCTTCATTCTTCATATTTTCCAGTTATTATTCCAGTCATTTTGATTTAAAAACCAAACAACTGAACCGATTTCGATAAAATGTATATGGGACCACGTCTGATTTTCAAAATCGGTCCACAACTGACGGAGCAATCAATGGACATACATACATTAATAAAACATACATAGAGCCTCCTTTTTTGAAGTCGGATTAAAATAAAACCTAAAAACAAAGTCCGGAGAAGAAATTCAATGGTGTGAATGCACCAACCCGCAACTAGGCCAATCGCGGGTTGGCTTAAGACCAGCAGTGGACTATTATGATGCTTATTATGCTTATTTTATGGTAATATTTACACCGAAGAAATAATTGAAATCGGCTTGTAAAATTCTGCAATATAAGCGTTATAAGTTTTGGGAAGGAAACGATCCGTCTCTTTCTAACGAAACACGTGCTATAATATTTAGATCTTCTAACCAAGGTCTTTTGTAGTGGTACGAGTAGGACTCTACTGCAGAGTCCGCCTGGGGAAGTACCACACCTTTGCCAGTTATTCAACCGCCAAGCAGTAGTGTGCAAGCATTACTGTGTTCCGATTTGAAGGACAATGTTACCAGATAAATTACTGGGTATGAAGAGATTTAACATCTAATATCTGAGGGTGACGAGTGCAGTGCGGTGCGGTGCAGGATTGTGTTCGCAAGTTCACAATTCTAGCATGGTTTAAGGCTATAATAGTATAGAATTCGTTTATAATCTAGGTATCTGATGTCATTAATCACAATTTCAAAAATGAAATGTTTATAGCTTTTTTATTTAGGACCAGCTGAGCTTTATATTATAGCGTTGTTATTTGACGAAGCTTTATATTATAGCGTTTTTATTTGACGAATCGGTATAGCTTTTGCAAGTACGGAACTGGCATCGAAAAAGTTTGCAAGTCCAACTTGTACTTAGCCACTTTTTAAACGAGCTTCTGTAGATTCAAAACAAGCCACCATTACACCAAGATTGTTGCGTTCTTGCATAAATTTTCCTTTTCCAAAGGCGGGCCCATTTACGGGCAAAGCTAATTGAAAAATACTCGGCTGTGCAACGGCGCTAAAAGCTAAATGATTTAAATACCTATGCAATATACACGGGTTTTTACTAAAATACTAATTAACACACAGGCTGTAATTGGTTCTTATGTAAAAAATGGTACCTATTTGAAAATAATGAGCATTCTATCAACGCACATACCTACATATAATTTACAATGCATTATTGTCACGGCAGGCAAAAGAAGCTTTTCATGGACTAACGTTTGAAATTATAAGCTGATGCAAAGCCAAGGCACAGAGCTCATGAAACCATAGGAAACTCACTCACTTACTGTTTACATACCTATATACTTTTACACAGCAACCACAAGCCAAAGTGACAGCAATTAATCAATAACCCCACTTGTTAAGAAAAATATAAGACAAGTAACTTTCCGATAAGTACCTCCTAATTTACTTACCTTTAACTTATTAGTATAACTTTATTAATGAACTATTAGATTAGATATCTGCTAAAGCGATTTGTCAAAACTGTAATTGCATTTAGGTTATATCCTAAATAATACCGCTAAAATTATGTAACTAACTGTAAGTACAGTACTACTGTACTGTAACTACTGTAAGTTGATATTACCCAACTTTAATCTCGGATAACGACGCGTCAGAAAATAGACCCTAATGACAAAGCATACCAGTTAGTTCCAAGCAATAAAGGCTTGTCACACCTGCCATGGCTACATCATAATAACTGTCCGTCGAATAATACAGACATTGTAGCAGAAAACTTGGAGACAACCGCTGACTACTTAGAGCACTTAGAAGATAGAGAAACTCGAGCGATCAACCGACAATTTGCACTCCCACTCATCTCGACTTTCATCTCCAAACGGAAGAAGCAATAAAGTAATTAGGCTCTGGTGCGGTCTACTCTACGAAGTCTACGACTATCGCGACATCTGTGGGCGATCCCTTCGCCTACGACAAGCCCGGAAGGGAAAGCAAGGGGCGAATTTATGATGCCGCCCGTCCACGGCATAAATTTACAAGCCAAATGGACTCTTAACAGTCAAGTGATAAATTACCCACACGTGCTCGGTGACACAAAGAGCGCTTACTTGAATGTAAACACTCGCTGCGATCGGCACAAACTATACATTCCAGGGAACCGATGATATCAACACCCTACTTATTACGTCTGGTAGCACTTCAATTTTATAGCTCTTGTTTGAATGTAGCTAGCGTTTTCTATCGTGGAATCCAGGAAGGTGCGAGTTGAATGCACTAAATCAACGACAGAATGAAGCGGTCGAACACATTAATTTGCTATCCGAAGTGACGCGAGCGTGACTCGACGTGACAAATCCCGACAAATCGCATTCGTCTCGGCCGGATAAGATAGATCGGCCAATCGGTCTCCCCAAATACCGGCAAGGACACTTCCATCTACATCTATTCGTGTGTGACGGGTATGCGATTTGATGCGATGAAATAGCCGACGTCCGGCGACCCACGTGCGCCCACGCCGCTAATATAACATTTAGAACAAATCTTGGAAGATGTTGCACGCTGCAGTTTGCGAGATTATCAATAACTGCGGCGCGGCGTGCTAGTATTGATTTATAGACGGTACATGTTGCGTTGTGGCGATAACGAGTTGTTTTATATTGCACTGTATTAGAGTTTGGGTCCCGAGACGTCTCGTGTCTCGAAGTCCCGGGACTTTATGAAAATTTAGTTGTCTCGAGTCCCGGGCCTTTCGGGTCGAGACTCGAGACGAGAAATTGTAAATAATGTCATTTTCAACAAGTCATAATAAACTTTACTAGCTTATCATTGAAAGCGCCATCTATTAGCTTAATAAATAATTACTACACAATACTCCTAAATGCGTTCTCGACCAATGATCGACATATTGTTGTTTTGTGAGATTTGTAGAGATCGTGAATTGTGATAATTGTGACTCACTCAGTCACACTACTTACTACTCACGGTGAATACAGTGCGTGGTTGTTTTGCGCAATTGCTATTGCGACGCTCTCTTTAACGTTAAAGATGTTAGAATTTGATTTTATTTTCAATGAATGTCGATTTATACTAAGATTGCTTTGTATTGATACATCTCGTGAAAAATTAACTCGATTTTAATTCTATTTCGAGAAGTCTCGAAGTCCCGAGACGTCCCGAGACTTTGGTCGTGGGTGGTCTCGTGTCCCGGGACTTTGAGAATGTCGAGACTTCGCAAACCCTACACTGTATCAATTCAGCTTTATGTGCTACATTGTGCAAATATGACATGTTTACGGTCAGTGGCTCTCAGTCGCGGCCGTTTTTTGGCCATTCATATGCAATAGAATCTCTTTGAAATCTGGGATTAGAACTTTCGCTTACATTGTAGGTTATCGAGCAGAAAGACTTGAAATTCTCTACATTCAAATTGATTTGCATAAATGCGTTGCATTAGATGAAAATCTATCAACGTCGACTGGACCATTAAGACCACGTCATCCACTTTATATGGTCTACCCAGTCGTAAGCCGAGAGCAAGACGTTAATGACTGAATTAAGGCTCATTAATTTCTTGGAAATAGAAAGCAGTAAACCAATAAACAGATTAAAGTCTTAGTGCCTAACCTTATCTTTCGTGAAATTAGAAAACATAATTCCTCAGCAATTTATTTCTAAATTGACATCGAAACACTATTTGGCCAGTAAAATAATGTACCTATAAAAATGTTAATGCTAAAACTATAATTTGCAAATAAGCACAAACTAAGTTCTTGGGGAATTTATTAGCTTTATATTAGATAGATAGAACTAGATACAGTTAAGTACTATGAGTAAAGTAATTAAGAACTTTATTTGGTTTTAAACTGCTAGTATGGCAAATAGGTAGAGCTATAATTTACATACAGGTTTATAGGCTTGGAGAGTACGTACTATGTCGAAAGGGAGTCATTTTACTCTTGTGAAGAACTTTAACAAACCTGACTTCGGAAAACAAAAATGGCTGATTCACGGTGGTTTATTTTTCACGCAGCGCCATCAAGCCCCAAACTAAGGAAAGCTTGTAATATGGAAACCAGATATAATAACCAATAGTTGACACTTTTTTTTTGTAAATACTTATATTTTTTTTAGTTTTTACTTACTACATCGAGACAAATAACAAACATCTATGTTTGACACATAAATGTTTGCCCTGGGTGGGATCGAACCTACGCCCTACAGCTCTGAAGGCAGACATCAACCAACTAAGCTATAAGACAGTCTGCAAAAGTGTAGTTACTTCCCCAGGTGGACTCGGCACTAGAGTCCTACGTCCTACCACCACAAAAACTTTGGATAGATTCAGTCGTAAGGTTATATAATATTACTCGTATCTCAAAGGAACATCTTTGCACATAAAGTTTAACTTGTTTTATGAACCGCTCTTTGGTGTAAGACGTTCAATTTTATTATTGTATCTTCGGGGAGTAGCAGGATAAGCGCTCAAGTGCTGCTCGGTCTAGTCTAGTGTCTTCATAAAGAATACTGGTGGCAGAAAAGGCATTAAATACCTACTGCCACCCGCGTGATAATGGAAAACGGTGATGACGATGACGGCAAAAGTAGTGTTACAACTTTACTTTGAGAATCCTGCCTAAAGATTTCAGGCTCCAACCTAAGCTTTGAAAAGAAAAGTATGAAATTAGTGAACCTGTAACAGTAGTCTATATTTATGGTATTCCGGGAAATAAAGTATCTCTATTCAGAGTTTCATCCGAATCCGTTCAGCCATCTTGGCGAGAAGAGGTTACAAACGTACACACATGCACATACCGACAGACTTTTGCATATTTATTATTTTAGCGTGATCACATAATATACGGATACCTACATATAATTTCATTTTAAAAAAACATTTTATTTCATCCGTATGCACTTACCTATATTTTAAGAAAATAAAACCATTAGTTTAAATTAAATTCTCAGCGCTACATTTTAACCGATCAAAATTCCCAAGGGGGGAAAGATTCAAAACATTTCAAAGAATATCATATGATGCTTTCATAGAAATGATGATATGACATGATTGATGGGTATGTGATTGGTGCCGAGTTAAACTACAGTGGTTTTTCGGTACTGTATAAATGTAATAATGTTATAAATTGTAAATAATAACATAAATTCAAATTATTAACATCTAAGGTTGGCAGGCGGCTTGGGGATCGCAGAGTGTTACCACCGTTAACAAAGAGGACGCTGCTGCCCGTCCTCTGGTGGTGCTGGATGCAATTTTGCAACATACACATGTCTAAGTCGCGGGCAACCGGTGGATGCAATTGGAAGTTTGTAGTACAGTGTGGCGGTCTAAGGGGGAGGCCTTCATTCAGCAGTGGACGTCTCCGGGCTGATGATGAAGGTCGGCAGTGAATACCTACTATATCCGAATCTTACCAGATAACCAATAATAGATAAGTCTCTGGGGAGACACCTTTAATTTCTCGTAATGAAAAAATGCGCAAATATCTATTTAGTACTAAGTACATTATTTATTTTATAAGTAATCTGTTTTCCCAACGGTACCTGCCCACAGCCCCACCATAACATAGGAGATGCTCGTGCATTCTCAGGTGCCAAACGTATCTTATTACTACTAGATATTTACAGAGAATGGAAAGGATTATGTAACTCCTTCCTCTGAATAAGTAAAACAACATAAATAATTTGTGAACTAAACAATAATTGTGGCAGGTGAGCTTACGTAACTCATCATCATCATCAGCCCGGAGACGTCCAATGCTGAACGAAAGCCTCCCCCTTAGACCGCCACACTGTACGACAACCTGCCATTTGCATCCACCGGTTGCCCGCGACTTTTACAATGTCGTCGGTCCACCTAGTGGGAGGCCTTCCTACGCTGCGTCTTCCGGTTCGCGGTCGCCACTCAAGAACCTTTCTTCCCCATCGTTTGTCAGTTCTTCGAGCGATGTGGCCTGCCCATTGCCACTTCAACTTGCAAACCTTGCGAGTTATGTCGGTAACTTTGGTTCTTTGACTTTGGTTATGTAACTCAGATATAGATTATTGAGCTAATTTCCAAATATGATTTAAAAAAGTAGTTTCCTTCAACTCGATAGATAGCGCAGACTGTACGTGTCAGTCAAAAACAGCGTAATATTTTTGTTAAGTGGCTTATGAACTAAAATAAAAGACTTGACAATGACAGCCACGTCTGGTCTGCGCAAAGTCAGAGCCATCTACAATGAGCTTCTTATTGTTTTTTTAATTGCCTGTCAAAAAATCTCCCATCCGGGTTCCTTAAAGGTGATCTTTTTAGCTAGAGCCTGCATTCATTTGTTAGTTTATAATGTGTTAACTAAACATTTACAATAGCCGTAACTCTTGATAGTGAGTTTTCTAATCGGATACTTAGCGAATAATTTGCAATAGTTGTTCTTCTATTTTAATGTCAGGGGTCTTAAAAGCATGGTTTTGAATTAATTCTAAGCTTACGAATATTTTTGGAAAGGGTCAGGGGTAGCTTACTAAGTTACAGGATTCAATGGTAACAGCCCTAGATGACTATACGTGCGACCAAAAAGTTTGATAGCTTGTTCGTATTTCGTTCGTGTCCAATGTACAAATCTTTATCTCGATCGTAAAGTATCAAAAATAAACTCACCAGTCCGATATCCAGCATTAGAGAGGTAAGTGGCGAAAGTATTTGTCTCGTGCTTGGCTTGCCACATCGGCGACGAGCAGTTGTCGTTGTTCGTATAGACGTTGTGGTTGTGAGCGTACACGCCGGTCAGCAACGAACTCCTGGAAGACCGAAGAGGTATTAGGAATGACCATACCAATCTACAATGGAGTTATAATATACGTAGATAGGGCAGAAACTAAAAGTGAATGTGCTTATGGGAGATATATTTATGCAGCCTGATAAAAGTACATTGTTATTCTAGGGGTGAAAGTAACTTATTTAGTCCCGAGACGGGGTTAGGACGAGACGCTAATAGTTCGAGGGACTAAATAAGTCTTTAACCCCGAGGTAAACACTGTGCTTTTCATTACGAATACTTGGAAACTAAAAAATTTCCCAGTGTCAGTTCATGTTTTTATTTGCACGAGAAGTGCGGGACCACAATCCTCTGAGGAGAAAAAAAAGTTGGAACATGGTTAAATCTGGGTTCAATACAAATTTATGTGAAAATAGAACTAGATTTTTTTTAAATTATTTGAGTGTCTGTCATTTGTCAACTGTCACTGTCCGTTGAAAGTGATTCTCCCTAGGGCTGTATGTATTACTAATATTACTAATGTATTACTTTCAACCCGATCCTCAGGCAACTTCAGACCTACTTTCCGAGTATGAGTAATGAAAAAGCATGTATAGGTAAAATGTAAAACTGTCAAACTCTCTTCAACAAGAAAGATTCAAATACCTACCGAACTCAAAGGAGTATTACGTTTCGTACGGCGAAAAAAATTGCAGCATCAGTAACTCTCAAAACTTTTGAAATAAAGGTAGAAACTTTTTGTTTTAGATTCAGATAGTTTTATTGTTTCCATACCGTATTAAAGAAGTCATGTGACTGTATTATATCATAAAGAAGGTTGTCAAAAAATGTACAGAGTTTCATAAGGACTCCGTCGGGTGCAACAATATTAGATTTCTTCAGTTTGATCTGAGAAAGAAAAGCCAGTCTAAGTGTTCTGTATATTTCCTTACCTTGATGGACAGCACATAGGCGTTGTGGTGTAGGCGTGCCTAAATTCGGCTCCAGCGCTCCTTATCGCCTTCATAGTCCTCGGCATGAAGTTCAAACTTCCTAATTCGACATCCTGGTCATCCGTCAATATCAAAATAATGTTCGGCTTCCGTTCTCTCGGCTGGGGAAACGGAATGTACCCGCCGCCCTGCCATTTAGTCGCCATCTTTATCTTTGATCGTGTCGTGTTCTCTCTTACAGGCGCCGGATGTGGCTTTTCTATAATCTTGGTCTGATTGATCAGTTTCCTTGTCTGATACTTTTCAAAGCTTTTGTTCCAATGCTTTTCAGTCTTCCGAACTTTATCTTCCTTCTTCCCGCTGTATGGCTCTACGGTCCTATTTGCGCTGTCTTCTAAAGAACGACTTTCCGACCCTTTTCTCCTATCTCTCCTTATTTCATGGTCCCAGCTTCTCCTTCTATCTCCACGAAAGCGAGAACTATTTTTGTGTCTCAAATACCTTTTTTCCGGTAAGTCTGTGAGAGTTCCATTGAACGTTGTTCTATTGCGATTGTTCTCTCGATTTCTTATTTCTCTAGACCTTGAAGTTTCTTCTTCTTCAAAGGGCACTCTCTTTCCTGTGATCAGTATGAAGTTCCACGTTAAAAGCAGTGATATTAACTTCAAATTCATATTGGTAAGATAAGATAAATGCTACGGTTGTTAATTACAATAGAACTTCTATGAAGTTTTTCTAATTCTTAGTTCGTCGTTGAAGAGTAAAGTGGTCGGCTAGGCTTCTTTGTACAATTGAATTCCATCTTGTCACACCACCTGCAACCAACGAAAAAGTTATAAGCTAAAACTCATAACTTTGGTTTCGAAGTAGAGCTGTCAATATGGGTAACTTATTACTTTCGCAGGGACGCCTATTTCGTGTTTACTTTTCATATTGAAATATGTTTCGTTGGGAGCATTTAATAGCGTTCGAGCATCGGGCAGGGCATCAATCGCGAATAGCTTTTAACTGAATTGGTCCGATATTGGTTGGGGTTCAGCCTTAAATAAACTACGCAATCTACCGCGAGGGGTGGATTTATACTTGCAGTTTGAATCGACATGTAGCCCGCTACTGTAAATGAAATTAATTGCCTTGCATTAATGAAACAGACAGAGCATGGGAAAAAAACGATTGGTGTAAGCATGGAAATACCTCTCAGACCGAATTAAAACCACTGACTGTACATCAGGGTGAAAACATAGACATCAGACGAGATAGCAGTCAAACGCAAGCCTATAAATCAATAAAAAATAAAACTATTTTCCCATAATGTTATTATATATTCTATACTAGCAACCATAGAATAAAACATAGGCTACTTCTTATTCAAGGAAAAAAACCGCGGGGCGTTGGTAGTAAATTAATAAACAATATATCAGAGGTAACACAAAGATAAAAAGCAAAACTGTGTCTTGAATCCGTTTATTTCGTATATAGAAATATTTAAATGTCCTTCTTATAATATCAGATGCGAGGCTATCTGAAATTTAAACTGAAGACTTGTGTAATGCCTATGTTTATCTGGTAAAGCGTCATGCACACGAGGCGATGTCAGTCAGTATTGGTGTTATATCAGTGATACTATTACCCGACTTCAAAAAACGTATTTTTTTTAATGTTTAATGCCTCATTCATTACTCAGTCATTTATAAATAGATTTTGAAAATTCCCATTGAAATTTCATCAAAATTGGATCAGCAGTTTGGTTTAACTGGCAAAAATATGTCATCCACATATCCACGTAATCGCAGACGAACAGGCGAACTTATCGCTGGTCTCGTCATTCGATCAAAAAAAAACGAAATTGCAATTTCGTGTCGGTTTTTTTAAATATATTGTTTTCGATTTTCTCCCCTGGTGAAAGCCGTCTGGCTGTGAAAATGCGCTATGCATTTATTTAGGCCGAGGCTAAAGGAGCGTAGTAAATTTTGTGAGTTGTAAGACGCGTTTTTGCGTTGCGTAATAGTAGAGTCAAAGCAGCAGACAACTCATCAAGACAAACTGGAGTTTTGTATGAACCCGAATGCAGCGTAACTCAGAAACTCGACTCCCAACTCACTACGCTTGTTTGGTTTGACCCAGCCTTAAATAACCAGTATGTTTTTCGGCATAGATATGTAATTAATTATTTAAAAGCATTTCAAATTCAATTTAAAACTTCAAAGTTCGCTAAAAATACTCAGTGCTATCTGAACTGACTAATGACCTGTACAAAAATAGCTGACGAACGTGGAAATTAGCCATTTGGAGACATTTAGCTATAAATAAAACATTAAGTTTTTTTATTCTAATTTTGATTGCTTAGAATTTCGTTTCTATTTTTAAAGTTTCTAGTTTAAGATCGTTTATTTATACACGCCAACAGTAATATTAGATCGGTTACTAAAACCTGTCGAATTGCTGCTACGAGCACAGAAAAGTGTTTTTTAAGTAATTCATGTTGCCTGAAAAAAAACGATTATTATTATTTTCGTGCTAGTTTCAAAACTCCAATGAAGCTTGTAGTAAAGCGGCCACGACTTTACTAGGGCATTACTGGACTTGACTGGGACTAAGACTCATTCGACTTGAAATTCATCAAAATCATGAACTATATAAATACAATTAACACTAGCAAATGCACAGAGAGCTAATCTATAATCCTCTTAGGAGGAAAGAAAAAAAGAACAGCAATTGATTGAGGAAGATGTTATCATGTAAGCTGTAGTAGGGGACCTAGCCAGTCAAGTTGAAAAAAATTCTTTAAGGTAGGTACTAAATGCTCTGGAAGATTATAAAGAGAAAATGCTATTTTTAAATAAATAAAATAAAATGAAATGATTTTGTTTCAGTTGTAACCCAGAGGACATTAAAATTACAATTAAAATAACCGTAGAGAGATAGATACCTAATTATAGATATATACGTTTGATGCAGTACGAAATCATAGAACACAAGCTTCCGCAGAAAATCGAAGTTTGTATGATTTATCTAAACCAGTCGTACCTATTCTAAAAATCAAATCGGATTCTATTTGAAAACTACTCTCACCATCTCCGTCTTCTGCATTGGGAATGACGAAGACAGATAGATAGATAGATAGATATAAACTCTTTATTGTGCACACCAAAAAAATACAATATAGAAAGATACACTTTATGAGCTAGTGCCACAATAGTTAGATAGTTTAGTAGTAACACGGTAGCTGACCTATTTTCACAGCCGCCGTTTTTCGTACGTCTAGAAGCCTAAGTAAGTAATATGCTGAGAGAGTATGCCATAGCCTTTATCAAACGAAGCTGGTATGAAATTCCAGGATACATTATTCAGTGGCTCACGTGGCGGATCCACGTGCGAGGAATCCTCCTTGAGCCACCCGATTCCATATATTTTAGCGGACTTCATAAGAAAGACGTATTTAGAAAGGCTGAATTAATTTCGTGTGTGTGTAATTAAATCGACAAACAAATAAAAGAAAAGTAATGAGTAAGTAGTGAGGTAGTGAATTCAGTAAGTAGCTGCTTTTCTAGAAAACTTGTACAAATATGATTGAGTTCTCAACTATTGGTGTGTTGTGTTGTGTGATACATTTATATATACATGATTTTAGACCTTACTGTGAAATGCGTAATCTTAAGCCTATTTTATCTAGTCAAAGATTATATTACCCACGTCTAATAATAACGAATAAACTATTCTACCTACTTTCTACCTATCACTGTAAATAAATAAATATCGGTGGACATTTTCACAAAGCGCCATCCAGCCCCAAACTAAGCAAAGCTTGTAATATGAAACCAGGGGGGCTAAAATGGTCGCGTTTTGATTCTGCATATGATCCTATGATGATTAATTTCGCAAATCGTAAAACGGTCACTTAAGCGCCAATTCATACAATGATTTTGCAAATGATTCTGTTACGGAATTCATTAGTTTGACAGTTTTCTATAGAAAGTCGTAAAATGGTCGATGAAAGATGAATTGCATAAAGTCAACTAGCAGATTCGTTAGAAGTTACTCGAGAGCAACTTATTACAATTCATTCTGTTAAGAATTCATAAGATGAACTGCTTTTAGGGGAATTGTTTAATGCGGCCATTTTAGACCCCCTGATAGCTGATAGTATACTTTTTTATTGTAAATACATACTTATAATACATACCTACTACACCCAGCCACAGAACAAACATCTATGTAAAAGGGTTTACTAAAATAAAATTATATTCAACCAAACTGTTGCCAACTTTTCGTTTTCTGGGCACCACAAAAAGCTACACAACGTTAAACAACGTTTTAATTAACTCAACTTACGAATTCATATGCGAATTCTACCTACATAGTTTTGTTATGTTAAGTTAAATTAAAATACATGATGAAGCATCTTATTTAAATAATTTTAGGTAAGTACCCATTTGGTTTAGATAGTAAAAAAACTGGCAGTTTAATCAGCCACTAGGACCTAGTGACTAGGTTCATTAGCCTTCATCTCGCACCTATCTCGCCGATGCCGATGAGAATTTTGTGTTCTACAACTCTCAAGAACATGCAAATATCATATAATTCATAGGAAACGAGATATTCATGAAATATCAATTGACGCGACCTTTGACCCTGAATAACTAAAGTTTCAAACTCGATATACCTACTATGATACTTTTGAGCCAACTTTCTAAACTTTAAAACAAAGGTATACACAAATTTTTGGCTTTTTGTCTTAACTATTCAAGATTGCACCCCTTTTTGAGACAATAAATAGCTTAAAGCTAATAAATAGCTTTATATATCTAGGCCATTGGGTCACCGAGACGCTCGAAGACGACATGGACATTGAGAGGGAGCGTAGGGCGTTATCAGTTCGGGCCAATATGCTGGCGCGTAGGTGTGCACGGTGCACTGCACAAGTCAAGGCTACACTCTTTAGAGCATATTGTCGGTCTTTTTATACCTGCAGCCTATAGGTCAAGCACACCAAAATGTCATACAACGCCCTGCGTGTCCTATACAACAACGCCTTTAGGTTGCTGATGAAGCTGCCACGCTGGTGTAGCGCATCAGGGATGTTTGCGGATGCGCGGACAAGCTTCCCGGCTATCATGCGCAAGCGAGTCGCGTCCCTCATGCGTCATGTGCGAGGTAGCTCCAACAGCTACCTGCAGCTGTTCCCGGGCGGATGGATCTGGACTGCCCAATAATGCAACATTGGACAAGGTTGCATGTTGAGCATTCCGGATCCAATCCAAAATATAGGTTAAGATAATTTGTTTTTATTTTTTTACATTTTGCATTGTTTTTGATTATTATTATTTTTGTTTCCTTTGTAATTATGTAATTTTATATAATTAATGGAAATTTGTACTTTATTTATAGTTATTATGATGTTGGTGTTTTGTTTTTAATTTAATGTGTATGAATAATATTAATGTAAGTACTATGTATAATTATGGACTAAATGTGTCTGAAATAAATGTATATAATAATAATAATAAATATGACTAGATTAATGGGGAAGAAAGGTTTTTGAGTGGCGACCACGAACCGAAAGGCGCAGCGTATATAGGCAGGCCTCCGATAGGTGGACCAAATGGCAGGTTGACGTACTGTGTTGCGGGCTATGCCTTTATGTTTAACATTGGTTAGATGTATGTCTCCGGCCTGATCATGATGAAACCGTAAATAAGTAATGCCCAGTATGTATAAAATAACCCTAACTATCAAGTTTCTGTTTGCACAGAAAAGCATGATCTCAGAATAACTTCAGGTTTAAGTTTCTGCGATAGGCTTCCTTGTTATTGTTTAGGGAAATCATTGAACTTTCTCAGAGTTTCTTAGCCATTGCCGTAGTACGTACTATTATTTATTCTGGGCTTTTTCTAGAAAGGGCTGTTTCGACCTCAGTGACCTCAGTCCTATTTTATTCCGTAGGTTTAGTCTGGTTTAGTAGCTAAACATGTTGCCTTTCCAAATGGAATCGTTTTTCTGGCACAACCAAGAATGTATTTTGATGTCTTTATCTTTATACATGGTGCTATTTAATCGACTAGGGAGCGGTTGTGTACAAGATATTGATATTGTGTACAAGAAAACAAACAACTTACGTTAAACGGTTTTTGAAAATTCACGAAAAAAATCAGCTGCGCCATGTAAGATCCATAAAATTTTTGTATGGAACAGCTTTTTTTTATCGTGAATTTTCAAAAGTCGTACAAAGAAAGTTGTTTTTATCTTGCGTACAACATGCTCACGACCGCTCCCTAGCCGATTAAATGGCACTGTGTATAGTAATTTTAACTTACTAATCCGTTGAGCTATTAAACTCCGTTGTTACATCGTGAAGAATAAGGAAACGTACCTGCTAAAACGAACTATTTTATTTTATAATTTTATTTCATTTTGCAGTATAACTAGTTTTTTTTTTGTACCTATTCACTAAACTACCAAACTAAGTTTATAACTTTTGTATTTTAAACCATTTCTTTGACTTGGCAACATTATGTTGCATATGTTTTTAAAAAAAATGATTTTACAATTTCTTATGTATTCATTTATAATTTTCATTGTTATCATCAATTGTGACCATTCATAAGTGTACTGTTAAATGTACCCAATTGAAATAAATAAATTGAATTGAATTGAACTAAACAACTAACTAACTAAAAATAACATGCTCAAACAAAATTACTCTATGTATATGCTCTATGCTAGGAAGATTTGCTTCTTCCTAGCACTATATAGAGAGTAATTTTGTTTGAGCATGATATTTTTAGTTAGTTGTTTAGTTCGTTTTAGCATGTTACTGTTAGATTTAGTTGTTTTAGTTAGTTATTTTTTGTTGGTTCTAGATAATCATCAAACAAGTTACTTTACTAGTAAAACAAAGAGTTACAGACTATGCATACATATACCTAAGTTATTTTATGGCCCAATGGCCCTATTAAATCTGTTCAAAATATAGGTAATACTAGCTGTACAGCTAGTATGAAAACGCTAATGATGATAAAATGTAGCCTATTTCCTATTCCGGGATAAGCTATCTCGATTCTGAGTTAAATCCAAATCCGTTCAGCCGTTTTACCGTGAAGATCTAACACACAAACACCGAAAAACTTTCGTATTTACAATATTAGTGTGATCACAGGGTACCTATGAGGGCTACAGTTTTATGCTCACTAGTTGGCGCCACTGGTACTTAAGGTCTTGAAGCTGATTATAGTTGATCAATATCGACGTTTAAAAATACGTTTGTAAATAGTAAACACAGGGACCGGGGACATATCACATACTATTCTCTATTAGCTGTTCTTTCAGCCCGCATTATTTTGCACCTCTTTTACTTAGCTCCGTTTTTTAATCACTGATATTCATTGACCCGATCCTCAAGTACTGCAAAATATTAAAAGCCGGCATATAAACAGTGACAGTATGAGATTTCGGATGTCGGAGACATCCATGGAGAATAGGGAGCTGCGATGAGGAACTTACGGCCGTAGAACAGAATTTGCGGACGGAGTGTGTGACGTCACAGTTTATTTGGTCAGTCTGCGAGCGACCGCCTCACGTAACAGTCATTCAGACTTTCAAAACAGATGTACGACTTTTAGTGTTTTTACGCAGTAAAAGTGAAAAGAAAATAAGTGGCTGCGTTTTTTCTTGCACTTATTATCGAGGCAAACATTCCGATGACATGATTAGCGTCTCATTTCATTCATAAGTAATTTTATTTGTGTTTTTTGTATTTTGTTGGAAATATGTAACGTTTCTTGATGTTTTTAACTAGCTCCAGATATGGCGCCACTAGTAGTAAATCTAGCGTTTATAAGAGTTCTCCATTTTGTCGATAAAGCTCTTCTCAAAAAACTTATCCTGAATTCTGCTAGATGGCACCATGTGCGGAATTTACCACTCCTCCCGCTAACCCTACACCTCCCTGCACGATCACGCGTCCTTCTATGGAAAAATCCTTTGATCACATCTCTGCTTCTATTACCCTGTGGAGACATCACTCTCTACACTAGCGCGTCTAGCGGCAATTTTAAGCGCGATAGCCTATCATTAGATAAGATACTTACTACAATATAAGTACCTATGCGAACTCGAACGGTCTTCACGCAAATAATAACTTCCCGTAGCAAACACAAACAGTAATTAATCAAAACTTAGAACTTACAAATGAACTCGAAAGCTTTACTCGTAAAAGCTGTGTTAAATTAATGAACATTAAAATTAGTAAGATTTCAGAAGCTCGAGTTAGGCAACATTAAGCGAAATTCGAAATCTTTTAATGACACAGTATAAAACAGAAACGTAGAAGGGTGCGACCGATATCTCTTTACTGTTGGGTGAGGGAGCCATCATCGTTGTTTCTGAAAGCCTATTGTAGAATATTTTAGTTCCTCAATTTGGCAACTGTAGATGTAAGTTGGTCGGACTCTAAAGTTTGTTCTGCTGTTCCTACTACGTAATTAAATTAAATTCTCGACGAGACCCGCTGTCTCGAGATGTCGGGAGAAGGCTGTAGCTTTTGATTACTCTAAATATTTAGCACGTTCAAAGAGTTCATTTGTTTCGATCGTGTTTACGTGCTAATGGCACGATGCGACGTGAGCGATATCATATCGATTGTCCATTCAACAGACGATCTCCTGATAGCAGGACTGCGCCCGTACCGTGACATCTTAAAACATTGATTGTTACCTTCAGCCGTATAAAAAGTATAATTTAAAATATTTTATCAGCTATCAGGATCATAAATGAGTCGTGTAGCCACTAAAAAAATGTATCTGTGGTGTTGTTTGCTTCAAGAGAGTAGTCATTATCATTACTGCTCTAAAGCAGGTATATATACCTAATAGTTTATTTGTAGTTTTGTGGTTAATTTTTACGTTACTTATGAATATATCAGCCATCATCCTAAATCAGTCGCGTTAATATATTTGCATGTTTTATTGCCTGATTTGGATGAAGGTCGCAAACTTGAACGCTTTTTTAAACATTATGTTATTTAATCAAAGCACAAAGTAATTATTGTGATAATGTTACCAACAGGAACCTTAATCTAGTGTAAATAACATTAATTAGGTATTTCTAAACCAAAAAGTCGATTTTAGGGGTCCATTTCAAACTTAAAAACCTCTTATAGTCTCGTCATGTCCATTTGACTACACGTTATCAGCCAGAAGACTTCCACTGCTAGACGAAGTCTAGGTCAACGGGAAGTACCCTTTGATTTATTTCATTTTAAAAAACTCACTTACGTATTCGATATTAATTTCAACTTAATATATCGACGCCTTCCAGAGAAAAAGAGTCTTGACAGACAGACTGACAACGGAGTGATCCTATAAAGGTTCCTTTTTTCCTTTTGAGGTACGGAACCCTAAAAATAGGTGTTTAGTGATTTAAATTATTAAATTATTAGAGATCGCCCGCGACTTCGTCCGCGTATGGAAGAAATTCGGCCCGCTCCCGAAATTCACCACGTTTTTATCCCAAATAAAGTCAGTCAGTCAGTCAATCAGTCGGGACAGAGCCTTTTATATATATAGAATAATAGATAGATTATAATTTTTGGTGTCAAATGAAATGCATATTTTTAGTTTTCGTATGTTAGTAGTAAACAAAACAACCTTAAAAATAAACCTTACACAAAAAGGCTTAACAATGATTTGAATTAAACAGTTTGTTAAAAATTCAAAAGCTCATTAGGGGCCGCTAACTGAATGCATCGTTAATCGGAGTTTAGCTCGACAAGGAGTTTTAAGTGCTCTCTTTTGTACGCGTTTAATTTAATCGCTTTATTTGTATTCGGAATGGGAATAGACTAACTTTTAACGTGTTTTTCTGCTGGTATCAGCGATCTGGGATTCAGAGCTTAAAACAATCTATGCCAAAAAGTAGCTAAAAGTAATTACAGAATTTAGATAGTTAGCTTCACATCAATCAATACTCAAATATCTAACTAAATATATTATTTACTTTATTGAAAGTTTTCCCTGCGTACAAGTAAAATACTGTAGAAGATTGATATAACTTCATTTATGGTGTTGAAAAAATGCATGACCTCATGCTCTTCAATCATCTACCATTGCTCGAAGCTTCACCACAAACCGTGGCTTTCACATTACATTTTATTTTCCGAAACTTATGTTTTTATTACTTATAAACATAATGTCTATGGAGCAATACACCTTATTGGTTATTCGATTACGTACTACGTACCTGCACGCAGCGACAGTGATAATGGAAAAGACGCCCAGCGCTTGCAAATCGATCAAAATTAGCAAGACAACACAATCAAGCATACCTAGCTAAAAGTATGCATATAACATTTGCCGGAAAATAGAGATAGCGAATCTAATTACTGCATGACAAAAAGAGAACACATGTACATGTATTAGAAGTTTGTATTGTCGTATCGTACGGCTCGCATGTCGCAAAGGCAGAGTATTACTGAAGCGAGTGGAGAGCCGGCGCTCAACATATAGTCTTCAAAATCCGTGCGCTTATTTCCCGTCCATTCATCTTATCATTGTCGCTGCATGTACGTGGTATTATGTGGTGTACCTAGTGATCTATTCGCATTCTCAAGAACATGGAAACCTCATGCATTACAGAAGCATGATTATTTGCTTATTTTTACTCCTGGCCTAATATTTAAATGATAGCTTGATAATTTTAAAATAAGATTACTAGACAAAAATTCAATAAATAAAAAACATCAATAAATCAATCAGCAAACCTGTGACGCCATATTCTAATCTCAACGTTGCATCGTAAGCTTTGAGTAAATATAATTTTGACGAGTAACCGCAATAGTATGGTTATAACGTTACTTTAGATTCCGATTTGAAGTACTAAGTCAATAGAATACAATAGCAACATAATTTCTCTACAATTCTAAATAATACCTCCATTCAGATGCACTTAAAACAGTATAACTCAAGCCTAAGCTCTAAGATGGCGTCATTATTGTGAAATGTTGAAACCGAGATTGCCGAAGACCTCTTAAATAAAGATTATAGTTCCACAAATCCCGTATTTTAACTATCTTGTATTTACAACGACCAAAGTTGCGGCTAATAATTTACTTGAATAAGGCGTGGAGAATGTTAAGCCATATTGGCTGGAATAAGCACCATTTACATCATAAGAAAATGCTACACTAGTCTGTTTGTGTTGCAATGTTTTTTTGAAGGCATTAAAATAATTAAGTAATCAATACCCATTTATTTTAACAGTAAAAAAGTTTTATAGAAATTTCAGTGTTATAACGAAATGATAGGCATGTTTGCTCGCTAATCAATCGACTGACGGGTACGTACAGGATTACTGGTAACTCGACGTATTCCCGGCAGGACCAGATAGGGGGGCTAAAATACATCAAATTTAAGTCCACCAATGTACGGGCGAAAGTTAATAGTTTTCGAGATATTTAAAATTAAACTATTTTTGTTGCAGGGGTTTTTACAGAAAAAAATATTCTTGGCATTAATCGTAAAAATATCGAGTTACAAGTAACCCTGAATTATTGTCTACTTATGTTTAAATTATAAAATTCGTTATTTGTTAACCTGAAAAAAATAAATTAGAAAGGCTGCATTAGGTTTTTATATCGCGAACATCTCGCAACAGAGAAGTACATATTCGTGTTTTCGTACACAAACAGAAACTAGAACTATGGACTAGAGAATAAAAATATTTCTAAAAAAGAAGAATTCTAATCTCCATAGTTGGTGAGGAAATTTAAGAGCTACTTCAAATTAAAATGCAATCTTTGACGTCATAATAAAATATTCTAGCGTCATCTCATGGCAGCAGCTTGGCAATGTTGCATTAGGTCGTCCACCTTAAGGTGATACGTTTCCCGTTTGGCGGGAAATTCAAAAATCAATCAGTTTTTTGGTCTTTGTAGCTAGGCCGGGTAGTTAATGTGAAATTACATAGTGTTTGCGAAAATTGTTGGTTGTTCTTTAGATTATCACGTACAACTATTAATCAGTAACTCACCATATTACTTACATTTGTCCATAAACCGTTTGAAACAGCAAACATTTGTTTATTGACAAATGTATGTAATAATGTGCATTACAGATAAACAGCTTTACGTGAGTTTGTAAAGAATAATAATCAATTGGCGCAAACATCATGATCGTTTACAATAATTACCCGGCCTTGCTACAAGAACAAAAAAACTGGTTGAAATTTGAATTTCCCGCCATATGTGAAACGTATCACCTTAAACGAAAGCGGTCAACACACATGAACCTTTGTTTCAGAAAAATTTACTAGCTTTGATTATATACCCAGCCAGAGAGCTAGATCCTCCAAGCAATGAAGTTACCATAAACAATTTTATACGAGATCGTAGAAGTCTCCTTAGGAACTTGCCTTTGGTCGTTCACACCACCACCAATGTCAAGTGCTTGGAACTGGAACTTATTGAAATCATTGCCCTATTTATGATCGGACATTTATGGTGATGTTTATTATCATTGAATGCTTCTGCGATTGCTGGGAGCACTCCAAATGATATTTTAAATTAATGATAACATTTACAGAACCTATGTCAAGTCAAGTGTTGGTGCATTGCCCTATGATTCTTGAACATGCATGATCAACCTGTCAATAGTCCACTACTGGACCTAGCCCTATGACCATAGGCCTACCGCCGAGGGGTGATTGGGCTATATCGTGGTCCATTTGCGGTTTGGTAGATTCACATACGCCGTTGAACTCTTCTCCGGACGTATGCAGGGTTTCCTTCCGATGTGTAACTTTACCAAGCGTTAACTTGGTAAGCTTTAACGTAGCGCTCGTGGCGTAGCTTGTCTAGGTGATTCTAAACGATCACCGATGTTAAGCAACGGATGGTCCGGTCAGTCTTCGGATGGGTGACCGTGAGTGGCATTTATTTCTGAGCGCTACCGTGGGTCGGATGACACGTTAAATTGTCGGTCCCGGTTGTTTGTTCTAGTTTCTATAACAACAACCGTCAGCCATGTCAGAGGCCTTCCGACGGCTCGTTAACTCTGACACTAGGGCTGGCCACTCAGCCTATACGAACTTACTTACTTTTTCTTTACCAAAAAACCAGTGGTATGCAAAACCAAATAAACTCCAAAAGGCTCATTGTCACAGGCTAAAAATTTGTACTCGCGACCTCACGCTTTCAATTTAAGTGAAGATCCGATAAGGTTAAGCTTTGGTGATTCATGTGCAGATCTCTAATATCATCTATTTAAAGGTAGGTAGGTACTCCAAATCGAGCAAGCAAACAAAACGTTTGTCTTTACTTATAATCTTTTACCTAGGATTTGCTTGTTTTGGCTTGTAAGCCAAAACAAGCAAATCCTTCGCTAATCGAAAAATCAATCGCGCAAAATTAATGTTAAGTTCATCTATAGGATAATAAAATGTTCCATGATTATATCTTTTGTGCCAATAAAAGTACTTAAATCATATAATACACTTTTTCATCACACTTGCTCGTAAAGTGGATCTTATTGCATTGGTTTTAGGCTCATAATCCAAGCTATTACGCACGCGTGCTTTTTACTTTACATTACGGCACTTGTGCTATAATAGGTATAAGCCGGTAAAGTCAAGTTTGTACGTGACTGCAATTAGACGTACGTATACGAAGCACTCTTAATATAGCCGGGTAATACTTACAGTTTTTTTGTAATAGCAACAAAGAGTTCTTATGCCGCTGAAGTAAATGTCAACCTGCGCGCGCATTACTGATTTGGGCGCCATTTTCCGCAAATGTTTGTTGACGTTTTCGCTGTGTGGTTGATTATTATCAAAAAAAAAATGTTTTGTCCTCGCAAGTGTGACGAAAACAGTCGTATGAAACTCTTGTGCTATGTTTCAATACACTCTCGGCTACCTTATCTGCATAGGCTGCATAGGCTGTTTAGGCTGCATAATACCGCCTCTAGTGTAATGACCAACATAACACACTTGTATCATAATGTACTATTTCATCACACTTGCTCGTAAAGTAGATCTTATTCCATCGCTTTTAGGCTCATAATCCAAGCTATTACACACGCGTGCTTTTTACTTTACATTACGGCACTTGTACTATAATAGGTATAACCCGGTAAAGTCAAGTTTGTACGTGACTGCAATTAGACGTACGTATACGAAGCACTCTTAATATAGCCGGGTAATACTTACAGTTTTTTTGTAATACCAACAAAGAGTTCTTATGCCGCTGAAGTAAATGTCAACCTGCGCGCGCATTACTGATTTGGGCGCCATTTTCCGCAAATGTTTGTTGACGTTTTCGCTGTGTGGTTGATTATTATCAAAAAAAAAATGTTTTGTCCTCGCAAGTGTGACGAAAACAGTCGTATGAAACTCTTGTGCTATGTTTCAATACACTCTCGGCTTCCTTATCGCGCTCGCCTGCGGCTCGCGCGCATAATACCGCCTCTAGTGTAATGACCAACATAACACACTTGTATCATAATGTACTATTAATGCATAGGTACATACATTACAAATAATCATTGATCTGTCTAGGCTGCTGCCTAGATCGAAGCAATTAGTAATATGTAGTGTTATTGGTAGGTAATGATACGTATATATAATACTTACGTCGTTTTATATATTATGTACACCACCGACCAAATTAAATTTGCCTCCTTTACTCCAGTCCATCCAAAGGTTGCCTGGAAGAAATCGCTTAAGGTGATAAGGCCGCCCCTTGTACTGCCAAATAATGTACCTACCCTGATTATTTGTAAGTTGTTCTATATTTCTGGTGTTCAATAAAGATATATTGTATTGTACGTACCTGCGTAAAATAACCATTTCTGTAATGTATTTAGTATTTATCTATTTTTATTTAATTATATCACTAAAATAGATTGTAACATCTTCCGTCTACTAGTTTGTAAATTAATTTCAATCCTATGGTTGCTTGGAATGCTAACCTAATAAAAAGATGCCAAAGAAGGATGGCAGACTCCTGTACAGTTTCAGCCTAGTATAAAGAAGCCACGTGCATGAATGAAACTTGTACGAAGTGATAGGGCAAATAAATATATATAAATTGTAAATTGGACCATTTTTCTAGAAGTATGGAGAAAAACTTATTTTGGAAAAACATCTGTTAGGTTAGGCTAACGATTGTAATGGGTTTTTATAGCGCCTACTGCGATTTTGACGCATTTCGGTCTTTACTTTACTTCCTGGTTTATAGCTTCTGGACGCATTTCGGAACGCAACGATATAACGATGACATTGACTAGACAGTTAGAACTAGGATGCAACATGTATCCGAACGAAAACAATATAATGAGAATCATAGTGTGTTCGGATAACATACAAGTAATATCTAAAATAAATGCAACAAAGTTAGTTTTAATTCCCAGCTTTATAAATTATGCTTAATATTTTAAGAAAACCACAAAAATATAACATAAATTTCCACATTATATAGGCAACATGAATGATGTGTATTTTTTCTTTCTGGACCCAGGCGAATTCTGCTATCCTTCTTTATGTATTACGATAAATTTCATCGTCAGAAGTAATGTGAAAATAACAAAAGCCAGCTACGAGCTACATTTTGATTGTTACCTTTTCAATCAAGGTGCAAAAAGCAAACACCGTCGGTATTAAAATCCTGAGCAGGTAGAGGATTAACGGCGGACCGCCACGCGAGACTTTCATTAAACGTAGACGAACATAACCGTAACGTTACCGTAACCTAACGTAGCCGGAACGTAACGTAAATGTGGGTGTTAACGTAAATCCAGCGTCCGCAGTAACAGCGCTCAAACAGCCTAATATAACCTTGTTAAATGCGCTTTGGTCGCGTTTATTTACCCCGTGGCTGCAATTTGAACACTTTTTGTTCGTACAGAATGGTACAGATGAGAAAAAACGAGGTACATGACTGTCTAAAACAAAATTAATGTTAATGCACATTCAACAATTGGCCTGGGCAAGACTCTTGATTAATATAAAAAAAAATTAACAGTATAATTACATAGTAATAATACATGAATCTACTACACACACACACACACAAAATAATCAGTAAACTTGATGAACTCACTTACGCCCTTTTCTCCAAAATCATGCAGGTTGTTTCCTCGTGATGTTTAGTAGTATGAAACTCTGACAAAGATAATTTTAAAGAAATCATTGCTGTTTGGCAAGTACGGGCCTAAGTATAGGCCCGCGATCACACGAGTTTGAGTCGTACGGTCACCCAGTAAGGTAAGAGACCCAGTAGTCGACAGTTTCTGAACCTAGCTGTCTTTACAGCTTCGTTACGCCTCTGTTTGTTAACTTAGGAAAATGAAATTTCGTGACGTGGTTGCTGATTTATCATTCTTTTCATTTAATTTATTTTTAAAGTGATAGAAAAACAATAAAGTATTAAAATAATTGAAAAACCGTACAAGAGGCGATTTGTACCAGTACTCGACAGATTTGTACCAGTACTCGACAGATTTGTCCCAGTACTCGACAATTATTAACACCGATTTGAACTTTAGGACTTCAGCTTTAAGGTTCACATTAATTACATTTTCATATTGTTTTTTTGCAATGTGACCCAATAAACTGAAAATACAGAGAATAAATAGAACGAAAATAACCAAAGTAAAAGCTAAATGTCAGTGACAATAGTAAAACTATAATTGCAAAATCCAGTACTATCAGAATCAATGTCCTGGCTTACTTACTGACTGACTGACAACGCACAGCGTAAGGTACTGGTCAAACCGAATTAAAATTTTAAGGGTATATTTGCTTGCATGCGTAGAGATGTATTAAGAAAGCCCGGAGACGTCCACTACTGAACGAAGGCCTCCCACTTAGACCACTACACTATACGACGACGTGCCATTTTGTTCCATCGGTTGCCAGCGAATTTCACAATATCGTCGGTCCACCTAGCGGGAGGCCTGCCTACGCTGCGTCTTCCGGTTCGTGGTCATCACTCAAGAAGCTTTCTTCGCCATCGGTTATCAGTTATTTGAGCAATTGGCCTGCACATTGCCACTCCGACTTGCAAACTCTGAGAGCTATGTCGGTGACTTTGGTTCTTTGGTGAATATCCAAACCGTCGTCGTTTGGTCCCTCGTCCCAGATTTTATCGCGCAAAGTAACCTTCTTTCCATTGCACGTTGTGTGACTCTGAGTTTCTGCAAAAGGCCAACAGTCAAATACCAATTTTCAGTCCCTTAAGTCATGACTGGCAATACACTGGTTGAAGATTCTTGTCTTCAGGCACTGTGGGATTTTGGACGAGAAGATATTACGCAATTTCCCGAACGCTGCGCCCGTCCGAGTTAGATTCGGGCGACGTCTTAGTCGCAGTGGGACCTACCTATCTGAACCATCTGTCCGAGGTAGATAGATAGATAAACCATCGGCACGGGAACAACGTGGACATTGGACATGATTTTCGTCTTGTCCATGTTCATTTTGAGACCCTCCTATTGGGAAACGTTACTGAGGTCGCGGAGCATTGTATTGAGGTCCTCCAGCGACTCTGCCATGATGACCCTTATCATCGACAAATCGAAGGTGAGTGATGTCTATTAATGTTAGTGCCAAATCCGTTTCAGTCCAACAGCTTGAAAACGTCCAACAACGCGTTCGTGAACAGTTTCGGTGAAATAACGTCTCCTCATCTCTCCCCTTTCTGCAATTGGATTGGTTTTGTGGTCTTGTCCTGCAATCGGATTAACATGGTAGCTTTTTTATACATGATAGCAGTTTTATACACTTCAACATTTCGATATACCTATAGTCGATATGACATCGCTGAAGGGACTGCAATACTGCCCAGATCTTGATTCGGGTCTCGACCCACTAACACCCTAGATATGTTAAATACCCTGGACTGGAAAGGAAAAGGCATAATTGTCAACGGCGCGCACTTCTCTCACCTACGGTTCGCCGATGATATCGTGGTCCTGGTCATGGCAGAATTGCTGCAAGACTTGCAAGAAATGCTGACTAGCTTAGCCGATGACTTTTATGTTATTAAGAGAACGGTGACACACTCTTGTGTTCCGCAACATTTGAGACATAACACGTTTTTTAATCACGCTAGCACCCCTGTTTGCGGTTGGAGATAAGAAAAATGTATTTTCATCACAGTTGAAAAAATTTCGTGAATCTACAGGGGGATCATGCGGTGTATAGTACTCCTAGATCTCTCTGAACCACGTGCGGATATCTTATTCTCTGACTAGGGCACTTGTCTGTGACAAGATTTGGGAAACCCGCTGCCCAAGTTTTGCGTGCCGTTTAACAAATACTTCCAACCATTGGTAATCAGGGTTGTCGGTTTGTTTTTTTTCCTATTTTGTTTTTGTAATATGCTGACACTGTCCTGTGACTAATCTTTGATGACAGGAAACCCACTGTTTGCCTCTTTTTCTGTCTAAACAGTGAGTGAGCCCTTTGTTCAGGCTATTGAGCCATGGCACATCATATCCTTTTGCAGCTGAGGAAGCTGAAGTTCCTCTTGATACTGTCTCAATAGCTTTTGCTATTTCTTTCATCCATTTTTTTCAGCCATGATCTCCTCTAAGGATATAAATGATATAGACAGAAAACTATTTATTCTATATAAAAATATAATTGGAGTATATTCAAATCATCAATCGAGATCATTGAGAGCACGTAACTAGTCCAATTGCAGAAAGGCGTGAGACATGGAGACGTTATTTCTTTGAAACTGTGCACAAACGCATTGGAAGACGTTTTCAAGCTCTTGGACTGGAACGGATTCGGCATCAACATTAATTGCGAATACAGCACTCACCTTCGCTTTGCCGATATTATAGTCATTACAGCAGAGTCGCTGAAAGACCTTAATACTAAGATCAGCTATCTCAGTAAAATTTCTCAACAGGTGGGTCTTAAAATGAACACGGATAAGTAAAAGTCATGTCCAATGTCCATGTTGTGCCCGTACCATTAGTCGTTGGGAAAAATTCTCTCGAAGTTGTTGTTAGGTAGGTCCAACTTTAATCCGAGGTCGCCCGAAGTATCCAACTGGGATGGGCAGGGTTCGGGAGATTGCGTAATATCTTCTCGTCCAAAATCCCGCTATGCCTGAAGACAAGGGTGTATGTGTTGCCAGTGATTACATATGGAACTGAAACGTGATCTTTAACTGCTGGCCTTTTGGAAAAACACAGAGTTACACAACGGGCAATGAAGAGAGCTATGCTCCGAGTAACTTTACGCAATAAAATTCGGAACGAGGATACTCGCCAAAAAACCAAAGTCAGGAACATAGCTCACAGGGATTGCAAGTGGCAATGGACACATCGCTCGAAAAACTAATAACCGATGGGAAAGAAAGGTTCTTGAATAGCGACCACGTACCGGAAGACGCATTTAAGGAAGGTCTCCCACTAGGTGGACCGACGATATTGTGAAATTTACGGGCAACCGGTGGATGCAAATGGCAGCTTGTAGTACAGAGTGGCGGTATATCTACCTGTTAGACCGCCACACTGTACTATCGTTCAGCAGTGGACATCTCTGGGCTGACGATGATGATGATAACCTTCAAATCGTCAGTGAACCGCAAAGTTCTAGGCAAGCGTGCTCTTTTTCAAACAACATCGTCGCTTGACATCTGCATGTGTGATGGCGGTCAAATGCTAGCCTATTATTAAATTGAAAACAAAAATTGCATGAATAAACACAAGGGGTAACTTACACAAAAATATAGCGACTAGTGCAATGAGCGATCGTGTCCTTATCGCCAACCACCGATATCTTCCATACTTTAAAATACATATGGTACCCTCATTATTTTTTATTCACGTGAAAATCAAGGCACGTGAAAGAAAGCTACCGCCTCTGTCACAACCGTAAACCGTATCACGACGCAATAGGGTTTAAAATATACTATATGTCGACATTACCTGCAATTAGTCAAACATGTCCCAGTACCCGTCAAGTTTAATTTTAATATTGACGTATTGGGTCAATTAGGCATATGATGTACCAGTAGATGTCACATGCAAAAAAAGATGCTAGTAATAAAAAGGAAACAATTATACAGGTTTTGATCGTTAGGTAACTAACTTAAGTGTTACACAAAATAATTACATTTACCAAAGCGGCCCACTGAACATCCGAAACTTAGAAACAACTGTGGTGCGCAGTACTACAATTCAGTAACTAAACCTCACAAAAAGCACAAATTTCGGAATCGCTAACTTTGAAAGATTTTTTCTCCAGCGCTATTGTATTTAATGGCTTTATGTATCTATTCTAATTATCTAGCATATTACCAAAAATGTGTTGGCATAAAAAGTTTTTATTTAGTTTGCGGTAGAAATAAATAGCAGGCCATTTTTTTAAATCTGTCGAGTACTGGGACACTGTCGGAATTAGGGGCTCTTACCTTAGACTACCACGCCACGGTTATCTACTACAAAGAAACTCCACTTTACTAACTCACAGTACCTAGCAACCTTATTTAAGTAACTATAGCTGACCCGGCGAACTTTGTTCCGCCTTATATGCAATAAATGAGCAGATTTTGGATTTTATTATAATAAACTAGAGGTCGCCCGCGACTTCGTCCGCGTACGGAAGAAATTCGGCAAAATTCACCACTTTAAATCATCCCGAGCAGTTTTTTTAGCCCCCCATAAAGCCACACATAATTGTATTCACTAAGTACGACGAAAAAATGCCAATCATTGGTCGCGCATTTGAAGTAAATTGCTCGAAATGCCATTTCGCAACAGATTTAAATTGATCTAATTACGATGCAATGTGGTTTGGTTTCCTACGCGTCTATTTAAATTGTCCTTTTGAGTATTCTAAGTTTAAAAACATGTATATTGGTAGAATACGTGACGCTTACCACCAGGTAAACATCTTGTTCGTCTCGTCACGTGAATGTCAAAAAAAAACATTAAGCGCATTTACACTTAATGCCGGTTAGCGCGGCCCGTCACATTTCCGTTCTATTCACTTCTCTCTTCAGCCCGCCTAGCACGCGAGCCGTGATAAACGTCTATCCACTCTTTATTTCCTTCGAAAACGAGACAGACGTATCTATATTCTAGCTTTATCACGTTCCCGCGCGGAGGAAAGTAATTAGTCCTCGGCGCGTGCGGGGGGCAGTGGTGACCACCATTACCATTCACCATAGATGGTTGTTACTACAAGAAGGTATACAGACGTTTGTCAACCCTTAGGACGTACACGTACAGCCACAGTTTTTTTTAGAGGCTAAGCAGCCGCAAAGCGTTAGCAAATCGAAGTTGTAAGAACTCAATTTGTTAACATGACTACTAGATTAACCTTCTGATTTATTGAATAAATTACATGTTTTAATAGATTTCTATTAATAAGTTTACGATAATTATTTAAAATTCTTAATCCTGTTACTTACTATTTTTAAATCGTTGTGAAGTTACTTGTGGTTCAATCCAACTTTGCCTTGGCATTTAGATAGACATTATCTAAGACAGTCTCAATGTTATCAATTTAATCGATCTTGGATTATCTGGATAGATTAGAGATTAATCAAGCAAAAAGACATTCATATGAGCATCTAGGTTTTTTTTCCTTTAAGTGGTACAACCCACTTTAATCATCTGGTTTTAGATGTATCCTCGAGAACTTTCCTTGCAATTCTTTGAAATCCCGTAAATCGTAATCACAGTTTGCGCTAATATAAAAAAGCAATAACTAATTTTGACTATCCATTGCCCAAACTAGACTGCATCTTCGTTATCATCAGACGAGATGGCAGTCAAACGCAAGTCTATATCATATTTAAAAAAACGTTGGGACCAATCAGTCAAACGTAGATCAATTTCCATTTCAATTTTTCAATATTTTTTTTACTAAGTGCAACTACTATAGACGCAATAAAGAAATATGATGGTATTCTCAAATTTACTCCATCAAAAAGAAATGGCATGTCACAAAAGCCTGAATAAAAATCAAATAAAACAATTTGTAGGGAATTGTTTTTTTTCTTCCCAAATTGGGGAATTGCGTCTTTATTTTTGGGGAATTGACAAAACAAGCATTGGCAACGCTTTATGCCATTACTTATGCACATATATACAAACAATAATCACCTAATTAGTAAAATGAACCACTTTTATACATTAACATTTGAAATAACACAAGTTTTAAAAATATATATAGAGCGACGATCTAATAATACTACGTAAGGTGACGTAAGCCTATAAACGTAAAGTAAATAGAAAAATTGTCTAATTTACTCATTGTTCTTACATTAAACCCAGACCAATTAAACTTCAGAAGCTTGAAATGCTTCAATAACGAGACAAACAAGTGATAATTGGTGAAACGATTTATAGCCGCGTCACAGCTGTTCATTACCAGGGCTAAACTTAAATTATGGAAAGACTGTGCAATTACACAAATGCTCTAACTACTTTATACAATTGGTGCCTATATATGCAAATACCTAAGTACCTATGTCGAGTGCATATACTAAACATTTACAGCTGTACCAGAAAGAGTAGAAATTAAATAAAATGTAACTAAAAGTTTTCAATACAAAATATTATTCAGTGTTGCCAAGTTATTCATTTTGAGTTTTAAGTCATTTTGAAGAGTTTGCATAGAAAGTAGCGCCTCCATTTTTTTTCTACTCTTTCTGGTACAGCTTTACCTACATTTACTATTCTTTACAAAGATTTTGAAAACTTGCAAAGAAACTGTGATTTTAACGATAAAAACTAAGAAGTATAGACGGTATTGGAAAAACAAAGGATGTTAATTTATTTTTATTTACTTGATTATACTTAAATATTACTGTCTAAATAGTTAAGTACTACAGGAGGTAATAGGATTGGGAGCCGGGAGCTCATCATCTATTCAAAAATATATCCGAGCGTTTGGTCGACGCGAGGCGTGATCAAAGTGCTGGCGTTTATTTGGCCCAACGCATAAGCATTGCTATCCAGCGTGGCAATTCCGCCAGCATGCTGGTACGCTGCCGACTGGTAGTGGGTTTGAGCATTTGGATTGTCTCTAGACTTTCAACGGTCTAGATACAATCCTTTTGTTTTTTTTTATGTAGTAGGCCAAGTAGTCTTTGTAGTTTGTTGTAGTTAATAAAGGCTTATGCCAAAAAAAAAGTTATAGGAGATGATAATAACACTAAGTAAGTTCATATAATAACACTGAATTTACGTGTTATTAAAATCATTACAACAAACAAAAGAACACTAAACCAAAATACTACAGCTCTATACCAGAGGAACGAAACATTTCTTTCTTTTTCATGAGCTCTTCAGTCTTCCGTTAATGTTGAACAATGTAAAAACATAAATCAAAGTGGCCATGAACTTCTGAACAGATAAATCTGCAAACCCAAACACAATCCCCATGAAATTCCCATGAAACTGGCGCTAGCCATATGGCGCAAATGACGGATTAGTCGCTATTTATTAAATACTCTATCAAGACATTACCGACCTTATCACGTTGTTTGATTAGCTATTTTAGCTTGACATAGCCTTAGCTAAAGTAAGTGCTTATTGCATTTAAGGCTGAGAAAATAAATAAAGGTTATTATTGTGGTAGAGCGCTATACATCTTCGTCGCAGACTAAACAATGATAGACGACACGCCGTAACGTATGTGCGACCTTTGCCGCCGTCTTGTGCTACGAGTTTGTTTTATTTCACATGTTCAAAATGTACACTCATCTGTCTAGGATATATATTAACAGCTTTAGAACTGCGGAAGTGTCTCTTTGTACAGTATGATTAGGTGCTACAATTGTGGGTCTGAACTCATTTATTACGTAGCTATCTAGCAGCAGCGGGTCGTGGTTGCACATGCTATCAGGAAGCTTTATTCTGAATCATAAAGGTATACTAAGAACGAGTACGTGGATTTAAAAAACAACCGTATTAAGACATGACAAGATACATATACAAATAATTTCCTCTCATTCAAAATAAGAATTGTCACGGGCCGTTACACTTATACCTACATATTATCTTAAACCTACTTATCCGATTTTGATGAAACTTCCACAGTAAATGTAAGCCTATAAAAAATTATGGTTACAATCGGATTAATAGTTTCGGGAAAATGCGTGAACAAACAAACATATATAAACATACATTCAAAAATAAATACACACCTATATTTTTTTTTATATTTGTTTAGATTACCATATGTGCATTTATTGCAGTTCTAATAATATTAGATACAAAATACGTTTTAGTTTTTTTTTTATTAATTTAATAAAATAATAATTTTCTTATTTTTTTTAATTCGAAATTGATTGCTATTGCCTAATTAAATGTTATATACTTAATCCTCCAAGGGTAATTGTATTTTTTAGAAGTCAAATTAGAAAACCGATAGGATCGCGAACAAAGTCCACGCCTTTATAACCAGACTACCAAGCCCTCAAAAATTTAAAAATTGCAGTGGTTGAGTACGTTAACCATCGTACGTCGTCGTACGTGATCCAAGGTGATCCAAGGTGATCCAACGTGATCCGTGGTAAAGAATCCACCATTTGGTTAATTCAGTCCAGGATCTAAACCAAGGTTTGTTGAAATCGGTGCGCGGCGCGGGCGTTACGGAATTAGGTAGAAACATAAATACACACTTGATTGTGAATTACGGTGGGCAAACTCAAAGCCATTGAAACTAACTGAAAACATTGGAAGCAGAAATAACTAAGTACTTTACTGAGTCAATAACAAGACGCAAAAAGCTTTGTTAAAGAACGGAACCGTAGGGAGCAAATCTAGACTTTCCACAGAGAAGTAACTTTATCCAGCACCTTAATTATTCGTTTTAGTTATTTGTTGGTATAAAGGTAACCTCTTACAAAATACTTACAAAATTTATGACGATTTTTTAAAGTATTTCGTCATAAGAATAATAAGCTATGCTGTTGGGACTTGAAACCAATGTGTTGATGAGATTCTTACAATATTATGAGTATGTAATAGTGTGAGTGATTAAGTAGCAACATCACACATCACACATCAACAGCCGGAAGACCTCCACTGCTGGACGAAGGCCTCTCCCTTAAAGGGAGGTGTTGCCATAATCCCCACGCTTGGCAGGTGGCTTGGGGATCGCAGAATGGTTACCACCGTTAACTGAGAGGATGCTGCTGCCCGTCCTCCGGCAATAAGTATTAAGTAGCAAGCCTACGCATAATTACAAACCTTACCTATTCTGTTTGTTTTCTGTCATTTATACTAACAAATTAAACCTACACCCTTATCATGGACGTTCGTGATTCTGATTGCGAGCGTGCGCGAGCAGGAGGGCGCATGGTGCGAGTGGGTTGGTACGAGCAGGATGGCATGCTATCGCAATCGGAATCGCGAACGTCCATGATAAGGGTGCTGTGTTTAGTATGTATTAAAAGGATGTATTTACAAAAATAAAGTATTTTATCAGCTATCTGGTTTCCATATCACAAGCTTTGCTTACTTTGGGGCTAAATGGTGCTGTGTGAAACATATATACAACGTGTAACAAAAAGGTTCAACAATATTGAAGGGTATGTATGTACTCATCATTATGAGCAACTTTTACTATGGGCCCAACCTGAAAACGCAAAAAAAATAGCTGTATATAAAAAGTTCATCGACCTTGGACAAAATGTATGAAACAGCTGTTTTTTCTCGGGGTTTCAAGGTTGGCCCCATAGTAAAAGTGTTTCATAATGCTGAGTACAGACATACCCTTCAGTATTGTTAAACCTTTTTGTTACATATTTTGTAAAACATACTTCACACATTTTTCACATTTCTGCCTTATAGCTCAGTTGGTAGCAAGTCTGCCTTCAAATCTGTAGGGCGTGGGTTCGATCCCCACCCTGGGCAAACATTTATGTGACGAACATAAAATGATTGTTCTGTGTCTGGGTGTAGTTTGTATAAGTATGTATTTACAAAAAAGAAGTATATAAGTATTCTATCTATCAGCTATCTAGTTTCCATATTACAAGCTTTGCTTAGTTTGGGCTTAGATGGCGCTGTGTGAATAATGTCCACAGTATTTTTTTTTTTTATAATTATTTTTTTTAGTCCATAGTCCATACTGGTCAGGATCTTAGACTTAGTTCAGATTGTAGATTATCATTTGACTGCCTTAAAGCTCAGTTGGTAGTACGAGTATGTCTGCCTTCAGAGCTACAGCTCTGAACCCACGGACCCACGGTCTACAGACCGTGGGTTCGATTCCCACCCAGGACAAATATTTTTGTGACGAACTTAGATCTATGTTTGTCACAAAAATGATTGTGTTTGTTATGTTTGCTATGTTTGTTCTGTGTCTGGGTGTTATATGTATTATAAGTATGTTAATTTTTTCTAAATTTGTAAGCATTCTATCAGCTGTCTGATTCCCATAGTAGACGCTTTGCTTGGTTCGGGGCTAGATGGCGCTGTGTAAAATTTCCACGCAAAATATTAGTCATGGTTTTACATCTTTTAACTCAAAGAAAGAGAATTTTCGTGGCCAGAACAGATTTTTAAATAGCAACCCACTTCTTCATTCTTACAAATGTCAAACTCACATTGTAGCGAAAAGCGATGGTGTTGCTACCTATTAAACAAAAATAATCAGCAGCGTCCTCATATCCCACGACAATTATTATTTCTACACACTTACGTACTTATTCATATTGGAACATTCTAATATTAGATTTTCACAAATGTGCATTCGCGGGATGATGTCAGTGACGAATTCAGTGGTAGTAAATACAATGAGTTTCTCGGTATTAGGAGTCATAGTTTAAAATACGCTGCTCATACATTTTAGCTGCAGGTATTTTATCTTTCACTTTTATTATAATATCTCGTACTTATTCCTCGCAAAAGAGAATCGAATACCAATCTATATAATAGGGTAGATGACTGATGTTTATATCGTTGTCTTTGATGAAGAATTTAAGTAAATATAGTATGTTTATTGAAAAAATAATTTAAATCGGTTAATAATGTTCTGATATATGACCGTTTAAAGTTTTTGTTAGGGACAACTCTGTCCCTTTCCCACAAAACAAAAAATTACGTCACGCCTTACTTGTCAGAATAGAATTTATATGGCGTACAGAGAAGTGACGTCACGATTTGCTGTTTCGCCTCTCTGTCTAGCGTGATATTAAAATGCTTATAAGTTGCTTATTTTTGATCAGATTTTCTTTTCATCAATTAGCTATATTTGTGGGCCATATTTTAATAGGACAATAAAAAAAAACCAGTCATCTAGCCTATTATATAAAAGGCTCTGTCCTGACTGATTGACTGACTGACTGGTGACTGACTGACAGACAACGCACAGCCCAAACCCCTGGTCGTAAAGACTTGAAATTTGGAGGGTGTATTCATCTCGATGCGTAGGGGAACTAAGACTAAAAAAGAATTTTTGGAAGGGGGGTGTATGGAAAGTTCTTTGTTTTTGAAGTTATAGTGATGAAAATTGATATTTGGGTAGTTCATTCAAGGGGGGAGAGTCGATAGAGTCGGTAGAGATGGGGGAGTTGGGGGGGAGGCTAAAAAACTGCTCAGGATGATATAAAGTGGTGAATTTTGAGAGCGGGCCGAATTTCTCCCGTACGCGGACGATGTCGCGGGCGACCTCTAGTACCATGTACCATACAGGCGCCTATAATTAAAAGAAAACACAATACCTATGCTGAATAAAACCAATCCAGAGAGGAGGCCTAATCTCAGAAATGGGTGAACACGGGCTGCACTGAAAGATAGAACTTAATTATTATGAATAGATCGTTTAAAAAAGTATCTTCAGGCTTCAAAAGTACACAGATAGTTAACGATCTCCAAAATATGCGCACCTCATTATTATTTTATTGGGTAATATATCAACCTCTAAAACTATGCACCTAACTTCATATTAAGGTACGATGAATAGCCAACGATATTATTCCAAGTAGTCCCGCCCAAACCAGCATAACTCAAATTCCAAATATCTTCGCTTTCATTCATGGATTTATTAATAAAATTCCATACCTCGACCCGAATAGTTTTATAGTTGAAAACGCTTGGTTGATTCCTTATAGCAGGTAAAGCTAAACTAACCTACTCTCACTCTCTAAATCCCTTGGAACGGGTTTTCCATTAAGTTGGTAGTTATAAAAACCCGGAATTTAGGATTTGGTGTACCTATTAATGCTAGTATTGTTTCGGTGGTTCGGTTGCCGATACTGATTATGTGATCTTCAACGGGCTTTGATTAGCTTCGTTCATCATCATCAATCAATATACAGGATGTTAGTTTGAACATTATCCTTCCAGGATATCATTGTACGCATCATTATGAACAACTTTTACGATGGGGCCAACCCTGAAATCACAGCTGTTCCATACATTTTGTCCAAGATCGATGACAAAATTTATGGAACAGCTGTTTTTTTTTCGGACAATGACTAAGTATACAACGCGTAACAAAAAAGGTTCAACAATACTGAAGGGTGTGTACTCATCATATGAACAACTTTTACTATGGGACCAAACCCTGAAATCGCGAAATAAAAATCAGCTGTTAACATAAGGCTACTTTTTATCATCATTATCTCCATCACCGTTTTTCGTCAGCGGGTGAAACCACGGGTCGCAGCTAGTACAACATAACATAGGCAAACCCACAGAACAGCGAAACCCTTACTTCTTTGGTAGAACGGCTGTCAAAACAATGTTGTAAAGCAATTGTATGGAAAACCGCTGTCGCCAGTTTCACACAAAATGAGAGAAACTACGACGAAAAAATGCCAATCATTGGTCGCGCATTTGAAGTAAAACGCTCGAAATGCCATTTTGCAACAGATTAAAATTAATTTAATTACGATGCAATGTGGTTTGGTTTCCTACACGTCTATTTAAATTGTCTTTTTTGAGTATTCTCAGTTTAAAAACATGTATATTGGAAGAATTGTCATTAAATAGCGCGGCCCGTCACATTTCCGTTCTATTCACTTCTCTCTTCAGTGGGCAAACCTACTCAATACTACAACAACGTAAACCTCTGAATAAATGCTTTAAAGGAAGTAAATTTTAACCTACTTCTAATATTGTTGTGTCAGTTTGAATCTTTGTAAGCAGAGAAATGTACTAGTATCTATTACTTGCCATGCCGTGGGGGCATGGTTTCATCCGCAATTAAAAATGGTGATGATGACGACAAAATGTAGCATATGTCCTTTTACAGTTTCAACTATCTGTATGCTAAATTTCATCATGATCGGCCAAGTCGTTTGATCGTGAAAAGGTAACAGACAAACAGACAGAACTACTTTCATCTTATTTAACAGGACAAAGTATAATATTAATATGATAGTAAAGCCAGTTTATCTGACTGACCTAAACTTACTAAAAAAGTAGAAATACTAGTCAAGAAATGTTACTATACATTAGACGAATTCTTTACAGATAAATGTATTAACAACGGAATAGAATGAGCCGCTCCGCACAATATTGCTATACCCCAATGGGGTCATTATGTCGTTACCTCCATAAATTGTGCTAAATAAGATCTGCATGTATTATATAAGTTACATAATGTTTGCAATAAAATATTGAGTATTGAGTATTGTCCCCAGTCCATAACTAATAGCTTGCAATGAAAAAGACAGCGCTTATGCTTAAAGTAATGAAAGACAAAATAAAGGCCGCCACAGACGACGAAGATGCCATAATATATAAAATATCGCACGCCATAAAAAAAAAATTATCTCCGTCACTTGTTCGTCATTTGTTTTGTACGAGTAGCGATATTGAAATATGTTCTAAGATAACATGAAGTATTATAGCATCTCCATCGTGTGTGCCGGCTTTAAGACGGCAGTCTCTCTAGTTCCACTAATGAAATTGTTCAGTACATGTATGTTCTATCTCAATTTATTTATCACATAATATGTCTAAACTAAATCAACAACCCTGAACATAAGTGAGTCCATAAAATTAACATACATAAGACACATGTGAGGATCGGCACTATTTCAAGCCATGACATGTCGCAAAAACTAGTCTCACTGATTTTATCGCCATGAACCAATTAGAAAAATAAATTGAGGTATTAATTGACGTGAGTTAGGGTCAATTTTCGATATTCCTGATAATGAATTATAACGCTTTACGGATAACCGGTTCTCTAAACTGTTATAACAGTCTAATAACAGTATAACAACTATTCTTAAAAGTGTCCTCTCTCAGTGTACCTGAGGGAATCCGGTGAGCGATTCTCCATACAAACATATGCCCCTTTTTTCTTCCTGCCTATGTATTATATATTCTCCATGCCTCTAGAGTAATTTTTAGTTTAATAAAGTCTAGTCTAGATCTACTGTAGACATGTGTCGGTCATTTCCTTTTTTTCAGCAACTAACTGCTAAAGAAAATATACCCCTCCAAAGATTACTGTGAAAATATTTAAAGGGCTATATTTCTTTTAGCAATTAACTGCTGAAAAAAAGAAAATTACATAGACATGTCTACAGTATACCAAGACTTTATAAAAAAAAATGCTCTGAGGGCATAATCCAGGAAAAAATAGGGGAATACATTTGTATGGAGAGTTGCTCACCGGATTCCCTCTTAATAGGGGGGAAAACAAAAAATATTAATAATTTACCACTTAAACGTTTTTTATTTACTTTTACAGCAACTTTCCACTTAATCATCAAAATATTTTTCAAGTTCACTCAAAAGCGTATCCACGAACGAGTAAGTAACTAATATTTGACTAATACCGAGTAACATAATATGGCCGTTGTGAATAACATGTTTTAACATTTCCGCCTTCAGATTATGTTACGTATAACTGTTACACGTAACATATACTGTAATTAATATATTAGTCGCCCCTCTAACGTGACTTATCGATGCATTGAATGCAGCTCATATTTTATTGTAAGTAGATAATAATTACTGCAGCGGCAGGCAACGACAGTCACTTGAATAAGTACTTAGATTGGAAAATGGGAAAAATAAATTGGACCCATTAGCTAAGCCCTACATATGTTGTTTATTCATTTCTAACATAAAGGTACCTATATATCTCGGAACGCTACTATGATCTTTTTTTATTTCTTTATCGTACCTACACATCAACAGCCTGAAGACGTCCACTGCTGGACGAACCTAACCACCGTACCTAACCGTACCGTACTGTATCGTACCTAATATAGTCCATTTTAATACCTATAAGCGAACTGGTACTATACCTAAAGCTTAGCAGAAAAGAGTAGAAATTATTAGGAGCGGCACTATCGCAGATAGTTCTGAATAATGAAGTGATTGAATGAATTTACCAACTGACGTAATTTTTCGCTGTAATGGGATCGTTGTAGTTATTGCGAGATAAGAGAACAACAGTTTACGTTTCAAGACATTTTTAATAAGCTGTAGGTACTTACTTAACTTACTATTAATTTATTATTAATATACAAAAAAATAATATAACTTTTTTATTATATTTGTTTAATAAGTAGGTAAAGAAGTTTAAGACGAAATAGTAGAATAGTATGCAAATCATTATAGGCCAGAAATTGTAAGCAAACGGGGTTATAAACATATAATGATAGATACCTACACTACACACATAAGCTGTATACAGAAAAAAATTGTGACCAAGCGTAGAAACAAACATAATATCGAAATTCAGTCCCTAAATTATATATATTATGTGTAAATATAGGTACTTAAGTATATCAGTTTAATCTAAGCTATTTTAGTGACCTGAAATTGATAACCGTTATTTCTTTTTCATATAAAAAGTCTTCTAGAGTTTGAGCAGAATGAGAACTATCATGGCCAAAATGTGAACTAACGTTACATTTTTTATGGCAACCCACCTCTTCGTTCTGGCTAATGTCAAACTCAGGGGTTATGTCAACACTCAACAAACACTACTGCCTTCCTGCCTAAACAAAAAAGCTAAAGGCTTATGAAATTTCCCACTGAAGAGAGATTAGGGCCTTCGCTTTTCTGTGAAATTTCCCATACGTACGTGTCATAATGGGGAAACTTTATCATACATATACTTGTACGTACTAGGCCAACTATTATGCATATTTTTTTAGCACAGCAGCAGCGCCATCTGCAAATTCCATGACAATTCTGTTTGTATAAACTATAAGTACAAGGTTTTAAAACTATAAAGGGTTTTAGAGTTTCCCTTACTTGTTAGCGGAGCGTTCAAAAGTGACCGTTTATGTTAACAGTGTAAGAATGCCTGAAGGACCGCGAGTCGCCAGCGATGAAGAAAGAGATAAACCGTCGCGGCGGCGCGGTGCAGTGCGAGGCATTCGGACCGGAGGCGGCGCGGTGCAGCGTCGGAAGAAAAAAAGAAAAGAGGGCGCTCTGGGCTTCTGACAGTTTTGGATTGGACGCCGAAACGAAAAACAGAGTATTCTTTATGAAAAACAGATTGAGAGTTATATTTGCATTATCTCAGCAAAAGAGTCATGTTAACCCGGAATAAACTTAATAATGGTGTATCAACAGTGTCTTCTTACACATTTGTTTTCATCACATAAGAATGATTATCAAGGACCTCATCAGCCATTCTTATAATGATACCTACCTACGAAAAGGGGAATATATGAAAGTAACAAAATTGTATCGTCTCCAACAACGACGTCCAAGTGAAACCGAAGAGAGACCACTAGTGTTCGTCTATCACAGGTGATTTGACAGGACAGGTTGGCGCTAGCCTGGCGCCACATTCGAAGGTCAAGTTTTGACCTTAGATTCGACAGATATACCTATAGTTAAAATTACAGCTATACATATATAAAGTGTACGGAATTCTGCATAAATATCTTAAATTTTATTTGCTTACTTAATAACGTACAATGTTACAAATCAAAACTTATTAGATTTTCATTAAGGCCTCTAGATATGATAAATAGTATAGAGCAGTTTCTATATCCACTGCCTTATAGGTCAGTTGGTAGCATGTCTGCCTACAGAGCTGTAGGGCATGGGTTCGATCCCCACCTAGGACAAACATATAAGTGTTTAAACATAGATGTTAGTACAGAACAAATTCTGGGTGTAGTATGTATTACAAATATGTATTTACATTCTATCAGATATATGGTTTCCATAATACAAGCTTTGCTTAATATGGGGCTAAATGGCGCTGTGTGAAATGTCCACCGATATTTATTTATTACTTTTAGGTATTTATTTCAAGGTCAAGTAAATAATGGTCAATTTAAATTTATTTATTTATATTATTATACCCCTTTATTAGGGGTAATATAATAGGGGCCCTATTATTACATACATTGTTTTAACATACACCCGAAAATCAGACTTTGCCATTTGGGAAGTCGGATTAAAATAAAATACATACCTGCGTAATATATTTTGAATACCTACTTACGTATACTTTGGTAGTGTAGCTCTGTATAAACGACGCCGACGTCATAGACAGCTAGAAAAGCTTGTATATAATATAGTGATATTAATAGTGAATTGCCACAATATGATCCATTAAGTAATTAATTTGTAGTAAGACGTACAAAGAATCAGAATAAAAACCCACAAACACAAAAAATCGCCTGATCTGTCATTTCACATCTGTCATTTCTATAACTAAGCTTAGATACCGCTCTTGGGCTTCTGAGGGCAGCATCTATAAATTATATTTCTAGATAACTAAATTTCGCCAAAATTGTGACTTGGGGATTCTCAAATAATCGATTCATTTATAACGAACGGATATGGCGCTACCTCAGCGCTCTTAGTGACTTATTAAAAAAACTGGCATTGTTTTATTCAGGCAATACGACATAAGAGCCAATGTTAAGGATAAGGTAAGGTGAAACTATCAGACTTTATACGGCACATTCATGTCCATGTAAGTTGCAAAGAATATTTAAAGAAAGATGTGTAGCTCAAGTAAGAAAAAAAGAAAATTCAACTAAAAAAATTGTGTACACTTCAATAATAAAGCGTAATGCCACCCAAACTCTGTCAAGCCATTATAGGAAAAGAAAAAGACAAAGAAATATACTTATATTTACTAATTAAATGTTGTTTATACTCTAAAACGGAGGATGGAGGGTATAAATCAACTGAAGAAATAATACTACAACATAAAACTTAAGAATGTGATTAATTGGGTCAGTCGAATCAAATGTAGGCCTTTCCTCTAATCTGAAAAATCAAGTTTTGCACAGACAAGAGCTACAGATAGAGCTGTAGAATATTATAAATAAGTATAAATGTGTATAATTATGTTAATTATAAATTTCCGTATCCATAGCGCATCCGAATAGGTATAAAAATGTCAAGCTCAACAGCCAACCTACTAAACCTTCCTTTATTTAAAAAAAACATCAAACAAAAGCTTAGACTTGGTCTAAGATCAAATCAAAACAACCTCTGTTTGGAGTTCAAGAAACACACATCACTGTCCCACAAATGTTTGAAAACTTTTCACTGAAATTTGTTTACACTTCACTTTATATGTAAGAGTACAGCCAAGTCATACGTACAAGTCCCAGAATGTCCTATCGCAAAAAAAAAAACACTTCTATTCAAGAAGATCTACTTTGTACCTCGCAAACAGGGCAGAAATTAGTTCTTTTCCGCTCGGAGGAAAAAAGGTGATTTGAATTTGTAATGTGGATACCTACGGCCTTACTTAAAAAACTTCTCACCCGTTAATCACTGCCATCTTCTGTCTGACGTGAAGTGTCACGTGCAAGAACGAGACAGAGAAGTTTAAGCAGTGACTAAGTTTTGAGCGGCGTTTTTAAGTAAGGCCGCTATTGTTAGTAAAAGTTCCAATGGGAGTTTTGGCGGGAACACGGAAAAATCATGTCGTTGCATTCTATTATTTTCTTAAACTTGTGTATTTTCACGAATTAATGATTAAAAATGGTGGTTTTTTTTTTTTTTTTTTTATATTAATGGGTTCGCGTTTGACCTTGCCCCGCCGAGGCGTAGACAAGGTCTAAGTTGGAGCACGCTTGCCCAGAAGATACCTATTCACTCTTCGTTTGAAGATCCCCAGATTATATGAGCTCGGAAATATTGTTGCTGGTAGAGAGTTCCAAACCTTTGCAGTACGGATTATAAATGTGCTTTCGAAGCGCTTTGTACGAGTACGTAAACGAGGCACGTCCACTGCAAAGGGGTGATGCGACTTCCCTATCTTGGAAGTCCTGTAGCGGAAAGGAGAGGGCGGAATTAGCTCGTGTAACTCCTGCGCGCACTCGCCAAAGTGCAGTCGATAAAATACAGAAAGGCACGAAACCTGTCTTCTGTGCTCGAGGCTTTGCAATCTCCCACCAACCAGCGCCTTGGTGTTTTATTCATTGAGTGTTGAATTACATGCACGAGTGTGGGCAAGTGATATAATGTGGTGAAACATGTCTTCTAGTGTTGTTTTCAAAACTCCGTAGAAGCTCATAGTAAAGTCGCCACAACTTTACTAGGGCATGACTTGGACTCGACTATGACTAATTTCGTGTGACTGACTGTGATATCATTACATAGTTGACTTGATTTTCATATAAATACTTGAAAAAATCATAAACTTGACACTGGCAGAATGCACAACGTGCGATGACAAGAACTAAGAAAAAAAAAAGTTCCAATCTCCAAAGAGACGACCACGGACCAAGTATGAACAAGTAACAGAATGTTTGAAAAAGTTAGGTGCCCGAAAAAATAAAGTTTGTGAAAAAAAACAATAACGTGCGAAATGCATTCCGCCTTCGTTGGTAATTGTTTACTCAAATTCGGATTTGACTTTGTTTTATTTTTACTCCTCAATAAAAAGTGAGGTGAGTAGTGAGAATGAAATAAACGTAGGTACTATTCTTATTCATAAGTTGCACTTACTTATTTTCTTATAGAGGGTGATAAAAAGTAGTGTCCACCTCGGGATCAACACTATTTTTAAGCTCGAGTACTTTGAATCCCTCGCTGCGCTTTATATTCTACTCTAGAATCCTTCGCTACGCTCTGGATTCATAGAAACACCCTCGCCTTAAAAATTGTTGTTTCCTTCCTTGGTAAACAATCTACTATTTTGATTTATCCCTCTTCTCTTTATTATATTCTGTAATTATTTGCCATCAAAATGCAACGCATTGGATATCCATAAGCCAAATAAGGTCGAAGCGCTGCCATGTCTCAGTGGAAGTTTCTTTTAAATTAAGGTGCAATTACCATTGGATTTCCTTAGAATTTTCAAAGTAGTCGTTTTCAAAGTAAGCAATGAGTTTTTATACTCGTACCTACGTATACTTCCTACAAAAGTTTTTCTTAGCTACAAGAAAACATAGATAAGTAAATATTTACTGAAACAGGAATTTAAAAAAAAAATTTTTAGTTAAAATTAAGTATTTTCTTAGACAAAGCTAAATACCTTCTCAATTAACCATAAGAACAGATATTACTTAGTTACTTACTAAGAACTCTACCTACCTGTTTTAAACAAAATATGCTATCGTAGATAGGTATCATCCTAAATGTCTCTCAAGCATACATTGAACACTATACATTATACAAGCGACATAACTTCTAAATTCTAACAATTGTGAACTATTAATGCACGTATAGGTATGTACAACGGCACGCGGACGTTTTTTGACTGTTTTCACTCAGAGATTTCTCTTTGGATATTAGCTCCTTTGATAAATAATTTATCAAATATTAGCTCAATGCCGATATTAAAACAATCTCTGAATAAACCCTCATTCTGAATGCCTTCTAATCTAATTCATATTTCAGAATATCAAGTGAGATTATAATAAAACCTTCCTATCTTTCAGATAGGATCCTGTTCACATAGAGTCTGATGTAACATTTCTGACACAAAACAACACTCACAGCCTCACTCAGCTAAAGTGTATGGGCGAAAATCACAACTTCCTAAGACCTTGTAATAGTTATTTATGATACTAGTGCGATAAGTTGATTTTTACAAACGAGTAGACGAACAAGTGGTTTTTACAAGTGGCCCTCGACTTCGTCTCGGGCTTACCATAGTCACGAGTTTGTAAAAACCAATTCCGCACGAGTGCCATACAAAATTTTACAACACTTTTCCTAGAAAACAGTAATAGTTAAACAAACCTTATTATTTTGATTATAAGTATCAGTCAGAAAGACGCAACTAAATACTTGACACTGGCAAATGCAGAAAGTGCAATGCCATAAGGAGGAAAGAAGAAAAAAAAATCTTTTAATATAATCTTTCTGAAAACAACACGAAAAGACATGTTTCACCACATTATATCACTTGCCCACACTCGTGCATGTAATTCAACACTCAATGAATAAAACACCACCATTTTTAATCATTAATTCGCGATAAAACACAAGTTTAAGAAAATAATAGAATGTTACGACAAGATTTTTCCTTGTTCCCGCCAAAAAACCGCACGCCAAGTTAAGAGTACCTACCTATTTTACCGCACGCTCTGTTGTATGGTAATGTTGTTTCTGTAATGTTCAACTTTCGAACGATGTATACAGGTTCAATATGCCGCCCGCGACGTAAGACGTGGTAAGACACTATGCTTTATTTCCTTAGTGCATAATCTACTATTTCTATGGCGGTACTTTAAGATAACGTCGCATCTAGAAATGGTGTGGTGTTGTGTGTAGAAGTGGGTATATAGAAATCACACCAAAGGAAAGCCCTGATAGAAACACTTAGAATCTTATGAGTGTAAAGATTCTCACCTATCAATCAACCTTTACATGATCAACATCTACAAATCTCCAATAGCTCCTATTCTGCCCGACGCAATGTAAACACGGTCCAGTTCGATACCCTCCTGAAGGCGGTATTGTACTCGCATACAAATCGCTCTCTTACGTTTTGTCGAGGAAGGGAAACCATTGCTCAGGGCCCAGAAGCCCTTCAAGGGCCACAAGCCCGCAAGGGGCTTTATATCTGCAGGCGACGAGTCGCCAAATATTTGACTCGGGATTTCTATGTCAGTGACATGTGCGATTTTCCTACATTGTGTCTGCAAAGCTTAAAAAGGAACGTTTACTTAGGCGAGACAAATGGTAGACGCAGGTGTTTCGTTTATCATCAGAACGAGGGTAATTTTCGTGAATAGTTGGAATTTTTGATATCTATAAAATACTAATATTATTTATCTAATTGAATGGGACCTGGGTATGTCCTAAACTACCCAGAACCACCGGAGGACGGGCAGCAGCGTCCTCTCGGTTAACGGTAGTGAGCATTCTGCGATCCCCAAGCCGCCTGCCAAGCGCGGGGAGTATGCCAACCCTTTTATTAAGGGGGAGGCCGTCGTCCAACAGTGGATGTTTTCTGGCTGATGATGATGATGATGTATCTAATTAATACTAAAGACTTAAGGCAGTTCCGTTGGTATAACAAAAACGATTTAACACATTTAATTAAATAAAATATTTTTGATTTTACAAACTGTTTTATAAATACATTCGTTTTTCTTAATTTTTCACTCAAAGTTTTGTCAAAAAAGTCACACTTTAAATCAGCAAAGGACATGATTTTAAAGGTGAAAATTCATAATATCCGAATAAACACGTGTTGACTCTACCATCAAGGTGGCGGTGAGCTGTGGAGGTTATCGGGCGGATGATTTCTTTCGTATATCTTTAGGTCCTTGGAGGATCTCCTCCAAGGACCTAAAGATATAAAGAGACATACTTAGAGAGCTAAATAGCTCTCCTTGGAGGATTTAGCTCTCGGCTGGGTATATAATCAAAGTTTAGGTCGTAATGTTGACAGCATTTTGACAACTCCGTTGATCTCATAATGATCTCATAAAAAAACGAGTTAAATATGATAAATTACGTTATCTTAAAAAAAATACACATAAGCCTGTGTTAAAGCGCATCGACTTATCCTTTACCAATCCGGAGTTGGCCCGACTGTCATTTAGATCCAAAACAGGAGATAGGAATTCATCTTAGTCGTTCCAGCTTATCGTAAGCCGGCAAGTTTTTTCGCAGACAATTTGAAACCAGCTTTCATTTGGAAGCAGTGAAACAATGGAATGGAAGCGAGGAATCCCGTCTTTAACGGGCACCTGCTATAATTAAGCTGCAGAGCGTCTCTAGAGTATGTTTATGAGGATTCCCAGGACTTTTCCCAGACAAGTTACGTGAATGCGACGTGGGAATATTGCGCTGTAGAGTTTATGTTGAACTGACTTCTTGCCACAAAAATTGTTATCTGTTATGCAAGGCTGCAAAATTGTTTTTGGGTGCGAGGACTTGTATTGGAAGATTTGGAACCTTTTGTTCTGGCCGCCGTGTAATGGCCCCTGACTTACTTGCGCTTACGTAATAAGTTCCAGGAGAAATGCTCATGCTCATGCATGGACTAGGTTCTATTACAGTTTCATTGTTATGCCTTGATTGTCAATCGGAATCGTACCTTTGAAACCTCGTCGCGATAATAAAATGTTCTCAGAATAGAAGTAGTCTGTAATCTTTAGCGGTAGGTACTAGACACGTTTCTTACAAGTATGTCGGCATTTTTTTTATTTATATAGCTGTTTAAACTGACTGCAAAAAAAACTCGTTTTACATGTTGTCGGAGAATGCAGACAGTCAATATTTATGGTCATTTGGTTGATTTGTCGAGGGGAATGATGTATGAGCTAATAACGTTAACTGTTACATTATAGGCGATTGGAATTGTAATGGAATGCAAATACAACATCCCGACTAATTTAATTATTTTCAGAAAACATTATATTGATTTATGCCATTTTCGTCCCGAGAAAGTTCGTCCCACTTTAAAAAATCTGCTTTGGTCCCGCTTTGTATGCCGTGTTCGGCCCAAAATATATTTAATGTTAAAAATCTCATTTCGTCCCAATTTTTACCTCCTCATGCGGCCCAAGTTTTGTTATGTAGCTACTTAATACAAATAACCAACACTCACAGTCAAAGGGCCCTGAAATTGGAAAAAAAAGCTTCAGTTATTTCATACATTTCGTCGAAGTCGAAGGAAGGGCTATATTTTTTTTCAAATTCGAGTTAGACCCACGATGAAAGCTGTTTACAATGAGGAGTGCAATGATCTTCTTGCGGCTTAATAATATACCCTGTGTACTACTTGCTGAAATAATGTTCATGCAACTTAGTTGCATAATGCAAAATAGTTATAAAACTTCTACTAATCATACTGTATAAACTGCATTGTATATAATTATTGCGATTCTGTCTGCTATAAAAAGGTATTATGTACACATAACATAATGGAGACTATGTTGATAATTCTGTCTGTGACTTGTGACTACAACAGACTCCGTGTCTAAACTTAGAGCTTAATTATGCAGTGAAACTTAACACCATACTGCTACTCTACTTTGAACCCGAACATACACTGTACGAGTTGTATGTTCACGAATCCTATCGAATAATTTCAAGTCGTGCATATTTTGATACTACGCATAGCAGCAATAAGAGCCTAGTGCAGTCCTTTCACGTGTCCAACTAGAAATAGTTGATTCATCTTTTGTTTCTGCGTTTCTTACAAACAAATCTGGTTAATAATAATTATATTGACAAACACAAATGGCATACAATATTGGAGCTTTGTGTATGTTACGTGTTATAATGGCTTATTAATAGTAGGTACTTATTGAAACGCATAATCAACACGTGTATCGTGTAGGTACATTAATGTTAGTATTGACGAAATAATTAGGAAGGTAGTGTTAGCAGTTAGCACCCGAACAAGATAATTCTGAATTCTGGTTATTAAGAAAAAAGACTGATTAACTATTCCGAAGCAACTCATTTATTATATATTTATATAACTGCGCCCATGCATGACCCAAAACTTGTACCTGGTCTGGAAATTTCTGCGCACCACGAGGGTCTGTGCCCGGTGCCTGGGCAACGCTGGCACCGCCCTAGCTACGGCAATGCTTACTATAGGTAGATATTTGCTTGCATGACAAATAGTCAACCTGCAAAATAGAGATTGTATTTTTTATGCAATGGTGGGGCGAGATGAGCGAGACGTTGGCCTGGTAGTAGGCATCAGGCCTGCCCATAGCAGAAGCAGTCCCAGATTATGAATTTGTGAACAAAATCCTGCACCTTACTGCACCGCGCTCGTCTTAGATATTAGATGTCTCTTCATGCCCGATAATTTTTTTGATGACATTGCCTTTCAAATCGAAACAGTGATGTGATACGTCTTCTATTCTGACGTAGGTAGGTAGTTAGCGATGGTTTTTATCGGTTGGATACTCCATTAGTAGACAGTTCTCCAAACCGGAACACCAACTCGCCTCGTGCAAACGCAGCTTCACTAACGAAGGCTCGTAGATTCGCGTCACGTGGCGAAATGACCCGAGATCCGCGTTCGCAAACGGCTCTTATTAAACATGGCAGAGTTAATATCCAAATCTGGTTCCTTTCCTGTATCGGTACTGTATGTGAATACTAAACAGGGGCGAAAATCCGCCGGTACTTAGTTATGAATTTCGAATTGGTAAGCACAGATTTTCGGACCTGGGTATACGTCGTAAAACTGCATCCAGAACTATCCGAGGACGGGCAGTAGCGTCCTAGGTTAACGGTGGTGAGCATTCTGCGATTCCCAATCCTCCTGCCAAGCGTGGGGATTATGGCAACACCGTGTTAAAAGGGAGTGGCTTCGTCAAGCAGTGGCTGTCTTCTGCCTGATGATTAAGCACACATTATACAATGAAGGAAAACATCGTGCGGAAACCTGCATATTATGTTCGGCGAAGAATTTCAATGGCGTATGTGAATCTTCCAACAACGGGCCAAGCCAGCGTGGTGGAGCATCGCAACAGTCGGATCAGTCGGATCATCGCATCTGTCGGACCGTGTGAACGTTTTTCCAATCGGCCTTTGTAGGTAGGCTTATTCCCAGCAGTAAGATGTTTAGGGCTGATGCAGTATTGATATTGTCTTCTAAAGTTTTGAGCCTGTCATAAGAGGCATTTTGGAAATACATCAAACTGTTGCATGCATGTTGCATTCGCGGTAGCATTAATTAGTTCAATAAATATATAGTTAATAGACGAAAGGGGAAGAAAAAATAATAATAAAAAAATACACTAGGGAAAAAAAAATGGAGAATTTACTGTATACTTTTATTGATTTGTGTACTTATTTTACAAAAAAAAAAAGGGTGATTTGTTTGCCGATCAGTTCAAAACCACATTAAACAGCGTAAGCAACATGTTTGGTCTAACAATGTCTCCGACCTGTGTCGGAGAAAATATAGACGGAACAAAAAAAAAACATCAGACTAATCTTTTAAATACGGAAGTTTGTCGTTGTGTATGTTTGCTACTCCTTCAAGCTTCAACGGCTGATCGGAGTTGGATAAAAGTCGGTAATTACAGTTAGGTACAAACAGGGGTTAGTTAAATGATTTGATAGGATCCTACTCAGAAAGCTATTATTATGCATGCTTGTTGCCACTCATCTACGGCTGAAAATCTGGATATAATCTGTTTGTGAATACTAAATAAGGGCGAAAATATATTTGCTTTGCATTGCTTTTGCTACTTCTTAGACAATGGTTTGTCAGCCCATGAGTTAATTCTGCTTTGTTAACTTGTTGATGGTTTCCTGCGATACAAGCTTTCGCTTAGTGCAGGGGCCGCTGCTAATTTGAATTGTACCTAGACTCTTCATTAAATTTAAATTCTAATGTTCTAAATGTTGTACATATTCATTATAGTACATAAGTATTATTATTATTAATAGAAAAACAAGTGAAAAAACTTGTCGCGTCAACTGTACTGAAATAATCATAATTAACCTATAGAAAAAAACTTGGGCCGAATGTGGAGCTTAAAGTGGGAGAAATGAGAATTTTTAAATTAAAATATATTTTGAACCGAACACGGCATACAAAGCTACGAAAGCTTTTTTTTATGTGGGACGAACTTTTTTGGGACGAATATGGCATAAATCGAAAATCCACCGGTACTTAGTTTACATTTTAGAATTATTATTAATCAGTGTTGGTTTGGTATTGTATGTTGTTGTAAGATATATAGAATACAAAACTGATGTGCCCTTTGCTTATAAGTTTGTTGCCACAGACCTTCTTGTCGGCTTAACAGATTTAGATGATATTTGTGTTGTGATACATTTTATCCCGATAAAATTACCTACGGACAGACGAAGATAGCGGACGAAACCGAGGGGCACACCTATAGGCACAACTACAATATATAAGAAAACACTGTTGATACACCATTATTAAGTTTATTCCGGGTTAACATGACTCTTTTGCTGAGATAATGCAAATATAACTCGCAATCTGTTTTTCATAAAGAATACTCTGTTTGGTGTTTTGGCGTCCAACCCAAACTCTGTTGTTGTTTTTAATAGTTCCTGGCCATGGATACTAGTTCTTCAGCCGAATACATATTTCTTCATCGATCCTTCTTTCTGCAGTTAAATGAGTCGTAGTCACAGTCCAAGTCACACACAGTAATTCACAGTCAAGTCCAATCATGCCCTAGTAAAGTCGTGGCAACTTTACTACAAGCTTCTTCGGAGTTTTGGAAACAACACGAAAAGACACGTTTCACTTCATTATAGCACTTGCCCACACTCTTGCTCGTAAATCAGCACTTAATGAATAAAACGCCACCATTGTTATGCATTAACACTCGAAAAAACACAAGTTCTGGAAAATAATACAATGCAGCGACATGATTTTCTCGCGTTCCCGCCAAAACTCCCCAAACTCTGTTGTTGTTGTTTTTAATAGTTTCTGGCCATGGATACTAGTCCTTCAGCCGGATACATTTTTCTTCATCGATCTTTCTTTCTCCAGTTAAATGAGTCGTAGTCACAGTCCAAGTCACACATAGTAAGTCACAGTCAAGTCCAATCATACCCTAGTAAAGTCGTGGCAACTTTACTACAAGCTTCTTCGGAGTTTTGGAAACAACACGAAAAGACACGTTTCACTACATTATATCACTTGCCCACACTCTTGCTCGTAAATCAGCACTTAATGAATAAAACGCCACCATTTTTATGCATTAACACTCGAAAAATCACAAGTTTTGGAAAATAATACAATGCAGCGACATGATTTTCTCGCGTTCCCGCCAAAACTCCCCAAACTCTGTCAGAAGCAGTGTTGCCAGCGCGCGTTCTTCCCTTTTTTTTCTTCCGAGGCTGCACGGTGCCGCCTCCGGTCCGAGTGCCTCGCACTGCATCGCGACCGCCGCGACGGTTTATCTATTTCTACATCGCTGCGGCGACTCGCGGTCCTTCATGCATTCTTACACTGTTAACATAAACGGTCACTTTTGAGCGCTCCGCTAACAAATATAGTACAACTACAATAAAATTACACTAGGTACCTAAGTAGGTACTTACAGACAAATCTACAAACAAAACACAGGCGCCGCCGCCGACATACAAATTGCATTGTAGTTTGTCCATGAACCGAAATTTTACATAGGTTGCAGCAGAAGTGACGGGATAAATTCCGCGGCTATTTCATAGTGCAACATTTAACTTATATTTTGGCTGCATCTATTGTGTTGCACTTAATGCTAGTAGCATAATATAAAATTAAACAATCCTACTATATTAATAAAAATATAATATTATAACCGCGAAGTTTGTATGTATGGATGTTTGTTACTCTTTCACGCTGAAACGGCTAAACGGATTTAGATGAAATTTGGAATAGAGGTAGCTTATACCTTGGAATAAAACATAGGCTACTTTTTATCACAAGAATCGCGGGTGAAACCGCGGGGCGCAGCTAGTATAAAATAAAGCAAAGCTCGCTCAAACCAGCTCGTACATTTAAACGGAACAGGAAATGTATATAAACTTGATTTTCGGCGGATATGAAGCGAGAATGGTTACAAATTTTATGTTTCATAAATCCCCTCTTGGCATAAATCGTCAGAAGACTCGTTCAACAAATATAGACGATATGTATACCTATACCTACTCGTATATCATGTGTCGCATTTCGTCTAAGCGCTTGTAGACACGCCCTAAATCTTTCGCGCCCCTTAACTGGCATGAAAATTATACTCCATCATCAATATTTACGGTTGTGGGTAGAAGAACGGTAAAGTTTGTTTCTTACCATAAAAGTAAACAAAACACTTAAGAAATGTCGTTGGGTTTCCATTATCACCGTCGCTGGTTGGGTATACGTCTTTTTTTGGGCAAGTGTCTGCAGTAAAGACTAACCGTCATATGCATACTTGGAAGATCTAGCTCTCTCTCTCTCTATAATCAAAGTATGCATAAAGCCATTGCATAAAGCGCTAAAACGTATTTCAAACCTATTTTAGTTCAAAAGTGTTATGTCAAAATTTTTTCGAATTACGATTTGAGTTTGAAAAAAGAAAACAAAACACTTTTTAACAAAAATAGGTTTGAAATACTTTTTAGTGTTTTATGCATAAGACGGTTAGGACATTTCCAATTCGCGGGTGGCCTAGAAGTACAAGTTCCTCGTATACCTACTCCCTTGTGCCAATTAGGCCAAAATTATATGCCCTCAAAATTACTCCATCAAAGGTCTCAACAGTAGGTATGTAGCATCAAAAATTAACTGATACCCTGAACTTTGATTAGAAAGTTCTAGGTTATTTGATGTGTAGGCTTACTTGTTTTAAAACACTGTTTTAAACTATCACGGTTGTTTACTAAAGTTCTAAATATCCCGTTAATAATAATATAACTTTACTTGTTTTATTTATCAACCGTGTTTTTTTTTTTGAATTTTTTTTCGGGAATAAAATTTTTCTTCTCATCGCTAATCATAGTTAGCATAAAAACGAGCTATCGAATAATTATAACCTATATAATGTACTTAACCACAGACTGCACAGAAAACACTTGGATTTCCTACCTTTTTAAGATATCGGTTTTAGCTGTACCTAAGGTTACCAATTGTTACACTAGTTCTAAGCTCACTTTTCTGTTATGTCTAATTATTTATTATGTACATTATATCGCAAGCTCTATTCTCTGCTATTTACAGTCCGTGCTAGTATTTCCTACACTTTCAGACAGATTATTAATAGACCGACGAAAGTCTCCAGTACCGAATTGGCCAGTAACGTGATCCATATTGTATGGGAACTTTGGGAACTAAATTGTTTCAGTTTTTTTTTACTTGATCTACAGGTTGTTTAATTTGATGGGTAAACATTTTAGTATTGCTACGTTGCCTTGAACAGCCTTTATACTCACGGATCACGGACCATGTACGTAAGTTTGTGATGCATTTTTCCGCGCTATGTTCAGAGTACCGGAAACAGGAATATGTTTACATCTAATGTTGTATGTTTTTGTGACATGAGACGTTTTACTAACGTGTTACTTTTTAACGCATGCTTGCACACGGCACACGCTGAGTCTTGAGAATGAATTTGTCGCACAAAATATAATTAATGTCAAGTGCTTACTTTTAAGTAACTTGACTCACACTTCTTAACATTAGAAAAAAACGGTTCGCATTCATCGCTTCAGATTAGAATTATTATTTTGTTATTATTTTGTACTTTTGTAGGCATCTCTTAAGAATGTAACCTATATAATAATAGAGTAGATTATGCACCGAGAGGATAAAGCAGTGTCTTACGTCACGGGTGGCATATTGAACCCTGAGCGTAACACTAGAACAGTGAAGTGGCAAGTCAGCGGGAATAATATTAACAAGCAGTATCACTGTACCACCGAGGGGCGGCACAACTTGTGTAAAACGTTTCACGGTCCACTATGGTGGACAACGGGAACATTGTAAAAATTTGTGCTTGACAATAACTTAGGATTTAGGAGCACAACTTTTTCAAAAATATGGCACTGTCCACCAGTGGTGGTCGTGTGGTAGTGTGGTAGTGGTGGACACGCGAGTGGTGGACAACGGGAATAATCGGTAAATCTCTAAAAAATATTACACATCGATTATTTTACGACTAAAACCCGATGGCGTTGCAATTGCAACACAAACGAACATTATTACGCTCTTGAAATGAAGGATGTAAACCCGTATGCCCCGTACGGTGTCGCATGGTGTTGCTAAGGGCGCCTACCCCTTTTTATAACGCCCCGCGAGCTAGCAACACAAAGAAAACCTTGAAGTTATGAATGACTGGCATTCTTTGTCGCCTCATTCATACCTGTCTCTTCGCCCTTTGAATGTAATAATAGGCCGAAAGATGTGTACAAATAGATGGGATACTACCTATTGTTAGTTTTTGCAAAAGATTTCTCTGCAGACGCGTTGGCTAAATTGTTTGGCGCCGCAGCCTTGCTCTACGGTAGTCAGATTAATAAATATAGGTTGGAGATTTTAAATTATCAGCTTGGATGTATTTGTTTGTAATATTGTTTTGATCCAGTTAATCTTAAAATAGATTCCGATATTTCCGATATTTAGGGATAGACCGAGTCAAACTTAATGGCGGCTGTGAACTTAGGCGCAAGGCGCTGCGCTGTAGCAATAATTAAGCGTGCGGTGCGAGTACAATCGCAAGACTCGCGTGCAGCGCACTTCACAGCCGCCATTAAGTTTGAATCAGTCTGTACTAGAAGTTTTCATAGATGAAATTAAATTGTGAAAAATAACATTCAAGATAACATTTTGTGTGTGCGTGCGTAATATTCTTCGATAGTAAATATTTATTCATTCCTGTCCAAGAAACCGCTGGATCGTCTAATGCTAATACGTCTCAATTATTTTGCTACACTATTCCCCGTCTAGGCCTTCCGCTAGTCCAAGGAATGTTGATACTCCGTATGTGGTCACCCGTTGTAGGGTTCCGCAGCGAAGGATCTGAACCGAGATCTATGCTAGCTTCTCACCTAACTTTGCATGTGCTCCTAAGACCTACGTACACATTTGCTACATTAGGTAAAGTTGTCAAAATCCATCATTACATAATGCATATATACTACATATGGAATATTTCATATATAGTTTGTAACGATTTTATTCTGAATATAACTCGGAGCTTTTTTTAATAATTTCTGCTGCCGGCAATGTCGGCCTTAGACGGCCTCAACAGCGTCACCGGACTATACTATAGTGCGAGTAATTTTTTTGGGTTGTTCCTGACTCGTCCTATTTCGTCTCATCCTTCGTATTTTTTATAGATACCGCCACATACTTGGTATTTGAGGTCTTTTTCTTTTATACATGCAGCGTAGGTACCTAAGCCCCTTCTTCTGACAAGTGAACGCGTTTATGGTAAGCTCCAGGGAACACAGATGCCAAATACGGAACATGGATGGAAGCGGAGATCTCATCATTGGAATTTTTGTTACCTTATTATAATATTTAGATGGGTTGTTCATGTTATTAATGTTGCTCTTTACTTTTTGTTTTATGTTCTTGGATTTGTAATGTACTTAATGGAACAAAAACTTAATTGATTTGATTTGAATTTAATTTTGTTGATTGTAATTGCATTGCACCACATATGGCTTAATGTTATTGTTATTTTAAGTAATCTTATTCATCTCGTCATTTACGTACGCAATAATCCTCTGTTGCCTTCTTCATTGTGAATCCGACTTTCCAACTGCTAGCATCATCTGACTTCTGAGCTACAGCTTGTCTAGTTCCATTTCTCCTTATGGCTTATTTTACCTTTCACCTTTCCCAAATATTTTTAGACTATACCTAAATATTGGGTATATCTTCTACTAATTTTGTTTTATAATATTACAATACACACTAAAATAGTGGTAGGTAATGTCTATATATGCATGCTGTAAACGGCATAACCGTTTTTTGATTGTTCCTATTATCATAAGATTAAAATCGCATGTTCCCAAGTTCTAGAGAAGGTAGGATAGATCTCTGGGGAAACCCATAAGATGCGACAGCGAACCATAGATAAGGGACACAAATCTTGCAAGTTGCGCTTGTCGCTACTGACATCCATCCAGAGATAAGCAAGTGCCTAGATAAGGCCGACCCACGAAATATGCAAACAAGTACGAAGAAATGTTGGCTTCAAGATTTTATGGTATCCACGATAGTCGTTTACATAAAATTCTTGGATGTGAACAATTTTAGGCCGTACACGGCACACAAAGCGGGACGAAAGCAGATTTTTAAAAGTGGGACGAACTTTCTCGGGACGAAAATGGCATAAATTAGAAAAAACAAGTAATTTAGTTCTTAATAAGAAATGTATTGTTTTGCATGTCTTCCAGGAACTTGTCTATCAAAGTCAAAGAGAATGCCCATCGATATCGATAGGTATATAGATAGAAAGCTAACTTCCGAGGGCTGCCGACGTGCTAAATCAAAAGGTGCCAAAACCAAGACTTTCTGATCTGGGTTAGTGAGGGCCTATATTTTAAGGACGTTAATATACCTATAGTTATACGTCTACGCGTACATGACGCTCATAGTCAAATGACTACTAAACCTTTGCCTTTTTTTTTCTTCTTAGTTATTGGCATCGCACGTTGTGCATTCTGCCAGTATCAAGTTTATGAATTTTCAAGTTTTTATGTTACAATCATATCAAATATGTCATGAAATCACAGTTAGTCACACGAAATTAGTCATAGTCAAGTCCAGGTCATGCCCTAGTAAAGTTGTGGCGACTTTACTATGAGCTTCTACGGAGTTTTGAAAACTACATGAAAAGACATGTTTCTCCTCATTATATCACTTGCCCACACTCGTGCATGTAATTCAACACTCAATGAATAAAACACCACCATTTTTAATCATTAATTCACGAAAAAACACAAGTTTAAGAAAATAATAGAATGCAACGACATGATTTTTCTGTGTTCCGCCAAAACCAACCTTCGAATTACCTATCTTTAACAAACTACATAATATATCTAACTACTTAAACTACACACATTACTAACTGCAAGTGTTCATAACTGCCTGTAATATAACTGAGCAAAGCAAAGCGTCTATAGCTCGGTGTATAAGGTATAATGTATAATAAGTTCTGACTTCCAATATCAAATGTCTATTCAAACGTATCATTTCTCTATGTGCAGTAAATAGCGCGGGAAATCAATAGTTTAGAAAAAAACTGTGTAATTGTATGCAATTTCTTCATGATATGCGTTGAAAAGCGTTAACACGATCACGATATTCGCAATAAATACAAATGAGTAATTTGCACTTGTGAAAGGCCAAGGCAAAGACGTTTACAATTTTATACCTATACAAGACAAGATCGAAATTAACAACATTTTTAAAATATGCCTGTTCACGGCAAACATAAATGGATACATTTTGTCAGATCGTCACCGCTAAAAAGACTGACTAATTGTAGTCAGTCGGCCTCTATATTGATTGAGAAAAAAAATAAAATAGAAACAATATTAGAGCCAATGGAATCCAGATCGCAAACGACCTCGCGGCAGACCCAAAAAGCCATGGCGGGACGACCTAGATAAACATCAGAACGACTGGTCCGTTGTAGCTCTGGACAGAGACAAATGGAAAGAGGGTAGGGAGGCCTTTGCCCAACATTGGAACAACTCAGGCTCGTAATAATAATAACGGGGGACGCAATAACGCAATAACGCACGCATTGTCAGGAGGTTCCTCACTCTGCAGCCCTAACCACCGGCAGCTTGAGCCCTGCCCTGCTGCCGGCGGCACCCTAGGTTTAGGCATGAGACAAGGTCTGCTACTCTGGGAGTGACACTTGCCTACGTCACTCCAGTTGCCACTTTATCACAACAAAATTGAAAAATTGGGAATCAAATCTGCTAATAATTTATTAATTATAAAATACACAAATCATTTGAATTGTCATTTCGTGTCCGCTCAAGCGAAATGATTCAAGTTAAACACGAATTAACATAGTTTCAACCAAAATCACATAGTTTTATGGGATTCCCACAGGTAATTTAAGGTGAGCGGGGAGTTAAGATTTCACGCTACTGGTCATTTCACGTCGATGACGTAGGCTTGTGTCACCCACGTGACCTTTGTCGCTCGGGAGTGTCATACCTGGCGGAGTATATTATTACCTATACCATGAGTTTAGGATTTGTAATAATATTTATGTTTTTAAATTTATATTGTATATAAAAAACTTAAATTTAAGAAAGAAAATAAATATGTGAATTTTAATAAAATTAGAGCCAGACAATTTTTTGAACCCACCACTATTCCACCTATCCACTTTATTAAAGATTCTGACTTCATCATCAGCCCGGAGACGTGCACTGCTGAACGAAGGTCTCCCCCTTAGACCGCCACACTGTTTTGCATCCACCGGTTGCCCGCGACTTACACAATGTCGTCGGTCCACCTAGTGGGAGGCCGCGCCTACGCTGCGTCTTCCGGTTCGCGGTCGCCACTCAAGAAGCTTTCTTCCCCATCGGTTGTCAGTTCGTCGAGCGATGTGGCCTGCCCATTGCCACTTCAACTTGCAAACCCTACGAGCTACGTCGGTTTATCGCGCAAAGTAACTCCGAGCATAGCTCTCTCCATTGCCCGTTGCGTGACTAAGTTTCTGACTTAGATAATAAGATTGCTGAAAATTATGATACAGATGCTATGGATCTCTATTGCCAACTATAGATACACATACTACACGTATTTGGTGATCATGGGCAAGAGTCAATTAGGATTCCTCTGAACTATGACAACTTTTGTACAAAGTTCACTTGCAGAACATTCGCACTCTGAGACTCAGTACCATGGTAGTAAATGGACTCAAAATATGTGTGGTATTTTGTCTTTACTTAATAATAAGCACTGTATACAATATATCAATATATATATATGTCTATTACACAGCCCTCACATAAATATGGCGTTACTTTAATTATATTAGTGTCAATCTAAAGGCTTAGAGGCATTTCCCATACGCACATGGCCTATAATAGTGTTGAAATTTTCCCATACCTCTTTATACTTGCTAGGTCAAAATGTAATATGCCTTTAAAAATCTGTATAGTCGTACACATCAGCAGCCAGGATACGTCTACTGCTGGACGAAAGCCTCCCTTAATAGGGAGGAGCTGCCATAATCCCCACGCTTGACACGCGGCTTGGGGATCGCAGAATGCTCACCACCGTTAACCGAGAGGACGCTGCTGCCCGTCCTCCGGTGGTTCAGGATGCAGTTTGTGTATAATCATACATAAACCAAGAAATTGTTTCGATTCAGACGTAAAAGCGAATTCGTGTTTCTATTCACGGATAACCTACATATTTGACATGAACGACCCTAGAACGAAATAAAAAGATTGAACCCCGACCGTCCGCAATTTACTAATTACGCATGCGACGTTGCTTCGCGATACAAATTTACAGGATATTAAAATTTTCATTCGTGAATAAATTGAACGAATTAACGATATCTATATCCTGAAAACATCTAAACAACGTTACGAAAAACCCGAATGGGGATCTTGACCTGAGCTATTAGAAAACTCCTTCATAATAAAGCTCGAGCCAACTACTAAAGTTCCAAAACCACTACCGTTACTTCTTCGCCTTTATTCCAACGTCATTCCTTGCTTTTAACATCTTCCTACTATCTCTATTCTCTATCCTAAAACAAGGAGTGAACACTTAATAAATCAGGCGTGTTCACTTTAAATGGCACTCGAATTGACCTCCGGCCGTGACTGTCGATCTAATGTTATTCTGGAAGTAGGTCAGAATGAACACAATTAGATTCATTGCGTTTTGTCAACAATTCGAAATTGTCGAACCAAGATCGTAATCACTGAATACTTTGAATTAAGGGTAATCGGTCTGAGATTCTCCATACAAATGTATTCCCCTATATTCTTCCTCGATAATGCCTCTAGCTAGAGCAATTTTTTTTTAAAATAATTTCTATGCCTTCTGTAGACATAAATGCCCCTGTCATTTCCTTTTTTCAGCAACTAATTGCTAAAGAAAATATAACTCTTCAAAAATCTTCTTAGAGTATAGAAAGTCTGTGGCAATTTCACTAGCTAGTACCTATGCATTGCTGGGCACTCGTGGCGTAGCTTGTCTAGGGGATTCTAAACGATCACCGATGTTAAGCAACGGACGGTCCGGTCAGTCTTCGGATACCTGACCGTGAGTGGCATTTATTTCTGAGCGCTACCGTGGGTCGGATGACACGTTAAATTGTTGGTCCCGGTTGTTTGTTCTAGTTTCTATAACAACAACCGTCAGCCATGTCAGAGGCCTTCGGGCGGCATATTAACTCTGACACTAGGGCTGGCCACTCAGCCTATACGAACTTACTTACTGCTGGGCATTAACTCGTAATCCGTTAATCGTTAATTAACGAAGTTAACGAAATGCTTATTAGCCGATTAACTTTTAAGTTAACTCGAAAAAAAATAACGCTGTTGTTAATTTCCGTTAAATTAAACATTCAGTTAACTTTGGTCCGTACATTGGTTGTTTGTTGACAATGTTGTCTTCTTTTGCTTTTCTTCCATATTAGTAATTAGTAGTAAGTAAGTAAAGTAAGCATCAGGAAGGTTGAAAGATAAAAATATATTTTATATAGAAGGTTAGTTCTAATCATATAATATAACATAATAAATAAGCAACTTACAAGCATTTTAATATCATGCTAGACAGAGAGGCGAAACAGCAAATCGTTACGTCACTTCTCTGTACGCCATATAAATTCTTCATAGTTAGCATCCAAGGGCATATTCTGTACAACAAAACAAACAAGTTTTACTATGGGGCCAAGATTGCAATCGCGAAAAAATTATCAGGTGTTCCATACAAAAAGTTTATCGACCTTGGGCAAAATGTATAGAATAGCTGTTTTATTTTTGCGATTTCAATGTTGGCCCCATAGTAAAAGTTGTTTGTTTTAATGTACAGAATATGCCCTTAAAAGGATGCTAACTGATTAGAACTATAAACCTGTATAACACTACCCCATGTTATTTCAGGATGACTAATGAGTAATGACTATTATCAGATGTTTGCAATAAACTAGGTCAATTTAAAATTCGTGCAGCGATATCATCTGGAAGCATCAGCGTGGCCCAGGGTCAGGGTTTGGGCCGCGGCGGACCGTGACTTGTTGACTCCATTGTCATTCAATCAGACCATTGTGGACTCTTTGAGGTCAGAGCCCTGTCCATTCGACATGGGGATGCTATTCCAGCTATGTAGCCGAGTGTTACTAGGAATAATAAGTATCAAGTCCCGCTGTTGGAGAATAGACAAAATATACTTATCTAAATAATCTTTATGCATATCTACAAGAATCTAAAAAGTTGAATAGTATGTTCAGAAGCCTAACTATCTATAAGCTCAATAGAATTATAGTTTAGCTATCTTTATAAGCTCAATATAATCTATAGTTTATATATAATTTGAATCTTTAAAAATGTCAAATTATATCTAGTTTAGAATTCGGGTGTTTTGTGGTGGTCCCGAATCAATCGACGCATATTAGCTACGTAGGTAACTACGGAATGGTTTTTTCACAAAAGTACAAAAATATATTGTAATTTCTTGTTGAGAAATTACCTTTAACCTGATCTACATTGTTAAATACTATAGAATCTACATATTCCTAGATACAATTTTATTGCAGTCGTATTTTTTATTGTAGTTCTTTTATTTATGGCTTGTTTAAAAAAACACTCATTTATAAAGAAGTAACAATAGCTAAAATATTATATAAATTTTATTGCTGTCCCTAAAATAGGTGATATAAATGTATGCGTTTCTCAAAACCATTAAAATGCATCAATGATATTATATGTATTTATCTCTATGAAATGCATATAAAATACGATGCTTTTTCGAGCACACTCCAATAAGTTCAAGTAAGTATTAGAAGAATTTCTTTTAAACACGCCGCAAATTAGGAACAGTCCATCAGACGTCCATCACGAGAATTTTTATATCATTAATTTTAACGCCATTTCACTTGGAATGCCACTAAAGAGTATAATATAAAAAATATAACCGACCCTTTACGAGGGCTTTAAGCACAATGTGTTAACGGATACTTAAATGATGAGCAACGATTACTATGCACAATAATAACAGCTTGATCTTTAGTAGCAACTAGTGTGGGAAAATGTAAGCTCAAAGATAAGCCAAGATATTTATAGAGGGTTATTTATTAATCATTGCCTAATAACCTCGCGCAGGCAGCTTTCCTACCGCGTAATTATTTCTACACGTAGATTCGTTTAGAAAAATTATGAAGACTTTAAGAAAAAAAAAATAAGTAAGTAGGTAAGTACATCTTTTTCTTAATGACTTTTAACAAATTTGATGTTCCTAATACATTTCACTGTTTAACTGTATAGTATACCCGAGTAAGCAGATCATAAAAGGCTTAGGATATTATTTCCCATACGCACGTGGCCTAGGGGGGAAACTTGTCCTTAAACTCCTTCGCCTCCTTGTACCAAATTTATTTTAATATCTGTTAGGTTTAATATCGTGATGGGCACGAACTTAAAAAAAATACAACCGACTTCAATTTCGAATAGCTGGATGACATCTTCATATTTTTTAGTAATTTAGATTTAAAAACCAAACTACTGAACCGATTTCACTAAAATGTATATGGTCCTCTGAAATATTACCTACCAAACAAAAAAAGAATCATCAAAATCAGTTCATAATTGGCGGAGTAATCGCAAAAAAACATTTAAAAAAAAACATCTTACAGGCAAATTGAGAACCTCCTTTTTGGAAGTCGGCTTAAAAAGGGCCAAAATGTCAAATGCATTGACATCACTTCGAGGGTTAGATCACTGTTCCAATTAGCGACGCTGTCTTATCATTAATCATTGGCGATGGTTCCAATGATAAGTCATCGGTCCAATGCCATTATTAATTTATAATTTCAAAATTATTGATCCAAGGAGGCAAAAGATTTTCCGGCCTTGTCATAATAATATGGGCCTCATAATAGGCTTCTATCTTAAAAACTTGAAAACTCTAGCGACTTGAAGACAATCCAGATTGTAACTATCTAAACACCCTACACACGACACGAGCAGCGCATTCCATTACGGCTCGCACATTGAAAGCGGAATGAACCCGTTTGTTTTGTTTTGCGTTTACCTATACCTATAATATAAATATTAAACACGTAAAAATATAAACTTAGTACCATCTTAGTACCTACTAACCTCATATGGATTTGCTTAGTTGAATGATTTGAATCTAATCAATCTAATCTATTACGTATTCAAGATTGGAACCTTAGGATAAGCCTGTGTTGGCTGGCGATATTCGTCAATCCATTGCAAGAAGAAATAAATTCTACATAAACTGTCATACACGCCAGCGACGGTGATATCATTGTCGCTGATACACGCCAGAATCCTTATCTCTGAAAACTTCATAAAAATCGGTTTTGACAACGCCAAAATTTAGTCATGTATTAGTCATAATTAGTCACCAATATGAGATTATTTTATGCCTTGCCTAGTAGCCCAGGTAAATAAGGGATTGACATAGATTAAAAAAAAAGCTTTTTGTAACGTAACCTATTTCTCGTTTAAAAAGTCTAAAATTACGCAAAATGTGTTTCCGAAACAATCCCAAATTTTTTTTTGCGTTTTTTGAATTAAATAAGAATGTCCACATTCACACATTTGATTTTCAGCTTTTTATATTCCCTATTAAAATCAAAAAAATCTTGAGATTATTCTTTTTCGAAACGCCAGGTAATCGCCAGGTAGGTATTTCGATAGTTTCCGAGACTCATAATTTAACTAAAGTACTTTTTATTTTATTTATGTTTATATTAGTATAGTATTATAATTATCTCTGGTTTATGTGAAAACTACTTATATCATTAACAATTTTTATAAATGTGAGGGTAGGATAGAATATGAATTCCCGTTTGAGCCCAAATTTTTTGAGCACTAATGAAAATATAATTAAGAGTCTATATTTATTTTTTTGGTTATTAAGATTAATGTTTTATTTAAGCTGATATTTGAATCAAAGAATAAACAATAAAACGCCGAGCTAATTAATGTATCTCCGAACAATAAGGATCTATACCTACAAACATAGCTACTGTAAGCTCACAGCTAGTATTTAACATAACCATGAACTTACAATCACCTAATCGGGGAGTTTCATAATAATAACCAAAATTGTACAATTACCTTAATGTTTTATTTCTATCTTCTAATATTTCCACAGTAAATCAGCTCATTCCACCACGTCTGTCCTCCTACCCCCTTCTCGCACCTCTTTTCACAGGTTGTTGCTCGGTACATTCGTTGCCGTCTGTACCGATTACTCACAACTCCGTCCGTTTGCCTTGCAAGCCGTAATCAGAATGAATCGAGCCACTAATTGGATGTCTCTTTGCGACCACAGTGTTGCCAGTCGAATTACTTATATTTTCCGACAATATAGAAAAGATTCATGGAAATGTGCCAATATATAATAAATCTAACACTCGACCATCCTGATCACGTGCATGTCCTCATGCACTAGTGCACAAATCATCTAACACTTGGCTCATTCTGGTCAAAACTTGCAAGAATAAATTATTGTATTAAAATATAAAAGACAATATAAACATAAGTGTTTACAATAATTGTACTTATTTCTATTAACGATGGCCCATCAATCATGCCTCCTCATCACAAAACAACCAAGCGTAACATTGGCTTGAACCATCTTTTTTATCGATGGACTATAAATAAGGACATGAGACATACATAAGTAGTATCTATATATTTATATATCTACATCTATCTAATTATCGCTATTCCAATCAAAATACATCAAGATGTAAACCCGTCTTCTTACAACAATATGTATCTACCTCGATACATAATAAACATCTAAAATCAATGTAAAATCTAATTTATCATTCCAGTCTATCATATCATCGTATCGTTATTCAAATTAAAATACATGAAGTTGTAAAACCTGCTTAAATCATTGAAAATCACATTAAAAATGCTAAAAATCATTAAAGTCTATCATATTTATCGCTATTCGTCTTAAAATAATAATAATTTTTATTTTCCAATTGTGATAGTACATTTTAACATATTCAACAATATCTGACTCATTAACAAAGACTAATGAAGTATTACGTGTCATGCAGCACCTGCACTAAGACTAAGAGTCTTGTGTCGCAGGTGACTACGTGTTCCTTCCAAATATGGTATACAATACATGTAGTTGTAAACCCTTCTTCTTACAACAATATGTACCTCAATACACAATACATACATTTAAAAATCATTAAAGTCTATCATATTTATCGCTATTCGTCTTAAAATACATGTAGTTGTAAACCCTTCTCCTTACAACAATATGTACTCAATACACAATACATACATTTAAAAATCATTAAAGTCTATCATATTTATCGCTATTCGTCTTAAAATACATGTAGTTGTAAACCCTTCTTCTTACAACAATATGTACCTCAATACACAATACATACATTTAAAAATCATTAAAGTCTATCATATTTATCGCTATTCGTCTTAAAATACATGTAGTTGTAAACCCTTCTTCTTACAACAATATGTACCTCAATACACAATACATACATTTAAAAATCATTAAAGTCTATCATATTTATCGCTATTCGTCTTAAAATACATTTAGTTGTAAACCCTTCTTCTTACAACAGCATGTACTTCTTAATCAATTATGAGCTACTTCATTGCAGTGAACCCTGCTTCTCACGACAATGAAACGGCTCATTTATATGACTATTCGTCTCAAATTACATGTAGTTGCAAACCCTTCTTCTTACAACAGCATGTACTTCTTAATCAGTTATGAGCTATTTCACTGCAGTGAACCCTGCTTCTCACGACAATGAAACGGCTCATTTATATCACTATTCGTCTCAAATTACATGTAGTTGCAAACCCTTCTTCTTACAACAGCATGTACTTCTTAATCAGTTATGAGCTATTTCACTGCAGTGAACCCTGCTTCTCACGACAATGAAACGGCTCATTTATATGACTATTCGTCTCAAATTACATGTAGTTGCAAACCCTTCTTCTTACAACAGCATGTACTTCTTAATCAGTTATGAGCTATTTCACTGCAGTGAACCCTGCTTCTCACGACAATGAAACGGCTCATTTAGTATATCACTATTCGTCTTAAAATACATGTAGTTGCAAACCCTTCTTCTTACAACAGCATGTACTTCTTAATCAGTTATGAGCCATTTCACTGCAATGAACCCTGCTTCTCACGACAATGAAACGGCTCAGTTTGCAAACCCTTCTTCTTGCAAACATCCCTAATAAATATGATTATTATTGCAAACCCTTCTTCTTGCAAAAGTAAACATAGCCTTAATTCACTACCAAAGTAAGTATGTCATATTGTTACAATCAATATCGTCTAAATCATAGAACAACAATGCAAATCATATAATTAATGCAAGTGATAGAATCAAATGCTTTATAACAGATATTACCTGCTCGGCCAGGCGCCTATGACGCGCGCACTACGCACTCTTAACGTTATCGCGTCTGACACGGACATATTTTATTGTACATCTGAGTGACTTCACAAAAGCAGCACTATATACACTGTGCTACGGAAATGTTAACTGTTAAATTAAATTAAATTAAAATTCATTTATTGCAGGTAAAGAGACCCATATAAATAGCAAAATACAATAAAGATAAGTCCAGAAATACAATAAAAATGTCCAGTAACAGTACAGTCAGATCCATGGTGCCGAAGACGGCTTCTTTCTCTTTCAACTGCTTCTTCGAGGTCATGTAGGCGGTCTCGCTGTTGCACGAGTTCACGTTCACGATTCTGCAAGCTGCGTGTATGCTCGGTGTCGTTTAAGCCAAGCTCGCGCTCACGCATGATTCGACTTGCCTCACGGTCCTCTGTGCCGCGGCTCGGTGGGCGGCTGCGACTTTGACCGTGCGAGCTCTCACTCGGTCGATGTTCGCGTAGATATCCCGTCGTCTTGTTTTCCGCATGCCGAATAGGGCTGCGACTGCGACTGCGGTAGCCCCGATTCGTCAATCGGCTACGGCTCCTGCTCGGCCTTTGGACATCTTCCCTTGTTCGCACAACACGGCTGTCCGGCGGTGTAAGTCGGTGCCGTGGCGGGATATCTTCCCTCCGTTGCATTTCCTGAAACTTACACACGAAACATGACTTCTGTTTTCTTCACTTAAATAAGTACTACCACAGAATAATAACTAGTAACAGAAGCTTTACTTCGCAATGGTTTTCAAAGAAATATGACTCAATCTGATAAACAATATGATTTAATTTAGCTCGCGGTCCAGTCGAGCACGTGTTCATTTACATACCTACCAATTTCTTTTTGAAGGAATATGGGCCTTAATTCACTATACTACGGTTCATAATAAGTTATACATGGTTATACGTATTGAAAGAGCCGCCGAGCCGAGCCTACTAGATTGGCCCTTGCGCAATGGCCGCCGCCCGTAGGTATGTTTTTAATACCTACACGCGGAGTGACACAGGCCTGGTACTACTACAGATTTAAAGCTATATTCCAAGATAACAGTTGGTATTCAATAATTTTCTGTTGATATAAAATAATATCGATAACAATCAGTCAGTAAAAGATGGATCAATCATACCCCTACCAGTAGCTGAACCATAGAGTATTAGAGCACTATCCAACCCAACTTTGAGAGTATCAGCGCTATCGCTATATAAATCAGATGGTGGTAATTAATTGCCGTTATCAAGAAATTTCAGCTTGGGGACATTTTTATAAGCAATTATATGAGGCTGCTCAGTATATGACTGCCCAAATGAGTGTTGGTTTATCCAACAAGGCATCTTCACGACCTTGCACCCAACGCTAGCTGTCACTTCATCTATTAAGCATAGATATTCAAGTAATATATCTCCCCCAACGACTGCACTACGTTATTGCCTAAACCTTTCATAGCGGTTGGGATATTGTTGTGAGTCAATCCTAAACTGTGAGCAACCGATTGACTTATCAAAGTGACGTCACTACCAATTTTGCTACACTTCGAGCATTTTACAAGAGGTTAAGGATATTGTAAGAAGCCGTGTTACAGCTAGCTCTTTAAAATTATAGCAGCCCGTCGAGGTAGTATTAGATCGATTTCCTAATTTCTAGAGGAAGTGTCAGTATTCTTGGCTTTAAAAGAGTTGCGATCTAACGTAGTTTGATGTGAATCTCTACTGCATATCTATGCTAACTGCAAAAGCTGATCAGGGTGAGAGCAACGTAATGCAAGAGCGTCAGATCGCAAAGTTCTGTCGCTAAGACCGTGAATTATGCAGTCTACCACGCGTTTCCCTTTGATGTCGTATTGATTGATTGATTGAGAAGATACAACGTTTCCTAATAATACACCTTAATTGGTTCACTAAATATGCTCTTCCTCTTCAACATATCTTCCAAAGCCTGGCCATAATTCTGCTCGAAAGGGAATGTGAATTCATCTATTTCTCCTACCATTCTTTCCAAGTGATTAGAATCGAGTCGAGACCTTCGTAGAGGTCGAGGTTTTAGCCAGACCTTAAGAGCTTTTGCATAGCACAATGAGAAGTGGGTCTATCGTCCCAGCCATATACCGAAGCGTTGTGTTTTTGTAGAGATGGATACAAATTTGGCAGTATATTTTTATGATCAATCTTTTGTGTAAGTTGAGCAACTTGGGCAGGAAGGAACGTAAAATCATCTCTCATGCATTTTAAATTATCTACAACATATTTTCTAGAAAATTAAGGGCTACGTGACCTTTTCGACTGTCCCTCGTCGACCCGTGGCTCTCGGTGATGCTCTGCACGCCACCCTTCGCGATGATCACCCTCCAACCGGTCCGTGTTGACAGATGAGTCGCGGTGGTAGTGGCTTCCTTCACGTAGCTCGCTGACATGCTGCGATCGCGAGCGGCTCCACCTTTCTTCCAGTGCTAATCTTCCTTGTTCTCGCCGAAACTCGTCTTTCTTACTCGGTTGCGTCCCGATTCTCGTCAAAGGATGGCTTGGGCTGCGACCGCGGTTTCGACTGCGGCTCCGTGGCGCAGCAGTGCGTAGAATCCTGGGATCAGGCGTCTCATGCATTCGACTAGCCCGATCCCTACTTTTCCGATCCGGTTCTTCCATCGTATGAAAATGTTTGCATTAAGTAGCAAACGGAAAAATATGCGTTATTATATCGTTATACAATTTGGTAAAAAAATATTCTGAAGGTAGGCAGAAAAACGCGTAAGACTTTGAAAACGGCAAGTTCTAGACGATGTTACCAAACTTTTATAAACACTTTGATTGAAAACCCGCAAGCAAACATCATCCCAGAACCTCGTGGGTAAAAATACAGTTGTTATTATGGTCTGGGTAGTGGTGGGGCCCGAAAATAAGAATTATGAGAACATGTCAAACGAATTAATCGTATTTAAGCTTTAATAATAAATGATTAGATGGGCATACATTATGACCTCACAAACCTCTTTAGGGCGTGCACCGATTTCGAGTGACTTCAACTGGCCAAACGTTACAAAGTAAATGTGAATTTATAAAAAAAAACAATAAAAAGCAAAATAATTACAAAAACTGAAACTCTTTGTCTACACTGAACATTATTTACTAATTGGGCGTGTACTTACGTTTTTACTTGAAGTTGGTTGCTGCTTCCACTTCTGATATGTAAGCTCACAGCTAGTATTTAACATAACCATGAACTTACAATCACCTAATCGGGGAGTTTCATAATAATAACCAAAATTGTACAATTACCTTAATGTTTTATTTCTATCTTCTAATATTTCCACAGTAAATCAGCTCATTCCACCACGTCTGTCCTCCTACCCCCTTCTCGCACCTCTTTTCACAGGTTGTTGCTCGGTACATTCGTTGCCGTCTGTACCGATTACTCACAACTCCGTCCGTTTGCCTTGCAAGCCGTAATCAGAATGAATCGAGCCACTAATTGGATGTCTCTTTGCGACCACAGTGTTGCCAGTCGAATTACTTATATTTTCCGACAATATAGAAAAGATTCATGGAAATGTGCCAATATATAATAAATCTAACACTACGTTATTTTAAAACTTAGTTTATTGATTCTTCCTCACTTGAAAGTTTTAAATTCGTCTTAGATGGTTATGATTACTGCATTATTTCGATTAATATAACTCCTGATTAATATAATATAACCTAATTAATATAACAACTAGCAAGTACTTAAAAAAACAACCAACTACACTTTCGATTTCCTAGATGACAACTTTTTTCCAGTTACCTATTTTAATTTAAAAACCAAACTACTGAACCGAATTCGATAAAATGTATATGATATACCTCTGAAGTATGACCTACCAAACAAAAAGGAATCATCAAAATCAATTCATTCACGTAACAAATGTACAAAAAAACATGCAGTAGAATTTAAAACCACCTTTTTTGAAGTCGGTTGAAAATGCTACCTTTTAGGTAGGTACCTAAGTACCTAAATATGAGTAGATAGATTATATGTTATATGTAAAAAAATTAACAGTTTTTAAATGTGACGCCTCGATTTTTTTTAAGGTTATAGTGACTAAAACAATTTTATAATAAGATAGTGGTCTAAACTTCAAACACCCACCCTCACATACCATCATCAACGGCCAAAAAACGTCCACTGTAAGACGAAGGCCTCTCCCTTATTAGGGAGGGGTTGCCACAATCCCCACACTGGGCAGGTGGCTTGGGGATCACAAACGATATACCTAGGTAAATAATTCACTATTTATCCGAGAATTTAAACTTAACTAGACTTTTTGTACTATCCTTTTTATTTCGGTATTGTGTACTAGGTATAAATTAACGATTCACGTCTCTCTATATAAAACGTGAATATAAAAAATCATGAGGTAGGTAGGTACTACCGCATAAATAAAACGCGAGAATTTGTAGAGACAGGCACTTTGCTACCCTTAAAATCTCCACTTCTAAGAATGTAAAAATGCAAGCTAAAATTACGTTTATCGTCTATGCAAAATTGATGTCAGAAATTACCTAGTAGTCAAAACAAGAACAAATAACTCTTTTAAACTTAACAGTTTAAATTTACTCACCGTTATTATAGATGCAACAGGATCAACCTCGCATGCACTCGATGCCGGTACTTTCCACCAAATTGAAGACACGATCTTATTCGGATCAAAAACTGGTCGGGATAAACGAAACACTTACGAGAAAATACTACGCAATATTATGCCAGATAGACTGCTAACACGCCGGCAAATATTTACAGTTTCAACTGAAACTAGAGTTCGGTAAAATACACAGATGTTTACGTAAAGTTTTGCGAGCAAGTTTCGCGGGCACGGGGCGCGATGCGGTCGGCCTCCAGTCGTGCCGACGCGAGACTATCTCGCCTCTCGACTCTCGGGCTCCGGGATCCTAGCGAGCTTTGGAGCGCCGACGCGCCGTCCCACTCGCGCACTCGCTCACCTGCCGCTTGAAAAAATAAGAGAAGCCTTTCAACATTTCTACAAACATTTCGGCGAAATGTGAGCCAAACCAAACATTTAACACGCAGGAGCATCGCAGGAGACAGGTATGCTGCTACTTCACAGCGCGCATCGTCGCTCTCGTCCTTCACTTGACGCTGTACGATAGCAAGAACAGATTCGTTAAATACCTTTCAGTTTCTTTTAGTATCAGCTGTTCATGAAGACCGACCGCCCGCTTCAAATTGTATTCTGGGCTGATCGTTACCTATATTGAAGAGCTCGTCAATTGCCGCACCGCGGTGGGAGAAACCACAGACCTCGAGGAAACATACCTATACTTAAACACATACTCGATAATGATGTGAGTAAACAAAGAGAGCATTTTAGCGGCGTACATTTAATCACCGATACAAACCGAGCGATGTTTCCCAGTATTCGATTCAATTACCCCGTTATTTTCACGTTTATCTCGGCTAAGAACATCCTAGTTCAATATTTGTGGATACAAAGTCAAGAAAGCTGCGCGGTAGTTTGTTCACATACATACCTACCTCAGCAGGATGATAAACAGTCGGTTTCATCAGGAAGTGCGCGCCATCTATTCTCTCACATTTCCACGTTAAATTATTCGGCTTGAGCCAAATATGAGTTTACTGCCTAAATATATTTAACTATTTAGTCCTATTAATTCGAGCAATTAAGCAATTGGGGTCGGCCGTTATTCAGCAAATATGCGCAAAACGACACTCGTAAAATTTTACTACGGCATCTTATGTTTCAGATCCAGTTCTAAGCTTGCAGCTCGGTTATGTGGCATTCTCGTCAGTCGTCAGCAATCGAAGTAATATTTTATGAGAAACAGAGAAATATTACCGGATACCACGACCACAACTCTTGATTTTACAGTTCGTTCGATTAGTCATGAATGAAAAACTGCCATAACAGTTAGTTGGATTGGTAACAAGACAGTCACGAGCTATCAAGGTAACGAATTATAATGGCTTTAGTGCTCCATTAATCACTCCAATCGAATTCCGTGTAAATATATAGCAAAGGCAGGACAGGACACGAGCAACCACTCAGAAAGTCAGCTCCCGGGGCTTAAAATGGAGCTAGGACACCCGCAAACCGCTTTCAACTGTTAAATCCTATTAAATGTGCTCTGAATGGCTGTATTTATAGACTGGGCCGATAACTCGGTGTCTTTCTCCTTACCCTAACGGGTTGACAAAGGCTTTTCCTGGAGAAATGTCTTCAGTAATTATGACGTTACCATTCCTCGGAATAATAACGTGATAAGACGTTACGATATTATGCTATTCAGAGCGATCAAATTTTTCGCCCTAGTGGCCAAATGATAGAACTAAAAATGTTTACAGAAAGCCGTGCTTGAGCTTGTTAAGGAAACACGCTAGCGGCTCCCCCATTCAACCCTATATTATATTTACAAACGTTGATTACGATATTGGGTGATGCACGTGTCCTGCGATACGAAGTTTTTACTACCAACATGACTCCAGACACGTCGTGCGTCTTAAAACAAACTCGAACATTCTTGTGACACATCTAGGTTTGAAGTAAAATATCATTACGTAATTAAACGAAGAGAGCATTCTAGCATTTGTAGCGCTCGTGGCGTAGCTTGTCTAGGTGATTCTAAACGATCGCCGATGATAAGCAACGGACGGTCCGGTCTTCGCATGGGTGACCGTAAGTGGCATTTATTTCTGAGCACTACCGAGGGTCGAATGACACGTTAAATTGTTGGTCCCGGTTGTTTGTTCTAGTTTCTATAACAACAACCGTCAGCCATGTCAGAGGCCTTCGGGCGGCACATTAACTCTGACACTAGGGCTGGCCACTCAGCCTATACGAACTTACTAACTTATATTTTAATAAGCTATCTAGTATCCATATTACAAGCTTTGCTTAGTTTGGGGCTAGATGGCGCTGTGTGAAAAATGTCCTGCGTTTTTTTATTTTATTTTATTTTAACGAAAATAAAAACTATAGATTGTAGCTCGATGCTTTTAATACAAAAATCCTTCATCATAATTCAAAATCAATAAGTCCTTCATTGAGTAGATACAATTTAAACCTAGATGGCTGATAGATCCCAGATGGGCGAGCTGGAAAGATAAACGTAAGCGTGCTATATATGCCAAACGAAAAAAATACTGGCCATGACACTTGAGATCTGCAAGGGTTTTCACAACTCAATCTGAAGGGTTTCCGTTCGAATCCACATTCTCCGTCATCATATCATTAAAATATATAGGACGGATTATATAGATCCGGACCAAATCCGAACGGAAACCTCTCCGATTGAGTTGTGAATACCCCTGCAGATAATATGGAGCCAGCTATTCAATTAATGGAAATTATCAAAAGTTGTTTCTTGATACTTACTGGCAATTAATTTATGTTCGTTAAGTAAACGGCAGTGTGAACAACTTTTACTATGGGCCAATAAGGCTTATTACAGTTGCTGAAATAGTATTTTTTTTATTCGATTATAATATTGTCATAAACAAAACAAAATTAACAGCTAAAATTAATCAGCTGCAGGCTTAGGCCACCTTTCCGCATAACCCAATACAATTTAATTTCGTCGTAGGTAGCGAAAACCAATGTATCGAAATATTATATATAAGTACTAGTATTAATACTCAACCTTTCTGAGAGAGAGAGAGTTAGATCCTCCAAGACCTTTCTAGACTGTAAACTAGTAAATTGCTGACAAAGTGCTAACTTTTGTTACCGACCTCGCTATATCACAATTATTAGCGGCACGATTTAAGTCGAAATTATAAAACATTGCCGGTTTAATCATAAATCGTGCACAACGTCGATTTATTTCGAAGCCGGACTATAAATAAAACCGCTGTTTCCGTACATATGTACCCGTTGAAAACGCAATGCAAAAAGCGCAAAGGCTGCGCTCTATGTAAACCGCGCGGAGCTCTTTTAGTAGATGTATTTTGCTAATGTTTTAAGCCCTTTTTAAAATTCACATGGCTTTATGGCTTTTATATCATCGTAATCGTCAGCGTGTTTATAGACTTGTTATCTTAGAGAATCTAGCTCTTTGTTATAGACCCACTGCCCACTGATGTGTTTGGTTTTTTTTTCTTAGTTAATTGGCATCGAACGTTGTGCATTCTGTCAGTGTGCGGTTTATGAATTTTCAAGTTTTTAAAGTATAATCAAGTCAAATATGTCATGAAATCACAGTTAGTCACACGAAATTAGTCATAGTCGAGTCCAAATCATGCCCTAGTAAAGTTGTGGCGACTTTACTATGAGCTTCTACGGAGTTTTGAAAACAACACGAAAAGACATGTTTGACGACATGACAAAAGACATGGCTAAGGGCCTTGAGGGCCAGATTAACAACTTTTTAAATTCTAAAGATTTTTCTAAAAACAAACCTCATTAGGTATAAACTAAAGAACTTCAGCAAATTGTTGACAAGTAACTGACATGTATACTCAAAATTCAAATGAATGCCAACGAGTTTTGCTGTAAAAAGTCATACAAAAGTACTTTGTGCTTAAAATGTTTACTAGGATTTTTTTATTTGTTTCTTCGACGTTTTAGATTTATTTTTAGTTACTTCTGTTTAAAGCTTAATATTTGAAACAAACGAAACTCTTGGATTTGCAATTATGGCAGCAGCAACAGGTAACATGAATTTGAATGGTGGCCTCGAGCTCATATTATAGGTACCCAATGTCTTAGATATACCAAAACAACCCTGACGCCTTGGCCACGAGTACAGGCGGTGCGTCTTGCGGCGCGTGGCGCGTGTTGCGACCGGCGTAGTCGGCATCGGCGTCTGCAACTGCGACTGCGTATGAGTTTGTCCTTCGCGCTCGGCGGTCGCGCAGCTCCGAGTCATGGCACCCGCGCTGATAGTATTTTTTTCCACACACACGCCTCCTGGCTCACCGCCGGCTGCGGTCGCGCGTTTGTTTCCGTGCCGCCCTCGTGGCACGCTCTAAATAACTTCTTACATTTGTTTTCACCGCGGTCGCAAATGCAAGACGCAGGTCGCGCGAGCGGTGAGATCGTGACCAAGGGGTGATGCTGCACCAAGGGGTGATGACCGTGCCACGTGCGTAGTAGGTAGCCACACTGAAAACTAGTCGAGAACTACATACGTACGAAGATTCACAACCGTAGAAAACGCGTCGAAACATAATCCACAATATATACCTACCTATCTATAACCTGTCTATAACTACAATCATGTCATATTCAGTGCAAGCTAATTTGTACTCTAATCGTTTAGAACAGTATCGATATTTCACTATAGTACTGAGGCGCGCGAGCAGTCGGCGGGAGCCACGTGACGTCAACGAGCCAAGCGTTACAGTGCAAAATCCACACTCTATGTAATACAAATAAAGTATATACGTATTAGCTTTATTTTTAGTGCAAATATGCCATTGTTATACGCAGTGGCGGATTATCCGTAAGGCAAACTAGGCACGTGCCTAGGGGCGCGAGGATACACAGGGGCGTGCGCAGAAGATTTTAAATGAAAATCAATCATTGTCAATCATTGACTTTCATCGGTTTGGATACAATACTTTTATTTTTTTGTGTAGTAGGCTTTGTAGTTAGTTGTAGTTAATAAAGGCTTATGCCTAAAAAAACATCTGCTAATTGTTTCTGGTATTACCAATAACTATCTACACACATACATAAAGTCACGTTTTGTATCGTTTCAATTTTAACAATTTCCAAGACAATGTAAGGGCGCCAGATTACAGAGGGGCGCCAGGTTCCAGAGTGGCGCCGATGAGGGACTAGCCTAGAGCGCTGACAACATTTTAATCCGCATCTGGTTATACGTAGGTATATTATTTACGTTCAGACGTTTTCTATGGGAGTGTATCTGCTGGGGCCTCATTTTTGAATCGTACGCAAGCGTAGCGCATGCTAAAGGAGCCGACTTTCGAACGATATTGTTTGGAATAATGTTCAATATCGTTTAAAGGTTAAACTTTCCACTTCTCAGTCCTGTTTGATGTACACTTGCTTTTGTTTTGCTTTAAATACATAGAGGTAGGAACTACCTACCTCTATGTTTAAATATTTATTTTACAGTTGAAAACCTTGTGCTCAACATCGGTGATATGATTGACATGGCTATTGGCACTCCAGAGGTAAGATTTTGCCAGTATTTTATTCAGTAATCAACTGCCCATTTCTAGAGTGGAGATCACGAATCGGGAAACGTGGCGTAGGACGCTGAGACTAGATGGAGTGAACAGGGAAGTAGAACAGGGTGTGGCAGTGGTTGGAAGCGAAAACCAAATATCGAGCTGGATGGAGTGACATGGGAGAGGCTGAGGATGGATGATGAGGCTTTTTATTTCTAATCTCTATTGTAATTTGTAATTCGTTTTGACCTAGTTAGCCATTACTTTATTTTTAATCATATTAGGTAGTTTTCCACCTTTTTTGGACCTGGGTATGCCCTTAAACTGCAACCAGACCCACCGGAGGACGGACAGCAGCGTCCTCTTGGTTAACGGTGGTGAGCATTTTGCGATCGCCAAGCCGCCTGCCAAGCGTGGGGATTATGGCAACACCCCTCTATTGGGAGGCCTTCGTCCAGCAGTGGACGTCTTATGGCTGACGACGAGGTAGTTTTCCAAACTCCTTTAGATAAATTAGTTAAGTAAGCTTGTATACCGATAAGGGGTTGTAGTGGTAGGACTCTACTGCAGAGTCCGCCTGGCGAAGTACCTTTGCCAGTTGTTCAACCGCCAAGCAGTAGCGTGCAAGCATTACTGTATTCCGATTTGAAGGGCAATGTTACCAGAGAAATTACTGGGTATGAAGAGATTTAACATCTAATATCTCAGGGTGGCGAGCGCAGTGCTGTGCGGCGCAAGATTGTGTTCGCAAGCTCACAATTCTGGCACTGCTGCTGTTAATGGCAGGTATGACGCTTACCACCAGGCGAACGCCTTGCTCGTCTCGTCACTTGATTGAATAAAAAAAAAAGTGGAACCTGGATAAATACATTTTTTTGGTATACTTACTAACCTTGTAACCCACGCCCACGGGCCTAATAAATTGAAATTGATGTCCAGAGGGGAGTATGATGACTTAACTCTTGCTTGATTACAGGTTGGAGTGGTAGACTTCAACATGCTGCAGACAGTACTGCACTGCCTGGCGCAGCAGCTGCGCATCCTCACCAAACCTGTGGAGGTCCGGGGGGTCTCGGTACCTCTCAATATAGCGCGGGACTATCAGAACGTATCCACTATAAATATCTTGGAGTTCGATGTGGGCATTGACGGGGTAAGCATACCGTCTCGAATTTCAAACAAATTATTATTAACCGACTTTAAAAAAAGGAGGAGGTACTCAATTCGTATTTTTGTATTATGTTTGTTACCCCAGAGCTCCGTCATTTTATAATCTGATACAATTTAATTTTATTAATTGAAGGGATTTTTAGTTTTTTTTTTGACATACCTACTTAATCTTTTACAACAAACTACATAGACTACTTAGCATAGCTTACACAAAAACAAAAGGATTGTAAGCAGACCGATGAAAGTCTAAAGACTATCCAAATGCAGATTCAGATTGGTCCCATATCAAAGTTTCATTAAAATCGGTTTAGTAGATTGGTTTTTAAATTAAAATTACTGGAAAACCGGTTGTTTTTTTTTAAAGTACTTGTGTATTGGTATGACTTTATTCAAGTATATAAGTCCATGACTGCATGTAGAGCCATAGTTCCCATGACAGACGACTTGGGGATCGCAGGATGCCACCACCGTTAACCGAGCGAACACTGCTGCTCGTCATCCGGTGGTTCTGGATGCAGTTTTGGGATATACCTACCAAGGTCCACCAATCATAGTTTGTATGATTACACCATCATACAATTTCCATATGTCTGGACCATAGCGGCCCAGGGCCGCGGTCCGGTACTTCAAGGAGCTGGGCTGGCTCGGATAGACACTGGCGGGGGAAATGCACAACACACCCCCAAGCGGGACATTAGTGCAGGACTTTTTTTTTCTTCGTTTTTGGCAGAGGCGTCTTTACCTATGGTGCAGGGTGTGCGGCGCACACGGGCGCCGGGTCTAAGAGGGCGCCGAGCGCCCTCTGATGCGACACCTCCAAAGATGCGTCGATGCGCTCTCAAAGACCCTGCGCTCGTGTTATGGCCGACGCCGGGCGCGCGGTAGCAAAGCAAGGCTACTCCTTTTCCTACTCTATTAAAATTTACACAATAACTTTTGTTTCAACGTGAAATCAGCCTTAAAACAGATAATTAAAGATTAAATTGGCGTAATGTCGCATCGCTACCAAAGGCGCGTGCCGGCATCGGCACCTGTTTGTTTTGATTCGTTTGACAACACGCCGACAATCATTGCTAACTCGGCTGTATTAGAATGCTATAAAGTTCAAATTGAAATTCCCAGGGACGCGCGGCGGTCATTTTCAAAGGCTTTTGTACGCGTGCCGCAATTTTTGTTTTACCGCTACACCGTAGTTTTGCGAAATAAGCCTTGATGCAATTGGATTAAGTATCATCTTTGAACAAACATGTGAATATGAAGTAAATCGGCTTTTCTTTTGATAAAAAATATATAAAAGGTAAGATTTGGTTATTTGCTTGCACAATTATTGCGACATGCCTCGAGGTCATCAAAAATAGCTTGCGAAATTCATGAAAAAAAAAACAAAACATCGAGTGATAGATAGTGATATCGAAGTTAAATACTCGTACCTATACGACCTAGGATTTTTCATTTGTTTATCCTACTGCAGTGCGGAACAAACAAGGTAAGTTAAAGTGCTTTAATATGTACCTACTAGTATACTTAGGTATTTATTTAGGTCTTACTTGTACCTAACCTTTGAACAACGAACTACTTTTTTATTTTATTTATTTATTCCGTTTGATTGCCTAATGTAGGTACCGGGACGTTGATTGATGTGTCATATCCACACTTATATTATAAATGCGAAAGTAACTCTGTCTTTCTGTCTGTCTGTCTGTGTGTTACGCTTTCACGGCTCAACCGCTGAACCGATTTGGATGAATTTTGGTATGGAGATAATAGGATACCTTGAGTCCTGGGGAAGGACGTAGGCTACTTTTTATCCCGGAAAAGTGCACAGATCCCGGGGGAATCGCAATATACGAATTCCTCGCGGACGAAGTCGCGGGCAGAAGATAGTAATAAATAATACTTAGTCCAAGTTGCAACTTTTTCTCTGGGCCTATATTAATTTACATTGTTAGTTCTTTTAGGTGCCTATACTTAGTTTATTATTTATTTTAGATGTCTGATGGCGATGGAAAAAAGAAACTTTCTGGTGCACAGAGTCGAAAAAGAAAGCTGGAGAAGGAAGTGTCTCTGAAAAAGAGTACAAGTTCTATTAAAAAGTTTTTTGTTCGACCCGGTTCATCCTCGGACGAACACCTGGAGACAGAGACATATGAAAACCAAGATCAGAACTCGTCACTTCTACGTCATCGCCGCCGCCGCTGCTGTCTTTGTCGTCGGTAGTTGAAGAAGACGAAGAACCTCCAAGTGCCGAAGCGTCCCCGGAGAATATACTTCGAGAAGATATAATGAATGATCTCGCGTTATGGCCACAGGTGTTATCCGATAAACAGAGAATATTCTTGATGGACCGTGGGCCAGTGCAGGTAAAAGTGGGTTCATATCCTTCGAATAGTTCGAAAAGATCTTTTTCAAATGCTTATTATACTAAAAAGATGTTAAATAATGAAACCGTTTTAAGAAACTGGCTGGTTTACTCTAAGTCAACTGATTCTGTTTATTGTAAACTTTTTCATGCTGATGCGACTCCGACTCCTTTTAATGGTGAAATAGGTTACAAAGATTGGCAGCATTTGTCTACTGCTATAGAACGTCATGAAAAGAGCTTAGGGCACCTATCATGTCTTAAGAAACAAATTACATTGAAAACTGTTATTTTAAAAGAAAAGTCGGTAGATTTCTTGCACCAAAATGAAATTGATCGGGAAAAAAAACGTTGGGTTGCAGTACTCGAACGAGTAATCAACATAATTCATTTTTTAGCGAGGCAATGTCTGGATTTTCGAGGAAGATCTCAAAAACTTTGCGATTCTGATAATGGTAATTTTTTGAAGCTGGTTGAATATACCTCTAACTTTGATAATGTGCTTGCGGAACACATTGCCCTTATTCAAAAATCTGAGTCACGCCTAATTCATTATCTTGGCCATAATATTCAGAATGAAATAATACAATTATTGGGAGAAAGAATAAAAAAAGCTATTGTTTTGGAATTGACACAATCTAAATATTTTTCCATTATTTTAGATTGCACTCCAGATATTGCACACGAAGAACAAATATCGGTTGTCGTACGGTACGTTCTTTTAAATACAAGCAACAACAAGGCTGAAGTAAAAGAACACTTTCTGGGTTTTTTTCCTATTACAGACACTACTGGCCTGGGCTTAACTCAATTTTTGTTAGATTGTTTAATCTCAAACGAAATTGACATACAAGATATGCGTGGTCAAGGTTATGATAATGGTGCAAACATGAAAGGGAAAAATATAGGTCTACAAAAACGAATTTTAGATTTAAACCCGCGCGCATTTTATGTACCTTGTGCGGCACATAGCCTAAATTTGGTAGTGAATGACGCTGCTAAAAGTTCATTAGAAATTGTCAATTTCTTTTCAATTGTACAGGAAATTTATGTTTTTTTTTCTGCGTCAACAGCACGTTGGCAAATACTTGCTAAAGAAGTGCCAACTTTAAGTCTAAAACCACTCTCAAATACTCGATGGGAGAGCAGGGTTGAAGCAGTAAAAGCTCTACGTTTTGAACTAGAAAAAGTGTATGATGCCTTGTTTACTATATATTCCGATAGGAGCAAAGATGCAGAGTCAAGAAATATGGCAAATTCATTGCTGGCAAAAATTAAGTCGTTTAAATTTATCTGCTCTCTGGTTATTTGGTTTGAAATTTTAAGCAAGATAAATATAGTTAGCAAGGCCCTTCAAAAGTCAGACGTTGTATTGTCAGAAGCGGTGAAATGATTGATAATGCAAAAATAAGTTTGTCTGAATTCCGTAATGAGTCCGCTTTTGAGGAGCTCCTCAACAGGGCGAAAACTGTAGCAGAAGAAGTCGAGGCAATAGTAGAATTTCCCACACCTGCACGCCCTCGCGCTCGTAAAAGGTTTTTTAATTATGAGGCGGAGGATGAACCGATAACAGACACGAAAACACATTTTAAAGTAAATTTTTACTACTATTTGTTAGACACCGTAATTACTAAGTTCGACGAACGGTTCGAACTTTTGAATGAAAATAATGTAAATTTTTCATTTCTCCAAAAATTGAAACACTGGAAAGATTTGGACTCTGATACAAAAAAAACACATTGGTCTAATTTAGAAAATAAACTTTGCCATGCTGGCTCTTCAGATGTGGAACAGTTCGAGCTTTATAATGAAATCGAATTATTACCGATGTTTATTGATGATTCCACTACGCCGTTGGATATTTTAAATTACTTGTTTACGAATAAATTAATTTCAGTGTTCCCAAATCTGTCCACAGCACTGAGGATATACCTGACACTTCCAGTCACGGTCGCACATAGCGAAAGGTCATTTTCTAAGCTAAAAATAATTAAAAACTACCTTAGATCAACAAATTTATCGTTAATAAGTATTGAACATGAAATCAAAATTGAAGTTAGTGACATTGTTAAAGATTTCGCTAATGCAAAAGCTCGAAAAGTATGTAACTTTTTTGTAAATACATTTGTGTATATATATATATATTTGTGTGTACGAGCGTCCTGTTTGTTATGTAACTATAATAGTTTTTAAATTAAATATTTGTGAAAGAACTACAAAGTTGTGATTTTTTTATTCTTATAACCCCTTTCTTCCTAAAAAAACTTTTTGCTTCCCGACATCATTTAAAATTGCACCATTTGCATCCGAATTTCCGTTTGAAAATATAACTGTTAGTATTCCATTTTGACTCCGCTCCTACTAGACTAGAGGGCGCCAGGGTACTGGTTGCACACGGGCGCCACAAGGGCTAGAGACGCCTCTGGTTTTTGGCTACGCACTTTGTGCATTCAGCCAGTGTCAAGTATTATGCATTTTCAAGTTATATTATATATGTGTTATCAAATCACAGTCGAGTCTAATTCATGCCCTAGTAATGTTGTGGCAACTTTACTATGGGCGTTTACGGAGTTGTGAAAACAACACGAAAAGACATGTTTCACCACACTCGTGCATATAATTCAACACCCAATGAATAAAACACCACTATTTTAGATTTTTCTGTGTTCCCGCCAAAACTCCAGTGCAGCACTTATCGCCCCTACCTAACTAAAACTTTGTTCATTTCAGCAACCGCCCGTGCCAAAAGCGCGTAAGTACTTACCTACAATATTATTTTGTTGTTTAAATATTTTCACGGACTCTTAGAATAATTATTGTATAGTCACGCGGAAGCAACAACATTTACTATGGGTCTGAACATGAAATCGCAAAATCCGTTGTTACACAATATAGGTAACATAGGTAGGTACATTCTGTTGAGTGTGGTTTTTTTTTCTGACACCGGTTATGTCTCACAATTACCATGTTATCTTTCGCCGAAGAAAAAGGTGGTACCACAGTTTTTTAGGTAGGTACTACCTATACATTATACAAGACAAGCCACCCCTGCTACTGCTATAAAATTAATTATGTATAGGAGTCTATGATACTATGATGATACTTGATGAATAAATGATTATTTTTATTATTATACATAAGTAGGTATTTACAAAAATTCCAAAGTATTCATCGACCCTGATTATATCTTCACCATCTTATGCATAAAACACTAAAACGTTTTTCAAATTTTCAAACCTATTTTATTTAAAAAGTGTTTTGTCTTCTTTTTCAAACGATTGACGTATGAACTATTTCAACCTCAATAATTCGTAATTCGAAAGAACTGAAATTGGTTTAAAGAGGTGCATAAGACGGTTAGTGTCTCTCTATGGACTTTGATTATATACCCAGCCGAGAGCTAGATCCTCCAAGTCATGGAGGTATCCGAAACCACGATAAAAAGGCGCGTCTTCTAACTGGACCACCCACTACGTCCACGCACCTTATTGTCTATACATATTTCTAATATGTATGTATTATTCTTAGGTATAGGTAACTCACCAGGCTTATCTCATTTTACAGGACAACCAGCGGCAAACGACACCATACTTGTGGGTATGTTTCTGTTTCTATAACGTAATCTAAAATAACGTATGGACGTACCTACTACCTATACAACTTTTATAGTTAAAGCCTATTCCTTAGGTGCCTAGATTTATCAAAGTAGCTACCTCATTAGATATGTACACCTTAATGACAACAATGTTATTAGGTACCTACCTGAACCTAACAAAATATTTTTTCATTTTCCAGTTGAACGAACGAAGAAATCTGATAGCTCATCATGTAAGTACATTTTCTTTTCTTCAAACTATACAGATTATCATAAATTAAGTTGGACAAATCAAAAACTTTGACGGTCCTTCAACTATCCGAAGAAAATTGTTCTTAACGCTCTTACGGCTTCATTACGGTTTTTAAGATCACAATAGTTTTGGCGGGAACACGGAAAAATCATGTCGCTGCATTCTATTATTTTCTTAAACTTGTGTTTTTTCGCGTAGTACGACCTTACTTAAAAACGCCGCTCAAACTTAGTCACTGCTTAAACTTCTCTGTCTTGTCTTGTTGTTGTCTTGCACGTGACACTTCATGTCAGAGAGAAGTTGACAGAGCATTCAAATAAATTTTTCGGTTAAACTTAATCGCAGTGATTAAGTTAGGGAATAAGTTTGAGCGGAGTTTTAAGTAAGGCTGTTAATGATTATAAATGGTGGTGTTTTATTCATTGAGTGTTGAATTACATGCACGAGTGATATAATGTGGTGAAACGTGACTTTGACTAATTTCGTGTAACTGTGATTTCATGACATAATTGACTTGATAATACTACATAAACTTGAACATTCATTTACTCGACTCTGGCAGAATACACAACGTGCGAAACCAACAAGAAAAAAAAACACAATAAAATCTCTGCGAAAGGCAATCGGCAGTCGACATTACCTTGACGGACCATCGATCACAAACGTGTAGATTTTTTCATAGATATAAAAACTTCACGTCAGAGAGAAGTTGACAGAGCATTCAAATCAATTTTTCGCTCAAACTTAATCGCAGTGATTAAGTTAAGGAATAATTTTGAGCGGCGTTTTAAGTAAGGCTGTTAATGATTAAAAATGGTGGTTTTTTATTCATTGAGTGTTGAATTACATGCACGAGTGATATAATGTGGTGAAACGTGACTTTCGACTAATTTCGTGTAACTAACTGTGATTGCATGACATATTTGACTTGATAATACTACATAAACTTGAACATTCATTTACTCGACTCTGGCAGAATGCACAACGTGCGAAACCAACAAGAAAAAAAACACAATAAAATCTCTGCGAAAGGCACTCGGCAGTCGGCACTACCTCGACGGACCATCGATCACAAACGTGTAGATTTTTTCATAGATATAAAATTCGAGGTTCCACGAACGTACCCACCACTACCACTACCCACTACCCACTACCCACTGCTACTTGAACTATTAAGTATTCTGTACTGTATATCATACGAACGTGGATTATGTATAAGAATACGAAGGTATGTACATCAACAACATATAAAATCATCAATTTTCTGCCCGCTGCTGAGATTATCTAATCTTGAACGCGCCATGCCAGTGCCAGGGCCTATGCCAGTCTTGTCCACTCTTTCCCTGTCGCCTGAGAAGTAACATCCAACCGATGGTCTGCCCAAAAGGAATAGGATCACTTTAAAAAAACATCATCTTTTCATATGGATGACACATTTTCTTAATGCAAATGTATCATAAAGGCCTTTGCTTAATAACGCTGCTAAAGTTAAGTGACGTTAATTATTATTGCGCAATTCATGTTTGTATTGCGCAAACGTTAAATGTCTTTTAACTTAAACAGTGTTGTTAAGTAATGCCCTAACTCAGATACGATTTAGTTTTAAAATGATTCACGCATCGCTATTTTCAGCACAAGACAGTAAGGCAGGGCAAGCGACAGCGACGGTACAGACATCAGTCCCAGCGCCATCAAAGGCAGTAATCTCCGCGGCAGCGGCCCAGGCGGGGCCAGCGGCACAGGCAGGGCCAGTGGCACAGGCGGGGCCAGCAGGACAAGAAGGACTAACTTTAGTCACTTACAGCAAATTTAATTTATTGGAAAGCACTGTTCAGGATTTACAGAAGCGAGTCTATGGAAGCATTCCAAAGAACGAGGAGATTTTGGAGGAAGTTAGGTAAGACATGTTGCAGATGCTTAAGCCGGCGCGATCAGAAGCGATCAGCAGACGCTAAAGGATCGAGCGCATTAGGACAATCCGCAGCGGGGCAGAGCGCATCGCAAAAACCCGCCCAGATTGCTTTCATACAGTTTTTATGAACTATCGCGCACAATGCGGGCTGCAGCGGGGCGGATTATTGCTGGACGTAATCCGCGAGTGCGATGCGGGCATCCCGCCCCGCTGCATCCCGTCACGAGTGTGCTACTGGTGGGCAAAATTACTATGAGCGGAACTATACTGTACCTACTCAAAATCCGTCATTGCGCTACGGTGCGGCCCGGCACGTCAAAGCAAAAGAGGCTCCGTATCGAAAGGACTATCAGGGTAAATGACGATGTTTGCAGAACGTCGGCACGTGAAAACGTCTACATGGTGACAATATCTTGAGTGGCAAAACTACTTACTAGTAAAATGTCCAAAATGTACCCTGATGGTACTTTCGATACGGAGCCCATTTTTCGTTGCGATGCGTCCGCCATAATGTGCTCGATCCTTAAATCAACGTTTCTGGAATGCTGGCGCTATACTAACGATGATCAGAAACCGCTGGCAACATTGTTCGAGCGGCCTCATGACCTATCTGACCTACCTGATTTATGCAGACATTTTTTTTGGACAGTTCCATGTCCCATTCACTACAGCCTTCAAAATTACCAGTCTGTGGTTCTTAGAAAGGAATGAAACAGAAATAGGTGGTTAGAACGAACAAATTATGATGTTGTTGTTTCAATCATTTCAGATCACAAACGAATATTAAAGCTATTCAAGATATGTGGACTAATCTAAACGTCTCCGCTCGTTTGGAGGCTGCGGAGACCGGCATTGCAAAGCTTAGCTCCCTCGTGCAAGACATCATCAATGATACTGCTGGTCTACATGACCTCGCCGCTAAGTACGCCTATTCTCTGAATAATCGTATTAAAAAGAAACATTCGTTACCCGAGTGGAGATATTTGCACAGGATGAGAGGAACCATTTAAATGATAGGAACAGGAATTATTTGCTACCATGCATCGTACGTGGCGGCCGATAGCCATAGTGTCTGCTACCACGACCACCTCTATACGTAGTAGCAGACGGCAACTTACAGTGGCTATCCAAAACTAAAGAAATAAAATACTCCTCCTCCTTGTTTAGGGGGAGGCTTTCGTCTACCAGTGGACGTCTTCCGCCCATTATAAGTTCGCCTCCACGAAGTTGATGTGGTGACAGAAGGCAATAATAACCGACGGTGATAATAGGCGTCACCATTTCAAATACTTAGTTTAAATTTTAATTGTGGACCTATAAGGTGTTACCGTCCATTTTATTTGGCACCAATCCTAACCTCTGTATAATTATGCGTTATCCAATTCACAGTTAATGGCTAATGTGAAGTGTTCCGCAAGTGCTGCTTTATGGAACCGTACGCCGTTTGTTAGTGCGCAGCGCCTTGCGGAAACTTCCTAGTTTCCATGACGTTGGCATCCGAGCATAATCCTCGAAGGCATCGGGCAATTCGCGGAAGAATCTCTTACAGGTTTTGAACTACGTCCAGAGATCTCACGCATACATTTAAATTTTCTCATAGATTATTCACCCGTTGCAGGGTGGCAGCACAAGCCGGAGCGGCCAGTGCAGCCAGTGCTGGTGTATCAGCAGTTTCTACGCCTGCTCTTCAGACAGCTGGCGCCGCCCCTTCCACTATGGCAGCTTCACCCACAGAAAAGCGAAAGCCCTCCTTAGGTAGAACGGCTGTCAAAACAATGTTGTAAAGCAATAGGCTAGATGACTGTTTTTTTTATTGTCCTATTAAAATGTGGCCCATAAATATAGCTGACTAATGAAAAGATAATAAAATTCTGATCAAAAATAAGCAACTTATAAGCATTTTAATATCATGCTAGACAGATAGGCGAAACAGCAAATCGTGACGTCACTTCTCTGTACGCCATATAAATTCTATTCTGACAAGTAAGGCGTGACGTAATTTTTTGTTTTGTGGGAAAGGGACAGAATTGGCTCTACCAAAAACTTTTAATGCTTATATATCAGAACATTAATAACCGATAATTTTTTTTTTTTCAATATACCTACTTACATACTATATTTACTTAAATTCTTTATGAAAGCTATTGGTTTCAACGATTTAAACATCAGTCATCTACCCTATTGTAATTTTGCGCCGGCTAGCGCGGCCCGCTACATTTCCGTTCTATTCACTTCTCTCTTCAGTGACTTCACCAGCCGCAACTTCACCCTCCGCGGCGGGTGTCTCGCTAGCGGGTGTAGCCTCTAAAGCTGATCTGGAGGGCGTAACGGACTTCGTGAACCAAATACGTCTCGACTTGGACAACCTGACAGAACTCTTTTACTCGGCTATGAAACAAATGCCCGTTGAAGTCGGTAAGTTATCTATGCATGGGGGATATTGTGTTCGAGGTGTACCTATATGTGCCTAAATTATATTTACTAATTATATACGTGTATCTACTCTCAGCAATATGTATGGAGCAACAATTATTTATCTTGCAAATTTTAAAAGCAAATATTTATTGTTATTTATTTAATTAGGCTTCACATACATATACTAACATTTTAGCTCTGTGATTCTAACACTGTTCTGTTATGCTGTACAGAAGCTGATCCTAAGAGGTTGTTAGCTAGTTTTCACCAATGACACTATATGAATGGCGTCACCAATCAACAATTTAACAGACGGTGTCGGAAGAACGAGAAGAACGGTATCCTTTTGCCGCTGACTTTTCATTCAATATCAAAAGACGCATGCGCATACATTTTTGATTGTTCTTCGTAAGTAAAGATCTACTCTCAACTCCACATGTAATTAATTATAAGTATGTTTTTACAAATAAATAAGTAAGTATTCTATCAGCTATCTGGTTTCCATAGTACAAGCTTTGCTTAGTTTGGGGCTAGATGGCGCTGTGTGAAATGTCCAACGATATTTTTAACCGACTTCAAAAAAGGAAAGGTTCTATGTTCGACGGTACGCATGTAATTTTTTTTTTTTTTATGTTTGCTCACCGATTTCTCCGTCAATTGTGGACCAAAAATGAAAAATTGTCCCATATTAATATGAAGTCGGTTGTATTTTTTTTTTTAAGTTGTGTTATTTGCATTCAATGTTTTTTTTTTCGGTTCACAGATCTGCCTCCTCCTCCAGAGCCGGGACCTAAGCTCGAGGAGATACTTCCGCCGCAACCAGCGAGTGCTACTGGTGGTGGTGCAGGCGGTGTTACGGGTATGCTAGCTAGTTTAAGCATACTCGGATATAATAGAGTACTGTTTAGTAGAGGCTAAGTTCTTTATTCCGAGGGTCAAGTTGCGCTCACTGTTGTCCCGCACATATTTTTACACTAAAGTAAGTAACTAAGTTCGTAGAGACTGAGTGGCCAGCCCTAGTGTCAGAGTTAATGTGCCGCCCGAAGGCCTCTGACATGGCTGACTGACTATTGCTGTTCACTTATTACTATTAGTGAAACGACTGAGAGTGAATTTAAAAAACATATAGTTATGCTTCTCTTTTGGTCCATTAAGTCTACTGCAAAATGGTGTATTTCATGCTTAAAATGTAATATTCTCGTAACGTTTTGTTTTATAATGTTGAATTTTTGCAATGTTTTTTTTTTATTTGATTGCCTTGAATGTTGGATTTTTATAACATAAAGACATGGGAAATTTTGGCCTAATTGATACGATATGTCACGCAACGGGCAATGGAGAGAGCTATTCTCGGAGTTACTTTGCGCGATAGAATCCGGAACGAGGATATTCGCCAAAGAACCCAAGTTATCGACATAGCTCGCAAGGTTTGCAAGTTGAAGTGGCGCAGGACAGGCCACATCGCTCGAAGAACTGATAACCGATGGGGTTCTTGAGTGGCGACCGCGAACCGGAAGACGCAGCGTAGGAAGGCCTCCCACTATATATAGGTGGACCGACGACATTGTAAAAGCAGCGGGCAACCGGTGGATGCAAATGGCAGGTTGTCGTACAGTGTGGCGGTCTAAGGGGGAGGCCTTCGTTCAGCAGTGGACGTCTCCGGGCTGATGTGATGATGATACGATATGAAAAATTTGTACCACTTCACCATGTGCTTAGGGGAAATATCTAAGGCTTTACGATAATATTGTATTACTTACCGAATGTTTTAACTTCCCAAGATTCGCAAGCAGTCCACTCTGTTACGTTCACGTTAGCGTGACAGGAGAAACCGGTCAAGTGCGAGTTGGACTCGCGCACCTAAGATTCTGTATCAGACGACGTAGGTGTACCTACTTAAGGGCGTGTCAAAACACTCCGTATAGTACTTATTGCGATTACCATAAAATTGTGTTGTCATTGCTTTTGTTCGAATATAGTGAGAGCCCGACCCGCACTTGGCCGGATTGTATTGATTGCCCTTCATAAGAAGGGTGCACCCAAAAGCAGCAGAAGCTGGACTTTTGTATATATTTTGTATGTTTTTTTTTTTCTGGACTTGTTTTAATTAAAACAGGTAAATATTACGGATGCCTGCCTGTCGAAAGCCTTCGTACGATGTACGATGAGTCTTATTTTTTTTTTTGAGCTATCGAGTGACGAGACGAGCGGGACGTTCGCCTGGTGGTAAGCGTCACGCCTGCCCATAACAGTAGCAGTGACAGAATTGTAACTTGCGAATACATAGCAATGACTAGAATATGCAATACCAGAGAAATTACTGGGTATGAAAGAGAGTTAACATCTGATATCTCAGGGTGACGAGCGCAGTGCAGTGCGGCGCAGGATTGTGTTCGCAAGTTCACAATTCTGGCACTGCTACTGTTAGTAGCAGGCGTGACGCTTACCACCAGGCGAACGTCCTGCTAGTCTCCTCACTTGATTGTATTTAAAAAAACTATCCGGCTCCGCACTGTACTGCGCTCGTCATCCTAAGATATTAGATGTTAAATCTCTTCATATTGGGACGTAACATCGATGCCGTCTGTTTGTTTAGGTCGCCCATCCAGACCGACCCCACTAAAGTCAAGAACCGGCGGTGCGACCATCGATAGTGACGTACTAGAAGTGTTGGAGAGGTTGAACGATCTCGAGAAACGCATTGATATCTGCTGCAAGGCGTTGGGCAAAGACGAAGGCGTTATTTCAGATCAGGTATAGGCTGACTGAAAACAAAAAATAGTTAGTAAAAAATCGCGCAAGAAAAAAGACAGGTTTTCCATACATTTTGTCCAAGGTCAATGAACTTTATGTATGGAACAGCTGATTTTCTGGGTTGACCCCTTAGTAAAAGTTGTTCATAACGATGAGTATAATATCCACCTCTGTAAATTTGGCGGGAACGCAAAACTGGTTGTACCTATGTATTTGTGTGAAATACTCAACTAACTGTGAATACAATACTTTTTTTCTTAGTTATTGGGATCGTACGTTGTGCATTCTGCCAGTGTTAAGTTTATGAATTTTCATGTATATTTTATTAAAATCAAGTCAAATACAATACTTACTCTATAGCGCTCAAGATTATGTCAGAGTGGATCAAATGTCACTGTCAGACACCTGTTTTCCGTCAGTCTTTTGCCACGATATATAAAATAAAATCGCCGTCGTTTATTTGTTTATATATTATTACCTTGTATTGTTTTTGTTTGTTTCTAGTTATATTTGTTTGTTTAAGCGTACCCTGCCGTGTGGTATGCGTGGGGGACGTCACCAACGGTTCCAACGGAAGACCAGCGCTGGCTGTTCGCAGCCAGCATTATGCTGAGTTGGAACCGGTTTGTGGCGAAAGACTATTTTGTACTATTTAAATTTGTTATGAGTTTCTACTGTCTTGTCTTGTGTACAAAATGTGTTTTTTTTTTCTACAAATAAAATATTGTCTATTGTCTATTGAAAATGACTGATCTTCAGGACGCTCCGTGGTTGTCCACAGCTTAACTCATTCCAAGATCAGTTGGAACATCTGGCGAAACAAGTGGCCGGCCTAACCAACTTGACCTCGGGTACCATAACGCCAGATCTACTCAAAGATCTCCAAGGTACACTTGGCTCTTTCTATTTTCACCTTAATATAAAAATTCAAAGCAAACGCTCCCTTTGTCTGCCTGTTTGTTTGAATCGAGCGTGAAGAATGAAATCATGAAGTTAAACTGCAGGTTCTAAGTGTTTTTATGAAGTTTTCTAATCCATCGTGACGGGGCCGCAAAGATCCGATCCGAAACGCCTCAAAGACGTAATTCCAGCGTCGCTTCGCTTTAATGTCTGGCATTACACTATTACTTGTGAATCGTGATCACTATCTTTTGTCTAACGCTGAAAGTGATACGGCCACATTTAACGGAGCAAAAATATGGCTGGTTACCTACGCAGATTCGTGCGAGTCAAGCTTCGATTTTTTTAGGTTTTTGTTAGAGAACTCGAAAAGTATCTAAATTAATATTTTTTTACCGTAGAAAGTTCTCCAAAATACTATTGACATTTAGTACATAATTTTTTTATATGACTGTACTGTAATAAGAATATACAATGTGTAACAAAAAGGTTCAACAATACTGTAGAGTGCATGTAAGTACAATTTTTTTCGCGATTTCAATGTTGGCCCCATAGTGAAGATTGTTCATAATGATGAGTACATACATACCCTTCAGTATTGTTGAAACTTTTTGTTACGCATTGTATATAACTGAAAAATGGTTAAAAATAGGCGCTGTTACAGATATTTTTACGATCGAGTGAAATATAATTTATCGTGTTTTCAACCATATAAATTACTTATATGTTCGTCTGTAACATATAATATATATTTTTGCTTTAAATTTAAAAACATTGATTTTGCGAGGGACAACTTTGGAATACATTGGTGATCTGTTCAGGTTTGATGCATCTATTCCAAACGGTTCAAGAAATGCAAGAACAACTGAAGCAAGTCCACGAAACGGCCTTGCAATTAGCTGCGGAGAAGGAGGATCGTAAACACCACATAAACGTAACCATAACCAATTTTGACTTTATGCTGTACCTATTGCGCGTCTCTTACTGTAGATGAAAGTATTTTAGTCTCTTGGTTTCTATGTTGGCTTTGTAGACGAGTCAACTAACAGCAGTAGCACGATTCCAAAATGCTGTAAGTATCCGATCACACTGAACCACAGATGATATAGCCTGTTGATGGCTCGTGAACATAATTTCTCCTACAAACACAACTCACCGTTGCGGGCAGGGGGCGAGCTAACGTTCTATGCTTGCGATTGACCAATCACTGGGTTGACGCTATCTGAGATATGAAATACAAAGAGATTCTGACGTACTCGCAGTGGCTTTAAACTACTTATTTTCGTGTGAGAGGAAGTCTGACGATCAGTCAACAGGATTGTCTTTGAGTCTTTGCACTGAACTAATGAAAAAGTCATTTAAATCTTGCACCTTATCCATCTAAAATGCGAGGAAAGGCTTATCGCACCATAACACTGTTTTACCTCATTCATTCCTCTTGTGTGAGAATTATTTTATTAATATAGTGGTATTAACAATTTCAGGTTCTTCTAGAACAAATAGAGTTACTAAAGACGATAAAGCTGGACAGAGAAGATATGACCGAGGCAATGGCTGAAAAGGCAGACCTTCGTATGTTGGCCAGAAAAGTGTCACACGACCAATTCGAGATGGCTTGCGATGATTTATCGAAAGGCCTGGAACATGCTCTTGGCAAGCTTAACATGCAGGTTGGTGAGATGGTATTCTTGAAGATAAGATAGATTAAAAATCATAGATCTCCTTCACCCTGGTTGGTTAAAAAGATTATCAACTCGGTACTAGATATAATGTGATATAATAATGCCGCTTCCTTTCATTTCCTCCTGCAGGACTATATAGCTCGACTCGTGATAATGTTTATTCTTTTTGTCCCGGAAGAACGAGACAAGCGTTGGTTGATCATTTATATAGATTTACGACATTTACGAAAAAGGATAGGCAACGTATACCTATAAGTAGGTATCATAGGATTGATCTGGTTCCCAGCTGTCTAGGTAGGTAACGGCTCTGTCGCCTTGCAGCTACAAACGTTTTCAAACCACTCAATATCTATTGCCATATCAAACAAAATAATCTGTTCTATAATGGCGGTTCCTTTGACGCATCTCTACTTTTCTCACACGGCGTCACTCTCCTACGATGTTTATAGGAAGCGCTATGGCAACAAGCTCTAGACGACATCCAGAGAGAGATCGAGACGAAACTGGACAAGATGGAACTGTCACCAGTGAAGGAGTTCTTCAACAGCAAGTTGAAACAGCTACAGGACAGTCTCAAACAGATGGCCTCATTGCGACGCGAGGCAGAGGCCGCTGGCACGAAGAGGAAACTTCTTAGGTCGGTGTCTAAATTACACACTAAATTAAACTCAATAACTCAGTTTATAAGGTCTACTTTTATTCTCCTACACCACCCCGTTCTATTAGTGACCGAATACATGTGTATAGTTACGACCGACTACCTACGCTAGTAAAGTTGGCTCGTGAAGTATGATTTGAAATTAAGCTTTCTTGAATGCCTTGTAAGAAAAGCTTTTTATTGTTTTTATTATAGACTTGCGTTTAACTGCTATCTCGTCTGATGTTAAACGAAGATGCAGCCTTCCTTGTTTAATCTACGATTTTATTATCGATGTGTTATGTAATAAAGTGGTATCATATTATATGACGTATTAGTAATAACCTACGTACAGTGTTAACCAACATACGGATTTGGTTCACGGCGAACCGCCTATATAGTAAACCAACGAAGAAGAAAGATATAAAATAGTAGATTATGCACTAAAGCAGTGTCTTACGTCGCGGGCGGCATATTGAACCCTGAGCGTAACGAGGGAGGCTAGAGCTAACTCCCGAGCATAGCGAGGGAGTTATATATAGTTTACTGAGTGAAGCGAGGGGTTCTAGCTGCTCAAGACGAAGAGGAGCATACTCTACTTTTCACACCTTCTGCGAGACAAAAAAAGCCAGGGCCCCATAAATTTAAATTCACTGACAATCACACTCTGCAATCACAGAATACACAGAACCAAACACCGTCTTTTGTTTCATATTATTTGTAACGCAAGTTAAACGCAACTTTTTTTTTGAGTTCTGCTTATGGTGGCCAGTTCGATTTTCGAACAAACCTCTTTACAATGCCTTAGGGGCATTTTTTTACTTAGTTTTCAACACGAATTTGATGTACCAAATTCAAATCACTTTATTCCTTACGGAGTTTCTTACAACTTTATGTTCCTTAAGAGATAATGCTTTACTTTACGTTGACGTTGCATGATATGTAATTGGACATTGTCGGACCGGTGGTGTGAAAACATATTTACGTGCCTGCGGGGCTAAAATGGCTACTTTGGAGCGAAAGCACTTCCTCCCCGCAGCGGCACGTAAAATCGTATACTTACACACCACGTGAGCAAGCAAAGAATGTATCAGATCTCATGTAGGTATAATATTGTCTCCCAAGGTTGACAAACATGAGATCTGAGGCTTCTTTACTTTGCTCTCTAGATGAGTCATCTACCATTCCCTATTTTTTGCACTCTTTGAACCACGGTGGTCTTCAGTGTCCGCAGGTTTGATAATGTTTTTTTATGGTATCAAGTAATAAGAACGAGATACTGCTGGTGGTAAGAGATAACGCCCAGCTTTGTGACTTGGAGCGGTACCAGAACTATGAGGAACAAAACGAAAGCTGTACAAACTTTTTGAGAAGTTTTGCTATATTGTTTTGGTGTCCAGGGATTTGAACTGCTTGTCGTGCGACGCGAACGCGGTTATGGCTTCGGAAGCTCCAGCCTCAATACCCGTGGCCAAACCCTTTCCGGCCGCACTCTCTATGAAGCCCTACCTTAGCTACGAACTCGGTCTGTCCTTCCCACTCTATTCATATTCTTAGTTTTATGGTTTTCATACAAAAATGACTTGGGTATGTCCTAAAATTTCACCCAGGACCACCGGAGGACGGGCAGCAGCGTCCTCTCCGTTATCGGTGGTGAGCATTCTACGATCCCCAAGCGTGGGGATTATGGCAAAATTAAGGGGTGTGCCTTCGTCCAGCAGTGGACGTCTACTGGCTGATGAAGATACCAAAACGGTAAAAGACAACCCGTATGGTAGGAGTTTTGGCGGGAACACTGAACATGTCATTGCATTCTACTATTTTCTTAAACTTGTGTTTTTTCGGGAATTCATGATTATAAACGGTGGTGCTTTATTCATTGAGTGTTGTATTACATGCACGACTGTGGGCAAGTGGTGAAACTTTGTCTTTTCGTGTTGTTTTCAAAACTCCGTAGAAGCTCATAGTAAAGTCGCCACAACTTTACTAGGGCATGACTTGGACTCGACTAAGACTGGTTTTGAGTGACTGACTGTGATTTCATTATTTGATTTTTATAAAAGAAACTTGAAAATTCATACACTTGACACTGGCAGAATGCACAACGTGCAATGCCAATAACTAAGAAAAAATAACTGTATGGTAAGACTTCCCTGTCTGTCATGTGTGTCTAAGCCAAGTTTCTCTGGAAAAATATGGTAAGCAAGCCGATGGTAGGAGGTAACCGCTGTTCCGCCTGTGGACATTGTACTGTCTTAAGCGGTGCGTTTTATATTTAATGTAGTGGTAGGACTCTACTGCAGAGTCCGCCTGGGGAAGTACCGCGCCTTTGCCAGTTATTCAACCGCCAAGCAGAAGTGTGCAAGAAGCAGAGAAATTACTGGGTATGAAGAGATTTAACATCTGATATCTCAGGGTGACGAGGCCAGTGCAGTGCGGCTCAGGATTGTAATCGCAAGTTCACAATTCTGGCCTGGCACTACTACTACTGTAACTGCCAGGCGTGACGCTTACCACCAGGCGAAAGTCTTGCTCGTCTCGTCACTTGAAAGTATTAAAAAAAAGGGTGAATATACGAAACCTTTTTCCGTAAGTTTGTGTTAATTTGCAAAAATGTTTTTTTGAAAATTATGCCTGAAATGCGGTAAAACTAGAAAGTTATTGGAAAAACCGCGGCTTTTATTCTGTAGTACCTACAACTGAGATACCTAACCTTATAACCTACAGACACGATACGTAAAACTCAGGCGAGCAATCTGCCACAGCGGAACATGCACGACTGGGAGAACATAGACAAGCAGATGTCTCAGCCACCTAAGCAGCAATTTAAAGTCAGGTAAGAACGTCGTGGAAACAGCTACCTAATAAGTACTTCGAACAAGACTGGCATCGCTAAGCTAACGGGTGACATTTTACCCAAGGTCCATGAACTTTTTGTATGGAACAGCTGGTATTATTTCGTGATTTCAAGGTTGGCCCCATAGTAAAAGTTGTTCATAATAATTAGTACATACATACCCTTTAGTATTACTACGCCTTCACTACACGTTGTCCATACTTTTCCTACCAGATCTGGCGCAGGCAAGCACATGTGCAACCGGTATTGCGGCGGATCGCACACTACTACGACGCCTGCGCAGCGAGTGGCGAGGCTCGGCCATTTTATAAAGCAGTGGGGACCCGACGTGCTGCCCTTGTCTTCTGGATTCGCTGCTGGCGATGACGGCAGAGTAAGTCTTTGAACGTACTTGGCCTTCTTTTAATAATCATGAGTAAGTAGCTAAAGCTATCTATTTAGTTTTCCTACTCGATTCTGCGCTTAGAAAATATTTTTTTATGTAAGGCTATAAATAAGCTTTCTTAATTTTTGATAAATTTTTATTTATTTATTTAATCCTAACATATGAAAGAAACATAATTATCTCATAAGCACTCTAGCTAGTTACCCCAGTATAAGTCCAATAAGCTCATTGATTGCCCATAGGTCCTACTGCCTTACTCCTACTGGTAAGACCAAGGACTGACTTTGACTTTTTTATGACTTTGTTTCGTCCATTATCCTACTAATAATATTAAGGGCAATTTTCTTTGCAAAAGTCTTAGTGACGTTGCACCGGCAATTAAATTAGTAATGAAATAATAGTTCCACAGGTAATTAAATAAATAAATATTGGGGGACATTTTACACACAGCGCCTTCTATCCCCATACTAAGCAAAGCTTGTATTATGGAAACCAGATAGCTGATAGAATACTTAAATACTATAATTTTTATCGTAAATACAACCTACACCAAGACACAACAAACATCTATGTTAGTCACATTTTGTCCTGGGTGGGGATCGATCCCACGCCCTACACAGCTCTGAAGGCAGACATGCTACCAACTGAGCTAGTAAAGCTGTCAATGCTAGTAAGCAAATAAGGCTGTAATGCGTTTTGTTAGTATCACCATCGAAAAATAAAAATATTAAAAAATATATAAAAAAATAAAAAATATATATTAAAATTATAAATATTATTATTTTTTAAATATTATTATTATAATTATTATTTTAATTATTTATTATTAAAATTAAATTAATAAATTTTGTAAAATATTGTCTATTGTTATTGTCTATCGAAAAGCTAAAGGCTTAGGATATTTCCCATAAGCAGAAGCCCCAGTGGTACAAATTTCCCATAGCTCCTTGTATCGACTAGGCTAAAATGTCACGTCATGCCTTTACCCCTGCCCTGTCCACGGGCAATCAATTAGCTCACAATATGACACGTGACCTTCCTATTTTCCAGATGTACAGAATCCAAGCAGAAGGAGGTGGTGCTGGACCAGGTTAGTGTTTCGGATGAACATGAAGCCTGAATATGTTATGCAAACATTAAAGCAAATGCTGTAGATACTATTTTCAAGATAGTATTTTTAGGCTTCGAGTTTTTTTTTTGTTACAATCAAGTGACGAGACGAGCAAGACATTCGCCTGGTGGTAAACGTTACGCCTGCCACTAACAGTAGCAGTGCCAGCATTGAGAACTTGCGAACACAATCCTTCACCGCACTGCACTGCAAGACGAAGAAAAAAAAAACCAATATCTGTAAGAAAACCTTTTTACAGGTGGAGCCGTAGACATATGCACTCCCAAAGTCTCGAAGAAGCCAGAGCTACCTCAACAGTCGAGTGAGCGTATAGGCGAAGTGAGTCTCTTTCTGTCCTACGAAAACTCGTAAAATTATATAAGCTGTGCTTAGATTAAGATATTTTAATATGGTATATGATTAGGTATATTATAAATAAGATATTCATTACAAGAATGAATATAAACAAAGTCAAAACTTAAAAATAACCTTAAAATAACTAATCAAATAACCCGCCCCTGGCCGTTCCCGGTGCAAAAGTGCCCATCACACTCGCCGCGTTCCCACGTTGAATGGCAATGGCCATCCTCTCCACCAGGAACGAAATATAGAACGAAATATATTTATATGGTATATTGTATATATTATAATTATGGTTTTATGCCCCCGCATACTTCACAAGGCCTCCTATAGCCTTGCAACCTATTTCAGGTCGTCAAGAAAGAGAAAGACTTCTCTATCTTAGCTAGATTTATAGGACTCTACACAAGCGTCGATACTTTTTAGGCTACAAATGATGACTGATTAGTCCACAGGATTGGTTTTAAAGTGTATGTTATGTATTTTTGATTTATTTATACGGGAATACTCACGTTTAATTAAATCGGATACTCCGGCTATAGTTTCGAGTTTTCGTTTAGTGTGCTAAGCAGAACGCAGCTGCACGCGCGTCGGGCTCTGTTTTCACTCTTTGAAAAAGGTCACCGGATGTGATCGAAACTATAGTCGGAGTATCCGATTTAATTAAACGTGAGTATTCCCGTATAAATAAAACAAAAAAGTGTCAAAACCACACAACAAAATTGTATGTTATGTAGTTATGTCCATAAACTTTTGTTGTTTCAGGACTGCAAATGTATGGAACCTTCGGCATCTGGCATGTATTTTATTTAACTTGTTAATATGTTATTTACCAAACCAGCAGCGCGAGTACCGTTCTTGACAATCGTTATATTCGACATTTAAATCGGTATAATTCGTTAAAATCCGGTATATTCTCAAATTCGTCTAAGTAAATCTGCTATCCCGACACGTCAAATTTAGCGACATAGAACGGTACTCGCGCTGCTGGAAGCAAATGACAGCTGTCTTGCAACGATATCATAAAGATCTACCTCATACCAGAGAAAGTAGCCAAGGAAACACCCTTGCGCCGCTAAGTTAAATGAGCTACTACACTGTTCTCTAACTAACATCTTTTAACTAAGCGGCGTTTTTATGTAAACCAGCCCAAAAGTAAGACGTTGAATAGTACGTAATACTCGATGTGTAATTTTAAACGTGCATTGTTACAGGTGCTTCCAAAAAATAAGGATGTGCATGAACATGAAGCGCGACATGATTTTCTAGTGTTTTAGAGATAGTTTAACCTTTTCTTTACATCTTTTCCAATGAGATGTGCCACATTTTGCAGAATTTTTTTGAGGACAACGGAAATTAAAAATGTTTATTACATTAGAATACACGATTTAACAAAAATTATGAGGAAAAAGATGTACCCTATATTTAATCGGTAAAGACATTACCGATGTTTTCACCACAGCAGCGTCCTCAAGTCCCTCGATAGTTCTATCTGCACAAACTTGTAGTTACTTACGCACGTAATTGTGATACAAATTGGCTTATCACCAGGAAAACATTATATTGTAGTCGTGTTTTCGTGAATTAACATATCTTTTATTTCAAACGGTTAATTAAGTGTACGTCTTGATAGAATTCATAAATTATTATGATGTTTTGTGATCGAAAATATAATAATAATAAAACCTTGAATACTTCCGAATGATTTATTCTATTACCGAATTTAACTTACATATAAACCTTTTTATTAGTAGTTACTAGAGAAAGTAACAAGTTGTCTTTTAATCAGTTTTCCATGACGACGCGGGAAAGCGTTAAAATAACTGATAAAACTACGGTATCTAAATAAACCAGCAGGATAGGAATAAATCTATGTACTAGTACTAGTAGAGTTTTAGTAATATTTACAGAAATAACACTGATTATCACACTAAGCCGGGATAAACCAGGCGAAAACTGCAGTGTTCACTACTAAGTGTCAAACCAAAGACATCTGCCGATTTATCTTTGCACTTCGTTGATATAAAGTCGGGAATATTAACACCAAAGCTGACAAAGACTCATCTCACCGAGGCGGAGACTCGCAAGGTAACGTCACCGGTGACGAAGCAGTCTATTCATAATAAAATGCCGGCTAACACACTTAGTGACAAACAATTAAGCTGCTGAGTCGCCGGTAAAGTTTCCATAGCGTCCCGGTGAGGTAGGCCCAGGGACCGCGGAAATACACCATGACAAGGGGGGCCTGCTTACTTATTTTGCGTTATGTCGTAAGTTGGAGAAATATTCCAAAATATCACCCCACAAATTTTGCTTCGTGGCATCACAGTAAGTATAAAACATGTGGCATGGTTTTCATTCAAACAGACTCCCATTTTCAAAACGTCCAGTTGTTAAGACTTAAGAGCACTTTGGAAGCTTACTACAATATAATATGTATTCTGACTGCGAACATAATATACATACATAGATTCCTTTTTCGATTGTTTTGCCTACACTTGGACGCTAATGTCTTTTTGACGCCGACTGTACTACGCTTTGTCAGAGCTACGCCAGTCCTAACGTGCGAGAGAACAAAGAACACATCAGAAAGATCTTGAAACCAAAGATTTATCTCTACATGTGTAGAGAAACTAAAATTTACACAGTCTTGACGTAAATTCTGCTGTAACGTTCTCTAAACTATTCTGACATTGGTGTCGATTCTGTTGCACCGCTCACTAAACTAAACTTAATTTGACAGGAAGAAACCTGTTGACATCCTTTTCTAACATATTGAAATGAAATGAGACGCGTATAATTTCAGTTCGGTCAGATTAGTTTAGTTTAGTGAGCGTTGCCACAGAATCGACACCACTACCTGTAGAACTATGTACTTTAACCCACGGAAAATTAAGTAGAGCATATCAGGGTCTCTTGACAAAAAGTCTTGAAACGGAATGATATATTTCTCCTGGCAATACTGTATCCACAATCATATAATAACGGCCAGGTCAGTGGGCTAATTGATTCAATGATCATCGTCTGTCGCACCACAGGGATGCTAGTACTTCGTTTTTTTTTTTGCGAAGCGTCTATTAATTTCTAGTCTTTCATTGCCAAGCTGTACTTTTTTGTATGAACTGATTAATAACCAAGTTTCTCAATTTTTCTTACACAACTACCAAAATCAGTTACTCCCTATAATTTTGGAAAATTCATCTGGGCCCATACCGGACATCATAAACCATGAATGTTAGGTTCATCCACCGACGATGGGCGACTTTGAATTTTATCGCCCTGCAATACGGTTCGCGGTCGCGCAGTATTTTATCCAGTATTTTACTTCTCCGCAAGAGTTGTCACAGTTTAGGAAATCATATCACAGAATAGACGTCATATTTTATGATTTAATTGAATAAGCTAACATCGATAATCTTAAATGCATAAAAATGACCACCACAATTTTAATAAAGGGGATGCCACACTGTCTGTCAGTCTTTTCCTATTAATACATACAGTCACTGAACAATCTACAAAATATCACACAAATCCAAAGACAGTGACGACCAGTGTAGAAACGCCTTTACATACTCTTACAAAAACACTAAGTAAAGTTTCGTCACATTAAACAGTATTGTATACATACTGCATTATTTATTTACATATAACTTGTTAGCAGCATTATTATCGGATAGTTAAATTATTTTAGTCAGCATCAAATACTCAGAGATGTATTTCAATATAAAACATGTGTACTGCATTCTAGTATATTCTTAATATAGTCCAATATTAAAAACAATAGGTTAGATTGGACAGTACAATCACAGAGATGAATTCTATAGGTGCGAAGTTCGGGATTGGTCAGTCCTTGTAAAACTACGAAGCAGTGTAAAGAACAGAGCTGCGATTATATTTTTTTCTGTAGAATGACCCAGCTACGCGAGGCGGACGGTAAGCCGCTGTCCCACTGCGGCGCATTTTTGCTGCGTGGGTTCGTTTGTTAGACAACGAGGGCCTACGTTTCCACTGCAGCACACACTATACATGAATATTAACCCACGACTATATACAACTGTAGCGCAAGTGTGCAGCCCGTCCCACTTCCCGCATTGAAGCTACGCACGCTTCCGTGTACAGCGTAGCGTTTACCTGCGCGGGCGCCATATTCGAGCAAGGCACGCGTGTAGCAATGACCTCATTTATCTCGTATTTATGCGTAGCGTGTTCGTGGATTGCAGTGGACGTTATCCAAAGATTACGAAAGATGCGTTAACACGTAATAAAACAACGTTTGAAAATTACTCCTGTGCCGTCAGTTGATGCATTGTATATACCTACTTAGATATATGTTTACGAGTTGCGCCGGAGTGCGAAAGAAGATAGCACTTTTAAGAGAGCATAAGAGATAGCGCATGCACGTCTCGCGGAGACGCGCACGTTGGGCCGTCTCTCGCTTAGTGAGCGCAAACAGTCCCTGGGGTCATTTGAGGGCTCGATATGACATTGACATTGACATGATACATTTTCTTGCAAAGCGAAGTTAGACACACGTGTCGCGCGCAGCAGTGGGCCAGCGGCTATACAGACTGGCCAAATATGTTCCGCCTAGTGCATTTATTTGTGTTATTTATTTATTCTCAAATATATTTATTACAGTATAGGAACTACGGTACTACGGCAGCAAGTTGCTCATGACAACTAACTCCGTTCCTTACTCGTATGAGCTACAACATGCACAAACACTGTTAAACTGTCATGGTTGTTCACGGTTAATATCCCGTAAATAATCATAAAACTGTAAAATAGGTTTAACTCAAACCATATGAATATCTGTATATAGTTTGGGTAAATACTTTAGTAGTATAGTGCACTTTATTTGAGCCATTTATTTTTACACAACAAAGAAAGTTCCCACCTTTTTAATTTTAAACGTCCATTCATAAGATTACCGAAGTAAATTGCGACTTTGTTGATTTCATGGCTGCATACAATTGACTCAAGCGCCGAGACTATGGGCCTCTATAGAACAACATCTCTATGAGAACTGAGATTTGAAAAAACTGCCTCGACTGTTCTGAACATTACAGCAATACTCTAACGAAATGTGCCTCCTTTTACCTATTCAGTTAAAACAACGTTAGCTTAGGAAATAGTAATAACTTTTCACCTCAACGAGCTTGCTACATGTGAAGCTTCCTTTACATACAACTTATGAGTAAAATATCAAAACAACTTACATACTCGTACGTGCCCAGTACGAGGGAGATAGCGCTATACAAATCTGAACACATCACGTGCTGACCCTTTCTAATGTACAATGTTTCGCGGGAGTGGTGGGCGGCTAGCGGTGCCTGCCGCCGCCGTAGTGGCTCCCGTCGCGACTGTACCGCCGCTCCTTGCGGTCGCCGCGCGGCCTGTCGCGCCTCTCCCGGTCTCGCGACCACTCTTTGTCGTGACTCCTGAAAACCGATAATACGATTTTAAAAAACAAATACAACCGACTTCAACTTCGAATACCTGGATGACATCTTCATATTTTCCAGTAATTTTGATTTAAAAACCAAACTACTGAACCGATTTCGATAAAATGTATATGGGACCACCTTTGACCTACCGAACATAAAATAATCATACACAAAAACATACAATCGAATTGAGAGCCTCCTTTTTTGAAGTCGGTTGAACAGAGAAACAATCACTACCTTATCAGAATGTTCAGTTCACAGAAAACCGAAAGCCCTACTTCTTAGGTTAGAACGGCTGTCAAAACAATGTTCTAAAGCAATTGTATAGAAAACCGCTGAAAACCAGTTTTACACTTATTTGTATAGAAACTACGACGGAAAAATGCCAATAATTGGTCGCGCATTTGAAGTAAAACGCTCGAAATGCTATTTTGCAACAGATTAAAATTGATCTAATTACGATGTAATGTGGTTTGGTTTCCTACGCGTTAATTTAAATTGTCTTTGAGTATTCTCAGTCTAAAAACATGTATATTGGCAGAATTGTCATTAAGCGCATTTGCACCTAATGCCGGCTAGCGCGGCCCGTCACATTTCCGCTCTATTTACTTCTCTCTTCAGTGGCTCAGTTGGTCTTGGCTGTACGTCTGCGTGGCCCAATGGAGATCTGCGTTTTATTCCCGTCAGGTGGCGCATTGTCAACAGAGAACAACTGTCGATCTCATACAATTTGGTATTTTTTGTTTTGTTTTAGCAGAGAACATTTTAAAGACTCTGATTACCCATCTCTGAGAGATGAGAGATTCTCTGGGAGAATCTGCATTATACTGGTTTGTGCAGCAACCCTTTGCCTTGCTTATTAAAGCTCTGTCCAACATAAAATGTAAACAACTATCTAACCTACAAATCTATTTTTTCAGGCTGTCAACAGCTGCATAGATTCTTAAAACACGGCACACCAGTATTTTTCCTTGGACTGGATTATCGACAACGCCCTCATCAAGAACAGACAGATATAAGCAACAATTAACAAGAAAAATTGATTTTGCCACATCCGGACCGCCGCTGGCGCCATCTGCGAAAAGTTTTACCTGTGGAACGCCATTGTTCCATTCTCTAGTCCCATGGAACTACCGCGAAAAAAAACGCTTTATCCACCATGAAACTAGTGCGAATGTGCCGTGTCTGCATGGGTTCAATTCCCACCCAGAATTAAACATTTATATGACGAAAATAGATGTTTTGTGTCTTGTCTAGATGTTGTGTATACGAGGGCTGCACTAAAAGTATCGGGAATGGAATATTTCCACTGTTTCTGTTATATTAAAATCTTTTTAATTGAAAACTCCTTGGTTTTAAAAATCGAATACCATTTATTTATATAAAAAAAGATTCTCGGTCTTGTCACAAGGTTTTGTCAAACTTGTTTAGTCGTTGAGAAAATGGAATTGACTCGAGAAATTTCAAGAGCGATGATTTATTATGACTTTCGAAGTGGTTTAACACAAAAACAGTGTGTTGACCGGATGATTTCTGCATTTGGTGATGAAACCCCATCCAAAACCAATCCAATTTATCGCTGGTTTGCTGAATTTCAACGTGGACGTGTCAAGCTCAGTGATGATCCCCGTCAAGGTCGTCCAAAAACTGCAGTCACCCAAGAAAACGTTGATGCTGTGCGTAAGCTGATTGAGGAAGATCGACATGTGACATACCGCGAAATTCAGGCAACTTTAGACATTGGCATGAGTCAAATACAAATAATCTTGCTTAGGTGTAAAAAAGTTGTTTTCCCGATGGATACCGCATTCCCTCTGTGAAGAGCAAAAAGCGGCTCGCGCTACTTGGTGCGTCAGAACTCTCGAAAGATTCCACGCAGGATCTTCAAATGCTGTATACAACATCGTATCAGGTGACGAATCCTGGATATACGCGTACGAACCCGAAACAAAAAACCAGTCACGAGTTTGGGTGTTCGAAAATTAGTTAAAGCCAACAAAAATTGTTCGTTCACGGAGTGTTGCAAAAAAAATGGTGTCCACGTTTGTCTCCAAAACCGGCCATGTTACGACTATTCCTCTTGAGGGACAAAGAACGGTTAATGCAGAATGGTATGCTAGCATTTGTTTGCCACAGGTCGTTTCTGAACTCCGTAAAGAGAACTGCAACCGCCGCATCATCCTCCATCACGATAATGCGAGTTCTCACACCGCGCACAGAACAAAAGAGTTTTTAGAGCAAGAAAACATAGAATTATTAGACCATCCGCCGTACAGCCCCGACCTAAGCCCTAATGATTTCTATACTTTCCCTAAAATAAAGAATAAATTGCTTGGACAGAGATTTTCATCACCTGAAGAAGCTGTGGACGCCTACAAAACGGCCATTTTGGAGACCCCAACTTCCGAATGGAATGGTTGCTTCAATGATTGGTTCCATCGTATGGCAAAATGTGTCAAATTTCGCGGAGAATACTTCGATAAGCAATAAATATATTTTTAAATAGTAATGTTGTGTCACTTCCTTGATTCCCGAAATTTTCAGTGCCGCCCTCGTATTACAAGAATTTACAAAAACAAAAGGGTTTAAGTATTGTATCAGCTATCTGGTTGCCATAGTACAATTTTTGCTTTGTTTGGGGCTAGATAGTGCTGTATGAAATATCCACCAATATTAATTTATTTCAATAAGTACCAATCCAATCCTTGACGGGAAGATCACTAACAATGTGTTGTAGTTGCAACGACAGGATCTTTCTCATTTATTAGGCCTTAAAGCCGGTGATTGCAACTTGAACAGTCACTTAAACAAACAGAAGAGAGCCACGGATAGTCGACTATGCCGTGGCTGTATGCAAGACAATGTTATTTTTTATATTTTTTGTATCTATGGAATTTGGGTGTGTTGAATATAATATCATATAGTTACCGTTTACCTTATATACTTCATTCATTAGTATCATCATCAGCCACTGCTGAACGAAGGCCTCCCCCTTAGACCACACTGTACGACAACCTGCCATTTGCATCCACCGGTTGCCCGCGACTTTTACAATGTCGTCGGTGAGTTTTGGCGGGAACACGGAAAAATCATGTCGTTGCATTCTATTATTTTCTTAAACTTGTGTATTTTCGCGAATTAATGATTTAAAATTCATTGAGTGTTGAATTACATGCACGAGTGTGGGCAAGTGATATAATGTGGTGAAACATGTCTTTTTGTGTTGTTTTCAAAACTCCGTAGAAGCTCATAGTAAAGTCGCCACAACTTTACTAGGGCATGATTTGGACTCGACTATGACTAATTTCGTGTAACTGACTGTGATATCATGACATATTTGACTTGCTTTTCATATAAATACTTGAAAAAAACATAAACTTGACACTGGCAGAATGCACAACGTGCGATGCCAAGAACTAAGAAAAAAAAAAATGTCGTCGGTCCACCTAGTGCGAGGCCGCGCCTACGCTGCTTCTTCCGCTTTCATTAGTATATATTTAATTTAAAATACTCATCATCATCATCAGCCCGGAGACGTCCACTGCTGAACGACGGCCTCCCCCTTAGACCGCCACACTGTACGACAACCTGCCACTTGCATCCACCGGTTGCCCGCGACATTTACAATGTCGTTGGTCCACCTATATATAGTGGGAGGCCTTCCTACGCTGCGTCTTCCGGTTCGCGATCGCCACTCAAGAGCCTTTCTTCCCCATCGGTTGTCAGTTCTTCAAGCGATGTGGCCTGCCCTGCGCCACTTCAACTTGCAAACCTTGCGCGAGCTATGTCGATAACTTTGGTTCTTTGGCGAATATCCTTGTTCCGGATTTTATCGCGCAAAGTAACTCCGAGCATTGCCCGTTGTGCGACTCTGAGCCTCTCCAAAGGGCCAGCAGTTAAATACCACGTTTCAGTTCCATATGTCATCACTGGCAACACACACTTGTTGAAGACCTTTGTCTTCAGACACTGAGGGATTTTGGACGAGAAGATATTACGCAATTTCCCGAACGCTGCCCATCCGAGTTGGATTCTTCGTGCGACCTCTTTGTCGAAGTTGGACCTACCTAACTGAACAATCTGTCCAAGGTAGTTGTAGCGGTCAACAACTTCCGAGAGTATCGTTCCCAACAACAACCGGTACGGGCACAACATGGACATTGAACATGATCTTTGTCTTGTCCATCTTCATTTTAAGACCCACCTGTTGGGAAACATTACTGAGGTCGCTGAGCATAGTATTGAGGCTTTATCTATTTATATATTTTATCCGTGCCATATTCACCTAGTTTCGCCAGCGGAGCGGCTGTCGCGCGACTTGCGGCGCGGCGGCGGCGCGACGGCGGGGCGCGCGCGCGGCGACCGCGACCTGCGCCCCTTCGGCGACGACTCGCGCTCGCTGTTCAAGTTGAAATCATCGAATCTATACGAGGAACCATGCGCAACAAATTATTAGCTAGGAGGCAAAACCAAACGACAAGACAATATGAAGCGACAAACGACTGGGAAGGAAACGAATAAGGAATCCATTTTTATATTGCACTATTAGAGCCAGGGCCTTACTTAAGACAGGCCTTACAGCTCAGAAAGCTGCGCGCCGCTACCTTGCTCGCGCATTTCAACATTTTTGAATGTATAAAATCATTGAATATACATAGTTATGAAAAATCGCAGTCGGTGAAATTGCTGAGAATAATATTACAAAGCACTGTTTTAAACTGTCACGGTTGTTTACTAAAGTTATATTATTATTAACGGGATATTTACCGTGATTATGTTGTGAAATGAGCTCCCGTTAATAATAATATAACTTTAATATTACAAAGGTTTTAAAATTTCAGCAAGATTTCATTCTTAAACTGGGCTTAACCTATGATCCCATTGTTAGGTACTAAAACTTGTTTAGATCCAATTTAAACCCCTGCAGGATAGAAGCTAGCTTATGCAGAACCTTTGTAATTTTATTTTCACCAATTTCGCCGACTCCAATTTTTCATTTTCACATTCACTGATTTTATATCTTAAAAAATTGTGAAATTCGCGAACGAGACAGCGGCGCGTGGTGATCTGGGGGCTTAAAAACGTTACTTTAGTTAACAAACATATTGTTTGTTAACTAAAGTAACGTTTTTAAGCCCCAGATTTAACCTGTGTGCAATACAAAAATGAAGTGCGCGGTACTAACATAATTTAACTGCGTTTTTAAGTAAGATCATATGAGAGGACTGACATGTTATTCACAACGACCATATTACGTTACTCAGTATTATCAGAGCACTCACTTATAAAACGCGTCTAAGCTTAAATATACCCATAACTACAACAATGTATGTAATTTAATTTGTACCTTATTAGTAGTATACAGTGGATATATTTTCCACTGTGGCACTTGGCTCGTAAACGTCACGTGGCTCCCGCCGGCTGTGGGCGAGCCTCAATCACTACAGTGGACTATCATCACTATCCTATACACATAGCGTACAAATTAGCTTAACTGAATATGACATCATTGTAGTTATGATAATATTGTGGTTCAACAATGTTTTAGACGCGTTTTTCTATGGGAGTGAGTCATCTGGAGTACTATTATGTTATCTGTGCTATTAGTAAAATTTGTTACTAACTCGCTCGCGGTCACTGCCTAAGCGAGAACAGTTTCGAGAACAATAGGGTAGATGACTGAATGTTTATATCGTTGAAACCAATAGCTTTGATAAAGAATTCATGTAAATATAGTATGTTTAATGAAAAAATATTTAAATCGGTTAATAATGTTCTGATATATGAGCGTTTAAAGTTTTTGTTAGAGACAACTCTTTCCCACAAAACAAAAAATTACGTCACGCCTTACTTGTCAGAATATAATTTATATGGCGTACAAAGAAGTGACGTCACAATTTGCTGTTTCGCCTCTCTGTCTAGCGTGATATTAAAATACTTATAAGTTGCTTATTTTTGATCAGATTTTCGTTTTCTTTTCATTAATCAGCTGTATTTATGGGCCATATTTTAATAGAACAATAAAAAAAAGCAGTCATCTAGCCTATTGTCTTTGTACTGAGCGCGTCATGGCCCAGTAACGGAGCCATTGTGAAGTCTTCTGTAATTTTGGCAATAGCACCTAAAAACCTGGCTTACCACATTATTTATCACTTGCCTACACTTGTGCATGCATTGAATAACTCCACTCACTTGTTTTTAGCCGCGAGATCATCTTGTGAAGAGCTTCGACTGGAACTGGAGCTAGAAGACGTACTCGACGACGAGGACGATCTTCTAGACCTGAAACGGAATAAGAATACATTACAGACTCGTTCGGGATAACATGGAAATGAGTCCACACGACGATTTTTTATAGAATTGTGTGACGAGACGAGCAAGACGTTCGCCTGGTGGTAAGCGTCATACCTGCCCATAACAGTAGCAGTGCCAGAATTGTAAACTTGCGAACAAAATCCTGCTCTGCACTGCGCTCGTCACCCTGAGCTATTAGATGTGAAATCTCTTCATGCCCAGTAAGTTTTCTAGTAATATTACCCGTCAAACCGAAACACTTTATTACTTGCGCACTACTGCTTGGCGGTTGAATAACTGGCATAGGTGTAGTACTTCCCCAGGCGGACTCTGCAATAGAGCCCTACCACTACAAAGATTTCACAAAGTCATAATGTTAAACAAGTACATTTAAGGAATAATTGATGGATTTCCTTTCTACACCAGCATGATACATTGCGTTTAATATTAATAAAGATAGAGAAATGTCTTCCTTTGGTTTTCAATAGGTATGCGAAAAACGACACCAAAATGGAGTTCTTATGTGCCAAAGCACGCTCTCACTAACGGACTTGCTTTGCACGAATTTATTGTAAAATCGGACTACAATAAAAATATAAGGTACCTTTTGTTGTATTGGATGTAAAACAACTTTTAAATTATTAATCATGATCTAGGGCTTCACCTGCGTGACGCTTCACATCTAGTTATCGAAATAATTTACGTGCAATATATGATGCATTAAACAATGCGCTACATTGGAGGCCACACCATAATTTGACTTTGAAAATCGGCTAACGTCTAACGCCGTTAATAATGCCACTAGCCTATTAATGTGCTAATACTCGGCCATATCCGTGTACTGTATAAAATATCGCGCTAATTAATGGCATTACACGCAGGTGAAGCCCTAGCATTATAAAGGCATTATAAAATACCATATTACAGAAAAAAAAAATTATGTGAAGTATTAGTTGGATGTATGCATCTCTGACTACAAATGCGTCATTTTTATTTGTTTCTTTTTCTTTACGACAAACAGTACTAAAAAAACAAAAATATTAAAATCTTCCAAAAACTGAACAACACAAACTACTGTTACTGATAACATCGTTATCAGTTAAAAAAAGTATCAATTGGTATATTTTTTAGTCATAAAAATAAAACTAAAAGATACCGCTTTACTCCTTGACTGTACTAATAATGAAATTGGACAGTGGGTCCAGTCGATCGACTAGGTTGAGCGGACCCGCGGTTCCACTGGCGAGCGGGTCCAGTTGACTGAAGACTCCGTTTTTTTAGTCACAAACATTGATCTAATATCTCTAGTCTAGAGTAACAAACGTGCAAAAAAAACGTCCGCGCCCAAAACTCGGCGCACGTTATGCAGTGCGCCGACTTTTTGAACGACTTGAACTACGATAACACACAAGCGCCCAAGCATACATGAAACACTATGTAAGCGACATAACGTCTAAATTTGATCAATTGTGAACTATAATAATGAACGTATATGTATGTACAACGGCACTCGGACGTTTTTTGACTGTTTTCACTTAGAGATTGTGACTCTTTAGATATTAGCTCAATGGTCACAAATAAAAATTGCAGACCATCATGAATCATGGAAAATTTAATATAAAATGTTTACCCACATATTGGACCAACCTCTTACTGTGCTTCGATTCAGGGGAAGATTTCCCATTTTTGTCTCCTTCGTCATCCTTTGAGCTCTCACCTTCTTTGGACTTATCAGCTGCATCTATAACGCCAGAAAAGAATTGTTTGATTCCGACAGTAATATATGTACCGCTACTTCGGCGACGTCATCTCGTTCTCGTTGACGTCTCGATGACAGCGTCGTCGGTGGACAGACGGGTTGTGATAACAAATTATACTTTTGGTGCTAACAGTACAAACAATAATTTTGGTATGTGGGATGAACAAAGGAAAATATTATCAAGCGGGACGAATAAAATACTTTTAAATTTTGTGGGCCGAAGACTCGGGACGAATATGGCATAAATCGGACTTACTCTTAATAGTATGTAAGCTTATAGCCAATAAATAAACAATTTAGTTTTTTTTAATAATAAAACAGTAATGGTAAGAGATATCTCCTGCCAACGAACATTCTGGCAACCAGAACTTTGGTCAGCAAGACACAGTCCAGAGTCTGGACTGTGTCTTACTACCCTCTGGACTCCAGAGTACCACAGCATCAACGCTCATTACCGTGACACTTCAACGGTGGGTCTCACTAGCGCTGTACGTCTCGTGAAATCATGAAAGTCAATTGTTTTTATGCTATTGACTGTACATAGATATCTTTTGGTAATGGTACTAGCAAATTAATGAGCTGTCGATCTAAACCCATACAAATCAATGAGTTCTTTGGAAATTATACGGGTTTAAAAAACATACCACTTTCAGATAAAGGAAAACATTAGATAGGAATATGCTTATGTCTGGAGAAGAAATTCAATGGTGTATGTGAATTCGCCAACCCACAACGGGACAGTGTGGAGAAGTATCGCCCGATGGTCCCTCTAGGGTAGGCCTAAGCTCAGCCGTTGGGATGTTAATGCTATATCAATAAAATTAAGCAATCAATGAGGATCCACACTGCATTTTTTTCCGCTAGGTGATGCATCGTCGATGCGGCCATTATAGTCAACTCATACATTCATCTCATACATTTTATTTTTTTCTACAATTTAATGGCTTTACTCATATTAGACTCAGATTACCAGGGCGAATCTGCATTATAATTGTTTGTACAGCAGTCCTTTGTCTTGCTAATTAAAGCTCTGTCCAACATAAAATGTCAACTATCTAACCTACAAATCTATTTTCAGGCCGTCAACAGCTGCATACATTCTTAAAACACGGCATAGTAACCACTATTTTTCCTTGGACTAGATTATCGACAACGCCCTCATCAAGAACACATAGATATAAGCAAAGATTAACAATAATCTTGATTTTGCCACATCCGGAACGCTGCAGGCGCCGTCTGCGAAGTTTTGCCTGTGGACCTCATTAATGCAAGTTACCTGTTTGTTTATCTCTCTCGTCCTCGCTGCCCCACAGGTCATATTTGGAGAGGTCTGCCTCGTCTCCGGACTCTTCCTCTTCGTCTTCACCCCCTTCGCCCTCCTGTGAGCCAGACGGCTTGCTCTGTAACAAAACGCAGCAGTCAACACTCGTGTGAACACTTTTGGGCGGCTTGTCTACTGAAGCAGATGTAGCTTAACTATCTATAAATAGGTTATGGGTTATCATTCAAAAATGAACTATCAAAAAGTAACTTTTAAAAAAAATAAAAAAGGACTTTTAATTAATATGGGACCACCTTGGGAGTATACCCTTTCAAATAAAAAAAAAACTATTTCAATATCGATCCACAATTGACGGAGAAATCGTAAATCGAATTGGTTGATCGGTGAACATATATTTAAAAAAAAACACATACCGTCGAACATAGAACCTTCTCCTTTTTTGATGTCGGTTAAAAATAGATCAAACCGATGCCTATAGCTATGGAACTTAGACCTAACCAATAGCAAAAACCCCCTTCGGCCGCGTATGGAACCGAAGGCTCGTAACCGTAACGAACGGAAGAAAAATTCTTCATCATACGATACTGGTTTGGAAATACGTTTTTTTTCTTTACACAATACTGACTTTTTATATCGATACTAGTTTCAGTGAAAGAATAAGCACAAACATATTATAGAGGTTGGTTTTATACACATTTGAATTTTTTTGCAAATCAATTAGGCGTTATTATGACATGTAAAAAACTATAAAAAAAATTATAACAAACACACACACATACATGCCTTTGCAAATAGCATAGACATGTAACTATCTGAGTTTACAGCAAGAAACCGACGACACTCATTCACTAACTAAAGAGAGTTAGTGAATTATGTAATTGAACCATTCTTGATTCATCCATTGATTCATCCATGTTTGCAGATAGAAAGATATATTATAGAAAGAATTGAGTTTATGCATGATATTAGAACATTTGATCTTGTAGTGGTAGAACTCTATTGCAGAGTCCGCATGGGGAAATACTTTAACTTTTGCCAGTTATTCAATCGCCAAGCAGTAGTGTGCGAGCATTACTGTCTTTCGGTTTAAGGGCAATGTTACCAGAGAAATTACTGGGCATGAAAAGATGTGACATCATGTGAGTGTGGCACAGGATTTCGTTCGCAAGTTTAAAATGTGGGCACTGCTACTGTTATAGGCAGGCATGACGCATACCACTAGAGGAATGTTCTGCTCGCATCGCCATAAAAATATGTGAGTTTTAATAGAACATTTCTCTACTCCGCTTCAGTAGATAAGCAGGTTTTTAATTTATGCCTAATGTCTGAAACTGTCTTATACCAACCTTTTTCTTCAGTCTCCTTTTTCCTCCGGCAGTTTTTTTAGGTTTCTCGCTAGTTTTAACAGCCAGCTTGAGCCTACTCAATATCAAAGGTTTGGGCAAGGCGAAGCTTTTAAAATTCCCTATAACAGGTGCGTTCTCGTTCAAGTGAGATACTTGCTGCTCTGACTTCTCTTCTGGGTTTTTTAAGTTTAGATTTAACTTTTTAGCTACACCTGAAGGAATTTTCACAGGACTGGGGTCAAAGATGTCGCTTAGAAAAGGCGTCGCAGAAGGGTCACCGTCCATCTGCTCTAACTGGCGCTCGATACTGCCTTCCCGAATAGACTCCTTCTCCCACTCTTCATCGTTGGTTAGATTAATCGTCTCCACAGGTTTAACTTCTTCCTTATTGGTGGTTTGTTCACTGTCTTGGTCGTTCTGATTGCTGCTGCTATTGAGCGAACCTTGTGATAGCTGTTGCAAATTTTGAAGAGCTAATAACAGCGTGTTTGTGTTGATTCCCGACAGCAAATTGGACAATTGTGATAAGTCAGCTTGGGGTGCAGAAGGTGCTGGCGACTGTGGTTGTGCAGGTTCAGAATATTCAGTGAGGTTTTCTACTGGTTCATTCACTTCAGTTTGTTCCTGCAATGTGGATTCGCCTATCGTAGACACTGGCTTCAAGACGGCCTTTATTTTATGCTTTCCTCCCTTCTTGGGAAAGATGTTTAGTTTGTCACTCGGATGTATGGTAACAGATTCCAGGACTTGGACGCGTTTAGAGGGACTTATTTGTTTAAGAGGTGTACAATTAGGAGTGCTTTCGTTATTGGTGTGATCGGGAACTTCCCCCGACATGCGCATCACTTCGTCGGAAATATGTTTTGGCATAGGTTCCGGTTCTGGAATTTTGCTGAGATCAATATTTAAGCAACTGTCAGAAGAATATAATGTATGTTCTTCTGAATTTTGCGAGTTTGTCACAGGTTCTCTATGACCATATTTAGTTTCAGGTTCTCCAGGTGGTTCCATTTGATGATCCTCCAACATCCTCATCAGTACATTTCTCTTTTCCCCAAATATATCCAAGGTATTTTTATTATGAGATGGGTGATCGGGTGTTAATTTCAACATACCTGTAGAGGGGCTTTGTGATAGATCTAAGCTCATAGGAGAGGAAGGCCGTTCAGGGGCCTCTGAGCTTCCATAAAGAGCATCATCATCTTCATCCCATTCAGACTCATACTTTTTCCTCAAGTCATCATACTTTTGTAAGTTGTCATTTCTCTCAGGACTGTTCTGAATTTGATCCCCACCATCAAAAATATCCATTATACTTCTATTTTTGTTTGTAGAGTTTGATTGTACAGCTGCAAATATGCAAGCAGAATTTTCAGGTGATTTAACTGCATTTGTCTGGTGCATAAAAAAGTCATCTTTTGGATTTGGTGGTTTTGCTCGGTGACTCACAGGATCTTTATGAAGTAGTGGTATTTCATTACCAAATGGCAAGTGTTTTATAGGACTTGGTTTTAAAGGATTAGAATGGGGCAGGTAGTTGGGATCTTTTGGTAGTGGGGGTTGTACTGTTGGCGATACTGTATTAGTATGTGGCAGTAACTTTGATTCTTTTTGATTTTGTGGTTTTACTTGATAGCCATGGGGCTGTTGGTCTTTCAAACTTGACAGTTTAGCTTCGTAACTATGAGGCAAAGGCAAAGGGTACGATTGAGAGTTGAAAACAGGATCTTTTGGCAGAGGTGGTTGACGGTTGATGACAGTATCTTTTGGCAGAGGTGGTTGAGACTTGAGAACAGCATGTTTTGGTATTGGTGGTTGAGAGTTGAAAACAGGATCTTTTGGTAGAGATGTTTGAGACTTGAAAACACGATGTTTTTGTAGCAGTGGTTGAGAGGTGAAAATGGGATCTTTTGGAAGCGGTGGTTGAGAGGTGAAAACAGGATCTTTTGGTAGCGGTGGTTGAATGGTGAAAACAGGATCTTTTGGTAGCGGTGGTTGAATGGTAAAAACAGGATCTTTTGGTAGCGGTGGTTGAGTGGGATAACTAGGATCTTTAGGTAGTGGTGGTGGAACGATGAAAACAGGATCTTTTGGTAATAGTGGTTGTGATTTGGAAATGAAATCTTTTGGCAATGGTGGTTGTATTCCTGGCATAAATACATTATTTGAGCTTGGTTGGTGACCAAGTTGCCTTGGTATAGGTTTATCAAATGACAAAAAGTTTGCTTCATTTGTTGTAAAATCTATAGTTTTATTTTGTACTGTGTTCTGTGCTGGGTAGTTGTATGTATTAGAGAACAAACTTCTGGTTAGATCAAAAGGTCTTTTTTGTTCTTTAACTCCTGGGCTAGTATCATTTGAGATACTATTACGCTTAGGGCCTAAAGCTGTACCATTCCCTTTGGCCCAAAATCCTTTCTTTCTAACATTGTCTCTAAACTGCTGATAATTCTTTTTAGCGGTTGCTCCAAATCTTGTGGGAACATATTCATTTGAGCACCCATCGACATCACCTAACATTTTCGGAGGTTTCACATTCATATTTCGTAAGTTTGGTGTATATATAGTCCCTGTGGCCAAAATAGGTTTTTCCATTGGTGTAGCCGTACTGTAGCCTTTAAATGTTTGTATATCATTTGACACGTAACTTGAAGGCTTCTCAGGCACCGTGGCTACTGCGCGTTTTTTAAACTTACGACGCACTTTCCTACCATCTGGGAATTTACGAGACAAAAAGTTATTATCATCAGTATTGTATGATACAGAATCGGAATCTGTATCAGGTGTAGAATGTCTACCAGAAACTTCTGTCTTGGTTGGTGTTGTTTGTGATTTATTTGTTTCAAATTCTGAGTCGTCAGATTTTGATCTTTGCGATGAATCAGATGAGCTTGAGCTGGACCTGCGCAGAGTTGATACAGAGCGACTCCTAGCACGAGATCCACGTCCTTCTGCAGTGCTCTGTGCTCCTGAGCTACCAGCTGCATTATTATCTCGCTCTATCCCACACAATAGTAGTGTCTCAGCACTGACACTTCTTAGGTGAGGCGATGACATAGACTTTTGTGTCTCAGCTATAAAATCATCTTCACTGTCAGACATGAGTGGTATTTCATCGGGATTTGAAAGTTTATGAACTGGTTTACTTTCTTTGCTATCATGATTATTCTGATTAACATTTGGTACAGGTTCAGCAGGATGTAGTAAGCTTATATCAGAAGTAATCATGCTGGCATGATTATCATTCAAACATCCCACCGTCAGGAGTCTCTGTCTCCAGCCAAATATAGTCTTGAAATCAGGAGCTGGTTTATCAAAAACAGCTTCAAATTTTTCAGTACTGATTTTGCAGTTGTTGTATGTAATTGCAAACGCTGCAGCTTTGACTCTCTCCTCTATTGTGTACGTAACTTCAAAACTCTCTGCTGGAGTAGATCCATTGAACTTGTAAACAACATCATTGGTTGATGTTACCATGTTTTCCATTACTGGATTGTTAAAAGTCATGAACACTGGAGATTCAGAATTTTCATGTAAAGCTCTCTTAGGACCTGTGTCATAACCAGAAGAGGCTGTTCGCTCCCTCTCGCCTATGCTGGCATGTCTCTTGCGCTGAGGATGCCTGTTCCCTCTGTAATTAGGTATATCGTTATTCTGACGGGAATAACGATTCTGGTCAAACTGATTTCTCCTGAACGGTGGATAGGATGCTGGAACATCACATACAGAACCATCACTTAGACTGCCACTGATTTTCTTTTGTTCTTTTTTTTCTTTCTTTGTCTTATATGCTGGAGCTGGCATAAGCATATCCATATTCATTTCCTTCTGCGGCTTTGTTGATGGCATATTATGGAATACCACTCCTTCAGTGATGCCAACCTGAAGGCAGGAAAAATTATCTCCACTTTAGTTATGATGCGGTATATAGAATCAACTCTTCTTAGCTTCAATTCCATTTATCCCTGAATATTTAGTTTGAAAGAAATGTTATAATAATATTTGGGTGTTAGCGACACACAAAATATGAATGTTAGCTTACTCTGAATGAGCAGACAAGTATAATTTGTAAAGTACACTTATGGTATGATAGACTAGGTGAGGAATTAAATAACAGAAAGTAGGGATGTAAAAGGAGTCCTACCTTCTCTTCAGAGTCTCTTTGCTCGTCTGCTTTGCGCTTGCGTTTCCTTCTTCCAAATTCGTCAAATTCGTCATCAGAGGAAGATTCCCTGCGACGGTACTCGACTACACCGCGCTCATTGTAACCGCCGCCGTAACCGGTCCGCGCTTCCACCTACAAGGAAGTAACAGCACGTCAGACAACAAATTCATGCAGATAGATCAGATACAATAGAAAATTTAGAACATAAATAGGTACTGTACTTCGCCAAATTTCGGAGCATTGCAGACATTGCAAGTCTGCCGGCGGGCCCAGTTCACATTGGCACATTTATTACATTGCCAGTCGTCCGCGTTGAACAAACCTCGCGACTTTTCCGCGGCAGACTTCCCGATTTCAGTACCGAGTTTCTTCTTGGGTGTCTTAACCTCCGGTCTTTCTTTATTGCATCGATAACAAGCATTTCTTCGTGCAAAATTGATATTTCCGCAGCTTGCATCGACGCAAATCCAGTCTCCGTCGTTCATTTTGTTTGTGAACATAATTATCACAACTCTTTCACATCAAAGACATCACTGTAAATCAATCAAAACTGTACACTGTTACAAATTATCGAGCATATCAAGATGCAGGCGCGGCGAAACGTAAACAAAAGGAAACTACTAGCAGAAATAAGCGATATTTTGCTTCAATTCAAAGAAAACCAAGCTTACTTTTGCAAGAAAAGCAATCAAGCTTCGGGCCAGCCATGTTAAAAAAGTAAAAAAAAAGTCTGTCTAACCAACCATAGAGAACTGAAAACTCGCACATCCGGTCAATGGGTCAACCAAACCACTAATGGATAATCAATATTTATAAAAAAAAACTTAATAAATCTTATTATACATAACATTTCACTGCTTTCTTGGAGGATCTAGCTCTCAAAGGCTGCTTTACTAAAATAATTTTACATTTGGTGCAATTACATTTAAAAAATGTAATAGGGATCCACCCTGCAGTTTTTTCCATCGATGTGGCCATAGTCAACTGTCAATCTCATACATTTTGTTGTTTTTTGTTTCGTTTTTACAGAGAACATATTAATGACTCGGGTAACTAGATTGCAGATTGCAGATTCTCTGCATATACTGATTTGTATTTGTACAGCAATCCATTGCCTTGCTAATTGAAGCTCTTTCCAACGTACATCGATGTTTGTTCTGTGTCTGGGTGTAGTATATATTATAAGTATGTATTTATGAAAAAAAAGAAGTATATAAGTATTATATCAGCTATCTGGTTTCCATAATACAAGCTTTGCTTAGTATGGGGCTAGATGGCGCTGTGTGTAATAAATGTCCCCACAATATAAAACATAATATATGTAAACGACTATCTAACCTACAAATCTATTTTCAGGCCGTGAAAGCTGCATATATTTTTAAAACAAGGCACAGTACCTAGTATTTTTTCCTTGGACTAGATTATCAATAAAACTATCACCAAGAGCTGATAGTTAAGCAACGATAACAACTGAGATTAACAAGAAATTTCATTTTGCCACATCCAGACCGCCACTGGCGCCATCTGCGAAAAGTTTTACCTATGTAACTTCATTATCATAACACAAATGATGCTAAATAGCCCACAGAGCTAAAATGTTTACACAATAATTAAAACTATGTCTGTGAAATAGCTGAAAAGCCCGCAGAATAAAGCACCCCATTCATCATCTTGCCTGCTGTACAGCTCGCCAAGGTCATGCACTATACCCATTGCAACATGCGATGATGTTGGTACAAGGACAGTGAATAGTCTTGACGTACAGCTTTTTATTAATTTTCATAACGTAATTAATAATAATACTTGCTGTTCGTCAAGACTGAATCTGGGTTTTTACCGGATTTTAACTAAAAAATATCAGTAGATAATACGTCAAGACTATTCACTGTTGTTTTGCATAGGGCAACGTGCATGACCTTGGCGGGCTGTACAGCAGGCAAGATGGTGAATAGAATGCACAGTGTAACTGGTGCATAAGTAGGTATTTTCCGTCTCTACGCCGCAAAATGACGATATTCCAGAAACGGAAATCACAGTGATGTAATTTATTAATCCAATTAATCAGACGATATTAGTCGATTTAAATCGATACTTTGGTTGTTTGCGTCATCTTTTTTTTTAAAGCATATCGTATCGTACGATCCCTGGCGCGCAAATTTATCTGTCAAAATTGTTTACCATGAGGTTATTTTCGCTCGGAAATCTAAAAATCGCTGGCAATTAAATTAACATCTTGTGTATTTCAAGAGAAACATTACTGTTATTTAGTATAGTGGGACTATATTTTATCATTCGTGTATATTATTTGTTGTAAATAAGTGACCATCTAGATAAGTGTGAACTGTCAAAAAGTACGCGAATATTTTGTGCTAGTGATTTTTGCATAATGTGATCACACAATGTATGAAGATGACAACATTACTTGTACGCCGAAGCGCTATGTGCTCACTGAAGTCACTAATTCGTCAAGCTATATTTCACCGACCGCTAACCTCAAGCTTCTGACTAATGTCGCGCTACACTACCCCACGCCGCCGCCGAGCGCGGCTCAACGCAAAGAAAAGTCTCTTCAGATATTGTGCGATAGGTGAGTAACTCTATGACGATCCTTCTGAGGATTTTTTCTGTAATTTACCAACTATGCCTTATAATTATGTACTCTTCTTTCATTATAGGTTCCTCAACATCTATCCACTGTATGGTAATGGAACTGTGGAAATACAATTGGACACTACTGCAGCCAGGCTAGGCGTGGAAAAGCGACGAATGTATGATATAATCAACATACTCGAAGCCATGCAATGTGCTGTGCACAAGAGGAAAAACACATATCTATGGCATGGAGGAGCTCGGTTAAATGCTTTCTTAAAAATGCTAAAAAAACAAGGAGAGAACTTAAAACTGTCAGATGTCTTGCGAGGAAGAGCACCTAAACCACCAACACCAAAACATAAAACATTAGGAGTGTTGGCACAGAGATTCCTGATGCTCTTCTTGGTTGAACCACCTGTAAGTCTAAATCCACAGTTTACTCCTTATTTATAAAAAAATTGCAATGAAAAGACTAAAATAATGTTCTTATCTAAAATATTTACACCAATTATTCTACCATTCCTTTTTAACTCCTCGACTCCGAATCCGTATGAATTCATACGGAGAACGCCGACCAAACATATACTCGGAATGCGTATGAATCTATACGCATACGCTACCAAATGAAAAAGTATTTTTTATTGTAACCCTCCCTTTCCGTACGTCTATGGTGTGTATGGGACAAATACAGAAGAATATTTGCTCTTCAATTTGGTGTATAATACTTGTGACTCCGTATCTATGGTTCCGAATGCTGCCATTTGTAAACATTTGTTTCGTAATTGTCACTTAGGGACCGTCATTTTCGTAGGCAATTATCGTAATAATTTTGTATGAAACACGTAAAACTATAAATGCAAGTTTGTTAGCTATTCATTCAAGATTATAAAAAACATAAACAAATCTTTCAAGCTTGCATGATATTTCCAAAAAATATTTGTTAACATTAACATTTCTTATTTTTTTTCTTTCTTCCTAGTTATGTTTTTTAGTTAGAAATTGCAAATAAATAAGAAAATAAATCAAATTGCAATCATAGAGAAATACAACACTACTGTATTGTACAAAAGCTTTCTTTTTATTTCAAGTAAAAACTTGTAGTAGTCACAGAGATATCGTAATTTTTTTAAACACTTGCGAATTTTTCGCACGGCCCGCCATTTTGGTTCCGAGCCAAAGGTGGCAACTTTTGACAGATGACATCCGAGTCAAGGAGTTAAGGTTGACCAAACTTTTTAATTTATTTTACAATTTTAGTTAAAATTTTGTGTTCTTTGAAACAAGGTCTTTTTCAAATAAAAAAAATATTTCACCCTCACCAACGTCTTTTGATGAAGTTAGACCACTTCGGTATACGTGGCAAGCTGCTTAAGTGGTTTGAGAACTTTTTAACAGGTAGAACATTCCAAGTGCGAGTAGGTAACTCCTTATCCCAGCGGAGAAGGGTGACTAGTGGTGTCCCACAAGGCTCAGTGGCCGCTCCTGATCTGTTATGTATCTTCATAACTGACCTGATCGAACTTATTGAATGTCAAACTGCTTTTTTTGCTGATGATGGGAAGTTCTTTGCTAACCCACTTGTGAAATCTGGACAGCTCCAAGATGATCTGGACCGAATACGGAACTGGTTGAGAGATTGGATCATTGAGCTGAATTTGGCAAAGTGTTTTGTGTTATGCCTGGGAAAGACTAACCCACACGCTACATACAATCTGAATGGCGCCGTCATAGCCTCTGTCAACAAGCACAGAGATCTGGGTGTAATCATTGCCTCAGACTTAAAATGGGAAGAACACATTACTACATTTTTTAAAGCTTAAACAGGAAGAAAAATTATGACCTCCGGCAGGACTCGAACCTGCATACGAGCAGTCGCTATGGGTTTCCGTCCCAACTGCTTTGCCAATTAAGCTACAGAAGTCTCTGCCTTAGATGCCAAATTTCCGTACCTGTTATAAGCTACCAACTAAAGCGTTGGTGGCGCCATCTGTAAATTTTTGTAACACAAATATTTACCCAAGCCGAAACCGTTGCAGGTTCCAAGGCCTGACGAGAGAAGTCGCACTGGCTATACTATTTTGAATATTTTTGTATGAAGTGATGAAGTGATTCCACACTTATGGTATTTCTATGTTTTTTTAAAGCTTAAACAGGAAGAAAAAAATAATTTTCAAAGGTTATAACAGGTTGGGACATTTGGCATCTAAGGCAGAGACTGATGTAGCTTAATTGGCAAAGCAGTTAGGAAGAAAACCCAGAGAGACTGCTCGTATGCAGGTTCGAGTCCTGCCGGAGGTCATAATTTTTCTTCCTGTTTAAGCTTTAAAAAAACATAGAAATACCATAAGTGTGGAATCACTTCATACAAAAATATTCACATTACTACAATTGCTAAAACGGCTATCTCCTTTATCTACATCATACGCAATTTTTTTCAGACCATGACAGTCGATATCTTTCTGAAAATATTCAAAACGTATTTGGTTTGGAGTCCATATTTCAGAAAGGATATAGATCTGCTAGAAAACATTCAAAGGAAAGCTACCAAAATACCATTTGCTCTTCGTCGTAAATCTTACGAAGACAGATTAAAGGCTCTGTGGCTCACGAATCTGGAAGAAAGATGGCTGCGTGGTGACTTAATTGAGACATTTAAAATCCTGAACGGGTTCTACAATCTTCCTGACATCCATAGCATCTACTAACTACACTACACTCAAAGACTACACTAGACGCCATAAAATTCTTCTGTAGCCAACTCCATCACAGACCAACACTGCACACCACATCCTCAGCAATAGTCGTTTATAGTCGGAACAGGTTGCCTGAGGATATAATTTCATCCAAATTCTTAAACACATTTAAGAACAGTCTGGATAAATGGATAAAAAAGGAGAAGATAGACTTAACAGACAAATACCGAATTTCAACACTGTTTGATATAAGCACATCAGCATAATGCTGCTCGCCTATCATTAAATAAATAAATAAATAAAATCATTATAGATATATATAGATGACATTTGAGGGTGAACTATTTATACTTGTACTAACAGCTATTTTATTGTGCCTTTAGATTTAGACACCATCTTTTAGGTGTAGATTAAAATAGCGTCTTCTCAGTGTAGAACATGTTTTGAAATGGCATTTCAAAGAATTGGGTCCCTCACTGTTTAGTGACTTCTACAATTAAGTCAGTTGTGCCGAAGAATAGATGCTAGTGGCAAAAAAGCTAGTTACAAAGCAGACAAGGTTTAAATTACATTAAAAATAAAGTAGCTGAACTTACCTTAGAGGGATGGTACTCTACTTTTGTCTTCCAAACTAATTTACAGTATTTCCCGTTTCAGAATACATTGATAAACCTAGAGATGGCAGTGCGAGTGCTCATCGATACCTCCTGTAAGAACAGAACTACTCTGTCTCCAGAGCAGCAGGAGCGCCAACACAAGTCTAAAGTGAGGCGGCTATACGACATTGCCAACGTATTTATTTCTATTGGTCTCATAGAAAAGGTTTCCGGTAATTTGATATTAAAGAAACCAGTATTTAAATATGTAGGACCATACAACCCTAAAAAGGCTGATAAGATGGTAGCTTTACCGTCTCCAATAACACCGTTGACGGCATTAGATAATGAAAGAGCTGCCACATGTCATGTATTTGCCGGGAAGTCTAAACGGAAGCTGGAGTTTACAACCCCCACAACTTCCAAAGAACTGAAACTCGGCATCACCACTCCTCCTCCTACCCCTTCACATAAGTGGGATGAGATTTTGCTGGTGGCTGACATGGAACTGACTAGAATTAACAATGGCGTAATGTTGTGATCTTTTTTGCTTAAAATTTTATGATCTTGTTCAGAAACATACAATTGGCCTCTTTTAGTTAAGAGGAAAATTATTTACACTTTCTCATGCACATTCAATATTTTGAATATTTTTGTATGAAGTGATTCCACACTTATGGTATTTCTATGTTTTTTTTTAAAGCTTAAACAGGAAGAAAAATTATGACCTCCGGCAGGACTCGAACCTGCATACGAGCAGTCGCTATGGGTTTCCGTCCCAACTGCTTTGCCAATTAAGCTACAGAAGTCTCTGCCTGAGATGCCAAATTTCCGAACCTGTTATAAGCTACCAACTAAAGCGTTGGTGGCGCCATCTGTAAATTTTTGTAACACAAATATTTACCCAAGCCGAAACCGTTGCAGGTTCCAATTCCAAGGCCTGACGAGAGAAGTCGCACTGGCTATACTATTTTGAAATTGTTTAGTAAACATATTGAACATTCAATATGTTTACTAAAGGTCATACAGAATATTATTTTTAATACATTTTGTATGCTTATTATATTACTTTTGTGATGTTTTATGCTCATTCACATATTGATCTAAACCACAGACCTTACTATGTATGTAAAGTCTAAATAAAATAATAATCTCATACTTTAAGTGACTGGGTGTGTTCGACAAACACCCAGTCACTCGACCAACACACCCAGTCACTTTACAGTCATGGCACAGCTGATTGCTAAAAGAAAAAGCAAAAAAAACTTTAATAATTAAACATTGTGACAAAACTTTTTATTTTTATACTGTAACATTACATATACAATACTACTAAATTTAAACAATTAGTTTATTAATTGATAACAAAACTGCTAATCTGCTAATGTATTAAAAACATTTTACAATACAGTAATTTAATTCTGGTCAGCAGCCAGTTCGTATTTATACTATTTGATAATTAATAAACAATTAAATTGTTATCAGCTCAAAAATCTAACCAGCCATCTTGGCAAGCATGCTGAGGAATTAATTTATGGGCGTCTAACAAGGGGGGGGGGGGGGGGGGAGGCGAGATAGCTGGTAAATGATTAGAAGGGTGAGAGTGAAATAGCTTACTGGTCCAAGTCGGTCACAGCAGGTTTGGGATATTTGTTTAGTGACACTCTAGAAACCATTCTAATGATAGAACTGAGTGTAACAGTAGGTTTTAGTTATTTTTTATAAGTTTTTGCTAATTATAATAAGCTTGACAAGTAGACAACTAAGCTGCTGTACAATTTATATATGACCAGACCAAAATTTTAATATATTGCAGATCATTTAAATTATAGCTTTATTTTGTTATTCATATTGTTGAATGTGCAGGAGGAGAAGCGCGTAATTAGTGGAAGTGTTCTCTATAAATACCTTTCTTCTGATTTACGCGCTTAAAATATTTGTAATTAAGATCTAGTTCGCAAAGCATGTCTAGATAAAATTTAAATTGTATGTTTGTGAATAAGAAGGATAATGTATAAATACAAATTTTATATAGATTTTTCCTATACTTTTGTCTTCCAGGGGAATTATATTCTATAAAAAAAAATGACTATAAAAGAAAAGAAATGAGTTCCTATATTTAAAATTTTATACAATTGTTGTTCAGAACATAGTTTTATCTGTGTCACAGACATATTATAATAATAGTGCAATAATGTATAAGTATAACAAATTGTTTTAAAAAAAAACATCATTTCACAAAATTTCGTGTCTTATATTGTTGTTAGAGGATATTGAAAGTATTTTATTATTAGTATTTATTATTTTATGCATTGATCAACGTTGATTGAGGGTATAATAAAATGTATCATGTCTTGTAATCTCGGAAAACACTCTTCAACCTGACTGGTTGTCTAAAAGAGAAAACAATTTATACTTGTATGTATAATAGGCTAGATGACTGGTTATTTTTATTGTCCTATTAAAATGTGGCCCATAAATATAGCTGACTAATGAAAAGAAAATGAAAATTTGATCAAAAATAAGCAACTTATAAGCATTTTAATATCATGCTAGACAGAGAGGCGAAACAGCAAATCGTGACGTCACTTCTCTGTACTCCATATAAATTCTATTCTGACAAGTAAGGTTCGTTATTTTTTATTTTGTGGGAAAGGGACAGAGTTGTCTCTAACAAAAACTTTAAACGCTCATATATCAGAACATTATTAACCGATTCAAATTTTTTTTTCAATAAACATACTATATTTTCATCAAAGCTATTGGTTTCAACGATATCAACATCAGTCATCTACCCTATTTGTAGAGAAATAGATTTCTTCAGCAAAACTTATATTACCTACTTAACAACAGTCAATTTAGCATAGTAGTGCGTGGACTGTGCGCACATTTACTGCTAAAATTGGCTACATTAGCCATATTCGAGCACACCAGCGAAGCTCCTTACCTGATCGAGTCGCAGAAGTAGTCGCCGTAGCCGAAACCGGCAAGTTCGACTAAACAATTTTTTCTTAAAACGTAATTTGAACCTTGTGTTCTTTGGAACAAGGTAATTTTCAAATTAACATGGAAGGTAGCATTTTTGTTTTATAAATCGGCGATTCATATATTGCCAATAGACTAAAATGAACGATAAGCCTAACATTAACTTTATTGCTACAGAATGAGTGTCTCCGTTCGTTTAAATGACATTCCAAGGTGAACTATTTGTAGATGTACTTATATCCTGTGCCGCCAACTTTTAGGTGTAGATTAAAATTACGTAATCATAGTTGCTTTTAAACACGTTTTGAGATGGCAGATAGATAAATGGGGACTCTCGACGCATAATAACAAAGTTGATTTTTCGCTGACAGCTATTAGTGACTAAAGTGACTTGTCAGGTTAAGTCAGTGGTGCTAAAGAATAGATGCCAGGGGCAAAAATACCTTGTTAAGAAGTAGACAAGGTTTAAATTACATTTTGAAAAAATGAAGTGTTGATGGACTAAAATTTGTGAATGCCAGAATCACTGCCACTGGCTGAAAGAAAGAATAAGTCATTCAAAAAGTGTAAATGTTAAAGTACTAGTACTATTATTTCTTCTGTGGTTAAAGTTGATATTATAAAAGTTTTTGTTAGATGGATAATTAGTAAATATTTTTATAGAGCATATTTAAAATTCCAAATTATTTGTAGGCCTCTAAGAGGTTTGAGTATTACAAACGCAATAATGTATATATATATATATATATATATTATGGAAAATCCACTTCGTAATTGGCGTGATTGCGCAGTAAAATCATACATTTCTTTCTAAAAAGTTTTTTTTTTTGTAATTGTAGCTTTTCTACAATTTTGTCCACAAATTTATTCTATATAAATTAATTGGTTTAACATTTAATGTATTTGTGTGATTATATTATTTGAATTTATCTTAGCCCCTGGGAGGAAAATCGACTGACAAACTCTTTCATTTGACGATATAGGGTACCTACTTTATGAACTTGCATATTAATGTTATCCATATATTTAACATATAATTATAATTTAACCTGAGTTATGATTTTAACATAGTGTGGTCAAGTTTGTTTGACTTTAGATTGTAGTAATGTATTTTATAAAAAGTTGCTTTTATTTTCTATTGTTTTTAAGCTATAGATTTATTAAACAAAACTATTTGTTTAACAACATTCGGTTGTTTTACTTATCCTTAATTGTATGAACTTTTTCGGGACGAATATGACATAAATATCATTTTATTAATGTTTTTCCTACTTGTTATATACCTTTGAAGTTATATTTAATCATTTTTTTCGTACGCCGAGAGAGAGCTAGATCCTCCAAGCGTACGCGCCAGTCTGCATGACAGACGCGCTAGAAAATGCGGCGCCGCAATGCCCGGCGTCATCTCCCGAGTTTCGAGTCGCATCGTATGGTTAATTCAAAGTATATCACAGTAATATTATAATTGCGAATGTTTGTCGTTGTGTTTTGTGCAGTGACGTAAATAGGGTGGTGCCAGCAGTGCCCAGGCAGCGGGCGCAGGTCCTGGAGGAGGTAAAAAATTACCAGCCGAATTTTGAATATTTTTCTTTTCAAGGGCGCAGTTATAGATGCACTGGGCGCATAAAAGGCTACATACGGCACCTGTTTTGTGTATTGTCTTTGTTACCTCTGCACGCCAAAACGGCAGAACAGATTTAGGAATTATTTCCCGGAATAACATATAGCATCGTCATCGCCACAAGGGTGAAACCGTGAAAGCTAGTTTTTTAATATTCGCGCACCTGAAATTAGCATATCAGTATAATACCTACTATACTAACTAAGGCAGGCCGCACATTATTTCGGTCCATTCACACACCACGCACAACAACAGGTGCGAGCGAGACGGCTGTCACGAGTATTTTTTTACGGTATTTCAGCTGCCCTAGAGATCGTAGTTCGATCCTCGTCACTAATTCCATTCCAAGTTTGGTATTCCGCAGATGGCTGGAGACGCTCTTGATTGCATGCCTTAAAGTTTGTAAAATAAAAGTCATTATAAGATTATTAAAACAATTTATTAGATTCATTTCAAATAATATACATTCATTGGAAATTCGCCACAAAGCACTCCAAATTTAAAATGTATTTGCCCATTTTGTGGCATTGCTAATAAACAAAGCATACACTTAAAATTAAAATGCATTTTTGAATAAATATTAGGTAGAGACCACTGACCTTTATTATACAAGTACGGTTTATAACAGAGGTCAGTGGTATGGACACTTAAAAAAACGTGGTATCGCATAAACTTATAGCTGGTTTTTATGTTAAAAAGTAGCAAAGAAGTTTTATTATAGTCATGACTTACTTTTTTATTTTATTTACGAGTTTGCTGCCAGAGGGCTCCCGCCTAACAGATTAGGAAACTGAACAATTTTTTTAAATCGTTTACTTATATCATATAAACAACTCCTTTTTAAAATGTATTATTTGCCCACCGGTAAGGCCCTACCAGTTCACGAAATACCTTCAATTAGGTCTGGAATTTTATATTTTATGACTAGAATCCTTAGATTCCAAACGGAAACAATGTTTAAAAAAAAGTATATGATAACTATGCATTGAGTTACTATCTAAAGAGTCACAATCTCTAAGTGAAAACAGTCAAAAACTGTCCGAGCGCCGAAGTACATACCTATACGAGGACTATGTATATAGTTCACAATGACAAATTGGTTCGAATTTAGACGTTATGTCGCTTATATAGTGTTCGTTGTAAACTTAGATAGTAGCTCAATGTAAGTATGCTATAAGAAAATGTTTTATTTAGTAAAATTATGATTTGAATTATTTCACCCGATAAACTCAAAGATACCACTTTTTTTTAAAATTTCATTTTAGACCTAGGTACTTATAAAACAATAATACATACATCCAGGATTTTAATAATAACAAGCAGCCTGGGAATAGTTAATCCGTCTTTTGTCTTTTACTTTCTTACAAATTGCAAATTCATTGGCAGCTATCCGAACGACATCCGAAGCTACTTCACGTTTATCAATATGGCTCTTAATTATGTATCTATTTAATAAAATCATTCATAAAATTTCACGAAAACTTAAATAATATTTTAATATATTTTTTTTTCACAAGAACACAGCAGAAGGCGCGTGCTTCACTTTTTTATGTGTACAAAGTATACGGTCGGCTAGCCCTGCACTCAGCCACAGCTTCTAATGGCGGACAATTTAGCTAACAGGAGCCTACCCAACACAAACACGGCCTTCGCTAGAGATTAACGGCCTTACCTAAAATAATCTCGATTCTCTTAGTCACTGCTTAAACTTCTCTGTCCTTTTCTAGCACGTGCAACTTCACGTCAGAGAGAAGATGGCAGAGCATCTTAAGCAATGACTAACGGTTGAAAAGTTTTTTAAAGTAAGGCCGTACATTCGCAATCACGTCCACAACGGCTACAGGACGCATAAGTGTCGAGCAGGCTTTAAGTGTGTTTACACCAATGCGGCGACATGGCGACATGTAATGTAAGCAGACATCGTCCAATCACAAGAATTCAACTTTATTTCAACTAATGTGATTGGTTGCTGCTGCATAACTTCGCTTCGATAGAAACGCACCCTTCGGCTGTATCTACGTAGCGGGTGTATTTTATGTAGTTTTTTCCATAACTGTCTACAGGTATTATAAACTTCGTGTTATATGCCGATTATTAAAAGTTTACTTAGTAAAATATTAATAATTTATACTATTACTAAAACTAATATTTTATGTATACGGAACCAATAAATTTAATAGATAGCTTTGCATTACACTAATATTAATAAAGTACTTAAAATATCTGATCATATCGTTTATTTAAAGCTAATAATGAAAATGACATTCATAAAATAATGATTTATATTTATTTTAATACTTACAGACTAATATATGCTATGATAATAAATTTACTAGTGTAATTTATCCGTGGCATTGCTAAGCGCGAGCCGACTTTACTTCTATCATACCGACCGAACGTTGTTAAAATTCCATATTCATAGTACAGTCAGCGTCAAAATGATGGCGCTCAGGGTGGTAATAACACGTATTGTACCTATGTGTATACATAGTTCGTAAGAAAAACAAACTTTTGGAGTGCGGAAGCATTTTTTTCGCAAGTCTAGCAAATTCAAATTAAAAAAAAAAATTAAAAAAAAATGCAAATATATTGTAAACTGCATTAAAAAAATCGATATGTATACGTAAGCAGTTGACTGAAAGCAAAAAGTTGTAATTTGGGCTTAATTACGTGCCTTGAGAAGGGGTTATTACTGTTGACGATTCTATTGTAATACAATATATATATATATATATTGTTGGTCGAGAAACGAGGCAGAGTATAAAAGGCGGTGCGAACGCACAGCCGGGCCCACTTTGTCGCGAACCATCGTCGAGGAAACATCGTCCGATATTTTTCTATGAATATTGTTGTTGTCGAATCGCTGTCCAATTATAGTTCGATTTTGATTATCAAATGAGTGTTTAAAATTAATAACAAATGGTGTGATTTTTGTGTTTTCTTTTAAAAAAAATAAGTTCAGGCTGAATTTCCAAGATCAGAAGTGGGATAGGATCTACGTTTCTCACGTTGTTCTATCTCACTTGCTCGCCCACTCTTGTTTTGGTTCAGTTTTGCCTAGTGAAAAATGTCGGACCATGAGCGCCATCGTAGTGGTAGTCGCTATAGAAACCGATCACGACGGCGTAGCAGATACCAGGATCGTACTCCGGAAGGTGGCTCGAGGCGCAACATGGAGTCAGTGATGGCAAGGTTGCAATCATTGGAAGAGCAGTTGGCGGCACGCATGGCACGGTCGCCTGAGCGTGCATCACCGGTGAGGCGCGGGAGATCATCGCCAACGGCTCGTCGCCAGCCGTCACCGCCGTCTCGGCGCGGAGACCATGCACTGCCGGCCAGGCGTGTAGCCTCTCCGTCCCCTGTGCGGCGCGTGCCCCGGGCGCATTCGCTGCAATCTTCCAGCGCGCCACTACCACCAAACGAGCGACCAGTTGAGCGGGTTGCAGAATCGGAGCCGGGGTCGGCTGCTGGCAATACGGACGGGCCGTCTGAGTCGGCGCAACCCACGGTAGCGGATCGTCTTGTGGACGCGATTCGTGCAATTGGAACATCGGTAAGATCCAACCAACATTTTTACATCTCTAGTTTTGATCCTAACCTGCATAACATTAATGATTGGTGTGACGAAGTAGACCGTGCAAAAACTTTAAATAATTGGAGTGACCATGAGTGTCTCTCAAGGATAGGCCTTTGTTTAAAAGGTGAATCTCGTGTGTGGTTGAACGAGTGGGTGATGAGCGACCGCACGTGGAGTAATTTTAAACGAGAATTTAAACCGTTGTGTCCTCAAACGCCGAACTTTGCGAATATCCTTTTTGAGGTTATGAACACAAATTCGGATAAGTACCCTACGTATGCGGATTACGCTCGCCGCTCGCTTCTTCGACTGCGCATAATACAAGGTCTCGGTGATGAGTTGATATCGGCAATTGTGATACGTGGCATCACAGATCCACAGATACGAGCGTCAGCTACAAACGCAAAACTTTTGCCTAATGACCTGGTAGAATTCTTTTCAATCTATGTTAAATCGAGTTCTGCAAAAACTAATATATCGCGCACCAACGCTCCAAGTGCTTCGACAGCGAAATACAACAAGCATGAATCCACAAACACTAGTGTTAGAAAACGTAAATTCCAAGAAGGGCTTTGTTTTTCGTGCGGACTCCCCGGTCATAAACAGGCTTTTTGCAAAAGGCCTAGGACTGATCCGGCACAAAACTCGTCTGCCGGTAATATTAGTAGTGATGGCCGTAAGCTTACATTTGTGCCTATACGGTCGGAAGCCTGTGCGTTTTGCAAAAAACCGGGACACAAGATTGAAAACTGTTTCGCGAAACAGAAATCGGAATCTCGAAATAAGAATAACGTAAATTTTTGTCGCGAAAACAAAACTACCCGCAATAACGACATCATTGTGGCCGTTATTCAGGGAATCCCGATAGATGTTTTAATCGACAGCGGATCGACCATATCGTTGATTTCATCAAAGCTACTTAAACACTTCGACTGCCAACAAAAACCAGCGTTCCGCGTTCTTAGAGGCTTAGGCAGTCAGGAAATTGAAAGTTCCTCTTTCGTAACACTACCAATTGAGTTTGATGGAATCACGTTGGAAGTCGATTTGTTTATCGTTGGGTCAGAATATATGAACACCCCTATCATAGTTGGCACGGACGTCCTTAACAGGGAGGGGGTTCGGTATGTACGTACTCGTGATTCCCAGTCACTTACAAGGGAAGTTAGTGAACCAAAAGACGTAATGGTTGTTCAATCTGACGAAACACCGACGGTCAATACCCCTCTTGAGGGCGATCAACTGCAGGAATTGTTGGGTATCATTGATGAGTTTGCGGAGCATCTTATCACTGGTACTGCAGCGTCTACTGTGAATACTGGCAGTATGTTCGTCAGATTGAGCAGCGACATACCTGTAAATTATAGACCTTACCGTCTTTCTCACGATGAGACCCTTCGCGTTCGGGAAATCATAAGGGATCTAATAGACAAAGGGATCATACAAGAATCTGAGTCCGATTATGCGAGTCCAATTCTTTTAGTAAAAAAAAAGGACGGATCTGATAGGATGTGTGTCGATTTTCGGAGGCTGAACGATATTACTGTAAAAGATCGTTTTCCGCTTCCGAGGATCGATGATCACATAGATCGGTTAGGAAAAAGCCAATATTTCACGAGTCTCGATATGGCGACGGGGTTTCACCAAATACCGCTGGAGGAGCAGTCTATTCCACTCACAGGATTTGTAACGCCCGAAGGGCATTATGAATACCTAAAGATGCCTTATGGCTTAGCAAATGCACCCGTCGTCTACCAGCGAATTATATCGAAAACCCTTCGCGAATTTATTGATTCAGGGGATGTTCTGGTGTATATTGATGATGTTCTGATACTGAGCAAAACGATAGAACAAGGGTTTATACTTCTGCGCAGGGTACTCGAGGTATTAACTAAGGCTGGATTTTCTATCAATTTAAAGAAATGTTCTTTTCTAACAAAAGAAACCGAGTATCTTGGGCGGAATATACGCCAGGGTCAGGTACGGCCGAGTCCTGAAAAGGTCAAGGCCCTAACTGAATCGGCAGAGCCGAAAAATGTGAAGCAAGTCCGTCAATTCATGGGTTTGGCCAGCTATTTTCGCAGGTACATACCTGGTTTTGCTCAAAGGACGGCCTGCATATCTGCTCTGACAAGAAAGGGTGTAGAGTTTAACTGGGGAGCAGATCAGCAAGCCGCTCGTGGCTATATCATTGAACGTTTGACTAATGAACCAGTCCTCGCTATTTATGACCCTTCGCTGCCATTCGAAGTTCACACAGACGCGAGTTCGATTGGTTACGGAGCTGTCTTGATGCAGGTTCATGAGGGTGGATACAAGAGGGTGGTAGCTTACTTTTCTAAGCTGACGCAAGGCGCAGAAAATAAATACCACTCTTACGAACTTGAGACCCTCGCGGTAGTCAAAGCCTTGCAGCATTTTAGGCACTATCTTGTGGGTGTACACTTCACTGTGGTCACTGACTGCAATGCATTGAAACTTACGCAACGTAAGAAAGATTTGCTGCCTAGGGTGGCCCGGTGGTGGGTATACCTCCAAGATTTTGATTTTGGGTTGGATTACCGAAAGGGCACGCTTATGTCGCATGCCGACTATCTGAGTCGGAATCCTGTCAATGTTTGCACGGTTCAAAAACCTACGAACTGGGCACATATTGCTCAGGCTTCTGACGAAGAAACGCGTACCCTTATTCAAAAATTGTCAGACGGACAGTTAGACGCAACACGGTATGTCGTTAAGAACGACCTCCTATATGTGAAACATTCACCTACTGGTGAACCCTCCAAACTACTGTGCTACATCCCTAAAGGCCATCGCCTTAGCCTCCTTAGAATTTTTCATGATGAACATGAACACTCCGGGGTTGACAAAACTTTCGATCTGATTATGAAGCACTTCTGGTTTCCTGGGTTGCGAAACTTTGTTCGAAAATATATTTCGCACTGTTTAGTGTGCATTTCGCAAAAAAAGGTACCACGAGCCCCATTTCAGCCAATACATTCGTGGGAAAAACCTGACGTACCTTTTGATACGATTCACATGGACACTTTGGGTCCTCTTCCTGAATCAGGTGGTTTCCGTCACATCTTGATTGCTATTGACGCGTATTCAAAATTCTGCCTACTGTACCCTATGTACAGGCAAGACTCAAGTGAACTCAAGCGTCACTTCACGAACTTAATCTCGTTATTCGGGACCCCAAGGTTGATTGTGGCCGATAGGGGCCGTATGTTCCAAAGTACCGATTTTATGAACTGGGTTCAGGGCATGGGTTGTGACGTACATCTTATCACACCGGAAATGCACCAATCAAATGGACAGGTGGAGCGTTATTGTCGGACAGTTCTAAACATGGTCCGCATCGAAGCTAATCATCGTCAGCAGGAATGGCCAAACGTGATGTGGAAGATTCAGTTGGTATTGAATATCACAAAACACCGGACGACCAAATACTCTGCCCTTAATTTACTCGTCGGTATTGATGCGGCGACGCCCCTTATCCGAAGCCTGATACGTGATGTGGCGCTCCAAGACGACGCTCCAGATAGAGAAGTTCTACGTGAGATGAGCAGACAAAGAGCATCGGAGCGTTTGCGCCGGAATCAACAGGTTCAGGACGATTATGTAAATCAAGGGAGGAAGCCTCCACGGTCATTCGAGCTCAACTCGCTGGTGTTCGTAAGAAAACAAGCGCAGTCGACTGGCAAGCTAGACTCTGGGATGCGTGGTCCATACCGTGTGGTAAAGATCCTGCCGCAGGGCCGATACGAGCTTCAACTCCTCGCTGGCACCTATGGGAAATCGACGCAGGCAGCTGCTGAATATATCATCCCATGGCACGGAGAATGGACCCCTGAAGTGTGTGCTGCTTATTTTGATGGTGAGTTGTGGGATATGCTTCACGTTGCGCCTCTACCCTCACATTCTTATACGTTGGTTTGAGGGTAGTAATGCTTCACGTTGTGCCTCTTACTGCCATGTGTGTGGGATATGCTTCACGTCGCGCCTCTATCCTCACTTTTTGTAATGTGGTTTGAAATAGTATTGCGTCACGTCGTGCCTCTTACTATTTCTTATGCGTTTGGGATAAGCTTCACGTTGTGCCTCTTTCCCTTTGGGTAAGTAACGCTTCACATTGTGCCTCATACTGCCATGTGTGTGGGATATGCTTCACGTCGCGCCTCTATCCTCACTTTTTGTAATGTGATTTCAAATAGTATTGCGTCACGTCGTGCCTCTTACTATTTCTTATGTGTTTGGGATAAGCTTCACGTTGTGCCTCTTTCCCTTTGGGTGAGTTACGCTTCACGTCGTGCTTCTTGCTCTCCCTCGGCCAGGATAAGCTTCACGTCGTGCCTCTGTCCTATGTATGTGCGTGTGACGGTTTTGAGTTTATGATACGTGTGACGCTTAAATATGACGGGCTTTTATTTTTGAGAGTGTTAACGCTCTGCGTCGAGCCTGACTATTGTTTTCCTTATGAGTGAGTAGTGCTTTATTTTTTTATTGTGTGTTCTGAACAGATGGAGAAGAAGAGCCCAATCCTAACGCAGCTGGACTTGAGCAACAGGTTGAAGACCCGTTACCGAAAGAATCAAGTTGGTCTTCAAGCGATGAACAACAGCCAAGTACATCCAGGCCCCAGAGACTTGCCGGGCGGTTATCCAGTACATCAGATACCAGTGGAACCTATGAGCCCTCCAGTCTTGACACATCTGAGCACCAGCCGGACGCAGGAATGTCGGTACCGATACTAGAGACTGACCTTCACAATTAAGGGAGCCCGAGGACGGCCTCCTGTCAGGAAAGGCCGTGTTGGTCGAGAAACGAGGCAGAGTATAAAAGGCGGTGCGAACGCACAGCCGGGCCCACTTTGTCGCGAACCATCGTCGAGGAAACATCGTCCGATATTTTTCTATGAATATTGTTGTTGTCGAATCGCTGTCCAATTATAGTTCGATTTTGATTATCAAATGAGTGTTTAAAATTAATAACAAATGGTGTGATTTTTGTGTTTTCTTTAAAAAAAAATAAGTTCAGGCTGAATTTCCAAGAATATATATATTTTCCATATATATATGTGGAATTAATCATGTTGTAAGTAGCAAAGTTTGATGCTCCGAGATTAGTTTAGGTTTTATGCGCTTAGCGAAGCAGGATGTGGCCGTGCACGCGTCGGTCTCTATATTATTCCTAGAAAACGGTCACCGGATGTGATTGGTAGTCAGAGAATTTGAAATATCGATTCAATTAAACGTGAATGATTCCGTAAAAAGTAAACAAAAATGATAAAACACGCAAATTTACCCTTTGGTCCATTTAAATAACTGTTTTTCATAACTAGACATAGTAAAAAGTTTAGGGGTTAGTCAGGGATCCCGTATAGAGATAATGCATCTCGCGTATCTGGTCAGGCGTGAGAAAGTCGGGCCGCGGCGCCTGCGCCGGCAGATACAACGGCAGCTCATGTCAGACTTGCTCGATCGTCGGGAACCGCTCCGGGTCCTCGGAGGGCGGCAGGGCTTCGGCGTCGAAGAAACTCGCGTGGAGCGCCACAACGGTCACTGTCGCGCCTGGAAATGTACAGAAATGTAAACATTTTAGAAATTTTTGGGAAACATACCTACAATTTTATTTTTTTTGCGAAACCGCTTCAGAGTGCATTCGGGCTATGTGGGATTGTACCAGGGCAGCAGGTTCACTTTCTAAAGAACACATCTAAACGTAAATGATATGTACCTTATTTGTATACAACAGTATGTCGAGTTTCCACTGTGGTGCGTACTCCTTGGTTATGACAACTGTCGACGTAACCTAGTAAAGAGGTAACGCTAAATCAAACGTGTTTATTTGTTCGGTATATAATTTGCAAGACGCTTTACAATGTTATGTCGTCAACTTGTCATAAAGCGATTAACATAATAGACAGAGTATAGGTAATTATATTTAGGTTTTATGTTATGGGAATCTTTGTTATGGGTTACTTATTAAGTTTAAAAGTCATAACAAATATTCAAGTTGAGGTTCATCGTTTCACCCATGGCGAGAAATACAAATTATAACAGTTTTTTATGTATTTGTAGCTAGGCGTGGTAACCATTGTAAATGATGATTGACAATGTTTGCTTTGCGGCAATAATTTTTTTATTTATTGTCAGGCAAAACTATTTATCAGTAACACACTTTACAATAAAAAAAAATAAGAAAATAAGAAATTAAATAATTTATTTAGGACTATATACATGTCTTAGTTGACCAACGGGGGTCTCTGTGTCTAAGGAGAGCGAGGCTTGGAAGATATGGGGGTCGCGAGGTTTCAGTTAGGTGAGAACTGCTAAACTAGCCTAAACCTATAGATTTTTGTAGTGGTAGGACTCTACCGCAGAGTCCGCCTGGGGAAGTACCACACCTTTGTCAGTTATTCAACCGCCAAGCAGTAGTGTGCAAGCATTACTGTGTTCCGGTTTGAAGGGCAATGTAACCAGAGAAATTACTGGGTATGAAGAGATTTAACATCTAATATCTCAGGGTGACGAGCGCAGTGCAGTGCAGCGCAGGATTGTGTTCGCAAGTTGACAATTTTGGCACTGCTACTGTTAGTGTCAGGCGTGATGCTTACCACCAGGCGAACGTCTTGCTCGTCTCGTCACTTGATTGTATAAATTAAAAGAATCGGCGGTTCGCAAGTTTTCGTGGAAAAAATATACACAGAAACGACGACTTGCCCCTTAAGACTCGGAGACCTTCGCTTCGCTTCGGCAATTAAGTTATGAAAAAAATTAAGTTAGGCTTAGGATATATACCTAAAGAGCCTGGTGGGTATGTCCTAAACCGCATCCAAAACCACCGGAGCACGACCAGCAGCGCCCTCTTGGATTAACGGTGGTGAGCATTCTGGGATCCCCAAGACGCCTGCCAAGCGTAGGAATTACGGCTACCCCTATTAAAGGGCCTTCATCCAGCAATGGACGTCTTCCTTCTGAGTGATGATGTTATATACCTAAAGAGCCTGGTGGGTATGTCCTAAACCGCATCCAAAACCACCGGAGCACGACCAGCAGCGCCCTCTTGGATTAACGGTGGTGAGCATTCTGGGATCCCCAAGACGCCTGCCAAGCGTAGGAATTACGGCTACCCCTATTAAAGGGCCTTCATCCAGCAATGGACGTCTTCCTTCTGAGTGATGATGTGATGTGATTTACCTAAAACCCAGAAGAGTACTGCGCCCGCGCCGGCCAGCCAACAGAGCGCCATAGAGCCGGCAGCCGCCACCGCATACTGCTGCGGCTTCGTCAACTCCCAGCTGCCGATCTAGTAGAAACAATGAAGCAAGAATAACGGAAATAACAGAAAGTTTAGTCGGGAATGCTAGAGCAACATCACATCGAAATAATTGAAAAAGAAAAGTTTAACAGTCCGTAAATAACAGCTAACGAAAAGAACAGCGGAAAGGCACTTACCCGGGGCTGAAAAATATGTCATTGATTAAAATAATAGACAAACATGCTAAATAACAGCGTAATTTATCTTTTCATTACTCATACTCGGAAAGTAGGTCTGAAGTTGCCCGAGGAGTGGTTTGAAAGTAATACATTTCAGCCCTAGGGAGAATCACTTTCAACGGACAGTGACATTTGACAAATGCCAGGTACACTAAAATTATTTAAAAAAAACTAGTTCTATTTTCACATAAATTTGTATTGAACCATGTTCCAATATTTTTTTTCTCCTCGGAGGATTATGGTCCCGCACTTCTCGTGCATTTCCCAGTGTCAGTTTATTTTTAGTTTCCTTGTATTCGTAATGAAAAGCACAGTGTTTACCTCGGGGTTAAAGACTTATTTAGTCCCTCGAACTATTAGCGCCCTCGCTACGGTCGGGCGCCAAACCCCATCTCGGGACTAACTATGTTACTTTCACCCCTAGGTTAACAATGTACTATTACGTGCCTGCGGGGCTAAAGGGGGCGGAGCGAAAGGAACCACCTCCTCCCAGCAGCGGCACGTAAAATCGTATGCACACCACGGAAGCAAGTAAAGAAGCCTCAGATCTCATGTTTGTCATATACATGAGATCTGAGATGTTCTTTACTTTTGCTACTACTTGGTCTAATTCTTCCCATTTGGTCAAGCCGGCTTTACACGTGGTATAATTGAGTCTACTACGTATCCAAGAAACTTTTACATACATCATAATCAGCCAACCATATGATAGTCCACTTTGGACATAGGCCTCTCCCTTCAAATCAAATCAAGCCCTCCCCCTCAAGGGAGGCCTCTCCCTTGACGCCAATGAGCCCGATCTTAAGTATGCGTGGGCATGGTGAGAGCCAAAAAGAAAAATAAAGTCGGTTGCGAGCGTTATGACCACTCCGTCAGACACGCACACTATCGCAATGTGCGATAGGTACTTTTTTTCCAGACTTTTTTTGCGGCATGTCGGCTATGACACAGAATAAATAATAGTACTACGTACAGAAAAGTAACTCCGCAAAGGAACTGAAATAAATAAGGACTCTATCTACTAGGCAATAAAGTAGCAATTCAACTCGCACAGCGCTGGATACCGCTCGCTATATTCACCTAGATATACCGCTCTCTTTCTATCACGTATGCTTAGTTACGTGCGACGAGGCTAGCGTGCGCCGGCGACCACTGACTTCTGCCTTGCATTGTCCACCCGGACGGAGCGCCGGTCGTACATACCTAAACTGCGGAGTGACACCCCCCTGGCTATAATAATATGTTTCTTTCAAACCAGAACGGACTTTTACAAATTGTTGAAGTATCCTAATTTTAAAACATTTTAAGTGCCGCACGTCAAATAGAGGCTAGTGTGAGGGAGATAATGTGAGTTATCATCAATTAATATTTAGAAACAAACCTTCCACGTATTTGGTCCAGACGTCAGTTTCCTATATCCGAAGAAGCTGGCTACCATTGCAAATAGCAGAAGTGGTGTTGTTATGCTGGAATGAAAAGAATTACAGGTTTTAATTGATACCAACTTTGATGAAAGAACCGAAGGATTTCGTCTGACCAACTCCGCCAAAACGCGCCGGTTCTTAAAGATTCGTATGAAATAAAAGCAGTGCCAAATCTAGACTCTTTTTCAAATCTTGATTTTTTTCAACCGATTTCAAAAAAGGAGGTATGTTACGCGATTACTCCGCTAATTATGAATTGATTTTGATGTATTTTTTTTTTGAATGGTAGGTTCTTCCTACCTTTGTACTTCGGAGGTGGTTCCATATAAAATCGAAATCGGTTCAGTAATTTGGTTTTAAAATCAAAATAAATGGAAATATGTAATCCAGTAGTCGAAATTGAAGTCGGTTGTTTTTATTTAATTGAAAGCGTATTTTTTTTTTCTTATTAGTTTCATATTCAAAGCGCCGCGGTTTCAACCTTGATACTTAGGACAATCTACCTCTATACCGAATTTTATAAGCTTTTAACGTTATTGAGTAACAAACATCCATATTTTCACATTTATAATATTAGTAGGTTAATTAAATTGAAAATTCATTTTATTAACGTATATTTATACGTAAATTACTCACCTAGGGAGCAAAAGTAAAGAATGTCTCAGATCTCTTGTATACTGTGTCCCGAGTAGTGCCGTAAATAGGGCGGTGCCCAGGCACAGGGCGCTGGTCTTGGAGGGGCGCAAAAATTACCAGGTCAGGACTTTTCAAGGGCGCAATTATAGGAGGTCGCACCGGACGGATAAATGTCTATTTACGACAATGCTCCCGAGGCGAAGCCGAGGTTGACAAACATGAGATCTTAGGCTTCTTTACTTGCTCCCGTGGTGTGTATACGATTTTAACATGCCGCTGCGGGGAGGAAGTGGTTCCTTTCGCTCCGCGTAGCGGGGCTAAATTAGTTACTTTAGCCCCGCAGGCCCGTAAAATAAATTTAATAGCTACGCCCCGCGGTCACCCACGCCGCCTATTCCTCAGGAATCGCTTGTTGGCTACTTTTTTGAGTACACCAACCGAATATAATCGGTAAAAAGAAAAATAAAATAAAAAAATTAAAGGTAAAAAAAAGGTATTAAAAAGGTAAAATTTATTCGGTTTTATTCGGCTAAAAGGGTTTAGGGGTAAAAAAGTAGTCCAAAAGAATCTTCTCTCTCTATAGCCATGCCAAAAATCACGTCGGCACATGGAACATCGATTACTGTAAGTACCATCATACCTTCAATGGCACCTCGAATGATGTTCCACACTTTCGCATTTAGGAAATGTACCTACATCTACTAGAAAATAAATAATTAACAAAAAAATATTTTGTTAATTACTTATTTCTTTTTTTATTAATTGATTTATTATAATCATAATACTTACAGGCAGTATGCAAATAATCCTAAGAATACTATTAAATAGTTAGCTTGAAAGTACTCCACGTTGCGGTAGAATCTTCTAGAGAGTCTCGGCAATGATGCAGGCGCCTGTGAGAAAACATTTATGTTTATAAACCCATCTTTCTGTTAAAATATGTCATAGAGATAAGGCTGCTTTCCCTCTCTCAATATTTTTACGTCAATGTTTGTCTGTGAACTAATCGCATCTTAAGTTGTTTTACTCATTGAATGTTATTTCTGGTGGGGACAAATAAAGGATGATCCTTAGGCTTTGCAAATTACTTATAGCATATTTTATGCACAATACTACCATTACATCTAATAGTAGTATTGTGCATAGTAGTACTTATCTAATTGAAAATAAAGAAACCTTTTTTGTTCAGAACTTTAAAAAAAATCTCTATTAATATATTAATAATATATGTAAGGAGTAGGCATATAAAGCTGGTTTAAGGTAATAACATAAACAAAAAAAAACAAAAAAAAATGTTGCCTTTCAGGAAAAGAAAAGAAAATTCATGCAAAATTACCTTAAAATTGTCTGTAGCAACAAACTGTGTCCATGATCTCCGAGTCGATAGCATACTCATGAAGAGAGCTGGTGCAGCACCACTGCGGGCATGCTGCATCAACCTTTAATTCAGGGATGATCAGTTAATATCCAACCAAATGAACAGAGCTGCTAGCACAGAATAAATAATAGTACTACGTACAGAAAGTTCAATCCGCAAAGGAATTGAAATAAATAAGGACTCTATCTACTAGGCAATAAAGTAGCAATTTAACTCGCACAGCGCTGGATACCGCTCGCTATATTCACCTAGATATACTGCTCTCTTTCTATCACGTATGCTTAGTTACGTGCGACGAGGCTAGCGTCCCGGACGGAGCGCCTCGAGGAGGCTTGCATTAGGTGAGGCCTATTGCCAACATAAACTTTTTTTTTTAAATACAATCAAGTGACGAGACAAGCAAGACGATCGCCTGGTGGTAAGCGTCACGCCTGCCACAAACAGTAGCAGTGCTAGAATTGTGAACTTGCGAACACAATCCTGTGCGGCACTGCACTGCGTTCGTCACCCTGAGATATTAAATCTCTTTATACACAATAAAAGGCTGATGATTAGCTAAATTGTTACTACTAATTCGTAAACGCAATGTGTTTTTTTAAAATATTAATTGATTAATTTAATAAATTAATTTAATTTAATAAATTAATTTAATTTATTAAATTAATTATTAATTTATTTATTAATTAATAAATTAATTTAATTTAATAAATTAATTTAATTTAATCCTTACATCATTAATTGATTAATTTATTAAATTAATTTAATTTAATAAATTAAATAAAAAATTTTTAATAAATTAAATTAATTTTTTTTAATAAATTAAATTAATTTAATTTAATAAATTAAATTAATTTTTTTTAATAAATTAAATTAAATTTTTTTAATAAATTAAATTAATTTATTAAATTAAATTAATTTATTAAATTATTAAATTAAATTAATTTATTAAATTAAATTAATTTATTAAATTAAATTAATTTAATAAATTAATTTGATTTAATTTAATAAATTAATTTGATTTAATTTAATAAATTAATCAATTAATGATGTAAGGATTCAATCGGCATGATGTAAGGATTCTAACGATACCCCATGCATCCAAATCTGTTTAGTTTTTTGTTTAGGCAGAGTTGTGGTGGAATAAAGAATTCACATACATGAACCCTGAAAACATTACACTCCTTGTGGACTAAAGTGGGCTGATGATGGTGATGATGATAAAAACTAAACCCTCTCATAACATATGCAATCATTAATGTGATAAATGAATTTCGTAAAACAAGGTAAATTGTCCTACTGTTGCAACTTTATGCTGTGGCGCTATCTTTGCACTGTGAGGTCTACCGAGTTCATTTGAACTCCTCTTACGCGCGGCTCACCTCGCCGGGACGGAAGTAGCGCTAAATACCTAATGCGCTCCAGTATCATGGCCTTAGTTGGTAAAGTCCATGTTAACCTTAGACATTTAGATACCCCAAGTGGTGCCTTAATTCTTCTAAAATTCATTACATTGTATTGTACTAAAAACTGAAAATGAAATGTTTACTGTTATCTAGTATGAATGCATCAACAAATCATGGTAGTAATTAACAGACTGTAAGTACAGGTGCATTTGCACAATGAAACTTGAAGTAAAGTTGGTTAAGTTAAAAAATTAAAGACAATGTCTATTAAACGCATGCTACAACACAGATGTGAAATTTCATATACAAGGGACAACCCAGTAAAATAAAAATGGTTGCACTCGTCAACAGATGTAATTAGTTGTTGTTGTGCCCAGGAAAATTAGGGGCTGACCTAGAATAAAATAAAAATATATTTTTCTTTTCTACATATTATAAAGTAACCTATTTCTTGTATAAAAAGTCTAAAATTAAGCAAAATTCGTTTCCCAAGCAATCCATAATTTGTTTTTTTTTGTTTTTTTATATAAATAAGAATGCCGACACTAATTTCCGCAGGCTGGCCCTCGCCGCTTGTGACGTCATCATACAATTCGCACAGTTTGTCGCACGCATGGCCTTGTACAGTTCACTATGAACCGTTACCTTCGACCGTGATTTACTACTCAGTCACACTCACTCATCAGCCCGAAGACGTCCACTGTTGGACGAAGGCCTCCCCCTTAATAGGGAGGGGTTGCCATAATCCCCACGCTTGGCGGGCGGCTTGGGGATCGCAGAGTGTTACCACCGTTAACTAAGAGGACCCTGCTGCACGTCCTCCGGTGGTTCTGGATGCAGATTCACTACTACTTCGTTTTAATATTCCGAGGTCATATTTGCTTAATTAAATTTTTTACTTACTGTCCAAGCAGCAAATAAAGGCAATCATAGCTGAATATTTTTATTTTTTAATTCTAAAGAACCGCCATACTAAGGCTCGTAGATTGACTGGGCTACTTTTCTAAAGAGGTGGCAAAAGGATAAATTTGAATAAAACGATTTCTTATAGATACTAGTTGGTTGGTACACAAAATATGTAGAGCTACCGAATTTGACACTTGGGTAAGGCTGGGGTACAGACGGACTAAATGAATGCCAACAAAATATAGTGCTGTTTGTTTTGTTTTAGTGAATTAAACTAAGCAAGTTTTTCTTCGATAGTTTTTGTTGCTGCAATTAATTAGTTCTCAGTGGCTCTTAGACAGTCAGCAATCAACAAGATTTTTGGTATATTAAAGGCACGTACCGCAAAAAAAAAAAGAAATAAGTATGTACCTACCATTCATGGAACCTAAATAATTATTTACTGTATGTTTTGTGAACGAAGAATTACCGACTTCTAATCGCTTAGATCCCGGTGATGAGACAGGTTCTTAAATGCACAGGACATCTTGGACTAGTTGGTACAAGGAGTCCTGTTATTATCACAACCCTATGAAAAGTATTAACTCTTTTATAGGTAACTTAGATTTATCAAGTTTATGCTTTTTACACAAATTGACTTGCTTATAATAGAAGCACCTATAATATGTTGTACAAATCTGTGTTTAGTATTTGTGTACTATAAGGAACAAGAAGAGACTATATCTGTTGCTTATCGACACCTTTTTTTATGGCTGGGAATTCTACACATTGATTTTGATGCTATTCTTCAACGATGGCAATAAAACATTTATTAAATGAAAACGCAAGCAAATCAAGCATGAGAAACACCACGTAGCGTAAAATTGTTAGTAGACTTACAATTCCATATCATTCACATACTTTTGAAAACCTTTCTTTTCAGTTGTTGCATTTATCTCTCCGGACAAATCAATGTTAACATTTTCGCTCATTTTGTTAATCTTACTAGCTCGTTTGCGTACTTCGTTTTCCGAACTAAGGATGAAAACCAATGAAAACTTAGAATCTGAAGATAAAATTGATGAAAATAAAAACACACACACAACACAAAATTTCCGCTGAATGATTCAGAATAGCCGTGTGTCGTTCTTGAATGAATCCTTCAATTGAAGTCCTTCAGCTGTGTTCGTCCTTCATTCACTACTTCAGATAAAATGTAGCTACTTCTTAGTTCAGTTGTCTAGTTCACTCGACGTCGCGAAGTCGCGAACGATGAGACACGAACGAGCCCAGTGAGGAAGGATATTTCTTTGGGAAGGATAGATAATGCTATCACGCTCTGTTTTAGGTACTGAAGTAATTGTCTGTTTCACTCAATCTTTGGCTCGTTGCGTTCGGTCCTCTGGTTACCTATTACGATAGTTCGAGAACGATTTTAGGAGTCCTCTAACTTTTATCGTACATTGCTTGTTATACATAATAGCTAATATTGAACTAGGAAGGAAAAGGGCAATGTACAATTTATAAACACGTTTGTACGAGCTTGGATTTAAAATGAAGCAATCATAGTAAGCGACCTGTTTTCTTCGTAAACGTATCTTCTTAGTAGTTAGGTATCGAATGGAGAAATCATTTCAAATGAGCAACTGGACTTGTGAACTAGATGAGTGAAGTACTTCTTTTAATGAAAAGTTACGTATATATCTTTTCATTTTAGTGACACATTCAGCGCAAGCCTAATTCCGAATTCAGAGTTATTTTTTCTTAGTATTATTTTTTTAGATCTTGGCGTCGCACGTTTTGCATTCTGCCAGTGTCAAGAATATGAATTTTTAAGATTTTTATTAAAATCAAGTCAAATATGTCATGAAATCAGTCACGCGAAATTAGTCATAGTCCAGTCCAAGTCATACCCTAGTAAAGTGGTGGCGACTTTACTATAAGCTTCTACGGCGTTTTGCAAGTTTTTATACTAAAATCAAGTCAAATATGTCATGAAATCATAGTCAGTCACACTAAATTAGTCACAGTCAAGTCAAGTCATGCCCTAGTAAAGTTGTGGAGTTTTGAAAACAACACGAAAAGACATGTTTTACCACATTATATCACTTGCCCATACTCGTACATGTAATTCAACATTCAATGAATAAAACACCACCATTTTTAATCATTAAATCGCGAAAAAGCACACGTTTTAGAAAATAATAGAATGCAACGATATGATTTTTCCGTGTTGCCGCCAAAACTCTCAATTCATAGTTTCAGATTCAGAATTTAATAAAACCATGGACTTGTCTCAGTCGAGGTTACACAGTACCTTCGTCTATTAGTTACTCCGTCCACGGCTTGAAGATTTACACTTCATACTGACAGCACTAAGGCAGAAAACAGAAAGTGCGATGCCAAAACCATGAAAAACTTGCTGCTGTCAGATGCTGTTTTTTGACAATGACACAAAAAATCTTAGTTGTTGTTTTTAATAGTTCCTGGCCATGGATAGTAGTCTTTCAGCCGAATACATATTTCTTCATCGATCCTTCTTTCTGCAGTTAAATGAGTCGTAGTCACAGTCCAAGTCACAAACAGTAAGTCACAGTCAAGTCCAATCATGCCCTAGTAAAGTCGTGGCAACTTTACTACAAGCTTCTTCGGAGTTTTGGAAACAACACGAAAAGACACGTTTTACTACATTGTATCACTTGCCCACACTCTTGCTCGTAAATCAGCACTTAATGAATAAAACGCCACCATTTTAATGCATTAACACTCGAAAAAACACAAGTTTTGGAAAATAATACAATGCAGCGACATAATTTTCTCGCGTTCCCGCCAAAACTCCCCAAAAAATCCTAGACACAATCAGTGCTGCCAGAACATAACTTTTGTAACGTAAAACGTTACTTCATTACAGTGATTGAATTTCTATTAGCTAAATATGAGCAAGCTTCGTGCAGATATTTTGAGGTCCACTAAATATTTAGTGTACTAGTGTAATACTTGTGTGATGGTACGCAAATCTCGCACTTGATTGGTTTTATTTATGTGACATAGGTGACATTATAACACAGAAAAATGGGAGCCCTACTTCTTAGGTAATCATCATGTGGCACAAGCGTGGAGTTAACTCCAGTAAATTTTAAAGTTTACTGGAATTGACAATTGACAAACATAGTTTGTACTTTTTCCCGCACAGAACCAAACCCCACTCTAATCCCCAATCGAGTCAGCAATACGCAATATGCGTGTTTTTTTTCTATTGACTCATAAAAAAGCTGACTTGCAACAAAACACACCATCGAAAATAAAATTTTAATATATTATGTGCACAAAATAACGAAGTTATAAACATTTAACTTTTATGTTAGACATAGACAGGCACAATAGTGACTTATGATGTCAAAGTACATTGCGTAGCTAGCTTTTTCTAATTATGTGTAGTCGGTTGATAATATACGCGGTGTCAATATGTATTCAGCAGTTTTAAAGGGTTTGATTCCAACCTTCAAAACTTTTGAGCACTCTTTGAGAAGATCATTAATTCGAGCTTAGATAATTGTGTTCGGTGTGCGATGTCTGTTCCTTAATCTGTGACAGCGAGTTTTTTGTAATTTGTCATGTTGATAGCAGAAAGTTGCTAAAATTGTGGCAAAAATTTTATACGTAGGTAACGTTAAAGGTTGCCAGATCTAGTCAAGACGTGGCTAACTTGGCAACACTGCTTGGGAGCTTGTCTCACAAAATAATCACGGTAAATATCCAGTAATATATTAAATAATCATAGAACTATTTTAAAAGTTACCTACTTTTCGTTTTTTAAAAGTAACTATTGTCCTACCTATATTTAGCAATTGCATTGCAACACCGGCACCGACCTTGAAGCAAAGCCATGCCAAAGCCGCTGCGGGGCTATCATGTAACTTTTCGGGATCGCGATTCGGATACGAGTTGTCAAAAATAGACACTTGTCACTGTCACTGCCAAAACTCATTTGACCCTGCAGGGCAGGATGAAACGCCAAAAGGCCGACGGATTTGCTTAACTTAATTAAGGAAATCAATGCATTCGTTCGATAACGATAGCGAGAGCAATCCCTCCGTGATACTGTGAAGCTGTGACAGTGACAAGTGACATTTATGACAAATCGCAATCCGAATCGCGATCCCGAAAAGTTACATGATAAGGCTGAGGGGTCTTCAGATTGGGGGTTTTTTCCCCATTTTGGGGAAAAAGTAAAAGATTGGGATACTAATGGAAAAAAATAAAATTGCGGGTACAGTTTTAGGGAGCAGATTTTTTTGGGGAAAGTTTGGGGAAAACAAGGTTATCAGCTTTTCCATACACTTTGTCCAAGGTCAATTAACTTTTTGAATGCAACAGCTGTTTTTTTTTAGCTATTTCAAGGCTGGCCATATAGTAAAAGTTGTTCATAATGATGAGTACATTCATACCAGTCAGTATTAACTAACCTTTTTCTTACACATTGCATAATTATGTTATTCCGAGATATAAAGAAAAAAACTATAACTACTTATAGTTAGGTAAATACAAACCAAAAATATTTGGGGAAAAATCTTTGAAATAGTATCTTTTTGGGGAAAAAATTAATGTGACCTGGGGAAATTTCAAGTACTATATCTGGACACCCTGTGCCATAATTGCCAAAGCCAAAGACCAAAGAGGCTGAAACTTTATCTGTACTCCGTTTCATAAGTTTCTTTCCTTTCATCTGTATCTGTAATGATTGCAAAGTTTATTTTTCTTCTATTTGTAAAATTGGCGACGTCTATAGAAGTAGATTTTCTACCTACGAACACCAGCACCCAGGGGCATTCTCATGGTTAGTATTGTGTACTACTATAATTTATAAATGTGCTATAAACAAACTCATTATTTAGTTGTTTGAGATATTTGTAATTTAGAGTTTTCAGAGATCGTACTATGCCGGGGCTGCGGTAATGATATCACATATTCTACCAGCATAATAACGAAGATCAGTCAGTCTTCTCATTATTCCTACTATGACTCTGTGTTCAACCAGGACGAAGTTTTAATTCAGGTGGTGATGAATGACTTCTTTCTTCCTCTTGCCTTGATAACCACAAGTCATTCAAATTGTTTGGGGATTACAGAGGTAATTAGATTTGTTTATATTGCATTTATATGACAATATCCTCATTTGTAACTACTACAAACTGATAATTTTTCAGTGGGAAGTAGCTGATTCTTGGTATCCTGGTTATCGTTGGAAGCCGTGCGTTTGCCCGGATTGTGGAGCGCTAGTCGGTTGGGTGTTTGACCCTATCAATCCTAATCTTGTTGATAAACCTGAAACATTTTTTGGCCTCATCTTACCAAGCCTGGTTGGCGAGTCTTGTAAATATATTTTATTTTGGTGATATGGTTTGTGTCTGGGTTTGTTCGACTTTATTGGCATATTTGTGCTGTTAATTACCCATTAGTTACATTTAGTGTCAATGAATATATAGGCTCATAGCCTGTCACATTGATAATAAAAAAAATACAGACAACAAGACGTTCGCCTGGTGGAAAGCGTTACGCCTGTCACTAACAGTAGCAGTGCCAGAATTGTGAACTTGCGAATACAATCCTGCGCCACACTACTGCGCTCATCACCCTGAGATATCAGATGATAAATCTCTTCAAACCCAGCAATTTCTCTGGTAACATTGCCCTTCAAACCGGAACACAGTAATGCTTGCACACTACTACTTCTGCCTGGGCTTCTGACCCCAAGAGCGGTATCTAAGCTTAGTCAGAAGCCCAAGAGCGGTATCTAAGCTTAGACTAAGCTTAGATACCGCTCTTGGGCTTTTGAGGGCTGACTTGGCGGTTGAATAACTGGCAAAGGTGTGGTACTTCCCCAGGACTCTACACTAGAGTACAAAACTATTCAAACTATGCATTCAGTACACAAGAGGAAGTGTTAATAAGTAAATTACAAAAGTTATAAAGTAATTAATACCTTGTTATTCATTATCATTACCGGTTTTGCAATGAGGTTATGCAGTGGCCTACTCATTTTGTCATTATCTTGCTTCTGATTAAAACTTTGATTTTATTTAGGTATGTTGATAAGAAACTCGGGTACTGCTTCTGATGTGATATCAAATCACCGGCATACCTACCGTATTGGTAAAATAATTAATCTATCAACATTCAACACTTTAAAGATTATTTAACCTACATACTGCCTTTCTATTTCACATTGGGATTATGTATTGTTCATCAAAATCAATTAAAAAATAAGAGCATAGGAGATTTTAGCCTACACATGAAGGTAGAAGTTTCATCACTGGTCCATATCAAATGTCCCTACGCTTTTAGAAGTTGCACTTTCTGTGTCTTTACCCTGAATTCAATGGATTAAGAAATACCAGTTGATTTGAATGTTTTACTTGTGAGTCAATCAACGCCTTCATAGGGATTTTCCTGAGGGATTAGCTAGATTAGACTTATGTAAATGGGTCTTTGAGGCCATATCAGAAACCCAAAAAGATCCTTAAACAATCTTACATTGAATTTTGCCTCACCTTTCCAGTGTATGGTACGTCCACCCCGCTGATACTTTGGCTTTGCAATGGTTTCTTTACTTGTGCTAATTGATGCTTCATCAGAAGAAGAATACTGGAAGAAAACCTGAACCACATTCTTACTTATATCATGTTACTAAATGTTTCTCAAAATGAAGTAACAGCATTGTGGATGCATCAGCACAGAAAACATTTCTAAGTAATGCATAGATTACATGGGCTTCATACTTCTCATTAGTACTTATCGGTTAATATTAACCTTGTCACTTAGTAAATAGGATTGGGTTCTATTCACTTGCACTGTCACTTACTAATGCTAAGCACGAATTCGTACGTTTACACGAAAGGTACTAGTACTAAGCATTAGTCGGAAGCATTAGCTACGAAGCCTCGTGTAATCCAACCATTACCTTACTTTAAAATATTTAATGCTACTAATAATAATATAGGACTTGTTTTTGGAATAACCCAAAAAAGTTTTTGTATAGTTAATCATAAGATTTTGTGTCAGTTTGTTTGTTACATACCTCATCTACTTCATTATTTGGGATAATTCAGTAAAAAATCAACCAAAGCTGTCTATAAGTGCTTATATGTTTTTTTTTTAACCAATTCGAGCAGTGCCGTTAATAGGGCGGTGCCAGCGGTGCACCGGTCGCAGGTCCTGGAGGGTCGCAAAAATGAGCAGATCAGGAACAGGTTTTGAATACCTATTTTTCTTCTCAATGGCGCAATTATAGGTGGCACCGGGCGCACTTTTCAAGGGCGCAATTATAGAAGCTCGCACTGGGTGCATAAAAGGCTATTTACGGCAACGTATTAGAGCATAGTTAGCAAACCAAACCTACTCCTATATGTCAATAAAACATAATTGCACTTCACATGAGAGCTTTGATGAATGATGCCATCATCTATTCATGTGTCCTACTTTCATATTCCTTTGGTCAACAGTTTTGTCGCTGAAATTATATGGGAAAGCATCAAATTTACTAACATGTTTCTCCTTTCAGTTGTAAATTCCTTGGCAATTTCTCCTGGAATTTAATCACTCGGAAACCATGACAGCTGCAGTATCATTGTCACCAGAAGATAAGGAGTACCTGGCGCAGTGCGAGGAACAATTTAAAGATCGCTACACTGAGAAAGATGAAGAGTTCATGAAGGTCCATAATGCTGAATCACCGACACCACCAGTAATGGAGACTTGGTGGGTGTCTCGTAACCCAGATAGGAGGAACGACCGTCGCTTCAACAGACGCAGCCATCCCTATGATAGGCACAGCGACAAAAGATCAGGACACGACAATGAATATGATAATGATAGAGGACATGGACATGGACATGGACATCGCTATCATAGAAACTAATTTATTTATTTTAATAGAAATAATGAAATGAAATTTATTATTATAAACGAAATAATGAAATGAAATTTATTATTATAAACGAAATAATGAAATGAAATTTATTATTATAAACGAAATAATGAAATGAAATTTATTATTATACTATGAAATGAAATAAATGTCTTCTTTCTCAAAAGAATATATTCTCAATTATTATGGCTTGATTTACATTATAACAACTTAGAATTACATAATAAATCACCAATAAAGTAATGCGGCTACAGCAATCGTAAGATCGAAACCATAACATAATAAAATAAATATTATCAATTCTCACTGCTACTCAACAAGTCTACTTGATTACAAATTTATAACAATTATGCCCATAATTTAAAACCTAATATCTTGATGTACATTTTAAACAATAACAATGTCAAAATGACATATACAGACACACGTTATAATTTTGTTTTTTGCTCAGGACATTTAGGGCCTTTGAGGAGGTATGTCTGCAAAATCTATTTCATCGTGAGCCTTTCATAAAAATATATTTTCTAATCTCATTAATAGGAATAATAATATGTATGTACAGAATGAAAATTAAATAAGTCAAATCTGCAAACGCTGCAGTGATCAGGCTATGCTGATAATAAATAAATATATAAGATCAGATATCATGCTAACAATTACTAAGCACAATGACCATTACATTCATGAAGCTCTCTAAGATACTATTAAAGATTTACTATTTTTATAAATATTATGTCGGCTACTGATCTCTGTACTGAAGCATCACATCACAGAAATATTTTTATTGAATAAACATTTAATATTTCGTATTTTCTCTCACATAGATCTTAGTCTGTAGTTATATGTAATTATTCTGTAAGTTTAGGGTTGAAACGAATATAACTCGGTAGCTACGATTATTTGTGATATCACTTCATTATATTAAACAAACAACAAAATGCAACCATATTAATCAAATCACAGTGAAAGTGTAACATAAATTATGCTCACTAACTTAATAATTATTATGACGCAATACATTCAGACACAACGTAACATACAAAATCTACTTCACAAAACATAAATAATTATTACATTTTACATATAGGTAGATAACTTCACCGGCCCCTGCGGGTATATTCAGATGAGTATATCGGAGGCGCGAGCGCTCGCGGCGGCTCCGGCGCGGGCGCAGCCGCCGAGCGTCGCACAGCCTCTGTCGGCGGACAACCATAGCTAGACGCGCACCTTACTGGGCGTCTACACGTAACATTCGTTACATATACATTTCTACATAACATTGTTCATCGACCTCCTTTTTCGCAAAATTTCAAGTCCTAATGTTTCTAGACAAATGTGTACCTATCACTCGCAAGCGAAAGCGGGCCAAACTCGTTATATAGGACTAACATTTTTACGAATAACAAGGATGATGTTATTTAATCGTTACAAATATGTATTTTATTTCCTTAACAACAATGCACAATATTAATTGTATGAATTGACACGTAATCATGATGCGAGGGGCGGGCCGGGAGCTCTCGCCGCCGCCGCCTCTCCTTCCCTTACATACGAACGACAATTGACTAGGATTAATGCACTCGCTCGGCGGAGGCCGCGGGGCCCGGCGGAGGCCACGGGGCCCGGCGGAGGCCACGGGGCCCGGCGGAGGCCACGGAGCCCGGCGGAAGCCGCGGGGCCCGGCGCCCGGCTCAACACACGCCCCTAAATTCGGAGAAGACGAAACATTGGTCAGAATTCAGTACGTTTGACTAGAGATGCGCGCGGACGCCCCGCCGCGTCTCACGGAGCCGTGAAGTACAAAATCAGACTCATCGGTAGTAAAGTCGTAAACGTCGACTTGTAAAAGTGTCAAATGTTCGTAGCAAATTTCATAAGATAATGTAAAGCTTAGTTTGTCGCCTGAGAGTGTGGCAGGGGAGCGTGTGGCGTGTGGCGGCGCGGGCGGGCGGCGCGCGGCTCAGGTGAAGGTCCAGCACTCCATGATCTTGACGATGAAGTCCTCGCGCGTGGTCAGCGGCTCGTTGCCGTACGTCGTGCAGCGCTGCGTGCGCCCCAGGTACAGGTCGCCGTCCAGCCACAGCCCGAACTTGCCGCTGGAATCACGATAACTGTACGTTAGCCTCAGTCCTGGATTTGTCAATAGGCCGTGTATGCTGTGGCCTAGGGGCGGCAGCGTCCTAGGGGCGACAGATTTCAGAGGACGCTGCCGCCCCTATTATTTTAGAAAGGTACATCATCATCATCAGCCCGGAGACGTCCACTGCTGAACGAAGGCCTCCCCCTTAGACCGCCAGACTGTACGACAACCTGCCATTTACATCCACCGGTTGCCCGCGACTTTTACAACGTCGTCGGTCCACCTATATATATATATATATATATATGTATAGTGGGAGGCCGCGCCTACGCTGCGTCTTCCGGTTCGCGGTCGCCAATCAAGAACCTTTCTTCCCCATCGGTTATCAGTTCTTCGAGCGATGTGGCCTGCCCATTGCCACTTCAACTTGCAAATCATCTTGCAAACCTTGCGAGCTATGTCGGTAACTTGACGGTTAAGAAAGGTACATGGGGCGGCGGAAATAAAGTGGCCTACACGCATAAAAACATATAAATCCGACACAGGTCAGCCTCGTATCCACTGACTAAACCACAGAAAAGCGAAAGACCTAATTCTTAGGTTAGAACGGCTCTCAAAACAATATTGTAAACCAACTGTACGGAAAACCGCTGTCGCCAGTTTCACACATAATCGTATTGTCATTGAAACGTTGGTCGCGCATTTGAAGTAAAACGCTCGAAATGCCAACTTGTAACAGATTAAAATTGATCTTATTACAATGCGGTGTGGTTTGGTTTCCTACGCGTCGATTTGAATTGTCTTTTTGAATATTCAGAGTCTAAAAACATGTATATTGGTAGAATTGTCACACACGTGCATTGCTCGGCTAGCGCGACCCGTCGCTTTTCCGTTCTATTCACTTCTCTCTGGACTAAAATAATAGCGAACTCTAGTCGGGTCGCTCTAAGAACCTTTCTGATAGCTGCAGTGGATGCAGTTTAAAAAATAATGTAAGTTTATCTGAGAATAGCGTGCTATTGGCTGTATTACATTCATTACTAGCTGCGCCCCGCTGGTTCACTAAATGTTATTTCGGGCAACAATCTATCTCCATTCCGAATTTCATACAATACAAATCCGTTCAGCCGTTTTGGCGTGAAGTAACAAACATACACACACAAACTTTTGCGCGTTTATAATAGTATAGTGTGATAAAGAAAGTTTATTTTATGCACTTATTGTTAAATTGTATGATTGAATGTTTGCTGTTCCTTAATAAATAAATTAAAATATTGTTATCTAGAAAAAACAATTAATTATTTATCAAAGAAAGTTATGATGCGCACAGTTTGCGCATAGATGAAATGATTTTAATTATAATGTGTTACTATAACACTGACAAACAATACCTACCACAAATTGAATTGTCTCTTATAACCGCTAAAAACCAGAGAGCTTTCAATAAAAGAAGTGTACTCACTCTCCCGCGCCAATTGATATGTTGTCGGCGCTGCCTCTTATGAAATACATGTTGTCTCCAGTCCAGCCCCAGTGCTTGAACTTCGTCTTAACTGGAGGTTGATCTGAAAGGTTACAAAATTTATTAGATACTATAATGTGCGTTTGATTTTTGCATTTATATGTCGTCTCGTTCTGACCGCTTGACACAGATTCTTGTTCGATCTCGTTCGGGTGCGCTCATTCAGATTTTTCTCATCTCATTCTGTTCGTTCACTTTCGAAAAAGTTATCCGTGTCAAGGAATCAATATTTTGCAAAGAACGAGAATGGCAAAAGAATTGCCCTTATCCAGACAGGGAACGCGAAAAAATATCATGTCGCCGCATAAAAATTGTGGCGTTTTATTCATTATGTGCCGACTGATGTGCATGAGTGTCAAGCGGGCAAGTGATTTATACAAAAAAAAACAAATAAAAAAAACATTTCCAGAGTGTGGAAACACTTCATATAAAAATATTCAATAATAGGCTAGATGTCTGTTTTTGTTTTTATTGTCCTATTAGAATGTGCCCATAAATATAGCTGATTACTGAAAACAAAATGAAAATCTGATCAAACATAAGGAACTTATAAGCATTTTAATATCATGCTAGACAGACAGGAGATTATGACGGTACTTCTCTGTACGCCATATAAATTCTATTCTGACAAGTATGGACACACAGAGGCGTGACGTATTTTTTTGTTTTGTCGGAAAGGGACAGAGTTTTCTCTATCAAAAACTTTATATGCTTATAATATCAGAACATTAATAACCGACTTAAATTATTTTTTCAATAAACTTATTATATTTACTTAAATTCTTCATCAAAGCTATTGGTTTCAACGATTTAGACATCAGTCATCTACCCTATTCGCCAGAAAAAACCAGCTACATGATTTTTGCGTGTTCCCGCCAAAACTCTAGCAAGATTTTTCTATAATACGTCTGGCAGAAAAGACCAGATGGCGCTAGTGAAGGAGGTAAGGAGTAGTGAAGCTAGGAACCTTCTTTCTCGTCCTTGTGTTGGTCGTGGTCGTCGGGGTCGCGGCGCAGCTCGTCCGGCGCGCATTGGAACGAGAACAGCAGAGACTCGCCCGTGCCGTAGAAATGTTCCGAGGGGTGCAGCGCGCACGACGTCAGAGCGCCAAACACCTGCAATGTTACGGTTGTATTTTAAAGGTTGTCTATAATTACGCATTGCATAAAATTGCAATCTGCATTCCAAGCCGCTTGCCAAAGCTGGGGATTATGGCAACCAAGCAAGGGGGAGGACTAGAGCGGCCTTCGTCCAGCAGTAGACGAATTCTGGCTGATGATAAATTAATGAATTACTACAATTATTATCACACAAATTTTAATGCTTTTTGTTTTATTTATACGTTTAATTAAATCGGATACTCAGACTACAGTTTCGATTACATCCGGTGACCTTTTTCAAAGAGTGAAATCAGAGCCCGATGCGAAATTTTAATGCTGCTACAAACTGCAACTCTGTGATGCGATGCACCTTAGAGTTGCACACACAATGAAGAGTCGGGGCGGAAGCGCGCCTCTTCTAGCTTTTCTAGGCAATCGGCAATTGGTCAGCGCACACTGTCACAATCGCAGCACAGTGGAGGCGGCGTCGAGGTGGGATCGAGGCGGCGCGGCACGGGCGCATTCGCGTTAACTCTTCTACCACGCCGCCACCTCGACTCCGCCTCGTCTCTGGCAGTGTGCTACGCGCCTTCGTGTATCAGTAGGTTGTTTAATATATAGGAGCACTCACGTTGTTATCGGTGTCCTGTATGACGAGCAGCACGGGGCTGTCAACCCGCTGCATCTTGCGGTACATGGAGGCGAGCGAGAATCCGTGCTGGCTGGTGCTGAACGCCAGCTGCCACATATAGCCCTGCGCGCGGGCCGGCAGCACGCCGCACAACTTCTCTCTGCAATGCAACAACAGGCACTGAACAATATTGCAATAATATAATAATAAATGGCCTCTCCATCAACTTCAACATCCAAACCACGAGAAAAATAAAATGGTCATTTGAGTAGGTACATAATGTACGTATAACAAATGAGTTTTTTTTAATGTTTTTTTTTAAATTATAAAGTGATAACCGATGGGGAAGTAAGGTTATTGTATAGGTACATAACACACCTCCATCTACCTACGCATGTTTTGGTAAGGCGGTGCTCACACTGCGCTTCGCCAACGCCTATCTGTGCGGGAGACGCGTACTTATGTAGCACGACGCAAGCGAAAATCAACTAACATGCTAAAAGAAAACTGCCCAATAGGGTAGATGACTGATGTTTATATCGTTGAAACCAATAGCTTTGATGAAGAATTTAAGTAAATATAGTATGTTTATTGAAAAAATAATTTGAATCGGTTAATAATGTTCTGATATACGAGGGCGGCACTGAAAATTTCGGGAATCAAGGAAGTGACACAACATTACTATTAAAAAATATATTTATTGCTTTTCGAAGTATTCTCCGCGAAATTTGACACATTTTTCCATACGATGGAACCAATCATTGAAGCAACCATTCCATTCGGAAGTTGGGGTCTCCAAAATGGCCGTTTTGTAGGCGTCCACAGCTTCTTCAGGTGATGAAAATCTCTGTCCACGCAATTTATTCTTTATTTTAGGGAAAGTATAGAAATCATTAGGGCTTAGGTCGGGGCTGTACGGCGGATGGTCCAATAATTCTATGTTTTCTTGCTCTAAAAACTCTTTTGTTCTGTGCGCGGTGTGAGAACTCGCATTGTCGTGATGGAGGATGATGCGGCGGTTGCAGTTCTCTTTACGGAGTTCAGAAACGACCTGTGGCAAACAAATGCTAGCATACCATTCTGCATTAACCGTTCTTTGTCCCTCAAGAGGAATAGTCGTAACATGGCCGGTTTTGGAGACAAACGTGGCCACCATTTTTTTTGCAACACTCCGTGAACGAACAATTTTTGTTGGCTTTAACTCATTTTCGAACACCCAAACTCGTGACTGGTTTTTTGTTTCGGGTTCGTACGCGTATATCCAGGATTCGTCACCTGATACGATGTTGTATACAGCATTTGAGGATCCTGCGTGGAATCTTTCGAGAGTTCTGACGCACCAAGTAACGCGAGCCGCTTTTTGCTCTTCACAGAGCGAATGCGGTATCCATCGGGAAAACAACTTTTTTACACCTAATTTTTCATGCAAGATTATTTGTATTTGACTCATGCCAATGTCTAAAGTTGCCTGAATTTCGCGGTATGTCACGTGTCGATCTTCCTCAATCAGCTTACGCACAGCATCAACGTTTTCTTGGGTGACTGCAGTTTTTGGACGACCTTGACGGGGATCATCACTGAGCTTGACACGTCCACGTTGAAATTCAGCACACCAGCGATAAATTGTGGTTTTGGATGGGGCTTTATCACCAAATGCAGAAATCATCCGGTCAACACACTGTTTTTGTGTTAAACCACTTCGAAAGTCATAATAAATCATCGCTCTTGAATTTTCTCGAGTCAATTCCATTTTCATTCCATTTTCTCAACGACTAAACAAGTTTGACAAAACCTTGTGACAAGACCGAGAATATTTTTTTAAATAAATAAATGGTATTCGATTTTTAAAACCAAGGAGTTTTCAATTAAAAAGATTTGAATATGACAGAAACAGTGGAAATATTCCATTCCCGATACTTTTAGTGTAGCCCTCGTATGAGCGTTTAAAGTTTTTGTTAGAGACAACTCTGCCCCTTTCCCACAAAACAAAAAATTACGTCACGTCTTACTTGTCAGAATAGAATTTATATGGCGTACAGAGAAGTGACGTCACGATTTGCTGTTTCGCCTCTCTGTGTAGCATGATATTAAAATGCTTATAAGTTGCTTATTTTTGATCGGATTTTCATTTTCTTTTCATTAATCAGCTATATTTTTGAGCCACATTTTAATAGGACAATAAAAAAATACCAGTCATCTAGCCTATTGCAGCCGATCCAACAGCGGCTAACTATAATTTACAACATTTTACTTAATTTTACTTTTTTAAGCCACCGGCGTGCTTCACTAAAGGAAAACTCATAGTTATCAGATGAGATCAGTTCTCAAATCTTTGCTTGCCGTAGAGATTAATCTTTATTTCAGTTTTCGATGATCATAAATGCCGGGGCGGATTATCCAGGATTATCTATTATCCAAGCTGTATCAGTATTATGTTATCTATTCGTCATACGTGCAACCTGAAGTAGGTGTCAAGGTCAACGCATTGAAAAGCGAAGGCTCGTGCATCACTTTCGTACATCTTATTTGAGCCATGGTACACAGCACAGAAAGCATAGAAGAGTCGCTCTCATAGAGTTATTACAGCGCGTTTTGTGTCGATATTCCACTGTGGCGCTAGGCTCGATGACACGCGGGTCTGCGGACCTACGGGACCTACTGGCTGCGCCCGCGCTACGGCACTACAGATAAATATCTAAACATTATACATTCATGTCACATCACGAAATGAAATTTTTAAAAGGTCCTACTTAATTGTTCTCTTTTATTTTGTCCTTAGTCTAGCATTATTGTATACAATCTGTAACAGAAATGTTCAAATATACTGAAGGGTATGTGCCGTATATATACTCATCATTATGAACAACTTTTATGAGCCAACCCTAAAATCGCGAAAAAAAAGCTGTTCCATACATTTTGTCCAAGGTCAATGACCTTTTTGTATGGAACAAGTTTATTGTTCTCGTTTTTTTTTAAAGTTTAGCCCCATAGTAAACGTTGCAAATAATGATGAGTACAATGACCTTAAAGTTTTAGACATTCATAAAAAATAGTGGTGTATAGTCTATCTTTCAGTATCGTTGAACCTTTTTGTTACACGTTATATATATATATTGTCGTATATATTTTTGGTAATAAGGTTTTTTAATCTGTTATCTTTATCATCATACATTTTCCACCCACTGCAGAATAAAGAACTCCTCTTTAGAGAGCTTATATCTTTTCCGGTGCTGTGACAGTGTCATCCACTATGAATCACAAAATCTATCCGTCCTTCAACTTCTCATCCTGTTGCTAGGACCTCCGCTATCGCAATCGCGATCGCTAAGTGAGACTTATATTAAATCGGGTTGAGTGTTTCAGAACGTCTATTGTTTTGTTGGATTCCACTTTTGGGCAACGGCCCCCGACTTTTCCAGTTTTCCCAGGGTTTGAGCTGTTCTCGACGCAGAATGCTTACTACAATTTTAGCGTTTCCCTTTTAGATCATGTAAATTAAGATTTGTATTAAATAAAAGCGCTGCCTTTTCTGGACACTAAAGTTTGACGGCGCTACTTGATGAAAATTCCCACTTGTACTACCGTAAAACTGCAATGGAGCTAGTGGAAATAAAGAGTCGCATTAGTTCTAGTTCTGTAACGCATTAAATCGCAGTTACCGTTACAATAGGTACATTTAATAGGAAAAAACTCACAGTATACACTATATACCGTGTAAGACTAAGTAAAAGGTACGTACCTGTGTTCCATTGTGAATATTTCCGAGGTCCCGATGAGGTCCGGCGGCGAAAATTCCATGTCCACCGAGGCGCCGGAAGAATAGAGCGCTCGCCGCAACTCATCGCTCATCGACAGCACCTACGCAACAACGCGGTATTAGCTCTCGTTCGATCGGCACTAGGTATACTGTGTAGGTATAGGTATAGGCTAGTGTGGACTCAGGTGCGCCGAAATACAAAGGAACTACAATGCGATGTTTTGTTTGCTATTAGACCGAAGCAAGTGGCCTGCTGAACTCGAAAGACGGAAGTCTGTGACCGGCATGGATAGAACAATCTGTCCGCAGATATAAAAAAGTAGTACCTACATAATATGTAAAGTATAGCGCAGAAAATGGATGAAGCTGATGAAGAAACGAGCGAAATTGTAGCACCATCGAGGATATGAGAGATGGTTGGAGAGAGAGATGAGATATGATTGGAGAGAGTGGACCCGTTTTCTGCGCTACATTTCAAATGTATTACTTTGTTCATATCTGTGCTGTGTACACAATCTTTACTGTTATAATATATTTTAATAATATTTTAGACTTAACTATCACATTCTATCTTGGGTTCAGACTTGGGTTTATCTGCAACTGTGTTTACAGCTACAACTCTGTCTCTACTACAATTTCAAAATGTCTCTCCAACTCTTGTCGAAGATAAAAAGGCGGAACGGATGGCAGAAAAGGCTGGATTTTCCTGCCTTGTTAATTCCTCAGAATTCTATTAAATTTAAGTGAAAGTTTATTTAGGCATTTCTGAAATAATATTTCAATATCTCGACAGTTAATCGTCAGTTTATTCATTTTGACAATAACAATCGAAATGCCTTTAAAAACATATAGTATTTCTCAGGAAACTAAGCGTTGTGTCTATTAAAAATGTTTGAGATTGTCGATTTATCAAAAGGAAAAATGTACAATTCGTCCAGCTAGAACTCTTTGATAACTTGTGAGTAGCGAAAGCGTGACGAATTTTCCCCATCTTTGTTCTGCAAATGTGTCACGGCTATTATCTAACGATAACGTTCTCAAGCCGTGTTAATCGTATAGATTTTTAATTAGCTCACATGGTTTTATGTTGAACTAGTCCTTTAAATGTTCAATAGTTCCTTTTATGAAAAAAATCGTATCGTCATGTATTGTATAGAAAGAATATAATAAATCCCAAAGATAATAAAATTTGTATGAAAGATTGTATATTAGGTACTTAGTATGTTGTTCAATTACATAGCTGAAACACATTTGGATTAAGCCATTACATAAAAATTTGGGAACAAAAATAATAATAACAGAAGTAAGTACTATAAAAATACAAAACGTATAGATACAATTCCTTTTGATTAACATTTAATTTAGAAGACGTAAGAATACAAAAATGTATGCACTCGTTTCCATTATATTACCGCAAAGTCAATTAATAGAGTGGAATCGAGATTTAATTGGTAATGAAACCAATCAACTATTTAACAACCTTTGATAAGAAACCCAATCTAGAAAATTTAATATCGATTAAAAACATTGAATTTGGAAGCGTATAAGTCGTGCTTGAAAACGAGTCGTGCAAACCGTTTAGCGTGTTTTTCTTATAATAAAAATGCCTAAAACCTATGGGCTACCATCCGTCCAGATTTTCAGCCACATATCCGGACTTTGTCCGGCTTTTTAATTTGTATGGACTTTTTAAACCTCCGCCGCCGCATCGCACAGCGTGGCAGCAGCGGGGACGAGGGCAGTACGCGCGTGGTCCGTGCTTTGATTACAACACTAAAAGAAGGATGCCCACTTTCCATACATGCGTTTACCCCTGTCATTCGATTTTTTACCAAGAGGGTGTGTATTAATTACATGTACGTGAAAATAACTGTTAGTGCTTCTAAAACCTACGTAAATAAAAAAAGCTATGTAAATATGAATCATTTTCATTATCAGGGAAAAAAGTTATAGTTAAAATAATATTTGAGGTTATGATATGTATGTATGTATGCATGTTCACAATGAACTAAACTGTTGATACTCGGTAGCAGCTACCATTAATTAAGACTTATGTTACACAGTTAATTACAATAAATATAATATATCTGAATCTGATAAAATATATGATGAGAACGGTTATACTTGGACTTGACCGTGACTTATTGTGTGTGTTTTTGACAGTGACTAAGACTCATTTGATCGGAATTCCTCAAAAACTTGAAATGTTAAAATACTTAATACTGTCAAATTTATGTATAAATTGAAAAATCATTTTATTTTTTTCTACATATCCGAATTAAATTACGATTCGAGATTTGTAAAAGGTTTTTTTAAGCTATGCATTAACATTATATAGGTAGATAGGTAAAATCTGGGCATCCTTCTTTCCAGACTTTTTTATAATACTTATCCTATTTTTATATCAGACTGTTAGCTCAGACTTTTAAAATTTCAAGATGGTAACCCTATACATATACCAGATATTGACAAAAGGATGAAAGTGTAACGAGCATGATTTCAGTGAGGGGATGCGATGGTGTCGCTAAGGTGATTCATTCCCAATCTACAGTTCACATTCAACATTCACTGAAAAGTGCGAGACGTGCACTCTACATTTAGCTTACATATTACACAACTGGGGTTTGTATCTATTTAGCTATTTACAGTTTATACATTATTCATTTTGAATTAAACATCTTTTGACACGAAACACGTACATTTTAATCCAAGCGTTGCAAATGCAAATACTTTACTAATCATTATGTATTGTTCACATTCACACTAAAACTGATGTAACTCTAAAAACTAAAAGTTGTTTAATTCAACATTTACAAAACTTTTTATTTAAACTTGACTTGTCATTCTTTCTGCAAAGTGATAAGTCAATTTATATAGTACAGTAGGTACTAACTTATTCGTAAGAGTTGATGTCTAATGCTAAAGCCACTAACAAAATGCAAGAGTCATTATGCCATTAATTTGAGACATAATATAACAATAAAGTAAAAAGTTAACTTACAATGAAGTTTCCTCACGGCAACACATTATTCTCATAAAACCATTGAGCTAATATCTAAAGAGTCACAATCTCTAATGGAAACAGTCAAAAAACGTCCGAGTGCCGTTGTACATACCTATACGCAGTTCACAATTGTTCGAATTTAGACGTTATGTCGGTTTTATAGTGTTCAATGTATGCTTGGGCGCTTGTCTTATCGTAGTTCAAGTCGTTCAAAAAGTCGGCGCACTCTATAGCGTGCGCCAAGTTTTGGCGCGGACATTTTTTTGCACGTTTGTGACTCTATAGATATTAGCTCAATGCATAAAACACAATTTTCTACCTTAGTATATTAGCACAAAAAACAAAGACGCACCTGTGTAATAAATGAAATAACGCCAACATTAAGTTAGTGAACAAACGCTAGTTACACCTATCGTTCGCGGTACAGTAGTGATCATTATAAATAACAATGTAAAGCGTATTTAGGAAAACAACGATAATACAATTTTAGCTATGAGTTAATTAGATCCCAAAATGGTGTTTCAACTTATTATAACCTACAAATGCGGAGAATGACTAACAGACATTATATTTGTCGATATCATATCGAATATAATGTTTTTTGTTTTATCTCACCTCGCATATGGAATGGATTGTTCCCCGCCTGAGACCGGCGTGCCTTCCTCGGTCGCACGTAGAATGCACGGTTCCCCGTCTGCATATCGAATGCACCGTGTTTCTCCGCTTCACGGTAATGTTGAAGAAAAGCATTTCGAATCTTCGCACTTTTTCCGCAACTCTCCGCGCGAATCGACGGATAAAACGGAACATTTTTCGAGACTTTGTACGTATTATCCTTGTGTGTAATTTTTTAGATATTGATTTGTAAACTATATGTATCGATTTTTGTTGACGTTGATCTGTAGTTTTCAAGTTACAGTCGTTTAGTTAATTGAATCGGAGTATATTTTTAAGTAGAGTTGTCAATTTTTATATTAGATGATGTGATTGATGTTGTTCTGCACCGATTTGCTGTAGCTGTTACGCTTCTAAGGTTGTATTCCTCCGCAAGCCATATTGGCTGGTTGTTACAATGCAACTATTTCCCGAAAACTAGCATAGTGTTTAGTTTTTTCTTGACGCGAGCGTTTTGAAGCATGTAGGTGGCAGAGGCGCGGCGTCTAACGTACTGGCGGACGTCGGTTCTTGGCCAAAGAGGTAAACTCGCGATAATCGTGAATAATTGCGGTTATCTGCGTGCATTAAAATATGACAGTGAAGTAACAATCGCGGTGTTAGGCGGCGGATTACGGATTATATACTGTTCATAAGCCGGCAATAAATAAGTAAATAGCTGATAATCTTTTTTGTACTTACTTACCTACGTAACATAATATGCAAGGTAAAAATGCGTCACACGTTTCGCGTTTCACATTTTAAAATCATCAAACATCTTATGTTTATGTTTTATTTATTTACTCACGTTTAATTAAGTTATTATTATTCTTTCATATTCAGTTATTATTATTTTTAAGTTATTATTATTCTTTCTTTTTATTATTTATTCACGTTTAATCAAGTCGGTTACTTGGACTAGGTAATCTAGGTATAGTTTCAATCACATCCGGCGACCGGAGTGTCAGAACAAGTTTTTATAGTAAAATCTATTTTTTTTTATTTTGGTAAGTATATTTCTTCAAATTTTCCCCATTTTTCAAGGGGATCAACCAAATAAACAAAACTTAAATGATTTCCGATTCTGGTATTGTAATAGAGAGATATACCTACTTATGTATTTCAGTGTTTTCTAGTTATCTGTTTTTTTTTCTATTTTGATTATGCTGGATGCCACGAGAGTGAACTTCGTGTATTTAAGGAGTTATTTGGACATAGCTAATGAGTGGTCACCATATTATTATTAAAACTGACGTGATTTTGACGCATTTTTGTTTTATTTAATACGGGAATACTCACGTTTAATTAACGTGAGTGTTCCCGTATTCATAAAACAAAAATGAATTGTCACCAATTTGTAACAAAGAATGCACCAGTTTAATTTACTTATCACGAAATCTAATAAAGATAATTTATAACAAAACAACTGAACGATATGGTTTACGAGCCAGCCAGTCCTACATAGCCATATCTAACTTAATCCGACCCTAATACATTAAAAAAACATCAATAATTCAACAATAAAGATTGAATACTAAAGATAAGAAATAACGACGAAATTTTCAGACTCTTCAGAATTTCTAAGGCAGTTGGGTGTTTTAATACTGTTGTTTTATTGGTCAAAACATTTGTTATCATACGACCTTTTCACCACAAAGAATAAAGTTCTACAATTTTTTTGTCAAAATGTTGTTTTAATTTTTATACGGCGTACAACATAGAGCCTGAGGTTAGTAAATCATAATATAAGCATAATTAAAAACGTATTACAAAATATTGTGGACCAAAATATATTTTTGTAGTGTTTGGACCTGCAGAGTCCGCCTGGGGAAGCGATTTATGTACCACACCTTTGCCAGTTATTCAACCGGCAAGCAGTAGTTTACAAGCATTACTATGTTCCGGTTTGAAGAGCAATGTTACCAGAGAAATTACTGGGTATGAAGAGATTTAACATCTAATATCTCAGGGTGACGAGCGCAGTGCAGTGCGGCGCAGGATTGTGTTCGCAATTTCACAATTCTAGCACTGCTACTGTTATGGGCAGGCGTGACGCTTACCACCAGGCGAAAGTCTTGCTGGTCTCGTCACTTGATTGTATAAAAAAAAAAATCGCTTAACAATAATGACTCTCTAAGGCCTTGAAAGACGTTTCAAACATTTTAAAACCGGTCCTCTTTCGAAAATCAATACGTTCCTGATACATTCTACCTATATACATAATAACAATGTAATCACTAGATAATTGATAAATAATGAACACAAAAAGTATTGTGTTTGACTTGATCTACACTATTCTACTCTTATATCTCGTACTTAATTGACATGAACAAAAAAACGTAAGATTCTTTATTGGCTGCCAACATCCTAGAGTGTGAAGACTGACTATTTATATATAAGTACACATCAAATCTGTTCAGGCTGTGTTGAATAGTCGGACTAGACCTTGTTCACGATGGTCAATCGCCTCTCTCTTCTCTATTCATAGACACCAAAACGTTCTTGCTAGCTTTCAGGATATTCCATAGCTTAATAATGTAAAAAAAAACGCGAAAAAAATTTATCAGTAGTTCCATACAAAAAGTTCATCGACATTGGGCAATATGTATGGAACATCTGGTTTTTTTTCCCGCGTGTTTTTTAAAATGTTATTACTATATTTATTTACTGATCATTAACCCTACACGTGTGTTAATTTAATGACGGCACCGCACTGTATATGGTTAATCTTAGTTGTTGTCTTTTATTGCTGTACAGGAAACAATTCCTTTTCAAGCTCTCATATAACAAGTCAACTTTAAAAATAAAGTGTTTTGTTATTCTATACTTGCATCACACTGCAAGTCAAAATACCTACTTACGTTGTTTTTTGCATTTGGAATGCAAAAAACAAGTTGCACCAGCTCAGCTTCGTATTTCTAGAACATCTTATAAGTTTAGAGCGTAAAATTAGCCGTGATCTTTTTTTAAAGCTTTGTTTTATTTTTTTCGGTACATTCTCAGTCTACCGTAAAAAAAGAGATTGTCAATTCAGAGTAACCATGGAAAGAGAACAACTCGCTAAGAAGTTATATCCATGTACGGTTCAGTAGGTATTCTAATTTTATAACGCTGTTGAAATTGATCAGGTATTCGATCAGCACGTGTTAGCAACTTTAGAACAGGTATCACGTTTTGCATTATGCAAAAATGACCAAAAATTTAACGCTGACATTTAGCGAAAGTTACGTTCTGCGTCACAACCTCTAGGTCGTGTTAGAGTTAGTCTGTAAATGAGATAATCGTCCTATGTCTGCGTATTACGTCAACACACATTAACATCTGACCCCAAGTTTATTGATAAGAGCTCATTTTAATTGTCAGTTTCTATAAAAGGTACGACAACAATTCCAGAATAGAGATAAACAAACCTTGCGCTCATGGAAGACATGTGTTTCCATTGCCATAACGGAAGACCTTATCTCATTAGCGTTACTGGCACAGTTATCGAGGCTTAAAGGTAATGGATTGAATGAATCTGTGACCGCATTAGTGAAGCCCGCTAACGGTTGCCTCACCTTTTCCGTGTCAAAAGCCGAGGGCCTCTCGGCAGTCGTCGGCCCTAGATGCACCATTTCTATCCACTTCACTGTCTGCATTTAACCCAAACACGTTTCAACTCATGAAAACAAGGAAGTTTTTGTTGTACCGCGTCGTTTTTACAACACGTGAACGCAACGCACACTAAAAAAACACGAACGTCCACATCACAATCGCCACAAGCTACATTTAGAAATCACCCACGCGATTACAAGGTTTCGTAAGCGGCACTGAGCCGGCGGCACGGTGCGCCTCTGCTTATAAACAAAAGTGGTTTGAGTCTGTGTCTACGTTCCAGCAGGCCGGTTTAATGAGTATGATATGAATTATGTTCGAGCACTGTACGTGGAGGTGACGGCCGGCCGAGCGCGCTACGCGGTTACGAGTCACCGTTTTCAAATGTTTATAGACAGTCGTTCCGCCGAGAGGGGCGCAACAGAACGCCGCTGCACGGGAGGGAACTAGAAACAAAAAGAAAGGAAAGAGAGGCACGCAACTCCGCCACTACGCCGCGTTGCGACGCACCGACAGCAAAACAATGGTTATGCAAAAAACTGCATGCTAGTAACATGGCGATGTAACATAAAATAGGTGCGGGAAACAGCGCTAACACTGACCAAGCTAATTAACCATAACTAGTTGACAACTTCTAAGGATATACTGCTTGATTGCTCGTAGGACGAATAAATAAGCTGGTATTTCTACCGGCCTCTCAAGTTAAACTGGTCGCAAAACAACGCACAATGATTGAATACGGAAGTCAGGGTTTAGTAAAATTGGGCATGGGAATGCACATGATCAAGTGCAACGAGGTCGTCGACATTCGGACTTAATGTCAAAGGGCATTCATTATCTGCGCACCCTGGGCAACATCCGGGGTGCCGAAATGCTATCGAAGACTACTATCAAAATATTAACAAACTAGCTTGTACTTTAGAGAAATTGTTTTCTATGTCATGTACCAACTGCAAAATAAAGGACAGTCAAATGTTGACTCAGAAAGATATCAGACTATTATCTATTCTTTGATTTACAAACAAACTACTTTGAGTCAATAACTCCTGCAGTGAGTGAAGTCATGAAATTCACAAGTGATATCAGACACATCGCATTTACTTGTGTTTGCGTACAAATATTTAAATCACTAAGAAAACAACTTGATAGGAATAAAACAAATAGAATCAGTACAAGCAATAATAATCACAATCTACCAAAATAAGCTTGATTTACCTTTCTCTTTTGAAGGTCTTGAAAAATATGGTCTTTTCGAGACACGAACAAACTTTAGCGAGTTAAATTAACCGCCTCCACAAGGTTTTGAATTGCGGTAAGAGGATGCAGAAGTAACTCATGCACTGGGCACGTATTTACATCGTCACAGTTTTAATCCGGGGACCGACTGACACGTGTGCTGAATGCAATGCTCAAAAATAAATGCTCTACATCCCGGCCGGCGCGGCACGGGAAGGGACGCTCTGTGCCAGTCTTGGACGACGCCACAAAAGTCCAGCGGTACAATTAATCGCGATTAACACAACCGAAAGTAGTTACTGGAAGACCGAGTGGGACGATTACGAGCCGTAAAGTTTTAATTGAAACGTCTCCAGCGACAACATGCAAATTAATTGAGCACCATAAAGTGTTAGTTTAAATACGGCGACACATCCATTAGCCGGCGCGAAAACACTTGGACGTGAAATGGATACGGGCAATAATCCAGGCTAGGGTTTAATAAATACTAATTGGACGTTATTTTTGTTTGTTTTCTGTAGAGATGTAGAGCGACACTTCTATACATACTATTAGCGAAAAGTATTTTGCAGTCCATCATCGACTTAACAACGATAAGGTTACCAATACCAACCAAATAATGCACCAATCGATTTTTTACGTTTACGATAAAAAAAATACATATCACCGTAAAAGCCTATCCATCATCCAAAGTTACAAAATTCAAATGTAGGCGTCAAATTTATAAGTAGGTGGACGTGGAAAATTAAGCGGATATTGTAAATCAGTTTTTCCAAATTAGTAAACAAACAACGGAATAATCCCAGAGAATAGGGACAAGGCTGCCCTTGTCTCGTTACGCATTCAAACTGCCATGGTATCAATTGGTTCTCGAATGATCTGCGAAGAGGCTGCAATATGGCGTAATAGGTCGTGCATTTTATATACAGGGTTAGTTCTAGAAAATAGAAAATAGTTTATTTACCAAAAATAATACAAATGTAACCTTAATAAACTAAAATAAGTCTAGCCAATGGCTTAAAATATATTAATAAAGTTCTAATCAGTTAACATCCCTTTAAGGGCATATTCTGTTCATCAAAACAAACAACTTTTACTAAGGGGCCAACAATTAAATCGCGGAAAAACTATCAGCTGTTCCATAAAAAAAGTTAATCGACCTTAGGCAAAATGTATGGAACAGCTGTTTTTTTTGCGATGTCTATGTTGGCCCCATCGTAAAAGTTGTTTGTTTTGATGTACAGAGTATGCCCGTAAAAGGATGCTAACTGATTAGAACTAACCCTGTATACATATACTAACGCTATTACTTTATTTACGGTTGTAACGTAAGTTGGCATTCTAAAACGCCTAACAATGATGTTATTATTTAATAGACTTTACTGTCAGTAGCTTCAATTTTAGAGCGGATACACGAGGTGGATTCCCGGGCCGATCTTAACAAATTTCCATTCGACCAGTATACAATAGCAGGTTGAATTAAATTGTCTGCATGAGGGTTACGTTAGTAACGGATATGAATGCCAGCTATTGAGCTAGCTACCAAAGACGTGATTAACAAAGCCATTAGGAAAATTTTGAAAATGTTTAACGTAATAGCTCTATCAAATAAATGTCATAGCAAATTAATTCGACTCTGGTAATTGAAGTGATGCAATGTAACTAATCGAATGACCAATTCATAAAATGTTTGGTTCCTATCTAGTAATAGTACTAATAGCCTATGATTAGTAGCATTTTACTTTATTGTAACACTGACTAATTTAACTTAATTCAAAATATAATTAATTTAGATTTTAACTTATAAGTAGCCTCATAATATTGTCACGAGAGTACATACTTATTCATGGTTAACATAAAATTGCACTTAATTAGCAACTGTTTTAGCCTCATAATATTGTCACGAGAGTACATACTTATTCATGGTTAACATAAAATTGCACTTAATTAGCAACTGTTTAAGTGACGTGTACTTATTTATATATATATACTATGCAATGTACGTAATATAACCTACGAATGAGAAAGAAAAGTTATGGAGAGGTTGCTGCCGCCAGGTATCAGGCAAATAAGATTAATATAGGTACCTACCGGTATTTTGCCTTAAAGTTAAAGAGAATTGAATGTTTTAAAAGTACGTGACTTTTGTTTCACTTTGGACACTAGTTTTTCCTCAGACCAGAATCATGTTATAATTATCTGTTCTATTTTATCTGCTGTAAACTCGAAATTGGGAAATAAATAATTAAGTAAAACCTATTTGAGGCTCTTCAGTTTCTTATTATCACGTCGACAATACCAAATACTGTTAGCAGGAATCTTAAACCTGTCGCTATTTTTGCCAATAGGGTTTATTCAGCATACTTAAGCGGTGATAAATTATAAGCTGTTCAATTTAACAGCCTTCATTAAAATACTTTTACATTATTTACATTTTATGACTGAAGTTTAAACATTCGTTCACGAGTAGATATTGCCTATTCAGGGCCACTTTTCTACCTATACATTGTAGCATTTTTGACTATCAAACTTTTAATTTATTTTTAAGCAAGTCTGAGGATTAGGAAAACTTAGAATTAAGATTCTTTTAGAGGCTACAAAAGAAGCTTTGTCGAATGAATTGAAGAACACACACTAATAAAAAATTAAAAAATAACCTGTGTATTTCAGTATCTTACGGTATAATATTCGTACACATGGCAACGTGCAATTGAAATGCAACAAAAAAACAAGGCAAAATGCACCATTAAGTATACAGGGTTAGTCCTATTTAGTAAGCATCCCTTTAAGGGCATATTCTGTACATCAAAACAAACAACTTTTACTATGGTGCCAACATCGAAATAGCGAAAAAATTATCAGCTGTTCCATAAAAAAAAAGTTCATCGACCTTGGGCAAAATGTATGGAACAGCTGGTTTTTTTGCGATATTTCTATGTTGGCCCCATAGTAAAAGTTGTTTGTTTTGATGTACCGAATATGCCCTTACTGGATGCTAACTGATTAGGACTAACCCTGTACACGAGGCTATCGATGTCGTACAAGCCCTGTTCCACCCACTTTGACAAAGAGCCGACTCCATAGAAAACACACTATGTAGGCTGACCCCTCAAAACACACTTTACATTATTTGCGATTCACAAACAATACATACTTTTTCGTCAACTGCCATTTCAGATACTTTAATCATTTTGATGATAGACTGCGATGCAAGGAATACAATGCTAATACTCTCTTCTATTTTTATAATTTTTGTAAACGGTATTTTAAGATGTGTTTTGGTATTACATTAATTTTGATAGTTACTTTCGGAATGTTTTCTTCTGTCATAAATGCGTCAAGAAATAGTTTTGATTAAATGCAATCGCGTGAGGTTTAATTTCGAAGTAGGTAGGAACTGCAAAATTGCTCAACACCTACATAATTAAAATGCGTAATCAATTATATTATAAATATAAGGAGGAAGATATGTCATATCGCGCCCTAAAATGGCCCCGTGAAGACGGCTCTAAGGACTGTCTCGCCTGTCTGCGCTCACTAAATGAGACGCGCGCTATCCCTTTTGCTCTCATAAAAGTGCTATCTTCTTTCGCACTCCGACGCAAGTCGTAAACATGACGGCGCGGGGGTCATTTTCAAACGTCGTTTTATTACGCATCTTTCGTAATCTTTGTGCGTAATCATTAGAATTACTAACACACTAATAGGTACACATAAAAAAAAAAAAAAAAAAAAAAATTAAATCCAAACATAGGAATGAAACATAATTATAATAATTAGATTAGATTAGATTAATAATTTAATTAGAATTTGATTATTATTATAATTAGACTATGTTCTATATTATAAACACTTAAAATGTTATCATTGCATTGAATTCTTTAACTTTATCGGAATAAGCTTTATTTCAAAGACGCTTGTGTAGCAACATAAAACGTATCGTGATCTACATAGACCTCTACATTTATTTTAAATTAATGCAGCATAGATAAATAAGCCAACCTATGAATAATTAATAAACGACAGGTAAGTTTCCACAGCACGTTACGATGGTGTTTTCCAGTCCGATCCGGTTATCCGGTTCTATTCATCGAAAAAATTAAAACGTAAATAAATCGGACAGTACAAATAATACTACGCTTTATAAAAAAAAAATACAACCTACTTCAACTTCGAATACCTGGATGAAATCTTCATATTTTCTAGTAATTTTGATTTAAAAACCAAACTACTGAACCGATTTTGATATAATTTATATGGGACCACCTCTTTTGTTACATACTAAACAAAAAAAAAAGAATCATAAAAATCAGTTCAAAATTGGCGGAGTAATCGCGTAACATACATACAAAAAAAAAACGTACAGTCGAACTAAGAACCTCTTTTTTTGAAGTCGGTTCATAAATACTATTATTTACTAACTCAGATTGTTTTAGCTTTGGGCGCTTTGACGCAAGCAGAGCACCATGTGCGTTGGCTGTATGCAAATCAAGTCTGTTTGTAAAATATTTTGTAAGATTTTACTTGAGCGTGAAATTCAGAATGAAAAAATAAACAATTTTGTAAGAATACGAGTTCAATGAAACTCTTAAATATAAATTTTCGTGAGGTATTGTAAAGAAAAACTATCATAATGTTAAGAGATGTGGTGTTTGAGAAAGGTGTTGTTGCATTAGTGACAGAATTAGGTATTCAAGCTGGCTGGCTAGTTCTTACAAGCACATTTCTTGTGATCATGCTAGTCTTCAAAGCTAATAGCGAGTAGCTTATCCGCTAGTCGCAATTAGTAGGAATAGTGCAACAATCAACATTGCCATCGAGGTACTGAGACCATAATTGCTCTACCATCAGAACGCCCAGAACTCATCGCTCACTTGCTCTCATCCAGAACGTCAGTCACATCACAAAAGAGATTGACCAGACCTAATATAGGTCACAACGGTGTTGCCCATAGTGTGCCTTTGCCGTCCATTTACAATTATATCGTTACTGTGACTTTTTGTTATCGTTTTCCGATCATTGTTAATAACTATGACATACGGTCAAGGTTTTACCACACCATTTGTGTATGCGACAAGGCTTACAATTAATTTTGATGAGATATTTCTTACATTTGTTTTTATAAAGAGACGAACTGTGGTTTTGTCCGGCAGAGGCCGGTGTCATCATTTCATGAAATGGCACTATTTAACTACCAGCCGGGCCCATACGACGAGAAAACCCGTAAGAAAAACCGTCCGGTTTCGCCCGAAGGCGATCCATGCATACATTTTGTATTAGGTCCCGCACACCGTAAGAAATTTCTCGAGACGCCCGTCTCGCTCGCACCAGTTAATTGTGCTCAGTGTGTTACGGTCGTACGGCTCCGGACCGGTGCCTGACGGAAGCCGTGCCGAATACGTGTGCGGACAGGCTTAAACGTAATTCGAGTTCGTAGGTAACTATAATATCTGTGTGTGTGTGATAGTAGAAGCTGTGGTGGCCTACAATATCAAGACCACTTAGCCGTGGTAGCCTAATCGGGAGACCATTCGACTTGTAATCGTAAGGTAGCGGGTCCAAACCCAAGCCCGTCGCGTGACCCCAACCACTATCTTTCTTGGAGAAGGAAAACATCGCAAGGAAGCCTGCAAACTTCCAGAGAATAAAATAAATGGCGTATTCATATCCACCAACCCGCAACTGGGCCAGCGTGATGGATATGGCCCAACCGCGCTTCGGGAGTAGGCCTAGGTCCAGCAGTGAACTATTAAATACTGATCATGCCTATGTTATATTATCTGTAGTGCAGTACAATTTTTACTAGAGTTCGTATTGATAGATGGAGGAATGGTACAAATAAACGACAAGAGTTAATCTTTATTTATATTATTTTGAAGTACCGAGATGCAAGCGGTGTTATCCGCCTTTATTTGGCTGCTGACTCAGCCAAGAGTATCTCCCAAAATAACATAGCCCCGGATGCGAGGAAATGTATGCAACTACATTGCACAGTTTTGACAATAGAACCCTAAGGCCTTGTTAGTAAGTAACCCGATTTGCTTACTACTGGTTCCAGATTGTGATTAGGGATCTAAAAATAACTATGATTAACAAGGAAACAACTTGTGTACCTATTTAAATATTGACAAAATACCTCAGTTTACTCGATATTCATTCCATTAATAAAACGTTTTGTATTTAGCTAGTATAATGTCAGTAGTACCTAGTTTCAGGTTTCAGAACTTTACAATTATATTTTTATGATTATGATTATATTATAATGATTGTTTCTTTGTTTCCCTGGGATATTTTACATGCCATTCAAAGGCATCCATATTAAATAACCCGATGATTATTGCTCTGGGAACATTGTAGCAGAAATAATTATATGTTTACGATTGTAGTTTCATACATAGTAATATAAATCACAGATCATGTCGATTCTGGTTTACAGATCATCTGAATAAATACGCCCGCCATTTAATTAAAGCAGGATTAGTTAAAGTAGGATAAATGGAATAGACAGACACGCTGTTTACTCTCTTATCTAACAGGACTATAGAATCTCATTCTTTTTAAAGCCACGTGTGAAAAAATGGCAATAATTTTAGAACTGTTTAGACAACAGATTAAGAAACGACATAGAAAATAATACAATGGGATTAAGACTCGTAAGATTAAATGTCTTATTTTTTATGAGTAACCCCATTGGACTGCTTTAACATGATCAGTGTCATTTTCATCTCTTTGTTTCAAGAAGTTCAAAACTGTAAAATTTAGTTTAGTAAAAAATATACTCGTAAATCAGAATAACATTTATCGACAAGTTGCAACAAAATGCAATCAGTGAACTTTCTGTTTATCCAAGGCCAATCAGTGTCACTTGATATTTTTCATTGTACATTGTACATAAACCTAACAGTAATTACTAATCCTTATAATTTATTCTCATATGAAACTTAACTTAATCGTATGTTGATACGTATTACATTCCAAGATCAATCATCTAATAAATATAAACAGTTTTTCATTTAATTCTAAGTGTAGGTAATAGCGACTTCAAGAAAATAACTACTTACACATAAACCATCTATAAATCTATAGTGCACAAACAAAGAGTCGGCTAGCCTATCTTTATTAGCGTCACCGGTATTACATCGAAAACATAATGATAAAAAAAACTATAACATTCATGTCATAAACATAAATATAGATTGGCAAAAAAGTCTTGAACCGGAAACCTTTTTCGCTCCTGGCAATACTGAGACTTTATTTTAGCGCATAAGTACTACAGGGTTGCTAGTATTTAGAAGTAATTACTAAAGTTGGCTCCCCTTTTAATTTCTACTCTTCTTTGCCAAGCTATGTAACTACCAGTAACATTCATTTTCGCGTCTAGAGGGCGGTGCATGGCATTTCACTAGTAGTGCTTAAACGCTCTTTATTACGAAACGCAGGTTCAGTACGATTTGCCTTGCCATAAAATATTGCTACGCTCAATAAAAAACGCTTCCGTCGTCAAATCAAAGTTGCTAGATTAAACATGAATACCACTAATTCATCATTTCTGGAAACGTGACTTTCGATGTTTTGTTTCGGTCTCAGCATATAAACTCTTGTGCAATTTGTCATCACAAATGTCAATGTTTTTACTGTTTGTTTAATTAGTCGACAAATATATTCTAGGATATCATTGAACTCGTCATTTGAACTTTTACAATGAGACCAAACCTGAGAGCGCTAAAAATATCAGTTGTTCCATAGAAAATGTCATTCACCCCCAATGAAACATATTACTATGGAATATGGATCAACTGATTTTTATTCGCGATCTCAATGTTGGTCCCTTATTTAAAGTTGTTCACAATGACCAGAACAACGTCATTCTCTAGAAGAAATACCATACAATACAATGTCATTCTATAGAACTATATTGAATTAATATATATGTCTTCTAACCGAGCACCCGCTTTTAATTTGTCCCTTAGAATGCTTTGTATTAGTTGAAGCTACTGGATATGTTTATGCGTTTCTAGAATATTTAAGTTTTTTTTGGCTTTGGCTAGTCGTATTGCACCCACGGCGTCGTCCGAGCGTTAGTACCTCAGGCTGTGGTTCCTCCCCCAAAGAGTCGCCGAGCGCCTCAGCCTGGCTCTTCATTATCGAATATATTTTCACGTAGGGCGCCTTCAGCAGCTACGCATCACATTAGTCCATCATTCGTGTGTCTTTTGTGTATTGTTGCCAGTGTACGTATCTAATGTTACCAGTGTATAAAGTCACTAAATAGTATATTGTCGCATTTCGCGTGTTTCTGTTTGTGAGCTTAGATCTTCTAAACGGATTTGGACCGTTTTCACTATCTTTTAGAGAATTTCATTCGGATGGTGCACCGTTCGTATGTGTATTAACACTTGTGCGAAACCGAAGCGGTTCGCTAATATCTCATAGTATGATGCTTTGAGCTTAGGGCATAACTATGCACGTATGCACATATGCACGTGGCTTAGTGGTGAATCTTTCACATGCCTAATTCTACCTACTAGATCAAAATGCCATAAGTGCTCTTTTTATTCGCCCACCAGACAACTTAGTAATCATACAAAATGTCCAAAAATACTGCACATCAAAGTATGTGTTGCCGCGGTCAAAGCACAAAAGTAAACAGAAGTATAACACTCCCGATTGTTACAGCAATTTACGTCTTATTTCATTAAACTTTAAAAATAATACAGCGTAAACTGAAAGACGAAAATACAACGTAAAATGCAACTTGAAGACTTAAAGAGCATGTAGCTTCGCTTATCAAACTGAAGCTCAATCTATCAAAATTTTGATTTGCATCAGCGGTTTAATTGATATACGTATACATTTAATATTGACTTGCAGTTGCTATTCGCTATCTATACATGTGTTATCGTCTGATCGCCGTTATCAGCTCTATACGGCTATGACAGATAATTTAGGTACGAGTTTATTACCCGCAATGCACTTCTTATCTTCGGGTCGATAAACAAGCCTTTTGGGGGGTTGTTTATGAAACACACCGCCAAAAATAAAGACATTTTCACAAATACATTTATAAGGAACATCACTAACTATTCCGTCTACGTCGGCGTCGTCGCCTCATGCTAATGATGTGACGTCATATGCAAATATCTATACCTGCAGTGCCAAATACGGTACTCGACATTGATTTAGAAATCGGAAAAAAACATGTTCAATGTGTACTGTATGTGGAATGTGAATGCAAAAATCATTGATAAAAAAGTGTAACAAAAGCCTTGTTAGTAAAAATGAGCGGCCCAAGTGCTAATACCATTTCAAATTAATTTGTTTTAGTCGTTGTATAACCACAATAGATAGATAAGTCCCAATGAAAAACAATACAATAGGCTAGATGACTGGTTTTTTTTTATTGTCCTATTCAAATGTGGCCCATAAATATAGCTGATTAATGAAAAGAAAATTAAAATCTGATCAAAAACAAGCAACTTATAAGCATTTTAATATCATGCTAGACAGAGAGGCGAAACAGCAAATCGTGACGTCACTTGTCAGGACGCCATATAAATTCTATTCTGACAAGTAAGGTGTGACGTCATTTTTTGTTTTGTGGGAAAGGGACAGAGTTGTCTCTAACAAAAACTTTAAACGCTCATATATCAGAACATTATTAACCGATTTAAATAATGTTTTCAATTACCATACTATATTTACTTAAATTCTTCATCAAAGCTATTGGTTTCAATGATTTAAACATCAGTCATCTAGCCTATTATGGACGACAACAGACAAAGAGAAAGATTTTGTCCATCCGTTTTGGTCTTTGTATATGGTTGGTAAGCGTTTCCATTTAGGCCTCTTTTTGAAATGGCACTAGCAAGGGTCGGTAACAATAGTAAGTAACAATAATTTATAGTGGCAGTGAACTCACCTCCCAGGATTCACGTGTGATATCGGACACATCGCCTGTGCTGCCGGTCCGGTCGTCCTACGAAAAGTAATCAATGATCAAACACTAGGTTAATTTTAATTATCAATTAACATTTACAGCATCTCAGCTTACCAGTCTGATAAGACGGTAACTGATGGTAAAGATAAGTGATGTAAAACTGGTGACATTGAATCGGTTGATTTAAGGCTGTTGTTAAAATCGAAAGGAATATTTCTGGTCGTTATCTTGATTATCTGTGAGGTGAAAAACTGCCACATAGTGGCACTTAATTAAAAATATCGTAGTCTAGACGTCGCTCGCTTCGCACGCTAGTATATGCGCATATTGTATTAAAATTAAACTGGGAAGTCTTTCAGGGACGTTGAGGTGTAGAATGTATTAGTTTTTGTACCCCACCTTGTTTTCTTATTGATTTTAGCGCAAATTGTGTAATGTTCGCTAGTACGTTAGTACGATCATTACACTCTAATTAAAAAACGCTCCATAAAGTTTGACAATCTGTGTGTCAAGTCGCGAGTGAAACGGTCCCTCTAGGCAAGCGTGCTCCATCGTAGACCGCATCTTCGGTTAACATCAGGCTAATTAGCGGTCAAACGCCAGCCTATTACCGAATAAAAAAAGTCAAAAATCCTCTGCGATCTTATCTGTGTCCCATCTATCTTGTCTATTTGCGGCCTTACCTAAAATAATCTCGATTCTTTTAGTCACTGCTTAAACTTGTCTGTCCTTTTCTAGCACGTGCAACTTCACGTCAGAGAGAAGATGGCAGAGCAACTTAAGCAGTGACTAACGGTTGAAAAGTTTTTTTAAGTAAGGCCGTTGATGTCTTACTTCTCTCGAGTGAGAAGTTAACATGTCAATGTGCCCCCTTCTGAACTGTTTAAACGATTACTTTGAACTGTTTTACTTTCCCAGTGAGAAGGTAACAGTAAACGTTGTTGAATAGATTAGGTTATCGAGAGTTTATGAATAAGAGAGTAAATATTTAATCATGTGTACACACACAAGCAGAACAATTAAATAATAACGAGCGGGACGTATCCACACCCATACATTTTATACAAATGGAAATGTTTTGCTTTTTTTGCACAGTTATGTAAGGTAATTAAATATTACTAATCATCGATTTAAAATCGATTACGAGAAAGAGTGTGGTAGCCAGTCTCTACGAATTAACTATCTAAAATATCGGAAATATTTCAAGTAAATAAATAACTTCGATAACACTGATTTTTGAACAACTTTTAATGAATTATTAATGCGTCTAGGATTTTTTTATTAACGATTCCAAATCGCGATGAGTTTCCGTTATAAATATTAATTAGCAGTGGGTAAGCGGTAGGTCAAGTAGAAGGCTGTTAGTGTATTGCGTTAAAGTATTGTTTTACAGTAACTCGCTGTTATTATTATTATTATTATTATTTTACGTGCCTGCGGGGCTAAAGTGGCTACTTTAGCCCCACTTCCTCCCTGCAGCGGCATGTTAAAATCGTATACACACCACGGGAGCAAGTAAAGAAGCCTCAGATCTCATGGTGACAAACATGAGATCTGAAACATTCTTTGGTTTTGCTCCCTAGGTGGGGGTAATCTACTATTATGCAATGGAGTGAAGAGGCGAGCGATACGCAACATGTTGATAAGCATCACGCCTGCCCATAACAGCAGCAGTGCCAGAATTGTGAACTTGCGAACAATATCCTGCGACGCACTGCGCTCGTCACCCTGAGATATTAAATGTCAGATCTCGTTATTCCCAGTGATTTCTCTAGTAATAATGCTCTTCAAACCAACATACAGTAATGCTTGCACACTACTGCTTGGCGGTTGAATAAATTTAATGGCAAAGGTGTGAACCAACCAACAAATGTTCACAGAAAAAATATACAACCGAATTGAGAACTTATTTATTTTAGAAGTCGGTTAAAAACGTAACGCGACAAAATGTATGGAATAACAGTTTTTTTCTTGGTTGGCCTCATAGTAAAACATGTTTACAATGATGACTACATTAACCTTTTTTAGCTTAGTAATACCGTTCCGCGTAACCCTGTATATCCAATAATGTTGACGCCAATGGGGCGGCACAGGCAAAGCTAATCTCAGATGGTGCCACTATCGCTGGTGCTTGTCTATGATGTATATTTTGAGTTTATAAACTTTGATCGTGAAAAACACAGCGTTATCTATATCTGCTGATTTTCCAGGAGATATCCTGTAATTTTTTAATGCATAAGTTCATCATAAGTTTTAAATGAAAAATTATGTAAGTACATGCATGAAAAAAAACTTAACTTAGTCTACCGACAGATCCTACAATTATTTGAACAATCAATACATTAAAAAAAAAAATTACAGAGACGATTTATTGTTTATTTCCTAAATATTATATGTAGTTTGAGAGCAAAACAACACAAGCGATAATGCGCCACCTAGTGGGATAAATAAGCAGTGTGTCTCAATATTGTTCTAAAATATTTATCGTATCGTATTTATATGAGGAATTACCGATGTATTTTAAGAATTTACGGCACCTAAGGGATATGCCATCTTTGTCATCTTATCATCCTTGTCTTACTACCCGTTAGGCTATTTCTGTTGTTTTTTTTTTCAATCAGACTTATTTTTCCATTTCTCAATACTCGCATAAATGAAACATTTTCTTATTACATAAAAATGGAAAACAAACAGCTCTGTCAATAAAATAGAAAAATACAACAATTTAACGTACTTCCTAAGAATCGAACTCAAATTCTGCGTATCAACTCAATTTGAACCATAAAATAATAATGTTAAGAGTTAGAAGGTACCTTTTGTCCAGGTTTAGGTTCGTCGTCATCCCACTCAGTGTCGCTATCAATGAGCTCTAATCCCTGAGCGCTGACGTCACCGAGCGGCCCGTACCTATCGGGCACCCAGTGCGTTAGGAACTTGAATAGGTCGTCCACCCTGCAACAAAAGAGGTCAGTCAGCTGTGTACTTAGTTAAACAACAGTTTTCCTCTCCTGAAAATACTGTGGATTATGACGTCAATCGGTGAGATTGTCCAATCATCTTCCTCGGTATACGAACAGGGTTGCAAGTATAATTCATTATTAGTAACAGTAACCCCCTATATCTACTTTTTTTGTCTAGCTATAGTACATTTTGCATCTATGAGGATTGAGAGGGTTTGGTTTTGTCGTCGTCAGCCATAAAACGTCCACTGCTAGACGAAGGCCCTTTATAGAGGGGTGTTGCCATAATCCCCACGCTTGGTAGGCGGCTTGGGGATCGCATAATGGTCACCACCGTTAACCAAGAGGACGCTGTTTCCCATTCGTTTGAGTTACGGAAGCGACTTAGAGCGATCATTATGGCGTCGGTTGCGTCGACTGAATAAGTGCGGTACGTACCGATTCCTGGGCACTCCGAACCAGTACTCGGGCTTCATGCGCTTGCGTCCGTAGGACATGAGCGGCGTGGTGCGCGGCAGCGGGCGGCCCGCCGGCTTGCCCATGCGCAGCCGGAGGTACAGCGGCGGGTCGTCACTCGCGCGCGCCGGCCGCGGGATGAGCTCTGCACAGGGACAATATCATCAGTAAGGTCGTGTCTTCATAGACAGAAATGAACTAGAAAAAATAACTAGGTGCAAACCAACTTTGCTATAAATTCCAAAAACTTAAATGCTATAAAAAAGGGCCGCTAACACCTATAGACATTGATTAAAACAGATCAAAGTCTGCCCCTCAATCTGTAAAGAAACCAAGCGTGCCAGTTTTTTTTCTACTTACTAATAAAATGTTTCCCTTAACTCGGCCAACCTTTTTTTTGGATATTTTACAGCTTCATTATTATTATCATTATTTGCCAGGAGACTCCACTGCTGGACGAAGGTCTCCCCTTAATATGGAAGGGTTGCCATAATTCTCACGCTTGGCAGGCGGCTTGGGGATCGCAGAATGTTCCCCACCGTTAACCGAGAGGTCGCTGCTGCCCGTCCTCCGGTGGTTCTGGATGCAGTTTTAGAACATACCCAGGTCGGTCTTTACAGCGTAAATATATACGGCACAATTAGGCATTTTTTATTTTAATTCTGGTTACGTCCGGTACCGATAACGGAGCGCAGACTAAATAATTGCACTCGTTATTGGTATCGTGTACATTGCACTACCTTCGACGCTTCTTTTGACACGCGAAGTACATACACTCGCGTCGTCTATTTTGAGCAATATCTATAGCCAGGCCCAGATTGTCATTGGCGACCATCAGATGATGATCTTGCGAAACGCCAACTATGAATAAGAATTAGCTTAAGTACCTACTTGTATTCCATAGATTATACAGACACTGTTCTCGTGATTGATCATTTTAAACAACTTAGTAAACTAGTGTTCTTAAAGTCGTTGACTTTTCCGAGTAGACCAATACCCTTGAGTTTTCCTACATCTGTATGAAATACGTGGTATACGCTATATAATTTCGTTTCCTACTAAGAAGTACCGGAAGTACCGTCTTGTCAGTTTTCTTATGATGTTTTATAGTATGAGTTTTAAATCCGTACTTACTATCAAAGGAAGCGAAGAGATCGGGCATGTCGTCCACTGAGACCATGCTGCGGTAGTCGAGGCGCGGCTGCGTGGAGCTACTCGACGTCGACTTGGTGTGCGACCGCCCGAAACCGCCCAGCGAGCTGCGCCTACGCATCGAACACAATATTAGTGGATTAAACAGATCAGTTTAAAACTATCACGGTTATTCATTACAGTTCTATAATTATTTACGGGATTAATTTTTATTTATGGTCAGTAACCATGATTTTTTTGTGAAACGAGCTCCCGATATTTCCACACAGTTGCATGCACCTTCTTACATGATGCATGCAACTGCACCGAAACATCAGGAGCTCATTTATATTGGTACGGCTTTCATAGAACTGTTAACAGATTCATACTGCCTTCTGTAGGTCGTCACAAGAAATGAGAGCATTATAAAGGTTATGTACAAAATGTTCAATGACAAACGGATCTAAAACGCTAAACGCGGTAAGCGTTAAGCGTTTTGCTAAAGCGCTTCGGCTTTAATTGGAATTACAACAGTGTAACGATCTCTCAGATTAGAAAAACAAGGTTGCTTCTCTGATCTGATAGTGATGACATATTCAACCGATGTTCAATGCATATTACAATGGGGATGTCTTCATTATACATTGCGATATGACAGAAGCGCGACGTGTCACACCGTCTGCTAGAACTGTAGTAGTAAAATGCGATGGTGGTTGTTAGGTGCGCTGCTCACGCATGTTACACAGCACAAAACTAAAATTTTGTTACTGTGCCTTCAAACAAGTCGCAGCCATCTTTTATATCAGAATTTAAATTTGTGCGCATCGTTATCGTATCGACCAACGAGAGAATGGCTAATGTTAAACGAGTCATATTTCCTAGTTTGCCGTTGAAAATTCTGCTGTACGTTATACCATATAGAGCTCACATCGAACATCTTCTGGGCCCAAACATAAAACATGCTTAAAACTGCCTATTGATAAAAACAATGATTTAATTTACATTCCAACCGCAGTGATAGCACATATAGAAAAAGGAAAAGAGGTGTGATTAACAGACTAGCTTTTAAGAGGGAACACGGTCTACGATTCCATATCCATACAATGTAGTCCCCTATTTTCTCCCTGGATAATGCCTCTAGAGCAACAATATTTTTTTAATAAATCCAGGTCTACTGTAGACATGTCTCTGTTAATTCCTATTTGTCAGCAACTAATTGCTAAAGAAAATATAACCGTTCAACAATCTTCGTAGTGATTTTTGGAGAGAGAGTAGGGAAATACATTTTCATCACACTTGCTCGTAAAGTGGATCTTATTACATCGGTTTTAGGCTCATAATCCAAGCTATTACGCACGCGTGCTTTTTACTTTACATTACAGCACTTGTGCTATAATAGGTATAACCCGGTAAAGTCAAGTTTGTACGTGACTGCAATTAGACGTATGTATACGAAGCACTCTTAATATAGCCGGGTAATATTTACAGTTTTTTTGTAATACCAACAAAGAGTTCTTATGCCGCTGAAGTAAATGTCAACCTGCGCGCGCATTGCTGGTTTGGGCGCTATTTTCCGCAAATGCTTGTTGACGTTTTCGCTGTGCGGTTGATTATTATCAAAAGAAGTTTGATTTTTCCTCGCAAGTGTGATGAAAACAGTCGTATGGAACTCTTGTGCTATGTTAGTCATTACGCTCTCGGCTTCCTTATCGCGCTCGCCTGCGGCTCGCGCGCATAATACCGCCTCTAGTGTAATGACCAACATAGCACACTTGTATCATAATGTACTATTGTATGGAGAATCGCAGACCGTGTTCCCTCTTAAAGACTCACAAAATCCTAGCTTACTTAATATTAAGGTAAGAAAAATAGGTTAAGAAAGCAGCAGAGAAGGAAAACAAATTGTAAAATTTCCACCACCTGTAAAAAACCAGCACAACATGTTTTTATTCGTTACAAGTACATTATTTTCACACGCCATCTGTTCTGTAAGCTAAACATGCCAAAACACGTACAGAGAAAGGGTGCCAATAAGAGAAAACAATGTTTGTGTTTAATGGAGACAAATCGACAATCACTAGTTTTCCCGACTTAGTTTTAATATAATGAGGAAGACGTAGTGACTATGAGATGACGATGGCCGAGGCTGATTCTGGAAAACCCTGTCTATCTGATATCCAATATCAAAAAGAACACACGATATCGTCTGCCGATGACAGCGCATATTTTCTTTTTGTGCCTGCGGGGAGCGAAAGGAACCACTTCCTCCCCGCAGCGGCAAAATCGTATACACACCAGGGAAGCAAGTAAATAAGCCTCAGATCTCATGTTTTATGTATACATGAGATCTGAGACATTTTTTACTTTTGCTCCCAAGGTGAGTAATCTACTATTTCATTATCAGTTTATTCGATGTCGGATAGTCATCTTGGATTGCAGATACACTAATAGGTCACTCAGAATAAAGGGCCTGGGAAAGATAGGATCTATAGAACCACTAAAATCTTCCTAACACATATACAACATGCCAGCACAGTTTCTTTAAGCAACAATGAACTTTGGTCCCGCTTTGTTCAGTTCCAAAATTCACAATTGTCGGACAATATACAATAGAAATAACAACACATTTATGCCGGTGGTATGCCTAATTGAAATAGGTGATAACAAGGAGGATAAACGGTAAGACCACAGCGCCATACGTGGGTGCCATCAACTTTTCTGTTCAGTTAAGTGAGGGAGCCAGTTTCGCAGTTTCTAAACAAAAGTGGTAGCTTCTAATCAAAATACTTAGTTCCCCCATTTTCCCAACTATACAGATCAGTTAGTCGCACTAAACTCGTACTTGTAAATATTATTGTTTTGGGTGGAACCGTAACAATCAATTAAAAACGCAATTTTAAGAGACCTATTGACAAAGCCGAGGTCGCAGTTTCAAATGTAAATTTGGTATTGTAAATAACCAAAACGGCAATAGTCTTATTGTTATTTCAATGCTAGTATTATAGTACATAATACCTTAGAGTAATAACACTTAGAGTGAAGTTCCATTCAAAATTCCGGTCACTGTGAAGCCGAAAAACTATGAAAATGTGTAAAGTGTGTACTTTCTTTGCCACGCACACAAGCGTTCAAAAAATGTTGCAGATAAATAGACCTTTTCGCCATTAGTTAGGAAATTGAACAGAATCCAGTAAAGAAGGTATCGTCATCGTGCGAAAAACAGATCGAGTACCGTACTCGGCCTACTTGAAATTGCTTCACTTAGCTTAGGCCGACTCGGCTTCTAAGCCTATTATTTCTATATTGTATATATAACTTATAATCCCGAATAACGGTAACTTGGATAAAGTAATTCAAAGGAAGTGGTATAATCCATATAATATAATTAGTGACTAATCAGGTGATAAAATGAAAATTAATTTCTATTTTTAGACAGTAATCAACCACGTCTAAATTACTACGAATACTGGCTTATCTAAGGCATTAGTATAATGCCACTGCGACCTATATTCATAGCAGTATCAGAGCAAGGAATATCAATTTTTAATATGAAGCAATAGAGGTATTTTTTTTAGTCTTGATGCATACAAAACTTTGTTGGTAGCGTTTTTTATATACTTGCACAATGGGAATCCACACAGCAATATTTTTCCGCTAGGTGGCGCATCGCCGATGCGGCCATAGTCAACTGTCAATCTCATATAATTTGTTTTTGTTCTACTATTTAATGGGTTTTACTCTTATTACACGGATTACCAGGGAGAATCTGCATACATAATATACTGGTTTGTACCAAAAAACTGTCAGATTTTCCGTTTTTATGCAATTCATTCAGTTAGTACGACGTAATATTGCCAATTTATTGATAGTCACATTATCCGGACTCTACTGTATTTCTTTATACAGTAGAATCCGAATTGTTTAAGGTTCACATTAGACAACATTAAGTATTCTTAGATTCACATAGACAGTAAATTCATTCATAACTTATTCTTGAGAACATTCGTATGACGCTGTGGTCAAAGTTCGTTCCAAAGCCGTAACACATAACAGTAGTTGGCACATCGACTGGCGGAGCGTGACGTCACGTACCCCGATGCGGACGACCCGTCCTGTGCCGCCTCTTCCGAAGGGGTTTTACTCAGGAACAAACCGGTACCGAACTCGACAAGGTTCATTGGCGAACTGCGTGCGTCAAATTTGTATTCCGAGTGCAGTACGCCAATAGACAAGCGGGTTCGGTACGCGATCCGGTTAGCATCCACGGTAGCAATGAACAACATGTTACGATTAATTTCGGTTTCTCGAGCATGTGTATATGTGTGTTGCTTATCAGTTTTAGTGCAATAGAAGACTTCCCATGGCGTAAACACTCGCAGGCCTAGAATGCGCAACGCGTGAAAATCTCAACTGTTTTTGTCACGCGAAACCAGGACAAGGCTATGAATATATAACGCTATACGCTATACGTCGGATTTTCGCATAACACTAAGTAGACAAACTTTATGCGCGACGTGCGTGCCAGGCCTGTACGGTACAGGGCAAACAATTCAGACAATGCATTGGCGCTATTCTGCTCTTTCAAATTCAAGCATCGGTCAATGACACGCCCATTGCTGATGTCGTTACCTTGAATCGGCCAATCAGCGCTCATCACCGGATGAGATGCGTGCATCTGAACCAGTTGTCTGAACTGTTTAAATAGTGAATTAGTTTTAAATTTAGAAGTTATATTTACAGCATGTGAAGTCGTTTTAAGTAAATAACGTTAAAGTATTTGCAAACACAAACGAAGCAAATATTCGTCGTTTGAATGGTAGTGTTAAATAATCGGATTACAATTATTTTGGGTAGCATGGCATAGATGTCAAATGCCGCAGATGCTGTATGACTTGTTAATACCCAAGATGTTGACGACATATTATAATGTAGGTGTTAGTGAGCATTACACAGATAAATTGTAATTATTAACAATATTTATTTCATTACCGTGTAGATATGACACTCATTGCTAACTTTATCGGGCGATAAAAATCTTTGTTTTGCGTTATCATTAGCACTGTGCTATTTTTCACAATGTTTACCACCGTGGTACCACGTGTAAAATACAAACGTCGCAATGCAACACCTCAGACGCATACAAAAAACCGCGAAAGTAGTACGTGTGCGCTTTCACGTCTTCGAGTTTCATTGACCTAGAGCAGGGGTCTCCAAACTTATTAGCCTAAGGGCCCACAGAAAAGCAAAAGCCCTACTTCTTAGGTAGAACGGCTGTCAAAACAATGTTGTAAAGCAATTGTATGGAAAATCGCTGTCGCCAGTTTCACTCTTATTTGTATAGAAACTACGACGAAAAAATGCCAATCATTGGTTGCGCATTGGAAATAAAACACTCGGTTATGCCATTTTGCAACAGATTGAAATTGATCTAATTACGATGCAATGTGGTTTGGTTTCCTACGCGTCTATTTAAATTGTCTTTTTGAGTATTCTCTGTTTAAAAACATGTATATTGGTAGAATTGACATTAAGCGCATTTGCACTTAATGCCGGCTAGCGCGGCCCGTCACATTTCCGTTCGATTCACTTCTCTCTTCAGTGTAAGGCCAGACTGACTGCTCCACAAAGCTTCAAGGGCCAAGATCTAGCTAGCTTATCAGATTAGCGGGCCGGATTGGTGGTGCTCGCGGGCCGGTCTTGGCCCACGGGCCGTAGTTTAGAGACCCCTGACCTAGAGCCTAGACATAATGTAGTCTAACAGACATATAAGGCCTATTTCACCCCGAGGTTGTTATGGTTACCCTCGATCATGGCGGTGAAATAAGATATTGAGAACAAAGATAGGCGAAACGCGAATCCGTAGCCACGCCCACTCTTGACTACCAAGCTCTGAATACGTATTGTCAAATAAGGGTTTAACTTAAACCTTATGCATACAAGACTGTCACATAGACTTGTTATAGCACAAAATGTTCTCTGTCTCGATTTATCTATTCTCGTTTAAGTGATATGCGCTTCTTACCAGCGAGATGTAATAAATAAATAACAGTGGTCATTTTCACACAGCGCCATCTAGCCCCAAACTAAGCAAAGCTTGTAATATGGAAACTAGATGGAACAATTGTCTATGTTTGTCACATAAATGTTTGCCCTGGGTGCGGATCTAACCCACGCCGGCGCCGTGCAGCTCTGAAGGCAGACATGCTACCAACTGAGCTATAAAGCAATAAAACAAATGACGAAGCACTTTACAGTTATTGTGATTGGTATAGCCTATATAATGCTTTGTAAATAACGATTTTGTTGTTACTTTAAGTTCTGGGTGCGCTGCAGAGGAGACGGGTAGACGTTATCACTAGAGCGTATCGTACGTCTCATTACCATAAAAGAGGCTATGGTTAAGATTGAAATATAGGTTTGTTACAATTAGACAGCAACTCAAATCAGTGTCATATCTACACATACACTTTCCCATACATGAAAGGCCTTAGTATGAAATGTTGGAGTAGCATTTAATCCGTCTTTTTTCATTATCCATCGATAAAAAAAAATTAAGAAAGGAAAAATATAACTTAATTAAAGCGAACGAAAGACAAGAAGAAAGACAAGGTAAGGACAAAAAAATAATATTTGCTTGCTTGCTTCTCGTTCATTAATAATGGGGACGGCATCTTATTAACAACCTTATATAAGCCTCGGATTAGTTAATTTATCCTAGTCTTTTTTTTTGTAGCACAGACAATAGTTGTGGATAAAAACAAAAGACGGAATAACGATTCCAAGGTTACTTCACGTTTATGAATAAGGCCTATGCAGTTTACAGTGACGTCACAGCGCTTACCTGTTGAATACTTTAGAGAAGACGCTGGTAGAGTTGTGGCTGTCCGCGGAGGTGGGCAGCGAGTCGCTATGGGAAGTGTTGCCGCCGGGAGCCGCCTCGCCCGTCAGCCCTTCGACCCACGAGAGGGGGTATGACAGCCGCTTAAGCATCTGGTAGAGAAAATAACTTTTGTTAAATCACACTAATATTGTAATGCGAATGTTTGTCGGTGTGAATCTGTATGTTTGTTACTCCTTCACGCTGAAACCACAAAACAGTAGATATGTTTTGTGCTGAAACGGTCGAACAGATTTGATTGAAATTTGGTATACAGGTAGCTAGCTTATACCGTGGAATAACACATATGCTACTTTTTATACCAGTAAACGCAGATGGAATCGCGGGGCGCAACTAGTAAATAAATAAATATTTCCACCAATATTTATCTCATAACAATTTAATCGGGACTGAATATTGGGTACAATTATACGGCTCCGCCGGAGAATGTCCCATTCATAAAAAGTCTACTGCATGCGAAACGTCTCATTCGCACAATGTCCCTTTCGCAATATGTCCCTTTCGCATAATGTCCCTATCGCAACATACACATAGTACCATGTAAAGTGTGATGAGTAACAACTTGTTACTTACAAGCTGTGGTCATTCAATTAACTATGCTATAATGCTCTCCATACATTATGAAGAATGCACCGGTTAATTAGGGTTGACCCTAAGCCAAGAAGGTCTTATTAAGTCAATTATCTTATTAACTTCGTGCCTGATATACTCGTGTTTACATGTCAAAGGCCAATCCAGACTATCCTTGATTAAGAGTAACGTAAAAACTATTTTTGTTTAATGAGTCTAGTGTTTTCGTTTAAAATTACTAAGTTCTACAAGGGTGAAAGAGTTCGGAACTACATGGTCTATTTTCTCTCTAAAATATTGTATTATCGGACGGCTAGAAACTCGAAAAATCGACATCGTTTAGAGGTTGAAATTTTAAAAACAGGAACAAAGAGAGTTGATTCCACTTTTATAGAGCGAACTACTAATCAGTGGAATGTGCTGCCAGAGTGTTTCCCGATAGACACAATCTTACACTGTATTCAAGTCTCGATTATAATAGCAAAATATATATATATACAACGTGTAACAAAACGGTTCAACAATACTGAAGGGTATGTATGTACTCATCATTATGTTTACTTTTACTATGGGGCCGAACCCGAAATCGCAAAAAATTTACAGCTGTGTATGGAACAGGTGTTTTTTTAGCGATTTCTAGGTTGGCCCCATACCCTTCAGTATTGTTGAACCTTTTAAATTTTTCGTTACAGTTAGTATATTATCTGTATTTTTTTTACTTTATATGCTTGCTTTTGACTGCCATCTCGGCTGATGTTAAACGAAGATGCAGTCTACGATGGAGCACGCTTACCTAAAAGAAACCTAACGGAACGTATTATGTCACAAATGTGACCTTTATTTGAAATTGGGAACAGAGAAGTACACAAACTTTTTAAAGAAAAATTCAACCTACATACAATTAACATTTACTATCTCCTCCTTTTTAAAGTCGTTTTAAAAATAATGACAGATGGACAAACCTTATTCTTCTTATCGGGTTTGTTAGCATCGTCCTTCTGAGTGCCGTCGAGGGAGAAAGAGACAGCAGCGGCCGACTTTCTTGGCGCCCTCTCGTTCTCTCCTAAGGGAGGCGCCGACAGCGGGGGCTCGGCGCGCGGCAGGCACACCGGGGGCACCCACTCGGCAGACAGAACGATATCCGCGTCGCTGTACACCTGCGGGAACAAGAACTACTCCCAATCATAAAGCAAATGATGGTACCAATAAGACATTTGAAGAAGAAACTAAAAGCGACGCTAAAGCTAGCGTCGAAATAAATAAAAAACATAATTAAACTAAAAGACATCAAGAACTTGACGAATATAATTATGCTATCACATGAATACGAAACGGAAGATAGATCGGTACAGCAAAGAGTACGAATACAATTTAAGTACCCGAAAACATGACTACAATTTATAGGACGCTAGCAGAAAAAGATAGAAAGACAAAACTTTGAACAAAAACGAGGAAGGGATAGAATCCTAGGAAACCACCTTACACATAGAAAAGATTGCCGAGTAATGTCGAGTGCACCCGATCACCTAGAAAGAGACTCCAATAACAAATGACGATCAAGGCACGCATCCACCAATCAGGATCATACGCATCGGATTTGATAGGATCGCACCGAATTCATACATACTACTTATAAAGCTATGATAAATTGCCACAGATTAGTAAGTCGTCAGTAAGAATTTGGTGCCGTCCCATACGTTCAATGCGTACGATGCAGATAAGGGACGTGTACCTTCATTGCAACCTATCACCACTGTAGACACTTCAGCATTGCACCATTGACCTCGCACCAGAAGGTCGCTGTCCCTCACCTCGTCGTGCGAAGAGGTCGTCGACATGACGTCCGAGCCCCGGCGGCGAGCTACGGAACAGTCTAGATGCGACCTCGCCTCGAATATGCGACCGTGGAACTCGCACTCGTCGGCAGATTCGAATATCGTCTCTATATCGTGGTGGTAATCTTCGTAGATCAGTGATGTGAGGCTTCCCTAGAATTGTTATTGGGCGAACAGTGTTAGTCATGGAATGGTGTCATTTTTGTGAGGGAATGAATATGGTGCTAATAGCGTTGTTTGACGTCCGTTGTTCGAGATGTCATCATAAGATTAAACAGGATTAATCAGGACGTACACAGACATAAAATATTTGAAACTGCGGTATCGCCTAATTTCTTGGGTTATTCACCAAAACTGGACGCGAGGGGCTGGACATGCGTGTGTTCAGTTGATGAAACTCAAAATTGGTATGATTCGTTATTTCGTCATCTGGACACGCGTGTAGATTCTCGTGATAGTGATTCTTAAAATAAATTACTCACAAGTTTTCGCCAACTGGACACGAGTTGATATTTTAAATGAATTCAATACAAAATACATTCACGCAGACCAATGTTTTGGATCATTCGCGGTAGAGTATTAGATGTATCGTGTGTGACATACATTGACAGACAGACCGCCAACTAACGAATGTTGGAATTAAAACATCTTTGCCCATCAATTGGCTATTGATCATCGACGACAATGTTCAAAAAAACACGTTCCATCCGCGGATTAATGTATTCAGAGTCAGACCGATTCTAAAGAACCTCTCTTAGGAAAAAATATATACAGCAACCCAGTAGTATCAGCGGTTCTATTTCTTGGTTGTACGAATGGTATCTAGACACCTAGCGGCAGCGTATTTTAACAAATAGTACTACGCACAGAAGGTTAACTCCCATAGAAAACACATCTGTACCTACAATCATGTCATATTCAGTACAAGGTAATTTGTATTCTATTTGTATATAATAGTGTCGATATTCCACTGTAGTGCTGAGCCGCGCGTGCAGCAGACTATAGCGACGTCAACAAGCCAAGCGCTACACGTAGTTATAGGTGTATATACGTTTAGACGCGTCTTGTATGGGAGAGTATCTTCCCTGGTTCAACGTACTATATTCAGACTTCCTAGTTCTATAATATGAATGCACTTCTGATGGTAACCAGATAAATTACTGGGTATGAAGAGATTTAACATCATATATCTCAGGGTGACGAGCGCAGTGCAGTGCGGCGCAGGATTGTGTTCGCAAGTTCACAATTCTGGCACTGCTACTGTTAGTGGCAGGCGTGAGGCTTACCACCAGGAGAACGTCTTGCTCGTCTCGTCACATGAACGTAATAAAAAAAAATGAAGATATATAGAACTAGAGGCCGCCCGCGTACCCCTCCCCCCCCTCAACCCCCCTTGAATGAACTACCCAAATATCAATTTTCATCACTCGGAATCAAAAACAAAGAACTTATCAAACAACATTTCCCCCCCCCCCCTTTCCCCCCCTTTAAATCGTCCTTGTCAAAAAAATCATTAAATCAGCATTTTTTATTTTAAATGAACTATTTAAATCCAAATTTTCGTCACTAAAAGTACAAAAAGAAAGGACTTTCATACAAACGTTTCCCCCACCTTTTGGGTCGAATTTCGAAAAATCCTTTCTTAGTACACCCTACGCATCAAGACGAATACACCGTCCAAATTTCAAGTCTGTACGACCAGCGGTTTGGGCTGTGCGTTGTCTGTCAGTCAGTCAGTCAGTCAGTCAGGACAGAGCCTTTTATTATATTAGATAGAAGATAGATAGATTATACTTATCTGTCTAACACACTTATACTACACTAGAGGTCCGCCGCGACTTCGTCCGCGTGCGGAAGAAGTACGGACCGCTCCCAAAATTCTCCACTTTAAATCATTCCGAGCAAACTCTACCAACTCTACCGACTCTACCGACTCTACCGATAGATTTTATATCCTCATTCTAAACACAAAATTTGAAGATCCTAACTTCGAAATTGACAGACTTTCATCCGCTATTTTACCCTCTTAGGAGTGGAATTTCCAAAAATCCTTTCTTAGTGGATACCTACACTTCACAAAGAATACACCCTCCAAATTTCATGTCTCTAGGACCAGCGGCTGTGCGTTGATAGCGCAGTCAGGACTTTGAATTTTATACTGATTATATAGATACATACTTTCTTAGCGTTCGCCGGCGTAACGTTGAGCAGCGGGTCGCGGATGTCGATCCCGGAGTCGTGGTAGGACAGCTTCACGAGGTGGTGCGCGTCGTCCGGCGGGTCCTCGGCCTCGGGGGCTTCCCCGCCCTCCGAGCTCTCGGCGCGGGACACGGACGCGGGCACGTCCAGGCTCTCGTCTTTGCACTGGTCGGCGATTGACGATACCTTGGGACATAACAAAAAGTTATTTGCGTTGTCATAATGTTCACCCAAATTAGTTGTGGTCTAAAAACATTTTCTTTTCGAATACGTTTCCGGTTGGCCACAACCTGACTGTTCAGCAATGGTTACAGTCTAGTTACTAAATAATAAGCTTCAATGTCTTTGTAACTGGCGTGCATGATTTCGTGCGAGATTTCGTTTCTGACGGCACTTGCGCGATGTTGCTAGCGAATGGTCAATCAGAAACAGATTACAATTACAATATCGCGCGCACGTCTACTCTACTCCGAGCCTCGCAGTGACGACATGCGCCCACCTGCCGAACTGGTGTTAGTAGACGCCGTGGAGCTGACAGCGCCGTTCTCTGCTCACGTCTGACAGAGCCAAGCTAGTGTTTGGTATATGTACAATCAGTCAATAGGGTTTAGGTCAGGGGTCTCCAAACTACGGCCCGCGGGCCAAGACCGGCCCGCGAGCACCACCAATCCGGCCCGCTAATCTGATAAGCTAGTTAGATCTTGGCCCTTGAAGCTTTATGGAGCAGTCAGTCTGGCCCTTAGACCAAAAAGTTTGGAGACTAGACTTAGGAGATACGGCCACTCGAGAAAGAGATGAGTCGATTATACCATACCTCGCTGCCTTGATCGATGGACGACCTGTCTTTGCTGGGTATAGCCCAGTGATGGTCCAGTAGAGATTTCCGCCTTTCTTCAGTTGTTTGTTGCTGTGAACCAAATGACTTGATCATAGATTATAGTACCACATCTAATAATAATTAGGATAAAATTATTAGACTATTAACTAAATCAGATACTCCGACTATAGTAAAAAAAAAATTTTTTTATTTAAATATTATTATAGATTGTGTAGTTCGCTTCTTGAGAGATTTATAAGTTAGTTTTTGCGAGTACAGTTCGCTCGCGCTAAAAACCGTTCTTTTAGCTGCCATAATTTGAATTTTAACGGGTGATAGAGTAAAGCCTCCCTCATGCGGCTTGCAGCAGCGGCCGCGGAATTAGCCGCTACCGCAGGCCGTGGGTGTGGGCTTTACCGTTAGCTCCGCGATCATCACTATAGCCGCGGTAGTGTGCAGGCCTATACACATTTTTTGCCGGTCGTATGTTTGACGCTACATTATTTATTTATTTACTACCTGCGCCCCGCGGTTTTACCCGCGATTGTTAGGATAAAAAGTAGCCTATGTTTTATTCCTACTTCTACCCCAAATGCCGCTCAGCCGTTTCAGCGTGTAAGAGTAACAAAAACACACACACCGACAAATGTTCGCATTATAATATTATAGTAAGAGTAGGAGAGTTATCTTTCATACCAAGCCTGGAATTAAAGATAACTTTCAAGTGAGGCCGGAACACACTGGCAGCGGCAGCTTTTCAACGTGGATCTCAACGAGTGACTAGCTATCCAACCGAGTACCACTAACTACCACGCTATGGTTTACTCACGAGGTTCTCCTTCACCGGCAGCTCAACCGCATTGTCGGTATTTGAACCCACGCCCTGCGGCGTGCGAACCTAACTAACCACTGAGCTATCCTTGCTTAAACCAGTATCTTACCTGCAAAGCTGTGGGTGTGACGAGCTCCCGCTCGAAGGCCTTGGGGAAGGCCGCGCCGGGGCGGTCGTCGTTGTCGCCGGAGCCGGGGCGGTCCTCCCCCGCGCCCCCCTCCTCGCCCTCCCCGCCCGCCGCCTGCAGCTCGGGGAACGTTTCATCCTGGAAGCAAACATTTTTTACTCAATAGAAGAAGGCGTAGTGATAACATGATACTAGGTGGAAAAACGACACCTAACTATAATAAAATATACATACAATGTGTACCAAAAAGGTTCAACAATACGGAAGGGCTTGTATTATGTACATATCATTAATAACAACTTTCACTATGGGGCCAACCCTGAAACCGAGTAAAACAAACAGCTGTCCCATACAAAAAGTTCGTATTGTTGATTACTGTGTTCCGGTTTAAAGGGCAATGTTACCAGATAAATTACTGGGTACGAAGAGATTTAACATCTGATATCTCAGGGTGACGAGCGCATTGCAGTGCAGCGCAGTGCAATTCTGGCACTGCTACTGTTAGTGGCAAGCGTAACGCTTACCACCAGGCAAACGTCTTGCTCGTCTAGTCACTAGATAGTACTAAAAAAAAACCTTTTTGTTACACATTGTATATTAGCCGAACACACCCGAACAGGTTTCTACCGATTGGGGCTCAAAACAGTCGGCCCCGAGATCGCCCTCCAACACGACGGCTTTTCCTTTCCAGCAATTGTCCAACTCAGCTGTTGGAAACATTGCGTTGCTAGTGTTGCTAACCAAAGCTAAACATTATACGTTCCGCCATATTGGATTTACTGTGACGTCATGTAAGTCATCGACTCGTTATTGTACTTGTACAACATTGTGGCGAAGGTGAATGATATTTTTCTAAGAAAAAGCTGTTCTTTTTTTCAGGGTTGGCACCATAGCAACAGTTCCTCACATTGAGCTCTTTTCGGTCATTTTGAATTCGTAAAGTCTTAATACCACCGATACGCATAATAAATAACCAGTGCCCTTATCATGGACGTTCGTGATTCTGATTGCGAGCGTGCGCGAGCAGGAGGACGCATGGCGCGAGTGGTTTGGTACGAGCAGGATGGCATGCTATCGCAATCGGAATCGCGAACGTCCATGATAAGGGTGCATGTCTACTTTTTGATCATGAACAACAACAAACATACAATAAGTAACAGGCAGACAGACAATCATTTTTGCATTCATAATAATTATTTGATTATGACGGAACACAAACTTACTTTGACTAGAAGCGAGTCCTTGCCCGGAGAATGTTCCGACTTACTCATATAGTAAATCTCGGCATGCTCGGCTCTGAAAAAAAAACAACAAAAGATTATACACGCGCTCCGTGTTCATTACAACGATTTTTAATTAAAAACGTTATTAGTATTAGGAAAGTATTAGCATAATATGCAATCAAATGGTCCCGTACCATGGAAATTGAATTGGACGCGCGGTGGAAGCGCGAATAATGTTTGTTTGCATTGATGTAGGTATTGAGACTCCACGTTACGACTTTACGTCATCTTGCTCACACATTATTACTGAAGATACAAAATTATCGCATGTACAGTTTTTTTAACTATCCAATATTGTTCCACTGCTAGACCAAGGTCTCCTCGATTTCTTCCAGTAAGCTACGACAAAATCAGACCGTCAGCCAAATAGGACGACGCCTCTGAAGCCAACAGGACCAAATTTTCCAGTTTACCAATGATTTGCTATCATGAATTCACTTCTACTGATTTGAAATTAAGCCACATCACGGGTGATTGGCGACAAGCATGCGTAGAGATAGAGTGTAAAACACGTACTTGTGAACGTTGAGGTCGGGTGGGTGCGTGCGCATGTGTGCGATGTCGTAGAAGATGGCCGCGTTGACGACGTATTCCATGGGCGCGATGACGCCGTAAGACTCGGGCCCGTGTTCCATCACCAGCGTGTCCGACACGTTGGGGTCGAACATCACCGCGTTGGGAGTTACCAGCAGCACGCCGGATACCACGCCCTGCAATATCGTACACAGAATTCTTTTGTTATAGGGAGTTGACAATGTATAATATCTATGAATATTTTTATTTATTCAATGGAGTGACGATACAAGCGAGACGTTCATCCGGTAGTACGCATCCCGCCTGCCCATAACAATAACAGTTTCAAAATTTTGAACCTGCGAACATAATCCTACGCCGCTCTGCACTGCGATCGTCACTCTGAGGTATTAGATGTCAAATCTCTTCATGCCTAGTAAATTTCTCTGGTAACATTGCCCTTCGAACCGAAACACAGTGATGCTTGGAAACTACAGCTTGGCGGTTGATTAACTGGCAAAGGTGTGGTATTTCCCGAGGCGGACTCTGGAATTGACCACCAACACTAAAAATTTTGATGTCTGTTGTTTGACCCGGGACCTTTTTCTGTTCTTGACCATGTGAATAGACCTAATGCCTAACATTGTATTCTCAATATAGTCGGAACGATCCGCAATGTCGGAAACAGTGCAAAATACCAAAGCTTTGAATGCGAAATGTTTGGTAATTTTGTTTGTCCTTTTATCACACAAAAAGCAAAGGATTCACGTGGTTTTTATTACAGATATAGATACAACCATACAGAAATATATTGTAGATTGACCACTTTTGAATTGTCAAAAGCGGTCAATCTATAATATGGTTATTTTGGTTTTATATGGTTATGGTTATGTGGTTGGCTCTACGTTAGTATATACTTAGTTACAACGGAGTTAGGTGTTAGGTGTAGTATATACAACGGAGGAGGTATATACTTAGTTAGTTAATAATAATAATAAGATGCCAAGAAACCTTAAAGATCTAAATACTAATCTGTTCAAATTGAAATTAAAAAAAATACTACTGACTAAGTGCTATTACACCGTAAAAGAATTTATTAATGATAAGGGATTTAATTGGAATACTAACATTGACTAACTAATAATGACATTATAACACTGTGGACATTGTATTTAACTTGACATAACTACTATATTATGACATTATCTTTGTACACTAACAATACTAATAACTTATAATAAGCAAGTAATGAATATGCCAGGGCTAATATTGCATGTCTATTTAGAGACAAGTTTGTTTTCGGAGCTCTTTAAAAACAGATTATACTCTGTATGTCACATCTAGTTTTACCAACAAACTGCAATAAATATATTTTGATTTGATTTGATTTGATTCTGTGACGTTCAACAAGCTTTCATATTCCTCCTTCCTTGATAGCTATTTTGAATATTTTTAGTTAAATGTGTGTGTGTCGTGTGTGTGTGTGTGTGTGTGTGTGTGTGTGTGTGTGTGTACGTGTGTGTGGGTGTGCGTGTGTGAGTTGAATATGTGTGTTAGTGTGTTGTGTGTGTAGTTGCGTGTGTGATGTGTGTGTGTGTGTGTGTGTTAGAAAAAGTTTGAATGTGAAATAACTCGAATGGTTCAATTTTTTACATTTTAACAGTGCGTACTGAAAATTTTCATTAAAGACGTGCTGTCTGTGTCATCATGGTGGCTGCGGTGTGGTGAGGAGTGACCAGGTTTACAGTGGCAGTTAATATACCTGTCCATCAGTGATGTGTCGCACGTTGATCTTTAGGAATCGCTGAGGGCCGGTGGCGCTGCTAGTGGGCGCCTCGGGCGACACCGGCCGGAGACTGTCCAGGATCTCTGGAATACAAAAAACAACAAATTAGACTCTCCACAAGTAATAACTAATGATCGTTTGGTATCCGTTGTCACATCAGGTTTAAATTGATCTGACCACAGCCACTGTTCAGTGTCCCTGGTTAGATTTTATTTTATATATTTTTTTTTTATTAATCTATTCTTCCTTTGCCTTGTTTACCTAATCCTCTAGTTTATATTATGTTAAATACTTCTATTATTAATGCAGCTAGGCATACATCATTTAGAATGTAGTACATAGCAATGTAACTTATGAGATAGCCTTAAATTATTGCATTCTGTTTTGTATGTTTATTAAATAAATAAATCTAATCAAGGACAACACAGTCAAAAGGTATACGCGAGTGGTAAAAATATACAAATATCGAAGCTTCTAAAGATATCTTTATACTGCTTACTACCTGTGTCAGTTCCTCCAGAACCTATATTTAGGAGCTACTGTTTTCTGATTCAAATCAGCAACAGCTGCTTGTGGTGCTAAATTATTGTATTATCCTCCGGATTACATAAATTTGTAGCAGGCTTTATTAAAAAACAGGTTACCAATTTAAAAGAAAGAAAAATACAAAAGACGGATTGACTATTTCCAGGCTACTCGCAGATTGGAATCGATATGACAATTAGAAGTTAAAATCTCCTTCGAAATGCGTTTACATAGCTACATTGAAGCTCTGTATCGTGGACTGTATCTCCGCTTAACAACAGGCGAAATGGAAGTCAAACGCATGCCTATATAACAAGGCGCTACAGTGCCGACATTAAATTAACACACGTGTAGGGTTAATGATCACTAAGGACAAAAATAAAGAAAAAAACCCGAATAAAAATCAGATCTTCCATACAAAAAGTTCATCGACGTTGGACAATATGTATGGAACATCTGATTATTTTTCGTGTTTTTTTTTACATTATTTTTATGGTTTCTTATCATTAACCCTACACGTGTGTTAATTTAATGTCGGCACAGTAGCACCTGCCTGTATATAAAATATAAAAAAGCTAATCAGCTGGTTAAAAAAAAACATATATGGTCATTATTGAAAAGCAGTCGTTTTTTTTTATTTTATTGAAGGTCAATCAACAAAACTGTAATTTTATGCTAATTCTGTAAACTTCAATTATGTCGTGGGTTACACTGACACGCTTCAATAAGTATCGGCATATTATAAAGCAGCAACGCACTTGGCAATTTCAACGTCGCATTACAAATATCATTAAAAACATAATTACAAGCACTCACATATCTTTTACTCGACCTTCAATAAATTATGCGGTAATTATGTATTTAACAGCCCGTGAATTAACATCATGATGGAAAAAAGTCTAAAGTCGTGTTTGTTGCACAGCAGCTGTTAAAAACAAAAAACATTTATGGCCGTATAATTTATTTATATCAACAAGAACACAGCAGTTTCGAGAAGTTACATACTACTTTTGTCATTTATATTAACGTCACTTTTTCATTTTAGATTTGAAATTTTATGTTCATGATTCACTGGATCTCTAGTTATGAAGTACCATTCAAGCTTCTTACTTAGCAACGTATTCATAGTAATCAAACTCAACGAGTTGATTAACCGAAAGCCAAAAAATAATTATTTCTTTCGTAGCTGACTACGAAAATCAATTACCAAAACGGCCCAAACCCAAAAATCGATATGTTTTGTTCAAACGCCGGTGTAATATTACGAAACTGACTTGTGTTTCTTCTTATTCTTGGTTATTCTTAGGAAGTTTGGATCAAAAATGTTTCGGTCAATAACTTCTTGAATAGATTCAACAGCTACAATAAAAACTGTACATACATTTGTTGCTCCGAGATTCAGGTATGCATTATAAGTACACATTACATTTACCAAACAAATTATAGGTTTTTACTCGTATACAACTATCTATTACGAATCACTTGAGATTTATTTATTTTTACGTCACGATTGCGCAATAGTAAACATTAGCTGCGGTACAATACGGTAATAAAACTCAGCTGGCTGGTCATTGTACGGATTATTGTCTTTTTTCGAGATTTGAACAGCTATATGAATTGACTATGTTTCCAAGTTACGTGTACCAAAACTTCAGTCTGAAGACACAAAATTTAACAGTTATCTTTGCTCGGATGTGATGAAATGTAACAGTGCCTGGCGATTTTATTTCGAGCTGACTACATTAGACCAATGACCTGGAATGCACCTGGGTATGTCCTAAAAACGCATCCAGAACCACCGGAGCACGGGGAGCAGCGTCCTCTCGGTTAACGGTGGTAAGCATTCTGCGATCCTCAAGCCGCCTACCAAGCGTGGGGATTATGGCAACCCCTCCCTATTAAGGGGGAGGCCTTCGGCCAGCAGTGGACGTCTTCTGGCTGACAAGTACATCAGACTAATGAGAGAAAAAGAGACGCACATTACATACATTCTCACTTTTTCTCTCTCGATGGTCAGATAATGCTCCTAGGACAAAATTATCAAGTCAATATACTGAACTAGTACAATAAAAAAAAATGTTCCAACAAAAAACTTAGAACGAAGCATTTCTTTAGCGTATCTATTCCTACTAACAGAACGAAAGCCTTTCATTTGAAACTTATTATCGAGCGGTGTAGTTACTTCGCTCTATCGATACTCACCACTAGCTATAAATTATGCTTAGCCACATGACGTTAACGTAACTGCAGTGCAGAGTAAGACAAAACGTACCTACAACGTAACGTAGTTCTATAGAACACGATAACGAGTATATATATATATCATTATTCTGATAAAAGTAACAACATTGCGTGGCAGTGTTGGAACCGGTTATGTCAGCTTTATTTCGTTTAGTTTTTCCTTTTGTTGCACCGATTATTATAGAACATTTTCATGCGGACAATAAACCGCAAGGAACGTGCTTGCATTCTGAATTTAATTGTAGCAACGACCGGGAATTAGCCAGGTCATTAATAACAGACTGCTGTAGTGTTTGTGACTTCTATCAACTATTATACTGTATGTTAAGCTGCGCTGCTTGTATTTATAGTACAATAAGTACCTTTTTCCTGTGCCGGCTCGCTGTTGGCCTGCGTGGACTCTGAAGTATTGTCCCCGCTCTCAGACGGGCCGTCAGAGTCCTTATCGCCATCTGCAAACGACACAAACGCACGTATTACAGCACCTGCCATTGTTTACTTAGGGACACGTCAACTCTCACTATTGTTAGCGCGCAACTATCCACCGAAACTGCAATAGCACAGCGAAAAACAACGCACCGTGATACCACTTCTTCAGGAATTCAAAACTAAACATTGTTGGTCTGAAACTGCGCAAGGTACATTATATCGCCCGTTTTATCGGTGGCGATAAAGCGAGCCCATATCTTCGTACGAAGCCGGCGGCCGGCGCCTGGGAGCCTCGTTCGACGTCAAGATTGATTTCGATGCAGCGCAATAGCAAATGTAGGACGACGTGTAATTGAGTGGGAAAATTAAAATAGAAACAGTGAGCGCGTCGTTCGCTTGCCGCCGCGGCCGCGTCAGTGCTCGCCGTCGACGATGAACGCTGGAACTTTTGTTTGTCGTGCAAATAGGAGAAAAATTTGTTCCATGCCTACGTCACGCCTGAATGAATAACACCAAGGCTGTTTGTTATTGTTTTCCTTTATGCCCGGACAATACCGAGTGATTACAGCGTGTTTGCGGCCGCTGAGCTATTCATACAAATTTTTCACTATCGATTCACATTTACATAAATAAGTTGAATTAGTGTTTTGTGAAACATCGTTTATTTTCATTCATCGATTGGAAGAATAATAGTTACCTTCAGTCATAATACATTTACTGTCACCAAGAATTTATCGTTTTTACCCGACTACACAAAAAAGTGTCTTGATTTTAGCAGTCTAAGTGTGTATGTATGTTCACAGATGAGGTTCTTATTCCTATCGATGCTTAGTATTCCGAGCGTAATATTATGACGTCAGAGTACATCTAATTTGGTGAACTTTAAAACCAGAAATCGTGACTCAAATATATATATTTTTGAGAATTAATGCATGTTTTTTTAAAAGGACTCATAATGTCTATATTACTCAGACTTTCTTTATTTTTTATAACTTCTTTATTATTATTATTTAAAAATTTAATTACGTTTGAATAGGCTAGATGACTGATGTTTAAATCGTTGAAACCAATAGCTTTGATGAAGAATTTAAGTAAATACAGTATGGTAATTGAAAACATTATTTAAATCGGTTAATAATGTTCTGATATATGAGCGTTTAAAGTTCTTGTTAGAGACAACTCCGTCCCTTTCCCACAAAACAAAAAATGACGTCACACCTTACTTGTCAGAATATAATTTATATGGCGTACTGAGAAGTGACGTCACGATTTGCTGTTTCGCCTCTCTGTCTAGCATGATTTTAAAATGCTTATAAGTTGCTTATTTTTGATCGGTTTTTCGTTTTCTTTTCATTAATCATCTATATTTATGGGCCACATTTTAATAAGACAATTAAAAAAAACCAGTCATCTAGCCTATTGTATCTCTATCAAAGATCTCTATCTCGAACAAAGTCGCGGGTACAACTATAGTATCTATGTTTTTAAAACTTAAACAGTATATATATTTTTGAGAATTAATGCATGTTTTTTTTTAAAAGGTCTCAGAATGTCTATATTACTCAGACTTTCTTCATTTTTTATAACCTCTTTATTATTATTATTTAAAAATTTAATTACGTTTGAATTGTATCTCTATCAAAGATCTCTATCTCGAACAAAGTCGCGGGTACAACTATAGTATCTATGTTTTTAAAACTTAAACAGTAAGGAAAATTATGACCTCAGGCAGGACTTGAATTTGCCAGGGTGCTTGGGGTATTTCTATCTTTAAAAACAGAAAAACCCAGTGTGGAAACAGTTCATATAAAATATTCAGCTATCGTTTGTTTAAACAGGGGTTCGTTTAGTAATAGTATAGTACGTTTAAAAAGTGCAGGTCATGCAAATAAATAGTCGGGCTTCACATTTTAAACCTATCTTAGGTTAGGTTACGCGTTATGTAAAATGCCGACTAATCTATTAAAAATATTACACACCATCCCTGGGGCCGTACCGTGAACTGCTTATAGCGGGACCGAATAGGTTCAGCTGCAGACACTGCGCGACCGCGAACCTTATTGCGAGGGGATAAAATTCACAGTCGCGCAGCGTCGATAGCTGAGCGTATTCGGTCCAGGAATAAGCGCTTATGGTACGGCCCCTGTACGTAACAAATTCACACTTTAGTGTGTTAAAAAATAAAAAAACCGTAAATTAATACATATCTAAGAAATCGTCGTGGAAGTCGTAGAGTAAGATTTATACCATTAGCATTTTACTGTCGCGTGTCGTTTGAATTATTCCTACAAGTTACATTTACTAAGATTTGCCTACTTACACATTTTAGCTCTCCAATGTTACCCAAGACTGAAGGCCAAGTTACAAAAGCTATTTTCTCATCGAATCATTGAAGCGATGTGCAGCATTTACACGCTAGAAGTTACGAAACAATTCAAGATCAGCCATTTTCAGACTTTTCTCTACTGAAACACTGTTTTGTTAATAATAATCATAAATAATAATAGAACTTTTCTCTACCGTTTATTCAAATTATATTTTTTAACGTAATGTTTTTTTTATGTATGTTCACCGATTTATCCGTCAATTGTAGACCGATTTTGAAAATTCTTGTTTTGTTTGGTAGGTGATAACAGGTAGTCCCATATACATTTTATCGAAATCGGTTAAGTAGTTTACTTTTTAAATCAAAATTACTGGAAAATATGAAGATGTCATCCAGGTAGTCGAAATTGAGGTCTGTTGTTTTTTGTTTAACGAAAAACAGTAATGCTTGCACACACACTACTTACTGCTTGGCGGTTGGATAACTGACAAAGGTCTCCTGAAGAGGATTCACAAACATTAAAGCTTTTGAAAAACCTACAAAATTTGAAGTTTGCTTTGTTTAGACTATGTACATCTTACTTAAAACACTACTACACTAATAAAATACTTTCTAATGAAATAGTAGTAGTTAATAAGGCTTACTATTAAAATTGTAGATAAGGTAATTTTATATGACGCTTTGAAAGTCTGGCGTGCCACGTCTCTCTCAGCGACGAAACCAGCCGAATCCGAGCCGAAACGTTGAGTCGCGTCAACGAGTGCGATAGGCTAATGATGATGGTGATGATGATTTGATAGTTAATATTAACAGCTAATAATTTATAACAGCTTTACGATTACGATTCCTTATATTATGTTGAACAAAGTTTATTTTAGTTTGTGTTTTGTTTTGCCAGCTTTATGCAAATAATTCTTTATTGGCCAAGCAAAGCGAAGGTCTCTAAGTCTTATGGGACAAGTCAGGGTTTGTATGTATATTGTTTGTTTAGTTCGATGATAACTTGCGTATCGTTGATCTGACCTTTATGATTTTTTTAAGCAAAGACAATTACTTATCAAGTTCGAATACCAGGTAAATTTGCCAGTTTTTTTATTGTGGAAAATAAGAATGCTAGGTCTCAGTTCGCTGCGAACTACTAGACAAACAGCACATACTACTCTATCTGGATTTAACACTAAAGGAAAACAAGATTACAGCTGTAGTTCTACCTCTGAACACATTCATCGCAAGCTGTGTCGCACGGTGTACTTAAAATTATAACATCGTAAGCTTGACTTGCCTTGACTTAACAAGGTGTTATTTATTAACAGTACACGAATCATACATATTATTAATTTAATTAAGTACTTTTCTCATAAATTCAGTGGATGCTGACTGGCGCCGACTTCGTCAGTTTGCGTCCAGAAATGGATTGAGGCATGCTATTTATAAACTGACCGTGAAAGCTACGCCTAGGCTTCTAACCGATAAACATCTTGTGGCAGATTTATTTAGACTAACTGAAGCGGTAAACGCACTTTTATTTACATTAGGAAACAGACATCGTGGTGAAGAGCTTATAAAACGGAAATCTGTCAAGCGCGTGTCATGGCACGACACTGAGAGGGTTCCGTAACTGTTAGTAATAAATTTTATTTTCTACGCTGAGCTCTCGCTCGATCCTGGGATTCAGTGCACCCTTATCTAGAATGACCCGTCAATATAATACCATGACAATCGACATTGACATTTTTGGTGACAACATTATTCGTTTCAGGAAGTCTTTAAGGTCTCTGACTATGTGAGCATCATCGATAATAATGTATATATATAACTTTATAATTAAGTAATTCATTGATATACAATTCTCAAATTGTATGATTAATCTTTTTAAATTTAAGTTTTAATTGACATTTTTATTTTGACTTTTTTATTTAGTTTTACTCGAAAATATTGTTATTGCATGCTATCTTCACCTATGATTATTGTGACATTTGGCTTTATACTATTAGTTTAAACCGTTTTAAAAATGTATTGATGTACACAGTGTTAGTGAACTTATATAAATAAATATTAGTTACCATAATAAATAGCAAAGTGGTAGCCTAGCAAATACGTTTTTGTTTTATTTATACGGGAATACTCACGTTTAATTGAATCGGATACTCCGACTATTTTTCAAAGAGTGAAAACAGAGCCCGACGCGCGTGCAGGTGCGTCCTGCTTAGCACCCAACGTGAGTATTCCCGTATAAATAAAACAAAAATGTGTCAAAACCACGTCAGTTTTCATAGTAAATACGTGGTATCACAGTAAATCCGTGGTAGCCTAATAAAGCCGTGCTAGCCCAGGGAGACTTCTCGTCATGAAATATTAGGTAAGCATCATCAAAATCGGGTTTTTAATGCAAAACTGCTTGCTCGAATATATTTTGGTTTTCACGCCACAGAGTATGAACGCTCTTTCTCAGGTCACCTCTCATTGCTACCGTGGCGTAGCTTGTCTAGGTGATTCTAAACGATCACCGATGTTAAGCAACGGACGGTCCGGTCAGTCTTCGGATGGGTGACCGTGAGTGGCATTTATTTCTGAGCGCTACCGTGGGTCGGATGACACGTTAAATTGTTGGTCCCGGTTGTTTGTTCTAGTTTCTATAACAACAACCGTCAGCCATGTCAGAAGCCTTCGGGCGGCACGTTAACTCTGACACTAGGGCTGGCCCACTCAGCCTATACGAACTTACTTACTTATTGCTACAGAATTTCCGAGATTTACCTCTTACATGTAACACAATAGGTACTGATAACAAATTCATGCCATTGTTGGTATGACAAAGATAACATGTTTTGCCGATTTAAAAACCGCTTTAAAAAAATCACGTCCTTCAATCGGACGAAAGATTAGACATGTTTATTTAGCTTATTTAAAATGCAATAAAAGAAATGATTAAAAGCATAATTAATCAGAACAGAATAGAGTGGTTCACATTGAGGTGCCGCCGGATGCAGAGCCAGTGGCATTGCGTTCGGATAAACATTACTCACTGGATCACTTATCAGAATGTCAAAGCAAAACGGACGTAAAACTGTAACCTCGTAAAAATACGGCATGTGTTTTAAATGTCTTACTGCTTACTGACGGCCTTACTTAAAAAAACTTTTCAACCGTTAGTCACTGCTTAAGATGCTCTGCCATCTTCTCTCTGACGTGAAGTTGCATGTGCTAGAAAAGGACAGAGAAGTTTAAGCAGTGACTAAGAGAATCGAGATTATTTTAGGTAAGGCCGTTAGTTCGCAACTTCTACAAGCATTTGTTCATCTCTCATTTCCAATTCAACAGTAAAACAAAAGCTTAGCTCTCCTTGTCGCTCGCACATTCTATGTTTTATAAGATAAAAAACTAAAGAGTATATTAAAAAAAACTGTTTAGCGCATCTTATGGTAGTAACATTATAAAGTACTTAGAACAAGTGTGAATTTTTTTGGGTTGTAAAGAAAGTAAAAGTTATTTCTTAAGTTGTTTTTTACGGTAAAGGCTCAATTGGTAGTTGTTACCTCCGGTCTTTAAGCTGTTTGATGTGGTTTTGATATTTTACAAAAGTCAATGAACTATTTCTCTGAAACGTCTTTTTTCGCGATTTCATGGTTGGCCCTATTGGTAAATGTTGTTCACAATGCTGAGTACCATGACCACTTTTTGGCTTAGTATACCCCCCCAAGCTTTCCGGCCTGTATATTCTATTCTATATAATATAAGTATAAAAATCCTAGTCAGGTGCATTGTTACTTTTAACTTGTTTTTGCATCCATAAGGTATACTAAAGTCCAATAATCTCAAAAAATCAACCTACCTACTTGACTGAACGTCCAGGCCTGGCGTGATAAAATTTAAGTAGCGAGATAAGCACTTGCAGTAAACAATGTAAATAAAGAGCAACGAGAAAAATATTCAAAGTTTGCACTCGATGGACATATATTGCATATGCTTAAAACACTTACGCTCTACAGGAAGTAAGAGATTAACTTTAATTTTATCTGTTCTTCTCAGTAAAACGGTTTATGCAAGGTTATACCTATAAGCTCGGGTGTATTAAGCCGAAAGGAGCTCATTGCACTCATCATTGTTAACAACTTTTACCATGGAACCAATTAACAATGGCGAATAAATCAGCTGTACCATAAAAAAATATTCACCTTTGATGACAATGTATGGAACAGCCGATATTTCTCGCAATTTCAGTGTCGGCCTTTTAGTAAAAGTTGTTCAATTGTGAGTGCAATGCATTTAGCTAATATCCAACTAAAGAGTCACAATCTCTAAGTGAATACGTGCATTATATATAGTTCACAATTGTTCGAATTTAGACGTTATGTCGCTGTTTAGTGTTCAATGTATGCTTGATCGCTTGTGTCTTATCGTAGTTCAAGTCGTTCAAAAAGTCGGCGCACTGCATAGCGTGCGCCGAGTTTTGGCGCAGACATTTTTTTTGCTCGTTTGTGACTATAGATATTAGCTCAATGGTGCAATGACATCCTTTCGGCTTAGTGCTACCATTACGAGTAACCCTGTATAAACTGTAAACGGCATTTACGTGAAATCGCAAGCCTACTTTTAAAGCAAAGAACAAGAAGTGAACGTCACCGCTGTTTCTAAAAAAGTTAAATGTTATTTTAGCGGCAAAGATTTTCTAAAGTCAAAAAGCACATCGGAAAAACATTTGCATATCACTGTACCAACAAACAAATTTTATGTTTCCGGCTGATGCATTAAGATTATTTTAAGATACACTCATAACGATCAATCAATCACTCCCTGAATCGCTTTGGAATCAACACACCGTTCTAGAAGTTTCAGAACACCACTCTAGCAATAAACCCGTCCATTTAATACACCCACGGGAGGTTTTTAACTGACTCGTATAAGTGAATTAGCTCTATGTAGGTTAGGTAATTAGTTTCCTTCAAAACGCATTACGTGCGATAAAAGCAGACCCGCGTGTTGCGGTGTGCCTAATCATTTATGGCGCGCTTATGACCGAGTGTCTGCGTCCTGATAACAAAAGCTGTGGCCGTGGGCTTTTAGATTAGTAGGATGGTATAAAGATGTGCTTCTTTATTGTATGCCAATAGTATAAGACATTAAGAACGTGTTAACATAAACGAATATGACATAAAACATGTCACCCCTTTTTTAAACAAGTGTCTTCTGTTAAAAATGATGCATCGCCGCAAAATTCATTTGGCGTGTCTCATGTATGAAATTGTAAAGTTTAAAACTCCGAGGTAAAAATCTGTTCGACAAGTTATCGTGGAAGCCGAATGTTAATCCTCACTTGGATCGGGCATGTTCTAAGTTGTCGCAGCTCAGGACCGAGAAACATTGCTCAGCAGCTTCCGCTATGCTGCGACAAAATGCTGGAATAACATTCCGCCACCCATTAGGAACCTGCAGAGTATAAATAGTCACAGAAAAAAGCTTAAAATATTCATTTTCTTGCACCAAAAAAGTGAGGAAGCGTCTATCAAATTATATCACATATAAATAAATTCGTTTAGTCTAGCATTTTACCTCTTCACAAGATTATGACAACTTTCGGCGTAACATAAGTACAAAGGGCTGAATCAATTCTAAAACTTGGCAAAGTAATGTGCATCATGAGGACGGAAATAGAATATTTTTATTCCGGAAGATTCTGGAAACTTTGGCGTAACTAGTACGTAGACACTAGCCTTGAGCAGCTGCTCTTCACGCATTAAAACCACGGTGATTAAAATACAGCAGTGGCCCCAATTAAAGCACGTATCACAATCCCCTTGACAGCTTCTGGCTTACAATCTTCCCAGGGGATTGACTGATTGAAGGAAATTACTCGTAGACTAATAAAATGATAAAAAGTTGATATTGGTGTGTGAGTAAGGACAAACAACTTTATAACACCAAATAAATTGAAAAAAAAACATTCAATGTGATCAACAATCCGGATCATTTGAATCGGGCAACAAATCGGATTGCGGTGAAGTCATATAAAGTACTTAATAATCTGTAGCTATTAAGTAAAAAGTATGAATTCAGTACGGACGGATCAGCCGTCCGATGCGTAAGATCTGGATCAGAGGACCTTGCCCTGATGGGGCATAAACAGTTCCGTAACTAAGACGGTGCCCAGGCACAGGGCGCAAAACCTGGAGTGGTGCAGAAACGACCAGACCAGGACAAGACAATTTTTGGTTAGTGTATGGGCTATAGAAGCTCGCACAGGGCGCATGAAAGGCTATTTCTGACACTGGGCATAAAGGCACCAATTCTCGACACAGATTGCGCTCAGTCTCTTTGCAGGTATAATTTAATTAAGGCACAACGTAGCAGAAATAAATCACCGAAATGCACTGATGGTGGTATCACTATGTCCTATGACCATATTCATAAAATAGTAGTACGTACGAATTCAAATCACCCAACGCTTCGCACTGCCCATTAAAAATTCCAGTGGAAGGGATGATTTGGAGCCTATTATGTTAAACACAATGTAACTGCTAACTAACAGTCAGATACTATACAGTCAGTTGTTGTCAGTTGTTCTATATTTCTGGTGTGCAATAAAGATATATTGTATTGTATTGTATTGTATTGTATACTAAAGCTGAACAGTAAAAGCTGAGCAGAGAAAAGTTTCGCTAAATGCAAAACTTTTAAATATCCTGAATTAAGGCGCAAGGGTTCAGTTCAAGTTGAGGTACGGTTAGTGTTACCACCTGTATAAGGGATGCCTGTCCAGGACGTACAAACAGCCAGATTTTTCATAAAAATGTCTGTCTGTTGTAAAAAATCTGTAACAATAAGTGTACTGTAACTGTTTTTACGTGACACAGCGGAAATCAAAAATGCCTGTCTCTGCTTAGAGAGGTGCTTAGCGCCGGCCTGTCTAAAACGTAAAATACCTTTCAAATGCAGCAAATGCCTGTAAGATGGTAACCCTAGGTACGGTAAGGCACTAGAACTGGCAGAGAAGTGACAGATACGTTAGCTACATAAGTTAGGACATGGTAAACTTCTTTCTTCAGGGTTTGTTTAAACGGAGTGTGAATCACGCACGAGATGAGTGAAAATAAGTAGATTTATTTATTTACGTTGGGCAGGAAATTTATATTGACTTATTCGCGGCCGTGTTTGAATTTGGCAATTAAGGTCAATGGCACTTTTCCGTCGGGACAGTAAACATTCAATTGATCTGTCTATAATGCAAACGGAAATAAATCAAGAACGCAGATCAAACCTAGACCAGATTAGCAGAAGGCCGGGGCAGAGAGCAAAAAAAAGAAGATATATTTAAAGGCCAGGAAAGAAAAGAACAGAAGGAATGAAGAAGTAGCAGATGTAAGATCATTGATCGAAGGGGAGGAAGGAAGAGAAGTGGTACAAAACTATCTAAAAAAAATGCTACGAACTAGGAGGAGTTAGCTCTCTTTTTGTAAACCCATGGCTAAGAAGGCAAACACCATTTTGAACATTTAATTCTATAAACACTATTTTGGACTTTTTCAAATGCATAAAACATAATGTGCTGCTAACTTTTAATATATGTGATTTTCACGTAGTATTTGCCATGGTTTTCTAAATTTTTCAGTTTCCGATACTTCCGCGCAGTTGTTTGCACCAAGTTCACGGTCAGACTCACAAATGCGGGTAGATGTTTACAGAAACTGCGCCTAATCACAGGGACCTCAAAAAAGTATAGAAAATCAAGATAAATAAAAAAGCGATAAGAAATAATATAAGCGATACTAAGCGATTACCGCTAGTTTCCTCAAACTCATTAACTGATGAAAGTGGCAGGTGCCGAGAGCTGCTAATCACTTAGCTTGTACGTAATAATAATTGTAGGAAAAGCCGATATTATGTTGTTAGTGTGTATGGTGTAGCTTTCATCGGATTACTTTAGTTCAAGCGATTGAGACAGAACACTAACACTGTTAGAGATTAATATAATAATACAATCTAAATGTTCAGATTTATTTAGTTTAAAAAGCATTAAAATTCGATTTGTATTTTTGAATGCCATTTTGAATTTCATTTCCGTCGTTTGGAGGAACACTAATCCTTTTTATGCGTGTCCTCTAGACGTCCAGTATTTTTTGGAAAGTCTTAGCCAAGTATGTAGAGGTCTGTTGGTATGATTGTTTTTCTTTTAAGATTTTCAATGTTATAGACAAGTTCTTTTATGAAATTACTAATATTTATACACAGCAATATACGAGTAAGATATCTTTCATGTTGCTTTCTATTTTTAATGGTTGTTTACTCGACGGATATAGTCTAGGATACAATTGCACTCAAAGAAAAAAAACCCTACAACATAAAAAATACAAAATTTAAACTAAAAGCCCCATAGTTGATGGAAAAGTGGCCAAAATGCTGGCGGCATCGCCACGTTGGACGGCAATGCTATGTTTTTGGCCGAAATACACGCACACAGTGACATTAATGTAATATTGACATTGTCATTAAAAACTTCATATGTGGGACCAAACCAGAAACATAAAAAATTGCTGTACCATAGAAAAATTACATTCAACCTTGACGAAATGTATGTCCTAAAGTAAAATTTCACAATGATGAGTACAATAATCCTAGAAAATGTCCTTCGTTTTACCAAAAAAACAGTATTCAATCGAAGCATGAGTGTAACTGTGTGTGTTGCCAGTGATGACATACAGAACTGAAACGTGGTCTTTAACTGCTGGGCTTTCGAAGAGTCGCGAAACGGGCCACATCGCTCGAAGAACTGATAACCGATGGGGAAGAAAGATTCTTGAGTGGCGACCGCGAACCGGAAGACGCAGCGTGGGAAGGCCTCCCACTGGCTGGACCGACGACATAGTAAAATTCGCGGGCAACCGGTGGATGCAAATGGCAGGTTGTCGTACAGCGTGGCGGTCTAAGGGGGAGGCCTTCGTTCAGCAGTGGACGTCTCCGGGCTCATGATATGATGATGAGTGTAACTGTACCAAGCTCACCTTTCCTTTTGTCGGGCACGAGCAGCGTCTGCCCGGGGAAGATGATCTGCGTAGCGAGCCGGTTTAGCTTGGCTAATTCGGAGGGCATCGTGTCGAACCGTGCCGCTAACGACGTGAGGGTGTCCCGATCACGGACCTGTCGACAATGTCAAATATTGTTTTATTTATAAAGGTACATTCACGTGAAAGGACCTTCACCAAGCGCCCACCACATTTGTCGAATTTAGACATTTTCCAATTATTGAAGATATAAAATGACACTCATTAAACAAACATCATCAAATGAAGCGGCATTTTTTCATGGTTGATACACCAAAAACATGAACAAAACGGTTTGATTCCAGTTATATTGTGCGAACTGTTAAACAGTGGAATGCGCTTCCGGAGTGGGTCTTTCTTGATGGATACAATCTGGGTGTCTTCAAGTCACGAGTGAATCGGTTTCTTCTAGGCAAGCGTGCTCCATGTGTTCTACGATGGAGCACAAAACCTTCGCTTAACATCAAGCGAGTTAGCGGCCAAACCCAAGGCTTAAAAAATCCAAATGCCCGAGCATTGCTATACTCTGACAAAAGTTATGATTTGATTCGATTCGGTGATATTTTTCCGGTCCTCAAAACCTACGTCAGTTGCTATACAAAACGCACATTTAAAAATAAGGCTTGAAGTACGCTAATTCGAGCTGGAGAATGTACTCCATCCTTATGGATTATTAATCGAAGTTAAACCAGATCTAGATCCCTAACAGATCTACGCATTAAGAATATTTTGAATGAAGCGTTCGAATAATAAACCGAGACTAACAGCTGAAACCCTGAAACTATGTAGAAACACCTAAATATCCAGACGTCTGTTAGCAATAATATTTGAACTTTTTAGAGGCGATAGTGATAGGCAACATACCTCATTTCAAATATACTGGCTATCAATTTATCGATCAATCAGCACTACAGAAAAGAACAGACTTGGAAAAGACATGAAAGATGTGTACTGTTTCTATTATAACAATTTTAACCATAAATAAATACCGAAAGGCACTCAATATTATAAATGTAGCGTTTTTTGCCCTTTTGACCTTTAAATGTCACTACGTCCATTCAAAGCATTGGAAAAACAGTTGGCATGAATATTATACCGTCGTTGAAAAGTATCCGCTGAAGGAACGAGGAAATAATAACCATTCCGAATGATCCTGTTTAATAGATCATAAAGATATCTTTTATTGAAATGATCAATTGACTTTGACATTTTGCAACAATACTCGTATCACATTTTCAAATCAAGATTTTGAAACGAAGGTTGAACTCTTTTTAAAGGAGAAGTACTTTTCTTTTAGGCTCCAGATTCACTTAAGAGTTGTGGAGATATCACACGCGCGCATGAAAATTTGACAGATTCAAAGAGAATCAATATAGAAATTGAGTTATAGTAAGGATTCTTTACCTTCTTTTGCAACATTAAGTCATGTGGCATAGTTTATAAAACCGTATACAAGGTGATCGAAACAAAAAATGCAATTACATTATCGAACAGTAGGATGTGTCGAAACATTTATATTTTTTAATTTTTGCTAGTGGTATTTCGTACACTTCTTGAGATGCTGCATTCGAGAATTTTTTCATCGAGCTATCCGAAGAATTTCTCGTTTCTTTTTGATATTGACAATGGCAGTGAGTTTTATATTTGGCAAGTTGTTAACATAGCTCTTACCATATAAGTCATTGTTTTAATTGGTGGCGGGGGCGGTAATCTCTTGGCATGCTCGTCTTCATCTGAAACAAGATAACGTAGTGAATTATTAAAAAATATACTGTACGAAAATTGCATTTAGGATTATGATTTATCATGGAGGGTTTACGGTGAAACAATGATTCTTGGATGAGTTAGCTCTGAGATTAGTCTAATATAAAGTTGTGAAAGTTTATATTATACACACCTTACATAAAAACGTCGACTAAAATTAAATGAAGTTATTTAGTATTGCGGACTTTGTTTTTGCATTTCTTAGAAGTTAAATGAGGTATGCAGTGTTTTTAAGTAAGACCATAGAGCAAGTCCCTAAACATAAACGAGACATAGACTTAATTATTATTAAGTGTAAAATGTATAAAAGCTGGCATAAGCGGGGGCTATTCTAAAGATCTGTGATATTAATATTTCTGTAATTAGATTAACATGAGAGTAATGGTGACAGTTACTATATCGTATGCTCTAGTACAGGGGTCTCCAAACTACGGCCCGCGAGCACCACCAATCCGGCCCGCGATAGCCTGACGTGCCTGGTATCTGACCCACTCTTTTATTTATTGCCAATTCTATTAATTAACAGAGCATGTCTATGACGATTTGAGCAAAGCCTTACTCAAACGCAAACTCTTCAGGAAACGACGATATGTTATGTTAATCTGATGAGTTGGCTAGTTTTTGGCCCTTGGAGCTTTGTGAAGCAATCAGTCTGGCCCTTAAACTAAAAAGTTTGAAGACCCATGCTCTAGTAAAGCCGGGCAGGCCTGTGAATACGCTCAATGCATTATATCTTTATAAGTAAAAAAAAACACTAAAAGAGTGGGCGCCAGAAAGGCAGGCGTTTAAAGTAACAATAATTTCTAGTTGTCTAGTCGGATTTTAATCTCGAACGATATGTATATATATACGATACGTTTCAAAGTTGTTGTGGTTATTGCCTGGAATATTAGTTGGAAGGAAATGTGCTTTACTCAACTTAGTGATACTACGCGATATAATTGAATCTTATTTTAAACCTAGTGAAACTTTTTCACGACTTGAAATGAAACGCCTAGGGAATACTAGGCATCACATACATACAATAGCGATATTGCTATCATCAAATGGGTTGAATGCACCTTTTATATTTGTTTATTAAAAGTAAAGCTTATCGTTTACCACTGTTGTTGCAGCATCAATAATTTAAATTTAATAGCCTTAATGGTGACCAGTTCCATGTTGACTGACAAACGATCTGATAAACAGCTCAATAATCGAATTTAAATTTACATAATATGCGTCGGTTGTTAAGACATGACTTTGGAGGCCGAGTACGACGAATCTGTTGGACGGATTGTACAGAACTTTGAACATTCATTTTTATAATTATTATTTTTTGTAAAAAAAACTAAAACTGACTTCTAGACTATATTATGTACAAACTTAAACTAAAAAGTAGAAAATAATATTTTAATTACTTCAAAGCAAAGAGCATTAAATTATTATTGATACTTATAAACTTTTACCAATTTATAATCAAGTATTTTTGAAGTCGGTGCCAGCCATGAAGGACAGCGCCAATGCTAACTTATACCTTATACAGATAAGTATACCTCTCCAGCTAATATAAAAATTGACCACAAGCGGATATTCTTAGATTTTAATAATGTACCTTAACATTTGTGAGCGTGTAAAACATTCGGCATTGTAGCACGCCACACGATTTGCGCAGTCACACGCGACTGAGATCAAAACAAGGCATATTACGCTATTTATGCATTGTTTTGACGGTGCCGTTATCGGGATCTACCCTATATTTCATCGCAGGGGCCAACACTAAATTCGCGAACAAAAATAGCTGTCCCAAAAATTTTGTCGTGTGTGAATTTAATTATTGTAATGAGCAGCAGTTGTTTTCTCAAATTTTGTGTTGTTCCCATAACAAAATTGTTCAAAATAATAAGTACAATGACCTCCTTTCAGCTTAGTAATACCGATACGCAAAACCCTATGCATATAGCACTATATGCACGGTTTCTGTAGGAGGAAGAGTAAAAAAAACATTAACATCCTGATATGAAAACAAACCGAAAAATTCCGGTAAATCATGACTAACAACTTATTTTCGCATTTTACAAACTGAGTACGATTTACATACATCTGTAATTTTAAATTATATCAACTTTATCTCTTATTTCTAGGAATAAAGATTTAAAACATGAAATTACTTGAAATTAATGTATATTCAGTATCTTTAGCTTGCCAAAAATTAGGTTTAATTAAACAAACATGCGGTTAATTACCTCCATCATAACAAGTCAGTAAAAGCTTCTTGAAATTACGGATTTCGTTTCGACTGACAAAGTAAATAAACATGTAGATAATCAACTGCAGTTTTCTAGAATAACATATGCAACAACTTTAAAAAGGATAGATCATACAGTTTTTCCACTCAATAAGAAAATCTGATGAGTCTTTCGAAGTTCATACAAGATGTTTAAAAGGATTTGTTATAGTAAAACATTGTGGGTCTGTCACAGCCGATTTTCTTAAAAACTATAAATTAATCAATTTGAAATTTTAATTTAAACCAGGTATTTTATAACAGGATGTGGTGTTTATATTGCCATTTTCTAAAATAATATTAACAGAATCTTTAATGAAATCGTTTAAGAAAAGCTTTTTGTTTGTTGACCGAAAAATCGGAATAGATATTGTTTTAGCTTTGTATAAGAAGATAGAAGAGAAGAGAAATTAAATTATGTTGTCTAAAATGTTTGTTTTATTTTTACTTTTCTTCTCTTCTATCTTCTTATGCAAAGCTAAAACAATACCTATTCCAATTGTTCGGTCAACAAAAAAAAAGCCAGGCACATGGAAAACAACAAGAGCATTGCCCTTTTCTTTAAAGATTTCCATACAGATACTGTTAATATTATTTTAGAAAATGGCAATATAAACACAGATATTAAACCGGATCCTGGTATAAATTACCTTGTTTATGATGAAAATATCATCGATAACGGAGTTCATGTTAAGAGAATGAAGCTGGCGCGAGGTGACACCTTCTACTCGAAGGGTGAATGAAGTGAATGAAGCAGAGAACAATGAACATTTCTTTGTCGTACTTGCAAATTCGAAACAATATTTTATGCATATTTCGTACACAAAAAAAAGTTTTTTGACTAATACGTACAAAATTAGTAAGCATAGGATAAGCTATAAACATCTAGACTGATTAGAATAATTAATTTAATAGATATCATATTTAGAAAAAAATATGATGTAAAAACAAAACCTAAAACTATTTAAATAACCTAAAAAGATATTATCTCAAATACTTCCATTGTTAGCTTTAACGAATATGCGAAACCAGCACAAGAATATAATCTAGTTTCGAGTTGTGCAATGAAAGTGGCTGCAAAAGCGTTTGCACGCAGATTTGGACAAGGTTTGGTTAGTATTAATCGTGGGAACACGAGATTCTGTGCACTGGGTTTATGACCTTCAATGATTAAATTAATACTATATAATAATAAATAAGAGGTAGTTTTAAAAAAAAACAACCGACTTAACTTTCGATTACCTGGATGACATCTTTTCCCAGTTATTTTGATTTAAAACCAAAACACTAAAGTGATTTAGATAAAAAAAAATTGGAACCACATCTGAAGTAAGACTACCAAACAAAAAAAGAATCATCAAATTCAACTGATAATTGGCGGAGTAATCACGCAACATACATTTAAAAAAAACATACAGTCGAAATGGTTCTCATTTCGACTATGTTTTTAAGTTGGTTGAAATTGAACAAATGATAGCATGCATGCATTGGCATCTGAAAACCTTTCAACTAAGGGTGATGATCAGTAGAAAACAAAACGGAAAGTGGCGAAAAAGATAACATGTAATATAAAACAGCGACTTGGATTATTTTTGGACGATGAAGTGTTGAAGACTGCATCGTATTCGTGCGTATTTATCCTTGTAAAGATGTGCAATTTTGATAACGTATATTTAAAATAAGACATTTTGTTCAAAAATAAACTTGAAGTACAAACATTGCTCATTAATTTCACTATTTAGTGATAAAGGAAATTTTAATACATCTGAGCTCAATTTTAATAAGTCTTAAAATATTGGTAAAGCAATTACTTGTAGTATATTTTAGACAATTGCATTACCTGGTGAGTTTGGGTGTATGCGATAACATTCACAAGTACTGATCCTATTTTCAAAATTATTTCAATGATAGAAAGCTACTCTTGTAAGTCGCGGGTAAAATGATAAGTGTATACAATACAATAAAAATATATACTAACCTTTGTGAACGGCGTCAAATCGGCCCTCCACCTTGGAGCGGAGAGCTTCCAGATCGAAAGGAGCCGAGAATCCATGGTCTACTGACCGACTCTTCGACCTGTAACACATAACATACAAAGTAAATACATCTATCGACACAATCTTGCCATATAATATAATAGTATAGGTAAGGAGAAAGCGCAATATAATACCTGAACAATAAAATGGAAAAGGGCCACGTTCCCAACTTGAAAGGTGAGACAGATTTCAAAGAACACTTATATCGCCGAAAATGAAATAAGCAGGCGCTTTCGCCAACCTTCCCGATAAGTGCCTCATAAATCCTCGCCCGAGTAAATAGATTTTACGTAAAGCATTCGTATCATCTCGGGAACGAATTTATCCTGCGCCCCAAAGGTTAAAGGTGGAAGGTCCCAAGACCAAGATAAAGGTATGGGTTTATCTGAGAATGTCGATATCAGAGCACAATCACGTGTCGTCTAGTAATGATGTAAACATCAACGCACGTGAAAATGTCGACTCCAAAAAGCTAACGTCCTAAATAACTGTAGTAGAACGTAGGACCTATACAAATAGAACCGAGAATGAACGACTCTGCCTTCTCACATTCTACATTCATTCCAACGCTGAGAACTAATAGGTTTATAGGGATGTTGTTTAACTGAAAGGGCGTCGGAATGAAAGTGTATACTGAAATGTTTACGAAAATTGGGATTAAAGTGCGTAGTGCTAACTTTAAATAAAATTATTGTTACGCCGACACTGGGGATTTTTTAATTGTGACAACTGTTTGGGACTTAATAAAACTGTTTTGAACTAGTTCATTAAAAGGATAACGACTTCGTACCCTAAGTCACATGATGTGACATGACATAATAAAGACTTGTTTCATTTGAGCTTTCCGCATCTCCTCAGTCAGAATTCGAAGGTCAATCACATACCAATTTAAGGTCAGGACTAAAATGAACGATCAACTTAATGATATGATAAAAATAATCGTATACTGCTCTGTTGAATTTCAACGGGATTACGTAGGATTACAAAATTGGGTCAATGCTTATCTATCTAGTCGCGTTTAGTTACGAAACATAGTAGAGGTTCATGAGATAATAAATAATGGGATTCTGGTAATTGCTATCCGCGTTAATCGTTTTGTTTACTTTTACACTCGCTCCGTCGTCGCTTATCGTAACTTTACCAATCAGTTTTATAATATCCATAAGTCAATATATACATGGATATTGAACTTAGACTGTGTACAATCAAACCTTATCACTATTGATTCTCCAATCGAAACTGCTAGTTCGCCAAAAACGGTATAGCTGGCTCTACTGTGATCACATTGTTCCAGTCCGCCTCACAGCTTTCTGGCCTTCGGACTATCGACTAACAACAAATTATGGGAAGCTCTAAATGCAAACTGCATTCCTCAATGGGTGTGACAGCCACTCGCTTATTGTTACTAAAGTGGGCTTTGAAGTAAGCTGTGTGGTGCACAAACAAATTACCATAATAATATGCATCAGAATGGGCAATTATGACTGCACTAGATATAACTGGCTATCCTGGTATACCATATGACTTATAGTATTCATACAAACAGGTTCCATATATGTAAAGGAGAAGCTCTTAAAAACATGAGTGTCACTGAGAGATAAGAGCAAGATAGATTAAAAGTGTAGTGTGGTTACCTCTTGTAGGTGTGGTCGATGCTCTCGGCGCTCCGGGACAGCTGCTGGGAGGCACGCCTAGACCTGCATGCAAAGACCTTGGCTACACACAGGCAAACGCATGCAATCTACGCACGGTGCTCAGCCAACTCAAGTGTACCATACTGCTGTTTAATATGGAACAACATAGAATGTATCATATCAAACAAAAAATCTAATAAATTCTGAACTGAGTCTGGTTCACTAGTTGATGAAAGTTTGTGAACGAATAGTCTAGCGAAGACTCCCTTTGAGTAAAACATACTAAACAGTAGTACAGTAACCAAAAGCTGCCTGAAATAAAGATAAAATTCCACACTTCTAAAGCCGTGCCATAAATTAAAGAAGACACGAATAATGTCCTAATGAATGACCAAATCATAAACGTTGACACTAAAACTGTGGAATTTTATAGAAACGGTGCGTTTGCATAAAACAAAAGTCACAAAAATAATACTAAGCGCAACAATGAGAACACGTGTGTATCACTCGCATACATGCAAAAAATTACATTTACAGATGAGTAAAAATCATGCCGTATGTTATTACGATTTTGACCTCAATATAAAATTGTTCTAATGTAGTACATATAGACTATATCATACGAACGTTGATAAATATCGCTTTAATAATGGCAATTAACTTGACCTCTCTGATATTAGTTATCTGTTTGTATTGTTCAGACAGAATAAATTAATCATGTGTGACTGATTACTTGATTAGTTGTATAGCGTTGGTACCAAAAACTGCGAATGAACCAAAATAACGATAACTATCCAAATATATTGCCTATCATCTTAGCGGTGACATGCAGACAGAATCAATATTTACGATTTTGTAATCTCATCAAGCCTAGAGACACGAGTGCGAATGTTTAATATGCGTGTCTCGTTAAGGTTGAATAGCTGCGTGAGACGTTTTATTTCTTTCTGTTCATTGTTCTGTTTGAATAGAAGAAATTTCTGTTTATGTATATGCAATTACTGTCCGTCAGTATCTGCTGACCTGCCAAGACGAGTAACCTACGTCGTCGATACAACGTCGGCATCGTCGTCCTTATTGTGTTCTCTGTTGTAGAAATAAACGTCTGCCGTGAGTGCAAACCGTATGATTGATGTTCAGACATTCGCCGTTTATAGCGGCAAATAAAGTATGGACACAATAAAAACATATTTTTGTCGTATTTTTGACTACATCCGGTGATCTTAATCTCAGTTACGACTTTGTTTACTTCGTTAACGGTGTTAGAATTTTATGGCGTCGAAGAAAATCGTGTTTCTCAATTAGAGAGATTAGGACTGATCCTCGACCCCGAGGAGAACCTTAATGGCTTAAATTATTAGCATCATTACAAGGAAGCCATTCAAGTTCGAACGTTCTACGTTATACAAACGCTATGCGAGCAAAACCTCACCCGGAAAAGCGGAGGGTTGGAGAAACCATTTTACAAAGAACCGTGACGTTCCGGATTTTACTAGTTTTTTGCGGCAGCCAGCGTATTCAGCGTTCTAGTTATAGTGGAACAAAGAAACGTGGCCGGGAGAGCGCCGCCCTTGACACTGAGGGCGCTAAGGCACTCGCAAATTTACGAGAAGCTAACACGACCAAGCTTATTAGTCATCATAATGTAGAGGGTAAACTGGTTCCAGTTAGTATAGACTCGCATACATTGTATCATGTTATACAACAAGCTTAGAATAACGCTAGTTTACGATGAAGAAGACAGTAATAAAATTATTTGAAAGATTTAGTGCTATTTCAATCATTGTTGCGGAATACGCCAACGATTCATAAATTATTGTCTGGAACATTCTCAACAAAAATATTCAGAACAGAACTTTTCTAGTCATTCCGCTAAAGTCCATTAGCTAAGATGTTCAGGGAAAAAATACATTCCCAGGTGGCTGTAGTTGGTAGTACTACAATACTATAATTATGAGTATTAATGAAATGCTGACGCTGATACATTTAACAGCCAATAACAGGACACCAGGTTCCAGTACTTAAAAACTTAAATATTTTTGTCAGCATTTCTCAAATCTCCTTGCACATTAAAATAGGTACGTACAAAATATGTAAGGAGACAAAGACGAACATAAAAAAATGGTCTAACCATAAAGTGAATTCTTCAATTAATACACACCAACCAATAATGTTTGAGAGAAAAGTAACCAGTAACTAGAATTTGTTTATCTTATAGGGCTTGTTAAGTTGTCATGAATGATAATAACAGAGTGTTAACTATGTATATGTTTCATTACAAATTCAAACGTGGGATCATGAGTAAGAAGATACAATAAGCGTGTCTAATACAGCCTTTTGTGGCACCGTATAAAGTAAGCTAGAATGAGGTACGGTGACAAATGTTGTGCTAAAAACAGGAACATAACAAGCGTTTTTTTTGTAATATCTACTTGGTAACTGAACTACTGCACAATGGTTGGTGATCACCAAACACGAGGAAAAACTTTTTTCGTTGAATTGCTTAAAATGAATGTCTTTATGCTCGCTATCGGATTTATCGGGCAGGATATATTTTTAGAGGATATATTATTTTCCTGATAAAATCAGAAGTAGCGCCTTTGAGGTTTACCCGCTATCCTACAGAAGCCGCATGTATATTTTTGAGAATAAAAGTAGACTAAGTGCTCAGGGTACCTTCTTACATCGACAATAAACTGTATCCATATCTGTTCAGCATTCACTTAGATAGAAGACAACCACTTTTGCATTGGTTTTGGAGTGATAGATTGCAATTCCATTGTATCATTTAAGCCCCCTCGATACATTTACCATGTTTCTGAATCCCCCTGTCCATTTCTATTTGAACATAGCGGCTCGTTTACTACTGTCATGTCTTTCATGTTCGCTACGATTCCTTCTTTATGTAATTTTTTTGTGCTTGTCTTCTTGCTATGTACATCTTAAGTTATATGACTGATTTATGCATACACTTAAGCTTCAACTTCCGTATTTGGTTCCGCACAACATGCGGAACAGAAACAAATAAATACCACAAAGGTTCAGCGGAAACAATTTCATAATACGTACCCTAATTACACGATACGGATAGAGTAAAATTTGCAAGTTATCAAACTACAAATCCTTCAACCGATACGTGGTATGTAATAAATCATTTGCTAATCTAATGATTGCGAGTCATAATCACAGTAACTGCGGTGTTTAACTACGTTACGTTCATGCTTTATTTACTTTGCAATGCCATTAGAACACAATATTGACTAATCTGCAGGTATGTATGAGTTTGTATTGTCATTAAAGAAAACGGAAGTCGCATTGACCTAATTATATGGTGGGTATCAAATTACTGTTCGAATACCAACAGCGAGCCAGTTCTGCAGTGGCACACCATTTATCTCTGTCGATAAAACAATAGAAGTGCGGAAGTACTTCCCACCGGCCCATGGTCAGGTCATTGTCCCTAGTGAAGTGGTTCTTAAACAATCTGTACACAGATTGGGCAGCAGTCACTATAACCATCTAACATCAGTGTATGCAGTATGCGCACGCGCCGAGTAGCACGTAGGATGGGCTTAGGTGTGCATATCTACATTCTACTATTGCGACACAATCATACTAAATTTCAAGTTAGAATCAGATATTTTATTCCTAGAATCTATAGAAGATAACGTGAACAATATCAGAAACTCAAGGATTTGTAATGTTAGTATTTGATTAATGTAGGTAATAATCAAAATTCAACTACAGGTATTTTCCAAATAAAGTTTAGTTTTGGTTTGCCATTCCATACAGGACAATTTCATTTTGAAGCAAACACATATTTTTTTGTTGAAAAAAATATCTGTTAGATGCTTTCACTATCTTGAACCCAAGAACTTTTCCCATGATTTGTCGAGAATATTGAAACAAGAACAGAGTAAAGCAAAAGAGCTTTTCAGTAAGTAATCTGACGATTCGAGTAATGCCATTATTGCAATTTGTAAACTATTGCAATGTAAATGCTAATATAAAGCTAACATCTCACACGAAGTAGGAACCGGTACTAAAAAGCAGACGAGGCATAAAAGTATTTGAGACACGCAGGCGTCAGGTAAGTGAGCCGTGAATGGTGGGCGTGGCACTGCGCACGAGTTGCACAATCGCGAAAACACGCTTGCCTACTTCTTTTGGTTAAGTTATTCGGATTGAGAACGAGTTTTTTTGATTCAGATGTTAAAACATTTACCTGTATGTACGTAGACGACAAGATTAAACAAGACTTTGATTTTAGTTTGGATAAAATAGAGCTTATAGCAGTTGCTATAGTCAGATCAAAGTCAGCTTTTGAAAATATGTAGTTATAAGCAAAATTTCTGAGACTTGGCAGAAGCTTTACCTATAATAACACAAGATGTAACTAGCTGTATTAATAATAATGTAATGTCTTGATAACAACATCTATTTATAAGCAGAGCGATAGGGATAAAAGGAAGGCATGGTGGCGCTGCATAGGTATCGCCAGTTGACCCTAATGACTCCACTGGCCTTCTATACGTATGCGTCTACTCTTACAAGGTATATTACACACCTTAGAACAAAAGATTTTCACAAAAAAATTGTCTTCCAGAGGTTAAGACACTATATGTATATATCTATAGAAATAACTTAGACGGAGCGATTTTGAAATTAGAATATGTGTAGTAAGTACCACAGGACAGGACCTTACCAGAGAGTAAATTACAAATGGTATGATTGAGAAAATACTAAAGGATACTCAATGTAGGTATCTAATGTGGTAAGGGTGGGTCAACCCCACAATAAGGAAAACCCGATTACCGATCTTAATCACGACCATACTAAATCATAGAATGTACCGCAACGGTCAAACGATTCGAGAGAGATAGTCAATCTATTGACTTCCTTAAAAGGTTGAAGGTTAATTTAATTTCGATCATTGACCATATCAATCCCCGCCCCATATATAATGAAACAGGTATGTCAGTTTAACCGGTTAATAGTGCACCATGTCATCTATCCATTGTTTCGATATCTAATGTCACATCAAAGCAAGGAATGTAAGCATGGAATGATAGATGGTAACTATCAGTCAGGACTAATCGGTTTAGGATGGCATGTCGCCGTCTAGTATACGCCGCTATCATGCATTTCATTTACATGTCATGTGCTGCGCTTTGGTTGTTTGGATGAACGGCTAATGCTATTTGTACAATTATCTTGCATTTACTCTTTTAAACTCACGTGTTCTTTCGCGTTTTTTTTAGATTTAGTGATAAATATTATACTTTATTACAATTCCATTTTTAGCGTTTACTACTCGTTTTCTTTGTCCAATCATAGAACATCGAAAAGTACCATATTAAAACAAACTTTTTAGTTAATAATTAGTTCCCAATAGAATCCTTTGTAATAGTTTACATAAAATGTATTATGGAAGTTGGCCTATATCCTATATTTCAAACAAAGGTTATTTTTTGTGCCAAAAATATATCAGAATCCTCCAGGCTGGTGGCCGAAACCTTGAGTCACTGATAGTAATACCAGTTCCAATGTTTAGGAATTATTGCGGGCGTAGGCAGTCGTTAATGATGTACATGTGGACGAGTGTCGCGAGGTGGGCACTCTTCTATCGGGCTCGCTAATTACGGAGCTCACAATTAGTCAAGTGCCGGCCGCAAACAAGCGCAATTGGCGCAATAGGGAGGAAATGGACGCAGCACATCCACCTACTATACACCTACTTATAACTAAGCACAGGATAGGCAAGCTGACGCAGGCCAATTAATGTATCAACAGAAAGCAATAAGACAGTCAACATTCATTCTAAAGGACTGGCACATAATCATTAACAGATTATAAACTAGCTGTGCCCCGCGGTTTTGCCCGCGATTTTTGGGATAAATAGTAGCTTATGTTTTATTTCAAGGTATGACGTACCTCTATACCAAATTTCATCCAAATCCGTTTAGCCGTTTCCGCGTGAAGGAGTAACAAATATACACACGAACACAACACACACTCCGACAAACTTTCGCATTTATAATATTAGTAGCATAAACGACATTATTATGCATAGCCAAACAGTCTAGCATAATCATGTTTATTTTAAGAATGTTCTATACCTTCTTGAAATCGAATAATTGTCACATCTAAAGATTTCAATTACATTAATAAGTGCATAGTAGATGTTCATAAATAGAAGCATGATTCATTGGACTGCGTTGCATAACACTTCTCTTAAAAGGTAAGATTGCCAAGTGGTCAGTTATGTAGTTCATGAACTAAACGCAATGTTATGTAGTACATCCCGAGTGCAAACATGTGATGGCCACGGCAGCACATTTTTGTTTTTGCGACTTTGTTGGCTGTATATTTGTACCGAAATAAGCGTCAGGCGCACGTACATCTCGGCAGCCAGAGACGCATGAATGCGGCCGTCCTTGTGCAAGACTACGTTACTCGGCGACCGCATGCGCCTACACATCTGGGTCGACAGTCGGTCTTTCCGCACACCTTTCGGAAGTGAGCTTTACCTTTACCGTAGAAAATCAATAACATTGAAAATGACATGCCCCCGACCGTATCTAATCTAATTTATCAACCGGATAATGAGGTAAACGTGCGATGGCAATTAGCAGATAAAGGACATAATATCAGATATGTGCAACGGATAAACAAACCTGATGCAAAGAGAATCACCGCGAGTAATGCCGTGAGCATACAATTATATCAGCCTTGTGTGGACATATCTTATTTCCGCAGCTGGAGCTCAGAATACTCGTAAAGATAACAAAGCATACAAATAAGCTCCAATTACTACTTGTCATTTTCAAATAAATTTACTAAACATGCTTAAGTTCGTATCTTTCATGGAATTTCAATATGTACATAAACATTTTAAGCCCAGCGATTTTGTGTGGTGTCCCTGATATTACACAAAGACCAGAAATAGGCTGGGCCCAGAGTATAGAGCTACCCATCATTGGGGACAATAGGGTAATTGACGTGAATAGCACTTTATAATAGCGTTCAGGGCATTCTGATGAAAATATTTTTCTAAATATATTAGAGCCAAGCCCTTCTATAAATTATTATTTGAGTAATACTTTGGTTAAAGTTGTCCTTAAAAACATAATAACAATGCAAAAACGAACAGGATAATCGAAGAATAGAAATTAAAAAAATTAACAAGAACAAGTCAATTTTACATAATCAAAATAAATGAAGAAAAACATAGAAAAATCAAGATTGTTTTATTATTCTACTTAAAAGTGACATCTGAAAGATACCAGCCGAGTCATAATGATGCCTTATCATAATATAAAACTATCAGAATTTAACAAATGGCAGCTGTGCATAATTATTTGGCAAGTACAGCCAAACAGTGTGTGGTTTGGTGTACAGTACAGAATAAATAATTTTACTGTTTCAACATTATATAAAGACATTATACACAGACATTATATAAAGTCTAAATCTTGTCACACCAAGTGGCACCAAGTAGCACCAAGCCAACATTTTTATTGGTGCTATTTCGGGAATATGCTAGGTGCTCATTTCATGGGTGCTCGAAAAATTGTGCTTAATCGGGAATACCCCAGTGCATCAAGCATTTTAGTTTATATCTAGGTGAAACTAAGTTAATACATAATTTATATTGGTTTAGTAATATTTTATTCTTAATGACCAGGACGATTTGCTTTGAGCGCATTGGTATCGGTAGTATTGAAAACAATAATGAGGTAGACACAACAAATGCGTATACATGTATCTGGCACATGCGAGACGATGTTGTCGTCTCCGACAATAATATTATGATGTAGGGAAGCCAAATAGACGCGACTTGGTGAACCCCTTGGCAGTCCGCCAAAATGAAACACGATTTCATAGATTTTGTTTTTCCAAAATTCTAAATAAAAGTTATTACGACTATCTGTCAAATTAGCACGTGTAGTATATTCCCAATGGGACGTGTTATTTCTATCCTGTTCCAAATAAAAAGTCTCGAGAAACTCTCTTAACATTCATTTCCTAAACAAATTATATTTCACGTTTGTAAGTACTTCTGAATGTATTGTGCGCAAATGTTAACAGTAAAAAATTTATGAGGTCTATAGATTCCGGAAACATGCAAAATGTCATCTGTCATATAAAGGTCTCAACTCAATTTATTAACTTACAACGCGTCAGATAACTAGTGCTTAGCAGTTTGTATTTTTATAGCCAGACGATGTCATTGGCAAGTTGTCAGATTACGTAGCGAATTTACCGCCTGTCTCTAAATATACCATCATAATCTCTAGTTGAGAATCTTAATCTCCACTTACCATTAGAAGCACCTAAAAGACAGGAAGGTCCTACATTTTCTCTCTATAGAATTATCAAGATTACCAAACCAACCCACCATATAATCGCGTCACAATACCGTACAGGTGGTAAGTAATCCAGCAAAAGTCAAAGAACTGCCGAGTAGGATACGTTATACGGTTCAACACAACACACAAGGGATTTTCATGTGTCAGCAAAGGTGAACGCACGATTGCGGAAACAAGAGAGTGGAGGTCGCTTGGCAGGCTTGATGAAATAAACCATCTTGATCTATGACGTAGCAAAGTGGTTAGCTATAAAAGACAAAGTAACTTAGAGCTATTGCAGTTTCCCATTTGATGACAAAGGCAATGTGACGCCTACAATGTTTGCAATGCCATGTTAGTACTCAAATTGGCTGCATTTGGATGTCGATAATGAACGCGGAACATTTTAACACGTGGGAAGATGTTCGAGGTCCGTGCAAGCAAACTAAGATGCATATCGAATCGCGATACTCTCGATAGGTTTGGTTCGGTTATGAAGATTCAACCGGAACAGGTTTCTAAGGGATTTTACCTTAACAAAGACCGCTAAGTCAACGAACTTACTTCTGACGAATTGAACAAAACTCACTATTGTCTCTCTGTCCCTTTTCACAATTAAACTGCAAGACCAATCTCGATAAAATTCGGCAATGTGATGATATGAATCATGGTATTATTTTAACTAATCGTAACAAAAAGTAACACCGTGGGCCACAGCGAGATTATCATAACATAAAATGTAGTAGGAACATAGGATCTTATGTGTAATATGGCTTTGACTTTTGTTCACGCAGGAAAACGAAAGCGTTCCGCTGAATCGAAGCACGTGTGACAACGCGACATGCGACTACAAACTAATAGAATTTTTACACAAATTCATATGACGCTAGTCGAAAGTAGTTTTGGACGCTTCAGTATTTTGTTAAAATTGATTACTGATGCTACTACTTAAACAAGTGGGCAGTGGCAGCTTCACCGTGGAGCAGCTGTGAATAAGTGCTAAATGGTTGAGAAAACGTGTTTTCTGGCTATCATTACGCAAAAGTTTACCGAAACCAAACTGGTGCACATGTTTATAATATTTATTAACATTAATATAAGTAGGTGCACTACTAGAAGTATTTACAAATAGACAACGGACAAGCTTTAGACATATTAGGCTTACTGGTTAACTAATATTGGTTTAGGAGACAAATAAGCCGAACAATAAACCCTATTTGCACATTTGCGTGTGCAGTTTACAAATCCGCCAAATTAATATCTCGACTTAACGTGGAAAGCGATAAAATCTAAATTGAATTTTCATATCAGTTCATTTTGTATGCGACAATAAACTACAACTGTTTGTACGTAATAGTAGAAAAGTCAGTGCTGGAAATAGAAATGTTGTGGGAACTCCGTCACAGCTCTGCGAAAGCGTCATATTGACGTCGCTGACCTTAAAGATAGCACATTGTGTAATTTTGAAAGGTTTCATAATTAAAAACAAGTGAAAGACTAAACAAACAGTTAAATTGAGAATTAAGGGTTTAGATACGACGATAACAGAACCACACAGGCTTCATAAATAAGACAAATGTTTGGTTAATATTTTAGGGAAAAGCTAACAGCAATATACGCACGTAAATCTAGATAACACATCTACTGATTTATCAAGATCAGAAAAGTAATAAATATGTCACGTTCTTCCAACACTTCACATCGCTTTAGTACTGAGTGGAAATTTTTGAATACATTAAGATTTACAATAAAGTTTTTATCACATCTATTCAAAAAGACCTACTTTGTTCCTCACAAACACGGCAGAAACGTGCTCTTTTCCGCCCGGAGGGAAAAAAAGTGATTTGGAATTTGGATATTGTTAGTAGAAAGTTCTAATTACCAAAGAGATCACCCACGGACATTGTATGAACAAGTAACAGGCTGTTTGAAAAAGGAAGGCGCGCGAAAAAATTAAGTTTGTGAAAAAAAACAAAATCGTGTAAAATGCATTCCGCCTTCGTTGGTAATTGTTTACTCAAATTCGGATTTTACTTTGTTTTATTTTAACTCGAGTATACCTTCCTCAATATAAAGTGAGAAGTGAGTGTGAGTAGTGAGAATGAAATAAATGTAGGTACTATTTTTATTTATAATTCTTATTTTCTCATAGAGTGTGATAAAAAGTAGAGAGCCCACCTCGGGATCAAAACTTTTTTAAGCTACTTCGCCCTCGCTACGCTCTGGATTCAAAAAATACACTCGATTTAAAAATAGTTGTTTCCTCCCTTGGTAAACAATCTACTTTTGTGTAAACGTTTAAAAATTATTACGTATAATTATGATTACGTCAAAAATATTACTAAAGTATATTTAAAAGTAGCACATAAAACGCAACATCTATTTTATTTTTCTTAAGATGTGGTAAATGCGAGCGAGTTTATTAATGCTATCGATCTTGAGGCTTATGATATATCATCAGGGTCTCATTTAGTCTACCAAAAATAGGCGGTTACCTAGTCGCGAGTTAATTTTTCAATTTAAGGGAGGAAATGATTAATTAACTATTTCTACCTATATGGTTTGGACTCTTGTGTTGACTCAAAATTACGTTCAAGATTAATAAATATTTTTTTGGTTTTAAGTTTTTAAATATTATGTTTTTTTTATTGTGTTTAACAATTATAAGCAGCTTTAATTAATAACCGAGATCCAGATCGACTTTTCGATAGGGACATACGTTCATGACTTGAACTCGAGTATAAGAAATGCAAGATTTTTTTCCATTCACTTACAATAGACGTTAAATCGTGGAACAGAATTGGACGAAAAACCTTCAATAGAAATTACTAACATAGAACAATTTCAATACAAAATCGATAACGGGAGTTACTCAACAAACTAAACGCGTTTTAACAACGTTTATTATGACAGCAACATTTATAAATAATGGAGGTCAAGTCAATCTGTCAGCGGATTACAGATAGTAAAATATATTTTAAAAAAACATGGCAACCCGATGTCAAATTAACCCTGAAAGCACAACGTATACTCGTATATCGTAACAAATAATCAGATCGACTTCGGCACACAGGTCAAGGTAATCCCTTGCCATGTATGAAAATCGAAATGTACTTAACAGCTCAAATCAAATTTCAATCTAAACCTATTTTTAATTAAATTAGCTTTTTCTAACAAAGTATTTAATAAAAAATAAAAAATAAACTTATGCGCATTTAATTTAGTTATATTATAATACAATAACACAAAATCTTTATATATATAATATCAAATTTGGTACCTGTTCTTCAGCATATTATCAGGTACGAAAACATTCCACCAGGAGGGCCTTTTTTGGCGAACATAATTTGTGGGAGAGTCGCTCTCCTCGTCGGTGTCGTTTCCTCCAGATTTTCGCCTCTTCTTCCGCTCGAGCTGCAGCCGCGCTGCCCACGAGCGCCGGCGCCCTTTGTCACTCGGCCCGAAGCCATCCGTCGCCAGCGGTACGGCGAAGGATGCCCGCCGAGGTGCCTCGGTCGGAGGAGCGTCGAAATCGGTTAGTTTTCTATATCGTTCAGCAAATGCTGCCTCGGAAGCTCTACGGCCGTTGGAGCGAGAGGGCGACGGTTCGTCGATAACGGTGAGGTCGGAGAACGGCTCGTCATCGTCAGAGTCGTGCAGAACAGGCTCCTCGCTGTAGCGGCGCGGCGTCTCGTCCACGGCCTCTTGCAGGCTGGCGAGCTGCAGGCTGGGGCGGTGCGTGCGCAGGCCTCGAGCGGACCGGCCCGGCCGCCCGGGGCCTTGCAGCCGCGCCAGCGCCAGCGGCACTGGCGACTCCGTCAGCGTCGGCTCACTTCCACTCATCGTCACTTACACTTGCACTGGGTTCACAATTGTGTTGACTGAGAAGAGCTCATAAGTTCACGGCTCTGACATTATTACAAAAAGTTCGTAAATCTTCAAGAACACCATGAATACGAAATCGTTATTTCGTTCGTGTATTTTCCTTTTTCCTGTTTTGAATTACATAAAGAATTGAAAACTAACAAAGGATACTTTATCCGTTTATTCGTGAGACATAACCATAACAGAACTTCTGTGGATATTTAAATGGCTTACTTTTGAGATAAAATTAAAACATAACAAGTTATAAAAATGAGCAAACGTAAAATAAACACGGACTGAGCTCGGAATTGAAATCCTCGGGGCTTAAAAAAATAAAGAAAAGTCGGGAGAGCAAGAGGATTCATCACGTAGCTTGTACTTGCGGCCCTGACCTTTTTTATTGCGAAGACCTATGACGAAGACATTAGATTTCTTTAACATTTTTATGACAGCACAGTAAATTTACTTTTAAATAATTACACTTTTTAATTTTACAAAGTTTAATTACTAATGTTTGCTACTTCAGTTTTATGAAAAAAGGTTGGAATGAAGCATTCCTTGGCATTGGTCTCACATATTCCCTAAACAAACATTTGACTGCACTAAAATCAATATGTTGCCAAGGTATAAAAATAATTTCTAATGACTGGTACGATGCTCTTCAAAATGCACTCGTTAAAAGATTCCAAGTGTTTAGTGACTTCTAGAAGTCAAAATCAGCGTTTTGATCGATATAATTTCATCCGATGCAGCAAATCAAGCAATGACTTAGATCTGACACAACGCTGGTATCGCAACGCATGCGGTATAGGAAGTAACAATAGAAGACAAATATCGACAGAAATAGCGTCCTAACAAGAAATCATGGTGACAAGTGCCCGAGTTCTGCCATATATGCAAGCAGGCACAGCTTTCGTATTGCAGCGTCGTTCGTCATCGACTCACGCGCACCGCAGACGTAAACGGTCAGAACGGGGAAAGTTGCCACCGGCTTACATAAACAGCCGCAATCGATAAATCACGAAGAAAAATTATCAATCATCGCTCAAGTCACGGGAGCGCACAAAAAAATGCAATTAGTAACAAACGCATAAGCTAGATTCTAAAACCTGCCAAGAATCTTTATGCTGCCGCAGCCTGGCGGTTTTTCACGCTCGAACTGTTTTCAAGCATATCAATCACATTATCGACTTACGTATAAATCTTTCAACAAGTAAACTAAAGGCTTCCCCAAAATGTGTAAAGTGTCCAATGTGTATTATAGTGTGGAATAACCACAGAAAAGCGAAAGACCTACTTCTTAGGTAGAATGGCTGTCAAAAAAATATTGTAAAGCAATTGTATGAAAAACCGCTGCCGCCAATTTAACACATAATTGTATAGTCACTACGACGAAAAAATTACAATCATTGGTAATAAAATACTCGAAATGCCATTTTGCAACAGATTAAATTTGATTTAATTACGATGTCATGTGGTTTGGTTTCCTACGCGTCTATTTAAATTGTCTTTTTGAGTATTCTCAGTTTAAAAACATGTATATTGGTAGAATTGTCATAAAGCATATTTACACGCGGCCCATCACATTTCCGCTCTATTCACTTCTCTCTTCAATGGAAATAACAAACACCAACAGAAGGCAATATTTTACTTTAAGTGTAAGAATAGGTGTACACCCCATCTCCCACTGTTACCCAAGCAAATGACTTTAATGCTTCGAACGCAAACATAATTTCTAAAATACCTTCACAAATTATAATCGTGTATAAAATTGGACCCAATCCAAGAAACAGATCATCAGGATATACTGCAATTTTATAGTGCCATTTCACATAAACCGTATATATTATTGCAGTGAAAATAAACTCGATGGAACTAGTTCATCAGACGAGAGTATGATACCACCTGGCCCATGCCCTTCGCCTCAGTCTAGATAATAAACTTCAATAATGAGAGGTACTTAAGATAGCCAGAAAAATAAACATCCGACGCAGAAAGTACTTATAAAAGTGGTCCAAAGTCACATGACTTAATTCTTTACCACGCTACTTGTCAATGTATGATGTCAATGCAACATAGAAAGATCTAGTGTTCTCGAGAGTGTTCTAGAAAATATGTCTCAATTATACATCCGCGAGACTATTTATGACGCTGACAGGATTAAAGCTACTGAAGTTAACTTGAAAATATGTAGTTGTAAAAGCATATACAAATCTTTGTTTTATTCTACGGAATTACTCACGTTTAATATTGGAGCATTCGACATAATTAAACGTATATTTATTGCTATTTCATATTTTGAAATGTAATCTAGATCAACCAAGTATTCTAACAATGACCTTAATTATATCAGATAAATACTAGAACAGAAACCATAAGTAGCGCTCGTGGCATCGCTTGAGTAGGTGGTTTTTAACGATCACCGATGTTAAGCAACGGAAGATCCAGTCAGTCTTCGGATCGTGAGTGGCATTTACATCCGAGCGCTACCGTGGGACGGATGACACGTTAAATTATTGGTCCCGGTTGTTTGTTCTATAACTCTAATAATACAACGGCTATGCCACGGCAGAGGCCTTCGGGTGACATATGAACTCCTATACTAACTTACTTTATCTAGCAAAAAAGTTAAGGTTACTGTTTTATGTAACAGGTATACAACCAGATAGCTCGTAATTAGGTCTGATACATGGAAGTAAGTAAGGTAACCTACATACGTCAATCGAGCGAGTCAACGTGAGAAGTGTCCGCCCAATGTCACCAAGAAGATTAACCTCTCAAGAGAGGGCTCGACCGACACGCGACCTTTTCCATTCAAATATCCAATTAATGCAATTGAAACCCCAGAGACCGGTCTACAAAAGACTTTTAGCTATTGAGACAAAGTAACTAAGAACGTGTCAAGTTCAGAATTCTGAGTTACAAACAACTAAGTACTTCCTACACGTTCCCCTTGAAAAGATTGAATCGGCGTTTTTTAATTTCGACGTAAATAACTTGAAGCACGATTCAATGAAATCGTTTAGTTTCTTCGTTGAATGTTTATACAAAGAAGACATTCCCGACAAATAAAGAGGCAATAAAAATTGGAGCTTTCCATGCAAACGGACATCCTAAATCGGTTTTAATTGACGTGCACAAATCATTGTTGTTTACAAATGGAGGATAAAACGGAAAGCGAGTAGTAAATAATAAAGCCGTCAAGGTACGAGTCATCTTGCGACTCGGACAACGAGGGTTCCGTACCACCACATGTACTAGGTAATCCGCGATAGTAACGAATATTTTGTGAACATTTCAACCGGCTACCTATTATGGTTCACGAGAATATAGGTCAGGAAAAATCGGAAAGACAGATGGACACAGACAAACAGACACGGTAGGCTGCTTAATAATAGGGTACAGTTGGATTCTCTTTGGGTACGAAACCCTAAAATTATTTCGACTTTCGTTCAATAATCCAAATGCGAAATTTAAAAAAATATGTTGATTACTCAGACATATTTTCTTGTTTTCAAAACTCTTAACAAAGCCGCCACAACTTCACTAAGGCATGACTTGGAGTGACCGTGACAGTTTTTGTGTGGACAGCTTTGAATTTTGGACTTATATTGTTTACTGATACTATCAAAAACTTTTAAAATGCCAATGGCAGAATGTACAAAGTGTGGTGCCAGTGCAAACTCATTTGTCCATATTAAAGAGTAAAAATTTGTTGGGACGAAAACCCATAGAGACTGCTCGTATGCAGGTTCGAGTCCTGCCGGAGCTCATAATTTTTCTTCCTGTTTAAGCTTTAAAAACATAATATAAGTTATTCCAATTACATGCAGGAGCCATAGATCGAATCGACTTAAAAACGGCAAACGGAACGTTTGCGCGTTTTAACACCTAGAGCCATCTAGTATTTTCTTAGGTACTAAAAAAACAAACAAAATAACTCTACAAATTACCAATTTTTAGATTTTTCCCATAACTACTGTTATGAGACCTTGCTTCTTGCCAAATTTCATGAATGTAGGTGAACGGGAAGTACTCAATGAATTTTGATTTATTTCACTCTAAAAAACTCGCAAAAATTGCGATAATTTTTTATTGTGTTGACTGCTGAAGCTTATAGCTTCATTTTTTTTACAGCTCCAAGGGACCGTGGACTTACGTATTTGACCAACTTGATATCTCCACACTTTCCAGAGAAAAAAGGCTTTGCCAGACAGACAGACGGACAACGGAGTGATCCTATAAGGGTTCCTTTTTTCTTTTTAAGGTACGGAACCCTAAAAACCGATGCCACTTCTCGTAAATACGAAAGTAGCTTTGATCTTTCATAACTGACGCTTTGTTTGTATGTTTCAAACAGGGTTCTGCAAAAAATACCTTCAACCTACTGACGTGACGACCTACTTTTTACTAATGCAACCCTTTCTGTCCTGTTCGTAGCAACGCGCGACGTCGACATGCGATGATCAGAAAACTACAATGTTCGCATTTGCTTACCTCATGTGCAAAGATAATATGGCTCTGTAAATCCTTGGAACAAAGTTGCTGCTTCATAATGGAAAATGTCTGGTTTCTACAATATTACGCGGTTTACGCTAATAAGTAGAGGGTGATAAAGCACGCACAAACAGTCGTAAATGTGTCGTTACCTTTGCTAGAAGTAATTTTAGCTCTTTCAAAGTTATCTCACGTCCGTTTTGTCCGATCTAAAGAAACAATAAGAAATAAACTTAGCTATTCAGCTATTCACCTTTTTACGTTTTAACAAATTAGTTTTATTAACTCTGCACTACGCAAAACTGTACGAATATAGGCTCTATGTAATCATTTTAGCTAATTACATGTTTCCGGAATAGCACCTTCAATTGGACGCAAAAATGATACCAAGGTTGTTGTAATAATCTTTCAAATAAAACAGGATGAAACTGATGAACTGTATTAGTATTTTAAAACTGTACGTAAGATTAATAAAAGACGCGATAAATATTTGAGATTCATGTAATTGATTTTTTTAGCAAGCATTGTTTCATAATTATTCGAGTTCCAGACAAATGTTAAGAATATGTCATTTATATAAACAACAATAACTACGATTTGTGCAGTTGTTGTATTAGTCAAACAAGGTTTACGAAGATGGTAGCTTTTCTTGTAAATTAAATAAGAAATTATTCATATACTTAATGATTTTTAATAACGTATTATTTTATTTTATTTTATTCTTTTAGGATAACTAACAGCTAGCACTTAAATAACACAATTATATTTAACTTAAAGTCTAATTATAAGTTACCACAAATAGGCATAAGATTAGCATGGAATAACAACAAGAAAATTTTTGAGGATTTTTGAGTAGTGAAAGCAGGAAGCTATGTCATTAACAAAGATAATAAAAAGTAAAGGACCGAGTAAAGATCCCTGCGGAACTCCTGAGGGAATGTGCATCGCAGAGGATGTAAAGCCATTCAAAACAATTGTCTGACATCGATTCTGTACATACAAAGAGAACCATGTATGAAGCAGCCATACGAAGAGAACCATGTATGGCTGCGACTCAAGGCAACAATACTTATATTTTAAATAAAAGGCTTATTTGGCTAATATAAAACACAATTAGAAGGATAGGCTGTTTCTTTTTTACTTTGATTCACTTAATATAAATTTATAATCTATAAAGAAGATAAAAAAAGGTTTGGGAACAGTCTACATGTGAAACCAAATAAATTAAATTCTTTATTATTAAAATATAAATTTAATAATAAATAAATATAATTTTTTATGACTATAAGCCTCGACTAGATCCTTTGCAGCGCTTAACTTAAATCAATGCCTGATTAATTCTATTCTTATTTTTATTATTATTTCAGAGGTAAAATAAATAAATAAATATCGGTAATTTTTTTCACACTGCTGCCATCTAGCCCCAAACTAAGTTGTTATTCAATAACATACAAAATGTCATCAATAGTCACATGTAAGAATTAAATTTATATATACCAATTAATGTAAAATCATATAAATTACACTTAAAAAGTGAAATTGTATTATTTCATTAATTTAAATAAATAAATATTGGTGGAAATTTCTCACAGCGCCATCTAGCCCCAAACTAAACAAAGTTTGTTCTATGGAAACCAGATACCTGATATAATTTAACGCCCAGACACAGAACAAATGAACAAACATCTATGTTCGTCACATAATTTATTGTTCTTCAACCTACAACCCTACAGGTGAGTTTTGGCGGGAACACGGAAAAATCATGATGTTGCATTGTTATTGTTGTTGTTATTTTCTTAAATTAGTGTTTTTCGCGAATTATTGATTAAAAATGGTGGTGTTTTATTCATTGAGTGTTGAATTATATGCACGAGTGTGGGCAAGTGATATAATGTGGTGAAAAATGTATTTTTTTGTTGTTTTCAAAACTCCGTAGAAGCTCATAGTAAAGTCGCCACAACTTTACTAGGGTATGACTTGGACTCGACTGACTGTGATTTCATGACATATTTGACTTGATTTTAATAAAAATACGTGAAAAATGTATAAATTTGACACTGGCAGAATGCACAACGTGTGATGCCAAGAACTAAGAAAAACCCTACAGGTCTCAAAGCAGAATTTGTGAATTGTTTATTTTGTAATTTATTCGTTGACATGTCAGTGATCCAATATTTATCCAAAGGGGAAAAGTGGAAAGGAAAAAAGAATTGAATAACCCAGCGGTGTGGAAGGTTACGGTTAGGACCAGGTAGAATTTCTTCAGTACGCGGACGGAGTCGTGGGGCGACCTCTAGTATGGAATTTGACTATTAGTAAAGCTACCGTATACATCAAAACAAGATAACGTGTTTATCATTTCGACAAATGACAGAGATCCGGGCAACAGACATTCTCAATTGCCCTAATTAGATACGATACAAGGTGTCAATATCTATTGCACGATTGCCCCAAGACAAACAATTCTTCGTGAATTGACGCTTTACAGATAAACTAGAAAAGTATTATCATGATATTCTAGGATCTGAAACCTACATAGATAAATTTATCAACATCTTATGCGCTGAAGATGAAAGACACGGGCCTTAACGCGTGACTTCAATAAAACGGACACATCTGTTTCCTATTAATGTGATAATACGGTTTAATGAGAGATCAAAGCGAGATACAATAACATGTCTACAAACAATGATCATTGACTAAGTAAAACAATCGACGTCGCATAGTTAATGAGATGCTGGCAGGCGATGCACAGAATACAGATTAATTGGTTCCCAACAAACAAACTGGCGGACAAAGACACGTCGAGCTTGACAATTCAATGAGAGTAAACAAAACAAAAGACACATAAAATGATATTCCGATGACGTTATACACGACCGAACTTTGTAAGCCTGGATCTACGCAAAACATCCTTGTCTAGAATAATAAGTGATGTGCATAAAACAATGCCGCACACAATTTCGAGCAACATTAACAAAATCAAAATTACCATTTCAAATTCATACAGGAAACTCGATAGAAATAAGAAGTTTTCCAATTACTGTGAACCCAAAATTAATTAACAATCAATATTCCCCATTAACTTGGTTATCGAATAAATCACCAAATTTTCAAGCAAAGATAAAACAAGCAAGAAACAATTACTGGGAATCGTGACACGTACTCTCAATAAGTAGAAGGAACATACGGGATAGGAAAAGCAAATGAAATCATCGAGGGCGCGAACGTGACAAGAAACAGTTACGTTATTGTGTTATCGATAGACGTAGGTAACTGTGAAAAAACTACGTCTCATAAATTTATTCAATTCAGAAGGACAGATAAATTTATTCCTTTACAGGCGGGGTGTTTGACCAAAGATCACTTGGCGTTAAGTGACAGTGTGGTCGAAACTTGTAAACACGCCTAGCCTGGAATAACCATTCCTGGTTCCTGGTTCTGGTTTCCTGGTTACTGCGGTATGTACTGCCACTCATTTTCAATATGAACGACGGACGTAACGTAAGCGGGCAACCGATGGAAGCAAATGTCAAGTTGATATACAGTATGGCGGTCTAAGGGGGGGAGGCCTTTGTTCAGCAGTGGACGTCTCCGTCTCTTATTGTACTGTTCTATGACTATTTATTATTTACGGGATATTTAGCTTTAACATGTTATGAATGAATTTTGAACTTCCGATGTTTAAGCTCAATTGCATGAACCAAGTACACGAGCAGACACAGTGGTTCACGGAAAGCCTCTATTTTGTATTGTTCATTTTATTATAATTTTTCATGATGAAAACAGTTTTTTTTTTTATATTTTTTTTTTAATTCATTTTTTTTGGGACTTTTGTACATGTACGTGTCAGTCCCATCGTATCTTCTTAACCTAGTGCTAAAAACGAATACAAACACATCTACTGGAAAAATTGGCGGTGCGGGTCACTTAAGGCGACTCACACAACTGAACAGCTCACGAGCTGCGTCAGAGCCGGGTTCTGACAGCAGTCTATTAAACCTCCCAACATCCAGTCTGTTCAATTGGTACGCCACCTCAAGCGCCCGTCTCTCACGCTGGAGGCGGGTGCATTCCACCAGAAGGTGGTATACATTTTCCTCCACTCCGCATGTGTCGCAATTCGGTGAATCTGCCTTCCCCATCAAATACATAAAAAAAATTAAAGGCATGTGACCAGTTCTTAATCTATGCACTGTGACAATACGGCTTCGAGATACATTTACATTGGAAAACAGATGTGTTCATCATGAAAAACTTTAAGTAGTACACCTCCCTAATTACGAAAATATGTTTAATCATCGGTTCCGCATAATACATTTATTTTTCCAAGTATTGTGGGTCCGGCAAGCTTGGCTACCACCCACCCTACCCTGTTTTTTGAATAGAAAATATGTTTAAAGTGCAAGTACATTAATAGTTTACTTATTCTGGACTATATAACGCAAGATATTTTGAATCCGTGACTCTTGCCGTTTCGCAAGAAATCTCAAGCACTTTTAAATTTGTACCATGAACTGAACCGCATTTATGGGAATCAAAATCAATTATTTTCAATAAAGAATAATTGCAATGCAACACATCATCATGTTTCCGAGCTGTATCATTCTTCTATTGTCTCTACTGTAATGGTTTTCTATTTGCAATACGTAACTTCAGAGTCAGTCTTCAGTTCTACTATCACAGTCCGTGAATCAAAGATCGTTTAGTAATATTTACCCCCAGGCATCACATCTGGATCTATCCTATCAAGGACGTGGTTAGTATTTACTGAAACTGTGGAATGTTTAAGGATAATTATTACAGTATCATAACATTGGCCAAGTGTGTCACGGGCTAATTGGTGCTATTAATACTCCGTGTCGTTAAAACTTTAAATACATTAATAGCTCGTTGTTTCATATAGTTAACAAGGTATTATTGAAACGGTGCCTCTTCGTTTACGCGTAGTTAATTATTTTTACTAACAAGTCGGAAAGATTTGTATGTTCTTATTTATATTTTTCTAGCGTGAACTCTAGTTCATTTGCAGTCAAGCTGAAATAATATCATTAGCACAGTGAGTTGAAATAAATAGAGTAGTTATAGTCGAACAACACTGCTTTAAAAACTGACTAGAAGTTGTCTATATAAATATACTTACGCATGTTACTATGCACTTTGTGAAGAAAAGGAAAGAATATGACCGACTTTATACGCCACACCTGTTGTTAGAAAGAGACAAATATCTAATTTCTCTTACGGCGTAATATGCTACACAAGTTGATTGGCCAGAGCGAGCGCCCTCGCCGCGCCGGTGTCTCCGGCTCTTTCACTCTCACACACAAGAGGATCTATCTATCTCGGCCATCCATTTCAAAGTGACAACAGTTGCCTCAGATAAAATAAATTTAATTTTTTCCCATTGCAATAAAAATACAGTACTTACGCCTGAAATGAATTTTTTTCTATCTCTCACAGTGCCTGTGTAGATTGTGCAGTGTCTAAATACACAGAAAGGCATTATATCACCATATTTTTGCTAGAAAACATACGATTAGCGGCAGCGTATTACCGGACATTCGGATGTGAAAGACTGGTAGCGATCACGGCAATTACCTTGATTTCGTCTAGTAAATATGGCGGGGGGGACAACTCATCTACAGGTAAAAACATCTTAGCATTAGCATATTTTATTTGGAGGGTTGTAAATCGCATTTTTCCCTAAAAGCTAAAACTTGCATTTTGCAAGACGAATTAATTTTTCTGTCGCTGGATGTAAACAAAAATATTTCGGCCATTTGGGAAGCTTCCCAAATGTTTACGGTGAATCATACTGAAACAGATCTTTGATATTATAATTAGGCATTTACTATAAATCACAACATTAATGGAGATCCAAATCTTAAATTCGATTGTAAACTGAACATAATAAATATTTTATCTTAGCTAACGTCAGGCAATAAGAAGCATTTTTTGAATTAACATCGGTAATGAAGACATAGGAAACGTTATTAGGAATTATAATGTCGTAAAATTATTCACACCGTGTATTTTGTACTGACAGACAGGATGACAATAAAGATCAAAGGCTATGCCTTTGATCAGCCTCGTCTTAGGGCAAGGTTGCGTTTTTCTTTTTATTGCCGTTGTTGTATATTTGTGAAAGTCACTATGGGACTCACATGCCAGGGTTGGCAAAAGTCCCCAAATAAACAAAGAATATCAAACTAAAATGACTATGCCAAATATATGAAATTGTTTATACCATTGCAACTCGAAAAAGGGCATATGATTCATAGATTACAGGGAATAAAACTCTCTGTTAGTCACCGAGTGATTAAAAGCATTTTGAATTTGGAACGAACACGAATTATACGAATTATGTACAAAAAATAACAAAAACGTGCTGTAAGTTACTGGTTAAATTGAAGTTATTCCATTGAGCTATACAATTTAAATTAAGAAAAAAAACCGTCAATTTTTGTTAAGTTTTAATGCGGGACGACTTTCTCGGGACTAAAATGGCATAAATCTTTCTTTTCTATCTGTTATTGTGGTAATTTGATGTCATTGGAAAATCTAATAACATAATTATAATAAAACGAGCCCTTCCAGTGACGAAAATGAGACACTGACTCCGGAATCATTTATTAATCCTTAGTTCACTTATGACCGATTACATAATAAAATGTGATAAATATATAAACTGCACTACTATTTATTTTCTCGCAGTCAATGGTAAAAAGTAGAATAAGTACACAACTCGTGAAAAAAACCCATCTCGGACCTTGTAATCTACGCTCGGGATTCTACTCTAAAAAGAATCCTTCGCTGCTCTCGAAATCTAACTTAATTCACTCAATTGAAATTCCTTTTTTTCACTTGTTTTTTAATTGGGTTGATTTTAACTTGGACTTGGCAGTTTACGGACATAAAAATTAAAATAATTATTATGCATGTTTTGCGTTAACTCTAAAGAGTATACATATTATATGGAATGCTTTGAGGAGAGTTGCCTCCGATATAAGGATAAAACATATAGCTAAACAAATATCTAGGAATCGTCAAAATCAGTTTTAAAACAAATCATGGGCCTCCAGCAGTTCTTGCTTATATTTTATCAATTTGATTTAATTACTTAGTTAATGCAGGTTCAAAACAAAAATTAAACAAAGACAACGACACAGATAGACAATCTCCAAAAAGTTTTTATGATTTCTTTAAATAGTTTTTATGATGACGCCAGTAGACATTAGAAGTTGATATTGCAGATTGAGAATAAATGTAAACATGCATTTATTTGAATTAAATAGTACTTATATTAACTGGCGAAGCCAACCAAGCGTGAGGTTGCAGAGCCATAACACAATACTCAAGTTACGGCTATTGCTAGAAAAATGTGGGTCGTGTCCGATTTCAAAGCGCATTGGGGATTGCAAAACCTGACTGAGTTGGTACTGCTGATCGGTATACCGACTGAACTCGCAATCATATTGCACCTTCTAGCAAAACAGATGAAAGATACATAATTAGAAAAATGTAGAGCGAGTGGAAAAAAACAAATATGTAGAACTCTCTGTAAAGACATTGAGATGGAAAGTTTTAAAACTGATAATAGGTAAGATAACTACGAAAATATAAATACAATATTTAGATGGCTCGGCAAAGACAAAGGAAAGTAAAAAACATGCGACTGAACTAGATAGATTTAAGCCGTTCTAATTCCAAAAGCTTTGCGAATCATTCAATTACTATTAAAAAGCTTTTAAATGTGCTTAATTTTGGATTTTTTACAGGAGTAGACCACTTTCTGGTACAGAAATACAAGTATGTATTCGCAAGCAGTAACAAGTAACAAGTAACACAACAAAACTCTTTGAATCACCTGGTTGTAAATAACGGCGATAAGATAAAACATTCGATCACGCTCTGATTCAATCATTGCCACACTTATCGATTTCTATTTCTCCGATTCACGGTCAGAATAAGGATAAGCGATTTTGATAGTTTACATTTGATTAATAGCTACCGAATTGTGTTGTGACTAGTATAAATATGTTCACTGAGAAAGTTGTTCAGTTTTAATATTCTGAAATTCTAGAATACGATATTTTATGACAGTCGGCTAATATTTATAAAAAGCGTACAGAGTCCGTATCAATTTAATTGGAATTAATATTTTTACATCTGCTGTTAATTTACTGATATGAGTTTTATTAGTATTACCCAATTTAATATAATTTTATGCTTAATGATGTATTTATTCAAAGTAAATTTTCATGATATACCATATAAATTTAGCTCGAGCTTCAAATCCACAACATAATATCAACAAAACATCTATTGTACATTGTATAAAAATGTAGGAGAATCAACATACGGGCATAGTCGAGATAATCTCAAAGAACAACCTAAAAAGAAAGTGTCGCAGCGTTAGAGAAATGGCATGCTGGGGTCATGGGCACGCTCGTTTTCACTTGCCGCTCCAATGTGGTTGCAACTTTGGCGAGTATTGCGAGCTACCAACCATCGGCAACTGTTCACTTGGTAGTTGTTGCCAGTTGTTGCTCAACAAGAGTAGGGTGGTACCATGCACCGAACACCGCTCAAGTTTCCACAACTAGCCGACACGGACTAAACTTTTGTTCAAGTATCTGCGGACTTCTTAGGGTTTCGTAACGCTTGCTTAGCAATATTACAGAAGAAACTTGCACTGTTTTAAACAGTTTTATCGAAAAAACAGACGAAATGAGTACGATGTTTAGCGAATATGTTTTGTAATAATGGGAGATACCGTCATTTCGAAATACTTATCATACAAATATTATAATAAAAATGGATTTGTTTATCGATTTCCTCGTTTTTTACGCCATAAAAACTAGTTTCGCTTTACATAAATATTTTCAATATTTTGGTAATGTCTCACGAATACGGTATACAAAGCCGTGATCGACAGCGAATATAAACTGTGTTCGATCAGAAACACAAATCACGGTGTTCTCACGGGCTGCGGGCGAGCACCGACCTCCTTTCCCTGCTGCACTGGCGCAACGGACAAACAAAATAACTAGACGAAGACGTTGGCGCACGAAAACGTTGCGGAACTTGCGCGTGCGACTTCGACTTTCACTGCGACACTGGTGCGCGGAGCGAGCGTGCCGTGCGTTGCGGGCGACGCTGCGAGTGCTACTGGTGGACGGACAGCGGACGCATCTGGAGGGGTCGCTCGGCCTTCAAACGCGCCGTCATCACCTGATAACCGCTCTGAAACCTACCCCCTTCTACCTTCTACCGACACGGCAACCTTATCAGAACCTAGATATTAATATTATGCTCTCAACTGATGCTCTAGTTCGTTATCACGCGTGTCACATGTCTTCTTTGACGAAGTCCAAACATTTAGCTGAAAAATATTTGGCCGCAAACTAGATTTGTTTTTTCTTTCATCATTTTATAGATTGTTATTGTAGATGTAGAAGAGTCAAAATGTCCATCAGCAGCCATCTACAAGTAGCATAGAAATAAAGGCAAATATAACGTTTTCGAAATAGGTATTTCCATACGTTTTTATGTCAATAAATAATTTAATTTTTATTTAATTTAATTCAGCAATAAAATTGAAAATCTATTGATCATCATCATCATTTTCAGCCCGTAATCGCCCACTACTGAATCTCATCTCTTCTTGTACGCTACTCGTCTACTATGCCAACCTTATCCATGCTCGACCCACGGTCTAAATCTATTCGTCGTCAGCCATAAGACGTCCACTGCTGAACGAAAGCCTCCCAATAGACGGGTATTGCCATAATCCCCACGCTTGGCAGGCAGGCGGCTTGGGGATCGCAGAATGCTCACCACCGTTAACCAAAAGGACGCTGCTGCGCGTCCTCCGGTGGGTCTGGTTGCAGTTTAAAGACATACCCAGGTCAAAATCTATCATCTATCTTCTAAATCTATTAATTTATTCGAAATAGGTATGCTGGTGCAGGTAAGAAAATTGGCCACAAAACGTGAATTGCGGTCATTGTCTCAAATTATAATCCCCGTGCCGACACCGTGGTGAGCAGTTATCAAATAACCAACAACACCCAAGTCAAAAGCGCCTTAATAATGCAACAGAAAACAATTTTGTATCGATTTTCGTGCTTTCTCTACTTGGAATAACAGTAAGCAGGTATTATGGAAGTAATAAAGGTTTACAGGCCTATTCCATGACTCAACTATTTAATGAGTATGCATTATTTCTATTGCTTTGTGCATTTAATATGCGTATGGAAATATTTAATGGACAAACAGCATTGAGCTTATATCTAAAGAGTCACAATCTCTAAGTGAAAACAGTCAAAAAACGTCCCGACTGCCGTTGTACATATACGTGCATTATATAGTTCACAATTGTTAGAATTTAGACGTTATGTCGCTTATATAGTGTTCAATGTATGCTTGAGCGCTTGTGTCTTATCGTAGTTCAAGTCGGTCAAAAAGTCGACGCACTGCGCCGAGTTTTGGCTCGGACATTTTTGTGCACGATCGTGACTAGATAGATATTAGCTCAATGACAAACAGTTATTATAGCAAACACTCACAGCTAGAGTTGCCACCCGTACTTTATAATAAAGTATTGTACTCTATTTTGGCCAAACGTACTTTATACTTTATGAGGGCAGTAAAGTACGTGAAAATACTTTATTTTTAACCTGTGAAGATTATTTTAAATGGACTTCTATTTTTTACGTGTAACGGAACGGACCGTACTGCTTTTTTTAATTTAGGGATTGATTGTAAAGATGCTGTTAATATATTTAAGAGTAACAAATATTTGTTGGATGTTGCTAAAGCAAAAAAAAAATGTATGGAAGAGAAATAGTCTGGTAAATAAATAGTACTTTATTTTCAGATGTTGTACTTTTTTTTTAAGCCTAGAAAATTAAATATACTCTATTTGCTTAAAAAAAAGGTTGCAGCCCTACTCACAGCATCTGAAGAAATATTATGGAAATAATAAATTTCAAGTCTTATGGAGATCATCAATTTAGCAGTGACTCAACAAGGAAATTGTTGATGTTCCCGATAAAGATGCTGTAAAAGTAACAAATATGCGTACATGCGACATGTTTACAGTCTTATCGTTAAAAGTAGACCAAGCTTGAAGGTAAATAAAAAAAAATGACAAGACAAAGGATGTTACGCTAATAACTATACCTACTCATTTTGCTGTCAATTTCACACAGCTATAATGACCGACTAACTACTAAAGAAATTAAATACTTAAGAAATTAATTAATAAGCTAAGATAAAAGATAAACATGACTTTCAAAGGATTGAGAAGAAGATCCTGTCTTAATAACAATTCTGATAATGAATAGAATCCTCATTAAATAAAAAAATAACGAAATACGAATAAAGGGTGACGGTCTCGTGTCTCCCCTGATCAAAAGAAAATCTGAAAAATCCTGATGTCTCCCCTGGGGGAGACATCAGGATTTTTTTGACCTGGTGTCTCCCCCAGGCCGGGGAGATAATTGAACTTACTTTTAAAATAATATTTTGAATACTTCTGTATCCCCCTTTCAAGCATTACATGAATGAAACCATAAAAATAATTAAAATGTCAAGAAAAACGTACCTAGTTACTACCTAAATATTCACTTTAGTCTCGTCATCATCAGCTATTCTTTTCACTGTACCTAATTTAAAAATATGACTACATATATAAAGTATACACGCACTATTATTAAATATGTATACATTATGGTATAACTGCAGAAAATAACTATGTTAAATATCCAGTAAGTCACATGAATGTTTCATTTTATAATTGGCCCATGGCGAAACGTCTGCCCTTTATACGCCTTTGACATATTGCCTATCATGATGCAAGCTCCCAATATTTCATTCATATACGAAGATGCAGCACCAGGCCACGAAATGAAGGTTTAAAAATAATCCATTCATCGATCCATTACGGTCATTTATCTTGTGCATCTTCGGGCATGAGCGGTTTATATTAAGGTCCAGAACTCTGCGCGCCGCTATCTCGCTCGCCCATTTAATTTTTTTTAATGTTTAAAATCACTGAAATAGTTATGAAAAATCGCAATCGGTGAAACTACTGAGAATAACATTACAAAAGTGTAGAAATGAATAAAATTTCGATGCAAGCAAGCTTTCATTCATAAAACTGGGGATATTTTATTTTTTTATACAAGCATGTGACGAGACGAGCAAGACGTTCGCCTGGTGGTAAGCATCACGCCTGCCACTAACAGTAGCAGTGCCAAAATTGTGTACTTGCGAAAACAATCCTGCGCCGCACTGTATTGCGCTCGTCACCCTGAGATATCAGATGTTAAATCTCTTCATACCCGGTAATTTATCTGGCAACATTGCCCTTCAAACCGGAACACAGTAATGCTTGCACACAACTGCTTGGCGATTGAATAACTGTGCAAAGGTGTGGTACTCCCCCAGGCGGACTCTGCAGTAGAGTCCTACCACTAAAAAAAACCTATAATCCCTTTTTTATATAGGTACTAAAATGATGTTTTTGCTTAACCTTTGTAATGTTATCCTCAGCAATATCACCGGCTGCGATTTTTCGTTTTCATATTCAGTAAACGGCGGAAACGGTGGTAGACGGCTTGTCGATACGTCCGACATCGTACGAGCTTGTTAACAAACCTTTAGGGCTTTTCAAACTTAATTAAGAGGTTATTTCGCAGTTTGTGATAACTTAACTATTAATGGAACATGACAGGTGAAGAGCGGCAATGTTACACAAGTTTGTACGCAGCGACAGTGATAATGGAATGAACGGGCCCAGCGCTTGCAAATCGATCAAAATTAACAAGGCAACACAATCAAGCATACCTAGCTAAAAATGCATATTACATTTGCCGGAAAATAGAGATAGCGAATCTAATTACTGCATTACAAAAAGAGAATACATGTATTAGAAGTTTGTATTGTTGTATCGTATGGCTGGCATGTCGCAAATGCAGAGTATGACTGAAGCGAGAGGAGAGCCGGCGCTCAACATATAGTCTTCAAAATCCGTGCGCTTATTTCCCGTCCATTCATCTATCATTGTCGCTGCGTGTACGTACATGTACGTAATCGCACAACAGACTGCACATGATCGTGTCTAATAACAAATCATAATTAATGCGAACAAGGCACCGGCAAATATTTATCTGATTTATTGTGCCAGTAGAAGTTTGTCCAAGTGAGTAACGGTATGTAGGCGTCTATTGCAGACGATAGAGGAAAGTGTTCGCAACGGGACTTGATTATGACAAAACTCATGACTAATGGAGGTCGCTGCCGACGCCGATGATACAATAGGCATAGAAACGTTGATTACTTTTTTCACAAAACACAATGCAATGAGAGATGTATGCACTACTTTCAATATACATACTTTCCATCGCGGTGGGATTGAATAGTAAATCGAACATTCATAAAATCTCATTTATGATTGTTTCTCAACGCTCGCGTGTCTCGGTGTACGTAATGTTTAAGGAATGATTCACAATCAGCTACAAACTTCTGTGTAATGTTATTGCGATAATGTGACTTCCTATTTGTTAAGCAAACACACCTATCTGTCTAAGGGCCTCGAAGCGCATTCAAATAACTTAAGATGTGTGAAACTTTCCTATAGTCAGTTTCCTCGAGCCTTTTCTTTCCACTACGAGTAGAGAAGTTTTCTTTTTAACTAGTTCGCAAGCAAATTGTCGTTTGCTACTGTCCTTCTCAAAATTACGATCCGCCTAGTACGACCATAATCCCGGGATAACATTGTGTAGATTCACTAATTACGAGTTCAAATTCGTCGGAGTTCCTCATCAAAACTTGCAATGTTTTTGGCTAAGCTCCAAAAAGTTTAATCAGTGGCTCGGCCCAACAGAACGTGAATTAAAGTTAGTAGTCATAACATCAACTTTACGAACAAGTATTAACACAATGTAGTCGCTGTTAACGACGTGATTTCATTAACGCAAGCTTAAGTGCTAATTGCCGAAGTAAAAATGGTACGCAATCTGAATGAAATTTCCAATGTAAGCCGAGTGTGATATATGGGTCCGATAAAAGGTTTCAGAGACAATGCAAATTCTGATTGCAACATTTAAAGCATATTGTAAAAGCTAAAGTATGAATATACAATCATTTTGTTTTTTATTATACTTTGAACTTTGACGTATTGCATTGATTTGCCTTGTACGTAAGACATGAACCCTGCCGAGAACTGACGCACGCCGAAAAGAAAAGTCTCAAGGGCAAAAAAAAGCAGGCAAAAACGGTGAACACATCGCGTATCACAGGAGAACGAAACATAAATAAAATATACAATGTGTAACAAAAAGGTTCAACAATACGAAAGGGAATGTATATACTCATCATTATGAACAACTTTTACTATGGAACAAACACTGAAATCCCGAAAAAAATATCAGCTGTTCCATACATTTTGTCCAAGGTCAAGGAACTTTTTGTATGGAACAGCTGGAACAACTTTACTTTCGCGGTTTCAGGGTTGGCCCTATTGTAAAAGTTGTTCATAATGATGAGTATATACATGCCCTTTCGTATTGTTGAACCTTTTTGTTACACGTTGTATACAAACAAGCGTCATAAAGATCTACAGGAAACAAAAATTAAGATGGCCAAATAACATTAGAAAAATATGGATGACAGTAGACCTGATAACTCCTCGTCTACAAGACCTTCGCAAGAGACAAAACCTAACGTGGAATGTAATCCAAGAAGCATTAGAAGATGTATCAAACAGGACTTGTAGATACCCTGGCTCAGCAAATCATACTTTGAGCTCTAAATCATAAAAAATATTATTTTCTTTACATGAAAGATAAAAACGAGCAAAATGTATATAAACTTGTCATCTGTTTGCTTGATTCGCTACTGCGCATTTCTAGATAATATTTTATGTTGACAGCCTTAATCGTATCTCGGCTTTCATCAGAGACATGTAAAGGGTGTGCAAACATAACTGCGCAAACGTAAGACGGAGTAGTAGGTAGAAAGGTCGACTGACACGGCCATATTTACCAAATAGACATCAACTGCGAGGCATCTGCTCGCCTGCAACATAATGTGTTTACAGCACATTAAATCAATGTAAACCAAGCTTTACAATACTCATTTAATTTACTTCTATTCTATACTGTCAGACATGTAGTAGTCTATGTAGTAGAGTCCGCCTGGGGAAGTACCACGCCTTTGCCAGTTATTCAGCCGCCAAGCAGTAGTGTGCAAGCATTACTGTGTTACGGTTTGAAAGGTAATGTTGCCAGATAAATTACTGGGTTTGAAGAGATTTAACATCTGATATCTCAGGATGACGAGCGCAGTGCAGTACGGCGTGGGAATGTATTCGCAAGTTCACAATTCTGGTACTGCTACTGTTAGTGGCAAGTGGTACGCTTACCACCAGGTGAAAGTCGTGCTCGTCTCGTCACTTGACCGAATAAAACAAAACTGTCAGACATATAAACAATGTTTGTAAAATAGAGATGCAAAGACAAGCGAGCCTCCGGATGGTAAGAGAACCACCGCCTATGGACAACCGCAAAATCAGAAGCATTTCCAATGGGTTGCCTATTTTGTTTTATTTATACGGGAATACTCACGTTTATTTAAATCGGATACTCCGTGAGTACTCCCGTACAAATAAAACAAAATTTGTCAAAACCACGTCAGTTTTCACAATAAAAGGGTTGCCTATTCTTAAGACGCTGACAATAGCTATTAATCCGCGCGTCTGTGGTCTCTGTCTAATTTCATAGGTAAAAAAGAGAAGCCGGCGCGCTTGGGCCACGTTTCGTACAGTAATTTTGTTGGAAAATAATTAGTTGCAATAAATTTCATGCGTAAGAAAAAAACTAGTTCAATAGTAATATAGATTAAAGTATAAATCGTAACCTTTACTAATTTTGGTTATGTGTCTTCATACAAAAATACAAAGAAAAATTGACTTAGAAATTCATTTATAGAGGTTATTTTACGTTTTTTTCTATCGAGTAAATTATTCGCAAACGTGTTTTCGAAACAATAACCAACTAGAAAATATGATCTAGATTAACATAAATTTTTTTCAGTGCTGTCGAATTTGTACATTTGGCTAAACATTAACCCGAATGAAGCCAATTTGGGTGTACTCATCCTCTTAAGGGTGAGAATTATTCTATAAGTTTTGAAGTGAACCAAGGTATAACTCTTCGGAGATAACACACTTCACAGATTACAAGTACGCGGAACGGCAGACACGAACCGTATGAGAGGTCCTCAAATCTATAATATCGGGATGAACCTTTTCACGGTAATTATAGGTTCTGTAAGAAAATTAAGACGAGGAAGTGTTGAAATGTGTGTACAAAAATAAAAATCGCAGTACTAACTAACGTCATTAAACTTTAAGCGGTGTTTTTAAGTACGGCTGTATGTTCGTAGTGATTATAAAGGCCGCCACAGACGACGAAGATACTATAATATTTCATCTTAAGATAAAATATCGCAAGCCATACAATTTTGAAATATATATTATCTTCGTCACTTGTTCGTCATTTGATTTGTATGAGTAGCGATATTGAAATATGTTCTAAGATAACATGAAATATAACTAGCATGCTGTGATGCACTAGCTACATGCACTAGCTATGATAGCATCTCCATCGTGTGTGACGGCTTTAACTCCGAAACTATGTCAGAGCTAATATATTATACATAAGTGAAATTAAATCAAAACGATTAAAATGTATTAGGCGTGTTATGCTGTTATCTGAGTGGTTTTTTTTATTTATTTTTTTATTCTTTCAAGTGACGAGGCGAGCAAGACTTTCGCCTGGTGGTAAGCGTCACGCCTGCCACTAACAGTAGCAGTGCTAGAATTGTGAACTTGCGAACACAAACCTGCGCCGCACTGCACTGCGCTCGTCACCCTGAGATATTAGATGTTAAATATCTTCATACCCAGTAATTTCACTGGTAACATTGCCCTTCAACACCGGAACACAGTAATGCTTGCACACTACTGCTTGGCGGTTGATAACTGGCAAAGGTGTTGTACTTCCCCAGGCGGACTCTGCAGTAGAGTCCTACCACTACAAATATATTCTTATACATTTGAATAAGCGACAAAAACAATTGTATATTAAATAATGTATATTCATGCTAATGACATGCATATTCAAGACGATGCGGCAGTGTACTTATCCTTGTAGAGGATACGGCTAGCGTACGTATGTATCATTTTATGCAATGTAGCTAAAAATAAAGAATACCTAACTAGCATTGTTGCATAGAATAAGTCTTAGATATAACAAACTGTTATAAAAGTATAAAATAAAGCCGATCCTAATAAAGACCCCAGATTTTAATAGATAAAGATTCTAAAGCTGCCGACGAAATAACCAATCACAAAATCATTCACCTCACAAAGGAGACAAGGGACATCAAAACGATTCAGTCATCGCCTCATGCAGGTGAGAATGTGGCAAACTCTGCATCACGACTTGATGATCGTGTCGTGATCGATGGTGACCACAGAATAACAGGACAGTCACCCTGTCTTCTAACAATGAATCATTCGAGCGTTGCTCCAAAATGAGCTGTAGCTTAGGGTCGAACGGAAAACTGTAGCGGTAAACACGGGCCGTTTACTGACGCGCGACGTGACTGATTGACGCGCGTTCGGTCCGCTAGCCATGATAAGGATCTGGATCAGGGGCTCTAATAAGGATAAGATGAGAAAAACCCATTAAATGGAAATATGAGATCAACAGCCTACTACGATAACAAAATACTTTTTTAAAGAGTTTTGAGTGACGATGATGTTTAATGTCAAGTGTCGCAGTTAGATAAAATAGGTAATCGTAATCGCCACTTGTGATTTGAATTGGCATTCTCAAAACAATACATCTTTTTAGTTGTGATCGGTAAAACTTTGAAAACTTCATTTGTAGGTTCCGTATGAAGAATAGAAAGTCCCATCTCGTAATTCAGTGTAAGTTTCCTTTGTGGAAACCAGTGTACCGTGTAAAGAAACAACGTATTTCCTAGTAACCAGTATCGTGTAACGAAGAATTTTTCTTCTGCCGTAACTGGTTACGAGCCTCCGGTTTCGTACGCGGCCGAAGGGGCGAGCGATACGCAGTGCCGTAACTAGGGCGGTGCCAGGGGTGTCAAGGCACAGGGCGCAAATTCTGGAGAGGCGCAGAAAAAACCAGACTAGGACCAAGTTTTGGGTCATCAGGTTTGCCTTAAAACCGTCTGATCAGACAGTACACAGTACGCTCTCTGTGAAATCTTACACAGTACACTGCCAACTTACTAGAAGAAAGGGTGGGGCGATGGGGATTTTGTGAATTGAGCTTCCTGCAACCGGGTTTTATGCTAACATATTTTAGTATTTAGTAGCTGAAAAAAAGTCGAAACATATTTTTACGTGTAAAAATATTCTAGGCGTTGCTGACTCTTGGAACAATAGCGCCTTGGTATGCACAAACAACACTAATGTTATCTTGACAGGTTTACTCGTTTCACAGCGTGAAGGCAGCAAATATGGCTTCCACGAACCATGTTAGCATAATACTAAAATGGAAACCGCTATCAGCTATCACCTATCAGTTTCACATGAAAGTGGCAAACATTTTATAACTATAATCCATTCCATGTTAAACTTCTACAAACCGTCCGTGCCCCCGTCCCCGTCCTCTGCGTTGTACTCATACAAAAACAATATTTGGAAACTAAACAATGTAAATTTGAGATTACTAAGTATTTAGGTCAGAAAAATCTATTTGTTGATCAAGAATGAGAATGAAAATGTTTTAGCCAGTCAAAAGTTCACGCCTGTTTCTAGCAAGCTGATCATCTCTAGTAGCAAGCAACATTATAGAAAACCATAGCACGGTATAGTATGTCAATACCTACTCCTACATACTCGTAGTAAATAGTAATGAATATGAGAGTCGATGTCTGCCTACAAACTGCTATGCAGTTTGGCAGAGTTATAAATTGAGCTATGTAATTAATTCTCTAAGACAAAATAAACAAAAAAAAAAAGAAAGAAGATGCGTTGTAGTAAGAACCATCAAGTAGAAAATCTGACGGTACGCTCCTAACCGAGAACCGGTTCCGGCAAGCTCAACCATTGCTTACTTCAGGCTAAGTGTGTATGATATATCTGGCCATGCACCACCAAAGAGGTTTTTTAGAAGAAAATTGATCCGATTGTCTTTTCATAAACCTGGCCTGTCTACCACAAAAAAACTGAACAAACAGAATTAGGGAAACCAATTGCGAGTCAGTTTTTTTTTTATCAGAACCATGAATACTGCTTGTACAGTTCGAACATCATAAAATAAAAAATGTTCAATTACATGAAAGCAAAATCAAGGCAATTAAACTCAAATAGCAACAGAAAGGGGTAATTTTGCGGCAAATTTAGTATTAATTGTAACCAGCCGACGCGAGGAAATAACTTCATAATGTGAATTAAATGCCGCCGTCCTCATTTTATGATAATTTGCGTCTCCGAAAATCTCAAGATCGTTAATGACGTAATTAAATCAAGGTAAACAATACATAAATCAAAACATGAACCATCATATCATATTCATTATCAAAACTAGTGTCTGGACCATATCTTCAGATAAGAAATATTTACTTTATTATCTTCCGAGTAATCCGCATTATTATCCTTTCTTATTCCACTGCAGGATTTATTTATTTTTTCTTAGTTCTTGGCATCGCACGTTGTGCATTATGCCAGTGTCAAGTTTATGAATTTGCAAGTATTTATATTAAAATCAAGTCAAATATGTCATGATATCACAGTCAGTCACACGAAATTAGTCATAGTCGAGTCCAAATCATGCCCTAGTAAAATTGTGGCGACTTTACTATGAGCTTCTACGGAGTTTTGAAAACAACACAAAAAGACATGTTTCACCACATTATATCACTTGCCCACACTCGTGCATGTAATTCAACACTCAATGAATAAAACACCACCATTTTTAATCATTAATTCGCGAAAAACACAAGTTTAAGAAAATAATAGAATGCGACGACATGATTTTTCCGTGTTCCCTCCAAAACTCCACTGCAGGATTTATGCTTCTCTCTTGTAATGCCATCTGCTTCGGTCACGCGACACGCACTCACGCGCAAAAAGCAAAAAAAAAAAAGATTTCAAGAAAGAACCTCGTTTAATCTTGCCATAATATTATCAGACCAAAGTCTCCTAGTCTAGCAACAGTTCCGCGGAATTGAAGGGGACTAAAAGTTAAGAAAACTAATAAACTTTATGTAAATCGATTATTAATCGTGCGAAAATAATATGCAACTGTAGCGCCATGTCTGTAAGACAGTAAGTAGGACAAAATAATCTAATTGTTCTGGTTCGATCGACCGGAAAAAAAAAACAAAATTCGCGGAAGCTAGTCAGAATTCGTAGTTAAAAGAAATAAATACCATAATTCAGAGATTTTAGCCATTACAACATTTAATAAGATCCAGGGGCCGTACCATGAGCGCTTATTCCGGGACCGAATACGCTCAGCTGCCGACGCTGCGCGACTGTGAATTTTATCGCCTCGCAATAAGGTTCGCGGTCGCGCAGTGTCGGCAGCTGAACCTATTCGGTCCCGCTATAAGCAGTTCACGGTACGGCCCCTGGAAGAGACAGCTACACATACAAATATGAACGATATTTCAACAGCTTATTTCACAAGCAGTGTTTTCTTTAACGCCTGAGAAAATAATAGCAGCACAGCAACACAATATTGCTTAGTAATTCACTAATAACATCAATGGGAATAAGAGCCATTTTTACCGTCTTATGCATAAAACACTAAAAAGTATTTCAAATCTATTTTTGCTAAAAAGTGTTTTGTCTTCTTTTTTCAAACTCAAATCGTAATTAGAAAGAGTTTGACAAAACACTTTTATCTAAAATAGGTTTGAAATACGTTGTAGCGTTTTATGCATAAGACGGTTAGTGTTACTATAGTGCAAATAGGTTTTGGTAAATAGGTGCGCACATAGCAAATCTAATTTACAAAATCCAATTAGCGGCTCTTTCTGTATGGGGCTTTGTGATAGCTAAGTTACATTGTACATTTTAGATTTCAATGTAAAACCAGTCGAATCGAATCTAACCAAATTATACCGTCGATCCAGACTAAATGTTCAATACTGTCTAGTATCTATAAAATGCTTATTGAAATACTTAAGCAGATCATAGGTTGAACGGCTATTATATGGTTCTTTTCAGTATACTATTACTATAATTTATGCTACTATATTCTAATGATGATGAATTATGAGATGATAGTTTAATGGAGAACTACATCGTGTGAGCGAAATAGTTAAAAAAGTGCCATGTTTTACGTTAAACTGAAATTAATTGGTCGGTTACTTAATTTATACATCGCTTATGATAAAACTTAATATTAATTGCTAATTATGCTAGTTGAATTAACTTTTAGATTTGATAAGATTTAACGAACATTATACTATTACATTACACATTATACATCTAAGGCAGAGACTTCTGTAGCTTAATTGGCAAAGCAGTTGGGACGGAAACCCATAGAGACTGCTCGTATGCAGGTTCGAGTCCTGCCGGAGGTCATAATTTTTCTTCCTGTTTAAGCTTTAAAAACATAGAAATGTCATAAGTGTGGAATAACATAATACAAAAAAAAAACAAAAAAAAAATACTGAGACTTCTCTAGTTAAATGTTTCGCAAAATAGCAAATTTATAACATGTTTACCATATAAACCAGACATAATTTCTAGCCATAGTTGCAAGTTTTGATGTCATTTGCTTCTTTTTTAATTTAATTTTTGCACTTGCGAAAAACTGTGCAGTAAGTTATTTCTAGACTAAGCGACATTCGTATCAGATCAGAATCAGTGAAGTCACACTAAATATAAATCTTTCTTTATCAGTGAGGTCACTGGTCGTTACTGCCTCTCTGCCACCACCACAGAAGAAATAATAGTGCCACTTCATGAAATTTTAAAGGACGTAATTAATGCACTTAACAACAACACAGGATACGATAATGTGAGACTGTATCAGATAAGCAAAAGTATCGCCCGTGTAAGGCATATTAAGCTTGCTAGCTTAACAAGAAACTGAAGTAACAGGACAATTAAATATGCATGAAAGAAGTACATACCGTGACCGGCCCGTTAAGAAAGCAAAAATACTCATGGAGACAATAGTTCCTCTGCACTCCGCACACAATTTCACTACGACCTTCAGTCAATCAACAATCGCATCAAGGCATTGTAATCAACTGATGAAAAATCGAATTTAAAATATTATCATTTATCAATTCACAATTAGTATCAATGCCAATATGTATGATATGGGGAACTGATTCATAATTGTGATAATGATATTAATGTGGATTCAATATATTTAACAAGATGCAAACTTTATAAATGTGAGTAAGAAGTACCTACCACATAAAATTCTAACATACTCAATCCAGTGACGTGAAGTTTTTTTTATACCGTCATGTGAGGAGACGAGCAAGACGTTCGCTTGGTGGTAAGCGTCACGCCTGCCACTAACAGAAGCAGTGCCGGAATTGTGAACTTGCATGGTAAACATGAACACAATCCTGCGCCGCACTGCAATGCGCTCATCACCCTGATATATTAGGTGTTAAATCTCTTCTTACCAAGTAATTTCTCTGGCAACATTGCCCTTCCAACCGGAACACAGTAATGCTTGCACACTACTGCTTAGCGGTTGAATAACTGGCAAAGGTGTGGTACTTCCCCAGACGGACTCTGCAGTAGAGTCCTACCAATACAAAAAGTAAATAAAATGTTACGGATAACCTAATCGATTTACTGTCGGTTTCTTTATTAAAAGATTCTATAGAATGTCATCAATAATCACTTGTATAAACCGTGACCATTTTGCATAAAACCACATTGAATAAAATCGATCATTAGTGTAAGCAATGGGAACCGAAGTTTGCATATAGGATTCTAAATCAGACTCGTGTTCCGGTTTCGAGTGGCTCAGGATCGAGATAAACGGCTAACGATGTGATGGATTGCAGTGGCAGGAACAAACGAGTGCACGAGACTGCAACTCATCAGCTCGACGTACGCAACTGGGGGCTGCCAGATCGAGGATTCTTATCATATAAGTGTAATAAATTGACAAAACTAAATGAGCTAAGGTTAGTTTGACATATTCTACAACTAAACTGATGGAAACTGACGATGCGGTCTATGTTCAGCACGCTTGCCCCTAAGGTGTTTATTCTAACGTGGCTTGAAGAGTAATGTAAGAAGTTTTTGCGGAGTAAGAAATATTTGCATCGACGACGTTCTTAGATTTATAGTATAGCTAACTACTTAAGTCATTTATATTAACATGAAGTATCGACCAGAAGCCGCGATTGAAAGCCAGGACTAAAGGCTCCCAGATCCAAGAAAACGACACTGTATGTGCTGTGCAGCATTTCGCCACGGGTGGGAGCAGGCCACCCGTGGCAGAAGTCATATCCCTTGCCTTGCCTAGTGACTTGCGAGACCGGCAAGTCACTGGCATCGGTCGACCATTTATAGTCTTAACCAAAGGTGTCAATAAACTCGCATAGTTATACCTCCCAATTAATCCTCAATCCTCTCTCATCCTTTCTAAAGTAACTGGTACTGCAAAAACTTGACAAACGAAAACATATTAAATCTCGCTTCGCTTTGGAAGACTGATGACGGACGAGTAAATTATAAAGAATCTACAGCATTTTTTTGCGGCGCACATGTCAGGCAGATTTTGGTTTTATCGTTACCTTTTTAATTTCTGGCAACACAGTGAAGAGGTGTCCTGGCGCCGCCGCCAATCATTCAATTACGTGCACTTCTCGGTGCATGGTGGATTGGTGGGCTTCAATTGTCGAACGCTCTCGAGCTGTACTGTGCAAATTAAACGTATGCGCATGATCATCTCCTTCCGTTTATGTTCGTCGCTTATACATGCATCTTTGTAAAGCACTGCATTAAGAGTAGATTGCATCATCGATATTTCAATGCCGACCCTGGCGTGTAGACGAACCCTAAACCCAACGGACAGTGTTTTGTTTTTTTATGATAATGATGACGACTTGCTGAATAATTCATATTGAGTAATCTTAATACTAAAAGAATCAAAGTCCTGATTTACTCACTCACTCAATGTGTCTATCAGTCACGCACAGCCTAATCCGCTGGTCGTAGACACTTGTTTGGAGAGTGTATTTATCTTCATGCGTAGAGGTCTCTGGTGTACTTAGAAAGGATTTTTTCGAAATACAATCCTTAATTCCTTTGTTTTAGAACTTATAGTTATGTACATTAATATATGGAATCCAAACAAAAAAAAAGTTTAGTAGTAATAACAATATTTTCAACGGGCATGACTTAAATGGGGGAATGAAATATTTTTATGAAAAGTTCTTTGTATTTGAAGTTATAGTAGATAATCAAATTCGGTATTTGGATAGGCTTTTTAAAACAAAAACAATAATATTTTTTGTCAGGGTTGATCTAAAGGGGTGAAAATGGTAAGGAAAAGTATAACCCAGATAAAGATCTTTTTTTCGGCATTAACATGAGTATGGAGGCCGTATGGATCTTCCATATTCTTCTTTTTTCACCCTTGTGGGAAGCGGGGCGACTTTCTTCCGTACACGGGGAGTCGCGGGGCGACCTCTAGTATCTAACTAAAAAGTGACTACAAAAGTAATTTGAAATCAATCACGATAATTTGCGATCGGATTTAGTCTAACCAAAAATATTGTTTCCAATAAAGGTCCTTATCTATATTTAAATAACTATGTCACAGTATATTTTCGTTGCCAAAACATCTAACTTTGTGATAACAGCCACCGACGGCCAAGAGGTTGTCGTTGTCAGTGAAAACATATACAGAGTTGCAAAACAAACTTATCTCCTCTTCAACTAATGGTCGACAAGAGATAATATATGATAAACAAGTCCGGGGGCTCGCCTACTCAATATCTCACTTCGCTACGAGATCTATGTCAGCCGGGAGGCATAATTAGCGAGCAGACAAATTATCGGTAACATTGACCAAGGGAAGCATTTTCTGAATAAAATTAGCGTTATGCTGGGGCTTCACCTGCGTGACGCTTAACGTCCAATTACCGGAATAATTCGTGCAATAAATGATGCATTATACTACGCGCTAAATGGGTTATTCACCAAGTGGACTCGAGGGGCTGGACACGCGTGTGTCCAGTTGGTGAAACTCAATATTGGTATCACTCGTCAATTCTAGCGTGTACAGATGATGAAATCATCATCTGTACACGCTAGAATTTGCGAGAAGAAGGTGGCTGCTGCTCTGGTGTATTTAATGAGATTGAATAATGATTATATGAATTTATTATGAGTTTTTGTAAATTCCCTGAAAATCCTAGTTTTCCTCATCATCATCATCATCGACAGCTTATGCAGCCCCCTGCAGGGCATAAGCCTCCTCCCTCTTTCGTCAATCCTTCCTGTTTAGCGTCAATCTTGTGTGTTTCCAAAGAACTGTTGGTTGTCGTCACTCCACCTTTGGTAAGCCCAGCCGCGGTAGGCCAATTTCCTTCATTAGGTGTAATTACAGTAGTGAGGATGCGGTTCACCATCATCAGTCTACTGTTAAATATGTACTTTATGCTCATAAGACAGTACTCAGCCTGATCTTTAACTCTACGATTAATTTCAGTGCGAACTTCTTTAGTACTTCGTCTGTCTAGTTCTTCTGTCTCAGGGCGTCCAACGCCAAAAAGGATGAATAACAAAAAAAAGCGCCCTGTTCACCTGGGTGCTTTAATTCCAGGTGAACAAAGGAGACCAATAATGTCGAAACAAATCTCCCAGGTGATATCACCTAGATGCAATGATTCCGAGGTGAAATGAATAAATAAATAAATAAATAAATCCATTTCCAAACTATCCATTAATTTCAGTATTGGAGAGTTCTTAAGAAATTCTCAAACAAACATGTGCATTTTCCTCTTTTGATAAAAAAACATAATTTCCGAGAAAGATTATCTAATCAGAAGTACCTACCTTACAGCCTTCAAGTAAAATGGCACTTAAGTATTAAAAAATCACAATCCCACATAAGAAGATACAATAAGTTGATGAATCTTGTAGATTGTCCCATCATCAAAATCTAAATATCTTATCAATCAGATCAGACCTTTAATACGCATAAGAGATAGATGCTGTGAGTCGGATTTCGCGAGATATTTGCGCGAACGATTTATTGGCACAAGTCGGAACACTTTTCCATGAAACCTATCAGACAATATAAAGGAACAAAAGATATAGTTTGCAGCGTCCTCAATACCTACAAATTCACATGTAAATATCAAAAGGGAAAATGGTTACGGTCGTACCTAGCAAACGTAAGGGTGTGAAATTGATTTGCACGCGCTAACCGACAGACAATGGCGTGGTTTTGGCTCGAAGCAGGCGAACGTGACGAGTTGGTTACGGCGACATTGTGGCCGCGACCTCGCGCTCGCATCGCTCACGAGCCCCTGGATAACACCAGCTCCGCATCTTTTCACATCACTCAACCGGCCGGGTTTAACAATACAATAATAACCAGCTTTCAGTTCGCTACCCAATGCAAGCAAGAGGCCCTCAGAGGGCAGATCCTTGTTTATTTTTTTTTTGACGAGGGGGGGGGGGGCATTTTTGAAAATGCTCGATTGCGTCCGTTGCAGGGTTTATTCCCGGGAAACCCGTAGCTCTTGTTTCCGAGAAATTCATATCGAGAAAAGTCGAGAAGTCGAGATTTTTTGCCGTTTAACTCTTTGTCTATAGATAATTATATAAGAGTTCTAGGTATTTGAAATAAACTGGCACAAGATCTACAAAGTTGGAAAAAATATTTAAAGCACTACATAATTGCAGGTAATCCTACTTCAAATGAAAATTAACGAGTGTTTTCATGTCGGGAAATGTTTTCAAAAAATAAAATAATCGTTTTTAGTTCATTGTTAGTGCATAAAAAAGATTAGTTTTTTGTATTCAATCGGAGAGAATAAAGTAAGTACCTAGTTAAAGTTTATAAAAAGTTGATTTTGATTATATTATTTTCTAAATAATAAAGAATAGATATTCGTCATTTTACTGAATAAATAATAATAACAAATATATAAATAATATTAAATTTTTTTTTTTATAAATAATAAATAAATAAATTCGAGTGAAAGAAAAGAAGAAAAATATTTTAATTAACATCTGTTTTTTAACTTTGTAACTATGACTTCGTTTGATTTAGTTGGTTTTAGTCCAATTTAAATAAATATTGTGTGTATTAACAACGTTTTCATAATTTAAACAACAAAATTAAACAATTAATGAAAATTTCTCAGTTTCCCGGGTAGTCCAGAGAAATCGAGTTCTAGAATTCTCGAGACCCGAGAAATGAAAAACCTCGAGAAACCACGAACCCCAGTGTAATCCGGGCACCTTTCAAAAAGCGTCGGAAATCGGGTTGGATTGTAACACTACCCACTAAAGCCCAGCTGGTCTGCTTTGGTGCTTGTTTTATGCAATGCCCCCAATGCAATGAAGTGCTCCGTGGTCTACAATGGAGCCGAGCTCCAGGACAGCGGCGTACTGCCTCGAAAATCTCTCGAGTCTTTATTTAGATGGATGGTTAGAGCCCCACTTCAAGCCATTCCGAGTGTAGAGGATCCGTTTCAGCTGGCTCTTGCTGCAGGCAGGGGAAACCGATGCCGTTTTCTATTGCCCCGGCATCAGAGCGAAAGTCCAGTAGGCATATGCCTAGCATGTACGTCGCAAAAAAATTTGTCTCCTCTTTTTATCGTGCGAAAATGATAGAGACATATTCGTACGGAGGTAAGAACCAAAGTTTCTGTTTTCGCACAACAAGAATAGTAAAGAAGATTTGGTGGCGGTGCGTATGCTAGACCACTTGAACCACTGAAGAGAGAAGTAAATGTAGGGCCTTCGCTTTTCTGTGACTTGAACGACAGGGAGGAAAATATCCAAACGTCATGAAATAAACGACCTAACCTCCATCTTGCTACACAATTATAGAAAACGGGATCCTCTAAGCTTCAATAGAATTGAACTATAATCTACTTTATAGGACAGATGTGTCGTAAAACGGCAGATGGTGCAACAATTCTGCGAAGTAAACAAGGAAAACAATTTTCATAATGAAAATATTAGCACGTAAACTTATCGAACTTATGAAAAGTATCGTTTCTGGACCGTTTTAAACTGTGTACTCGTCGTAGTTAGAGTGCGTAGTGTAAATACGCGTATTAGCCGGACATTTCCACATGTCAATACATGATTAAACTTTTAATAAGTGTAATACCCACAAATATTCAATTCAATTTAATTTATTACGTATATGGGTATAAAGTATAGGTGGAAATAAACAAATCCATTTTGTGGCCGCCATATCCTACCTTTCGGCATGCAAAATATAACATTTAGAAAAACAATACACATCTTAATAAAATATTGAAAAAGAGAATGAACAAAATTAAATTAATATAATAAAAATATATCCCTGATAAGTATGAAAAATTCTGTGATATCTAAGCAGCATCATAGGCCCCAAATAGTATCAGCAGTGGCGGACACGCGGGTGGTGGACGGCGGGAATAATCGATCCTTCTTAGGCAGTTGAGTAAAAATGGCACAGCCCGGCCAAAGGCAGCTAACCGCAAACGTGCCCGTTCCGAGGTTCGGAATAGATAGTACAAAAGGAAACAATGACTGAGTGATCCACCTTCCACCCTCTCCCCAAACCGGCGGTTGGAGGTTGTCGCCTAAACGTTTAATATCGGCCAAGGACGCCGTCGCGCGACATGCAAACTGCGCGGAGTCTCTGCCCACAGCTCACCACCAACAAACCCGACTTCAGATATGAGGGACGCGAATAAATTAGCCAATGGACAAAAACTGGGTCATTCGCCGACCGTACCGTGCAGATAGAATAGTAATCTCTATGCTAATTGTTAGCCCTAACCAGTGATCAATAAAATAATCTACAAACAAACGCAATAAATCTGATTTAATCTTGTGTGCTTAAATGCTACATGGCTAATCTCATCTTTGCCCTAAACATAACTCTAAGATAAGATTGAAAATCCACGCAAGATACACATCCAAGCCAACATAAGTTTAAAAGACACTTAAGAAAACGTGACAGGCGCGCATGTAGATTGTTTGTTAAATAAACTTTGTTGATCAGACACGCCATATAATTCGATCACAATATTGAGGTTTATGATAACGTCGGATGTCAGTATAAACTGTGACAAAGATGAGAGATATAAAGCTAAAATAAGAAAGAAGTTTAATGCAAACAAAGCTGATTAAGAGGATCGTTGTCCTGGCGGTCTCGGTTTTGTATTATAAGTTAAGGAGGGAGCGTCGCGAGCGTTTTTAATTAAATGACGTTATAAAGGAGTAGGGCAAACAAGCTAGATTTAGTTTGGAAGGCTAGCAGAGGCTGTTCGAGTGGAGATAAGGAACCAGCAAGCGGAGGCGGAGGTAATGTACATAGCGAGATAGGGAGTGTTGCACAACGCAAATATTTGAGGCCCAACCTCCTCTATGCCTCGGCTACGAGCGCGTTCAGAGCCATGTATTGTAATCAACCTGCGTATCGTACCGCACCAGATAGTTTCCAATTTTGCCACAAAGGTTTTGAATCTGAATAATTAATGCCGCACCAGTTTAAGCTTAACACAACGCATCTTTCCCATGAACACAGAGTAAATACTTGAAAACATGCAAAGTCAGAGCTTATCAAAGAATCATTGATTTTTTTGTAATTATCGTACGAGTATTTAAACAGTGAATTTAGTTAAAAGCCACATATCTAATGTACTAACAACTAGTAAGGTCGACGATATTATAAAAACTCGCGGGTCAAACCAGGTTGCGATAGGCAAAGAACCGCGATGAGTGGCCTACTTCAAGCGTGGGCTTATACTCAAGCGATTACGGAGCTCGGCTGAAAATAACCTTCAAGCCATGTAAGAGGCGTTCAGGTGGCACATTAACTCTGACACTAGCTGGGCTGGGCAGCCTGTATAAAATTACAAACCATCATAAAATGTTGTAAGAGAATATGAAAAACGACAGCAAAAATATAAACGTACATTTTAGTCGTTCCCAAGCTTTTTCAGGAAAACTGTTTGAGCTAAGTTAGAAGTGGGCCTGCAATGAAAGCGCACGCGGGGCCGTCTCGTCTCGTCACCAGCAATCCAATTTTGTTGTCAGCAGCGACGTGAAATTTGTACGAATGCAGGTTGATTAGCTACTCGTTGGGGTAACTTTTTGTGCCTACGCTGATGTTATCAGGTTCTGCATTTAGGCTAATATTCAGAAAAAACAGTTGTGTTGTATGAATAACCTTTTCATCTTACTATAATACTTATGGCGATCGACCCCTACATGTAAGAAATGGTGGCAGACGCAAATACATTTATGGCAATCGGTCCCTACGTGTAAGAAATGGTTCCAGACGGTAATAGACTTATGGTGACAAGCCTCTACATGTAAGAAATGGTGGCAGACGGTAATACACTTATGGCAATCGGCCCCTACGTGTAAGAAATTGTGGCAGACGGTAATACACTTATGACGATCGGCTCCTGTATGTAAGAAATGGTGCCAGACGGTAATACACTTATGTCGACTGGCCTCTACATGTAAGAAATGTTGGCAGACGGTAATACACTTATGGCAATCGGCCCCTACGCATAAGAAATGGTGCCAGACGGTAATACACTTATGGCGATCGGCCCTTACGTGTAATAAATGGTGCCAGACGGTGATACTCTTACGGCGATCGGTTTCCACGTATGAGATATAAAAAATGTGACTATAATAAACTTTTATGGAATTGTATCATACTTACTGATGGTTTAGTCCTTTTACGATCCGACGCAGTCGTTACCAGCAGTTAACAAAACTTAGAGATTAATTATGAAGGTATACGACTATACGTACGTACAATAAGTAAGTTTACAAATATAATTATATACATTGTAATTTATATTTATCTGTAAACCTACTGTACCTATTGTAAGATTCAGTTATAGACGCTACATTGTTTTATTTGTTAGTTGTATTGCCAAGGTAAAAGCCATGCATAATCAAGCAATCAGAAGATTCACACGTGTCTTCGGCTCCTGAAATGGGCAAACTAAGAAGAGCAACATCGAAGCCTCAAACCCTGACTACGAAGAAAACTGGTAATGTACTCGGATTTACAATAAATCAAAATTAAAAGCCGACCTGTGTGGCCTTGGTGTGGTGTATGTATGTAGCTCTCTATTACATCCTCCTTATTCAGAGTATGACTGCCTAAGTACCGGGTGGTATACCTAGGTCTTTCAAGATTCATGGCTTCGATAGTAAGCTCTCTGGGTTCTAGTAAAGTGCCAACTCACTGCCACTGGAAGGGGCCAGTTATTCCTTCTCTCAGACGGTCTTTAAGCGATCGCTGGCGCGACGGGCCGGGACCTGGGGGCAGCATGCCTGCCCCGGCCGGCACCGAGGGCGGAGGCGCGCGCGCCGGCGACGACATCGCGGTGCTGCGCGGACGCCTACCAATCCCGCACCCACATTACACCGCACCTCCACACTAATGCACGCTGCAAAACAAACCACGGAAGCCACATAAATTAAGCGAAGCAAACTTAAAAGAAAACAAAATTGACAAGAAGCAACATCGCCGAGACAACAGTGAGCTCACAACGACTAGCTTGTAATGCAACTCAGTGACGAGAAAAATAAAATATGTTTTGCATAAATTTGAATATGAATAATGAATGAACACACAAATGTTTTGCTATGAATATTTTTATTCGATAATAATTTGTTCTACGAAACTCCTACGCTTTTCTGAGAGCAATATAGGTGCACGCAATTAGTTTATAATTGGCTTGCAGGAGCTGACGAGTTACGATGAATAGATTACGTAGGTATCATTTGCATATATTGCAATAAAGTTCAAGTCAAGACAATCGAAGCTTTCCATACTCTATTTTATATGCGACCCATAAACATCGAGCACACAGATATCCGTAGAAATAGATCTTTGTGAACCAAATGATGTTAATGTAATCTATCTATTATATATATAAAATTCAAAGTCCTGAATGACTCACTGGCTGATTGATATATCAACGCACAGCATAAACCGCTGGTCGTACAGACTTGAAATTTGGAGGTTGTATTTTGTCTTGATGCGTAGGGGTGAACCAAGAAAAGATTTTTCGAAATTCAACCCCTAAGGGGGTAAAACTGGGTAAAAACTTTTGTATGAAACTCCTTTGTTTTTGAACTTTAGGTTGTGAACATTTGTATATGGATAGTTCCCTTCAAATAAAAAATGCTGTATTCAATATAAAAAAAGTTTGCTGAATAGTTTTGAAGGTGCAAGAGTCTGATCCTAAAATTCGACCAGGCCATTACAATTTCTTATCTCAACATCATCATCAGCAACCAGAAGACGTCCACCGCTGAACGAAGGTTTAATAAGGCGAAGGTTTTCCCCCTTACACCGCCAAACTGTACGACAACCAGCAAATTTGCATCCACCGGTTGCCCGCGACTTTCACAATGTCATAGATCCATCTATATTTGTGGACGCCACCCCTTATGTGAATATATTAAAATCTTCATATATTTTTATTAATTACTGAATTTGTTAAGTCATACCTACGAAAAGGTGCTTGCGAGAGATTTTGCGTTAATTAAACCCTGTTTATGTATAAGCAGATATCACAAAGTTAAAATACTCTGAAGTAGGTTTGTGTCTCTACGTCGTCAGTTTAATTTGAGCAATTTATATTCAGCTGTAGTAGTAACTTTGATACCAGTATCGTTGTTTATTCAGAGGAGATATACATAATCTCATAGCTATAGCAAACGTAATCAAGTCGAAGTTCGTAGCGCATAGTAATGACTAAGTACTTTGTTTTTAAATCTCTGAAACGTTTATAATACAATTTGTTTTTCCGTAGAGGTAAACATGCCAGAAAACGGCTCACGGAACGGGTAATTAAATCCGAAAAGAGACGTGTTACGGAATAAATATCAGAGAACGTGAGAATTATAAATTATGCATGTGAGTCTGCTGATGCTCGCAACCCAAAACGACAGTTCGGGATTATTGATCAAGAGGAAAAGGTAACCGTACTGAGAGTTCTAGATATTTGACACGGTACGTATGCTAGCTATATCTACCTTATCATGTCGCAAAATTTGATTATCTTGTACATTCAATCATCCGACCTCGGTGATCTAACACATTTGTATATTTCCTTTTGTATGCTTATACTCAGCAGTAAGTATACGAAAATGGTTGATGATGATGTTTTATACATATTTTTAGCAAGTCTGCGTTCGACCCCCAACTCGTCTGTCGGTAAGCAACGATAGGATCGAAGATTAATCATGCAGTCCTACATCTCGGGTCTTCTTTGAGTTCCTTGCTATATACCCCGTAAGTATATAATGCACCTGTACATTTCTTTACTCAGTGTAAGAGCATAGAAAAGGAAATAAGTAACATTTGCTTGTAAAGCCTGCAGTGAAACAAACGACGAGGAGCTATTTGCACATAATTGTTGGATTTCAGTCATTGGCATGGCAATGCCCGATTAGGCGTTATCTCTTTGACAGACTTCCACTTCCGCTTCCCCGGAGACTCAATACACGTTTGACCCCTTTTTGTACAGTTTTATGCAACTGTGTGACCAGACGAACAATTTGATCGCCTGGTCACTGCACTTAGAATTTTGAACATCATCATCTCAAAACCCAAAGAACATTATTAAATCCCTTTATGCTTAGTTATTTCAAAAGAAAAATTGCTCTTTGATTCAGAACACAATGTTTGCACACTACTGATTGGTTGTTCAATAACTAGCAAAGGGGTGATACTTGCCCAGGCGGATTTTGAATAAACACCATTACGAACACAAATCACAACTGCTCAACTTCTCTAAAACTCACTCTGTGAAAAATATGCTCATTTAGGTACGGTAAAGTTTAATTAAACAGTTTAATCTAATATGTTAAATGTAATGTGTGTGTACTAATGCCAACAATTTCACAGCTGTCGTTATATGGAACGAACTTTTTGGTGATATTCCAACAACTTGTGTCTGTGACCTGACCCAAAATTTTGCATATCGTGAAACTCGAAGGTATGCCACCTTGACCTAATTTTGAAGAATTTAGGGACAGAATGACTAATATTTTTTCCACATAAACGTTTGAGAACTCTACTCTATGTTGAGAATGATGCGATAAGAGTCAAAGTGACAAGTGAATCATTGAAAGATGCAGTAATTGTGTCGAGGTGTTTAGCTCAAGTTTCCTGACGATGAGATTGAACAGTGCCTATGTAGAGAAGCGAATACAGCGACGCGAGGCGAGCGATAGCAAGAGGCGAAAGCGGGTATCGATCGGCCCTAACTCGGCCCCCCTGTCCCGCGCCCCGCTGTCCCAGCTCACCTTACGTAAGTCCAGCTGATCGCACCCACCCGGTAACCTTGGCAACGAGCCCTACATGCACACTCCTGGAGGGCTTCAGCTATACGGTGATTAGTTCAACTGATTTGCTACATTGTATACTTTTGAAGACCTAGTGAACGTAGAGTTGAACCTTTCATTAGATTTAAGCTGTTCCAATTCATGGGAGCGAAACGGAGAAATCCGGAGAACTCGGAGTGGGTTCGAAATAAAAAGTGATAACCATTATAGATATTATACAATACGCAATTACCTAAGCATCGGTTAAGAAACCATGACATTTGTTAAGTAAACGCATCATAATTATTATGTTGTCATTACAGTTTTTAAACCCAGGATTGGTAATTAATTATAGTTATATTACCTTACTGATGTTACTAAATAAATTATATTTCTTTATTTCTTTGAACATGAAGAAAAAACTTATAATCCAGTAAAAATGAGACGTAGAAATTTCGATTTGTTTGACCCAATTTCCAAGTCCCAGCAGAACAGCTCCTGTCTTCCCGACCCGCAATACATGTTCATTTCTTCGCACAACCTGACCCTTCAATAACCTGCCAATAAAATACTTACAAAAACCCTACATTTACAACTTTGCGGTTATATGCGTTTACGCAGCTTTTTCATTCAACCGATTTATTGGTAGGTGAAGATAACGCGTAACTGGAATTGCGATATTAGAAGGTATTGCCACCAATAGCGTTGTTACGGACCGAGATTGGAAATTGGGAAATAATTTTAATCGAACCCGCTCTACTCGTGTTCTATCCAGTTTAAACAAGGTATAGTTTTGTGGAAAAGCTAATGGTTGGAGATGCCACAACGAAACAGCAATATTTTCAGAATTCTATGTACAAGATAAAAACAAAGTTGTTCCACACAAAGTTGATTGTTTACAGGTTTGTATCACCGGGTTTCCGGGTTCCTGGAGGCATCCGACGGCCGGAGCGGAAGCTGGTGGAACCCGGCAGCATCAGAACAAAGAACCCCGCTCAGCACAATGTAATTCATCTAACCTACTCGTACGTAACTCCTAACTACGCAGCGCTTTTGCAGAGCAACTTGTACCTACATCGCATACATTTGTAGCGACACGATTTGGGCCCGAGGGGAATTTACCGAGCTTTCTGCGCAAAATGCTCTACTGTAGGACCATTTTATTCGTGAAATTAGAGAAACGGTTTACGAAACATAAGTTTTTATGCTTATATTGTGAGATAAATTAACTTTTTATGCAAAACATTCACGTAAACATATATATATTTTTTATATTTAAAGTTTAAATATGCGAGGAAGCCGCAAGACACGGTGACAATATGTGAAGAGGACGAGGAAGCCGGGAACATGTCGATTGCATTAAATATTTGACCGGTGCCGCTCAATACAAACGACCTTGTATAGGCTGAGCGCCTGCTCGCCATCAAATGGCGCCCAACACGGGCCAAACGGTCAGCTGTTATTTTGTCAACTATTCTAAAGAATCACTTTCACTTTATAAAATATAGTTCTATCAAATACGATAAAAACTTAGTATGTATAATATAGTCAGTCAAACTCTGCATATCAAAATTCTCAGGTAAAACATTCTGACAATAAATTACAGTTAGTTAGAAATTAAAATACTATTAACAGCGCGTAACCGTTGAGCGTTTTCATGACCAAGTTCAGTGCCGGACACTTGAAGTTCAGTGACAGTATAATAATTAGTATAATAGTTAATTTATTAGTAATTGACCAGTAATCTATTATTAAAACTGAATAGCTTTAAATGTACAAAATAATCCTTTGCCTTGACACGCTAAATCGTACGAACTTTGAACTTGGCGTTTGGAAAAAGCTGTTACAAAACGTTTCATTTTAAAAGGTGCCAATTCTTAGACAGGTTGAATATAAATAACACTCTGACACACAAATATTACAAAAGTTTTAAAAATTTATAAGTAACTGATTAACTAATAGACATCTGCATAACCGATACAAAAACAGCTGTTTTTATATGGCCACAATTCAATCGGATCTATAAATTATTATTAACATTTAACACTACAATCTACGCAAAAACATCTGGCATTCTGATTGTGTTGCCTAAATATGACTGTGAACCCGTGAATCATGAAGATATCCTGACATTGTTATGCGACATTCCATAAATGAATCTATTGACAAATGATAGAATAAAATGACTTATGATAATGAATAATTTAATGGCCATGAATGATACAGTGCAGACAAGCATCTAATGTGGTCCATGCGTTAATGCAACGAACCGAAGAGGAAGTACGGATATTATTTATGAGGCGCTGGCGGAAGGTAGCACGGCATAACGCACACGCGGTCTACTTGGATGGTCTGGAACGTACAACTGATTCAAGGGAGGTGTGCGCGGGGGTGGCGCGCGGGCGTCGGGGCGAGGGCAATGGGCGGCGCACCACACTGGCACCCAACGCGGCGCGGGCCTGGCTCACCCCTGTAGCGCCTCCTCCATATAATCACAGGACTGTCGCTCGACACCTATTCTATAGCAATATATCGGAAAACCGACACACAAGAGAATTAGGAAATTATTGCTACGTGAAAAGTCTATAAAGGTGCAAGTTTAAGCATATAATATAATTTAGCATAGAGTCATGAAACTAAAGTTTAAGAATTCAAACAAAAACACAGGCGCAGCACAGCTGTAATGCTTTTGTGAGTAAATAGAACTACGTTTAAATTTAAACTAGTCTGCCAAAAATTTCGCAACATACGAGAGGACGGCACGGAGGCGAACCGTAAAACTACGACTCGTAAAATGTTTCCATTGCCAAGTCAGACTGATCGGTTATTTAAATAAAATTCTGAAACGCAGCAATAATAAAAAGGTTCTACCATTTTCGGTTCAAATTCAAAAACTCTTCTCTGAATATATCTCTATATTAGGTATACATGACATACCTACTCAAGATTGCAAATAAAACCAATTGTCCCTATCAATAAATTGAATAGGCATACGGTAAGGACTAAGGTTGGGGAATTGGAGTAGGGAGAGACCGACATGTTATAAGTGTCGAGGAATTGGAGTAGGGAGTCACCGACATGTTATAAGTGTTGGGGAATTGGAGTAGGGAGAGGCCGACATGTTATATGTGTTGGGGAATTGGATTAGGGACTTAGGGAGAGAGCGACATGTTATAAGCGGATTCGAAGAATCGCGTGATTAGCTGAAATTAGGCATGAACAGCGAAACCCGAAAACGAAGGCGATTTTGCCCCACTAATTCTACTTGGTATCTAGCATTTATGTGATAAGACACAAAGGCAGCTGGGCAGTAAATAAATATTCAATGAAAATTGTAGTTTACATGTGAAGATCTCCTAAATCGTTCTGTCGAAGGCACATGTCGTAAATAGATTTTTTATTATGCAACTGCACGATGACGCTTCGATCATACAAACGAGTGACGTGCGTGACGTAATCAGCCAATTGCCTGCCTGGTAGTTTGGCTCACGCTTGCCTATATAACTCAGACTAGATTATTGTAAAATCAATGCCAATCTCCTGACTAATACAAGCCTTAGAAACCAACACCATGACAGCAGAAACGCGATATTTTCTTCGACATTTGTCTGACTGATACGAACACAATTTTCTATGGCAGAGGTAAAAAATACAAGTTTGTGTGTCTGTACGTTTGTTCGACATAGTCTTCGGAACTAGAATGATCTGACTTACATAAACCTACCTTGCACCAAAAGAAAATCATTAAGCTACACTCTCAGACCAAGAAAAAAAATATTGATCTGAGGCTTCACTATTTATGTACATTGTTATCTTTTTTTTATTTTATGTTTTCGTTTGAGTGCCATCTCGTCTGATGATAAACGAAGATGCAGCCTACGATGGAGCACGCTTGGCTAGAAGAAACTGATTCATTTGCGATAATTATAATTATCGGGAAACACCCACTCGGGCAGCGCATTCCACTGCACATACCATTTTACATTGCTCTAAGCAATATTTTATTTTAAAGCCATTTATAATTTTTATTTTAAATGACCAACACACACTGGTCGTAGACCCTTGTCTTCAGACACAGAGATTTTGGACGAGAAGATATTACGCAATTTCCCGAACGCTGCCCATCCGAGTTGGATTCTTCGGGCGACCTCTTTGTCGAAGTTGGACCTACCTAACTGAACAATCTGTCCAAGGTAGTTATAGTGGTCAACAACTTCGAGATTATCGTTCCCAACGACAACCGGTACGGGCACAACATGGACATTGGACATGATCTTTGTCTTGTCCATGTTCATTTTAAGACCCACCTGTTGGGAAACATTACTGAGGTCGCTGAGCATAGTATTGAGGTCCTTCAGCGACTCTGCCATGATGACTATATCATCGGCAAAGCGAAGGTGATGTATTCGCCATTAATGTTGATGCCGAATCCGTTCCAGTCCAAGAGCTTGAAAACGTCCTCCAATGCGTTCGTGAACAGTTTCGGAGAAATAACGTCTCCCTGTCTCACGCCTTTCTGCAATTGGATTGGTTTCGTGCTGTCGTCCTGCAACCGGATTGACATTGTGGCGTTTCTATACAAACACTTCAGCGCTTCGATATACCTATAGTCGATATGACATCGCTGGAGGGACTGCAACACCGCCCAGGTCTCGATTGAATCGAAGGCTTTTTCATAGTCCACAAATGCTAGACATAACGGCCGATTATACTCCTCAGTCTTCTGTATAATCTGGCGAAGCGTGTGGATGTGGTCTATGGTGCCAAAGCCTTACGGAAACCGGCTTGTTCAGGAGGCTGGAAGTCATCAAACCTGCGTTTGACACGGTTCGTAATGACTCTCGAGAACAGCTTGTACACATGGCTGAGGAGTGAGATGGGCCTATAGTTCTTCAATAAGGTGTTATCTCCTTTCTTGAAGAACATCACCACCACACTCCTATGCCATGCTTCAGGCGTAGTACCTTCGTGAATGACGGAATCGAATGACTTCTGGAGGACTAAAAGCTCACAACCCGCTCTCAGTAGTTCTGTCGTTATTCCGTCCTCACCTGGCGCCTTGTTATTCTTAAGCTGTCTGAGAGCCATTCTAATCTCGCACAGGCTGACGTCTGGGATATCCTCAGTGTAGTGTCGGGTCAGTTTAGCTCTTGTGTCCCGAGCATTACTGACAATGGGTGGGGACCAGTGTGTGTTGCCAGTGATGACATATGGAACTGAAACGTGGTCTTTAACTGCTGGCCTTTTGGAGAAACTCAGAGTCACGCAACGGGCAATGGAGAGAGCTATGCTCGGAGTTACTTTGCGCCATAGAATCCGGAACGAGGATATTCGCCAAAGAACCAAAGTTACCGACATAGCTCGCAAGGTTTGCAAGTTGAAGTGGCAATGGGCAGGCCACATCGCTCGAAGAACTGACAACCGATGGGGAAGAAAGGTTCTTGAGTGGCGACCGCGAACCGGAAGACGCAGCGTAGGAAGGCCTCCCACTAGGTGGACCGACGACATTGTATAGGTCGCAGGCAACCGGTGGATGCAAGTGGCAGGTTGTCGTACAGTGTGGCGGTCTAAGGGGGAGGCCTTCGTTCAGCAGTGGACGTCTCCGGGCTGATGATGATGATGATAATAATAGGTATTTGGAACCCTGGTAAAGCAAGGCCGGGTACAGCTAGCTTGAATATAATCTTTAAAACTTTTGTAAGTAGGTATTAAAAAACATTGAATTCATTATAAAACAATCCGATCCAATTCAACCGTTCCGGCAGAACTAGTTCCATGATATTGTGGTACGTTTATACTAGGAAAATAGGGAACTCGGAAATTCAAAATGTAGGCCATACTTTGCATTGCATAGCAGTGCGTGAGAAAGTTCCAGGTGCCAATACACCACCGCTGTCGTAGACACATGCATTGTGGTGATCAAGACATGTATGTACCGTACACACACACACATGCATCGTCTACCTAAGTTTGATCTACTAACAGATTATTTCTATCTTTCTATATTTACCTACGTGATTACACCTAGCTACCCATAAAACAACACTGGATTTCATTTGAATCGTAATGTGATAAATATTTCCGATACTTTTCCCGGAGCTTCTTCTTCTTGGGGCAATGTTTCGTGACATTATATAGGTACCTAATAAAATTACTACCTAATAATATTATTGTTTTGTACTTCGACATATCAATAATCGAATATCACTTGATATTGTAAAATCGTTTCAGAAAATGTCAATTTTGAATAATCATCCCTTTCTTCTCTCTAATGTATCTGTACGAGTTTCCGTTTACCTCTTTCGCAAATACTTTTGGAGTACCTACCTACAAGAAAAAATAAAAGCAATTTCTATCTCGTCCTCTTATGTTGTTTTTTATATTAGAGGACGCCGAACAATCTTTTTCTGTTTCATATCTAAGTTTATGAGGAATTAAGGTAATCCCATATTACGAGGCTTACACTTGAGGTACTTTACTGGGTAATCTGGCTTGCTTAACTCAATTATGTCCAAAATCCTATTTCATTTCGCGAATGAAACATCGTTTTCCCCGTAATGACCTTGACCTATTGGAGAGGGCGAGAGCTTAGAATGCTGAACGCTGGCGTGGCCCGCCGCGTTTGCCAAAATATTTGGTTTGCTATAGAAAGAAGAAAAACTCGTACTTAAAAATTACAATACATACTATTATACAGTGCATTTGATATGTATATAAGGTATATCATTTGATAACAAATAGGTACGACGTGTTTTTTGTAAATTCACACAGCGCCATCTAGCCCCCAACAAATCAAAGCTTGTGTCATGGGGAAATAATAACTGACAGAATAGGAACTTATTTTTTTTTTTTTTTTTTGTGTATGCATACTTCTAATAAAGTAAGGTAGGTAACTATAACACCAATCACAAAACAAACGTCTATGTTCGTCACATATCCTAAGTGGGAATCTAACCCACGCCGTACAGCTCTCAAAACAAGACATCCTACCAACCGAGCTGTAAGGCAGCGTCGATTGGCTTCGTTTTTAAGGGTGTGTACACATCTAGCGAATGAGCCGCACGCGGCCCCCACGTGTAGATTTACTGAATCTATTTGGTGCAGCCCTCATGCGTCACTCGCATGGTGCACGCGAGCAAAACGCGTGCATTTCGCTCGCATTCAAATCAGTTCGCTGCGTGGAGGAGGACGGCGCTCGCGAACTGCGCGCATGCAGCGCTAGCGCAGTTCGTACCTAGCGTAGCTCGCGAGCCTTTAGCATACAGGCGCATTCGCCAGATGTACACACACCCTAATTCTTTATGCTGCTCTTCATAGGACTGTATGGGAATATTGACGACACTTAGACTTTTTAGGTGTCAGTAAGAATAACACTCGCGCCGCCAAAACATTTTAGTAAACACTCTTTGTGTCCCGCATGAACAACGTAATTGTAATTCTAGCTCTGTCACGTTTACGCACGGATTATAAAGGGGAAAAGGGTAGGTATGTACTTAGGTAGGGTTTCTATTTGGTGTAGCTGTAGGATAGTTTAGCCGTTTTGCTAAATCACTCAAAATGCTATTGGAATGTCAATACAATCGAGCTGATACGATGGAAAAAAAGGGGTGGATAGTGTAGCTTCTGAATGGCAACTAGTAAACCTGTCGAGTTTGGGCTCATTTAGTTAGGTTGCCCAACAATAGTGTTCTAGATTTATTCAGATCATTCAGAAAATGTCTTCAGTGATAACGACTAAACATTTTGTTCAATAAGGCTATAAACCAAAAAAAAAAGGGACATTTATATAATTATGATTTTAACATGAATGTTTTTTTTTTTTGTTTATTTTGTCTTAGAGAATTAATTACATAGCTCAATTTATAACTCTGCCAAACTGCATAGCAGTTTGTAGGCAGACATCGACTCTCATATTCATTACTATTTACTACGAGTATGTAGGAGTAGGTATTGACATTTTAGGGATAAATAAACTTATAACTCAATATATGTTAACTTATAGGTACACGGGTTATTTACATAGATATTCTATTTAACAGTAGTTTTTTCAAGGCTAATTTAAATGTAGATTTGTTTATAAATTGTTTCTCAAAATTATCTGGCAAATCATTGCATATCCTAGGCACCAGCCACTTTCTCGTCCGTGTTCCATAATAATGTTTATGTTTATAATGCAATTGTACCACAATATTGTTGTGTTGTAGTGTTATACCATATCTTGCACTATTGTGTACAACACTGATTTATTAATAGCATAAATAAACATTGACATTATCTATAAGTCCTCTTGCTCAATTATCTCTCATACTTCAATTCAACAACAATGTCTGATAGTCTGGTAAAGATAAAATTAATGGCCGTGATCACACTAACATCATAAATAAATAAACTATGATTTATGTGTGTGTGTGTGTGTTCTCATTCAATTTCGCAACAGCTGTTATAATTTGGTAGGTATATAATACGCTTTTAAAAAAAATACAACAGACTTCAATTTCTACTACCTGGATGACATCTTCATATTTACCAGATATTTAGATTTATTCCATAATTTTTTGATTTAAAAACCAAACTACTGAACCGATTTTGATAAAATGTATATGGGACCACCTCTGAAGTATCACCTACCAAACAAAAAAAGAATCATCAAAATCTATTCATATTTGGCGGACTAATCGAGTAAAAAAAAATAAAAAAAAATGGCCTGCAGTGGAATTGAGAAAAGTAGCCTCTCAGGATTAACATTATCTACCAGGATTAGTACTTCAATCCTGCCCATTCAAAGGATGTGTGAAAGGTGATAAGGCCGCCCCTTGTACTGCCGTATATACATGTATACCTTCATTTAAGATGCTTTATATACTTCTGGTGTACAATAAAGACGGATTTTATTGTGTTGTAGTTCAGTATTTTACATACCTACAGGAAAAAGTATACCTGTTTAGAATAGTCAATGAAACCGTGGGGTGCTGCTAATAATAAATTTGATTGTGCTTGTAATGAGATTGATAGTGACGCAGTGTGCTAGTGTTTGTTTTTCTCAGTTCTGGGCATTGTGATTGGCATTAATGTTAATTGCATTTAACCATTCGTTATCTTTTACAATCATGAAACCGTCTTATTAAGGTACCTACTTATTACCATAAATTAATTAATTTTTAGAAAAAAAACAAGAACCGATATCTGACTATACCTATATTATGTACAAACTTTAAAAAGTAGAAAATAATATTTTAAATACTTCAAAGCAAAGAGCATTAAACAAAAATCCTAATAATTGTAATGTCCTATTAAAATGTCGCCCATAAATATAGCTGATTAATGAAAACAAAATGAAAATCTGATCAAAAATAAGCAACTTATAAGCATTTTAATATCATGCTAGACAGAGAGAAGAAACAGCAAATCGTGACGTCACTCCTCTGTACGCCATCTAAATTCTATTCCGACAAGTAAAACGTGACGTCATTTTTTGTTTTGTGGGAATGGGACCGAGTTGTCTCTAACAAAAACTTTAAACGCTCATATATATCAGAACATTATTTACCGATTTAAATTATTTTTTCAATAAACATACTATATTTACTTAAATTCTTCATCAAAGCTATTGGTTTCAATGATATAAACATCAGTCATCTACCCTGTTACGCCTGCAGATGGGGGCGAGCAACAATCATAACCATAATCATCTATGTATATTTATTTGTTTTTTAGACTTTTTAAAAGTGATCAATCAATTTCGGTAAAATTTATATGGGGCCACCTCTGAAGTCACCTACCAAACAAAAAAATCGAGTAAAAAAAAAAACACTGTCGAAAAGAGAACCTCCTTTTTTAAGTCAGATGAAAATTAAGGTAATTATTGCAATTCTGGCACTGCTACTGTTAGTAGCAGGCGTGACGCTTACCACCAGGCGAACGTCTTGCTCGTATCGTCAGTTGATTGTATAAAAAAACAACAGAGTGAAACACCTGAACTGGCATCTCTTTCAGGCTATTAGGTATATCAATTCCACTGTACTGGATTATGCTGTACAGTTTTCCGTTCACCAACAAGCTTATTGTAGATATTTGAAGTCAAACACACCACTGATTTCTTATTACAAATTAATAACTATTACAATTAATACATAACAATCTATGTAGTTATTTCTTACCTTATGATAAGAAGCAGGTTGTTTCTTATTTCCAATAACAATTTAGCCTCTGTACAAATGCTCTTTATTATTCAGGTATGATTAATATAATATTTAAATGTTGTTTTGTTTTTTTATTCAATGATTTTTTATAAGGTGGTTTGTACTTGCTATCTTCGAACCAACTGTATTCAAATTAGTTATGCACTACACTAAACTCATCACTGGAGATGTTGCCATGATTTAGTAAGACAGCTTTAACCAACAATTTGTATTAAATGCCATCAGGCTTGTCTACAATGAGAGAAAATATGTGATAACTTATTGTGAGAGATAACCTTTACGTCAAGATAACACCAAATCTGGCATTAATAAATTCTACTTATTTTGATACAATGTAAACTTAACTGAGTTCTACAGAATTATTTGAGTGTGTTAAAGCTAGGTTTAAATTGGGCGATGTGCTGAATGCAGCATTATCATTTCGCACCAGGTGATTTAATTTAATTTTTCTCTATTTAACCTATTGCCGGCCAGTCATCAAACATAAAAACCTGTCTGTTGTGGCCTGTTTAAACATAAAAAATGTTAAATTATTGATAACAGACTGAGTTTTTTTTTGGCTTGGCGTATGGGATACGGGCACATAAGTCATTTTCTTAAAATAATTTCATTTTAGCCCTATCTCTGCTAGGCAAAGGCCTCTCTCCAGACTGTCTGATCTTCAGTTTTGTTGGCTTATTATTTATTGTGAGAGTTCCGAGAATTATGGTGAAGACTGTCAAAGACTGTTGAAGTACGCTTGATGAGGCAGGATGAGTTTATTTCCATCAACCTAGATAATAATTATCAACAAAAATAATGGGTATAATTTAAGGGAGTGCAACAATAAATATTTAAAACAATAATAATAGTCTATAAAACTGTCTTTCTACAAAGACTCCACAACTAAAACAATTCTAAAGGATTAATATAAACAGATACCAGTGCAGTTTGTACAGCAAGAATAGATCAATTTATACCTACCAGCCGTCAGCCGGTTTTTAGTTGGCGAGAAACTGGTTTTGCTAGTAACAATACATGTACATACCTATAAAGATTTAAATTATAGTCAACACAAGGAAGTAAATATCATAGGTAGTATTACTCACATTGTTAGGTCAGTAATAAGTCTTCTGCCGAGCGATGAATCTCAATTTTCCGCAAATGCGCCGCTAAGTTATACACAAAAACAACAGATTTGAAGTGGACTTGATTATCAGTTATTCTGTTCAGGATAAACCCGCAGATCATTGAAAACGGAAATCAACAGTAATTTATGAAAGCCCACAAGTAAATTCAAACGAAATTCCTAATCAATACTATTATCTTATCTTCAAAAGTATATCAACCGTGCAAAGTTATTCATACAAAAATGTTTTTTTTCACTCGTTCGTCGCACCGAAAACAAAGTCGTACTACATTGTATTAGTTAAACTATTATTCTTTTTTAGTATAATTGTAGATTAATTTAATAAAACACGGAACTTTCCTAGAATTTCGTGAATTAGTATTGCGTTTTAACACTTTTTACTTTTTTCTACTGTGCGCAGCTGTCAAACTTTTCAATACTTTTCTGCGCTTCGTTCTCGAGTTCGATCAACATTTGTGAGCTTCAATCAAAACAAAACAAACCAACTAGCGCCATCTAGGGCGTAATTTATAAATTGGATTTAAATTTAGTGTTGTGTTCTCTTGGCTCGAAGTATGCTCTAGATAGGTCGAAAACTCGAAGATCGATTCGATTCTCTATGATCGATTCGTCGCTTCCTAGGCTGACAAGGAATCAATTTTGAATTTTGTCATTACAACATTAAATAATATAACATCTGTGTAGGCTAGGGATTCTGCTGTATTACACCCACCATCCGCTTGTTTTGATGGTTCTGGAAAGATCTGCGCCAGTGTATCAACACAGGAAGCATTAGCATCCCATAGGGCCATCATACCCATCTTCCAAGGAATGAGGTTCAATCCGTCGGGCTTCTTGTATTCGTCAATAGGCCGTATAGGTCGCACACTCGATTTCAGAGGATAAAAGTCAAACAAGTTCACTAGTTTTCTCATGTTTTTTTAATACTAATACGTTAAATCCATATAGAAACTAATTTTTGTAGAAAATTACCTATCCTAGGTACCTACCTACTGTTATTGCACCTATTTTGCGTGAGTGATTGATGAGAGCGGCGGGCTGTGGTTAGATGATTTTGTTAAAAAGTCCCATAAAAAATAATGTAATTCTTGTTTATTTTTTACGCTTTATCTTAATGACTAACGGCATTACCTAAAATAATCTCGATTCTCTTAGTCACTGCTTAAACTTCTCTGTCCTTTTCTAGCACGTGCAACTTCACTGACGTGAGAAGATGGCAGAGCATCTTAAGCAGTGACTAACGGTTGAAAAGTTTTTTTAAGTGAGGCCGTAATTCATTTGTTTATTTAATTCTAGTGCCTTCCTTACTAGTACTACAAACGGAAAATTCTTATTTTAGAAAGGTACATAGGGTGGCGGAAATAATGTGACACTCATAAAAAATATAAGTACGGCACTGACGTGACCAAATTAATGGCTTTTACTTTGTGCAGAAAATTTGCCTCGCAACCCAACGGAGGAAAGTGGCACATTACCCAAAATTAGAGATCGTTTGAACTATCTATAGGCATTAGGCAGCGACGGTGATAATGGAATTTTATCACCGTCGCTGTCTATAGGTTTGTTCCTTATAGATACTACTTTAAACCTAACTTTACACGGTCTCTTACTATTTAGATTATATATGGGCATGTGAGTTTTCGGCCTAGTTGTTACAAGGAAGTAAGGTAAATTTGTACCACAAAGACCACTTAGCCAGCCCCGGACGGATCTAGGGCGGGACAAACCGGGGCATGAAAATATCCTAGCCTTGAAGGACGATTGGTCCGTATCCACCATGCTGGCCCGGTTGCATGTTTGTAGATTCACATACAGTGTATGCCTAGGGGCGCGAGCTCCTAGGGGCGGCAGCTTTCAGAGGATAAAAGTCATCCATTACATACACCATTGAATTTCTTCTCAGATAATATTCAGGTGTCCTCACAATGTTCTCCTTCACCGAAAAGCCAGCGAGTTTGCCAGTGGGTTGTGTTTGAACCCGCGATCTCACGATTTAAAACCGAGCTGTATGATTATACTATGGCTTGACTATGCTACCTGCTTATAAGAAATGTCCTAAACATTTTTTTTTTGTGTTTAGTGGTTTTGGAAGTTAGCTTTAATTAATGTTTTTTGTTGTACTTGCTTGCTGCGCCTTGCGGTTTCACCCGCGTAATGATGAAAAGGGTGATGATGATGAGGAAAAAGTAGCCGTTATTCTAACTTCATTCCGAGTTTCATCCAAATCCGCTCAGCCATTTTGGTGTAAATGTGAAGATATAACAAAAACACACACACAAATACTGACCAACTTTGTATGTTATGTGCTCGTATGCTCATGAAATAAGTAGGTACACCACCCCTCACACAAATTATTTTTATTAATAGCCACAAACTTTTCCTGTCAGGTAGTTACAATCATCATGGTCAATCAGTGTTTTGGCAAGTTCATATCATACAGTACAGTAAGTACGTATCACTGAAGAGAGAAGTAAAAGTAGGGCCTTCGCTTTCCTGTGGTACGTATAGCAATTATCATAAATTTGGCATTTAATGAGCATCATAATCCGTGACAAGTAAGGGCTTTCGATATCAGAATCAGCAGGGGTATTCACAACTCAATCGGAAAAGTTTCCGTTTGGAACCACGTTCACCATCTCTGTCATCCAGAATGTAGATGACTGGAACGGATAATATGGATCCGATCGGAAACCTTTCCAATTAAATTGTAAATACCCCCACAGAAGCATAATACACTTTGACATTAGGTCTGGCCATTGGGAGAGTATTAGTAAAATAGTGCTTAGGTCTGGCTGGCCGTGGCCACCAAGTCTGTAAGAAAATACAACGTTTTCAAAAAATATAAACAGCTAGAATTTATAGTAACTGGCATAAGTAACCTACTTACCAAGTCGGTAACTGCGTACGTGCTTTACGTTCAAAAATATCATTGCGGGTGATAAGACACTACTTCACGTTACCAATATTTGTCTATTTCTCAAATTAAGTACCTATGTATCATTACGTAAGAATGTTTAGTATATAAGTAAGGTAGGTATCATGGTAGGCATTCTAATAATCACAGCTGCTTAAATATTACTAACATGGCTTCTAAAATTATTTTGTGTCTGGCTGTCGTGCTGATGATAAATGTAAGTACCTATTTTTGTTAACTGTGTTATGTAGGTATTACTACGTAAATAGATTGACTCCAGTAGAGAACGCGTCAAAACGTAGATATAAGTATATACCTATAACTACAAACATCATATCATATAAAGTTCAAACTAAATATATAAATATAAAGTTCAAACTAAACTAATTTATACTACAGTGTGTCGATATTCCTCTGTAGAGCTTGGCTCGTTGATGTCACGCGGCTGCTGGCCGACTGACTAATCAATATATTGTACGTTACTATAGGTATAAATATAATTTTAATTAGCGTGCACTGAATATGACATTATTGTAGTTATAGGTATATCTACGCGTTTTGACGCGTTTGCTATGGGAGCGAATCTTCAGCGGGCCTAGACAAGTGGCATTCGCTTCGGAGCGATTCCATATCGACAGTCGCTATCGCTTAAGCGATAACGAAGTTCGTTTGGTAGACAAAGTCACATAGGTTTCGCTAACGCCTTCTCTATTCGTTTGTTCGATAAACATTACATTTTGTCTCATTATGTTTTTGTTACGCCAGGCCGATTGTGTCTTTATCTATATATCTATACATATATATATAAAAGGCTCTGTCCCGACTGATTGACTGACTGTCTGACTGACAGACAACTCATAGCCCAAACCGCTGGTCGTACAGACTTGAAATTTGGAGGGTGTATTCGTCTCGATGCGTAGGGGTGTACTAATATAGTAAGTAAGGATTTTTCGAAATTCGACCCCTAAGGGGAAAAGGGTTTTTTTTTTGTATGAAAGTCCTTTGTTATTGAACTTTTAGTCGGGAACATATATATTTGAATAATTAATTTAATTAAAAAAAAACAATATTTGTTTGACAGGAATGATTTAAGGGGGTGAAATGGGGGTGGAATGTTGTATGGAAAGTTCTTTGTTTTTGAAGTTATAGTGATGAAAATTTATAATTGGGTAGTTCATTCAAGGGGGGAGTTGGCGGGGGGGGAGAAGTGGTGGAATTTGGTAGCGAACCGAATTTCTTCCGTACGCGAACGAAGTTGTGGGGGACCTCTAGTCAATAATAAACACAACATTATTTTATTTATACCATTCTTAGGCATGGCCTCTGTCTTACTATATAATATTTATTTTTGCCAGATGGCGTCAATAAAGATAATAGGCAGATGCCTAGCTCGCTATATAAAGATTTGAAATGATCCACAATTTCCACTACATTAGTTCAGTTTCGTCACTTAAATGTTTATTTTGTTGAATGGTTTGAGATGTTTTAGGTTCCAACCATGTTTCACATGTGTGAATAAGTACCTACCTATAAACAGAAATATACTAGTAAAATACTAGTAAAAATTATTTGCTTATTAATAAACATTTTCCCTTATTTTATAGATTGTCACAATTGACTGCCAATGCGTCGCACCTGTCGGGTACGCTGGTTATGGTGGATATCCGCAGTCACCAATCATTGTCAAGAGCAGTCGCAACAGCGATAAAGACATTCTATACCCACTTCTCTTCTTAATGGTCTTAGGAGATGGTGGTTTCGGTGGCTATTGTTAGATAAATTGTTAGATTTCCTAAAATAAAAATAAACAAACGGACATGTAAGGTACCTATCCAATCTAATAAATAATAACCTAGGATCCGAAAACTACTGCAACAAATCAGTTGTACTGCAGTGGATACCAGCACATATCGGCATCATCGGAAACGAGGAGGCTGACAGAGCAGCCAAACAAGCTTTAACGGACGGAATTGAAAGTTGTCATTTGCCTCTGTTTAGTGAGGCACTCAGTGAAATAAAAGAGCAATGTAGGCAGCAATGGCGCGAGTATTTCGATGAGCGGTCGCTGGGTAGCGGTATATGGTACAAAACCATACAATGTGAGCCTCCTCGTCGACGATGGTTTGAGTCTGTACAGATGAGTGGGAAACATGTTATAGCACTGATGAGGCTCCGTTCTGGACATATTCCAACTAACTCTTTTAAATACTTGACGGGCATCTCCGACACGCCTAATTGTTCAGCTTGTGATGTGGTCGATGATGTTCATCATGTTTTAACTGAATGTGTCCGGAACGAGGCGATACGTTGCGGTAATTTTCCACACGACGAGAATGTGGGCATGTATATTAGTCTCTTGGCTTCACCGTCATCGGAGGAGGCCAAGAAGCTAATACGGTTGTTTTTGTATCGTACATAATAGTAATATTACGTGTAGATAGGCTACTATGGGAGTGGCATGGTCGAAAATCGACGTAACTCCATCATAAAAAGAATTAAAAAAAAAAAAAAAACTACTGCAATCAATAATTACGTACACCCCGTTCTTTTCCCGCTGCAACCGTTCCTTCCTAATCCCGCTCCCAGTACTCCCACACTTATCTATACTCCCACACTTATCTGAACCCGTAGCCGTACTCTAATCACAGGAACGGCAGATTCATATAATATTAAAATATACCTATGGATTTATGTTTTGAAGACTACAGCGGACCGCCGCTGTCTGCTTATTTTTAGTCCCCTTTGGTCCGCGGAGGTCGTGTCTGTATTATCGTGCCTGATTAGAATCATTAGAATGTAACAACTTCTCACATTGAGTTTTTATAGGCATCATCAATAGTAAAAAGAAGGAAAATGTGATAATATAATATAGCACGGTTGTGCTTTAGGTGCACGGGTAGACAACTAACGTCAATCCTATTTCTATAACGTAGTGTTCAATTTTGTTTGCCTATTTCCATCCTCCGCCGCTCCGTTCCCTTCCCGCTCCCTCGGTGCTCGCTTTTTAAAATCATAGATGCACATGTACCTATTTATAGTCCGTTTAGTTCTGATTAGAATTTCAGATTATTGGCGTTATTAGCAACCTACTCATGTTCTACCTGAGTTCATGTTCTATTTTTTATTTACTGAAAATATACATTAATAATCTTTTTGCAATGAGGCGTTTGTTTTAAAAAAAAGAATAGTTCGTGATTGTTTTACTAGATGGCGTAAGAAGCACAGAATCTGTTCTGTCAAACCCCGTTTAATCTTTTTTAGTTATTCCTGGCCATGGATACAAGTCCTTCGGCAGAAACACGGTCAAACCGATTACGTATGGTGGTGGGATCGTAACGAGTCACAGTTTGACTCGTTGGGATTTTTCTTCCCATCGAGACTTATTGGGAAAACTTTTGATAAAAAAGTTTCATCAGTAACAGGGACTCGATGGGAAGAATGAACACCCATCGAGTCTGATCTCTAAACTCCGAAAAAGCTACTAGTAAAGTTGCCATGGCTTTACTAAGGTATGATTAGACTTGACCTTGACTTACTGTGACTTGGACTGTGACTAAGACTCATTTAACTAGAGTAAGACGGGTTGATGAAGAAATATGTTTTCGCGTCAAGTATTAGTCCACAATCCAATCAAACCATCCATGAACATGAGCAACCGTGATTCAGCCTTGATCCATCGATCCATAATGGATTGTTAATAGATCCATGGCCAAGAACCTTGGAGGATCTAGCTCTCATAATCAAAGCCATGAACAATTTTATAACAACAAACAATCGGGAGATCAAATCAACATAATTTTTTGTTGGTTGTTTAAAATTTGTCGGTTTGGAATAAACTTTGTAGGTTCTAATCATTTCACCCAAAGCAGTTTTGGGATTTGTTAGGAAAAAGTATTGCGTCCAAGGTAAAGAAAACATCTAATAAATGTTTTCTTTACCTTGGACGGAATTAACAATATCGGTGAAGTGGTAGCTCAGTAGGAGACGGGCCGCTTCGCATTCGTGAGTTGGCCGGTTCACATACCGATGACTCGTAACAATGGGTTCTTTGGAATTTATGTACGAATTCAAATACCACTGGATGACCACTGGCTTTTCGGTGAAGGGAAACAGTGAGGAAACCGGCCTTATGTCTGGAGAAGAAAGTCAGTGGCGTTTTTAATCTAAATATCCGCACTTAGCCTTATCCAATTTGCTTGACTACGGCCTTATCACCCTGAGGCATGATCTTGGGTAAAACTTCAAATGAACGCTCCTAAAACGTAAGCAAATCGAAGCTGAATCGAAGGTCGAAATCGAAGAAATGCAGGGGTCACGGTCGATGGGTCCAGAAAACAAAGCTGAGGCGTTGGAAAGCGCAAAAAACAATAACAATAATATTCCACGCTCGTGAGCGAAAACGAAAATAAAACGTAGTGTTTAATTTCTCTATGAACAAACTGCAAACTGCAATGAGAAAAAAGGTTTTTTGTTTTTAAACGAAATGAACTGTTTTACAATCAATGTCAAATAATAAATATCAAATTGACAAGTTTTGACAGAACAATTTCAAACGACTTCACGCCATCCTGACGCCATCTATTATAATTTTTGGAACTAACACTTTTTTTTTAAAGAAAACGCTTCATTACTTTATAATGTTTATTCGATAGATTTATAATCGAAAACGTAACGATGATGGGACGCACGAAGTTTTCGGAGGGTTTAGCAATCTCTAGTAAACGTTCCAACTTAGTTTTAGCATCGATAAAAAGTATGTTTTTAAGCATAGCTTTGTGGAGTTATGGAATATACTGTACCCCCCGTATTGCGGAGGTACCTACCACAAAAATCGACCAAAACCAAACTGACAAAGACTGGCCGTGGATGACCGTCGCAGATATCCGCGTCGGCCATCCACGTAAGTCGCACTGAGACTCATAGTCATAGTACCCCAAGTCTCTCAGGTGATAGATCATCAAAATTCAAACGAATATTATTACAAATGTGATTGATTCAGATGATTCAGATGAAACTCGGAATGGATGGAGATAGCGTATTTCCTGGAATAACATTTATGGGCTACTTTTTATCATCATCAGCAACGTCATCAACGTTTTCACGCGGGTGAAACTGCGGGGTGCAGATACTCATTTGTGGTCATGACCCCCATCCGCCCTTGCTCTCCGTCCATCTAAATCTAAGCTAAGCAATTCCCCATTTGCATTTTGTTGCGAAAGAATGATCGTGACAACGCAACGTCACGTCATTCATTTTTAAAATTTTAATGAAATCTTTGGGTTATGTCTAGTTAAATGCTCAATGAAAGCGGCCGTACGCACTCACTGCGCGCTGCGCACGAATATAAATTTATATTGTATGTAGTAGGTATGCCACTATCAGTCTTACTTAAAAAAACTTGTCAACCGTTAATCACTGCTTAAGATGCTCTGCCATCTTCTCTCTGACGTGAAGTGTAACATGTAAGAACAAGACAAGTGACTAAGAGAATCGAGATTATTTTAGGTAAGGCTGATAGTGTTTATAACCAAGTACACGCACACGTTCTACTTTCAACCAAAACTTCAAAAAAGGAGGAGGTTCTATGTTGGACGGTATGTATGTATGTTCACCGATTTCTCTTTCAATGAGCGATTTTCCAAACATGAATTTAAAAAAAGGGTAGTTTTCTTCAACTAGACTAGACAGTTTTCGCAGACTAAACGTGCCAATCAAAAACAGTTTATAATTTTTGATAGCTGGCCTGGCATAGGAACTAAAATAAAAACCTTGACAATGACTGGCACGTCCGGTCAGTGCTGCCAACTCAGCTTCTTCAGGGCTAGATCTAGCCCTTTTTCGACTTGTTCAGCTCCGAAAATAATGATTTAGCCCCTAGCCCCAAATCTAGCCTCAATTTGACCTAAAGATATTATATACATTTATTTTGAAAAAGCCTGCACCTCATGAGGGCCGAACATCAACGTCTTCAGCACAAGTGAAATCCTGTGCGACGAATTCAACCAAGACTCATCTGATGAAGACGGCAACATACAAACTGCTTAAAATAAACATGTTTATCTAGATGTTTAAAAACAAGTTGGTTGCTAATTTTTAAAATGTCAATATATACCCAAAATTTTGTATTTTATTTTTAATCTAGACATTAAAAATGATAAATTAAATTAATTAAAAAAAAACACTTTTTTTGATTAATTATTTAGCAATTTAATCCATATATTTTTGGTCAAATCTAGCCCATTTAAGAATTTGATCTAGCCCTAAATCCTGATACTCAGTTGGCAGCACTGCGTCCGGTCTGCGTTGGGTCTGCGCAAGTAAAGTCAGAGACATCTACAATGAGCTTCTATATTTTTTTTATTGCGTATCAGAATCTCGCCCATTTGAAAAATCTTTTTTTATTTGAAAGCTCAGAGGAAGGATTTCCTCTGTTTGAAAGAGAGAGAGCTAGTTCCTCCGAGGTTTGAAAGGGTATTGAAAAAGTTACTTGTTGTCCTTTTTTATAGTGTGTTCGCATCCTCATGCTTATTTTTTTATCTAGTACGGAACAAACCATTTTGACAATTCATAAAATTAAAAAAAGTTGTAAAAGTGGCAAAGCAAATGGCAATTCGATTTGAGTGAAATGGAAATTAAGATTTGATTTAATTTAATTTCCTAATAATGTCAATTATACCTGTACATAAATCGATTCTAGTGTGATTTCAATATTGGCTTTGTGCTTATAATTTAAAATGCAGGTACACATTGACCAGTATACAAATTTAATCTTATCATATTGATTAGATTTTTATCAAAATTGTTTCGATTCTTATGTTTGACTCACCGCAAAACAATAAGCCCTCTTGGCATGATTTAAAAAAAAAGCAATATGTCTAATTCAACACATGATGAAGAAAATGATGATTTTCCTCTCCACGAGTGTGTATTCATCGGAGACGTGCGCAAGCTGTCAGCTCTGTTGAGGTTCCACGATGTGACTCGTAAAGACATTCACGGGAACACCGCGCTGCACCTGGCTGTAATGCTTGGCCGCAAAGACTGCGTGCAGCTGCTGCTGGCGCACAGCGCTCCCGTGAAGGTGAAGAATCTCGCAGGATGGTCGCCGCTCGCCGAGGCCATCAGCTACGGAGACCGCCAGACCATATCCTCACTCGTGCGGAAACTCAAACAACAAGCCCGAGAACAAATGGAAAAGAGAAGGCCTGATCTAATCAGAGCTCTTGCTCAAATTCAAGATTTCTACATGGAACTCAAATGGGATTTTCATTCATGGGTACCTCTAGTCTCTAGAATATTACCATCTGATGTGTGTAAAATCTATAAAGCTGGTTCAGGAATCAGATTAGACACAACCCTGGTAGATTTCAGTGATATGAAGTGGGAAAGAGGTGACATATCTTTCATTTTTCAAGGAGAAAAGCCACCAAGTGAATCTCTCACTGTGCTAGACAATAAAGCCAAAGTTTATCAGAGAGTCCGTTATGAAGAAACTGAGAATGAAATAGAAGATGAAGTTGATATCCTCATGTCTAGTGATATATTAGCTGCACAGATGTCCACTAAAGGAATATTATTTTCTAGAGCTCAGTCAGGTTGGATATTCCGTGAAGATCGCAAAGAAACAGTAGCAGGCTTGTATAAGAGTGATATTTACACTATAACAGGTCTAGTGTTGGAGTCAAGAAAGAGGCGAGAACACTTGTCTACTGATGATTTACAAAAAAATAAAGCTATTATTGAGAGCTTAACTAAGGGAAACACACATAGTCTAGAAACCAATGGCGAACCAGTAAGGCGTGCTTCATTAAACCCCCCACCAGAGAGTAATGTTAACTTTCAAGCATACATATCATCACCTCCCGGCCTATATCCTAGTTTAGGAAGAGATCTGGTGTACAAGGAGTCTTCTAGAAATTTCCGAGCCACTTTAGCCATGAGCGATGATTTTCCCCTCAGTGTTGACATGCTGCTAAATGTACTGGAAGTGATAGCTCCTTTTAAGCATTTTGCTAAACTACGTCAATTTGTGGCTATGAAACTGCCCAAAGGATTCCCTGTGAAAGTTGATATACCTATATTACCTACAGTGACAGCTAAAATAACGTTTCAAAAGTTTGATTTTCGTGAAGACATCCCTCGTGAATTGTTCATTATACCTTCAGACTTTGTAGAGGACCCGTTACGGTTCCCTGACTTATGACGCTTTGATATTCTAACACTGTTTGAAATTAGTGAAAGGCCAATGTGGCGGTGTGAGGTGAAGCGCAGTCGAGTGAGGAGAGTGACTAAGTGCAGACGCATGGTCCGTGCGCAGCTCTCTATCGAGTTCCCCATGTTGTTTGGTCTGGGCAGCTCTTACTCCAGTCACTGTGTTGTATTTGTAGAGTAGCTACACCTAGCAGATACTTTCTATGTCTGGCAATTTGTTTCGTATTGTTGGTTCTGTTGAACAGTGTTAGAATGAGGAAAGAGAACTTGAAACAATAAAAAAGGTATTAATAGATAACTGAGGAATTTATTCCTTCTTTTACAATAATTGTAATGATAATATTTGTTATTTTTTTTATTTTCTACATAATGTTGCAATTCTAGATTTTTACACATTGGATATAAGCCACTCATCCACCATGAGTATGATTATGTTAAAACATATTAACTCTGTAAAAAAATAATATTATTTATTCTAAAATAAGTTTTTATCTTCAATGCAGCCATGTTTTGCATGGATCGTCGGTTCTTAGCATAATTTTGTATGTATAAAGCTTGGTCACATAATTTTATTTTTATGTAATAAATATAAAAGACAAAAGCTATGTATGTGCAGTTTAAAACGAAACAAAGTTCCTGTTTAGATATCATTACTTTTGGATTTCAGAATTTAATTTATTGCTATCTTTCCTTTTTGTGTGGTACTGTGGTTCATACTACAAAACAATGTTTACATTAACTAATTGTTCAGAGCTAAAAACAAAGTATAATAATGCTTGAAGTATGGATTTAAAAGCTTGGGACATTTCTTACTTACAGCTAGGCCCAGTGGTGACACTTTCATGTACCTATTTGTAATTGGTAGGCCAAAATGTCCTATGCTAGATTTATGTATCATCTTATTACCCTTCAAGCATAATAATGTAAACGATCAATGGCCTAACAGAATATCCACATATGTAAAAAGGATTTAATTTATATACCTATCTAAAATTCAACATTATTGTTTTTTTTAATATTATTGAAGATACTTAAGTGTTCTATGCATATAATTATACCTTGAGCTAGTAAGCTTTCTATACAGACAATTTCCTACGTTAATTTAGCCATCCACAGATCAAAGGGTGTCAGCGCAACACAATCCGCATGTATTGTGTATCAAAAAATTCTTATAACCACACACTAAAGTAATATGCATACTGCTACTTTGCAAAGTGCAGCCAGAGAACTGTTTGGTGTTGTATTACAAAACATTGTAACCGTTACAAAACCGTTTCTAAATTTACAGATGGCGCCACCAACGCTTTAGTTGGTAGCTTATAACAGGTTGGGAAATTTGGTATCTAAGGCAGAGACTTCTGTAGCTTTGGCAAAGCAGTTGGGACGGAAACCCATAGAGACTGCTCGTATGCAGGTTTGAGTCCTGGCGGAGGTCATAATTTTTCTTCCTGTTTAAGCTTTAAAAACATATTCTAACCGTTGTTTGTGTTATACTGTTAGTTGTAGATATTCTATGCCCACATTTAAGTGCTGCGGTTACTTTTGATCTGTAGAAGTCTTAGGTACTTCAGTACAGTCAGATGGCTATAATAGTATTAACAGGCATACAAATTTGATTCATGTCCTCTTTTGCACTTATTAGCTCAAGGTGGTCAAGGCCCCATGTCTGATAGTAGTATAACCTGCCTACCTGTTATTTTATGAGTATGTTGGATTTATATTCAAATCCTAGTCTCCTAACCTAATGTAATAATAATGACAAAGATCTGCTTTGTTGAAAGGAAAAAAACAAAATTCAAATAAGATTATGCCAGTAATGCTCCTATTGTAGGTTGTTTGAGCTCTGAACAATAAGGTTTTTACTTTAAAACGCTGGTTAAAGTTATGACGTTAATTAGTACATCACTACATTTTTGTATTCTCCAGAAGGTAATTGACCTTTGCCAATTTAAACAGCATTTTCAGTAACTTTATCATGTGAATCATGAAAAATTTTTGTACGACCTTTGTAATTTTAAAATCAGTTTTAAAAGTAACATATTTATTGTAAACCATGAAAGTAATTCCGAACCTTGTGGAATAATTATAAAAATAATAATTTAAAAACACAATGTAGATGTGGTAGGCTAATCACCACACAGGGGCCAATTCAAGAGAAATAATTGGCGACACGGAATGTAGATACAAACCGTCGCATTTTTCAATAAAAAATAATAATGAGGGCGCCTATTAAAAATAATGAAGTACCTAAATCAGCTGAAAATCGGTGCAGTTCATATTTGGACCGCAATGCGGTATTTAGAGCCTTATAGCATTCTTATTTCATTTTCATAATGAACTTTATCCAATTCTTTAACGCCCTCTATAACTTGCATCGCATTTTAACATTTTTGAAGATATCAAATCACTGAATATTCTGGCTGACTGCATCAGCAGCGCAGCGGGCTGGTATTAACCAGCCCGCTGCCGAAACGGTTGGCGACAGACCACGTGATCTAGGTAATTGGTAAAGCCAATACCGGAACGTTTAGCACACGCTTTATCTTTTTGTATGAAAAATAACAATCGTTAAAGTTAGGTACTGATAATAACAATACCTACAAAATTTCAGTAAAATTATAATTTTAATCAAGTTTTCGTACCAAAAAGAGGGATTTTATGTTTTGCCAAAATTATCACACCTTTCAGTACCTACCTATTGTAATAATAAAGTGATATATTCATTCAAAATCACGTTCACTGGTGAAGCCGAAAAGCAATTAATGTGTGCGTGAATGTTACGTAATTACTTTCTTTGACACGTACATAAGTGTAGGAATGATAAATAAATAGACGTTTTCGCCATAAGTTGGAAAATTGAAGTCCCTTCAAAACAAAAATGGGTCAAGTGCGGTATTGCTTCACTTAGCTTGGGCCAACTGTATAATATAATATATAATATTCCGTTTTATACAATCTGTAACAAAAAGGTTAAACAACACTGAAGGGTATGTATGTAGTCATTATTATGAACAACTTTTACTACGGGGCCAACCTTGAAACCGCAAAAAAAAACAGCTGTTTTCCATACTAAAAGTTAATTGACCTTGGACAAAATTTCAGGGTTGGCCCCATAGTAAAAATTGTTCATAATGATGAGTGCATACATACCCTTCAGTATTGTTGAACCTTTTTGTTACAATTTGTATAATCGTCGTCTATCCTTTACCTACTTCATCAGAGTAAACGAAAGCAAAGCAACTGTTTAGAAAAAAAAAGTGTTGCTTGAATCGGTCCCTGATCTCTAGCTTATTATTTCGAGTCCTTGTGCCTTCATTAGACTGTTTGGTTGATAGTATTCACGTTGGAACGTAAAATGTACCTACTGGTGGTATCATTTTAAATCATAGGCGAATTTCGTCTAAGTTTTAAATATTGACACTTTATTAGCAAATTAATAATAGAAACGACAATTTTAAAGTTACCTGTACCCACATTTAATTTAAATCCTAAAGGCTAGGACGTTTCCCATACTCAGGTGGGCTAGGGCCTAGTGGTACAAATAACCCTTACGTCCTTGTATGAACTAGGCCAGAATGTCACAGGCCTTAGGACCTTAAGTTAAAGACATTAAGTAACGCACCATTTTGTTTTTATATCTGGCACAATTTTAATAGCATTAAGTAGAAATAGCAGCTTTTGTAGTTAGTGCGGAAGTGATAACAGAAAATTTTGAAAATGGACAATAACAATACACAAATCCCACCTCAAAATACATTTTACACAATTAGACCGAACTTTTTCTTGCCAATTTGTAATAACTTCGTACATTTTACTGTAGTAGACAAAGTATCAGCTGTACACACTGGAATATAAAAAAATAAAAAATATATAAAGTAAAAACCTTAACAAACCTTATTTCATTACAGTTATTAATATAACGAGATCAACGCAACTACCTATATACCTATATAGCTGTACCAAAAAGAGTAGAAAAAAATGGGGCGCTACTCCAAAATGATGTATAACTTGGCAACACTGAATAATATTTTGTATTGGAAACTTTTAGTTCCATTTAATTTCTACTCTTTCTGGTACAGCTGTATTTTGGAGTAATTATGAAAAAAGGAACTCAAATGAAAAACCGTATTTTTGTTTAACCAGTTTATTGTGAAAAATATTAGAAAACTAGTATAACTACTTCTAAATATGTATTTAAAAACACCTCTACAATTTCACAGATTAATATATAAATGCCATCACACCCAGGCATCTAGCTATTATTATTAAATTGCCAACATAATGGAAACATTTTCAATCCATTGTAACCTGGGGACTTATTTTTGAATCGAACGCAAAGTTGCGCATGCGAGCGGAGCTGGCATCCGAACGATATTGAACCTTATTATTGTAGTGGTAGGACTCGACTGTAGAGTCCGCCTGGGGAAGTACCACACCTTTGCCAGTTATTCAACCGCCTAGCAGTAGTGTGCAAGCATTACTTACTGTATTTCGTTTGAAGGGCAATGTTACCAGAGAAAATACTGGGTATGAAGAGATTTAACATCTTATATCTCAGGGTGACGAGCGCAGTAGGTACAGTGCGGCAAGGATTGTATTCGCAAGTTAATATTCTGGCACTGATACTGTTATGGGCAGGCGTGATGCTTACCACCAGGCGAACGTCCCGCTCGTCAAGTCAATCGATAGCACAAAAAAAAATAAAGTCCGAAGGTCGGCTGCGCTCGCATGCGCATCTCTTGCGTACGATTCAAAAATAAGGCCCCTGGTTCCCAGTTTTTATCGGACACTGGACGGATCGAAAAAGGTATATAAATTATTTCATAAACTAAAAGTTCATGGGACATGGATTATGATAATAATATTAGGTAAATGCTAAAGGGCTCTACACACTGAAGCTGGCTATTGTTATTCATTATAACAGTTAAATAATACAATGCAACTGGTTTGACGATTAAATATTTTTGAAAATATTTGTACACTAGAATATTTGAAACGCGCATTACATAACATCCGTATTAATAAGTAATCAACAATAATTTAAAATACTGGTTGTCGACGACGATGACGAGCGATGATGTCGACGCGTTCCAAACAGCCCTATCAAATCTACGCGACAACGCGCGTACCGTTCTATGTCGCTGAATTTGACGTGCCGGTATAGCAGATTTAATATGACGAATTTAAGAATAAACCTTTTTTATCGAATTTTACCGATTTAAATGTCAAATATAGTGTTGGGTTGCCATAATCCACATGCTTGGCAGGCGGCTTGGGGATCGCAGAGTGTTACCACCGTTAACTAAGAGGACGCTGCTGCCCGTCCTCCGGTGGTGCTGGAATGCAGTTTAACGACATATGGAACTGAAACGTGGTCTTTAACTGCTGGCCTTTTGGAGAAACTCAGAGTCACGCAACGGGCAATGGAGAGAACTATGCTCCGAATTACTTTGCGCAATAGAATCCGGAACGAGGATATTCGCCAAAGAACCAAAGTTACCGACATAGCTCGCAAGGTTTGCAAGTTGAAGTGGCGCAGGGCAGGCCACATCGCTCGAAGAACTGACAACCGATGGGGAAGAAAGGTTCTTGAGTGGCGACCGCGAACCGTCCTACGCAGCGTAGGCGCGGCCTCCCACTAGGTAGACCGAAGACATTGTAAAAGTCGCGGGCAACCGGTGGATGCAAATGGCAGGTTGTCGTACAGTGTGGCGGTCTAAGGGGGAGGAACTATCGTCAAGAACGGTACTCGTGCTGCTGGCTAGTGGTCACAATAGCTGGAAGGAAATGTTCGTAAGTAGTTAGAAAAAAACCTCATTTAAAACAAAATCTCGAAAATAAACTAGGTTTGAGGTTTTGGGACCGTGTCGGCCGTTCAGCGAGTAGACAACGTGTAGAATATTTATTAATAACTCTCACCGACACAACCCGCTTATTTATGCAGCCGAGCCAGTTGTGTATAGAACCCTTAACACTAACCAGGATATAAAATCCCATCACTCGTAAGCGCAACAAAGCCTCATCCAAATATGCTATAGCAGTTAGTAAAGTACACGACTGATTTAAACAGAGAATGTTATAAAAAATATTCAGTCTCTCTGAAATCTTATTAATCCCATTCCATAAATCATCCCATTTCTCCGTCACTAAAGACGTAGGCAGAAAACGTAAATATTAGCTCCATGCAAATTCCAGTACATCTCAGATTCAATGAAAGGACCTGCGCGTTTTCGACGTGTAGGAGGCCACAGCGGGCAACGCCTCATCCAGACCGAGAGTGATTACCCGCAAGGACACTGTGGACCGACGCGCTGAAACAAACAAGCTCTCATTACGACACGGACGTACGGAATCTAACGCAAGCCTATCACGAGTAACAAAAAAACTGTTGAGCGATTTTTCATACAAACGTATTCCCTGTTTCCCTATGTTTTCTTCCTGGATCTTTTTCTAAAATAAATTTTATGTCTACTGTAGAAATGTCGCTGTCATTTACTTTTTTCAGCAAGTAATTGCTAAAGAAAATATAACCCTCCAAAGAGTACTATGAAAATATTTAAATGCTTACTATTTCTTTTAGCAATTAGTTGCTGAAAAAAAGGAAATGACAGACATGTCTACAGTAAACTTAGAGTTTATAAAAAAAATATATTAATCTAGAGGTATTATACAGAACGACATGTAACTTAAAAAAAATATTCAACCGACTTCAAAATAATATCCCACCGCGGGAGTATACCCTTTCAAAATAAAAAATAAAAATTTAAAACGGTCCACAATTGACGAAGAAATCGGTGAACATACATTAAAAAAACATACCGTCGAACATAGAACCTCCGCCTTTTTCGAAGTCGGTAAAAATAGGAGAATACGTTTGTATGGAGAATCGATTCAAACATATATACATACAAAAAAAAACGTACCGTTCGTACGAACGTACGAATTGAAAACCTCATTTTTTGAAGTCGGTTGAAAGTGTGAATCCATGGGAGATGTTTAGACGAAATCCGCCAAATTTGATTAATAAAATTAGTAGTAGTTGTAGTAGTCTTTTTTAGCCTTCATTCAGCAGTGGACGTGTCCTGGCTGATGATGATGATGATTAAGTAGTGTGGTTTTCTCGCGATTTCACGGGTGGGTTCAGGGTTCTTCACAATGATGATTATAATTAGCTCCTTCTGGCGTAGTACTCCCGTTTCGCGTAATCCTTTATTGTGTGTTTATTGGACCCAAAATAGCGAAAGTAGTCGTTAACAAAAAGAAAATGAAGACAATTCAAAACTTTCCATAAACGCGTCTGGTGACCATCAATAGGCATTAATCAATATCTTATCGACTGAGATTAAATATAATCAAACAATCGATGTAGATAACGGGAAATTAGTCAGTAATAAGGTGCTTAATATCGATCAGACATATCAGACAGACATTGTAAAAGTCGCGGGCAACCGGTGGATGCAAATGGCAGGTTGTTGTACAGTGTGGCGGTCTAAGGGGGAGGCCTTCGTTCAGCAGTGGACGTCACCGGGCTGATTATGATGATGATGATATCAGACAGATGCTGTAGTGGTAGGACTCTACTGCAGAGTCCGCCTGGGGAAGTACCACACCTTTGCCAGTTATTCAACCGCCAAGCAGTAGTGTGCAAGCATTACTGTGTTCCGGTTTGAAGGGCAATGTTACATGTGCTTCACGCCAGTATCCTCACCACTGAAACCCTTCATGAAAATCGGTTTTGAAAATGCAAATATTTAGTCATTAATTAGTCATAATTAGTCGCATCTTAATTCCGAAGATATAGGTAGGGTTTGTTGAGGATTCTGGCGTGAAGCTCACGCCAGAATCCTCACCTCTCGTGGGAGACGTGGTTTTGATTCCAAAATTTAGTCGTCAATTGGTCGTTACGATATGCCTAATCTGAAAACCAATGCTACAAGGGGTCCAGAGTTATAAAGGTAAGTTTGTCACCTGATACTCATACAAAGCATAAGTTGCGACTAATTATCTCATAAGCCTAAGATGCGACTAATTATCTCACATTGGTGACTAATTAATGACTAAATATTTGCTTTTTCAAAACGGATTTTCATGAAGTTTTCAGTGTTGAGGATTCTGGCGTGAAGCACATAATGTTACCAGAGAAATGACTGGGTATGAAGAGATTTAACATCTAATATATCAGGGTGACGGGCGCAGTGCAGTGCGGCGCAGGATTGTGTTCGCAAGTTCACAATTCTGGCACTGCTACTACTGTTAGTGGCAGGCGTGACGCTTACCACAAGGCGAACGTCTTGCTGGTCTCGTCACTTGAACGTACAAAAAAAAAGACATTATTGGAGTTATAGTTTTATCATGGGCGTTTAAGAGAGAGCTGAGGGTGTTATAACCCCCAACCACCCCTTACCCGAAAACTTAAGTTTCCGGCGTTCTATCTACTATAGTTTGCCCGCAAGTTTACTTGTGTGTTATGTTAGGAATGGTTAAATATGGCTATGGTGAGTTTGTTGATTGCGTACTATTGGCGCTTACGAGAGACGTGTTGTCTTCGTGCTTTCTTCCGATACGTTCATAGTACGGACCTGAGAGTGGGCCGAGACCTTAATTATCTACTTCGCCTACACTAAACATTATTTTTCACAGATAAGAGAGATACAATGTATGGCTTAATTACCTGATTCTTTTATATCGTCGATTAGCTGAAACAAAGAAGTACACATTTGTTAAAATATCATATCAAACGCCTCGAATCTATTTAGATAATCCATACCATGTATAGCTATGTATATCTATGTATGTACAGTAGCTATACATGGCTGATTATCTAAATAGATTTGGTAAGTATACCTAATATATATATACTTATTGTATATATATAAGTTATCTTTTAACGGTGATAGGGCGTTGCTAGACTAGGCATTTCCAAAAGATAACCAAAGATGCAATGGACGATACGGTCAGTGTTCAAATGGTGACTGTGAGTGGCATTTAAGTACCTAATACTGAGCGCCTAGGTCGGATGTCAGTCGTTTCAGTTTTAGTTTAGTCAGTTTGTCTTCAAAATAAACCGCCAAGCCATGCCAAAGATATTTGGGGCATTTTAATTTTCACATGAGGGCTAACCTCTTTAGCCTATACGAACCAACTTTTTTTTAAATTATGTATGTATATATGGGTATGGTATGGGAATATGCATGTTTTTTTAATGACTCACAAAAAAGCTGACTGGCAACAAAACAAATCATCGAAAGTAAAATTTTAATACGTCCACAAATAACGAAGTTATAAACATTTTAGTTTCATGTTAGACAGAGGACGGAAAGGAGGAGAGGGCACTATACTAGGTTTATGACGTCAAAGTCCACGATTCCAAACAAATTCTATACTATGCACGTGTTTTGCTAGAAAGGGACAGATGACTCCCTCCCAAATACTTTTGAACGCTTATATTTCAGAACTTTACCAGCCGATTTCAATTATTTTTTCGACGTAAGCATCAGATTCAGTAAACTCTCAATTTATTCTATTATTTTTAATAATTGAAACACATGCATATTCCCTATTGCATAATATTAAATAAAGCAGCCAAGCGGAAAGAGTAAATTAAGTAGGTAATTAGTTACTTCAATCAAACACATGTACTTATAGTATAAGTAAATTGAAACATAAAAAAAGCTCGTATAATTCAGAACCGCCGACCGCTTAAACATGTAAGAACTTAGAACTAAGAACTTTCTGAATTGCAGCAAAGGCGCACATAGCACACTCCAGGCGATATTTCATCCAGATGCTTATTATGGGATTTTGGCGCGCGTCTGTACGAGGGCTACACTAAAAGTATCGGGAATGGAATATTTCCACTGTTTCTGTCATATTAAAATCTTTTTAATTGAAAACTCCTTGGTTTTAAAAATCGAATACCATTTATTTTTTTAAAAAAATATTCTCGGTCTTGTCACAAGGTTTTGTCAAACTTGTTTAGTCGTTGAGAAAATGGAATTGACTCGAGAAAATTCAAGAGCGATGATTTATTATGACTTTCGAAGTGGTTTAACACAAAAACAGTGTGTTGACCGGATGATTTCTGCATTTGGCGATAAAGCCCCATCCAAAACCACAATTTATCGCTGGTTTGCTGAATTTCAACGTGGACGTGTCAAGCTCAGTGATGATCCCCGTCAAGGTCGTCCAAAAACTGCAGTCACCCAAGAAAACGTTGATGCTGTGCGTAAGCTGATTGAGGAAGATCGACATGTGACATACCGCGAAATTCAGGCAACTTTAGACATTGGCATGAGTCAAATACAAATAATCTTGCATGAAAAATTAGGTGTAAAAAAGTTGTTTTCCCGATGGATACCGCATTCGCTCTGTGAAGAGCAAAAAGCGGCTCGCGTTACTTGGTGCGTCAGAACTCTCGAAAGATTCCACGCAGGATCCTCAAATGCTGTATACAACATCGTATCAGGTGACGAATCCTGGATATACGCGTACGAACCCGAAACAAAAAACCAGTCACGAGTTTGGGTGTTCGAAAATGAGTTAAAGCCAACAAAAATTGTTCGTTCACGGAGTGTTGCAAAAAAAATGGTGGCCACGTTTGTCTCCAAAACCGGCCATGTTACGACTATTCCTCTTGAGGGACAAAGAACGGTTAATGCAGAATGGTATGCTAGCATTTGTTTGCCACAGGTCGTTTCTGAACTCCGTAAAGAGAACTGCAACCGCCGCATCATCCTCCATCACGACAATGCGAGTTCTCACACCGCGCACAGAACAAAAGAGTTTTTAGAGCAAGAAAACATAGAATTATTGGACCATCCGCCGTACAGCCCCGACCTAAGCCCTAATGATTTCTATACTTTCCCTAAAATAAAGAATAAATTGCGTGGACAGAGATTTTCATCACCTGAAGAAGCTGTGGACGCCTACAAAACGGCCATTTTGGAGACCCCAACTTCCGAATGGAATGGTTGCTTCAATGATTGGTTCCATCGTATGGAAAAATGTGTCAAATTTCGCGGAGAATACTTCGAAAAGCAATAAATATATTTTTAAATAGTAATGTTGTGTCACTTCCTTGATTCCCGAAATTTTCAGTGCCGCCCTCGTATGCACCATGTGTGATCAATTATTGATCATAATTTACGAGATTGAGATGCAACGGCGCTTGAAGAGATCGATTTAGCGATTTGCACTAACAAAAAACTAGGTAAATTAAGGAATCGGAATCAGAATTATTACCAGCTGAAATGACCTATACCATTTTTATTTAATACAACGTGTATCCTACCTATTACTTATACATAAAAATCAAGCACTCAGATTTTTTTCATAAAGATGACAGTCGGCATTGTCCTTTAGCACGGTTCACTATATCAGGTTGATCTGAAAACAATCCATCGACTCCAGCTTCGAAATACGCCAGCAATTCACTTGCAAAGTCTCCAATGGCGGAAGATGAAGGGTCTTCGCTTTGGAAATCTGCTGGTAGGAAGTTGTTTTCAGCACGAAACGTGTAAGGATGTACCATCAGGCCAGCTGCATGACAGTCGGCGACGAAACTAGTAGGGGCACCCAGCCGGTTTTTCTCATCCCTAGGGATTATGTAACTCTTGTCAGGTCCTACCACTGACGCGTACTTCGCAACCTCTTTGAGTCCCTCAGGTGTCGCCATATCGCCATAAGTCAACCCAGTGCTAAACTCCAATTGATCAGCAGGTTGCAAAGACTTCTCATACATCATCTGAACCAATTTCAATCTCGTCATTTTACTTAGGCGTTGCAAATTGCTTACTTCGAACGACTGGATGTAAACAGGAGCGTCTGAGCTGCAATACCCGTTCTTATGAAAAGTCTGAACTAACGGCATTTCAATCTGCAATCCGAGACGCTGAAAGTGAGAGCTATGCTTTATTTCAGGGTAGATGCCGATGACTCGTGTTCGGGTGTGTTGTAAGCTTCGTACGAGGTCGATGATTTCTTGGAACGTGGGGATTGTGAACGAGCCGTCCATTCGAGCATTTCCGGGTCTTATGTCTGGGATGCGCTCCACAGCGCGCAAGGTTTTTATATCGGCAAGAGTAAAGTCTTCGGTGAACCAGCCGTCCATATGGACTCCGTCGATGGTTTGGTTGCGTCGTCGCGATGCGAATTCTGGGTGGTGGGCGACGTCGGTGGTCATGCTGAGCTCGTTGTCGTGTCGCGCGATGAGGTGTCCGTCTTTGGTTATGACGAGGTCGGGCTCAACGTAGTCGGCGCCCATCGTAACCGCGAGCGCGTAAGCGCCGAGGGTGTGTTCCGGGACATACCCGCTGGCGCCGCGGTGCGCGATGACAACTTTACTGCAGAATTCGTTTTCACTACCGGTGTTACATGATTTGAGATCTAATGGACTGGATGCCACCAATCCTAGGATAGTTATGGCCAATCTAAGCACACTAACTGTTTTCCCCATTATAAACGTTTGATTCTAAAATAAAACTTTTTAATACAAGTTAAGCCGGCCTTAAATAGTTTAGTAGAGTACTGAGTACAGTACTGAACTATTCGAAGTCACATTGAAACCCTACCTACTTTCCCAACTTAAAATGGCAATAATTTTCTCTCACAAGGTATCTATAAATTGACGCTAGAATTGCTAATTACTACGATAAAACGAAGTGTACGCTTTTCCTTTAATTCTACATACATGATTACTATTCAAATTGTAAGAAGATAAAAGAATAGAATTTTATACTAAACCAGCTGTGCCGCTCGATTTCACCTGTGCTATGGCAAGAATCTCTCAAGAACTGGGACCTTATTTTGGAATTGGATGCAAAGTCGAGCGGAGCCGACTTTCAAACGATATTGTGCCTTATTCCAAACCAGCGACGGTGATAATGGAATAGACGGGCCCAGCGCTTGCAACTCGTTCAAAATTAACAAGTCAACATAATCAAGCATACCTAGCTAAAAGTATGCATATTACATTTGCCGGAAAATAGGGATAGCGAATCTAATTCTATTGCTCTCGAATCTCGAACATTCACGAGTATTGCCTAGGGATTCTCGAAGTCTCTCTGTCTCGTAACATTACGATCGCGAAATTACCCTAACATATTTAAAGAAATTAATTGCAGTTGTGACAATAATACATTGATTAATATGTATTTCCTTATGGAATGTGATCCCCAAATTTTTATTGCGAATACTAGTAGTGTTCTTACACTTGGGGAATGCACACGAAGGCATAATTTGGATTGATTTTTATTGTTGTATAGTACGGCTCGCATGTCGCAAAGACAGAGTATGACTGACGCGAGTGTTTTTATTAAATATGAATGACTGATGCTGTTGGCCTCAGATGGCCTCTACAGCGTCACCGGACTTTAGGTAAGCGCAGATGGCTATAGGTCTCATCATCAGCCCGGAGACGTCCACTGCTGAACGAAGGCCTCCCCCTTAGACCGCCACACTGTACGACAACCTGCCATTTGCATCCACCGGTTGCCCGCGACTTTTACAATGTCGTCGGTCCACCTAGTGGGAGGCCTTCCTACGCTGCGTCTTCCGGTTCGCGGTCGCCACTCAAGAACCTTTCTTCCCCATCGGTTGTCAGTTCTTCGAGCGATGTGTCCTGCCCACAGCCACTTCAACTTGCAAACCTTGCGAGCTATGTCGGTAACTTTGGTTCTTTGGCGAATATCCTCGTTCCGGATTCTATTGCGCAAAGTAACTCCGAGCATAGCTCTCTCCATTGCCCGTTGCGTGACTCAACGGGCAATGGAGTGTTCAGTTTCTCCAAAAGGCCAGCAGTTAAAGACCACGTTTCAGTTCCATATGTCATCACTGGCAACTCACACTGGTCGTACACCCTAGGCGTTAGGCGCTAGGTCTAGTTTAGGTTAAAGGCGACTAGCACAAGGCCACCTCAGACGGTACGAACCTCGGCTTGGCCGTCGCCGGGAGTGGGGTCAGACTTGCCCTGGCACCCCAGAAGGGGTATGCCCTGGGGCCCTAGTAGGTTGATCTGGTTGGCTATTTGGAGAGAATTTAACCGATCTTCTGACAGATCTGGGGAGTCCTCGACCTCGCCGGCGAGGTCGGTGCGTGTTTGTGTGCCTCTGGTAACCGGTGCCTATACCAAAAACGGAATACTTCCTGTTGGAACGGTGACGCGAGTGGAGAGCTGGCGCTCAATATATAGTCGTCAAAATCCGTGCGCTTATATCTCGTCCATTCATTTTATCATTGGCGCTGATTCCAAACAATATCGTCCAATAGGGTCCAATCCCCCCCCCCATAAGCTCGCCATAAGCTCGCCCCCCCCCCCCCAAATGAATTCCTGGCTACGGCCTTTTGCCCTTAAAAGGATGCTAACTGATTACAACTAACCCTGTATAGTTGCCTATGGAGCGGTTGTGATGATGTTTTATACAAGTTAACAAACAACTTTTGTTCTACGACTTAATCGAAATGCTTCAAGAGCGATGCCAAAACGTAAGAAGAAGGAGCAGTAAAGTGGTCACTCACCGCATTCTCGTGCACTTTGGGCGCGAGGCTCCGGCGGAAGTCCGCCAGCCGCTTGGTGTACCCGCTGGCGACGCTCACCCCGCTCCGGGACGACTCGGTCGAAGTAGAAAACACTGAATCTGCAAGTACATTGACTTATATTTTCAACCGACTTCAAATAAAGAGGTTCTCAATTCGACTGTATGTTTTTGTATGTATGTCACGCGATTACTCCGCCAATTATGTACTGATTTTGATGATTCTTTTTTTGTTTGGTAGGTAATACCAAATCAGAGGTGGTCCCATATAAATTGTATCGGTTCAGTAGTTTGGTTTTAAAATCAAAATTACTAGAAAATATGAAGATGTCATCCAGGTATTCGAAGTTGAAGTCGGTTGTATTTTTTTTAAAAGCGTATTATTTATCTTAGGTGGGTTCAGCGCAGCATCATTCCTTTCTCCACTTCGCTCTATCATTTGTTATCTCTGCTTTCTCTCCTCTTATACGCTTATCATCCATAAAGACAAAGCCCATGTCACGGGAAGGGAACCGGTGGATGCATTTATAGCAGGTTGTCGTACAGTGTGGCGGTCTAAGGGGGAGGCCTTCGTTCAGCAGCGAACCGGGCTAATGATGGCACGCCTATCATCTATTACACAGTTCACCCATTCCTTTTTAGGACGCCTGCTACCGGTTTTACCATAATATCTAACGCCCTCCTAATTAAATGTCCATTCTCTGTTATCATGCACGTCCATACCATACTAGCCTTCCTCTTTTCAACTTATCAGCCGTGCTTAAGAGGGAATCCGGTGAGCGATTTTCCATACAAACGTGTTCCCCTATTTTCTTGCTGGATAATGCGTCCAGAGCATTTTTTTTAAATAATATCTAGGTCTACTGTAGACATGTCTCTGGCATCTCCTTTTTTCAGCCACTATATGCTAAATTAAATATAACCATTTCAATATTTCATAGTAATCTTTAGAGGGCTATATTTTCTTTAGCAATAGGGAATATGCATGTTTTATATATATTAATGACTCAAAAAAGGCTGACTAGCAACAAAACAACTCTTTGTTTTTTTTTTTATATTTGCACAAATAACGATGTTATAAACATTTTAGTTTCATGTTAGACAGGCAGGGCGCTATAGTAGCATAAGGTGTCAAAATTCACGATTCCAAACAAATGCTAGCCCGCGTTTTGAAATACTTTGAACGTTTATATTTCAGAACTTTACCAGCCAATTTTAATTCTTTTTTCGATGTAAACATCAGCCCGCCTAGCACGCGAGCCATGATAAACGTCTATCCACTTTTTTTCCCCCGCGAAAACGAGACAGACTTATCCATATTCTAGCTTTATCACGTTCCCGCGCGGGGAAAGACCATTTAGTCCTCGGCGCGTGCTAGTGAGCCAGTTTCAGATAAACTCTCCACTTATCCTATTATTTTTAATAATTCAAACTCATGCATATTCTCTATTATTTGCTGAAAAAAAAAGAAAGAGGCATGTCTACAGTAGACCTAGAATTTATAGAAAAAAATATTGCTCTAGACTGTTCCATTATGTTGCAAGTTTGTATTTTTTTAATGGTTTTTAATTTGTAATTTATAAATGATAAAAAAAATATTGACCACTCAAAAGTGCACTGTTCGTCGTCGTCGTCAGCCATAAAACGTCCACTGCTGGACGAAGGCCATAATCCCCACGCTTGGCAGGCGGCTTGGTGATCGCAGAATGTTCACCACCGTTAACCGAGAGGACGCTGCTGCCCGTCCTCCGGTGGGTCTGGTTGCTGTTTATGGACACACCCAGGTTTAAGTGCACTGTTAAATGTACCCTATTGAAATAAATTAAGTGAATTGAACTCTAGCGACATTATCCAGGAAGTAAATGGGGGAATACGTTTGTATGGAGAAACGCTCACCGGATTCCCTCTTTAGATAAGTTACTTTCGGATTTGCGGAGTGTTGCTAGTATCTATTTTATGTTTGTCTGCTCCGTTTCACTCACCCTCTACTTCAGCCTTTCCAGGTTCTGCTGCTTTCGGTCCTATTTGAGAGGCAGACTCTGAAACTATCCTGTAAAACAGTGCACAACGTGTAACAAAAAGGTTCAACAATACTGAAGGGTATGTATGTACTCATCAGTATGTACAACTTTTACTATGGGGCCAACCATGAAACAGCGAAAAAAACAGCTCTTCCATACAAAAAGTTTATTGACCTTGGTCGTAGATTTTCGACACGTAGTCAATATTCTCTAGTGAAATCTCGCGCTTTTTCACGTGGGTCACGTAGTATGATGGGTACGTTCCCCTATCACTGTTGTTAATTATAGTTATACGGATTATTTACTTGATATTTGGCGTGATCATGTCGTGAATCGATCTCATAAATAATAAACATACTTGTCGACAAACAGGCGCAGGCGGCGCTGGTGTCGCCCCAGGTGGCGCTGCAGGTCGGTGGAGGCGACCAGCGACGCGAAGTGTGAGAACGCGCCCGCGGAGCACGCGCACGTCTCGGCCAGCGCGTGCAGCGCGGTGTGGGCCGCCTCGTCGTAGTCGCGGACCCATATTGCCATCTATGGAGCCGAAAGTTTAATGTGAAGATAAAAAAAAAATATAACTTTTTAAGAAGTACTGTCGTGATGCACTGTAGCCTTTTAACCTTTCTTTTTGCGTAGTCGATTGCACGGTTATAACCATAATATGAAACTAATTTTTTTATTACTTAGTTTATCTTTACTAATTCTCGCTTGTGCCGCCATTTATGTAGGAAGAACTATATATATTATGGCACTTTTATTTTTTTGTTTTCATTTTAATAATTTTGTATTATTTTAAGAAATGTAAAGCTAAAGCCTAAAGCCGCACTAATTGAAATAAAAAAATTAAAAAGGAGTCGTCCATTAATCACGTGACGTTTTTTACAACTTTTTATTTAATATTACCTTCGTCATTTGTGCTTTTTAAATAATGTATGAATAGATATATTGAAATATGTTCTACATTAAATATTATAACATCTTCATCGTGTGTGACGGCTTTTAAGCTTACTTGAAAAATCCTCCAGTCGTCCACGCCCTCGACCAGCTTCTGCGCGCGTTTGACGTTATGCTTGATGACGTCGCGCGCGTTCTGCAGCCGGCTCTCCTGGCGGGCCATGCGCTCGCGGGCGTTCTCCAACTCGATCTCCGTCTCCGACCTGATAATTCATAATGCATACTCTTTTTCAACCGAATAAAAGGAGGTTCTCAATTAGACTGTACTTTTTTTTATTGTATGTATGTAAACGCGATTACTCCGCCAATGAGCGATTTTCTGACAGCCAATTAAAAAAAAATAGTTCATAAAAATCCGTTCGATGGCAATGAAGAGACATGGCCCTGAACAGTTTCACTATCTTGTCTGTGGTTCTGAAGATATTGAACGAATGAAGCAAAGTAAACAGGTCAAAGAATAAAAAGTAACCTTATTTCATTTATATCAGATCTGTCATGCGTTTTTTGTGGTTATTGTTTGTATAACAAAGTACTTGCCCATAGTATTTCTTAAACTTTCGTAATTCCACGCAAATTAGCCTTGCCAATTAATTAATCAATTACTATCAATAAAAATAACAATAACGTAACGTAACAATAACAATTTATCAGAATTTCTACAAAATGATACAAGAAAACTTGGAAAAGCACTTCACCAACGATCGCGAACTGTGAAGTGAAGCGGTGAAGGTGAATGAACTGCTTTTTCACAAGAGAAATGCGAAAAAAGTGGGCCATATCTCGCCAGCGCCGTCTATCCTTTGGCTGTAGAACTACGTTTTGACACCTGTCAGAAAACTTCCCATTATCGATTGATTTTGATGATTATTTTTGTGTTTGGAAGGCCATACTTCAGAGGTGGTCCCATTTAATTTTATCGAAATCGGTTCAGTAGTATGGTATTAAAATCAAAATTACTGAAATAAATCAAAATAACTGGAAAATATGATTTTTTATGCGTATTATGCTTGACAGATTAGATGATTAGTGGTCAACCCGAAGACGGAGAAACGAATGGACCCAAGTAATATGTGACCGGACATGAGATTCTTATTTTCTTCACCACACTTTCAACTATAGCTTGGAATTAACCGGTTACAACGACAAAGGGAAAAAAGCATAAATCGTTCTCTTTTACGCTTGCTAGTTTTTCATGCGGCTGTTTCGCTGCGGAGTAAAAGAGATGGAAATGTGACTATGTCCATTGTTTTCTGTCTACGGCTCAACCACAAATGTGGTGATATTAGTGAGTGGACAAACAGAAAACACATCTAGCCTGTTTGACCAGTGGCAGACTGACTTAACGGTGGTGGCTAGCTAGCCGAGTGTTAAAAACTGCCTACTGCTCAAACTCATTGCTGGGATTTGAACCCCTCCTTTGGCGTGCGATTCGAAGGCGCTAAACACTGAGCTATCATTGCTATTAAATATGAAAAGGAGTGTATGACTCGGCAGTAATAGTATATTGTTATCCTAGGGGTGAAAGTAACTTATTTAGTCCCGAGACGGGGTTTGGCGCCCGAGCGTAGCTAGGGCGCTAATAGTTCCAAGGGACTAAATAAGTCTTTAACCCCGAGGTAAACACTGTTTTTCATTAAGAATACAAGGAAACTAAAAATAAAAACATGAACTGACGCTGGGAAATGCACGAGAAGTGCGGGACCATAATCCTCTAAGGAGAAAAAAAAAGTTGGAACATGTATTGTTCCAACTTTTTTTCAATACAAATTTATGTGAAAATAGAACTAGTTTTTTTTAATAATTTGAGTCTGTCATTTGTCACTGTCAGTTGAAAGCGATTCTCCCTAGGTCTGAAATGTATTACTTTCAACCCGCTCCTCAGGCAACTTCAGACCTACTTTCCGAGTAAGAGTAATGAAAATTAATGTATAATTCTCAGGCGACATTTCAACTTTATAATTTGTAATACAATAAACAATTTCCCCCTACCAGCCCGTCATGCCCCCTTCCCCCCCAACCCGTCATGCCACTCTTATCGCCCATTATGAACTATAATACTAACTCCCTGGCGTTGAGTTGCTTGTACTTGTCAGAAAGCATGGTGAACGTCGCGTTCAGCTCGCCCACAGACTGCTCGAGCTCGGCGACTTGCGCCTGAGTCACCTTCAGCGCGTCTCTCAGCTCGTAGTACTGCTTCGACAACTCGTTCAGCTCCTCGATCTCCGGGGCTGAAAAATGCAGGCTTAGTGGGTTTGGGGAAAGCAAGGTTTTTTTTAATCATTTGTACTTTTATCTAAAATTATTCCTAAGCAAGACAGACATAGACATGATATTAATTGTGATAAAAAAAAATTGTAAACAGTAACGGCCTTACTATAAAACGCCGCTCAAACCTTAGTCACTATTTAAGATGCTCTGACAACTTCTCGCCAACTAGGGTTAGTTCTAATCAGTTAGCATCCTTTTAAGGGGGCGACTAATGCCAAAAGTAAGAAAAAGGTGTATTTTTAAACACATAGTTTAATGATATAGAACGTAAATAATCAAATTAAAAAATACTACAGGTATGGGAAAAACCTAAAGAAGCCGAGTAACCGAATAGAATATTGGATAATAATCTGGTTTGTTAAAAAAAAAAATGCAAATTACCAAAAAAAAAGAAACTGTTTTAATTCAAATGCTCTAAATTATCAGCGACAGCACCACATTATTTTTTACGAATTACATAGCCATACTAATGTTCTGGCACAGTAGCCGTTTATTTTTTTCTTTCATGCCTACAATTTGAATAATTTAATAAAATCCCACCTAAATTGCTCAAAGCCATCATCATCATCAATTGTATCATGCGATTTTCGACTCTAAACTAATGCAAGACGCGCGGATGAAATCTGATATTTTTCTGGCATTAGTCGCACTCTTAACAACACAACAACAAAACAAACAACGTTTACAATGGGTTGCAAAAATCGAGAAAAAAATATCAGCTGCTCCATACAAAAAGTTCATCGACCTTGGGCAAAATGTATGGAAGAGCTTTTTTTTTCGCGATTTCAATGTTGGACTCATAGTAAAAGTTGTTTGTTTTGATGTACAGAATATGCCCTTAAAAGGATGCTAAATGATTAGAACTAACCCTATATATAAGACATTTATCGCCAAAACATGAGGAACAACAATAAAATAAAACAACAATAATATACAACACCCACTGGAACAACAATAGGACAGTAGTTGTTGTTTACGTAAGTTTTCTATCAGCAATTTGGCTCCCACTAATATATTATTTACTTATTTATTTTTTTGTCTCATTTCTGCCACTGCCGCTACTCCTCGCGATACCGGCCTTAATTCCCTTTACACTGCCGTAGCAGGATTGAGAGAAGCATGTGTTTACATACTGCCCTACCTCTTACCTACATACTGACCTAATTTCAGCAGTTTTCATTATTCCACTCTTAGGTCATTAAGGCAGATAGTAAAAAATAAACAAGGTAGCAGCACGCACGCACGCACGTTGCTCGCGCTGCTCATACTTTGACTTCCGCAAAACCGCCAATTTGGAGAGCGGCGGGCAGTGCGAGCGACAGGGCCAGACGAAATTACCCATTTACATACTCGCGCTACCCACATCCCTGCTGAATGTAAATGAAGTAATAATTGCAGTAGAGAATAAAGAAGATAAGTGTGCGAGGTGAGGTTACTGTTCTCGTTGAGCGGCGAGATGTGGTGCAGGAAGTGCGCGTGCGCCGCGTGCACGACGCGCAGCGTGGCCTCCAGCGCGGACACGTCGCGCTCGCGCCGCGAGATGTCCGCGTCCAGCGCCGCGCCCACCGTGCGCAACTCTGCGCGCTCCGCCGCGAACTGCACACGCACACACTTACTCCCACAGAGGAACAATGATCCGATCAAATAAATTTTCTATAGAAAGATGCATGACCGTGTGGGGGAGTATGGTTTGCGGGAGGAGTGTTAAATTCCGCTATTTGGCAAAAGTTTCTTATAAGTGCTATAATCACAAAAAAAATATATCATTATTACATACAAGTAACTTTTTCAAAAAATATTCAACCGACTTCAAATTAATATGTGCCCACCTCTGGAGTATAATACCCTTTCAAATAACAAAAATATTCAAAATCGGTGCACAATTGACGGAGAAATCGGTGAACATACATTAAAAAAAACATACATACCGTCGAACGCGACGACGACGACGAGACCAGTACGAGTTTTACGCTAGATATCGATAAAATCTAAACCATTAAGTCAATGCTGTTTAGCAAGAACACAGTATAAAAACAGTAAACTTATGAACGATTAGTTAAGAGCTACGTCCGCAAGTTGCTCATGGCGATTCCTTCTTTCTCCACCCTTGTTATTTCAAATGTAAAAGCCAAATCTCAGCTATTGGGCGCGATTTCCCAATAGCTGAGATTTGGCTTTTACATTTGAAACAAAAATGGCTCAAAACTTTTTGTTTTGAATAAAACCTAATAATAATAATTTAAAGCATTACTAGTTCTGTGAAGAGACCTTTTCAGTTTTTACAAAATGTGTTTTTAACCATTGGTAAAGATAAATAAAGATAAAAATATATCCCCTCCGCCCCCTTCCACTCGTTGATCGCGGTGGTCATGTTCGCCGTCCGTCCATACGTACCTTAATCTTGAAGAACGTCACAGTAAGCAGTTGTCCGGATTCATCCTTTCCTAAAGACCCGATGAAAATCTCGTATCTGAAAGATGTGAAAAAAGGCCGAATAAAAAATAGATTGTAACTTTCGAAATTGGATAAGTTTAAACATGTAAAAGTGCGTAACTACGTCACTAGCTAATTTTCTTACGATTACTCTGTACAATTGATCTTTAAATTTGAACATAACTTCCAACGCTTCACAGGTTTAACCACTATCTTACAGCGACCCTAATTTTAGAAAACAGGAAGAAACAATATCATTTATCACAATTTTTGTATTTTAAAAAAAAATTATAACGCCAATAAATCTAAATTCCGTTTTCGTTCAGCCTGTTAAACGGCTATCGTAAAATTACCAAAATTATTATTTTAAAAGTAAATCGCTGTTATTTTTATATAAATCTTAACGAGGAGGTATAACCAAATTAATGTTTTTGCTCTTCAAATATATAAAAATAATATTTCCTTTTTCAACCCACTAGTAAGAATGGCCCGTCAGTATAATGACTGTACTAACAACAAATTTCAAATTGACATTTTTATCACTAAATTATCATTTTATATAAAATCATTGAAAGATATCCTCTTGCATCTGATTTGACGGGTTAGCAAACCCGTCAAATCAGATGCATGCGTGTAGTGTGATCGTGCGGAGTGCGCCGCCTCCCGCATGGCTGCTCGTGGTTATGCGTACTCTGCAGGTTCACGTTGCCATTTGATTAACTGCTGTCTTATAATTATTAATATCCTATGTAATTTAAGTTTAAAGCTCTTTAATTTCGCTAACCTTAAACTTAAGGAGCTAAATACGGTTTTTGTTGTGTACACATATTTTGAATTGCAATCCAGGTCATAACTCTTAATGCTAATATCATATTTATTAATGATTGTAATTTGTATTGTGTGCTTATAAAAATAAAATAAATAAAAACAAATCCTTTAATTGTCTAATCTAGGCTGTAAAACGTTTGTTTCCTCTGATGTAAAGTTTTTATTTATTGAGATAGATAGTAATAGGCTAGATGACTGGTTTTTTTATTGTCGTTTTAAAATGTGGGCCATAAATATAGCTGATTAATGAAAATAATATGAAAATCAATAAGCAACTTATAAGCATTTTAATATCATGCTAGACAAAGAGGCGAAACAGCAAATCGTGACGTCACTTCTCTGCACGCCATATAAATTTTATTCTGACAAGTAAGGCGTGACGTAATTTTTTGTTTTGTGGGAAAGGGACAGAGTTGTCTCTAACAAAAACTTTAAACGCTTATATATCAGAACATTAATAACCGATTTAAATATTTTTTTTCAATAAACATACTATATTTATTTAAATTCTTCATCAAAGCTATTGGTTTCAACGATATAAACATCAGTCATCTACCCTATTGTTCCTTAACCCGCGACATGATGATAAAAAGCAGTTAAGCTGATACAAAGCAGTTAAGCTGATTCATAATTAAGTTTTTGAAGCACATATCCCAGATATAGGCAGATTCAAACTTAATGGCGGCTGTGAAGTTAGACGCGAGTCGCGAGACGCTGCGCAGTAGCAACAAGTAACTTTTTCAATAAAAGAAACAACCGACTTCAAATTAATATGGGACCACCTCAGGAGTATACACTTACGAATAAAAAAAAAGATTTAAAATCGGTCGGAAAAAACACATACAGTCGAACATAGAACCATCCTTTTTTTAAGTCGGTTATAAATGAGGCGTGCGGTGTGCGTACAATCGCAAAGTCTCGCTTGCAACGCACTTCACAGCCACCATTAAGTTTGAATCAGTCTGTACCTTTTCTTGAGTTGTTCGATACGGTTGAGCCGCTCTTTGACTTCGCTTCGCAGTTTCCCACAGTCCTCAAAAAGCGCGCGCTTTTGTACATTGAAGATTTGTTGGCGAGCGGCGATCTCTACCAGACGCTCGTTCATGGCCTGAATCACAAAAAAAGTATTTCCAGTGGTAGGACTTTACTGCAGAGTCCGTCTGGGTAAATACTACACCTTTGCCAGTTATTCAACCGCCAAGCAGTAGTGTGCAAGCATTACTGTTCCGGTTTGAAGGGCGATGTTACCAGATAAATTACTGGGTATGAAGATATTTAACATCTAATATCTCAGGGTGACGAGCGCAATGCAGTGCGGCGCAGGATTGTGTTCGCATGTTCACAATTCTAGCACTGCTACTGTTAGCGGCAGGCGTGACGCTTACCACGAGGCAAACGTCTTGCTCATCTCGTCACTAGAATGTATAAATAAAAAGACATTATTGGAGTTATAGTTTTATCATGGGCGTTTAAGAGTATTACAACCCCCAACCACCCCTTACCCGAAAACTTTAGTTTCCGGCGTTCTAGCTACTATAGTTTCCCCGCAAGCTTACTTGTGTGCTATGTTAGGAATGGTTAAATATGGTTATGGTGAGTTTGTTGATTGCGTACTTTTGGCGTACTATTGGTATAAAAAAAATATTACAACAACAATAACAACATTTCCAAAAACATTTTCAACATTTGTTGAACTTTAAACTATACAGTGGACTGCACTGTATAGTTTAGCAGCATTCAGCCTAAAAAAACCCCTCGTTTGCGCAGATAATAGATTTTTCATGATTCTACTTTTTTTTTTTCCCTGCTGAGAGTGTGATAAATAGAAATTTAATTTGAAAAAACTAGACATTCAACTTCTTCTACTCATCTCCTTGTAGAACCTTCTCTACCAGTACTCACGGCGTCCAGCTGCAGGCGCTGCTTGTCCAGCGTGAAGGCCGTGTCGTCCAGCCCGGCCACGGCTCGAGCCGCGTGCGCCACACGGAGCCGTGTCAGCGCTTCTTCCACCCTCATTTTTCGCCATCCCTCTTTCAAAGCTTTCAAGTCTTTATCGCCGCCGTCGACGTTCAGCATGGACGTCTTGAGCCGACTTTGCTAAAAATAAAAAAGAAATAATTATAGAATTTGAAGAGATTTATAAAGTAGCTGCTGCAGAAGACATATTGTGGATGATGCTAGTAGATATCTGTATAGAGGATGATAATGCAGCCAAAGCTCGAATTGGATTTTTGGATCATTTCCTAGCATTAGTTGGTCGGTCGACATGTCGGTCATCAGAACAGCTATTTCTAATACTAGGAATGCATACGATATGCCGATTTGTAGCAGAACATACCAATAAGCTGTTGACTTTTATGAACTTCCTTCAAATTGGTCCTTCGAGCTCGACTAAGTTACGTTTAACATAGATAGTGCAATACGTACCAGTTTGGTGTGTTCCGCAGTCTGCGCCTCTAAGTCTCTAGCGAGGCGTCGCATGTCATCGTGCAGCCGTGCAGAGTGACGCTCCAGCAAGGCCAGGCGCGCCGCGTGACGAGCGCTTACTCCTTTTAACCTTTACACATTATACGGAAAAAATAATATTACAGAATATTCGGAGAATTAATGTCATAATTAATGTGGAAATACGATCAACGCCTGCGCCAAGGATATACCCTGCCCGATGATAAGCAGGGATGAAAAACACTTACTTATAGAAAATTCTTGCATAAGAGGAAGCCTGAATATTTCGAATTTAAAGACACTATTTGTATTTAACGGCTCCGGCAGCGAGTTTCATATTCTGAATATGCGAGAAAAATAACGCATTATAGGCGCAACCTACTTTTTTACAACAATAAGGTATGTATTAACAAGGATTTTGCATGATATCGCCTCAAAAGCAAATAAATTAATTTTTTGTAAGAAACATGGATACAAATTATTCATTCATTAATTTACAACAGGAAAATTAATGAATGATTTGTACGTATTCAACGTGTTTTTTTAATGACTATATAATCTATCGCTGTCAGCCTCCGGTGAATTTACAGTGTCTCCAAACTTTACTCCACGTGAATGCTGGAAGGCCTTATACCAACCTGTTTTCTTTTTCCACCAGTTCAGCTGAAACCTCGCGCTCCGCCTGAGCTCCTTCCATATGCGACACTTGAGCGCCGAGCGTTTCCAGTTGATAGCACTAGATGCAAATAAACCACATATAAAAACATAACACTCTTTTTCACGGGCACTCGTGTAAAAATGGTGTAAAAAGGTCGCACAATGCTACAGCGGTTATAATGAATGTGGGCCTCATCCGTAAATATTTCTCTCTCCGAAATACATATTTCCTCCTAGGGGAGGAATCGGGGAAAAACAGCTGTCCTAGTATCAAATATTTTTTTCATGGCTTGATATTCGCGGTTATTGGGAACTAAAATATAAACGTACACCTTCCAATAGAACTGCAAAAACTAAGCGCCTTAAGGTGACAACTACTGTGAGGAGAGTTTTGGTGGAAACACGAAAAAAACATGTCGCTGCATTCAATTATTTTATTAAAATAATGTTTTTTCGCGAATTAATGGTTTAAAATGGTGGTGTTTTATTCATGAGTGTTGAATTACATGATTGTGGGTAAGTGACATAATGTGGTGAAAAGTGTATTTTCGTGTTGTTTTCAAAACTCCATAAAAGCTCATAGTAACGTCGCCACAACTTTATCAGGGCATGCTTGGACTAGACTATGACTAATTTCGTGTGACTAACTGTGATTCAATGACATATTGATTTCATGATTTTTCCGTGTTCCCGCCAAAACTCTCATATTTGACTTGATGATACTATAAACTTAAAAATTCATATACATGACACTGGCAGAATGCATAAAGTGCGATGCCAATAAAAAATAAGAAGAAAAACTACCATGAGAACCGTATATCCGCAAAACTTTGTTTAATATACACTTAGACGTTTTGTTTTTCACAATAAATCTGCAAGAGGAGGCGTTTAGCAAAATTAATAAATAAAAATAGCAGATATGATCCAATTCACTCACGATCTGGTATAAAGTCTCCTTCTGGCCCTGCAGAACCCTCTGAATGTCGCGTTGCTTGTTTTCAAGCTTACTCATGATGGCTGTAGAAGCTGTAAATGGTTACAAGAAATTCTTCAAGGTATGTTTTCTTGTTTACAATAGACAAAAAATCAAAGAGGTTTAAAGCGTTGCCACCGAAACTGCTGCACGAAGCTAAATGACAAGAACCACTTTCTGTTAGCGTTAACGACTGCGGAAAGGTAAAATTGTACGAAAATGACATTAGCAGTCACGTGACATTTCTCAAGGTAATGTATTTAGTGAATATTGGCCCCATAGTAAAAGTTGTTTGTTTTGATGCACAGAATATGCCCTTAAAAGGATGCTAACTGATTAGAACTAAACCTGTATATATAAATTATTAATATTTAAATTATATTTAGTTAAATTAATCGGGGTTCAGTAGCATGGAGAGTAGAGCTTACCTTTAAGTTGCATGTGGAAGAGTTTCTCCTCATTTTTGAGAGCTAGCTGCTTCTGCTGCTCTACAAATGAGCAGTGCATGGCTCTTTGCGTGTTCACAGTCAGTTGGCTCGCATATCTTTCTTCCTCCTGCAATGTATTGAGGAAAGAACCACAACCATGGTATAATAATATACACACACAATAAATAATAACATACAATGTGTAATAAAAAGGTTCAACAATACTGAAGGGTATGTATGTACTCATCATTATGAACAACTTTTACTAAAGGATAATCCTGAAATCGTGAAAAAAAATCTGCTGTTCCATATATTTTGACCGAGGTCAATGAAATTTTCTATTGGAACAGTTGATATTGTTTCGTGATATTAAGGTTGGGCCCATAGTAAAAGTTGTTTATAATGATGAGTACTTACATACCCTTCAGTAATAATTGTTACACATTGTATATTACAATGTATTAAATTATAAACAACCGTTTTAGTTATATAAGTATTACGGGATATTTACCGTGATTTACCTGTTCACGGGCTAACCGCTTGTGAACATGGTCCATGCAACTACGCTAAAATATCAGGAGCTCGTTTCACAAGATAATCACGGTAAATATCCTGTAAATAATCAGAATTATCTTAGCTGTTGCAGCTTAGTTGATTGCCTTATAGCTCTGTTGGTAGAATCTCTGCCTTCAAAGCTGTGGGGCGTGGGTTTGATTCCCACCCTGGGCAAACATTTATGTGACGAACATAGATGTTGGTTCTTGTTCTGGTTGATGTATTATAAGTATGTATTTACAAAAAAAAGTATATAAGTATTTTATCAGCTATCTGGTTCCCATAGTACAAGCTTTGCTTAGTTTGGGTTAGATGGCGCTGTGTGAAATGACTACCAATTTTTTTTTCTTTTTAAATTTCATAGCTAATTAAGTACAACGTGGCCAGCGGGGCAACATCTATCTATCAACTATGAATGCTCATTGCGTTTCTCGAACCTGTTATTTGTCAGGAGTCAAGTACTGTGCTCTCGTGACGTCGTGACGAAAAATTGGACACGTTTTGTATCCACACATTTCAAACACACTTGGTTATCATTTTCGAGGAGTGTTACTTCGCGAACTTAAACAAACAACTTACATTCAACATGTCCTCGAGTTCTTTAGCCCGTTTCTCCGAGGATTTGGACTTATCCAGTGAATCGGCCACTTTTTGTTTCAACTCCGAGATCTGTAAAATGTAGCAGATACAGACTGTCATTAACTACAGACTTCATTTAAACAATAATAATAATAATTGAGGAAGAAAGTGTCAAAATTAACCTGATTACCAGTCTGTTAGATAAGTATCTCTTGCCAAAAGAGTAGAAATTAATAGGGGCACCACTATTGCACACATAGTTCTAAATACTAGCAACCCTAAGTAGAAGGAAGATCAGTGAATGAAGAAGTGAGTAAAGAGTGATAAAAAGGTTTCCGATTCAAGATTTTTTGGCCAAGCTGGGCACAGGTCCGCATTAGGTTACGAGTAGGTGGTAAGCTACTGCCACTGCAGCGGACTACAAGACATCTAATTTAAAATAAAAAAACACGACTGCCCTGCCAAAAAAAGAAACTAAAAAAACCAATCAATTTTCATATTTGAAAACGGCGCAGCTGCAGCTTGAATGCAGCTGCCGTTTTTTTTTTCAAAATATTTGTTGCCTTTGTCTCTGGATGATGTAAGGATTCTAACGATATCCCATACATCCAAATCTGTTCAGGCATTTAGAAATTATGGTGGATAAAAAAAACTTACATAACATACCCTAAAAACATTACACTCCTTTTTTGGGCAGTTGTGTAATAAAAAGGCTGACTATGTTAGGCATCTATGGTACGATGCGTACGAAAGAGCACACATACTTTTTTATTAGATAAGGCTTGTTTTGACCGCTATGCCGACTATTATAAGCAATGATGATGCAGACTTTGAAGGAGCTAGCCTAAAACAAATTAATTCACTGGCGATTTAAAATCACCAAGATGATCAGTGCCGTAACTAGCCTTTTATGCGCCCGGTGCGAGCTTCTATAAATGCACCTTTAAACAACTTAACAATTAAAAAACTTGGTCATACTTTGGAAATTTTTGCACCTCTCCAGTCTGCTCCATGTGCCCGGGCACCCCTGGCACCGCCCTATTTACGGCACTGTCACCCAGAGTGTACGTATCGAGGAACATCCGCCCAGGTAGCATTATATTATCAGCCTAACGGCTCGCACAATGACAGTGGAATATTTTTTTTGTCATTTTGACCTAGAAGGTCCCTATATTACATCTCGTAAGAAGCAGAAAATTCCATAGTATTAAGTTAATAAGTACAGAAATTCTTACTTTCTCGTTGACCGCCTTTAGAGCCAAGTCCTTGCGATGCTGGTTTTCCATTATCTGTCGGTTTTCCATGTGCAGCCGCTCCAAGGTGTTACGCATGTTGCACAGTTCTCGCTGTAGGCTTTGGAGCTGGGAACATAAAAAAAATAACATTTATTAAATTTGTCTTAAACGAGTTTTCTATTGGACTAGGATTAAAAAAAAACTGATCAATCCATAGTTTTTAATTTTCTTACCGTTGCTCACTTGATGCGATTGATTTGAATTGACTTGATTCGAGCGATGTTGTAGGTTAAAAGAACTTGTAGCAATTAAAGTTTACGAGGACGGCGCGGCGGCAGAAATCATGCAATGCAGGGTTGTGAGGGTTCGTCGTCAGCCATAAAACGTCCACTGCTGGACGAAGGCCTCCCCCTTAATAGAGGGGTGTTGCCATAATCCCCACGCTTGGCAGGCGGCTTGGGGATCGCAAAATGCTCACCACCGTTAACCGAGAAGACGCTGCTGCCCGTCACCGGTGGGTCTGGTTGCTGTTTAAGGACATACCCAGGACCAATTCGATTCGATTTCGGAAAGGATTCCACTTGGAAACTGCACTATCTGTCTCCGTCATTCGTAATGCACATGATGGAGATGGTGATAGTAGTTTTGGAATGGAATCCGGTTCGATTGGGATTAGAACACATAATCAGCATAATCCCAAGAGGTGATATGGGAGATTCAGTTCAGTGGTAAGAGGTTGAACTCATATGCCCATATCTTGGAAGTACACTCCCAAACAAACCAAAATTAGTATTAATTCTGGTTAGCATGTATAGCGTCCTGGTTGTTGCCGCGCTGCTGTTCGCAGCAATGCTCCGCTATGTTCCTGTGTATACCTCACTGTGCAGCGTGGCATTAGAGTCGCACAGCGCCTGGTGAGCTATGCGCGTCTGGCTGAGCTGGTTGGCGAGCCCCATGTTGGCGCGCAGAGCGTCCTGGTTGTTGCCGCGCTGTTGGTCGCAGAATGCCTGCTGCTCGCGGCATTGCTCCGCTACGTTGTTCACTTCGACTTCAAGCACGGCATAGTCCTGAAAATGTTAACACCACAAACATTGATGCCTTTTTTTTCATTTCAAAGTGTGAGAAATGGCGGTAGTATTACATCATCTATAGTTTAGTAGATTTCTACTTTAAATATTATGTCAATGAATTTTAATTAATTTCAATATGTAAGTCCTTATTATATGCGAATAATAAAATATATAATAATATTAGCCGAGGAATCAAGCTCCACGTTCGAGTCCCTCATTCCGGGACTTAGGATAATGAATAGGGATGCACTCTGTTTGTTGGGGGCTCCTATTTTCGTGGATGGAGTGCCTGATAGCCTGCGTTCGAAAACGGCTACCTTGACATCGCTGTCGGCTCACTTCCAGCACCTCCCGGCTCACGTTGCGTTGACGCTTCTGGGGACTTGCTTCGCGATGCCTAAGATAACTTATGTTATTCGGACGGCCCCGAGTTGGAAGTTCCCAGAAGAAGTTTCTTGTTTTGACAACGCACTCAAGCAGATGGTTGAAGAGACGCTGAATGTGTGCCTCAATGAGTCGCAGTGGAGTCAAGCTAGCTTGCCGATACGGTTCGGTGGTTTGGGCGTGCGCCGGCTGCATGAAACTGGCCCCATCGCCTTCGTCGCCTCGTCTTATGGAGTCGCGTACCTTGTCACTCGCATCCTACATAATGGTGACATTGTTCGTATCCCATATGCCGAGGAGGCTTTCGTTAGGTGGTCAGCTATGTGTCCAGATGCCAACCCGCCCGAAAAACCGGAATGGCAGAGAAGCTGGGACAACCTGCTAGGTAAGCGGCTTATAACGAAGTGGCGATCGGAATGCACGGGAGTCGACCTCGCCCGTTTAAATGCTGTGACAACACCGGAGTCCGGCGCTTGGCTTCATGCTCTTCCTTCCCCGCACATGGGCACGCTTTTGGATGATGACTCATTGAGAGTGGCTGCCGCTCTTCGGCTCGGTTGTTCCGTGTGCGAACCTCACACCTGCATCTGCGGGGCGAGGGTTGAGGCAGACGGGCACCACGGCCTAAGCTGCACTAGGTGCGCAGGCAGAAGACCGCGGCACCACGCCGTCAATGACATCCTTAAGCGTGCCTTTGTGTCGGCCGAGGTTCCTTGTGTCTTAGAGCCCCCGGGTCTATCGCGTTCCGACGGCAAGCGGCCGGATGGTCTAACACTGGTTCCGTGGCAGAAGGGGCGCTGTCTTGTGTGGGACGTCCTAAGTCATCATTATAAATAGTTACCTACTTATTTATTTATTTTGTAAACAAGTATTTAAAGACGGTGTTTGTTTTTTGTTAAAGCAGTAACTGTTTTATTTAAATGTAAAATAAACTGTAGTAGGTTTTCAGCCTTCTTCTTAGGCCGGCTCACTCCCCTTCTCAACGAGCGTAGTAAATTGTCCCTTAGAAATAAGGTTACAATCTACAAAACTTGTATTCGCCCCGTCATGACATACGCCTCCGTGGCGTTTGCTCACGCCTCTAGCATAGATCTAGAGAAACTCCAACATGCGTCAGTACGTTTACGTCCTGCCACCTCCCCGCTACTCAACAGTCCGCTGGTGCGGGAGCAGAGGCAGCCGCCCGAGGCAAACGATACAAATATGCCAGTTTGGAACCAGTGTACGACTTTGTCCCGTTTGCCGTGGAGACGTCGGGCCCGTGGGGCTCTGACGCCAAGCAACTAGTTCGCGACCTTGGCCGCCGTTTAAGGGAGAGGGCAGGACCCCCGTTCTGGCTGGTTCTTGGCTCAGCGGGTCTCCATCGCTATACAGCGCGGTAACGCGGCTAGTGTGTTGGGTACGTTTGGGCCGGGTGCTACGCGCGGGAGTTAATATTACGACATTGATTTAAGGATCTGTTTAAGTTTAATTTTATAAAAAAAATATTGCATTAATTTAATGATGTATATGAGTCTTTGATACCTGATGAATAAATAAAAAATAATATTATATATTTTATTATTCGCGTTTAGTAGATTAAAAAAATATATGGCCTTAAAATTTCCTGAAAATTATAAAAAGACTACTTGGGTAGTTATCTTTTTTGTAGGTAGGTTGTAGCATGGCGTCAAAAGCGTAAAGGGCAAAAAGATGCATTAAAATTAATGCCGTGGCACTCAAAAGGTTAAGCAACATTTACTATTACTTACTGTATTTCTGAACTTGTGCTAACAAAAATATCTAGGACTCTATCAGCTTCAAAATAAAGGAATGAGTATTGAAACAAACCTCTCTGATGTGCCGTATATCGGTGTCGCGCTGTCGCAAGTTCTCTATAGCGCCAGTCCACATCACCATCATGCTTTTCCTCTGTTCCATGCCTTCCATCACCTGCAAAAATATACGACATTATGGACTGGCTGCCAGCCGAAACTGAACTTGACTGTTTGCCTGTAATAAAAGCTTTATTACAAAATCATATAATAATAAAAAACTAATACACGGCTGCCTAGCCCATGTTGCTTATGTCCATAAGCAACATGGGCTAGACATTGCAACATTGGTGTTGTTGACGATGCGTTACCAACTCGGCTAGTTTTTTGGCGGTCTTTTTCACAACGCGTGATGACGCCACGGAAACTTTCGGTGATAGAACATTTTCCACGATAACGGAAGTGAAGTTTCACTGCTCGGCAAAGGCCTCTCATGACACTGTATAGATATATTAATAGTACACAACCACAACATTAACTGTACATTGCAAAAACATGAAAAAAAGTGTGACCATTGCCTAAAACAAGTCAATGAAAAAATAGTTATTTATGATACTAGTGCGGTAAGTTGGTATTTACAAACGAGTAGACGAATGTAACGAGTAACTTACCATAGTCACGAGTTTGTAAAAATCAATCCGCACGAGTGTCATACAAAATTTTACAACACATACAAACTAGATAGATAGACAGATTAACACTTTATTGTTCACAGCAAAAAAAAACTATAGTGTAACGAATCGCGGCCTTATCGCTAAAAGCGATCTCTTCCAGGCAATCTTAGGACGGAGACAAATTACGAACACTAAAAGACGGGATGTGCTATAAAGAAGGTAAAGCTAAAGGATAATAGTTATTTATGATACTAGTGCGGTAAGTTGGTTTTTACAAACGAGTCAGTCTCGGGCTTACCATAGTCACGAGTTTGTAAAAACCAACTCCGCACGTGTGCCATACAAAGTTTTTTTAAATTACAAAATTACCTGAACAGAGATTCTCTCACACGCTCGTTCTTCTGCACTCAAGTTGGATACAAGTTGGTTGAGGCGCTCCGACATGCGGTCATGTTCCACTTTCAACTTCTGCCTTTTACATTCCAGAGCCTGAAACGAAAACATTAGTTGAAGTTGAACATTTATATTTATTTTAACATTTCTTTTAATTTTAATTTGTTTGTTCTGTGTCTGGGTGTAGTATATATTCACAAAAGTTGTATATAAGTATTCTATCAACTATCTGGTTTCCGTATTACAAGCTTTGCTTAGTTTTGGGCTAGATGGCGCTGTGTAAAAAATTACCACCGATATTTATTTATTTTCACATGTGACCAAAATTATTTATACTTTATTACTATATTGGTACTATTTTGGTAACAATGGACTTCCGCAAAGTAACGCCTGAATCAATCACATTTATACTATATCTTGATAGTAACAAGTATAACTTTTTAATATTTTATAAGAAGTGTTTCCACACTTTGGGTATTTGTATGTTTTTAAAGTTTAAACAGTAAGAAAAATTATGACATCTGGCAGGACTTGAACCTGCATACGAGCAATCAATGGGTTTCCGTCCCAACTGCTTTGCCAATGGGAAGTTTTCTGACAGCTGTCAAAACGTAGTTCTACAGCCAAAGGATAGTTCACTAACCTTCACTGCTTAACTTCACAGTTCCCGTTCGTTGATGAAGTTCTTTTCCAAGTTTTCTTGTCTCATTTTGTTGAAATTCTGATAAATTGTTATTGTTACGTTACGTTATTGTTATTATTTTTTGTTGATAGTAATTGTTATTTTCATTGATAGTTATTAATTAATTAATTGGCAAGGCGCACTTACTAATTTGCGTGGAATAACGAAATCTAAAGAAATACTAAGGGCAAGTACTTTGTTATACATACAATAACCATAAAAAACGCATGACAGATCTGCTATAAATGAAATAAGATAACTTTTTATTTTTTGACCTTTTTACTTTGCTTCATTGGTTCAAAATCTTCAGAACCACAGACAAGCTAGTGAAACTGTTCAGGGCCATGTCTCTTCATTGCCATCGAACAGATTTTAATGAACTTAATTTTTTTTTAATTTGCTGTAAGTCTCTGCCTTATCAGTCATAATTCTTTAAACTGTTTAAACTATCAACTAAAGCGTTGATGGCGACATCTGTAAATTTTTGTAACACAAAGTCCTGCCAGGTGTCATAATTTTACTTACTGTTTAAACTTTAAAAACATAAGTATAAATATTGTTTTTAAATAAATAAGATAAGCTCATAAAGGCTGACACGCCGTCATCGCTGGACAGCTGCTGTGATAGGATAAACGGCTGATTTATTTTAACGTATTTTTTTATTTTTTTATTCATTATCTGGCCTGTGGTTGCTCTTGGTAGTTAGCTTCAGTACCTAGCAGTCGCACATCCAAAGACTGCCCGATGCTTCACATTGGAGATGATTTAGGAACACCTAGTCAAACTACGCTACGGGCGCTTAGCATAATTATGATATCTTGATTACTATACCTTGGCTTTAGAAACATCTTGTTTAGTAAATTTCTCTATAGCAGATATGTCGCAGGCGCTTCGTTCGAGTGCTGCTCGCCATTCTTGCAGCGCCCCTCGCTCCCCACACACCTCAGTTTTCAATGTATCAGCCTTCTTCAGGAGCTTGGCAATATTCACTAGAATAGGAAGAAACATAAAAACAGACGTGATCACACAAATATTTTGGAAACATAAGTATTTATGTTTATATATACGAGACTACAGGTCGCCCGCGACTTTGTCTGCGAAAAGAAGAAATTCGGACCGCTCCAAAAATTCACCAGTTTTTTTATGAATGTTCTACCAAAATATCAATTTTCATATAAGACTTTATTTTTTTTTATTCAATTTTCATCACTATAACTTCAAAAACAAAGAACTTTCCGTACAACATTCCACCCCCTTTCCCCCACCCCCCTTAAACCGTACCTGTCAAAAAAAAATAACACAGCATATTTTTTTTTAAAGAATTATCCAAATCCAAGTTTTCGTGGACAAAAAAAGGACTTTCATACAAATGTTTCCCGTTAGGGGTCGAATTTCGAAAAATCCTTTCTTAGTACACCTCTACGCATCGAGAAGAATACACCCTCCAAATTTCAAGTCTGTACGACCAGCGATTTGGGCTGTGCATTGTCTGTCAGGCAGTCAGTCAATCAGTCAGGACAGAGCCTTTTATATATATATAGATAGATTACTCGATCGTACGGTGTTCCGGGATTCGGGTGTGCGAAGCAGGGCGTGTTCGCACGAGCATCAAGCTGTTTTTTCAATAGTCAAAGCATTTAGATGTGAGTAATCACATAGTAATCCCGTATAAATAAACCAAAAATTTAAGATAAAGCCTTTAACTTATTTTAACATATTCTATCCTTTACAGTTCAAATCTTTGCTGATGGACACAGTGCTTATAAGAGAACATTTTAAAACTATGACAAAGAAGATTTTGAAAAAAGCATCTCCATACATATGGCTTCTGCTTTAGACCACATAGAGAAGTGACGCAGCATTACCAACATAATTATGTATAGTTAAGCACCTAAAAAAAAACATTTTGCCCTTGAGTACTAAATATTGACGTCTCTTTACTTTTTATAATTACCGTCTTATGCATAAAACACAAAAAAGTATTTCAAACCAATTTTTGTTAAAAAGCGTTTTGTCTTCTTTTTTCAAACTCAAATCGTAATACGAAAGAAATTTTACAAAACACTTTTTAGCTAAAATAGGTTTGTAATACGCTTTAACGTTTTATGACGGTAGCCGTCATATGCATATGCACAAATAAACCTTCCAGAAGGAATTCTCAAAATGATAGTCAAATCTATTTCGAAATCATAAATGCTTCGGATTTTGATAAAGACAAGAAGAACTAAGCGCACAAACACACACATGCAAATTGCAATTTCATTTGATTTGATTTAGTGATTATATTCTGTCCATTATGTTCATTGCTTTTTGACAGCTCATTATAAAGACAACATAACTTTGTAAAGCGTATAGCAAACCATAGAAAATGAAATAAATACCTTTGATCTAGGATTACGTCTGTACAAGGTTACGCCAACTGTTGGCATAACCTTGTTAAGAGGTAATACATATTTAATGCATATTCATTTCTATGGGATAAAATTTGCTAGACGCTTTTCAAAGTAGTGTAGTCAACTTTTTATGAGCTGTCAAAAAGCGATCAAGGTACTGGAGAGAGTATAGTGATCATATAAATGGTTTTTACGTTGGATTCTGTCACTTCTGGTGGTGACATCTTTGCTCTGTTTCCCGCAGTCAGCAACATCTCGTTCTAAGGAATCAGCTTCATTGAGAGCTAGCTGTCTCAACTTCACCTCTTGTTCCATTTGCTGCTTATGGGCAAATAGGAGCCTCTGAAATAAAATTTTATTAATTTATTATATATTATATTATATTATATATATTAATTTTTATTAATATATTTTATTAATAATTAAAATTTAGCAGTATTAATTAAAAACAAAAAAAAAATGCTACCCATTCCAATCTCACCTTGACTCGCCTAGTTAATTTAAAAAATATATATGTTTTATCAACTTATCACTGACTCATGGCCAAAATATTGGAAAACTATACTTTAACAAGTCTTAAACAAAACATGCTTATAAAATAATAGGTATTGGAAACATTTAAATAAAATATAGTAAATCTTCAAAGATAAGTATGTTTAACTGTGATGCAAGTGTGGGATCAGAACAGTAATGGATATCCCACCTTAATTTATATTCATGTGCTATCATTACATATTATACTCTCCCCAATTATTTTTTCTTTTGTGTACGGTCAGTAGCTTGTTTTTTTTTTTGTAAACATATGACTAGTCTATTAAGAGGTTCACCTGGTGGTAAGCATCAAACCTGCCATAACAGTAGCAGTGCCGGAATTGTGAACAAAATCCTATGCCCCACTGCACTGCGCTCGTCACCCTGAGATATAATATCTTCTTGCCCAGTAATTTCTCAGGTAGCATTGCCTTTCAAACCAAAACACACTAATGCTTGCACACTACTGCTTGGCGGTTGAATAACTGGCAAAGGTGTGGTACTTCCCGAAGTGGACTTTGCAATAGAGTCCTACCCCTACCATCCTAAGATCTTTAACTATATTGTAATTATTATACTTACTGTATTCTCTTGATATTCAGAATTAACATGTTCCTTGTACTTATTGAGGTCATCTCGTTTTTGTTTTGCCGATATAAGGTTCTCTTTCATGCGTTGAATCTCATTTTGACTGAAAGAAATACATGCGTTTATTTTTACTCAAAAAATGCTCCGCACCGACTCTGATTTTTGGAAGTTATTATAATTGTTTTCAGCTTTGACTGTCCAGAAAGGCAATAGCCTCACTTCCCAACAAATGAGTCAAAAAGGATAATACTAACCGGTTTATGAGTAGCGTTTCCAACTCCTGGTTCTGAGGGTCGGCGAGAGGTATTCTGGTGCCTTGATTCCAGCCCAGCTGTTCTAGGAGCTGGGCCATGTAGGCAGGAGGTTTTGCTTGCTCCGTCATGGTGTTCATTTGAATTCGTTTTTATGTAAGTTATGAAACTAAGTAAAATCATTAATAAAACTTGTAAGGAAACATTTCATCACATGAATAGATCAATAACATAAAGTTGTTTTATCAATAAAAACGAAATGTAGGAACGTCAATCAACAAATAAATTCGCCGCTACAAAACAAAAACAAAAAACAAACTGTTGCTGCGTTCCGTAATGCGCTAAAAGTGATAATATCGCGAATCCGACCAAAGTCAGAAATATTACTCGATCAAATCAAAACCCTAATATTTTGTGACTATTCAATTTGGTCGGATTCGGGATATTATCACTTTTAACGCATTACGGAACGCAGCAGTTTTGTCTTGCAAGTAAGAAAAATGAAATAATTTTAAACGAAAAATCGGTAAAATCTTGAAAATTGACTTTACGATTTTTTACGTTTCGTCATCAGTGCCGGCGTCGGTCGCCGGAGGTACGCTGGCGAAAGGCTAAAATACAATAAAAAAAGAGAATAATTTTGACCACCTAGGATGAGTTAGTTATAAGCACTTATGAAGCAAGATCGTAATGCAAGACAAGCAAAGGTAAGGAGGGAGGGGAGGTAGGTAAGTCTATAAAATACAAATAAATATATTGTGCCAATCAGTCTTACTGACTTGAAATGATAATAATTTACAGCTGGTGAAAATATGTGTTATTTTCTCATTATTTACGCTGGTTGATAAAATTCAAAAGTTATTAATATTATATTGTTTACCAAGGTAGCAAACAACTATTTTTAAGACAAGATTGATTATTTGAATCCATAGCGGAGCGAAGGACTCCATAGTAGAATCCCGAGCGTAGCGAAAGATTCAAAGAACACCACTCGAGCATAAAATAGTGTTGATCCCGAGGTGGACAGTCTACTTTACTTTACTCTACCTACTTTTTCTCTTTGAGAAAATAAGTAAGTACAACTTATGAATAAGAATAGTACCTGCGTTTATTTCATTCCCACTACTCACTCTCACTTCTCACTTTTTATTGAGGAAGATATACTATAAAACAAAGTAAAATCCGAATTTGAGTTAACAATTACGAACGAAGGCGGAATGCATTTCGCGCGCATTTGATTTATTCACATACTTTTATTTTTTCACGCGCCTTCGATAAACTTAAAGCCTGTTACTTGTTCACACAATGTCCGTGGTTGATCTCTTTGGTGATTGTAACTTTTACTAACAATAACCACAACCTCATCCCAAATTCAAATCAATTTTCGTCCTTGGGCAAAAAACAGCTCTTTTGTTTGTGAGGAAGAAACTAGGTGTTTTACTAATATGAATAGATGTGATAAAAAATACTTTAAATAAAATTAAGTTAAGGCTATAATTACTTCAATCTAGATTTTAAAGCGTTGTCTTACATATTTTTATTTGTCTTACACTGTCTAACATGCTATGTGATATTATAACTTTAAACTATTTAGGGAGAAGTTGGTAGGTATGCAATTTAATGAAGTGCATTACATATATTCAAAAGAATATTAGCAAAGCTTAATTCCGTTGATACACATAATATTAGGTCCTCACATAATTATGAAAATGGCGTTTTGTATGGAAAAAGCAAAACTATTTTTTTTAATATTAAATTATTTTAGTTATTCAATCAAAGTATGTACCATTGTTATCTATGCACTTTCACAATTTTATCGGTATATCCATGGTATATCATTGATTCCTTTGCTGAAATAATTGTGCGGGCGAGAATAAAAAAAATCTTTGAGAGGCGGTTTTCACAGCCTCATAGGAATTGGATTTTTTCCCTGCAAGAAGTTGTGCAAATGCCGGAAAAGTGGTAATCTCTTGGAACAAGGTCCGGGGAGTACGGTGGATGTCGGAAACATTCCAATAGCAGCTCCTCTAATTTAGCGACCGTCTGTTGTGCAGTTTTGTGGTCTAGCGTTGTCCTGAAGCTGCAGTGGGCTAGAGCAATTGACCAGTCTCTGTTGTTTAACGGCTAACTTTTCCATCATGGTTTGCAATTGTTGACAATACGTTAGCTTGCCCATACACATCATTAATCCTTCGAGCTGTTTCTGCAGCGCTGGTGCCATGGTGGAACTCGTATTTGTAAATAACCCGATATTTTAAGTTTTCCATAGTGTTAAAAGAACGATGTCAAAGAAAAATCAAATGGTGCGAAAACAAATTAATCGGTAAATTGGATAATCGTGACATACTTTTTTTTAACGTTTTGATTTTTTTACGATTAATGCCAAAAAACTTATTTTAAACCATTTTTTTTTAATTTGAAATATCTCGAAAACTATTAACTTTCGCCCATGCATTGGTGGACTTAAATTTGATGTATCTCAGCCCCCTATCTGGTCCTGCCGGGAATACGTCAAGTTACCAGTAACCCTGTATACCTGGTATGAATAATATATTAAAAATAGTGGTTTTAGAAAAACTAAATCGTTTCATTAGCACTTCTGCATTATCAAAACTGATTAATTTCATAGAAAATCTTGAAGTTCCGCCAAAAGAATAAATGCGCAGCCCTCCCAAAATAGACCAACACGAATCTTAGTTCCACGGTATCGCGCTAGCTTATACGCTGCTGCCGAGCTTATTCTTGCTTTCGTATAATATTTTTGCCTCTTAGTTCTATTAAATAGTTTAAAATGAGTGCCGATGCTGCTTCATTACCTTGTCCAGTATGTTCACATACCAGTGTCTTCAATTCTGTTCAATCGCTACGCGATAGACTAATCCACGTTTCTACAAATAAAATATCATGCCCAGTTTGCCAAGAAGAGATAATGGGATTAGATAAATTAACGATACATTTATTTACCCACGTAGCGTTGTTAACAAGTAAACAAGAAAAAAAAGATAATAATGATGTAAAAGCTACAGTGAAGTGTGAAAATGGGACAAATATTCAACCTAAGAAATCACGATCTGCGGCTAAAAATAAGACTACGTCATTGGCAGGAAAGACACCGGTGAAGTTTGTAAAAATATATCCCAAACTACCAGTTATATCCTTAAATCCAGTACCAATGATTGATATATCGCAGAGACCCGTGGAAGAGGGAATCAGTGCCAGTGAAACACTACAAATCGTGAAAACGGAAAATGCTTGTCTAAAAACAAATACTACTTGTAACATCTGTGGCCTTCAGTTTGTGGATAGTAACATTTTAAGGATGCATAGATGCTTAATTCATAACATTGATGACACAACCCAGCAATCATTTACGAGATATAACTGTCATCTGTGTCCTAAGAATTTTAAAATGCGTGGATCTCTCATGGTCCATTTAAGAGTTGCACATTATGGATTTTTATCTAGTAGTAATTATGGAAATAATAATTTACAAAATTCTGAAGGAAAACACTCGGAGGAAAATGTGGACAGGTCTACCAATTATGAAAGAAATGATAATAAACAATGGCAATGTGATGTTTGTAAGAAATGTTTCACCACAAAGTATTTCCTGAAGAAACATAAGCGACTACATACAGGTTAAATCAATAAATTGGTGTTTTTCGAGGTAATTCGTACTAACCAATTAATGAGTCTAGTACACATCGTACAAGACGTGGACTATGTTTGGCGTGCCCTGTTTACGTAAAGATTTTGCTGAACATCAGCATTATACGCTTTGCTTCGTAAAATCTATCAAAATATGTTTCTTTTGAACAATGACTGTCTCACTCAATAATAAATAACATTCAATGACATCATCGTCAAATTATAAAAAAAAAAATTGGAGTAGGTACATTTAAAAATGCTTATTTGAGCTTACAGATTGACGCCCAACTTTACTTAACTATTAATTAAAATATTACCTATTATAAAAATAAGTAAATCAGCTTTATTTTTATTGCAGGTGAAACTCCGTACGCTTGCACACTATGCAATAAAACGTTTACATTCCAGCAATCATATCATAAGCACTTGCTTTATCACAACGATGAAAAGCCTCACACCTGCAGTTACTGTGGTAGAGCGTTTAAAGAACTTTCTACTCTTCATAACCATCAGCGGATACACACTGGCGAGAAACCCTTTGCATGTGAAAGTTGTGGTAATTTTTTTTCAACAATATAATAATATTACTGACCGATTTAACAAAAAACTGAGCTGTTCCGTAAATAGTAGTAATTAAATTTTAACTAATTTAATGTTTTTTTCCCGATTTCTGTTTATATTTCATAATAAAAGTTTTTCAAAATAATGAGACAGTTTGACCTCATTTCGACTTAGTACTGTCATAACGTGAAACTCTGTATAGTGAGGACTGAGGAGTTTACAAATATTACGCGTTTGTATAAAAGTAGTATCAATATGTTCCTAAAAAAACGAAAACGATTTAATCAGCCTCTGGGCTGGTAAAATATAAGTTCGTCCTCATTACAAACAATCGAAAATACCTACTTATCGAACAATTATTGCATATTTGCTGCGTTCCGTAATGCGCTAAAAGTGATAATATCGCGAATCCGACCAAATTTAATAGTCATCACAAAATATAAGGGGTTTGATTTAATTTAGTAATAATTGTGACTTTGGTCGGATTCGCGATATTATCACTTTTAGCGAATTACGGAACCCAGCAATATTATTTGTTGTTTTTGTTGAAAATGCGGGATGATTACCAATACGTCTATTAACCCAAAAGTAACGGTTATCAAAATTATTGTTCTGTTCTTTCGAATACGGCAGGTTATACAAGATCATGACATAGATTTTAGCACTGAATACTATTTTTAAATTACTATTTCAGGCAAATGCTTTCGTCAACGTGTCTCTTATCTGGTGCATCGTCGCATTCACACCGGTGTTATGCCATACAAATGTACAGCCTGTGACAAAAGTTTTAGGTACAAGGTGAGTATGCTTTTAATGGGTTTTCCATTTATAAACAAAGTCTGTACCTTATACAACAATACTACTCTAATGATGTATCATAGCAGCGTATTGTTGCTTTTTTCCCATCCTAATATTAATATGTGGATCTATACCTACGCTTAAAAATAACAAGTATTTTTTTCACATTTATTTGGCCTTTAGAGCATGAACACTTAGAGGTTAAATAACATCCCAAAAATATATCTAGTACCTACTTCGTATGATAAGATAACCGAATTACCTACTAACAAAGTGCTAGTGTAGTATCGTTGACCTATAAAAACGGTGTCCGCCATCGTCTATCGCATAACCAAACACCTTGTATAACGTCAAAGGCTTGAGAAAAAAATTGTGCTTACTTTTTATTTAGTGCTTATTGTCTTGTCTTTTTTAACATATTCCGAGTTTTAGCTGATTTGTTTTGTTTTAACGAGTCCCGTGCATTCGATTTGGTGACTAGATTTTAACGATGATCAAAATCTGATGATCTGATAATTATGATGATGAGAGCCAGTAAGTGGATAGCCTTAGAGTTTTGGGTCATTTACGTTGTTTCGACAAGACACGACATCACACTATGTGACTAATAAATAGAGTTACATGATTATTTACGGAATATTTACCTTATGTTGTGAAACGAGCTCCCGATATTCCGGCGGAACCTAAACAATCATAGAACTGTTATTAAGAACCACGATACTTTTTTTAAGTATGATAACTATTTTTTGTTACTTTTTACTTACCATTGTTTTTCTATCGTCAGGTATCACAGCGAACTCATAAGTGCCAGGCGCAACCACCAGGGACTGTGGTACGACAAACAGGCAATCTTGTAGAAAAACTGAAAAAGAAGCACCCAGAATCTAATTATTCAGATTGCAAAGACCAAACAAATAACCAATTTAATGCTGCTTTCATAGAAGTGTCTGAAGCTAATGCCGAATTAGTACGAAGTGGAGCTAAAATTTCGTTAGAAGATATGGAATCAGAAAATTTCAGCATAATTTCAGAATCATTTAATACAGATTTGCTATCATTAACAACAGTTCAAACCAGTAATTTGAAAACAGCAAATGATGACTTATGCTTCCCAAATGCCAACGAAATATTTCAAACTGATATAGATCTTACTAACACAATTTCAATAGAAGATAAAAATGTTCCTTCGCCATCTGAAATCTTACAAAACCTAAGTTTATCTAGGGAAGATGATTCCGAGACAGGACGAGAAAAAAAAGTGGATATAATAAATGAATTAAATATATATTTGTAAAATATAATCAGAAAGATGATGCCGACACAGTCCGAGAAAATAAAATGGACATATTAAATGAATGAAACATATATTTGTAAAATATAATCATCATAATCAGCCGATCATACTCCACTGCTGGACATGTGCCTCCCCCAAGGCACGCCACCCAGCCCAATTTTTAGCTATCCGCCTCCAACCACTGCCTGTCCTATATATATATATATCGTCGCCAACGAGTCACATCGCCTCCATCGAGTCACAGAACGTCTAACCAACGGCTATCGGTTCTCAACAGATATAACCCCCACTTTAGCTGACATATGTCGGTGACTCTAGTTCTCTAGATTTTCGTTTTAAGACTTTGTGGGTTGGCTGTAGAGAAGAATCAGCGAAAACAAAAAAAGTGAAGAAAAAAGAAAAGTTTGAAATGTGAGTGTAAGCGTGAAGTAAAAAGTGAAATAGCTAAGTAGGTAATAATATTATACTCTCGAAGGCAATAATATAGATAGGTATCATAATTTAACTACAATATTTACTTACTTGCCAAGGCCTATTAAAATCAAACAATGAATTCTCAAAATATATGTTTCTTTGTACATAATTAAAGATTTAAGAAAAAAATGCTGAAGGTCTACCACAACATGAAACAAATATTAGTTGCACTTCAGGCACTATAAAGTTGTTATCTAGTCACTGACAAGTACGCGTACTTGGTACTTGTATAATAGAGATCAGTGTATCTAATAGTGCTTACTACTAGCCTCCAAAGAGAATCTACAGCTTGGGAATAAAGTCTTTAAACAGAAACTTCTTCATTTGTTTTCTCTCTTTTCTGTATCCATTTCCGTTTCCGAGATATTGTCGATAAAAATGTGCTATTTGTTCAAAATTATATTTTTACTCGCGGCGGAAGACAAAAACTTTACAAATCTATAGAACATATAAATGCGATGCCTAAATGTTCAAGCATTGACCCTATAACCCTTTCTGTTTCCAAGATATTGGCAAATGAAGATATACCTATTTATCAAAATCATATTTTTACTCGCGGCGGAAGATGAAACCTTCACAAATCTATAGAGCATGAAAATACGATGCCTAATCATTCTAGCACTAACCCTGTATGCCTGTATCTATTTATTTATTTATAGTCCCGTTGAACCCCTATCCCAGTGCGAGCCTTTGTTCAGCATGATGATCATGATCATGATGAAAACCGTTTGAAAACAGTTACCTATTCTATTTGGAAAAATTGCAAAAGAAAGCAGTGGCCTAAGGTGGACTGGTGATGCACGTTTTTGGGTATAAAACCCAAAAACATAAAAGCAAAAAGTGCATTTTTATTCAACAATAATTCGGAAACGGAAACGGATACAGGATTAGTACTAGAACATTTAGGCATCGCATTTTTATGCTCTATCGATTTGTAAATGTTTTATCTTCCGCCGCAAGCAAAAATATAATTTCGAACAAATAAGTGCGTTTTTATTCGACAATATCTCGGAAACGGAAACGGTTAATGGGTTAGTGCTAGTATATTTAGGTTTTGCATTTTTAGGGTCTAGCAACTTATAAAGGTTTTGTCTTCCGCCGCAAATATAAATATAATTATGAACGAATAGTGCATTTTTATTCGACAATATGGTCGATTCTGACGGTTTTAGTTGACAGTTCTAAACTAATTAAAATATTGCTGTCACTTTTTTACTAGGCATGTTAGCTAAGGACAGCAATACTTTAGTTAGTTTAGTTCTGCCAACTAAAACCGCCAGAATCGACCACAATATCTCGGAAACGGATACTGGGTTCGTGCTAGAACATTTAGGCATCACAATTTTATGCTTTATCGATTTGTGAGGGATTTGCCACTATGCCACTGCGTCAAGAAACACGTCCAATGCCCTTACTGAATCCTCTGTCCAAAAATCGAACTCACACTTGACTGTTTATATTTTTAATTTCTTACCGGTCATCGATTTGCCGATTGTACATGTACCGGTTTTAGTTTTTGAACGAAAAATGATTGGCAACAATGGCGTTAAGCGTTAACTTCGCATCAGAAAAAAAAAACTTACATGAGCAACCAGCTGTTTTTGTTCTCCGCGAAGAGCTTGAAAATTGCTGTTTTTCGTCATGGGTCAAAATTAAAAAGTGTTATTCGTTCACATTAACTTGCTAATAAGCTGTGTGATTATTATTTTGGATCATAAGAAAATTCTTGTAGGGAGAAGATCGATTTGATTTGAAGTTTTGTCAACCATCACTTGCGATAAGTGGACCGCGGTCTGCGTTGGTAATTTATTCTGCGTCATTCGTTGTGCTTGAATTCTGTGAATATTTTCATGAACTGCTCAAGTTACTGTGACTTCCAAAAAAATTTGTAAGTATTGTTACATTACTATACTAGCTGAAATTTTAACAGGTTTTATTAAAATTCATTTAGGTCGAATGCAAACCTATTTTAAATGCAAGGTCATGATGTAACTGGGTGATATTTTTTCCGCGTAATTAAATTTATAATCCTAGAATACCTACTCACAACATGAATTCCTATATAATCTTTTGTCTCTAGTCCCTACCCCACTCCATGTAAGCAAACACTGCAAAATGATCAAAAAAGTAAAGAACAAAAAGAAAATGGTACGACTTTAGTTTACCGCCAATCGATTTTGGGGGGGTGGGGGTGGGGGGTGGGGTAGGGGGAGGGGTAGTACCTCCCCCCTTGAAGGGGGACTTGCGGAAACCCCCCCCCTCGGAGATATGATTTTTTTAACTCTTACCTAACTTTCCGAAAAACTTCAATTTTATCGACAATAAAATTGGAGGGGGGAGGGGGGAACGACTTAAGTTTACCGCCAACCGATTGAGGTGGGGGGGGGGGGGGGTAGAACCCCCCCCTCGGAGATATGTTTTTTTTTATTCTTACCTAATTTTCCCAAAAACGTCATTTTTATCGACAATAAAATTGGAGGGGGAGGGGGAGGGTAGAAACATAACACGATATTTGATTTAACTCAAATCAGGATGCTCCGAGTCTGAATCTGTCACTCATTTCGAACCTAACCAACTCAAATTTGACTCCGGGTGGGCTCCCGCCAGAAGCTCTTGCGGTCGCCCCTGAGTGTCGCTTCGCCACACCCGGCCTTCGTTACGCTACGGAGGTCGCCGGCTCGCTTCGCTCGCCACCTCCCCCCTTCGCTCCACTCGACCTTGTATGGCTCGCTCCACTCAGGACCTCCCTTGAGCTTCTGGCTCCCGCACTTTTTATATACACTCTAGGGGTAGGGGCCACAAGCCTAGGTGGAGTCGGGGTGCTCTGATTCGGATCTGTCACCCATTTCAAACCTAACCAACTCAAGTCTGGGTGCTCTGATTCGGATCTGTCACCCATTTCGAACCTTTCTAACCAATTCAAGTCTGGGTGCTCTGATTCGGATCTGTCACCCATTTCGAACCTAACCAACTCGAGTTGGGGTGCTCTGTGTTTTGTTTATGTAAAAAAACCTTTTTTAATGTAAATAATGGAGTTTTAGTGTATAAACATCTAAAATTAACCAAAATAGTAGCTTATTTTAACTTTTTACGATTTACGACATTTGCTCAGTTTGGTAGAGCGTAAAACGAAACGTTAAAGTGGTACAAAACTGTCAAAACTTGTGGTGATTTTCGCAATTTTAAAATAATTATTTTACAAAAACTATTTGTTTCCGCAACTTGATACTTTGCAAAAAGCATTCATACGATAAGACCTTTCTGTAAAAAAAAAATGAACCTCCAATTCGATTGGCGGTAAACCGAAGTTAAGCCAAGAAAATTACTGTGTATCGCTTTGTGTACCTAATTATTACAAACTTGTCTTGCCTTAACAACTCATAGAATGACTGTTCGCTTGAAAAAATAATAATTGCCTAATAGCAAGTAACCTCCTATAAATTTATCAATATGTGATTCCTGAAATTACACTAAGACGTTTGTTCAGCTGGTGTTGCATAGTAGGTCTATCATAAAATCTTTTTATAGGCAAGTGTGCTAAAATCTAAATTGCCTTGATTTTATGCATCAGCAATCACATCGGTAGGAATATTTATGATTCAAGGGCAGTTTGGTTTTAACTGACTGCGTCCGCATAGAATAGCATGCTAACGTGGAGCATGCTTGCTTAGAAGATTTTTCACTATTCATTTGACGATCCTCAGATTGTACAAGTTCTTTGCAGCCGTGTAGTTGCTGCCCGTCAACAGTCTGTGCTATTTTGGCTATGTATAATGCCATCAGTTCGCCAGAACCTCACTCACTATCTAGCAGGAAGAGTAAGTGCAGTGCAGATGAAGTGGCCTTGGGGCATTGAGTTCTTCATCAACAGCCAGAAAACGTCCACTGTTGGACGAAGGCCTCCCCCTTAATTAGGCCCTTATTTCTTATGCTTAGCAGCATTCTCTCTGTTAACAGTGGTGAGAATTCTCTGATTTTCCAAGCCGCCTGCTAAGTGTGAGGGAGGATTATGGGTAGATACTATGTACTAACTTACTAAGTAGGCCATATTGACACAATCAATACTTATGGCCTACATTATCATCCTACTGAACTAAGCCAAATTTACAAATATAGTAAGGAAAATATGACGGCTCAAAGAAATTTTTTATGGACTTGCACAGAAAGCACTTGGAAGAGCTACTTGTCGATGAAAAAGCTAATGAAAAGAAGCTTACCTTTATCCATCAAAAAAAGGTCATGGACATATACGCATTCTCCCCAGCCTCATCTATGGGGCTGTGGACACATTCGTGGTTCGACCACGAAGTTCGACTATGTGAACTTTTTTTCCATTTAGATTCGATTTCAGAATTGCACCACCTGGAGAATTAAACCTCAGGACCACATAGTTTGAGCTCACAGTAGAACCACTACGACCACTGAACCATGGTTCGATTCATCGAAACATGAGGATTTGACTAGTTCACTTGGTTCGATTTATAGTACAACCTCCTTGCATAAGGTGGAAATTAATTAAATAATGTAAAAAAAATATCAATCACTTATTATTAATTTACTTTACTCAATATATTGTTCTGTTAATTTATTAATTATTTGACCATTTTATGCTCAAGGATATAACCTTGTCATTATAAACTCTTTACATAAGATATCATTATCAGCCAGAAAACGTCCACTACTGGACGAAGGCCTCCCCCTTAACAGGGAGGGGTTGCCATAATCCCCACGCTTGGCAGTCGGCTTGGGGATTGCAGAGTGTTACCACCGTTAACTAAGAGGACGCTGCTGCCCGTCCTCCGGTGGTTCTGGATGCAGTTTTAGGACATACCCAGGTCCAACTAGATAGCTGAAAGAATATTTATTTCAACTCACTGTAAATACATTATAAATTATATCCATGACACCCATATTTATAACATGCAGCTTATGTTTCTCATTTTGTGGCTATAGCCTCAATATAGATATTTATTTTTCATCACACTTGCTCGTCAAGTAGATCTTATTACATCGCTTTTAGGCTCATAATCCAAGCTATTACACACGCGTGCTTTTTACTTTACATTACGGCACTTGTACTATAATAGGTATAACCCGGTAAAGTCAAGTTTGTACATGACTGCAATAAGACGTACGTATACGAAGCACTCTTAATATAGCCGGGTAATACTTACAGTTTTTTTGTAATACCAACAAAGAGTTCTTATGCCGCTGAAGTAAATGTCAACCTGCGCGCACATTACTGATTTGGGCGCCATTTTCCGCAAATGTTTGTTGACGTTTTCGCTGTGTGGTTGATTATTATCAAAAAATTATTGCTTTTTCCTCGCAAGTGTGACGAAAACAGTCGTATGGAACTCTTGTGCTATTAGTCATTACGCTCTCGGCTTCCTTATCGCGCTCGCCTGCGGCTCGCGCGCATAATACCGCCTCTAGTGTAATGACCACCATAGCACACTCGTATCATAATGTACTAATTTATATTTGATTATTATTTTCCTAGAAAAAAACATAAACATAACGAATAGACTGAAGTTTAATTCATTTTGTTAAAATACTCAGGGAAAAATAAAGTTTTTTTAAGCATTTGCAGTAAACGCGCTCGTTTTGCAAGATGGCGTCATGGGCTACCTTCATCCCGGAAAAATAAACGGTGCCAGTAGAATAAAGGGAACAGCGAAACCGCGGAACCCTGCTATTTAATAGTTTTTAACCGACTTCAAAAAAAGGTTCTCAATTCGACTGTATTTTTGTTACGTGGTTACTCCGCCAATTATGATATTGATGATTATTTTTTGTTTGGTAGCTCTTCAAAGGTGGTCCCAAATACAAAATAACTGGAAATAAAAATGACATCTAGGTAATCGAAATTAAAGTCGGAGATCGGGTTTCGTGATAAACCTAAATGTCGAATTCAACTATTTGATCCTGCCAGAAGTTCTAGATATCGTAATCTTATTTACTTACTTAATTGCTTTTTTACATGGCTATCATTTAGGTATTATGTATACCACGTAACTAGCCTGCAAATGCCTGGTATTTTTATAAAGTAAGTAAGAAAGAAGTTCTATATTTCAGAATCATACAATATAATACAATTTTATTGCACACGATAAATATAGAACAACTAATTTGGTTGGTATCATCTTAAGCGATTGATTAATTATCAATATTAATCATCTGATTTAGCCTGCTACTTTGTTTTGCAAATTTTTGCATTACCCGAAAAACTCGTGAAATTGATTGAGCTTCGCGTGATCCTTTGTTTATATCAATATATTCCCTTTTTGTTTGAAGTGGCTGGAGCGGAGGGGGTCTCGCACTGGCGGCGGTAGGGGTATAAGGTGGCTGGCAGGGCCGCTGTATCGATCCGCTGTACCGGCGCGGCCCGAACCAAAGCCCGAACGCGACCGGTAGGCAGACACCTCCCGCGCTCTGCATCTACGCCAACCACCAACATCCATAAATTTGCTGCACCTGTATGAGCAAATTATAAGAGTGACTTTATACCAATATGGAACAAGCTATCTATTTTAGTTGTTGGTTGAATCACTAAAACCGATTGTTTAGTTACATTATTCGAAATTCGATTGCACATAATAAATTAATTATAAATATCAGTGGACATTTTACACACAGCGCCATCTAGCCCCATACTAAGCAAAGCTTGTATTATGAAAAACTATAATAAACTTCCAGCGAGGATACAAGCTACAGAATATAGAATACAGTAATGACACAGCATTTAACAATAAAGTTAGACTACTTTTACCGATATTTAATTTATAATATAAAAGAATATCTTGAAAATAAGTACACCTAATCACATAGGAGGTTCTTTTACATACCTTTTATTTTATCTGATAATGATGCCCTTTTACTGCATAATAAGACCTATTAAATTTATCTAAGATAGTATCTAATATTAGTAGTTTGGTTTTTAAATTAAAATTACTAGAAAATATGAAGATGTCATCCAGGTATTCGAAGTTGAAGTCGGTTGTATTTTAAAGCGTATTATATTATTATGTTTATTTTTGTTATATATGTCGTCCGGTTCAGTTCATAATTGGCGGAGTAATCGCGTAACATACATACAAAAAAAAACATTCAGTCGCATTGAGAACCCCCTTTCAGAAGAGAAGTCGGTTGAAAATAGCAACGTTTACACGTGTCGTCCGTCATTCTATTTGAATTTTGAAGACACAGCCCATCTGACGATAGTAATAAATTAGGAGCTTACTGTGAATAGTTCGATCTTTTTAGATATCCTTAAAAGAATCATTTTCCATACCAAAATAGCCTTCTGATAACTTTTTAATTACGAATCTTTTTCCACAGTTAATGTCGAGGATTTAAGTTAGTACAAAGGGTAATTTAATGCGCTGCGTTTCCTTTGTTACGTATAACTGGTATAACATATTCAGGTAGAATGTGCTTTATCACGTTATGTTTCTTTGTGACTCGCTTCTTAGTTGTTTCAAATATTTCTACTTTGTCAGTGGGTTTGATGTTATTTTCTAGTAGGTCCATGTGTCATGTTATTTTTGGGTACGGCATGATGCCGCGGGCATTAGGTGAATGAAGATGAATGCACTAGACTAGATGAATTAATTAATTAAATTAATTCGCCGCATTTGTATTTTACAAAAAGCTTTTGTTAGTCCTATCGACCTATCTATAAGTAACTCTTGCACAAATTATTATGCGTCTAGTTCTTGGAATAGTTAGCTTTCTATCCTAGACACTCATAAAATTCCTAAATATTTATTTCCACAAAATTATAATTAAATCATTTTATTTGTGAAACCTAGGCCTAACCTACCCTACCTCCCCAAACTAGGTACGTTTAAGCACCCGTATCTTGGGGAAATCTATACCTACTCAGCCCACTTATCCTGGCTGCGTGTTCATCATCAGCCCGAAGACGTCCATTGGTAAACGAAGGCCTACCCCTTACAGCGCCAGTCCGCCACACTGTACGACAACCTGCCATTTGCATCCACCTGTTGCCCGCGACTTTTACAATGTCGGCCCATCTAGTGGGAGAGGCCTTCCTACGCTGCGTCTTCCGGTACGTGGTCGCCACTCAAGAACCTTTCTTTCCCTTCTGTTATCAGTTCTTCGAGCGATGTAGCCTGCCCATTGCCACTTCAACTTGCAAACCCTGAGGGCTATGTCGGTGACCTTTGTTCTTTGGCGAATATCCTCGTTCCGCATTTTATATAGCTATAGTTTTTATTTATTTTGTTATAGCTCAGCGGTAGCGTGTCTGCCTTCAGAGCTGTAGGGCGTGGGTTCGATCCCCACCAAGGGCAAACATTTATGTGACGAACATAAATGTTTGTTCTGTGTCTGGGTGTAGTATGTATTATAAGTATGTATTTACGAAAAAAAAAATGTATATAAGTATTCTATCAGCTATCTAGTTACCATATTACAAGCTTTGTTTAGTTTGGGGTTAGATGGCGCTGTGTGGAAAAATGTCCTGCGATATTTATTTATTTATTTATTGTGCAAAGTAACTCCGAACTCTCCATTGCCCGTTGTGTGACTGAGTTTCTCCAAAAGGCCAGCAGTTAAAGTTTCAGTTCCATATGTCATCACTGGCAACACACACTGTTGCGGCTGCGTGTTATTTGGCTGAAATTCTGAATGTAACTCCTTATTTAGATTATAAATTGCGTAACGTGATACTTACAGAAATAGTGATGCCGACCTGTGTTCACTGTTTAGGGAAAATAAATAATACCTATCATGACCGTATTCTATGAGACAATGGAACAAGGCTTTAAATTTTTGTTGATTGACGAGTATTTTACCGTATTTTTTTAAACGTACGTATTTGTGCCAACGGCATGTAATATATCTTATCTGTTTAACTCTAGGTATCATATTATGTGAAATGTAGATCATTTGATCACTTCACTGACACATTTTTGTTCGGTTATCTAAATATCACTAAAACTTGCGGAGGAGTGTACCTATATCACCCGACAAGCTATCATGAGCGTTCTTAAATAAAAATATCTGCAAACTCTAAACAAGATTATTTGGGTTTTTCTCATTTTGAGTAAGTACATAACGTTGTTAGTTGAATTAAAAGAAAAAAAAATTCAAACCAATCAATCAATTCAATCATTTCAAATCAATTTGGTTGGAAATAAATAATTTGTCTTTCTTTGTTTCTTTCTTATCATTAGAGCTCGTTTCACAACATATTTATTTACGGTGGATATCTTAAAACTGTAAGGACATCTGTGTTAGTTTAAAACAACATTAACATTATTTTTTCAAACTGGAAAGATCATGGAAACAAATGAAGCTATCGCAATATTTCAGAAGCCTCAATTTTACTTACGAGATAATAAATAGCCGACCAACTGAAGTAAAGCAAAATACTTACTTCTGAAAAACCTCAAAAATAAACTCGGTTGATATTATGATGATTATAATTTATTTATTTCTAACATATTTACGGAGCCTAGGCCTACTAGCCTGTCACGTCTCCATACTCGCCGGGCTGGACAGATTTTATCGATGTAGTATTAGGCAGGCAGAATGAGATACAATAATGGCCTAGTTGCGCATGTTGCGTAAACGTCCGTAGACTTGAACTCAATTCTTTCCACGACTGACACACTTTGCTCCGGCAATAAATATGCATTGTTTATCATGTATTAATATTGTAAAATTGTTAGCATTAATATTTTGCATCAGCTTTACGATTGCAAGCTTTATAATGAAATTATTCAACCACTAGTTTCGTAGTGTCTTCATTAGCGATTTTCGGGCGCCAGAAAACAGCAGTTTGTGAAAGCGTTTGTATTCCAAGTTAATCCGCAGGCTGATCGCGGTTGTCGTGAAGAGGTATTATGCAAGAAGCCCGAACCGTCACGAAACCTTTTGGTTACACGTCGATTGCAACACCGTAGCTTTCTCTCACCGAACCAATCAAAAACAACATTGGATGCTTTGAAGCTGTATCAATACCGAATTCAACTTCTGACAACCATAACATTAAAATATTGTATACAAGCTGCGCCCGCAGTTTTGCCCTAGTGATGATAAAAAGCAGCCTATGCGCAGCTCACGCTGAGTTTTAATTATATCCGTTTACAAGATCACGTTTATCCGTTGTTCGTACTTATACCTACCAAAGACTATAAACCAGGCTATATGATCTGTGTAATATAGGTACCTACCTATATATTTTTATACTGTAAAGGGATGAGACGAGCAAGACGTTCGCCTGGTGGTAAGCGTCACGCCTGCCAGTAACAGTAGCAGTGCCAGAACTGTGACCCTGAGATATTAGATGTTAAATCTCTTCATACCCAGTAATTTCTCTAGTAACTTTGCCCTTCACACCGGTACACAGTGATACTTGCACACTACTGATTGGCGGTTGAATAACTGGCAAAGGTGTGGTACTTCCCCAGGCGGACTCTGCAGTAGACTCCTACTATTCCCCTAAAAAAGCCGTATTAGTAGTGATAACCGTATATATGTATATCATTTTCTAAACTTCTGTGCCTGCTGTAGTGTTATTCTTGTCTTATTATACCTACTATTTTTACCACGTTGTCGCTCTAGTTAATTGGGTCACACACGTGTGAAAGACTTGCTCTACAAAAAAAGTAGATCTCATTGATATCTGTTTTTGCTTGTAACATACTGTACGATTCGTATTTATCCATGTACGTATGTAACAGCGGTTTTATATCCAAACAAATCGATTTATTGACGCAGTTTATTTCAGTCGAGTCGCGTGTGGCGCGGTAGTCGATGCATTTACTCCGAGATTCGTTCGCCGAGGCCAGTTACTCGCCAATGTTATCGCTATTCTCGCGGGTACCTGTTTGCTCAGTGTTGTTTACATCGTGGCGTTTATTCGCGATTTCTGTATTATGTAAATCTCGACCATAGTGTTAGACTAGTGTTGTTTTGAAGTAAAAGGTGTGTATGTGAGTTTAAACGGTGCGCTTGGCGACAAGATGCATGGCGCCGCTGCTGTCGCCTTCCTTAATTCGCGTCTATTTTGTCCCTGACGTGCTGGGATATAAATAGCCGTATAGTAACATTTTATCTGCAACCGGCTCACCAACGTCAGTTCTGTTTTTTTTTCTTTGCTTATGACCAGACTAGCTAAGATTCTAGCGAGAGTACTAAGTTAACGTGAATAATACACAAAGAATCATAGTTTTATATGTACTTAATAACATGTTCTTGATTTTTCTGGTAGCTATCTGATTCCTGGATCTACGTAAAGCTTTTCTAAAAGTTATGCTTATAAATTCAGTTTAAGTTGAAGGTAACTAACTTCTTGATGTGTCTAGTACCTGACTAGGTTTTCATGAACAGCTTAGCTTCTCATGTTTGAAATGTGTCGATTACATTTATATTACAATTTATAGAGTGCGAGACGGTCCCTGGTCAGTCGAGTTTGACAGCGTATATGAGTGAAAAGTGATCTGCATCTTGCTTGGTTTATTTTGCAAAGGGCATCGCGAAGGGTCGGCCTGCAGGTCGTTGAACCTGCAGGGCTCCGGAGGAGTCGCGTGTCGGGGGCGCCGCCGCGCACTGGCCCGGTCGTTGACTCCCCCTGGGGTGCACCCTACATCCACAGATTGATTTTGTTGCACTCCCGCTGACTAATAATGAACGCGTTACTTATTCGATTCCGTTATCTAATTTATGTTGTTACGAATGGGAATATAGGTCGGAACCCTTAGTCAATGAAGAAAATTACATGAAAATGGACCAGCGCATCGTGCGAAACCTTTTGTATCTTACCTATACTTAAACTTACTGAATTTTAAGCAAAATTCCTTCAGTCGTTACAGATTTGCGTGATAACACACACATAAACTTTCGCATTAGTGTAATATTGGCGTTACGTGACAATACGATAAAATCATAAAAGGTTTGTCAACTGTACCAGAGGATATTCCCGATGTGGAATAATAATGTAGGATGTGTGGTACATGCGGTCTGTTTATAAATTCTAATTCAGTCCGCCTTCTGGGAACGGTGCACTGGTAAAGTGCCCCAATATGTAAACAAAAAATGTGTTTAATATCTTCAACCCAAGCTTTACGCTACCTGAACTATCGATCCGAACAGCTGATTCCCTATTTATTCTATAGAGGGTGGGGGTTGTTTAACAAAAATAGTTTTTGTCATAAACTCCATTCACTTACCAACGCATGCTACCTACCTATGGTGTCGCGCCAGTAAAATCAGAGTTTCTTTTATTGTACATAATAATATTTGTATTTGACTAAGTATTGCGGTCCGTGTAATGGACCTTGCATTTTATTTTTATGGTTTCTGATATAAATATTTGTTTCGAATAGAATGTAACACTAAAGCGTACCTTTAAATATATTTTTTACTACAAGCTTATAACTAGCAGGATGAGCTTTCTAACGTTTACTTTTGTTTTGGACTGTCCTAGGTACAGTACAAATGCGGCTCCAAAAGCCAGTTTTCGAAGACAGTCGTGTTGTACTGAAAAAAGGTAACAAAACACCTCTGACTTGCAAGATTTGGGCTGTTGACTCTTAAAATTGGTGTTGCCGAGGTGAGCTGGTTTCGCACGTGGTCACTTTAGCAAAGACGGGTTGTCGACCCGCGGCCTTGGGGCGAAACCCCTCGCTAAAATCTGACCTAAATGTACCAAATTACACCTTACCAATCACCAGTTAGAGCCCAATTTTGCTGTACCCTCTTTTATTACTGCTCTGATACCGTGCAAAATAAATTTTTGCGGCTAATCTAGACGGTATTGAATGGGAGCTGACATCCCCTTTGTCATGGGTTTTTAAGTTTTAGGTTATAGAAAGGCAACATCTATCTTCTGTTTATTCGAGCAGCCTCTTGACTGAATCGGACTCTAGTGTGAAATAATAAAATGTATGTATGAATTATCTTACACCATTTCTTGGTCTGAGTGTATTACATGTACGATATTAAACAATGATACCTATATTTTTTTTCAATAGCGATGAGAGGATATGCTGTCGGTGTCAAGGAAGGTCACGACGGACGAAATAACAAATCAGTGCCTGTGGTGTGGTGTAGCGATAAATAAGACATTAAATCGGTAAAGTTCGATAAAAATCGGTATTTTCTCAAATTCGTCATATAAATCAGGTATACCGACGACAAGTCAAATTTTGTGACATACAGAACGGTACTCGCGCTGCTGAGTGGTCATCAATTCTCATGAGCTGAAGACTAAGGCATCTTACCCACCGCTTAGCACTTTCCACCACCCAAATAGAGTAGATGACTGATGTTTATATCGGTGAAACCAATAGCTTTGATGAAGGATTTAAGTAAATATAGTATGTTTATTGAAAAAATAATTTAAATCGGTTAATAATGTTCTGATATATGAGCGTTTAAAGTATTTGTTAGAGGCAACTCTGTCCCTTTCCCACAAAACAAAAAATGACGTCACGCCTTACTTGTTAGAATAGAATTTATATGGCGTACTGAGAAGTGACGTCACGATTTGCTGTTTGTTCTCTCTGTCTAGCATGATATTAAAATGCTTATAAGTTGCTTATTTTTGATCAGATTTTCATTTAGTTTTCATTAATCAGCTATATTTATGGGCCGCATTTTAATAGGACAATAAAAAAAAACAGTCATCTAGCTTATAGTGATGTTGTTGTTAACTGTAGTGATATTGTTGTTAACTTTACGTAATGATCTAATTTAATTAAAGCTCTCAGATACCTACTACCTAAATCTGTAAAGTATTTGAAGTATTAAAATCATAAATGAGCTTACCTAAACATTAGTTTCTCTTATTATACTGTACCTGCCTTTATAAGGTTTTCCTAAACGAAGGTACGTTGGTCGAATCCAAGATTATTTACCTGATGTGCACCTGGCGACCGGCGAGTCCAATGGTTTATTTTTCGTCGCGGCCCGAGAAGCGATTCAATCGTATCGTAGGCAAAGCAAGACAGGTTATATTGAACAGGTTCAGCTTTTGTTGCTGGGCAATACTTTATATGTTATGCAGTTTTTGCTTATATTGAGTACCTACCTAGAATATTAATCTGATATCTTTTAAGGGTCAGAATGCTGCGCGCCGCTATAACGTTCGCGCATTTCACCATTTTTGAAGATATTACAAATCGCTGCCGGTGAAATTGCTGAGAATAACACTGAACCTTTGTATTCAGCAAAAATATCATTTTGATTTAAAAATGGTTTAGTATGGGATTTTTGGTATTGTCCAGTTTTATGAATGAAACCCAGCTTTGATCAAAATTTTATTGATTTTTAAATATTTGTAATGTTATTCTCAGTAGTTTCACCGACTGCGAGTTTTTATAACTAAATTCAGTGATTTTATACATTTAAAAATATTGAAATGCGCGTGCGAAATAGCGGCGCGCAGCATTCTCTTTTGGTAAAGTGTAAAAAATATAACAAATATAACGAACACGTACTTACCTACTAGGTATAACCACATCGTTGATTAAATTTTGTTCCGACCTTTATTTAAGTACTAACCTTACTAAACGACACTTTACAATCATCTTATATAATAAATGTTAGTAAAAAAACAACCCAAAAATAAATAAGGACAAAAAACCATAATTTTCTCATGACATATCAAATCAAGCATCTGCCCGGAGATGTCCCTTAGACCGCAGCACACTTTATGATAACCTGCCATTTGCATCCACCGGTTTCCGAGCCTTTCTTCCCCATCGGTTATCAGTTCCTCGAGCGAAGTGGCCTGCTCATTGCCACTTAAACTTGCAAACCCTGCGAGCTATGTCGGTGACTTTGGTTCTTTCCTTTGTCGAATATCCGCGTTCCAGATTATATCGCGCAAAGTAACTCGGAGCATACCTCTCCATTGCCCGTAGTGTGACTCTGAGTTTCTCCAAAAGGCCAGCAGTTAAAGACCATGTTTCAGTTCCGTATGTCATCACTGGCAACACACATACACACATATATGACATATAATTATACATAATTATGCCCTTATTTATATTTTCATACCATAAGCGCAAACAAGTATACGCACATAGCATATTTTTATACCTCATGGCACAGCCTGCTATGGTAGGCACTTCATACCTAAGCATATCACCGCCTATGGCTCATCAATATAGGTACATACTGTAGCTAATAGCTATAGATATCGGAGGTATCACAAATAGGAAGTCTCTATTTGATCAGGGACGTATAACTACTGCTAAAGACTGATAGTCCAGTAAACAATAATTTTATCAAATTAATAGCTGCTATAAGTCCACAAAGCGGAGACGGCGACCAAGGGTGCGGTCGTTCACCACATCCCTGGCCTTTTGCCCTCTTTATACGGTTACGGGACCATATTATTACAATTATAAATACTAAAACGATAGTGATAATCTCCTCAGTGGCTATGCATAGGTGCAGTGCTTCTGTGACGTCAATGCACACAACGTCCGATTAAACTGAATTGCAGATTTGCAGCAGCGCCACTTTTGCTTACAGCTTGTTAATACAAGTGGCGCCTTCGTTTATTATACGGCATACAAATTTGGTCATTATTATGACTTGGGTTATGTTTTTGCCAGGGTAAGTAACTCTCATTCCTTGGCAGCACATAGACGGTATACTTTGTTTCCAAAAGTCAAGCTTTTAGGCACAGTAGTTACAGCTCGCCAGACGGTGAGTCCGTGTTAGTCCTGGTTAAAATCGTAATAAACATCCTTCGTTCTCTCCTTATTTTAATTTGTGTAATGTTAATTACGGGTTCCCATAGGTATAGTATGGCAAAAAACAGGATAACCCGTTTAGATGTCGAGGGTACGCTAGTTATATCTTGCTTGAATTTATAATATTTCAAATGTTTTTTTTTTACTATACGTACTCGTATATAGTATGTGTAGGTAGCTTATGTAATAATTTTCTTTATTATATTGTCTCGTGTCGCATCATGCAATAAAAAAATCACAACTCGTCAAGCAAGTATTGAGAGTCATGTTAGGGTTCCGTTGCGTTGATCATAATTATATCGAATAATAACAGTATAGGTATTTCCGGACCTGTATTGAATTGACTTTTGGTCAGACATATAATATCTCATACCTAAACTAATTTCCCGCTCAAATAATATCTAGACAGTTTATGCATCATTTGCATAATAAATTCTACCACTAACACCAGCAGAAGTGGCAAACAAAACGGTCAAAGCGGACCTATGCGGCGAACGAACGAGAGTAAAAAAGAGAAAAATATAGCTTCCCCTTTTATTTCTCGTTGGTCAGAGAGGTACAACATGCTCGGCACAAAACCCTCTCATTGCTGCACAATACTATCAGACACAAAGTAGTATTTGGTGGAATAATGCAAGTTACGATGAGTCGCCATTGCTGACGTCATTTCACGATATAGATTTTTTATTTTAATGTTGTTGTGACCGGGTAAGATTCTTCTCGCGAAGTAGGTATTGGTATCAAGCTAAGTAAGAGGACGCGATGAGCTGAATAGGAAGCTTGTACAGGGTGTTGCTATTTGCCGTTCGCCGCCATACTGTGCCACAGCCGCGCCCGTAATGGAGTCGTAACGTAAGACAGTCCTTTTAAAAATACACTTGTAATACAATAAGTATCTACTTACAAATAATGCAGGTAAAAGGATGAATCTCATTTAAGTTTAAAAAAAAAAACTTACATAATTATAAACCTTTTTCCCTCTATTCACATCAGAATTTTATGCAGATTTTGGTCTTGACTCTGAGGTCAGTCGCAAACACGCACTACAACATAGACATTAGTAGGTACTGCAGTAGACAATGGTGCCCTTGATTGATATACGGTACCTGTGCTGTTACGTATTAAAATTATGCATAGCACGTTTTAAACAAAACTATTTAAATACTCTCAACACAAGTAAAACTTATAGTAAAAGAGCATTAAGAGCAGGTACCTAAAATGGTTAATCCCTTAGAAATCGAATTCCTAAAATGTGATATTAAGATGAAAGGAGAACTACTTGAAAATTAAACTTGCAGGCCTTGCACGCGGACCGCGACAAAAATTTCTCAAATCTTATTAAAACAGGACAAGTCTACGACTCTGTATAAGTCGTTTTCGCATGACATCGCAAAAAACTAGGCGCATGCTAGTCCTGCTGATCATTTAAGTAGGCTCGAAGATAAAATAAACAATGTTATAATACTTCCTAATACTAATTATATTTTATCAACATAAATAAATAATTAAGACATGTTAAATGCCTCAATAATATGTAGAATCGGATATAGCTGTACCCGAATGAGTAGAAAAAAATGGGCGCTACCACATAATAAATAATAGTACTACGTACAGAAAGTTAACTCCGCAAAGGAATTGAAATAAATAAGGATTCTTATCTACTAGGCAATAAAGTAGCAATTCAACTCGCACAGTGCTGGATACCGCTCGCTATATTCACCTAGATATACCGCTCTCTTTCTATCACGTATGCTTAGTTACGTGCGACGAGGCTAGCGTGCGGGGCGGCGACTGACTTCTGCCAGGGGGGTGTCACTCCGCAGTTTAGGTATGTTCGGCCGGCGCTCCGTCCGGGTGGACAATGCAAGGCAGAAGTTAGTCGCCGCCCGCACGCTAGCCTCGTCGCACGTAACTAAGCTATACGTGATAGAAAGAGAGCGGTATATCTAGGTGAATATAGCGAGCGGTATCCAGCGCTTTGCGAGCTGAATTGCTAGTTTATTGCCTAGTAGATAAAGTCCTTATTTATTTCAATTCCTTTGCGGAGTTAAATTTCTGTACGTAGTACTATTATTTATTATGTGCTTCTGCCTTGCATTGTCCACCCGGACGGAGCGCCGGCCGAACATACCTAAACTGCGGAGTGACACCCCCCTGGCGCTACTTTCTATACAAACTCTTCAAAATGACGTATAACTTGGCAACTGAATAATATTTTGTATTGAAAAGTTTTAGTTCCATTTTATTTTACTTCTACTCTTTCTGGTACTGCTGTACCTCCGCTTCGCTCATCATCATCAGCCAGAACACTGCTGACTGTAACAGTAATAATAATTTGTTTTTATACATTTATTATTATAATTTTTTGTTAATCCGCCATAGTAACACATTATTCTGTAAAAAAATAGGAAGATACTGGTCATAACAATTATAGTTCTGACGGACGGACAAACAGACAGATGACGCGCGTAGTAGGCTTAGCAATACGGTCCCGTTGGAAACCCTTTGGGTACGGAATTCTAAAATTGGTTTTGTTGCCAAAACTGATAAAATACCTGAGGTATTTTATAATCTACGTATAATTTGTAAAAAAAACGAACAGGCGCGGTGTAGACTGGACCAGATATTGGTCCAATTTTTGGTTTTACTTCAAGAATTTGCACTTTTAGTCACTTTTGCACTACGGTCGACGCTTGATGTGTTATTATATTTACGATAGAGCCAAAAAGGTAAAAAAAGTTTTTAACGTTTCTAATGCTTGCGCGCACGTCACAATTAAAGAAAATATTATGGGTATTTTTTTTTACGATAAACACTTTTGAAGGCAACGTAATTATAAGTACTTTATGGTTATAACTCGCGTGTAAAATTGCGGACCGCAGCTAGTAATTAATATGTATAAATAAATTGACTCCCATACTTTTGTGTGGTTTTATTATAGGAAAGTAAAAAATCCGCTATCTTACCAAATAATATTCAGTAAAATTTCAATTTAACTGGCCTTCATTACGGATGATTAAAAATGACAATACATGGGTACTGGTGTTACAGGCAGACAGTGGCGAAGGCTGAGGAATAGGGTCTCGTTAACGCCCATGGGTACGGAACCTTAAAAAATTAAATTATGTAGCGAAATACGTCAAAGCTTTGTTTATACTAGAGAGAGTGAAAATTATACTTATTTTAATATTATCTCAATCATACCATATTGTGTTTCGTTTTTATAATATCTTAGTTAAAAGTCCATTAAGCGCTCGTTAAATTACTCGTTTCTTATCGTCAGTAATATTATCTTAATTTGATAGCACAAGCAATCCAAAACAATGGCAACCCTGAATGGTAGAATTTATATTCCTACGCTTGCAACATTATTCTGTGACAGCTTGCCAGCTGTGTGGAATAGATTGAAAAATAACTCGAAAAGTGTAGCTCTGTCCTTGAATTCCTTTATGTGTCATCCATTTTCGTAATTTATATTGAACGTGGTGTTTGCAACTCGACTAATTCCTCAGCCTGCTTATCTCGTCAATCGAATCGCGATATAGTTTCCGTTTGAGGGGTGCCCGAGAGGAAGGTAGCTATGATTATTGAAATGTTTATGTAACGCAGCATTGTTCGATCGCTGAGTTTGTTTCATCTTTGTTCCAGATAACATCGCCGTGTGTCAGTGGGTAGTGTTGCACTAGTGAAGTGACCGAGTGCTCCGGACGTGGTGACGGTGGAGTGTGGTGATGAGTGAGTGAGTGGTGCAGTGCATGCGAAGACGCTGTCGCAGCGCTCGCCCTGGCATGGTGCCGGGCAGGTAGCGCGCGCGGGCGGCCTCCGCAGGCCCCACACCAGCAGCCGCGTGTGTTCCCAGCGTCGTCTATGGCCGAACAACACATCACACCGTCGTCGCACTCTGCACTCAGAGAGTCCAGCGGGTGAGATGCATACCTTATTATTTTACTTGCTGATTGGGTCTTTGAACTTGGTCTTTCTGACTCCACTGAGAAACAGTCGCCTTCCTGTGTGTTGTGTGTGTGTGTGTTAGGACACTTCCTAAGCAATGCGAGTGCATTACATGAATGAGTCTCGGTATCTCATGATGGGATAATTTGCCATTTTACTGTTCTGGCATGTCTATAAGTAATAAAGTGGATGACTGATTTTTGGTTTATTATAACTAGCTGTGCCCTATGGTTTCCTACAAGAACTAGTATTTTATTCGGGCTGTGGAGTAGCCTTATGACAATTTCCAACCCTTAAAATCATGTTGATCCATTTCTCAGTTGCTGTGTGACATGGGTCTTACTTAATCCTTAATCCATGATACTTAAAAACATTGCAAGTTAAATTGTGTTCATATTGTGCACTTTATTTTAGTTTTGTACAGAAGTTAAATTATGTTTATCATTTATTAACTCACTAACAATATTACTAGCATTGTATAGTTTTTAAAATGTTTATCAAAAAAATGTTTTATCATCAATCAGTTTCTTGATCATGTTGTCCACTCTGGACATAGGCTGCCTCTAAAAGCAGCCATTGTTGTCTATCTCTGGTTTTTGTGTGCCATCCTTTTGGTAGATAATCCTTCTGTCTTCGCTGTCGCCATCATTCTGTTGTCTGCTGATCTCAGATGCCAAGAATAACTCGCTTTTCCATTTTTGTTTAGAAATTAACCATTCTTTTCCATATCAAGGCAATCTGTTGAATCGCAAAACATTAAACCACTGCTCTGTCTGATATTGTAATCTGTATTAGCTTCCCTGTTTGGTAAGACACTTTTAAGTTGGGTGTCCTATTCTATACCCTGTTGAACCAATCTACTAGGACTGGGTTCAATCTCCTATATCACAAAATGTTGTGTAGACTCAGAGCAAGTTCATTTGTTTGTTTTGCAAGTCACTTCTGGTAATTAATGCTAATATTTATGTGTAGAAGTTCTATTGAAGTCATTTATATACATCTGTTTGTAAAGTACTGAAATATCCTTTTATAGTTTACAGTGGTGATTGAGATGCGGGGATCCTATAGACTTTGGTTGATACATATTGAAGTGACATTAGTGCCATTCACATTAGTCAAGTGACATAGAAGTGACTATAGCTTGGCCAACTCGTGCGTAACCTTCCTGCAGGGTGCCAGACGCTGGCGGGGACGAGGTAGTCTAGATGTTAGCGGGGGCGGGTTGTGTCACGGGGAAGGATAGCTCGCGCACCGCATGCCAAACCCGACAGTCGGCGCCAGTGGACAGTGGTTAGCTGATAGGCTACCCATTACATAAAAGTGTTTGGATACATATCTAACAATTTAGTTCCATCTAAATAGATAATTTTTCTGAAAGTAACTTAGAAGACAGAGAAGATTAACTAACTAAAAATATGAATGCGACATAGAAAAAGGTGTTAAAATTTAATTTGAGTTTAAATCTGGTATTTTACTTCTGTAAATATGGTACATACTACAGACCATGGTAGAATAATATACTCCGCCAGGTATGACACTCCTGAGAAACAAACGTCACGTGGCTGACACAAGCCTACGTCGTCGACATGAAATTACCAGTAGCGTGAAATCATAACTCCCCATTCCCCGTATATTACCTGTGGGAATCCCATAAAACTATGTGATTTTGGTTGATACTATGTTAATTCGTGTTTAACCTGAATCATTTCGCTTCAGCAGACACGAAATAACAATTGAAATGATTTCTGTATTTTATAATGAATAAATTATTAACAGATTTGATTCCCAATTTCCCAATTTTGTTGCCATAAACTGGCAACTGGAGTGACGTAAGCAAGTTTTACTCCCGGAGTAGCAGACCTTGTTTTCTTGGATCATGCTACAGTCTGAAAGTATTTTGTAAACAGAAAATGTATTATTGTTGGCTATTTTGTTAACATGAATAATCTGAAATAAAAAAAAAGGAATTTGAAAGCATTTGCCACCAAAAGTTTTATTACATAAATTTGTTATGTACGTTATGATAAGCCACAGGAAGCACCATTTACCCCAAGATATAACTTGAGTATTTTCTCTATGCATGTAGCCATGCGGCACTATTCATACTTACTATATATCTATTTTCTATTCTATGATGACGTGCTACCTTGCTTCCCCCAAAGTCTGTCGCCCCGCAGGAGGGTCATGCACGACGTTGCCAAACTATAGAGAGGTCATGAAAATTAAACAGTTCTAACTTCCTTGTTTATGAACACAATTAAATTTTTATGGTTATTCAAATCTAGTTATATGATTCACTTTGTTATGAGGCAATACAATAACATTATAATATAATCTATCATTATTGTTATGTGTGAAGGTGGAATGGAGGGCTTGTTGACCTTATTCACTACAATAATTTATTGATAAAATACCATGAATATTCCACGACTATAAATGGTACACACATAGATACTTGGTGCGCGGGCTGTTTCCGCACGACATGCCGCTCTCGGTGCGTAGTCCCGGTGCAGCTAGTACAGCCGCCCAGTGTCTCCAAGGAAGGCCAGCTGCTCGCTGACGCCAGCGCTGGCCTCCCGGATATGCGCGGCCGTTTCTTCTGCCCCCATGCATCCTCGGCATAGAGGGCTGTCTGTAACCCCAATGTTAAAAAGGTGTTTGTTTAATGAGCAGTGTCCACCCCAACTAATCGTCGGAGTTTGTCACGTTTGAGGTTCAGTAGCCTTCGGGACTATCTCGGATTTAACTCGGGAAGGCTACCCTTGACTGTCTGCTACGCACATAGATATTTGAGCTTCCAGGGAAAACATGAAATATTGTGCAATATTTTTTCCAAGTAGGTACATATAAAGAGCCAAATATATATACCCTTCGAGTGTTGGTCTATGCTCAACAGTGGGAGGTTAACGGCTGGTGCAATACCTACCTACATGAAAAGAGAAGATAAATGAAAAATATATACCTGCTCGAGGGAGGTATCATTGAAATGAAAATTCTACATTATTGTAAGATCTATACATTTGCAAAATATAATCCCAATCCTAACCTCATTCTATAAACATTCTCGTGTCCAGTTGGCGAAAACATAAATGTAATTTATTTTAAGATTCACTATCTGAACTGCATGAAACTCTTAGCATGTCCAAAATGATGAAATAACAAGTACTACCTATTTTGAGTTTCACCAACTGGACACCCGTGTGTCCAGCTCCTTGTGTAGAGTTGGTGATAACCCCTTGGACATAGTTATTGAAATACTGTTTTTTTTAAATACATATATATATCAGTGATAGGTATTATTATTCTTTAAATAGTAACAACTTATTAGTGTTATTGTTTGTGAGAATAATCAACCACAAGTACAAAATTGGGAAAAAGCTTAACCAATTTATCTAGGGAAAAACCACAAAAACAAAATTTTTGCAATACTCACTCGGAAACGGGCTTATTCTTTCTTCTCAACAAACTAATTTCGAGCATGCAATTTTAATAATACTCATTAAATGATTAATATATTCTTATTCTTATTCAACGTGGGGGCGATAAGTCCTGCACTGACGTCCCGCTAGGGGTGTATTGTGCATTTCCCCCGCCAGCGTCTACCCGAGCCAACCCAGCTCCTTGAAATAACGGAGCGAGGCTCTGGGCCGCTGGCATAGTAACTCCAGTGGGTTAGATGGAAGTGTACATGTTACTGATGATGATAATGAGAAGCGTACAAGCTGTTGCGGAGATAAAGCTGCCTCATGCAATCCGGTAGCAATTCTTGTTGGTTCTGTGACTTTGCAATGCCACAGCACATGCTCTACGGTTTCATTGTCCTGCATGCAGCCACGGCATAACGGACTATCCGTGGCTCCCAGTTTGTATAAGTGGCTGTTCAAGTTGCAATGACCGGTTATGAGGCCTACTAAAAGACGAAGGTCCTGTCGTTGCAACTTCAACAGATTGTTAGTGATCTTTCTGTCCAGGATTGGGAAAGCGGTCTTGGCATGCTTGCAGTCGCCTTTCTTGTCCCACAGATTTTGTTGCTCTTTTTCGCTGTGGCGGCGCAGTAGCTCGCGCACTTCCATCGCTGATGGTCTACAGAGAGCTACCACGTCGTCGCTTACCTGTTTTTTTACACCCTCTTTAGCGAGCGTATCGGCCACGTTGTTACCTGTACATGTTCCGTGGCTCTTTGTCCATCTTACTATAGTTCTATACCTATTCGAGAGTGTTTGTAGTATAGTGTGGCACTCTGCAATGACTCTAGACCTTGTTACAGGTCTTCTTAGTGCATAAATGGTTGCAGCACTATCGGTGGTAAACATGAGGATATCTTTATCACCCCTATCGTTGGGAACAACGATAAACTCACTGAATGGCACGACTGCCTTTGCAGCCAGCAAGAGGCCCATGGCCTCCGCTTGCAGTGCTGTCGTGGTTTTGTTTAGAGCCATGGCCTCCTTGAGTCCAAGCTCCGGCGAGTAGTAGCCGCACCCAGCCCCCGCCTTGTTCTTGGCACCGTCAGTGTAAATGTTCCACGCGGGTTTAATGCCTTCTAAGACGTTGTCCTCAGTGATCAGCTCATACCTTTTGCTGTCTAGATGTGTACTAGCTGTTTTATCAGTACCTTTACTTGCTTCGGGGATTATTCTCATCGCCCGGTCGATTATTCTGCAGTGATTTGTAATCGGACCCGTACTTTTCCACTGGTTTGTGGACTTTAACCTTAGTGCTGAGGCCATCGCTTCCTGCTGTATGTGCAGATGCAGTGGAGTCAGACCTAGTATAATTTCGAGCGCAGCTGAAGGAGTTTTCTTCATACATCCGCTGATAAGAGAACATGCCAGTCTCTGTGTCTGTTGCAGTTTCGTAATAACAGTCACTAAATTAGTGCGAGTCCACCACACTACGCATCCGTAGGTGAGTACAGGCCGCACTATAACAGTGTATAGCCAGCGACAGAGCTTAGGTTTGAGGCCCCAGTCCTTTCCTACTGCTCTAGTGCACTGCCATAAGATGTTTGTTGCCTTTGTGGTGATATAGTCTAAGTGTTTTCCCCACAATAGTTTGCTGTCTAGCCAGATGCCTAGATACTTTACTTCCTTACTGAGTGTTAGTTTGGAACCAAACAGAGTAGGAGTGTTGAGTTTCACTGGTTTCGTTTTTCGTGTGAATAAAACCATCTCTGTCTTTTGTGGGTTTACCGAGAGGCTATGGCGTACACACCATTCCTCAACGACCTTAAGTGCCTTTTGCATTTTTTCACACAAGGTTGTTTCAAAAAGCCCGGAGACCATGATAACCAGGTCGTCAGCGTAGCCCACGGTGACGATACCTTCTTTGTTGAGGAGTTCAATGAGTTCATTAACCACCATTACCCAGAGTAGTGGTGATATAACTCCTCCTTGCGGGCAGCCTTTCGTGACGCGGCATCGCGTCGTACCCGCAGTTTTGATGCCAACGGCTCTGTTTGATAGCATCGTTGTAACCCAGCCGCTCACTCTGTCGTCTACTCCCTGTCTCTTTAGACCTTTTTTAATGCTAGGGAAAGTAGTTTTGTCAAACGCTCCTTCAATATCAATGAAAGTGGCTAAACACGACTGCTTACTCTCAAGAGCTGATTCAATCTTATAAACCACTTGATGAAGAGCGGTCTCTGTTGATTTACCTGATTGATATGCATGTTGGTTATTATGCACAGGATTATCTACCAACGGTCCTCCTCTAATATGTTTGTCACAAAGCCTTTCTAGCGTCTTCAGCAAGAAAGAGCTTAGGCTTATCGGCCTGAAGGACTTTGGGTTAGTGTAGTCACCCTTACCGGGCTTAGGTAGGAAGACCACCTTTACTTCCCTCCAAGCTTTAGGTATATATTTCCACGCCAAACACGATCTGAATATGACGATGAGGTGTGTTTTTATTTTGTTCAGGCCCCACTGAAGAAGGGCGGGGAAAATTTCATCGATACCGGGCGCCTTATGTGGTTGAAAGGTACTAATGGCCCACAGAAGAGCCTCTTCCGTAACGATAGTGTCTGCAAATTTCCAGTCTTCATCGTCAGGTTCGTGAGGGGTTTGTGGAGCCCATCCTTCATTATCATCTAATTGGCAGTCCGGGAAGTGTGTTTGAAGAAGTAGTTCAAACTGTTCCTGTTCCGATGTTGTGTAGGTGCCATCGGCATTTTTAAGAGTTCCAAGTTTAACTTGCTTGTCGCTTGTAATTACTTTTCTGAGCCTAGCAGTTTCACTCTCAGATTGGATGGAGCTACTGTATTTTCTCCATGAATTGTTTTGGCTCTTTTTAACTTCCACTTTAAACTGATGTCGCAGTTTTTTGTATTCTTGCCAGTCCACCGTAGCGTCGGTGTTCATGGCTCTGTTAAAATGATGCCTTACTCTTTTCCTAAGCTTAGTAAGATCTTTGTTCCACCATCTATCTTTTTTGGGGATTATGTTGTAGTTTTCTGTTTTTAACGGACAAGCTTTTTCATAGCTCTCTTTCAGAGCGCGTACTATGTTATCAGTCGTGGTTTCTATCTCTTGCGGTAATAGTTCCATTGTTGGATTCACATGTGGTATGTTTGACATTGCCATCTCTAGTGTTTCTCTAAAGATCGACCCGTCAGTCACTTTTGGGTTTCTGTAGGTCCGTGGTTCACACCCGCCCACAGTCAGGCTGTACCTGACCCATCTATGATCCGAGCCGGAGTACTCGTTTGTCGCCACGCGCCAATCGTTGATCGATCTCGAGATTTCATTCGTAGCCATTGTGATGTCTATTATCGTCCTGGCCCAAGACGTTACGAAGGTAGGTTCAGAGCCTCTATTTAGCAGGTTGAGGTCGTGTCTGAGGATGAAATCAAGCACGTCGCTCCCTCTCTCATTGGTGTCCGGGCAACCCCAGACGGTGCAGTGAGCGTTGGAGTCGCAGCCCACTACACATTCCAGTTTATTGCTCATACAAAACTGCATTAACTCTTCAAGTGCCGGGTGTGGCGCTTCTTCTGTGATATCGAGATACGCCGAGACCAGGATTACCGTGCTAAGGTTGCCTTGAAGGTTCGTCTCTAGTTTAACTACAGTTAGGTCATCGGTGCACAAGTGTGTCACCAAGGACGCTTTATATGGTTGCGGTACGTATATAAAAGTACGCGTTTTGTTTCGCACGGGCGGAGTAAATACATTACCTCTAAGGCCGTTAAAACCACTTACTGTAGAGCGGATTAAATGTGGTTCCTGGACCAGTGCTATTGTGTTCTGTCGCTTCTCCAGAGCTTCGCGCAGGGCGGCGGAGCCCGAGACGCTGTGATGTGTATTGGCCTGTATGATATTAAGAGCAGTACCCACACCAAGCCTATGTGTACTACCAGCTGCCGAGACAGACTGAGTGTGTGTTTGTGTGCGATTGTGTTTATTTTGTTGGCAATGCATTGTTGATTCAGGTTTGGGTTATCTTCTTTATGTTAGACCTTAGGATTGATGTGAGAGGATTCGGTCCGATCCGTGTCCATGGATGACGACGGCGAAAAGATGTTGAGCCCCATGAGGTCAAGATCTCCTGCGCCTTCATCGCCCGCGTCCAACAACCGTTCTTCCTCCTCCCTCGTCCACCCCATGCCTTCAGCAGGTGTAGTGTCGTCGCCTGCCCCAAGCACCGCGGGCACGGATTGGCTGCTTGCAGCAGCACTCCCCGCCCCCCCGGCGCCCGGCGCCGCCGCCGACACGCCACCCCCGAGTGTATTATGATGATACCCTCTTACTTTTACGTAGACTCTCGCGCATATATAATGCAAACGAAAGTCTACGCGTCTGATGAGGTCTATGTCTTCTGGCGAAATCCCCACCACGAGGAGATGGTTGCGGGCATCACCCACGGGGCGCACCTCGTGGGTGAACACCTGCCACCTCTCCACGCCTACTCCCGGATTTAGAGCCACCAGAAAGTTTACTAGGAGGTCAGGCCGGCCCGTAAGCTCAGCTAGACCTCGCCCGAAATCCGGAATGTAAATTACCGCGGTGTAGTGCCGCGGCACTTTGCTCTCCGAGACGACCATGCACCCGCTCGACCCCTGCCACGGGACAGGCATCTGCTCAATGGTAGCCGTGAGCCATGCGAGTGCATAGTCGTCCCGGGGTGTATATCTGACCCCGCCGCGGAAAAGCCTCGGCAGCGTCATGAACTGCGGCAGACGTGTGTCGGCCCGTCCGCCGCCGGCCAGGAAAACGCCGTAGGACGCCCTGTCGACAGCCTGTCTCACGCACATAGCTCTTAGCTCATCCATCGGCACGCGGCAGCGGTCCAAGACTACCACCCTGTGGTAAGCCTTGGCGGCCTCCGCGTACGACGATGGTCCCGCTCCGTTCCGTGATATTTTAGCCGCGAGTCCACTGTTGCCGGGCACCAGCGGGCCCGCGGGTGTTCCGTTCGAGACGGTAACTGTAATTGCAGCAGCGGAGTTTTCACGATTACAGATCTTTTTATCGGCCGCCGCGCACGTAGGCGACACCAGATCTGAGCTCCGCTGTCGTTTTGCACCTCGAGTCGTCGCTTCCCCTTCCCCCGAGTGTGGTGTGTCCGTGACATGTACAGCGGCTCTGGCGGTCACTCTCTCAGTGCCTGCGCTCCCCTTCTTACCCTTTCCCTTCCCCTTGCCTTTTGATGGGCGCCGGGAAGAGTCCGTTCCAGCCGGGGGGGTACTGGAGTCGAGGGCCGCCAGGTCGCGTGTCGCGTGTGTGGTGACGAGGTTCAGCGGCAGGAGCTGGGATGCCGGTTCAGGCTTCGACCCCCGCGCCTGCAGTTCACCACTCTGCCCGACCGACGCAGTCGGTTTCGGACCAGGTGTCGCCACAGGTACAGGGGGTGGAAGCCCCGAGACGACGCGTGTCATACAGGCCACGACAGGCGGCGCAAGTGCCGCCATGCCGGGCAGACAAAGAACGCCTTCCCGCTGCAGCTGATTAATATATATTGTATATATTATTATTGGACCTGGGCATGTCCTTAAACTACAACCAGACCCACCGGAGGACGGGCAGCAGCATCCTCTTGGTTAACGGTGGTGACATTCTGCGATCCCCAAGCCGCCTGCCAAGCGTGGGGATTATGGCAACACCCCTCTACAAAGGGGGAAGCCTTCATCCAGCAGTGGACGTTTTTTGGCTGACGACGACGACGAGGGCATTAAGTTGTGCGCTGCTGTATATTGGACTCTGCTCGAACGCAGCTCTTAGAAATGCCCGAGCAAGGCTCGATTAAGCCATCTGATACTAAAATACGTAAAGAATACAAAAGCAGAGAAAATAAAATTTGTCTTAGGTTATTTTACTAACTGACCCGGCTGGGCTTCGCAGGGGGGCAAAAACGCATTTTTAACCGACTTAAAAAAAAAGGGGAGGTTATCAATTCGACACTATGTATGTAATATTACTGGAACTGCAATATATTCACCTAAGTTTGAACTAAAGATAGATAGACTGTAAATAGATATGATAAAATTGTTCATAATGTTGTTGATTGAAGTGATAATTATAAATCATCATCATTGGCCAAGAGACGTCCACTGCTTGTTGATAAGCCTTTTGCTTCTTTTTTATATAAATATAGTTTATTTGAACGGGTATATTGCAGAGTTGGTTAAATAGACATTTGGTCAATATTCAATGTAAACCTTCCAAGATGTACGTGAAATATAAGAATCTACTATTTGTTCACACCTGCCTAGTCTTATCTTATTCAATGTGGGGGCGATAAGTCCTACACTGATGTCCTGCTTAGAGTGTTACGTGCAATGGCTCTGACAGCATCTATCCGAGCCAACCCAACTCCTCAAAGCACCCGAGCGAGGTTTATTAGCTCCTTTAGGTTAGAAGGAAGTGTGTGTGATGATGGAAACCAGTCAAGCTTTTGTGTTGACATGGTTGTAGTTAGAGCATCCAGTATACATTTTCGATACTTCTGTGGTTTTGCAATTTCACAGCACATGCTCTACAGTTTTATTGTCCTGCATTTAGTCACGGCATAGCGGACTGTATACACAATTTAAAGTGCCATGATCTGTTTGAGGTCTACTATAAGAGACGAAGGTCTTGTCGTTGCAATTTCAAAAATAGATTGTTAGTGATCTTCCTGTCACAGACATGGAAAGCTGTCTTGGCATGTTTGCTGCAGTCTTTCTTATCCAACAGATTTTGTTGTTCATTTTCGATGTGACGGCGCAGTAGTCGCACTCTTCTAATTTTTGTTGATGATGTTGATGGTTTGCAGAGAGTTAATACGTCGTCGTTACCTGTTTCCCTTAGTAAGCTTATCGGTCACTTTTTTACCTGCACATGTTCCGTGTCTGTTTGTCCATCTCACTATAGTTCTGTACCTGTTCGAGAGCGTTTGTAGTACTGTTTAGACTGGATATGGGAACAAGTTCTCAGTTCAACATACCGTCGCCGTCCTAGTCCATCAAAGCAGGTCTTCTCATTACCATTGCTACAGATGTCGCTATTATATTTTAACCTTGATAGGTACGTATGACATGTTCTTTTACTGCTTTGAGCATCTCCTATCGTCAAATAGGCTGTATTTCTCTTCAATGGAAACAAATTGCATTACACCACCGAGTCATGTTTTGCATCATGGATAGTGCCTACAAGAATTTGTTTTACCTTTTGATTGGTTGACTTAAAATGGCATCTTAATAATTTATTCATCATTTTCATGCTTTGATATTTAATTGTGTGTTCTATTTACTAGCCATTTTTAGTTAAAACAACATAATTATGAGTATCATATTAGCCTGCTGCACCGAATGCTGGAAAAAAAATCCCTTCCTTCCTTACCTACATTACTCTCTGATTTGCGCAACTATCCTCATAATGGTAGTTTAATGTACTAAATAAGTGTTTGTTGCGCAGGTCTTCTCCCAGCAGGGTGGTGGGCGGTCGGTGGTTGCGTCCGGCGCGTCAAGCGAGCCACAGCCGTCGGAGCAGACGCAACGTGACGTCACCGCTTCCGCGTTCATCCAGTCGCACCTCATCCAGCCGCAACTCGTCCAGCCGCGTGTCGGACCCGGAGCCGCACGCCCTGCGCCGGAGCTCGCGCCTCGTCAACTCGCTGCCGCGCTCAGACTACTCCATATCCGAGCGCTGGTCCTACGGCGCCGACGTTTACGAAACGCGCTGTGACACCGCGCACCTGAGAGGCGGGGACACCCCCAAACCCTCCACTGCACAAAAGAAACGTGGACGTACTTCCTCGCATGACAGGAAGAAACGCAAGTCCGGATCGAACAAACCAGAGTGCGTCGCATATTGCACACGCTCACGGACTACTCTTAAGCCCGAGAGCGCCTGTGAGCCTGCGTCGAATGCATTAAAGTCTCACACGACTAATTTATCACTAAATCAGAACGCTACAGCCACATCTGAACAGACGAACCAAGCGGAAGGCGGCCTTCTACCGTTGGACGAGAGGGATTACGCGTATTCGCCGTTTAGCTCGTCGACCGTCACAGAGTTACTGGACTCTGACTATTCCGTGTACAGTCCGAAAACCAGCAGAAAAAAAGGGAAAAAGAGAAAGCGATCTGAACATCGCTCACTGTCGAGTAGAAAGAGCAGTTGCCTGCTGAACGTAGAAGAGTGCAAGAAGAAGTTTAAATTTGACGATTGCTGCAAACAGTCCGAGGCTAGCGACGTTAGCAGTAGCAATAAGAGTCATAGAAACGAGACTGAGACAGAGTGCCCGGCGCCGGCGACACAAACGTCGTGCACTTATCGTCTGCGGAACAGGAATCGCGACCTCGGCCTGCAGGCATCTACCGCTGTCTGTGAATCTTCAGGTAACCGGTCCATTCTTACCATAAATAACTTGTGTACATCCTAACTTATCGGCTGACTCAATCAATTCATTATATTCGTTATATTTCTGCCTATGGCATACTTAGCTAATTAGCATTGACTGTAGTGAACAACAAAGCGTGTTCTAAACTAATTTGAGATATTTAATATAAGACTCGGCTCATCGCTTATCAGGTATCGTTATCATGTCTTCCAAATGCACTATTCATCGTAGATAAAGTGGATAACTAATATTTATTGTTGCAGCGAGTCCGTCAACGAGCGACGCTCCGAGCCAAGCGCTAGCGGAACGTAGAAGCGCGCCGGAAACCTTTGGCAGGAGCTCGTCTCCTCCGCCTTTCAGGGATTATCAAGGTACTTAATTAAGCAATCACTGATAGTTTATTAATTAACCACTTAATAACTTAACAACGTACGGAAAAGTATAATGATCGTGTAATTTGTTTCCACAGAAGCTAGCTCGTCGAGGGCACACAGCTCGGCAAGCAAATTACTGATTGTACCACGCGATCTACCTTACCTACGTCAAACCAACGCGAGGAGGGTGAGTTCTCTCTGTAGATCATTTCTAGTTTGAAGAATGTGCGCTTGGTTTGGAAAAACACGTAGTTACAAATGATCGAAATAACTGATGTTATACAATCTGTAACAAAAAGGTTCAACAATACTGAAGGGTATGTATGTACTCATCATTATGAGCTACTTTTACTACGGGGCCAACCTTGAAATCGCGATAAAAAACTGCTGTTCCATACAAAAAGTTCATTGACCTTGGACAAAATGTATGGAACAGCAGATTTTTTTCGCGATTACTGGTTTGGCCCCATACTAAAAGTTGTTCATAATGAAGAGTACATACATACCCTTCAGTACTGTTGAACCTTTTTGTTACACGTTGTATATAAGTATAATCTATACGCTTTAAAAATCTCTATCTGCACACAAATATTATAACAAGACTAACATAAAAAAAATATCTCTATAGTGCAGTTTAATATGATTTTTTGCAGCCAGTAACTCGAATTAAAAAGTAATGTATCAAACCTCATTTTAATTTCAAGACCTATTCAACATTAACAGGCTCGGTGAAAGTGATCTGGTTAGATCACCATCACCATTTTTGAGTCATCACTATAAACTATACAACAGTAATTTATACACACTATACCCATTTATTTATAACAATAAAATGAGGGTATTGTGGTTAGCATCAGGTATGCATCACCCTATCACCCTATTATTATAAATTACGAAAAGTATGTATTATGTGTCTAGTTTTTGTTACATCTTCACACTGTAACAGCTCAATGGATTTTAATGAAATTGTGAATGAAGATAGCTTATAAAAATATACCGTTATTACCGGCGTTAAAATAATCGGTGAAACTGCGGGCCGCTGCTGATGTATTAGTACTTATTTAATTAAACATGTGAATACGTGATGCTTCCAGCGATAGATACGTCATAAATTGTGGTCTGTTGAATCGACATTATTTGAGGTCAGCCTGAAGCCAGCCCGAATATTGTTTTATATAAATCCCATAGCATTAAATATTCCTGAACAAAGGAAATTATCGTCATGTGGTCCACTTATCTTCCTATTTTCTTAAAACTAGTAGTTCTGCAAACAGTTACAGTTAGGCCTCGCGAGCTCAAACTTCCATGCTCTGTGGTGCTAAATGGTGTCGAACCGGATTTCCCCTTTTCAACCGACGTCAAAAAAAGAGGTTCTCAATTCGACTGTTTTTTTTAATGTATGTTACGCGGTTACTCCGCTAATTATGCAATTATGAATTGTTTTTATCGGTTCTGTTTTTGTTTGGTAGGTAATACTTCAGAGGTGGTCCCATATGAATTTTATCGAAATCGGTTCAGCAGTTTGGTTTTTAAATCAAAATTACTAGAAAATATAAAGAGGTGTCATCCAGGTATTCGAAGTTGAAGTCGGTTGTATTTTTTTAAAGATTATTTTTGGGTGAAAGCCGTCCAAACAAAAAACACCGACAATAAAATTTTACGCAATTTTAGAACCTGTATACAAAGTTTAATTTCGTCACAATTAGTCAATAATACGCTTTTATAAAAAAATATACAACTGACTTCAACTTCGAATACCTAGATGATATCTTCATATTTTCTAGTAATGATTTAAAAACCAAACCAAACCAAACTCCTGAACCGATTTCCATAACATTTATATGGGACCACGTCTGAAGTATTACCTACCAAACAAAAAAAATAAAAATTCGTCAAAACCAGTTCCTAATTGGCATATTGGCAATAACATACATAAAAAAAAAACATACAGTCGAAATGAGAACCTCCTTTTTTTGAAGTCTGTTGAAAAATACGACCTTTATGCGAGTACCAATATCCGGATAGATAAAAACACACCGAAGACTTTGCTCGGTTGGTCGATAAGCTTTTATTTAACTCAAAATAATGTTTTTGTCACTGTTTGAAAATTACTTAAGCTCCCTTTGAAAAATTGTCTAACAACGTTCACAGTCCACGGCGCATTGCAAATTTTAATTGGCCGATAACGTTTCTCAGATAATGTTATTTACAAAATGTCGATAAAACAAATTTTGGTCAGTGGATCAGACTCTTTGTCAGATCACTGATTTTGATAAAAATATAATCGCATTGTTTTGGCTCAGTCATTGCTATCTTGCACGATAGCGGTAAATGTTGCGGTATGTGTTTGCGAGTTCGCTCGGCCAGTGTCGAAAGTGTCGCGTCACGGGCGGCACCGGTATCTTAACGTGAATTCATGCATTATTATTTAAATGCATGCGCCTGCGCAGTGTCGCTGTCGCTCTCTGATTGTGCATTGTTTGGTGTGTTAGTGTTATTTGTTACACTAGTGTATCGGGTAAGTGGAGCTGATTATTCGCGTTTAATCAGCTGGACTTGCAGTGAACTTGCAAAGTAGACACGAAATGATATGGTATTATGTTCTGTCATAGAAGTAGGCATGTAGCTTCATTTGTTTATGGTGGAACCATGTCCGTCTGCATTAGTTCATTTTCCGAACGTAAGCATAATACAAAGTACTTTTCTTTGGATTTTACGTACGGATTAAAAAAAACATTATTAATGACTGGCTTTTCGGTGAGGAATATTAGTGATGAAACTGACGTTGGACAATTAATTCAATGGCGTATAGATACATTTATGCGAACCCGCCAGTGCGTACTAGGCCACTGTTATCAGGAATATGTCCCAATCCCCTTTGAGGGTATTTAGTAGTGGTATATATACTCGTATACATTTTTTTTTATACGTTCAAGTGACGAGACCAACAAGACATTCGCCTGGTGGTAAGCATCACTCCTGCCACTAACAGTAGCAGTGCCAGAATTGTGAACTTGCGAACACAATCCTGCGCCGCACTGCGCTGCGCTCGTCACCCTGAGCTATTAGATGTTAAATCTCATCATACCCATTAATTTCTCTGGTAGCATTGCCCTTCAAAACGAACCGGAAGACGCAGCGTAGGAAGGTGTCCCACTGTAAAAGTCGCGGGCAACCAGCGGATGCAAATGGCAGGTTGTCGTACAGTGTGGCGGTCTAAGGGGGAGGCCTTCGTTCAGCAGTGGACGTCTCCGGGCTGATGATGATGATGATGAACCCTTCAGCCAGAACACAGTAATGCTTGCACACTACCGCTTGGCGGTTGAATAACTGACAAAGGTGTGGTACTTCCCCAGTCGGACTCTGCAGTGGAGTCCTACCACTACAAAAACCTGCATTAGTAGTACGCTAAGAAGCACCTTTCTCTTAATCGTTTGCAATGAAAGTGTGTAATATTCTACTTTATATACTCGGCCTTTTACCAGTCCTCTGCTGCACTAAGCATATCCTCGAAGGGCGATTGGCGATATCTACCACGCTGGCCCACTTGCGAGTTAGTGGATATATATACGCCATTGAATTTATTCTCCGGGCGTGTGCAGATGTTTTCCTACACCGAATAGCCAGTACCGGTATGAAAATCCGTACATACACTCCAAAGAACTCATTGGCACGGGCCCCGGATTGAACCCATGACCTCACGATATCCGACTCGGGCGGTCTCCCACTACGGGCTTATTGTACTTAAAAGTAGCCAATTTATCTTAGTGTGCACGTGATTAGTTTATAAGAGAACACATTTTGTTCTCTCACAAACCAAAGAGAGGCTGTGTATGACGACAGACAGAAAAAACACTTTTTTAAACTATCACGGTTGTTCACTAGCGGTTGGTTGGTTGTAAATATCCCGTAAATAATAATAATAGATACAGCTCATCTGATGTTAAATGGTGGTGTGGTCGAAAATGGTAGACTCACCTACACCTACACAATATATTAACAAAACATTGCTTTCATAGTTGCACTATAGGCTTAATATTTTTTGAATTACTGTTTTATTTTTAGTTTGAAAATACTATAATTATAGTTGGTGACGAATACCCATGGAAACATCTTAAAGATGCTTTCATCAGCTTCACTGTGTAAACAAAATTCAAACAACGATTTTAACTTTCCATTTGAAACTTTGCAAGTATGTGTATATATATATATATATGCCAGATGACTAAACAATAATTTTATACCATCGCGCTGATTTGATATAGAAGTTTTACTAGTAGCTATTAATCAATAAAAAGTTCCACCTCATACTTTTTATTGATTAATAGCTACTTAGTAAACCTTTCAAGAGTTAAATTGATTTGATTGTTTAACAAGTCCCCCATACATTACACATGGTGAAGAACACCTGATGGCTGTGCTGACGGACCTAAAGGATCCGGACGTTTGGGATTGTTTTGAAAAGTCCCGGACATCACACAAAATAAACAATATCAAAATCAATTCATAATTGGCAGAGTAATCGCGTAACATACAAAAAAAAACAGTCGAATTGAGAATATCCCTTTTTGGAAGTCGGTTGAAAAAAGAACGGATTATTTGAGCCTATTTAATGTGTTCTGCCTAATCCCGCACATTGCGGCAGATTTAAGTGTAGATTTTAGTTTGTTGTTCTATCTCAATGTATGTTACGTTGCGCAGAGCATCGCTGAATTTAAAAAAAACGGATTATTTAGGCTTATTTATGTTCTGTCTAATCCCGCACATTGCACCTGACTCAAGTGTGGATTTTAGTTTGTTGTTCTATCTCAATGTATGTTGCGCTGCGCAGAGCATCGCTGAATAAAAAAAACTGATTATTTAAAAGAAAAGAAAGAAAGAAAGAAAATTTACTTTATTCGAGACAAAAAAAAATAGGGCGGGGTTCACACAAAAGTTCATACTAAAGAAAGAAATTTAAATAATAAATAAATAGTGAGCACCTATATTCTTTGTCACGAAACCGATCCCAACTCAGCGTAATGCTGGTTGCTAACAACCAGCGCTGGTATTCTGTTGGGACCGGCAGGTGACGTCACGCACGGTACGCTGTACATTCTTACAATAATAATAACATACACAATACCAAAAATAAACAGAACAAACAGAACAAAATGAAAACAACTAACTGAACATAAGAACACAAGAAACATCGAATAAAATATACACAAACATACATAAAACATCTAGACAACATTATTTACCAGGTGTAGGCTTATTTATGTTCTGTCTAATCCCGCACATTGCAGTGGATTTTAGTTTGTTGTTCTATCTCAATGTATGTTGCGTTGTGCAGAGCATCGCTAATAAAAAAAAACAGATCGGATTATTTGGGCTTATTTAATGTGTTCTGTCTAATCCCGCACATTGCACCTGACTCAAGTGTGGATTTTAGTTTGTTGCTCTATCTCAATGTATGTTGCGTTGCGCAGAGCATCGCAGCTGCGACGGGTGCGACTCTGGGAGCTTGCTTGACGCGGGGAGCCGGTTCGTCTCAACGCCAGCGCCAGGAGACTACTTCCAAGAGACAGGTACACTGGCTCCCTTGCTGGCTGAACAACTAAATGCACTTAGACCCCAGAAAACATAGTACTACGTAAACAAGACTCACTCTCGTAGAAAACGCGTCAAACATTTATGAACTACAATATTCATGTATACAGTACAAGCTAATTTGTACTCTATTTGCATAGGATAATGTCGATATTGCGCGTGCAGCCGGCGGCGGCCGCGTGATGTCTACTACCTAATATAATTTATAAGTACATCGTTGTACTTATAGATATATTTACGTTTATACGCGTTTTCTATCGGAGTAAATCTGCCCTGCTTAAGCAAACCTTGACATCTTTCTGCATGACTAACATTTATAACTAGTTTCACATTTTTGTTTTATTTATACGGGAATACTCACGTTTAATTAAATCTGATACTCCGACTATAGTTTCGATCACATCCGGTGACCTTTTTCAAAGAGTGAAAACAGAGCCCGACGCGCGTGCAGCTGCGTCCTGCTTAGCACTCAAAAAAAAATGTTCACGTCAATTTTCATAATAAAATAGTTTCACATTCTTGGTCACTTATTACCAAGAATGTACATCGAAATCAAGGGGGAATCCAGTGAGCGCTTCTCCCATACAAACCGTAGCCATTCATTCATTAGCATTCTTCGTAGCCATACAAACGTATTCCCCCTATTTTCTCCCTGTATAATGCCTCGAGAGCAATCATTCTGAAAAATAAGAAATGACAGAGACACGTCTATAGTAGATCTAGAATAGGGTAGATGACTGATGTTTATATCGTTGAAACCAATAGCTTTGATGAAGAATTTAAGTAAATATAGTATGTTTATGGAAAAAATAATTTAAATCGGTTAATAATGTTCTTATATATGAGTGTTTAAAGTTTTTGTTAGAGACAACTCTGTCCCTTTCCCACAAAACAAAAATGACGTCACGCCTTACTTTTCAGAATAGAATTTATATGGCGTACAGAGAAGTGACGTCACGATTTGCTGTTTCGCCTCTCTGTCTAGCATGATATTAAAATGCTTATAAGTTGCTTATTTTTGATAAGATTTTCATTTTTTTCTATTTAATCAGCTATATTGAAAAGCCACATTTAAATAGGACAATAAAAAAAAAAAACATCTAGCCTATTTATAAAAAAAATATTATTGCTTTAGATACATTATCCAGGAAGAAAATAGGGGAATACGTTTGTATGGAGAATCGCTCACAGGATTCTCTCTTAACGCCTAACATTAAATTTGTGGATGGCTACTGGGTACACTGCTGACTGGTAGTGGGCTTGGGCATTTTTTTTTAACTACATTCAATTGTTTTTTGTGTTGTAGGTTAAGTAGATTGGGAATGTATGTATTTATTTCATTTTCGGTAATAAAAGCTCACTAACAAAAAAGTTGTGTCCAAGACATGCAATGCTTTCAATAATTATGTCATTAAAAAAGTACCTCCATACATCCAGTAAATTGATTGTCATACAATGGATGTTAGAGAATAGCCGACATAGGTTGACCGTCATTTGAGATACCTACGCGTTTTCAAGTGTGCTTCTTATACAGAGATGCTATGTTTACATCAAATATTAAGTTAGGGTAGTGTACAATATACTGATTACGATGCTTCTGAAATCGATTTAAAAAAAGGTGTTGACCGTTGGTGTTGATGAATGTTTGGTATTTGGTAACGTGATTGTATTTATAGTAAAGGCTCGCGCATACTATTGCTAGAGAGAGTGCGGTGCGGCCCGCCTGTACTTTGTAAGCGATGGTCCATACAAAATTGATGTAGGACAATTTTTGCAATACTTTGCAGCACGCCCTGCCCTAATGTGCGCGAGCCTTACGACAACATTATGTATCGGTAAAGAGGTGAATGAAGACGACGTACAAATTCAACAATATTCACTAAACAAAAAAGGTAATTTAGCACAGCAGCTTTGTAAACAACAGTTCTCTCTCTGCACAAACTTTAGTGCAATTTCCATATCCAGACATAACGAATGTATCAAATTGTTATCAACTGTAAACAGGTGTCGAGCGAGGGCGCGGGCGGGAGCGCGGCGGGCGGGCGGCGGGCGCGTGCTCGCGATATGCCGCAGCCGCAGCCGGCCTCCACCCGTAAAGACAAAAGAGGTATAATTATACTGTCTTATTATTACTCTTCGATCAAACAAACTGAGGATTCTGCACTGTCCATCCGGCCTACGTAAAACTCTCCGCAGTTGGTGTTTTTTTTATGGTGTGACGAGACGAGCAAGGTTCGAGCTTGCCATAACAGTAGCTGTGCTAGAATTATGAACTTACGAACAAAATCCACCAGACTAGCAGCGTCCTCTTAGTTAACGGTGGTGAGCATTTTGCGATCCCCGAGCCGCCTGCCAAGCTTGGGGATTATGGTAACCCCTCTCTATTAAGGGAGAGGCGTTCGTCTAGTTCGTCGTCAGTGGACGTCTTCCGGCTGTTGAAGTGAACAAAATCCTGCGCCGCACTGCACTGCGCTCGTTACCCTGAGATATTAGATATCATATCTCTTCTTGCCCAGTAATTTTTCCCCGTCTTGTTATTATTGTGTCTTTCGTTTGCCAGTAGTTTGCATGTAATTCGCCCACGTTTCGCTATCGTTCGGGTCATGACAAATTGTCTATTTGCATTTTAAGCCTTATCCTCTTAGGCTTAGAGTTGCTATTTTTATGTGTTACTAAAATCTTCTTTTAATTTCGCATTGCATCTACGACGTGCGATATTCTCTGTTTTGTTGATTGTTTTACCGAACTCAGGCCTTCAACCAGCACATTATTCGCGTTCACTCAGTTCAGTCATGCGGTGTAATCGAGGAAGGCCAGCAGGTCGCTTCGCCCAAGCTGAAAGCTTCCATGGTGATCCAATTTAAAAATCGTCTTAAACTCTGTTCCATTACTAGTGTCCAAATGATAAACAATCTTGGCAGACCCCTTAAATGTGAATTTTTTATATAATCCGTTCTTTTAATATAATAACTAAGACAACACAAAGAAAAGGTCATTGTTTAAAAGCGCTCTTTATATTGTAATCAAGTAACCAGTTTTGGGCACTTCTTATAAAACTGTACTAGTTGCGTCGATTCTCCGCATTTTACCTGTGGTATTCCAGTTTTCCTCGTATTTTTTAGAGAGGTTGATACACTCGTAATTTCCACATTGTTAATCAGCACAAAGTGTGCAATGCCTCGTATTCATTTCCTGGACATTTTTCTACGTTAAAATCGCATTACCATCAAAACTAGATTGGACGTCACTCAAGAAAAAGCGACTAATGTACAAACAACACAAGCCCCCGTTCTTAACAATCACACGCAACCGCTGACCTTGTGTTACGTTGCATGCATGATATCTTTGCAACTACAATCTTTTATGATTATTGAGTTTTATAAAGTCTGTTACTGAGAAAATTGACAAAAAGGAACGTTTCATTTTGGATTCTTTGTGTGTTTGTGACGTCATCGTTTTGTAGCGACTACCGTGTTGTAAGTTGGAAAAATTCTACAGTACCTACTTAAACTGCTCGTTAGTATATTGCGAACATTACGTATGATATATTTATGCTGATTATAGTTAGCAATTAGCATATTCAAGAAATAGTTAATTAATATATAAAGACCCTGGCGGATGTATTGAATGTTGTAATCCTGGAGAATTTTGTCCAGTCGTTTTAAGGTTTTTGATACTGCAACACTTCCCCCCCCTCGCATTTGTTTATGCATTTGGACGTGACCAAACAATTAGTAAGTCAATAAAGGTGTCCATTCTGTCTCACCACTCACTAAACCAATCAGACGGAACTAAAATTATCTGTAGCTTATTTCATTTCAACATGTGAGAAATAGATACTAACAGTTTTAGTCTTGTCAAATTAAGTTTAGTTATAGTGAGTGGGAGGCCTTCGTCCAGCAGTGGACATCTTCTGGCTGGTGATGATAGTGAGTGGACTAACAGTGGTAAAGTCAAATTAACTTAAAAGCAAAATTGAATGTGATAAATGCTAATCTGTCGAGTTGACCGCTGACTGCGCTTGCGCTCGCCTTGAGTTTGTGTATTTGTCGCCGAGTTGGAGATCCCGTCACGGTCACTGACAGCGATCGATTCATTATTTTCTTTATTTCGCAGGCAAAAGCAGTCTGGGTTCTTGTGCCAGTACTGGAGGTGCGTCCAGCCGGTCCCACCCCCAGACAATAACCACGGTAATCATTTAATTTATTCCCAATGTCTCTAAAGCTCAATTCAAGTACTGTCCTCAAAGGAGTCAAGTGTTTTCCTCAAAGATTGCATCAGAACTTTAAATCCAATGGTTTGTTCACCTTTATTGATAGAAACCTAAATTAATATTCGTTGTTTTTTAATCTTTGTTTTGTAATTTAATATGTGCGTTTTTTTTCTTCAGAAATAATATATTATTACGATTAATTTTACTAATTTGATTTTGATTGATTCATATTATTATTATGATTTATCTAAAATATAAGATTCCGTTATACTTCATAAGAAAATAGTCCCTCTTTGTTAATTGTGTTGGTTGCTCAAGTTGATAAATGTATGCATGGTGTTTCCAGGGTGCCGTGGCATCCACATCGTCCTCGCCGCCTGTGTCATCCGCCGCATCAATGCCTGACAACGCGTCCAGCGAGGCCAAGCCTAAAACCAAGGGTAAACACACCTTTTCTTTATAGCATTACAAACTATATTACCATATAAATTACTGGGTATGAAGAGATTAAACATCTAATATCTCAGCGTGACGAGCTCAGTGCAGTGCGGCGCAGGATTGTGTTCATAAGTTCACAATTCTGGCACTGCTACTGTTAGTGGCAGGCGTGACGCTTTCCACCAGGCGAATGTCTTGCTCGCCTCGTACTGTATTGAGAAAAATATAAGATTATCAAATTACCCAATGGAAGCAATTATATATACGAAGAAGCAGGATGGATATAGTTATTTAATTCATAACCCTTCTAATTGCGATGTTTTGATAAATCATAAAGATTTTTTTATGTATCGGAGTGACGAGCATCTCGCCTGCCACTGCACAGTAGCAGTGCCAGAATTGTGAACTTGCGAACAAAATCCTGCGCCGCACTCCACCGCGAGCGTTACCCTGAGATATTATAATTATGTCAAAATATCTCTCCATGCCCAGTAATTGCCCTAGTAACATTGCCCTAGTAACATTGCCCTTCAAACCGAATGACAGTAATGTTTCATGATGTGGCAAATGACAATGAAACTTTTGGACTGATGGAACGTTTACCCCTCACGCCAAACATATACTTGGTACAGCGCATGGTACATGTTCGCACAAGTACTGCCAGTGCGCCTGTTGTGTGTTGTAATTAGGGTAAATTTGATGTCAATGAAATGTGAAAACTTTCGCGCACGATCAATCACAGACGTTGACAGCTTGAATGAATATTATTCCGGCCAATGATAAAACTAAAGTACATCGCCCCCGAGCCGATGTCCTGAGGCCTGAGAGAGATTGCTTGTCATATAAGCTGGACTTTGACCACCTTTGATTTTATGACATACCCACACATGATTTTCCTAGTTAGTTTATGGGCTTAAGTATGCACTAGTATTGAAATGTTTAGATTAATAACACCGCCATATCCAATAAAATTCATGGCCAGCTTTATCGCTGGATAGTCTTGTTATCTAAATAGTATGACCATACATATTATAGCTTACAGCACACAGGCACACTAACGGAAAGTGTTCTGATATATTTTCGTTATTGGGCGTTAACGTCATTCCTTAATAAAAACAAATGTCTGTAATTTGCGTCAAACTTCATTTTTCTCACGACTAGAGATTTGTTTTACTTAAAAATTCCAACGTTATTCTCAATTGTTACGTATTCAATTGCTTGTTCATGTGTGTAATAATGTTCCGATATCGTTTACATAGCTCTAGCAATGGAGCAATTACTTTAAAAACGTGACTCGCTTTTGCTTTTATGTTTATTTCGTCGACTTTTCTCTAGCCATGTACTCTCTGTATGGTTGGAATTCATTGATCATCATCGTCATGTTTGAATTACCTATGCTAGGCATATAATGCCTATCTTCGAAATATGATTTTCCACCAAGCTGGTCCAGTGCGGGTTGATGGATGCACCCACATACTCCATTAAATGTATTCTACGAACATATTCAAATTTCCTCACGATGCTTTCTTTCAACGAAGAACTAGTGTTTTCAAAACATACTTAAATACCGCCCATTAATCGGATTCTTAGTTTCTACAACCTCGCGATTGTGAGGTGCGCCTTCTCCCAAGTAGGCTATCACGGCTTCACATCATTAACAGTCACATAGCACATACATACCATACATGTGTATCTCTCGCCTGTGCAGCGTCGTCGTCAGCGGAAGAATGCGCAAGCGGCGGCGCGGGCGCAGTGGCGGCGGCGGCGGCGGCGGCGGCTGCCAGCAGTGCGGCCGCGGCAGAGGAGTCCTCGTCGGAAGAGGGCGAAGTCGGCCGCTTGCAAGCTCTGCTAGAGGCCCGCGGCCTACCACCGCATCTACTAGGAGCTCTGGGTCCCAGGATGCAGCACTTGCTGCACAGGACTGTCACCGCTAACTCAGGTACACAAGGTTCAAATCTCGGTATTCAAAATTCAAAATCGGTATTTTGTGCATTGCTCACCGTCTACACACTCGTTTAACACGCTGGAGCAGCTCAGAGCCTCGTTGCGGTATTTTGAGGACTTGGGCTAGCTTGGCTAGCTACTCCCAGACTGAAATGCACGGTTCACCGGAAGCGAGACGTCAGTGCAGGATTTACCGCTCCTATCTTGAACAAGAATAAGAGCATTCTTGTTAACTCAAGAGTCGTCTTTGTGGATAACGTCTATTCTCAAAAAATGGCTAAGCCTATAACTTTTCTTAGTACTGAGTTTTTATGCTGATATAAAAACATTACGCAACACATTCCAAAGAAAATTCACATGCCTTCACAAAAGAGTTATTGTTACTTGAAACTTTGATTGACATTACAGCTGCATCGAAAGCGGCGCAGCTGCTCACCGGGCTGCAGGCGACGGGCGACGAGGGCCAACAGCTGCAGGCTGTCATAGAGATGTGCCAGCTGCTTGTGATGGGCAACGAGGACACGCTCGCCGGCTTCCCCGTGAGGCAAGTCGTGCCCGCGCTCGTCAACCTCCTCGCCGCTGAACACAATTTTGATATGGTGAGTTCCAAAGATGCGGCACGCACACACAAACACACGATGCTCAGTAAGTTTACGTTTGCAGAAATTCTGTGGAACTGGAATCGCGTTCTCAATTACGCTAAATATTTTAAAGCAAACCACACTGAATGCTATGGTTAGACCTTGGTTACACGGAGCCATGGCTATGAAAGAAATCTAATTTATTTTGTGACATCAGCAAAGTAATAGGTATAACTATAATTTAATTACAATCCTGGGATAAATGTCACGAAAATGGCTTCAACTCAGCATAGTGCTGTTTATCAAAGAGCGCTGATCTTCCGTTGAGGCCGATTCAAGTTCTATGCATCTCTGAAACAATACCCTAACCTTGCTGTTTTTGGCGACATGAACATCGATATTAGAAACTCCCTATCTGAAGCAAATACCTCTGAATACTTAAGCCTTATTAATGAACTTGGTCTACTTCCGGCACATAATCTTCCCACTAGAGATGATAATTGTCTTGACCACATATTATTAAAAACATCTTGTGCCAGCTTCGTAAATGTTATCCGAACAACCGTTACTGACCACCTTCCCCTACTTTTAAGTATAAATAAAAAATTACAAAAACATAAACCTTTAAAAAGCGTAACTAGGACTGACTGGCCTAAAGCTGTATCCATATTGGAACAAACAGATTTAGTATCTATTTTTGAATCTAATTCTCCTGATCTTATAGCAGAAAATTTGGTAAACATACTTGCTCAAGCTCTAAGTAACAGTTCTAAAACGATTAATCTTCCTAAAAAACAAAGAACTTCTAAACCTTGGATTACCCAAGGTATCCTTCGATGTATCCGCCATAAAGACAAACTGCACAATAAGTGTAGGAAAAACCCTAATGATAAGAATGATTTACTGATCTTTAAAAGATATAAATTATTTTGTGATAAACTTATAGAAAATGCCCGGAATATTCACGATGAATGCTATTTAGAGAGAAGTTTACACGACACTAAAGCCACGTGGAAAGCAATTAAAAGCATTGCACACATGACTAGTGAAAAACATTCCCCAACCGATTTACTTCAAATTAAAAACTCCCCTACAGAATCAGTTGAAGCTATTAATTTACATTTTTCTTGTATTGGTCGTACTTTAGCTGAGACCATAATACGATCGAGAAATCCCTTATTTACAAACCTAGATCACATTGAATCACCTAGTCAGTCCTGTGTTATGCTACCTACTGATGATTATGAAGTTTACAAAACTATTCTTAACCTTAAGTCTGATTCTGCGGTTGGTTGGGACAAAGTGCCATCTAAATTTCTAAAAATTGCGAGTCATGTTATCACACCCACAATTACTCGATTGTTTAATTTGTGTTTAGAACAAGGTAAATTCCCATTAGTTTTCAAGAAGGCCATTGTTCATCCTGTGCACAAGGGTGGGGACCTAAGCTCAGTCAATAATTACAGGCCAATTTCCGTTCTGCCAGCTCTCTCTAAGATCTTTGAAAAACTGCTGAACCGAAGACTTTTGGATTATCTATCAAAACATAAATTGCTTTCGGATCAGCAATTTGGATTTAGAGCTGGCAGATCTACGGAAGACGCTGTGCGTGGTTTATGTCTTGAGGTCGCAGAAGCGCTTGATAAAGGCAAGAAATGTATCGCTGTATTCTTGGATATGGCTAAGGCCTTTGATACTGTATCGGCTCCCATCCTTGTGCACAAATTAGACAGATTTGGAATAAGAGGAACCTGCTTGGAGTTTTTCAAAGATTATCTCTCAAATAGGACACAGAGGGTTAAAATAGGTGTTCACCTGAGCGAGGAGGCCGAAATCTCCTATGGAGTTCCCCAAGGCAGCATAGCTGGGCCAAGCCTCTTCTTGGTCTACATTAATGACCTGTGTGATCTACAGGTTGATAATGCACATATTTACACATACGCTGATGATACAGCCATCGTTTTCCAAGGAGATTCTTGGCCTGAAGTTTATGCGGCAGCTGACGTTGGCATGCAAAAAGTTACTCAGTGGCTTCAAGATAACCTTCTTACTCTCAACATTACAAAGACTAAGTATATTCCTTTTGCTCTGCGCTCAAATAGCAATCCTCCTTCAAATCTGACTATCCGTGTTCATAACTGTAATAACGCTTCGCCTACGTGTTTTTGCCCCTCCATTCAAAGAGTATCACAAATAAAATACTTGGGTGTGATTCTTGACAGCCGTATGTCTTGGTTACCTCATATAGAAATGACCTCATCAAGAGTCAGGAAATTAATATGGATCTTCAAAAAACTGAGGTGTGTGGCTACCCCAGAATTACTTAAATCCACATATATGGCATTATGCCAATCAATATTAACATACTGTATAACTGTCTGGGGAGGTGCCTTTAAAACTCATATTCTGCCTCTTGAAAGAGCGCAGAGATCCGTTCTAAAAGTAATGCTTTTCAAAAGATACAGGTTTCCTACTACTTTGTTATATGAAACTGCTAAGGTCTTGACAGTTCGCCAGTTATACATTCTCCTCATTATTCTATATCAACACACAAAAATTCCATTTGATATTATTCAGGCACACAGAAAACACCGAAAACTTAAAACAATTTCTCTTAGCAACTACATTTACCGAACACAGTTTATTAAAACACAACTATGTTTTGCAGCCCCTTTTCTATATAAAAAAGCTAATAAACAATTACACATTCTAAGTCTTAATAAGTATGACACTAAAATTGCTCTTAATAACTGGCTGCAAACCTTAGATTATGAAAATACAGAAAACCTACTAGTCATACTGAGTTAATTCGTTCCATTTTATAATCTGTTGAGTCTGTGGTTAAAATTGATCTGTTCTATTGATCTATCTGTTTAAAAAAAAAAAAAAAAAACAAAAAAAATTTAACACATTGTATTTCTATGTTTCCATTAAAACTCCTGCTTTCCTAATAAATTCTAACTAATACAAATTAAACTTTTGTACTCCGGTTCTAATTAAAGTGTATCCTTGGTGTTTATAGGAAAGTAGTTAAGTCTATGTTAACTGAATATGAAAGTATACCTAATTTATCTAGGTTTATACATACTAAGGTTGCCTGAAAGAGATTGCTTTTAGCAATAAGGCCGCCACTTGTTCCATTAAGTTTATTAAATTATTTCTGTTTAATTCTTGGTTTGAACAATAAATAGTTAATCAATCAATCTTGTTCAATGAATTAATACTGTACTAAAATATTTATAATTGGGAAAATCTTGATAATTATTGAAATATTGTATGTGATATATTGTTTTTGTGTGCTATTAACAAATTCAAGATTTTTATTAATGTTAGTTCCATTTAAGACAAAATCTAAATTTTACTGCTATTTTTCTGGTCGGCGCACTGAGAGAGAAGTTGTTTACTTACACTCGAGTCGGTAAACTAGAACCGGTTGCCTCCGCAGTCTCGTTTGCATGTGTGCGCTTTGTTTTTACCTAAGTGGGGTGACTCGGGCGACAACCGATCGTCTCTGTTCGCCTACCTACTTGCAATATTGTAAGACCTTTCTTTTGTTATTGCTGAGATTTATTATCGCATTTCGTCCTTTGCCTATGTTTACGAATTATATTAATATAATAGCACAAATTATATAATACCTAATAGATTTAGGCAAAGCATGACAATGTAATTATTCTTAATATTATTTAGGCATTTTCCCATGTGTTGCACTTACTTCCGCAGGAAGTGGTCGGCTCCGGGAAACGGGTTTCCTTGTCCGGAGTCCGACGCATAATTGAATATATTGTTAATTATTATAATTATGAATAAATAAAAATAATTATTATTATTATTAATCTATTAATGTATTCATTCTATGCAGAGTGGTTATGCTAGATCTTTGTTAGTCAATTCGCTCGCGTTCCTTATACCGCGTTATCGCGTTTAACAAAAAGGTGTGACAATACTGTAGGGTATGTATGTACTCATAATTATGTTTTTTTTTACTATGGAGCTCACAACTCGGAAAAAAGCTGTTCCATACATTTTGTCCAAGGTCAATGAACTTTTTCTATAACACAGCTGTTTTTTTTTCTCGATTTCAGGGTTAGCCCTGTAGCAAGTCAGTTTGTCCATAATGATGAGTACATAAATACTCTGAGTACGATCACACCTTTTAGTTAAACATTATATAACAATATTATTACGCTCGGCTATTACACGAAAAGTATATTTTGTTGCCTACATTCCACCCCCTTGTTCCAGAACAATCTCGTTATAGGCAACACAGCTACTTTTACAGATGGTCTGGTCAGCTTACCTTTACAACTCGTAACTTGACCGTCGCGACCAGGGTGAACGGCGCTAACTATGCCCTTAGGTATATGAACAGCATTCCCCTTGCCTTAACTAACCATAATTTTTCCTTTACAGATGAACCATGCTTGTCGTGCTCTCACATACATGCTGGAAGCATTGCCGCGCAGCAGCGGCGCGGTGGCGCTGGCAGTGCCCGCGTTCCTCGACAAACTGCAGGCCATTACGTGCATGGACGTCGCCGAGCAAAGTCTTACAGCTCTAGATATGCTCTCGCGACGTCATTCCAAGGCTATACTGCAAGCGGTGAGCAACTTTATAATTATCTTGCAGCGCTCATGGTCCCCCTTAATACAATACAATACTTTATTGATAACTCAATTGTTACATGTCATTTAAAATTCTGAAAATTATATTGAATTAATTGTTAAATTATATTAACATTATCAAAAATATAAATTAAGTATTAATATTTATAAATTATTATTATTTAATAAAATAATTTCTTCTGATACTTACAATCAGCCTATCTTTATAGGGTCACATACTTCGGGCAACTTTAAATATGCATTATAATAATCCCCACGCTTGGCAGGCGGCTTGGGGATCGCAGAATGTTATCCACCGTTAACGGAGAGGAAGCAGCTGCCCATCCTCCGGAATCACGTTCCAATAAGTAAGAAATTGAATGTTCACATTGTTGTTCCAGCGCGGTGTGTCTGCGTGCCTGATGTACCTGGACTTCTTCTCGATAAACGCGCAAAGAGCGGCGCTCTCCATCACAGCCAACTGCTGCCAGAACCTCACCGCAGACGAGTTCCACCTCGTGAGGGACTCGTTACAACTGCTGGCTAATAGGTAAAATACAACAATTGAAATACATTCTACTAAAAATATGTTTATTAAGATATATTAATTTAGGAAAAAAGCATGTAAAACCATGTGTAGTAGGTAAATAAAATAAATATTAGGGGACATTTATTACACACAGCGCCATCTAGCCCCAAACTAAGCAAAGCTTGTATTATGGAAACCAGATAGCTGATAGAAACAACAATGATGATGATATACACTGATGATATACAATTAGGTAATATCATCAGCCAGAAAACGTCCACTGCTAAACGAAGGCCCTTATAAGATAACCATTCTTCCTTATGTCTTGCCATAATCCCCACGCTTGGGGATCGCATAATGCACGCCTGCGTTAAATGAGAGGACGATGTTACCCGGCCTCCGGTGGTTCTGGATGTAGTTTTAAGACAGTTATACATAGTTGGCGATATACATCTTGTTTATAAAATTTTGGTCTTTTTGGCCAATTACGTGTTTCATATAAAGAACCATCCTTGCCATATAATTAATACTAATTTCCCAATCATACCTTCCATTAGCACATGTTTTAACGTATTCTCAAGTTCCATTGTCGCATCGTTTCAGACTGACACAACAGGACAAGAAGTCAGTAGAGTGTGTGTGCCTCGCGTTCTCCCGCCTCGTCGACAGTTTCCAGCACGACCCGGCGCGACTGCAGGAGATCGCCACACCCGAACTGCTCACCAATCTACAGCAACTGGTAAGGCAAAAAGGGGGATAGATTATAATTAAGAGTTAGATTTTTGACGTGTCAAGGAATAGGCTATAGATGACTGGGTTTTTTTATTATCCTATTAAAACGTGGCCCATAAATATAGCTGATTAATGAAAAGAAAATGAAAATTGATCAAAAATAAGCAACTTGTAAGCATTTTAATATCACGCTAGACAGAGGCGAAACAGCAAATCGTGACGTCACTTCTCTGTACGTCATATAAATTATATTCTGACAAGTAAGGCGTGACGTCATTTTTTGTTTTGTGGGAAAGAGACAGAGTTGTCTCTAACAAAAACTATAAACGCTCATATATCAGAACATTATTAACCGATTTAATTTATTATTTCAATAAACATACTGTATTTACTTAAATTCTTCATCAGAGCTATTGGTTTCAACGATATAAACATGAGTCATCTACCCTATTCCGATGTAGTGTAATCACAGAGTAATAGAAGCAGAGACGTGATTAAAGGATTTTTCTATAGAAGGACGCGTGATCGTGCGGGGAGGTGTAGGGCTCGCGGGACGGGCGCTAGAGTCCGCACATGGAGCTACCATCTAGCGGAATTCAGAATAAGTTTTTGAGAAGTGCTTTATCGAAAAAAGTGGAGAACTCTTATAAACACCAGGTTTCTTACTCTCTCGTCAGATGTCGCTTTCGTAAATTCTAAAGACAAAGGTATTCAAGTTCGTGGGCCGCAAAATGATTTTGCTGCCGCTATCGTTCTTACGCAAGATTAATTTTATTGTCTTCTAAAATGCTATAAGATACGGTTATTAATTAGGATAATATGTTATATCCATCCTGAATTTCACTCAGTTTAACCGTTACATTGTGAGGAATTAACAAACATACACACACTCGCAAACTTTTGCATCGCCTTCACCCCGTATACAGATTATGATATTATGTGTGTAAGTGGACAAGATTATGTTGTATTTTAGGGTATGAGCTTGCTCCATTTCGAATTTCACTCCAATTTGTCAAGAATTTACAGTGTAAAAAAGTAATATGCATAGGTACATATTACATACTCAACATACACACAACATTTTGCATTTATAACAGACGTACACTTTTAGTATATATATAGTTATAGTTCCGGAATGATTGCTACGCGAGGCGAATGTTAGCAGACTGACCGAATAGGCGTGACGTCATGCCTATTTTATCGCAACTACGGTCACAAGTTGCTCAAAACGTTAGCCTATGTGTTATTTTAGAATCTAAACTGTCTACATGCCGAATTTCATGAAAATCGGCACAAACAAGTAACAAACATTCACACACTCACACACACAAACTTCCGCTTTTATAATATTATAGTATTAAACTTGGTTCTGCTCGATTAGGAAATTGTAAAACATTTTATTACAACAGTACATACGGCTCGACTTTTTATTTCAATACCTACATTTAAAAATCACTGTGCGACCCATTCCACTTGAAGGTTGGAAAGGCTTGAACGCTAGAAGGATGACAGGGACGTACTTAGTAATACATAATTATTAATTTCAACCAATTTATAATGCCGCGACTAATAATCAAGGTGAAGTGGGCGTAAGCCGATCATAATCATAACTATCTATGATACACCAAATAGTTTTGTAGGTGATTCTCGTCAGTAGGAGGAATATTTTCTTATTATTTATAGAAGGTTACGTGGACACTAGGGTCCTGGGTTCCTTATGGGTAAGCGTGAACTATCCTAGACCACATCGTTTCTTGACATCAGGCAGGATGTGGTCAAACTCAAACCAATTTCCAATTTAAAAAACTATGCTGTCGGCATGGCTCGCCGGATTTTTATTGCGCAGGTATGCTGCCGGCATCAATAGGCTTTGCTGCGACCATACTGATGGTTTGCGCCGCAAGACCGTCGGATAAGATACCCGCCGGCATACCGCTGGTGGCATAGTGTGTAGTAGTAGTAGTAGTAGTAGTAGTAGTAGTAATAAAACGCATGTTATAAAAAATATATTTTATTAATGTGCAAAGGAAAAAAACGTTTTTATAAAGTTCTATTATTATTTACGAGATATTTACCTTGATCGTATCGGGAGCTTATTTCTCAAAATAATCACGGTAAATATCTCGTAAATAATAATAGAACTTTAGTGAACAACCGTGACAGTTTAAAACAGTGTTTTAACGTTTATATGTTTAAGACGTCCATAGAAATACAATTCACGTCCCAATCAGATTATTATCAGTTCTGTAGTTGTGGAGGTAATTAATTCTTGAGTATGGAGTGGAATGACTAGTTAGAAAAAATTTTTAGTTGCCGGCAAAAATAATTGATTTAGTTAATATTTGCCGGTTAGTTAATGTGTCATTTTCTATAGTCGCAAAGTGCCTAAATCGGATGTCTACATATTTTTCTGCAATGGATTTTGTCAGAAGAACAATGTGGTTTTGTAGAGGAGATTGATCAAACATATGCTTTTCTGATTTGCTAAAATAATTTTCGCCTATTAGCGATGTGAGAGTGTTGGACACTACTTTATGTTTTCTGAAATTAGGAGAATTGAGAGACTGCGATTTTACAGATCGAATGCTGCATTCGGTTCTTATACATATATTTATAACATCTTTTGATGGAATAGTAAGACCTCCTCGATTTTTTACTTTAATCAGATAATGGTCATCTTCGTAGTCATCGGCATGTAAAGCAGAAAGGCAACTTTCACATTTAATTTTGGAATTTAAATACTTGACAACAAAGCCAGCAATATACGCAATTATCTGACGCCGTAAATTATCACTTAGCGTCGCATTTAAGTGTTCATCAAATTCTAACAAAAGATCATCAGGCATGGTATTTGTTTCTATGAATGATTCTGTTTCTGTGATTCGAGAGCGTTCAGATGAAGCATTAATTTTATTTACCGAACTTTCGTTCAAAATTGCTATATCATCTAAAGGAATGCAATTTCCTGTAAACCCCTCTTGAATTTCTGTTGTTATTAGTATTTTTTTATACGCAGATTTGAATTGTCTCGCTGTCGGGTTATTATTAGCGCCACCGCGTGCTCTTAATATTCCAAAAAATAATTCAAGGTGATCTTGAGACATCTTGTGCAACGCGAGTCGTTCTATTTTTTTTTCTTTTTCGACGAGTTTATCGTACAAAAAGATTGCGCTATTGATGCAGGTTAGAAAGCCTACAAAACCAGTTTTGCGGTTAGTTATAGTAATAGGCTTATCTTCATCGGGTACTACTATATGAGTGAGATAGCCTTTAGCATATTCCAAAAACTCCTTCGTTTTCAAAATATTTCCTTCAAATAAGGGTTTTTTGTAATCAAGCTGATACATGTTTCTAGAATTTAGAACATCAAATATGTTATTAACGACTCGAACAAAGTGTATTGTTCCATCCACATTTTCAAATTCAGCGCTATTCATTTCACACACTCGTAGTGCATCGGCTACACTGTTACTAAAAAGTTGACTGGCTAATTTTACTTTCATTTTTTGACGTTCAAAATGTATATGTTTGTTCCTTAATTTGTTCGCAATATGGAGACCTTGAAATTTTTGCAAGTTGTTGAGTTTTACGAGGTAGGACCACTCAATACTATTTCCTTGGTAATCGATAAATCTCTTTCGGTTTTCGAGCGCGTTGCGAACAAGTTTTAACATATGACATGCGTCTAAAAAGACTGCTATGTCATAATTCGCGTTTGGGTGCTCAAAAGTAGTTCGCATTTTTTCAGGTTCCAAAGAGCACCCCAGCTTTTTAAGCATAGCTATATTTGCTGCGCAGCCATCCATTGTCAATGAAATAACATCTACGCCATTTTTGTCACATTTGGACAGGCATTGGCGGACTATTGAAGCCCGTTGCTCTCCAGTCATAGCAGTCATAGAGTGTATGAAAAAAAAGCCCACGGGTAATTTCCACTGTTCAGTCTGACATACAAGCAAAAGAACCAAAGCCTGTGACGCCTTATCCATGTTATCGCTTTGTACTTCATTTAGCCCAAGGTCAACATAGCCATGATATTTATTGCCATCCCATTCAACATGTTTTTTGATAGCCACCTCATCCATCATCAGACTACATAACAAACGTTTGCCCGAAGAATTGGCTTTAAGCTTTAATGTGTTAAATGCTTCTGCTGTGAACCCCGCTTCACCATTAACACTTTCGTACCATTTAGAAATGGTTCTTGGGTGAGGTAAGCAAGTGTCAAATGTTTTTCTAACATATCGGTACGCACTTGGTGAAAAATAATGTAGTGTCAAAGCAAACGAGCGGAGCGCTGGAGAATATTTCTGCCTCAAAGGAACTTTTTTAATTTTAGATATGCGTTGACGCTGAAGTAAGTCTGCCACTTTAACATTTATTGAAGATAAAATTTCAGATTCCTCTCCCAGAATAAGGTTTTTGTTTTCTAATTCTTCAATTAAGGTTGACAATTTCTTGACCTGAAAGTACAAAAATATTACTTTGTACTTTATTATAACTATGCATAATAAAGCACGGTTATAATATATCTGAACAACATCGATCAGGATTCACTGTTTGTTACTGGAATGGCAATATCTCTCTGTAATTAATGTCTGTTGTCTTTTTGAAAACGGTATTTATGTAATAAATACAGATATGACGGGGAAATGTCAGGATATCCACCATCATGGTTCAACATTCTTCAAAATAATTAGCCGAGATTGCAGTTCACAGGTTTATTTCCAACTAGCGATGACAATAATGAAGTTTATTAGTAGGGTTGAATCAATCTCAGATTTAAAACAGTAAAAGCAGGAAACGCGGTAATTTCGTCACAGAGGCCCTTGGGCACGACCGTTATCTCCGACGCCTCAAAGTATTACGTAGTATTTACTTATTCTATGCCTCAAAGCAAAGTGTTCTCTCCACAGCATAGACTACCCATTTCCACCCGCACCATAGACTACCAGCGGATATGATCAAACTCACAGACTATAATCGAATGAGACGAACGATTCGACTCACTCCTGCTCATACCCAATGACTACCTAATCTGTGACGACTTCACCCAAGTGACAAATGACACTTGACGTTTCTGACTAAGACTATTTCATAATCTATGGCGATTTTCGATGTCAACGCTCCGACAGATATATATTTCAAAAAGACCAGATACATTTATTACAGAGATATTTTATTTCAATAAAAGCAGTGAAACGCCGCGTGATGTTGTTTTGATATTTATAATCGTTCCTTCAGTTAAGCGATGGTAGCTCCAAAGACAACAGAATAAAGTAGCTGTTATAGAGCTTGTATTAAAAGATATGCATTTTGTTTAATATAAAGCCACATTACACATTATCATCCTATAACCATAAGCTCAAAACCCCTCATACAAGGCTTTAATATACCGAATGACTTTTTTACCGCAAAATAAACATTAGGGGGACGGTGTGAAATGAAAACTGATTAGGAAAGGAATCTAACACAATCATCCATTTGAAAGAGAGACAAATTTATATTGAATCGACATTATTTTAAATGGACAATTTGAAAACTTATTAAAAGCTATTAAAAAATCTGTAAAAAGTCACGAAGTATAAGTACATATAATATTAAATAGAAGGCGTTAATATTCTCAGCATACACATATTCCAAAAGAATACCTTTACTAAACGCACCTGTGCACTTGTGGTTTTCGGTTTTGAATGCTGTTGTATACTTAGATATTGAGATTGTAGTAAAACTCCAGCCTGAGATTTAATAACACATTTAAGACGATTATACATATACAATAACTTTAAACAATCTTTAAAATGCTACAAGCTATAAAAATATGTACTTATAAATACCTTTTTCTTTAATCGGTGAATTTTTGATCGTAGTCTTCCTATCTCTAATCTGTCTCGATTTGCTTTCGATCGGAGCTGTGCTATTTCATGTTTCAGTCTTTTTTTTCTGGGTGTATCATTGAATATTAAAAATTCTTGTAAACTGCTTGAGCCTTCTGATGATAACATAGGTGCTTGTCTTTTCACCTGTAATGACATATAAAAAAATGTGAAAGCGTGTGTATATACTAAAAAATATTATCACTTCGTCCCGCTGTGATAATTCAGCTGATTTTGATGAAATTTCGAAAGATTCGAGATACCTTACTCCCTGAATTAAAAACGCCGCCTACTTTTTATTTCGGAGTAACTTGCGGTTCCCGGGAAGTAAAATTACGGAACACTGCTAGTTTTGAAATAAAAAAGGTGGGTAAGATTCTTATGGTTGCAACTAACCAAAACATTGAGTCCGAGGCTAGGAAAAGCTCCCTTTCTTATTCTTTTTGAGCCAGTTTTGCTCACTACAAAATCTTCTTTGTGGAAATGAGTTGAACAAATCTTGGAGTCTTTTTGTGGAGTCCAGCCTTCTCGGTTAATTTGCTTGATCCAGGCCTGTTTCAAGCTTTCATCAACTGGAAATCTGGAACATTAATAATAATGTATTTTTTTAAATATTATGAAAATAAAAGTAGGACTCAAATTGACTCTGACACTAAGGTTGGCCGCTCAGCCTATACGAACTTGCTTTTGATTATATGTAGCATGTATAAGTACACATAATTAAAGAAGTTGCGAAATTCTATCACAAATTACGTAATACAACTACTGTCCCTGAGTCCGTCACTGCACCCTTTTTTGCCTTGGCCTTGGTTGAGTTTTGGAACAATCCTACAGATGGCGACCGAAAAATGTTTTAACTAGAACCACTAGTTTAAAAGCCGGAATAAACCAAAAACACATTATATAAAAATAATAAATTTAAGCAAGAATAGTTCATGTAATTTAAAAAGTGCTCTGAAACGTATTTTTTTATGGTTAACGTTAAATAAAGTGGCGCCATCTCTAGAACTAGTTAAAAACACCAAGAAACATTAAATATTTTCTAAAACGAACCTTAGAAAATACAAATAAAGTTACTTACGAATGAAATGAGACGCCATTCATGTCATCAGAGCGTTTGCCGCGATAGTTTTTACATGAAGAAACACAGCAACTCATTTTATATTCACTTTTACCAAGTAAAAACACTAAAAGTCGTACGTGTGTTTTGTAAGCCCGAATGACTGTTACGCGAGGCGAACGCTAGCAGACTGATCAAATAAGTGTGACGTCACACAATCCGTCTACAAAATCCACAGGTCGGCCGCAAGTTCCTCATCACAACTCCCTATCCTCCATGAGTGTAATGGTGTTGTCTATGTATGAAAAGAATCGTTTTATTATCGCCAAGCACAGCTATTGCAACGATATCATTGAGAATTTCGTTGGTGTTCTTTTGCAACTTTTGAAAATCTATCAGAATTCTTTTACAATAGTAATCGTCGTACGTCATTAAATATGCTCCGTACAGCAATTGAATAATGTAATTATCTATAGTTATTATTCTTACATAGATGAACTGAACTGAACTCAAATTTTTATGCCATTTTGACGGATTGTTTGATCATAAGTTATCGATGATCATAGGTCTACGTCGCTGTCGCGTTTTCGCGATTGGATACAATTTTATCACGTTTTGCATGACGCTAATAATATGTTTTAGTGACGTTTGTTTTTCTAGTATAGATCATAGAGATGACTACACATGTAATGAACTATATTTATATGGATTATTGGTACCAATCAATAATCACACGGACAGGCCTCTGTTCCCGCGTGTAGTACTGATACTATGGTACTGTGTTCCTGCAGCTGGTAGTGCAGCCGCCGCTGATATCGGGCGGCACGTTCATCACGGTGCTGCGGCTGCTGTGGGTGATGTGCGCCGCGTGCCCGCAGCTGGCGCTGGCGCTGCACCAGCGCTCCATCGCCGACACCCTGCTGTGCCTGCTCACTGGCTCCACTCTGCACCAGGAGGTATGTATACACTTGACCTAGGATTGCTGCTGAAAGAAGGCCTCCATCTCAGACCGCCACACTGTACGACAACTTTTACAATGTCGTCGGTCCACCTAGCGGGAGGCCACCTACGCTGCGTCTTCCGGTTCGTTGCCAATATTTTTCCACATTTCCTTCTTTTTTTTAGCATTATTCCAGCTTGGTATCTAAGGAAGGCCTGCAGCTTAGCTTTGGCGATTTGGCCATATCCACCACGCTGGCCTAGTTGCGGGTTGGTGGCTTCACATTCCATTGAACTTTTTCTCCGAATGAAAATCCGTACATAAACTCCGAATTGCTCATTGGAACAGGGGGTTTGATCCACGATCTCACGATTTCAACGCAAGCGTTCTCCCGATAGGGCTACAACGGCTTATCGAAGTATTGCACTCGTTAAAACATGACTCGTTTTACGCATGATCCAATAAAACAAGGTCTGCTACTCCGGGAGTGACACTTGCTTACGTCACTCCAGTTGCCACTTTATGGCATCAATATAGGAAATTATAAAATACACAAATCATTTCAATTGTCATTTCGTGTCCGTTCAAGCGAAATGATTCAAGTTAAACACGAATTAACACAGTTTCAACCAAAATCACATAGTTTTATGGGATTCCCACAGGTAATATAAAGAGAACGGGGAGTTATGATTTCACGCTACTGGTCATTTCACGTCGATGACGTAGGCTTGTGTCACCCACGTGACCTTTGTCGCTCGGGAGTGTCATACCTGGCGGAGTATATTATTATACCGTGGGCTTGTCGAAGTATTGCACTTGTTAAAACATGACTCGTTTTACGTACAGCAAGTGGAGCTCCTGCCGCGCTTGCCCCAGGAGCTGTACGAGATAACGTGCCTGATCGGCGAGCTGATGCCGCGGCTGCCCACCAACGGCATCTTCTCCGTCGACTCCAACCTGGACAGGCCGTGGTCGGCCGCTACCGACCGCTCCGCCGCCACCTGGCAATGGAGGGACGACAGGGGTAAATACTTACTGAACTTTACTTATTACCAATTATAAAGTCCTTATTGAAGGACTAAAAAACACGCATTAGTGTAATGCTTTACCTACGTGACGCTTTACCTCCAATTATCGGAATAATTAACGTGTAATAAATCATGCATTAAACAATGCGCTACATGGGTGGCTACACTATCATTTGACTTTGACTATCGCGTAACGTCTAACGACGTTAAAAATGCCTACTGTACTACTACGTACTGGATCAAATGCCGCGCTAAATAATGGCGTTACACGCATGTGAAGCCTTAGCATTATAGAACAAAACAAGTAAAATTAACCCAAACTGCAATGGCAAACTAGCAAATTAAGAGTTCCAATATCCACGTCTTGCATCTATCATCAGATAAGCATAATGCCGATGGCATGAATTTATTATATTGTCATGTAAATTCATTATTCTTGCAGTTTCAATAATATGACAATAAAGGGCATTGTGTTTTTTTTATATGGAAGCTGGCATAGTCCCGATCCGCATTTTTGTTGTAAATGTCACTTCTCACGATTGATCATGATTGATATTTGGGTTAGGGAACACATAAATGACAAAACACAAAATGTCCAGTCCTTGATGTCGTCTAGCCATTCCCGTTGCGTCCTGGGCTTACGATTCCATCGGACGACAAGTTTAGTTACCTCATTTAAAAACCAAAATACTAAACGAATTTCGATATATATGGGACCAACCTCTGAATGATCAACGAAACGAAAAAGGAATCATCAATTCATCGTGTAACAAACAATATCAAACAAAAAACAAATTGAGAACCTCCTTTTTTGAAGTCGTAAAGTTTGTTGTAAAGCAAGTAACATTTGCAGGTGTATGGCGTTCATACTCGTGGGTGGAGAGCCGCGCGCTGGAGGCGGCCGCGGCGGCCGGCGAGGAGGAGGTGTGCCTCACCACGCTGGGCCGCTCCTACACCGTCGACCTCACCGCCATGCAGCAGCTCAACGACCACACGGGCACCGCGCGCTCGGTGCAGCGCCTCGCGCCCGCGCCCACTAACGCCGACCAAACTAATGCCAATACTGCCACGCCAGGTAACACGTCACAAATCAAAAAAAATATTTTAGCAGCTGTTGTGCCAGTGGTTGGCAGGGGAAAAAATGTAGTGTTGTTCTGACAAGTGGTACACATTAAAAAAAACTCTTAAAAAACTATTTATTTATTGGAAAACCAACAGCTGTTGTAACTTATACGTAATTATAAGTAATTAAAAACAGACAGCTAATTATAGATTTTCACGTATACTGACATTGAAGAAAACAAAATAAAGATGAACATAACAAGACGTGCTCTAATAACGCAGTATTGCAGAGAAATATAAAAGGGTCATGTTCTTGCAATATGATTAAAATGTCACTTTATTTATTATCTCGGAATTTCCGATTTCACCCATTATAATTCGAAAAATAAAATTTATTATCTTTTTGAAGTTTTGCCTAAAAGTCGATGCTTGTGTGCTGGCATACAAGCAATTTCACTTGTCTCGATAAAAAATAGAGTCTACATGTGAGTTGATATTGCAGACCCGCGCATCGCGATGGTCCGCAGCAACGGTTCGCTCGTGCGCGCGCTGCTCGCCGTGCTGCACGAGGTGTACTGGAGCTCGGCGGGCGGCGCGGTGCGCTCGCAGGCGCTCAAGGCCATCCTGCGGTGCGTCTACTACGCGGACGCGCCGCTACTCAGACAAGTGCTCAAGATGCAGGTACGTCATCACTACATACTATCAAATGGTCTCATTTTTTTAAAAGTTATTGACATCGCACATTATGCATTCTGCCAGAGTCAAGTTTTTTTAAACTATAATCAAAGCAAATATGTCATGAGTCACAGTCAGTCACACGAAATTAGTCATAGTCGAGTCCAAGTCATGCCCTAGTAAAGTTGTGGCGACTTTACTATGAGCTTCTACGGAGTTTTGAAAACAACACGAAAAGACATGTTTCACCACATTATATCACTTGCCCACACTCGTGCATGTAATTCAACACTCAATGAATAAAACACCACCATTTTTTATCATTAATTCGCGAAAAAACACAAGTTTAAGATAATAATAGAATGAAACGACATGATTTTTCCGTGTTTCCGCCAAAACTCAATGGTCTCATTTATGGTCTACCTTTGTGTGCTTAGTTCTTCTATAATAGATAGATAAATAGAAACTCTTTATTGTGCACATCAAAAATAAAAATAACAATAGAAACAAGTACCTTATGAACTAGCTAATTGTTCTATATACTAATTTCTTTCCAAAGGGTTATTTATGTGTTACACTAATAATAAATGCGAAACTTTGTCGGTATGAATTTGTGTGTGTTTTTGTTACCTCTTCACGCCGAAATGGCTGAACGGATTTGGATGAAACTCGGAATGGAGCTTATTTCTCGGAAGAACATAATATAGGCTACATTTTATCATCATCATCAGCCAGAAGACGTCCACTGCTGGACGGAGGCCTCCGCCTTAATAGAGAGGGGTTGCCATAATGCCTACGCTTGGCAGGCGGCTTGGGGGTCGCAGAATGTTCACCGCCGAGAGGACGCTGCTGCCCGTCCTCCGGTGGTTCTGGATGCAGTTTTAGGACATACCTAGGTCCATCGTTTTTCATCATCACACTTGTGAAACCGCGGAGCGCAGCTAGTAAATATACAATGAGTAACAAAAAGATTCAACTATACTGAAGGGTATGCATGTACTTATCATTATGAACATCTTTTACTATGGGGCCAACCCTGAAATTACGAAAACAATATCAGCTGTTCCATACATTTTGTCCAAGGTCAATAAACTTTTTGTATGGAAAAGCTGTTTTTTTCTCTCGCGATCTGAAGGTTGGCCCCATAGTAAAAGTTGTACCCTTCTGTATTGTGGAACCGTTTTGTTACAGATTATATATAAAAAGTTAGCAAAACTGATCGTAAAATGTAAACATAACTGACCGTAAAATGTGAACAGGTGATATCGTCCCACATCGCGGGCATGATGGCGTCCACGGACCTGCGCATCGTGGTGGGCTCGCTGCAGCTGGCCGAGATCCTGATGCAGCGGCTGCCCGAGGAGATGGCGGTGCAGTTCCGCCGCGAGGGCGTGCTGCACCAGGTGGCGCAGCTGGCTGAGCGCGTGCCCGCCGTGCACCCACCCACCACCAAACTCAAGGTATACTCACTTACTCATCATCATCAGCAGCAGCAGCTTAGACCACCACGCTATACGACAACCTGCCATTTAAAAAGAAACAGCTGTTTCCACCACAACTTTTTTGACCATCGACAAAATGTATGGAACAGCTGGTTTATTTCGCGACTTCGGTGTTGGTCCCATAGGAAAAGTTGTGCATAATGGTAAAGTACAATTACCCTCAAAAAAAGTGAAAAAGGGAAAGAGAGAAAGAAACAAAAAAGGGGGGCGCAATTTTTTTGATGTCTTCCTTTTGCTGCAGGATTGTGATGAATAAACTTCTAATCTAATTTATTCCCACTAAAGTTATTTGAAATTTTGATGGACTAAACTATGCCGCTATATGCATTATTTTAGAGTTTTCGTACTCCTTATGTTATTCATTTACGTCCAAAGTGGCGTTAAAACTGAGCTAAAGTACAAGATGTTTCCTGGCTCATAACTTTCATGTTTTTTTTACTTTTAACTTTTTTATCGATTTACAATCCTAGATAATGAAGAGAAAAAACGATATAATTCTTAGTCTTGGACCTAAAACATTACATAGTGGAGTAATATTACTTCCCCGTTTCTATGGAGAAGTAAGTAAGTAAGTTCGTATAGGCTGAGTGGCCAGCCCAGAGGCCAGTGTCAGAGTTAATGTGCCGCCCGAAGACCTCTGATATGGCTGACGGTTGTTGTCATAGAAACTAGAACAAACAAGAAGTGACCGGCTTGTTTACTCTTAAGTATTGCTTCACGTGTATGTTTTTAGTGACATCGCTCAAGATTCTATTTATTGTATTATTATTTTGTGCTGATATTACAGAATATATATTTTTTATTTTTTCTGTAAAACAAGTTGTATAATGTATCTATGTTGTTCCAGTCGCCAAGCGGCGCCAGCGCTCGGTCCAGCGACGGGTCTTCACCCCCCGCCTCGACGTCTGCCACGTCACTCGAACAAAGCAACCTCTCTCTCGCCTTCTCTGCGTCTGGATCTTTCGTCGCCACTTCTATGCGTGAGTATACTTCTTTTTACGTAGGCATATTACATACCTAATATAACCAATTCTAAAGGTTTCTGTTGACAGATCTAAACTTAAGAGTATTGCAGTCTTTGCCTAATAGATTGAAATGAAATGAAAATGAGATATCCTTATTACAGCATAGACTTATTAAAATAACAACAAAAACAGTATTGCTGTGTGTGATTTCTAGATTAATAGGTACACGTTTTACGTTTATGCAGAGAAAGAAAGAAAAAGAAGAAAAATAAAAAGACAGCATTTTTTTTGTAAGTTTTGATCTGGCAACGAAATATTTTAGAATAGGACAGATTATAGAGGGTAAAATTTCTGAGAACGAAATTACAAAAGTTGAACAAAAATATCATTTTATATCTAAATACGTTTTCATTCTACATTTTTAAGTGTGAAAACTTTTTGGATCAGAATGCTTAAATATATTCATATTTCGTGCAGCTGTTGGTAGCGAGAGCAGTTCGGAGCCGGGACCTGCCTCGGCGTCCACACACCCACAGCTGCCTGCCTCTACTACTGTACACAGGTAATCCTACTTATAATATTATAAATCCGGAAGATTGCCAGCGTGTGTGTATGTTTGTTACTCCTTCACGCTGAAATGGCTGAACGAATTTAGATGACATTTGGTATAGAGGTAGCTCGTGCCCTTAGATTACATAGGCTACATTTTATCCAGAAAGACAGAAGTATTCCCGTGGGATGGCCAACGTGGCTCATATAATGTTTGTGACTCCTTCACGCTGAAACGGCTGAACGAATTTAGATGAAATTTGGTATAGAGGTAAGGACAAGCTTATTGGATTAGAACATAGGCTACTTCTTATCCCAAGAAAATCTCGGGAAGAACCGCGAGGCGCAGATAGTTGTATGATAAAAATAACATATTTATACAATACGCTACGCAATAGTATTATATTTTTATCTGTGGCAACGCAAAATGGCCGGGCTGAAGTTAGCGCAAGTGGAATCGCAGTGAACATAATTTGGTACTAAATGGTTGAGACCGCCCTGAAGAACTAACTTCAGTCCGGCCAACTAAGAACGTGCATATTGTATTTTTGTAAAAATAACATTTAATTTTATTATTAAGCCTTTATAGCTGAACCAAACAATATATAAATAAAACATTTTACATTATTTCAAGCTAACACGTCGTGTTTTCCGGTTTAGTGATTAGCGTGTCATTTAATTTACTTGAATTATATTGTTTGTACAGGTCGGGCAGCCCGCTGCAGCTAGCGGAGATACTGAAGCGCAAGCGCGCCGTGCGGCGGTCGGGCGGCGCGGGCACGCGGCACGCGCGCCGCCGCGACGAGCCTCCTGCGCCCGCGCTGCACGCGCACCACGCGGCGCACGCCTCGCACGCTCCCCACACGCCCTCGCCGCACAGTCAGTATACGTTGCATTTTTTTAAAAAGGAATAATTATGTTCTATGTTTGTTTTTAGTATATTTTAGAGCCAATAATCCGAGCACATTTCTTTAATTGTATTTTTTTAATAACCGGATATTACTGTCCTACAATTCGGGGAACGAAATCATGTACACGGATTATTGGCTATACATTAATAACTGTACATTATTGCGACTGTATGTATATTTTTAATGTTTGTTCAGTATTATTTTTTCGCCAGTCGGTCCACAATTGTGTGGACAAACTAAAAAAATAATTTAATTTTTTTTTGTAATTCGAAGTGGTCCCATAATGTTCTCAAGTCGGATGAACGTTTAAAAACATTGTGTACTTGTTTATCTATGTACGGAATAGGTTTGCGGTTGACCTTGCCTGATCTTAACTAAAGGTGCGGTCAAGAGAGAAATACGCATACCTGAAAGAAACCTGTTTACTCTAGATGTGAAGACACCCTTATTGTAATTTTTGCCGAACACAGACTCCAAGAGAAAGGTTAAAAGGGTAACAACCTTCTATGTGAATAAAAATTCTGGTATCAAAACAGTTTGTTCGTTGGGAATTTATATCCGCCATGCACGGATGGAATTAACGTCGCGTTTATCTGGCCGTCTAACAATCAAAACAAATGCTTTTTATGTTGTTTAATCAACTTCAAAATATAGATGGTAGCGTCCAGGAAAATCAGAAGAGGCACATCTATTTGATCAGACACAAAATTCGTTAATAGATTCTTTTCCATTCATGAACGTTTTGAGCCCCTGGTGACACCACGTGCGATCGGCTCATTTGTCAGGGTTGTTTATGTATGTCAGAATCGTACGCATGGTTGTAAATTTGATTTGGCTCAGTGTGCACTAATGCATGGTTCAATAGAGATGTCTAATCTTTCAATTATGATAGAGGATAATGCAAGCTATAAAAAAATCGCCTTCAAAGAAAATACGCAATAATATCGTTAATAACCAAACTACTAAACCGATTTTGATGAAATTTCTATGGGACCAATCTGAAAGTATATAAGTTCAAATAATAATAAAAACAGTTTACAAATGACGGAAATCTGAGGTACCAAACATAAAAAAATACAACCGATTAGAGAACCTCCTTTTTTGAAGGCGGTTAAAAATAATAACTTCGCCTATTTTTGGCTTCAGTGGAAATTAGGCATTGTTGTATTATATTTTCATAAACATTTCAGGTTCGGGTGTAGCGTTGAGCGCGCGAAGTGCGAGCCGCGCGGCCGGCTCGTCGCGCACGTCTTCGTTCCTGTCGTCCCTGAACCCGTCGCGCTGGGGCCGGTCGCCGCACGCGCACAAGGACTCTGCACTGCTCGCCTCCCCGCACGCGGCGGCCAACCTCACCGTGCAAAACAAGTGAGTCGCACTCGCAGATGATTTCAGCTTCAAATAATTGTTGTATACTTTATGTATTTTATTTTACTTATAATAATAAAAAATAAAGATCAGGGTTAGATCCAAAAGGCAGTAAGCCTTGAAAGGGCGCGCGTTGTCAGGAGATTTCTGACAGACTTGTCGAGGAGAGTTGTCGGCGGCACTCCAGGCATAGGTTTTTTATTCCTTCATTTATACAATAACTGAATAATCATTCAGGAGGACCTGGATTTATGTCCTTAACCTGCATAACCTCCACCGGAGGTCGGGCAGCAGCGTCCTCTCGGTTAACGGTGGTGAGCATTCTGCGTGCGATCCCCACCGCCCTGCCTAGCGTGGGGATTATGACAACCCATTCTTATTAACGGGAAGCTTTCGCCCAGCAGTGGGTATTTTGGCTGATGATGATGATGATTAATGATTGAGGAGTGGTTTTTATCTTGCGCATGAAATCTACACAGTCCATGCTAACGAGCTGTAACGAGCCAGGGCCCTTGGGCACACAAGAATTTGGGGCACCTTTGAAAATAAAAAAAAGACAAAAAAACAAAAAAAACATGTTAATGACAAAAAATACTGATATTTGTGTCTACCTAAAAGTAGAAAAAAATACGCTATTGCATGTGTTGTATCGGCCTTCCGGGCCCCCCGTGGCGTCGGGGCCCTGGGCACGGGCTCCTATGGTATAAAGACGGTACTGGCTATTGTTATAGGGGTTGCTGGTTCTTGTTATACAATGTATGTGAGTGTTTGCAGGGAGAAGGTCCGCGAGTGGATCCAGTGGACGGCGGTGCGGCTGCAGCGCGAGTGGGGCGCGCTGGGCGGCGGCGGCGGCGCGCTCGAGCAGCTGGCGGCGCTGGCGGCCGCGCTGCCGCACGCGCACCACCGCCGCGCCGCGCTGCATCAGTTGCGCGACACGCTCGTGCACCATGACGTCTCACCCTTCGAGGTCACTACCTCTTTCTTTTCTTTCCTCCTACGAGGGTTATGGCGTCGCACTGTGTGCATTTGCCAGTGTCAAGTATTTTTATATTTCAAGTTTTTGATGAATTTCAAGTCAAGATAGTCAGTCAGTCAGTCACACTTAGTAAGTCACAGTCAAATCCAGTAATGCCCTAGTAAAGTCGTGGCAACTTTACTAGGAGCTTCTTCGGAGTTTTGGAAACAACACGAAAAGACACGTTTCACAACATTATATCACTTGCCCACTTTCGTGCGCGTAAATAAGCACTTAATGAATAAAATGCCGCCAATTTTATGCATTAACACTCGAAAAAACATAAGTTTTGGATTTTAATTTAATGCAGTTTATTTTTTTATTTCTTCACCAGGCGTCGCATTTTGTGCATTTGTCTACTCGTAATGCAGATCTTGAGTTACATTCATAATACGGATATGCAAGTGTTTCAATCATTAAAAATAATAGGATAAGTGAAGATTTCAACTGAATCTGATGTTAACATCGAAAAACATATTAGAAATTGGCTGGTAAAGTTTTCTGAAATATAAGCGTTCAAAGTATTTGGCGAGTCATCTGAAAATCCAATCCAATCAATCCATTTCTAGAAAATCACATGGTAGCATAGAATTTATTTGGAATTGTGTACTTTGACGTAATTAGCCACTATAGTGCCCTCCCCGTCTAGCATGAAACTAAAATGTTTATAACTTCGTTATTTGTGCACATATAACAATTTATATTAGATGGATTGTTTTGTTGCAAGTCAGTTTTTCTGAGAGTCAATAAAAAAAAAACATGCATATTATATTGTCAACTGGCATGCAGATCTTAAGTAACATGTTCATAGTTCCTCGAGTGATAGATATGACACTTTTCAGGGTGTGCAAAACGTTCTATTTTACGCGTATTTATATTTTTTCATATTTTTTACTCTGACACTAGGGCTGGCCACTCTGCCTATACGAACTTACTTACTTTTATTGAAGAATTCTAGGAAGTATAATATAAATGTTTTGTTTGGCAGGTGAACCACTCCGGAGTGCTGACCGCCTTGCTCCAGTACCTGACCGGCGACGAGCCGGAGAAGGAGGCGGAGGGCGAGGGCCGCGCGCGGGACCCGGAGGCCGAGGCCGCAGCGCTCGCCGCCTGCGAGGATCGTCTGCGGCTCTTCCTTCACGTGTTCGCAGACATGCCGCTCACACTCGAGTTAGTACGCTCTCCCTCTCTCTCTCTCTTTTCCATGTTGGCATAGCTATTCAAACATTCTGCCAGTGTCAAGTGTTAGTTGTATCAAGCCAACAACAATATTCATCAAAAAATTCACAGTCAAATAAAATCAGTCTCAGTCAAGTCGAATGTAATTTCTCACTAAAGTGGAGGTGACTTTAGGAAAGCTTTAATATAATTTTAGAGGCAACACGACAAGACACGTTACACCGCATGGACATACACCAATGGACTGACTAAATGAGGCCTCTCGCCTGCCCCTAACAGTACCAGTGACAGAATTGTAAACTTATTAACAAAATCCTGCACCGCACTGCACTGCGCTCGTCACTTTGAGAAATTAGATGTCAACCCTTCATCAACATTGCCCTTCAAAACGCAATACAGTAATGTTTGCACATTGCGTTGCGGTTGCTTAACCGGCGAAAGCGAAAAAGGCGGGTACTTTCCCAGGCGGACTCAGCAATAAAGACCACCACTACAAACCGTATTCCTATCACAGAATAAATAATAGTACTTCGTACAGAAAGTTCACTCCGCAAAGGAATTGAAATAAATAAGGACTCTATCTACTAGGCAGTAAAGTAGCAATTCAACTCGCACAGCGCTGGATACCGCTCGCTATATTCACCTAGATATACCGCTCTCTTTCTATCACGTATGCTTAGTTACGTGCGACGAGGCTAGCGTGCGGGCGGCCACTGACCACACCCTTGCATTGTCCTCTCGGATTTGAGCGCCGGCCGAACATACCTAAACTGCGGAGTAGTCCTGTGTCGGTCGGTCATTTTCGGAGATCTCTCGTAACCGACGAGCCAAGTGACCGAGCAAAAAAATTCGATCACAACGTCGTTCATCGGTCTCGAGAACCTACTAATAAAAATAAGGCTTAAGGCAGAGCTTATTGATATAGAGTTGAATTTAGCTAGGTACACAATTTCACCGAGATTGATCGAAGAAAACCGAGACGAAACCGGTTGGTGTTGCATCAATCGCTAGTCATTCATTCGGTCTCGGTCTCTCGGAAGATCGTTATGAATGGCAAGTGCCGCGGATCTTGGGCCGCGCGTGCGTCGATCAATCACGACCCGGGTCTTTAACGATTGAGGGTCGGTCACGCAGAAAGTGCGATTCGATCGTTTTGATTCGATCAATCACGATTGACACAGGACTACTGCGGAGTGACACCCCCCTGTTCCTACCGTAATTGTGTTGCATCAGATTTATATGGTTGTTCTGTTTATTAGCAGCGAATGGGGCGACACGGGCCCGGAGGTGGGCAGCGCGCCCGCGATGGCGGCGCTGGTGGCCAAGGTGAACGCGTGCGTGTCGCACCTGGAGCAGTTCCCGGTGCGCGTGCACGACCTGCCCGCGCGCCCCGCCACTTCCGCGCTCAAGTTCTTCAACACTCACCAGCTTATGGTACGTATAGAGGACCGATATATCTTCATAAGGCCATTTCGCGTAACTGTTGGCGTTTTTAACATAGTCAAAATTAACGTTCCTGTAAAGCGTACGGTTTGAGAATTTTGCTATTTTTAACATTTGCTTACTGTTCAAAACGAACGTTGCGTTGTTAAATGATAATGTATCACTGTTTGTGATTGTCATGTGCAATTTCTGTGCAACTTCTGATGGTTTTGTGCTACACATGCAAGCCTACCATGCCCTGTCGTTTTTTTTATATATCGTGATAAGTATCACAATTTTGATATTTTTGACTAAAAACGGAATTCTGAAACTAAAAAACAGACTCGCGCGCAAAATTACAATGAACTCGAATTCTGTATGTCAAAGACATACAGAACCATCGTCGCGAGGTGTGGCAAATTTAGCAAGTCACGATGGCATTTTAGCTGTTTTTGAGTTACCCGAACGGTGAACGAAAAAAAATCTAAATGCTTACATATAATTATATATTATATAGTTATAGCGTTATTTTAGCCACCAAGGGGCTACGCGAACGGCCCATATATTGAACATATTGAGACGGTCAGACCATACATTGGACCGACCTATGTTCATAGTAAACACGTCACAATCATCAGTGAGGCATCGCTGGATTCACTGAATGAGTTTGTAGTGGGTGCACAACGACTTCATTTCACTTGGCTACCTTGCTGTTTCTGTATCTAATCGGCTGTTTATTTTATTGTATTTTTTTAAATACTGGCCCGTGCTGTAAGCGAGGTAATAAGTAGTGTAGGTACTTATCATCGTATATGATTATATTCGTGTAGAAGTAGTACATGAAGTTCAGTTCATTCCTGAACAGAGAACAACAAAGAGCTAATTCATTCATTCATTCAGTTTCTGGGCTTTTCGTAATTTCCATTTATTTGTTTCGTTTCAGTGTGATCTCAAACGTCATCCGGCGTGCTCCAACCTCAAGCAGTGGAAGGGTGGTGTCGTGCGGATAGACCCCTTAGCATTAGTCCAAGCCATTGAAAGGTATTTTCCATTGTAACTGGTTTTTTTAATTTTATCACTCCGATTGCATCAGCTAATAGTGCATGACAAACTCTTATTTTTGTGCTTGTTTGTTTTCTTATAGCTACAATATAAATCAATGCTTATTTTTTCTATAATGCTAGGGCTTCACCTGCGTGACGCTTTACGTCCAGTTATCGAAATAATTAACGTGCAATAAATGATGCATTAAACAATGCACTACATGGGCGGCCACACTATCATTTGACTTTGAATATCGCCTAACGTCTAGCCTATTAGCGCGTTAACACCCGCCATATCTGCGTACTGTATCAAATACCGCGCTAAATAATGGCATTACACGCAGGTGAAGCCCTAGCATAAGAACTTAATCTACCACTACCAACTAACTCCCATCTAACTTTTTTCTTTTAAATTAGATTAGAAATTCAAATTGGGTCTCAGGTGTGGAATAAAAATATAATGCGGATTTGATAAGATGAAATATTGTAGACTGAAACAGCCTTATATTCTCAGTGATATCAGGCCGATAACTTAAAATGTCCTCGAGGGTTGATATGGGGATGGGTTGAAGGTTATTAACCCACTACAACCCAATTTACTGCTATCCCAGTAATGAGGCGAACAAAACTAAAAACATATTTCATCAATCGAGGAGCTATTTCGAGTTTTTGCAAAACTAATGCACGGCAATTGACATATAAAACTTACATTACTCCATTGTAAATGTGTTATACTAGGCTATTCTTTAAAGGCATTGGTTCTCAATCTATTATCGCCATAAATATCGACAATGACGGAATAGATTCGAAGCGACCTACACTATAAAGCGCAATATAATTTAATGTGTAACATATAGTAGTAATTAATAAATAACGTGTTCTAGATGTTATATTAATTATTTGACATTTTTGTGTATATATTCAGTTAGTTGATTTCTTGGTGTTCTGTTTATTCTATTTATTTCTGGTATTGTGTATTTATTATTGTAAGAATGCACAGCGTACCGTGCGTGATGTCACCTGCCGGTCCCAACAGAAAACCAGCGCTGGTTGTTAGCAACCAGCATTACGCTGAGTTGGGATCGGTTTCGTGACAAACTTATGGGTGCACACTATTTATTATTTAAATTTAATTTGTATAAAATTTTGTGTGTATCTATATTTATGTCCCGAAAAAATAAAAAAATATTGTATTGTATAAAGTGAAAGTAGGCGCGACAAGAGCTTCAAAGAGTATGTGTTGTCAGGTACCTGGCGGCGCGCGGGTACGCGACAGGGCGCGCGCGCTCCGGCTCCGCGGGCGGCGCGCACTCTGACGACGACGCCGCCTCCGACGACGACGTGGAAGACACGCTCGCCTCGCCGCACCACACACACACATCCGAGTCAGTAACAACACATTACACACACATATCATTTATTTTTAGCGAGTTTCGGTTCTAACGAGAAAAATTTTTTTTTTATGGCTGGGTGTTTGACCACAACTCACTTTGGCGACAAATCTTCGACTTAGGGTAGTAGTTAGCCAGCCAAATAATACAAAGTACCCTACCATCGTCCTATGTTTTCCTCTGGAAGCTCAAGCTCATTGTCGGGATTAGAATTCATGCCCTGCGGCGTGTGAATCTATCACGCAAACCATCGACCTAACATAGCTAAAGGCCATACGTTTTACCCAAAATTTTCGCTAAGGCGACCCGCATTCTCCTGTCAGTTCGTAACATGTCCGAAACATCGAGGTAATCGTTTTTTTGTGAGCGATTAAGTCCCGGTGATAAACATGATTGCATTGCATATACGTGTCAAGGCATTATTTTTTTATTATCTAGTGTCATTAGCTTCAGCAGCCGTGTATAGTACCTATGTCCAAGGCCGTCTTAAGCTATGCTGGGGCCCTTGAGCACACAAGAATTTGGGGCCCTTTTGGAAAGTAAAGAAAACTAATTATAAATACAAAAAAATCTTTTTCTACTGGTTTTTTTTTGTCATAAATCGATTTTAACTAAGTCAAAATCAAGACAAATGTTATGGAAATTTTATATTTCTAAAAGAAAAAAGGCAGTTTTACTTGATTTTGTCTTAATTTGGTTTAATAAAATCAACATTATTTTGACTTAAATTTTAAGGCAAAAGTAAGTTTTATTTTCGACCCGGGTGCTCACTGTTACTTTGCCCGAAAATAATGTTTGGGAATAAATGTTAGAGAAAGTGTAGGTCCTTCGGGGCCCCCTGAGGATGGGGGATCTGTGCACGGGCCCCGTGTGCCATTTTGGTAAAGACGGTACTGGCTATGTCGAAGTAAATAAAATGTTTTAATTCCAGCACGGAACACAAGCTCGAGTTCCTGATTGGTGACACCGTGCTGCCGTACAACATGACGGTGTACCAGGCCGTGCGCCAGTTCGGAGAGCAGACTGACAACGACACCGACACTGAGACGCCGCTAGGTGAGTAAACACACACCAAACACTATTAATATTTTAAACCTACTTCAAAAAAGGAGGTTCTCAATTCGACTGTATGTTTTTTTTGTGTGTTTTGTGTTTGTTATGTAATTACTCCGCCAATTATGAATTGATTTTGATGATCCTTTTTTTGTTTCGTATGTGATTTTATCGAAATCGGTTCAGTGGTTTGGTTAGAAATCAAAATATCTGGAAAATATGAAGGTGGTCGAAATAGAAGTCGGTTTTTAAAAAAAAAGCATATGATGGCCATGACTCCCACTGCCTGGACCTGAATATGTTCTAAAACTGCATCCAGAACCACCACTGTGGTTGACGAGTAGCGAGTAGGTGGGCGAGTAGCAGCGTCCTCTCGGTTAACGGTGGTGGACATTCTGCGATCTCCAAGCCAAGCGTGGGCACTGTTTAGCACTGTTTCAAGATGTAAACAACAGTACGTTTATTTTCAGCGAATGCCGGCATCTGGGTGCAGACGCACACGATATACTACCGCGCGGTGGAAGCGAACGAGCAGCCGCGCACCGAGCCCGCCGCCTCGCGCAAGGGCAAGGGCCAGGCCACCAAGATCTCATCTAGGCGCAAACCTGATCTCTTATGGAATGGTACGTCACTACATTAATGAAGATGAGCGACTGTCACCTGTTTTCATCACCAGCCCTTAGACCGCCACACTGCACGACAACCTGTCATGTGCATCCACCGGTTGCCCGCGACTTTTACAATGTCGTCGGTCCACCTAGTGGGGTGGTCTACCTACGCTGCGTCTTCCGGTTCGTGGTTGCCACTCAAGAACCTTTCTTCCCCATCGGTTATCAGTTCTTCGAGCTGTTTTAATGTCTCTCTTAATTACTGGTTTACACTGTTTTTAGTAAAGGTATTAAAAGGTAAGGTCACCGGATACGATCGTAACTATAGTCGGAGTATTTGATTTAATTAAACGTGAGTTTTCCCGTATAAATAAAACATAAAACCTATTACTAAAAATCACGTTAATATTATAAATCCGAAAAGTTGTCGGTATGTGTGTATTTTATTGTTATGTCTTCACGCCAAATCTGATTTGGATGAGAATATAAAGCGGATACAGGCTATTACCCGGAATAACTACATGCCACTTTTTATCACCGTCATCTTCGTTTTTCATCATCACACCGTACTACACATGTAAACTAGGTTAAAATGTTAATTTTAATGTGAAACATACTTAAATTAATACTTTTATCTCCCAATTAAATAATGATACCAAAACGTTAAAAAAGTCAAAATGATTACATTTTAGGAAACTTTAGAAAAACAATGACCGCTGATTGTATGTTATGTTTCCAGAGGGCATCGTTCCACTCCGCGAATCTCCGCTGGTCGGGCTGCTGCGCACGGGCATGGGCGCGGGGGTGGGCGGGGGCGCGGAGGTGAAGGACGCGGCGCTGCCGGCGCTGGCGCTGCTGCGCGCGCTGCACGCCGTGTCGCGCCACTGGCACTCGCTGTACCGCGCCGCCTGCCGCGCCGACCAGCGCCCGCTCGTGCCGCACCACGACTTCATCAACGCTAAGGTACTACTAAACTAACTGCTGGGATATACCTGCATCACTGCCTGTATTGTATTGTGTTGTGCTGCTGCTGCTGCTGCTTCACAGATATATTACACTACCCAATGTCAGCAACGGATCTAAAATTTTTTCGAACCGGGGCAGAAACTTTATAGTGCCCCCCTCCCTTTTTCCTTGATATTAGTGAATTCATATTAGCCTTTATGGGTAATATGAGTAAAATAGGGGCAGCTGAAGTCCTGAAAATTACGGCAGGTCTCAGTAGTCCGATGATGGGACTGATGAGACTGATGAGACTTTTTTGTCTCAGCAGTTGGATGCTACTATCGAATCGGACTACTGAGACCTTTAGTCCGATTAAATAGTTCGAGGATCGGACGTCTGATAATTTGTCGTCACAAAAGTTCGATGATACTAAAAATCAAACTAGTGAGACTTTTAGTTCTTATAGTGCATTTGCACAATATTCACTCGTATCCATGTCGCGTATTTCGATATACATTGTTTTTTGTGTTATGCTTATGTTTGACTTTCGTGTCTCGTGTTACAGCTCGCCGCCAAAGCAAACCGACAATTACAAGATCCACTTGTGATAATGACTGGAAACCTACCGCCGTGGCTCAAGAAGATCGCCTACGCGTGGTAAGTTACATCTACCATTGCTGAACTAATAGGACACCACTATGAATAACTATAACTAATTCCAAGAGCTGCAATGTCAATTTTTCATACTGCAACTACCAATAACTACTAGTAAGTAAAGTCCGCGCAGTCTTAACTAAAATAGAATGTCGTTGCCAACTGCATTATCATTACATTCCGAAGGATGAAAAAATTACTTTAAAAAAACATACTAAAATACCAGTGTCTAGCTATACAATATTAACATTATCGGCCTTACTATAAAACGCCGCTCAAACCTTAGTCACTGTTTAAGATGCTCTGACAACTTCTCGCTAACGTGAAATGTCACGTGCGGGAACAAGACAGAGAAGTTTAAGCAGTGACTAAGTTTGAACGGCGTTTTATAGTAAGGCCGTAAAAGTCTAGCATAACTAATCAGATTTCAAAGTTATTATTTTTCTTATTTTCTCCCTCTCTGTCTCTCTGGTATTCTGTTTTTTTTATTATTCCACAAATCTGGGTGAACATTTTGACTTGGCAACTAATTTAGAAAAAAAAAATTTTTAACGAGCACATTCAACCTTCTAGATGTAGTCCTAACATTCAGTCTTCTTCCTTGTATTATTTCTTTAGTTAAAGTGTAACTTGTAAATGAATTGTAATTCCAGCCCATTCGTGTTCCCGTTCGAATGCCGCCACCTGCTGTTCTACGTGGTGTCGTTCGACCGCGACCGCGCGCTGCAGCGGCTGCTGGAGGCGGGCGGCGAGCGCGGCGCGGCGGCGGGCGGCGCGGCGGCCGGCGCCGACGAGCGCGTGGCGCCGCGCCTCGACCGGCGCAAGCGCACCGTGCAGCGGCACAACGTGCTCCGGCAGGCGGAGCACGTCATGCACGAGTTCGCGCACTCCAAGGCGCTGCTTGAGATACAGTACGAGAACGAAGTGGGCACCGGACTCGGACCCACCTTGGAATTCTACGCGCTAGTCTCACAGGTACGCACTATACTATGATTTAATTTATGCGCAGAAGCGAACTAGGAGTCTTAGCCGCTCTAGATCGTGCAGTACTGGTCGCCTCCTTTCTTGTGTCGTTTCTAATCGTTATGTGTTTAGCCACCACTAATAAGTAGCATTTATGGCAGCTCTAGATAAGCGTTAATGGAAATCCACCTCTGGTTAGACGCCTTTGCAAGTTACATAGTTTCCGCATCATTGCACAAATCTGCAATGAATGTTTAGCTGTCCGGCGTCCAACAACGTACGTACAACGACCGCTATATTTATCTGGTGTTTCACGGGGAAATAGTCAGGAAAGGTATTCATAGAAATCTTATAAAATAGGGTGCCGCTCGTAGAGAGAGAAACCAATAGAGGAAGTGACATATTTCTGCCTCACTCGCACAATAAAGAGACACCTATACACGGGATAAATGTATCGGAAGAGACACAGCAACACCAGTTTTAGTCCCTCACAGCGTGCCGGTTTTTTCAAGGTCGGCCACTCAAGTGGCGAAACAAACTTTGACAGTTCGACATATATCGTATGTATCTTGTCAGCTTGCCAGCTTGCATTACGCACACATTGTCATAGTATTTTGTCTCAGTCGAGGTAACACAGTTCCTTCGTCTATTAGCTACTCCGTCTACGGTGCTGCTAAAAGCTGAGGTATGCTCAAGCGTCCCTTGTCAAAGATTGCTTTTTGTATCTGACCCTCGCCTCAACCGCATAACGAAAGTCTCTTTCTGTAACTCATACAATGTGTAACAAAAAGGTTCAACAATATTGAAGGGTATGTATGTACCCATCATTATGGACAACTTTTATTATGGGGCCAACCTTGAAATCGCGAAAGAAATATCAACTGTTCCATATATTTTGTCCAGGATCAATGAACCTTTTTGTATGGAACAGCTGTTTTTTTTTCGTTATTTCAGGGTAGGCCCCGTAGTAAAAGTTGTTCATAATGACGAGTACAAACATACCCTTCAGTATTGTTGAACCTTTTTGTTCCACGTTGTATACTCGTGAGGGGATAACGTCGCAACTAGTTTTTGTTGTAACTGCTATGTTCAACTGGCCTTACCATGGGGAAGTAAAATTACCTTATGCTCTAACTGATAAAATACTATTGCTGCAATTTGCAGAGTACTTTGAGAGATTTGATCTCAATCTACCTTGACCTTCTCGCATCGAATAGAGGTTATCCAGTTGGTTATTGCGACGTACGTGGTGTATGTGCAGGAGCTGCAGCGCGCCGACCTGGACCTGTGGCACGGCAGCGAGAACTTCAAGCAGAAGCCGACGTCGTTCGGCGGCGAGATCGTGAAGAGCCAGCCGCCCGCCGTCACCGAGCTCGCCTCCTCCGTGCGCGACGCGCTCAGCCTCGACGACGAGCGCTCGCCCGAGCCCTCCGACCTAGAGAAGGTACTTAATATCCTCTTCGGTATTCGATGATATCGCGATCCGAGCTAAAAAAAAGGAAAGATATTTATTCTCTGTGGTTTTTTTTTCTTAGTTATTGGCATCGCACGTTGTACATTTTGCCAGTGTCAAGTTTATGAATTTGCAAGGCTTTATATTAAAATCTGTTAGTTATAGGTATACGTGCGCGCCCGGCTGCGACCAGCGCGTGGATTGGTAGTCGATTACACCGCTTGTTCACTAGCTGTCGTGTTATTATATCCGCCCCGAGCGTCTTACTAACAAAATCAAGTCAAATATGTCATGAAATCACAGTTAGTCACAAGAAATTAGTCATAGTCGAGTCCAAGTCATGCCCTAGTAAAGTTGTGGCGACTTTACTATGAGCATCTACGGAGTTTTGAAAACAACACGAAAAGACATGTTTCACCACATTATATCACTTGCCCACACTCGTGCATGTAATTCAATACTCAATGAATAAAACACCACCATTTTTAATCATTAATACGCGAATAAACACAAGTTTAAGAAAATAATAGAATACAACGACATGATTTTTCCGTGCTCCCGCCAAAACTCCTGCTCTGTGGTTATGATGCTGGCAACCCTGATTTGACTAATACACGGACTCTTTGGAATATTTTCAATACTGTGTCTCAATACAAACTGGGTGTCTTCAAGCCGCGAGTGAATCAGTTTATCCTAAGCAACCGTGCTCCGTCGCAATTCGCCCTCCTCGGCAGCCAGGCCTGCTGCTACGGCTTTTATGGGACAGTCTGTCGATTTTCTACTGTAGCGCTCGGCTCGTTGACATCAACGGATCCCGCCGGCTACGCGCACTCCTCATCACTTCAGTATAACGACACTGTACTATACAAATACAGTACAAATCAGCTTGTACTGAATTATAGGAATTTTTATTAATTATAGGTTTTTTTGTAGTGGTAGGACTCCACTGCAGAGTCCGACTGGGGAAGTACCACACCTTTGTCAGTTATTCAACCGCCAAGCAGTAGTGTGCAAGCATTACTGTGTTCCGGTTTGAAGGGCAATGTTACCAGAGAAATGACTGGTTATGATGAGATTTAACATCTAATATCTCAGGGTGACGAGCGCAGTGCAGTGCGGTGCAGGATTGTGTTCGCAAGTTCATAATTCTAGCACTGCTACTGTTAGTGGCAGGCGTGACGCTTACCACCAGGCGAACGTCTTGTTCGTCTCGTCACTTGAAAGTATAAAAAAAAAAAACTTCAGCCATATTTAACCGCTTTTTCTACGGGCGGAAGTGAGTCTTCTGTACGTAGTACTATTATGGTTTCCATAGTTACAATATTATCGTGTAATGTTCTTAGGAGACGTCGATCCCGGTGCCGGGGCCGGACGCGACGTACGTGACGTGGCCGTGCGGCCTGTTCCCGGCGGCGGTGGGCCGCAACGTGCGCGCCTCGCACCTCTCCCGGGTCAAGGCCAAGTTCCGCTTCCTCGGCAAATTCATGGCCAAGGCCGTCATGGACAGCAGGATGGTGAGTACGCACACTATCACTATACATATTCCAATTGTGTAACCCTGTCTTATAAAGCTACAATATAGGTCGCGTCATGTAAAAAGAAGGAAGAAAGTAGAGGGGGTGTTTGCGCATGTGTACACTTGCGCACAAAAGTACTAGGCCTATTGTTATAAATAATTATTAATTAGCCTTTTGCTCGCAGCTTCGTATATTGGTTATGGCTAGGTACCACCTCATACCACCAAATAGACCGATAAATCGCCTACTGCGCAGCTTAACCGCCAGCGTTACAGTAACAAGCTTACAATTGTACTGGCTTCTTGTACCAGTAACTACAAGTTACCAGTTACAGGCTACCGGTTTGTCTCTTATAAACAAGTGCTTGTACTTGTAGTTTGTACATTGGTTGTCTTGTAGCTTTAGAAAACGCCGTAGTCAATATTTTTTGCGGTGTTGCCAGTTTTTCACTACAAGTACAAAAACTTGTAGCTTTATAAAACAGGGCCCTGGTGTAGACCCAGACCGAAGACAAGAAAATATTTTATTCACAAATAATTGTTCGTTCGAGATGGGCAACTGCTCGATTCTAGTTGTATTTTCTTCTGTTTTTTAGGCATAAGCCTTTATTAATTACAAAGACTACTAAGCCTACTACACAACAAAAAACAAAAGGATTGTATCCAGACCGATGAATGTATAGTGATCCAAATGCTCAAACCCACTACTAGTCGGCAGCGTACTTGCTTCCACTTGCTATCGATTTTCAACCATATCATTTGAACCGTTACAGCATGAAACAGCAACAAACATAAATTCAAATACATTTATCGAGCAGAAGTTTTAATTAACAAAGTGTATTAATAAATCCATTGGCACTAAACAAGTACTATTACTGTGTTTCGGAAACCAATGGCTTCTCCCAAATATGAGACTTTATAAAGTAAATGCCAATAGAACAAAATACAAAGCAACACACACTGACACGCAGATGTTGTACATTTAAATATAACTATACCGACTTAACGGGCAATGGCGAGAGCTATGCTCGGAGTTACTTTGCGCGATAAAATCAGGAACGAGGATATTCGCCAAAGAACCAAAGTCACCGACATAGCTCGCAGGGTCTGCAAGTTGAAATGGCAATGGGCAGGCCACATCGCTCGAAGAACTGATAACCGATGGGGAACAAAGGTTCTTAAGTGGCGACCGCGAACCGGAAGACGCAGCGTAGGTAGACCTCACACTAGGTGGACCGGTGGATGCAAATGGCAGGTTGTCGTACAGTGTGGCGGTCTAAGGGGAAGACCTTCGTTCAGCAGTGGGCGTCTCCGGGCTGATGATGATACAGACTTAACAAAAATATGAATATCATGCACATATTTACGTGTGTGGTAATAAATGTGTTCGCTTGTGTGTGTGTGTAGGTGGACATCCCGCTGTCGACGTCGATGTACCGCTGGGTGGTGGGCGAGCAGCGCTGGCTGTCGCTGTCGGACGTGCGGCACGTGGCGCCCGAGCTGTGGCGCTCGCTGTGCCGCCTGCGGCGCGTGGCGGAGCGCGCGCGCACCCTCGCCGCCGACCCCAGGCACACGCCCGAACAGCGCACGCAGATGGTACGCACAAGCACTAGCCAAAGCTAGCTAAGCCTAGCGGGAACATTTTCACACACTAAATTGTACTGACTGTTTTTTGTAGTGGTAGGGTAGGACTCTATTGCTGAATCCGCCTGGGGAAGTTCACACCTTTGCCAGTTATTCAAGTGCGAAGCAGTAGTTTGCAAGCATTTCTGTGGTTCGGTGTGAAGGGCAATGTTAACAGATAAATTACTGGGCATGAAGAGATGTGACATCTAATGTATCAGGGTGACGAGTGCGGTGTTATGTGCCGCAGGATTTTTGTTCACAATTCTGGAACTGCTACTGTTTATGGACAGGCGTAATACTTTCCACCAGGCGAACGTCTCACTCTATCGTCACTCCATTGCATTTAAAAAAAGTGAAACGTACAAACAAAAGGCCGCTTCTAAATGTTGGCGCCCGGACAAATATTCCAATTGTTCCACCCCGTCAGCGGGACCACCGGTTATGTCCGAAAACTGCATCCAGAACCACCTGAGGACGGACAGCAGCGTCCTGTCGGTTAACGGTGGTGAGCATTAACTGCGATCCTCAAGCCACTTGCCAAGCGTGGGGATTATGGTAACCCCTCCAGCAGTGGACGTCTTCTGGCTGAAGACGAACAGCGGGTCTTGCTTCAATCAAACCAATACACTGCGTCCTCTTGCGCACTCATCTAATCTTAAATGGCCTGTTCCCCACTAGGGAAACGCAAGTAAACGAATGACGCAGTTCATGTATTCATTGAGTAACCCCCCCAACCCGAAATCAGCCCGTCCTACGTGGGTTATATACACTGACTGGGAGAGTCAGCTACCCTGCCAACACAGATTCTTGAAGTATAATACAAATTTCAACGTCTCTGGCGTTAATACTCTTCTATTTCTTTCTGCTGCACTGACGGTATAACGAACATTCCGTGGCCCAAAACCTTGTTTGTCACAGTGTGTGTGTCCTGTTCCAGATAAGCGCCCTGGAGCTGGACGGGTGCCCGATCGAGGAGCTGGGGCTGGACTTCATCCTGCCGGGCGACGGGTGCACGGAGCTGCGGCGCGGCGGGCGCGACCTGCCCGTCACCGCGCACAACCTGCACAACTACATCGACCTGGTCACGCACTGGCTGCTCTATGAAGGTATACCCACTGAAGGGAGAAGTGAATAGAACGGAAATGTGACGGGCCGCGCTAGCCGGCATTAAGTGTAAATGCGCTTAATGTCAATTCTACCAATATACATGTTATTTGAACTGAATACTCAAAAAGACAATTTAAATAGTCGCGTAGGAAACCAAACCATATTGCATCGTAATTAGATCAATTTTAATCTGTTGCAAAATGGCATTTCTAGCGTTTTACTTCAAATGAAATGAATTACCAATGATTGGCATTTTTTCGTCGTAGTGACTATACGATTATGTGTAAAGCTGACGACAGCGGTTTTCCATACAATTCCTTTACAACATTGTTTTGAAAGCCGTTCTACCAAGAAGTAGGGCTTTCGCTTTTCTGTGGGTATACTATATACCTATCGTCCATATACCAAAAACCAGTAGGAAACAGTTTGATCCCACTTTCATAGTTTGAACTGCTAAACAGACATGTGTTGCCCGAGTGAGTATTTCCCGATACATTCTTATCTCTTTTACGAGTGCGTCTCATTCCTTATTACCATATATAATAATTTTTAATTCACTGTTATCGGAAACCAAATAATTAACTTGGTATTTTATTGTATTTACAGGTGTAACCAAACAAATGGAAGCATTCAGAGAAGGATTCGAATCAGTATTCCCCCTAAACAACCTCAAAATTTTTTACCCGGAAGAATTGGAACAAGTTTTCTGTGGAAGTCCATCTGGTAAGTGATAAATTCAAATTCAAATCCATCTATTTCGAATAATTTTCAAAAAATTTGTTTTTTCGATATTTTTAAAATCTGTAATCTTTGAGTAAATACTACAATACTTATATTTACACAAAAAAAGACACGTGAAGGTTTTGTCTTATTAAAAACGTTCTATAACTATTGCTATAAACCTTGTTGGATAAATGCCAAAAAGCCAAAGGCGTTTGATGCAAATAGATAAACCAATACCTAACGTAATATTTTAATACTATTTCTATACACCGATATGGTACACATGTGAATGTGAATATTCAGTTTTTATACAATGTGTAACAAAAAGGTTCAACAATACTGAAGGGTATAAGTACTTGTCTACAAACACAGTAGTTACAGCAGGAAAAAAAAAGGAAGCCAAAGTTACATATTCTATAGGCTTCATACTTTCGATTGCTATTAAATTTATTCGTTTAACCCATGTGTGCAATATTAAATAAAAAAAATTGTTTTTGTTTTTTTAATCATAGCCTAGCCAGGTTTTTTTTAAGCCAACCCTCTCCCGATGCTTTTTCTAACATACTTAATTTGATAACAAACCATTTTCATCGACTGAACAGATGAGTGAAGGTTGTTGTTCTTCAGAACTTAGACTATTAGTTCTTTATTTTGACTATCATTTACTTTTGAAGTTTAATATTAATATTATTACAGTTTTTGTATGTACACAATTTTTTGAATTGTGATCCCGGACATAACTTTCTATGTTGTTATACGTATATTAGGTATTTACCTATGAAATTGCCGTTTTGTATGGAATAAGTGAAAGTACTTATTTTAAAATTTTAAAACAAAGTAATCACCCATGCAATCGACGCATCTTTGCCAACGAATTGGCAGTTTATTGATGCCCTTCTTGTAAAAATCAGCTGGACGCAACAAACTCTTCAAAGGCATTTTGTACTGCCTCTCGGGAATTGAATTTTTTACCCACTAAAAAAGTTGTCTAAATTTTGGAAAAAGTAATAGTCGGTAGGTGCAAGGTCTGTATGGCGTAGTATGGTGAGTATGGCGGATGAGGGAGAGCTTCCAACCCCAGCTCTTGCAGCTTGGAGACTGTCTGTTGCGCGGTATGGGGTCGCGCGTTGTCGTGAAGGAGCAGTGGGGACGACCGATTGACCAAAGCTGGTTGCCGATGTGCAAGCTTCTCCATCATTGTCTCCAGTTCTTCACAGTACACATTTGCAGTAATGCTCATGACGTTTTGTAAAAAGCTGTGGTGAATCACACCCGCACTAGACCACCAAACAGTGACCATGACCTGTTTAGGGGTCATTTTTGGTTTAGGGCATTGTTCAAATGTAATGAAAATACAACGCTAATCAATAAACAAAAGACTGAGTTTGTAGAATGAAGAATGTCATGTTTTTAAGACAAAATTAATTTGAATTCACAATACAAAGCTATTCCAACCTTAATTTTTCTATTTGAAATTACCAGTACTGAAGAACGGCAATTTCATAGGTAAAGACCTATTATTTAATTATTTATGATCGTAATTTGTATTGTGTGCAAATAAAATAAGAAATGTTTGGTGTTGCGTGTCAGGCGGTCGCGAGCAGCGGTGGGAGGCGCGCCTGCTGGGAGAGTGCATCCGGCCCGACCACGGGTTCACGGCGGAGTCGCGCGCCATCCGCATGCTGATCGACATCCTCGCGTCCTACTCGCGCGACGAGCAGCGGCTCTTCCTGCAGTTCGTCACCGGGAGCCCGCGCCTGCCCACTGGAGGTACCGCCGACCATTACATACTGATACCATACGTATAGACTAACCGTTTTATGCATAAAACACTAAAACGTATTACAAGCCTATTTTAGTTAAAAAGTTTTTATTTTTCTTTTTTAAACTCAATTCGTAATTCGAAAGAAATTGACAAAACACTTTTTTAATTAAAATAGGTTTTAGTGTTCTATACATAAGACTGTAATAAAACTAGGTAGTACCGAAACTGGTCGTGAAGAATGTGCAGAAATCACTCGCCCTTACGCGCTAGCTGAGTAAGAACGGCTGCGACAATATGGCCGCGTTGTAGCTGGGAATTTGACGCGCTGACATCCCTATTATTTCGCGTAAGAGGCGTGACATTAATAAAATAAACGCTTAGATTAGTTTCACTTTTAACTAAACTAGCCATGTAATAAATTATTGAACTCCCTCCATTTGAAATTTTGTAAATATTTTTGTAATTTCGAGCTAATGTGATAATAGAGCTAGAAGGTGGATAACTGTTGTGGCGCAACTCTTCCGCAACTCTTCAATTTGGAAACCCATTGAGTTTGGATTCATTTCATTTGTATTGTAGAGTCCTGTGAATTACACTAGTAAAAAAACATATTTTTTTTTATAACTATAAATATTATCATCATTAACAAAGTGTAAAGAAGACCAACTTACAATAGTTATTTTAACGTAATAATGTGTTATGTGCAGGTTTCAAAGCGCTGAACCCGCCGCTGACGGTGGTGCGCAAGTCGCTGGAGTCGTCGCTGGACCCGGACGAGTACCTGCCCTCTGTGATGACGTGCGTCAACTACCTGAAGCTGCCCGACTACAGCAGCGCCGAGGTGATGCGCGCCAAGCTGCGCCTCGCCGCGTCCGAGGGCCAGCACTCCTTCCACCTGTCGTGAGCGCCCGGCACGCCCCGCCGTGCGCACGCGACGACGCGGACAATCAAACATATAAAAGTGTTATATTCGAAATGCGTGTCTCACGACCGCTGTTTGTGTGCAATCAGAGTGAATTATTACAATGTGACGGACACTAAAAGTGCTGTGCGTTCTATAGTTTTGTTTTCATAGGTTTTTTTAGTTTACAGAAATATGTTTATATTATATTTTGGTGTTAATTTAATGTGATAGCTTTGTATATTTACTTTATCATTAGTTTAGAGAGACACTCTCGTAGGGTGGTGTGTGTGCAATGTGGAATTGGAGCGAGTGGTGCGTCTGCGTTCCGCACGGTGCCGCTAGGCTGTCCGGTGCCACCGCCATTGTTATATAAACGATAATATTACTATACATAGTCTTAAAGTGCGCGTCCATATATGCTGTTCTCATATTCTACCAGATTTTTTCTCAATTATGAATTGTGGTAATTTAATTCATTTAGTATGGACTGGCACATCTACATAAGCTGTTTCAATAAGGACCACAAAAAAATCTCCCTCGAGAGTCCTTTGAATTATAATAGCATTTATTACCAAATGGTGTTTTGATTAACATATAAGTATCATAAAAGAGTAAAAAGTGCAAAAATTAATATGTAACAATTTCAATAAAACCGTGTAAACTTATTGATTAAATATGATTTTCTTCTTATCCCAATTCTCAATTACTATTAGAAAGGCAAGACCGATGTCAAGAATATTACAATGGCATCCATCCAGTGATCACATTCCACCTGAAGATATTAAAATAATGTAGGTACGTACTGCAGTATATCAATTGGGCTGCTAATATAGCACCAAATTGTACATCAAGCTAGTATCAGATCATCATGGACATAATGGACCCCCCCTGCCTTAAAATGTTTGACCAGTAATGCCCAGAGAGTAGCCCAAATTATAAAGCGAACGGTAATATACCTCCATGACCCTCACATGGAAATAATATTCACAGGATCTTTTTAAATCACATAAACTCTGTCCTTTATGTTTATAGCTTTTTGACAGCTCATGAAAATTTGACGACATAACATTGTGAAGCGCTAGCAAATTACATCCCGCAGAAATAAATTCGTTTGATTACAAGGCAAGCTTAGCTTTGCAAGGTTACGTCGGCGTAACATTGTAATAAACGAAAACTATTCGATGCGCGTTTATACGCTATCGACTGAAGGTACTGCGGGCAGTACCTCTACCATGACTTGCTGTCGAAAACTTACTTCAGTCGATAGCGTATAAACGCGCATCGAATAGTTTTCGATTAAACTCGTACCATGAGTTACGTGAGCGTTTACTTACTCGCTAGTTTACTTTATAAAAATTATAAATTAATTATTATAATTATAATTTTAAATAAAGTGAAATAACTTCGAACGATTGTAAGCCAGTGTTTTATAGAAATACTTCGTTTCAACTGCATAAGTGTTGAAGTGGATTTCCAAAAATCATTCTCATGCCAGCTTGAAAATTCCCTTGTTCGCGTCGTTCGACTTCATACACAGCCGCCTCTAACATATTCCGTGCTAAGTTACTTCTTTCGCCAAAATAACACTCAAAATTAAATAAACTTTCACAATAAATGCTGCGTTCCGTAATGCGCTAAAAGTGATAATATCGCGAATCCGACCAAAGTCAGAAGTATTACTCAACCAAATCAAAGCCCTTATATTTTGTGACTATTTAATTTGGTAAATAATATCGTAATGCGCTAAAAGTGATAATATCGCGAATCCGACCAAATTTAATAGTCACAAAGCACAAGGGCTTTGATTTGATTGAGAAATACTTCTGACTTTGGTCGGATTTGCGATATTATCATTTTTAGCGCATTACGGAACGCAGCATAGATTCGATAGGTTTTTTACGTAGTGACTCATACTACCGATTTTTAGTTCTTAAGGTGACCGCTAGTGGCGCTGTACAATTCGCCATAGAAATATTTTACGCCTTCGCTAGCGAGTAAATTGTTGAAAACTCATGGTAGAGACACAGGTAAGGAATGTGCCCAATTCAAGAAAGTGTTCAATCTGCGAAAGTAGCGGTTTTACAAAGGTAGACAATTAAGTGTCGACCCGTAACTGGACTTAAAGAGGCAATGCTAGATCAAACTAGACGCTCTCTACAAAGTTATGTTGTCAACTTTGCATGAGCTGTCAAAAATCGAGAATGTCGAGATTAACCCAATGGACAAAGTATAGCTTGTAATACGGATGCAATTTACTGGACTCATAGCTTGGTATGTTTAGGTATCATGAAATAGCTGCTGCAATCAAATCCCAATTAAAGCCTGTTTTACTAAAACTTATCGATTCCTTTTGGATTCGGGCAGCCCAGACTTCAAACATGTTTGAAAATGAATCTTAAGCTTTCGCGATTTGATCGCATAATTATGTTTATCACCGGGACTTAGAGTGGTCGCACATTAATTGAGCACGGCACCCGACAGGCGCCGGACTGACCGAAACACACTGCGCACAGTTAACTGGTGCGGTGCCTAGTACAAAATGTATGCACGGAGCGCCTTCGGGCGAAACCGGACGGTTTTTCTATCGGTGTTTCTCGTCGTATGCGGCCGGCCTTAATCGCGCACCAAAAACGAAACGTCAAGGTAATAAAAAAAAAAAATTGGTGTGCAAAGTCTCGGTCTAGTTAAATGCTCAATGAGTCCCGGTGATAAACATAATTATGTTTTAAAATGATGTTAAATTGCACAATTCCAAGTACTGAACATTGCATCTGTGAGGGTGATTAAATAATAGGGGAAAGTAGCTCTTATAAACATAACTGTAATATAAACAAAATAACTTTGGAACGCTTATACATTTATTGCAATGATAAAAAACCACCAACTATTACATAAATAATAAATTCACTACCAAACAAAGATAATATAATACTAGTACTACTAAATGATCAAATGTTTCTATATTTTTTCAATACATTTTAAAACTTTTTGGACAACCACGGAGGAAGGAACGGAGTTGTGATGAGCAACTAGCTGCACTCTCAATTGTACGTCTAGTTTAGGCAGAGCGTCCGCCTTGCATAGAGTCATTTAGGCTACCTTAAGTGATGTACTGTTTTAATATTTGAACTAAGGAATCTGCATGATTTCTATAGGGGTCTATACTATTTTAATAATAGCATTTCTCATACAACTTTTCCTGTTCACCAGTGTGTTGACAAGAATGGGTGGAGTTTAACAAACTGCCGTATAACCACACGCATCATTCTATGAATTTAAGATTCTTCGATCACAGATCTGTTCCTTACTCTGTAGGGACAAGGGATTATTATTGATTGAATAATAAATAATTCTAAAATATGTCTATAGGTGCCTAATGCTATAGTCTACAAATACATTACTTTCTTATTTCATAAAAGTCATATAGACTTAGAACTTGTAATATTACATGAATTTACATGTGATAAAGAAACACCATCTACGAGGGCGGCACTGAAAATTTCGGGAATCAAGGAAGTGACACAACATTACTATTTAAAAATATATTTATTGCTTTTCGAAGTATTCTCCGCGACATTTGACACATTTTGCCATACGATGGAACCAATCATTGAAGCAACCATTCCATTCGGAAGTTGGGGTCTCCAAAATGGCCGTTTTGTAGGCGTCCACAGCTTCTTCAGGTGATGAAAATCTCTGTCCAAGCAATTTATTCTTTATTTTAGGGAAAGTATAGAAATCATTAGGGCTTAGGTCGGGGCTGTACGGCGGACGGTCTAATAATTCTATGTTTTCTTGCTCTAAAAACTCTTTTGTTCTGTGCGCGGTGTGAGAACTCGCATTATCGTGATGGAGGATGATGCGGCGGTTGCAGTTCTCTTTACGGAGTTCAGAAACGACCTGTGGCAAACAAATGCTAGCATACCATTCTGCATTAACCGTTCTTTGTCCCTCAAGAGGAATAGTCGTAACATGGCCGGTTTTGGAGACAAACGTGGCCACCATTTTTTTTGCAACACTCCGTGAACGAACAATTTTTGTTGGCTTTAACTAATTTTCGAACACCCAAACTCGTGACTGGTTTTTTGTTTCGGGTTCGTACGCGTATATCCAGGATTCGTCACCTGATACGATGTTGTATACAGCATTTGAAGATCCTGCGTGGAATCTTTCGAGAGTTCTGACGCACCAAGTAACGCGAGCCGCTTTTTGCTCTTCACAGAGCGAATGCGGTATCCATCGGGAAAACAACTTTTTTACACCTAATTGTTCATGCAAGATTATTTGTATTTGACTCATGCCAATGTCTAAAGTTGCCTGAATTTCGCGGTATGTCACATGTCGATCTTCCTCAATCAGCTTACGCACAGCATCAACGTTTTCTTGGGTGACTGCAGTTTTTGGACGACCTTGACGGGGATCATCACTGAGCTTGACACGTCCACGTTGAAATTCAGCAAACCAGCGATAAATTGTGGTTTTGGATGGGGTTTCATCACCAAATGCAGAAATCATCCGGTCAACACACTGTTTTTGTGTTAAACCACTTCGAAAGTCATAATAAATCATCGCTCTTGAAATTTCTCGAGTCAATTCCATTTTCTCAACGACTAAACAAGTTTGACAAAACCTTGTGACAAGACCGAGAATCTTTTTTTATATAAATAAATGGTATTCGATTTTAAAAACCAAGGAGTTTTCAATTAAAAAGATTTTAATATAACAGAAACAGTGGAAATATTCCATTCCCGATACTTTTAGTGCAGCCCTCGTACTGGAATGAAGTCTAGAAATAAACTCTTAAACTAAGATAAGCTTGAACATGTCTAAAATACCTATTAGTAATTACAAAGTTTTGAAATATAGCAGCCAGGGTTTACAGCACCATTGCAATCCACCCTAGAATGAGGCAAGAGCCACCAACAGGTGTTAGTCTTCGGAAGCTACGGTCACCAGTCAAAGCTTGGTAATAACATGTGCCACAGAATAGACCCATACCAGCAATGAAAAATGCACCAGCCTGAAAGAAAACACGATGTTATACAAATAAGTGGTAAAGAGTAGCCAGGGCAATCTAATAGGAGACTGCTCAGCTCCAAATTGTGAGGTGGGTCTGAATCCAAGGCCGGTACCAATGAGCCCTTTGGTGTTTATGTATGGATGTTCATACTACTTGCTTTACGGTGAAAGAAAACATAGCAAGGAAACTGTGTGTATATATGGAAAAGAAATTCAATGGTGTATGTGATTTCACCAACTTGCTACAGGGCCAAGGCTGTGGATATATGGGCCAATCATTCTTAGGGTTGGCCTATGTCCAGCAGTGGACTATTAAAAGGGCTGATTGATTGCGCTAACTAGTATAGGGTAAGAGAATCCTGAATATATTAACAGAAACTATGACTTTTTTAATGGTGAGTAACTGGAGTTGATGGTCTTTCAAGGTTTTATACTCACGATATATGGTCTTCTACAGAGAGGCACAGTGACTAAGGCTAGGGTATGTAGAAAGTGAAATCTGTTGGCAGTCTCAAAGATTTTTTTGAGGTCTTCTTTCGTGTCCGTTTCTGGGAAAGTTCTGTGTGCTCCCATAGCTCCGAGAACAACGGCAGCGGCGCCGCTCAAGCCTGCGAGTCTTACAAAAGGGCCAGCCTCTTGGGCGAGTTGCCATAATGGTGCTCTAACCATAATTGTGGTTGTTTGTTGCACTTCGGCAGTCTTAGGCTTGAAAACGCCCTGAAAGTCACGTAAACGTTATCTTTGACTACGCCAGATGTCAGAAACAGATAACAAGGGGAGTATGCAAAAATCGAAAGATGAACATGCAAAATTCTACTACAAGTAACAGGACTTAAAACTTACGATATGGCGTAAAACATTCATAGTCCCTTCCGCCACCGAATTAATCATAAGGGCGTCCACCAAATTAACCATACCTTCTAGTTTTGTTCTCAATAATATCAAAGTATTCTATGAATATCAAAATGAAATGATGAAAATAATTTGAAGTGTTTTTAATAGTTCCTGGCCATGGATACTAGTCCTTCAGCCGAATACATATTTCTTCATCGATCCTTCTTTTTGCAGTTAAATGAGTCGTAATCACAGTCCAAGTCACACACAGTAAGTCACAGTCAAGTCCAATCATGCCCTAGTAAAGTCGTGGCAACTTTACTACAAGCTTCTTCGGAGTTTTGGAAACAACACGAAAAGACATGCTTCACTACATTATATCACTTGCCCACACTCTTGCTCGTAAATCAGCACTCAACGAATAAAACGCCACCATTTTAATGCATTAACACTCGAATAAACAACAAGTTTTGGAAAATAATACAATGCAGCGACATGATTTTCTCGCGTTCCCGCCAAAACTCCTAATTTGAAGTGAACAATGCAGTGATTGGTGATTGGAGATTTAGAATGAGGAGTTTGTTTTAAAAAAAAGAATAGTTCGTGATGTTTTACTAGATGGCGGTAGAAGCACAGAATCTGTCAAACCCCGTTTAATTTTTAGTTTAAGAGCGTGTAAATGGCCCTTATTTGCGAAAAAAACAAGTGTTTGCCACCTTCTTATCTCGAAAATCGATTTAAATGAACAATAAATTATTTATAGTGCAATGTTTTTGTTTTGGACCTGGGTATATAAAACAATAAAATAATATAATAATAATATTAATATCCTAAAACTGCTTCCAGAACCACCGAGGGACGTACAGCAGCGTCATCTCAATAACGGTGGTAACCTGGTAACATTATACGATCCCCTAGCCATCTGCCAAGCGTGGGCACAAACAATATGACAGACAAACATAGCCCACGGACACTAGTCCCGTGCAGTGCCCTTATCATGGACGTTCGCGATTCTGATTGCGACCGTGTGAGAGCGGGAGGACGCATGGCGCGAGTAAGTTGGTACGAGCGGGATGGCATGCTATCGCAATCAGAATCGCGAACGTCCATGATAAGGGTGCAGGTCTTCTATTCCTGGCCTAGGTAGCAGGTCAGGTAACGGAGGAGCAGGGAGTGCGTATAATCTCCGGCAGATATGGAACTGAAACGTGGTATTTAACTGCTGGCCTTTTGGAGAAACTCAGACAACGGGCAATGAAGAATAAGAAGACATGCTTGGAGTTACTTTGCGTGATAAAATCCGGAACGAGGATATTTACCAAAGAACCAAGGTCGCCGACATAGCCCTCAGGGTTTGCAAGTTGAAGTGACAATGGGCAGGCCACATCGCTCGAAGCGAGTTCTTGAGTTGTGAGTGGCGACCACGTACCAGAAGACGCTGTGGCATACCGGTATACCCGGGCATGCACCCGGGTATACCCGGTTCCAAAATACCCGGGTATTTGAATATTTTTGAGGAACCGGTTCTCAGGAACGAAACCCGGTTCTCCCGGTTCTCAAAAAAATACTTAAAATGCTTTAATTTCGCATTAATTGCATCGCATAATTGAAATCACGCGGTACTTAGTACGTTTTGATAATACTGCTGTCTAGTCTGGTTTGTTTAAGATAATTACAATTCCATAAAGTTCATTTAATCTTGTAAACTTTAATCCTATGATTTAATAACAACAATAACTATTCCTCCCTATTAAGGAAGAGGCCTTTGTCCAGTAGTGGATGCCTTCTGGCTGATAATGAATGATGATGAATAACTATTTAGCATTGTAAGCGGAAGTGGGCAAATAAATGATATTTTGGTGAAATTCCATCAACATCATGTAGAAGTCCGCTGCTGAACGAAGGCCCCCTTAGACCACCACACTGTAAGACAACCTGACATTTGCATCCACGGTTGCCCGCGACTTGCACAGTGTCGTCGTCTACCTTGCGTCTACCTAATAGGAGACGCTGCGTTTTCCGGTTTGTGGTCGCCATTCAAGAACTTTTTTTCCCCATTGGTTATTAATAGTTCTTCATGCGATGTGGCCTGCCCATAGTCACTTCAACTTGCAAACCCCGAGAGCTATGTCGGTGACTTTGGTTCTTACCTGAATAACCTCGTTCCAGATTATACCATTAACAATCCATTATGGATCGATGGATCAAGAATGAATCATGGTTGCTCATGTTCGTGGATGGTTTGATTGGATTGTGGACTAATCCTTGAGGCGAAAACATATTTCTTCATCAACCCTTCTTACTCTAGTTAAATGAGTCTTAGTCACAGTCCAAGTCACACACAGTAAGACACGGTCAAGTCTAATCATACCCTAGTAAAGCCATGGCAACTTTACTAGAAGCTTTTTCGGAGTTTAGAGATCTGACTCGATGGGATTTCATTCTTCCCATCGACTCCCTGATACTGTAAAACTTTTTTTTCAACAGGTTTTCCCAACAAGTCTCAATGGGAAGAAAAATCCCAACGGGTCAAACTGTGACTGTTTTTGGTGTGACTCGTTACGAACCCACCACCATACGTAATCGGTTTGACCGTGTTTCGGCCGAAGGACTTGTATCCATGGCCAGGAATAACTAAAAATATTAAACGGGGTTTGATAGAACAGATTCTGTGCTTCTTACGCCATCTAGTAAAACATCACGAACTATTCTTTTTTTTTAAACAAACGCCTCATTAAATGTCCCTACACCTTACATATTATTTTTCCCTAAAAAAGGGCGAAATCCTAAAAGTGGAAACACTGTAATCAGCACTTCACTGTCGAAAACTGTCATTGTCATTCTGTAAATTCTGTTGTTAGATCTGCGATAATTTTGGCATGACACATTAAGCATTTGTCAGTTTCAGGTCTTTAAAATATTATTATAAGCAAATCACAGTCAAATCTAAGTCACGTCTCAATAAAGGAGTGGGATTTTACATGAGGATTCTATGGAGTTTTATGTTCCCAACAACACGAAATGACAAGTTTTATACAGGGTTATTGATAACTAGCTACAAAACAGCCTCTTAAGACCAATAAAATGATGTACCACTTGGCACCACACATCTTTTTTTGTTCTATTAAGACAGATAATCGTCAATGCAGATAAAAAATCTGTTGATAATTTGGCGCCCAAGTCGGGGCTGGGCTCTTCGACAACAATTTGCAAGACAATGTTAGGACGCCAGATTCCAGAGGTAGGGGCTTCAGGTTCCAGAGGGGCGCCGATGAGGGACTAGTCTAGAGCGCTATCGACATTTAATCCGCCTCTGGGTTGGCCCAATATTTCAATGTTGTTCACAATGATGTGTACAATCAAGGCCGTAGCCAGGAATTCATTTCGTTGGTCGAGCTCTGGACCAGAGACAATGAGTAACAACTTTAAGACGACGACGATCTTCGAAAACGGTGGGTTGGCGAAGGCATTTCGGGGGGGGGGGGGGGGGGGGGGGGGGGGTATAGCACCAGATTGCACCCCCAATACCCCACCCTGCCTACGGCCTTGAGTACAATAACCTCATTTCGGATTAGTGATACCGTATCGCGAAACCCTGCATAAAGACTAAAGAAAAAGGCAGGTGTTTGAATAGAAAAACAGTAGGTTACTTAAAAATATTTAATTCCTCACATTACATCGTATTCCTGAGTACATTAAAACTATGTACATCTCATAACAGAAGGCACGGCACTCCTCACCTAATCAATAAAATAGCTTTTAATGGCACCCAAATTTCTTAGCACCTAGTGAGATTCAATAGACTACAAAAACTATTCTGACGATAATATGCAATTACAGGACAGCAATTCGGTTTGATAAGATTATAGGATTAATTTTTTTATTGTGAAAAAGAATACATATTATTATGTACTAACTCATCTATTAATCGGAATCAGTCATTTAAAAAGTACCTTGTTCAGAACGTCTATTTTAAAACTATACTAACATCACAAAAGGTTCGTTTAAGCTACTGGTTTGTCAACGTCCAATGCACTGCAACATACTCCAGCGTATCTGAAAAACACATACATTTTATTATTAGTTTTTGTTTCCTTAACACTTTACAGCCTGTAACAAAAAGGTTCAACAATACTGAAGAGTAAGTATGTACTCATCATTATGAACAACTTTTACCGCAAAAAAAAACAGCTCTGTTCCATACAAAAAGTTCATTGATTTGTTGACAAATAAACAAATTATTAATTATTATTATTATTAACCTTGGACAAAATGTATGGAACAGCACTTTTTTTTTGCGGTCTGGGTTGGCCCTATAGTAAAAGTTGTTCATAATGATGAGTACATACATACCCTTCCTTCAGTATTGTCATAGATTAACGGCCTTACCTAAAATAATCTCGATTCTCTTAGTCACTGCTTAAACTTCTCTGTCCTATTCTAGCACGTGCAACTTCACGTTAGAGAGAAGATGGCAGAGCATCTTAAGGGGGCGACTAATGCCAAAAGTAAGTAAAAAGGTGTATTTTTAAACACATAGTTTAATGATAAAGAATGAAAATATTCAGATTTAAAAAATACTATAGGTAGGGGAAAAACCTAAAAAAGCCGAGTAACCGAATAGAATTTTGGAAAATAATATGGTTTATTTTTTAAAAAAATATACAAATTACCAACAAATAAAAACTGTTTTAATTTAAATGCTCTAAATTATCAGCGACAGCATCACATTATTTTTTACGAATAACATAGTCAAACTAATGTTTTAGTACAGTAGCCGTTTATTTTTTTTATTTCATGCCTACATTTTGAATAATTAAATAAAATCCCACCTAAATTGCTCAAAGCCATCATCATCATCAATTGAATCATGCGATTTTCGACTCTAAACAAATGCAAGACGCGCGGGTGAAATCTGTTATTTTGCTGGCATTAGTCGCACTCTTAAGCAGTGACTAACGGCTGAAAAGTTTTTTTAAGTAAGGCCGTTGGTATACTAAACTTAATCTATGGCATTGTTGTGTGTGTATACAGTGTTATAAGGTTGGGGTGTGTACAGTGGCGGATTTACCAACAAGTAGGCAGGAGCCCTAGGCGGTAGCTTTTAGGGGCGGCAAATATGGGGCCATTTTGTATAAGTTACAAAAAAATTAAAGATCAAATTCATATAACTAAATGCTACTAGGTCCACACAAACAATTCACCACATGTTACCAGAGAAGTTATTGGTCATGAGAAGTTTTGACATCTAATATAAGGGTGACGAGCACAGTGCGGTGCAGGATTTTGTTCGCAAGTTCACAATCCTAGCACTACTAAACTGTTATGGGCAGGCGTAATGTTTACCACCTGGCGAAGGTCTAGCTCGTCTCGTCATAAAAAAGGCAAGTTTTCTATGGGAGTTAATCTTCTGTAGGAGGATCTGTGGTAAGTGTATTGAGAACAGTTGTTTACCCGTCGATGTCGCAGTACAGCGAGGCGTACGTGGGCGCGGTCAGGGCGCGCGCGGCGGCGCACCGCGTCAGGTACACGCACACGCCGCCGGGCCCAGGGCCGGAGCCAGGCGCGGCCGCGGGGCACGCCGCGTCGCCGCCCGCCGCCCTCGGAGCCTGCGACCAACACACGCTAGTGTCAATAATAGGGTAGATGACTGATGTTTATATCGTTGAAACTAATAGCTTTGATGAAGAATTTAAGTTAATATAGTATGTTTATTGAAAAATAATTTAAATCGGTTATTAATGTTCTGATATATAAGAGTTTAAAGTTTTTGTTAGAGACAACTCTGTCCCTTTCCCACAAAACAAAAAATGACGTCACGATTTGCTGTTTCGCCTCTCTGTCTAGCATGATATTAAAATGCTTATAAGTTGCTTATTTTTGATCAGATTTTAATATTTTTTTCATTAGTCAGCTATATTTATGGGCCACATTTTAATAGGACATTAAAAAAACTCAGTCATCTAGCCTATTAAATACTTAAATAAAATAAATATCGGTGACCATTTCATACAGCGCCCCTAAGTTATGGAAACCAGAAAGCTGATAGAACACTTTTTTTTTGTTGAAAATACCTATAATACATACTTTGATAAATTATATGTCTAGATAGACTGATGGATCCTAAAAGCGTTCGAAAAAAATAGCGGTTAACTGTTAGCCTCTTATGCACGCACACTATAACAATGACAATGGTGCAGTGTAAGACATGGCTGTCACGCACACTATCCTCGTATTTATAATCAAACGGACTAAACTGACAGATTGAAATGTTACTTTTCAAAATAATGCTGCCTGCTAAAAAACCGTAGTGATGGATATCGTTAAGTTCATATCGTTCAAAAGAATTATTGAATAATTATTAAGTGCCGTTAAACATTTAAATTGCTGCCAGTGCAAGTGCAAGTAGAAAAGGGAAAACATATTGTGTTAAAAAGTTATTCTGTAAATTGCTACATGGAAATATAACATTATTTTCATGATTTATAACCTTGGAAAGATTGAAATCGTACAAAAGTAAGGAACTTCACCTTTTACAAATACTCTTATAAATATGTCGAAGTAGTTCATAAGTATGAAATTATTAATTTTGTTAACATAACTTAATAAGTTAATAAAAAGATTAAGTTTCTTAACATATGTTAATAATCTTAATATTTTTATCCCATCACTATTTAAATTTTGCCAAAAAGTAGCAACACTCGTAATGTCAGTTTAGTCCGTTTAATTAAGAATCCGAGTATAGTATAATAATGTTGGCCTGTCATTTTTCGTTCATAAACAGTACGAGACTCTATCTGACATATTATTTATCAAAGAATACATACTATACTACACCCAGACACAGAACAAACATCTATGTTCGTCACATAAATGTTTGCCCTGGGTGGGGATCGAACCCACGCCCTCTAGCTCTGAAGGCAGTCATGCTACCAACTGAGCTGTAAGCACAGTAAACAAATCCCTCTCATTTTGAACAGGAAAGATTTCGAATCGAAATTGTAAAAATAATGTGAGGGTAGTATCCGAATTAAATAACGCATTGAAGCGTGCGGGAGGCAATAATGTACTGCTAATAACAGTTTAGGGCTGTTTTCATACGCTTGTTGCCTAGTGGTACAAATTGCCCATAGCTCATTACCTCCTTGTACCAACTAGGCCAAAATGGCATATTTTATGCCTTTACAGATGCTTTACAGCTAACAATATACGGTTAATAATCATCATCATCATCAACAGCCAGAGACGTCTTCTGCTGGACGAAGGCCTCTCCCTTAATAGGGAAGGGTTGCCATAATCCTCACGCTTGGCAGACAGCTTGGGGATCGCAGAATGCTCACCACTGTTAACCGAGAGGACGCTGCTGCCCGACCTCTGGTGGTAATAACGTACAACCAACACAATATGGCTAATATTGTTCCCCGAAATGTATGACGGTAGGTTCAAGTTATTTTTTTATGTTAATTTGTTACATGATTACTTGTACAGCCGATAATCATGTCACAATGTAAAATTACTCGGCGGTTTAGCTATGTGTTCCATTCAATGACTATGAGGTTGCCATAATCCCCACGCTTATCAGGTAGCTTGGGGATCGCAGATTCCTCACCACCGTTAACCGACGCTGCTGCCCGATAATGCGGAAGCTTTAACCAAATACCATAGAACAATGTGTCAAAACAGCATCAGTTTCAACGTCAAACACAAATACTTGTTATAATTAGAATTAAAGTTAGTAAAGTATAAGTTTACTATTTTGTTTTGTTACTGCCTGTCCCCGACGTTTTGTATAAAGGACGTTTTCACATTTTGGACGTTTTACTAGTAAGTAGTTTTCCACTCAAGACGTTGTCACCATGTAGACGTTTGAACATGCGTTCAGACGTTCTGCAAACATCGTCATTTACCAGCGGCCACGTAAGTGGGGGGGCAGAGGGGGCCAAACGCCCCCCCTGAAATCAAACGGGGGTGCTGTCCAATTTTAATACCTGGCAAAAAAGGTTTCTCTGTTTGCCCCCCGTCTTGGAATACTTCCGCGATCCCTGTCATTTACCCTGACAGTCCTAACGATAAGGAGCCGAAGAAATCTTACATCAGTCTCCTTTGTGAGTTTTAGAAGGACATCGGTTCCGTTGACTTGCAACAGTAGCGCATCTACCGTCGTGTTGAGCAGGGACTCCGCCCAGCTGAAGTGTTCCAGGTGGTAGGCCTCCGCGGGCCGAGCCGTCGTCGGCGCCGGGGCCCGCGCGGCTGGAGGCGCCGTGCTCGGGAGGAACGGCGTCGACACCCCTGTACCTAGCAAGTGACATGGTTTAGTATTAGTTAGTGAAAAATGCATTGTTTTTAATGACATGTTGCCTTATTAGATACAAGATCTGTTGAGAAATGCCTTATAGTATTTTTTACACAACTTTGTTTGTAAGACTTGAAACGTAGCGTAGGTTAGATATTTTTTTAAATTCTTCATTTAATCACGCGTGAGATGATGTTTGATGTTTACGATATACACTGGTTAAGTTTTTTTTATTTTATTTACGGAACGTGTTACACGTTCGAGTAAGCTAGAGCAAAAACTCTGTTTTTTTGTGATTAAATAACAAAATATGGTACAGAATCTCACAGATAGCTATTTTGCAAGTCTGCCAAAGTTGTATAAAAATTAATAACTGACAATAACTTATCTAAAATTAGTTATTTCTACGTACCTACTTGGTGCTAAAATGGCGACATCATTATCTATTTATATTATAAGAAATAGCATAAAATAGAGCTAATATTAACGTTACGGTGGTGAAATGATGGAAATAAATTCTTCAACAAGTTAGTAGTCAGTTGTGTTTAGAAAATATTGTAGTGGCTCCCTCATTTACCTTAACATATAAGTTGGGTACATTATATCTACAAAAATACCAAAAGCTTTATCTAGAGCTTTGAGCTTACGGATTCCGAGCATATCATCCATACCGTCACTATAGTCATCGTCGGCACCGTCGGCTCTAAAATCGAAAGCCGGCATAATCTGTGCACCTGTAAGAAGCGTATACAATGATATATTTTCTTTAAAGAAACAGCTTCTAATCTAAAGGGCGAATTTGAATTAATTAGCAATATATTAGAGCGGATACTCCGACTATAGTTTCGATCACATCCGGTGACCTTTTTCAAAGAGTGAAAACAGAGCCCGACGCGCGTGCAGCTGCGTCCTGCTTAGCAAAAATAAAATAATAATAATAATAAAATAATAATAATAATACTTTTTTTTTTGAATAAAACAAAAATGTGTCAAAACCACGTCAGTTTTCATAATAAAATATATTAGAGGGTCATTAAACTCATCGTAATGAACAACTTTTACAAAGAAATCAAGCCGGAAATCACGAAAAAATATCACCTGCTCCATACATTTTATTTATTTATTTATTTTGGCACACAAAACAGAATATCATCAATACATTACAAAGCAAAAATGAGAATAAGTGCAGAGCTAGACTATATTCCTAAGCGTGTGTACACAACATGATCAAGATAAGAGCAGCATGTAAACAATGGTTAATGTTAAGTAATCAAAAACGTTGAAAGTTACTAAAAATCAAAGAGAGTTGAGAATAATTCAGTGTTGTAGTTTTTGTAAAGAAAGTTGAGAATAATACAGTGTTGTAGTTTTTGTAAAATTGCCAATACATCATGTTTAAATTTAGGTAACTTGAAGTCAAATTAATCAATGCAATAGGGTAGATGACTGATGTTTATATCGTTGAAACCAATAGCTTTGATGAAGAATTTAAGTAAATATAGTATGGTTATTGAAAAAATAATTTAAATCGGTTAATAATGTTCTGATATATGAGCGTTTAAAGTTTTTGTTAGAGACAACTCTGTCCGTTTCCCACAAAACAAAAAATGACATCACGCCTTACTTGTCAGAATAGAATTTATATGGCGTACTGACAAGTGACGTCACGAATTGCTGTTTCGCCTAGAGAGGCGAACACACAGACAGAGGTCTAGCGTGATATTAAAATGCTTATAAGTTGCTTATTTTTGATTAGATTTTCATTTTCTTCTTATTAATCAGCTATATTTATGAGCCACATTTTAGTAGGACAATAAAAAAAACAGTCATCTAGCCTATTGTGATGGTCCACTAAGATATCATTATTTTGTCATGCATACCTAACTGAATTTTTTGTATGGGACAGCCATTTCTTTTCGCGTTGTCAGGGTTGGTATCAAGGTACAAGTTGTCCATTACGACGAGTTTAATGACCCCGTAAGATAAAATAAATAAATAAATAGAATAAATATTGGGGGACATTTTACACACAGCGCCATCTAGCCCACTACTAAGCAAAGCTTGTATTATGGAAACCAGATAAGTAGCTGATAGAATACTTATATAAGTATACATTTTTTTTAACCTTAAGAACAAGTGTTTTGTTAATAATTGTAAATAAAACATACGAAAGAGAGAGCATTACATACATGTCAAAGTGAAACAGATTGATTTTATGAATTCAATTTCACCCATATGTATATTTCAGTAGTGAGGTAGGTTAACAGTAATAATAATATATTATTATTACTATTATTATTATTATTATAGGTTAGTTTAATCAGCGGAGCAGCACAAGTAGTGCATATATGCTAACCTCGGCAATAATAATGGTAATATATATATTTATACCTACACAAAATATACAAGGTTAGTTAAGGATCAACCCACACGTACCACAACCACACCACAACCACAACCACACCATAACCACAACACGGGCGCATATTTTGTATTGAAAATGAATAGTAGAATTTACACGTATCACATTTTGCCGTCGTTATCGACCGCGTGGTTGATACCGACCACATCGCAACCACGACGCAACCACCAGCTACACAGTGAAATAGCCGCCGCCAACATCGCAGATACAACGTTGCGTCGACGCAACGACAGTGCGCGCTCTATGAAAGCCGGAGAACTGTGTCTGCACACGACGCAACCACATCGACATGTTGTCGGTACTACAACGCAACTGCAAAAAGCTGCAGCGATACTATTCACACGTAGCCATTGCGTCACCACATTTTGTCGTTGCGATGTGGTGTGGTTGTGATACGTGTGGGTTGACCCTTAAGATTTAACATCTGCTATAAAACGAACATTGACATTGCAAATAATATACCCTTTACCCATTGAAATATTTAACGAGTCACAAACGTGCAAAAAAAATGTCCGCACCAAAACTCGGCGCACGCTACGCATTGCGCCTACTTTTTAAACGATTTGAACTACGATAAGACACAAGCGCCCAAGCATACATTGAACACTATACAAGCGACATAACGTCTAAACTATATAATGCACGTATAGGTATGTACAACGGCACTCGGACGTTTTTTGACTGTTTTCACTTTGTTTTCACTTTCATTGTGACTCTTTAGATATGAGCTCAATGCCTTTACTCAATGCCTTTATAGTCTTTTGATTATCTAACCAGCCAAATCCCATAAACATAATTTGACTAAGTGTTTTAATCATAGAGTAAATATAACATCATTGGTTTTAATATTCTTAACTAGGTATCTGATTTTTCTCATCTTGGTAGCTACATCTATACTGTGAATACACCCACAGGTGTTGTATGTATTATAAGTTATATAGAATAAAAGTGTTTAACTTTCTATCAGTTATCTAGTTCCCAGTGGACGTTTTCTGGCCCTTGATGACCACGATGGATACATTGTTAATTTTTTTTCATAGTTTAAACATAATTGTACCACCACGCTGTACCGCAACCTGCCATTTGCATCCACCGATTGCCCGCTACTTTTACAATGTCGTCGGTCCACCTAGTAGGAGGACTTCCTTCGCTGCGTCTCCCGGTTCGCGGTCCCCACTCTAGAACCTTTCTTCCCCATCGGTTATCAGTTCTTCGAGCGATGTGGCCTGCCCATTGCCACTTCAACTTGCAAACCCTGCGAGCTATGTCGATGTGTTAAGCAGGACGCAGCAGCACGCGCGACGGGCTCTGTTTTCACTCTTTGAAAAAGGTCACCGGATGTGATCGAAACTATAGTCGGAGTATCCGATTTAATTAAACGTGAGTATTCCCGTATAAATAAAACAAAAATATGTCGATGGCTGTGGTTCTTTTTCTCCTCGTTTCGGATCGCACAAAGTAACTCCGAGCATAGCTCTCTCCATTGCCCGTTGCGTGACTCTGAGTTTCTCCAAAAGGCCAGTTATGAGTTACAATGTTATTATACTCGTCGTTAGCCATATAAGGTCCACTGCTGGACGAAGGCCTCCCTCTTTATAGAGGGGTGTTGCCATAATCCCCACGCTTGGCAGGCGGCTTGGGGATCGCAGAATGGTCACCACCGTTAACCAAGAGGACGCTGCTGCCCGTCCTCCGGTGGGTCTGGTTGCAGTTTAAGGACATACCCAGGTCCAATGTTATTAGACTATGAGTACTGAACTAGAAAACTGATAGATACTTTTATTACTTTTTCTTAAACACATACCTATGATACATACAACGCCCAGACACACCACATATATTTATATGTCACTTATATGTGTGTCCTAGGAGGGAACCGAACCCACACTCTACAGCTCTCCAGGCCATACCATACTCACTGAGCTGATTCTAAACATTTAAATATGAGTCTATATTACAAATGCAACAAAAATCCACTTACGATTACTTAGGAGCGGCGAGTAGGACATTGTTTTTTTAAACGTTGGCCAGGCGCCTCCCCCTGCTGCTGAAATGTATATAACACAAGTACTTTAAAAAAAACAACAGACTTTAATTTCGATAACCTGGACAACATATTTTCCATTTATTTTGATTTGAAAACCAAACTACTCGATAATAAATAACTAACCGGTTTCGATAAAATTAAAAACCTACCAAACAAAAAAAGAATAATCAAAATCCATTCATAAATGGCGGAGAAATCGCGTAACAATTAAACAAAAAAAAACATTAATTCGAATTGAGAACCTCCTTTTTTGAAAAGTGCTGACTCGCAACAAAACAACTCATCGAAAATAAAATCTAAATACTTATGTGCACAAAATTTTAATAACGAAGTTATAAACATTTTAGTTTCATGTTAGACAGGGAGGGCACTATACTACCTAATGACGTCAAAGTCCACAATTCCAAACAAATTATATACTATAATTATATCACGTGTTTTGCTAGAAAGGGACACAGATGACTCCTATGTCCTATTATGTAATAATAAATAATATGTACCTGTCTAACATGAAACTAAAATGTTTATAACTTCGTGATTTGTGCACATATTAAAATGTTGGGTCTATCTTACTTTCGATGTTTTTTTTTTGTTGCGAGTCAGCTTTTTAGAGAGTCATGAAAAAAACATGCCTATCCCTATTAAAGCAGTTAATGATAACACTGTAAAATTTAATTTAAAGTATTGTTATTATTATTTAAATTAAATTATTCTGACAATAAATAACTATACAGCTCCCCTAGCACGCGCCCAGGGCTAATTGGTTTTTCTCCGCGCGGGAACGTGATAAAGCTAGAATATGGATACGTCTGTCTCGTTTTCGAAGGGAATAAAGAATGGATAGACGTTTATCACGGCTCGAGTGCTAGGCGGGCTGATTATTAGCGTTGAACATTTTTTTTACCGACTTCGAACAAGGAAGAGGTTCTTCATTTTCAAATTTCATCAAAATCGGTTCAGTAACCAAAATAACTGGAAATAATATGACATCCAAGTGAACGACGTGGTCTTGTAGTAGTAGGTATAGGACTTTACTGCAGAGTCCGCCTGGGGAAGTACCACACCTTTGCCAGTTATTCAACCGCCAAGCAGTAGTGTGCAAGCATTACTGTGTTCCGGTCTTAAGGGCAATGTTACCAGAGAAATTACTGGGTATGAAGAGATTTAACATCTAATATCTCAGGGTGACGAGCACAGTGCAGTGCGGCGCAGGATTGTGTTCGCAAGTTTACAATTCTGGCGTGACGCTTACCACCAGGCGAAAGTCTTGCTCATCCCGTTACTAGATTGTATATAAGAAGAAAAAAATACTAAATTGCGTAATTTGCTTTCCTGTGACTTTTAAGTAGTGTTCACGGAGGTGGTCCCATACTCCTTTTAAATACTTGTTTAAAAACGTTTTTTTTCTCTCAGGGGTCCTAACAACATACCAAAAAAAATTTTATACAGGCGCGTTTGCGACCTAAGTTGTCTTAGATGACTGGCATACACGGTTCATTAAATAAATCGCCAAAATACTTACAACTACTACTATACGACGCCGACGGCCGGTACTGTGCGGGTCTATAAGATGCTGAATATGAGACTGCCGGCACTGAAAAGTTATTATTAGATACATGTCATAGAGTTCATAGCTACTTTAAGCACAATTGAATATTTTGTATGAAGTGTTTCCACACTTTGGGTATTTCTATGTTTTTAAAGCTCGAGTCAAGTCGAACAATCTCTGGGTTGCCGTCCCAACTCCTCGTCGTATGCAGGTTCGAGTCCTGCCAGAGGTCATACATTTTCTTACTGTTTAAGTTTTAAAAACTTCTAAGTTCAGCTTAACAAAAAAGTGTTGAAATGAAAACTTTTTTCACTTCTGGAAACAATTTGGATAATCACGACAGTGCGTGAATTCACGAAATCTACCTCAAACGCACAACAGGGTTGCTAGTATTTAGCACGATTTCCAATAGTGGACCCCTATTAAATTCTACTCTTTACGAAGTAAGTACACATCTAAATCAGCGCACTCGAGACATTTTGTGTGCGCTCATGGATCACCAGCAACCTCTCAGTAGTCCACAGAGACCAATCGGCCCTAGGATGAAGTCGGTCGGATCCTCAAACTAAAGTGCTGCGTGTGCGCCAGATATACGAGACGGTGTCAATCATCACTCTAAATACGGTAAAAGAAATATCGAGTAAAAACCGGCATCGGCATATCCAAGACTTAAATCAAAGTGAGAATCTAAAGACAAGAAATTTGAAATAAAAACGTAACCAGAGAGCATTAAGTCTAGTCACAGCCTAAAAAGCAAAGCCCCTGACTGGAGTGATATAAAAAAAAGAAGCAAATAAGCAGTCTTGAGCAGCTCTGTCTTGTATAATATATTGTAGCCGAATTGTAGAATTCGCAGGTTCATGACTTGCTCAATTACAAATTACGGCTAGGTAACAGTGTAAAAGAACGTGACGTACAGACTGATTCAAACTTAATGGCGGCTGTGAAGTGCGCTGCGAGCGAGACTTTGCGATTGTACGCACACCGCACGCCAATTTTTGCTACTGCGCAGCGACTCGCGCTCAAGTTTACAGCCGCCATTAAGCTTGAATCAGCCTTTACGTGACGCACGAAAAAAATGCGCAGTCATTCGATCAGACGTAATACAACCCAACTAAACGTTAACCCGCCGAAATACAAAACGACCCATGCAGTTTTGTAAAATAGCTAGCCGTTATGTTACGTTACCTGCCAAAAGACGTCCACTACTGGACGAAGGCCTCCGCCTTAATAGGGAGGGGTTACCATAATCCCCACGCTAGGCAGGCGGCTTGGGGATCGCAGAATGCTCACCACCGTTAACATAGAGGACGCTGCTGCTCGGTGGTTATGCAGCTTTAGGACATACCCAGGTCCAGCCATTATGTAAAACAGCGAAATGTTCAATTCGGCTGCGATATAAATACGTACACTCGATGTTGATTATAAATAGTGTTAATGTGTAATAGTAATATTGTGTATTTACCTGTATCACATGCCCGAATGCTGTGGAAGCGCGATCAAACTATGATGGTGACCTGTGAAATATGCTCTGCGAATATGGAATGAGAAATGGAATGCTTCCCGTTTAGAAAGTAATTAAATTTATATCTAACTTTTAAACTTGTATGATCATGATCTTATATAATATATATTATCCTTTATAGAATGATGTCGCCATTTTTAACCATGTGTTTAATCAAACTTAGTAGCTGAGCTTAATAGTGAGAGATTATGCGCGCGGGGATGCGCAGTTTAAAATATTAAATCCGTGGTCCATGATTCTTACAGCACACTATAAAGCCGCCATTAAGTTTTAATCGGATTGTACCTACTCGTACTATGTTTATTATACTTATATACTAATTTAAGTAAGTGGTAAAAGAAACACATTAAGGGCCTTATACTTAAAAACACTAATTACTTATGTAAGTAACCAAACCAAATATGCGCAACACAAAAATGAAGTAGGTACTACTGTACTCTGTCCATTATGTTAATCGCTTTTTGACAGCACATGCAAAGTTGACGATGTAACTTTGTAAAGTGTCTAGCAAATTATATCCCATAGAAATAGTTTGATCTAGCAGTACCTCTTTACAATGTTACGTCGATAGTTGACATAGCCTTGTAAAGAGGTAATGCCAAAGGTCAAACGAATTTATTTGCATCTATGAGATATAATTTACAATGTTATGTCGTTAACTTTTCATGACATGTCAAAAAGCGGTTTACATAATGGACGGAGTATAACTAACGTCATTTAACTTTCAAGTAAGGCCGTAAGTAGATAGAACGCGATGAAGAATCTAATGTAGGATCGCGATTAATAATGTATTTCTTTACACTGAGAAAAATTACCATCTGAAAGTTTATTATTTCTGTAACCGTTCATAATAATTGAGAAGCAATGGAAACTGGGTAGAAGTTAAGGTCCAGATATTAAGTATATTATTCGAAATGTTGAAATGCGCGAGCGAGATAGCGCGCACTAATCTGGACCTTAACTTTCACAAAACAAATTTCTGTTTCCATTACTTCGCAATCATTATATGCATGGTTATAAAAATAATAACTTTTACTTTTTAAATGAAGGCATTTTTTCATGATTATTATGACAAATTAGTAAATGCTGTGCAAACATTCGCAGTGGACGATGGAAATACATTTATGGCCCATTACACTACACTGTATTTAGGGACCCCTACACTGAATCAGGGAAGTGTAATAAGATAAAATGAGTCGATACGCTACGCATCGCCGTATTTAAGGGAGGGCAACAGCCCGGGGCTCCACAAGGGAGGGGCCCCCACATAAATAGTACTTACTAAGTTACTAAAAAAAAGTTTTATATCGTTTAGAAGATTTGATGTGTCTCGCAATAAATGATTGAAGCACTTGCAAGAAAAATATTCCATCCAGCAGCAACATTTTAACCATGGTCATTACAACTATGGGGCCCTGAGGCCCTGAATACGTGTAGTGTAATAAGCGTAGCCTGATTCCCGTAGGTGCATGCTAACCTTGTTCCTGAATCGGAAAATCGTAGTCTTCGGACTCTTCTTGCACGAAGCTATCGAGCGACAACTCTTGACCTAGTTATGAAATTACTGTTAGCAAACATTAGCAAGCGAACAATCATAAATAAGGGCGAAATTCCATAGATCTAGTAAAAAAGGGAGACGAGGTACACTCTAATATCAAATAAACATAATTGGACTAAAACAACTACATGAATGAATCGGATGGATTTTAAAGAAAAATTGTGAGAAATAATTCCTTGTTTTTGTTTTTTGGACTATTTGTGCGTCTTTTGAAAACACAGAAAGATATTGTTTCTACTTGTTTAGATAGATCTACGATTGAACGTAACGTTATACACAACCGCCTGTTTGATTGTGACTAAGGTCAATTAGGTCCGTGGACCTAATTTGTGCGGTCCACGTCAACACGCGCGTCCCACATCTCCCCTTTTTTACTAGATCTATGCGAAATTCCCATGATATCGAACTATCATGCTATTATAAGCTAGTAGATATAGCTTGTTTCTTTTTACTATATAACAAACCAATATAAAATGAGATTATTGTTTAACTGTGATTTGTGCCAAGCGAATGATGAGATGAGCTGTGCCAAGAGTTGAACTGGCTGCCATAACATTCGGTACTTCTGCAAACGACCAGGACAGCTGGTCATTTTCATACAAATGTAGGTACTACGTTATTTATTTAACGATTGTTTTTTATTTTTACTTAGAAGCTTCGTAAGTACTTATGTTTAATTATATATATATGTATAGTGATACAAAGCAGAGTGTCCACCTCGGGATCAACACTATTTTTAAGCTCGAGTACCTAGAATCCAGAATCCTTCGCTACGCTCAGGATTCAAAGAAACACTCTCGCCCTAAAAATCGTTGTTTCCTCCCTTGGTTAACAATCTACTATTTCAGCAAAATAGGAGGAAAAATTACAGAGAAAAATATCTAGTAGTACGTATGACCTGCTTTCCGGGACGTCGTTAGAACAAATAAATTTTCCGAGATAATTGCCTTTTAAGTGCATTCAATATTATAAACGAGTTATTGTCTGTTGTTACCTCAGTCAAAATCAGGTAATAAAAGCGAATCGAGAAGGAAACATCTATGACTTCGATTTATGGATAAGCAGTAGATAAACTTACTTGCGTATAAGGGTACGTAAGACGCAGCCGGCAAAGCAGGCAACCCTACAGACTGTACCGACGCGAAAGCGAAACCAGACGAGGGCCCGTAGCTGGGCGCAGAATTTATGGACAGAGCTGAAAAATATCAAATGTTTACGCAATGGGAGATTTTCTGACAGGCAATAGGGTGATGACTGATGTTTATATATCGTTGAAACCCATAGCTTATTCTTCAAATTTAAATAAATATGTGTATTGAAACAAATAATTTAAATCGGTTATTAATGGTATGCTAATATAAAAGCGCTTAAAGTTTTTGGTAGAGAAAACTCTGTACCTTTCCCACAAAACAAAAAATGAATGACGCCACACCTCTGTTCGCCATACTTATTAAAGTAGAATTTATATGGCGTACAGAGAAGTGACGTCATAATCTCCTCTCTGTCTAGAATGATAAAATGCTTATAAGTTGCTTATTATTGATCAGATTTTCATTAATCAGCTATATTTATAGACCACATTTTAATAGGACAATAAAAAATTACCAGCCATCTAGCCTATTAAAAAAAATTAAGCTAATTGTAGATGGTTCTGACTTTGCGCAGACCAGACGTGAAGTTTTTTATTTTATTTCATGCGCCAAGCGTGCTCTCTTACAAACAGCATCGTTGTTTAAAATCAGGAGAAATGGTGGTTTTTAACGCGAGCCTTTTGGACGTAGCCATACAAAACTAAAGAGCAAAGATCAGATCGATGAAATCTTGAAATCGGTATTCGGAATAACAACATTTCCACGTCTCACCAGAGCCTCTGCTTTCTGTCAAATCGAGGGAGATAAAAGGAAGACCTTGGTTTATGAAGATAGAAAACTCTCACACAAGATATGCCGACTTTATTTCGATGTTTCCTTTCACATTTTCAGCGATCGCATGACACATAACATACAAAATACAAAATCATAAAAGCATGTGTCCAGCATCGTCATCTGCTGGAAGTAGGATTCATGCCATTTTCGTCCCGAGAAAGCTCGTCCCACATTAAAAAATCTGCTTTCGTCCGTCTTTGTATGCCGTGTTCGGTCCAACGTATATTTAAATTTTTTACGCGTTAAGTTTGTTCACTTGACTTTCTATAATAGACCTACAGTCGAAGGGCTATAGGACCATATCCATCACGCTCGCCCAGTTGCGGAGTGATGGATCCACATACACCATTAAATTTATTTTTCAGACGCATGCAGGACGCAGTTTCCTCTTGATGTTTTCCTTCACCGAAAAACCGCTGATATTAAAATAACTCGAAGGTACTCAATAGTACTAGCCCGGGATTTGAACCCGCGAGTTCGCTATTCTATGTCTACCGGTTTTTCCATTAGGCCACGGTTACTAACAAAGCTCACAATAAATAAATAAAAAAAGAACATTAAAAAAAAAACATTGCTTATTACTTTAATTAAATCTAAATGGAAGGCACTGTGCCTCACGACACACTCCCCTAGTGTGAGACTCGGGGTTCATTATGTATAACGAAGTTATTTTATCTACCCACTAACATTAGTTTAAACTGTAAAACCTACCTACTAACTTCAAATGTCTGTTTGTTTTGCTCAAATAAAGTTATTATTATTATATTAAATCATTGAACCTTCAGAGCAGTTATTATTACAAGATTGTGTGCAAAAACTGCATAATTAAGAATACTTACGTGCTCCAAACGCATACGATGGAATACCTGCAATTATATAAGTTACAATGAATTAGATTATTCTATAAACAAAACGATGACAACGCTACAGATTTAGAACAAAAAATATATACAGTGTTGATAACCAACTTTTTAATATCGACGTTTGCCCAGCATAATAAAAGATTTTCCGCACTAAGACTTTAAACATTTTTACCGACTTTAAAACAGGTCAGTTTGTTTGGTTCTCAATTTGGATGTATTTTTTTCTCAGATCTCCTTAATTGATTAACCGATTTGGATTTTTTTATTTTTATTTGTTAGGATATTCTTTCAGATTGGTACCGTAGTAATTTCATCAAAATATCTTGAAAAATCCAAGTTAATAAAAATTGGGTCCTTGTATCTCGTTGGTCACTCGTAAAAAATATCACATTACACTAATATTATACAGGGTTAGTTCTAATTACTTAGCATCCTTTTAAGAGCATATTCTGTACATCAAAACAAACAACTTTTACTATGGGGCCATCATTGAATTCGCAAAGAAAAAAACAGCTGTTCCATACATTTTGTCCAAGGTCGATGAACTTTTTCTATGGAACAACTGATAATTTTTTAAGATTTCAATGTTGGCCCCATAGTAAAAGTTTTTTGTTTTGATGTATATACAGAATATGCCCTTAAAATGTTGCTGATTAGAACTAACCCTGTATATACAAATGTTAATAAACCAGTACTAATAGATAATAGATACTCACTTGGTTTATCGACAGATTCCGCGTTGACTGCCTTTGTCGCGTTCGGCTTCACCACCACCAGAGACGTAAGAGGCGTCACGTATTCGTACTGAAACAAAATATATCTAATGGTAGGACTTCTTAAAGTCTAAGTTCCACTGAAAAATAAAATTACTGGTAGTAATTGTTTAAAGTGCTTCAGGTACCAGTTATTCAACCGCTAAGCAGTGGTGTGCAAACATTACTGTGTTTCGTATTGATACAATGTGCAGTGAAATTATCGGGCTAAAACTCAGAGTGACGAACGCAGGACATTGCTGCGCAGAACTTTGTACTCTTGTAGTTCTGGGCCCGACGTACCGTTTGCACCACTGACTTGCCCCATCAGTAGTGCAGATGCAACTGCTTTGTATCGTTTGCACCATTAATGGTGCAAACGCAACTAAAGTTTACACCCGTACATTTTGTTTTTTTTTAAATATCTGCACCTCCATATGCTATTAATTTTTTTGTATTGTCTGTGAAAATGATATTGATATCCTTCGAACAATAAAAGTCTTCCTCGACTTTGTGCAATAAAAGTTAAATTCGTTTTGCTCATGGTAATTACGGAATACGGAAATGATGTCTAGTATTACAAATATTACAATTATTGACATAAAATGACAGAATAAAAACAAAAAGTTACCTTGTCAAACAATATAATATAATAATAACAAAGAAATTTATATAATAATAACGTGGAAAGAAAAAATACTTTGAAGAAACCCTTCATTCTCAAGTGTCTCTATCTGAAGGAGTTCTCACACTAGATACGAACTTCATAATTTTCCATACGGTCTGTTTGTCTGTTTTTTGTTTTCCCTATCAATGGTGCAAACGCAACAAGCGTTTAATAATATAGTAATTGTAGTTTAATAAAATAAAATAATTGTAGTTTTGTTTGCACCATTAATGGTGCAAACAAAACTACAATTACTATACAAACACAAATTAAGATACAAAGCAGTTGCATCTGCACCACTGATGGTGCAAGTCAGTGGTGCATACAGTACGAGGTGTAAACTCTAGTTGCGTTTGCACCATTAATGGTGCAATAATTAGCATAAATATAGGATATGGAACTGATCCTATATTTATGCTAATTATTATAAATGCGAAAGTGTGTCTTTTCCCCCATTCGAGCAGTAATAGATCAACGGAACAACACAATTATTTTACGTAGTTAATGGGCCAGATTGTGTAGCAGTATACTTTTTATCCCAAAACTGGACGAGAGTTATCGAGCAGCTATTAGAGGAATGGATACGGAAACTAACTCAGACCGAAGCTGCCTAAACATTGAGTAAGTTCCTACAGCTTCCGAACAAAGACTATATAAATCATGTGAACTGCTAGCCACTGCGAGTACGTCAGAATCTCGTTGTATTTCATATCTCAGATTGCGTCATCCCAGTGATTGGCCAATCGCAAACATAGAACGTTACCTCGCCCCCTGCCCGCAACGGTGAGTCGTGTTCGTAGGAGAAATTATGTTCACGAGCCATCAACAGGCTGTATCATCTGTGGTTCCGAAGGAGCATGTCCGAGGCCGGTTCTAAGCATTGCATTGATTATACTCATACCTTGAGCGCAAGACGCAGCGCCTTCTTCTTAGGGCTGTTTTCTTTGTCGGAGTCAGTGTCGTCGGAAGCATCCTGCTCGTCTAGGAGCTGCTTGATGGTGAGGTACGACCAGAGCCTCTCCAGCGGCAGGTAGCCTTGTCGCGTTACCGGCACCGGGACTTGAGGACGCTTCTCGTAACGCTTCTGCAATTTACAACACGTCTTTGAATGAAAGAAAGAAAGAAAAAACAGAATAATAATTTATTTTGTTTGATTGATAATTGCTAACCACAGAGATGGTATTCTGAAGGGTTAAGCTGAAAGTTGTACTAAAACGATGGAAGGTCATTACATTCATATTTTTTCTACATTGGGCCCAAATCTGAAATCGCGAAAATTAAATAGCTGTTCCATACATTTCGTCAAGGTTGAATGTATTTTTTAATGGAATAGCTGATTGTTTTATTTGTTCTTTGCTCTTACTTGCTAGCCTTGCAAAAAGACATAAGTACGTTACATTTTTAAGATCGTGAGTTCGGTCCCAGCCCCATAGCAAAGGGCTCTTTGGAATTTACGTACAGTATAAAAAAAACAAAGGTGCTTAAAATCACAATCAGATTCTGAGGAAACCTGATATATCCAGAGTTAACATTCAAAGGCGTATCTATGGGAATCCACCCTTAACGGGCCAGCGTCTCGAAATGTGACCCGATCACCCTTCCAGGGTGGGCCTAAACCACTAACCTCTATTATACAAGTCGTCGTCAGCCATACAACGTCCACTGCTGGACGAAGGCCTCCCCTTTTATAGAGGGGTGTTGCCATAATCCCCACGCTTGGCAGTACGCTATACAAGTACGCTAGACTAAAAATTCTTTAATGAAATGACAACTTTTTTTTGTGCCAATTTGAAGCGCCTTTTCCAGCATCTCCGGCACTAAAATTTACAATTGTGTCAACGAAATATTAGTTCCATGGACGCTCACACCGCTATCCGTTAGCTATCCGCGCCAAAATGGCGAAAATCAACTGGCTTCAATTTGCTATGGACAATATGAAGTCCAGCGTACTTGTACGTATAATATTATAGAAGTCAGTGGCCTAAACCCACCCTGGATGTTGAAGGCTGAAGACGTACCTATTACCTATGTGCTTGTTCTGCAAAAAGTGTAGAAGACATGAAGAGGTATCTGAATAAACCAATTGTATTGTGTTAAAAAAGAATAAAATCATATTTCTTATTGACCATGCAAGATCATATTACAGTCGTAATAAATATCTACTTGTTCAGCGGCGCACACGTAAAAAGCGTGTCTGACCCAAGTAATGTCTAAAGGTTATCATAGACGATTACATTAACGATAACCAAATAACTTAATGTTTGCCACTTAATTTTTACTTATATCAACAATTTTAGTATTTTATCAATTAGTATATCTATCTGTGTAATTGTACCTTTTAGAATAAAATAAAATCAGTGTCAGAATCAAAATAGTTTTTTCAATGCAATGTAAATTTTCCTTCAATTCTATTACTTAGTAACCTTTCACAATACACTTATGAATAGATAAAAATTAAGTACATAGGTAAATTGTTCGAAAGTTAACTTAAATTACTTTCAAACAATTAACCTATGTACTATAAGAATTAGAGTAATAAGGTTCCATCTAGGCGTAGACGGAGTAACTAATAGACGAAGGTACTATGTAACCTCAAGTGAGACAAAATACTATGTCAATGTGTGCGTAATGCAAGCTGGCAAGCCAATGGCAAGCTGACAACACACATACGAATCGTATCGATATATGTCGAACTGTCAAAGTTTGTTTCGCAACATGAGTGGCCGACCTTGAGAAAACCGGCACGCTGTGAGGGACAAAAAATGGCATTGCTGTGTCTCTCTCTGATACATTTGTTCCGTGTATAGATTGATTGATTGATTAACTCTTTATTGTTCACACCAAGAAATACACAGTAATAATTTAATAAACTTTAATATTGGAAAAAGTGGCGACCTTATTGATAAAAGCAATCTCTTCCAGGCAACCTTTGGATGGAGAGGATATAAATAATGCATAGAAGACGGGGTGTGCTTGAAAAGACAAGTGTGTGTGTGTGTATGTAGGTGTCTCTTTATTGTGCGAGTGAGGCAGAAATATGTCACTTCCTCTATAGGTTTCTCTCTCTACGCATCTAGGTAAGCACGCGTCATCTTAGACTTACCATCAAGCAGGGTGTGGTAAAACGTTACGCTAAACGCTAAATTAAAATAATAATATATACAACGACAGAAAAGTCAGAATTGCCTAACCTTGCCCACTCCGTCTTCCACTCCGCAGTAGCCGAAGACCTGAGGGGTGATCTCCGTAGCATCCTTTGCAATCTGTCCAGCCACCACCACTTCGGAGCCCGCATAGAACGTCTTGAACTTGTTCTTGGTTAGAGAGTCTTCCTTCACCTGAAATCAAAGTGAATTATCATTCCCATCAGCCAATCATTCGAATTTTCGAGTGTTTCCGAAAAGGTGCAGTCACATTTTTGCATAATACCGTATAATACCAATTAGGCAGATATTTTTTTTATTAAATGTTTCGCAGCGCAAAGTGTACTGAAAGGGACACTCTATAACAGCGGCCGCGGCAGTGGGGCCAGAGGGGGCCAAATGCCCTTAAATCTAACGGGGGGCTCCAATTTTACTACATGGCAAAGGAAGTTTCTTCCTTCACAGAGCTTTCTCTTCTTAAATCAAAAAGCGCTTGTACGGAGAAGAAACTCAATGGCGTAGTTGCTGGTTTAATCGCCAACCCGAACCGGGCCAGCGCAACGAGCGTGGTGGAATATGGATCAATCTGTTTTCAAGGCCTGGCGTATGCGTGTGTTAGAGTAGGGTTTTATTATTGTAATAATATAACTATTAATTAACGTGTAATACACGGTAAATACGTGTGAGTTTCTTGCCAGTTCTTCTCAAACGTCTAGGGCCTTACGAACATGGCGTAGATTCATTGCTATTCGTGGAATACCTTCTCAGGGTCCATGATTGAATAACTAATAAATGGTGAATAGTCTTTGTGTGTTTTGCTTAAGTTATTTAGAACCCCAGATAGATGAGACTTCTAGCTTCACTAACGTTGTAGACGTAATATTTAAGAGAAATAACACAGTGAAAGATCCTATTTGGCTTGGAATCTAAGACGTGCAGTGGTAACAGTATCAGTTTTTGACATCCCGCTGGTATGTTGCAGAGATAGATTTTAGGCAAAGAATTGAATATCTTTAGTCATCATCAGCCAGAGGACGTTCACTGCCGAACGAAGGCCTCCCCATAGTTCGCCACACTGTACAACAACCAGCCTATCATCCACCATGGCAATATGCATCCACCGCTTGCCCGCTACGTTCACAGTGTCGTCGGTCCACCTATTGGGAGGCCTACTAACACTGCGTCTTCCAGTTCGAAATATCTTTAGTAATTCAAGTATCATTTTCTCAATTTGCTAAATCGCATGAACCTATCGTTTTGCGGAAGGTCATGGTTCCCACGAGTACTCACCTGATCGGCGGAGTAGACGAACTTGACATCGGCGAGGAGGGGCGAGGAGACTTGCCGGTAGAAGTCTTGCAGCTGCAGCGCCGCGTCGGCCGCCTCGTAGATGTGGCGCATGAAGCCGTCGTTGCGGAGCGACAGCTTGCGCAAGAACTTGCGGTCGGCGTCCTCGCCTGGGTTTCAATACAATGGTAAAACATTGCAACAAACAATACTTAATAATTTTTGTAGTGGTAGGACTCTACTGCAGAGTCCGCCTGGGAGTACCACACCTTTGCCAGTTATTCAAGTATCAGTAGTGTGCAAGTATTACTGTGTTCCGGTTTGAAGGGCAATGTTACCAGAGAAATTACTGGGTATGTTGAGATTTAACATCTAATATCTCAGGGTGACGAGCGCAGTGCAGTGCGGCGCAGGATTGTGTTCGGAAGTTCACAATTCTGCCACTGCTACTGTTAGTGGCAGGCGTGACGCTTACCACCAAGCGAAAGTCTTGCTCGTCTCGTCATTTGATTGCATATTAAAAAAAAACAATCCCACAATGCTGATGTAATGGTATGTATATGGGTATATTTTTGTAGTGATACTGGTAGGTATAGGACTCTACTGCAGATTCCAGCTGGGGACCACACCTTTGCCAGTTATTCAACCGCCAAGAAGTAGTGTGCAGTCATTACTGTGTTCCGGTTTGAAGGGCAATGTTACCAGAGAAATTACTGGGCATGAAGATATATGACATCTAATATCTCAGGGTGACGAGCGTGACTCGCGATAAATGATGACGATGAATTCAACCTGTAGATAAAATTTAAGAGTATTTGACCTATGTCTATGAGATTCATCATCATCTTTATTAGCCCGGAGACTTCCACTGCTAAAGGAAGCCCTCCCCTTAACCTGCCATTTGCATCCACCGGTTGCCCGCGACTTTCACAATGTCGTCGGTCCAGCCCTACGCTGCGTCTTTGAGACTGTATGTGATCATTGCGGTAAAATAAATTCATTGCATTCCCAAACATCTCTTACCAAAAGCCAAAGAGAAGATGGTAGCTTTGTCCTCTCCATAGTTCTTCTCGGTGAGTCGATTGATGATCGTAGTTGGGTTGGTTTCACCCACGGTCGGGTCGCCGTCAGTCAGGAAGATAATTATGGGTTCCAGGCTCTTCATTTCTATAAAACAAAGTATTAAAATAATAGTAAATATTTAGGTTTTCTGGTAAAAAGCGTTAAAAGGCGAATTTTAAAAGATCTTAATAGATAACACTGGTAAAGGTTTGTATATCAAAGACAGTTCTAAGGAACTAGCGTGCATATACATTCGGCTCGAAGGACCAAAGTTTATTAACTTAAGTAACACCCTAAAAAAAACAGAAGTATTGTTTTTAAGGTTCATGTATGCACTCACATCTATAGATGAGTTTAAAAAAAAATCCTCTATAATTTTAACCGCTATAACCTGGACCGCTTTAAATGTGTGTGGTTTCCTAAAATCTTCACGTATACAGTCAAGCTTTTAATTTCTTAGTTACAGTTTTTCACACATTATATGGTTGTCTTACTTTCAACATCGCAAATTTCTCCATAGCTGGCGACAGTAGTAGTCGGTTCAGTAGTAGGCGCGCCAGAGGCGGTGTCGTTGGCTTCCACCGGTTTCTTGCACCACTCGGTGCGCTTGTGGACTAGATTCACTGCCACGTCTAAAGCACTGTTGATGTTTGTACCTGTATAGAGACCATAGACAAATAAATATTGATACGTCATCTACTAACTGGATTAACAAGCAATCTCATCTCATCGGCTCAGGCTGGGGAACAACGTGAGTTCTCGTACTTTTTGTAAACGTGAAATACCTATGTAGAACGAATTACTCCTTTATTCGGCCTGATTTCCAGAGTCGAAATGGCCATAGAGTCAGAGTGGCGTTTTCCTTCCGAGACCTTGCCTGAGCTGGCCCTCAAGTTTAATATCTTCACTCGAAATAGTTCACACAACGCACGGAAATGAAACAAATTACTTGAAGAATTCTGTGATTTCTAGCATTAGGTTGACCAATGCCAATTCAATTCAATTCAAATTCATTTTATTCTGTAAACATGATTACATGCATTTAGAAACGTCAAATTATACAATCATAATAGTTCACTTTGATATTGAATATGTATTAGATAAAATAACAATTATTATTATTTAGATCAGCAAAAGCATCGTCAAAATTAAAACTACTAAATCAATATAATTTAAGAAAAAAATAATATATTTTTATAAACTAAATATAAATTAAGACTGTTTAAATATAGTTCTGTCCGTAATAGCATCTGCTATTCTGTAATAGCTTTTATCAATCAAAAATTTTTTAATATAATTCAATATGTCACTATTAGATTTACATTTGATACAATCAGGGATCTTATTATAAAATTCTATTCCCAGGCAATAGAAGCTATTATTAGTTTTCGTCAGCCTTCTTGGTGGCGGTAGAATTCGATTTTTATCTCGACATCCATCTCCATAACAATCAATGGCTCTTTTCATACTATTAATGTTTTCAAGGACATATAATATATTCTGATAGATACATTCACCCGTCATTGTCATAATGCCCAATTCCCTAAAAACATTCCTACATGAGTCTAATTTTTTTAGTCCAAGTATATACCGCACAGCTCGTTTCTGTAGAATGAATACTCTTTTGGTGTGACATTCAGCAGCTGATCCCCAAAAGAGTATTCCATATGTTAGGAGCGAGTGAAAATATGCAAAATAAATCGTTCTAGCTGCTACAGGCCCAGCTAGGTCTTTAATCTTTTTTATAGCATACGTGGCTGAACTAAGTTTTTTTGTTAACTCGCTAATATGAGTAATCCACGTTAATTTATTGTCAAGCCATACACCCAGGAATTTGACTTCATTTGAAATTGACAAGTTAAAGTCACCTAGAGATTTTTCTACCTGTTGAATTGAGGAAGGCTTGCTCTTCGTGCCTAGATCAAAGTTAACTACATGAGATTTCTCAACATTTAACAGCATATTGTTTGCTGAGAACCAACATTTGATATTTTCTATCGAGTGTATTATTTGTGAAATGGCACCCAATGCCATTCAAAAAAGGAGCGTATTTATGAATGTGTAGACAATTTGTACAATCCGATTACAGACTTAATACAAGTATTAATTCATTTATTTAGACATCATCATCATCAGCCGGAAGAAGTCCACTGGTGGACGAAGGCATCCCCTCTTATTATACTTTGTCTAAAATAAGTTGATAATTATAAATATAAATTATAAAGCATAGGGAGGGATTGCCAATCCCCACGCTTGGCAGGCGGCTTGGGGATCGCAGAATGCTTACTCTGCTGCCCGACCTCCGGTGGTTCCGGATATTTATATATTATATATTTAAGGACATAAATCCAGGTTCAGGTTCATATTATTTAGGCATAATGCAAAGTAATGCTGATAAACAGTCTGTAAAGTAGAAGGAATGATTGTGTGGCATTAGTCAGGAACAAATGGCTTCTACTTTTTATGATTTTTAATCTAAATTGTGGGTGCGAAGTGTTCTGCAAGCGTAGGTATTTTGTTATATTAGAAAGCACGTTTTGCATCGGGTAATCCATGATGATGGTGACTTACCGCCAGCCGCGTCCAGCCTGCTGATGATGACCTTGGCCTTGTCGATGTTCTCGCGAGTGGCCGGCGAGGGCGCCACCAGCGTCGGCTTCCGGTCGAAGTCGCTGTAGTAGTACTGCCTTGGAGGGGGCTCCTGGTCTGCCTCTTTCAGCGAGTGAATCTAGTGAGTAGATATGCTTATTCAGATAGCTGTCGCTGCTAAAAAGTAGACTAACGTTATGTTTTTGAAATAGCAAACCGCTGACATACTTCTAGAAAAAGCCAAACTCAGCTGTTTTGACAACATTACTGCTATCGTGTTGCTACCTAAACAGAAATAGTTATTTATGATACTAGTGCAGTAAGTTGGTTTTTACAAACGAGTAGACGAATGTAAGCCCGAGACGAAGTCGATAGTATAGTCACGAGTTTGTAAAAACCAATTCCGCACTTGTGCCATACAACGTTTTACAACACATTTGCGAGAAAACAGATAACAGTAGTACAATAGATAATGAAACAAACGTTATTATTTTGTTTATAAATATCGGTCGGAAAGTCGCACCTAAATACTTGACACCGACAAATGCACAAAGTGCGATGCAGTAATCCGCCTAGGAAGAAAGAAGAAAAAAAAAAACGTTCTAAAGTTCTTCTTCGTTAAAACGTTTCTAATATGAGTGTATTTTCGTGTTGTTTCCAAAACTCCGAAGAAGGTTGTAGTAAAGTTGTGGCAACTTTACTACAAATTTTACAACACATTTGCGAGAAAACAGATAACAGAAGTACAATAGATAGTGAAACAAACGTTATTATTTTGTTTATAAATATCGGTCGGAAAGTCGCAACTAAATACTTGACACCGGCAAATGCACAAAGTGCGATGCAGTAATCCGCCTAGGAGGAAAGAAGAAAAAAAAACTACGTTCTAAAGTTCGTCTTCGTTAAAACGTTTCTAATATGAGTGTATTTTCGTGTTGTTTCCAAAACTCCGAAGAAGCTTGTAGTAAAGTTGCCACACCTTTACTAGGGCATGACTGGACTTGACTGTGACTTACTAAGTATGACTTTGACTGTGACTTAGATTCGACTTGAAAATCATCAAAAACTTAGTACAAATAAATACTTGACACTGGCAAATGCACAAAATGCGACGCCATAATCCTCCTAGGAAAAAAGATGAAATAGCGCGAATTAACAAATAGCGCCATACGTGCGCGTAGTGAAAATCAGAACTACATCTTTAGTCTAATTTTCTATTAAGTATCAAAGTGAGACAAACGTATTGAGCAAAAGCGCTTCCAAGAAGGTTTGATAATTCAGCTTATTTATTTTCGTAATGTTAAACTCTTTGGTGGAATTCTTATATTTTTTATAGAAATTTAAAAAAATGCGTAAAGGATACGCACGCCTGGTATGGTGCGTAATTTTCAACTTTCGAACGATGCATACAGGCAGGCTTTGTAAGAGCATTTTTCGAGCAAATGTGTTGTAAAGGTAATTTTTTGTCTTTTGATAATCGTATACGATTATCACTTGAACTCGAATTCCAACCCAAGTCTCGACAAAACACACTCACTATATATATCACCTCATATGTTAACCTAAACCTATATGCCCTAAAATGTGAAATATCCATTTTTTTTTCGTTATGTTATCCATAATTAGAACCATGTAAAGAAACTCACCGTGACGGAGGAAGCAAACTCGACAATGCTGAAGAAGTCCCCAGGGTTCAGGTCGCTGAGGATGGTCTGCATGGCCTCCCGGAGCTGCACGATCTTGCGGTCCATCATGGAGCCCGAGGTGTCCAGCACGAACACGACGTACTTGTTAAGAGGCGGCAGTGATGAGGGCGCGAAGAAGTGGACAAAGTAGCCGTCGTTTACCTGCAAATGGACGGAATTAATGGGAGATTTTCTGACAGGCTACTTAAAAATAAAAGATGCACATTGTAGATGGCTCTGACTTTGAGCAGACCACACGTGGCTGTCATTGTCTAGTTTAATATTTAATTTCATGTGCTACGTACTTTGAGCTCATATCTAAAGAGTCACAATCTCTAAGTGAAAACAGTCAAAAAAAACGTCCGAGTGGCGTTGTACATACCTATACGTGCATTATATTGTTCACAATTGTTAGAATTTAGACGTTATGTTGCTTGTATAGTATTCAATGTATGCTCGAGCGCTTGTGTCGTATCGTAGTTCAAGTCGTTCAAAAAGTCGGCGCATTGCATAGCGTGCGCCGAGCTTTGGCGCGGACATTTTTTTTTGCACGTTTGTGATTCTATACAGGGTTAGGTCTAATCAGTTAGTATCCATTTAAGGGCTTATTCTGTACATCCATAGTAAAAGTTGTTTGTTTTTATTTACAGAATATGCCTTTAAAAGGATGCTAACTCATCATCATCAGCCCGGAGACGTCCACTGCTGAACGAAGGCCTCCCCCTTAGACCGCCACACTGTATACCACTGTACCTGCCATTTGCATCCGCCGGTTGCCAGCGACTTTTACAATGGCGCGCTCTGCGGTTTAGTTCGCAGCGCGCCGCGCCGCAGGCCGGCGCGCACGATGACGCAGCGCTGGACGCGCCGCCACATGCTAACTAATTAGAACTAACCCTGTAGATATTAGGTAGCTCAATGGCTACGTATCAAAAATATTATGCTGTTTTTGACTGGCACGTATAGTCTGCGCTTTCTGACGAGTTGAAAAAACTACCTTTTTTTTAAATCGTGTTCGGAAAATCACTCTTTATTGAAAGAAAGTAGGTTAAAGTGACATAGAATAGAGTCTTATGTTGATACAGGTTGTTTCTTCTATACCAGCAGCCTTCAAACCGTGTTAGAGGCCTGGGATCTAAACATGTTTTATTTTTACCACTACTCAGCCTACGAGTGTAAGGCCTTCTTAATATTTTCTGCGGATTACCTACATTTTATAGTATTTTGAAACCTCAAAAACTTGACGATATAGACATGTATGATGAGTCGATTTCCTAACATTTGTCACCAAATATTTTGACTATTCGGTAAATCCCCTTATCGCATTTTCCCTCGTTATTAAGATATGAATGGTGTGTCTGTGGTGTCACCATAGAATGTTTCAAAGTAATGAGCTCCAATGCAGTGATGCTCTAGGTTTTCGGCTTTTTACAAAAAATTCGGAGTACCGCAACAGTGGTCATGGTCATGGGCAGGCATTATCTTTTAACTTGCTATCAAGAGGGCACATGTCGTTAGTTTCGTTTCATTACTAGTCATTACTTGTTACCAAAATCATCGGTGTAAATCTTAGATCAAAATATACTATAGATACAGTCTCTATGAAAATCAGACCTCAAATGTGGCTCCGCGCCAATGCTCACATTAACAGATATCATACCTCTCCAGCTAATATACAAAAGTGCACAAGTGGATATTGTTTCATTTTAATAATGAATCTTAACACCCTGAAATAGCGTTGGAAAACATTTCTGAGCGTGTATAGCATAGGCATCGTAGCAAGTCACACGTTTTGCGCGGTCACATACGTGACAGAGAGCAAAACAAGGCATATTACGCTATTTATGCCTTGTTTTGACGGTGCCGTTTTCGAGCGGCGATCGGGGATCTACCCTATATTTCATCGCAGGTGTATTACATCAATCGAAGTACAGCTTTCGATATTGAGACAATCGATGTTACTTCGACAAAATGCAATAAATTTTCAACTCATTCACTTCTTTTGTGTTCGCATCTTAGTCCAGTAATATTGTCTCTAAAAGGGGGCCAACCTCAAAATGATTTTATATCGAAATACACACAGACTACATCTTCGCTTAACATCAGGCTAGATGGTACTCAAAGGCAAGCCTATATTACATTTAAAAAAAAGAAATGAAGAGTATTTACAGCTTACCAGAATTTCGCCATCCTTCGCTCGGTCAACGTCATATTGCACAACGAACTGTCCCAAGACGCCTTCAGAAGCCTTGTCATCTTCGTTCTGGTTCATCCACCTTCTGTTCGTGTTTGATGCAGATTCTTTTGACTTTTGCTAGAACACAGAAAAAAAATGCGTAAATTAATAACGAGCAAAGGAATGGGTGTAGGTAGACGTGCGCGCCGCCGTGGCATGCCGCCGCCGTTAAGGCTGCTCTCATCTATGTTTCAAGCACATTTTTTACTGCGAACAATCATAATTCTAAAGCTGAATGAGACAGAGCCACATTTAGCGGAGCAAAAATATGGCAGTTAGGCAGATTCGTGCGTGTTAAGATTCGATTTTCGGTTTTTTTTACCCATTTTTAATTTATTACAAGCATAATATAAATATTATTTCAAAACTAAGAGCTACAAATCGTGACAAACTATTATTTACAAGTGAGTAAATTTTCGTACTAAATTTGTAAAGATTGAATGAATAAAACTGTTGTAATGTATAAAAATAGAGGTATTTTGTATTTTTTCTTCTTATCTATTATTTTTAGAAAGATTACAAAAGCGCTACATCACTTCTAACATCTTATAGATACAATTTTTTTTTTGTATAACCCAAACTCATAAAAACCGTCAAAAAACTGCTATGACGGCACGTGTTTTTTTTTGAACAGGGCAGCGCGCCGCCTTGCCGCCGCCTACTTGCTCAAAAATCGCGCCGAAGTCTCGAGCTGAGTGTAACGCACCCGATTCGAAGCGAGAATAAACGAATGAACTCCGCCGTCGAATCATTACTGTCGAAATTATCTAGTAAAACACAGCATGCCCACTGGCTTACGGAGGACAGTATGATCAGAAAGTTTGGAAATAACTAGCAACCGCAGATCCCGGAGACCTTGAAAATGAAAGAAAAAATACCTATCCGAAGTTATCATCTTTATCGCAAGCTTTACTAATTGTATAATACTGTGCATCTCTGCGACTAGTACACACAGCGAAATGGTAATCATCAGCCCGGAGACGTCCACTGCTGAATGAAGGCCTCCCCCTTAGACCCCCACACTGTACGACAACCTGCCATTTGCATCCACCAGTTGCCCGCGACTTTAAACAATGTCGTCGGTCCACCTAGTGGGAGGTCTTCCTACGCTGCGTCTTCCGGTTCGCGGTCGCCACTAAAGAACCTTTCTTCCCCATCGGTTGTCAGTTCTTGGAGCGATGTGGCCTGCCCATTGCCACTTCAACTTGCAAACTCTGTGAGCTAAAGACCACGTTTCAGTTCCATATGTCATCACTGGCATAACACACACTGGTTAAAGACCCTTGTCTTCAGATACTGCGGGATTTTGGACGAGAAGATATTACGCAATTTCCCGAACGCTGCCCATCCGAGTTGGATTCTTCGGGCGACCTCTCTGTCGAAGTTGGATCTACCTAACTGAACTACCTGTCCAAGGTAGTTGTAGTGGTCAACAACTTCGAGAGTATCGTTCCCAACGATAACCGGTACGGGCACAACATGGACATTGGACATGATCTTTGTTTTGTCCATCTTCATTTTGAGAAACGTTACTGAGGTCGCTGAGCATACTATTGAGGTCCTCCAGCGACTCTGACATGCAGGGCTAACATGCGCACCGCGAGAAAATGTTGTCGTGTCTTTATGTCGTGCGAAAACGAGACAAACTTATACAGATTCGTAGCCTTATCCTGTTTTGTAGAATCGAGAAAATTTTCTCGCGGTGCGCATGTTAGGCGCTCTGATGACTATATCATCGGCAAAGCGAAGGTGAGTGATGTATTCGCCATTAATGTTGATGCCGAATCCGTTCCAGTCCAAGAGCTTGAACACGTCCTCCAATGCATTCGTTAATAGTTTCGGAGAAATAATGTCTCCCTGTCTCACACCTTTCTGCAATTGGATTGGTTTCGTGGTCTCGTCCTGCAACCGGATTGACATGGTGACGTTTCTATACAAACACTTCAGCGCTTCGATATACCTATAGTCGATATGACATCGCTGAAGGGACTGCAATACCGCCCAGGTCTCGATTGAATCGAAGGCTTTTTCATAGAATTGAATCGAAGGCTTATTTCTCTCGAGAGGAGCTTGTACACATGGCTCAGGAGTGAGATGGCCCTATAATTGTTCAATAAAGTGTTAGCATCTTATTTGAAGAAAAGCAGCACCACACTCCTGTGCCATGCTTCAGGCGTAGCACCTTCGTGTATGACGGAACTAAATAACTTCTGGAGGACTAAAAGAACCGGTTTTCCACCCGCTCTCAGAAGTTCTGTCGTTATTTCGTCCTCAAGTTGTCTGAGAGCCATTCTAATAGTGTACAAGCTGACGTCTGGGATGTCCTCAGTGTAGTGTCGGGTCAGTTTAGCTCTTGTGTTCCGAGCATTACCGACAATGTGTTGCTGTGTTGAGGTGTAGAATTGTCCGTAAAACCTCTCGAGCTCTATCAGAATCTCTGGCTTCGATACTGCGACCTTCGATCTTCAGCTTCGTCATTTGGCTTTGCCGAATAGACGATTTCCTTGCGAACACTTCAGAACCCTGCCCTGGCTCCGCTCAATTGTGTCCTTAATACATTCTGTATTATAGGATCGCAAGTCGCTTCGCAAATATTTTGAGATTCATCTATTAAGCTTGCCATATACCGACATATCAGCTGAAGAATGCAGTCTCATTTCTGTCCGGTCTTCCATTAGCTTTAGAGTCCTGTTTGAGACATTCTGAGGCTTCATCCGGCGTGGGGTCTTAAAGAACTTGGACCGCACTGCTTGGACAGTTTCCACAAACCCATTGTTGATCACGTCCACAGTTTCGCAGTTTTTGGCTAGGCTCTGGAAGCGATTATTCAGTTCTAGTTTAAAGTTTTCGGGGTTCTGGATTTGGGCAGGGCTAGGACGGAGCGTAGACTTCACCAGACGTGACCTCGCAAGCTAGATATTGATATTCAATGTGCCTCGGACAATACGGTGATCGCTACCGGTTTTCACCTTGCTTATCACGGAGATATCATCGAATATTCGATTCTTGGTCGTCATGATGAAGTCGATCTCATTTTTGGTTGAACCATCGGGGCTTATCCATGTCCACTTCCTGGAAGGTCGCTTCTCGAAGAAGGAGTTCATCATAAAGAGTCCCTCCTTCTCCATGAAGTCGACCAACCGCTGGCCCCTCTGGTTCCGCTGTCCATATCCATGCGATCCAACCCATCGACATTCCGTGAGCCCATCTTCGCGTTAAAATCCCCCATAACAACGGTGAAGTACGTTTCGGAGACATGTATGGCCTTGGATAACTCCTCATTCAATGCCTCTTTATCGTCAGGTTGTGCCGTGGTCGGCGCATATACCTGTATGACCTTCATACGATGGCGAATACCGGTCGGTGATTCTGAGTATAAGGTACGCTACCCTGCACGACACACACTATCCACTTTTACAACGTTGTTGACGAGGGACTTACGGACGAGAAACCCGACACCACCCTGGGATTTACGATCTCCTTCCCGGAAGAAGAGCATGTTGCCGGACTCCAGGATTATCGTATCCTGTCTCTTCGGATTTCAGATAATGCCATGTCCCATCGCATCTTGCTCAATTCTTCCTCCAGCTCGACAATCTTCTTGTCGGTCCTCAGCGTGCGAATGATGTGTGTTGCCAGGGCCAAAGTCTTATGTTGGGGGTGGTAGCGGGGCGTCTTCCGGGGATTATTCGCACCCCTTTCTGGTCCGTTACCTGACCTGCTACCTAGGCCAGGAATAGAAGAGCTGCGGGACTAGGGGCCGTTGCTTTGGTGGTGTGTCTGTCATATTGTGGAGGGAGGAGGGAAGGGTTGCCATAATCCCCACGCTTGGCAGGCGGCTTGGGGATCGCAGAGTGTTACCACCGTTAACTAAGAGGACGCTGCTGCCCGTCCTCCGGTGGTGCTGGATTAGTCTGGATGCAGTTTTACGACATACTCAGGTCTAAAAAGCAGTCAGCGAAAGGGTATTTTCCTTAAATTGCTGGTCTAGTAATCCCTGCCAAAAGATCTCTCCTCAGTCCTCACAGACTAAACAAAATATTTTTAGTGCATGATAACTACAAAACGTCTAAAGAAAATGTATAAATAAGTAATTGTTGCTTTCGCTTATGTTACGAGTAATTATCATCATTATTATTTGCCCTTTTCTCTTTTTTTGTTAGGTACAGACAGAGACGAAACATTTATTCATAATCGAAGTGTTTTATTTCATCTACAATAAGTCACGCCGTCGGCGTAACGCCGCCGTCGAAATCTGTCGCCGCCGCGGCCGCCTTCATTTTTTTACGCGGCGCTCACGTCTATTGGTAGGTTGACTTTTTTCTGGTTAGAAATATTGGGGGTCTTGATTTACCGCTTTACGGAATTCGTTTCCAAATGATATGATCATGTCTAGTAATTTCACTTGAAATATCGTCCTTTAATCAGAACACAATCATACTTACACACTACTGCTTGGCGCTTAAATAACTTATCATTACTTCACTTTACTGGAAGAAGTTTCAAGTATTTCGAACTTACCGCATAAATGTCCATCAGTCTCTTCTGCTCGTCGAGATCAGGAGTGAAGGTGATAGTTGCTTCGCGATCGTCGTGCCCTCTTTCAATGACAGCCTTGGAATTTTCTGGAAAAAAGGAATAAATACTGTATCTGTAAATTACCATCACAAGCTTGTCCTGCTTGGATCACAAGTTCCAAACAGAACAAGCTGGCAGCGTCTGACAACGCTTATCTAACCAAATATTTTATGTAATGGAGTTACGATCAATTTATTTTTCAAATACCTATTAATAAAATTAATTCTTCTTATAGTATTCAGGAAACAACGATGAACACTTTCCTGACGATTTGCATCAAAAAGTTGAACGAGCTGGGTCCATATCGACTAAGTAGGGATGGTATTTTACTTGGTAAACGGTGGTAACACTCTGCGATCCCCAAGCCGCCTGCCAAGCGTAGGGATTATGTCAACCCCTCCTTATTAAGGGGAGGCTTTCGTCCAGCTGTGGACGTCTTCTGGCTGAGGAGTGAGGGATGGTATTTAAGCGGATTCCCATTTATCTTGTTGTAAAAAGAGGAGGAAGAATGGAAGTAACTGAGGAACTGAAATTAGCAGGTAATTATGAATGACCACCAGTGCATTGACGCCCTGGACATGGTTGCTACTAAATTTTTTGGTAATTGCAATGTTAATGGGCAGGCGTTGTATTTTCCATCAGAAGATCGCCATGCTCGTGCCATACTTATAACCTTTAAAAAAAACACTCACATAAGCGCTCACTCTCCGAAAAGCAGCCTATAGTTAGATCGGCGCTATTTCGATACGAAAATACCCTGAAAAATTAAGTTGTTCCCATACTTACGAGCATCATCCTTAGTAGCATCGATCTCATTCCCAGTTCGAATCTCCGGAACCCTCAAATCAGTAATTTTCTCAGATTCCTTGATGTGCACGGTGACTGAGAGCTTGGGCACGAGAGCCCCGGGGTGCAAGTTGATCGCGTGGTTGTACACTCCGTTACGCCGGATCAGAAGTTCTTCGTACGTCAAGTTGAAGGTGGCCGTCGATAAGGACTCCACATTCACCGATACTATGAACTGGTTGGAATCACGGGCTCTGAAATTATAGTCCCATAAAGAAGATGTACATTTTAATTAAATGCAATTTTTGGGATTTACGGGGTTTCCGGTTTTACATGACGTATTCCCGGCGGGATCAGATAGGGCAGCTAAAATACATCGAATTAAAGCTCCTCAATGTATGGCTGAAAGTTAATAGTTTAAAAGATATTTAGAATCTAGCTATTTTTGGAAAAATACAATTTTGGGAGTTGTAAAGTGCCTATAATGAAATGTTGTTCAGTTATTATTTTATTTGTTAGGAAGTTAATGATAATGTACTTAGAATGTGATAACCAATACCTACTAATAATGTTTTTTTATCTTTTGTATATTTTTACGATTACCGCCAAAAAACTATTTTTTCTGTAAAAAACACTAAAACAAAATAATTATAATTTTAAATATCTTTGAAACTAAACTTTCAGCCTTACATTGGGGGGGCTTAAATTTGATGCATGTTAGCCCCATAATCAAATAATAACATATATATATATATATATAATATGTCCCCATAATATGGTCCCGCCGGGAATACTTATTGAAATTGATCTTTCTTTATTAGGAACATAAAACAAATGTACATTTATAAACACTGGTAGAACGATGTTAGCCGCATAAGTTAAAAACTGTGTCGCGGGTAAAATACGTCGAGTTACCAGTAACGCTGTATATTTATTTCACACACCACCCACAGAGAATAGGATAAACCCCATCAAAACCATCTTGAACTGCAAGTGAAGGATTGATCGTGAAGAAACTCGATAGTAGCTCTCTCTAAACGGATTAGCTCACTGATATAGCTGGCAAGAAATTGAAAATCAGTCGGCATGATCTAAATGGTGTTCCGACGCTCATGAGAGTCAATTCCCATGGCTAGTTACGTCTACAGTCTTGAATAACACCTTCACTTAAAATAAAGGGAGATGTTGTTGACCACATATGTCCCGGGAACCATACAATTTTATTGGGTTTAAAACTGGTAAGCAAATGTAGACTAGTATGGAATTCACTCACTTAGCTGTGACGTGAGCCGCTCCCAATCCTTGAGAAACGGCTTCATCATAGATCTGTTTGGCTTCTTCCTTCTCTTTAACGTACGCTTTGTAAGATTTTCCGTCAAGAGTCCTGTAAGAAGAGCCAGAAGTGAAAAATTATAAAAATGTTCGTAGCTATTTTCAACCTATTTCAAAAATGAGGTTCTCAATTCAACTGTATGTTTTTTTTGTATGTAGGTGATGATTCTTTTTTGTTTGGTAGGTGTTACTTCAGAGGTGGTCCCATATACATTTTATCAAAATCGGTTCAGTAGTTTGGTTTTAAAATCAAAATTACTGGAAAATATGAAGATGTCATCCAGGTAATCGAAATTGAAAGTCGGTTGTTTTTTTTTTAAAGCCTATTGTCGTTGAGCAAGGCTAAGTGCAGATCTTACATGATGAAGCCGCTGATGAAGGCAGTTTCTGGTAGCAACACCCTAAAGTTGGCTTCTTGCGCACGTTTGGCCGGGTTCTTGACCCGCGCCACCACAGCCGTGTGAGCGTAGCGGAGAGACACCACCGAGTTCACTTCCATCTCCGTCAGCTTGATGGGCAGAACTGGTTCCTCTGTCGTCAGTTCAGTTGTTGTAGCCACCTCAGGTTCTGTACTCTGAGGATTTAGGGACAAATCTGGTAAAAATGTATCCACAAATGCTTGATGCCCTACAAAATCTTCTCACAAAAAATAATGCGTGAAAGACATTTGGCGCTAAACAGGAAAGAATGGCTAGAGAGAGAAGGTTTACTTATTTACCGGTGTCTACCGGTAATAAACTGCCATCGATAGTGATACGATTTGTTGTAGACGGGATATTTCTTTTTTTTTTACATCAAAAGGAAAAAAGGAACCCATATAGGATCACTCCATTGTTCATCTGTCTGTCTGTCTGTCTGTCTGTCTGTCTGTCTGTCTGTCAAGACCCTTTTTCTCTGGAACGCGTGGAGATATTAAGTTGAAGTTAATAACAAATACGTAAGTCCACGGTCCCTTGGTGCTGTAAAAAAATCTAATTTCTAAATCAACGCAATAAAAAATTACGGCCATTTTTGTGAGTTTTTTAGAGTGAACTAAATCAAAATTCATAGTGTACTTCTCGTTGACCTAGAGTCCTAGACTAAAGAGTTGGCTTGGAAGACTTGGCAAGAAGCATAAGGTCATATAACAGTAATTACGGGGAAAATCTGAAAATTAATAATTTGGAGATATATTGTCATTTCTCAAGCCAAAACTGAAAAAGTTATTTTGTTTGTTTCTTTAGTTTCCAAAAAAAATACTAGATGGCGTTCTACACCGTTAAAACGCGCAAACGTCTTGATCGTCGTTTTTTACACGGTTTTGATCGCAGTTGCTACTTATAATTGTTCGACGACCCTATCCCCATAGAGTAAGTAAATACTACGTAATACCTACCCCTACAGCCTACAGATGGACTAGGGAGCCACGAGCGTAGGTTTTGAAGAAAACTGGCAACTGCATTGTTTTTTTTTAGTTCTTGCATTTGACCATCATTACAATTACAATTCAAATTTACCTCTTGAAGATTGTAGAAAGGAGTTTTATAAACTAGTTAAAACCATATCTTAGGCCATATTCTTTGCACCTTAAAACCTACTGAGAAAAGTAATCACATAAAAGTTTTTTCATCACACTTGCTCGTAATGTGGATCTTATTAAATCGGTTTTAGGCTCATAATCCAAGCTATTACGAACCCGTGCTTTTTACTTTACATTACGGCACTAGTGCTGTAATAGGTATAACCCGGTAAAGTCAAGTTTGTATGTGGCAATTAGACGCATGTATACGAAGCACTCTTAATATAGCCGGGTAATACTTACAGTTTTTTTGTAATACCAACAAAGAGTTCTTATGCCGCTGTAGTAAATGTCAACCTGTGCGCGCATTGTTGGTTTGGGCGCCATTTTCCGCAAATGTTTGTTGACGTTTTGGCTGTGTGGTTGATTATAATTTAAAAAAAAAGTTTTTCCTCGCAAGTGTGATGAAGTAGTATGGAACTCTTGTGCTATTAGTCATTACGCTCTCGGCTTCCTTATCGCGCTCGCCTGCGGCTCGCGCGCATAATACCGCCTCTAGTGTAATGACCAACATAGTACGTAAGTACATCGGTAACTGCGTTTTTTTTCTTTCTTATTTTTTGTCTTCGCACTATATGTATTCTACCAGTTTCAAGTATATGCATATTACAAGTTTTTGATAGTATCATAAAAGTCTTAAAATAAAATCACGGTCAAGTCCAAGTCATGTCCTAAAATTGCCTAAAACACCCAGCAGCGCTGCGCTGGGTGTTAAAACTCGCAAACGTTTCGTAATAACTTTTCACCACACATTTTTTTTAAATTTCGCAATTAGCGTATTGAACGAAAATAGAAATACTTTTAGGGTTCCGTACCCAAAGATAATCCAATTGTACCCTATTATTAAGCCGCCCACCGTGTCTGTCTGTCTGTCCATCTCTCTTTCCGGTCTTTACTGACCTATAATCTCGTGAATCGTAATAGATAGCCGGTTGAAATGTTCACTGAACATTCGTTACTATCGCGGATTACCTAGTACTTGTGGTGGTACGGGACCCTCGTTGTCCGAGTCAGACTTGACGGCTTTATTTTTGATTAGCGTTTGCTTATAGCCTTGAGTCACTGCGTATAATAAATTACCCTAATATAACATACATACCAACATTTTACCAGCGGGATATAAATAAGCATGTTCATAATTTGAAGATCAGTTACAAACACAGCCTACATGATACATGTGATAGGTGATATACATCAAGGTTTATTGCTTGCTGTTAAGAGTGCGACTAATGCCAGAAAAATATCAGATTTCACCCGCGCGTCTTGCATTAGTTTAGAGTCGAAAATCGCATGATACAATTGATGATGATCTCGGCTTTGAGCAATTTAGGTGGGATTTTATTTAATTATTCAAAATGTAGGCATGAAATAAAAAAAATAAACGGCTACTGTGCTAAAACATTAGTTTGACTATGTTATTCGCAAAAAATAATGTGGTGTTGTCGCTGATAATTTAGAGCATTGAGCATTGAATTGAATTAAAACAGTTTTTTTTTGTTGGTAATTTGTATTTTTTTTTTAAATAAACCAGATTATTTTCCTAAATTCTTTTCGGTTATTCGGCTTCTTTGGGTTTTTCCCTTACCTGTAGTATTTTTTTCTGAATATTTACGTTCTTTATCATTAAACTATGTGTTTAAAAATACACCTTTTACTTACTTTTGGCATTAGTCGCCCCCTTAATAAATACTTCAACAATGATGCTCTAGTGTCTTACGCAAATAACAGAAATGCGCGTGCATCACATCGTCGCTTACCAACAGGCGAGTTGGTAATCAAACGCGGAGTTCACCGCGATAAAAATAATTACGTAGAACACATTGTCCATAGACAAGAATAATTAGTAAATATTCAGCATTCAATAAGTAGAGATCACGCACCGTATCGTCAGACTTCGAGATCACGAGGGTTTCCTGGGTGGGATCCGCCATGGGGTGCGCCGTCGCGAGGACGGCAAGGCACCCCAGTGCCGCTAGCCACCGGAGATTCATGGCCTCCTGGAACAAGCGTTTTGTATAAGTACCTATAAACATTTATGAAAGAAAGTTGAAAAGTGAGAAGGTAATCTTTTTAAAAGCATTTCTTTTTTATCCTAGAGATGCCTCTTTATCCAGGAATAAAATAGGGGAATACGTTTGTATGGAGAATCGCTCACCGGAATCCCTCTTAACAATAATATAAGCCTTTTATTCAGATTATCTTAGTGTTCTATTACATTTCTTTAGGCACGATTTTCTATTCAAACTTATTCTACTTAGTCTAGATCTAGTCTGAATATTTTTATATGAAGTGTTTCCACACTTTGGGTGTTTCTATGTTTTGATTGCTCGTATGCAGGTTCAAGTCCTGCCAGAGATCATAATTTTTCTTGCTGCTTAAACCAGCGACAATGATAAAATACGGATTTTGAAGACTATGTGTTGAGCGCCGGCTCTCCTCTCGCGTAAGTCATACTCTGTCTTTGCGACATGCAAGCCCTACGATACGACAATACAAACTTCTAATACATGTACATGTGTTCACTTTTTGTCATGCAGTTATTAGATTCGCTATCTCTATTTTCTGGCAAATGTAATATGCATACTTTTAGCTAGGTATGCTTGATTGTATGTTGACTAGTTAATTTTGAACGATTTGCAAGCGCTGGGCCAGTACATTCCAATATCACTGTCGCTGGTTTAAACTTTAAAAACATACTTATTCTAGTCTAGTATCTGTGTCTTGTTTACTTCCTGTAGATCTGTTTGCCAGTCGGCAAAGGCCTCCTCCAACCTTATCCATTCATGCCGTTCTTGTGCTACTCTGTTCCACATCACTCCTGCCACTTGTCTGATATCGTCATCCCACCTTTTCTGTGGTCTACCTCTTTTTCTTTTACCTTCTTAACAAACCTATTCTTTACCTATACCTATTATTCTGTAGTTACAAAGGATTATTCATCGTAATTTTACGGTTCATGACCTACGATTATCACTCGTAATACAATAGGTACCTACCTAGATAAGCAAGATGAGATAATTTTAGTTTCCAAAAAAACTAAATGAGGAAAACTATGTCGGGATCATTTGCCTGCTGCTTATGCAACGATTGAGTAAATTTTCCTCTTACTTTTCCAGTAAAAACCCACCTACCTGCTACAATATAGTTAAAAGATGGAGTAAGAAACGCCAGGTACCACCTACCTAGGCAGTAAGGACGAAAAGACAGTTGCTCATATCATACTCATCCATAGTAAACAGGATAATATTTTTATTAGATTTTTATATTGATGAAACCATGATCGTGCTTACTTTGGCAGCCAAGTGAGTATCGCTTCGATAACCGGTTTTACAATCAATTAGCATAAAAATACAAAAAACAGCCCGATTGATTTTCCTGTGAGCTTTTTCCCTGTATAAGTACTTTGTATGTTATTCTTACTTAGTATGTTACTTTGTTACTAACCAAATAAATATTCGTACTGGACTGTAAACGGTCACGATGCGAAGAAATGCTATCGCCTGTTCGTAAGGTCATGCCGTTTGACCCATGAGGTAATATTTATAAACAGAGTAAATAAACCTATATAGTATATATACAATGTGCAACAAAAAGGTTCAACAATACAAAAGGGTATGTATATACTCATCATGATGAACAACTTTTACTATGGGGACAACCCTGAAATCGCGAATAAAATAATCAGCTGTTCCATACATTTTGTCCAAGGTCAAGGAACTTTTTTTATTATTATTCACATATTTATTTTCTTTCTTAAATCTAAGTTTTTTACAATATAAATTTAAAAACATAAATATTATAAAACACCTAAACCTAGAGTGCCGCCGGCAGCGGGGCAGGGCTCAAGCTGCCGGTGGTTAGGGCTGCAGAGTGAGGAACCTCCTGATTTATTATTATTATTTAATTCTTAAAAAATAATAATAATAATAAAGAACTTTTTGGTATGGAACAGCTAGTATTTTTTTCGCGGTTTGATTTTTGAAGTTGTTCAAAATGATGAGTATATACATACCCTTTCGTATTGTTGAACCTTTTTGTTCACGTTGTATATATACGACTCTATCAAGAAAGTACCGGGAAACGATCAATAATGGGGGGGATATTAGGGGACATTTAATAATAAACAAAATGTTTGTTATTCATCCAAATTTATTTTATCGCCTTCAAAGTATGCTTCTTCAGAAACGATATGCATTTACGCCAACGAATAATCCAATTATCAAAACATTTTTAAACGCTTTTTCCGGAATTGAGTTCAGTTCTCGCCGCGAATTCTCCTTTATGTCTTCTACCGAATGAAAGCGGGTGCCACGAAGTGGTAATTTTGGTGGTTGGTGGTTTTCGGTTTTGTGGTGTGGTCTTTTCGTGTTCATAATTTTTCGCCATCCTAATGTTGCCTGGAAGAGATCGCTTTTAGCGATAAGGCCGCCATTTGTGCACTAGTCTTTAATTTATTTAATCCTTTGTATGTATGTTTCTTTTATTGAGATAAATGGTGTGAGCGATAAAGAATTAATCTATCTATCTAATTTGAGTTTAGGAAAAAGAAAGAAGTCGGCTGGAGCCATATCTGGTACATAAGGTGGTTGCTCGATGGTATTTGATGGTAGGTAAAAAAAACGTTCACAATGATGGCCTTGTGCGAAGGCGCATTATCGTGGTGCAAAATCCAAGAATTTTCTTTCCACAAATCTGGTAGTTTTCGTCGAATTTGCTCTCTCAAACGCCGCATAACACTCAAAAACTCAAATAATATTCTTTATTTACCGTTTGACCTTCCAGCAAGAATCCCGAGTGCACAACACCGCGATAGTCAACACCTCAAGAAAACAGTCAACATGAATTTGACTTTCGATCAATTTTGGCGTGGTTTTTTCGGTTTCGGGTCAGTTGGAAGATTGTTGGAAGGCTCCATCAAGGCTCCTTGATTGACTCCGAAGCTTGTTGACTAGTTTGCATGTCAAACTCGTAAACCCATGTCTCGTCACCAGTAACAATGCGTTTCATTAATGTTGTGTCGGAATTGACTCGTTCTAGCATGTCCTCAGCGACTCTTATGCGATTGAGTTTTTGGAGAAAATTCTGGTCTTTTGGGACTAGCCGAGCGGCAACTTGCGAACCGTTGATATTCGATTTTTATGTTTTTTTTGGCTATAAATGTTGTTGAGGTAGCAAAATGGTGATCGGTCACATTTCAGGCTGAATAACTAATTATCTGGTGTTACACATTTTAACTTTATGGTACGTATTGAAAATATTTTGTAAACTGAAAATGTGATGTTGTTAGTTTATTTTTTTAACATTGACGATCCAAAAAATAATAATTGAATCTTGTTATTGTACTAAACTTCAAAATGTATTCGATATCATGTTATATCGTAGCAGAAGTTTTAGGGAAAATTTTCATCAGGTATGCAACATCCATTTCGATTTCGAGTTTGTGCCAAAACTCATAGAGATAAATACACATATAACATCATTGCGAAAACTGGTCAACGACAAAATAAAACAAAAACTTTCGAATAAACGGCTCCATTTATTTCAGCGCGATCGTTTATCTCTATGTATTTATCTCAATGCTTTTTTGACTGAATGTATGAATGTATATCTAAAACAAAAACATTCCCGGAACGATTAATTATTCGGTTGAGGAAAACGAAATACTTCGCAATAAATACCCAAAAAATTGCTTCAAAAGGTCAAGTATACAAGCTACAAGTAGGCAATGATATTATATGTTTCATGTAGGTATCTCGATTGATACCTTTCGCATGTTTATAAAGATGATGCCAAGAAGGAAAATTTCGGATAACGATTTAGTTGTCTAGATCTCAGCAAATCATTTGAAAGAGAATATCATATTGCGTGGCTCTAGGAATCTTCATATACGAGCATAATAGTTTTTTTTTTTTTTGGTTCAATACTCACAACTCGTTAGTGTTTTTATATATGCAGGTACAAGTTTCCTATACGAATATATTATATGTAAGTATATCTATGAATAGGTCGTCCCCATCTTAGAAGAGCAATCCTGCGGGACAAATACGAATTCAAGGTTGGCTAGATCGCCTGTAGCGGCACATTACAATTGCAAATGAACTAACGGGTCACAAGAAAGTGTGTTTAGCACATTCGGTTATATAACTGGACTCTCTTTGGCAGGTCATCTTTGAATCACTTGATTGAAAATAATAACGACATTTACGATTACGTAAGAAAGTGACTAGATAGTACCTACCCAATAGATAACACTTGATTTCCAGTAGTACCCTCCATTTTCCATTGAAAAGATTTAGGTCTACCAGTACCACTGACCAAAACAATAAAGATCTCTGAAGAAGGTAACAGGATAATTTTAGCTATGCTTACAAAGAATATGTAATAAGTAACAAGTGTGAATAATCAACAAGTGACGGCCGTTTTATTACAAGAAAAAAGTTGTTTTCAAATGAATAGATACACGATGTTAGCCTGAATCAGTCTGAATTCTATGAAAATTAAAGCGTGAAACTCTTTGTTACCTTATACATAGTCATCCCAAATCTCGGTGACAGGAATATAATCAAAGCATTTACCATTACAAGGACTTACACAGCTGGAAGTACGCAGTTAGAGTGTGATGTAAGGTAGACTTCCTGCTATTAAGTCTCGTTTAATGAAAAATCAATACAATTGGTATCTTATAACTCAGCTAACTTTGTGGGTCAATTTCGATGCTTCGCAGTAAGTAAACAACTTGTTTATGTCGTAAACTGGCAAACAATAGATAATGAGCACTATATGCATGTCTAGGTAAGTACAAGATAAAGATTCCTGTCATACATACCTAACTATTATAAGAGCCACTGTAGAGATATTAATACTATAATAGGCATTGCATCGACCCGGTGCGGCAAGTTGTCTGTTTGGAGCACATAATGACCAAACAATTAGGAAACCTAAGCCTACCCAAGAAACGACAGGATCTGAACATTGATTGAATCGGTGGATTCTAATAAGACCGGTAGCGCAGTGGTGTCCGTATAGCATAAAGGCAGGCGTCACTCACCGGTTTGTTTACGCTCAACGAGATGATTGCAGCAATTGATGGAGCTCTGGCACGTTCCACGTCCAGGCTTCACTGGAGTCTGGGAGTAAGAGCGATGCGTGCGAGCTCGCAGTCGGTCGCCGCGGCACTTACCGGCTCGCCGGACGCCGCACGCTTTTATGTATATGTACGAATGCTGGGTATACCGTACACGTCATAGGTATAGGTACCACGTACTGCACGGCGTCACTGTCACTCGGGCTGACCTCTTCCCAAGTTCGACCAGTTTGTATCTTCGTCGGCGCAACGGGTTATCAGGCTATTTAGCATACTGTCTTTTACTAACCAAACGCAGAGTCTTGGAAATAACTTAGAATTATCTTGGAATTTCTAAGAGTAGTTTTGTTATCGATTCTTTGGAAATATTATTGTTTGTTTCCGATTCTCAGAATAATATGGGGATATTATTCTGGGAATCAAATATAAACAATAATATTTCCTACCTACCCCACTCCCGACTTCCAGTAACATATTATGTCAAGTATGTTTCTTATCGTAAAGTTCGTCGTAAGATTCCTCAAAATGTGAGAAATATTTTAACATCGTCATAGGCAGAGTTCGTCCGTTTTGCGTTTTTTTCGGAATATTTTATTGACTCCCTAAACCCCATGACGAATAGAGTAAGTCGTGATAATTTTAAAAATTATTCAGTGTCTGTGCTAATAGTTTGAATTTTTCAGACTCTTGAAAAAAGTTCACTGTTAATAATGAGTTGGACCCGGAGATTAGCATTCATTCATCACACACCATGCAACTCGATAAACACAAACAAAAACCAAATAAGTACTTAGTATGGAACGACATAATTAAGTTATAGTATACGTACTGTAATCATCATCATCATTAGCCCGGAAACGTCCACTGCTGAACAAAGGTTCCCCTTAGACCACTACACTGTACGACAACCTCCCATTTGCATCCCCGGTTGCCCGCGACTTTCACAATGTCGTCAGTCCACCTAGTGGTAGGCCTACCTACGATGCGCCTTCTGGTTCGAATATGGTCTCCACTTAAGAAGCTTTCTTCCCCATCAGTTATCAGTTCCTCGAGCGTTGTGGCCTGTCCATTGCCACTTCAACTTGCGAACCCTGAGAGCTATATCGGTGACTTTGGTTCTTTGGCGAATCTCCTCGTTCCGGATTTTATCGCGCAAAGAAACTCCGAGCATAGCTCTGTCCATTGCCCTTTGTGTGACTCTGAGTTTCTCCTAGTGGCCAACAGTTGAAGACCACGTTCCAGTTCCGTATGTCATCACTGGCAACACGCACTTTGGTTAACGACCCTTGTCTTCAGGCACTGTGGGATTTTGGTCGAGATTATTACCTACGCAATTTCTGAACACTACCCATCCGAGTTGGATTCTTCGGGCGACGACTTTGTTAAAGTTGAACCTACCACCTGAATAATCTGTCCAAGGTAGTTATAGTGGTCGACAACTTTGAAAGTATCGTTCCCAACGACTTCCGGCACGGGCACAACGATTTTCATCTTGTCATGTTCATTTTTAGACCCAGTTGGGAAACGCTACTGAAGCCGCTAAGCATCGTATTGACATCCTTCAGCGACTAGGCCGTGGTGACTATTTCATCGGCAAAGCGAAGATGAGTGATGTTGTCGCCATTAATGTTGAACAGTTCCGGAGAAATTTCATCTCGCTGTCTCATGCCTTTCTGCAATTGGATCGTTTTTGTGTTCTCGTCCTGCTATCTGATTGAAATGGTGGCGTTTACATACAAAAATACTTATAGTCGATATGAAATCGCTGAAGTGGCTGCAATCTGCAATACTGCCAGCAGGTTTCCGTTCGGATTCAAATTGACCGCCGCTTTCATAATTTTTCAAAACCCCTGCAGGTCTCGATTGAATTGAAGGCTTTTAAAAGTGCTGGTTTTCTACCCGCTATTTGTTCTCACCCACGGCGTGCCATTCTAATCTCGGACAGGATGACACCTGGGATGTTCTCATTGTAGTTTCGGTTCAGTTTGGCTCTTGTGTCCTGAGCAATACTGACCATGGGTTTCTGCGTCGAGGTGTACGATGCTCTCGAGCTCTCTCGGAATCTCTGGCTACGACGAAATGATACTGCTGTCCTCGATCTTCTTCAGCTTCGTCATTTGGCCTTGCCCAATAGACGAATTCTTTGCGAACACTTTCGAGCCCTGGTTCCACTCAATTGCTTCCTTAATACATACTGTATTATAGGAACGCAAGTAAAGTCCATCAAATAAAGTCCCTCTTTCTCCATGAACTCGACCAGCCGCGACCCAACTCTCAACTCATTCGACATTCCTTAGCTCAATTTCGCGTTAAAATCCCCCATGACAACGGTGAAGTGCGTTTCGGAGGCCTATACGGCCTTGGATATCTCCTCAAATTAAATTTTTGGCGAGATGTATCAATAAAAAGCAATTTTAGTAAAAATCGACATTCGTTGAACATAAAATATAATTCTACACCTTTAACGTTAAAGAGAGCTCGCTATTGTAAGTTCGCAAAACAATCGCGCACTGCATTCAGTCATTAACGACTGGCTGGTAGACTGGGAAGGTAACTGTCGGTAACCTTACCTCATCTAGTGCCAGCTTGGAACAGGCATTGTAAGGAGACAGACAAAAAGTTATGTGAGCAGTAAATAGTGTGACTGGTCACAAATATCACAATTCACGAACTCTACAAATCTCACAAAACAACAATATGTCGGTCATTGGTCGTGAACGCATTTAGGAGTAGGTATTATGTAGTAATTATTTGTTAAGCTAATAGATTGCGCTTTCAATGACAAGCTAATAAAGTTAATTATGACTATTTGAAAATGACATTATTTACAATGTCCATGCCGCCTGCCAAGCGTGGGGATTATGGCAACACCTCCCTTTAAGGGAGAGGCCTTCGTCCAGCAGTGGACGTCTTCCGGCTATTGATGTGATTATTTACAATTTCAACAACAGTGTCTCGTCTCGAGTCGAAAGTCCCGGGACCCGAGACAAGTAAATTTCCAAAAAGCCTCGGGTCTTCGAGACACGAGACGTCCCGGGCTAGCTACCCGGCACGGCACACTATCGATCTTTATTACTACGTTGCTGATGAGGGACCTACGGACGAGAAACCCAATACCACCCTGGGCTTTGCGTTCTCCTTCCCGGAAGAAGAGCGTGTTGCCGGAACCCAGGATTATAGTATCCTGTCCTTCGGATTTCAGATAATACCATGATATCCCATCGAATCTTGCTAAATTTTTCGTCTCTCGTCGGTACTATCCTAAGCGTGCGGATGTTGCGTGTTGCCAGGGCCAAAGTCTGTCGTTAGTAGCGGGGCATCTGCTGGAGATTCTTCGCACCCTCTGTTGCTCCTCTGTTACCTGACCTACTACCCAGGCGAGAACGCTGCTGCCTGGCTTCCTGTGGTTCTGGGTGCAGTCTTGGGACATACCCACGTAGGTTGTACTTACTTACTACCTATTATGTTTTTGTGGTATCTGCACTGCACGTATTATCTCTGATGGGTACTCATACATATTATAAGAGGTTTAAAAAATTATTTAGGGATAATTGTTTACGATGTGATTTGAATTTCGATATCTTTATTTTACCCAACTACGCAGAAGATACAAAAGGTCAAACGATTTTTTCGCGTATGCTAAATGGACAATACCGGTAGATCCAATATAAGGCTCTCATCACCGAGTGTAATAAACGGAACTCGTTAAAACAAAGCAAATTACTAAAATGGTCATAGTTCAAATCAATACGACAACAATTAAGTAATTACGTTAAAAATCGACTTTATTCCAACTTTTTACCAAGATTTTATTTTATTCCATAGCTAAAAGAAAAGCTGATAATATTAGTTTTATAAAGCGCATTTAGCGAAGAGGGGAAACACAGGCACATGTCTATTTATGGACACATCTAAAAACAGTCCTCCTGTTAAGTTTGAAGGTTGTGTTATCTCAGGTAGATCATAACAGAGGTATAATGTATTTAATGTACTTATGTACGCTGGGGCGAAAACGCTTGGTTTATTTTTGAGTCAGTTTAAAACTGGTTGGTAGACATGTCTTTGACCTGAGAATCGTTGGTTAGGATTATACAATATCGCGAAAGCTTTGAAATAAATAATAACAACGCAGTCGGGAGTCCCTTGGATGCTATTGTTGTCTATAGTTGGCATTGCTCGAGTGCTTTTAAGGTTCAAAAGCAAAAACAAAAAAGTTCAGAAAAACTGCAGCGGCCTAACAAAAGTACTGTGCCGTACAAACGCAATGCATCCAAGAGGTAGAAAGGATACAAATCCAGAAACATCCATAATAAAATGGCTCTCTCTCTCTCTACCTCTCTTTGCCATACCGTTTAAGAGTGCGACTAATGCCAGAAAAATATCAGATTTCACCCGGGCGTCTTGCATTAGTTTAGAGTCGAAAATCGCATGATACAATTGACGATGAGGATGGGTTTGAGCAATTTAGGTGGGATTTAATTTAATTATTCAATATGTAGGCATGAAATAAAAAAAAATTACGGCTACTGTGCTAAAACATTAGTTTGGCTATGTAATTCGTAAAAAATAATGTGGTGCTGTCGCTGATAATTTAGAGCATTTGAATTAAAACAGTTTTTTTTGTTGGTTTTTTTTTTTTAATAAACCAGAATCTGTTCCAAAATTCTATTCGGTTACTCGGCTTCTTTAGGTTTTTCCCCTACCTGTAGTATTTTTTTCATCTGAATATTTACGTTTTTTATTATTAAACTATGTGTTTAAAAATACACCTTTTACTTACTTTTGGCATTAGTCGCCCCCTTAACATCTGGGCATATAGTTCGGCCTACCCTCGAAGGGCGATTGGGCGACACTCCATCACGTAGAATAAGTTGACCGATAGTCAAGAGTATAAGCAGACTTTCTATAGCTATGATGAGTTTATTGAATGTAAAAGACCTTACTATTACTGTAAGTACTACAAAGCAGTCTACTTGGGAGTCACCTAAGATAGGACCCTAGACAAAAATCACTGCCACAAGACCAGGATGAAAGTTGAATCACGTAACAACTGACATCAACAACCTGGGGAGCCACTCCACATGTCCTCCGGACAACTTGTTTAGCACTCTTCTTCTCTGCTGGAGAATATGCATGCCAGCAGGGCTAACATGCGCACCGCGAGAAAATTTTGTCGTGTCTTTATGTCGTGCGAAAACGAGACAAACTTATACAGATTCGTAGCCTTGTCCTGTTTTGTAGAATCGAGAAAAATTGCAGGTGTGGCATCCACTGAAGAGAGAAGTAATAGAACGGAAATGTGACGGGCCGCGCTAGCCAGCATTAAGTCTGTTTAGACTTAATGACAATTCTTCCAATATACATGTTTTTTAACTGAGAATACTCAAAAAGACAATTTAAATAGACGCGTAGGAAACCAAACCACATTGCATCGTAATTAGATTAATTTTAATCTGTTGCAGAATGGCATTACGAGCGTTTTACTAGTTTGTACTAGTAAGTAGAGATCCTATCCTACTAATATTATAAATCAGAAAGTTTGTCGGTGTGTGAGTGTGTGTGTATGTTTGTTACTCCTTCAAACTGAATCGGCTGAACGGATTTAGATGAAATTCGCTGTGGAGGTAGCTCATACCCTAGATTTAAAACAGGCTACATTTTATCCCAACAATCGCGAGATTCGCGGGTAAAACTGCGGGGCGCAGCTAGGTTTGATACTCATTCACGCAAAAACTACTGAAGGGATTGTAATGAAACTTTACAATAATATAGGCTTACTTATAGGCTAAAGTTATATTATTATTAACGGGATATTTACCGTGATTATGTTGTGAAATGAGCTCCCGATATTTCGGCGCAGTTGCATGCACCATGTTCACGAGTAGACTGAAGAATGCGGGTGGTTGTCAAAAGAGTTCGAAAAACATTAAGGGCATTCATAACGAACTACCCTCTTTCTAAGTCTTTTACTACGATTACTGGAACTCGAACTCGAACCCAAGTCTCGACAAAAACAACATAATCACGGTAAATATCCCGTTAATAATAATATAACTATAGTAAACAACCGTGATAGTTTAAAACAGTGTTTTACTTATAGGCTACTTTTCATCCCAACGATCGCGGGTAACACCGCGGGGCCACAGAAGATATAATAGTACTCCGCGGGGCGCACCTAGCAAATACATAATATCTATTGATACCAAAAGATATATAACGCTAATTAGCGCGCTCCAAACTATAGGACAGGCCTCTTTAAATGCTTGACAGTGACTGTTTTCTTTCTCGGTATGGTGAATAGATATAAGTATATAAATATATATAAATAGAACGTGACAAATCGGGCTTTTTACGCCTTTTGATTATACTTTTAAGATGATTTAAGTGACAGAGAAGCCCATAGCTATAAATGCTCTATGAATCCGAACAGGCGTTAAGCCGAAAATTAGTGAAGCTTCCCATAAAAACGTGTGACATTTTGGCCTAGTTGATACAAGCGGTACGGGAAATTTGTAACCTACCTACCACTAGACCACCTGCATAAAGGACATGTGGAAATGGCTTAAGCCTTTAGATAAGTAAGTAAGTAAGTTCGTATAGGCTGAGTGGCCAGCAGAGTTATTGTGCCGCCCGAAGGCCTCTGACATGTTGTTATAGAAACTAGAACAAACAACCGGGACCAACAATTTAACTTGTCATCCGACCCACGGTAGCGCTCAGATATAAATGCCACTCACGGTCACCCATCCGAAGACTGACCGGACCGTCCGTTGCTTAACATCGGTGATCGTTTAGAATCACCTAGTAAAGCTACGCCACGAGCGCTAGTAGAAACAATTTAAAGCCATATTTAAATTGAGACAACAGAATAGTACATTTCAAACTACATTATTAAATGATTTACACAACCAATATAATAAAGAACATTCTCTTAGTATCCAAAAATGTACCCAAGCCTAAATAAACTTGTATTCAGGACTCATCTCTTTATATTATACTCGTAATTAGTCTGTACGTAGGTGTACTGTATCTGTATGTCACTGAACTCCTCCTAAACGCTTGGGCAAATTTTGATGTTTTTTTGTGGGCGTTTGGGGTCTTACATCTTTAGATAAGATAAGATAACGTTTATTGCTCAAAACTGCTTAGCAAATACAAATACAAATAGTTTATTAATAACACCAAAGTTACACGTCAAATTTCATTAAGTATGTCACAATAAATAATCACTTAATAAAATGAAATAATAATTATAAAAATACGTTAATAATATCTTTTTCGTCACACTTGCTCGTAAAGTAGAGCTTATTACATCGCTTTTAGGCTCATAATCCAAGCTATTATACACGCGTGCTTTTTACTTTACATTACGGCACTTGTACTATAATAGGTATAACCCGGTAAAGTCAAGTTTGTACGTGACTGCAATTAGACGTACGTGTACGAAGCACTCTTAATATAGCCGGGTAATACTTACAGTTTTTTTGTAATACCAACAAAGAGTTCTTATGCCGCTGAAGTAAATGTCAACCTGCGCGCGCATTACTGATTTGGGCGCCATTTTCCGCAAATGTTTGTTGACGTTTTCGCCGTGTGGTTGATTATTATCAAAAAATAATTGTTTTTTCCTCGCAAGTGTGACGAAAACAGTCGTATGGAACTCTTGTGCTATTAGTCATTACGCTCTCGGCTTTCTTATCGCGCTCGCCTGCGGCTCGCGCGCATAATACCGCCTCTAGTGTAATGACCAACATAGCACACTCGTATCATAATGTACTAATCTATACATATAATAAAACTGTAACGAGGCGATTACTGTACATTGAAGATATATTTAAAAATCATTTTTTTTAGGAGTGTATGAGAGCAACAGAACCCAAAAATACAGTTTTTAAAATTTTTGTCTGTCTGTCTGTCTGTCTGTCTGTCTGTCCGGGATAAACTCAGAAACTACGGCACGAATTTAAATGCAGTTTCTTGAAATATGATCTATGAAGTCCGGCGCTTCACATAGGCTATGTTTTATTAAAATCGGCCCAGGAATATAGAAGTTATGATGCAATTTATGAAAAAATATAGAAGGCCACTATAACTTGAACCCCCGAACATACCGAGCCCCTAAGGTCCGAGGATCAGCTTATACTGGCTATTTTTTATCTTGAGAGTTTGCGAGTAAGGAAGATGAATGGATTGACATACGATTTTCTAAAAAGGTTTTGTGTTGTCATAAGCTACTTAACACCGCACAGCACAGTAGGTAGGCCTCCTCCTAGGTGGACCGACGACATTGTAAAATTCGTGGTCTACCGGTGGATACAAATGGCAGGTGGTCATACAGAGTGGCGGTCTAAGGGGGAGGCCTTCGTTCACCAGTGGATATTTATGGGCTGATGATGATGATGATGGTAGTCGCGGACAAAAGATGGATGCAAATGGCAGGTGGTCGTACAGAGTGGCGGTCTAAGGGGTAAGCCTTCGTTCACCAGTGGAAGTCTACGGGCTGATGATGATGATGATGGTAGTCGCAGGCAACCGGTGGATGCAAATGGCAGGTTGTCGTACAGAGTGGCGGTCTAAGGGGGAGACCTTCGTTCACCAGTGGATTATACGGGCTGATGATGATGATGGTAGTCGCGGGCAACCGGTGGATGTAAATGGCAGGTTGTAATACAGAGTGGCGGTCTAAGGGGGAGGCCTTTTTGTTCACCAGTGGATGTCTACGGGCTATGATGATGATGATCGTATTACCTATTGCATCACAAGGCAGAAGAAGTGATGAAATAAATGCCTGCCTAAAAAGTCAAAAAGTCCTTGCCCGGTATTACCAAATTAGATGCAATCTCACAGTTAATATTTAATTAACAATTAATTGTTATGAGGACCCAATGAAGGCAGAGTCAGGATGCGCAAGAGTTTTCCGAATTGCTGTTAAATATTTAATTGGGAAAAGTCGTTTTTTTTGAGGAATGTAAAGCTTATATTGGTTTGGTGTCCATTGCTGGACTTACCTAGGTCTATACTCGAAAGGCGAATAAGCCACTATACGCAGGCCCAGTTGCGGGTTCACACAATATACATTAACATTAACGCCAAAGAGATCATTTAGTACGGGCCCGGGTTTTGAACCTCACGATTTGAAGTCGGCGGTCCCGAATTAGGCTACTTGGCTTATTAGGCTCTGCGGTCACATTGATGAATTGCAAATCGTGATACCTCTTGTTTGCTTGCGCGGGCCATTTGTCGCCACGGAACCAACACGAATATCCCATCTACCCGACCTAGAATACTGATTATCTATAAAATACAACATAAGACTGCATTCCTTCATAATGAAAGTATCTATCTTTAGACAGGCGCAAGTGTAAGATGGTGCGAGATACAACATTGTTATTATGCACGAAGATATCGTTACAAAATGATCAGCCGAATTTAAACCCTCTTAAACGTTACTTTGTTATTTAAAGTAAAATAAGGTCATGCGCATAAAACTATTTGGTCCACGCGAGCGAAGCCGCAGGTACAGCTAGTTTTAAAATAAGCTTCAATGTCATAAAACAAATTCTCTTGCAACCACGCTCTGAGCTTGGTTTTGAAGCACCCGGTGGAAGGAGCATCCCGAATGGAAGCTGGTATACGGTTGTAGATCGCGGGCCCCAAAATATACACTGACCTCTCCTACTTGACGAGACGGTGCGTCGGGGTTATCCGTTGGTCTTTCTTTTTATTGCTTCGTAAAGCTAACGTGCTGTGAACGCCCCTACCTTGGAACGTTTCTAGGTTTACATGGGTGAATAGGGCTATCTGGTAAATAAACTCACACGGCAAGGGCAGTATCTGAAGTTCCCTAAATAGCTCTACGCATGAGACATCGTTCTGGACACCACATATAGCACGTATGGCTCGTTTGTGCATGACAAAGACTCTGTTCCGATCGGCAGCGCGGCCCCACAGCTCCATCCCGTACGTGATGTTACTGTGGACGGTCGCGAAGTAGCAGGAGCGCACCACGCTGCGGGTGGCGGTGCTCGCAAGCCGCCGAAGCGCGAAGCACGAGCGGCTCAGCTTCCCGCAGAACTCGTCTATGTGCGTCTCCCACGTCAACGCACCGTCGATGTGGAAACCCAGAAGTTTCGTACTATGTACCTGTTGGAGCGCGGTATTGCCGACTGCTACCGAATAAGTCTTTGTCGAGTGGCCATTGAGGTTGAATGCAAGGAAGCAGGTCTTGTCCTTATTAAGAGCTAATCCGTTAGAACGGAACCAGCTGTCGAGCTAGTTTGCTACCGTGTTTAGCCATTTTATTGACCGCATCCTACTTAACACTTTGCGAAACGGCGACGCTGGTGCCGCAGTTTGCATTCAACGAGGTTGACAAACCTTTTCGCAGATGGCGCCAGCTGCGGTCCGGATGTGGCAAAATCATGTTATTTTGTTAATAGTCGCTTATTTACTATCTGCTCTTGCTGAGGGCGTTGTTGATAACCTAACCCAAAGAGTATTTATACTGGGTACTGTGCCTTGTTTTATGAATCTATGCACCTGTTGACGGCCTGAAAATATATTTGTAGGTTAGATAGTTGTTTACATTTTATGTTGGACAGAGCTTTAATTAGCAAGACAAAGGATTGCTGCACAAACCATTATATGCAGATTCTTCTTGGTAATCAGAGTCTATTAAGTTGTAGAAAAAAACAAAATGCGGCAATAGTGAACTGTCAATCTCATTTGACAGTTGACTATGGCCGCATCGACGATGCGCCACCTAGTGGAAAAAAACGCATTTGGATCCCCATTAGGTCACGTTCGGCTGTCTTTCTGATTATTAGTTTAAACACTATACCTTGGAGCAAGCACGTATACAGAGGGGGGGATAGTTGGGATATATCCCCCCCCGAAATCAGACTGAAAAAAAAACGTTTTTAGCCGTCTGTTTATTTGTTCGCTTGCGTGTTCTTTCAATAAGTAGGTAAAATAAAAATATAGATAGATTCTGATCTTTTAGCGACGCCGACGTTACTAGTAGCGCCATCTAACCTATTTAGAGAGAAACCGAGAACGAAGACAGTAATGACATCTATTGTCGAGTTGAAGAACTAATAGTAGAAAGGTCGTCGAGTAGCGGAATATCAAGAAGCTTCCATAACTTTCTGATTCTGCTACCAGGTAGTAGATGGCGCAAGAATATTCCACAGTGTTCCAGAATATGAAAATGTAGTATAAATAAGTCCGGGAAGTCCGGGAACCTGCATGTCAGTTCATTTCGAGAGCGACGCAAGACAGAATCGAGAGCGACAAGCGAGAAAAAAGTGAAATACCTCTGCAATAGTGACAGTATAGTGCAATAGACCAGTTTATTGTGATATTGGTTTCAGTTTCATAGAGAGTTGAGTAAATTTCTTCCGACTTGGTTCACCTGATACTTTGCCCGTGCCATGAAATAAAGGAGAAAAACTTCAAAACCACTGTTTTCATTGGATTCGCCAAATCACCAGTCCGTGACGTGAGATAGTGTTGGACAATTTTGGACCTGCAGACGTCATAATTTGTTGGACCGTTCGCCCTATCTATCACAGATTACTTAAATAAAGTAAAGTAATGTGTGAAATGTGAGTGCTTCTAGATTTGTGCTTGTTTGAACGTATATAAATTGCTGCTGCTAAAATGAAGAGAATTGATAACTTTTTCAAACCAGTGGCAAAAAAAAAGTTACTACTAACGAGGAAAAAACTACTCCAAGCATGGCTTCTGTTGATAGTGGACAACTAGAAACAACTTCATTAAATTTATTATCAGAAAAAAATGTGATTTCTGCCGAACCGGCTGGGAGATGTAGAGATGAAGGAGAATGTTCAACTTCAAAAACGTGTAGTTTAGATACAATGATTATAAGTGAAACTTTTCCTGATATCGGCGTGGTTTCTGATGCCATATATAACACACAGTATCCTGCTCTTGCACTCACAGATGAACAGAAAAAAAAAATTATTACACAGCCGTTTGTCCCAGATGCGTCATTTTCGTTTCCGGCTAGTAGCTTTGGGAAGAGGAAACTTAGATTTCGAAGAGAATGGATGGGATCATGGGAATGGTTAACATATTCGCCGAGGAGGAACGGTGTATTCTGCAAATATTGCGTTGTCTTTTCATCAGGCACCGCTGGAAAAGGTTCCCATCAGACACTTGGAAGTTTTGTCACCAAACCATTTGATAATTGGAAAGATGCAACAGAAAGATTTCGCGAACATTCTGCTGCTAAATATCACCAGTTTTCTAAGTTATGCGCAGAAAACTTCTTACGCGTCATGGATTCAGCAGCTGTAGACGTTGCATCGCAGCTTAATGATCAAAGACGCAAAGAAAAGGAAAGAAATAGAACAGCACTAAAACCTATCGTCGAAACTATCATCTTCTGTGGAGAGCAAGAGTTGCCGCTTCGTGGAGACAAAGACAGTGGACCATTGACTTTAGAAAAGCCACTTGGTAAAGATGGAAAATTCAGGGCTCTGCTGCGATACCGAGCAAGCTATGATAATATCCTGAAAGATAATATCATTACAACCCCTAAAAATGCAACTTATTTTAGCCCTATTATTCAAAATGAAATAATAGATACTTGCGGAAAGATAATTCAGAAAAAAGTTGTGACTCAAATAAATAGTTCAGAGTGTTTCGCGATTCTTGGCGATGAAACTTTAGATGTGAGTGGAACTGAACAGTTGTCTTTGTGTGCGAGATACGTTTATAAAAGTATTTTGAGGGAGGACTTTCCCATTTTCATTGAAGTACACGACCTAAGTGCCGAAAATATAAGTGCAGAAATTTTAAAGAAATGTCGTGAGATTGGTTTGAACCTCGATAAACTAGTTGGTCAGGGGTATGACGGAGCTGCTACCATGGGAGGACACATCAGTGGTGTGCAGACGAGAATCAGAAAATAATTTCCTAAGGCCACATACGTACATTGCTCGGGTCATCGTCTGAACCTAGTTCTTTCAAAAGCTCTTTCAGTTCCCGAGGTGAGAAATTCAATGGGTGTTGTAAAAGAAGTCTGCAATTTACTTCGCAACAATGCAATGGCCGGGAAACAGTTCAAGGAAAATGTGGAAAAGCTCACACCAGAAAGTAAGAAAAAAAGACTGGTCGGCATGTGTGACACTAGATTTATAGAACGTCACGACTCTATAAATGTATTTTGTGAGTTACTCGAACCTGTTGTCATTACATTGAGAGAACTATCCTGCACCAACAGAACTGTTGCCCAAACTGCGTCTACACTCATAGCTGCGATGGAAAAGAGTAGTTTCTTGATTTGTCTAAAAACCTGTGAAAGATTTTTCAGTTACACTCTCCCACTGTCAGCATATTTACAGAACCCTACACACGACCTAGCCTCTGCTATGAAATTTTCTGATGACATTATCGGAAAACTAAAATGGATACGTGACGATGTTAACCCGGTATTTTCGGAAATATATAACGCATGCTGCAAAATAGCGGAAGATGTCTTGCAAGTAGAAATTCAGCGTCCTCGAGTTACTGTCCACCAAACTGCCCGAAGCAACGTTCCCAGCGATACTCCTGAAGAATACTTCAGAAGAACTATTTTTATACCGTGCTTGGACGATTTGATATCTGGCATGAATGATAGATTTGCGAATCAAAGAGAGCTGCTTTCTTCTTTAGAAATTATTCTTCCGAAAAATGTAGACGAGAGGAAGATAAGTGAATTAGAAAATATGAAAATTTATTGGGAAGAAAGTGTTGGAGAATCACTAATAAAAGCAGAGTACAGTATGTGGTGTGCCAAGTGGAAAACCACAGATAAGAAACCAGTCGAAATTATGGAAATTTTAGACACGTGTGACAAAATTTTCTTTCCTACCATTAACAGGCTAATACATATTCTGGCCACCCTTCCGGTTTCAACGGCATCTGTGGAGCGGTCATTTTCATGCCTAAAGAGAATAAAATCCTTTCTAAGGAATAGAATGGCGGGCGAGAGGCTTACTGGTCTCGCTCTATTGTCTATTCATTCCGCTTTGGCACCAGATCCTGATATGGTACTAGACGTAATGGCTGCCAGCGGAAACAGAAAAATACTTATATAATCTATACTCTATACTATAATAATAATCTATACTAATATTATAAAGAGGAAAATTTTTATTGTTTGTTTGTTTGTCCTCCCCCGAACCAAAAGTCTGGATACGTGCCTGCCTTGGAGTTGTAATTTATTTGTTTGATTAGCTAAAGGCTGACACTTTGGCCTAAGTTCGTAAAAGGAGGAATGGGGAATTTGTACCACTAGGCCACCTGCATACGGGAAAATGGGAAATGTCCTAAACCTTTAAGCCACTATTTTCTCGTATAGCATGTATGGTGTGCGATATCCTTTATTATATTCTGCTACCATATTCTAAGCTCAATCGGAAAGGTTTCTTCTCGGAAACTACACCATCTGTCTCTGTCATTCGTAATGCAGAAGATGGAGATGGTGAGAGTAGTTTTCGAATCGAATCCGATTCGGTTTAGAATACGAGAGTTGAAGATTAAAAATAATTTTAAACTAGACTTTTTGAATATTTTTGTATGAAGTGTTTCCACACTTATGGTATATCTATGTTTTTAAAGGAAGAAAATGAAAAAATTATGTTTTAAAAGCTTAAACAGGAACAAAAATTTTGACCTCCGGCAGGACTCGAACCTGCATACGAGCAGTCTCTATGGGTTTCTGTCCCAACTGCTTTGCCAATCCCAAGTGCTTTGCTTCTGAAGCTTAATTGGCAAAGCAGTTGGGACGGAAACCCATAAAGACTGCTCGAATGCAGGTTCTAGTCCTGCCAGTGGTCATAATTTTTCTTCCTGTTTAAGCTTTTAAAACATAAAACTAGACTGTTCATAACAAAACAGATTAAATACTTAAAAGTTAATATTAGGTATCCTCAAACCAGAGCGGTCACTGAAGTTAGTCTCATCAAAGAACAATGGAAAGTAGTATCTTTGGAAGGCAATTACGACATTGACATGGGACATCCATAACACCATACTAAGGTACTCTACAATTTACAGGGACCACCGACTAAATTCATTTGGGATCCAAACCCAAGGCCATGATACAACACACTGGAGTGATGAGCTCAGGAAGTTTTAAGCAATATTCCATATTTTGTGTGACCTGATGTATGACCTGGATATGTCCTAAAACTGCATCCAGAACTACTAAAGGACAGACACAGACACTGATTAGTGTCCTCACGGTTAACAGTGGTGAGCATTCTGTGATTCCAAGCCACCTGTCCAGCAGTGGACGTCTTCTGGCTGATGATGATGATGATGTGACATATTTGGTGTTGACCAAAAACAAGCAGGAGAAATCGGGGAGAACACATAAAAAGTGATTTAAAAAAAATAAAAATAGATAATAAATACACACTTGTACATACATAGTTATGCGGAAATAATTGAATACTTTATTCATTTTATTTAAATCTATCTACAAATTCTAGAATATAAAGGTTGTAGTTCAATATTTTGCACATTTATTGTACATAATAGACATATAAATAAATAGATTCTAAAAAAGTAGATAAATATTTTTTAGTAGGGACATGTTAAAATGTTACATGTCATTTAACTAAGTAACTACAAAGAGGATATAAAATACTTACATTAGAGATTATAATAATCATAGTACTATACAGTGGTCGATTCTGACGGTTTTAGTTGACAGTTCTAAACTAATTAAAATATTGCAGTCACTTTTTTACTAGGTATGTTAGCTAAGGACAGCAATACTTTAGTTAGTTTAGAACTGTCGACTAAAACCGTCAGAATCTACCACACAGCATACACAAATACATAAAACAAATGACTAGATCAGATTGTTATGCAAGTAAACAAAACTTTTACTACATCGTTAAAAACATTGACAAAATTTACTTACAAAAAATGTGGAAGCTCAGCAGTATCCTGAGATGCAAAATAGTGTCTATTTCATCGAACGAATATTCAACAAAAATTAAAAGCTCTCACAGGGCAAGAATCCTTTACAGCTTTCGGTCTTACATAAACATATCTTCCTTTGTTTATCACTGGACACGGGCGGACCCAATTCCCTACCAGAGCTGTAGTTAAAAGTTATCTCTTTTTCTGGCAAGATATCCGTACAAGCAAATATTGCCAGATGTGGTAAAGCAGTCTCCGACCTGACCGGCACTATGCAGCTGTTTGGCTCGCAGCTGTGGTTTATATACCGTCCAATATTACCAAAGTTACTTGGATCAACAAAAGTCTGAATAACACCCTCATAAGTATGTTCATTCAAGCAAAATATGTAATTCATTTTCCCCTGCGCCTCATTCTCTTCACTGCGAAGTAAAGCCTGAGTTCTGGTTAGCAGCTCTCCTGCATATTCACATATGAATGTGCCTTTACGAATGAATTCAGACGCAAAAAGACCCAATCCTTTTTGTTCGTTTTCACATGGTTTTACAATCAAACCTTCCAAGGGTCCGCTTTGGACAATTCGATTCCCGCAAGTGGCAGGGCAAGAGCAATTACTATTGCATTCTACTATTGGGTAGTCTCTATAAATGTTTGATTTATGATTTAGTTTGTGTTTCAGGTCCCCGTCAAATATGTATCTCTCGTAGTTATCTCCACGTGAAATCTGTAAGCACTTGCAGAGCATTTTCACACACATTTTGTTACAAACGCAATTTTCAAGCATCTGTGAATTGAAGTTGCTCATTAATATTTCATATTCAAGTGTATTTTCAGCAGGTCCTGGAATGTTTTCTGTTATGTATATAATATCCATGTCTCTGTGAGAATAGTTATCATTCATTTTGCTAAAGATTTAAAATTTTCTTCTTATTGAAACCTCAGTGGATCTGTTGGATACCTGGAACACCATGGATAAAAAATATTGTTATATTTTCTCATTACAGGAGGCAGTCTCAACAACATACAGGGAAGAGATGTAATACCTACGAGAGGACACTGAAGAGAAGCAGGGCTTTCGCTTTACTGTGGGGAGGGAGGGAGAAGACAGCTCAAGGGCAACGAATATCGATTTGTTATTACATCTGTTGAGCAAGGCTATATAGGGGAACATAGTTTTGACACATACCTGAAAGAATTGTTTGAAGGCCAACTGGGCACTTTAAAATGTAAACTTTAAAGTTTTATGACTTAAATCAGCAATGAAGGAGGAGGGATCTCCAGACGAAACCACTACTTATTACTTATTACAAATTGATTTGTGTTTACCTTTACAGTTTCTTACAGTTTTGGGTGTCTTATATTTTACGGGAGGCAATAATGTACGACAACGACACAGATAATGTACGGCATGATATTGTACGGCATAATAATGCACAGCATGATAATTAGTGTACATGTACACCAAATGGACAGGTACACCAATTATCATGCTGTGCATTATTATGCCGTACCTTATCGTGTCGGCAAATATCATATTGTACATTATAGACACCCGTACATGTACATCGAATATCATGCTGTACAATCCATGTCGTACAATACTGGCCGTCCATTAGCGGCTCGTGTCTATAAAGTACGGCAAGGAAAGCACAGATGGGTCCCTTTATTGTACAGCCAATAATCCGAGTACATTTCTCAAATTCACATCAAAAAACCTGAACCTAACTGCTATACAAATAAGGAATTCGTGTACTTGTACATCAAATATCAGTCTGCACAAAATCGGGTGTGCATTATTGAGCCGAGCCGATAATGTACGGCATGATATTGCACGGCACGATATTCCACAGCATAATATTCGATGTATGTGTACACCAATTATCATGCTGTGCATTATTATGCCGTACAATATCATGCCGTACATTATCTGTGTCGTACATTATTGCCTCCCACAGTTTTCATCCGTAACCCGACTGTTCAAGTAGTACGGTTAACAGTGCTTCCATATCGCGAAAGCAAAATTACAGTACTTCCCGCTAAGAAATACAGTTGATTCCGAAAAAATACAGTAGTTTTCTAAAAATGTATACTGTGAAATTACAGTAGCAAGTGTTCTGTTAGATATTGAAAGAAAAACAATCTTAATTTTCTTTTATTGATTTCTTTACTCAAAAAAAGGTGTTTTTCGTATTATTTTTAAATAAAACCTTTATCTTTATACATTTACACACAAAAAACACACAAGTTTCCAATCTGGGTGTCTAGGCAAGGTACGTGTGCTCCGTCCTAGACGGCACCTTCGCTTTAATCACGCGAGATGGTAGCAAACGGAAGCCTACATTATATAAAAAAAAAGTTTAAGTATATAATAAAATGCGGCGACATGCAGCCATACCTAAAATAATCTCGATTCTCTTAGTCACTGCTTAAACTTCTCTGTCTTGTTCTTGCATGTTACACTTCACGTCAGAGAGAAGATGGCAGAGCATCTTAAGCAGTGACTAATGGTCTAGAAGTTTAGTTTTTTTAAATAAGGCCGATGATTTGTCCGTGTTCGCGCCAAAAACTATTCCCAGCAAGTAATGTATGTTCGTTTTGCTACGTTTCGTTTTACTCAATGATTTTGATTACTACGAAATTGATTGCTACACATACTTATTAAAATCACAGATCATTACAATAATATACTAGTAGTACCTAATATTAAACAAAAAATACAGAAATTCATATCGAACAAAGCAAAATAAAATAACAGTAGATCCCCTACACTGTATTCATCATTTTCATTACAGTAGGCAGTGAAAAGATCAAAATTACAGTAAATCTACTGTAATTACAGTGCATCTGGAAGCACCGGGTTAAATATAAATTTTCTACCAAAGAAATTTTTCTACTGATTTTCCACAGATTTTCTATGAAGAAGTAGAAAAAAATGAATACAAATACAATACACACAGGCAGGTACCACAAAAAAGAGTAGGAGAGTAGGAGTCTTTTTTTAGGGAGATTTTTTTAGGGAATCGCAGGGTTAATGGTTGATTTTCTGACAGCCAATAAAAAATAAATATAGTTCCTATAACAGAGTACTATACTAGTTTCAATAGTTCCTAAAAATCCGATAGACAGCGACGAAGATGGCCCTGAACAGTTTCACTATCTAGTCTGTGGTTCTGAAGATTTTGAACGAATGAAGCAAAGTAGAAAGGTCAAATAATAAAAAGTAACCTTATTTCATTTATATCAGATCTGACATGCGTTTTTTGTGGTTATTGTTTGTATAACAAAGTACTTGCCCATAGTATTTCTTAAGCTTTCATAATTCCACGCAAATAAATTAAGTGCGTCTTTCTTATTTATTAATTAATTACTATCAAAAAAATAACAATTACTATAAAAAATATATAACAATAACGTAACGTAACAATAATAATTTATCAGGATTTCAACAAAATGATACAAGAAAACTTGGAAAAGCACTTCACCAACGAACGTATACAGTTTATGTATCAATACATACATAAACTGTATACGTTCGTAATGGGCCTAAATAATAAATAATTCTCTGACAGCCAATTAAAAAAAAAATTGTTCCTAAAAATCCGATAGACAGCGACGAAGAGACATGGCCCTGAACAATTTCACTATCTAGTTTGTAGTTCTGAAGATTGTGAACGAATGAAGCAAAGTAAACCGGTCAAAAAATATAAAGTAACCTTATTTCATTTATATCAGATCTGTCATGCGTTGTTTGTGGTTATTGTTTGTAATAGCAAAGTATTTGCCAATAGTATTTCATAAGCTTTCGATATTCCACGCAAATTAGTAAGTGCGCCTTGCCAAATAATTTGTTAATTATTATCAATAAAAATAACAATAATAATCAACATAAAATAATAACAATAACGTAACAATAACAATTTATCAGAATTTCAACAAAATGATACAAGAAAACTTGGAAAGGCACTTCACCAGCGAACGCGAACTGTGAAAATGAAGCAGTGACGGTGAGTGAACTGCTTTTTCACAAGAAAAATGCGAAAAATAGTGGGCCATATCTCACCAGCGTGGCCTATCCTTTGGCTGTAGAACTACGTTCTGACAGCTGTCAGAAAACATCCCATTCGAAAACAAAATAGGGAAAAACCAAAATTGAAATTGGAAATACTTTCACTGCCTCCTACTCTCTCTGAAATTCGCCGGGAACGCGAAAAACTCATGTCGCCGCATTCTATTATATGTGGTTTCAAAACACACAACATTGGTTGAAGAATGCATCCATAGATCTTACCATTTTAAGCATACAGATTCATACTTTACCTTTCTTTTATGTTACCTCTCTTTCTCTCACAGCAGAGTGGGCCCTGTTTTTTGAACTGGAACACACCTGTCAATGTCAATACTCATAGCGTTTGTAGATTTTGCCGCTAAAGCATGCAAAACTTTTTCTTAATGTGTTTTCAAAGTTATTATAGATAAAAACACATAAAAATTTAGTGAGAAAATAGTGTAGTGTGTGCCGTACACGAATTATGGTTGTTGTAAGGATGAATTCGCATCCTGGGCGTGTAAGTAATCGCGATCTAATGTGTCTAATGCCGTTCGGATGGAAAGCGGTTAGTTACACATTCTGTTTCCTCCAGCGGTGAGAGTGCGTCTTCCTCATCTTCCGAAGATGGGGAGGGCTTTGCCTCGCCGCCGCCTAATAAGCAACGTAAGTATTACAGTTCTAATGACCCTCGTGCAAATTCCCTGGTAGGTCAGATCCTACATCAAAGTAGATCGTAGAAGATGTAATGTATCCTACATTACGAATTATTTAACTCAGTTACTTCGTTTGATAACGGCTTCGTCGCTGTTTCAGGTTACACAGGGCTTAAGTATTTCTGGCCCTAGTAACACTCACGCAAAAAGACGTAATATTTGTTAATTGTTTTATCAATCTTACTCTAAATAAGAGCAATGAGAATTTTCAACAAACAGCGGGACTTTTAGCTTCTTCTGAAAATATGTTAGCTGGTCTAACTAATGCAGAGTTAGAAATAAGTCTCCCAAAAAGATGTGATAGATATAGTCAAGGACTGGATGCCAAAAATAGACATCCAGCAGGCCTATTTTCATATACCAATTGAGGAATCCCATCGCCGCTTCCTGAGAGTTTATTACAACACTCAGGTTCTTCAGTTAACAGTCCTCCCATTTGTCCTGTCTTCCACCACTTGAATTTGAGCTACCCTGTACACCTGGATGGCAGAGATCTTATGTGCATAGGGAATAAGACTTCTGTTACATTAGCACGATTACATATTAGTTAATCAGGACAAAGCCAAGCTAAATTTTAGTTGGCGTATAAACCACAAAATAACCCACTCAAGAAGTGGAATATCAGGGCCTTCTGTGAACACCAAAAACAGTACCATGACATCACCCTCAAAAAATGGTAGCAAAGATAAACACCATATTGTTTATTTAATTATAGGTGAGCAACATATGCTGATGTGCCTAAATCATACTGTTGAAATTCAGTATTTGTCTGTTATGTCTCTTCTCCTTTTTTAATCCATTTATCCCGAGCAAAGAGCCAGTTGTACTCTGCGCAAGACTCAGAGCATACTAGGACACCTAAACTTTGTCCTAAAGTTATCAAATATGATAACTCCAAAGGGGCACCTACATTGCCACTTGATACAAAGATTCTTAAGGGCTTTGCTCATTGCAAACTAAGACAAAAATAAATCTTTCCCTTCCTGTGCAGCAAGAACATTCTTGGTGGCGGAACGCCATAGACCACAGTCAGGTGGCTCTGCACAAGAGAGAGGTTACTCACTTTATGACCACAGACGCAGCGGATGCGGGCTGGGGTGCTCACCTCAATGAGAGGTACCTTACAGGGAAGTGGTCAGTGCGCCAAAGGTCTTGCACTCAAACATCAAAGAGTGTTAAGCAAAGTATGGTGTGATGAGTCGTCACCAACAGTTCCTTTGAAATTCACGTTCATCAGGAACAAAGGAGACACACAATCTCTGGCACTGCTCGTGCTACTGAAAGAGCTCATGTAGCTGACTTAAAGGCTAGACGTCATGCTCTCGGCGGTGTACCTCCCGGGGAGGTACAACGGCATAGCCAACCGCTTGTCCTGAAATCAACCAGTGCCGGAATGGCACTCGTTACCCCCGGCCTCGGAGGCCGTATTCAGAAATTGGGGAAAACCAGATGTCAACTTGTTTGCATCAAAAGAAACAGCCGTAGTGGAAAACTATGTGATATGGGACTCCAGAGATGGATCAGCCACTTTTTTTTGGTATACCTTCTGTCAACCTTGAAGTTTCAGAATAGCTTGGGTGTTCCCACCACCAAATCTAATTCCACAGGTGCTTTGTCATCTAAACAAAACAACTGGAATTCACATAATGGCGCCAAATTAGATTTAATGCTTTTGGCTAGCAGACCTTAAAGCCCAAGCCAATCAATGCCAATAAGAGGCCTTCACAAGAGTGTGATAGACATCACAATGGGCAAGTGCCCTTCCCAGGTGGAGAAGCTAGAACTTCTAGCTTGGAAAGTTGGGGGTGGACCAATCATGTAGCTCACTTCTTATTAGAAGAAAGAGGTTGTGAGCTTAACAACATTAATCCGAGAACTCCACAGGCCAATAATATTGCTAGATTTTTGGCCAAATTGGGGCAGAAACATTAGTTCACCTATCGAACTATTACATAAATCTGCTGTTTCAACTTATGCTGCACCAAGTACAGAAAATGTTTGATAATTTTGTCTTTAAAATTTTTTTTAGACCAAATCCTTATTTAAACTTAGGACACTAACTTCATTTTTGATTGGCTTAAAACAATGGAGTGTTTAGAAAGCCAGATACCAAATAAATTACTAAGCATGAAGAGATTTAACATCTAATATCTCAGGGTGACAAGCTCACCCAGCTCAGTGCGGCTCAGGATTGTATTCGTAAGTTCACAATTCTAACACTGCTACAGTTATGGGCAGGCTTGACGCTTACCACTAGGTGAGAGTATCGCTCCTCAGGTCATTACATTGCATAAAACTTAAAAAGACTTTTTGACATAATAATAAAAGAACTGCTATAACTTTATTATTCGCTTCTGGTCGACTACTCCATGACCTCACATTGTTGGATGTTTCTAAAGAAAATATAAATAGATGACAAAAAGAAAGAAGTTACCTAAGAGCCAACATTTGGCTCACAAAACAGATAATTTATTTTACATTTTACATTTTAAGGGAAACTAACAGCCTAAATAAATAAATATGAATACTTGGTTCTATGACTGGGCCAATTATAAGTTTCCGCCAATATAATAATAAATTAAAGATTAAATACATCATAAACTGCATAGCAATATAAACAAGAGGCAATCTGAAAGTTTACTCAAACAGCATTCTGATGAAAGTTTATGTGCAGTAAGGCAGATTAATAGATTAATTCTGTTTATGACTTATTCAGCCCTGTGCTAGTCAACTCTCTCATACCTGCCTAGGGTAGAACCGTTAAAACTAATTTTATATGTCTGGAATGCTGCCAAAGAGCGGTTACAAAAGTTATGACGAATAAGCCAGGAACTTACCCAACCGCAACACTATATTCGGAATGCAAGGTACTAACTGTCAGACAGTTGTTTATCCTACGAACCATTCTCCACAAGCACAGTGCCATTTAACAAAATTTCTTCACGAAAGCATTGCGGACAACCGATTTGTGTTTCCACTTCACGTCCTACTGTCCTTGCTACTGTACAATACGAATTCCTTAGCTCTAGACTTACAACTAAGCCTAACAAGAAGCTAGATTTTTTCTCCCTTTCAAAATTAGAAGTTAAGAGGAAGCTAATGTTTCGGTTGCAAACTCTAAATTATTATGAAACAGAAAATTTACTTGTCTGATTCTCTCCCAAAATTGGGTTTTCAGTGCATATTCCTGAAATTCCGCCACACGTATCGCAGATTTCCTCCTCTTTACCTATTTGTCCACTCACACACATCATCACAATCAATCAGTTGTCCTTTAATGTATCAATCCTATTGAAGAAACAACTGTCTCCCATAGTACATGGTTATCCTAGTTTGGGAGACAGGGACTCCTGTGTTATTATTCTGCAACTAGTATTTTGTATCTTTCATCTTTCCCTCCTTTTTCTAAATATATAAACAATAAAAACATAATATATAATAATGTAAACCATAATTACCTACCTACCTAAATTGTAATATCCTAAGGTTTTTGTTTATATTCATGTAATATTAGCTGCAGTTTATTCATTTGCAAATACAGAAAATTATTATTATTATTATATAATTAAAGCCACTAATATTGGGTGTTCTAAAATAACAAATCTGTTTAAGTCAATTATAGGACAAATAAAACCAGCAACTAGAACCATAATAGCCACAATTTTGTGAGAGGCTAGAATAGATGCATCACCAGGCAGTGTGCAGTGTGTGGCAGCAATAGCATCTAAAGGTTTTGTAGAAAATTTACATATAGAAAAAAATTAAGGAAAGCTTATTGGAAAAGTGCTCAAACCTAAATTTTTTGAATAAAAATAGTGAGGCAGCTTTTAGACAATTTCAAAGACCTTTAGGTTCTAATTACCTACTAGTTTTTTACTTAATAAAACAGTCTAAATTGTAATTCTTGAACTAAACTTTAAATGTTTTACATGTTATTGCTACAAGTAGATTACCAAGACGACAAATAAGTATAAATTTGTTTTCTTGTAATTAGGTTTTGTGATCCTTTTTGTTAATAATTTCTGATGTGATATTAATAATTTTTATAATTTCTAAATTAGATTTTTGTAAGATAATACCTAGTAAAGCAATATCTAGGTGTAATTGCAATTAATTTTATTTTTCACATAGCGTTTGTTTGTACTCTTTCACCAGCAGATATCAAACAGGTCTTCAACCAATGTTGTGTGTTTTGAAACCACATATAATAATACTGTTTTGCATTACAACAAAACAGTTATTATGTGTGGGGAAAAACACACAACATTAAAGCAAGGTGCTTGCTGGTAATTGATAGAAGACTATGAGTATTGACATTGACAGGTGTGTTCCAGTTCAAAAAACAGGGCCCACTCTGCTGTGAGAGAAAGAGAGGTAACATAAAAGAAAGGTAAAGTATGAATCTGTATGCTTAAAATGGTAAGATCTATGGATGCATTCTTCAACCAATGTTGTGTGTTTTTCCCCACACATAATAACTGTTTTGTTGTAATGCAAAACAGTATTATTATTTTCTTAAACTAGTGTTTTTTCACGAATTAATGATTAAAAATAGTGGTGTCATATTCATTGAGTGTTGAATTACATGCACGAGTGTGGGCAAGTGATATAATGTGGTGAAACATCTCTTTTCGTGTTGTTTTCAAAACTCCGTAGAAGCTCATAGTAAAGTCGCCACAACTTTACTAGGATGTGACTTGGACTCGACTATGACTATAACTAATTTCGTGTGACTAACTGACATATTTGACTTGATAATATAAAAATCCTTATACTTGACACTGGCAAAATGAACAAAGAACAATGCCAACAATTAAGCTTAAAAAAAAAACAGTTACAACTCTTGGGGTATTCACTCCTGGCAGCACTGTAACGTTTTTTTTTAAAGTGGTGAGTTCTGTGTTACATGTGTCTGTGACATTAGTGGTGTTTAAACCTCTTTGGGTGTGATATGACATGACAAGCGCGCAGGCGCAACGTCTTGTCTTGACGTGACGTAATTACTCATTCATAATTTTTATTCATTCAGTAAAGTGAAAAGTTTTCATAACAGTTTCATGACCATGTGTATTGTTGAACTGATGAAGCCAGATTAAAAACATTTGGTTATTTAATGTTTCTCGAGCAACTTGAAAATGTAGTTGGTTTAGCTGTAAGCTATAGGTGGTGCTATTACCCACAAAGTGCATTCATTCATTGATACAAAAGTGCATGTATGTATCAAGCACATGCGCAATACAAAAGTGAATCTATTTGATACTATGTGTTTAGTTTATTGTATTCAAAACATAGGCGAAAATGTGGATTTGTGAAGTGAAGTTACTATTTGGATTTCGTACAGTCAGTTTAGTGAAAAACAGGCTCAAGTAGGTGGAACATTACGACACTCCGGAAGTGGCGGGACAAGCCGCCGCCGGCCGAGCGGGCTCGTTCCGAGAGAGATAACAGCGGATGAAAGAGATAAACAGTTATGGATTTAACATGGCGGACGATACGCGTAAAGTGCGAGTTGAAGAAAGATTGAAAATAAAGATCGGTGAGTAACTTTTTCTCAACTTTAATTATCTTAACGACACAATTCATTGCAAGCAATCCCAAAAGAAATGTAATTTGTACGCTACTTTCTCACTGATGTCTGCCAAGACAGTTGTTGTCATTATGGTGAACAGGTGGTAGCAAGAGATTTTTGGGGTTTCTGAGGCTGATGTGAATGACTATTGACAAATTAGTGAATTAGGCGACGTCTCCCAGTACGTATGCACGTTAACTAGCGTATGCGATTGAATTCATCAGTGTACGTAGTGGCTCTTTGTTTTCGTCGTCCTGTTTTGACAGCTCTCTCACAATTTATGAATGAAACCGAGTTGTCGTAGCACAATGAATATCGTGCCTAGATCGTATTAGATTAGATACCTACTGTGTACTCTCGTTTGTTGTGCAATTTATTGTAATAATTATAAATATGATACCTGTTTCCTGAGGTGCTATTCAGGAGCCCTGACTTTGAGATAACAAGAACCTGACTAACTTCAAACATGATTTGAATAAAAATTTAAAAAACACCTACTTTCACTCCAATTCTTCATGCATTTCATCTGAATATATTTCTGGATTTAATGGTGTACATTTAATATTCTATGTCGAACCTAGACTCTTTAGTATAGCTATTTGTATGTTGCGATTTCTAAATCAATTATGTATTTTTAATCATTTTGAATACTTTCCGGCAGAATATCATTAGACTAGCTAGCTATACCCGGCCATGCATTACTGAGGCTCATAGGTACTAACATTATAGGTAGTCTAATTAATAATTAGATAGACTAAACTAACATTTCGAGTGTTGTTACTTTTGTAAAAAAATAAATGTGCTGGGATAATAAGATTAAGTTTATTAATTTTATAAAAATCTCTTAATAAAAATATTAAAATGTATTTATGTTAACAATTTTAATAATTTCCCACCAGTGAACTAGTTCCATATTTTCATATTAGTCTTTGTAAAAGGGGTAGTTCCTGAAAATAATGTTACATTTACCTGTACCATTTTACAAAATTTTTTTTTTCTACCTGCTCTTCTACTGGTAGCACTTTAAATGTTTAATGGAAGAAATAATTATTGAACAATGATAACTGAACTATATCCATCACTACAATTTTGTAGCTAGCAGTATTATTTTGAAAAGTGACATTTTAATCTGTCTGATTAGTCCGTCTAATTATGAATCCGACTATAAATTATAGCCCATAACACTAAGGCATAGTGAAGCATTCTATTCAATGTATATATATGTAAATCAGAGCAGTAGGTTCAAAGATTACTCTGAACAAACATACAGACTGACTTTGCCAGTAATTCAACCGCCAAGCAGTAGTGTGCAAGCATTACTGCGTTCCGGTTTGAAGGGCAATGTTACCAGAGAAATTACTAGGTATGAAGAGATTTAACATCTAATATCTCAGGGTGACGAGCGCAGTGCAGTGCGGCGCAGGATTGTGTTCGCAAGTTCATAATTCTGGCATTGCTACTGTTAGTGGCTGGCGTGACGCTTATTACCATCAGGTGAAATTCTTGCTCGTCTCGTCACTTACCTTACAAAAACATACCAAATTTTATCCAAATTGGTTTAGCCGTTTTGTGGCAAAAATAAACAATACCAGAAGTAAAACCATATTTAAAGCTACAAGCATGCTAAGTTTCATGCTTTCTGCTGGATGGGACCATTATTCAACTTTTTTCGAGCTAAGAAGCCATACTAAATAGCAGGATAACTCTTAAAAAGTCAGAAAAATTCTCGAAACAATTATTATTGGCGGTCCGAAGATCATCATCACATCATCACACATCACACCTACATGAAACTGTTTTTTTATTTTAAGTAACAAGAATCATGATGTTCAGCCCCATGATGGCATGATGACAATTGGAAGTTCTGTAGATGCACCTGTATAAGATAGGCAACAAGCAGGAAAAGATTAGTGGAAAAGTAGGCTTGTGCCTTGCCTTGCTAAGTTGGATGAGTTGCCAATGACAATGACGAAGATTACACATAGAATTATGTTCCCTTCATACAGTAATCATTCTATATCGTTCTCAAAAAGTTTTCAAAACGTTCTCGCATGATGGATAGCAACGCGGCGCGGCGCAGGCGCATAAATTGATGATAACGCGAAGTGTGTCTGGGCGATAAGAGTGCAGGAGGCCTTCCGGGGCGCGACCTGTGTCTCCTCGACTACCAATACTGTGAACTCTACTATTAGAATAGACCTTAAATCTGAATCAAATTTTATCTTTACTTATATACTTACTAGGTTTCTAATGCTTGATCCTGCTTACAACAACCTCATCTAGCATGCTTCTTTATTATGCTAATTATTTATTTATTGGGTACCAACATATCATACGTCAACACATTATCATTACTCAATACTCAATAATTTACACACATATTAATAAGTTTAATACAAGAGTGAATGAGAATGCTGTTGATGATAGAACACCATAGATCTAAATCGTTACTATGTTGTGTTTAGAGCTCTGAAGCAAACAATAGTTTATTTTAGGAACACTGTATAGCCTCAGTTTCGGTCCTTTTATTCCGACTATCACTATCACGCTGAAATGTTGTATACACCACTAACAGCTATGGTAGGGGTCACTACTACTTATAAAATGCGGTGATTTTTATTTTTAGCATATTTTTATTTTTATTTTTACTGTTCTTAAATATAGGGTTTTGTCGCTAATGCGAACCCTGGTAACAAAACATTACATTTATGTAATATAAATCAAATGTCTATTTGCTAGTTCCTACATTTTTGTATATTTTGTGTTCGGCCATAGACAGCCAGTAGGTACAAAGCTATAAACTGCAGAGCTATACCAGTACTTAGAACCCGAAGTTCATATAATGATACTGACTTAAAATCATCACAATTCTTTGGTACTCGATACCTTCTTATCATTGTTTGTAATGTAACCGGATTGGTATTACTACTTATTTTACGAGTAGGCAGACTAGGTCTTGCGCATACGCATAATCCGTGCGTGGGAGTCGGCATCGTCGGTGCGCGCGCAGTTTGCTAACGCTCGTACTTCGCTTCTATGGGTAGGCAGGCAGTAAAGGTGCGACAACTCACCTCGGCGCAGGCGCGCTTATGGCGACTTCCGCCGCGCCTGCGCAGTATCTATAGACAGAAAACATAATAGTATCACGTTCAGAAGATTCACTGTCCCATAGAAAACGAGTCTAAATACAATTATGTCATATTCAGTGTAAGCTAATTGGTATTCTATTTATATGGCATTGTATCGATATTGCACTGTAGCGCTTGGCTTGTTGACGTCACGCGGCTTCCGCCGGCTGCGGCCGCGCTTCAGCACTATAGTGGAATATCGACTTACTGTACTTTACAAAAAGAATATTATTATTATTTTTGTATTACAGAATTATTTATACGGGAATAATCACGCTTATTTTAATCGGATAATCCGACTCCGATTTAATTAAACGTGAGTATTCCCATATTTATAAATAAAACAAAAATGTGTCAATACAATTAAATTCTTGATGTATGGTGTCAAAACCACGTCAGTTTTCATAATAAAATACAATAGAGATGTTTTTCTGACAGACAATGAAAAAAAAAGAAGCTCATTGTAGATGGCTCTGACTTTGCTCAGACCAGACATGGCTGTAATTGGTGTCGATTCTGTTGCTCCTAGCACTAAACTAAACTAATCTGACAGTACTAAAATTATCCGCGTCTCATTTCATTTCAACATGTTAGAAAAGTATGTCAACAGTATTCGTCCTGTCAAATTAAGTTTAGTTTGGTGAGCGTTGCAACAGAATCGACATCATTGTCTAGTTTTTTATTTTATTTAATGTGCCTTAGATCATAAATAGGTTTCTTTTTTTTTGACTAGCACGTTTAGTCACAGAATAAATAATTAGTACTACGTATTTAGTCTGCAAAATCTTGGAAAATCGCTCATTAGCTTGCACTGAATGTGACGTAATTTTAGTAATAGGTATATCGTGGTTCAACTATGTTTATACGCCATTTCAATTGGAGTGAGTCTTCTGTATGTAGTACTGATATCTTTTCTATGCTACAGCGTCTCGAACGCCGACCACCTTTGTTCTCTCTACCAACACTTAGTCAACCCACCTGAAAGGGCACCCGCTAACTGAATCCTATTGTTTGTTTTACGTATGAGTGAAGGGACTCGCTAATTAATTAGTTACCTGTGTCCCTCACGTTCGTCCTACCCTACGCCCGTGGGGCTCAGGAATTGACACGGAACCGTAAAATTAAGTTTGTATTTGTAAAACAGTGAATTAACATGTGAATGTTAGTCACGAACGCTCCTAAGTACACTGTCTTATTCTACAGTAAACAGGAGTTCTGATTATCGTCGCATGTTTACCACTGGTCGGTCTGACATGCGCTGCCTACACCTCAAAATGATTGGAGTTTTCAGGAATTGAGACGGGCTTGAATAATCCTTGTTCAACTAAGACGCGCCTACACGATTTCTCCTGCTCTAAAGATGTTAATTATCCTAAGATATATTATAATATATATATATTCTAATTGCATTTAGTGCAATATGCTAGTGTGCAATCTTTTATTGGTTCTACCCGTGATTAGTTACCACGTTTCATAGCAAATGGCTTTGCTTGGTGTCTCCGATTTTCAAGGCATCATGCAATAAAAAATTGCAGCAGCTTTTTTCTCTTTGTACCACATCCGGACCGCCGCTGGCGCCATCTGCGAAAAGTTTTGCTTGTGGATCCTAATTGGGCTACCACGACTTTAATGATAAAACTTTACTCGGAACTTATTATCAACTAGGTACAACAAGCCACACTGGTGTGGTGCGGTGCCTAAAATTCTTAGTATTTGGGCCCCTACTCTTACATCCTCGTGCCTATGCACTGTTATCAGGTCAGCTACTTTATAGCTAAATCTAGCTATTTTTGCACCCCCGTAAGCACAATACCAAAAACGTAAAAAAAAAATGCTACTTTTTCTAGCACCGTTTCAACGTAGCGACTTTATTTGAACATACACACGTCTTAAAGTCATATTAAACCTAATTTATGGGTGATGGCAGATTTTGAGTCGTATTTTTGATCTTCGGCAGTCCAGTTTGCCAATCTTACTGTGTGATGGTGCGGAGGCGGCATTTTTTATAGAACCGTGGAGGACAATAGCAAGAATACAGAGTTAATGGCATAGGGCGTGATCGTGTTCGCTAGATATTATTGTAATACATTGTAATTATAATGTAGGGAAAGATTTTTAACTAGTCATATATAGAAAGGTAGTTTTTAATTTTAACTTTGGCTACTTCTAGCTACTTTTTGGGGGTAATCATAATGTGATGATCTAGCTACTTTCTGCTAAACATCTAACTACAAAGATGATGGTACAGTTGGCAACACTGTGCCTACGACGATAGCGAGTATGCTTTTTTTTATACAATAAAGTGACGAGACGAGCAAAGCAAGACTTTCGCCTGGTGGTAAGTGTCACGCCTCCCACTAACAGTAGCAGGGCCAGATTTGTGAACTTGTGAACACAACCCTGCGCCGCACTGCACTGCGCTCGTCACCCTGAGATGTCAGATCTCTTCATACCCAGTAATTTCTCTGGTAACATTGCCCTTCAAACCGGAACACAGTAATGCTTGCACACTACTGCTTGGCGATTGAATAACTGGCAAAGGTCTGGTACTTCCCCAGGCGGACTCTGCAGTCGAGTCCTAGCACTACATATGTAGCTTCTTATAGCTACATTATGTAGCCGCTACTTATGTAGCTTTAATAATTTTGTTTGTAAACTCGAATTGTACTTGTATGTTACATTCGCCAGATATGATAACGGAGTCGGCGTAGCCGCTATCACGCGCAAACTCTCTCTGACCCGGCTGGGAGCCAGCAAGTTAGAGCTTGCACTTAATTTAGTGTTACACTGTTATTTTGAATATTTTTGTATGAAGTGATTCCACACTTATGGTATTTCTATGTTTTTAAAGCTTAAACAGGAAGAAAAATTATGACCAGTAGTATTAGTGATTAGTATAGCCAGTGCGACTTCTCTCGTCAGGCCTTGGAACCTGCAACGGTTTCGGCTTGGGTAAATATTTGTGTTACAAAAATTTACAGATGGCGCCACCAACGCTTAGTTGGTAGCTTATAACAGGTTCGGAAATTTGGCATCTCAGGCAGAGACTTCTGTAGCTTAATTGGCAAAGCAGTTGGGACGGAAACCCATAGCGACTGCTCGTATGCAGGTTCGAGTCCTGCCGGAGGTCATAATTTTTCTTCCTGTTTAAGCTTTAAAAACACTGTTATTTGTTTAGATAGTCACTTTTATTGTTTGTGTATTCAGCGAATATTGTCGTGAATAGCCTTCGATTGAGGTCTTAGTGCTATTACAGACAGAGTCGCTTGTCAATCAATTGGAAAACTAGCTAAAACGTTACCAAAGATTTTTTTGTACTTAGAGATTGTAGTGTAGGGCTTATTACCTGATTAGTATTATTACCTATAGGTGTTCTGGACACGCGTTAAGATTCTATCGTGTCCAGATGACGAGATAACAAGTGATATCAATTTTGAGTTTCACCAACTGAACACACTCGTGTCCAGTTGGTGAATAAGCCGTGTAAACCACCACCCTTCGAGCATCTAAGCAAAACCAGATAAACAAAAAGATGAGTTTAAAAAAGGTGGCCAAATTCGTTACGAAGATTGATGAAGATGAGAGCACGACATCTATGTAGAATGGGCGCAAAGTTCAAAAGTGTCCATTACTAAAACACGAATTACGGTTACAAAAAAGGGTAGGATGTAGAAACGCCAGTAAATGGACCTGCAGGGTAATCATGTAAATGTTCGGGATCGCAATTCGGATCGCGATTTGTCATAATTGTCACTGTCACAGCTTCACGGTATCACGGAGGGATTTCTCTCGCTATCGATCGTGTCGAACGAATGCATTGATTTCCTAATTAAGTTAAGCAAATCGGTCGGTCTTTTGGCGTTTCGTCCTGCCCTGCAGGGTCAAATGAGTTTTGGTGGGACAGTGACAAGTGACATTTATGTCGAATCGCGATCCCGAACAGTTACATGATTAGCCTGCTGGATAGGTATCCAAGCATACGTGGTTTACAGCTTCTCACCGCCGCCGTCTAATATCCAAGATCTACGTTTTCAGACTGAAAAATATCCGAAATAATGACTCGTGAAATGCAGAGTATAACTACAAAAGAGCCTGCGAATTAATTCTGAAAGTTTGCGTAAATAGTTACAATTAATAACAAGTTTAGTCTCAAGAGCAATCGGGCGTGACATTGACACTCCTATAAGTAGCGGCGACATTACCACTCCATTAATTAAAACGCAAATAAACATTACTTAAATTGTACCTACGCTGTCGGGATTGTGATGGAATTCACATTTTTGCACAAGGAAATACCGATCTGTTTATTAAACGATTGTATTATTCCTGTAAATTCATTGACTTGATTTGATTCATTGGTTAATTGTTCGACTTATATTATTGTATACTTTCAGGCAATATGTTTATAACTGAGAGGTTTCACCCGCGTGGTTATGATGTTTACGACCAAAAGTAGCCTGTTATGTTATTTTCCAGAGATTCAACTATTTCTTTCTATGCCGAAGATATGCCTATTTATCAAGATCGAATTTGCCGTTTGATCAAGTAAAGGGAACACAGACAGATTATTTATGTGTAGTTTAGAGTTTTTCGTGATAGTATACTAGGTAAATTCTATATAAAATGGTTTGACAAGATTTAGCTAACTCAATAGCACTTTCTGTGGCCTTATGAAGGTCATTAAAGATGCCGGTTGTGTGGTGTAGATAGGGACGCGACTTTGACTAACGGGCTCGCATCATCGATATTGATTATCGCTGTCTGATATAACCCTAGATAATATGAGAGATACCCTAATATCAATTTGAAACTTATAACAGTTACGGACATTTTCTATAGCTCCCGGGAGAGTAACGGATAATACATTTCTGTAGATCGGTAGGCTGCCTAGATATGTATGGATTAGTAGGTATACAGGCTAGTCTGTAGAACTATGCGGGCGTCGCGTCGCGTCGCGCCGCCGACGACGCTGGCCGCTCGGTGAATGAAGCCAGCCTAGCGTTTTCCATTCAGCCCGCCCATTCATGGAAACTCGTCGGTCCGTTAATGAAAAACACGCTCGTTTATCGTCACTGTTATCGGGTAGACGAGCACGTGTGCTCGCAAATATAATACTTTCATTCAAACAACACATCTGGCCGCTTCCAATTCTATCTCACGGATACTTTCAATGAGCCTTGATAAGATAACGTGATAAGGGTACGTATTGCGCGTCGTTTCCCTTCACGGACGCACATTGCCTGCCTATAAGGTGAACTTATCTTAAAATATACAGCTATTAATTTGAGCAATCATATTTATTGATAGCTGAATGTAGCGCAATGCTATTATTATCGTACTGATAACATTCATTGGCACAAACTCTTTTTTCGTGAAATGGTTATATTGTGAAAATAAATGGGCAGAACAAGGCATTGCAAAACATGTCCTCAGAAGCAGGTTATACCTACGTTAGTTGCTAAAAAGCCGCACGCGAACTCTGCCCACTAGTTTGGACAAAGTTAGTCCGACGTGGGTGAATGTTTAATTGTGTCACTGGATATTAACTAGTATGTAGGCAGGTAGAAATGGGCGAGTAACTACTCGTACATCTATAAACAGATACAATACTCTGTGGTAAAAATAACGGCGCCATAAAAACAACAAGCCCGCATATAACGGGTAACATAGTTACGGAAAATCTATATACCTAACTAGGATATAATATATTGTTGTACATACGACGCAAGTACTTGAAAATAATTTGAAACTATGAAATATGTATTTGAATTGATGCACTAAAGACTATAGGTATACTTATATGCCTTTTAAGTATTAATAAATAGTATAATAATATACCTATTCTATAGTAATAAAATAATATATATATATTCTAAGCGTTGAGTAAGTACCTACCTTAGTCATGTACATAAACAATGTTCCGTAAAAGGTGTTTTCATTCAGTCAAAACGTTTCGTAACAAAATCAAATACTGATTCGCTTACGTTTCGGTATGCCTACCGAAACGATACGATGTCTTAAGATACTGAATTTATTCAAGAGTTTTTGCATAATTATATTTACCTACTTGCTCATTACTGGAAAAATATAATATGTTGGTAAAGTAATAAGTACATACATCATGTGATGGATGGTCACTGTCGTCCCCGATATCAAATACGCGGAACTTTAATTGAATGAGTTGTTATACCGGGAATCAGGAAATTAGCTCTCCTGCAAAAGACGAAACAACTAACTTGCAGCGCGTGTCTTTGGTAGGACACTGCATAGGTTAGAAAGAAGTAGCAGATCTTGGTATTGGAGGAGGTGATCTAGGATTCACTTTGGGTCGTTGCATTATATACTAGTGGAGGGAATTGTAGAGTGTAATCAAGGTTCAGAATAATGGAATTGCAAGTAAAAGTTGTCGCGTAGGCTGAGCGGTCTGCTCTAATGTCAGAATAATTATGCCGCCCAAAGGCCTATGGGTTCACGGTTGCTGTGGTAGGATAAACGACCTGGGGGTCTAGACGAGAACCACTTTCTGGTAGCGTTAACGCTTGCGGAAAGATAAAATTGTATGAAAATTACATTAACAGTCACGTGACATTTCTTAAGCTAATGTAATTTTCATACAATTTTATCTTTCCGCAGGTGTTAACGCTAACAGAAAGTGGATCTTGTCTAGACCCCCGGGACCGACAATTTAACGTGTCATTGCGCTCACTTGTAAAAACGCCGTTCGAGGTCACCCATCCGAAGTTAATACGCGTCGTCTGTTCCCTAACTTTGGTGGTTTTTAAGAACACAACTTGAGCTACATTAGGAGCGCTAAAGTATTTAAAATAATACCAACGTGGGTACCTCGATTTCGAGTCAAAATTGCACACAAGGCAAAGTCACGGTACGTTGAAATGTCATAAATCAAGGCCCAACTAAAAAGTATCAAAATAATATCGTTCGTAGAGGTGAAATCCGTTGTATAGGAACGGGGTTGCTTCTCACGATATGCCATGGCTGCGGCTGCTGGTAAGCCGCCTAGCCGGCAGCCACCGCACAGCGCGCCGCAACGCAGCTCTACTCTCGATTTCGAAACAATCGCTACGCACACGAGCGTGTGGAAACATTTTAATGATCGCTATTGTGGCTAAATACCAGCCCGTGTGCGTTTCCTCAGCGCTGACGGCAATAAAGAGGGTCCCGTTTCTCTCCCACGATTCAGTTCGGTGGCGTGTGTTACCGCCGCCTTGATGATGATGGCGGTTGTTTTTGCATCAGCAATTATGTACAGTTTCTCCCGCTGTCCAATTACGACGAATTTGTGGGAGTCCGCGCTCGTACGAAGGTCTCTCTCCTTTGTTTAGCTGCCCTAACTAACTAACAATTATCTTGCCACAGTTTATGATAATACACGCATGTAATCGTTGAGTAATTTGACTTTTGAGAAAGTTTCGTAAATACTTGTATGTGAAACTTCTTTGTTGGTTTTATTTTGTGGGTTTAATGTGTTATCTACCTAAAGTGATGCGACTGTAATGCATTTTTGCACAGTATTTTGGTTTACTAAAATTAGAATTTGTCGAGATATTTTGGATTTATTTTGTACGTTGGTAAGCGAATTAAAGAATCTTCGGTCAGCTGTACCCGCTCGCCAGTGGACCCGCGGGTCCACATAACCTAGTCACATTTTAATGCCAATTCAGAATAATAATAATTAATAGGTACAACTGAATTGGCAAAAATGTTTTATTACGTAAACGATTAAATGGGATGGTAATGGTAAATATCCGACAGTGCCCTAAATAGCTTTTTATGCGCCCGGTGCGAGCTTTTATAATTGCGCCCTTGAAAAGAAAAATATTCCAAACTTGTTCCAACGCTGGTGGTTGGGCACCACTGGCACCGCCCTATTTACGGCACTGTTACAGATAATGGTAAATATAAAAGACCGCCCGCCATAATGAATTGTATACTATAATTAAATTATATGTGAATATACTAAATACATATACTGTAAAAATATGTGCCTTCAAAGATGATAGGTTACAGCAGTGTGGCGTAACGAAAGACAATAAGAAACTTCAACCATAGCAAAGCTGTACTGTGAACAGTAGAACGCGTTGGAATTTCCGTAAAACAGAAAACTGTTTTCAAAACAATATACGTGTAACAGGTAATAGAATAACGCTGGATTATTATTACTGAATGACGTATCTATCAATAAATTAATATAATCCAATAGCTGATCATCAGTATAGCATTCTAGGGCATATAGATAGATAATATCTAGACCTATTGACAGATAAATTACTGGGTATGAAGAGATTTAACATCTAATATCTCAGGGTGACGAGCGCAGTACAGTGCGGCGCAGGATTGTGTTCGCAAGTTCACAATTCTGGCACAGCTACTGTTTGTGGCAGGCGTGATGCTTACCACCAGGCGAACGTCTTCCTCGTCTCGTCACCTGATAGCATTAAAAAAAACTTTCTAGGGCATATAGATATCTAGACCTATTGATTGAAGAGTCAGAGCATAACACTGTTTACATAGGTAGGAAATCTTCAATATCACATTATGCTATGTTATGTCATGTATGTCATATCATTGGCAACTTTAATGTTTACAATATAGTTCATACATTATGTAACGTGTAATTTACCTTGCAAGTATACGTATATATATACTCATACACTGTGGTGCGCCATCGATCTAGGAATACCCTGAATTTAATATAATATAAAAAGATAAACTCAATCCAACTCCTGTTTATCTCTTTATTTAATGGAGTCCTTTGCAAGAGTTGCGTTTTTCGGCTTGAATATAGCTTTGTATCTTGGAGGAGTTAGCTCTCTTTGTTTTGTAAATCCGTGCTTTTTCTGTATAAACAAAATTACTGAGCTAGACCTTGGATATTATCGGCCTTACTTAAAAAACTTCTCAACCGTTAGTCACTGCTTAAGATGCTCTGCCATCTTCTCTCTGACGTGAAGTTGCACGTGCTAGAAAAGGACAGAGAAGTGTAAGCAGTGACTAAGAGAATCGAGATTATTTTAGGTAAGACTGTATTTTGTTACTCTTAGGTACTGGGTATCGCTGTAATGCTTATTCATATCGTATATAGTCCTACTTGACATGTCCGTCAATGGAGAACCTTGCTAGCTCTTGTGGCGAGCACGCAAGTGGCTGGCTAAACCCAATTTACTTTTAAAGGTCCTACTGCAAGGTGTACAGTGCAGTTGACCGTATTCGGACGGGTCTTAATGTTAAGGCACTTCGCGTCGAGGTTTTGCAACTGTTACACTATGGTAATGGGCTGGCGTTATCTCTACCATCACGAAAGCATCTCGTTTGTCTCATTACTTGTTCATCATCATCATCATCATAATTAGCTTATCATAGTTCATTGCTGGACATCAGGCCTCTCCCAAGGCACGCCACTCGATCTTCAGTTATCCGCTTCCAACCACTGCCAGCTACGTATATAGTCACTACATAGAGTCTCTGGGCATCCTACACTACGTTTGGCCGATCAGCCCAACCACCACCAGACCAGCCTGCGTTTGCCCAGCGTGGCTATGGGCAAACCCTCCCATGACTGGCGTTACTCGTTACTATAAACAAATCATAAATACTCGTAAATCAAAATCTCAGCAACCTGTACGCTACTCCAGCGGCTTATCTAACCAATACTAATTTGCCACGATTAATACTTATTTCTCTGACAGCATTGAAAATATGATTATGAGTGCAATTTATAACCGCCATAGGGCATACCCTATGGCGGTTATAAATTGCAATGACGTATGCGTAGGCGTAGAAGCACAGGCGGCGTGGCACTTGCAATTCGTCATGGACTCGATTATTACTCCACTTAATAACATTTAATTATTAGTAGTAACATTTACATCATCATCATCAGCCCGGAGACTGTTGGAGACGTCCACTGCTGAACGAAGGCCTCCCCCATAGACCGCCAGACTGTACGACACCCTGCCATTTGCATCCACCGGTTGCCCGCGATTTTCACAATTTCGTTGGTCTACCTCATGTCGTTAATAAGCCATTCATTTGCATTACTAATGGTACTCGGGATGGAGAAAAATGTGGGAATATTAGGTCTTGCTATCTCGGAAATGGTATTCAATTGAAAACAATTAGCGGGTGTTGTAACATAGGTAACTAATATTATGTACGCGGTTCATGTTCAATTAGGCGCGATATCACGAGTGCTATTAATATTTTCCTCTCTATTAACACAGAATTAATGATAGTACTACGTACTTAATCGTCTGTTAAACTCCTAAGTACATACTTATACTTGTACCAATAGGTTTTTCTTAATACATTTATGTATTTAATAATAATAATAATCGTTTATTTATTGCAGGCAGACATATTTACAATTTATTGTTATAAAACATTCAACTAAAATAAATTACTTCAAAAAAAAAAATTATAACAATTTGAATTAGCTGAGTAATCGCGTACAACAAACAAAGAAAAAAAACCGATACAAAATACACAATTTCGTTTTCATTTCGTCGTTAATTTTTCGTTTCGTATAGGTTTTTTTTATAATTTTTTCGTTGGTCTCCGCCTATGATTCCCTGTATTGCGGAGAACACTGTTTTTATCGTGATTTTTGGGTTGGCCCCATAGTAAAAGTTGTTCATAATGATGAGTACAATGATATCCTAGAAGGATAACGGTGTTCAAACTAACACCCGGTATAAAAAAACTACTACACACACTACACTACTACACACTACTAAGTACTACTATATATACTGTATGTGTGTATGTACTGTACTATGTTACTTGTATATTTCGGAATTTACTTCTTATAAGCATCCTTATTCAAACAAAAAAAATAAAAAATAAGTTTCTTTGGAAGATTGAAATAAAGTTATGGCGATGATAGATCAGGGGTTAGAGTGTTCGGTTCGCATTCTGCAGGGCGTGGGTTTAAATCAGAACAATGAATTTAAGTTAAAAGTTGGTTAAGGAAAACATCGAGAGGAATCCAAAAGCATGGTGGTGGAATTTGACCGGCTCGCTTCCACCATAAGTAGACAATTTGCTACGAAGGACCTAGTCTTACGTCCGGCAGATTTGTTTAGAGCAAGTACCCATTAGGTTAGGCGTGTTTATAATTTTTGACCTCACCGTCACTTAACATCATGTGAGCTGTGGCACACACTTATTTAATTAAAATAAGGAATGTTACGGTACGCTCCCAGAAGTAAATTTTTTTAAAATAAATAGTTAAATAATACATCTCATTATAAGTACCTAAAAAGGTCGCAGGCTTTATAGGTCCAACGTTAAGCGACAAGAGTAACTTATGGCCCGATGGTAGCCTCACCTTCGTTCGCCGTATATAGCGATATCCGTCGAGGTCGCAACATGTTTCACAACCGCTACGCTGCCAGCGTACCTTCTTTTTTATTTAGATCATTATCAGTAACGAAAGTGTAATTAGTTTATGCGACTGCTATCACCATAGACCTATAAGTACATTGTACACGTAGTACGTACGTACCTACCTAGTAATATATACTCTCTGGCTATCACCCATTTCATTTATTAAAGTTGATTATTCTTTCTGTTTCGCTTAATAAGGCATCAAGAAGTACTTGTAGTCTCTAATCGATGGTAACTTTCAGGGTTCCGTACCTGAACAGTCGCTACGGAACCCTATTACTAAGCCTACGTCGGCGTCGCCTATCTGTCTGTCCGACCTTTAATGGGTCCTATCTTTTGAACTGTATTCGTAGAATATGCGTAACTATGACAGTTTTTTTTTAAATAACAAAAAATGAGTCCTTGTTCTTGGTTTTATGTTTACTCTATCGGAAAAACACTTATACGAGTACCTACATAAAAGGTTAATAATTAGTGTGAAGGGCGAACTCATAGATTAATACAGTTCGAAAAATATAGACAAACAGACAAGGTAGGCTTAGTAATAGGGTCCTAAGTAATAGGGCCTCAAAAAACCGGCTAAAAACTTTTAACCTCGCTTTCAGAAACCCCCCACAAAATCAAAAAAAATAAAAATGAAATATTTTCCAATTAAAGTTTTAAAACACTGTTTTAAACTATCACGGTTGTTTACTAAAGCTGCTGTTTCACAACGTAATCACGGTAAATATCCCGTTAATAATAATAGAACTTTAATTAAAGTTTTGTCTATATTTTAAGTACTGAAGTTATACAAATGAATACAAATACATTTATTAGACATCAATTTTGAGAAAGTGTAATACTGAATCCATTGGGTCCGAACTAGTACTAATATTGTCTTTCGGAAACCAATGGCCTCTTCCAACCCAAATATGGGACTTACATAAACTAAATGCCAATAGCGCAGATGTAGTAGGACAAAGTTTCAAAAGATTAGAAAGATTTATAATTTAATTAACTTAGTTTAATTTGAACTAAAAATAATAATTATAATTGCATGCCTAATAAAAACATGATCCTTCCGTTTCGTGTGTGTGTGTGTGTGCGTGTGTATATTATGTGATTCTTGTTTTATGATATATTTAAGTCATACAGCCTTTGATAAATTATATGTCTAGATAGACTGATAGATTTGAAACGCGTCGAAAAAAATAGCGTTTAACTGTTAGCCTCTTATGCACGCACACTACAACAACGACAATGGTGCAACGCGAATGTAAGACATGGCTGTCACGCACACTAGTATAATAATTTTGGCCTGTTATTTTTCGTTCATAAACAGTACGAGACTAGACTAGACATATTATTTATCAAAGCATACAGCATATGTTCAATATCATCATAGTCAATCATATCTAGCCAAGTCCGAATAATTATCTTAATCTCATTGTTACTATGTTTTCTTATTTTATATTGTTATCCACCTTTTATTATATAAACGTGGAACAATACCTTCATAACTTTTACGTGCATATTTTCGTTTCGCCCCTGGGCTAGGACAGCGACGGTTTCGTTTGGTTATACTTAGTAATGCCGGAACAGTTCTTCTATGGTAGCGTCTTAAGCTCTCTACGGTTGTTTGTTCTAGTTTCGATAACAACAACCGTCAGCCATGTCAGACGCCTCCGAGCGGCGCATTAACTCTGACATATACTACTGACTATACGAACTTATTATTATTTTAAGCTCTCATAAATGAATAATTTTCTAATACTAAGCACATTAGCGTTCTTATAGACATCACTTGTTGGATGCCTGAAGGGCAAATTAAGAAGCTTTATTATTTATTAAGTTGTTTTTGGTAAACGCAATACGCGTTGTGTAATTTTATGTTGTGGTACGGAATCCTCGGTGCGTAAATCGGATTCGTGGCTGGTGTTGAACTCTACGGTTGAGCAACAGAAACCACGACCATCATGCAACATTCGAGACTCTAACGATGGGAAAACAAGTACGGATGGTGTAAATGTCACGTGCAATTTATAATATCTGGTAGATGGTACCTTACGTTCGTAAGCAACGAAACCATTGTAGATGGCAACACAGTTGATGACGACAATGTTACTAAAACGGCGAGCTAATGCAATGGCGCGTGTCAATAATTACAAGTCGCGGTCATGTCGTAGAATTGGTCGTGACAAAAATATCGACTATGTAATTCGAGTGCCGACGTTCTGCAAACATCGTCATTTACCCTGATAGTCCTTTCGATACGGAGCCTAATAATGGTTGCATTTCACACATCAAAAAACGAAAAGTTATTTTTTCTGGTCAGTGTTTTTCGTATTTGGTCGTATCAATCTTTCCTACCTACATGGAAACGTATCTCGGTAGATTTTTACATGAGCAGTAATTTACGAATGATGTCGGAATGTGGATGACGAATCACATCTAACATCATTCACAATTGTGGACGCAAATATAGATTAAGGTATTGTTCAAATGAACAATACTATTACTATTTGGTACTTGAGTCCATAATACATCACCACTCTGCGCTATTGAAAATTTAATGGTTTAAAAGCCAATTTTCAGACGTTGTGGCAACATAGAGGTAGGTGACGCTTCGAGACCCGGCATCAGATGCCTGTTCTTGAGTTACCTACAAGTTTAGCGAACCGTGTCATTTGATTAACTGCCCAATGAAATAACTTACTACTCTTTAACACTTAATGGAAATATAGGGTCTATATGTGTCTAGTTTTAAATGATAGATATATTTCAGCTTTTGTAATAGGTAAGGGTAATATAACAACAATATTGTAAATAACCTATAGCAAACGAAACTTTACGATAAGACTAAGACTGTTCCATTTAAATTTAAATTTTAGCCCAGCCCATATTTAACAAGCCTAATTTATCCAGGAATGGAGACTAAAGGTCTCTGCATACGTAACGTATTTTTTCTCGTGCCGGACGGAACGTGACGGTTTCTTGACATCGTTTTCGTTGCATATAAAATTATAGTAACAAAATACACATGACGAGAATACGGACGGGACGGGACGACACGTGAAAAATTAAATTATCACGAAATAAGATCCCCGTCCCGTCCTGGGTATATCCCGTTACGTATGCAGATACCTTTGTTTAGTCTCAAGTGAGGCGGCCGTGTCGATAAAGGTCGGATCAGACGGTATACTCGGGTGAATGCTCAATCTAGTGATTCCGAAATCCAACATCGTTCGTATTCGTCAATTTTTATTTATTTTGTGTTCGTTGCGAGTGAAAGATGCTGAATGACTGACAGAAATAAACCATCGGATACCACATTGAGCGCCAGATTTTAACAAGGCCTTAATAATATCTGGCTGGTCCACTACTTAAACTAAAGTTTTATTTTTACATCTAGCTTAATACCACTCCGGGGTTTTGTCGAAACTCAACCATTTTTGACCGACTGAAATGTTTCCCCACCATGACTACAACAACTACTGCTACTACTATCGGAAGCCAACACTCACTCAGCAAAATCACAATCTTTACTCTTCATTTGCGAATTCAATACCATGACTATATCGGTTTAACTGTACCCCTTCTGTTGTTTCAGGAGAAGCTAAAAACTTGCCAGGTCGCAGCCATGGAGCCGCGTGTCATAGAGATATTTACTGTGTGCTGTCACTCGACCAGGAGGAGATATTTCGCACATCCACCATGGAGAGAACACTTAAGTACGTTTCCTTTAATGTAATTATCTTTAAACTAGCGATCCAACCTTACTTCTTATACTTGCTTTAATATCATGATAATTTAGCCAGCGGCCAGTCGAGTCTAAGCTTTAGCTATAAGTGCCTGGAAATTTACTTTTTACACTTTACTTTACCTAAGTACTTACGGCCTTACTTAAAAAAACTTCTCTACCGTTAGTCATTGCTTAAGATGCTCTGCCATCTTCTCTCTGACGTGAAGTGTAACATGCAAGAACAAGACAGAGAAGTTTAAGCAGTGACTAAGAGAATCGAGATTATTTTAGGTAAGGCTGTTAGAATGCAAGTAGATGACATGTAAACCTTCCGAAATGATCTAAAGGATAGTGAATACTGTATCAAACTCCGTTGCGTATATACCTAGTTTAGAAAGAACTAAGCCCAGACACACACAAAAATAAGACTTCATTTTTCAATCTATGTACACATAGTTATAGATTTATTAATGTTTGAGGAATTCAATAACTATGAGAGGAGTCAATAGTAGCTTCTAGTTTTTTGTGCTACCCTCTCAACTATGGCGCAGTAGCGACAATTAAATCGTACGTTTCTGATCCTATGAATTTCCCACGAGTATGTAAAATTGTCTAAAAATGTAAGGCAATGTAATTTCAGAGAGGTGTAATTCAACTTGCGGGTAATTTTGAAATGCATAATGAGCTTCTAAAAGTCCAGCAGTGGACACACGAAGGATGGTGTTGGTAAGACGTATCAAGGATTTGTCTTTTGATACGTGACCTATGGCATAAATTTATTAACTGAGCGTTCGTCAGGTCATGTCAAACACCTCCAGGCGCAGGCTTCCTGTATATGTGCTATTTTTTACCAACTTCAAAACAGGACAAGGTTCTATGTTCGACTGTATGTATGTTTTTTTTTGTGTATGTTCACCTATTTCTCCGTCAATTGTGGACCGATTTTGAAAATTCTTTCTTTGTTTGGTGGGTTATAACAAACTTATAGGGGACGATACGTCAGAGGTGGTCCCATATAAGTTTTATCAAAATGTGTTTAGTAGTTTGGTTTTTAAATCAAAATCACTGGAATAATAATTGGAGAAAATGAAGATGTCATCCAGGTAGTTGAAATTTAAATAGGTTTTTTTTAAAAGCGTGGCCTTATTGACGCAGACGTGAAATCAAAGAAGAATATATGAAAGTTAATTGGTACCGAGAATAAAGAACTTTATCTCGACACGAAACACAATATTCATTACTAGGAATCTGTCGCGAAAAATATGACACGTTCATTATTATTGTTATGTTATTGTTTTGGACGTACCGCTATGCAACCAGCTGATGGGGAGATAACGTTGTCGCTTATCTGTTAAAAAAAGTTCAGTGTCAATTCGTAACGATTCAGCTATTCATTAATGTAGCACTTACACTGAATCGCTCCTTCCTCTACTTACAAGCCCGTGTGTATGTATATTGGTCTATCTTTAATGGACAACAAATAGACGTGATTTTTGGGATTCTTCGGTCAGCTGGACCCGCTCGCCAGTGGACCCGCGGGTCCACTTGACCACATACTTTTTTTCTGTATTTTTATTGGCACCGATAACGAATATAGAAACTGACATAGATAGGCTACTTTTAATACCAAAAATAATAAGTATGATTAGGAAAACGGCTGAAACCGCGGAGCGCTGGTGGTAAATAAAAGTAACCTATTTTAGATTATAGTAGTGACGATTGATATGCCGCCGCGTTTCGTGAACTCTGTAAATGTTTTTAGCTTCTTGTCCTTGACTTACATGCCTGTACCCATTATAGGTTTCCTGTCGGATTCACGCCCAATTTTATTAACGTGCAACTTTTTACGCTTTTTATGTGTCTTGGTCCGGAACTGACATAATAATAACGGATCCATTGTCCGGTGTCCGGCGTAGCTTCCGCCGATATCGGGTGGGAACGGTCCGCGCTATTTGGTTTAGGGTGCGCAAACATAAATGGGTCAAGGACTATCTAGTTGTGAATGGCCGTTACAAATGCTTCATACGCTGAATTAAGGGTAATTGTGTTTATTGTAGGACCGCAATTGGCCCTTTTGATAGGACATTTAATTTGAATATGTTGCCTAAAGTTTCAATGCGATACGACGGATGTATTTGTTTTGCACGTAGTTGCTCTTCCATAACAAATTTGGTGCAGGTGATAATTTGTATGTCGGCGTCCACGTTAACTTTCTTCGAATCACTTTATTTATTAAAGAATCGACACGAGCGTGCTTGTCACGTGGCGTCGTATAATAGCAAACATTTATGTATTTATTTCCGGTCCTTTCACGACCATGGACCGTCTGATAAAGCAAGCCCACGACCAGCGAGCGGCGACGGACGCCGGACGGTAACTTCAATTGTAACGTCAATTTGAACTCTACCGGTAAAACTAACCATTATAGTATCACGGAAATGGCTTATTATGAACTGAAATGTCATGTTTTTAGTTGATTCCGAGAAAACTGTTCATGAGTAACGGAGTAATGTTTATTCCTGTCAAGTTTTTTGAACTCGTGCAGCGCTGCAATTTTACCCAAATTGTTTGTGGAAATTAAAATAACACAAGTCATCAGCATCAGCCTTAATGACCCAGAGGATCATTTCGCGCGCCTCATCTTTCTGTCATTACTTACTGGTATAATCATTCTACGCAAACACACTACTTCCAAGCGGGGGTCGATGCAGGACTTATCACCCTTATTCGGAATCAGAATTAGAAGTAAATTCTCCTTGAGATTATATTTTTGAAAATGTATTTTTTGTGGAGCGTTAGGGCCAGTACGGGGGCGGCGGCGACGGCGGTGGGGGCGCGGGTGCGCGGGCGCATGCGGCGCGCCACGTCCCGGATGCGTTTCCGGTGAGCGTGCGCCCGCGCGGAACGTCCCTTCCGTTCCACCCCCTCGCCATTCAGTTTTCTGAATGAATGAAACACCGACTTTAATATTTTACCACTATTTTGTGTGCCACCGACAAATTTAATTACCGCCAACCGCGCTTACGCTCCCTCCAACACTTGTGGGAACTGGGGATATGCTTTACGACTGACATGACTGATACAACAGGAAACTAGGGCTTTAACTGTAACGGATGCGCGCTTTTAAGAAGTCGCTCTTAGATCGTGGAGTACATCGCTCGTAAATTCTACCACTAATGTAGGTACGTGGTGGTTTCCACGAAACGCAGCGGAAGCGCACTTATATTTACATGCTCTATTTACTGCCGTCTTCACTGCGACGAAGAAATATCACAAGCTACATTTAGTACTTAGTCAGTTTTTACTCGATTGCGCAAAATGAGGATTATTATTTCGTATCAGTCTATGTATGTTCATCTGGTCTCTCGTTTATCCTAAACTGCTTTCATATTTAGACGAACAAGGTGACGTGAAGGTCTATTGAGTTGTTTTAGCACTCCGCGAGTCATAAAGTACTATGTGACGTCAACGTTAATCTAACATTGAAGGCTTTAAAAACGCAACACAGAACATTTTTTTGTTTAAATGTTGTGTTTGATTTCATGGGTTTCAACGCGTATTTACTATCTACATCCTACTAATATTATAAACGCGAAAGTTTGTTACTCTTTCACCCTGAAACGGCTGAACGGATTTAAATGAAATTTGGTATAGCGTTTTGGAATAAAACATAGGCTACTTTTTATCCCAAGAATCGCGGGCGCAGCTAGTTGCAAATAAATGTATACTTCGTTATCAAAAATGTGTCATGACGTAAGAAAGTAGTCGTGTTATAGTTTTTCAACCTAAAGCTTGTGTATAATAACCCTATTACCTCCTACCCAGGCACAATTATCATTTAGACACCTACAATTTTATCGAAGTTGGAGAGCGCTAGTAGCGACATGTGATGAGTTGTACTCGTTAATGAACGGAAGCGATAATGATTTAGTGACCCCAGAGGTGAGCCTTACTGGGTATCTGAGGAAATGTCACGTCACTCAACCAGTCCGCTTAATGGGTTCTTTGTCTCGCGATACCTTATCACTGCACCCACTATGCGCCACTGTCCGAACCACAGATATGATAATGTTCTATAGAGATGCCCATTCTCAGCGCTCTACTCAATCACATTTTGTGCATGCTGCCGTAAAATCGCAATTTATCATCATCGTCGTAATTTATCAGTGGCGAATGTGTATAATAACTGTAGTGAATATGTAAATAGGTACAAATAGGTAAAAAAGGGCCTGAAACATCCTATCACTTTAAGTATTTCGCTTTTTATATATAATTTTATGTATGGAACGAAGAAAGCCCTGGAATGATACTAATTAGATTTTTTAATTAGAATTTTACCATCTTAGTTAGTTTGTTAATGTAGTTGTAATACATATTTAGCGGCGATTTTTATCTTCATAATGAATGAAGCAGTACTGAGTATTTTGGGCATCTCTATAGAATATCATATCTGTGGTACGAACCTACACTAGCTCGTTGCTACCTAAACTAGGACACTGTAATTTATTGAAAACTATAGTCTTTCTCTTCTCGTGTTGTTTTCTATAGGAACTTATTATTGGCCTTTTAAATTCATTTACCGTTTTTGGGGAAACTCAATTTTTGTCTTGTTCGACGAAGTTTATTGGAGATATTGCACTAGCAGAAGCGTATAGGTTGCGAGATTTTATTCTGTGTAGTAGACTAGAGATAAAATACATTGGAGTAATGTATATGATTGGCTCTACTCTTAGCCTTTCACGAAGTTGTTAACTTGAAGTATGTTTAAATATCATCTAATAATCTCCTCTCAAACCGCAAACATTATACTGGTAGGTACAAATAACATACCCATTCTAGTTAAACCCACGTCGTCGTAATACAACGAAGCTTAAACCTAAAAGAAATGAAACCTACACATTATGAGTCATTCTCATTCCTTGCCTAAAAGGCATTAAAATGAACTAGGTAAGTACTAACACCATTTCCGAGAATGTCTAAAAACAACACCGTCGGCAGTAGACATAAAAAAATAGAGCAATCTCAAGTCTCTACCGAAGCTCATAAAACGTGGAATATCTCAGTGGCTGGTACATAAAACGGAAGCTTTTAAGTGATAAATTGGTACCGGAACCTCGAGGCGCGTAAAATGATCATCGACCGCTGCCGAGTGGCTCGGAAGAGTGGCGTGCGGCACGAGTGCATTGCTCCAGTTCCTTGCATTCAACGTCTTCTTTTCTTCAATTGGCTAGTCGTTTGTCCAATGCAGAGTTTGTGGCAGGGGAGTGTGACCAAACCACTCAACGCTACCCTAAATTGTTGCTCGTATTTGTTTTTCGTCTTTTGATTGTACCTAAGTCAATTTGCAAATAACATTTGAATACCTTGCAAAATGTTCGAAACCAGATTTTTCGCAAATAATATTTTATTTTTTATTTTAATAAATTTGATGGGTGTCTATTAGCTCTAATTATCTCCGTTCTTTACCTATATAATGAAGTCATTTTGTCTCGACGAGATACGCCACGATTTTACTCGTAATCGTAACCATTTCCTAACACAATAAATGTATCCGTAATCGAACATTACAGATCGAATAGATGATAAACGTTTTGTCTACGTATTGGATAGGGCGGAACTACACCAGGCGGCGCAGCGCAGCGGCAGCCAAACGTGACCCCTAATCAAAACTGGTCATGCTCGATTAAATGTATATGAACATATTGAATAGAAGGCGTGAAGTGTGTGTAATATCGACGCCCTCGCTCAGCTGCTGGTGTTCCGGCTCCGGTTTATAAATACGCGCCGGCGCCGGATGCGTGCCTGCCCGGCCCGGCCCCGGTGCCCCGGAGTCTTCACACACACACGCCGAGTCAATAAACCCCTTTATTGAGTTATCATCATGTTTTACAAATAGCAACACACGCAGCGGGATGGCATCACATCGCCTGCGCCGCGCATCGGAATATGCTACAGATTTGAGGATGACTGCATCTCGATAGGGTTGTCGACCAACACAGATATCTACCCGATGCTGTACGTACCTATGACAAACATGTGTGTATAATCCTACTTTAGTCTCGCATTACTCAGTTTACGGATTACGCCGCGCTCCGCCGCGCTCACGGTTATCGATAATCCGAGAATAGCCATAATAAACCAATCCACCTAACAATTTTATGGAATCCAAACAAACCGCAGATATCCGGCCGGAAATTTTTGCCGAGCCTCGATATTTGTTACAGATGTGTACCCACCGTGTACCGCCATCCGGTGCATTATCAATCATGGAAACCAAACAAAAAAAGTGATTGATGTTGTACCTAAATGCACGTTATAAAAATAGTTCCATAACGGGCGCACAATCTACTCGATGACACCATCAATTAAATATTAAAATTCCACGAGGAAGGAAAACGGATATAAAAGAGCAATTCATTATATTCTCAAAACCATACCTCGTTATGTTTGTTGAATAAACCTGTACTGAATGAAGCGGTGTACGCAATAAAAGCGCTTTTAGGGAGATGTCTCATCGGGAGTGACTAACTTTCACCTTTGAATAACCGAGCCCACGCGGCCGCTTGCGCTTACATCACGTCAAGTGCCTGTATTTATACACTGGCAGAGACAATTACTCGTCGTATGATGCCTGCAATATCAAGTTTGTAAACAATGCCCTTTCTGATATCATCAAATTCAGCCAATCATTGTCCATGTTAGCTTATTGTTTGGCCTCTCCGAGTCTCGCCACTCAGTCCAATTTTTGGCTTATCGATCCAGCCACTTGCAAATTTCTGTATTACCAGATCCGATCTATACGTACAGTAATCTTTGTAAACTAACATTTTTGTTGATCATAAAATGCTCTAGAGCGGCATAGCCGGTGGGTGGCGCGTTGCACCTACCACGCTCAATGCACTAATATAAAATTACTATAAGCCATAATTATCCGGCGGCATGGAGTTTTACGAGCGGAGTCTCCGAGCCGCGTCGTGGTTAATACGCATTTTATTACTTTCTCCGGACATTTGCATTCTGCAAAATTGTATATTAGTAGTTACGTGCTATTGTATAAATTACTGAGTACATTATACTCGTGAAAACGTTACGAAAGTCGACGCCCGTTTACTTTTATCAGTGATGTATGCTCGTGGGCGTCCGAAGTGACAGACTTGACGGAGGTGCAAGCACCCCACGCGACAACTAGGGCTCGACAGTAAATATCTCGCCTCGAGAACTCGATAACAATAGTTCGAATGTGTTATTCGACATCACTAAAGATAACCACGACAATATGTTCGCATTGCAACTTTTGCCCATTTCGACAGCTACAGTCTAATAAATAATGTGCATTGTTTTGTTGCAGTCCCTTCTTCGGCGAGGAGTTCCAGTTCGAGGTGCCCCGTAGATTTAGATACCTGTCTATATACGTGTTTGACCGCGACAAACATCTCAAACAAGACAAAGTGCTCGGCAAAGTGGCTATCAAGCGAGAGGACCTGCATAGATACAACAACAAAGACCATTGGTTCGCGTTGCGGCCTGTTGACGCGGATTCAGAAGTGCAAGGCAAGGCGTACATCGAGCTCACGCTGGAGGACTCGAGAAAGTGGCTGCGAGTGGAGCCGAAACCGCCGGACCCCGAGCCGGCGCCTGCGCCCGCGCCCGTCGGGGACACGTGCCCGCGCTCCCGGGGCAACAACCTCGTCCGCCTGTCCGAGTACTGCAAGGAGAAGACGCGCTTCGGCTCATGTTCGAGCTCTACGAGCAAGAAGCTGCTGAGCGCCGTGGCGACGGAGCCGGCGCTGTCGCGCTCCGAGAGCCTGAAGGAGAGCGCGCAGTGGGCGCGCGCCAAGCCGCCCATGCATACCATGCCTGAAGGCGACGCCTCGCCCACGCCCACCTCCGCCGACTACTGGTCCGACCCCGAGCGGCACTGCGCTGCGCGCGTCGGACACGATGCATTACGGGTGCGTGTGCTCGAGTGCTCCGAGCTCACCACCAAGAATGGACAGTGTGACCCCTTTGCAATCGTCACCGTGCTCTACTCGAACGGGCGGCGGGTCGAGAGGCGCACCAAGCCCAGAAAAAAGACTATCAATCCTCAGTTCGACGAAATATTCTGTTTTGGTCTCGTTATTGATGCTGACCCTAAGGATAAGGATGGCTCTCAAACGGTAAGCAGCACACCATTCTACTTTTACCTAGAGTTATAGAACCATTCTTCTTATCTTAGAACCATGTTCATAGTCGGTTTTATTCACTTCTGACGAAGTACTGTAATTTATTCTTCAACCGAAAAGTAAAACCTTTAGAGATATAATCAGTCATTTCTGGTCCCATTTTTAGATGTTATTATTATTTGTACAGGCGGGAGTGGCGTGCGAAGCGCGGGTGTCCGTGTGGCACGACGCTGCGACGCCTATCTTCCTCGGAGAAGTCAGATTACAGCTGCGACAACAGGCGCTTTCGCAGATGCGAGCATGGTAACAACTTTTGAGAAGTTACTGCTCAACTTAAAAAAAACGAGATTTGACCCACGAACGAAGATTCTTCATATGAATGAAGAACTGTAATCACCAACAGAACCAATCAATTGGAAAATATAAAGATAAATGATCAGCCAGAAGTTGTTTACTGCTGTACGAAGGAGTCCCCTATAATGGGGGGTTTGGCTACAATACCCACGCATGGCACGCGGCTGGGGAATCGCAATTGCTCACCACCGCCAACCGAGTGGACGCTTCTGCCCGTCCTTCGTTAGTTATGGGTACAGTTTTAGGACATACCCAGGTCCCAAAACTAGCGTCACAAATGGAGCTTAAAGCGAGCATTTCCAACTTTTTAAAACGGCTAAAATAACATTTTCGTAGTCTATGCTAAAACGCTAATTTTCAGTGGAGTTGAAACGGTAAATTTCAAGTGGAGGGGAAGGGGTGTCCAGATCCCCAAAACACAGATATTTTACATGCCTTGTGTTGTGGTATGAGTTACATGTTGATATGAGCTGTCTCTCGTGCAGGTACTTCCTGACGTCCCGGCCGGGCGGCGCGCTGTCCCGCGGCGCGACGCCGCCGGGCACGCGGCTGTCGGCCGCCGGCAGCGCCACGCTGGGCTCGCTGCGGCTGCTGCTGCAGTACACCGTCGACCACGTGTTCCCGCTCCACATCTACAACAAGCTCGAGGAGCTCTTCCTCAGGAGTGTACACCAGAAGGTATGCTGTGCATACCTAGCTAGACGGATCTGTCTCGATAGATTCGTCAACTCTTTGTTAATCACACCATAAAAAATATAATATTTTGTCAAGAGTCAAGTGCTAAGCTCTCGTGACGTCGTAGTAGTACGTGCAAAAATTTGACACGCTTGGTTTTCATACAGCTTGAAATGGTTTTGTAGTGTGCTGAGGTAGATATCATTATTGTTATTGAAAAAGGGAGCAGCCCTTTTTCGCCAGATTTCGCTGTTCAGCGCCAATTTCGTCCATTTTTGCCGACCTATACAATACGTTTTTTATTCCATCAGGCAAGGAACAGAATCTTTCTGTTATCTCGAGAGATATAATCTCTAGTCAGAATGATAGGTGTCGTCTAAATCAGTTTCACATTCGACTACATCATCACTTATCAACAGACCAGTTGGTAGTAACGTAGACTAATCCGCTATAAAAAAATAACACTACAATAACTCTTTAACGATACCACAAAAAGGACATTTCAAGAAAAATTCAATTACCGGTCGACCGACTTGCTCGGCAAACTGAGACTGAATTACACTAAAAAACCTTTATTATTGAAACACACGATACTTATTGTATTGTACGAGTATAGCCTGGCCTAAAACAAGTTGGCGCTGAACATGGAACATTGGCGATAAAGGGATGCAGAATAAGCTGCCAATGATGATTATGATAAATTTGATAACACAAAAATATCATCACGTTAATCGCCCTAATAAATGAATTTCGACAAATTTTCGCAATGTTTAATTGATGAATGAAAATTTGTCGGTATGTGTGTTTGTTTGATGCCTCTTCACGTTAAAACGGCTGAAGGGATTTGGATGAACCTCGGAATACCTAATTCCCCGGAATAACATATAGGCTACTTTTTATCATCACCATTTGCACCGATTTTCAACATCAGGGGCGCAGCTAGCGCCCCTGATGTTGAAAATACATTTGAATGTTTAAATACATTTTCCCGTCGACCTTTCATTTGCTCGACTCGCCACTCAACAGGTATCTGCCTGTGTGAGTCCCATTCAGTCTTGAATAGGACTCACACCATCAGCCGGAAGACGTCCACTGCTGAAAGGAGGCCTCCCCCCTTATTAGAGAGGGGTTGCCATAATCCCCACGCTTGGCAGGCGGCATGGGAATTGCATAATGCTGACCACCGTTAACTGGGAGGACGCTGCTGCCCGTCCTCCGGTGGTTCTGGATGCAGTTTTAGGACATACCCAGGTCCCGAATAATAGGAATAGGATTCATCATGATCAGCCCGGAGACGTCCACTGCTGAACGAAAGCCACCCCCTTAGACTGCCACACTGAACGACAACCTGCCATATGCATCCACCGGTTGCTCGCGACTTTTACTAAGTCGTCGGTCCATCTAGTGGGAAGCCTTCCTACGCTGCGTCTTCCGGTTCGCAATCGCCACTCAAGAACCTTTCTTCCCCATCGGTTACCAGTTCTTCGAGCGATGTGGCCTGCCCATTGTTACTTCAATTTGCAAATCCTGGGAGCTATGCCCCGCTATGTTTGTATCACGTTAGTATAGGAATAGGACTACATAAAAGTAATTGTCGTCAGCCAATAACAGCGTCGGCGGTGTACATCCTGGGCGAGATGGTGTCGAGCAAGACGGACGCGGCGCAGCCTCTCGTGCGGCTGTTCACGCACCACGACCTCATCGTGCCCGTCGTCAAGGAGCTCGCGTACGCGGAGATATCCGCGCTCACGTTAGTATACATATATAGATCAAATATACTGTAGATACACAGTCTCTATGAAAATCAAACCTCAAAAGTGCCCCGTGCCAATGCTTACTTATACAGATATCATACTTTTACTATAATATAAAAAATCCACAAGCAGATATTGCTTCATTTTAATAATGGTCTTTTACACCCTGTAATAGCGTTGTAAAACGGCATCGTAGCACGTCACACGATTGGCGCGGTCACACGCGATTGAGAGCAAAACAGGGCAAATTACGCTCTTAATATTGTTTTGACACATAACATAACACATCTTTATATTGTCTTTATATATCTTAATTAAAGTTTGATCTTTCTATCTCACACTACACTACTCCGATGACACTACGTAAAGGCGTCGGTCCCGGTTGTTAATGACATAACAGCAACCGTCAAGCCATGTCAAAGGCCATCGAGCCATAGATCGAGCAACATGTTATGCAAAAAAAAGTAACGCTGATATTCAGCCTACATTTACTTATGCTATCCACAGTGACGCAACTACTATATTCCGCGGCAACACGCTCGTCTCCAAAATGATGGACGAGACGATGCGTCTAACGGGTGCTTCGTACCTTCGGTCGGTGCTGCGGCCCACGCTGGCCGCGGTGCTGGCCGAGAGGAAGCCCTGCGAAATCGACCCGGCGAGGGTGAAGCCCTCCGCGGCCATCACTGCCAACCTAGCCAACTTGAAGGACTATGTTGAACGAGTGAGTATAGCTTCTGTTACTACACTGCCTCTTCATCAACCAGAAGCCGTCCGCTGGACGGACGAGGCCTGCACTTCATGGTATATTCCTCACGCCTGGCAGGCGGCTTAGGGATCGCACAATGCTCGCCACCGTTAACCGAGGGAGCGTTGCTGCCCATTTACCAGTGGTTCTGTGTGCAGTTTTAGGACATACCCACACACATTTCAGTGAAATGACAGGATACCTAAAACCACAGATTAAAAATAATAGTAAGGCTACTTAACCTAAACGCTGAGTCACGCTAACAGCGCCGTGATGGCTATCTGCTGATTTACCCACTTATGTTCTAGGTATTCGCAGCTATAACGTCGTCGTACGAGATGTGTCCATCGATAATGTGCCGTTTGTTCGACGCGCTGCGCCAGTGCGCGGCGCGACATTTCCCGCGCAACGCTGAAGTGCGGTATTCCGTCGTCTCAGGGTTCATTTTCCTGCGGTTTTTCGCGCCCGCTATACTGGGGCCGAAGCTGTTTGATCTCACCACCGAGCAGATTGTGAGTAACGACTTTCTTTCTTATTGTTGTTATTATAGAGTATTATGTTCGACCTCCTCCTATAAACTAGGCGGCAGGTCTATTGCAAACGGCCTCCTTGTAAGGTACCACCGCAGTGCCACCAAGCAGTAGTGTGTAAACATTACTGTATTTTGATTTTAAGGTATTGTGGCTAGCGAAATTACAGTGCTAATTGGTTTAATATTAATAAGTTGCCCTGGAATTTGTTACTCGGAGTTCTGGGTACTGCTGCGATGGTATTTGCTAGACGTATCTCATACCATCAGGAGAGCGTTATGCTCTTAAAATTTTGGATTCTTCAAAAAAAACAATATTTTTTTAACGCTTACCATACGAGCGAATAAATGACCACTGCAGATCAACAAGAGCTAAAGGGAGCGAAAATACGTTTTTATTTATTTTCTATTTCGTTGATCAGACAGCGGATACTTATCATTAGTTCGTGACTCATAAGCCGGGTATATTACGTTTGTATAAATATGATAATTATGTTCGTAAAGGATCCCCAAACCAACCGCACGCTGACGCTGATCTCGAAGACGATTCAGTCTTTGGGCAACCTGGTCAGCAGCCGCTCGGCGCAGCAAGTCTGCAAGGAGGAATACATGGCGGAGCTGTATCGATCCTTCTGCACGCCACGACATGTAACTATACATTCATTTTATCTGTTTACCTTTCAAGCAGGGGAGCATTGCGCTACATGTGTCGCGAACATACTCCCCTGCATGAAAGGTACCTTACCTTGGCACTTACAAGTCCAGCCAGAACCTGGGAGCCTTACTACCAGCCAGAAGACGTCCACTGCTAGACGAAGGCCTCCAGGGAGGGTTGCCACAATCCTTACACTAAGTTTTTATAGCTTTTAGTTTGTAAAGTCTACACCATTCAAAGAGAAACATATATGTTTTTCTTTTGTTTTTTAATACTGTTCTGTATTCATTTCTAAGTTTATGTTCGTATTCTCGTAGGCAGCACTTCTGCCCGACTCAATCTCATACAGAATTAAAAGATATAGTATTATATTCATAATATTATTTAAAGTACCGTTTTATAAACTTCTTTCTGACAGCAAGTATCACGCGCGTGATAGTACATTTTAGTCATAACGGGCTTAATTAATTAACTTAATTCCTGTTTGATACTATTGTACGTTGTGTGAGTAATCATCATCATCACATCAGCCCGTAGAAGTCCACTGCTGAACGAAGGCCAAAGGTATAATAAGGTCTAATTACAGTACAGTGCACAACTTGCCATTTGCATCCACCGGTTGCTCGCGACTTTATATGTATGAGTAATAATTAAATCTAATTAATTCCAGGTGCAAGCAATAAAGCAGTTCCTCGAAATTATTTCAACGAGTACAGACACTCAGAACAACAATGTGCTAGAGACTCCAGTTTTACTGAAAGAAGGGTAAGTTAAACAAATAACTGTAATGAGTTACGATAACCATAATTTGAACTTTGTCTCGTTTACTGCCTTGAAAGTGAGATATTTAAAGTAACATTGAATTAACAATGTTATTGTGACTGCGCTAGCGCAGGACCTAAGCAGATGCATAGCAATATCAAGACCCAGCAAAGAAACAAAAAAAAATTGTGAAAATTAAACACCGCATCCCTAAAATATTCGTATTTTTATAAATATATTTATTTATAATTGTATTATTTTCTGCTGCATTTGGATCAGATACGGGTATGTATTGTCGCATCTGTTATTAAATTAAACCTTCAGTTATCAAATATTACGGCAACTATAAATAAATAAATATTGGGAGACATTTTACACACAGCGCCATCTAGCCCCATACTAAGCAAAGATTGTATTATGGAAACCAGATAGCTGATAGAATACTTATATACTATTTTTTTTTTGTAAATACTTAGTACTTATAATACATACGACGATTAATCAGAAATTTCCATTTCCTTTGTAACTCCTAGCAAATCAACATTTCTAGAGATGTCCAGCCCTATCGAGGCTTATGTCCAGATATGGATTAAATTCAATCTTTCAATTCTGAACTGTTTTGTATGATAATTTCCTATATATTTATTACTAGCTGACGCGACAGACGTTTTCGTATCAAGAAAAAATTACTATCAGTTCTTTCAAAGTTTTCCGATTCTATGGGCATATTTTTTTATACTACTTTCGGTAAAAACATTAATTGAAAAAATTTATCCCAAATATGTCCAGCCACTCTAAAGCTATGAACTCACCTACAACTGGTTCCTTGTCGATTTAAATGAACATTTTGTCTAGTTCATACAAAAGCAGGTATGGATAATTTATACCGTTAGGCCACCTGTGTATGGGAAAGCCCAAAGTCCGTAGCCATTAGATTAACAGTCTTACTTAAAAAAACTTTTCAACCGTTAGTCACTGCTTAAGTTGCTCTGCCATCTTCTCTCTGTGTAACATGCAAGAACAAGACAGAGAAGTTTAAGCAGTGACTAAGAGAATCGAGATTATTTTAGGTAAGGCTGATGGTATATAGCAGATTTTGCTTACGATTACTGATTTCGACTGTTTTTGCCAGGACAATGATAAAGAGATCGGATGGCGTGCGGGCGGGTTCGCCGCGGCGGAAATGGAGAACTACGAACGCGAACGCCAAACGGAGACACTTCCGACTAACGAGGTTGGTATCTGTTGTGTTGGCACTACCTGCCTTTGAATAAAACCGACCGAACCGATTACCTCCACCGATTTCGATAACATTTATATGGCATAATCTCTGAAGTGTGAATGAAGAAACATTAAAATCTATTCGTAATAGGGAAATATGCATGTGTATTTTTTATTGACTTACAAAAATGCTGACTGGCAACAAAACAAATCATCGAACGTATTTTTTTTATATGTGCACAAATAACTAGAAGTTATAAACATTTTAGTTTCGTGTTAGACAGGGAGGGCATAATACTAGGTTTGTAACGTCAAAGTTCACGATTCCAAACAAATTCTATACTATGCACGTGTTTTACTAGAAAGGGACAGACGACTCCCTCCCAAATACTTTGAACACATATATTTCAGAACTTAACCAGCCGATTTCAAATATTTTTTCTACGTAAGTATGAGATTCAGTTAACTCTCCATTTATCCTATTATTTTGAATAATTGAAACACTCGCATATTCCCTATTGACGGAGTTATAGTGTAACAAACGAAGTACTTAGAAAATAGTGGTGTGTATCTTGTGCATATTTCAGCGGTGAGCTGTCGTGGTCGCGATGCGGCGCCAAGGCGGCGGCGAGCAAGCTGGCGCTGGCCGGCGTGCTGGCCGTGGCCGCCGTGGACGGGCCCTCCGCCGGCGCGCCGCTCGGAGCCAACAACATCTTTCAGATTGGTGAGACTACTACACTGAAGCATAATAACCATAGCCGAGGGAGTTTTGGCGGGAACACGGAAAAATCATGTCGCTGCTTTCTATTATTTTCTTAATTATTATAATAATTAATTAGGGGCCATCCATAAAGTACGTCACACGAATTTCATGATTTTTAGACCCCTCCCCCCTCCTTGTCACAGGTGGTCACATTTGTGAGACCCCACCCCTCCCTGGTGTAACGTCACAAATTTGCAATTTTACATCTAAAAAAAATTAATTAAAACAGCAGTTCCACAATCAGTTTCATTTCCATTCAAATTACTTTATTTTTTTTGTGAAATCAACATCAAATATTTGAAAAAATAACAAATTAATAAACTATTCATTGAAGAAAAAGGAAGGGACTTAGTTGTCTTCAGTCCATGGACTCTGAATCCATTCCTTTAAATTATTTATAATTGGCATAGAAGTCAGTTCGTTCTCATTGGAGTTGTTAACGTCAGCAACATTTGTGGTGTCTACATCTTCTTCATCCAACCATATGGCATCATCATTTATATCATCCAAACAAAGAATTTCTCTGGCACGTCTAGCTTAATAATTTAATATTTCAAATTTCGCGATTCAATTTATTAAATTTGAAATGTGATGTCACAAAACTAGGACAATACCCCTTGTCACTCCATGTCACATTTCGTCGACCCCCTCCCCCCCCTTTACATGTGACGTACTTTATGGATGGCCCCTTAATAATAATATATTCATGAATAATTATTGTAAATAATTATTACTAGTGCTAGTGTTTTTTCGCAAATTAATGATTGAAAATGGTGGTGTTTTATTCATTGAGTGTTGAATTACAGCACAAGTGTGGGCAAGTGATATATGGCTATTTTATGGCTCACGACGAACTGTGACTTCATGACATATTTGACTTGATAATACTACAAAAACTTGAACATTCATAATATACTTGACTCTGGCAGAATGCACAACGTGCGACCGTACTACCTCTAACTATTGAGAATGTAATAAGAACAGCAAGTTAATTGAAGGGCTAAGGACTTCGGTTGCTTTGTATTTTTCACTCATATGGGGGCTGCAACCGCCCCTCCCTTATAGTATAATATCTGGTTATGAATAAATAGGTCACTCTTTTTTTTAATAATCTAGTGTCTAGACGAGCAAGACGTTCCCCTGATGGTAAGCGTCACGCCTGTTCTTAACAGTAGCAGTGCCAGAATTGTGAACTTGCGACTATAATCTATGCTCTATGCTCTATTCTTTCTATTAGTGGTAACATTTGTTGGCTAGTTGTACTCATTATACTGTTTTTACCTTGTCCATATGAAGGCTGTTGGTTGTCCAAATAAAATAAAATAATCCTGCGCCGCACCGCACTGCGCTTGTCACCCTGAGATATTAGATGTATCTCTTCATACCCAGTATTTTTTCTGGTAACATTGCCCTTCAAACCAGAACACAGTAATGCTTGCACACTACTGCTTGGCGGTTAAATAACTGGCAAAGGTATGGTACTTCCCCAGGCGTACTCTGCGGCAGTGTCCTACCACTACAAAAACTATACTTCTTAACGTGGTCTGTAGATAAAATGACAAGCACGGCTAACGTGTAATGTATTTGGTGCAGTGCACCGCGAGCGCGTGCTGTTCGTGCAGGCGAGCAACTGCGTGGAGCGCGCCGAGTGGGTGCGGCTGCTGACGGCGCTGTGCCGGCACACGCCTGCGCCCGCGCACCTCGGCTACTACGCCGACACGCACTGGACCTGGTGAGTACACCACCACACCGCTCTATAACATATATCGTAAAATTAAATATCTGCATAGTAACTTTTGGAGGGGTATATTTTCTTTAGCAATTAGTTTCTGAAAAAAAGGAAAACAGAGACGCGTCTACTACTCAGTAGACCAAGATTTAATAAAAAAATAATTGTTCTAGAGGCATTATCCAGGAAGCAAATAGGGGAATCCGTTTGTATGGAGAAGCGCTCTCCCTATTCCCCCATAACTATCACTTTGTGTGTATTTTTCAACTAACTACTATTTTCATATCTACCTAACCTAACCCTTTGTGTGGGTTAGAATGTAATTGCGACATAATGTCCAGCAACATTGATATATGTGTGTGTTGTTGTCAGTTGCGGGCGGTCGGAGGCGGAGGCGGAGGGGTGCGGCGGCGCGACGGCGGGCGGCGCGCGCGGGGCTGCGCCTGCGCTGCGGCTCGACCCCGCGCGCGACCTGCAGCGCCTGCACGCGCTGCTCGTCGCGCACGCGCACCACCTCGACCAGCCGCGCACACATCTACTAGGTACGCACACTAATCTCATCATCAGCCACAAGACGGCCACTGCTGGAAGAAGGCCTCTCTCTAAATAGTGGGACGGGCGGCTTGGGGATCGCAGAATGCTCACCACCGTTAACCAAGAAGACACTGCCTGCCCGTCCTCCGGTGGTTCTGGTTGCAGTTGTAGAACTCACTCATTCAAGTCTACGCGCACGCTAATAAAACATGTTATTTGACTTTATTATAATGTTCTGGCTTTAATTTCTACAAGACTATGTACAATGAGAGTTAGCTAACACAAGAAAGCCCTTGCGGAGGCTTTAAAGAAAAATACCCCAAGATTAAAAACAAATGAAACATACATGAGAGTTGAGACAACGGCTGAAAGTCTCAAGGTCTGGCAGGGGTGTTCTAAGCCCAACCGAAAATGTGGCATTCGGAAATTACTCCTATGTTTCCGTACTTGTTTTTTTTTTTAGTTCTTTAGTTTATTTTGTGTAGTTAATTTATACAATGTGGTCGATTTTGAAGTAAGTTGATAGAACTAAACTAACCTAAAGTGATGCTGTCCTTAGCTAACATACCTAGTAAAAAAGTGACAGCAATATTTTAATTAGTTTAGAACTGTCAACTAAAGCTTTAAAAATTGACCACACTATAGGTTTTGGTAACTAGCACCTACTAAACCTTGTTGAGGTTTGTCTTAGGGCTAGGCCCTCTGCTAGCAAACAAAAGGAATATAATATACAATAAATTGTATTAAAGTAATCTACAAAAAAAAAACGGACTGTATGAAAGCCAAGCTTGTCAAATTATTCGTACGTACCTCATGACGTCACGAGAGCAATTTAGGACGTGATTCAGACAGGCGTGACGCTTACCACCAGGCGAACGTCTAGCTAGACTCGCCACTTGGATGTATAAAAAAAATCGGGACAAAATATCAGAATCTAGACACGAGAGGAGATATTCTCTCACAATCGTCAATGTGAGAAGTGTTTGACGGAATCAGGCTTCGCTTTGCGGAACTTAGTTTTATCCCAACTGTTATATACTATATCTCTAGTGTACTTCCGCTTTACTATCGTATCAAGTACTAATAGACAAAAGGGGTCAATCACTGAGCCACGGGGGCTTACCGTTAGTGTTTGCGCACCGCACAAAGAAATATTTTGTCAATTTTTTTTTCTATTACTACTTGATATGATAGTACGTTAGAAATACTCTAGAGATAAATAGAGTTTATCAGTTGTGTGAGTATAATTGTTGTTGCGTTGCAGACAACGTGAGCGCGGAGGAGCGCGAGGCGGAGGCGGCGACGCTGCGCGAGCTGCGCGAGACCATGTTCGACCTGGAGCACCGGCACCGCATCTACCGGCGCTCGCTCGCGCGCGAGACCAAGTACGGCAGCAAGTGAGTCCCACGACACGACACGACACGACACAACACAACTGACAAAAATAAAAATAAAATATTGTTGTACATTTTTTTGATTAGATAAATAAATTTTAAAAAAACTGATGAGAACTATGAATTTTGAAATTCTATTAACGAAATGAGAATCAGTTCTATTATAGAGCCGTAAAGCGTAGACAGTGTATAGGGGCTTTTTTTTAAATGTTCAATGTATGCTCGCGTAGAAGTAACGGAGATGTTGAGTAGTGGTTAACGTTCTCAGACAAGCGCCGATCGGCGACGACAACTACCTGCACCTGGCGGGCGCGGCGGCGGTGGCGGGCGGCGCGGAGTGCGGGCCCGTGGTGTGGCGCGCCTGGCGCGGGGACGCGGCGCCCGCGCACGAGGAGGCGGGCGGCGCGGGCGCGGGCGCGCTCGAGCCCGCCTCCAGCACCGAGTCGCTGCGGTTGGCGCGGCTCGCGGACGAGCGCTCCTCGGGCAAGTCGTCGCGATCCGCCGGCTCCGGCTACCTCGCCATGTCCTGCGTCAAGCACGACCCCTCCGAGGAGAGCGACGCCTCCGCCGACCGCCCGCGCCGCCCGCCCAAGCCGGCGCGGCCGCCGCCGCCCGCGCCGCCCGCCGCCGACTACGTGGACGTGGTGGCGCGCGTGCCGGCCCGGCGCCGCGACCCGCCCTCCTCCGCCGCCTGCACCGAGTACGAGCTGATGGCGGACTTCATGAGCCACGCGCGCGACGAGCCGCCCGCCGTGCCGCCGCGCGCGCACTCGTCCCGCGCCCGCCTGCCGCCCAAGCCGAGCGAGCCCGCGTCCCCGGCGGCGGCGAGCGAGCCCGCCTCCCCGGAGGAGGCGCGCCCCGCCAGCGCGGACGCCGTCTCCACGGACGACAGCCTGCTGGACGAGCTGCAGCGCGACGCGTACTGCGTGCTGCGCGTCTGCGAGGACGAGCCCGACCCGCCGCCGGAGCGCGAGCCCTTCGCGCGCCTCTCCGTGCACCGCAACTCGAACCCCACGAAGGCGCGCGCGGCCGCCTCCAAGCCGCTCAAGAGCTCCAGCTCCACGTCGAACGTGCACGAGAGCGGCGCGAGCGCGTCCCGCCCGCTCGCCGACCGGCTCACTCCCTTCTTCCTGAAGCGCAAGCCGAAGCCGGCCGAGGAGAAGCCGGAGGGCGGGGCCGGGGGCGGGGGCGCGCGGCGCGAGGACAACCTGCTGGGGCGGCTCACGCCGCGGTTCGGGCAGTCGCGGCTGTACGGGCGCGGCCGCTCGCTGGAGCTCGCCGAGCAGCCGAAGCGCATCGAGCGCTCGGCCACGGCGGTGAACATCCCCACGCGGCCGATCAACTCGTCCATCGTGGCGAACCTGAAGTTCCTCTCGCTGCACCGGTACGGCGCGCAGGAGGACGCGTGCCGCGGCTGCGCCGAGGACGCGCCCGACGCGCCGCCGCTGCGCCCGCCCGACATCCGACTCTAGCGCCCGCTGTTTCTATATTTTTGGAAATCCTTTTCGTCGAGTTGACCGCGTGAAGCGTGTGCCTCTAGCGGTAGTGTTAGCTGTAGTGGATAGCGTGAATACTCAGAAGGCGGCTCGCCGGTCGGCGGCCGACCTCTCATTCCTCTAGCGCTAAAGTATTTTGAAATTTTAAATATTCTCCTCCGTATTAAAATGTTATCGTCCGGGCACCCGACGGTGCCTCGGTGCGTATTGTATTTTTATATACGTTTTAAATAAAATAATGTTTGTTTTAATGTGTGTGGGTGAAGACGCGTGTGTTCGAACGAACACATGGATGGTTCGAGTGAACGGCAGGCTCGCCTCGGACTGCTATAGTGATGTGATGTTTGAATGAGTGTCGTGTCGATAGTGTCACTACCCTGTATCGCTCGTGGACGATACGGCTTCCGAACCGGTGACTAAATTGCACTGTTGTAATGTACTTAAATATAAGAGATTCTGATATTAATGTATAAAATTGTAACTCTCATGGAAGTGCTACTATAATAGTAAATTATTGTACATGTGTATTTCGTATTACGGCCTTGAATGATAAAGCCTAGTATGAGGGCCTTCTTGTAAGAACACCATTTATTTAAACTGTGATTAACTTTACAAAACTCAGCTCGTATTTTAATGTAACTTTAATTTGTACATAGATAAAAATATAGTCAATTATATTAAATATCAAAATTCGAATATTTCAATGTTAATACTATATATTTAAGATTTACTAATTTACTATATACTTGCATAAAGCAATTTCAAATCATACACCGTTGGATGATTTTAAGCTATTTGCTTGTACCTACACTGTCACTTAGCATGCTATATTTTTCTAAAAGGGAAAGAAAGCTATAAGATTACTTATAAGCACAGTTTATATTAATTGTCTCTAAATTACATGATTGGGTAATAAAAACTGAGCAGTTTCGGTTTTCAACTGCAAAATCGTCAGCTGCTCGGGTTTTTCTCTAGTAAAAGTTCTTAAAATAGTTATTACATATGATTGAATATTTGCTACTGCTGATTCTAAAATTAATAATACAATTTAGCTTATACACATCGTGATAGATTGCTCTGCAAAACGTTAGATGTCTCGCCAAATATTTCATTTGGTAATTAAAAAGCTAAATGTAGAAAAGTAATTACACTCAATATGTGATAACAATATTTTTCTGTATTGAGCCTCATGGAAATTAAGTTTTTTTTTAGCGAAAACTCGTACTGATTTAAAATTTTAGCCCCTGTGCTATAATAATGAGAATATTTTTTCGTTGTGCAATGTTGGACATAATTAACTTTGACTGATGATGTAATTCGGACTGTACAAGTCCTCAAAAATACTGAAAATAAAACTTGGCTAGCTGAACTGTATAGCGCCGATATTTTGAAATGAATAAAAACCAATGGTGAAATCGAAAACCCAAAATAAATTAGTATTTTCTTTATTTTAGGAGTAAGTATTTATATACTTTAAAAATATTTTAAGGCCTATTTCTGAAATTACCTAATTTACCAAGACAGCGGAATGTTCTCAGAGTATTATGAGGATTAGAACCTGCAAAGTGACAGTGTCGTGGTATTTTATGGAAAATGCTTTATGAACTCAATTTTGTATTCTATGTATGTCGTTGTCTTTTTGTAGATTATTTCAATTTATTGTAAGAAGTACTGTACAAATTAATATGTCATAAAATATTATGTTATTTATTACACTATTTTCATTTTGTTAATAAATTGACTTGTAAGTTCAAACTTTCTTAAAAGCATTTGTTATTTTTCTTTCCTTATTCCTGAGAGAGAGGAGCTTTTAATCCTCTAGTTATTCGTTGTTCCTTAATTTTAATATGTAACCAAAAGTATCTTCTACGGACACAACAAAAGTCGACAAATTTTATCATCGATTTTGCCTGCTTTGCTTACTATGATCACAGAGTAAGTAAATACTACGTAAACTATGATAATATGAATACTTGACACTGGCAGAATGCAGAACGTGCGATGGAACAATAAAAAAAGACTTTCACCACTGACATCTTGTTATTTTTAATTATTTATCTCTGACCATGGATACAAGTCCTTCAGACGCATACATATTTCTTCATCGATCTTTCTCTTCAGGCAAATGAGGACACATTTGTCACCTAGTCACAGTCAAAGTAGTTAAATGCTCAATGACAGTCAAAGTCGCATAAAGAAAGTGTCGGTCCTATCAGGTAGTAGTAAAGTCAGACAACTTAACTCAAAGAGGATTGAAATACGTTTTAACTTTACTAAAAGCTTCTTCGGAGTTTTGAAAACAACACGAAAATACATGTTTTACCCTATTATATCACTTGCCTACACTCGTGCACTTAAATCGGCACCAAATGAATAAAACGCTACTATTTTTAACAACAAAAACATACGTTTTACAAAATAATACGACATGATTTTTTTCGCGTTTCCGCCCAAACTCTCATAAATAGAGAAGAGTAATAATTTACTGGGAATCTCACGTAGAGAGAGAAACCAATAGAGGAAGTGACATATTTCCGCCTCACTCGCACAATAAAGAGCCACGGATACACGGAACAAATGTATCAGAGAGGAGACACAGCAACACGATATTTTGTCCCTCACAGCGTGCCGGTTTTTTCAAGGTCAGCCACTCAAGTTGCGAAACAAACTTTGACAGTTCGACTTGTTTCGATACGATTCGTATGTGTGTTGTCAGCTTGCCAATGGCTTGCCGGGGCTATCATGTAACTTTTCGGGATCGCGATTCGGATACGAGTTGTCAAAAATAGACACTTGTCACTATCACTGACAAAACTCATTTGACCCTGCAGGGCAGGATGAAACGCCAAAAGACCGACGGATTTGCTTAACTTAATTAAGGAAATCAGAAGGAAATCAATGCATTCGTTCGATAACGAAGCGAGAGAAATCCCTCCGTGATACTGTGAAGATGTGACAGTGACAAGTGACATTTATGCAAATCGCGATCCCGAACAGTTACATGATTAACCTGCATTACGCACACATTGATATAGTATTTTGTCTCAGTCGAGGTTACACAGTACCTTCATCTACGGAATCTCGTAATCATAACTGACATCATTTATAATATTTCCTGGCCATGGATACTAGTCCTTCAGCCGAATACATATTTCTTCATCGATCCTTCTTTCTCCAGTTAAATGAGTTGTAGTCACAGTCCAAGTCACACACAGTAAGTCACGGTCAAGTCCAATCATGTTCTAGTAAAGTCATGGAAACTTTACTACAAGCTTCCTCGGAGTTTTGGAAACAACACAAAAAGACACGTTTCCCCACATTATATCACTTGCCCATACTCATGCACGTCAGTCAGCACTTAATGAATAAAACGCCACTATTTTTATGCATTAACACCCGAAAAAACACAATTTTTGAAAAATAATACAATGCGGCGACATCATGGCGACCATTTTTATGCATTAACACTAGAAAAAACACAAGTTTTGGAAAATAATACAATGCAGCGACATGATTTTCTCGCGTTCCCGCCAAAACTCCCATAACTGACATCGTTGTTACAGTATAGCCAGGAGAGAAAAAAGTTTTCATTTTTAGTTTTTTAGCCAAGCATTTATTTACGACTTCGGCTGCTGATATAAATAATGAGTGGATACAACGAACACGAACGAATGTGGTGCTGTCTTGTTTCATTTGACTCTAACAACAAAGAACTCTTTGCTAAACAGTGAAATGAAACAAGACAGCTATTTATTCATTGACGTTCGTTTGCCTCCCAGTATGTACATACTGGGGGGGCAAACATTATACCATTATCAACCATTATAGTTTTGCCGACTCCGGCACTAGAGACACGGCCATTTTGTAAAGATACGGATGGTATCTTGATTCTTGCTTGATGTTTATATTATCTATAGATTTTCGGTTTACTTTATTGCAAAATCTAACCTAGAATAATTTGTTATTTGGATATTTGGTAATTTCAGTAGAGTAGTTTCATTCATAATTTTATTTTCAAAACGAGTGGATTTACAATAAATATAGGAGTGACGTAATTTTCCGAAGCCATGGCTGATTCAGTAAATATGTCTCTGGGTAAGCTTGTATTTACTTCTGTACAAACGGACATTTTATTTTCTGATACGACAATAATAATTAACCAAAAATACCTAACGTTCCAGTACCCTCGGTAACAGCAGAAATTGTTCAGATCCGTGAAAACCAAAGACTTCAACCATCGCTGATTGGATTATTCACACTTGTATTTAGTGACGTAGTTTCAAAAATAGATTTGTCCCACTGCCCCCACTCAATCCATAAAACTAAGACTTTAAAGCGCTGTTACTTAGTTTTGTGTTTTGAAATGTTTGCAGACGAGATAATAAAAAAGAATCAACAAAGCCGAGTGAGCAGAACTCGCGGAAGAGGTGGACGAATGAATAGAGGCCGGGGAAATGGTCGTGGCGGCGGCGTTTCCAGAGGTCGTGGACGTGGGCGGTCGCAGTCTCGACCCGGAACTCCAGTGCGTTCACGATCCCGCGGGCCGCGCGACCGTTCACAGGCTCGCTCTAGGTCGCAAGCTCGGTCGCGCTCTCGTTCCCGGCAGTACAGATCCAACTCTCGTGCGAGATCAGGCTCTAGGTCTCGTTCTCAGCTGAGAGGCCTCACTCCCAGAGGCAGGGCTGGCTTGGGAGATCAGCCAGCTCAAATGCCTCCTCTTATGAGAGGCAGATTCAGGGGAAGAGGTATTAACTTGATGTTTATATTATATACTTCTTATACCTAACTGAAGCCATACTATTCCGGTAAAAAATTACTTATGTGTTAATGTTTTAAAACAGTTTCTCTTTTATTATCTGCTCAGTTATCGTAAAGTTAAAAGTCATTAAACATAATTAGGCTAATATTATAATGTATTAACAGGTTTGACTAAAATCTGGTCTGAAAATGCTTATACTCTTAATACAAGCTACTTTTTATCCCAAAGTAATATAAACTCGTGAGAAATAGAAAAGCGCGTTATACCATAGGGAACTGCTAGCTTACCAAAATGGTTTGGTTACTGTTTTGTTAATGCCCCTACAAAGTGTTCCTAATAAAGTTTTTGTATTTTAGGTGGAAATCAGAATCGACTACAGAGATCAAATTCTGTTTCATCTTTATATGGCGGGGTGCACAGTCGACTTGGTGTTGTGACTCGCCGAGGTGCTGCAAATCTGCGTAGACCTTTTGCAATTGCAAAAAGAGGAATATCGAAACGTGGACGAGGACTTTCAACAGGCAATAGATACAGCTCCGTCGGACTAAGATCTGATCAAATTCTCAAGGAACAAAGACATAACTTGATGTATCATGACAATGTTATTAAGTCCCAAACATTCAGAAGGTCTAGAAACAATTCCCTCAGTGTTGCCACTGATATGACTGTAACTGTGAATAATGACATATTGACCAGAAAACGTCGTAACAGTGTGGGCAGTGCCAACTACTTGAATAAGCGAAGCCTAGCTCAACTTAACAATAATTTCGGTGGTAATAACTCTAGAAGAGGGCCTGGAAGTGTTAAGTCGATGGGGTCCAACAGATCTAATAGATCCAGCAGATCTAATCGATCAAATGTCTCTTATGGTAGCCAACGGTCCACCAGGTCTAGAGGAAGAGGTAGAGGAAGAGGCGCAACAAACCGAGGCGTTGGGAGGAAATTTACCAGCAAAAGTGTTCTTAATGCGGACATACAAAAGCAAATTGCGTATCTGCAAGGCAAAGGCTTAGGTAGCCAGTCATCAACTAAAGCACCCGAAGGATTCGATGATTTCACACCCTTACCAGTTACCACCACTCGGACCCTACATGACAGATTTGGATTTTAATTTCTAGTATGTCATGAAGAGAAAAATATGTGATTACATTTTTAAAATTTAATAGTGTACATACCTACCACTTAAGTAAGTAGATAAAATAAGTACATTGATTCAGAATTTGTTGAACCATTATTTGCAACTCTAAGGGCCTAAACATAATATGCAGCTGTGCGGCCGCTATTTGCGTTGCCGCTTTGGGCGTTATATGAAACCGACCGCGGCGCAGAACATATCGCAAGCGCGACCGGCTGCATTAAGTGCAGGAACAGTACTCAACACATACAAACTCGCGCGGCTGGCGGCCGACCGCTGTCGTTATAACTGGACGCGCATGGTTTTGTGTAAACTCATATTGCACCGGCCGCGCCGCTGCATGGTAAAGATAATGTGTTAGGGCCAAGTGTCTCGGCCAAGCGGCGCGGCCACTGCATTGTGTGTGAGCGCGACCGCTCTTGGACGCGGCCCATTCGCGTGGCCGGCCGTGCTTACGAGTTTGTAGCGGCTGGTTGCGCTTGCGAAATGATCGGCGGCGTGGTCGGTTTTAAATAATGTGCAAAGCGGCGGCTGTTTTTTGCGGACGGGACGTGCTTCCGCGCCTATTCATATGTTAAGGCCCTAAACACTGTCTCTTCCATTCTCTGGCACTCATCAGGGTGATGTGAAGGTTTTTGAGCATTTGTGCATTCGAGGATTAATTTAAGCATACCCAATGGTAACAATTTCGCCTTTGACAATGCCATAGTAAAAGGCAACCGAAAATGATAGATTTTTGCTGTTTAGAATTTACTCTTTGAAATAATATTATTACGTAGACATTAAAACCTAGGACATATAAAAATGTAATACCTACCTATGTAGGTGTATTAAAGATAAGATCTGTTGGCTACTTTGCAGCTGTTAAAGTATTACATTGCAATGTAAATACATACTGTATTCTTTTTGTTGCTTACTTGAAAAATAAGTATTTTTTTGCTTGATCCATTTTGCTTTAATTGTTTTCAAGCAAGCTTAGTAAAGTGAAATGGTAAAGCTTATAATATACTTTGGTCAGGCTACATGTTTATTTTGAACTATATCAAGCATTGTGAACGTGTGAACATTTTTTTTCTAGTATTAAGGCTGATAGTTATATCATTTTCTATTTCTAAAACTAATTTGTAAGTCTAAATTAGTACCTACATTACTGATTAAAAATATCTCTTAATATCGTTTTTTGCTGTACATAGTATCTACCATAGTTCCAGCATATTTTAATAAAGTACAATGTGCTTTATTTTAAACTAGCTGAGCCCGGCTATTTACACTCTGACGGTTTTTGACTGTTTTCACTTAGAGATTGTAACTCTTTAGATATATTAGCTCAATGGGAATAGGTTTATATTTAACCACACCTTGCTGATTTTGAATAGGTAATATACGGTCTAGGATGTAACACGCTTACGTTGAAGGACCCTATTTACAGTATTTGATAATAGTTTTGATTACAATATTATTATACTTTTTGGGGAACACCGACTCTAACAGAGTTCTACATGGTAGACTGTCAAAGCGATCTTCGCGACAATATACTGTGATTTTAGTTCCGGATTCAACCTCTTCATACCATCTAGATTTAAGTTGTAAGTGGTTTTTTATTTAACCCAATTCCTCTTCATTTTGAGATGGTCGGAACGATAAAAAACTATTTTTCTGGTGTATTGGTGGTTTGGCAAAACACAATTTTGTATTATTTGCAATGGAAATAAAAAAAAATATTTGCTTAATCTTGTAGTGAACAGTACACTGGCCGTAGGCCGGCGCTAAACAAACAGTACGAACTGTTGTAGTATGACGTCACACGCGGCGAGGGCCGGCCGGGGAATTTAATTTCGGGCGCTCATTTTTAAAATTATGTATCTCGAAAACGATTTGTATCGAAATATATTTTTTTACTCGATTTTTTTGTTTTTCATGGAAAATATGAAAAGTTAAAAATCTAAATGTGTGAACATTCTTCATTACTGCCATGCATGAGCGCAGAGGTACATAGGACGCTATATAATTCAACTCTTGTAGATGGAAACAGGTCAATGATGACGGTGCTGAGATTATTTTCAGCAGCTGGGGCATTAAATTTACAAAGTTCTCGAAAAACGAGACTCCACCCAGTTATAGTAATATGAAGGATAGAGAAATTAAATCGAAACAAATTTAACACACATAATATATTTATTGTATTTATCCATTTGTTTTACATTTTATACATTTTTGGCATCATTATCAGTGAATCTGTAACTGAAACAAAAAACCTTTTATAAATAACGAACACTTGAACAAACAATAGAACTAGACAATGGTTGATATGTTCATAGAGTTATTGTCAATACACTGAATCAAAAAAACAATAGCAAGTAATTCCACTAAAGATTTAACCTTTTCACCACAATGAACATAAGTTCGAGATTTTTGTGCCGTGGCATACAGAGCATAGCGATGCTATAAAAAAAACAAAAATATATATATATAAAAATAATAAATATAAAAAAAAACCAGTCATCTAGGCTAGATGACTGGTTTTTTTTAATTGTCCTATTAAAATGTGGCCCATAAATGTACCTGATTAATGAAAAGAAAACGAAAATCTGATCAAAAATAAGCAACTTATAAGCATTTTAAAATCATGCTAGACAGAGAGGCGAAACAGCAAATTGTGACGTCACTTCTCTGTACGCCATATAAATTCTATTCTGACAAGTAAGGCGTGACGTCATTTTTAGTTTTGTGGGAAAGGGACAGAGATGTCTCTAACAATAACTTTAAATGCTCATATATCAGAACATTATTAACCGATTTAAATTGTTTTTTCAATAAACCTAATATATTTACTTAAATTCTTCATCAAAGCTATTGGTTTCAACAATATAAACATCAGTCATCTACCCTATTATGCCACAGTGTTTAATGATTAAATAAATCTTCAAGGAAGGAGATCTGAGATCACCATTCTGCTGTCTTCACATTTTGACTATGTTATAGGACTCGTGTTGATATTCCAAAGAAAATGTATCTGCATACAAATTTTAGTTTTCATGATTGAGTGTTTGTGTGATCTTAAGCTGTAAAGTAATAAAATAATGAAAAGAGATACTTACAATTTTCGCCAAGAATGTTACTCAATATCAGCCCGTTAAATGAATGTATATCATCACCAGGCGCAGTGCCTTTATCTTCTGATCTCTTAAAAGTCCAGCCTAAGTGGTGTCCACAATGGGGACATGCACAGATGCGCCACGTGTACCCTGGAAACCATGAATCTGCCCCTTGACTCTGTTGGATGTCAAATTAAAATATTGGGTAGGAAGAAGCAATCTAAGTACTATTATTACTTTAGAATTATCAATTGCAGCAAACTAATTTGAAACTTACTAGTCCCACATTGTCACATCTAGCTTTTTCTGTAGTAACAATTTCAAACTTAACTCCAAACGGGTTGACTAAAGTTTGAACTGTGACATTTTGTTTACCGAATAGATTCTGCTTTTCTGTTTTTCTTGCTCCAGGGCTTAGTTTGCTGAATAAATAATTGGAATCTGCAATATCAGCGCCACATTTGCGGCACAATAGTAGTTCTGAAAATAACAACATTAAAATATATTGAAAAGTATTTTATATACCTATATATATTTTTTTTATACATTCAAGTGACGAGACGAGCAAGACTTTCACCTGATGGTAAGCGTCACGCCTGCCACTAACAGTAGCAGTGCCAGAATTGTGAATTTGCGAACATAATCCTGCGCCGCACTGCACTGCGCTCGTCGCCCTGTGATATAGAGGTAAGTAGGGCTTTTTGATTTGTATTATTGTTATATTAGTATTTGTATTACCTTGTCCTCTACTTTCTAGGCTCGGGATGTCGTTAGCGTAGATGTAAAAATTACGTGAAGTAATTGAAATTTGTGCCAAAACCAACAAAAAGAAACAAATCATGCCTTCACGAAATAAGTTTGTTTTTTAGAGTACGACGCGCATTTAACGCGCGTTAATGATATCCTTATCAAACCGAGTTAAATTGTTAAGTTTGCTTACACTATTTAAAAAGGAACGGGTGAACCTTATTACTTGTTGTTAATGTTACGTAAAAACAAATTCAAACAACAAAAAACAATAATAAGCTCCCAGCTGGATCGTTTGTCTATGCTCCCAGCTAGCCGTGTGTCGTTCTTGAATGAATCCTTCAATTGAAGTACTTCAGCTGTATTCGTCCTTCATTCACTACTTAAGATAAAATGTAGCTACTTCTTAGTTCAGCTGTCTAGTTCACTCGACGTCGCGAAGTCGCGAACGATGAGACACGAACGAGCCCAGTGAGGAAGGATAGTTAATGCTATCACGCTCTGTTTTAGGTACTGAAGTTATTGTCTATTTCACTCAATCTTTGGCTCGTTGCGTTCGGTCCTCTGGTTACCTATTACGATAGTTCGAGAACGATTTTAGGAGTCCTCTAACTTTTATCGTACATTGCTTGTTATACAAAATAGCTAATATTGAACTAGGAAGGAAAAGGGCAATGTACAATTTACAAACACATTTGTACGACCTTGGATATAAAATGAAGGAATCATAGTAAGTGCACTGTTTTCGTTCGTAAACGTATCTTCTTAGTAGTTAGGTATCGAATGGCGAAATCATTTCAAATGAGCAACTGGACTAGTGAACTAGATGAGTGAAGTACTTCTTTTAATGAAAAGTTAAGTATATATCTTTTCATTTTAGTGACACATTCTGCGCAAGCCTACTCCCAGCCCAGTCAAACGGATTTTTCATAGAGTAAGTAAATACTACGCAGATACTACGTAATAGGATTTTTGTTGTTGTTTTAAAATTGTTTATGGCCATGGTTACTAGCCCTTCAGCCGCATATATATATTCATTGATCCTTCTTTCTCCAGTTAAATGAGTCTATGCCCGTTTCAAGGGGTCCCTAACAATTCCCATACAAATTTTATTAATACCGTTATTTTTCAATACCGTTTTAAGTCCTAATAATCAGTCATCATATCTACATAACATCACTGCTCCTAATATTCATTGGATATAATATTTAAAAGCCATAAAAAATGTAATCCTAACAATATCTAATCCTACATTAAATGAACATAGCAGCTACTCATCCTAATATACAATCATCCAAAAAAATTTAAGTCGCATCATTTCTACTCCTCACCTAACCTATCCGAGTCGGATCTGTCAGCGAACTTTAATATACATAGTGTAGCATGAGTAGTGAGGATTTCTGGGTTGAAATAACAAAAAGGCTAAGGCGGGAAAAGGGCTTTCAGATATGTGTTATTAGACAGACAGTCAGAGAGAAAGAGAGAGACGGGAACCTCTCTCTGAAAGAGGGGGAGTGCTGAAACCTATAGTAAAAAACAATGAATTTTGAGGTTAAGTAGGTATGGAAAAAATGTTTAGGAATGTACTTTATCAACTGATTTCTTGATGTAACTTTAGTAGTTACGCTTAGATTGAATATATATACAGTGTTTGAGTAATGAGGTTTTTTGGGTTGAATTAAAAAACACCTTCGCTTCGCTCCCGCGTTAGCCTAATCTATCCGAGCCAGATATGTCACCGGGTTTTAAAATAGGTACATACAGTATGTTCTATTTTTCATTACACCACTAACTGAGCTAATTAACAAAAAAAAACAGAACCAAAAAAGGTGATAGCACTAATCACCATCATCACCACTATTGGTCTTAGGACCAATAACTCTATGAACAAAGAAATTAGAAACATTGCTATTTATGACAACTAATCTTAGGATGTATAACCATTATGTCACACAGCTATTAGGATCGACAAACACAAGGACAAAAATAATTATGCCGGTAAAAATTGTGTGCATGTATCATTATGACTACAGTCGTTTATGACTACAACTCGTACGAATTAACTGTGCACCTCGCTCTGTGACGTCATGCTATCGCTACTGAGCGCTTACGGCGAATGCGAGGCGGGAGCGGAGAGGGGTCGCATTCCAGCGGAGTGCACAGTTGATTCGTACGAGTTGTAGATGCGTATGATTAATGACAAAAGGACAAAAAATCTTAGGACCCCCCGTTTCAAGTCACACTCAGTAAGTCATATTATACGCTGGCATTATCTTTGCAGTAAGTTACGGTCACGTCCAATCATGCCCTCGTAAAGTCATGGCAACTTTACTACAAGCTTCTTCGGAGTTTTCAAAGTTTGAATGCATCACGAAAAGAGATTTTTCACCATATTCAATTACTTGCCTACACTCGTGCAGTTAAATCGGTACTCAATGAATAAAGCGCCACTATCTACAAACATTAACCTCGAAAAAACACAAGTTTTGCAAAATAACACAATGCGGCGACATGATTTTTTCGCCTTCCCGCCAAAAACGTTGTTTGTTTTTATATAATAAATTGTTTGTTCTAATGTTATTTGTTTTTATATATTTTAAATAATTCCTGCCCATGTAGACAAGTTCTTCAGTCGCATGCATATTTCTTCATCGATCTTTCTTTCTGTTCTTTCTTCTTTCTCTTCAGACAAATGTGTCCTAGTCACAGTCAACGTCACGGTCAAGTCCTATCATGCCCTAGTAGTCGTGGCAACTTTACTATAAGCTACTTCGGAGTTTTGGAAGCAACACGAAAATACATGTTTCGGCATATTATATCACTTACATCATGACACTTTAAAACTTTAATCGGCATCGGCGCTCAGGCCTTGTTCGCAAGGGCGCTTTTTACCCGCGTTAAAAAAAACGTTGAAATGGAACAAACGGATACCCGGGTATTTGTTCACACGGCAGCGCTTTTTTACCACGACGTTTTTTTTCTCGTGCAGTGTCCTATTTCGAGCGTTGGGCGTTGAGCTTTATGTTGAATGAGACCATACTTACTCCATACTTCTGTTCACACGAGCGCTAGTGGACAGTCGTCTCGATCGTTACCACGATTGCCACAGTCGTCGTGGGTTGTAGGTATAAAAGGCCGTAACCAGGAATTCATTTCTGGGGTCCAGCTCTGGACCAGAGACAATAAGTAATAACTTTAAGACGACGACGACGATCTATATGTAAGTAGGTATGTATAAAACAGTGGGTTGGCGAAGGCATTTGGGGGGTTGGGATCTACCCTGCCTACGGCCTTGGTTGTATATCCTAGATGATTGACTCGAGGTACCACTATTTGTAACAATTCGACGAATGTTTTTAAAGACCTTTATTAAAAACATTCGGAAATAAAATGTCGGTTTTTTGCATTAAGTCTTCGTAAATAGTTATGAATTGACCACTAATCTATCTCTTGACACTCAGGGGATGCACCCTGAATGCTTTTTGGTTCCTTTTCCACCTTTTTGTAACACATAACCTTAATGCAAGTAGTTTCAAGAAATTAATTTTGTGTCCTATATAGATCCTATTGCATCGAGATCCAAGACAAGAGTGATTTTAAAGCGTTCGCTTGAACACACTTGTGGAGAGCGATAAAAAAGCGCCAACGACAGGTTTTAACGCGACATTAAAATAGCGCCCGTGCGAACGAGGCCTTATAAATAAAACGCCATTATTTTTATATACCAGTCGAAAAAACAAAGTTTGCAAAATAATTCAACGACATGATTTTTTCGCGTTCCCGCCAAAAACGTGACGTTTAATGTGTTTGACGTTTGATAATCGACAGACTCGAGACACAAATAAATGCTATTTCGTTTTAGTTTCATCTCTCTCACTCCTCTGTTATTTCTTAATCTAAGGAAAGAGAGGGTTGCCTTTGTTTTGATTTTCCTAGAGATTATCCGATTGAATGAAGAATGTAAAATAAATGGAGGAATAAAATCAAACTTATTTATTTTTTCTTGTTGACGTTTGAGAAAGTGAAATTGATCATCTGCTCCCTGGAACGACAAGTTTTAGCTAAACACTAATGGGCAGCTATGTCTTTCTTCAAAAACGTTGCTTCGGGCTTCAATAATCGAAGTCGTGATACGATTCTCAAGGAAGCTTTGATAAATAATCTATCTGATAGCGTGAAAGATATTCAGTACAACAACCAGTTCGAAGAAAACTTCCACAGCGTTCTCGGTTCTACAGATTCCACCAACACACTATGTATGGCCTTGGAGGCCGTGTTTCTTCATGGTTTAAAAGATACACTTCTAAGGAAAGCCAAGAATGTGCTCGCTGGGGATTCCAATGTCCAACCACAGCCGAATTTTTGGCCTCTCGTGTTAGTACTGTCACACAGACAGAATATTGACCAGATATCATCCCTGCCGCAAATAAATACAGAGATAGGTCAGTGTAGAGCTTGGTTACGAATCGCACTCAACGAATGTTTGCTGTCTTCATACATGTCTACACTACTAAAAAACATTTCCGCTGTGAAACCTTTTTACAACAGATCGGCTTTTGTTTGTGACTCTGAAATATTAGAAGTGGCACAGAAACTTGTAGAGGGTATAGAGACATGTATCCAATTCAATCTGCCTACAAATTCAAGTTTACTGAACAATTGGCCTGAGCAAGTGTTGATGCTCGCAGGGATTTGGGTTCCTATGGTAAGAAATGCACCAATAAGCACAGCCCTCGATGTGGCTAGCACAATAACTGATGAAGATATAAAGCCTCAACTTGCTTCAACACCAACACACGCATCAAACTTCACAGGCTTAGGACGACTGGATCTTAATGAAGATGACGCTTTAGATTACATTCTTTCAAAGGACTCTCAAGACAACACAACCAAAAAGTTAAATCCAGATGATAGCTTTGAAATAAAGTATGACCCAAAAGAAGAGAAATCTAAACTACAAGCTGAATATAAAAAATCTGCCCCTCTAGAAATTGATAAGCCATCTACAAGCCACTCGGACACAGATATTGCTGCATTTTCCCCTTCATCAGTAAACTCCGAGGATTTTGTTGCTCCCACTGATATTATCGTCACTGGCAACTCACTTCTTAGTGGAAAGGGGTGGTCTATTGAAACCAGCGATGACATGAATGCATCGGTCCATTCCAATTCTTCGCATGGAAGCAGCATGATCAAAACTCCAGAAATAAAAAGCCTTTCATCTTTGATTGACAACTCTGCTAACTATGGTGGTGACACATATACAAATACGCCAAATTTGCGAGATATCATGAAAGACATTCACAAGGAACTGAAGCTAACAGACAGTTACACTGAAATCTGTGATACACAGGTAAACCCTGAAACACCTGAAGACCCGACATTACAAGGTCTCGATTTTGAGGTGATCCCTAGTTCTACCACTGGCTCCTTCACAGTTCCAGAGTTACAGAAAATGATTCAGCAGCTTGGCACACTTTCTAGAGAACAAGGGCTCGATCATCAGAATTACAGATGTAAAGGCTGCCAAGACCTACTAGGCAGCACCATTTCAAAAGCAAAAGTATGTGGGTTCACTGGGGAGTATTATTGCACAAACTGCATGGATCCAAATATATTCATAATACCTGCCAGGGTTATTCATAACTGGGACTTCAAAAGATATGCGGTATCAAAGAAATCTGCTCTATTCTTATTGGAATTTCAACATCATCCTTCAATTAACATGAAAAAGCTGAACCCAAAGATTTACTCTGGTGTTTCAGATATGGCACACTTGCAGGATTTGAGAATACAGTTAAATTTTTTGAAGGCATACATATTCCAATGCCGAGAGCCAGTTATTGAAGAGCTGCAGAAGCGAGTATGGCCAAGAGAGTACTTGTATGATCATGTGCATCTGTACACTATAGCAGATTTAGCACAGATACCGAACGGATCTTTATTGCTACAACTAGAAAAGGTTGTTAACTTCGCCAGGTCCCATGTAATGGATTGCTGGCTGTGCAGCCAGAAGGGTTTTATCTGTGAAGTGTGCCGTGACCCTAAAATTTTGTACCCATTTGAGACAAGCAGTACATATCGATGCGAAGAATGTTCAAGTGTGTTCCATGCTAAATGCCTCAATTCGTCCTTTCCCTGTCCCAAATGTAAAAGGAAGCAGAATCGCACAAATGATGGAAACTTAGTGGATGCTGTTTATGCTCATTTCAATAAGTAGAAATGTACTTACATTGAATATCTAACAGGGACCGCGGGAGTACCCCATGACAGGGGGGGCAACAGAGAAACCTTCACCAGGTATTAAAATTGGAGGGGGCGTAGCACCCCCCTGTTTGATTTTAGGGGGGGCATTTGGCCCCCTCTGCCCCCCACTTCCGCAGCCGCTTATAGGTACTAATTTGCATTTTCTAGTTTGTCAAAATTATAATGATTATTAAGGACTAAAAAGTAATATATTCTATGAAATTATAGTAGATTAAAAATATTTTATAAGAAAAGTTTGTTTATCATAGACACCTGTAAGATTCCTAATTATTTTCTAATGGCAACATGCTTATGAATATAATATATTTGTATATTGTTAAGTCTCTTACTGCAGCTATGTGATATAAATTTTATTTTCATACTTAAGAAATATGTCATTTGATGGGAACTTGATATATTTTTCTATTTCTAGTTATTACTATCTAGTTGCCTATAGTTTAGAGTAGTAACTGAAAATCTTTGTTAATTTTAAGTTAAGATTTATCATATCAAATATTAAACCCCAATAAATAAAGTAAGCAATCAATTCGCTTATCATTTTACTGATGGGCTAATTTGGCACAAAACCGACAATATTATGAAATGTGAAACGCAATTAGATAACAATCAATGTACTTTATTAATATACATAATGTACATATAAACACATGCATAGAAACATTCAACTTATTGATATTCAATTAAATACATACGATAATAATAATAATGACACTTCATGTAATAAACAATTTTAATTAAAAAAAAATTTGGGCATCCGAGTACTTCTATAGGATTAAGAGTGATATATTTTAGTTTTATTACTTATTGCTCACGTTATTTTTTATTGCCCTATTAAAATGTGTCCCATAAATATAGCTGATTTGAAAAGAAAAAGAAAATCTGATCAAAAATAAGCAACTTATAAGCATTTTAATATCATGCTAGACAGAGAGAAAAAACGGCAAATCATGACGTCACTTCTCTGTACGCCATATAAATTATATTCTGACAAGTAAGGCGTGACGTAATTTTTTATTTTGTGGGAAAGGGACAGAGTTGTCTCTAACAAAAACTTTAAACACTCATATATCAGAACATTATTAACCGATTTAAATTATTTTTTCAGTAAACTTATTATATTTACTTAAATTCTTCATCAAAGCTATTGGTTTCAATGATATAAACATCAGTCATCTAGCCTATTCTCAATTTACAGGTAACAAAGTCAAAGTTATATCTTTTTCAGATTAATATAACATTGAAACAGCATAAATAATTATTTTTTTGTTATCAGAATAAATTAATAATTAGTTTCAGGTTTAATAGCAATGTTTTGCCTGCAATTAAAACATTTATTAAACATACTTACCTCATTCGAAACCTAATTTAAACATGAGAGTAGCGTAGTTGACTTCTGATCCGTACTAGTCGTGCTGTGATTGGTCCGCTCAATCTCGTCGTCCAATCAGCGCCGCTTCCGCCCCTCCTCCTTCCCTTTGCGTCAACCATCAGCCCAGGTGGTGCACAGAGTGCGACATCGTTTCATTGTTTATCTCATGTTAGCCACCAGGCAGAAATAGAAAGTATTAGGTTTCGAATGAGGTAAGTATGTTTAATAAATGTTTTAATTGCAGGCAAAACATTGCTATTAAACAACTGTACCGTAATTCGAAACCTAATTTAAACATGAGAGATATGTTTGTTATCGCCTGGTGGTGATGTTGACGTGACGCCAATGTGATGATGATAATAATAATAGTGTATAATATAATACATGATTACTTAGGATGAGGAAACATTATATTCTTAAAACGATATTTAAGACAACTTAAATGTTTATTTTAATCCAATCAATCAACGTAATGGAATAGAATAATGCCAATACATAATAATTTCTATTAGCTTTAAGTAATAGGTACGAAGCAAGTCGTAATTGAGAACGATTTTACATTAGAGGGTATAATTTCCCTGCGATAGAACTTCTTGAAGGTATTAGCCGATTTCCAGTTTCCTCTGGCTAGTATATCATCGAGCTGAAAGTTTTCTATCCAATTTTTTGATGCCACGGCTGATCGGAAGCTGCCGGGTGTGGCTTCAATATTTGCCTCTTTCAGGACATTCTTTACCCAACCTGCGATTAAGGTGCGTGTTGCCGGTTTAGGTTTGCCATATGTACTTATAAAAAGACTGTCAGAATTTGCAGTCAGAATTTGATCCCTTCTTTGTTGAGATAGCTGTAATAATCGAGTTACCCAAAAAACTGGATCCAAATTCCGATTCTCTTTGTTTCGTAAAAGTTTCCAACCTGATTGTCGTTGGTTTGCCGTGTCTGTTTTAGAACCATACGCGGGCCATAGAATTATATGGTTTTGATATATTTTGCAATGTTCTGATGAAACTTTAAGAAGGGTCAAGTCGTGTATTCTTCTTCCCGAGCATAGAAGTAGGAGTGCCGCCGTGTGCCCTGAGGTTGCATAAAAGTTCATTGACTCGGCATTTTTCTGGCTAAGATGTTGTATTAGAGTATCGACATTCCAAATGAGTGACTGAGGATGTCTTGGCTTAGCTAGTGAAATCGATTTTAAGACTTGTTTGACTAGAGTATGAGAGCTCAGCTTAACGTGGTCATTTGGGTTAGAGAAAGTTGATACCACGGACTTATGAACCAAAATAGTACTCAAAGAGAGTTTCTCTTTTTGATGCAAATCAGCTAAGAATCTTGCCAACTGCGACCCGTTAGGTTTTTGTGGGTCGATACGGTTCTTAGCGCACCATGAAAGCCACCTTTTCCAAGCTGGCTTGTATGTGTTTAATGTGGATTGCCTCCAAGCTGCGGTTAAAAGTGTTTTTTGGTCTTCATTCCAGTCGGTTAGGCTCTGATCCCACCCCCACATCTCCAAACTTCCAGTTTCATTTCTTTCACTTTCAGCGGAGGGCGACCGGTTGATACATCGACTAGAACTTTTGTCAGATTCCTGATCGTGAATGGGGGATCCAGTGCTCTGTTCTTTAGATCTGGTCTCCAGTAAACCTTCTCCCATCGTGGAACCACCATCAGGTAAACTCCTGTCGAGTTGTTCAAGTGATTCAATACTTTTGGTATTAGATATGGTGGTGGAAACAGCCAAGCCAGCTTGAAATTCCAAGTTAGTCCGAGAGCATCGTAGCAACGAGCTTGAGGATCTAACCTGTCGATCGTGCAATAGTTGGGGACTACATGAGCTTCGCGAGAGGCAAACAGATCGATTTCTGGTTTGCCCCATTTTTTGAATATCATCTCTGTTATTTTTGGAAGAAGATGCCATTCTGGACGTGTTTTCTGGCGAGACAAGTGATCTGCGTCTGTGTTGTAGTTTCCTGGTATGTGATAAATCGTCATGTAAATTTCGTGCTGGTCTAAGATTTTGAATACCTCTTTGGTTAGGTTCACCAATGCTTGGGACTTCGTTCCGCCTTCGTTGCGTAGATATGACACCACCGTTCTGTTGTCGCATTGGATGAGTAATGCACTCGATTGGAGGTAGTGACATTGATCTTGCAAGATCCTTAAAATGGCTATCATTTCTTTCTGGTTGCAATGCAGTTTTTGTTCCGTCTGCTGCCAAGTACCCAGAAAGTCCTGATTGTCCATTTTTCCACCCCATCCAATGTCGCTCGCGTCGGTGGTGAGGTAATGCAATGGCTGGGGGTTGTGTATCCGAGAACTGGTTTTGAGGTGGTGCTGCCACCATTGTAGTTCCCGTAACGGTTTCAGGTTCAACGTAGTAGTTGGAGTTCCAGACTTCATAAGAGCGTTTGCTTGTACTTGTAGGGCTCGATAGTTCAGTCGTCCTCTTGGGATAACAAAGCTTGCGAAGTTTAGCATTCCTATAAGTGTCTGAAATTCTTTTAAGTTGGTGGTTTTTGATTTTATCCTGCATTCTAGCTGGTGTTCGAGTTTGGTTACTGACCTTTGTGGTAACGTTTTCATGTTTTTCCATGTGTCCCAATTCACACCCAGGAATTCTATATTCCTTTGTGGTTTCAAGATTGACTTTTCTTTGTTTATTTTCCAGCCAAGATGTTCGAGTAGCCTTACGACCGCTGCAATGTGGTTTTGTAGTATGTGTGGGTTTTGATGGACTAAGAGGTAGTCGTCCAAGTAAACTATTACGCGCATGCCTTGCTCTCGAAGTTTTTGAGCTATCCAATTGCTTAATGATGCAAATGTTTTCGGAGCCGAGCTGAGGCCGAATGGTAGACAGGTCATTTCGTACATTACGCCGTCGTAAATGAACCGAAGGAAGCGTTGATGGTTCGACGCAATTTTCAAATGAAAGTAGGCCTGATGAAGGTCTATTTTTGCCATCCAGTCTTCTCCTTGAAGAAATTCTGATACACGGTGGTGATTTATCAATCTGAATTTTTGCATGGCGACATACTTGTTTAAGTTTTTTAAATTGAAAATTGGTCTCATGGTGCCGTCGGATTTCGGTCTTAGAAACATCGATGATACAAAGCTTGGGGAATGCTTTGCGAGTTTTATGACACCTTGAGTGTGCATGTTGTGAACAATCTTCGTCATTTCTGACGAGTAAGGTATTTGGGTGGTGCGGTCGCTCGGCAGATGTAATGGGGGCTTCTTTTTGAATGGTATGCGGTAGCCATTTATGATTTTGAGAACGTAGGGCGGTGCCCCAAGCATTTTCCAGTGTGTGTAAAATTTTTGGAGCTGACCGGCACGGAATGGCTTCGAGTCAGTATCTTTTATTATTATTATTTCCTCTCCTATCCCGGTGGGATGAGGGGGAATTTCGTCTGGTGTATGGACGTTCGTCCCTTGCGTAGGATCGATCATCATATCGTCTTTGTTGCTTGCCACCCCTTCCTCGTGAAGCGTTGTTTGCAACGTATTTTCTTCCAGTGTTTTGTTTCGCCTGCGGCGCTTGCTTCGTTTGAAATTTTTTATGTTGGTAACTGGCCGATTGCGACGGGCCAGGAACGTTTTGTGGCTCTAAGGTTCGTTCCTTTTGAGCGAATGGAGGCCAGAAAAGATTCTTAACGCCACCAGCTTTTTCTATTGTAGAACTGAACTTTTCAGTTTCGAAGAGTGTAGCGCATGAAGGCGGAAGTTTCCTGAGTGCATTTTTGTGGAATGGATCTTTCACTGATGTTAGTATAGACTCTCTTCTGTTTTGAACTAGTTCAGCCCTATGACCGCAAACTATCTGAAATATGTCGCTTGTTACTTTAGAATACTCGCCATTTGAGAGTATTTCGTTCAGTTTTAAACCGATGTCTGTTGCACTCACATCTACCTGTTGTATATCATTCACAAATCTTTTCAAATCTGTTTGAAGTACTTCTTTTTGTTTAAGCAGGGCGTATGTCAAACCAGCAAACGCGTTTTCCATTCTTGCTGAAAATTTGGAATTATCATATCGTTTGACTTCCTCGTTGCATTCAAGGTATGTAAAGCCCGGGGAGTGGAGATAGTGTTTCTGAGTATCAGAGTAGCGTACACTATTCCAATCCGGTTGTTCGAAACGTTGCAGATCCTTAAGCTGCTTTAAGTAAGTCGTCGACGTGTGAGGTATTGTCGGTTCCTTTGTTTTTGTCTTTATAGATAAATCAAACTGATTTGCTGCCAATTTTTCAGTGTATTGGGCAGTCGGGGTTCCAGAGGATTCCTCCTCTGCGTTGCACATTTCACCACTTACGTTTGGGTCGCAAATGCTGAGATAGTCATCGTCATAATGGGAATCAGGCCGGTGACTACTTTGATTGGTATTATTCAACTGGGATTTAATTTCAGCTATTTCGGAAAATAATTTGTCTAACTTACTGGTTTTCTTCTTGCGTTTGTTCTTCCTGCGTTTTTTGTCTCCGCTGTCCGAAGACGAGCTAGACCTGGATGAGGAACTCGAGCTGGAACTCGATTCCGGGCTCGAACTCCTTCCGTGCTTCCGAGAATGTTTGCGCTTCCTTCCTTTTTGTTTCCACTTCGTATCTTCCGGTTTTCCCATCGTTTGAGCTGGACCAGTATTATCCTCCATTTTAACAATACTACAACCAAAACTATTATTTTGTAAAGAGATAGTTTGTTTAAACAATTTAAACACGAACGGTAACACCGTTAATTGTATATTTGTAATATTCTAATTATTACAAGTAAGATAATAAATGTGCATTAACTTACCAGATGTAGAAATTATACCTTTAAGTAACGCACTAGCACGACGCGGTCCGTAGAAGCTTGCTTGTGCTTACGACCGCTCTGGATGAAAATCCAAACGCCAATGAAACGATGTCGCACTCTGTGCACCACCTGGGCTGATGGTTGACGCAAAGGGAAGGAGGAGGGGCGGAAGCGGCGCTGATTGGACGACGAGATTGAGCGGACCAATCACAGCACGACTAGTACGGATCAGAAGTCAACTACGCTACTCTCCTGTTTAAATTAGGTTTCGAATTACGGTACAGTTGTTTAATTGACTTTTTTGTTTCAGATATTATGATTTTTTGTTTCATGTTAGGTTGAATTTCAATTTACGTTTTTATCGGTGGTTTGTCCCTTCATCCTATTAGAACTTAAATGATATTAGAGCGGAAATACACTAGAAATAAACAGCTATAGCAATTTTGGAAACAAGTTTTACCTATCATCTATTTGAATCTTGATTCAAAATTTCACTTAAATATGTAGAAGCATCTTGTGTTCTGTTTTGGTACTTGGTCTTCCCATATTTGCCTTTAGCTTGGCTTTCAGTACAAGTATCATCGAGGGAGTATTCCTCAAAGTACTGACTGAGCAGTTTCTCAGGCTCTTCTTGTTTGTTTTTCGTCTTTTTCTTTGATTGGTAACTGAGCGCGTCTTTGTCGAATTCTAATGGTACAATGCCAAGGTCACCACTGTAGCGATTCTTGGCCACTTGCAGGTACTTCTTGCCCCGAACAGCTGTCAAGCGTTTATCCTATAATATAAAAAAACTTCTATGTAAAATATAAACTAGCGCAAAACACGCATTACACATTGGAAGGAAAACCTCCGTTTCCGCCCGATAGGGATGATCCAATTTTCATAAATTTTTCTATCGAAAACTAACAACTAATTTTTCGATAGATTCTGTACATACTCTTTATAACAAGGGCTACAGTACAGTTCATATTTAGTCTAACTGTAGCAAACAATGCAAATACCCTCATAGTTATACCATGCTCGATTGTACGACGTTATATGACGTCAGCCGTTTTTGATAAGTAATCTACGGCCTTACTTAAAAAAACTTTTCAACCGTTAGTCACTGCTTAAAATTCTCTGCCATCTTCTCTCTGACGTGAAGTTGCACGTGCTAGAAAAGGACAGAGAAGTTTAAGCAGTGACTAAGAGAAACGAGATTATTTTAGGTAAGGCCGTTTATGTGCAATAGAGAATTTTGCAGTTGTATTTTTGTATTGCCATGTGTTCAGGTTAGTTTGTATGAAATAAAAATTGCTAGACGCCTCTCGTAACATAAATAAACAAACCTGTATGATAAGGACATTGTCAGCTTCCTGCGAAGCCTTGGCGCTGCCGAATATTGAACTCGTGGACAAATCTTCCGACTCTCGCTCCTGTAAACATTCGACAAAGTTGACTCAATCTCTATTACTCGGAAAATACAAGGGACAGAAAAAGTGTATATATTTACATTGTAGCTCTGTGAAAAACAGAGAAATCATTCGGTATAAAAGGCATTTGAGCTACATGCTATATTTTAGGTAGCCTTTACGCTAAATCAGGGAAGTAAGAGAGAGGCTACGCCACTCCCATGCAAGTGATCACGCCTACCCTTGAATACCGGGAAAATCTACACTCTCCTCATCTATCATGTTAAATGAGAGAATGAACATTCAAGGGTCTGTACTGTACAGTTGTGAAACTAATTGAGATTAGAGAAGAGAACGAGAGCATTATAATGCGACAAATCCTAGCGGCTTGCTGGTTTGCAATTACGATCATTCCACTCCAACTAGTTGTACAGAATGGAACTTCACAAAACCTTGCCTCTTATCTAGTCTGTAGATTACATAGGCACTGTGTTAGTAGGGTATCTTATCCATACAATGTTGACGTTACTGCGCAATGTGTTTAGGCATCTAGTAGGAGTAAGTATCTATAGTAGTTCTACGTATGGTGCCTGCACTGCACCGATTGCTGGCACTTATCAATGATTGCATAAATACTTCAACAATGGGCTTGGCGTCGCCAAAAGAGGAAGTCAGAAAACTACAGTGATGCTTCGGGAAAAAAAACAACACAAAATGGTAAACAACTGCTGCCATATTGGAAACGTTATGTCCAAGCAATCGGTTTGTAAAAAATAATAAAATTAAACTTGTCGTTGATACGAACCATTTTTTTAAAATTAATATTTTGCTTTGGCTTTAATTTTTATACCCTAACCCTAATACAGCGCAATGCAGTATTTTAATGCGATTTTAAAGATAATGGCACTGATATGGTGGATCAGACTATCTGGCGAAGTTGATCAGATTTTTATAATCGGGAAAATGCATGTGTTTCAATTATTAAAAATAATAGGATAAATGAAGAGTAACTGAATCTGATGCTTACGTCGAAAAAATAATTGAAATCGCCTGGTAAATTTCTGGAATACAAGTGTTCAAAGTATTTGGGAGGGAGTCATCTGTCCCTTTCTAGCAAAACACGTGCTGGTATAGAATTTGTTTGGAATCGTGTTGTTTGACGTCATAAACCTAGTATAGTGCACTCCCTGTCTAACATGAAACTAAAAAATGTTTATAGCTTCGTTATTTGTGCACATATTTAAATTTGGATGATTTGTCTGGCAACAAAGCCAGCCAGCTTTTTGAGAGTCAATAAAAAAACAAAACACGCATATTGATATTGCGACCGTAGCGGGCTACCGCGCGATAAGTTTGTTACTCTATTACAAATTGACTGCCACGGTCATCTATACTTGGCAGGCGATAACGTGCCCGCCTGTACGCAAACTTCAGTGGCTCGATTGCTCTATATCGTGGCAGACTGGTGATCAAAGTGTTCTACAATTACTCTTAAGTATACAGTCACGTGGCACAGATAAAATAAGTACTTCGTAGAAGATTCATTTCAATAGAGAACGCTAAGTTGAACCACAATATATCAACATATAAGTAAAATCAGGGCATATTCAGTGCAAGTAAATTTATATTCTATTTGTATATACTAGTAGTCGATATTCCACTGTAGTGAATAGAAGAAGCCGGCGAGAGCCGCGTGATTTCCGCGTGATACCTTTCTGGGGTGCATGACGAGCGTGACGTGGCAGTGTAGGTACCTTTCTGGGGTACGTGACGAGCGTGACGTGGCAGTGTAGGTACCTTTCTGGGGTGCATGACGACCGTGACGTGGCAGTGTAGGTACCTTTCTGGGGTGCATGACGAGCGTGACGTGGCAGTGTAGGTACCTTTCTGGGGTGCATGACGAGCGTGACGTAGCAGTGTAGGTACCTTTCTGGGGTGCATGACGAGCGTGACGTAGCAGTGTAGGTACCTTTCTGGGGTGCATGACGAGCGTGACATGGCAGTGTAGGTACCTTTCTGGGGTGCATGACGAGCGTGACGTAGCAGTGTAGGTACCTTTCTGGGGTGCATGACGAGCGTGACGTAGCAGTGTAGGTACCTTTCTGGGGTGCATGACGAGCGTGACGTAGCAGTGTAGGTACCTTTCTGGGGTGCATGACGAGCGTGACGTAGCAGTGTAGGTACCTTTCTGGGGTGCATGACGAGCGTGACGTGGCAGTGTAGGTACCTTTCTGGGGTGCATGACGAGCGTGACATGGCAGTGTAGGTACCTTTCTGGGGTGCATGACGAGCGTGACGTAGCAGTGTAGGTACCTTTCTGGGGTGCATGACGAGCGTGACATGGCAGTGTAGGTACCTTTCTGGGGTGCATGACGAGCGTGACGTAGCAGTGTAGGTACCTTTCTGGGGTGCATGACGAGCGTGACATGGCAGTGTAGGTACCTTTCTGGGGTGCATGACGAGCGTGATGTAGCAGTGTAGGTACCTTTCTGGGGTGCATGACGAGCGTGACGTAGCAGTGTAGGTACCTTTCTGGGGTGCATGACGAGCGTGACGTAGCAGTGTAGGTACCTTTCTGGGGTGCATGACGAGCGTGACATGGCAGTGTAGGTACCTTTCTGGGGTGCATGACGAGCGTGACGTAGCAGTGTAGGTACCTTTCTGGGGTGCATGACGAGCGTGACGTAGCCGTGTAGGTACCTTTCTGGGGTGCATGACGAGCGTGACGTAGCAGTGTAGGTACCTTTCTGGGGTGCATGACGAGCGTGACGTAGCAGTGTAGGTACCTTTCTGGGGTGCATGACGAGCGTGACGTGGCAGTGTAGGTACCTTTCTGGGGTGCATGACGAGCGTGACGTAGCAGTGTAGGTACCTTTCTGGGGTGCATGACGAGCGTGACGTAGCAGTGTAGGTACCTTTCTGGGGTGCATGACGAGCGTGACATGGCAGTGTAGGTACCTTTCTGGGGTGCATGACGAGCGTGACGTAGCAGTGTAGGTACCTTTCTGGGGTGCATGACGAGCGTGACGTAGCAGTGTAGGTACCTTTCTGGGGTGCATGACGAGCGTGACATGGCAGTGTAGGTACCTTTCTGGGGTGCATGACGAGTGTGACGTGGCAGTGGCGCGCCGTGGCGAAGGTGCGGAAGGCAGCGATGACGGCGTCCTGCCGCTGGAAGCGGTCGCCGTCGCGCTCCTCGCCCAGCCCGAGCATGAACTGCACGTTGTCCACCACCACGTGCGCTATGTCGTGCATGTAGCGCGCGTGCTCCACCGCCTGCATGCAAACAACGAGGGCTGCACCTTGGTCACGTACCAAATGTTTAGCATATCTATATACGTGTTAAAAAAAGGTGTAGTAATACTCAAGGTTATGTATGTACTCATTATTATGACCAACGTTTACTATGGGGTCAATCTTAAATTTGCGTAATAAATCAGCTGTTCATACAAAAAGTTCATTGACCTTGGACAAAATGTGTATGTATTTCTACGTTTGTATGGAGAATCGCAGACCGGATTTACCTATATAACCTACTGTTAGAGGTATATTGTTAACGAGTGCGGTACTGACCTCCATAACGACCTTGATGGGCTGCTGGCCGTGGAAGGCCAGGTAGTAGACCGGCAGTTTCTGGAAGTGGTCCGCGAACTCGTGGAAGCGGTCGAGGTGGCGCTCCAGCGGCACGCCCGCGAACTGCTGCAGCATGGTGCGCGCCAGCCGCGAGTTGCGAATCTCGAAGCTGCCCCACAGGGTATTCACCTAACACGGTACAAGGAGGTTGCGTTCAGGCACAGAAAACATAATCAGGGGCCGATAGCTATTTAGCCACACCGAACAAAAAAAAACCATTAAGAAAATTATAAGACAAGAAGACAGCACTTTATAATATGTTGGTCTGCCAAAGTACCATTTTTTTAAGAAAAAAAAAACTTTTTGTCGGGCTGCTTCCAAGTTCACAATTCTGGCACTGCTACAGTCATAAGCAGGCGTGACGCTTACCACCAGGCGAACGTCTCGTTCGCTCGTCAAGCCATTGCAATAAAAACTCTACTTTGACGAGATCTTGAATCAGTTACCCCTTGTTGCGCCAAGTCGAGAGAGATCTCTGCGCAGAGCGTGGTCTTCCCGCTGCCGGTGGGGCCGGTCAGCACGGTCAGCTCCCCGCGCCGGTGCCCGCCCAGCAGCTTCGTGAGGCCTGGGAAACGACGCCACTTTATACCTCGCACCTGGAAAATTTGCAACCAATCACAGTGTAAAAAAACCCATACAAAACAAATCCATAATGTGTGTTGGCGTTTCCAATTGTATAAGCTCGAAGCACAACTGGTAGGGTTGCAAGTAGGCGAGTAGAAAATCTAATTGTAGATCTTTTCTCACTTTATCTATATTTGTAAGTTCTGCATAAACGTCGTGTCTCAAAGACGCGAATGTCGTGATGGAGCGATGCGCCGCAGGCTTAGCTTCTGTCACGAGGGTTTTGAGGGAAAGATCCGCGGCGGCCGCCTCCGTCGCAGTTACCAGACCGTCTGTGGGTCTGAAAAGTACAAATAACTTTTTCTACATGCTGCAAACTAGCGGTAAGTAATGCAAACACACTATATCTCGTTTAAATATAATAAACGTAAACTATCAAAACTCATACTATTTGATACCAACTATACTACCCTCACCTGACAAAACGGCACCTCTGTTCACCTAGCTTTTCAGCCACAGCCCGCATGTTGTCCCAGTCACCCCATAGACACAATGTTTGGAATCCCTCCAGTGTCGGCAGCACTATTGGAGGCAGACTGCAGTTGCTCAGCCAAACTAATGTACCTGGATCAAATCAGAGATATTTGTCTTTAAGTAATGTTTTACAAAATAACCTAAGATTAGAGAGTTAATTTAAATTAAGTAAACTACGATTGAAAAAATTTATTGTAATATTGTATTTTATACATATAATTTATTATGTAGGGTTTGTTTTTACTAGTTAGGGTTTGTTTAGTTGTTAGTTAGTTTTAATTTTAAGTACTTTTCTAATTTATAATTTAAAGCACAATAATAAAATGAGGGTGACTTATTCGCCGTAAATATTGTAATGTTGTAGCAGTTAATTACGATTACTCGGTTTGTTTCTTAGGTAAACAAAAAAAAAAGAAAATGTATTACATACTGATAAAGCATTTGTGTATTTTTGTTTTATTTATATGGGAATACTGAAGTTTAATTAAATCGGATACTCTGACTATAATTTCGATCACATCCTGCAACCGATGTCATTACGCGCGCGGTGCGAAGCAGGACGCGACCGCACACGCGGTGGGCTCGGTTTTCGCACTTTGAAAAAGGTCACCGGATGTGATCGAAACTATAGTCGGAGTATCCGATTTAAATAAAAGTGAGTATTCCGGTATAAATAAAACAAAATAAAATGTGTCAAAACCACATCAGTTTTCATTTGTGTAATGTAAAATAACACTATACAAAGATTAAACATACCTGGAACTTTGTGTGCTGCTAAATGCAACACATCTTGTATGCTGGGGACGAGAATTGCTTGATCACTGCGGCTTACTTTTGGGGCTTTGCAATAGAACAGCCCCGCTGTATGGAGTCCATGGTTTTCCACCTCATCTTCTTTGCCAGCTTGAATTTTGCGATATCCAACTACTTTATCCAGGGAGTTTTTGAGTGGGAAGTATAATACTGTGCGGTCTTCAGACACTCTAACTTCAGATAGTATTTTATGGGCATCATAGTGAAACTGAAATGTGAACATAATTATATCCAATATTTTTAGAATTGTAATAAGTGTAATAATTTATTATAGCTAACAATATTATAATATTCTGGTTTTTAACTGGTCTTTAACTGCTGGCCTTTTGGAGAAACTTAGAGTCACGCAACGGGCAATGGAGAGAGCTATGCTCGGAGTTAGTTTGCGCAATAGAATCCGGAACGAGGATATTCGCCAAAGAACCAAAGTTACCGACATAGCTCGCAAGGTTTGCAAGTTGAAGTGGCAATGGGCAGATCACATTGCTCTATGAACTGACAACCGATGGGGAAGAAAGGTTCTTGAGTGGCGACCGCAACCGGAAGACGCATCGTAGGTAGGCCCCCACTAGGTAACATACATGTTTTTTTTAATGCCTCATTTATTAAAGTTTATTTTAGAGACAAAACTACAGTATAAACCACTTATAGAAACTTTTTACTAGGGTTTTTATGCATACAAAATTTTTCTTAACAAGAATAACAATTTGAGTAGATTCACCCTAGCAATGCACTAGGTGGACCGACGACATTGTAAAAGTCGCGGGCAACCGGTGGATGCAAATGGCAGGTTGTCGTACAGTGTGGCGGTCTAAGGGGGAGGCCTTCGTTCAGCAGTGGACGTCGGGCTGATGGTGATGATATTGTATTTGAGAGACATCCAAGTAACTGCATCAGTCTTTTACTTCTAACTGTTGTGCACAAGCCTAACCTTGAAGAATGATCAGGCTATAATTTGACCATGCTATCTCATGTTTGACATACATACACTATTTAATACTATTACACTACTGTTTTTGTTCTCCGTCACCCCTATTCACAACTCCGAAAAAAGGAAAAGGAAAGGTTTCCGTTTGGATCCACACTTTCCATCCCACTCATCTACATTCAGGATGACAAAGACGGAGGAAGCGAAACTCTGATCGGAAGTTTGATTAGGGGTGCAATAGTGCCATTCTAAATAGGGGTGCAGTGGAAGCAGTTTCCCTTATAATTGGGTGGTGGGTGGTGTTTAAGTTGGTTGGGTGTTAAGTGTAAATCCAATATTTTTGGACTATCATCTAATTCTAAACAGCTCAAGTACTTACTGGAAATTCAAATAACTTAAATAAATCTATCTGTTCTGTTTCATTAAGCTTAGATATGGAAGTTGTTTCTTTGTTTATGTCTTGCCAGTTCATATCAAACTGTTTAGTTGTTTTTTCAGTATTTTCTATGAGTTCTTTAATTGTGTTTTCTACTTTTGCTTTTTTAATTAGCCTTTCTAGTATACTCCAATCTCCATGGACGTTGCATTTAGGACATAAGAAAAAACCTGTAAATGGAACAAATAAGTAAATTACAAAAAGCAAAAAAAACTTTGTTTTTTTTTACAATCAAGTGGCGAGACGAGCTAGACGTTTGCCTGGTGGTAAGCGTCACGCCTGCCACTAGCAGTGCTAGAATTGTGAACTTACGAACACAATCCTGCGCCGCACTGCACTGCACTGCACTCGTCACCCTGAGATGTTAAATCTCTTCATACCCAGTAATTTCTCTGGTAACATTGCCTTTCAAGCTGGAACACAGTAATGCTTGCACACTTCTGCTTGGCGGTTAACTAACTGGCAAAGGTGTGGTACTTCCCCAGGCGGACTCTGCAGTAGAGTCCTACCACTACAAAAAAATATTATTGTTCTGAATTTAAGCTATTTTTATATTTTTGAATTAGTTGTTAGTGAAAGAAGATCATGCAGTTTGGAAGCAGGGAAAGTCCTTTGCTTAGCAGGCTATAAATAATAATAATAAGTTGTTAGTGAGTCTATAGCATAAAACAAAATATTTCTGTGTTTGTGTGTTTAGAAGAGGAAGTACAAGAAAGCTTATTTAGGATTCATTAAAGTTCGATATTAATGTAGTTGTTTGGCACACACTGCCAAGTGTCCAGTTTGATTCACTTACACTAAGTACAAAAAAAATTAACAAATGCCTTTTTTTACCAACAAAATATGTACAATTTAACGACTGTAACGGAACAGAGGTGATGCAAGCCACGGAGGTGTATAAAGCCAGCCAGCCAGCCCTGGTTTAGTTCAGCGATATCCGAATAAACAAGTAATAGTCAATCTGAGTGTTTTCTTGCTACTTGCCATTTCACTACTTAACCTGCTACTCAAAAATAAAAAGGGTGGAGTAGTTTGATTAAAGAATACGAGACTAGTAATACGATACAGAAAGAGTTATTGTAGGTTTTTATTGTAGGAGTTTGGGGTATAAGATAAGATAAGATAATAGTGTGGATAAGACAGTACGGCGAGTAAAGGTTAGGTTTGTTGTTGAAGTAATACGTACCAGTAGTTTTGTTTACATACACTTTACTTTCTGGTTTTTCCTCTGAGGAGCATATTGAACACTTCGTAGTAAGAGATGTGTACCCATCTTGTACAGCAAAGCCCTTTTGTCGCAATAGTTTACGAATTTCGGTAACTGTTATCTTCGGTATGTCGTCCAGCCCTAAACTATGTATTTTCCTTTGAAAACATTGGCAATTATAAAAATTCGCAAGTGGCTTTATAGACACATATTTTTTTAATCGCATAGATATGAACATTTTTATTTAATTTTGATTGTTGAGGAAATATATTTGTTTACAAACAAAAACGTAACCTAAAACTAAAACGGCTTGTTCATTGAACTTTTGACATTAACAGTATTTGACAGTCGTAGCTCTTTTTTTCTCTCTTAGTTATTGGCATAGCACGTTGTGCATTCCGCCAGTGTCAAGTTTATGAATTTTCAGGCATATTTTATTAAAATCAAGTCAAATATGTCATTAAATCACAGTCAGTCACACGAAACTAGCCATAGTCGAGTCCAAGTCATGCCCTAGTAAAGTTGTGGCGACTTTACTATGAGCTTTTACGGAGTTTTGAAAACAACACGAAAACACATGTTTCACCACATTATATCACTTGCCCACACTCGTGCATGTAAATCAACACTCAATGAATCAAACACCACCATTTTTAATCATTAACTCGCGAAAAAACACTAGTTTAAGAAAATAATAGAATGCAACGATATGATTTTTCCGTGTTCCCGCCAAAACTCCAATAAGATAAGCGTGGTTGCTTCTTGTTCCTACACGAAGTGTTGCTCAACTAAAAACTTCTCCCTAAATCTTGCATAATGGTAATTTCATTACCCCTATAAAGTACCTTATTTCAGATGTATTTTTTATTCTATCTCTCTTCAGTGCGGCTTTGGCAGTTTCAAATATTAAAACCAAACATCACCCACACATTTTTTTTATTATTTAAGGTTTAACTAAAGAGGATTAATTTCAATTAAACTGGAAAAAGCAAACGCACTCGATAATTGTTTGGCGGCTTCTATGACAGATCAACCATCCGCCAAACAAAATAACCCGGCCACGGTGATAAAGACGCAAAACATTGCTTTCACCTCTTTTTCGCTTTATACTAAATGTAAAGCGCTATCCTTGTCATCCATGAATGACGTCATCACATTACTATTCTCCTAGTATATTTCTCTGATTTTACCAAAGATCAAGTATATTATTTTACCCATAGGACAGGCTAAAGCCGTAAGACCATACTGCCTGGTCATACTTCAGAAAAGCTACAGCCCAACTTCTCGTTCATCGATGGTTCATTGTGATGAGAGCTAAATCCTCCAAGTGTTTAACCAATGCTCTAGTATACAACATCCTTGGCCCTAGTAAAGTATAGTGCAACCAACTTATCTGTAAAATGAGCGATGAGCGTAGTATTTTAGAATGAGCGATGGCGCCACAATCGAAAATTGTGACGTTTGAAATCGAAAAAATTACGTTTTCAAAATGGCTTCAGTGGTTCCGCTCGGCTGGAAAGTTACCTTGCGCGTCCCTACCGTTTTTTTTGCGCGCCTTCTAACTTAATTTCACCATAATCTAAGCAATGCACTGCCTCAAGCGCTGCGTCAAGCCGCTCATAGATGTCGCTACTGCCGCTACTTAGCGCTGTCAGTGTCTATTCTTTTATCCTCCTAAGAGGATTATGGCGTTGCACTTTGTGCATTTGCTAGTATCAATTATCTAAATATTAATCAAGGTTTTGATGTATTTCAAGACAAGTTAGTCACAGTCAAAGTCACACTTAGTAAGTCCAGTCATGTCTTAGGAAAGTCAACTTTAGTACAAGCTTCTTCAGAGATATGGAAACAACACGAAAAGACACTTTCGACTTTTTACTACATTGTAATATCATTTTCTCACGCTCTTTCGCGTAAATGACTACTTAATGAATAAAACGCCACCGTTTTCTTGCATCAACACTTGAAAAAACACAAGCTTTTGAAAATAATCAAATGGTGAAACATGATTATTTCTAGAGGTGCGCCGAATTCCAGTTTTACCGAGTAACGAGTATTACTCGGCTTTAAGTTTAGGAAACCCAGTACTCGGCCGTGTAACTCTGTTTAGTATACATAATATAATATAGTATACCGGTGTATCTGATAGATACACACTTATACACCTGATTATTTTTTGAACTGTAGGTGAACGTATGCGCTAGTCTATAATATTGAATTATGAAAAAAACTGTTTAAGTTGCTAAAAAAGTAAGCTAGATGTATAAGTGAGTAACAATTTTTTTCTGTATCATTCCCCGCTGAATAATTATGAATCTGCCACTTACCTACAATTATGCGGTATATTTTGCGGCGCGGGCCGGGGTAACTGCGATACGCATTTATTCGGCGGACGTTGAGCGGTTCGCGCGCTGAAGTTGCAGACCGCGCATAGTCATTATTTTCGTCAAAAATATCAAGCAAGCGATTTCGGAGTAAAAAAAAGGTGCCATGTACAAATATCAAGACCAAAGGTAAATAGCTTTCTTTATTAACTGTTGTGCTATGTGATTGTAGTTTTTGAGGTACCAGCGTAAAAAAGTAAGTAACTTCGCAGATGTAGAGTTGTGATTATATTTATACGTCGGGATTTCATTAATCAATAATTTGTGTATCTAGGCACTCACATGTTTGTACGTTGGAAATGTTTTATTACTTAAAACTGTATGTGACACCTTATACACTTTTACATCGGTATAAGACTGCATCAATCTTACACTTAGATAGCTGTTATACTTCTATTAAAATAACTATTTTGATTATTATTACACAGTATATCAGAATTTTCTTAATGTTGGTATTTTTTTATGCAGATCTTCCTTTTAGCAAACATTTTAAAGAAGAACATAATAATATGCGAAAAATTTCAGAAATCGTTGAATATCAAGAAAGTGATGAAGAGCAACCAAGTAATAATTTAGATCATTCCCATATTTTCTGTACAGCCCAAAAATCAGCCAGAATAGCTCTAAGATAGATAGGTATTTCACACTGCTAATCACACCAGTCTAATAAATAATAAGTATGAATTACAGTCTTACTTAAAAAAACTTGTCATCCGTTAATCACTGCTTAAGATGATCTGCCATCTTCTCTCTGACGTGAAGTGTAACATGCAAGAACAAGACAGAGAAGTTTAAGCAGTGAGTAAGTTTTGAGCGGCGATTTTAAGTAAGGCCGTAAAAGTTAAAGTTTATATGTGTGCGTTTACCTATTTGTTCCCTTTTCACGCTTAAATGGATAGACATGCTTTGATGAAATAATGGAGATGATTACTTAGGTTACTTAGGCCATGAATGAACAAATAAGTGGGTTACCTTTTTACCCCTGAAAAGTAACAGATTTTCCTGGAATAATAATTATAAATACCTGATTGACACTGGCAAATGCACAAAGTGCGAAGCCATAATCCTCCAAGAGGAAGATTAAGAAAAAGTCACATTTGAACAGCCGTCAAAGTCAAATCCTTCAGTTAAATTACTAAATTTTTCGGTTGGGTTTATTTTCCAGTCTAAATTCTAATAATTCTTTACAATTACGTCGAGTACAGTAATAATAATAATTTTTTCCTTAGTAATTGCTTGTTCGCCTCCCCGTGAAATTAACAGTTATTCGTCAACAGTTTCGTCGAGTTGAACTTGGACTTTAGTGCAGTGTGTATATTATGTGCTCATGAACTAATAATTATATTTTAATATTATCAGTAGTGTTGTAATTTTCGAGCTGAATAAAATATATTGAAGTGACCAAAGGTGTAACTATGTGGTTTTAGTTTGCCCATCTAATATGTATCTACCTATAGCGCCTATATCTATATAAGCTTAGTATAGGTAGGTAGGTATGTAGGTATAGTATAGGTAGGTATAGCAATAGCAGATGTACTATTATTTATTCTGTGATATCTGGCGATCCTAGCACCATCTTTTAGAAGTTCACCAACATCTGCTATTGCTAATGTTTAGATTTTGGGTGGCATTAAAAACTGATGAGAGGGCTCTCTATTGCTCTATGTTCCCAGTATATTAATTTGCTCTATGGGTTCCGCTTTTGGCCGTTCTACAGATAAGTTGGTGGCACTGTAGTGGCAATGTAAGCATAGTAACTGAAGGGGTGCAGGGGTAAAGGCATGGTGACATTTTGGCCTAGTTCATACAAGGAATAGCTCCTTGTACCACTAGGCCACCTGCGTATGGGAAATGTCCTATGCCTTTTAATTTCTTTGATTTTTGATATCCCACTGTGTTCATTTTGCCACTGTCAAGTGTTTTGTCGTGGTTTTGTCATATGCAAGACCACAGGGTGCACCATAGTATTTACTTACTCTTATGGGGTGCACCAAAGAGTAGAAGCTAGGCTTTTACAGTTTCCTTTTTCTGAGGGGTGCACAGGCAAATCTATAACTTCAAATAAACATTACTGATTATTTTCAGAAAGGAGTTTGGAAGCTACGCTTACTCTCTATAATTTTCAGATTGCGGTGAGCTACATACTTAGAAAATTTACCTGCCTACATAGCATGGTAGTAGGATACCATTCAAGTTCAAAAGCAGACGCCATGCATTTAATCGATACGTAACGACGATTTGCTCCGGCATTCTCATTTGTGAGCCAGTTTCCATTACAGGCTTGGCATTTTGACAACGCCGTCACTTCGAATCAGCAGGGGTATTCAGGTATTCTGTAGAACCTTGGAGGATTTACTCTCTTTCTCTGTACTTCTGTACTTCAATCACGGTGTAGAAATAGCCACTCAAACATTAAAAAAAACTATGACATTCGTAACTATTACGTAGTATTTACTTACTCTATGTTCGTAACGAAAGATTTCAGCGCAGAGTGCTTAGATAAGTATTATACGCTGCCATTCTCTTTAGTGCTTAGCGTAGCATAGCAGTAGCATAGAGCAGCGAAGCTACTCTATGCAGCGAAGCTACTCTATGCAGCGAAGCTACTCTATGCAGCGAAGTTTATTTCTTTGTATTATAAGAACAATGGCCAATGCCGCACTTTCTATAATTATTTAAAACTTGGCAAATAAAAGGTTCAAATAAAAATCTATAGTCCATTTTCTACCAGTTCTTATATTTACAATAAAACGATTGATTGTTCGCAAAACATGTTTTGTCACGCCTGGATGTAACATACTTACGAGCTAAATAAATTTACAGATCATGATATAAATAAAACAATTACAACACGAACCTTAAACTTACAAAGTGATCAATGGAATTTCTTTCTACCGAAAGTAGATTTATCACACACAAATAAAATCTTAAAAAGATGATAAAAAGATTTTCTTTTATATTACTAATTCATGATTTTATAATAGATTCTCTTACGTACTAAAATAAATACACGGTGAAATAGGTATGCTTTCCTAAAAATAAGTCTATGTTCACTTACTACGTTATGTCTCACTTCAAACTACTATACAAAGAACAAAAAAATTCAACTATATTGATCTAAATACATTTATGGTCCTTCGAGCTCATCAAAAGTTGTCGATGAAAAGACTGCTTGGCATATACTACAGCATCTAATAGCATTCTTAAATCACTATTTAACTCTTATTTTGATAAGAACTGCTAAAGATACCGTTGTAGGGCCCTCTAGGCTCTGGCTTTTAAAACTGAAAGATGAGCATTGTACATTGAACACCCTTAGCACGTCACCTTCGTAAGTAATACTATAAAAATCAGCTAAAAGGCTGATCTATCGCCGCTAATGTATAAACTACGCGAGTGTCCCTCGTTAGTGGCCAGCATCTGTTGCCGCGTACGTTGATGCAACTGGTACTGTTGCTGGTCAGTATACACTAATTTCACTTAAGTCACATATTTTGGGTGTTTCCTAGGTTGCCAAATATGGCAGTTGGTTCTGTTGCCGCTATTATAACTAGTACTTCGTGAGTACATATATAGTTTACTATTGCTACGTGGCATGCATCTGTTGCCGCATGCGTTGATGGATCTGTAAAATTTAATGGTTATAGACAGAATTTACTAACTCCCCATAGACATGAAATTATTCTTATTAAGGCGATTGGCTTTCTTGTTGCTGTTGAATGTACTACGAGTCGAAGCTTGTTGCTGGCATGCATTTGATTCTGAATGCGTTTGTTACTAGATCTGGGCAGTGTTTATTAATTCCACTAAGTTATATTATCTAGTAACTCTAGTAAGATGGCTGGTACGTCGTCGTTGTTGCTTGTAGTACGCGGGCATCCCTTGATGCGTTGCCAGCATCTGTTGCCGCATGCGTTGATGCATCAGCAACTAGAACTGGCCAGTATTTGATGATGGCGTCAAATACCATCTACTTACGGATGGGGGTCAAATCCGCAGACAAAATGTCTTGCGATTCATGTTTCTTTCTAATTTCACTAAAGTCATTATTTCTAGTAAGGCGGCTGGTACTGCTGCCGTTGTTGCAGGTGCTGCGCGAGTGGCCCCTGTTGCTGCATGGCGAGCATGCGCATGCGTTGCTGCGTCATCTGTTGCTGGTACTGGGCGGATTGCTGAGGCTGCATGCCGCGCGGGCCTTGAGGGTAGGGCGGCGCAGGCCCGGCCATCGCGCCCATCGTTACGTTAGGGGCTTGCTGCAAATTCAAACACAACGAATATTTTAATCGGTGTCCCTTATACTGTAATTATATTGTAACAAAACCGGGCTTATTTAATTACGCTTGAGTGAATATCGCTTTAGGCGACATGCACTTTTAGTTTTAAGTTCAATGTATTAGCAGTGTATAAAATCTTGTATAGTATTTAATTTGTCGGACCACTAGTTTACTAATAACGACGGCTTAAATTAGTTTGTTCTGTAAATTAAAAATAAACAATGGTTGATAACGCTATAATAAAATTATGTTAGACTTTCCACATAAACGATCATTAGCAAAAACCAAGCATATTACTATACCGTTACGCTCATTTGAGATAAAAACAACTGTTTTGCATTTTAGAGCAGTTTTGGCGATTTCGTTAATACACTTTTTTCTACTTCTCCTCATTAGATACATTTAGCTAAGCTTGTGAAGGTACTTACTTGCATATAAGGCGGTCGGGCGTTTTGCCTTTGTTGGGCAAGATAAGCCTCTTGACTAGCACGTCCACTCATCATGTTCTGAAAAAGAAGTATAATAATCGTCATTAATAATACAGGGTGCTCACCTTGGGCCTAACACTATTTCTACAGTCCATGTCAACACTGATGTGGATGTCAGCTCGCAAGGACCCTTTCTCTCTGCTCAGCATTTTAGATTACGAGTTATTACGATTCAAACTTTGATGTAAACTTGACCAGCTATACAACTCTAACAACTGAACAGCTAATATACGACCTTGACCACAGAATAAATAATAGTACTATGTACAGAAAGTTAACTCCGCAAAGGAATTGAAATAAATAAGGACTCTATCTACTAGGCAATAGAGTAGCAATTCAACTCGCGCAGCGCTGGATACCGCTCGCTATATTCACCTAGATATACCGCTCTCTTTCTATCACGTATGCTTAGTTACGTGCGACGAGACTAGCGTGCGGGCGGCCACTGACTTCTGCCTTGCATTGATTCAGATTCTGATTCAGATATTTATTGCTTCCATAGTGTACACAGATATTGTCAAAAAGAAGTTTCATATGGACTCTGTCGGGCGCAGCAATAGTAGAAGAGAGGAGGACGACTTTATTTAACAATAAGATGCCTATTAAATAGAGGTATTCTCTTTTTTCACTTTTATAAAAAAAAATGTCCTAGCCAAAACTCGGCGCACGCTATGCAGTGAACCGAATTGTTGAACGAGTTGAACTACGATAAGACACAAGCGCTCAAGCATACATTGAACACTATACAAGCGACATAACGTCTAAATTCGATCAATTGTGAACTATATAATGCACGTATAGGTATGTACAATGGCACTCGGACGTTTTTTGACTGTTTTCGCTTAGAAATTGTGACTCTTTAGATATTAGCTCAATGTTTGTATGGGATAAAGTTATGGTTTCCGTTTTAATGTTCACGTTTATGACTCGGAACAGTGGAAACTTTAATATAGATTAATATCTTTAAATATTGTTGGAACTTTCTGAAACACATTGTAAAGCAACAAGAATAAAGTACAAAATCCTTTGTTTGTTACATACCTGTTGGAATGATTGTTGACCCGGGAACCCTCCCATCGCATTACCCCCTTGTGGTCCCATCGAGCCCCCTTGATTGCTCATGCCACCCATACCACCTCCCTGTCCCATTTGGCCCATCTGCCCCATAGGTTGACCCATTTGGCCCATGCCCTGGCTCATCTGCCCCATCGACTGCGTCATTTGGTTCGATTGCCCGACACCCTGGCTCATTTGGCCCACGTTCTGGCCTATCGAGTTGACGCTTTGACTCATAGGGTTCACCTGTTGCCCCATTTGATTCACACCTTGACCCATTCCCTGGAAAATAATAGGAAACCTAAATAAGTATGGTATTGATGAAAAACAATTTTCTCAATTTTGAATAACTTTTTGACGTCATCAAGTGACGATACGAACAAGACATTCGCCTGGTGGTAAGCGTCACGCCTGCCACTAACAGTAGCAGTGCTAGAATTATGAACTTGCGAACACAATCCTGCGCCGCACTGCACTGCGCTCGTCACCCTGAGATATTAGATGTTAAATCTCGTCATACCCAGTAATTTATCTGGTAACATTGCCCTTCAAACCGGAACACAGTAATGCTTGCACACTACTGCTTGGCGGTTGAATAACTGACAAAGGTGTGGTACTTCCCCAGTCGGACACTGCAGTGGAGTCCTACCACTACAAAAACTGTCGGTAAACTGGCTGACAATAACATCTCGGTTATGCAGGCGTGGAAACAGGGGAGGGAGAGGCAATGGTTGCTATTGTTAATATTAATTTATTACCAAAAGTTTCCTGCTATTTTACCTGCGATTTCTGCCATAAAAAATAGCCTATCTGTTATTCCTTTATCTCAATTTTCATCCAAATTCAATTTGCTGTTTTTGCATGATTTCGTAGCCCCACTACGCGAAGCAAAAGGAACCACTTCCTCCCCGCAGCGGCACGGAAAATCGTATACACGCCCCGGGAGCAAGTAAAGAAGGCTCAGATCTCATGTTTGTCATCTTCGGCTTCGCCTTCGGGAGACAACATACATGAGATCTGAGACATTCTTTACTTTTGCTCCCTAGGTATTTAATCTACTATTCAGTTACGTATGTTGCGATCTGTTTGCAGTCCCTGGCTAAATTACCATCAGGTTTTATTTTGACGCAAGCTCTGGTAGGATCTTCTTGTACGGTGTTTACCTGACTCATCATTTGCTGCTGCCCGCCCTGCATCATCTGCTGTCCGTAGCCTCCGTACCCCTGCTGCATGCCTCCGTACTGGTTGCCGAACATCTGTCCGCCCATACCGCCCATCTGACCGCCAGCCATCTGTCCGCCAGCCATCTGAGCGCCAGCCATTTGCCCGCCAGCCATCTGGCCGCCAGCCATTTGCCCGCCGCCCATCTGAGCGCCAGCCATCTGCCCGCCCATCTGGACGCCGCCCATTTGGCTCATCGGGCCCATTCCGCCCATGCCGCTCATTGGGTTCATTTGCCTGCAAGTTGCGGAAGATCATGTTATCCTATGTTAAAATCGAGTTGTTCATTGTTATGTTTAAATTGTTTTTAAATTTCATTGAATTGAATTGGATAGTTATGAGTACAAACATATTCCAGTATTGTTGAACCTGTTTGTTACATTGTGATGCATATACGACATTGCATCACTGAACAAAGTTGCATAATATGCTACAATGTCATGTTACAGGAACAATGCCATGTTACAGCAACAATGACACGTTACAACAACAATGACATGTTACAGCAACAATATCATGTTACAGTAACAATGAGATGTTACCACAACAATGTCATGTTACAGGAACAATGTCATGTTACAGCAACAATGACACGTTACAACAACAATGACACGTTACATCAACAATGTCATGTTACCACAACAATGTCATGTTACCACAACAATGTCATGTTACAGCAACATACTGTTATTATTGGAAAATGTTATGATACGTACGACTGCATGGATCCCATCTGATTCGGCTGCATCTGGCGTGGCATCGCTTGCCGAGGGAAGGGCGCGCGGTGCGGAGTGCCCGGATATCCGCCTCCCTGCTGTAAGATGACAATTTAATTATAACATATTTTTTATTTAGAACAATGCATAGACAATAGGAAACCTAAGAATTGACATACTGATTTTTGTTCTATTGTCATAGTCATACGCATCTAGTCATAAACTACTGTAGTCATATTGATACATGCACATAATTTTTTACCGGCATAATTATTTTTTGTCCTTATGTTTGTCGATCCTAATAGTAGTGTGACATAATGGTTATACATCCTAAGATTAGTTGTCATAAATAGTAATGTTACTTATTGCTTTGTTCATAGAGTTATTGTTCCTAAGAATAATTCTTGCTATTAGCTTTTATGGTTTAGTATTTTTTTTTGTTAATTAGCTCAGTTAGTTGTGTTATATCAAAGTTATATCAAGAAATCAGTCGATAAAGTACATTCCTAAACATTTTTTCCATACTTAGCCTCAAAATTATATTTTATTGTTTTTTACAAAACTATAGGTTTCCGTACTCCCCCTCTCTTTCAGGGAGAGGTTCCCGTCTCTCTCTCTGTCTAATTTTACATATTGGGAAGCCCTTTTCTCGCCTTAGCCTTTTTGTTATTTCAACCCAGAAATCCTCACTACTCATGCTACACTATGTATATTAAAGCTCGCTGGCAGATCCGACTCGGATAGGTTATGAGAGGAGTAGAAATGATGCGACTTAAAAATATTTGGATGATTTTATACTACAATGAGTAGTTGTTATGTTCATTTACTGTAGAATTAGATATTATAAGGATTTTAAATTTTATGGCTTTTAAATATTATATCCAATGAATATTAGGAGCATGCCGGTATGTAGATTTACCATTAGGATGACTGATTATTAGGACTTAAAACGGTATGGAATACATAATTAGGATGAGAATTTGTATGGGAATTATTAGGGAATCCATATGCAGGTTTAAGCCCTGCCAGACGTCTTAATTTTTCCTATTGTCTATGCAAAAGAGTACTTTAATGGAATCATGCCAGTTTTTATGAGCTTAAAAATCGACAGTTGATTTGCTTTTTTTTTTAAACACATACTAAAACTCCTTATCCCGGCCTGTCTCTGTAGGTCTGAGCGATGGCACCGGGATCTCCATTAGAACGCTCCGGTACCAACAGAATTTCCCTTTCTTCTCTGTATAAAGTAATACATACCTGCATCTGCATTTGATTGAAAGGCACTGTCCGTTGGCGGAGCATGTTGCTTATCGCTTGCTTCGACTGCGTGTTGGAGGGCAGAGCGGGACCCCGCGGGCTCACGCCTGCTGCCGACAAACATGACGTGTTCTAAACATGCCCAATGCTCAGTGAATAGTTGGCTAAAACTGATAACAATGAGACTTTTGGCAAAGTACTTCAAGAATTCGGTATCAAGCAGTGTCCATCTGCCGTTGTTCAGTCCCACATACTCGCCTTCTTCGGATACGTTTCCTGGCGAGGCAGCCACTCCATAGAGAAGACTCCAAGACGGCGTGGAAGGTCATCCATGCGATGGACCGACCTGATAAAATCTGCTGTGGGCCGTCCTGTGCACGAGTGTACTCGAATGAGCTCTAACTGGGAGAAATGGTGAAGTATCGTGAGGCGCATAACATCTGCCCCTGCCAGTACTGCATGACCACCGCAATCGCTCTGCGGAGAGCGTAGCGAGCAAGAAGAAGAGTCTGCTGCTCGCAGTTTCTCCCATGTGACTATAGTGTAGATACTATAGGTTACAAACAAACATAATAATATCGCCTCATAACTGGAGAGTATGCACATTAAGTTCCAAAGTAATGCACCTGTAGAATAAAACACAATACAAACTTTATCACCGCATTTTCGAACATCAGTCTTCTTACTGGTTACCTAACTTTATAAGGAGTACTCATTCAAAATGTCATGCTTCCAAGACCCGCAGTTTTGGCTGTGCGTTGATATGCCAGTCAGGCTATGATCAGTCAGGACTATGAATTTTATACATTATGTATACATATTTTAGATTCAGGAACGCTCCTGTAGATAGAGTATTAAAGTGGTGGTTACCGGGCGGGTTGTAGTACCCCTGCCCGGGCGGCGGGAACCACTGCTGCTGCGGGGTCTGCATGAACTGCGGCTGCTGGGGCTGCTGCGGCGGCATGCCTCCTCCCACGCCCACGCCGTTCGTCTGCAAGAACAACACGAGTCAGTTCCCAGCCTTGCTGCCACGGCTTTTAAGGGCAGCCGCACATTATAAAAAAAATCCGACAGAAAAACCGGTCGAACCGAAGGGTTTTTTTTTTTTTTTTTTTTTAAATGACTGCTTCTGTTGGCCTCCGATGGCCTCTATAGCGTCACCGGACTTTAGGCAAGCGCAAATGGCGCTCGGCCTAGTTTAGGTTAAAGGCGACTAGCTCAAGGGCACCTCGGTACGAGCCTCGGCTTGGCCGTCGCCGGGAGTGGGGTCAGACTTGCCCTGGTACCCCAGAAGGGGTATGCCCGATATACGAAATTAAATTGATATAATATAAGGATACACATAATATACAATGTGTAACAACAAGGTTCAACAATACGGAAGGGTATGTATTGTCCTCATCATTATGAACAACTTTTACTATGGGGTCAACCCTGAAATCGCGAAAATAAAATCAGCTGTTCCATACAATTTGTCAAAGGTCAATGAACTTTTTGTATGGAACAGCCGATTTTATTTACATGCCCTTCCGTATTGTTGTACCTTTTTGTTACACATTGTATATTATGTGTGTCCTTATATTATATCAATTTAATTTCGTATTTTTATTGTTTGTTTTTGTGTATATCTGAGTCATAGAGAATAGGGAGCTGCGATGAGGAACTTACGGCCGTAGAACAGAATTTGCGGACGGAGTGTGTGACGTCACACTTTATTTGGTCAGTCTGCGAGCGACCGCCTCACGTAACAGTCATTCAAGCTTTCAAGACTTTTAGTGTTTTTACGCAGTAAAAGTGAAAATAAAATGAATGGCTGCGTTTTTTCTTGCACTTATTATCGAGGCAAACATTTTGATGACATGATTAGCGTCTCATTTCATTCATAAGTAATTTTGTTTGTGTTTTCTGTAGTTTGTGTGAAATATGTAACGTTTCTTGATGTTTTTAACATCCAGATATGGCGCCACTAGTAGTAAATCTAAAGTTTTTATGAGTCCTCCATTTTGTCAATAAAGCACTTCTCAAAAAACTAATCCTGAATTCTGCTAGATGGCAGCACCATGTGCGGAATTTACCACTCCTCCCGCCAACCCTACACCTCTCCGCACGATCACGCGTCCTTCTATAGAAAAATCCTTTGATCACATCTTTGCTTCTATTACTCTGTGATCTGAGTATTTTTTGTTTGTTTATGTGTGTATCTAGGATGGAGGAGGGGGGATTATGGCAATACCCCTCTATAAAGGGGGAGGTCTTCGTCCAGCGGTGGACGTTTTATGGCTGAGGACGATGTGTGTTTCTGTGTTTTTGTGATGAGTAAATGTTTTTGTATTGCATTGTGTTATTTACCGGCGTGGTGGGTTTAGGTTTCTTCATGCCCTTGCATGCGGCGGAACGGGAGCGCTTGCCGGCGCCCGTCGGGCTGGAGTCCTCGCTGCCAGGTTCCTTCGGCAAACGTTATTTATTAGTTACCATCTTACCATTTTCAACGAAAGATTTATTCGAAATTATAATTGGTTAAGGAGAGCGCGAAAGAAGATGTCCTCCGATTAAGATGCCGGCATCTGAGGTGGTACTGCAGTGTTAACTTGTTATTATAAAATTTACACACACTTTAGTTATTTCATGGTTATATTATATCGATGTGTGTGACACTAACTCTGTTGAAGTAAGTCTAGTGAGACTGTAAATAAAAGTCTTTGTTCGTAGCCGGTCAGACTAATGAAAATTGAAGGATTCGTAATTATGAAAACGGAAAAAAGAGCCTTGTTTTATAACTGGTTATGAACCAGCGAAGAAATTTATTTTTTCATAGCAAGTTATGAATTTTTAGTTACTAATGTGTATGAAAGGGATATATGTACCTGTTTCACGTCATGGGTTTCGATTTAGTTACGAATGTGTATGAAGGGGATATACGTACCTGTTTCACGTCGTTGGTTTCGAGGTCCTCTGGTGGTAAGGGCAGCGGCTCGAGGTAGTAGCTGAGGGGCTTCACTAAACTGTGCGTGTGGAATTTCAGTAACCTGCCGAATATAGTTAATATGGTATTAGTAACGCGGCCAGCGGCAGCGGTCGTGGCCGAGAGTCGTCGATTTTAGTTTTTAGGTCGTGGTAGTTGAGAGTTTTGCCGGTACCAGTTGTTCTTGTTTTATTTTTAGTGCAATGGAATAAGACGAGGGTGACTTTTTTTTACTATTTATAGGTTGGCGTTTGACGTTCGCCTGGTTGTAAACATCACGCCTGCCCATAACAGTAGCAGTGCTAGAATTATGAACTTGCGCCGCACTGCACTGCGCTCATTACTCTGAGATATTAGATGTCAAATCACTTCATGCCCAGAAGTGATCAGCCTTTTTAATTGTCCACTGCTGGACTTAGGCCTTACCTCAAAGGGCGAATGGGCCATATCCACAGAAAAGAGAAAGCCCTACTTCTTAGGTAGAACGGCTGTCAAAAACAATGTTGTAAAGCAATTGTATGGAAAACAGCTGTCGCCAGTTTCACACTTATTTGTATAGAAACTACGACGAAAAAATGCCAACTATTGGTCGCGCATTTGAAGTAAAACGCTCGAAATGCCATTTTGCAATAGATTTAAATTGATCTAATTACGATGCAATGTGGTTTGGTTTCCTACGCGTCTATTTAAATTGTCTTTTTGGGTTTTCTCAGTTTAAAAACATGTATACTGGTAGAATTGTCATTAGGTCCATTTGTAGTTAATGCCGGCTAGCGCGGCCCGTCTCAGTTCCGTTCTATTCACTTCTCTCTTCAGTGGCCATATCCACCACGCTGGAATTTCTTCTCCGGGTGTGTGTAGGTTTCCTCGGGATGTTTTCCTTCACCGAGAAGCCAGTGGTATGAGTATCCGTGCATAAACTCCAAAGAGCTCATTGTTACGAGCCTGGGTTTGAACCCGCGACCTCACGATCACAAGTCAATGGTCTCCCGATTAGGCTACCATATCTTTGAATTAGTCTATTTCAGCCAAACCTATAGTGAAATTTAATTACAATAAAAATAATTAGAGAGCGTACCTGTGAGCGTTTTCGTATGTGAGCGGTTTCCTCTCGATCTTAGTGGCTGCGAACCAGGCCCAGGAGAGCGGCGCGGGGTTCCGCCCGCCCTCCACCAGCTCCCAGCTCGACACGCGCTGCTTGTCCGTCAGACGGAGACCCTGGGAATAACAGCGAGACTCATCATTATACCGTGAGTGAGCACAGGCTATAATTATGACTGAACGTGTGTGTGAAAAAAAACCCCAAAAATGCGAGTAAAATTTCTTCGTCCAGGCATTCATTCTTGCTAGATTTTTATTCTATGTAATTTATTTCTACGTGCCTGCGTGGCTAAAGTGGTTACTTTAGCCACGCTATGCGGAGCAAAGGAATTACTTCTTCTTTTCGTATACACACCACGGGAGCAAGTATAGATGTATATGTGTCAGATCTCATGTATATTGTCTCCCGAGGCGAAGCCGAGGGTAGCCCTCCCTAGGTGAGTAATATACTATTTAAAACGTCTGATGAAAACATGAGGTTAAAAAGATAAGCGTTTCATATTTTCGGAAAATCCTACTAATATTATAAATCCGAAAGTTTGTCGGTGTGTGCGCGTGTGTATGTGTTCGTCGGCTGAACGAATTTAGATTAAATTTGGTATAGATGTAGTTCATATCATAGTTTTAAACATGGACTACCGCGGTAAAACCGCGGGGCGCAGCTGGTGTTATACATACGGATCTGTGCCTAGTTTAGTAGTTACAAGTACTAAAATAGTTATGACTTGTGACATACAGACTCTCCTCACTCTCTCTTTCTTCTCACTGAACTCGCCCATTAAGATTATATTTTTCCCATTGTGGTACGTAATCCTAAAAAGCAACGTAGGGCCGGACCCAATGTTGTAAGTAGAACAATAATGTATAACATTATGTTGCTGAATGCAGCGACAGTGATAATGGAATGGACGAACCCAGCGCTTGCAAATCGTTCAACATCGTTCAAAAAAAAGTCGACACAATCAAGCATACCTAGTTAAAAGTATGCATATTATATTTGCCAGAAAATAGAGATAGCGAATCTAATTACTGCACGACAAAAAGTGAACACATGTACATGTATTAGAAGTAAGTATTGTCGTATCGTACGGCTCGCATGTCGCAAAGACAGAGTATGACTGATGCGAGAGGAGAGCCGGCGCTCAACATATAGTATTCAAAATCCGTGCGCCTATTTCCCGTCCATTCATTTTATCATTGTCGCTGGCTGAATGTACATACCTGTTTCTTATCAACATCGAAGCCTGAGATTTTGTTCCCTTTCTGATCGATTATCGTGCCCAGTGGTTCACAAGCGATCACCTGTAAAGTACATTGTACATTTCGATAAATGCAGTTAAAATCCAACTACAAGTAGGAAAAACTATCCTATAAGGTCATAATATAAGTATCCTGTAAATGCTGTAAAATTTAACACGCGACCCAAAAATACTACGCAAAGTCAAAGGCAAAGCCAAGAAACAGAAAAAGTTGGTGTATAAATTTATCCATATTTTTTTATCCAACGAGGAAATACACCCTTTATTTCCCCGCTAGCATTTGTAACTATTTAAATATTGGGGAAAATAGGGGCATATTTGTTTTTATTATTTTTCGCTTACTTTAGCTGGTAAAACACAGTTTTAAACTATTATAGGGCTATGATTATCTACGGGATGTTTACCGAAACATCAGGAGCTACAATACAAATTTATTGCACACCATAAATATAGAACAACTTAAAACTAATCAAGGTAAATATCCTGTAAATGTATAATCATACTAGAGCTTGTAAGTCTTTTTGTTATTTTTTATTTAAAACTATCAACGTACCTCGATGATAGTATTCTTAGAGAGAGGCAGCAGCTGCCTGACGCACTGCACGGACGGTCCGTGTCTGTCTCCGATTTCTTTCTTCAATTTCTTCATGAGATTCTGATAATGCTTCCTATTGTTGTCGTCCCCGCCGTCGGCGAGCGTCGAGTGTATCAGTGTGGCAAGCATGTCGATCAGTGTCGTAAACAGGTTGCTGTGACACAAACTACGATAATTTATTGTAAATACACTGTCTGCCCGGCCAATTTCGTTGCGAAGCGTCGTGCGTCCGGATGGCTGTGTGATGGATGGTGTGGCTTCGAGTGAAGTTCGCAAGTGTGCGTTGTGGCTCAGTTACAGGTGAAATTCTGACTCTGCAGCCACGGCTTGGCATCTTTTCAAGCTTTGACGGCGGTTTAGAGTCGGACAGGTGAAATTCCTGGGTAAGGACCTGGGTATGTCCTTAAACTGCAACCAGACCTACCGGAGGACGGGTAGCAGCGTCCTCTTGCTTAACGGTGGTGAGCATTCTGCGATCCCCAAGCCGCCTGCCAAGCGTGGGGCAACACCCCTCTATTGGAAGACCTTCGTCCAGCAGTGGACGTCTTATGGCTGACGACGAGGTGAAATTCTGACTCTGCAACCACGCCTTGGCACCTTTTCAACTTTGGCGGCGGGTTAGAGTCGGACAGGTGAAATTCTGACTCCAAATGGCATCATCTCAGTACAATAGACTAGATGTCTGGTCCGATTTATAAGAGGCTCTTAATGAAGAATGGAATTAAATAGAATAAACAGTTGTAGCCAGCTAATAATGATCTGAGATTTGGTGTTATGGTTTTTGGTTGGGATCAAAACCGGATCAGCACGTTAATCATGTAACTGTTCGGGATCGCGATTCGGATACGAGTTGTAAAAAATTGATAATTGTCACTGTCACTTCCAAAACTCATTTAACTCTGCAGGGCAGTACGAAACGCCAAAAGACCAACGGATTTGCTTAACTTAATTAAGGAAATCAATGCATTCGTTCGATAACGATAGCGAGAGAAATCCCTCCGTGATACCGTGAAGCTGTGACAGTGACAAGTGACAATTATGACAACTCGTATCCGAATCGCGATCCTGAAAAGTTACATGATTAGCCTGCTGTGCCAATAACGCAAAAAAAAAATGTATTGATTTATGTGGCGCATGTAATCTGACGACAGCAAATTACGAATTTATAGCAACAGAGTTTAAAAGAGACGGCATCATTTCATCAGGCACTTTGGTATTGTTTATGCTTTCTCTTTAAATTCATTAATTAATTGTACCAGTATAGTTACCTATTATTATAGGCGTCGACGACCTGATGTGCAACCAATTGCGTGAGTAGCACAGCCCAGTCCGACGTGAGTTGGTAGGAGCGTCGTATCGCGTCGAACATTCCCCCCGCTAGCGAGAACCGCAGCTGGAGGGCTTCTGGCGCCACCTCGTCCTGCCACGTGTCGTTACACGCGGACCGCTCGTGGTCCCGTGTGTGGGTGAGGTAGTGTTGCAGTTGTGCGTGGATGGAAGACAACAGGCTTTCCTGCAATATGCAACACGTGTCGGTTACGTAAGGGTTGGCTCTCACTCTAACCTTTAAACAAGTAACTTTTTCAAAAAAATAACAACCGACTTCAAATTAATATTGGACCACCTCGAGAGTATTACCCTTTCACATATAAAAATAATTTTAAAAACCGGTCCACAAACATAAAAATAAAACGTACATACCGTCGAACATAGAACCTCCTACTTGTTTGAAGTCGGTTAATAATAGATTGAATAGAGATAAGACGCGAACGTCTGAATGTAACGACCGGATTAAAAAAAAACTTTTTTAGTCTGTATTTGAAAAAAAACCACATTATTCAAATTTAATTTATTAAGATATCTGGGATCCAGGGGTTAGTAACATAGGGTTAAAAAAATACATACAAAACTATTTTGTTAGTATAAGATAAGCACGATAACCTTACAGATAAAATAAATAGAAAAATAAAAAAAAGAAGTTGCCATTAGGCTAAAAAGTATACAATGTTGATTATACTTTAAATATAATTTGTCTGTATTTTTTTCCAAAAGTACCATTAACCCTGTATCCCTCATAAATCTGTAATTGATGAGCAAGTATTCTATATTGTACTTTTAGTTCTATTATTTTAACCCTTCGATTGCTAGGATATAAACACATCGCCGTGCCCCATATGGCAAGCCACTAAATTACCTACAAAAGAATAGGACTTCCAAAATCATAAAACGATAATAATAAAAAAAACTTTGATTTTTGTTGGCTATGTCTGTTGTTTAGTTATCGCGTCATTGGCGTAGTAGTTTGCGTAGTTTGCGATCACTTGTCAACTATACAACTTGAAACAAAAAGGTTCAAAAATACTGAAGGGTATGTATGCACTCATCATTATGAACAACTTTTACTATGGGGCCAGCATTAAAAACGCGAAAAAAAACAGCTGCTCCTTACATTCTGCCCAAGTTAATTGAACTTTTTTGCATGGATTAGCTGTTTTTTTCCCGCGATTTTAAGTGTGTGCCATAGTAAAAGTTGTTAACTAAAATTAAATTAAAACATACCCTTCAGTATTGTTGAACTTTTTAGTAACAAATTGTTTATGGCACATTTACATAGCTGTGTGAGTGAAATGAAACTCCCAACTATACCTTCTGATCGTCCTGATGCCGCAGACAGGTGAGTACGAGCGACAGCAGCGGTTCGTTCGCGAGTCGCACCGCGTTCCCCCCGCCGCACGCGCACCCCCCGCCGCACCCGCCGCCCGACACGCCCCTCTTACCCCCGCTACCACCGCCTGCTGACCTGTTAACGGACAATTTAGATTAGGAAACTAAGCATAAATTGCAATAAACGAATACAAAAAATTTACAGGATTCTAGACCAACAAAACTTAGGTTTAAGGCAATATTGGCTGTTAGAATAAAAGTACATTTTTGTTTATTATATAATAAAAGTTGATGAAATATCATGAGAGAGCAGTGTCTGGATATAAGATCTATACCCAGACACTGCCGAGTATAGCACCTATACTGAATAGTGGGATAAGGAAGGCCAGGGATGATGATGATGATGGGATGATGATGATGGGATGATGATGATGATGATGATGATATGATGACGATTAAAATACTTCGCAATGGTAAATGCACAATGTGTATAATATTCAAATGAATATAAAGTTCAAAGAACAAAAAAAATACAAATAAGTACATTTTAGATTTTACTAATAATATTGCAACAGTAAAATTACGCAGAAAATTAAGAACTATATACAAAACATATAAAATTAAATACCTATCCTGAACTAACTAACTAGTACATTTCTATCAAATGTTTTTTTTTATACCGTCAAGTGACGAGACGAGCAAGACTTCACCTGGTGGTAAGCGTCACGCCTGCCACTAACAGTAGCAGTGCTAGAATTGTGAACTTGCGAACACAATCCTGCGCCGCACAGCACTGCGCTCGTCACCCTGAGATATCAGATGTTAAATCTCTTCATACCCAGTAATTTATCTGGTAACATTGTCCTTCAACCCGGAACACAGTAATGCTTGCACACTACTGCTTGGCGGTTGTATAACTGGCAAAGTTGTAGTACTTTCCCAGGCGGACTCTGCAGTAGAGTCCTACCACTACAAAAATGTATAGTACAGTTGTATAGTTGGTATAGTATAGTGGACTCACCCTTTATAGCTAGGGCTTTGGTGGCTCTTGCAGTCGCGGTGCGAGCCGCCGCCGCCTCCGCTGCCGCTGTTGCAACTGCCGCTGCAGCCGGCACCCCAACCACTCTCTAATATCTAACGGAAACAATTCGGAAATGTTACTCATTTCGCATTTTTTTTCGTTATTTATTGATACCTAATAAAAAATTTTTCGCCCCCGCTGTTCTGCCACTCATGATTTACCTTACCTATACCTTATTACCTATTGGCTATGAATTAACTTTTAATGATGTATCTTATTATTAATATACTTGATATGTGTGTGTGTGTGTACACGTGCGTGACGTCACCTGCCGGCTCCAACGCAAGATCAGCGCCGGTTGTAATTGTAACCAACCGGCACCGTGCTGAGTGGGGGCCGTTTTGCGGCAAAAGACGAAAGATTACAATTTCTTGTTTTTCCTAATTTCCTTTGTTTGTCGCAAATAAACTACTGTCTATTGTCTATTGTCATAATTATAATAAGGCTCTCAAAAAGTATAGTGTATAATGTATAGTGTAACCGTGGTAGTTACCTGTCCCGCCTGCTTGAGCACGCGGCCCTGCACGGCGGGCGGCAGCTTGGCGACGAGCGGCGCGACCAGCCACACCGACTGCGACCACTTGCTGGTGCTCACCACGCCTCGGTCCGTGCCCGTCCTGCGCAACCAACGTGCACTAATTATACTATACACGTGTATACACTGGTTTAATGCACAAACCATTGAAACCAAAAACTGAAATAAATACAAATGACACAGTCAAAAGTTCCTGTATGGGATGTAATTGTATGTGACTTATTCATTATTGGGGTCTAGGTATGGTTACCGTTTCGGCCACTTTTAAAATTCGTATGTAAAGAAAATCTAAAGAATTCATTGGTACGGGTCCCGGATCGTACAGACCTACATAGGTTTGTTTGTAAGTTACTTTGTTTCTAGTGTGCAAGAAAGATGTTCCGATGACCGTTCTTAACGAACGAAAAATGTGACATTCAAATCGGTAAAATTCGATAAAAATCGGTATTTTCTTAAATTCATGATATATCGATACGTCAAATTTAGCGGCATTCTGAACGGTATTCGCGCTGCTGGACCTGGGTATGTTCTAAAACTGCATCCAGAAACATAGGAGGGCAGGCAGCAGCTTCCTATCGGTTAACGATATTGAGAATTCTGCGATCCCGAAGTCGCCTGTTAAGACGACGAGTACACCCAAATTGGCTTCATTCGGGTTAATGTTTTGCCAAATGTACAAATTCGACAGCACTGAATTTTTTTTATGTTAATCTACTTCATATTTCCTATTTGACTATTGTTTCAAAAACACGTTTGCGAAAAAAAACTGTATAAAAAAACGTAAAATAACCTCTAATTTTTTTTTTCTAAATGTGTATTTTTCTTTGTATTTTTGTACGAAGGCACATGAATAAAATGAGTAAAGGTTACGAGTAATACTTCAATATATCTTCCTATTGAACTAGTTTTTTTTGAAAATTACTGTACGAAACTTGGCGCAAGCGCGCCGGTTTCTCTTTTTTATCTATGTAATTAGACAGAGACCACAGACGCGCGGAGGATCACCTATTGTCAGCCTCTTCATCATCAGCCCGGAGACGTCCACTGCTGAACGGAGGCCTCCCCCTTAGACCGCCACACTGTACGACAACCTGCCATTTGCATCCACCGGTTGCCCGCGACTTTTACAATGTCATGTCAGCCTTTTAACCGTGGGGATTATGGCAGCTCCCACTAGAATAGAACCCTTCGCCCAGCATTGGACGGCTTCTGGCTGATGATGTCGTACCTGTCCTTGTCGGGGGGCGGCGGCGCCGGCTGCTGCAGCACGTTGATGACGGCGCGCGCCACCGTGTCCAGCCACGCGCTCAGCTCCACCGACCCGTGAGGGAACTGCTTGAACATCAGCTGCAAGTCCAGCCACGACATGCGCAGCGACCACTGCTCCAAGTTCTGTGGGAACACCACATAATAGGGTAGATGACTGATGTTTATATCGTTGAAACCAATAGCTTTGATGAAGAATTTAAGTAAATATAGTATGTTTATTGAAAAAAATATTTAAATCGGTTAGTAATGTTCTGATATATGAGCGTTTAAAGTTAATGTTAGAGACAACTCTGTCCCTTTCACACAAAACAAAAAATGACGTCACGCCTTACTTGTCAGAATATGTCACGAAATGCTGTTTCGCCTCTCTGTCTAGCATGATATTAAAATGGTTATAAGTTGCTAATTTTTGATCAGATTTTCATTTTCTTTTCATTAATCAGCTATATTTATGGGCTACATTTTAATAGGACAATAAAAAAAACCAGTCATCTAGCCTATTATGAAATAACAAGTTCGTATAGGTTCGTTTGTAGTGTCAGAGTTCATATGTCGCCCGAAGACCACGGGCATGGTTTGACGGTAGAGTTCAGTAAATGCCACTCGTGATCACCTATCTGAAGACTGACCGAATCGCCTTTGGTGATCTTTTGGGAACATCTAGTCAACTATAATAAATAAAGGAATGTAGGGCTAGACGATTCAAGTGATACAAATCGAGCAACACCAATTAGTATAAGTAAGTTCGTATAGGCTAAGTGGCCAGCCCCAGTGTCAGAGTTAATGTGGCGCCCAAACACTTCGCGATAGGGAGAAAGTAATATTGTAGCTTAATAGCTAGGATAACAGGAGCGGTTTATCCAGATCATTGCGCAGGTCCATAATATTTATACAGGTCGGCGAATTTTTGAGCTGTCAGTACGATAAATTAAAATAACTATCAAATTTTGGGTCAATTACCTCTAGCAGCCGCGTGATCATTGTCTTCTGGTCCAGATCAGGATGAGTGTGACTCGCAGAGTCCGGATAACAGATCATATGCAACAACCTGAAAGAAAGCAAAATTAACTTAAACAAGCCTTTCGCTATCTGACATAATGATCATCAGGCTCATCTTTCTTTCTAGAACTTTTATTTAAACACTTATAGTAAAAATGGGTTCTCCTATGGTGAATACTGAGCAGGCAGTTGAAGGGGACCTGAAGGGGGTCTGGAAGGGGTTAAAAGGGGGGTAATAGGGATTTTTACTCAGAAGTGTGACTTCCTTGATAAAAAATAATGTCTCTCAAAGGTCCGGGCTAGATCTAAGGTTCAAATTCCTGGCCTTGACGTACCATCACTCGCTACTGAGACGCTGACGTCAGCGGTGCGTAGATATATTCGTACATTGTTTTATTCGTACGCACGACCGATATCTGCGTCTGAGGAATTCAGGGCTAAGAATCGCCAAACGAATGTAATGACAATTCCTTTTTTTGACCAATTGAAGCAAAGGTCTCCGAGTCTAAGGGGACATGTCGACTTTTGTATGTATCACATCAACAGCCGGAAGACGTCCACTGCTGGACGAAGGCCTTTCCCTGAAAGGAAGGTGTTGCCATAATCCCCACGCTTGGCAGGCGGCTTGGGGATCGCAGAATGGTTACCACCGTTAACTGAGAGGACGCTGCTGCCCGTCCTCCGGTGGTTCTGGATGCAGTTTTAGGACATACCCAGGTCAGGTTTGTATGTATATTTATGTGATAATCAACGGTCGCTGATCCGATCTTTATGAAATTTTGAAAGCAAGCAGTTCGGCAAATACAATTATCAAGTTCAAATATAAGCCAAAGAACATATGGGTCGCGAGGTCTCAGTTCGCTGCGAAATACCACTAATAATAGCTTTGCCATACGAACGAGGTCTAGTGGCGAAACTTTCCCATACTTACCTGTGCGTACTAGGTCATAATGTCATATGGTCTTACCGTTGAGCTTGTCTCGGGGTCAGCATAGAATCCAACAGCATATCAGGTTGGTACAATTCGTCCGGGTTTTGTAGACATTTCTGAAGCACCCACTCCTCAGAGCATATCTCGGCGAGGACCCGCCGGGCCAGCGACGACAGGGACTGAGAGGAGTCTAGCAGAGTAGAGCCTACACCGCCGTTACCCCTGGATTTGTAGAGGAATTTTACTAACAGAACGTAGTTACGGTCCAACTCTGCTTTGGATAATTAATAGAGTCAGTAAGACTTTATTTAGCGATTTTCAAAGGTTTTATTGGTGTTAACGGCATTGGGTCTTGTGTTTCGTGTGTGTCAAGAGTTTATTTTTTATTAAGCAGTTTTACATTGAAAGAACATAGGGGCAAGACTCAAACACGCCAACAATGTGAACAGCGCCTACGATGTTAACAGCACCAATAAAGATCAACACAAAACATATAAGGTTTGAACCGTAACCGTTCCGTTTCTCATTAGCAGAGTAGGCGTCGTAGAAGTTTCAGTATTTGAAGGGCGCTCAAGGTCATTTTGGTGCTTCGGACCAGATAATTAAAATGGTCATTGTTATTTTCTTTCTAGATATAAGGTTCATTGTTAATTATATCACTGTTGGGCTAAAATGTGATAAAGCAGAATTGGGCGTTACAAGTTAAAATATCTACTTACCCCTGACATATATTAAATAGTTATAACAGACAACACATAGGGATAGTATACAGATATTATTTACACGTATGTACAGATTCCCACCAAGTGAAATGGACGTGAAAATAATGTGAAGAGTGATGGTTGTTTGTTAGGACAAAGCGGGACGTGAGACAAGGCCCTAAAGTTGCAATTTGGTATTAAATATAATTTTGTGAAACTAACTCTGTGTTGAGATATCTACACTTGCACACTAATGTTATAAACAGATTATGAAGTTTGTGAGTTTGTATGTTTGATCGAGATAATCTTCGAAACTCCTGATCAAACAAAAATTTCATCGACCTTGGGCAAAATGTATGGAACAGCTGTATTTTTTTCGCGTGTCGGTATTGGCCCCATAGTAAAAGTTGTTTGTTTTGAGTACAGAATATGCCCTTAAAAGGATGCTAACTGATTAGAGCTAACCCTGTATAATAAAGGTTATGGCTTGGAACACATCTTACGTGGAAACAGCTAGCTCACTCTAATAGCGCTCTGCGTTTAAACGGTACATGTGTATTTACGCATACATCCGCAAATAAGGTGAAATAACTCACTGCAGTGTGCGTGCGTCAATACACGGGTATCGCCGCTCAAAACATGATTCGTATCTATGGAGCGTCATTGGAGTGAACCAGATATTCCAACCTAAGCTGTGCTAGGGATCATACTATAGATATGGATATGGACCATAGTCAAGTTTTTCAAAAGCAGCATCAATTATATATAACTGAGTGGTAATGAGTTTTGATTCAATTACGCCACTAAGCACAACGAATTTAGTCCATATTTCTAGCATTTGAGTGCTACACACATGGCTAGAGGTTTTACCCATTTTACACTACATTAGGATGAAATAATGAATCCCCAAAACATTCTCATGAATGTATAGAAATTGAAAAAGATATACATATATTATGGAATATTGAAGATATTACAGTGGTGAAGCATGTGAGTTCATTTTTGTATGACTATTCAGACATAAAGAGTTACATCCAAATCGACACTTCCACTAATAATTGGCGAAGCCAACGTGAAAAAAAATTATATATTCTATTGAAAAATTTCAATATATAGTGTTCGGACTGTCTCTATTTTGAAATTCCGAATATTGGACATTGAACAAAGTTATTAGCTGCAAAAAGTATAAAGCCGTTTGTCCACCGGCGCCGTCACCGGACCGTCCCCGAGAACGAGATTATTTCGGGCCGAGTTTAAGATCACGTGACGGCGATCGGGTGTCTACCGCGCCGATATCGGTGGCTTCAGTTAAAAACGGGCGAACGGCGCGGTGCGACGGTAGTGTGTGGACAAGAACAAACGTGTTTTGTATTGCCGGCACATCGGCCCGTCATAAAACGGTGCCGAGTACACGCCGAACTACTTGAAATTTCTGTGGCCGGGATGACGGCGCTAGGGTGACGGACGTGCGGTGGACACGCGGCTATAGTAATCTATGTATCGTTGCTTCGGCGACGTCATCTCGTTCTCGTTGACGTATCGGTGACAGCGTCGGTGGACAAACGGCCTAACCGTGAGATTGTTAGGTATAGGATACAAGTGGAAGTACGATTGCATAGCACATTTAATGAATATGATGGAGGATGTGCAAACGAGGTAACTCAATAAAATAAACAAACCTAGGAGTTCTATGGCCCCCCGTCATCTCTGATTCTACCATCCTAAGAATGAGAGAAATTCGCCAATCAATAATAGTCTCTATAATCAAAATAATAAATGCACAATTTGAATCTGCTACTTCAAGCAAGCTTTAGCTTACTTTGTAAGAAACTCATTTAATTTACGACTTAGTATGGTCGTCTAAAACGCAATCTATACCATCAGTTAAAGGCACAGAAAATATAATAAGTATACTACATACAAAAAATTCACTCTTAGAAAACACGTTCAAACATAGTTGAACCACAATATAGTTATCAACTACAATCATGTCATATTCAGTGCAAACTAATATGTACTCTATTTGTATAGTACAGTGTGTCGATATTCCACTGCAGTGCTGAGGCAAGCGCGCAGCCAGCGGGAGCCGCGTGATGTCAAAGAGCCAAGCGTTACAGTGGAAAATCGACATAGATAGATACACAAATAGAGCACAAATTAGCTTACACTGAATATGTCATTATTGTAGTTATAGGCCTATTTACGCTTAGGCGCGATATATGGATCTTCTGTACGTATTACTATTATGTTTTCTGTGGTAAGGCTATCAAGTTCAACGCCCGGCAAAAAAATAGCATTGAAAAGTGAGACTTGTATCTTGTCACGTAGAGCACAATTTTATGTGATGAATATCAAGAATGCTGCTGTGCGCGTGACACAATTCGGTAAAGCCTATTGCAATATTTAGCTTTCAAAGGTGTTGGTAATCAAGAGATCTTAAGCTGGCTTCCAACGGACAATAAAAAAAATATATAAAAAAAAAAGGGGAATATTTTACACACAGCGCCATCTAGCCCCATACTAAGCAAAGCTTGTATTATGGAAACCAGATAGCTGATAGAATACTTATTATACATTATTTTTTTCGTAAATACATACTACACCCAGACACAGAACAAACATCTATGTTAGTCACATAAATGTTTGCCCTGGGTGGGGATCGAACCCACGCCCTACAGCTTTGAAGGCAGACATGCTACTAACTGAGCTATAAGGCTGAGCTATACGGTGCGTGATACTGTGGACAGCCTACACCGACGCACCATGGGAAGAGTATCCTCTGTGGTAGCGCAGACATGTCCGTTGCGGTGCGTCCGATCCTCGGCGAGTCGGTAACTTCAAAGGTTTTTGAATTTTTCTGCATTTTGGTATTACAATATGGCTTGAATCTCAAGACACACAGACTGACACGCACCGTTGGAAGAGCCTTGTGTGCGCTGCGTGGCTGTCCGTGCTCGTCGGCCGTGCGTGATAATCCGCAGTATCGCGCACCGCCGGAAGCCAGCTTAATAAGAAGACAGTTTGCAAAAACCTGCAAACTGTCTTCGGAAATTCATCAAGTACCTTCTATGCCGATATAAGTGACGATTACATTTTTTTTAATGTCTCTTATATAGCGAGTCTATTATGAGTGTAAGGATAAAAATTACTGCGCTTGTTTTATCATGTGCATATGGCAAAGTTACTTTTATGTATCCTTTGCATAGCGGCGGGCATTCTTAGTCTAGACTGGCGTTTAGTACAGATTGCGCTTTTGCTACGTTCTTTACTAATCAAAGTCAGAATAAAATAATCAATGGACAATCTTCAATGTTACTCACGCCAAATGGTCGAGTTGCGCGTCCGTGGGCACTGTGTCGCTGGTGCCCAGTATGTGAGACAGTTCGGACGACTTCTTACCGCCAGGCTTGCCGCCGTCGCGCGCCGTTGAGTCTCCTACCACTGTGTGAACAAAACAAATATATCATACTAGCTACTACTACTAGCTGCGCACCGCTTCACCCGCGTGAAGATGAAAAACAGCGATAACGATGATGACAAAATTATGTTATTATAATAGGCATGATGGCTACAATTTTTTTAATACCTCATAAAAAATCTGATCATCAATAGAGCCTATCAACGAAAACAAAAATTAAAATAATTCATAAATAAATAAGTTTTAAGTATTTTAATTTCAAGCTAGACGGAGAGCGCGCTATACTGAGCTATGACGTCAAGGCTCAGGCGCGGCACACAAATGCTATACTAACACGTGCGTTGCGAGAAAGGGATAGAGCATCCCCTCTCTATCCCCACCTAAAACTTTAAACGCTCATATCTCAGAGATTTATCAGCCAATACAATTATTTTTTTCAGTATGTGTAATGTATTTAGTTATATTCATCACTAAGCCTGTTATTTGTCATAAATTAAACATTAGGCCACACGCCTACTATGTTATTATTCCGGAAATAAGATATCTCCATCAGCAATACCTTTGGAATAAATCAACAGATTGTAAACACGCAAAACCCTTCTTTCCTTCAATGGATAGAAAAGTTACCAACACATTAATTAAGCTACCCAGGTCGGACCTACGCCTTATTTTTATTTTATTTTATTCGGGAAACTAACAGCGACATAAAAACATAATTACTAAACATATAGAAACTATGCGCCATTTAAGAGTTTCCGCATATTGAGACTAATTAGACACTTGTCTGCAATTACTTAAATGTTATTATGGTAGGTGTCATTACAGGCCACTGTGAGCTCAATTACCATCTGCACAAAATTAGAGCTACAGACAGTCCGCTGTGCCGGGGGTGTCTGCAAGAAAACGGGACCGTGGAGCATGTGCTATTGCACTGCGAGGCCACAGAAAGCATACGGATTAAATCGGGACTTCGCAAGGAAACTCAACATAAAGAATGCACCTGGCGAAATAGGGGTGGAACAATTATGCCAGCGACCCAAGACGGTGCTCCGGTATTTTAAGGAACTCGGTTGGTTTGGGTGGGCTGGTATGGGGCAATGCACAATACACCCCAAGCGGGACGTCAGTGCAGGACTCATTACCCCCCAGAAATATTCAGATACTGTTTTTTTAATTCTGAATTAGAATTAAAAGCTATCTCCATTCCGAGTTTGATCCAAATCTGTTCAACCATTTTGGCGTGAAGAGGTAACAAACATAAACGCATACACAAACATACCGACAAACTTGCGCTAGTGTCACAATTGGAGGAAGACTGAAAAAAATATATATCGAGAACCGTTAATTAGGAGGACGCTGCTGCCCGTCCTCCGGTGGTTCTGGATGCTGTTTTAGGACATAATCAGATCTTCTTCTTCACAGGTTATCACTCAGTGGTCTTTTAAACGAAAATTAAAGAACTGGCTTGTCGAACAGGCATTCTATAAATTTGACGATATGGCAAAACTAAAACAGACTTAAAACTATGTAATTTGGGTGATTTGTTTTAGTTTTTGTGTTAATTTTGGTTAATTTGGGTGTTGATTTATTTCAAAATAACATTTTTTTACATAATTTTAAATTTTATTGCTGTTTAACATTTTTTTTAAATTTTATACAGTTTGACATTTTAAAGTATTTTATTTTAATGTACTTAGGTTTTGAAATTGTATCGTAGGAATATCTATTACTAATAGATTTAGGTATAATATTATCGAATGTTTTATAATACTGTAAATCAATGACGTGTATAATTTTTTTAGTACCGATAAAAAACTATGAAGTATCAGTAATATGTGTAAACGGACGGTGCGATGTGTAATATATGTTTATGTATAGTGTATAATATATTATACTCACTGAGTATCGCCTTGAGCGTGGCGAGCACGGGCCCAACGCCGATGTTCTTGTGCGCGGCGGCCAGCAGGTGCCGGTCGCACGAGAGCCGCACGCCCGCCGCGCTGCCGCCCGGCCCCGGCGACGTCGACACTGAGTACAACCCTGTTCAATACAGAAACATATATAAATTGGAAGAAAAGTACTGGTAAGTTTTGGACAATGGTAATATAACCTATTTGATTGATGGTTAGTTGTCACCTGCCACATCTTTATTTAGCATTTGCATAGCATCAGCCAGAAAACAGGGCAACCTAATAAAAAAAATATGGCTACCTTTCCCTTAATGACCCGACCCTAGGTCATAATCCCCACGCTTGGGGATCCCAGAATGCTCAGCACCGTGAGATTACCAAGAGGACGCTGTTGCCCGTCCTCCGGAGGTACTAGATGCGGTTTTAGTACATCACACACACACACTCACCCACACACACACACACACACACACACACACATCCTCAGCTGGAAGTCGTCCAATGCTGGACGAAGGTTTTAGTACATACCCAGGTTTAAAATACGGCTTTTACTTTTTTTCTCTATTACATGGTTGTTTTACAATATCTTGTTTTAAGGATGCCGTTTGCCAGGTTGTCGTACAGTGTGGCGGTCTAAAGGGGGAGGCCTTCGTTCAGCAGTTGACGTCTCCGGGCTGATGATGAAGGATGCCATTTGCAAAATTTTATGAAGAAGGCTTCGGGCTTCAGAGCAAGCTAGTCAAGTAGAGCCAATGTCACCTGGTTGCGGAGTGTCAACAGTCTTGAAGAGCCTCAGCAGCAGGTGGCAGGTGAGCCTGGCGCCCGTGTCCGGTGACGGGGCGTTGGCGGGGTTGCTGGTGGCGCCGCCGCCGCCGCACGCCTTCAGCAGGGAGGGGAGCGCCGCATGACGCACGAAGTCTTCCAGGGAGAAGCAGTGCCGCGCTACAGTGTAAAAGAATGCAGAAGACGATGCTGATGGATGTGTGTAGAAGATTGTTTACCAAGGGAGCAAACAACTGTTTAGGCGAGAATGTTTCTTTGAACCTTGAGCGCAGCGAGGAATTCAAAGTACTCGAGCTTAAAATAGTGTTGATCATGAGGCTGGACACTATGGACACTCTACTTTTTATCACACTCTATGAGAAAATTAATAAGTGCAACTTATTAATAAGAATAGTATATACTACTTATATTTCATTCTCACTACTACACTTCTCACTTTTTATTCAGAAAGATACACTCATTTAAAAGAAAACTAAGTAAAAACCCAATATGAGTAAATAATGTTCGTAAATTGCGCACTGCACTGCGCTCGTCACCCTGAGATATTAGATGTCAAATCTTTTCATGCCTAGTAATTTCTCTGGCAACATTAGCCTTCAAACCGAAACACAGTTCATGCTTGCACACAACTGCTTGGCGATTGAATAACTGGCGTGAAGGGCGTGGTAATTTTCCAAGTGGACTTTGGATTAGAATCCTGCCACAACACAATAAATGAAAAATAAAAGTTTAATTTCAGAACGAGACAAATAGCCTTTGTATAGCGTTGCCCTTTTAAATTTAAGCAGGACAGTACTAGATTCAGAGACAATTTTTGTTATTCTTTGGAGAGCTGGCGATTCAAATGTGATTGTGTTTTAATGAGCTCTCGGTAAGAAAAGAAACTAGTCAGTTTCGCCACCTAAGGTGAGTTGCATCGCAACTGGCTCCCTAGTTAAAAGATCACGGTACGGCCCCAGGGCCTGTCCATTACGTCAAGGTTACTCACCACAGAAAAGCGGAAGCCCTACTTCTTAGGTCAAACCGGCTGTCATAAGAACGTTGAAAAGCAATTGTAAGGAAAGTCTCAGCGCTGTCGCCAGTTTCACACATAATCGTATTGTCACTAATGCCAATCATTGGTCGCGAATTTCAAGTAATACGCTCGGAACGCCATCTTGTAACATTTTGAAATAGATCTAACTACGATGCAATGTGGTTTGGTTTCCTACGCTTCTCTTTGAATTACCTTTTTGAGTATTCCCAGTCTAAAAATATAATATACATATTAGGTATGTATCACATACATTTGCACGTATGCTCGGCTATTTTTCCGTTCTATTCAGTTCTCTCTTCAGCGGTACTCACCGACTAGTATGCAGGTGAAGACGGCGAGCGCGTCGTGCGCGGCGGCGTCGTGCAGGTCGCGGTGGTGCAGCAGGTCGGGGTAGAGCGGCGGCGGCGCGGCGTGCGGCGCCGTGCCGGCCGGGTAGTGCTGCGCGCCGCACAGCGCCACCAGCGCGCCCAGCCACTCGGCCGCCAGCCCGCTGCACCACGCCGTCATCTCCGCGCACACCACGCCCAGCTCGTTCACTCTGGAGCGAGCATAGCCAACAGGGGGGGTCTAAACTAGCCGAATTAAGCAATTCCCCTAAAGCATTTCATCTAATGAATTCCGAGCAGAATGAATTGTAAAAAGTTGCTCTCCAGTAACTTCTAAGGAATCTGCTAGTTGAATTTATGCAATTTATTTGTAATCGACCATTTTACGACTTTCTATAGAAAATTGACAAACGAATTAATTCCGTAACAGAATCATTTGCACAATCATAATATGAATTGGCGCTTACGTGACCGTTCTACGATTTGAATCATGAATCATCATAGGATCTTAAATATGCAGAATTGCTAAACGCGACCATTTTAGCCCCCCTGGTTAGCGCGTTAGGCGCATACTGCCAGAGTCAAAGCGGAGTCGAGGCGGCGGCGTGATAGAAGAGTCAAGTCGAAGGCCGCGCCGGTCTGCGCCACGCCTCCGGCTCGACCCTGCCCCGACTCCACCTCGACTCTGGCAGTGTGCGCTGGCCAATTCGATTATATCGAAAGGCTAGAAGAGGCGTGCCTCCGCCTCGACGCCGCGGCCGCCTCGGCTCGTTTCTGTGTGCGTTTCGCCTTACGATCGCACGCGTGATAAGTACAAGGGCATGGGTTCTCGATTCTTCTTGTTAATTTTGTTTATTTACAATAATAACTGCGTGCACAATAAAGAGTTTCTATCTATTCATCTATCTAATAAGCTTGAGTGAAGGAAAAAAACATCATATAAGTTCAACAGCGTTTTTAAAAGTAGCTATTATATTATAATATTTAGTAGCCTGCTTTGACAAATTTCAGCTACAACATAGCATTAAATACTTACATTCAACTGCATCTTCGATTAACATCAGGTTAGATAGCAGTCAAACGCAATCATGCAATTAATAAATTTAAAAAAAAAACTCACCGATCGTTGTCGACTTCTCTACAAACGGCGAGCATCGCCGAACACACAAAGCTGTATCTATTCGCTGGAGATTCGGCCACCGACCGCGCCCAACCTATTTCTATTTTTCCTGCAATAAAATTATCACTTTCATCTATGTTGCTAAAATATTAAAGTTGTCTTTCATCTATATTACTAAAATATCCAAGTTGCCTTTATGGTAAAATTGAAATAAAAAATACACTAATATTATAAATGCGAAAGTTATAAGTATAGCAGCCACATGGCTGAAGGGATTTGAATGAAACTCGGAATGGAGACAGCTTATTTCCCGGAATAACATATAGGCTACTTTTTATCATCATCATTATCAGCAGTTTTCGTCATCACGCGGGTGAAACCGCGGGGCACAGCTAGTGTACAAAAAATGTTGAGTACGTCTGTAATTGTCTTTGGACCTGGGTATGTCCTAAAACTGCACCCAGAACTACCGGAGGACGGACAGCAGCGCCCTCTCGGTTAACAGTGGTGAGCATTTTACGATCACCAAGCCGCCTGCCAAGCGTGGGGATTATGGCAACCCCCTATTAAGGGAGAGGCCTTCGTCCAGCAGTGGACGTTTTCTGGCTGACAACGTAACGTCTGTAAATTTGACGATAAAGGAATGGAACAACCTGCCGGTTTCCTAGTAGTCCAGGACTTCGTTTTGTCTGGAGAGATATACAATCTAAACTTTTTCAAGGTTTTAGTAAATAGATATCTTATAAGTCTGTATGCTTCATCCACAGCCGTATCGACGCTTATTAAAATCGAGTTGATATAGATAAGTAAATATTCGTCGTCGTCGTCGTCGTCAGCCATAAAACGTCCACTGCTGGACGAAGGCCTCCCCCTTAATAGAGGGGTGTAAGTAAATATTACATACAAGAAAACAAACATCAAAAAAAATATGCTATAAACATCAAACAATTATGGGACCACTTCGAGAGAATATCCTTTTAAACAAAATATTATGATCGGTATCGGAATCGGTTTACTATTGCAGGAGAAATTGGTGAACGTACATAAAATATATATAAAAAAATACACACAGTCAAACATAGAACTTCCTTCTTTTTGAAGTCACTTTAAAATAGCTTACCTTTACGAGGATGAGTGAAGAACTCGCTTAAAAACTGCGGATTGTAAGAGTATTGCGAAGGTATTGGCTGAAGCGGAGAGTAGAGAGCTTGTCTGTGAAAAGAAAAGCAAGTCAGTCGACAACAACACACAACTCGATCGGAAAGGTTTCCGGTCGGATTCACATTCTCCGTCTCTGTCATCCTGAATATAGATGAATGAGAGGGATAATGTGAATCCGAACAGGGGTACTGAAAGGGGGCGTGTTACAACAAGGGGCGGAGTTGGACCATGTTGCAACGTCATCTGCCGGTAGAACCAGTGAACAAGACAGCACTACTGATTTGATTTACTATACAATCTATAACAAAAAGGTTCAACAATACTGAAGGGTATGTATGTACTCATTATTATGAACAACTTTTACTATGGGGCCAAATCCGAAAAAAATCTTCTGTTCCATACATTTTGTCTGAGGTCAATGAACTTTTTGTATGGAAAAGCCTATTTTTTTATTTCATTTTTATTTTTATTTCAAGGTTGACCCCATAGTAAAAGTTGTTCATAATGATGAGTACATACTTAAACTTCAGTATCGTTGAACCTTTTTGTTACAGATTGTAAAGCTAAACTATCCACATAGTGTGAGCCATCACGGTTGCCCGCTGTAGGTGAAGACACGCTTCGGTCCACATCTGTCTTTGGATATATGTATATATATATATAATAAGCGTTTCCTCACGATGTTGTCCTTCACCGAAAAACCAGTGGGTCTCATTATTTAAAATGTACTCACGATTATTGGTTCGGGACGGACGTAAGGCGCATACCGCACTGTTAGAATCAAGACGCTGCCACCCAGCTGGAGACATGGTAGAAGAGTCAAAGCAGATGTGGTTTGAGTATAGCTTAGTAGTCTACGCCCAAAAACGAAGTTACAAAATCGCGGCGCACAACGCCCCGCGCCGCGCCGCCACCTCGACCCCGCCCCTTACGCCGCCTCTATATTGCTGTGGATCTTGCAGGGTGTGCTGACCAATTCGAATGTATACAAAAGCTAGAAAAGGCGAGTCTCCACCCCGACGCCACTTCTACTCTTCATTCTGTGTGCGATGCGCCTTAAACCCACAAAATTTCAGGAATACGAAGAGCGTCGTCGCAAACGCCGTTCGTCTCTAGTAGTAGCGCACCTGATGCGTGGGTACGCGTTGGCGAAGTTGTCCGCGTGCGGCGCGTGGCAGAGATGCGCGGCCGCCTTGTAGAGGTCGTGCAGCTGGGCCAGCACGCAGCGCTCCGCCGAGCCGCAGTCGCCGGGGTTCACCACGTGCTTCACCAGCCGGCACAGCTGCTCGAACACCGCCGACGTCTGCTCCACGCACACTGGAATGTATGTAGTTGCTTAACGGCGCCATATTTCTCGGGAAGCAGCGTCTATCGGCCCTGAGTACGTCCTAAAACTGCATCCAGAACCACCGGAGGACGGGCAGCAGCACCCTCTCGGTTAATGGTGGTGAAGAGTCCGAGATCCCCAAGCTGCCTGCCAAGCGCGGCGATTACGGCAACACACTATGCCAGCGGCTAGAGGCTCGCTCCGTTGCTTCAAGAAGTTAGGTTGGCTCGGGTACTCTGGAGGAAAATACTCAATACACCCCAAGCGGGACGTCAGTGCAGGGCTCATCGCTCCCACGTATAATAAGAATAAGAATGGCAACCCCTTCCCCCCTAGGAGGCCTTCGTTCAGCAGTGGACATTTTCTGGCTTATGATGATGAGGATACCCAGTACTCCGTCTCATTTGTAGAAGGTATTTGATTTAGGTATCACTGCAGTACCAGGTATATTGCTACCAGGTACAGTCATTTGCTGCTCAAAAAATGGGAACCCTGTATTATTTTTGTGATTTAAAAAAAAACGCGCCACTTACTCTAACCGAAAGTGGTGTGGAAATTCAGTTTTTTGGCCATAACACGACTTACTAGCATTCGTACGCTACAAGTATTTTACCAAAAAAAAGGGTATTACACAAATCATAGGACATTTTCTCCGGTACTGCTAGCGATATTACAGGTTTTATGAGGCTCACAGTCTAATGGTTCAAATGAGCGCCAACGCAGTAATGATCTGAACAAACTTGTATCAACCGACTTCAAAAAAGGAGGTTCTCAATTCGACTGTATGTTTTTTTTTGTATGTATGTTACGCGATTACTCCGCCAATTATGAATTGATATGGAGGTTTTTATGCGTTTGGTAGGTGATCATTCAGAGATGGTCCCATATAAATTTTATCGAAATTGGTTCAGTAGTTTGGTTTTTAAATCAAAATTATTGGAATAATTCAAAATAACTGGAAATATGAAGATGTCATCCAGGTAGTCGAAATTGAAGTCGGTTTTTTAAAAAGCGTATTATTACTGTTGAATTGCAAACTCACTGCTCGATGCTGTTCCCACAAAAACTATAAATCCTGTTGACTGCTCGTTCGACTTCCCCTCATACGAAAATGAGTAGTTTAAATACCACTGGTAGCCACTGCGAGTACGTCATTATCTCATTGTATTTCATAACTCAGATTGCGTCATCCCAGTGATTGGCCAATCGCAAGCATAGAACGTTACCTCGCCCCCTGCCCGCAACGGTGAGTCGTGTTTGTAGGAGAAATTATGTTCACGAGCCATCAACAGACTATAAATATATAGTTTTGGCGGGAACACGGAAAAATCTTGTCGCTGCATTCTATTATTTTCTTTAACTAGTGTTATAAATTAAAAATTAAATTAAATAAAATCGCGAATTAATGATTAAATATGGTGGTGTTTTATTAATTGAGTATGGAATTACATACACAAGTGTGGGCAAGTGATATAATGTGGTGAAACATGTATTTTTGCGTTGTTTTCAAAACTCCCTAAAAGCTCATAGTAAAGTCACCAGAACTTTACTATGACTTGGACTCGACTTTGACTAATATTGTGTGAACGAGATTGAGTGCGAGATTGTGTTAACTGTGATTTTATGACATATTTGACTTGATAATACCACATAAAAATGAACATTCATATACTTGACTCTGGCAGAATGCACAACGTGCGATGCCAATAACAAAGGAAAAAAAACTATATTATAAAGTAGTCTTACACAAAAGGCACGAGTGGTATCTCCGGAGCGCTCCGACGGTGTACAGCGCTAACGCTGACGCGTAAGCGTGCGGCGCCGCGAGCCCGCTGCTCGGCGCGCCGCGGCTGGACAGCGCTGTTTCCACCTCCGACAGCTCTTTTAGAATCTGAAACAAATGATTTATTCAGTATGGATCTCCTTATTTCACACACCCTTTTGTGGATGTCTTGTTATATTTTTTCATTCATGTAAAGTGCAAAATAAAAATCGAAGAAATTCATAAACTTAAAAAAATAGGAGCAGGTAATCGTGCGTAATTTATCTGTTGTTAAATTGTGCGCACTTCTCGTGTGTTAAATTATCTCCCCATTATATTATCGTAATATTAGAGCTTTAGAGCGTACCCCATCTCGCCTTTTTTATTTAATTCAATGGATAGGTTATGTTTGGTAATTTTCAATAATTAACCAGTTTATGAGAGAAACGAACATCTGTTAAATAACGCTGGAGATTACAGACTTAAAGCTCGCGCGTACTACAGCCACGGCAAGCCGCAGCGCATCGCGTTGCTGAATAAAAAAGTGTAATACGACTGGCTTATAGAGTGAAATGGTTCATACAAAATGTGACGCAATGCCCTATAAGGTCCATAGCCGTACTCTTCCGATAATTACTTACCACCCAAAAACGTCCACTGCAGGACGACGCCTCCCCCTTAATAGGGAGGGGTTGCCATAATCCACACGCTTGGCAGGCGGCTTGGGGATCGCAGAATGATCACCACCGTTAACCGAGTGGTCGTTGCTGCCCGACCTCCGGTGGTTCTGAATGCAGTTTTAGGACAAACCAGGTCCAACGGTCTTCCGATTATTACCTGTATGCATGTCTCGATAAGTCCATGTACATTGAGTGCAATTTCCATCAAATCCAGTACGAATGCCACGTGCTCGGCCTGCGGCAAGTAAGTGGTAGCTCCCGCCGCGTACGCCGCTAGGGTTTCACAAACGGCCCCGCCTACCGCCCAGGATACCGCACCTTGTTCGTACATCGACATCGCCTGCAATAAAGGTCACATTTGAATAGCATGTCTTTTAATAGTTGATAGTTACAGTTTGACAAACGAATTTGAACCATTCCAAGAGCCAAGAGCTAAATTTATCTTTCCAAATGGCCAAATGACATGATTATAATTTTCACGGACTATCTTTATCTCTACCTAAATTTCTTACGTGATGTGTAAAACCGTGGTTATTTATTCGCATGGATACACACTTCCGTAACGAGAAGCACTACTACTTACTGCGCTACTTTTCGTTTCCACGGGCATAATATTAATCATGTACCGCGACACGAACTTTCTGAATTCGTCATTATTCACATCGTCATTGTCCAAATTTGTCCTCGACAATAATGGTCGCAAATGTAATTTAAAACAGGAATGAATATGTAATCTAATCATAATGCTAGGGCTTCACCTGCGTGACGCTTTAAGTCTAGTTATCGAAAAAATTAACGTGCACTGTATGATGTATTATACAATGCGCTACATGGGTGGCCACACTATCATTTGACGTTGATTATCGGCTAACGTCTAACGACGTTATTAATGCCACTAGCCTATTAGCGAGCTAAAGCCCGGCCATATCTGCGTACTGTATAAATACCGCGCTAAATAATGGCATTACACGCAGGTGAAGCCGCAGCATAAGAGAGACTACTAATAAGAAGAATACACTAATTGCCTCTTCGTGTGCTTCCAAACAATATTAATAATAATTTTAATTTGAAAGACATTGAAGTTGATTTGTTTAAAGTTTACGGTTACAATAAATAGCTCTAATGGCTACCTACTAAATAGCCGGAAGACGAAGCGTAGTAATAAAATTAGTATGCACATGAAAATCTATAAAAATAATAAAATAAAAGTTGTCATTCGTCATTGTTATTTACACATAGTCATTGTCCAAGCCAAGTCAATCAAATATCTTGTAAAATACATGTTTTTTTCAATGCCTCATTTATTAAACTTTTTTTAGAGACAGAACTACAATATAAACCACTTATAGAAACTTTTTACTAGGGTTTTTATGCATACAATTTTTTCTTAACAAGAATAACAATTTGAGTAGATTCACCTTAGCAATGCATTCGATTATTGTATAAATACCTGAAATTTTGCAGTCACCGCTTCGAAATTGAATTCACTACGAGAGTGCTTTTTTATTTTTCCTCCTTCCGCGACGTCTATGGAGAATTTCTTCGAGAAGAGTTTGCAGATTTCTGGAAACAAAATAAAAACAGATAGATAATTTTTATCGCTCGTTGGGTTAACGGGTCCAGTAGAATCCTACCACTAAAAAATTTAAGTATATTAAGGGTTTAACATTACATTAAGAATATTTTTGGAAGTGTGTTAAGTTGACCTTTAATGTAGTTGATTTTAGGTCTTTTTCACTTTTGTACCTTTGGTCATCTTCTTGACGGCGTGTTTAGCGTCGTCCCTGGGGCGTCCGACGCCGTACAGCAGGATGTGCCTCTGGTTGGCGTCGTGCGGGGTGTGCTCCGCCTCCGCGGGGGGCAGGGGGAAGTGCATCGTGTAGTGGTAGTGCCGCGACATGGCCGTCGGCGTCGTGATGCCGCAAGCGCTAGACGGGCCTGCGCTCGTCGTGCGGATACCTGCCATATGATAGAGATGGTCGCTGTATACGTAAGTGATAAGGGTGTCTATAATGTACAACATTATATTTGCCGACACAATAACGTACTGCATAATAATGCACAGCATATTAATTGGTGTACATGCACATCGAATATCATGCTGTACAATCCATGTCGTACAATACTGGCCGTCCATTATCGGCTCGTGTCTATAAAGTACGGCCCTATATTGTACAGCCAATAATCCGAGTAAATTTCTCAAATTGACATTTTAAAAAAAATAACCTGAACCTAACTGCAAAACAAAAAACAAACAAAAAAACAACAAACAAGAAAAGGAAGGTTCCTTATTTTTTATACAAATAAGGAATTCGTGTACTTGTACATCAAATATCAGTCTGTACAAAATTGGGGTGTGCATTATTGAGCGGAGCTGATAATGTACGGCATGATATTGCACGACACGATATTACACAGCATGATATTCGATGTATATGTACACCAATTATCATGCTGTGCATTATTATGCCGTACAATATCATGCCGTACATTATCTGTGTCGTACATTATTGCCTCCCAGTGATAATATCCCGGACGGGACGGCGACGTGACGTGGGTCGTCATAATTTTGTTTCTCATATGCCGTCCCGTCCCGTCCATTATCTCGTCACGTGTATTTTATAACTATGTTTTTTATGTGCAAAGATGACAAGAAATCGTCCCGTTCCGTCCGGCGCGACATAAAACACGTTACTTATGCAGACACCTTTAAAACGATACGGCGTGACTTTTTTTATATTTTGCCATAATCCATGAAATCATAACCGGTAGGTTTAGATCAAACTACAAATATTTATTTAAGTTACCTGGTACAGACATTGGGCCCATAGCCATCGACGGAATGCCTGGAATGCCCATGCTGCTTGGTCCCATCATTGGAGAATTTACACTGAAAAAAATAAACACTATAAATGTTTCATTTACTTCTAAATAGTAGATTACTCGCCTAGGGAGCAAAAGTTAAGAATGCCTCAGATCTCATGCATAGGCCCGAGGCGAAGCCGAAGATGACAAACATGAGGCTGAGGCTTCTTTACTTGCTCTCGTGGTGTGTATACGACTTTACGTGCCGCTGCGGATAGGAAATGGTTGGGTGGTAAAGTAACCACTTTAGCCCCGCAGGCACGTTAAATTACTTGCTTTTGAGTATGAGCATATTGTTTTTATGGTTATACCGAACTAGCCCGTTGTACCACAGTACTTATTTTTGAATTATCTATCATAAACATTTGTACAGCATTAAAAGAATATGAAAATATCACCTGTGCGAAGGTTCCCCTGGGTCTTTAGGACTGTCAGGCGCGTCCATAGAGTTCTGTTGGTCTTCTTTGATATGTTGCAAAAGTTTGTCCAAATCGTCATCTATTTTGGAATCGTCCATGTCCATCCTCACATTTTCCTACAAAGGCAAAAAAGTAACAGTTTTACAAACTATACTGTTTAACTTTAATTTTATGGTCATTGAATGGTGCCATTTTTTTATGCATTAATGTAATGCGTCGCCAATCGTCTGATTTTAATGCTCAGACAAGTTGCGCAAAAATTTCAACCACAATTTTGTAAAATTGTATTGTAGTGTTAATATTGCAGAGCCCGCCCGGAGGAAGTACCAGTTACTTTGCCAGTAACTCAACCGCCAAGCAGTGGTGTACAATCACATTATCGGGTTTCGGGTTGAAGGTCAACGTTACAAAAAAAAACTATAATAATAATGTTTATTTGAGACTATGAAATGACATAATGCTTATGAAGTATGTAAGTACTAATATTTCTAAAAATATAAGTTACTTTTAAATGATGAAGATAGTACACACTCCGTGGGGTAGCCCTGAATCCCACACTAGGGGAGTCCTGTGTCGTGAGATTCAGTGCCTTCCTTGTTAACTACTATGCAGTTATATTATAACTATGTCCGTATTTACAGAGTAAAAAGTAGGTATCAGAGGTTGTATTTAGGTATCAACTTTTTTTAACACTTATTTTGCAAATAAGCACTAATGACCCGGAAGTACTCCGTGACGGGGGGTGTAAACAGAGAAATCTTCTTTAACAGGTTTTAAAATTGGAGGGGGCGCAGCCCCACTTGTTTTATTTTAGGGGGGCATTTGGCCCCCTCTGCCCCCACTTCCGCGGCCGCTGATTAATGCGCCCATTAAAACACTGCATAAATAAGCTAATAAATTACTGGGCATGAAGAGATTTGACATCACATAAATGTCAAAGTAGCGGCGCAGGATGTTTTGTTCTTAAGTTTACTACTGTTATGGACACTTTACGACCAGGCGAACGTCTCGCTCACCTCGTCACTCCATAGCATTAAAAAAAAACTCACGTAACAATTTAAACTAATGAGCGTCAATGCAGTAATGCCCTGGTCTTAGTTGTTACTTAAAATTATAAGTAACGCTGCAACCAGGAGAGCGTCGCATCCGTCTCATTACTCGTTACCACAAACAAGCAAATCAATAAAATAAAAAAACGGTTTCGTCATCAGAACTATAAAAAGCTGTACCAGAAAGAGTAGAAATTAAATAAAATGGAAATAAAAGTTTTCCATACAAAATATTATTCAGTGTTGCCAAGTTATAAGCCATTTTTAAGAGTTGTCTACTCTTTCTGGTACGGCTTATACAGCTGTGAACCAAATATCAGATCAATCTGTCAACGGGAAGGGAGTAAAATTTAAATCACTAAATTTGAACCAAAAAACAACAGCAAACAGGGCTAGCTAAATAAAGCCGTTTAAAAATATAGCGCCAACCTCCATTTTAGGCTTGAGATCGATGCCCGCGAAGATGTCGTCGTCGATGTTGTGGTTAGTTCCGGCATTGCTCGCGGGCGGCGCCACCGAGTGCGGCCCGCCAGTCGACGTCGGCTCCGTCGGGGATATCAAATCACCTGAGTAGCAAAACACAATCTGTACCCCTAGCACAGAAACAGTCGAACAATACGTAGTACACATTCAATAGGAATATTTGATTTGTGTAAACTATGTGATTGATTCAGGCGTTACTTTGCGGAAGTCCATTTTTACCAACATTGATTGGTTTTTGTTTTTGTTATTTTTTTCTGTTCTAAAGGATTAAGGGTGATATAATTAATTTTGTTTTATTACTTATTGGTCATATTATTTTTGTATGTTAATAATTATTATCAATTTACAGCTTAATCATCATTATTTTGTTTCAGAAAAATATTACAGTGAAACAGCTTAAAATCATTAATTGTTTTCAGAATTTATTAATAACTAGCGGTCGCCCGCGACTTCGTACAGAACAAATTCGGCGCACTCCCAAAATTCTCCACTCCCCCCCCCCACCACGTCCGTAGAGATTTGGCGGATTAAAATTTATTCTCCAGCAGGGATAGCTTACGCCTCGCGACAAAATGTTGTCAAGTCTTTCAGGCGAAAGCGAGACAGACTTATACAGTCGTAACCTTGTCCTTTCCTTTCATGAGAGTTAGAATAGAGAAGATTTTGTCACGATCCGCAGGCCTGCAGGATAAATAGAATATAAGAAGAAAAAGAACTAGAATATCTATCGATTATTATTCAACTTACCTCTAGAGATGAGCGTGCACATATAAGCGTCATGTGAGAACACGTCCCGCCGAATCAGTTCGCCGAATAGATGCACCAAGTTCGCGAAATGTTGCCTGTTGCCAAGTGGAGCGTTTGGACTCTCGTCTAAGCACAGAAAGATATAAATTAAGACGAGAGAGAATTAAAAAAAACACACACACGCACCCGTACCGACCAGTGCTTTTTTCAGGTATTTGCCCGGAGGGGCGAAGCCCCCCGGAGTAGCTCTAGCGCCACCCCCGGGAAGAAGGTCTACTTTACGGCCATACACCCTGAGATTTCAACAACATTTGACAATTTGGTTTCTTTTTGTTGAAACTTTCTGTTATTTTACTGCCTGATAGTATTCGTCTCTTCCTTAAAATATTAATAACTAAATAGAATGTATAATGATTATGTACAATTTTTTATTTTTTTATTTACTCCTCCTCCACGAACCTGTTAAACGGCAAAAAACCTCTTCTCTGGAGCAAATTGTCTAAAAGAAACACTGGTAACGACAAACTGTCCCGTTTGTAATATTAGTGTGATTTACGGACATAATAATTAACAACATATACAATTTTGGTTTCAAATGAAATAAATTAGGTAATAATGTCACTATATCCTTGAACAATAGACAATAAAAAATATATAAATATAATAAAGATACCACATCAATAACGGTAAAAATAACGGTTAATATTCACCTAAAACCGGAGCATCGTTGTCGAGGAAGCGCAATAGAAGACTCTGGAAGATAGGCGGCCCATTATAAGCCCCGGCGCCAGAACTTATTGACTCTTTGTCATCTGAGCCTGTCGAAGATATTGTGGTATAAGACAACCCGACACATAACCCTACTGAGCCCCAATCCTATTGAGCCTCTTTAGAAGATTTCCCAACAAAAAGTATATAACAAGAAATGTAATTAAATAATAGTACATTATGACACAGGTGTGCTATGTTGGTCATTACACTAGAGGCGGTATTATGTGCGCGAGCCGCAGGCGAGCGCGATAAGGAAGCCGAGAGTATATTGAAACATAGCACAAGAGTTTCATACGACTGTTTTCATCACACTTGCGAGGAAAAAACATACTTTTTTTGATAATAATTAACCACACAGAGAAAACATCAACAAAAATTTGCGGAAAATGGCGCCCAACCAGCAATGCGCGCGCAGGTTGACATTTACTTCAGCAGCATAATAACTCTTTGTTGGTATTACAAAAAAACTGTAAGTATTACCCGGCTATATTAAGAGTGCTTCGTATACATACGTCTAATTAATTGGTTAATTTCTTGATATTGATTGTTACAATTATTAGAATATTAGAAACGCATGATATTATTTTAAGTTTCGACATTATTGTATGTTCACAATGAACTAAACTGTTGATACTAGGTAGCAGTTACCATTAATTAAGACTTATGTTACACAGTTAATTACAATAAATATAATCTGAATCTAATTGCAGTCACGTACAAACTTGAGTTTACCGGGGTATACCTATTATAGCACAAGTGCCGTAATGTAAAGTAAACAGCACGCGTGCGTAATAGCTTGGATTATGAGCCTAAAACCGATGCAATAAGATCCACTTTACGAGCAAGTGTGATGATAAAAGTATACGAGGGCTGCACTAAAAGTATCGGGAATGGAATATTTCCACTGTTTCTGTCATATTAAAATCTTTTTAATTGAAAACTCCTTGGTTTTAAAAATCGAATACCATTTATTTATTTAAAAAAATATTCTCGGTCTTGTCACAAGGTTTTGTCAAACTTGTTTAGTCGTTGAGAAAATGGAATTGACTCGAGAAAATTCAAGAGCGATGATTTATTATGACTTTCGAAGTGGTTTAACACAAAAACAGTGTGTTGACCGGATGATTTCTGCATTTGGTGATAAAGCCCCATCCAAAACCACAATTTATCGCTGGTTTGCTGAATTTCAACGTGGACGTGTCAAGCTCAGTGATGATCCCCGTCAAGGTCGTCCAAAAACTGCAGTCACCCAAGAAAACGTTGATGCTGTGCGTAAGCTGATTGAGGAAGATCGACATGTGACATACCGCGAAATTCAGGCAACTTTAGACATTGGCATGAGTCAAATACAAATAATCTGGCATGAAAAATTAGGTGTAAAAAAGTTGTTTTCCCGATGGATACCGCATTCGCTCTGTGAAGAGCAAAAAGCGGCTCGCGTTACTTGGTGCGTCAGAACTCTCGAAAGATTCCACGCAGGATCCTCAAATGCTGTATACAACATCGTATCAGGTGACGAATCCTGGATATACGCGTACGAACCCGAAACAAAAAACCAGTCACGAGTTTGGGTGTTCGAAAATGAGTTAAAGCCAACAAAAATTGTTCGTTCACGGAGTGTTGCAAAAAAAATGGTGGCCACGTTTGTCTCCAAAACCGGCCATGTTACGACTATTCCTCTTGAGGGACAAAGAACGGTTAATGCAGAATGGTATGCTAGCATTTGTTTGCCACAGGTCGTTTCTGAACTCCGTAAAGAGAACTGCAACCGCCGCATCATCCTCCATCACGACAATGCGAGTTCTCACACCGCGCACAGAACAAAAGAGTTTTTAGAGCAAGAAAACATAGAATTATTGGACCATCCGCCGTACAGCCCCGACCTAAGCCCTAATGATTTCTATACTTTCCCTAAAATAAAGAATAAATTGCGTGGACAGAGATTTTCATCACCTGAAGAAGCTGTGGACGCCTACAAAACGGCCATTTTGGAGACCCCAACTTCCGAATGGAATGGTTGCTTCAATGATTGGTTCCATCGTATGGAAAAATGTGTCAAATTTCGCGGAGAATACTTCGAAAAGCAATAAATATATTTTTAAATAGTAATGTTGTGTCACTTCCTTGATTCCCGAAATTTTCAGTGCCGCCCTCGTACTTTGAGAGTCTTGTTCTTGATATGTTTTCTGCGTACCTTGTGCGTGGTGGTCGTGGTGTGCGTGCTGCTGGCGCAGGTCGAGCAGCGCGGCGGCGGCTTGCGCGCGGTGCTCGCCCCACCGCGCACCGCACACCGCCCACTCGCACAGCACCCGCACCACTGCGTACGAACACGCCCACTCCTGCGCACAACCATTAACGCCATTCTTCAAGCGTGTGCACAATGAAATGACAATAAAACCTAAACTGATGAATGATAACTGTCGTGGCCAAAATGTTTTTTTTATATATTTATATAACACCCTTCCTTGTGACAATCGGGCATATACTATGTGTTTAATTTATTAAATATAGCAGAATAAGTGGTGACCGAATCTGATATTTACATCGAAGTAATAATTAAAATCGGCTGTTAAGGTTCTGAGATATAAGGTACAAAAGTTTTTGGAAGGACATTAATCTGTCCCATTCTAGCAAAATACGTGCTAGTATAGAATTTGTTAGTAATCGCGTATTTGACAAAATTTGATGCGATATTGCGCTCTTTGTCTAACATGAAACTAAAATGTTTATTTTCTTTATTTGTGCACATGTTTAAATTCTGTTTTCGACGACTGTTGCGACTCGGTTTTTTGTGAGTCAAAAAAAAAATGCATATTTCCTAATGTCAACTCAGCTGTTATTTCAACATTGTATGAACTAGGCCAAAATGTCACATTCCTTTACCACAACAGCGCACTCAAATCCCGACTTTTTTCCTTCACACAGTGAAAAATGAAGCTTGGTTTGCCGTGACTGACACCGGGAAAGCACTGTCAGAAATGAAATCTTTCGCGCCTATCAAGGACCGACAAGCACCGACACCGACAGACCGACAAGCTCCGACAGCTTAAAAGAACGTTATTCCGGCCAATGACGAGCGAGTTAAGATTGAACGACATTTCTATACGGAACATCTGTTTTTGTTTGCAAATTTAGGGTTGGCCCCAAAGTAAAAGTTGTTCACAATAAAGCGTACAATGACCCTTTCACCTTAGTAATACCGTTACGCGCAACGCCTTACAAACTAAATTAATAAAATTTGAGATGGACTTACGGGATCTTTGGTATCAACATTATCTTTGGACGGAGGCGTACAGTTGGCAAACACTTCTTTATACAGAGTGTCCAGATTGTTGTTAGGGTCCACGCGATCGAAGCAGTGGCGGTCTAGCGCTTCCAATACGGCTAACACGCGCGCTGTGAAACAACAACGTTTATGATTTCGGCGACAAACAATTATCAACCATAAGTATAGACAACTAGGTAGTATTTATTGAAATTGCGCGTGACCTTGCACAAATCACTGGCCTTTACGCAAAAGAAAATAAACAAATTAGATAAATAAATAGGGAACCCGACGCGTCCTCTTTCCAGCTACAGCGCGGCCGCACTACTGTAAAGATCGTATTCAGCTAGCGCGAAAGAGCGAGTTATTTGTGCTCAAAGTCACGAGCAGTTCCAGTACTACCTAGTTATTGTCAATACTTATAATGTATCAATATCACACCTTATATGTAAATGATATAAAGTAAAAAATGCCCAAAACCTTTTATATATTAGCTGTTTCCCTTTGATTTGATGTTTTCGTTTAATGGACTGTACCTTGTGAGCTGGTCTGCCATTTATCCGTGCACCATTTACTTTCAGCTTTTTTACTTCGGGCAGCTATTTCTAACTCTGCTTCGTATACCTAAAACAATTTTGATCTTAATCAGAACCCAATAAGTCTCTTTTAGATAAAATGTGTTTTATACCTTTTTAGTTTTCACAACGCTGCGCGGCACTGCCGTGTACCGTCGGCGTGCCTCCAACGGCTCATTGGAATAGTCGAGCTGACTTCGAATAAGTAGCTACATTTTTTTTTCTAAATCAACAAATCACTAAACAATCTTGTTGGCGTTATTCGTAATGCTTTAAAAAAACGCTTTAATTATGTAAATAATTAAGGAAAAAAATAAAACCTAAGAATCTAGTTAAAACCTATAAAGTCTTGCCAAAATATTTGTATGTTTATTAATAGCGTTGACGAAGTCACGAAGCACTGTAGAAGTTATTTAGCCGTGGCTAGTCTGAGTTGTCTCCTTTACTGATACGCCTCTTTCTTCTTTCCCTGTAAAGTTGTTTAAATGTCGAATTCGTAGAAACTATCTAACGTGCATCCTGTGACCAACCAAAAATAGTCGTGCCGGCGACCCTGCCAAAACTCGCCTATGTTGGTCAGCTCTACAAGACTGTCGAAGACAAAAAGCTCCTGGCATACCAAGAAGCTAATGACATGCTCAGTGACCGGAAAAACGGCCTCTATTCAAAATGTGCACATGATCCAAATTGACCATTCCTCACAACTTGCATTTCATCCGGTCTACTGGAGATTTAGTCTGTCCCTTTCATGCTGTCCGTTTCTCTTGCCATTTCGATGGGTTTCGTCTTTTTGTCATAGCGGGCGAATCGGCTTTCTGCTTTTAATTTAGCAGCGGTAAAGGGAAGTAGATAATCCGCTCTATATATAAAATGATATAGATCATCATCATCAATCCACCTTAGTCCTTGCTGGACATACGCTTCTCCAAATACAAGTCACTCAAACTCGACCCAATTTTAGGCGTTTTGTTCTACTTTGGCTACAATTGCCAGTTCCTGTTCTCTGCTAAGATACGGTTATCGGTTCTGTGTCATATGTGGTCGGCCATTCAATCTTGCGAATACGCTGAGCTGTGTCGGTGACTTTGGTTCTCTAGCGAATTACTTTGTTCTGGATACAATCCCTTAGGGAAACCTCAAGCATAGCGTTTCTCGTAACTTGCTGACCGACTTTGAACTTATGAACCACGCGTACAAGTATCATATTGTAGATAAGCATGCCAATTTTGGTAAAAGTTTAATTACCTTCTCTTCGTTTAACATCAAGCGAGATGGTAGTCATACGTAAGCTAATAAATCGCAAAATACACAATGTTTAAAAAACTGAGTGAAAATTAATCATTCATCTAACGGTAAGCTCACCTGTAATCGAATCTTACCATTCGTCTATGCTCTTCCGTGACCGGAGACTCCATATGAGGCATGGGTAAGGCGGACGGTGGTATTGGCAGCAGATCTAGGGGAGACCCTTGTAGGGAAGACCCACACCCTGACCACACCATCGAGGTGGGACATTGTATGCAGACAATCTGTAAAAAATCACTTAATGTGGTTGCTGATATGCAAAGGCATGTGTTGTGCATTGAAACTTCAATGGTCAATTGTGTTAACATAGTTAAGAAATCAGATATAACAAATATACTGGGACCTACCCTACAAATATAGTTTTTTACAAAAACGTTAAGCATGGACGTCGACGACCACACAATTACAAACAGGGTTTGTCTGAAACAAAATCTCTTCCAGCGTCACGTTTACCATAAAGCATTATGCATGCGTCTAGCATAATAGTACAATATAATCATTAATCATGTATTCAGTAAAACTCAACACTGACCTGTAGTATCGTCGACAGCTGCATGATAACATCTCTGTGGTACGCGCAGTTCAAAATCTCAGCAAACCCGGACTGAACCGGATTCAAGGCCGCATTCAAGACTGTCGTCAAATTCGTCTTCACATCTCTAGGAGGCGACGCATTTGGCTCCTCCTTTACTTGCACCTCCATCGGTTGCTGCGGGTTAGGAGTGCCTAGGGAATGGTTCGGGTTGGGGGTACCTAGAGAATGGTTGGGATTAGGGGTACCTAAAGAGTGGTTCGGGTTAGGGGTTCCGATGGAGTGGTTCGGGTTAGGCGTGCCTTGGCTTTGGTCAGCAGGCGTGGAGGAACGTTTGATTTGGGATATGTTCGGTTTCACGTCGCCGTTGGTCTCGGGCGCTGGTGATGTGGGCGGAGCGAGTGATTCTAGAACAGAAACAAAAGACTGACTTCTGCGTCATAAAATGTAGTGAGTTTCTGAGGTAGAAAACAACAAGGAATGATATGCGTCAAGTCTTAGTTTATATAGGTTCAAAAATGTCTACATTCGTGTTCTACATAGAGTATACAAGTTCTTATAGACTGAGTGGCTAGGGACTACTCACGGAGTTAATATGACTGATATTAACACTGAGTGTAGTTGCTCACATCATAAGAGGTTCGAAAGTTTCTGTCATGGCTTGACAGTTACTGTTATAGAACAAACTATCTTCACCGATAATTCAACCCACCACAGTACTCTGTTGTAAATGCTATTCCCGGTCACCCATTCGATTTGTTGCTTAATTTGATCTTTTAGGAACAACTTCTCGATCTACATTTATCAAGAACCAATTTAAAATATAAGTTAAAAAAAGTAAGTTCGTATAGGCTGAGTGGCCAGCCCTAGTGTCAGAGTTAATGTGCCGCCCGAAGGCCTCTGACATGGCTGACGATTGTTGTTATAGAAACTAGAACAAAAAACCGGGAAAATATAAAAGTATAGACTGATTCAAACTTAATGGCGGCTGTGAAATGCGCTGCAAGCGAAACTTTGCGATTGTACGCACACCCCACGCTTAATTTTTGCTACTGCGCAGCGTCTCGCGCCTATGTTCACAGCCGCCATTAAGTTTCAATCAGCCTGTATTCATCCTCCAGTTCCAGAAATGCAGTTATCCTATTATGCTTTTGCTATCCAGTAACTCCATTCTAATCATAGGCTGCCTGGCATCTATCACACCAACTAATAGACGCCAAATACTAATTCTACTATATGTGGCGGTACTAATAGATGCCAAATTAAAACATGGCCTCTGAACTAAATCGACTGGGATTTATAAGTTAGGTAGAGCATTTAGGAACATTTAGGTAGGTAAACATTATCTTGAGATATTTTTAAGCCCTTTCTATCGATCAATAGATAACTATAATGTTAACGTGCAGCTATATAGTTTTGCATGTTTTTCTATTGTTTTGTTATACTTAAATTTACTTGTTTTTTTGTCATTATATTACTTACTTGCCTAATTTCCTTCTAACTTCAAAAAGGAAGAGCCTGGAGTCCACGACACAGGTCACCCTAGTGTGGGATCCAGTGCACACCGACAGATCATCTATTGTTTTTCCATATATATCTGTTACTGCTAAGGTGTTTCTATTTAGTGCTTAAGTTTTTTATAAAATATATATATTTTTTTTTTGTTTTATTCATACGGGAATACTCACGCTAAGCAGCTAAGCAGGACGCAGCTGCACGCGCGTCGGGCTCTGTTTTCACTCTTTGAAAAAGGTCACCGGATGTGATCGAAACTATAGTCGGAGTATCCGATTTAATTAAACGTGAGTATTCCCGTATGAATAAAACAAAAATGTGTCAAAACCACGTCAGTTTTCATAATAAAATTATCTTATCTTAACCTTAAGAGCTGGCCTATGCGTGTAAAAGGCTCGCACGTCGTGCCAACTACGGGTTGTGATATCATACCTTCTACTCTTTCAGTCTTGACAAAGGCAGCGGGTTGGTTGAGCGTTCGAAGTGTGGTATCGGACAGCATGGAACATATCGCGGCGGCTTTCTTCGCGCAAGAGGTGGCCAACCGCCGCGACAATCCTTCGCAGCAGACAAACTCGCCCATGTGCTGGAGTGTTAAGGGCAGGAATAATCTGGGAACATCAATAGTAACAGGAAATTTTAAACCGAAAGACATAGAGGACGATAGTAGAGACCGCATATAAACGCACAAAACTCGACACAAAAAAAAAAACGATTTTCTATTGTCAAATAATCAGACTAGATAAATAAATATTGAATGGACATTTTACACAGCGCCATCTAGCCCCAAACTAAGGAAATCTTTTACTATGGGATCCAGATAGCTGATAGAATACTGATATACTTATTTATTTTGTAAATACATACACACTCCAATTCGGAACACACACTATGCCGCTATCGGATGCCACAGGGAGGTCAGTCTGCAAACGAAACGCCTCTCGCGAAGACGTAATTTCACAAAGTTCGTGGCGTCTTGCACACGGCTTTAGGACAATTCTTAACACGCCATAAAAGTAGTAGAAGAGGCTAGTCCAGTATAATATGTCAATGTTATAAACCACAGTGGGCTGTTAGTATAATTATATGGGTGTTGGTACCTCAACAGTCCATCGTCAGGTGCCCTCTTGTCCAGCAGCTCGATGATCCAAGTAAGGAAGTCGTGCCGGTCCAGCAGACCTTCGTCCAGCATGTACTTGGCGAGCCGGCTGCAGTAGTTCCACAGCTTGAGAGCTTGACGCCAGTCCGTGCTCTCTGCCGCCGCTCCTAGAACTAGTGAACTACAATTTAAAAAAACCAAAAGAAGACTTGCTGTCATGAGTTTGATTCAACTCCACAACATTGTCGATTGTTTTAAATAGATAAAAGCAACTGAAATGGCGACTATCGCTTTGTCAAATTTATAAAGTTAGGAGCGAAGTAAAATTTTAGTGGGTTCATAATTATCAATTTATATTGAACTGGTCATAGATACAGTGCTCTTCAAAAATATATTATGATATAATAAAATAACTCTTTATTGTCACCACAAAAGAGTATTACAAGAATTTATCGTAGATAGGTGGATAATAATCATTGGTAAACAAACATCTTTAAGTTAAACCAGAACGTAAAAAAATATGTATACATAGTTATATTGTATTTAAAAAAAACAATAGTCGGTTGCCACAAATAGATAGTTTTCTAAATGTTACTGGCCAAAGAGCAAAGGTTTCGTTACGTTACTTGAAAATACCGCAACGACACAACACTAGCGCATAAGGTGGTCTTACTTATCACTACGAACAATCTCATTCTGGAAGCTTCAGGTGTGTGCATGTTTACAGATTTTAGAAAAAATTAAATATTATCTTTTATTTTTATTTTTAATGGTCAGGTAAATTTTGATTGGGTAGTATAATGGCAGTTTGTAGTACATACCACTGGAGTTTCCTGGGGAATGCATGGAAGTTGGGACAGTGTTGTTGGGAGTGGTGCCGCCAGGTGGGTTTCCTGAAGAACTGTGGTTTGGTGTGCCTTGACCTACAAAGTGTAACAATAATATTAACCAAGATTACAACAGTAATATTAATCAAGATTATAATAGTAATATTAAACAAGATTACAACAGTAATATTAAACAAGATTATAATAGTAATATTAAACAAGATTACAACAGTAATATTAAACAAGATTATAATAGTAATATTAAACAAGATTATAATAGTAATATTAAACAAGATTACAACAGTAATATTAAACAAGATTATAATAGTAATATTAAACAAGATTACAACAGTAATATTAAACAAGATTATAATAGTAATATTACACAAGATTACAACAGTAATATTAAATACGATTATAATAGTAATATTACACAAGATTACAACAGTAATATTAAACGTGATTACAATAGTAATATTAAACAAGATTACATCAGTAATATTAAACAAGATTATAATAGTAATATTAAACAAGATTATAATAGTAATATTAAACAAGATTACAACAGTAATATTAAACAACACTATTTAACAATATTAATTACAAGGATGAGCGAATATTGATAAACCAGACAAACTTTGTATTGCAAAGTGAGTTTGTATTGTTTGTGATTACAATTTAATTAATTAATGTAGTCACACTGACATTATAGATGCAAAAGTTTGTGTGTGTATATTAATTACTTCTTTATGCTGTAACTGTTCAACGGGCTTGGGTGTAATTCGGAATGGAAATAGTTTATATCCTGGATTAACACAGACTACTTTTTATCCCGGAAAAATATAAGGTTCCCAAAGGCCAGCAGGTGAAATCGAGCGGTATTTTATAAATAGATCTTTAACACAATTTATGATTGTACATTTAACTTCAGTTATAATACAATTTACACTTATTTTTTTACATACCTGACTGTGAAGGTGGGGTTTTATCAGGAACATTCCCAGGTACAGCACTTTGGTAATGTTCAGACAATTTTGGTATTTGGTCCTTCAGAAATTTTATTAATGTTGTAGTCCATTCTGGAATAAATATGCTGCCATTATAGAGGTTTAGATAACACATGGTACAACCTTGTTATATTTCATCAAGAATTTAAACAGTTTTTTTTACAGTCCTGGTTTCCAGTTTAACAGTTGTCATGAAAAGACCATATTAATGAACAGATTTATTTCGCAATTTATAAACAAAAGGATATTTTTATGTGTTTGATTATTTGTTGTTGATTGGCTAGGTATTTGAAGAGAGGTCATACAACATAGAGTGATAAAGTAGTTTTTTTTTTACTCGTGGTTGGCTCGCGTTTGACCGCATCTTGCCTGATGTAAAGCAACAATGCGCACGCTTACCTAGAAGGAACCTGTTTACTCTGGATTTGAAGACACCCATATTGTACGTTAAGGGAAACACAGACTCTGGCAGAGAATTCCACAACCTCGCTGTGCGAATAAAAAATGTGGAATCGAAATGCTTAGTGCGTACGTGGGGAATATCCACCATGACAGTATGGCGCTTAGGTAGCGTTTGTCTGTCCGTCCGGTAATAAAAAGGGGCAGGAATCAAGTTATGCAACTCCAGAGCACACAGTAGTTGAAGATGGCAAGCACACTGAGCCTAGATTGGGAACTAGCTCTTACACTATTCGATGCCTGGCATGGGATTTTCAACTGGGATTCAACGAAACTATTCAGACCAACACAAGAAAGTAGCAATATTATTTGGTTTCCTTGACATATCTCTTATCCAGTCAGTATATATCAGTATATCAGTATCCAGTTTAAGCTCCTTGTTTGGATGTCAATCTATATTCTGCATCATATGATCCAACCATGCTAGCAGCTGAGCTATCAGTGCAATAGAAGACAATTTAACTGCTTATAGACTATGCTTAATACCTGTAGTAGGGTCTGGTAGTTGCCGTTTCTTTATTTTAGCCTCTGACACAGCAACAGTATATGCTGAACTCAGCTTTATGAACCATGCCGCTCTTGGCATGGACACTTGGAACTCTGTTAGTGTTATAAATATTTCCTCTTTCTTGTTGAAGTTGGGGGCTTTCTTAGCCAGCTGTGAGAGAGGTTTGTTGCCTGAAAGTTAAATTTTCTATAGTAAAAATAGCTGAATAGTAACTGGTTTGATGTTTTTACATTAAATACAATACATATTTTTCCCATTCAAAAACATAATTGGACTAGCCTGTTTTAGCCATCACTAATAATTTTGACATATATGTAAGATGAAAGTAATTTTTGTACATTGTTTTAAAACAAACTAGATTTCGTCTCACATCACACACATAACAGCGGGAAGACGTCCACTGCTGGACAAAAGCCTCTCCCTTAATAGGAAAGGTTGGCTATAATCCCCAAGCTTGGCAGGCGGCTCGGGGATTGCAGATTGCTCACCACCATTAACTAAGAGGACGCTGCTGACCGTCCTCCGGCAATTCTGGATGCAGTTTGGGACATACCCAGATACAAGATTTTGTCTAAATTGATATTCATAAATGCAAAGCAATTTTATTGTTTTAATTATGAACGTGTAACACACCATAAACCATATAGAATTTTACACTTAGTGAAGTTTTTTTTATGACAGTATTTAAATATTACAGGCATTCAAAAAAGAAGGTTCTCAATTCGACTGTATGTTTCTTATGCTATTACTTCACCAATTATGAATTGATTTTGATGATATTTTTGTTTTGTTTGGTAGGTGGTCTCATATAAATTTTATCGAAATATGCTCAGGAGTTTGGTTTTTAAATCAAAATAACTGGAAAAAAGATGTCATCCAGGTAATTAAAATTGATGTCAGTTTTTTAAAGTGCTTGTGGAGTAGCCATTTCATACACATTTATTTGTTTTGTTTATTTTTTATTTATTAACCTTACCTGCCAAGTCTTTGAACCAGGTTTCAATCTGTGGTCTGGTGCGGGCAGTAGCTTGCCAGAAATTGTCTTTAGGATTGACTTGTTGCCTTTTCCTGCCACAGTCAGGCAGTGTATTCAGCTCTTCTTTCTTGGATAAAATTCCAGAGAAAAACTGTCCAATCTGGGAATATAGGAAGCATTTAAAGAATTATCTCACACACTCATTATTCACATTTATTTTTTGACAGATCCAGATTTAAAGATCTCTATTGTACAAAAGAAAAGGGTTAAGTCCAGCTGTATGATGATTTTTTGCTGAACTGGATATTAAAATCTAAGTACAAGAATAGATGCTTACTTTTGCGGCAGAATAGTTGAAATTTCGGGCTGTTCCAAACTCATCGCTGGACTGTGGAGTTGTGGAGAAGCCTTGCTTTACGTTCGTTGATGTGAGCTCGTCTTCTTTCTGTCTAGGCTCTTGCGGGTACACATCTGGGGGTCCCAACCTTGGCCTTTTTAAAGGCCGTTTCTCGTACATAATCCCCATAACTTCGGGATAAAGGGAAGTATCTGTTTCACAACATAAAACGGAAGGTCAATGTATCACAGTCACCGTTAAACAGCACCCATTTTTATCGACTTTTAACTTACCTTTCATTTAGAGGTTTCCATGAAAACACATGATAAGTTGTAAATCTGTAAATAAATAACAAACTAATAAAGAAATCAAAATATTTTGTTAAAATATAAAAATCGAGTCTAGGGCTAGAGAAAAGCAAAGCAACACACAAGCATATGTCAAAAAAAGACATCAAATTGACGTTAGTATTTGACATATATTTTTTTTAACAATCGATTTTGATCGTAGTCATATACGCAAGCTGGGTTTTGGCGGGAACACGGAAAAATCATGTCGTTGCATACTATTATTTTCTTAAACTAGTGTTTTTTCGCGAATTATGATTCAAAATGGTGGTGTTTTATTCATTGAGTGTTGAATTACGTGCATGAGTGTGGGCAAGTGATATAATGTGGTGGAGCATGTCTTTTCGTGTTGTTTCCAAATCTCCGTAGAAGCTCATAGTAAAGACGCCACAACTTTACTAGGGCATGACTTGGACTCGACTATGACTAACTTCGTGTGACTGACTGTGATTTCATGACATATTTGACTTGGTTTTAGTAAAAAACTTGCAAATTCATTAACGTGGCACTGGCAGAATGCACAACGTGCGATGCCAATAACTAAGAAATAAAAAAATTTACGCAAGCTGCCGGTTTTCGTTTTATTTCCTCATGAGAAGGTTATGGCGTCGCACTTGGTACATTTACTTATGTTTCCCAGTCGAACGAGACTTCTTAGTCACAGTTAAAATCTTACGCAGTAGGGCAGTAAATCACGGCCAAGTTCAATCATGCCCAGGCTAGGGTCGTGGCAACTTTTCTCCAAGCCTCTTCGTAGTTTTGTAAACAACATAAAAAGACATTACCACATTTTATCACCCCACATATATGCTCGAATAAAACACCACCATACAAAAACTTGAAAATAATGCATTGAGTCCTAAACCGAGTCGATATTATATTGCTGTAGTGGTCCCGCCAAAACTCCCGCTATTAGTTGCCGGCTCCCGCTAATAGCCGGTTTTTTTGGGTGTCTATACAGCCTTACCTAAAATAATCTCGATTCTCTTAGTCACTGCTTAAACTTCTCTGTCCTTTTCTAGCTCGTGCAACTTCACGTTAGAGAGAAGATGGCAGAGCATCTTAAGCAGTGACTAACGGTTGAAAAGTTTTTTAAAGTAAGGCCGATAATGTACAACATGATATTTGCCGACACGATCATGTGCGGCATAATAATGCACAGCATGATAATTGGTGTACATGTACATCGAATATCATGCTGTACAATCGATGTCGTACAATACTGGCTATCCATTATCGGATCGTGTCAATAAAGTACGGCCCTATATTGTACAGCCAATAATCCGAGCACATTTCTCAAATTGACATATAAAAAAAAACCTGAAATAACTGCTATAAAAATAAGGAATTCGTGTACTTGTACATCAAATATCAGTCTGTACAAAATCGGGGTGTGCATTATTGAGCCGAGCCGATACGGCATGATATTGCACGGCACCATATTGCACAGCATGATATTCGATGTACATGTACACTAATTATCATGCTGTGCATTATTATGCCGTACAATATCATGCCGTGCATTATCTGTGTCCTACATTAGGGGCCATCCATAAAGTACGTCACAAGTATTTCATGATTTTTAGACCCCTCCCCCCTCCTTGTCCACAGGTGGTCACATTTGTGAGACCCCCCCCCTGGTGTGACATCACAAATTTGCAATTTTACATCAATTTTTTTTAAATTAAAACAGCAGTTCCACAATCAGTTTCATTTCCATTCAAATTATTTTTTCATCATCATTTATATCATCCAAACAAAGAATTTCTCTGGCACGTCTAGCTTAATAATTTAATAATAATATAAATAATTTTATATTTCAAATTTCGCGATTCGATTTATTAAATTTGAAATGTGCTGTCACAAAACTAGGACCCCCCCCCCACCCCTTGTCACACCATGTCACATTTCGTCGACTCCCTCCCCCCCCTTTACATGTGACGTACTTTATGGATGGCACCTTATTGCCTCCCGTTTTTTTTGCCCATTCTTTTTTATTTAATCTGGCTTAAATGGGCAATTTGAATGCGACCACAAAGCTGCCCCTAGTCAATGCAACCAAGAGTAGAAAGTGCGCTGATTGCAGCTTAGCCCCCAAAACTTGGACCTTACACCCCAAAACTTGATTTTTTTTCAAAGGAGCGGTGTTTTAGCATGTTTATGTTGGCAAGTGATATGCCACTGAAGAGAGAAGGGTAGGACCTTCGCTTTTCTGTGGTAATATGCAATAAGACACGTATTTCTGTTTTATTTTCATACATAATGAGACTGGATCATAGGTTATTCTTACTTAATGTGAGTTTTTTTTTACGTTTTTCATATGATTTGAAACTTTGGAATCAAACGCTTTACAGAATCCATCAAGTGTAATATCCAAAAATGATGAGAATATTGCGTGCCAGTGCTGTCATTGTCATGGTCCTCATGTCATGTTGGTCAATGACTCAACGTCAAAGTCAAATTGCCGATGTCTCGATTGTATGTTTTTGTTTTCTTTCTTATACCTATTAATAACTCTAAACTCTGTAAAACTATTGTTGAATTTTGTTTGGGAAACTCCTTCGCTTCAGCAATAAAACCTTAAGAATGCCGCCTAAAAAAGAGCCTGCAAAAGGTGGCAAAGGTGCTGCTAAACCTGCAGGAGGAAAATCCGGAGACGCGAAAGGTTAGGATTATGATCTTCATCAATTTGCTAACTCGCTAAAAAGTTTCCTATATTTTCCTACCCGTGTTTGCAATTATTTTGTAATGACACCTTTTTATTTTTAACTTTCTAAGCTACCTAATTTTGAATTTAGATTCCGCTGCCAAAGAGAAAAAAGGCGGGACAGCTGTCAAGGTGCGTCACATTCTGTGCGAGAAACAGTCAAAATGTTTGGAAGCGTTAGAAAAATTGAAAGCTGGACAAAAATTTCCGGATGTAGCTGCAGCATATAGTGAAGATAAGGCACGGTCTGGGGGAGATCTGGGGTGGATGACCCGGGGTTCCATGGTGGGACCATTCCAGGATGCTGCATTTGCATTGCCAATATCATCTGTAACAAATCCTGTATATACTGACCCACCAGTGAAAACAAAGTTTGGATATCATATCATAATGGTGGAAGGAAAAAAATGAAGGAGATGGTATTTGAGTTTGAGTATTTCTGGGCGATTCTTTTGCTATTCATTATGGAACGAATATGTTGTCTACAAGAGCAGTTTGACAAGGACTTTGCCAATCTACCTGACCCTGAGAGGTCCAGTGAGTCCCTTAATATAAATATGGAAGATTTTTCATACAGAGAGTAAGATTTATAACATTCATTTAATTAACGTTCAGATCTTATTTAGAATCATGCTGGTTTCCATCGATATTGTCATAGTAAGAATGAGGCAATAAGCAATGCTTTGAATTTGAAGGAAATGTGTGGTGTGAGGCTCTTTATTTACCACACATCTTAACATCCAAACCAACTTGGAAATAGAGTCTTGTAGTTACATAATAAAAGCATCAGGCCTAAATCTGGAAAACGGCTACCAAGAATTTTAAAGCGAACTAAATTATTCAAATATTAATAGCAATTTAGGTTAATATTACTAAGTATCAAATCATTATTTCTTACAATTTAGATAAATAATTTGAAAATTTTTAAGAAATTGATTTTACTATTCAACATGTATCTCACTATTCCACATGTAGCTTTTCTGATCTATATCTACTATTTATACTTTACACATCCATTTGAAAGTAAAAGTTAATAATAAGTTTTACTAAACAAAAACATAGTCGGAATCTAAATGGTCAGTACCAAGTTACAAAAGAACTGACTAATTGTTTCTATTTCAGTCATGGCCTAAAAATGAGCTTCCTACGCCTCTGCCGTATCTCTCACATAACGATGCTATTGTCTCTTGTCTACTTCTGCAACATCTGTCTCTGGTTTGTAATGACTAAGAAAGCATCGCTCAAGACTTTCAGATACCGGTTTAGAGTTATGTTATGATTCCATAGCTGATAGGGTTTTTCGCATTAGCCCATAATGATAATGCCAATGCCTATTATACTTCTTAAATCTCACGCCACCTTACCCAACTCACTAGGGCTAACAATTTATTATTACATAAGGTCCTACTAAATTAAAAAAAATCCTTTGAATGTACATAAATTTCATTGTCTTATTTCTTACTAAAGGCTACAATTGTTTCGCATCATAAATGCAAAGTGCTCCTGTTGTATGTGATATCAGCATTGATTGACATCAGTGTTGATATCTGTGACGATCGTGATGCAGTATCTATTTATAAAGCAAAATGTGTTTTTTTTATACAATCTAGCGACGAGACGAGCAAGACGTTCACTTGGTGGTTAGCGTCACGCCTGCCACTAACAGTAACAGTGCCAGAATTGTGAACTTGCGAACACAATCCTGCGCGGCACTGCACTGCGCTCGTCACCCTGAGATATTAGATATTTAATCTCTTCATACCTAGTAATTTCTCTGGTAATATTGCCCTTCGAACCGGAACACATTCATGCTTGCACACTACTGCTTGGCGGTTAAATAACTGGCAAGGGTGTGGTACTTCCACAGGCGGACTCTGCAGTAGAGTCCTACCACTACAAAAGTTTAGTAGTAAATATACCGTATAAGAATATTTTGCCCGAGGACATCATGTTAGTATTGCATTAGTCTCATTATAGGCTAAAGCGAAACCCTAGAAAAACCAAGAACATACTACAAAAATGTACAAACTTTGAAAAAGTTAACATGGCTATGTTATAAGTGTGCATTTAAGCATTCACTAAAACAAGTATCATTATACAATCTGTAACAAAACGGTTCATCAGGACTGAAGGGTATGTATGTACTCATCATTATGAACAACTTTTACTATGGGGCCAAGCCCGAAATCGTGAAAAAAACAGCTGTTTCATACGTTTTGTCCAAGGTCAATGAAGTTTTTGTACAGAACAGCTATATATATATATAGATATTTTTTTCGTAATTACAAGGTTGATCTGTAGTAAAAGTTGTTCATAATGATGAGCACATACATCCCTTCAGTATTGTTAAACCATTTTGTTGCTCATATATATAAGCTCAGAGCACACTTTAATTATAGTGAAATTAATTGTAAATAACTGACCTAGTGAAACTATGAAATATATCTTTTTACATTGTTTTCATATACGATTTTAATTTCATTACAAGGACGAGTTTATGGGTAGCATAATAAAACAAATTTGTAAATATTTAACCAGTCTTTATTGACAAATCTTAAATACTTATTCCAATCTTCAAAGATGCAGCTCAGTGACTTCAATAGAATAATATAATAAATATATTTATGAGGTATAAGTAAAGCTGCGTCCAGATACATTTTGATGTTTCATGCTAGCTTTTGGCAGTGATTTGTAGCTTGTACTGGTAATATTTGGATGTAGCATACTTCATTAAACTCTATTTACTATAGCCATGATTGTAACAGGTAGGTCATCTTTTTATTTTGCCATTAGATTGATAGCTGGGATGTAATTTAGTCAAGGAAATTCGTAAAGTATCATTAGAATTAAAAAGATCGTGTAAAAACCAGGGACTGTAATATCGATATTTATATGGTATCAATATCGCAATATCGATATAAATACTGATTACTGGGTATCTGTTTATCGGTATTGATACTGATACTTTATTAGAATACATTAATGATACTGATACTTAATTTCAATACATTGATTGAAATTTGTTTTTATTAATTTAAAATCAAAATATCTATAAACATGGTTTTGTCTTTTGCGCCCTATTTTTCATATTTTGTTTAAACATTTTATTATTTAGACGGACTAAAAACGTCAAAGCCTGAAGGGCAAGCCGGGCTCGAAAAAAGAATCCCCGCGCTGCGGGTGCTGTTGCCACTCCGCACCGCAGAGCCGAGAAATCTGGCAATGTTGCCGCCACGCCGTATCGGTATAGAATATCGATAAAATTATCTATACCTTTATACCGATATTTAAAAAAGTGATATACATATCGATATGTTTTTAAAGTATCGCTACAGTTATCGATATTTTCTTTAAGTATCGATATCGGTCCCTGGTAAAAACATGACAAGAAGATAGAGCTCGTATGTGTTGAACATTAAAAAAATGCAAGCTTGATCCAGTTAAGAACTCGGTGATCGTAAAACATATTTCAGATTAACCACCTTAACTCACGATCCTGACTAAAAAGTTCTACATAATAAATATAGCTTAGAATTAAAGTTAAACTCTGAGGTTGGGGTTAGTGTATCGGACGTATTTGAGCAGGGCGTCGTTCTCCTCGCAGACGAAGGGCTTGCGGTGGTGGCATGCCACGTCGTGCCAGTGGACGCCGTCGTTGTAGAAGTTGTTCAGGATGGCCACACAGTGCTCCGCTGCGCCGCCTTGGATCAGCTCCTTAACAAATTAAACAATTTTTTAAAGTTAATTATTGGTCACCCTTCACACAGCGCCATCTAGCCTCAAACTAAGCACAGCTTGTACTATGGGAACCAAATAACTAATAAGTATAAGAATAATAGATGCTTATATCCTTTTTTTGTAAATACATACTTAACTATAACACATACAACACCCAGACGAAGAACAAACATCTATGCTGAATGCTCATCACAAATATTTATCCAAGGTGGGAATCGAACCTACACTCTAAGCACTCAAGGCAGCCATACTACCATGTTAAAAGTTTGCAATAAATAAAACAGAAATGTATCGTTTATGATACGCAAAAATTTTAAGCGCTGTCCGAAATTATGAAGATGCAGTTTCCACCCATCTTTATCATAGCATGTCGCTTCTAGTTAATATTATACTTGTGTATAAAATTGATCAGATACCTAAAAAAAACAAAACACATAAGACACACACATGAAAACACATAAAATTAAATGAAATGAACTTGAACTTGCATAGAAAGTATTTAATATGCTTTCTTATCAAGTCTAGTTAAGTAGTAAGTAATCATTCAATTCAAATGAGTCTTTGGTATCTCAGTCAGACGCGACTCGAACCAGTGAAGTGTTAATTACATGAATGGCCGGATATGTGCATTTTATAAGAACTAGAGACCTTGTACTCTATACCCATCATGAGCACAGAAATGATCATGAATGGGTTGTAAGTTGCATATTATGTCTTCGGTCAGTGTTAGTAGTTGTTACATCAATCGCGCTAACAATACATGCACACGGGGCCTTGAACGCAAAAGATGTTTGCATAGCGGATGCTGTCGAGGCCTGCGGTGACGTGACCGATCAGGGGTAGCGCGTATACTCTCATGTAATGTACGTGTGTACGCTCGGGGAAAGTCGCACAAACACCTCGCGCCGACGCACGCCGAATAAAGATGAGCTTTTGTTGTACAACCTGCGACGCCTGTTTGTAGAAAGTGTATGGCATGCATGCGGGTACGCCCTTCGGCGAATATTTCGCAGGCCCATAAATATTCACATCGCTTTCGTTTTCATTGCGCGATATCCGCCAGCTGATGCTCCATGTCTGGTTTATGACAAACATTACTTAAGTGATCGCGGAATTGGCACGTTGCATCACCGCGTATGACCGATTTCGTAATGCCATGCTTTCTTACGATAACCCATTGTGTGTTCCTTACGCGGAAACAGTCACGTGCGCCTACTGTTCCTGACAGTAGGCAATCTACTGAAATTTGGAGCATAATGATTTCTACGTACTCTGTTGTCGGGTTGGGGTTTGCCGATGCCGCCGCCCTCGGACCAGTCGTTTTGCTGGCGGTTGGTGGTGGGAGCCAGTTTCTGCAGCTCGGCGGTCCAGAACCAGCCGTTGACCTCGTTGGGGAGCAAGTCTGGGCGGTTGCAGCCCTTGAAGTCGCAGAGGCGGCCAGATGTCCAGATGTACTTCACCTATAAAACGAAAGCGCATTGTGTTGATATGACAATAACAATAATAACATATTTTAAGTAGCGTCGTACACAACCATATAACATAAATCTCGACCGATCTAAGATATTAATATTGCGCTTGAAACAATAAACAAGCCATCGTCACAGATCATATCAAAGTTTGCGCGTTACCGACTGTAGAAAATACTAACAATAGCAAACTGGCTGGAATAAAAAGTTGAGAACATTCATTGAATAAGTCGAAACTACTCAAAGCTGCTCACAATGCATGAAGATAGAATTATAGACGGGTGTCTCAATTTGTCACAATTAAAGCCCTACCCATGTTTATCTATGTGCGACCGGTAATGCCTCTTATTTCCATAACAATACGCAGACGACTACTTGGCACGGGACAATCACTTGTTAGCATTAATATCTGGGCTAAGCAAATTGTTATTCTACGACACGTTGGATAACAATGGGAAAGTTGGGATTCCTAATTGCCATATCGCCTCAATGCATGAAGAATTAGGTACTTATCGCTTTATTTGGCACTTTAGTATGTAAGACAGGAAATGAACAAGGCAGTAGGTAGAAAACACGATCTAATAGCACTTGGTCCAATACGCATTTCGTCCAACTCGCATTTGGTCAACACGCATTTCGTCAACACGCATTTCGTCAAATACGCAGATAGTTCAAGTAGGTCATCATCATCATTATCAGCCAGGAGACGTCCACTGCTGGACGAAGGGCTCCCCCTTGGTAGGGAGGAGTAGGTACATGCGACAAAATAAACAACTGAAAATAATGGTGGGTTCCCAACGAGTCACCCCAAAACGAGTCACATTGTTACTCGTTGGGATTTTCTTCCCATCGAGTAACACTTACACTGGTGTGACTTTTTGGGATAACCTTTTGAAATATAATACATTTATTTATTTTTCACCATCTAAAAGTAGGTGTCCAATACGTGTGAAGTCGGGATCCGTTCACAGGTGAAGCTCGATCACAGGGTGATTGATTGATACCTATCTATAATTTCATCCAAACAACCTGCAAGAAAGTAATTTCCCACGAGAGGTTTCTGATTCTGTATTAGTGAAACTCTACCGGAAAATTGTTAACGCTATTGTATGATTGTTTTCCTTTGTAGGTAATCGTGATGTTGTAGAAACTTATGCCATGTTGTGTTGAGGAAACCAGACATCTTACAGGCGTTCCTACCAACGCCATCAATGTTATTCGTAAATTTGTAGAATTTTAACTGATTGAAATGACTAGGTATACACGTAGTGTAGAGTCGTTTAAACTATTTAAAGACCTACACGAAAAATACATCTATATATATACATAATGTACATAAATAAATGATTTCATGATATTGCTATCATATAAATTAGAAACTTTTTCGATAATATTTTTTCCCCATAAATACCTAATGTCAAAGCAATTATGTGATACTCAGATGACGCAATGAGCACTTGATTAAAACCTGTTGTCTGAATAAGATGCATCGGTGTAATAAATGCCAATACAAAAGTCTTAAAGCATAGGCAGTTGTGCTCTAGCTATCTAATCAAATGCTAATGTGTCTAGTAACAGCCTTCTTATAACAATAACCATTTTGGACTCTCAGCACGTTACGACAATCCACGCTCTTAGAATGTGTAAGAATGTTAACAAACTAGCCACTTTCTATTTCAACTTGGTAGTTCTTTGAAAAAACTTTTCACGAGGATATTGTTGGGTCATTAGCATTACCAGCGCGAATGAGTGAAGTAACTTCTTTCTATTGAAGTACATAGGCGTGTCTAATAATGTAAGGCACTGCGCTCTGGGACAAAACGATGAGCTTACTTCATGGAGGGAACACGGTCTGTGATTCTCCATACAAAAGTATTCCCCTATTTTCTTCCTGGATAATGCCTCTAGAGCAATATTTTTTAATAATAAAATCTAGGTCTACAGACTAGACCTAGATTGTGTCTAGACCTGTGTCTCTGACCTTTCCTGTTTTTCATACTGTTTCGCTCATATTGCGATATTAAAATTACTTACCTACTTATTTAGTACATGACCAAGTTTTTATTCTGTAATTTTTTTACTCTGGCAGACCCAAAGTAAATATGAAAATAAAAATTTGATCTAAATTCATCCTATACCTACTAGTAAAATTGCTCTGTATACCTACCTACTGGTAATATTGTAAGATGCGCCGGATTGGTTTCAAAAGAGGTATAATTCCGTAATTGCACCTGTATCTTAAAAACATAAAATGTGCGAGGGTGTCGACATGCGTGACTGAAATAATATCGTCTATTGTAAGTTTGTCCTATTCTTTAAAAAAAAACAAAATATAAACAGAGTGCTTCCAAGTCCGGTATCTTATTAGATAAGAACGAATAATTTAATAATAAGCAAGTTTACTAAAAATGTCTGATAACATTATTCTGACCAAGTATGGTAATTTCAAATTTACCACCTACTGAGCTGCATATTTGTCATTGTCTGCTTACTAGCCAAGATATAACATTGTTTAAACTTAATAACAAATTTAGATTACCAAAGCTTTTAAGCTTATTTATGTTTGGAAAAATATTCGAGCAATGAAGACGTAACACATTATTTTTTATTGGATGATTAATATTTATACGAGCTTAAGTTATGTTCATACACAGTTTTATCTTGTCTCACGTGGTATGTTAATGATAAAAACCGGAAGATAAAATGCCATTTACAAATCTCACGCTTATCTCTACTTTAAGTACCTATGGAACTTTGCTAGTGCTACGAGTACATCGCTAAAGCTTCTACAATATTCAAACGTTGTTGAAAACAGTATTTATACAAACATACTTACATAAAAACTATTGCTGTAATTGGTCTAAGGCCTCTAACATATCTGTTATGTCTTGTCGAAAGATATTGTTTGAAATAAGGTTCAATATCGTTCGGAAGTCAGTTCCGCTCAAACGCGCAACTTCAAAAATCCTGCCCGTGGGGCTCGATTTTTGAAACGTCCGAAAGTCGGTAATCTTTTGTGTGAAAAGAAACTGAATTCGTACTACTATCAAAAAATTCAAAATCAGTTGATTTGACCCATTCTGCGTTTTAAACTCCAAGCTGACGATTCAGAATGTAGATAGCGGCTAAATACAGTCACGTAGAGAAATGCTTAGAAGTTTTGAACCGAATCATAATAACGTTATTAACGATCTTCAAGTATAAATGATCATACCTTGTCCTGGACAATTCTTGCTTTGACCCATTCATTCTCGTCGCTGGTTTCCAAGGAGACGAGGTCCATGCACCGTTGCCGACAGTAGTTCCTAGCGCTCAGCCAGTCTTCTTCAACGCCGCGGAGTGCCGGGTCTCGCCACGAGAAGAAGTAGCCTTTGTCTGTTGAAGGGGAAAGGGGTCAAATTTGAAGATATCTTTAGGGAGCTGATAAATGGGAAGGGAATAAATGTATAGGAAATCTAGCGCATCCTGTTCGCAACTACCAGTCGCGCTTACAAATAGGCATAGCTTAAAACATATACAAAGAAACACGTGACATAGGCGTAGTACTATTTTTTATTATGTGAGATACTTAGGCACATAGGAAAAGCTAAATGCAGGTGAAAACCTATTTATACACACGTGAAATTGTTGGTCTCGGTTGTTTGTTCTAAGCTTCTATAACAACAACCGCCAAGCCATGTAAGAGGACTTCGGGCGGCACATTTCAGCTTGTACGAGCTTACTTTTAGTAGGTACGTGACGTACCTACCTACCTATGCATAAGTTATTTTTGGAAGACGTACCGTACGTCTTCCAAAAATAACTTATGCATTGAAAATTGAGAACGCATCATAAAATGTCGATGCAATTCCCGGGGGAAAGTTGTAGCTTTCTTTACCTGTAAAGGTATGGTAAACGGCTGTTTACATAAAAGCGTAATATTGTATGGTAGGCGACACCTCACCACGTGGGAACGGGGAAATGATACCTTTCGACACACTGAAGGAATGTAGTATGTAAACGCTTGTTTTATATAGTTAAGCCAAGTGTACGGAAAGTGGTATACACATAATATTAGATAAACCTATGCGCCTAAATTGCCTACTATCTTGTTTCAGTTTAATTATTCCAGACGATCCTTAAAAAAACGACTTGAGATATGGAGTTCGGTGCCTGACCTACTTTTTTTGTGAATGGGGAGATAATGCTGTCCTTGAGTGTGATTAAAGACGAGTGATTCGAAATTTTCGACAAAATAATCGGCCGCCCGAACAGGGACTTGAACCCTGGACCCTTGGATTAAAAGTCCAATGCTCTACCGACTGAGCTATCCGGGCCGTGGCAAGTCAGTTAAAATTATCAAATATATTCCAAATGTATAATGGAGTGTGAGGGTGAGTCATAAAGTCTACAAAAATTGGAGCGTACGAAAAGCGCCAATTAAGTACACAATTAAAATTTAAAAGGCGTTATAACTTTATTGCTATTTCTAGGATCTATTGGAACTATTATATTTTCGATTCGAACATAAGGTCATAGGTTAAATGATTTGGAAGTCTCCAATACATAATGTTTGGTAAAATGCTATGTAAAAGGGTACCTTTATATTGAATCTTGAAAGCATAGAACTTAGAAATACTTTGTAGGTAGGTAAGATATCCAAGAACACCAATTTGTGAGTTTTGTGTAGGATTGAAACAAAATACTTATACCTCGACCTATTGAAAATATCATTATTATAATTCGATCATTATTGAACACTATTCGATTGAATTTTACCTAATGATATTTAAAGTTATGAAAATGTTATACGCAGCTTAAAAAAAGGATACTAATTTTATGACGTTAACACTACCCACTGAGTCATTTACATCCTATTTCTTCGCACGATAATGCTGTTTAAAATTGTCGTTTAAATGTTTGAGATTATTCACACACATATATGCTTAACTAAGTCAAAAAAAGAACAGGTAAAAAGTTCTTATATCTAGCACGACATAAGGGACAAGTTAAATATTGGTGGGATAACTCAACAAATTTTCTGTGTTTATCTAAGTTTATCTTATCTAAAAGTTTTTCAAAGGTTTGTACTACAGTATAATAAGATCCTATCTATATCATAGATTAAACAATAGTTTGTACGTAGGTATTAATAGGTATTTTGGTCAGAGGGGGCAAAATGTGTCTGTTTCCCGGAAGAAAAAAATGCTGAAATATTGACGCCAGAGCGTGAAAAAAATCGTCACACATGTATTTAGAAAATGTAATCATCATTTACATCACTATCTAAATGTTTCTGCCATGTCGTACGTAGCTAAGCAAGCTAGGTAATAGGCTAGATGGCTGGTTTTTTATTGTCCTATTAAAATGTGGCCCATAAATACAGCTGATTAATGAAAACAAAATGTAAATCTGATCAAAAATAAGTTACTCATAAGCATTTTAATATCATGCTAGATAGAGAGGAGATTATGACGTCACTTCTCTGTACGCCATATAAATTCTATTCTGACAAGTATGGCACACAGAGGCGTGACGTAATTTTTTGTTTTGTGGGAAAGGGACAGAGTTTTCTCTACCAAAAACTTTAAACGCTTATATATCAGACCATTATTAACCGAAAAACTTTAAACGCTTATATATCAGACCATTATTAACCGATTTCAATTATTTTTTCAATAAACATATTATATTTACCTACTTAAATTCTTCAGCAAAGCTATTGGTTTCAACGATTTAAACATCAGTCATCTACCCTATTCTTTGCTAATGACTCTACCATTAAGGTAGCGATACGAACAAAGACATGTACCTAACTACTTTGTCAAAAGCGATAACTAGCGGCCAGACTATGTATACTACGATAGTCTGGTGGTTAGATAGGCTAGATAGGCTGGTGGCTCCCCCTTATTTTTTTTTATTAATATGACGTAAAGGCTCTTTTCCTGTCAACTCGTTATCGTTAATTCTACGACGCTAATCCAGTTTCATGATCCTTCATGCTTTTGGCGCGGTACTTACTGTCAGCGTATCTTTCGTGGATGGTCCGTTGTACGCAGAGGGAGGGTACCGGGGGCTCCAAGATGCGTCCATTGGGGAACTGCGCCGCGGCTGTCGCCACAACTGCCGCTAGCAACACTGCGCTTAGGTAGTTCATTTTCTGGAACAATATTATTACGATAAATATATTTTAATAAACTAGAGTTTGTGAATTCAGCTAAACCTACCATAGTAGGTATCTAAACAGGTGGAAATATTAACTGTGCTAAAGGCTTTCGCTGACTTTATGTAGTATATAGGTACCTATATACCTTACCTAGTTACAGACTCGTAGATTGTTGGTTCATTCATAAAAATTACCTCAAAACTCATGGCTCAGTTTTTTCTCTGTTACTATAAAGTACCTTATAACATATGTTGTAGCTGCGAACATATACATAATAATATGTACGTACAAACGAGATAATTTTTGTCCCACAATTTTTTTATTTAGGTAGGACGGACGTTTTAACAAAATTATTTTGATGTTGAAATATTGGCGGCTTGCAATAAAGTTAAGTGACTGAATTAATTCCTCTCCAAAAAGCATCATCATGATATCATCCAAGGATCGTAATGAAAAGTGAAGTCATCACACTCAATAGGTCGCCCTCTATATAGAAAGAAAATTGGTGATCATTTACCACCTTTGGGTATGCGGGGTGAGCTGTTCTCATATCCACTTTCACCCGTTTCTCCCTAAACGCCACCCTACTTTAGGGCGTTGTCAATGTCATGCGGACTTGTTCACGCACGCGGGATTACCTCGCAGAGAGAGAGAGGAGTTAAATCCTCCAAGCTAGCAGGCGTATCACCCGCAATCCTTGTTTTCATACACATGTTAATTATGATATTGTGATGGACCTGGGACCTATGTCCTGAAATTGCATCCAGAACCAACGGAGGACGAGCAGCAAGCCGAGTGCCATCGCATCATCACTGCATCAACTCGAGCCTTTCGGTATTTTTTGTATGAAATTCCATACTGCAATGCACTCTAATCAGCGTCGTAACGATATCAGCTTGTCTCGGGACAAGCTCGCTGCAATGCGGTGCGTGGACAATTCGCAGTCCCTGCGCCGCCGTCACTCTGATACGTCTCTCTGTCCTTACGTATCGTTCTACGTTCGACTTAAATTGATTGAAAATTGAAAGCGTACCTACTCATTACGATCAAGTTGCCCCCAGGACCCCAGATAACGAGTTGACGTGCTGAAGCTACTGAGCTTTGGTTACGTGCTTACGATAGAATATCGCCTGGTTGACGGCGAAGTAAAAAGGCAAGACGGTGACGACCTTTTTCCGAGTTGGTGTTTATGCTATGACCCTAAGCGTACAGCGCGGGATATTATAAGCCCGCATGCGTGGGCAAATCCGAATGACACTGAAACCTTGCTTTTACCTAACTTCGAGACTCGATTTGCTTGTTAATTTTTAATTCATTACAAAGACTCAATTTAAATTTTCTTCCGCATAGCGCCATCGGCGCTTAGAAAATATAATACATTTACGATTTCACAATATTAATTCGACATAAAATAAAGTTATTCAGTTTATCGCATTTTTTATACAAATAAGCTAGTATTTAAATACACTAGTTATGTATGCCGTAGGCATGCTTTTAGTGTTAAAATGACTTATTAAATAATATCAGGATAATACAATTTAAGCTAGGTCGTGATCACACTCGAGTGATCTGTGGTTTGGTGTTGTGCATATCTTATTTACCAAGTAAGTATTTTACGAATTTGATACCTACGTATTTCCAGCCATGATATGATGATACGTTTTGTTTTACGTATGAGTAAGTTTTACAGATGAAATACGAGTAGCTACTAAGCAACTTAGTGCATAATCGTATCGGTTTTTTTTATATTTTTTTGCATCATGGGCATATTTATATCTGCTACAACGAATACTATATACTTACTATGGCTTATCATTTCAAGCAAAATATATTATTACGACCCAATGACAATAAAACGATATTTACAAACTTTCCCTGGACAAACATCATACCGCACCGGTCCTATCTTTAACTCTCCTGTGAATAGAAAGCGACCTTGCCCCGGCTCAAAGAAGTTCATTCCTCCCACGATCTTCGCGGTCAGACCCCTTGGAGATTATAAATTCCTACAGTAAATCATGTTATCTAATCCAACCAGTTTGAGTAATTTCATTTGAATGCGTCTACGCACGTTTACCGCTCATAAATTATTAGGTTTCATTCATAACCGTCTACGTATCTAATGGTAGAGTAAAACGCGCCTAAAAAGCTGCGCTGACGCCGAACCACTAAAAATATTATTTTTTATAATAATTACTACCTTATTATTATTATACCTTATTTATTCATGTTTATATTTGTAATTATACATGATTATTCAATAGTTTTTTTTAATCAAAATCAAAATTAAGATCTGATATAAACAAATTATTCCTCAATAAGTAGGTACATACACCTATTTAATTTAAATGTAGCGATATATTTTGTTTAATTTTTTATTTGTATTGTACTCTTTGGATTTGATTAAATAATATATGATTATTATAATATATTTAAAGAATAAGACGAAAGCTATAAAAAAATGGTCTCGGATATACTTACCAAAATATATATTTATATATTATATATATTTTTTTAATATTTAAAAGTATTATTTATACTTATATTTATATTTGTACTTAAAGTTTAATTTTGCACAATTTACATAGTTAAACAGTTGAGCTACTGATTCTTGTATTTTTATTTAGCTCTATTTCTATTAGTGACTTGATATCGATTAAATAAATAAATAGGTAGATATAAACACTTCACTAATTTCCTTTTGGTCCATATTCAACTTCACATTTTAGTAAAAATAAATGTCACCACAAAATTCTTCTAATTAATTCCTTGCTTACCTAATTATATTATTAAAAATATGATATCCTGTTCTAGAAATATCGATTAGTAAAACACTGCGTATATCACATTGATTACTTATGTAAAAGTTTAGCTCACCTAGTGGTGCTTATGTCCCGTAGTGCCGTCACAAACTGATGCGTGCGCTCAGTCGCAGCATTTTATATGGTGGAAGTACTGCCCGCTCATACCTAGCTCATCCGATGCGCGTGCGCACCCTCGTAATAGCGGGGTGGCCCAACAAAGCCACTCACACCGGGAACATTCCCGATTCATGGAGTTGACTAGTTTCGTTATGCCATTCTGCCAATCGAACAGAACTAGACAATGACTAATTTATAAATAAAATATCCATACTTGTAAAAATGTAGAGAAACTTAATGATTTATCCAAATCTGAATAGTTACAAGAAATTTGATGAGCCATTAAACTTTCATTTTTAGCAAACATCACAATAAAATATAAATTACAGTCAATTTGGAGAATTGATTTTGTGGTTTTAATAACAGTTAGGTACCTACTACTGTGATGATCGTAAGCTATCGTAAGCCAATTTTACGTCTGAAAAGAAAAATAAATAAATACACGTAGAAAGAAAATTACTTAAGTATTTTCAATTACATAATTTAATAATCGCACGTACTTATTGGTATGTAAATACGTAGGTACATATTACGTAGGCTCATGGAAGAATACTAGTCATAAACTATCACAGCTATTTATTACAGTTATATACAGTTGTAGTTTACGGGATATTAAATTAACCCACCGGGATAGTCTGCCCGTAAACATCGATAAACCTATAGTTTATTAGGAATCATAATAATTATTCTTTGACGTGAACATAGATTATGGGAGGTCTTTTTACAAACAAAAACTTTACTACTTAACTTACTTACTTTATTTTTACTTTTTTTTCTATGTAGTCTGCACCTGTGGTGACGTTTAGCTAGTAACTACTATACCATGTATCAGATGTGGGAAATTACGTAAATCATGTTGGTGTTCTTAATAAATAAATAAATAAATATTTACAACAGCTCAATATCTCGTAAGTAATCATATATATCATAGCTAAGGTATTGGTATTTATAGGTACGTTAGGAATAATGTACCTAACTATCAAACTCAAATTACCAACCTGCAACTGAGCCACCGTGGTGGATATGGCCTAACCGCCTTTCGACGGTGTTTAGGTCCATGTCATATATATGTCTAGCAGTGGACTATAAAAGGCTGATTATGTTTCTATATTATGTTATAAAACTATCTTTGATTGAAAAAGATATCAATTTTTTTTTAATTATAGTTAAAGCCCGATATAATTAAAGCTATATAAAAACTGACGTGGTTTTGACACATTTTTGTTTTATTTATACGGGAATACTCACGTTAATTAAATCGGATACTCCGACTATAGTTTCGATCACATCCGGTGACCTTTTTCAAAGAGTGAAAACAGAGCCCGACGCGCGTGCAGCTGCGTCCTGCCATAGATTAAGAATATACTTAATCTATGGTCCTGCTTAGCACTAAAAGGTCACCGGATGTGATCGAAACTATAATCGGAGTATCCGATTTAATTAAACGTGAGTATTCCCGTATAAATAAAACAAAAATAAAGCTATATACTTTTTATACCGAACTCGAACCCTATAAAATAAAAGGTATGGCCTCACTCTGCGATTACCCTGGATAGAACAATATGAGATTACTTTTACACTTAATACCTACCTAAAAACTGTATTTGCTTATTACATTGTATATAGTATGATATCCTGGTTGTTTTGATATGTTATGTATATTTCCAAGTTGGGCCGTTCCGTTCGGCAGCTGAGCCTATTCGGTCCCACAATAAGAGTTCATGGTACGGCCCCAGTTCTTACGCTTCGTTCTTTTCTTTGAAGAATATACTATACCTAGGTATACGTAAGTAGATGAGAAGGTATATAAGATTGTATATAAGTACCTAGTATTTCCTGTGCTTTTTCGTAATACGCAAACAGTTTAGTATGTCGTCAGAGCGGGTGTGTATCCGTTTGTGAAATTATTTTGTTACTCACACCAACATGCTTTGCATATTTCCCTTTTGTAACGAAAGTGACCCATTGTTTAAATTTTTTCATGCTTGTTTTTTGTCTTTATGGTATTCCTTCTAGGTTTTTTATTTGATCAGTGTAGGTAAGCGGGGTTGTGTGGGTACGTCGTACGACTTATTATGAGAGACGCTCAGCTAGTAAGGATACATTATATTTATTTTTATTGGAGCAGTAATGAGAAGAGCAAGACGCTGTCCTGATGGTGAGGCAACGTTTGCCCAAGACCTTCTACTCAACTTTTTTTTTTTTGCTTAGCAACATGGACTCCGGGTCCCGTTTGTAAAAAAAAACATGTTTTGGGAACTTAATTATTTATCATTATAACATAATAGCGACGGTAATAATATAATGAACGGGCCCAGCGCTTGCAAATCGATCAAAATTAGCAAGACAACACGATCAAGCATACCTAGCTAAAAGTATATGCATATTACAATAGCCAGAAAATAGAGATAGCGAATCTAATTACTGCATGACAAAAAGAGAACACATGTACATTTATTAGAAGTTTGTATTGTCGTACCGTACGGCTCGGATGTCGCAAAGGCAGAGTATGACTGACGCGAGAGGAGAGCCGGCGCTCGACATATACGGTATCTCGATTCACTTAGTCACTGCTTAAACTTCTCTGTCCTTTTCAAATACGTGCAACTTCACGTCAGAGATAAGATGGCAGAGCATCCTTAGCAGTGACTAACGGTTGAAAAGTTTTTTTAAGTATGTCTTCAAAATCCGTGCGCTTATTTCCCGTCCATTCATCTTATCATTGTTGCAGCCTGCGCATAGGTTTTTAAGGGTACCTAATAAACGGTCAGCAGTTATTTCGGTCGATTAGATTTAGATAAAGACGATCAAGCTTAGACTCTATAAATTTCTTTGCTTAGACTAAAGAGGATCATATATTCTATGAAGACAATTAAGTTGCATTTGTCTTTACTTTAAGTAGGTAAGTACCTCTAATGCCACACTTGATGGCGACCCCATCCAGTGTGGTAATAAAGAAAATGATGCATAAAAACAAACAAAAAACACGATAACATCGACAAGACATGATAAACTAAAGGGTTCCCAGTTTGCTACGGAACCATAAAAACGTAATGAATATGTGGGAATTCCATCTTACATAGCGTATTTTTAGGTCCTAGTACCTACCTCCAAATCTTTTAGGGTTCCGTAGCAAATAAGGTTAGGTTAAAAGCCCTATTAATCCTATTATACTTTACTTAGTTTCACCGTATTCGTTGTCTGTATGAAACGGTCCTTTGGTCAGAGACTTGACTATCGTCACTATCGTGTCGAAATTTTTGATAAGTAGTAGGTACTACTTACTAGTAGATAAAGGTAGTATAATGTAATCTGTGATAGTACACTACTACTTATAGATCATAATTACTACCAGGAAAAATAACGGGAAAAAAAACTATCTTTTAATGTACCAGAAGTAGGCATAGTGGATCTTAAAAACGAATTTGGGTAAATATCTAATAATTCAGCAGTACAAGGGCGGTCTCAAGTTATTACCTTTTAAAGCGATTGATGAAAGACGCGTCGCGCGCGCGCGACGCGCAGCAGCCCGCAGTGCTAAGCAGGACGCAGCTGCACGCTTGTCGGGCTCTGTTTTCACTCTTTGAAAAAGGTCACCGGATGTGATCGAAACTATAGTCGGAGTATGCGATTTAATTAAACGTGAGTATTCCCGTATAAATAATACAAAAATATATGAACGACGGTGATGAGGATTTATCGTTGTGAATTTTTCATTGTTTTTAGGGGCAGCGTAATGTTTTTAAACCGATTTTCATTTTAGAAATATTCTAGTCTCAAGTTGTGATCTATGAATTTATGTCAGTCATGTCGGAGAGATTATCTACGTGTTAGTAATTCTTTTTTTGAAGTTAGCAATAAAAACACAAATCAGCAAACACCGTGAAATTGCCAAAAATTATACCTGAAGTCTTACAGTTTATGAGATATGTCACTATGATACTCATAATGTCATGATTGCTATTATTATCATAAATTCGAAACTAACCAGTAGTCTGTCTGTCTGCTTGTTACATTTTTACAACTATATAAACGGCTTGATCGATCAGTTTGATGAAATTTGGCATAGAGCTCAAGCTCTAGAACAGGATATAAGCTACAATTTGTCTTTGTCACAATTTTTCATCATAGTTTTATCGCGGGTGAAACCGCGGGGCAGTGCTAGTATTAAATATTTCTAACTGACCAAGCGGACTAAGATATTCAGGTAAAAAAGGCTTACATTGGACATGAAAACTCATTTTTAACCGAATTCAAAAAATAGGAGGAGGTTCTATGTTCGACTGTATGTTTTTTTCTTTATCATTTTAACGCTTGTTCACCGATTTCTCTTTTTATTTGGTAGGGTATACTCTCGAGGTGTTCCCATATTAATTTGAAGTCGTTTTTTTAAAGTTATATAATAATGATTATTATTTATTTCTCAGTACGGAATTCTACCATAGGAGGCAGTCAGTCGCGCATTTGTCAGATTTTTAACTTCAACAAGAAATCCGGTTTCTAAGAAAATAGCGAAATAAGTAGAATGATGGCAAAAGAGCGCTGACCTGTTAATAGCTAAAACATAACACTCAAGTCTAGGCAGAGATTTGAGAAATGCTTCCTAACAGTTCTTAGGCTTGTTTTGTAAATAAGTTATGTCCTAGTGGAAAATAAATTCATGCTACAATTAATTACAATTTCTTTATTGATAACACCGAAGTTACCTTCACAATCACAAAAAAAAATGGCACATTAAATAATAATAAAATATAGTAAAATTAATTAGGTAGTAAATAAGCTCTTTTGACGGTTGGTTTTATAGAAATATAGAACAAACAACCATGACCAACGATTTAACGTGTCACCCGACCCACGGTTGTGCTCAAATGTAAATGTCTCTCACGGTCACCCATCCGAAGACTGACCGGATCGTCCGTTGCTTAGCGTTGGTGATCTTTCATAACCACCTATTCAAGCTGCCCCATGACCGTTCTGAATGCTGGCGGCATTTTAGCACGATGGATAGCGATACTAGGTTAATTTAATTAGTAGTGTAGTAGGACTCTACTGCAGAGTCCGCCTATGGGGAAGTACCACCCCTTTGCCAGTTATTCAACCGCCAAACAGTAGTGTGCAAGCATTACTGTGTTCCGGTTTGAAGGGCAATGTTACCAGGGAAATTACTGGGTATGAAGAGATTTAACATCTGATATCTCAGGGTGACGAGCGCAGTGCAGTGTATGTCGCGGGATTGTATTCACAAGTTCACAATTCTGTCACTGCTACCAGTTAGTGGCAGGCGTGATGAAAACCACCAGGTGAAAGAATAGCTCGTATCATCACGTGACCGTAAAAAATAATGGGTATTTAAGTAGGTACAATGCATAAACATACACTAATACATAATGTACATACTTAAATATATACTTAGGTACCTCCTACATACACAAAAACATACATACACACTCATACATACATATACCGCTAAAATCATAACCCCCGTTTATTGCGTTGTCGGGTAAAAATGATAATTAGAGTTAGCTATCGGGAAGCTAATAAAAAATTCAAGGTACGCAAATGGGCTTACACAATCTATTTTAATTAATGCGATCAATATTAGCGTTAAATTATTGAACAAATAAAACTTTTGTTTGAACTATTAAGAGGCTGTTCGCAGCTAATGGCACGTTTGTTACTGCAGGGGCAGCCGAACACTTAGGTGTAAGCTTAAGTCTTACCAAAGATAATAATATAATACTATACTACGGCTTACCTAAGTGGTCAGTAAGTGAAAGAAGCAATTACAAAAATATGTAATAAGGTCTATGTCGTCTATGGGAAATTACCACTGAAGAGGTAGGGCCTTCGCTTTTCTGTGGAAATTACCATACAAATGCCTTAATTTATTTCAGAACTACTATCCTTATCTATTTGATACTGAAATTATATATTTTTTCATAAATAATAGACGTCTTAAAAGTATCACGCAAAATATCATGTCTCGGTTGACCTTACATATTTTTGTATCTTACAAAAATATAGCAGGCAATGTGCCGCGTTCTCTTTCGAAATTAATTTGATAAAAAATACATAGGTACTGGCTGCGCCCCGTGGTTTTACCCGCGGCTCTCGCGGCGTCCGTTTTGTGTGAGTGAAAAATAGTATTTTATGCGCCTGGTGCTAGCTTCTGTATTTGCGCCCTTGAAGAAAAAAAGAAGAAAGCACCCGGTGCGACCTTCTATAATTGCGCCCTAGAAAAGAAAAATATTCAATACTTGTTCCTGGGGCCGTACCGTGAACCTCTTATAGCGGGACCGAATAGGTTCAGCTGCGACACTGCGAGACCGCGAACCTTATTGCGAGGCAATAAAGTTCACAGTCGCGCAGCGTCGGCAGCTGAGCGTATTCGGTCCCGCAATAAGCGTTCATGGTACGGCCCCAGGAACAAGTATTGAATATTTTTCTTACTACTTACTTACTTCAAAAATTACCAGACCAGGGGCCCCCTGGTCTGGTAATTTTTGCGCCCCTCCAGCAGGGGGGTGTCACTCCGCAGCTTAGGTATGTTCGGCCGGGCTCCGTCCCGGGTGGAGAATGCAAGGCAGAAGTCAGTCGCCGCCCGCACGCTAGCCTCGTTGCACGTAACTAAGCATACGTGATAGAAAGAGCGGTATATCTAGGTGAATATAGCGAGCAGTATCCAGCGCTGCGCGAGTTGAATTGCTACTTTATTGCCTAGTAGATACTTAGAGACCTTATTTATTTCAATTCCTTTGCGGAGTTAACTTTCTGTACGTAGTACTATTATTTATTCTGTGCCTCCAGGACCTGCGCCTGGTGCTTGGGCACCGCTGGCACCGCCCTATTTACGGCACTGGATGCAGGGACTATTAAGAAGGCTGATTGTTTCTAATCCAAAATCATATTCTACGGTATGTGCTATATTTTTCCAATTCATCGGTACAACGTAGGTAGGTTGTTTGGTATCCACGTATAGAAACACTATTTTTTTTAAATGTGTATTGGGTTCTTAATTTATTTAGGTAGGTACTTAGTTTACATACACACCTTTAATATTATGATTCAGATGTTTTTTTCGTCGCCATAAATTGTTTTAATAAATAGGTTTGACTTTAAGTTAGTGGTATTATTTATTGTCAGCTATCAGAGGCTTAACACAAAACCAACAACGTTTGCTTACCGAGATTATTTGAGTTTTGTGGGAAATAGGTTGGTTTCCTTGGTAATTAGGCATAAAATATTGCTAATATTTATTTTTAGATATGCATTAAAAGTCCAATTTAAACGGTTAGGTAGGTACACCTATTTCTGGAAATAGGTTAGTATCTATAGCACCCCAGAATTTGCATCACCTAGGTAGGGATATAGCCAATGCTGGATTATCCGCAAGGAAAACTAGGCATTTGCCTAGAAGCGCGAGGAAATTTCGCTAAGCTAATACATTTATATCGCTTAAAAAATCGACCGACGATGTGCCTAAGCATGTCCTGAAAGTATACGGTCTAGAACTCAATCACTCTGTATAAGTCATGATCACTCTTGGTTGTGCCAGACTCCAGAGGAGCGCTAATCAGGTGCTTACTTAGAGCTGTCGAGATTGAATCCGTCTCTGGATATAGCACATAAGAATATTATAGTAAGTGCCTATAGATGTATTATGGGGTTAGGGAGTAAAAGAAAGAAAAGAAAGAAAAGAAAGAAAAGAAAGAAAAGAAAGAAAAGAAAGAAAAGAAAGAAAAGAAAGAAAAGAAAGAAAAGAAAGAAAAGAAAGAAAAGAAAGAAAAGAAAGAAAGAAATGTAATTTATTTTGTAACATCAGCTAAGTAATATGACTTTAATATAATTGCAGTAGACATATTGGGTAGAGTAGGTACATTAGTTGGGCGGATGGACGTGAAGGTCATACTATCACAATATTATTATTCAAATAGGTAGCCGATGATGAAAAATTTTGATGATGGTGATGTTGATGACCTGCCGTAAATGTACAGTGTAAATGTACTGCCAGCATGATGTACAGTGTGCTGCCGAGAATTGGATGCTCACAAGTGAGATTAGCATTTAGCATAAATGTGATGGTCGGGCTACGTGTTTGACCACAGCTCACCTGATGTAAATGTATGGTATTCAATTTAAATAATCACTCGAAGAAACGTTTTAAAATATTGTTTTCACGGGGCATGGGCCCCTAGCCGATGCCGTTGCTGCAGGCAGTTGCCTATAGTTTATACTGGATATAATGGATATGCTTTAGGCAAGGCCTTGAGCCAGGAATTCATTTCGGGGGGTGGGGGGGGGGGGGGGGGGGTCTTGCGCAGAGACAACTTTAAGGTCTAAGATACGTAAGTAGGTATGTATAAGTAGGTACGGTGGGTTGGCGAAGGCATTTTTTGAGTTGGACCCCCCCTCCCCCTGCCTACGTCTTTGGCTTGAGGGTAACTAGCCAGCGCCAAGTGCTAGAAGGTACCCATTATGCGAAATACCAGTTACCTTTTTCTTACAACAAATGACTTGACTACTTAGAATAATAGGTCATTGTACCTACCTACGTTATAACTATTACGAGCCCATGCCATTTTTTGTAATTTATGAAAGTGATGTTGCCCATGAAAGACTTTCAGAGGATTCAGCTCTTGAAAGAATAAAAATAAGATTGATAAAGCTAGTTCCTACCTCTATGGATAAAGCGAAATTCAAAAACTGCTACGGGTAACGGTTAGCGTTATTTTCTACTAAGCAACACTGTTTCAAACAAAGCAACCGACGACATTGTAAAAGTCGCGGGCAACCGGTGGATGCAAATGGCAGGTTGTCGTACAGTGTGGCGGTCTAAGGGAGAGGCCTTCGTTCAGCAGTGGACGTCTCCGGGCTGATGATGATGTTGATAAACACTGTTTCCGGTTGCTGGTTGTACAAAAACCTGTTGATGTGCTTGTTTTGCTTATGTTTTCACTGTGTAATGAAGGAATTAATTAGCTAAATACACAAATAATGCCGAGCCATAATTTTTAACAAAAAAACATACGTCATTTTGACGTTTGACATTGACAGTCGATGAATGAAACTGACTGTAATTTTTTTTTCTTAGTTATTGGCATCGCACGTTGTGCATTCTGCCAGTGTCACGTTAATGAATTGTCAAGTTTTTTACTAAAACCAAGTCAAATATGTCATGAAATCACAGTCAGTCACACGAAGTTAGTCATAGTCGAGTCCAAGTCATGCCCTAGTAAAGTTGTGGAGACTTTACTACGAGCTTCTACGGAGATTTGGAAACAACACGAAAAGACATGCTCCACCACATTATATCACTTGCCCACACTCGTGCACGTAATTCAACACTCAATGAATAAAACACCACCATTTTTAATCATTAATTCGCGAAAAAACACTAGTTTAAGAAAATAATAGAATGCAACTATATGATTTTCCGTGTTCCCGCCAAAAACCGACTGTCATTGTCATTGTCGTTTTCGTCATTCTGTTTTCATCATAGAGCAGAGTAATATACTGGGTTTTCATGAATGAAATGACGTCAATTGTTTCCAGTTTAATTTGTTGAAATATTATTGATTAAATTGTTTGTATCTCAATCAAAATGTTTTGCTGCCTTAAAAGTTGTATGAACGGCTTTACTTTAACACCAAGTGTGCCCATACGAATCAAAGAAAATCCTGTACAATTGGACACTCTGCATATGGGTATGTATGTTTACAGTAAGCACCTAACTAATCCACAATTCCGGCCGAATTAAATTACCGAAATGATTTCGTTATTCTTATTTAATATCTGCCAATAGTTTCCGTAGCGATATTAAAGATAATGCAAGTTTTTCTGCCATAAACTTGCGTGGGTGTGATGTGACTATTTACTGATTTACTGTGACTAAATTCCCTTGCTGTATCGGACGACCTGTATGGCTCAGTGGCTGCACTGCCTTGTGATTCAAATATTCTGGGATTTCATCCCGACTGCGTTGTTTGAATCCACAATTTGTGTGAAGAGACAAATGATTGGTACGCAGACATTGTTCTGCACTCTTTAGCAGACAAAACAAATGCAACCAAGTAAACCATTCACTAGTACATGACTTTGATTGTGAGTGGAGCTTACTATCACAATAATAAGTATCACACTTCCAATCTGCACAAAATTGGAGCTACAGACAGTCTGCTGTGCCGGGGCTGTCTACAAGAAAATGAGGCCACAGAAAGCATACGGATAAAATCGGGATTCCACAGTAAAACTCAACATGAAGCATGCACCATAACACCTGGCGAAATAGGAGTGGAACAATTATGCCAGTGACCCAAGGCGGTGCTCCGGTATTTTAAAGAGCTTGGTTGGTTTGGTAGGGTGGTAGGGAGAAATGTACTACACTCCAAGTAGGATGTCAGTACAGGACTCATCACCCCTATTCAGAATTAGAATTAGAATCACACTTGCCGATAGTGATTCAATGCTGTACAGAATTGTGAATCTCGACAACTCAACCTACATAAAAGAAATGGACTCCTTTGGTCACCTGACATTTAAACGATGCAAAATATTTTTGACTAAATAAATAATTGATTAGATAGGTAGGTAAAGAAGTTACTGACAATAAATTAATTGCATTAAATGAAATGCAATTGTTGAGTCTCAAATCTTCAAGCCTCCATAGCTCTCATTGAATAGGCAGACAGACAGTTTGCTTATAAATTCAAACATCTTTACTAGCTAACAGGTAGTTGTTGTATACTGCTATACTATTAGCTAACACATTTATGTTGAGGCTCATAATCTAAAATTTTTTAACACAATAGAATCTCTATTCTACTGCGAGTTCATATTAAATGCATGAAAGCTGGAGTCAACAGCTTGGTGGCGGTTTAGTGACTGACACGCATGTCTCATGCTCTGCTAGGGTAACTGCTCAAAGTAGCTTTAAAAAAGTAAAAATCTATAATATAATGTCAAATAAAATAAAATAAACCAGTTTAATCTAAATTATTGATTTTTGCTTCATTCTTCTTTTCAGGCCTTTTTAATATTGTTTTTTTTATTATGGTTCCCTTTTTAAATGGTCACCCTAATTTTATTACAATCAAGCTTAATTAGGGTAATAAGTAACTTAAGTTACTAGGTATTCATATTACCAACGATGATATACACAAGTATTATACATCTTGTGTATATTGTCGTTGATATTACTAAGAATGTGTCCAATAACACGTTTTTTATTGTCTCTATTAATACTATTGTATTTTCAGGACATGAGATGGTAATAATAAAGGGTGGGCAGCGAGTTTGCGGCTCAGGCTGTGCATTAGGCAATGCACCCCTTGTACAGAATAAGGCATATTTTGAAGTGAAACTACAGCAAGGCGGAGTGTGGGCCGTTGGTGTTGCTACCAGAGAGACAGATCTTAACAGAGTTCATGGTAAATCAATAGTTTATGCATCTTACGGTTTTCCAGGGAATATTTTACCAAATTTCCTTGGGTAAAAAGGTATTCATGTTTCCAAGGCATTTTTTTTGGAAAATATTAAATCTTATTATAATATATTAATAAATAAATATTGGGTGGAAATTTTAACACAGCGCCATCTAGCCGCAAACCGGAGAATATACAATACTAATAGGTACCCAAACTAAAAATAAATAAATATCGGTGGACATTTTTCACACAGCGCCATCTAGCCCCAAACTAAGGAAAGTTTGTAATATGGACACCAGATAGCTAGTAGAATACTTATATACTTTTTTTTGTTGTAAATACATAAGTATAATACATACTACACCCAGACAGAACAAAAATCTATGTTCGTCACATAAATGTTTGCCCTGGGTCGAACCCACGCCCTACAGCTCTGAAGGCAGACATACTATCAACTGAGCTATAAGGCAGTCAACTAAGCAAAGCTTGTACTATGTTTTCCTGTTTTGTATTATAATTAATATACATAATAAGTTACCCCTACATACATTAAAAGCAAGTAACTTTGCATCTTTGCCTAAAATTATTTATGATTCTGATTCTCTTTTTAACATGTCGTTATACTGTAGATGTCATAATTATTGGAGTTGCGGTGAAACAGCTCTAATAATAAAGGCGAGCTTATGTTTAACTATGCAACAGTTTACCATTGGCTATGAATATGAATTCTTGCATAAAGTCATAATATTTTCTTAGTTCTTACCTAAGAATTCTTGTGTCAGTTCTTCTTGAACATGTGTCAAGTCCAAGCAATACGGAACCATTTTACACATTGAATCATTTTTATACTCATGTATCGTTGTAGCGTTGGATTGTCTTAGACCCGATGAAGTGATGATATATGTGGGGCAGTCGGCAGAGACTGGAAGCTAAAAGCCGAAGCAAAGAATATACAATAATACCTACTACGTATAGAATGGACACTCCACTCCCCCCACCCCCCACCTAATTGAGGCTTCCTCACCCCGCTACCCATTTTGAGTACTCGACTCTTACGCAACGGGTGCGCGCGGACGACGGCGCACAGTGGTTCGAAAACCGTATTTTTTCCTTCTGCTCAATAATAAATGTTTACATTTGACAGTGGTTCGAAAACCGTATTTTTTCCTTCTGCTCAATAATAAATGTTTACATTTGTAACAGACAAGCTGTTTTGTTTGTAGAGTCCAAATAACTTAAAAACTCCAAATTCACAGAACTAGGTACAATAAATAACGCATTTAAAGTAAAAATGTACGTTTTTTTCAGGATAAAATTAATCGCAGTTGGTACCGTAATATGAAGTATATTACAAACTCACAAACAATTGGAAATAAAATCGTGTGGAAGGATATTACGGTCATTGTTGCGTTCCAGAGCTCTAAGCATTTTTCGTGTCAGCTCCATACATTTTTTTTGTAAAAAAAATATAAGTTGCTGTTTTGCCTACCAGATTGTATGCTACGCTAAAGAAAGGCACGATTATGGTTAATAGGACCCATTTCAAGTCAAAAAGTAGTGTAGTACCCTTGTAAAAGGTAACTATAAGACCGGCCGCATACGACGAGAAAACCCGATAGAAAAACCGTCCGGTTTTGCCCGAAGGCGCTCCGTGCATACATTTTGTACTAGGAAAGACACCGACAACACACCACCGCACACCGTAAGAAATTTCTCGAGACGCCCGTCTCACTCGCACCAGTTAATTCTGCGCAGTGTGTTTCGGTAGGTCCGGCGCCTGTCGGGTGCCGTGCCGAATCAATGTGCGACCACTCTAATGCGATGTGTGTATGGAAGATCGAGCGTAGCTGAGTTGTGTGTATTGGGAGAGGCCTATGTCTGCCTATGTCCAGGATTAGACTGAGGTGGGCAGATGATAATGGTGACTCATGAATATGAATCTTAAAAATACGTATAACTGGAGTAATCCTGCTTCGGATGCGCATTGTCGTGAGCATGATAAGATCATAGGCAATCGTGATGATAAGACTTTAATATAATAATGATCAGTTAAACACACAGAAAAGCGAATTTACTTCTCTCTTCAGTGGTAAACATGATCGGTATGCGGACCATTGTCGTATTTAATTAAATAAATATTGGGGGGACATTTATTACACACAGCGCCATCTAGCCCCATCTAGCAAAGCTTGTATTATGGAAACCAGATAGCTGATAGAATACTTATATACATATTTTTTTCGTTAATACATACTTATAATACATACTACACCCAGACACAGAACAATCGATGTACGTCACAAACATTTTTGTCCTGGGTGGGGATCGAACCCACGCCCTACAGCTCTGAAGGCAGACATGGCTATCAGGCTGTCAAATTGTCAATTGTTTTTTGCCCATGGCTCTGGATTGCACTAAAGCATGTATCAAAAAAAGAATGCCAAGTGTGTTGACTGAGTGAGCGAGTGGGTATAAGAAGAAGTGAGCGTGATCGAATGTGTAAGAATAAAAATAAGTAAGCTTACCCTTAGACTAATGATTAGAATTAATTAGTTCTTACGTCAAGCTTTACCCTTGCCAAATTCATGAATCTCAACTTTTCTAGTTAAAATGTATTCACATTCTGTTAGTGAACACACATAAAAATGCACAGGCCTTGATTAGAAGCTTCTAGGTCAAATAATCACATGACATAACAGTCCGACTATGGTCACACGTTGGTAAAACTGAATCACATATTGACCTTCTAGAAAATCGAATTGTCTGTGAATAGAATACATAAAACGCTTGTTCTCCAAATTGGTCAAGGGTCAAGATTATTTATGTAACATAATGTCATTGTTTAAAAATACATAGTAGTATTTGTTAAGGTGTTGTAGCTGCCACAGAATTATGATTAATGAATTTAAATTAACTTGTGTTGCCGGCTTATTAATTCGTATAAGAATAAAAATGCATGCTGCAGCGACTCTAAAAAAGTATACCTACTCAGTTCAATATTAATGTCTAATGTCTATTACTTAATTTATTAATAATAGACATTAATATTATGTCTATTATTTAATTTATTAATTTAAAATAATAAAAAACTGTTGTGGGTTTGGGACCTGTGCACTTATAGGTATTGTATCATTAAATAAAAATTGTTTATTTTTGCATAAATATAATACATTGTGTCATGACCCAAAGGCTCCTAAACCACAAAATATTTAATAGTAAGTACTACGTACAGAAAGTTAACTCCGCAAAGGAATTGAAATAAATAAGAACTCTATATACTAGGCAATAAAGTAGCAATTCAACTCGCACAGCGCTGGATACCGCTCGCTATATTCACCTATATATACCGCTCTCTTTCTATCACGTATGCTTAGTTACGTGCGACGAGGCTAGCGTGCGGGCGGCCACTGACTTCTGCCTTGCATTGTCCTCCCGGACGGAGCGCCGGCCAAACATACCTAAGCTGCGGAGTGACACCCCCCTGGTTCTATACAGGGTTAGTTCCAATCAGTTAGCATCCATTTAAGGGCATATTCTGTACATCAACACAAACAACTTTTACTATGGGGCCAACATTTAAATAGCGAAAAAAAATACCTGTTCTATACAAAAAGTTCATCGAATTTGGATAAAATGTATGGTGCAGATAAAAAATGCAGACATTTCTAAGAATATTACTATAAATATACCTAATTATATAATAAAACATGAGCTTTTTAAAAACAGTTACGATACATTAGCGGATAAAATCGTGAGTGGCTGCTAGTACTCAGATGTTATTTTTGTTTTATTTATTTATATGGAATTAATCATGTTAAATTAAAAGCTCAGATAGACATAAATCTCCAGTTACCGCGATCAAATCGTTTGAAGCAGCGACTGAACGCTACACTCTGCACACATCCGGATGCCAGTCGCAGCAATTTAGTTAGCTTTCTTTTTGCTGTTAGCTTAGAAATCCGCAGATGACGGGTTTCTGTACCGCAATCGAACGCAGCTAGTCGCCATAACGCAATGCAGCATCGATGCAGTCGTAAAATCGCCGATCGCCGATGCTAAAAGTTCCTAGTCTCCCTGAGCCCTAAGTCGGATACTCCGACTATAGTTTCGGTCACATTTCATTTCATTTCATTTTCAGCCGTGATCGTCAGCAGGGCAAAGGCCTCCCTTCCCTTTTTCTCTTTCTTTTCTTTTTCTCGTACGGTCACATTTAGGTAATCTTTTTCAGGGAGTGAAAACATAGCTCCAACTGCTTGCGGCCGCATATTGCATAAAAAAGATGTGTCAAAACCACGTCAGTTTTCATCATTTTCACAGTCATTTCTATTGTTTGCAGGTGGGATGGACAAAAAATCGTGGTGCCTGAACAGTGACGGCACCGTGCGGCATGCCAACGTAGAGCTGTACCAGTTGTCACCTGCGCCACGTGAGTCGCCCACCGCCGACCTCCTCGTCTCCACAGACTCGCCCACGAGGGAGAGTGACAAGCCAGAGAGTGACATAGACATGTAAGCACTTTACTCTTCACTTGACCTCACTGTACATGGGGACGTAGACGGAGTAGCTAATAGACGAAGGTACTGTGTAACCTCGAATGAGACAAAATACTGTGTCAGTGTGTGCGTAATGCAAGCTGGCAAGCTGACAACATACATACGAATCGTATCGATACATGTCGAACTGTCAGTTTGTTTCGCAACTTGAGTGGCTGACCTTGAAAAAACCGGCACGCTGTGAGGGACAAAAATTGTGTTGCTGTGTCTCTCTCTGATACATTTGTTCCGTGTATAGGTGTCTCATTATTGTGCGAGTGAGGCAGAAATATGTCATTTCCTTTATTGGTTTCTCTACGTCTTCTCTCTACGGGCGGGGACAAATGTTTCGAGATCAAAATGTCGATGGGTAATATAATCTGTGCCAAAATGTACAGGCCTTTGAGCAGACCAATGGAGGTGGTCCGCCAAGGTGTACAAAAGATATTTATATATGGTCAGGGACCCTTTATGTTAGTTGAAAAGTTTACTTGCCATGCATGTTTAACTCGTTGCCCGCAAAAAGTGGCAGAAAATGATGTAGGTACATTATCACCATTAGCTTCTCCATTGGTATATACGTGAAGGTACAGGCAGGGGTAGCGGAAGCGCGGAGGTGACGAGATGGCCTCGACGGATGGAGCCTCAACGATACTACATACGTCAAACCTTGTTTTTTTATAGAAAGTGTAGCAAACAAGCAGGTAGTTCACCTGATGCAAATCAAACCTGCTGGACACTTGCAACATTAGTAAGGTCGCCGATGCGTTTCCAACAGCAAATGTGTAGCCAAATTAAAGATTGTGCATGATTGAATCGGTCCTGAGTTTTCGGGCATTTCTATAAAATATTATTTCTATCATACATCATCAGCTAAGTACTTTGCCAGTTATTCAACCGCCAAGCAGTAGTGTGCAAGCATTACTGTGTTCCGGTTTGAAGGGCAATGTTACCAGAGAAATTACTGTGTATGAAGAGATTTAACATCTAATATCTCAGGGTGACGAGCGCAGTGCAGTGCGGCGCAGGATTGTGTTCGCAAGTTCACAATTCTAGCACTGCTACTGTTAGTGGCAGGCGTGACGCTTACCACCAGGCGAACGTCTTGCTCGTCTCGTCACTTGACTGTATAAAAAACAATCTCCACTGCTGGACGAAGGCCTTCCCCTTAATAGGGAGTAGTTGCCATAATCCCCACGCTTGGCAGGCGGCTTGGGGATCGCAGAATGCTCACCACCGTAAACCGAGAGGATGCTGCTGCCCGTCCTCCGGTGGTTCTGGATGCAGTTTTAGGAAGTACCCAGGTATTGCTATGGTTGGATATAATAATACTAATAAATTGCAGGAACAAGGCGGCCATGATGCCGGTAGAGGGCGACACCATCGGCGTCGCGTACGACCACGTCGAGCTCAACTTCTTCCTTAACGGCAAGAGCATGGAAATACCTGTACGGAACATCCGGGGGACGGTTTACCCGGCGCTATATGGTCAGTTATTTATCTATATGTACATAGAATTACCATTAATCAAAAACAGAGACACCGGACGCCATAGATAAATGCGGAAATGTTAGCACATTTTAGGTTTTTTATGCTGGTTAAAGTTTTATTCGCACCTGGGTTATGTCCTAAAACCGCACCCAGAACCACTGGAGGACGGGTGGCAGCGTCCTCTTGGATAACTCCTAACCTCCTAACCTGGGTTGATAATTCTGCGATACCCAAGACGTCTGTCAAGCGTAAGGACTATGGCAACCCTTCCCGATTATGTGGAGGCCCTCGTCCAGCGTTGGACGTCTTCTTGCTGATGATATGCGATGGCGCGAAACGCTGGTTCTTGATGATTAATCAATTTCTTATTTCCATATTTCTTTATGGCAGTAAATAATAAGACAAATGGGGGTTGTCGTTTTATGATTATTAGATTATTATTATGTGTTCACGTTGCGAGTGTATCGGTTTCTTCTATTCGATTCAAATTATCGTAACTTGGCAGAAAAGTGTAGAACTTAACAGGGGCGCCACTATCGCAGATGGTTCTAAATACTAGAAATTCTGTAGAACGTCTGAAGAAGATGATAGGATGAATACGTGATTATCCGCAGTATTGCCAGGAAAGAAAAAAGTTTCAGTTTCAAGCATTGGTTATAATAAAAAAGGGTAGATAGGTACGCTCTAAATATCACGATAATAAAATATAACACAAGCAAATAACGTGCACACAGCTACACTTCCGTTGTATGATACTTTGATGAATGACAATACAGGGAGATAAGCAGGCAGTAGACGCACTTGAGAAAGCTTTAAATACCACTCCACGCACTATTACGCATTTGTTTCAATATTTGGTCCTGTTGTGACTGAGACTCAATCAGGAGAAATACCTGATGTGACATTGCCATATTCGAGGCACGGGAGGCTCCCGTTTTTTATGAGTTCAATAGTTTTAAGACTTTTGCGAAGCTATACAATAGGCGCGTGGCCTAATGTTTAATTTATGACAAATAACAGGCTTAGTGATGAATATAACTAAATACTTTACACATACTGAAAAAATAAATTGTATTGGCTGATAAATCTCTGAGATATGAGCATTTAAAGTTTTAGGTGGGGATAGAGTGGGGATAGAGTGGGGATGCTCTATCCCTTTCTCGCAAAGCACGTGTTAGTATAGCGTTTGTATGCCGCGCCTGAGTCTTGACGTCATAGCTCAGTATAGCACGCTCTCTGTCTAGGTTGAAATTAAAATACTTAGAACTTATTTATTTCTGAATTATTTAAAATTTGTTTTCGTTGATAGGCTCTATTAATGATCAGCTTTTTTATGAGATAATAAAAAATTAGTAGTCATCATGCCTATTCTTCACAAAGCTTCAAGGGAATAAATAATAGCATCATGCTGCTAAATAATACCACTTTCAGATCTCACAATTTTAATTTGTATTTTCCAGTCGATGACGGGGCCATTCTGGACATCATTTTGGACAACTTTTTATATCCGCCGCCAGCGGGATTCGAGAAAATCATGGTTGAGCAATCGCTTCTTTAACAAATACCTAACGAGCAAAGTACATAAGTGGACATAGAAGTGTACTGTGCTGTGTGAAATGAAATGCTTTGGAATTTGAAAGACTATTGAGACTGTGGAATCTATTTTGAATTACAAGTGTGTAATCTTTTTACGTATGTACAGTTTGAAGACAAACGCTGTGAGTACTGGTAAAATGGGCGATTTAGAACTGAGGAAGAGGTTTTTACCGCATGTTCCCTGTACTGCATCAATCTTTAACAAGTTGTTCCCCAACAACTGTTTAGTATAGTCAAACCTTCGAAGCGTGATTGAGTGATATTCCACCACGCTTTAAATCCTCTCCATGCTAAGGTTGCCTGGAAGAGATTGCTTTTAGCAAAAAGGGCGTTACTTGTTCCACTAGCTAAGAGCGTTTAAGCCGCGCGCAAGAACTCTTGTTTATTTACATATTTCTGGGTTATTCTTTGCGTGAACAATAAAGATTTAATCAATCAATCAGGATAGCCCGGTGCGGGCTGGCGAATTCAGATAAGCCATTAAATTTATTATCCGGACATGTGCAGGATTCATCGCGAAGTTTTAAATTTAAACTTAATAAGAAATGAAAAACGAAGCGAATGTATATTTTATCGCAGGTTTTAGAATAGCTCTCTGATATTTCTGATTGAGACATTTTGAGAGACTTAATCCTTATTGCATAAACTTTAGAATGTACCATAAACATTTTCGTCTCGCTTTCACGCGTGACATTTCTCGTCCGGGAAGAGTTGATAAATTGTTTTAGCATAACTTATCAAGCGTTTATGTATAAACGGTTAAAGTTTTAATTTGTCTATAGACAAATACCATAGCTGCAGTGCAGCTGCATTTCGGCAACATTTCGGCACATGTGCCGAAATGTTGTATGGCATTTTGTAATTTGAAAGAACTTTATTTATAACAAAGCCAGAAAATTGTAAGCTGGTGCTATAACATTTAAATATTATGTTTGAATTATTTGAAATACATTCCGGACTGTACCATATTAGAAAGTAAAGCACAATTGCTAAAAGAAAATGATGGGCGGCTGGGACTCCTGAAGTCCTGACTTTACTTCGAAATATTAATGTAAGTTTAATTTTACTTAATTATTTTCGCAATATTTGAGGAAAGCGGGCTTGGCGTTTACTGGGTATAATGTGAACTCTTTTTTACTAGCCTGCTAACTCAGCCAAGCAATGGGAGGTTTTCTGACAGCTGACGGAACGTAGCTCTACAGCCAAAGATAGATGGCGCGGACGAGACATGGTTCTCTTATTTTCGCATTTGTTTAATGAAAAAGCTAACACACTACTAATTACTAATCAGTACTTACTAATTTATGTTGTAGAAGAACACAAGCATAGGAAATACCATGGGCAAGTACTTTGTTAGACAAACAATAACCACAAAAAAAGCATAACAGTGCAGTAATGATGTACTTGAAAATTTAATTTTTAACTTTTTTATTTTTTTACCTTATGACCTTGCTTCATTCAAAATCTTCAGAACACAGACTAGGCAGAGATACTTTTCAGAACCATGTCTTGTCAACGCTATCTAACGGAATTTTATGAACTATTTTTTTAAATGCCTGTTAGAAAACCTCCCATTCAAACATCACTTTTAGCTATGAATGGAAGTTTACTGAATATTAATGTTTTATTTTTGATAATAAATAATGAATAAGTAAGAATTTATTAAAAGTTTACTTGTCTATGAATTTATTGAAATTACACAAATATGGTATCTGTACAATCACAACATTTATTTTCTTATAAAATAGTCTTAGATAGTTTGTTGGTCAGTCTGATGACAAGCTTCACGATATCACTCAGAATGTTGAACTCTATTGCGTTCGAAATTTGTGTCCTGGGCATTGGTATCCTGAGAGAGAGAGAGAGAGAGAGATGCGGGAGCCTTTGCCTTGGTCTGGTAGAGTTGGTCAAATGGAACAGTTTTCTAGGAATTCCTGTTAGTTTTAATGCAAATGAATGATGAGAAAAGCAAGTTGCTTACTTGATGACAAGCGTTAAAATGCCACTCAGAATTATGAACTCTAGATTGAAATAGGGTAGATGACTGATGTTTAACGGCCTTACCTAAAATAATCTCGATTCTCTTAGTCACCGCTTAAACTTCTCTGTCCTTTTCTAGCACGTGCAACTTCACGTCTGAGAGAAGATGGCAGAGCATCGTAAGCAGTGACTAACGGTTGAAAAGTTTTTTTAAGTAAGGCCGATAATGTGGTGAAACCGATTTGAAGTTGAATTTGATTGAGAGTAATACGTCGTATTCTGCAATTTGGCTGCGACATCTATACTCTCTGTCCATTATGTTAATTGTTTTTTTGACAGCTCATGAAAAGTTGACGTCATACCATTGTAAAGAGTCCCGCTAATTTTGGGATCTAATAAGCTCGCGTATACTACAGCCGCAGCGGGCCGCAGCGAATCGCATTGCTAAAGAAAAACCGCGGTGCGGCACCGCAACCGCAATGTGTGCTGATTTTTGTAAAATGTACGATATAGTGATGTAGGAGGATTTTTGCAATGGAATGCGTTGCGGTGCGGCCTAAACGTGCGCGAGCCGAGATCAGTTTGCAAGCGCTATAACTGCTACAGATAATAGCACTGCGCCTAAAACAACAGGTACCTAAGTAAGTTTGTACTAATATCTTGTTGCTCATGAAAAAGAAATGTCACAATATTAAATTGTAAGGTATACCTATACATGTGTGCGTGAAAGTGTATGAATCAAAGATCTTTCTTTCTTAATCTTGAATCTTTGGTACAGTATTGAGATTAAAGTTATGCTTTGCGGTAGTTTTCGTGTTTCGAGAGAGAACGAAATGAGAATGGAATAGACAAAGATATATAGTATGTTTGACGTGGTTTGAAATAAGTTTTTTTTTATACGTGATTACTCTGCTTTAATTATTAGATACTCCGACTATAATTCGATAACATTTTTCTTTTTCATCGCGAAGCAGGACGCGGTCGTACTCGCCTATAGCTGTACCAGAAAGAGTGGAAAAAAATGGGGGCGCTACTTTCTATGAAAACTCTTCAAAATGACGTATAACTTGGCAACACTAAATGATATTTTGTATTGATTTTTTTAGTTTCATAATGTTTAATTTCTTCTCTTTCTGGTACAGCTGTACCTGTGTTTTCACACCTTGAAAATGTTACCGGATGTGATCTTAACTATAGTCCGAGTATCCGATTTAATTAAACGTGAGTTATTATGTCGAAAAAAAAAGAATTGGATAATATTAATTTCAGAGGCGCATAACTTTAATTATCGTACTGTATGAACATGTAACTTGTACTTAGTGAGACTGGCGCTAAAATTATTTTATACGATAATGATAGACTTATATAAATGTATTTAGAAATACTATATTTTATGTATAATGGTTCTATAGAGCTTATTCAGGTCATATAGATTTTAGTAGTAATTTCTTGACAGGTATCATGTAAGTTAAGCTTATTGCCCATGAAGTTTACTAGCTTGCGTAAGTTTTGATTTTATACAAATTATCGCCAGTTTTTGAAGGGGGAGGCAATAATGTACATACGTTTATATGATTTTGTTCCCCGATTTGTATGACGGTTGGTTCAAGTAAGTACTCCCTGGCAAAAATATTATTGTTTTGTTTTAGGTAGTCTAGACAAATACTAATTTTAATTACTACCTGTAACTTTAACAACAAAGAACTTCCATACAAAGCTTCATCCCCCATTTTACCCCCTTAAGTCGCCCCTGTCAAAAAATATTAAAAACATATTTTTTTCAGTTTAAGTGAACTAATTAACTATGCAAATACCTACCTATTTTGCAAAACTTAAGTTCAAAATCAAAGGACTAATATACAATAGTTTTCACCCATTTTTACCCCTTAGGGGTTGAATTTTGATAAATCCATTAATACAACTTTGCACATCAAGACAAATGTAGCATCCTCAAGTGTCTACGATCGGCGGTTTAGGCTGTCCGTTGTCTATCAGTCAGTAAGTCAGGATTTTGATTCTTATAGTATTCAATTGTATTAGTAATCTTAATAACCGAGTAAACTGTAAATTAGTACAATATTAATTTTGAATATAACAGTATCATAATCAGATTTTGTAACATTTATAAAAGCTGGGATTCAACTAATTAAGCGTATATATTATACATAAATAAATTGATCTCTAATATTATTGTAAGAAATGATATACTTACGTATTTTGTGTGTATAGTGAGAAATATTACTACTTAATAAATTATATCAACCAGCTTATAGTAAATCGTTTTGAGTTTTTAAACCTTGTTAGTTAAAGATGTATTTCCGATGGTGACTAACCCTCCCAAGTAAGGGGGAGGCCATCGTCCAGCAGTGGACGTCTTCGGCTGATGATGTGATGTGTGTACTACTGTGCATCGTGGGCGATCGAAGCCGTGTGCGGCATTGCATCAATAAATAGATATCGGAGGGCATTTTCCACACAACGCCATCTAGCCTCAAACTAAGCAAAGGTTGTTATATGGAAATCAGATCGCTGATAGAATAAGATTATACAAGTTCTTTGTAAAACATACTTATAATACATGCTACACCCAGACACAGTACTAAACATCTACGTTCGTCACTTAAATGTTTGCCCTGGGTGGGGATCGAACACACGCCCTACAGCTCTGCAGGTAGGCATGCTACTAACTGATATTATATACTATTATTACAGCACTACGAACTCATATGGCACAACTTCAATCGTCGGCTATGCGCGATGCGCGTCTGTCGCAGACCTCGGAAGTGGCGCCATACATTTTCATAGTGATGTACTTAGTAGATGACCTATCAAACAAAAAAGAATAATCAAAATCAATTCATAATTGGCGGAGTAATCGCGTAACAAAAAAATAATAATTAAGAACTTCCTGTTTTGTTGTCGGTTGGAAATTAGTTTGCACCTAATAGTAAGAGATATGTTTATGTAGGGTTTAGCTAGTTTTTAACGCTTTTTCTGAGAGTGATTTTTCTGTACGTAGTAGGTAGGTACTAGCAAAGATAATATAATACTAAACTAGAAGTACTAGGTACCTATTATTGTTTTCTGTGGTTTAATTTTTACATGTGGCAGGTGGCTCAAAACACTCTGATTGATGCACCGTTTTACCCACAGAAAAATAAAATCTAGTTTTTATTTTTCTGTGGTTTTAACCAACTGTTTTTTTATTTATTTAACCTGTGTTCTCTCACTGCTTGGCAAAGGTCTCATCCAATTTCTTTAAGCAACTGTTAAACACTATAATTTCTAGTCTATTTCCGCTGTAACTACTCTAATTTTAACAGTGTTATCGACAGAGCCCACCATAAGTGAAAGGGCAGTTTACTTAAATACCTACTGATAGGTAGGAATGGCAGTAGGTACGTAGGTAAGTATGGTCCGAACAAAAGGCGCTATCGTGTTCGCAGGCCATTGAGCATTGCATTGTGAGAGCTTATGCTCATGTGACCATCGCATTCATGAATAGCATTTTGTGTAAGTAAATCATACTTTACATAATACTCATGGCAGCTAAAGGATAGTTGGGACATATTCTATAGAGTTTATTCTCCACTGCGGAATGGCCGTTTAGCAGAAGGGATTTAGGATATACCTACGAATAGGTAGTCAATTGACGTATCTAAGTATTTATAATTGACTAGAGGTCGCCCGCGACTTCGTACGCGTACGGAAGAAATTCGGCCCTCTCCCAAAATTAATTTTTATTTAATTATTTATTATTTAATATTAATTATTATTTATATAATTAATTATTAATCACTCATTCTGTAGTATGATTATGTAAATATGGATTTCTTGTATTTTTTTGAATATGGAAAAGTTATGTTTTTTATTAACTCGCAAAAAAACGGACTGTAAAAAAACAATCATAAAAAACAAAATTTTAATTATGTGCACAAATAACGAAGATAAAAAGATTTTAGTTTCATTTTAGACAGAGAGCGATCTACGAGGCAAATGACGTCAGAATACACGACTCCAAACAAATTCTATAGTAGCACGTGAACTTGTACCGTCATATGCATAAAACCAACGATCTTATATGTATAGCTTGGCAGAAAAGAATAGAAATTAATAGAGGATCCATGCACTGCCCCAAATCATTCTAAATACTAGTAAAGATAATATTATACTATTACTAGATACTAGGAACCCTGTATACTATACCATTAGTCATTCTAACAGTGTATAGTATATGACTAAGGAAGATGGTTGGAAAAAGTTCAGCCAGGAAAAAAGTCGGATTTCAGTCTGAATCTGACTGAAATCGACTGTCAACAAAAAGCTTAGAGATAGACCCTTATTTATTCGACCATAGACTACCATTTCGGACTTTATTACCTACATCACAAACGCCGGCCAAGGTGACCAGGGTAACTTTTTTGCCCAGCAACGCCAAAGGATAAAATAGTAAATTGTTACCAAGGGAGCAAAAAATATTTTTAAGGAGAGTGTTTCTTTGAATGCAGAGCAGAGTGAAGGATGCTAGAGTAGAATCCTGAGCGCAGCGAGGGATTCAAAGTACGCCACTCGAGCTAAAAATAGTGTTGATCCTGTGGTGGACATTAGTGTTTTGTCTTTTGCTGTTGCCGGGCAAAAAACTTACGCGGAGCGAAGGATTCCCTACTTTAGATCCTTCGCTCCGCTCTGGTCCAAAGAAACACTCTGGCCTTAAAAAAAATTGTTTGCTCCCTTGGTATACAATATACTATTTAAACCTAGTTTAGCAGCTACAAGAGGGAAATCCTTCTTCCGAATATTTTAGTTAAAATAAAAACGTAATTCGAAAGAAATGTACAAGACCTCTTTTTAACTAAAGTATGTTTTAGTGTTTTATGCCTAGGACGGTAAAGGCTTCGGACATTTCCCATTATCAGGTGGCCTAGTGGTACAAATGTCCCATATCTCCTTGTATGAGCGACGCCAAAATGACACATATGCCTTTTAAAGCTAAACTTAATGTAATAGATCTCTTCACAGCGCTCGAGACCCTGAGATATTAGATTATCTCAGATGTCGAATCACTGCTGCCCGTCCTCCGGTGGGTCTGGCTGGATGCATAAATTGATTTAGTTTATTTTTATTGCACTTGTAAATCTACCATGTTGGTGCTTATATATCTTATATACCTACCTATCTATATTTACCTACATGAATCATAATGTTTTTTTTTTCATATCGATTTATAAAACAAATGATTCATTGTAGACAAGGACGTTTATACACAAGATTGTAGATAATCGCTTTGATATACACGTATGTTGCCATAGCAGATAGCGCTAATTTTCATTTATAACCGTAATTAATTACATTATTATTTGCACATGAGAGAGAGAGAAAGAGCTAGATCCTCCAAGTTTATGTATTTTATAATTTCTTCATATTGTGAAACAGGCGTGTTGCCTAATGTTTAATTTATGACAAATAACAGGCTTAGTGATGAAAATAACTAAATACATTACACATAATGAAAAAATATATTGTATTGGCTGATAAATCTCTGAGATATGAGCGTTTAAAGTTTTAGGTGGGGATAGAGAGGGGATGCTCTATCCCTTTCTCGCAAAGCACGTGTTAGTATAGCATTTGTATGCCGCGCCTGAGGCTTGACGTCATAGCTTTGTATAGCTCGCTCTATGTCTAGCTTGAAATTAAAATACTTATAACATATTTATTTTTGAGTTATTTTAAATGTTGTTATCGGTGATATGCTCTATTGATGAGCAGCTTTTTTATGAGGTAATACAAAAATTTGTAGTCATCATGCCTAAGGGCTTGTGTACTCGCAACCAAAAGTTTCAATAAGCGCTTATGCAACGAAGGCTTGGATGATTAAAATAGTAGATTATGAGACAAGTGTGCTATGTTGGCTCTCGGCTTCCTTATCGCGCTCGCCTGCGGCTCGCGCGCATAATGCCGCCTCTAGTGTAATGACCAACATAGCACAAGAGTTTCATACGACTGTTTTCATCACAACTGCGAGGAAAAAATAAACTTTTTTGATAATAATCAACCACACAGCGAAAACGTCAACAAACATTTGCGGAAAATGGCGCCCAAACCAGCAATGCGCGCGCAGGTTGATATTTACTTCAGCGGCATACAAAAAAACTGTAAGTATTACCCGGCTATATTAAGAGTGCTTCGTATACATACGTCTAATTGCAGTCACGTACAAACTTGACTTTACCGGGTTATACATATTATAGCACTAGTGCCGTAATGTAAAGTAAAAAGCATGCGTGCGTAATAGCTTGGATTATGAGCCTAAAATCGATGTAATAAGATCCACTTTACGAGCAAGTGTGATGAACAATGCATTTGTGATAGTATCTAGCACCTATATAAGTCGACAATACATAATATAATTATAGTAATAATATAAACTTGTAATGGAGTGACGAGACGAGCGAGAAGTTCGCCTGGGTGTAAGCATCACGCCTGGTCGCCTCCCCATAACAGTAGCACTGCCAAAATTGTGACGAATTTCATTTCGGTATGTGTCATGGGGATGTATGCAGGATTCCTCACGTTGTTTTCACCGAAAAGCCGTATTAAAATACGTACGTAAACTCCAAAGAGCTCATTGGTACGGACGTACGGCTACACTAAAAATAATAAATGTTTTTTTATATCTCAGGGTGACTAGCGCAGTGCAGTGCAGCGCACACGCAGCGGAAGAAATTCTGAATTCTAGCACTGCTACTGTTAGTGGCAGGCGTGACGCTTACCAGCAAACTAACGTCTTGCTCGCCTCGTCACGTGATTAAATTAAAAAAAATAATTGCCGCGCTAGCCAGCAGTAAGTGCAAATGCGCTTGATGACAATTCTACCAATATACATGTTTTTAAACTGAGAATACTCAAAAAGACAATAATTTAAATAGACGCGTAGGAAACCAAACCACATTGCATCGTTATATATCAATTTTAATCTGTTGCAAAATAGCATTTCGAGCGTTTTACTTAAAATGCGCGACCAATGATTGTCATTTTTTCGTCGTAGTGACTATACAATTTTGTGAGAAACTGGCAACAGCGGTTTTCCATACTAATTCCTTTAATATCTGGCCGTCCTAGTCTAGTCAGCCTTAGGGGAAATCCGCCCCAGGTACTAAGCCTTTATATGACACGGTACGGTACTTCGCTGCTCTAAACTAGCCTGGGCTTTTCCAATTTCCTGCGTGTCCGGCGCATTCATCACGCGCGCTTTCACTGCAAGCGTCATAATAATGTATCGTAGCCATAAACCACCCAACATCGGTGCCGACAAAAACAGAAAACCACTTATCGACGAAGTTTGAACAGTTTTAGTGGAATGAAACAACGAACACGCTCGTGAATCACTTTTACGAGCGACAGAACTGTCCGTACAGCGCGAGCGTGCCGTCTGGTAGATCCAAGGATGTACTGAAAATTGCACTAAACCAAATAAGGTTACAAGTGTTAGCTTAATTTTTCAGTCTGCGTCAGCTGCTGCCAAAACCCCAAAAACCATCAGTATCACATCAACAGTTGGAAGACGTCCACTGCTGCACGAAAGTCTCTCCCTTATAGGGAGGTGTTGCCAAAAACCCCACGCCAACCAACCATCAGTATAATAATTATAAATTATTTATCGATTAAGAAAATCTAAAATTAAGAAAGACTAAAGCGCAGATAGACTAAGAGGCAGAAAAGACTAAAAACATTTTTTTTAATGCGGATTAGATTTGCGTCAGACCACACCCTGCAGATTTTTAGGCATTATGCTAATATGCTTTTAAGACATATTACATTAGGCAATTTGCATGCAAGTTAGACATCATTTGTAGGCATTTTGCTTTATAGGCATTTTGCTTTGTAGGCAGTCTGATCATAAAGGGTATTTTACCACTAATCGCGCAAGCTGCTACGATAGTAGCCAGTGAGCAGACAGCCTAAATGTGTACGAATAACTGTTTTTTTTAATAACCAAAAATTTTGTTGGTTGGTATGGTTAGTTTAATAACCAATCCCGGTTAAGTTTGGTAATTGGTAAGGCCTGTTCCAAATACATCTGTCTATTATTAAGTAAGTAGTTTAGTTATGTCATTAAATGTTTATACTGATTTTGGATAAAATCGGACAAAAATAAACTTGTGGTAATCGCCACGCGTCCGCTGTCAGGCTTAGTTGCATAACTGGGTCATATTCTGGCTTATTTATGTTCACCGGGAGAGTTGACCGCGTTGTTGGGGTAGTCACCACGTGAACTGTGCTGAGATAATGCCAGGTGATGCGAGTGTTCGTGTGACGTAGCCGCGGGCACTCGGGCGGTCTGCCTCGCTGCGTACTCGCATCGTTGCACAATTAGGACACAAGGTAGAGATACCTTCCCGACTCTGCTAGTAAGTATTCAATGATTTGAATTAAATTCCGTGAGTAGGTACTGCATCAACTTTTACCTTTTCGAAATCTATCTATTATTTTCTGTTTTCACGAGTAACCTACTTCGCACTAATAGTAGATTACTCACCTAGAGAGCAATGTTTGTCACCTTCGGCTTCGCCTCGGGAGATAATATACATAAGATCTGAGCCATTCTTTACTTGCTCCCGTGGTGTGTATATGATTTTAAATGCCGCTGCGGGAAAGAAGTGGTTCGTTCGCTCCGCGTAGCGCGGAGCTAATAATTTATTTAAGCTTATAATTAAATTATTTCTCGCAAGGTTTTTGCTCCCTTGGTAAACATCTACTATTTCATTTCTCATACATGGAAAGTACCTACGCTTGAACTTACTACTTTTCGTCCCTGGGAAACGATATTCCATGCTGTCAAAAAAATGTGTACGTGTCTGCGGGGATAAAGAGGGTACTTTAGCCCCGCGACGCGGAGCGAAAGGAACCATTCCTCCCCGCAGCGGCACGTAAAATCGTATACACACCACGGGAGCTAGTAGAGAACCCTCAGATCTCATTGATGAGATCTGAAACATTCTTTACTTTTGCTCCCTAGGTGAGTAATCTACTATTATTTCGTATTTTTGTGTAAATCACCAGTCTAACTAACCACAGCTAAAATCAGTGTCAATTAGATTCCTTCCCCGCAGCCTTATCGCCTTGCGGAGACGTAAGCGCAGGTGGTCGGCACCTGTGGCTGCGTGTGGTGTTATTTATTAACGGAGGCGCCAATAGTGATTATGATCAGATTTTTCTCCAAGAATAATAAATTACGTAAGTCCCTAAGGTTAGGTATTCAATGTCGTTAAATACACAATTGCCGCTGCCACTGGTTACGGAATAACCTGGAGTATGTAGTTTGTAGTGGTAGAACTCTACTGCAGAGTCTGCCTGGGGAAGTAGCACAACTTTGCCAGTTATTCAGCCGCCAAGCAGTAGTGTGCAAGCAATAGAGTACAAGGAATAGTAGAAGAACACGTTTCCTTATGAGAGCTGCATTTTTTTGCGAAGATATTTTTTATAGTAATGTTATTTATGTTCTGTAAAATTTAAATCACCATTAAGGCCAACGAGCGTAATTTTGTGAGTGTATCGCGTTTTTTTGCGTCATGTAATTTCGGCTGAATTGGGTTTCAAACAACAGGTTTGTGATACACGACGCCGTCGACGCAATATGGGTTTTTTGCCGCGTTGCAAAAACGAGACGGCGGCATCGCCGTCGTCGGCGCACGGTGGCGATAGCGTCGACGGTTGACGCCCTTTTGGTATGGAATCCTAAATAAATTATGACAGAAATAAGTAGAAATCCAATATAGAAAGTGATAAAATGTACTTTATTTACTTAAAACGCTATAATATTACTGAATACTAGAACAGTGGCCATTAAGATTATTGAGATAGAAGATGTTCCAGCACTGGAAAGAGGTACAGGCTGCCAGAATGCTTTTCGTAAATAGAGTCCCAGAAACGAGCCTTTTCTTCCAACAGTGGCGTGTGATCCAGTCGCGAGGTCTCGTTTAGAACCATGAAAGGTGTTTGGTACCCGCTTACCGCTGGCCAGGACGGCAGTGATGAGCTTGGAAGCGTTGGGTTTCTGTATAATAAAACATGTTTTTTTCGGAATAAAACAGATAATAGTCAGCCAAGGCAGAACTAGTTACACCCTTGGCAATTAAATTCTTGGCAAATCGTTCTGAATGACAAGGTATTTATTAGGCCTGGCTATCGCAGCAGTAGGGCAAAATATAGAAAGATAGTAATGTAGGATAATTATTAATGACTATATACGATAGATTTGGATATTCAGTTTTTATCATAAGAGCTGGGCTCAATTTGTAACATTTTATTTTATTTTATTCGCCTTTCGAGTAAAGACCTAAGTAAGTCCAGCAATGGACACCAAACTAATATAAGATTTTCAATCCTCAAAAAAAAAAACTACTTTCCTCAATTAAATATTTAACAGCAATTCGGAAAACTCTTGCGCATCCTGACTCTGCCTTCTTTGGGTCCTCATATTAACCGTGAGATTGCATCTAATTTAGTAATAACGGGCAACGACTTTTTGACTTTTTAGGCAGGCATTTATTTCATATCTTCTTCTGCCTTGTGATGCAATAGGTAATACGATCATCATCATCATAGCCCGTAGACATCCACTGGTGAACGAAGGCCTCCCCATTAGACCGCCACTCTGTATTACAACCTGCCATTTGCATCCACCGTTTGCCTGCGACTACCATCATCATCATCATCAGCCCGTAGACATCCACTGGTGAACGAAGGCCTCCTCCTTAGACCGCCAGTCTGTACGACAACCTGCCATTTGCATCCACCGGTTGTCCACGACTTTTACAATGTCGTCGGTCCACCTAGGAGGAGGCCTACCTAGTGTGCTGTGCGGTGTTACTTAGCTTATGACACCACAGAGCATTTTTAGAAAATCGCATGTCAATCCATTTATCTTCCGTACTAGCAAACTCTCAAGATAAAAATAAACCAGCATAAGCTGATCTTCAGACATTAGGGGCTCGGTATGTTCGGGGGTTCAAGTTATAGTGGCCTTATATATTTTTCATAAATTGCGTCATAACTTCTATATTCCTGGGCCGATTTTGAAAAATCCCCCCCCCCCCCCCCCCCCCCCCCCTTAAGGGTCAAATTTCGAAAAATCCTTTGTTAGTACACCCCTACGCATCGAGACGAATACACCCTCCAAATTTCAAGTCTGTACGACCAGCGGTTTGGGCTGTGCGTTGTCTGTTCGTCAGTCACCAATCAGTCAGGAGAGCCTTTTATAAATATAGATTGTAAGGTCCAAGCCGGCTGCCAAGCGTGAGGATTATGGCAACCCCTCCCTGTTAAGGTAGAGGTTTTCGTCCAGCAGTGGACGTCTTCCGGCTGTTGATGTTGATGTGAGGCATCCCTGGCAAAAAATATTAATTGTACCAAATTTATTATATAGTATATACTAGGTATGTACATATATACACACATACAAATTCTCATTAGTAGGTATAACTTCAAAAACAAAGAACTTCCATACAAAACATCCCCGATTTAACCCCTGTAAATCATCCCTGATTGACAACAAAATATTTAAAACAGCATTTAAATCTACTGATTTTGCATTTTCTCTTTCAAGAACACTGGCCACTGTTCTCGCGTCTATCATTCATTCGTGCGTCCCCCGTTCCCCATATTGTGCAATTTGCTCCCCCTGGGCTATCGGCTGGCGACGCACTTGAGTAACATGTTGTTTATTTTCGAAGGCTAGGAGTTTAACCTCAGCTCGCCGATGTTATACGACGGTACGCTTAACTTAGCCTGATGATGTAGCGTTTTGGTCTGGTACGTACACGTACCTACTTCACAGCCACACACATGCGTCTGAGATATTTCATAATATTATATTATGATCATTTAGTAACTTTTCCTTACACTATTATTTTATGCGATAAGTGACTGCAGAATTTTAACATTATTTAAATATTTATGAGATCGGGCGCGCGTTTGGCAGCTATGTCAGATGTAATCCCGTTTGATGCTGTACTAATATCAATATCAATGTAATTTATGCGGACACATGCTTGGATCAGGCTCCAAATTTAGCATAACGTTCTTTATTGTCTTTTCGACAAATATGTACTTACCTTTATTTTAAGGGGTAACGGTTATTCCAGTCCTCAATAATTTTAGATAGGTCCACCCTGCGTTTTAGGAGCGCTTGACTGATTTGATTACCGATTGTTTCGTGGTAAGTGATTGAATACGAGATATGACTTATCTGTTTTCGCAAAAATCACTTTTCTTACCTAATTAGTCATTGATACAAGTTTTAACTTTGGACTATTATTATAAAGGTAATCTGAGGCTTTGATATCCATCCAAACATGTGGTGATTCTATCATTGTTTAAAGTCCACGACGACTCGTAGACTTTAAACAAGTACGCACGCAAAGATTTCAAAACTCGTTTTAACACTAGAAGGTCTAGAAGTGTCACGCTCTTCTGCGTCGTTGTTCCCTAACCAGCAACACGAGTACCGTTCTGTATGTCGATACATTTGACGTGTCGGTATAGCTGATTTATATGTCGAATTTGAGAAAATACCGATTTTTATCAAATTTTACCGATTTAAATGTCAAATTTATAGATCGTTAAAACGGTACACGCGCTGCTGTATAGGCAAGAGAGAAAAGGGGCAGGGGCAAGCGTGCTCCATTGTAGACCACATCGTCACTTATCATCAGGTGAGCTGTGGTCAAAGGCTAGCCTAATTCTTCAAAACATCGCGCCGCGCGCCATCGTTTTAAAAAGATAGCTAACTCCTCCAAGTTTTACACACTAAAGTCTCGAATACACCAAACCTGCCGGCTAGGTTTGTCAATCCGGCGGGTTCGTATTGGCAGCTTCAGAACGTAGGAGGCTGAACTTTGCCAGGGTTTGCCACGATTGTCACCATGTAGACGTTTTCACGTGCCGACGTTCTGCAAACATCGTCATTTACCCTGATAGTCCTTTGGTTTCGGAGCCACCTGGTTGGTTGGATCGTCCCGGCGTGCCGTACCGGCAACTGGTGTGGAGGCTTTCACAAAAGTCATATGAACTTGCATACTTTCTAGCACTGCTTTGTAACGACTCATCATCATCAACATCAGCCCGGAGATGTCCACTGCTGAACTAAGGCCTCCCCCTTAGACCGCCACTGTATGTAAACCTGCCATTTGCATCCACCTCGGCTGCCCGCGTCTTTCACAATGTCGTCGAGCCACCTAGTGGAAGGCCTACCTAAGCTGCGTCCTCCGGTACGCCACTCAAGAACCTTTCTTCCCCATCAGTTATCAGTTCGAGCGATGTGGCCTGCCCTTTGCCTTTTCAACTTGCAAATCTTGAGAGCTATGTCGGTGACTGGCTCTTTGACGAATATCCTCGTTCCGGATTTTATCGCGCAAACTAACTCCGAGCATAGATCTCTCCATTTCCCGTTGTGTGAATCTGAGTTTCTCCAAATGGCCAGCACGTTAAAGACCACGTTTAAGTTTCATGTGTCATCACTGGCACCATACACTGGTTGAAGACTGTGTATCACGACTACCTGCTTTAATTATCAATGATTATCAGTTTGATAAGTGCTACATTATCTTGCGTTGGTTATTTTGATAGGGTATAAATATAGTTAAAGTTTTGATACTCGGGGCTGTTTCAACGATAAAGTTATCATGTGGACGACGTTGTTGATCGTGGTATTGTTTGTAGGGACTGTGTGGACGCAGTCAGATACCCTGGTGGTGCATACAGAGCAGGGACCGGTGCTGGGTCGTAGAGATGATGAGGGCATTTTCAGTTTCTTAAATATACCGTACGCGACTGCTCCGACTGGAGAAAATAAGTTTAAGGTAAGTAACTCGCCGACTAAAACCACAAGTAAAACTAGCATCACATTGCTACCGATCACTATGGCATACGAGCAAAGCCTGAGGTTATAATGATGGCACTCAAGTACTTTAATAAATTGTAAAATCACACTAATGCGAAAGTTTGTTGAGGTTGTGGGGTTGTTACTCCTTCACGCTGAAACGGCTGCATGAATTTAGATGAAATTCGGAACCTATAGAGGTAGCTTATACCTTAGAATAAAACATAGGCTACTTTTTATTCCATGAATCGAGGGGAAGCCGCGGGGTGCAGTTAGTAAATAATAAAATGCAGCTCAGTCGAAACTACTATCAAATATCTCAACATACCTACTATATCGTTTTCGTTTTACATGTCAAAATGTTGATTATTTTATGTAATTACAATATTCAATTACGTTTTCAGGCACCTCTTCCTCCACCAAACTGGACAGTGCCGTATGATGTAGCAGACAAATTGATCGCTTGTATACAAGCTATTCCACTGGAAGTTATTCCGGAAGGCATTTCAATGGAGGAAAATTGTCTCATTGCGAATATCCATGTACCAGATACGACCGAAACTAATCTTCCTGTACTGGTGACGGTACACGGCGGAGCTTACCAGATATTGTTCGGAGCGGCAGAACGATATAATAGTTTAATTAGAACAAAGAACATCGTTGTCGTAACGTTCAACTATCGTCTTGGACTACCGGGTTTCCTATGTCTTGGTACCAAAGATATTCCCGGTAACGCTGGAATGAAAGATCAAGTAGCGTTACTGCGCTGGGTTAAAAGAAATATTGCTAATTTTGGTGGGAACCCTGACGATGTCACTATAGCTGGCTGCAGCGCCGGTGGCGGGTCGGTAGACTTCCTCACCCTTTCGCCTATGACGTCCGGCTTATTCAAGAGAGCTATATCGGAAAGTGGTGCAGTGTTAGGATGTGTTGGACCCCAAGTTGATCCCATTGAAAATGCGAAGTTGTACGCAAAACAATTGAACTTTACAAATGTTGATGATTTAAATGCTTTAGAAGAATTCTACAAAAGTGCCTCGTATGAACTGTTGTTGTCTGAAGCTGATTTCATAATGAACAGAGATGACACCCTATTCTTGTTCACACCATGTGTAGAACGTGACACAGGGACTGGGGAAGAAACGTTTATAGATGAAACTCCGTGGAACTACTTAAAAAATGGATCATATAATAAAGTGCCATTGTTGTCAGGATTTGCAGATATGGAAGGTTTATTTAGAATTCCTTTATTTGACAGTTACAAGAATAGAATGAATGAAAAATTCGCCGACTTCTTACCAGCAGAGCTACAGTTTGACAATGAAGCTCAGAAAAACGAAGTGGCAGAACAGGTTAAGGATTTTTATTTTGGGAATAGATCTGTAAGCGAAGATACCATTTTGAACTATGTTGATTATTTCACTGACATTATGTTTGCATATCCTATGTTAAGGGTGGCTAACATGCGAGCGTCAAGAGGAGATACAATATACTTACACGAATACTCGTTTGTTGATAACAATACTCCGTTTGTACCATATACTGCAGTAAAAGGAGCTGGCCATTGTGAGCAATTGAGTATTGTTTTGGATGACTCCAATTTACTTGGGCCGATCTCAAATCATTCAGCAGAATTTCAAGCCATGAGAGAAAATATGAGGGAACTGTGGTTGAATTTTATAACAACAGGGTAAGTTAAATATTTGTATTGTAAACTAAGCCGATTTTGAAAACTAAAGCCTTAATTAAGTTGACATAATTAAATTTACTGTTATAAGTAAGTATGGATCTGTAAGACTTTCACTATAGTTTTAAAATCACAATAATAGCAAAAAAAAGCGAAGCGAATTTGTTTTTTTAGGATTTATTTCTTTTCTTTATGGCAAATCAATCATCGTCAAATCTCCAAACCTCTGACTATTCCACTTGACTCATCATTTTGATAATTATAATTATATTATCAATCATAAAGCGCACACGGAAATCTTTAGTATTTTTTCAATGTGGCTGTTTTTCATAAAGTTGGTAGGATGCGTTGTGATGATAAGTTTTATTTGCAGAAATCCAACTCCCGAAGGTTCAACATTGTCAACATGGGCATCGGTTAGTGGATATGCGTCGCCATTTATGTCCCTCAACCAGATGATAGAGCTCCAGCAATCATCGCTGCTCGAGGCGAGGGCTAGGTTCTGGGACTCCATCTACGAAAATCACTACAGACCACCCGTGCCTCCCATGGCGCCTGCACCTGCCCCTGACAGTGCTGCTCTATCAAGGGTGTCGTTTATGCTAATGACAGCTTTAACAGTCTTGACATCATATGGAATTAATTAAATAAAATGTTGTTGTACCGGGTGTAAGGGTCGCTCCCGAAAACGAAGAAAGCTGATAGTACTGGTCATGACTAATATGATACAATACAAAGAAATTTGCTGACGTTAGACGGCAATTAACGGACACCATCCTCCGTTCATTGACGTCGCATAATCAGCCTATTTAATTGTCCACTGCTGTACTTAGGCCTATCCTCAAAGGGCGAATGGGACATATTCACCACGCTAGCCCAGTTGTGGGTTGGTGAATTCACATACGCCATTAAATTACTTCTCCGGTCGTACGCAGGTTACCTCACGATGTTTTCCTTCACCAAAAACCCAGTAGTATGAGTATCCGTACATAAACTCCAAAGAGCTCATTCGTACGGGCCTGGGTTTGAGCGACCTCACGATTACAAGTCAAGCGGTCTCCCGATTAGGCTACCACGGCCACGGTTTTTTTGATAATGTGTTTAAAATACCTGAACAAGTCATAACACTGCACCCAGAACCACCGGAGGACGGGCAGTAGCGTCATCTCGTTTAACGGTGGTGAGCATTCTGCGATCCCCAAGCCGCCTGCCAAGGTGAATATGGCAAAGTGTTACAGCAACCCCGCAATTAAGACCATTAGTGTACGTCTTTTGGCTGTTGTGTGTGTTATAAAATATATTACTTAGACATACTTGTTTGAATATTATTTGAATAAATTTTATAAAAAGGAAAGTATGCTTTCTTAAAAAAATATTTTCCCAAGAAAATCTCTCGTTACTAACCATTTATGGGTTGTAGAGGCAATCCTTATAAAAGTGAGTTATGATAGCTAAAGAAGTACCTAAATACACTTAACTATGGCGTTCCCAAGGAAACCCGACTTTCTTGCCGGTTTTATGTTATATGAATTCATTATTAGATTTTAAAGTAAAATATCTCGGAAACTAAAACCGGCAACAAGGTCCTTTTCCGTGAGAATGTCGAGAGAGCTAGTTCCTCCGAGGAATGTCACCAACATTGAAATAACATATCAAATCATTGGAATACGATTTTCAGATTCACTTCTCAAAGCGTATAGAACATTGAGGATAACAACGTAGTGTTCAGATTCACACGAGTCGTTCAGTATAATTAGACTACAGTTACGGTACTCCACAACAAAACCAGTAAGCAAAACGTGTTTTCATCAGTACCGAGCTATAATTTTACATCATTATTTCGTTTCTTTGTCAGTGCAAGGGCTCGCCCCGAACCGGCCGGTAGGTATATATTGTTCAACTCGCTTGTGAATTATGTAACTCATAATAATAAATAAAGTAATTCAAAAAGTAGCCAATACCATTAAATACGGTTAGTGTAATAAATTGTAGGTACGTTTACTAAAGCTCGTCAGACACGTAGCTATAATATATATTAATATAAATAATAGCATGGCATATTAAGATATATTTTCTATAAAAAATTTCAACGGCACGAACAAAATAAACCTAAATAAATTTAAATAAAATAATATTTGAATAAAAATATATAAAATATAATACATTTATATATTTTTTTTAAATTTTGTTCTGATATCATATAAATTCTATTTTTGTATAGAAAATAATATATCTTAATATGCCATTCTATGATAGCTACACGTGTGACGGGCTTTATTGTCAAATGTGGTAAAAACAGTATAGGTAGTGATAAAAAAAATCAATAAATGTTAATCACCAAAATTGCAGGTAAGGGCAATAGTGATAAGTGTGATACGAAGCTCTAGATAACAGCAAATATCTAAATAAGTGTACACCTTCGAGAGATCAGTTAGTGATACGGAGACATGGGGAGGTGCGAGTTGTTTTTGTGTATCGTCGTGATCTCTGTCCTTTGCGCGAGGTCGGAGGGAGACAGGGAAGATGAAGTCCGTGAAGTGAAGACTGCGCAAGGACTGGTGCGAGGTCACAAGGACCCTGACTCCGGAGTATTCGCATTCTACGGCATACCTTACGCTACTGTACCTACTGGGCCATACAAGTTCCAGGTAAACCTTCACTTTGCAGATAGTAAACAAAAGACAATCTTTACACTTTTTAAATCTTTTTATTGCTTATTTTTTTTATAAATAAACTAACGGACCACGCAGCATCGACCTGCACAGAAATATTAAGCTGGAAACCGGTTGCAGTGCCATCTACATGGTCCAAATATAAATCTGAACCATCCAGAGACCCAAACGCACACAAAAAACATCCAATTTGGCCCAAGCGTTTAGGAGGAGTTCAGTGACACACCTACACGTACAGAATAATTACGAGTTTAATATAAAGAGATGAGTCCTGAATACAAGTTTGTTTAGGCTTGGATACTAAGAGAATGTTCTTTATTATATTGGTTGTGTAAATCATTTAATAATGTAGTTTGTAATTTACTATTCTATTGTCTCAATGTAAATATGGCTTTAAATTGTTTCTACCAGCGCTCGTGGCCTAGCTTGTCTAGGTGATTCTAAACGATCACCGATGTTAAGCAACGGACGGTCCGGTCAGTCTTCGGATGGGTGACCGTGAGTGGCATTTTTTCTGAGCGCTACCGTGGGTCGGATGACACGTTAAATTGTTGGTCCATTTCCGAGGATTTCGGGCGGCACATTAACTCTGACACTAGGGCTGGCCACTCAGCCTATACAAACTTACTTACCTAACAAAACTAGTGCGCGCACTAACCCAAGTCGTTAATTCACTATTAGGACCCCAAGATACCAGCTGAGCCGAGTTTGGGGCCCATTGCTATTTATAACATGTAAACAATAAATAATTGAGTTTTTTTTTTATACAATGGTATATATGTTACAAAGATAGCTAGGATTTTTGTATATTAGTTAGTACAATACTAAAATGGTAAGCGTTTCTATAATAGTTGTAGTCTTAAATCATCTATACGTTTTGCCAGACTAAAATTAAACCGATAAGCATGAATTTCAACAGAAATGAAAATGCTAAAATGAAACAGATCCCAATTATTTTCAAGAAGCTATCGATAACGATAAGTCATTATGATTATGATAATGCTATCTGTATTTTTTTTTTGTGATTTATGCTGTTTACGTGTTTCAGGCACCACTGCCTGGACCAGCATGGTTAAGGCCACTAGATGCGGTGGATAAAGGTATCGTCTGCCCACAAATGACTAACCCTTTCGTGAGTTCCAAACTCATGCAAGAAGACTGTCTCTTGGCGAGCGTCTACGTGCCCGATACAGATAAGAAAAAACTTCCTGTCATAGTATATGTTCATGGAGGAGCTTTCCAAATAGGTTTCGGGGACATGATACCACCAGTTAGTTTTGTGAAGAATAAAAATGTTATTGCTGTTACGTTTAATTATAGGCTTGGTGTCAGTGGTTTCCTATGCCTTGGTACTAAAGAAGCACCAGGAAATGCAGGACTAAAAGACCAGCTGGCGTTACTGCGTTGGGTGAAAAAGAACATAGCCAGTTTTGGAGGAAATCCTGACGATGTAACAATTGCTGGTGGTAGCGCGGGGTCGGTATCCGTGGACCTCTTAATGCTATCAAAAACTACTAAAGGGTTATTCACAAAAATAATCCCAGAAAGTGGAGCTGCCGTTGGTGCTATCGCCATACAAGTAGATCCTATAGAATATGCAAAAAACGTGGCCAGTAATTTAGGCTTTACCGAAATCGATGATATTTATGCTCTACAGACATTCTTTCAAGATACTCCTATCGACACATTTTATAAAAATGCAAATATATTCAATCCCAATTCATCATTTGGTTTGACACCGTGTGTGGAGCGAGACACAGGAGCTGAAGTTTTTCTCGACGATGCACCTGTGAACATCTTAAAAAAGGGAAAATACAAAAAGATGCCTATGTTATTTGGTTTCACTAATATGGAAGGACTTTTACAAATTGCAAAATTTGATGATTGGAAAGGAAAAATGAACGAAAAGTTTTCTGATTTCTTGCCAGTGGATTTACAGTTTGAAGACGACGTGGAAAAAGATAAAGTAGCAACATTGGTGAAGGAATTTTATTTTGGTGATAAACCCATTGACGAAAACTCAATACTGGGATACGTTGATTTCTTTACTGACGTTGCGTTTGCCTATCCTACATTATTATCGGCACAATTGCATGTTGAAGCAGGTCATGATCGGGTATATCTTTATGAATATTCGTTTGTAGATGAAGATACTCCGTTTGTGCCTCACACAAATGTTCGCGGTGCCACGCATTGCGCTCAGACAATACATGTAATGAACGGAAGGCAGTTCATGAATCCTAACGACAGAAATGTGTCAGAAGAGTACAAAAAAATGCAAATTATTCTTCAAGATATGTGGTACAACTTCATCACTACTGGGTAAGCTTGACTTGGGTGACAATAAGGATTACTTAGAAGATTAAAAAATAGAATATCTTTATGGAAAATTTAGAAAGTTTTGTGCCAAGTGCCAACACATATATACCTAACTGTGTATATATGTGTTGGCATCACACATCAAATTTTAAAACTATTGTAGGCACAAAACTTGTTAACACACTCTATAATTTAGAGATCATCATTCAATACAGAGGATAGAGAGAGCGAGGGAGAAAGAGTGAGACAGAAAGTTTGAGAGAGAAAGAAAGAAAGAGATAGAAAGTTAGGAAGAGAGAGAGAGACAGAGAGAGAGAGAGAGAGAGAGAGAAAGGAAAAAGTGAAAGATAGAGTCTTTCAATAGAGTTCTGAGATTCCGCAGCTAGTCAAAAACTGTCTGATACCCTGCATTTTGCCTGTGTTTTTTTTAAAGAATGATCTACGAAAAAAAATGTTTTTATCTGATTTATTTAAAAGTTATTTAGATTGTCAATGAAGTGTTACAGGTTTGGCTACCAACTTGCCTGATGGTAAATGACGATATGGCTTGGTTTTAGTTTTGGTTTTAATGCCATTAATTTGCCAAAAAGGAATTAAAATCATAACTAAATTATAAAATAGGAAAATTTAGGTATAAACAGTAAATTTTTAAATATTTGTATTAAAAATATCCTCCTTACTGCTCCTTTCAGCAAACCAGTAGCTGACGGCTCTCCGTTACCTGAATGGCCAGCTGTGGGCGTGAACCGATCTCCATACATGTCCCTGGGCGTCAATATGACGCTACAAGACTCTGTGCTGCAGAAGCGAGCTCAGTTTTGGGACGAAATATACTCGAAATATTACAGAGTGCCGGTGTCTCCTCCAATGCCGCCGCCTAGACCTCACTCAGAATTATGACGATAATCTACATAAAATAAATATAGTTAGGGAACAGCAATGAATAAATAATTAAAGGCAAAGGTGGTTTAAGCATGGGTTTATTGAATGTTTAAGACAATTGGCCTAGTCAGAACAACTAAGTATGGGAATTCCATTAACTAGGCTATGTCGCCCATAGGCCATAGTGGTACATAATATGGGATAATATATCTTAAGACTTTAAACAAGTAGGTAATACGTAATTGATAATGAATTAAACATGGCATTAATTTAAATCTTTATGTGTTTAATTACGACATCACAATTATAAAAACTGGCACAAAACTTAGATTTTTCATCAGATACCAAATTATAGACGTTGGTCTAAATGGCCACCGTTTTTAGATGTTAAGCTTAATACAAATAAAAATCCTATTTAATCGTGTAAACCTTGATGAAGTGTAATGGTTATTTTTCGCCATATTTGAACTCACAGAGAACCTGATAACGACAATAACGAGATCGGGGCTGCGTATAATCTGTAGCCTTATCATGTAACTTTTCGGGATCGCGATTCGGATTGCGATTTGTCATAAATGTCACTTGTCACTGTCACAGCTTCACAGTATCACGGAGGGATTTCTCTCGCAATCGTTATCGAACGAATGCATTGATTTCCTTAATTAAGTTAAGCAAATCCGTCGGTCTTTTGGCGTTTCATCCTGCCGTGCAGGGTCAAATGAGTTTTGGCAGTGACAGTGACAAGTGTCTATTTTTGACAACTCGTATCCGAATCGCGATCCCGAAAAGTTACATGATAGCCCCGCAGGTCGTTCATTAGAACGACGGACATACTACTCTGTCAAGAAAGTACCGGGAAAAAATGAATAATACCCAAAATGTTAGTTATTCATCCAAATTTATTTCATCGCCTTCAAAGTATGCTCCTTCAGCAACGATACAGTTACGCCAACGAATAATTCAATCATCAAAATATTTTTTAATGCTTTTTCCGGAATTGAGTTCAGTTCTCGCCGCGAATTCTCCTTTATGTCTTCTACCGAATGAAAACGGGTGCCACGAAGTGGTAATTTGAGTTTAGGAAAAAGAAAGAAGTCGGCTGGAGCCATTTCTGGTGAATAAGGTGGTTGCTCGATGGTATTTGTTAAGTTTTTGTTCAAAAATTCGTTCACAATGATGGCCTTGTGCAAAGGCGCATTATCGTGGTGCAAAATCCAAGAATTATCGTTCCACAAATTGTTCTTTTTCGGCGAATTTGCTCTCTCAATCGCCGCATAACACTCAAATCCGGCAAGAATTCTGAGTGCACAACACCGCGATATACAAAGAAAACAGTCAACATGACTTTGACTTTCGATCGACTTTCGCGTGGTTTTTTCGGTTTCGGTTCAGTTGGAAGGCACCACTCGGAAGCTTGTTGACTAGTTTGCATGTCAAACTCGTAAACCCATGTTTCGTCACCAGTAACAATGCGTTTGATGAATGTTGGGTCGGAATTTACTCGTTCTAGCATGTCCTCAGCGACTCTTATGCGATTGAGTTTTTGGAGAAAATTCAGGTCTTTTGGGACTAGCCGAGCGGCAACATGTTTTATACCCAACTGATTATTTAAAATGGTACAGATTGACTCGTGAGACACAAAAAGCTCAGCGGCTACCTCTCTCAAACTTGAATGAGGATTTTCAGTAACAATTTCCTTCACTTTTGCGATGTTAACTTCAGTTGAAGACGTTGATGGCATACCAGAGCGAGGCAAATCTTCCATAACATCTCGACCGCTTTTGAATGCTTTGTACCACTTGTAGTGTATAAGGTGTTAGGTTAAGTCGTATATGTAATTGTAAGCAGTAATAAAAGGATAGTGAGCTCGATCAGACGTTTCATTATAAATAACTATACATTAGTTCCCGCACACCGCCTCACCTCCCCACATGGTGACCCTGCCATGCGCAAGCGCCGGGTTGAGACACAAAGGCGTTTGCGGATAGAAATAAGAAGAAAAATCAAAATGTGTAGCTCGAAAATAGATAAAGAAGAAGTTTTCGTTAGTCAAAATGCAGCTGGAAACAACGAAGCAACCATTGAACAAATAAAAACGGATATCCGGACAATACATATATTCAGCATACTTATCGGGGTGGCTATCGCATTGGCCATACTGTACTTCTTAGTAAAGAAGTACAAACAGATCCACCAGGGTTGGATAGAAGATGTAACAGCAGCGGGAACTTTACAGCGTATCCGGAATTCCATACGTCGCAGGCGAGAGGAAACCAGCGGAAACGGCGAATAATAAATTAATGAATTATTATTACGATGGAAAGCAGAAAAAATAACTGTGGGAGAGAAAATAATTTGCAGTGAATATAAAAAGTGAAAATAAATAGCTAAGTATTTTTTTAATGGAAGACATAGTGGAAATTTACCAAATTTTAAGAAAAGAGTGCGAGAATATTCGTAAACTAGGAAAACGTCGTGCAGAAAAAAGTGGAGAACAGAAATTAGACAAAGTGAAGGACTTTTATAATAAGTATCAGGTAATAATTAAGAATTTTCCAACAAAATTATCTAGCGATGTGGAAGAAGTTTGCCACAATATCGAGTTAATATATAATAAAATAATTAGTTACTACAGTATAGAAACTTCTGAAATAATGGAGACTTTTAATTTAAAGACGGCGAATGCCATTATACCGTATATGGACGGGAAAGAGGAAACTACAGAGAGAATTATAGAAGGTATCGAGATGCTGAATGAGTGTGTTAATCTCGAAGAGCATAAAAAACTACTGATTTCTTTTGTCTTGAAAACAAAATTATCTAAGTCAGCAAAATTAAAATTAAAAACCAATTATTCAACCGCACAAAGTTTAATTGATGACATTAGACAATATCTAATCGCCAAAAAATCCGCGAATTCATTGCTGACTCAGATAAATAATATCACCCAAAATGCCATGCCAATTACTAAATACGGCGAAAAATTAGAAGATTTGCTTATAAGTCTCACTATAGCGCAAGCCGAAGGAAACCCAAAGGCAAGCGAAATATTGAGGCCGATAAACGAGCGCATGGCAATAACGAGATTTGCAGATGGCCTTCGCAACCGGCGCCTCAGCACCATTATATCAGCGCGCAACTACACCACCCTCAAGGACGCCGTGCGAGCCGCAGAGGATGAAGAGCAGGCCAGCCCCGGACCTTCCGGCGCAGTATACTCATACACAAGAGGTAACAATTCATATTATTCTAGGTCAACACGAGGACGAGGAAACTACAACAACTACCAACAAAATGCGAGGTACGTAAATAACTATAGAGGCAATTATAGAGGGAATGTCCAGGACAACAGAAACCAACGTGGATTTCCAAGGACAAACAGAGGTGCTTATCGAGGCCATATCTACAATAATCAGTATCAGCGAGGATACGTCAGGTCGAACAGAGGCAACTACCAAGGTTCGTACAATAACCGTCAAGGTCAATGTTATGCAGCAGGAAAAGACGACCAGAAAGAGGACGAAATTATTAATTCAGTAGAGTTTTTTCGGACCTAACTATGTACTCGTATGTCAATGTTTAGATTTTGTCTATTTCAATTTTCGAAACAAAAGACTCAAATTTTTGTTAGATACCGGTGCATCAATTTCAATAATTTTAACAAGTTGCATTAACCAAAACAATATTACAACTTATAACGATAAAACTATTATAAATGGCATTGGTGGAAAAGTACAATCAAAGTGCTGTGTTTACATTCCATTACAAACGGACAACGGTGTAGAGTTTCCTCACAAGTGCTATCTATTTGACACGTTGTCGTGTGAAGCCGACGGTATTATCGGTTTAGATTTTCTTAGAAATTACAAAGCAAATATAGACTTGCCAACAAATAAAGTCACATTACATTATCTAGACAAAAGTAGTGAGATCAAAATTTACCCACGTTTGGATGAAAACATGTTAAACGACAACTATCTCAGCATACCACCGCGAAGCGAGACTATACATTTTATAAATGTGAACAAAAATTTGTATAAAGATTGCGTTATGTTTCCAAAACAATTAGCTGAAAATGTTTTTCTTGCAAGTAGTATTATAACACCAAAGCGGGGTAAAGTACCAATTAGAATATTAAATACGGGAGAAACGACAGTTAAAGTTAAAACATCGGAACTAATTTCACAACAAGAGCTAGATTTCTTAGAGCATTATAATGTTTGTTCTTTTGAAAAATCGTCACAAGGTGTAGAGCGGGTCGAACAATTACTACCGAAATTAAATTTGACACATTTAGATACGGATGACAGAAAAGAAATTCAAATAATTTGCGCAAAATACTCAGATATATTTTTCTTAGAAGGCGATAAATTAGGAACATGCAATGTAGTTGAACAGTCTATCACAGAGAAGGATTTCGACAGTAAAACACAATCGAGCGGTACAAAGACTGATGTATTTTCCATACATGAGGGTGGATGTACAAAACTATATTTAGGATTACCTATAAATACCCAACACCTCCTTATCTAATTTACACTAGTAATGACTAATTAACAAAATAATAAGTTTCGTTTTACATATCATTTAAACGTAAGGTTAAATCATGTATAACGTAAGATCCTCTAAACAGAGTACAGATAGATCTAAAAATACTTTTTATAAGACGGTATGTGCTGGCGCGGGCGCAAGCGCAAGCGAGACGACGGCTGAGGAGTCGCTGGTGCGGGAGAGGAGCGCGCCATATCAAACTGATCGTCCTCAAGCGAGGCGACACCCTCACCGACAGCACCAGACATAGGGCTAGTAACAACGCTGCTCGAGCTCGGCACAGCACCGTCTGTTATATCATTATTTACAGTAATAGTTTGACTACCGCCTGCCTCTACAGTAGGGGTAGCCGATAGTGAAAACCGTTTCCCAACTGGTTTAGGTATCCGCATTTGATCAATATGACGTCTAGTGACTTTCGAGTTAGGTAACGAAACTGAGAAAGAATTGGGCCCTACACAGTTCTGTATCTGCCCTTCCACCCATTTATCGCTATTCTTGCCGTAATTTCTAATATAAACCGTGTCCCCCGGGTGCGCCTCACGGTGCGTGCCACCCGCGCGCTCCGCCTGCTCGCGCTGCTTGTCGCGCACGCGCGCTTCCGTGCTCGGCCGCAGCACGTCGAGCCGCCCGCGTAGCCGCCGCCCCAGTAACGCTACTGCCGGTGCCACCCCCGTGGTGGCGTGCTCGCAATTCCTATATTGAAAAAGCATTTTGCTGACTGCCTGTGCCACATCGACCCCCTCGGAGTAAGCTTTTCTAATGCAGCTTTTTACAGTGCGCACCGCGTTCTCCGCGGCTCCGTTCCCCTTAGGTCTGTAGACGCTCGTTCGCGAGTGTACAACCGCATTCTTATCGAAATATAATTTTAAGTCTTGTGACGCGAAAGGTGGGCCCCCATCTGTCACTAACTGCAACGGAAGACCGAAACGAGCAAACAACTCTCTTAGCACACTAATGACAGCTTTCGCAGTCGTACTATTCATTTCTACGACCTCGATCCACTTACTATGCGCATCGACCACGACTAGGTAATGTTTTCCCCTGTACTCGGCGAAGTCAGCGTGCAGGCGCTGCCACGGGCGCGAGGGGTACTGCCACGGGGTGAGGGGCGCATGCGGCGGCGCGTCCCGCTGCTGGCGGCACGTCTCGCACGCCCTGCACAGCTGTTCGATGTCCGCGTCCAGCCCGGGCCAGAATACGTAATTACGGGCCGTATTTTTCATTTTTACGATACCCAAATGACCTTCGTGCAATTCGCGAAGTATGTACTGCCTGAACTTCGGCGGCACGACAATTCGATAATTGTATACGATACAGTCTTGTTCTATAAATAGCTCATTCCTACGATTATAATACGGCTTTTCTTGTGCCACGTCCGTACGGTCCGGCCAACCGAATAATATATTTTTATATATCATACGCAAAACTGGGTCGGTTTTAGTCGCTTCGGCTACATCTTTGTGACTGACGGGAAACTCGTTCTCTATGTAATTCAAATACGATACGGCTTCCTCCTTTTTACGATCACTTCCAGGAATAGTCATTTCGCGCGATAGCGGCAGGCGCGACAGACAGTCAGCCGGCCCGTTCTGCCCTGTGCTGACCCACTCCACCTTGAAAGTCGTACGCCGCGAGGCGCGCCGCGTACCGCTGCAGACGGCTGGCCGCCGTCTGCGGGATCCCGACCTTGTCTCCGAATATGTATGACAACGGTTTATGATCCGTACGAATAACAAATGATCTCCCGAATAAATACTGGTGGTTTTTAACCACTCCAAAGAAAATCGCGAGCGCCTCTTTATCGAGCTGACTGTACGATTTCTCTGCGTCGTTAAGCGTAGGTACGCGATGCGAAACAGACCGGTTTCTCGGAGCCGTCGGGGTACTTCTGCGCGAGAACTGAACCTAGGCCATATGAGGAGCTGTCACAGAGCTGAGAATGAGGGGCAGACTCGGATCATAGTGAGCCAGGCATTGGTCACTGCTCAACAGTTTCTTAATTTCAGTGAACGCATTCTCGCACTCTGCACTCCATTGCCAGTGGACTTTGCCCTTTAGTAAGTTGTATAGTGGGTGTAAAATTTGGCTCAGTTTTTGAACGAACTTCCCATAATAATTTACGAGTCCTAAAAACGACTTCAATTGATGCACATCGGTGGGACGCGGCGCATCCGAAATAGCCTTAACCTTTTTGTTGTCCGGATGCAGGCCGTCTTTATCTATGATGTGCCCTAAGTAACATACAGCTGGTTTGAAAAAATCACATTTTTCTAACTTAATCCTAAGTCCTACAGCCTGCAAGCGTCTCAGGACCTCACGTACATTCTTAATATTATCTTCTTTCGACACGCCCCCCGTGCAGGCGTCGTCAAAATAAACAACCGTCATCGGAACGCCTCGAAGCGTCTCCTCCATCAACTTTTGAAACTTCTCCGGAATGCAACATAAACCATACGGAGTGCGAATGTATTCGAACGTGCCCATATGTGTACTTATTGTTGTACATGCGCGGGACTCCGGTGACATGATCACCTGCTCATACGCATGGGCCAAGTCAATTTTTGTAAATACCCGCGATCCCCGCAGTGCTGAATAAAGCTCTTCGATGCGTGGTAACGGGTACGGCTCGCGTTTTAATTTTTTAATTTTTTAATTTTACTTTGTAATCGCCGCAAATTCGAATACTTCCGCATTTTTTTAACACAACAACAATAGGTGTTCCGTGTTCTGAAGTTTCCACTTTAACAATAGTGCCCTCATTAATGAGGCGCTCTAGTTCCTTTTCTACCGGTTCTCTTAACGACAGAGGCAAATTCCGCGCTTTATGAAAAATAGGCTCATCATCCTTTAACCTTAAAGTAAAAGTCTTAGTGCATGTACCTAAACCGCTAGCAAATACATCAGGAAATTCGCATTTTAACAAAGCAACTGCGCGATCAGTCTCATCAGCCGGTCCGTGCGTATCGATTTTATTGACTTGTATTTCGATTTTCTTTAGCTTTAGCCGACGTATCCACTGGCGGCCCAGCAGTGGCGGCCCGCCGCCCGGGATAACGTACAGCGGCAAGTCGCGCGCCTCGCGCCGCTCCCCTGCGCCCTGATAACGCACGCACACACTGATCACACCGATAGGCAGAATCCTGCCGCCATTGTACGATTTTAACTTTAACTTACATTTAGATAAATCGCAGTCGCTAAAATATTTCTTGTAATCACACTCATTAATAGCTGAAATTTTACTGCCTGTATCGATTTCAAAATCAAAACTAACGTCATTAATGAAAATGTTCACTACATACGGTTTATCGTCCTCTCCGTCCACGACAATGTTGTGAAAGTCGCTGTCCTCGCTGTCCGATTCCATTTCTATGTAAAATTGATTTTTCCGTTGCACTTTACCTGACGTACCACTATTATATTCACTGTTTGATCGCACATTTTTGCACATAGCCTTGAGATGGCCCTTAACACCGCACTCATCGCAATTGTATCGCTTGTATCGACATTTGTCGGGAGCGTGCTGCCGGCCGCACCTCCAACAGCTGCGTTGCGGGTCACGGCGCGCCGCCGGGCGGTCCGCCGCCATCCTGTGCACGGCCGAGGAGCCCGCGGCCGCGTCCGCCGCCGCCACGCTTGCGCCCGGCGCGCCGCCGCCCGAGCAGCTCGCCTCCGCGTGCCGCTCCGCAGCCTCCAGCGCCAGCGCCAGGTCTACCGCTCGTCTGTAGTCCAGATCTTTCTCCGCGAACAATCGACTGCGCATATCGTCGCTCACCAGGCCGGACACGAATTGATCTCTAAGATTTTCCTCAAGTTTCTCGCCAAAATTGCAAGTACTCGCCAAATGCTTGAGATGCTGTAGGTACAGGTTCAGTTCCTCCGCCGGTCCTTGGCGACGCAAACGATATATGTGCCGCTCCGCTATATCGGATCGCCTGGGTTCCAGATGCTGCTCGACGATGGTGACCAGGTCCACGAACGTTTTGTTCTCGGGTTTATCCGGAGCACACAAATCGCACATCAAGTCGTACGTGGCTTCGCCCACTACGGTAATGAGCGTCGCCACGTGCAAAGCTTCTTTAATTCCATTTAGCAATATGAATTGCTTCACACGATTAACGTACAACGTCCACTTTCGCGAAGACAAATCAAAACTATCGATTTTTCCGTACGGCATGGCTTAATTTTACCGTAAACTATTTTTAATCGTCGCCAGAAGGATTTCGACAGTAAAACACAATCGAGCGGTACAAAGACTGATGTATTTTCCATACATGAGGGTGGATGTACAAAACTATATTTAGGATTACCTACAAATACCCAACACACAGTAAAACCAAATACTAGTCCGGTTTATACCAAGCCGTACAGACTACCCGAAGCGACAAAGCCGGAAATCAATAGGCAGATACAGAGTATGCTCGATAGTGATATCATTGAACCATCTAACAGCGAGTGGAATAGCCCAGTACTTCTGGTGCCTAAAAAGTCAGACGGTGAAAAAAAATGGCGTTTAGTGGTAGATTATAGAAAAGTTAACGAGTCGATACAAGATGACAAGTTTCCGTTACCCAACATAACAGAAATATTAGATTCACTTTCAGGATGTGTTTACTTCAGTCATTTAGATTTACACCAAGGTTTTTATCAGGCAAATTTAAGATCAGAGTCCAGACCCATCACTAGCTTCGCAACAAGTACCGGACAATACCAAATGAAGCGCCTACCTATGGGGCTCAAGATAAGCCCGAGCGCATTCTCTAGAATGATGTCGATAGCTATGTCCGGACTAACGTATGAAAAATGTTTCCTGTACTGCGATGATTTGATTTTATTTGGAAGAAATAGGCAAATTCATAATAGAAATCTAATAGACGTGTTCGAGAGACTCCGAAAAATGAATCTTAAACTCAATCCAAGCAAGTGTGACTTCATGAAAACACAACTATTATATTTAGGTCACGTCGTATCAGCTCAAGGTGTGTTACCTGATCCGGAAAAAGTACGAGTCTTGCAAAATTATCCCGAACCAAAAAATGCGGATGAAGTTAGGCGGTTTGTTGCATTTTGCAACTACTACAGAAAATTCATACCGTCTTTTTCCGAAATTACTATTCCATTGAATAAATTATGTCGCAAAAATGTACCATTTCAATGGACAAACGAATGTCAAAAAAGTTTTGAAAAACTTAAAAGTAAGTTAGTAAGTCCACCAGTACTACAATATCCCGATTTCTCCGAAGAAAATACATTTATACTACAAACAGACGCATCTAACGTAGCACTGGGTGCAATTTTATGCAACAACGACTTAAAACCGATAGCATACGCTAGCAGACCATTAAATAAAGCTGAATTAAATTACCCGACAATACAAAAAGAGTTATTAGCAATTGTGTGGAGTATAAAATATTTCAGACCCTATTTATTTATGAGAAAGTTCCATATTCAGACGGACTGCAAAGCACTAATCTATCTTTTTGGGATGAAAGATCCGTCAACCAGATTATTAAAGTTCAGATTACTATTAGAAGAGTACGACTTTACAATAGAATACATAAAAGGTAGCAATAACACGGCAGACGCTTTGAGTAGGGTGACAATAAGTTTGGATGATTTAAAATCAATGAACGAAAAAATAATTGCATTGGTAATGACTAGAGCACAAAAAGCAAAAATTTTAAATGATGAAAAGAGTAGTGGAGATAGCACAAGGGATCCAAATATATCTGCCGAACCGAAGTCTGGCCAACCTAGGGTCGCAGAGATATTAAGGAAACCAGGTGATTACGTAGAATTAAGCTTTATTCAAGAGAATAAACTAAGTATGAAAAATGTAACTTATAAGCAAGAATGCTTTGCATACGAAGAATCAAGTAATATTTTATACATAAACCTCAATAGGCATGTGGCCTAATGTTTAATTTATGACAAATAACAGCCTTAGTGATGAATATAACTAAATACATTACACATACTGAAAAAATAAATTGTATTGGCTGATAAATCTCTGAGATATGAGCGTTTAAAGTTTTAGGTGGGGATAGAGAGGGGATGCTTTATCCCTTTCTCGCAAAGCACGTGTTAGTATAGCATTTGTATGCCGCGCCTGAGGCTTGACGTCATATCTCAGTATAGCGCGCTCTCTGTCTAGCATGAAATTAAAATACTTAGAACTTATTTATTTTTGAGTTATTTTAAATTTTGTTTTCGTTGACAGGCTCTATTGATGATCAGCTTTTTTATGAGGTAATAAAAAAATTGTAGTCATCATGCCTATTATATGTCGTATTTTACGCGAGACGAATTTACGAATATATTGAGTAGTTGTTGTAATAAACTAAATATTAAAGAATTATGCATAATTAAAACAGAAGAAAATAAGGAGTTTATTAAAACACTTATAGCAGAAATAAAATGCAGAGAAAAATGGTCCGGACCACGAATAAATGTACTAAGAGGAATTAAAAGAGTTATAAGCGAAAAAGAAAAGATATGCATATTACACGACTATCATTTATTACCTACGAGTGGTCATGCGGGCGTACGACGTATGATCAACAATATAAAAGGTAAGTACTTTTGGACTGGAATGGAGAACGACGTAAGACGTTACGTCAGCAAATGTAAAAAATGTCAAACTAGTAAGTACTCAAGGAACACTAAGGAACCTATGAACGTGACGACAACAGCGTCGACAGCCTTTCAAAAGGTATTTTTAGATTTAATGGGCCCTATAGATAAGGATATAGATAATAATATTTACATATTAACTTTGCAATGTGAGCTAACTAAGTACGTGGAGGCATACCCAATGCAGCGAAAGGACACGGTAAGCGTGGCAAGAACTTTCGTCAATAATTTTATTCTGAGGTATGGGGTACCGGAGCAGATCGCCACTGATCGGGGCACCGAGTTTATGTCCGAAACCATGGTGGAAGTATGTAAACTACTACATATCAGTAAGGTAAACTCTACTGCGTATCACCACGAGTCCATCGGCGCATTAGAAAATACTCATAAACATCTCGCTGCCTTCTTACGCTCTCAGTGTGACGGTCACCCAGAGACATGGAGCCAATGGCTACCATTTTGGTGCTTTTCTTTTAACACCACCGTACACACGGAGACTCAGTACACTCCTTACGAACTTATATTTGGAAAAGTATGTAACTTGCCTAGTAACTTAAGAAGTAATGTAGTACAACCTCTATATAACCAAGATAACTATGCGCTAGAACTTAAGTATAGGCTACAGCTAGCATCCAAGGAAGCAGCTAAGAATTTAATTTTAAGCAAAATGAAAAGAAAAGAATTGTATGACAAAAATTGTAATCCAGTTAAATATAAAAAAGGGGACCTAGTTTTGATAAAGAATGAAACAGGTAAAAAAATTGATAAATTGTATAACGGACCTTATAAAGTTATCAGTGAAAATGAACCTAATGTTAGCGTGAAAATAAATAACAAAATTGACACTGTCCATAAAAATAGGACGAAACCATATGTAACCTAGAAACTAAGATAGGATTATTATTGTTCATAACAACCTAGTACTTAAGTCAGGTCAGGTGTCTTATGAGGAATGTAATGTAGGTACTGACCTAATTAACAATTGAGTAGATACCTTGTTATTATCGAATGTGTAACGTTGCATCATTCAATCTCTAATGTTTCACACTGTTATTCGAAACATGATGTTATTATTATGTGTTTACCTACTTTATATAATATAAAACAAACAAACAAAAAAAACTTGATTTAAGATAAGCATTAATGGAAACAATCATTTTTTTTTATTAATTAGAGTTTAATAATTGAAAAAAAAGATATTATTAACTTTTTTTTTTCATTCAACCCCTTGAATGTAGTGTATAAGGTGTTAGGTTAAGTCGTATATGTAATTGTAAGCAGTAATAAAAGGATAGTGAGCTCGATCAGACGTTTCATTATAAATAACTATACATTAGTTCCCGCACACCGCCTCACCTCCCCACAAAGCAAGCACAAAAAGCACTTGTTTTTGATAAAATCGATTCACCGTAAGCTTTCTGTAACATTTTCAGGGACTCTGAACACGAAATTCCATTGGCAATGCAAAATTTAAGACTTCCAGACTTCGTAAGACTTCTTTGTTCCATGTTTATGTCCATTATGAAATTCGCAATACTCACTAGATATGATCTTACTAAAAACAGCACTGTATTTAATCTATATAACAGACGCATCTCAAACTCCACGCCAAAATGGAAAACAGATGTGCCAATCTAACAACAACAAAAAAAAAACTAATATTGAATTTCGAACCATAAATTAATCATCCATTCCCGTTACTTTATTGACTGAATGTATTTTAGGATATAATAGTACTTACTCATCATTGTGAACAATTTATACTATGGGGCCGCCCCAGAAATAGCGAAAAAAAAACAGCTGTTGCGTACATTTCGTCGAAACTGAATTTTCTATGGAGCAGATGATTTTTTTTCACGACTTCAGTGGTGATTGCATAGTTATTCATAAAGATGAGTATGGTACTATAATTATCCTAGAATATAACCTTCGTTCAAATGAACATTCTGTATAACAGTATAGATACAAGCATGATACAAGCATGATACAAGCTTGATTTGACTTATAATAATTATAAAAAAATAAAGGCAAAAATGTTGTAAATTAAAACAAACATTAATACATTACAAAACAAATTAACTATTAAAAGCTTAGGTTCTTTCCCAATTCCCGTGCACATGTCTCGTCGCCTTGAGGTATAAACTTTCACGTGCATATTGCATAGCTACTTCGGCTACTTATGTACCTGCTACTACTAGACCTATGCTCTCTCTTCCTTATTTACATGGAGTAACTAAATAGGTCAAAATACTTAATAGGTCCTTGAACTAGACTTTTCCTTTATATGGTGAGCGATATTATTTCTTTTAAATTGCATCTTCGTCGTGTGTGACGGCCTTTATTCCACCACAACGTCTATTTAGACGGCGTTGTGTTCTATCCACCCCGTTATAAACGATACCGGGGTAGATGAAACTTGATGTGTGCCATCCACCCCGTTAAGTGCCGACGCCGGGTCCACCGGGGTGGATGAAACACTTTTTCCCATCTGCCCCGGTACCGGGGCAGGGGCACCGAGGTGGATGGAAGATTCACACGAATAAAACCTAAAACCAAAAAAAAAACCAAGGCCTAATCCAAATCTGTTCAGGCAAATGCCTGATGTATGGGGTATCGTTAAAATCCTTACATCATCCCGATTGACATAATAAGTTTATAGAGTAGCAATACATTTTATATAGGCAGGGCAATCGTGTTTTTTAAGTTTTCTTACTTTAGATGTATTACTTGGAACTATGGCATCATTTTCTGTTACATTAACTTTGTTCCATCGTTGCTTTTGGTTTGGTTGCCTCGCTAAAGGTAGCAAGATACTGATTCGTAACAGATTGATAAAAGTCTATCAAAGTATGATTCATACCAATAACTATATTTTATATAACATTAGCTCAAGTATCAGTTAGGCTGTGCGTTTTCATACAAATGCAAATTTTTGTGATCATTGTCATGATCGAATATGTCTTTATGAATACTCATTTGTAGATGAAGATACTCCGTTTGTGCATCACATGAATGTTCGCGGAGCCGTGCATTGTGCTCAGATATTACATCCGTTTATAGATCCAAATGACACAAATGTGTCAGAAAAGTATAAAAAGACAAAAACCATTGTTCAAGACAAGCGGTACAACTTCATCACTACTGGGTGCTTACGGGATTTTAAAGTTATTAATAAATATACGTAGGTGCAGGTAAAAAAAATTTGAGGGTAGTGTATCTCGTCATTGCTACACTTTAACGATATCAACATCATCATCATCAGCCCGGAGATGTCCACTGCTGCGAACGAAGGCACGAAGGCCTCCCCCTTAGGCCATCACACTGTACGACAGCCTGCCATTTGCATCCATCGGTTGCCCGCGACTTTCACAATGTCGTCGGTCTACCTAGTGGGAGGCCTTCCTACGCTGCGTCTTTCGGTACATGGTCGCCACTCAAGTACCTTTGTTTCCCATCGGTTATCAGTTCTTCGAGCGATGTGGCCTGCCCAATACTGCCCATTGCTACTTCAAACAAACCCTGCGAGCTATGACGGTGACTTTGGTTCCGAGTTGGATTCTTCGGGCGATCTCTTTGTCGAAGTTGGACCTACCTAACTGAACAATCTGTCCAAGGTTGTTGTAGTGGTCAACAACTTCGAGAGTATCGTTCTCAACGGCTACCGGTACGAGCACAACATGGACATTGGACATGGTTTTTGTCTTGTCCATGTTCATTTGAATACCCACCTGTTGGGAAACGTTATTAAGGTCACTGAGCGTACTATTGAGGTCCTTCAGCGACTCTGCCATGATAACTATATCATCGGCAAAATGATATTACTCTGCTCTATGATGAAGAGAGTGATGCATTCGCCATTAATGTTGATGCCGAATCCGTTCCAGTCCAAGAGCTTAATAGCGGCTTCAACGCTATTACGTTCACAAAAACTATGACTTTGTGTTTATTGGAAAGCCGCTTATAGTAGAGTAACCAATGACCAAATTAGCATTACAAGCAAGTATTCAGGTAGGTACTCTAACCATAGTATAAAATTATCAGCACTGTTCACTCAGCTATCACTATCAGTTGTTTGCCATAGCAATGTGGGTGAAGACGCTAGTTTGCTTGTGTGCCGTTTTTATTACGGCTTCAAAATCTGATAATGAAAAATCCCGACTGGTGAATATAGCGCAGGGTCCCGTGAGGGGATATAAGGACCCAGAGCATGGATTCTACGTGTTCAAAAGCGTACCTTACGCCACAGCACCCACCGGCCCCAACCGGTTTAAGGTGAATATAGATATTTTGGTATTACGTAATATTTGTTTGCTTTAGTATTAGTATAGTCAGTGTGTTGTGATTAGATCAAAATTGCTATCTTCGATGTGCGGCCAATTGCATGGATGCTCGAAACTGCGCTATCTCAGTGAGCTATCTTTAAGTGCCTAGCCATTAAATAATGTGTAACAAAAAGGTTCAACAATACTGAAGAGTATGTATACAGTATGCACTCATAATTATGAACAACTTTTACTATGGGGCTAACCTTAAAACCGCGAAACAAAAATCAGCTGTTCCATACAATAAAAGTATGTCCAACTTCAAGTGTAGAAAGAACGTATCTGTCTTCGGCTAGCTTTGTAAAATTCGGCGTCCCACAAGGAAGCATAGTTGGACCACTGTGTAATAACCACTGTGTAAGTTGTAATCTTTTAATAAATCTTGACAAAACTTGTATAATGACATTTAAAAAAAATATAAAAAATTGCCATCACAAATACATTATCTAAATAATACAATTCAAGAGATCTCAGTAACGAAATTTTTAGGTCTTTATTTAGATTCTGATTTAAATAGGGAAAAGCAAACAGAATCTGTCTGCTCCAAACTAGGCAACTACTCCTATGCTTAATGACAAATTGAACAATGTATAAGTAAAATAGGTTTTTTTTGTTAGCTTATTATTTTTATGGATTTGACATTATTAATACTAATTGATTAATTATTAAATATTATCTTAATAGCTGTTGTAATTAAATCTCGCAATTTAGAAAACATTGTAGGTCCTTAATGGCCGAAGCTGTTGAAACTTAACCTATGTATTTATAAGATCTTGTACCACACAGTTCGACAATAAATGATTATTATTATTATAAAAGTTACACCTTGGACAAAATGTATGGAACAGCTGATATTTTTTTCGCGATTGCGAAGTTGGCCCCATAGTCAAAATTGTTCATAATGATGATTATATAAAAACAATACTGAAGGGTTGTTGAACCTTTTTATTACAGATTGTATGAACACAACCGTAGTTTTTTTTTACATTTTTATGAAGCATCTCGTAGGTAGCCAAATGTACCAAACTATATTTAGGTACTGGTCCAAATGTTTTTTTTATCTGTAAGATAAAAATCTAAAATCTTATTTATGAACTCATTTTTTCAGTCACCTCTTCCTCCTCCAGTATGGATGCGTCCACTGGAAGCAGTCGATAAGCGAATTATTTGCCCACAAGCTTCGTTTTCCATACCTATCATATCTGAAGATAGAATGATGCAAGAAGACTGTCTTATTGCAAACGTTTATGTACCTGATACGAATGAAGAGAACCTACCTGTTGTATTTTATGTCCATGGAGGAGCTTTTCAGATAGGATATGGCGACTGGTATACGCCAAAAGAATTGATAACAGAAAATAAGATTATTTTTGTCTCATTCAACTATCGTCTTGGAGTTCACGGTTTTCTATCTCTCGGCACTGAAGACGTTCCCGGCAATGCAGGCATGAAAGATCAAGTAGCAGCTCTGAGATGGGTTAAGCAAAATATAGCAAGTTTTGGTGGTAATCCTGACGATATCACCCTACACGGGTCTAGTGCGGGGTCAGCATCCGTTGATCTATTGATGCTATCAAAATCAACTAAGGGTCTCTTTAATAAGGCGATACCTGAAAGTGGCGCCAATGTTGCAGCGTGGGCGATTCAGTCTGATCCGCTACAAAATGCGAAGTGGTTTGCAAAAACCTTGAATTTCACTAATGAGGACGATATCTACGCACTGGAAGATTTTTATAAGACAGTTTCTTTTGATAAATTGACAAGTAATGCATTCTTTGATCACACTGATTCCACATTTGGATTCTCGCCTTGTGTAGAGCGGGGTACAAAAAGTGAAGCATTTCTTGAAGCGTCTCCAGTCGACATTTTAAAATCTGGAAATTATGTTAAAGTTCCACTTCTGGTTGGCTTTGCGAACATGGAAGGTTTATTAAGAGTTCCCATGTTCGATTATTGGGTCACTAAAATGAACGAAAAGTTTTCAAACTTCTTGCCGGCGGATTTGAAATTCGAATCTGAAAAACAAAAAGAAGAAATAGCAAAACAAGTTAAAGAGTTTTATTTTAAAGACAAACCAATCGGGATCGACAATATATTACAATACGTTGACTACTTTACCGATGTTATTTTTGCATATCCAGCGCTGAGATCTGTAAAGTACCACGTAGAAGCTGGACATGATCAAGTTTATTTGTACGAATATTCGTTCGTTGATGAAAACACACCTGAAGTACCACACACTAATGTCAAAGGAGCTAATCATTGTGCTCAAACTACGGCAGTGTTTAGTTTTGCGCCGGGTTATCCAGAACTTAATAACAGCGCTGAATTTAGAAAAATGTCTGCAATTATGAGAAAAGTTTGGGGCAGCTTTATTAAAACTGGGTAAGTTTCAAGCAACGCCGTTTTGTTGCCGTGGCAAGGAAGTTATGTTAAAACTCGACTTTATTTTCCAGTTCGCCAGTAAGCGAGGGTTCTCCGCTGCCACCGTGGCCGGCCGTGGGCGCGGGCGGGTCGCCGCACATGTCGATGGGGAGCGAGGTTTCGCTGCGCGGGCCGCTGTTGGAGCGCCGCGTGCGCTTCTGGGACCAAATCTACTCCGAGCACTACCGGGACCCCGTCCCGCCGCCTGAACACTCATCACGACCACGCACAGAGCTATAAGACTAATAAATTTGCTATACACAGACACACATTCGGTATAGTCTCTGATTCGGTTTTCTGCCTGTGCCATGCCTGCGCACTTATTATCTAGTCAAAGCCTACATGCCTACGTAGGAACAGCCAGTGAGCTGAAATAAATAGAGTAGTTATAGTCGAACAAAACTGCTTTAAAAACTGACTAGACGTTGCCTATATAAATATACTTACGCATATTACTATGCACTTTGTGAAGAAAAGGAAAGAATATGACCGACTTTAGGTGCGTTCGGATAGCCTATGGTGGCATTATTAGCATTGTCAAAATTGGCGTTGACGTAAAGCGTTCGGTTTGAGAATTTTGCCATGTTTGCCACTTTTGTCCCCTACCCAAAACGAACGGTACAGTCAATAGGGTCTAGCGGTGATGTCAAACAAATGTCACAGGGACAGGACTTGACAAACAAAACTCCCAAAACACCGCGAAAACCAAACGTCAAAATCTTAATGTCAAAAAACGATCACAACGATCCCATGTCGCGAGGTGGGTCAAAAGTGGCAGATTACGATGGCATTTTTAGCTGTTTTTGACCTATCCGAACGGTGAGCGACAACAGATAATAATGCAACTTTTGCACACACATTCCCAAAACGAACGCTACATGTGATCATTATTGGCGTTTGTAACAGTTATTTTTGCTACGAAGGGGCTATCCGAACGCACCTTTTATACGCCACACCTGTTGTTAGAAAGAGACAAATATCTAATTTCTCTTACGGCGTAATAAGCTACACAAGTTGATTGGCCAGAGCGAGCGCCCTCGCCGCACCGGTGTGGCTCTCTTTTACTCTCTCACACAAGACGATCTATCTATTTCGGCCATCCATTTCAAAGTGACAACAGTTGCCTCAGATAAAATAAATTTAATTTTTTCCCATTGCAATAAAAATACAGTACTTACGCGTGAAATGAATATTTTTTTACCTCTCACAGTGCCTGTGTAGATTGTGCAGTGTCTAAATACACAGAAAGGCATTATATCACCATCATTTTGCTAGAAAACATACGATTAGCGGCAGCGTATTACCGGACATTCGGAAGTGAAAGACTGGTAGCGATCACGGCAATTACCTTGATTTCGTCTAGTAAATATGGCGAGGGGGACAACTCATCTACAGGTAAAAACATCTTAGGGAACAGCTAAAAAAAGTAGAATGTTATACAAGGGGCTAAAATAACCCATTATATACGAGGTAGTTTTACGACTGAGCTTTTTTAGCGAGGGAGTAAATGAAACCGAATTTTAATGGGTTTTTAGCGCCGTGTAAAACCAATGATGTTATATGTTTCACCATAGAGTAAGTAACGTAATATGTTTCACTAGATCTGAAGTTTCCGCTTCAAGGAAGCCTAGCCTGAAATAAGCTTGACAACTAATTGAAGCTTTGACGTCTATCATTCTCTATTGCCGATGAATTCGGTTCATATGTCTAACATAAAAATAAAAAAATGAGTAAATGTGTCGTAAAAAGTTGTGACTCGTGCTCCGAACACACAACAGATGCCATGGAATTTCTTTCCGCATGTTAGTTTCTATTAATATCCGTATTTTACTGCAACTTATTGCAAATTTTCGTATAAATATTTTCGTAATTATGTGTCATATCATTTTTTTTTTAATTTATTGGCACTGGATACAAGTCCTTTAGCCTGTCATATCATTTATCTTTCGGTGCTGCCAGGAAATCCTTTTTTGGTTTTCCCCATATAAATGGGAGATTTTTTTTATTTTTTATTTGCTTAAATTGCCGTCTTAATTGGTTAACTTCTTAAATCAAAGTGATGTATAATAAGTGGTGTAGCCTTTCTTCGCAAGTATTTTAAAGTCAAAACCTATTGAATTCGAGTTCATTCCAGTAAAATCAATATATTTTGCGCTTATATTTCTGAAAAACCAGATGATTTCAATTATGGGTTAGTATTAGAATGGCTAGATCGCAAAATGACTACATTTCATTTAGGCCACATCTCTAATTATCCGAGTCGCAATTAGACTAAATCACATCTATTCCACATCTTAAAATGGCCAATTCGCAAAATTACCACATCGGACATCGATTTAGTGAAATTGGATACTCGGATACTTTGAGATGTAGTCATTTTGCGATCTAGCCAATCTAATACTAACCCTCAGTTATTTTTTCGATGATCAGATTCAGCTAATTGAAACACATGCATATTCCCTAATAAACAATAGGAAAGTCTCCGACTCTTGAACGATGAGGCATTTGTATGTATGTAAATTATAAGTTTGTTTGTATTAATTTGTTCGATAACATCATGATGATGATGATCATAATAATGTTTAATTATTTGTTCGATGATAGCTTGCGAACCGTTGATATTCGACCTTAAGATTTTTTTTGGATATAAATTTTGTTGAGGTTTTAAAATGGTGATCAGTCACATTACATACATACATTTTGACCTGGGTATGTCCTTAAACTGCAACCAGACTCTCCGGAGGACGGGCAGCAGCGTCCTTTTGGTTAACGGTGGTGACCATTCCGATCCCCAAGCCGCCTTCCAAGCGTGGGGATTATAGCAACACCCCTCTATTAAGGAAGTTTTCGTCCAGCAGAGGACGGTTTATGGCTGACGACGAATACATTTTGACTTTATGGTATGTACTGAAAATATTTTGTAAACTGAAAATGTGTTTTTGTTAGTTAATTTTTTTAACATTGATGATCCAAAAAAAATGTGAATCTTTATATTGTACTAAACTTCAATATGTATTCGATATCATGTTATATCGTAGCAGAAGTTTTAGGGAAAATTTTCATCAGGTAGGCAACATCGTTTTCGTTATCAAGTTTGCGCTAAAACTGGCCAACGACAAAAGAAAACAAAAACTTTTGAAAAAACGGCTCCATATTTTTTTACGCGATCATATGACGTTTACCCCTCTATGTATTTTACTCTATGTGTAAAACACTCTACTTTTCACTACGATTGCGAGAAAATAAAATAATCAAAATACCAAAATGAATGCTTTGTGACTTTGACGGCAACAGATTGAAAATTATTTATTTTCCGTTCCCTTCTATCTGCAAATTAGGATTTCCATTCTCCCTAGACAATGACATTTTCACTATTGTAAAATAAATCAATTCAATTTTTAACTAGAGAAAAATTCTAAAGATTTCTATTTTCGCGCTAATGCTTTCTTTTTTAATTACACGCATTCTGCTAAAGAGATCGCCGCTATTAGTACCATTTTCAAAAATAAAACGTAATTTTTTTTTAATTCAGAATGAAGTTGGGTCTTTATTTATTGTTATTCTACTTATGAATAAAAATTTTTTCGTTTTTGTAGGCTCATTGGTGTAACAGACAAAAATAAAAAATAAACTTTTGCCCCTAGAGCAATATTTTACTTTAGCCCGTAGAGCACGATAATATGCTGTTTTAGCGTCGCTCTGGTGCGCAATAATGACGGACTTTTTGAGCAAGAGGGGTGAAAAATATATTTCATCACTTCATTTCATTAGTCAGAAATTAATGGCATCAATTTCAGAGTGTAGCCATATATTTATAGGAATAATACTCTTACTAGAGTAGGTTAAGCCAAGGACTAATAAATTTATTCTATCATAGTTAATTTAGCGTAGAAAATGATCCAAAGGTTGTTAAACTTTAACGTCATTGTAAAACTTTTAGCATATTTAGTTTTTGATGCATTTTTCACCGCTGGAACCAACGTACGTTTAGTCGACGCCGCCGCGCGCTGGTGACGAGAGAGAGCTCTGGCTCGCTCAATAACAATTCAACGCCGACGTAGCCAACGTTCTTTGGGCTACCAAATGGACACCAAATTTAAAATTAAAAGTTATAATATATTTTATTATGAAAACTGACGTGGTATTGACACATTTTTGTTTTATTTATACGGGAATACTCACGTTTAATTAAATCTGATACTCCGACTATAGCTTCGATCACATTCGGAGACTTTTTTTTATTTTATTTATAATAGTTTTTTTTGGTAGTTTTATAAAATTATGCATTCACAGTTAGATATTTAAGTACCTATCTATTAATTTTAAGTAGTTTTTGGATTAGTTAGATTGATTAAGTGGTCACCTACGCTACAAACATTCATGGCAAGAATACGAATTGAGTCGAGCAGTGTGGTGTGTATATCTATTGAGAGTACCTCGTAGATAAAGGTCAAGTCTATTTTCCTCAATTCGCTCTCGCACGAAATACTCGCGTCTTAGCACGCGAGTATTTCGTGCGAGAGTACAGCGAACGCCAGGCGAGTGATTCAGTATTTAACTAATCCTCTTTGAATGGCGATTATACGGCGATATGCTAGCTTTTTATTATTTAACATTTCAAAAAACGTTTGCCAGGATACTGTCTAATGATACATAGATCTAGTAAAAAAGTTTCACTAGATCTATGCAATGATACAATTTATTTTCAGTTTTTAAGTTTAAAGAGCCATTTTTTGTTTTTGGTGTTGTTATTCAGAAGCATTATAGAGTTTAATTTATCCACGCTAATGATAGGTGGTGTTCAGAAGATTGTTTTGTAAAGTTGGTAAGTTTTTGTGATCCATAAAATGTGTGATCTTAATTATTTAACATAATCAGCTGCTGGACATAGTAGCCTCTAAGGGAGATTGAGCTATATCCACCACGCGAGTTGCGCGCGTTGCGTTATCGAGTTGCGAGTTTGGTGTTTGGTTTGGCGAGACTCACATACGCTCTTAAATACGCTATTGGATTTATTTTCCAGGCATACTCGTAGGTATGTCACAACTCACAACCAATGACTTCGCTTTCCTTCACCGAAAGCATTTTTTTTAAATTGTTTGTTGCACATTATGCTGATTATGTAACTAACATTACTAACATTATGACCCAAATGAGGGTATGGCAATTTAGTGTGGAGCGGTCCGATCTGTTTTTTTGCTTGATTGCTTCATAAAGTTTTGTCGTTAGGAAAGTCTTGTATTTTTTAATGATACTTATTGAATTACTCGTTTATTCATTTGGTGTTGGACTGTATGTTTTTTGTATGAATGTACGCGATTACTCCGCCAATTATGAATTAGTTTCTGATGATTCTTTTTTGTGTTTGGTAGGTGGTACTTCAGAGGTGGTCCCATATAAATTTTATCGAAATCAGTTCAGTAGTTTGGTTTTTAAATCTAAATTACTGATATGAATCAAAATAACTGGAAAATATTATGAAGAAGGTGATCCAGGTAGTAAAAATTGAAGTAGTTTTTCTTTAAACCTATTATGTATTTTATTAAAATAACCATCTCATAGTTTCAAGAGTTTTAAGCGTTAAAATAATGTACAGGGACCTTATTTTTGAATCGTGCGCAAAGTTTTGCATGCGGAAGGAGCCGACTTTTAAACGATATTGAACCTTATTCCAAACAATATCGTTCCTTTCGCATGAACTACGCTTGCGTACGATTAAAAAATAAGGCCCCAGGAGTGTAATATTTCGAAACGGTTTTGGAATCCGCGTCATATTTTTTTTACATACCGAATTCTCTGTAAAGAAAATTATGGTACGGAACCCTATAAGAATAGTCCCTCAATAGTCTGTCGATAAATAATATCGCATTCGGTAAGTAAATATAAATAAGATGACACAATATTACATACTGTTAATTTCATGAAGTACTGAATTCAATATTGGTCAACAGAATAGTCTATAAAATTGTGATTGAAGCAGTGTTATTTATATATTTATAGTCATAATGCTGAACATGCTGATATGTTTGTTCGTCCTCGTTGGCGCCGCTTCGGCAGCGGATGATGTGAAGGAGTCGAGGGTGGTAGACATCGCACAGGGCCCCGTGCGCGGGTACAAGGATCCAGAATCCGGTGTCTTGTTCTTTCAAAGCATTCCTTATGCGAGTGTGCCAACCGGCCACAACAGATACAAGGTAATGTAATAAACTAACTATATTTGCGAGTTAACATGCGTGCATGCTGGAGTCAGTTTTAAGCTTATAAGTAAAAAAAAACTATAAGTAAATTAGGTTACTAAAAGAGTATGTTTTTTTCATTACTTACTATATTTAGTAATATCTAACGTGGTGAGCATTCTACGATCCCCAAGCCGCCTGCCAAGCGTAGGGGATTATGGCAAACCCTACCTTTTAATAAGGGGCAGGCCTTCGTCCAGCAGTGGACGTCTTATGGCTGTTGATGAGGGGGTTTAAGGTGTGTGACGTCATCTATTCGAGATTTATCATCATCATCAGCTCGGAGACATCCACTGCTGAACGAAGGCCTCCCCTTGGACCGCCACACAACACAACCTGCCATTTGCATCCACCGGTTGCCCGCGACTTTTACAATGTCGTCGGTCCACCTAGTGTGAGGCCTCCCTGCGCTGCGACTTCCGGTACGTAGTTGCCATTCAAGAAACCGAGATTTATCGTCAACCCCTAATTATTATCTCTGCGTTTTCTACTGACTTTCGGGATGCTGGACGTAATAAAAGGCCAGACTTCTGTGATCACTATTGTACTTCATAAATACGTTTTACATAGTTGAGAGCGGAGCGCCAATGGGTCTACTGTCGAATGGCGACTCGGTTACTAAATACACCAACGTTATCAAATACCTCTGTCGCTACAGACTTGAATAAACACGGAGCATTTCGCAAAGGTGGCATATTGAATCATATCAATACTGTGAAAATATATAATAATATTATAGTTTACCCTTAGTGAAAGTTTTTGAATGAGAATACCAACCTTATTTTGCCTTAGGACCTCCGTTACGCGTAGCCCTAAGCGACAAGTTCAAAAATTACTAACGTCTTTTTGTTAATTTATATTAAAACTTACACGTGCCTATGTTACATTTTTATATCACTTGATGTTACAGGCTCCTCTTCCACCTCCAACATGGATGGATCCTCTAGAAACAGTTAACCGGAATATTGCCTGCCCTCAGGCCACACTTCCTATGAGTGTGGTTTTGAAAATGCAGAAGCAAGAAGACTGCCTCATTGCTAGTGTATACGTACCCGATACCCAAGAAAAAAACCTCCCAGTTGTTGTTTACGTCCATGGAGGAGCTTTCCAAATGGGAAGTGGAGACAAGATGGTACCAAGCAAACTAGTTGCACAGAACAATTTTATCGCAGTGACATTCAACTATCGGGTTGGGATTCACGGGTTCTTATGTCTGGGAACAGACGATGTTCCCGGAAATGCAGGAATGAAGGACCAAGTCGCTGCTTTGAAATGGGTTAAGAAGAATATTGCCAGTTTCGGTGGCAACCCGGACGACGTCACCATCAGCGGTTACAGTGCAGGATCAGCAGCCGTAGACTTGCTGATGCTGTCGAAATCCGCCGAAGGCTTGTTTAACAAAGTTATACCGGAGAGTGGTGCTAGTATCGCGCCATGGGCAATCCAATCAGATCCTCGTGAGAACGCAAAACAGTTTGCCAAGTATTTAAACTTTACTAATGTAGACGACATCTATGCTTTGGAACATTTTTACAAAACAGCTTCATTTGATCTGTTGACAAGCGTCCCATTTTTTAATAGAGTTGATTCAACGTTTGGACCTTCACCTTGCGTGGAGCGAGCTACTGGGGAAGACGCATTCTTAGACAAGTCTCCGGTTGATGTTTTAAAATCAGGCGATTATAGAAAACTGCCTCTACTATACGGCTTTGCTAATATGGAAGGTTTGGTTCGAAAAGACTTTTTCGATTTATGGAAACACCGTATGAATGAAAAGTTTTCAGACTTCCTTCCCCCTGATTTGAAATTCGAATCCACTAAACAAAAGGAAATAGTAGCGAAGCAAATCAAAAAGTTTTACTTTGAAGACAAGCCAGTGGGGGAAGATAATATACTCAGCTATGTTGACTTCTTCTCTGACGTCACTTTTACGTACCCAATGCTTAGAACTGTAAAATATCACGTGGAAGCGGGACATGACCAAGTATATCTTTATGAATATTCGTTTGTAGACGAGAATACCCCTGATGTACCACATACAAACGTTAAAGGAGCTGACCATTGTGCTCAAACTGGTGCCATTTTTGGTTATTCATCATTTTTTGATACAAAACAGCCTACCGATAAATTTCTAGAACTGTCTTCTACATTACGTTCAATTTGGGGAGATTTTATCAAAACAGGGTAAGTGTTCTATAATGCCTATGAAACTAAGTACATAATATGCTATTATGCCTATAAATGATATTTACGACATAATTGACAAGTGCGTATTGGAGTTGGAGGCGGCACCAAGGATACTGTAACTCAATAAAATAGTCTGCGTACGGAAGAATTTCGCCCCGCTCCCAAATCCATCCAACAATCTTCCATACCGCTGGGTTATTTTGTATTATATTTTCCTCTCTTTTTTGCCCATTGGGATCCAGCCTGGCAAAAATATTACTGCTTGTGTTTGCCGTAATCCCCACGCTCGGCAGGCGGCTTGGGGATCGCAGAATAACAACGCTGCTGCCAGTCCTCCGGTGATTCTGGATGCAGTTTAAAGACATACGCAGTTCCAACCCTCGCTTATTATTTTGTATTGCCATGTATTGCTTATTATTTTCTTATTGCTCAGTCCTCAGAGTGTGCACTAGAATTATATTTTATCAGACTTAGTTTGACTTTTATTTTTTTGATAACGCTAAAACAAATTATCTAAAAAAATATAAAAATTAATCAAATTGTGTCCTTTGATTTATTCAAATTCAAATTCAATTCAAATTTCATTTATTTCGACATAGGTCATATCACATAGTCACAAACAATAATAATTAAAAGTAAAACAATTTATAATACAATTTACTATAACAATAAAATTTTAATACTGTTACTAATTAAATTTAGTTGTTTGCTTATTAGTCAGTACATGAACCCTGTAACAGTGGTTCATGTACTGACAGTCAAACCTATTCGCAAATACGCTTAGGATACTGTTGGAGCTGGCCCGCACCCTGCGCACCAGGGAAATTATTGTTAATTATTAATTTTAGATTCGATAATAAATGAATATTGAACATTTGGTTTGGAAGATGGGAAGATCCCAATGTAAGGTCAGGCGGACAGACAGATATGCAATAATAGAGTCTCATCGAACACTTCAAATGATTTTTTATCATTGTTAGTCCTGTGTGAAAGAAAACCAGACTTCGGTTTTGATTTATGTGTCTATAACATTCTTGTTTGTTGGCAAGTTGAAGACTGAGGCCCGCTATAACTCGCACTAAAACGGTTTAAGTTTTTTTAAGTATAGAGTCGAAAATCGCATGATACAATTGATGATGATGATGGCTTTGAGCAATTTAGGTGGGATTTTATTTAATTATTCAAAATGTAGGCATGAAATAAAAAAAATTAACGGCTACTGTGCTAAAACATTAGTTTATCTATGTAATTCGTAAAAAATAATGTGGTGATGTCGCTGTTAATTTAGAGCATTTGAATAAAAACAGTTTTTTTTTGTTGGTAATTTGTATTTTTTTGTTTAAATTAACCAGATGATTTTTCAAAATTCTATTCGGTTACTCGGCTTTTTTAGGGTTTTCCCCAACCTGTAGTAATTTTTTAATCAGAATATTTACGTTCTTTATCATTAAACTATGTGTTTAAAAATACACCTTTTACTTACTTTTGGCATTAGTCGCCCCCTTAAGAGCTAGGTATAACTTTCGCGCACATAACATAATCTTACTTAGTCAAGTAAAAATGTATTTCACATTACCATTTACCAATGCAATCATACATTTCCATGTTCAGAAACTGACTTTTCATCACACTTGCTCGTAAAGTGGATCTTATTGCATCGGTTTTAGGCTCATAATCCAAGCTATTACGCACGCGTGCTTTTTACTTTACATTACGGCACATGGTGCTATAATAGGTATAACCCGGTAAAGTCAAGTTTGTACGTGAATGCAATTAGACGTACGTATACGAAGCACTCTTAATATAGCCGGGTAATACTTACAGTTTTTTTGTAATACCAACAAAGAGTTTTTATGCCGCTGAAGTAAATGTCAACCTGCGCGCGCATTACTGATTTGGGCGCCATTTTCCGCAAATGTTTGTTGACGTTTTCGCTGTGTGGTTGATTATTATCAAAAAAAATATGTTTTTTTCTCGCAAGTGTGACGAAAACAGTCGTATGAAACTCTTGTGCTACACTCTCGGCTTCCTTATCGCATAATACCGCCTCTAGTGTAATGACCAGCATAGCACACTTGTATCATAATGTACATAATATTAATAATATTTCAGTAAACCGATTCCTGAGGGGTCCCCGCTGCCGCCGTGGCCGGCCGTGGGCGCGGGCGGGTCACCGCACATGTCGCTGGGGCGCGAGGTATCGCTGCGCGGGCCGCTGTTGGAGCGCCGCGTGCGCTTCTGGGACCAAATCTACTCCGAGCACTACCGGGACCCCGTCCCGCCGCCTGAATACGCGCCACGGCGCACAGAGCTATAGGGTTTAGAACTCCATATTGCAAATTGCTTTATCAATAATTGTTGGTAAGTTATATTAAATTTTTTGTTTTATTTAGACTCGCCTCTCGTCGTCTATATTTTTTTTACAATGAATTAAACAAAATACGAGTTAAAATGTAAACAAATGTATTGTTTGGTTTCCTAAAACATGGAATAAAATTATGTGTTTTCAAAACAATGTTTTTTAGTTGAATATTTTATGTTTGGGTTTGGGTTTTTCTGTGTTTAAAGCTTATAAAAACAGCAAGAAAAATGATGACCTCTGGCAGGACTCGAACCTGCATACGAGCAATCCCAGGGTTTCCGTCCCAACTGCTTTGCCAATTAAGCTACAGAAGTCTCTGCCTGCCTTACTCGATATAGTTCCCAAACCGTTTTTAAGCTATCAACTGAAGCGTGGCGCCATCTGTAGTTTTAAAATAACAACTTTATTTCCACAAAAACCAATTGTCGGAACAAATTTTTAAAGAATGCAAATGAATCGGAAGATAATGTTTACCAAACTGTGTAAATTTAATGAAAATCGAAGATACGAAGAAAAGTAAGAAATCTCAATTTTATCAAAAAATACCAAAGCCAGAGCATGCTTTCCACATAACATGTACAATGTACATCAAAAAGCACCAGAAGAAAGCTCTAAGGGAGAAAAGAGCAGAAAACACAATAAAAACAGGTAAAATAAGTAGTAGGAATAGTAGATTGTTATAAAAGGGGCTAAAATAACCCATTATATACGAAGTAGTTTTTAAAATTTTAAAAGGAACCGAGTTATACTGGGTTTTTAGCGCTCTACTTTTCACTACTTTTCACTACGAAAATAAAATAATAAAAATACCAAAATAAATACCTTGTGACTTTGACGGCAACAGATTGAAAATTATTTCTTTATCTTTCTCTTCCATCTGCAAATTAGGGTTTCCATTCTCACTAGATAATGACATTTTCAGTATTGTAAAATAAATTACGGTCTCTAAATTCAATTTTTTACTAGAGAAAAATTCAAAAGATTTCGAGCCAATGCCTTCTTTTTTAATTTCTTCTGTAGCCGCAACGCAATGCACGCATTCTACCAAAGAGATAGCCGCTTTTAGTTCGCATTTTCAAAAATATATATATATATTTTTTTAAATAGTCTTTATTTATTATTATTCTACTTATGAATAAAAACTTTTACGTTATTGTAGGTTCGTTGGAGTAACAGACATTAAAAAAATAATACTTTAGCCCCTAGACCTAAATTGTACTTTAGGCCCTAGAGCATAAAGATAAGATAAGATAAATTTATTTTATAAGAAACTTAAGCACTAAATAGAAACACCTTAGCAGTAACAGATATATATGGAAAAACAATAGATTATCTGTCGGTGTGCACTGGATCCCACACTAGGGTGACCTGTGTCATATATATGCTAAGGTACTGTATACAAATAAGGCCTACATAACTTGAGACCTTTATATCTAAATAAATATCAACGTTTAAAAAGAAAGATTCGATGGGTATAATTTTCCACTTTATTTTCTGTAGAAAATTAGGAAAACATGCTAACACATTCTTAGAAAAAGTAAGAAAAAAACACCTTTTAACAAAAGTCTGCTTTTGGCCTTAAAAAATCACCTACATTTAATAAGGCCTATGAACTTCAATTCCAAATAACATCTTAACAAATTATGTTTTTAAAAAATATATACTTTTAACAGATAGCTTACAGTTCTATATTTTTAAATAGGCTAATGATTTGTTAATCGGTGCAATTTTTTTAAACCTTATTGAGTAATCAGACTTATCGGCTCATATTAAGCAAAAACAAAAACATATGTAAATACAAGTAGGTTTATCACATTATATTTATATCTATTAACATATTTCTTGGAAAAAAATATTAAAATACCTAAAAAAAAAATTTTTTAATAGGCCTTATTAAAACACCGTGCTCTAATAAGGGCGCATAAAAAAAATACAGTTCTTAAAAGTTTTTTTATGTCTTTGGCACAATTAACTTTAGTATCTGAATATTTACCATGTACTTTATTTATTTAGTACGTACCTAGAACTCTTTCATTTGATGCCTTCTTGTACTAGCTATCTCAAAATTATTTAAAAATTCAAAATTAGATGCGAGTTGCATAATAAGGCCTATGATCACAAATAAGGCCTACCGATTATAAACAAGGCCTAGGCCTTATTAGTCGTCCCTTATCTTATAAAGTTATAAATTCATAAGTAATTCAAAGATTTAAAATTATTAAATTCAAAGCCTCCATACTACTGATTAAAAGCTAAAGATTCAGTGCGTGTTACTTAATAAAATTAAAGTAAAGAAAATATGACAGTTTACTCACTTTTAAATGACGAAAAATTTACCTTGCATCACGAAACTCACGCCTCCTACAAAGAAAGTGTCGAGACTAGCACAGCGAGCGGGAACGGGATGCTCTCACTCTCACAACCAGTTAACCAGGTAAATGCGCGCACATACGATAGGTATAATTGTTGCCATACGTAATTATCCGGGTTTTAGGGACATTAGGCCTTTTTAGAGCATAGGCCTTATTTGTATAAAGTACCTTATATAGCATATATATGCTATATATATATGCTATATAGCATATATATGCTATATAGCATATATATGCTATATAGAAAAAAATATTAATTTCGGTACCTTTCGAGTAATCTGAGAAAAACTACATAAATCTACGCACGAATCTGCGTAAACGCCATATTTATGCTCCGCTAAATGTGACCCTACCTGATACAGCTTATAGACCAATGATGATCGAACGCATTAAAAAATGTGCTTGAAACGCGGAGTACCCTGGCCATAAAACGCTAATTATGCTTATGCTTTGCATAAAAAAGCAAAAAGTACGTGACATTTTAGCCTAGTTCATTTAAGCAGGTACAGGAACTTTGTATCACTAAAACCTGCGAAAGGAAATAAATAAGCCTTATACCCAAGATCTGAATAACAGCCACTGTCCCTGTCATGTCCCTAGACGTAGTAGCGGGCAGTGTTCTCGAACGAGAAAATGCTAAATCGGTAGATTTGCCCAATCGGTAGATTTGTATTTTTTCCCAACAAAAATCGGTACTTATATCTAAAAAAACGACACCTGAAAAAATTCAAACTCAGTAGATTTGCCTTTTATAATCATTAGATTTGTAGTTTTTCCAACTAAAAATCCGTCCTTTGTTCATATTTAGGTATTTAAAAAAATCGGTAGAAAATCGGTACATTTCGGGATATCGGTAGAAAAAAAATCGATAGGTTCGAGACCACTGGTAGCGGGGTAAACACGAAGATGGGTAAACACATAAACACAGTCATCGGGAAATCCTCCACCACCCATGAAAGTAATTTACAGCGAACGTTTGACTTTATATAGATTGAAGTGGTTGATAATGACTGGGTTTAATTGTATTTAAGTTACCGATAAAATACTGATACAGGCATTCTGTGAAATGCCGGGTAAGTTACGTGCAGTCGTGCACTGGACAGTAACCTTCGAAAGTAAGGTGGATAATTAGGTATAGGTACCTACAGAGATGTGTAGAGTACAATTTATATACCTAGGTATGAGTAATAGTTTATTTTGATTCGTGTATTTGGTACGCGCTACCACATCGGACCAAAAAGAGAAAATGGTAGCAAAATATAAATTATATTAGGTACCTCTTCCTTCCTTGTTGGTCATACAACATTTTTAACGTGCTACCTACCTACTAATAAAAAACCGACTCGAATGTTATTTAACTTCATTTTCTCGCGCATCTAAGAATATTTTAGTAATTTCTAGTAGGCTTGCGAAAAAAGAAGATATAAAAGAAAAAAAAAGAAGAAAGAAGAAGAAGAGAAGAGATTTCTTATAAATATCAGGAATTTACTCACATAATGAGCCTAGTCCTGTGCTGGACTTGGAACTGTGTTGTGTGCGGGTTGGCGGATTTATATTTTATGAACACATTAAATTCGTGGTCAGCCATAAAACCTCCACTGCGGGACGAAGGCCTCCCCCTTTATAGAGAGGTGTTGCCATAATCCCCACGCTTGGCAGGCGGCTTGGGGATCGCAGAATGCTGACCACCGTTAACCAAGAGACACATAAAATTACATTTACATTATCTTTTATTATTTATTATTATTAGGATTTATGTTTTTTTAGGCATAAGCCTTTATTGGCTACAATAAACTACAAAGACTACCTACTTAGCCTACTACACAACATAAAACAAAAGGATTATTATTAGGATTATGTATTATTATTATTTATTTATTGCCCTAAAACTGCATACAGAACCACTGGAGGACGGGCAGCAGCGCCCTCTCTATAATGATTAGGTACACATTAATTATTATTTGAAGACGGTTGTTTCATGAAATGCCTAGGTTACACAAATGCAACAGCGTTCAAAAGCTCGCGTGTGTGGGCGCACTTCAGCACGGCGGTGCACTGACTTGGCAGCTTGGCACCCGCTTAATGAAATCTGTTTGAAACACAGTAATTGTTAATTTATAACGACTTTGCGCGAGCTAATTATTCTCAAGCAGGCAGATATCGATCGACTTGGTCAATAACCCGCTGTAGTTAGAATAATAATGCCACTGCAGGTGACATATTTTGTGGGTAATTTAGCGGGATACTATAATAATAATAATAATCATATTTTATTTCATATTGAAGACTCAGTGAATAGTGCTGATATTTTTTAAGATATTTGTTTGTAAATCGTTCTAGATACACCTCACATCCCCTAAAATTGTCGGATTTCTCTGATTATTATAGAAGCCTATCGACGTAACTTCAATAGGTACTAAATGCAAGCCAATGTGACTTGACTATGCAACTACAACAGACCGTGATTTTCAGCTGAAAATAATTCAAAGGTTACGAAAATTTCATGTAGAAAAAAGGCGTTGGTGATTTTCGACCTTCTGTCCTCTAAAATGTGCGACAATGCTTATTGAAATAATAAGAATAAAGTACAGGCTGACGAATGAACATATATAGGTATCATATAAATTTTGACCTAAATTTAACTCTAAAATTGTCACATGAAGTTTGAGAATGGCCATGTTGACCAGGCGTACGTGGTACTGTGGACTGTGACCTGTAAAACTCTGAAATGCTGAATAGTTACTTAGGAATAGCATTAGGCGAGAGCAGGTAGGCTTCGTACAGTTTTTACTTCAAGTCTCATAAAATTAAATCTAATAGCTATTTCAAAATAGTAATTATGCTACTATAATATCTATACTTAGCTAGCTTAAACAATTGTATAGTTCAGGGTTAATACAAAACAACAACACAACAACAACATGGTCAACATGGTAAGCAACATGGTCAAGCTACGTGATCTTTTCAAAAAAACGGAATATGTACGAAAGCACACGCGGGGTAGCTTCTTACATAGTGCGGGGCACATTCGTGCATAGTGGGCCTTCGTACACTATACAATTCTTATAATATATATATATATCTTTATTGAGATCAAATAGCCTTAGCATTAGATCAAAATTAACAAAACTATAAATTGAACAAATAATTTATTACAAAAATTCAGTACTTTTGATTAAATGTTCTTATAATCAACATCATAAAAATAATCCTAGGGTCATCTTACACGGGTAGTTAATCTCTTACTGCACATTGTATATAGAAAGATATTTTTCAAAGCTATAGACATTAGCTGTTCTTGCTAGTGCATATTCATCTACTACTCCCGTTCTATTCCCGTTTTTCACATAATATAATAACGGCATGGTTTTGAAAAAGTACTTAATGTAGTAATTCATAAGATACCTAGATAAAAACAGTCATAACTCATATCTATGTGAAGTAAATTAATAAATTAATAATAATCTTTGTATAAAATCTTAATAAAGCCACATTTGCACTTTTCGAATGTACCCCACTCACAACGGTAGGAATGTACCCCAATACAAACAATCAACAAATTAATTTAAAATGTCCAAATACCCGTTAAAATTTGCCCAAAATAGATGTTTCCTGATAATTTTTTCAAACAATATAATTAAACGTATTTTCAATTTAGAGCGTAACTTAGTACGAAAAAGCTCATTATACCTAATATGAACCCAAAAATTACTTACATAGAGCGAAAATACATAACGGTTTGTTCCAGCGAAGCCAGCAGCCGCACTGCCCCGCCACTTCGTGGTTTGCCTGTACGTATGGGTAGGACTCGACGGACACAAATATGAACCCTACGACGTTTTTAGTATTGTAAATATGACTACTGTACGAATGCTCCCGCTGTACGAATGCTACCTGCTCTACAGCTCGATTCGATATCAGATTGGTATTTTTGAACGATTTTCAAAACACAAATTTCGGAAAATGTATAATATGACTTTGCTACTTATGTGATTTCACCGCTGATTTTCGTATGATGCTATGATTCAGCCAGATTTTGTTAGGGCTCATTTCGTAGATATACAGGCTTTCATGCTGCATACCAGTTATAGCTCGATTCGATTTCAGATTGGTCTTTTTGAACGATTTTCAAAACACAAATTTCGGAAAATGTATAATATGACTTTGCTACTTATGTGATTTCACCGCTGATTTTCGTATGATGCTATGATTCAGCCAGATTTTGTTAGGGCTCATTTCGTAGATATACAGGCTTTCATGCTGCATACCAGTTATAGCTCGATTCGATTTCAGATTGGTCTTTTTGGTTCTTGTTGTGAATCCTTTGGGATTTTATTAATACTTTCCTTGGAGATAGCCAACACTTCAAGACTAACTTTTCTTATAAATTGGGTGCATTCGAAGTTTTTTTGTCCATTTAGTGTTACATTTTTATGTTGACCAATATAATTTTCAACAATTACATTGCTAGTTCTCCTTTCTTTCATCAAGTTTGTCCAAAGAGGTGCTAACCGCAATAAATACTTTTTTAATAATTATGGTATTCCATAATTCAGGGCTGCAAAATTTATTACCTTCTTTGTCAGGATCATAAATGACAACAGATTGGCAAATCTTTTTTGAGCGTTCATAAAATGGGCTGCTATCATTAAGCGTTGCACTTTAAAACTCGCTTAGTTCAATTTAATTTTCCTCTATAAGATGTTTTGGAGTTTTTTTTAATAAATTATTAAATCCTATCAGATTCGTGCACAATGTAAATTGTGCCAGAATATCTTTCAATTCACACTTCTTTGTGGTGCAATTCTTCTCGAAATCTTTGCACAAAATGCGCTTCTTGCCCGTGGCCGTACCAGGGCAAGCGCATTTTTATCTATATTTTCTTTATTTTTTTATAGGTTTATACTTCTCACGACTTCTTATTTCTATGAAGTTAATGGAAGTATGTACATACTGCTTTATTACCAATAAATATATCCATAATCATTATCACGAATGTTCTAAGTAAATTTTTAATATAGTTGATAGTGACGTTTCTTTGATATCATCATCAACAGCCAGAACACGTCCACTGCTGGACGAAGGCCTCCCCCTTAGTAGGGAGGGGTTGCCATAATCCCTCGCATAATGATCACCACCGTTAACTGAGAGGACGCTGCTGCCCGCCCTCCGGTGGTTCTGGATGCAGTTTTAGAACATACCCACTACCCAGGTCCAGGTTTCTTTGATATAGTTACTGTTGAATAGTGTTTGCTTAAATAACAGTTTTTTTAATCGCGGCAGATAGAGTCATGTTGAGCTGCTAAGGGTTTAACATACAAGCTTTGTCAATTTCTACATTTTTATGCACTTTTTCCAGAATGTCATTACCAAAAGACAAACATATATCTTTCATATTTTCACTGTTTTAATTTTTTTAAATTTTTTTTTTTAAATATTTTTTTTCATAAGTATACATAATAGTTTGGACAATAAGTATCGAAAAACTAAGATGTTTGCAAGCGATAGTCGTCGAAGTCTGTCATAACGTTTGGTCTTCTTGTTTGAATCATTGCCTCAAATATGCGTTCTATTAAGGCACCACAATTATAGCTGTCCTTTAGGATTTAGCATGGTTTGGTAGGTACAACAATATTATCTTTTTTATCTGTAATTTTTTTTCTTGCAGCTTTTGCTTTAATTTCGTGTAATACAATTGTTTTCTACATTCTAACTTGCCAAGCGGGTCAGTGATAATTAGCGTTTTTGACTGCAAACAAACGATCACCATGTTTTAACGGGAGTTCAAGCAAATCGGGTATACAATCTGTTTGCCTATAATATCTAATTTAATCATATTGTAGTCGTTAAGATCCATGGCCTTAACCATAATGTAGTCGTTAAGATCCTTGGCCCCAAACGTCAATGAAAATAATTCTAGGTTAAATATTTGTTATTTGTTATTGACATTTAATAAATACAGGCAGTGGTCAATCTCGAAACTTGATATATATTGATTATTTTCTAGAGTAGAGAAGTCATCAATTAAAAGTTGTCGGACAGCATAGAGGACTTTTGATGTACTTGCAACGTATTTTTCATCTTCGTATTTTTATAGTATTCAATGTCGGCGACCAAACCATTGGACATTATTTCAAGGTCAGTTTTACGGTTAACGGTAAATCATCGTTAGCCAAAGGCATATCGACGTTAGTCGCCAGCACCGGACACACCCAGCATTCAAACATATCTTCCAAGATGTTTTCTCCTGGGGCACATGCGCTGTGCACCCATCTATCACAAGCATCGCACTGCACCCAATCTGTTAAAATTTCAACTACTTAGTGAGGATCCATGGCCACAATAGGCACATTGGATTAAATTATCATTCGCTTCTTTATCATAACTAATTCTTTGTCTTTTTATATAGGCCCTGTCGTTGAAATGACTGACGCTTTTTTGTTTTTTTGTTCCATTGTTCTTATTGTGATTCTCTTTGTGATTTTATTTATATTCTTCTTGGAGATAGCCAACACTTCAGGTCTAACTTTTCTTATAAATTGGGTGCATTCGAAACAATCAGTTCGCGCTTCCGCGAACATGCCTGAAGCGCTGCAGAACCGGGGCAGCCCCAGCACCGCCCTGAACGCTTTGTTGTATTGAACGCGGAGGGGACTGTAGCTTTTCTCCGTGTAATTAGCCCACAGGCTGCACGTGTAGAGCGATGTACAGTAGGCTCTAAAAAGCGTGACTTTAACCTCGTTTGAGCATCGTGTAAACCTGCGGGCTATCATGTCATGTCATTGCTAATTCTCTTTTCTTTCATCAAGTTTATCCAAAGAGGTGCTAGCCACAATAAATGCTTTTTTAAATAATTATGGTATTCCATAGTTCAGGGCTGGAAAATTCATTACTTTCTGTGTCAGGATCATAAATGACAACAGATTGGCAAATCTTTTTGAGCGTCCATAGAATGGGCTGCTATGATAATAATAATAATAATAATAATATATATTTGACTAAGCTTAGCCTATTACAGGTTATTAGTATTACATGTTTTATTTACTTAAATAGGTTTCCTTTCTTTGTAATTTCTTAATGTGAGATGGACAGTTAACAGTAGAACAATAGTTAAAAATTCAAGTAGTTGTTACTAAGGCTAACATTATTTAACTAGTATACAAAGTAAATATGAGTGTCTGCTGCCGAGCTAGGTGTTAAACCTGTATTTCGGCAGACAGCTTGCTCCCCAATTATTATGATCACATCCAAAGATTTATTGACTTATGACGTCTTATAATGACAGTATAGGTTTATAGTTAATTTTTATCTATTTAAATCCTATTTATATGCTTTTATTACAGTGATTGTTATGATTTTGATATTGAAGCCAAATACAATATAGAATGTAGAATAATAAAAATCAGGAGAAAATAGATTAACTAGTATCTAAAGAAAAATAAATGTAGTTAACACTAAATTATATGCGTGTGTGGAAGTGGGAGTGGGAGTGTGTGTGTTGGTGTGTAGGAGTATGTTTGTGTATGGAGGGGTGTGTGTGCGTGTGAGTGTGAGAGTGTGTGCGTGTGTGTACGAGAGGACGTGTGCTTTAATATATAAATAGCAATTCATTCGATAACTTTTAAAAGGTTTTCCGTTTCTTTGTAGTTTAGTGCTTTTAGCCAATTTGTAGTTTTAATTTTGACCTCGCCTTTGGATAAATTGTAAATATTTAGACTTTTGTTAATTATATTGTACAGGTAGGGTCCTAAGAAAGATAAATATTTTTTAATAAAGGATGTTCTGACTCGTTGTGGTAGTTTACATAAAGCAAGTTTAGAGCGTTTGAACTTGTTTTGAACATTATATTCAACCAGAGAGTGTTGCTTTAGAATTATACTCTGTATATAAAGCTGGCGTACTGTGAGTACGTCACATGACTTGTATAAAATTGAAGTGGGGAATAAAAAAGGGCGACCAGTAGCAACTTTGAATACAGCTCGTTGTGATCTCTCTAGTAATATCAGATTTGTAGCAGGCGCACCTCCCCAGGAAGATAAGCAATAAGTTAATAATGACTGGCACAGGCACAAATATATTTGCATAATTAATTTTTGGTCTGCTATATGCCTTAATTTTTTTTAAATATACATCGTTTTTCTAATTCGACCACAAAGACTTTCTATATGGCTCATGAAATTTAAATTGTTATCAATTATAACCCCTAAATATTTAATCTTTATAGTTCTTTCAATACTGTTACACAAACAGTTGCCTAAATTTGATATGTGACAATTAACATTATGCGATTTTATCTGAAATCTGGGAATACCTGGATTATTTCGAATCGAGAACTGAATGAATTTAGTTTTATCAGTATTCAGGGACAAGATATTGTTGTGTAGCCAGTTTGTGACTTTATCAAAACCTTTTTGTGCAGCGTCAAAGGTTTTTTCCCACGTATCTGAAACAAATATTAATGCGGTATCGTCGGCGTACGATATGAGCTTACCATCAGTTGTCTGAAAAAGACACAGGTCATTGATATAAACCAAAAACAAGGTCGGGCCCAAAATGCTGCCTTGAGGAACGCCGTAAGTGACTGGCAAGTCATCACTAGTATACGAACCCAATGTAACATTTTGGAACCTACCGGTGAGATAGCTTTTGAACAGCATGAGTTGGTTACCTCTAATGCCTATATTGTCTAGTTTGGAGATAAGAAGGGAGACAGAGACCGTGTCAAAGGCTTTAGCTAAATCAAGGAATATAGAGATACATTTTTTGCCTTTATCGAGATTGGTAGAGACATAATTAGTGAATTCGAGAACCGCATCATTCGTGGACTTTCCACGTCGAAAGCCAAATTGATTGTTCGACAATATATTATTGGATTCTAAATATTCTATTAGCCTATTATTTATAATACGTTCTAAAATTTTGGAAATTGCTGGTAGGATAGAAATGGGTCTGTAATTACTGACACAGTCTCTATCGCCGTTCTTGTAGATCGGTATAATCCTTGATTTCTTAAGGTCAACCGGGAAGACACCTTGGTCAATACATAAGTTAAAAATGTGTGTCAAAGGTGGTACAATTATTTCCCGATGATCCTTAAGAAATCTATTCGAAATTTGGTCATTTCCTACCGAACATTCATTTTTAAGATTCAGTATCAATCTCTCTACTTCTTCACAATCCGTGCACAGTAGGGCAAAAGAGTTCAATTTTGGGTAAGTTAATGTGTTATTTTTAGAATTTTGTCTGGACAGAAGTAAACTTGAATCAATTTTTTCTGCAAGATTTCGACCTACATTTGTAAAATAATTATTAATTTCATTTATTGACTCTTCTGGTGAATGTTTTATATCTAACAATTCTTTTGGAAAATCTTTGGTCTCAGTTGAACCCGTTATATTTTTGATTGCTATGATTAAGCGTTGCACTTTCAAACACCCTTAGTTCAATCAAAATTTCCTCTAAGATGTTTTAGAGTTTTTTTTTACAAAATTATGCAACCCTGTCAGATTCGCGCACAATGTGAATTGTGCCAGAATATATTTAAATTCAAACTTCATTGTGGTGCAATTCTTCTCGACAACTTTGCGCAAAATGCGCTTTTTGCCCGTGGCCGTACCACGGCAAGGGCATTTTTATCTATATTTTCTTAATTTATAGGTATACTTCTCACGACTTCTAATTTCTGTGAAGGTTATGGAAGTCTGTACACACTGCTTTATTACCAATAAATGTATCCATAATCATTATGACGAAGTTCCTAGGTACATTTTTAATTTAGTTGATGGTGACGTTTCTTTGATATAGTTACAGTTGAATAGTGTTTGCTTAAATAACAGTTGTTTTATTTCATCGCGGCAGATAGAGTCAAGTTGTTCCGTTTGAGCTGCCTGTAACATACAAGCTTTATAATAATAATAATAAATGTATTCAATCACAAACAAAAATGTACAATATCTTGGTACTTTGGTAGCTTGGTTTATGAATCAATCTTTGTCAATTTCTGCATTTGTTTGCGCTTTTTCCAGAAGGTCAGTACCACAAGATAAACATATTTCTTTCATATGTTCACTGTTTTCATTTGCAAGCAATAGTCAGCATCAAATATGCGTTCTATTACGGCACCACAATTATAAATGTCCTTTAGGTACGCATGGTTTGGTAGGTACACCATATTTTTTTCTGTAGTTATTTTTCTTGCAGCAATTGCATAAATTTCGTGTAATACAATTGCTTTCTACATTCCACCTTACCAAGCGGGTCAGTGATAATTAGCGTTTTTGACTGCAAACAAACGATCACCAGTTTTAACGGGAGTTCAAGCAAATCGGGAATACAATCTGTTTGCCGATAATATCCAATTTTACCATATTGTAGTCGTTAAGATCCTTGGCCCCAAACATCAATGAAAATAATCCTAGATTAAATATTTGATATTCGTTATTGACATTTAATAAATACAGGCAGTGGTCAATCATGAAACTTGATATATATTGATTCTTTTCTAGAGTAGAGAAGTCATCAATTAAAAGTTGTCGGACAGCATAGAGGACTTTTGATGTACTTGCAACGTACCCTTTTCATCTTCGTATTTTTGTAGTATTCAATGTCGGCGACCAAACCATTGGACATTATTTCAAGGTCAGTTTTACGGTTAACGGTAAATCATCGTTAGCCAAAGGCATATCGACGTTAGTCGCCAGCACCGGACACACCCGGCATTCAAACATACCGTCCAAGATGTTGTCTCTTGGGGCACATGCGCTGTGCACCCATCTATCACAAGCATCGCACTGCACCCAATCTGTTAAAATTTCAACTAGTGAGGATCCATGGCCACAATAGGCACATTGAATTAAAATTTCATTCGCTTCTTTGTCATAAATAATTATGTCTTTTTAAATACGTCCTGCTGTCGAAATGACTGAACGCTTTTTTGTTTTTTTGTTTCATTGTTCTTCTTCTTGTGATTCTCTTTGGGATTTTATTAATACTCTCCTTGGAGATAGTCAACACTTCAGATCTAACTTTTCTTTTAAATTGGGTGCATTCGAGGTTTTTTTTGTCCATTTAGGGTTACATTTTTAAGTTGACCAAAATAATTTTCAACAATTGCATTGCTAGTTCTCTTTTCTTTCATCATGTTTGTCCAAAGTGGTGCTAGCCGCATTAAATACTTTTTTAATAATTATGGTATTCCATAGTTCAGGGCTGCAAAATTCATTTCTTTGTCAGGATCATAAATGACAACAGATTGGCAAATCTTTTTTGAGCGTTCATAAAATGGTCTGCTATCATTAAGCGTTGCACTTTTTAAACTCGCTTAGTTCAATCTAATTTTGCTCTATAAGATGTTTTGGAGTTTTTTTTAACTAAATTATTAAACCCTATCAGATTCGCGCACAATGTAAATTGTACCAGAATATCTTTCAATTTACACTTCTTTGTGATGCAAATTCTTCTCGAAATCTTTGCACAAAATGCCCTACTTGCCCGTGGCCGTACCACGGCAAGCGCATTTTTATCTATATTTTCTTTATTTTTTAAAGGTATATACTTCTCACGACTTCTAATTTCTCTGAAGTTCATGGAAGTATGTACATACTGCTTTATTACCAATAAATATATCCATAATCATCACGAATGTTCTAGGTAAATTTTTAATGTAGTTGATAGTGACGTTTCTTTGATATCATCATCAACAGCCAGAACACGTCCACTGCTGGACGAAGGCCTCCCCCTTAATAGGGAGGGGTTGCCATAATCCCTCGCAGAATGATCACCACCGTTAACTGAGAGGACGCTGCTGCCCTCCGGTGGTTCTGGATGCAGTTTTAGAACATACCCACTACCCAGGTCCAGGTTTCTTTGATATAATTACTGTTGAATAGTGTTTGTTTAAATAACAGTTTTTTTTATCGCGGCAGATAAGAGTCATGTTGTTTCGTTTGAGCTGCTTAGGGTTTAACACACAAGCTTTATGAATCAATCTTTGTCAATTTTTAAATTTTTATGCGTTTTTTCCAGAATGTCATTACCACAAGACAAACATATTACTTTCATATTTTCACTGTTTTCATTTGCAAGCGATAGTCGTCGACGTCTGTCATAACGATTTATGTCTTCTTGTTGAATCATTGCCTCAAATATGCGTTCTATTACGGCACCACAATTATAGCTGTCCTTTAGGATTTAGCATGGTTTGGTATGTACAACAATATTATCTTTTTAATGTGTAATTTTTTTTCTTGCAGCAATTGCATTAATTTCGTGTAATACAATTGTTTTCTACATTCCACCTTGCCAAGCGGGTCAGTGATAATTAGCGTTTTTGACTGCAAATAAACGATCACCAGTTTTAACGGGAGTTCAAGCAAATCGGGAATACAATCTGTTTGCCTATAATATCTAATTTAACCATATTGTAGTCGTTAAGATCCTTGGCCCCAAACATCAATGAAAATAATGCTAGATTAAATATTTGATATTTGTTATTGACATTTAATAAATACAGGCAGTGGTCAATCACGAAACTTGATATATATTGATTATTTTCTAGAGTAGAGAAGTCATCAATTAAAAGTTGTCGGACAGCATAGAGGACTTTTGATGTACTTGCAACGTACCCTTTTCATCTTCGTATTTTTGTAGTATTCAATGTCGGCGACCAAACCATTGGACAATATTTCAAGGCAAGTTTTATATTATCTTTTTTACGGTTAACGGTAAATCATCGTTAGCCAAAGGTATATTTTCATTGGTCGCCAGCATCGGACACACCCGGCATTCAAACATATCACATGCGCTGTGCATCCATCTGTCACAAGCATCGCGCTGCACCCAATCTGTCAAAGTGTCAACTGGCCACAATAGCCACTTGGATTAAATTTTCATTCGCTTCTTTATCATAACGAATTCTTTGTATTTTTAAATACCTGCCGTCGAAATGACAGAACGCTTTTTTGTTTTTTTGTTCTGTTGTACTTCTTCTTGTGATTCTCTTTGGGATTTTATTTATAATTATTCTTCTTGGAGATAGCCAACACTTCAGATCTAACTTTTCTTATAAATTGGGTGCGTTCGAGGTTTTTTTTGTGTTAAAGTTGACCAAAGTTATTTTCAACAAGTGCATTGTTGCTATAAGTTAATAGTTTTGTAATACTGTTGCAAAAAAGTGAGTTAAAGCCGACTGTTCAGTTAAAGAGCGGTGCAGGATCAGTGCCATGTTCTTCATTTATCAATGCATTAAACGGTGGAATCTATTTTTGAAAAAATGGATTGGACTGTATTTTTTTTATTGGTTCATATTTTTTTCTAAAATGTAAATTGGAGCAGAACGAAAAATTATAAATTTAAAAAGAGATAGGTTGGGTTCGGTTTGGTAAGTATTTATTTAAAAAGGTGAATTGTAGCCAACCGCACAGTTATTGAATGGTACGGGGTCGGTGCTCATGGTGTTCTCCTTGCATCCATTCAATAAACGGTGGAATCCATTTTTGGAAAAAATTTAAAACTGCATCGCGCATGCCATCAAAGAAGAAGATAAAATCTGCCATCTCGATCATTTGATAGATATAATTACAGACAGATTCGTTATAAATGTTACTGAAAGTGAAAATTATTAGGATACTGAGTAAATCTATACAACTATAGATACTTGTTTGATTTTGATTTATTATATGGCTGTTACAGTTTTGATTTGAGTATCGAAATGGCACATTAGGCAGGAATCGGAGCCGTCCGAACAATTTAAGAGTGGTGCAGAGTCGATGCCCATGGAGTTCTCCTTTCATCTATTCAATAAACAGTGGAATCCATTTTTCGAAAAATGTTAGGTTAGGTTAGAATCTTTTTCAAAAATATGAATTGGAGCCGACCGAAAATTAATTGAGTGGTTCGGGATCGATGCTCATGGTAAAGTCCTTGAACCCATTCAATAAAAGGTGGAATCTATTTTTGGAAAATGTTAGGTTAGGTTAAGCTAGGTAAGTGTATTTTTTCAAAATTGTGAATTGGAGCCGTCCGAACAGTTTAATAGGTGTGCAGAATCGGTGCCCATGGAGTTCTCCTTCCATCTATTCAATAAACAGTGAAATCCATTTTTCGAAAAATGGTAGGTTAGGTTAGTTTTTTTTTCAATTATGTGAAATAGAGCCGACAAAAATTAATTGTGTGGTGCGGGATCGGTGCTAATGGTGTAGTCCTTGCATCCATTCAATGAACGGTGGAATCCATTATTGGAAAAATGTTAGGTTAGGTTAGTAATTTTTTCAAAAATGGGAATCGGAGCCGTCCGAACAGTTTAAGAGTGGTGCAGAGTCGGTGCCCATGGAGTTCTCCTTGCATCTATTCAATAAACAGTGGAATCAATTTTTCCGAAAAATGGTAGGTTAGGCTAGTTTTTTTTTCAATTATGTGAAATGGAGCCGACAAAAATTAATTGTGTGGTGCGGGATCGGTGCTAATGGTGTAGTCCTTGCATCCATTCAATGAACGGTGGAATCCATTATTGGAAAATGTTAGGTTAGGTTAGTAATTTTTTCAAAAATGTGAATCGGAGCCGTCCGACCAGTTTAAGAGTGGTGCAGAGTCGGTGCCCATGGAGTTCTCCTTGCATCTATTCAATAAACAGTGGAATCCATATTTCGAAAAATGCTAGGTTAGGTTAGGTTAGTATCTTTTTCAAAAATATGAATTGGAGCCGACCGAAAATTAATTGAGTGGTTCGGGATCGATGCTCATGGTAAAGTCCTTGCATCCATTCAATAAACGGTGGAATCTATTTTTGGAAAATGTTAGGTTAGGTTGTTAAGCTAGGTAAGTGTATTTTTTCAAATTTGTGAATTGGAGCCGTCCGAACAGTTTAATAGGTGTGCAGAATCGGTGCCCATGGAGTTCTCCTTGCATCTATTAAATAAACAGTGGAATCAATTTTTCGAAAAATGGTAGGTTAGGTTAGTTTTTTTTTCAATTATGTGAAATGGAGCCGACAAAAATTAATTGTGTGGTGCGGGATCGGTGCTAATGGTGTAGTCCTTGCATCCATTCAATAAACGGTGGAATCCATTTATGAAAAAATATATTTTAAGATTAGTGTTTTTTTCAAAAATGTGAATTGGAGCCGTCCGAACAGTTATAGAGTGGTGCAGGATCGGTGACCATGGTGTTCTCCTTGCATCCATTCAATAAACAGTGGAATCCACTTTTGGAAAAATGTTAGGTTAGGTTAGAATCTTTATCAAAAATATGGATTGTTGCCGACCGAAAATTAATTGTGTGGTGCGGGATCGGTGCTTATGGTGTTCTCCTTGCATCTATTCTATAAACAGTGGAATCCACTTTTGGAAAAATGTTAGGTTAGGTTAGTGTTTTTTTTTTCAAAAATGTGAATTGGTGCCGTCCGAACAGTTATAGAGTGGTGCAAGATCAGTGCTCATGGTGTTCTCCTTGCATCTATTCTATAAACAGTGGAGTCCACTTTTGGAAAAATGTTAGGTTAGGTTAGTGTTTTTTTTCAAAAATGTGAATTGGTGCCGTCCGAATAGAGTGGTGCAGGATCGGTGCTTATGGTGTTCTCCTTGCATCCATTCAATAAACAGTGGAATCCACTTTAAGAAAATTTTTAGGTAAGGTTAGTGTTTTTTTTCTCAAAAATGTGTATTGGAGCCGTCCGAACAGTTATAGAGTGGTGCAGGATGGGTGCCCATGGTGTTCTCCTTGCATCCATTCAATAAACAGTGGAAGTCACTTTTGGAAAAATGTTAGGTTAGGTTAGGTTAGAATCTTTTTCAAAAATATGGATTGGAGCCGACCGAAAATTAATTGAGTGGTTCGGGATCGATGCTCATGGTAAAGCCCTTGCATCCATTCAATGAACGGTGGAATACATTATTGGAAAAATGTTAGGTTAGGTTAAGCTAGGTTAGTGTTTTTTTTCAAAACTGTGAATTGGAGCCGTCAAAACTGTTTAATAGGTGTGCAGAATCGGTGGCCATGGAGTTCTCCTTGCATCTATTCAATAAACAGTGGAATCAATTTTTCGAAAAATGGTAGGTTAGGTTAGTTTTTTTTTCAATTATGTGAAATGGAGCCGACAAAAATTAATTGTGTGGTGTGGGATCGGTGCTTATGGTTTAGTCCTTGCATCCATTCAATAAACGGTGGAATCCATTTATGAAAAAATATATTTTAAGATTAGTGTTTTTTTCAAAAATGTGAATTGGAGCCGTCCGAACAGTTATAGAGTGGTGCAGGATCGGTGCCCATGGTGTTCTCCTTGCATCCATTCAATAAACAGTGGAATCCACTTTTGGAAAAATGTTAGGTTAGGTTAGTGTTTTTTTTTTCAAAAATGTGAATTGGTGCCGTCCGAACAATTATAGAGTGGTGCAGGATCGGTGCTCATTGTGTTCTCCTTGCATCCATTCAATAAACACTGGAAGCCACTTTTGGAAAAATGTTATGTTAGGTTAGTGTTTCTTTTTTCAAAAATGGGAATTGGAGCCGTCCCAACAGTTATAGTGTGGTGCAGGATCGGTGCTCATGGTGTTCTCATTGCATCCATTGAATAAACAGTGGAAGCCACTTTTGGAAAAATGTTAGGTTAGGTTAGTGTATTTTTTTTCAAAAATGGGAATTGGAGCCGTCCCAACAGTTATAGTGTGGTGCAGGATCGGTGCTCATGGTGTTCTCCTTGCATCCATTGAATAAACTGTGGAATCCACTTTTGGAAAAATGTTAGGTTAGGTTAGTGTATTTTTTTCAAAAATGTGAATTGGAGCCGTCCCAACAGTTATAGAGTCGTGCAACATCAGTACTCATGTCGTTCTCCTTGTAAACAGTCGATTCCATTTTTGGAAAAATGGTAGGTTGGCCTAATATATTTTTTTCAAAACTGAATCGAAGCTGTCTAAAAATTAATTGAGTGGTGCGGGATCGGTACTAATGGATACTATAGTCCTTGCATCTATTCAATACACGGTGAAGTAAATGTTTGATAAAATTGTAGGTTAGGCAAGTATTTTTTTCATAAATGTGAATTGGAGCCGTCAAATTAATTATGTAGATTATTGTAGATTAATTATGTGGTACGGGATCGGTGCTAATGGTGTAGTCCTTGCAACTACACTACTCAACATGCACTACTCAACTAATTTTCAGTCGGCTCTAATTCACATTTTTTAAAAGATACTAACCTAACCTAACATTTTTCCAATAATGGATTCCACTGTTTATTTAATGGATGCAAGGATTACACCATTAACCGAGCCGACTGAACGGTTATAGAGTGGTGCAGGATCGTTGCTCATGTTTGCAACCATTCAAAAAACGGTTGAATCTTTTTTTGAATAATAGTTAGGTTAGGTTTGTATTTAGGTATTTCAAAAATGTGAATTGGAGTCGACCGAACAGATTCAAAAAATTCAAAAGCATCTACCCAAAAACCCAACCTAAAGTCTTAAGTTCCTAAGTCGACTCACTTGACTTGCTTGACCGCTAATTCCCGCACGTCGGTATAAGTGAGTTCACTATTATAATTCCCTTCCAATTTTAGTATTCCACGCTGCTAAGTCTATTATCTATTGAAAAACCTGCGAGAGGGGGGGAAGACCCTTCTTCAAAATGCCGCGTTGAAGCCCGCGCGGCCGCCGCTGTCATTGGTCATACGTGCACCTACAGTGTTTCGGTTTCCAAAAAGTTGTTCCAAGAGGATTTTCTACCGATTCGTGGCCAGTCCTACCGATATATCGAATGAACCCTTTTTTGAAAAAAATATACCTATTATTTGGAAATAGTACAAATCTACCGAATTGAGAGGGCAAATCTACTTTGTATTTTATCTTTCGAGAGCACCATACGCTGTTATTTGGGTCTATGATTAATTCGTCCCCCATTTGCCCCCCCCCCCCCCCCCCCCCCCCCTGGGCCATCGTCTACGCCCTTGCATATTCCCTTATTAATTATAGGTACACGTGTTAAACAGATTAATATGTAGTTACACTCACAGTACAACAACAAAGTACAAACTTTGTTTTTTTTTTCCAATACTTATTTGCATCACCTTTGTCTGAAGAAGCCTCATTAGTGAGGGGAGCGCTAAATAATCGGATTAGGGCTCTGACGCGGCACTGTCTGCCTTGTTGCAAAGGAAAGAGGCTTTGTGCCAGTCTTGTCAGCACCTCTCGACATGCCAAACAGTACGCAGACTTTTGAATCGACATGAATGAGAAAATGTTTTTAATTCGATAGCGCGGCGTTTTTAGGCTTTTTTGGCATGAGCTTTTTCAACCGACTTCAAAAAGGAGGTTCTCAATTAGCCCAATCAATCTACGAGACTTAGTATGACGTTACTCGCACACGCACTTTAAAAGTCATACAACATAAGGTGCTTGTTATGCTTTACAGAATCTGATCCTAAAAGGTAAGCAACCAATAACCTTGTATAGCTAAAGCAGCTTCTGACGTTATCATTATGACTCCTTTGTATAGTACAGTATCTTAAAGTGTATGTACGGATTGTCATACAACTGGCTTTTCAGTGAGGATCGTGAGGAAATTATTCAAAGAAAGATTTCTATGACGGATGGGAATCCACCAACCCGCAACTTGGCCAGCGTGGTGGAATTGGTCTAATCGCTCTTTGAGGGTAGGCTTAAGGCTTGTGTATTCCAAAGATGCCCCTCACAAAATGAATGTTATTTAGTCAAATTACTAAATTTAAAGGCAAAAAAAATATATGTTACAGACGAACATCCGTCTTAGTAACTTCTGTGGTTGAAAACACAATTAATTATACTTTTCTCAAAACAAAAAAAAACCGAAACAGTGCCTATTTTAAAACTTTTATCAGTTAAATAAGTATGTCCTAATTACAGCATACAGACACATTTTTTATTAAAAGATAATAGTATTTTGGAGAACTTTCTGTGGTTGAAAGGTTATTAATTTTCGAATATTCTGAGAAAAATTTCGAAAATCAAAGCTTGACACGCACGAATCTGCGGAACCGCCATATTTTTGCTCCGCTAAATGCGACCATATGTGATACAGCTTTAGACTAGTGATCGATCGCATTAAAAATTGTGCTTGAAACGTGGAATATCCTGGCCTTAAGCCTGCAGTGGACTATAATATTAGAAGGATGATGTGGCGTCGTAGGTTGCGCGCACAACACTAGTGGGATCGACGGTGTACGCGCGACCCCATCACTAGTTTGTCACGGCTCTATGACAGTGACACCCCGCCAGAGCTTTTTGCCCGGTAGACCCTACCATCCGTGGTTTTCCGAGATGATTGTTAATTGCTACAAAAGACAACCAGCATTTCATTACGGCATCGTAGAAGCTGTGTCTTAACTCTCAGCATAAGCAGAGTGATTTGTACATTACCAGCCACTGAAATATACGTCTGAGGTGAATCGTACAGACCATGGAGGATAGGGAGTTGTGATGAGGCACTTGCGGCCGTACCTGTGGATTTGTAGACGGATTGTGTGACGTCACACTTATTTGGTCAGTCTGCTAGCGTTCGCCTCGCGTAACAGTCATTCGGGCTTACAAAACACACGTACGACTTTTAGTGTTTTTACTTAGTAAAAGTGAATATAAAATGAGTTGCTGTGTTTCTTCATGTAAAAACTATCGCGGCAAACATTCTGATGACATGAATGGCGTCTCATTTCATTCGTAAGTAATTTTATTTGTATTTTCTAAGGTTCGTTTTAGAAAATATGCAATGTTTCTTTGTGTTTTTAACTAGTTCTAGAGATGGCGCCACTTTATTTAACGTTAACCATAAAAAAATACGTTTCAGAGCACTTTTTTAATTACATGAACTATTCTTGCTTAAATTTATTATTTTTATATAATGTGTTTTTGGTTTATTCCGGCTTTTAAACTAGTGGTTCTAGTTAAAACCTTTGTCTTTAGAATTTACGAAAGCGACATCTGACGAGAGAGTAAGAAACCTGGTGTTTATAAGAGTTCTCCACTTTTTTCGGTAAAGCACTTCTCAAAAACTTATTCTGAATTCCGCTAGATGGTAGCTCCATGTGCGGACTCTAGCGCCCCTCCCGCGAGCCCTACACCTCTCCGCACGATCACGCGTCCTTCTATAGAAAAATCCTTTGATCGCGTCTCTGCTTCTATTACTCTGTGGTACAGACTGTGTTTTACTCCGCCTGCTGTCGCCTCATCAACATTATATCGAGTGGATACTAGGCCTCTAGTCGGTATCCTAGATCCTAAAATGATTTTTGGTATGTATGTATGTGAGTCTGGACTGTCCTCCTAGCCTATATTGAGCCACAGAACAGAACTAGTAAAGTTTACCTGTGTTGCTATACTAGCTCAGCTCATGGCATTACGCGTGCTTGCAACCGTTTTCGTTCTCGCATATTGCATTTCAAAGCCCCTGGCGTTCCCTCTGAGCAACACGCGCTGACTTATTGCGGTATTAATAAAGCATGTTTGTGTAATTAGAACGCGGTGGAGCAAAGCTGTGGGAATTTAGTATAGTACCGTTATTTTATACGGTGTTTGTAGTAGATGCAAGTTTTAGCTGTTATTGCAACTCAATGTTTGTATGTCGGAAACGGCTCTAATGATTTGGTGACATTATGTAATTAAGTAGACTTATCTAATAGTCTAAAAGCATATTTTTTAATAAATCTTATGTAATTAGACTTATCTTAGCAATATTGTTTTTTTAAGAGTACCTATACAGGGTTAGTTCTAATCAGTTAGCATCCTTTTAAGGGCCTATTCTGTACATCAAAACAAACAACTTTTACTATGGGGCCAATACAGAAATCGCGAAAAAAATATCAGCTTTTCCATACAAAAAGTGACCTTGGGCAAAATCCATGGTACAGCTGATAATTTTTTCGCGATTTCAATGTTGGCCCCATAGTAAAAGTTGTTTGTTTTGATGTACAGAATATGCCCTTAAAAGGATGCTAACTGACTAGAACTAACCATGTATAGTTGTATTTCTTTTAAAACGATAAAAATACCATGATATTTATGGCTGTATGGTATTTTGTAGCTAAAGAATCTACAGGAATTGCTGACTGGAATGGTTTATTGTGTACCGAACTCCCGCCATGTTTGGTTGTCTTGAACAACCGTGATAGTTTAAAAGTGTTTTGCTGACAGAATTTTGGAAGGCAGTCGTTTTATATCAAGTAGTCGTATTTTTTCGTTCTCGTAGCAACGGCTGACGTTCCGGTTAGTCTTCTGATGGTTGACCGTGAGTGGCATTTACATTAGTGGCATTTGTACTTGTTGGTTCTATATTTCTATAACAACAACCGTCACGCCATGTCAGAGGCCTTTGGGCGGCCCATTAACTCTGACACGAGGACTGGCCACCCAGCCTATATGAACTTACTTCCTTTTTTCGTTCTCTTCGTCCAAAACTCTAGACTCTAGACTGTATGTATTTTTGCAATACAAGTAGTTCAAAATGTTGTTTCCGGCTTAGTTTAACCCTTCCCTTTATATGCCTCGACATTACCTATGCTAACCAGCAACAGCATCATAATTAACATAAATAACATTCCAGCACCCATTAAATTTATTCAACGACAATCAGGAAATCCCTGTCAACATCATACAAATTGTTCATTACCTTCCTAAAACACGCCGCGAGCGAGGCAGCGATTACCCGTCCCGCCACGGACGCCACGGACGGGTGTCGCATAAAGCCCGCCGAAATGAGCGAAAACACCATGGTTGACACATGACAGCTTGTATGCTGGACGACATCGGGAATGACACGTCCCGGATACGGGCCGGTGACAGGCTGGGTGCTGGCAGGCGCCACACGAGCCTCTCATGCACGCCATCACGCCATTTGCATTTTTGCCGTGTGGTTAGTTTAGTGCATACGAATAGTTACAGCCCCACTTGGGTTGGCTCACAGTGTTGCCAACAGCGTAGGGCCTGATATCGCCATTTTTCACAGCATAAGTAGCCTAAAGTAGACGAATTTAAGTATTTACCTAAAGTAGCCTAAAGTAGCCTACCTAAATGTCACAACATCGCTATAAATAAAATAAAGTTGGTCATATCAGCGTAAACTTACATAAAATTATGAATGGCTTGTCCTTAAAGTAGCCTAAAAGGCGACCAGTCGCCTTTCAGATTTTTTCATCGCCATTTCTCGTCCTGAGTAGATACATAATCTATATCTAGCATAATCAGCCTTTTTTAACTGTCCTCTGCTGGTCTTAGGGCTACTCTCGAAAGGCGAATGGGCCACATACGCACCACGCTGGCCCAGTTGTGGTTGGTGAATTCACATACGCAAAAAAAAAAAAATTGAATTTCTTCTCCGGACGTGTACAGGTTTCCTCACGATGTTTTCCTTCATCGAAAACCCAGTGGTATGAGTATCCGTACATAAACTCCAAAGAGCTCATTGGTACGAGCTTGGGTTTGAACCCGCGACCTCACGATTACAAGTCAAGCGGTCTCCTGATTAGGCTACCACGGCTTCTATCTATACCTAGTTTTGTAATACATATAAATAAATGGCAAACAAGTGACGTGCCTGTAATGCCTATAATCAATGATATTACAATGCCTATAATGCCCAAAGCATTGTCAGTGCGTTGCCTACCACTCTTTTTTTGGAGCGGTTCAGATTATAGTTCGGTGGGAATGTCGAAGGTACCTACGTAACAGAACAATCGATTCAATCGATTTTGTAGGCAGAAAGCTATTGGTGGAAAAATCTACAGGTTTTGTGAATAAAACCGACGGTGATAAGCAAAATGCAGTGTGAAATGTAAACTAATGCTACGGAATCTTATAAACATTTGTTTTAAATGTTCGTACAGTTTTAAACACCTGGAGCATCTACAAAAGTTTTGACTACATTTTCTCATCAAGAAACTCGATGATCTTTGACGGAATCCATTGGCGTAGATACCTTAGGCGCCATCTTACACAGGGGTGGTGGAATATGACCCAATTAGCTTTCTAGTTCTAGGGCGTGGTGGAATATGGCCCAATTACCTTTCTAGTTCTAGGGCGTGGTGGAATATGGCCCAATTACCTTTCTAGTTCTAGGGCGTGGTGGAATATGGCCCAATTACCTTTCTAGTTCTAGGGTGTGGTGGAATATGGCCCAATTACTTTTCTAGTTCTAGGGCGTGGTGGAATATGGCCCAATTACTTTTTAGTTCTCGGGCGTGGTGGAATATGGCCCTATTACCTTTCTAGCTCTTAGGCGTGGTGGAATATGGCCCAATTACCTTTCTAGTTCTAGGGTGTGGTAGAATATGGCCCAATTACTATTCTAGTTCTAGGGCGTGGTGGAATATGGCCCTATTACATTTCTAGCTCTAGGGCGTGGTGGAATATGGCCCAATTACTTTTCTCGTTCTAGGGCGTGGTGGCATATGGCCCTATTACCTTTCTAGTTCTTGGGCGTAGTGGAATATGGCTCAATTACCATTCTAGTTCTAGTGCGTGGTGGAATATGGCCCTATTACCTTTCTAGTTCTTGGGCGTGGTGGAATATGACCCTATTACCTTTCTAGTTCTTGGGCGTGGTGGAATATGGCCCAATTACCTTTCTAGTTCTAGGGTGTGGTGGAATATGGCCCAATTACTTTTCTAGTTCTAGGGCGTGGTGGGATATGGCCCGATTACTTTTCTAGTTCTAGGGCATGGTGTAATATGTCCCTATTATATTTCTAGTTCTAGGGCGTGGTGGAATATAGCCCAATAACTTTTCTAGTTCTAGGGCGTGGTGGGATATTACCCAATTATTTTTCTAGTTCTAGGGCGTGGTGGAATATGGCCCAATTACCTTTCTAGTTCTAGGGCGTGGTGGGATATGGCCCAATTACTTTTCTAGTTCTAGGACGTGATGGGATATGGCCCAATTACTTTTCTAGTTCTAGGGCGTGGTGGGATATGGACCAATAACTTTTCTAAATCTAGGGCGTGGTGGAATATGGCCCAATAACTTTTCTAGTTCTAGGGCGTGGTGGGATATTGCCCAATTACTTTTCTAGTTCTAGGGCGTGGTGGGATATTGCCCAATTACTTTTCTAGTTCTAGGGCGTGGTGGAATATGGCCCAATTACTTTTCTAGTTCTAGGACGTGGTGGTATATGGCCCAATTACCTTTCTAGTTCTAAGGCAGGCTTATGTCTAACTGTAGGATGTTACAGGCCGATGCAATACATTTCAATCAATTATATCTAATATTCTAATATTATTATTATGTTCAATTATATCTTTTTCTACTTTTTTAGATAAACCTGCAGAGCAGAGCTTAGTTTAAGCTGTTCGCGTATTTTATTACAACGACTTCGTCACAAGCCAATCAAAGGCAGCCAGCAACAAACCATCCGAGAGAAAAGGTGAAGAAGCATTTTACTGGATCCCTATCAATTGGTCATAAAATTCGTAACGTTCAGGGCGTTTATTCATGAGTTGACTGAACAAACAGGCGCCGTGGTGTTTTCTGAGAGGCAGCACATTTTGCTGGTTCACCTCGCAAAGTTTTACGATGCCCGTTCATGTATTCCCCATTCACAGTGTTTGTCCCCGAATGTACAGGTTTACGAGAGGGTCGCGCGGTCACGTGCCTGCGGTATGAACACATGCATGATTTAGAAGCTGTATGTAAGCCTACGTACTTTCAGGACGCCGTAGGTGTGCTGAATCTTGCAGACTTTACCGCCACTTACTGGATGACGTATGCTGCCGCCTTGGGCGTCGTAAATACGGGCGGCTCTAGGTAAAACAGTTACTTATAACCGGGAACATTTTATCGTGCTTACGTGCAACGACAGATAGGTTTTTTCTTAGTTTTTGGCTTCGCACTTTGCGTGTTGTTTTTCGCATTTTCAAGTTTATAAAGTATCAAGTTAAATATCTAAGTCATCAAATCACATTTAAACACACGGAATTAGTCACAGTCGAGTCTAAGTCAATAAAGTTGTGGCGACTTTACTAAGGGCGTTAACGGAGTTTTGAAAACAACACGAAAAGACCATATTTCAACAGTTTATACCACTTGCCCACACTCGTGCATGTAATTCAACACTCAATGAATAAAATCCACTATTTTTAATCATTATTTCGCGAAAAAAAACTTGTTTCAGAAAATAATAGAATGATATAATAGATGAATAGATTTTTCCGTGTTCCCGCCAAAACTCCGACAGTTAGGTTAGGGTACCTCGAAGACTATACTTACTACACGTATATCTTAAACTATACCTACTTATACGTAGATATATATGTGTGAGTAGTTGCGCCAAGTGTATTAATATCGCCCTTATCTGTTGTTGTCTAAGCGATAACTTTTATGCTTTCTGATATCGTCGACTTATCAAACAATGCCTCTGTTTACAGAAAGTATCCCAAAAGGAAATTGATAAAGCGCAAACACCTTTTTACAAATATCGAGACCACCAAATATTACGACACTATTATCTAAAGCTCCATTAATAGAAAATAATATTACTCATGTATAATGCAATATAATCCAAGTTGAACGCTTATAGAAATATCATTAAAATACAGTCAACAGGTTAAAAGAAACAAATAAATGTGTCATTTGAGCTCTCCGCTATAAAATTTCTCACCGTACTACCAGTTGTCGAGCTACACTACGCTGCATCTAAGCTGTCTCTAAGCTTTCCACTATTATTTCCGTTTAGAAGCGTTGTAATCTCGAATTTCCGATATAAACACCTGCTTAAAATTTATTGACAATTATCGACATCGCCTCTCGATAAAAATAAATAAATATTGCCGCAGCAGGCGCGCCAGAATACATACATACCTCTAGGCAGTAAGGACGTCACCTCTAAGTCTTCCCCATTCGTTATCTTTATGTTCTGTACAGCATTCTAGCACGACAATACACCTTATATACCCAGGCTATCTAATCTCTGTGAACACGTGAAGTTACTACGAGTATATAGATAGGTAACTTTTATTAAAGCACCACGTAGATATCTAAAGGGATAACTGTTGTAGATTTCGTGATAATGGCTCCCATAAAAGATGAGCTTTTTAATGTTTAGTTCGTTGCATTTTATTGCTGTTAGTTCCACGTAAGATTTCATTATATAGGTAACTTAAAAATAACTATCTAACCTATCTAGTAAGAAATTATGTTATGGGTATCGTTAACAGACAATTTCAACTCGAGCATTAAATAATGTATAGCAGCCTACCTACTAACAACAAAAGAGTTGGTTCTATCACAATCACAGAGTATACGAGTATAATACTAATACTAGTAACTACAGAGTTTTGCTTTAGTTAGAAATCAAGTTCTAACTTGATTTCTGGAATAAATAAAAAAATGGTATTTATGCTTTTGCTTAAACCCACTTAAACCCTGGTAAATTTATCTGCTTAAACCTGATGAAGTGATGACAGAGTTTTGGCGGGAACACGGAAAAATCATGTCGTTTTTTTTTCTTAATTCTTGGCATCGCACGTTGTGCATTCTGCCAGTGTCAAGTTTATGATTTTTTTCAAGTAAGTATTCATATTAAAATCAAGTCAAATATGTCATGAAATCACAGTCAGTCACACGAAATTAGTCATAGTCGAGTCCAAGTCATGCCCTAGTAAAGTTGTGGCGACTTTACTATGAGCTTCTACGGAGTTTTGAAAACAACACGAAATAACATGTTTCACCACATTATATCACTTGCCCACACTCGAGCATTTAATTCAACACTCAATGAAAAAAACGCCACCATTTAAAAAAATGATGATATTAATGATAAATCATTAATTCGCGAAAAACACAAGTTTAAGAAAATAATACAATGCAACGACATGATTTTTCCGTGTTCCCGCCAAAACTCCAATCATGTCGTTGCATTCTCACAGAAAATAATAGAATGCAACGACATGTTTTTTTTTCTTAAACTTGTGTTTTATCGCGAATTAATGATTAAAAATAGTGGTGTTTTATTAATTGAGTGTTGAATTACATGCACGAGTGTGGGAAAGTGATATACGGCCTTACTTAAAAAACTTTTCAACCGTTAGTCACTGCTTAAGATGCTCTGCCATCTTCTCTCTGACGTGAAGTTGCACGTGCTAGAAAAGGACAGAGAAGTTTAAGCAGTGACTAAGATAATCGAGATTATTTTAGGTAAGGCTGATAATGTGGTGAAACATGTCTTTTCGTGTTAACTCCGTAGAAGCTCATAGTAAAGTCGCCACAACTTTACTAGGGCATGACTATGACTAATAAAAAAACTATGATTTTAATTAAAAAACTTGAAAATTCATATACTTGACACTGGCAGAATGCACAACAAAAATACCTGATAACAACGCAATATTGTGGTGAACTGGACCTGACGCTGCTGCCAGGGCCACCTCCCTTTGATTATATAGAGACGGGAGCTAGTTCCTCCGAGCCACCTCCAGATAAAATCATATATTTTTTTTACAATTTTAATATAAGTAAGTATGCTTATTTTTTTTATTCATTATAGGTTTGCATTCGACTACATCGTGCCTGATGTTAACTGTACCCATAACAAAAAAAAAATTGCCTTTGAGGCGTGTCATCATTGTCTACTACAAAAAACTTCACATTAAAATTAATTTGTCTCATTTTTTATATCAAACGAATGGGCGTAAGAATCTGTGTAATTAGTACAAAATATAAGGTCTCGGAGTGTCATCGTCGTCATGGTGGGTGGTCCCAGAAGACGAGGGGACTTAGTACGTAATTACGTATGCTATCCGACACGAACACACATAATGAATCGTAGATGTTATCTGCGCTATGAGCGATGCATTACCACTTATAAGGTTGTTACGATCTATGGCTTTGTTTGATAGAGCTAGCCCATGGCGTATCACTCTTGTTTGTTAGGGATAAAGTAAAGACAGTTAATATTAATATTTATATATTTATACAACGTGTAACAAAAAGGTTCAACAATACTGAAGGGTATGTATGTACTCATCATTATGAAAAACTTTTACTATGGGGCCAACCCTAAAATCGCGAAAAAATCAGCTGTTCCTTACAAAAGGTTCATTGGCCTTGGACGGAATGTAAGGAACAACTGAGTTTTTTTTCGCGATTTCAGTGTTGGCCATAGTAAAAGTTATTTTATTTTGTTAACTACTCATTGCCGTTTTATGTACATGAAATCGTTCCTACCATAGGTATCTCTTCTTTTATCGACTCTATGGTTCGTGCTAAATCTTCGCCATACACTTAAGTAAGCAAGCCATATACTTTCTTTTTAAACGTTGATATTTATTTAGATATAAAGGTCTCAAGTTATGTAGGCCTTATTTGTATAAAGTACCTTACCAGGAAATTTTCCATCCAAATAGAATTCTCTCGATAACATAGTAAGTAACTATATTTTAAACAATAGTAGCCACCTACCACCTACTACCTAGTAGTTACCTACTTTGTCACTTAGGGAACGTGGGCACGTACTACGTGACCCGTTCAGGGGGGGAGAGGGTCTTCAAAATACTCTGCTGAATTTTGGGGGATCTCGCACTATATTCAAATATGGCGCGCAGCGTTTAGCAATTTTTAAGGTCACATTTTTTTATTTTTTTACTTTTAATTATAGGTAAGCACGCACACTTGGTATCACGCGGCAAGCGCCTTATTAATAAAAACAAATAGGTACAAATAAACAATTTTTTTAACTTTCTGTTTGAATCATTGATATAAACCCATATTTAGGAATTACCTTTTGTCTTGGCATAATATACTACGGGTGGTCACCAATGGCGGGGAGGGGGGTAAAAAACGTACGTACGGGTCACGTAGTATGGGTACGTTCCCTAACTACAACCTAACTGGGGATTTTTTTATTATATAAACTCGGGCAACCCTACTTGTAAGACTTCCCTTCCAAGAGCCATTCAAAATGCATTTTCCGCAATTGGCCTGCGACAAGGGCGCTCAAAGTATCCGTCCGCAGCATAGCTTTAGACACGTTTCTCTGCTTGCGGCTTTTGCACCCTGCACTTCTGCGACTCGTTAGTCTCATACCTAGGTATAAGTACCTTGTGTTAGTGGCTTATAGTAGAGGATCCGATGAACACCGACCTTCACCCATCTGTTTAGTCGATAAAAATTGTTTGTTATCAAAATTAAGTATATTTGAAAATACATCGGCGGTGGATTGGTTAAAAAAATCCTGGCACGGCTATGATTAATTAAAAGTTAAAAAAAAAACTATTTAATATTAGCACGAATATTTTAAATATTTTAACGAATACATTTAATAGCAATCGAAAGTATGAAGCCTATAGGATTTGCAAACTTTTGGTTGTCTGTTTTTTCCTGGCGTAACTACTGGGTTGGCAGGTATAAATAGTTAAACAGGTATGTTGATAGGTACTAGTTATTTTCACTTGTTTGTTTATTAAATAAATCAAAATAGCATAATATATCAACATCCCTGTTTATACTTACAAACCCAGTAGATACACCAGGAAAAAATCAGAAACCCAAAGTTTGCATATTCCTATAGGCTTCACAGTTTCGATTGCTATTAAATTTATTAGTTTAACTCATATGTGCTTGATGTATTTTCCAACATACTTTGATAACAAACAGTTTTCCTCGACTAAACAGATAGGTGAAGGGCGTTGTTCATCGGATCTTAGACTATTCGCTTTTCTAGGTGTTTCAATACTCAATACTCAATATTTTATTGCAAACATTATGTAACTTATATAATACATGCAGATCTTATTTAGCACAATTTATGGAGGTAACGACATAATGACCCCATTGGGGTATAGCAATATTGTGCGGAGCGGCTCATTCTATTCCGTTGTTAATACATTTATCTGTAAAGAATTCGTCTAATGTATAGTAACATTTCTTGACTAGTATTTCTTTAAGCACTTTTACAAATGTAGCCTCATCTTCCATGTCTTTAATCTGAACAGGAAGTAAAGTAGTAGTAGTAGTAGTGTAGTAGTTTCTAAACTATCACCGATGACAGAAGATCCGGTCAGTCTTCGGATGGGTAATCGTGAGTGGCATTTATATCTGGGCACTACCGTGGGTTGGAGAACACGTTAAATTGTTGGTCCCAGTTAAATGTTATATATTTCTATAACAACAACTGTGAAGCCATCACCCACATTAAATGAGAAACTAGGTCTGCCCACTCGGCCTATCCGAATTTACTTACTTACTAGGTATACTGTAGTACTGTAGTATCATACGGGGTGTTTCGATGAACGACGGGCATATTCTAGGATAGCGAGTAATACTCATCATTATGAACATGGGACTCCCCACTCAGAAATGCGAAAAAACAGCTGTTCCTTGAAAAAGATATTCACCCTCGACGAAATGTATGGAACAGCTGAAATTTTTCGCTAATTCAGGGTTGGCCGCATAGTAAAAGTTGTTCACAATTAAACTACAATGACCTCCTTAAAGTAACACCGTTGCGTTCCGAGTAACCTTGTATAAATCTGTAATACAAGTAATATACGGAATTTAAACATCGAAAATTATTGATAGTCACAGACCACATACAATAAACTAATAAGTAAATGCTCGGGCGTAGGTTATAAACCTCTAAGGGGGGGGTGTTTAGGGAGTCTGGAGTCTGGGATAAGTATTTCTGTCACTCTAATTTAGATTGAGATAAGATCGACAGGGACAGAAAAATAACGCATGCTTACGTATAGGCAGATGGCTTTAGGCGACGGGCCCAGTACCGTCTTTACCATAAGGGCACACGGGGCCCGTGCCCAGGGTCTGGACTTCACGGGGGCCCCGGAAGGCTGATACGACGCTTACACTCATTAACGCATTTTTATATATTTTTTGTAGAGAAACAGAACAGAAAAAATGTTTTTTTGTCATTCACATTAATTTCCAAAGGGGCCCCAAATTCTCTCTTCTTTCCCAAAGAGGGCTTGCTCTAAGACGGCCTTGGCGATAGCATATGAAATCAAGCATTAGCTTAGCATAAGTTATGCTTAGCTAGTTAAGTCTATGCTCTAGAATCTAGATTAATACATGCCAGTGGCCACATCACCATATCTGCAATTTCGGCGTCTGATTCGACATGGCAGCCACTCAGCAGGGCTAATAAGACTCCGGAGTACATACTTACCTAATTACATACGATCCAGAGCCAAGATTCCTTTGGCAAGAATTGCGGTGACTGCATGAAATTTTTCACTAGCCATGCAAGATTATAGAAATGCAGGGAAGATTAAAATCGCTTTAGTTAATGAAATCGCGGTGCTCAGTACCGTCTTTACCATAAGGGCACACGGGGCCAGGTCACCAATCCTCAGGGGGCCCGAAGGATCGACAATTTCTCTCACATTTATTCTCAAAATATAGTTTTAGGCCCTGTAATAGTGAGCACCGGGGTCGAAAATTAAACTAAACCTTTGTCTTAAAATGTAAGTCAAAACTATGTCGATTTTACGTAACCAAATTATGACTATATCAAGTCAAACTATGCCTTTTATCTTTTAGAAGTATAAAATATCCATAACATTTAACTTGATTTTGACTCATTTGGCTTAGTTAGGATTGATTTAATACAAAATAGCCAGTAGAAAAATGTTAGTAAAATTCGCTTTTTTTACTTTCCAAAAAGGCCGTAAATTCTTGTGTACCCAAGGGCCCCAGGATAGTTTAAGACGGCCTTGGCGGTGCTGGTGCTGGTTGGTATCTGGATGATAAATGAATAGGTACCTATAGGTAAATGCAAACAGCTGTTTTTCACTTCCGCCAAATTTATAGAGGTACACATACTTATCGTTATGAACAACTTTTACTACGGGCCAACCCTGAAATCCCTGAAATCTAATTTACTTCTGTAAATTTGGCGGGAGTGCAAAACAACAGCTTGTATATTGAACGTTGAAGTAATTATTTCGCATAACTCCATGTGTTTTAAATGGTCTGAATAAGAACATACAAAGCTAATCTCATTGATTAGTTAATTAATTTGAATCTAAGCTCATTGCTCTAAAAACCTAAATTCTATGTAAATAGAAAAGTTATTCTTTGACAAGGCTTTTACGTATTTTGCTCGAGCGGAGATTTTGATTTTCTTTATCTAAAGGAAAATGCTACCCAATCACATAAATTAAGAAAACCCATTCCGTAGTCAACATAAACCAAAGCCAATACACTCATCCGGAAAACCCCGGGAAACCCTAACAACCCTACATTTCAGGCCAATGAGTGCGAGCGCGTTCAAAGGGTTGCAGCTACCCCATAGAAATGCGAGCAAGCCCCTGCTGTGGGAAACGTCATATGCTGTATACACCTATATGCAGATCTAGAGCTAAAAGAAGCAATGACCTGCGAGTGTCACAGCGCTCTAGGCAAAGAAACCTAGATGCATAAAATACGACCGTGTAGGCAGAACATAGCACGTGTGTGGCAAATGGCAATAGACATAAACCAAGTTTCCACGTAACGATCGGAAGGTACTGTTCAGTTTCTGCCTCATAAAATTGAAATACGCTGACAAAAACTAAACAGCAAACTCAATTTGGTGAAGACAACAAAAACTATTCCGGACCTTTACCTCTTTCAACTTAAAGCGTCGGAATCACGGATCAAAGCTACATTGACTTTCTTCGTTGATTCTTCCCTGAAGAAATAACATTCTATTCAATTGCCCAAAAGTCGTTCCGAGCCAGAGAAACGTAATGAAACTGCACGGGTTTACGCAACCGGGAGAAAAGTTTTTCTATCGAAACAAAGACCAGAGTAGCAATAATATATCGAGCGGATTCTCTATCGCCCTGTGTCACGGACTATTGCCGCGAGCTGCGAGCTTCGATCGTGCTTTATTGCTGTGTCGATGGCCCTTCCCGTCCACTAAACAATATCCCTTTGTTCATCGTCCCGCAGACCGTAGCACGCGATTAATGAGACTAACCGCCACCACTCATAAATTTATAGAAACGCAACCGTTAACCGGTTATTTACACTCGGTAAAACAGGCCCGACGAACGAAATCGATTGTACCTCCGCCTATAACAATAAAATTCGGCAAAACCTCTTATCGGAGAAGCTTCGATGGCTTAATTTTTCAAGATAAAACTTTTCTCATAAATTACTGTCAATCACCCTTTCTCTTGTGACTTTCTGAATAAACGATCTGCTGCGAATGGTTCTTTTGTCTCGAGCTTTTATGGGGTGAATGTTAACATTAATTGTCGAATTTCGGGCAAATATTGGGTACTGTCAAAACACAGGCCGAATGGGAGTACATTAACGCAACTTGGAGAACAACCCTTTATCAGTATCAAAACAATAGCGACCACAATAACCCTACCCTTATGCCTACCCGTATAATAACTTCGTATAAGTTGTGTGCTACTGAGAGATAAGTGGTCGCAGCGATAAGGATTACAATGGTGATTACACAAGAAACAGGACTCTAAAACAGAGTGCGGGGTGTATTCGCGGACTTGTTCTGAAAGCTTTTTAAACTCCGCCCACTCTTTGTGAAACTTCAAAACAGTAAATTTTCTCTCATCCAAGCATCCAAGGCACTCATTCGCACCGAAACAAACCTCTTTATCTCAAACGCGATTCCTTCAATTTCCTCGAAACAACGGATCGTTTTAGCAAACCGGTAATGTTTTGCGCTTGTTCAGAACTTTCGTTTGGAGTACGACGCCCGCGAGGGCTCTCGCTAAATTAATTTTGTACAAATTTATCTACCAATGTTTTGTTTTATCATCTGAAAATTTAATTAATGAAAGCACCTTTATTTCTTCTGTGAATTTAATTGGCCGTAGGGACGACACGTGGCTCACGTGAAGACAAAATATAATAGTAATTAACGAGTTAGTTACTGAATGAAAACGGACCTGTGGTAGAGCAGGTTTCATTTTTAACCGACTTCAAAAAAAGAGGAGGGCTATGTTCAACGGTATGTATGTATTTTCACCGATTTCTCTGTCAATTGTGGACCGATATTGAATTTTTTTATTTTTTATTTGAAAGGGTATGTCTCGTGATGGTCTCATATTAATCGACCATCGATTCAAAGAGATTTAAAGTCAGTTTTTTTAAGTTGCTTGTGTAACCAGCAGTTGTAGAATCCAAAACGATAGCCGTTCTCACGAAGAGGGATCTTCATAGTGAGTTCGTATCCGGGTAATTCTAGACGTAGTTCAGCTTCGGACTGGGTGCATCGGGACCCGCTGAGTGGGCTCAGGACGATAATGGAACCGGATTATGCTATCTGATGGACGGAAACAGTTACCTAACGTGTTAAATTAGTCGTGTTAAACGTCGTTAGTATTGTATAGGCACCTTTAGTTACTATATTACTTGTATTTTACTGTGTTTATAATATAGGAATAGTTTGTTCAAGTTTTATTCAAATTCGTTCAGCAGCTACAGAGTTCCGAGGGAACAAACACGCACTCTGTTCTTAAAGAAAATGTCAGTCGATGTGTATGTTTGTTACTCATTCACGCTGAAACGGCTGAACAGATTTGTATGAAATTTGGTATAGAAGTAGCATAAACCTTGGGATAACAATAATAATAATATAATATATTAATATATTGTCGCAGAACAAGAAATACTTAGTTGGTATACACAGTTAGTAAATTATTACTATTTACACAATTAGTAGCACAATTTCACAAAAGACATAGTAGACATAATATAGAACAAGAAAAAACAGGCTACTTTTTATCCCAAGAATCGCGAGTGAAACCGCTGGGCATAGCTAGTACCTACATAAAATTGTGACTACTTACCTACTATCCCCATTTTCTTCGCAGTGGGTTGTGTTTACGGGACACGTTGTTTTCGAGAACGTTTTATAGCATCATGAAGCGCGATGCTATCACAGTATCAGACGGAAGAACCATCGACTGTCATCAATGGCTCGTAAAATTTTACAGTTCCTGTAATCAAATGCACCACGAACCAACGAAAATATGGGTGATTCTTCAGACACTCCACAAAGTGCTGCTAAGTGACTCAGATGCTTGAACGCAATAAGTCGCGGTTCCATTACTGCGCCCGGGCACGTTACGCACGAGCATGTACCTATTTAACTACGCTTTATTTGTGAATGTAGGCAGATTCATTCACTGAGGCTCACGGCTAATACCAGTTTATTTATTATTATAAATTAAAACGGCAAAGACACTACATACATTAATTAATTAAAGTTATCAATACAATTTAAAATGAGTACTAGTAATATTTCATTAAATTAAAAATACGTCAAATACACAAATCTCATACACACATACCTACACATCATCTCCAGTTGCCACCACGATCTCTCTGCAACCACTGGCGGCAATTAAGAAAAAAAAAAAACCAGTTGCCACCAGTGGTGACGATCGAGAGGCGTTTTACTCCCAGTTGCCACCAGCTTCGCCACCACTGTCGGCAATCAAGAGCAACGCTACGTACGGATGTGTGGCTTGATATTGTCACTAAGACCGGCCGCATACGACGAGAAAATCCCGATCGAATAATCAATGTGCAGAGTGGTCGCACACTGAGTGGTCGCACATTGATTCGGCACGGCACCCGATAGGCGCCGGACCGACCGAAACACACTGCGCACAATTAACTGGTGTGAGCGAGACGGGCGTCTCGAGAAATTTCTTACGGTGGGCGGGAAATAGTACAAAACGTGCATACAGCACGGAGCGCCTTCGGGCGAAACCGGACGGTTTTTCTATCGGTTTTTCTCGTCATATGCGGCCGGTCTAAAACATACGCGGCCTGCTTGGATGCGTCGTCCACGCAGCGCAACGCGGCGCACGGTGTACATGCGTTCCTACCTAGCTTTACGGCGGTGGTTGGCCTTAGGGCAAGGAGATATAGGTTGCAATATCCACATGAGCTGCAGTATAAAGGTAGGTTATGCACATGCACGCATTCAGACAAATGGACCAACGCAGATAACGCACGAAGCCTCTGCGTGCACACTGCACGTCCCGAGCAGCAATGGAACCACAGCTTAACGAAAATATTAACTGTTACAAGTCAGAACATTACACTTCCCTTGCCAATGTTACCCTCTGATGTTACCTTTATCATTAGTGACGTTTTATCGCGCCATAAATTGCAGAATCAATTTACCAATAGAGCGGAGGAGTGCGGTCCTAGACGTGTCCTGCGGGTCTGTCTGACCTATATCTCGGCTGTCAATGATGCTTTATTCATCGCGACAGTTACCGTTCGAGAGCGCTCGTAACTCTGATGACGAATGTAGACGATGGCCAGATACATTTTACGTACCATTTACATAGATATAGTGCGGCTGTATGTGGTCGTGTTTTATGACCCCGGGTAGACCAAGAATTAGGGATGTCAGAGAGAATTATAGTCACAGCCGTGTAGCAAAACAGCGACGTTTACATTTTGGGGCGGAATAAATTTTGTTACGAGACGCTTTGGGTTTATGTTCACATTTAGTGCGCCATATTAATCCATTTTAATGTAATTAGATTTCTAAGCCGAGTGCCGCCGAACTTTTACATGTTAAAGGAGAAGGCCAAACATGTAGTCGGCCAACCTCCACTAAAATACAGTTGAAGAGGCCACAGAACTTTCTATTGACACCAGCACCATTTGACCGCCTCGTCATTAAATGTACGCCAGGCCACTAAACACCTAAATAAAAGGAATAGATTTCAAAATCATAATAGACCACTATAATTATTATTAGCCGACTTCAAAAATAGGAGGTAGTTCTCAATACGGTTGAATTGAATACGTTCGTAATGACGGTTACGGTATAAACCCATATGGAATATTCTTTTTATCACATCTATTCAAAAATACCTTCTTTGTTCCTCGCAAACAGGGCAGAAATGTTTTCTGACAGAGCTGAGAGCAGAGCTGTTTTCCGCGCAGAGGGCGGAAAAGTTATTTTCCTCCCTTTGCGCGGAACAGCTAATTTCTGCCTTGCTCCGGGCGGTGATTTGAATTTGGAATGTGGATATTGTTAGTAAAAGTTCCAATCACCAAAGAGATCAGCCACGGACATTCGTAATTGTTTATTCAAATTCGGATTTATTTTAATTCAGTGATAAATCCTCCTCCCTTCCTCAATAAAAAGTGAGAAGTGAGAGTGAGTAGTGAGAATGAAATAAACGTAGGTACTATTCTTATTCATAAGTTGCACTTACTTATTTTCTCATAGAGGGTGATAAAAAGCAGTGTCCACTTCGGGATCAATACTATTTTTAAACTCGGGTACTTCGAATACCTCGCTGCGATCAGGATTTGAAGAAACACTCCCCTTAAAAATTGTTATATATACTATTTCTTTTTATTTTAAAGGATACACTTTCAGATAGATCTCATAGAAATTTCATAAATAGGTTCAGTAGTTTGGTTTTTTAATCTAAATCTGGAAACTTTAGTGGTGTTTATGGTCTTAATTGTATGACGTCGATTGTTTTTTTTAATAGCTTGTAGAACATATTAAAATTTCTAGATCAGCAAGTATTGTCGACGTTGGTGTACAGCGCTCGCTATCGCTTGTAAGACGAAGATGAAACTGATGATATACCATTTTTTTTTATAGGACAACAAAAATATATATTTTTATTATGCAATTTTTACCTGGTAAAATGAAAGTGGTCCTGACATGGAGTACCAGATAGAGTTAAGAAGATTTTCTGAACATAGATCCTTCCACCCACGAGCTTATGTGTAAATCAGCGAAACGAGGTGTGTAATAGAGTCAATCAGCAAGGATCCGAAGAGCACGCACGTCCGCGAGTACTACCCTCCCACTACCGGCCCCACTGCCGACACAGCAGCGGCCGGATACGGCCTAATGACATAAATGCAAATTTGACCGCTCGAGCTTCCTGCGCGCCTGGTACCAACTACGCGACACTCGTAAACTTACCGCTTTAACAGCATACCGAGAAAAATCAACAGTAATTTCTTGTGCGTGATCTCAGCACTTAATTGGCCCTTTAACTATTTCCGTCATATTTCTCTCCAAGCATTTTAAGTTAATTAACTGCTTAGCCGACATGTTTTGCTCCCTTAACTTTCATATATTCCACGAGTATTGCGTTACAGACTGGTTAATGTTGTCGTAAATATCTCTAGTTGGGATGAAATAAAACCGTCTGGTAGTTTCGCTCGTTTGTTTTTACTGGTGATCGTTAACACAATATAAAGTACTATATTTTGGTTCAGTCTGGAACTTAAAAAAACTAAACACTAATTTTGGTAGACAACGAACTGTACAAATGGTGTGCTAATAGGTACGTTTACACCATTGCAAAAGAATTTAGAAACGCTAGGCGGTTAAAGTATCGTGTAACGCGTCAAATTACGCTGATATACAATGTGTAATAAATAATAAGGTTCAACAATACTGAAGGGTATGTATGTACTCATCATTATAAACAACTTTAAATACGGGCCAAAATTAAAATCGCGAAAAAAAAACAGCTGTTCCATACAAAAGTTCATTGACCTTGGACAAAATGTATGGAACAACTGTTTTTTTTTCGTGATTTCTGGGTCGGCCCCATAGTAAAAGTTGTTCATAATGATGAGTACATACATACCCTTCAGTATTGTTGAACCTTTTTGTTACACATTGTAGATCTAAAACTGGGGCAAATACGGCAATAAATTGATCGTCTAGCGTTTACCTAATGCACCTTCGTATTAATCATAATTGTCTTCACAATCATTACATTACATGTTCTATATAGCTAACTTAGCTTATGGCTATGCACCCTTTGTTTAGCCATACACACGAACAATATAATTACAACATATTTGTCTATTTACAAGAAAATAGCAATCAGAATTCGTCTGAATATTTTTCGGTGAAATAAATCAAAATTACAGCAAACAGTTGGGTGCAATAGGGAATATGCATGGTTTTTTATTGACTCACAAAAGAGCCGATTCGCAACAAAACAACACATAGAAAATAATATTTTATATGTGCACAAACAACGGAGTTATAAACATTTTAGTTTCATGTTAGACAGGGGAGCATATGACGTCAAAGTCCACGATTCTAAACAAATACTATACGAGCCCGTGTTTTGCTAGAAAGGGACAGATGGCTAATACAAAAAAACAATACTTTGTACGCTTATATTTCAGGACTTCACCAGCCGATTTCAATTATTTTTTCGATGTTAACATCAGATTTAGTTAAACTCTCCACATATCCTATTATTTTTAATAATCAAAACACATGCATATTCCCTATTGATTGTTTTATATCACAGGGCTTAGCGTTAATAATGGCGCGTCCACACTTATATCTTTAGTGAGAATGTGGCACCTTTTGTATAGGATTCCATGGAACCAGAACCACATATTACTTGTCATACAAAAATGGTGCACTATTACGCCCTAAACATTACAGAGTAGACATGCGCTTACAACAACTATACATTATCGATATTTACAACTATTACAATATTATCGATAAACTAATCCGTGAGTAACATCGATCTATTATTCAATTTCGTGTGTAATTTTAGATGTACAAAATATAGTGTCTTTCCGCTACTATTGTATAACGTTCAATACGTTTGCACAAATCAATTACACGACAATTTATGGATCGAATAAGCTAGTGAGTTTTTTATTGTCAAGATGAATTATCTCCACACGTAGGTTACACATATCTAGTATTATAGGCTCTAAAGACTACGATAACAGGCTACTATCTCTCCTAAGTTATTAGGAAAGCGATAGAAAGTACACATCAATTATATTTTTAGCTTCTTTTATGTTCTCTTTAATTTCACTCATCAGCCAGAAGGCCTCCACTGCTGGACGAAGGCCTCTCCCTTAATAGGGAGGGGTTCCCATAATCCCCATAAACACATGAAAAATCCCCCGCTCTATTTAAAAAATACGCTCTTTAATTTATCCTTTAGTAATTAATGGCAATCCAGGGATGTCCTGGGGCCGTACCGTGAACTGCTTATAGCGGGACCGAATACGCTCAGCTGCCGACGCTGTGCGACTGTAAATTTTATCGCCTCGCAATAAGGTTCGCGGTCGCGCAGTGTCGGCAGCTGAACCTATTCGGTCCCGCTATAAGCAGTTCACAGGACGGCCCTTGGACTTTGTTTAATTAGATACTGAGTTCTGGAAGCCTGCAGTTAGTCATTGGCAAGCGTTATGTTTGAGGTATTGAATTTGAATATTTCAATAGGCCTCGTTAGTCTTAATACTTGTTACCTTAAAAAAAGGTTTAAAAACTAGCTGAATCTAAGATTCCTTCACAAATAGTTTTGTACAATATAAATTAGACAACAACCGCATCGAAAGCTGAAAAGAAGTAGTGATCGAACTCCGGCAAGAGAGATATTTGAAAATTATTGTATTGTAGTTATTGAGATTAAAAAATCAGGCCAACTATTTAGCGAAAGAAATACTTTTTCGTCTTTCGATCGCTTTCGTAGAAACTCCAGAATAACAAAAAGTGTTGTAATCGTTTACAAATGTCATTTTCTCATACACATAAACTCAGTTTAGTTAATTAAAGCAGTTAATTAAACATAAAATGTATTCGAATATATATGCAAAATTTTTAACAGTGAAAAAACGCTATTTTCGTTTTGTACAATAATATTATAACCTTCATTTGTACAGGGTCGGAAAATTTTCCAACTGTAATAAATGCATAGAAAATCGCAGCGCAGCGTACGAAATGTGCAAAAACAAACTGGAAATTTTCTAACAAAAGTTGAAGTGGAATTCATTGAATGCTACGAACGCGCGTCACAACTCCGCATCGAGTTTGAAATACTTTACGGTCCTTTTATAACCAAAACATTTACACGTTTATCATTTATATAAACTTCAGGATAAATTAAATAAGCCAAATAGTTGTTACCTGGTGGTTACTTAACAAATTTAACTACAGGGTACACTTTAAATCAGGTGGGATATAGCAAACTTCTATAATAATATAGCTTCTCAACCAAAGCAAAAACGTTTTTAATTGCGTTGTATTTTTAGTAGTTTGCATTTTACATTAATTAATTTCCTACCAAAAAAGGTGCAAAGAAAAATATGCCATACTTACCTATTTCTACACTAGAACACAACAGCGAGTTTTGATAATTACATTTATTGTACTTTTTTGATCAGGAATAACTCAGTATTTCATCGACATTAAATTAGAGGACTGATTAAAAAAATCGCCATTAGTATTTATGAATATAATATTTAAGCTCATTTTTTGCAAAATTGTATTAAAATTAACAATCAGTAACACTATGAGTATTTCTAATAATATCTCACATAACAATACACTAGGTAGCGTCCACACAGATTGCGATTGTTTGATCAAAATATTTGCTCAAAATAAACTCCATTTGCATTTTTTTTAATTTCGTAAGTTGTTTACATGTTTAAATGCCTTTTATACTATTGTCGAGGATTTATTGTCTACACAAACCTAAAGTAGGTTTTTAGACAATAGAAAAAATATTGTATGATAGATTTTAAGATTCGATAAATAAATTTAAAAAAAAAAGATAACCAATAAAAGTTAACTTATATCAGCGCAGGCACAACTTTTTAGAAGTATTTGTATCCCTAAGTATTTGTAACCCCTATCTACATATGATTTTACAGAAACTCACTGATTGAGCTTTCATATGATTAACTATTTCTATAAACGCAAATCGAGCACACACTTCATTGGACCGCTAAAACTAATATAAAATAAAACGAAATAATAATAAACAACATAAAGAACACAATCGTTTTATATAGATGTAGAGCTGCATTTTCTTCACAACTCAAACTGTTCCTCTATTATAATAAAACTGCCGTTTCAACCTTCAACCCTTGGTATTGAATCTCATTACATATGTAAGATTGAAAACAAATCAATCAACAAATCAACAATTCTTTAACAACAGTTAAAGAATATTTTAGAGTATATTTTCAATGAGAATTTTAGTTAGAATGTTTTTACCAGCAGCGCTCTGTGATTTTGTCCGCTATCCTATCCCACAGGAAATGGCATTTAGGAATATTAGCCAAAATGTACTTTCTAAAAAAGCTTTTTTTAAACTACTTTTTTAAAAAGCTAGTTTTCAACCGACTTCAAAAAAGGAGGTTCTCAATTCTCCGATTACTCCGCCAATTATGAACTGATTTTTAAGATTATTTTTTGTTTGTTAGGTAATACTTCAGAGGCGGTCCCATATACATTTTATCTAAATCGGTTCAGTAGTTTGGTTTTTAAATCAAAATTACTAGAAAATATGGAGGTATTCGAAGTTGAAGTCGGTTGTATTTTTTTTTAAAACCGTATTATATTCATATCTGTTCAGCGTTACAGAGTTTAATGAGAAGAAACCATCTACACACAAACTCGCATTCGAAATTTTAGTGTGATACTACTTTTTGGACAGTGCCACATTACGTTTTGCTCGTAACTAAACTTCAATTGACCACTTCAGACTAGAAGAATAAAGGTTTATTCCAGTAATCTGAGTGCACCACCGTTTACTGATATTTTGCACCACTATTTCCTGATATATCGATTTCAATCAAATTGCCCCCGTCATTATTATAAGCGGACTTTAAAAGTACAACTATTATGCAAGAGATTGGTTGGACGAGTAGGTCCACTACTCTGGGCAAAAATAAACAACCGACCTAGACCTGGTCCAGATCGCATAGTCTTCATATTTGAAGACTATGCGATCTTAAATATGCTTAAAGTTATATTTCTAAAATAGAAACAAGCTACCCATGAAAACGACAGTTCCAGATCAGTTACCGAACGGTATAGCACGATAGAAGCAGAAATAGATCTTAGAACACTAATTGGCTGTCCAGTATCCTTTGAACCATATTCTAAAGAATGGGATTTATGGCAGAAGCAATGCTATAAAAAAGATTTACGCATATTCGTCTTCTCTAATTTGAACAAATATGTTGTATAATCCAATTTGTCAAAAAGTTAAAAGATAATTAGTTATTTTATATATGTGAAGGTTCGTCTTAAAAAGATAATTAATCTTTGGCGTGTATTTCGGGGCGTTAAAGTAGAATCAATTTCAATTAAGAGATTTACATTAATTTAGTATCATTTCGCATAAGGCGTACGAATAACACTGCGCCAGCTCACGAGCTTTTGTTCAAAGATATATCGGCCTAAAACAATATTTATACCGGATGTATTGTTTAAACAGTTTACTTTTGTGATCGGGAAGTTACGATAGTGAATCATTTGCAAGGAAAAATAACTATTAGGGTGTTATCATCGACACCAATTGATCTATAGTAGAATCGAACAGTCGACATCAATCAATGGCGTCGATCGACGATTGATCTATTGGTTTGGTAACGGTTAGAGTCGGTTCTTTTCTAAATGTTCACTTCTTTACACTTCCATTCCACAGACTACAAACATAGCGTAGCATAGTCTGTAGTATAGCTCGAACGTAGGCCCGCTTATTTTATTAGATAAGGAATTGTATGAACTGTTTGGGGTATGGAACTACTACTCAGCAAAAGATAGGTCGGCAGCGCATCAGCAGAGCAGTTTTTGTGGTAAGTAATCACAAAGTTTGTCAGCGCGTGTGTGATCAAGTATCTTACTTCTTCGCACTAACGACTCAACGGATTTGAAATGCAGAATGGAGATAGCCTATAACCTGGAACAATAGGGTAATTTTATCCCGGAAAATATATAGTTTTTATACTCGTAGCATAGCGATTAATACTGTGGGGCTTCTAGTGGTTCATAGCATTACTTGTATTAAAAAACGTAGTGGTCAGCTTTCAAGCTATACTGCTTCAGCGAATTTAGCTCTGTCGTCTTTATACATTTTTCGTTCAATACCAACTGAATGTTCATTCGTATTCAGATGCGGTGCGAAAACAACAAGGGTTCTGTTTCAGCATAAGCCGTTAATGCTTTGTTTACCAACTGAGTTTTCAGCGAAGTTACAGTAGGCAGTTAATTGAGTGATTAATTGTGCCATAAAAATGCTGGGAGTATTGTTTTTATGATACGATACATAAATATTAGTACGAGTATAGCTTGGCATCAGGGCCCGATCTAAGGAGGGGCGAGCCGGGCAAATGGCCAGAGCGGCAAAATCAAGGGCGGCAAAAATTTTTTTTTTGCCAAGGTTGACAAAGGGGTGAAAATGGAGAGGAAATATGTTTTATAACTCAGCGGTATGGAAGATATTTGGGAGCGTGGCGAATTTATTTTCTTTCTCTAGCGACTTATATGGTGTTAGTGTAAAGGGCAGCGAATATTATTTTTGCCCGTAACAGCTAAATAGCTAGGATCGGGCCCTGCTTGGCATGACAGGGTAGAAATAAATAGGGCACCACTATAGCAAATATTTCAAATGCTAGTAACTCTGTAATTCGTGTAAGGAAGATATTTGGATAAATTTCTCAAACTGCCGAGTTTATACACAGTTTTTCCAAGAGAGCAAAAATATATTTCTTTCAAGATTTTTTTTCTAAGTTTGATAGGTAAGATTGAAGTGAAGTAATTGGCAGTTTATCATATAAAGATAGTATATCCGCTGAAAACTTAATTAGTAACCAAAGTTTCAAGTTAAAGTTTACTGGGACCCAGAACAGATACAAGGCTAAAATGTCTTGTGCCACTTCTACTATTTAACAAGCGTATTAAACTCTACGGTACGATCATACAATGTTACATACGACATACGAGTATAACGATATCCAACGCCACCACTAAATAAATTGATATTGTTCTATTGATACACATTCATGAAAAAAAATACGGAACCCTAAAAACAACGATTCATATAACATTAACGGCCTATAAACTGTTACAGTTAAAATATATTTGTTAACTTTGTAAATTAGCTGCTGTTTTTGTTCTAAAAAAGCGTAAATTGTTCACTGATAACTGACTACTTTTGTATCGCTGCTAGCGTTTCTGCAATCAGCAACCATTCAGCGCTGGTCCTACATTACGTTCTATTCTTGGGAGGAAACAAAAGGAAGTTACTTCGCAGCGCAGTTTGACCTATTAAAGCTGGATCTGGTATGTTTGCGGTTAAACATCTTCTTTAATTAGGAGAATATACAATGTGTAACAAAAAGGTTCAACAATACTGAAATATGTATGTACTCATCATTATGAACAACTTTTACTATGGGGCCAACCAAGAAATCGCGAAAAAAAACAAGTGCCATAGCAACCATACAAAAAGTTCATTGACCTTGGACAAAATGTATGGAACAACTGTTTTTTTCGAGATTTTTGGGTTTGCCCCCATAGTAAAACTTGTTCATAATGATGAGTACATACATACCCTTCAGTATTGTTGAACCTTTTTGTTACATGTTGTATATAGCTTGGGTGTGAGCTGCAAATGGGTGTATGGTCCAACAAAAGTATCAAAACGTTTAAGTTTTGACGTTCGCTGTACATCTCCTTCCAAGGGCGAATCCAGGGGTGGGGCACAGGGGCCAGGGGCCTTCCAAACGGTTTAAATATAACAAAGTACTGGATTTATAAGATACCGCTTTAATAACATTCCTTTTTGCATAGTAAAAATGTAATTTGTCATTATGAAAACTGACGTGGTTTTGACACATTTTTGTTTTATTCATACGGGAATACTCACGTGCGTGCTAAGCAGGACGCAGCTGCACGCGCGTCGGACTCTGTTTTCACTCTTTGAAAAAGGTCACCGGATGTGATCGAAACTATAGTCGGAGTATCCGATTTAATTAAACGTGAGTATTCCCGTATAAATAAAACAAAAATAATTTGTCATTATTTATACTTTATTAAAAGTATTTATTATAGTTATTCTTGTAAGTCATCGAAAAGGAATCTATCCCAAAAACAGCATAGGACAATACTGTGGGGAAACTAGGCCTATGGCCCATGTGCCCCAGAAATAAATCCTGGATACGCCCTTGTCTCCTTCTATGTATGATACATAGTTGTATGATTTGTTATAAAAATATACTTACATGATTTTTGGAAATATCCCACATAACACTTAACAACTAAAGTTACAACAAAACGGTAGCTGCTGATTTTTATAAAAATAAAAATCAAATATATAGTAAACAGAGTACAAACCAACTTGATAGCAATTGATAATACAACTCCAACAGGACGAATGTCAAATACATTTCATAAATGCAAGTTATTTTAGAATAAATTTCTCTCAAATAAATTCATTATTTTTACAATCTAGAGTCTATTCGATTTAGACGACAATTTCACTTAAATACACGAATATGAATATTATTTACAATTACATTCTAGGTGGTTTTATAACAACGGGAAGTTATACCCAAGTACATATCGACTTAAATTATCTTTACGTTTGCGGTTACAAAGAACACCTATGCAGCCAGTTTTTTTAGCAATGGAGTGACGAGACGAGCAGGACGTTCACCTGGTGGTAAGCATCACGCCTGCCCATAACAGTAGCAGTGCCATAATTATGAACTTGCGAACAAAAGCGTTCGCACTGCACCCTTAGATATTAGATGTCAAATCTCTTCATGCCCAGTATTGTCTCTGGTAACATTTCCCTTCAAACCGAAACGTAGTAATTGCACACTACTGCTTGGCGTTTGAATAACTGACTGTCCAGGTTTTCCTAACTTCCCGTAGCTGCGTACTCGAGCTGCAGCCGAGTGGCTCAATAATGACTAGTAGACTAGTACACTAGGGTAGTGTGCAGCGACGACCCGCGCCGCGGAGTCTTGCCTCGGTACCTGGTAGTGACGCCCCTGCGGCGATGCTTCCCTCGATACCTCTCGATAGTGACGGTCCTGCGGCGCTACTTCCCTCGGTACTTCTCGGTAGTGGCGTCCTCGAGGTTACTGTCCCAGTCGAACTCAGTGACACCCGTACGCGACACCTCCCCGAGGTGCTTCCAGCGGTGTTCGAAGTCATTGTCGCGTTTCTTTAACGCCTCGAATCTGGTAACAAAAAGCTATCATCAGAACTGACTACCAAGGGTCTTTTTATGAAACAATTGAGTCATAGTCATAACAGCCAGAAGGCTGGAACTGGGAGGCCTTCTCTCCCCGATTTCGATTACCAGGATAACACAGTTATTTTGATTTAAAAACCAAAATACTGTACCATTTTCGATAAAAAATATATGGGACCACCTACCAAACAAAAAAGATTCACCAAAATAAATTCATAATTGGCGGAGTAATTGTTAGATTGAAGGTTTATAAACGCAATGCAAATCAGTCTATGCGAGTAGGTCATTTAGTTCAAGGTCCGTTCGGTCAATCGAACTTTACTTTTCACTCGCTCTCTTGCTATGTGTCCGTCCATGCAAACGCACGTATGTAATACCAAGTACTTTCTATCAAATATAATCTGCTACAATCCGACAAAACTGGGTGTTTTACTTATCTCCACAACAGGTTATGGTGCCCAGCATAACAGTAGAAGCGGAAAAAACGTATATTTTCTAGAAATAATAATTTTTTTTGGAAAAACGTGTGACGAGTCTTGGGTGTCGCCGACATCGAGACGTACAAAATGGCAGTCTCCATTACAAATAATAGTGGAACGGGATCAACGTTCGCAATTGATAAGCTTAAAGGCATTGAAAATTATCACGCATGGAAATTCCAGATGAAAATGGTACTGATACACGAAGATCTGTGGGATTATGTCGAAAAAGTGATGGTGCAACCGAAGGTCGAAGACATTAAAAGGGATCGAAAGGCGCTTGCGCGTATCGCGCTGTCCGTGCTGCCATCGGCATTTTCACACATTAGAAATTCCGGATCGGCGCACGAGGCGTGGCGTAACCTGAAAAAAGCTTATGAAGACAGAGGTTTATGTCGGCGTCTCGGCCTATTGCGAACGCTATTTACAACTAAACTAGACGAATGCCAGAGCATGGAAACCTATTTAAACAGGATCATCGATATATCGCAGCAATTAAGCGATATCGGCGCGCCTTTAGAGGACGACTTCGTCGCTGTGCTGATGTTAAGCGGTTTATCAGAAGATTTCGGACCGCTGATAATGGCTATTGAAAATTCTAACCTAAAACTGGCTAGCGAGACAGTCAAGGCAAAGCTGCTACAAGAAAATTTGCGGCGTGACGAGAAAAATGTAGGTGTCTCTGCGTTAATAGCACAGAAGAAAAAACCTAAGTGTTTTGGATGTCAGAAGCCCGGCCATTTCATCAAAGATTGCACGAAAATCAAGCGGAAACAGAAAAATAGTAAGAGCGAAGATACCAAGGCACTGTTGACTGTGACAGCATTATCAGCCAACTTGGTGAGTGATTCATGGTATCTTGACAGTGGCGCAACAAGCCACCTGTGTAGAAAAAGGGATTCTTTTAAAGATTTCGTGAGTGAAAAAGCGAAACCAGTGAAAGTAGCTAATGGTGAAACACTATTTACTGCGGGTAGGGGAACTGTAGAAGTTAATCTAGCTAACGGAGTAACTAGAGACATTAGTGACGTTTATTATGTGCCAAATCTTACAACTAACTTGTTGTCAGTCAGTTCTATGACAAGAAAAGGTTACAAAGTCCAGTTTAACTCGCAGAATTGTGTGGTGCGCGACAAACATACAATTATTGCAAGCGCTACCATGGTCGATGGAGTCTACAGGCTGGACACATCGACACCGGTGTGTGACACTAAAGCTCTTCTTTCACAGGAGTCTATAGCAAATGCAACAGCTGTAGAAGGCAAGGCAGCGACTGATTCTTTGGAAAAGGTATGGCATCGTCGCCTCGGGCACCTGAACCGAAGAAGCATGGAGCTATTAAAGAAAGGTATGGTTACTGGAATATCTTATGATAGTGCTACCTATGAGCCTTGTGTTGCATGTGTTGAAGGAAAACAAAGTAGGTTACCCTTTCCTAAGAAATCACACAATAGAGCTACCGAGACACTAGCATTGGTTCATTCTGATTTATGTGGGCCATTGCCGTGTTCATCATTCAGTGGATCGAAATATTTTTTGCTTTTCATAGATGATTACACTAGGAAGACATATGTGTATTTTTTGAAAAACAAAAATGAGGTGTTTAATAAATTTAAACAGTTCAAAGCTTTAGCAGAGAAACAGACGGGAAAAATGATAAAAATACTGCGAAGTGACAATGGTGGTGAATATGTTAATTCTGATTTTCAGGCATTCTTGAAAGAGAATGGAATTCGCCACCAAACCAGTGTGCCACATTCACCACAACAGAACGGAGTCGCAGAAAGGGCCAACAGAACTGTCATGGAAACAGCGAGGTGCATGCTGCATGATGCGGGCCTGCCGCAGCAGTACTGGGCAGAAGCTGTGAACACGGCTGTCTACCTGAAGAATCGCTGTCCAACCAAGGCAGTGCTGGGCTCTACTCCGGAGGAGAAATGGACAAACACAAAGGTATCGATTGCTCATTTGCACATTTTTGGATCTGTAGCCTATGCACTAAATCCTAAACGAACTAAACTGGATTCGAAGTGCAAACAATATATCTTTGTTGGCTATTGTGATGAGACAAAAGGTTACAGGTTGATAGACCCTTCATGCCCGACAAGATGCATTAAAGCAAGAAATGTGACCTTTATGGAGAATGATATTCTAAATAAAATGTCACATGATGATAACCCTAGGTCTTCTCAGCATTCATTACTTGCAGATGATGACAATGTTGCATTAAATAAGACCATTTCTGACCCACTTTCTGTGCAAACAGAAACATCTATTGTGGATATGAATCTATCTGATGACATTACTTCAAACTTGGACAATGAAACAACAGAGCGAAGCAATCAGAGATACAGTTCAAACACAATAGATGGTTCTGAGAGTTCCTCGGAGCAAAGTGATCCCGCCGACGAAACATATATTCCAGGAGAATCTGATAATGATGACACTATGGACTCCATGATCGGGATGCTGGCTGCTGCGAGCATATACTCAGATGATGCACCACAAACAGTAGCAGAAGCGCAGAACGGGCCAGATGCCAAGCTTTGGCAAGAAGCTATGGAATGTGAGTATAATTCCTTTATTAAAAACAAATGCTGGACATTGACTGACCGACCTAAACAAAAAACAGTGAAATGTAAATGGGTGTTCAAGATTAAACATGGATTAGATGGTGAGGTACTGAGGTACAAGGCACGCCTAGTTGCCAAAGGATATACACAACAACATGGTATAGACTATGAGGAAACATTTTCTCCTGTGGTTAGGTACTCTACTATTCGTACTTTGCTAGCTGTAGCAGCAGAATATGACATGGAGATCGAGCACCTAGATGTGAAAACTGCTTTCCTTAATGGAGACCTCAAGGAGACCATATACATGGAGCAACCCGATGGTTTTGTTATACCAGGTCAGGAAAATAAAGTTTATAAATTAAATAAAGCCATTTATGGCTTGAAACAAGCCTCAAAGGCATGGTATGAAAAAATTGACAATGTGTTGTGTGAAAAACTCAAATTCATCAAATCGTCATCAGAGCCATGTGTTTATTTTAAGTCACATAAAAAATCACTTATAATTATAGCACTATATGTTGATGACATTATTTTATTTTCAACCCGTGGATCTCATGAAAGGTTGGAAATAAAAGAGAAACTGATGAGAGAGTTTGATGTAACTGATTTAGGGCCAGCTCATCAAATACTGGGTATGAGACTATGTAGAGAGGGTGGTAAAATAACCCTGGACCAATCCAGTTACATCAAACGTTTATTGCACAAATATAACATGCAGGACTGCAAACCTGCATATACTCCCATGGAGACAGGGTTGAAATTACCGATAGGCACCCCTAAAAATACGACTTATGACTTCAGAGGTTTAGTAGGCTCTCTGATGTATATAGCTGTTTCATGTCGCCCAGACATCGCACATACAGTAAGCTATCTCAGCCAGTTCAACGAATCATTTACAGAGATCCACTGGAAAGCAGCCAAGAGGGTCCTGCGCTACCTACAGGGCACCGTTGATCTCCGTCTAACATTCGAGAAGAGCGGTCTTGATGTCACTGCATACGCCGATGCAGATTGGGCTGGTGATGATATAGATCGCAGATCCTATACTGGTTATGTGTTTAGATTGGGTAAGTCCGTTGTATCATGGGAAAGTCGTAAGCAAAAGACCGTAAGTTTGTCAAGCACAGAAAGCGAGTACATGAGTTTGTCTGAAACATGCAGGGAAGCTTTGTTTATTAGAAGATTTTTGAAACAAATAATTTGTAAAGATATTGTAATAACTATATACAATGACAATCAGTCTGCACAAAAATTGTGTAAAAACACTCTATTTCATGCTCGAACAAAGCATATAGATGTAAGACATCACTTTATAAGACAATTTGTAAATAATGGATCTGTAATCATAAAATACTTGCGTACTGATGATATGTTAGCAGACATAATTACTAAATCGTTGTGTAAAGAGAAATATAGGAAATTTACACCTCAGCTGATGTTAATGTAAATAAAAATTGTTTTAGTAGAACCTGCTAACTAGTCGAAAAGTTAAGTACTTATGTAAGTTATGTATAAAGCTATGAGATATATATACATTATAGTAAGATCACTTTGAGTTTGATAAAGTAAATAATAATTTCTAAAATAATATGTTTATTAGTAGGATTTGCTAACTAGTTGAATATGTTAGTATATAAGTCATCTTAAGACATGGTATATGGGTATATAATAAGTTTTATTTTGTTAATTGAGAAACATAGAGCAGTGATTAACTTTTTTTATAGCTGTATAACTTAAGTTTGTGATTCTTTATAAGTATTCATACGGTAGTATACTCATAAAGTTTAAATGGATCTTTCATCTGAAGTTTGTAATGGTTAAAAATAAAATAAAACTAAATTGTCTTAACGATTGGAATGTACCCATCAGGTACTTATAATTTGTATTAGTTTAAGGGCCAGTGTTAGATTGAAGGTTTATAAACGCAATGCAAATCAGTCTATGCGAGTAGGTCATTTAGTTCAAGGTCCGTTCGGTCAATCGAACTTTACTTTTCACTCGCTCTCTTGCTATGTGTCCGTCCATGCAAACGCACGTATGTAATACCAAGTACTTTCTATCAAATATAATCTGCTACAATCCGACAAAACTGGGTGTTTTACTTATCTCCACAACAGTAATCACGTAATAAATACTAAACAAATAAAACATACAGTCGAATTGAGAACCTTTTATTTAAGTCGGTTGAAAAATGTGTCTGAAACACATCAGTTTTCATAGTAAAATTGTAGACTTCAACGGGCTCCAAATTACAGACTCAACCAAGTTTGACGACATCTAGTAAATCAAAACTTTAAAATAATAGTAAGGTTATATTTCGATGGCTATGCTTAGCTATCTACGAGTTAGCGGCCACAAAACAGCCCCTACAGAATTACCCGGCATAACTTTATAGTCCTCTTAAATGTTACGTAACATTATGGTACAAGTATTTACATTTTACAAGAATTGCCCTCCGATAAGCAGAGCAAGTTATCGCAGTGAACGCTACCGTTCGTCGCCTAGTCATAAAAAGCCTATTAAGTCACGCGACCATGCTCAAAACGCAAGGAAACGTTAAATTAGAAGCAGCTACTATTTACTAAATAGATGACATTAAAAGCTCAGAACGTGTTTGCATTTAAAGCAGTTCCTGCCACCGCGCACCGTGAAAGTTCCTTCCAGCATTCGTAAGACAATTTGTAGGTGGCATTCACAAAGCGGCAAACTTGGTCGTTTTTGTGTAATGACATTGTACCTACTGTTAGGTGTTTACTGATTATAGCAGCAAACATTATAATGCAAAGCGAACCCGCCTGGTTCACTCTGAACTCTGACCTCGCGACCTCTACTTATATCATTTCAACCTCTTCACCATCATCATCAGCCCAGAGACGTTCACTGCTGAACGAAGGCCTCCCCCTTAGACCGTCACACTGTACGACAACCTGCCATTTGCATCCACCGGTTGCCCGCGACTTTTACAATGTCGTTGGTCCATCTAGTAGAGGCTTTCCTATTTCCTTGGTTTTTTTTCTTCCGGTTCGCAGTCGCCACACGAGAAACTTTCTTCCTCAATTAATTCCCAACCTCTTCACTAATTTGGTTCATTTTCGAACCTTAAAACTGTTTTCAACGACTACGTGCCTAAAGTGTGTCATAAAGATCAAATTAGAAAAGATAAAAGGTTAAATTCTTTGATTTTTCGTCGTCCATCATCAAATGAGTTGTCGTCGAATAATAATATACTTACATATAAACATGTCCAAGTAGACTTAGCTACTAGTTGTTGCTTTGCTCTATGAACAAAATAAATAACGCTTCAAACTCATAGCCTCCGCTCATATATCCAGGACTCGGCTCATACAGACTAGGATCCCTGACAACATGGACCACATGACCATCTTACACCCAAGCTCAGGGACATGAAATCCAGAGCAGACATTTAGATTCGTCATTAAACTACTGTCCGGATGGGAATCGAACCAAGGATTTCGAATCTTGCTCAAAAAGCAAACGTGCTACCACTGACCCAATAGAGGTCGGCGATAATTATTATTTGTCTAAAATTCGTGGCGTAACGAGCGTGGGGGTTACGGCAACACCTGGAGAGCAGCATAATGATGGCAGTCCGGTTTCACTTTATGAGCACCGCTGACGCACAGCTCTTCTATTCATTACAGGGTTCTTGGAACTACCACAGACATCTAGCCTGTGCTAGACGCTGCCGCCACCGCGCACTTCGTTTCGCCAGCTACGTGTCCCTGCACTGCAACTGGAGGCTTCTCCCTCCGCCGAGCCATGTGCCGCTTAATCTACCACACCATCACTATTACTGAGCTGCAGCAAACTGCCCACTCACCACGGAAGCTGCATTCGTACCCGAGCTAAGTCCCCAAACCGAAGGTCACTGCGAAACGATCAAACTGCCTTTTGTCCCACGACTACGACTGTGTATTAGGATTCCCGTATTCAATAAATTTGTAAATTCAGGGAACGCCTCTTTTTACGAAACACCCCTACCTTATCTACCTATCTACGTTATGCTACCACCGCAGATAGGGAACGGAGACCGAGCCTCACTCGGTCTACTGTTACACAGTTTTCATTTTATCTGTGTTTACAACATTTCTAGACACGGGTTCCACTATCAACAAAGCACCCTCATAACGTATCAGTTCAATAATATCGGATGACCCTAATAGTTAGAGGGGAACACGTGCTGCCGCTTCATTAGAAGTCCGGCCTACTTTGGGGTAACTAACAAAACCAATTCAGACGGAATATTATGTACCTTGTGTATGTTGTTTGTATCCCTTTATTTCCACTAACATATAGAATAGAACATTTTCGTGACAAAGTAAAATATACATATATAGCTATGGCTATTGATTGTAACATTTACATTGCTGGCCCAATTCTAGCAGTCTTGGTAGAACGTTTCTTATGGCAAGGCAAGGCACATTCGTGGTGAGGATTATGATTCGGATAGGTACCAAATATAATACTCAAGACAATGATCCCTAATAAGTAAATGATACATTTGTGAAATAAAACTCTTACCAGCCCCGGGATATTTGAGTATTCGTACCAGCTTCTGTATAGACATACAGATACTGGACACGGCTGACTTAAGGTACATGTACTCGTATGTGGTTGATGTGCTTGAATTTAGACTCGTCGTGAAGGTAACAACAAACGAACTAACGAACGCCAAAAAGCAATACACGTTTTAGAAAAAAAAAAACGTATTTCTTAAGTACATCCAATTTTTACCCGAATCCTCACTATAATGAAATGCGAAGATACGACCCAAAGGATACCTAGTGCCGACGAATTTCCATCTACCATCAGATTGGATTGAACCCCGGGCAAACGATGGCTATTCTGCTAAGTAAACGGGGTTTTTATCCACCTCGTACGTGCAATTCAGCTTCAGGTAAAGGTCTATTAACCGCTACGCCTATTGTACTACCCGAACTACAAAGGTATATAGGCCATAAGGAAAAAGTAGTTGGTTGAAACGAGCGCGCCAGCCGCAGAGCGGTTCGCGTAGCTCTGATATTCACCCTGATTAGAAACCCAATCGTTTCCCAGCGGCGGCGCGAGGTCGTGGCGACATATCAGGCGAGGGCGCCCTATAGCTATATGGAAGTTATAGTTGCAGAGCTCTGGACTAATCTATTGCGTTACAGAAATAATGTTTAAAGAGCTACTGGTTACTAGTAAAAAGAGTAAGGACACCTTTGAGAATCTCTCTGGTTCGACAACGCATTCATAATACCACTAACGTCGCAGAAGTGTGTGTCCATGTCCATAAGCAGCGTCAGGACTGTCTCCTTTGTTTGCCGTAGTAGAACAGGTACATTTTTCAAAAATTAAAAACATACGACTTCATATTAATATGGGACCACCTCGAGAGTATACCCTTTCAAATAAAAAAAATATTTTTTAAATCGGTCTACAATTGACGGAGAAATAGGTGAAGATAAATTTAAAAAAAATATATACAGTCGAATATAGAATCTCCTCCATTTCTTTATTAAATTGGATAAAAACGGGCTGCAAGCATTAGTTTTGTTAGTATCACATTCTATTCTATAAGATATAGAACATAAAAAATAAAATAATATAGAACTCCTTCTTTCCTAAAACGCTTATTTTATCCGAGGGTCATACATGGCCCGCTTCAAGTTTTTTTTCGTTTATGAAGATTAACGAACGTTCTTTCTCGGGTTCACGTTATTCCAACTTTTTGACCTCCTCTCTCGTACTATACTCGTAACCACGAGGCCGCAAAAACAGTCTGTTAGGGAAAAAAGCGCGGCCTTCCTAGCCTTATTAGGGCTAACGCGAGACGTGAAATAGTAGATCGACACTTGATAAGCTAAAGCCGACTCGATTTCAGTGGTCACGCACAGCTTAGTGAAAAAATTGCTTTAATCTTAACACAGCTACGTTATAGCGAGCTCGACGAGCGTGACAATCTGGTGGATCACATAACTTCATTATAAAACAAATACAAACCCTGAAAAAGACTAACTGTACTCTGTGCGTGTGCATTACGTTAATCTCTTTTTGACAGCTCATAGAAAGTTGACGACATAACTTTGTACAGTTATACAGCGTGAGCTGTTCAGTTGTGTAAGTCGCCTTAAGGGACCCGTACCGTCAATTTTTCCAGTAGATGTGTTAGTATTCGTTTTTAGCACTAGGTTAAGAAGATACGATGGGACTGACATGTACACGTACAAAAATCCCCAAAAAAAGAATAAAAAAATACTTTGTACAAAATGAATAAAAACAAAAAAAGGGTCTAGAGGGGCCATTCATAAAGTACGTCACACGAATTTCATGATTTTTAGACCCCTCCCCCCTCCTTGTCACAGGTGGTCACATTTGTGAGACCCCCCCTCCCTGGTGTGACGTCACAAATTTGGAATTTTACATCTAAAAAAATTTAATTAAGACAGCAGTTCCACAATCAGTTTCATTTCCATTCAAATTACTTTTTTTTTGTGAAATCAACATCAAATATTTGAAAAAATAACAAATTAATAAACTATTAATTGAAGAAAAAGAAAGGAACTTAGTTGTCTTCAGTCCATGGACTCTGAATCCATTCCTTTAAATTATTTATAATTGGCATAGAAGTCAGCTCGTTCTCATTGGAGTTGTTAACGTCAGCAACATTTGTGGTGTCTACATCTTCTCCATCCAACCATATGGCATCATCATTTATATCATCCAAACAAAGAATTTCTCTGGCACGTCTAGCTTAATAATTTAAATAATTTAATATTTCAAATTTCGCGATTCAATTTATTAAATTTGAAATGTGATGTCACAAAACTAGGACCCCCCCCCCCACCCCTTGTCACACCATGTCACATTTCGTCGACCCCCTCCCCCCCCCCCTTTACATGTGACGTACTTTATGGATGGCTCCTAGAGAGAGAAATAAATATGTTTGATCTAGGATTACGTCTTTACAAAGTTATGTCAACACTTGACGTACCTTGTAAAGAGGTTATTTAGCTTATTTAATTCGTATTTATTTATATACATTATATTTATTTATTTATATGTAGGATTTTGTTTTATTTATATGTGGGATATAATTTGCTAGTCACTTTACAAAGACGACATAAGTACATTTTTTATTAGTTGCCATAAAGATCCATATGAACAGAGTATAGATACAATAATCAAGCCTAAAAACTGATTGACTTCAAGATATGATAGTCGAAAAAGCTCATCTCGCAATAAATCTCGATATCGGATTCAACGAAAAAGAACGAGTTGCTGCAAACAATATATTTACAAAATACCTATCTTGCGGTTTGTTTCGAGATGTAATGTTCGATGTTTATTGCAATGGCCTTAACCCTTTAACCTCTTTAATCAATAAATTGATTAGCTATCGAAATACGAGTACTTGCCAAAGTTTGGAAGCAATGTGATAAATATACATTTTTACCTACAATGGAAGTTGATTTGCAAATCAGACTTATATCAAACACTGTTTTAAACTATCACGGTTGTTTACTAAAGCTTAAGGTTGTTGTTTGTTTGTTGGTTGTGTAGTGTATGGAGGTTCCTACCTACCCGCAATTCATTGTTATGATTTCGAATGTGTCATGTGACGGGAATTGTAAGTACCTCAGTTCAAATAAACCTTTGCTAACCGACAGCCGAGTTTGCTTGCTCATTCTCCGGACCCAGTATTTCTCAGTGGCGACGAGGATTGTTTCAATTATTTTACAATGCCTATTGGTAAAATCGGCGAGTTCGACATTAAAAATGGAGCGTGGTCGTCATACGTGGACCGCCTTGAAAGTTATTTCAAGGTTAATGGTGTGGAGGACTTACTGAAGCTACCGACGCTCATTTCTCTTATGGGGGATGAGGCGTATGAGCTGTTGGTCAACCTTGTAAGCCCCAAGAAGCCGGCGGAGTTGACATACGCCGAGGTGACGGAGGTTTTGCGTCGACACCTACAGCCGGCGCCGTCGGTGCTCGCCGAGCGGTACCGTTTCCGACAGCGGAGGCAGCGGCCGGGAGAACTTGTGAGCTTGTACGTGGCAGAGCTAAAGAAGTTAGCTCGTTATTGCAAGTTTGGTGACGGTTTGAACGAAAACTTGCGGGATCAGTTCGTGTGCGGCATAGCGAGTGACGTCACCCGTCAACGGCTTTTTGCGGAAGCGGACACGTTGGCGTTCGGGGATGCTTTGAGGTTGGCGACCTCGCTGGAGGCTGCGGAGCGCGATTCGGCGGCCGTGGAGGCACGGCCGGTGCCGGAGACGGCGGAGACCGGCGCATTGCATGCGCTGCGCACGAGCGGGCGCGGAGGGCGCGTGCAACGTGCGCGCGGCAACGGCGGCCGGCCCGGGAGGCCGGCGGAGACGCCGGAGACAGGTCGAGCGCGGGCGGCGCAGTCGAACTGCAGGGGCTGCGGAGCCACGAGCCACGACTACGGAGATTGTAGGTTCCGTGACTACGTGTGCAGCTACTGCAAACGGCCAGGACACCTGCGGCGGGTGTGCCAGGCGGGGACGGCCGGCACGGGAGCAGCGGCCAGGTGGACGGGCGGGGAGCGGAAAGGAGCTGGAGTCAACTTCGGTAGGACTGTCGAGCTCGAGGAGGAACAAGACTTATCTTGGGACGATTGCGTGGACTTACACAAATTAAACCTGGGCGATTACAAGCCGGTGAGTTTGCCTATATGCATTAATAACCGAAAAATTATAATGGAAATTGATACGGGAACGCCGATATCTTGCATAAGTGAGGCTACCTACGTGAAATATTTCAAAGAAAAACAAACAATCATTCCATACGACCTTTGTATTAAATTTTACGACGGTTCAAAGATTAAACCGTTAGGCATAATTAAGCCGATTGTAAAATACGGGGACACGGAAAAGGAACTAGAACTGTTTATCATCAGGGGAGGCACGACGTCATTGCTAGGACGACAGTGGCTCGGTGAATTAGGCATCCAATTTCCCATATTGAATTGTAATAACCTAAGTCGATTAGGAAACGAGAGGAACGGTAAATTGAGTAATGAAATAACTGTATTGTTACGCAGATATAAGCAGCTGTTCGACGGCAGTCTGGGGAGGTTCACGGGGGGCAAGGCAACGCTCCGGGTGCGGGAGGGCGCGGCGCCGGTGTACCACCGCGCGCGGCCCATGGCGTTCGCGACCCGTGAGCGCGTGGACGCCGAGCTAGACGCGATGCTCGCCGCTGGCGTCATCGAGCCGGTGGACTCTTCCGAGTGGGCCTCACCCCTCGTCCCCGTCAACAAGCCGGACGGGACGCTCAGGGTTTGTGTAGACTATAAGGCGACTCTAAATCCCGTTTTGCTGGTCGATCGTTATCCGTTACCAAAAATTGAGGAAGTACTTTACGCTCTAAATGGCTCGCAGTACTACAGTAAAATCGATTTATCTAAATCCTATAACCAAATAGAATTAGACGAGTCAAAGGAATATACGGTTATAAACACTCATCGCGGCTTATTTTGCTACAACCGATTAGTGTTTGGGCTAGCGTCCAGTCCGGGAATATTCCAGCGAATTATGACGAATTTACTGACGGGTATACCGAACATAGGGGTCTTTATTGATGACGTCATAATAGGGGGCAAATCGGAAAGGGAGCATTGCGAGGCACTCGAGGCAGTTTTTGAGCGTTTACAATCGAGTGGATTGCGATTAAAAGAAAGTAAATGTGTTTTCTTGTCGCGGGAAGTTACCTACTTAGGTTATCTCTTATCAAAGGACGGCATCAAGGTCGATCCGGCGAAGGTGGAAGCGATCGAGAAACTACCGCGACCGAAAAATGTTCCCGAGCTAAGGTCGTTTCTGGGTTTGACTAATTTCTTTGCGAAGTTTGTAAAAAACTACAGTCTTAGGTTAGTACCACTTTTCCATTTGTTAAAAAAAGGGGTTGACTGGGTTTGGTCGGACGAATGTGAATTTGCCTTCCGGAGTATGAAAAAGGTTTTAGCGAGTTCACAGGTGTTAGCGCATTATAATCCAGCCAAGGAACTTTATCTAACGTGCGATGCCAGTCCAGCGGGGGTAGGGGGGGTACTATCGCAGCTGGACGCGAGCGGGGCGGAGCGGCCCATCGCATTCGTTTCGCGGACACTCACGAGTGCGGAGAAAAACTATTCGCAAATTCATAGGGAAGCGTTAGCGATAGTATTTTGTATGAGAAAATTTCACCAATACCTGTACGGTAGGCGTTTTACCTTACGGACAGACCATAAACCGCTGGTATCAATATTCGGCCCGCATAAAAATATTCCAGTCATGACGGCGAGTAGAATGTCGAGATGGGCCGTCATCTTATCGGCCTATACTTACGATATAGAATACGTGCGCACCGATAAAAATAGCGCCGACGGATTGTCTCGCTTGCCCATGCCGTGTAAGGAACCGGTTTCGCAGGAGGTGCCGGAACAAACACACTTGCATTTCGCACAGGAGGCCTTGCTATTAGATTATAATGAAGTAAAGGGATGCACGGCGCGCGATCCACTCTTTAGTAGGGTTTTAAGGTTTGTTCGCGACGGCTGGCCGTCCGAGTGCGAAGTGCTCGGAATGCAGCCTTATTTCAATCGGCGGACTGAACTATATGAAGAGTTAGGTTGCCTGATGTGGGGACATAGGGTGGTCATACCGGAAAAGTGTAGGGAAAAAGTTTTACAAGTGTTACACGAGCCTCATATGGGTATAGTAAAGTCGAAGGCCCTCGCGAGGAGCTATATATGGTGGGCGGGCCTGGATGAAGCGATCGAGGCCTTATGTAAGACTTGCGAAACGTGCGCCGCACAGGCGGACGCGCCGCCGCGTCAGACGCCACGTCCGTGGCCCTGGCCGAGGCGGCCATGGTCGAGGCTGCATTTAGACTTCATGGGGCCTCTTTTTGGTAAAACGTATCTTGTAGTCGTTGATGCGATGTCAAAGTGGCTAGAAGTGTTCCAGGTCCCTAGTACGGCAGCTAACTGGACTATAGATAAGCTTACGGAGTTATTCGGTAGATGGGGACTTCCCAAACAGATTGTGAGCGACAATGGGCCCCCATATACGAGCGAAATATTTGCGGCTTTCAATAAAAGTAGGGGAATTGAGCATATTTTTGCCCCACCATTCCACCCTGCCTCAAATGGCGCTGCGGAAAATGCGGTGAAAACGTTAAAAAGGGTAATTAAAAAAGCAGTGCATGAGAAAGTGGACGTCAACAGAGCACTAAATACGTTCCTTTTATACTATAGGAATACTGAGCACACCTCCACCGGGGAGTGCCCAGCGGTCCTCATGTTAGGCAGGAGATTGCGCACGCGGTTAGACGCCGTGCGTCCCGACCGCGAGGCGCGGGTGCAGCGCGCGCAGCAGCGGCAGGTCAGGGACGCGGCCGGCGCGGAAAGGGTCATCGAACCCGGGGAAGACGTCTGGTACCGCCAATATCTTAAGGGGGAAAAATGGTTACCAGGCCAGGTGGAGAGTATGTTAGGTCCCTCAAATTTTAAAGTAATAGGTCAGGGGGGGAATCAGGTACATCGTCACGTCGATCAGCTAAAACGGAGAAGCAGGAGTTCGCTTGTCTGTCCAATCACTGACCGTCCCGTGACAGACGGTGCGGGAATCACCACTAGCCCAATCGCTGAGACCCCAGCGGTGACCGTGGAATGTAGCCGGTCGGAGCGGGCGGCGACGGCTAGTCCGGAGGAGCGCAATGCTACGCCGAAACCTTGTGAACCTTCTCCGGAGCTCCCAGCCGAAATAAATACCCCTAAGGGTAGGCCGCCTAGGTTGTGTAGATTAAAGAAACCTAGTTATAGGCCATAATTCATAATCAATATGTATATTAGTATATCTTAGCCTGTATAACATGTGTATCACGTTTACCTAGATAACTTCAGATTGGTTACATTGTAATTTGGTTAGATGTGTAGTAAAACTAAATTCTAATTTATATGTATGTGTAACAATGGGTAGCTCCAGTAGTTCCATGATTAGTGTGGAGGAATGTAGTGTATGGAGGTTCCTACCTACCCGCAATTCATTGTTATGATTTCGAATGTGTCATGTGACGGGAATTGTAAGTACCTCAGTTCAAATAAACCTTTGCTAACCGACAGCCGAGTTTGCTTGCTCATTCTCCGGACCCAGTATTTCTCAGGTTGGTTGGCTGTTTTGTTGTTGTTTGTAATATCGAGAGCTCATTTCCCGTTAATAATAATAGAACTTTAGACTTATATCAAATCTAAATTATTTATTAACTGATGTATGCATGCAAGTTCATGGTACAGGCCATAAATTAAAAAGTTGTGTCACTATGCGCAGTCTTTATGAAAAAAATTACATACCGCTTAAATAGATTACAGCTCTTCTAAAAAATGATTTGAAACAAGAAATTATTCGATTATTATAATAAACATCAAAATAGTTTAACGCTGAAAAAGCAGTTTAGAAAAGTGCCCACATCAATACTGCTTCATCAAACAGTACTGTTTAGCCAGTATCAACTACTTTGCAGTCTTAGCATTTTCACGCATTTTGCTAGCCGTGTAAGAAATTAAGATTAGTAGAAAAGGAATATTTAGATTTTTCGTCTATTCGATTCACCCTACCAGGGTTTATTCGATAGAATATTATTATGCCGGCACCATAAAAAGCGCAAAATCTTCGCTTGCCGCTGGAGCTCAGAGTATTATATGAAATCGCAGAGTTTTAAAAGGAACGAAGCGAGGATATCTGTTGTCGCACTACACTCACCGCTTGAACATGAGGTTTTTGGCGAAGTCGTAGAACTCTAGGTCGAACGAGTTGAGTCGCTTGATGAGCGCTAACTGCGCCGGAGTGAGCGAGTCGGGGATGTCTTTTGACACACTACATCTAAGCAAAGCACCAGTTGAACTCGTAGTATTTGAAGAAATTGTAGTGCTCTGTATGGAACAGAGGGAAGATGTCTGTTGTCACGCTACACTACACTCACCGCTTGAACATGAGGTTTTTGGCGAAGTCGTAGAGCTCTAGGTCGAGCGAGTTGAGCCGCTTGATGAGCGCTACCTGCGCCGGAGTGAGCGAAGCGAGCGTCGAGCCCGACACGGTCACATTGTGTTGCGTGAACGGCACCGCAAACAGTAGGTTGAACGTCTCCTCGAACACGTACTGGGATATCTGTTGGAGACAAATAATACTAGTAAATGTAGGGTCAAACTCATGGATCACCGCTCGTACAGTAGACTAAAATCGTGGACCTTTTCGATTGGGTTCCAAATTCAACCGTATCAGCTGAATTTTTAACCCAATCGAAAAGGTTTCTACATTCAAGATGGCGGAGACAGAGAGTTTAGTTTTCGTATCGAAACCTGTCCGATTGGATTTCGAAAACAACGTTCGACAATTCCGCCTTTGATCATAGCGTTTGGCAAAGTGCACAAAGTTTTAGTTTTTACTTTTGTAATATCTGTTTCATACAATGGAGTGACGATACGAGCGAGAAGTTCGCTTGGTGGTAAGCATGGTGGTCTTCCCATAACAGTAGCAATGCCACAGTTGTGAATTAGCGAACAAAATCCTACGCCACACTCCACTGCGCTCGGCGGATCCAGAGGGGGGGGTTATGGGGGTCATGACCCCCCCTGGGCTGGGTGCAGGTCGACCACTGATATTTTTTCTAGTTGTAATCGAATTGGAGACTCCGTACTAGACCTCGACTCGACTCTATGACCCCCCCTGACTTAAAAGCTGGATCCGCCCTTGCTCGTCACCCTGAGACATTAGATGTCAAATCTCTTCATGCGCAGTAATTTATCTGGTACCATAGCCCTTCAATCCGAAACAAAGTAATTACACAAGTGAACTATGTATGATTTTAATTACACTAGTCCCAGTAAGCTTAAAAAAACAAAATCTTATTTTCCAGTCAAATAAAACAAATCACTAGGAGTTTTGGCGGGAACACGGAAAAAACATGTCGCTGCATTCTATTATTTTCTCAAACATGTGTTTTATCGCGAATTAATGATTAAAAATAGTGTTGTTTTATTGATTGGGTGTTAAATTACATGCACGAGTGTGGGCAAGTGGTATAATGTGATGAAACCGTAAAACGTGTCTTTTCTTGTTGTTTTCAAAACTCCGTAAACACCCATAGTAAAGTCGCCACAACTTTACTAGGGCATGACTTAGACTCGACTAATTACGTGTGACTGACTGTGCAAATCACAGTCAGTGACACATATATATAACTTCATACTAAAATATGAAAATGCATATCACTTGACACTGGCTGAATACAAACCTGCGAAGCAAAAACTAAGAAAAAAAAACTCCCCAAAACAGGAAACATGACAGAAATAAACTACATGTCAACCCAAGACGTGTAGAACAAATAACGTGAAAGATGGAGGAGAAGTAGACGTGTCAAGTGGTGTCCAGGGATTAAGGCTGTTGTCTCTAGTTGTGAGTCCCTCCACCTCATCGCGACCCCACGGGCTAAGTGGATGGATATCTCGACGCGGGCAGAGAATACTAATTCTGCTACCTAGGGACACGATAATTATAGTACGGGTAAGCAATTACTTTCCAGACTGACTTAGCAATAGCTTGGCTACCTATACGACCCTAGACCTCGAAATTAATATTGGATTTTGATCATTATCGATCACTGTGTTGTTTTTGATCATTATGTGGTCTTGATCGTTGTGGTTACAAGATAATTTGTTGAAAATAAGATATTATTAAGATATTTTTATAATTATTTCATTTAATTGAATGTATTTTTTTTTGTGACAGGTAGGAAATGAAATGAAATTTTACGCGTAACTTTTGTGTTATCAATAAATTATTGTATTTTATTATTGTAATGTATACTAAACTAAATACCTTTATGAATTTCATCCAGCATGAAAAATGTGTTTGCTTATTAATTTGTCTACTACATTAATGGTCATTAATAGACTAGACTTGTTATCTTAAGGTCTTGGGTTCAAACTCCGGGCCCTTACCAATGAGCTCTTTGGAGTTTATGTACGGAATTTCAATTCAGTAGCTTTTCGGTGAAAGAAAATATCGTGAGGAAAAATTCAATGGCGTATACTAATACACCAACCCGCAACTGGGCCAGAGTGATGGATAGACTAATCTCCCTTCGATGGTAGGCCATGTCCAGCAGGGGAATATTAACAGGCTTAAAATGCATGTCTACTATAACTGCCTAAACTCATAAAAGGCGAGCGTGACTGCATCTTCGCTTATCAGGCGAATTCGCGGCCAAAAGAAATAAAAAAATATCACCATCTATGAGAAAATAAGTAAGTGCAACATAAGAATAGTCACTCGTCAGCTAGAAGACGTCCACTGTTGGACGAAGGCCTCTCCCAATAGGGAGGGGTTGCCATAATCCCCACGCTTGGCAGACGGCTTGGGGAATAGTGAGAATAGTATGTTTATATCAGTCTCACTACTTGAGAAAGATACACTGAGTTTATTTATAATAAGTAAAATCCGAATTTGAGTAAACAATTACGAACGAAGGCAGAATGCATTACGCGAGTTTTCAATTATTTTTTTTATATACTCGCGCTCTTTTCTTTATCAAACAGCCTGTTACGTGTTCATACAATGTTCGTGATTGATATCTTTGGTGATTGGAACTTTTACTAACAATATCTACCATACCAAATTCAAATCACTTTAAGTCCCTTGGGCAAAAAGCGCTATTTTTTCCCTGTTCACGAGGAACAAAAAGTGTGATAAAAATTAAAGTGTCCACCTCTGGATCAACACTATTTTAAGCTCGAGTGGCGTACTTTGAATCCAGAGCGCAGCGAGGGATTCAAAGAAACACTCTCGCCTTAAAAATAGTTGTTTGCTCACTTGGTAAACAATCTACTATTGTGACATAATTTCGACTCAATATTTTTGTCTTGTGCCATCACAATGATCAGAATTTCACGATCCCGCTGAGAAACATAAATTTTCATTCAGCAACACTGACCTTGCAATGTTCCGAGTCACGTACGCTTGTCGAGCTTTATTTACACTTCACCTCGTAAGTCACCCCACAACAAATAACAAGCCAACAGGCGCACAGGCTAGGAGGATGGGTATCTGCGAGCCGCGAGACGAGAATACTAATCCGGTCCGTGCAGACCTGGTAATAAAGGGGTTGGATACAGGAATGCAATTACACCATAGAGTGGACACGTCACATTACGTCAGAGGTTAATGTCATTCATTGGAGGCTTTAATTTATACGTTAATTATTATGCATAGGCTCGTAATGGTTAGCTACGAGTGGTCAAACGAATGAATTCAAATAAGATAGAGTATAATTTATTTTTAGCGTCGTAATTAGCAACAAGGTACTATATTAGTCTAAAAAATCTCACTGCTGTACATAGGACAATCCTCGAAGGCGTTTGGGTCTGGGCTTGGCCATTGTGGATCGACTCCACCACACTGGCCCAGTGCGGGTTAGAGGATTCATATTAAACACAATTGAATTAGAACGAAAAGCCAGTGATATGAATTTTGAAAAACACATTATAACGAACTAGGATCGAACCCATGACTGCACGATTACGAAGTGCGTCCTCTCCTAATGGGCTACGTACGGCAAAGCGAAAAGGTCTTGGACTCTCTTTAAAGCGATAAACATATTATATAGTTCAGCGAAATTTGATGGTTTTCTTTCAATACTTTAATTAAATTTAAAGATAAGTAGCTATCTTCTTATGTAGATATTACTTACTGAGCTGAAATTAGAGTTTGGAAACAACATTTTCAGGTTGCAATATATTATATCAACTCACTGGACTTATATATATTAGTTCAGTGAGTTGATTTAATATATTCTAAGACGCGCTTTATCTTGCCTTGAAAGGATAATGTCTGGAACTCATCATTCTGTATTCAAAGCCAGGAGAGTTCAGCTTTCACGTCACACTTATCGGTCAATTCAGATAAGATATAATACTTCCTTTGGAAAGATGTAAAACTCTACCGCACTAATGGAAAGGTTACCGCACGAATTTTCCCATATAAATCTGTATGACAGGGCTTCGCTTAAAACCGGCACCGATAGCCATTACCCCCACATAAAGCAGACAAATCCACGCGTCGGCGATGGACGGGCCGCGACCACAGTGCGTCGTTTGCAGAGACATAAGTTTGCGGATTTCCTTTGCTTGACATTTGTACAAGCCAATCTAAGCGAATGTACCCAATGCAGTGGCGGATTTACCAGCAGGCTGGGTAGGCTGGAGCCTAGAGCGGCATATTTTAGGGGCGGCAAATTTGGGCCTACATTTATACTAAAAAGACTAAGTATATCATTTATCGTTGGAATAAAAATAATCTAGAAACTGACACATCGATCCCCAATTTACACTCATGCTAATTACAGGAAAAAGAAAGATGATACAATTGAGACAATAGTGCACTAATCATTATGTTACAATTTAAGTGACAAAAAATATAATTGTGAACTAGAGGGGTATCGATAGAGGTCGGTATGGACGGCTAAATAATAGCTTACTGACGGCAAATGTGTAAATCCTCCAGTGACCCAATGCAAGGTAACCGGAGTGAGATATATTATGATATAGTTAACATAGAATATAATAGCTAATAGCTTCGGAATTGGGACTTCACTTACGTAAAAATGAATGGCATGTGAGTTAAGAGCTAATTATAATTAGCTCCTCTTAACTCACCAAAACAAAAATTCAAAAAAAAAATCAAAAAGAAAAAAAAAACAAAAAAAAAAATATATATAAAAAAAAACAGCAAGTTATAACTTGCTGAATTTTGGCTCCAACGTGAAACGATCTTGGCATTTTACTTGTTTTCCTCAATTTGTGTTTTTTTAAATATTAATAAGTAGGTGTAAGCAAGTTGCCGGGTGAAATGTAGTGAAACGTGGCTTTGCGTGTTGTTTCTATAACTTCATAGAAGCCTCGATATGTAAACACTTCCCACTTGTGTTGTAATTTACCTACTGACATGTCCGAGCGTAGCAAGTCACAGTCAAGACCGTGACGTACAACAAGCGTATCAAGCTTGGCTTTGACTGTGACTCGTTTAACAATATTTACATTAAGACTTGATTTGAAATACTTGACTATTTGATACACCGGCAAATGCATAATCCGCTCAGGAAAAATAAATACATAGCATACAATAATTCTCTACCGCTCGATTTCACACCAATATCACACAACACACTTGATTTTTATCACGTGTTATGCAAACCTCTCTCAAAACAATGTGAGTTCAGGTACTGTCATTGATTATTCGATGGTATGAATATTCATAGAACAAAGAGTGGTTGCAGACGCTGGAGCGGACGGATCGCCGACAAATGGCGTCGCAGATACGAACAATGATTCCACTGCAAATAATGGCCTGGCTTATCCGCACGGTCAATACCTTATCGGTGAAATGTTAATGCCTAGAGATTTACTTAGGTCATACATTATGTATATGTCGCAGGGAGATGGTAAAAACGGAGACGGAAACGGAAAAACCGAAAAAAAACTAAAGCGGATGATCAAATGCCCGGCATTAGATCGTCAAAATTGAAATTACATTTTGTCATTGCTGCAAACAAATATAGTGATTTGATCAAATCCCTAAACGAATCTAGTGATTTTATCAAATTGACATATTATTTTTATAACCTGAACCTAACTGCTACAAAATAAGGGTACAAAGTCATGTACACGGATTATTTGATCAAATCACTAGATTGGTGTGGAGAAATTACAAGTTCGAGTTGCAAGTGTAACATCTCCCAGCATTTAATCAAATCTCTGATTTTACCACATCCCTGCGACATATATAAACGCAAGGGAGTCTTCAATGGCTCATCTGGAATTAAATTGCCCACTTAACATATTTTACCCGCAAATAATATCAAGGCACTAATTTGTAGCTTTTATAGGCATTCGGAGTCGGCGAAATATATTGAGAATATCTTACCTTTTGACCTTACGATATGCGTTTAAATGTAACTTCCCTGAGAACGTGACTTTAAATATTTGAGTTCAATTTAAATAAGTGCTGCATTTAAAATCAGTTGCATCGGATGTCGTTTGTTAAAGCGATAACTTTACTTGCCGACCTGTGCTTGCTGAGAAGACAAGTTTCTAGCGTGTGTGTGTTCAGTGAATTTCTAATGGTATGCAGCGACAATGATAAAATTAATGGACGGGAAATAAACGCACGGATTTTGAAGACTATAATTATATTGAGCGCCAGCTTTCCACACGCGTCTTTGCGACATGCGAGCCGTACTATACAACAATACAAATAAATCCAAATTATGCTTTCGTATGCATTCCCCCAGTGTAAGAACACTACTAATAATCGCAATAAAAAATTAGGGATCATATTCCTTAAGTAAATACACATTATTCACTGTATTTTGTCACGCCGGTCGGCCCCGAAAACTTTCAACTCGAACTGCATAATCGCTTCCAGAGCCTCGCCGAATGCGAAACTGTGGACTAGATCAACAATGGGTTTGTGGAAACTGTCCAGGCAGTGGGGTCCTAGTTCTTTAAGGCCCCACGCCGGAAGAAGCCTCAAAAGCTCTCAGACAGAACTCTAAACCTGATGGAAGACCGGACAGAAATAAGACTGCTGACTGATGAGACTGATCTTCAGCTGATATGTCGGAATATGGTAAGCTTAATAGACGAATTTCGAAATCTTTGCGACACGACTTGCGTTCCTATAATACTTTATGTATTAAGGACGCAATTGAGCGGAACCAGGGCCTGAAAGTGTTCGCAAGGAATTCGTCTATTGGGCAAAGCCAAATGACGAAGCTGAAAATCGAAGGCAGTATCATTTCGTCAAAGTCACAGATTCTGAGAGAGCTCGAGAGGTTTTATGGACAGTTGTACACCTCAACACGGCAACCCATTGTCAGTAATGCTCGGGACACATGAGCTAAACTGACCCGACACTACACTGAGGACATCCCAGACGTCAGCCTGTACGAGATTAGAATGGCTCTTAGACAGCTTAAGAATAACAAGGCGCTAGGTGAGGACGGAATAACGACAGAACTACTGAGAGCGGGTGGTAAACCGGTACTTTTAGTCCTCCAGAAGTTATTCGATTCCGTCATTCACGAAGGTACTACGCCTGAAGCATGGCACAGGAGTGTGGTGGTGCTATTCTTCAAGAAAGGAGATAACACCTTATTGAAGAACTATAGGCCCATCTCATTCCTGAGCCATGTGTACAAGCTGTTCCCGAGAGCCATTATGAACCGTCTCGAACGCAGGTTTGATGACTTCCAGCCTCCCGAACAAGCCGGTTTCCGTAAAGGCTTTGGCACACCATAGACCACATCCACACGCTTCGCCAGATTATATAGAAGACTGAGGAGTATAATCGGCCGTTATGTCTAGCGTTTGTGGACTATGAAAAAGGACTATGAATCGAGACCTGGGCGGTGTTGCAGTCCCTCCAGCGATGTCATATCGACTATAGGTATATCGAAGCGCTGAAGTGTTTGTATAGAAACGCCACAATGCCAATCCGGTTGCAGGACGAGAGCACGAAACCAATCCAATTGCAGAAAGGCGTGAGACAGGGAGACGTTAATTCTCCGAAACTGATCACGAACGCATTGGAGGACGTTTTCAAGCTCTTGGACTAGAACGGATTCGGCATCAACATTAATGGCGAATACATCACTCACCTTCGCTTTGCCGGTGATATTGTCACCATGGCAGAGTCGCTGAAGGACCTCAATACTATGCTCAGCGACCTCAGTAATGTTTCCCAACACGTGGGTCTTAAAATAAACATGGACAAGACAAAGATCATGTCCAATGTCCATGTTGTGCCCGTACCGGTTGTCGTTGGGAACGATACTCTCGAAGTTGTTGACCACTACAACTACCTTGGACAGATTGTTCAGTTAGGTAGGTCCAACTTCGACAAAAAGGTCGCCCGAAGAATCCAACTCGGACTTATTACGCAATTTTGGAAATTGCGTAATATCTTCTCGTCCAAAATCCCTCAGTGTCTGAAGACAAGGGTCTACGACCAGTGTGTGTTGACATATGGAACAGAAACGTGGTCTTTAACTGCTGGCCTTTTGGAGAAACTCAGAGTCACGCAACGGGCAATGGAGAGAGCTATGCTCGGAGTTACTTTGCGCGATAGAATCCGGAACGAGGATATTCGCCAAAGAACCAAAGTTACCGACATAGCTCGCAAGGTTTGCAAGTTGAAGTGGCAATGGGCAGGCCACAGAAGAACTGACAACCGATAGGGAAGAAAGGTTCTTGAGTGGCGACAGCGAACCGGAAGACGCAGCGTAGGAAAGCCTCCCACTAGGTGGACCGACGACATTGTAAAAGTCGCGGGCAACCGGTGGATGCAAATGGCAGGTTGTCGTACAGTGTGGCGGTCTAAGGGGGCCTTCGTTCAGCAGTGGAAGTCCCCGGGCTGATGATGAATCGCCATTTTGAGGCGATCGTAATGTTACGAGACAGAGAGACTTCGAGAATCCTTCGTCAATGCTCCTCAATGTTCGAGATTCGAGAGCAATAGACAAATACTTGTGTTCTCTTTTTGTCATGCAGTAATTAGATTCGCTATCTTTATTTTCCGGCAAATGTAATATGCATACTTTTAGCTAGGTATACTTGATTGTGATGACTTATTTATTTTGAACGATTTGCAAGCGCTGGGCCCGTCCATTCCATTACACCGTCGCTGATGGTGTGTAGTTGGTATGTTAATTTGCTTCTGTGGCATTTATAGATCATTATAGTTGTATGGTAGGAATCGCCTGTACATTAGGAATCTTTAAAATAAAATATCCAATCACTACCATCATAATTATAAATATCTACATAATATTGAACAGATAATATTAATTACCGATGTATTTTTGAAGAACACATGGCACAGTGTAACCTATTTCCATTCCAAATCTGTTAAGCCGGTATGACGTGAATGCGTGAAACACAAAACAATACGTACAAACTCACACATAAAGCTTCGTAATCATAGTATTTCTCCATAATTTTCAGCCCATAATCGCCTGTGGCTGAGAAGCTCTGCTATATGCTCTGATATATGCTATTATGATCTTCTTGTACGTCTAACGATCCTGTGTCAATCTCATCCATGTTCGACTAATTAATAAGATTATGCTCGAAAAACTACAACTACTTTTGAACATGTCATTAAGCATTAGGCATTATTGCCAGTTATACAAGGTGTCCAAAAAGAGTATCGGGTATTTGTTTTTGCACCATATTCGAAACGGGGCGACGAAAGGGAGCGGGGAGGGGTTCGTGGCTTCCGCCATTTTGTGGAGTTTTAGTCACGATGGAACAGTAACGCATCGCGCATTTTGCGTACTAGCGTATTATCGTAATGGTGATTCAATAGTGACTGCTCAACGTCTGTATCGTGCGGAATATCGTACACGCCACGCGCCAAGTAACGATAGCATTAGGAAATGGATCAGGATGTTCGAGAATACAGGTGCGACAGTTAAAATTCAAAATCCGAGACGAACGCATGAACGACCCCTGCACAGCCCAAAGGTCGTTGTTTGGGCCGCTATGTCTGCTAAAGGCATAATTGGTCCTTATTTTCATAAAGATCAACGAGGCCGAGCAATCAATGTGAATGTACAACCGCTAAGCAGTAGTAATGCTTGCATTACTGTATTTCGGTTCGAAAGGCAATGTTACCAGAGAAACTACTGGTCATAAAGAGATTTGACATCTAAAATCTCAGGGTGACGAGCGCAGTGCAGTGCGATGCAAGATTTTGTTCGCAAGTTTACAGTTCCGGCACTGCTAGGGCAAACATGATACTTACCAAAGGGCGAACGTCTCACTTATCTCGACACTCCAATGCATAAAAAAACATATTCACACAATAGCATCTATAGGTACCCCAATCTAGGGATCTAGGGACAAACTGTTCACAATACTCAAATTCTAAAGATACATAATAGGCATTAAAAAAAATACAACCGACTTCAACTTCGAATACCTGGAAGTAGACGTGTGTAACTCAGCTCTGAACCGGTTCAAATATACAGATCACTAGAGAAGTTTGACTCGCCGAGTCACAGCTCAATCCAAAGCGCGGTTCACACGCAGCTCGCGGCTCAGCTGGTCGGATTCACGATATTATCACTTTTAGCGCATTACGGAACGCAGCAACAGAAGAGCGGTTGAACCGATTTTAGCCGAGCGACGAAGTGAGCGCGACGCGATGCCGAGTATGCACCGCCCGCGCCAATGTAAACCACTCTGGAGTCGGTTCGCCACAGATTGAATGAATCTTCTGAGGCATAACGAAGTATTTAGAGCGGAATGAGCTGATCTGTGAGTCGGTTCAAGAATTCAGCTCATTTGAATGAACCGTGATCTGAACCGCAGCTCACGAATATCTGTTGAGTTACCCATAGCTACCTGGAAGACATCATCATATTCATAAACTACTGAACCGACTAACTGATTTCGATTAAATTTATATGGGACCACCTCTGAAGTTTTACCTACCAAACAGCATTTATTTAGTATATATATAAACAGTATTTATCATCAAATTCAGTTTATAATTGGCCGAGTAATCGCGTAACATACATACCAAAAAAAATACCATATAGACGAATTCAGAACCTGCTTTTTTTAAGTCGGTTGTAAACGTGGCGACAGTTCCTGTTCCAATTAGTAATGGTGTTATTTCCTCACCTTCTGGAACTCAGTGAGTCCGAAGTAGGCCATGGCGGCGAGGTTCCGCTTGGCGGAGGCGAGCAGCACGCGGTCGGTGTCGGCGGAGCGGTGCCGCAGCGTGCCGTTGTAGCACCCCACCAGCGCCAGGTCCGCCAGCATGCGCGTCTGCCGGTTGTTGGCCAGGTTCCACGGACACGCCGTGAACTCCTCCAGAGACACGCCGCGCCACGTCTCGCCCGTGTAGCAAGCCGGTACCTCCGCCGCTGCATAAATAAACACATTGGTCAGCTCATAATATCATCATAAATATGATTAAACTATTTCTAATGGTGGTCTGTTTGGACCTGGGTATGCCTTAAACTGCAACCAGACCCATCGGAGGACGGGCAGCAGCGTCCTCTTGGTTAACGGTGGTGAGCATTCTGCGATCCCCAAGCCGCCTGCCAAGCGTGGGGATTATGGCAACACCCTTCTATAAAGAGGGAGGCCTTCGTCCAGCAGTGGATGTTTTATGGCTGACGACGATGCCTTAAGCAACAGCCGTGGTAGCTGTGGTAGCCTAATCGGGAGATCGCATGACTTGTAATCGCGAGGTCGCGGGTCAAACCCAGGCTCGTACCAATGAGCTCTTTGGAGTTTATGTACGGATACTCATACCACTGGCTTTTCGATGAAGGAAAACATCGTGAGGAAACCTGCATACGTCCGGCGTAATGGCGTATGTGAATTCACCAACCGCAACTGGGCCAGCGTGGTGAATGTGGCCCATTCGCCTTTCGAGGGTAGGCCTAAGACCAGCAGAGGACAGTAAAAAAAAAGGTGATTATAAGTAAGTATCAAACGGGAGCTATTACTAAGCCTTAAGTCGCCTGACTAGTCGTCCGTGACAACTTTAAAGAACTGTATCTTTTAACCGTAAGTTGGTCAAAATATTCACAAAATATTAGTTACTAGCTTCGTCCCGCGGTTTTACCCGCGTGATGACGAAACACAATGATAATGATAAAATATAGCAAAAATGTTATTCCGGGAAATAAAGAAAGTTTGTCGGTATGTGTGTGTATGCGTGTGTGATTGTTACCTCTTCACGTCAAAACAGATGAATGGATTTGGATGAAACTCAGAATGAAGATAGTTTATTTTGCGGAATAACAGGCTACGTTTTATCATCATCACGCGGGTGAAACCGCGGGCCGCAGCTAGTGAATAAATAATAACGAAAGTAGACCACCTAGAAACCGAACAAACGGTTTATTTTCCCTGCGCAAATATGTGCTATACCTAAATCCATAAATTTTTAATCAATGTAATTGGGTAAACACTTTACCGACCACAATAATTCGTCTCTTTATATACGAACGAACTACTTAACAAATAAACATCGATTTAATCGATTTACGTTAATAGAACTACCGTCTCGATTATCGGCTTTAGCTATAAAGAAAAAATATTATAGTCACGCGATGTAGCACCGTTGAAAATAAATTTTCCATATTTGTAATTTATAATTAATGTTAATAGGTAACTGACGTTTTGTGTAAAAGGAATTCAGTCACGCATCTTTTGCTTTCTCTACGTAACGGATCCCCACAAAATGTGTGTAGTGTGTCTGAAGGTGTTTATGATACGTGTGAGGGTGTGTGTGCAATTGTGTTCGTTTATGTGTATAGGTGTGTGTATTTGTAGTCAAAGAGAGATAGAGATTTTCATGGGTGCTCTTGGAAATTGGTGCTCAAACGGGAATACCCCTCATTTGTTACTATAAAGTAAAAAAAAAGTTTAAAAAAAAAACATTTTAGTTCAAAAACATTTTTACATAATTTTGCTGCCATAGCCACCTAAATAGGTGTGGGAATTGTGTTCGTTTATGTGTATAGGTGTGTGTATTTGTAGTCAAAGAGAGATAGAGATTTTCATGGGTGCTCTTGGAAATTGGTGCTCAAACGGGAATACCCCTCATTTGTTACTATAAAGTAAAAAAAAAGTTAAGAAAAAAATCATTTTAGTTCAGAAACATTTTTACGTAATTTTGCTGCCATAGCTACCTAACTAGGTGTGGCAACACCTGTATTTTGGTGGGTAGCCTTCCCATCCTTGCACGACTATAAGGTTAGAATGATTTTAGATAGAAAAAGTTAATAAACAGAGCTAATTATGTAATAGTAAGCAAAAAACTATAGATGATATGGTGATGACTCTCGATACTATTTCATTTATCTTTCTAAAATATTTTAATACATTTGCGTCTTACATTCACAACCAAACCATATATCACATTCTAAGATAAGAAGAAAAGTATAATAAACTTCGAGTCGCGTTTCAACAAGATTTCCGCGAAGCTCAAAGCTTAAAAGTTATTGGAAATCGCACTCCCGGTTACTAGAAGAATCTAATAAAGTCGAGAGAACCAGCGCACGACATCAAACGGCTTTCGAAGCTCGCACCGTATGGAAGTGAAGAAAACATTAATTCAGCCTTTTCCTACACAAATAAAACAAATGCCTTGACATGCTCAGGAGCTTAAGTCCGGGATACACGAGTCTAGTTTTTAAAGCCAGGGTAGCAAAATAGTGATAGAAAGCTAGCGAGCTAGAAGCATTGGCTTCGTAGTAATGAAGCTAGTTCTGTTTACACGTAAACTTGCGTAAGCTTGCTAGCTTACTATCACTATCTTGCTATCCTGACTTGAAAAACTAGCCTCGTGTATCCCGGGCATTAGTTCAGAGAAAGAAGGCTCAGGAGCACAGTAGGTGCGCGTTAACGTGACGCCCGGTCTTTCAAAAATGTCTTTGTTTTGTGAGCATTAAAGTTACGTGACATAGGACGAAGTAGAATAATCTACTTGAATAACCCAAAACTTGAAATAATCAAATATGAACACTGGCAAAATGCAGAAAGTGCGATGCCATATTTGTCAAATGTCAAAAAAAACGTACAATACGAAGTTTTGGCGGGAACGCGATAACAAAATTATGTCGTATGTGTAAATTGGTTGTATTATTTTCCGAAAACAGTGTTTTTTTGGTGTTAACGTATAAAATAAAAATAGCGGCGTTTTATTCATTATTCAGGTGCCGAATTTGCTCGCATGTGTGTGGACATGTCATAACTAATACAAGTGGTGAAAAAGAGAGTGAGTGAGTGAGTGGGGGGAATGGTGATGAGTGGTGAAGTGGTGTCGTAATATTATACCTGTCTTTTCGGGTTGTTTCCAAAGGTTTTAAGGTTTCAAGGGTGAAGCAGCCACTATTTTACTGGAGCATGACTTGGATTTGATCATGTATTACTTCTAGTGACGTTGTCTGTATCTTTCGTGACTAAGACTTGTGACGTGATATCAAAAACCCGAAAATATTCAAACACTTGACATCAAATATTCAGAACACTTTAAGTGCGACGCGACGCCAAGAAAAAAATATCATAAGTCAAAGACATTTTAGAGTGAAACAGATCGAATAAAGCTCGTCTCGTCTTGCCAATTGGAGCATTCAATTGGATAATCTCGGGCACTCACTCTCACTTCTGCACAATAAGCAGTACATTTGAAGATATCGACCGCTGTTCATGATTCACGTACATGGCTACAGAAAAAATAATACTAGCCTTTTAAAAGCCTTTTTAAGTAGTAAATCTTCTGTATGTAGTAGGACTACATACAGAAGATTTACTACTTTAAAAAGGCTCATTGTAAACTCGTCCCAAACTTAATTCGCCACACATCAAAAAATAAGTGAAACTCGTCTCAGTCCTATTTTCAACCGACTTCAAAAAAGGAGGTTCTCAATTCGACTGTTTTTTTTGTATTTATGTTGCGCGATTACTCCGCCACTTATAAACTGATTTTGATGATTCTTTTTTGTTTGGTAGGTAATACTTTAGAGGTGGTCCCATATAAATTTTATCAAAATGGGTTCAGTAGTTTGGGTTTTAAATCAAAATTAGTAAAAAATATGAAGATGACATCCAGGTATTCGAAGTTGAAGTCGGTTGTATTTTTTTTAATAGCGTATTATTATATATTTAATTCGCCACAATTATTTTCAACTACTGTAAACCTGCCACACTGGTATTTTCCGTACGGACTGCAGAAAAATCAAACAAGAAGTATTAAAATAGTAAGTTTTTTTTTATAAATGCGTTTAAACGTAGATATACCTATACCTACAAATTCATATCCAGGGCAAGGTAATTTGTTCTCTATTTGACTGCCTTACAGCTCGGTTGGTAGAATGTCTGCCTTCAGAGCTGTAGGGCGTGGGTTCGATCCCCACCCATGACAAACATTTATGTGACGAACATAGATGTTTGTTCTGTGTCTGGGTGTAGTATAATACTATAAGTACGTTCTTACAAAAAGAAAAGTATTCTATCAGCTATCTGGTTTCCATATTACAAGCTTTGCTTAGATTGGGGCTAGATGGCGCTGTGTGAAAAATGTCCACTGATATTTATTTCCACCGATACATATTTTTAAATGACCGTTGATATTCCACTGTAGCACTTGGCTCGTTGACATCACGTGGATTTCGGTATATTCCCACATTTAAAATAAGTTCAATATTGCTATAAGCCCGCCTTAAGAAAGAAGTAAGAAACGCTCTATTACGCGAGTCGCGCGTTATAGTAGCGCTCGTGGCGTAGCTTGTATAGGTGATTCTAAACGATCACCGATGTTAAGCAACAGACGGTCCGGTCAGTCTTCGGATGGGTGACCGTGAGTGGCATTTATTTCTGAGCGCTATCGTAGGTCGGATGACACGTTAAATTGTTGGTCTCGTTTGTTAGTTCTAGTTTCTATAACAACAACCGTCAGCCATGTCAGAGGCCTTCGGGCGGTACATTAAATCTGACACTAGGGCTGGCCACTCAGCCTATATGAACTTACTTACTTATTTACTTACGCGAGTCGGAAAATCCTATAATCGTATACAATATCTAGACCGTACAAACAAACAAAGAATTAATTACATCATACTGTCGTAAAGTAAAATAAAAGATATTCAAATAGAAACAGTGGATATTAAAATGAATAGGACACCAATGCTTAGGACATATTTCGTAACAAAGCGGTCTCTGGTCTCTAACGTCCTTTGCAATTGTAATAACAATCTTGGTTTACAAAACTTACACAATCAGTAAGGAACAACCCAATAAAAGCATTCATATTCATTATAAGCCAGGAGTCGTCCACTGCTAGACGAAGGCCTCCCCCTTAATAGGGAGGAGTTGCCATAATCCCCACGCTTGGCAGGCGGCTTGCAGATCGCAGAATGCTCAGAGGACGATGCTGCCCGTCCTCTTCTGGTACTGGATGCAGTTTTAACACATACCTTATTACCCAGGTCCAACAAAAGCATTACATGTAGGTAAACATATTACTAACAAAAATAAAACAAAAGACAATCATTATTTAAAGAAAAAATTTAAAAGCATAGATAATACGGGTCCAAGTGGACTCGAGGGGCTGGACACGCGTGTGGTGTAACTCAAAACTGGTATCAGTTGTTATTTCGCCATCGCATCTGGACACGATATAATAGGGTAGATGACTGATGTTTATATCGTTGAAACCAATAGCTTATTGCAGAATTTAAGTAAATATAGTATGTTTATTGAAAAAATAATTTAAATCGGTTAATAATGTTCTGATATATGAGCGTTTAAAGTTTTTGTTAGAGACAACTCTGTCCCTTTCCACAAAACAAAAAATGACGTCACGCCTTACTTGTCAGAATAGAATTTATACGGCGTACAGAGACGTGACGTCACGATTTGCTGTTTCTTCTCTCTGTCTAGCACGATATTAAAATGCTTATAATTTGCTTATTTTTGATCTGATTTTCATTTTCTTTTTATTAATCAGCTATGTTTATGGGCCACATTTTAATAGGACAATAAAAAAATCAGTTTATCTAGCCTATTTTCATGCGTGTCCAGATTACAATGGTTAAAAACATATTAAAAAGATAACGTTGTGCATTTATTTTTGCCAGGTACCGGCCCCAACTCAGCATGGTACCGGTTGCAAGCAACCGGCGCTGGTCTTCCGTCGGACACACAACTCACAATCTAGCTTCAAATACATAAAAAGTTTTTTCAAGTCATTACAATGATATTATAACAGGGTTAGTTCTAATCAGTTAGCATCCTTTTAAGGGCATATTCTATACATCAAAACAAACAACTTATACTATCGGGCCAACATTAAATCGAAAAAAAAAACCAGCTGTTCCATTAATTTTGCCCAAGGTCGATGAACTTTATGTATGGAACAGCTGATAATTTTTTGGCGATTTCGATGTTGGCTCGATAGTAAAAGTTGTTTGTTTTGATGTACCGAATATGCCCCTAAAAGGACGCTAACTGATTAGAACTAACCCTGTATATGTATAAGGAGGGAGATAAATGTCATATCGCGCCCTCAAATGGCCCCGTGAAGACGGCCCCAGGGACTGTCTCGCCTGTCTGCGCTCACTAAGCAAGACGCGCGCTATCCCTTTTTCTCTCGTAAAAGTGCTATCTACATCGCAACTCGTAAACATGACGGCACGGGCGTCATTATCAAACGTTGTTTTATTACGCGATGGCGCATCTTTCGTAATCTTTGAGTCATTAGCTTTTTTATATCCGTCGCAAATATATCAGAAAGCAATTCATCACCGCTCTTATCTCTAATGGTTGATCTTCATACGAGGCTGAATTCTTGTGGACAGAATACTTAGAGGTACAAATTACTGTGTGCCTGTTTTTTGGATTTGAATTTGGACGTTTCAATAATTCAATATACCTACATAATTATTATTTATTTACGATTTGAAAAGAAACAGTTACTATTACCTACCCGAGGGAATTGACCGAGCGAAGCTTAAGTCTCCAAGTCCACTGGACTTTGCAATGGAATGCTGCGAGTGAATCATTTTCGAAATTATTCCATAACTTAGTCTCATCAAAGATAATATAATACTAGACTAGGTCTCACGAAAGTATCGTGGAATAAAATATAGTGTTTGTTCCACCACAGGATGTCTGCTTTGAGAGCTGTAGGGCGTGGGTTCGAATCCCGCCCAGGACAAACATTTATGGCACAAACATAATATAGATGTTTGTTCTGTGTCTGGGTGTTTTATAATATAAGTACCTATGTATATCCAAAAAAAGTACATATTTAACTATTCAATCAGTTACCTGGTTCTCACATTGCAAGCTTTGCTTAGTTTGGGGCTAGATGGCGCTGTGTGAAACCAACATTTGCTATTTTCAACCGACTTCAAAAAAGGAGGTTCTCAATTCGATTGTATGTTTTTATTTTTAGAAAATATGAAGATGTCATCCAGGTAGTCGAAATTGAAGTCGGTTGTATTTAAAAAAATATATGTATTATATTTAAAAAAAAATTGGGTAACTCCCCCAAAAACGCAAACCTTAAAAATAGTCCACGTGTATTGATCGTTGGTATTTCTGTATGAGTAATATCACACGATGACAGCATGGTTTCTCTACTTCAGTGTAATGATTAAAATACGATAATTAGGTAAATGCACAGGGTTACGCAGAACGGTAGCACTAAGCCGAAAGGAGGTCATTATACTCACATTATAAACAACTGACACTATGGAGATAACCCTGAAATCGAGTAAACTGTCAGTTCCCAGCGAAATGAGATCTCGCGGTCTCCTTATCTTTCAAGCCCGTTTACCAATTCAGCTCATATCCAAACTTGATAATTTTATTTGCACGAACTACTTGCTTACAAAATTTCGTACAGCTCGGATCAACGGTTCGCAAGTTATCATCGAGCAAATATTCATACAATCGCCGACTCGTCCCCTTAAGGATGCATTGCCTGTCGGCTCGAACTCATCGGTGGGCGTGGCTAAAAAGCATGCTCTCTTCACCAAACAAAGTGTGGGAAAGGGAGAATGAAAGAGAAATTCGCGCGCATTTTTTTTATGTCGACCTTTGGGTCCAGGGGCCGTACTATGAACGCCTATACCGGGACCGAATACGCTCAGCTGCCGACGCTGCGCGACTGTGAATTTTATCGCCTCGCAATAAGGTTCGCGGTCGCGCAGTGTCGGCAGCTGAACCTATTCGGTCCCGCTATAAGCGCTTCACGGTACGGCCCCAGGGTTCGGTTGAAAAAACTACTGAATTAATTTATTCCAACTAAAGTTATTTGAAATGTTGATGAACTAAACTATGCCGCAATAAATATTTTAGAGTTTTTGTACTCCTTCATGTTATAAATTTACAACGAAAGTGGCGTTAAAATTGAGCTAAAATACAAGATGTTTCCTGGCTCATAACTTTCATGTTTAGTAAGTTTTTACTTTCTTATGTATTTACAATCCTACACAATAACGTGACAAATCGATATAATACTTAGTCTTGGGCCTACAAACTTACATAGTGGAGTAATATGACTTCCCCGTTTCTATGGAGTAGTGACCGGCTAGTTTACTCTTAAACACAGAGACCTTCGCTTCGATGGGTCAGTAAATCAGATGCTCCATACATGTCATAGAGTGAATAACATTTTCAGTGGGACATCTGTATTTTTTTCACTATTTCGGAGTCGGTTCCACATTAAAAGTCATTCACACAGATGGACAGTGAGCTCCATTCGGCTTAGTTCTACCGGTACGTAGTAGCCCCGTTTACACGTAACCGTTTAATGGTAAATTAGGTTATCGAGAACTGGTCCTGTAAGGTTTCGCGTTCGAAATTCGCTCTCATAATGACCTTTCAAGCGTGTAAGAAACGGTAGTAGTTAAGTATTAAAGTTATAATGAAATTCGCATTCGCAAAGTCCCTTTTCCGCGTAGTCACTGTTAACTTTTACGAGCCACTATACATAATGTTGCGCATAGATGTTTATCTTCAACTGTAAACGTGGTATTTGCATTAAATATACAAAACAAACTAAAGACCGCTCTTAACAATAAGCATTATTGTAGTTTTACAGCGCGACTCGAATAGAGACATCGCATTTCCTAGCTACATAATGCCCTTTGAAATAGGTACTCTTGAGCAAAGCTTGTAACAGATAATATTTACTACCCAAGGGGGAAAAGATTTTCTCAACAACTTACGAAACTATTTTCGCGATTACATTACCGTTATATTAATTAATTAATTATAATTATCGGTGGTCAATTTTTACACAGCGCCATCTTGCCACAAACGAAGCAAAATTTGTTATATGGAAGCCAGATAGCTGAGTGCCTAGTGCGAGTGTTACAAAATTATTCCGAAAACTTCACCATCGCGTGAACAAATTTTCTATTGATATTGTAGTAAAGTATACTCGAATTTACGCGTCGAACTGTCAAAATGCACGTTCGCACTCGCAAAACGCTTGAAACGACCAATCAGGAGCGCCAACGTTTTCACTTTTGAGTGAAGTTCTTGCTCGATGGTCGATAGCGACGACGTAAAAAAACTCACACTCACATATTCTGTTTGATATGTTTGACACTAGGTGGCGCTGCTCTTATTTCATACAAATTGTAGTTTACGTTAACGTGAACGAATACGTAAACGCTCTTGGAAAAACTGGCACTAGACACTCAGATAGAATACTTATGTATAACGGAGCGAGATCAATTTTTTGTCGAGTTATTCAGTCGATTTTTGTTTTGTCTGTGGTCGGCGAGATATTATTTAGAGCGGGTAACACCGAATGAGGTTGTGAGTGCCATGGCGTCTTGTGGCGGACTTGACTGGGTGGTGGTGACAGCCGCGGAAAGTTGTGCACACGTGCAAACTCATTGGCTCTAAAAATCAACTATTATTTAACCAATCCTTATTGAAATTGTGATTATTACTGTGGCAATAATCAAAGTGCCGTTTTATCGGCCTAGTGCTGTTGTTATTTCATTGCCACCGTAACTATTGATGACGGGCGTCCAGGGCCATCGAATCTGCCACCGGATATACCCTCCGAGATGTTAGAGACTCCGTCATATGCGTTTTTTTGTAAATATATACTTATAATACATACTACACCCAGACACAGAACAAACATCTATGTTCGTCACATAAATGTTTGCTCTGGGTGGGGATCGAACCTACGCCCTACTGCTCTGAAGGCAGACATGCTATCAACTGAGCTATAAGGCAGTCGAAGTCGTTATGTCAAGAGTTAAAACTTTAAGTTTTTTTATTCAATCGTTTAACGAGACGAGCGGGACGTTCGCCTGGTGGTAAGCGTCACACCTGCTCATAACAGTAGCAGTGCTAGAATTGTGAACTTGCGAAAACAATCCTGCGCCGCACTGTACTGCGCTCGTCACCCTGAGATATTAGATGTTTGCCTTTCAAACCGAAACACAGTAATGCTTGCACACTACTGCTTGGCGGTTGAATAACTGACAAAGTTGTGGTACTTCCCCAGGCGGACTCTATGCAGTAGAGTACTACCACTACTAAAGACTAATTAGCTGTAAATATTTTCAAACGGTAATTACGAATTGTAATTATCATTATTATTATCACCGTCATCGCCGCCATCACCGTTATAATTTTTCATCACAGTTATTTATTGAATAATGGGTTTGCGATGACCGCCACGCGCTGGCACGCCTAATGTTATATACACACACACACATTGTTGTGTGCTGTTTCACAGCTACCATCACCATCATCATCATCCCCGTTACCACCATCACCACATTTATTATCATCGTCATCATCCACAGCTTTTATTATCTTATCCTATGACTCACTGACGACGTCTCTGTGCTATGCGCTATTAAAAGAGAAGAAAAGGCCAAATAGTAAATTTTACCTGAAGCCGTGCGACCTTGACACCAGTGCCGGGAGCCCTTCCACGTGGCTCCCCGCTTCACGTGCTTGTACTCGGAGAGATACCTGTTGAAGACAACCAAAAACTGCAAATAAGTTCTATATGGGGCTTCCGAACCACGAGTTTAAGCTCCGGGGGCCTTATTTTTGAATAGAATGCAAGAGTAGCGCATGCGAGCGGATCCGATATTGTTTGAAATAAGATTCAATATCGTTCGAAAGTCGGCTCGGCTCGCACACGGAATTTTGCGTACGATACAAAAATAAGGCCCCAGTACTTGAGCACAATGTACAACCGATCAAAAATACATACCATACAAACATGGCCTTTACGTCTATTACAGACGATTTAAACATTGTGTGAAGAGTAACACTTTTTTGGTGACTGAATATACCTGTCCGAGAGTAGCATGGTCGTCCGCACCGAGATGTACAATTAAACAACTATTAAGAGTGCGAGTGTGAGTGTGTGTGAGAGTGTGAGTGTGTGTGCGTGTGCGTGTGAGTGTGTGTGAGTTTGAGTGTGTGTGTGTGTGTGTGTGTGTGAGTGTGTGTGTGTTTAATGCCAGTAAAATAACAGATTTCACCCGCGCGTCTTGCATTAGTTTAGAGTCGAAAATCGCATGATACAATTGATGATGATGATGGCTTTGAGCAATTTATGTGGGATTTTATTTAATTATTCAAAATGTAGGGATGAAATAAAAAAAATAAACGGCTACTGTGCTAAAACATTAGTTTGGCTATGTTATTCGTAAAAAATAAAGTGGTGCTGTCGCTGATAATTTAGAGTATTTGAATTAAAACAGTTTTTATTTGTTGCTAATTTGTATATTTTTTTTTTAAATAAACTAGTTTTTTTTTTAAATTCTTTTCGGTTACTCGACTTCTTTAGGTTTTTCCCCTACCTATAGTATTTTTTTAATCTGAAACATTTACGTTCTTTATCATTAAACTATGTGTTTAAAAATACACCTTTTACTTACTTTTGGCATTAGTCGCCCCCTTAATAACGCGCAAGCATAGCGAGCGCGACGATTGTTGATTGGAATGTTTATACGTGCCTGCGGGGATAAAGTGGCTACTTTATCCCCGCTACGCGGAGCGAAAGGGACCACTTCCTCCCCCTAGCGGCACGTAAAGTCGTATACACACCACGGAAGCATGCAAAGAATCCTCAGATCTCATGAGATCTGAGACATTCTTTACTCTTGCTCCTTAGGTAAGTAATCTACTATTTTATGCCGATTATTACAACACGCGACGTGCAGAAAGTGTAATTATATTTAAATTAATTATAATTATATCGATCATACGCGAGCGTAGCCAGTGAGACCATAGTAAGTTATTTTTGCAACGTATTTTAAAATTAGGGGTCGACCTAGGGTATATGATACTTCAAAATACACTCAGACAGATAATTTATTAAACAAGTTTTTAATGTAACAGAGCGACGTGTTAATCTTAATGGCACTATCGGCAGTACAGGCTGATTCAAATTAATGGCGGCTGTGAACTTAGGCGCAAGACGCTGCGCAGTAGCAAAAATTAGGCGTGCTGTGTGCGTACAATCGCAAAGTCTCGCTTTCAGCGCACTTCACAGCCGCCATTAAGTTTGAATCAGTCTGTACTTAGCTTTTGAGTTGAACATTTACGCTGCATAATCATTCAAGCGTTACAATTGCTTGTAACGCTAGACTGACTAGCTACTAGGAGATATTTGGCAGCAAGCTGATTATTCCGTCTGCTGAGTTTTGGCAACATTTATGGTCCAGCAACGTGAAGCGGCTGGTTCCAGTTAGTTGTTTAAAGGATTTTCGAATTTGTTAAGCTTTCACTAAAATGAATGTAGACTAAAGTTTGCAAATTAGTGAATATTCAGTCAAAAATGTTACTGGTTCATTCCTGAAAAATGTGTTATCTTAAAACACAGAACTCATTTATGTACTAGGTTATTATAAGCTAGGAGTGTACAAAGCCAAAAGGGGTCCATTGTACCTACTCATCATTGTAAATATCTTTTGCAAAGGGCCAACGCAAAAATCGCAAAAAAAAATTGGAGCCATATTTCCATAGATTTTGTCAAGAGTCAAAGAAAATTTTCCATGAAACAGCTGATTTTTTACACGATTTCAGAGGATTGGCTTTTATTAAAAGTGGTTCTGAACTGCCAGGCAGTCTCTACTCTCTACATGCCCTACTCCACTCTACTCTACACTGTACAGGCTCAACACAATAAAAAAACAAATGCTAAGTCCAAAATGTGTTAACTTTTTTACGTATTTCGTTAACTAAGCTTTGAGAACCTCTGCACAACATTCATCAGTGAACAAACCTATTTGCATAACGTCACACGGCTGATTGATTACATTCCACTATCACAAATTACACTAACACGATCATAATTATACAGTAGGCCGGCTTTTAGCGGAATTATAATTTTAAAACGTGTGATCTAAACTAGTTTTCAGATGACAATCTCTAGAAGACAGGGAGAATTATTTAGATGCGGTTCGGTGGGATTATCTAAAACTGCTACTTCTTTGTATAATAAATTGATTAATGCAGTCATTAATGGTTCCCTAAAATAAAGTACAGTTTTCCACACTTTTTTGGGCGAGAACGTAGTTTAACCGACTACCAGCAGACCTAACATGCGCACCGCGAGAAAATTTTCTCGATTCTACAAAACAGGACAAGGCTACGAATCTGTATAAGTTTGTCTCGTTTTCGCACGACATAAAGACACGACAACATTTTCTCGCGGTGCGCATGTTAGCCCTGCTGATCTATCTATCTATCTAAACATATCATCATCATCATCAGAGACGTCCACTGCTGAACGAAGGCCTCCTCCTTAGACAGAGTAATCGCGTAACAAACAAAAAATAAATAAATAAAACATACAGTCGAATTGAGAACCTCCTTTTTTGAAGTCGGTTGATAAAATATGATTCTGAGATTTATTGATTATTTTTTTATATTAAAATATAGCGTGATTCTGAGTGAGATTCTGAGATTAATAAAATATAGCGTGATTCTGAGTAAGTACGAGTATTTACTTTACCTATCACTAAGATGTATTTTCCCAGCCCAAAAAACGTCAGACTGCTTCCAGTAAACATGTTTTTATATATTTCCATTTTCTAGCCCACATCCCAACTGCACGTCAACCCTTATTTGGAATAAGGGTCGTAATAAGGGGTGCTTTTTACAAGTTATCACGAGAAAAATATTCGTCGTAGAGGGAATTTTTTATTTGCCAAAAATATCCGATTTCATATTTTGAGTGGCAAAAGCCGGTCAAGTTGGAGTGATGGACGCTCGGAATATTTATTTTATTCTCATTGTTGGATGTAACAGTTTTTTTTCTTGGAATGAAATATATGAGTGGGTTCGATCCCCACCCAGGGCAAACATTTATGTGACTAACATAGGTGTTTGTTCTGTGTCTGGGTGTAGTACGTATTATAAGTATTTACAAAAAAAAAACGTATTATAAGATATTCTATCAGATAACTGGTTTCCATATTACAAGCTTTGCTTAGTTTGGGGCTAAATGAAGCTATGGGAATAATACGCTTTAAAAAAACCGACTTCAATTTTGACTACTTGGGTGACATCTTCATACTTTCCAGTTATTTTGATTTATTCCAGTAATTATGAATTAAAAACCAAACTACTAAACCGATTTCGATAACATGTTTACGGGACTACCTCTGAGTTTTTGTAGTGGTAGACTCTACTGCAGAGTCCGCCTGGGGAAGTACCACACCTTTGCCAGTTATTCAACCGCCAAGCAGTAGTGTGCAAGCATTACTGTGTTCCGGTTTGAATGGCAATGTTACCAGAGAAATTACTGGGTATGAAGAGATTTAACATCTAATATCTCAGTGTGACGAGCGCAGTGCAGTGCGGCGCAGGATTGTGTTCGCAAGTTCACAATTCTGACACTGCTACTGTTAGTGGCAGGCGTGACGCTTACCACCAGGCGAAAGTCTTGCTAATCTCGTCATTTGAGAGTAAATAATAAAAAATATATATGACCTACCAAACAAAAAATAATCATCAAAATCAATTCATAATTGGCGCAGTAATCGCGTAACATACATACGAAAAAAAACAGTCGATCCTGCTTTTTTAAAGTCGGTGAAAAATGTCCACAGATATTTATTTTATTTTTATGATTATTTTTCAAAATCCGCACACTCTATCTGCCCTATCCAACTACACACGTTCTGAGATTCGTTCGAAACAAGATTCAGAGATTTCGAAGCAGTTTGAAGTGGGTGCAAAATGAGTCATATTTTCATTACAACATCAACTACACGGGGGTTGCGGAATCTGGCCAAGCCTCGCTAAAATGAATGTGAGGTCAACGACTGCGTCTGCCAAATTTCATCACTAACAAAGTATCAAAAGTAGTAAAATAAACACACTTTTTTTATACGTTTGACGACGCAAATATCAATGATACGGTGGATAAATTAAAGGGTGCCCCTTGATACGCAGGAACTTTTTATTCCTAAAATTGTTTGGCGGTAATTGTTCGGCATAAATTTGTTTTGCATAATGGTATCTTAGCAGAAAGGTTTCTTTGCAGTATATGTTTTTAGGCATACTTATTGTTTGGCCTTAAATTATTTAACATGTTATTAGTTTGGCATTGATTTATTAGGCATAATATTACTGGTATTGTTAATTATCATAAAAAAGCATTGAGTTCGTTTTATACACCCCGATTTGAGTTGTTTAGGTTTGAAATGAGTGACAGTTCCGAATCAGAGCACCCCGACTCCACCTTCGTCTTCGTCGTGGTTGCCACTCAAGAACCTTTCTTTCCCATCGGTTAACAGTTCTTCGAGCGATGTTGCCTGCCCATTGCCACTTCAACTTGCAAACCCCGCGAACTAAGGATGCAACCCGGATGGGCAGCGATTGAGAAATTGCGTAATATCTTCTCGTCCAAAATGCCGCAGTGCCTGAAGACAAGAGTCTTCAACCAGTGTGTGTTGCCAGTGATGACATATGGAACTGAAACGTGCTCTCTACCTGCCTGCCTTTTGGAGAAACTCAGTCACACAACGGGCAATGGAGAGAGCTCTGTGCTTGGAGTTTGCGCGATAAAATTGGATACCAGGATATTTGCCGAAGAACCAAATTGACCGACATTTTTACATGTATTACATCTTTAAAATAAACGTTTTGATCTTCTGATTTGCACGAAATTAAAGAATGATTTCTTATTATTTTCGCCAAATTAAAAGATATCAAAACGGAAATGTCTAAAAGTTTTTTTTTTAGAAATTCACTTTTGTTGATTTTATATGATCTTCTTTACTGGGAATATGAGCGATCCAAACAAGAACATGGTCAAACAGGGAACAAAATAAGGAAAGTGAAGGTAGGAAGAATGAAGGTTTCACTATGAAAAGTGTTGTGGTTTTGACACATATTTTTTTCTAATATACGGGATTACTCACGTTTAATTAAGTCGGATATTCCGACTATAGTTTGGACATCTTGTGACCCTTATCAAGTAGTGTAAACAGAGCTACAAGGGCGGCCGCGTCCTGCTTCTTGTAGAAGTACGTATCCGATTTAATTAAATTTGAGTAATCATGTATGATAATTAAAAAAAAGGTTTCTGTGACTGACCTGGACACGGGCTCGCGAAGCAGTGTGATGTAGAAGTACCGTCTGTGGACTGCGGAACCTTCATGCCTGTCCAGTTCTCCGCCGACGCAAGCTGTTAGCTCCGTGAAGTCAGCGTGTAGACCACATCTGCGGACAACGACATATACTTTAGATATTAAGGATTACCTCTTTATAACGTTAGTATAGATTTTGAGAATTTCCTGCCATTTTACGCTGTTGCCATTTTTATGCTTTTGTAGTGGTAGGACTCTACTGCAGAGTCCGCCTGGGGAAGTACCACACCTTTGCCAGTTATTTAACCACCAAGCAGTAGTGTGCAAGCATTACTGTGTTTGAAGGGCAATGTTACCAGATAAATTACTGGGTATGAAGAGATTTAACAACCAATATCTCAGGGTGACGAGCGCAGTGCAGTGCGGCGCAGGATTGTGTTCGCAAGATCACAATTCTGACACTGCTACTGTTAGTGGCAGGCGTGACCCTTACCACCAGGCGAACGTCTTGCTCGTCTCGTCACATGATTGTATAAAAAAAATGCTGTTGCCCTACCCAGAACTTTGATTGACGAAACATCACTGAGCGCTCATTATTCATTTCAGACATTCAATAAGTCTAGCAACGAGTATAGTAAAAACATCCATGGTAAAAACCAAGTTTAAACCAATAAACAGTCATGTCTACACACACTATTGCATATAAATTAGATTACTAGCCTACCTATTTCAAAAGAAATGTTGGTCGGCGGTTAAGCTCGGAAGGCGTGCTTCAAAGCTTTTTGTCCCGATTCTGGGTCGGTTCCGAGGAACTATGCATGCAACTTAACTGCAGAACAGGTTAAGTAAGCAACAAGGCACCGCAACGGTACTCGAACTGCCGCCGCCGTGGGCTATCTAGAGAAACAAGTGCCCCATTCAGAGGTCAGCCATAAATCCCCCGATCGCGCCAGTTTTATCGAAACTCCAATCGTGGTTTTGGCAAACCGCCTGCTGAGGGCGTACTCCTTTTTTGTTACAAGGAACGCCGAGTTGTTTATGCATGCACGGTGAAAACTCTAGACCCGGATTAGAATTTCAAAGCCTAGGAGAGCGCTTTACGAAATTATTACACAATTGTTTGGAAAGTAAACCTTTTTCTAAAGCGTAGCAGGCGACGCGAGGCAAAATCTGGAGCACACGACAAAGCCATCTCCCGAGAGGTGCTCGACTATTTTTCTTTATATTTGCAATAAAGTTTTCATGAAGTAACTAAAAAGTGCACACACATATTCCGACCGTACAAAATAAATCTCCAGCGAGACAGAAAACACAATGTTCGCCGAAGACCGAAACTTCGTGTGAAGCGAAGCATGAAGTCACAGATACGTCGGTCGGGCTCAATATTCATTCAATACTCACAATCGAACCTGCAGGCTGATCATGTAACTGTTCGGGATAATTGTTCATCATGTCATAATTGTCACTTGTCACTGTCACAGCTTCACGGTATCACGGAGGGATTTCTATCACTATGGTTATCGAACGAATGTCTTGATTTCCTAATTAAGTTAAGCAAATCCGTCGGTCTTTTGGCGTTTCGTCTTGCTCTGCTGGGTCAAATGAGTTTTGGCGGGACAGTGACAAGTGACATTTATGAGAAATCGCGATCCCGAAGAGTTACATGATTAGCCTGCAGCAGCGCAAGTACCGTTCTTGACGATGGTTATATTTGACATTCACATCGTATATTCTCGAATCCGTCTAAATAAATCTGGTATACCGACACGTCAAATTTAGCGATATAGAACGGTACTCGCGCTGCTGATTCGATAGAGTAGAATTCATCATACAATAATCTGACCGGAATCTGAACTGTGTATGCAACGGCTAATAGAGATGTGACTTCAACTATAGCGAAGCACAAATCAGTAGGATTAATAACGGCAATAACCGTAGATCCCGCGCTGTGTTGGCACGCGCCGCTATTGTGTGATATTGGGTTCCTAATCGATATTATCTCGGCGCCGTATATAGACATACGAGTTCTAGTAATTGACATTTAAACGATCTGCTTCGAGTACGAAGATAATTATCATGCGAGCTATCTGATACGCTCCCGGCACCGCCGCCCACGGATAAGGGCTTCGCGGTCGGATTGTACGCGTGTTTACCATACACATAATAAAAAGGAGTTAAGTTCCGTGTAGACAGCACGGCGCGGTGAGTCGCCTCGTTTTATAACAAACAAGCGTTTAATCTAGATACACGTTATCGCAGCGGGCGCAGCGGCTGGCATCCAGCCTAAACGCTCCCGAACCAATTACATTTTACTGCCCGCAATTAATACTTTATTATTCTAATTTCTGAGCTGAAACGAGCCTCGTACAAAATGTAGCGAATAAATTCCGACAAACATTATTTCTGCCGGGCCGACATAATGCCATCGAAATAAGGCTTGATTGGAATTTTATTTTAATGTCGTAACATTTTTATGCAAACGCTGTAGATGTGCGGCAACAATACGGGCCATCTGGTTTATGGCCATTGGCGCGGTTAATAGACGAGTTCATAAATTATGACACGTCGGACGACGACGTGGGTTTTCTGGCTGGAAGCCACAACTTGTCTCGCACCATTTGGACTATTTTTGCAAACATATCATAGCTTGCAAAACAAATGCGTGGGAAGATAATTATATTAAAATCAACAGATAATATAAAACGCCAAATACGAGAACATGCGACATACTTAATTTTACAAGCTCAGATAAATGCATACAAGTTTGGGAATAAACAAAGAACAATCATGGACAAGGCCGTCTTAAACTAGTATAAAAGGGGCCCTTGGGCACACAAGAATTGAAAAGTAAAGAAAGCGAATTATACTTACTTTAACTATTTATCAATATTATTATATTTTTTCTTTAACATTTTTCTACTGTCTTTTTTGTCTTAAATCGATCCTAAATAAGTCAAAATCCAGTCAAATTTAATGGAAATTTTAAACTTCTCAATTAAAAAAGACAAGTGTTTTGATTTTGACATAATTTGGTTAAATAAAATCGACATAATGTTGACTTAAATTTTAAAACAAAAGTTTTATTTTCGACCCGGGTGCTCACTGTTACTGTGCACCAAAAAAATATTTTGAGATTAAATGTGAGTGAAATTGACGGTCCTTCGGGGCCCCCTGATGATGGGGGCCCTGGACCAGGGCCCCGTGTGCTTATGGTAAACACGGTACTGATCATGGAGCACTTTGAGAAGAGTTGCAGATACCCGTAGAGTATGATGAAACAAATTTTCAAGTTTTTTAATTTTATAAAAAATATCTTAGGAGTAGTTACTGTAAATGATATTGATAATGCGTTTTCAATCGAATGCCGAACTTGTGATCAACTAGAGAACTGCAAGGAAATCCTAACTGATACATTCAATCTTAAGGTCCTCGTTCTGAATATAAGAAGTATCAAAAAGATTTTTTGTAATTTTTTAGTAGCATTTCAACGTATTGACCTTGGTATAGATATAGTGGTTTTAACAGAATGCTGGCTCGGTGGAAATCCAAATATAGGTCAAATCCCTGGCTATGACAGTTATTGTTCTAAAAACATTTGTAATAAAGCTGGTGGAGTTGTAACTTATGTGAAAAATTGTTGGAACGCCACAGTTAGTGAACCGGCAATTGTAGAAGCCGACTGCTTGAAAATTGATATTCCGAAAATTGCTTCTATCTTTAGTATATATCGTTCTCCATCTTTTAGAAACGTAGAAAACTTCTGTAATTCACTCAGTAAAATCTTAGAAGACCTTAAAACTGACACATCTGTCATTGTAGCCGGTGATATCAACATAAATATAATGAGCCCTATAAATCAAGATAGTAGCGAATATCTTTGCATGTTGAGTGAACATGGCCTGCGACCAGCAATCACAAAACCCACTAGAGAAAATACATGCCTAGATCACATTTTCGTGAAAAGCAAATCACCAAACATAATAGGAATTATCGGTAATACTACGGTAACTGATCACGCCATAGCCATTCTAGGAATGTCTTTACCTACGCCGGGCGCCAAAAAACTGAGAGACAGGTTCGTGTCTAAAATAGATTACAAAGCTGTTTCTTGCGAGTTACAACAGACTGACTGGACCTATGTTCTCAGCGAAAAAAACGTTAACCAGGCTGTGGAAAAATTTGAAAGCCTAACCTCGTCGGTAATCAAGAAGCATACCAGTAGGAAGAGAGTCAGCAGATCCCAATTCGCTCTGAAGCCGTGGATTACTCCAGGCCTCATAAGATGTATGAAGCACCGAGACAGGCTGCATCTGGATCTTAAGAAACACACAGGAGATACCACGCGAAAACTTGTCTATCACCGGTATAGAAACTTTTTTAACAATCTTCTGCATAAGTTGAAGCATGAGTACGAGAGCAACGAGCTCGAAACAAATAAGCATAACTCAAAAAGTTTATGGAAGTCTATAAAGACTATTATTGATAATCCAAATAGACCTTCCCCAGCCATGGAACTTCTCGAATGCAAACCAAGCAGCCTAGAATCTACGAATTACTGTAATGAGTACTTTGTAAATGTAGGCTCACAGCTTGCCAGCCAATTGCTCAAAAAACTCTATAAAACTGAAGCAGACCTAGCTTCAGAGGCACATTGCAGATTAACCCAATCACCTTTTTCTTTTTTCTTACAACCAACTGACGAATTTGAGGTTGGGAAACTTATTGATATGCTGAAAAACGATAGTGCTCCTGGTTTAGATGGGATCAAACCAGCTTTGATAAAGGCCACAAAAGATGCTATACTTATGCCTTTGACTCACATTTTTAACATAAGCCTTTCTACTGGTATTTTTCCACAGCAGTGGAAACTGGCGGGCGTAACTCCGATCCACAAAAGTGATCTTAAGAATCTCCCAGAAAATTACAGACCGATATCACTACTGGCCACTTTCTCGAAACTGTTAGAGAAAATTGTCAACCATCGTCTTATTGCTTATCTTGAAAAATCCAATTTAATCTCTGATAAACAGTTTGGCTTCAGACGTGGGAAATCAACTGAAGATGCAGTTGAACTGCTGTCTAGAAAAGTAGCCATCAGATTAGACAAAGGCGAAAAAGCTGTTGGTGTATTTTTAGACCTAGCCAAGGCCTTTGATACTATTTCGGTGCCAATTTTAATAAATAAATTAGAGCTTTTAGGTATCAGAGGATTGGCACTGGAATGGTTTCAAAGTTACCTTGGCCAAAGATGTCAGTGTGTTAAGATTGGGGAAAGCATAAGTGATACGCTACCTATCCACTTTGGAGTTTCTCAGGGAAGCGTACTTGGCCCAACCCTCTTTATTTTATACATCAATGACATCCACTCGGCTTGCTCCAATGAGTCCGATCTCATCTGCTATGCTGATGACACAGTTGCACTGTTCTATGGGAAAACGTGGAAATTGGCTTTTGACGAAGCAGAATCTGGCATGGCACAAATGAAACGGTGGTTAGACAAAAATCTTCTAACATTAAACCTCGGTAAAACTAAATACTTATGTTTCCACAAAAGCAAAGCTTCAGAACCGGACCCATTGCCAAATCTCAAAATACACTCTTTTTGTAATTCACGCTGCTGCAATTGTGATAGCATCTCCCGAACCCAGTCAATTAAATATTTAGGAGTCTTCATTGATGATCAGCTGTCATTCAAATCGCACATATCAACTCTGGGGAAAAGAGTTCGCAAATTAATTCACGTGATGAAATCACTCCGGAATTCTGCAAGCGATACAGTACTCCGAATGGTTTACACGGCTCTATGTGAATCAATCCTGTCATATTGCCTGACCGCCTGGGGAGGAGCGGGAGTTACAGCAATGCTCGAAGTGGAGAGGGCACAACGCGCAGTGCTCAAGGTTATGAAAAAGCTTCCATACCGTTTCCCAACCGCTGATCTATACGCTGAATCAAGAGTACTGAGCGTCCGCCAATTATATATCCAAAAAGTAACACTTTCAGTGCACCGGAAACAGCTGAAATCCGTGGGCGATTGTACCACTAAGAGGAGACCTCCCCGTGCGCTGGAACCCCGAGTAAAGACTGCATTTGCACAGCGTCTTCCAGACTTCAGGCACCCATATATTTACAACAAAGTTAGCAAACAATGTGATATCCGAAATAAAACAGTAAGGGAATGTAAAAACATAATTTTCAAGTATTTACACTCCCTTACCTACAAAGAAACCGAGGACTTCCTAAAAATTATCAGTTAACCAACGCCAACATACGTACATACGTACTCAACACATCCTTTCTCTCTCTCTCACACACACACACACCCCCCCACACGCACACACGCAGACACACATATACACCCTCCTCCACACTCGTACCCCACACACTTAGTCATCTCACGTTGCGCCTAATATAATTTTAATTTTCTTAACATCATTTGTATACCGCGAAAATAAAAATTCAAATAGATTCAAATAGAGGAACTTTTACCGCACCGTACTTGTCATATTGCTAATTATTTATGTAATCAAGTGTATCCGTAATGGACCCTGCGATACAGGTCTCTCCTAGTGCAGGGTCTACTAGTATCTTTTATAACCTGAAATAGTGATTAACAATGTTTTAAAAGCCTACAAATGATTTCTTAAAGGTTTATGTAATATGTTTTGTCAATAAACAATTTTGAATTTTTTTGAATTTGTATTGAGTTTGAGAATTAATGTATGGGATTCTAAACTTCTTAGAACAAAGGAATGGAATACTTTGCAAACAACCCACCTTATCACAGTACTAAGCCTGACAAGCTGTTGACAAATGTAGCTGTCCATTAGTGGATGGAATGCCCTCGAGGAGCCGATGATAACAACTGTGGTGGCCTAAGGACTCTCCAGCGCCGCTGGCACCACGCCACTTCCCGAGTCACTTACAGTGCCTACTGACAGAGACCGAGCGATCACGAAGCCGCTCTTTCTACATGCCCATTCACTGACAGACAACGACATTCCACATTCCAGCGTGCTCTAAATTCACAAAATAATAATAGTACATTGTTTACCGAGGGAGCAAAAAACAATGTTTAAGGCGAAAGTGTTTCTTCAAAGTACCCGAGCTGATCCCGAGGTGGACGCTCTATTTTTTAAGTTAAGTAAGTGCAACTTATGAATAAGAATAGTACCTACGTTTATTTCATTCTCACTACTTACTCACTCTCACTTCTCACTTTTTATTGAGGAAGATACACTGAGTTAAAATAAAACAATGTAAAATCCGAATTTGAGTAAACAATTACCAACGAAGCCGGAATGCATTTCGTGTGTTTTTGTTTTTTTTCACAATCTTATTATTTTTTTTTCGCGCGCCTTCGTTTTTCAAACAGCCTGTTACTTGTTCATAAAATGTCCGTGGTTGATATCTTTGGTGATTGGAACTTTTACTAAAAATATCCACATTTCAAATTCAAATCACTTTTCCTCCCTCCGGGCAGAAAAGTGTTATTTTCTGCCCTGTTTGCGAGGAACAAAGTAGGTATTTTTGAATAGATGTGATAAAACGTCCATTAGAGCACGGAATGTACGTACAAGCGATGATAGCGCCCTTGGTGCCCGAAGGACGCTCCGAGTTGCTGGCAGCACGCCACTTCCCGTGTTGTGAGCGAGCAAACATGAGCCGCGGAACGATTCCCCCTGTCCTCACTCGACGAACAAGGTTCATTCACCGACAAACAGACCTAGCAACTAGCAACGCACACCACGTTCCGCATAAAACTAAACTGGCAAGCATTAATAAATGCCATTATGTCATTTGTTGAAAGAATTACGAGCGAGCACGAATATCAGCGAAACTAGAATTTGATAAGACGCTTTAAAAAAAAACAACCGACTTCAATTTCAAATACCTGGATGACATCTTCAAATTTTCCAGTTAATATTCTAGTCATTTTGTTTTTTTCCAAACCACTAAACCGATTTCGGTAAAAAACCACCTACCAAACAAAAAAAGAATTTTCAAAATCGGTCCACAATTGACGGAGAAATCGGTGAACATACATATAATAAAAAATAAAAAAAACACATTCCATAAAAACATAATCCTTTTTTGAAGTCGGTTAATAAAAAGGCGACGTTACTCGACTCGAGTTTTTCGACCATTAATTAATTAGGGGGGAAAATAAAACACCGGAACCCGAAACATGAAGGAGATGCTCCCATCGTTGTTGATTAAACATATCTAATTACAGGACCGGTTAATCATAATACACGATGCAATATTAGTAGATGGGTATCAAATTTAATGCGGGCATCCAATCCCTATTTAATTATTATAACAATCATTATACAACACTCGAAACACCCACATTACGGGAAATTAAACAAGCGCGATCATAAATAGATATTTATTGAGCAAAAACCCGCTGGAGACGATGATCGATCGATAGATGTGTCAACCGAGCGGATCCCCAATAGAAAATCTATCCTTGGCAATTTGTTAAAACGCCTTCTTTTACTAATATTTCTTCCTAACGACTCCCGACATTCGCCGAAGCTGCTGACGAGGCTATTACTTTAAAGGTGACATAATAATAGAGCTGGGTCGGCAGGTGTCAGACGTTTCTGGTTCGTCGACGAGCTATTTTTCGAAAATATGCTGACTTAGCAGATTTTTAAAACATGGTAACTCTCCAATCTCGTTCCATATATGGACATAAAAAAGCGCCAAATAAACTCATCGAAACCCGGACTCTATGAATGCGACAGGCTTCCAATTAGCGGTAAAGCATTACAGATGCGTTTGCATCCCCAACTCGGCGCAGCAAAGCCTAATGAGATTTGCTCCCATAAAGACAAAACTGGTAAAAACCAAAGCGAGCCGAGCTACAAAAGCAACGTCACTTGTTTTTAAATTTTCCACACGCGTGCCGTATTGTGAAAGAAAACCGCTAACTTTATTTTTCAATTTCTTTTTTCCCGTAGCTAGTGTAAAAAATAAATTGTCCATTTTCACGTTTATGTCGCAGTTCGTTGCACAAGTTTTGTGGAAACTCTCGGGCGTACGCTTTACCTCCTTTCAGAAGTTACGCGGGTGGTCCATCTCGTAATAATGTGCTTCGCTATGTTCCTCTCGAATATGGTATTACGTCATAATGAAGGCATGCGTTTAACAGACGACAAACGCTAGAGATTATTCTCACGGGTTTAGATTTCAGCACTTATCATTATTTTAGTTGTGCGTGTCGTATCAATTGACAGCGATTACCCTGATCTGAGTCAGGCCTATGAATTATTCAAATATTCACAGTATGTGGTTCAAAGTGTTACTGCAACGAATAAAGAATAGGCTAGATGACTGATGTTTATATCGTTGAAACCAATAGCTTTGATGAAGAATTTAAATAAATATAATATGTTTATTGAAAAAATAATTTAAATCGGTTAATAATGTTCTGATATATGAGCGTTTAAAGTTTTTGTTAGAGACAACTCTGTCCCTTTCCCACAAAACAAAAAATTACGTCACGCCTTACTTGTCAGAATATAATTTATATGGCGTACTGAGAAGTGACGTCACGATTTGCTGTTTCGCCTCTCTGTCTAGCATGTTTTTAAAATGCTTATAAGTTGCTTATTTTTGATCGGATTTTCGTTTTCTTTTCATTAATCAGCTATATTTATGGGCCACATTTTAATAAGACAATAAAAAAAACTCAGTCATCTAGCCTATTGCTTACTACGTTTTTAACTAACTTATTAGATACGAAGCCCGAGGTTTTCATGTATTTCATGTACTTATTACATGAAACTCCATAGCTTTGTTTAGGTTTTTTTTAGGTTCTTTTTTCAGGAGTTTATTTAGTAATACCTATATTAGAATTTTGTATTTCTGATTTTGAGATGCCGTTCGTAGCGAAACCTGCGTCTATTTGGATGGGTGACCGTTTTAAACTCTTACGAAACAAATTGAAACCCAACATAATATAGCTAGTTGCTATGCATCAATGGTATAACTGGTCCGAAGCGCCTAAGATTTATATGGTGTAACGATTGACTATGGCCTTGTCCCATTAAAAATTTGTATAGTTTGATTTCGTAATAATATAAACAGAGTGCTTTGAATTACAATCATTTTGTGGGATAAGAATGTCGAAAATCTATGCCACGTGCCAATTTTAGCCAATTTCTAGAGATTCTAATTTAATGATATGATTTTTTAATGGCGCCACAAAAGTTAACGAGGTACTCATAAAAATGAGAGAACAGTTAAAAACATATTCAATACAACAAAAGAATCCATTTTATAACCAGAATAAATATTAATGTTAATGATAAAACTGAAGAATACGGATATACATATAATTATTTTTTCCTTAATTAAAATTTCTAGATTAAAACTGGTTTTAAAATAGAGATTGGACAGTGCGCGGCTGACCTATGATAGTTAGACAAGTGGGACAAATGGTTTTTGGATTTGTTTTTTTTTTGCTTAGTAGGTATAGAAGACAGCCTGGACGAAAACAAAAAAAAATTACACTAAAAGTTTCAATGCAGTTGTCATCATGCCAAATTTTAAAATTCTAATTATTTCTAAGAATAAGTATTTTTTATGCAGATCACAGAGGCATTTAATATACAATGTGTAACAAAAAGGTTCGACAATACTGAAGGGTATGTGTGTACTCATTATGAACAACTTTTACGATGGTCCCCAAATGGTCCCCTGAAATCGAAAAATTATCAGCTGTTCCAAAGATTTTGTCCAAGGGCAATTAACTTTTTGTATGGAACAGCTGTTTTTTTTTTCGCTATTTTAAGGTTGGCCTAATAAGAGTTGATCATAATGATGAGTATACATACCATTCAGTATTGTTGAAACTTTTTATAACACATGTGAAAAAAAAAAATAACTAGGTACCTCTAAACTGTCTAAGATGTGATGTGTCTTTGTAGGAAAAGTCTCGTATAGCCTATTCAAGTACTTTTTTAGAGTAGGTACGGAATAATCACTGGCGCAGATTACAAATGAGTTTGTACTTGGCCCAGTGTAGACTAATTTAACAGCCGTAAAGGATTCCGCCGTCCCTCGGACGTATTAGCGCGGTTTCTACACGAGAAGGAAATTATGCCTCTTTCGCTCCGACCCTTTTTCCTTTTAATGAAAACCTTCGTTGTGGTAATCCTCGTCGGATTACTACTGTTGAGAGCCTAATTACCGAGGCTTTGATGTCTACTTGCTCCTGTGATGTTATATTTATGAATTTTATGTAGTTTACCACAGAACTGCTATATAGGTAACCAATGCGCTAATCGGGTGAGTTTTTTTCGATGCGAGTAGCTTTTTTTATACTATCGAGTAACGAGACGAGCGGGACGATCGCCTGGTGGTAACCGTCACACCTACCCATAACAGTAGCAGTGCCAGAATTGAGAAGTTGTGAATACAATCCTGGGCCTCACTCTACTGCGCTCGTCACCCTGAGATATTAGATGTTAAATATCTTCATACCCAATAATTGTTCTGTTAACATTTCCCTTCATATCGAAACAAAGTAATGCTTGCACACTACTGCTTGGCGGTTGAATAACTGGTAAAGGTGTGGTGCTTCGGACTCTGCAGTAGAGTCCTACCACTACTAAAATAAGATACAATCTGGGTGTCTTTAAATCGAGAGTGAATCGGTTTCTTCTAGGCAAGCCTGCTCCATCCTAGACCGTACTTCGCTACATAATATAAAGTGAGGTGGCAATCAAACGCAAACCAAATTATCACATAAAGTTAGTTCAAATTCGTAAGTTAAGATTAGTTAAACTGCGTAACTTTATCTAAATTGGCAACTATTTTAATTAACTTTGTTTTTCAAGTACATTTATGCTTTATCAGTTTAGCCAACAAGAATTCCTTATCCACAGGAAAAATACTAACTAATTAAAGCTGATTTTTGTTATATTAATAGTCCAAAGGTATATACGAGTTCAAAATACATCGATTATTTATAATAGGTACAATATATGAAGTGGTGATATTTTTTTAGGTTAAATAAACCAGATTTAAGTAACGCAAAAGTACTTTATAATAAAACGTTTTCGGTAATACTAAGTTTACAGAAAAACTTAACATAATTTCATAAAAAAAATATTGAACTCCTAAACACTTCCCATCCCATTGTAACACGATTGGATAACGCCAAAAAAAATATTACAAAGAAAATGGAGCACAACAAGACAGTTACTGTATAAGGTCAATGGAATAAAATGGCACGCGATATTGGAAGAGGATATTATTTACAGAATTGAGGCGTATTCCCCTCGCATCGATAAGCAGTATCTGAGGGAAACGTTCCAGCATTATCCGGAATGATCCGGATTATACCGGATAATGCGGCTAAGGCGCCTGCTGGTGCCGAATCGTTCACTCCTTTGAGTGGCGACCCTCAGCCCATCCAGCCCAGTTACTATTGTACGAACAGACAACAGATAAGCTTATTTACCTGAACGTTATTTGTTAACACTCCGTTAATTCGCACAGTTCGACTGACAAACGGCCACTCGAAATTTTCAGCATCATTAAAATAAATTCGATTGCAATATTTTGAAGGACGTGCAAGCAGACAGACTGCAGTGGATACCCCATTTAATCAGGCTGTGAAGAGAGCGCACTTAGGATGGCCGACAGGACTACGCCCGAGTCGTCCGGTAGAGCGTCTCTAGTACGTACCTTACCTACTGGAAAAAAAGAACAGGAACAGCCTTGGAAAAGGATCCGCGGCCCAGCCACCCGAGTAGTAAGAGATTGCAATGCCGCGATAAATTCGCGCCTTTTACAGGTGTACGACAGGCGAGTGCAACTCCATGATGAAAGAATAAACCGTAATAACAAACCCATTGATTCTTTTACAGAGAAACTTACGCTACATGTATCAAACGTTCCGAGTGAATATGACAGCGGTTGCGAAGTTTACGCGCATCCGAACGCTAATAAACAACTTTGCGCCTCCACTAAAACACGTCTGGCGCTCGAAAAACTGTTAATATTATTGTGGATGCGTGCTTACGAGTGTTACGCATACCTGGCGATGGAGAGAACAAAAATACTTTGTCGAAAGTGTGCGCGTGTATTTCTGGCCGGTTCTCGGCACCACCACCCGTCTAATGCATCTTCGAGCGTCTAAAACTAATCGTTCGAACATCGTTAATACGATGCTGAAAAGCGTACGTTCATTAACAGCTCTCGCTTCCCTGTTATCTATTTGAAAGTAGTTAATTTTGTAGTGGGAAAGGAAAGCCGGGTTTAAATTAAAACTCATATAATATGAATTAGTTTCTAGTGGTAAGATCGTAGCGCTCGTGGCGTAGCTTGTCTAGGTGATTCTAAACGATCACCGATTTTAAGCAACGGACGGTCCAGTCAGTCTTCGGATGGGTGCCCGTGAGGCGTGTGGGTCGGATGACACGTTAAATTGTTGGTCCCGGTTGTGTGTTCTAGTTTCTATAACAACAACCGTCAGCCATGCCAGAGGCCTTCGGGCGGCACATTAACTCTGACACTAGGGCTGGCCACTCAGCCTATACGAACTTACTTACTTACTTAGTGGTAAGAGTGCATTGCAGAACACTATGTTAGTTATTCAACCGCCAGGCAGTAGTGTGCAAGCATTACTGTGTTTCGGCTTGAAGGGGAATGCTACCAGAGAATTTACTGGGCATGAAGAGATTTGACATGTAATATCACAAGATGACGAGCGCAATTTTGTTCGAAATTTCTCTATTGCTACTGCTTTTGTACTGCTATTGTTATGGGCAGGCGTGATGCTTACCACTGGCCGAACGTCCGGTTGTCTCGTAACACAATAAAATAAATAATTTAAAAAAAAAGTTATATTTTGGATGATAAGCTCGAATTTAATTCAAGAGTTATGGTTGCAGAAATACGATTTTCCACCGCACTAGATATTATATATTACTAGAGGGCGCCCGCGACTTCGTCCGCGTACGGAAAAAATTCGGCCCGCTCCCAAAATTCACGACTTTAAATCATCCCGAGCAATTTTTTAGCGGCCCCCAAACTTCCCCCCTTTGAATGAACTACACAGATATCAATTTTTCGTCACTATAACTTTAAAAACAAAGAACTTTCCATACAACATTCCACCCCCTTTCCTTAAATCGTCCCTGTCAATTTTTTTTTAAAACAGTATTTTTTATTTAAAATGAACTATCTAAATCCAAATTTTCGTGACTAAAAGTCCGAAAAACAAAGGACTTTCATACAAACTTCCCCTCCCTTTTTCCCCCCTTGGGGATCGAATTTCGAAAAATCCTTTCTTAGTACACCCCTCCGCATCGAGACGAATACACCCTCCAAATTTCAAGTCTGTACGACCAACGGTTTGGGCTGTGCGTTGTCAGCCAGTCAATCAGTCAGTCAGTCAGTCAGGACAGAGCCTTTTATTATATTAGATTAAGTAGCATCTTGTAATCTCTGGAAATTCAAATACACAACGTTCTACCGATGTCGCTATGGCTCGAACAGTAATTTCATATTGTAATTACTAAACCACATGATCCTAAAATGCGGTATCAATTTTCCTAGTCCACTTTGATGTTCCCGAGACACGATTCCGCTGTGTACTCCAACAGAGCGTTAATTAATACCTTCTAATCAGTGTCGGACTGGCGCAGTATCTAGATTTAATTACATAAAGCCGAGCCAATCACCTAGATCAGCTCCACTGTCGGGGGGCAAATGCTGCGGATACTCGCGCCGAAGGCCTGACGTGTGGTGAAATAGCAGCACCAAACATATTACAGTACAGTACTATTCCGAATGTTTTTAACATACCACGCTTAATGAGCTATGAGAGATATTAAAAGCTAACAGTATAATTGAAAAAACTATTGGCATTTTGTTTTTTGAAGCACAGATTCAGTCGCTTTAAGGTGCCTTCGGATAGCCCCTTGGTAGCAAAAATAACTGTTATACAAACGCCAATAATGATCACATGTAGCGTTCGTTTTGAGAATGTGTGTGCAAAAGTTGCATTATTATCTAAGCTAAAAATGCCATCGTAATCTGCCACTTTTGACCCACCTCGCGACATGGGATCGTTGTGATCGTTTTTTGACATTAAGATTTTGACGTTTGGTTTTCGCGGAGTTTTGGGAGTTTTGTTTGTCAAGTGCTGTCCCAATGACATTTGTTTGACATCACCGCTAGACCCTAGTGACTGTACCGTTCGTTTTGGGTAGGGGACAAAAGTGGCAAACATGGCAAAATTCTCAAACCGAACGCTTTACGTCAACGCCAATTTTGACAATGCTAATAATGCCACCATAGGCTATCCGAACGCACCTCACTAGACCCTCAGGGACACATCACATACTAATCTCTGAATTAGCTGTTCTTTCGGCCCGCTTAATTTTCCTCCCCTTTTTCTTATAGCTCCGTTTTTAAATCACTTATATTATTTGACCCAAACCTAGAGTATTGCAAAATATTCCTATTAAACCTTCACAAAAACCCGGCAAATAAACAGTGTCAGTATGAGATTTCGGAGGTCGGAGACCTCACTCTAAACTAGCGCCTCTAGCGGCGATTTTAAACGTGATAGCTCTCATTGTTTGTTCTGTGTCTTTGTGTAGTATGTATTATAAGTATGTATTTACGAAAAAAATTATCTCATCTCATATTTCATGTAGTAGCGAGCGCGCGCAAATGTAATTTCAGGCACACCGTAGCAGGGCCACCAAGAGACCGGCCTAGCCGAGTTTGGGGCCCACTGCCAATATTACTGTTATTTGATAATTGGCGACACATGTATAGCATACTTATAACCCAGAATGTATAACTTAACGGAAAATAAACATTTACTTTACTTACGAAAAAAAAAATGTGTATAAATAAGTATTCTATCAGTTATCTGGTTTCCATAATACAAGCTTTGCTTAGTATGGGGCTAGATGGCGCTGTGTGTAATGTCCCCCAATATTTATTTATTTATTACATTAGGTTAGGTCTGATTCAAATGACATAATACGTACATGGACAAAAACTCAGTTTGCTTCACACACAAAGTAATCTCTGTAGCGTCACACTAATATAATAAATGCAAGTGATCTTGCTTAACTTCGTAACGACTAAATAGATTTAAATTAAATTTGATACGACAAAGGTACTTTCCCTATTCCCTAGATTTACTCATAGGCTTTTATCCTCATAAATAAATAATGAATCGTAGTACAACGGAAAGCAAATGTTAAAAGTTATAATACAACCGACATCAACTTCGAATACCTAGATGAAATCTTCATATTTTCTAGTAATTTTGATTTAAAAACCAAACTACTGAACCGATTTTGATAAAATTTTGTGGGACCACCTCTGAAGTAATAAAACCTACCAAACAAGAAAACATTAAAATCAGTTCATAATATTGGAGGAGTAATCGCGTAACATACATACAAAAAAAAACATACAGTCGAATTGAGAGCCTCTTTTATGAAGTCGGTTGAAAATAAAACCCAAATGTTATAACGTCAAATACGGTTAGATGAAAGATATAATTAATTAGCATAAATATAATAACTTTTGAATTCAGCAATAAATGTATAGTATACTCTTCTATAAATATTATAGTATAGTTACTGTTTGAAGTTAGAGAACCTGCACATAACTGGCCTTGCGTGACTGCCGAGTTGTCTCCCACATTACAATAGAACAATTATGTAGTCTACACTGTTACATGTAACGACAAAGGTCGCGTTTCCTTTTTATAATGAATTCATTTACACTTTAATGCTCGATATATCAACACAATTATATGAGCAGTATAATTAAAAGTATTTATTGTGATGCGAGTCGATCACGCAGCCCGCAGCTCTGCTGAAACATTAGCGCTGAGCTTTATTTTTATAGCTTTCCATAAACAATGCGTTTTCTAATTGCATTCAATAGAGGGAATAAAATACACGAGGAATTTAAAGGTGTAGCGTATAGGCGATAATTTGTGAGAAGCCAGTATGAAAACATTTATATGCGGACGTCGATCGAAGCGGGAGCTACCGCGAAGGCCTTATGAGTTTTTTCGACATCCTCGATTCCAACGTGTTAAGTTGTCGAATGGAGATGGGAAAAAAGAAAAAATGTGGATGTTGGTGCATATGCGGACTGAATTTTGATCGGCTGCGGGCGTGTGCCGGTTGCCTGGCCCTACCAGGGCGTGCGACTCGAAGGGAAGGTACTGAATTACAATCGCATTGCATTCCTGGAAACAGCGCGCTCTGAGATACGAAGAGCGTTAAAGGAAGGATCAATGTTTAATTGTTTACTCTACTGGTTTCTTCGTATTATGCCTTTTGTAGACGCGAAGTATTTTGGGGTACTAAACATTACATTCCCCAGACATAATCGATAGTGGATTGAACACTCATTTACAGAAAAAGTAAAAATACAACACCATATTAGTTATCATACCCATACTAAAATTATACACATTGTACGCGAAAATGTATGTGTAAACTTATATAGGTGTGTGTGTATAAGTGTTCTGTAATACCAGCACGGATTTAAATACAATTTGGTACGCAGCACTGCAGATAGCACATATCCTGGACAGTGGGTGAATCCACGAGCGGTTAAAAAAGTAAGTTCGTATAAACTGAATGGCGAGCCCTAGAGTCAGAATATGCCGCCCTAAGGCCTCTGACTTGGCTTGATGGTTGTTGTTATAGATATAGAGCAAAAATAACCGGGCCGTGACAAACAATTTAACGTGTTATCCGATTTACGGTATCGCTGATGTAAATGCCACTCACGGTTACCCATCCGAAAATTAGTCAGATGGTTTAGAACCACATTATCAAGCTACGCCACAAGCGCTACAAGGGCCTTTCAAACTAACTCTTTGGTTGTAACCGAGTAAACAGTAAAACCTTCATATTTATTATTTGCAGCTAGTTAATATACTTGTATCATTAGTCTAAAATATCCATTCCTTTAGTTTTATTTACGCCGAGAGATAATTAATTCATCTGCGGATACAACCCATTAAGTTGGTCTTAAAACCCTCAAAGTTATTAGCTTCAACAGAAATTACTTCACAAAACAAATCCCTAGAGGTTGTTTGTAAATTTTTAATTTTCTGCTTGTCGGGCAAGCATCAGAAACAGTGTTTACTGGAATAAAAAATCTCTTTAAATTGCGAATCGGGGTTGGCACAATGCTCTCAATAATAACTCCAAGTACACAGAGGGGTTATTTTTTGCGCAGTCGAGGGTACTCGTTAATAGCTTTGATTGAGAAGTTCAAAGGCGAGGGATGTGGCCTCAGGTCGGACAATGGCGCGAGGCCGCAGGCGTGGTTCATTATTGCAAGTCGTCGCGTCGTCTCCGGCGTCCTTTTGTCCGTCTGTCACGTGCCCTCCAATCAATAGCTGTTCAAATCGCGCGAAAGGGCTCCAATGTTCATGTTTACTAAGTAACTCGGCTCAGAGTCGACGCGGGATTGAGGAAATTATTCACTTCCTGCCGACTACGGATGAGGATCATCTCGCTTCTATAAATTGAAAGGGTTCCCAGGACTATTGTTGTCTAATAAATGCAAATCCCGGAGACATACTTTGTGCCAATATTATTAAACATTCATCTATAGGATTAGTACTTCAAAAAGATTCACATTTTATATTTTTCCCGTAAACTCGGCGGCGCATTTCACTATGTAATCATAATCATGCATCCCTTTTCAACTTCAAAAGCGGCGAAATCAACGCGTCGACTTATTTTCCAACGAGCAAAACGCGACTTCCTCTAATGGGCGACCTTCCTATCCCCAATGGAAAACTAAAACGTTCCGCCACCAAAGATCTGAAGCTCGACTGAAATGTGTTGACCTAAAATAGATAACTATTTGTACGCTCCAAACGACAACCATCCTCAAGGGAACATCGTCATTGGAGGTGAAGAGAAATTATAGTAGAAATCACGGGCTTTTCAGACTCGTGTCTGACTACGTATGCAGTGAACAGATGTGCATGCGATTTGCACAGTTAACGTGTCATTGGCTTAATTGTGTATAATAAATTATACCGGCCAAACAACGGCGCGTAGCGTACCATCTACCCGTCCATTTCAGGCATAATGTAGGTACATCTTATTTACATGTTGTACCAAGATAGGATTGCTCCCACAGTCTACAGCATATGGTCATAAGTGCCTCAGCGACGGAAGTGAGACGCGTGACGTCTCTTCGCCTCTGAATGTACCCTTCGACGTGACCTGAGGGTCTAATATCCAATTGAGAACTCGCAATGCGCTACACAATACTCCAGGCAAGACGTGGTAGGAAGCGCTCCGAGAGCACCCCGCGATTGCTTATGCAGACGACCGTCCTTTTATCGAAATAACATTCTCTAAAATTAGCGCGACAACAATAAAAGCCCTTCACGTTCTGAATGCGTAATGTGATTGCCTGTCCAAATATTTACAGGAAACGGAGAACATAAGAATCATTTCAACTACGAGACGAGAACATCAACGACGTCTCAACGCCTGAGGAACAAAAACAAACTTCGTAAATACTCGACGACCCCCGAGAATTGTTTGACTAATAATAGGAAACTGGATTATTAATAGAAAGGCATTAATTGAATGCTCGTAAGGCGAAGCGGATGACATAAATCTCATAAATGCTTACGGCTCTAAGACAATATCTGATCGGTGAAGTTATTAAAATACTGCTATACCGACTTTATAACTCGTTATCTATACATCGGTATGAATAAATTCTAATCAAACACACGAGGTAGCAATGTTACATAACAGTTATACTTCGGAACTCTATCGATGAAAACATCAGATTGAATGCGTTCCCAAAGATACGGGCCCGCTTTTTCTTCTATAATAAAAGTCATTCTAGTCCAATTAGTTCCGACAACAAAGTGAAATCCGATAATATCTTATCAATACCCATTAAACCTGTAATAATATTAAATCTGTCTTTGGAACGTTCCATATTATGTAACTGGACACTGGCGGCGGCAGCACCCGGACCAATTAGTTTTACATATTGTTACACAGAGACACTGAAAAAACTTCATAGTTATTTTGTCCTCGAAAGTGGGCGTGAAATATACATATAATGTTTATAGATATTTCTACGGGTACTGATAATTAATAATGGGGAGATTCATTATCTATGCAATACCTGTTTTTTCAATCGGCCCGTGGGAAAGGCATGCCGGTGCGAGGGACCAGATGCGTGCCGATCGCATCTGCTACACAGAAGAACTTAATTTTCAACTAGAGACCGGTCCGACCTGTCATTATCCCTCTTTATCGAATGCTAATGGGAGACAAAGCCGCGAGACGGCTCTCGTTGGCGTTACTGCATGTTTACACGACAGTTTTATCGGCGACTCTACACGCTTGCTTAGCTCTCCCTGAACTTGGCCCCACGATTTTAATTCGATTAATGATGAATATCTCTGACACGAGTATTAATTAACTAGGTGCGTTTACATTCAGACTTTTAAATAATTGAATACTCTTAATACTATTATCATATCATAATTTTGCTGTTTAATAGGCGTGAGAGGGGCTTGACATCAATTTAATAGTCGGACGGATGGACTGTGTGATTAGATGGGAATACCCAATACGCGCACATAATAAGGGATCAGTAATGCGAGAAATATATTCTATATAGCTATGTATAGAAGCGGTAATGTAATGCGATTGGTTTACATCCTGTGAGAGTGTTCTCGATGGGTACGAATGGGCGCGGAGTCGGCGAGAGGCGCGTTTGATCGATCACCGCATTATCACCGACTGCGAAACGAGAACCAGCGAATATACCGATTCTGGAACGATCTATGTGGAGTAGCTTATCTCAAAAATTTACGGCGCGATCCTTAATCAGATCAATGGCACACGAAAAATAAATAAATCACGGCATATCCAAAGTCAGAGTTGATCATCTTCCAGGTTTGTGGGCTCCATCTTGCTATTTGGTGGTTTGTTGCACCAACTTGCCAAATGTTGGTTAACAAGGATAAAAAACCATTCCTACCAATCACATACAAAATACGAAGTAATCGGAACAGACATATCACTATTATGAAATATATCACATAATTTTATTTTTGTATCTTATAAACAGGTACGAATATGTCTTCTCAATTTGTATTGATAAGACATACTATAACATCTGTCAATTTTTCACGTATGAGCTCAATTAGCCCAGCAATATCGAATGTTATTATTCTATCACAAATGCGCCAAAATCATGCTACACCGTTTTATGGTTGATGTACCAAAAACTCGTACGAAACGGTTTGATTCCACTTTATTTATTCGAACTGCTAAACAGTGGAATGCGCTGCCCGAGTGGGTGTTTCCCGATAATTATAATCTGGGTGTCTTCAAGTCGCGAGTGAATCGTTTTCTTCTAGACAAGCGTGCTCCATCGTAGACAGACAACAATACATCTTCGTGTATCATCATACGAGATGGCAGTCAAACGGAAGCCTATAAATAAATGAATTTAAAAAAAATACATTACATTTTGTGTCAACAGCTGTTCAAGATCCTATATCTATAGAACCACCACATGATTGACCTCCTTAATGTTATAGTTTATTAAATGTCTTCCATCCAGATCTTACCTACAATATTTTTTGTTCTATACAGTATCTATAGATTTCAATCTTAATTGTTTAAATTGTCTCTAGAGTTTAATTATTTTAATATTTTAAAAGTACCTATGAAATATGTTTTACTGATTAACTTTTTTTATCGCGAAACACCTCTTTTTCCGTTTATAAACTTGTATAACTACATAATAATTTGTATTCATCCGTAATTATGTTTTAAGTATTCTACCTTTGGTTCTAGTTTTTTATTATTTCGCTGAGGTTCTATGTACTTACATCTGCTCATGTTTAATTTGTCAAATATAATAATATATTTATTTATATAAAAAAAATAGAATGTGTAGGTGTACAGATATTATTAAATTTATATAGTTTTATGTTAGGAAAACGTTTCACTGTTATAAGCCTTTCGTGAAATCACTTGAATTGGCATCAACGGAAGATCAGCGCTGTTTGATAAACAGCACTATGCTGAGTTGAAGCCATTTTTGTGACATCATCCCTTTGACTGTAATTATGTTAAAGTTATACTATTTACAATGATGTTACAAAATAAATTACATTTCTTTCTTTCTTTCTTTCTTTCTATAGTTAAAAATATCATGTTGTAAAGAAACAAGTGAAAACAAAATTTAAATTTTCAAAAAACCCTACGACACAACAATAGTTATTTCAACACCATAACACCTATCTATGAACCATAGCTGATGAATCACAAACCTTTTACAAAAAAACCGTATCTAAACCGGTCAAACCATATTTAGAGGAATAAATAAATAAATAAATATCGCAGGACATTTTTCACACAGCGCCATCTAGCCCCAAACTAAGCAAAGCTTGTAATATGGAAACCAGATAGCTGATAGAATACTTATATACATTTTTTTTTTGTAAATACATACTTATAATACATACTACACCCAGACACAGAACAAACATTTATGTTCGTCACATGAATGTTTGCCCTTGGTGGGGATCGAACCCACGCCCCGTTTGAATGTGTTCAAACAATTTTTTGCACACTCAAACAACCTCTCACCCTAAACATACACTTTATCTGTCCTGTCCTGGGTAAAAAGCCCATGCTTCATCAGCATGCGTGTTAATTGAAATAGGGCATCTGTATCAAACTGCATCACTGGCCTACATGCCTACATTGTGGCAATTCCGTTCAATCGGTATTAGGCACCAGATGTGTAGCGAGCTTCGGCTTCGGCAAGCGTATAATTAATTCGGTTACAACATCCTACCCTACTTGCCAGGATCGATGATAAGAAGCCAATTAATCAACCCTGATCGATCGCTGCTCTAAATGTCCAGACTAATTATTTCGAATTTTATTACTTCAATACAGCAATAACTATAAACTGATAGTCTATCAGTAATTGATAGACTAGTTCTGTTATAAACGCATTCACTACGAGGCAATTTCATCCCCTTACAAAGCCAATATTTATTAATAACCCCGCTCCATTTAACCGCTATTTTCAGCTCCGCCGATTTCTCGCACAGTCTGTTGGGTTGAAAAATTAATAGTTCAAATAGCTCCCTTGTTATTTTATGTCAGGGACAGAAATAAAAAGAATGATGACAACAAGAAAAACTTTTAACAAATGAAGTTGAACGCGACAGTCGTTTAAGACCGAGTTTTCCTCGGAACTTTCCCCAAATTCGGCAAAATCGTCGCGTATAAGGACGTACCATTAAGCAAACGCGTGCCACCGATGTTGATACATAACTGTAATAAAACAGAAGTGCTTTGCATTGTAGTGGCTGCGAGCTGACGACCTGCACAATAGCTGCTCCACTGTGCTCACTTAAGTACGGTCCGGCGCTTTCATGCCGGAACGAATTTCCCGGAGTTGTCGTAATAAGCATCCGCGACCAAACAAAGACATTTTCCATTCGGAGGAACCGGAAACATTACGTTGAAATTATGTATTCAAAGTCGGCGAAATTCACAAAAACGCTCACTTCACAAAATGAGGGCAATCCGCGTAAATTTTCTTTTGGTGAAAATTTCGCGGTTTATATACTTAAGTGCTTAAAATTTACAACCAAAAAAATACTAATTCGTTATACACATGCGACCGAACCGTACGCATAAATTATGCAAAATGGCTTTTACTGATTATAATTTTATTTGATTAAAATTGAGTCAGTTGTATAGCAGTACAAAAAAAACATATTATTAACGCATGCAAATTGGTGGACTTTATCAGCATAACTCAGATTTCATATACCTCCCAGTTAGGTATAAAAATCTGTTTACCTCAAGGTGTAATTGAGGTTTTATTTGTTTATGTTTTTCAATGACGAGACGAGCGAGACGTTCGCCTGGTGGTAAGCATCACGCCTGCCCATAACAGTAGCAGTGCCAGAATTGTGAACTTGCGAACAAAATCCCCCGCCGCACTGCACTGCGCTCGCCACCATGAGATTTTAGATGTCAAGTCTTTTCATGCCCAGTAATTTCTCTGGTAACATTGCCTATAATAATGCTTGCACACTACTGCTTGGCGGTTGATTAGCTGGCAACAGTGTGGTACTTCCGCATGCGGACTCTGCAAGAGCCCTACCACTACAAAAGCTTATATTATAGATATCATCATCATCAACAACAGCTGGAAGATGTCCACTGCTGGACGAAGGCCTCCCCTTAATAGGGAGGGGTTGCCATAATCCCCACGCTTGGCAGGCGGCTCGGGGATTAAAGATATACATATAAAGATATACATAATTATAGATACACATACTTCAAATCGCAAGTTAAGCACGAGTGTCTCTAGCATGTGCAAAGTGAAGACATTAGTCGCGTTCACAGTCACGTTGGCTGCTACATGTTCCCATTCCAACCTCGGAGACTACACCACCCGAGCACCTGTTCAATTTGTTAACACATAACTTTCTCTTACCTGATGTACGTATAGTACTATTATTTATTTCAACGCAATGAAAACGCTATACCGGAAGATAAATAATACACGGTAGACTGATGACAGGAGCTAGGCGAACATTTGTTTATACTACAACTCTGTTATACGTCTTTCCAAGTAAGGATCAACTTTTCAGCGTAGATACACCGGCTTCTCTTGTAGACTCTCTGTCTTGGTTTATCTTTTCTCTTGTTGTTGCGATAGATCCATTCGGCTTACTTTTTTTTATAGATTGTCCCTGTCTTAGTGTATTGTGATTGTATGGAATAAAAGTTTTTCTTTCTTTCTCGCTAGATTCTACTTCTACCAATACAATTGTGAATAAACAAACAAATAAAAAATAAAAATAAAAACAAAATCAAATAAATATCTGAATCTGAATGCTTTGCAAGATTTTGTTTTAACATACTTAGTAGAGGTACATAGAAAAATAACATACCTTACGAGTAGTTAAAATAGAACCCCTACATTATTTGTTTCAAAGCAGCGCCGCGGGGCGGTTTGGGTATCGTACAGGGATAATATCGTATAGTAGCCTGTTTTGCAGGCTTTATAAATAAATAGATAACATAAATAAATAAATATCGGTAGAATTTTTTCACACAGCGCAATCTAGCCCCAAACTAAGCAAAGGTTGTAATATGGAAACTATAGATAGCTGATAGAATTCTTTTATAATTGATTTTCAACACATTCGCTCGAAAAATGAATTTACGAAGCCACATCGTTTGAAAGTTGAACATTACGCACCATACAACTAGACGTGCGGTATAATACCTAGGCGTGATGTAAACCTATTTTACCGCACGCCTAGTTGTATGGAGCCGTGCGTATCCTTTACTGTATTTTTTAAATTTCTATAAAAATATATAAGAATTCCACCAAGGAGTTTCACATTACGAGAATAAATAAGCTGAATGATCGAACCTCCTTGAAGGCGTTTTGCTCAATACGTTTGTCTCACTTTAATACTAAATAGAAAATGAGACGAAATATGTAGTTCTAATTTTCGTCTTTCCTCCTAGGAGGATGATGGCGTCGCACTTTGTGCATTTGCCAGGGTTAAGTATTTATTTGTATCAAGTTTTTGATAATTTTTAAGTCGAATGAGGCAAAGTCACACTTAGTATGTCACAGTCAAGTCCAGTCATGCCCTAGTAAAGTCGTGGCAACTTTACTACAAGCTTCTTCGGAGTTTTGGAAACAACACGAAAAAACACTCATATTAAAAACGTTTTAACGAAGACGAACTTAGAACGAAGTTTTTATTTTGTTTTTTTCGGCCTAGGAGGATTATGGCATCGCACTTTGTGCATTTGCCAGTGTCAAGTATTTAGTTATGACTTTCCGACCGATATTTATTAACAAAATAATAAAGTTTGTTTCATTATCTGTTGTACTTTGCTTTCTCGCAAATGTGTTGTAAAACGTTGTATGGCACATGTGCGGAATTGGTTTTTACAAACTCGTGACTATTGACTATGACTAACTTACCGCACTTCATAAATAACTATTTTTGTAAATACATACTACACACAGACACAGAACAAACATCTATGTTCGTCATAAATGTTTGCCCTGCATCGAATCCACGCCCTACAGCACTGAAGGCAAACATGCTACCAACTGAGCTATAAGGCAGTTCGAAATTCGATTCTAACTTTCAACCAAATCCATTGAGCATCCACGCTAATGAGTGAGAACTACACACTACACTATACACTATACACTCCTTATACTCGTAAACTCACAACTTTCGCATTTTTGCATTTAGCAACAAAAAAAACCTACTAAAACATAATGAAACTTTACTGCTACACTAAATAAAACCATTTTAAACGAATACGCAATTCCTTGAGGCTTACAGAGCCAGACAGACAAACTGAAGAGCAAAAGTCCTTCATTTCAAGATATTTAGTTCTCGAGTTTCACTAGTAACAAGGAAGCATTATACATGTTACTAGTACTAGACTACTCGTTAGTCTACCCGCCACCCTGGTAATGTCTGGGGAATGCCTGCCAGCAACCATTTGTCGACCGACGACCAAGCTACTGAATTTTTCATGAACATTCGAGTTTTAAAAGTCCCTCAGACTAATAACTTTCTTCATACTTGTGTCCGTTTATTTTATGAGATGGGAAAGAAAAGTAAGTAACGTAATTGTCACGGACGTTCATTTGCGGAATGTTTTAGCTGTCTCCTGTAACGGAGATAGGCAAAATAACTGTGGCACTAGCTCATAAGGCTATTAATTGCATGTTTATTTTATTTTCTGGAATGCTCAATAGTTTCCGCATCTATCTATCTTCAAACAGTGAAAGGATGTCACTCTAAGGTAAATACCAATTTTGTAGTGGTGGGACTCTACTGCAGAGTCCGCCTGGGGAAGTACCACACCTTTGCCAGTTATTCAAACGCCAAGCTAGTGTGCAAGCGTTATTGTGTTTCGGTTTGAAGGGCACTGTTACCAGAGAAATTACTGGGTATGAAGAGATTTAACATCTAATAGGGTAATGAGGATGACGAACGCAGTGCAGTGCGGCGCAGGATTGTGTTCGCAAGTACACAATTCTGGCACTGCTACTGTTAGTGGCAGACGTGACACTTACCACCAGGCGAATGTCTTGCTCGTATCATCACTTGATTGTATAAAAAAAACAACATATGTACGTCATTGCACACCAACGGAGACAGGGCAGTTACAAGCTAAACGTCATCATAATTAAAGGTGTCTACACCTTTAATGGGTAACATAGGTTTAAAATAGCAAGTTTTTTAAATAGATTGCTAGTGATTGAAGGTGTCATCATATCAATAATTTAGCAGATAAGTTTTCCTAGCGAAACAAATTACAACACAGCATGTCTATAATTAAGCAAATGCAGAAATAATCTAAAAAATAAGTAATTATTTAAAGTACTATCTTTAGGAATATTTGAAAGCTTGGCACGGATACATGACTTAGCAATAAAGAACTGTGGCACTAGCTAATAAGGTCCTTACTTGTATGTTTATTTTAAAAACGGGAATGCACAATAGAGTTTCTGCACCTCTATCTTCAAACAGTGAAAAGATTTACTTACTCTTAAGATAAAGATCGATATCCCCTGATTGAAAATCTTATTTTTATTCATCGAAGAGGAATGAAAGGAGGTGCCGCGTGTTGATCGGCGTCTATAAAGGGCTCATCACAAACACAGAGTGGAAGGGAAACATAAAGAAACGTAGAGAATCTTAGCTAGCACAGAGACGGGTGTTGCCACACCGCCTGTTCCTGCACTTAAATCAAACAAGTCCAAACTGCTCCCTAGAAAAACAAACATTGAACGCCGCCGATGGCAAAATTCTATAGGGCTGAAACGCACTCACAAAACTCACTTCCATAAATAATTCAAATGATACCAGTTCTCGTTAAAGCAATTTTCCTTGTTACTAAAACTATTTTGCGTTCAAACTTATTCAGATCTTTTCAACTTTTGTTATTAAAACGATCCTGTGTTCGCTAAAAAAGTAGGTCGAAGTTGTTCACGACAATAGCCCGTCCGCGGCCTATTTCCGTTTTCACCAACTTCACACCTACAAAACCCTGGCTCCACTTTGGGACGTCATTTCACGAAGCATTAAACTAACGAGTCCATATTCAGTATCCGCAGTCGGTAACCCTATTAGTTAGGAGCGCGGTCCGCGTGTTGGGAACACATGCCGCCGCCGGCGGACCCAGCTCTCGGTCTCGACCCGCAACAATTAGATCACTGCAGCCGCTGTTGTCCGGACGTCTTTTAACACATAATAAAACTTGTGTAGCTCCCGAACATAATGATGTCATCGCAATAAAATCCGTCAAAGAACACTATTAACGCCAGCAATCAATGATAGATTTACAGTGGAAACAGCGGCAAAAACACCAAGAAGTACACACAAAAGCTTCTTAAAGAGTTCGATTGTACGCAAATCACGAACGCTTAATCACGAATTGGTTCATTTGAAACCGACACCGTATCCAATTGATTAGGTGGTTGAATCACCCAAGCGTTATATTGAAACGGACGAATGGCAGTTCCGGGACACGTCGGTAGTGGGAACTGAACGAATTAACTAACCGTATTAACTACATCCCTATACCGTGTGTGTGGACGGAGCCAAGAATAACAAAGATCCATAAGCCCCAGAACTATCAGGAGCGCTGAAGTGTGCGTTCGACAGGAATGTGTGTTCACGGGAATGTTCAAAGATACGTTATTACAGGATGTAATTAGAACATAAATTTTAGTCGGCGTTGAGATAAATCACTCAAATAGAGTGCAGAAGAACATGATTTAGTTAACAAGGGAAGAGACAGTGCGTAATGGTCGGAATGAAATTGAAATAACAAGAGTTGTAATTGAATGTTTCAATGAACCTCGAGAGGTTCACGAGCCGCCCGTTCATCAGGCTCGCATACATCATGCATGCATGCCATAACTCTTAGAGGACAGCGTTCATCATATTTACAATGCAAATCGTAGATGCCTCCTGAACGCTTTGCTATTTCCATTACGTTTTTGTATTATGAGAAGTATGTTGCTTTTCAACCGACTTCAAAAAAGAAGGTTCTTAGTTCGAGTGTATGTTTTTTTTTGTACTTATGTTACGCGATTACTCCGCCAATTATGAACTGATTTTGTTGATTCATTTTTTGTTTGGTAGGTAATACTTCAGTCGTGGTCCCATATACATTTATCGAAATCGGTTCAGTAGTTTGGTTTTAAATCAAAATTACTAGAAAATATGATGTCATCCAGGTATTCGAAGTTGAAGTCGGTTGTATTTTTTTTTTAAATTAAAATGCGTATTATTCAACTGTGTATTATTTCTTCAGTACTGTATTTTACTTTCAACCAAAATGAGTTAATTCGCGGATCCAACAACATAACCCATCAAATAGATTGAAATCTATCTCCGGTAACATTTCCCAAACTTATAGCGGCCCCAGTACGTTACACGGATACTAAAACACCTAGTTTTATAGCTGCCATAAAATAAAATTGTCTTTTTCATGACTTACATTATCCTAGTCTACCCACTCACTCAAATTGCAATTCCTTCCCGGATATATTACCGATATAGGGGCTTCATTTCACTCGATTCACAATAAATGGATAGATGCTTTTTTCGATTGTTCTCAAACAACGTATGAACAGATTGCTTTACAACTGTACTAAAATAATCATAATTTGCCTATAGAAAAAAAACATGGGCCGAATTACGAGCCGAAAAGTGGGACGAAATGAGAATTTTTATACTAAAATATTGTTGGGGCGAATACGGCAAACAAAGCTGGACGAAAGCAGATTTTTTATTGTGGGACGAACTTTCTATGGACGAAAATTTCATAAATCTTTTAGAATGCCTAAATTCTAATGCTATTCAAAATCTATTAAGTATAATAATATTACAATGGAATCAGCGTCAGAACCGATAGAGCAAACCTATAAAATCAAACCGGTGTCCAATATCGTGAAAGAAGGTGAAGTTTCGACGGAAGCAGTACAATGTTGACGTGAAAAATCGCTGAAATCGCGTGGCCGGTCGAACGATGGACGGCCTGCGAGTGGGAGGGATCCTTATAGTTTGCAATTTATTCCAAACTCGGCAGCCTCGTAGATTTATATCGGTAGATTGGCGGCGCGCCTCACGCGAACTCTATACATTGAAAGCAATTTCGGTATCGGTCACATGCGCTTTGCTACCCGGAACACCTATCCCCGACCGCCTTATCGGTCCCATCCGACCAATACATAAACATCAGGTTTATTTATTACAAACAGGAAGCGCGTGCTTATTACATCACTAACATTTGATTTCCTATTGAAACGTAACGGAAGAACATCCAGGAATTCATATCACGTAACTCGGTAGAGAAGAATACCCTCGCTGGAATTAGTTCCGATATATGAGCCGGAATGGCGGATGGTGGCTCGAGAGGCCAGTGACGAATACCATTCCCACGCGTCAAATATTTCCGGATACCTAGCGTTAATTAATGTTCGGATAGCGGAGCTAGACAATGCTTCAGTGAGCGAACCCATTAGCTGCACAATTAGTGCAATTGTCGTTAATTTATTGTTGTTCACGTCGCCGCCGCACACTCCTATTGGCTAACGGCAGAGCCTGAGAAATTGCTTTGATGCCATAAATCAAAGCGCTATTACAAAGGGCTGCAACTCTGCGTAACAATATAACAGTAATAATAAGCATAACTTGCTGAAAAAGCCATGAATCTAAATTTAAATAAACCCCACCGCAATCATAAATTACAAGAAAGGGAATGTCTCCAAGTCTTAAGTCATTTAGTCAAAACAAACATCATCAAGTTCGAAGGCGCGCCGCCGCGACTGTACCTTGAATACTAAAAGTTTCTTTGTATCCACAAATTACACACACGCCACTAATTTAGGCAAGGAATTTGCTGGAATTGTCACTCAAGAAGCACACGCGTTTGAATCACCGTACATAAATTCTCATTAGATCAACCTCAGTTTAGGTTTAGTATCTCACATATTATCAGTTGGTTTTCGTCTACGTGACGATTCTATAAACACTACTATTTTAAGCGGGAACTCCGAAACTTTCCCAATACAATGAAGATAATCTACTTCGGTTAATGTATAAACTTTAGTAGACGCGATAAACATAATTTAGGTTAAAGTAGATAACACCGTGTTAATAGATTAGATTCCAAATTAAGTTTGCTAGTGTCACACCCTCGTTACCGCGTCCCTTGTTTGGTCCGAAACACACGGGGCCAGACGGAGCACGCGGGTTTAAAACTGGTAATTTACAATCCACAATCCACAAGTACCTCGTCAAAATTAATTAAAAATAAACCCAAGCATAATTTTCCATCGGTGCTGATGGCATGTTGCCAAGTAATCTTCTTTTTAAGGTTCCCAAAGTATGTCCAACGGTACCCTATTATTTTTGTTTTATTTATACGGCATTATAAAATTAACACAAAAATGTGTCAAAATCTGGGTAAGAAGAGCAGCAGCGTCCTCTCGGTTAACGGTGGTGGGCGTTCTACGATCCCCAAGCCTCCTGCCAAGCGTGGAGATTATGGCAATCTTATAAACAACGTTATACAAAAAGGTGTAGTCCATACAAAAAGTTTATTGATCTTGGACAAAATGTATGAAACAGCTGTTTTTTACGTGATTTCAAGGGCCACAGAATAATTAATAGTGGTTAGGCCTCATAGTAAAAGTTGTTCATCATGATTTACCTTTTCGTATCACGTTGTATATTTAGGGTAGTACTTCGTCCGTAGTGGACGGCTTCTGGCTCCAAGAACACGTTATTTTCATGGTATCCTAATGCTTAGTGTAATACGTCCGTCTATAATTATATCCATTCTAGACGTCTGTCTGTAAGTCTGTCCATAAGTCTGTCCACCCAGTCATCCGACCTTAAATAACTTGTATTTTCTGTCCGACTACAGAAACCACAGAAAACTTAATAGTACTACCAACAACGACATTTATCTTATGACGGCCAGTTGAAATTTTCTCAGGAAAATATATATATATTTTTTTTTTTTCGGGATTTGTTTCATTACGGCTCTAATACATAATAATGAAAATATTTAAGCTTAAGAGGCTCGTGCTAGGCGGCTGGGTCAAGGGTCAGATCCAAAAGGCAGCGATCCTTGACACGGGACGCATTGTCAGGAGGTTCCTCACACTGCAGCAACAACCACCGGCACCTCGTCCCGGTACCGGCACCACCCTAGTTTAAAAGTTTTTTTCATAAGATTTGAACTCTTTTTAATATTATATTTTACTTACTATTGTAATCAACTTGAAAAATACAAATAAATTAACACTACATTATAAAAATATCAAAATTTCAAGGCATAAGTAGCCATTCAGACAGACATGTCAAACTAAAGGTTTATTACTCAGCAGCAAAATCCTAAAAAAGGTTTGGATTCTCCGGTCAGTCTTCGTTAGAGTATAAATATTAGATAAAGTTTAGATTCGATCGATGCAGTGCAGTGAACTAGGAAGTGATGCAGTAACTTCTTTCTTCAGCCAACTGATAAATAAACAATTAAAATATTCCAGAAAGTAGGTAAACGTTCTAAGTACATGGTGACATGCGTGTATGCAGTCCAAAGGAGGTCGACGAACGATTAATTCACACGATACTTCTAGTCGTTGTTTATCATTCTGAGCAATAAAGATTCGATATCTTGATGCCTTGCTCCCGGTGAGTGCCAGCATAACAGGGTAGATGACTGATGTTTATATCGTAGAAACCAATAGCTTTTATGAAGAATTTGTTTAAATATAGTATGTTTATTTATTAAAAAGTAATTTAAATCGGTTAATAATGTTCTGATATATGAACGTTTAAAGTTTTTGTTAGAGACATCTCTGTCCCTTTCCCACAAAACAAAAAATGATGTCACGCCTTACTTGTCAGAATAGAATTTATATGGCGTACTGAGTAGTGACGTCACGATTTGCTGTTTCGCCTCTCTGTCTGGCATGAAATTAAAATGCTTATAAGTTGCTTATTTTTGATCAGATTTTCATTTTATTTTCATTAATCAGCTATATTTATGGGTCACATTTTAATAGCACAATAAAAAAAACCAGTCAAATAGCCTATTACACTACTCGATGATATTCATTTATTGAGGACATTATTAACCGTACTTTAGATCTCGCTAGCATGTTTGCACATTTTAAGATCCCCCTTCATCCACGTTCGTAACTGAAAATTCATTACTAATTAGGAAAAAAAAAAATTTTCTTCGCTGTTTCATGACCAGTTATAAAACAAGACTCTTTTTCCGCTTACATAATTACGAATCCTTCCATTTTCATAACACTGACCGGCTACGAAAAAGACTTTTATTTACTGTCCCATAACCAGTTATTACAAAAAAATAATTATGTAATCCTAAAGAATAATTCGCCTTCATCGAAATTCATAACTAAATTCGTAACATAACTAAATGTATAACCAGCTAAGTACCAGTCAGTTAAGTACCATGAATTTTTTAAATATAAAACAAATCAAGTACTTTTTTGTTGTTATGTAATTTTTTGTTGTTATGTAATTTTTTTTTTATGGAAAACTTTTAAAAATATCTAGTCCGTCGAACTAAATGATATTAAAACACAATAGCGTGATGCAGTATAGTAATTTATTGTTAAGGAACTCGCAGTCTGAGATTGTATTTCCAATAAATATAAAAAACTGCATTTTTTTCGCATAATATGCTAGCGAGATAAGTGTAGACTACAGTCTACAGTCTATACTGTAGACCCGACAACCCCATGGTAATAATATTTCGGGGTAATACTAAAGCCGTTTGGGAAATTCTTTAAACAAGATACAAAATAGCTAAATTGGATTCATTTCCCTATTTCACCCGTAATCATCAATCAATTATGCGGAAATTGATGGAATTGAATTATATTATTCGACCCCAATGAATGTTCGGGGCAGGCGGGTAAACTTCCCAACTTTTGGTAATTTTATAACGGTTATAATATAAGGCTGTATTTATCAGAGAAAAACAACTTCTTCAAAATAAGAATTTGGTTTAAATCTAACTGCAGAGTGCATTCTTGTAGCACGAAGTTTTAAAAGGGAAGACGTGGAAGCAACACGTGAAATTGTCGTGCAAATAACATTAAAACATATTTAAATGTGCCGTTTCCGAGGCGTGTCTGTAGTGTGAATGCTACGAGGGTTGCCAGAAATTGGCCAGGACAGATTCGATTCCTAAGGAGACAAGTAACTTTTAAAAAAACCGTCTTAAAATTAATATGGGACCACCTCGAGAGTATACCCTTACAAATAAAAATATATTTTTTAAATCGGTCCACTATTGATAGAGAGATCGGTGAACAAAAAAAAAGCATACAGTCGAACATAGAACCTCCTCCTTTATTAAAGTCGGTTAAAAATAGTGGTACAAGGTTATCAATCCGCCTTGATAGTGTTATAATTTAACTGAGGTATGTTTCAGATGCAAAACAAAACCTTTCAATCTAGATTTGATTAGCGCATTTTGCATGATTTCATTTGTCTTTTACTAAAAACTTAAAAAGCTACTCAACTTACAACTATTATTTTAACGGTTATATTAAAAAAAAAAGAAGTTAAGTAATTTATTTTTTATTCAAACACAAGCCTCAATAAAAAGTTGAAAATTAAACCTAAGAAGTTAACCTAAATTAAGATATAAACCAAAAATTAAATTACTATATTCATTTACAGGAAGGACGTAGCTAGATTTAAATCAAAATATTTATTTCAGTAGTTATAAGTTACGTGCCCAATGTATACATTAATATGATTTCTAATCTATAAGCTTCTTTCTCCTCGATATTTTTGTTTATTTCCGAATTGCCATACGGAGAAAAAACCTTTTTGGGCAAATGCGATAACCTTTTTTATGCGTCCGGTTTTTTGCCGTCAAACCTGGTAACCCTGGATGCATCAGTGGAATCGGGCTGGCACGCTGAACATGCAAAATAGGGACGTGACACAATTTCCATATCTTGTTACACGATAACGATACGGAGATTTGAATCTCTTGTTGAAGTGCAAAAAATAGGGCCTTAAATCTCAACTTCTCACTATTCTGAACGGCTTCCTTTTACCACTGGCCTAGAACTGATTCACTCGCGACTGGAAGACATAAGATTGTATTGTCACGAAATACCCAATCGGGTGGCGACAATTATTACAATTGAAAATTTCGTTTCCATCTATAGTAAAAATTCTATACCAGGGGTCTTCAAACTACAGCCCGCTAGCACTACCAATCCGGCCCGCTAATCTGATTAGCTAGCTAGAGCTTGGCCCTTAAAGCTTTGTGGAGCAGTCCGTCTAGCCCTTAGGCTAAAAACTTTGGAGACCCCTAGGGCCGTACCATGAACGCTTATTCCGGGACCTAATAGGCACAGCTGCCGACGCTGTGCGACCCCGAACCGTATTGCGGGGCGAGAAAGTTCACAGTCGCGCAGCGTCCGCAGCGGAGCCTGCAAATTGACCAATCAAATTGGCACAACGATATACAGCAACGAATGAACTAATTCCGTGGTTAGAAGAGAACAGAACCATTGATCACGGTCTTATCTCAAAAGTCGATAGGACAGCATCGTATAAAAGGTAGGTAGCGCGCTAACCTACAAGACACTCTTAAGGATCGACAATTTGACGGCTCGAACTCATCTGTGGGCGCGGCTAACAAGCATGCTCTCTTCATCAAACAATCTGTGGGAAAGGGAGAAAGAAAGATAAATGAGCGCGCAATTTTTTTTTGTCGACCTTAGGCTGCAGTAATGTGGTTGAATAAACTCTGAGTTAATTTATTCCAACTTGAGTTATTTGAAATGTTTATGGACTAAACTATGCCGCTTAATAAATTATTTTAGAGTTTTCGTATTCCTTATGTTATTTATTTACGTCCAATGTGGCGTTAAAATTGAGCTAAAATACAAGATGTTTCCTGGCTCATAACTTTCATGTTTATTAACTTTTTACTTTCGTAATAATTTACAATCCTAGATAATGAAGAGATTAATCGATATAATACTTAGTCTTGGACCTACAAAATTACATAGTGGAGTAGTAATACTACCGCGTTTCTATGGAGAAGTGACCAACTTGTCTACTCTTAATGAATATACTTGATGCTACCCTAAGTACTCTTGACAATGCTCTTGCTCACACAGGAAACAAGATAACGATAATGTGTAATTGAGAATACTATTTGCACTTCATATTTATTGTCAACACGTTAGATATCAGCTTAGAAAGGAGAGGAAGATGACATCAATTACGGTGAATGAGGACGTGCATTCCTTGAGATATCTTCAATAACTATTCAATATAGGTACAATATTTATTATACTATAACACTTCCAAGTGAACTACAATGCAAAGAGCGGACGCAATAGATCACTAGACTCTAGGGCTAAGTGGATGAGATTTGGCCCTAATATATACAAGGTTAGTGCTAATCAGTTAGCATCCTTATAAGGGTATATTCTGTACATCAAAACAAACACCTTTTACTATGGAACCAGCCATGAAATCGCAATAAAACCAGCTGTTCCATACAAAAAGTTCATCGACCTTGAGCAAAATGTATGGAACAGCTGGTTTTTTTTTGTTGCGATTTCATGGCTGGTTCCATAGTAAAAGTTGTTAATAATGATGAGTACCTTCATACCCTTCAGTATAGTTGAACCTTTTTGTTACACATTGTATATAAGTAACAAAGGAATTAATTATCGGTAGAAAAATATATTACCAAAATATAAGTAATGAGATAATCTTAGTAGCAAAATATGTTTATGTTACCTTATAAGCATTGAATACAGATAATGTAACTTATAGATACATTTTAGGCCTGTCAGATTAGTCTTGCGAGTTGTGTAACAGAATCTACACCAATAATTAGTATTCGGTCCACACAATGACCTCGCGACTTCTATATCTTCGCAAACGCAAACCCTGGCCCGATTTTACTGACATACAAAATTAAAAACAGTATATTAAATACTTCCATGATAGATAATCATGTGTTATAGATAATCAGTTTTAGGACCTGGGTATGTCCTAAAACTGCATCCTGTACTACCGGAGGACAGGCAGCAGCGTCCTCTCGGTTAACGGTGGTGATCTTTCTGCGATCCTCAAGCAGCTTGCCAAGCGTGGGGATTATAGCAACCTCTCCCTATTAATAGGGAGGCCTTTGGCGAGCAGTGGACGTGTTACACCACATAAATCCAGAACATAATATATTTTTGTCTTATCGCTACATTATACGTGACGTGAAAGGATCATAGGGGCTCCCAATGACCTGTTGGGGCTCCACTACACTACTGCCGGAGAAGAGGAACATTGTGCGAAAGTGACATATTGCGAAAGGGATATTGTGCGATAGGGACATTGTGCGAGAGGACATTTTGTGAAAGGGACATTGTGCGCAAGGGACATTTTGCGAAAGGAACATTGTGCGCATGGGACGTTTTGCGTGCAGTAGCCATTTTAGGAAAGGGACATTCTGCGACGGAGCCCTTCTGGCTTCTGATGAAGCGTAACTCAAGCCATCGTCAAAAAGCCATTCGGATGCTGGTTGCGTAAAATAAAATGGCAAAATTGAGGTCAAAGGGACTTGCCAGAATTGTGAATTTGCGAATACAATTCTGCGCCTCACTGTACTGGGCTCGTCACCCTGAGATATCAGATGTTAAATCTCTTCATGCCCAGTAATTTCTCTGTTAACATTGCCCTTCAAACCGGAACACAGTAACGCTTGCACACTACTGCTTGGCGGTTGAATAACTGGCAAAGGTGTGGTACTTACCCAGGCGGACTCTGCAGTTAAGTCCTACCAGTACAGATACTATTATGAGCATTGATTCTAGTCGCCAGCTAAAACGTACATCAAAGCCAGCGCTTGCAATACTTTGTGCAGTAGCGCACAGCAGCAAAGGTCGTAATCCCGTAAATCCGCAGCCCCATTGGGAACGGCTCTATCACAGTGGCAGCACTACTTTATTTTTATTGATATTGCTGCATTTGCTTTCAAGAACGTCGTATAATACATAACAGTTATTGCCTCTCGCAAACCAGTATACAAGGAAACAACGGCCAATATACTGAAAATGAAAGTCTGATATTGATACTAGATCATTCCAGATTGGTGGAACGGAATTCGACGTATACGCATGTCTGTGTTTACCTTTACATAATACTTTCTTTACGTTTTGTTACATTGGATTAGGTCATTTTTAATCGACTTCAAAAAAGGAGGAGGATTCGCCTGTATTTTTTTTTTTTTTTTTTTACGCGGTTACTCCGTCAGCTATGAACCGATTTTGATGATTCTTTTTTTGTTTGGTAGGTCATACTTCAGAGGTGGTCCCCTATAATTTTTATCGAAATAGATTTAGCACTTTTTGAACAATCTACAAAAAAAAACAACTATTGATGATGTTATGATTGTTGCTCGGCCCCATCAGCAGGCGCTTCAAGAACAATTTCTGACAATGTCGATAACATTCTTAAAATGGGGTCTTATATCTCTATAGAGTATATTGTTTGACATTAACCAGGTTAGAGCTTGACACAATTTGTTCATGTAAACAACAAACTCTTGGAGCGTTGCGTAAACAAAACACACTTGCTACCCACAAATAATTTTAAAAATTAAATTAATTTAAAGCAGATATCCTCATCCAAATTGAGATGAAATTTTGATGTAATGTTAATTGAAATGAAATTTTGTACAAACTTTAGGTTGGATGACAATGGTGTCGATTCTGTTGCATCGCTCACTAAACTAAACTTAATATGACAGGACGAAACCTGTTGACTTCCTTTTCTAACATATTGAAATGTTATACGCGTAAACATATTACGCGTATAATTTTAGTCCTGTCATAAGTCATTTTATTATAAATGAAATGAGACGCGTATAATTTAAGTCCTGTCATAAGTCATTTTATTATAAATGAAATGAGACGCGTATAATTTTAGTCCTGTCATAAGTCATTTTATTATAAATGAAATGAGACCCGTATAATTTTAGTCCTGTCATAAGTCATTTTATTATAAATGAAATGAGACGCGTATAATTTTAGTCCTGTCAGATTATAAATCATTTTAGTCTTGTCAGATTATAAGTCATTTTATTATAAATGAAATGAGACGCGTATAATTTTAGTCCTGTCAGATTATAAATCATTTTAGTCCTGTCAGATTATAAGTCATTTTATTATAAATGAAATGAGACTCGTATAATTTTAGTCCTGTCAGATTTAGTTTAGTTAAGTGACGTCTTTCTAAATCCAATATGGCGGACGGCCCAAGATGGCGGGTTAGTTATTTTGGTTTTGTGCACTCCCATGATATCGGTATCAAATGAAAGGGTTTGCTAAGAAGAATACGAATAAACTGTCAGTCTGTGTATAAAAGTTTGTGTATGAAACTTTTTATAAAGTTTATGTTTAACTTACTTATTATAAAGTTTATATTGTACTTTTTTTTTTGTTACAAGATTCACTTTTAAATCCGAAGTTTTTTAAATTTCTATTCGAAGGCACCTTATTTGGTTGTGTCTGCCGATACATTTAATATTACGTAAGTATACCAGCAAAATTTGAAATTTGCCATTTGAAAAATCGAGCATATCGATTCAGATTTACATAATTTAATAACTTCTATCTTAATTTAATGGTGACAATAAACTCAAAACTAGTTTTGTAGATTACAACATATTTTTTTACTTAAGTGACCTAGAGGTCAAGATAATCAAAACATTACTAGATACATTTTGCATTCATTCATTTAATTTCGCAGTGAGTTTACTGATCGGGATAAAAACCAGCCACCGTGGGAACAGTTTGTCATTTAAAAACTTGTAATTTTTAAGGTAAGCTCTAATAATTATTAATACTACAAAATGAAAACAAAGCTACACATAGATTTTTTGTTTTATTTATACGGAATTCATCATTAATGGGTGTTTTTTTTTTACAGCGCCTCCTAGCCCAAGCTAAGCAAAGCTTGTACAATGAAAACCATATAGGTGATAGAATACTTATATACTATTTTTTTGCAAATGTTACTTATAATACATACTACACCCAGGCATAAAACAAACATCTATGTACGTCACATACATTTTTATCCTGGGTGGGGATCAAACCCACGCCCTACAGCTCTGAAGGCAGACATGCTGCCACTTACGTCAGATATTACTATTATAGTTATCAAACTACACTAAATAGCTTACAATTTAGCTTTCCCGACGTGATTATCACTGTATGCCAGGAGAGAAAAAGTAGATTGTTTACCAAGGGAGGAAACAACAATTTTTAAGGCGAGAGTGTTTCTGTGAATCCAGCGTAGCGAAGGATTCTAAGGTAGAATCCTGATCGCAGAGAGGGATTAATATATATTTTTCTTCCTTTTTAAGCTATAAAAACATTGAGGGAAACAAAGTACTCGAGCTTAAAATAGTGTTGATCCCGAGGTGGACACTCTACATTTTATCACCCTCTATGAGAAAATAAGTAAGCGCAACTTATGTACCTATGTCCCTACGTTTATTTGATTCTCACTACTCACACTCACTTCTCACTTTTTTTTTGAGAAAGATACACTGAGTTAAAAAAAAACAAAGTAAAATCCGAATTTGAGTAAACAATTATGAACGAAGGCAGAATGCACTTCACGCGCCTTTGTTTTTAAACAGCCTTTTATAGGTCGCGTCATGTAAAAAGAACGCTGGAAGAAAGTAGAGGGGGTGTGTTTGCGCATGTGTACACTTGTGCACAAAAGGACTAGGCCTATTGTTTTAAATAATTATTAATTAGCCTTTTGCTCGCAGTTGCGTATATTGGTTATTGCTAGGTACCACCTCATATCACCAAATAGACCGATAAATCGCCTACTGCGCAGCTTAACCGCCAGCGTTCTTTTTACATGACGCGACCTATACTTGTTATTACAATGTCCGTGGTGATCTCTTTGGTGATTGGAACTTTTACTAACAATATCCACATTCCAAACTAAAAACTCTTTTCCTCCCTAAGGGCAGAAAAGAGCTCTTTTCTGCCCTGTTTGCGAGGAACGAAGTAGGTCATATTGAATAGATGTGATAAAAAAGTGTTTCCCTTTCAAGACTGTTTGTCAACCTATAGACCATTTGGTATTTTCTTAATGTGAATACTAGTTTGCAACAGACTTTACCCAGTTATCCCTCCAACGTAAATTAGCACAAATCGTCTATCGCCGTCCGGCGTGCCTGCGCTGTGTAGGAATGGAGGCTGCCTCGAACCGCAAAGTGTTATAAATCTTCCTAGACTCCTACATCTTCCTAATGAATACACAGTATAGCGAGTTAGAAGGCTGCATTTCTACTTCCTAAACCTCTTACAGAAGGTTTTTTTTAATATAAATAAATAAATATTGTCCATCTAGCCCCATACTAAGCAAAGCTTGTATTATGGAAACTAGATAGCTGATAGAATACTTATATACATTTTTTTTTCGTAAATACATACTACACCCAGACACAGAACAAACATCTATGTTCGTCACATAAATTTTTGTCCTGGGTGGGGATCGAACCCACGCCCTACAGCTCTGAAAGCAGACATGCTACCAACTGAGCTAGAAGGCTGTAAACATACATTCAAAGTTCATGTATACATTCAAAGATACATTCATTTGGACCTGTGTATGTCTTTAAACTGCATCCAGACCCACCGGACGACGGGCAGCAGCGTCTTTTTGGTGGTGAGCTTTCTGCGATCCCCAAGCCGCCTGCCAAGCGTGGGGATTATGGCAACACCCCTCTATTAAGGGGGAGCCTTCGTCCAGCAGTGGACGTTTTATGGCTGATGACGTGACGATTGCCCTTCGAACTGGAACACAGTTATGCTTGCACACTACTGCTTGGTAATTGAATACCTGGCAAAGGTGTGGTACTTCTCCAGGCGGACTCTGCAGTAGAGTCCTACCACTACTAAATACGTAATCATGAAACGAGTTTTGTAGTGATAGGACTCTATTGCAGAGTCCGCCTGGGGAAATATCTTGCCTTTCTCAGTCATTTAACTGCCAACACAGTAATGCTTGCACACTACTTTGCAAGCATTACTGTGTTCCGGTATGAAGGGCAATGTTACCAGATAAATTATTGGGCATGAAGAGATCTGACATCGATTTGAGAGAGATTGTGTTCGAAAGATCGCAATACTGGCACTGCTACCGTTATGGGCAGGCGTGGTGCTTACCACCAGGCGAACGTCTTGCTCGTCTCGTGACTCCATTGCTTAATAAATTAAAAAGATTAATAACACTACTCATTACCAGCCAGAAGACGTCGTTTTGAAATGTAAAATGTTTTTTGAACCGACTTCAAAAAAGGATGTTCTCAATTCGACTTTTTTCTTGTATGTATGTTACGCGATTACTCCGCCAGTTATGAATATATTTTGATGATTCTTTTTTTGTTTGGTAGGTGATACTTCAGAAGTGGTCCCATATAAATTTTATCGTTATCGGTCCAGTAGTTTGGTTTTTGGAAAATTACTGGAATAAATCAAAATATTGGCAAATATGAAGATGTCATCCAGGTACTCGAAATTGAAGTCTATTGTATTTATTTTAAAAGCTTATTATTTTCCCCAAAAACATGGCGCCAAGCTGCCGTCATACCGTTTAAAAAAAACCTGTGTCACTTGGGATGATGTAAGGATTCTAACGATACCCCATACATCCAAATCTGTTCAGGCATGTAAAAGTTATGGTTGGTGGAACAAAGAAACTCACAGACATATACTAATACTAGACTACTAGTCGCCCGCGACTTCGTCCGCGTACGGAAGAAATTCGGCCCGTTCCCAAAATTCACCACTTTAAATCATCCCGAGCAATTTTTTAGCCCCTCCTCCCTCGCCCCCCCCCCCCCAAACTCCCCCCTTGAATGAACTATCCAAATATCAATTTTTTTCATCACTATAACTTCAAAAACAAAGAACTTTCCATACAACATTCCACCCCTCTTTTGGTATTTAGAAATAATCCTTTCTTAGTACACCCCTAGGTATCGAGACGAATACACCCTACAAATTTCAAGTCTGTACGACCAGCGGTTTGGGCTGTGCGTTGTCTGTCAGTTAGTCAGTCACCAGTCAGTCAGTCAATCAGTCAGGACAGAGCCTTTTATATACATAGATTATAAACACGAAAGTTTGTATGTATGGATGTATGGATTTACTCGCAAAAACTACTGAATTGTACTGGATTGTAATGAACCTTTTACAATAATATAGCTCATACATCAGAATAACACATAGGCTACTTTTAATCCCAATAATCTGGGGTAAAACCGCGCGGCGCACCTAGTACTAGATTCATGATCCATGAAAACATTACATTCCTTTTTGGGCAGTCGTAGTCGTGTAAACAGTCTAGTCTAGAGTAACTTATTGTGTATGGTTTCATTCTAAAAAAATGCTTCACAGTTTAGGCACCTAGCATTCTTTATTTACACACAATTAACAGTTCAATTACTAGACGTGTCATGGGAGCTAGACGAAATGTGTCTATTTCGAGTAGACGTACTCATGGCGAATCAAATGCCTACTCCTCACGCGATTATGTCAATTCAGCTAGAGACGTAATAATTATATCGAGAGAATTTAATAATAATAATCATCATTTATTCATCAAGTAACATATACATAATTAATTTTATAGCAGCAGGAATTAATTTTATAGTATTCGTTGTATTTAGTTATTATTTTTATTAACTAAATACAACTAATTTTTTATTTATTTAACTGTAATAATAACAAGTACTTTATGAAAGAAAAAAAACTGACTTCGATTTCCACTACCTGGATGACATCTTTTATACAGTTATTTTGAAGAAGTATGACCTATCAAACAAAAAAAGATTATATAAAATCACTTCATAATTGGCGGAGTAATCGCGTAACATACATACAAAAAATACCATCGAATTGAGAACCCCCTTTTTTGAAATCTGTTGAAAAACATTGTAACTAACTCGACAAAAACATTTGAAACGTAAAACTTATTTTTTTCTCTCCTGGTTCCTACTGTGTAATTGTGTATTATCACATTGGTGGGTGAATTCATCCAATTTTCTTCCTTCCTCATACTATGAGGTTGCCAGCATTTAGAACTATTTGTGGCGCCCCTAATGAATTCAATTTTTTGACAAGTTATAAAATTTAAGCGTCCTGTGTAAATGTTACATGACATAATATCACACGATTTGAAACTGTGTCTGCCAGAGTCTCTCTGGCTAGAACATGGTAAAGTTCATGGTTCACCTAGGTGTTCCACGGGTACCTTTTGGCGCCCGTAGTCTTCCCAATTGGTAAGCCACGGGTAACTGAGAAACAGAATCTCAGATGCACCGGAATATGAGCCACTTTTGAGCAAGGATACTATTTGGGGTTAACTCTACCCTGCCATTGCTATTTCAGCTAATTTACACGGAAATGGCAACCCAGCGACTGCCGCGGTAACAGATTGGGGCTCAGATAACAGGGACGAGCCGCGAATACCAAGATACAAATCCAAGTAGCATACGAACCATCTAATAGAAGAGAAAATAAGCTTTACAAAAGCTTAAAAGGACGATAACATTGTAAAAATGTTTAAATGATGAAATGAGGCGATATTCATTGCAGCGATCATTGCAAACCGAAGCCGATGGCGATGACAGATTGTGCATCGGATAGCACAGGCTACTAGACTAGTGATGGCCGTAGTAATGATGGTTATAGTATCAGAAGATTGAACAGAGATAAGTATAAAAAAAACAAGCTTGTTAGTAATTATTTAAATTAACTTCGTGTAAATAACTTTTTGGTAACCACATATGAATAGCTATCTACATCTCATTATGATCATCATTAGCCAGAAGACGTCCACTGTTAGATGAAGGCCTCTCTCTTAACAGGGAGGCGTTGCCACAACTGTGTGTGGGTTACCTACATCTGTAACATTAAAATTAAAATAAAGAATATCATAGCAGACGGACGAGAGCGATGAAAAACCAAAAGTCATTTTTTAGAAAATACAATAGAAACACTGTTCAAAGGGACCAGTTTGAAGTAATTGGATGGCACTCGTAAAACGAAACCGCAATATATCGTCCGTTACAGTGCGTAACTTTTATAATATTACGAGACGCAAACAAGGGAGCATATACCTGGCGGCAAGCAGTTACTGTAGTCTAGGGACATGTGCATTGCCATATAATGGTTGGTGTCGACCCTTTTAGACTTTTATATCTTTTTGAAGGACTTCTTGTCGCTCCGCGGGGAAAACGCCAAATTCGAGAAGCGTAAAATCTTTATGGAGACCGCGGCTGTAAACCCAGGATTTTCGTCTTAATCTCGATGTTGCACTCGTCACTTGTGACGCGAGGATTTATTGTGGGATTTGATAGATGAGAAAATGTACGGCCTTACCTAAAATAATCTCGATTCTCTTAGTCACTGCTAAAACTTCTCTGTCGTTTTCTAGTACGTGCAACTTCACGTCAGAGAGAAGATGGCAGAGCATCTTAAGCAGTGACTAAACGTTGAAAAGTTTTTTTAAGTAAGGCCGGTAGATACTAACATTGTTTTGATATGCTCTACTTTCAAAATCCTATTTCAAACCTTACAAACAGACTTAAAAAATTAAGGCTTTTCAACAAATTATACGAAAGCGGACGGAACTGAAATAAGGCTCGGCGTGAATGACGGAGAAAGACTTCTCTTACTAACAGTCATTGAGCTAATATCTAAAGAGTCACAATCTCTAAGTGAAAACAGTCAAAAAACGTCCGAATGCCGTAGTACATACCTAAACGTGAATTATATAGTTCACGATTGTTCGAATTTAGACGTTATGTCGCTTGTATAGTGTTCAACGTATGCTTGGGCGCTTGTGTGTTATCGCAGTTCAAGTCGGCGTAATGCGTAGCGTGCGCCGAGTTATGGCGCGGACATTTTTTTGTCCGTTTGTGACTCTATAGATCAATGCTAAAAGTCTATATTTTTGCCTACTGTCGTTTATTATATCTGATCGATATAAAACTTTCGCAATTCTAAAAAGACGGTATAAGGGAAATCATATCAAAGTCAAGGGCATCCCTACAGGACGAGAGCTGCTCGTTAGCGCGCCCCGCTGCAATTGAAACTGGGGATTGTGAACTGAGTTAGGATTACCAGCGACGCCGATATTCACTCGAATGACTTTCAGAATATTGGACTTGTTTCAGAGAGCTTTCCCCGATAAGGATTTCAAGCTGAGTGGGAGACATTGCCTTACGCATTATATTAAGTAGAAATGAAATGGGATCATGGAATCCTACCCAAAGCGGAGCATACACTTATGAGCTTACGAGTCTTTTCAAAGAAAATTATGAGCATTTTATACCATATTTATTTATAGGGTACCAACATATTTATCATACATCAACACATTATGATATAGTGTAGGCACTACAGAAAATGTGCTTAGGCAAGAGCTACATAATAGAGGCTTGTCACGCTTGCACAGTTAACCGATGTAAAAATATATCTAGGTAGAATAAATAGTGTTAACTTGAGCAAAACAAAATTATATTTTCATCAGAAATTAAATGTGCTTCTAAAATTACAATACCACTGACGATCATTTCAATAGGTAAGGGCATACGACATTTTGGCGTAGTGGCGTTTTTATTCGCGATTGTAAACAAATCGATAGATCATAACCACTTCGAAATCTATGATTGTATATCTGTGTCAGTTTCCATTGGATATCTACCTACATACAAGGTTGTAGCATAAGTATAGAGCATACACAATAGTATATTACTATCTTTTCTATGGCCGCAGCATAAAGCACGGGTAAATCTGAAAATATGTATAGAATCTGCCATATGATCTCAGTGCATAAGTTAAACAGGATCATAAACAACTATTATTAAACGGTTTTATCGTTATCCGTCTATCTGTAATGACGCTAGGAAGGAAAACCTGTACTCATTCAATAAATCACTGCTACCGGTTATATGTAAACCAGGATCAACAATAATGCATGCACACCCACACCGAGATTATGAAAATAATTCTCAGTACATTCAGTAATCAGGACAATTAGGTCGTTGAATAAACACGGCGGCCTTCCATCAAGAATAACGAGCTAAGTTTTAATCTGACACTTATCCCGTATTAGGTAAAAATAACCGCCTACAAGTATCTCCGGTTAATAAGTTCCCGCCTTCTAAGGGAGTGTTTGTTCAAATCTTGTTATTCAACAAACAGAGCGCACAATGAGGCTAATCTCAGTTTAAAGAGGTACAAGTTGTCAAATAAGGGAGCAGGCGAGGAGTGGGACCTCCCCACTCGACGACGAAAACCACTTGGGAGGTCCCGTAACGACCAAATTAATAGCTTACGATACTTCCATAGTCAACTACATGGTGCCACCTCTATCACGCCATGAGAATATTTTTACCATCTTCGAAAGCATTAGATAACCTCTTGTCTTGGTTCCTGTGAAGCTATGCATAAAATCAATTACTGTCTGACGACTTCTTGACATTGTCTGTACTTGCGTGTCTGTAAGAATGGGTGACTTAAAATGAATAAAATATTTTTAAGCCCGTATTTGAATGGATCGTTATTTGTCCGTGTCATTCGATGGATCCGTCTTGTGCGCTAAATGACCCTTTGTACCTCTCGTGCAATCAATTCTCCCGTCGACAATGAAGCTACATAGACGTTAATCAAAGGAAAAGAACGATGCGTTGTAACTTGTGATATAAGTACGATCGTTCTCAATTATGGCCGTTGACGCTTCAACGATCAATATAATGAAATTTTCTAAGAATCATTTCAAAGAACTGCTGTTCGGTTAATGCTCTCAATTTTGTACATTTCGCTGCTACCAATATCTATATCTATCTATCATCTATAACTATAAAAGGCTTTGTCCTGACTGACTGACTGACTGACTGACTGACTGACATATAGACAACGTACAGCCCAAACCGCTAAACGTAGAGACTTGAAATTTGGAGGGTATGTTTTTGGAGAGGTGTAAACGCCCACTAAGAAAGGATTTTTCGAAAATCAACCCCGAAGGGGGTTAAATGGGGTGTTAAAGTTTGTATGAAACTTTTTATTCTCTGGTTCGATTGATACAAAACTTGGTATACGTATTCTACTATAAAAATAAGAAGATACGGGTGTCACAGTTTTTTCAAAATCAGCTCCCGTTAGTATGAAAAAAAAAATTACTTTTAGTGATAGTACGTTTGTTTCTCCTTAACTTTGTAACGGCTGTACATATTAAAATGAAATTTGGTATAGGGATGGGGATAGATGTGGGGATGGGGGTGGGGGTGGGGGGGGGCGATGATACTGGGAACGGAGACGGGACAGAGATAGGCATGTTAATATTAAGATTACAATTGGTATCGGGATGGGGATGGGGATGGGGTGGGGATGGGTGGGGATGGGGTGGGGATGGGGTGGGGATTTGGTGGGGACAGGTGGGGATGGGATGTGGATGAGGCTGGGAACGGGGATGGGCGTGTCCATATTAAGATGAAAGTTGAAATCGGGATGGGGGTGGGGATGGGATGGGGTTCGGGATGGGGATGAGGGAGGGAACGGGGATATGGACGGGGATGGGCGTGTTTATATTAATCTTTAATCTATAACTATAAAAGGCTATCTCCTGACTGACTGACTGACTGACTGACTGACTGACATATAGACAACGTACAGCCCAAACCGCTAAACGTAGAGACTTGAAATTTGGAGGGTATGTTTTTGGAGAGGTTTAAACGCCTACTAAGAAAGGATTTTTCGAAAATCAACCCCGAAGGCGGTTAAATGGGGTGTTGAAGTTTGTATGAAACTTTTTATTCTCTGGTTCGATTGATACAAAACTTGGTATACATATTCTACTATAAAAATAAGAAGATACGGGTGTCACAGTTTTTTTAAAATCAGCTCCCGTTAGTATTAAAAAAAAACTAAGTTTTAGTGATAGTACGTTTGTTTCTCCTTAACTTTGTAACGGCTGTACATATTAAAATGAAATTTGGTATAGGGATGGGGATAGATGTGGGGATGGGGGTGGGGGTGGGGATGATACTGGGAACGGAGACGGGACGGAGATCGGCATGTTAATATTAAGATTACAATTGGTATCGGGATGGGGATGGGGATGGGGATGGGATGGGGATGGGGTGGGGATGGGTGGGGATTTGGTGGGGACAGGTGGGGATGGGATGCGGATGTGGATGAGGCTGGGAACGGGGATGGCCGTGTCCATATTAAGATGAAAGTTGAGATCGGGATGGGGGTGGGGATGGGATGGGGTTCGGGATGGGGATGAGAGAAGGAACGGGGATATGGACGGGGATGGGCGTGTTCATATTAAAATGACATTTGGTATCGGGATGGGGATGGGGAAGGGGGCGCTTATAGGGATGAGGCTGGGAATGGGGACGGGGATGGGCGTATTTATTGGTCGGCTGAACAGATGGAGCTGCATTTTTGGATAGGTAGTTATAGCATAAGGTTCGGAAACGGACATAGGCTATTTTTTTGTAGGTCCACGCAGACGACTGTTTGACGGACATAATTATTATAGATACTGTACAGCCTAAGCTGCTAAATTAATTTTTAATATTAAATTAACTTACTTTTAAATGCCTAAACTAAATTTTGAGTGGTGTAAACTTACACTCAGCTCAAGCTGTGGTAGCTTCAGTGAGATCAAGCTCGACTCACATTCTTGGGGTCGCAGGTTCGAACCCGGGCGAGCCCGTTCCAATTAGTTCTTTGAAACTTACGCATGGATAATACCACTGGCTTTTCGGTGAAGGAAAACATCATGAGGAAACCTTCATATTTCAGGAGAAGAAATACGATAGTGTATGTGAATCCGCCAACCTGCACTGGGCCAGCGTAGTGAATATGGCCCAATCAGGGTAGGCCGATATACCATTAGTGTTAAGGGCTGATGCAGAGAAACGCACACTCAGCAACGATTTTGAAAAATTCGCAAGGGGTTCAATGTATCATTAAAATACCATTTTGCCGAAACCATTCATTTAAGGCTGTTAAGTTTTTTGACTTAAGGGATAAGATAAAATAAACATAAACATGTTTCAGAATTTTCAAACAATTTCAAAACTGGAAGGCCACGGGTCAGTTTTTCATTTGAAAAAAAATGTTATATTTATAGATTAGCTAATCGAGTGTTTATGCGTAAGAAGATAAATATTTTAAACACATGTACTTGATCCGGTGCACGCACCAAGCACAGCGCTTTCGAAACGTCCATCCCGCGTCGGCTCAGATACGTTAAAACCCGAGTATGACGCGCTGTACCTCGAGCGCGCCCCACTCCATCCCACACCGAGTCTATCTAAGCGATCAGTGCAGCACTGTATTTTATCGAAGTTTCGTAATTCTTGCGATATTTTGGTAATCTTTTTACGTTCTTTGTTATCATACTTTTTCTGCTTAAGCTTATTTCATTTCATTGACTCTGTTGATACGGCATGCAATAATGATGATGCTGTAAACTATCCAGTTGAGTTTTAAATTCATTAAGACCAGCGGGGCTACCATATCAGAGGCTTATCCTGAAGAAAGGTACACCCGTCATGCTCCTTCGGAATTTAAGACCACCCAAATTGTGTAATGGAACCAGGTTACAAGTAAAAATGCTGCATCGTAATCTGGTTGAGGCCATCATTTTGACTGGGTGTGCCCATGGCGAAACAGTGTTTGTGCCGCGTATTCCCATGATTCCCAGTGACTTACCTTATGACTCCAAAAGGCTTCAATTTCCTCTAAAAGTTTGTTTTGCCATGACCATCAATAAGGCTCAGGGTCAAACTTTAAAATACGCTGGTATTGATTTAAGGCAGGACTGTTTTTCGCATGGTCAGTTCTATGTGGCTTGCTCGCGAGTTAGCTCCCCTGAAAGCCTGGCTCTTTTAGCACCTTCCAACAAAAAAATCAAAAACGTTGTCTACAATTAAATATTGTAATCTTTCGGGTCAAAGGCCCCGGCAACTATAGCGTCATTAGCAGACATTTTTAGGGTCCCGTAGTACTACGAGGAATTCTTATAAGTTTGTCATGTCCATCTATCTGTCTGTTTAAAATTCAACAAGACGGCTTTGTTTTGAAGTAAGTATTGCAAACGCGACATGCCAAATTTGGTCATCCTCAAGAAAACTTAAAGACTTGCAAGCGGCTTGGAAAAAATGCAATAATATACGTATTTTAGTGATTCAATTGAGTTGGGCCCCGATTTAACCGAATTCCAGTATTCAACATTACTACGCGGGCAAAGCCGCGGGCAAAAGCTAGTCAATATATATAAAAGGCTCTGTCCTGACTGACTGACTGACAGACAACGCACAGCCAAAACCGCTGGTCGTACAGACTTGAAATTTGGAGGGTGTATTCGTCTCGATGCGTAGGGGTGTACTAAGAAAGGATTATCGAAATTCGACCCCCTAAAGGGGGGAAAAGTTTGTATGAAAGTCCTTGTTTTTGAAGTTATAGTGATGAAAATGGATATTTGGGTAGTTCATTCAAGGTGGTTGGGGGGGAGTGGTGAATTTTGGGAGCGTGCCGAATTTCTTCCTTACGCGGACGAAGTCGTGGGCGACCTCTAGTCTATTAATAAACCGATCTGTTTCCACGTACAAAATAGAGAAGGTAGAGAAGAAAAAGGAGCATCTTGTTCATATAACACATTATTATTTTTCGAAGAAAACTTTCATTTATTTGAAAAGCTGGGCAAGATAATTAAATAAGACTTAATAAAGCAAGAATTGAAAGCACGCTTATAAACGCCCTCGCACCGTTTTCTGGAACTGGCGAAGCATCCCCTAGTGGATGTGTAATGGGGCTTCTCAATACCTTTATAGAACCTGATATATTTTCCTGTAATCAAATAAAACCAGTAGCTGTACTGATTTAACGGAGCACGTGGCGATAAGGAAGACCACCGCCGCTTGACTCGACGGCCACGGTAAGTGATTGACAGTTAATTTACGACTTCGCTAGACGGAATATAAATGAGAAGCCTCCGAATTCAAACAATCAACGGTACACAATATAACAATTATTGTTTTACAGACGCGTAGTAATAAAAGCTGACAGAGGTTGGCAACAGTTCCTCAAATTCATTATCAACGATAATTTTGCCGACGCGACTAAAATAAATAATAAAAGGACCGAACGTCTCTTACGGTTTAGGAATAACATGCCAGTTTTTATACATTTTACGACTCACCCTAGAGACCATTTTCCGCCCTTTAGACGCTTCTGTATATTTAACAAAAAGAGCAATTTCTATGATAATGTTCAATACTAGGTGATGTAACGTGCTTAGGGTACTCGACGAATAGAATGAAGCTATTATCCCCGGCCATTTATTTCTATGAGTATGTGGCGGGTCCCAATGCAGATTAATACGTTTCGAGTCCGATAGTTGTGAATCGTACCACACGTTTGGTCGAGTTCCAAATGTTGAAAACCACTGCGCACATAGTGGCCAGTGCTCAAATCGAAAATTGTTTTCAATCAACGATGCTCGCCACGTCGAGGCTCACTAATGGCGGTACAATCCCCAAGGGCGGCAAAGGAACAATAGTCAGGAGAGGTGATTTGCATGGCATGGCCACTTCAACTATTATTTTATGTACATTCGGCACATTTGCATGCCCGAAACGAGACAAGGACCGAGAGGACGGCACCCGCCCGGCGCCGCTGATGTAATCGAACGTCCCTGCCGCACTTCGTAGGCTTAGAACAATAATTATTCATATTCAAATTAGGGCCTCCCAAATTATTACATTACGAGGCCGACATGGATTTATTGCGCTGCGAACGGCCGCAACTCTTTGTCACCCTCGGGACGCGGCTGCTGGTTACGAGATGGTAATGAGACACGTGTTACAGTTTACTCAGCTTGGGAACCATTCGTCACTCTACAAAAATGTTCTGACAAAAACTATGAATGCAATCCATCTAAGCTGTTACCTCGGCGTGTCGCGTTTTTTGTCGCCGCGTGGGGGTTTCAAAGTTTAAACTATTTAGTGGAACAAAAGGCAGGGTGCGGTACTCACTTCCATCCCGTGGAGTATCTTGAAAACAGCCATATTTCGTTGCTGTGCGGCCGAAAACAATGGCAGCGTTTTCGCGCCCGTTGACAATTGCACGGCCTCTGTAAGAAAAAACGCAAAACGTAATTCACATTCATAACGCACGAAACACAGTTGAAAATACGAGGGCGGCACTGAAAATTTCGGGAATCAAGGAAGTGACACAACATTACTATTTAAAAATATATTTATTGCTTTTCGAAGTATTCTCCGCGAAATTTGACACATTTTTCCATACGATGGAACCAATCATTGAAGCAACCATTCCATTCGGAAGTTGGGGTCTCCAAAATGGCCGTTTTGTAGGCGTCCACAGCTTCTTCAGGTGATGAAAATCTCTTTCCACGCAATTCATTCTTTATTTTAGGGAAAGTATAGAAATCATTAGGGCTTAGGTCGGGGCTGTACGGCGGATGGTCCAATAATTATATGTTTTCTTGCTCTAAAAACTCTTTTGTTCTGTGCGCGGTGTGAGAACTCGCATTGTCGTGATGGAGGATGATGCGGCGGTTGCAGTTCTCTTTACGGAGTTCAGAAACGACCTGTGGCAAACAAATGCTAGCATACCATTCTGCATTAACCGTTCTTTGTCCCTCAAGAGGAATAGTCGTAACATGGCCGGTTTTGGAGACAAACGTGGCCACCATTTTTTTTGCAACACTCCGTGAACGAACAATTTTTGTTGGCTTTAACTCATTTTCGAACACCCAAACTCGTGACTGGTTTTTTGTTTCGGGTTCGTACGCGTATATCCAGGATTCGTCACCTGATACGATGTTGTATACAGCATTTGAGGATCCTGCGTGGAATCTTTCGAGAGTTCTGACGCACCAAGTAACGCGAGCCGCTTTTTGCTCTTCACAGAGCGAATGCGGTATCCATCGGGAAAACAACTTTTTTACACCTAATTTTTCATGCAAGATTATTTGTATTTGACTCATGCCAATGTCTAAAGTTGCCTGAATTTCGCGGTATGTCACATGTCGATCTTCCTCAATCAGCTTACGCACAGCATCAACGTTTTCTTGGGTGACTGCAGTTTTTGGACGACCTTGACGGGGATCATCACTGAGCTTGACACGTCCACGTTGAAATTCAGCAAACCAGCGATAAATTGTGGTTTTGGATGGGGCTTTATCACCAAATGCAGAAATCATCCGGTCAACACACTGTTTTTGTGTTAAACCACTTCGAAAGTCATAATAAATCATCGCTCTTGAATTTTCTCGAGTCAATTCCATTTTCTCAACGACTAAACAAGTTTGACAAAACCTTGTGACAAGACCGAGAATATTTTTTTAAATAAATAAATGGTATTCGATTTTTAAAACCAAGGAGTTTTCAATTAAAAAGATTTTAATATGACAGAAACAGTGGAAATATTCCATTCCCGATACTTTTAGTGTAGCCCTCGTATACAGTATCAATTTACTGGAAACGTATAAAGTGAATCGCTCGGAAAAGATATCGTTCCAGGCGTACGATTTAAACGAGAGGGATTTTCATTTCCTACATTGGGTGTGAATTCTTTGAGAGGGATCGCAATGTGTGCGGAAATTACCAGTGAAATGAATATGGCCCCGCGCGAACGATCCGATCCAGCCGGACAATCAGCTCCCACACGCGCTCGCGTCGGGATCCCATTCATGATCGCTTTATCTCACGGCGACAAAACGGCTTTTATCCGTCGATCCCATTACCAGATAAACACGTTTTTACTTTAAAATTATTCGTGTAGAAACAAATACCCGATCTTAGACAATAGACGAGGAACATGTACCGGCGCATTGTAATGATTTGAAACAAAGCAGTTGGGCAACTAGAAATTCATATAACGTCTGCTATGCACATAGAATTAAAGTTTGGTCAGTAACGGAATACATTTTGTCCATTGTTGGAGGTAAATCTTTAAACGTCGGTTGTTCCGGAAACGGAGTAGCTAGATGGAATTTATTTGAAGAGCTGGAGCGTGCTCCTTGGCTATACTTTTAAATAAGTATTTCTCTAAATATCGGTTGAGAAAAACGTTTACTCTCGCTTTTTGAATTAGAAAAGGCCAATATACTTAATACGTAGCTTCTATCGTGTTTAACGTAAACTTTGCAGCAGAGAAAAAAAAACGATTCACCACATTGCGAGCGGCGGAGCGGCTGCCGAGTCGGGCGTTAAAATATTTACACTGTGCGGTCGGAACGCGGCGCATTCCGAATCTCCTGGTGTTTTAAACCTTAAAACTAACACAGAACTATAACATTGCGTATTCTGAGCCATGGGTCACGAGGGCAGGCCTAACTAACATACAATATGTAACTATGTTATTAATGATGTAAATTCTCTTGTTCTATTTACAAAACGTGCGTATATCGTAGACGCTTGCATCACTTCTGTTTCTACTCTACCTATAACAAACAAATAGTTTGGGAATATTACAAAAATCTGACTTGGCAGTCGACAGCTTCTATCAAACCATAAATCGTAAAACAGCAAACTATTGTAAGCTCAGTATATTTATTATCCCTTACTAAGTTCCGAAAGAGTACTTCTTTTTATGCGCCTAAATAAGTTTTTACAACTCTATAATATTTGTTCGTTTTATTAGGCATCTTATCCATTCATCAAAGAAGCCGAATAAAGGTTTATTGAAAGTTTCACGAGGATGCGTACGTGAGGCCTGTAGGAAACGGCGAATAAGCATCTCTGTTGTTTTATCTCTGACCCGCAGCCCTTGGATGATATGTTTTTGTTCAATTAACTTGCCAAATAACGACTTTATTAAATTTTAGAGAATGGTATCTGCGAACTCGAAGACTATCTCGAGGTGTGAGTTTAAGACAATTAAGATAAAAGTCTTCGCCCGCACACATTAGTGTCACGCCACATGTTATAGGTATATCACAAATACGTTATCATTTCATAATATTCATATCGCTACTTCCAACTGAATATACTCGTGAGTTATGGTATTGGTCGCCAAAATCTAAAACATGTGAAACCATTTTCGGATGTTTCAAGATTCGCACAATAAACTGGGAACATGAGCCATAACACTCACAGATACCATGAAATACTGCTCTATGTATCACGGTATACCTGTACTGATATGAATATTTTTACCTCGAGATAATAAATAACGTAGCCCTTCCGTGCCCATCCAATCGGAGAAACATTTCCCACCCCCGAATATTATTCAGACGCTATGGAAAAATCCATTACACACGAGCGGAAATGATAAATTTTATAGCCAAGGGCTATCGTGAATGAAGCCACTTGTCTCAATTTATATTCAAATCGGTGTTATTACTATGGAATAGCAATGAGATACCGCACCGCCCGATGTGTACCCGAGCTAGGTATTGCTTTTTAATACACTTACTTTTTACGATAAAACATCAACCGATATTAACCCCCACCTGGCGCAAGGGAATTTCCGCCGCCTGCTTTATTAAATACCATCGACTAACCATTATCATCAGCCCGGAGACGTCCACTGCTGAACGAATGCCTCTACCTTAGACCGCCACACTGCACGATTACCTGCCATTTGCATCCACCGGTTGCCCGCGACTTTTACAATGTCGTCGGTCCACCTAGTGTGAGGCCTTCCTACGCTGCGTCTTCTGGTTTGCGGTCGCCACTCGAGAACCTTTCTTCCCCATCGGTTATCAGTTCTTCGAGCGATGTGGCCTGCCCATTGCCACTTCAACTTGCAAACCCTGCGAGCTATGTCGGTGATTTTGTTTCTTTGGCGAATATCCTCGTTCCGGATACTAACGTTCCCAGCAATATGTTAATTTTCTGAGGTCAGATTTGAAACTACATAAAATGACTTTATCCGTGAAGGCAACTTTACAAATTCATTACAAGAGTTACAAGCTCCACCATAATTTTATGAGAGAGGATAGTGAAATTTCATTAAATTACGACGGAAAGGCTGTACCGCAAAGAGCATTAAATATTTGTGGAACAACCACAGAGCTACTAATTAAAATAGTGCGGTGCGGCGTCAACAATATTCGACGAACCTGCCTTTATGAACACAATAGTTTCGGATTGTGTCGTCCTGAAAATAGACTCGTGTGGCTTATTAGAGGGATTACGGAGCTCCAGTCAGAAGTTCACAAATTAATATGAACTTCGTATATATGAACAACTATAAGCTTTCGATAATGAAATCCTTGGCAAAGGGGTTATTAAACAAATTATTTGGAATGACACATATTTACTCGTACGTAAGCTAGCTTGTGCGCGCTAATTAAATTACCGAATATTTGTTGAAAGGGCCCCGTTTAAAAAGAAATGGCGGAATCACCTAGGAAGTTAGAGTGACGAGCTATTTTCTTTGAATGGCTCCTCCATTTGCAGCGATTCTGCCGCGTCAGTGCACGCGCCACCCTTAATAGCCCACTCTCAGTCACCTCTCACACCTTCACACGACACGTCACGTAGTCACGACCCGGCTAGCTTTTTCATGAGGTATTTCCCTCTTTAAAAATGATAGAGGACCATCCATTCTCACGACTGGGGCCTCGTTAAAACGGGTAAAAACTTAATCCCACAGTCAATCTTCGCGCTAAGCCGAATGTCACAGACTTAATTTACTTAAAAGGATTGTAAATACATTACCCCCCGAATATTCAGTATTCTAAGCGACGACGTGGTTCGCGGATCGGAGTAAAATATTGACAGTCGTGGGTGAAAATTAATGTTGTTTGTCTTGTAGAAGGCGATTAGCAAAGGTTTCTACAGAAACTTGAGTAAACCTAGGTTTCCTAAACCGTGGGTGTCGTTTAGCGAAGTTGGCTAATGTTTTAAGCCCACATCGTTACTGTAAAACCTGCCTTTTGGCGGATAGGTTTCATTTCATTAGTATTTACTCAAGTGGTCGACTTTCAAAACTTAACACCTACGCCCTAGATTTCATAACAAACGTTGGTTCCCTCTGAGCATATTAAAAAGGAACTTTGAAGCAAAACAAAACAACTTCTACTAACTTTACATAACATTTTGGAAAGCTTATCAAACTCTTTGTAAGAAACAATAAAGAAGATTAAATTATTGAATAGCTTATCGCGTGTCATTGATGAATCCTTGGAAACCTGATTAATTCCGCGTAAGTACTTACTATTTCTAGAAAGATAACACAATAGTTGTGATACTTTGATTACAATAATTTATTGCTGATTGATAGGTAGTACTGACAGTGATACGAGTTAATCCTACACTATTATCACTGTGACGTAATCATTCGGATAAGATATTAATATGCCATCTGATGTAGTTATAGGGAAAGTTAAATATAGGGCTTAGTAGCGATTAATTTAGACAATAAAAGTATTTAGAACCATATAACAAAAATAATATTAAAACTCGAAAGTCACTGAGAACGTCAAAGTCCCTTTGAACTACAATGTGCAAGATTTTCTATAATTTGAAGATTATGTAACTGTTTTTTTTTTTTTATTTATTTATCGAATCTTAAAATCTATCAAACAACATAATGTGTAACATCTATTGGGAATCCAAATTGAAAAAGATGGAACACACCTTCAGGTCGAGATCCATGACAAGATGCTTCCCGAAGGAAGTGCCGCCAGTCTTCTGTATGTGGAGGAAGACCATGACGTCATGCGCGTTCAGGTCGAACCGGAAGTCGTCGTGCAGCACCTCGTCGTAGGAGAGGCCGGGCTGGGCGATCATGTCCGGCAGCGGCCGGCCCGGTGCCTCCGCGTACGTCAGTGCCAGGGACTCAGACACCCGCTCGCGGGGGGACACCGCACACACCTGCAACAAGGAACATTTGTTTTAAATAGTCAACCTCTTTTGTCGGGTACGACCATATTGCGGGGCGATAAAATTCACAGTCGCGCATCGTTTGCAGCTGAGCCTATTCGGTACCGCAAGAAGCGTTCATGGTACGGACCCTGGACTAGCAACCGTATTCTGAACTCAATCAAAGAATGGTTTCCACCCGGGAATTACACTATCTGCCTCCGTCAACCTTAATGCAGAAAAAAGTGGTGGTGAGGGGCAAAGCAAAGTCCCAAACAATTTCGTCCACTTGTCTCTGCTTGTATGCTGCGACCACACACATCAGCCAGAAGGCGTCTACTACTGGACGAAGGCCTCCCCCTTAAAAGGGAGGGGTTGCCATAATCCCCACGCTTGGCAGGCCGCTTGGGAATCGCAGAATGTTCACCACTGTTAACCAAGAGGACGCTGCTGCCCGTCCTCCGATGGTTCTGGATGCAGTTTTGGAACATACCCAGGTCAGGTGCTGCGACCAGCTTTTATAAATTTTTAGAATTAATCGCGCCAGCGTGTCGGATTCTCGGAGGGCAACCTGCAGGGCTAACATGCGCACCGCGAGAAAATTTTGTCGTGTCTTTATGTCGTGCGAAAACGAGACAAACTTATACAGATTCGTAGCCTTGTCCTGTTTTGTAGAATCGAGAAATTTTCTCGCGGTGCGCATGTTAGGCGCTCTGGGCGACTGTTCAGGGGCACCCACTTTTTTTTCTACCCACTCCACCCTCCTTTTCCCACTTGTCCGAGTATCGTGAGAATTTTGTCAAAATCGTGTTAATTTTCTTAAGGATCGACAAGTTGACGGCTCGAACTCATCGGTGGGCGCGGCTAAAAAGCATGCTCTCTTCATCAAACAAACTGTGGGAAAGGGAGAAAGAAAGATAAATGAGCGCGCAAATTTTTTTTTGTCGACCTTTGGCTGCAGTAATGTGGTTGAATAAACTATGAGTTAATTTATTCCTACTTAACTTATTTGAAATGTTTATGGACTAAACATGCCGCTTGATAAATTATTTTAGAGTTTTCGTATTCCTTATGTTATTTATTTAAGTCCAATGTGGCGTTAAAATTGAGCTAAAATACAAGATGTTTCCTTGCTCATAACTTTCATGTTTATTAACTTTTTACTTTCGTAATAATTTACAATCCTAGATAATGAAGAGATTAATCGATATAATACTCAGTCTTGGACCTACAAAATTACATAGTGGAGTAGTAATACTACCGCGTTTCTGTGGAGAAGTGACCAACTTGTCTAATCTTAATACTAATCAAGTGGCAAGCAGGAAATACATCCATCCCATGGCGAGTACCACCACATATGGACAACTGCCACGCCATTTTGCGTTGCCTAATTTCGACGGAATGATAACCCTACGTACGCCCATGCGTACACGTAGTATTCCGTCGAATACGCCGTCATCGTATGCGGACGTACGCCAGGAGTGGAATTTCAAAGCTGATGATGCAGTATTGATTAACTGCATGTTTAAGAATTAATAATTAGGGTACGAGCGTTCAATCCTTTTAACCGACTTCAAAAAAGGAAGAGGTTCCATGTTCGACTGTAGGTATATTGTTGTTTTTTTTATGCATGTTCACCGATTTCTCCTTCAATAGTGGACCGACTTTGAAAAAAAAAAATTGTAAGAGGTTGTCCCATATTAAAATGATGTCGGTTGTTTTTTTTAAGTTACTTGTGTATAACACACTGCCACCTTAGAAACATTATTTTGTATTTCATGTGATGGATTTACGCAAGATTCCCGGCACAAACACTAGCGTTTAGCTCATTTGCTCACAAAGCTAGTAATCAATCATAGCTTGAAGGTAACCATGGCACAGTAACGGTAATACGTAACTTACGTACTCTAACATCCATCAGTCAATATTCGTAATGACCACGATTGAACCAGATTTACGTTTGCGGGCTACTCATCATTTTCTGTCAAACTAGTGGTAACGCCTTGCTTGCATAGAAATCAACCTAAGTAAGGATATCTGAATATTTGCGTCCCAATATGTCTAGTATGGACCTGGGTATGTCCTTAAACTGCAACCAAACCCACCGGAGGACGGGCAGCAGCGTTCTCTTGGTTAACGGTGGTGACCATTCTGCGATCCCCAAGCCACCTGCCAAGCGTGGGGATTATGGCAACACCCCTCTATAAAGGGGGAGGCCTTCGTCCAGCAGTGGACGTTTTATGGCTGACGACGATGTCTAGTATTGGCATAGACAATTAGACATACATAGTAGGGACGGGTTGGACGCCATTTTAAAATGTCGTCCATTCGTCGGTGTCAAAGAAACGCATTGACACCGATGCCGCCACAGCCTGCGACGCACGTCCGACGTGATTACTTGAGTGCAAAATGCCAAACTGTGTGGTGAAGGGTTGTACGAATTACATTTCAAAGTGCAGTAAAAAAAGGTGGCGTTTCTTATGACCGATAAGTTAACATTTAAAGTTAAACTAACTTGCTTTTACACAAAAACTTTCGTACCGTTTCTTACCCTTACTGGCGCTGCACGTAGTGACCGCGAAATCCGAGAGAAGGTGTTGACTTTTTGTCAAAGAGAATTAGTCTTACGATTTTTTTACTTAGTCGTATCTAGACATAGAAATCATTGACTATTGGTCTATGTTCAGATTCAGAAGTGGATGTGATAGGCTAATTATAAAGATGATGATATCTATAACATAATTAAGTCCTCAAAAATATACAGCATCTGTTAAAATTTCTACAAACTACATCGCATCGTTCTCTACACATCTCATTGTTCTGAAGTGCCTACGACCGCTCACGAACGAAGTCGTGAGCTTTGAAGAGTGGAAGTTCATCGACGTTGGACAAAATGTATGGAACTTTTGTTTTATTTAATTTTTTACTTTTTTTTTTTAATGTACAGATCATTAATCCTACATGTGTGTTAATTTAATGTCGGCATGGTAGCGCCACGCTGTATAGAGTAAATTAAGCCCGTAACTCAACAGCCTATCGCGGAGGCACAAACTTATAATATACCAACATGTTGAAACTGTCGAACAAAAATAAATATAGAAGCAAAATAGAATTACGTTATAAACACGATAGTGTAGGTATTATGATTACTATAAAGCAATAAATACTCAAATAAAATGCTAAGCATAATAATATGCTAAATAAATTCACATTATACCGCTAATCAACCGCAAAACCGCATAGAGTAAATTAAGAACTCGTAAAATATGAATCACATTTCACAATGGTCTCGCTATGTATAGAGTTTAGGCCTATTTGCCTCTTGCCATAACAGGCAATGAATCATTTCGGCTCATAATATGCAAGTTCCGAAGGGGGCTACGTCTGCGCCCTTGAAAGTTACGCCACCCTTGTTGAAAGACAAGGGAGGGTGGATACTAATCGAAACATAGAGGGCGAGATCTCTACTTTAACCAAAAACAAGGTTAATGTTAAGATGATAATATAACTTCACAATGAAAAATTATATCAAGAAATATATGAAGAGGAAATATAGTATTTCAATAAAAATGTTAATTAATTTAGTATGGGTTTTCTCTAATTCCAAAGTCGACAGAATAGTCGATAAGGCGCCCGAAGACCTGTGACACGACGGTTTAACGAGTCATAAGCCCCATGAAAGTAGTAAATGCAACTCGTGGTCTCCATACGACGACTACCCGGATCGTTAGTTGCTTATGCTTAACTTTGGTAATCATTTAGGAACACCCAGTCGAACTACGCAACGAGCGATATAAACAATTAGTAAAACCGATATACCTACTGTAGTTAATTAGCACTTTACTAACGCTAAACTTAAAGTGCAACAGCATATTGCAATTACAGGGGCGCCTTCTAGCCCAACTCAGAGCAATAGGTAAATATAAGCTGATGGCTATGGTTAAACTTATTTTTTAAAGTCATCAGCCCTAAGTATAAAGATACCAATTTTATTTCAGTCCTGCATAAAATTAAACAACGGCATACTAATTAATGAAAATTAACAACGACTACAAGCCTTTATTCAAGAACCCGACACAGCTCTAAAGAAATAATTTCACAGAAAGGATCTTGAAACGGCGAGACTTTCAGTTTTAATTGCCGTCGCGGCCGGCGAAAGGATTCCCCGCCGTGAAGGAGACCCTTAACCTCTTTACTAAAACCCAATTTCTCGAGTTTGTTTCTTTTTTTCCCCCTTATTTTCATACTCTCGGTCACAATAAGAAGGTCCGGTCTCGAAAGAAATAATGTTTTTACTATCTTACGGCGGGGTCGAGACGAGGTCGGGGGTGAGAAGAGAAGGGCGCGCCCTCCGCCGCTTGTTTGTGCGTCTAATGAAGTGGGCAGAACACCCCATTAATATACAGTTACAGTCAGCACCAGACAGACCGCCCGATAGACTTGTGTCAGCGTTTCCCGAGCTACTCATTTATCACTTCGAGGCTGCCACTGAAAGTGGATAGCACTCGCGCTAGCATTTAAGGCGCCATTTCCACGGACGAATCGAACTATTTAATCTTTGTACATTTTTGGACCCTCGGACCTCCCTTGTGAATGCTATAGCTACGCCCGTGATCACACTAATAAATATAAATGCGAAATGTTCTCGCTATGTGTGTGTCTTGATTCCCGGAATAACACACAGACTACATTTATCATCATCATCGTTTTTAATCATAATGCGGGCGAAACCGCGGGGCGTCGTAATCGTATTTTGTGTGAAAATACAACCAAATAACACTACTTTATAAGAATGAAGTTTTACTTAAGTCGCAAAAATACTTAGACTCAATTCTTAACGTTCCTTTGGAGAGAACGCATGATTGAGCGCCCAAATCCATTAGGAACTTCAATTTTTCTTCAAGCTTTTAAGCTTCTAAAGTAGATTTGTATCTTTAGACTAGATTTATAGACTTTAAATATATTTTTTGCTTTAAAAGCCGCTTTGCTCGTGTTTTAATTAAAATTAATGGTTAAAAAACTTAATGTATCATAAATTGTTGTCTAACGCAAAATACCACTAAATTTGAAACAATTTATAGTATGCATGACAATAATGGACGTGGGTATGTTCTAAAACTGCATCCAGAACCACCGGAAGACGGGCAGCAGCGATGTTCAGTGTTCGAGGTTTTGGGTGGTGGTGGCAGGAAGCATAAGCGCTTGATGCTGTCTTGACGTATCGTACTCTAATTTCCTCACCACATGGCAGCCTCGTCACTACCCTTGATCCTTCGAATAGCTTATTACGTTATAAATCAAATTAATTAATTTCGACGTCCCAACCAGATGTAAATCTACCTAGATTTAAGCACTAGTTAGTGTTAGTATATTTCACGTTATGTTCTAATTTTTTTTATTAGACTGTGGTCAACGTTGATGGTGCACCAGCTACTTAGCCTAATAACACTTCATAATATTATTCTTTGATATGTACTGTTTGTCGACTCTAAGATAAAAACATAAAATTCAACTCTTCGCCTAGAGTAAATAGCCAATAATGGATCGGTTGCTGTTTTTTTTTTACCATATTTTATTTATTATTTCATATGTTTGTATTATGCGTTGTAATATCAGTTGCAGTATTGTGAGTAAATTTACTTTCTATAGGTACAGTTACTTGCATGTTTCAACAGCGAAAATAGAGTCCTTGCATATTTTATAATTTAAGATCACAATGTATTGTTAACCTATTTTGCAAGGATTAAATGAATTAAATGATAAACTTCTTGGCAATACCTATCTATGTAAATAATTCACGCGATGATTTGATTCTTTGTTGTTTTTATTATGAAATCGATTCCATAATCGATTGGGATCAACCCTAGCCGTGAGTAGGAATCAAAGTACATTGGGTACGTTCATTAGTGATGCGTCTGTATTGAATATGATTACTCGGAGAAACATGATCTGGCACCAGAGGCTAAAGCAATCAGCATTATTACATGCCTATCCAAAGAAGCTAAAGTAAACGTTGGCATTCAGAAAATACGGCTCAAAACTCCGGAAATTTTGTATCCGTAATCATTAACGCGACTTTTGACAATGTCCGCAGTTCGTGAAAGCCCTATATTACGGCATAAGTATACAAAATCTCAAATTACGTCGGTTTACGTGTTGACATAACTGGGGCTAGCTGGCTGCTTTGAAACCGCAATTGTTCTAATGCTCACGATATAGGGGAAGTAAACAAATGGGTTCTGGTTGAAATATTCACCATCATCATTTTCAGCCCGGTATATGTATACAATGTGTAACAAAGATTCAAGAATACTGAAGGGAACGTATGTACTCATCATTATGAACAACTTTTACTATTTTAGTTTTATTTATACGGGAAAACTCACGTTTAATTAAATCGGATACTCCGACTATAGTTTCGATCACATCCGGTGACACCGCACTAGAAGATTCCAGTGATGAAGAGCTCCAGAGAGCGCCGGCGCAGCACGACACTCTACCCGCCCCCACCCCCTCGCCCGCAGAGCAACCGCTGTCATCACGCGCGCGACGCACAGCGGCCCGCAGTGCTAAGCAGGACGCAGCTGCACGCGCCTAGGGCTCTGTTTTGACTCTTTGAAAAAGGTCACCGGATGTGATCGAAACTATAGTTGGAGTATTCGATTTAATTAAACGTGAGTATTCCCGTATAAATAAAACTAAAATGTGTCAAAACCACGTCAGTTTTCATAATAAAACTTTTACTATGGGGCCAATACTGAAGTCGCGAGGAAAAAACAGCTGTTCCGTACAAAAAGTTAATTGACCTTGGACAAAATATATGGAACAGCCAAAGTCAATCAACTTTTTGTATGGAACAGCTGATAACCATTGAAGCGCTGCAGTGGAAAATCGATACACTGTCTTATATAAATAAAGGGTGACAAGCGAAGTGCAGTGCCGCGCAGGATTTAGTTCGCAACTGGCACTTCTACTGCTATGAGCAGGCGTGACGCTAAACCAGGCGAACGTCTCGCAAAAAAAAGTAAAAAAAAAAACAAATAATCTTAGCATAATGATCACAGTAAAGTTTTGTTCGGTATTATTTTTCTCCCAAGTCTCCCAACCAAACCAAAAAATTTGCACTTATAATATAATAGGCTAGATGACTGGTTTTTTTTAATTGTCCTAATAAAATGTGGCCCATAAACATAGCTGATTAATAAAAAGAAAATGAAAATATGATCAAAAATAAGCAAATTATAAGCATTTTAATATCGTGCTATACAGAGAGAAGAAACAGCAAATCGTGACGTCACTTCTCTGTACGCCATATAAATTATATTCTGACAAGTAAGGCGTGACGTCATTTTTTGTTTTGTGGGAAAGGGACAGAGTTGTCTCTAACAAAAACTTTAAACGCTCATATATCAGAACATTATTAACCGATTTAAATTATTTTTTCAATAAACATTCTATAATTACTTAAATTCATCATCAAAGCTATTGGAATCAACGATATAAACATCAGTCATCTACCCTATTAATTACATTCTACATAATATAGTACATATAGTACAATGTAATTATGCCGGAAATATGACTCGCTCTTCATCTTTACTATCTACGAATTAAAAATTTAAAGCCCCGTTTAAGTAAGCGGTTACTTAGGAGGTGCCGTAAAACAGAGTTATCTTCGTAAATACTTAACTTGGGCAGACCGCAGGGAATTATCCGTGACAGTTTTGTGACCAACAGAAACAGAATAAGTGCTCATAGGGCTGGAGTACAGTTGTTTTTTTTTTCTTAGTAAGTTAAGTAAGTTATTGGCATCGCAAGTTGTACATTCTGCCAGTCTTAAGTTAATGAATTTTCAAATGTTTATAGTATAATCAAGTCAAATATATCATGAAATCACAGTTAGTCACACGAAATTAGTCATAGTCGAGTCCAAGTCATGCCCTAGTAAATTTGTGGCGCTTTAGTATGTACTATAAGCTTCTACGGAGTTTTGAAAACAACACGAAAAGACGTTTCACCACAATATATCACTTGCCCACACTCGTGCATGTTCAATATTCAATGAATAAAACACCACCATTTTTTATCATTAATTCGCGAATAAACAAAAGTTTAACCCTTAAAGTGATTCTGTAGAGTAGTACCTATACGAAACAATGTTTAAAAAAAAATCTGGTTGCAATTTTTTGATCTATACTTAGCATTATTTTTATTGAAAATAATAACTAGTATCCCAACGCATTAATACTTAAAAAATTAAGTGTCACTGACATTGACATTAAGATTAATTGGTATACTTTTGACACCAACCATAGAGTAAGTAAATACTACGTAAACACCAACGGTGGAGCAGCGAAATTTCAAAGGTAAAAAAAAACATATTTTATTACTTTTACTATGAATTATAGTATTTTTTCTTATGAAACATGTTAACAAATATGCAATAATTCCGCATATACACAAAACAAGTTTTGGGGACGGACTATTATTTTAGTTTTTTTCATGTTTTTATGAATGTATACCATACATTGCTATAGTTCGCCAAAACTAGCACTGTTTTGTTGTTTAAAGACATACTCAGGATTTATATGTTAAATATTATTATTTTTATAAATCTTCTACGCCCAACGACGCCGCCGACGACGGCTGACTATATCCAAGGAATACGTTATTGCAATTAAACATCATTCAAATTCGTCCATACCTCATTGATTCTATTTCTTGAACCATTCATAGTTATACATTCGCGTGGAATAAGGTGTAATAAGTGATAACAAAGATAACAATAGTTTACTAGTAGTTATAAGAAGTTCTGTGAGAGAGCCTGGATAAGACTGGCACTAAACAGACTAACACTATTATTCGAGAGAAAGGGAGGAGCCTCTGCTTATGCCCGACAGTGGGCTGAATAAGCAGCCAATTACGATGATGATGTAACAAGGGAACGTTATTACCCAAAAAGAAAAATCTTTTTTTTTAAGGCAAGAATGGGCTAGCGTTAATCGCAGCTCACCTGTGGCCTTATTTTTGATACGCAAAGTTGCGCATGTGAAAGGAGCCGACCTTCGAACGATATTGTTTGAACTAAGGTTCAATATCGTTTAAAAGTCGGTGGTACCCTGGTGGTAAGTGACGACGCGACGTGGTAAAAAATAAATTTAAAAATTAAACTGAAAATAACATTACACATCAACAGCCGGAAAACGTCCACTGCTGGACGAAGGCCTCTCCCTTAAAGGGAGGTGTTGCCATAATCCCCACGCTTTGCAGGCGGCTTGGGAATAGCAGAATGGTTACCACCGTTAACTGAGAGGACGCTGCTGCCCGTCCTCCGGCGGTAAAATAACAATAGTACGTACGTAATTATTATCCAGAGAAAAATGCAGATTACATATTTATAACTTATAGGGAGTGAATACTCACAGGGAACTTTACATAATCAAGTAATCACGGTCAATATTCCTTAATAAATAAGTACCTAATTATTATAACTGAATAATCGTGATAGTTTAAGAGTCGTTTCAAACAGGTTTTAAAACAGCGAAAATGTAACTCCAGCGCTGTGACTATTTAATTGCATACATTTGACAAAATTTTTTTTTTATTGTTATGGCATGACTCTATTACAGAGTCCGCCTGGGGCAATACCACTTCTTTGCCAGTAATTCAACCGCCAAGCAGTATTATGCAAACATTACTGGTTTTCCCGTCAAACTTTCGGATTGACGGGAAAACCATACCATACCATAGAAATCACTCATTATTTGACATCTAAAGACATGTGATATTTTGACCTAGTCCATACAAGGAGGTATGGGAAATTTAAACCACTAGGCCACCTGCTTATGGGAAATGTCCTTAGCCTTTATCTCAGTGTGCCGAGCGCAGTGTAGTGCGGCGACGCATTTAGTTCGCAAGTTCACAGTTCTGGCACTGCTACCGTTATGATCAGGCGTGATGCTTACCACCAGGAGCTAAATTCAGGGGCTCCGCTCGCATGCGCAAATTTGCGTACGATTCAAAAATAACGCCCCAAGTGAACGTCTTACTAGTCTCGTCATACCACTCCATAAATAAAAATAAATATTCTAAGAAACTGCTGTACGAGTACTTTTTAATTTTGCCGAACTGTAAGTTGCCTTGCATGGTAACCAAAACCTATCTATAATAGCTGTAGTTTTAAAAGGTATATTGCCAGGTGTTATCCTGCCCATTATCAATTCCGCGCGCAGAGGCCAGCCTTCCTTGGACATGGACAGGGCAAGTGCCCCAACTGGCTCTTTCCATATCTGGCGAGCTGTACAGCCCGACTAACTTTATCTATGCAGTTGGCCAAATGGTGAAATTACAATGATCTCAACGAAACTTTTGATTTTGTTTTAAAAAATGCGATAGAGGCTCCCATATGCCTCTACAGATAAGCTGGTATCACGAGATCCAAGTCCATTCTGTATTTTGACGCCGATTTATGAACATAGCTGTAAAGAACTATAAAAAGGCCGCAATGCGCATGCGACTTGCAGGTTCTCGGCAGCTACAAATATTTTCAATTTAAGATGCGATTGTGATATTTACTTGTAGTTAATTACTTTTAAAACAATTAGCGTATTCAGTAAGATATTACGACTGGCCATACCTATAATGCTTATTAAGGAATTTGCACTGCAAGCATAGCAAAATGAACTCTTTTGAATTGACAAAGCTTATTGAACAGCTGGTGGTGGAGGTAAGCACAAGCATAATCAGCCTGTTAATGGTGGACCTGTGTTGGGGCCTACCCTCGAAAGGCGATTGGGCCCATATCCACCACGCTGGCCCAGCTGTGGTTGGTGCATTCACATACTCCATTGAATTTTGTGATGTAAGGAGAGCACAGGTTTTTAATTACTTACAAATATACAATGGTGTGACGAGATGAGCTAGACGTTCTATTAGTGGTAAAAATCAGGACTGGCCATAACAGTAGCAGTGCTAGAATTGTGAACTTGCGAACAAAATCCTGCACTGCACTGTACTGCGCAGTGCGCTCGTCACCAAGTCAAGGAAAGTCTATAGTATAGACTCCATAGGTACTTACCTAAAAGATAGATTATATAAAAAATCTAGTATGTAGTGCTATTACTTTTACTGTTATAAATGAAACAACCAATAAGACTCTTAGCACTCATAACATTTGATCATTCAATGTAGAGTTATTTTTTTAAGAAAACCGTCACAAGAGACATTTACTTATTAGGTAGGTATTACAAAACTTGTACCTACTAACACCTATTACCTAGTGCCTATTATGAAACAATTAAAAATATTTGGTCCGCAAGATAGGCCACCGGATTAGGGATAGGAATGGTGACTCCCGCTCTGGCTAGTTTCTGGTGCAAAGGCTGGCCATTACTATACAGCGTGGAAATGCTGCCAGCGTCATGGTCATATTTCCACCAGGTACAGTCAAGGGTGGGTTATTTGATTAGTTGGTCTATTTGCTGTGTTTAAGTTTGTTAACTTTGTTAATGTATTAATTTTAATTTAATTTACCTAATTTAAAATGATTTATATGCAGAATATTAAATTGAGTTTTAATTTTATAGCCTAAGAACTTAGCCTTAGTCAGGCTCAGGCACTAATAAATTTGTTATTTACTTCTACCTTTTTATTAACTGCTATTCGAATAGCTAATTTACCCACATAGGCCTGGTAAACCACCTACATGAAAAATAGTTTATGTGTAAAGTAGCCACTTTAGCCCCGATACGCGGAGCGAAAGGATCCACTTCTTCCCTGCAGCGGCTCGTAAAATCGTATACTCAACTAGGGTACAAAAGTAGAGACTGTCTCAGATCTCATGTATATTGTCTTCCGAGGCGATACTGAGGGGACAAACATGAGATCTGAGGCTTCTTTACCTTTGCTACCTTTTGAAGTGTGTCAGGTCCACTAGGTAATAATAGTATTAATAATAGGTACTTATCTCACTAATTGAACACAACGAAGTCAAAAGGAATCTAGCATTATCAAATAACACACTTACCTACACATACAGATTCAATCAATCTTAAAGAATACTATAGCTAATTGAAGCCATAATCATTATTATGCAAATTAACTGTTGCTGATACACATGTTAATGAGATTATAATGTTGTTCTTTATCCTCATTGTTTATGGTTTATTGTATGTAATGTTTAATCTAAAAAATATTTATATAAGTATTCTATCAGCTATCTGGTTCCCATAATACAAACTTTGCTTAGTATGGGGCTAGATGGCGCTGTGTGTAAGATGTCCGCCAATATTTATTTATTTATTTATTTTATCTTATATTGACTTTGGTAATATATTAATACTTTACTCTTACATGTAAATATAATACCAACTTTAAAAAAACATCATCTAAGTATTATGGGACCACCTCGAGAGTATATACTTTACACAAAAAATTACAGAGATATAGGAACATGCATTAAAAAAATACATGCAGAAAGAACCAAAAAAAAAAAATTACATACAGAAAAAATATATTCATTCTAATGCAGATTATAGAGAACTATTATTATAAAATATAATTATTATTTAAATAAGCACAATAAAAGTTAATGTGCAAAAATAAATAACGATAAATGTATGATCTCTTTACATTCAATTCTACATTCATCACACAATGATAATTAATCATTTTCTAGATAAGACCTTCTTTACGAGGGAATATCACAGAATGACAGCAATGTAAATAAACATGTTGACAACACAAGATCTCGGTAATTGTATTACAAGAAGTATTAACTAGTCTGTTAAATTGAGTTAAAAAGCTTACCTGATCAGGACAGAAGTACCCAAATGCCACCATGCCAAACAGGGAAAGAAGCAGGCAGAAGAGAATCACTTTTCTCAGCTTTGACCTCGGCTCCATTTTCTTTATCTCATACACACCGCTTGGCAGCAAAAGAGCGAAATCACTATCTACTTGCACTGATACACTTTTTTGCATCTCGACAGAATGCATGTCTCATTTTAATAAAAATATCTTCGGTAGAACACTGTCACCGATTTCGTCCAGTCTATTTATTTGGGTCCACAGAAAGTCCATAATTCATCGTATCGAGTTCACATCGTTATCGGTTACGATTATCATTCAAGTTCGATAACATTGTTTTGCTGATACCACTCAATATGTTATGCCATTTAACAATGCCGAAAATAAACTGCGACGACGCGAAGCGGGTACTACCATCGGAGACCGTGCCGAATGCTCGACTGCCTGAGCCAGCGAAGTTCGAAGCAGCGAGCACCTATCGCGCGCAACTGTCGGGATCAGGGACGTATGGTCCATATGAATGAAAACAAACAGAATATGCCACTAAAAATCACATCAAGGTAACGGTATTATCAAAACTGATGTATAACATTAAAAAACAGATACTTTCACTTTCACCAGGTATGAAAATAACAAAGTAATTTTTATAGTCTTTTATTTATTTTCATTTCACTGCACGAATGAAAACGATCAACAATGGGCTTCGCTCAGCTTGTTGACAGTGACACTGTGACACTACCATTTCAGTAAGAGTGTTGTCAATGTCATATTTGATGTAGTCCGAAAGAGACTGCTCGCCTTCTTAAAGCCAACATTGTAATTAAGAATCAACACAGCCATCGCATCATCTCATAGATATACTGCGTAGCACCGTAAAGAGCATAAATATTCATGTATTTCGGACTACGCTACTTTTTTTTTGTTTGGTCTGTTAAGAGATATATTTTGCCAGTCCTAAAGGTTTTCTTTTCTTACTTAGTGCAATTTCTCTGGTTCATAGCTGGGTTCATTTATCTTCTACATTGACCGATTTCAATCAGTGCTTGTGGTTCATGTGCACATTTACTATTTTCAAGTTATGACGTATCCCTTGTACATACAGACTACGACGGTAATGCATATTTTAAATTCCAATAAGTATTTTGACAGCATGCTGGCTGGGTACGCTGCCGGCTGGTAGTGGGTTTGAACACAATGACTTTCATCGGTCTGGATCTTGTATAGCTCATATACATTTTAGCTCTGTCTGAATACAATCCTTTTATTTTTGTGTAGTATGCTGTAGTTAATAAAGGATTATTAAAAAAAAATATAAGGCTGTCCGTAAAGTACCTACCTACCTTCACTTAGATACGTATTTTTTTAAAGTAACATTACCAATTATTTTATTAGAGAAAAATAACATATATTCATCCATTGCATATGCATTGCATCTTCTAAAGTGATCAGCAGATCTGCAGTGATCGTCCGCCTGCTCGCCTAGCACGCCAGCCGAGATAAAATTATATCCACTCTATTTTCCCTACGAAAACGAGACTGACGTATCCATATTCTAGCCTTATCACGTTCCCTCGCGGGGAAAGACCAATTAGACATCGGCGGGTGCTAGGGGTGCAGGCGGACGATCACTGCAACTTAACTTGACCATTGTCCACAACAGGATCATTTTAGTCCCCAGCCAGTGGCGATGCCGACCATGATAGTGATGGAAAAACGCCTATACCATGCCGATGCATGAAACTAGTAAATTTCTCTGATCCCCGACCCAGGACAAAAAATGATGTGACCAATATAGATGTTTGTTGTCTGTGTAGTATTTACAAAAAAAAAAGATCTAGTATTCTATCAGCTATCTGGGCCCTGTTTTATAAAGGTACTGTATAGGTCGCGTCATAATAAAAAGAATGCTGAAATAAAGTAGAGTTTCACACCCCGTTTGCGCATGTGTACATTTGCGCACAAAAGTACTAGGCCTATTGTTTTAAATAATTATTAATTAGCCTTTTGCTCGCAGCTTCGTATATTGGTAATTACTCATATCGCGCCTCATAGCACCAAATAGACCGATAAATCGCCTACTGCGCAGCTTAACCGCCAGCGTCCTTTTTACATGACGCGACCTATACCTTGTACTTATTACAAGCTAGCCCAACTCTATTAGGTACCAGAGTAGATAGTCACTCACTTCTTACTTAGGCTGTGTCCTAACCAAAGGTTAAAAAAAAACAATAAAAGAAAAAATACAGTAAAATAACTTCTATGACAGGCTTTAATTCAATATCAGTTTTAATATAATTGTATGTATGTAACAGTTAAGATATAATTTCAAAAGAAACACTTCATTTGAAATAAAGGACCCCAATACTTTCCTTGCTAAATGAGCATACTAGCTACAAACTAAAAATGTTAAAAAATATACCTAGAGTACATAAGCAAAACATTAACCAACTAAAAAACTTTTATGATTAGAAAACATCATATGTGGCACTGTTAGTATAGCTACAAAATAAAAACCGATTTCAGTTCTACTTAATGAAAGATGAAGGCACTTTAAAATTAAGGTGGGGGCTAACAATACATGCATACAAATATAATGCTGGTAATTTCCGAAGTCAAATTTCTCTCGTCACACTGATGTTGCTCTTAAATTATAGTAAACATTTTAACACTTTGTTTGAAACAATTTAATGGTCTTTATGTACAGTTAAAAATAAAGGGTTCCATGTTTAGTACCCCATTTTTTTTAATGCAGTCAAGGGATGAGACTAGCAAGACGTCGAGACGTTCGCCTGGTGGTAAGCGTCACGCCTGCCACTAACGGTAGCAGTGCCAGAATTGTGAACTTGCAAACACAATCCTGAGCCGCACTGCTCTGCGCTCGTCATTATATGTTAAATCTCTTCATACCCAGTAATTTCTCTGATAACACTGCCCTTGAAACCGGAACACAGTAATGCTTGCGCACTACTGCTTGGCGGTTTAATAATGGCAAAAGTGTGGGACTTCCCCAGGCGGACTCTGCAGTAGTCCTACCACTACAGATTACTTACAAGTAATAAAATTGGTTGCCGTGTATAAGTCCATTCTTAATATTTCACTTCACAAGTGTTTAATCTTTTTTTAAACTAGTCAATCACGATTTCAAAAAACAACCCCAATAAAAGTTAAGATTGGATTGAGTTTATTCATTTTATTTAGTGTGCCCAATTTTTTTTAGTAGGATTATACAATGTGTAACAAAAAGGTTAGACAATACTGAAGGGTATGTATGTACTCATCATTATGAACAAGTTTTACTATGGGGCCAACCTTGAAATCGCGAAATAAATATCAGCTGTTCCATAAATTTTGTCCAAGGTCAATGAACTTTTTGTATGGAACAGCAGAATTTTTTTTCGCGATTTCAAGATTGTCCCCATAGTAAAAGTTGTTCATAATGATGAGTACATACATACCCTTCAGTATTGTTGAACCTTTTTGTTACATATTGTATATTCCTTATGCAATGAATGGAAGAAACAGACATGCTGGTTCATCAAGTTTCACCTGGGCCTGTACCATGACATCTTAAAACCATGATTGTTAAGTTCAGCCGCCGATGCTGCGCGACCGTGAACTTTATCGCCCTGCAATACGGTTCGTGCTCGCGCAGCGCCGACGGCTGAACCTAAAGTGAATGGTATTAAGAAGTCACAGTACTGCCTCTGAAGTCGAATTTGACCTGTACAAGACACTTTTGTGAAGTAAAATTGAAATCAATGCCACGAGAGAACCTTTTTTTTAACAGTCATATAAATTGATACTAAAAAAATGTATACAAAATGTTCACACCTCATATGATTACATTTTTTGTTATATAAAAGTATTCACCACTGATATTAACATTTAATAAGACACCGACGCCGCGGTGCGGAACACTTCTCATAGTCAGTGTAAAAAGTTGTTTTACATTGATTTCATTACTATAATTAACTTCACAAGTCCCTAGTCATAATAGGAGCAACTCCTCTCACCACAGAATTTCCTAGTTATAAAAATTACTATTTTTTTCAGTCCACAAATTTGAAACAAAGTCCACAATTCCACTCATTGCCGCGTCACTCACGACGGTATTTAATTAATGTTCGGTTCACTAGGTGTCTGTTTTAATAACTTCCAGTTCGAAATATTAATATATAGCACATTTTAATTTGTTGAAAGTTTTTTTTTAGCTATGCACTGTTTAAAACAATCATTACTCCCAGTTACATTACAATTGTTCTGGTTGGAACGCAACACCCGCAAGTCGCGTCCACAAAGGATCCAGTCCCTTTGTATGTGTGCGCGCGTGACGTACGCGCGAACTGTTGCTGCGATGCGGAACCAATTAGTTACTCGACTACTAGTTGTCTATGGGGAGAAGCCAGTCCTTGCTCTGCTCTCACACACATCTCATCAGTTGCGAGGGCGCCCGCGGCCGCGGGAACCGTCTCTACCGTCGCGGTCCTGCAGGAAGTAACTGAATGTTAGTCATCTCATAACAGGGCGTCATACTCACAGAATTATACGAGAACTCACCTTATGGTGTGGTCTAAAATTAGAGTCGCGATCGCGATAGACGTTATGATCGCGGTTGTCGCGCGGGTCTCGTTCGTCGCGGTGGTCACGATGGTCGCGATGGTCGCGGGGGTCGCGCTGGTCACGCTGGTCACGCATGTCGCGCGGGTCGCGGTGATCCCGGTTGTCGCGCGGGTCGCGGTGGTCTCTGTTGTCGCGCGGTTCGCGCTGGTCTCTGTTGTCGCGTGGGTCACGATGGTCCCGGTTGTCCCGCGGGTCACGATGATCGCGCCCGTCCCGGCCTCCGTCACGCCCGTCCCGGCCCCCGTCACGCCCGTCCCGGCCTCCGTCACGCCCGTCCCGGCCCCCGTCTCGCCCGTCGCGTCCTTCGCGTCCGTCACGCCCTTCCCGCCCCTCGCGCCCATCCCGTCCGTCGCGTTGGTCGCGGAAGTCGCGGTAGTTGCGGTACCCGCGACCGCCGCCGCCCTCATGCTCGTCGCGGTTGTTATCCTGGTGATCGTGGATGGGAACTTTCCGCGAGTCCTCCTCCTCCTGGCGCTTCTCGTAGTGGGTGAAGTCGTCGAAGATAGAAGTGGTGTGGCAGTAACAATGCATGATACGCAACACCTGTAGCCCCTTGGGGTGCGGCACTTCCTGGGTGTCGCGAGAGTTCGTCACGGGCTTGTTTTCGTTATTCTCTAATTTGATATGACGCAGTTGCACGTTCGGAACGTCTTTTACATAGATCCACCTGACGCGGAATTGTCCCTTCCACTTGTCCTGCAACCACACACTAGAGTTGGAGTTGTAGTCGACGGCGCTCATCATGCGCGCCATACCACAGAAGTGTCCGCTGCCGTTCACCGAGAAGAACAAGTAGACGCTGCCGCCCTCACGCTCGCGCTCGCGGAACGCCGCGTCCAGCCTCTTGTTGCCGTGCTCCGTGCTGCACCAGATCTCGTACTTGATGCTGCGGTGGATGTCGTCTTCCGAGTACGACTTGATCACGAAGAAGCGTGTCAGGGGAGCGGTCATGTCGAACTCTTTCGGATTGTAGTCGTTCTTCACGTGGAGCTCGTCGAGCAGCGGGTGTAACGGCGTGGGGCCGGCGGCGGGCGGGGGCGGCAGCGGCGCGGGCGCGGGCGGCGGAGCGAGCGGGGCGCGCGGCGCGTGGGGCGGGGGCGCGCGCGGGGCGTGCGCCCACACCGGCGGCGGCTGGTGGTGCAGCGGCGGGCCGCGCGGCAGAGGCGCGGGTGCGGGCACGGCCGGCGGCGGCGGCGGCTGCGTCGGCAGCGGCAGCGGCGCGGGCGGGGTCGCCACCTGCGGTTGCGGCGGTGGCGGCGCGCTCGCCACGGGAGCGCTCTTCCCCGCGTCCCACGCGCCGATGTCCATGTTGTGTTTCCCGGGGATGATGGGCGGCGGCGGCATGCCGGGGCCCTTCTTCTTCAGCACGATACCTTGCGAGGCGGGAGCCGGCTTTGCCGGCTGGCTCGCGATCGACGCCCATGTCATCTTTTTAGGTTGCGATCCTTGAGACACTTCCTTGAGCTCCGGGCGATCCTTCTCGGGCTTGTGGTCGAGCGCGAGGCCCTGCATGCCCGCCTCCACGGCCTTGATTCCCTCCGGCACGTACACGTCGGTCCTGTAGTAGTCATCGTACTGTTTGGCGCGACCCAGCTGGCCCCAGGTCGAGTAGTCTCCGTTCCCATGGAAGTAGTTAAAAGTGGACGCCGGTTGTCCAAACGCCGCGGTAGAGAATGGGGTGGTTGACGGTCCGAATACCCCTGAAATAATGTAATAAGATTACATCTTTTAAACCATCTAGCAGCAAGAGTGAAAAGCACACGAAAACGGATGGACTATCATGTAATAGCAACACACTGTAGAATTTATGAATGTGTATGACTAATATTAGTTTTGTAACAACACATGGTGGTATATAGAGCAAAGGGCAAGTAAAACCCATTTGGGTTATATTTGAAAGCAGTGGTATTTAAACCAACACTCATTAAAAGCTAATTCTCGAGCCTTTAGTAGACAGATCTTAACAAAAACATAGCTGTCTATTACATTGCAGTCCATTAGAAAAGGACAGCAACATTTTTTGTATGATAAGATCTGTCAAATAAAGCCTCGAGAACTGGCTCTATTATCGGATTTGTTAAGAGTCTGCACTTGACGCTTAAAAGTCCTAAAATAAAATGTTATAACTTGTTGTAGTGCCCAATATTTTTGTTCTGTATTTCAAATAGTAGTTGTATACCTTGGAAAAAAATATATAATAGGCCACTACGCCACAATAGCTAATATCGCTAGGTAGCCTAGCTATATGCCAGCAAGGCCATACATAGTAAATCAGAGGATGATAAATTCAGGTGATTGCATGAATTGTCCTCTTTGACATGATTATCCACAGTATTGCCAGTAAAGAAAAAGGTTTCTGTTTCAGGACTTTTTTTCAAGCTATATGTATGTAGTTGCTGTAAAGACGCATTGTAGAGTGCCTAAACATCCACCAAAACACTTGCAATGAAAACCCGTAGCAACCGCTTTTACAAAGATTCGATTTCAGAAGCAAAACATTTGTAAGCTCAATGACCCTAGCATACGATTAAAAGATTTGAACTAACATTATCGATGTGTGACTCTTAATAAATGCAACGAAAGCAATATTATGAGACGAGGTATTGGCTTAGCAAATAATGTAACATCTTTATCTTTTCTCTTGTTACTGTATAAGTATGTACTATCTACCCTCAACTCCATAAGAATCGTGAGGATTGTATCCTCCGAGGAAAGTCATCGGGTCTGTTCCATTGGTGGACCATGTCCCATCCCCGACTCCAAAAGCTTGATAAGGAACTGCTGTTGTACCGTAATAACCTGAAACGACGGAGAAAAGTTTCCCTCAAAGGAGATATCCCATTTTCCTTAAGGACTTGGGCTAGATTGTACTCTGAGTATACCAATATTGGCTGATAGAACAAGAGAAAAACTGTACAAGATATAAAAGATGGTACACTTTACAGAGGAAATCAGTAACTAATATTCGGATTAAGCTATGTAACACTACTATCTGCAAATATTGTATTTTAGGAAGCAAACGTATGTAATTTTGTTATATTTATCCAATTTAATAATATCATACAGTCGGATTGAAAATATAATGTCTTGCATTAAATAGAATTTATGTTGTCACTTTTCTAATCCTTATAAAATATATTTGCAATCCGTATGTATCAAGTACTTTGAAATACAATGATTAGCCCAAAATGAGACATCTCATTTGTTTAATCTTACATCAAAATAAGGTTTAAAGTTTTTTTTTTTTAAGATTTTAATGATATAATAAGGTTTATTTGCTATTAATTATTTTGTGTTGTCCAATGCATTTCAATTTTTCTAATTTATAAATAACCTCTTTGCAATTTAGGACTGGTGCCATAAAGACCAACTTTGCAATTTAAGAGCTTATAAATATTGGGTTCTATAACATAGAAAATCATAACCTATTTTCTATTACTAAAAAAAAATATTGCTGAACTTCGCAAAGAGTTTGTTATTTACACAAGAGTATTTTTTTTTATGTTCACAGACTAGGTGTTTTACCAGGATTTGCTTGCTGTAAAGCGACGACACGGACGACCGACATTGCGGTCAAAGATGGTAAACACCCTAATCTGGAATAGGAGCTGGCCCTCAAGTCAGGCTTGCGGGAAAACACCGTTAGGTGGTGGGCGACATATTTTCGACTTGCCATGATTGTTAGGTAGCTGGCCAGTCAAATACGAGAATTAGTGCTCTAGTATCGTAGCGACAACCAAAAACTTACGAAACTACGATTATCATACAAATATACATTTGGGATGGCACTGTAGCCCTTGTGCGTATTGGTTGGTTCAAGAGAAGCAGTCAGCTAGTGTATTGAAATGCTTTATTTAGTTACGACTTTGAAATCTATTTCAATACCACTATTCAGTCCATACATTTGGGATGGCACAGTAGCCCTTGTGCAATCCAAAAGAAGCAGTCAGCTAGTGTGTTGAAATGATTAAATTTCGCTTTAAAAACATTGAATATTAGTTACGACTTTGAAATCTATTACAATATCACTATTCAGTCCACCTATTAGGCGCGCTCTATGTACAAATCTACACACATTGTATTTTGATAATGACACCATGCTGTATCATTTTGAATAATTTCAAAAAGTAATACATTATCACATTACCTATATGTATGTAGGGATCGCGCATTAGTACATTATGATACGAGTGTGCTATGTTGGTCATTACACTAGAGGCGGTATTATGCGCGCGAGCCGCAGGCGAGCTCGATAAGAAAGCAGAGAGCGTAATGACTGATAGCACAAGAGTTCCATACGACTGTTTTCGTCACACTTGCGAGGAAAAAACCATTTTTTTTTGATAATAATCAACCACACAGCGAAAACGTCAACAAACATTTGCGGAAAATGGCGCCCAAATCAGTAATGCGCGCGCAGGTTGACATTTACTTCAGCGGCATAAGAACTCTTTGTTGGTATTACAAAAAAACTGTAAGTATTACCCGGCTATATTAAGAGTGCTTCGTATACGTACGTCTAATTGCAGTCACATACAAACTTGACTTTACCGGGTTATACCTATTATAGTACAAGTGCCGTAATGTAAAGTAAAAAGCACGCGTGTGTAATAGCTTGGCTTATGAGCCTAAAAGCGATGTAATAAGATCTACTTTACGAGCAAGTGTGATGAAAATCATAGTTATAATATAGCGTAGGTAGGCCTCCCACTAGGTGGACCGACGACCTTGTAAAAGTCGCGGGCAACCCGTGGATGCAAATGGCAGGTTGACGTACAGTGTGGCGGTCTAAGGGGGAGGTCTTCGTTCAGCAGTGGACGTCTCCAGACTGATGATGATGATGAATATAGTTCTAACTAACATACAACCCATCTTTCCGTGGCATGTTTTCCTAGCGGTGATACTTTCAATCAGAGATTATACTGCGGCCCCACACTAGGCTCAAGGCCCGTATTGTGGGAACCTTTACGGCGACCTTACAGATAATAAAATAGCCAAACAGAGGTATCCTTCTAGAAATCTTCTTCTGGTAGGTATCTTTGCAAAAATAACTTTAAATTACAGAATCAAAAATATTTAGAAAAATCCGTTTTCAGACTCAGCTATACAAAAATATAAAATTTAAAAAGTAAATACCTAATTAATTATCAGGGTTTGTGCGTGTGTGTGTGTGTGTATATATATGCGTGCGTGCGTGTGTGTAGATAGGGGTGTGTGTGAGAGTGTGATGTTGGTGTAAATGTATGTATCTTACGTATTCACCTACTCTTATGCTCTCAGTCTCGTTATATGACAGTGATATCATTATCTATTTTGGTAAAATCTGGACCCTTGTGACTTTTGTACTACAATAATTAGATATGTTTGTTATTGTTAATCTATGATTTAAGTCAAGCCAGCATACTTAACTAAAATTTAAATTTTCATCAAAAATGATCTGAAGCTATCTCAAACTATATTGTACTGTACATTGTGTTCATATTAAAATGCTTCTAATGCTACTTGACTCTCTCACAATACTGCATGTAGGCCCTTAGATAATCGCTAGCTTGTTGCCTAAACTGAATGACTTGCTTCCAGTCGGAAGTTATTTTGTAAAGATTGCTATGTTAGAACAGGAGCGTCCACTGTACACTCGGGACCAATTACCTAGAATATTTTGTTTATGGTAACACAGTCATTATTTTACTCAATTATTTTTAGGGGATTTCCCTGTTCTAGAATGAGAAACTGCAGTAAAGCATGTGATTCATACAGGTACTAGTATACTTACCAAGCAGTATGGGCATACATACATACATGGGCGATTTGTCGCCATTTTGCCATTACTACTGGCAGCCATGGCTACTCAGGACGAGCAACAGCGATGAAAATATCTGAAAGATGACTGGTAGCCTTTTAGGCTACTTTAGGGACAAGCTGTTTATTCGTAATTTTATGTAATTTTACAAATAAATAAGCTGAATTGAACAACTTTTTTATTTTCAGTTCAGATTTTTGTGTTATAGTGATTTAATCTTTTTAGTTCACGTTTTTGTTTCCATGTATTTAATAAGAAATCGATTGTTATATGTTTTTTGTATCATAAATAAATAAATGTTTATAGCGATATTTTGGCGTTTAGCAGGATACTTTAGGCTACTTTTGGTAAATGCTGAAATTCGAGTACTTTTAGGCTACTTTTGGTAAATGCTGAAATTCGCGTACTTTAGGCTACTTATGCTGTAAAAAGTTACGACATCAGGCCCTACGCTGTTGGCAACACTGTTGCCAAGCCGACCTTAGGTATTTCTTAATGCTGCATTACTAATCGGTCACTTGTCCAATGTCTACACAGTAACACCAAGATCTCCATAACTACGCTTCTAACCTTACCATCAAGCACAAGCTTTGGCAAATTGTAGTTAACACAACCAACCTGCTGCATTGTAATGATCGGCCGCTGACGAGATGGTAGGTGCATATGGTTGCTGATGATGACGCCATGACGCCTCAGCTAGCTCGTCACCGCCGCTCTCTAAATGTTGGTCTTTCGGTGCATTTGTCACTGGAAATTTGTAAAAAGATATGTTTGAAATATGAATGTGATAATTAATAAATGTAGCGCTCGTGGCGTAGCTTGCCTAGGTGACTCTAAACGATCAACGATGTTAAGCAACGGACAGTCCGGTCAGTCTTCGGATGGGTGACCGTGAGTGGCATTAATTTCTTTGGGCCAGATAACACGTTAAATTGTTGTACTTTTTTTAAATTAAAAAATAAATTCAAACATTAGATTCGGTAGTTATTTTATAATAAATGCTATTTCTTGCTTTTTTCTGTTTTATTAGCTACAAGTACTTGTTACAAGAAAATAGTATGACAATAATAAAGTAACAGTGTATCTGAATATCAGGTCCATGAAAAGTTATACTATTTGATGAGCCATTTCATAAGACTGCCTTATATCTCCGTTGGTAGTATCTCTGCTTTGAGAGCTGTAGGGTGTGGGTTCAATTCCAGGACAAACATTTATGTGATGAACATAATGTTCATACTGTGTCAACCTGGTGTTGTATGCATTATTATGTAAATGTTTACAAAAAAGTATAAGTGCTTAGTGAGCTATCTTATCTATTTCTCATAGTACCAGCAATGTAATAGTAGTAGCTTTGCTTAGTTTGGGGCTAGATGGCGCTGTGTAAAAATATATAATAAAAATATATAGAAAAAAAAAAAATATGTGACAGTCATAGTTTACAGTGATTGCACATAATTAATTTGTACAGAACAAACACACACACACACACATAACCACTGCATGGAACACTGCTGAAGTCTGTTTCACAAAAAGTTCAATATGGTTTTCCCTATAAGATCACATGCTCCATACAAGACTGCATTGTTGCTGAACATCAGGGTATAAATGGTGTCAAATTAAAAAAAAAACATTTGTTTCTAAGTTTTGTACATATGTAAATATTATAGATGTTTGTTTTTTCATTGACTTTTAAAAAATCTTGTATTAAAACATTATTTTATTGTCTTCCAAGCTTATAATAATGAAAATAAATTTAATTTAATTTATTCAGTACCTAGTTGTTTTAACCCCACCATATGTTAATTGGTTTGCGAGCCAAATGTAATGACTTTGTTTTTAGATGCATTCCAAGCCACTTCACAAGCAATTTCTTCTCTACTAAAGAATGTTGATAAAACCACTAGGACTGGTCCATATGGAAACTTGTTTTCTTGAATTTTAAACCTATGATTTAACTGGCTTACAGGCTTAGCTCCTTTTGAGAGTATGGCTCCACATATAGTAGTGAAAAAGAATAAAAATTAAACACAAGGCATAATTATGTAAAAAAAGTATATAAATATGAACCTTATTTTTGCTGCGTTCCGTAATGCGCTAAAAGTGATAATATCGCGAATCAGACCAAAGTCAGAAGTATTACTCAACCAAATCAAAGCCCTTATATTTTGTGACTATTAAATTTGGTCAGATTCGCGATATTATCACTTTTAGCATATTACGGAACGCAGCATTTGTAGCAAACAAAAGGTTTCAAAACAACGATTTGACCATAGGACCAAATAGTGAGGTGCGTTTGTGGTAATATTAGATACATAAGTGTGAATATGTGTTATATGCTTACTTCATATTGTTACACAGTAAGTGTACATGACATGAAGAAACATGGGCATGTACACATGTTTCAATCACACCAAAAACATGCATTAACTGCTAACCATCTGTGTGTAAGTTATTCACCTGTTTGAATGTTTTGGTACGTTTAACATTTTTATTTTACCTAAATCAGGTAGCTTAATTGTTTTTCTGATAACTGCAATCAAAATGTATGTTCTGAATTGTTAAATCATTCCATATGTTCTACAAGTTTGGTCACAACATGGATCTAAACATCTTGGTTTAATAGCAGTGTAAACAATCAAGCACAGTAAACATACAACAGTTAATTATATCAGTAACTATGTAACTTACTTATCACAAACATTAATAATTCTAGGAGCCACAACTTCACTACTTGGAAAGGCAGAGAAGACTACCAATTGTCTGGCAAAACATACAGATTGAGATGAGTATTGATTTTGAGTGGGAGTGATTTAACATCTATTTCAGGTGATCTGAAGGTACTTATCTACACCTACTAGTAACACCTACACATTAGAGCGTAGGCACATACAGTGCACACAGATGGTTCAAATATTATATTCTGTAATAAGTAGCAAACATTGCGTTAAATAAGTGAAAAGTGAAAGTGAAAGATTGCAATGCATTTTACGATGTCTGATCATAGTAGCGCAGTAATGAATGAGTGGCATATGCAAAGCCGACCGCGACCGGTAACGCTAACTTGGACAGGGAAAACACTTTGCAACGTCACAAAGATCCCATCTTTACCTTGGTTCCCTTGCCCTTTCATCCGCTACGAGCCCGGATAACATGAAACAAAGGATAAAACAACAATATTATCGACGAAAAAACACACGTTTACTCAGAAATAAACTACAAAAATAGTGCAAATATGAAATACCTGATCTGACACGCCTGCTGACATTGGCCGCGATTTTTGTATTATTGAACACTTAGCGAAGTCTTTAATCACGGCAATAACAATATAAATCACATCAGTTTCACTACACTGAGTCTATAGTGTCCGAAATTCATTAAATTACGCTAAAATGTCCGTAATTTTACAATTCTAAGAAAAGTCCAAAGCGGATGGACGTTTGGTAATGGCGACCGAGGTGTTGCCAGGTTTGGTATTTTCGGAAATTACCGGTCTTTAACAAATACCTCATTTCAAATAATCGAATCAAGACGATTACCTAACTTTTTTTGATTACGGAAATCACTGCATCACTAATTTTCCAGTTGTAGTCCACAGATAGCCATAAGACAAAATCTTATCTATTATAGTCTGTGCTTCACCGTAGCCGGCACTCCTCAAGTTCTCACAGAAGTCCGAGGAGAGTTTAGGCGGGAACACAAAAAAAACATGTTGCTGCATTCTATTATTTTCTTAAACTAGTGTTTTTACGCGAATTAATGATTAAAAATAGTGGTGTTTTATTCATTAGTGTTGAATTACTTGCACGAGTGTGGGCAAGTGATATAATGTAAGTATACACGTGTATGTTGTTTTCAAAACTCCGTAAAAGCTCATAGTAAAGTCGCCACACTTTACTGGACTTGACTATGATTTTATGAGATATTTGACTTGATACTATAAAAACTTGCAAAATGCATAAGCTTGACACTGGCAGAATGCACAAAGTGCGATGCCAAAACTAAGAAACCAACAAAAGTAGCAGGAAAGATTTCCCTCTTGCTGCTTGCCGGCACTCCGTCTACGCCGGAAACGCTATGCTATGCTATCTAGTACAAACTTAAATTTTCCAAGTCCTACTTTCCTGATCCACACCCTTTTTTTAAATTATTAATTCCCATTTATTTTTCGTCTGTTTACTCGGTTTCCCCGTTTTAAACACACAAGTTGAAAAATAAATGATATTGAAACTGGTAGATTGCACAAAATGTGATGCCACAAGCATGAACCTAGAAAAAAAGCTTTTTTCTAGGTTCATGGCCACAAGAAAAAAAGGAGTTTTTGGCGGGAACGGGAACGCGAAAAATATATTATGTCGCCAGTCGCTGCCATCGACCGACATAATTTAAACGTATCACGTGTTTATATATGTTTATAATGGAGAGAGCTATGCTCGGGGTTACTTTGCGCGATAAAATCCGGAACGAGGATATCCGCCAAAGAACCAAAGTCACCGACATAGCTCGCAGGGTTTGCAAGTTGAAGTGGCAATGAGCAGGCCACATCGCTTGAAGAACTGATAACTGATGGGGAAGAAAGGTTCTCGAGTGGCGACCGCGAACCGGAAGACGCAGCGTAGGAAGGCCTCCCACTAGGTGGATCGACGACATTGTAAAAGTCGCGGGCACCGATGAAAAAAAAAGATACAAATGGCATGACGTCTCCAGCCCGGAGATGATGATGACGTGTTTATATTCTTTGATAAGCATTATTATGCATTAGCTATCATAGTATATGACTCCTCGATACAAAGGATACAATACGTTTATTGATAACACCAAACTTACACATCTTTTAAGTAAGTAGGTATGACACAAAAAAAAACCATGAAATAATTTTTAAAAAATGCCATACAATCTCTTATTTTAAAATAAGCTTCAATGTCTTATGTTTTAAATTATAAACAGTAAGAAAAAATATGACCCCTGGCAGGACAATATATGAGCAATCTCTGGGATACCATCCCAACTGCTTTGCCAAAAACAAAATAGAATTGTTTGCTACAAGTACAGTACAGAAGTCTCTGCCAAATTCTCTCGTTCCCACACTTTCAGCTTGGATTTGAAGCACGCGAGGAAGGAAGGAGTGATTAAGATTACTGCTCATTTATACAAAACAAACTATAACATTGAGAAATAATAACTACACTCGCGTGCAGCTAAATCGACTCACCCCTACAAAATTTACAAAAGGTGTATTTTCTTAAAAATTACTGGAGTAATGTACATAAAATTAAAATTTTATTTACTTTAAAATGTAAAGCTTAAAAAAATACATTTTTGTACATTTTGTTGGGGTGAGTCGATTTAGCTGCACGCGAGTGTATATTCCTGGTGTATATGGGACCTGGGTATGTCCTAAAACTGCATCCAGAACCACCGGAGGACGGGCAGCAGCGTTCTCAGTTAACGGTGGTAACCATTCTGCAATCCCCAAGCCGCCTGCCAAGCGTGGGGATTATGGCAACACCTCCCTTTAAGGGAGAGGCCTTCGTCCAGCAGTGGACGTCTTCCGGCTGTAGATGTGATGATGATGTGAGTGTATATTCAAAATTAAAGATATACCTACCTAACACATAATTTTACTAAAAATAGATTGATTTGATTTTGACAGTTTTATTTTTTTGTGAAAAAGGCTGATATTGTCTTTGTTCCACTAGCAGCTTTCTGCCTGGCCTTTTCTTTGGCTGTCAAGGGTTTCTGCTTCTTTACTTCTACCTTAATGGCAGAGATATCAGACAAAGCATTTTCTTTACTCTCATCCAGGGAAATGTCACCTTTGATTTTCTTACTATCTTTAGAATCACATGCTTCAGATTTGCGCTTTTTGCCAACAGCTTCAATTAAATCCGGCTGGAAATTCAATTTATTTTCCAGTTTTCCCGCCAAGTCTTCCTGAAGATATTCAGATATCATCCCAAATCCATACTTCAAGTAGAATTCTGAAAAATTAAGTTATGTATTATGAAGAAAAAAATCACTACAACATTAGTCAAGAATTTAACATTGGGTGGTGGTGTTTTTAGTAAAACTGCCATTTGCAGTGCCTGTTTAGTATTGGTTCAATTTACCCTTTTAGCCAGAGGCAGTGATAATGATATGGACGGGCCCAGCGATTGCAAATCGTTCAAAATAAACAAGACAACACAATCAAGCATACCCAGCTAAAAGTATGCATATTACATTTGCGAGAAAATAAAGATAGCGAATCTAATTACTGCATGACAAAAAGAGATCACATGTACATGTATTAGAAGTTTGTATTGTCGTATTGTACGGCTCGCATGTCGCAAAGACATATGACCGACGCGAGAGGAGAGCTGGAGCTCAATATATAGTCTTCAAAATCCGTGCGCTTATTTCCCGTCCATTCATTTTATCATTGTCGCTGCTTCTACCCATATAATGAGTATAAGTATAGGTTTATTTTGAATTTTACAATAAAATGTGTCTGCATAAATATCTAAATCTGTTTAATGCTGATATCCATTGATAATCTGATTAGTCTTGTGGCAGGATTTGGCTCCTAACTTATTTCTCTGGAATATAGTGATATTCAATATATTTTTGATATGTGTATAGCATTATCAACCTGTTAGTAATCCACTCCTGGACATATGCCTACCCTGGAAAGGCGATTGAGTCATATCCACCATAATGGCCTCTTTGATGGTCAGTGGGTTCACATATTTTAAGCGAGTTTCTTCTTCATACATATGCATTTTCCGTAACCTAAAAGCCAGGTATGAAAATCAGATTTCATGATCACATAAAACTCCAAAGAGCTTGTTGGAACGGGCCCTGGATTTGAACCCAGCCACCTCACTATTCTACTTCTAGTGGTCTTCCCATTAGGCTACCTTGGCTTGGATTTGTCATATATGAATGAAATTGTAATACCTTCATCTATACTGTCACTACCAACATTGCTCGTAACAAATGTAGCTGATACCGAGCCAGATGTAACATGGATATTTTTTGATCTTAAAACTTTAGCCAGTTTTCGTACTTTCTCTTCTAGCCAAGCAAGCGTCTTATCTTCATTATATTTGTATGCTTGCATGTCTGCTGGACCCTGGAATATTGAAAGCAATAGTGTGTGTATAACACTGCGATCCGGTACCCAAAACATAATCGGCACCTATAGTGGAACAATTATCCTCGCCCTCACGTTACAATCCCCTTTGACATCGTACCACCTGCGGCCGGCTCCCCCTTGATCCCCTTTAACATTTACCCCCACACCCTTCTACTGTGTGTGCGGGCGAGGACTCTAACGTTCGTTCTATATCTGTGCTATGAGGTTTCACCTGTCATGAAAAATGGTGATCATTTTATCAAAATAAGATCAGATCTGATTTTATGTGAAGAATTAAGAAGTGGCTAAACTTAAATAATTTAAGTTACTCCATTTGACCAACTTTATTAGGCAAGTACAAAGGGTTTTGCCCATTATAAACTTAAATAACTAAATTATAAAAAATAAAATATATATATATAAACTTAAAAAACTATAAATGCTGATGTTTAACCAGTTTATATAACCTTTTGAGCAATATCACCAATACTTAAGAAAAGCTACCGAGCCCCGTAAGCCAATGACAACTATAAAAAAAAGCCGTGAAGTCTGACTCATACTTGTGATCCGGACAACGAGGGTTCCGTACCACCACAAGTAGGTACTAGGTAATCCGCGATAGCATAGATTAAGTATATTAACATATTCTTAATCTATGGCGATAGTAACGAATATGTCAACCGGCTATCTATTACGATTCACGAGATTATAGTTCATTAAAGATCGGAAAGAAAAATGAACAGAGACAGACATGGAGGTGGCTTAATAATAGGGTACAGTTGAATTCACTTTGGGTACGAAACCCTGAAACAATTTCCACTTTCGTTCTATCCGCCATCTGCGAAATAAATAAATAAATGTGTGGTGATAACTCAGACAAATCTTTTCATTTTGTTTTCAAAGCTCCGTAAAAGCTCTTAACAAAGCCGCCACAACTTCACTAAGGCATGACTTGGACTTGACCGTGACTGTTTGTGTGAACGGCTTTGGTTTTTGGACTTATCTTGGTCATAGATTAAGAATAATTAACATCTATGTCTTGGTTACTGAAAGTGAAGTGTGATGCCATTGGAAACTCATTTCTCCATATTAAAGAGTAAAAATTAAGTTGTACGCAGAAGAAGCCGTCAAATTGGACTAAAAAAGGGTATAATTAAGTTAAGTATCGTACAAAACTCCTTTCTCCATAAGATTTTTTGAATTGTACGTGTTGTTGTGGTTTTGTGTACTGTACTATTGGTCAAAATGTTAGAACTAAAAAAACTCACAAGACCTATCAAAACTCCGTATAATCTCATAGAAAAGTCGCCACAAACGAACACTAGGGGCTGTGACTATGCAGTGGGACATGACTTGTACTTGACCGTGACTGTTTTTAATTATTTATTTTTGTTATGCTATCAAGAATTTGAAAAGTTATAATGCTTGTAAGACTGGCAGAATGCACAAAGTGCGATGCCAAAAATGAAGAAAGAAAAAGAAGGACACTGATACCTACTTGGGAAAAGGTTTATACAATGTGAAACTCTTTTCTCTATAAACTTCTACTTCTTCTTTCTTTCAACAATTCTAGTACCAATACCAACTTTGATATGTTCCTCTTTGGCATCCCTTCTATGAGAAAGTGGTTAGGAGACAAATTCTTTCGTCAATTTCGTTTTCAATAGAATAAATAAATAATAAATAAAAAGTTTAGTATGTTTCCATTAATATTATTTTTTCTTTCTTCTCGGTGAGTGCAGATTATTATAATAATATATGATTGTTTAAATTTTTTTGATCGTGTACTTCTAGTGCTTATTGCTCTTTATCTTTGTTCTGCATATACATTAGTTTATTTCTATTCCAACTATCCAACTTTTTATAGCGTCTTGTTTTTTATAATACTGCCAAAAGTGGAAACTGTAAATGGTTTTTATGTGTTATATCTAAGTTTATATTATGTTATTTAAGACCGCAAGTTTCGCAAAAAATGTAAAATAAAATAAGAGTGGGGTAAGAAAAGGTCAAAAACTAAAGTGAAACTCCTTTCTTCTAAAGAGTTAATTTTGAATTGTACTATTGGTAAAATGGAAGAAAGAAGAAATAAAAGAATTCAACAGGACTAGTTACTTTTGTTCAAAAATTACGATGGTGGCTCGCTCATCTGTGTAGATAAGTTATTCTGTCTCAATACAGCATTCGACTGCCATAGATCGAATGGACCTAAAAACGGCAAACGGAGCGTTTGCGAGTTTTAACACCTGGTAGCGCTATCTAGTATTTTTTTGAGAACTAAAGAAACAAACAAAATAACTATTTAAGTTTTGGCTTGAGTAATGACGATATATCTACAAATGATAAATTTTCAGATTTTTCCCATAGCTACTGTTATGAGAACTTGCTTCTTGCCAAATTTCATGAATCTAGGTCAACGGGAAGTATATGAATATTGATTTAGTTCAATATAAAAAACTCACAAAAATGGCCATATTTTATTATTTTTTTGACTTACAAGCTTGATTTTTTTACAGCTCCAAGGTACTGTGGACTTACGTATTTGATATTAATTTCAACTTGATATCTCCACGCGTTCCAGAGAAAAAGGTTCTTGACAGACAGACAATGGAGTGATCCTATAAGGGTTCCTTTTTTCCTTTTAAGGTACGGATCCCTAAAAAAGTAGCTTTGGGGGGAGCCTAGGTCCCCTTATCTGCAGTGTAGTTGTTTATAAATCATTATGAGTCATAAATATAAGTAAAAGATTCAATAGGTGTTGTAGTTTCTTCGAAGTAACATACCTTTAAGTCAGCAACAATGTCCAAGCTTCTTACAAAACCTACTATTTTATTGAATCCTTTTTCTGATAATAAGTCTTCTAATGGTACTGCACGAGTGCCACACTGTTCCTTTAACCTAGGTAATACTGCAATGAAAATATTTAAATTTTAATTCTTTATGTAAGAATACATGTAGACAAAGACCAAATTATTTAAAGTTAATTACAGTATAAGTTAATCAAAATATTGGCCTTGGCGCTTTAAAGAACAGCTATTGGAACAATTGCCAGCCAGTATTATATACAAAAATAAATATGTACCTACTAAGATAAATCCAATATATATTTTTAAAGTAAATACATTGTCTAAATGTAAGGGTGGTTCATTTAATTTTGAATTTAACATCTCTCTTACTTGGTAATAAACCGAACTTATCTATCATTCGCGAAGCTGTCTCGACAGCCAGGCCTAGGTCCTAGTCCTATATCCTAGCACTTTCATGACAAAACAACCTACCTAAAAATATTGGATTCACAGGTGTCATAATTTGCAAGCTGCCATCTGACTTTACTGATTCTCCAATAAACCATGATCTATGAGGTTCGTTAAACGTCACGACCTCATATATTTTATTGTGAGAGTCGTCCAAGCAATATTTTGTAGGTTTGCCGTGTGCCGGATGAGGAAGCGTTATTAGGCTGAAACTATTATTTTCAAGCAAGGTATCTGAAAAGAAACAGGCATTTTAATTGAAGGTAATACACGTAAGATTTCGTACATTTCTAAATGTATGCCCAACTGACCTTTAGCAAGCAAGATCCATGAGTTTTCCACTCTCTTTGGCACAGAACTGGTCGGCAGTGGTTTACTAGATTTCTTTTGCGACCTGGTGCCCATTTTGTAGCAAGCTATATCTCTATGTTGTAGAATGAAGTTGCAAAAGTTACAATTGCATATTATATTTCTTTTATATGGCTTAATTAAGCCTCACATGTTCTTCTGAATCCACAACACAACAGACCATAGAGTAAGTAACGTAATACAACAGACAAACTCACAAAATTTACAAAAATATTTCACACCAAATTCACACCATTGGCGCCTTTTTGATGACATGTGACAGTGACAGCCGATGTCCGATGAATTCTTTTTTCTTCTTAGTTTTTGGCCTCGCAGGTTGTTCATTCATCCAGTATCAAGTATTATGCATATTCAAGTTTATTTAGAGTATCAAGTTATATATAAGTGTCATCAAATCACAGACAGTCACACAAATGCTGCGTTCCGTAATGCGCTAAAAGTGATAATATCGCGAATCCGACCAAATTTAATAGTCACAAAATACAAGGGCTTTGATTTGATTGAGTAATACTTCTGACTTTGGTCGGATTCGCGATATTATCACTTTTAGCGCATTACGGAACGCAGCAAAAATTAGTCACAAGTACTTAAGTAAGACTTGAGCCTAAGTAATGCCCTAGTAAAGTTGTGGTGACTTTACGGACGTTTACAGAGTTTTGAAAACAACACGAAAAGACAGGTTTCACCACATTATACCACTTGCCCACACTCGTGCATGTTATTCAACACTCAATGAATAAAACACCACTATTTTTAATCATGGATTCGCGGAAAACAGGGAAATTTACGGAAAAACACAATTTAAAAAAAAATTGAATGGAGCGACCAGTGACTTTTTTGGATTTTTCCGTGTTCCCGCCAAAAAACCGTCCGATGACTTGATGACAGCTCACAAATCACGAACTCAGATCTTCTTTTTTTACCCTACTGTATAGGAGAATTATGGCGTCGCACTTTGTGCATCCATTTTTATGTATTAACACCTGAAAAACTACAAGTTTTGGAAAATAATACAATACAGCGACATGTTTTTTTCGCGTTCCCGCCGTGGAAAAAATGTGGCTCAGCTTTCTCTCTAGTTGTTTGTTGTTTAATTGCTTTGTCTAAAGGTGGGCATTCACGATGCTGCCAAATGGACGGCTTTCAAACAGTCCAAATGGATGCCTTTCATTTTTGTGGCCCACTGACGATCGATCCGTGGAAGACATCCACGGTTACGTAATAACTATTATTGAATACGTTTCTGTACGGATAACCGACTTCAAAAAAAGAGGATCAGTATTCAATGTAGCTATATTCGTTTTTTTTGCAATAATCGTTTTCACATAGTTTTGTGACGTCACTCAATGGGTGTTGATTTTATTCCATATCATGTTCTTTTTTATTTCATTCTGCGTTGCGCAGCTGACGTAACAACACGCGTCGCTTCCTCTGCTACTATATTTTATTGATGTAGCTTTCTAAAAAAAGAGCCTCAGCGCCTGTGCGGGTTGCTTATTATGTTTTAGTACCATGTATATACCCATAGAACATTATATGGAATACAATCAACTTAATAGTTACTTTGTAACCGTGGATGTCGGAATTTTGGCGGGAACCCGGAAAAATCATGCAAAATATACAATGCAACGAGCATTGCATATTTTTCATAAAAAGTGTTTTTCGCGAATTGATATTTATATATTTTGGTGGTCTTTTATTCATTAGGTGTCGAATTACATGCACAAGTGTGGGCAAGTGATGTAATGTGGTGAAACATGTCTATCCGTGTTGTTTTCTAAAGCTTAAAGTAACACCAGCCACACCTTTACTAGGGCATCACTTGGATTTGACTGTGACTGAATATGATTTTATCACTTATTTAACTTGAAACATAACTTGACACTGGCAGAATGCTCGAAGTGCGATGCTAATAATGAAGAAAGAAAAAAAACCGTGGATGTCTTCCATGGATCGATCGTCAGTGGGCCGCAAAAATGGAAGGCATCCATTTGGAAGTCATCCATTTGGCAGCATCGTGAATGCCCAAAAGTGTTAACACACGATCGAATATGGTGCGGCCGGACCACGAATTTGGTTCACTGTCGGACCAAATCCGAGTGTCAGCCAGTCCAGTGATTATATTCGGCAGTACACCGAATATTATTATTAGTACTGGTTCGGCTGGTGCGCTCCGTTGACGCATCGAAAATGGTGCGCTCGCACCGAGTTCGATCGTCTGGACACTGAACTCAACCGTTTGGTGGTTCAATCATCAGTCTGGCTCCGCACGCGTAGCACGTTGCGAAGTCTCACGTGAATGTACTTCTCAGTTTTTTAAATATAATGTTAGCCCATTCTTTTATTTTTTTTGATCCTTGGCGCAGGTGTTGTAGCAACAATAATTGCTACAATTTTTTTTTCTGCTTTTGATAAAGTCAGAGGCATATGCATAATGTGTTTGCGCACTGTTAGCACAGAAACAAATAGACAGGGCCGACGGTCTGGAGTACGGTGCGATCGTCTGTCGTGAAACAGCGCACCGCAGGGTGCGTTGGTCGGGCCACACCATGTTTGAACGTGTGTTAACGCTTTTAGGTGGATCTTCAAAACTTCTTGCTTTACAAGAAGGTTTGAAGATACGCTTAGGCTATTTATTACATAAAGACAGCATGTACCTACAACATTCAAAGTAATTTTTGAAATGACAGCCGATTCTACAAAAACCGGTAAATTGCAACACTGATCAAAAAAAAAAACGATAAAAATATTCCATCTCTATTTACTTTTTTTAGTTGTCAATGTGATAATCGAACCTGTGGTTTTTGGCGGGAACACGGAAAAATCATGTCGTTGCATTCTATTATTTTCTTAAACTTGTGTTTTATCGCGAATTAATGATTAAAAATGGTGGTGTTTTATTCATTGAGTGTTGAATTACATGCACGAGTGTGGGCAAGTGATATAATGTGGTGAAACATGTATTTTCGTGTTGTTTTCAAAACTCCGTAGAAGCTCATAGTAAAGTCGCCACAACTTTACTAGGGTATGACTTGGACTCGACTATGACTAAATTCGTGTGACTAACTGTGATTTCATGACATATTTGACTTGATTTTAATAAAAAATTGAAAATTCGTAACTTGACATTGGCAGAATGCACAACGTGCGAAGCCAACAACTAAGAAAAAAAAAACTGACAATTTTATTGTCATTGTCTAAGAAGTTTCATGAAGTTTTTTTTTTCTTTGTTCTTGGCATTGCACGTTGTGCATTCTGCCAGAGTCAAGTATAATGAAATTATAAGTATATTTTTGGTGATATCAAAGGCGCCGCACGTGTCTTGTTCTCGAGCGACACCATTGCCCCCCACACATTAGAAACGATTCAGTCACTTCGTGACAAACATCCACCTGCGGCGGCAAACCTCCACCTCCCTGAGCCACCACAACCTGATGACGTTGCCATTGATGTCCAGACTCAGGAGATTGCAACGGCTGTGGCGTCTTTTCAGAGTGGCTCAGCTGGCGGCCTTGATGGCCTAACACCTCAACATCTAAAAGATCTTCTATCTTTTAGCTCTGGTGAGGTGGGCGAGACCCTCTTAAAAGACCTTACAGCTTTGGTAAGTCTTATGTTGTCGGGACGAGTCAATAGTGACGTTATCGAAATTTTGTACGGCGCTAATTTATGCGCACTTATCAAAAAAGATGGTGGTATCAGGCCTATTGCGGTCGGCACCACATACCGTCGCCTCGCGGCCAAGGCAGGCTGTAGGCAAAAGGTTGCTCTTTTGAGTAGCCTTTTCCAACCAATACAGCTTGGTTTTGGTTCGCGAGGTGGGTGTGAGGCTGCTGTTCATTCTCTCCGGACTTTTTTGGATCAAAATTGTGGAGAGGTGCTACTAAAGGTGGATGACAAAAATGCTTTTAATTCGGTCGATAGAGGCGCCCTGTTGACACAAATCAAAGACAAAATTCCAGACGTTTTCAACTTTCTTTGGCAATGCTACGGGAATCCCACAAAATTAACATACCAAAACAATGTTTTGTTATCTTCAGTAGGCTGCCAACAGGGTGATCCATTCGGTCCCGCCATTTTCAGCCTGGCCATTCATCCAATTATTCAACGTCTCCAATCCAAACTTAATGTTTGGTATTTGGATGACGGAACCTTAGGAGGTGATGTCAGCACTGTCCTAAATGATTTGCAAATTCTCATAGACGAATTTCGTCTTATTGGCTTAGAACTAAATTTTTCAAAATGCGAACTCTATGTTTGCGATTCATGTCCGAACAAAGATTTGGTTATTGCAAAATTTAATGATTTGGCTCCAAACATCAAATCTGTGGATAGATGTTCTCTTCGCCTACTGGGTTCACCGATTTTAGATGAGTCTTTTTCACCTTTCGTAGAAGAAAAAATTCAAAATTTTATGAGTGCCTCCAGGAGTTTACTCAATATTAACGCCCACATGGCATTTACCATTATCAAATATTGTCTGTTTGTGCCAAAATTTATATACACTTTACGATGTAGTCCACTGTGGAAACACGGTGAGCTCCTTTCGAGCTTAGACAATGTCGTAAAGGAAACACTAATATCGGTTTTGAATGTTGACATGAATGACAGGACATGGTCACAAGCCTCACTACCAGTAAGGTTAGGAGGCTTAGGGATCCGCAAAATTTCAAGTGTAGCTCTACCAGCTTTCTTGTCCTCAGTTCATAGTACACATAAATTAATTGAAAAAATCCTTCTTCCCTCTTTAGGCCATTCCGGTGTAGTAGTAGCTCATTTGAATGAGGCCAAGAATGTTTGGAGGGAGGCTTGCCCAAATACTGATTTTCCGAGGACTTTGTCTTCGCAGAGACTATGGGATGGGCCGATCTGTGAACTAGCGCGGAAATCTCTTCTAGATACGTGTACTAGCGTCGCAGATCGCGCTCGTATCCTTGCTGTCTCTGTATGGGAATCAGGTCTTTGGTTGCAGGCTATTCCCTCCTTTAACACTGGTAGCCTTTTGGACCCAACTGCATTTCGTCTAGCTGTCAGCTTGCGCTTGGGTGCAAGGTGCTGTGAGGCCCATCGCTGCCAGTGTGGTACTGTTGTCGATCAGCTCGGTCACCATGGTCTCTCTTGCTCAAGAAGCGCTGGTCGGATCGGCCGCCACGCTAGCCTGAATGATGTCATACGCCGGGCTTTATCCACCGCCAATGTTGCAGCTGTGCTCGAACCGAGCGGCCTTGCGGGTGACGATGGCAAAAGACCTGACGGTATGACACTTGTGCCTTGGAAGATGGGACGGCCCCTTGTATGGGACGCAACTTGCGTTGATACTTTGGCACCGTCACATCTTCCTGAGACACAGAGTAGGGCTGGTGCGGCGGCAAATTCGGCGGAGCGGCACAAGCGGCGCAAATATGCTAACCTCGGCAGAGGTTACATATTTGAGCCGTTTGGTGTTGAGACATTGGGTCCGTGGGGGCCGGGAGCTCATCATCTTTTCAAAAACATATCCGAGCGCCTGGTCGACGCGACGCGTGATCAAAATGCTGGCGTTTATTTGGCTCAACGCATAAGCATTGCCATCCAGCGTGGCAATGCCGCCAGCATGCTGGGTACGCTGCCGACTGGTAGTGGGTTTGAGCATTTGGATTGTCTCTAGACTTTCATCGGTCTGGATACAATCCTTTTGTTTTTTGTTGTGTAGTAGGCTAAGTAGTCATTGTAGTTTGTTGTAGTTAATAAAGGCTTATGCCTGTTAAAAAAAAGTATAATGAATGTTCAAGTTTATGTATTATTATCTAGTCAACTATGTCATAAAATCACGTGTGACTAACACGAAATTAGTCAAAATTGGGTCCAATTCATGCCCAAGTAAAGTTGTGGCGACTTTATTATGTGCTTTTAGGGAGTTTTGAAATCAACACAAAAATACATGTTTCACCACATTATATCACTTGCGCACACTTGTCCATGTAATTCAACACTAAATGAATAAAACACCACCATTTTTAATCATTAATCCGCGAAAAAACACTACTTTTAAGAAAATAATAGAATGCAGGGACATGATTTTTCCGTGTCCCGCCAAAAACTCCTTTTGAGTTTCTTTCACCAGTGTTGCCAACTCAGCCCCTTCGGTGCTAGATCTAGCCCTATTTCGACTAGTTCAGCTCCAAAAATAATGATTTAGCCCCTAGCCCCAAATCTAGCCCTCATTTGACCTAAAGAAAAATATACATTTATTTTGAAAAAGCCTCACGAGGGACGCAACGAATTCAACGAAGACTCATCTGATGAAGACGCCAACATATAAACTGCTTAAAATAAACATGTTTTTCCAGGTTTTTAAAAAACAAGATAGATAGATTAACTCTTTATTAATTGATTGATTGGTTGATTAACTCTTCAAGCTGGTTGTTAATTTTTGAAATGTCAATAATCAATAACATATCCAAAATTTTGTATTTAATTTTTAAACTACACATAAAAATTATAAATTATTTTAAAGAATCAAGTTCTTTTTGTAATGAATTAGCTATTTAGCCCATTTTAATTTTTTTTGGGCAAATCTAGCCCTTTTTTGAATTTGATCTAGCCCTAATTCCTGATAACCAGTTGGCAACACTGTCTTTCACGCTCTTGCCGCGTTGCCGCGCATTTTTTTAATCAAATCAACTTCAAAATCTTCAAATCGAATAATCGAAGTTGTATCTCTTTTCATTTATGTTTGTACTGAACTGAATTACATCAGATAAATCTATAATCATGCAAGCCTTTCTAAAAACAGGCAAAATCACATCGGCAGACAAGCCGTCTTCATCTGGGGTGAAGTCTTCTACTAAAAAGAAACCACCGGCTCCATGGGTTGAAAAATAGTAAGTACCATGCCAAGCGTTAAAGTACTTACCGTAATTCATACGTACATAACTGAATTTGCCTAATTTTTTTAGCCGGCCTAAAACTATCGACGATATTGTAGACCAGGGTGAAGTTGTACAAGTACTCAGGGAGTGTTTGTCTGGCGGTGATTTGCCACATCTCTTGTTCTACGGTCCACCCGGAACCGGCAAAACAAGTGCGATTCTGGCGGCTGCCAGGCAGCTGTTCGGTGATATTACACGAGATCGTGTATTGGAACTGAACGCTTCGGATGAACGAGGCATTCAGGTCATCAGGGACAAAGTCAAATCCTTTGCTCAACTTACAGTGAGCAGTACTCGACCTGAGTAAGTATAATTTGATGATTATAATTTCAAACATCTATCAAAGAACTACATAGACTAGTAGAGACTTTCCCAATTCAATAATCAGCTTGCTTGAAATTCACAATTGCTAAAATAAAGTTGCTTGTCAAGAACAACTTGTATAAATTTAGTAACAATCAATCTTGTTGTAGTGGTAGACCATGTCCTCCATACAAGCTAGTAATCCTAGACGAGGCAGACTCCATGACCACTGCGGCCCAAGCTGCCCTGCGCCGCACCATGGAACGGGAGACCCGTACTACTCGCTTCTGTCTCATCTGCAACTATGTGTCTCGGATTATACCGCCTATCACCAGCAGATGCTCCAAGTTCAGATTCAAGCCGCTTGCTAGAGAAAATGTCATCAAGAGGTAAGTTTCAACTGCATATATATATGAAAATCATGATTGTCTAATGATTTACATTTTTATTTTGCAGTATCTTTTTGCTTTTTAAAGTGATGAACAGCTACTCTCTCTGAAATGAAATGAAAAGGTACATTTTACATCCACCATATTATAAATGATGTTTACATGACAACCAAACATTACGGATGTTATATAAAACACTGCTTAAAGTTTCCATGGATCATGCACACTCCATTTGCGAAGTGAAATGATGTTTGCTAATGTAAGCAGCAGGTTTAACTGACTTCAAAAAAGGAGGAGGTTCTGTGTTTGACTGTATGTATGTTTTTTTAATGTACACCGATATCTCCGTCAATTGTGCACCGATTATAAAAAATCTTTTTTTATTTGAAAGAATGTTTATAATCAGTATACTCTCTCGAGGTGGTCCCTTATTAATTTGAAGTCGTTTGTTTTTTTTTTAAGTTGTTAAGTAATACACTAGAATTAAACCTGTCATATAATCTTTAAATTATATTATTACTTTATTTTATTAGCTCCCATTTTGCAAATTGGCGCACAGGATGGCTTGTGCTTTGCTCCATAAAATATATCAGAAACCAACATAAAATGTTGGTGTGAAATTAATTATCAAAATTGTATTTAAATAACAAATTAGGATTTTTTAAGCATTTATTTTGGAATTGTAAACTAGTAATAAAATTAGTTTCAAATTTAGAATCTATCGGATAGCTTTATACAAAATATTTGGTTATCTGTTGGAAGCCGTATTACGACATGACGTCATATACGCTGACTCGCTCGCACTCGAAGAATTCTTCCATAAGCGAGAAAGAGAAGCTAGATCGAGGAGACCATTTTGAAAAATAGACATTCACGTCGGAGCCGCCGTTGCGTGTGACGGGGTGAATCACCTTTTGGATTTTTTTACATCTTTTTGAGAAGAGAATGACCTGAGGGAGCCAACGCCGATCCCGCAGGGGACACCAGGTCCATATTTCCGTCTGAGATGACGTAAAACTCCAACTTTCAAGAATTATTTTGTGACGCGCCATGCGGTCACCAAACTAAGGAACTCGAGCGAAATTCTCATTTGAAGCTTTGAAGACAAGGCAATGTCATTTCACTGGAGGAGCTCCATGAAGCGTTCGAGAATCGGATGATCCTGCAGAAGACACCATCAGCAAAGGATCCATCAGATAACCTCCTTTCATTTATTTTATTTTACCAAGTTTTCTCGTCATTATCTTCCATCGAAACAATAGCAATCAGCTTATTTAAATATTATTCCAACATATTGTAACTTTGCAAAAAATTTATTTCTCTTCTCCAAAAATTTAATTTTCTTATGACAAATGGCGCCCGAACAATTATTTACTTAGAATTTAACTTAAAAACAAACCAATTTTATCTTGTGCAAAGGTGTATGTTGGAATTTATAAACAAAAGATTACAATTTAATCTACTGTAGAAGTAGGTATTTTCACAATTGTGTTATTGAATTTGTGTAACAATTTTTCTTGTAAAGATGTATAGTACACCGTCTGTTGACCGTAAGTTAACAGCGGAGCAAACGTCAGATTCACCTCAACCAGAACTCCAAAATTCACAGAGCTTAATAGATATACCTGTTTCAGATTCAGAAGAAATGAATTATGTCAATACCGATGTGAGGATGGCTCAAGGAACAATCCAGTCGCCATTATGCAAAAATATCCACACAAATCCTAGCACTAGTGTTATAGATCCAGCCACAGACGGTGACAAGTATATTCCATTTATGAAACAAAGGCACTCGACACAAAACAGTCATGTACCAGTCACCCAGGTAACATATGCAATTAATAACAGTTACAACTCCAATTTGAAGTCCTGGGGACTGAAGTATAGTGGTGATACGTGTGTTGTTGAATTTTTGAATCGAGTGAACGAAATTAAGTTAGCAAGAGATGTGTGTGAAAGTGTACTGTTGAGAGGTTTTTCAGAGTTGTTAGAAGGCACTGCTCTGAAATTTTACAGATCAGTTCGCCATTCGTTACCCACTCTCTTCTCAAACTTTTTATTAAAGTATTTTGTTTACTACCCATAGTAGACGCTAACAGAAGTCAATATATACTTTTATTGCAAAATTCAGATCAATAGTTTTTGAAATATAAACAAAAACAATATTTATTTATTCAAAGCAATGCAGAATGTAAACACACATATGGCGGCGCTTATAACTTTTTTTGTGTTTTGAGACTTGGTAATTTTTGTTAAAACCAAGTCTGTGAAGCAATTTTTTAAGGTTAATACCATTTTTTTGTGTTTTGAGACTTGGTAATTTTTGTTAAAACCAAGTCTGTGATGCAATAATTTTAAGGTTAAGTATGAGTAATTATTTTTACATTACCAACTATAAACCAAACGTTCAATAATGCATATTTTCGTGTGCTTATTAGTTCTTAGCCTACATATTGGGCAATTTTCTGGAGGATCCTATTTAAAGGCAACCTACCATTAACTATAGCTTATTAGCTAATTATTTGGGAACGATTTAGTTCTAGTCTTTTTGTTACATGCTAACATACATACCGGATTTGACTAACGACAAGTTTATACCTAGTATGACTTAAAATGTTTTCTTATGGCTGAGTTAAAACACTCGGACATGCTAGCAATATTTAGTAGATCTACATACATACAAACATACCAAACTTACCTTTTTGTCTTGTAGATACCAAAGGTTGTCTGTGAACCTTCTAAGATTAACAATTAGTCTTTAATTATAGTTAGCAGCATCTAGTGCACGGATTCACTGCGTAGATTTAATTTAGGTTTAAATAATTAAGATTTACCTGTACTTAATTAAAGCTTATACTTAGTTTATCTAATGTTTACAACGATAGATATTTACTTTAAACATTAGAAGTTTTCACTTCATACTATTAGACAATAGTGAGACTTTATTCTCATAGAATTAGGTCATTACTAGAAAACCCAAACTGTAGGGTATAGATTATTATAAGAATTACAAACATACTAACACATATTTACTTACCGTTTAAAACCATTTAGATATCATTGTTTTTCAGATAAATTTTGTCCGCACCTACATAAGAGTGAATGGATATTTATATTAACAGTTACCTTTTAAGCTACTTGCTATATACTACTTTTGTTTTATTACACAATGTGTTATTTCTATAGGTATATCCTATACCATCATGTTATGTATGGAGTCATGAGGATTATGAAAAGTGAAGCAAGTATGTCAGAATAGCTCAATTTAACTATGAGATGCAAGGAGATTTATGAAGTTCGATGTAAGTTTAAAGGTGTGAGTGGTGATTTTGTAAGAACTAGGAAGTGTGAATATTATTTGAATTCCTTATAGGTACCTATGTATGAAAGAATGTGAGTGATTTATTTTATGAAAGTGGAATAACAGTTTATTTTGCTAGATGGAATGTAAGAAGCTTGCTGAAGTATCAACCTCACTATATTTCAGGATTCCAACCTATAACAAAAAGTTTCTTTTCATGCCTACCCCGTCTGTTCAGACAGTAAACTGTCTTTTGTTTCAAAAGGGGGATATTGTCATATAATCTTTAAATTATATTATTACTTTATTTTATTAGCTCCCATTTTGCAAATTGGCGCACAGGATGGCTTGTGCTTTGCTCCATAAAATATATCAGAAACCAACATAAAATGTTGGTGTGAAATTAATTATCAAAATTGTATTTAAATAACAAATTAGGATTTTTTAAGCATTTATTTTGGAATTGTAAACTAGTAATAAAATTAGTTTCAAATTTAGAATCTATCGGATAGCTTTATACAAAATATTTGGTTATCTGTTGGAAGCCGTATTACGACATGACGTCATATACGCTGACTCGCTCGCACTCGAAGAATTCTTCCATAAGCGAGAAAGAGAAGCTAGATCGAGGAGACCATTTTGAAAAATAGACATTCACGTCGGAGCCGCCGTTGCGTGTGACGGGGTGAATCACCTTTTGGATTTTTTTACATCTTTTTGAGAAGAGAATGACCTGAGGGAGCCAACGCCGATCCCGCAGGGGACACCAGGTCCATATTTCCGTCTGAGATGACGTAAAACTCCAACTTTCAAGAATTATTTTGTGACGCGCCATGCGGTCACCAAACTAAGGAACTCGAGCGAAATTCTCATTTGAAGCTTTGAAGACAAGGCAATGTCATTTCACTGGAGGAGCTCCATGAAGCGTTCGAGAATCGGATGATCCTGCAGAAGACACCATCAGCAAAGGATCCATCAGATAACCTCCTTTCATTTATTTTATTTTCCCAATTTTTCTCGTTGCCGTCATCCATTGGACTATCGCCATCAGCGTTTTAATATTAATATTGTATTAGGACTTATCAAAATAGTAAACGCATTGTAACCTCAAATAATCTTTTGTTCTTTTTTCTCCCATGTATCTTTAGCACAAGATAGATAGGTAAATTATAAATCATCAATTTCATTTTCAACAAGAGGCCCCCTGTACTCCAGAGGTCTGATGTTTCGTGACTGATACGTATCCAGGAACCCTAACTTTTTGTTTTATTTTTTTTGTTATTTGTTTTGTCTTTCTTTGTCAAATCACAATTTTCTTATGACAAACCTGAGATAGTGATGGTGAAATACATATAACTTCACATTCAATGTATGGTAATATATATATATATATTTTTTCTTAAATAAAGGGCTTTGTCGCTAATGCGAATTGGTAATATATTACTTTTGCATCACTTACCGAAATGATATGCTTTTCTTTCTCTCTAGTCTTTTTCTCTTCTTTTCTCTGTAGTCATAATATTACTCTGTTATTGGTATAAAAAAAACATGCCACAATTTGATTGTAAATAGAAATAGTGACTAGAATCACTTAATATTTCCCAACATAGATTACGTGAGATCTGTGAAGCGGAAGGAGTAGATGTGGGCGAAGGCGAAGTCCTACACCAGGCAGTGGACACATGCGAGGGAGACCTACGACGCGCTCTCACCGCAATGCAGTGCTGCCAAAGACTCCTGGGAAAAATCACCGCTGATGGCCTTATTGAGGTATGACACCATCTACTTGAATCATGTTACTTTGGAACTACCTTAGGTGCCATACAAATATGAGGTTTTACAGTCTTACCTAAAATAATCTCGATCCTCTTAGTCACTGCTTAAACTTCTATGTCTTGTTCTTGCATGTTACACTTCACGTCAGTGAGAAGATGGCAGAGCATCTTAAGCAGTGATTAACGGTTGAGAAGTTTTTTTAAGTAAGACTGCTAAAGTCTGGCCACTGAGAGAATGTTTTTGACCGCTACAATAACATTGACAAAAGCTGAATAAAAACCTTTAAATATTTTACTATTGGTAGTACAATGGGGATCCACACTGCCATTTTATCCCGCTAGGTGGCGCATAGTCGATCTGTCCATAGTCAACTGTCAATCTCATACATTTTGTTTTTTTTTGAACATTTTAATAATTTTACGATTAATAGATTCCAATATGCCATTGTCTTCTGTACCAGCATGTTTCAATCTTGGTAAACATCAATTCCCAAAAAACCCACTTTGAAAAAGAGGTGGGAAAATGTTTTATGAAGAAAAAACATTGTGGCGAAAGTTCACTCAAGACTGTGCAGAGAACATTTTAAAGACTCGGTTTACCGGGGAGAATCTGCTTATACCTACTGGTTTGTATAGCAATAGGCATGATGACTACTAATTTTTTATTACCTCATAAAAAAACTGATCATCAATAGAGCCTATCAACGAAAACAAAATTTAAAATAATTCAAAAATAAATAAGTTCTAAATATTTTAATTTCAAGCTAGACAGAGGGCGCGCTATACTGAGCTATGACGTCAAGCCTCAGGCGCGGCATACAAATGCTATACTAACACGTGCTTTGCGAGAAAGGGATAGAGCATCCCCTCTCTATCCCCACCTAAACCTTTAAACGCTCATATCTCAGAGATTTATCAGCCAATACAATTTTTTTTTTAATATGTCGAATGTATTTAGTTATATTCATCACTAAGCCTGTTACTTGTCATAAATTAAACTTTAGGCCACACGCCTATTCTTTGCTTTGCTAATTAAAGCTCTGTCCAACAAAAAATGTAAACATAGATAGTTGTTTACATTAAATAGATTATAAATCTATTTTTAAGTCAATTCAATTCTTTATTTGCAACAATGTTCTTAAAATAGACAAGTACAGCCAATAACAACCTTAATTTAGGTATGCAGAATAATCATTTCAAAAATACTAAATAATGACAAAGTTATAATCTATAATTTATATAATATTAATATTTGCGATAAACAAAGTAACGACACGATGCTTTGTCTAAAAATTCCTCTACAGTATAAAAACTTTCTTTCACTAGCCACTTTTTCAGCTCCGTACAAAATGTATTATAAGGCAAGTCAACAAAACCATTTGGCAAACAGTTAAAAATGAGAGGCGCCATGTAAATACAGTTACTTCTGAACAATTCCAATCTCACATTAGGCATTTTCAATCTTAAATAAACACACTCCTTGAAAGCGTTAAGTCGCGACACAACTTTACTAGAGCATCACTTGGCTTTTCTGTGACAAATTTTGTTGACTGAATATGATTTTATGACTTATTGGACTTGATACAACAAAACCGTATTATCTATTTACATACGTTTATACTTGACTCTGGCAGAATGCACGAAGTTTGATTAACAAAAGGAAAAAAATAGTTTGACAGTTAGTTTTGTTGACATTTTGACATGTCAGGATCGCTGCTGACGCCATCTGCGAAAAGCTTTGCGTGTGGATCCCCATTGACTACCACCTATAAGCTTAGGTATTATAATCGCAAAATTAGCAACTACATAGTAAAATGGTTTTTATTCAGCTTTTACAATGTTATCGTACAGCAGCTGTCAAACGCATTCTCTCAGTGGCCGGACTTTAGTGGCATGACTTGGATTTGACCTTCTTTGTGTAAATTTTACTGCAAACTTAAAAAATATTCATTCATTCGAATTGCCAGAATGCACAATGTTTAGAGCAAAAACAAACAAAAAAGGTTTGCCACAGTTTCACAAATTAAATATGAATGTTGTTCTTATAGGTAACGGGGTTGGTTCCTGAGAAGCTGGTTACTGAATTCCTAAACGTGAAGAACTATAGTGAATTGGAAAAGTTTGTTGAAAAGTAAGTACTTGTCTAGACTAATCTAAACATGTTTACTTGGTGGTAGGTCTCCTACTAGATAGGTACCATCATAGTATCAGATAATCTGCACCCAAGGAAAAGTGTGTAAACATTACTGTGTTTCGGTATGATTAGTATGTATCTAGCAAAATTATGGTGCTAATGAGAGCAAGACTCACAATCATTTGTCTCAGGGTAGGTAGTGTGTTACTCAAAATTATGTATATACCGCTATAAAGGCCGTGCGAGGGCTGAGTGATAAAACACGGTAAACGCTAAAAAAACTAGTTTTAAGTTTAGTTACTAAAATATGCGACAAATTTTGACTATAATAAAAAAATATGTGGTAGGACTATTGCAGAGTCCGCCTGGGGAAGTACCACACCTTTGCCAGTTAGTCAAGCGCCAAGCAGTAGTGTGCAAGCATTAATGTGTTTCGGTTTGAAGGGCAATGTTACCAGAGAAATTACTAAGCATGAAGAGATTTGACATCTAATATCTCAGGGTGCATATTGCAGTGCAGCGCGGCGGGGGATTTTGTTTGCAAGTTTACAATTACTGGCACTGCTACTGTTATGGGCAGGCGTGATGCTTACCACCAGGCGATCGTCTCGGTTTCGCCACAACATAGAATAAAAATAATAATGAAGCATTTAAAGTAAAATATGCAATTTTTGGCATTTACCAGGTTTTATTATTCGACTCTCGCATGGGTAAGCGTTATATCTTACCATCAGAAGAGCGTCTTGCTCGTCTCATTACTACAACAGTTCAAACCTCGCGCCCAAACCTCGCGCCTGTCACTCACGTGGTTGTTTAATAAACCTATTGAATTTGGGCTCATTAGCTTAATGTACCTGGGTATGTCCTAAAACTGCATCCAGACCCACCGGAGGACGAGCAGCAGCGTCCTCTTGGTTAACGGTGGTGAGCATTCTGCGATCCCCAAACCGCCTGCCAAGCGTGGGGATTATGGCAACTCCTTCCTATTAAGGGGGGTCTTTTGGCTGATGAGTGATCTTTATCTTTGGGTTCGATCCCCACCAAGGACAAAAATGATTGTGACGTACATCGATGTTTGTTCTGTGTCTGGGTGTAGTAGGTATGTATTATAAGTATGTATTTACGAAAAAATTTATTGTAGGTATATAAGAATTCTATCAGCTATCTGGTTTCCATAATACAAGCTTTGCTTAGTATGGGGCTAGATGGCGCTGTGTGTAATAAATGTCCTCCCAATATTTATTTATTGATGACTTATGCCTGTGTTTTGAGTTTTTTTTATTACGTCTTAGGTTCCTAATGGACGCGTACTCGGCGTCCCAGCTGCTCGAGCAGGCGAGCGCTGCGATAGTAACCGCCGGCCACCTGACCAACAAGCAGAAGTGCGCTATGAGCGAGAAACTCGCCGCGTGCTCGCACCGCCTTCTAGACGGTGGTGCTGAAGTGATGCAGCTCACAGACCTCGGCTGCACTATCATCATGGCAAACAATATCCCTTAACGCTCGTACGTGCATCTTATGTTAGTAATGTTGATCTAAAGATTATGCTAAAGCTTGTGTTCTTTCAGGTGTCTGCAGATTTGCTCGATTGTTGATCGTCAAAAATCGAGGAAATGTGTAGGCAACACACCTTCAGACTTCAAAAAAGGAGGTTCTCAAGAAAGGAACCATAAAAAAGGTTTTTCAAAGAGGGAGTTTTTTTTTGGTTGTTACACAATTACTGAATTGATTTTGATGATTCTTTTGTGCGCTATCTTGGACCATATTGTTACTTATCTTCAGGCGAGCTGTGGTCAAACGCCAGCCCATTATTGCATTAAAAAATCCTACTGTCTTAATGTGATGGGGCTGGTCAATTTTAGATAAAATTGACCCAAAACTCTTAAAGGTTGTATTTTTGTCTCGTTTTCGCGCACGGTCTTCAGCGTGACGTTGACAAATAAACTGTTGGGTAAACTTAAGTTAGGCCAGATATAAATAGAAATAACTTTAAGTAGGTACCTCCCTATCTGTAACAACTTTTTTAACCGACTTCAAAAAAGGAAGAGGTTTGATGTTCGACGGTATGTATGTTTTTTTTAATATATATATTAGCCGAATTCTCTGTCAGTTGTGGATCGATTTCGTTTTTTTTATTCGATAGGGTTTACTCCCGAGGTGGTCCCATATTAATTTGAAGTCGGTTGAATTAAAAGAAAAGTTACTTGTTGATTTTGATGTGCCAAATGTTCAAACTGCGATGTGATGATATAAGTTAAATTGCTAAAAACAAAAATAAAAATTGTTATTACAATCTTTCGCTTTTCTTTGCCCAATCTGATAACGACGCAAACGTAAAGTAACTGAAAAAATCACGCTACTAGTACTTGCACGTGCGTGAAAGTTTTGTGGTATAAAAAGTCTAAAAATTATTATCGACTTTGGTATAAGCACAGAAGAAATATTAGTATCTCTACTTGGAGTAGGTATAGTGTGCCAATTGTCGTGTATTGCCTACAGGCTACAGGTCTATCGTTATTTAAGGGACGTGTACAAATATCATGTTGTGAAACGAGCTCCCTATATTTCAGTGCGCTTGCATGTATTCATAGTTTTTGAACAACCTAAAGTCACACACATTTCAAGTAAAGTTATCTAAACTATACCTTACTATGACTCTCTGGAATGCACATTACACAAACTGGGATTTTCTTTGGTTTCGTACAAAACGTTTCGTTTTTTTAAAAAATCTGTACAGCCATAGCCGTATGCGGCGTCTTTGTTGCATAATATATATTAATAATCCTAAGCCTTTACAAGGTCAATGTGAATAGGTATCTTCTAAGTCTGTGTGCTTCTTATTTATTGGACTATATTGTCGCTTACCAACAGGCAAGTTACCTGCGATAGAAAAAATATATACAATGAAGTTACCTATTCTGTCTTTATGCTATTAAAAAGAATGGAATACCAACTGCCATCAGATCGATACCTTAACACAATTTCTCATTTTGAGCTGTGGCCTGGTACTGTAGACTGTAGGCAATATAGGTCCATTCTCATTTATTTATTTAGAAATAATGTTTTATTATCATACAGCCTGCCCAGTTTAAGTATAATGTAGCATATTGTCATCATCAACTTATACATTTTAATATACATATCGGTATAGCTTTACGTGTCATCTGTTTGAATATGAAGTATACGCGTCCGCATTGTAATTTGCATTTATATTTCATTCACGTGAGTGTCAGAGTGCGCGAGTTAGCAAGCGTCATGGCTGAAGTTTACGCGCCCGTTCATTTCACTTCCGCCGTACTCGCTCGGCGGTTGAACGGACGCCAGAGTAGGAAAGAAAGAATATAACGTTCTAAGGAAAGATAACATCGGAGGCGAGTGTTGAGCGCGGGCGTCTCCCCTCCACGTCACGGTTTGCGCGCGCACCGCTCCCATTGGCCGCCGCCACCGCCCCGCACCGCGCCGCCGTCGCGCGCGCAGCGTCTACGTTCCCAGATTTCAAATCTCGACCGTTTATTTCGTAGTGAGCGCGCGGACCGTGCGCACGCGGCCGTCGCATGCCCGCGTGTATTTCTTCAATAAATGCTACAAAAAATATTGGACGGCAACGTGGTCGCGAACCGTTCGGTGGTAGGACGTGACATCGCTAACGATCAGTGCGTGCAGTGCGACGTGCTCCGGTTCTGAGAAGCGGCGGCGGTCGGCGGGAAGGTCAATTTCTTTCGATGAGTGGAGGTTTAGTGCATGTTTTATATACATCATGACTAGATCCACACTCATCCATGGAAGTTGCGAGTTTCGACGAGGAGCGGCGCCGTTCGTGAGCCGGCGATTACCTTCGGAGCGCAGGCGGGTATCATTAGCGTAATGATACGTTGAGCGTAGGTATGGCGAGCGGTCTACCTGCCGCGGCTGGCCGGCGGTGCTCAAAAATGTCGTTTAGATACACTTCGCGCCGGTTACACGAGTGAGTTTTTGTCGTGGTTTTCGTCATCGCCATAGAGTAAGTTTTTTCAATGGTCGATCAAGGTTTTCCGTGGATCCGGTGAGTTGAATAGACAGGCTTGTGTTGTAAGGAGTCTTTATCCGTAGCTCACGTGCGGCGAGACGCAGCGGGGTGGGGGCCCGCCGGCAGATAGCGGCGCTGGCGCATCGCATCTGCTCCTTCTGAGAAAGGCCATTGTGGTCCGGAGTGGTCAGTGCGGTGACGTCACGGGGCCGACAACCTTCCCCGTCCCGCCCCTCTGTTCGTTCGACGCCTCATCACAACATTTGCTTATATCCAACGACGTTAGCTAATCAATTTTAGCATTTCTAAAGTTCACTGAACACCGTACTTGAAATCGATTGTAATGCAAATTCTACCGGAATGGGTATATACTCGCTCGCTCGGAGGTATCCGAGTATATTGTTACTACAATCTCGTCAAGGTTACTGTAACTAGCAAGTTAAATCGTAAAACCTACTCTTATTTGCATAAGTAATATCGTTTCGCGTAGTATTATTACATCTGCCTACGTAGCTTACAGAATTTGAGGTAATTTTCCGAGTAAGTACTAAAATTAAAACAAGATCAAACTAGGCAAGTGTGACTTGATAATTTGGGCAAGAACAGTTCCTTTACCTTATCGCGTAGATTTAGCGTTCAGTGCAGAATGACTCCATTAATTAAGAAATAAATTTTACACGTACCTATTTGTATTTTCCTCATTCCACTCCGACTTAAAAACTTGATTAGTCTATTCATCTTTCTCGCTGAGACGTAAAATGATGCATATTGTACCACAACGCTACGCTATCTATAATTTGCACAACTTTAGCCATTAATCAAATAGCTAAAATTTAAATATTTCTAACATATAAACAGCTACTTTACTAGCCACATTTATGTTCTTAGACCTAGCCTTGATAATAACGGCTAGTCATTTCTGTTGCCAAGCAATTCTAAAGGTATATAGCTTGATCTTCTGCAACATTTCATAAACATTCATCCTTCAAATTAACAACTTCAATATCATTTTGCGGTTAGAGCGTCGTATGCACCGCGATCGTGTTCATTTTACGTGTTGGTCTCGCATTCGAGGTTTAAAATTTAAAACTTTTCAAAACGTTCTAGAATTATTGTCGTCCAAAAAAGGCTTCAGTAATGACTCCAAAATGGACGCTCCCTCGAAACCGACAGTAATTTTACAAAAGATCGGCCGAAGCAAATTACACTCTGTCCATCAAGAGAATCGGTTGTCTGTTATTTCTCTACGTGTTTTTTATGCCTCGTGGAGTTGCTTAATAGAGTTCCGGGTACTGAGTATAGTGGGGCAGGTACCCAACAGCTTTGCCAGGTAGAAATAACCGAACTAAAAAAACAAGGCAATTATGTAAGGTTCTGCTCGCTTGCGAACGTTTTGTTAAAAGTGAGAACTACATTTGGGTCAGTTACTAATTTACTTTTCCGCGATTTAGTTAACATTTTAAAGATTTAATTTGATTTCATAATGTGGCTGGTTGGGTAGTAGGATCTCTTGAAGTTGTAGGTATCCCCCAATTAATTTAATTAACTATATAGATAGCGTTTACCTCGATTTTTTTGTGTGCACTTAAGTAGTTACGGCGTGTGAATAGTCTTGTACCGTGAAGTTACACTCATAAACTGTCATAATTAACTAGTAAAGGTCGAATTTGTAGTCGCGTGGTGAATGGTGTTTTTCTTGGACCATGGCGGAAAACATTCTGGTACACCTAATTTTTCCATCATTCCAATAATCGTAGTCATGTTTTATTCATATTTGAAATATATTTCGCTATGACTTTCAGATTAGTATAGAGATTTTCCTCATGGCTAGTTTATATAGTTAAAATGGTTCAAATTGTACATAATATTGTAAGTACCTATAGTCAAACATTTGCCAGTAGGTGCCTCATCTAGAGTAGGTATACGAATGGACAGAATGACGAAGCCATATTGCACAATTCGCACTCTGAAACGTGCTTCAAACTGAGGTGTGATTTTTGACGAGTGTTAAAATGGCGGGCGACGACCTCACCTGCTCTAGAGCCATCGCGATACAAATGGCGATAAACAACTTAGAGTATGCGACTTGTCAGTTATTCCCATGAAGTCTGAGTTTATGGTATTGTATGCGCATTCTGCGTGTTCACTGCTCACGTTAGGTTGCTTTTTGTCGTGTAAACACGGCGCTTCCGCGTGCGGCCGTGCGAACGAGGGTCGAGGGAATCACCGACCTGAGGCTTCCCTTTGTTCGTAGCGCAATGCTCACACACTAGCGGCGTGCGGAACAAAGCCACGCAAACCAGCCACCAACGCCTTTTTGTAGCCCGTGCGCCGAACGAGGTAGACCTCAGCTTTGTCTATTCCGAGCTTCTAATCTAAAAGCTGTCGTGTAGTGCTTATGAATATCATGAAACCCTATATGCAAGTTGTCGTTCATATATAAAACGAAAAAAAGAGCTAAAACAGGATTGCGAAACCAAAGGAAACATTATGAAAGGCATCTCCAAAACTTGGGGCATTTGTATTCAAAATGTTACTGGCATTTATTATGCTGTCAAATGCCAAGCGTTGAACTTACAGCTTTAGAAATACAGTATTATATTCAATGTATCTCATCTCACCTCAGTCACAGGTGAAGTCAAAAGAGAATTATGGAGTTATTTAAATTCCTTCAACCTCATTGGCTTCGACAAAACTGGAACATCATGAATAATATGTCACTTCAATAGAAATAAATTAAATAAATATATTTATGTATGTTCGTTACTTTTACAAAAAGTGTAAATGAAAATGTAAGTAATTTGACTTATAAATTAAATAATACATCTATAGGCACATCACAAAAAACCTTTGCTATATTCCTGGGACAAGAGTATGTGAAAAAGACGACTAGAAAAGAAAAATAAACGAAACTTGATTAATTTTCATAATGTTTAATAAGTCAACGTTGCCGAGGCGGTCCATACTGCGGAAAGCCGGCACCAAGAGTGGATCCAGGGGGTTGGGGAGGGTCATGCTCCCATGACCCCACCCTGGGATGGGTGTAGGTCGACTACTGATAGCTTTTCTAGTTGTACTGGAATTGGAGCCTGACTGCAAACTAGACCTCGACTTGACTATATGACCTGACTTAAAAGCTGGATCTGCCCTTGGCCGGCACAGATGGAATATAATAAGAGAAAAGCTTTTACCATGATGGGTCACGTGACCCTCAGTAATGGGGAATCAACCTGAGTGAGGAGGAATCTCGACTGACGACTGACGAGTAGAATATGAATTGTTGTTATGCTTAAAACAACAATTCATATTATGAGTCAGTATTTTTTTTGTTAATCAAGTTACGAGACGAGCAAGACGTTCGCCTGGGGTGGTAAGCGTCACGCTTGCCACTAACAGTAGCAGTGCTAGAATTGTGAACTTGCGAACACAATCCTACGCCGCTGCGGTTGTCACCCTGGGATATATAAGATGTTAAATCTCTTCATACCCAGTAATTTCTCTGGTAACAATAAATCCTAGACGACAATTTGCTATCATCAACATCTTATCCACCCCACTGCCTTCCTTCTTTAGCTAATCTTCTCTGTTTAGCGCCAGTCTTGTCTAGGTGTTTCCACAGAATTTCCGGATATCGTCCTGCCACAGTCGGATTGATTTGCTATTGGTAACAAACATTTTACGATGCCATGTACTAAGTTATGTTTTCTCTGAGATGCTATGTATAATACCAGTACAAGGCCGTCTTAAAATATGCTGGGGCCCTTGGGCACACAAGAATTTGGGGCCCTTTTGGAAAGTAAAGAAAGCAAACTAAACTAACATTTTTCTACTGGCTTTTTGTCTTAAATCGATTCTAACTAAGCCAAATAAGTTAAAATCAAGTCAAATGCTATGGAAATTTTATACTCCTAAAAGAAAAAAGGCAAAGTTTGACTCAATTTGGTTAAATATAATCGACATTATTTTGAATTTTATGACAATAGTAAGTTTTATTTTCGTCCGGGTACTCACTGTTACTGTGTCCGACAAACATGTTTTGAGAATAAATGTGAGAGAAATTGTCGGTCCTTCGGGGCCCCCTGAGTATGGGGTCCTGGCCACATGCCCCGTGTGCCCTTATGGCAAAGACGGTACTGAGTAGGGCGATCCCCAATGCACCACATTGCATGTTAAAAGAAACGAACACGAATTCCTGCGCTAAAAGCAGCTCAGAATAGGTACTCGTTAAGAACCGCTGCCGGTTTTGGAACAAGGGTGCAAGTGAAGGGGAGATGTTTCCTGACCGTTGCGCTTCAATATTCATAAACAACTGGAAACCCCATATGCTGCGTAGCCGTTCAAAGTGCAACAAAAGAGTCCATTTGTTAGACTTATTGAATTAAGTCGTCGGAAATTGAAGAAATGCCGTCTGCATATCCTTGGTCTCTACATAAAACTTAAGCTTGGGGTCGCCTTTTATTTTTTTTTATTAAATTGAATGACTAGACGAGCGAGACGTTCGCCTGGTGGTAAGCGTCACGCCTGCTCATAACAGTAGCAGTGCAAGAATTGTGAACTTGCGAACAAAACCCTGCGCTCGTCACCCTGATAATGTAAGATGTAAAATCTCTTTATGCCCAGTAATTTCTCTGGTAACATTGCCCTTCAAACCGAAACAGTAATGCTTACACACTACTGGTTGGCGTTTGAATAGTAGCCAAGGTGTGGTACTTCCCCAGACGGACTCTGCAATAGTGTCCTACCACAACAAAAAAAACACCCTACTTGTAGTTTTGTACGTACGTTGGTGTTTCCATACTATCTATCAAACATGCCAAGATCGTGTCCATATTTGTAAATTTTGTTTCCGTCTTGGGAATTCTACTATAACGTTTTTTTTCTTCTTAATAATTCTATCTTTTGTAGGTCTAAACTTTCTAACTTGTCTTAAATCTTACAAGATGATGATGATGATGTTACTGTTATATACTGCAATGAAATGAAAACGTTATGAATGCAGGTATGTATCAGAGATTCGGAGCATAAGATGTAAGTATTTCCCAGTTCACCCCAAACACTTTCACCAAGAAATTATGTTGGAACATCTACCCACGTAGATTTTTATCTTCTGCTTCATTCTGGCAGTACCTAAGCCGCGTTAGATAGAGGAATACGGTTTGAATTTTAAATCTATTTCATTCAACACAAACCTTCTAGAAATATCCTCAACACAAAAGCAGTAGCCAGGCTGATTGTCGCCAATTAGTTATAATAGCGGCCCTCGGTCGCTCCGGTCCGGTAACGCCGAGCTGTAATTTGTTCGACACCGCTCCACGGGGACTGGGCAAGATTTATGTGTGAAATGTTCGAGGTCGACGCTCCAGAACCACAGAATATGATCCAACTAGTACGTCAACGTTACAGAATAGCATCCAGATAGTGCGTCAGTAACCAGAGATACGTACATAGTTTGTACACCACTGCCACAGATTACCAACCCAATCTGTTTGTCAATGCCACAGTTTGGAGTGCAGTTGATATTGGTATGCATCGTGTTGATCAGCACCCTTATCATGGATGTTCGCGATTCTGATTGCGATAGCATGCCATCCCGCTCGTACGAACTTACTCGCGCCATGCGCCCTCCCGCTCGCGCACGCTCGCAATCAGAATCACGAACGTCCATGATAAGGGTCCTGGTTTATGAGGTGTTTGACGGCTTTATGGACTATATAGCAATGCGAGCATGCATTATTGTGATTGTTAATTATGGCATGTTTCATCGCTTCTGATAAAGATGATTTATGCTAATCGAAATCAAATTTTATTGCTTCCGACCTCTATAGTTAAGAGTCCATATTAAAAAAAAAAAAACAACCAACATGGTAGGTATGTACCTTGTTGAACCCACAGAAATCAACAGCACTGACTGAACTTGAATTTATGTTATAATACGTGTAGGTAATCTAAATAAAACTAATCTGATGTGAAAAAAAGTTTAATCCTATTAGCTCAAATTGATTTAAAAAAAATAGTTTAGAAGGTTTCTAGTAAGCTACGTATTCTCTTACTTATAAAAATGTAGGATAGGTATTCTATAAACTTTAAATAGATATCTATCAAAGTAACTCAGTTAAGTCTAAAGAAAAATAATTCCCTGTTTCTCTAAATTTGATTAGCACTTATGATTAGGTACTTACCTATTACCATTAATATTTTAGTAAATATCGGTTTCCTCTAAGGAAGTGTCCTCCGTCGTAGACTGCATCTTCGTTTTAACAACGGACGAGATGACAGTCAAACGCAGGCCCATAATTATTAAAAAAAAACGGGGTGTCTATAATGTACAACATGATATTTGCCGACACGATAATGTACGGCATAATAATGTACAGCATGATAATTAGTGTACATGTACATCGAATATCATGCTGTACAATCCATGTCGTACAATACTGGCCGTCCATTATCGGCTCGTGTCTATAAAGTACGGCCTTATATTGTACAGCCAATAATCCGAGTACATTTCTCAAAATGACATAAAAAAAATAACCTGAACCTAACTGCTAAACAAATAAGGAATTCGTGTACTTGTACATCAAATATCAGTCTGTACAAAATCGGGGTGTGCATTATTGAGCCGAACCGATATTGCACAGCATGATATTCGATGTACATGTACACCAATTATCATGTTGTGCATTATTATGCCGTAAAATATCATGCCGTACATTATTGCCTCCCAAAAAACGTATAAATCTTAAAAGGCTGTTACGAGTAGTTATCTGCTACCGTATTATAATCCCACTCGAAAAGGTTTAGGTTAGGTACACTCAGAAACTGCATCTGTCTCCGTCATTATTATTGCAGAAGAAGAAGATGGTTAGAGTACGAGTAGTTTTCGAATCGAATCTGATTCGATTGGGTTTCGAATCCGGGGGCGTATATAATTATCTATGTTTTGAATTTAGATAAGAACAAAGATTACGAAAGATGCGCTATCGCGTAATAAAACGTTTCAAAATGACTCCCGTGCCGTCAAGTTTACGAGTTGCGCCGGAGTGCGAAAGAAGATAGCCCTTTTAGGAGAGCAAAAGGGATAGCGCGCGTCTCGCTTAGTGAGCGCAGACAGGCAAGACAGTCCCTGGGGCCGTTTTCACAGGGCCATTTTTGGGTGCGATATGTATGACATACTTAATATCATTAATAAGAACAATTAATATCTAAGAAAGCGTTCCTTCTCCATCATTATCAATACAGTTTTTTTAAGTGAAGTTAAGTCGTGATCTGACCACGAAAGTGTTCTACGACACAAGGATGAACATTTTTGAATATACTCATTTCTGGATTTTCTAGAACATTCTAAATAAACAGCTAAGTACTTATAATGTGACCGGTTACCGTTTAAATAAACAGGATTCAGCTGTATAACAAATTAAAATTAAATTAAAAAACAATAAATAATATTTAATAAAATATTTTAATTTTTATTTAAACTGACGAACGGACTGCCATATACAGCCAGAAGGTCCTGAGGCCTGTGGAAGCACATGGATAAGATTGGCGCTTTATATTAATCGGAGACTAAACCAGTTTTTCAAATACAATTCGTTTTTTTTTCTTTTATTACTCGTATACGTTTTGTCCAACAGTGGCGGGATAACATCCAGAAGTTCTGTGGTAGCACTTGGATAAGATTGGCCAAAGAGGGCCGAATAAGCTGCGAGAGATGATGATGTCTTGTAATATTTTTTTCATCATACTCGCTCGTAACGTGGATCTTATTTCATAGTTTTAGGCTCATAATCCAAGATATTAAACACGTGTGCTTTTACTTTATATTTTTTTATTACATCACTTGTGTTTTATTTATTATATCCCGGTTAAGTTACCTCACTGCAAGTTAAGTGTTTATACAGAGCATTCTTAATTTAACCGTGTAATACAGTGTTTGTTGGTAATATCAACAAAGAGCTTTTATGCGCGCCATTTTCCGCAAATATTTGTTAACGTTTTCGCTGTGTGGTTGATTATTGTCAAAAAGTTAATAACAAGTCTGTTTTTTCCTCACAGATGTGATGAAAAACGTCGTATGGAACGCGTTTGGTGCGTTGATCATTATACTCTCGGCTCCCTTATCGTGCTCGCATGCGGCTCGCGCGGTACTATTATGCAGTACATTATAGGTTTATAATTTACTACGTCTCAACAATGGCCGTTCATTAAATTCATATTTTTACATTTTACGGTCGGGCTGCGCCCCGTGACCGTGACTTACTAACGCCACATATCAAGTAGGTACCTATTTTACGTTGAAATAAACCATAAGCTCTGATAAGCTGATTTCCCAGCCCTAATGCCAGAGATAATAATCTGCCTGTACCAAGTAAGGCTCAAGACATGTTTTGTAGATTGTGGTCGATTTTGAAGGTTTTAGTTGACAGAACTAAACTAACTAAAGTATTGCTACAATAACATGCCTAGTAAAAAAGTGACAGCAATATTTTAATTAGTTTAGAACTGTCAACTTTAAGCCTTCAAAATTGACCACATGGTTAACCAAGGGAGGAAACAACAATTTTTAGGGCGAGTGTTTCTTTGAATCCAGAGCGTAGCGAGGGAATCTAAAGTAGTACTCGAGCTTCAAAATTGTGTTGATCACTATTTTTAAGCTCGAGTACTTTGAATCTACTTTAGAATCAGAAACCGTCGCAAAGAAAATTTCGCTATAAATTAATTCCTCTGGATTCAAAGAAACACTCTCGCCTTAAAAATTGTTGTTTCCGCCCTTGGTAAACAATCTACTATTTGTACAGTTCGCAGAATCATGTTGAAATAATACTTACACGCTGATTCAAATTCACCTTTTGAATTTTATTCAGCAACGGCACGTATATTAAGTAGTTACATAAGTCATGTATGTACCTAGTTATTGTTAAAGTCATGTCATTATAGCTTGTTCGTGGTTCACATTGCTATTAGGTTTGGCTATTGTATGCTGGTTGTTTTACGCAATATATGTGAATCATACGTCGCACTCGACAATTTTGTTTCGGGCACAGATTGCTTGCCTGTTAGTATTGAGTGAACTTGGTTTAAGCTTCTAATACGTATAAGGAAAAGTATCATTCGGAACATACCTATATATAGTGTGGCCAAGTTGTATATAGTGATGACTAAATTACGTTGAGACAATTTTCAACCTACTTCAAATAAGAGGTTCTCAATTCGACTATGTTTTTTTTTGTATGTAGGTATGTTACGCGATTATTCTGCCAATTATAATAATTTTTTTTATTATTATTATTATCTCTTTAATTATTATTATTATTATGCCAATTATGAATCGATTTTGAGGTTTTTTTTTTGTTTGGTAGGTTTTGTTAGGCTTCAGAGGTGGTCCCATTTTAACGTTTCAGTAGTTTGGTTTTAAAATTAAATTTACTGGAATAAATCTAAATAACTGGATATATGAAGATGACATCCAGGCTTTGATTATATATCCAGCCGAGAGCTAGATCCTCCAAGCATCCAGGGGCCGTACCATGAGCGCTTATTGCGGGACCGAATACGCTCAGCTGCCGACGCTGCGCGACTGTGAATTTTATCGCCTCGCAATAAGGCTCGCGGTCGCGCAGTGTCGGCAGCTGAACCTATTCGGTCCCGCTATAAGAGGTTCACGGTACGGCCCCTGGTAGTCGAAATTGAAGTCGGTTGTTTTATTTTAAAAGGGTATTATTGAGAGTAAAGTTTAGTTGTTGAGAAAATGAGATGGTGGCGCCTTCAGTCACCTCTTCAGACAATTTTGCTTGTTTTCAGCGTAATGAGGTGATTAGGTAACGTAAAATCATTAAAAACATAATAAACTGTCTGGACTGTAACTTTAGTTTGTTAATAGTATACCTACCTACATACCTTCCTAAAATAGATTAAAAAAAAAGAGAGTTGTCTAGAAATACTTACAGAAGATTACACTATACTTACATCTAGATTTAATACCTAGCGATTTTTTATGACCACCGGAGGACGGGCAGCAGCGTCCTTTTGGTTGACAGTGGTAATACTCTGCGATACCCAAGCCGCCTGCCAAGCGTGGGGTTTATGACAACCCCTTCCTATAATATTAGGGGGGAGGGTTCGTCCTGCAGTGGACGTTTTCGGGCTGATGAGTGTTTTTTTATGATTGACAGCTATGTATTTGACCTCAACACACCTGAAGCTAAGTGATGGTGTGGTCGAAGATGGCATAACACCTAGCTTAGAGTGGGGACTGGCTCAAGTAAGGTTGCCGTAAGTATCACACTGTTAGGACTTTGGCAGAGTTTGTAACTGGAGGGTGGTATAGGTACTGTTGCAGTCAAAACTCTTAACCGGCCGAAAGAAGTTTTGACTGAAAAAATCTGGTAAAAGTAGTATTGTCTGAACAGGTTGGTCAAAAGTAGTTTTGTCTGAAAATCAATGGTTAATAGTGTCTTTTAACTACAAATTTGTGGTTATTTTGTTGGATGGTCATGGTCACTTTCATTTCAACCTATCGAACCTACCGAGTTCCATGTAGTAGTCGGGATTGAAATAGTAGTGTGCAGTCTCTATGCACTACTTTTACAGTTGTTTCAGTCAAAACTACTTTTGACTGATTTTACTAGTTAAACTGCTTTTGACTGGTTAAGAGTTTTGACTGTAACAATAGAAAATCTTTTATTTGTAAAAATAAAACACTTTTTGTACACAAGACAAGACAATAGAAACGCATAACAAATTTAAACAGTTCAAAATAGTTTTTCGCCACAAACCGGCGAACAACATAACTATATATAAAATAAGTATATATACTTCTCAAAAATCAGAGAAACGGCCATAGGCTGGCTAACTACCCAACTGAGTATCTTTTTTTTTAAATCAAGTAACGAGACGAGCAAAACGTTCGCCTGGTGGTAAGCGTCGCCTGCCACTAACAGTAGCTGTGCCAGAATTGTGAACTTGCGAACACAATCCTGCGCTGCACTGCACTGCGCTCGTCACCCTGAGATATTAGATGTTAAATCTCTTCATACCCAGTAATTTCTCTGGTAACATTGCCCTTCAAACCGGAACACAGTAATGCTTGCACACTACTGCTTGGCGATTGAATAACTGGCAAAGGTACTTCCCCAGGCGGACTCTGCAGTAGAGTCACAGAATGAATAATAAAACTACGTAGTAGTCCTACCACTACACTTGTATCTTCTAGAAACTATTATCACGTTGCTATGGTTACCTACCGATGGTTTTTTTCACCGACAGCTCAGACTCATTGTTGGGATTTGAACCCACGCCTTCCGGCGTGCGATCCAAATAAAATAACAACACTGACTGGCTGACTTATTACAATTTATTAACTAAGGGCCGGTTTTTTGATCCGTAGTTAAGCCAACTAATAGTTAAAAACGGTAACAAACTGTTAAAATCCCAGTAATTCGGTTTTTTGATTCATAGTAAGCATGACCAGTGGTCAAAAATGTCACTAATGGTTAGCTAGTTAACTATAGTCAGTTTAACAAATGGTTATGTCGATTTTGACCACGGATCATAAATCGGCCCTAAAAATTAAAATTCAATTATATTAAATTGCATTTATTGAGATTAAACACGGTCAGGCCAATTACATTAGAATCTCACAAAAATAATTATAAACAAAAAAGTCAAATAATAATAATAAAGTAATAAAATACAAAAACAGTTCAATTATAACAGTAGTGTAACAGTTATATTATATTATTATTATAAGTCTTAGTAACTAAGAGGACGTTAATTTTCATGATGAAATTATTATGAAAGTAAAGTAAAAGCTAGTATAGTCCTACTATAATAATATATTATTAGGTCTTTACCTATGAAATTGCCGTTTTATATGGAATAAGTGAAAGTACTTATTTTTTTAAACTTTTTTATTTCTGTTATTCAAAGTAATCACCCATGCAATCGACGCATCTTTGCCAACGAATTGGCAGTTTATTGATGCCCTTCTTGTAAAAATCAGCTGGACGGGAGGCAACAAACTCTTCAAAGGCATTTTGTACTGCCTCTCGGAAATTGAATGTTTTACCCACTAAAAAGTTGTCTACATTTTGGAAAAAGTAATAGTGGATAGGTGCAAGGTCTGGTGAGTATGGCGGATGAGGGAGAGCTTCCAACCCCAGCTCTTGCAGCTTGGAGACTGTCTGTAGCAGCAGCGCGAGGCAGGTCTCGACGCGTACGTTGCGCTAGCAACGTACCCCAGTTAGTGGGGCACCCATCTATCAAGTTTATTTACCCTGCCAATTTGTCGCAAATGGATCAAAATTGTTTTGATGCTAACATCAATAGCTGCTGCTAGCTCGGCTGTAGATTGAGTTTCGTCAGCTTCCACAATCGCCTTTAATTCATCATTGTTGACCAAAGTCTCCGGACGACCACGAGCTTCATTTTTCAAGTCAAATTTCCAGAACGGAACCGGGAAAACCAATAACGGGTTGAGCGTTCGTTTGTACAGTTCTCTCCGTAAACGTTTTTGATGTTACGTGCCGTTTGTGTTGCGTTGGTGCCACGACGGAACTCATATTCCATAATTACACGAATTTTTAAAGTATCCATTATGGCGAAAAATGTTCAAATGTAATGAAAAAACAACGCTAATCTATAAACAAAAGACAGAGTTTGTAAAAAGAATGTCATGTTTTTAAGACAAAATTAATTTGAATTCAGAATACAAAGCCATTCCAAACTTTTTTTCTATTTGAAATGACCAGTACTGAAGAACGGCAATTTCATAGGTAAAGACCTATTATTATGAAGGGAAAGTTGTTTGTATGCATGTATGGACGTTTGTTACACTTTCAAGCTGAAACGGCTGAACGGATTTAGATGTTTGGTATAGAGGTAGCTTATACCTTGGAATAAAACATAGGCTACTTTTTATCCCAAGATACGCGAGTGAAACCGCGGGGCGCAGCTAGTATTATATATTATCTTTGGTGAAAGAGTCCTTAACATATCCACAAGTAGGAACATCATCATCATCATCAGCCCGGAGACGTCTACTGCCGAACGAAGGCCTCCCCCTTAGACCGCCACACTGTACGACAACCTACCATTTGCATCCACCGAATTTTTTTTTTTTTTTGCTCGCGACGTAGCTATTTTGTAGGAACATATTTTAACTTAAATGAAAATAAATACATTATTGAACACTCAGAGATATCTTTATCACATAATCGTTCAACTATGTACGTTGATTGTACTTGTTGGATGACTGAGATATCTCGGCTTGACTTTCTTTATAACATCGACTTCAAAAAATGTGGAGGTTCTATGTTCGACTGTTTGTAATTTTTTTTAATGTATATTCACCGATTTCTCCGTCAATAGGCTAGATGTGTTTTTTAATTGTCCTATTAAAATGTGGCCCATAAATATAGCTGATTAATGAAGAGAAAATGAAAATCTGATAAAAAATAAGCAACTTATAAGCATTTTAATATCATGCTAGACAGAGAGGCGAAACAGCAAATCGTGACGTCACTTCTCTGTACGTCATATAAAGTCTATTCTGACAAGTAAGGCGTGACGTCATTTTTTGTTTTGTGGGAAAGGGACAGAGTTGTTTCTAACAAAAACTTTAAACGCTCATATATCAGAACATTATTAACCGATTTCAATTATTTTTTCAATAAACATACTATATTTACATAAATTATTCATCAAAGCTATTGGTTTCAACGATATAAACATCAGTCTACCCTATTGTGGACCGATTTTTAAAAATCTTTTTTTAATTGAATGATACTCTCGAGGTGGTCCCATATTAATTTGAAACTTGTTAATAGTCCACTACTGGACTTGGGCTCACCCTCCAAGGGCGATTGGGCAATATCCACCACACTGGCCCTCTTGCGGGTTGGTGCATTCACATACGCCATTGAATTTCTTTGCCGGACGTTACACAGGTTTCCTCGCGATGTTTTACTTCACCGAAAAGCCAGTTATTATGAAAATCCGTGCATAAACTCCAAAGAGCTCATTGGTGCGAGCCTGGGTTTGAACCCGCGACCTCACGATTTCAAATCGAACGGTCTCCCGATTAGGCTACCTAAGCACTTATACCTTTGTATAAATATGAACCGTCATATGCATAAAACGTTAAAAAGGATTTCAAACCTATTTTAGTTATAAAGTGTTTATTCTTCTTTTTTCAAACTCAAATCGTAATTCGAAAGAAATTTGGCAAAACTCTTTGTAACAAAAAAAGGTTTGAAATGCGTTTTAGTGTTTTATGCATATGACGGTTAGTCGGTAGAAGGGAGACATGAGACATCCGATCCAAGATGATTATCCAAGCTAAAACCACGAGAACGGCCGTGATATGAAATAAATCTCGCCAACTAGGGTGCATTGACCACCCCAAGGGCAGCGTAGCAAGTTATCCTATCTCCAGATCCTGTTTACTTGAATCCAATTTTCTTTGAGGCGGTCTGCAATCTGCAATCATTATTGCAAAGACAAATCCATTTCTGGCCGCTGTACGTGACTGCGGGGCCATGGGGGGGTAATGGAGGTAATGTCGGCTGTGCTGTCATTACGGGGCTCGCTCGCGCCTGCCGAGATGTTGCGGTGACTCCGGCGCGGGCGCAGCCGCTTGCTTCGATCAATCACAGTAAAAAATTTTTCTTCGTCATTTTTAGCATCGCACTTTGTGCATTCATTCTGTCAAAAACAAAAACTTGCACTAAGTATGTATGAAATGACTCATTAATGTATGGGTTTTTATGGGAGGGAAATCTTCTGAATGTAGTAGATACCTACTATTATTGTTTTCTGTGTTATATAATATATATATTTTTCTTAGTTATTGGCATTACACGTTATGCATTCTGCCAGTGTCAAGTTTATGAATTTTCAAGTTTTTATAGTAAAATCAAGTCAAATATGTCATGAAATCACGGAAAATCTTCAAAACTTTGTGACACATATTCACCGTACCTAAATTTTAAAACTACCCAATCTTTTCGCTTGACGGTCTATCTTTCTACGTGACTGGCAGAATTGTGAAACACCCTCACAAAGGCCATTAAACGTAGTAGAGTAGAAGTTGAAGTTGAAGTCATGAAATCACAGTTAGTCACTCAGAAATCAGTCATAGTCGAGTCCAAGTCATGCCCTAGTAAAGTTGTGGCGACTTTACTATGAGCTTCTACGGAGTTTTGAAAACAACACGAAAAGACATGTTTCACCACATTATATCACTTGCCCACACTCGTGCATGTAATTCAACACTCAATGAATAAAACAATCATTAATCATTAATTCGCGAAAAAGTTTAAGAAACTAATAGAATGCAACGAAATGATTTTTCCGTGTTCCCGCTAAAACTCCCTGAGTTAATAAGCTTACATATAACATTAAAAAAAATTGTCAGTGATAAAAGATGACTGGAGACATCTTGGAAATGTTTGGCCGAAACGAGAATTTTAGCGGGAACGAAAAAAGCCTTGTTGTTGCATTGTATTAGGTTCTTGCAAAACCATGTGTTTGGTTTAGTTGATAATGCACTTAGTTGAAAAAGAAGAATTACTTATTTTGATATCTGAGGGTAAGCAAGAAGAAGTAATTCTTCCCTTCTGCTTTTCTTCCCTTGTTTCTTCAAAACATATTTTTCGTTATATTTTTTATACCAAAATTGGACTAAAATTGTAGATTGCTTACCAAGGGAGCAAACAAGTATTTTAAAATAGTGTTGATCCCGAGGCGGACACTCTACTTTTTATCACCCTCTATGAGAAAATAAGTACCTAAGTGCAACTTATGAATTAGATTACTTTCATTCTCACTACTCACACTCACTTCTCACTTTATATTGAGAAAGATACACTGAGTTAAACTAAAACAAAGTAAAATCCGAAATTGAGTAAACAATTACGAACGAAGGCGGAATGCAATTTGCACGGTTTTGTTTTTCCCCATTTTTTTGTAATGTTTATTCGCGCCCTTTCCTTTTTCAAATATTTACTTGTTCACACAATGTCCGTGGTTGATCTCTTTGGTGATTGGAACTTTTACTAACAATATCCACAATCTAAATTCAAATCACTTTTCCTCCCTTAGGGCAGAAAAGAGCTCTCTTTTGTGCCCTGTTTGCGAGGAACAAAGTAGGTATTTTTGAATAGATGTGATAAAAAAGCTATTTGAATCAGCTCTTAAACTTAAAGTTTGCACTTTACTTCCAATCTCAGAGAAATGAATTTAAGGTTTCTCTAGCTAACTTGTCATTTTATCCATGCACCGTAGCTCGGTGAAGCGGTCGGAGTGCATCCGACCCTGGGTACAATTACAGCGGCCGCAAGCTCGGTTTTCTTCACGTTTTGCAACCAGCGAATCATCTGCGTATCGTTTGTTGCATGACGTTGGCAAGCAAAGCATTTTGTTATTACAAACTAGGTACTTACTTACCATTTGTACCAGCATTGAAATTGCTAAAAAAATCTCAGCTGTTCCATACATTTTGCCCAAGGTCGATGAATTTTTTGCATGGAACAGCTAGTAATTTTTCCCCCATAGTAAAAATTGTTTGTTTTGATGTACAGAATGTGAAGGATGATACTGTACGAGTACATCATATCCTACACACCATACTGTTTTTAAAATCCAATCGCATCTCCCATGTACCTATCAGCGCTGGCATGATCAACGGAGACATTAAATTGAGGCGAAATATAATATCCACAAGTCTCGAGGCGTTTAATGAAGGATAGAATGTAATCTGCAGCCGGATTGCTTCATTCGCTCATAAAATGGAGACTGCAACAAGCGCGAGATTAATTTATCACGTAGGGTTGCCTAACCTCAGATAATGGACAACCGCCCCGTACCGAAGGACAATAGTCCAATTGGTTGGATAGAGTAGTTGGATCACTGCCCACAAACAAGATTATCCTTCAGATGATTAACAGTTTTTTTAAATGGGTAACCAATAATTTATTTTAAATGTTTATTTAATAATGGGTTAACAATACAATATGAAAAATAAAAATATGTTAGTAATTATAGAAAATTTAAATTATGTATATACAATAAAAATTAAAATAAAGACTCTACAATGATGATGAGAATTAAATTAATGTACTGTTTGATTGAGTTTGCGTCCCCTCGTTTAACCGTGGTGAGCATTTTGGGATCCTTAAGCTACCTGCCAAACATCCAAACATGGGGATTATGGCAACCCCTCCTATTAAGAGGGGGGGGGGGGGGGGCCTTCGCCCGACAGTGGACGTCTTCTTGCTGAAGATGTCTAGTTTGCACGATCGTAGTCGTCAGCAAACCCGATAAAGTAAGTAATTTCATATACAGGATGACTGGCCAGCCCTAGTGTCAGAGTTTAAGGGCTGTTATAAAATTAATATTTAATTTAATATATTGATAGCTATACATATTTTCACACAGCGCCATCTAGCCCCAAACTAAGCAAAGCTTGTACTATAGAAACCAGTTAGCTAATAAAATACTTAGGATACATTTTTCATAATAATTTGTTAATAAGTGACGAACATATTATGTTCGTTACATAAGTGCTTGTCCTGAGTGGGATCAAACAAACAACCGGGACCAACAATTTAACGTATAATTTGACTTACGGTATCGCTCAGATGTGTGATGATCAAATGCTACTCAAGGTCCCTATCCAAAGACAGACCGGATCGACGATCGCCCGTTGTTAATAGAATGAGTGATCTTTTAGAACTACCTAGTCAAGTGTCCCAATAAGGAACCAAAACCTAACAAAACAAAATCAATGAACTAATGAATTAATTAAATAAATTCCAACCTACTATTATTATCTATCTATTGTTCTTTTTGTATATTCTCTTATTGTAAAAAATAAATGCATGCGGTGCTTCCTTCAAAAGATAGCACATTTAGCTTAATTAGATTACATGATTATGGTGTTACAATGAATGTAGTTATCTATGTGAAGCCTAAATAAATAAAGAAATAAATATTTATTTTACTCTAAGATGAGTAAAATGATCCTGACGGACAACATTTCGTTTCTCGCAAAGTAACAATGTACTGAAAAGTGAGTTCTCAGCGAACAGAGTATAGAGAAATCGATATCATTTGTACAACCCTATACCTACCACAGATTAAATAATAGTTTTTATAGGTATACAACTGGCGAGCGATGACTTTGTTGCGGTTTATAGAGCCATCAAAGAATCTTCACGACGCTATGGAGCCATCCTAGAAATTAGGAGAGCTTACTAGCACTACAGATTATATGTAAAATACTATACTTAAGAGCTTTCAGGTACATACTAGTAAGTAGAAGTTTATATACTCGGACCATGCTGGGATAAGCACTGAGAGGCAAACGATATTGTTGAATATAACTGGAATATAAGACAACTTTGTTAGGATTTTGAATGATTGTAGCGTGGTAATATAATATTAAAAAAATTGTTGTGAATAGAGTGGGGTTGGTTAAAAAAAAGTGGTGAATTTTGGGAGTTTTGGTTTGGGTTGGGGTGGGGGTAAAAAACATTTGCTCGGGATGATTTATGCTGCGTTCCGTAATGCGCTAAAAGTGATAATATCGCGAATCCGACCAAAGTCAGAAGTATTACTCAATTGAATATATTGTTAATTATTATAATTATGAATAAATAAATTATTATTATTATATTATTAATCAAATCAAAGCCCTTATATTTTGTGACTATTACATTTGGTTGGATTCGCGATATTATCACATTTGGCGCATTACGGAACGCAGCATTAAAGTGGTGAATTTTGGGAGCGGGCCGAATTTCTTCCGTACGACGACAAAGTCGCGGGGGAATTCTAGTAGGTTATATACCAGCCCGAATAACACCGGAAAAAAGCCGATATTGAGCTATTACCCGTCGACCCGATGTTTCAAACCATTGACGGGTCCAAGGGTTACCTCTAGCTACCTCAAGACCCATGATAGTAGAGATAGAACTGAGTTATATCCACTTTTACAGAACGTTCCGAAATCTAAATCTGCGTGGTCAAATACGACGGGCAGAGGTATTTTTTGTTTTTATAAATTTAACGATTGTTGCGAACCTTTGATCCGATCTATAAGAGATTTTGTAAGCAAATTGTTCGTGCAAAATTGCAAATAAAATTTATCAAATTCGAATATGAGCCAAACTGGTCAAGGACTTGGAAGATATGGGGGTCGCGAGGTCTCAGTTCGCTTCGAACTACTAGTATATTATTCTGTGACCTAGCATGACGTCCTTGTCTATCTAATCAAAATAAATCACTTTGAATGATTAATATTGACTGCCTTATAGCTCAGTCGGTAGCACGCCTGCCGTTAGAGCTGTAGGGCGTGAGTTCGATCCCCGCCCAGGGCAAACATTAATCTGACGAACAGATGTTTGTTCTGTGTCTGGGTGTAGTATGTATTATATGTATGTATTTATAAAACATATGTATAGTAGTATTCTATCAGCTATCTAGTTTCCATATTACAAGCTTTGCTTAGTTTGGGGCTAGATAGCGCACTCCAGTTCCCTACGATCCTCTTGTTCCCATCAACTAAAGATCCCTTCTTCCACTCACTCTAATCTTTCCAACAATATGTCCTTCACTGTGCAAGCTGTCCTGCTGTGGAATGCGCTCCCTTCTTCTATTAGAAACGCTGAATCTCTTCCTATCTTTAATAATCTTGTCTATTCTCATTATCTTTCCATACACTGATTGGTACGTACGTATATATTTATATTAGGTATATATTAATTATGATATGTATTGTTTATTTATTTATATGTGCGCCACCGACCTAATACTAAATTTATTTGTTCTGTCCATCCAAAGGTTGCCTGGAACAAATCGCTTAAGGTGATAAGGCCGCCCTTGTACTGCCGATGTATGTACCATTATTCGTTTTTAAGATCTTTTACTGTTCGTGTACAATAAAGATGTATTGTATTGTATTGTATAGCGCTGTGTGAAAAATGTCCGGCGGTCAAAACGGCAGTTTGAGCCGGTTTGAAAATGCTGACAGGAACTCAAAAGGGCTACAGTTGTTTTATAGAAGCACGTGAGGTTTTATGGCTGACGACGTGAGATCCTGAACTCATCGATAAATGAGTGCACTCGCCGGGGCAAAGTCCTTCGTTCAGCTGTCCACGCAAGTTTACGCTCGTCTACACTACACGCAGGCACGCACAAATTATGATTCATAGCGATTTCCGTTTAGATGTGCAAAGAAGTGGATGTAGTATATAATTAATGAATCGTTAATTAAAAATTATTATCATTTTAATCATTTGATTACTTAAATTAATTAATTATTATTAAGTAGTACTACTACTACTACTACTTCTGCTACTGTTAGTGGCAGGCGTGATGCTTACCACCAGACGAACGTCTTGCTCGTCTCGTCACTTGAAAGTATTAAAAAAAACTAATATTTTTTTTTTGTTAATTATTTTATTTTCCAATTTTATTGCTAATTATTTAATTGTCTGACAAAATAAAATAAAATATAAAACATAATTATACACGGTCAGCTATATTATATAAATAATTGTAATTAATATAAATAATTGTGTTTATAATTTAAAAATATATTCTTTATTAAAAATGACCCACTGACCAACTCTGACCACATGGGACCAGAGTATTGGCACCACGGTCAACTAGTTGATCTGCAGGTCAGGAACTTAGGTACTTACAGAGGTCTATACTCACAGTAGTATACACAGACCTATATGATCAACGAACGCTAATAATGTAATCTTTTCAGCTTCAGTGGTACCATTACCTACTTGACAAGCGCTAGCGGGCGTACGCCAATAATGTCTATAGTTGACAAAAATAATGGGCTAAAATCAAGCTAAAAAAAAAGATTTTGAACTTACCGAACGAACCCTAAGGGGGGATTTTAAGCCCATGGTCAAGTCACCATATACATTTTGGCAGAGGGCCTTGGCTCCTCCTATGCTCGAAGTTTGGCACTGAACTTTATTGGCCTCTCATGCCAATACCCCAAGATGCAGAAATGTAGAAGGACGCCGACGTATCGTGTATCGTTAACTGGGTCATAATGTCCGCTATGTCAGAGCCGTTTGTCAAGCCGCCGACATGCGACAGCCTCATGAAAGACTTTATCCATTCACGCGATCATTCAAGGAATTACGTAAGTAGGTACCTGTACTATGTTGTAGATAGATATTATGTACCTAAGTACATACAAACATAATTATGTTAATAGCTACCTATCGACTTAGGTAGGTGTAAGTGGGCACTTGTTATAACGACTTAAGCCTAAACCGTTGCGTCTTAGAGCATGTTGTGCATTGGAGAAAATCATTTCCTGAAAAGGCTAAATGGAGGATGGATCCCGAGTTATGAATCGTTATCCGACAACTTAGTTCTCGGAGGAAGGATTTCCCTCTGGCTTAGTCCGATCGAACGCACTCTTCTTATTATTTAACCTTAGATACTGTTGTAATCCTGTTAAAGAGATCTCGTCGTCAGCTATAAGACGTCCACTGCTGGACTAAGGCCTCCCAATAGAGGGGTGTTGTTGTAGAAAGATCTATTCCCTTCTAATACCAAAAACTAATACCAGTGGTATTATTTTATTGTCGTAATTAATTTCTATTCCCAAAGAATACCACTCATAAACTAATCCCAAAACAAGTTAAATATGGGTTGAGTCAGTAATAAAAATGCTTTTACACGTGATTTTAAGCGGAACAGGAGATTTTTTTTTCAACAAGTCCTAACGATACTATTTGTTTGGGTCCTACAAGTGGGTGGAAACACAGATGTATCTAGAGTCACAGAAAACATTTTTCATCACACTTGCTCGTAAAGTGGATCTTATCGCATCGGTTTTAGGCTCACAATCCAAGCTATTACGCACGCGTGCTTTTTACTTCACATTACGGCACTTGTGCTATAATAGGTATAACCCGGTAAAGTCAAGTTTTTACGTGACTGCAATTAGACGTATGTATACAAAGCACTCTTAATATAGCCGGGTAACACTTACAGTTTTTTTGTAATACCAACAAAGTGTTCTTATGCCTCTGAAGTAAATGTCAACCTGCGCGCGCATTGCTGGTTTGGGCGCCATTTTCCGCAAATATTTGTTGACGTTTTCGCTGTGGTGTAGTTGATTATTTTCAAAAAAAGTTTGTTTTTTCCTCGCAAGTGTGATGATAACAGTCGTATGAAACTCTTGTGCTATGTTTCAATACACTCTCGGCTTCCTTATCGCGCTCGCCTGCGGCTCGCGCACATAATACCGCCTCTAGTGTAATGACCAACATAGCACACTTGTATCATAATGTACTATATTCTATTACTTACTATTGTAAACCACGTACATAGAATTCACTTCAATAGAAAACGTGTCTAATCATCCACTGAAGTGATGAGGCACGGGCGGGAGCCACGTGACGACAACGAGCAAAGCGCGACATTAGAATATCGAGGCACTTATATACAAAAATAATACAAGTTAGCTTGTACTGGATATGACATGATTGTGTTTCGATATGATTGAAGCTACTCATATTTAATGAAAATAAATGCATCTTATCTTTAGGTTTATCTACGTTTGGACGAGTTCCCAATGGGAGTGAATCATCTGTACTACGTAGTACTAAAACTCTACCACACAGAAAACATAATAATTATGTGGACAAAGGCCTCTCCCTTAAAGGGAGGTGTTGCCATAATCCCCACGCTTGGCAGGCGGCTTGGGGATCGCACAATGGTTACCACCGTCAACGGACGCTGCTGCCCGTCCTCCGGTGGTTCTAGCTGGATGCAGTTTTAGGACATACCCATGTCCCAGGTACGCACTAATTAAATCGTAAAAAAGAAAACAAACTATAGTCGAAACTATAGTCGGAGTATCCGATTTAATTAAACGTGAGTATAATCACGTATAAATAAAACAAAAATGGTATAATACTAACGTAAATTTTTAATATTCATTTATTTAGGCTGTTAGTTTCCCTAAATCTGTAAAATAAAAATAAAATAAAATAAGTAAAATATTATTATACATATAGAATTATACGTCGGTAGATAAATATAAGTATACAGGAATTTCTGAAATGCCACGACAAGTACCCAGAATGGACTAGATATCCAATTGATCGCATTAATTGGTGAACGGTCCGCGTAGAGTAAACGGTCAGTTGTCACTAGGGTTACCAGTTGTTAGGCCAAATCTTTGGGCTGAATTTTCTGGACATGATTTAAAAATGTTTGGAATCGGATGTTTTTGTCGGAGCACAAGTCATACAAAATCTCCCGACATCAGCTCTTCTCTCTCTCGATTCGCGGGGATAATATTATGAAGTCAGGAAAATCCAGATAAATCCCGGGCATCTGGAAACCTTTGTTTGCACAATCTACTAGGGAGGAGAGGCAAGTTCATAATACGTGACACGTACGTTAATGATAAACGCGTGAACAGCGGCCAGTGTTCTCGAAATAGAAAATGCAGCGGTAGATTTGCCCTCTAAATGATATAGGTAAATGATTTGTACTATATCAAACTAAAAACTTTTCGAATATTTTATATGAAGTGTTTCCACACTTTGGGTTTTTCTATGTACAGTAAGAAAAACTATAACCACTGGCAGGACTCGTTTTTTTTTCTTACAGTTTAGCTTTATTTAGGAGTTTTTGGCTATTATTTTCTTAAACTTGTGTTTTATCGCGAACTAATGATTAAAAGTGGTGGTGTTTTATTCATTGAGTGTTAAATTACATGCACGAGTGTGGGCAAGTGATATAATGTGGTGAAACATGTCTTTTCGTTTTGTTTTCAAAACTCCGTAGAAGTCGCCACAACTTTACTAGGGGATGACTTGGACTCGACTTTGACTAATTTCGTGTGACTAAATGTGTTTTATGACATATTTGACTTGATTTTAATATAAAAACTTGCAAATTCATCAACTTGACACTGGCAGAATGCACAACGTGCGATGCCAATAACTAAGGAAAAAAAAGAAGCTTTATTTAAAAACGTTAAAACTTTTCCCTTATTTAGGTACCAAGTCGGAGTTTTGGCGGGAACACGGAAAAACATGTCGTTGCATTTTATTATTTTCTTAAACTTGTGTTTTATCGCGAACTAATGATTAAAAGTGGTGGTGTTTTATTCATTGAGTGTTGAATTACATGCACGAGTGTGGACAAGTGATATAATGTGGTGAAACATGTCTTTTCGTGTTGTTTTCAAAACTCCGTAGAAGCTCATAGTAAAGTCGCCACAACTTTACTAGGGCATGACTTGGACTCGGCTATGACCAATTTCGTGTGACTAACTGTGATTTCATGACATATTTGACTTTATTTTAATAAAAAATACTTGAGAATACATAAACTTGACACTAGCAGAATGCACAACGTGTGATGCCAATAAACAAGAAAAAAATAAATAAATAGGTACCAAGCAGAGTCAAGGGATCTAGGGGGGGAGGAGGGTGGGCAACTGCCCCTCCCTGCTCCCCTTTCGCGGCGCCCATGCAATTAGATATACTAGCTAGGAACTTGAAGCTACGATCTACTACGTACGTATACAGGGTGTCCCAGAACTCAACGTCAAGCGGGCACGGGGCAAGAGGGGGGGTCATACCAGTTCCAGGAAAAATAAATATAAAATTCTTATTTTTTTTTTCCTGAAGCATCAAAGTTAGGTGATATTATTTTTTCAACCACAAATCAAAGAAAATGCGATAGTTTTAACAAACATAGCAATTATTTTTGTTTGATTTGTGATTGCAATTGATAGCATGTTTATTAAAGACTATGTTAGTTAAAAAAAACACTGTATAATAATTAAATTTGAGGTCAGAATAACTAAAGATATGAATAAAGGTGTCGATTTTCCTCTTTTTCATGAATTCACCAATTATAACTTAACCAACTGATATGGAATTTTATATTTATTTTTCCTGGAACTGGTATGACCCCCCCTCTTGCCCCGTGCCCGCTTGACGTTGAGTTCTGGGACAGCCTGTATATGAGTACCTATGTTTCACCAATAGGCCACTTGTGTATGAGGAGCATTCTAAGCCTTAAAAAATTAAGCATTCACCTGCAGAACCTTTGCTACCTACTCTACCTAGAAACTTCTTTGTAATACCTACGCCTATAATGCACCTATTGAATTAAATACCAAAACGAAGATGTAGACAGACGACGAAATGGATTGGATGATAACACGGGAGGTTGCAAAATAGGGGAAACCTTGCTAAAATTACCAAAATCAGTATACCTAGGTCTACCGCATTAAAACCTGAAATTTAGGTGTTTATGAACGTAGTAACACATATATGAATTTGCATAGATAGAACTAACGCCAATTACGCGAAAATTTTATACGATGTAAACCAAATGCAACGTCTCGGATCCTCTCACCGAGATATCAGGCGGTAGCTATCACCCATTGCCATCTTCGAGCATTTATATTATTGGAGATGCCAGTCGCGATAATCTGCCAACATATTTTTCTGCAAATTTTTGTGGGGGCGAAGTAGGTACATACTTTCAAGCAAACTTTCACACTTTTATAATAATAATAATAAATAATAATAATTTGTTTATTGCGCATATGGGTACACAGTATTAATAGAAAGATTACAGTAGTTATAGAACGCCATATTCAACCTTTCGGCATGCAAAGTTGGTACAAAATAAAAAATAAAAAAAGAAAAGTTCCAATTAAACTAATTTAAAATCGTAAATCATAAATTGTTCGCTTACTAACAAAGTGAAATATAATATATATTATAACAAAGTCCTGCTCGTATCAACGCACACTAAAATAGATTCACAACACATACACACTGTTTTTGGCAGATGGGTACGCTTTGGGTCACCTCCGATTTTCGTGATTGCCTTTCCATTGAAATTTTTAGTCAAGCACTTTAGCGTGAGGTTAGATCGTGATTTTTCTCACTTGATAGTTTTCCTTGGCTCGCCACCTACAACGCTAAACTGGATTTTCGTGATTGCCTTTCCATTCCAATATCAAGTCGGAGAGGTCGGTGTATATTTTGGGACCCGCGATCTACAACCGTATACCAGCTTCCATTCGGGATGCTCCTTCCACCGCGAGCGTGGTTACAGGAGAATTTGTTTTATGATTTTGAAGCTTATTTTAAAATAAAAGATTATTAACGTATATTTTAAAATTATTTCGATTTATTAAGTCTTTATTTTTTGTGACATACTTAATGAAATTTAACTTGTAACTTTGGTATTATCAATAATCGATTGTATTGTATTGTATAATTCTGCCAGGCACCTTAATGCCAGGGTCAGGATCATGTTATTCTCACTGAATTACGATTTGCCTTTTCTTGCCGCCTCCAATGGTACCTATATGCTCGAAGGTTGCTAGTTACAGTCACAATGAAGAAAGACAATCTTATTGCATCGCTTGCACAATGCACCTCCCAGGAAACGCCGCGCCGGCACTCTGTCTGCTGTGATTTGCCACGTAGCTCGGTGGCCATGTAATGCAAGCGACAATTTAGTATTGCACAACCCGACTACCGTTCTGGTAGCTGGTAAGCAATTTGAGAGGCACGATGCGTATCGCCGCTCGATGCCGGTGTCATCGCCATTGTCTGCTACTCACTCCTGACTTATCTAGCTGGCTCTTCCAGTCGTGTGAAGTAGGAAGTGCTCCTAGTACGTATTGATTTTCTATATAATATGTTTTAGATGTAGTTTTTCTTTAACTTTTTTTAATTTTTTTACTCCGTTCTGCGATTCTCCTTTCAAATGTATTCCCCTATTTTCTTCCTAGAGAATGCTTCTAGAGTCTAGAGCAATCTATTTTTTATGCAGTCTAGGTCTACTGTAGACATGTGTCTGTCTTTTCCTTTTTTCAGCAACTATAATTGTTAAAAATGTATAACCCTTTCAAAATCTTCCCAGTGAATGTTGGAGGGTTATATATAATTATCTTTATAAAAAAAAAAATTGTACTAGAGGCATTATCTATGAAGGGAATAAGGGAATAAGTACATTTGTATAGAAAATCGCTGACCAGATTCCCTCTTAATTCTGTTTAGTTATATACTCGTAAATGCCATAATTATTTTATTCCATTATTATTTTTACAACACATTTGCTCAAAAAGTGTATTTACGAAGCCTGTATACATCGTTCGAAAGTTAAACATTACGCACCGCACCATACAACGGAGCATACGGTAAAGTTAGTACTCTCGGCTAAGTACTTACCTATCTATTTTACCACACACTCAGTTGTATAGCGCCGTGCGTTAACGTTACGGTATTTTTGAATTCCAATAAGGAGTTTTACATTACGAGAATAATTTAGGCTATAATAAATGATCGAACCTCCTTGGAAGCGCTTTTGCACAAAACGTTTGTCTCACTTTAATACTAAAGATAAAATTAAACGAAAGATGTAGTTCTCATTTTAACCACGCGCACGTGGAGAATTTGCTAATTCGCGCCATTGTCATATTAGAAACATCAAAGATTTTTTCTTCTTTCCTCCTTATGGCATTGCACTTTGTGCATTTGCCAGTGTCAAGTATTTAGTTGCGACTTTCTGACTGATATTTATAAACAAAATAACAAAGTTTGTTTAATTATTCATGTTTTCTCGCAAATGTGTTGTAAAATTTTGTATGATACTCGTACGGAATTGGTTTTTACAAACTCGTGACTATGGTAAGCCTTCAACTTCGTCTCGGGCGTTCATTCGTCTACTCGTTTGTAAAAACCATCTTACGGCACTAGTATATCATAAATAACTATTCTTTCATGTATAAATGCCATTCATAGTCTCTACATAGACCATTATTCTCTCTTTCTTCATTTCTTGTCTGTTGTCACTAGTTAAACATTTATCATATTGAAATTTTGCTTACTCCGATCTCTTCGACCGATTCTTTTAACAGCCTTTAACTATTATTTTCAGTTAAATAGAGTTCACATTAACTCGCTGTTTTAAACTGTCACGGTTGTTGATTAAAGTTCTATGAACGTGGCGATTGCAACTGCGCCGAAATATCAAAAACTCGTTTCACAACATAATCACGGCAAATATCTTGTAAATACTCATAGAATTTAAGATAGTTCTATTATTAAGACTTGAATTGAATAGAAGCAGTAAGTAAATGACGAGGTAGGTATAGTCAAGTGACAATGGCATAGTTCAATTCAAACTTTGTTGGCAACTGTGAAGTTTGCTCAAGCCGCTGCTGCGTTAAATAGCAGGTGTTCTCGGCATGCGGTTCCGTATAGCCAGACTTTTAGCACACTTCACATCTGAAATTAATTTAACCCTGGATTTTTCAAAGATCGTATTTAGGCGAAGGCCTATATAGGGGCGGCCGGCGGCAGCTTCCTAGGGGCGGCGATTTTAGAAGATGCTCGCTCGCTTTTGACAAGCCTAAGTTTGTGCGCTACCAGTAATAAAACAAATTCACTTGTGGATAGTTTTCTATCTATCTATATAATATAATAAAAGGCTCTGTCCTGACTGACTGATTGACTGACTGACTGACTGACAGACAACGCACAGCCCAAACCGCTGGTCGTACAGACTTGAAATTTGGAGGGTGTATTCGTCTCGACGCGGAGGGGTGTACTAAGAAAGGATTTTTCGAAATTCGACCCCCAAGGGGGGGGGGGGGTTTGTATGAAAGTCCTATGTTTTTGGACTTTTAGTCACAAAAATTTAGATTTGGATAGTTCATTCAAAAAAAAAATGCTGTTTTCAATTTTTTTTCGACAGGGATGATTTACGGGTGGGGGGGGGGGGCTGAATGTTGTATGGAAAGTTCTTTGTTTTTGAAGTTATAGTGATGAAAATGTATATTTGGGTAGTTCATTCAAAGGAAAGGAAGTTGGGGGGAGGAGGGGGGGGGGGGGGGGGGGGGGGGGGGGGGTGGGGGGAAGTCGGTAGAGTCGGTCGATTCAGTCGAGTCGGTAGTGGATAATTTTGGGAGCGGTCCGAATTACTTTCGCACGCGGACGAAGTCGCGAGGGACCTCTAGTATTAATATAAAATTCGCCTAACAAAGGCCTATAAACGGGATTTTTATAGGGGGAACTTGTGGGAGGAAAGGGCGGCGTAAATGAAGTGGTCTACAGTTATAAAAAGTATAAATCCGCCACTAAATTAACATTGAATCGGATTATACCTGAAATGAAGTAAATGATTCCTTCATCATCAACAAGCGTTCCAAGCAACCCCGAGTCTATGTAAAGTAAAAACACTTTTATAGCAGGATCGGTATAGCATTCAGGAAGTTTTAAATTGATGCTCCACGCGATATTCTATGTAAGTCAATCCACAAAATGAATCCAGTAACAAATTTGCGTCATCCACGAATTGGGTCATGCTTGTGTGTTTGAGTTAGGTTAGGGGTGACCCCGGTCTCCGCCGGCCATTCTATGGTAATCGGGACACCTGCCCGCACTCCCGTCACGCGGGGTGCCCACCGAAGTCAGCGGGTACGCAACGCCAGCTGCGCTTTTGAGGCCTGTGGGGATTCCGGATCCTGCGATACTATTTCTGTCATCTATGACTCTCGTTTTGATCGACTTAAGAGCGACGGGGACAGAAATAATATCGCATGCTCTAGAATACGAGGATCACTTCGGTGCTCTACCGACTGGTTGTAAGTATAGCATAGAAAGCGAGGATTAGGTACGTGGTACGTAAATGATATAAAAATGTAGCTATCATAACTAGTAGTTCGCAGCGAACCAAGACCTCGGGACTCCAATATCTTGCAAGCTCGTTGACCAATTTGGCTGATATTCGAAACTGTTAATTGTATTTGCACGAATTACTTGCTTACTAAATTTAATAAAGATCGGATCGACGGTTCGCAAGTTACCGTCGATCAAATGAGGTATTCCTAGGTGAAGTGACCATATCGTGCCCATAAATACAAGCAACAATTTGTTTTGTGTGAAAGTTTACTTGAAAGTGTGCTTACCTCGTCCCCCGCAAAAAGTGTCAGAAAATTATGTAATTAAACAGATTATCACCTTTGGCATATCTAATGGTAGGCATATCCTCGAAGAAAACAAGCTCACAAATCTATTAAAATAAAACCAGTCCTCACCAAGAACCAAAGAGGTGCAACATCTAAGAGGCCGCACTTTTACACATTTTTCATAAGTTCATAACAAAAGAATCTAATATCTAATCTACCCCGTGTGAACAAACTAGAAATCTATCGTCGGTACCTTATCATTACTCATCAAATTCCGTTCGTGGGATCTCCGAAACGCATTTGGTTTTTACTAAGACCTTAGGCGCCAAGACGTTGATAAAAGGAATAACTTCAAAAAAAAACTAATCAAAAAAAAATAATAAGGATATTTAGGATATAATAATTATACTAATCGTTTTTTCCAGGCAACAGGAGTTACTTCAAAAACACGGGCCCTTATAATAGATACCTTAAAGACTAGACTAACATACAAAAAAAAACAAAAAACAAATAACATAAAAATGGAATTATTCAGATTCAAAATGAGAGAATTTTCAAAAAAATAATAGTAGTTCTGCGTACAGTTAGACCTGGCGAACACACAGCGCAGTATAAAGATCCTACAATTTCATAGATTTTTAGTTAATTTATGCTTCTCGGGGTATTTCCCCAAAAAAAGGGGAAATTTTGCAGTGGCGCCATTTACTGGCCGTTTAAGAAAATTCTTGTTTAGATTTGAGGTTCTACCTACAAAATGTTTCTGCTAAGTATTATCAAAATCAGCCGATAAAGCCATGTGACAATTTGGCCTAGATCATACAAGGAGATATGGAGAATTTGTACCTGTAACTTCGCCTTTTTGTGGGAAATTCCCCTGCAAACATAACCGCCGACGACAAAAAATTATGAAATTATATAACCTGTAAGTATATCAAGTTTCGTCAAGAAAAATACGACCTGTACGCGAATACCTACATCCATACATACATCCAAACAGATGAAAGTAAATTTTACCAGTCGTTTCAGAGTCTTGGCTCGGCTCAAAAAACTCGATAAAGGCACTTAGCAAACTATATCAGTTACTCTAGATTAAAAGCGAAAAGCTGGACATAAAGCTCATTCTTAAACGGGTCCCATGTTGTTCTGGAATGGAGTCGCTGGGGGTTTTCATATTAGGTACCTACCTACTTTTGATTTGACATTAGTGACCGGATTCGCCCGCACCTCCCGGCCTAACATCAACTAGCAATGTTCCTTTAACTGGTACCTACTACTCGAGCTGCGTGCGCGTAATGACAGTGGCAGCTATTGGTGCTGTTGCCGACCATTTAATTGTAGTGGCGTGTGTCTCACTTCCTGTCGACGACTTTATTCTCAATGCTATCGATATGGGAGTCGCCTTGGTGACATTTCGTTCATCTAAGCAAATTATGTTTATCATCATCGTCATCCCGAAGACGTCCTCTGCTGAACAAAGGCTTCCTTCTTAGACCACGCTGTACGACAACCTGACATTTGCATCCACCGGTTGCCCGCGTCTTTTAAAATGTCGTCGGTCAACATAGTGGGAGGCTACGCTACGCCTATTCCGGTTTGTGGTTCTAAATATCGATAAATTAGTGCACGTCAGTTTAGTATTGCGCAGTAGTTTACGTCAAGGTCAGTGCGGAATGCAGATTCTAGCAGTAGGGTTGCGGCCACTCCGCTTATTTACCAACTTAGAGTGCGCGCCACCACTGAAGAACGGCAAAATTTGGTACTAAACTTTCTCATCGATTTATTTTTCTCCTCACATGCTCGGCGAGTTATCATTCGAAATATGATGTATTTGAAGTGCATTTTGTCCCCTTGCGTGGAAAGATTTTAAAATTCGAACCTTTCTATTAAATTTCTATACCGCTAGTCCACTGAAAATGCATATTAAGTGTAATAAAATTACTAATTTCATCTCAGTGCGCCAACCTCATTTTGAATAATTGCACTGGCCAACACGACGACAGAAGGAAAAAAATAATTTCTTCTTTTTCCATAATTTTGGTTTGTTTTTTGATAAAAACATAAGGAATCATAATAAAAATATGAGCGAGTCCAGCAGCGACGAAGATATAAATTTAACACCAGCGGTACAAAACGCCGAATTGTGTTTTCTTCCGGAAAAGTCGCACGAAAAGTACATAAAAGCGTACAATTTGTTCAATGCTGTTCAATTTGCTGTTTTTCTTGCACCTAGCATTTTCCTCGCTGTAGCGACGGTGAATTTTATCATTGTCGCTGGCTGTAGTGAGGTGAAAAGTTGTGTGTTTATTCGCTTGGCAGCAAAGTTATTCTCCATCTCGTACCCGTAACTCGTGCCAAAAACAACTTTGCAGCCTTGCATAACAAATACCTATTACAGTTCTATTTTTCTTACCTACTTATGTATAGCGAAAGATCGAAGAGCAATGGGAAAATTGTTTCCAGCGGTAGGTCGATTAGTGTAGGAAGTTTATTGAACATTCAAAATAGTTGCACGTCCTTCATTATGCAGCATCGAAAGCTCCGCCACGATTTATAGCCGAGGGCGAGGTGTTAGCAACACATGGTGTAAAGTTACCGTTATTTACATACTTAAGTACCAATCTGCATTGCAAGCACCTGCCTGAGCCTAGCAATATTTTAATCTTCCTGATGTTTAATGATAGGTACGTACCATGAGTATTTATTATTGTAGTGTGGTCGATTTTGAACGCTTTTAGTTGACAATTCTAACTAATTAATATATATATAAATATTGCTGTCACTTTTTTTACTAGGCATGTTAGCTAAGGACAGCAATACTTTAGTTAGTAATTATGTCAACTTAAACCTTCAAAATCGACCACAGTGGACAGCTATAAAGTCAAATAAAACGAACCCGCCGTTGGAGTTTCGAGCTATATTTTGATCTAAGTAGCGAAGAAATGACGTCATTACTTCTTATAGTGCGTTCTCTGTCTAGCTTGAAAAGAGAACGCACAGTATGAGATTCATGGCTTATCTCATAAATCCCTAATTTTAAATTTAATGCAATTAATTTTTAGGTACGTGATTTATTTAATAATATTGTATTATAATTAAAACTAAAATATAAAAACTACCGAAAGCAAATTTGAAAACTTTGAATCCAAAAAATATCCATGTCCGACGTGTCTTTTGCTCTGAAAAAAAAAGTTTTATGAAACGTAACTGAACACCAGAGAACGGATAAGGCTAGGGAGGGCTGGGAGGCATCGTTCGCTAAACACAGGCTGCGGTAAGGCGGAATGCTGTCGGCGGCGGCAGACGGACGCCTTCCTCTCATTGCCACCTTGGGATGGACATTTGTATACTTAGATAGATTATCCGTCATATGCATAAAACGCTAAAACATATTTCAAACCTATTTTAGTTAAAAAGTTTTTTATCAAATTTCTTTCCTACGATTTGAGTTTGAAAAAGTAGACAAAACACTTTTTAACTAAAAGAAGTTTGAAATAGTTTTTAGTGTTTTATGCATAAGATGGTTAGCCTATACCTTTTTTTTCATTAGTGGTTTGCGTTTGACCACATCCTGCCAGATTTTAAGCAGCGCAGCGGTCTAGGATGGAGCACGCTTACATACATGGAACCTGTTTACTCTGGATTTGAAGATACCCTCTTTGATATAACACATAGTCACATACTTATGTTACTTTTTATCTCAGGAATCGCGGGTAAAACCGTAAGACACTGCTAGTATATTATAAATTACAAAGTATAAGTTTCTATTGCTTTGGAAGACGTAAAAAATAAAGTAAGTGATTCGTTTAAGGTCAAAGGCTTTACGTCTAGTCGTGATCCTCGCCTGCGAGCGCTCTCACGTATTCCCATTAAATTTGTAACGTCTAAAATTTTAAATTCGTGGAAGGAGCGGTTACTCAAGTTATGAAAACGAGATCAGATTAAACCAAGCGTCAAACAAGCCCGCCTTTTGCTGGGAAACCTGTCCTTTTGGACACAGCACAGCAGAAATGATTTCAGTCCACGAAATCAGAAAACTTAACCGCAATTAATTCGTTAGTTTTTAACAACTAGCAGCTCTAAGTTCTAAGAAAATTACTACTTTTCTAAGGGCTTTTAGATTAAGTAGGATTCATTTTGTATAAAAAAAGTTGATTAGGTTTTTGTATGGTTACTTAGATAAATATTGTGGTGATACCTAGAAACTAAGGTACCTATCTAGGTAGTCCTTTTTTTTTTGTTGAGTATTTCTTTTTCAACCGACTTCAAAAAAGAGGTTATCAATTCGACTGTATGTTGATTTGTTTTTATTTTTGTATATTTGTTATGCGATTACTCCGCCAATTATGAACTGATTTTGATGATTCTTTTTTTGTTTGGTAAGTAATACTTAAGAGGCGGTCCCATATAAATTTAAAATTTTATCGAAATTGGTTCAGTGGTTTGGTTTTTAAATCAAAATTACTAGAAAATATGAAGATGTCATCCAGGTATCCGAAGTTGCAGTCGGTTGTATTTTTTTTTAAAAGCGTATTATTTAAATAACAATTTTGAATATAATATGGAATTACGTTAGGTATAGATAGCTATATCATTGTATTTAAAAATAAAGGTTAATTAGTAAAATATAAAATGTTACAGAAGAACATCCGTGTTAGTAACTTTAGCGGTTGAAAACACGATTGATTATATCTTTATCTTTCCTCGATAGAAAAAATACCGAAATAGTGTCTATTTTTAAACCTTTTTCAGTTTTATGTCTTAATTACAGTAGATAGTCACATAACAAAAATATTTATTAAAAGATAATAGTATTTTGGAGAGCATTCTACGGTTGAAAAGTTATTAATTTCCATACTTTCGAGTAATCTGAGAAAATATTCAAAAATCGAAGCTTGACGCACGAATCTGCGTAACCGCCATATTTTTGCACCGCTAAATGTGACCCTACCAGTTTACAGCTCTAACAGCCCTTACAGCTTTAGACTAATGATCGATCTCATTACAAAATGTGCTTGAAACGTGGAATACCCGGCCTTAATTCTTATTTTGTTTACTATTAAACGAATGCTGAGCGTAATGACGTGATTTGATGAATATGGCGTTTTTAATGACGGAAATGGATTTTGCCACCTACATAAATAATCTGCGGCGATGGCAGAGTTTCTCAAGTCAACGATGAATTTAAAAATTATGACACTTTGTCGTTGAGTTCGCGCGTTTGTGATTTATTTACACTTAGCTTAGTAATAGTAAAAAGGCTCATGTACTGGGATTTACTTACATTACTTGGACTGAGTTGGTCTGTCGCGTTGCCGGCCACTAAGATCGTGAAGACAGCGGTCCGGCTGGTAAACCAACAGAAGAGACCGCTATCTACACCAGCACCACTATTTACAACTCCATCGGAAAGGCTTCCGTACGGATCCACACTATCCGTCCGACTTATCTACATTCAGGATGACGAAGATGGATGATTCAAAGACGGAGGAAGCGAAATTCGAATCTGAAGTTTCCGATGCCATTCTGAATAGGGGCGCAGGGGTCTCCAAACTACGGCCCGCGAGCACCACCAATCCGGCCCGCTGTTGCGGACGTGGTGTCCACTCATTTATTTATAAATAATAATAAATATCGGTGGAAAAAAATCACACAGCGCCATCTAGCCCCAAACTAAGCAAATCAAATTAAACAAAGGCATTATACAAATTATTAACCAGATGTTTGAACTGTAATGAAGTGATAAAATGACTGCCTCGTTGTTCGAAAGGCAAAATAGCGTAGTTTTGTAATCCCGAAGCCCTGGTTCGATCCCCGGGTCGGACAGTTATAGGGTTTTCTGACAAAAAAACTCATGAGCAGTTCTGAGTCTTAAACTGTGCCTATGGTAAATGGCAGAAATGTTTAGACATATCTGCCCACCTTTTCGGGAAATACAGACGCGACGATTTGTTATGTTAATCTGATGAGCTAGCAAGATCTTGGCCCTTGGAGCTTTGTGGATCAGTCATTCTGACCCCTGGTCTACACGATCGAAACAGGTGACCTTGGTTTGACCGGACTATCCAGCAGCCCTTAGACAGTCCGGTCCTGGGGTTAAGTATAAATAGAGACGCTTCTGTAGGTAGCGTTTTAAGTAGTAATGATTATCTATTCTATGCTGTAGACTTATCAGGGTCCTAATACTTCGGGTACGGAACCCTAGAAAGTATTTGAATGTAAAAACATAAATATAACGCTTGCAAGAATATAACATCTAAATATAAAATTATATTATTTACTAATGATTGGTAATAAATTCTAACAAGTAGTTTCAACTCGCAGGTACGTACGATGTGTGAACTTATGTTTTTCTTCTTTTTTCTTTTTCACTATCAGGTAATTTTTTTTATATGTCATTGTATTAAGGGCATGACAAGTGTCTGAGCTCATACAAGGAAGTATGGATTTTTTGACTACTTTACAATTTTTACCACCTGCGTATGGAAAACGTCCTAAGCATTTTCTTATATATGTACCTACTCGTTACAAATACTACAATTTACCTACTAACCATCAACTTGTGCTATGACTAGCAATCCATACTAAATTAAGGGCCTTACTTTAAATACTTAAAATTGCTGTTTAAATTAATAAACGTCATTTAATTTATACGCAATGCAAAAATAAAGAGATTAGCGAGATTACCTTATTGTATAAATAAAATTATGAAATAAGTATGTTATTATAACCGTACGAAAGAGTTTTCGCCTTAGGTTTTCGCTTAAATATATAATCGACATTACAACTTTTATTTAGAGGTAGAGCCACGCGCTCGCGCTGGTAACGGCTCGCGGTGTGAAGAATCAGTGGATTCGACTGTCAAGGGCAAGGCCGATCCTCCTCCGGTCGTCGAACCTCCGCAGAATACGCAGCAGTTACTACTTGGTATTTAGGGAGGAAACGAATCAAGCGCGTCGGTCGGCTGCGCAAGCGCGTCACGTGACGATTGTGAGTCTTCGTTGTGAGCCGACTGTACTTACCTTACCTCAAAGAACGTTATAAATTCTTCCACGAGACTACTCATTCCCGTTCTTTGAGGCAGTCGACCCATCTCTTGCTTGTTACCCCAAAGCATGCTAGCATCTTCTATGAGGATTCGTTTTCTGTGAAAGCCATTTATGGAATTCCCTTCCGGTCGTTGTCAGGCAATCGCAGTCACTGAATATTTTAAGCGTCATGTGAAGGAACACTATCTATCACAGTGTTAAGTTGTACTCTGCTGGAAGATATTGAAGTTACCTTTAATTTGTTAGATACTTTATAAATATCTATATCTACGTTCGTTATTGTATCATTTGTCATGTGTGTTTGCAATAAATTTGTACTGTTATTATGTATTTATTCATGTATCTATTTGTATTGTGTATTATGTATTACTTATTTATTTAAGTAGTAATTTGATATATATATATATATATAAGTGAATGTATATATGTATATATACATGTAGATTATATTTATTTATTTATAATATTTGTATGTATTTGTTTATGTCATTAAAAAAACAAACATCTATAATATTTACATATGTACAAAACTTAAAATTAATATTTAAACTATATACTAAAAACTACTTATTTACATATAGATTATATTTATATTTTAATAATTTAAAAGTGTTTGTAGCATCTCCCGTCTTTATTCATGAGGATATTCTTCCTTATGGTTGCCTGGAAGAGATCGCTTTTAGCGATAAGGCCGCCAATTGTGGCACTAGCTCATAAGGTTCTTGTATCTTTCTCTATTGTATTTTTTTGGTGTGCACAATAAAGAGTTTCTATCTATCTATCTATCTTACAGGCTGAGGAAGAACTATTCCTCCAATCTGTTCCGTCTGTAATAAATTAGACGACGTATAACACATTATAATGGAGTGTGCTCGGAACGAATCCATTAGAAGTATAGTTATACCAACGGGCGACAGGTCAACATGTGGGCTACTGTAACAGTGTTCTGGCCGAGCCTCTTACAGATTCGGCCAGAAGGCTTTACAGGCTAGCAAATAGACATTGAGCTTTTAATTACATAAATGTAATGTTTTGTTACCAGGGCAGCATGTTCGCATCAGCGACAAAGCCCTTTATTTAAGAATAAATAAAAGAACTGAAGAAACTCTTCATCTTAGCACAAGCACGGTTGGATTTAGTATACAATGTGTAACAAAAAGGTTCAACAATACTGCAAAGGTATGTAAGTAAAGTACTCATCATTATGATAAATTTTTACTATAGAAGCAACCATTAATTCGCGAAAAAAAAACAACTGTTCCTTACAAAAAGTTAATTGGCCTTGGACAAAATGTATGGAACAGCTGTTTTTATTTCGTGATTTCAGGGTTGGCACCATAGTAAAAGATGTTCATAATGATGAGTAAATGCACACCCTTCAGTATTGTCGAACCTTTTTGTTACACTTTGTATAACTACATTTATAATTATACTAAAACGCATTGACATACATAGTAGAAATCATTGCTAAAATAAAATGTTGGTACTATATGTAGTATGAAGCCGTGGTAGTCTGGGCTTCAAATCTCGGGCCCGTATCAATGTGCTCTTTGGAGTATATGCAAGGGAATCATTGTGAGGAAGCCTGCACGTCCGGAGAAGAAATACAATGGCATTTATGAATCCATCAATCCGCAACTGGGTCTGGATGGTTGATTTATGTATAGCCCAATCGCCTTTATCGTGGGTAGGCCGCCTATATCCAGCAATGAACTCTACTAAAAGGCTGGTAGTGCTGTTTGTGTTAGTGCTATCAATCAGTTTTATACTTCGACCTACCTAGTCAGACATTCCATGTCAAAAGATCATTATCATCAGCCCGAGTCTAATAAAAGATAGAAAAGAAAAGAAAAATAATTTATTTTGTAACATCATTAACGTAGGTACTAATATAACTAAGTATAGTTAATTACCAATAAAATTAAATTAAAAGTGATCTCACAATAAGACTAAAACCATTAAATTGTCCAAAAAAAAAACAACAAAATGTATGAGATTGACAGTTGAGTATGGCCGCACCGACGATGCGCCACCTAGTTGAAAAAAATCAGTGTGGACCCCATTGGAGTATTTGTGATGACATGATGACTTCGGTATGTGATTACACAATCTGTTACACAAAGAAAGGGCTTCAATAAGCGGAAACATTCAGAGATGGTAAAATTATGAGTGTGCAAAATACAATCATGCATGCTTGACCGATGACACGTGCATTATTGGAAAACTGAATTAAAACCATAACTTCAAATACAACGAATGATAAAATTACTTTTATATTTGTACGGCTATACATTTGTCAGAACTACATATAGTAGCATATCGCTGAGTAGGTACCTATATATACTTATCACGAATTTGGTTAGTCAACGGTCGTATTATGGTATCATCATCATTATTTTGTAATTTTCTACTTCGTCAACAATGTTTGACATAAATGGATAAAAATGCGGTCACAGAGTTATAGGTATGGATAAAAAGTAAGATCGCAGAAGAACGAAAAAGCGACATCGCCTAATGTCGAATATCCGCAATACCCGAACAAAGTTTTCATTTTACACTGGTAAACAGTGGAATGCGCGCCCGAGTGGGTTTTCCCGATAGGTACAACTACATAATGTCTAAGTCTCGAGAGAATCGAGTTGTTCTCGAGAAGCATAATTATTCCACCGTAGACTGACACCAGGTCAGGCAAGGCAAGATGGCTGTCAAACGCATATTATCTAATAATTAATTTAAATCGTTTTTTTACTATTATGTTATGATCACCAGAAAAATACGTTTCTGTGCCGTATAGGCGTATACGTTCTAGTCTGTCTAGATAGTGAACCTGCTGGGCTATCATGTAACTTTTTGGGATCGCGATTCGGATACGAGTTGTCAAAAATTTACACTTGTCACTGTCACTGCCAAAACTCATTTGACCCTGCAGGGCAGGACGAAACGCCAAAAGACCGACGGATTTGCTTAACTTAATTAAGGAAATCAATGCATTCGTTCGATAACGATAGCGAGAGAAATCCCTCCGTGATACCGTGAAGCTGTGACAGTGACAAGTGACAATTATGACAAATCGCGATCTGAATCGTGATCCCGAACAGTTACATGATTAGCCTGCTGTTCAGGAACGTAATTTAACTGAGAAGTGTCCATCTCATCCATTGAGAATACCAAATGGTTTGTTTTTGTGTGATTTTCATGCGAGTTTGAAATCTCGAAATCGACATAAATATCTAATGTTTGAGAATAGGCTCCCAGGGCCAGGTCTCTTCAACGCCGTCTATCGGATTTTTAGAAACTTTTTTTTTAAATTGGCTGTGGAAAATCTTCCATTACCACATTCATCCTTCATTATCTGTGTCACCATGCTATATACACGAGTATAGGGTAGATGACTGATGTTTATATCGTTGAATCCAATAGCTTTGATGAAGAATTTAAATAAATATAGTATGTTTATTGAAAAATTTATCTAAACCGATTAGTAAAGTTCTAATATATAAGCGTTTAAAGTTTTTGGCAGGGACAACTTTGTCCCTTTCCCACAAAAAAAAATGTCAGAATATAATTTATATGGCGTACAGAGAAGTGACGTCACGATTTGTTGTTTCGCCTCTCTGTAGAGCATGATATTAAAATGCTTATAAGCTTATTTTTAGTCAGATTTTCATTTTCTTTTCATTAATCAGCTATATTTATGGGCCACATTTTAATAGGACAATGAAAAAAACAGTCATCTAGCCTATTACAGGACATTCTGAATTTTATTTCCATTTTGCTCGTAAGATTGTCAATGTAACTTGTCAAATTCAGCTTTCACTTCGAATTATTCAACCTTAATGCTACTGATTTAAGGATTAATTTTGTGTTATGTTCCTAATTGTAAGTAGTTGCAAGTTGGTTGTCGCCAAGGAGCTGATATAATTTTTACTTTGGAGATGGCAGATTGATGATGAGTAGGCTTTTCCCTGTATTTATCGAAACATTTCTCTCTTACAACAACAATTTAGTAATCAAAGATTTCGAAACACTGTTTTAAACTTTGTTAGACATATTTTGTACAGCTCTAATCACTGTTCACAGTTACTTATGCCGAATGCCACCTCCTCTTTATACCATAGCCTTGGTTGCGATACGCGGAAGCCACTGTGGGAACACGTGTGATCATTAGCTGTTCCAGGGAAACCTCCGATGGGAACAGCAATTATGGCAGTCACAGCACTGCGGGACTAGCTAAGTACTGGCAACTAATTTACTGTCACTCTTCTAATGACTGACAGGCACGCAGGGGCACGTCCGTTGTCCTGTCTCTGATTTTTACACGACGATGCATAAATGGTTATGGTGTTATATAAGTCTATAAGTACTTACATAATATTATGTAACCTTATACAATGTGTCACAAAAAGGTATCTATGTATGTACTCATCATTATGAACAACTTAATCTATGGGGCCAAACCCGAAATCGCGTAAAAAAATACCTGTTCCATAAATTTTGTCCAAGGTCAATGCACTTGGAACAGCAGATTTTTTTTCGCTATTTTAAGATAGCCCTCATAGTAAGAGTTGTTCATAATGATGAGTACATACATTCAGTATTGTTGAACCTTTTTGTTACACATTGTATCTATCTTCTAATAATAAAAGGCTCTGTCCTGACTGACTGACTGACTGACAGACAACGCACAGCCCAGTTGGTAGAGTCGGTCGAGTCGATAGAGCCGGTCGAGTCGGTAGAGTCGGTAGAGTCGGTAGAGTCGGTAGAGTCGGTAGAGTCGGTAGAGTCGGTAGAGTCAATAGAGTCGGTAGAGTCGGTAGAATCAGTAGAGTCAGTTTTTCTTCTGCCTTCTTTACTTTACTGTTTTTTCTAGTTTTCTTTGTGATAGTAAAGTCGGGCTCACACTAAGAGTGCAGAGAAATGTTATCGTGTTTTAGTACTACGGAACCCACGGCGCGAGAATCCGAGTGGCATTTGACCGGTATATTCTATCTTTTTTTAATACAGTCCTGCGCCGCACTGTACTGCGCTTGTCACCCTGAGATATCAGATGTTAAATCTCTTCATACCCAGTTATTTCTCTGGTAACATTGCCCTTCAAACCGGAACACATTAATTTTTGCACACTACTGCTAGGCGGTTGAATAACTGGCAAAGGTGTGGTACTTCCCCAGGCGGACTCTGCAGTAGAGTCCTACCACTACTGAAATCTACTAATATCTATTTTCAGCATCATCTTAAAAAATATACAGCAAACGTTTTGACTGTTTTTTTTACTGACGTCTTGTTTATTTCAAAACAAGACGTGCATTTACCGAGGTTTACTTTGTTGACCAAAGAGGAAAAAAATATATTCATAATACCTAATGGGTTACTTTATACACAAGCGTAATAACAGCAAATTATGTTTTAAATAACTATTTTCATCAATGTAACCAACAAACCAATCAAGAAGTTTGGTTTTCCTTATTCCAAACACTACAAGACACACAATAGAGTACAATTTATAGTGATTGATAACACTATGTGGCTTTTATCGCAGACTATAGGAATGAAGAGAAGGACAACTGATAAGATTTTAGTCTCGCTTGGATTTCGCAAGTTGATGATTGTGTGTGCATTATGCACACACATCACACATCACATACATTAGTGGTTCTGAATTCACATGTTATGTATGGGCTTTAGGTTTAAATAATAACAATTAGAACCTTGAGTAGGGGAGGGGGGCCCGAAGCGGGCACCTTAAGAGAAAGTTAACTTTTAGCAAAAAATTGATTTTCTTTCAACATTTTATAAAACCAGGAATTACATTTTATAGTTTAACGTTGCATAGTCAAATTTACCATAAATTATGAATAGAAAAATTGCGGAGAGTAAAAATACAACCCTCGCCCGTGACCGCTTTTCCCGAGGAGAGGCCTAAAGCGGGCATACTTAAAATCATAACTTAAACGGTATGAAAAACGTGTAATTACGTGAACGTTTGTAAACGTGTTATTGTAGTTTTTTAGTAAGAGGCTAAAAATTAAATAGTGGTTATTTATATGTTATTGTTTATTAATAAACGTACTAAAATCACAATAAATTCTCTTAATTCTTTACTCATTTAATAATAACTAGGAGCCAGTCCATAAAATAAAACGTCCATGTTGAAGACATATTCTAATAACTCTTCTATTTACTCAGAAGGAAAAAACTAGAGTAGGTAGGTATATCGTTTTAGCTTCTTTTTAACCGATCCTGATAGAAAATGTCTTTGGAGAGTAGACCTTGGATTCCCATACTTCACAATTCAAACACGGGGAAAGTGGGCATGCCCGCTATGCCCAGACCGCTTTGCCCTTTTGGACGGTTATTTTTCATATCCAAATTCTAACCTTTAATCATTGGATCATAGTCAAGCAAATAAAATCAAAACACCACCAGAAAGGTACAAAGCAACATGCGCAATTTAAAATTAATACTTCTGACACCCAAAAATGGAAAACATTACCTTACATTTTTTTTCAAGAAGTACCGAATAAAAATTACATCACGTAGAGCGCGTGCGTGTCGTCTTACGCGGACCGGGATGATTGCCGCAGGAAGCGCATGGTGGGGGGCTTGTTCACGTGCCAATGTGCCGCAATAGCTTAAGCAATTTCGACTTTTTTGGAGGGTGCCCCTCTCCCCTATATAACTCAACTAATTAAAGAAAGGCAGTAGAGTTTTAGTACCACTAGCTATCTACCACGCTCATTATGAAAACCTGTCGCTGAACACCTAACGGCAACCTTATTTGAGATCCAGAGAAGGTGTTTTTACCATTTATGACCATATCGCCACTTGTTCACGGTCTGCCAATGAACATGGTGCATGCAACTGCGCCGAAATATCGGGAGCTAATTTCACAATATAATCATGGTAAATATCCTGTAATCTTTTTTTACTGGGCTTATAAGCCTTTATTAACTACAACAAACTACAAAGACTACTTATACTAACTAGCCTACTACTCAAAACAACAAAAGGATTGTATCCAGACCGATGCAAGTCTAAAGACAATCCATATAATAATAATAGAAATGTAATTAACATTGATTTGTATAAAATAAGAACAGCACCATCTCTCGGGGTAAACATTCGAGATTTTGGCTAAGTTTTCTCTCTGTTCCTATTCTGTGCTTTTATAGAGTCAAAATGACGCAACCAGTCGGTGGAAGTTGAATTGTTTCGTTTTACAATGATTGCAGTTTACAGTGCTATAAAGAGCATAAACTTGGATGGCGGTAAAGTGGCCGACATGTCGTGCTATAACATGGACTATTCTGCTAACATATTCGTTTTATGAACTTGAGTAGTTTTATTTTCGTTTTATGAATAATAATAGGATTTTTGCATGTTAGCTACGCTATTTTTATGTTCGTTATCATGTAGGTACTGAATTATACACCTAATAACGAATACTATAGGCTATTTGACTCTATTGAAAATATGTTACAAATTGATATAATCCTAATAAATTGCAGCGTAAAAAAGCATATCTATTTATTTTTAGACTAAAATAAGTTTATTTTCTGCATAAAAAACAAATATAAAATGTATTTATTTTGAAGTTTGGTCACGTGATGCGAAACACTGTGATTGGTGGCAACTTTTGTGACGTCACACCGAAGTAAACACGAGATTTAACGAGCATTTTCATCACGATTACAGTGAAATTGAGTGAAATAAAGCTATTTTCAAGTGAGTTACCACAGATATTTCTTACACAAACCCCTTCTTTTACTAGATCTATGCCTTGATCGCTTTCTTTCTCTTGTTGTTTACTTTCGTGTGACGTCAGATACGTCACGTGATCCAAATCGCGTTATGGCGCGTTTTTTTCTCATTCAAACTTTCACATCGATTTTTACCGAAAATACGACAGATCTCAAGGAAATATTGATGTAGTGTGCATTAAATATAGTAAGATATGATTTCAAACAATTTCCCAATAGTAGTCAGATACCCTGTACTACGTGTAGGTGTATATACAGGTATACTATAATCCTACACTACACACAGTATACGCATACACACAGTATAGTGTATATTTTCGTATACTGTGTGTAGTGTGTATAGTCGCTGTCGTATTTTTTTCTATATTCCTTTGTTATTTTCTTTCCGCCTTCGTTTATTGTAAGTTATTCTATCAGCTATCAGCAGGCCTAACATGCGCACCGCGAGAAAATTTTGTCGTGTCTTTATGTCGTGCGAAAACGAGACAAACTTATACAGATTCGTAGCCTTGTCCTGTTTTGTAGAATCGAGAAAATTTTCTCGCGGTGCGCATGTTAGGCGCTCTGGTTTACATATTACAGGCTTTGCTAAGTTTGGGGCTTGATGGCGCTGTGTGAATAATTTCCACCGATATTTATTTATTTATTTTATTTATCTGACTACCATTATTTTAGTGAGTGCGTTGATGTCTTTTCTTGCCAGATTAGATCCCACATCACATCATCAGCCAGAAGGCGGTCCCTCTAATGGTTTGGGGGGGACGACGACAGGGGGCGGGGGTTGCCATAAGAATCTACTTTAAAGATAACATAATACGCTTTTAAAATAAATAAAATTTAAATAAAATATATAACCGTCTTCAACTTCGAATAATTGGAAGACATCTTCATATTTTCTAGTAATTTTAATTTAAAACCATACTACTGAACCGATGTCGATATAATTTATATGGGGCCACCTCTAAAGTATTACCTACCAAACAAAAAAATAATCATCAATATCGGTTCATAATTGGCGGAGTAAGCGCGTAACATAAATACCAAAAAATAAAAATAAAACAGTCGAATTAAGAACCTCCTTTTTTGAAGTCGGTTGTAAATCTACTAAAATGAATTTTTTTGTATATTTTTTGTTTTTTTTTTACCACTCGGTCACAATTCACGATCTTTAGAAAATTTATCCAGCCCTGGCGCCAACGAAACATATGTATCTCCAGATTTTTTTTGTTATATACATCAATAATCAGGTTTTTGATTTGCACCGGTCTGGGTCACAGATGACCTTTCTTCTTCTTATAATAGATATGATAGCTCTTGTGTAAATGTACATTTCCCTATGTATTGTTTTAGTAATGTAGCAAGTTCGTAGACGAGGCGCGCGTTGAAGTCTTTTGAACGAAAACAGTTTCATCATCATCATCATCAGCCCGGAGACATCCACTGCTGAACGAAGGCCTCCCCCTTAGACCGCCACACTGTACGACAAACTGCCATTTGCATCCACCGGTTACCCGCGACTTTTTCAATGTCGTCGGTCCACCTAGTGGGAGGCCTCCCTACGCTGCGTCTTCCGGTTCGCGGTCGCCACTCAAGAACCTTTCTTCCCCATCGGTTGTCAGTTCTTTGAGGGATGTGGCCTGCCCATTGCCACATCAACTTGCAAACCCTGCGAGCTATGTCGGTGACTATGGCTCTTTTGCGAATATCCTCGTTCCGGATGTTTTTGAAAATAGTTAAGTGCTACGGAAAGTGATGCAAGTGCCAGTTTATTGTTCGGAAGGATTTTTTTTGTCATCCATCGGAAAACGACCATCAACTACTTTTTTGTGGTTGACAGGCTAGACGCTTGACCATAGCTTATTTGATGTTAAGGGGGCGACTAATGCCAAAAGTAAGTAAAAGGTGTATTTTTAAACACATAGTTTAATGATAAAAAACGTAAATATTCAGATAAAAAAAATACTACAGGTAGGGGAAAAACCTAAAGAAACCGAGTAACCAAATAGAATTTTGGAAAATAATCTGGTTTATTTAAAAAAAAATACAAATTACCTACAAAAAGAAACTGTTTTAATTCAAATGCTCTAAATTATCAGCGACAACACCACATTATTTTTTACGAATTACATAGCCAAACTAATGTTTTAGCACAGTAGCCGTTTATTTTTTTAATTTCATGCCTACATTTTGAATAATTAAATAAAATCCCACCTAAATTGCTCAAACCCATCATCATCATCAATTGTATCATGCGATTTTCGACTCTAAACCAATGCAAGACGCGCAGGTGAGATCTGTTATTTTTCTGGCATTAGTCGCACTCTTAAGTTACGATGTGGACGAAGATAGTAAGATGCCTAGCTTGGAATGGAAACTGACTCTCAAGTGAAGCTGCTAGAACCTACAATTAGGTGCTTGGCAACAGATTTCATACAAATCTCTTAGCTAGTTGATATTCAAAGCTAAGCTTTGGCTCCACCGGTGGAGCCTTGCGGTGGATAGTGGCCGGAAGCAAGCTAACGGCTCATCCCGGCTTCGCACAGGTGAATTCTATATATTAACCTTATGGGAAAAACTCAAAAAATAAGCATTATATAGTATATAGATAGATAGGTACTTATAGTAATAAAATTAAGTATAGGTAATTATAATGATTTAAGGGCCTGGCGGTATGTCCTTAAACTGCAACTAGAACCACCGGAGGACGAGCAGCAGCGTCCTCTTGGTTAACGGTGGTGAGCATTCTGCGATCCCCAAGCCGCCTGCCAAGCCTGGGGATTATGGCAACACCCCTCTATTAAGGGGGAAGCCTTCGTCCAGCAGTGGACGTTTTATGGCTGATGACGAAGTATAATGATTACTGATAATACTAATACTATTAGTAATATTATGAGTAGGTAACTGCCTCCTATGGAAGACCCCAGAACTCTTGAAAAAACTTTAAATGAGCATGGACACCACGCTGAACTTTCTTAGAAAGTATTCATCATCATCATAATCAGATATCACAATCAGTATAGCATATCTAATATAGTCCACAGGTGGACATTGACCTCTCCCAAAGCACACCACTAAAAGCCCAGTCTTCCGCTTCTAATCACTGTCAGCTTTCCTACATGTATCTCAGTAGAGTCCTACCACTGCTTTTTGTAGTGGTAGGACTCTTCTGCAGAGTTCGCCTGGGGAAGTACCACACTTTTGCCAGTTATTCAAACGCCAAGCACTAGTGTGCAAGAATTACTGTGTTCCAGTTTGAAGGGCAATGTTACCAGATAAATTACTGGGTATGAAGAGATTTAACATCTAATATCTCAGGGTGACGAGCGCAGTGCAGTGCGGCGCAGGATTGTGTTCGCAAGTTCACAATTCTGGCACTGCTACTGGTAGTGGCAGGCGTGACGCTTACCACCAGGCGAACGTCTTGCTCGTCTCGTCACTTGATTGTATATATTAAAAAAAACGTCACTCCATCTAGTCTCAGGACATCCTGCGCTGATTTCCAATTTCAATAATCATAGTCTTGAGAAACTATTATTCCGCTTGTTTATAATACTGCCCTATTGAAGGGGTGTAAGAAGACTAGCGAGGGCTGCGCGGGCGCAAGATGGCCGCCCGGGTTAGCGACCCCGTGACTCACCGCGAAGGCTTGCTACGACGAATTTTAGAACTCCATAAAAGCCTTATATTTAAGTGCTTGAAGGAAGAAAAAACTTAAACTGGTTATTTAACGATGCAGATATGGTTTTATATTATAACAACCTTGGAGACATGCGGTAGCTGTTAATTAGATGTTGCAAGATTTAAAATTAAAGCACTACTTTTATCTTTAATTGCGTGTACCTACCGCAGACGCAAAATAAAATACTTAGCGCTGTAGTATCAAGATCTAAGTTATTGAGCATAGCTATACCTTTCAGACGATTAGGGTCTAACATCGTACACAGGTATAATTTATTTTACTATAATATATTTTCTCGTCTGTGACGTAGGAAAAACTAACGCGCCATATCGCGCCAATATAGCAAAACATAGAAAAAAAGACAACGAAGGAAAAAAAACATGGAAGGTCTCTCTTATCTAAAACCATATTTATATGTATACGCTCATGTCTCGCGATTTTTATAATATCGTCGACCAAAGCTGGAGCTCTACGCTTTAACTAAATATGTTTACGAAAAATTGCAATCTGCGAATTAGCTGAGAATAACGTTACAGGGATTCAGAAAAATATCATTTAGAGTCAAATGTTTTCTACTAGAAAAAAAATTAAAAAAGTGTTCTTTACCTAAAAATGTGCTAGTCTGTTCTGTCCCGTGTTGTGTATGAAATTATGAATATTCTTGCAACAAAACAACATAATAAATCATCTCACAGAAAAAAAAACAACGAAATTCAATGAATTATATATAAATGATATTATATAAATATTAAAAATGGCGTTAGGTACGACACGAACGAAATAGCGTCGCGCCGTATTTTAAGCTGTAAGCTCTCAGGTACAAAGTCTAGAATTCGTTGTAGGTGCACCGCCTGACACAAGCTACGCCCGATTTACTACGACTGTACACTGTATACTCTTGATATTATGTCCAAAGGCACGTAACAGCGGCGTTCACTCGCCCCCTTCCCTTTCTCCCCTTCCCCAGCCTTCCTTCCAACCATCTCCGGTTTTAGAAGCCTTGACGAATCGACCTCGTGCCGTGACGATAGCCATCCATCGAGGCATTGCGCTCTAATAATAGACGTCATGATAAATAACGATTTTTTCTCCATTGGAAATTAGTGATTAATAAAATTAATTACTGGATAATTGTTATAGGTTATGTTCTGAGTTTCTAAAGGGCCTCTCAAGTGGTAGTTTGATATCTGTCTTTCTAGTTCATAATGTTAGCTACATTATTTAGGTACTAGGTATCATACCTAGCTAAGGTATGATGCACCGGTTATCTATATCTCCATACCACATCGTTTGTGTCACTGTGAGAGAAGTGAATATAACGGAAATGTGACGGGCCGCGCTAGCCGGCATTAAGTGTAAATGCGCTTATTGACAATTCTACAATATACATGTTTTTTAACTGAGAATACTCAAAAAGTCAATTTAAATAGACGCGTAGGAAACCAAACCACATTGCATCGTAATTAGATCAATTTTAATCTGTTGCAAAATGGCATTTCGAGCGTTTTATTTCAAATGCGCGACCAATGATTGGCATTTTTTCGTCGTAGTTTCTATACAATTATGTGTGAAACTGGCGACAGCGGTTTTCCATACAATTGCTTTACAACATTTTTTTGACGGCCGTTCTACCTAAGAAGTAGGGCTTACACTTTTTTGTGGTTTGTGTCCCTCTACTCCTTATCGAAACAGTGCTGGTATCATGAAGGCATTCCATGTGGTAACAATCTTCTAAACCGCTCTAGCTTATGCTCTCAAAAACTCTATCAACACTATAACATTGATGACAGGAAATTGTAGCACCATGTTCATAAAAACCATCTATGGTAGGTAATATAAGGAAAACGCTTTTATTTAAAGACTTTATTTCAAAGGAATAAGGCCTAACGAAGCGCCTTGCAAACTAATCTTGGATCTAAGTACCTCTATGTCTATGTTTATTCTCACTAGTTGGTAGTTTGCATCCTGTCTCAGATAGATAGGCGGATGGCCTCAAGAGTGCAAGAAACTGTTATTGATTGATTTCCGTAGGAAATCAATTCTAATCGATATCGGGGACAGATGGCTAGTACAATAGCTTACAATAACGGTACCTTTGTTTAGGAGCGTGTCAACAGGTTCGTGGTAGTTTTTACTGTGACCGAGATACGATATGAAAGAATCGAAAGCAAAAATTATTATTGGATGAAACTGTAAACTAGCTAAGTAGGTAGGTACCTAATATTCAATTTTAGAAATTGTACTCCTCAAATATTTTCAACCGATTTCAAAAAAGGAGATTCTCGACTCTTCGTCACGCATATAAAATTTATCGAAATCTAATTTATTTATCGTTTTGTAGTTTGGTATTAAAATCAAAGTAACTGGAAAAAGATGTCGTCCAGGGGCCTCATTTTTGAATCGAACGCAAAGTAACGCATGCGAAATGACGATATTGAACCTTATACCAAACAATATCGTTCGAAGGTCAGCTCCTTTCGCATGCGCTACGCTTGCGTACGATTCAAAAATAAGGCCCCAGGTCTTAATCGTAATTGAAAAGGGTTCTTTTAGATGATATTAATGATGATGATATAATATAAAAATAAAATAAATACGTACTTGTTTATTTATATGTACACGTATGTAGAATAATAATAATATATACGCGCTGAATCAGCTTAAATTTATACCAATTGCAATTTTGACGTTTCATCACTGAATTATATTATGCAAACTATATACTCGTACAGGTAACGGTAACATATTCAAGTACATGTTAATAAACTGTGACCCGATTTCACTACATGAGTCACCATTACTTGGATAAAACATGAATTAGGCAATTCAGCATAAAATGTATATAGCTAAACTAGATTTAAAGTGGATGTAATCTGAATGCAATTACGAACCACTCCAATTATGTTTAACGTGGGAAATTAATGAAATAACTGCCTATGGTAAATATAGAGAGATATGGGGGAGAAACTGCGGGTCTGATCGATACGGTCAGGAAAAGTGAACCGATGGGTACGTCCTTGTTGTGAGTAGGTATAATATTACTAGCTGCCCCTCGCGGTGATGAAAAAAAAGTGATGAGGATGATGATAACAAGTAAAACACTGTTTTAAACTATCACGGTCGTTCACTACAGTACTATTATTATTTACGGGGCTCATTTCACAACATAATCACGGTAAATATCCCGTAAATAATATAGAATTGTAGTGATAATAACATAGTACGCTTTTATAAAAAAATACAACCGACTTCAACTTTGAATACCTGGATGACTGGAATTTTGATTTAAAAACCAAACTACTGAACCCATTTCGATAAAATTTATATGGGACCACCTCTGAAGTATAACCTACCAAACAAAAAAAAAATTAAAAATGTTGGCGGAGTAATCCCGTAATATACATTAAAAAAAACATACAGTCGAATAGAGAACCTCCTTTTTTTAAGTCGGTTGAAAAGTAGCCTAATGTTATTCCGTAAAATAAGCTATCTCCATTCCGAGTTCCATTCAAACCTGCTCAGCCATTTTAGCGTGAAGAGGTAACAAACATATGTACACCGACAAACTTTCGCATCTATAATAGTGTGATTAGTGTGATTCTTTGCCATCACCACGGTAAGAGCACTATCCTTCTATGTAGGTATGTATGATATTCAGTGAATATCATAGATATGTATGATATTCAGTTTTGATTTGTTTTGGAGTGTGATACTTATTTAAGATTTAAAAAATTATAATAATATAGGTATACCGTGAAAGATCAGGTTCAGGTGGTGTGTGTATTTTGTAGTGATAGGGCCAGTGAGTTGAAATAAAGGTAAGGCTCTACTGCAGAGTTCACCTGAGGAAGTACACACCTTTGCCAGTTATTCAGTGTGCAAACATTTGCCTATATCCAAAGATAATATAGGTAATACTATATTAGACTAACTATATCCATCAGTAGACTAATGTAGGCTGACGATGATGTTATTTCGCACAGCGAAGGTGTTAAAATGTTTAAAGTGCCAACGAAGAGAGCCAAGCACACGTAATGCGTCAAAGCATCAAAGCTCTATAATATCGATCACTGTTAGAATTATATTCAAGAACTAGTTTCATCCAGGCATCCAAACGCAGCGGTCTACGTACCCAATAACTTAATCGGTATGTTCACGGTTTAACGTCTAACTTGTATGGCAATCTGTTTGTTCCTACGCGTCCTTATGCTGCGTTGTCGGCACACTTTCGTGTCATGTGAAGCCAATCGGCCGGTTAATGGTAGCACTGTAAACTAAGGGTTTACTGAGACCCTTTTTGGGAGATATATCCCTTCAGTCAAAAATACCTGCGACAAAGAAAACATGAAATTGTAGAACCTATACACCAAGTTTTGTCAAGATTCCTTGAAAAATACCAACATTCATATATTCGGACCCCCACCCACCCAGAATACGTCCACTGCTGGACGAAGGCCTCCCCCGGATAGTTGAAATATTCTGACTACAACTGGCAAAAGCTTTCATCTGACTTTGTTAGCTCGTAAATAAAATGTACTTATCAAACCGCTTCAAACAAGAATAAAGTTCTAAAGTTGTTCGGTGGTATTTTTATAATAAATACTGTAGTACTTTTCTGTAGTACTACTGTACTACAGAAAAAAAATACTACTAAGATAGAAGGTATACCTCGTCATCAGCCGTAAAACGCCCACTGCTGGACAAAGGCCTCCCCATTAATAGAGGGGTGTTGCCATATTCCCCACGCTTGGCAGGCGGCTTGGGGATCGCAGAATGCTCACCACCGTTAATCGAGAGGACGCTGCTGCCTGCGCTCCAGTGGTCCTGGTTGCAGTTTAAGGACATGCTCAAATAGGTATGTATACCTATTTAGGCCAAATTCTGTGAAGCGATTTGTTTTTTTTTATGATGTAAGTAGATGAATCTCTCGAAGGGGTCTTACCAAAAAAAACTTTGGCATTACGTTTCGTTTGTTTATTAACTAGTTTCACCAGTTAACTTAGAAATTAGAATATAGTCAAGGAATAGGGTAGGTGACTGATGTTTATATCGTTGAAACCAATAGCTTTGATGAAGAATTTAAGTAAATATAGTATGTTTATTGAAAGAAAAAAACCGGTTAATAATGTTCTGATATATGAGCGTTTAAAGTTTTTGTTAGAGACAACTCTGTCCCTTTCCCACAAAACAAAAAATGACGTCACGCCTTACTTGTCAGAATAGAATTTATATGGCGTACAGAGAAGTGACGTCACGATTTGCTGTTTCGCCTCTCTGTCTAGCATGATATTAAAATGCTTATAAGTTGCTAATTTTTGATCAGATTTTCATTTTCTTTTCATTAATCAGCTATATTTATGGGCCAAATTATAATAGGACAATAAAAAAAAACAGTCATCTAGCCTATTCTAATAACTTAAATAATTTTGCTCAGACGCATTGTTTAAAATTTGGTTTATTTTAAAGATACGTAATTAACTACTTTCAGACATTATTAATTCGGGTTACTTATCAATGTAAGTATTTTAATACTGAGAAATATATTTTCCTTAAAGTAAACATTTTGATGTAATATCATGAAAAAAAAATTGCTTCATTCAAATACGGGAAAATCCGGGTGTCTATGGAACGTAACCGGAGGCGAATACCACGAACTTATTTTACGAATTCGTACGCACGACGTACCGCATGGTAAGCGAAAACAATAACGGATAACATCGAAAAAAATACTTCGTAGTGTTCGTAGATATACGAGTAAAGATAGCAATGTTGCTGACAAGTACAAGGTGAACAGGATTACCTGTTGCCAGCTTGATCTATATATAGCTAGCGTTAAGATTAGGTTCAAATCGATTTGAACTGGAAGTGCTTTACACCATACTTTTTACTGTTACCAGATTGCTCGTGGTTCTACCGCTTAGACCTACTGGTAGTAGCAGAGGTAATTCAGGTTATCGGCTGGTATACATTTTGGCAACGAAAATTGTCCTTGATACCTTTATTTTAGCAGGACCATGGAAATTTAAATTTGAGAAATAAATCTCTCTAATCAAGGTAAACTAAAATTTCTTGGTCTTACCAGTAGAAATAAGGCAGTAGGACTGTAGGACCACGGGCAATAATATGCGTAGGGACCTCACTTACTTGCGCTTTTTAGGGTTCCGTACCCGAAGGTATACAACGGGACTCTGTTACTGTAAGTCTGTTCGAAATTTGCAAGTTTAAAGGCAATCTAACAGACTTATTATAGAATGTGTGTTGCTATGGCAAATTTGCTGTATAAAATCGTCTCCACAACAGCGTAACAAACAAAATAAAAACAAATAAGAATTCTTAGCTTATGTTCGTTTGAAACTGTAGTGTAGTGTGAGGATGACATCATTACTTGATTGGTTAAGTTCTTGTGTAGGTACTTCAAAGTTTGCACTATAATCACTCCCAGTTTGACGCGTCTACTATTGGTATTACCACAGATAATATACGCACATTATACTAGTAATATTACCGTTTTACGATATGCATAGAGCAAACATAAAAAAACATTGAAAACATAATATTTCATGTATGGAAACCCCCATTCCAGATTCGGCCAGATTGGTGATTGGGATTGGGTTTTTTAAAAGAGTTTTTTTAATTATGTTACTATGTAGTTTGAAAATTATTTCGTAAAATTTATATGACTTTGTCTACAGTTTGAAGTTAAGGTAAAGCGAGGCATCTGTTGGTTTGACTCTCCGTATTTAATTAGAAAACGATTGGTTCCGGTTGTTTTTCGATTAGATTTCGGCTCCGAGTGGGGCAGCCAGCGTGACTTGACGGATTCCTGTCTTCTACAAGAGTACTTATAGACCTTTGTTTGAAGATGAACGCAATATTCTCTAGAGAATGATAGAAAACGTAGGTAATCTTCATAAGTTGTTTCTTGGCTCAGTATTCCATGATCTCTGAAACTTAGGACAAAACATTTATAGCTGTACCAGAAAGATTTGAAAAAAAAATAGGGGTGCTACTTTCTATGAAAACTCTTCAAAATGACGTATAACTTGGCAGCACTGAATAATATTTTGTATTGAAAACTTATAGGTAGTTCCATTTTATTTAATTGCTACTCTTTCTGGTATAGCTTTATTACTAGAACTATATTACTGAGTATTTGTTTTCCAACCTTTATAAGTTATTGGTACCTACGTAATAAGTATTTATAAATACAAATATAAAAAAAAGAAGAATTTACTTAGATTAAATAATAATTATTTTTATTAGTATTTTTTTGTGTTATTAGTTCAGTGTGGCGGTCTAATTGAGGGGGAGGCCTTCGTTCAACAGTGGACGTCTCCGGGCTGATGATGATGATGATGATTATAATAATGAGATTTCGATTAATTATGATCGATAATAGTTTTTTTTTACTTGTGATTTACTCAGTAGGTAACTTAGTAAAGTACCTACCCTACCTAATGCATAATTTAGAACAAGGACTGGAGGTCGGAGGTGACATAATTTTTATATAAAAATATACAATCGTTTCATGTTGCATTTAGGAGAATATTGTACGTTAATTCCTTAATTTTAGCACTCTATTTACTGAATTTCATAGAACTTTCCTCAACAGCTCAGTCAATAGAGACAATACAATGAAGGGCCATTCAATACCGAAGAAAAAATTAACACCTACATTTAATAAAACATTCTATTTTCATCTTACAACGTTGGAATGATCCTATTCAAACGTTAACATAATGGTTCGATAAAGACGGTTGGCGGGCCTATAGCAACTCGACGTGGAGTGAGGACCAAACCGGTTATACGGAAACCCCACGTGCATAACGACTCGCTATAATCATCTGTATTACAGCAACCAGCGCCATCGTTCGTCTTCGTCTATTTTAGTGGACCAAAAACACTGACCATTTCAGTAATATGTCGTAATCTACATGGTTACACTTATATTATGAAGAGGTAAAGCTTGTGATTTCAATGTTAGCCCCATAGTAAAAGTTATTTGTTTTGGTGTGCCCTTAAAACGATGCTTACTGATTAGAACTAACCCTGTATATACACGGTTAGTTCTAATCAAAACAAACAACTTTTACTATGGGGCCAAGATTGAAAAGAACAAAACAGCTGTTCCATACATTTTGCCCAAGGTCGATGAACCTTTTGTATGGAACAGCTGATATTTTTTTCGCGATTTCAAAGCTGTTTATTTTGATGTACAGAATATGCCCTTAAAAGGATGCTAACTGATTAGATCTAACCCTGTATAGTATAGTATAGTATAGTATACGTGCTATAGGCAAAGTTTTATAGAAAATACAAAAATAATAATAATTATGTACGAGTGACAGCGACGCGAGGCGGGCACAGGGATCAACGCACATAAAACTATAGGAAGCAGAAATGTATGGAAAAGCATAGAGCAACGAAAAAGTAGCTTCGTTTTACGCCCAATAAGGGCACTGTTTTAAATTTTCATTCCTTTTTACATGGTATACGTGCCTACAGCAGCAGGCAGCTACAGCGCAGCACTAAGCGCGTGTGTTACTAGGCTAGGAATGTTTAAAAAGTATTTAAGTCTATTTATGAAGATTTTCATAGACTTCAAAAAAGGAGAATGTATGAATGTTTTGTATGAACGTCAAATATGGACCGATTTAAAAAATATATGTTTTTTTTCTTTTTATTTTTTAATTTGAAAGAGTATACTCTCGAGGGGGTCCCATATTTGGGAGCCAATTTGAAGTCGGTTGTTTTTTTTTTAAAGTTACTTGTGGTATTCTTCTTCTCATCAGCCAGAAGACGTCTACTGCTGGACGAAGGCCTCCCCCTTAACAGGGTTGCCATAATCTCCACGTTTGGCAGACGGCTTGGGGGTCGCAGAATGCTCACGACTGTTACATTAGAGGGCTATTAACTTATAAATACTATTAACTTATAATACATTTTTTTTAATGTGACTATGTGCTGTAATTAGGACATAAAACCGAAAATGGTTTAAAAATAGACACTGTTTCGGTATTTAGTTTACGTTTTAAGCTTATAAAAAGTTAAATTTACGTAGGTACTTCTAATGAAATTACATTTGCCAGTTGTACCTTATACTTACCTTAGTTTTTATAATATTTTGTTCACTACAGAGCTTTATAACAATAATAATACTATGCATGATTTTAATGCGTTCAAACCGCAAAGGTATAAAGTTCCAATGCATCGTGAATAGAGACGATGAACTCTAGTGATTACAGAGACATGAAGGTATCCGATTGTCCGACGAACAAAATAACCGCCGGCGTTGATGTATGAATATAAATTGTAAGAGCGCTTACACATTGTCATATTGTACTCGTTAGTAAAGCCGAATTGATAATCAGGCGAAGTAAACCAAACTGAAAGATACAAGTAACTTTAATTAAAAAAAACAACCAACTTCAAGTTAATATGGGACCACCTATGTTCGACAACCTTCGAGAACCTCCTCCTTTTTCAAAGTCGGTTAAAAACTGACATTTCGATTTCGGACAAATTATGATTCCAACTATGAAATTGAAGTGATGTATCTGTTGAGCTTTTTCTTTTCAAAAGAACTAAGTTAAGTTTAAGTTTTAGGACCTGGGTATGTCCTAAAACTGCATCCAGAACCACCGGAGGACGGGCAGCAGCGTCCTCTTAGTTAACGGTGGTAACACTCTGCGATCCCCAAGCCGCCTGCCAAGCGTGGGGATTATGGCAACACCTCCCTTTAAGGGAGAGGCCTTCGTCCAGCAGTGGACGTCTTCCGGCTGTTGATGAAGTTTAAGTTTACTAATTAAGTTTATAATATACTTGTCTAGGAATAGTATAATATTGTATGTTGTTAGATTAATATTAGGACTACATCTAGAAGGGTGAATGTGCTCGTTAGTTTTTTTTTCTTTCTATATTAGTGGCCATCTCAAAATGTTCACCCAGTTAAGTGGCCTAATAAAAAAAATAAAAAAACTATGTATTTATACAGGGTTACGCGTAAATGAAGTACTAAGCCGAAATAATGTCATTGTTCTCATTATTGTGAATAACTTTTACTATGGGTCCGGCTCTGAAATCACAGAACATATCAGCTGTTCCTTAGAAATATGGAATAGCTGTTTTTTTGTGTTTTCAGGGTTGCACTCTTATGTAACACAAGTTATTTACAAAGATGAGTACAATGCGCTCCTTTCGGTTTAGGTCTACTGTCCCGCGTAACCCACATAACTTGTATAAAAAACTAAATATACGGATCACGATGGACAGAAGTTATCGCCTTTTAAGCTGGGTTATATTCAAAATATTTAATTTTAGAAATATTAAAATGTAGTTTTTTTTTTTTAAATATTATATTGATAACTTGCATGTTTTAAAAAAATCGTCTATCTTCTGTCAGCCCGACCTATTGACTTATATGCTCTGAATCGTAATAGCTGTGGTAATCGAAGAAACGTTCCAAGTAAGGGCGTTCACAGCACGTTAGATTTACGAAGCAATAAAAAGAAAGACCAACTTATAACCCCGACGCACTGTCTCGTCAAGTCGGAGAGGTCAGTGTATATTTTGAGGCCCGCGATCTACAACCGTATACCAGCTTCCATTCGGGATGCTCCTTCCATCGGGTCCTTCAAAACCAAGCCCAGAGCGTGGTTACAAGAGAATTTGTTTTATGACTTTGAAGCTTATTTTTTAGCTTTTTTTAATAAGAGATAATTAACGTATTTTATAATTATTATTTCATTTTATTAAGTGATTATTTATGGGACATATTTAATGAAATTTGACGTGTAACTTTGGTGTTATCAATAAACTATTTGTATTTGTAATAGGTAGGTTTAAATTGTGACACATAACCATACGTAACTGTCGCGTGAGGACGCGGGTTCAAATCCCAGGCCCATATAAGCTTTTTGTAGTTTATTAGGGATTTTCATACCATACCTTTTCAGAGAAAGAAAATATCGTGACAACTGCATACGTCCTGACTTAAAATTCAATGACGTATATGCGTTTGGCTCGGCCAATTTTATTATTCATAAAAATATGATATCTAGTGTGAATGCGCCATTAGTTCAGCGTTTGGATTTGTCGTCACGGTGGACGACTGGCATTTGTAATTGATGTGATAATTACCAGCCATAACAATGGTTAATGGCTATTAACGGATAGTAAACTTATTATTCATTTGGGCATGGATTTGATAAATTGAAAAAAAAACTTTGCAGTTAGATTGGTACCTGAATCCATTATGATTTATATCCTAAGTAAAACATAAACTTGCTCAAATGATTGATTTTGCCTGTATTAAGAATGTACTGCTTTCTAACTATCTAGTGTATTAATTAATTCAACTATTTAAAAAAAAAAAAAAAAAAAAATTCAACTAGATTTAAACGCAACCGTCGTGGGTCCTGCGATACAGGTTTGTCTAGTGCAGGACTCTCAAGCACTCTGTTAACCTTATTAAATCGTTTATTTAATACATTTTAAGCCATTGCCTAGACTTATTTTAGTTAATTAAGGTTACATTTGGTTTGCTTTTTGGTAAATAAACTATTTTCTACTTTTTCTATTTTTTTTCTAATTACTGTAGTGTATCAAACTATCAATATGTGTTTAACTTGTAACCAAAAGGTTCAACAATACTGAAGGGTATGTATGTACTCATCATTATGAACAACTTTTATTATGGTGCCAACACTGAAATCGAGAAAAAAAAATCAGCTGATCCAAACATTTTGTCCAAGGCCAATGAACGTTTTGTATGGAACAACTGATTTTTTATCGCGATTTCAGGTTTGGCCCCATAGTAAAAGTTGTTCATAATAATTAGTACATACATACCCCTCAGTATTGTTGAACCTTTTTGTTACAACTTGTATAATTATAAAAGAAAGATTAGTTTTTTTTTTTATTAGTTTAAAACAGTGTTTTTATAATTATGTTTCATTATGTTCATCTACATATGGTCTAGTGTATTCTGCTGTAGAACTATTTCTAATTGAAACTTCAAGATCATATTATTATCTAATCAATTATTCTAGGATGCAAGAAGCAGAGAATCTGTGGTACTATTGTTGCTTTTATTATATAACAGTAACTGTAATGTAATGTATTATTCGAGTTTTCCAAACCCATCAAATCAACAATTCAATTTGAATTTCAGCTTTTATATTAAAGTCTCATGTCTAATATAATAAAAGGCTCTGTCCTGACTGACTGACTGACTGACTGACTGACTGACTGACTGACAGACAACGCACAGCCCAAACCGCTGGTCGTACAGACTTGATATTTGGAGGGTGTATTCGTCTCGACGCGGAGGGGTGTACTAAGAAAGGATTTTTCGAAATTCGTCCCCCAAGGGGGGGAAGTTTGTATGAAAGTCCTTTGTTTTTGGACTTTTAGTTACGAAAATTTGGATTTGGATAGTTCAATCAAAATAAAAAATGCTGTATTCAAAATTTTTTCGACAGGGGCGATTTAAGGGGGGGTAAGGGGGGGCGGGGTGTAAATTTGTATGGAAAGTTGAAGTTATAGTGATGAAAATGTATGTTTGGGTAGTTCATTCAAAGGAAGGGAAGTTGGGGGGGGGGGGGGGGGGGGGGAGTTAGAGTCGATAAAGTCGGTTGAGTCGGTAGAGTCGGTAGAGTTCGGGGAGTACGGGGGGGGGGGGGGCTAAAAAAATTGCTCGGGATGACGACTTCGTCCGCGTGCGGACATCGGGAAGTCGTCATCCCGCGACCGACATCGACGCGACCTCTAGTGGTATTATATATGCTGTATAAACTGTGTTTAAAGTTGTTTTTCGTAGAAGACTGAATATTTTCTTCATTTTCCTGTTTGATAATTCCTATCCTACGTCACAAATTACATTATCACATACTACCAACGACAACTACGGATACGTAACTGAATCATACGTGATGTCAACATGTTTTTACGATCTATTATTAAAATGTTGACTTGTCATTTCAAAATGTATATCGAGGGGATTGACACAACAATCTTAAAGATAGAGATAAATAATTTTGTAACATCAATGTGGTCAATTTTGAAGGTTGACAGTTCTAAGCTAATTAAAATATTGCTGACACTTTTTTACTAGGCATGATAGCTAAGGACAACAATACCTTAGTTAGTTTAGTTCTGTCGACTAAAACATTCAAAATCGACCACAATAAGGTAATATCTGACTACAAAACCACAAACCATCCCACAAATTGCCAAAACTCAGCATAATGGTGTTTACTACAGCACAGGGGCCCATGAACCATACCATGGGTACCATGAACGCTTATTGCGGGACCGAATACACTCAGCTGCCGACGCTGCGCGACTGTGAATTTTATTGCCTCGCAATAAGGTTCGCGGTCGCGCAATGTCGCCAACTGAACCTATTCGGTCCCGCTATAAGAGGTTCACAGTACGGCCCCTGATCTTCCGTTGAAGCCGACTGGTGAAGACACAAAAGCATACCTCTCAGCATACCTCACAGCATGCCTATAAACCTATATAATACAGGGTCTTCAACTTTAGGCCCATGGTCGAACTTTAGGCTTAAGACTTTTAATTTTTTTTAATGCTTGACAGGTGCTATGACCACACCACAGCCCACCTGGGCCCTGTTTTATAAAGCTACAAGTCTTAGTATAAGTCGTGTACTTGTAGTGAAAAACTGGCACCACTGCAAAAAATATTGAGTACGGCGTTTTCTAAAGATATACAAGACAACCAGTGCACAAACTACAAGTACAAGCACTTGTTTATAAGAGACAAACCATCTACCTGTAACTGTTAACTTGTAGTTACTGGTACAAAAAGCTAGTACAATTGTAAGCTTGTGCTTGTAGCTTTATAAAACAGGGCCCTGATGTTAAATGATGGTAAACATACCTAGCCTGGAAAAGGTACTGGTTCTTAAGTGACGCTGTCGGAATACCTACACCGTTATGCTAGGGCTTCACCTGCGTGACGCTTTACGTCCGGTTATCGGAATAATTAACGTGCAATAAACGATGCATTAAACAATGTGCTACATGGGCTGCCACACTATCATTAGACTTTGATCATCGCCTAACGTCTAACGACATTAATAATGCCACTAGCCCATTAGCGTGCTAACACCCGGCCGTATCCGCGTACTGAATCAAATACCGCGCTAAATAATGGCATTACACGCAGGTGAAGCCCTAGCATTAGTGATAATCAAGTGATCATAGTGTAAAAAAGATAAGAAAATAATTGAATATATCAGTTTGATCAAATGATAAAATTTGTTAACAATTGTTTGCATTTTTAAGATTTTGTGGTGTGCATATCAAAGTCAGATTAGTGATTTAACTAGCATCATATAACGCAAATTGTATTTCATGTTGCATAATACGATCATTTGATAAGAAAGAAATATCAATGACTCAATGCCACTATCAATATCAAATACCGCGCTAAATAATGGCATTACACGCAGGTGAAGCCCTAGCATTAGGCTTGGTGTCAAATTTACTTCATGAGGTAGCCAAACGAGTACTAGAAAGTATATAGGTGCCTACCACGATGCTTTTGGCATCCTCACGATGGACATTACCCACACATGTGGCCTAGTGGTAACAACCCTTCGCGTGGTCCTAGGCCTAGACGCATTAAACATAGCATCAGCATTAGCTCATTTAGACATTAACGGGGTAAATAGATAGCTCACCTCATGCTAAGTGGTGACGTTGTCAAAGATAGTACACATCTACATCAATAGGAACTGGATAACTGACTGTGAAGTGAGGTTGACGGTAAAGCTATACAACTTTAAGCTTGGCAACAAATATACAATGCTCCGCCCTACGGTTTCACCCGCGATTCCTGGAATAAAAAGTAACCTATGTTTATTCCAAAGTACAAGCTACCACTACATAGAATTGCATCCAAATCCGTTCAACCGTTTCAGCGTGATGCATTAACAAACATACACACGCACACCGAAAAATTTCGCTATAAAATATCTGTGTGACTTTAGCAGTCCGGGCCGTACCATGAACGCTTATTACGGGACCGAATAGGCTCAGCTACCGACGTTGCGCGACCGCGAATCGTATATTGGGGCGATACAATTCACAGTCGCGCAGCGTCGGCAGTTGAACCTATTCGGTCCCGCAATAAGCGTTTCACGTAAAACGTACTTTGACCACAGAAGATATAAGTAATACACTTTGACTAAAACATGATCGGCCTTACCTAAAATAATCTCGATTCTCTTAGTCACTGCTTAAACTTCTCTGTCCTTTTCTAGCACGTGCAACTTCACGTCAGAGAGAAGATGGCAGAGATTCTTAAGCAGTGACTAACGGTTGAAAAGTTTGTTTTAAGTAAGACCGCTAATCTAGACGAAGACTAGCGGCGTTGACTAAGAGAATCAAGATTATTTTAGGTAAGGCCGTATGAGTACAAGTGAATTTTTACTAACTTTGAATTTAAAAATTATCGGTAAATTTTAATAGTTTTTTACAATATACATACACGCTTCAGTATTTATACTCATCATTTGCCTTGTGTTAGGTATCTGAGTAAAGTGCTAAATGTCTATAAGTATTTGCTTGGCTACATAATACATTAACTCGTCTTGAAGTAACATATAAAATACTCACATATTTGCTAGTCTGTGGTGGGAAATTCTCATGTGGTCATCCGAGTAGCACATGGCTAGTTAAGTTCATTGCACGAATGTTACAGGCATCGGTCATTTTAATTTAAGCAAATAATAAAATTGACATAATCAGAACGTCGGCATAACAGTCCACAGCAGAAGCATCTGAGGCCGTACCGTCTTATAGCGGGACCGAATACATGATTAATATTATATTACATCGGTTTTAGGCTCATATTCCAAGCTATTACGCACTTTTTTACTTTATATTACGGCACTTGTGCTATAATAGGTATAACCCGGTAAAGTCAAGTTTGTAAGTGACTGCAATTAGACGTATGTATACGAAGCACTCTTAATATAGCCGGGTAATACTTACAGTTTTTTGTAATACCAACAAAAAGTTCTTATGCCGCTGTAGTAAATGTCAACCTGCGCGCGCATTGCTGGTTTGGGCGCCATTTTTCGCAAATTTTTGTTGACGTTTTCTCTGTGTGGTTGATTATTATCAAAAAAAGTTTGTTTTTTTCCTCGCAAGTGTGGTGAAAACAGTCGTATGAAACTCTTGTGCTATGTTTCAATACGCTCTCGGCTTCCTTATCGCGCTCGCCTGCGGCTCGCGCGCATAATACCGCCTCTAGTGTAATGACCAACATAGCACACTCGTATCATAATGTACTATTATCAAACTAAAAGTCATGAACAGGTAGAGTCCACTTGGGGAAATACCACACCTTTGCCAATTCAATCGCTATGAAAGAAAATATACTGGACATGAAGTGATTTGATATCTAATATCTCAGGGTGACGAGCGCAGTGCAGGACAGCGCAGGGTTCTTTATGCGCAGTTATGGGCTGGCGTGATGTTTACCACCAGGCGATCGTCTCGCTCGTCTCACCACTCTGTTGCATAAAAAAACAACTACAATAAAGCAGTCGCCAAACACCAAATCAAGGGTGCTTACCACCGGCACCGCCCAGCGACAGTGATAATGAAATGGACGGGCCCATCGCTTGCAAATTGTTCAAAATTAACAAGTCAACACAATCAAGCATACCTAGCTAAAAGTATGCATATTAAATTTGCCAGAAAATAGAGATAGCGAATCTAATTACTGCATGACAAAAAGAGGACACATGTACATTGTACATGTCGTATCGTACGGCTCGCATGTCGCAAAGACAGAGAATGATATTGACGTGAGAGGAGAGCCGGCACTCAACATATAGTCTTCAAATAGAGATAGCGAATCTAATTACTGCATGACCAAAAGAGGACACATGTACATGTCGTATCGTACGGCTCGCATGTCGCAAAGACAGAGAATGATTGGACGTGAGAGGAGAGCCGGCACTCAACATATAGTCTTCAACATCCGTGCGCCTATTTCCCGTCTATTCATTTTATCATGTCGCTGGCACCGACCAATAAATTAATAGACGTGCGCACACGCCGGCAGCCGTCGTCGCCCGCATAGCGCGCACGCGCCACTCTGCTGCGGGCAGATTGGAAACTTTATCAACCCTCGTTCGTTAGTACCCCCATCGCTCTAGATTTTCACACGAATCTCTTTGATTGATGTAAGTGTCCCGTTAATCTAAGCCGCATAAAAAGGTTTTTTGAAAACTAAAGATGTTTTTGTTTCGGTATCACTCATCATGTACTCGTATTTCAGCATGTTGTCGCCCTCTGTAGTGTAGGCGACTATGTGCTCTCATATGTTTTTTTTTATACCTGGGTTTATATTATCCAGATACGTTTCAAGATTTCAGAATATCCATCCTATGCCAATTTCGCAAAGTCGCCCAAACGAGCTCATGCTGCCTGACGCTATCTTTTACATACCTACCCTACCGATGCGCGGCCACTAATCCGTCATCAATGGTTTAATCTTAGTTTACATAAGTCTGTGGTCTTAATCTAATCTGGTTAATCTAATCGTCAGCATCACTTTGCCTGGCAAATTTCCTGCCCTTCCATTATTAGGCACCCGAGTGCCTCGTCTGGATTTTCTGACTGAACTTGTAATTTTTGTGGGTGCATGAATTTTCGTTATAATAGTGACGAAATAAAAATAAATTATACTATACGTGTAACAAAAGAGAGTGACAACATTGTAATAATTCTCTTCCTTCTGTTATAAACCTGAGAAGAATGTGAAAATTAAGTAGGTAAGAAAAAAATCGGGCGTGCCTTTAAAGACGCCTATGATTAGAGTGGCTGATTATGATGTCTAAGGTTATTTTTAAGCACCTTTGCCAGTTATTCCACCGCAAAGCAGTAGTGTGCAAGCATTACTGTGTTCCGGTTTGATGGACAATGTTACCATAGAAATTACTGGGTATGAAGAGATTTAACATCTAATATCTCAGGGTGACGAGCGCAGTACAGCGCAGGATTGCATTCGCAAGTTATCAATTCTAGCACTGCTACTGTTATGGGCAGGCGTGACGCTTACCACTAGGCCAACGACACGCCCGATTCGTCAATCTAAATAAATAAATAAAATACCACATTTTATTTGCATCCAAACAACATTTGACAGCCCCACGAAGTTTGGCGATCACTAAGACTTGATAGATAGGGGCTCATTATGTACCCCTATAGTTCGGCATTTTCACACGACACCATGTTTTACTTGACATTTCCATGTCATCATAACGGTATACACATGAAAGTCGATTAACGTTTCACTCGTTCACTATTTAGGCACAATGTAGCCCCAGAACAGTTTCGCCGATAACTTTGTTTACATGAGGGACGAGCGAGGAACCTACACACATTTTACCTGCTGAGAAGTTTGATTCCTACGCTGTTGTTATAAGCTAAAAGATTTTCCATGCGAATGCGTCGGTGTTTTGTGATTTGGCTTCAGTATGATCCAGTGTCAGCTATAAAATCTAGTCACAGTAGATCGTTATTTGATCAATGTGTAAACCTGAATACGTTTGCCGATCCAGCACTGTATTCAGCGCTGAATTGAGCTAGCTACATGTTCCGACAGGGATCTAAGGGATCTAGGTACGTGTATTCATCTCAAAGAAATATACCTAAAGTACTATACGTACCCACCTAATTGTACTCGAAAGCAAGGCTTTAATATAGTATTATATAATCTGTGGCTCTACTAAGTCTCAAATATTATAGTAATAAAACTTACACTAATGGACTGATATCTAAACTCCGTTGATCAATGATAAATAATTATGGTGGCAAGTGGCCGATTTATTTTGCCGAGTAAACTTACTGGACCAATGACTATTGCTTCTGGCGGCCTCTACAACGTCACTGGACACTGGATTTTTGTGACCTTATGATCGTGTTTGGATCTATTTATCGTTAATTGATATTATATACTAGGTAATAAGTATATAAGCACAAAATATTTACCGCATTGCAGAATTTCTATACCTATGCGTTAATCACACGATTTACCTATACCTGCAAGTACACCTAAGACATTTTGGCCTCGTTCGTACAAGGAGGTATGGGAAAATCGTAATACTAGGCCACACGCATATGAAAAAATGTCCTTGGTTAAATGTCAAATGTTAATTGGCAATTTTGTTAAAAAATAAAGGCTAAGGACACGTAGTATTTACTTACTCTATGGCTAAGGACATGTGACGTTTCTGAGTTCTGCCCCGTCTTAATTCACGGAGTCCTACCTATAAATTAAACCTAACTAGTGCCTTCAAACGAACTGTATTAGTTCCAAAATAATCTACGAAAAAATAATATAAATACACGCGCGTAATGAAATTATATGCTATACGTACGCACCTCTAGCTATACAGATATTTTAAAAGAGCTAGAATAGTGCAACAAGGCACAAAGGCGCACCGCGCGATGTGCGACTCTTTGGCGGCGGCAGCGAGCGGAGATCAACCAACTTGCCGCCACATTATAAAAGCCCAATAGGTCATTCAGCGACGAACCGTGAAGGCAGCTTCACGTCCGTTTGCTCCGCCCCCGCTCCTCGATCAGCTCTCGCGTGCTTTTAATTACTTTCATATAATAAAAGGCATCTTTGCCTAACTCTACTCAGTTAAATGAATTATTTACTGACTAGAAATACTTACGTTTAAATAGTGAAACAGTGTTCATAGTGGTTTAATATTTGTGATATTTCGTAACCATTTGTTACATAAAAGCTGGTCTTGGAGAGATGCGCGGATTGTGTTATTTGAGTCTTATTATCTTGTGTAGGTCAATTTCGGAGACCATGTTTACCTTTTGTTCGTCATCGTAAATTTAAATTAACTAAAGTGAATTTTAATCAAATGTGTGTGGTGTAAAATTTGATTGTAAATGCAGTTGTTCGCGAGTTAAAATCACGCGGTTTAAAATAACGTCGCACTACTTTTTTCTCTCTCAAACATAGCCGACGCCCATTTAAGCGCACGTACCTAAACACCTGTGTGTGGTATTCAAAACCGACGTATTAAAGTTGCTGTTGGTGTCAGAGTAAAGTTATTGGGCGAGATGGCAGAGCTAAGTAGTGTGTGTAACTCGATTTTATTAGGTGTATTAATGAGGGAAACAAAAAAAAAACAAAACAGTGATTTCGTCGATTTTTGTATTGAAGAATTGTTTTGTGTTCACTCCTGGCCTGATCGTATATGTCCCAGTACCTTCGGGTAGCCTATCTGGCGTTGCGATTCTCGTTTGGATGGATACAAAATAAATTCATAAAATAAATTTAATAATTTAATTATACGCGAGGGGTGGAAGCTTAGAAATATGGTCTCTGCTGTTATAAGAACAATAGTTCCAAAGTAACTAGTTCTGGCCTCATTTACCTTGTAGGTACATGTGGTTTTTAGTTGGGAAATAGCTAGGCCATATGCTTGAGACAGTATGTGGAGGATTTGTCCGCGCTTATACAACTAAGCGTGGTCTACCCTTTTTGGTCTCCTTTGTGTGGTGTTCTTCCTTCCTTTGGCCTTGGGACAAACAACCCGGAGCTGCGGGTTGGCTTGTCACGCCATAATTGCACCAAGGTATCTGGAATTAAGAGCGGTACGCGAAGCCGGGCGCGAATAGTAAAATACCTACAGATGCTGGGCGAATAGCAGCTGTCGTTATTTGTAGGGTGCTAGGGGCTCTTAGGCTTGGAGCTCGCCACTCAAACTTATAGGATCGTTTAGCGGCAAGGACAGTGAAAGTGCTTTGATCTGCCTGGAAGGTGGGAACCAACCGGTGAGATTCATATCTCGGGGTAGTGGGAAACTTATGTAGAATAGGGCCGTCATTTAAGGTGTAGGTCATAGCAGGTAGAATGCCAGGTACACCTTTATCTTTACAGGAATATTACACACCCACCCCATCCACACATTTACACTACCCAAATTCTTCTAGAATCTGGACATTCACCAGTGGTGTCGTAATGCACTGCGAAACTCTAGAAAACCCCTCTATAAGTCGCAAGTAGGTAGGTAACGCGTATTAAAATTGGGTTAGGTTGATTAGGTCTTCTATTACATAGGAAGGTACTCCAAATCGTAGGGAACCTAGAATTAGTAGGCAAGTAGGCCGGCCGACTCAAAATCTTAAGGCGTTCCACATAGGTACCTACCTATTTACGTAATTCAAACAACTAAACCGCGAACGTTTGTTTCCGTCGGGAAAATATTTCTGTACCTATCAACACGCGAATAAATAAATAGGCGTTGTTCAAAATATTCACTAAAGTAAATTCAATATGTTTGCTTACTGAGTCTAACATTGTTATCCAAGGAATATAAATTCTGTACTAAATTACTGACGAGAGAAGTCAATTTGTCACTTCAAGATTTAAGTCAAAACGATGGACTTTCTATCTATTTGTAACCTATAATAATCTAGACTCCATAGCTGGATCTAGGGCTCGGCAATTGATTGACTGAATTATGTGCAAGTTGAACCGAAAGTGTTCGGGTTACCCTTAAGTCTTAGAAAAGAGGAGAGGCGCCCATACTATGTCACTAATTGAGCGGATCACTGTCTGGTCTGAGATCTGGTCCATATCCGTAATACATAAACATACCTATTTTCTTTATGGAAGAAAGTCTTATCTGACTGGCGATTTGAAGTATACATATACTACTTGATACTTAAATAATTACACTAAAATGTGTTAGACTTGGTTACCAAACCTAGATGCACCAGTAAGCACGGAATCACGCGAACAGATAGGCTACTAAAATAAAGCCGTTCAAACTATTCACAAAGGTGGATTCGTTATGTTGGCTAGCTAGGTCCAACATGATTAATTAACGAAATCTAATTTTCACGCCAAAATGTTGACAAAAGAAGTCAAGTTACCTATACCTTCAAGTTATGGTCATTATGGGGGAACTTCTCTCTCTATTCATAATCGAATATCAACTGGGTACCATAAAAGGGTCACGTGATAGCAATCTATCTACTTATACATGAACGAGCCGAAAGTGTTCGGGTTACCCTTGATTCTTACAAAGGAGGAGAGGCGCCCATTCCATGTCACGTTAGTAAATTGCTAGCTAATTCATATTTATCATCTTGAAGGGAAGTTCCATCAAGACCGTCAATTTGAAGTTATAACGTAAAAGTTATACATACATAATACACACATAATTGTGTTGGACTTGCTAGACATGCGGGATTCGGCGGAGATTATAATAATACCTACTCTTGCAAAACTATAGCAATGTTACATTAGGGTTAATCAGGTTTACGCGGTTATTGCGGTTACTTTGATGTACTGGTTATTATTATCATTGATTACTTATTATACTTGCTATTTCAGGTCGGACAATAATAGGCAGGGCGACGCTGGAGTTCAGCAGGAGAGACCTCGATCAAAAGATCTTGGAGCCTCTCATTTAAACCAAAGATTGATGTATGAAAGAGAAGATCCTTAGTTATTTCAATAACTATAGGGATAAGGTTTTTGAAAGATTTTAATGAACGGCTTCCCTTGAATGGTTTTACCAACTGACAATGACACACAGATAGACTTGCTAAAAGATTAAGTCCTCTTGTCCCTTTCCACAGGTAAAATGATCCATGATCATTGTCCCATTTTTATGTACACCTTATGTGGAGGATTGGTGCCCAAGTCAAAGGAAGAACCAAACTGGAAGGCGCGACTGGAGGGGCGTCTTTCCTTAGCCACAAATATATTATTAGCATAATTAGTCTGCTAACTCAAATCATCACTATTCAAATTTACTAGTAATTTTATGAAGTTTCAACCTCACAATAGTTTTCCCTACATTTATTATAACTTCTAGCTATTATGTAGATCGTAGGTATGTAAAAAGATATCTACGTAGGTTGATATCAATCTATAGCATCATAATATCATGCAGGTGTTGGTAACAGTATGAATGAAATTATAAACCGTAAGAGCGCCTATTACATTTCTAATACAGTCGAAATTCTAATACTAAACTTACTAGCTTAAAAGGTAGACGTGTTCGGTAAATAAGTTACGGGCTATTCATATTTTGATAGTAATATTAAGGACGAAAGTGTATACTGTAGACGCGCTTACCATTATTCCATCGTGTGAAATACTATATTATAAGTGAATTAACATCCACAAACGGTTTAACGCCTTATTATTCTACGATAGCAATATTAGGTTTTCTTGATACATTTTGATACCGGCTTTATCTATTGACATCCTTTACTTCGGTTTAAGTAGGTCGCGAAGCTAAGATAGGCATGTAAAAGTATATAGTAGGTACGTACTCATCCCAAATCACTAAAACTTAGGGTTTTCACGGATCACAACGTAGAGTCCTAACTTAGACGATCACTTGGCCATATCAAATCATAGGTATAAATAAATAGACACGTCGTACGGTAGGCAATTAACAAGTCGGAGAAACCTTACACCCGGTATAGAACATACGATTAGGTAGCTAAGCACTCAGCTGAACATTCATTAGGCATTAGGCGTCGTTATAATTAAAACAGATTATTAGTAATTTAAAACAAATAAAATAATAATAAAAATTAAAAATATTAAGGGGGGGTGTTACAGACACTTCCCTTAAACAGGTACAAAGTTCCCATAACTCCTTGTAGGAAGTAGGTCATAATTTCACAAGCATTTTCGGTAACGGAAATTTAATCCACTTCTCATAATGATGTACAGGATGTTATATTATGTATGACAGCCTGCATCAGCGCACTCTATATGCGTCTTTTGCAAAGTTTTTGAAGCGGGAGAGGATAGAACATCGTTTAAGAGTTTTAAACGTTGTTGTCGCGTTCATACCTATAGGTAAAACCAGGAACGGCTTAGATTGTGGCTGTAACTTGTGGCTGTGGTGTTGCTTGTGTGAACTGAAATATTTCTCAAAACCTAAATTAAAGGCTTGTGACATTTTGGCCTAGTTAATACAAGGAGGTATGGGTTTTTTTTACCGCTAGGCCATGTGCGCGTATAAGATAAGCCTTGAAGGTAAATAAATAAATATTGGGGGACATTTTACACACAGCGCCATCTAGCCCCATACTAAGCAAAGCTTATATTATGGAAACCAGATAGCTGATAGAATACTAGGAAGACTAAGGAAGACTAGGTGTACCTAAACTGTGGCTTTGCCGAGACTGGCAGGCTGGTGATTAGTACTTAAGAATGTAAAAATGTATTTAGTTTTTAAGTCAATAAAATTCTCCTTACCCTTTCCCACTCAATCCCAAAACCTAACCTCTTCACGTTCTCATCCCACTTACCCTATCCACTGACCCACTCCAAAAACCAAACCTTTCCCCAATCCTATGCGCAGTAGGGAGAAGGAGTAGACCGTTAGCACCGACTCCCTACTAAGGACAAACCCCCAAAAAAAAACTAAAAAAAACTGTGGATTTGCTCGCATGGATCGACTTATTATATGCGTATGACCTCATTGTAATTGTTATAACAAAGTAAAGCGAAGGAGGATTTAAATTCGGCTATTCTCATGTGTGTATGTTAGGCGATATCTTTATGCTAAAGATATACCTGTTTTATTGTGGACCGCGAATCCAGTGCCCACTTGATTGGATTTTTATGCTTGCAACACAAATTTCAACTAAGGACTTGTTATATACTTAATGTAAGCTTTTGAGAACTAGCCCCAGGCCCCTTATTAAAACTATGTGTATAGCAATAACTAATGTCTTCCTCTTCATTCAATAGTTACTTGCATAGTTATATATTTGTTTAGAAAGTAACGGTGCTCTATCTTTAAAAGGATAAGCGGTCTTTTGTGTAGGTGTTGAAGTGTGGTATGCCGAGTATGGTTTGGGTACGACAACTTAATGATTAATTATATTCTATGTACATTTGATGATTAGAATCTAGAGGAGGAGGATTAGAGTACCTATGTGTTATCTACTCTACAAATACTATAGTAGATTTGGTTCCATCCACCCCGGTGCCCCTGCCCCGTTACCGAGGCAGATAGTGGTATCTATTTTAGGAGGACTGGATTATCAATTCTAGGACTAGGGTATCTATTCTAGGGATACTAGAGTATCATTCTAGGAGTAGGACTAGGGTATATTTGTATTCTAGGAAGACTAGAGTATCTACTCTACGAGGACTAGAGTATCAATTCTAGGACAAGGTTATATATTCTAGGAAGACTACACTATTCTAGGAGGACTAGAGTATCTGTTCTTTTAAAGAGTAGACAGGGCCCAATCTAAGAGGGGGCGAAACGGGCAAATGCACAGAGCGGCAAAAATCAGGGGCGGCAATAACTAACATTTATTGCCAGGGTTGACCTGAAGATGTGAAAATGGAGAGGAAAAAATAATTGAATAACCCAGCGTATGGAAAATATTTGGGAGCATGGCGCTCGAATTTCTTCCCTACGCGGACGGAGTCACGAGGTGCTTGTGTCTAGCGACTTATACACGGTTACTTGTAACTCGACGTATTCCCGGCGGGATCAGATATACGGGGCTAACAAAACACTAAAAAAAATATACTAAAAAAAATATATATATGGGAAATTAATATAAAAAGCAATAAAATATTCAAAAATACTTAGAATGTGATAAACGTGGTTATTTTAATTTTTAATTTTTTGGACATTTTTGCGATGGATGCCAAAAGAACATAATTATTCTGTAAAAACCCCTACAACTAAAATTTCTTAATTTTAAATATCTCGAAAACTATTAACTTTCGCCCGTAAATTGGTGGGCTGACATTTGATGTATGTTAGCTACCTTATCTGTGGTATGTACCTGTATAAGTACGGTGTTATTGTAAAGGGCGGTGAATACAATTTTTGCTCGAAACGGAAAAAATAGCTAGATCGGGCACTGAGAGTAGAGTAGCTAGCCTGTAGTTGCATTAGTGAACTAATCAATAAAACTGATCGAGCTTTTATTCGTGTACAGTGTAGCGGCCAGTGACTCCGCTTTGCTCCGCGGTTCACTTCCGAACTGTAACCGATTTGTTCTACCACAAAAACACCGTTTAAACTTTTTGTCTAGCAAGAACTTCCAGTAATGTATTGCCCTTACTAATGTCAAAGCTTGGAACTTGTAGAGCTGCTTTTACGGAGAAAAAAAGATAACAAGAAAAGACATGTCTGAGTTTTCACCAATCAGTACGTTTTCATGTGTGAAAATTTCGCAGTTGTCCATAAGCGGATCCAAAATTCACAATTAAAGAACCTCTTACTTCAAATTGTTTACTGTTTCCTCGTAATCTTTTTTACCGAATGATTTCCGGACTTCTGGTTTCCTCCAAAGGGAAGTGATGATTTGCTAGCAAGTCACGAGTCATCTTATGCAAGTCTGAGTTTCGCTTAAAACCACTAGAGGTATTTGTATAGGTAGTATTGTACATTTGTACAACCAACCGCAAACCACAAAGCCAATAAAAAAAAACAACGTATAGAACCCGAAACAATGATCGGTTTGATTGATCTCCCTCGAGATAAATTATTGATGTGGTAGGCACTTGCAGGAACTAGCTCTCTCTCTTGTGGGCAGCCTTATCCAAATGCAATACAGGTACATTTTAGGGAATAAGTAGGTGCGGACTAAGTTGTGTGTAGGACAAAATATGCGTAGGTTATAAATCAAAATATAATCATAAGACAAATTTTTAAAATAAAATTAATTTGCAGTTTAAATCAACAAACAGAATTCGTTACCTAGGTACCTATATAGCTAGCTACTTATTAAAAAAGTTATATGAGTAAAAGTCGTTTCAATCAGCGACGATGATAAAAGGAATAGACGGGAAATAAGCTCATGAAGACCATTTATATTGAGCGCCAGCTCTCCACTCGCGTTAGTCATACTCTGTCTTTGCGACATGTGAGCCGTACGATACAACAATACAAAATAAATCCAAATTAGACTTCACGTGCATTCCCCAAGTTTAATAACACTACGTACCAATATTCGCAATAAACATAAATTTGGAGATCACGTTCCACAAGTAAATACACAATTTTGTTACAACTGCAATTAATTTCAATAAATATGCTAGGGTAATCGCCATCGACCTGGGTATGTCCTAAAGGACCTGGGTATGTCCTAAAACTGCATCCAGAACCACTGGAGGACGGGCAGCAGCGCCCTCTCAGTTAACGGTGGTAATCATTCTGCGATCCCCAAGCCGCCTGCCAAGCGTGGGGATTATGGCAACACCTCCCTTTAAGGATCGACAAGTTGTCGGCTCGAACTCATCGGTGGGCGCGGCTAAAAAGCATGCTCTCTTCATCAAACAAACTGTGGGAAAGGGAGAAAGAAAGATAAATGAGCGCACAAATATTTTTTGTCGACCTTTGGCTGCAGTAATGTGGTTGAATAAACTCTGAGTTAATTTATTCCAACTTAAGTTATTTGAAATGTTTATGGACTAAACTATGCCGCTTAATAAATTATTTTAGAGTTTTCGTATTCCTTATATTATTTATTTACGTCGAATGTGGCGTTAAAATTGAGCTAAAATACAAGATGTTTCCTGGCTCATAACTTTCATGTTTATTAACTTTTTACTTACGTAATAGTTTACAATCCTAGATAATAAAGAGATTAATCGATATAATACTTAGTCTTGGACCTACAAAATTACATAGTGGAGTAGTAATACTACCGCGTTTCTATGGAGAAGTGACCAACTTGTCTATTCTTAAGGGAGAGGCCTTCATCCAGCAGTGGACGTCTTCCGGCTGTTGATGTGATAATGTGAATCGCCATTTTGAGGCGGCCGTAATGTTACGAGACAGAGAGACTTCGAGAATCCTTCGTCAATGGTACCGTGAATGTTCGAGATTCGACAGCAATAGACAAATACATGTGTTCTCTTTTGGTCATGCAGTAATTAGATTTGCTATCTCTATTTTCCGACTAATTTAATTTGCATAGTTTTAGCTAGGTATGCTTGATTGTGTTGACTTGTTAATTTAGAACGATGTGCAAGCGCTGGGCCCGTCCATTCCATTATCACCGTCGCTGGTTTCAATAGGTACGAGTATGTAGGTATGTACCTGTTTCTAAACAGAGTAAGCTTGGTATACTACTAGCACAGAAACTATTGAAAATACGTAGTAGTTACTTTAAGTAAACGATAAAAAAATATGGTTCCTTTTCGCCAGACAGGGACGTTAGCCCAGTTTCATACGTAGGTACTTATCTATCGCTATATAGTTACGTATTTTTATAGTTATTGTGCTAGGGTTAAGTACCTTCTGGTGAGTTTACGAAAGTAAGTAGTTCTAGAAGAGCGGTCGGTTGCAGGTATTTTTTGCAAGTAATACTTTACCCTTTGTTCCTACTTTTTTCATATATGTGTTTAATGTGTTGACGTAATAGCGCCAGTAGCTTGGTTGATTTGTCTGGGTAGTCAACTTGCCTTAAAAGTAGTTCAGCTAAATGGTACCTACTAGATGGTACATAATGAATTTTTTATTTTATTTAAGGGTTTACTCCGTAGTATACCTATAACCAACTTACATGATCTTTGGGTTTACTACGTCATAGCGATAGTACGGCAAAGATAAGAAGATACTTGCACATAAACTTGCTTATTACTGGATTACACGGGGCTTCGTAGCTAACGCTTCGTACTAATGCTTAGCACGAATATCTTTCGTGTAAACGTACTAATGAATGCTTAGTATTAGTAAGTGACAGTGCAAGTAAATAGAACCCGCACCCTTATCATGGACGTTCGTGATTCTGATTGCGAGCGTGCGCGAGCAGGAGAGCGCATGGCGCGAGTGGGTTGGTACGAGCAGGATGGCATGCTATCGCAATCGGAATCGCGAACGTCTATGATAAGGGTGCTGATCTTATTTACTAAGCGACAAGTGTCATATCAATATTAACCGATTTAGTACTTGTCACTCAATCTATGCATTATAGTGGTTTTTAATCGAAAATTGAAAGGATCTTCTAGAAACAAAAGAATGTCAATTGTAATTTTTCCCGCGCTTCATTCGTGACCGCTAGCGGGAAACGTCAAATTATGGATGCGTTCAAAAACGAGGCGGCCGACCAGAACATGACGAATTACGTGCTCTCTCGAGAGCCGGACCCGTAATTATTGTGGACAAGGCACTTTTTGCCCCTGACAAATAGTAAGAGCATGGAATGAGACCGAGAAGCTTTGTGTCGCTGGCGCGCTGCTAATGACACTGATCTCTAATATTACTATTTCTTTTGTACCAGGAGCGGGCGTGGCTGAGATGCGTTCGCATCTCGCTGGGATGGGACATCGACCTCTCCTTTATTTGTTACATTACTTGAACGTTAATATGAATCGAATGGACGCCACAGATGGGCTCAAATTTCCTTGGCCACGCAACAAACCTCCTGTCACGCGAGCCTCTTTTGATGGATATAAAATTATTTATGGTCGGTTTAAAAATGTGAGTAATTATTATACAGGATTTACGGGTTTTGAAGACGTAGGTACGTGCTATATGAAGCTATTTTTATAATAGTTAAAATAGATAAAAAACCCTTGTGATAGACCAATGTTCCTAAAAATACTTCAAAGATTTACTAAAACGCAAACGTTTCACTACGTTAGAATAGCCAACCCACAAGGTATAACAATTTAACAAGTAGGTATTGCAAGAAGTATGTACGAATCATCAGCTCTAAAGTAACGTCCACACATCTCCAAACTGTCGGGAAGGTTGTTCAGGGAACTGTTTCGACACCTTGTAATTCTATAATCATGTTGATTATTCTGGGAACCCCGTCATGCAACATGAGAAGCCTCCTTGGTGGTCGTCGTAAATGGTCCAACGTTCATTAAGCCACAATGTTCTTATTGATCTTGCATGGCATGTAACCTGTGAAAAATTGTATCTTAAGTGAGCGATTCTCCATACAACCGTATTCCCCTATTTTCTTCCTGGATAATGCTAATTATAAATTCTAGGTCTACTGTAAATAAGTCTCTGCCATTTCCTTTTTTGCTTTTCGTGAAATTACTTATAATATACCTATAGTTTTTACAACTTTTCAATATTTTCTCTGGTAGCGGGTAGATATATCAGCCAGCTGCATATATTGTGGTCGATTCTGGCGGTTTTAGTTGACGGTTCTAAACTAACTAAAGTATTGCTGTCACTTTTTTACTAGGCATGTTAGCTAAGGACAGCAATACTTTAGTTAGTTTAGAACTGTCAACTAAAACCTTGAGACCTAGGTATGTTCTAAAACTGCATCCAGAACCACCGGAGGACGGGCAGCAGCGTCCTCTCAGTTAACGGTGGTAACCATTCTGCGATCCCCAAGCCGCCTGCCAAGCGTCGGGATTATGGCAACACCTCCCTTTAAGGGAGAGGCCTTCGTCCAGCAATGGACGTCTTCCGGCTGTTGATTTGATGTATGTCAACTAAAACCGCCAGAATCGACCACACTATGTAGATACGTGTACCTATTAACACAGAATAAATAATAGTACTACGTATATACAGAAAGTTAACTCCGCAAAGGAATTGAAATAAATCAGGACTCTATCTACTAGGCAATAAAGTAGCAATTCAACTCGCACAGCGCTGGATACCGCTCGCTATATTCCGCTCTCTTTCTATCACGTATGCTTAGTTACGTGCGACGAGGCTATCGTGCGGGCGGAGACTGACTTCTGCCTTGCATTGTCCACCCGGACGGAGCGCCGGCCGAACATACCTAAACTGCGGAGTGACACCCCCTGCTATTACCTACTTATTATTTGCGCGATAGTCTAGTCTTTAGTTCGGGAAAAAAGTACCGTGACGCCTTCGCTTAGATAGCATAGAAGCTATCGAAAAATACGAAACACGTAAAAGTCGTAGGTCGTGGAAAATGTATACGAAAAAAAGTAGTTTCCATTTCTGCGCTATACCGGGCACTGGCTGGCCTACTTTATTTTTAATCGTTTACGTACTACGTAATTCCGATGTATTATTGTTTTATTTATACGGGAATACTCACGTTAAATTAAATCGGACAGATCGGATCGGGTCGGTCGGGTATTCGATTTAATTAAACATGAGTATTTCCGTTTAATAAAACAAAAATGTGTTAAAACCACGTCAGTTTTCATATTAAAGCTTTCGATGGTTTATATGCTCGGGGTATAGCTTCTTAAGTTTGCTACGGAACCCTAAAAATCAAGTTTCAACAGCCGAGCCGAGTATTTGTATACCTCTTGGATAGAAATATCAAAGCCTCTATCTGTTACAACGCCCATAGCAACTAGCTAATTTAATTTTAACGTACCTAGTAAAATATGAAGGATTCGTTAAGCCAATTTGTATATTTTTAATATTTTAGACCGAATGCTGGCGACTAACGAGGTACCAGTAAACAGGTCAGTTATTTTGTGTTATTTTAGTTAAAAAACAAAATATTTAGTGAAATAAAATAATAGAAAAGTTACGCAGAGATGAAAAAACTTCCTTTCAACCAAGAACAGAAGAGGCGTGAAACTTTTTACCAACGTCTGTCTTCGCGATCAAGTATAATACGGGGTTAATTAACAAATAATGTGAAAAGGTACTTCCTAGGCTTAGTTCGTAGGCTAGTTTGCTTCATCTTCGATCACATCATCACCTTCTCAGGTGAAATTGTGTGGATCATCATCATCAGCCCGAAGACGTCCACTGGCTCCAGGCCTTCGTTCAGTTCAAGAACCTTTCTTCCCCATCGGTTGTCAGTTCTTCAAGCGATGTGGCCTGCCCATTGCCCCTTCAACTTGCAAACCTTGCGAGCTATGTCGGTAACTTTGGTTCTTTGGCGAATATCCTCGTTCCGGATTCTATCGCGCAAAGCAACTCCGAGTATAGCTCTCTCCATTGCCCGATAAACTTATAAACTATACAATACTTGCTACTATAAAATATAGGTACTAAAAACTTGAGTAAATTAGGTAACCCAACCTTGATATTTATGGAACCAATCTCACCAATTCATCTGACAAGTGATTAGCTGCCTACGATGGCGCCTATAATCTAACACCTTATTATAAAATTGAATATTTATTTTCATAATTTATTCATCGGTCAATTTATTAGGTCGTTATATGCTAATCCAATGGTTCTTACTAGCTCAGTTTCATTTTATTAGGTAAACCATATTTAAACTGGTGAGATACATAATTAAACGACATTTGGTTGTTTTTTTCTGTGGAGTTTAAATAGAGTAGGTAAGTAGGAAATAGGGCAAATGTTGCAAATTGATGAGCAATTTTGTTCAGCAAGACAAGAAGGTAACTAAGAAAAAATTAAATTCTAGGTGCATACTTGGCTATTGCAACAGGATTTAGTCTAGGAAAGAAATCGTTACTTTCCACTAGCGCGAGTACCGTTCTATGTCGCTAAATTTGACGTGGAGCAGATTTATTTAGACGATATACCGATTTTTATCGAATTTTACCGATTTAGATGTCTAATATACGATTTTATGTCAAATATAACGATCGTCAAGGACGGTACTCGCGTTGCAGGTTTTTTTTATAAAATAATAGTTGTAGCAGTAGAGTCCGCGGCACCCCTGAAATCTCACGGCAAAGTTTGAATTAAAAGTTAAGGGGCCATCCATAAAGTACGTCACACGAATTTCATGATTTTTAGACACCCCCCCCCCCCCCTGTCACAGGTGGTCACGTTTGTGAGAACCCCCCCCCCCCCCCCACCCCTGGTGTGACGTCACAAATTTGCAGTTTTACATCAAAATTTTTTTTATTAAAACAGCAGTTCCACAATCAGTTTCATTTCCATTCAAATTACTTTTTTTTGTGAAATCAACATCAAATATTTGAAAAAATAACAAATTAATAAACTATTAATTGAAGAAAAAGAAAGGAACTTAGTTGTCTTCAGTCCATGGACTCTGAATCCTTTAAATTATTTATAATTGGCATAGAAGTCATTTCGTTCTCATTGGAGTTGTTAACGTCAGCAACATTTGTGGTGTCTACATCTTCTTCATCCAACCATATGGCATCATCATTTATATCATCCAAACAAAGAATTTCTCTGGCACGTCTAGCTTAATAATTTAATAATAATTTAAATAATTTAATATTTCAAATTTCGCGATTCAATTTATTAAATTTGAAATGTGATGTCACAAAACTAGGACCCCCCCCCCACCCCTTGTCACACCGTGTCACATTTCGTCGACCCCCTCCCCCCCTCTACATGTGACGTACTTTATGGATGGCCCCTAAGTTTCGCATTGTTTTAATTGATATTTTTCTGTGGCACTCGTGTCGGCCCCGCAGCGCGAGTACCGTTCTATGTCGCTAAATTTGACGTATCGGTATAGCAGATTTACTTAGACTAATTTGAGAATATACCGAATTTTATCGAAATATATCGATTTAAATGTCAAATATACGATTTAAATGTCAAATATAACGATCGTCAAGAACGGTACTCGCGCTACCGGTCCAACAATCGCACGAAATACTGCCGGATTCATAATTATTAATTTGCTATTTCACAACATTTGTTTATGCGAAAAAAGGACCCGAGTAATGTTTTTTTTTCTTAGTTATTGGCATCGCACGTTGTGCATTCTGCCAGTGTCACGTTAATGAATTTTCAAGTTTTTTACTAAAACCAAGTCAAATATGTCATGAAATCACAGCCAGTCACACGAAGTTAGTCATAGTCGAGTCCAAGTCATGCCCTAGTAAAGTTGTGGCGACTTTACTATGAGCTTCTACGGAGATTTGGAAACAACAGGAAAGGCATGCTCCACCACATTATATCACTTGCCCACACTCGTGCACGTAATTCAACACTCAATGAATAAAACACCACCATTTTTAATCATTAATTCGCGAAAAAACACTAGTTTAAGAAAATAATAGAATGCAACGACATGATTTTTCCGTGTTCCCGCCAAAACCCCGAGTAATGATTATTGTTATCTGTCAACCATAGAGGTAGGAACACCTCTATGCTGTCAACATAAAAATTTGTTTACCAGAAAGCAGCGCCTCATCTACAGGACTTCAGTGGTGGCGCGGACTCTACCTCCAATTATTTACCAAGTGGGTGAAGAAATCGTTCCATTCCAGGATATAAAAAAACCCTTTTTTTAGTATTGCCTACAATATCTATAAATTGACAGAGTAATCGAAGTCTTTGCAACAACTGTTACTAGCATTTGATTTCATCTCCGGGTGTAAGTGGTGCGTTGGTAGTCTCACAGCTACAGGTTGTATTATACAACTAATCTTGGAGTTTCATCCAAATCCGTTCAGCCGTTTTGGCGTGAAGAGGTAACAAACATACACACACATAAACCAACAAACTTTCGCATTTATAGTACCAAAGTAAGTAAGTTCGTATAGGCTGAGTGTATTTAGAGTACTAGTGCGATGTAATAAGATGTTTTACTGCTCTAGCTCTAGCAACAGTTTTGTTTACCTATATCGCATATACAACAATGAGATATTTTAAGTATTAAGTATTATTCAAAACATATGCATTAATGTTAGACTTAATGTAAAATTTTCGAAACCCTTTTTTTCCTGACTGTACTATTTTTCACTAGTGGTCGGGTTACCACTATATAAAATAATATAAAAATTAAAAGGGCGATTCGACCACGTGGTCGAGTTTTTTGGCCGAGATGCCTCTACAATAGATAAAAGGAGTTTCTTCACGGGCGCTAATTATTACCATTACAACTCAATTTCTGTCGGCATAGACCGTTTGGACGGCAGTTGAGGGGTCAAACATAAAAAAGTATACTTATATAAAAATCATGGTCACTAACCTATACTTGTATCATGCGTAAGCAAGACGACAGTGACGCAAAGGTAGGCAAATAAATGATGATGGCAATATGATGTGATGTCACAGAACACATAATAGTACGTACAGAAGATTTATTTAAATAAAAAACGCGTCTAAATATGAACTTATACCTATAATTAATTCAGTGCAAGCTAATTTGTACTCTACATCGATACGTCATAGTGTTCATAGTCCACTGTAGCCCTTGACTCATTGACGGTGTTCACTGTAGCTCATTGACGTCACGTGGCTGCTCACCGACTGCCCCCACGCCTCAGCACTACAGTGAAATATCAACACACTGTGCTGTACAAATACAGTATTATAGTATTGTAGTTAAAGGTTATTAAATCGGATACTCCGACTATAGTTTTGATCTCATCTGGTGATCTTTTTCAAGGAGTGAAACCAAAGCCTGACGCGCGTGCGGCCGCGTCATGTTTTGCACTGAAGATTTGCACAGGGTGCTAAGCAGGACGCGGCCGCACGCGCGTCGGGCTTTGTTTTCACTCCAAACAGAGCCAGACGGCTCTGTTTACACTCAAAGTTTACCAGATGTGATCGAAACTATAGTCGCTAATTATTAAACGTGAGTATTTCCTTATAAATAAAACATAGTAATACTTAAAAATAACGACTTCAATTTCTATTATCTGGATGACATATTTTTTCCAGTTATTTTTATTTTGATAACAAACTACCGATTCCGATTAAATTTATATGGCACCACCTCTGAAATATGACCTACCAAACAAAAAAAGAAGCATCATAATCAATTCATAATTATTATTGCCGGAGTAATATCGAAACAAACTAAAAAAAAACAATCGAATTAAGACCCTCTTTTTTTAAAGTCCGTTGAATAATGGTTCAACATTATTTCGACGCGTTTTCTATGGAAGTGAACCTTCTGTAGGCATTACTATTGTGTTTTCTTTGGTGATGTTGTACTTAATTGATTGGTATCGCTTCGTGTCAGGAATGTTTCTGTTCTTGAAACGAATGCTTTATCGAATATAATCAAGGTTATAAAATTTGCGTATATTATAGGTACCCAGTTATTTCTGGCTCTATTTTACTAGCTGCGCCTCGCGGTTTCACCCACGTAATGATAAAAAACGGGGATGATAATAAAATTCCGGGAAACATGCTATCCATTCCAAGTTTCGTGTTTAAAATAAATTAACAAAGTAAATAAATAAATAATAAATATCGGTGGACATTTTACACACAGCGCGATCGAGCCCCATACTAAGCAAAGCTTGTATTATGGAAACCACATAGCTGATAGAATACTTATACATACATTTTTTGTTCGTAAACACATACTTATAAGACATACTACACCCAGACACAGAACAAACATCTATGTTTGTCACATACATTTTTATTTTCAGTTTCATCTAAATCCGTTCAGCAGTTTCACACACACAAATCGACAAACTTTCGCATTTGTAACATTAGAGTAATAATTTGCTACGGAACCCAGAAAAGAAATTTCCAGCCTTTTTAAAGTGTGTGTGACATTTTGGCCTAGTTCAACAAGGAAGTATGGGAAAATTGTACCGCTAGGCCACCTGTGTATGGGAAATGGCCTAAGCCTTTAGTATGCGTCAACTCGTGAACGGGTGCTGCTAGCGGGAGCTGGACTGCTCAGCTCAGAGTATAATATTATTAATTTTAATTTTAACTATAACTTATTATAAGAAAGAACTATTCACTACTTTTATAGTTTAGCACGTAACAACCTGTACATATTTTTATATCTAAGTTTGAAGTGTTTTTATTTTTCTTGAAGTACTAGTCATTTAGATATGTAAGTTGTATTTATTTTTATATTTTGTATAGGTATCTGTCTTTAATACTTTCTGGCCATTCGCGTTAATGGCACATTCAGTATAATAATATAATATAAAAATGTAACACATAGGAATAAATCTGTAACCGGCATTTTACATTTTTAATAAAAAAAAATGAATTGAATTGAATATAAGCAGAAATAGATAGTAATGTTGAGTTTTTTTTATAAATATTATTATTGTCCTTTTGTAAAGTCGTTAGTTATTTATGTTAAGAAGATATAAGTGAACAAAAAAATAATTTGATAAAAGTCAAGGACCCAGCAGTCAGCAAGCAGTCCGTGGAGCAAAGACACGAATATTAAAAAATTGCATTTATTAAGCATTGTCGGAGCACGTTTTCGCAAATTGTTTTTATCATAATAGCGTGTTAGATCCACGTTTAATTCGTTTATTGGAAAGCCCATAGCCCGAAGCGATGCGGGCAAGATTGTTGGGCGCCACTCTCCAAGAAATGGTTTGGTGCCAGTCCTATTATATATTTTTCATCATACTTGCTCTTAAAGTGGATCTTATTACATCGGTTTTAGGCTCATAATCCAAGCTATTACGCACGCGTGCTTTTTACTTTACATTACGGCACTTGTGCTATAATAGGTATAACCCGGTAAAGTCAAGTTTGTACGTGACTGCAATTAGACGTATGTATACGAAGCACTCTTAATATAGCCGGGTAATAATTACAGTTTTTTTTAAATACCAACAATGAGTTATTATTCCGCTGAAGTCAATGTCAACCTGCGCGCGCATTGCTGGTTTGGGCGCCATTTTCCGCAAATTTTTGTTGATGTTTTCGCTGTGTGGTTGATTATTATCAAAAAAAGTTTGTTTTTTCCTCGCTTGTGTGATGAAAACAGTCGTATGGAACTCTTGTGCTATGTTAGTCATTACGCTCTCGGCTTCCTTATCGCATAATACCGCCTCTAGTGTAATGACCAACATAGCACACTCGTATCACAATGTACTATTATACTCATACCTACATACAAAAGTAAGATAGGTATTTTTATATATTTTTTCCGATTTTTTTAATTTAATACAGTCAAGTGACGAGACGAGAAAGATTTTCACCTGATGGTAAGCGTCACGCCTGCCACTAACAGTAGCAGTGCCAGAATTGTGAACTTGCGAACACAATCCTGCACCGCACTGCACTGCGCTCGTCACCCTGAGATATTAGATGTTAAATCTCTTCATACCCAGTAATTTCTCTGGTAACATTGCCCTTCAAACCGGAACACAGTAATGCTTGCACACTACTGCTTGGCGGTTAAATAACTGGCAAAGGTGTGGTACTTCCCCAAGCGGACTCTGCAGTAGACTCCTACCACTACAGAATATACAATGTGTAACAAAAAGGTTTAATAATACTGAAGGTTATGTATACTGTACTCATCATTATGAACAACTTTTACTATGGGCCAACCTTGAAATATCGAAAAAAAAAGCAGCTGTTCCATACAAAAAGTTCATTGAACTTGGACAAAATGAAAACAACAAGACAAAGCGAAAAAAAAATCGGCTGTCCTTTTTTAACGATTTCCGCTTTGAATTCGTAGTAACAGTTGTTCATTACGATGAGTTCAATGACCCCCTAAGATAATGCGCATGAATTCAGTGTCACCCTGTATTATGTCACCCTGTATTACCACAGAAGAAATAGTACGGTATAACTTTAGAACTACACGGAAGGTAATCAAAGCAGAATGAATAAGGTGGTTAAACCGCTGATGAGCTGTTAAGCTTTCTTGAGTTTTAGAGCACAAAGGCTTTACAGTCTGTTTAACAGAAACATAACTATTTTGCATACGGCAGAGTAATTACTGCCTTCATTGTTGTATACAATGCGGTTATTTATTATTTCAATTTCACAATATATTGTGAGGGAAACAATGTGATGTAAAATATACACATGTATAAAAGTACCACTTTATATTCTCATTACAAATTGCACTGCGGCTGATGGCATCTGGTTCATTATTGTAATGCTTTTATCATTGTTTGGAGATTTTACGAATTCGAAACATAAAAAGTCCCTAAAGCAAACTTACATCACTTAAAGGTCATGCTTTCTGTAGTGGTAGGAATTTACTGCAGAGTCCGCCTGGGGAAGTACCACACCTTTGCCAGTTATTCAACCGCTAAGCAGTAGTGTGCAAGCGTTACTGTGTTGCGGTTTGCACGGCAATGCTACCAGATACATTACTGGGTATGAAGAGATTTAACATCTAATATCTCAGGGTGACGAGCGCAGTGCAGTGCGGCGCAGGATTATGTTCGCAAGTTTACAATTCTGGCACTGCTAATGTTAGTGGCAGGCGTGACGCTTACCACCAGGCGAAAGTCTTGCTCGTCTCGTCACTTGATTGTATTAAAAAAAATAGGTCCAGAATTCTTCGCGCCGCTATTTTGCTCGCGCTATGCAACATTTTTGAATGCAGCGACGGTGATAATGGAATGGACGGGCCCAGCGCTTGCAAATCGATCAAAATTAACAAGTCAACACAATCAAGCATACCTAGCTAAAAGTATGCATATTAAATTTGCCGGAAAATAGAGATCGAATCTAATTACTGCATGACAAAAAGAGAACACATGTACATGTATTAGATGTTTGTATTGTCGTATCATACGGTTCACATGTCGCAAAGGCAGAGAATGACTGAAGCGAGTGGAGAGCCGGCGCTCAACATATAGTCTTCAAAACCCGTGCGCTATTTCCCGTCCATTCATCTTATCATTGTCGCTGTTTGAATGTATAAAATCACTGAATATAGTTATGCAAATTCGCAGTCAGTGAAATTACTGATGACAATATTACAAAGGTTCATAAATAAAACAGAAATTAAAAATTATAAAAATAGAGATCCAAGAAAGTTATCATTCATGAAACTGGCCATAACCTAAAATCCCATTTTAGGTAACTATAGTATATTTTTTTTAAATCAAATACTTGGTAAGAATGAATTAGAAATTAATGGGATAAATCTTATAATATTAATTTCATTTCAACACCCAAATCATGAATTAGAAGAAATTGAAATTGATTGTTTACCAAAAAAGCAAACAACAATTTTTAAGGCGAGAGTGTTTCTTTGAATCCAGAGCGTAGCGAAGGATTCTAGAGTCGAATCCAGACCAAGCGAGGGGTTCTAAAGAGGTAATCCTAAGTGCAGCGAGGGATTCAAAGTATCATCGCCACTCGAGTATTGATCACTCTATTTTTTATCACCCTCTATGAGAAAATAAGTAAGTGCAGCTTATGAATAGAATAGTACCTACGTTTATTTCATTCTCACTACTTGAGGAAGATACACTCAGTTAAATAAAACGTAGTAAAATCCGAATTTGAGTAAACAATTACGAACGAAGGTGGAATGCATTTCGCACGTTTTTGTTTTTCTTTCGTTAACTTTTTTTTCATTTTCTCACGCGCCTTCCTTTATTTTACAGCCTGTTACTCTCGGAGGAATTAGCTTTATACCTATACTTGTTCATACAATTTCCGTGGTTGATCTCTTTGGTGGTTGGAACTTTTACTAATAATATCCAAATTACAAATTCAAATCACTTTTCATCCCTAGGGCAAAAAAGAGCTATTTCGCTGTCTCAAATTACGAACGAAGGCGGAATGCATTTAGCGCGTTTTTGTTTTTTTTTTCAAACTTTTTTATTTATTTTCTCGCGCGCCTTCATTTATTATACAGCCTTGTTACTTGTTCATACAATAGGCTAGATGACTGATGTTTGTATCGATTTTATCTTTGATGAAGAATTTAAGTAAATATAGTATGTTTATTGAAAAAATAATTTAAATCGGTTAATAATGTTCTGATATATGAGCATTTAAAGTTTTTGCTAGTGACAACTCTGTTGTCACTGTCCCTTTCCCACAAAACAAAAGATGACGTCACGCTTTACTTGCCAGAATAAAATTTATATGGCGTACAGAGAAGTCACGTCACGATTTGCTGTTTCGCCTTTCTGTCTAGCATGATATTAAAATGCTTATAAGTTGATTATTTTTGATCAGATTTTCATTTTGTTTTCATTAATCAGCTATATTTATGGGCCTCATTTTAATATGACAAAAAAAAACCAGTCGTCTAGCCTATTTTCGTGGTTGATCTCTATGGTGATTGGAACTTTTACTAACAATATCCACCACATTCCAAATTCAAATCACTTTACGTCTCTATAAAAAAGAGCTATTTTGTCTGTTTGCGAAGAACAAACTATTGAATAGAATATGTGATTAAATAGTAGATTGTTAACCAAGGCCTAGCATAGAGCCTACAATGCGCGCGTTCTTAGTTCGCCTAAAGTTCGTTAAGCGGGGCAACCGCTTAATTCCAAAATATGGTCACTCACGACACTGCGCAAACTTCAGTCCGTCCAAACTACGAATGCGCGTATTGTAAAAGAGTATCTGCAATACAAAGTACTACCAATTATTTATTCTGTGGTACTACATAGAGAAAGCGCAGTAACTAAAATAACGCTGATGTAGATGCGCTAGATACCGGGAACTTTGAACTTTGCTCTGCAAGTCGCTAACCTGTATGGAAAGTCATTCCGCTCGTGAGTACAGCCCCAGAATACGTAGCAGTGCTCCGTAGTACGTTGCTGGATAGATTATGTAGCAGTCTTTTCACTTTTGTCTTTTTGTAGGGTACGAGTACGAGTGTTGAGAACTTAGCGTAGCTCTTCAAACAAGGCTTTATTCTAGAGTCTCTTTTTTATGTTAACTCACTTACAATTTCTTTGACTCTTTTTTATTCCAACTCATTTACTTTGTTCCTTTATAGATACTTCTATCTCGTTCGCGAGTTGTAGCGCTTCCGAACAAAAGAGTTTGTAGAGCGGCACAACTCTCAAAGTCAACGTAAACAGCAGCTTGTATACTAAAATGACCAACAAAAATAAATATAAAGAAATAAATATTGGTAGAGTTTTAACACAGCAGCGCCATCTAGCCCCAAACTAGCCAAATAGCTGATAGAATGCTTAGGTATATACTTATTATACTTTTTTTATGGTAAATACTTATACACAACAATACATACAACACCCAAGAAACAGAACAAACATCTATGCTATGTTCGTCACATAAATGTTTGTCGTGGATGGGAAAATAAGTATTTTGTTTTTTTTCTTTTCTTCCCAGAAAAAATAACATCCAACAACATGTATGTATTAGGTACACACTACATAGAAACATGTAGTAAGGAAACCTAGGTAACCCAGGTCTCTGTGAAATTGCCCTAGGGCTCCGTACCCTGAGGTTCGAGCGGGGTGAACGACTGAGCGTCATTGCCCCGGCCGCATTATTACCACAAAACACCGAGTACCTACTGTTCTAGCCACCGCACCACCAACCAGGCAACAAATGCAACGTGTAGGGTCGCCATACATTTTTTTTATAGGATTTTATGTGGAAAATCGGACTAGGTTTGCAAATACATATTAAAAACAACACCTTACCTTAATGACTTGATTAACTAAGCACAGCTCCAATTTTTTTTGGGTTTTTTCAATTTGAAGATCCCGTACAAAAAACTTATTTTTTTCGATAAGCCATTTTAACTATTTGGAGCAGTGTTTAAGCTATCACTAATTAATGTAAAATTTTTCAGGACCTGGGTATGTCCTAAAACTGCATCCAGAACCACTGGAGGACAGGAAGCAGCGTCCTCTCGGTTAACGGTGGTGAACATTCTGCGATCCCCAAGCCGCCTGCCAAGCGTGGAGGATATGGCAAACCTTATAATATTTAGTAGTCTTTATCATTATAACCGTAACCATTTTCATCAATACGCGGTTAAAACCGCGGCTCGCAGCTAGTCCAGAGCGCCTAACATGCGCACCGCGAGAAAATTTTCTCGATTCTACAAAACAGGACAAGGCTACAAATCTGTATAAGTTTGTCTCGTTTTCGCACGACATAAAGACACGACAAAATTTTCTCGCGGTGCGCATGTTAGCCCTGCAGGAAAGGAGATAGGTGTATAAAACATTATATAGCGCAATGCATTATTCGATGCATGATTCGGTGCTACTCTGTTTTTTTATGTCCACTAACAAGTTCAGTAATCGTGGTTACCCGCCTATCAGCGAGCGACGCGACGTAGAGATGCAACTAGTTTTTCTGTCTCTTTTCATTAAATTTCTACAAATTATTGTTTGTATTTGGATCAGTGGAGCATGAATGTTTTGATGTTCTTTCGCGGTTAGAAATGATTTTGAGGATAATTTATTCCTTACCATATATTTATGTAGAAAACACCTAGGTACAGGTCTTCTAACCACGATTGATAATTTCGGAAAGCTTGACACTCGTGGGGTAACTGGACTACACTCTGAAACAGGAAACTATAAGCGGATCTTCAAACCTCCTTGGGTCTACACAATGATATTTAGTATATTTAAGGATTATGCGTCCCCAAAGTGCCCTCAAATGGCCCCAGGGACTGTCTCGCCTGTCTGCGCTCACTTAGCGAGACGCGTGCTATCCCTTTTGCTCTCATGAAAGTTCTATCTTCTTTCGTACTCCGGCGCATCTCGTAAACATGACGGCATGGGAGTCATTTTTAAACGTTGTTTTATTACGTGATGGCGCATCTTTCGTAATCTTTGGGTCTACATCACAGAACAGCGAAAGACCTACTTCGTAGGTCTCTTCAGTGGTCTACACGATCACCGAGACTCAATTAACGGGTGATCCGGTCAGTCTAAGGATACGTGATCATGAGTGGAATCTACATCTAAGCGCTTCCGTGGGTCGGATGACACGTTAAATTGTTGGTCCCGGTCGTTTGATCTGTTTCCATAACAACAACCGTCAAGCCATGTCTCAGGCCTTCGGGCGGCACATTAACTAGGGCCGGGCGCTCAGCCTATTATTACATGATGCATAGGTACATACATAGGTTACATAGGTTCAGGGCCAACCCTGAAATCTGCGAAAAAACTGCTGTTCCATTGAAAGCGTGTTCACTGACTGTTGATAAAATGTATGGATCAGCTAATCTTACTTTCGTACGTTTGAATAATTATCATTGCTTATTCTTGAGAGTAGTTGAGAGACTATGAGTTTCACTACAGCTCACCCTGGTGCTAAGGTGTGGTCGAAGATGGTAAGCAGTTAGTTAGTTAGTTAGCAGCACTCTAAATATATTAGTTATTTTTTTGTAAAAAAATGCCTTTAGTACTGCGCTCGTCACCCTGAGATATTAGATGTTAAATCTCTTCATAATCAGTAATATCTCTGGTAACATTGGCCTTCAAACCGAAACTCAGAAATCCGAATCCTAATTAAATCTGTAAGTTATGGCTTATGCTGAGCAGTGTATTTATTTTGAGAAACATTTTGATTATGAAAATATAGTACCGAGGCATAAAAAACATTTCACTCTTTTTTTGGGCAGTCGTGTAAAAATGCAAGAAGTGCGAAAAAATATTGCTTTTATAAAAATAAAATTAAGTATTAATAAATAAATAACTCTTCTTCTAAAATCTCTAACTTTTTTGCTATTTCCTTACAATACTATATATATTTTTGAGTGTACTATAAATTTTAAAGCTTATTTTGAAAAATACTATATTTCGCTGAAGAAATGTTGGCAATCCTACTGAGGATATACAAAAAGTTCATCGACCTTGGGCAAAATGTATGGAACAACTGGTTTTTTTTGCGATTTCGATGTTGGCCCAATAGTAAAAGTTGTTTGTTTTGATGTCCAGCGAATGTGGTCAATTTTGAAGGTTTTAGTTGTCAGATCTAAACTTATTAAAATATAGCTGTCACTTTTTTACCAGGCGTGTTAGCTAGGGACAGCAATACTTTAGTTAGTTTAGTTCTGTCAACTAAGACCTCCGAAATCGACCACATGCCCATAAGGATGCTAACTGATTAGAACTTACCCTGTATATAACGCCATCTAGGTAATTTTGTTAGAACTAAACAAGCAAACAAGATGGTATGTTACTATCGGAACTATATAAATCGATTTTTATTCTGTTTAGATTTAATAGAACTATATTTACAAGACGCGATAGAAAACTATAGACAATAATAAAACCAAATAAATGCTGTGCAATATTTAATTGACTAACAAATTCATATAATTTCAAATTGACGAACATTTTACATAAATTGATATACTATACATACGGATTACAATTCTTTTACATCATATTTCGGCAGTTTTGGTACATTATATTTAGATTAAGTAGGTCTTACAAATTATTATTTTAAATAAGTGGTTGATATTTAAGGTTTTAGTTGACAGAACTAAACTAAAATATTGTTGTCCTTATCTAACATGTCTGATAAAAAAGTGACAGCGATATCGTAATTGTCACCTGTCAACTTATGCTAAAGCCTCTACGCACCATCTTGCATGCTGTACAGCCCGCCGCTGGCCGCTGTGCTGGACGTAGCATCGTGCACGTCGTGCGCGCATCCAGCTGCGGGATGCTTAGAGAGAGAAACCAACATGTTTCTCTGTGTTTCTCTGTCTGTCTACTGCTGAACGAGGAGTGAACATAGGGAGTAAACGAGTTTTTTTTTTGTTATTTTGCCCACCAGGCGGTATGGCCGTAAGGCCATACTGGTCATACGTTAACGATCTGTTTTCGTTTGTTTATGTAGTCCGTACTTGAGGCATTCCACAGACAAGTGGAACTTGTATCTTTCAATGAATTTTGAAGGCGTTTCGCAGCCCATTTTGACGTGATGTTGCCTCGCGATACAAGCTTAGAGCTTGAGGCAATAAGGCAGTAGCCAGAACAAAAAAAACAAAAAAATGGAATCGGCTGTACAGCAAGATTATACACGACCGTTCTGCTGTACAGCCCGCACTCTGCACCGGAAATGGTCATGTTCGTTCGCGGTGGTGGGGGCACTCGCTGGATGCAAAACGCATCCAGAAAGTGCAGCAAGCGACATTCATTCATTAATTCATTCAATTTCCTGTACGTCAAGACTATTCACTGTCGTTTTGCATCGTGCTTCGTGCATGACCTTGGCTTGACCTTGGCGGGCTGTACAGCAAGCACGATGGTGCGTAGAGTGCTTAAGTTAAAGTTAAGTTTAGGCTTTTTGAAGTTTAAAAAATAGTGACAAAGCATCGACCAATTTTATACATTTTCTATATTACAATTATATTTCCTAGTTATATTATAAAATGCCTAAACCGCAAGATTTAAGTTGTAAGGCCTTTGCAATATAATCGTATAAGTATCTATAAATTATAATTATCTTAAAATTGAACTAACTATATTTACATCATCAGATTTATATAGAGTTAAAAAAAATACACTTAGAAAGTTTATTCGGGATAACCCGCATATGGATCAGATTTTAAATTCGAAACTTATGAAAGAAAAATAACGATAAAATAAATTCGATTAGCTATTTATATTGAGCCAAAGCAAATAATAGGGTAGATGACTGATGTTTATATCGTTGAAACCAATAGCTTTGATGAAGAATTTAAGTAAATATAGTATGTTTATTGAAAAAATAATTTAAATCGGTTAATAATGTATGTTTTAAGTATAGATATAGATTTTTTACTCCCTATTCTTGTTTTTTTTACGTATAACAGGATTGCGTGGAACGCTATCTCTGAGCCAATAAGAGCTCACTGGAGATAGTTACTCATAATAAAATTATGAACAACTTTTACTATGGGTTCAAACCTAAAATCGTCGTTAAAATAGACAGCTGATTTTTTGAATGATTTTAGGGTTGCTTGTTAAAATAGTACAATGAGCTCCTATCGGCATAACACTGCCATTCCAGGTGATCCTGCAGTAACTGGTTAAACACACAAAAAGAACCAGAAAATTTTAGAGAAAAGCAGTCTTCTTATCACATTTTACAATAATATATTCTAAAGTTAAAAAAGGTTAAAAAACTTGGGATCGATCTCGCAGAAGAAGACATAGACGACGTTAGACGTGTCGGGCCGAGACCCCAAAAATCATCTCAGGCGCCAAATATAATGCCACGTCCAATTGTACTTAAGCTACTGCGTAGACGTAAACGTGACGAAATTTTAAGCGCCGCAAAATCTAGACGGAATATGACCACGGAGGGCATAGTCGGCGTTGACCCCTGCAAGATATATTTCAACGAACGCCTAACCAAACGGAATAGGCAGTTATTTCGTGCAGCCAGAGATCGAGCAAGGAGCACGGGTTACCGCTACTGTTGGGTACAAAATGGTACAATATTCATTCGACGGTCTGACGGCAAACCTGCCACCCGAATTTTATCAACACACGATCTGGACCGACTCGACTGTGACTCCTCAGCTAACAAGGTTGTTGAAAATACTTGCCAAAATGAAGCTATCTAACCACCAAGTTTTCTGTATGGATTCTAACTGCAGAGCCACAATGCAAAACTTTAATTGTATCTACGCTCATTCACAATACACAACTAAGATTACTCATAAAAACCACGTACATGCACTACACAAACCACAAGCACACATATACACAATAACTTGCTATCTATTACTCTCTAGCACGCAGGTTGCCGAGCAAACATCATCATTTCCATATACATTTCATCGGGTAAACGTAATAATTATTCACTGCAATTATTACAATGGTTGAATTAGCGGATGATATAGACAATACGTTATCTATTAACTGTGTTTCGCTCGACGACCTGGACTTGTGCGCTGAACTACTGACGTCAGAGTATAACTTTAGATGTCTCTCTCTTAACATTAGAAGCATATCAAAAAATTTTGACTCATTTCTAGTTACTTATCATCGTTTAAAATTGGACATGGATATTATAATTTTCAGTGAATGTTGGCTCTCAGACAATTGCATTATACAACAAATCCCAGGATTTAAGTCTTTCCGTACTTCTAAGTTCATCAACCAAAACGGAGGTGTAGTTGCTTACATCAACGATAAATGGGATGCAACTGTATGTGAGCCGGATTGTGCTGACTGTAATTGCCTTGAAATTAGTTTAAACGGTGAAATATTTGTATTAGGTATATACCGGTCTCCATCCTTTCGCGACATTGATCCATTTCTTGTGTCACTTGATAACCTGCTTGGTAAATTTAACAATAAAAAAATAATTTTGACTGGTGACTTAAACTTAGATTTATGCTCTGAGCCACTTTCCGAAGACTGCTTTAATTACCAGTGTATTTTATCTAGCCACAAACTCCTACCTGCCATTACAAAATACACGCGTGCTGCATCTTCAACATGTCTCGATCACTTCTTTGTGGACAAATCATCTCCAGCTATTGGAGTTGTCTGCAAATCTAGTATAACAGATCATTACATTTGTATATTGGGACTGGTATCTAAAGTAAGACAGCCACCCAGGAGCAGGTCACGTACCAAAACCGATATAAATGCCATTGTGTCCGAATTAAGAACAGTTGATTGGGCTACAGTGTTATCATCCTCAGATGTAAACGAGGCATGTACGATTTTTCTTAACATACTAGACAGGTCTATTAAGAAACACACCCAAATTACCCGCTTTAGTCGATCCAAATTCGTGCTCCATCCATGGATCACACCTGGCTTAATAAGATGTCAGAAAAATAGAGACCGTCTCCACCTAGAAGCACGGCGTAATCCTTCCAACGAAATAATTGTCAAGACTTATAGTAGATATCGGAACTTTCTAAATAAGTTACAACACAAATTAAAATCAGAATACGAAAAGAGGATGCTCACGGAAAACAAAGACAATCCTAAGATGCTGTGGCAAAAAATAAAGGATATCTGTCATCTGAATAGCCAACACAGCAACCCGACAGAATTATGTAAAATTGATCAAAACCCAGTGGCGTCTTTAAACAAGTGCAATCAGTACTTCACTAAAGTTGGTAACATTGCGGCGGCTAAAATTCTTGACAAACTTTCATCTACCCAGGCATCGCTTGCCGCGGATTACACTACTCCAAGATCAATTGCAGACTCCATGTTCTTAACCCCTACTGATCACGTAGAAGTCGGAGGACTAATTAATAATCTCAAGCCAAAAAGTGCACCTGGACTAGACGGATGCTCGTCGTCTCTCATAAAATCAATAAAACACCTAATAATTCAACCATTGACACACATTTTCAACCTAAGCTTATCAGTGGGAACTTTCCCTGATTGCTGGAGATCCGCCGTTGTTACGCTAATTCATAAAGACGGAGACAAAAAAGAACCTAGTAACTACCGACCCATTTCTCTTCTATCAATTTTTTCTAAGATTCTAGAGAAACTTGTAAATAAAAGATTAATTAAATTTCTTGACAAGCATAGTATAATTCCAGCTCAGCAATACGGTTTCCGTCATGGCAAATCTACAGAAGATGCCATGCTACATCTGACAAACACTATATCAACTGCCATAGATCAAAATCGACGCTGTATAGGTGTATTTCTCGACTTGGCGAAAGCGTTTGACTCGGTATCAATCCCAATCCTACTTAGAAAAATGCAAACTCTAGGAATTAGGGGCGTGGCATATGAGTGGTTCCATAGTTATCTAACAGAAAGACTGCAGTGCGTGAAAGTCTCTCCATTTCTCAGTGACATGCTCCCAATAGATTTTGGCGTTCCCCAGGGCAGCGTGCTAGGACCAACTCTATTTTTATTATATTTAAGTGATTTAATAGACGCTCCCTTCAAAAACGCTGAGGTAATATGTTACGCAGACGATACTGTAATCCTGTTCCAGGGCGATAATTGGAAAAGCGTTTTCAAAGCTGCTGAAAATGGCCTTAAGGTGGTCGCAAATTGGCTTGACAGAAATCTTTTGACGCTTAACGTAAAAAAGACAAAATTCATTTCTTTTTACAAAACGTTAGCATCTGCACCCAGTAACTTTGCCCCCCTTAAGCTTCACTCCCCTAGTTGTATGTTATCGTCACAATCTGGTAGTACTACTGATATGCACCGTCAATGCAGTTGCCAGACAATTGAGCGAATCGGCAAAATAAAATATTTAGGCGTGCTGTTTGATCAAACACTTGGATTTGGGGCACAAATTTCGGCATTGTCGGGGCGCATAAGAAAAACAATTTGTATAATGAAGTCGTTGAGACAATCAGCGGATAGAGCAACATTGATCCTGGTATACAAAAGTCTTTGTCAGTCATTACTTTTATACTGTATAAAGATCTGGGGTGGCGCTGCTAAGACAAAAATGATTACACTCGAACGAGCTCAACGGGCTGTGCTGAAAATTATGTTGAAAAGGCCATTCCGTTTCCCCACAAACAGCTTATACGAAGAATGTAGTGTCTTACGTGTTCGGCAGCTCTACATTTTGAGATCAGTAAGCGCAATGCACAAAGCTGTACTAGTCGCACCTGACTACAATCTCTTATTAAAAATGAGAGTACCAAAAATTAAGGTACCACAGGTTCGGACAACTTTCGCAATGCGTCTTCCCCACTATTTATTGGCATACCTCTACAACTCAATTTGCAGAAAACTGCGACAACTGATAAGTAGCTCAAACAAAGAAGTCAAATTAATTGTAGAAAAATGGCTTCTCAGTCTTGACTACACACAAACAGAAAGCTTTTTACCCAACTCACTGACTTGTTAGTACGTTCTCGCAAACATACACATACAGTACGTTCACGCAATCACACACACACACCACTCTCTTTCTCACACACACACACGCCCACACACAGCACCGTCACACACACCCACACTCAGCACCGTCACACACACCCACACACAGCACCGTCACACACACACACACGCACGCACATACACACACACAGTTTACAATAGTGCTTTGTATTATGTAGTCTAAAATTGAAACTATTATTATTTGTTCTTTCTTTTTATGTAAAGTTATTTGCAAGCTTTATTTAAATATTTATTTATTTTTGTCCAAATCTGAATTGTATCAACTTAACTTAATTTTAAATTAAGCTTGTTTATTTTATTATTATTTTTAAATCATGCAAATTATCGATGCCATTGCTTTGGCTACTTCTTAGAAAATGGTTTGTCAGCCCATGAGTTAATTCTGCTTTGTTAACTTGTTGATGGTTTCTTGCGATACAAGCTTTCGCTTAGTGCAGGGGCCGCTGCTACTTTGAATTGTACCTAGACTCTTCACTACATTTTAATTTTAATGTCCTAAATGCTGTACATGTTCATTATAGTAAATAAAATATTATTATTATTAAAGTTTAATTTTTTTACTACTTATTGTTATGCTGGTATGTATATAGTAAAAGATTATTTTCATATGTGTTACATACGAATTTAAATGGTACATTTATACTGATCGTTATAGATAATAAAGATGGTTTATTAGAGTCCATTTACAATATACCTATTATTGAATATATCGTTTTACGGATCACAGGATATCTAAACTGCTACTCGGTAGCAGTCAAATAATAGTAAACCGATTCACTATAACTACGAAGGGTACAGGGAAAAAACGTGCGATTTTTTTTGTTTTTTTTTTGTTTTGTATGCCACGTTGTTCAGTTTGCGTTGAAGTATGGTACAGCTCGTGACGACAAATCACCGGACCGCTGTGTTTTTTTGCTTAAAGCAACTATCTTTAAGCAGAAAGACGTTTCATTTCACAACAAGCTTACTAGCTTAGCAGGCTACAAGCTTAGGGTGTATTAAGCCGAAAGGGGCAATTTTGCTCATCATTGTGAACAACGTAGGTATACTATGTGGCCAAATCTAAAACGCATAAGTGTTTTATAGAAAAAGTTCATCGACGAAAAAATCTGACTCGTGGCAAAATGTATGGAGCAGCTGATTTGTTTTCGTGGTTTCGGGTTTGGCCTTTGGCCCTACAGTAAAAGTACCCCTGTAACCCTGTACATGTAATAAAGACTTTATTGAGCGTCATGTCAGTGCCTTTAAAATAGAGTTTTTAAACGCCATCGTAAGGTAAGTCTTTCAAGGTAAAATGAAGTAAGAAACAACATTTCTTGAATCTTAGGCGCAGGCCTCACAGAAATGGCGACGAGCGTGGACATGGCACGGGCGGCTTGCTATCCCATTCAAATTTCGCACAAAACGCGCGGAAATAAAGTCGCAATTTGAAAGCTATCGGGCGCACCATACTGTCCGTTCATACCATGTCAGTTTCATACCATAATGTGTTCAAGTTGAGACTTTATATCCGTGAATTTTGTACGAAGTTTGAATGGGACAAGCCTCCCGTGCCCTACGCCGTTTCCGTGAGGCATACCCATAAGATACAATTTAGGATTTATTTAACTCTCTATAGCTATTGTTTACGATTAAAGCTTTATAAATTCAGCATAGCTTACCCTAACATTTTAACATTTAAAATTTAAATATTGTAGATTATAATTTATAATACCTAAATGTAGCATAAAAAAATCTAAATTGTGATGGGATTGTGATAGCCTTTGGGTAGACTTTGTACAGAAAAATAACTGTAGTGGCGAAAAAGTGAATAAAACACGATTAAACGTGATTTTTATACAGTAACCCACGCTATAGGGAGTTTTGTTACCTACCTTTGTCAATATTTTTTCGCTGCCTAAACAAAAAGGTTATTCAGTTCAGCAGCTCCCTAAGCCCATAACGGTTCTCTGTCTGCACAAACTATTATAATTGTGAAAAGCTAAAAATTCAGAAAAGATGCCATCTATAACTAGTTTATATTAAATTTGACGCAATCAGTAGGCCGAGGTTGTGGTACGTTAACGGTGGTGAGTATTCTGCGATTACCCAGCCGCCTGCCAAGCGTGGAGATTATGGCAACCCCTCCCTATTAAGGAGGAGGCCTTCGTCCAGTAGTGGACGTCATCCGGCTGTGATGATGTTGATGAGTAGGCCAAATGCGAGCCGCTATAGCACTGTATCCTCCCTTTTTATCCCGTGTGAACAAGACAAATGTGTCTTGTAACTTTAACACGTTTACGAATGTTTTCATGTTTGACTGTGCCGGTTACTTCAGAGTAATTCGATCACATTTATTTTTAGACGAGTAAGACGTTCGCCTGGTGGTAAGCATCACGCCTGCCACTAACAGTAGCAGTGCCAGAATTGTGAACACAATCCTGCGCCGCACTGCACTGCGCTCGTCACCCTGGGATATTAGATGTTAAATTTCTTCATACCCAGTAATTTCATATTGGCGACCTTTATCAAGGAGTAATTATAAGCTTGGCGAACAAACGGCCGTGTCTTGTTTCACGTATGATTTGAACGTTTTATCAAAAACGCGATATTTCAGTCGTTTCTTTAGACAAGCACCGCTCGTGGCGTATCTTGACAAGATAAACGATCACCGAAATTAAGCAACGGACGATCCACTCAGTCTTCGGATTCGTACCCGTGAGTGGCATTTACATCTGAGCGCTACTGTGGGTCGGATAACACGTTTAATTGTTGGTTCCGGGTTTTTTGTTCTTTATTTCTACAACAACAACCGTCTAGCCATGATACAAGCCTTCGAGCGGCACATTTACTCTGACACTTGGGCTGGCCAGTTAGTATATACAAACTTACTTACTTTTTTGTTTTATTTATACGGGAATACTCACGTTTAATTAAATCGGATACTCCGACTATAGTTTCGATCACATCCGGTGATCTTTTTCAAAGAGTGAAAACAGAGCCCGACGCGCGTGCAGCTGCGTCCTGCTTAGCACTGAGTGTGCTAAGCAGGACGCACCTGCACGCTGCTGTTTTTTTAAAAATGTGACAAAACCACGTCAGTTTTCATAATAAAACTTACTTACTCTTTACGACAACACCTGGCAAAATGGTGTAAACGTAAAAAAATATTGCTAGCGCGCCAAGGCCGTTTTTTTAATAATAGACAGTCGAGCGCCATCTACTGACCACCCAGCGTTTGGCTCTTGGAGTATCCCCAAGGGATTCAACTGGCTTTAATTGGCCGGTTGAAAGGAATGCACAAAAAACCCCAAGCTTCAGTAAAATCTTATCACCCCCAAATCAATACAAAAGCATATTTTTGGGTTTAAGGTTGAAAGTTGAAGACGTAGTTTAGTTATGATAGTACACTATGACCATTTGTTTGAATCATAAATATGTCACCAGTTGACCTAGCACTGAATACAATCTTAACCACTCTTACCCTGCGAGAGAGATAGACATATATGTATTATTTGGGTTTGTCACTATTAGCATAATTAGCATTTTTAATAGTCACTGCTGGATTTACCCTCCAAGGGCGATTAGGCCATATCCACCACGCTGGCCCAATAGGGTAGATGAATGTTTTTTTTTATTGTCCTATTAAAATGTGGGTCATAAATATAGCTGATTAATTGAAAATCTGATCAAAAATAAGCAACTTATAAGCATTTTAATATCATGCTAGACAGAGAGGCGAAACAGCAAAACGTGACGTCACTTCTCTGTACGCCATATAAATTCTATTCTAACAAGTAAGGCGTGACGAAATTTTTTGTTTTGTGGGAAAGGGACAGAGTAGTTCTAACAAAAACTTTAAACGCTCATATATCAGAACATTATTAACCGATTAAAATTATTTTTTCTATAAACATACTATATTTACTTAAATTCTTCATCAAAGCTATTGGTTTCAACGATATAAACATCAGTCATCTACCCTATTGCGGGTTGGCGGATTCACATACGCCATAGAATCTTCGGACTTATGTAGGTTTCCTCACAATGTATTTTGAATTGTTTCACAGAAAAACCAGTGTATAAAAATCCGTCCATAAACTCCAAAGAGCTCATTGGTACGGGCGGGTTTGTCATGATTACGCACATATAAAAACATGGAAAATACTATTTGTCTCCAGTGGCGGATTTACACATTTGGCGCCAGTAGGCTAAACACATTTTGCCACCCCTACCGATCTCAGCAATTCAATAACCTAGCACAGAATTTAATTATTCACAATCATGTCATAGTGGTAGATGATGACAATTCACTTTGGTCAGAAACGCAAACTTTTCATTGAACCTGAAAACATTGGTCTACATCCTGCCGTTTTTCTAATTCGGATAGATACGATTCTATCAATGAGGAGGAAAAATGTTAACCCTGAAAGTTTCACTCACAGTCGAACCTAATAACACTTAGGTAAGTTTATAAATATGTAAGTATGTTTATAAGTATCTGTCAAACAAAAAAAATATTGCTCCCACATTCGCCGCCCCTTAAATCTGCCGCCCTAGGCTCCAGCCTACTCAGCCTGTTGGTAAACCCGCCACTGTTTGTCTCTGGTCTGCGCTAGGCTTGCAGCAGTATGATACCCCATCGACGTCTAGCAAACAGTACCAATCTTATAAGACCTCCTTCTTGCCTTGAGCGTAGAACTGCGCGGCGACATCGAAGAGCTCTCTCCTGAGTTGCTGGGTTTGTGTCCGCAGCTGTTGCTCGCGCTCGCGGATCGCCGCGTACTGCGCCTCGCGTTTATCCGTGTGTTGCTCGACTAGCCAGCGTAGGTAGAGCTCTGGAATGGAAGAATAGTAGATTACTCACCTAGGGAGCAAAAGTAAAGAATGTCTCAGATCTCATGTATAATATTGTCTCCCGAGCGAAGGCGAGGGAGACAAACATGAGATCTGAGGCTTCTTTACTTGCTCCCGTGGTAAGTATACGATTTTACGTGCCGCTGCGGGGAGGAAGTGGCCACTTTAGCTTCGCAGGCACGTAGAAAATGTTGTTACATGGATAACTTTTTTTTTTTAAATACAATCAAGTGACGAGACGAGCAAGACTTTCGCCTGGTGGTAAGCGTCACGCCTGCTACTAACAGTAGCAGTGCCAGAATTGTGAACTTGCGAACACAATCCTGCGCCGCACTGCACTGCGCTCGTCACCCTGAGATATTAGATGTTAAATCTCTTCATACCCAGTAATTTCTCTGGTAACATTGCCCTTCATCCGGAACATAGTAATGCATGCACACTACTGCTTGGCGGTTGAATAACTGGCAAAGGTGTGGTACTTTCCCAGGTGTACTCTGCAGTAGATTCCTACCACTACAAAAAAATGCCTCTAAACATTTTTTTTAATTAAATTCTAGGTCTGCTGTATAGGTAGACATGTCTCTGTCATTTCCTTTTTTTCAGCGACTAATTGCTAAAATAAATATAAATATTTTCATAGTAATCTTTGGAGGGTTGTAATTATTTTATTTAGAAATTAGTTTCTGAAAAAAAGAAAATGACAAACATGTCTAAGTAGACCTAAAATTCATTAAAAAGCTTTGATTGCTCTCGAGGAGGAAATAAATGATCTCTCCAGGATGAAAATAGGGGAATATGTTTGTATGGAGAACCGCTCGATTTAACACAAAACCGGTAATTGTTGTTTCATGGATCCACCATAAAATAGTTTTCATCACACTTGCTCGTAAAGTGGATCTTATTACATCGGTTTTAGGCTCATAATCCAAGCTATTACGCACGGGTGCTTTTTACTTTACATTACGCCACTTGTGCTATAATAGGTATAACCCGGTAAAGTCAAGTTTGTACGTGACTGCAATTAGACGTATGTATACGAAGCACTCTTAATATAGCCGGGTAATACTTACAGTTTTTTTGTAATACCAGCAAAGAGTTCTTATGCCGCTGAAGTAAATGTCAACCTGCGCGCGCATTGCTGGTTTGGGCGCCATTTTCCGCAAATGTTTGTTGATGTTTTCGCTGTGTGGTTGATTATTATCAATAAAAGTTTATTTTTTCCTCGCAAGTGTGATGAAAACAGTCGTATGGAACTCTTGTGCTATTAGTCATTACGCTCTCGGCTTCCTAATCACAATACCGCCTCAAGTGTAATGACCAACATAGCACACTCGTATCATAATGTACTATTCTACGTTGTATTGCATCAGTGTCTTCAACTTATCTGTCTCTTCAAATTCATTAGAAACTTCTTTTTTTTCGTTGCTGTGCTGTGATACTAGCCATAAAGCCCGTATTGTGGAGACCAAAGATTTGCAAATTGAATAATATTGCCGGACTTTTCACACAGCGCCATCTAGTCTTAAACAATGCTAAGCTTGTGCTATGGGATTTAGATAATTGATAGTACATTTTTTTTTGTTTATACATACAATAATAATAATAATAATCATCCATGCCGGTTTCGGCTACGGCGACTACTTCTGCGACTCAATCAAGTAAGGAGCTTCGCTGGTGTGCTCGAATATGGCTAATGTAGCCAATTTTGGCAGTAAATGTGCGTGCACAGTCCACGCACGTAAGAGTGCCATTTACGTAACTGTATGAAATGTTGGCAGGCGGTCTACTCTTCAGTTCGTCTCGTTTTGCGTCCAAATCGCGCCTTCGGTCATTTTCGAACGCATACACCGAGCGTTTAACAAGTCCTCGCCAATACAACACATACATAGACAGCACAAATATCTAAGTTCGTCACATAAATGTTTAGAATATTCTCCTTGACCGCGTTCCGTAACCGTAACGACGTGACGTTATTTACCTTCCCAGATGACGTAGCTCATAGGCGCGACTGAGGGCCAAATTACGGTGGGCGTGGGTTCATACAGTGGGTTGATGTAGGTGGACAGCTCATCTGGCTGGTTTAGCCAGGACCACAGGCTGGTGGTCCGCTCGTACACGCCTCTGGTCTCACGTTCCTGTTCGCTATCACACAGGAATGTACCTGGAAAAAAACAGTTTATAACTTAGACCAATGATTTTTAGTTTTTTTTACCATATATAATTTGTAAAAGGCTTAAAGCTTTGTACTATCGGAACCACATAACTGATACAATATACAGGGTTATTTCTAATCAGTTAGTATCCTTTTAAGGGCATGTTCTGTACAAACAACTTTTACTATGGGGCCAAGATTGAAATCGCGCAAAAGTTGTATTTGTTGTTTTGCGATTTTAATGATAGCCCCATAGAAAAAAATGTTAATTTTGATGTACAGAGTATGCCCTTAAAAGGGTGCTAACTGATTAGAACTAACCCTGTATAGGCTACTCACCGAATTGACTAGCATAGGAATGTTCGAACAGTGTTATGAGGAACGCCTGCCTGTACTGGAAGCTGCACGGGAACTGCTCGAGGAACTGGCGCACGCAGTCCAGGAACAGCGTGAAGGTGGGGGCGGCGCGGGGCGCGGGCGGCGCGTGCGGCCCGCGCGCGTGCCGCGACCCGAACGGGTGGCCCGCTTGCAGCCACTCGCGCTCTATCAGCGCCTGTAACCTGGCAATTACTAAACCTTGTAAGCTGTCACAACGTAGCGCTTGTAATCTGTCACAAAGTAGGACATGTAACCTGTTACAGTCCAGCGATTATAACATGTCTAGAAGTAGCGCATCTAACCTGTCACAATATAGCGCATGTAACCTGTCACAAAGTAGCGCATGTAACTGTAACAAAGCATCGCATGTAACCTGTCATAAAGTAGCGCATGTAACCTGTCACAAAGTAACGCATGTAAACTGTCACAAAGTAGCGCATGTAACTGTAACAAAGCATCGCATGTAACCTGTCATAAAGTAGCGCATGTAACCTGTCACAAAGTAACGCATGTAAACTGTCACAAAGTAGCGCATGTAACTGTAACAAAGCATCGCATGTAACCTGTCATAAAGTAGCGCATGTAACCTGTCACAAAGTAACGCATGTAAACTGTCACAAAGTAGCGCATGTAACCTGTCACAATGTAGCGCTTGTAACCTGTCACAATGTATAGCGCTTGTAATCTGTCACAAAATAGTGCATGTAACCTGTCACAAAGTAGGACATGTAACCTGTTACAGTCCAGCGATTATAACATGTCTAGAAGTAGCGCATCTAACCTGGCACAATATAGCGCTTGTAACCTGTCATAAAGTAGTGCATGTAACCTGTCACAAAGTAGCGCATGTATCTGTCACAAAGTAGCGCATATAACTGTCACAAAGTACCACATGTAACTGTCACAAAGTATAGCGTGTAACCTGTCACAGAGTAGCGCATGTAACCCGTCACAAAGTAGCGCATGCGACGAATGCGAAATGCAAAGAATCATTTTGTAACTTTAGTGTATTAAACCTGTCCAAAAGTAGCGCTTGAAAACAGACTAAAACTAGATTTTGAAACCTATGAAAACTTGGCGCTTGTTAGGCAAAAAAAATTGCTAATTGTTGTAACATGGCCAAAAGTAGCGCTTATTCCTGGTAAAAAAACAGCACTTGTAACAGTAGCGTTGGCAAACATTTACGCTTGTAACGTGTCAAAAACAGCGTTCGCGACGTATTAACAAGTCCGAAGTAACCGATTTCATAAATTGTTTTCTATTACATCTGTCTATTGTTTTTCCAATAAATATACAGGGTTAGTTCTAATCAGTTAGCATCCTTTTAAGGGCATATTCTGTACATCAAAACAAACAACTTTTACTATGGGGACAACATAAAATCGAGAAAAAAAAAAACATCTGTTCATCGACCTTTGGCAAAATGTATGGAACAGCTGTTTATTTTTTTGCGAATTCATGTACAGAATATGCCCTTAAAATGATGCTAACTGAACTAACTCTGTATAAGCCAATTATTCCGACATTCGTTAACCGATTCAAGTGCTTTCTTCATGCAATCTGTAAAGAAAGCTCGCGACCTTTAGATACATTTTATTAACTACGATATAGTGGTTTAATAACCAGATCTAGTAAAATGTAATTTAGCAGCGGTTAAAAAAATCTTTAGTCACCCTCGTATCGTCCTGCAGTCAGGGTTCAGTATGATCTGCACGAGCGAACAGATGAGAAGTGTCGCGTCTTCTCCTCTCGTTCCGTGAATTAAGACTGGCTCGGCTTTCTGCAATATAAATAAATACATTTAATTCTTTTTTTTTTTTTTTTTTGACAGCCATATAGCTCCGTTGGTAGCATGTCTGCCTTCAGAGCTGTGGGCGTGGGTTCGATCCCCACCCAGGACAAAAATTTAAGTGACGAACATAGATGTTTGTTCTGTGTCTGGGTGTAGTATGTATTATCACTATGTACTACTATCACATGTATTTACGAAAAAAAATTGAAACCAGATAGCTGATAGAATACAGTATTCTATCAGCTATCTGGTTTCCATAATACAAGCTTTGCTTAGTATGGGGCTAGATGGCGCTGTGTGTAAAATGTCCCCCAATATTTATTTAATGTTTTTTTTTCTAGTCGGCGTCAAATTTCGATCAACATTCTTGTAGGGCAAATTTGCATTTAGATACAGCATCGTCGCGTAATCCAGGGATTCCCAAACTATTTAAGCTCATGCCGCACGCTCAGGCACAATAAAAGTGCTAAATTTAGTTTGTGACAGCGTCCTTATCAAACTATCCGTAAAAGTTATGATTTAGCCTGTCCGCACACGCATTCGGCACGGCTTCCGTCAGGCCCCGGTCCGGCGCCGTACGAACGTAACACAATTAACTGGTGCGAGCGAGACGGGCGTCTCGAGAAATTTCTTACGGTGTGCGGGACCTAGTACAAAATGTATGCACGGAGCGCCTTCGGGCGAAACCGAACGGTTTTTCTTACGGTTTTTCTCGTCGTATGCGCCCGGCCTAAGGCGCATACGAGTATAAATTGAAACGATAATTGACCAATGAACCTAATATAAAATTGTTTTACTTAAATGTAATTAACAGAAAAATACGACAGTCAACATTTATAAAATTGGTAGGATTTAATTGTTTCGAGAAGTGAAATTAATTCAATCATATAATTTATTTCAGATAAGGATAATCCATATAGCACAAAAAATAATGAAGAATCTCGTAATAAATTAATATTAGATTAGAATACAAAAAAAACCCCTAGCAGTGCTGCAGTGCTGCTTGCGTTGAATTATTTACAGTTTGGGAACCTCTAACCTAATATAAGTAGTTTAAGAGCCCATGATTATTTTACTAAAAAAATACCGACGGTTTACTTTACCGCCGCAGGACTCCAGCTGCGACACCCGCTTGTCGCACAACACCGCGGTGCCGCTCGGAGCACGACGTCGCTCGCTCGGAGACTTACTTGGTGGATGTGTTGCGCGACGCAGCACGCGGTGTGCAGCGAGTTGCGCACGTTCTCCGGCCAGCCGCTCGACTCCAGCCGCGACACCCGCTTGTCGCACAACACCGCGGTGCCGCTCGGAGCACGACGTCGCTCGCTCGGAGACTTACTTGGTGGATGTGTTGCGCGACGCAGCACGCGGTGTGCAGCGAGTTGCGCACGTTCTCCGGCCAGCCGCTCGACTCCAGCCGCGACACCCACTTGTTGCACAACACCGCGGTGCCGCTCGGAGCACGACGTCGCTCGCTCGGATACTTACTTGGTGGATGTGTTGCGCGACGCAGCACGCGGTGTGCAGCGAGTTGCGCACGTTCTCCGGCCAGCCGCTCGACTCCAGCCGCGACACCCACTTGTTGCACAACACCGCGGTGCCGCTCGGAGCACGACGTCGCTCGCTCGGATACTTACTTGGTGGATGTGTTGCGCGACGCAGCACGCGGTGTGCAGCGAGTTGCGCATGTTCTCCGGCCAGCCGCTCGACTCCAGCCGCGACACCCACTTGTTGCACAACACCGCGGTGCCGCTCGGAGCACGACGTCGCTCGCTCGGATACTTACTTGGTGGATGTGTTGCGCGACGCAGCACGCGGTGTGCAGCGAGTTGCGCATGTTCTCCGGCCAGCCGCTCGACTCCAGCCGCGACACCCACTTGTTGCACAACACCGCGGTGCCGCTCGGAGCACGACGTCGCTCGCTCGGATACTTACTTGGTGGATGTGTTGCGCGACGCAGCACGCGGTGTGCAGCGAGTTGCGCACGTCCTCCGGCCAGCCGCTCGACTCCAGGCGCGACACCCACTTGTCGCACGATATCTCGCGGTCGACGCACGCTACAAACAACGATCACTACGTTGGTAAATTTTATATGAACTTTTTGTAAATTTAATTTGACTACTCATCTGTTCCAGAGTTGGATCCACATATAAAATAAATAATATGTCAACATCAAAAATAGCATCGTTATTTACATTCACAAGCATAGCTGTAGTTTGCACATTGGTCCAAGCTGAGATATCGAGTTTAGAAGTTTTATCTTTAGTATAATTATTATTTAAATTATAACTTCTACAGGCTGTGGCGTAATGACTGTATAACCTTATACCAGATAGGTGACAATGTGCTGGTTCAGAAAATGGGCGATATTCAGACAGGCAATAAAAAAAAACTCATTAAAATGGCTCTGACTTTGCGCAGACCAGACGTGCCAGTCAATGTCAAGTTTTTTATTAATTTCCTAAGCCACCTATCAAAAACTGTATGCCGTTTTTGTCTTGCACGTTTGGTCTGCGCTATCTGTCGAGTTGAAGGAATCTGCATTTTATTTTTATTTTTTATTTGCACATTAAGAAAGATATTCCATAAAAGACCCCCATTTTTTTGAGTTGACATATATGAAGCATACTTAAATAGCATTTTTAAACAAAAAATATGGTTGCGTTGCGACACAAAAACGGCAGTGTACCTTCGATAGCACGTGTGACCAAGACTTATAACCAACAAACAGATTTAGTTTTTTTTTTACTTGCAGTCTTACTCGAACAGTCAAATAACTCGTAAACTATGCGACTTTAACGGAACATTGGAATTTCTTAACCACCATGACGTCTCCCATCCATTGGTACAAGACAAGGTTATCCATTCATTACGCCACATTCTGTATATAACTTCTACAACATTCAGACATTCGATTCAAATGAAATTTTGCGGTACACTGTATGCCGTACAGAAGTTTTGTGTGCGCGCGCGTCGCATGCTCTCCCAAATGTTATTGCAATTTTGTACTCTATACTAATAATATCATCATCATCATCATCAGCCCGGAGACGTCCACTGGTGTCCGACAACCTGCCATTTGCATCTGACTTGCCTGCGACTTTTACAATGTCGTCGGTCCACCTACTGACAGACCTTCTTACGCGTCTTCCGGTCTACTAATAGTATAAATAAAACGATTTTTTAAAAATCTTTCAACAAACACCTCGTACGCGCAGCAACCGCTCCACCACCGCGCAGTCTACGCTCAGCGCCCGCCCCACGTCCTAGAATACGTTGCTAGAATGTTCTTTTATTTCTGCGAAATGTTCTCCCGCAGGCCATTACCTTCAATAAGTTTGGAGTAACTCTCTAGAAGTTGCTGCTGATTGTCCACCTCGTCCATAGACCTGTTGCATATCTTCCACTGCGAGTAGTTTGCACTGCTTTCGGTCCCTCCACCTAGTAAACATGAACATCAGAAAAGCTTAGCGCATACAATTTTCAAGTACTGTTCGTTATGCCTATTCTCAAAATCAGATATCAATAACTATAATCTATCCATTATCTTAATCGCTTTTTGACAGCTCATAAAAAGATGACAACACAACTTAGTAAAGCGTCGAGCAAATTATATCCCCTAAATATATTTAATCTTACGTCTGTACGAGGTTATATCAACTGATGTAACCTTGTAAAGAGGTGAAAATACAGACCAGGGGGGGGCCTTATTTTTGAATCGTGCGCAAAGCTGCGCATGCGAAAGGTGCCGACTTTCAAACGATATTGAACCTTATTCCAAACAGTATCGTTGAAGGTCAGCTCCTTTCGCATGCGCTACGCTTGCGTACGATTCAAAAATAAGACCCCAGGACCAAGTTTTGAATGTTTTTCGTTTCAAGGTCGCAGTTATAGAAGCTCGCACCGGGCTCATATAAGGCTAGTTGCAACACTGATACCTTTACTCTGCTGCTGTGATATAGCGTTGGAGCTCCTGAGATCGTATATGACGCCCTTAGTGCCGACCGCGACCACCGTGTTGAGGATGGCCTCGTCGGGCCGACAGCGCCGGTGCTTCGGCCCGTACAGCGGCTGCCCTGCACGGATCAGCACTGCCTGGGGAACAATAAAGTGCTTAACTTATAAGTCATCTTGCATACATACATAGCATATATATAGGTCTATACGAGGGCGGCACTGAAAATTTCGGGAATCAAGGAATTGACACAACATTACTATTTAAAAATATATTTATTGCTTTTCGAAGTATTCTCCGCGAAATTTGACACATTTTTCCATACGATGGAACCAATCATTGAAGCAACCATTCCATTCGGAAGTTGGGGTCTCCAAAATGGCCGTTTTGTAGGCGTCCACAGCTTCTTCAGGTGATGAAAATCTCTGTCCACGCAATTTATTCTTTATTTTAGGGAAAGTATAGAAATCATTAGGGCTTAGGTCGGGGCTGTACGGCGGATGGTCCAATAATTCTATGTTTTCTTGCTCTAAAAACTCTTTTGTTCTGTACGCGGTGTGAGAACTCGCATTGTCGTGATGGAGGATGATGCGGCGGTTGCAGTTCTCTTTACGGAGTTCAAAAACGACCTGTGGCAAACAAATGCTAGCATACCATTCTGCATTAACCGTTCTTTGTCCCTCAAGAGGAATAGTCGTAACATGGCCGGTTTTGGAGACAAACGTGGCCACCATTTTTTTGCAACACTCCGTGAACGAACAATTTTTGTTGGCTTTAACTCATTTTCGAATACCCAAACTCGTGACTGGTTTTTTGTTTCGGGTTCGTACGCGTATATCCAGGATTCGTCACCTGATACGATGTTGTATACAGCATTTGAGGATCCTGCGTGGAATCTTTCGAGAGTTCTGACGCACCAAGTAAGGCGAGCCGCTTTTTGCTCTTCACAGAGCGAATGCGGTATCCATCGGGAAAACAACTTTTTTACACCTAATTTTTCATGCAAGATTATTTGTATTTGACTCATGCCAATGTCTAAAGTTGCCTGAATTTCGCGGTATGTCACATGTCGATCTTCCTCAATCAGCTTACGCACAGCATCAACGTTTTCTTGGGTGACTGCAGTTTTTGGACGACCTTGACGGGGATCATCACTGAGCTTGACACGTCCACGTTGAAATTCAGCAAACCAGCGATAAATTGTGGTTTTGGATGGGGCTTTATCACCAAATGCAGAAATCATCCGGTCAACACACTGTTTTTGTGTTAAACCACTTCGAAAGTCATAATAAATCATCGCTCTTGAATTTTCTCGAGTCAATTCCATTTTCTCAACGACTAAACCATAGAGCAGAGTAATATACTGGGGACTAAACAAGTTTGACTGAGTTTGACAAAACCTTGTGACAAGACCGAGAATATTTTTTTAAATAAATAAATGGTATTCGATTTTTAAAACCAAGGAGTTTTCAATTAAAAAGATTTTAATATGACAGAAACAGTGGAAATATTCCATTCCCGATACTTTTAGTGTAGCCCTCGTATAGCTTCTATACAGCTGACGCACTACCTTCATAGTGTTGTCATTTTCTGAAGGAGATAAGATAAAATATTATAATACACACAAAATAGCTTGTTAATAAATTGTTATTCCTTTTTATGTTTTGGTGACGAGTCCATTATTCATGATATTTTATTATTAGTAAAATATTTATGGATGTAACTTTATGATAATAAATATTATTCTATTCTATTCATACGCCACTCAGTAGTGGTAGACTATTGCTGCATAACTGCAGAGTCCGCCAGGGGAAGTATTTTTTTTTATACAAACAAGTGACGAATAAGCAAGACGTTCAAGTACTACACTTTTGCCAGTTATTCAACCACCAAGCAGTGTGCAAGCATGACTGTGTTTCAGTTTGAAGGGCAATGTTACCAGAGACATTACTGGGTATGAAGAGATTTACATCTAATATCTCAGGGTAATGAGCGCAGTACAGTGCGGCGCAGGATTGTATTCGCAAGGTCACAATTCTGGCACTGCTACTGTTATCGGCAGGCGTGACGCTTAACACAAGACGAACGTCTCGCTCGTCTCGTCATTCGTATGCAAAAAAAAATCTTCTCCGGATTTATGCAGGTTTTCTCACTATGTCTTCCTGACTTCCTCCACGAAAAAGGCAGTTGACGCGAAAGTCCGTACATAAACTCCAAAGAGCTCATTGGTACGGGCCCGAGATTTGAACTTGTGACGCTTTCAAATCGAACGGTATGCCGACTAGTCTACCAAGGTTTCAGTAGGCTACCAAGGTTTCAGTAGGCTACCATGGTTTCCAAAGAAAACTTGCTTAACATAATTTTAACAAAACAATTGGTTTCTCAGAGGCAAACCAATTGTTCTGTTAAAATTATGTTAAGCATGTTATTTTATTAGTTATTAACCAACTGGACTCGACGGGCTGGAAACGCCTGTTGGACACAGGCGTTTCCAGCCCAGTTGGTGAAATTTAAAATTGGAATCACTTGTTACTTCGTCATAAATACTGCAACTTTCCTTAACATCAGGTTTGTTTCCTACCCTATTTTATTTACGTCAAAATAGTATTTACATAACCTATCTTAGGTTATATAAGGTAGCTTACCCCATTGTTGTGTCTGTAGGAAAGTACAGGAAACCTGCCTCCCTGCCTAAAGGAAGCGGCAGCTGCAAGTGTCTCATCATCTATACTCTTCGGCACCACCACTGCCTTGCCATATCCTGGGCACACGGTGTAGTTCTGATTTACTCTAGAAACACGCCATTCTTCTGTTGCTAGTACCTTTGTGAATTCACCTTCTATGCTGAAACAGAAAATTAATGTTTGATTAGTATTGTTTACTTAAACAATGTGGTTGATTCTGGCGGTTTTAGTTGACAGTTCTAAACTAACTAAAGTATTGCTGTCCTTAGCTAACATGCCCAGTAAAAAAGTGACAGCAATACTTTAGTTAGTTTAGAACTGACAACTAAAACCGCCAGAATCGACCACAATTTTGGTAGAATAAAAAGAAAAATGGGTTATTGTTGTTTTTACTATGGTTGTTTAAAAAAAATTGGGGTAATATTGTTTTTTATACATATTAGCCGCCTATCACTTCATTTCTGAAGAGACATAAAAGATAAAACACCCAGTACTCTTTTTTCTCACGCAAAAAAAGACAGACAAACAGTCATTTTTGTAGTTTGTATGCTTGACAGACTAGTTGTTTGAACACAGCTAACCTGATGTTAAGCATTAGTGTGGTTGAAAGATGTGTAAACTAGTAGTTTACTAATGTAAGCTTAGTAAGCTTACATTGCTACTACAGGTACAGTGCCGGTTACTGTACCTGTAGTAGCAATGTAAGCTAAAACAACTTGAGCCAAAGAACTTGGATACAGCGGACCTTTGGCAGAGGGAAGGGTGCGCGGGCAGTTCATCTTTTTGGTTTAAGTTGGTGGTGGTGTGGTTGTAGTTGATTTGTAAGTAAATTAGAACAAAAGCATTAGCAATGCCGTGGTTTTAGTTGCTATTCAACTACTAGGAACTGTAATTGACGACAACTGATTAGTGATCATAATAGTTTGTGTGGGTACCCTAAGTTAGCTACGAAAATTGACTTTTCAATCTAGTTAGATAAACTAGCACGGCTAGTTAACTTGAAGGTTCAAATGTTATTGAATAGAAAAATTATGTAATTTTTTGGGTATTTTTACTTAAATATACTATTTTTAAAGCCCACAATGATCATTATTATGTCTGGAAGTGTACATGTGGAAACTTTCCCTCACCATGTCGCTTTTGACTCAAGATATTTGCCGGGCACTGTAACTGTAAGTCCTGTTTTCTCTCAGTTGACTAATTTTCCATCAGATGGCAGCTCAGTCCACCTCCTTCAATTTATCTGTCTTCTCTCTTTTGTATGTTCAGTGCCTCACATCCTTTTTTATGGCACACCATTTTGTACTAAAGGCTAAGGACATTTCCCATATGCAGGTGGCCTAGTGGTACAAATATCCCATACTTTTTTGTATAAACTTGGCCAAAATGTCACATGCCAATGTTATCTTCACCTGGCTCCCATTTTGCCCGAGACCATACTAAATTAGTTATAGTCTAATTAGCATAAGAACAAAACATTTCACTTACCTATATAAAATGTAGCCATTCTCTACAATTGGAGTCATGTGTCTGTAAAATAATGGGTAGAAAAGACTCGGGTCTTGTAGACTCGACAGATTTTCAAGAGTTTGAGCTACTAAATTCAATTCATTTGTAGTGGCAATATCTAGCTGAAATATCCTCAGGTCCTTGCATTTGAGGAACAGGGAGCCTCCTTGCATCACACCGCTGCTTGGCTTGTTTTCTTTCTTCTCTATACTATCGATATTCTTGTGCAAAAGCTGTAAATGATAGGATACTACTTTATTATACTGTATGCTTGGTTAGTTGGTAGTATAGATAATATGTCGATTTAATTTGTAATGTATATGTTCTTACATATATGTATATATAAAATGTATATAAGTATTATATCAGCTATCTAGTTTCCATAATACAAGCTTTGCTTAGTATGGGGCTAGATGACGCTGTGTGGAAAATGTCCCACAATATTTATTTATTTATTTATATTCTTGGACCTGGGTATGTCCTGAAACTGCAACCAGAACCACCGGAAGACAGGCACCAGGATCCTCTCGGTTAACGGTGGTGAGTATTCTGTGATCCCCAAGCCGCCTGCCAAGTGTGGAGATTATGGCAACCCCTCCCTATTGAGGGGGAAGGCCTTCTTCCAGCAGTGGACGTCTTCTGGCTGATGATTATGTATGCATTCTTTACAGGTAAGTAAATAATAAATATTGGTGGAAATTTCAACCAGCGCCATCTAGCCCCAAACTAAGGAAAGTTCGTAGGCACTATGGGAACCAGATAGCTGTCAGAATACTTAGTTACTTTTTTTTTGTAAATAGGTACTTATTACATACAACACCCAGACACAGAACAAACATCTATAAGTAATGAATGATAAGATTATTTGGTAAGCTAATAAAAGTATACATATCGATCAAAACAAACCCATAATTCGTTGACTCCTTCTTTTCGTGAACTCAAAATAAGATGATGCCCGGTGATACAAAGAGTACCGTCTACATTGTCCTGGTGAGGATATTTTAAAATCACGCCGTCTAACTTATTTATGAGTAGAAGCTCAATAAACTCCATAGTCGGAAAAAAATATTTTGAATAATACTATCGCAATAATCCAAAACAATTCAATCCACCCTCCAGCCAGCCAGCTGCTTCATCTCAATGTCCATTTCCATCTGACAGTGTCACTCAGCTGTCAAGTCAAAGTCACGCAAAGAAATTGAAGTCATTGGCACTTTTATTTTTTCCTCCTCAGAGGATTATAGCGTAGTATATAGAGCATTTGCCAGTGTTTAAAATCAGCTTGAGCCTTCCATACCACCTACCTTCTGTCTCATTCTCATTATCATACAAAGTAGCATGTTGGGTTGGGTACACCACCAGGGTAGTATAACTTCAAGTGATATATTATTTACTACAGTGCGCTTTTTTAGGTACAGACGTACAGTTCGAAGATTATTTTATGAATAAAAAAATATGATAAAACTTGAACTGAGAAGGATCATTGAGATATTTACCTGGCTGTACAAAAAAAGATTGGAAAATGCACAAATAAGGATTTTTCAAAATGGCAACTGATGGAACATATTCTGAATTTCTGATTTAGCCTTGATTTAGAGTTTTGGCGGGAACACGAAAAAACATGTCGTCGCATTCTATAATTTTGTTTTTTTAGGGTATTAATCTGGTATTTATGCATAAAAATAGTGGCGTTGTATTTATTATGTGTCGACTGACGTGCATTAGTGTGGGCAAGTGATGTAATGAGGTGAAACATGTCATTTTATGTTGTTTCCAAAACTCCAAAGACTTGTAGTAAAGTTGCCACGACTTTACTAGGGCATGATTGAACTTGACCGTGACTTACTGTATGTGACTTGGACTGCGACTAGGACTTATATAACTGGAGAAAGAAGGATCGATGTAGAAATATGTATTCGGCTTCAGGACTAGTATCCATGGCCATAAACAATTTTAAAACAAAAACTAGCCTTGATTTAGCCAACAAATTAAGAAAAAGAAAGTATCATACATCATAATATGAAAAACTGAGACAACGCTATTTTTCTTCTTTCGGATACTATCTATTACAAAAAAAGAGATAGCTTTATGGACAGAAACGAAATGCAACATTCATATACCCAATAAACCAATCATGAACCACGAAGGTCCCACCCCCTCCTAACCGCCGCTAGCCAGCGACGTGGGCGACCTCTGCCAGAATTTTGTAGAACTAATTCCTAAATGTATGCGATGGCGATGTGTGGATTTTTGTGTTCAATTTCCATCATTCTACAATATAACAGCTATTGATTTGAAACATTAATAACCACATTTGAGTCAGTACAACAAATCGATATTACATCAAGTGAAACAATATAGTGCCGTGTCGTGCTGTTTGGAATAAAACGTGCGGTGAGTCTCCAAGTCTTGTATGTGTTTTTATGATTGTATTGAAAGTAGGTAGGCATATCGCTGGCTGGGTGGCAGAGCTTGGGCAATGACCGGTTCTTTCAATATTTAGATGTCCATTGTTACTAGATAACTGTAGACAACCTCTGACTTTATTTACCATCCACTTGTTATCACAATTTCTTACATCACAAAGGGGTCAAGCTAAAAATACCAAATTATTATTCTATCGCAGGTAATGGAAGAGAACTCTGATGTTCACATGGAGACCGATGTGTCTTCAACCACAGATGATGTACCGGATACACCAGTGGTGACCGGTTCCCATGGAGACATAGAAATGGTTGTAGTGGTGGAGGAAGTCAAAGAAGAAGATGACAGCTCCATTGACCAGGAGCCTCGGAGAACCACCCCGTCAACAAGCACCGAGGCATCTCCCCAGAAACAACCAACATCTCAGAAAGTCATTAAACCTTTCAGTGATAATGACATCTCCAAAAATTTGACAAATAATTTTAGTGAGTCTCTAAAAAGCAAGATTTCTGATGTTTCTGCTACAATAAGTCCTGTGAAACAATATCCAGAATCATCCAAAAAAAACGAAACCACAAAATCTCCAGGTAATATAGCAGAAAATACTGTTGCAAAAAGTCCTATCAAAAGTATAGAAAAAACAGCTGAAAATACCCCTGTTAAAAGTACAGAAAAAACAGTTGAAAAAAGTCCTGTCAAAATTTTACAAATTAAATCCCCATTAAAAGATGTAAAGTTAATTGTAAAGACTCCAGTAAAAGTTACAAAGGTCCAAGAGATACCTCTAAATAATGATTTTGTTGAACTTGATAAATCTCCAAGAAATGCTCAAGATAAGTCTATTAAAGAGGCTAGTGTTGTAAAAATAACCAACAAAGAAATAAAGTTGCCAGAACAATCTGTCAAAACTGTAACTTTAACAGAGAATGTAAATAACGAAGAAAAAGTTTTGAATAACTCACCAAATGAGGTAACCACCAATTTAAAAGAAAATTCAGTAAAAAATACAAAAGAAATATCTCCAGTTAAAGAAAATATTCCAACACCTAGCGTAGAGGTAGATCTGGTAAAAAATGCAAATAAAGAAAGAGAGTTGAAAAATCAATCTACTACAGAAGACAAGAATATCCAAAAATCAACTGCAAAAGTGTCTAGCAATGAGGTTACTGTATCAAACAGCTCTACAATGGACAAGACCCCCGACTCCCATAAAATACCAAAAGTGGTAAAGACAATAAATGGAGGGGACAAAATGGACATGTCAATACCCCTGGAAGAATCGCTTACTGATCTGAATGATTCCCATCAGTCTTTAGATAACGAGAGCCATAGCAAGAGTATCAGTCGCGAGCTGAAATCACTTATAAAGTCTGCCAAAGAGTCTAAAATTATAAGTGAGTGTACACAGCTGACGAGCAAGACAAGGAAATCCAGAACTCAGTTGGACACTCCAAACACAAGCATTAATGCTCTGGAACCAGATAAAATTGTAAATAGAAGAGGCAGTGACAATTCTCAAATCAGCGATAGCAGTGAAAAGTCAGACAGAGCGATGAAAAGATCAATGAGGTCCCAAAACCCTGAATTTGCTAACAAATGTAAGCAGTTTCTAAACTCCATTACATCTAAAGTCACCAAAGACTCTGATGAGGGTTTGTCAGAAGATGATACACATAGCTCGACGGAAAAATCTGATGTGGGCTCGAAGCATGACTTTGCACCGACAAGTCCGAAAAAGAAAAAAGTTTTTGATCAACCAGTAAGTATAATATGATTATGTGTCACAATATCTTTTTGCTATATGTCATATGCAAAACAAGATGGCTGCCATACCAAACCGGTTCCAAATAATAAAATATGTACTAAAATATTAAGTAATATCATCATATTCTTAATGTATGTTACGCAGGTTTTAGAAGGCAGGGAGCTAAGAAAGAAGTTCCGTTGTGATGGATATTGTTGGAGGTGTCATTGGACAGTGGAGCAACAGGAGAATGATAAGTCACACCCACCGTTGTACTGCACAGTATGTCCGCGGTCATATCACTACAAATGTTTGTCCACTAATGAACGTAAAATCTCTTCGGAGAAAAGCTGGGTGTGCTCCGACTGTTTGCTGGTGTTGCATGCTGAAGGATCCGACACTAGGTAAATAATTTCTTTATATCCTAACTAATATTGTACACTTTAAAACTGTGTGCTGTTAGATCTTCAATTATACAGCATTACTGATTTTGATGAAATTTGGTGTAGAGACAGCTGAAACTCTGGAAAATAACATTAAATCGTTATATTTTTTATTACCACATTTAGTTATGTACCTAAAATATTTATTTATTTAGTTTATTGGTACAGAATACAGTCAATAATACATTTTGAAAATTTACACATTATACAATTTCGATCTAAACTATATTCCTAAAAATGTATACACAGCTTATTACTTGACAACATGCAGTAGATAGTCAGTTTCAAGTGGAAAAAGAGGAAGGGGTATATCGTGCTAATATTGTATATGAACATATATTTAAGGCTATGTTACAGTATTTATACAGTATTTGATTAACTAAACACAGAAAAAACAAGACTTACATATACATTTACATTCCTGAAAAAAAAATGAGGTGTTTGCAATACCAGCACTACTATGTATTGTCCACAATGGCCCAGTTGCGGGATAGTGGATTCATATACGGCATTAAAGTTTCCAAAATGCCAGTGGTATGAAAATTCGTAAATAAACTCCAAAAAGCTCATTGGTCTGGCCCCAAGATTTGAACCTGTGTACCTTACGATTTGAAGTCGAGCTGTGTCCCGATTAGGTTACGATGTGTAACACTAAATCAAAACAAATTCTCAAATTCAGGCTTGTAGATCACTAATCTACTCGAACTATCATACATCATTTCCTGTCCCCTTTACGCCAACTGTGCATACATGTGCAAAAAATTAATCTGCTTCTCTGGCTCCAGAATAGGCTATCTAACCTATTCACTGCCACTGGACAGGACTGGCCTGTTTAAACGTAAAAAATGCTTAATAATAGATAGATAACATATTTTTTGGTGCCTTGGCGTACAGGGCACTGCGATGGTATTATCACAAAACGGATAGGTACAGAAGTCAATCACATGGTATGTACGTCACTTTTCATACCTACGCTCTGCGGTCGCGCTAAGGGTAAGGACTCACGAAGCGGTTTTCACCCGCGCCCGCCGCGGTTGTGGGCCCGCAGCCTTTGTAGAATACAGATATTTATGTAAAAAATTAAAAAAACATATCACGACGCGTTTTACGCCCGCGGCGTGTGCGATTGTTTGCGGGTCCCGCTGCACCGGTACAAGATGACCGCCGGTCTGCAGCTGTGGCGGGTTGCACCCGTGCGCTCTGCGATCGGTTGGCGGGCGACCGCAGAGGGCAGCGGGACCCGTCTTGCAACCGCCCGTCTTGCGATAATCAACCGCCAAGATTGCGAGCGATAATCGCAACCGCGACGGCTGCATAACCGCACAAAACTCCAGTCTCGTGAGGTTTGAAAATAAAACTCCATTCCGCCACCGCAGCGGGCTCGGGTAAAAATCGCTAAAAAATAAAAATCGCAGTCCTTAGCCTGAGGTTGTCAACTTGCGACCGGGCGCGGCGTTCACAGACGCGTGTCTCAAGCGGATGGCACTCAGCGCTCGCACTCTTGCCAACCAGTCCGAGACATCGTGTCCGTGAGCGGTGTCTATGTGTGCGCTGCTCGAGCGCACTTTCTATGTAGATTGCCTTCTGTACCTATCTCTTTTGTGGTATTATGCCGTGGCGGTCAAAAGGTTAATCACGAGCGCCGATGTACATAAGTCATCTCTTGCAGACGGAAACGAGCCAATGATGCCATACGCAAATTAAAAATAAAAGAGACCTAAAAGAGGTTTCACCTCTTTTTATTTAGCTCACACGAAATATGATCACTTCCAGGTCACCTGCAATGAAGAAAACGTCACTGGGAACGCTCTGCGACCTGCTCAAGTATGCGCTGGAACGCATGATGGATCTCAATGGGGTAATTAATTTTTCCATATTATCTTCACTTTTAAGCTCTATAAGATTTTTTCTATTCTTTATATTTTTACTATATATTTTTCTATACATCGTGTTTAAAAAAATAAAAATATTATTGTATATTTAGTATAATTATTTTTACTTAATTTTTATTATGAATTATACTGTTAGTGGCAGGCGTGACGCTTACCACCAGGCGAACGTCTTGGTCGTCTCGTCACTTGATAGTCGTCGTCAGCCATAAGACGTCCACTGCTGGACGAAGGCCTCCCAATAGAGGGGTGTTGCCATTTCCCCACGCTTGGCAGGCGGCTTGGGAATCGCAGAATGCTCACCACCGTTAACCAAAAGGACGCTGCTGCCCGTCTTCTTGATACTTGATAGTATAAAAAAATATATTATAATAATTGCTAAATCTCTGGGTCTATCTGTCTGTCTATCAAAGAAAACTAGAATAAAAACAGATATTTCCAGCTGTTTACAGCAGTTTTGATGAGATTAGACGAATAAATGTGAAGAACATTGTACATAACATTTCTACGGAAAAATATCGAGAAATTTTTTGCCACGCGGTTTCTGGCTTTTTTTACTTTTCAACTTTTAGCTTCTGCTCAATCTTACACTATCGACGAAGTAATAAATGTATGTTATCTATAAGTACTAATATTATAGTTATCTTAAAGAACTGGCTTTCAATGTGTAGGTTCTCGTACAAAATATATGTATAAAAAATCAAAATTGGTGAATGTTTTTGGTACTGACTAGGGCCAATGTCGAGAGTCGAAGTCGATCCGTACTCAAAGGTCTGAGTAATCGGAGGACATACAAAAAGGCAAACCTTGAAAATTGTGAATCTACCTCATTTCAACAGGCAATGTGGGATTGCGGATAAAACCTTGAGACACATCTAGTGGCAGGGCAGGCAAATTACTTTTTCACTCCTCGTGCTCAATAAGTCCGTCATTATAGTGCACCAGAGCGGGACTAAAATAACATATCATGCTCTAGGGGCTAAAATAAAATGTTACTCTAGCAGCAAAAGTTTTTTTTGTCTGTTAAAGCAACGCCTACAAAAACGGAAAAGTTTTTATTCATAAGTAGAATAATAATAAATAAAGACTCGACTTCATTCTGTCTTTCTGTTCAAAGAAAGAACATTATATTTTTTAAATCATGGGGACTATAACTCGGTTTCTTTCGCTAAAGCTCGGTCGTAAAACTACCTCGTATATAATGGGTTATTTTAGCCCCTTGTATAACAATCTACTATTAGCTTCTGTTCATTTTATACAGTATCTACAAAGTAATAAGCCAATGTTCTGTTTTAAATTAAGTATCACGGTTGTACATTATATGTTCAATAAAATCGTAATGTATACCTATATAGATACACGGCTTATTTGACGTGATTATGTTTTTTTTTCTTAGTTATTGGCATCGCACGTTGTGCATTCTGCCAGTGTCAAGTTTATGAATTTGCAAGTTTCTTTTATTAAAATAAAGTCAAATATGTCATTAAAACACAGTCAGTCACACGAAATCAGTCATAGTCGAGTCCAAGTCATGCCCCAGTAAAGTTGTGGCGACTTTACTACGAGCTTCTACGGAGTTTTGAAAACAACACGAAAAGACATATTTCACCACATTATATCACTTGCCCACACTCGTGCATGTAAATCAACACTCAATGAATAAAACACCACCATTTTTAATCATTCATTTGCGAAAAAACACCAGTTTAAGAAAATAATAGAATGTAACGACATGATTTTTCCGTGTTCCCGCCAAAACGTCCCGTGATTATGTTGTCTGCAGTTGCAGGCACCGTGTACAATGTACAAGGCATGCACCTGCGTCGAACTATCGAGAGCTCTTCCGAAGACATAATTATGATAAATACCGATTGAGCTAATATCTAAAGAGTCACAATCTCTAACCTCTAAGTGAAAACAGTCAAAAAACGTCCGAGTGCCGTTGTACATACCTATACGTGCATTATATAGTTCACAATTGTTCGAATTTAGACGTTATGTCGCTTGTATAGTGTTCAATGAATGCTTGAGCGCTTGTGTCTTATCGTAGTTCAAAAAGTCGGCGCACTGCATAGCGTGCGCTGAGTTTTGGCGCGGACATTTTTTTTTGCACGTTTGTGACTATATAGATGTTAGCTCAATGTAAATACCCCATAAATAATCATAGAAGTGTAGCGCTCGTGGCGTAGCTTGTCTAGGTGATTCTAAACGATCACCGATGTTAAGCAACGGACGGTCCGGTCAGTCTTCGGATGGGTGACCGTGAGTGGCATTTATTTCTGAGCGCTACCGTGGATCGGGTGACACGGGTCCCGGTTGTTTGTTCTAGTTTCTATAACAACAACCGTCAGCCATGTCAGAGGCCTTCGGGCGGCACATTAACTCTGACACTAGGGCTGGCCACTCAGCCTATACGAACTTACTTACTTTTTTTTAGTGTAACAAAATGCTATCCACACACATGAGCTACCTGAAGTATATTTCCAGATCAGGACGTAGGAGGTACTTAGTCTCAGGCACGTTCCTGAGACGTAAGTACTTTTTAACTTTTTTTCACGTGTAGAAAAGAAAGCTATTTATACTTTACGGACCGGCGAATGTTAGATAGATAGATAGATAAACTCTTTATTGTACACACCAAAAAAAAAAAAATAACAGTCATGATAATCACAACAGAAAAATGAACTTAGCACTAGTGTAACAATTGGCGGCCTTATCGCTAAAAGCCATCTCTTCCAGGCAACCTTGGGATGAAAAGGATTCGAAAAAACATTAATAGACGGGGTGTGCAATGTTAAATAACTTCAAGAAAAAATACATAGAACAAAAAACGATGTAAACGATGTTATGTTTTGTACATTAATTACTAACATCCCGACCTGGCTTCGCGTACGTTTATTATGAATATAAACCTTCTACCATATACCGTTGGATAAGCAAAAGACGACATCCTGCTTACATAATTTGCTTGCCACTTTTTGCGGGGTGGAGGTAAACGTGCATGACACATTTTCAAGTAAACTTTAACATTCTCTGTGTCGGATGACACGTTAAATTGTTGTTCTATTCTCTATTTCTGTAGCAACAACCGTTAAGCCATATCAGAGGCCTTCGGGCGGCACATTCACTCGAGCTGGCCACGCAACCTATACGAACTTACTTTTTAAGCAAACTTTCATACTAATAAAACCAATTCCTATTCACATGAACGCACACTTAAGCTCACAACACCGCCAAAAGAGCAGAAGTGGCCGAAGGGTAGGTATACTAGGTACGCCTTATGCTGGGACCACACATTGGCTATAATAGGCTAGATGACAGGTTTTTTTATTGTCCTATTAAAATGTGGCCCATAAATATAACTGATTATTGAAAAGAAAATGAAAATCTGATCAAAAATGAGCAACTTATAAGCATTTTAATATCATGATAGACAGAGAGGCGAAACAGCAAATCGTGACGTCACTTCTCTGTACGCCATATAAATTCTATTCTGACAAATAAGACGTGACGTCATTTTTTGTTTTGTGTGAAAGGGACAGAGTTGTCTCTAACAAAAACTTTAAACGCTCATATATCAGAACATTATTAACCGATTTAAATATTTTTTTCAATAACCATACTATATTTACTTAAATTCTTCATCAAAGCTATTGGTTTCAACGATATAAACATCAGTCATCTACCCTATTGCTGAATAAAAAGGGATGCACGTATGTATGCTACATAGATGCGTCCCTTTTTATTCGGCAAATATAGCCAATGTGTGGTGCCAGCGCATCAAGTTGCCACGTCCAATGGTATTATGCTCGAAGATATTTCGAAGACCTTTCCAAATCCGGTCGAATTTCTGTTAATGATAGTGAACCCGTGTCAGTCCGATACGTAGTTTAGAACAGCGACGGTGATAATGGAATGGACGGGCCCAGCGCTTGCAAATCGTTCAAAATTAACAAGTCAACTAATCAAGCATACCTAGCTGCATATAAAGCTGCTTCATAAAAGTATGCATATTACATTTGCCAGAAAATAGAGATAGAGAATCTAATTACTGCATGACAAAAAGAGAACACATGTATTTGTATTAGAAGTTTGTATTGTCGTATCGTACGGCTCGCATGTCGCAAAGACAGAGTATGACTGACGCGAGAGGAGAGCCGGCGCTCAACATATAGTCTTTAAAATCTGTGCGCTTATTTCCCGTCCATTAATTTTATCATTGTCGCTGTGAGAGAACGACAGGTTTAGTCGGTGTACCCAAACCAAAGGTTTAATACATTTTCCTTGTGCTCGACGCTTAGTGATAAAACTTTCTCATAAATACTTGTAGGTTACTAGGCCACAATGTCTCATACATTAGGAAATAAACACACGTGACGGATTTTTTCAAGAATATAATTTACGTACCTGCGGGGCTAAAGTGACTACTTTTGCCCCGCTACGCGGAGCGACGGGACCATTTCCTCCCCGCAGCGGCACGTAAAATCGTATACAGACCACGGGAGCAAGTAAAGGAGACCTCAGATCTCATGTTTGTCACCCTCGGTTCGCCTCGGGAGACAATATACATGAGGTCTGAAACATTCTTTACTTTTGCTCCCTAGGTGAGTAATCTACTATTGTGTGTGTAGAGTGCTCTCTTAGACTTGAAAATCTTAAATCTACGAATTATACATAGCATAATATAGGCATGCAGGACATGTGGAACGCGTCCTTTGAATTTACTGGAGATACTAATTATTGTAAAGCGGGATTGTAACATCTGGCATCACAGGACAGGACGTCGGAAGGTTGATCGCCTTCCTGCAGGAACCGTAGATTTTCCGGGTAATATAAAGAAGCATGTATTAATCCTGGGTATAAGCTAATAATTGTATACCTAATTTTATTTAAATCTGTTTAACTATTACAGAAATTAACGGGAACAAATAAACACTTTTACATATTTACGCATTTTATACTGTTATTGTGATTACAGTAGCTTTTTATCCATGTACTTAATTTATTTCTTTCTTTTCATGGCACATACCTATAACAGAAAGTAACAGGCTTGTTTACATCTTAAGTAGGTATATTACATATTATAAATGTGATATACTTGTATCATGGGCGTAGCTATAGCTCTCACAAGGGGGCGAGGGTGAGGGTTCAAAAATTTACAAAGCAAGGGGGGGTGTAGAAATGCACGGTGGTAGCCCGAAGACGAACGAAATATACATTTGACATAGATTGAAACCCGGATGCTAGGGGGGGAGGGTCTGAACCCCCTAACCCCCACCTCCTTATATACGCCCATGATTTGTATCATATATCTTAGTTTATTTGTCGTTTTTCTATTTCCTCGTACCCGTGTTTGTATTGATAGATTTTTATTGCAACTAAAGTATCTATTTACCATGTTAATCAAACCAAACAACATTAGAAATATCATTCTACGAGACCTAATTCATCTTGAACAAAGCAGTTACCAAGAGATACTTTCACCGCGCGAGCGACAGTCGTCATACAAGCGCCATTACAACGTAAGAATACAGATCGGCTCGGCAAACTAACTGCTATGTAAACTGCGTCGGGGCTCAGTGGCAACTACTTTATAGTAGTAAATGCTGCGGCGCAGGGCGACGCGCGACGGCGCGCACCGCTCGGGACTCTGACCTTGGTACTTATCTACTCGACGGCCCCCGCTATTTCTCTCTCATTCTATCTCCTAATCGATCGCAACGGCGTCATATCTGTCTCGCTCTGTGCTAATAATAACAGCGCATGTGCGCGTGGCGCTATACATGTTTAGCGTTTTGCTTGTGTGAGTGCTGCATTCTCGAAGCGTCTTTTCGACATGCTTTTAGATTAAATTAATAAGTCGATTTAAGCAGTTTCGCTACCTTTTGTAGCTCGATGTATAATGTGGAATTGGTAGATCTGTGTTATTGCTCCTGGCTATGGGAAACATAAATATTTATAACACATAATATTTTCATTTACACAATATTTTGTTGATTAGTGCCGCTGTATGAAAAACAGAAATATAATGTTGAAAAATAATAATTTATTCAAAATATCAGTTTTAATAAAAAATCAATAGCCAATATAATAACTATTTAAATTGCTAATTATAAAAGACTCAGTACCTATTATACGTACTCCGAAAAACAGTTGTTTTCAACCGACTTCAAAAAACGAGGTTTCTCAATTCGACTGTATTCTTTGGAACTATCTTACGCGACTACTCCACCATCCATGAAATGATTTAGGTTCTTCATTCGTTATCCGTTGTATTAAAAATCAATAGCTCATTTAGATAAGTATTTAAATTGCTAATTATACAAGACTAAGTACTTATTATACCCCGAACAAGACACATTAAAAAAAAATATATTCAAATTAATATGGGACCATCTCGAGAGTATATCCTTTCAAGTAAAACAAGGATTTTCAAAATCAGTCCACATTTGACGGAGAAATCGGTAAACATACATTTAAAAATAACGTAAGTACATACATACCTACAGTCAAACGTAGAACCTCCCCCTTTTTTGAAGTCGGTTAAAAGCAGTTGTTTTTATTTTATTCTGACGTTCTGCTTGGGGCGTACTTATTGTCCATGTGCGCGTTACACTGTCAGCTTCTACCCGAGCCAACCCAGCTCCTTGAAGTACTGTGGGGCATAGTGTTTAATTTCTCTATACTGCGGGGCTCTGGGCCGGGCATAGTATAGCGTAGTGGGTTAGATAGATGTGTGGACTGTGTTGACGAAAACAGTTTTCAAAATTATCGAAATATTTTATAGAATAAGCTTAGTATAATCTAGATACCTTTCTCTGTAGTAAGTATGACGATCACCAACACAATTTACACTTGGCTTTAGGACTACCCACTTGCCTAATAAAATGACACCCAAAATCGAATCCTATATATATAATAAATACGAAATCCTAGACATACTTTTTATAGTATCCTCTCAAACATTTCATTCTATAGAAATTTGTTGCGGGTCAATATGGGAATCGTGTGTATAATGTGTAATACAACTAGGATGTCGTGAATTGCCGTGCTCCACGCAATTTTTATCCGCATTTATTACATAATTAAATACATAGTTATAAATAGTAAACGCGCTCAACCAACTTCAAAAAAGGAGGTTCTCAATTCGACAGTTTTTTTTTTGTATGTATGTTAACGATTACTCCGCCAATTATGAACACATTTTAATGATTCTATTTTTCTTTTGTTTGGTAGGTGGAGGTCAGAGGTGGTCCCTTTTAAATTTTATCGAAATCGGTTGAGAGTAGTTTGGTTTTTAAATCAAAATTACTAGAAAATTTGAATATGTCATCCAGGTATTCGAAATTGAAGTCGATTGTATTTTTTTGTTTAGAAAAATACATATTATTATTATACAGTATACACGTATTATTAGAGAGTCATCTTCGGTACACGGTAGAACGAATCAGTTGGCCCAAGCTCCGTAGGTTTACTAGCCATTGAGGAGTTCCGTATCTGTCGGAGTTGTAATTCTACCCTCCTTCCACTGGGATCCACCAGTCTTGCTCATAAATAATCTGGTCCACTGCGGAACGGCCCTGAACTTCCCTCGAAGGGCGATTGGACCACATACATGTATCCAAAAAGATGGCGCAATTGCGGGTTGGTGGATTCATATACCTATGTCATTGAACTTCTACTCCGGGTGTATGAATAAATATATAAATCTTATATTTTCGGTGACGGACTCGTGTGATCCTGATTCCTGATTTCCCCCCTGGGGGAGACATCAGGATTTTTCAGTCCTTCAGATGACACAGATCCATTGGAACGAATTAATCTAATTTACAATATTGCAGTATTGTTATCGGTCCGGGCTTGATCACTAGACCTCACGAGTTGGAGTAACAGGCGTAAAAAATACGAATTCAATTCATTTATATATCTTCAACCGTCAAGCAGTAGTGTGCAAGCATTAACGTGTTTCGGTTTTGAGGGCAATGATACCAGATAAATTACTGGCCGTGAAAATATTTGACATCTAATATCTCAGGGTGACGAGCGCAATGCAGTGTGGCGCAGAATTTTGTTCACTTATCAGCCAGAAGACGTCCACTGCTGGACGAAGGCCTCCCCCTTAACAGGGAGGGGTTGCCATAATCCCCACGCTTGGCAGGCGGCTTGGGGATCGCAGAGTGTTACCACCGTTAACTAAGAGGACGCTGCTGCCCGTCCTCCGGTGGTTCTGGATGCAGTTTTAGGACATACCCAGGTCCAGGAATTTTGTTCGCAAGTTCACAATTTCGGCACTGCTGCTGTTATGGGCAGGCGTGATGCTTACCACCAGGCGAAAGAGTCGCTCTCCTCGTCACATCTTTGCAGATAAATATATATATTACAACCTTCTTCATTGCCAGTTGTTCAACAAAATGGCTGTATATTCCAGGTGGAGCCGTTTATGCAACCAGTGGATCGCGCAACGTTCCCCGACTACGACAAGTACGTGGTCCACCCGATGGATCTATCGCAGATGATGCGGAACATCTCCGACGGCCTCTACGGCAGCACCGAGGCGTTCGTAGCGGACGTGCAATGGATACTGCACAACAGTATCATATTCAACACATGTGAGCAGGCTTTTTGTAAGGACTGTTATTTTATTATATCATCGTTTTCTGTCATCTGTCATCTCTAGAGCTTGGTAGGTATGCTAACATCCATGTATTACTTGCGTAAGGACTTTTTCACACCACCTGCTCGACAATGTCCAATTACATATCATGCAACCTCAACGTAAAGTAAAGCATTATCTCTCAAGGGATATAAAAATGTCGGAAACTCCATAAGGAATAAAATTATTTGAATTTGGAACGTCAAATTCGTGTGGAAACTCGTGGAAAACTCTAAGTAAAAAAATGCCCATATAGCACTGTAAAGAGGTTTGTTCGAAAATCGAACTGGCCACCATAAGCAGAACTAATAAAATAGGTGCGTTTACTTAGAATGTGAAACAAAAGACGGTGTTTGGTCCTGTGAATGTCAGTGAATTTTAATTTATGGAGCCCTGGCTTTTTATTGTCTCGCAGAAGGTGTGAAAAGTAGAGTATGCTCCTCTGGAATAAAGTATGTCTTCGTCTTGGGCAGCTTGAACCCCTCGCTTCACTCAGGACTCTATATAACTCTAGACTCTCTCGTTACGCTCAGGGTTCAATATGCCGCCCGCGACGTAAGACACTGCTTTATTCCCTTAGTGCATAATCTACTAAAGTCTAATGGTGGCACCACGCATCGCTATTCGCACAGCATATTCGCCATGTTAGAACAAAGTCGTGTATCGCCCGTCATCAGCTATAAAACGCCCACTGCTGGACGAAGGCCTCCTCTTTGATAGAGGGTGTTGCCATAATCCCCACGCTTGGCAGGCGGCTTGGGGATCGCAGAATGCTCACCACCGTTAAGCAATAGGACGCTGCTGCCCGTCCTCCGGTGGGTCTGGTTGCAGTTTAAGGACATACCCAGGTCCATATATCGCCCCAATATCACGACCTCGCAATGATGACGCGAATACACTATGACGAGAATGGCAAATAAGCCAAATACCTGGGTACAGCACGCACGCGCGTCGGGCTCTCTTTTCACTCTTTGAAAAAGGTCACCGGATGTGATCGAAACTATAGTCAGAGTATCCGATTTAATTAAACGTGAGTATTCCCGTATAAATAAAACAAAAATACCTGGGTATATTTACCCTTTTTTTTTAGACATTTTAGATTTCTTTAGATTTGGTATCGCACGTTTTGCATTTTGCAAGTGTGAAGTATTTCTATTTTATCAAGTTTTTGTCAGGTGTAATAAGTCAAGTATTTCAACACATTATATCACTTGCCCTCACTCGTGTACGTAATTCAGCACATATTTAGCACATTTTGACTCTATAATACGCTTTTTTTTTAAAATACAACCGACTTCGAATACCTGGATGACATCTTCTAATTTTCTAGTAATTTTGATTAAAAACCAAACTACTGAACCGATTTCGATAAAATTTATATGGGACTACCTCTGAAGTATTACCCATCAAACAAAAGAAAGAAATCATCAATATCAGTTCATCATTGGCGGAGTAATAAAGTAACATATATTTAAAAATAAAACAGTGGAATTGAGAACCTCCTTTTTTGAATTCGGTTGCAAATAGACGGAACTTCATGCACGTGTATGTCAATGTCATGCTTATCATCCTATCAAAGACAACTGAGCGAGCGATGTGTGGACGGTAAACGAACTTATTTGGCTTATTTGCATCCATTGATGTGATAAAAAACCGACAAGCAGGCGGGTCAGCGTGTTCGTGTATTTACCTATTCGTCTTATTCGTGCAAGTAAGGCGAATATAGACATATAGATCCTCCTCACATCGACGTATTTGGGCAAATAAGACAAATATAGGGACACGAATAGCGATGTGTGGTGCCACCATTAGGCTGTGGGCGGGGCCACAGTGATATCCGTATGGTACGCGACTGGGATGCTAACCATATGTCGCCTACTAGAACGCTACTCTGTCTACGTGGTTTCTGCACGCGACTGCCGATGGTGTAGATTTAAGGCGATTCAAGAGACAACACATATTTTTCTGCTGTCTCTTGAACCCCCTTCAATGTACACTATGTAAAGCTGTCAGTAAAAAATAAATACATTAAAAACAACGAGATCGACACTAAAAAACGGACTCTGCGTAATATAAATAAGCATGCAGATATTTTGGGTAGAAGTATATCAAGGGGGTTTTATTTATAAATTGTTTATCGAAATATCTAAACAACAGGCCATAGAAATATGATTAAAAGTAACATATAGCTTGGCAAAAGTAGCGCAATAATAGGGCGCAGTATAGCGCCCCTATTCTGCGCCCTATTATGGCGCTATTTTGCGCTCTACCACAAAAAAAAACTAAATAACAGCAGTAGTACGTAAAGGAAGATAATTGGATGCATTCAGCTACTGACCTGATTATGCACAGTATTGCCATGAATGAAAAAACTGTCCGTTGCAAGACTTTTTTGCCAAGCTTTTTTACGTTGCCCATAAACTACGTTACACAGCTCTCTCTACATTTAATATTCGTTTAAATTGTCGGTGTCAGCAACTTCATTTTCTAAAACCAAATCGACTTGCCAACAACTGCCGTCTTAGTACGATACCGCTTTTGTGTGCTTGTCCAGAATGTTAACTAATTCATTCTCAATCATTCATTCTTGCTGTATCCGCGAATGACTTATTCATATCTGTACTTAAATCATCACTGCTTGCTTGTGTATCTCCTTTATTTTGATATAATGCAAAATATAAATCATCAATGCACACACAATCAACACACAATTCCAAACACACATGCAATTTCCAATCTGTGAAAAGTCCATTAATGTAAAATAAGTGAGATATGGCTCGCCTTATGTCAATTATATTTGGACGTCGAAGGGACCGGGGATAATATACTTTTAAGGCCCAGGTCACGGAGCGCCGCTATCTCACTCGCGCATTAAAAAATTTTAGAAGATATAAAATCACTAAGTATAATTATAAAAAATCGCAATCGGCAAAATTTCTGAGAATTAAATACATTCCAAAGGCTCAGCAAAAATATTATATTGATTTAAGCTAGTTTCAGTACTTTAAAATTGGATTACTATAGGTTTTGCCTAGTTATATTAATTAAAAAAAGTAGCTTGGAGCTTTCTTACGTTCTGTAATTTCACCGCTTACGATTTTTCAGAACTATATTGCAGTCATTTTATTTATACAAAAGTGTTGGGATGCGCGAGCGATATGGCGGTGCTCAGTATTCTGGACCTTATGGAAAAAGTCACCAGTTTCGCTTACACTGCCAATGACGATTTGCGCGCGTGTTTTCTAAGACGAATGCTCTCTTTACGTCGCATCTCACAACGCCGCTCTGTCCTTCTATTTGCCTTTCATAAATCGCCTGTCGCCAAGCCTCCGAAACCGTTAGAAGCCAGAGTAAGATAGACGTGTGATACGTTCCGCAGTGCAATCGAAGTTGACGGGCGGAGCGCGCGCGCTGGTCCGCGCGTGCCGCGCCGAGATGGGCGAGATCGAGGCGTGCCCGGAGTGCTACGCGGCGGCGCACGCGCGGCGCGCCACCTGGTTCACCGACGTGTGCACCACGCCGCATGTGCTGCTCTGGGCTAAGCTGAAAGGTACGTTACGTTAGATTAACTCTAATTAAGACCTTTTTGGTCAGAAGCCAGAAGACATCCACTTCTTGACGAACGCACCCCGCCTGAATTTTCCTTAAGGGGTTTGCCAAAATCTCCAATATTGGTACATACCCATGTCCCAGGTCCTTTTTAGTCATAAGGGGGGAATTTCCTAATGATATTGAACTTGTTTTATTGGGGTACAGCCAGGTTAAGTAGGATTGCAGTTGATTAAATCCACTAGTACACAGCATCTACAGCGGTGTCTTCCTGGGGGAAAACTAGGAGAATTTCCCCTTCTTCCATTTACAAAAGCGCGGGCCACACCGCACCGTTTGGTCCCTCTGGGCTCACTCGGAAGGGAGACCAGCTACCGTATTACAAACTCAGTGGAGCAGTTGAAGAAACAGAAACTTGATCTCGCTTAAGGCTACTAGGATTCGTGGTCAGGTGCTAGAAGCCACCTCTCCTTGTATTATCGTAAGTAACACTACCTACATCTAAAATGTCGAAAGCTCAAGTTCTCTTGAACCACGATAATCTACCTTATTAGCTATCATCTCAATTTCCACGTACATAATTCAATACCCGTCTATAAAACTTGTTTATTGTTCAGGTTTCCCATACTGGCCAGCTAAAGGCATGTCGGTGAACAGCTCTGGCTTAGTGGACGTGAGGTTCTTCGGCGCTCACGACCGCGCTTGGGTGCCGGCCAAGGACTGCTTCCTCTTCTCCGAGAAGGATCCAAACAACTTTAGAAGCAAACGACAGGACATTTTGGACAGTATGCAGGTAACAATAATATTTTAGAGACGTATCAAAAAGGAGGCCTATGGATCTTGGGTATTGGTAAAAAATTTATATAAGTATTCTACAAGCTATCTGGTTCCCAAAGTACAAGTTTTACTTAGTTTGGGGCTAGATGGCACTGTGGGAAAATGTGTGTTTATTCTTGATCATTTATTGATGTTTTTTTGAAACCCTGTTTTTTTTAAAGAATATAAAACATTTATTATAAATGATATAAATTTTTTCAGGAAGCAGAGCAACACATTCGAAACATAAGTCGAAAATACGGAAAGTTCGTTTACCCGCCATTCAAAACTCCGTTTGACCCGAGCAAGCTTACAGAACAACTCAGAATGATGGTAATCTCAAACATAAATAAATAAATAGTAGCTCTCGCTCGCGCATTCAAATGACCGAAAATAAGTATCGGCCGTCACAGTAGCCCATTGTTTGAAGACGTACTACGCATGTGTGAGGTTGACGGTGTCTGTGAAGGCGCCAACTCGCACAGGATCAATGTGATAGAATTACCGCACAATCAACTTTCAAAGGTTCTAATTCACGTTATGAAAAACGAAAAGTAGGATACATGCTTTAAATAAAACACATGACGAGTCGCAGAGAAACGTTCTGTTTAGGCGCCGACTTCTGAAGCGACTTCTCATGGTGTCTCATGGTGTTGTATGCACCCTAAGGGCTTAATTATATGCATCTGCGCGACCAAGCGGCGCGGCGGTGTACTGTGAGACTACACAGAACCTTACGTGTCGAATTAGGGTCCATTCAGACGTACCACAACCACACCACATCGGAGCGCCAAAATGTGGTAACGCAGTGGTTATGTGTGAGTGGTGTCGCTGCAGCTTTTTGCTGTTGCATTGTAGTATCCACGCAATGTCGATGTGGTTGCATTGTCGCTAGCAGCTGCGATGTGGTTACGTTGTGGCTGTTGTTGGCAGACAGACAGACAGATTATTGTGCGCACAGTGTTGTTGCGTTGATGCAACGTTGTGTTTGCGATGTGGTCGGCCTCTAGTGCGCGGTGTTCGACACGGTCGAATTAGAAGATAAATTCGCGCGACAGGCCGCTGTTTTTTGCGGTTGGGACGCGCGGCCGCGCCGCTTCATATATTTAGGCCCTAATATGTATGTAATTGATTTGAAGTAGTTTTTCTATCTATTCATTTGTTTGTAGATCCCGACATTTGAAGGCGAAGTAATGACACCGCTTAAAGATAAGAACGTAACTGCGTCGCCGCTGGCTAAAGTAAAAAGGAGGTCGAACTCCAAGGGCTCTAAAAGTTCGGCAAATGATGGGTAAGTCTTGCACTTTATCTGTACAAGCTTTTATAATGAACTTGAACTTGAATACAACTTTTTTACGCTATAAGATTCTCCGGATCAAGAAATGTCATCATCAAAGGCTGCGATTAAATATAGGGTAGATCCCGATCGCAGCTAGAAAACGGCACCGCCAAAAAAAGGCATAAATAGTGTAATATGCCTGGTTTTGTTTTCAGTCCCGTGTGACCGCGAATCGTGTGAATTTTTTACACGCTCACAAATGTTTTACAGCTGTAATAGTACAGGGTGTTAAGGTTCATTATTAAAATGAAACAATATCAGCTTGTGGACTTTTTTGTATTAGCTGGAGAGATATGATATCTGTATAAGTAAGCATTGGCGCGGGGCCACTTTTGAGGTTTAATTTTTATAGAGACTGTGTATCTATAGTATATTTGATCTAAGATCAAACGCTATAGAATAAAACTATTATTTACCGATACTAATCAATTAGTAAGACCTAATAAGCTTGTAAAGAAATACTAAGCCTAATAAGTTAAGGTAGTTTTAAGGTAATAGAACTCATTGTACTCGACATTATGGATAACTTTTACAGCAGGGCTAAAACCCTAATACGAGCACATTATGCCGGGCCGCAGCGGGGCGGGTCGCATCGCAAAAATCCGCGCAGATCGCTTTGATACATTTTATATGAACAATCGCACGCACTATATCCGCTATGTTTTTTTCAATACCATGGTTGCCTGGAAGAGATCGCTGTGAACTAGTGACTAGTTCATAAGGTTCTTGTTTCTATTGTTGTTTTTATTTTTGGTGTGCACAATAAAGAGTTTCTAACTATCTATCTATGCCGGATTATTGCGCGACGGATATCGAGTGCGAGTGCGATGCGCCTCGCTACACCCCGGCATAGTGTGCGATAGTTCATACGAAATGTAAGTAAGTAAACTGGGGCCTTATTTTTGAATCGTACGCTAGACTTGCGCATGCGAAAGGAGCCGTCCTTCGAACGATATTGTTTAGAATAAGGTTCAATATCGTTAAAAGTCGACTCCACTCGCATGCGCAACTTTGCGCACGATTCAAAAATAAGGCACCTGAACGAAACCAGTCAATGCGCTGCGACCCGGCACAATGTGTCGAACCTTAATTATGAAAAAAGACAAATGTACCATAGTTTTTTTTTATTCGCCTTCAACGATATCACCTTTTTTTAAAGTGATTGCAGCGAAACTGAAGACGTGTCGTCGTCTGCGCGCACCGAACCGATAAAAACTGATAAAAACACAACGTCGACAACGGCCTCACGCACTGATGCTATGAAAGCTGACAAAAACGTGACAACGTCAACTACGCCCGCACGCAACGACGCGGTAAAAACGGACAAAAACACCGGTGAAAAGAGCAACGATGAAAAGTGAGCATGTCATAAACTTTCTATACATAACTTTCACTTTAGGATAACTTGAAAGACCTCCCATTACCATCCATATGTTGTGGATTTGTTCCTTGGATACTACAAAACCGTATTGATTCTATATTCAATTTTTAAGGTCAGAGTGAGTTCTACTAAGGGTGCGTGCTTTATCGTCGACATTATTATCGTTTACCAACTGATGATTTAGTGGTTGTACGGATTTATACCATGATAACATATTTTGTTACGAATTTAGTCTCCCAGCAATTCTTGGGATTAACTGCAGCTGCCACGTTGCGTAGTAAGTAGTAGCAGCACCCCTAGCACAGAAACTTTCGAAAAATACGTATTAAATATTCGAAAAAAAAAAACTGGCACAGCTTCTATATCGGGAAAAGCTTTCATCCGCTTTTCTATAAAAACGTACTATTTATTCATCTATAGTAAACTACTTATTTTTCGTTGGCTAACTTTTCACTGTTAAATTAAGCAGTTCACACGACAGGCAAGACAAATCAGTCTTAATTATTTTTTCTCTTTGCAGGTCAGCTAACGTACATTCACCAATGGTATTAAAATTATCGCCGCCGGTGGAAGAGCCTCTAGTCACGAGAAAGCGTCGCCGGTCCAACTTGGAGGAGGCTAAAGTTATGACCGTCATTGAAAGCAGCCAATCGATCCCAGAGAAAAGGAACAGAACTGAAAAACCAGAACAACAAGAACCGAGCAGCTCGAAAGATGATAAAGCACATTCGACGACTAGAGAAGCAGAAACAGAATCTACCAAAAAGAAAACTGATACTCGAAAAGCTAAATCTATGGACGAAGAGCCGAGTAGTACGCAAGAGGAAAAAGAATCTCTCCGAGTAACTCCTATCAAGTTAGTGGCGCTACCTAGAGCGAATAAGCAGACGCCGAAAATATTCGCCGCAACAAAAGTCCCGTCCAATCCCAGCAGTCCAAGAGAAGAAGATAAAACTCCACAAAAAACTAAACCGAAATCCGACAAGACAACCAGCGAGAAAACAAAAGAGGAGAAGTCAAAGAAGCATAGAAGCTCACGATCCAACAGATCTTTAAATAACTCCATCACACCAAAATCAACGAAAAGCGTAGAAAAGAAGATAGAAGACGCAAGCGAGAAAGAGAAAAAGAAAGACTCGGACGACGTGAATAAAGCGTCAGCGGACTCATCAAGAAAGGAAACTCCAAAACCAATGAAGGACCGAATAAACTTCGACGATGATACAAGCTTAGCTGTGATTGCTCGAGAAAGGAGACGCTCCAACGCCAACCTGCCAACAATCACCAGCGTTTGCAGCCTCTCCACCATTGCTCAAGCGTCATTAACCACCCCAACGTCAACAAATAGTGTCGCCAGATCAGATCACACCATTCAAACCAACTCCAACTCGAGCATATTCACACCAACGAGTACCGTAACGGTCAACAACATGAAGGATGCTGTCACAAAACTGCAGAAGCTACGCGACAACACCGAGCCGGTCATAGGTCGCGTGGGGGTGCGCGCTTTCGCCCGGATGACGTCACCGAACAGAACGGACAACGTCGAAGTGGAAATAAAAGCTGAACCGATCGACATGGACGAGGATGAGGTTCGATTGAGTGAGAAAATGGATCTGATGACGGCTTGTAAGCTTCAGCCGGTGAACCAAGCGCAGAGTCTGCGCGAAGTGCGGATAAATCGCGTGGTAGCGGGGCCGGTGCCTCCTGCCAGGAGGGCGGAGCCCCGGCCGCGGGCCCGCAAGACGTTCCCGCAGCCGCAGCCGGTCGAGGGCCGCTCGGAGCTCAACGGGAAGAACACGATGGTGTACATTCCGATCCAGCCGCCCGCCACGCAGCCGCCGGTGCGCGCCGCGCGCCCTGCCGCCGCTGCGATACGGTTCAACGCGCCTGTTGTTTCTAGTGAGTCTTGGACACAGTCTTTTTTAACGTACACTACTAAACCATTTCAAACTCTTTGAAACTACATTTTTGCATGTACTATCACGTCACGAAACGCTTTTACGAAAGCGATTTAATACACGATTCTTGTCAAAATATGAGGTTTGAAACACTTTGTAGTGTTCCTTACGTCACCTTAGTCTAGGAATATCTGCCAAAAAACCTGACATTTGATATTTATTTATTTATTATTATTACAATAGCAAAAATAGTAACAACAGTCCTGAACCAAGCCGATACTTTTGTTACCAATAAAACTTAATCTTATCCAACTTGTTTGAATTACTTAATGGATATGAAATACTCACAAAGCTTGTTTTGTAATATTGTAAGATACCATTACATGCAAGTGTGTGACTTGCATTTACAGTAGTGAATGTTTCCAGACGTAGTAAGTAAAATTTTCGAGCAAATAATTACATTGTAACTTTGTATTACAGGTAATAACACAGTGAACACCATGATAACTCCCCTAAAACCGTCCGCCACCATGTCGAGTCCGCCGGTGGTGAGCGTGCCCACCGTGGGACAGGTGTCCGTGCCCACTGTTGGGCAGGTGCCGACGACGGTGCACACCGTCCCGCTGATGACGTCCGTCAATGGACAGTGGATGTTCAGCCTGCAGCCTATCATGTCTGTAGGAGGCGGCGGTGATGTGAGTATCACGATATTATACAAGCTGTTGTTTTGTATACCAGCCAAATTTACAGATGTAAATATACTTATCGTTGAAGAAAGGTTCTTGAGTGGCGACCGCGAACCGTCATACGCAACGTAGGCGCGGCCTCCCACTATATATATATATATAGGTGGACCGACGACATTGTAAAAGTCGCGGGCAACCGGTGGATGCATATGGCAGGCTGTCGTGCAGTGTGGCGGTCTAAGGGGGAGGCCTTCGTTCAGTAGTGGACGTCTCTGGGCTGATGATGATGATGTTTTTTTTTATTCTATCATTGAATAATTCGTCAAAAGAGTAGTAAACATTTCGCTAAAAGAAAAAACTTAGATAAAAAACACTGAATTAAAAATAAAACATTTCACAATGATGTGCACAGTAACCTCCTTCCGGCTTAGCAAGACTGTTCTGTGTAACTCTGTATAGATATGAAGGTTGTTCTTCCAATCAACTCTATACTATATCATTAATATGAAAACTGACGTGGTTTTGACACATTTTTGTTTTATTTATACGGGAATACTCACGTTTAATTAAATCGGATACTCCGACTATAGTTTCGATCACATCCGGTGACCTTTTTCAAAGAGTGAAAACAGAGCCCGACGCCCGTGCAGCTGCGCCCTGCTTAGCACACCCGAGTACCGTGAGTATTCCCGTATAAATAAAACAAAAATATATCATTAATCGTAATTAAGATCAGCACTATTTGATAAACAGCATTGTTTATTTTCTTTTTATGATGTATGTATATATGACATTTGATCTTACCTCACCGAGGCATAGATTCTAAGGTGGAGCACGCATGCCTGGAAGATACGTATTATTCTGATTTGTAGCCACTTTTGTACTACATTTCAGGATGGCAGATTATAGATAGTTATAGTTATATTACCTTACTGAGATTACAATTTGTGGTTAAGATCTGTATGTAGCACTGAAGAGAGAAGTAAATAGAACGTAAATGTGACGGGCCGCGCTAGCCGGCATTAGGTGCAAATGCGCTTATTGACAATTCTTCCAATAAACATGTTTTTAGACTAAGAATACTCAAAAAGACAATTTAAATAGACGCGTAGGAAACCAAACCACATTGTATCGTAATTAAATCAATTTTAATCTGTTGCAAAATAGCATTTCAAGCGTTTTGCTTCAAATGCGCGACCAATTATTGGCATTTTTTCGTCGTAGTTTCTATACAAATAAGTGTAAAACTGGCGACAGCGGTTCTCTATACAATTGCTTTGGAACATTGTTTTGACAGCCGTTCTAACCTAAGAAGTAGGGCTTTTGCTTTTCTGTGGTATGTAGGTACCTGGGTTTGTTCTAAAACTGCGACCAGAACCACCGGAGGACGGGCAGCAGCGTCCTCTCCGTTAACGGTGGTGAATATTCTGCGATCCCCAAGCCGCCTGCCAAGCGCCAAGTGATTATGGCAACACCGCTATTAAGGGGGACGCCTTCGTCCAGCAGTGGACGTTTACTGGCTGATGTGTGAGGTTACAATTATATTCCTTTCTTATTAAATTGGTTACATGTTACACTAAAGACATTAATGTTTACTTGCATATAACATAATTTTTCATATATTCCAGAATGCCAACTCTAGTCCGATGGTGAACGGGACCACAGTGCCAGCCATCATGCCCATATCTTCGACCGCATCGAACGTCGTGACGCCCGCACTGTCCAATAGAATTAATGATGGCACACTTTCTGAGGTATAACTACTAAACTACTATACAGGGTTAGTTCTAATCAGTTAACATCCTTTTAAGGGCATATTCTTTTTATCAAAACAAACAAGTTTACTATGGGGCCAATGCAATCGCAAAAAAAAAAACACCTGTTGCATACATTTTGCCCAAGGTCGATGCTAACCCAAAAGAATGCTAACTGATTAGAACTAACCCTGTATAATCACCGCTACACGAAACATCGCTGCAGTTCCGCCATGTTTTCTCTGTTGGACGACATTCGAAACGAAGCGAAGCTGTCTTTTATAGCACAAAGAATAGAGGATTCTGCACCGAACGCTATTTTAGCGTTGCAGGTATTTAGCAAACATATTGCTATCTCAGCTTTACCCGCAGCCGCCCTATGCGCCAGATAGAGAGAGCTGCTGCTCGTGAGATTTATAGGTACATTTTTGGATAGGATTTACGTTCCTCTTTTCACCCCCTAAAATGTAACAAAATGTTTAGTTATCGTTGTCAATCGCTCGAATAGGATATATTTTTTGAATGGGATGGTTCATTATTTTCAAAAAAGTTTTTATGATATTTTCTGTAAAATAATGACTTTTAATAGTTGTAATTTCAGCGCAAAAACATGACTGGTAAGGATGCTTCTAACTTTAAAGTGATTTAAAAAACTGGAAATAGTAAGACGCATAAGCCTACTAAATAATGTGTTGATTAAATGAAAAAAAAAAACGAAATCGGACAATATTTAGAGGTACGGGAAGAGGTTTTTCTTATTAACCGACTTCAAAAAAGGAGGAGGTTCTCAATTCGAATGTATGTTTTTTTTATTTATGTTATCCCTTAATTATGTACCGATTTTGATGATTCTTTTTTTGTTTGGTAGGCCATCAACTTCAGAGGTAGTCCCATATAAATTTTATCGAAATTTATTTAGCACTTTTTGAAAAACCTACATAAAAATATATAGGATGAGACGACGTTATGATTTTTGCTCGCCCCCGTCTTGCTGACGCTTAATTTCAGAAATGTACCATTACGTATTTTTTTAAATACTCTCGTTTGGCTGAGCCCTTGTTGTGGTCTTGCGTCTATTTCGCAAGTGTCGTAGCAGTCGACAGTTTTCAATGGATGGAGACAGCGAAGAATAGGCAAACTTGGAAATCTCTAGAGGAGGCCTTCACCTTCGAGAACGAGGGGTTCTTACTAGCGTACGAGGGCTACACTAAAAGTATCGGGAATGGAATATTTCCACTGTTTCTGTCATATTAAAATCTTTTTAATTGAAAACTCCTTGGTTTTAAAAATCGAATACCATTTATTTATTTAAAAAAATATTATCGGTCTTGTCACAAGGTTTTGTCAAACTTGTTTAGTCGTTGAGAAAATGGAATTGACTCGAGAAAATTCAAGAGCGATGATTTATTATGACTTTCGAAGTGGTTTAACACAAAAACAGTGTGTTGACCGGATGATTTCTGCATTTGGTGATAAAGCCCCATCCAAAACCACAATTTATCGCTGGTTTGCTGAATTTCAACGTGGACGTGTCAAGCTCAGTGATGATCCCCGTCAAGGTCGTCCAAAAACTGCAGTCACCCAAGAAAACGTTGATGCTGTGCGTAAGCTGATTGAGGAAGATCGACATGTGACATACCGCGAAATTCAGGCAACTTTAGACATTGGCATGAGTCAAATACAAATAATCTTGCATGAAAAATTAGGTGTAAAAAAGTTGTTTTCCCGATGAATACCGCATTCGCTCTGTGAAGAGCAAAAAGCGGCTCGCGTTACTTGGTGCGTCAGAACTCTCGAAAGATTCCACGCAGGATCCTCAAATGCTGTATACAACATCGTATCAGGTGACGAATCCTGGATATACGCGTACGAACCCGAAACAAAAAACCAGTCACGAGTTTGGGTGTTCGAAAATGAGTTAAAGCCAACAAAAATTGTTCGTTCACGGAGTGTTGCAAAAAAAATGGTAGCCACGTTTGTCTCCAAAACCGGCCATGTTACGACTATTCCTCTTGAGGGACAAAGAACGGTTAATGCAGAATGGTATGCTAGCATTTGTTTGCCACAGGTCGTTTCTGAACTCCGTAAAGAGAACTGCAACCGCCGCATCATCCTCCATCACGACAATGCGAGTTCTCACACCGCGCACAGAACAAAAGAGTTTTTAGAGCAAGAAAACATAGAATTATTAGACCATCCGCCGTACAGCCCAAACCTAAGCCCTAATGATTACTATACTTTCCCTAAAATAAAGAATAAATTGCGTGGACAGAGATTTTCATCACCTGAAGAAGCTGTGGACGCCTACAAAACGGCCATTTTGGAGACCCCAACTTCCGAATGGAATGGTTGCTTCAATGATTGGTTCCATCGTATGGAAAAATGTGTCAAATTTCGCGGAGAATACTTCGAAAAGCAATAAATATATTTTTAAATAGTAATGTTGTGTCACTTCCTTGATTCCCGAAATTTTCAGTGCCGCCCTCGTAGCTATATAAAAATTAAATTTTAATTAATATACAGGGTTAGTTCTAATCAGTTAGCATCCTTTTAAGGGCATATTCTGTACATCAAACAAACAACTTTTACTATGGGGCCAATATTGAAATCGCAAAAAAAAACAAATATTGTTTTTTTTTCATACTTTTTAAATTTTGCCCAAGGTCGATGAACTTTAAGTATGGAACAGCTGATATTTTTTTCGCGATTTCAATGTTGGCCCCATAGTAAAAGTTGTTTGTTTTGATGTACAGAATATGCCCTTAAAAGGATGCTAACTGATTAGAACTAACCCTGTATAGTTGAAACATAGTAGTAATTTGAATATTAGTGTTTACAAATACAGGATGTATGAAATATGTATTTAACATATTCGTGTATTTTAATATCATTTAGAAAGAAATATAAGGCTTTTTTATTTTTTATATATCTATTTTATTTAATGTATTGTGCAGCTGGCGCGACTGCAGGCCGTGGCCGCGCCGCCCGCCTCCGGCCCGCTCTCCGCCAAGATACACCAGAGCGCACAGAAGGTTAGTATTTGCAACACACGACTTTTATAGTATGACCCGCAAAAGAGACGAGTCGGACGTGTCTGATGATGAACAAACCATCAGACACGTCCGATTGCAGCGGCTTTCGGACGCAAATGCCACCTGCATAGTGTGCTCAGAAATAGCTCCACATCGCGTTCAGACTCGCCTTAGATAAAGGTGTACCAGGAGTTTTGGCGGGAACACGGAAAAATCATGTCGTTGCATTCTATTATTTTCTTAAACTTGTGTTTTATCGCGAATTAATGATTAAAAATAGTGGTGTTTTATTCATTGACTGTTGAATTACATGCATGAGTGTGGGCAAGTGATATAATGTGGTGAAACATGTATTTTCATGTTGTTTTCAAAACTCCGTAGAAACTCATAGTAAAGTCGCCACAACTTTACTAGGGTATGACTTGGACTCGACTATGACTAAATTCGTGTGACTGACTGTGATTTCATGAAATACTTGACTTGATTTTAATAAAAAACTTGAAAATTTCATAAACTTGACACTGGCAGAATGCACAACGTGCGATGCCAACAAATAAGAAAAAAAAAAAAAGGTGTACCAACATTTTATTGTACACTGCCATTTACAATGCCAACTTTAGTAGTGGTAGGACTGTAATGCAGAGTCCGCCTGGGGAAGTACGAGGGCGGCACTGAAAATTTCGGGAATCAAGGAAGTGACACAACATTACTATAAAAAAATATATTTATTGCTTTTCGAAGTATTCTCCGCGAAATTTGACACATTTTTCCATACGATGGAACCAATCATTGAAGCAACCATTCCATTCGGAAGTTGGGGTCTCCAAAATGGCCGTTTTGTAGGCGTCCACAGCTTCTTCAGGTGATGAAAATCTCTGTCCACGCAATTTATTCTTTATTTTAGGGAAAGTATAGAAATCATTAGGGCTTAGGTCGGGGCTGTACGGCGGATTGTCTAATAATTCTATGTTTTCTTGCTCTAAAAACTCTTTTGTTCTGTGCGCGGTGTGAGAACTCGCATTGTCGTGATGGAGGATGATGCGGCGGTTGCAGTTCTCTTTACGGAGTTCAGAAACGACCTGTGGCAAACAAATGCTAGCATACCATTCTGCATTAACCGTTCTTTGTCCCTCAAGAGGAATAGTCGTAACATGGCCAGTTTTGGAGACAAACGTGGCTACCATTTTTTTTGCGACACTCCGTGAACGAACAATTTTTGTTGGCTTTAACTCATTTTCGAACACCCAAACTCGTGACTGGTTTTTTGTTTCGGGTTTGTACGCGTATATCCAGGATTCGTCACCTGATACGATGTTGTATACAGCATTTGAGGATCCTGCGTGGAATCTTTCGAGAGTTCTGACGCACCAAGTAACGCGAGCCGCTTTTTGCTCTTCACAGAGCGAATGCGGTATCCATCGGGAAAACAACTTTTTTACACCTAATTGTTCATGCAAGATTATTTGTATTTGACTCATGCCAATGTCTAAAGTTGCCTGAATTTCGCGGTATGTCACATGTCGATCTTCCTCAATCAGCTTACGCACAACATCAACGTTTTCTTGAGTGACTGCAGTTTTTGGACGACCTTGACGGGGCTCATCACTGAGCTTGACACGTCCACGTTGAAATTCAGCAAACCAACGATAAATTGTGGTTTTGGATGGGGCTTTATCACCAAATGCAGAAATCATCCGGTCAACACACTGTTTTTGTGTTAAACCACTTCGAAAGTCATAATAAAATCATGGCTCTTGAATTTTCTCGAGTCAATTCCATTTTGTCAACGACTAAACAAGTTTGACAAAACCTTGTAACAAGACCGAGAATCTTTTTTTTAATAAATAAATGGTATTCGATTTTTAAAACCAAGGAGTTTTCAATTAAAAAGATTTTAATATGACAGAAACAGTGGAAATATTCCATTCCCGATACTTTTAGTGCAGCCCTCGTACCACACCTTTGCCAGTTATTCAATGCCAAGCAGTAGTGTGCAAGCATTACTGTTCCGATTTGAAGGGCAATGTAAAAAAAAAAGAAGATAAATATTGAAATAAATATACAGGGTTAGTTCTAATCAGTTAGCATTCTGTACATCAAAACAACCAACTTTTACTATGGGGCCAACATTGAAATCGCGTAAAAAAAATATTTTCCTTACAAAAAGTTCACCGGCCTTGGGCAAAATGTATGGAACAGCTGTTTTTATTTTTGCGATTTCATTGTTGGCCCCATAGTAAAAGTTGGTTGTTTTGATGTACTGAATATGCCCATAAAAGGATGCTAACTGATTAGAACTAACCCTGTATATAAATAACTGGGTATGAAGAAATTTTACATCTAATATCTCAGAGTCATGATCGCAGTGCAGTGCGGCGCAGAATTGTATTCACAAGTTCACAATTCTGACACTGCTACTGTTAGGGGCGTGACGCTTACCACCGGGCGAACGTCTTGCTCGTCTCGTCATTTGATTGCATAAAAATAATAAATAAAAAACTGACCAGGGAAAAATTCGTCGTCATTTTGGGAGACATCCGAGCTTACAATGACACGTCCGCGACATTAGTATACACAGCTAAGTGTTAAACTGTAGTGTAAAAGTACTACCTAAATTACGACCGTGTCCGTCACTCACGTCTTACGGAAACGTCCTACAATTTATTTCCGCCTTTACTATACAAAAAGTCCCTCGGACTTTCCAAACCAAGTGACACCAATAATTTCGGACCCACTTGTCCCATCGTGTTGTCCCATTACACTATTTTGACCCAGTAGTTTTAGAAAAATAATTGTGAATTTTTATAATTCGTTTACAGAATTAAACAGATAAACAGTCTTGTTTAACTACCTGGCTGACCAATGTTGTTCTTTCATTGCAGTTGACGCAGTTGTTCCGCTCGTTGATAGAGGACGCGATAGAGAAGTCGGACGAGCCGGCGGCGACGGCGGCGGCGCTCCGCCTGCAGCTGGAGCAGGCGCGCTGGCGGCACTCGCAGGAGGTCGAGGAAATGAAGCACAACCACGGTCAGTCACCTCCACCTTACTGGCGCGCGTGCAGGCTGTTCTCTGTCGTATTACTGCGCGCTAGAGCTTATTTTACACTAATCGTTTCAAAAGTATCAGGCGCGCTGGCGGCACTCGCAGGAGGTCGAGGAAATGAAGCACAACCACGGTCAGTCACCTCCACCTTACTGGCGCGCGTGCAGGCTGTTCTCTGTCGTATTACTGCGCGCTAGAGCTTATTTTACACTAATCGTTTCAAAAGTATCAGGCGCGCTGGCGACACTTGCAGGAGGTCGACGAACTCGAGCACAACCACGGTCAGTCATCTCCACAAATTGTGGAGCACAATACAAGCGCGGGTCTAAATATCACAGAAGATATTTGAAGGGTTATGTTTTCTTTAGCAATTAGTTAATGAAAAATAGGAAATGACAGAGACATGTCTACAAAAAAGATTGCTCTAGCTAGAGGCATTATCCAGGAAGAAAATAGGGGAATACATTTGTATCGAGAATCGCTGATCGTTCTCCCTCTTAATTGGCAAGCTATAATAGGGATTTATCCATGTGTTTCAATTATTAAAAATAACAGGACAAATGAAGAGTTTAACTGAATCTGATGGTTACATCGAAAAAATAATTGAAATCTGCTGGTAAAGTTCTGAAATGTAAGTGTTCAAAGTATTTGAGAGGGAGTCATATGTGCCTTTCTAGCTAAACACGTGCTAGTATAGAATTTGTTTGGAATCGTGTTCTTCGACGTCCTAAACCTAGTATAGTGCCCTCTCTGTCTAACATGAAACTAAAATGTTTATAACTTCGTTATTTGGGCACGTATTAAAATTTTATTTTAGATGTGTTGTTTTGATGCGAGTCAGCTCTTTTGTGAGTCAATAAAAAAAAAACCCATGCAAATTCCGTATTACGAACGAAGGCGAAATGCATATCGCGCGGTTTTTTTGTTCACATACTTTTTTTTTATATTGCTCGCGCGCGTTCTTTATATTACTTGTATATAATATACTTTTTTATATACTTATATTATATACAATGTTCGTGATTGATCTCTTTGGTGATTGGAACAGGAGGCAATAATGTACGACACAGATAATGTACGGCGTGATATTGTACGGCATAATAATGCACAGCATGATAATTGTTGTATATGTACATCGAATATCATGCTGTGCAATATCGTGCCGTGCAATATCATGCCGTACATTATCGGCTCGGCTCAATAATGCACACCCCGATTTTGTACAGACTGATATTTGAAAAACAAGTACACGAATTCCTTATTTGTATAGCAGTTAGATTCAGGTTAATTTTTTTCATGTCAATTTGAGACATGTACTCGGATTATTGGCTGTACAATATAGGGCAGTACTTTATAGACACGAGCCGATAATGGACGGCCAGTATTGTACGACATGGATTGTACAGCATGATATTCGATGTACATGTACACCAATAGGCTAGATGACTGATGTTTAAATCGTTGAAACCAATAGCTTTGATGAAGAATTTAATTGAATTTAGTACGGTAATTGAAAACATTATTTAAATCGGTTAATAATGTTCTGATATATGAGCGGTTAAAGTTTTTGTTAGAGACAACTCTGTCCCTTTCCCACAAAACAAAAAATGACGTCACGCCTTACTTGTCAGAATATAATTTATATGGCGTCCTGACAAGTGACGTCACGATTTGCTGTTTTGCCTCTCTGTCTAGCATGATATTAAAATGCTTATAAGTTGCTTATTTTTGATCAGATTTTAATTTTCTTTTCATTAATCAGCTATATTTATGGGCCACATTTGAACAGGACAATAAAAAAATACCAGTCATCTAGCCTATTATCATGCTGTGCATTATTATGCCGTACATTACCGTGTCGGCAAATATCATGTTGTACATTATAGATACCCATTGGAGCTTCGTTAATTGTGCATTAATTAAAAAAAATACTTTGATGATTTGTTTTGTTGTCGGACAGTTGTTTTTTGAGTCAATAAAAAAACACATGCATATTATACTGTGTATTGTTGTTTCAGAACTGACGCTGTCGGAGATGCGGATGTCGTTCGAGAAGGAGAAGACGCGCGCGGCGACGGAGGCGCGCCGCGCCGCGCAGCTCGAGCTCGAAGCCGCCGTCAAGACCGCCAAGTCGAAACAGTGGTTCGTATGCTTGTATGCTTATGATACGTTTAGAATAGCTGTCCTTACCACAGAAAAGCGAAAGCCCTACTTCTTAGGTAGAACAGCTGTCAAAACAATGTTGTAAAGCAATAGGCTAGCTAGATGACTGGTGTTTTTTTATTGTCCTATTAAAATGTGGCCCATAAATATAGCTAATTAATGAGAAGAAAATGAAAATCTGATCAAAAATAAGCAACGTATTAACTTTTTAATATCAAAATTTTCTTTATAATATCATGCTTGTTGAGGAAACTGGAGCTTCTCGGAGTTCGAGGCACTGCCTTAGATTGGTTCTGCTCCTATCTGAGTGACCGAAAGCAACGAGTTCGCATCTCTGGCCAGTACAGCGACTACTCTGGAGACCAGCGCACGACGAATCTTTGGGCATATTATTATTATTTTTAAAATTTCTTTTATATATGTTGTGTGTGATCTTAAGTTTTTGGTCAATAAATGTTTATTATTATTATTATTACTCTTCTGTCACTTTTGGTATTCCCCAAGGAAGTGTGCTCGGACCGACCCTTTTTCTGGCTTATATTAACGACCTTTGCCAGCTGAAGGTCAAAAAAGTGAATCTGTTCACTTTTGCAGATGACACTGCGCTCATTTTCCACGGTGAGAGCTGGGATGAGGTAGTCGATGTGGCTCAACAGGGGCTGGCGCAAGTGGCAACCTGGTTACAGAATAATTTGCTCACACTCAATGCTAGCAAAACAAAGTACTTGGCTTTCCGCATAAATCATAGAACTCGACCTAAGGCTACTTCACTTAAACTGCACTATTGTAACTCGCATTCTGATACACACTGTTGCTGTCCTATACTCGAGCGTGTAGACAATATAAAATACCTCGGCATCATTATTGACCACAAAATAACTTTTGACAATCATACAACAACCCTGCGTGGGAGACTCTGCAAAATGCTACACATATTTAAAAGATTAGGCACAGTAGCTGACCCAAAAACCTTAAAAATCGTGTACTTAGCTCTATGCCAATCAATTATAAACTATTGTATCGTTTGCTGGGGGTCTGCCACGGAAAACCGACTTATTAAAATAGAGAGAGCTCAGAGAGCGCTGCTAAAGGTTGCCTATAGAAAACCTTTCAGATACCCATCTAAGACTTTGTACGAGGACACCAACTATCTACCAGTCCGACAGTTATATATTCTAGCAGCAGTACTTCGTTTCCATAAATCGGCACTCGTCACAGCGGTTCACACTAAAAGAAAGGCTGACCGTCGTAACACCTGGGTTCTTCCTAAAACCAGAACGGTTCACGCACAGAATGCGTATGCTTTCAAAGGGCCATTACTTTATCAGCTTCTTGACAATAAACTTCACATATTGGAAGCATCGCGTTTTGTGTGCAAAAAAACGATCACTCTGTGGTTAACCACGCAAAGTTATAGTGACACACTCAAAATAATAAAAATTACAAAATAACCTCAGGAGGCTTGATTTCCGGCGCGGCAGGGGTCATCCTGCATCTGTACTAAGCTCATATTCACACAGCGTCATCTAACCCTAAAATAAGCAAAGCTTGTATTTTGGAAACCGGATAGTTGATAGAATATTTATACACAATTATTTTTTATTATTTTTTGTAAATACATAACCACATACTTCACACAGACACATAACAGACACCCATGTTTGTCTAATAAAATGTTTGCTCTGGGTGGGGATTGAACCCAAGCCCCACAGCTCTGAAGGCAGACATGTTTCCAACAGAGCTGTAAGGCAGTCTAAGGCTGTTGGTAGAAGAGAGTGATTAATATAATTAATAACAATACCTACACGTCATTATGACTTTGTTAATTTTTTATATTTTTTGTTTGATGTTTATGCGTAATATTAATTTTCATCACACTTGCTCGTAAAGTGGATCTTATTGCATCGGTTTTAGGCTCATAATCCAAGCTATTACACACGCGTGCTTTTTACTTTACATTACGGCACTTGTACTATAATAGGTATAACCCGGTAAAGTCAAGTTTGTACGTGACTGCAATTAGACGTATGTATACGAAGGACTCTTAATATAGCCGGGTAATACTTACAGTTTTTTTGTAATACCAACAAAGAGTTCTTATGCCGCTGAAGTAAATGTCAACCTGCGCGCGCATTACTGATTTGGGCGCCATTTTCCGCAAATGTTTGTTGATGTTTTCGCTGTGTGGTTGATTATTATCAAAAAAAAATTGTTTTTTCCTCGCAAGTGTGACGAAAACAGTCGTATGGAACTCTTGTGCTATTAGTCATTACGCTCTCGGCTTCCTTATCGCGCTCGCCTGCGGCTCGCGCGCATAATACCGCCTCTAGTGTAATGACCAACATAGCACACTCGTATCATAATGTACTATTTCATCACACTTGCTCGTAAAGTAGATCTTATTACATCGCTTTTAGGCTCATAATCCAAGCTATTACACACGCGTGCTTTTTACTTTACATTACGGCACTTGTACTATAATAGGTATAACCCGGTAAAGTCAAGTTTGTACGTGACTGCAATTAGACGTACGTATGCGAAGCACTCTTAATATAGCCGGGTAATACTTACAGTTTTTTTGTAATACCATCAAAGAGTTCTTATGCCGCTGAAGTAAATGTCAACCTGCGCGCGCATTACTGATTTGGGCGCCATTTTCCGCAAATGTTTGTTGACGTTTTCGCTTTGTGGTTGATTATTATCAAAAAAAAATATGTTTTTTCCTCGCAAGTGTGACGAAAACAGTCGTATGGAACTCTTGTGCTATTAGTCATTACGCTCTCGGCTTCTTTATCGCGCTCGCCTGCGGCTCGCGCGCATAATACCGCCTCTAGTGTAATGACCAACATAGCACACTCGTATCATAATGTACTATTATGTTATCCGTACAGACAATATTTTGTTACTCAGTATTTATTAGTCAATTATTTGTTAATAATTCGTTCGCGTTTACGCTCACTCCTACGCGAGAGTACAGAACAGTTTCGAGATCTCAGTATTATTTCAATCCAACTATGGTTTCGTACATTTGCACATTAAAATAATATTTATTTATACACGCATACAAAAGCAACAAAAAAAGCATGCTGCTGCGGAGCCTTACTTACTGATTGTTTCTACACTAGAACATTCATACCCATTCTAACATACTCACACTTGTTTACTTACCCACACTCTTTCATTCACGCACACACACACACACCCACATACACCCGATGAATGGATTTCGGCATAACTATGTTGCTTCTTTTTTCTCATTTAGTATGAGTAGGTGTCAAATTAGTTTGACACCTACCCTCATAAATTTGGATTATTACCTATATTCAACACAGAAGCAGGGAGGAATCATTTCTTATTGATAGATTCATAAGAACATTTAGGTAGGTAAACATTATCTTGAGATATTGTTAAGCCCTTTCTATCGATCAATAGGTAATTATAATGTTATATAACGTGCAGCTATATAGTTTTGCATGTTTTTCTATTGTTTTGTTATACTTAAATTTACTTGTGTTTTTTTGACATTATATTACTTACTTGCCTAATTTCCTTCTAACTTCAAAAAGGAAGAGCCTGGAGCCCACGACACAGGTCACCCTAGTGTGGGATCCAGTGCACACCGACAGATAATCTATTGTTTTTCCATATATATCTGTTACTGCTAAGGTGTTTCTATTTAGTGCTTAAGTTTTCTATAAAATAAATTTATCTAAATCTAAAATATCTAATGCTAGACAGAGAGGCGAAACAGCAAATCGTGACGTCACTTCTTTGTACGCCATATAAATTCTATTCTGACAAGTAAGGTGTGACGTTATTTTTTGTTTTGTGGGAAAGGGACAGAGTTGTCTCTAACAGAAACTTTAGACGCTCATATATCCGAACATTATTAACCGATTTAAATATTTTATTCGATAAACATACAATTTTTACTTAAATTCTTCATCAAAGCTATTGGTTTCACGGAAATAAACATCAGTCATCTACCCTATTGTATGGAATACCGCTGTCGCCAGTTTCACACATAATTGTATAGTCACTACGACGAAAAAATGCCAATCATTGGTCGCGCATTTGAAGTAAACGCTCGAAATGCCATTTTGCAACAAATTAAAATTGATCTAATTACGATGCAATGTGGTTTAGTTCCCTACGCGTCTATTTAAATTGTCTTTTTGAATTGTTGAAAGTTTTTCTAGAATGTGAGAGTCTTTATTTGTAATAAGTAAGACGACAAACGCGCGCTGGTGCTTCTGATAGATAGTGCATGCCCATATCGCTCAGAACGTTGAGTACTTAATCCACGTCTTACGGCGTCCAATACAGTCGCGCTAAGTACTGAGCCTGGAGTTTTGGCGGGAACACGGAAAAATCATGTCGTTGCATTCTATTATTTTCTTAAACTTGTATTTTTTTCGCGAATTAATGATTAAAAATGGTGGTGTGTTATTAATTGAGTGTTGATTTACATGTACGAGTGTTGGCAAGTGATATAACGTGGTGAAACATGTCTTTTCGTGTTGTATTCAAAACTCCGTAGAAGCTCATAGTAAAGTCGCCACAACTTTACTAGGGCATGACTTGGACTCGACTATGACTAATTTCGTGTGACCGACTGTGATTTCATGACATATTTGACTTGATTTTAAATTAAAATCTTGTAAATTCTTAAACTTGACACTGGCAGAATGCAAAACGTGCGGTGCCAAAAACTAAAAAAAAAAGAACTGAATGCTTAAAAAAAATGTTATTTCAGGTGTGCGAATTGCAACCAGGAGGCGCAGTTGTACTGCTGCTGGAACACCGCGTACTGCGACTACCCGTGCCAGCGCGCGCACTGGCCGCAGCACTACACCACCTGCGCGCAGAGATCACAGGTATGTACGCAACTGTTCCCTCCATAGATATAGAGATATAACATCTAATATCTCAGGGTGACGAGCGCAGTGCAGTGCGACGCAGGATGGTGTTCGCAAGTTCACAATTCTGGCACTGCTACTGTTAGTGGCAGGCGTGACGCTTACCACCAGACGAAAGTCTTGCTCGTCTCGTCACATGACAGTATAAAAAAAAACTTCTAGGAAAGTCGCCACAACTTTACAAGGGGAACCAAAATGTGTAGCCCTCCTTAAATTATTTATAACTCTACGATCAGATTCGGATTATTTATTGCTTGTTTCTGCTTATACAGTACTTCGTGTTTTTAAAATTAAGTATGTGCATAAGTTCAACGGACTCCGTCGGGCACAGCAAATTAGAAGAGAGGAGAATATGAATTAATTAATATTTGACAAATTATTATTAGAATTTAGTATGTCTTATTATTATACATCTAGAATAAAATAAAAGATAAAATGAGAATGTTATTAATTATTAGGTTATATTTGATATGTCAATTTTATTAATTTGGTTTACTTATGTAATAGATTCATGCATGACTTTCATTTAAATATTCGGTCAAAGAATAGTAGGCTTTGTCAGTAAGGTCATTTTGCATGCTGCATGTTATGATTACATGTTTGTATGTCCACGCTGCAGTCAAAACTTGGATTGCAAGTGCGTCAAGTGAGTACCTAAACTTTTTTTTTTTGTAAAAATTTTTTTTTTAAAGAAAGTATACTAAGCTAAATAGGAAGGGCCACTATCATAAACAGTTCTAAACACTAGCGACTTATCAGTCAAAAATAGTATTGTAACCGTCTTATGCATAAAATACTAAAAAGTATTTCAAACCTATTTTAGTTAAAAAGTGTTTTGTCTTCTTTTTTCAAACTCAAATCGTAAGTCGAAAGAAATTTGACAAAACACTTTTTAACTAAAATAGGTTTGAAATACGTTTTAGCGTTTTATGCATGTGGCGGTAAATGTATTTGTGATATAAAATAAAATAAAACAACAAATACAAACAAAAGATGGATACGGGCTCTAAATAATGTTCAATAATAAATAACCCTGTATTAAGTTTCCTTTGTTGCCCATGGTACTACCAGTATTACTAACAGTAGTAACGGGTAAAAAATACCCGTAGTACTACCAAGCTACCATAAAGTTTTTTTTACCTATGCTACCCTCATTTACCTCACTTTTACTATGGGGCCAACCCCGAAATCACGAAAAAAAAAAACAGCTGGTCCATACATTTTGTCCAAGATCGATGAATCTTTTTGTATGGAACAGCTGTTTTTTTTTCGTTATTTTAGTGTTGGCCCCATAGTAAAAGTTGTTCATAATGATGACTACAAGGATATCCTAGAAGTATAACGGTGTTCAAACTAACACCCTGTATATTTGTATCAAATCATAAATCACATGGTCTTCTTCATTCCAGGGTGGAAACGGAGCCGACACCGCCGCGGCTGAGTCGAGGCTTCAAGGCCAACCTGATGTTCTTCCGGTGAGCATGCAATATGACTGTAGAGAAAACACATGGAGGAGATGCGATGAGCGACTTGCAGCCGCAGATCCTATTTTGCAGACGGAGCGTGTGACGTCATACTTATTTGCTCAGTCTGCTAACGTCCGCCACGCGTAACGGTCATTCAAACTTACATATTAGACGTACGATTTTTAATGTTTTTACCCAGTAATAGTAAAAAATAAATAAGTTGCTCTGTTTCTTTATGTAAAAATTACCGAGGGAAAAAATCAGATGATATGATTGGTTATATGATTTCATTCGTAAGTAATTTTATTACTATATTTAGTGATCCGATCTATAAAATTTAAAAACGTGACATCTAGCGTGATATTAAGATTTAAGTGTTAATTCAGCCAAGTGTTAGTTCACTAGTTCGATTCTCAAAAAATCTCTGCTTCTATTACTCTGTGAGAAAACGTTAACATACATGCATCAAAGAAGAATGCCGGTTCTATAGTGGTTTACGCGGAACGGTATTATTAAGCCGAAAGGAAGTACTCGTTATTGTAATTAAAAATAACACTTCATACTTTTTTTTTATACTGTATTGTGACGAGACGAGCAAGGCGTTCGTTGGATGTTTGGCCCTAAAGTAAAAGTTGTTCATAATCATGGGTATATACATACCCTTCAGTATTGTTGAACCTTTTTGTTAAATAATGTTCTCTGCAATAACAAAACAAAAAACAAAAAAATGCGATTGACAGTTGACTATGGCCGCATCGACGCATCCCATTCTGTGATCCCCAAGCCGGCTGCCAAGCGTGGAGATTATAGCAACCCATCCCTGGGGCGGCTTTCTTGCAAGGAAGTCATAATTCACAATTCTGGCACAGTTAGTGGCAGGCGTGACGCTTACCATCAGGTGAAAGTCTTGCTCGTCTCGTCGCTTGACTGTATAAAAAAAAAAAAAACGGAATTTAATCTTCCATCAACTGCTGCTTTGAGAGAGTCAAAGAAATAGAAAACGACGACTGTTTCAATAAACAAATAAAAAATATTTTAGAAGCGAAATGCTATTACACCCTGGACGAGTTTTTCAACGACAAAATTCTAATATCAACTAGTAAAATAGAGCGTTCTGCACCAAATGTTGCCATACCCTGACAAGGGTCATATGTTTTACTGTAATATACACATGTTACTTAAGACCTGCATGTCGCCACATATGTTGCAATAAATGATTGAGTATTGAGTAGTGTACACCTTTTATCTTGTTGTGAGTTATAACGTTGTAATGTTTTGTAGGTGCTGCAGAAGAGTGGGTCGGGGCCGCCGCCCACGCTCACTGTGGGCGGGAAGGTCGCGCGCGTGTTCTCTCCGACGGCGACGGACAGTCAGCAGAAGTCTTCCATCATCGGTCTGTATTTACCTAAAATATAACACGCTTAAAAAAAACAAGCCTGCTTCAATTTCGTTTGTCTCCCTGGATGACGTTTTCATATTTTCCAGCAATTTTGGCGACGTGACGCAATCTGAGATATGAAATTCTATAGAATTTTGACGTACTCGTAGTGGCTATATAGCAGTGGTTTTTAAACTACTCATTTTCGCATGAGGGGAAGTCGGACGATCAGTCAACAGGGTTTTTTTAAATTTATTTTTTATTATTATTATTTATTAGCTCCAGGGACTGTGGGTCCGTGCCTTTTGACAACTTTTTTTATTTTTTATTAACTAAATTTTACACTTAATAACTTAAAAGCCGAAGGCTTTATAAAAATAACAGGGTTTATAGTCTCTATTATGTGGCGTAGCGTCTTGTGGCCGGGTACAGCTAGTCATTACTAAGTATGTTCGTGTGTGTGTCCAGTGAGCATGGTGGAAGACAACAGCGGCAACCAGACGATGAAATGCGTCGGCACGTACAAGCCGGGCGCGACGTCGCAAATACAGCCGATACTTCTCAATAAACAGGTAATTTCAAACTTATAAAACGACTTCGCTGTGAGAGATGAGATATATTATAACCAACATTTAAAAGTCTGCAGAGTACATAGATAGATTGTTAAACTCTTTATTGTACACACCATTAAAAATGATTACAGCCATGATGATCGCAACAGAAAAATTTACTCTGAACTATACTCGGATTTTTAATTAAACGGACTAAACTGATATTTCGAGTGTTGCTACTTTTTGGCATAATTTAAATAGTGCTGGGATAAAAATATTAAGTTTATTAACATATGTTACTTAAGATACTTAATCTTTTTATTAACTTATGAAGTTATGTGTGGGCGACCGGTGGATGCATATGGCAGGTTGTCGTACAGTGTGGCGGTCTAAGGGGGAGGCCTTCGTTCAGCAGGGGACGTCTCCGGCCTGATGATGATGATGATGATGAAGTTATGTTAACAAACTTAATGATTTCACACCAATGAATCACATAGTCTTTGTAAAAGGTGCAGTTTCTGATAATGTACGAATTCAATCTTTCCAAGGGTAAAAATCATGAAAAAAATGTTATATTTCCGTGTAACAATTTACAGAACAACTTTTTAACGCAATATGTTTTCCGTTTTCTACCTGCACTTACACTGGCAGTTCACTTAATAATTATTTTGCACGATATGAACTTAACAATATCCATCACTACGATTAAAAAACCCTAGTGATGGATAGCAGGCAGCATTATTTTGAAAAGTGACATTTCAATCTGTCAGTTTAGTCCGTTTGATTATGAATACGAGTATAGTATACAACATGTAACAAGGAGTTTTGGCGGGAACACGGAAAAATCATGTAGTTGCATTCTATTATTTTCTTAAACTTGTGTATTTTCGCGAATTAATACAATACAATACAATACAATACAATATATCTTTATTGCACACCAGAAATATAGAACAACTTACAAATAATCAGGGTAGGTACATTATTTGGCAGTACAAGGGGCGGCCTTATCACCTTAAGCGATTTCTTCCAGGCAACCTTTGGATGGACTGGACTAAAGGAGGCAAATGCAATTTGGTCGGTGGTGTACATAATATATAAAACATAATAAATTAATATTGCAGACATATAAGTTAAAAAACTTACAATAAAATAGTTATACCTACATAAATAATACTTACTATACATAACATATTATATATACCAATATAATATATATACATGTATAAATACAGACGTACCAATTAATTTATGGAAAAATAGTGTTTATAGAGAAGTTTATTAAAAATAGGAAGAGATTTAGCGTGTCTGACAGAAGAAGGGAGTGCATTCCACAGCAGGACAGCTTGAACAGTGAAGGACATGTTATTGGAAAGATTGGAGTGGGTGGAAGAAGGGATCTTAAGTTGGAGGGCGCGAGAGGTTCGTAGGGAACTGGAGTGCGGTTGGATGAACTCAAAGCGTTCCTTCAGGTACATTGGGATGGAGGGGATGAACAGGATCTTATAGAGAAAGGAAAGAATATGAGTATTACGGCGAAGTCGGATAGGTAACCATTTAAGCTTTCGACGAAATTCAGAGACGTGGTCATATTTTCGTAAACCGAAAATGAACCGAATGCAGAAGTTTTGTAAACGTTCAAGCTTGTCGAGTTGCTCTTCGGTTAAATCAGTATAACAAACGTCTGCGTAGTCCAGTATTGGAAACAGGAGAGATTTCACAAGCGCAGTTTTGGTAGTAATTGGAAGAAAGTTACGCAGCCTTCTGAGAGAAGCTGCAGAGCCAAAGATTTTCCGGCTTACCTCAGCTATCTGAGGTTTCCAAGAAAATTGGCGATCTATAAGAATCCCGAGGTTTTTTACAGTTTCACTAATGGGAATAGTAATGCCGTCAAACACCACTTGCGGAAGGTGAAACCAGTCTATTTTAGAGACCATACGGGAACTCCCAATGATAATAGTCTGAGTTTTAGTGGGATTGACTGTAAGGCCGTATGATCTGCTCCAGTCACGTATCAGCCCAAGATCGGTGTTCGTGATTCCTATTGCCTCGTGCAAACGCGCCATGGGAGCTTGCGTATAAATCTGCAGATCGTCTGCATAGAGGTGGTAGGAAGAAATAAGCTGTTGGGAGATGGAATTTATAAAAATTGCAAAAAGAAGAGGAGATAGCACGCCGCCCTGCGGTACACCGGCAGAGATATTGCACCACGAAGAGTACGTGTTATCAATACGAATGCGCTGCCGGCGTCCAGACAGGTAACTTCGAAACCAATCAATAACCGTTGGAGATATGTTAAGAGAGCGAAGGAGTCCTAACAAGATGTCGTAGTCAACGTTGTTAAATGCATTACTAAAATCAAGTAGTGATAGTACAGTTAAGTGACCATTACCCATGCCATCCCTTATGTCGTCGGTAATTTTCGTCAAAGCGGTAACGGTACTATGTCCAGTACGGAAACCAGATTGAAGAGGGTTAAGGAGGTTATTTTTGATTAGGTAAGAGGATAACTGTTGGTGGACAAGACGCTCTAAAACTTTTGATAAGAAGGGAAGGATAGAAATTGGACGAAAATCGGAGAATGAACTAGGATTAGGTTTTTTGGGAAGGGGTGTAATTTGGGCTTCTTTCCATATCACTGGAAACGAGCCCGATGAGATGGAGAAATTTAGGATATGTAGGATGATAGGAACGACTTCATCAAGAATAGGCATGATCATCTTGCGACTGATACTATCACTACCAACAGCGTCGGAAGAAATCGATTGTATACTCTTCTTAACATCACAAGCAGTAAATTGATTAAAAATAAAAGAGTCATTGTTGGGAGGAATGGTAGAGAAAATATGGTTAAGGGTAGCAGTCTTCGCCGGTCCATGAAAACTGGACGAAGATGAGAAATGCTGGTTTAACAGATTAATGTCTAAATTATTTGAAGTGTTATCTTGTCTAGATTTACCAATTCCCATTGACCGAAGAAATTTCCAGACTTTTGCTGGATCACCGTTTTCTACAGAATTATGAATATGTCGGCGTTGTGCATCCCTACACGCTCTATTGCAGACGTTTCGCCGGCTTATATACTTCTCTTTGTTAATATCAGAAAGGCGACACTTAAGCTTAGTCTTGGCTGTTAATTTATTACGCATTAGATCTCTTATTTCGTCGTTCAGCCAAGGTGCAGGTGCATGCTTCAATTTTACAGCATGTATAGGAGCATGGATGTCGTACAGTTTGGTTAAAATGAGATTAAATTGCGAAATTTTCTCATCCATACTATCTGCGTTAATAACACCAGACCAATCTAACTCCAGGGCATCACTGCACAGGTTGTCAATATTCATACTACCAAAACTGCGCAGTAAAAGAATTTTAGGCTTGGCTTTAGGAGGTCGAATCTTGTATGAAAGATAAATTAGATCGTGATAGGAAAAATCGTCAGCCGCGCACTGGCCATGCCTAACGACATGATTAGGGGAAGACACCAGCATAAGGTCAAGAAGAGAAGGAGTACTGTTTGGAGGATTGTGCGTAGCATTAAACGGAAGTATGTTTAGATTGAGCGCCGTGGCCAGTGATTCAAGTCTACAGGACCTATAATCTTGCTTTAGCAAACAGGTATTAAAGTCACCAGCGATAATAGTGTGATCGTAAGAGGTAGAGGTGTTTTCTAAGAGTTTTTCAAATGAGGAAAAGTAATTTATAGCGCGAGAACGTGGATAGTAAACTCCTAGAAGTAACCTGGTATGGTGCAGTACGACTTCAATAAGGAGGTGTTCACCGGCATCAGGTGGTGGCGGCTGCGCAGATATACTGACAATAGTAAAAGGAATGTGTGTTCGGAGGTAAATAGCAACACCACCACCACCCTGACCAATACGATCATTCCTTATGAGTCGAAAACCTGGCAACGCTACGGAAGATGAGGGAAGAACTGGCTTCAGCCACGACTCAGAAATTAAAATGGCGTGAATATTTGGATGTACGAAAGACGCAAGCATTTCTGGGAAATGTGCCGTAATGCTCTGAGCGTTTATATGAAAAACATTGAAGTTTTTAGGAACGTCAGAAATAAGGGACTGGAGGGTATCAGCCAACGCGGGAATGCTGCTGAAGCTGTCAACACTGTCGTCAGATGATGCACAAGAATAGAATTCAGAATCAGAGGTTTCACTACAAGACATCATAAAAAATATATATATAAATCGGTACGTTACAATATAAAATAAAAATAAATAAACTAAAATAAAAACTCAAACAAATATATGTACTTAAGTTTGAGTACAAAAGGTTCGCGACTAAATGCACAAGTCGTCCACCTGCCAGTTGTGTCAACTACTGGAATATCAACAACTATACACTATTAAATAATGAACACTACCTAGCACTAAGTAATACTTGCTAACAGAAAAAATATGTTTGCTTACTACTAAACAGAGTAAGCTAAACAGTAAGATGACAAGAAAATATTAATAATTATTATACTTAACATTGTAAACAGGGATAGGTGCAAGGAATGATTACCATTACCGACAATATCAATAGATAAAAGTTATAGTTAACATTTTATAGTTTTTTTTTTGTAAAAGGTTAGTAAATAGGGTTTAACATGTATGATTTTGACTATTATTAAAACTAATTTGACTCGCTATAAATAAATAAAAAACCTTTAAAAACTTTACTACTGGCAAAATGCACAATGTGTGACGCCAGATGCGGTACAAAAAAGAAGTATATAAAATTAATGCTCTATTACTGGCAGAATGCACAAAGTGCAGTGCCGAAAACGAACAAAACAAAAAAAAGAACTATTAACTTCTCAGATTAGTCATTACAGTAGACAAAATGTCAAAATCAAATAAATAAATAAATAAAACAAAATCAACAGTATTACAGCAGCGTAACAATTTAACATTATAAAAAGTAGAAAAATGAAATATTGTACAGAATTATGGGTGGATAATAAAAAGAAAAACCATAAAGCCGGGGGTAGTAAAAAAAATAAAATACAAACAGCATCTACCCTGTTCTAAATTGTGCAGAATGAGGTGAATTAATATGCTAAGTAGGTACCAGCTAATCACTTCTTCATGGGAAACCTTCTCGGTCTTATACCCTTTGGTTCCGCCACGGCAGCAGCTCCCTGACTGCTGGCAGCTTGCGTTTTGGCAACTGGGGCCGTTTTTGTGTTTACAGCAGTGAGGTCATCTATGGAGTTTACTCGATGACGAACACCATCAGGTCCACAAATGAATATGTTGCCCTCCATAGTCCAGCATTTTGTGACACCAAAACGCTCACGAGCAGCCAGAAATACGTCATGTCGAGTCTTTGTCAGAAATTCGGACAGTGTGATGCCCGAACCCTTAAGACCAGTTTTGGACAACCAGACTTTGTCACGAAGACCTACATCATGAAGCTTGAAAAGTACAGGCCTCGGCTTACCCTTCGCAGTCCGTCCCATACGATGACATCTGCTAATATCAGTGGCAGAAAAATCAGGCAAGTTCAACCGCTCCGCTAATGCATTCACAACCACTTTGGACGTCTCCTCCTTCTGTTCTTCAGGGAGGCCATGCAACAAAAGTATCTTCCGTCGCGCGCGCATCTCACCTTGGTCAACTTGTTGTGCAAGTATGCTTATTTGAGCTTGCACAGCCCGGAAAGTAGTGACAACAAAGGCCTTAAAAGAAGCCAATTCCGCAGCCAAACCCTCTGAAGTGGTTGGTGGAGTACTCGGCAGCTGACCCTCGATGGTGTCCAAGCGTTTGTGGAAGGTTTCCATCATTTCATTTAGTGATTGCTGTATGGCATCCATCTTGTTTAACAAGTAAAGGGGTTGAAAATTTAATAAGCAGAATATCTCAGTGCTTAGTGTAACAAGAAACCAGATAACACTCAGTGGCAGGCAGGATACATTAATACATACATTTATGCATCAATGATTAAATGTAAGTGCACTATTACTATTTTTTTAAATAAATATCGAGGAGCAAATAAAAACACATGTCACTTTTTTCACACCAACCGCCCAAAAAAAGTTAATGATTAAAAATGGTGGCGTTTTATTCATTGAGTGTTGAATTACATGCACGAGTGTGGGCAAGTGATATAATGTGGTGAAACATGTCTTTTCGTGTTGTTTTCAAAACTCCTTTCAAAAGTTCAGAGTAAAGTCGCCACAACTTTACTAGGGCATGACTTGGACTCGACTATGACTAATTTCGTGTGACTGACTGTGATATCATGACATTTTTGACTTGATTTCAATATAATACTTGGAAAAATCATAAACATGACACTGGCATAATGCACAACGTGCGATGCCAAGAACAAAGAAAAAAAAAAAAAACATGTAACAAAACGGTTCAACAACACTGAAGGGTATGTATGTACTGAACAACTTGAACAACTTTTACTATGGGGCCAACCCTGAAATCGCAAAAAAATATCTGCTGTTCCATAAATTTTGTACAAGGTCAATGACATAATAATGACATTTTAAATTTTGTGACATTTTAGGACAGTTTTTTGTAAAATATTTTGTATTTTTGTATTTGCTACACTATATGGGTCTCGTACCTGAAATAAATGCATTTGAATGAACTTTTGTATGGAACCGCTGTTTTTTTTTCGCGAATTTTCGGTCGGCCACGTCGTAAAAGTTGTTTATAATGATGAGTACATACATACCTTATCAGTATTGTTGAACCGTTTTGTTACATGTTGTGTACTATACTTTATCGATAGCGGCGTAATAGCGTCTTAGTTACCGTTATCGTTATAATTTTAAATAACAAAAAAAAAACAGCTGTTCAATACATTTGTCGCAAGTCAATGAACCTTTTGTACGGAACAGTTGATTTTTTGTTGCGATTTCAGGTTTGATGCCATAGTAAAAGTTTTTCACACTCACTCACTCACTCATCAGCCTGAGACCGCCACTGCTGGACGATGGCCTCCCCTAGAGAGGGGTTGCCATAATCCCCACGCTTGGCAGGCGGATTGGGCCGAAGTTGTTCATAACGATGAGGATAATATCTATCTCTTAATGTGGTTTTTTTTTACATTCAAGTGACGTGACGAGCTAGACGTTCGCCTGGTGGTAAGTGTCACGTCTGCCACTAACAGTAGCAGTGCCAGAATTGTGAACTTGCGAACACAATCCTGCGCTGCACTGCACTGCGCTCGTCACGCTGAGATATTAGATGTTACATCTCTATTTCAGTAATTTCTCTGATAACATTGCCCTTCAAACCGAAACACAGTAATGCTTGCACACTACTGCTTGGCGGTTGAATAACTGGCAAAGGTGTGGTACTTCCCCAGGCGGGCTCTGCAGTAGAGTCCTACCACTACAAAAAGTGGCTGCAAAACAACAGCTTGTATGTATGTATAGTTTACAACCCTCTCAAAAACTTCCAGGTAATGAACGATGACGCCTCTAAGAAGGTGGTGACGTCGGGCGGGTACTTGATAGTGGGGGCGGGCAACAACCCCTCGGTGATAACGCCGGCGCAAGCGCAGGCGCGCCGCCCCAACACCATACAGTACTTCACGTGAACGCGGCCGCGGGCCCGCGCCCGGCCGCTCGACCTTGGTAATCCGGGAACAGCTTTATGACCCACTCCGAACTGAGAAGCCAAGATAAACTTTCCATCCTTCAGTATAGTGTCGCAAGCAGAAGTGGGCTAGCAGTTTTGTCTGCCCTAGGCCGTGTTGTACCAGCCCTTCTTGTGTAGTGTCTTGACGTTTGTCGTTCTGTGTTTGGCCTGAGCCTAGTCGGCCTTACGACCCTAGGTGGTGCGTGTTGCGACCGGCGTCGCCTTGCCACGAGCCGGCAGCAGGGGGGTGTCACTCCGCAGCTTAGGTATGTTCTGCCAGAGAGGACAAAGCAAGGCCGAGGTCGCACGTAACTAAGCATACGTGATAGAAAGAGATCGGTATATCTAGGTGAATATAGCGAGCGGTATCCAGCGCCGTGCGAGTTGAATTGCTACTTTATAGCCTAGTAGATAGAGTCCTTATTTATTTCAATTCCATTGCGGAGTAAACTTTCTGTACGTAGTACTAATATTTATTCTGTGCCGGCGGCGACTGAGGCCGCGTCGGACGCATGAGTGTGTCCTTCGCGCTCGCCGGTCGCAGCTCGTGGCTCGTGGTACCCGCGCAGCGAGCTAGTCTGCGCCAGATGGATTGGCATTAGCGTACATTGACCTTTCGGTTGTTCAATCAGGGGTGGCAAACATAGATATCTGTTTTGTGCCTGGGTGTTTGTCTATGCAGTACTAAGTGTATTTACAAACCAAAAAGTTTAAAAGTATTTAATGAGCTATTTGGTTCCCATCATCATCATCAGCCCGGAGACGTCCACTGCTGAACGAAGGCCTCCCCCTTAGACCGCCACACTGTACGACAACCTGCCATATTCATCCACCGGTTGCCCGCGACTTTTACAATGTCGTCAGTCCACCTATATCTATATAGTTATATAGTCTTCCGGTTCGCGGTCACCACTCAAGAACCTTTCTTCCCCATCGGTTGTCAGTTCTTCGAGCGATGTGGCCTGCCCATTACCACTTCAACTGGTTCCCATAGTACTGAGTAAAATATAATGAAAATAATATTTGATTTAAAATAAAAAAAACTTGGTACGAATCCATATAATATAAGTACTACCAATATCTTTTTTATCACAAATAACAATAACAACAATAATATAACAAAAGTCCAACAAAAGCGTCAAGAGTTGTGCGAATTACCCGAGAACGTATATACCTACACGCAAGCGCTATCCGCAAAATGGCGGTCACTTGGCCGGACAGCATCGGCAGCGCGATGCGGGCGCCGAAGGTGACGCTTCCCTGCCGTCTGGAGTAACAGAAATTACGCTCCTTTGCTATTCGCGACTGACTAGGGGTCAATGTACGTTAGTGCCAATCCATCTGACGCAGATATAGTAATTTTATTTCACACGCTCGCCTCCCCGCTCACCGCTGCTTGCGGTCGCTTGCACAGAAACGCGAAAGCCCTACTTCTTAGGCTAGAACGGCTGGCAAAACAAGGTTGTAAAGGAATTGTACGGTGAACCGCTGTCGCCAGTTTCACACATTCGTATTGTCACTAAATAACCCGTAATGCCAATCATTGGTCGCACATTTGAAGTAAAACGCTCTAAATGCCACTGTAACATTTTGAAATATATCTAATTACGATGCTATGTGGTTTGGTTTCCTACGCGTCTATTTGAATTGTCTGTTTGAGTATTCGCAGCCTAAAAATATAATATACATATTATACAATGTGTAACGAAAAGGTTCAACAATACTGAAGGTATGTATGTACTCATCATTATGAACAACATTTACTATGGGGCCAAACCTGAAATCGCAAAAAATAAATCAGCTGTTCCATACATTTTGTCCAAGTTCAATAAACTTTTTGTATGGAACAGCTGATATTTTTTTCGCGATTTCAGGTTTGGCCTCATTGTAAATGTTGTTCATAATGATGAGTACATACATACCTTCAGTATTGTTGAACCTTTTTGGTACACATTGTATGACACATAAGTGCATTAGCACGTATGCCTGGCTAACGCGACGCGTCACTTCCGTTCTATTAAGTTTTCTCTCCAGTGGTCGCTCGCGTGTTTCCGCGCCGCCTGCCTCTCAGCAAGTCGCGCCGTAGAAGCTCGTGTCAAGCTCTGAATAACTTCTTACATATTGATTTCACCGCGGTCGCAAACGCAAGACGCAGTTCACACGAGCGGTCTAGTCTAAATCCGCCCCTGGTGACAAGTGTTAAAGGATATACACATGGAAATAGTGTTATAACTTACTTAACGATCGCCCCAGTTTCTCGTGGTGCACGGGTACAAAACTACTTTACTTTCTGTAATTAGAATACTATCAAAACCAAAAAAGAAACCTTCCAGAAGAAATTATCTCAAAAATTATAATAAAACCGCACCAAAGTTTAGAAGAAAAAAAGGGACGTATGCAGTCTGCATACGGCGTCCCTTTTTATCCGCGAACATATGCTATGTGAAGTGCCACTATTATGCTATGCCAGTTAGCAAATGAAACGTAGGTACCATACGCTAGGCTTAGGATCATTGATACGTCCAGATTCCTAGTACGCGCTACGGTGCGCTTCCAATTCAAAGTAACCAGTCTGGCTACTTCGTTCGACCCCGGCGCCTGGCACGCGCCACACGCGTCTCGACATTTTCTGCGTAAGTACGTCACGAGTCGGCGTGTTGCAATTTCGAAAAATTACCGTGTGTGCAGTGAAATCGTGTAAAAACTATTCAACAAAAAAAGAGCAGTGTACAAATATCACATTTCACAAGTAACTACTCAATTTCCTGACGTATTTCTTCGAAAAATTATAAATACCGAAAATAATATTATTGCGGCGCCAAACTGCTTAGTGTTGCCAAGGGTGTTAATTGATGTTTACCCATGTTTTGACACCCAACGCAAAGTATTTGAAAATAGCATTTTTATTTGAAAGGGACTATCCAAATACAATTTTTCAAAACTAAAAGTCCAAACACAAAGAAATTTCATATAAACGTTTTCACCCATTTTTACGGCCTTAGGGGTTGAATTTCGAAAAATTATTTCTTTGTATCTACACCTCTACGCAACAAGACACATACACCCTACAAAATTCAAGTCTCTACGCCCAGAGGCTTCATCTGTCAGTCAGTTAGTAAGGCAGGACTTTGATTCTTATGGTAGGTACACGATCCTCAAATGTTATTTTTTTCTATAAATACTAAATTCACCTATTTATTTTTCTAAAAATACTAAGTATTACGTCGTTAATTTATGAATATATTTTTCCTGTTGTTATAACAATTCGTTTTCTAATATGTATTTCCAGAAAATTACGCAAAATACTATTCATTAATGATTTTTTAGTTTAGTTTTTGAGTAGTTATGTTCGTAAAAGACAATAACTTCCTAAATAAAAAATAAGAAAAATATTAATTTCATAATCTGAAAATTCCCACATATTTTGGGGTAACCTCTTTGCATTGGTAATACACGCGTCATGCACACAAACGTAAGCGCGGTAAGTAATACACTCGCAATGGGCGGAGCTAACTCACACGCGTAGAAAACTATGGCTACTTATTGAGCTCTGTGATTTGTATTTGAACTATACATCTGGAAGTATCGATAATCTAAGGCACTAGGCATGAGCTACTCTCGAAAGATCATTGGACCATATCCATCATGCTGACTCTGCCGCTGTCAGAAGTATATACCTTTATTTTTCTTCGGGCCTACGTAGATTTCCTCAACGTATTTACCTTCACTGAAAAGCCAGTGAGAGTGGTATGGGTTTTATGGTCCGAACGTAAATTCCGAAGAACCTGTTGGTACGGGCCCGTCTTCTCCCAATTATGGTACCTAGTAATAACTATGAAACAAAAGCAACCTTATGCTCTTCCGGTTAGTCAAATCATTTAAGCATTGTGTCAAAATATGAGCTCAAGGCAATTTTTTGTGCATGACGACACTACAAGCGTGACATGCCGATAATACACTTTTCTTTAAAATTCCTCGTGTAATAGCTTGGTTAAAAAAAAAGTCTTGGAACGGAAATTCTTTTTTCTCTCCTGGCATACTTTATTTACTGTGGATTATGACGTCAGTACGCGAATTTATTAAATCACCTCGCTCCAAAGACTAAATCCCGTTGACTGCTCGTCCGACTTCCCCTCATACGAAAATTAGTAGTTTAAAACCCACTGCCATCCACTGCGAGTGTGTCAGCATCGCATTGTATTTCATAACTCAGATTGTGTCATCCCAGTGATTGGCCAATCGCAAGCATAGAACATTACCTCGCCCCCTGCCCGCAACGGCGAGTCGTGAAATTATGTTCACGAGCCATCATCAGGCAAATGATCTGTGCCTCGCTCTGATGTACTATGGGGTTGCCAGCATTTAGAACTGATAATGGCGCCCTTATTTACTCTCTTGCAAAGCCATAAAATGTAATATTCTGTATCACTTCTCTTTGCTACGAGTTTACCTGATAATGAAGCTGTGCTGTAATTGAATATTGTAGTTATTCCCGCGCGTTCGTCGAATTCGATATGCAACAAAGTTTGCCACAGTATTTCGAATTCTATGTCTAGGTGGTATAGAGTATATGCTTCGATACAAATTAGAAACCGAAGTATATCATATTTTAGGCAAGCTAGATGTGAAGAACTTACTGTAGAGATGAGTTTGTCCGTAAGCAACTAAGCGCGACTCGGCTGAAATTAGCTTGCGATCTGTATTAGAGAAAAATGGGTTGCCTTTTCAACAGACTTCAAAAAAAGAGGTTCTCAATTAGACTGTTTTTTTTTTGTATGTGACGCGAATACTCTTCCAATCCGATTATGAACTGATTTTGATGATTATTTCTTTGTTTGGTAAGCAAAACTTCAGAGGTGGTCCCATATCAATTTTATCGAAATCGGTTTAGTAGTTTGGTTTTTAAATCAAAATTACTAGAAAATATGAAGATATCGTCCAGGTATTCGGAAGTTGAAATCGGTTGTTTTTTTTTTATTTAAAAGCTTATTATTAGAATGTTCGCGACAATAATTTTCTATCATTTCTACTAAAGCTGGTTCGTAAATCGGGCAGGTTTCTGAAAAGAGGGTATTTGTTATGTTTTCTTATAAAATATGTCTTTCTATTTCCCACTTTATAATTTAACATTGTCTGTTGTTTGAAATTGTTGTTAATCTTACTTGAAATGAAGTACATATGTATTAAACAAATGTATATGACTATATGTCTATATGTACACAAACTGTTTTGTAAGGAAATTTCGGAAAAAGTATTTTGTAAATATTCGCTAGTGGCGTTAATGTGTAACTAAAAGGAAAACTAAATATTTATAATTTTTGTCCTTTCTTTTATATTCTGAATTAAAAAAGAAACAGTTTTAGCACTGGTCAAATATCTTCAGGCGTAGAAACACGATTTTGAATTAACCGACTTCAAAAAAGGAGGTTTTATGTTCGACTGTATGTATTTTTTTGTGTGTTTGCCGATTTCTATGAGAATTGTGGGAACAATTTTGAAAATTCCTTGTTTTTGTTTGATATACAGGTTATCCATTTGTAAAACAGACATATTCTAGGATTATTATAATTACTCACCATTACGACCAACTTTTACTATGGGACCGCAAAAAATCGCGAAAAAAAAACATGAATGTGAGTTTTTTTTTTCTCTGTTTCGGAGGTGATCCCTAGTAAAAGTTGTTAGTAATGATACTAGTATAGTATTATAAGTTATCTTAGATAATGATGAATACTATTACGTATATCCTAGAATATATCGTCGTTCAAATGAACAATCTGTGTACTCTCAATGTGGTCCCATAATTGTTTTAAGTTGGTTGGTTTTTTTTTTAAAGTTATTTACTTATTAGATTAGATAATGGTGGAACAATCATTATTATTGTACAGTGTAGAAATAAATAAATGGTTAACTTTAGAACCTGCCTCAAATTATCTTTAGTTTATCTGTTGGTATAATGCAAGATTGATAATTGGCATCTATAAACGTGGGTTGATTATAGTTTTCTCTTTCTGTACGTATGTTTAGTTATTTTGTGATTATGTATCCTACCTATCTTATAAATTGAGAGGGTGGGTTATTTTAAAAGCAAATAAGCATTAACTCGATGCTTTTGCTCGAAGCAATGTATAGTTATACTTACACATAGATGTTATACATACATAAATTATTATGTAACTCATTAATTTAGAATTTAAGACTGCTATTTTATAAGTTAGCTCGAAACCTTTTGTTTCTTATATTTCGATATTCGTGGATGAATTGTTTAACACAATTGCCGCTACAGTCGTCTATGCTTTACAAGCGCTAGCGAGCCCAGGGCCCTGTTTTATAAAGCTACAAGTACAAGCTTACAATTGTACTAGCTTCTTGTACCAGTAACTACAAGTTACCAGTTACAGGTAGATAGATGGTTTGTCTTTATCCTATAAACAAGTGCTTCTGCTTGTACTTGTAGTATGTACACTGGTAGTCTTGTAGCTTTAGAAAACGCCGTACTCAATATTTTTTGCGGTGTTGCTAGTTTTTCACTACAAGTACAAGACTTGTAGCTTTATAAAACAGGGCCCTGTCCGCTAACGGCAATTCTTGACAAGCAGAGTCGACATAAAGAAAAAACGCAATTTTAGTTAGAACTAAGTCACCATCAAAAAAGTTAAAAGTATTAATACGGATGAAAGGAATTCTCCTAATCTGTTTATTAAGAATTATGAATCCATAATTAGGTAGTTAAATTAATTAAATTATGTTTGTACATTTTTGATTCAATGTATCTTAAAAATCTAGGATGTTTTGTATGTTTGCTCCTTTTTCGTTTATTATGTACAGAAGATATTATTTGCATGGATAAATAAGTCATACTTAATAATGCTAGTAGTCAAGAGTAATTAAAAAGGTTCCCACATAACTGTTAGAGCTGAACGGATTTCGATATTTTTTTGTAAAGAGGTAACTTATATCTCGAAGCACTATACTTTTTATAAGCTAAAAATGTGCGACTGCTGTAATGTACAATGTGTAGCAAAAAGTTTCAACAATACTGAAGGGTATGTATGTACTCATCATTATGAACAACTTTTACTATGGCGACAAACATGAAATCGAAAAAAAATCTGCTCTTCCATACAAAAAATTCATTGACCTTGGACAAAGTGTATGGGACAGCTGAGTTTTTTCGCGATTTCGTGATTGGCTCCATAATAAAAGTTGTTCATAATGATGAGTACATACATACCCTTCAGTATTGTCGAACCTTTCTGTTACACATTGTATAGCAGTTGGAACTTGGAACCATTGCTTCCAGTTTGTAATAATTATGACTAAAGCAAGCATGTTTTAATACTATTGAAGTAACCTAATATTCAAGTGTAGTATTGGATTTGTAAATACTTTTAGCTACCTACTTATTTTAAGCGTAGTACATAAGGTACAAAAATGTTGGTTTAAATAAAGAAGTCGATATAATATCCAAATGTTTTATTTAAATTTACTACAATGCACCTCGCATTAAATACGTACTTCTGCAGTCTTTTCAGTCTTAGTCTAGCTACATAAGGACACGCGTCACAGCCACGAAACGCCGTGGCCGAGCAGCAGACTCCAGTTTTATATGAACTCTCCGCTACCGGCAGCGTTTTGTGGCTCTGGCGCGTGTGCTTATTAATTAGTAATAGTAATTTTACAAAGATAGTGAAAATCTGTCTATTTGTTGCTGCCGTTAACTAAATCTGGACACAAGTAAATGAAATCTTTGAATGTCCAAGCTACCTATGCTAAGCGTATGTAAGCTATGTACAAACTTCAAATTTCATCCCACAGTCTAACAATCCATTGTTTTTCTTTTAGCATAATTAACTTTGAGTCCATCCTTTATCTAAGTTGACGTGATACCCAAGTCTGTACCTAGCGAATTTTATAAATTTGCTAACTCGGGCCTAGTTTCAAGTAAATACAACCACTAAACACACTAGGTAGTCACTACAAAAAGTAACAATAACTTTGTACCTTGGAGGTTCTTAGTACAATACTTACAATCATATCATAATACTTACAAATATATTAATATTAAGACTTTTGTGATTATACACAAAAATATAATACCACTAACAAAACAGAATCATGTGCACTTGAAGTAATCACAGCCAAATGACGCTCCCTATGGTCTATCATGAAAAAAAACTTATTTTAAAACTCTTTGATTGGAATCGCCATAATACGATAATCACGAGTTATGAAAAAGATGCTCCAGGCACCATATAATTTTAGGCTAGTTTGAAACCATGACTACCGGCGCTGAATGTGGAGAAGGTTAAGCTACTCTCCGTACAAATGTATTCCTCTATTTTCGTAAAGGAATAAATTAAGCACAGACACAGAACACAAGAGAAACATTTACAGAAAATAGTGGAATATTTTTGTATCGAGAATCGCAGACTCGCAACCTACTCCACTGGATTCTGTCTTAATTACAGTATTAAAGGATTATTACAACAAAGGATAACAGTAATAAGAAAGTCTTAGCAACGCAAATGCATACAATGAAGCTTGAATGTGAGGTAAGGTTGACACAGGCTGCATTACAATAATCATTAAATACCAATGCATACTAGTAATGTGTTCTGGTGACATCAATACTGTGATTTTTGATTATCTTCACATAAAATCATCTTTGCTTTATTTTTAAGCCTTTATTAACAACAAACTACAGACTACTTACCCTGCTACACAAAAAAAACATAACTAGACCGATGAAAGTCTAGAGACAGTCTTGTCGCTTGAACCTTTAGTTTTGAAAGGTTAGGAACTATCGTCTGTTGTACATAGCTGCCCCTGCCTTAGCCAGTTCATCAGCTCTCTCATTACCATGCACTCCTCGGTGGGCCTCCACATATTTCCATTTGATATTAAGCTTGTGCAGAACGCCGTCCAATTCTTTGAAGTCTATTTCATTCTTTACTGGATCACCAGATGCAAGTTTCCATCCTTTTCTTTTCCAAGCTGAAAAAATAAATATATCACATGTAATGAAAAGGTGTGGTAACACAGAAGGATATGATTATATACTCATCTTTATGAACAACTTTTACTATGGGGCCGATTCTATAACCTTGGAAAAATTCAGCTGTTCCATACATTTTGTCCAAGATTAATGAACTTTTGGAACAGCCAATTTCAGTATACACATTAATTATGATGTATTGTTTAAAATTCAAACATAAATATGCTGTAAAAAATTGTATTCAAATTATTAAAATGACTTGGATGACAAGGATAGCTGATTTACATGGATCTAGTATCAAAGGCTGTATATAGAGAATGCAATAACATTTCAATCCAAAGTAGGTATCACACACTGCATTCACTTCTACGAAATCAGAAAAACTACTACATTGATCTAAATGGTGTAGGTCCAGTGCCATCAGACTGTTTGCTGTTCTCATCTAACATACTGCAATGAAAAAGTTCAGCTGTATTTTCAATTAGGTTAATTCATAATTATGTTTATAACCGGGACTTAATCGCGCACAAACAAATTAATAAATAAAAAAAATCAAAAAAAAAAAAAAAAAAAAAAAAAAAAAAAAAAAAAAAAAAAAAAAAAATTATTATTAATAAATTTATTTGTGCGCGATTAAGTCCCGGTTATAAACATAATTATGTGTTCAAATCGCGAAAGTTTAAAAGTTTCATTAGGTTAATTCAGTCAACTTAGTTGTGCTATTTTAAATGATGTTTAGTTTCTTGATAAATGATGTCTTTACGGTCTACAGGTTGGAACCAGTTTTCATCATTTTATATCGAGGTGAGGTTTGAAGTCGTATAAGAGAGATTAAGCTGCAAATTACCTGGCATCCATTTGGTCACAGAGCTGATGAGGAATTTCGAGTCTGTGTTTATTGTGAGGTTCTTGATATTGCTTTTAATTGCTTGCTGTATCGCTCGAGTGGCAGCCTGTATTTCTCCGCAATTATTAGTGGCTCTTCCTGATACCGGCTCGCTGATATTAAGGGGGTGTCCTTCTCCCCAGTAGACGCCTAAACCGGCTCGAGCCCCAGTCGTTCCATTAGCAGAACATGCTCCATCTGTATACACTTGAACGTAACCATCATCATCTACTTCAAGCCCATCATCACTTTTTCTTGACTTTTTAGGTTGTGGCGGGTCTATTAAAATAGTGCTCCGGCTGGAAGTTGAACCTTTTACAATTTTATCAACACCTTTTCCAAAAGATTTAACTCTTTTCTCTATGTCATCCATCTGCTTACTGAGAATCGTATCCAGACCGTCATCTGATTGCGATCTGTCGCTCTCGGAATCATTTTGATACCTTGAGGTTGATTTCCTGGGATTGGAATAACTTGATTTTCCGCCTCTATGATAGTTTAAAGAAGACGTAGAGAAGGTCCTTTTCAGGTTAACATTTGATGTGTTCGCATTAGTCTCAGAGACAGGTTTTTTGTTGGAAGCAATATTTAAGCTCGGGCCAGCAAAGGAGCCAATAAATTCTTGCGCACTTTCTTCTGAACCAAACTTCTTGTATTTTGCGCCGGAAAAACCTTTGACTTGTGCTTCACATTCAGCCCACGTCATGAAAACACCAATGGAACGGCCTTTTGCTACAGCATAATAGGACATTATATTTATATTGTTCAAACAGGATTCCAATAGACCTAAAAATCGCACTTTTTGAGAAACTCGAAAAAGTAGAACCATTTTATTTAAATTTTTATTTTATAGTTTGTTGTTTTTAATAGTTCCTGGCCATGGATACTAGTCCTTCAGCCGAATACATATTTCTTCATCGATCTTTTTTTCTGTAGTTAAATGAGTCGTAGTCACAGTCCAAGTCACACACAGTAAGTCACAGTCAAGTCTAATTATGCCCTAGTAAAGTTGTGGCAGCTTTACTACAAGCTTCTTCCGAGTTTTGGAAACAACACGAAAAGACACGTTTCACTACATTATATCACTTGCCCACACTCTTGCTCGTAAATCAGAACTTAATGAATAAAACGCCACCATTTTTATGCATTAACACTCGAAAAAACACAAGTTTTGGAAAATAATACAATGCATCGACATGATTTTCTCGCGTTCCCGCCAAAACTCCTTTATTTTATAGGCAACCTCAGTGTTGCCAACACTAAACTTAGCCCTCCCTCACACCCTCCACCAAATTCAACTTCTACCACTACCACTAGCAAAAACAGCCCTACTCTCATAAACGCAATAATTTTGCACTAAACAAATTTTTCGTTTATTTATCAATACATAAGTTAATTAGTTAACTATTCCAAAAAAATTCAAAGTACTCTTTATTCACTTGACGAATTTTTTATGAGCGCTTTATTGTAGGTACTTATTTATTTTTATTTTATTGATGAATTGTTTATTTTTATCATTGAGATAAATACATATAATATCATTGATTTTTATCATAGAAAAATTTGTGAATTTTTTATTACTATGAACTAATTAACTAGTATTGGAATGACTTTTATTAATATTGACTTGTAATTTAATAATTATTAATAAATATGTTTATCTGTTTATTCTTGGGACCCTACCACATGGACACCAATTTTTTTTGATTAATTGTTTTTTTTAAAGTTTGGGTATTTTTTATTAATTAGTGATATTAAACTTATATTGCTTCATTAAAAAAAAGTTAATTAGTAATTAGTTTCATTTATTATCAAATATTAACAATCAGTATATTAAAAATGTATATAAGTATTCTATCAGCTATCTGGTTTCCATATTACAAGCTTTGCTTAGTTTGGGGCTAGATGGCGCTGTGTGAAAAAAAATGTCCTGCGATATATATTTATTTATTTAGTAAAACAACATGCAGTTAGTAAACCAACAAATCAAGTTCACAAACATTAAAATTATTCAATAACAACAGCTATCCTAAATCTTTTTCTTCAGATTTCAGAACAATAACTCTTGTCTGGACCGTCATCATCAGCTCTTTCAGATAGATTAACATTCTGTTGTTGATAATATTCGATTCGATAGGAAATTATTTATTTAGATTTATTAGGCACATACAACAGATCACAACTCCGATTTTCAAAACTCCGTAGAAGCTCATAGTAAAGTCACCACAACTTTACTAGGGTATGTCTTTGACTCGACTATGACTAATTTCGTGTGACTAGCTAAGATTTCATGACTTGATTTTAATATAAAAACTTAAAAATTCATAAACTTGACACTGGCAGAATGCACAACGTGCAAAGCCAATAATTAAGAAAAAATAAATAAATAAAAGTGAGTCTGTCAGCCAGGTGTCAGTTCTGTCAGGTGTCAGCTGTCAGCCTCCGGTTGCCTCCAGCCTCCAGCGAGGTTATTTTTCTTAGTTTTTAGCATCGCACTTTGTGCATTCTGCCAGTGTTAAGTATACTATGTATAATGTATTTTCAAGTTTACAAACTATTAAATCCATAATAAAATCACAGTTTTTGACACCAAATTAGTCACAGTCAATTCCAAGTTCCCATAAGCGGTAGCTTCCTTGTATGAACTATCAAAATGTCACATAATATTCTTGTAAATTATGATTCGTTATTTTGTATATTTTTGTCAAGTCGTCGTAAATAAATTACCTACTTTTAATGATGAGTTGTTGAATATATTCCTAATTACAGCAACATTGAAACATCGCGAAATTTCAGAAATGGGCTCACCTATGTATCTGTTATGTATAAAAAATAACCAAAAAAGCCATTGGCGTTAATCGATTATCGCCAATTGCTTCTCCATTGGTAGTATCTCCATGCTTCTTATGCTTATGGTACAGTATTCACGATGAACGAGAGAGAGCTAGATCCTCCAAGCGATGAACGTATGACCAGGCAGTATGGTCTTACGGCTTTAACTTGCCCTATGGGCAAAATAACAAAAAAAAACGCTTTAATCAAAGAGGATATATTCCAAATTTCAAATCGAGTTATAGTATAGACCTACCCACATTATTCCAAATTCCAAGAAAAGAAACGTCTAGAACAAAGACAAAGACGCGCAGAACGTATATAAAGAGAGGTAACACACGAGTCGTTTTATTCGTAATCTGTATTTGCTGGAGAGCAGTTGCCTGCAACAACACGTCGATTGCCTGCGACCCTACAATCCCAGAACCAGTTTTCACTTCATCAAGAAAAGGCTTTCAAGATTCAAGCAAGTAATTTTCAAAAAACTTTCCAAGGCCTGTTTGAAAATGTCGGGACAAGGAAAAGAGAGCGGAAAATACTACGCCGTAGCCAAGGGTCGTATGCCTGGCGTATACAACTCCTGGGATCAATGCGAAGCCAAGGTGACAGGATTCTCCGACGCAAAGTTCAAGAAGTTCGACTCCATGCAGGGCGCTCAAGATTTCATCGTCTCGCACGGGGCCGAAAACGTGCTGCGAGACAAGCTGACCAGAGAATCTGGCGGGACTGGCGGAGCTGGATCGTCCGGAAAATGAAGAAGTAGGCAGCAACGCAAGAACTAGGCCACGCTAGCTTAGGTAGACTACCTGCGTGTACCCGGTTGTTCTATTAAAGCTTTTAGAGGTAACGGCAACGTGTAACGGCCAGCCCGTAATGTGTGTAAGTAAATACTTAAATTACCTAATGCTAATCGTGTGCCTATTTTCTTTTTTCTTTGTATTAACTTGTCATGTAGTTTTTTAATTTATGGGTTAGGTAAAGAGTTTTCTGAACCACCCACCGATTATTTAGAAACGCTGTTGTAACTAGTTTGATTTGCTACTAGGTAGGTAGGTAAGAAAATGTGTTGTGTTTGTAAGTACCTAGGTGCTTATCTAGTAAATATTGTGTAACTGCACATAATCTGATTTTCATTCCTTCCTTGCATATAGGTAAAGGTAGCCGACTGCTTTGCGTTAGTATGATGATTTACGTATACCTACCTGCTAGGTCCCACGGGCGTAGCACGAAGACGATTATAAATATTGTCGATGAAATAAATATGATGATAAATAGTCCCTCGGTGGAAGGATTTCCCTCTTGAACATTTCGCTGGGGTCTCCATTCTCACTAGATAATGACATTTTCACTATTGTAAAATAAATAAATTTAAATTAATTATTGTAATTAATTATTTATGGACCTGGATATGTCCTAAAACTGCATCCAGAACCACCGGAGGACGGGCAGCAGCGTCCTCTCAGTTAACGGTGGTAACCATTCTGCGATCCCCAAGCCACCTGCCAAGCGTGGGGATTATGGCAACCTCTCCCTTTAAGGGAGAGACCTTCGTCCAGCAGTGGACGTGTTCCGGCGGTTGATGTGATGTTGATGTGATTGTAATTATTAATGAATAAATCTAAAGGTTTCGCGCAAATGCCTTATTTTTTTATTTCTTCTGTAGCCGCAACGCAATGCACGCATTCTACCAAAGAGATTCCATTTTGAAGTCGAGTCTGAATTTATTATTATTCTACTTTTTAATAAAAACCTTTTCGTTTTTGTAGGCTCGTTGGTGTAACAGACAAAAAAAAAACTTTAGCCTCTAGAGCAAAAATTTTTTTTTGAAATCGGCTGGTATAGTTCTAAAATATAAGTGTTCAAAGCAATGATTTCTATGTATTCTATGTACTATGTATGTCTATGGTTCAAAGTTTCTAGAAGGGAGTAATCTGTCCAGCAAAACATGTGATTGTATAGAATTTGTTTGGTATCGTGGACTTTGACGTCATAAACCTAATATAGTGCCTTCCCTGTCTAACATGAAACTAAAACCTTTATAATTTCGTTATTAGTGCACATATTACTTTCAATGATTGGTTTTGTTGCGTGTCAACTTTTTTGGGAGTCAATAAAAAAACATACACATTCCCTATTATAGTAAAACTAGCTGACCCCCGCGGTTTCACCCGCGTGCACTAAGCGAGCAATAAGTCACCAATAGTACTCTCCAAGATAGAGTAATGAGTGAGTATTGATGCTTAGTGGTTAGCGAGTAGCGATGTATGGTGTCGCGGACTTTTTTGTAGACCTACTTTAGCTTTACATTTTTCTTTACCATTCATCAACTTTAATCTAACCGTTTAGCCAGCGTAAGCCGCTAAATCAGCCATTACACCATTTCTTTTCCATCTTGTCTTACAAAAACCGTTATTTTGTGATGTGAACTTCTATTTATATGAATAAAATATAGCCTATATCACTCAGGGATAATGTAGATTTCTATTAGTGAAAGAATTTTTAGAATCGGTTTGGTACTTTAGGAGATTACCCCAAACAAACAAACTTACAACGTTTCCTCTTTATAATATTGGTGTAGATTAGTGTAGATGAATTAACCGCTTCTGCTCCAGAAAATGGCGTTCTACGCAGTGGCCAAAGGGCGTAACCCCGGTATATACTTTACCTGGCCAGAATGCGAGGCACAGGTAAAAAATTATCCCGGAGCCATACACAAGAAGTTCAAAACCATGCAGGAAGCAGAAGACTTCATCGTCGCCAATGTTGACGGTGGAGCAGAGGCACAGATGCGTGCCAAACTCAGGAGAGACGCTGAAAGGAACAGTCGAAAATAACGCATCATAAGCAAAACTGACAGCCTGATAGCTCAGTTGGTAGCATGTCTGCCTTCAGAGCTGTAGGGCGTGGGTTCGATCCCCACCCAGGCCAAAAATTTTTGTGACGTACATCGATGTTTGTTCTGTGTCTGGGTGTAGTATGTATTATAAGTATGTATTTACGAAAAAAAAATGTATATAAGTATTTTATCAGCTTTCTGGTTTCCATGATACAAGCTTTGCTTAGTATGGGGCTAGATGGCGCTGTGTGTAATAAATGGCCCCCCAATTTTTTATTTTTTTTAACTATGTCCAAGTACCTACAGTACTAGGTACATTATGTACAGCTTTTTATATTAGCTTCTTCGACTCATATAATACTCTATTTAAAACAATTACGGTTGTACTTTACATTTCTATGATTATTTACGGGATATCTACCATGATTAGGTATGTTGTGAAACGAGCTCTCGATATTTCGGCGTATTTGCGGCCGAGTGAAGATGGTGCATGCGACTGCGGCCGAAATATCTGCCCGTGAAGATGGTATGCAACTGCGGCCGAAATATCTGCCCGTGAAGATGGTGCATGCAACTGCGGCCGAAACATCTGCCCGTGAAGATGGTGCATGCAACTGCGGCCGAAATATCTGCCCGTGAAGATGGTGCATGCAACTGCGGCCGAAACATCTGCCCGTGAAGATGGTGCATGCAACTGCGGCCGAAATATCTGCCCGTGAAGATGGTGCATGCAACTGCGGCCGAAATATCTGCCCGTGAAGATGGTGCATGCAACTGCGCCGAAACATCTGCCCGTGAAGATGGTGCATGCAACTGCGGCCGAAATATCTGCCCGTGAAGATGGTGCATGCAACTGCGGCCGAAATATCTGCCCGTGAAGATGGTGCATGCAACTGCGCCGAAACATCTGCCCGTGAAGATGGTGCATGCAACTGCGGCCGAAATATCTGCCCGTGAAGATGGTGCATGCAACTGCGCCGAAACATCTGCCCGTGAAGATGGTGCATGCAACTGCGCCGAAACATCTGCCCGTGAAGATGGTGCATGCAACTGCGGCCGAAATATCTGCCCGTGAAGATGATGCATGCAACTGCGCCGAAACATCTGCCCGTGAAGATGGTGCATGCAACTGCGGCCGAAATATCTGCCCGTGAAGATGATGCATGCAACTGCGCCGAAACATCTGCCCGTGAAGATGATGCATGCAACTGCGGCCGAAATATCTGCCCGTGAAGATGATGCATGCAACTGCGCCGAAACATCTGCCCGTGAAGATGGTGCATGCAACTGCGGCCGAAATATCTGCCCGTGAAGATGATGCATGCGACCGCGCCGAAACATCTGCCCGTGAAGATGGTGCATGCAACTGCGGCCGAAATATCTGCCCGTGAAGATGATGCATGCAACTGCGCCGAAACATCTGCCCGTGAAGATGGTGCATGCAACTGCGGCCGAAATATCTGCCCGTGAAGATGATGCATGCGACCGCGCCGAAATATCTGCCCGTGAAGATGGTGCATGTAACTGCGCCGAAAAATCTACCCGTGAAGATGAAGCATCCAACTGCGCCGAAATATCTACCCGTGAAGATGGTGCATGCAACTGCGCCGAAATATCTGCCCATGAAGATGGTGCATGCGACTGCGCCGAAATATCTACCCGTGAAGATGGTGCATGTAACTGCGCCGAAAAATCTACCCGTGAAGATGAAGCATCCAACTGCGCTGAAATATCTAGCCGTGAAGATGGTGCATGCAACTGCGCCGAAATATCTGCCCATGAAGATGATGCATGCAACTGCGCCGAAACATCTGCCCGTGAAGATGGTGCATGCAACTGCGGCCGAAATATCTGCCCGTGAAGATGATGCATGCGACTGCGCCGAAACATCTGCCCGTGAAGATGAAGCATCCAACTGCGCCGAAACATCTACCCGTGAAGATGGTGCATGCAACTGCGCCGAAATATCTGCCCGTGAAGATGATGCATGCGACTGCGCCGAAATATCTGCCCGTGAAGATGGTGGATACGACTGCGCCGAAATATCTGCCCGTAAAGATGGTGCATGCAACGGCGCCGAAATATCTGCCCGTAAAGATGGTGCATACGACTGCGCCGAAATATCTGCCCGTAAAGATGGTGCATGCAACTGCGCCGCAAAATCTACTTATAAAGATGGTGCATGCAATTGCGGCGAAATATCTGCCCGTGAAGATGGTGCATGCAACTGCGCCGAAATATCTGCCCGTGAAGATGGTGCATGCAACTGCGCCGAAATATCTGCCCGTGGAGATGGTGCATGCAACTGCGGCGAAATATCTGCCCGTGGAGATGGTGCATGCAACTGCGCCGAAATATCTGCCCGTGAAGATGGTGCATGCAACTGCGCCGAAATATCTGCCCGTGGAGATGGTGCATGCAACTGCGCCGAAATATCTGCCCGTGGAGATGGTGCATGCAACTTGGCATAAATATCGGGAGCTCAATTCACAACATAATCTTGGTAGATATCCCGTAAATAATCATAGAAATTTAACACTCGTATATTTATTGATCTGAATATTGAATAAAATAATTTGCTTTATTTTATGAAAAAAACTTAAGGTTGTACCAAAAATTACCAAAAACATACCAAAGTTTTTTTTTACAAACAATAAACGTTAAGACATTTATTTGCGTAGTAGGGATGTTTTATTACGCCTTACCATCTTACTTTTTACTTAGGATCATTATAACAATCCAGGGTTACGCGTAACGGTATTAGATACTGTCTAAGCCGAAAGGAATTCATCTAATATAAGGCTTGCACTGAATATGACTTGTGTTGTTATGAATATAAGTAACTCTTCTTCTTTCAATTTCAATCATGTTTACATGTGTTTTTTTTGGGAGTGTATCTTCTATAACACCACTGAAAACGTAATAGTACTACGTAGTAGTATTACTAAATGAGTAGTAGTACTATAATAAAAATAATAGTACTACGTAGTAGGATTACTAGTTGAGTAGTAGTACTAGGTGAGTATATAATAATACTACTACTACTATTATTATTATATAAAATACGCCTAAATCCAGCCCTGATTAAAGAGGACGTACTACCAATACATAGTACTATTATTTATTTTGTGCTACCAATACCAACTGAGCTTTATGGCATTCGAGTAGGTATATACGTATATATGTATAAGTAGATACAATTGCCTACAAATATAAATAAAAAGCTGTCGCTGTAGTAGGTATGTACTTTATTAGGATAATTAACAGGCTTACCACCCGCTTTCATGTTAACACACCTTTACACTACATACTCACACTAACGCCTGTATAAAACCTTAACTATTTTACAGTGTTTTTGTTATTTTGGAGTAGGTACCCATAATAAATGTCATATCCACGCTACCAAGTTCATTAAAGAAAAAAAGTGGAAAATTTGTTCTTAAGTATATCGGGTTATATGGAAAGGCAATACTAAGCCGCAAGGGGGTCATTGTACTCATCTCTATGAACAACTTTTACCATGCGGGCAACCCTGAAATGGCAATTGGCATTGCTGCAATGGCAAAAATGAAATGGAAAATATTAGTGGTTCCATAGGAAAATGTTATCGACAAACGACCAGGGGCCTTATTCTTGAATCGTGCGCAAAATTGCGCATGCGAGAGGAGCCGACTTTCAAACGATATTGAACCTTATTCCAAAGAGTATCGTTCGAAGGTCGGCTCCACTCGCATGCGCAATTCTTGCGTACGAAATTGAACCTTATTTCCAAACAATATCGGCTCCGCTCGCATGCGCAACTCTTGCGTATACGATTCAAAAATGAGGTCCCAGGTTTTTTAGTGTTTTCAGGATTGACCCCTTGGTAAAAAAGGTTTTCATAATTAAGAGTATAACGACTGGCTTCTGCTTAGTAATAATTACAAATGTTGGTTGCAAATTTTTTATCAATTTAGCTAAACTTACTAATTACTAAAGTAGGTTCAAATAAGTGGTACTTGCCTATACATAAACAAATTTTATAAAAATGAAGACTACATTTGTTTTTAATTTATTATATTTCATGTTTATTTCACTTATTTATAATAAAAAATAATAATATTAATCGAGTGTTCATAAAATTGCGTTTTTTTAAACAGAAACCAATATGTGACCCTTATGTGATTTTGCTGTCGCGGTTTCTGAAGTTTTATGAAATAAAGGCCAGCCATAGATAAAGCAAAGTTTAAGCTAACGATCTAATCCATACCCATGTGGCCTAGTAAGTAAGTTCGTATATGCTGAGTGGCTAGCCCTAGTGTCAGAGTTAATGTACCGCCTGAAGGCCTCTGACATGGCTCACGGTTGTTGTTATAGAAACTAGAACAAACAACCGGGACCAACAATTTAACGAGTCATCCGATCCACGGTAGCGCTCAGAAATAAATGCCACTCACGGTCACCCATCCGAAGACTGACCGGACCGTCCGTTGCTCGTTTAGAATCACGTAGACAAGCTACGCCACGAGCGCTACAGTAGTACCTACCCACAATAAATGTTTCATCAGCGACGAGTGTATATCGTCGTTGGTTTCATATATCTGTAATGAGTTCATTTTTGTGTTGCGCAGAAATTAAATGGCGTTTGTTAACTTAAGAAAAGTTTTTAAGTAAGCCCTCAATAATGTAGGACCTACTTTACGACCGTCATTTAACGTTATTAAGGCCGTTGAAATATACGATGATAAAACAAACTTCTCGGGTATAAGGTAGTTGGCAGTTGGTTAGTAAATTGGTTTTGGTACTTAAGTACCTATCAGTATTTGATATTCAACACACCATGGATTGAAATTTAAAAAACTTTACAGGGTTAGTTCTAATCAGTTAGCATCCTTTTAAGGGCATATTCTGTACATAAAAACAAACAATTTTTACTATGGGGCCAACATTGAAGTCGCGAAAAAAAAAATACTGTTCCAAACAAAAGTTCATCGACCTTTGGGCAAAATATATGGAACAAGTGTTTTTTTTGCGATTTCAATGTTGGCGCCATAGTATAACAAACATGTTTAGATGTACAGAATATGCCCTTAAAAAGATGCTAACTGATTAGAACTAACCCTGCATAATGTATATACTGGGTGAACTTTTTTACCGTCAGGAAAAAAAATGGGTGTAGTGTACTCATCATTATGGACAACTTTCAGTTAGGGGCCATCCTTGAAATTGTGAAAAAAAAATCTGCTTTCCATAGTAAAAGTTTACTGACCTTGGACAAAATGTGTGGAACAGCTGTTTTTTTTTCGCGATTTCAAAGTTCGCCCGTAACTAAAAGTTGTCCATAATGATGAGTACACTCCAAATTTTCCAAATTTTATTCTGAAGGTAAAATAGTTCACTTAGTATACAAGGTTAGTTCTAATCAGTTCGCATCCTTTAAAAGGGCATATTCTGTACATTAAAACAAACAACTTTTACTATGGGTACGTAGTACTATTATTTATTCTGTGCTATGAGACCAACATTGAAACCGCACAAAAAAAAGCTGCTCCATACATTTTGCCCAAGGTCGATGAACTTTTTGTATGGAACAGCTGATATTTTTGTCGCGATTTCAATGTTGGCCCCATAGTAAAAGTTGTTTGTCTTGATGTACAGAATATGCCCTTAAAAGGATGTTAACTGATTAGAACTAACCCTGTATACTTAGTTAGAGGTTCAAAAGTTCAGCACAACTAACTTAGCTGTGAATAACTTAGAATCCATAGTAAACGTGTCGTTCATAAATTAATTAATTGTTAAGTGCTTAAGTAAGTTTTTATTTCTAGAAATATTTTCATTTTTTTATTTTCTTTCCATTGTTATTTGGCGAAAGTCACTCTAACTTTAGGTAGGTAGCTAGTAGATACCCATTTGTAAACTTTTAGCTGGGTAACTAAACATTCTTAATTAATTTACCTTAGTACCTACTTTTACATATAACTAAACAATAATACCCCAATCATACACTTTTAACATCTAAGCTCAAAATCATCTTAACGTATTTATAACACTCGTTACTTTAAACTCAATAAATGTATTATAACAGTACACAACATATTAATAAAATTTGTTAAGTAAAAATGTGAACAATCGATTTGGTTAATTACTTAGAAAAGTTAGTTCATAATTAATTAATGATTTATTTAAAAAAGCATAAAACTTTTTGTAGTAATGGGTTGACTAGTTTAACAATGCGATAAAAATAAGAATATGACGAAATTTGTGAAAACTAATTATAGACCTAATCGGAAGGATTGGGCCTCATTTTTGAATCGTACGCAAATTAGCGCATGCGTAAGGAGCCGACTTTTAAACGATATTGAACCTTATTCCTAACAATATCGTTCGAAGGTCGGCTGCTTTCGCATGCGCTACGCTTGCGTACGATTCAAAAATAAGGCCCCAGTTATTTTTATATTTACTGCACAATTTTTACCCATCACTTACTAATACATTTTACTTGCCTCTCTATTTATGACAGCCTGGTTTACTAAAAATATTAATTAATTAACCTTCCGCCGAGTTTTCGTTTTTCGTATCCAAAGTGGCCTACGTTGATTTTATGGTATTTACCAAATCCAACTCTAACTCGACTGAAGTTATGGGTCTCGTTGCGACAATACATTTTTTTAATGCAGTGGTGTTACGAAACGAGCTTGAAGTTCGCCTGGTGTAAAGTTCACGCCTGCCAGTAACAGTGTAGCAGTGCTAGAATCGTGAACTTGCGAACATATCCTGCGCTGGAATGTACTGCGCTCGTCACCCTGATATCTCAGGGTGACGAGCCACGAGGGGTGGTCATCATGTCCAGTAATTTCTGTCTCAGTAATACCATGGCGCTAGGTCGATCCTATTTATATTTTAATCGCATTGTATACATAGAAGTACGGTAGGACGTGGAGGTTGGTATGGTAGACATTATTACCGGCAATCAAATTTCAAATGGTCTGTTTCAATCAGCACCATAGACTAGAGTTATACAAGACCTAATATATAGATTTATCTAAAAGCTATAATACAGCTGCATTCTCTATTTCTAATTAATTATAAACTAAGTTTGTCAGTAGATCTCTGGGCAGTAGACCCATACCCTTGAGATTAGCTACCGACACTGGTCTGTGATGTAAGCGGAACGTTTGGGGTGTTACCACAAGAATCGGTCGATCGTCGATCGATGGTAGAGTGCAACAGCTGACGTCGATGGACAGATGCTGTCGTACAATAGCTCGTACGATGGTAGAACGGAAAGGCTGACGTCGATCGATAGATGCTGTCATATAATAGCTCGATCGATGATAAAATGGAAAAGCCGAAATCGATCGATAGATGCTGTCATATAATAGCTCGATCGATGGTAGAATGGGACAGCCGACGTCGATCGATAGATGCTGTCATATAATAGCCGATCGACGGTAGAAGGGAACAGCCGACGTCGATCGATAGATGCTGTCATATAATAGCTTGATCGATGGTAGAATGGAATTGGAACAGCCGACGTCGATCGATAGATGCTGTCATATATAATAGCTCGACCGATATAGTAGTATGGAACAGTCAAAATCGATCAATGGCATCGATCTACGTTGGATTGACCGGTGTGGTAACACCCCTAGAAGCAAAATCAATACAGGAAAAAAGAAGGGCCTAGGTACTTACTTACCTATACAAGTTTTTCGTAACAATGAGCCGAACAAGACGCAGGCTCTAAGTCCAGGATCATTGCAACGATATCCAGGACTTAAAGTATCTTCTAAATAATAACATTCTCATTTTGACCTCCAATTACCTACATTGAATTTTGTCTCGTTTTTTCCATTGCAGAGAAAGCGAGACAAACGTCAATTCAAGAATGGCGTCAGGTTGGTAGGTACCTACCAACCTACCAACCTATTAAACTTTTTATGCTGTCAACCTAAAACGGTTGTAAACGGCTGTGCCAGTGCAGGTAATTTTATGAATCAATGTATCAACTAAGTAGGTAATAACCTACCTAGCAAGAAAGAGCTAGATTCTCCAAGATCCACATAACACTTAAGTAAGTATGTAGGTACCTACCTAACCTAAACACCTACTTACATTTTGGCCGACAATTATTAGGCCTAGCGGTTTTAGAAATCTGCAGAACAGATAATTGATTGCTATCAGTACCAAATATAATCCGATATAGTCTGTTATAATCTGATGTCTAAGGGTATTCCTCGTTATAGGTACATGAATTTTCATAGATGAATTCAATAGGCATGAAACACAGTTTAAGTTATTATTTTGACGTTTTGCACTATTTACTTTTGGTAGGTAGATACCTAGTTATCTAATCGTTTTCAATATATATATATATATATATATCGTCCTCCTTGACGTGTCCGTCAATGGCGAACCTTGCTAGCTCTTGTGGCGAGCACGCAGGTGGCTGGCAAAACCATATTTACTTTTAAAGGTCCTACTGCAAGGCGCACAGTGCAGTTGACCGTCTGCATTGTAGGTGTAAATATAGAAAGGCTTAGTAAGATAGACTATCATACTTTTTTTTAAATTAGGCAAAATATTATGTTTGTAGTATGTCGCAGCAGTTGTCAGTTTTTTTCTTTATTTAGGTACCGTAGCCAGTATATCTATACAACGTGTAACAAAAAGGTTGAAAATTTCTGAAGGTTATGTATACACTCATTATTATGAACAACTTTTACTATGAGGCCAACCTAGAAATCGCGAAAAAAATAGCTGTTTTATACAAAACGATCATCCTTGGACAAAATGTATGGAACAGCAGCTTATTTTTTCGCGATTTCAGGGTTGGCCCCATAGTTAAAGGTAAAAGTAAAATAACGATGAGTACAATATCTACCCTTCAGTGTTGTTTTTTTTAGTCCATGCCTTGGCTCGAGAACATCCATTTAAAACGTAGTGTTTATATTCTCTTTGCATCCATTGTTTAGAAAAGTACCTATACGTGGTTGCGCCGCTGTGGTGCCTGTAATGTTTGATGCTTACTTGAGTAAGAAGTGCACTGAACAAGCTATATGTAATTATGTATTGATAAGATACCTATAGACAATACTTTTGGTATAGGTATCTTGTCTTAGATAAAAACCTCTGAGTCCTAAAACTCCATTTAATCGTAGGTGAATAAATGCTCGTTAAAATAAAAACGAATTAAATTATTATTCTCGATTAGTAGGTAACACATTTATTAGCTGTCATTTGATACTAATTTGACAAATATTAATTTTATTATTCATCTAATTTTTATTAATATTAAATTTTTGTATACTTACTTATTTACCACTGCACGCATTGTTGACGTCAAACTACAGATTCTTATCAAAAATATTACTTATTACTACAATAATCTAAATTGATCTGTGCGTGTTTAATAAATCTACTGAACTTTGTTTCGCTAAATAAATAAATAAAGCTTCATGGACGATCGTTCTTGATGGCTGTGACTTGATTAGTATGACGAGTCTAAATTCACTTGTCATTGGAAAATATCTATAAATCATGCAATTTGGATGGAGCAATGATATGAAGTTTATAAGTAGGCATAAGAATAATAAGCCCTATGACAAAGATAAATAGAAAGGTAGGCCCTCACGAATCATAGATTCTACATTTCATATAAACATATTTAATTAACAATGAACAACGCAAAAAGGACACACCTTTTGATATGGTTAATTAATTTGAGACGTTAAATAATAATTAGGAATTAATATAAATCGTTTATAAACTAAGTAAAACTACCTAAAATGCTGAAACTACGTAGGTGGTCCAAAGACATCCAACGTCCGCAGTTGACTACAGAGATTCGGGTCTCAGTCTCACGCTACAAGGGGCGTGACGTCACAAGGCACGCGTCGAACTACCACCAGTCCAACATGCATTGGAAAAATATTTCATCTGCAATACGGTCCACACACTACTGTCTGTCGAGTACGAATAGCACTTCATGATAATCTTTGGCGTCACGTCATATCGTCACAGCTGCCTCACGGGACGCGCCGGCGCACAGAAAAACCCTTCATCCACGACGAAGCAAGATTCTGGAGGGTCTGACTTGTCTTTCGTGTTTGACTCTTTCTCAAAAGCACTCCAGCAATTCAGCAAATTACCCTTTGTCTATTTAGCAATAAGTCCAACCATAAAACAATCGATCACATAAGATATCCGATGGCATGCAGTCCTTTCCATCAGCTCGATTCGATGTCGTGGACAAAGGGCTACAGTGAACGGTAGCGAGTCGTTCACTGCGCGGCGCAGCATCAGCCGGCGGCGGCGGCGGGGGCCTATATGGAGCACTCGTCGCTGTCGCGCGCGTAGTCCTCGTCGTCGTCGTGCGGGCTCGCCTTGCGCACGGTGCCCGCTACCACGCCGGTGTGCACGCGCCCGAACAGCGCGCTGCGGTTAAGCCGCGGCTCCCCCGGGCTAAGCCGCTCTGCCACCGCGCGCTCGTAGTTATCCGAGATTTTGTTCGCTGGTGCAGTAGCGGGCGGAGATGTCGCCCCGCGCTCAAACAGCGCCGCCGTCGCCGCCGTGTATGAAGGCGGCTCTTTCGCTCGCGCGCCGTACAGAAAACTATTATTCCCGAAGCTGGCGTACCGGTTGTCCGTCTTCCCGTTAACCATCATCAAACTGACGGGCTTCTCTGGAGGGACGGGCTTGTCGGCGTGCCGGTCGACGCCGTTCCGACCCGGAGCCGCGCCCCACCGCTCCGACCCGATGGAGTAGATGGAGCTGAGGTTCACATACCCGGGGTCGGCGGGGTGAGGCGCCGGAGCTGCGGCGTGATGCGCTTCGCTCAGCGTCGATTCTTCAACGCTGGACTCTTCCGCGGGCTCGGTGGCGGTCACCTCGTCCATGTTCGGCGACAGACAGTCTTCATCCGTCTCATCGTAAGAGCTGAAACGACACCCAACAATCAGTTTATCTACCTGCCTGGAATGAAATTTCTCCGTTGTTCGTAGCCAGTGTAATTTTGTTAGTGTCGCGTCATGCCGATGAGTCTCGGATTATTAAAAACGAAAGCAAAAATGTATGTTCCATGTGTGTAGATATGTTGTGTGGGTGAGGGTATAAGTACATACATATTTACAGGAGAGGGTTAGATATATTCATCAGTAAGGCAGACAATACTTTCCAAGCAAACAACAGCAGACAATTCGAGGGAAGGACGGTGTCGTTTGAACGAAGTCGATTCGTTCGTTTTCAGTGCATGTTGAAGGTGTAAGCGTAAAAATCGAGGGCAAAATGCAAGATGGGTCCACGGGAGCGTGGCTCGGCATCATTCAAGCTCAGACGGCAAGCGGGGTCCCGGAGCTCGAGACGAGCCGGCATGCCGAGACCTCAGTGCAACAGATGACAAGACATACACTGCAATATCACCAAAACGTCTTACCCTAGCATAGCCAGTTCTGTCTTCCTCCCTGATGAAAGAAATATCTTATATTGGTAGGTATACGATTAACAAAAAGTAATAAAATAGTTACACAAATACATAAATACATAATAAATACATAGGTAGATAAAGATGGAAAGGGTGAAGTAGAAGATACAGATACATAAATAACTAAAGGTGTGAGGAGTTAAGATGGTCTAGAGGAAAAACTAAATGATATATCTATGGTAATTTTTCACCACGTGTATAAAATAGATGTGTGCGCATTCATAGCAAGTCCACTGTGTGCTCTTCGGCACACTAATGTTAGGGTTTCGAGTCTATTACTATTAAGATAACTGGACCAGTATGACAATATTCAAGACATCTCTTTGTATCTGCAGCAATAGAAATATAAAAAAATATTGAAATTTGTAGTTAGTATCGAAAACGAGACTATTGGTCAGAGACTAATCTTTTTAGAAAGAGACATCTCAAAATGTGTACCTATAACCAGTCCAGCATTTGTGCTGTTCTCAAAATGCATCTAGAAAAATGTAGGAGACAAGAGGTTCTAACAGAGCTAGTGCTTTTCATTCATATCTATATTCTACTTTACCGAATTACAAATGATAGATTTATTTGCGAAATCTCATTCCGTTCAGTCCATTTTTAGCTCTGCACAATTCATAGAATCGATTTATACACTTCTTTTTCTCTGACTCTCTCATGACTCTATACAAGTGCCTGTCGTGTGGAGAAATATCATGTTAATGCATGTATAAATAGATACACATGTAAAAAGATGGAGAAAGTAATGTACTGTGCTCTTACATTTGGTCCTGCGCGTCGCTGCCACCTTCCTCTGCGACTAGCAGTTCGTACTCTTCTGCTGCGAAACGGTCCCATTCAGATACCTGGAATGATGGCGTTTGAGTAGTTAATTAGATTTAAAGGCACAAGGCCCTCTTTAGGAACATTGTACCTACTAGGAATCCTCCGAACAAGTTGGAAACCTACGCACGCACATTATTTAGGGCGAATAAAGGCAACTCTCTCTTTGTCTGTCTATTCACCTTTTCAATTTTAAACAGCATATATGAATTTTGACTAAGCATGGAGATAATGTGCCTCAGGAGAATAGATATTCATAATATTATTGTCTTCGATATACTGGGAAAAAAAACAACTTGGGTTGCAGTGGTAGTAAAAGTGTGGTAGGCAGGTATACAATATTATGACATAGATTTACAATATCACGATATGTTTTCCCTTAGCAAAAGCATCGGTACTAAAAAAGCTGTAATTTTATAAAAATCCGCTAGATCGTCACAATCATGTTTTGCTTTTGGAGTAACACGGCCTGTTTAAATTACCTCGCAGTCTGCATCACGCTGCGTAGCGAAGGGGTCTCTTTGCTCGTGGTCGAGATACTTCTCCAGATTGAAGAATGTGTCGAAGAAGATCGGCGTGAGCTTGCAGCGCCGCAGGTCCGTCAAAGTCACCTTGCCGTCCTCCGCCGGGTGCACCATGTCCAGCATCTGGGGATTTCAGAAACCTCATGTAACTAATAAAACACATCGTAGGACTCTATTGCAGAGTCTTGCTGTAGAAGTACATTTGCCAGTCATTCAACTGCCAAGCAGTTCAAATTCAAATTCAAAACTTGACTGTGTTTTGGTTTGAAGGACAATGATACAAGATAACCTACTGGGCGTGAACAGATTTGACATCTAATATCTCAGATTGACGAGCGCAGTGCAGTGTGGCATAAAATTTTATTCGCAAGTTCACAATGATGGAGCAACTGTTATGGGCAGGCGTGACGCTTACCACCAGGCCAATGTCACGCCCGTCTCGTTACTCTATTTCATGAAAAAAATACATGATAAGAAAGGTTATAGCAGCGTTGATCGTTGTAAGCCACTAGATTTTTACTGGGTATGATCAAAGATGGTAAATAAACTAGCCTGGAATAGGAAATTGTCTCTCTGTTTGTGTTTTTGACTGCTGGGATATCGTTAGGTGCTTGGCAACAGCTAGCCAGTTTAATAGTAGAGAGAATAGACCCTGCTGCTAAGGCTGCTTCTTCATGATGTTTCCTTTCACGAGAAACTGTTTATTGTTGTGATTTGAACCTACGCCTTGCACTATTCATATCTGCCCTCCGATATCATTAAGCTATCATCGTGCGCGTGACCGTATACAATTATACATGCATATTATCCAAAATACCCTTTCAGTTTTTCCGTCGTTAAGTAAAAAGATCGTTCATCGTCCAAAGTTCTCTAAAGAGCCACGAACCTGGCACAAGCAGTCTGTGTAAGGCAGAGTTTCAATGCCGATGGCCTCCATCCGCTGCATCTGCTCCTCGTAGAAGTACTCCAGTTCATACATGGAGATGTACCCGTCACCGTCCAAGTCCATGCACCTGGAAATAATATGTCAAAAGTTTTCAAATGAATCTTCTTCTTCATGTCGATAGTTCTAATTAAATATGTTTTGATAATCATCATCATCATCAGCCTGAAGATGTCCTCTCTATTATGGCCTCTCCCTTAATATTGAGGGGTAGCCATAATCCCCACGCTTAGGAGGCGGCTTCGGGATCGCAGAATGCTCACCACCGTTAACCGAGAGGACGCTGCTGCCCGTCCTCTGGAGGTCCTGGTTCTGAGTTTTAGGACATAACCAGGTCCAGGCGTTTTGATCAGTTGTCGGCAAAAGCCACCTCAAGGAATGAGTCTTCAATGTCACTCAATGAGTAGCATTGAGGGGTCATTCAGGGCAGTATAAAAGATGCTTTATTGTTTATGCTGCACATTTACAGCCGCAATGAAGTCCGCGTTAGAAAAACCCCACTAGCTCATGTTGGACTTGCAGCGCCTACTTGGCTCCGGTTCAATTAAGCGAGCACGTTGGCTATGGTAAGTTGTCTGGAGCAAATTCTTCCGCGGATGCTGTCAAGTCTTACTGGCTTAAATGAGCAAACAAAATATTTCAAAAATAGGCCACGATTTTGTGAGGTCCAGCAAGGGTTACCTACTTATTCATTAGTAGGTAAAGTAGGTATATATATTCTGTTTAATTCTGTCTTACATTTTGTTCTATCATCTCGATTCTCGATGTCACATAACTAAGCAGAGAAGGATCATATTAATAGCAGGCAAAACATTACCGACTAAGTACGTGTTGCCTGTGGCCCTTACGCGTAGTTCCTTGGACAATTTATCTCTTTGGTTACTTATTCACTGCGTAGTTCTATATGGTGTCACTTTACAGAATAAATAACAGTATCTACCACATGTAGCCACGGGAAAGTGGTGAAACGCTCACATATTAACTTGTACCTTTACTATAGGCCACAATGCAATGGTATGCTCTTAATTTAACGATATAAAAGCAATGAACCGTATCAAATCAGTAATTTAACTTTGTGATGCAGTCCCTAATGTTAGTTTCCATTTGAGACACACATCATAAAATGATAATGCAAGCAAACTTATATTAGATGTGAGGTCGCGAGCGCTGTTTCGCTAACTTGAATGTGATCGCATGATATGAAGGTACTCGTGAGCAAACCCATTACTGTTTCATTAGTTCTATGTTCTGACCTAACTGGTGAACTAATGAAAAACGAATGTAAGTTGGAGGTGCAGTTGGTGATTGTTATGTCGAATTTATAATAACTAAGTATACTAACTAAAGTTAGATGCTTACGTAAATTTTATGTGTAGTTCGGCTCTGAAATTCTGTTACTCAAAAATCACACCAATATAATAAAAGATACCATGCGTAGTGAGCTGTGTTGTAGCTGTACCCACAACAATTAATAGAGTCAGACAGAGTTCATCGTGTTAATGTTATCAATTCAGATCAGCATTAGGTTTCAGCATCCTCCTTGCAGTTTAAGGTGATTGCATATTGCGTCACGTTGCGCTGGCCCAGTGCGGTTTCAGGGAATCACAATTTCATAAATACATCGTTAAATTTCTACTCAGAAATCATTATGCTAGTTTCAACACGATGTTTTCCTTCACCGGAAGTTCAATAATGATTTGAGTTTGGTTATTGGCACCTAAATTCCAAAGAGATCTGCGTTGATTGTAAAGCCTGTCTTCTTCCAACTGGTCTAAATGTCTTCATCAATAGCCGGAAGACGTCAACTGCTGGACGAAAGCCTCCCCCTTAATAGAGAGGCCAAGCCGCCTGTCAAGCGTGGGGATTATGGCTAAATGTCTTAATCATTTAAAATTATGAACGTTAAAAGTGGATAGAGATTTTAGAATATGTTTAGAAAGTCTAGTCAGCCAGTATGCTCAGACTGTAGCATGAAAAGAGCTCCATCATTACCTGAACCAATACTCGATGGCAGTGGGATGTGTCTTATCTTCTTCCGCCAGTAGGAACCACACGAACTCCGTGTAGGACATGCGTGGCTCCCCGTCCGGGGTCAGGCGGTTCTGGTTACCCCGCGTCACACACCCGGATAGCACCCGTTCAATCATACGGCTTGACAGAGCTGGAATGTATGGACATAATCATTAGCCGTTGACAGGTGTGAAATAACGTAAAGCATGAATTAAAAATTTCAAGGTGAATGCAATGCAGATGACCGACAGGAACGTCCGTCTGAGGACGTGAGTCGCGTCTTTCATGTTCGTTTCACTGTTTGGGACCTTAGTAACCGACTCACCGTGATCATTATGTCTCGCCAGGTCATGTTTGTCAATAAACAAATCATGGTCTCTGTCCAACTCCCAGAACTTGCAGTATATCACGTAGAAATGTTCATAGCTGGAAAAGAAAAGACAAACATTAAGTCAGTACCTACATATTAAGAATTTAATAGCCAAACTACGTTTTCTCGTCGACTGCCTTCTCTTACATTAGGTGCACAATTACTTTAACAGTTGTTTATGATACTAGTGCTGTAAGTTGGTTTTTAAAAACGAGTAGACGAATGTAAGCCCGAGACGAAGTCGAGGTTTATAGTCCATAGTCACGAGTTTGTGAAAACCAATACCGCACGAGTGCCATACAACGTTTTACAACACATTTGCGAGTAAACAGATAACAGAAGTACTTACAACAGATAATGAGGCAAACTTTATTATTTTGTTTTTATTATATCGGGCGGAAAGTAGCAAAGTAGTTGTATGAAGAACAAGACAACACAGAACAAGACTTCTAGAACCATCTCTTCTTTCTTGTCTTGGTTTGAAGACTGTCAGAAATATTAACTTACCTAAAGAATTGCGTAACTTGATTAATGTCTTCCTCGTCTTCCAGTAGATGTATGACCTGCAGAAGATTCGCTCTTCGTAGCTCTGGGATAGATATCCGGCCCGACCACGACCGGTTGACGCAGTAAAATATCCTAGCGATCACCTGGAACGATGCAATAAATGTATGAAAAATAAATAATATACCTCATTAGTCCATACATATTAGCTCAATGGACACCAAGCAGTAGTGTGCAAGCATTACTGTTATGATTTGAACCAATGTTATCAGATAAATTACTGGGCAGATATTTGCCATTTAACTTGGGTGACGAGCGCAGTGCAGTGCGACGCAGGATTTTGTTCGCAAGTTCACAATTCTGGTCTGGCACTGCTACAGTTATGGGCAAGCGTGATAATTACCACTAGGCGAACGACAGGACCTGGGTATGTCCTTAAACTGCAACCAGATCCACTGAAGGACGGGCAGCAGCGTCCTCTTGGTTGACGGTGGTGAGCATTCTGCGATCCCAAGCCGCCTGCCAAGCGTGGGGATTATGGCGTATTATTATATATTACCCCATTCAGCCATTAATGTATCTTTCTAACATGAAAAGTTTTTACGTGAAAGTATAAAAGCGTAGTCACGTTGTTAACATTCAATCAACATGATGAATATTTTATGGCATCAATAACTTTTGAATCATATCAAGGAGACTTATAACTAGGGGGGGGCCAGTTATCAATATTAAAAATATAATATTATAATAATACGTTTTTGTTGAAAACTTTAGTTCTTTATGGTTCTGCATTTTAAATTTAATTTTTGGCACTGGTTCAAGTTATAATGCTGTCGGTTGCAAAGCTCTATTTTACGATTTTAATTCAAAATAAGATAAGATCTCACAAGCAAGCCAAATAAAAATACACCACCACCCTACCCACCCATATACCTTATAACATAGGAATACAAAAGCAGCTGCTTTCACAAAACTGCAGTTAATCCTAAAAATGTTTATAACGTAGAAATAGGAGGGCAGTTTGGGAGAGTTAAGTTCTAGAGTTCAGTTAAATGTTGTAATTAGTGATTGCCTTCGTAATAGTGATGTGCAAAATATAGCGTCAAAACAATTTTAAAAAGTCGAGCAGAAGATTGAGGGTTCAGCTAGCATAGTGTCCCATCACATTTGTGTTGTAATAGTATAGAAATGTTTGCCTCCCTTCACGTATAATCATTTTGTGGTTGTACCTTTGCCACCTTAGGTGGCAATCCTTACTGATAGGATAGAGTTATAGACGGTAGGTTTGAATTGACAAAATTTTGAGCGTTTAAAATCCAGGAAAGTCGACGAATCGGTTCCATAGGAATTAAATGACAAGTCCATTTTATCGGTAACACATAAGACACATCATAATATTTTTTTCAAATTTTTATGGCCTGGTACATAAGTTATTTGTTAATAATTACAATTTAAAAGTACGTACAAACTAGACACAGTCTAAAAATAACTTCTCTATCAGTCTAATAACGTCTTCGTCAGTCTTTTAAATACTTCATTAGGTACCTACATTAACTAATAGTCAAAACCGAAATAATAAACTAACGTAAAAAACTAACGTTGTAGTGGTAGGACTCTACTGCAGAGTCCGCCTGGGGAAGTACCACACCGTTGCCAGTTATTCAGTCGCCAAGCAGTAGTGTGCAAGCATTACTGTGTTCCGGTTTGAAGGGCAATGTTACCAGATAAATTACTGGGTATGAAGTATGAAGAGATTTAACATAATCTAATTTAACATTTAATTTCATCTAATCTCAGGGTGACGAGTGCAGTACTTTACAATGCGGTGCAGGATTGTATACGCAAGTTCACAATTCTGGCACTGCTACTGTTCGTGGCAGGCGTGACGCTTACCACCAGGCGAACGATTGCACCTATTTGATTTTTATTGAACCTATTGCACCCGGCTCATGTTTTTAAGTTGTTATCATCAACAGCCCGGAGACGTCCACTGCTGAACGAATGCCTCCCTCTTAGACCGCCACACTGTACGACAACCTGCCATTTGCATCCACCGGTTGCCCGCGACTTTTACAATGTCGTTGGTCCACCTAGTGGGAGGCCTTCCTTCGCTGCGTAAGTTGTTATATCTGATATATAATCAATGATGAATTCTATATCTACTCACAGTATGCACATATCTCGAGTGGAACTCTGTAGCTTCCTTCAAGAAGGACAGGCCCGGATGCGTGTCCACCACGTCCTGCACCAGCGGCACGAAGTCCTCAGGCGCCAGCGTGCTGCTCTTCCCTCGCGTCAGGATGTACACAAACCTGGACGCGTGGTCGTGGCACTGAGACGTCATTCTGGAATATTACACAAACACGGTTAGATTAGACAAAGGATTGAGACGTAGAGTGGAAAGATATGCCGTGGTAACCTATCGGGGGACTGGTCGACTTGAAACCGGTTGCGGGTTCAAACCCAAGCCCGTACCAATGAGCTCTTTGGAGTTTATGTACAGATTCTGGCTTTTCGGTGAAGGAAAACATCGTGTTAAAACCATCATACGTCCGAGAAAATTCAATGGCGTAAGTGTATCCATCAACACCGTCAACGCGTGGTAGATGGGTGTCCAATTGCCCTTCTAGGGTATTCTTGAAAGGCGATTTGGGCTATGAATTCAATTTCTTCTCCGAAAGTATGCAGGTTTCTACACAATAGGCAAGATGGCTGGTTTTTTTATTGTCCTATTAAAATATGGCCCATAAATATAGCTGATTAATGAAAACAAAATGAAAATCTGATCAATAATAAGCAACTTATAAGCATTTTAATATCATGCTAGACAGAGAGGAGATTATGACTTCTCTGTACGCCATATAAATTATATTCTGACAAGTATGGCGAAAAGAGGCGCGACGTCATTTTTTGTTTTGTGGGAAAGGAACAGAGTTTTCTCTACCATTAACTTTAAACGCTTATGTATCAGCACATTAATAACCGATTTAAATTATTTTATCTCAAAACATATTATATTTACTTAAATTCTTCATCAAAGCTATTGGTTTCAACGATATAAACATCAGTCGTCTACCCTCCAGTAGTATGACAATCCGTAAATAAATTCTATAGATATAATTTGGTACCTTTGCCTTGGGCCTGGGTCATGAGCCTACGACCTCACGATCCCAAGTCTAGCGATATTCCCATTAGGCTATACGACAAAAAAAAAATTGCGTAGCTAATATTAGGTAACAAATGAAAACAGCAAGCTAGAATTTATTCGAAGTGCTTAGATTCCTTTTTTTATAGCTAAAGTTTGTTAGTGTAGAATAAAATATAGCATCTGCCAACTATTTTTATTCCTAAAATCTGAAATCTTATTTCAGAAACCAATTCCATTGCTCTGATAAGCCCGACTCCTCGAGGACAAATAGCGGTAACCCAAATCTCGCCGGTCGGGTCTAGAAACTATTCGTTTGAGAATTCCCGGAATCCCAAGCCATTTGAATACCTGTAGTGTAGTACATATAATAAAAGATCGTATGGTTATAGTCATAATAGAAAAAGAGCATTTATTTCTAGTACGACAAAAAAGCAATTTTATAAAATTGTAACCAAATATTATGCAACCTGCAGACTTTGGTAGCTCAGACACCAATACAATTATAATATAACAGAGTACGAGCGCATAAACTCGATGTAACAAACTTCACTGTGGCCTGAATTCGGGAATGAAAATCGTATAATACTGTTTTGGAGATATTATTTCTATTATTTTCAGAGTTCACAGAACTATTGAGTGACGATGCAGCATACCCAGGCAGAGATATGGCAGGCTAAAGGACCGAGCACAATAGAACGGGCCGCAGCGGGTCGGAGCGCATCGCAAAAACCCGCCTAGAACGATTTCATACATTTTATATGAATTATCGCACATTATGCCGGGGCGCAGTGGGGCGGATTATTGCGCGACGGAATCCACGAGTGCGATGTGAGCCGCCCCGCCTCGCATCCGTCAATGCGCTGCGGCCCGGCACTACGTTATAGTAGATTATGCACTAAGGGAATAAAGCAGTGTCTTAGCCGCGGGCGGCATATTGAACCCTGAGCGTAACGAGGGAGTCTAGAGGTAACTGTATATAGAGTCCTGAGTGAAGCGAGGGATTCAAGCTGCCCAAGACCAAGATAGGCTTTATTCCAGAAGAGCATACTCTACTTTTCACACCTTCTGCGAGACAATAAAAAACCAGAGCTCCAAATTCACTGACAATCACAGTCTTTTGTTTCTCATTTTTTGTAAACGCACCTTTTTTTTTGAGTTCTGCTTATGGTGGCCAGTTCGATTTCAAATAAGCCTTTTTACAATGCCATATGCGCATTTTTTTACTTCGAGTTTTCCACGAGTTTCCACATGAATTTGACGTTCCAAATTCAAATCACTTTATTCCTTAGGAAGTTTCATATATAACTTTATATCCTTTTAGAGATAATGCTTTACTTTACGTTGAGGTTGCATGATATGTAATTGGACATTGTCGAGCAGGTGGTGTGAAAAAGCATTTTTCGTTGTGATGCGGCCCGCTCCACCCCGCTGCGGTCCGTCTTATTGTGCTTATCCTTAATTAGACTTGTGCAGCGTTCGTTTTCAAAACTAAAAGTAAAATAGGTAACATTGGGAAATTTCACGTTTCTAAGTAGGTTTATGAAAAAGAGTACTTACTCTCTCCAAAAGTCAATAAACTTGTGTCCGTCGACGGGCACATGCAAACTCTGTTGCGTGGCGAGGAAGAGGGGCATCTTCCAGTACAGCGGACACTCGCATGCCTTCACTATGTGCTTGAAACTCTCTCGGGGCACCTGTGGAGGACAACACAAACGTATAAGGCAAAACTTAAGCTCTAGGAAGACATTACAAACTTATGTACCTACTTAATTAACGAACAGTCAATTTAAGCTTTCTCAAAAGAAATTACAATATACATACATATAATGTGTAAAAAAAGGTGTGATACTGAAAGGGTATCTATGTAACTCATCATTATGAACAACTTTTACTATGAGGCGTTGGCCATCGAGTTTTTTTTCTGCTGTAGACATTTTATCCAAAGTCAATATTTTTTTTATATAGAACTGCTGTTTTTTTTAGAGTAGTAGAGTAGGTACATAATAATATTATTATTAATTAGTATTATCACACCTTTTTGTTACACGTTGTATAAGGTACCTATCTATTTAATGACTTTTAAAATGCTTTTCAAAGCCTTTTCCTTTTCGGATCGGTTTAAAAAAAAATTTTGCTGTATTGCTGCAGTCATGGTAGAATGTAGGTAATAACTAAGCAATTTTTTTTCTCTGTTGTAACGTTGAAATTTATATAGGTACTTAATGATTACACATGTACAAGTTACTTTGATACATTTTCCAGGATCTTGAGATCTTGGCATGAAAAAGTTTGAAGAGTCTTCAAACTTTTTCATCAAATCAACTTTTTATTCAATGAGTTTTTACCGTGTTGAGTTAAAAAGGTCTATGCGGGTATACTTGGAGGATTTAGCTCTCTTGCCCTTATCATGAAAGTTCTTTGACCGCCAAGCCAGTAACTTTTAATCTGATTGATGTGGATTTACGACTAAAATAACTTGAGAAGAACTTAAATTGAAACATAAGTCTTTTTTAAGATTGCGTAGCAAATCGCAATAATAGGCATGATGACTACAATTTCTTTATTACCTCATAAAAATATATACATATATATGTATTACCTGATCATCAATAGAGCCTATCAACGAAAACAAAATTTAAAATAATTCAAAAATAAATAAGTTCTAAGTATTTTAATTTCAAGCTAAAAAGTTAATTTTGAAGACAAAGAGCGCGCTATACTGAGCTATGACGTCAAGCCTCAGGCGCGGCAGACAAATGCTATACTAAACACGTTCTTTGCGAGAAAGGGATAGAGCATCGCCTCTCTATCCCCACCTAAAACTTTAAACGCTCATATCTCAGAGATTTATCAGCCAATACAATTTATTTTTTCAGTATGTGTAATGTATTTAGTTATATTCATCACTAAGCCTGTTATTTTTCAAAATTAAACATTAGGCCACACGCCTATTTTCGCTTTCGTTGTGTCTATCATTCGCTTTTTTATTGATAGGTAATCTTTTATCACATTTTAAAGTACTTATTATTATTACTAAATTTTATTCAGAAAGTGCTCTACATTGACTGCGCTGAAGTTTGGTACACGTTAGGTACTTACTTATATCAGGCATCAGTGAAAATATTAAAATGAAGTGGGTAAGTAAATGAGCGAAGTGGAAAGTGTTTGGTGGTGGATTTCCTACACGAAAATATAGATATCAAAAAAATTGCCTCATACAAAATCGATCTACGATAGCGATTGATAAATATTTATTTCCAACTAGAGGTCCCCCGCGACTTCGTCCGCGTGCGGAAGAAATTCGGCCCGCTCCCAAAATTCAGCACTTTAAATCATCCCAAACAATTTTTTTTGCCCGCCCCACAACTCCCCGAACTCTACCAACTATACTGACTCTATCGACTCTGCCGACTCGACCGACTCTACCAACTCCCCCCCAACTTCCCCCCTTTGAATGAACTACCCAGATATCCATTTTTCACCACTATAACTTTAAAAACAAAGAACATTCCATACAACATTCCCCCCCCCCTACCCCCCCTTAAATCGTACACTGTAAAAAATATATTGAAATCAGTATTTTTTATTTTTAATGTATTCGATTTTTTCTCGCCTTTTAAACCTTCCCTAGACCTCCACGAACATTTCAAGACTAAGATAAGATAAATCCGTTCAGCCGTTCTCGAGTTTTAGTGAGACTAACGAACAGCAATTCATTTTTATATACAGAGTAAAGATAACAAGAAGACCTGAAGGACGACCTTGTGTGGACTAATCCAAAAATTCCATGAGCAGGTAGACTATGAATGAAATTAGTTTTGGTGATAACCGTCTATTGTTTTCCTTATCCGTTTTACCCACGCCATAAAGTTGCCCAAAACGGGGCATCTTTCGTATTTCCGTTTCCCACATTCCGTTAATAGGTGTCAGTTGTCACACTTTCATACTTACTAATTTCGCACTAATTTGGCTTTGCACGCACTATTAAGAGATTTAAACCTTAACCTGTGATGGATTAGGTAAATTTTATGTTGTTAGCGAGTCGTGGTCACGCACATCACGCCTCTTGTACTGTACGGGCCATCGCCCAGGCTTCCGCTATTAGGAAATATAGGCCGAGACTACACGTGCCAGCGCCAGTCAATAGCGACTTTTGTTTTGTAAGCATAATCAGCCATGTGCATTGGGTGGTCCATTTTCTATGAGCAGGTTTTATAAGCACTCAACTTCCTTGCGTATGATTTCTAAACAAACGACACAAGGATAAAGCTTGTTAAATTCCAGGTTATATGATCTGCGATCGGGATTTACCCAATTTCATAAGGTTGAGAGAATTAAGTATTTCTCTATTAATTAAAACAAAATAAGGACATGTACTCCAGATTATTACAAAAAATTAAAGATTTTTTACCTAATCCTATCCTATCAGCCAAAAAACGTCCACTGCTGGTCGAAGGTCTCCCCTTTAATAGGGAGGTGTTGCCATAATCCCAACGCTTGGAAGGCGGCTTGGGGATCACCATGTCAGAATGTTCACCACTGTTAACACAGAGGACGCTGCAGCCCGCCCTCCGGTGGTACTGGTTGCAGTTTTAGGACATACCCAGGTCCACCTACCTTACCCAAATACACATTGTTTTACCTTATACACAGATAAAAATCAAGAGATACCTTACTAAAATACAGGTTGCTGTCGGCTTAAAAAATCTTTGTGCAGCGACGATTAAGCACTGTATTTAAAAAGTGCGTGAAAAACGTGCAATTGCCTGAAGAAAAGTGCATCAACAAATTCTATTCACTTTTTCATTTCCGTGTTATAACCAGTATTCTAATGCTAGGGCTTCACCTGCGTATAATGCCATTATTTAGCGCGGTATTTGATACAGCACGCAGATATGGCCGGGTGCTAGCACGATAATAGGCTAGTGGCATTATTAACGTTATTAGACGTTAGGCGATATTCAAAGTCAAATGATAGTGTGGCCGCCCATGTAGCGCATTGCTTATTGCACGTTAATTATTCCGATGATTGGACGTAAAGCGTCACGCAGGTGAAGCCCTAGCATAACAGGGAATAGAAAAACTAGAATACAACAATCAACAATTTGTATAAGGCTGAGGGATGGAATCGATGGTAATGTCATGATCACGACCACTCGATCGATCGGAAATGTATAGATCGATTATCATGACTACTAATTCGATAACTAAAGATCGCCGGCTATGATCCCGTGTATTAACTCAATGCCTTCTCGAAGAGGATAACGGGTCCGCCTAATTCGAACCCCATAAATGGGTCCCGAGTGGATGTCGACGACCGGAAAGTAGGTCAGCCAGGAGACTTGGACGCGTTGTATTTATAGATAGACGAATAGGCTTGACGAATTGTCGCTTGTTGCGATGGACGCCTTGCGGTCTGCGATACTGTGGAGCATGTGCGGCTGTGCATTTAATTTATCAGCTCGCCCCGTAGTTTAGAGCATGCGATATTGATTCCGTCCCCGTCGCTCTTATATCAATCTAAATGAGAGTAACAGGTGACTGAAATAGAATCCCAGGTTCTGGAATATCGTATGTCAATGAACTTAAATGTAAGCTTATTGACGTTTTCAACTATTGTCCTTTACGTACAACAGCAACAGTCAAGCCGCGATAGATGCTTTCGTACTGGCCACTCATATGAATTTATTGTTTCTATCTAAATCATATATGTCAAATCAAAAAAATCATATTAATATAATGAAAGATTTAGTGACAAAAGACTTTCGGTCTGAAAGCGCGTAACCTAGATGAGGATGAAGTCTTTTAGTGATGGAGGCTGACACACATTTTGGGTTGTTGTGCCAATGTAACTGCATTACTTATAGGTACAACTACCTATCAATTATTTATTACAGGTTAAATTAAAAACAAGTAGAATTTGTGAAGTAAAAGGATCGATCTTCTATCTCCCGGTGTTGCGGTACCAGGAGACAAGAGTTGCTATGTTGGACATTACAATCGAGGCGGTATTTATGCGCGCGAGCCGCAAGCGAGCGCGATAAGGGAGCCGAAAGTGTAATTACCAATACGCACACGCGTTTCATACGACGTTTTTCATCACACTTGCAAGGAAAAATACAAACTATTTTTGATAATAATCAACTACACAGCGAAAACGTAAACAAATAATTTCAAGTGACATTGCCAGTGACATTTTCTTTAGCCGCATAAAAATTCTTCGTTGGTATTATTAAAAAAACTCGAAGCATTCTTAATATACCCGGGCTACGGCTATATTAAAAATGCTTCGTATACTAACTTGCAGTGAGGTACAAACTTAATTTAACCGAGTTATATCTATTATAGCACTAGTGCTGTAATGTAAAGTAGAAAGCACGCGTGTGTAATATCTTGGATTATGAGCCTAAAACGATGTAAAAAGATCCACTATACGAGCAAGTGTGATGGAAAGTAAGTTGTTAACAGACATTATTGTCTTTTTATCGAATATTATTTTAACGGCTAACATAATTATATTATGACAAATAAGCTGGAGATGAACGGACGTAGATAATACTTAGGTAGGTATCTCATCTCATATTCATAGAAAAATTTGAATGCGTAAAAAGCAACCTTTCGAGGTTTCGTAACTTAGCCTAATATGGGCGATACAATTTCAGGCGTGGGACGGGTTTGGTCCTGAGGGGCGAATACAGTCAAGTTTATACAATTTAAGGTTACAATATTGTAGCTACATATCCCTACCCAGGAGTTTAAAAGAGCAATAGAGCTGTGAAATCCCGCGTATAGTAATAATACATAATGATATATCTATTATATAATAACGATTCAAAGCTTTATGTCCTTTTCGTATATCCTATATAATTTTCCGTTATCAATAAGCCAAATTTTATCAAGCCGAGCTGAGATTTTGACTGTGTAAAGTTACCTATACAGATAAGCTATTACTTTTGCATTTATAGTATTAGGGTAGTTCGGATAAAATATTGGATATTTAAATACATACTTAGTGGTTTGGAAGCCTTTCAAAGACTTTTGCGTCTTTTTAGGCTGAGGTCGTTCAAAACTCTGTTCAAATAACTTTAAGTATAGGTACATACTTTTATACAAGCTGTTGTTTTGCATTCCCGCCAAATTGGCAGAGGTCGTTATGAACAACTTTTACTATTATATGGGGCCAAAACTGAAATCACTAAAAAAAATCTGCTGTTACATACATTTTGTCAAATGTCAATGAACTTTTTGTATGGAAAAGCTGTTTTTTTTTTCGTGGTTTCAGGTTCGGACTCATAGTAAAAAATGTTAAAACCGATTAGAAAAAAAAAAAAAAAAAAAAAATTGGCGGGAATGCAAAACAAAAGCATGTATCTTTATGCGCCAACTTACTGTAGCCATTGAGCATATTGAGCACCATAGGTGGCAAGCCACTGAAAGAGAAGTAAAGTAGGGCCTTCGCTTTTCTGTGTGGCCAGCTATGGATTACCTCTGCTAAAAGTTATTTGGTCAGTGACCATATACCCTTTGTGTGCTGTGAGTTTGTTTTAGTGTGCGTTCATAGGAACAGGAAATTGTTTCATTAGTGTGAAAGTATTTTAAAATGTGTGCCATGCGTGTTTACTTCCCCCGCAAGCAGAAATGATGTAGGCAGATTTTATTTAAATTAGGTATCTGTATATGCTCAAAGCTATATAGCAAATATTAATATAGGATCCAAAAGCTATATGACTACGGCCTCGATCCAACGAAATATTAATTAAGCAATCACAAAAGGCTTTCGCTGTCCGCAAATTGGGATGCGAGGAGGTATGCGTTCCGACCAAAATCCGGGATATTGACAACGTCTAACGACACGAAGATAATAATATATTTTTTTGGACAAAAAATAATTATAACAGGGTTTGTAAATCTAATCTAATAAAAATCTAATCAGTTAGCATCCTTTTAAGGGCATGTTCTGTACATCAAAACAAACAACTTTTACTATGGGGCCAGCATTGAAATTACGCAGCTGTTCCATACAAAAAGTTCATCGACCTTGGTCTAAATGTATGGAACAGCTGGTTTTTATGCGATTTCAATGTTGGCTCCATAGTAAAAGTTATTTGTTTAAAATGTACAGAATTTGCCCTTAAGAGGATGCTAATAGCTAACTTATTAAAACTAACCCTGTATATGGTGAAATCGCTTCCGAATGGAACGCCTCAAAACAGATATAGATAAGACAAAATAGATATAGTCTAGGTACGAGTTTATGGTTTCTATGTGCTTATTTATAATTGTAAGGAGGCGGAGGTAATTTTAAATGTCGTAAACAAGTCCTTTGTTTCTAGATTAGGTAGTTACTTTGTTTTGAGATGTTATAATGGGGTATTCTGAATTTGATAGTAAAGATTTGTCCTTAACGTAATTTTCCACCGACTTCAAAAAAGGAGGTTCTCAATTCGACTGTTTTTTTTAAATGTATGTTACGTGAGTGCTCCGCCGATTTTGAACTGATTTTGATGATTCTTGTTTGGTAGGTAATACTTCAGAGGTGGTCCCATATAAATTTTATCGAAATAGGTTCAGTAGTTTGGTTTTCAAATCAAAATTACTAGAAAATAAGAAGATGTCATCCAGGTATTCAAAGTTGATGTCGGTTGTATTTTTTTTAAAAGCGTATTATTTTTTAAATTAGCAATACGTAAAAGCTTTACTTACTAAACTTCAACACGGAGGCGTTAGCTATTGTGCGCTTGTTTTATAATGCGCAGAAAGTACATAATTATAAAGTTAAATCCTGATTTGTCTTCTAAGAGTAAAATGCAATTTAGTGAAATCAAACGATACTTATGAATAGTGTGATCTATTTTGGAGGTTTTAGTTGACAGTACTAAACTAATTAAAATGTTGCTCTCGCTTTTTTGCTAGGCACGTTAGCTAGACCAGATGTGTACCTACCTATTTTGTCTAAACTAATTATTAGGATACAGGTTCGCTATCATAAGTTAGATAAGTTTATTTCTGCTTTGGTGGCGTGCAAGATTTATCTGCCTATTTCTATCTACGACCTACGTTTCTAGAAGTAATGGCATGCCACTTATCCCCGAGTAGGAACTGGCCTAGAATTCAACCTGATTATGGAGGGACTATACACTCGAAAATTATAGTGCTTATAATGTCTCGAAGTAGAACTGTGTTGATCTAGTGTCTCTGCACTGCAACAACCACAGACCTACTCTCTAAGGGTGATTAAGCGATACTCCACCATGCTATCTCAACGGATTAACATTATACAGGATTAGTTCTAATCAGTTAACATCCTTTTAAGGGCATACTGTACATAAAAACAAACAACTTTTACTATGACGCCAACATTGAAATCGCGAAAAAAATATCAGTTGTTCCATACAAAAAGTTCATCGACCTTGGGCAAAATGTATGGAACAGCTGTTTTTTTGCAATTTCAATGTTGGCCCCATAGTAAAAGTTGTTTGTTTTGATGTATAGAATATGCCCTTACAAGGAAGCTAACTGATTAGGACTAAACCTGTGTATACCTACGCCATTGAATTCTTTTCAAGATATGCAACTGTCCTCACGATGTTTTCTATGACCAAAGTGACAGAGAACAGACAGAGTTGGAAGCAGATCTGGTGGCATCTCCTGCAGAGTCGGGAGCATCACGACGCTCAGCAGTGAGCAAACGAACCGAAGATTGAGGAGGAAGGAGGAGTATTTAAAAAAAACTTATACGTACGGGTCCGAGGTCTAACCACACCTCACTTTGGCAAAAGTTTGGTTTGCGATTTGGTGACGAACTATATGAAGTTTCCTCTTCTTGTAAACATCGAGCTGAGTGAGCTAGCTACAAAGAGACTCAATCAAAATGCAGCAAAACGAAAGCTAACAAAAGAGTTACCTACGGGAAAGCAATCCCGAATGTTTACGCTGACGTATTACATTTCGCCTGCAGAGGGTCGCGATTGACCCAAATAATGCTGAATGGAAGCGGGTCGCAATTGGCCGCGGGCCGAGGTTGTGCACCTCATAGGCCACCCTTTGAGGCCGATGAGCCACCCGCGCTGCTCATTTCAGACCACCTTATTGAGAAACAATGACATAATTCTTGAGATTAAAGTCGGACGTATTTGGTATTTTACAGCGATCCAACCGGTACTTAATATTTATGAGGAGCCAATCTACGAATCCGAGAAAAACGAAACGAGGTTTCGTTATTATAAGCGTTGAGAGTTGGAACAAGACCAATTAGATTTAGGGCACGTTTTGGAGACAGTGACCGATATTTCGTCGCCTTGAAGCAGATTTTCGAACGATGGCCGAAAACATCTTGCATTGACTCATTTTCATACGAGAATATCATTGAAGCACTTAATAATGTGATTATATTTAAGTTTCTCAAGAAAATGATTCTCTTTGTACACAATAATAATTAAGCGTAATCTCTTCCCGCTGTTTGGAAACTGAAATATGTTTTGTGTGGGATGTTATTTGCATAATTTACAAGACTATAGGTACAAAGGTACAATGTCTCTTGAGAAGGATCCCACGACCTCGACACGCGACACAGTCAATAAGTTGGACCTGCATAAAAACCAACTTGTTACGATGCTCATAGCTGAGTTTTTTATAGCACCACTGAATTTTAAGATTATAATCAGCTTTTTAAAAAAAAACAACCGACTTCATTTTCGACTACCTTGATGGCATCTTCATATTTTCCCGACTTTTCCAGTTATTTTGATTTAAAAACTAAACTACTGAACCAATTCTGATAAAGTTCATATGGGACCACCTCCTATCACCTACCAAAAAATAGAACATCAAAATCAAATCATAATTGGCGGAATAATCGCGTAACATACATACATTTAAAAAACCATACAATCGAACTGAAAACCTCCTTTTTTGAAGTCGGTTGAAAATGAATTATGAATGTGGATCCAGTTAACCAATAAAAATACAGAAAAAGTATGTGGTCAAGAGGACCCGCGGGTTCACTGGCGAGCGGGTCCAGCTGACCGAAGACTCATACACAAAACAAAGAAATTGTTGTAAATCATGTTACATTATTTTAGCGTATGGTTATCAATACGTAAAATATTTTTTTACGGTATTAGGTTTCTTTTCTTGCCGTGTCTATCGATTAACTAAATTTAAATGTCGACACTAAACCCAAATTAGTAAAAAAAAAAAACGATTCCAAAAATCTGTTACAATGATAGAAGTGGCGTTCATCTTTGATAGAGCTGGAAAAAAACATATACTTATTAAATAAAAAAATTAAACGAGTCGTTAGCGTGCTAATTCTGCAGTGGTATACAGTTTATTTCCGGAAAAATACTCCGCATCAACTTTTCAAAACTATTATTACGCCTTATTCAGAATAGAATTTTCAAACGTCATCATCATCACCAGCCAGAAAACATCCACTGTTGGACGACGGCCTCCCCCTTAATAGGGAGGGGTTACCATAATCCCCACGCTTGGCAGGCGGCTTGGGGATCTAAAAGTGGGGAAGTTAAAGTACCTACTTTAAAGAGACTATAAACAATTTGGAATTTTTTGAATAATTAATAAAGCGAACAAAGGGACGAAGCGAAGGAAGGCCTCCCACTAGGTCGAGCGATGACATTGTGAAAGTTGCGGGCAACCGCTGGATGCAAATGGCAGGTTGTCGTGCAGTGTGGCGGTCTAAGGGAGATGCCTTTCTTCAGCAATGGTCGTCTCCGGGCTGATGATGATGATGATGATGAACAACAACAACGTAACAATGACAACGCTTCTACAAATAAAAATAGTTGGTTGTAAGGTGTACAAACTAAATTCAATTGTGAATATTAAATGTACTTAACTCAATAGAATAATCACATGCAAGAATACATTTCTAAAATCAAACCAATTTACAAGTAAGTATAGACTGGTCATGTAAAATATAATTGCAAAATAGCTTTCTTTACCGCAGTTATTACAAATGGCATCTGACTTAAAATACCGAAAGTTAGAGAAAAACCAGGCTGACTCTTTTATATTTTATAAACCAACCTGGCTTGACGCTATACGGACGAACGTAGAGACGGAAACAGAAAAAAGATTTTCTAACCATTGCCTCGTATAGGTTTGACCGAAATAAACCAAGAGAGTCGTAAGAATGAAGAAACAATAGGACACTTCCGTTTGATGTAGATGCCACTAAAGTTCGGGTTAAAATTAACCAAGGCTCCATTGAAGAGGAGAAAGAAAGTTTAAAGAATATTTACGAAACTACAAAGCTATTCGACTTCAAAGTGTCGCAAGTTAGTACCAGTTGATTTAGCTGTTCATCCGGATTTCATGCTGCTAGCTATACGTATTTCGTATAGTAGAGATGTAGATCAGTGAAGGGCATCCGATGCATCTGAACGGTTTAGAGCGAAGCACCGAGAATATCGCCTGCAAAACCGCGTTGCTATGGGCTCGATCCCTGGCTGAATGCCAGATTCTGTTGCACTTATGCCCAACTATGTATCTAGACGACAAAAGCGATGGATACGATGCATACACAAAGCCAGCGCAAGTCTGTACTAGCTTAATTTATACTGGCTTTGTGAAAGAAAATATCCAAAGTCTCACAAATGTGTGTCAAGGGCCTGAATACTTTTACTTTCTTAGTTTCTGGTACGCAGCTGAAATAATATTGGCGCGGTAATGTTATGACTATGAGTTCACTGGTGTGCAATTTTATTGTAATAACGAAATTGGGTTTTGTAAACAAAATCGGCGTAGCGTAATATTTTCGCTTATAATAGAGCTGGGAAAAGCATGTAAGTACGAAAGTAATTGCGATGTGGTAATGGTTGTTTATATTTCGAGAACTTTTACAAGATAGGGACTGATCAAGAATAAACACAAGTACATAAGTAAGTAAATAAGTGATCCCCAAGCCGCCTGCCAAGAGTGGGGATTATGGCAACACCTCCCTCTAAGGGAGAGGCCTTCGTCCAGCAGTGGACGTCTTCCGGCTGTTGATGTGTGACATAAGTAAGTAAATTATTTTTCATATATTCTAGGACCTGATTCCTTTGCTTGGATTAGAATTGTCTACATGTTTGACAAGTACTTCTGTTCACGTATTCGTTAGTTCTAAGATATTTATCAGAATTTATTAATATATTTGGAACAAATCGCGTATACTCTATTTACTGATACAGTTAGTTTTAGTTCGTTTTTGGATCAGTGTGATCAGTGGCACATTTGCATGGGTTGATCCGCGATTTAGTGAGATAATCTGATTGGTGTTTGTGATTGGACTATTATCAATTTAGCATAGAATGTCATTGTAAGTTAAAAACTACATAGTTGGTTAATGTTGTTATTTGTGTTATGTAATGTAATAGTAATAATCGTTTATTTCAGGCAACAGGAGTTACTTAAAAAACACGGGCCCATATAATAGATACCTTACAGACTAACATACATATTATAAAAACAATCTTAACCATATCTTAACTAATGACAAGGTATAATTAGCTACAATATAAATTAAACTATTATTAAAACATTAATCAATCGATATAAGAGACCGTTTAAAGTATCTATAGGTAGCAAACCAATTTTTTTTAAGTAATTCCTGTTGCCTGAAATAAACGATTTGTGTTATTGAATGTTGTTGTAGTTGTTGTTTGTAAGTCCAATCAGAGCCTGACCTAGCCAAACATGGTAAGCACTTTAGTTACTACTAAGTACATCAATAGTTTTATTTACATCTTTGTAGGTACTTTGGTAAAAAATATATCCCATCGTTGAGTTGCTTAGTTTCAAAGCAAAAGTACCATTATAAGGAATACCTAGTCTTACTATTCTATTCCCTCGATTCTAAATGTTTCTTGAAAAACTAATAATTTCAAGCTTGTTCGAACCTTCAAAGAATTTTAAATGAAAACGAATTCAAATTCAAATTCTTTCAAATTCTATATTTACAAAGTTAAGTAACTTAACAGCTTATGCCAAAACGCCACTTACTAATAATAAATCTTACAGTAATAAAATATAATAGGTACTAGGTACCTATGTATATAATATAAAATCATTACAGCTATCCTAATGTAGACTAATTCAATAATGAATGGCTAATTCATTAATTGAATTAGTCAACATACATCATAGGCTAGATGATAATGTTCACAATCCGACTACTATATAAATACCTCAGTTTCCAGTCTAAAGATCCAAATGAAACCAGTCTGGTTTATTCAAATATATATCAACCAGAACATTCACTCGATCGAGCAGAATGTCGGGTAGGGATTAGCTGTTTTCAACCGACTTCAAAAAAGGAGGAGGTTCTCAATTCGACTGTATGTGTTTGAATTTTTTACGCGATTACTTCGCCAATTATGAATCGATTTGATGTTTCTTTTTTTGTTTGGTAGATCATATTTCAGAAGTGGTCTCATATACATTTTATCTAAATAGGTTTAGTAGTTTGGGTTTTAAATCAAAACTACTGGAAAAAATCAAAATAACTGTATAATATGAAGATGTCATCTAGGTACTTAATCAAAATTGAAGTCGGTTGTTTTTTTTTTTAAAGCGTATTAAATATATATAATTAAAGTGTGTGTGTGCTGAGCTGAACAACGGAAAGAAACTAAGTATCGAACCAAGATGTTGTTGACCATTCACTTGAACGACCATGCCTAAAAATATGCTCTATTGTTAGAATTAACTTTATACGCCATGCAAAATGATCCTAAGAATATACTGTTTGAAAAAATGTACATGTTTTTTAAAGCTGACATGTAATGAGGCGAATGAATCGCGGTAAAAAATAATTCCTGAATATTTATATGACGTGTTTCCACACTTTGGGTCATTCTATGTTTTTAATGAATAGACAGTAAGAAAAAATATGACCTCTGGCAGGACATGGACCTGCGCATACGAGCAATGGAGCCATCTCTGGGTTTCCGTCCCAACTGCTTTGCCAATTAACTTGAGAGACTTTAATTGGCAAAGCAGTTGGGATGGAACCCCATAGATTGCTCGTATGCAGGTACAAGTCCTGCCCGAGGTCATAATTTTTCTTCCTATCTATGCATTAAAACACAGAAGATAATTGTTGTCTATGACTGTTAGGCTGAGTCCATAGTTACAGTTAGAGCCCGTGCTCCGCGCTTTCCGTCCGGTCCGACGAATAGCGTGACTATATACACTCAGCCGTACAGCGATACATAAAGTACTATTCGACAATTTTATAACAAAACAAAAAGGCATCAGTACATTGATTATCATTACCTGCTCTGTAATTGCTTCAACTAAGCATTTGCAAAATGCTCATATTGTTATAACAATAGGAGCATACAAAATTATCATTTTCTTTTGCATTCGCGGGCCATTCTTTGCCACGATTGGCACGTGACAGAGGGTTCAATACAGGAGCGGATGAGAAATGCTATGGATGTTGATTAAAATTAAAATGCTCATTACAGATGAATGCTCAGAACGTTGCTATCTGCGCCTTTACACATAACATTGCCTATCGAGACGAATCACCGAATTTGGACGACGACCAAACGAGGTTGTTTTTTCCAAAGGCCCTTATTGAAATGGCGTACATTCCACCGGACCGTGATAAAACGCTTCGTATTTGTCATGGACGTGTAAGACTGAAGGTAAGTATTGAGCGACACGGATTATTGTTTTTCTTCGTATGGATACATGTTAAAGCTATATTTACCAATTTATACAGGAATGTTTAGTAAATGAAGGATATCCCTGTAACGATTATGCTGCAGGTAAATGGTAAAAAATGTTAATGTGAAAGATCCCTCAAAATGACAACTTTTTACACGGTCTTTTTTAAACTTAACGTATCTGTATTTGAGTCATCTCAATCAATGTTCTTTATGTATCTTAACATTTTATGAATACTTAAAAATGATCGTATGTAAAAGTTTTAATACAAACTGATTCAAGTGGCTTACTTTAATATCTCGAAAATGGTGTGACATTTGAAATAGGTACAATTTTGGGATCTATATGCCAAAATTGACCTAACTATTTAGGACATAAAAATATATATATTGAGATTAAATACGGTCAGGCCAATTACATTAGATCTCACAAAAATAATTATAAACAAAAAAGTAAAATAATAATAATAAGGGAATACATTCAAAACGAGTTTTGGCGGGAACACGGAAAAATCATGTCGTTGCATTCTATTATTTTCTTAAACTTGTGTATTTTCGCGAATTAATGATTAAAAATGGTGGTGTTTTATTCATTGAGTGTTGAATTACATGCACGAGTGTGGGCAAGTGATATAATGTGGTGAAACATGTCTTTTTGTGTTGATTTCAAAACTCCGTAGAAGCTCATAGTAAAGTCGCCACAACTTTACTAGGGCATGACTTGGACTCGACTATGACTAATTTCGTGTGACTGACTGTGATATCATGACTTATTTGACTTGATTTTCATATAAATACTTGAAAAAATCATAAACTTGCCACTGGCAGAATGCACAACGTGCGATGCCAAGAACTAAGAAAAAAAAAAAAAAAACATTCAAAACAAATGTGACATGATGTGACTTATCCCCAGTTACAAGGATTTCTTCCAATTATTGGACGCCTAGCACGCGCCGAGGAAATTGGTCTTTCCCCGCGTGGGAACGTGTTATAGCTAGAATATGGATACGTCTGTCTCGTTTTCGCGGGGAAAAAGAGTGTGTATCACGGCTCGCGTGCTAGGCGGTCTGTATGTATAGAGGCTACCGCCTCACGTTTGAATTATCTCCTTCTACAAGATGATAGAGGAATTTTCTAACGTATAATTGGATTTCCTATAAATAAAGACCTTCAGCTTGCCATCAAGTGGATATAAATGAACTATTTCGTACGTTTTAGTACCGATGCGAAGCGAGACCATACAAAGTATTGTATTAAATAAAATGAATACTTAATTAATATAAAATTACCTAATTACCTACTGGTAAAATAGGTTTGGAATTAATTATTTCGGCACAATATTCGACAGTTACAGTTTTTTTTCTATTACGTTTACAATTTATAAAAAAAATTAAAGCATTCAAATACTATCTCATTTATGAGCAAACCCATTTTAGCCTTTTGAGAAAACAAATGTAGTATCTTAAATCGTACCAATATCTTTTTCAATCTCGCTAAGAGTATTGTGTGATTATAAAACTAGTGTTTTTAAAATGCGTAGTTTATTTTTCAGTATGAACCGATTGTATCGCAGATACAATAAAAACGTAGTAAAGATTGGATTTTAGACACGTAAAAATTTCAGTTAGGTAACGTTATTATTAAATTGAACATGTTGCAGGTAGAAATACAACCAAAGTGTACCTTATTAAGTGGTTTTTCACTAGGGAATACCTATTGAATTTGTATGCCCCGTTTCGAATACTGGTGGCTTTAGCTAGTATTAAATCGGTGGTCTAGCTGAAAATATTGGTAATTCAGAATTGTCACCACTGTCTACGCTCCCAGAGATAGACTAACACACGAACTTTCACGTTTGTGTTTTTGAAAATCCCCGTTGCCACTTTTAGAAGCGTTTACATCGGAGGCAACAAAAACAGATGATTGAGCTCTGAGATTTATATTCATGTAATGTCCATTGTCCAGGTATGCACATTCAAAATCGAAGAAATTCGACATTTCAATCAAAATCGTCCTTCAAAACCAAATTGGTGGAGTAATCGTGTAACATAGATATATACAAAAAAAAAACACACACAATCGAATTGAGAACCTCCTTTTTTGAAGTCGGTTGAAAGTAAGAAAGGTGAGTGATTTGTGCACAAGCTCACGCGCAGTTTCGGTAGGTGATACCTAGTTATTATCTATACTGCTCTGGGTTTCATTGTAGAATTTCATCTGTATGGTATACTTCTGACCTGGGTATGTCCTAAAACTGCATGCAGAACCGCCTGAGAACGGGCAGCAGCTTCCTCTCATTTAACGGTGGTGAGCATTCTGCGATCCCCAAGCCGCGTGCCAAGCTTGGGATTATGGCAAGCCCTTCGTCCAACAGTGAACGTTCTCTGGCTGGTGATGATGGTATACTTCTAATCTTACCTGACTGTTAGGGAAGGTAGCGAAGGCCGACTGCACTTTATGTAGCGCGTGGTCCTGCTGGTGGGCGGGCGGAGGGCGGCCCTTGGGGAAGTAGAACCGCGGTATAACGCGGGCGGGCGCCCCGCTGTTGGCGGCGACGCGCACCGACCGCTGCAACGTCGTGTGCGGCGGTGCCGACGACGGCTTCGGGGGCGTGGATGCGGCGTAGCTCTGTGGACAACGACCAAGCTGTTAGGTAAACTTCATAAGAAATAAGGACGAGTTGTGATGGACAGTGTTTTCAGGTTGTATAAAAAACATACAAGTATAAAAATAAAGCTATGGATAATTTCCGAACGTGTATTTAAAATTCTGAACCTGGGTATGTCCTAAAACTGCATCCAGAACAACCGAAAGTCGGGCAGCAATATCTTATCGGGTTCCGGTGGTGAGCATTCTGCGATTATGACAATCCCTTAATAATTTAATTCCCCCTTAAGGGGAGACCTTCGTCAGCAATGGACGTCTTCTGGCTCATGATGCGGATGATTTAAAATCCAGTCCAAGAAGCTTTGTAATTAGGTTATCATGATTTAAAATGAGGAAATACGAGCACTCAAATATACATACAAATAGACCACGCCTTTCATGGCAGTCGTACTTAATTAAAACTATGATACATGACATGATTCAGATCTATTACATTCATGACATATCTATTCCTATTCAATATAATTTTTTCATCACACTTGCTCGTAAAGTGGATCTTGTACTATAATAGGTATAACCCGGTAAAGTCAAGTTTGTACGTGACTGCAATTAGACATATGTATACGAAGCACTCTTAATATGGCCGGGTAATACTTACAGTTTTTTTGTAATACCAACAAATAGTTCTTATGCCGCTGAAGTAAATGTCAACCTGCGCGCGCATTGCTGGTTTGGGCGCCATTTTCCACAAATGTTTGTTGACGTTTTCCCTGTGTGGTTGATTATTATCAAAAAAGTTTGTTTTTTCCTCGCAAGTGTGATGAAAACAGTCGTATGAAACTCTTGTGCTATGTTTCAATACACTCTCGGCTTCCTTATCGCGCTCGCCTGCGGCTCGCGCGCATAATACCGCCTCTAGTGTAATGACCAACATAGCACACTTGTATCATAATGTACTATTATCTCAGTGTTATAGTAGATATATTTTTATTTACATCAGTCAAAATCTTCGTTTTCTGAAATAGAGCGTGCAGGTGTTTAAAAAATCTTTCTATGGTACTACTGTACTCGGTAGTTCGACAGGTTTTTTTTATCCATGGTACTACTGGTAGTAATACTGGTAGTACCACGAGCAACAAACGATAAATCCCGGGGACATGAGCACGCAATTCCGGTGATTTATTATTATTTAGTGTACGAGTGCCACCGTCGGCGCCCTCAGAGAAAAAACTTTTCCTCTGACGGCGCCGACGATGGCACTCGACAACAGGCGTTGCTGCTAGAGATCGAGATATATCGTTCACTTTTGTTACATTTCTTAAACGCTAGAATTGCTGCAGAAAATAAAAGTTCATGAATGAGGTGGTATATCACCTACAGCAAAAAAAAAATACTACATAGGTACCTTGAGTCGAATTTATAGGGAAATACTGTCATGTGTCTGTGTTTTATGGTTGATACCTACACCAAAAACTCGAATGAAATGGTTTGATTCCACTTTCATTGTTTGAACTGCTAAACAGTGAAATGCGTTGCCCTAGGGCTGTTTCCCGATAGTTATAATCTGGGTGTCTTAATTCGCGAGTAAATCGGTTTCTTCTAGGCAAGCGTGCTCCATCGTAGACTGTATCTTCGCTTTACATCAGGCGAGGTAGTCAAACGCCAGCCTTACATCATCAGCCAGGAGACGTCCACTGCTGGACGAAGGCCTCCCCTTTAATAAGGGGCGGTTGCCATAACTCAATGATTTTTCTTACAGGGACCTAGCTCTTAGTGGTGATTTATACAAATCACTGTATCTCCTAGAAAATTTGATGTACTTATTAAGACGTAAAACGCAAATTAAATATATTTTAAGCCTGTTCTAAATTACAGTCGTAAAGTCGATTTCTAGTTTCTACCTTTAAGCTCTATCGTTCCTAATGTATTTAAGTTCGTCCCCGAAGCGTTGCCACTATAGCCATTATATTTAGAGCTGTCAGTGTCACATCGCTATTTAGATTTCATCCGTATTCAGCTGCGCCTCAATAATTGGCAGTAATCACATTCCGATCGTGCGTTCGTCGAAATCGTAGCGATGTTCACGAAATTGGCACATTATATCGCTCTAGAGCTCTCCTTGGCCTACAATGTCGTACGCGTCACTACGCTTTATTTTTACATCGACCACGTGTTGCTCATTAGCCGATACACTTTAATTACCAGGTTCACTGTCCTGATGCCTTATTGCCGGAAAATGTCGTATGAGCTAAATAGGAGGTGTGAGTTTTGGCATGGTTAGCGGGAACTCAGACATGTCACACGCAGCAAAATATGTCGCTGAGATGCGACATCCGATCAATGATAGAGCTAAGGTCGTGTAGGAGGTAATAAATAAAATAAATATCACTTGACAGCGCCATCTAGCCTCAATTTGGGCTAGTATGTTTTTACACACAACAATCAAAGAAATTCGACCTTTTAATAAAAATCATCTGTCCACACACTTATTATCATCGCAGATAAGTTGCGATTTTAGTGATTTTACAAGGTTGTTCTCCAAACGCAGAATAAAAATATAACAATCTTGTGTTTATCACATAAATATTATGCATAAATTATATTGTAATGAATTTTATATTCCAATTGCTTGTACATTGTTAGCACTGGAAACACGATGTATAAAAAAAAACGATAAACGAACTTTTAGAACTTTAATGACTTACGTCGCGAGTTTTGATGAGACTTGGGCCAACGTTTAAAATGACGAACCAAATAAATGAATAGAATCATTATTTGACTGGGTTGAATAAATAAAATATGAATTTTCTAAGATACCTATGTGATGGACGTTGATATCAATATTTAACCTTTTAAGTAAATTATTATATCTGTGAGCAATCCCAGTACAAATAGGCAGAATATTTCAGTTTGTACAAGTGTGGGTGTCGCATTTGACGAGACGCGAGACGTCTCTATAAAACGATGTCATTTATTTTCTGCCTCCTCTCTCATTTTTCTTGCCTTTGTTAAATTAGTTTGGTACGTTTTATTATTCTATGAAAAAACTTCCTTTAATATACCTATGATGCAGTTGAGGATTCTCAATATTTTTTTTGTTAATTGGACTACGGGACTTTGACATGGTTCTGTGGTCCAACAAAAAAATAGTTGGACCGGTACCCATTGAAGGCCCGTAGCCCAACTACATAGACAGAGTAGTTGGACCACGACCCCGTACCGATTCTAAAGCTCTATTTATTAATAGGTTACGATTATACCTACCAACATGTTTGATAAGTATAGGTGACACTTAATTATTTTAAAATCTCTCTCGCAGGATGCTTCTATTCATCACTGACTTACCTAACTTTAAAATAGCACAAAAAAGTAGAAATGTATAGAGGAGCTATTATCGCAAATGCTTCTAAACGCTAACAACCCCTTAGCACGATAGACTGATAGGAAGATGATTCGAAGAATTCACCCACTGACGTTATTACTCACAGTATTGCCAGAATAGAAAATACTTTCCATTTCTAGACTTTTTTGCCAAAGTATTTCATTAATTTTAACTAGACATTCTTCGTTTTAGGACTTCAAATTGCAATAAATTTACGTGGTAGCAATCGATATACAACATGGAGGCCTAGACGAAGATTACTATTACAAAACACACAGTTCTGTGTCTGTGAGAGGTTAAATTTAATTCTGTACGGACATCCTGCAAAAGATGCCCAAAGAACATAATATAATACAGTAGCGTAGGTATGTGAATCCACCAACCCGCAACCAGGCCAGATATCACCCTGTTCTAGCTCGCAGGGTTTGCAAGTTGAAGTGGCAATGGGCAGGCCACATCGCTCGAAGAACTGATAACCGTTGGGGAAGAATGGTTCTTGAGTGGCGACCGCGAACCGGAAGACACAGCGTAGGCGCGGCCTTTCACCAGGTGGACCGACGACATTGTAAAAGTCGGGCAACCGTTGAATGCAAATGGCAGGTTGTCGTACAGTGTGGCGGTCTAAGGGGGAGGCCTTCGTTCACCAGTGGATGTCTCCGGGCTGGTGATGATGATGATGACTCTAGAACACGTCTACCCCAATGGTTATCTGTACTGCTACAGACCTTTTACATATTCGTTAATAAAAAATAAATAACAAGTAGATATTTAAACAAACCGACTTCAATTGCGATTACACGGATGACATCTTTATCCGGATATTTAGATAAAATTTCCACCTCTGAAATCAATTCATAATTGGCGGAGTAAACGCGTGACAAACATACAAAAAACAAACTGTCGAATTGAGAACTTCTTTTTTTGATTTCGGTCAAATATGATTATCTACAGTAACGACTTTCATCAGTATCTAACCGCCTCGCCGTACAGGACCCAAGCTCACCACCGTTGATCACATATGACCGCGGAGCTGCCTCCCACACGATGCCACATTACACTTAATTGACAGGAAATAAATCATTACAGCTAGACATTCCTACTTCTCGTTTAGAAGAACAATTCAATGTCATTATGTAAAAACTTGGCTTAGGTATATTGCTTGAGAACGGTGATAATAAGTAGGTAACGTGGTTCCTATGACAGGCTTAATTTTCAGTCTTGGTCGTTTGTTTTTTATCTAGGACGATTACGTAGTATCCCGAGTGAACTTTTTCATCTTCAGGATTTTTTTTTGGGTGTAATAATACTACTACTAATAGGTACTAATGATTATGAACAACGTTTAGTATGGGCCCAACCAAGAACATGCGAAAAAAAAACCAGCCGTTCCATACATTTTGACAAAGGTCAATGAACTTATTCTATGGAACAGCTGTTTTTTTATCGCGATATCTTGATTGGTCCTATACTAAAAGTTGTTCATAGGTGCTGATTAGTACAGTACACACATTTTTTTAACTGAAGGTAAAATGTTCACCCAGTATATGTCGCAGCCGATTTGTAGAGTTCGCCGTATTACGTAATAGCTAGCCATTTTACAAAACCGAGCCGTTTTGTAATACGGCAGATCAGCGTTTTCGTCAGCGTCAGCGTTTAGCAGGGTTGTCATTGCGATACGTTCTACAATACGGCGACCTATGTTTAGCCGAAATGTAATAAATTGCATATTCGGGATCAATAAAGTTATGAGTAAAACTTTAGGCCCTGATTAAAGCCCTGATCTAGAAATATCTAAAAAGTCTGTAGTTGATTAAGAGAAACATCGATCATCAACGAAAACGACCTTTAAAAAAAACGACGAATACTTCTGGATTCTCTCTTAATAAAATCGAATCCAACCTTCCAGCAGTGTTGCTAACGCGTCAAAATTATTCACTACTATTCGCAAGCTGACTCACAAATGGGATCATCAATAATGGTGTACCAACCAACATTACAAATACAATCCACAGTGGATTCCCTCGGTCTATATTTATAAGGCGGGATAGATGCGATGCTGCGGAAGGGACAGCGGGGAGAGAGGGGACCGACCGACCACGTGGTATAAATAGTCGCACGCGCACGTACGCGCACTCGAACCAAGCCAAATCAGGAAACGGGAATGGCCGACAAAATGGTCAGGATGATAGACAAGCTCACGACGGCTGTTACAATCGCTATAGTCTGAAAAGTGGATGTTAAATCATAGACATTTTTATTGAGTTTTAAAGTATCTCCTAATGGAAGATCCAATTTGAGAGCAGTAAAAGAAGCTGTATACTTGGGAAATAATTTGAAATTTTATCTTTAAATATGACATTAACCTCTTCGTAGAATAGCTACAGGAGGAAGATCTACGATCTACGGAGGAAGAATTTCAAGCCATTTGAGTGAGACGATAGAAATAGGTACTATAGCGGGTAGATAAATGCACTATGGTAGACAATACTTAGTAAAAGTTTTAATTACCTACTAAATGAAAGAGTTGAAGATTAATAAATAAATAAAGTAGAAAATCGACAAATCCTGAAGCATTAAGTAGGTACTTGATTAACAAATTGAATAAATTTCTAGAATAATTGACGCTTCCAGGCCAGGTCATAAGTAAGACAATACCTAGTTAGTACCAAAACTTTGCGTTACCTTGTGCACAAATACAGTATCTACGTATGAGCGAGTAAGAACATGACGGCAGCAATATGGCCGCGCCGTAGCTGGAAAGCGAACACGCTGGATTTTTCACACTTATTTTGTCTACTTACGAGTATTTATCTTACTTTCGTTTGGACGAGTGAATTGTGCACAACGTCACGTGCATTTTCGTCTCAATTCGTAGACTATACTTATGCCCTGGTTGAGCAATCGTCATAATTTCCAATATATACGAAGTTCACAGCTCTGCTGTCCGTCCTTCGCTATCCCTTGCTGCTTATAACGGCAGTAAATATAGCCAAGGTTGGCTGTTGAGGCACTCGATTTTGACACTCGTTAAAACGTATCACCTGTGCCCTAGGTTCAAAAGCTTCAGGACTTTAACACACTATTCCACCACCTTTTCTTACAAAATCTTGTTCATATTTTACATGAAACTTGAAGAGCCAGCTCAGCTTTTTTAATGAAATTGCTGGGATTCAAAATTAACAACAAAAATCTCAGAGCGATGAGCGTAATTCATTGCTGTAATGCGTAATTCAAGATCGTTTTCCGAACACAATCGGAAAGGTTACGATTCGAAAATGCTACACTCTCTGGCTCCGACATCCCAAATTTAGAAGAGAGATACTATGATAGTAGTTTTTGAATCAAAAGCTTTTCAATCGGTCCTAAAAAACGGGGGTTGAACTGCCTAAGCGGATGAATGCACATCCGAATGACAAAGTTTAAAATCCAGGAAGCGGTGCAACTGTATGAGTATTTATTTAAAGGTATTTAATGACGGGATGACCGAGACTTTCGCCTCTTGGTAAGCGTCACGCCTGCCTGTCATAACAGTATCAGTGCCAGAATTGTGAATTTGCGAACAAAATCCTGCGCCGCACTGCATTGCGCTCGTCATGCACCCTGAGATATCAGATGTCGAATCTCTTCATGCCCAGTAATTACTCTGGTGACTTTGCCCTTCAAACCCCAATACAGTAATGCTTGCACACTACTGCTTGGCGCTTGAATATAATTATATCTGCAATAGAGTCATACCACTACTATAACTGCAACTTATATGTCTTGCAACCTTGCAACTGTTACGAATTGTTATGTTAAGCATTAGCCATCAGATCACAGACTTGATCATAATATTGTCATTTTAAAGATATGATGGTCAATAAAATACTTAACGCTTAAAACAGGATATACTATAACAGGTATAAGATAACCACAAGGACAACACGAGTTTTTCAAACGGCATTGCTTGTAACGTGTCCAACATTTCGTTACGGTTAGCTTTAACATTTTTATAATTTATGATTTATTACCATTTCCCTTGACATTATATTATTGAGCCAAAACATTACAAACTGGAATAAATAGATCACGATTTCTTTGCTAAGACACTACACTTTTGGGTATAAAAAGTTCTAAAGTAGGTATAAGTATTTCTCGCCCGGGATCTCAACAATCCCTGACTTTCTTCAGAAAACTTTGCCGTTTTACTGGGTTTTGGTTTCAGTTAGTTAACTCCAAGCTAGCTTTGTTATTTTAAAGGCCCGATGGGTGTTGGACCTAATGACTAGGTCTCATTTCGGTGCTATAAAACTTGGGCATTCAGCGCTGGAACTTTATAGCTCATTGCAGGTTTAATACCTTTCTGTGACATTATAGAGGTACCTACCTACGTTTTATGGCGGAAAGCGCGACCTATTGGTGACTATAGGTATCTGTTTTTATTAAAGTGACTGTAATTCGTCTTTCTATCACGCGAGTGAAGTTGTTATGGCTGTTTCTGACATTCATAATTATTCATTATAATTAAAAACAAAACTTCTAAAGCGATTTTGATGAATTCTACGGGACCAATCTAAAAGTATATCCATTCAAATAAAAAATATTTTTCCAAATCCGGATCGAGATAAAACCGAATTGAGAAACTCCTTCTTTTTTGAAGCCGGTTAAAATATTTCATCAAAACATAAATGAACAAAAATTACGAGAGTTCCATAAGAATTTGTAGTTACAGTTTATCTAATAACAAAAGCTTCACACATTCACACTCCACAAATATAACACAAATTTACATGTGCCTATATAGGTACATAAAGTTTCATTTACTTTACATACTAACTTGGAATAACAGACGAGATCGAAGTCAACTCTGCCTCATTATGAAGTTGTAATATTCTACAGAAGACTAAAGTAAACAGTTGGATTTAACAACAATAATAAATTGAATTAACTGTCGTCGCATTAGCATTTAGCAAAGGTTTATGGATCAGTGGAGTTAAAGATGGAAAAGATATGAAAGTTAGAACATCGAGATGCAAAAGTAAGCTAATGTTTCAAGGGTTGCGCAAACAGTTTTTGAAAAGATAATTCTTGGATCGTAAAAATGAAACGAAGTTGGCCTCTAATCCTCATAAAGTGTCTGTAGACTGTATTTTAAGCAGCGTAGCTGGAATTTTTATATAAAATACTACGAGTTTTAGTTGCGGGCTTGCAATGATATTTTTAATATTATGCTCAGAAATGTACTGAATGTACGGCATTATCTTGTAGTCTATTATTTATTGCGTAGTTTGGTTAGACAAGCAACGCACTTTAGACACATGAGGGTGACTGAATCCAATTTAATGGAAGTATAAAAAATATGAAAATATTTATCAAATATCAATCAAATGAGATGAGCCCGTTTACAGATTGTAGCTTTAAGATTTATCTAATACCCATAGATTTTTCTGAGGATATACCGCGACCTAAGTAGCAGATAAAACCCAGTTGTGACAAATCTGGGTACTTAATTAATCAAAGTAAGAAATCAATGGACTGATTTGCTTCGCATCGTTTGCCCGCTTTTGAGCGAACGCTCGTACGTACATTTTACTATGTAATAGGTTGTGAAAATGTTTTCAGTAAATATATTGTTACAATTTTTTCTTTCAATACTTTACTGAGTGTTTGGATTGAAGACGGACATATTAAAACATATACCTATAATAGTTTACAGTTTTTATATTCTCAAATATACAACGAGGCAGAATTTAATTTAAAAAAACTTTAAACTATTTGCTTAAGAGAGTCTCCTTTAAAAGTATAAATATGACTGTGCGGCAGGAGACTCCGCTCTTTCATACAGCAATTATATTTCATATATCACCTTTGATATTATGTCTTACTCTTAAAAGTTTATTATCTTCATAATCTCATCAAAATTAAAGTGATTCTGCCATGAACTTGGTTTGGGGGGATCTAATATAATAAAAGGCTCTGTCCAGACTGACTGAATGATTGGTGACTGACTGACAGACAACGCACATTCCAAACCGCTGGTCGTACAGACTTGAAATTTGGAGGGTGTATTCGTCTCGATGCGGAGGGGTGTACTAAGAAAGGATTTTTGAAATTCGACCCCCCATTGGGAGTTTGTATGAATGTCCTTTGTTTTTGGACTTTTAGTCACGAAAATTTGGATTTGGATAGTTCATTTAAAATAAAAAATGCTGTTTTCAAAATGTTTTGACACGGATGTTTTAAGGGGGGAAAGGGGGGGGGGGGGAATATTGTATGGAAAGTACTTTGTGTTTGAAGTTATAGTGATGAAAATTGATATTTGGGTAGTTCATTCAAAGGGGGAAAGTTTTTTTTGTAGTTGGTAGAGTCGGTAGAGTAGGTAGAGTCGGTGTTAAAGTGGTGAATTTTGGGAACGGGCCGAATTTCTTCCGTACGCGGACGTCTTCCGAATGCGAAGTCGCGGGCGACCTCTACAGTAATAATATAAATAACCAGTCTTATAAGGTTAACACCTCCTAACAAGTAATTTGCGAGCCAAGCTCTTAAATTAGCTGATATCTAATTTACAATTAGCGCAACCTCTCGACTTCAGGTTCATGAACTTTTTGCTCACGATAAAGCGTCTAGAAAATTAACGTCATTTTTTAAATACTCCCTCGAGGAAAGTTTATAATAGCCAACAACAGATAGGTATTAAGATTAAGAAGAAATATTATGTGGAACCATCCATTATGTTAACATTTCAAGTAGACATGTAGACATTGGCCCACCGGGGTTTTTATACGACTGCCCAAAAAAGAGTGAAATGTATTCAGGTAGATACTTTTATTTACATGAAGTATTTATGTACGTATGTGAGTTTCTTTGTTCCACCAAAACTTCTAAATGCCTGAACATATTTAGATGTATGGAGTATCGTTAGAATCCTTACATCATCCCGAGTGACGGCTATACAATGTGTAACAACAAGGTTCAACAATACTGAAGGGTATGTACTCATCATTATGAACAACTTTTACTACGGGGCCAAGCCCGAAATCGCGAAAAAAAACAGCTGTTCTATACAAAAAGTTCATTGACCTTGGTCAAAATGTATGGAACAGCTGATACTTTTTTCGCGATTTCAGGGTTTCCAGGGGGTGACGAGTTCTGGGACATGTTGACGACAATAGGATATTTGACTATATTGAAAATATGCTACAAATAGATATAATCCTAAAAAATTGCAGCGTAAAAAAGCATATCTGTTTATTTTTAGACTAAAAAGTAAGTTTATTTTCTGCAAAAAAAAAAACGGAAATTAAATTTATTTATTTTGAAGTTTGGCCACGTGATCCGAAAACACTGTGACTGGTGGGAACTTTTATGACGTCACACCAAAGTAAACAACGAGATCTAATGTGCATTTTCATCAGGATTGCAGTGAAATAAAGCTATTTTCAAGTGAGTTACCACAGATATTTCTTACATAAACCACTTTTTTTACTAGATCTATGCCTTGATCGCTTTCTTTCGCTTGTTGTTTACTTTGGTGTGACGTCAGATATGTCACGTGATCCAAATCGCGTTATGGCGCAATTTTTTCTCATTCAAACTTTCACATCGATTTTTACCGTAAATACGACAGATCTCAAAGAAATATTAATGTGGAGTGCATTAAATATAGTAACAAATTTTAAAACAATTTCCCAATAGTAGTCAAATACCCTATTAGGACAAATCTGTCGAGTACTGGTACAAATCGCCTTTTGTACTGTTTTTAAATATTTTTTAACACTTACTTACTTTAGTATTTCTAGCACTCTAAAAATAAATTAAAAGAAAAAAAACGATAAATCAGCAACCACGTCACGAAATTTAATTTTCCTAAATTAACAAACAGAGGCACAACGAAGATGTAAAGACAGCTAGGTTCAGAAACTGACGACGACTGAGTCTCTTACCTTAGGTGGCCTTATGGTACAAATTTCTCATGCCTCCTTGTATGAACTAGGCCAAAATAGTATAGAACTTTATTTTAACCATGACATTACAACACATGACATAGTCGTTAAATGGTTTTTTTTAAACTTTGGTACTACTAGCAGAAATTCAACGAATCGATTAAATTTATTCATTTTTATTTAATATTTTTTTGTCTACGGGGGAAATTAATTTTATCATGGCTCTACCATTAGGGACTAGTAGGTAAGTTCCCGGCAGAATTATTTTTACCATGGCACTACCAAAAGTGGGCGGAAGTGGGGACCTGGGTATGTCTTAAAACTGCAACTAGAACTACCGGAGGACGGACAGCAGCGTCCTCTGCGTTAACGGTGGTAAACATATCGCCAAGCCGCCTGTCAAGCGTGGGGATTATGGCAACACCTCCCTATTAAGGGGGAGGCCTTCGTCCAGCTGTGGACGTTTTCTGACTTATGGGTATCAGAAGTGCCAAGAGGTAGTGTCTCGGAGGAACAGCGTAGACATGGACACGGTAAAACGATAAAGCTTCTTTAGTTTGCTATATTAGAACTAAAAATGAATAGACAATAAATACAGCTATTTAGCTGAAAATAATAATCGAAAAAGGTACATAATATTACATACTTATACTTAATACTTATATACAAGATCTTAAGATCTTAAGAAAACGACTACATTCCTTAGCAAGGTGTCAATTACAATCTAGCTAAGAAACAAGATATTCCCAACGGGCTATCAAATAATATTAATTATTCTGTTAGCTGGAACGTTCCTGAGGGAATTTTGGGGTCATAGTTCGAAAGTCGAGCTGTCGATTTCGATTAACAAATTAATTGCTTCACATAATGATAGATTTGGACCTGGGTATGTATGTATGCCTAGAGTAATATTTTACTTTAGCCCCTAGCGCTTTTTTACTTTAGCCCCCAGAGCATGAAATGCTATTTTTGCCTCGCTCTGGTGCGCTATAATGACGGTATTTTTGAGCAAGAGGAGTCGAAAAATTATGTTTGTCCCAGTTGTTTGTTCTATAACAGCAACCGTCAAGCCACGTCGGAAGGCTACAGGCAGCGTTGTTGTAACTATATAAAATTAGGGCTGGCCACTTAGCTTATGAGAAAATACAGTTGTTTATCTAAGCATATCTGGTGGATTTAGAAGAAACAGACTTTCAAATCAGAGCCTACCCGGGAATTTAAATACCTACCTACCTACCCTATTAATGTATCCTACATACAGACCCTCAAATTCTGCAAACCACTTTGCGTCCTTATCCATTTAATCGTACGTCTCTTTTACGCTTGTTATATAGGCGAAAGTGAAACTCTGCCGTATTTTCGTTTCATAGGGCTGTCACATGGATTTAGGTAACCTCCAAGTTACTTAGGTACTTACAGACAAATGCTACGCACCTACGTTTTATGCGCCAGCAGGGCTAACATGCGCACCGCGAGAAAATGTTGTCGTGTCTTTATGTCGTGCGAAAACGAGACAAACTTATACAGATTCGTAGCGTTGTCCTGTTTTTAAGAATCGAGAAATTTTTCTCGCGGTGCGCATGTTAGCCCTGCTGGTCTCAAATATGGTATAAATATTTGTATATCAGACATCCTACATACTATTATATTTAGCTATTCGTGTGTGATTTTTTAATAACATATACAATCTGTAACAAAAAGGTTCAATAATACTGAAGGGTATGTATGTACTCATCATTGTGAACAACTTTTACTATGGGGCCAACCTTGAAATCACGAAAAATATATCGGCTGTTCCATACAAAAAGTTCACTGACCTTGGACAAAATGTAAGGAACAGCTTTTTTTTCGCGTTTTCGGGGTTGGCCCCATTGTAAAAGTTGTTCATAATGATGAGTACATACATACCCTTCAGTATTGTTGAACCTTTTTGGTACACGTTGTATAACAATACTATTAGGTAAGTATGTTATTTTGGAGTGTCATTTTGAACGCGAATTAGTGTAAATTTTTGGGACAACCTAACAAACCTAACTTTTAATCAATTAAATGTAAAAATAGCTAAGTAATAAATGTAGGTATGTGTATCCAATGCTCAGAGGAAGGATTTCCCTCTTTAACATTTTGCTGATCCAATGTGTGTACGTAAACAAAATGTGACAGCCCTTGTTTCAGCGGGTTTCAGCTGAAACGCGACGCGTTGCCATGGCCACCATTGATCGTACGCCATCTTGAATGCAGTCTGCCGCCAGACTATGGAGATTTCCACGGGAGCAACCTGGGAGAGCCACTAGACATAGGCCGATAATTGAATAGAGAAAAAACAAGATAACTATTCGGTTGGACAACTATTAAAAAGCCGACTTATTACTTACGCCGCGTAACTGTTTTTATTGGAAAGTAATTAAGAAAAATTTGTTACGTGTAAGTAGATATTGGCACTAAACATATTGGCGAAAGAGGGAGGAGGCCTTGCAGTATTGGGGCAAATAAGCTGCGAATATTCATTCTGAGTATTTTTTCAGTTTTCCCAGCATAATTCGAGATAAAAACTAACGTAAGGCATACAAAAAACGTTCCTTAGTAATTTTCCGCTTATTCAGTTAGTCAGTCAGTTTTTCCAGTTTTCTGTAGTGGTAGGACTCAACTGCAGAGTCCGCCTGGGGAAGTACCACACCTTTGCCAGTTATTCAACCGCCAAGCAGTAGTGTGCAAGCATTACTGTGTTCCGGTTTGAAGGGCAATGTTACCAGATAAATTACTGGGTATGAAGAGATTTAACATCTAATATCTCAGGCTGACGAGCGCAGTGCAGTGCGGCGCAGGATTGTGTTCGCAAGTTCACAATTCTAGCACTGCTACTGTTAGTGGTAGGCGTGACGCTTACCATCAGGTGAAAGTCTTGCTCGTCTCGTCACTTGACTGTATAAAAAAAAACGAATTTTTTAGAGTTGCAATTTTATTCAGTCAGTAAGAAATATCTTTAAGATTCCCTTCGAAATCAAGTTCACAATCGGATAAATCCCTTCAATCGTCGTTCCTTCCGTGAATAGACCATTATCGATTCCCCTACGAGGTGATGTGAGCCGATATTTTAAGATTCTACACGTGGCTGGAGCTTTCTATTGAAAGCAAGTACCTATTTTAAGGACGTTAAGAACTGAAAAGGTATAGATGTACGAAAAAAAATTACGTATGTATGCACGATAAGTAAACGTACCTACGTATGTCGTTATTACTTATGACTAAAAGATGGAATAACCTATGATGGATATTTCTATAGAAGCAACATTGGAAATTAGGAAAATTTGTAAATTTACAATTTCAGGCAGCTTAAAACTTTAAAATACCAATGCCTATGTACATTCTTAATACACGTGGACATAAAAAAATCTAAACAATTTTTATGTCCACGTAACTTACTTCAATTCGTTTATCCCATCGAGAACCGAAACATGTCGATCCTGAGAAACTTTACGAGAACAATATCCTAAAGTAATTTTTTGAATTTTTGCATTTCTATTGAAAATTTGTTTGGAAGGACAACGGTCTGCGATTTTCCATACAAATTTAACCATCCAAATATCACAAAAAAATATTTTTGAAGTGTTATGGTTTCTTTAGCAATTAAATGCTGAAAAATAGATAATGACAGAGACATGACTACAGTAGACCTTAACTTTATACAAAAAAAAAGACTGCAGAGACATTATCCAGGAAGAAAATAGGGAAATATATTTGTATGAAGAATTGTGGACCGTGTGCCTTCTTAATTACAACAAAATACATACAAACTGAAAGTCTAGACAACATGTCTTATCTACCTAATTGCTAGCAAATTGAAATGGGCTTCGACACGTAAAATAGTCAAGTTCACTTGAATTCCGGTGATGGAGGTGTTATAAAATGTTATGTTTAATTTTAAGGCTTGCTAAAGGCGTGTAAGCCACTTCGGGTGGGTCAAGGGTGCTTTGCACTAGTGCAATTTCATCCACAGTCTATTTTAATCTTTAAACGTCAGAGAAGAGAGTCTGTTTTCGTATAGGATTTTAAATGTCGAGAAAATGTTTTCCATTTTTCAACGATAGTTGCTCAAATTATACTTAGCTCCGGGTAACGTTTAATAAATTTAACGACTTTTTAGTTATAAGTCAGGTGATGAATCAAAATTATAGAAGCTTTAAAAAAACTGAACTGACGCCGTTTTTTATATGTCTAATTGATATAAGTATTTACGGCCTTACTTAAAAAAACTTTTCAACCGTTAGTCACTGCTTAAGATGCTCTGCCATCTTCTCTCTGACGTGAAGTTGCACGTGCTAGAAAAGGACAGAGAAGTTTAAGCAGTGACTAAGAGAATCGAGATTATTTTAGGTAAGACTGTTAGTGTTCACTGCTTTTCATATGAGATCTGAATAGTACAGGTTTTCATTATAAACAGTTAACACATTAATTTAACCATTATATGTACTTACCTATCTATTATCGTGTTTACGGTAGGGTCAGTGTACTATTATGTATTCTGTGGGTAGGGTAAAAACAAAATAATAAAGTATAAAATAAAAAAACAAAACAAAAAATAAAAAAAAACAAATAGTTTCTTTTACTTTTTAGGTTTCGATGCTCACCACAAAACATGAGGAATGTCATGCTATACTCGGATTCTTAATTAAACGGACTAAACTGACATTTCGAGTGTTGCTTCTTTTTGGCTAAGTTTAAATAGTGCTGGGATACAAATATTAAGTTTAATAACATATGTTAAGAAACTTAATATTTTTATTTACTTATGAAGTTAGTCTATCAAACTTAATAATTTCATACTTATGAACTACTTCGATATATTTATATGAGTCTTTGTAAAAGGTGAAGTTCTTTACTTTTGAACGATTTCAATCTTTCCAAGGTTATAAATCATGAAAATAATGTTACATTTCCGTGTAGCAATTTACAGAACAACTGTTTACCACAATATGTTTTCCCTTTTCTACCTGCACTTCCACTGGTAGCACTTTAAATGTTGAACGGCACTTAATAATTATTCTATAATTCTTTTGAACGGTATGAACTTAACAATATCCATCACTACGGTTTTTTAGTAGGCAGCATTATTTTGAATAGTGACATTTCAATCTGTCAGTTTAGTCCATTTGATTATGAATACGAGTATAGGTATTTGTTAATAGTTCACAGACCACACACGCCGCGCGTCGGCCGTCCGTTGTCTATCGAAATTGCATTGATGCTTTGTTCCAAATCAATTGAACTTGCCAGTGGGCGCGTGACCTTTCTCCCGCCCAACACCATGTGCTTCATTTGAATATGAAGGTATGTCTTGGTGACATTTGAATTATAAGCTTCTAGTATCGCTCCACGAAAGATCATGGTCCTTCTCTATGTATAATCGCATTTTAAAGCGGTCTTCATTTCGTTCTTTAGTTCATCTAATGATTCAATTCGACGGATCTTAATTAGGTATCGTTTACTTGCACTTAGCCAACAATCCGTTAAAGTATTGTTTTTACAACTAACTCCGCCACGCCTTTCATATGGTTGACAGACTGGGCGTTTTACCGCAGTTTTCCTTATGTCAAGATGTCAACGATGGTAAAAACGCCTACCCTGGATGGGAATTAGGGACTGGCTCTCAAACATACCATAAAGTGTTTGTAAATGCTACAACAATAAAATATTGTTGAGACTTTTATGTAGTAGTCAAATGAGAGAACCCAATGGCACCTAAATGGCAAATATGGCAACGCCTCCCTGTTAAGGGGGGCGTTACCATAATCCCCACGCTTGGCAGGCGGCTTGGGAATCGCAGAACGCTCACCACCGTTAACCGAGGGGACGCTGCTGCCCGTCCTCCGGTGGATCTGGCTGCAATTTTAGGACACACACAGGTCCAGGCATAGGAGAACGCTCGCCTTGAAACCATGAGACCTTATGTTCCCAAACCAGGCCCGTACGAGTACTCGTACCAAAGACTTCTTTGGGGCTTATGTGCGAATTTTCATACCTCCAGAAAACCAGAGAAAAACCTGCGTAGTTACGGCCGAAGAAGAAATGCAATGGCATATATGAATCCACCAACCCGCAACTGGGCCAGCTTGGTAGATAATGGCCCAATCGCCCTTCGAAGGTATATAGGCTTATGACCTGAAGTGGAATATTGAAAGGCTGATTATCTGCTATTAAGTCTTTTAACAGCATTACACAATGACCCTAAAAGACTGTTTCCTAACTGAATGCAAGTGAGATAAGGTGCGTTCACACTGATAGTGACTACACAGGCTACACCACTGAAAAGCGAAAGCCCTACTTCTTAGGTAGAACGGCTGTCAAAACAATGTTGTAAAGCAATTGTATGGAAAACTGCTGTCGCCAGTTTTACACGACGAAAAAATGCCAATCATCGGTCGCGCAATTGAAGTAAAACGCTCGAAATACCATTTTGCAATAGATTAAAATTGATCTAATTACGATACAACGTGGTTTGGTTTCCTACGCTTTTTGAGTATACTCGTAGTTAAAAAACATTTATATTGGTAGAATTGTCATTAAGCGCATTTGCCGGCTAGCGCGGCCCGTCACATTTCCGTTCTATTCACTTCTCTCTTCAGTGGGCTACACTACAGGTAAGCTGACTCTTTGCTGGCGACAAACTCGCTTGATACGAGATGTGTAATGAGCTTAATCGTATAGGGTTGCGCGTTATTGTAAAACATGTTTAGAAGGTATAAGGTATATATGTATAAGGTAATGATGGCTTATGTGCACAATAATCTTCTAGTGCTGTCGACATGTACGATTTTAATTATAGTAGGTACCTACCTATTTGCACTGTATGACTTTTTCTAAATTTCATCTTATTGCTTCGAATAAAACGCCACGATTGCGATTGTTAATCAAAACTATCGTTTTTTTAAAGTACAACGTGTATGAATGATAAATGAACGATTTTTTCAGTTGTTGATGGTATTTTCTTATTTTTCTCCATTTTGTTCTGAAGTTTACATTTGACAGCCCTGCCACTTTATTGCTAAATGCAAAAAAACTAAAGGTTTTAAAAACTCTCTGGAGTTGTAAAAGAACACTCTCGGACAAGTCACCTTTCATATAAAAAAAATACTCATGTAAGAATATCAAAATTGGTTCAGCCGTTCGGGGGCTACGATGCTATAAAGTTTATTCTGTTTGCGTCGACAGTTAAAAACATCACATTTTCACTTCCGTAGATATTAAGTAGGTACCTACGTATAAACCTATTGCAGTTTGCAGCCCTATCAGCTGTATAGTTAACTAGACGCGGGTCATCATCCTAAGCTTATCTGTGGACACAACAACACAACGGATATACGACACGATTGCAGGATAAACCTTGTCTGTTAGCCAAGAATGCGTTTCCGGGTCAAGTCTTCCCTTTTGAGTGTTTGAGTCAAGGAATACCTCAAAGTCGTCTAGAAATGCACAATAGAGTAACAGTTTGTAAAATCGCCCTCTTCACTGTCATTACGCTCGCGATTACAAATTACGCAATCATTAATTTCACGTCCATTATTACTCTCCTAAATGTCCTCACCGCAAGTTGCAGCGGTCCACACATTACACACTAAGTAATTAACAGAGGCGTAAGTATCATATTTCATACTAAAGGTCGTAAAGGTTAATCGGATTTTTATCTTAATACACGAACGGAGCGGCTTGTTTGATGTTTAATGAAAAAGTGATATAAGTAGCCTTATCGCGGATGCGACTAACTGGCACCGCGCTTGCTTTTTATCTGAGACTTGGGGTTTTCAGGGTTCCACAGCTGGAAACCTGTGTTTCACCATGTCTGTCTGTCTATCTGACATTCAAATATATGTCGCAGGTTTATGATAAAATCAGCTGGCAGCATCATGTGTAGATCAAAACACTATAGGTTTTTGATTCTGAAGATTCTGATCCCCGTGAAAGAAGATAAAAATAATTATTAGTATAGATACTTACCATATTATGCATAAAACACTAAAACAAAATAATAAACCTATTTTAGTTATAAACTGTTTTGTCTTCTTTTTTCAAACTCAAAATTCTTTAACAACATAAAATAGGTTTATTAATTGTTTTAGTATTTTATACATAATGCGGTTAATGTTATCCAAAACCTTTAGTTTAGTTTTATAATAAAATCAATGTCGGTTTGTTTTTTTTTACATAATTAAAGTAGGTTTTTGATCAATAACTGAATTTTATCATAAACCTGCGTTTTTTTTTGTTGTTAACATAATTATTATTATTTAATATAATTACTTGCTACTAGAAAGTATTAGAGAAAATATTAAAATGTTACGTTCGTGAACTTAGGTATTCATAATTTCTAAATTCTACTTTAACATGTTCTTTTTGAGTAAGTACTAACTTAAAGTAGGTACTTAAGTACGGGAGTACGACAGCATCAATCACGTCAAAACCTTTAAGAGACTCTTTGAAGAACAAACTGCCCTAAACATTTTCTGTACATTGACAAAGTAGGTATAAGAATTTTATCTGAAATTCTGAAGCTAGAATAATTTTACACTGCAATAACGCCGTCGATTGGACTGGATAGCCAAATAGCTGAAAGAAAACCGTGTTTCAATATTTCAAAATAGCTACTTTTAAAAATGCTAGTACAGTTCAGCTAGATAGTACTAAGTATAACTACAAAGAACATTAAATATAGAATTTCGACTACTAGTATAGTTAGTAATATTAACATAAATTACGGCTGAACGGACTTGGTTGAAACTCGGAATGGAAATAGTAATATACATTATTTTTCTAAAATAAATTGTGGTTAAATATTATGCAATCATCCTTAAAATGTTGTTAATAAAATCGTATTAATACTTTCAACATTACAGTGCCATTAGTTAATAGTATATTATGATACAAGTGTGCTATGTTGGTAATATCGCCTCTGTGTAATCACCGAGGCGATATTATGCGATAAGGAAGCCGAGAGTGTATTACATAGCACAAGAGTTTCATACGACTGTTTTCATCACACTTGCGAGGAAAAAACAATATTTTATTGATAATAATCAACCACACAGAGAAAACGTCAACAAACATTTGCGGAAAATGGCGCCCAAACCAGCAATGCGCGCGCAGGTTGACATTTACTTCAGCGGCATAAGCATTCTTTGTTGGTATTACAAAAAAACTGTAAGTATTACCCGGCTATATTAAGAGTGCTTCGTATACATACGTCTAATTGCAGTCACGTACAAACTTGACTTTACCGGGTTATACCTATTATAGCACAAGTGCCGGAATGTAAAGTAAAAAGCACGCGTGCGTAATAGCTTGGATTATGAGCCTAAAACTGATGCAATAAGATCCACTTTACGAGCAAGTGTGATGAAAAACATTTACCAAGTTCCAACTAAATCTCGTTTACGAAAATGTACCTACGTTTGTATGAAAATGACCCCATCATCCGGGAATCGTATTCGTAGATGTCATCATCACCCCCGTGTTAAAACATGGCGTTAACTGCGCTACATTTGTAAACGCAGTAAACAAAAGCCATTACCGGCTTGTATTGTCGCTGCAATCGTTGGTGGTAGGACTCTATTGCAGGGTCCGCCTGGGAAAGTTCCACACCTGTGCCATTTAGTCAACCGCCAAGTAGTAGTGTGAAAGCATACTGTGTTTCGGTTCGAAGGACAATACTACGAGAGAAACTACTGGGTATAAAGAGATTTGACATCTAATATTAATCTCAGAGTGACGAGCGTAGTAAAGTGCGGTGTAGAATTTTGTACACACATACACACACAATGATCAGCCAGAAGACGTCCATTGCTGGACGAAAGCTTTCCTCTTACAGCGGCAGCGGCTTTAGGTATTTAAATATTTATACTTTGCTGTCGCACCAACAATGTCAGCGGAAAGACAGCCGCAGCGGAACGATAGCGGCAGCGGAAAGATAGGGACAGCGGAACGATGGCGAAACATAGGAATGGAAATAGAACGTAAACGTTCCGCCTTGGTGTTTTGAAACTGCTACTAATGCTCTGGTGCTATATTATTCTGTTAAGGTCGTAATCACAGTATTACATGGCGACTCTACAACTGCGCTCATTGGATTATTTTTGCAACCGGCCTTGCTACGAAAATATTATTTAAGCCATTAATTATTATAGTCATAGTTATTTATTGGTAAATCAATTATTTACATGTCAGGTATTAATTTTAAGATTACATTCTATTAATTTATTTATATAGTTGACCTTAGTAGTTTAAGATTACTAAAGATAGTTTCACAGGATCGTAAGCAACTGTACCAACATAACAGTTATGTTCCTAAAATACTGTCCCTTCTTAAATAATTAATTTGGTCCTCCATACGCTGACACAGTAACTATTAAAGAAAGGAAGATCCCGGAAGCTCATTTCCGTTACCATAGTGATCTAAAATAGAGATACAATATAATATGTAATATTTTGGGCTACGAACTTCCTGAACGTCTCTTTTCTTAGTTATTTCCATTGTAGCTATTCAGTAACCCGGGTGATAAGGATTAAATTTATCCATCCACGAGATCAGATGATTTAATTATATTAACTGAGGACATAAAAACAAGAAATGACGAGCAGAAGCTAAACTTTACAGACCTTTTATGGTTACTTGAGAAAATTGGCCGTGAGCTGCGACAGACACAGAAATCTCAGCATCTATTGCATCTCAAGACACAGACTACACTAAATTGATAAACTAAACATACCTTCACCTCATCATCATCATCATCAGCCCGGTGACGTCCACTTCTGAACGAAGGCCTCCCCCTTAGGCCGCCACACTGTACGACAACTTGCCATTTGCAACCACCGGTTGCCCGCGACTTTTACAATGTCGTCGGTCCACCTAGTGGGAGGCCTTCCTACGCTGCGTCTTCCGGTTCGCGGTACCTTCACCTACTTCTGTTTATTCCCATAACATCATCCATACCTGAAACAATAAAACATAATAATTTATTAAAATTTAACAAATCTATTAGATGATAACTTTAAAATATTTCAGTAGGTACTTGATAAGTAGGAACTGTAATCGTTACCATTGCATTCATTTTGTTTATCAAATTCAATAACTCGCGTATCTATTTGTTGCAATAGGTTGATTTTAGGGTTTTATGCCCAAAGGGGTTACCAAGACCTTATTACTAAGCCGCTGCCGGCTGTTAGTTTTTTTACAACAAGGTAGCCGGTTACAGTATTGGTTACACACAGTTATTACAGAATAATATGTATTATGTATGTATTGAGTCATTATGGTGGCTTTAAAAAAAATAGAGGCTAAATGTATTACATGTATTATAAATGTATTTAGGCTGCTTCTTGCGACAAAAAACTACATAATAATATTATAGCAATGTTCTCATGGAAGTGATGTAATGTCTTTTAAGAGAATAAATATCTTTATACCTAAATAAATGACACAAAAAATAAAGGCCATTTTAAGAGAAACCTGTTTTCATAACGTTGTGTTTTTTTTTGCTGTATCCTAAAAATGTATAGAAGAACTCGCAATAGCGAATTGAAAATATCGTTCAAAATGTAGGTATGATAATATTTCTTACTGCTTATTTTAACATTACGTATTTTTGTGTTAGTAAATACCTGTCAAAGTGGTTATCCTGGCAAAGTGTTATATTAATGTTATATCATGATGACATAATCATTATCTCTAATCTCGCCTGAAACTCAATGTTTGAATAACTTGAAAATATTTCTGCTGAACCCTATCATAATATGAGTCCAACACGCTCTTGACAACTTTTTCACAGTTAATTAGTTAATCTTAGTAATAAATAGTTAGTTAATAGTAGTACATTATTTATTAAAAAGATTGCAAACAACTGTTATGTAAAGAATTAATCAATATGATCAATCAAATTAATATGTAACACCATGATGAAAACATGATAATATATTAAGTAAATTAATACCCCGTAACGAATTGTTCGAAATGGGCTGTCTATGGAAGTGGACACTCGCTTCGGTCTTCCTACTTCTATCTCCGCATGTAAGTAGTCTACATCACGTAACTCACGCTTCGCGAATTGAGATTAATTGTTGTTTTATGTAACACCTTTCATTACTGTTTTGCAGAGTTTTCTGTGTCAGAATATGCCGAGTGGACCCCTACCGCTCGTCAAAAAGCCTTCAAAAGAGTGCATCGGTATTAACCTGGAAACTACCCCACAGCAAATTAATCTAATTTCACCCACTAATGGCTTCTTTCCCGAATTTGTTCTCCAAAAGCAATGCCCAGCGGAATACCAACGAACACCGGAGTGCATCGGACCAGCATATCAACAACAATTTACAGTTCAACAGACTAATATCGGACCATTCCCTCAAGGATATCCTTGTGGTATTTCACAGAAAAATGATATCCTGCAAAATCAGAGCCCAGTATACAACGCTCTCCCAAAAACGAACATGCCAACTTCACTAGCGACTCCCTTTAATATTGTTTCGACCCCTCTAGTAGCAAATAACCCGATCAATAACCCTCCAAATACAAACTTGTCATCGATTCAAAACGTTTCACCTCCCTGTCTAGCTGTATTACCACCAAAACCAGCTGCGCAATGTCAAAATTTTGGCATATGTCCGGTTCCGGATGTTTCTGTTTCGCAAGGGCGCAAGCCAAAAATTTCAGCGATTCCCGGTGTACCTAATACACTAAATCAAATAGTTCTATGCTCAAAGAGATCTTCAGTTGCATCACCAGGATCAGCACTGAATGTACCATCAACGACTGGGTTTCAAAACCAGAACACATTGGCGTTCAATCCATACAGCACTCAATCTTCTGTGCGACCATCCATGGGTGCTCCAAGCAAATTGTCGCCTGATTTGACTGCATTAAATTTCCTGCCGATGCCCAATCTTCCTATACCTTTACAAAATTATGCTCCCGTTCCTCAAGTCTCTTTTCAACCCGTGGCGTATCCTAAATCAATACTGCCGGTTGATTATGTCTCGAACACACCCGTTTGTCAAATATCAGCTCTCCCGCCTGTATTGCCAGCCAGCACACCTCAGTTGAACAACAATTTCTACAGAAATCCTGTATCGGTTACAGACGAGTATACTCCAGTGCCAATAAATTTGCAGATAAATTTGCCACCTCCGACAATTCCAGAACCACAAATAACTATCATCACGGCATATCCTCCCGCTCCTCCTATTCCTGTGAATCCCGACAACTCAAATATATCTTTTGATATAAATTCACCGTATCCTTTGCCTCCTATAATAATAGAAGGTAGAAAGTCAAAGGTAAGAAGCTGGCTGCCTCTAATCCTGATAGCTTTGATTGCTAATGAAGGATGCTGCTGCGGTGGCAGTTGTTGTGACTCCTGTAATTCCGCAAGTTCAGATATGCCTATCCCGTACCCTATACCAATTCCTACCAATAACCCCATCATAATAGGAAATTCAAGCCGGTCTAAGAAGAAAGATTCAAAAGTAAAACTATAACAATAACTATTGAAATTGAAATCGTTAGCTATTTATTGATTAGTTACGGCGGTAAGACTAGATCTAGATAAATAAAACAAGAATGTGTCAATACCACGTCAGTTTTTATAGTAAGTACTGTATTAGACAAGTGTTGTGCGGTTTACTATAATGAGAAATATTATGTTACTGATAATAAATTATTATGGAAGAAGATTATTACTTTTTATTTCGATCGCATGAAGCCCTTTTTTGTTTTAAGTCAAAATGTCAATGCGATTATGCTTGCCTATTTTATTATAAGTATACTATAGAAATTAACAACCGAAATGTAGACAGCGCTATAGTATTTATGGTTAAGGTAGCTATAAAACATAAGCACGCAGATTAAAAACTCGTTAGTTCCTTAATGTTTGGCATGAGTCTCTCCAACAGCCCATGTGGGCAGGGGCACTACACCTGTAAGCAGTAAACCATTCACCAATGTCAAAGATTGATGTCTCGTTATTATCAGAATAGATGTCCTGAAGGTGTTAATCACGTTGCGATCTTGGCCAGGTTCAATGTCTGCACGTTGGCACCGCTCGTCATACTACTCTAATAATTAGTTGACGAGTTTATTTTTGTTGGCTATTCATAACACCTCTATTGTGATAAATCACCGGAGTGTCAACATTCTTAGTGGAAAAACGTATTGCGTTCTAACGTTTTGCTTATCGAGGACTGTAATAGTGACAAATATGGTTTCATAAAGTTCAACATCATCACCAACCACACCTTTCTTTATCTCGCTACGGTACCACTCGTAAAGGTACCACTTGCTAAATCTTCTGTCTTAGTCCCGCGCTGATAAATAAATAAACCTGGGACCTGGACCTGGTTATGTCCTAAAACTGCATCCAGAACCACCGGAGGACGGGCAGCAGCGTCCTCTAAAAAAATATTTCGATTAATTTGATCTTGGTTTTAGTATTGCACTGTTAACATCGCTTACATTTGGTTACATAATAGTGATATTATTCTTATCTGTCGATCTGTTACAGCATAGATTTTTATGTACTTTCACATACAAACTACGTGAGTTGATTTTATCGTGTAACTATCAGATAAAAACCTTACAAAATCATGTAGTTTTAACGATCTAATCGAATATATAAGATGTCATTTAATTAAACAAGTTATTATCTTCTGATATTTAGAAAAGGGGCCTCTCTCGGTTATTTAGAAAGGGTCTTCTGATATTTACACATTATAGTTATATAGGTATCGATTATTAATATAATTTACAATTGTGTATTATAGTAAAAGAAGCTCAAGACATGAGAATCCCAGTAATTGTATACACTGCTGCCGTGGTGTTTATTTTTAGTCTCCACGTAAGTATTCCAATTTAAATCGCCGATAACTAATCTTTACAACAGTTGTAGTAGTTAGTAGTTCCCTTTGTAAAATAGGTACATAATAATACAAATTCATACAGCCATATACTTTTCATCACACTTGCTCGTAAAGTGGATCTTATTGCATCGGTTTTAGGCTCATAATCCAAGCTATTACACACGCGTGCTTTTTACTTTACATTACGGCACTTGTACTATAATAGGTATAACCCGGTAAAGGTAAGTTTGTACGTGATTGCAATTAGACGTATGTATACGAAGGACTCTTAATATAGCCGGGTAATACTTACAGTTTTTTTGTAATACCAACAAAGAGTTCTTATGCCGCTGAAGTAAATGTCAACCTGCGCGCGCATTGCTGGTTTGGGCGCCATTTTCCGCAAATGTGTGTTGATGTTTTCGCAGTGTGGTTGATTATTATCAAAAAAAAATTTGTTTTTTCCTCGCAAGTGTGACGAAAACAGTCGTATGGAACTCTTGTGCTATTAGTCATTACGCTCTCGGCTTCCTTATCGCGCTCGCCTGCGGCTCGCGCGCATAATACCGCCTCTAGTGTAATGACTAACATAGCACACTCGTATCATAATGTACTAATATGCACAAATGTTCACAACCTTTTACGGGAAGTAACTAGAAATTCGCTTTTATTCATCTTTTATGACACAAATTAGCAAGGATGTGACTTCCAATATGTTTATTTCATCAACTGAAATTACATTTTGTTAAAGTATTTTTATTTTACTCGCATTGTTGCAGGTTAAAATCCTCCAGGCGGTGATTTAAAAAAATATAGCTTTGCAAAAAAGTTCTACTTAATAGTATACGTGTATGTTTTTGTAACAGGAAGAAAAAGTGTCTGGGCAGGTTTTTTCACCTAGCATATACGGTGGAGGTCCTTTATCGTATGGAAATGCAGACAGCGATGATGACTTCGGCGTACTACTGGCCCTCCTGCTGCTAGCTACGAGGAACAGAGGCGGCAATAGTTGCTGCTGCAATCCCTGCAACAACGTCAGAACCGTCCCCGTGCCGTTCCCTATCCCCTTCCCAACAAACAACCCTATTATCCAGACAAGTTTCAAGGACAACGATGAGCCATCAAGCAATAGCGATCGCCCATCAGAAACCATAAACTTTAATACGGAGAACGAGCAGGAAACGACTAATGAGTCAACTGTTAAGAACAATCCCAAAAACACTGTGAAGTCGAGCAGTAATAGTGACTCTACAGCAAACAACAGACCTGGCAAAACCAATGAAGCAAAGAATAAAGATGATTAAAAAAAAGTGGATAATTAATAGGATTAAGAGGTTATTATTTATTGAGATTAGTTTTGCCTATACAATTTGGTTATTTTAAGCATTAGATGTAAGTAAATATTTAATAAATTTTTTATAATGAGTACTTTAGTTTGGAGTTACATTTTACCTATTTTTGAATAGTAATCAGGGTTTCGCTGTTTCATACGCTACATATCTTCTACTAATAATAGTAGGGAGTGTAAATAATATTTTTACGGCGAGCGTGCTTTTTTGAATCCAGTGCGAAGTGAGGGATTCTTTAGTAGAATCCTGAACGTAGCGAGGGATTCAAAGTATGGCGCCCGAGCCAAAAATATATTTTGGGCCCGAGTGATACACTCTACTTTTCATCACCCACTATGAGAAAATAAAAGGCGCCTCATATTTTATTCACTGTCACTTAAAGAACTCTTTCAAAACAAAACCATGAATTTCTAACAATCCGTGAAAATTAACGAAAACGCGGGCCGTAGTTCGCGCGTTTTTAATAAGATTGTTTTTATTCAGCTGGCGGCGCGACTATGGGCCGTCGTACCAGCCAGTCTTTATTCAAACAATATTTGCGTTCGATTTCTTTGGCGCTGAACAGTAAGATGTTCCAAAATCAAAAAGTGCGCGGCAAATATAATTGCGGCGCACTTATAAAGAGGTTTAAAAACTCATTACTGCCCGCTAAAAGATTGGTGCACTTAAAGGCGAACCAAGTCGATCGATCTTTTCGAATAGATGGGATAAAAAATATATAATATTATCGATATGCTTTGTCATTCTGAGATCAAAATTTGGAGTTGTGGATTCACCTTCTCACTAGAACAAAACAGCAAAGTGCAGTTTGGGGAAAAAATTCAACACATAAGTATCTCAAGAGTAACATTACAAATGCCCTTGTTTATTTTTTCATTTGTATTGTCGACTTATTTTTAATAAACGACATTTTGATAATAAAATAAGTCAACAATTAGGGTCTAGGGTGTCTCTATGCCCAACTTTATGTAGCTGTTACGGATTTTAGTCCATGGAAATAAATATACCTACTACGTATAATTCGTATTAATGTAGATGTTTTCTGTGGTACAAACAAACACAAATTATCCCATTTATAGGTACGTAATATACATATAATATATATGTTACAGACGAACATCCGTCTTAGTTATTTCTTTGGTTGAAAACACGATTAATTATACTTTCCTCGATAGAAAAAAATGCCGAAACAGTGCCTATTTTTATAATTTTTTCGGTTATATTATGTCCTAATTACAGCACATAGGCACATAAAAAAACATATACTAAAAGATAATAGTATTTTAGAGAACTTTATTTAGTTGAAAAATTATTAATTTCGATGATTTTCGAGTAATCTGAGAAAAACTAAAAAAATACGCACGAATCAGCGTAACCACCATATTTTTGCTCCGCTAAATGTGACCCTACCTGATACAGCTTTAGACTGATGATCGATCGCATTAAAAAAATTAGCTAGAAACGTGGTATATCCTGGCCTTAAGTGGCCTGGTGTACAGTGTGACAGAAGGAAAATGGAAGTACTATAAAACTAGATTCACTGTCAATGGTAGAGTTACAAGCCCATACAAATATCTACTGTCTTTGGCTTGACTAGTGGAAATCACATAGAAATATATATAAAAAATAAATAAATAAAAATTACACTATGTACAGAATATAACAAAAAAAATTACAGTTTGCAGTCTATGACAACGACTCTGTACGAGTAAATATGAATACGAATGTAATAACCTCAGAGCTTCTCGAAGAATGATACCTCGCATTTTTTATTCTGTCAAGCGATAAACGAATAAAGGCATACATTCTCTTTGTATTCACTCCCTCCTGCTAGGCACCTGTAGCAGGACAAGCATTCTGGTTGGCTGTAGCAGCGGTAACAGCGCTATGCGGGACAGCGACGGGCCCCTATAAACCCTACTCTACTACACCTCCGAGTTTAGAAAGGCGACGGGGATGGTGGCGAATCATTGACAGCCTGATAGCTCAGTTGGTAGCATGTCTGCCTTTAGAGCTGTAGGGAGTGGGTCCGATGTATGTGACGTACATCGATGTTTGTTCTGTGTCTGGGTGTAGTATGTCGTCGTCAGCCATAAAACGTACACTTCTGGACGAAGGCCTCCCTTAATAGAGGGGTGTTGCCATAACCCCCACGCTTGGCAGGCGGCTTGGGGATCGCAGAATGGTCACCACCGTTAACCAATAGGACGCTGCTGCCCGTCCTCCGGTGGGTCTGGTTGCAGTTTAAAGACATACCCAGGTCCATGTAGTATGTATATAAGTATATATTTACGAAAAAAAATTGTATATAAGTATTCTATCAGCTATCTGGTTTCCATAATACAAGCTTTGCTTAGTATGGGGCTAGATGGCGCTGTGTGTAATAAATGTCCCCCCAATATTTATTTGTTATTTATTTATTTATACTATAGAGCAGCGGTTCCTATCCTTTTCAACTTTGTTACCCATATGACCTGTCAATAAAACTGATTTTGCTCCCTCCGCGGGGTATAGAGTATAAACCTATACGCCGAGCGATATATTTATTCTTACCTCTGATATTGATTTTGGTCATCAGCCTGTACAAACACGCTTTTTACTAGAGATCAGAAGAGGCAATGACTGACAACATATCTTGTAAACAAGTACAATATTGATTATCGAGACTGAAGTATAAGTTAAGTTAAGTTAGTTAGTATAAGTTTTAACTTATACCAGCTACCTAATATTTTACCATTTATTATAAATCATGGAAAAATCAAGATTATTAAGATATTGAATATTATGAAGGTGACACTTTCATGGACGATAAGTTCATTAATTTACAACACATTTGCTCGAAAAATGCATTTACGAAGCCTGTAAGCGTCGTTCGAAAGTTGAACATTACGCACCATACAACGGAGCGTGCGGTAAAATAGGTACTCTCAGCTAAGTACCTAGTTTACCGCACACTTCCTTGTATAGCGCCGTGCGTAAACTTTACGGTATTTTTTTAATTTCCGTAATAATAATTTAAGAACTCCACCAAAGAGTTTCACATTGCGAGAATAAATAAACTGAATGATCGAACCTCCTTGGAAGCGCTTTTGCACAATACGTTTGTCTTACTTTAATACTAAACAGAATATGTGAAGAGAGAAATTCTCACCACTAATGTATTTTTTTTCTAATTTTCACCACGCGCATGTAGCGCCATTTGTTAATTAGCGCCATTTCATCTTTCCTCCTAGGAGGATTATAGCGTCGCACTTTATGTATTTGCCAGTGTCAAGTATTTATTTGTATCAAGTTTTTGATAATTTTCAAGTCTAATGAGTCTGAGTCACAAAGTGATGTCACACTTAGTAAGTCACAGTCAAGTCCAGTCATACTCTAGTAAAGTCGTGGCAACTTTACTACAAGTTTCTTCGGAAGTTTGGAAACAACACGAAAAGACACTCATAGAAACGTTTTAACGAAGACGAACTTTCGAACGAAGTTTTTTTTTCCCTCCTAGGAGGATTATGGCATCGCACATTGAGCATTTGCCAGTGTCAAGTAGGTATATAGTTGCGACTTTCCGTCCGAGATAATAAAAACAAAATAATAAAGTTTGCCTCATTATCTGTTGTAAGTACTTCTGTTATCTGTTTTCTCGCTAATGAGTTGTAAAACGTTGTATGGCACTCGTGCGGTATTGGTTTTTACAAACGAGTAACCGAATGTAAGCCCGAGACGAAGTCGAGGGCTTCCATAGTCACGAGTTCAAACGAGTTCACGAGTCAAAACCAACTTACCGCACTAGTATCATAAATAACTATTTCTCATCTCTGTGATTTTGACATTTTAGTCCTAGTTCTCCTCATTTTAGCTTTGCATGTTTTCGTCACTCCACCGCAACGAACAATCAATACGAGAGAGGGAGAGCCTAGATCCAAGATCTTCCAAGATCAAAACACTTTGCAAATGTGTTAGTGAAGAAAATAGTTGTGTAGATGTTCCCAGTATTGTAGCGACAAGTATTTATATTTTAATAAAAATAAATTATGAATGAATAGGTAGAAAATTATGTGCTATTCATGTAGCTAACGCAATTTTTTTCATTAGGTAAAGTTCATTTGTATCAGTACAATCACAAACAATAAATTGTGCACAGATATTGGTTCAGAACGTGACATGAAACCAAAATATAAGATAAGCATCTTTGACAATATGAAGATAACAAGCATAAAGATTATGCAAGATGTTACGATCAGATAACATTTTGTATATAATAAGTATATCAATCATATTATAAGAATTTTCGAAATGGCAATGGCCGTGGCCATATCTCCGGGGATATTGATATTTCTGTTACATTTACAGGTAACATTATTTATTTTGTGTATAAATCATTGTGTTATATTGCTAAATATGTAATATGTATAAAATAAAATTTTATTGTGTTTTCAGAATATATTAGCGGAACAATGTTTAAATAATGAAAACTATAAAAATTTGCCTGGAATACCACAGCAAAATTTTCAAAAATCGTCTTGTGGTTTGAATCAAGTTGCACAGAATGGGATAAATTATAATTCTCCCCAACAAAGAAACATGCAACAAATGCACTACCAACAAAATTCAAATAATCAGCAACTTCCTTTCACACAGCAAGCGAGCAATCAGCAACAATTGTTTTTACAACAAAGTAACGCTCAACCTGCGGATGCGATGAGCAATTCACAATTACTAAAGCAACCAAGCCAAGATCTAGCTGCTAACATTTTCTCCGCCTTATATAACATTAAACCATCATCTCAAAATCAACGAGATGCTCGCAATATTGTTAAAGGAAATTCGGCACGACAGATGAATTACGAAGCGCAGACTACATCTCAAAATCAACCCAATCCTACTCTAACAGAATCGGCTCCAATGAACAAACCCCAAAACAACCAACCACCTGTTACTAATGCTTACGCAGAATATTCACCGGTTCAACCCGCTTTTACTTTCAAATTTGTCCCTAATATTCCATTACAGCCAAACCAGCAAACGTGTGCTGTACCTATTCAAAAACCTTCAGCAAATGATCAGAATCAAGTCTATTCTATCCAAAGTCAACCTATAATAAACTCTGCAACAACTCAGCAGGCAGCAGTACAAAGTCCAATAGTAATGATTCCTGGTACTCCTACAAACGCCCTACAAAACCAGCCTGTATTTTTAACTTTTCAATCTCCTCAAGTTTCGACAGTCCAAAATCAACCAACGGTACCAACTCAAACAGATAACAAGCAGCCGATAATATATACGGTACAGACTCAACCATCAGCAGGATTCACAAATCAAAATCAGCAGATTTTAAGTCTTCCGAGCCAAAAACAAATTACAAATAATCCAATGGACAATCAGTCACTGATTTCTTACGTGATGTCGCAAATGCAAAATGCAAATACGCAAGGAAGCGGCAACATGCTCGCTTCTATTCTACCTACAATGTTAAACTCAAAATCAGAAAAATCTTCGAGCACGAAGGCACTTCTACCTCTAATATTTAACATGTTGAATGAAAAAAAGGGTTGCGGTGGATGTCCTCACTGTGGCTGTAACAACAATAATAACCAAAATAAACCAGAACCTATAGTAAACACGGGTTATTCAAATCAAATAAATTACAGTCAACAGAAACTGGCAGCTATTACAAAAAATACCGACGATCTGGATAAGAGTTTAGATTCTATTAGTAACGAAGCAAAACAAGAAATGCCAAAAGATGAAGTCAATAAAAACGGTGCTGACATTTCTGAAGAGGAAGCAAATGAAGAAGAAGAAGAATATGACGACGAATAAAGCTTAAAGTATACAGTTGACAAGAATACGAGTATTTATGTTAATAGAAACTAAGAATATATAATTGATAAGCAATAAAAATAAGTTATTCTCTCAAAATGAATTTTATTACTGTTGTAACCTTACTTAGATGATTATAATTGAGTTAAATACTTATACGGTTATAACTATATATCGTTATAACATCATAATGATAAAATGCGTAAGTAAGTATGAATTAATCAAATTTGATGACCTAGTTCTGAAGATGTTCTTTGGTACAATTTTTTAAACCGGGGAAAGTCTTAAAAATACATTTAATTTTAAAGATAACTATTTTCTACCGCATATAATCAGTTTCCTGTTCTGCTCTTACAGAGAATCATGTCCATCAGTTCACCATATCACAAAAGTTGGTTAATTATTTATTAGATGAGTTATTCGAGTCTAGTTAGCTCTGGTCATCCTGCGCCATGTGAGTAGGTACCTAATTCTGCCAATGTTTCTGTAAGCTAGCTTGGTAGATGATGAAATAAATCTATAAAATTAGAATACATCCAAGTTTTCAATATTAGCTTAAACAATAATACATTGTTGAATACACCTATTAGGTAGGTACGGGAAGATTGATTACTATAGGTGATATGCAGTAGTAGATATATCATGTTCCTATAATTACCCCTATGCTATATATACAGCTAGCATACAGAGTTCTAAGTGTCCTGACACTTGACTGTTTAGGAGGGTATTGGGATAATGAATAACATCATACGACTTAATCCTATAATTTGCCATTTTCATAGTCAGTATTGGACCAAGTGTTATTAGAATATAAATAGATAGTGCCCAATAAAGGATTCTAATTTTGGAATTCCTCTATAACTACTCATATCTACGCATTATCTAAATACATTTGGGTGAAACAATATTTAAAAGTACTTATCTTACAAAACGAGGATATTCGCTAAGTTTGCAAGTTGAAGTGGCAATGGGCAGGCCACATCGCTCGAAGAACTGACAACCGATGGGGAAGAAAGGCTCTTGAGTGGCGACCGCGAACCGGAAGAGGCAGGGTAGGAAGGCCACTAGGTGGACCGACGACATTGTAAAAGTCGCGGGCGACCGGTGGATGCAAATGGCAGGTTGTCGTACAGTGTGGCGGTCTAAGGGGGATGCCTTCGTTCAGCAGTGGACGTCTCCGGGCTGATGATGATGATCTTACAAATAACTTATAACTGTGCCTATCTGTACAAAACAAACCCTACAACATAATAATAAATACAAAACTTAAACCCCATGGTTGATGAAATAATATCCAGAATGCTAACCACGCTGGATAGCAATGCTAAGATTTTGGCTAAAATACACGCCAGCATTCCAGTCACCTGACACATCGAACATACATGGGTGGCTGCCCACCCAAGGGCCTAAAGTCTTGACCTCCAAACGGCACAAACATGTACGTTCTGTCAAGTACCCATATTTGTGCTGTTTGAGGTTTTCAGCATTAGAGGCGGCAGCGCCAGCGAGATCATTTTGTCCTATTTGATGCTACATGTGTCGACCCTAGCGGCACTAACGTGCCGCTTTAACCTTAACCTTTTTTTTTCGGGTAGGTGACACAAAACTGTAAACATTAACTTTAAATTGCTCTCTACAAAATATTGTTTTTATTCATTTAAAACTAAGTATTTCTGTTTATAAGTGTCATATTATTATCTAACTAGTGCCCATATAATCAATTCTGTATTAATTATCAACATCTATGCAATATATTGTGTAGTGCACCTACCTGCAGCTGGCATAACCTCTAAACTGTCTACAACTTGTAACCTCAAGATCACAAGATGGCTAATGTGCAGGATGTCTTGGACACCCAGAAGCAGATCGAGGAATCCCTGCTTGCTAAGATGGCTTGCTTTGAAAAGCAGTTAAAGTCCACCGCACCTGACAACACTTCTAACTTGGATAAGTTAAGTCAAGAGTTCATCGAGTTTAAAAAGTCAGTGTGGTCTATTTTATCACTTCTAAGGTCACTTATAGACTCACTTACCTTAAGAGTGGAAGATTTGGATACCCAAAGCCGCCGTAATGCATTACTGTTTAATGGCATTCAAGAAAACAGTGATGAGAAATGCTCGACTATTATCCTCGATATTCTTCATTCCAAAATGGGCTTGGCAGATATTCAAGTTGGTTCACTACTGTCCTGCCACCGCTTGGGGGGCAAGTCAGATAAGAGAAATAGACCTATTCTGGTCCGTTTTGCTGATATTGTCTATCGCAACTTAGTTTGGAGTGAAAAGAAAAAGTTGAAGTCTAGCTCGACTGTTCTTGGCGAATTTCTTACGAAAACAAAACAGGAAGTGTTTTTAACAGCTCGTAAACACTTTGGCGTTTCCCACTGCTGGACACAGGGTGGACAAGTCATCGTCAAATTGCCGAATAACGACCGCTGTAAGGTTTCGTCGTTGCAGGAGCTAGACGCACTGACGACCAAGTTTCCTTCACAAGTGATTACAACTAAAGCCGGTGCTGGTCCCAGTCCCAGGGCAGCCCCTATAGCGATGAAGCCTACGGCGAGCCCCGTTCCGGCGGTGGCTATCCCTGCACCTCTGGTTCGACTGCCTGCCGCGGTTGCTGCTAAGGCAAAGTTGGCGAAGTAATTCCAGATGAGGCGGTGTTTTTGATCATCATAAATAGTAAAAAAAACCTGTTGTAATATGCTATCCTATTGTACCTCACAATTTCTAAAAATAATTGTTTCTGATTTTGTTATTTATTTTTGTCTTTTGATCCATCTGTCAGTGTCAGAAGTGTCATAATCAAAACATTTTTTTTTCTTATTTTCTTTGCTTGGGCTTCGCACCACTCTTTTTTGCCAGCACAATTTTATTCCTGGTTCTTAATTTATGTTAAGCGATAACTATAGCTTATAAGCAGATGTCTATCCTGATACCTATAACCTAAACCTGCACCTATAGCTTATCTAACCAGCGTCTTTTTTTTTTTTTTTTTTTTTATTTTTTTTTTTTTTGTTTACCTATACACCTTGCCTGTTCAAATCATGTTCTATAGCCCGGGGAAAGTATTCAGTTCAATTAGTATATTCCATCTACGTTCTATAGATTATTACCGGCATTTCGTGGCAACTGACAACGCCTGATGGACAAACTATCATGTCTTTAATATACTCCATTCTTGTTAAATTTTTTAGTTATGTTTAATATCTTTTTCTGTTTTTTTTTAGCATGTTACTTATTAAATTTGTTTTTGCCAGTATGCAACAAAATGAAGTAATTGTTGATTGTTTATCAATTAGGCACAAATTGTGCAAAGTGTATTAGTCCCTATTTGTATAAGTATTATAATTTCATAATAAGTTAGTCAAGTATTTATATTATTTTATTCTTTATAATATTCTATTATTAGTAGGTATATAAGTATATAATATTTGTTATTCTATAATATTATGCCCTCGAGTGATGAATCTTTTATAACAGCTTCATCAGATAGCTCATCATATGCTAGCGCTGATGAGAATGTTCCAACAACTGCTAGTTTACTCAATGATGCGTTCTCTCCTTTTGCTAAGAACTTCAACATCTGCCACATTAATGCCCAAAGCATTAATGCACATTACAATGAAATTATAGATACCTTTTCTTCTGATTTTATTCACGCGGTGCTTGTTTCAGAAAGTTGGCTTAAACCCACAATGCAGTCCCACTTGTTTCCAATTCCTAAGAACATACTCATTCGCAACGATCGCGTTGGAAAGGGCGGTGGCGGGGTAGCAATATACTTAAAAAGTCACATTCCCTACAAAGTAGTTTTACAATCTCCGTCTGCCTACAGCCGGTCGTTGGAATATCTCTTCATAGAAATTAATTTAGGCACTAAGTTTCTTTTAGGTGTAGCGTACAGTCATAACGATAAAATCAACTACTTTCCTGACCTTGAACAAGCGTTAGATATATTATTATTAGATTATAACAAAATTATTTTAATGGGGGATTTTAATACATGCCTACTTAAAAATGATTCTCGCGCACATAAACTTAAGTCTCTAGTGGAATCTTCTAATCTAAAACTTATTCAGCTATCACCTACCCACCACACTCACACCTCAGATACTCTACTTGATTTGATAATTACTTCAGATGAAAATCTTTTCTCTACTTATGGCCAGACGGATGTCCCTGGAATCTCTCATCACGATCTAATATATGCATCGGTAAAAATTCGAACCCCTAAGCCTAGACCTATTGTTCTACTTCAAAGGAACTTTGCTCGTATGAACTGTGATAATCTTGACAAAGATGCTATGGCGTTGAACTGGATGAAAGTCAAAGATCTTCTCACTGTTGATGAAAAGACTGAATATCTTACGTCTGAAATCATCAATCTATTCGACCGTCACGCCCCCGTGCGCCCAGTCAAAATCAAACATAAAGCGTCCCCGTGGATTTCTGACATAATTCGAAAGGCCATGGCCAGGAGAAATCGAGCGTTCCGTAGATACAAACATGACAGATCAGAAGCAAATTGGGATGAATATAAGAGATTGAGGAACAGGTGCAACCTCCTATGTCGAAATGCTAAACGAGAGTTTATATCGGACCAAATAGAAGCTTCCTCCCCAGGTAACATTTGGAAATTTTTAAGATCTATCGGTATCGGTAAGCCTAAATCGCTCGAGTTCCAAATTCCGCTAGATTTAAATATTTTAAATAAACACTTTACCTCTTGTAATACTCTTGATACTACTAACAAACGTAGCACTTTAAAAGAAATTAATGATTTACCCCGTCCATCTTCTGACCACTTTGAATTTTCTCCTGTTAGTCAAGATAGTATTCATAAAATAATTCTCAACCTCAAGTCGAAAGCAACAGGTAGCGATGATGTTGGTCGCGTTATGCTAATGTTCATCCTGAAATATATTCTCCCAGCCCTTACACACTTAATTAACTTTTCCTTAGTGGCTGGGCAATTTCCAGACATGTGGCGCAAGGCTCATGTAATTCCACTTCCAAAAGTTCCGAATGCTCTACTACCTAATCAGTTTCGCCCTATATCTATACTGCCATTTCTTTCAAAGATCATTGAATCAGTAGTTCATAAGCAAGTAACAGAGTTTCTTACTAAAGCTGAACTTTTTAACTCGCGGCAATCAGGCTTCAGGTCTGGCCACAGCACTACTACGGCTTTGCTGAAGGTCACTGAAGATATGAGAGGTGCCATGGAAAATGGTGAAGTTACGGTCCTAGTTCTTATCGATTTCAGCAATGCTTTTAATGCAGTAGACCACGATTTACTCCTGGCTGTCCTTCGCCACCTGAATTTCTCTGAAGCTTCAATGAACTGGTTTTCTTCTTATCTTAAGGGACGTCGGCAGGCAATTCATACCAATCAGGCTTTGTCTCATTGGTGTGATCTGTTTGCGGGAGTCCCCCAGGGAGGAATTATATCCCCTTTGCTTTTTTCTTCATTTATAAATATGCTCTCCTCTCAATTATCTAGCAATTATCACTTTTATGCTGATGATCTTCAGTTGTATCAACACGCCAGTGTTCAGAACTTGGATGAAGCGATTCTCTCCCTTAACAATGACCTGGTCCGGCTTCAGTCATGGTCCAAGCGTTTCGGTATTCAGGTAAATCCCGAAAAATGCCAAGCTATAATTGTAGGAAGTTCTCGACGCCTTTCCATTATTGACCTAGTTACGTTGCCTCCGTTGAATTATAACAATATTATTATCCCGTTTTCCAACACAGTCAAAGATCTTGGCATAATTATTGACTCTAATCTGTCGTGGCAACCACAAATCAAAGAGGTTTCACGCAAGTTTTATGCATCCCTTCACTCTATTATTCGATTCAAAAATTTCTTACCAATGAACACAAAATTGACATTAGTTAACACTCTTCTTTTACCAATCATAGACTATGGAGACATCTGCTACCTAGATGTCACCGAGGAGTTATTAAATAGGCTGGAACGACTACTCAATACCTGCATTCGTTTCATTTTTAGCCTTCGCAAATATGATCATATATCTGAGTATCGGTCTAAGCTTAAGTGGCTAATGATCCGTGAAAGAAGAAACGCCAGGATTGTTAGCTTGGTATACTCTGTTCTTAACGACCCTCAATCTCCTTCTTATCTTAGAGTCTATTTTACGTTTCTTTCTGACTTACTCACCAACCCCATTCGATCTAGTAAGAAGCTTCTTCTTAGCACCCCTAGCCACTCTACCTCATTTGTTAGTGACTCGTTTCGTGTAGTTGCAGTGCGCCTATGGAATGAGCTCCCTATCCAAATTCGGCAAGCTCCGTCGAAACTAGTGTTTAAACGAGTTGTGCGTGAACATTATTTAAAATCAGCTCTAGTTTTGTAACCATTTGATCACTCGTATTTATTTATTTATTTATTGCATATATATTTGTTTTTCATATTATATATTGTATATATTTTTGGTTTATTTTATTATCTAATTAATTATTTGTATTTAATTTTATTTATTGGTCATTTAAATTTATAAGTATAGATATTTTTAGTTATTAGTTAATTGAAATGTAATTACTGTATTTGCTCTTAACTATAATTTATTTTGTGCGCCTACATCCCTATCTCTTTAACCGCGGGGATGACTGGTAGAAAATGCTTTAGCATTAAGTCCTCCTTTTGTACATTAATGTATTTATGTGTGCAATAAAGAATTAAATAAATAAATAACGTGTCGACACATACAGCGTCCCAGTAACTCTATATAATTATCGGGCATGCTATAACCAGTAATTTATACGTAATTATGACTATGAAAATTGCAAATATCTGTATTAGTACATTAATCATATATTTTTTTCTGGATATCATTATTGTGTTCATTTATACATGTACTAAGCCAGTGTATAAGCAGAGAAGAAATAATAGTAATTAGAACAGTATAAGCTTCATTTCATCCAATTAAGCCCTTACATAGTAATGGAAACAAACCCACGCACAAGGACAAGAACTCTTATTATAATAATAACTTCGAAACTGAAATAAATAAATTGTTAACATACAAAAATAATATGAACAAAAAATAATTATATCACCCTTAATCCTTTAGAAGTACTCGGTTGCCGACACGTGTTTCACCTCTGCACGAGGCATCCTCAGGACGTGTTGACTCCTCAAGCGCTTGGCCGCGTCGGCAACCGAGTACTTCTAAAGGATTAAGGGTGATATAATTATTTTTTGTTTATATTAGTTATTGATCATATTATTTTTGTATGTTAATAATTATTATCAATTTATTTGTTTCAGAAAAATATTACATTGAAACAGCTTAAAATCATTATTTGTTTTCAGAATTTATTAATAATTACTTTCAGGTTTAATAGATTTTTTGTTTCAGGTTTAATATTTTTTTTGTTTCAGGTTAGGTTCAATATCAATTTACGTTGATAATTACAGTATATTTTAGTTTGTCCTTTCATCCTATAAGTACTCGAAACGATATTACAGCGAAAAAACACTAGAAATTAACAGAAAAAACAATTTTGGTAACAATGGACTTCCGCAAAGTAGCGCCTGAATCAATCACAATTATATTTCGAAAGTTATTATAATCAGAGCCGTTGCTCCGATTATAATTTTCACTCATTTCATACATTGAAGGAGATTTTTATTACCTCTAACAAGCTAGACGCTTTTAATTACACGACTGCCCAAAAAAAGGAAGACTGTAATGTTTTTTTTAGAGTTGATGTACCTATGTATCTATATGTGTATGTGAGTTTTGCTTTATATAAGCTAAATGCCTAAACAGCTTTGGATGTATGGGGTCTCGTTAGAAGGATTCTATTCATCATCCCGAGTGACACAGGCTATAATTTTTTGGCAGGGCTGTCGTGTTTTTTTATTTTATTAAAGTGAACATAGTGGAATAAACTAAGTTTTCATGTTATTTATGATGTTCTATTGCTAACTCTAGAACGCTCTAACATTCTAGAAGGACGTCTCGTTGATGTGGTAAACATGACCAGAAACATATTAATAATAATTGATTTTCTACAATCGATATCAAACTGGACTACTAACTTAACTAATATGTGTTATTAATTAATTATTTGGGTAAAATAATAAATTATTATGAATGTAGGTGCGCTCGCATAAAATTTGCTGACTAACAATAATATATCTTTTTGTTTTTAAAATAATAGCAATCGTCAGTAGGTAGTTAATAGTGAAAAGATACCTGATATGAATAGATATAAACGCAATGAAATGGATTACAACGAAAATTACATAAGTTTTGAAATACTAGGTAATTATTATAAGTAAAACCCTAAGTACGTGACAAAAGAAGTAATTTGCAATGGAGTTACTCATTGATTCCTAATTTGATAACAATATTACAAATAACAGCAAGGTTTTCTTATAAAAGTAACGACAATACAAAGTTGCCGAAAGTTTTAAAAATGACGCCAAAGATATTGTGGCTCGGTTTCTTTGTCTTGGGCAGTTTTAATGTAAGTTTCGCATTGGTTGTATTTGCCAACTTCATCACAGTATTTACTTATTCATATTATTATTTAAAATTCGACTATAAGTATTACGATAATTATAGATGACAACGTCTATTATGACAGGATAGCGAAATATCGTAATATTTGATAATTATGGAGACTTTGAAGATTCAAATTAAACCCAGCAAATCCTTAAATTTTATTATTATTTAATACGCTACTTACCTAATACATGTAACTAAGTATATTGAGCAGTTTGCGTTGGGGTCAATGGAGAGAGAGAGAGAGCTAGATCCTCCAAGGGTCAATGATATGAAATATTTGAAATAATTTATTCATTGATAATTTGAATTGACAAGAGAAAAAATATTTATTTGCAGGTTTTAGTCCACGCCCAATTTCCTAATATGGGCCCTGGACTAGGATACAGTTATGGTCCCCAGCAGCCCATCATCGTAAAGAACAACGACGATGATGGCATGAAAAGCATTTTGCCTCTACTAATGGTTCTCCTCCTATCCGACGGTGGTTGTGGATGCGGTAACGGATGCTTTGGAGGCTCTGGCGGAGGCTGCGGTAACTGCGGAAGCTGCAACAACGGATGTGGCAACACTATTCCAATTCCCTACCCCATTCCCATACCATGCAACAATCCTGTAATATCAACATGTTAATTCTGTCTTGAAATAAAAAAAATATACTGGGAAAGTTAACAGCAATTTTTTATCTATAAAATAAATGTGATTTTATTGCCCAATTCATTACTGAGATTTAGAAAGCACGTGCAATCGGCTAGTGATGTGAGTATAGAAGAAATATAGCTCTTTAAAAGTTCATGCGATGTTATAATTAAGGCAATGAGTGAATGTAGCGTGGACACGTGCAAGAGTTGGTGATATTTTTAGTCATGAAAGGTCACCGTGATGTTCACGCAAACCTGCTCAATATGGTATTGCATAAAACACAACCTTCCAACGACTGCGATAGTAATATGTATATTGCTACATAAAATGGAAATTCTACCCTATCTCTTAGCACGACATTACGTGCCCTTAATGTAGCCTTGAAATACATTTACTTACATCACTGAATTACCCAGTAATCTAGATATTTTGAAATCCGAAACATATATAAGGGTCGCTGTGTTAAGGTTGAGTTCACTAGTGGACCTTTGAAATGGGTTTCTGGAAGTTAATATTTGCCTTCGTGGTCTTAGAAGTAAATACATTTTATCATGTCCTGTAAAACTTATGATTGTGTAATGTGTATGCTGTGTACAAATTACTTAACAATGTAAGTACTGGTTAATGGTTGTGAACGTCGATAAAAGATTAATTCGTCATTGTGATTTTTCAGGGCTGCTGTGTATTCAGTCAATACATTCAATCTCCAGGGGCGTGCTCATACGTATCCAGTTCACCATGTCCCGTCACGCCAACAGGTCAATTCGTGATCCCAGCCATTATCAAGCCCATCCTCCAGCCTGAACCTGTAGCCGTGCCCGCTCCGGCCGTACCCACCTATTCCAATTATCCAGCACTTGGAGCATCACCGCCACCATTCCTAGGAGGATTCCCGGCGCCATTTGGTGGAATGCCACCAATTATATTTGATGAAGATAACAAAAGTTCTGATAGTTTACTGTACATGCTCCTAATAGCGCTGGCTAGAAAAAATAAATTAGGAGGTTGCGGTTTTGGAGGCTTTGGGAATAGTTACGGATGTGGAGGATACGGAAACTGCGGAGGATGCGGCAACTGCTGTGGGTGCGGTAACAACGGTGGATGTGGCAGCTGCGGGGGATGCAATGGTGGATTTAGCAATGGATGCTGCGGTTGTTGTAGTAACAACTGTGGCTGCAATGGGTGTGGTTATAATAGTGGATGTGGCGTAAACAGCGGATGTTGTGGCTGCGGAGGTTTTAATGGAAATTGTTGCGGCAATGGGTGTACTTTCATTCCCTACCCTATTCCTGTTTCTTGCGGTTGCTGTTGCGACTGCTGCTGTCCAAATAATGATAATTCGTGTAATCAGACACCGGCAGTTAACCTCATCATAAAATCAGCTCCGGATGACTCTCCTCCGAGCACATAATTACGACAACGATTGATCAATGGTGTATGAAACTATTTAAAAACCAAAAATTAAAATATGTCTGAAAAATATTTAGTTTTATTTCAACTGAACATAACAGACCATGAAAACACATTATAAAAAGTCATACAATTTCGAAATATCTTACGTGTATTTTTTTATAATATTAATAGAAGCTACTATTTCACCCATTTACACCACAGAAAAGTGAAGGCCCTACCTTTACTTCTTTTTTAAGTGATTTACACATAGTCCCACAAAATAGATCGGCATAACTACCTATAGGGGTCCTAAGAATCGACATACTGATTTTTGTCCTTTTGTCATTAGTCATAAACTACTGTAGTCATAATGATACATGCACATAATTTTTTACCGACATATTTCTTTTTGCCCTTGTGTTTGTCGATCCTAATAGTAGTATGACATAATGGTTATACATCCTAAAATTAGTTTGTCATAAATAGTTACTAATATCGTTGTTCATAGAGTTATTGTACCTAAGACTGATTAGTGCTATTAAATTTTTTGGTTTAGTTTTTTTTTGTTACTTAGCTCAGTTAGTGGTGTAATGGAAAATAGAACATCTGAATGTACCTATATTAAAGCCCGGTGACAGATCTGACTCGGATAGGTTAGGCTAAGGTGGACGCGAAGCGTGTAGCGTGTATATAAAAAGCGCGGGAGCCGGAAGCTCAAGGGAGGTCCTGAGAGGAGTGAGCCATACGAGGCCGAGTGGAGCGAAGGGGGAGGTGGCGAGCGAAGCGACCCGGCGACCTCCGCAGCGAAGCGAAGGCCAAGCGTGGCGAAGGGACACTCAGGGGCGACTGCAAGAGCTTCTGGCAGGGTTCTAGCTTCTTCTAGCTTCTTCTTCTCTTCTAGCTAGAACCCAAAACCCTAATCAACCCAAACCCTAATCAACTCAAATTCGAGTCGAATTTGAGTTGATTAGGTTCGAAATGAGTGACAGATCCGACTCGGGTATCCTGACTCTAGTTACATCAAAGTAATAGTTCATTTAAAATAAAAAATACTGTTTTCAATTATTTTTTGACAGGGACCATTTAGGGGGGGGGGGGAAGGGGGTGGAATGTTGTATGGAAAGTTCTTTGTTTTTAAAGTTATAGTGATGAAAAATTGATATCTGGGTAGTTCATTCAAAGGGGGGAAGTTGGAAGGGGGGAGTGGGGAGTTGGTAGAGTCGGTAGAGTCGGTAGAGTCGGTAGAGTCAGGGGGAAAAATTGCTCGGTATGATTTAAAGTGGTGAATTTTAGGAGCGGGCCGAATTTCTTCCGTACGCGGACGAGGTCGCGGGCGACCTCTAGTAATTTATAATTTAATGGTCTAAATTCTAGTTATTATATTAGTAGGAAAATAATCTAATAAATATTTTTCTCAGTATATGCATAATTAATTTTATCCTCATAAGTTGTTTTATAATCAACTGTTATGTAATTTTGATAAACCACTGGAACAGTTTATTAACTATGGATTCTATTATGTTCCAAACTATCAAAAAGTAACGTATTCAGAACGTATCAGACTACCAGCACAAAAATCTTTACCTGTCAATATTTCATGACCTACTTATCCGTATCCCGACGCACTAATCTATTCTAGCAGTCCTACAATATCGTATGAAGGCTTTGAAGAAGCCAATGCTTTGAAATTGGCGTATCCGAATCAGCCAATTATAATTATCAATAATGGAGTTGACGATTATAGAGGAAATGACGACGACAGCAAATTTTGGAAGTCAGTTCGCAGAATTGCTTGCAATCATACTTGCAACACAAAGCTGGTAAAGTAAAAGGCTAAAAGGATCTGAGCTTGGAGCAGGGCTTAGTGCTGAAGTGTTTGCCGCAGCTATCCATCTGCAGCTGCACCTACTCACCTTTCATACCGTTCCCACCTACCATTATCTGATTTCCCAATAGGTGGATCACCAACAGATGTGCCTCTAACAAATAATAACAACGCTGATTCCGAATTTGAATGTAAAAATAAATGTATATTGACATTACCATTGTACTACCGAGTTTACGCAGTTCAGTTTCATTGGAAAGTCCCAAGAGACGAAATTATAACCAATACTAATAATGGTTACTCAGATAAAGATAATAATAAAGACTCTTTTTTGAGAGCAAGGCAAATAGCTAAACAATAAATTAAATTTTGAAATAAGGTGTAACTAATACGACTTTGAATATGTTTTTCAATCCTCTTGCTCAAAAAGTCCGTCGAAACTATAGTCGGAGATCTGACTTAATTCATAAGTTGAATTATGTTGTAGTTGAATAATTTATAAGTTAGAAACGTATGAATAAGTTTTTTCATAAAGGAAAAAAGGAGACCTACACGTAACAGGTAAATGGTGGAAGAAAGAAAGAAAGAAAGAGAAATAATTTATTTTTTATCATCATTAACGAAGAAGAAGATGATGATTATGATGAATCCGAAAGAACAAAACATTATAAGACAAGTATATCGGCAGATTATTCAAAAAAATTGGTGATGGGGCGCTACATACCGCGTGCGGCTCACACCGTGCCACTAATTAGATTTTTCGGACCAAGGTGTGAATGGACTAGGGTTTTTTGATACTTAGCCTTCTGACCGCGGTGCCAAGTGCCCAATATTTATTTCATTAAGAGTAGACAAGTTGGTCACTTCTCCATAGAAACGCGGTAGTATTACTGCTCCACTATGTAATTTTGTAGGTCCAAGACTAAGTATTATATTGATTAATCTCTTCATTATCTAGGATTGTAAATTATTACGAAAGTAAAAAGTTAATAAACATGAAAGTTATGAGCCAGGAAACATCTTGTATTTTAGCTCAATTTTAACGCCACATTGGACGTAAATAAATAACATAAGGAATACGAAAACTCTAAAATAATTTATCAAGCGGCATAGTTAAGTCCATAAACATTTCAAATAACTTAAGTTGGAATAAATTTACTCAGAGTTTATTCAACCACATTACTGCAGCCAAAGGTCGCCAAAAAAAATTTGCGCGCTCATTTATCTTTCTTTCCCTTTCCCACAGTTTGTTTGATGAAGAGAGCATGCTTTTTAGCCGCGCCCACCGATGAGTTCGAGCCGTCAACTTGTCGATCCTAAGTGACACTACTACCTGTTATAGACTAAAGACAACCTGGGATTTTGCTCTTGATCTTACTGGAACTCTTTTTGGAAAACAAATATTACAAATATAGATTCAAATTTAGTTGAATGATAATAAACAGAGACGTATAGAAATGTTATTAACAAATTTGTTGTACTCGTATGATGCAAAAGTTTGTGTGTATGATGTTACAGTTGTATGCCAGACAAAATGGCTGAGGGCTGGTCAGAATTGTCACAGAATTAATAATGATACGAGTAGATGTTTGTGTTCTAGACTCATCATCATCACTTCGGAGACGTCCACTGCTGAACGAAGGCCTCTCCCATAGACCGTCACACTGTACGACAACCTGCGATTTGAATGCACCGGTTGCCCGCGACTTTCACAATGTCGTCGGTCCACCTAGTGGGAGGCCTACCAACCCAGCGTCTTTCGGTATGTGGTCGCCACTCACGAACCTTTCTTGTGTTCTAGAATGGAGACCACAAATCAAACTTGGCAACATAAGACAATATAATAGATTGATTATGGTGATGATGTACGTTTATCTACACTTAAATTTTCAGCTAACAAGATGAAATCAGATCTAAACCATTCAGTAATTACTAATCTGAACACGTTAGCTATTGGCGAGCGAGTGATGGCTGGCATACATATATATGCGTCACGCTCGTGAACGGGTGCTGTTTGCGGGAGCTGGACTGCTCGCGGTATATACGCACCATAGATATAAGGAAGATCTCCTCTTGAATGCCATTGTGAGTAATTAATAACGTAATTGAATATTATATGACTGTTAATTTTAATAAAAAGCAAGGAACTTCATGTTTGTGGAGTGTAATAACAACAATTAAAAAAAAACACGTTAGCTACAAATTATTTTATTTAATAAGATATACGAATTTACAGACAAGGTAACCAACTAACCAACCAATGAACCTAAATGATTACTACTACTAATACTTCTTCATACATATTTATTTTGAGCATTGTAAAGACAATTATTGTGAGCCCTTCTATGTATCACAGTCCCGTAGATGCGAGCGAACAGCGATAAAGTTGAAATAGAACTGAAGACTAAATACAGAATTCACTAATACAGGAAATGGTGACGAAATCGGAAGGAAGACATTGTGATAATAGGCCACCTGTGTGTCTAGGATCTAAGAATATATGTTTCAGAAAACTTATCTCTCACTACGTGCTTTATTTGTCGCGTGACCAGAGTTTCGAAATAAGGATAATAAACAAGACAACAGATGCAGGTGTTGGATAAAATAATCAGTTTGTGTAAAGAGTATAAAAAGGAAGCGATCGAAATAAACAGGAAGTTGTACAAAATGGCATCAACCAAATCCACTGTTCTTGTGGCTGCGCTTCTTCTGGTGAACGTAAGTACCTGAATAGCTGTTAGCTATAAAAATGCCACTAAATAGATAATAACTAGTTTAGACATAGGAATGTTTATACTTGTTTGATAAATGTGTAATTAATACCACGACTCTGGAAATACTGCAAATTAACGTAGACTTTATTAGTATGGGAACTGTTGTATAATCTCACAGCTTTTATCTAATATTAAGAGGCATTCATTTATTTTCTGCCTGGGTAAATACTTCTAGAGCAATCTTTTGTTTTTATACAGTCTAGGTCTACTGTAGACATGTATCTGTCATTTCCTTTTATCAGCAACTAATTGCTAAGGAAAAAATTGTATGAAAATATTTGAAGGGTAATTTTTTTAATTTTTTTTAATATCTGCTGTTGTTTAATATACCTACGTACATCCTGTCGAGTACTTTGTCAATAATTATATTTTTCTAATGATTCAGAAGATTTTTTCTCGATTTCAGTATCGGTCCCTACACATATTCTGTGCAACTTAAAATACCAATAATAATAATAACAAAATAATAATAATAGTATTATAATAATATAATACCTTCTTTACAAAAACTTTGTATCGGTACTAGTTTTTAATGTTGTTTGCATTTTGTTTAATTTTTCAGGCTTTGTGGGTTCAAAGTACATACATCAGTTATCCTGGGTACGCAGCGTACGGCGGCTATCCAATCATCACTGAGCGGAGCGACAACCGTGCCTTAGACACCATCCTCCCCCTGCTGATATACGCTTGCACTGGTCAAGGTGGATCAAGCTGCGGTTCTGGTTACATATCCAATAGTGGTTGCGGCTGCGGTAACTGCGGCAACAATTGTGGCTGCAGCGGCAGTTGTGGCTGCAGCGGCAGTTGTGGCTGTAGCGGCAGTTGTGGCTGTAGCGGCAGTTGTGGCAGCAGCGGCTGTTGTGGCTGTAGCGGCAGTTGTGGCTGCAGCGGCAGTTCAGGCTGCAGCGGCAATTACGGCTGCACCAGTGGTTGCGGAGGCGGTTGTGGTTGCGGTGGATGCTAAACACGACTACATTTTACTAACGACCTGACTATTAAAATCGATTTGAAGAAAAAGTAAAAAGATATTGGCTACTGTGATTTTTTTTCATTTTAGTAACTATTAACACGATTCACGTAATAGGCGTAACACACCAAAGCTTGGGCCAATATGCAATTCTTTGCAATTTTTTTAGTGGAATGAAGCTAAGTAAGTAAGTAGTTAGCAGAAATACTTATTTTTGATGACGAAATGGGACTCTTCTAAACATGCCCGACTACGTTGGGGTATAGTCGAGTTATACAGGATGGCACCCACTAAAACCTCCCTGAGTTGCCTGCCTAGGTGATTGGTGGAACGTACCGGAGCCCTAGCAGGAAGGGAAAAGCGAGTGAATCGGTTTCATCTAGGCAAGCGTGCTCCATCGTAGACTGCATCTTCGTTTAACATCAGACGAGTTGGCAGTCAAACGCAATTTTAAACGCCTATTAATAATAATAACAAAAAATAGTACCTATCACAGACGTCCCATAGCCATTCACATAGTTATACCAACCCAGCATAAGATAAGATTGTAAAGATTGCTGAAAGCAGTTTATCAAAATAATAGAAACTTTGATTACATGCATAGACGAGGTATTGACACATGCAAGATATGCACGTACGAATTTTCTTACATAATTTTGAATGGATTTTAAAATGTCAAATAGGAAATACATAAAACCAGAATGTATGTATATCTAAACAATATTTGTTAAAAACCGCTGTAGAGCTTATTGTGACTGCATTTTGAACATTTTAAATAATTGTTTGCTAAATAATAATGAAGGCTGTATATTTATTAGCGTTAGTGCAAATAATGTGTGACGTAAGTACGGTAAAACATAATCTTATAATTAAATAAAGTCACGGCTAATTCATATGTAGGTAGCTATGTCGCGACTGCGTTGAATGGTACTATGAGATATTCTGCGACACTGGTGTGGTACTGGGCCCCGTATAAACAGTTTTGTGCAGTGAGTTTGAAACAGAGTGAACTTAAACACTATAATATGCTTCTTTTTTTTAATACAACCGACTTCAACTTCAAATACCTGGATGACATCTTCATTATTTTCTAGTAATTTGATTTAAAAACCAAACTACTGAACCGCTTTCGATAAAATTTATATGGGACCACCTCTGAAGTATTTATTATTATTATTATTATTATAGCCCTTTCTGCTGTGGCTTGTCAAATTATTGCTATTGAAATTGTTGAATGTCCGATATTTCCTATTTGATTATTTAAATGTCCAATATATTTATATTTTTGACATCGGCTATTCAGCTTTCTCTGGTTTATGTTTTTCCCCAGCTTGCCTTCCGGCATAGGCCTCTTCCTGGGACTTCCATTCCTTCCTTTTTTGTGTCAGTTGTTTCCAATTTGTTCCTGCTTCTTTTTTAATGTCATCCTCCCATCTTGCTTGCTGTCTTCCTTTGCTTCTTTTTCCCTCTCTTGGGTACCATTCTAATATGTCCCTATTCCATTTTCCTTGCTTATCCCTCAGCATATGACCAGCCCACCGCCACTTTTGTTGCTTTATTACATATGATACGTTTTTAGTCTTTGTCTTCTCTTTTATTTTCTTTAGGTTGACTTTATCTTGCAATTTTATGTTGAGTATACTTCTTTCCATGTTGTTTTGACATACTTGGATTTTCCCATAATTTTGTTTTGTTAGGGACCATGTGGGGCAGCCGTAGGATAGAACTGGAAGAATGCAGCTGTTAAATATTTTAATTTTGTTTTTGAGAGGAATTGATTTTTCTTTCAGAATCTCCTTCATTGACCAGAACCTGCGCCAAGAGTTTCCAATTCTTTCCTCAATTTCCTTATCCATCTGTTTCTCATTAGATATTATCTGGCCTAAATATTTATACTCATCCACATATTCGATCTGATTGTTTTCTACCATGATTGGTTCCTTTGTTTTATTGGTCATCAATTTAGTTTTGTTGGTATTCATACTCAGTCCAACTTTCCTGCTTTCTATAACTAGTTCTTGCAGCATTATCTGTAACGTTTCTGAATTGTTCGCTAGCAGTATTATATCATCTGCAAACCGTAGATGATTTAGCAAAGACCCATTTATATTTAAACCATATTTTTCCCAATCAAGTCTTCTAAATACACTCTCCAGAACTGCTGAGAATATCTTGGGAGACATTGGGTCTCCTTGACGGACACCTTTCTTTATTCCAAATGTTGGACCACTTCTTTCTAGTTGTATTTTGGATGTGCTGTTTGAGTATATATTTTTTATTATTCGGATATATTTAGTTGGGACACCTTGCTCTTGTAGAGATTCCCATATTAGTTGGTGTTTCAACGAATCAAATGCTTTGTTATAGTCTACAAACGCTAGATAGTAATCTCTGTTGTATTCTCTGTATTTTTCAATTAGTTGCCTTATTACAAATATATGATCTATTGTAGAGTAATTACTTCTGAACCCTGCTTGTTCTCTTGGCTGGTTCATTTCCAAGGTGCCTGACATACGTCTTAATATGACTTTGGAGAAGGTTTTATATAACGTTGATATCAGGCTGATAGGTCTGTAATTGTTAATTTGATCTCTATCTCCTTTCTTATGTAGTAGAACAATTGTAGTTTCGTTCCACTGGTTTGGTATGTCTTCTGAATCTAGAATAGCATTAAAAAGGTCAGTTATTGGCTGTATTATGGCTTCTGATGTAGCTTTGAGAAACTCATTTGATATTTTGTCATCTCCGGGGGCTTTTCTCATTTTCAGTGATGCAATTGCTGTTTCTACTTCGCATTGTAGAATCTTTGCTGTATCTTCTTCTACTGTCTCCCCTGAACTGCATATCACCTGATTTGCTTCATTTACATCATCGTTATCATCATATAAGTTTCGATAAAACTCTGTGGCTGTTTCCAGTATGTTAAAGCGTTTGGTAATAATATTACTCCTTTTATCTTTAATTGCAGGTATCCAGTTTTTGATTTCAGTTAGTTCTTTTGTAGCTTGTTTCAAACCGCCAGTTTTCTCTATACAGTCATTAATAATGTTTTTCCTAGAGTTTTCTCTAAATTTCCTGATGCTCGTACTTATAGATTTGCTTATTTTTGAAATATTTCTTCTATTATTCTTCCTATCAATTAGCATTTCTCTCCGTTGAGCAATTAATTTCTTTGCATCTGGTCCTATTTTGTCTTTCTTCTTGGTGGTTGGTATCAACTTATTATTAACTTTCTGTAGTTCTTTCTCTATGTGATTGTATTTTTCTTGGACGGTTGGTAATTTGTCCAATTCTTTTAGTGTCAGTTTTAGTTCTTCTATCCATATTTCTGGGAGTACAGGGAAAAAACTTGTTTGCTTTATTATATGTTTCCTTGTTTTTCTTGGATGTTGTGTGTAGATTTCCCCTCTAACAAACCGATGGTCAGTGTTAAAGTTGATGTTATTAAGTACATTAATATCTTTGAATATCCTCGGTCTATTGGTAAGTATAAAATCCCTTTCATCTGTGAAACCATTCGGAGATATCCAGGTCCACTTTTTGCTAACTTTCTTCTTAAAGTAGGTGTTCATTATTCGTAATTGGTGCTTTAGTGCAAACTCTATTAACCTTTCTCCGTTTTTGTTAGTTTTATTTCCCGAGCTGTATTCTCCTATGACCTTCGGGTATTTTTGACTTCCCTTCTCGAATGTACTATTAAAATCTCCCAAAAGTATGATATTTCTGTGGGATATTTCTAGGGCATGATCTAGATCTGAATAGAACTGGTCCTTATCTGAGCATGTGGCGCGTTCTGTTGGTGAATATGCCTGTATAATTGACCATTTTCCTTTATATCCAGGAAGCTGTATGTTTAATATTGCTACTCTTTCCGACAGGCCCAGAAATTCCTCTATAGCACTCCTAAGTTCTCTCTTTATCATAAAACCCACACCATATAAGCCTTTTGTCTCCCCTTTGAAGTACATTATATAGTCACCATGATCTTCTATTTTACAATCATTTCTTCTGACCTCGCTCAACCCTATTATGTCCCATTTGATTTTCTCCAAAGCATTTTCAAGTTCTACTAATGATTTATCTTCTCGTAATGTTCTTACATTGTAAGCTCCGATATAGAGAGCTTGTCTGTTATTATTATTTTGGTTTTTACAGGTTGTTTGTATTGTCCCAGGAAGGTAGTGGTCTAATTCCCCTCGATGACCAGTCGGCTTGGGGAATGTTTTCTCTTTTACTTTAATACTTTTGTCTTGCCGGTAGCCGATGTCTTTATTCAGTTTAAATAAGTGTTTTTCTCAGATGCTGCATACGATTTCGCTCTCATGTAAGCAAATGCATCCACCTTAGTAAGCTTATTTGGTGCACTAGCTGTTTTTGTGTCACTCGCATAGCGACCAGGGCTTGGTGTCCGAGGTGACTTTGTCATTGATCTTTTCCTTTTATCATTCCCTTTTTCCCTAATAATAAGTTTGTCCTGTCGTAAGTATGCATATTTCCCATTCTCTTGAGCCTCTTTCAACTGTGGTAACAATGACTTCCTTTTTTCTAAGACTTCTTTTGTAAAATCTTCTGTTATGTATATGTGTTCTGGTAGTTTCTTCTTATTTCTTAGTATTTCTATTTTCCTTGAGTAGGTTGTTAGCGCCACTACAACTGGTCTAGGTTTTTGGTTTTGTTGCTTGCGTCCTAGACGTTGAAATCTATCTATCTCACATGCACCTATTTTTACACTGGTGTGGGCAATAACTTCTATTATCATCGCCATTAACTCTTGTGGGTCATGTTCATGTTCTTCTAAGCCTTGGATTATTAGATTGTTTCTCTTTTGGTTTGATTCTAAGTTAGTAAATTTTATCTTCAAAGCTTCCACCTCGATTTTGAGTCGTTTGTTTTCGTTTATAACGGGGTCTATTTTTCGGTCCACCAACTCCATGATTTCATTCTTAACTTTTCTTGTTATGACTTCGGTCTGTTTTTCTAACTCTTCTTTGAACTTGTGGAATAATAATTCCATTTGCATAGAAATATTTTCCGACATTTTGATGAAATTTTTGAATTTAAAACAGACTAGATTATAAAGATCGTGTCAATTTTTCAACTGTAATGTAGGCACATCGCACTTTATCATCTATAACTTCAAAGTTAATGCACTATAAGGCTTAAATTGTCAAATCTGCTTTCGTATTTGTCAATGACAATCACAACAACCGTTAGCCGTTAACGCCGCAGGATAACCTCAAAAAATGTCGAATGTATTTCACTGAAAGAAGTTTTTATTTGTTCGTTTTGCACTATAACTACACTGTGGACACACATCGGGGTTTTCTCCCACTGTTCGTTAAATTTTCGCACTGGGTCTTAGCTTTAACTATTTTTTTGGCCAATTTTGCGTGAGAGCGCTATGATAACGCTGTTGACATATCGGCGACCGGAAACGGAATTATTACCTACCAAACAAAAAAAAACATCAAAATCAGTTCATAATTGGCGGAGTAATCGCGTAACACACATACAAAAAAAACATATAAAAACAGTCCAATTGAGAACCTCCTTTTTTGAAGTCGGTCAAAAAATACTATCCCAGGATGAGTGACAGGTGTGAATAATGCCGTCTCTTTTATACTCCACTATATCTGCACCCCGTGATTTTACCCGCGATTGTTGGGATAAAAGTAGCCTTTGCTTTATACCAAATTTCATCCAAATCCGTTCAACCGTTTCAGCATGAAGGAATAACAAACATACATACACACTCATACACCGACAAACTTTTTCGCATTTATAATATTAGTAGGATTCATGTAAAGCGCACATATTGACTGAGACATAATTTAAACTATATGAGAATGGTGACTTCACAATATGGGACATAAAAGTTAGCCACTACGGCGTTTTTTCTCTCATAAAAAACACATCCGTAACAAGTCAAAAAATGAGATCCATAATTTTTGAAGAGGGCAATTCTATTGCTATTTTTGTTCTTTGGGATTCGGCGAAAGTGTTTGGCACCAAACTTTTTATACGCGGCTAGTTCCACATCGCCGCTGTATAGTCTCATCTCTCTCATCATCGATATCATACGGTAATATGGGCACTAGGGATATTAGTTAATAAAGAAAACTTTTTACAGAATGTCTCCAGTTTCAAACCTAATTTTGCTATTCAGAAGCAATCGAAAAGTATATTTTCCAACAAAAAATACACCGAAACAATAACCCCAGCACGATACAAGGCAGGCAATCACATAAAATATGATATGATAAGTGCTACAGACAACTTTATACCGGAGCATTATTTTCCTGACGTAGAGTACCCAACAAACATTTTGGAGGCTTCGAAGCCATTTTACGTTAAAACGGGGGATAACGACGCATTACCCACTCCCTTTGCGGATGATGTAGTAACAAATTTCAATTCAGTCCTTAATAAGCCAGCGACGAGGAAAGTCAACCCAGAAATTTCGAAGGTCAACAAATTAAAAGCGTTTACTCCAAAAAGTATGGCATATAAAACAATAGGTCCAGAAAACAGGTATTTTAGTGTTGCCGGGAACTCGACGATAAAGGCTCAAGAAAACAATTTGGACGAAATAGTTTCTGAGAAACAACCTCTAGACTCAACTATAAATGAGCAAGAAATTATTCAACAACCAAAATCTACTGACAAAGAAAATATAATAAAGTCTCAAAATACGACTTTGCCTGTATCAGACTCACAAGACTACTATGCAGACACTATTTACGACGAGAATTATACGCCTGAAAATAATACAGATCTTAACGATGAAGTAGAAGTTTTCTACAGCGAAGAATTTTTGACTGATGTTAATTTAGAAAATAACAGTCCAGATGACGAAACGAACGTATCAGAAGATAAGGCTGTTGACAATAACTATAGTCCACAAAATTCTAGCACAGATGATACCGAAGGCCAAGTAAATCTTACCACTTCAGTGATATCTGATACTTGCTCTTCAAAACAGTGTCCTTTGCCAGTAGAGCAAAATAATACAAAACTGAATATTGTGCGGAAAACTGCTAAAAAGATCGGTTTAGGACCCGTTCAGAATGTTAAGCAAAGGAAATTCTTGAAACACATGAACAAAAGACCCTTCTAATGACGTATATATATATGATTTGGAAGGATATGATTTACGTAATTGCTAATTATAAGCCTGGACCTGGGTATGTCCCAAAACTGCATCCAGAACCACCGGAGGATGGGCAGCAGCGTCCTCTTAGTTAACGGTGGTAACACTCTGCGATCCCCAAGCCGCTTGCCAAGCGTGGAGATTATGGCATCTCCTCCCTGTTAAGGGAGAGGCCTTCGTCCAGCGTCCTTCTAGCTGATGAGTGAGAGTGAGTAAATGAATTATAATATAAAAAAAACTTTGTGCCCAAATAAATGATTATGATAATAGATTTTTTATTTTTTATACGTATTTATGATAAAAAAAATATATGATAAATGAGGTTTATTAATTCCCAAATGCTAACATTTTTACTAATATATTTACTATTATTTTTTATACTAGATACTCATATTCCCCTCCTTACCCTCCCTATGAAGGGCTCGCCCTTCCTGCCTTCGTCCAGCAGTGGACGTCTTCTAACTGATGAGTTAAACATGTTTTTACTTACCACAAAATTTGCTTTAGCTATATTATATGGCAGAAGTAAACAGTGCGATAGGTACCTGTAACAACATGAAATAGTAATTGTCAATAATGAATGGCTACTAAATTATTACATTTTTGTGGATAGAAGAAATGTTTGATCAAGTAACGGGTTAAACACGTATCACAGTTTCATGTTTTTTAAGGTATTTTTACCCAAACACGACTAAGCCTTATTTACTAACACGGTACTGTGTGATTATTCCAGTCTACCCGTCCTACTTTCTTTTGGCCTGTAAAAAATAACTGGCTAAACATATTATGTTATACACAGAAGGGTCCGAATTACCATAAATACATAAATAAAATGAATTTATTGTAGGTACTGTGCACACATGTATACGCAATATGTACATGTGAATAATATACTGCATACGGAACCCTACGTACTAGTCCAACTAGCACTTGACTGATCATGTCGTATTCCGTAGAGTAAACTATCTAACCAATTCGATCTATAAAATACATAAGACTAAGAAAGCAAATTAAAAATAATCTCACATTCAGTCGAATCGATTTTCTATCTCATACGTACCGTCATTTGCAATAGGCTCTTAGTACATTTTACACTTCGATAAACGACGCTCATAGAATCGGCACGATTCTCGGAAATTTGTAATGAAATAAAGCTATCGTAGTTTATAAATATTGAATCAGTTCGCTGAGAAAGAGTTACATCAGAATGGGGCTTCGAGAGAAGGTGGCACTGTTGCTGATAGCAGTTGTATTTCAGGTAAGCATGAAATTATAAATTTAAGTTAAATCATTAAATTAAATCAACTACTCGGTACTTTATTTCAAGCTTCGCAGGAACTTTATCTATATTGATTTTGGATAAAAAACAATTGCCTTTGCTTTTTATGTAGATTTGTGTTTTGACTTAAGACTTTGTGATACCTATAGTAAAAAATTCTGACAAACCTTTTTTTCCATGAACATAGTGTAGGTACTGCACAATAGATAAGAAAACCCAATAAATATAACTATGTGATTATCGACTTACCTTGTGACCTTTTAATGTTTTTAAGAAAGTTTCCATGTAACATTAAAGTTTCGTAAAAAATGTTAATGGTTTTCTACACTCGCAAAACGAAGAATTAACTAGTCAAAACAAAGGCTATTGATATGTATTGGTTGGTAGTGTGTATTTGGTTTTATTTTATGTATTAGTGCATCTTTCAGATAACAAGCACAAACTGTATGCCGCAATCTCTGAAGAAAAATCCATTCGAACGGTACGTAAGCGGTAGAAAAAATTTGCAGAACACATTGAATTCCAAAACGTCGTGTTGTGGTGTGAGTGATGCCAATGTACAAAGACAGGCTTTCACAAATCCGACCATTTACAAGACATTCAATTTCCCAGAAAATGATTTCCCATCGGACAGATCACACAGAAAAACACCTTTCTTTAATTCTGGTTCTGTTAGTCCTGTACAAACGTCATCAAATAAAATGTACGACCCAGTTTTATTAAACAAATTTAAAAAAGAAGCTAGGCGAAAAAGAAAAAGTAAAAAACAATTGAATGCAGATATGCCGATACAGACCCAGTTGAAGGACACACAACCGTTTTATATGGTCAAAGAACAGTCATTTCCAGAAGTAGAATATCCTAAGGCATCTATGGACACGTGGACACCGAAGTATTGGAATGCATATGATATGAACGAGCCTGTTACCTTACAAAATGGCTTTACACTTCCTAACACATTCGCAAAACCCCTAAGTGTACAACAAAATAATAAACTGCTGATGGCTGCTAAATTAAAAGAAAATAAAAACAACGGAGTGAACACTGTGAACCTAGGTGGTAACAAAAACAGCAAAATGATTGCACCAGTGAAAAACAAAACAACAATGAAAAATGACAACTTACCAAGTACAAGTAAGTCAGTACCAGGTCAACAAACACGACGTAAGAACAAGAAACGCGTAAAGGTATCTTCACGCAATAAACTAAATGCCAAGAAAAAGACGCAGACTAAATCCTTAAAGACACTTACAGGAACTGGTAAGTTGCTTGAAACTGAAACACCAGATTTAAATAAAAGCATTTTTACATTGTTATCTGAGAAAAGCATAAATTGCTCAAAGTCTATGTGTGAAGAGAATACGTCAAACAAAACCATATTTAACATTACTTCTACAAATGCTTCTCTTAATACTTTGACCAATGATGGGAAAGTGGATAAACTAAACATTTTCCAGTTAACATCGAATTTAAATGATCCTGGTAAGGCTGATACTTCGAAATTAACAAAATTTTGCACTTCCGATTTAAAAGACTTAGCTGAAAAAGTTTTGGCACAAATAGGCCCAATGCCAAAAGAACAGGAACTGCCGACAGAATTTTTAATACCTCACTTTTTCACACTTAAACAAATTGCATCTTATAGTGTGATACCTGAAAATACACTTAACTTACCATTGGTATCAAATTATGTGACTTCATCAAATAGTGCAAATGAGAAAATAGGCAATTACCCGTCAAAATCACATGTATCAGATTTAACTACTCTCTATAAATTGATCGACAGAATACTTAACCAAATAGGTTCACAGCAGAATGATTTTTCGGTTTCGCCCCTAGCCATAAGCACAAGCAAGTTACCAACAGAATATATTGTCTCTGATCCTTTTACAGACGCACCTGATAAATTCAATGTCATAGTTGCAACGACCCCAACTAATTATATCATACCTGACATATTCACAAAGGACTACAATAACACAGATGTAGTTATGAAACCAGCTTATAATTATTTAGTTAACTGTACAGCGATAGATTTGCTTGATTTCTGTCAGGTTCCCAATGAAGACCAATGTTCTATTCATAACCCACCAGAGTTGAATACTCTTAATAACGTTATTAATCTTATAGACATCTTATTAAATGGAAGTACTACGGAAAACTTTTCAGAGAAGACTGGATCGACACATCAAAATGATAGCTTCGAAAAAAAAACAGATACCGTACTGATTAACACTCCTTACGATTTTCCTGAAAGCAAGACAATAGAAAATGTACAACAATATTCCATAAAGCCTGATATGCCAAATAATGAAAAGTTGGATGACGACTCAGCCAATGATAAATTGGAAGAAACTCCAAAATATGAATCGATAAGTGATATGCCAGGTTATGATGATACATCGTCAAATATACCAGGTGATTGTACTTTGAGAGATACACCACATTATTTTACTTTGTCAGATCATCCAAATAATCCAACAGCTGAAGACACACCAGATAATGATAAATTAGAAGAATATACGCTGGGCAATGTGCCAGATCCCGGTGTTTCGTCAACTATGCCTGGTAATACATCAAAAGATCCTCCACAATACAATACACTGTCTGATATGGTAGGTAATACAACATCAGAAGAATCACCAGGTAATGATAAATTAGAAGAAACACCAAAATATGACACATTTTCTGATAGGTCAGTTAATGATACGTTAGTAGGTAAACCTGAATATTATTCTGTATCATCAGCTATGCCAGGTAATGGTACAATGGGACACAAGACACAATATGACACATTGTCAGATATGCCAGATAACGCAACATCGGATGACTTACCAGATGATAATAAATTGAAAGATTTACTAAAGTATAACACAGCGTCTGATAAACCTAATGATACATTAGCTGATGTGCCAGATTATTATGATCCATCGTCAGATATGCCAGGCAATGGAACATTGGGAAACACGCTACAATATGATACTTTTTCCTATTTGCCAAATAACGCATCATCGGACGACTTACTAAATGATGATAAATTGATAGAAATTCCAGAACATGTCACAGTGTCTGATGTGCCAGATGATAGCAATATATTAAATATTGTGCCAGAATATTATAATCCATCGTCAGATATGCCAGATAATGGGACATTGGGAGACACGCTACAATACGATACATTATCCGGTATGCCAGATAATGCAACATTGGAAGGCTTACTAAATGGTGATAAATTGAAAGAATCGCCAGAATATGACACAGTATCTGATATACCAAATGAATTAGTTAATGTGCGAGATTGTAATTATTCACTGTCAAATATGCCAGGTAATGGGACATTGAGGAACACGCTTCAATACGACACTTTGTCTGATTTTACAGATAACGCAACATCTGACAACTTCCTAAATAATGATAAATTGAAAAAAACGCCAAAATATGACACCGTTTCTGATATGCTCCATGATATATTAGATGATGTGCCAGATTATTATATTCCATCGTCAGATATTCCAGATAATGGAACATTGGGAGACACGCTACAATACGATGCATTGTCCGATATGCCAGATAATGCAACATCGGAAGACTTACTAAATGGTGATAAATTAAAAGAAATGCCAGAAAGTGATACAGTATCTGGCATACCAAATGAATTAGCTGATGTGTCAGATTATAATTATCCATCGTCACATATACCAGGCTATGGAATATTGGGAGACACGCTACAATACGATCCATTGTCCGATATGCCAAATAACGCAACATCGGAAGGCTTACTAAATGATGATAAATTGAAAGAAACGCCAGAATATGACACAGTATCTGATATATCAAATGAATTAGTTCATGTGCGAGATTGTAATTATCCATTGTCAGATATGCCAGGTAATGGGACATTGGGAAACATGCTTCAATACGACACTTTGTCTGATTTTACAGATAACGCAACATCGGACAACTTACTAAATAATGATAAATTGAAAAAAACGCCAAAATATGACACAGTTTCTGATATGCTACATGATATATTAGATGATGTGCCAGATTATTATATTCCATCGTCAGATATTCCAGATAATGGAACATTGGGAGACACGCTACAATACGATGCCTTGTCCGATATGCCAGATAATGCAACATCGGAAGACTTACTAAATGGTGATAAATTAAAAGAAATGCCAGAAAGTGATACAGTATATGGCATACCAAATGAATTAGCTGATGTGTCAGATTATAATTATCCATCGTCAGATATACCAGGCTATGGAATATTGGGAGACACGCTACAATACGATCCATTGTCCGATATGCCAAATAACGCAACATCGGAAGGCTTACTAAATGATGATAAATTGAAAGAAACGCCAGAACATGACACAGCATCTGATATGCCAAATGAATTAGCTGTAGTGCCAGATTATAATGATCCATTGTCAGATATGCCAGGCAATGGGATATTGGGAAACACTCTAAAATACGATACATTGTCCGGTATGCCAGATAACGCAATATTGGAAAGCTTACTAAATGGTGATAAATTGAAAAAAACGCCAGAATATGACACAGTATCTGATATATCAAATGAATTAGTTCATGTGCGAGATTGTAATTATCCATTGTCAGATATGCCAGGTAATGGGACATTGGGAAACACGCTTCAATACGACACTTTGTCTGATTTTACAGATAACGCCACATCGGACCACTTACTAAATAATGATAAACTTTTAAAAACGCCAAAATATGACATAGTTTCTGATATGCCACATTATATATTAGATGATGTGCCAGATTATTATATTCCATCGTCAGATATTCCAGATAATGGAACATTGGGAGACACGCTACAAAACGATGCATTGTCCGATATGCCAGATAATGCAACATCGGAAGGCTTACTAAATGGTGATAAATTGAAAGAAATGCCAGAAATTGATACAGTATCTGGCATACCAAATGAACTAGCTGATGTGTCAGATTATAATGATCCATCGTCACATATGCTAGGCAATGGAACATTGGGAGATACCCTACAACACGATCCATTGTCCGATATGCCTGATAACACAACATCGGAAGGCCTACTAAATGGTGATAAATTGAAAGAAATGCCAGAAAGTGATACAGTATCTGGCATACCAAATGAATTAGCTGATGTGTCAGATTATAATTATCCATCGTCACATATACCAGGCTATGGAATATTGGGAGACACGCTACAATACGATCCATTGTCCGATATGCCAAATAACGCAACATCGGAAGGCTTACTAAATGATGATAAATTGAAAGAAACGCCAGAATATGACACAGTATCTGATATATCAAATGAATTAGTTCATGTGCGAGATTGTAATTATCCATTGTCAGATATGCCAGGTAATGGGACATTGGGAAACATGCTTCAATACGACACTTTGTCTGATTTTACAGATAACGCAACATCGGACAACTTACTAAATAATAATAAATTGAAAAAAACGCCAAAATATGACACAGTTTCTGATATGCTACATGATATATTAGATGATGTGCCAGATTATTATATTCCATCGTCAGATATTCCAGATAATGGAACATTGGGAGACACGCTACAATACGATGCCTTGTCCGATATGCCAGATAATGCAACATCGGAAGACTTACTAAATGGTGATAAATTAAAAGAAATGCCAGAAAGTGATACAGTATATGGCATACCAAATGAATTAGCTGATGTGTCAGATTATAATTATCCATCGTCAGATATACCAGGCTATGGAATATTGGGAGACACGCTACAATACGATCCATTGTCCGATATGCCAAATAACGCAACATCGGAAGGCTTACTAAATGATGATAAATTGAAAGAAACGCCTGAACATGACACAGCATCTGATATGCCAAATGAATTAGCTGTAGTGCCAGATTATAATGATCCATTGTCAGATATGCCAGGCAATGGGATATTGGGAAACACTCTAAAATACGATACATTGTCCGGTATGCCAGATAACGCAATATTGGAAAGCTTACTAAATGGTGATAAATTGAAAAAAACGCCAGAATATGACACAGTATCTGATATATCAAATGAATTAGTTCATGTGCGAGATTGTAATTATCCATTGTCAGATATGCCAGGTAATGGGACATTGGGAAACACGCTTCAATACGACACTTTGTCTGATTTTACAGATAACGCCACATCGGACCACTTACTAAATAATGATAAACTTTTAAAAACGCCAAAATATGACATAGTTTCTGATATGCCACATTATATATTAGATGATGTGCCAGATTATTATATTCCATCGTCAGATATTCCAGATAATGGAACATTGGGAGACACGCTACAAAACGATGCATTGTCCGATATGCCAGATAATGCAACATCGGAAGGCTTACTAAATGGTGATAAATTGAAAGAAATGCCAGAAATTGATACAGTATCTGGCATACCAAATGAACTAGCTGATGTGTCAGATTATAATGATCCATCGTCACATATGCTAGGCAATGGAACATTGGGAGATACCCTACAACACGATCCATTGTCCGATATGCCTGATAACACAACATCGGAAGGCCTACTAAATGGTGATAAATTGAAAGAAATGCCAGAAAGTGATACAGTATCTGGCATACCAAATGAATTAGCTGATGTGTCAGATTATAATGATTCATCGTCACATGTGCCAGGCAATGGAACATTAGGAGACACCCTACAATACGATCCATTATCCGATATTCCAGATAACGCAACATTGGAAGGCTTACTAAATGGTGGTAAATTAGAAGAAACACCAGAATATGATACAGTATCTAACATATCAGACGACTTAGCTGATGCACCAGATTATAATTGTTCATCGTCAGATATGCCAGATAATAGGACATTCGGAGACACACTACAATACGATACGTTGTCCGATATATCAGATAATGCAACATCGAAAGGCTTAACAAACGGTGATAAACTGGAAGAAACACCAGAATTTGACACAGTATCTGATATACCAAAAGAATTAGTTAATGTGCCAGATTGTAATTATCTATTGTCAGATATGCCAGGTAATGGGACATTGGGAAACACGCTTGAATACGACACTTTGTCTGATTTTACAGATAACGCAACATCGGACAACTTACTAAATAATGATAAATTGAAAGAAATGCCAGAAAGTGATACAGTGTCTGGCATACCAAATGAATTAGCTGATGTGTCAGATTATAATGATCCATCGTCACATATGCCAGGCAATGGAACATTGAGAGACACCCTAAAACACGATCCATTGTCCGATATGCCTGATAACACAACATCGGAAGGCCTACTAAATGGTGATAAATTGAAAGAAATGCCAGAAAGTGATACAGTATCTGGCATACCAAATGAATTAGCTGATGTCTCAGATTATAATGATTCATCGTCACATGTGCCAGGCAATGGAACATTAGGAGACACCCTACAATACGATCCATCGTCCGATATGCCAGATAACGCAATATCGGAAGGCTTACTAAATGGTGGTAAATTAGAAGAAACACCAGAAAATGATACAGTATCTAACATATCAGACGACTTAGCTGATGCACCAGATTATAATTGTTCATCGTCAGATATACCAGACAATGGAACATTGGGAGACACCCTACAATACGATCCATTGTCCGATATGCCTGATAACGCAACATCGGAAGGCTTACTAAATGGTGATAAATTGAAAGAAACGCCAGAATATGACACAGCGCCTGACATGCTAAATGAATTAGCTGTAGTGCCAGATTATAATGATCCATCGTCAGATATGTCAGGCAATGGGATATTGGGAAACACTCTAACATACGATACATTGCCAGATAACGCAACATCGGAAGGCTTACTAAACGGTGATAAATTGGAAGAAACACCAGAATTTGACACAGTATCTGATATACCAAATGAATTAGTTAATGTGCCAGACTGTAATTATCCATTGTCAGTTATGCCAGGTAATGGGACATTGGGAAACACGCTTGAATACGACACTTTGTCTGATTTTACAGATAACGCAACATCGGACAACTTACTAAATAATGATAAATTGAAAAAAACGCCAAAATATAACACAGTTTCTGATATGCTACATGATATATTAGATGATGTACCAGATTATTATATTCCATCGTCAGAAATTCCAGATAATGGAACATTGGGAGACACGCTACAATACGATGCATTGTCCGATATGCCAGATAATGCAACATCAGAAGGCCTACTAAATAGTGATAAATTGAAAAAAATGCCAGAAACTGATACAGTATCTGGCATACCAAATGAATTAGCTGATGTGTCAGATTATAATGATTCATCGTCACATGTGCCAGGCAATGGAACATTAGGAGACACCCTACAATACGATCTATTGTCCGATATGCCAGATAACGCAACATTGGAAGGCTTACTAAATGGTGGTAAATTAGAAGAAACACCAGAGTATGATACAGTATCTAACATATCAGACGACTTAGCTGATTCACCAGATTATAATTGTTCATCGTCAGATATGCCAGATAATAGGACATTCGCAGACACACTACAATACGATATGTTGTCCGATATATCAGATAATGCAACATCGAAAGGCTTACCAAACGGTGATAAACTGGAAGAAACACCAGAATATGACACAGTATCTGACATATCAAACAAATTAGCTGATGTGCCAGATTATAATGATCCATCGTCACATATGCCAGGCAATGGAACATTGGGAGACACCCTACAATACGATCCATTGTCTGATATGCCTGATAACGCAACATCGGAAGGCTTACTAAATGGTGACAAATTGAAAGAAACGCCAGAATATGACACAGCGTCTGACATGCTAAATGAATTAGCTGTAGTGCCAGATTATAATGATCCATCGTCAGATATACCAGGCAATGGGATATTGGAAAACACTCTAACATACGATACATTGCCAGATAACGCAACATCGGAAGGCTTACTAAATGGCGATAAATTGAAAGAAACGCCAGAATATGACACAGCACCTGACATGCCAAATGAATTAGCTGTAGTGCCAGATTATAATGATCCATCGTCAGATATGCCAGGCAATGGTACATTGGGTAACATTCTAAAATACGATACTTTGTCCGGTTTGGCAGATAACGCAACATCGGAAGGCTTACTAAATGGTGGTAAATTGGAAGAAACACCAGAATATAACACAGTATCTGATATATCTGACGAAGACGAATTTGCTGATGCGCCAGATTATAATGATCCATCGTCACATATGCCAGGCAATGAAACATTGGGAGACACCCTACAATACGATCCATTGTCCGATATGCCAGATAATGCAACATCGGAAGGCTTACTAAATTGTGATAAATTGAAAGAAACGCCAGAATATGACACAGTACCTGACATGCCAAATGAATTAGCTGATGTGTCAGATTATAATGATCCATCGTCAGATATGCCAGATAATGGGACATTGGGAGACACACTACAATACGATACGTTTTCCGATATACCAGAAAACTCAGAATTGGAATGCTTACTAAATGGTGGTAAATTGGAAGAAACACTAGAATATGGCAAAGCATCTGACATGCCAAATAAATTAGCTGATGTGCCAGATTATAATGATCCATCGTCAGATATTCCAGATAACGGGACATTGGGAGACACACTACAATATTATGAAACGTCATCTGATACGTCAGATAATGCATTGGAAGACTCACCAGATAATGATATATCGAAAGAAACGCCAGATTATGACACAATATTAGATAAGCCAAATAGTGATACATTTGAAGAACTGTCAGAATATCACGGTGGTTGGTCAGAAATGCCTCGTAACGGTACATTGAGAGACACACTACATTATGGATCAATGTCCGATATGTCAGATAATACATCATCGGAAGACTTAGCAGATAATGATATTATATTGGATGACTTGCCAGAATATGATCATGGACTGCTAGACATGCCAGGTAAGGGTAAATCAGGAGACATGTTGCAATATGAAACATCTTTAAATATGCCAGGAAATTCAACATTAGAAGAATCGTCAAATAGTGAAAAATTAGAAGAAGAATATGACACATTATCTGATATACTAGATTATGAAATATTAGGAGAGAAAACAATTGGGACTAAATTAGAAACCCTGTCAGTTAGTGATATATCAGATACGCTAAACAATTTAGTATCGAAGGACTTGTTACAAAATGATATATTGTTAAAAATATCCGATCGTACACAAATTGAAGAACCGTTTTATAATTTTATTACATTGAATGAAACCCGAGAATATGACACATTATCTAATATGCCAGAAAATAAAATGATGTTATCTGATACAGCAGATCAAAAAACTGTTTACACCCCATACATTGTTACACTGGAAGAAAAGCCTGAGTACGAAAGATTGTTAAGTATAAAACATAATGATACATCAGAAGAAAATCCTGAATATGAATCATTGTCAAACATTAAACAGGTTAATATATTTACAGAAATGCCAGAAAATTATAAATTAGAAGATATGGCTAAACATTATACTCGTATATCGATAGATAATAAAAAAATTGAAGATATACCAGAAAACTCAATATTTAATATGCCTGCTAATTTTAATTTGTCAGATAATGAAACACCAACGGCTACAAACTTGAAAAACTCATCTGATATTCCTAATGCAAATACAGATCCAGAAGATGAAAATGGTATAAACACATTGCCAGATATGCCCGACACTGATATGAAACTAAACTTACTTGATATATCTGATACAGACATAATATCAGACATACTGGATACCAAGGTGGAGCAAGGTGAATCCTTTGTTGACAAATTATCTGACATGGAAACAGACAACAAAGTGCCTGCCGTACTTGACACTGTGAAACTAAACGTATCTAATATTGATGAGTTACTAGACTTTTTACTGGATTTTTTTAATGACTGACTTGAGTTCAAACATGGTTATATAAAACTGAAGCTCTATCATCTGACTCAACATCACACATTACTGATGCATCACCATCTACGCATACTGATATACTTATTAAGCATTGAAAATTCTACCACAACGCATAATTTCTAGCGTTGAATGTGGGATAAATAACTAACTGTAACTGTAACATTAGTAAAAAATATGTATAATATCTTACGATATTAGTTTAGATTAGTATTAGATTACATACCTAGGGAGTAAAAGTGATGAATGTCTCAGATCCCATGTATATTAACATTATTATTATTGACAAACATGAGATCTGAGGCTTCTTTACTTGCTCCCGTGTAGTGTATACAATTTTACGCTGCGGGGAAGAAGTGGTTACTTTCGTCCCTCAGGCATGTAATAGATAATTTAAGATTTAGTATTATTAATTTATTTTTTACTACAATAATAAAATATGGGGCCATGAAAGGTACCTAACCTAACCTACTTGTTTTATACAATGAATTCTTTGTTAACTAGTTTTTACGAGCGCTCTTTAGACACGGATTTATTAACCATCCAAGATAGAGTCTTTAGCCCATGCTTTGAGGATGAGTCCACAAAATATATTATTATATATATTTATAAATATAAAAGAGATTTTTATAAAAGAAGTTCTATTCAATATTTGAGCAGTTTGTTATAATATATTGGAAAGCTGCGAAGTACCAACACTTGGAGCAGAGAAACTGTGAAAGCCGCGAGGTCGCAGATCAACCATTCATACCCAAAGCACATAATTATCATAGTTGACTCTGATTTACGGATCAATCTCAGTAGATACAGGGGCCAGATCCACGATGGATGTAGTGAGATTTATTTATTTAATTATTTAATTCTTTATTGTACACATAAATACATTAATGTACAAAAGGAGGACTTAATGCTAAAGCAATGCTATGCTATAGATTTTATTTTCTCATTGGATATGTTTTCAATGATGTGGTAGAAAATGTATGTCATCATCATCATCAACAGCCGGAAGACGTCCACTGCTGGACGAAGGCCTCTCCCTTAAAGGGAGGTGTTGCCTTAATCCCAACGCTTGGCAGGCGGCTTGGGGATCGCAGAATGGTTACCACCGTTAACTGAGAGGACGCTGCTGCCCGTCCTCCGGTGGTTCTGGATGCAATTTTAGGACATACCCAGGTCCTCAGGTTAAAATGTATGTATGATGGATCAATTTTGATACGTTTTGATACGATGACGTGTTATTTGTGACTCGGCTCAGTCAGACAAATTACTGGTCACATTCATTTTTGACTGTCTTCTTACAATGACCATGTTATGCTGGTAATCGATGAGGCAGGGTTACCGAAAGTGTTTTCCCGGTCTATGAGTCAGTTACTAATTTCACTTAATGAGGTGAAGTGTTGCAGTCCTGGTTATTTCTCGCGATTGCGACTCTCTCTTTAACGTTATGGATGTTATAATTAGATTTTTATGTTCAACTAATGTTGATTTATACTAAAATTGCTTCTTTATTGATACATCTCGCCAAAAATGTACTCGATTCTAATTTTATTCTGAGAAGTTTCGAAGTCCCGGGACGTCCCGGGACTTTGATCGTGGGTGGTCTCGTGGGACTTTGAAAATTTCGAGTCTTCTCAAACCCTATCCAAGACGTACCTAATACAATTCACAAATGTTGAAGTAATAAGCGTTAAAAATACGAATCGAATTGAAACCTTCCTTTATATTACAGTCGGTTAAAAGTACTCATACAATTATAAAGAAGACGTTAAACGGTGGAAGATTAACTAAATCCTAGTATTTATCAAAGAAACCCCTCAATTAAACGATTAAAGAAATCGTACATAAAATGCAGACTTCGCTAGTCTACAGTAGCTATGCACAAATGCTAAGCTGTTCCTAATTCATTCTACAATCCTCTTAAACCGTGTTCTGCCAGGTCGAGCGGACGCCGTAGTTTCTAGGGTTTCTCGCCGTTGAACATGTCATTATCGCATTGCATACATGCAAAGAACAAGGATAATAATATTATACTTGTATCACAAGACAAAGTGTGTTTGTACTTGTGTTGTCTTGTATCTTGTGTTGTATTGTACTTGTAGACTCTTGTGTCTAAGCGTGCCATGAAGCTAGCATAGCAGCGCGTCAAGGGTTTATTTTTTATACGGTCAAGTGAGGAGACGAGCAAGACTTTCACCTGGTGGTAAGCGTCATGCATACCACTAATATAGCAATGCCAGAATTGTGAACTTGCGTATACAATCCTACGCCGGACTGTATAGCGCTCGTCACCCTGAGATTTATTAGATGTTAAATCTCTTACATGCCCTGTAATTTCTCTGGTAACATTGCCCTTCAACCCGGAACACGGTAATGCTTGCACACTACTGCTTGGCGGTTGAATAACTGGCAAAGACAAAGATTGGTCTACTCTCTTTGTAGTGTGGGAATGAGACAGTTGTATGCCTACATATTCTTGTTGCCTTGTCTTAGTTACGCACGACAAAAAAGTTGGGATGATTTTGTTGTTTACAAGGGAATTGAAGAGCAAGTTTCCATAGCTGCAGTATTGTTTTAGGTAATTGTCGCCTAAAATCTTCGAGTCAGCTTAACATTGACTACAATTAATATTATTGTTTATCGATAGCCCAATACACTTCGTATTCCCAAAATGTTTAATAAAATCTGGGGTCAACAACAGTCAAGTCCCGCGGAATTTTTAGTCGTAGAACAGGGTTTCCCAGCCTTTCTCTAGTGCGGACCCCTAGCGCCACCTTACCACGGCCCGCAACAATGCCGTTTACAATGGCAAAACTTCTTTATATCTGTTTTACTTAGATAGGTGTATAAATTGATATTTATTTTAATTTAAATCAATGTGATGGCTGGTCAAAACGCTCGGCTTCGCCATTAAAACTTTACAGGTGGACCCCCTGGGATAGAGCTCAGGGATACCCCTGGGGTTCCGCGGATCCCAGGTTGTGAAAATGTGTGAACTACAAATCATAATTATACCTACCTACTTATCCTCTAATAAGTAGGTATGATTATGGTTTCTTGAAAATATTATAAGTAATGGTTCTAAGCAAAGGTTTTTAGTCCTTTTGTAAGAAAATGGGTGTGGTATTTGTGCATTCTTCAATATACTATGATACTAAGGCGGTGTAAATTTTCGTCAACAATTCAACGTCCACATGTTTACATAAACAGAAGAACAAGATCGCTCACCAAACAGTCAGCTGCTATGAAACCGAAACTGTGACGCAAAAAGTCGTCGCTCCACAAACCGGTCTCATGGTTCGGCTCCGGTATTGAAGCTGGCGCGTTGGTGTGAGTGCAGGGACGACCTTGCGCGTGCGCTGGCGATGTATTACATCATAGCAGGCGGAGGCTGCGCCACAGGCGCGGGCGCCTCGCGTTCCGCTCCAGAGCGCGGGCGCAGCCACCTGGCTTGTAGGGTTGGCTCTACATTCGTAAGTCTTCCATTCGATTACAGCTGTAGGAATTCTGTATACTTAGTGCCAGGGATAGCTACTCTTCAATCAATCGACTTCACCAAATACTTTTTACCCCTTCGGCCGCGTACGAAACCGGAGCCTCGTAACCACTAACGGCAGAAGAAAAAATCTTCTTATAAATAGGAGCACCGGTTAAAGTTTAGTAATGGTGGTTAGAATTGCACCTTTCATTTTTCTATTACGCATTGTTATAGATATTTTGTTCAAGGCATGTGACATTTTGGCCTAGTTCATACAAGGAGGTATGGGAAATGGCCTAAGCCTTTAAATGTCAGTGTTTTTAAATTAAACCGAGAGAGAGAGAGAGCTATCCACTGAAGAGAGAAGTAAAAGTAGAGCCTTTATTTTTCTGTGAGCTATCCTCTAGCCTCAAGTGTTTAAAATACTTAAAAACCTCAAAATCTTTCAAGCCTACGCTACGGATGTAAGGGAAAATACGAAGGCCATAATGGCATTGTATAATATCTCAATAAGTTCTGTGTACCGCTACAATGGTCATGTGAAAGTATTATGTCTTACCATAAGAGTATAGTATTATTATTATCTTAACCATAAGGATACCGACTTATTTGTCTTATTACCTACAACTACAAGTCACAAAACAAAATATTTGTAGTAAAGCCGTTTTACAAGCGCTCTACAGGCAGCCCTAACACGCCCGTGCTCTACCGTCGTTCCACGAGACCGATTCCTTCCTATTATTATTGCCAGTTGTAGAGTTGCAGAACCCACTCCCTGCTATTATCGTGTCTCTATTCCTATAATTATGGATTTTAATGTTTACTAACCATTAAATTAACCACTTTTATAATTCTAGCACTAGCATTTCCTGGACTTCATGGCAATAGTTAGCTTTCTATAAAATAGCAATAGTTTTTATAATTCACGAGGTTTTTGCTAACATAGAACAATATTTGAAAGGTACACTCATGTATATTTTTTTTCAAGATAAGAATTACCAAGAAATTTTGTAGGTACCTACTGAAAAACCAAATGTGGGTACCTATAAATGCTATATGAGTAAAAACTTATAACCTATGTAACCAGAGAATAAGAAATTAAGACTTTTTTAAATATTATGATTACATAGAATTTAAGAACCTAGCAAAAAAGATTAAACTCTGTGTTTCTTGAAAATATTAGAGAAGTATATAATTTTATTGTTAATTCTACTCATGTAAAAACGTGTGAATACATAGAACAGACCAGTTTAGTCCAGTGGTTAGCAGAATAGCCGACTTTTAAACAATAACCACAACCTTACGTTTATAGTGTATCTAGTATCTAGTTTCAAACTCGCTATCGGGGAACAATGTTGAAACCTTGATTATTTTGTTTGTGGTTAAACCGGAAATGTTTTTGCAAATTATTATATAGTTGGCAAGTGTAGAAGTATTTCTATTTTTATTGAGAGACGCCACTAGCTATACTCGTAACACTTGCAGACTATAGATAAAATAAATGTATGTTCATTGTACTTTAAGTCCTCGAATCGCCCGGCAGCTATAAATCTCAATTGTGCTATCTAAATATTAATCTAACTCTCTGGGTGGATCTCATCCATCAAGCACGAGACGCGGCCCGATACGACGGACGCGACTCGCTTCACTAGCACCACCATCCTTTGTCCACTGCTAAAACTATAATGTACTCTTTTATTATGAAAACTGACGTTGTTTTGACACATTTTTGTTAGTGCTAAGCAGAACGCAGCTGCACGCGCGTCGGGCTCTGTATTCACTCTTTGAAAAAGGTCACCGGATGTGATCGAAACTATAGTCGGAGGATCCGATTTAATTAAACGTGAGTATTCCCGTATAAATAAAACGAAAATATATGTACTCTCATATACAATGCATTGATTGTCATAGATAACCTTTGTTAACTGAATATATGGATATTTAAGAACTTTATCTGCCATGGTCACAGGCACATAAAAGCGAAAGCCCTACTTTTTACTTCTCTTTTGTGGTCACAGTGGTCATAGGCTAGTAAACAATGTTTGCAAATTAATGTGGTGTATAAACAAGGGCAATGAAGTCAGTGAATCTGTTGTTTACCCATACTATGAAAGAAAGGCGATACGTATAGGTAAAGTAGGTAAAAAGTACGTACCTGCGTGCGTCTCGCAGGCCTTTGAGAATAATGACTGAATTACACGGGGCTTTATAACCAGGACCTGGGTATGTCCTAAAACTGCAACCAGACCCACCGGAGGGCGGGCAGCAGCATCCTCTTGGTTAACGGTGGTGAGCATTCTGCGATCCCCATGCCACCTGCCAAGCGTGGGGATTATGGCAACACCCCTCTATTAAGGGGGACGTTTTAGCAGTGGACGTTTTATGGCTAATGACGTGACGTGACGTTATACCCAATTAATACCTTTCGTGACATATTTGTGCTTAGTATAATAGGTAAGTGACAATGCAAGTGGATAGAACCCGATCCTATTTACTAAGCGACAAGTGACATATTATTAACCGATTAGTACTAATGGAAAGTACGAAGCCCGTGTTAACAAGGCATAAGTCTTAGTATTTTATATGACGCATTTTTAATCTGATATTTTTCTAGTAAAGTGAATTAATTATAACAAAAACAGCCATAAGATAGGTCAAATACAATGGCATAAAGACAATATTCTAAGACAATGTGACCCTTCAACCGAAAGGTTAGACTCACCATCGAGACTAAAATATTACAAGTAATCCGATGGCGAGACGATTTATACCTAAAACCCAACTAAGCAAATTATCATAAACGAAAATGGCTTTAATCCGTTAGCGTTTAGATAGACTCAATTTTGCCACAATATTCTACAGGCACAATATTCAATTAAAATTATTAACAATACAGAGTATTTTAATCTGTATCGTTAAATATCGTTAGACTACCTGAGTTGAATATTTATGACGTTTGAGAAACAAAATTTTAATTCATGATTGTCGTTGGGGTGGCTCTATGCAATGACGTGTAGTGACCTCCTTGTGTTGTGTATTACCGCTCTAAACAAAGTCGTTAAATAACCACTTATAACAAATCATAATTTTTTCGTATTACCTTAATAATTTGAATCTCATTAGAATTACCGTTTCCTTAATCACTGTTTATCACATCTATAGCTGACCCGGCGAACCTCGTACCGCCTATAAATGTTTTTTATTAATTAAACTACGTAGTAATGTTATCATTAATCACTACAAAACCGATCACAAAGGACGTATTTTTTGCTTAGAACCAAAACAGTGCAGAAATGCTAAATAAAATCATTTTATTTATTTAGTTATAAATTTACCACACAGATTTAATGTCTCCCACTAAGTTTAATATAAAATGTATGCATTAGATCAAAAAGATACCGGCTGAAAATAAAAATCAGCTGAATAAAACCTACTTGGTGAAAATAGTTGTAAGTTTTAAATGTTTGAGGAGAAGATGAATTAAACTTTGTTTTCATTAACTTGAGTTTTTATTTTGAGTAGGTATATTTTATCACGGTAGGTAGATTGGTAGTTGAAAGAAAAGTGATTACTCACCTTGCTATAGTGCACTCGTGTTACTTTAGTGCCCTCGCATGCGCTCAGACATCAACATAACAACAACAAATCAACAACTCGGTGCAACAAATGTATTTAATAATGTATTTTGTTTTGTGATTGTTTCTGTTGTTTTAATAGTTAAGTATTCTGCTATTCGGGGCGGAAAAAATATGGACTTGTCTTGTATCTAAGCTCATAAAAATCGCTCCAGGTGTTCTTGAGTTATAAACGGTCTTTTTTATATATGTATATTAGAAAGGAAAGAGGAAAGATATTAGGGGCATTACTTAAAATTCTTCCTAACATCATTTATCTTCAACAAATATCTCCATTTATATTTCAAATATCTATATTCCATTTATTGTTCTCCGAATATCTTCTATCTATCATTCCTTATATTTTTTAAATATCTTCTTTTATACTTAAAAATTGTGCGCAATATTAGCTAATGTCATTTAATTATGAGCAGCGTTTTAAGTAAGGCCGTATAATGTTCATCGATTTTTTAGTATCGGCAAAAAAGTAACAACATAAACCTATGGTATAACTTTTATGTCTTGCGAAACTCATATCTTGTTTTCACGAGCAATATTATGATCTTTTCGGTATCTGATAAAAATATCGTAAAGTAAACCGAGCTGAAGAATCTGAAAACATAAAATTCCTATGGATGCCGAATTTTCCAAGGTGTACACACCTGCTTTCGTAGTACCACAACAAAGTATTTATTATGTATCGGTTCATATATACACGTAGGTATGACTTGGCATAAAAGTCTTAAAATGGAAACTTTTTTATCTCCTGGCAATACTAGTTATTTAAAACACGTCATTGGGCGAACTCATCCAATCTTCGTCCTTCCTCGGAAGGTCTGCAGGGTTGCTTGCAATGCTTGTATTTTGAACTACTTGCAACAGTGGCACCCCTATCAATTTCTACTTTCTTACCAAATCGTGGTCGACTATCGTATTTTGAACTGATTATTCACATTTATAGGATTTAATGAATAAGTGCCTACTAAAATTATAAAAGCAATTAGCCTACCTATAATTATTATTTTAAAATATACGGCCTTACTTAAAAAACTTTTCAACCGTTAGTCACTGCTTAAGATGCTCTGCCATCTTCTCTCTGACGTGAAGTTGCAAAGGACAGAGAAGTTTAAGCAGTGACTAAGAGAATCGAGATTATTTTAGGTAATGTCATAAGAAAATTGTGATTTGACAAAGAAAGACAAAACAAATAACAAAAAAAATAAAACAAAAAGTTAGGGTTCCTGGATACGTATCAGTCACGAAACATCAGACCTCTGGAGTACAGGGGGCCTCTTGTTGAAAATGAAATTGATGATTTATAATTTACCTATCTATCTTGTGCTAAAGTTATATGGGAGAAAAAAGAACAAAAGATTATTTGAGGTTACAATGCGTTTACTATTTTGATAAGTCCTAATACAATATTAATATTAAAACGCTGATGGCGATAGTCCAATGGATGACGGCAACGAGAAAAATTGGGAAAATAAAATAAATGAAAGGAGGTTATCTGATGGATCCTTTGCTGATGGTGTCTTCTGCAGGATCATCCGATTCTCGAACGCTTCATGGAGCTCCTCCAGTGAAATGACATTGCCTTGTCTTCAAAGCTTCAAATGAGAATTTCGCTCGAGTTCCTTAGTTTGGTGACCGCATGGCGCGTCACAAAATAATTCTTGAAAGTTGGAGTTTTACGTCATCTCAGACGGAAATATGGACCTGGTGTCCCCTGCGGGATCGGCGTTGGCTCCCTCAGGTCATTCTCTTCTCAAAAAGATGTAAAAAAATCCAAAAGGTGATTCACCCCGTAACACGCGCAACGGCGGCTCCGACGTGAATGTCTATTTTTCAAAATGGTCTCCTCGATCTAGCTTCTCTTTCTCGCTTATGGAAGAATTCTTCGAGTGCGAGCGAGTCAGCGTATATGACGTCATGTCGTAATACGGCTTCCAACAGATAACCAAATATTTTGTATAAAGCTATCCGATAGATTCTAAATTTGAAACTAATTTTATTACTAGTTTACAATTCCAAAATAAATGCTTAAAAAATCCTAATTTGTTATTTAAATACAATTTTGATAATTAATTTCACACCAACATTTTATGTTGGTTTCTGATATATTTTATGGAGCAAAGCACAAGCCATCCTGTGCGCCAATTTGCAAAATGGGAGCTAATAAAATAAAGTAATAATATAATTTAAAGATTATATGACAATATCCCCCTTTTGAAACAAAAGACAGTTTACTGTCTGAACAGACGGGGTAGGCATGAAAAGAAACTTTTTGTTATAGGTTGGAATCCTGAAATATAGTGAGGTTGATACTTCAGCAAGCTTCTTACATTCCATCTAGCAAAATAAACTGTTTTTCCACTTTCATAAAATAAATCACTCACATTCTTTCATACATAGGTACCTATAAGGAATTCAAATAATATTCACACTGCCTAGTTCTTACAAAATCACCACTCACACCTTTAAACTTACATCGAACTTCATAAATCTCCTTGCATCTCATAGTTAAATTGAGCTATTCTGACATACTTGCTTCTCTTTTCATAATCCTCATGACTCCATACATAACATGATGGTATAGGATATACCTATAGAAATAACACATTGTGTAATAAAACAAAAGTAGTATATAGCAAGTAGCTTAAAAGGTAACTGTTAATATAAATATCCATTCACTCTTATGTAGGTGCGGACAAAACTTATCTGAAAAACAATGATATCTAAATGGTTTTAAACGGTAAGTAAATATGTGTTAGTATGTTTGTAATTCTTATAATAATCTATACCCTACAGTTTGGGTTTTCTAGTAATGACCTAATTCTATGAGAATAAAGTCTCACTATTGTCTAATAGTATGAAGTGAAAACTTCTAATGTTTAAAGTAAATATCTATCGTTGTAAACATTAGATAAACTAAGTATAAGCTTTAATTAAGTACAGGTAAATCTTAATTATTTAAACCTAAGTTAAATCTACGCAGTGAATCCGTGCACTAGATGCTGCTAACTATAATTAAAGACTAATTGTTAATCTTAGAAGGTTCACAGACAACCTTTGGTATCTACAAGACAAAAAGGTAAGTTTGGTATGTATGTATGTATGTAGATCTACTAAATATTGCTAGCATGTCCGAGTGTTTTAACTCAGCCATAAGAAAACATTTTAAGTCATACTAGGTATAAACTTGTCGTTAGTCAAATCCGGTATGTATGTTAGCATGTAACAAAAAGACTAGAACTAAATCGTTCCCAAATAATTAGCTAATAAGCTATAGTTAATGGTAGGTTGCCTTTAAATAGGATCCTCCAGAAAATTGCCCAATATGTAGGCTAAGAACTAATAAGCACACGAAAATATGCATTATTGAACGTTTGGTTTATAGTTGGTAATGTAAAAATAATTACTCCTACTTAACCTTAAAATTATTGCATCACAGACTTGGTTTTAACAAAAATTACCAAGTCTCAAAACACAAAAAAATGGTATTAACCTTAAAAAATTGCTTCACAGACTTGGTTTTAACAAAAATTACCAAGTCTCAAAACACAAAAAAATGGTATTAAATATACTGCTTTTGCTTTATATAGCAATGGATACTTGTCCAAAACAAAACAACAGCTTTGAATACTGTTATTAAGTTAATTCAAAGTAAGTATTTAAGTCTTTCCCTGAATGTAGGTCAACACTTTGTTAATACTTGAAACTTGTCTTTGAGACAGAAAAAGAATCGTCTTTTCTATACAAATTGGAAATCAAAATAAGTAAATTCTTGTATAAATAACGCTTAAGTAGTTCAATGTCTGAATAGAAGTCATACTTAGTCTGAGTATAGACCATATAGTATGTCATTTTACCTACATGAACTTGTTGGTTTACAAGGAAAATTGCAATGTTTAAATTCTAAACTTGTTTGTAAAGAAAAAAATATTGATTTTATGATTTTATCAATATTATTTATGGATTTACAGTATCCTAAAGTATCCGTAGAAATAATAATGTGGGTAAAAACGCAAACTTAAAACTTATGTGTTTCTTTTTTACTTTTGAGAATTTTGGTTGTGAACATACGGTTTTCATTTTAATTTGAATAATACTGAACCGATAGCCAAAATTGTGTATCTATAGGTAGCTAGATATGCGTAGGTACGATAAATCAAAAATAATTGTCTGTAACTACAATTTTGAAAAAGTTATAAGCGCCGCCATATGTGTGTTTACATACTGCATTGCTTTGAATAAATAAATATTGTTTTTGTTTATATTTCAAAAACTATTGATCTGAATTTTGCAATAAAAGTATACATTGACTTCTGTTAGCGTCTACTATGGGTAGTAAACAAAATACTTTATTAAAAAATTTGAGAAGAGAGTGGGTAACGAATGGCGAACTGATCTGTAAAATTTCAGAGCAGTGCCTTCTAACAACTCTGAAAAACCTCTCAACAGTACACTTTCACACACATCTCTTGCTAACTTAATTTCGTTCACTCGATTCAAAAATTCAACAACACACGTATCACCACTATACTTCAGTCCCCAGGACTTCAAATTGGAGTTGTAACTGTTATTAATTGCATATGTTACCTGGGTGACTGGTACATGACTGTTTTGTGTCGAGTGCCTTTGTTTCATAAATGGAATATACTTGTCACCGTCTGTGGCTGGATCTATAACACTAGTGCTAGGATTTGTGTGGATATTTTTGCATAATGGCGACTGGATTGTTCCTTGAGCCATCCTCACATCGGTATTGACATAATTCATTTCTTCTGAATCTGAAACAGGTATATCTATTAAGCTCTGTGAATTTTGGAGTTCTGGTTGAGGTGAATCTGACGTTTGCTCCGCTGTTAACTTACGGTCAACAGACGGTGTACTATACATCTTTACAAGAAAAATTGTTACACAAATTCAATAACACAATTGTGAAAATACCTACTTCTACAGTAGATTAAATTGTAATCTTTTGTTTATAAATTCCAACATACACCTTTGCACAAGATAAAATTGGTTTGTTTTTTAAGTTAAATTCTAAGTAAATAATTGTTCGGGCGCCATTTGTCATAAGAAAATTGTGATTTGACAAAGAAAGACAAAACAAATAACAAAAAAAATAAAACAAAAAGTTAGGGTTCCTGGATACGTATCAGTCACGAAACATCAGACCTCTGGAGTACAGGGGGCCTCTTGTTGAAAATGAAATTGATGATTTATAATTTACCTATCTATCTTGTGCTAAAGTTATATGGGAGAAAAAAGAACAAAAGATTATTTGAGGTTACAATGCGTTTACTATTTTGATAAGTCCTAATACAATATTAATATTAAAACGCTGATGGCGATAGTCCAATGGATGACGGCAACGAGAAAAATTGGGAAAATAAAATAAATGAAAGGAGGTTATCTGATGGATCCTTTGCTGATGGTGTCTTCTGCAGGATCATCCGATTCTCGAACGCTTCATGGAGCTCCTCCAGTGAAATGACATTGCCTTGTCTTCAAAGCTTCAAATGAGAATTTCGCTCGAGTTCCTTAGTTTGGTGACCGCATGGCGCGTCACAAAATAATTCTTGAAAGTTGGAGTTTTACGTCATCTCAGACGGAAATATGGACCTGGTGTCCCCTGCGGGATCGGCGTTGGCTCCCTCAGGTCATTCTCTTCTCAAAAAGATGTAAAAAAATCCAAAAGGTGATTCACCCCGTAACACGCGCAACGGCGGCTCCGACGTGAATGTCTATTTTTCAAAATGGTCTCCTCGATCTAGCTTCTCTTTCTCGCTTATGGAAGAATTCTTCGAGTGCGAGCGAGTCAGCGTATATGACGTCATGTCGTAATACGGCTTCCAACAGATAACCAAATATTTTGTATAAAGCTATCCGATAGATTCTAAATTTGAAACTAATTTTATTACTAGTTTACAATTCCAAAATAAATGCTTAAAAAATCCTAATTTGTTATTTAAATACAATTTTGATAATTAATTTCACACCAACATTTTATGTTGGTTTCTGATATATTTTATGGAGCAAAGCACAAGCCATCCTGTGCGCCAATTTGCAAAATGGGAGCTAATAAAATAAAGTAATAATATAATTTAAAGATTATATGACAGTAAGGCTGATAATTTTTCATTTATAATAGAGAATAGTCATATTCTCTTTAAACTAGTTTTGGTCTTTTTTAATCTTAGTTGGGTCTTTTTTAGTATCCACACGTTCATAATAAACAATCGATTACCTGCCTACATCATCGATGTTACCAACAATGACTAGATAGTAAATTGTCTTCTCGTTACTAGATTTTAATTTTACCAGTGTGTTAGCAATAGTGTAATATTTTAGGTTTATGGAGTAACATAGGCGGTTGGGTGGATTGGCAAGCTTCCCAGTGGAGTGGAGAGTAATGTTTGTGAATTCAATGTTTTGGTGACCCGGTGGATTCCACCGAATTACCGATGGAGCAAGATATCATACGGATAGACGTCATCCCTGTTCTACTGAGCTACTTAATCTTATACTTATTTACAATCTAACTAATCTATAAGTTGCAGTCCCGAACCATTCACTGAATAACTTTAATAGTTCTGGAATTGTACGTACACTTTACTGGAATAGGAAATATGCATGAGTTTCTATTATTAAAAATAATAAGATAAGTGGAGAGTTTAACTGAAACTGAACTGACAGTTTACATCGAAAAATAAATAGAAATCGGCTGGTAAAGTTCTGAAATATAAGCGTTCAAAGCACAGAACAGCGAAAGCCAAAGATGAAATGATGAGATGATTCTTAGATGTTCAAAGTATTTGGGAGGGAGTCATATGTCATGTCCCTTTCTAGCAATTTGGAATCGTGTACTTTGACGTCATTAGCCACTATAGTGTCCAAGGTGACGAACTCGTATCTCCACTGACCACCACAAAAGACATCCACTGGTGGACATAGGCCTCCCCCATCAATCTCCGAAAGAACCGGTTGGATGCAGCCTGCATACAACGTTGACGATTTAATGACACCACAGAAAAACGTTGTATGCATTCAATGTACCTTATGCTTGACAGGAGGGATAGGTTACAGGAGTACTCAAAATATTATTTTAATATATCTCCTGAAAAATACTGACGTCTCCCCTAGGGAGAAACCCAGGGGAGACACGAGACCGTCACCAAACTAAAATGTTTATAACTTCGTTATTTGTGCACTAATAAAAAAATATTCGACGATTTGTTTTGTTGTAAGTCAGCTTTTTTGTGAGCCAATAATAAAACATGCATATTTCCTTTTCTTACTTTCAAGAGTGTTGTCGTTGTCGCGTGTGAGTACAAACTTACTATTCAAGTGGATACGAGTAATTTGTCAATTTATAAAGTACACAACAATAGTTAATAGTCCAGTATTGTCGATGTTATCGGTCATTCTCTAATCCTAATCTTCGTGGGAGTAAGAATCTAATAAGGGCAAGTCGTTCCCACCGTAGATCGAGGTCCTGATACCATAATAGTGGCCCTATTGCTCCAATTTAAGCAATTGGCTAGAAACGCTCCGCGGCCTCTTTCACTGTTCCTTCCGCAATAAGATTCAAATGTATGACATATACCGTGTGTAAGGGAATCGATCCTGAAAACGAAGACAAGAGATAGTACTGATGATATCTAATCATATCACACTAATATTATAAATACGAAAGTTTGTCGGTATGTGTGTCAAACAAAGACTATAAACCCTGTTGACTGATCGTCCGACTTCCCCTCAAACGAAAATGAGTAGTTTAAAAACCACTGCTAACTACTGCGAGTATGTCAGAATTTCATTGAATTTCTTACCTCATATTGCGTCATCCCAGTGATTGGCCAATCGCAAGCATAAAATGCTACCTCGCCCCCTGCCCGCAAAACGGTGAGTCGTGTTTGTAGGAGAAATTATATTCACAAGCTATCAACAGGCTATTATGATCTGTGTCAAAGGATCACCCGCTTGGCTAATCTAAAGATTGCCTGAAAATGTCATCAAAATCACTCTAGTTTTGGAGTTAATGGGGAAACATACATACACAAACAGACTATTATATATTAAAAGAAGAACATTTCAGGCATTGTCCTTAATGGGCGGTTACTTGAAAGCCAATAAAAAAAATTGTTTGGCGTTTACGAGACATGATTCTGAATCACTACCTAGTTTGTGGTTCTGAAAACTTTTAATGAATAAATCAAGATAAAAAGGTTAAAAAATAATTAAAAGCTTATTTAATTTACATTAGGAGAGGTATTCACCACTCAGTTGGAGAGATTACCGTTCGGATTCACATTCTCCGTCTCTGTCATCCGGAATGTAGAGGACTGGGACGGATAATGTGGCTCCGAGCGGAGGCCTTACGATTTATGTATTTGTATGTCTACAAACACAGTAAAAAATGTAACTTATGAAAACAACTTACATCACTACAATATATCAAAAAGAAATTCTAGTTCAGCGTTCCTGAAAAATGTACTCGACACGAAATAAATTGCTGAAAAGATTTATTATCAACTTTGGTAGGTTTCATTGAACACAGAGGAACAAATGACGTGAAAATAGAACAAAAGACCTAGAAGTCCCTGACGTTCGCAGGTAGCCGTAGTATCTACGTAGATAAAAAGTCCAATCACTTTGCCCACAGACTGCCTAGATAGGCAATCTGCCATATCAATATACTGGCTTTAGTTTGCGGCATTATAATTTTCAATCTTTTGAATCTCTTGATGACGTAATCCAGAATAATATAACGTTTGTAATATTTTATGCTACTGCTCTTACCAAATTATTGACCCATCTCTATTCCACCAAATTAAGCCAAGATTAAAAGAAAGCGTTTAGAGGGTATTTATTTTTATAAGTACCATAATCTGCGAAGACAAAGAGAAGAAAAGCCCCTGAAAAAAGTTCGCTTGAAAAGAAACAGCAAAATTAGTTACCAAGGGACTAATTTTGCGTAAATAAATTGGCGTAAAATATATTACATTTTATCCGTAAAACTCTAAAATCCCTGGCGAGTGATTAATATGATTATAACTCAAATGGGCAAGTTCCAGTTTAACAAAAAAGGATTATGTAGGTAGGTATTTCACTCATGACAGTTTCCTTAGCATAAGAAGCTTTTTCAAGAAACAGTGACGTAGCTAGGTAAGTATACTATGAATATTAACTAAATCTAATTTATCTAATACTATAAGAATCAAAGTCCTGACTCACTGACTGACTGACTGGCTAACTGACAACGAACAACCTAAACCACTGCATGCCCCCTAGCACGCGCCGAGGACTAATTGGTCTTTCCCCGCGCGGGAAAGTGATAAAGCTAGAATATGGATACGTCTGTCTCGTTTACGCGGGGGAAAAAGAGTGGATAGACGTTTATCACGGCTCGCGTTTTAGGCGGGCTGGACGGAGAGACTTGAAATTTGGAGGGTGTATTTGTTTCTCTTCATATAAGAGGTATAATTATTCCGTTGCCTAAGAAATCTAACCCTAAATCCTTTTCTGAATATCGTCCCATTTCTATACTCCCTTTCCTTTCCAAAGTTCTTGAGCGTCTTGTTCATATACAATTAAATTCATTCCTTAATAGTCAAGACCTCCTTAATCCACTCCAATCCGGTTTCCGTCCTGGGCATAGTACTGTATCTGCTCTTGTCAAGATCACCGACGATATACGCTTAGGCATGGATGACGGCAAGCTTACTGTTCTAGCCCTGTTAGATTTCAGTAATGCTTTCAATGCCGTCAACTTCGACATATTACTGGCAATACTACGCTCGATTAACATATCTCCATCAGTGATCGATTGGTTTCGCAGTTACCTGCATGGACGCCGGCAGCGTATTCGCTTCGAAGATATTTTCTCTTCTTGGTGTAATACTGAAGCTGGCGTTCCACAAGGTGGTGTCTTGTCTCCCCTTCTTTTCGCAATTTTTATCAATTCTATATCTCAACGCCTTACTTCTTCCTACCATCTTTATGCAGACGATCTCCAAATTTATACACAAACCCGACTCAATTACCTACACCTAGCTATAACTACCATTAACGCTAATTTGAGCCGTATCAATGAGTGGAGCAAATCCTTTGGTCTAAAAGTGAATCCCGCAAAAACTCAGGTTATAGTCATAGGGAGCGCGTATATGATCTCAAGGATCGATTTTTCTACAATCCCTAGTGTGCTTTTTGATGGGATTACAATACCATTTAGCGAATCAGTCAAAAACCTTGGTGTGATATTTGATCGTACTTTAAGTTGGGCACCTCATTTAAACTCAATCAGCAGCAAGTTGTTTGCGTCTGGTGGATCACTTCGGCGACTACGAAATTTCTTACCCACTGCTACTAAAGTTGCGCTCGCACAGTCTCTTCTCCTTCCCATCTTGGATTACGCGGACGCTTGTTATCTAGATCTCACCGAGGATCAGCTTCAAAAACTTGAGCGCCTTCAAAATTACTGTATTAGATTCATATATGGCTTACGCAAATATGATCATGTCTCCCAATTTCGTGCAAAACTCAAGTGGCTTCCCATTCGCCTTCGCCGGAATGCGCATATCCTCTCTCTTCTCTACAATATTCTCTTCAACCCCTCTGCTCCACACTATTTAAAAAAGAACTTTACTTATTGGCACACTTTTCATTCCCTCCCTCTCAGGTCCAAGAACAATTTGTCTCTTAAAACGCCTTCTGCACGTTGTGCAACTTTCTATGGGAAGTCGTTTGCATTCCAAGCAGTTCAGCTGTGGAATGCTTTGCCCGTGTCCATAAGACTTGCTCCGTCCTCGCTGTTTTTAAAGAAAATGTTAAAAAATATTATCTTACGCAAATTCCATTTCATTAATGCTGTTGTTTTTATTTAATTTATCAGGTATAATTATTTATTATATAATTATATATATTAGTGTATTGTTATAAATTTAGGTAATTTATGTATTTGTATTAGGTACTTATCTTAAAATTTTAAGTTTTTTTGTTCTATGTATTTTTTCTTGAAGTTATTTAATATTGCACACCCCGTCTATTAATGTTTTTTTCGAATCCTTTCCATCCCAAGGTTGCCTGGAAGAGATCGCTTTTAGCGATAAGGCCGCCAATTGTTACACTAGTGCTAAGTTCATTTTTCTGTTGTGATTATCATGACTGTTATTATTTTATTTTTTTGGTGTGTACAATAAAGAGTTTATCTATCTTTTTATCTATCTATCTATAATAAGTATTTTTTTTTTATTCAACCCCTAAGGGCCTACTTGAAAGGACTTCACTTAGCTTGGGCCGACTCGGGTTCTAAGCCTATTATTTCAATGGGTAGGTATAGTATACGTACTTACATCATTAACAAAAAACACAGCTTATGACATTTTCCAAAAGTACGTGGCCTAGTGGTGAAAATTTGACAAGCATGCTTTTGTATTCACTGTCTAGGCGAAAATGTCCTGTGCTGTTCCCGTAATATCACTTATAGGTTCATATGGATTGGTTTGCTCTACTCATCTACGAGTATCTAATGTCAAATAGCTCGAGGCCCTGCGTCCCTAAATCCGGGCCTGGCTTGATGGATAAAATAAATCTTCATTACTAAAAGCAAAGGGCCCGTATCTTTTCTATTGAATGGCCCTTTACTCTCCACTAGTTCGTAGTAAGTAAGTACCTTACTCTTATTGACTGTAACTAGAATTGTATTGCAGTATTTTAGAACGAGTGGGTGGATTTACTGTTATAGTTTATTCTCGTGAACTTAGATTAGTTTTGGTCAAGAGCCAAATTACTTCGTATTCGAGGTTCGAACTTAAGTTTCGGGTGTATTGAACTGTTTTGTGACATTGTCTGAAAACATTTAGTCAAATACTTTGGTTAGGTATCATCTAAGAGTACTTACCTATAACAATGTTTTTTTACCTCTATATGACTACAACTGAAAGAAACGCGGCGTAAGAAAAAAAAGTTCAAAAACATTATCTATTGTTGTTGTTTTTCTGGGCAAGTGGACCTATTAACTATTACTTTTTATGGTGAATATAATATAGAGTTATGTCAAAAATTAAACAAAACCATAGACAAACTGCGAGATATTTTTTGAAATTATTAATTACCTTAACCTACCTAACCAAACCTACCTAACCAAATACCTAAACCACCTAACCAAATAACCAAATACCATACCAAACCCACCTACCTAAATAATTACCTTCGACAATTAAATTATACAATTAATTTCCTAAGTTACTTATATATATTTATCTATAGATTATCAAGTATATCCTGGTGATGTAGGTATATAACATGATTCGTTTTTAAGATCTTAACTTTTGGTCTAAAATAAAGGTGTACCTATTGTATTGTAGGTATGTCGACCAAAACAGTACCTAATTATTGGAAAAGACATGTATGAATGTATTAAATCATTTATTTCAAATACTCTAGGTAGAGTTTTTACCTCATTAAAACATTCGAAGGATACTTAAATGATTAGGATCCAAACTAGGTCAAGAGCAAGTTCTAAATGCAAAATATTTATGCAATGCCAGGCTCGAAAGCCACTCAACCTTTCAAAAATAATGTACGTAGCCTTTTAAATACAATTCACCATCCAAATAAGTACGTGCTTAATCCATCAAGGCTTTTGGAATAAGTTTACGAGACGTGACATTTGGAGCCTGCCTATCAAACTGTTAACTCAACTGGGAGAGTTAAGAGTGAGAGTAACGTTTCATAAACTTTATTTCACTTTCGTAAATCCGGTCCAAATTACGACGCTGTGTCTAGAGTAACCGTTCAAACACGATGTTTTATATTACGTATTCATCGTGACTACTGATGAGAATATTAAAGTAAAATTAAAATATTTAATTGCTGCTTATGGCATTAGCCAAGTTGAAGATGATAGTTATTATACCACGGTTGTTCGAAACCACTTCAAACAGTTTTTACTGTTATGTAGAACTAGAGGTCGTCCGCTCCCAAAATTCACCACTTTGAATCATCCCGAGCAATTTTTTTAGCCCCCGCCCCCCCTCTCCAACTCTACCGACTCTACCAACTCCTCCCCTCACCTCCCCCTTGAATGAACTACCCAAATATCAATTTTCATCGCTATAACTTCAAAAACAAAGAACATTCCATAGAATATTCCCCCCCCCCCATTCACCCCTTAAATCGTCCCTTACAAAAAAATGAAAACACCATTTTTTATTTTAAATGAACTATCCAAATACAAATTTTCGTGACTAAAAGTCCAAAAACTAAGGACTTTCATACAAACGTTTCCCCCCTTTTCCCCCCCTTAGGGGACGAATTTCGAAAAATCATTTCTTAGTACATCCCTCCGCATCGAGACGAATACACCCTCCAAATTACAAGTCTGTACGACCAGCGGTTTGGGCTGTGCGTTGTCTGTCAGTCAGTCACCAATCATTCAGTCAGTCAGGATTAGATTGATGATGATTAATAGGCAAAGACTATAAATCCTGTTGTCTGCTCGTCCCACTTCCCCTCATACAAAAATTTGTAGTTTAAAAAACACTACTAACCACTGCGAGTACGTCAGAATCTCATTGTATTTCATAATATGAAATACATTCTGATTTTTGACATTGATTCAAATTTTCAAGATATATTTTAGATAAGCGTTACAGAAGTAAAAAAAGTTCAAAGTGCCACCCTGTAAAGTTACTCAAAATGAAAAAATATATAATTAAAATGATATTCCTAGCAGGTGTCGATATCTCAGATTGCGTCATCCCAGTGATTGGCCAATTGCAAGCTTAAAACGTTACCTCGCCCCCTGCCCGCAACAGTGAGTCGTGTTTGTAGGAGAAATTAAGTTCACGAGCCATCAACATAGGCTATATGATCTGTGAGAATTGGCTTAAGTTTTGTCACCTAACTATAAGCGAGCAACTAATTTGGCCTAGAATGCGCAGTACATCGTTCTGGAAGAAATTTGTTCAATCTTCATCGATTCTAGCCTAAAATTAAGCTAGTTAGTATGGGCTGAGTGACCAGCCCTTGTAACAAGCTAATGTGCCTCTGATACAAGTGATCGCTTTTAGCGATAAGACCGCCTTTTGTGCCTATCTGTATAATAGGCATTGGGGGGATATTTTACACACAGGGCCATCAAGCCCCATACTAAGCAAAGCTTGTATTATGGATACCATAGATAGCTGATAGAATACTAATATACATTATTTTTCGTAAATAAATTCTTATAATACATACATAATAATATTTAATATAATAATAAAATAATAATAATATTTTAATAATACGTACTAAACCCAGACACAGAACAAACATCTATGTTCGTCACATAAATGTTTGCCCTGGGTGGGGATCGAACCCACGCCCTACAGCTCTGAAGGCAGACATGCTACCAACTGAGCTATAAGGCTGTATAGTATTCCTTTTGGAATATTATTTTTGTGGTGTCAATAAAGTGTTATTTTATTGTACTATCGTTTATTGTACAGCGTTCAGTCGTAAATGGATTGACGGTTGTTGTTGTAGAGCAATCCACCGGGACCGACAGTTTAATGTATCATCTGACCCACGATAGCGCTCAGTCGCAAATGCCACATGCCTTTACATTTAATCTTACAAATATCCATATTGAAAGGAACAAGGAAGACGGCCCGAACCATTTGTCAAAACATTTTTTTTATGCAATCTGATGACGGGACGAGCGAGAAATTCGCTTGGTGGCAAGCGTCACGTATGCTCCTAACAATAGCAGTGCCTGAATTGTGAACTTGCGAATACAATCCTTCAAACCGATTGCACAGTAATGATTGCACACTACTGCTTGGCGGTGGAATAACAGGCAAATGTGTACTTCTCCAGGCGAACTCTGCAGTAGAGCCCTACCACTACAACTAAAGGATAAGGCCGTGGGATCCGAACGGAACACACGACTAAAACAAAACTACTTCAGTTCCCATCTAGGAAGTAAGGCTTTCTCTTTTCCGTGGGTTCCACACAGTAAAATAAAAAAATAAGGAGGATTACATTGGGTAGTAAGAGGCGTTGGCTATACAGGGTTAGTTCTAATCAGTTAGCATACCTTTAAGGGCCTATTCTGGACATCAAAACAAACAACTTTTACTTGCCAACATTTAAATCGCGAATACAGAATATGCCCTTAAAAGGATGCTAACTGATCCGAATTAACCCTGTATAATGTACTATATTTTCTGTTGTGGCATGTCGACTATTTAGGGTAGGGAAGTTAAGCGTTTTCCGACTCCTAAAAACATCGCATCCAATGGTTTTACGGTGATTCTATTATTACGACATAACTCATTCAACACTTTACGGAAGTAAGAAACCAGTGGCATCTTTTTATTACCTTTCACATTGTAAAATGACAAATTGAAATAAATTACGAGCTCAAGGCAGCTCGGATACATTTCGGCAACTCTTTGCTTCCCGTTCAGAAACTTGTCTTTAAATTTTGTATTCATAAATCAGAAATCACGTTAATTTATATAAAAGGACACTCAATGGATTAAATACGAAGCGATAAACAGAAGTTGAGTTTAATGTTTTCGTTTAAGATCTTAATTAAGGCCGTGCAAGGCCTCCGCATATTAATTGTGCATTGCAGATGAGGTCGAATAGATTAACCTGGCATACTTAGATAATATCACTGAATACACCAGTAAACACAGACACCAGTAAGTCGTCATCAGCCATGAAACGTCCACTGCTCGACGAAGGCCTCCCGCTTTATAGAGGGGTGTTGCCATAACCCCCACGCTTGGCAATCGCAGAATGGTCACCACTGTTAACCAAGAGGACGCTGCTGCCCGTCCTCCGGTGGGTCTGGTTGCAGTTTAAGGACATACCCAGGTATCGGGCATAAATAGAAACTACTTTTCTCAATTTTTATTATCGTTTACGTAATATTTATATTTTGATAGTTCCTAGCCATATGCTAGCGAGGGTACAGTAGTTTTTAGTAGGTATTATACAGAAAACTTAGTAAAGAGCGGATGCGAATTTGACTGACATACTGCTTTGTGATCATTGTACACGCTAATGCGAAATGCAGCTTTTGTAATTACGAGTATTATTTCATTCTAGTAAGTGATTATTTTTTTGTGACATACTTGAAATGAAATTTGACTTGTAACTTTGGTGTTATCAATTAACTATTTGTAATATTATAAAGTTTTTTTTTAAATCTTTGAATCAAATTTCATCCAAGTTCGTCCACTCGTAAGGAAATAAAATACACCCTGGATGACCCTGGATATATGGTATGTATACGGTCCTAGTAGCACAATGAGTAAAATCATGGGGCAATGCTAGTAGTAAGTGAATTCACATTTACGTAGCGTTTTAACGTGCCACAGGCTTTACCCGTAATTTTCCATTTCTACCAAATTTTTCGGGAAAAATATTTCTGAATACGTTTTCTTTTGTTTTTGATTATTACTGTCTAATACATACTTAACAATAGACCTATATAACAAAATAATTTCGCGAGAGTTACTTTCGAAAGTAGAATATTAGTATAGTAATAGTGAGCCAAAGTTAAAAATGTTATCTGTGGCCAAAGCCAAACAGGACGGATCAATAGAATAGATAAAGTTGCGGATAGCGTAAAATATGTATCTTGTATGCGGTGGGTCAGTATCACGACGAGCCTATAGGCATATACTTATAGGTACGAGCCATTCTACTTATTTATATCCGGTAAACTTATTCGTCGAGTTCGGCGGGAACACGGAAATATAATGTCGCTGGATTATATTATTTTCTTAAACTTGAGTATTTTCGTAAATTAATGAAGATGGTGGTGTTAAATTCATTAAGTTACAAGTGTGGGCAAGTAATATAATGTGGTGAAACATGTCTTTCCGTGTTTTAAAAACTCCGTAAAGACTTTTTCATCACACTTGCTCGTAAAGTGGATCTTATTGCATCGGTTTTAGGCTCATAATCCAAGCTATTACACACGCGTGTTTTTTACTTTACATTACGGCACTTGTACTATAATAGGTATAACCCGGTAAAGTCAAGTTTGTACGTGACTGCAATTAGACGTATGTATACGAAGGACTCTTAATATAGCCGGGTAATACTTACAGTTTTTTTGTAATACCAACAAAGAGTTCTTATGCCGCTGAAGTAAATGTCAACCTGCGCGCGCATTACTGATTTGGGCGCCATTTTCCGCAAATGTTTGTTGATGTTTTCGCTGTGTGGTTGATTATTATCAAAAAAAAATTGTTTTTTCCTCGCAAGTGTGACGAAAACAGTCGTATGGAACTCTTGTGCTATTAGTCATTACGCTCTCGGCTTCCTTATCGCGCTCGCCTGCGGCTCGCGCGCATAATACCGCCTCTAGTGTAATGACCAACATAGCACACTCGTATCATAATGTACTAATAGAAAAGTCGTTACAACTTTACTAAGGCATAGCTTGGATTTGAGTGAGACAAATTTTGTGTGACTGACTGGGATTTTAGGACTTATTTGACATGCACATGATAGTATAAAACTTGAAAAATTAATATAGGTACGTGACACTGGTAGAATCTAAGACTACGCACTTCGCTTTTCTGTGGGCGGAATGCACAAAGTGCGATGACAAAAACGAAAAATAAAAAAACGTATTCGTATCAAAGGACCAAACCGAAACTTTTCCAAAGCCAAAAGAACGTTACAAGAAGGTCAAAGTAGTTACTGGCGCGATGAATAAAATACCAATACGCGACGGATAAAGTTTCTTAACAAGATACAGTTATCTTGGAAATAAAGTCTTTGGTTGTACTATTACACAATATGAGAAGAAATGAAGTGGTTGTCGGTATATCCTTTGTTGGCTAGAGGTGTGGGTTAAAAAGTACAGAGTGTTAACTTCTACGATGCGAACAAGAAACTTACAAGAAAACCGAATTCAAACTGATAGACCACCTGACCACTGACAACTGATGACCACCTCGAGAGAATACCATTTAAACAAAAACTATCCACAATTGACGGAGAAATCACTGAAAATACAATTTAAAAAAAAACAAAATCAGTCGGACATAGAACCTCCTCCTTTTTTGAAGTCGGTAAAAACATATAAAATGACGTATTCAACTTACCTAAATAACCCAAAAGGATCAAAACGAGTCTTAGATACGAACATAGAATTGCCTAGTAAGGCTTTCTTTCTTTAAATCAAAAAAAAAATAGGAAGACATTTATTAAATAAATAAATTTCTCAATTGACCTTATAAACATGACTGTATTAAAAGGCAAGCTATCACTGACCGTAAGAAAAAATATTAATTTCGAAAACTATCATGTAGTTACAAAGTACTACATTTGGAAGGTAACTAGATTCTTTACAGGGCGTAGACGTCTGCTCAGAGAAGATTTTACGCCAGAGTCTAAAATAGGTATGTAAATAAAAACCAAAATCTACTCGTTCGAAACTTCGGTAACAGTTAAGTTCTAATCTACTACTTCTACTCTAGCATACCTTGAGAGTTGTGTATCTGTTTCCTAATTTGTTTCGCGGGGGTGGCGTGGGTTCGAGGCTTACTTACTTGCACAACTGCAATAATACTGCTATTTAATCTGTGGTAGCTACAGTAGGCAATGCAATGTACCTGTCTCTGATATCTGTATGATGACAAGCAAGTACCTACATATCTACTAAAGGCGGCGTATAGGCTGCCTACTTAGACAGTGTATTTATGTTCAAGTCAGTTATGGAGTTAGCGGAAACATCATATAAAAAGCGTAAACATTCTGCTTATATAAAGACCTTATTCTTTTTGACCGCATCAAATATTTGATCCACATCAAAAATTGTGTAAGTCTGAATGTGTAAGATGCCACAGACTGTAAAAGGTGCTAAGAGTATAACTTTCGTTGGTAGTGCTTAAAAAGTCCACGATTCCATATACCACACTGTTACAGTATAAAGTCGAATAACAGTCCCAAGAATAAATTTCAACTTCATTATAAAATTATGTAAGAATAGATGAATGTTATTGAGTTTGTTGAACCAACAATTACATCGCGAATATTGCCTTGTATAGGTATTTAAGATTTCAAAGCCAAATTAAGTACATTATATTACAGAAAATAAAAATGTGGATAGCATTAACCTCTACATATGACTATGAAATATGTAGTACTGTGACCGTCTATCGACCTAGCGCAGTTTCTGGCGAACAACAAACTACCTTTGTACCAACATTTGTTATGAACTCAGTTTAGGTCAAAACGTGTGACTATTTCGTCTGCCAACTTCTGCGCCATCTTTTCTCTGAAGGTAGCCAAAAGAGGTAACAAAACCATAAACAAATACGTTCAAAAAATACGATAGTGACTCCTTCACTGAATTCCCGAGATAAGTTGGATTTTCTTTATCTACAGTCGTTTTCTCAGAAAACATTGCACCTTTGCCGAGTCCAAATAAGGCTTAGAGCCAATGCTTTGTCTAGAACTAATATTTTGTTAAGGCATTCCGTCGATCATTCACGGCATTGCGGACAATGCGCGTAGCAATGTGTAAACATGCGACCGATTTTCAAATATAGTTGCAGGCGTTGAATTCAATAAAGATGTTTGAATTTACGATTAGTTCTTCATAAACTGCATCAGTCTTTAAACATCTCACTGCTAGATGTAGACCTATCGTAAGGTCGTCGTCGTCAGCCATAATACGTCCACTACTGGACAAAGGCCACCCAATAGAGGGGTGTTGCCATATTACCCACGCTTGGCGCCTGCCAAGCATGGGGCTTGGCTTGGGGATCGCAGAATGTTCACCGCCGTTAACTAAGAGGACGCTGCTGCCCGCCCTCCGGAGGGTCTGGTTGCAGTTTAAGGACATACCCAGGTCTATCGTTAGGTAATTGGGCTATATTGTGGTGGACCAGTGGTCCAGGATACGCTGAACGATACGGGACAGAGGAATCACATATGATTCTTGGAAATATCGTGAAAAAACTACAATCGTTTTCCTACTAACGCTGATTTTACTTAGAATATGCAACCTATAAAAAAATGGTGGCATTTTATTCATTAAGTGCTGATTTACATGCACAAGTGTGAGCAAGTGATATAATGAAAAGAAACGTGTCTTTTTGCGTTGTTTCCAAAACTCCGAAGAAGCTTGTAGTAAAGTTGCCACGACTTTACTAGGGTATGATTGGACTTGACTGTGACTTACTTCACTTGACTTGAAATTCATCACTAACTTGATAATATTATACCTATTATATTTAGATACTTGACACTGGCAAATACACAAAAGTGCGACGTCATAATCCTCCTAGGAGGAAAGAAGAAAAAAAAACAGCATAATATTTTTGATATGTGGCCAGTTGGTGGCCAGAGAAATCTATAAATTTCTTTGTATGTGGCAAATAAAATAAAATACTTGTCAATGACAGCCGCGTCTGGTCTGCGCAAAGTCAGAGCCATCATGAATGTCACAATCACAATGAGCTTTTTTTTAATGGTTTGTCAGAAAATCCCCCAATTTTAATTTTAAGGGTGACGAACGCAGTGCGTTGTGGCGCAGGATTGTTCGTAAGTTTACTATTCTGGCACTGCGTTTGCTAATGTTATGGTCTGGCGTGACGCTTACCACCAGGCGAACGTTTAGCTCGTCTCGTCCCTCCATTGCTTAAAAATTTTATTACGTAATGATTTGTAGTCGTCCTCATCATTTTCAGCCTTCACTTTACTAGAGAGCCCTAATTCCAGCAGATTTAGGGCTGTCTAGCTGCGACATCTGCCTCACTCACGCATCAATAAATCCCGGTTTGACCAGCGATTTTAACAATATTCTTTATATAAAAACAAATTATTGCGTGGCTCTATTTTCCTAAACGGACAGACGCAGGCCTCATAAAAGAAAACTAGCGTGGAATAAAAAATAAAACGAGACAAAAGCTGATTACAAAACCACGCATCAGATCGATTGGTACGCAGTAGAAACATGATTCGCATGCATGAGTGATCACCCACGACGCGTGATGGCCACGGTCAATTGGACCAGGCCAGGTAGCACTGGGCATATTGAAGACTGAGTTCTCCATACGTACGAGTGAGTATGTATGAGTTGTGGTACAAAGTAAGTTCGTGTAGGTTGAGGGACCAGGGGCCGTACTGTGAACCGCTTACAGCGGGACCGAATAGGCTGCCATCACTGCGCGACCGCGAACCTTATTGCGAGGCGATAAAGTTCACGGTCGCGCAGCGGCAGCAGCTGAGCGTATTCGGTCCCGGAATAAGCGATCATGGTACGGCCCCAGCTCTCGCAACAGTTACTGTGCCGCCCGGCTGCTGGTATGGCTTGATGGTTGTTGCTATAGAAATATAAACAAACAACCGGGACCAACAATTTCACATATCATCCGCTGACTGATGCGCTGACTCACAAAAAATCAAATCGTAACTATATTCGTGTGTGGTGTAAATACGGCCACCCATCCGAAGATTGACCGGATCTTCCGTTGCTTAACTTTAGCAAACTTAGTTGTTATAGTACGCGTTTAAGTAACGTGAAGCTGATTCCTATTCAGATCTCAGTCTCCGTTTTATAACATAAGACCATGTAGTATTTTTTTAAATGTTTTACCAATCTCTATCACAGTACTTTACCACAGAATACCTTAAACGAATTCTAAGCCGACAACATTAATAGTGATGTTAGCTTGCCAAACATTTTTGATAATTCTAGAATTTGATATTGTTGATATACAGAACATTATTTACGTTAAGGTAATTTTCTTAGAAATTCTTATAAAAATGAAAATTTTCCTTCCTTACTTCGAACAAAACTTCTACACAACCACAAACTAAACGGAAGACTAGATAACAAATAAACAGTCAATTTACAAAAATATTCGTCGACGTGTACCGAGGAAGAAAATGGGTAACCTAATAAAGAAATACCGTTCGACCTAAACACGTCAGCGAACCAAAAGAAGCAAGCGCTAGGAGTATGCCAGTTCCTACTGTGACGAGAGCCACGTATTCTGACCATATTTAAAAATATGCAACAGGAAAATGTATATATCTACTTGCCTACAAACATGAATGAAGTAAGCGTGGGTGCTCTCATGGTCACATGCAGACCGTTCGCGAAGTAGCTTGCTGATGAGTTCACTTCACACTCACCTACTCAAGTGGCCACTTTGCATAGATAAGGTGGGATGGTCTTGGGGGTCTGATATTTCATATGAACATTGAACAGTAAGTAATAGCAGCCGTAACACAGGATATAACCTAGCAAGGCTGTTATGGTGACCAAATAGGTACCTACTTAGTACAATATTAAACTATGAATAATTAAATAATGAGTTGACAAATATTTGTCGCTAATCCTACCATGCCTGTTAATTTTGTTCACAGATCTTTTTGTTCCACGTTTACCATCCCTCTTAAGTAAGTCTACTTGACATATCTATATCTAAACATAGGAAAATGTGCATTTTTTTCCGGGCATTAGCCTTTATTAACTACAACAAACTACAAATACTACTTGAATTATACTACTTGGCCTACTATACCCAAAACCAACAGGATTGTATCCAGACAGATGAAAGTCTAGAGACAATCCAAATGCTCAAACCTACTACCTATGATTATCTCCTAATAATAAGAATGGACTTGGGTATGTCCTTAAACTGCAACCAGACCCACCGGAGGGCGGGCAGCAGCGTCCTCTTGGTTAACGGTGGTGAGCATTCTGCGATCCCCAAGCCGCCTGCCAAGCGTGGGGATTATGGCAACACCCCTCTATAAAGGGGGAGGCCTTCGTCCAGCAGTGGACTTTTTATGGCTGACGACGAATAAGAATGCAATGAAAAAAATAACATTTCTAATAGTGTAATTTTTTTTTAGCAGCTATTTAATTGAATTAAGCTTAGAAGATAAGGAGCATAAGGAGACTCATGCTTACATGCATTTTAAGCAATACGAGATAAATAGGTACTAACGGATTCTACCATCAGTTCAAAAATGCACAAGCAATGTCGGATGCAACAGGAAGACAATTTCCATAGCATGAATGGATCCCACGAGGCGGTCAGCTTGGTCCCACACAGCATACTCAATGAACTCTCACCGTGTTGCTATTTGGCATGGGAGCCGTTACTGCACGTGATGGCACCACCTTTGTTCTTTAACCAAGGGCAAAATGACTTGACGCTTTCTAAACATTTTTGACATGGTTAGGTGTCTCCGGCCAACGGTAGTTGTTGTTTTTCTGAAGATAAATGTATAGTTAGCGACAAGCGGACTCGACCATTGTGGACTTACTAGTGCAAAAGAGAAATACATAATTATATTTTATCCTTTCCTCTCGGCTGTGCCAGACGGCGTTAGACGTCGTGGTCCGCGCGAATTATTTCCGTACGTCAGCTGTTTATACTTATCCTAACTAAAGTAACTCAGTGTCTTTGTTTATGTCAATCTTTTCATGACAAGCAAATCTGGGCAAAGCGGTTGTTGCAACTCTTAAAGGACATAGGCTACATTTACTCGTCATCGTAAATACCAAGTTTCACCGGAACGCGAGGCACAGCTAAAATAAAATTTGGTTTGAAGGGCTTTTTTTTAATACAATCAAGTGACGAGACGAGCAAGACATTTGCCTGGTTCTAAACGTCATGCCTGCCACTAACAGTAGCAGTGCTAGAATTGTTAACGTGCGAACACAATCCTGCGCTGCACTGCACTGCGCTCGTCAGCCTGAGATATTAGATGTTAAATCTCTTCATACGCAGTAATTTCTTATCGGTTTTATCATTACTATTTTATTATGAGATTTCCCTGATTTCAATATGAGATGTAATAATTTGAACCAATAGAGAAAGTCAAGATAAATCTGAGATTATGCAAAAATATTGACGAACCAGCATTTCTGCATATTACATGCCAGAAAAAAGACCGCTGTTCGCTTTCGATTTCAAAGCAAAACGCTCCCGCGTCGAATCAAATTATTCCGTCCCAATATCTTCGGAATCCGTTTTGTGAAGGTCGCCAACAGCGTTATTAAAACCGATTTAAGATTTCATAACATCTGGAAAGTGATTTATTTTTTGTCTGTGAGTGAGCGCGGCACAGTTTTTCACGCCCGCGACCGTGTGGGTTCATGACCACGGAGTGTTGCCGAAACTGCTTTCGTATTGTTAAAATCTAAATATATAAAAGGCTCTGTCCGGACGCATTGATTGACTGACAGACAAAGTACACGTACAGCCCAAACCGCTGGACGTATAGACTTGAAATTTGGAGGGTGTATAGGAGGGTGATGGAAAAAGGGGGGAAACTTTTGTATGAAAGTCCTTTCAAAAAAGGAAAGGGAAAGGGTAAAAATTCTGGGAGCGGGCCGAATTTCTTCCGTACGCGGCAGGAGTTGCAGGGGACCTCTAGTAAACGTATATTTTTCGCTCGTCCCAGTAGGTATTGTGAGTAAGCGGCTGGATTGGAACGGATGGAGATCGGATTGCTTTGGGATAAACCACGGCAGCTTCGCACTACATTTTACTAGATAACTAAAACAATTCCACGCGCACCTACCTGATAGTATATTATGTCAGTTATTGTATTAGAATACACAAAAAGTAAGAAAATAAATAAGTATACTTATCCTATGAGTTACTTTTTCACTACCTTAGTAAATTAGAGATTCACCGAACTCGTTCTTGAGAAAATCGCGAACAATACGGGTCAAATACAGACCCTTTTTGAAGTCGTCTAAAAACCAAACTAAAAAAATAAATTTAAAAAGTTATTTGGCTACATACTTAATAGCGTCTTGCATGCGACATGCATAGATTAAAATTGTAACAGACATTTAAATGTTTCTTAAATAAAATTATTTATTATCTTGCCTTTTCCTAAATGGAGGCCACATTAGGAACACAATTATGTGAATACTGATGCATCAATTTTGCGTAGTAAGTATACATATTATTCATTATTCTGTGGTGTCAGTCTCATTGTTTGCACACTACGCTGCGAGTACGTCATATCCCGCTATCAGCAAAACTGCATTGTTTCTCTCAGCAACATATTTTCGCACGCTCTACATATTGACTTACATGGAAAGCAGTCCACAATAGCAAAAAACTGTTTTAAATAATAGTCTTTATCACAAAGACTTACAGTGCATGGGACGGTGTCATAGGTTTTTCATCAAGCATTCATAATGAATGCGTGAATGAAGTGCAAGTGGAATTCTGTTTAGAAATTATGTGAATTGTGTTTACGTATATAGTATTATAGTAATTCGCTCTGTGGTTGTATCTTAGATTAAAATCTTATAGAATGAGAAACTTACTAACTATACTGACTTTCGTTTGACTACCCATGATAAGTGTACCTACATTCTTACTACATTCTACGTTACTTTGAATGCTTCAAAGTTATTTCTAAAATATGTTCCATAGAAAAATGTTTTACTCACCCTCGACAAATTGTATGGCACAGCGAGTTTTAGTTTTTTTGTGAATATTGGGTTAGCCCTTATTATAGTAAAACAATGATCACAATGATGAAGTCATTGTGTGACCTCCTTTCGACTTAGTTGTACCGTTACGAGTAACCCTGTATAATCTGGGTCCAAATAAAACAAACTCCTGGGCTTAACTGCATTGTCGCTCATTAATCTTTGAGATATTTGGTTTATATCCCAAGGGGCAGAATACTGCGCCCCGCTTGTTTTAAAACCCAAAAAAAAAAAAAAAAAAAAAAAAAAAAAAAAAAAAAAAAACCTTTACCTAATTTATTTAGTCCCGACGTCTTCAAAAGCTTATCGGGCGAGAAAACAGCACAAAATCAAATTTACTAAATGAAGCGATTTTCCCAATTTATTTCTGATAATAGGACCTCTCGACCCCCGTCGTGTTCGCGACTCGGAAAGTGTTTGGACAGCTGTATTCACTGAATGTAGACGTAGAAACTGTCTTCAAGATAACATCGCTTGATGTTTCTAAAGTGTTTCGTTTTAAGAAATCAGGAGCAAGAGATAAAATAAATTGCTGATGTAATAGTTTATCTCTCTTGTAACTTTTTCTCATAATATCTTCCTAATCTTAAGTATTGTAGTATTAATATCTTGTAGCTTGCTTTCTTGGAGCTAATCATGCATCTTAAAATATTTTGTGAATTGTAAAATTAATTATTTTGTTTTATGTTATGGGACTAGGGATACCATCTGACAGGCATTTGCCTCATTTGACAGGCATTTTACGGGTAAGACAGGCGTGCGGCCGGCGCTAAGCAGAAATAGGCATTTTTCCGCAGTGTCACGCAATAGTACATTATGATACGAGTGTGCTATGCTGGTCATTACACTAGAGGCGATATTATGCGCGCGAGCCGCAGGCGAGCGCGATAAGGAAGCCGAGAGCGTAATGACTAATAGCACAAGAGTTCCATACGACTGTTTTCGTCACACTTGCGAGGAAAAAAACATTTTTTTTGTGATAATAATCAACAACACAGCGAAAACGTCAACAGACATTTGCGGAAAATGGCGCCCAAATCAGTAATACGCGCGCAGGTTGACATGTACTTCAGCGGCATAAGAACTCTTTGTTGGTATTACAAAAAAACTGTAAGTATTACCCGGCTATATTAAGAGTGCTACGTATACGTACGTCTAATTGCAGTCACGTACAAACTTGACTTTACCGGGTTATACCTATTATAGTACAAGTGCCGTAATGTAAAGTAAAAAGCACGCGTGTGTAATAGCTTGGATTATGAGCCTAAAAGCGATGTAATAAGATCTACTTTACGAGCAAGTGTGATGAAAAAACAGTTACAGCACACTTATACTTACAGTTTTTTTTTACAATAGACAGGCATTTTTCTGAAAAATCAGGCATTTTGTACGTCCTGGACAGGCATCCCACGCATTACACAGATGGTAACCCTATATGGGACTATATATCTAGGTGTATAAAATATTGATACTTAAACATTTGGGTATAGTTTTCATAAATAACTGCAATGGAGAACTGCCGTGGGGTTTGAAGGCGCTAAATTGCCTTTTTTTAGGTAGCAAGCGACAACATAACAAACCATTTTTGTATGAAAATTACTACACGAGACGAGCGAGACGATCGTCTGATGGTGAGCATCACGCCAGCCCATAACTGTAGCGCTCGTGGCGTAGCTTGTCTAGGTGATTCTAAACGATCACCCATGTTAAGCAACGGACAGTCCGGTCAATCTTCGGATGGGTGACCGTGAGTGGCATTTATTTCTGAGCGCTACCGTGGGTCGGATGACACGTTAAATTGTTGGTCCCGGTTGTTTGTTCCGTCAAAGTCAACCGTCAACCGTCAGCCATGTGAGAGGCCTTCGGGCGGCACACTAACTCTGACACTAAGGCTGGCCACTCAGCCTATACGAACTTACTTACTTAGTAGCAACTGTAAACTTGCGAATAAAATCCTGCGCCGCACTGCAATGCGCTCGTCACCCTAAGATATTAGATGACAAAACTTATTCATGCCCAGTAATTTCTCTGGTAACATCGTCCAACTGAAATACATATAATGCTTGCACACTAAACTAAACTAAACTTGGCAGTTGAATAACTGACAAAGGTATGGTACTTCCCCAGGTGGACTCTGCAATAGAGTCCTGTCACTACAGCAATGTTTATAATGAGTTTAACTTTTGTTAGGAAGGATTCTTCAGTTTACTTTCTGACCATGGCCATTCTCATCCTGCCTCTTTCTGCAGAAACTCTACTCAAGTGACTAACTGAAATAGCGTTCCATTTTACTTTCACCACATTATCAACAAACGATTTCAAAACGGATGATATTGTTGTGGTAATCATTTCCCGTCATTTAAAAGAATGTATAAAACATAAATATAAGTACACTGTAACAGTAATTTGTATTTTTTTTAACCGGTGGATAAAAATGATAAAATTTGCTCGCATACATTTTGTCCAAGGTCAATTAACTTTTTGTCTGGAACTGCTGTTTTTTCGCGATTTCAGAGTTGGCCCCATAGTAATAGTTCATAAGGATGAGTATATCTAACTAGCTCTGTAAATTTGGTGGGAATGCAAAACAACAGCTTGTATTACTTAAATGGGTATAATTTCGATTTTCAGAGCTCTTTCAACTTTTGATAACATCAATAGCAAAACAAATGATATACCTATAACGATAATTAAGTATTTTAAATTGGTTTTCCTGCTTAGACATAAATATACAATTTTGCGGCTCCAATACACTAAACTACTTACTTTATCGCAATTGAATAGTATGCGAGCTCAGGCTAACCCTAACACAAAAGAGGAAAGAAAATGTCAATATCTTTCAATATAATAAAAAAGTAAATATCAAAAGTTGCCTGTGGCGCTACTTTTTCTACGTTAAATTCTAAATCATAGGTGGTGTGGTATTGATTGTGTAACTAGTATATACCTGTATCTGGCGGGGTCTAGATAATTTCCATAGCGATTTGGTTTAGTTACATACCGAAGAAACTAGATTTATCTTATCTACCATTTGTCTATCCCTTTGAATGCGAATCGCTGATCTATTCCTTTCTAATACCAAAAATTAATATCAGTGGTATTCGTTTTGAGTTGCTTAATTCGATCCTGATGCATAGTTGATGGTATTTCTTGACTCTGCTGTACCACAGAAAAGCGAAAGCCCTACTTCTTCGATTAGAACAGCTGTCAAAACAATGTTCTAAAGCCATAGGCTAGATGACTGGTTTTTTATTGTCCTATTAAAATGTGGCTTTTAAATATAGCTGATTAATGAAAAAAATATTAAAATCTGATCAAAATTAAGAAACTTATAAGCATTTTAATATCATGCTAGACAGAGAGGCGAAACAACAAATCATGACGTCACTTCTCTGTACGCTATATAAATTATATTCTGACAAGTAAGGCGTGACGACATTTTTTGTTTTGTGGGAAAGGGACAGAGTTGTCTCTAACAAAAACTTTAAAGGCATATATCAGAACAATATTAACCGATTTAAATTATTTTTTCAATAACCATACTATATTTACTTAAATTCTTCATCAAAGCTATTGGTTTTAACGATATAAACATCAGTCATCTACCTTATTGTATGGAAAACTGCTGTTGCAAGTTTCACACTTATTTGTATAGAATCTACGACGAAAAAATGACAATTATTAGTCGCGCATTTGAAGTTAAACGTAGCCTAAATTGTTCCAATACCTACTTCAAAAAATGCCTTCGATTAGCACTGCCTAGCCATTCATCAAAATGTGCGCCATTCCATTTAACATCGTTGTAATGACATAAATCATAATTTTAGCGTTATTTTTCACGATCACCTTGGATTGCTGTCGCGACCTTGCCGCGCTTGCAGGATTCTAGCTAGAATACTTGTTTTGAGTACTTATTAACTAATCTGTGATACCTACTTATATTAGACTATGTATTCAAATATGTACCTACGCAAATTCTTACTTACCAACCAACTATACCAACGGTTCCAACGGAAGACCAGCGCTGGCTGTTCGCAGCCAGCATTATGCTGAGTTGGAACCGGTTTGTGACGAAAAACTATTTTGTACTGTTTAAATTTGTTATGAGTTTCTACTGTCTTGTCTTGTGTACAAAATGTGTTTTTTTCTACAAATAAAATATTGTCTATTGTCTATTGTTTATACAATTTATTCAACAAACTATGTACATAACATACACGATCTGTTCTTTCTTTGATCTTTGTGAATGTATCTCTCGGATTTCCAAAGAGTACGACTAGTCGCTTTTATTTTTAGATAAGCAATGATTCCATGGAACTAAAATAGGACTTTGTAGGTTTTTAACCAATTTCAGCATAGCAACATCGTTATTCTAATTTTATAAGTAAAGTGACTAAATACCTAGATGTTTTTTTCTATCGTTTGTGGCAGTTAGTGGTACTACGTCATAAGTATAGTAGGAAGTTTTTTAGCTCAATATTAGCATCTATGATGAAATCGGTTCGTTTGCAGACATAAACTGAACGCGGTTGTAAACAAGAACTATCAACAAACTTTTTGTAGTCACACGTCAATTACTATACATACATAAACTGTATACCTACTTACTTAACCCCACTAAGTAGGTATACAGTTTATAGATTCATAGATTCCTTCCATAGATTTATTGATCGAAAGGGATTATCTTCGATAATCAATCAATAATCCATGATCGAAAGGGTTGACCCACTAATAGGATTCCCTATTATAAATAAAATAAATATATGTTTTTTTAAAGACTAACAAAACGCTGACTCGCAACAAAACAAATCCCGAAAATAAAATTTTAATATGTGCTCAAATAACGAAGTTATAAACATTTTTAGTTTCATGCTAGACAGGGAGGGCACTATAGTGGATTATGACGTCAAAGTACACGATCACAAACAAATTCTACACTAGCACGTATTTTACTAGAAAGAGGTACAGATGACTCCCTCCGGCCTCCCAAATACTTTGGACGTTTATATTTCAGTGGTTTACTCTACTAAACCCCAAGCCGCCTGCCAAGCGTGGGGATTATGGCAACCCCTCCCTATTAACGGGGGAGGCCTTCGTCCAGTAGTGGACGTCCAGAAGACGTCTTCTGGCTGTCAATGATGATGACTCTACTAATGCTTTTTTAGATGTAAAGGAATATAGGTAACTAGAAATATAGGTGCGAGTCTGACTTGTGCGCCAAGCCAATACTTCTGTATCAGCCATAGAGGTAGGAACTAACCTCTATGGTATCAGCAGATATTGTTTTTTATGTTATTTGTTGTCTCATCGTAGAGCTCGCATAAATACAAGATTTAATACGCCTCTATTTATCACTATGGAGTAAAAACAAATGTCGTGAATACAACTTTTATATTTTTATTATTTGCCTTGTAATCCGCCATAATAACACGTAGTCTGTGAAATAATGTTTGTAGAGTATACATTTGTTTGTTTAAGGGTAAAAAGAACAATAAATGGTATGTTATTACCTGCTATAGTACACAGTTTTGTACTTGTTGGTCACAGATTACGTATATTTTATAGATCTATACACTTAGCAGAGGAACTATCGAAAAATACGAAAACGACAGAAAATGGTATAAAAAAGGCGATAGCGCCGTTTCAGTGGCTCATTGTAAACTCGAATTAAGTGTAATTTTAGACAACTGGTTGTGATACTCAGTTGTTTAGGCGGCCCGAGGGTCAGAAGCTGAACGAAAAGTCCTTTTTAATACATTTTTCCATCGTAGTAATACGTATTATTCAAAAATGTTTGTGCTATATGGAAGTACCTAATCCAGGTTAAAAAAAAAACAATTCTATTTGTGACTGACTAGTAAAAAATTCTGAAATTTAACTACTTTTAATGATGAATCTAGGTAAGAGGTGGTGGCAGAGTTTACAAAGCATCTTCCCAAAAGCCATAAATCAATTGAGTTGAATTGAAACCGCCTTAAGTTTTGATCAGAGGCATAATTATATTGCCAACAGGGTTTCCTAATTAATGAGGTATTTCGATGAGGCGACTAATTAAAGCTTAGGTACTTCGTCAGACCTTCATGGGAATTAAACCTGACTATAGTATTCAGGTTTTTTATTTGTTTGAACATCAAGGTTAATGAAGACACATAATCATGTTTTAATTGCGATGATGAGAATGCATAAATATAAGAAAAAAACGGTTAGCGTCACAATCTGGGAAAAATAATAATAGGTAAACTATTTGTAAGATGAGAAAAAACACCTACATTAATTTGTCAGTTGGAGTTTTCGGTCAGCTGGACCCGCTCGCCAGTGGACCCGCGGGTCCACTTGACCACATATTTTTTCTGTATTTTTATTAGTTAACTGGCACCACATTCTTTAAATTCGAGTTTATACCTACCTTATTTATTCACGCTTATCACTTTTGATTAAGTACCCAGCCAGAGCTAGATACTCCGAGCTTATCACTCACAGATATAAATCCTTTGGTTGTAAAGAGCTTACTTCCCAAGCATAATCAAAGCTAAAACAATGTGGGACCCTCGTCTGCTTTGTGATGACACATTTAGGTTTTAACTCCATCATTAAAGTCTAAGCTCTACCTACGGCTATATCGTAGTCGTAGTTAAAGTTAATTCTAGTTTTTTTGTGAGGTACGTTTTCTATTGTAATTTCGCTATTTTAAAGATGTAAATCCAAAGCCACCAAAACGACTTGGCGTGTCAGTCGCAGAATCACATAACCATTGTCATCATCATCAGCCCGGAGAAGTCCACTGCTGAACGAAGACCTTTTAGGCTAGCGCTTAGACCGCCACACTGTACGACAACCTGCCATTTGTATCCACCGGATGCCCGCGACTTTTACAGTGTCGTCGCTCCACCATTGTAGTAGAAGTTTAGTATTTGAATGTGAAGACTACGAATTAGCAATAGGCATGATGACTACTATTTATTTATTACCTCATAAAAAAGCTGATCATCAATAGAGCCTAACAACGAAAATAAAATTTAAAATAATTCAAAAACAATTAAGTTCTAAGTATTTTAATTTCAAGCTAGACAGAGAGCGCGCTATACTGAGCTATGACGTCAATCCTCAGGCTCGGCAAACAAATGCTATACTAACACGTGCTTTGCGAGAAAGGGATAGAGCATCCCCTCTCTATCCCCACCTAAAACTTTAAACGCTCATATCTCAGAGATTTATAAGCCAATACAATTTATTTTTTCAGTATGTGTAATGTATTTAGTTATATTCATCGCTAAGCCTGTTATTTGTCATAAATTAAACATTAGGCCACACGCCCATTAAGAATTAGTAGCTTAGCGTAGGACGCCCTCGGACTAGACGGAGTGACAATATTAGTACGTGTTGACAGTGGCTGAATATGATAAGTACAAGATCAGGCTAATTTGTTGGTCTTTATCCAACAGTGCTATGATAGGCTGATTATGTTGATAATAAAAGATGCATTTCACTCTGATATGTTATTTATAGATTGCATTGATTCAGCCATAAATGCAGGTTTTTAATTTACTCAATTATGGACAATCAATAATGTTCTCGGCGATTTACCAAGTAAACATTAAGAAGAGTTCAGACCAGCAAATTATGGAACATAGATGTAGTTGGACTACGACCCCGTACCGGGTTTACTTGGCTATTTTGCTCCATCTCTAGCATTTGTGTCAAGAAAAAACAATTAAAAAAGATTTCGTTTCATTGAAGTACAGAGTAGCCGACGCGACGTGTAAACAAATGAAATTTATCTCTATTTGTAAAACCATTTGATACAGTTTTGTTTGTTGTGCATTTATGATTTTGGGCTGTCATAGAAATGCCGTAATATTGGCATAGTTTTAGCGCGCGATACTTTGGACTTTCTCGCTATACAAATATTGGCATGCTGCAAACGTACATCGGGTAGAATTTTGCTATTGAAATCTTTATTATTCTTCACTCATTCTGGGCCTCTGAGCTGGGATTACTGAATCACGGTGGGTGTGATGTGACCACTAGTTTCCGTATCGCCTCTTTCTGTTATTTAAACACCACCAGATTTTAGAGTAAAGATTCCTAAGCACCTAGACCACAAAAAAAGAGAACACATCAAAAAAAAGTGTTCTACTGCTGTTTTTAATACCTGAGATGTACCTTCTCGATTTAGATTTTTAAAAAAAAGGTGATTGTTTGCCGATTTTTTTTTAAATTATAGTAAACAGCGTTAGCAATGTTTACTATAAGTATCTAACAATGTCTCCGACTTGTGTCAGAGGAAGTATGGACGAAACAATAAAAAAAAACATCTATACCATAAATGTTGGTATTTACCTTTACTGCGACAGTCACAAAGATACAATAAAACACAGGCAATTCATCGCGAGAATAAAAGCACATTATTTGGTATAATAACTAGTAGAAACGAAAGAAGCTTTCATAGTTAGAAAAGGTTTAGTAGTCAGCGTCTGTAAGTCTCTGTTCTAATGCTAGTGTAAACGCAGCTTTATAATAGTTATCGTAATTGTTATCAGCGTCTGTGTCAGGGTATTATAGCCCGTAATGTTACGTAACAGAGGTCCGACTCTCCTCACGTGTGAAAGTGAAAGCGCTTGCCGGCTACATCGCATCGCTCAATTAAATTTGACTAAACATTTAATATTGTGTTGTTAGCTGATTTTGCATAACTGGTTGCTGATTGGGTAGCTGTTTTCGCGGACTTTCTGATTTAAAAACATAGGTATTTACTTACCCACATTTCTACATTTATAATCTTGGTACGTCACATAAGCGTCCATAGGAAGCGATCGCGACTATTAAATACTTAATACTCAAGTGATGTGAAACGAATAAAATAAAACTACTACTAAGATGTCGCTTGTAGCAAATAATACTAGCTTTTTTTTTTTTTTTTTTTTTTTCTTAATTATTGGCATCGCACGTTGTACATTCTGCCAGTGTCAAGTTTATGAATTTTCACATTTATTTGTTATCATGAAGTCAAATAAGTCATGAAATCACAATAAGTCACACGAAATTAGTCATAGTCGAGTCCAAGTCATACCCTAGTAAAGTTGTGGCGACTTTACTATGAGCTTCTATGGAGTTTTGAAAACAACACGAAAATACATGTTCCACCACATCATATCACTTGCCCACACTCAAGCATGTAATTCAACACTCAATGAATAAAACACCACCATTTTTAATCATTAATTCGCGAAACAACACAAGTTTAAGAAAATAATAGATTGCAACAACATCATTTTTCCGTGTTCCCGCCATAACTCCCAATCCCTAAGCTCCTAAATCCCTAGCTTGCCTGCGTAAAATATAATTGCATAAAAAATTAAGAATAGGAAAGAATAGAATAGAATAGAATAATATTTATTATCATAAAGTTACATTCACAACAATTTTACTAATAATAAAATATCATGAACGTTTCTATAGAAGTATTTAAAGTGTTGAATGAACATGCTACCCTCGTGGTAAAGTTCAAATGTAAACTTATTTGCGTCTTACATGAGTACCTACCTAAGTTTTTTATTGTTTTTAATAGTTTCTAAACGTACATAATTAATTTGTTATTTAATAAAGACATTTTGTGCCTTGAATAGTTGAAAATACGATTCTCATAAGCTCGGGGGGAGGGGTTTAAATTGGTGAATTTTGGAAGCGGGCCGAATTTCTTCCGTACGCGGACGACCTCTAGTATTAGTATAATATTGGTATGTTGGTGTTGGTAATATAAATATCTACAGATGTTTCTATCATTGTGAATGACAAACTTTCCAAAATACTTACTTACCCTAAGAACCTTCTTCCTTAGAACCTTATTCGATATAGTCTTAATAACTTGGAGGATCTAGCTCTCTTATGTAATCAAAGCTTAAGAAAAATATTTAATTATAATTATCGAGGAGAAAACAGGTACTTTCTTATTCAGTGGTATCTACTGTGTGGTTTCTTTATTTTTTCGTTTGATCTCCTGTAAGTAGGTAACTGACGTTATCGTCAGTGATGAAGCTCAAGAAGCACACTGATTCAATAAAACTTCTGTCCCCACTGACGAGATAAATGTACCTAGGAAGTAAGGCATTTACTTTTTTATTTCTCATAAAGGCTTAGGACATTTCCCATAAGTCCAAGTAGTCCAAGTAGTAGAAATATCTTTCAAATATTTCACAATTCATTGCAACTGTATAGATAGACTAAATCGTTATTTATAAGCCATTGGGCCTAAGCAATATCAATAATTGATTCTATGTAAGCTCTAAGCAAAGCCAAATAAAAAAGAGGTCACTCGTGAAAAGCTAACTCCCTTGACAAATACTGGGCCAACAAAGAAAACCGGCAGTCTGGAAAGAGGGAAGAGAAGCATTTGACTAACAGTGAGCCACTTCAGGCTGGAAATAATAAAAAAAATACTCGCTGGATAATTATGAAAACCAATACTTTACAGTTATGAATGGCTAAGTATACCTCATTAAACTCATGCATAGATTAAAAATCCCCATTTAAGGCTGGGTGTTCCAGGTTTCAAGCACATTTTTTTATGAGATCAATCATTAGTCTAAAGCTCAGGTAGGGTCACATTTAGCGGAGCAAAAATATGGCGGTTATGAAGATTCGTGCGTGTCAAACTTCGATTTTTGAAGATTTTCTCAGATTACTTGAAAAGTATAGAAATTAATAACTTTTGAACCACAGAATGCTCTCCAAAATACATTAACTTATTATACATAATTTTTTATGTGACTATGAGCTGTAATTAGGACATAAAACTGAAAATGGTTTAAAACTAGACACTGTTTCGGTATTTTTTTCTATCGAGGAAAGTATAATCAATCGTGTTTTCAACCACAAAAGTAACTAAGACGGATATTCTTCTGTAACATTTTGTATTTTTGGGCTTTAAATATAGTAATTAGACTAAATAAATTTGATTTTGCGAGGGGCAAATTTGGAAAATACAAGCCTTAACGAAAACATGACTCCCATCGCAGGTAGGTTGGCTATTTACTTGTAGTGGAGTAGGTATTAATGTGTATAAAAAAGTTTGTGACGCTTTTGGCAGTGTGGTCTTTGCTAAGCTATAATTTATTCATCTACCTACTTAATGCCTTTTCTGGAAAGTCAATGTATCGAAATAACTTATATTAATCAAGTTATAAGCCTAAATAAAATTTAATTGAATGGAACGACCACAAGTTGAGGCTGCTGCTAATTTCTCAGAAGGGCTATTAAGAGTCTTAAATAAGCTCAAATGTTTAAATTACGGTAATTATTTAAAAGTTGATCACCCGTTTTACAACATAAAAACTTAGTACACGCTAGAAGTTTTACTGTTGTATTTAGGCACGTAAAATCGTGTTTTTTCGGGCAGTGACCTTATATTATTACGATAATATAACTTATCGGGCACACTGGTAATTATACTTTTAATTATTATGCTATCTATACATGCAAAAGTAGGTCTCTAATAACAAATACTTTTAAAATCAAATGCGTTTTGTTAGCAAAAGACGATAGGTCGAAAGAGTTTCTTTCTACCTTTGAGACCAACCTCTTTTCTGTCAGAGGTTTTGGATACGATGTGTCAGGCACACAGAAAAGCGAAAGCCTTACCTTTTACTTCTCTCTTCAGTAGTCAGGCAGGACACATTTTCTTCATTTTATGGGATACTAGATGATAGATATATTTATGTAATAATATATACAACACTCGTGATATAGTTCCGTACTTGTATTAGGAATAAATAATAATCATTATCACAGCTCAGTTTTTAGAGAAGAGAGGTGTTTCCGGAATATTTTTTTGGTCGGATAACTTGGTCGACTATATCTCGTAAACTATTTTTTAAGTCTAGTGAGTTGTATATTCGTGTCATTTTTTTTTTTCTATTATTTAAAATTTTCACTAGCTCACAATAGAATAGAATAAAATAGAAGAATAGAATATTTTTTATTGCCAAAACTGTGTACAGCAGATCTTATAAATTAAAATTAGTACTTAACAACAGTTTACCCATTGCGGGCGTGCAATATTTTTAGTAGGTAGGTACATAGGTTTAATGTACCTCACAAGCGTTTAGTAACAAAACCAAGAATGACTAATATTTCAAAATTGAGACCAACACTTTAACTTTGATTCTGTGACTTTAAATTCATACAATAAAATAAAGATGTAAACAGCGCTCATTGCGATATGAGCTATCACTTCCAGAGAATCTGTCAATAAAAAAAGAGTTTGCATAAAACTGGAATTATTTAAGTCGCTAGATAGTATAGTCGAATTCATAATTAAACGGACTAAACTGATATTTCGAGTGTTGCTACATTTTTGGCAAAATCAAAATAGTGCTGGGATTAAAAGATTATGTTTATTATCTTATGTTAAGAACCTTAATCTTTTTATTAACTTATGTAGCTACTTATGTTAACAAAAAATTAAGAGTTACACACCAGTAAACTACTTCGATATTTTCATATAAGTCTTTGTAAAAGGTTTTGTAGTTGTTGACTTATTAAACAGAAGGGATACGTACATCAGAGCTCCAATAAAAACTCTCAAGGCACTGGCAAATGCACAGGATGTGCGACGCCAAATCCTCTTCGGAGGAATAAGAAGGAAAAAAAAAACTCTCAACTTCACATCACAGAACGAGCGGTGACCACAGATAGTAAAGAAATGAAACGGCATGGGTTTGACGCATAATCTGTTGGCGAGTACCACAGATTAAACAAACTATGGTGATTGCGGTAAACTATGGAAAGGTAATTTGTATAGAGGCATAGAGCTGAGTTTCCGCTAGGATCGCGTGTGCCATGCGAAGCTTGACCTTGGATCCTGTGACCTGTTAGACCCTTCAGTTACTTTTACCGTAGATAGTTGCCCTATCGCTTGTTATTTTGCGAGTTTTTACTTTTATTTTACCTAAGATACATTGCTGTTTGTTATTGTTTTAATGATAAGGTTTACTTACGTGTTCTGACCTCTCGCCTTAAACATTTTTTTTATTTTTTTATTTATAGGTTTGTGTTTGACTGCCATCTCGTCTGATGATAAACGAAGGTGCATAAAAAAGCTTTTATACATAATATTTTTTGTATTGTGTATTGTACAACCTTTATGTTAATATCTCTAAGGTTTTTTTTAAATTAATTTATAGGCTTGCCTTTGAGTGCCATCTCGTAAGGTTTTGTGTTTTAATTCTTATTTTTATTTTTTAATATATTTTATGTTATTCATAAATTTTAATAAAAAAGTGTTTTTAAACTAGATTTTTCTAAAAAAAACTCTACTAGCACCCACTCCCCGTTAAACGTCTCATATATTTTTATGAGGTAAATAAACTATTTACTGAGGATTGTCCTTATTACTTTGTACTCATTTATAACTACAGTGAGTAAGATTCTCATGAATTCTGAATAAAACAGATGTTTCTTTAAACAGTAGGTATATTACACAGCGAAGTAAGAACTTAGCCTTGTTTACGAAAGATAAACAATTTTTCGAAACCACATGACGAGTTTAGCAACCGATTTTTTTTTTACTCCATAATTCAGCGACAAGGATAAGATGAATGGACGGGAAATAAGCGCACGGATTTTGAAGACTAAATGTTGGGCGCCGGCTCTCACTCGCTTCAGTCATACTCTGCCTTTGCGATATGCGAGCCGTACGATACAATACAAACTTCTAATACATGTACATGTATTCTCTTTTTGTCATGCAGTAATTAAACACGCTATCTCTATTTTCCAGCAAATGTAATATGCATACTTTTAGCTAAGTATGCTTGATTGTGTTGTCTTGTTAATTTTGATCGATTTGCTAGCGCTGGGCCCGTCCATTCCATTATCACGTCGCTGCCATAAATGTAATAAAATGTCAAATTACTCCAATACGTTGACTTTTTCAGGACATGACATTTGCGTATTGCCTTACGCTTGCATAAGGCCGTCCCACTTCACGCACGCCGTGCATTATCTTGCACGACAACACGAACGACCAAATTGTGAACAATCACTTCCGATCAATTTGTCGGTCACTTCCTATCACGTTTATGTTGCTGATACTCTCATTCGGTTTCCTATTACGTCAAATCAACCGACAACATGCACAGCTCATCGAATATTGAAGATTTCAGTTCCCAACCTAGCTTCCATTTCTATTTCCTAGCTTCGTATGCAGTCGGATGTCGGTCGGCTCTAATCGGACCCCGCTGGGCGTCAGCCAAGCCATTCCCGCCGTTCCGTCGAGTTTAAATTTGGAACACATATTTTTTTTCTCTGTCCGTAGTAGAACGTTTGACGAGGTGAATAATCTCTACCGTTTACATGCAGCCAGTGAGAATTATAGGCGAGATAATGAAGTTGAGTGGTTTTTTTTTAAATATATTTTTAATTATTATGACCTTTTTTCACGCTTTAAAAATGTTTACACGCGCCTTAGTGCACCGTCCGCCGTGGCATGAATACCTGCTAGCATCCTGCTATCTCTGATTGTAATTCCACTGGCGTCAACTAACAGTATCTCATGGAGTGTGAGCTCGTTTGTTCGTCCTCGTGGATTAGATAACATTTTTTAGACTATATTCGCGACTCCATGTTATTTATTAAATTGAATAAAACGTCAAGAGTTCGTGACGAGGTGTCAAGGTCGACATTTCAGCAGTCTTAATGACTATGGCACAACGAGTTTGATAATATTATTATGTATTATGGATAATTATAACTGTTCGTAGGGATCTACGTCATAATTATCCAACAACATTGAATAAATTGTAAAAAAAAACGCATTTTCATACCTTTAAAAACAAGAATATTTAAATTATGGATTTAAATAACAATTAATGAATGCGGTAGCAAAACACATTAAATGCTAAGAGCTAAGCTGAAGACCCGAGTTTTGCACCTACAAAACTAAAAAGGAATTATGGTAAACTTTAAATATTTAAGTTTGATGAGAAGACGTGGAAGAACTTTGTTTGTTTTTTAAAGTCTTATTTAATTAAAAGGAGTTTTGTCACACAGTGACTAGCCATCCCTATAATAATAATACTAGTAAATATGAATCACCTCTTACATAATATCTACGCTTAGATTATTAAATAACCTGAGGATCTACGCAAAAAAAATTTTTTTTTGTCGCAAAAAATTGTTAGATAAAATAAGGAAGCAGCATGCATGAAATTAATTAACTACCTATCTAAAAACCGTTTTGATTACCCAAAAAAGCAATAGATATTTCATCAAACAAATACCTTACTTTAAAAATATGCGGGCGGATTGCGTGATGCATCCCAAACTCGATTACAAAACAATGTTGTCGCTATTGCGCTCACTACTTGGCGAATAAACGGGCCTTGTGCTTAATAGGTCAACGCAGTCATCAAAATACCAGCAAAACAGATGGCTCTCAGTTATCTCAGCGCAACAAAATACGTAATTCCATAGAGAAGCGAGCTCGGTGATCTGTGAAAACACAATTCGCGACCGCAGTCTGCCTCCCAATTACTAACAAAGTCAAGGGTGGAACAGACTTGACAATAGCTAATATACAGCCGCCATGCATGGATTCCGCTTTTCAATGCCGTCGTCGGAACATCAATTCAGTTGGCTTCATGAATAAAGCAAAACTAAAAGCTGTAGCTAACGATTACCTATTAGTTGAGCTAGAATATGGTTTCGGAAAAGTGGGCGTAGTATATCGGAGTTCGATTGATGTCGCACATGAGTGTAGGCACAATACGAGCAACGAATTGGCAGATTGACAAAAATGCAGCGCACAGAGCACAATGTGCCGACAGCCGGCGGCGTACAGGGACGTTCTAAATCAGAGCGCATGCAGCGCTCGGGATGATTGAATAGCACCGCCATGCCATGCTACTGCTTGCTGGTTCATTGGACTCATTTCGATAGCTACTGCGGCTGAATTGGTCAACCGAAAATAACGATCTATTCATGTATTCTATAGAAGACAAATATCGAAAATGTATATAAAACTTAATCAAGTTTTCTATTTTTTCTGAAGTACGTGAGGTAAGAATGAATAGTATTTATGATGCTCTCAGTGATTTATCACAAGCTAAAATTACTTTAAAAAATCGTGGCGCAGCGCAGCTGATGTCACTCTTCTAAACTTACGAATCATGAAATAATAGTGGCATATATCTATAACTATTTAGCATATGGTAGTCGTGTATCACCTCTATGTAGAGTCTACAAACAGTGTACGCTGCGAGCGCTCATCGCCCGGTGTCTGACGCCACAACAAACACTACACAGAATAAATTGCTGTTTGTGAAACTCGTGCTTTTGTTTGATTTCCACTCAGACTGGACCTAATACAATATGCAATCATTAGACCATGAGCAAGGATATGTTTCGGAATATAATTTTAGATTTAGTATTACCTGTGCTCTGTTGATGACATCGTGCGGTCCTCGCCACGTGGTAGCAGCCGGAGACTTCCTCTTGGCTAGTTCAAGAGTGGCTTCACTGGGGCACTTCTCGAACATAAGCACCCGCTCAGCAACGGAGCCCCGCGTGAGGAAAGGCCGCACGGGAGCCCCAGCGGCGGCGGCGCCGGCAGCGGGCGCGGTCTCGCCAGCGCCGGCGCTCGACGCACGTCTCGCGCGGGCTTCGAACTTCGAGCGAGCCTCGGTCACGTGCGAGCCCAGGGACGCTCTCCGTTCCCCACTGGCACCCGCCGCTGGCTTTCTAGCACCGGTCTCCAATCTATCTTGGTAACGACTCTTCGCGTAATCAACGAGTGATACCGGAGGCACCACATCGGGTCGCTCCGCTGAACGCTCGGCGACCACGCCGCCGGTGCGCAACGCCCTCAGGAGACGCTCCTCCTCGCGCGCCACCTCCAGCCGCATGGCGGCGGGGTCGGAACGCCGGGCGCCGACGCCGGCATTTCCAGTACCGTTCCTCTCCGGCACCAAGTCTGGAGGCAGCGAAGCGTCCATAATGTCTCCCTCGAGCTCATTGCGCTGCTCGCGTCTTTCGAGCCTCTGCTCCCTGCGGATGTCCGGCCGCTGGTCGCGGATCACTTCCGGCCGGTGGTGCCTAATGTCGGGTCTCTGCTTTATCTCAGGTTTCGGATCGGGCTTAGGCTTGCTCCGCAGAGTCTCGGTCAGCTTGATACCGGGCGTGGGTCTGCACGACAGTATCTCCGTGGGCGCGAGGCCGCGCGCCTTCCAAGTCTGATAGATAGCCTCGGCGTGGTCGGAGATCTGCTTGGCGATGGCGGCAATGTCCTCCTCGCCGGTGTCTATTTCGCGGCGCGCTGTGGCCGCCATGGCAGGGCAGGGGCCCGCGGGCGGAGCACCGCACCTCGCACTCAGGGGCTCGTCGGCCCCATCTACGGGTACACTCACTGAACGCACTGAAACACTGCTAGAGCACTGATAGGACCGGGTTATCACAGGGTTCAGCACTGGAGCGATGCGTACGGTACGGCGCGTCGCGGGGAACAGCTGTGGAGCGCGGCGCGTTCGACAACAAACAAAGGCTGATGCGGAGCGGCGCGGAGCGGCAGACGACGGGCCGGTGGCGGCGCCTCGCGCGGACTGCGGCGCCCGCCGCGCGCCGCCGCGCCGCCGCCGCCACCGCCGCCGCCGGCCCTTCACTCCCGGCCCACGTCCTCTGTCTGCTCATTCATTTGCACACTACCACCTGATACCTAGCAAACCTGTACTCTACTCTACACGCACGTGCACTTACTCTACTGCACATTAGAATCGGTATGCTTTAGTATAAAAATATCTAAGTACAGTTGATATGACCTGATTTAAATCATATGTCATTAACCGCTGCTTTGCCTCTTTTATGTACTAGACCTAAGTTATTTGCAGTTGTTATGTTTAATACTGCAGAGTTTGTACGGTTTTGGTAACTTTTAGCACATTGAGAAAAATTGCCTGAAATGGAAAGATATATATTGGAGAAGTAGATGCAGAGCAATGACAAGGACGATCTGATAGCAAAAATTGGATGTCCCAGACCAACAACAGACAACTTCAAAACTTATCACGGTGTTTTAACCAAAAATAAAATTACGCTCGTCATGAAATCGACCTGAAAATCCTATAGTAAACAAACAACGGGCTATCTTATCAGTTGTTACACTTTCCTCAATTCATTGCGTGCTCGCTGGAATTACTTATTCATTCAGAATTACCAAGGTAACAGAATAAGTAAAGATAACAGCAAGTGGCTACTAGGCCGCCGATAATAAAGGCGATGCGTCACGTATACACCGCTGACGGCCCATCTGTGACGCTCAGCTCGAGTCAGTGCCGCGCACGCGCGCCGCGACGCAAATAGCACGCGCCAGCCGTACATATATTTACGCGCTCCCCTACTTTTTATTTTATTTTTTATCATTCCACGAACCCGCACAAGAGCGGTAGCATCTCCTTATAATGTAACAAAATTATTGTAACAAGACTGGCCATCTACAAAAATACCGTTAAATCTTTTAAAGTATGTTCCAAGTTCTAACTCTGAGTTCGCACTATCAAAATAATTCAACAGGCGTGAATTATTTCTGTAAACAATGAAGTCATCGAGTGTGAAAAAATAGAACGATATTTTTAATGAAACATATTTTGGCGGACGCGTTGAGGTCTTTAATATGGATAATTTTTCATAGAATATTTACGTTTATTTTTATACTTACTAATAGTTACTACCGGCTCGCCGCGGTTTTACCCGCTATATCACAGAACATGTTAATACTTCGGGTCTATCCCACTAGTTCCATCGGCAGTTGTCCCCCCATCCTCAGGGAGCCCCTAAGGACCGACAATTACACATTTATTTATTCATTCACTTACATTTATTCTCAAAACATTTTTGTCGGGCACAGTAACATTGAGCACCCGAGACAAAAATAAAACTCACTTTTGTCAAAATTGTTTTTTCAACTTTGCCTTTTTTCTTTTAGTAGTATAGAATTTCCATAACATGAGGCTTCATTTTGACTTATTTTAGTTAGGATCGATTTAAGACAAAAAAAACAAGTAGAAAAATGTTAGTATAATTAGCTTTCTTTACTTTCAAAAAGGGCCCCAAATTCTTGTGTGCCCGAAGGCCCCAGCATAGTTTAAGACGGCCTTGGACCCAGGAGTCCCATGGGACAAGTGACGTCAATATTTCTGGGATATAAAGCAGCCTCTATCACTTTCCGACTCATAAGTCATAATCTATATCCATATCAAAAATCACGTCGACTGGTTCAGTCTGGTTGCTTCTAAGCATAGTGAAAGATGGACAAACAAACCAACAATCAAACATCCGCATTTATAAAACGTGGATTAGTAGTATTGAATCCATCATACACACTTCGTTACTTTACTGGGTTTTTTTTGTAGTTTGTATTGCGAATTATTTTTATAAATGGTTATGTTCCGCGAAATTGTTAAGATGGGGTATTCTAGATGTAAACATAATTCTGCAAATAAAAATTCTTTTGTTACAATCAAAAGAGAATGTTTAATGTGTTACTTAACTAATATAGGAATGTATTACTTGGCTGTACGATTAAATAATAATAATGTAGCATACCTACATGTAATCTAAATTGCATGATGTTAAGTTTAGTATAATGGCTTACTTAAATAAAATTGTATGTAGCGCATGCAGTTACTATACTCGTTATTGTCTGATTCGTTTACGAAACGGTTCGATTCCACTTTCATTATGCGAACCGCTAAACAGTGGATGCACTTACCGGGTGCGCGTGTTTCCCGATTAAGGTTTGGGAAGTCTCGACATTCTCAAAGTCCCGGGACACGAGACCACCCACGACCAAAGTCTCGGGACGTCCCAGGATTACGAGACTTCTCGAAATAGTATTAAAATTCAGTATTTTTTTACAAATATCCTACCTACATAACATATACAACAATTATGTTTTAAAAATGTATTAGTTGAAAAAAACTGTGTACTTATCAAGTCTTTGTTGTAGAGTTCAATAACCTTCAATTCGCATCTTACTCTGGTAAGCAAAGGTTAAAGACAAAAATAGCCAGATAGAAATTACATCTCGCCAATTCGACTTCTTCCGATAAGGCGAGCACAATGGCTTAGAAATCGAAATTGCAGTTAGTAACGAATATGGAGAGAGAAAAGTGAAATCATGAATGTCAATGAGGCTTTAGTGGTCGACCAGTCTTTGCATACAGAATGCTCGTAGACATCTGTGCTCACATGTATGGGCAGGCAGCTGTGCTGAGTTTTTTTTTATATGTTCAAGTGACGAGACCAGGAACACTTTCACCTGGTGGTAAGCGTCACTCCGGCCACTAACAGTAGCAGTGCCAGAACTGTGAACTTCCGAATACAATCCTGCGCCGCACTGTACTGGTCGTCATCCTGAGATATCAGATGTTAAATCTCTTCATACCAAGTAATTTCTCTGTGTGTGTCTGTTTTTCTTGATAATACCAATGATCTTATTTTATTTTTTTATTTTATTTTTAAATTTATTCATTACAATTTGTACATACATTATTACATCATAAGTAGTACCGAAAAACCACCATGGTTTGTCTCGGCACCATATGTACCATATGTATGTATGGTGTTATGTATATGTTACACTATAAGATCGTTGGTATTATTAGTGTTTCTCTGTGTGTTATAGTAACCAGATTTGTACTAGGTAGATACTTATATACACACAGGTCTACACCACTAGAGTCTGTCCCATCATATTTGTCCAAAAAAGTCATCAATCTTGGTAGGTTTTTTTACGTTTTATATATTTAGAAAAATACGAGTAGGTAGGTACCTAAACTACTGAATTCTCAACATTGTCAATAATTTTGACATCGACAAACCATAAAGTCACGAAGAAAAAAACAACATCAAAAACTGCTGTTTTTTAGAATAATATTTGTTCATAATGATGATTACAAAGACAGGGACAGGCGTGTTTGTACCCTTCAGTTTAATTATAAAAGCCCAGCAAAATTACAAATTCTACACAAATTTATGCAAGTAAAAAATATTGATTTTAATGTAAAACTGTAAATACTAATGTCTCACAATTTTACTCGTAAATAAGACCAATGTATTAAAAGATATGGAGAAAGAAGGAGGTCCTAGCTTCGTATTAGATATTCTGCCGCTATGCAGTGGGTAAAATGTAGTATGTTTTGACTATGTATCAGATTTATAAGACGGCTGACGAAAAAGTGACGCTGCTGTATAAACATTTAGTAGTGTGATGATTTAATATATCTTACTTTAAGCTTGAAATAAACTCACACAAAATAGAGGGTCTAGCATAAAAGTATATGAAGACTGGGACAGTCATTAGACGTAAACTGAAATTAGTTTTTTTACATTAACATAATGGTCGTTTAAGAACTAAGTACGTAATTTCAGCAAATTACTATGCGAGAGCTTGTAGATATAGTGAGCTTCCCGCAGAATTGCTTAAGCATTAGAGCTAGAAAGTGAAGACTTAACAAAGATTTTTCCGTTTATTGCCCGAGGTACTACCAGTCTTACTACCAGTAGTAACACGGGTAAAAAAACTTCCCGTGGTACTACTGGATCGCTTGGTAGTACTGCGGGGTATTTTGTTAGTACCACGGACAATAAACGAATTTTTCGGTACCTACTCAACATTATATCTGGTCTTGGAGGATCTAGCTCTCGTACGTAATCAAAGTTTGTACTAGTATAATCTGATTACTTAATACTGAAACCCTTTATAAATTAATGTTGAAACTGTTTGAAACAGAACAATACTTTGTTAATGGCGTGTATCGCGGAAGGAAGGTAGAGCAAGGTAATAAAATGTCAAGTCAAGTGTTAACCATACAGTGCGACCAGCCGGCCACCCCACGGGGCGCGGCGACCGTTCACCTCGAGCGAGGTACTAAGTCGTGGGGTAGGTTTGGATTAACAGTTTAATTACAAACACACTTTCAAAAACATTTTGGAAGTTACGTATTTAGGACGTCTTTATTTTCAGTGTTTTCTTTTACAGATAAGCACACTACGCATATTTGAACCATTACAGGTAGTATGGAGGGTATAATAGAAGGAGTACTGTCTCCAACATGAAAGTCCGTCGAAATGTGATAAATTAGGGTGGCGCTAGTGTAGCAGAAGAGTAACTTCCGCTTTGTTATGTCGGTTTTCTTTTTACTTTTTATTTATAAAGCACAACACATTCATTACATCATTCATTCTTTAATTTTTTTTATTTTTTTTCATTTTGCTTTATTCTCCATTATTCCTCATTATTTTAAAAAGTTTTCTAAAAAATCTAAACGCATTAGTTAAAGTTTCACAAACCAGGTATTCGGCACGGGTTCACTACGCCTTTCCGTAAAACATTTAAACTTGTTACATGTCACCTATGACGATTCAGCGACCATTCCGTACATATAAAGTTCAATGTAAAGATCGTCTACACTTCAATCCGCCTACAATTACTGCTATATTCACACCATACCATACTCTATTTCCATGCTAGCGCCACTATCTGGAGTATTGGAACTGTTATTTTCTGCATAAAGCTGGACACTTTTTCAACTTGTCTTGTCTCCCATATAAGACTGTACTCCTTCTACTCTACCCTCATACTAAGGTAGGTAGATAGGTACCTTATCATCCAGCAGTATCAGTGTTTCGTATAAATAAGTAGTATGTTTTACTATGAAAACTGACATGGTTTTATAACACTTTTCTTTTATTAATACGGGATTACTCACGTTTAGTTAAGTCGGATACTCCTACTTTAATTACGATCACATCCGATGACCTTTTTCAAGTATTCAAAACAGAGCTTGACGCGTGTGCTCGTCCTGCTTCACACATAATTAAAAGTGAGTGTAAATAAAACAAAAGTAGTACCTATATTGTCTTCACAAATCTATTCGAGAACAAAATTCTATTCATGGAAACATTTTTCATTGCCTTCTATGCGTCTTATGCCAGTTTTATATTTGTGAGGCCGAAAACCGAGCCTTGGGTTTTGAGTCCCACACTAAATGCCGAAAGCTGAGACCTAATATGCATACAACTGTCCAAAAAATCTGGGAAACAGTTTACGTCATTGGGAAAGTCCCATACTTTGATTATCTGATAGAGAGCTGTCTCCTCCAAGAATCTATAGCGTGACAGACTTACTATACTACTAATAAAGAAAGTCTGTGCACATACATAGCCTCATTTATTTATTTATTCACATTTGATTCTAACTTAATTATTAATTTATATTAGGTACATAATTTTTTTACGTGCCTGCGGGGCTAAAATGGATATTTTAGCCCCCTTACGCAGAGCAAAAGGAACCACTTCCTCCCCGCAGCGGCACATAAAACCGTATACACACCACGGGAGCAAGTAAAGAAGGCTCAGATCTCATGTTTGTCTCACGAGATCTGAGACATTCTTTACTTTCTATCTCTAAAATATTCTCCAATATGCTCCATTCATCCACTTATTTTAAATAAATTATAAATATATATATATGGATAAGGTACATAGCCACTCTATAGAGTAAATGTTTCAAGACTCCAGGAGATTATCTCATCTCATATTTCATGTAGTAGCGAGCGCGCGCAAATGTAATTTCAGGCACACCGTAGCAGGGCCACCAAGAGACCGGCCTAGCCGAGTTTGGGGCCCACTGCCAACATTACTGTTATTTGATAATTGGCGACACATGTCTAGCATACTTATAACTCAGAATGTATAACCTAATGGAAAATAAACTTTTAGTTTTTTTTACTTTTACTTTTTTTTTTACTTTTTGCTCCCTAGGTGAGTAATCTACTATTATTCTTTCCTCAAATTCCTTAATAGAGGAGTAGTATGCAAAAAAGTACGATACATAGACCTAATCAACAAAAAGACCGCCCATAATCTAAGCAAAAAGGTTACTACATTAAAGACATGCAGTGCCTGTCTGTCAATGCCAAGTGTAAACTTATGGCCTTGTTTACGGCGCACTTTTGCTAAATTTATCCGTAACAAAATTCCATAATACTGCATTGTATAGATCTTAATAATAATAAAATAATATAACACAAAAACTAAATTGGTTCTTAAATTTAATTGACATGATTTCTCGAAACTCAATCGCGCTAAACCAAAATTAGGCGAACCGGTTGACCCGTTGAATTTCAGTTCAGGACATAAACCGATTTATGAATTAAAAGATATAATATTGCAAATGAATCACAACAAAGAACTGAACTTCATGAAAACTCCAGAAGTAATCTGTATGTATAACTATAATATAAATGGATGATCTAGCTAAAGCCCCAGACAGTGACTCGGATTGGCAAGCTATCGATATATTTCTGTTCTCTAACGGACAGCAATATTCACCCCCAAGGAAATACCACCTTCAGGCTGAAGATATAAACTTATGGAAATCAACATTGAGTTTTTTGGCGAAAACACAGTACGGTCCCTAGTAAGTATCCAAATAAGGCCAACGACCAAGTCACAGAGATGACAATCTATAGAGATGCCTGGAGTCTCGGTACTCAACTGGCTGACGAAACCTAACAAATTTCACAACTACAAGCACAAACTAACTACTATTCGCTTTATTTTCGCAGTAGTGTGCAAGCATTACTGTTCGCAGGTTACTGTTCCGGTTTGCAGGGCAATGTTATACCAGAGAAATTACTGGGTAATATGAAGAGATTTAACATCTAATATCTCAGGGTGACGAGCGCAGTGCAGTGCGGCGCAGGATTGTGTTCGCAAGTTCACAATTCTGGCACTGCTACTTTTAGTGGCAGGTGTGACGCTTACCACCAGGCGAACGCCTTGCTTGTATAAATTGTATGGCGCTCGGCGTCGTCACCGTAATTTACGGTGTGGTGGCTCGTGAAAAACGCAAACGTGAGTTTAAACTTTTTAAAGTTGTTATTGTTGCAGTCACTCTACAATTGACCTGTACACTATAGAGGGTAGAAAAATAGCAGATCCCTTACAGCTCAGCAACGGAGGATCGTATGTAGCTGTCCAGCCGCCAGACAGCTTCATTGAAGCTGGCTACGACAAATATTTGATAAGAGCTTCCAGGTAAACTAATGCCTTGGAAACATATAGTTGGGAAAAGGCGCGCTTTAAGTGAAGTTGTGTGTTCAATCCCGAACCCGTATCAACAGGATCTTCGCAATAAATTTACGTAGTTGTAGTGGTAGCACTACTTCCCCAGGCGAACTCTGCAGTAGAGTCCTTTCCTACCTTTGCCAGTTATTCAACCGCCAAGCAGTAGTGTGCAAGCATTACTGTGTTCTGGTTTGAAGGGCAATGTTACCAGAGAAATTACTGGGTATGAAGAGATTTAACATCTAATATTGTGTTCGCAAGTTCACAATTCTCGCACTGCTACTGTTAGTGGCAGGCATGACGCTTACCACCAGGCGAACGTCTTAATCGTCTCATCACTGAAAAGAATTTTAAAAATAACTTTAAAAAACTCACTGTTTAGTCCGACTACTTATTTGGTGAAGGATATCATTGTGAGAAAATCTCTGTTCAAGGTTACGCGTAAATGTATTGCTAAGCCGAAAGGACGTAATTTTCAACTGACTTCAATAAAGGACCTTCTCAATTCGACTGTGTTTGGTAGATGTCTTTCTTAGTTGAAATCCAGCGTTTTTTTTCCGAGCCTACTTTAAATTGAGTGAAAAGTATTTTATGTAAATAACTAAATCCAAACATCTTAAGTTCTTATTCATTCTTACAGATCATGGGAAAGGCGAAAAGCAAAGAGAAGCGAGTCAGCCGTAGAATCGAGTAAGTTTTTATACTTTAGGTAGCAAACAAGCATAGGGCGCCTGTAGGTATGCAATCAACGTTGTATGGATATTTGACTATTAAAATTATATTGCATACATTGAGCTAATAACAATAGAGTTGTGACTCCACGTGCAAAAAAAATGCCCGCGCTAAAACTCAGCGCACGCCATACAGCGCGCCGACTTTTTGAACGACTTGAACTACGATAAGACACAAGCGCTCAAGCATACATTGAACACTATGCAACAGGTATGTACAACGGCACTCGGACGTTTTTTGACTGTTTTCACTTACGAGATTGTAACCCTTTAGATATTGGTTCAATGATTATATATAACTTATTTTTGAAATATTCATCCAAGTTGTATAGTAGCGAGCATTTAACATAAAAATTTAATCAATAAAGTTCAAGTGAATAATGAATTGGCTACTAAACACGCATATAACAAAATACTACAGTTTTATAAAATGGTTAAGTACCTCATAATTTCCATTTCAAAAACAAGCCACGCCTAAATATATATTTTTTGAAAATTTACAATATTTTTATAAAATAAATAAATTGAATATTGGGGGACATTTATTACACACAGCGCCATCTAGCCACATACTAAGCAAAGCTTGTATTATCGAAACCAGATAGCTGATAGAATACTTATATACATATTTTTTTCGTAAATACGTTATAATACATACTACAATGTTAATACTACTGTTTTCCTTCAATGTTTGTTTGTTTGTATTTGTTTGTTATGCTGTTTTGATGTTTTTTGTTTATAACATATTATATTATCAAGCGGGCCGAACAAAAGACTTTTTAATCTAGTGGGCCGAAACTCGGAATGAGTATGGCATGAATCGAATCATCAAAGCAGATATTACAAAAATAAAAATTACATTCATAACAAAAAAAAAAAAAAAAAATAACATTATTATTATTACACTATGAACAAATAAGTGAACTTCTAGGTGATCCCCAAAATCGTGCAAACATGGAAAACATCAATGAGAACGTTGAATACGAAAGTATTAAGCAAATGGAGGATAACCTGATACTGAAATCGGTAAGCACTTCCTGCTATTTATTTTTTACTAGAACCCACAAATAGTTACAAATAAACTAATTACGCTTTCTTACTGCTTGATGTATGAAATAGTAAATCCGAATACTATTGCAGCCCATTCGTTTAAGGCGGGCTTGTAGCAATTTTGAACTTTTATAAAATTTGGGTAAAATCTAAAATGCCCAATGTTGAACCTAAAAAGATATTTTATTAAAATTGATCATATATTTTAGCTTTTTGTCTTAAAGAAAGCGCGAGAGCCAAACATTCAATATGTTTGGCTTGATAGAAAAAATAATAATTAAGTAGACACTAAATCGGAATTTCGATTAGCTAGAACTAAGAAAATACATTATGAAACCACGCAAAATTTATACTAATAGATAGAATATAGTATTTTTTTTAAATATTATTTAGAGTACAGTATTTCTGAATTATATTTTTCAAAACAAAGAAAAAATTACTAAATTTTGCAATTCAAGCGCTCGCGCCTTCTCCTCTTTCTCGTTCCCGCCTACCGTTTAGTGCCTATCGTTTACTCGCCTGGACGTACATTGCTACAACCGGGCATTAATTTAACAAAAAAAAAGTCAAGTTTAACAGGTCCTCTAAAATACTAAAATATACCACGAGAAACAATAAAAGATTTATTTCCCTCCAGAGAGCATCAAGTACAGCAAATCAGGATGCCAGTACGATAATAAAACCTCAACTACTATCAGCCCCCCAACGAAGATCCGATTCAATGTTTAGTGCAAAACAAACAGAAAGAAAATGGGCTTCAATCCAGTCTCCAATCAACATTAAAAAAAATATCCCAAGTTCATTACCAGCATCGAGCTTAAAAAATTCATTTAGTAAAAAAAAAGATAGCATAAAATCTGTAGACAGAGTTCCGAAACCAGAAAATCGTAAACCTTCGTCTTCCATGTCCGGTAACTGCGATGCTAATACAATGAACAAAGTATCACCCAGATTAAGTAAAGCTATTCGACCACCCTCGAAATTCAGAGATTCCTCTATACGTTCTGAAGCAATCCTGCCAAAAGTTCCAGAAGCAGGTAATAAACGAAAAACATCTTCTATAAAAGTAACAAACACAAATAACGATGAAAAGTTATCAACTAAAGGTGCTGATCTTGAAAATATCATTGAAAACAATGAATTAATTGTGGTCTCGAACTTATATCAAAACCCAAACAGAGATTTGCCTTCAGTGTCTGTAAATACAGTCACAAACAATGTATGCAGAGACAATCCTTCAAATCCAATTAATCAAATTCCTCTACAATCTATATTATATGAACCAGTGAGGCAACAAGCAATCACAATAATCGCAGAAAATTGTAATCGCAAACTTGAAGAAACAGTGCATATTATGAATAGTGAAAATAAAATTAGCGTTATCGAAAATAAGGAAAACACGAAGATTCCTGAAGTTATAGAAAGCATCAGCATTCGTCATAATTATATTAAAAACGATATCCGAGAAACCCTTTCTACCGAAAAGCTTCAAACTGAGCTATATCTTAATGGTATAACGCAAAATGAGCAAGAAAACTTAAACTTGCTGAATAATGAAAGTAAAATTAATATAAGCGACGACATTAAAAACGAAAAATCGCCTCCAAGAAGACGTTCAATAAAGTTAGAGTTGACGGAAAGTCAAAATAAAACAAACTATGATGCCGATAAATTGGAAGAAAGCTATAACAATGAAATCATAGTCAGCGCTTACAAAAACAGCGAAACTATTAAAGTTTGCAATTCGTCACCACCAAAGTCTTTGACTATAATTAATAGAGAGTCAGATAGGCAAAATATTGCACAACAAATTGAAGAAAGATGTAATTTACCACCAACAGTGATAGACAAATCTTTTAATGATCAATATATAGCTAACTTAAAGAAAGGTGACGTTGTAAATTTGAAACTGAACATAGAGATTGAAAATCACGCTGGAAGTCTCATTAAGCATGGTGAAGATCTGAACAGTCAGTCAGTTACTATCATACAGACGGATAAAGGGTCGCAAAGTAATATTGATGATCAAATTATTGCACAAAACAAATCATTGTTATCAATGATTACAAAAGAGTTCAAAGGCCATCATGTAGGAGACAATCATCGTGTTATCATCGTTCAATACAATTGTTGCAAGTATTGTAATAATGATTATAATGCTATAAACCCGAATAAAGAACCTAATAAAAACTATGTGATATTATTGCCGATTGAAAAGTTTGAAGAAATAAATGAAAGGTGATTTATAATAATTAACTTAAACAGCTATTTATGATTATTCTAGTAACAATAATACAATTATTGTGATACTATTCATCTCCTTGGTAAATTCTTTAACACAGAGTAATTTTAATAGTCAAGATACAGCTTATAACGGTGAGTTAAAAATCATGAAATTCAGCACAAGCACTATAATATAGGGGGTTTGCGAGACCGAAAGCCTATCCAATCCTATGTTCCAAACTTGATCAACCTTGATATAAGAAATTAAGTAATTATTTTATATGTTCCAGGTGTCATTGCAATGAATCTCGCCCGGAAATTGTAGTTTCGAGTGTTACAGTTCCCGTGAAACCGACGTATTCTTGTACATCTCTGCAAAGACTTACAAAACTTCCAGCAGATTCTGTGACACAAAATGTTTGTCCTACTCTAGATTCAAAATCTACTGAAAACCTAGTGATTTTAAGAAAGAAATCAGTGGCTATTAACGAAGATTCAACCCTATTTGCTCGCGTATCTTCAAAGAATATTCAGGAAATAGATGTTGAAACGCGACTCATTAAAGTCAGTGTGGAATCCATAGGGGCAGTGGCACCCAACGTCACAATAGAGAATAATTCCACACAGACGGAGTGGTGTGACGTTCTGGTAATTTTTCACTTTATTTTATATTAGCATACTTTTTGGGATATATATATGCTGTAATCATTGAGCTAAAATCTATAGAATCACAAACGTGCAAAAAAAATGTCCGCGCTTTAGCGCCGAGTTTTAACTCGGCGTACGCTATGCAGTGCGCCGACTTTTTGGACGACTTGAACTACGATAAGACACAAGCGCTCAAGCATACATTGAACACTATACAAACGACATAACGTCTAAATTCTAACAATTGTGAACTATTATAATACACGTATACCTATGTACAACTGAACTCGGACTTTTTTTCACTGTTTTCACTTAGAGATTGTGACTCTTTAGAAATTAGCTCAATGGCTGTAATGCAACGCACCGGAGCCGGCGTAACATTTTGAGAGTTAGCTCACTCGGCAGCTTCGACTAACTAGCGTGTCTCTCACTCGCTCGCCATCTAGGCTGGATATTTTGTATTCCAAGGTTATAATGAATGTTAGACCTAGTGCAAAATTAACGAAAGAGTTTTGAGTTACCTACACTAAAGGCTTAGGACATGCCCCTTACGCAGGTGGCCTTTTGGTACAAACTTCTCATACTCCCTTGTATGAACTAGGCCAAAATGTCACATGTCTTTAGAAATTAAAAAAATTAAAACATTAAACCCTACATCGCCCAACGCCTTTTTAACTTGCAACATTAAAATTAGTAGTATAGTCTTACTGCACAGATTATTGCCCCTGTCAAGCGCAGGGATTATAGGGGGGCTCCCCTATTAAGGGGGAGGCCACAGTCCAGCAGTGATGATCTTCTGGCTGATGATGTGATCTATACAGGGTGTTAGTTTGAACACCGTCATCCTTCTAGGATATTATTGTACTCATCATTATGAACAACTTTTACTATGGGGCCAACCCAGAATTCACGAAAAAAAACAGCTGTTCCATACATTTTGTCCAAGATCGATGAACCTTTTTGTATGGAACAGCTGTTTTTTTTTCGTGAATTCAGGGTTGGCCCCATAGTAAAAGTTGTTCATAATGATGAGTACAATGATATCCTAGAAGGATAATAGTGTTCAAACTAACACCCGGTATAAGTATTTATACCTTTGAATTATTATGCACTACCTATTATCTCAATGATCCAAAATAATTCTTACGTATACTGTGCTAGAATAATAAGGGTAATTTATTGTACAGTGAGATGTATAGTATTATATCATGTTTACTCCATGTTTTATCCCCTATAAAAAGATCCTCTATAAAGGGGGAGGCATTCGTCCAGCAGTGGACGTTCTATGGCTGATTACGACGACTCCATGTTTTTGTACCAAGCACAATTTAGCTCTAGCCTACATCCACACATAACTTTATAAGATTGTTTTACGAATAAACTTTTATCTACTTTTTATTGCAGTTGGAAGCAGTGCTACTTTGCGATGGGCATTACACCTTTCGATTGCCACCACTTGACTTACTCAAACATTACAAGCTCACATGAAATAAAAGTCAGTCCAAAAGATACCTATGCTATATGATTTATTGATATAAAAACATAAAGGATAGAGTTAGACAATGTTGTTTGTACAGCGCAGTTCAGCATCCGAGTTTCATCGTCGTAAGCGTGTAATTTCCTTGTAAGAATATTCAAAGGCTTTTGAGCGAGGTACCGAATCTGCGTTTCTGTTAAGTACTTTAAATTGCGGGCAGACATTTCCATCATCACCTGCAAGTGGAGATATAGCAAGGTCTTTTTTATCTGGTCAATGGACGAGACGAGCAAGACTTTCACCTGATGGTAAGCGTCACGCCTGCCACTAACAGTAGCAATGCCAGAATTCTGAACATGCAAATACAATCCTGCGCCGCACTGCACTGCGCTCGCCACCCTTAGATAACAGATGTTAAATCTCTTCAAGCCCAGTAATTTCTCTGGTACTATTGCCCTTCAAACCGGAACACAGCAATGCTTGCACACTACTGCTTGGCGGTTGAATAACTAGCAAAGGTGTGGTACTTCCCCGGGCGGACTCTGCAGTAGTGTCCAACCAATACAAAAAAATATTAAAGTTAATGTATGTACCTTATTAAGAACTTGCCTTAGCGCAGCCTTGTTACAGTAGTGTTATTGTCGAAGACATTGGTGACAATATGATGTATAAGGTAATAACCAAACTGATTTAATGATAGGCGAAGAATGGAAAAGGCTTATGCCTTGCAGTGGGACGAATAAGATGCTAATGATGATGATGAATGCCCAGCTGAATACTAGTGTGTCATAAGCCTCCCGATTGTAGCGTATAGTATACCCTGGAATGGCATTATAGGCCACTTTTATCCTGGAAAATATACAGCTCCCGTAGTAGGTGAAACCGCAAAGCGCTGCCGTAGTAATCATTTATTTTTTCGAACGCCTACTGATCTGAACTCTGATCTATACTGTGCTTATTATTGCTAAGTACAACTTATTTGTAAGGTGCTAGTAAAGAAAAAATAAGACAAAGAGTTACATCGTCGTCGTCAGCCATAAAACGTCCACTGCTGGACGAAGGCCTCCCCAGTTATAGAGGGGTGTTGCCATAATCCCCACGCTTGGCAGGCAGCTTGGGGCAGAATGGTCACCACCGTTAACCGAGAGGACGCTGCTGCCCGTCCTCGATCCGGTGGGTCTGGTTGCAGTTTAAGGACATACCCAGGTCAAAGAGTTACATAAGAGCTTATTACTCCTTGGTTGCCGAATGGCTTCAGTCTCATCTCATTCTTGGTAGCCGAATGCATGCAATCCCATCAAATACCATTGGCTTTTCGGTAAAGGATAACATTGTGAGGTACTGCATACTTACATCCGGAGAAGAAATTCCAATGACGTGTCTGAATCTACTTACCTGCAACTGGACCAGCGTGATGGTGATACACTACAAAGAGCTATGGGCCAATAGCCCAAGGGCATAGGTCCTGCGCTGATCTGTTGACTAGCTGATTGTGCTAAGAGCTTACTTGTGGCGTGATACCAGCCATGGCCTCAGGGTTGATGGCACTGAGATCTTGCCCGTCCACTTCAGTCAGCAATAGTCCCAGGCGGGCCACATCGCGAGCTCCCCAACTATTCGATTTTCCTAACACCTGATAAAAAGCGAAGAGCAAGTTACTCTGCTGTTCAACACTCTAATGTTACAGGAAAGAAAATTAATTTTGTGCCGCTTATTTGTTGCGCAGGCCAGTTATTAAATCACACACAAATACAATTAAGAGTGCGACTAATACCAGAAAAATAACAGATTTCACCCGCGCATCTTGCATTAGTTTAGAGTCGACAATCGCATGATAGAATTGATGATGATGATGGCTTTGAGCAATTTACTTAGGTGGGGTTTTATTTAATTATTCAAAATGTAGGCATGAAATAAAAAAACTAAACAGCTACTGTGCTAAAACATTAGTTTGGCTATGTAATTCGTAAAAAATAATGTGGTGCTGTAATTTAGAGCATTGTAATTTAAACAGTTTTTTTTTGTTGGTAATTTGTATTTTTTTTAAATAAACCCGATTATTTTCTAAAATTCTATTCGGTTATTCGGCTTCTATAGGGTTTTCCTCTACCTGTAGTATTTTTTTCATCTGAATATTTATGTTCTTTATCATTAAACTATGTGTTTAAAAATACACATTTTACTTACTTTTGGCATTAGTCGCCCCCTTAATGCAAACTAACATCCACCCCGTCTAGAAACTTACTAAAGCTTGAGCCATTAGCCTAGGCTAGGGTCTAGTTCTAGTTCGCAGCAAATCTCAATGTTTTAACTTTTTCTTAAATCTTTTTCTTTGTAGGCGTACAGCGTCACAAAAACCTTCGCGTGATCAATGTCTACACTCACTTAGGTGACTTTAAAAATAAATAAAACTAATAAAACGACATTACCTGAGTTCTAGTCATCATTGCCAAGTAAAATCTTCTTTGTAGAGGGTCGCAAGCTTTTATGTGGTAAAATAGCTGCAACATTATTTATCTCAAAGTTAATACCATTTACTGAATATAAGAGTAGCTTGCTGTTATATCTTAATCTTTTACAATGCTGGTATTTACACGAGTTATAGTGGTACTAAGGTTTAGTGTTGATAATGTTCTCAATACTGAAGAATATCTTCTAGGTATCTAGATTACTAAAACTAGGCAGCTAAACAAGTAAACATGTATAATATATCGAACGGCTAGTGATGTTCAGTAATTATGCTATGAATTCAAAGACATAGGGGCCTTACCATGAACTCTTATTGCGGGACCGAATAGGCTCAGCTGCCGACGCTGCGCAACTGCGAACCGTATTGCGGGGCGATAAAATTCACAGTTGCGCAGGGTCGGCAGCTGAGCCTATTCGGTCCCGCAATAACAGTTCATGGTACGGCCCAGTAACTCTTGACAGAAAACCATTTGAAAATCGGGTGTGTTAGTGGTTTCTATGAGCTACCATGGTGAAGACCTCCAAGGGTAAAAACTAACTAGGGCCAGGCTTGGGAACCAGGCATTTAACAGGAAGGGCTCTATACCATGGTCACAATGGTCAGGCTTGAAGCGCTCTGTGTTACGTATAGCTTGGCAAAAAAGAGAAGTAATTAATAATACCCACTATCGCAAATAGCAGGTTATCATGCAATGTGGCGGTCGAAGGGTATCATCATTGTCTGTCGGACCTGAGTATGTCCTAAAACTGCAACCAGAACCACCGGAGGACGGGCAGCAGCGTCCTTTTGGTTAACGATGGTGAACATTCTGCGATCCCCAAGCCGCCTGCCAAGCGTGGGGATTATAGCAACACCTCCATATTAAGGGGGAGGTCTTCGTTCAGCAGTGGACGTCTCCTGGCTGATGATGATGATGATGATGATGATGATGATGATGATGACGATGATGATGATGACGACGACTATCGCAAATAGTTCTACAATAGCAACAGAGGAAGATGATTGGATGGAATTCTCACAAATACGTGCTTTCCACAGTATTACAGTATTGAGAGGAGATAAAAAAGTTTCAGGAGTTTTATGCCAAGCTCTAAAACACTTGTATGTAAAAAGGGTTTATCCGCCGTGACGCTATAACTACCGTTATAGGTTGTGTCATAGAAGAGCTTAATATACAATGTGGTCGATTCTGACGGTTTTAGTTGACATCTCTAAACTAATTAAAGTATTGCTGTCACTTTTTTACTAGGCATGTTAGCTAAGGACAGCAATACTTTAGTTAGTTTAGTAAAACCGTCACAATTGACCACAATGTCATAACCTAAACCGAATAAATACAGTTTGAATAATGGCATCTTCTTTTTAACTCTACCTAAATTCTATTAGACAACATTACTAAACAATAGCCAAAGGGAAGGCTTAGGGTAACTAAGGAGGAGGCCTTCGTTCAGCAGTGAACGTCTCCGGGCTGTTTATTTTTGTGGGCTTGCGTAGGACTGAATGGTGAATTGATATGAATTAAAATTTAATTAAATTTAATTAATTAATTTGACTGCTGACTAAAACATAACATAAACATAATTTTACTATTGCTAAATAGTAAAATTATGTTTAAGTTCAAATATTTTTAGTTTTTTATGTAGTGGAAAAACAATGCCTGCGACATCTTATAGCTAAGTGTTCCCTTAGCATCTGGTGCCCTCTACGGGATGAGGTATGCTGAATGGATATTATACGCGTCTGTGAAGATAATAAAAAGGAAGTAAGTAGGGTAACCTGGTGAGACAGCTGTAGATAGATATTCTCAGGCACTTTTCTCATAAACTTCATGGGGACACCGCACAAAAGGTTGTTCATTAGATTTAAATATTTCGGGGTGGCCCAGTATTTGTTTTTCTTTATGTACGTGCTGGCTATTACACCGACCTTCGAAAATCAACTTTATTTACAGATGTACTTTTTGAATACACATTTTAGCGAGGGTTGTTCACAAAGTATCTTCTAAATTTTTTGTGTTCCAAAAACATAATAATCCCATATATTTTTTTATTCAAATACTACTCAATATTAAATTAAAAAAAATATATATATATATCTACTATACAGCGTTAGTCCTAATCAGTTAGCATCATTTTAAGGGCATATTATGTACATCAAAACAAAAAAAAACTATGGGGCCAACATAGCAATCGCAAAAAAAACAGCTGTTCCATACATTTTGCCCAAGGTCGATGAACTTTTTGTATGGAACAGCTGTTTTTTTTTGAGGTTTAAATGTTGGTCCCGTAGCACAGAATAAATAATAGTACTACATACCCATACTAAAAGTTGTTTGGTTTGATCTCAGAGTAATAATAAAGTTTTGATGAACAGAATATGCCCTTAAAAGGAGCATCCTTTAAGGAGAAACTGATAAGAACTACTCGTACAGGGGTACGGGTAGTTCTTATCAGTTGCCTACTACCCTAACCCTGTATATAAGTTACATCCTAATGTCCTAATGTAATGTAAATCCACGGGTATATCTGGGATTATTCTTAAAGTACTCCAGTGATTGTTCAATTTGTGACCTGATAGAGCCTGAACTTTTTTTAGGTGACTAGATATACTCAAAGACCTAGATAGTCATTAGACCTATCTTTCTTATTTCTGTTTCATATTATCAAAAATACTTTGCTCGATTGCATTACAATAGGTGACAAAAAATACTCGATGTTAATGTATTGTGATATTTTTATAAGGCGTTGTTAAAGCGGCAGGAAAGCAAAGGAACACAACCGGAACACGCTGAAGCAAAACAGTGGGGGGAAAATGGTTGATGATCATCACAAAATAAATTATTAAATATCTAGTAAAAAAAGGGAGATGAGGTACGCTCTAATGTCAAGCAAACATAGAAAAATTTAGTTTTAATGCATTAAATGAGAAATAATTCCGTGCATCTTGTATTTGGTTTTGGAACTATTTGTGCGTATTTTGAAAACACATGAAGATGTTATTTCTGCTTATTTAGATAAAATCTACGATAATTGAAGCTATCGTTATACATAAACACCTGTTACAGGTAACAACGTGGCGAATATGCTCGCTAAAAAGGGTGTTAGGAAACAAGTAAGCGACGACGTAGTGGCTCTCTGCAAACCATCGGCGATGGAAGTGCGAGCTACTGCGCCGTCACACCGAAAAAGAACAACAAAATCTGTGGGATAAGAAAGACGACTACAAACATGCTAAAAGCGCTTTCCCAATCCTAAACGGGAAGATCACTAACAATCTATTGAAGTTGCAACGACAGGACCTTCGACTTTTAGTAGGCCTCATAACCGGTCATTGCAACTTGAATAGTTATTTATACAAACTGGGAGCCACGGATAGTCCGCTATGCCGTGGCTGCATGCAGGATAGTGAAACTGTGGCGCATGTACTGTGGCATTGTAAAGCTACAGAAGAAACGAGAATCGCTACGAGATTGCACCTTCATCGCAAACCATGTCACCGCAACAGCTTGACTGCTTTTCATCATCATCATCATATGCTTATACACCTCCATCTAATCCACTGGAGTTACTATGCCAGCGGCCCAGAGCCTCGCTCCGTTACTTCAAGGAGCTGGGTTGGCTCGGGTAGACGCTGGCGGGAGAAATGCACAATACACCCCAAGCGGGACGTCAGTGCAGGACTTATCGCCCCCACATCGAATAAGAATAAGAATAAGAATAAGCACCTGTTTGATTATGACTAAGGTCAATTATGTCCGTGGACCTAATTTGTGCCACTTCAAAGCGCGCGTCCCTCGTCTCCCTATTTTTTTTTGCTAGAACTATGTTAAAAAGTATTAGTTTACCTGATGCCTGTCCAGGTCAGAATGCGTGCCAAGGAAAGACAGTACTCTGTCGTTTTTCATGTTAAGCTTGGACATCTCTCTACCGCTACTGTACTTGAACAGCGGTCGGTAGTACTCCAGGGTACGATAGCTGATATCTTCGGTGCGTTGCTTTCCCTTCACTACCTTCCAGGTGGCTACCAACTTCTCGCGAGTTATCCTCATCATAGCAATAGTGCGAGACTGAAAACATATCGCCATCAGCCATAAAACGTCCACTGCTGGACGAAGGCCTCCCCCTTAATAGAGGGGTGTTGCCATAATCCCCACGCTTGGCAGGCGGCTTGGGGATCGCAGAATGCTCACCACCGTTAACCAAAAGGACGCTGCTGCCCGTCCTCCGCAGGGTCTGGTTGCAGTTTAAGGACATACCCAGGTTATGCTTAGTGTTTTAGGCAATAAATATATTCTTATTCTTATTCTCATTCTTATTCTTATTATATGAATGACCGAGCAAAGAGAGTTTTATAGTCTCGAAATTCCAAAACAGATTAAAATGGAAACATATTTAGACTGCCATAAAGTTCCTACGTAGTTGGTAGCATGTCTGCCTTCAGAGCTGTGGGGCGTGGGTTCGATGCCCACTCAGGAACATTTATGTGACGAATATAGGTGTTTGTTCTGTGTCGTGGTTGTTGTATGTATTTACAAAAAAGTATACAGGGTTAGTTCTAATAAGTTAGCATCCTTTTAAAGGCATATTCTGTGCATCAAAACAAACAACCTTTACTATGGGGCCAACAATAAAATCGCGAAAAAAATATCAGCTGTTCCATACAAAAAGAACCTTAGGCAAAATGTATGCAACAACTGTTATTTTTTTGCGATTTCAATGTTGGCCTCAAAGTAAACGTTGTTTGTTTTGATGAACAGAATAACTGATTTGACTGACTGATTTCAACCTAACGGTTTGATTCCACTTTCTTTATTCGAACTGCGCTGCCCGAGTGGGTGTTTCCCGATAATTATAATCTGGGTGTCTTCAAGTCGCGAGTGAATCGGTTTCTTCTAGGCATGCGTGCTCCATCGTAGACTGCATCTTCGTTTATCATCAGACGAGATGGCAGTCAAACGCTATATCATATAAAAAATAAAAACTATCGATTCGTTTTTTCCCTAGTTAATGCAGCATCCTCACAGAGTTTGTATCGTTCTTCGGTTTGTAAAACCTGATAATATAATAAATATAAATAGGTGAGGTTCACTCACAGATCTGAGGACATACATAGGCGGCAACTTCATCACGTCGCTCAGAGACCCCTCGAGAAATATGGCGAATGCGTTCACAGCCGTCTGCATGAAATCTGGCGAGCTCGTGTTCAGGTACGAGTGGCCAGGGTGCATCCACTCGCTCCGGGGAAGGTGGACCATGGTCTTGTTTTGGAACAGTTCCGCCCTGTGTGCTCTCATTTATAAGCCGTGGTAGCCTTGGGAGACCGCTCGACAGGTGAGGTGAGGTCGCAGGTTCAACCGATTAATTTTTATTTTAATGTTTGAATTTCCGTGTTCAATGTGATTGTTATGTTGTTTATATTTTTTGCCATAAATTAACTATTGTCTATTGTCTATAAACCCAAAGCCGTACCATTGTGCTCTTTGGAGTTTATGTGCTGTTTCATAGCACTGGCTTTTCGGCGAAGGAAATCATCGTGAGGAAACCGGCATACGTCCAGAGAAAAAAAAAAGGCGTACCTATGTGAATCCACCAACCCGTATTTGAGCCGGTGGTGGCACGTGGTGGATATGGCCCAATCACCCTCCTAGGTCTACTAGTGGACTTTAAAAAAACTGAACATACATACCTTTTTTTCTAAGTATACAGTTATCTATGTAGTGCTTATAGCGTAGTAAGTTGGTGTTTCTAAAAGATCACCAAAATTAACCTACGAACGCTCAGTCTTTGGTTCGATGATGCAACAGTTACAACCAACCCCGCAGCCAAAAAATGACAACTACCTAACCAGACACAGGACTAAACAGGACAAAGATATGGATGCTAATTTGGGCAAGTAGTCAGACGATTCGCAATACTACAGGGTCCAAAAAGTCAAGCAAAAACCTCTTATTCCGATTTTAGACCTTATTATATTTAGCATGGTAGTACCTAGATATGTAGGTATCTAATATAATATTATTATTTTATTTTAGTACCTCATGATTTGTCCCGAAGGGTAGATTCCCAGTATATCAGTTGCTACTTCATGCTCTTTCGACTTTTCGTCAGGATCTAATAGCATAAATCATAAAATAACTCATAAATAATATTATTACACTGATTATTACACCGGCAAAGAAATTGAAAAAGCCCTAAATAATTTCAGCTACAATTCTTACCTACATTTTCTCCAAACAAAACCTTATTGAGCGTAGACTGGAAACCAGCTAATGGATCTGCAAGTAGAGTTCTTAAAAAAAAACAATCAATAGAAAATTGGTGTCATTTGAATTCGGTAACAATCCAGACTTAGCGTGACGCCTACCGACATTTTCTTTTCAAACTTTAATAATTATTTCATCGTTATAAGGCTACACAGCATTTGAATATCTACCTGACATGTACAAAACTTAACTATATTATGTTTTGTGCACAATATGAACCGCGAGCAAAGGTTTTTTTTTATGGGAAGAAGCTTAGCAATGAGACGATCGAAACGATCTCCATACGAGATAACACCTGCCCATATATAAATATGCCTTTATTTGCAGCATTACCCAGAAGTTTGAGTAGCCAAACAAAGTTGATTCCACATTGGCGCACATTATTTTAAGACATAATTCGATGGCAACCATCATCGAATTAGTCCTATAATCCTATACCAGTAGGAGATCTTAGGTACATTACCTTGCATTTTTAAGACAAAGCAAACCGCTTGGAACATGTGTTCCTGGGGGTGATCTGAGCTGATTTAGCCCGGTCGCCACGAGGTTCCCCATGCCTTGTTGTTCTTCAGCTGTCTGAGAGCCATTCTAATCTCGTACTGGCTGACCCCTGGGATGTCCTCAGTGTAGTGTCGGGTCAGTTTAGCTCTTGTGTCCCGAGCATTACTGACAATGGGTTGCTGTGTTAAGATGTACAACTGTCCATAAAACCTCTCGAGCTCTCTCAGAATCTCTGGCTTCAACGAAATGATACTGCCATCTTCGATCTTCAGCTTCGTCATTTGGCTTTGCCCAAAAGACGAATTCTTTGCGAGTACTTTCGAGCCCTGGTTCCGTATCACTTGCGTCCATAATACGTACTGTCGATTCGAAGTCGATCGCATTTTTGGTTGAACCATCGGGACTTATCCACGTCCACTTCCTGGAAGGTCGCTTCTCGAAGAATGAGTTCATCATATAAAGGGACTTTTTATGATGAATTTTGTTATTGATTTCAGATCAGGCACAAATACCAGTGTAAATAAGTGCCGAACAGCACTCTCTACACAAAAATATCGCCAATTAGAAAACCTGCCTCCAACGGAAGATGCGCTCTATACCTAAGCATATTCTCCGTGCAGTTTACCAAGGAGGAGGCTATGTTTGGGCACAAATTCCGCAGCAAAAGCTGCCATATCCAGCTGCTAGTCAGCTTGGTCAGGTTGGTCCAAACAAAATAGCTATTGGGAGCTCATATGGATTAATTGGGCAAGCCTACCTGTCGAAGCTATTGCCTGTTTAGAACTTATACGTTGCCGCTGCAAACAATATGTACAGGGAGGTGCAACTGCATTAAAATGCACAGACCTATGTCATGTAATGGCAACTGTAAATAATAAATATCTTTAACATTTTAACCCGCATTTTTGTCAAACATCTCTTAATTAGGATAAAAAAAATACATTTTATAATATTTAAAATAATTCTACTGGAGATAGTTTTCCCAACATAAGATATATATTTATCACGTCCAAAAGTATATTGTTAATGTAATCTACAACTAGAACACTAACAAATTATCAGAACTTATGTTTAATAACTTAAAAAAGCTGCATACCGCTCTTACTGCTTTTTTTAACACAGTTATTACATAAAAATGTTTAACGAGTTTATTATTCTATATTATAGGATAACTAGGCTATTCAAAACTTTTTTTGATCAAATCCTCGTAGTTTTAATTCTGGAGAGGATTTCTGAAAAAAAATGTAAAGAAAAAATCTTTTTTTTTAATTCTCGGTTTTTTTTGTATGGGTGAGTAAAAATTTGGTTACAGAAATGAATTCCTCGTCCTCGAATTATAAGAAAAAGATACCAAACTCGATATACTTGCTAGGTGTATGCAGATATGAAAATTAGAGTGAGGCGCACTCTTTCCTTTCCTCTTCATACTCTTTTTTCTTACTCTTATCTCTCTTTCCCCTGTCCACCTGCTGAGTACAACCTCGTGGCAGCCGGAATAAATCAGCTCAAATCACCCCCATAAACACCTGTTCCAAGCGGTTTGCTTTGTCTCAAAAATGCAAAAAAGTGCCCTTAAAAACGGGAAATTAGAAATCTATTTCTATACAGACCCCTTCAAACCTGAACATAGTAATGTTAACACACTACTGAGCAATATTACTTATCTAGATGACCTCCTTCAAAGAATAGCCGTCACACACGGAGAAGATGCTATAATATTTCATATTATCTTAGACCATATTTCAATAACGCTACCCATACATAACAAATGACGAACAAGTGACGAAGATAATATATATTTCAAAATTGTGTGGTGAGCGATATTTTATCTTAACATAAAATATTACCTAAGCATCTTCGTCTTAATAAAAGAGAGTATCTACCTAATAATAAAAGAGAGCTCTTAACCTTTCTTGCCTCTGCAGTGTGGTTTGGAAGGCGATGGAAATGAATAGTCTCTTATAAAGAAAAATATGACTTGCCAAGTTCGAAATTCCGCGGCTTAGACGCAGTACTGAAAGTAAACTCTTCGATAATGGTAGCATTAGTAAATGGCGTAGACGTGAGGGACAGTTTCTGCTTGACATGCCGTAATGGTTTTTGTTTATCAATAAAGCTCCCGCAGCCACCTGTAAAAAGGCAATATAGAGCTTGAAATCTAGAGTACACATACACAGGTTCATTCTAAGTTAGCTTGCTCCATCTCAGACTGCACTATAATAGCGTCAGGTCAATCCTCCAAGGCGTCGAGCAAAACTTTCGAGCGTAAACCATTAGTGGTAGGAAGCTATGGCGTATCTGCGCCAAAAGGTATATATGGGCAGTGACCATGCTACAATACTATTATACCCTTTGTGTGATTTGTGAGTTTTTTTTGTGTGCATACGAACAGAAATCAGCTTTATTACTGTAAAGGTTTACTTCAAAGTGTTTCATGCGTGTTTCCCTCATCTCCAGAAAAAAAACGCAGATAATTTAAAGGCAGGCAAAAAGGCAGATTATCGCCATTGGCATTTCCAATGGTATATTCTCGAAAGGCAAAATGGGTACAACACAAACTGATTCAAAGAACGGTGCTTTTTTTAGACAAAGCGAAAATCAGACAAAGTGGCTTGAACTGGTCGCCATCATTTGCTTAGCTTATAATTAACTACTTTTAAAGAACCGCTTCGACAATATTACTTTTCCTGACGTTTAGAACATGCCTAAGTCCAGGTTTAAACTCCCACTTAAGCGTAGTGTTTAAATCCTCTTTGCATCCACTCACCTGTTGATAACCGATGTTGTTTGGCTGATGATGAAGTACTCAGACTTAGAAGATACCGAGAGAGAGGATCTAAATCCTCCAAGAAGATACCACATCTCTCTGACCTTGAGAGTTGACAGGTTCCTCAATAAATGCTAAAAGTTTATAGTTACGAGAGAGCTAGATCCTCCAAGATAGTTACTTACCGGTAATGTTCCAGTTACTATCACTTAAATAAAATAAATTATTTGCGTAAGCGTCGACGCCTACAGCTGTATGCAGTATGATAAAAGCGTAAATAAATATCATTTTCCCTTGTAATAGATATTTTCTGTATGTTCTGATCACAAATCGATATGGTCTCGAAATAATTTAGCCACCAGTATCTTTGAAGTAGATGTGTATGTATACCTACAGACCTACACTATAAGTTACTAATAGCCTACAAGTATCTACCAACGAACTTTGTGTATTTATGCCAAAATCGTCGTTGATTTATGCTAAATAGTAGTAGTAAGACGAACAAGACGCTCTGCTGCTGGTAGGAGGGTTGGCCTGATGTTAAGAGGCTTCATAACATAATCAGCCTTTTAATAGTGCTGGACATAGGGCTACCCTCGAAGAGTGATTGGTGTTTATCTACTATGGGGCAAATCGTAATATCGCGAAGAAAAAATCTGCTGTTCATACACTTTGTCAAGGGTTAACGACATTTCTCTATGGAACGTAGTTCGGCTCGGTCGCCATTCCGTCATAACTTATCTCTACCGGAAAAATCTAATATAATAAAAGGCTCTGTCCTGACTGATTGACTGACTGACTGGTGACTGACTGACTGACAGACAACGCACAGCCCAAATCATGAGTGTTTACTTCGTCCACCGCAGAAAATTATGATTATTATTATATAAACTATCGCCATTGACATCTCCGGTAAATTAATGTCTAAGAGGCAAAATACTGATCACCAACGGACTTTGTGACTCGAAGGATTCAGCCCTGGCTGGGTACTTAACCACTGCCAACTGAACTTAGATTATTGAGGGAACTGTATCTTAAAATCTCTTTGTTTATTTTACTAGGTTTGATGCATTGCATATAATCTAAAAAGTATTCAAAAATTAAAATGTCTATTTGATGTCTACGTCAAGGTCCATGTAAAATGTTTGTGTCGTTAAATTTTATTTTTATTTAACCTATAATACAATTTTTTATACCTTTACAGATAAACAGATGGTACATAGAAATGTCTTCAACTTCGTCTAGCGAGTGTATATGCGACCAATATTGGCCTAATTATGAAACTGGGTACAATACTAACTATAGAAGTGCTTTTGGCAGCAACCCCTATTATCCGGCCATGGGCCATCCTTTGGTATACTATGCGCAAGCGGTAAGTACTTTTAAGAAGACTGGCTTTAAGGCTGCATTTAGTTAAACTTCGGTGTGGCCGCAGCCGCGTGGTTACCGTTCGCTACTGCTCTCGCGTATGTTAATGGCAAATATGAATACTATTTCCTAAGTAATAATGCTTAAATTCATCGGATTCATATGTGACCGGATCAAGGGCGGATCCAGGATTTATTTCTGGGAAGGGCATATGGGCCATAGGCCTAGTTCCCCCATAGTGCTTTTAAATTATCCTATGCTGTCTTTGGGATCGATTATTTTTCTATTACTTACCTACAAGCATTACTATAAAAAGTACTTTAAATAAAGATTAAATAATGAGATATACGTGTTTATTATGCAAAAAGAAACAAATTCTATTATTAAAGCAGTATCTTATAAATCTCCCAGTTCTTTGTTATAGGTATTTAAACTGTTGGGGGGGCGGAGCACGTGCCTACGCTATTCACTACTTTTGCCGATTTGTGGTCTCTAGAACACGTCTAGTCTACCTCAACGCAAACAAAAGCTCAATGACGTTCCCATATCTTTTATTTCCGCTGAAATGTACCTACTTACGCAATTTACCATAGTACCCACCTAATAATCATAATTTAAACATAATTTCAGCCACGGCCAAGGAATCTGACTCACCGTGGTCGAGATCGGGAAAGAGGTAGCCCGAACTGCTTCGTAAAAGCCTTCAGGTGGTACACAAAGGTTTGACAGAAAATTACCTCATACTTAAAAAAATATTAAGTTAAGTAAAAATTTTTTTTTTCATTTTACGAAATTTTGCTTATATGTAACTCGACCCTTGACGATATTAATCATTATTCAAATGTAACATAGCTATGGAACTAGTCATATTTTTTTATGCAGTGGAATTACGAAACGATGGTGCCGTTAGTTAGCTTCACGCCTGCTCAATTTAGCAGCGCCAGAATTGTGAACCTGCGATCAAATCCTGCACCGCACTGCACTGCGTCACCCTGAGTTATTAGATTCAAACCTCTTTATGCCCAGTAATGTCTCTGGTAGCATTGCCTTTCAAACCGAAACACAGTCATGTTTGCACAATACTGCTTGGCGGTTGAATAACGAGCAAAGGTGTGGTACTTCCTTAGACAGACTCTGCAATAGAGTCGTACCACTATTTAAAGCATTCACATCACACAGACATTCACAATTTTAATTTGTAGGAGCATCTTCCGAATAGAAGTCAATCTCCAACCAAACCAGACATGACCGGGTTCGCAACTTGGCTGGACGTTAAGTACGACGAGTTCCTGCAAGAAAGTCAGCTGGGATCAGAGATGTATCACGTTAAATTAAAGCAGACGCTTGAGGCAGAGAGGGTACCTACTGAGTAAGAAACTTGACTTTTCCGTTGTCGATATGTAAATACAGGGTGAGTTCTAATCAGAGCATCATTTTATGGGCATATCCTCTACATCAAAACAAACAACTTTTACTATGGCGCCAACATTGAAATCCCAAAAAAAAATTTGCTGTTCCATACAAAAACTTCATCAACCTTGGGCAAAATGTATGGAACAGCTGTTTATTTTTAACGCTTTCAGTATTGGCCCCTTCAAAGTTGTTTGTTTTGATGTACAGAATATGCCCTTAAAGGATGGTAACTGATAAGAACTAACCCTGTATATGGTTGGTAAAATATTTTTAATGGACTCTATACTTAATAAAATTTTTCATCACCTTATTAAAATGTACGGACAGTTGCAAAATTTGTCCGTTTTTTAATTTAATATCCCAAGTACCATCAAGGGAGGCCTTCGCCCAGCATTGGACGTGATGCTCAAAAAGAATTTAACACTACGTTATGTGATGCTTTTAAAGATATACTTACCTGAAAATGATTGTTTCTTGCAGTAACTATTGTGAGCCGTGTACGCCAAAAAAAATAGCCGCAATGAGGTAATAAGTAACTGCCATATTATATATTTAAACCTTTTTGGTTTTAAAGTGTTTTTATTTGCATTAAAACTAATTAAGTGCTCTGAAACTCTAATCCTTTAGTTATCCAGTTCACTGAACTAATTATTACTAAGTTTTCCCCCATTTGTTCGGTTGACCGAAATATATTTTTTTGTTTCTACAGTCTCATCATCATCATCAGTAGGTATCATTTGTCATTAGTTACAATTACTGGTACTAATTTCCTAATCTGGCCTAATCTTCCCAGTCCATCATATTTATTTATTTATTTAGTTTATTGGTACACAAAACAGAATACAGTCAATAATAAATTTAGAAAATTTACACATTATACAATTTCGATCCAAACCACCCATTACCCATACCCATTCGATATTATGTACCTACTTAAGGTTCTGTCATCATCTATTGTCATACAGCGACGGATCATTAATTTTATCATTGTCGCTGTTGTCCACGTTTTATTTATCTACATGTCAATCATGATTGGACCAGCGGAAATCGTCATAAAATTGTCCTCAAAATTTGTTCATGTACAAATAAGTAAAGTCCTTATATAAGTGTTTTTAAAGCTTGTGAAATACTTGTTAACATTTCGTATCATCATTAAAACATTTTACTTTTCAGTCGATGGAAAAAGAAGCGACGGGCAAGAAGCAGTGATACAGGGACCGTACGACAAAAGTAAGAAAAATCATATCTTAGGTCTTCTGCAATAATGTTAAGTAATATATTCAAACAATTTTAATATCATATCAAATTAGATTTAGTACAAAAATGTGGACATGTCTAAACATAATTTTAATCCTACCATACTAATTACCTAACATTATCATCACCTCCCATCACATCATCAGCCAGAAGACGGACCGCTGCTGGACGAAGGCGTCCCCCTTAATATAGAGGGGTTGCAATCCCGACGCTTGGCAGGCGGCTTGGGGATCGCAGAATGCACATCACCGACGCTGCTGCCCGTCCTGCGGTGGTCCTGGATGCAGTTTTAGAACATACCCAGATCATCACTTCCTAATAAAAGCCTCCTCTCCCTTGTGCCATTGTTCCCTTTCTCAGTGACGCGCCGCAATAGCTCTATAGCAATATGACCCGCAATAGCTCTGATATCGTCGATCCGTCGGCCTGGTTGTCTGCTGACGGAACGTTTGGCTGCTATCGGTGACCAGTCAGTCAGCTCCATCTGTCATCACCATGTTTAGCTAACGCGGCCTTACCGCTTTATTCCTAACCTACTGCAACTTGTTAATTAACATAGTTACTTCCTAATTTTTCTTTTTGAATTTATGCAATAGTGTGACGATACGAACGAGACGTTTGCCTAATGTGTAGTGAGCATCACGCCTGCTTATACAGTAGCAGTGCCAGAACTGACAGTTATATTTTTCCTGCAGATCAAGCCAAAGTTGTCGATACATTATGCAACCGAAAGATGTATCACGTCATCCTTCAGTATGCTGCCATCCGTAAGAACCTTCAAAAATTCAGTAATATGTAGGCCTGGAAGATTTTCCACAACATACAGTCCCAAAGTTAAAAGCTTTACCTCTTTATAAAATCAGTGTAACTTTTATTAAAATTATGCCCTGAGTTCGTAATACTTACCAATGGTCTTTCAATAATTTTCTTAGCGATTCCAATTCTGAAATTATTACACAATTTAATTCGGCTCTTCCTCATATTATATCGTTATTTCCACGCACGACTAGTTTTATTTTTTGTATCTTTCTTACATCAATTCGTACGCACACTTTTCGAGCAAATATATTGTAACATAACATTCATCTTGATTCTATAACATATTGATTGGTATTTTTGCAGCTCAAATATAACTACAACTATATCGGAGTGTGCTAAAAAGCCTATAACCACATCGCAAAGCTTTTCCAATGTTACGTTGATAATTAAAGGCAATGAACCATGTCCACCACGCTGCGAGACTCCGGCCATAGCTAACGTGGGCGACAACAAGCCGAATACCAACGTTTGTCAGAACAGCACTTGCAAATATATTAACAGCAAACAATCCGCTGAAAAGATTCAAGTGTCGCCTAAGAATAAAACCACGACAAAACAAGACTTTGGCTGTCAATTTGGTGCAGAAATAACCACAAAAGTAAATGCAGAAACCCAATATGTTGTTGCGGTGCCTCCAAACAGTAAAAGTGGTTCTTATTCATCAAATCAACGCATAGACGACTGTGAATGCCCGGTACTAATCTATAATAATACCTTAAACCCTGTATGCTCTAATGTCTTATCAATATTGACCAAAGTGTATTGATTACAGGGGCCTGAAAAACAGATGACACAGAAACATGCAAGCAGAGATGCGTACATAACTACTTACGGCGCTGCTTACAGTGGCACTCTACGCCAACCTGTATTGCCATATGATTTGAATACTAGTGAATGTACTTGCAAGGTGTCAAATTTTTCTAAAGTTTTATTTACTAATTCTTCTCACTCTCATCAGCCCGAAGATGTCCACTATTGGACTAAGGCCTCTCCCTTAATAGGGAGGGGTTGCCATAATCCCCACGCTTGGCAGGCGGCTTGGGGATCGCAGAGTTCTACCACCGTTAACCAAGAGGACGCTGCTGCCCGTCCTCCGGTGGTTCTAACAACTAATTCTTAGTTGTTATTATTTAATTTGTATTTATTTTAGTCACTAGATACTGTGCCACGTAGGCCTATGAGTAAAAACTCTTCACGGCATTCTCAAAGAAAGGTGAAATCAAAGAGTTCCAATAATGTGGAATGCCAGTGTCCCGAAGAAAAGATCGTAACCATTGACGCTCAAACTCAATATGTGCCGCGGACTAAAACTTGTGTTGACAATAACATTTGCGAATGTGACTTTAAGGTAATATAATATTTAATTTACACTTCATTCCGCAACTCACTTTTTGTAACCGCTTGTAACACGGTGTTGCATAACAGAGTTGTATGTGACAGGTTTGTTTTAGGGATTTATGCGAAACATCCAAGCTCCCGTGCAAAGTTTACAAATACCGAGCAATAACCTGCCCTTGTGCGCCTGTGAAAGGAAAATCAACGAAGAAATAGCAACAGAGAGAATAACGTTTGCACAAACTACATCGCAAACTTCGAATTATTCTATATGCCTAGTGAGTACCTAACTATAAGTCAGTTGAAATTTGTACCGGTGGTAATTAATTACATAACTCATAAGTTATTGTAAGACGTTATGCAATTAATAAAAAATAATTTTAGGAAAAAGAGACCGTCCACGAATATCCATTGTTCCTGAGAATTGTATGTGCTGATAAACTTAGCAAAGAAAATATTAAATGATCATGTCGTGTCCCTGGGCTTTGTGAGTGCTAAGTGTTTGTTTGTCCTAAATTGTAAGTATTATCTAACTATTTCAATAAAACTATGGTAAAATGTCATTTTAATTTATTATGTAACAAAATGAAAATACTATTTACACATTATCTTAACTTGTACAAAATAATAACAACGCACGACTTTCAATCAGTTCGGTGGTCCGTACGCAATGGCTGGTTTATTCTGGGGTAAGAAACTAAGGCTAGCGCTACCCCCACTGGACTCTTCACTGTGAACGCTTGAAGATATCGAGGGCACTCCGTAGTCTGCAGAAGGACTAGACAGCGACGAGGACGAAGCAGACGACGAAGCCAAAGCTGTCGAACTTGAACTTTCATGTAGAGGGGAAGTGTGCGTGAACGACGATACCTCTACGCTCGGTTTCGCGTTTTCCAGCGAAACTCCAGAGACTAGAGACAAGTATCCGGCGTCACGTGCCGAAGTGTGCTCATTTTCTGTGATGATGTTTTGCACGTGATTCACCACCAGGGAATCGAGCGCCTCGCGGTGGGTCTGTTCCTGTGCACCGCTGTACTGTTGGGAATCGGCTTGATAACTGGATAGTCCTGAGGCGGTGGGGAAATTGGTCAAAGGCTGTGATTGCAGGGGGAGTTGGGGTGAGAATTGAGGCTGGATCGGAAACTGTGGCTGTGGCTGTTGGTAGTTGTAACCTTGTTGGGCAGAGAACTGCTGTTGTTGCTGGTACACTACAGAGGGCACGGGCTGCGGCTGGGGACGGGGTTGTGGCTGGGGTGGGACGTACTGAATCGGCTGGGGCTGGGGAATTGGCCGTGGTCCGGGCACGCCATATGATTGGCTAGGTTGCTGGAAAAATTGTTGTGGCTGAGGTTGTGGAGCTGGGAGAGAAGCAGGCTGCTGGTATATCGGTTGAGGTTGGGGTCTAATGAATTGAGGTTGTGGGGCAGGTTGTGCGTATTGAGGTTGTGGGGAAGGTTGTGCGTATTGAGGTTGCGGAGCAGGTTGTATGTATTGTGGTTGTTGGGCAGGTTGAATGTATTGCGGCTGCGGGGCAGGTTGAATGTATTGCGGCTGTGGGGCAGGCTGGATATATTGTGGCTGTGGAGCAGGTTGAATGTATTGTGGTTGCGGAGCGGGTTGAATGTACTGTGGTCGCGGGGCAGGCTGTACGAAATTAGGTTGGGGGTAGTTATAACCCGAGTTCTGTTGGATGGGTAGAGGTGGAGGCGCGTGGTGATGATGGTGATGTGGCGGCGGCGGTGGCGGTGCCGGAGCCACAGGGTAGTGCAGCGCCGGGGCGTTCGGCGCGGGCCGGGGCAGGTGGTATGGCGCCTCCGCCACTATCGCCGTAACCACCGACAGAATAACGATCTGAAGAAAAACACACTAAATCAATTCACTGTTACCGCACATCTAAGACTAACCGCACACTATTACCACCACTTCATTAGAAGGAAGGTATAATCTTTGTTTACTGTGTAAACAAGTTTCACTTTTTGTTTCATCTGTCCACTTACCGCGGTCCGCATGTCTGCGATCGTGCGTGTGACAATGTGTGAACTTGCCTAGAATTTATTTGGTTTTATAGTCTCCACCACTTCATCTCAGCAGGTCGCTGGGGGCGTCTCTAACACACACAAGCGTTACTCACGCATTATTGCATAAATTCGTACGATTTGTGCGTGCGTGTGCGCTCAGTGTTTTCAGGAGCACTTTATTCATTTTATGCTTTGTTATGATATTTTAGACGTTCGGTTGCAGTCTTGCCTACTTACCTACTTGTGATCGGTAATCTGTATGGCTTGTTAATTCTACTTATTTCGTAAACTATTTTACGTAGTACTAGTATAGTATTATATTATCTTTGGTAGTACGCGGTAACTTTTTTTTTCTATCTATATGAAATTTGAGTAAACTGACATCAAATGGCTACTTATAAATTCAATTTATTCTATCAAAATAAAATAAACTTAATAGTTACTTTATCTCTCTTTACTTAGGTACCTACAATTATACTACCATTACACTTACTATGTGTATTGGTAGGTACCATCCCATCAAAAAACTAGCTAAAAATATTAAATACTTATTTTACATATAATTAAACTGTAATGAGGCGATTACTGTACATTGAAGATACTTATATTTAAAAACCCATTTTTTTAGGAGTGTATGAGAGCAACTGAGAGGACCTGGGTATGTCCTAATACTGCATCCAGAACCACCGGAGGACGGGCAGCAGCGTCCTCTTAGTAGCGTAGTATTACCTATTGCATCACAAGGCAGTGAAATTATTTTTCAATTAAACTTTGTCTTCACAGCAATGATCTAATCGAGTTAGCAAACAAACAGTCATAACCTTGAAAATATCCAGTGGATAGGTAAATCTTGATTCAATTATTTGTCTAACGGATTTGTCAATGTCTCCACGTTGCTAAAGGCTTGAGAAAGATTAACAAAACAAACATTTAGAAGGTAGCCGTAGCGTAAATGCCATGGTACAATGTTACCATGTTACAAGGTACCTATTTATTAATGTAATCTTACATAGACAATTCAATCTTGTTTTGAAACACCTTGCCCTAGAGACAATAGTTATAAACCGCTCATATGTCACGATCGGAGCTTAGTTTACGTTTCATCCCAAAATATACTCATACAGATAAGTAACATAATATTGTTATTTTTGAAAATATACCTACATTAAGTTTTGGAAAAAAATACTCTAGATTTTTTTACCTCTGTCGGTCTGAGATAAATTAGTACCTACCCTAGTAAGTGTAAGTCAGTAAGAGTAGAGTTTATTGCGGGTTTTGCGGACGAAGCCACAAGCATAAGCCAGTCTCTTAATGTCAGCTCTTAGTATAGTAACAGGCAATCGCATACGTATTTAAAACCTAATTCATCATTCATGCTTATGCCAAACAAAGCCAAAAATGCAAATAAGGTAACGTGTACAATATTTGTGCAAGCGCGACCAGCCCAGATAGAGGTTGAGGTGCAAACAATGAGGTAAGAGTGGAAAGCAGCTCCGCCCGTCGCAATTTACACCTATGTTTTATCTACGGGCTACGACCGCAACAACGCCGTTTGTACACGAGGCGACTTGAGTGGCGTCCGACAGACAATGAGTGTGATATTGTGTCATCATCAGCTCGGCGTCCACTGCTGAACGAAGGCTTCCACCTTAGACCGCCACATTGTACAATAACCTACCATTGCATCCACCGGTTGCCCGCTACTTTTACAGTGTCGTTGGTCCACCTAGTAGGAGGCCTACCTATGCTGCTATTATTGTGTTTGCCTATATGGCTCATGTCGAAATACAATAATAACTAAAAAACAATTTATAATACAATTCAAATCACAATTAATTATTATATTATTATGATGTTATTATTATGTTATTATCATATTATGTTATTATTATCATGTTAATATTATCATGTTTACATACATGTTGAGCCTTAGTACTTGGATTGTGAATGCAGTATAGGTAGCTTCGCTAGACGTAGGCTGAGTTTGTCCAAGTCTTCGGGCATCTGTTTAGATTACCTTGACTAGTTATTTTAATAAACCCATGTAGTCTGCACCTATAATTGTGGTGACGTTTAGCTAGTAACTACCATACCATGTATCAGATGTGTGAAATGACGTACATCATGTTGGTGTTCTTAATAAATAAATAAATAAATTATCAAAACATTTTATGGGCCTATAACCAATCGACGCGTGCCTACCTTGTGTCGTTTTATATCACTCTACGTTTATTCAAACGCACTACAAGAGTTGCAGCGCTACTTTAGTCGCCAACTTCGGTCGCCGTGTGTACAAACGTTTAGCACAATAAGCATTCTTAGATAATCGTTATATTTTTTGAATATTGGTAGTTTGGTAGAGTCAGCATTATCTGGGCGCAATAAATTGACATTCGTCGTTGTCCCGTTGCTGTCTAAACTATACCTAGCGGACGGTTGCATGTTGCATCCCAATAATTCCCCATTTCGGTAATTCTATGACCTTTTGAGGCTTCCCATTTGTATTAATAGGTATACTAACAGTTCACATAGAACTTTCAGACCAATAAAATTTAAAATGTATACAAGCTGTTGTTTTGCATTCCCGCTAAATTTACAGAGGTAGATAGATATAATCATCGTTATGAACAACTTTTACTATGGGTCCAACCATGAAATCGCAAAAAAAAACAGCTGTTCCATACATTTTGTCCAAGGTCAATAAACTTTTTGTAGGGAACAGCTGTTTTTTTCGTGATTTCAGGGTTGGCCCCATAATAAAAGTTGTTCATAACGATGAGTACATTATATCTACCTCCCTTAATTTTGGCGGGAATATAAAACTACAGCTTGTATGATATGTCGATGAATGAGCAATATACTATACCTACTATAATACTATAAAAGAACTATTGAGACAATTTTCTAACATATTGACAACTGTATCTTGAATTGAATCTTGATGGCTGTATAAAACCAAAAAATCATAATGATGGGATGCAGCTAAATGTTGTCCAAGAGGGAAATCCTTCGTCCGATATGGGATGTATCAGTAGCATAGAATAAAACTAAGAAAAAAATACATAATCTAGATAGGTATCAAACTCTCTCTCTTTGCAATAGGCAACATGCAAGAATGACATTCAAGGATGGCATAAAACGTTCCACCCATTTTTCTCGAAGATGTCACGGAGTCAGAAAGGTCAAGCTGATTTACATACAAAACCCACGCATTATTTTTATAATCTATGCACAGATCGATGACCTATTATGTAACGGTTAAAAAAATCTTAGATAAACAAATGGTGGTCTATATCAAACTAAACTCATAATTAATTATTCAATTAATTATGATTGAATAAATTAATTATGACTAAATAATGAATTAAATATGTAATTAATAATATATTATTAATTTAATAATGTATTTAATTTTGTAATTATTTTTGTTAATTATCTAACTTATTACACCAAAAATATATTTGTTGTTGTCTTTCGGTAGTACGTAGTGATAGTATGTGATTTAAGTTATTTAGTCTGGTATTTAGTTTGTTCGATCGCGTGATACTAGCTTTTATAGCCTACCTATTATAGTAAGGACAGAAGAAAAAAACGTTTGACCAAATGACGTATTTATTATTCCTCGTAATCTAACCAACCATAGATTTTAGCAATCCCTAAAACTTTTCAAGGTAAGCAAATTGGCTGCGTCCTCGAAGTTTCGTAAAAGTCGCCAAACATTTATGAACTTACCTAAATACGTTTTTTGCGATTTCTAACTCTCAAAAGTTAAGATGATGATATTGACTAGAAGAAATATACAAATTATCTATCTTCATATAAATACAATATCTTTTATGCCTATAGGAACTTATTTTTACGTATACTCAAATTAAATTATCTAGACGGATTTTTTACTTATCACAATGGTACATAGATATAATCGGTGCAACTACAGAACCTACATTTATTTTGTTTTTATTTTTACATTTATGGTGTGCAATAATAGTGATTGAAGTATTTTTTACTGTTGCCATTTCAAATCTTTAGCTGACTTCAATGACAACCCTAATTCCAGCTTTACATCTTTGCTTGCTTCTGTTAGGTACCTTTTCCTTTACGGTAACAAGTACATAATTACTGAAACCAATAAGACGCTCTCGGGGTTGAATAATAATGCCTGCCCTTAGATTATGTTGCCTGCTCATTATCATTCCAGCTAATATTGACATCGAACCAGAACTTTGACATCAGGAGGTCAGAGCATTGGACCTTATTAATTTGAGATATTCGATAATAAACCTCATTAACTTTCAGCCAAGATACTTTCACGTTTTTCTTGCGCCTTATACTCTAACCATCACTTTTGTTATTTATTTCCTCAAAGGATAATCTCTGGGTCGTTCGGGTTGATACCCCGTTGCTTGTCTTTGCTTTCTCTTGGCCACGATCCGCTCGTGCGTTCGCTTCATCTCTAGTATCTCTTTCATTTCTTCTTTATCTTCGCCCTGGAAATAATCACTTATTATAAATCCGATGATAACGATGTCCTTCTATATTGTTGGTTTTCTGTAAGTTCTGTCTTTTTGGAATCTTTTCACAACTAATCAGTAGAAATTTTACCGATGAAAATGAAAGACAGAGTTGCTACCAAGCACTTATTACCGCCTCATATCTTGGTCAGTCGATGCTTGTACACTTTGTCTATTTAGTTAAAGTATATCGAAAATATTATAGAACTATGATTCCTATCTGCCGATTTTAAATACAATTTAGTCGTCTCGTAATTGGCTATTGGTACATGGACCCCCCCTTAAGGACATACCTGGGCGACTAATGCCAAAAGTAAGTAAAAGGTGTATTTTTAAACACATAGTTTAATGATAAAGAACGTAAATATTCAGATTTAAAAAAATACTACAGGTAGGGGAAAACCCTAAAAAAGCCGAGTAACCGAATAGATTTTTGGAAAATAACCAGGCTTATTAAAAAAAAACAAACAAATTACCAACAAAAAAACTGTTTTAATTCAAATGCTCTAAATTATCAGCGACAGCGCCACATTATTTTTTACGAATTACATTGCCAAACTAATGTTTTAGCACAGTAGCCGTTTATATTTTTTATTTCATGCCTACATTTTGAATAATTAAATAAAACCCCACCTAAATTGCTCAAACCCATCATCATCATCAATTGTATCATGCGATTTTCGACTCTAAACTAATGCAAGGCGCCCGGGTGAAATCTGTTATTTTTCTGGCATTAGTCGCACTCTTAAACCGCAACCAGACCCACCGGAGGACGGGCAGCAGCGTCCTATTGGTCAACGGTGGTGAGCATTCTACGATCCCCAAGCCGCCTGCCAAGCGTGGGGATTATGGCATCACCACCCATTGAGGAGGCCTTCGTCCTGCAGTGGACGTCTTATGGCTGACGAATATAATAGGTATGATGACTACAATTTTGTTCTTCCCTCGTAAAAAAGCTGATCATCCATAGAGCCTATCAATGAAAACAAAATTTAAAAGAATTCAAAAATAAATAGGTACTAAGTATTTTAATTTCAAGCTAGACAGAGAGCGCGCTATACTGAGCTATATGACTTCAAGCCTCAGGCGCGGCATACAAATGCTATACTAACACGTGCTTTGCGAGAAAGGGATAGAGCATCCCGCCTCTATCCCCACCTTAAACTATAAACGCTCATATCTCAGAGATTTATCAGCCAATACAATATTTTTTTTCAGTATGTGCAATATTAAATATATTGCACATACTTTATTATATATATTATTATATATGTTATATTCATCACTAAGCCTATTATTTGTCATAAATTAAACATTAGGCCACGCGCCTATTGGCTATTGGTTTGCTGCAATCCACTATACATCTTGTTCTTCACCTGTTTTGGTCGCATAGTACGCTCCACCGCCAGCGCTATCGTATCAACTGTCACTACTACTCATCCGTTCGTAAACCTCTTTAGAGAAATACTGAGTAAAGTTAGTCTTACCTTCTGATTGATCCTCAAGACTAGAGCCCTTTTCCCGTTGGCCATCGGCTGGCTGTACGTCATGAGTTGCTTCAGTCTCTGTGCTGGTGGAACTCCTCGCTCCACCACCAGCACTATTCTCGCCCACTGCCTCTGCCATTCGTTCCGCGTCTCGGCTATCTTCTGGTAAGTGTTGCCCATCATGGCGATCAACATGTTCACCAGAAGAATGGCCACGATTATCATGTAGATTACGAACAGTAACTGAAATTTTAGTAATACTATCAAACAATGATCCTCTCTTAAATTTGATATCACACCAATAGTATAAACATTCGATAGTCTCTCGTTCACATTATTTCAGTCTCTTGCTCGCTCTCTTTCTCTCTCTCTCTCTCTCTCTCTCTCTCTCTCTCTCTCTCTCTCTCTCTTTAGTCGGCCTCTCGTTCTCGTCTCTTTATGCTTGTATGAAATGGTGCGTATGTATATTGTGCGAAGGGGACGTTTTACGTGCAGTAGACATTTTAGGAAAGAAGAAGAAGAAGAAGAAGAAGTAGAAGCTGTTTATTGCCTTTCCACACAGTTACAGGAAAGAACGAATTGTGCGGAACTTTCGCAAGGAATGAAATATATGATTATATAATTATGATATATAATTTCCCAATTTTGTCCAAAAAAATTGGGAAATCACTAGTAAAATCGTGCATATGTTTATACCTAGGTCATTAGAAAAAGTAGTACGCTCCAGACCTGGATACCTTAACTTTGCTACCTTACATTCAACTAATGTTATTTTATTAGATAGCTGACTTCTCTCTAGAAAACCATCAATGTGATTACCTGCCAACTTTTCTTTGGCAATGAGTACAGCCATTCGGAGTTCATTTTTGCAAGTTTATGACCGCAATTACAGCTTACTAACAATTAATCGAAGTAAGTAAGCAAATCAACGAGAGGTCGTATTACAAAATTTAATGGTCTTCTACAACACTGAACTTAACATTATTGTGTACAAATCATTAACAATCACTTTCACCCATTGGTACTAATTGCTTTGTCATAAAACTTATTATGTTATCATAGTTCAATAGTTATAAAGGTACCTACATAAATATTTCAGAGTAAGCATTGAGCTAATATCTATAGTCACAATCGTGCAAAAAAAATGACCGAGCCAAAACTCGGCACACGCTATGCAGTGCGCAGAGTTTTTGACCGACTTGAACTACGAATATGACACAAGCGCTCAAGCATACATTGAACATTATACTAGTGACATAACGTCTAAATTCGAACAATTGTGAACTATATAATGCACGTATAGGCAGCGACAATGATATAATGAATGGCCGGAAAATAAGCGCACGGATTTTGAAGACTATATGTTGAGCGCCAGCTCTCCTTTCGCGTTGACTGACGCGAAAAGAGAGCTACTATGTCTTTGCGACATGCGAGCCGTACGATACGACAACACAAACTTCTAATACATGTACATGTGTTCTCTTTTTGTCATGCAGTAATTAGATTCGCTATCTCTATTTTCTGGCAAATGTAATATGCATCCTTATAGCTAGATATGCTTGATTGTGTTGACTTGTTAATTTTGAACGATTTGCAAGCGCTGGACCCGTCCATTCCATTATCACTGTCGCTGCGTATAGGTATGTACAATGGCAGACGGACGTATTTTGACTGTTTTCACTTAGATTGTGACTCTTTAGATATTAGCTCAATGACAGTAAGTGATAAATCTAACACATGATGAGTTGAACGAGACGCTCTCTGATGGTAAGATATAACGGCTGCCCATACCCATGACCATTGCAGCTGTACTCAGAACTATGAGTAATCAAATCAACGTCCATGATTCAGTCATTACTTTGAAACCCGTAGCCACGCGGTAACCTAATCGGGAGACCGCTTGACTTGAAGTCATGAGGTCGCGGATTCCAACCCGAGCCCGTACCAATATATAAGCTTTTTGGTGTTTTGTATAACACTGGCTTTTTGGTGAAGGAAAACATCGTGAAGAAGCCTGTATACATCCGGAGAAGAAATTCAATGGTGTGTATGAATCCTAAGCTAAGCTAACTAGGCTTACTGCATTTATTTCAAGTTTGCAAGTAATAGTAGATTATGCAATATCCCATAAAGCAGTGTCTTACGTCGCGGGAGGGGAGTCTAGAGTTAACTCTCAAGCGTAGCGAGGGAGGTATATAGAGTCCTGAGTAAAGCGAGGGAGGTATATAGACTCCTGAGTGAAGCGAGGGGTTCAAGCTGCCTAAGACGAAGACAGGCTTTGTTCCAGAGGAGCATACTCTACTTTTCACACCTGCGAGAAAATAAAAAGCCAGGGCTCCATAAATTTAAATTTACTGACAATCACAGGACCAAACACCGTCTTTTATTTCACATTCTTTGTAAACGCGCCTTTTATTAGTTCTGCTTATGGTGGCCAGTTTGATTTTCGAACAAACCTCTTCACAATGCCATATGGGCATTTTTTTACTTAGAGTTTTCCACGAGTTTCACACGAATTTGACGTTCCAAATTCAAATCACTTTAATCCTTAGGGAGTTTCATACAACTTTATATCCCTCAAGAGATAATACTCTACTTTACGTTGAGGTTGCATGATATGTAATTGGGCATTGTCGAGCAGGTGGTGTAAAAAGTTGATTTATGCCATTATCGTCCCGAGAAAGTTTGTCCCACATTCAAAAATCTGCTGTCGTCTCACTTTGTTATTTGTTATTTTCAAGTAAAGTTATTGACAATTCAACTATGTTAAACTTCAGTAAGATCTACTTATTCAGTTACCGAGAATTAAATGCAGTAAGACTATTTAGCGACTATTTATTTAGTTTAGTTGACTTTGCTTTCCAGATACTAGGAGCCTAAATTTTGTTCAATTAAAAAATTATAGGGCTATGCAACGTGCATGATTCTGTTTATAATCTAAAAATAATCCCAACTTGCATGATTCTGTTTATAATCCAAAAATAATCAAAAATTTAGTACCTAGACTTTTTTATTGTTATATTTTTACTACTACACGGCTGAATGATATAAAATAATATAAAAACAGTTTATTTCTAATTTCCCCCGATTCCAGAAGGTTTTTTCTGATTTCTAAGATTATCGCATACTTCGGTAAATCATCAATTTTCAAGGAAAGGCCGATGTTGAAAACCAGATTTCACATGACGAAAATGTCGTAGGGCGTCTACCGTTGTGAAATATTTGAGATTCACAGGTGCTTGCCAACTCGCCTTTAGCTCATTATCAATACACAAGTACTTCAATTACCGCGTTATTACAATCACTATACGTAAGTAAGTAGCTATAAACTTTTTTTATATATTAAATAGTAGTTAAACGAGTTGTACGTGAACATTATTTCAAATCAGCTCTAGTTTTGTAACCATTCTTGATCACTTGTATTTATGTATTTATTTATTTATTTATTGCATAAATATTTGTTTTTCATATTATATATTGTATATATTATTGGTTTATTTTACTATCTAATTCATTAATTGTATTTAATTTTATTTATTGGTCATTTAAATTTATAAGTATAGATATTTTTAGTTATTAGTTAATTGAAATGTAATTACTGTATTTGCTCTTAACTATATTTTTTTTGTGCGCCTACATATCTCTTTAACCGCGGGGATGACTGGTAGAAAATGCTTTAGCATTAAGTCCTCCTTTTGTACATTAATGTATGTTTTGTTAATTAATTATTTTGACTGCCTTGTGGCTCAGTTGGTAGCATGTCTGCCTTCAAAGCTGTAGGGCGTGGGTTCGATCCCCACCCAGGGCAAACATTTATGTGATGAACATAGATGTTTGTTCTGTGTCTGGGTGTAGTATTTATAATAAGTATGTATTTACAACAAAAAAAAAGTATATAAATATTCTATCAACTATCTGGTTTCCATATTACAAGCTATGCTTCGTTTGGGGCTAGATGGCGCTGTGTGAAAAATGTCGTCCGATATTTATTTATTTATTTATTTATGTGTGCAATAAAGAATTAAATATATATATGTTACACTAATTGTCAAAATAGAGAAAATCTAAGCGCCTTATGGGTTGAGTATTTTCGGCATATCGCCTTCAATTTATGCAAGCAAGTCTTCAGTGGGGCTACCCCCACTATAATAGCGGCATATTAAATCGATATGGTTTTAAAATCTAGAATTGCATATTTTTTTTGACGGAAGCATTTCGTATGCGTATTTGTTTTCAAAACAAAACTCAGTAAATATAATTCCAAATACGGTTTGCAAACTAAAATGAGGCATGACTTAAAGAAGTAGTGGGGGGATTTAATCATCAAGCTACTCTATAGAATACCTTGTCAAATCTTCAAATGTCCTCGATGGGACTAGTGGGATAGACTCATTTTACCTTAGCTTCAATTTCATGCTCGGTCCTGTCGAATGCTCCATAGTAATCCGAGAAAGACGTGAGAGACATGAGGAACATTGCCATAATGCTTTCCATGGGGGAAGGCATGGGATTGGACACTGAATCGTCCACGCCTTCCGGAGTGTTGGGGTTGTCGAACGATAGGAATATCACGTAGTACGCTGCAAAGTTAAGTTATACTATAATATTAAGTATAATGGAAAAATATATTGTGCAGCGACGGTGATAATGGAATGGACGGGCCCAGCGCTTGGAAATCTATCAAAATTAACAATACAAGAAAATCAAGCGTAACTAGCTAAAAGTATGCATATTACATTTGCCGAAAAACAGAGATAGCGAATCTAATTACTGCATGACAAAAAGAGAACACATGTACATGTATTAGAAGTTTGTATTGTCGTATCATACGGCTCACATGTCGCAAAGGCAGAGTATGACTGAAGCGAGTGGAGAGCCGGCGCTCAACATATAGTCTTCAGAATCTGTGCGCTTATTTCCCGTCCATTCATTTTATCATTGTCGCTGGTGACTGTGGATAATTGGACATAATATTCTCTCGAAACTGTAACAACTGAACATAACACAAGATACTAACAATAATAAAATATACTTAAAAACGACGCTTAAAATTTAATGACGTTAGTAATTACTTATTTTTTGTATTGCGTAGAAGTCAATTGACGTTTGTTAATAGAAGTAGCGTTTTTATGTAAGGTTCGAAATTACCATAAAATCAAACGTTAACACACTACATTATAGATTATAGTAGACTGTATCCCAAGGGAATAAAGTCATATATTTACGAAATGAAACGCGCATGAACCGTCATGCTACATAGGTGCACCCTCAAATCCACGACTACTCTCATTTTGAAAAAAATATGTTTTAGGCGCATTTTATTAGAAGTGCACCTAAAGAGCTATTTTAGGCGCACGTATGTGAAATGACCACCTCATTTTTCAAATAACATGAGAAATTGTTTGGGGCTATATCTATATAATCTTACTTTAAAAACTGCGTAACTTATTGCTCTTTATTTTTATCTTACGCACAAGTTTAGTGACGTTTCCTAAGTTTGTTTCTTAATTTAAGCATCATTTTTACGTGAAACCTAATATGTACTGTATAAATTATATCGACACACTTTTTAGCATATAGGCAAAAAAAACTCAAAATGCCTGTAATCCGTGATTAATCTCTACCTTGTGAAAATCCCATTACGAAGACCAAGTAAATAGCGACAAAACGCAGTAAATCGCCCATCACCATTCTATAGATCATCACCACGAAAGGACCCACTGTTTTAAAGCCTCTGAAAAAACAACGATTACACAGTACACGACACTGTTATTTAAAATCACAGAAATACTTTTCAAATAATATGGCTCACCTTTACGCTATTCAGTTATCATCATCATCATCAGCCTGGAGACGTCCACTGCTGAACGAAGGCCTCCCCCTTAGACCGCCACATTGCACGACAACCTGCCATTTGCATCCACCGGTCGCCCGCGACTTTCACAATATAGTCGGTCCATCTAGTAGGAAGCTTACCTACGCTGCGTCTTCGGGTTACGGTACATCAGTATGGTCTTATAATTTTGACAGCCGCGGGGTTTGTCAGGGGTCTCATAATAATAATTGTAATATACAAACCTGCAAAAGAACAAGAAGTACGGCGCAGTGGTGAGCATGACAATGACGGCTAGATGGTCTTCTTCTTCCTCGGCGCACCATAACCGCAGCGTCGGCAGTACCAGCATCAGTAAGCATGATGTCAGGAACATTACCCTGGCAACATACCACATTACTCTGATGATATAGCAGTGCTTAGTGGTAGGACTCTATTGCAGCGTCCGCCCAGGGGAATAAGGACTGTTATTCAAGCGCCAATTAGTAGTGTGCAACCATAACTGTTTTTCGGGTTCAAAGACAATGGCTCGAAGAGATTTCACATCTAATAATAATCATCCATTCCAGTTTTGGCTATGGCGACCACTTCTGCGACTTAATCAGGTAAGGAGCTTCGCTGGTGTGCTCGAATATGGCTAATGTGTGCTCGAATATGCTAATATTCACATCTAATACTCTTAGCGTGACGAGCGCAGTGCAGACTTTGTTTACAGACCCTGGGGAAAATAACACTCCTTTTTTTGGGCAGTCGTGTAAAAATATACCTACGACTGATTTTATTTGAAGACGTTTGAAGACCTAACTCTTCCAAGTGATGTTAATTCTGTTACAACGTTTCAAAACTAAATTGCTTTGGACAGCTCTTAAATTGTTGTCGTCCTTTTTATACAAAAACCTTCTGTTTCCAATCTAATTGGTTTAGCTTCTGTCTGGCAACATAGATAGTGTACGACAACTCGCGTAAACGACCAGGGGGCTTTCGTATGCGGTACGCTTGCGTACGATTCAAAAATAAGGCCCCAGGGGTTCAATATTCTTATGGGCAGGCGTGATGCTTGTTTACCACCAGCACTCCCTCCATTGCATAAAAAAAACTATAACACATTACTACAGCTCATTCATAATACATGGTTTACCGACCCTGGGGAAAATAACACTCCTTTTTTTTTGGGCAGTCGTGTAAAAATATACGACTGATTTCATTTAAAAACATTTGAAGACCTAACTCTTCCAAGTGATGTTAATTGTGTTACAACATTTCAAAACTAAATTGCTTTGGACAGCTCTGTTGTCCTTTTTATACAAAAATCTTTTCATTCCGATCTAATTGGTTTAGGTTCTGTCTGGCAACATAGATGTGTACAACAACTCGTATAAACGACCTGGGGCCTTATTTTTGAATCGTACGCAAGCGTAGCGCATATGAAAGGCGCTGACCTTCGAACGATACTGCTTGGAATAAGGTTCAATATCGTTTGATAGTCAGCTCTTTTCGCATGCGCAACTTTGCTCACGATTCAAAAATAAGGCCCCTGAAATTTTGTACAGTAGATAATTTTAGAAGGCGAATAACCCACAGAGGAAATATTGTTCCTACATCATTAAAATAACCTATTATTTTATGTATGTACTGAGTTACTAATCATGAACAGAATATAATAAGAGTAGGTAATGTAGTAAGGAAGGAAGGGAGGCCTTTGCCCTGCAATGGGACGGTATAGGCTTATATGAATTTAAAAAAAAAAAAAAAAGGTAATGTAAGATCAATCTAGGGTTAGACTGATTCGTTTCATTCCAAATTCCGGTCACTGGTGAAGCCGAAAAACTATCAATTTGTGCGTGAAAGCATGGTGAAAGCTATCAATGTGTGTGTAATGACTTTCCTTGACACGCGCAGAAGCATTCGAAAAGTGTTGCAGATAAATAGACATTTTCGCCATAACTTGAGAAAGTGAACATAATCCAGTAAATTAAAATATAATCAGTAAATCAATTATATTTATTATTTCACTTTATTAAGTGATTATTTTTTTATGACATATTTTACATATTTACATATATTTTTTATGACGTGTAACTTTGGAGTTATCAATAAACTATTTGTATTTGTAAAGAAAGTATTCATCGTGAGAAAAACAGGTACTTAGAGTAACGGACTCGGCCGTTTAAGGCCTACTTGAAAATGCTTCACTTTGCTTGTGCCGACTCGGGCTCTAAGCCTATTGTTTCTATGAATCTAGGGTACGCTGTCAAACATGACCCACCCGCCCTTATTGTATCTACTTATTAGGCACTGAGCCTCACGACACAGGAGAGACTCAGGGTTCATTATGTATAACGAAGTTATTTTATCTACCCACTAACATTAGTTTAAACTGTAAATCCTACCTACTAACTTCAAATGCCTATGTTTGTTATGCTCAAATAAAGTTTATTATTATTATTATTATTATTACATACCTGGATGGCACAGTGCTCAAGTTTTCAATAAACATTTTAATTCCAAGAAATCGGGCTTCTCGTAATGCGGCTCCGACGTACATTAGCGCTCCAACCCATAACAACAGTTCTGCAAATATTCTCACCTAAAACAAACCAATAAAACCAAGGAATTAAAAAAAAAAGTGTACCTACAGGTCGCGTCATGTAAAAAGAACGCTGGAAGAAAGTAGAGGGGGTGTGTTTGCGCATGTGTACACTTGCGCACAAAAGTACTAAGCCTATTGTTTTAAATAATTATTAATTACCCTTTTGCTCGCAGCTTCGTATATTGGTAGTACATGTCAAAATATATTAAATATCGCCTAAATCGCCTACTGCGCAGCTTAACCGCCAGCGTTCTTTTTACATGACGCGACCTATAGTAAGCGTGAAGGGTAAAGTTACCGAAGATAAGTACCTAAGTATACTGGATCCTAAACAAAGGTATATTCCAAGTGGGTACATATATCCATCGACAATGGTAAAATGAATGGACGAGAAATAGCGCACGGATTTAAAAGACTTACGGAAAACTTCTCAACCGTTAGTCACTGCTTAAGATGCTCTGCCATTTTCTCTCTGACGTGAAGTGTAACATGCAAGAACAAGACAGAGAAGTTTAAGCAGTGACTAAGAGAATCGAGATTATTTTAGGTAAGGCTGTATATGTTGAGCGCCAGCTCTCTCGCGTCAATCATACTCTGTCTTTGCGACATGCGAGCCGTACGATACAACCTTTGTTTACATACAGGTATATAATCAAAAGATACAACAATACAAATAAATCCAAATTATGCCTTCGTGTGAATTCCCCAAGTGTAAGAAAACTACTAATAATCGCAATAAAAATTTGGGGACCACATTCTACAAGTAAATACACATTAATCAATGTATTTTGTCACAACTGCAATTCATTTCAATAAATATGTAAGGTTAATCGGCATTTTGGGCGATCGTAATGTTACTAGACAGAGAGACTTCGGAAATCCTTCGTCAATGCTCGTGATTGTTCGATATAGCAATTGACAAATACATGTTTTCTCTTTTTGTCATGCAATAATTAGATTCGCTATCTCTATTTTCCTGCAAATGTAATATGCATGCTTTTAGCTAGGTATGCTTGATTATGTTGACTTGTTAATTTTAAACGATTTGCAAGCGCTAGGCCCGTCCATTCTATTATCATCGTCGCTGCATATATCTACTACTTACAGATCTCTATCAAGGAAGTACTTAGGAGTAAGTATAAAGCATTTAGATTACCTAATACCTACTTTGCAAAATGTTGAATCCTCAAAATGTTGAATTCTTGTAATTTACATTCAAACAGTTAACGCTATTTTCATCATACTTGCTCGTAAAGTAGATCTTATTACATCGCTTTTAGGCTCATAATCCAAGCTATTACACACGCGTGCTTTTTACTTTACATTACGGCACTTGTACTATAATAGATATAACCCGGTAAAGTCAAGTTTGTACGTGACTGCAATTAGACGTACGTATACGAAGCACTCTTAATATAGCCGGGTAATACTTACAGTTTTTTTGTAATACCAACAAAGAGCTCTTATGCCGCTGAAGTACATGTCAACCTGCGCGCGCATTACTGATTTGGGTGCCATTTTCCGCAAATGTTTGTTGACGTTTTCGCTGTGTGGTTGATTATTATCACAAATAGTTTTTTCCTCGCAAGTGTGACGAAAACAGTCGTATGGAACTCTTGTGCTATTAGTCATTACGCTCTCGGCTTCCTTATCGCGCTCGCCTGCGGCTCGCGCGCATAATACCGCCTCTAGTGTAATGACCAACATAGCACACTCGTATCATAATGTACTATTATAAGTATAGTTCTATAATGTTGAATTTTCACAACGTTGAAATATAATTTCCCAGAATATTGTATTATCTTGTAGGATTCCACAATGTTAAATAAACTTAGATCAAGGTGAAGATAAGACTTACTTTTGCTTGCCATGAATCAAAATTCATGAGCCTACACTCTTCAGTAAGATCCTCCCACCACCCTTCCATGTTGTTGATCGGCGCTTCTATTTCTGAAAGAAAGACATTATTTTCTGTACCTAGATGTCGGAATAATTATAAAAAATACACAATTAACGAACATTTTGGCCATAGACTATAAAAATAGGACTGTGGCGAGTTAGCACATGTTTTATATGTGTGGCGAATAAACTTTGGGGCGAGTTTACAATGAGCCGTTAAAACTAAGCTTCATAAACAAAATCAAACACATAATTCCCAATTTCTATTTACAAATAAATTTACTAGTGCATATATACAAATAAAAGATGGAAGTATAATGATGGATATAAAAATGGTAATTGTATCACAATATTTACAGATGAACAGTGTAAAAATTATCATCTTGTCCCACAGATCACTGAAATTTTTATGAAAACTTACCTACATGAAATAACCATAAATATAATGAATCCTTAGATTTCCGCAGGGCTAGACGAATTGAACATGTTCTAATGAGATCAACTTACTTCTATCCTTGTCTTTAGAATGGCTCTTGAAGCGAGCGCACTGAGGACCGGCAACCTTAGTGGCGTTTATGATTTCTACAGCTCCAGGATCAATCTCCGTCCCGTTCAAATGCATTGTACAGTTATCTAGAAGCGCAATTACCAGTTATACTAAATAGTAGTCTAATGCCTACCTAATGTATTAACTATTTAGGTATACTAATGAAATGAATTTTCAATATCCGACCAACTGATCTGTGCAGATGAGCGAGGGTGCCACCATCGTAATTTTTGAACAATACTGACAGCTGGCTTTTGTTTTTTTTTAGTTTTTCCATTTGACCAACAGAAAAAATGAGTTGGTGATCTGTAACGTAACATGATGTTAGCCACAGATATAATAGAACTACCACATTTTATGTAATACTAATACTAGTTGTGTAAATTAAAGCTCACTTTATATTTGTGTTGTGCAAAAGCTAAATGACGTTGTCAATATAAGCAGTGTTTTTAACTAATGCTTGCAATATAATAAACGCACACCGTAACAGAACTATAAGATCATTTTATTTACAGGACGATCCTAGACTATACGTAACATTAGTAGGTACGCATAAACTTACTGTATTCCAAGATAACAAAGATTCTATAGGCCCCTAGAATACTTTTACTCTTTTAAGGCAAATTTACCTATTTACTTACCTAAAAACTTTGATAAATTATATGTCTAGATAGACTGATAAATCCTAAGCGCGTCGAAAAAAATAGCAGTTAACTGTTAGCCTCTTATGCACGCACACTATAACAACGACAATGGTGCAACGCGAGTGTAAGACATGGCTGTCACGCACACTAGTATAATAATGTTGGCCTGTCATTTTTCGTTCATAAACAGTACGAGACTCTATCTAGACATATTATTTTTATCAAAGCCTAAAATACTAAAGCACTTTAATAGGTATGCAAATTAATCAACTAACAGCATATTTGATACTCAGATCGTATGTAAAAATAGGTATATAGGCGAAGGTGTTCTGTCATACTAAGTAAGTACTATTATAGGTAACTCTTTTCTGCTCAGGTTATTGCTGTGTTGAAAATGTAATCTGTAAGATATATTACCCAATCAGCAAGAAAATGTCCACTGCTGGATGGAAGCTTCCCCCTTAATAAGGAGGTGTTGCCAAAATCCCCACGCCTGGAAGGCGGCTTAGGGATCGCAGAATGTTCACCACCGTTAACGGAGAGGACGCTGCTGCCCGTCCTCCGGTGGGTCGCTAGTTGTAGGTTTAAGGACATACCCAGGTTGGCCTAGTAATTGTAGTGTGGAATAGTTTCGCACTAGATCTCCTACGATTATTCCAAATGATTCCTTTGCGTCAGCCACTTACCTTCACTGGCCAGTTCCGTGTCATTGACTAAAGGTCCCATTGTGGAGTTAATGGCAGTCGCGTTCAAACCTCTCTCTGGAGGACCCGGTCTCAAAGTGAAACACACCAACGAGACGAGGAAGTAGCAGCTGAATAAAATGAACTGACGGTAAAAACGGAACTTCACAAACGTGTTCCATTTGGTTTTTAGTAGATCGATTAGCATTCCTTCCAGTAGACCCAAATGCTCATCTTTCTCCTAGAAAAAAAAATCACGTTTGCTTACAGTTTAATTTCTGATCATTGTTGACAAAAAAACCAGTGCAATCACGTGTATGATCAGGTTTTTATGGGGCAATAAAAATCAGTCAACCAACCTTATTCATATAATTAAAAAAAGATAGGTAAGTTAAAGATAGTTGAAAAGATAGAAATAAATTAAATAGTTGAAAGATATAAAGAAATAGAGAAATAAATTATAATAACATTGTAGAACGCAACTGGTGACCGTTATAACTTACTCCAAATACAACCAGATTGAGAGCAGAGTCCTTACTAATCAGTCCAGTTTCCGTATCGATAGTGTCCACCTGGTCCAAAGGGTATGCTGCACAGGTTGTAGCTCCGATTTGCCAGTAAATCTCTCGCTCTATGTTAACGATATGAAAAAACATTTCGGTTCTGGCAAGTTTGGCTGCTAGTGTCAAAGGGGTTAGATTTTGCACGTTGCGAATGTTCAAAGACGCTCCAACTTCGTAGGCCATGTCGAAGGTACTCTAGAAAGGTAATTTGTGCACGCTTAATGAAAGATACCTTAATTAAGAAGGACCTGTCAGTGAACCAGTCATTAGAGACGAAAATATAGATAAAGGTCCTGTCTCTACAGTATTCTCAAAACTTTATATATTTTACCGTTTGTTTATCAGGAAATGTTCTAGAGAGTATTTTACTTTATTTCTGCGCCGGAGTTCACACCATACAGTTGACATTAATTCATTACATGCACTTGCAAAATTCGGAATTCTTCTTTAGAAGGTCTTTCCACAAACATGGAACGTTTTAAATAGAGCATCTTTAGATATCTCTCCTGACCTGGGACCTGGGTATATCCAAAACTGCATCCAGAACTGCTGGAGGACAGGCAGCGGCATCCTCTCGGTTAACTGTGGTGATCACTCTGCGATCCCCAAGCCGCCTGCCAAGCGTGGGGATCATGGCAACCCCTCCCTATTAAGGGGGAGGCCTTCGACCAGCAGTAGACGTCTTCTGGCTGAAGACGTCTCTCCAGGTTGGAAACGCATCGATATCGCCACCATTGTTGCAGGTTTTCATAGACGGTGGAAGTGTGTGCGCTTCCCAAAAATAACTCGTATAGTGGAAGAATTTGTAACACTCGCCACTTTCTCATATATGACAAGCATGTGCAGAACAGTGTTCCCGTTGGTGTCCTGTTTGTCAGGGTCGGCTCCTCGAGCCAAGATCAGTCTGTAGCATTCTTCTTGCCCTAGACACGCCGCGAAGCTCAGCGGATACTCTCCCCAGTATACATACCTGAAATATTGGTAACTAATAACTATACTGGGTGAACTTTATTACCTTCAAAAAAAAAATTTGGTGTAGTGTACACATTATGGACAACTTTTAGTATGGAGCCAAATTTTAAATCGCGAAAAAACCAGCTGTTCCATTTTGTCCAAGGTCAGTACTTTAAACTTTTACTATGGAAGAGCAGATATTTTTTTCACGATTTCATGGTTTGCCCCTTACTAAAAATTGTACATTATTATGAGTACACTACACCCTAATTTTTTCCTGAAGCTAAAAAAAACTCAGTATAGTAAATTGAGGTAACAAAAGTTATGAAATATTTTTCGGTTACTGGATACCTAGCCAGTATGCGTGAAAGACGTCCGTAACATTAGGTCCTTGATTGTTCGGAATCTGGCACATGTCCGGAAAAAATAACAACAAGCGCAGGGCCATCGTGGTAGAATATTGCTAAATCATCTTTCGAAAGTAGAACTATACCCAGCAGTGAGATCTTATAGGCCGATACATCGGCCATCTACACCTCACATCTTCATCATCACCATCAACCAACCATCACCCCATCGGCACATCGGCCATCGGGCATCTTTTGTAACAGCAGCACATATTAGTATAAAAGCTATGGCACATCCTTTCAAGGGGCACATTAACTTCGACACTAGAGATGGCCACTCGAACTTAGAACAAAATTACTTTGTAAAACATTGTACCCGTTGTAGTTAGTGTCAGGTTGTACATTGACCCACTCGTGGTCGAACGAGTCAGTTCTGGACGCCTTCTGGTCCTCAGGGCACATGAAGCTGCCATAGCAGCGCTCGTGGTAGTCCGCTCCAGCATCCAGAAGGAACTTCACCATGGTCGGGTCTTCGTTCACGATCGTGATGTGGAGGACGCTTTCGCCTGCAATTTGTTTAGAGCAGCTGTAGCACTGGCATTAACATAGAAGAGCAAATACTCTTTATTAACTATATAGAGTATTTGCTTTTTTGTTGGAATCGATGTTTATTATTATGTATGCAGTGTTCTATGAATTTATCAGATTTAATAATCATCATCACGGCACGCATTCTTTAAGTTAAGCCGCCCTAACTACCGGCAGCTTAAGTCCTGCGGCCCGCACCATAGTTTTGAATAATAGTTATAATTTCTAAGATTGTTTTGTTACAAATTAATAATAAAAAAATCTGTTTAGAAATTCTAAAACGACTCTGTCTGTCTGTAGTTATATTTCCACGACTAAACTAATGCGCTGAAATAATATAAAAATCTTGAAAAAGGTTTGGGGTATTTTGGTATCAAAGAAAATAATTTAATTTATTCTGTAATATGAATACAAAATAATAATATAACTATGACCAACAAACGCACCGGCAGCCAACGCAAGCCTATAAGTAATATTGAAAGAAGAAAAACAGAAAAAAAGAGCTTATTTTTTTCTTTTTTTTTCTTAGTTCTTGGTATCGCACGTTGTGCATTCTGCCAGTGTCAAGTTTATGAATTTTTCAAGTATTTATATTAAAATCAAGTCAAATATGTCATAATACCACAGTCAATCATACGAAATTAGTCATAGTCGAGTCCAAGTCATGCCCTAGTAAAATTGTGGCGACTTTACTATGAGCTTATACGGAGTTTTGAAAACAACACAAAAAGACATGTTTCACCACATTATATCACTTGCCCACACTCGTGAATGTAATTCAACACTCAGTGAATAAATCACCACCATTTTTATTCATTAATTCGCGAAAAAACGCAAGTTTAAGAAAATAATAGAATGCAACGACATGATTTTTCCGTGTTCCCCCCAAAATTAAATTTTTTTTTTTTTAAATAAGAGCTTACTAAGCAGTACTTTCGCTTTTCTTTTTTTTTCTTTACGTTATTAGCGCCTCCTTGGAGGATTCAACTCCTCTGTTTTTGATATATTATCAACTGTAAAACATTCTATGAATTAAGCTCTATTCAGTCCCTGCAAGTAAATAATTTCCGGCATATCCTGAATAAACTAAGTAATGAAATGCTTTAATAACCGCAAAAGGCTTCGTGTGCCAAATTACTCGGGAAGTGTCTACTAAATCACTGTCGATTAATTTTTCAGCGCGTTCTTATCGGCCGTTTTATCAAATTAGTTTTGTTACGCTAACAATTTGCCGCATTAAGTATGTACCAATACAGGGCTTCGTGTATTGGTATTACTGAACCGAAAAGAGGTTATCGTACTCATTATTATGATTAACTTTTTCTATGGGCTCAACCATGGTTTCCGGGTGTAGAGACCGATTTTCTAAACATGAATTTTAAAAAAAACATCATAATCATCATCATCAACACGAAAAAACCATGTTTCACCACATTATATCACTTGCCCACACTCGTGCATGTAATTCAACTCTAATTGTCAACTGTAATTCGCGAAAAAAACACAAGTTTAAGAAAATAATAGAATGCAACGACATGATTTTTCCGTGTTCCCGCCTAAACTCGGTTCTGTTATTAACAATGAGTACCTACAGTTTAGCAAAAAAAAAACGCAAACTTTTTTTTTCACTTTTTACAACACTGTGGCGTCACGTCAGAGGGTGAATTTGTCATCTTCCTCCGACGTACAGAATTACTAGTATTTAAGAGCAATTGAATTCCTAATCGGGAGACTGTTTGACTTGTAATCGTGAGGTCGCGGGTTCAAACTCAGTCCCGTACCAATGGGCTCTTTGGAGTTTATGTACGGATACTCATACCACTTGCTTTTTGGGGAAGGAAAACATCGTGAGGAAACCTGCGTACGTCCGGAGAAGAAATACAATGGCGTAGTTATGTGAATTCCGCCAACCGGCAACTGGGCCAGCGTGGTGAATATGGCCCGTTGTTCCTTCGAGCGTAGGCCTGAGTCCAGCAGTGAACAATTAAAAAAGCTGATTATTCTTAGGTGGGTATAATAATGTTATGTGCTGTTAGTATTATGCTTTATTATGTAAGACTAATTTCCAAAAGTGGCGCCCAATATTATATTGGTAATATTATAGCAAACCAATATTAAATTGGTTTGCTTAGTTTGGGGCTAGATGGCGCTGTGTAAAAATATCCACCCAATATACAGGATTAGTTCTTTTTCAGTTTGCATCCTTTTATATCATTAGTTGTTTGTTTTAATGTACAGAATATGGGCATATTCTGCTAACAACTTTTACTATGGAGCCAAGATTGATATCGCAAAAAAAAGATGTAAAATTAGAAATATATCTAATCTATAAAATAAAAATAAAATATATAAATTTAGACAGAACTACGAAACTTTATATACATTTTGGCGCCCCTTCTTCTCTGCTGCCTGGGCGAGTGCGCCGGTTTCCAAAAACCAAAAACATACATGACATACCATAATACTCATCACTCATGTAGATATCGTTGATCATCTTGGGGTAAAAGCGGAGAAGGCGCTTCGCTAAGTTCGCCAGAAGGGAACTGGCGTTCAGGATACAGAGATGCAAAATTGTTTCGCCGACCGCTCCCCGTTCCTGGAATATCCAAGATTTTACTCTTATCTCATTTCCGCACTTAATTTTTTATAATGTGAAACCGCCTTAATATACAGGACGTTATTGAATTCATGAGCAATATCTTAGGGGGTCATTACTCATCATAATGGACACCTCGTTCTATGAAACTAACACTGAAAACGAGTAAAAAAACAACAAACGGCTGTCCCACACAAAATAACAATAAAGCACGACGAAATGATGGAGCAGCTTTTTTTTTCATTCTGACATTTATTCCTTGTTAACGCCCAACTTTAATTAAAGTCTACTTTTTAAGTACACTTAAACTCTGGACCATAAGCGGTCCGTATTTCATCACGGGTGTGTTCCCGAGGGTAATATCGTCGTTTAAACTCGTTTAGGTGCCTACTAACTTAGAGCAGTTGAGTGTAGAGAGCTTAATTTCATGAAGCAACAATGTTTATGTTTTAGAATGCATTTCAGCTGTTGTTTTGCATTCCCGCCAAATTTAAAGAGGTAGATATGAACAAGTTTTACTATGGCGGCCAAGCCTCAAAACACGATATTTTTTATCTGTTCCATACATTTTGTCCAAGGTCAATTAACTTTTTGTATGGAGTAGCTGTTTTTTTTTCTGCGATTTCAGGGTTTGTGAGGCTAACCCTAGTAAAAGTTGTTCATAACGATGAGTATATCTATCTCTGTAAATTTGCAAATGCAAAACAACAGCTTGTATAAAATACATAGTATACAACTCAACAGTATTGTACGTCCTCGTACGTATTACGTCCTCTTAGATTCTGAACGATAAGGATACCATAGATTAATGGAATTAAGATGTCATTAGTCTGTGTGTAAGTAATTTACATTTGTATAGATAGCATCATAAGAAATCGAAATATTCATTCCGAGGTGGCAAAAACAATGTTTCAGTTCGTGCTAAAAGTCAAACATTTTGAAATTACATCGGTCTCGCCATGTGATTTTTTTACCAATGGTGACCAATTTGCAACGCCCGAAAAGTAGACATTCATATTTAAGGGGCCTGTGAAAAAATCACGTGCAGTCATAGCAGTTTTTTGACGGTTTTATGAGTAGGTGTTCTCCAAAACAAAATATTTAAAATATCTATTTGATGTGAGAAGTGATGTAACGGTTTTGTAATCTTTCTATAAATTTTAGATAAGAAGAAAATAATTAACAAACCATCTCTATTTTTACACATTACAACAGTTTTAATCAATCAATTTTTACAAATTTAGCACGAAAATTTACTCACTTGTAAATAATATAGTTTGTCACGATTTGACGGTGTTAGTTTTGAAACAATATTTATATTACGCTTGTAATAAATTAAAAATGGCAAAAAAAAAAAAGAATCTTGACACGCACGAATCTGCGTAACTGCCATATTTTTGCTCCGCTAAATGTGGCCCTATCTCATTCAGCTTTAGAATAATGATTGATCGCAGTCAAAAATTTTCTTTAAACATGGATGAGGGCGGCCTTAATAGACAACATGACAGATAAATATATAAAAGCTGTTAGAAAGGAACAGAGATTTTTGATTGCATGTTTTGATGTGATTAAGAAGCTGATAATAAATACCTACGTGACTTACCTTAAGATCCCAGCAGAGTTCCCTGTACCCTGCAGGGTTGGCATCATATTCTTCCTGGGTGACATGGGGCCAATCTATCTCTACGTCGAACTCTTCGTCTGGGTTTTCCATCCCTCGCAATGGTGGCAGCTAAAAGCGATAAAGTCATACAAGACCTTTTATTATCTGTTGTTTACTATTTCAACTTAACCTATTCCACTGGGTGGTGGTGTTCTATACCGCATAAATTCAGGGCACACTTAAGCAGTTCTTGGACGAGAGACCTTCATTAGTTCAGCGAAATTTAATGGTTCTCGAGTTTATAAAAAAATTAAAAAAGATAACACGTTATGAAAATATAAGCAGCTGATTTCTATTAATAAGCTTTTAAAAAAAAACAACCGACTTCAACTTCCAATACCTGGATGACATCTTCATATTTTCTAGTAATTTTGATTTAAAAACCAAACTATTGAACCGATTTTGATAAAATGTATATGGGTGGTCCCTCTGAAGTATTACCTACCAAACAAAAATCATCATCAAAATCAGTTCATAATATGAGGAGTAATTGCGTAACATACATACAAAAAAAACATACAGTCGAATTGAGAACCTCCTTTTTTGAAGTCGGTTGAAAATACAACTATCTCTGAACCAGCTTTTGATTCTTATTACATAGCAGAAAACTGAATGGCTCAATTGACACATAAAAATCATAATTAGCGACATGATTCAAACAATAAAAATAAATATACAGGGTTAGTTCGAATCACCTAGCATCCTTTTCTGTACATCAAAACAAACAACTTTTACTATGGAGCAACCATTGAAATCGCAAAAAAAACTAGCTGTTCCATACATTTTGCCCAAGGTCGATGAACTTTTTGTGTGGAACACCTTTTTTTTCGCGATTTCAATGTTGGCCCCATAGTAAAAGTTGACTGTTTTTATGTACAGAATATGCTAACATATTATAACTAACCCTGTATAATTTACTGCAGTGCAGACAGTTAGTTTTGTGAAACTAATAATCATTTTTGTTTGTTATATTGAAACAATAACTTAAAGATAAGCCTAAATCAGTATTGAATCTTTACCAGTTTGTGTCTAGATCTCTCCTTGTTCCGCAGTAGCACGAGGTGCGAGACCGGTATGTAGCGTCCTCTGCCCTTGTTGTAGAGGAAGGGCTCTACCTTCGTCTTGATAGCGTGGTCTATCTCCGCGTACTGCTTGTTTTGCAGCGCTCTCTTCATCATGTCCACTAGAAGACCACCGCCTGCCCGGGAATATGAAGAATATATTAAACATTTATTACACACAGCGCCATCTAGCCCTAAACTAAGCAAAGCAAAGCTTGTATTATGGAAACCAAATAGCTGATAGAATACTTATATATGACGGAGGAGGAGGGTCCTTCGCCATCATCATCAGCACTCATCGTTGATCCTTGTAACAGTGGGCGTCGTCGGTGGGTGGTATCGGATGAGAATAAAACAAGCTCGTACAATCAATCTTCTAATTACAATCTTCACAGGCACAGTACAGTAATCAGGTAGGCACAAATAAGTTGTAGGTAGGTATCACAGAACGCGCGATGGTTCAGTGTCCACCGCACGCGCCGCTCGCCAATGGGAAAGTAAAGTCACCGATCGACGGCGCGCACGTCACCGACTCCATCGAGTACCACCAGGTGGCGCTGGCGTCCCGGATACGACTCGATTGCAACATATACAATTTAAAAAAAAAAAAAAAAAGGACTGCGCCCGCGTTATCACTATGATGAATAACGGCATTAATTATGATAAAGTAGCTTATCTGCTATTCCGGGAAATAAGCCACCTTCTTTCCGAGTTTCATCCAAATCTGTTCAGACGTTTCGGTGTAAGGAGGTGACAAACATACACACTTAGCTACCAACAAACTTTCGCATTTATAATATTTGTTTGTCTTTGTAGTTTGTTGTAGTTAATAATAGTACATTATGATACAAGTATGCTATGTTGGTAATTACACTAGAGGCGGTATTATGCGATAAGGAAGCCGAGAGTGTATTGAAACATAGCACAAGAGTTTCATACGACTGTTTTCGTCACACTTGCGAGGAAAAAACATTTTTTTTTGATAATAATCAACCACACAGCGAAAACGTCCACAAACATTTGCAGAAAATGGCGCCCAAATCAGTAATGCGCGCGCAGGTTGACATTTACTTCAGCGGCATAAGAACTCTTTGTTGGTATTACAAAAAAACTGTAAGTATTACCCGGCTATATTAAGAGTGCTTCGTATACGTACGTCTAATTGCAGTCACGTACAAACTTGACTTTACCAGGTTATACCTATTATAGCACCATGTGCCGTAATGTAAAGTAAAAAGCACGCGTGCGTAATAGCTTGGATTATGAGAATAAAACCGCTGCAAAAAGATCCACTTTACGAGCAAGTGTGATGAAAAAGCTTATGTCAGTAAAAAATAAAAAATAAACAACAAATACATTACTATAAAATATTAAGTAGGTACCTCTACCTAATACATTTAATTAATACCACAGATTATGCACTAGTAGTAGGTCACTACTTAAATACGAAAACATCTTAAAGCTCTTATATTCTAGGCGCATCATATAGCATATAGAGTTATGTATTTACCTTTTATGTCCACAAGCTTATAAAGTTTCTGCTCCGAAGTCCCCGCCTGTTTCTTTACTCCACTTGTCACGTTGCTCTCTGTGTTACCCATTTTTTTTCTACAACTTCTAGAATACTACCTACTTGTTTTTTTGTTTTTTGAAATGTTGTCTGTATCTAAACAGGAATTAACGTGAATCCGTGTCCCGACTCTCCCCATAAACACAACAGGCGTACTAAAATACTAGATCCGTATACAGACATACTAAATAGTATCTTGTTAGTAGATAAAAGAAATTCTCTATCACATTGCAAGATCTAGTTGTAGGATTTTATTTAATTAAGTTCTAATAAACACTATATAAGCTGACTACGCATAACTAAAATATTGATTCAACAAAAACGTTGCTAATAGAGTTTGTTATTCTTACCTGTGAAACATAATGCAGTGTTATGCCACAGATTATGTCATACTATAATAGGTTATACCAACCAATAGTGTCAAGGTGAAAATTATTTTAGAGCTGTTAATGCAAAATCGTGTTCTAGAGTGGAGGCTACGAATCGGAAAACGTGGACGCCCTGAGACTAGTGACGATAAACGTCGGAGAAGCATCCATTGGGAGAGGCCTATGTCCAGCCGTGGCCTATTTTATTAGACTTATAAATTCGTTTATTTAAATAAAATGTAGACACATTTTTTTATTTTATTAATCACAGTAATATTGATATTTTATTTTATACTAGAGGTCGCCCGCGACTTTGTCCGCGTACGGAAGAAATTTGGCCCGCTCTCAAAATTCACCACTTTAAATCATCCCGAAAATTTTTTTTGCCCCCCCCCCCCCCCCACTCCACTGACTTTACCTACTCTACCGACTCTACCAACCCCCCTAACCCCCAAAAAGCCCTTTTATAAATAGCCCTTTCGCAAAATCCTTTCTTTCTGCTTATTTCGGCTTCAAGGGTTCAAATAGTTAGTTTTCGAGGCTTAGTGAAGTTATTCAATCGTTTTTGTTGTTTTTATATAATCATCATCATCAGCCTACTTTATATAGTCCTCTGCTGGACATAGACCCAATCCCAATGCACGCTACTCAGCCCGATCTTCGCTTTACATAAATTAATCGGATTGCTTTGAGTTTGAGTATGAGTTTTGTATCTAAAAATAAGAGAAAAAATCAGCTGCTCCATATATTTTTTCGTGCGTAATTGCATTTTTTGTATGGGGCAGCCGATATTTTTTCGCGATTTCAGGGTTGATTTAGTGGTCCATGTTGTTCATTATGATGAGTTTAATGACCCTAAGAAATTGCCAATGAATTCAATGTCACCCTGTTTATTATGTCTTACAGGATAAGTATGGAGCCGGTAAGATATCCGGACCCACTACTCCCCCCCCCCCCCCCCCTTTTATATACGCTCATTGGAAGAAGTAAAGAAAAACTAACAGCCAAAGATTGGGCTGGACCCCGTTCAGAAAAAGAAGAAGGCTTTCCGTCCAGCAGTTGATTAACCGTTTGACCGCCACGGTGCAATTGCATCGCCGTGCCCTGTACGCGAAGGCACCAAAAAAGATACCGGGTGTTAGTTTGAACACCGCTATCCTAGGATATCATTGTACTCATCATTATGAACAACTTTTACTATGGGGCCAACACTAAAATCACGAAAAAAAACAGCTGTTCCATACATTTTGTCCAAGATCGATGAACCTTTTTGTAAACCAGCTGGTATTTTTTTCGTGACTTCAGGGTTGGCCCCATAGTAAAAGTTGTTCATACTGATGAGTAAAATGATATCCTAGAAGGATAACGGTTTTCAAACTAACACCCTGTATAGAACAGCGATTTCGAAATCAGATATTGATAAATAAGCGTGTTTTTGTATTTTATTAAGCCTATCCCTACTGGTAGGGAAGATTTTCATATTTAACTATAGACGTCGTTGGCGTACAAGCCCTGCTATCCCTAGTATTGGTGACATTGGCGCTTAAAAGGTTAGGGTCTGCGTTCTGAAGGCTGAAGGTGGTGAAAGGTCCGAAGATGATGATCTAGAATGGAGAACAATACTTACTTTAGAATCAGATAGAAGACGAAAAATCAAGGCTGTTGGTCCAGCTGTTCTATTTGCAGTGAATAGCGGTTCATTGAAGAATTCCCTAGAAAAATTATAAAAGGTTATAAAATAGTCACGGCAAATAGAAAATTAAGTAAAAAAATAATTTATAAAACAATATTAATTGTTGTCGTATAATCGTATTGTTTCGTATAGATTTTCATGATTTTTAACTAAGATAGGTCATTATTTAGAATTAAAATATTATCAATTTTTGACTGATTTTAAAAAAGAGTAGGTTCTTAATTCGATTGTTTTTATTTTATATTTGTAACTTCGGAATTCCAGTAATAAACCAATAACAGAGTAAAATTGTTTTTTTTTAGTTTCAGATTGGTGTCATATAAGTTGCATCAAAATTGGTTTAGTATAGTCATAGATTAAGTATACTTAATCTATGGTATAGTTTGGTTTTTAAATCAAAATAACTGTAAAAAAAACTAAAACCAAACGAAATTGCGTATTTTGCTTTCCTGTGACTTTTCAGTGGTGTTTTGGTGACGGTGTTTTTTTTATTACTATTACTAGCTACGTCCCGCGGTTTACCCGTGATTCCTGGAATAAAAAGTAGCCTATGATTTAATCCAGGGTATAAGCTAAGTACCTCTATACCAAAATTTGTTTTAATTTCTAGTGTTTTTCCGCTGTAATATCGTTTCGAGTACTTATAGGATGAAGGGACACACTAAAACCTACTGCAACTATCAACCTTAATTGAAATTGAACCTAACCTGAAACAAAAAATTAATTAAACCTGAAACAAAATGTCAATTAAACCTGAAAGCAATTTATTAATAAATTCTGAAAACAAATAATGATTTTAAGCTGTTTCAATGTAATATTTTCCTGAAACAAAATAATGATGATCAACCTGTAAATTGAAAATAATTATTAACATACAAAAATAATATGATCAATAAGTAATGAAACAAAAATAATTATATCACCCTTAATCCTTTAGAAGTACTCGGTTGTCGACACGTGTTTCACCTCTGCACGAGGCATCCTCAGGACGTGTTGACTCCTCAAGCGCTTGGCTGGGAAACACACTAGAAATACACTAGAAATTAAAACAAATTTTGGTAACAATGGACTTCCGCAATGTAACGCCTGAATCAATCACATATACCTCTATACCAAATTCCATCCAAATCCGTTCAGCCGTTTCAGCGTGAGGAGTAACAAACATACACACATACAAAGCAACACACACACCGACAAATTTTCGCATTATATTAGTACGATTTTTGTCTGTAGGGTGTTATGGCCCATCATAGTCACTCAGTGGGTGCCCGACATCATCATTATTGATTTCTATAATAATTATAGAAGAACCGGTAGATGGATGGAAATGGGCGTTTACCGGTATTTTCCGGACATAATAATTCAGGCAATTTTAGTTGGTAACAATTTTGGTACAAAATCGTAAACGCCTGCGTAAAATTTTATAGATTTGTAAAGGGCGATGGGACGCGAACGCGAGTCCGTCTGTAATTTAATTTTAGCCTCGATTTTACCCCGACTCCCGACCCATCAGCGACCTGTCAGTGTCTGGTTTCGATATTGATCCTAAATAATAAAAGTTCAACGTTCGATAGACATGGATCAGAAATTTTAATAAAAACTGTTTTTTTATTGTTTTTTTGGTGAATGTAGTTTGTTTTTCGACGACATAAGTTCATAATCAAATACGACTCGAAATTTTATGTAATAAAACAAATTCAAATTTTTTGAAAAAAACCTTTACACAATAATAGGTTTTATGGTGACACCCTTCTAAGAACCATCGTCGATATATCAGAAAACCGTATCCAAATCGATTAAATTCTTTTGGAGGTGGGAACTATCGTTTTTTACACACACAAACGACATCTCACTCTCTGTTCCATCGTGGCGTGGGTAATAAAGACCAGATAAACCACGTAGACGCATTACTGCTGTTCCCTCGTAGCAAATCTGAAAGTCGATATTTTCAACTTTAGTTTAGTATTTAAGAAAAAATATAGTTTTTTTTAATATTAGTTAGTAAAAAGATATTAACGGCAATGTAAATTCATTACATCATAAATCAAACAAGGGAACTTATCGCTAATCTATTCCTCAACACTGATAACAATTCTTTCTTATCTAGCCATCACAATATCAGTACAAAAATGTTTTTCTAAGTACTTACGCGTTTTGCAGCGTGTTAAAAGAATAACACGGCCCAACTTCAGAATCAACAGAATGAAAGAATTTACTGCACGGGAACTTTTGCCCAATGTACGAACAGTCGGTTATCAGATTTTGGATTTTTTTTGTAGACCTGTCGAAAAGTGAAAAAGTATTATTATGAAAACTGACGTGGTTTTGACACACCGAGGTCACCGGATGTGATCGAAACTATAGTCGGAGTATCCGATTTAATTAAACGTGAGTATTCCCGTATATATAAAACAGAAAGTGAAAAAGTGTTAGATGTTCATTTATTTTTCAAATAATGTAAAACAGTGTTTTAGCAAAGTGATTTTATACTGTGTTTTTATATAATTTAGTCACTTGTGCAATGAAAGGATAGGTGGTATTGTGGTGATACTAGGTAGTATTGTGGTGATACTAGGTAGTATTGTGGTGATACTAGGTAGTATTGTGGTGATACTAGGTAGTATTGTGGTGATACTAGGTAGTATTGTGGTGATACTAGGTAGTATTGTGGTGATACTGCTGATACTGATTTTCTGCCTCAGCCTGGACGTAGATATTTGGCTTTCCTGTAACAGCAGGTAATTTTTTGCTTATACGAAATAAACTGCATTTTTTCGGAGTAGACAAGAAGCTTGCTACAATATATTTTAAGCATTTGTGTCAGAACCAATACATATATGTATAATCGCACTAAAAGGTAACGGTGTGCACTCAAACCATATATTATTTCTTCTGTGCTTAAAACCTACGCTACGTTCTAATACACCTGGTCACGCCAAGAAAAAGAAAAACTTTACACACAGGATGTATCTTCATCATCAGCCCGGTGACGTCCACTGCTGAACGACACCCACAGCCTGCCTTAGACCGCTTACAAGCTTAACTTAGTTTGGGGCTAGATGGCGATTAAAAAAAGACTATGCATATTTTTTTTTAATCCGGAATTAAATTGATGGATGGATGGCATTGGCGCGAGTGGACGTTTTGACGATACGCGCTGATTGTATGTGTAAATAAATTGATATAAAAATATGATTGATATTTATGTGATTTTTTATCAATGATTTTACTAAATACTAAACTAAAATGTATTTCAAACATTTACGGCCTTAATTAAAAAAACTTCTCAACCGTTAGTCACTGCTTAAGATGCTCAGCCATCTTCTTTCTGACGTGAAGTGTAACATGCAAGAACAAGACAGAGAAGTTTAAGAGATTACGAGATTATTTTAGGTAAGGCCGTTAGTGGCTAAATTGATCTACAAACCGAAAAAAAGTTTTTAAAGTTGTTTCATTGATATTTTGTCTGTCGCGTGAATTAATTCAATTTGTGTAGGTATTGTATAAATAATTTAACTAAGTGTATGAGTGTACCATAAATTTTTCCGCTTGATATCTACAAGAATTCTAGTAATGACGTGTAAAATTCCAGAGCTCGTTATAGGCATTCTGTGAACGGGTCGGGCCATAACATATACTACGGAAACTAGCTTTTGCCCGCGGCTTTGCCCGCGTAGTAATGTTGAATACTGGAATTCGGTTAAATCGGGGCCCAACTCAATTGAATCACTAAAATACGTATATTATTGCATTTTTTCCAAGCCGCTTGCAAGTCTTTAAGTTTTCTTGAGGATGACCAAATTTGGCATGTCGCGTTTGCAATACTTACTTCAAAACAAAGCCGTCTTGTTGAATTTTAAACAGACAGACAGATGGACATGACAAACTTATAAGAATTCCTCATAGTACTACGGAACCCTAAAAATGTCTGCTAATGACGCTATAGTTGCCGGGGCCTTTGACCCGAAAGATTACAATATTTCTTTGTAGACAACGTTTTTGATTTTTTTGTTGGAAAGTGCTAAAATAGCCAGGCTTTCAGGGGAGCTAACTCGCGAGCAAGCCACATAGAACTGACCATGCGAAAAACAGTCCTGCCTTAAATCAATAGCAGCTTATTTTAAAGTTTGACCCTGAGCCTTATTGATGGTCATGGCAAAACAAACTTTTAGAGGAAATTTAAGCCTTTTGGAGTCATAAGGTAAGTCACTGGGAATCATGGGAATACGCGGCACAAACACTGTTTCGCCATGGGCACACCCAGTCAAAATGATGGCCTCAACCAGATTACGATGCAGCATTTTTACTTGTAACCTGGTTCCATTACACAATTTGGGTGGTCTTAAATTCCGAAGGAGCATGACGGGTGTACCTTTCTTCAGGATAAGCCTCTGATATGGTAGCCCCGCTGGTCTTAATGAATTTAAAAACTCAACTGGATAGTTTACAGCATCATCATTATTGCATACCGTATCAACAGAGTCAATGAAATGAAATAAGCTTAAGCAGAAAAAGTATGATAACAAAGAACGTAAAAAGATTACCAAAATATCGCAAGAATTACGAAACTTCGATAAAATACAGTGCTGCACTGATCGCTTAGGTAGACTCGGTGTGGGTTGGAGTGGGGCGCGCTCGAGGTACAGCGCGTCATACTCGGGTTTTAACGTATCTGAGCCGACGCGGGATGGACGTTTCGAAAGCGCTGTGCTTGGTGCGTGCACCGGATCAAGTACATGTGTTTAAAATATTTATCTTCTTACGCATAAACACTCGATTAGCTAATCTATAAATATAATTTTTTTTTTCAAATGAAAAACTGAACCGTGGCTTTCCAGTTTAAATAGCCTATGTCCGTTTCCGAACCTTATGCTATAACTACCTATCCAAAAATGCAGCTCCATCTGTTCAGCCGACCAATAAATACGCCCAGCCCCGTCCCCATTCCCAGCCTCATCCCTATAAGCGCCCCCTTCCCCATCCCCATCCCGATACCAAATGTCATTTTAATATGAACACGCCCATCCCCGTCCACATCCCCGTTCCCTCTCTCATCGCCATCCCGAAACCCATCCCATCCCCACCCCATCCCGATTTCAACTTTCACCTTAATATGGACACGGCCATCCCCGTTCCCAGCCTCATCCACATCCGCATCCCATCCCCACCTGTCCCCACCAAATCCCCACCCGTCCCCACCCCATCCCCACCCCATCCCCACCCCATCCCCACCCCATCCCATCCCCACCCCATCCCCACCCCATCCCCATCCCCATCCCGATACCAATTGTAATCTTAATATTAACATGCCGATCTCCGTCCCGTCTCCGTTCCCAGTATCATCCCCACCCCCACCCCCATCCCCATAGAGCCTTTTATAGTTATAGATTAATATAAACACGCCCATCCCCGTCCACATCCCCGTTCCCTCCCTCATCCCCATCCCGAACCCCATCCCATCCCCACCCCCATCCCGATTTCAACTTTCATCTTAATATGGACACGCCCATCCCCGTTCCCAGCCTCATCCACATCCACATCCCATCCCCACCTGTCCCCACCAAATCCCCATCCCATCCCCACCCATCCCCACCCCATCCCCACCCCATCCCCATCCCCATCCCGATACCAATTGTAATCTTAATATTAACATGCCTATCTCCGTCCCGTCTCCGTTCCCAGTATCATCGCCACCCCCACCCCCACCCCCATCCCCACATCTATCCCCATCCCTATACCAAATTTCATTTTAATATGTACAGCCGTTACAAAGTTAAGGAGAAACAAACGTACTATCACTAAAACTTAGTTTTTTTTTTATACTAACGGGAGCTGATTTTGAAAAAACTGTGACACCCGTATCTTCTTATTTTTATAGTAGAATACGTATACCAAGTTTTGTATCAATCGAAACAGAGAATAAAAAGTTTCATACAAACTTTAACACCCCATTTAACCCCCTTCGGGGTTGATTTTCGAAAAATCCTTTCTTAGTGGGCGTTTACACCTCTCCAAAAATATACCCTCCAAATTTCAAGTCTCTACGTTTAGCGGTTTGGGCTGTACGTTGTCTATATGTCAGTCAGTCAGTCAGTCAGGACAAAGCCTTTTATAGTTATAGATATACTAGTCTCTCTTTGTGTGTGCAGTGATTAAGTACCCAGCCAGAGAGCTAAATCCTGCAAGGTGAGATGTTATGCATACGTAAAGGGAACTAATGTAGAAATAAGAAACATTATATGAGAGAGCTAGATCCTCCAAGCATTTTATTAAATGTTTTTTTGTGACATACTTAATGAAATTTGATGTGTAACTTTGGTGTTATCAATAAACTATTGTATTGTAATGAAATGACACGCAAAGGCGGTAAAATATCATAGCGTTAAATAAAAAAAAAATATGGTGTTATAAAAAACGGACAAGACAGAAAAGTTATATAATAGCAGATATTGTTTTTTTTGGACTGTACAGCTTTTTTAAAATCTTTTTTCTATGGTCAAGTGACGAGGCGAGCAAGACGTTCGCCTGGTCGTAAGCGTCACGCCTGCCACTAACAGTAGCAGTGCCAGAATTGTGAACTTGCGAATACAATCCTGCGCCGCAATGCACTGCGCTCGTCACCCTCAGATATTAGATGTTAAATCTCGTCATACTCAGTAATTTATCTGGTAACATTGTCCTTCAAACCGGAACACAGTAATGCTTGCACACTACTGCTTGGCGCTTGATTAACTGGCAAAGGTGTGGTACTTCCACAGGCTGACTCTGCAGTAGAGTCTTATCACTACAAGAAATTAGAGGAGAAATTGCAGTTAGTCATGCTCTAGACACATTACGGTAGTCTATGGTTTTAAGTTTTAAAGTTTCGTCTCGTATATTAAAGTTAGATAGTGTGCTACGATAAAGTTTGTTTTTTCATCCCATCTCTAGCGTTGTGGGCTCACGGGGGAAAAAGAACCCAGTAGTCCCACCAGTGGGAAAATTCATAAACTTGACACTGGCAGAATGCACAACGTGCAATGCCAATAACTAAGTAGAAAAAAAAACAGCGCAAGGTCAGCGAGCTACCATCTACAGTGAGCTCCTTTTTTTAAGTTTGGCGGAAAATCTCATATAGCAGTGTTTGTCGACATTTGACTCACTATTTTTGTGTCTTACCTTGCTATAAAATTTGAGGTTTTCAATAAATGGCTCAATTCATGAACAGCGCTGTTTCGACCAAAAAACAAAACTCTGCTTTAGCTCACTTAGTACAGTATTTTTAGACATTTTTGAAATTTAAACCATTACTCTATTAAACATGATGTACTTTTGTATTTAAATCCCTGCATATTTTCTTACTCTGATAACACACACACATTACTAATAATGCTGAAGAATGGCTTTCCAATCGGCATAAAAGCTATCATTAGTATTTAACCACTTTCACATAATTACTATAACTTTACGGGGATAAGCGAAAAGGTTATATTTAGCCTTAACCATAGAAAAAATTCATATACAAAAATTTGTTTTCTATATGAATTTGTGAGTATGAAATGAAGTTTTGTGTTCAAAATTTATGGAACAGCTGTTTTCTCTACTATTTAGGTAGGCCAATATTTAATCAATTAAAAGCCCGTACAAGGTATGTTTGATATATTAAAAACATCGATATATTAAACAGCATATAAGACAGGGAAGCGCTAAGATGCTAAGTGCTAAAAAAGAAATATCCTAAAAATAAAATTCCCGTAGATTTTAATTCTATTAATCTATAAAATCGAATTTTAACCGTAATCTGTTTCCCCAATACAAATTTATTCAAGAAACACGAACTACAAATCGTAAAATATTAAAATCCATAACCCCATTAGACATTTTACAGGACTGTAAGGTAAGCTACGAAATCGTAGCGTGCACGTAGCACTCGTAGCTCATGTACCGCGGCTTTTCTGTTTGTTTCCCATGATACCTGTTAGAAAGCCCAATTGCCCAAGTTTTTTCACGTGGATCACGGCCGCACCGTGGCCCGCTCTATGTCTCCACTCATCCGCGCCCGCCGCCACTTCAATGCGCTCCTTGCTGCTAACACTGATATTGATATTATTTGTGATAATTGGAAGACGGTGATGAAGGTATTTTTGACATATTGTGAGAATTTGACTGACCAATGGGACAGGGGCAAGAGTCTCGATACCTCAATCTGACACGATTGTTCTGTTTTTATGTTTTGAAATATTATTTTATTTTGACATATTATTCTTAGATTATATCATTGACATTTTGGCAATTTTATTTGTGATATTATTGCATTGATAATATTTTATTTTATTTTTAACTTTTGTATAATTTTCTTGTACTGTTTATGAAATGTTTCATTCTTAGAATGTGTGAGATAAGTGTTAGTGGACATGTCCGTTTTTATCTCAATAAATTAAAAAAATAAAAAAAGAATAACGACGTGCGAGCTCCTGTCGGTGCAGCGCCCGCGCTGCTTTTTTCGGTTCGCTGGCTGGCCCGCAGGAAGTGTTTGACATTGCTCTTCATTCGATTTGCTTGAAAAATTATTTGTTGTTTTGTTATTCAATAGTAGATTACGCATCTAGGGAGCAAAAGTAAAGAATGTCTCAGGTCTCATGTATAATTGTCTCACGAAGCGAAACCGAGGGTGACAAACATGAGATCTGATGCTTCTTTACGTAGTGGCCTAAAGTAGCCACTTTAGCCCCGCAGGCACGTAAATACATTTGTAATACATCGATCTCAATTCACGCTAAATAAAAAACTTGTTGAATCAAAACAGATTTATTTTCAATAGTGTGATGTTTTATAAACATAAATTGCTATTAACTAGAATAACATTTAATGCTTTATTGAATAACTGAATAAATGTTCTATTTAATAAATACTTCTAAACATATTTTTTTATTTAATTTATACAAAATTTAATTCGGTGCGCGCGCTAATATTTAGTTTATTAGATAATTTTCTCACCTACATACGTTTGTACCTTTTTACTTCTGTAGCCATTCCACTTGACAAATTTGATTTTCCTCTATTACTGAAGGAATCGACCATGAGGACAGACAGGTATGTGGGACTAAATCAAGATATTTCGAAATAAAAATATTAACAATTTTATTTTTATATCTTTGTTAATTTTTTTAACATAGCGGTTATAATTTTGCCATTAGATTAAAAAAGGTTTACTTTTCCTAACCAAGAGGGCGGTATAAAAAACATCAGTATATAAACAAACGGCCTGCTAACAACCTAATTTCAATGTGCGCACCTATACAAGCTAACTACCACTACCTACTATGACTAGTTTGACTAAATAAGTTTTTTTAAGCCTTCGATCACAGAAACAAAGAATATCGCAGCCGTAAACGCAATGAAAAAATACTAGCACATTTTAGCTACTCAATCCAACTCTAAGCTAATGAAATAAGGCAAAAAAAACTAAGCTAGGTTTGTCACGAGCTAAACGACAGCAGAAGTGGCCGTATTACATTCAACCTGCTGCACCGGCGGCGTTTTGCCAGTTTTAGGTGGGATGCAGTCACGTCGGACGGATCGTGCGAAATCCTCTTTTTCTTTGATCGAAGGGTCAAAATTAAGTCATTATTTCCTTCATCAGTTTTATGTAGAGACCAATATCACCTAAATTATTGCTGATACACATTTCAAAAAGTTATAAATACATCATATCAATAGCTATAGGCTAGATGACTGGTTTTTTTTATTGTCCTATTAAAATGTGGAAATCTGATCAAAAATAAGCAACTTAAAGGCATTTTAGTATCATGCTAGACAGAGAAGCGAAACGTGACGTCACTTCTCTGTACGCCATATAAATTCTATTCTGACAAGTAAGGCGTAATGTCGTAATTTTTTGTTATGAAGGAAAGTGACAGAGTTAGCTCTACCAAAAACTTTAAACGCTTATATATCAGAACATTAATAACCGATTTAAATTATTTTTTCAATAAACATACTATATTTACTTAAATTCTGCATCAAAGCTATTGGTTTCAAAGATTTAAACGTCAGTCATCTACCCTATTAGATTAAATCTTCTTCAACGCTGTTTCTTAAGACTTTATTCATAATATTTATTTTGAGTCGTTCGTGTTTCATTAAAATGTATTTAAGTAGACAATGTTTTTTTTCCAAATCATTCACTGCTCCTACTAAACGAGCTCAGTTTAGTGGCAGTGGCTGCTGGAACCTGACGCCGACTTTAGTTTGTCTCGTCAGGATTCACGTTTACGTCTCGTTTTTGGAGTCAAGTGTCGTGTCGAGTAAGCCACTATCGCAAATTATAGTCAATTATTTGATAAACATCGGTGCCATCGAATAACAGCCATCCTTGATTTTACCCAAACCAATCAACGATCTTACTGTACCAGCTCGACTTAGTGGTGCTGGCGTCATTTGAAGATACGTCATTGGACATGCCGTCGTCTATGAGGTCAGGGTCAGCGTATGTTGCAGTGGTGGTGTCAGGAGGTGTGGTGCGGCGTGAGAAGCATTGACGCAGGTCGCGAAGCAGTTCTCGTAGTGGGTATCGCCGCTCATTGGGTGATACTGCAAAGAACACGCTTTTAACTTATTTGATTACTTGATTTGTTTCTGTCAGCACAAGCTAGCCAAGTATTTTTAGTACTAACTATATAAGTATGACTGACTATAAGTATGATATAGCATTAAAAAATTGCATGTATGGAAAATTGGTAACAAGAAAACTCATTTTATTTATACGGGAATAAAAATTGATTACAAAGCAACGAACATGCGTTTTCTTATTATGAAAACTTACGTGGTTTTGACACATTTTTGTTTTATTTATACGGGAATACTCCCGTAATTACGTGAGTATTCCCGTAACGTCCGTAATAAGAAAACGCATGTTCGTTGCTTTGTAATCAATTTTTATTCCCGTATAAATAAAATGAGTTTTCTTGTTACCAATTTTCCATACATGCAATTTTTTAATGCTATATCATACTTATAGTCAGTCATACTTATATAGTTAGTACTAAAAATACTTGGCAAGCTTTTGCTGACAGAAACAGAAAAATCTGCTTGTATTTGATTGTCCCAATTCCGCTTGTTGGTGGTATGTTGATATTTGGGGGAATGCTTTGATTAGATACCCAGCGAGCTAGATCCTCCAAAGGGCATTGGGCGCTCTAAGTTTTTTTTTGAGTATTTAAGATACCTATGTAATTTAACAACTTCAACTTCTACGTTAACGTTTATGTGTTTATGTTTAGGTTTAATTTCTTTAATATGTTGTGTTTGTCTGAATTTCTTTTGTTTTGCGTATGTTAAGTTTTTGTCACAAATAAAGTATTTTCTATTCTATTCTATTTCTTAATTAAACTTGATTTAAAACGGTGTTTATTTATTATTTATTTATTTGTTTATCAACTAAATAGGCTATAGCCAAAAACATTAGTTAATTAAATTATATAAATCAACAAATCTAATGTCATTTGTAAATATAATAATGTGTTATTATTTTAATTCAATGGTTTAAAATAAAAAAGACAGGGGTATTTTATTTTAGTTCATCATCAGCCCGGAGACGGCCACTGCTGAACGAAGGCCTCCTCCTTAGACCGCCACACTGTACGACAACCTGCCATTTGCATCCACCGGTTGCCCGCGACTTTTACAATGTCGTCGGTCCACCTAGTGGGAGGCCGCGCCTACGCTGCGTCTTCCGGTTCGCGGTCACCACTCAAGAACCTTTCTTCCCCATCGGTTGTCAGTTCTTCGAGCGATGTGGCCTGCTCATTGCCACTTCAACTTGCAAACCTTGCGAGCTATGTCGGTAACTTTGGTTCTTTGGCGAATATCCTCGTTCCGGATTTTATTTTAGTTAGATAGGTTTTATTTTCTGAGATATAATAAAATTGTCATGATGGCTAGTCAAAAAGATTTGTAGTCATATTTGTGAACAGATAGAAGTTATGATTCACGAACCTTTCACCAGACAGATAAACCATTGTGTAGATATATATAAATCATACTGTAACGGAAGTAAACAATAAGCAAATCTATACACTTATCTCTACTCATTGGTTTCTAATGACAAAAGCACACTGTTAATAAAGCGAACTAGACAAATAAATATGTTTTCTGCTAATAAAGGCTAAGGACTTTTGTGCTACAATTTTGTATTTTGTCATGTGATATTATGGACTAGTTCATATAAGGAAGTATAGTCCTTATATGAACTAGTCCATAATGTCACATGCCTACTTATAGTTCGCTTAAAAATAATAACAAATCTAACATTCGAAATTCGAATGTTTTTATAACTAACCTATCCGAAAGCGCGGTTTTGTTTTTTTTGGCGCGTTGACACGATCCGAGTCAGCTCGGTCCGATCCCACTCGGATACCTACTCGGACGCCACTCGTAATGTGGCAACCGAGAATCCGAGCGCACTCTGATCATGACCGATCTTAGTAGACGCGGACCGCGCTCTACTTTTCCGAGCTAGCTCGTATACGAGTAATGAAATAAAATGGCGGATATTAGAAAATCAAAGTGGTTTGACAGTGACACAACTAGATTTGACAGTGAGCAACAGCGAAAATAATGAAGTAAACGGAGTTTTGGCGGGAACACGGAAAAATCATGTCGTTCGCATTCTATTATTTTCTTAAACTTGTGTTTTTTCTTGAATTAATGATTTTCATTGAGTGTTGAATTACGTGCACGAGTGTGGGCAAGTGATATAATGTGGTGAAACATGTCTTTTCGTGTTGTTTTCAAGACTCCGTGGAAGCTCATAGTAAGGTCACCTCAACTTTACTAGGGCATGACTTGGACTCGACTATGACTGGTTTTGTGTGGCTGACTGTGATTTAATGACATATGTGACATGATTTTAATAAAAGAAACTTGAAAATTCATAAACTTGACACTGGCAGAATGCACAACGTGCGATGCCAATAACTAAAAAAAAATTAAGTAAACTATCCGGGTGAAATATGTAATGTCAACAGCAATCCTAGTACACTCGTATGAAGCTTACTCGCACGAGTGCGATCGGACCGAGCTGACTCGGATAGATAGTGTCAACGCGGCTTAAGTCTTTTGTTCTCAGAAAATCTTGGAGGACCTAGCTCTCGTATATAATGAAAGCAGAAAATGCGTACTTATAAACGTTCTTATTACAGTAAAGCTCTTTATCGGTAGTAAGCAAAAAGTTGATGCCTCTTACTTTGTGCGAGGCAGTCTCGTTCGGTGCGGTGGATCCTTGCGCGCAATTCTAGCGATGGCACTTCAGCGATACATTGCAACTGGTCTGCGATCGGCAGTTCAGTTTTGCGATTACTCAATAATGATAATATCTTACCGCAATAAGGTTCTTTATCCGTAGTGAGCAGAAAGTAAGGGCCCCTTGCTTTGGGCGAGATGGTCGCGCTGATTCCCATCTCTGCACACGAACCCTTGCGATCACACGTCGAGTTGAGGCTTGTGTTTACCCTGAAAGGATAAATTATTGACGTTTTGAAATATTTATGGAGACTGTCTTTTAGAAACTTTGCATCTACGCTCCGTCACATTTTGACTTTAACATAATTATGTTAAAGTCAAATTAGTGAATGTGATGTCCAATTGGGATATACTTAGTATCCTATCGCAAACATCAAGATTTTCTTACCTTTCTCAAGATTGCTTCAGCTTTGGATTCACTTGCGAAAATGTAACCATCGAAATGGGTGGGATCGGTAGAAATCAATGAAAAAGGATAAAGCTTATTGACAGATGGTACGGATCAATCTCAGTAGATACAGGAACCAGATCCACGATGGATCTAGTGAGATTTAATTTTCTCATTGGGTCTGTTTTCAAAGATGTGATAGAAAATTACATGTACCCAATACTAGCGTGACCTGGGTATGTCCTAAAACTGCATCCAGCACCACCGGAGGACGGGCAGCAGCGTCCTCTTAGTTAACGGTGGTAACACTCTGCGATCCCCAAGACGCCTGCCAAGCGTGGGGATTATGGCAGCCCCTCCCTATTATGGGAGAGGCTTTCGTCCAGTAGTGGACGTCTAACAGGCTGATGAAGAATACTAGCGCTCGTGGCGTAGCTTGTCTAGGTGATTCAAAACGATCACCGATGTTAAGCAACGGACGGTCTGGTCAGTCTTCGGATGGGTGACCGCGAGTGGCATTTATTTCTGAGCGCTACCGTGGGTCGGATGACACGTTAAATTGATGGTCCCGGTTGTTTGTTCTAGTTTCTATAACAACAACCGTCAGCCATGTCAGAGGCCTTCGGGCGGCACATTAACTCTGACACTAGGGCAGGCTGGCCACTCAGCCTATACGAACTTACTTACCTGTACCCAATATATATATATATAATATATATATATATAATATATATATATATTATATATATATAAATAAGCTTCGAATATCCCATGCGCCAGCAGCATCTGCAGCCATAAGATGTCGAATACAGTTGGAGCTAGGCCTCCCCATTACTGCTCCAGCAACACAGTGCAATTAAAATCTTCCGCGACAATCACAGATGTTAGAGCAGTGGCAGTGGTTGATAGCTCGCAAGGTTTGCAAGTTGACGTGGCAATGGGCAGGCCACATCGCTCGAAGAACTGACAACCGATGGGGAAGAAAGGTTCTTGAGTGGCAACCACGAACCGGAAGACGCAGCGTAGGGAGGCCTCCCACTAGGTGGACCGACGACATTGTAAAAGTCGCGGGCAACCGGTGGATGCCAATGGCAGGTTGTCGTACAGTGTGGCGGTCTAAAGGGGAGGCCTTCGTTCAGCATTGGACTTCTCCGGGCTGATGATGATGATGATGATGATGAGAGCAGTGGCACAGCATCGCCATCTGACCCAGGCTAGTGAGGTATCGCGGCATGAATGTAATTATTGGTATCTAAATTTAACTGGATGATCTGACCTATCAATAGGTTATTTTATTTATATTGGGAATCGTTTGCAATAGACTAGATGACTGGGTTTTTTAATTGTCATATTAAAATGTGGCCCTTAACTATAGCTGATTAATGAAAAGAAAACGAAAATCTGATCAAAAATAAGCAACTTAAAAGCATTTTAATATCATGCTAGACAGAGAGGAGATTTTGACGCCACTTCTCTGTACGCCATATAAATTCTATTGTGACAAGTATGGCGCACAGAGGCGTGACGTCATTTTTTGTTATGTGGGAAAGGGACAGAGTTTTCTCTACCAAAAACTTTTAACGCTTATATATCAGAACATTAATAACCGATTAAAATTATTTTTTCAATAAACATACTATATTTACTTAAATTCTTCATCAAAGTATTGGTTTCAACGATATAAACATCAGTCATCTACCCTATTGAAATCGGATGGAAAGACTGTTGGACAATAATAATTACCCTTCATAGGACAAGTCCCAGCGATAAGCCCGGAAAGAGCAGTTCCCGTTTATCAGTGACTCCGTGAACAGTACGTACGCGCGCCCGTGACTGCACACCGCCTGCTGTAGTCCTGGAACCCCGACAAGGTTAAACTGATATCGGTTATATAAAGTACTTGGATAAAGGCAATTCAACATAATTCATAATTCTATAGGACGATGGACTGATAATGGATTTTGTTAGCAAAACCTCCATAGAAATTATGGTTCCAACGCTAATTCAACTTAGTCGGTTACTAGACGGGATAGATGTTTGACCGCAGCTCATCTGTACGAGTGACGATACAGTTGACATGTAGGGTCGTTAGATAGATAGATAGATTAACTCTTTATTGCTCACACCAAAGAAACATACAAACAAAGGATTAAAATTAAATACTAGTGCACAAATGGCGGCCTTATCGCTATAGGCGATCTCTTCCAGGCAACCTTAGGATGGATAAAACTTATGAACACGAAAAGACGGGGTGTGCTGTAAAGAAGAAATTCCTACAAATTATAAACATACTTAATATTTAATACTAATACATAATATTTTATAATATACTACTTTATAAAATATCATAATAAATATAATATTATATCTAATAAATATGATAATTTAAATAAATACAAATTAAAGTAGGGAAAATTAAAAACAACAAACAATATCAACGAGGTGGCACCTGTGACAAATAAAATTTCTGGGGGCGACCAATGTCAAAAGTAAGTAAAAGGTGTATTTTTAAACAACATCGTTTAATGATTAAGAACGTGAATATATAGATTATAAGAAATACTACAGGTAGGGGAAAATCACATCAAAAAAACTGTTTTAATTCAAATGTTCTAAATTATCAGCGACAATACCACATATTTTTTATGAATTACACAGCCAGACGAATGTTTTAGCAGAGTTATCGTATTTTTTATTTTATTACGTGCCTATATTTTTAATAATTAAATAAAATCTCACCTAAATTGCTCAAAGCCATTATCATCATCAATTATATAATGCGATTTTCGACTCTAAACTAATGCAAGACACGCGGGTGAAATCTGATATTTTTCTGGCATTAGGCGCACTCTTAATTTGCTCAGCATGTCTAATACACACGGGCAGTTGATTCCACAGCTGAACTGCCTGGAAAGCAAACGACATCCCATAAAAAGTCGTTCGCACTAGTGCACTCGATTAGTTTATCCGTTGAATTAGTGGATAGGGACACTATAGTGGCTACTCACTACTCAGTATTTCAACTGCGTATTAACTTTTAAAGTTGAACTACTGACGTCTTTGGTCAACTGAACGCGCTAGCCAGTGGACCCGGGGGCCACTTGACCTAATTTTTTTCTGTAGTTTTATTGGTTAACTTACACAATAGGGTAGATGACTGATGTTTAAATCGTTGAAACCAATGAAGATGAAGAATTTATATTTATATATTATATATATTTATATAGTATTTTTATTGAAAAAATAATTTAAATCGGTTAATAATGTTCTGATATATGAGCGTTTAAAGTTTTCGTTAGAGACAACTCTGTCCCTTTCCCACAAAACAAAAAACTACGTCATGCCTTACTTGTCAGAATATAATTTATATGGCGTACTGAGAAGTGACGTCACGATTTGCTGTTTCGCCTCTCTGTCTAGCATGATATTAAAATGCTTATAAGTTGCTTATTTATGATCTGATTTTTATTTTGTTTTCATTAATCAGCTATATTTGTGAGCCACATTTTAATAGGACAATTAAAAAAAAGCAGTCATCTAGCCTATTATGTTAATCTGTTTGTATGACGATGCGTGATGGCAAACATGGAAAGGGTACTGGCTCTCAAGGTGAGTCTACCGGAATACATCGTTAGGTAATGGCGACAGATTTTGCGCCGAGTACTCGAAAATAGCCTACTACTTACTACTACTACTATGTGGTTTTCTTAAAACATTTCCCTTCAACTCAAGCTCAATATTGAGATTTGAACTAATGCCCTGCGACATGTGATGTTAACGCGCAACCCACTGTGCTTATATCGTTAGCGATAGTGTTGTGTCGGAGAATCATGCGCCATCAGGGCAATTCAGTCTATAATATTTGCGGACATAGACGGCAAAAGTGACGTTTGCACAAGTCAACAAAACCTTTCATTTACGTTTCCCTCTGGACAAACCATGACCATACCTACAACTCTTGGAGGATCTAGCTCTTATATAATCAAAGTTACAAGTAATTACGTAACAAAGTATTATATAATAAAAACCACTAGCGTGACTGCCTCTTTTTTGCTTTAGAATTACCTACGTTACTTGTCATGCAACCTGACTTTAACAAGGTAAAATATAAATCACAATCAATCTGGTATTGGCTAAAAGCGCATCTCTCTGAATGAAACCATAAGTATTCGGGCGCAACCCCAAAAGGCATTCTTTATAGGTTTTCTATAAAGAATGTCTTTTCACAGACTGTCTTTTCCGCCAGCAAGTTTAATATAACCCCGTCCTTTTGAATCTTCAACGTCTCCATTGATGAATCTTATGATGCTGATTTATAGAACGGACGATGACCCTCGTCGTAAGTTCTCAGCGTCCCCTCTAGTTTCAGACGCTCGTGCTGGGAACATATCGTTGTCATCGTTGCGCGTAATCGTAAAGCTAAAATATAGGCTATAGATACATCTGTCTCTCGCAGAGTAAAAACAATGGATACAATTACCTATATCACAACGTATGTGCTTCGCATACTGGACTCAAGTGGAAACTTTACTTACTTGCAGTGGGGAGCGATAACACTCGAGCCCACAAAGATCTGGTTCCATTGTAACAGCCCGGCTGCTTGATTCCTCCGTTTGGGTAGAAATCTACGTGACCTAGAATAACACAGAAAAGCATGATTGTGTAACTTGTCTGAATTTCACTTACTTACTTACCTTCTAAAACGAATAATAACTCTTAAAACTAATTTCTTACTAAAAAAATATGACTACCACCGAAATAAACTTTATTACTCTTTTTTTTAATTACTTTTTAACTATCCTGAAGTTTAAAAGTAATTTAGAAAACTGTTTTAGTACACTAGTTGCATCCCGTGGCCTTACCCGCAATTTCACATTTATCTTGGAAATATTATATAAAAAATTGTAAGTATTGTTTCTAATTTACAAACTATGTTCTCGTTCTCATTAAACGAATATTGAAACCTATGTTTTTTATTCGTATTGTAATCGGGAAAATAGGGACAATGTAGGCAGGTATAAAGATAGTACTGCATTTTAATACAAATAACAACTTCGTAGTGTTTCAATTAGATTTTTGTTATCGTTTGTCATGCGAACGCCATCGGCTTATCTACACGACCTCCATTTGTACTCAGCCAATGTGATGACCTGCAAAAGATCATGAACCTGCAAACACCCATGGTCACAAACTTCAGAGACATGATATCAATTTGGTGTTTATGTATGTCCACGTCAATTTGACTGTTTCTAATAGGATATTAATCTACGTTGAAACCACTGAAGGGAAGTAAAGCTTGCACTGCATCTGTGGTTGAAACATATTTCCATGGTTTAAATTAAAACTATTTGTCAAAGACTGAATACTACGTTTTTAGCCATTATATTATTTGATCAAGAAAATATCATTTTCGATAACCAAGAGTTGCATTAGAATAAGGGAATTAGAATAATCTTTCCAATTTCTAGTTCCAATTAATTTCTAGCTAGCCTGACTTGAAGTCTATGATAGTAATGATCTCTGACTCTGATAACATCACACCATCAAATTTGTCCTTAGTTAGGTATTGATACTACTATAAGTAGTATTATATTATATAGATATATAGATACCTTTAGAACTTCCAAGCACAGTTTTACCTACCCATAGGGTCCGGCATCCCGAAACCAATCTTCTGCAGAAGTCTGCCGTTCGTATGGATGATATCGACGAAATCTGCGTCCGAGGAATCCAAGCGCTCCTCGTCATTTTCAGTTGCGAAACATGGTTGAGCTGGGTCAAGACCTTAGAGAAGAGAGAAGAAACTTTAATTTTCCAATAGGTAACATCATAGAATAGACCAATGATCTTACATGTTATAAAAGATCATTGGAATAGACCCTTTAATGAACATTAAACTACATGTTATTGTTATTTCTTTGTCTTTGTTGTATGTTAATCGCTTTTAGACAGCTCATGAAAAGTTGACGACATGTAAAGCGTCTAGCGTATTTTTTTTTAGGTATGTGATATAATTTGCTAGACGCTTTACAAAGTCATGTCGTCAACTATTCATGAGATGTCAAAAAGTGATTAACATAATGGACAGAGTAGGTACCTATAGGTATAGTTTGCAGAGACACCCAAAAACTGGTAAATTCGCACTAGTTCCACTGAAAAGTTCCATGATAAAATAAACTCGAATATGTGAACTCCCAGAAGTTCCATAGCAAAGTTCCATGGTGGAACAAAATTGTTTTTCGTGATTGTTCCATGGGACTAGGGTATGGAACAATTGCGAAAATTGAAAATTATACACTCGCAGTAGTTACATTGCTGATTATTGTCACCAAAAGAGTTTTTTATTCTCTTTTAAGCACGGAAGCGGAAAATAAAACGTGCTTACCAGTTATCCTAGCCACTCTGCCGCAATGTAGTGAAGCAAAGGAAGAGATGTGAGCTCCCAGACTATGTCCGATGAAGTGGAAATCTTTTACCTTCGCTCCCGTTTCTGTCATCAGCTGCTTCAAAAATCTACAAACAAACATCAAAATCAATTCGGCCGTGCTAGACGGCTAGTAGTGACACTATGAAGAAGTAAGAAAAACATTTAAACACTTATCTGAATCCTTTGATTAAGTATCCAGCCGAGAACTAGATCCTCCAAGTCTGAATAATCTGAATGTACATAGCATTACTTTGTTTTTTTATACAAACATGTGACGAGACGTGCAAGACGTTCGCCTGGTGGTAAGCGTTCACGCCTGCCCATAACAGTAGCAGTGCTAGAATTGTGAACTTGCGAATACAGTCCTGCGCCGCACTGTACTGCGCTCGTCACCCTGATGTATAAGATGTTAAATCTCACCATACCCAGTAACATTTCCTTCACACCAGAACACTGTAAATAAAATGTACCTGGTAATGTCAAAGCCAACAGTCCTGGTATTGGCAACTGCTCTCCAATATTTCCAAGTGTTACCACCACCGCTCCAGTCCACGGCGATCACATTTACGTCACCCTTTAAATAAAAATAATCATCATCATCATCATCAGCCCGCAGACATCCACTGCTGAACGAAGGCCTCCCCCGTAGACCGCCACACTGTACGACAATCTGCCATTTGCATCCACCGGTTGCTCGCGACTTTTACAATGTCGTCGGTCCACCTATATATAGTGGGAGGCCTTCCTACGCTGCGTCTTCCGGTTTGCGGTCGCCACTCAAGAACCTTTCTTCCCCATCGGTTGTCAGTTCTTCGAGCGATGTGGCCTGCCCATAGCCACTTCAACTTGCAAACCTTGCAAGCTATGTCTGTAACTTAGGTTCTTTGGAAAATAATAACTGATGAAATTTTGCTTTTCAATGGAAAAAATAGAGTTACCATCCTTACGAATTTCCGTATTTTGTTGATCATTACTTTTGGCTTTACGTTCAGTACATTCCGGGATTTTAGATTTGTTTACTTATTCTATTATCAGTACCTAGGCTCTGCACAGATGTTTAATATACAAGTGTTTAATATAATAGACGCCAGTAATTTCCTAAATAAAATACATAATTATGTCCGTGTTTTGATCAGGACCTTTCAAAGTGCCAAAAAGTAACTGTTTGTAAATGACCAGCGAGCTTGGTGGCGTATCATGAAAAGAACACAGAAATTCGCTGTCACTGTTACGCTATAAGTATTTATATACTTACGACATTCAATCAGGCCTTTCACTGAAGAATCCCTTTACAAGATTACGAAACTATGCAAAATTACACGCACTACAATCCTCGGAAACCAGCTTTGGTGCATGCGTGACGGATCCTCGGTATATTATGAGCTATTGATAGTTAGATATTATCGTTTTTAACATAGCAACGACCGTAACTTACCCATTCGAGCAACGCTCTAGTCATGTCCAGAACCCAAGACGCGTTACTATGGCTCAGAAAGCCGTGCACGATTAGTACAGTCTTCCTTGTTGGTTTAAAGTCAACCCATTCCAGGCCAAATTGCTCTCCCGGGTACACCTGTAAAAACGCAGCCGTTCAATAAAACTACATCAATACTAACATTTCCTCACATTGTCCGCCTGCTTCTAGACTATTGTTGTCAGTCTAGGTACTGCTGATTGCTGAATCTAGGATTTTTTCATTGCTCGCTATACTAAAACTACAGCTAAATATTATTTGCTATTATATTGTACCTTAGTAACTGATGACAGCTGTATGGCAACTGTGCTGCTTCTAGTAGCTTAATCGCGTAATTTTGCTGAACTATGTGTCTTGTTTTTATGTCAATACTGTTATAGTAAAATGTATTTATTTATGTACTTATTATATTATTTAAAATTATGTACCTAACTTACTTAAAATTAGGTATGTTACAGGTCTAAACTTAGATCTGTAATTTAGGTTTTAAAAATATCATGCCATAGGTTTTTCAAAGAAAGAGAGAAAGTTTTTAATTAAAGAGCACATCGTAAGGAAACCTGCATAATAGGTATAGCCGGCGCGAGTCCGAAGTGAGAAATTCAGTGGCGCGATATGTGAGTCCACCAACCCGTACCGGGTTAGCGTGATCAAATGTGTTCCAATCACCCAGCAGGGCGATGCTAACGGCTGATGTAAGTCATGTTACCTGAACTCTCTTCGGCCGTAGCCTCGAAGAGAAGAAGAAGTGTGTGTTAACTTTGTCAGTAGTGTCGGGCCTCATGTTGAAGAAACGCAGCACGGCCCGGGAGATGGAGCCTAGGCCGAAGCAGTCCACCAGCTTGGGCTCCGCGCGTCGTGTGGTCACTTCCTGTAGAAATAATTATTTGTACTCTTTATCATCATTATCAGCCAGGAGACGTCCACTGCTGGAAGAAAGACTCCCCCTTAATAGGGAGGGGTTGCTATAATCCACACGCTTGACAGGCGGCTTGGGGATCGCAGAATGCTAACCTTTAACCGAGAGGACGCTGCTGCCCGTCCTCCAGTCACCGGTGGTACTGGATGTAGTTTTAGGACATACCCAGGTCCAGTTCGAATGACGCTCGAATTGGTTGGTACTCAAATCTAAACGAAAATTTCGAATACGAGTAAAATCCGGCGGCAAATAGTGCGGCTGCAAACTTCCACCTTTTCGGGGGAAATACGCCTCAAAGCAAAAATTGCCGACGACACATAATTTTTTTTTAAATTGTTGAACCTCTATACCGCGCTATGTGCTCGCGAGGTCTAGGCCCCAATTCAGCTAACCAAAGCCGATCCGCTTCCCATGCGGGCCCGCTCCTCGTCCTGTCTGACAGCGGCGGACTAACAATCTTGGTCCGGCCTAGTGTACGTAAAGTGTTATAAACGTACGATGTCGATGAGCAGTTTGTCTATGGTTTCGAAGAACTTTAGGTACGATTGGCCGGACCCCGATCGTTAGTCGGCCGCTGTCAGACAGGAAAAGTAGCGGAAACGCATGGGAAGCGGTTCGGCTTTGGTTAGCTGAATTGGCCTGCTGTTCGCTGAACTACTAGCTATATTATGTGTAACGCCAAAGGCCGTACCATACTGACTCATGCTGCAATATTGTTAGAACAGTGATCCTTTTGAGGCAACGAGGTTAGTACACGGAACTGACTAGCTGTTCCGTAAATGACTAAACTGGTTGTGCCTGTCGATTTTGTCTGCAACGGTTTCATGCGCTCCTTCTTAGAATTGATCGTAGATTACAACTCCGCTTATATCAGGCGAGATGGCGAGTGTAGCTTACGCGATCAAACCAATATCGAACGAAGAATCAAAGAACGAAACACAACATCCTTACAATTTCGATGTCAACTAGTTGTTAAATGTATACTTTGCTAAAATGGTACCTATATTCCGAGATTTCCAACCCAGGACAAACTTTTATAGCTCTGTACCAAAAACTACTTTAAATGTTTACGTCGACTGCAGACACTGCAGTAGGTACAGCAAACGGGGCAAACTAAGTCAATCTCGTCTCCCCCTTAATCGAGGGGTGTTGCCATAATCCCCACGCTTGGCAGGCGGCTTGGGGATCGCTGAATGGTCACCACCGTTAACCAAGAGGACGCTGCTGCCCGTCCTCCGGTGGGTCTGGTTGCACTTTAAGGACATACCCAGGTCCAAGTCAATCTAAATGGTGCTAAATCGCAAGCAGGCGGATGTATCTATAGATACGTACAATTTATTATATGTATAGGTAGGTATATTAATGACATTACGTTTGCACTACGTATACTCTTGATAAGGAGTGACTGTTAGATACCTACGCTACGTTTAGGTATTTATTACTCACACTTTGTTATTTATTATTTAGAGGCGCATGTAAACAAGAAATGAACTTAATGAAGGCACAAAACGGGGTCAATATTTTCCTACTATTCTACAAAATTAGATAGAAACTCTTTACGTTTTTTTGTCGGCAAACTTTTCTAGGCACCCATAGGGAATAAGCAAAATTACAGCTAGATATTTACGTAAGTCAACCAAAAAAGAAATTTCAATTGGATTCTTATCTTTTTAAACAAAATAATGGATTACTTTGGAAACAACCCTTCTCAATCTAAGCAGACTAAAATGGTACCTAACTGACTACGCATTTCTTAGACGTAGGTTAGGTATGTCTCAAGATTTTTTTTTCTTTTTTAATGACTGATGCTGTTTGCCTCAGATGGCCTCTACAGCGTCACCGGACTTTAGGCAAGCGCAAATGGCGCTCGGCCTAGTTTAGGTTATACTCGTAAGCGACTAGCTCAAGGGCACCTCAGACGGTACGAACCTCGGCTTGGCCGTCGCCGGGAGTGGGGTCAGACTTGCCCTGGCACCCCAGAAGAGGTATGCCCTAGGGCGCTAGTAGGTTGATCTGGTTGACTATTTGGAGAGAATCTAACCGATCTTCTGACAGATCTGGGGAGTCCTCGACCTCGCCGGCGAGGTCGGTGCGTGTTTGTGTGCCTCTGGTAACCGGCGCCTATACCAAAAACGGAATACTTCCTGTTGCTAGGAGTGGTCGGATCGGTATGTCTCAAGTCTCTACTGCACCCATTCCAAGCCTAGAGGTAGGGTGCCGTACCGTACCATGCAGGCACCGATGCCTTCAGATCCGGCAATAAGAGGCGGGTCCTTACTGCAGACCGTATACTACAGAAATTTTGCTAAACTATTTTATTAGCCACCCATTTTTTAATTATAACATTTTAAAAAGTTTAAAAATGTCACAGGCGACATCGCGGAATGCGCCTATAGTAGGTACCTATTATAATATTTAGCATTATCTTTCAAGAAAATAAAAATATATGTCCCACGATAGTGCTCAGATATAAATGTATATACCGATAGTGCAGTCAGCATTAAATAGTTGGTGACTGTCAAGGGGTCAGTATAGATAAACAGTACATCACACACATCAACAGCCAGAAGACGTCCACTGCTGGACGAAGGCCTCTCCCTTTAATGGAGGTGTTGCTATAATCCCCACGCTTGGCAGGCGGCTTGGGGATCGCAATGGTTACCACCGTTAACCGAGAGCACGCTGCTGCCCGTCCTCCGGTGGTTCTGGATGCTGTTTTAGGACATACCCAGGTCCAAAGAAAACAGTAAACTACGAAAAATTATGAAAATGGAAAAATTTAAACAGCAAAGAAATTTTGTTTTTCACAGCTATAGTTGTGAATTTACAACAAATAATAGAAAAAACGTTTATTCGTAACAAAAAAACACGTACGTATAATTAAGTTTTTTATATTATTATTTAATTTTTAGTTACGAGTGTGGATGAAGTAAGTAGTATTGCCTTGCATCAGGAATTTCAGGATGAATCTTGGAGGATTCATGGACAAATCGATGACTAACCTGAAAATCAGCATAATCTGGTTCAGCTCCCGTCCGAGCGGTTGTCGCAGATTCATTCTTGAAGAAGCTGAAAAACTCGCGCAAATCTTCAGGGCTGATGTGGTTTTCCACTGAGAAAAATAAGAAATATTTATTACTATCTACGCCCCTTGTATCCCGCGGTAGCAATCCCGCAGGAAATATTTGCTTTCTCGGGACAACAAGTGGCTTAGCATGGTGACATATCCATGGCAAAAATCACGTCTGTCGTTTAATTGATGCATGAAAGAAAGATAAAACTACAAACAAACTCGCATTTGCATTTTTTGACGACTTCAAAAAAGGAGGAGGTTCTCAATTCGACTGTATGTTATTTTTTTTGTATTTATGTTACGCGATTACTCCCTCAATTATGTTTGATGATTCTTTTTTTGATGATTCTTTTTTTGTTTGGTAGGCCATACTATAGAGCTGGTTTCATATCAACATTTATCGAAATTGATTCAGCACTTTTTTAATAACATGAATACCTAAGGATTTATTCAGTTATTTTATTGCACCAAGTAGATAAAGTCTAGTATATTAAATGCTTAGATACTTAGAACTAAAGTACCTATAATGTGTATACAGGGCTACTGGTAACCCTATTTATTCCTGGTGGGCCTATCTGGCCCACCAGGAATAAGTAAACATGCATCTAATTTAAGCCCCGCAATGCATGGTCAAAAGTTAATCGTTTTAGAGATTATTTAAAATTTAATTATTTTTGTTTTAGTGATATTACTGAAATAATTTTGTTTTTTTGCACTAATTGAAATGAAATAAAAAAAACATTATTAAGGTTATCACATTCTAAGCATTTTTGAATAAGTATTTTATTACTTTTTAAGTTTTATCACTAACTTCCATACAACTAAAATAATAACTGCAGATTTATTTTGAAACAAACCCCCTAAATTGTAGCAAAATTCTAAATATCTTGATAAGTATTAACTTTCCGCCATACATCAGGGGGCTTAAATTTGATGCGCGCTACACACCCTATCTGATCCCACCGGGAATACATCGAGTTACTAGTAACTCTGTATACATGGATGGACACAGGAAGCATAATAGTACCTGATGCGTATAAACGTTTTGTGTGACTTGGACCCTGCGAGGGTGTGACACTATTTACCATAAAAACTACACTAGACATTTTTTTTTGTTTTAAAGAAAATAATTAATAGTTTATGTTTCATTTTTATTACATAGATGTACAATATGTACATATAAATATGTACCAACAGTACAGGCGGATATGAGCAATAGTTAACGCCATAATATATTATATCCTACATTGTTACAATTTGTCCAGTTTCCACGCATTGTTCCGAGGTATAAAGAGTATAGTTTCATGCACCATTATGCGCTGTCCAAGATATAGATTAACAGCCTTACCTAAAATAATCTCGATTCTCTTAGTTATTGCTTAAACTTCTCTGTCTTGTTCTTGCATGTTACACTTCATGTCAGAGAGAAGATGGCAGCATCTTAAGCAGTGATTAACGGTTGAGAAGTTTTTTTAAGTAAGAATGATAATGGCATGCCTACTACATACAACCTTCAATAGGTAGGTACCTAATTAACCTAATTTTAGTGCGATCGGTTCAGTACCATATATTTTTTGTGAGACAGATAGATAGCCAGAGGACGCCAGAGGTACAAAAATATCCAGACAAATTCCGTAAATATGACTAAAACTTGGTCCAATACGCATTTCGACCAACTCGCAGTTGGTCAATACGCATTTCGCCAAGTACGCAGATAGTCCAAATACATGCGAGAAAATAAACAATTAATTTTAACAAGATCACCTTTCATCTTGTTTTCTTACATCAAAAAATTACATTTCGTATATTTTTATCCACATTAAAAAAACTAAATTACTTAATAGAAATAAATTAGTAGGTACATAAATAGGTAGGTACCTAAGTATCTATTAATGTTTTGATGCATATAATATACGAGTAAGAATGAAAGTAGGTACCTATATATATATATATATATATAAGTGGCAACAGGTAGGTACTTGCTATGCCCATACGTTATAAAAACCTTGGTAGCTTATTGGGTAGATCGTTAGACTCAGAATTGTGAAGTCATGGGTTCAAATCCAAAAAATAATACACATTAATAAGCTCTTTGGAGTTTATGTACGGAGTTTCACCACCAGCTAGCGGTTTTTCGATGAAGTAAAACATTGTAAGGAAAGCTACTTTTCCGGAGAAGAAATTCAATTGCGTATCTGTATCTATCAACCCGGAACTGAGCCAACTGGATTTAAGTTGCAGTCAAAACTCTTAACCTGTCAAAAGTTTTTATAACTAGGAAAATCAGTCAAAATTACTTTCGTCTGTTTTTTTTCAGTTAAAAGTACTTTTGACTGGTTAAGAGTTTTGACTGCAACAGATATAGCTCAAACGCCCTTCGAGGGTAGACCTTATTATACACAGCGGTGGCAGCAGTTGACTATTAATTAAGAGTGCGCCTAATGCCAGAAAAATATCAGATTTGATCCGCGCGTCTTGCATTAGTTTAGAGTCGAAAATCGCATGATATAATTGATGATGATAATGATTTTGATTTTTTTGACTAAACCAAATTATTTTCCAAAATTCTATTCGGTTACTCGGCTTCTATAGGATTTCCCCTTACCTGTAGTATTTATTCAAATCTAAATATTTAGGTTCTTAATCATTAAACGATGTGTTTAAAATTACACCTTTTACTTTTTTTTGGCATTGGTCGCCCCCTTTACAGACTGATCATGCTAAGTCAGATTACAACACGCGCCACGATACTTACCTACATAGCTATACTATTTTATTTATATATTTTATACGTATCTAAAAGTTATCACCGGATGTAATGGTTATAGTCGGAGCGTAGAGAATAAGTGTAGGATTCCATTAAACGTGACTATTTCCGCAAAAAAATGTGCTGTGAATAAGTATTAGTCCAATTCATAATTTAACGAACTAAACCAAAGAGATTTTAACACTATGTTATAAGTTATAAGAAACGGGTGTTCCATAGGGAAAAACGAAAAAAAAAACAGAAAAAAAAGTCACTCAATATGTTGTTTTTAAATATAAATGAAAATAAAAATATTCAAAAAAAGCTGAAAAAAATATATAATTATAAAATTATATTTAAAAAAAACTACGACGTAATGGCAGAGTTGTCACTGTCTACACCACGGGAGCAAGGGGGATCCAAGCATACGACGTTTTAATGCGCCTAATGTATCGTTTTACCGCAGCTTAACTTGCGGATTCGGAACCTCCCATTATGAAAGCTATAGCTACGCTCGTGTTTATTGTTGTTGTAATAGTAGTAGTTGTTGTAGTAGTCGTTGTTGTAATAGTAGTAGTTGTTGTAGTAGTAGTTGTTGTAGTAGTTGTAGTATTATTAGTTATATTAGTAGTTGTTGTTGTAGTAGTAGTAGTTGTAATAGGAGTAGTCGTTGTTGTAATAGTAGTGGTGAAGTAGCCACTTTAGCCCCGCAGGCACGTAAAAATATCTAGTAAGAAAAGTAGTGGTAAGTAGTAAGATTTTTTAAATTGATGACCGGACGTATATAACTACACGGCTGCTATTTAACACAGAACCTGGTAAAGCAATATTCTTGGATAGCACTGTTTGGACTCGCACGCAAGTCATTATTTAATTTCCATTGTTAAATCTTCTCAAACCACGAAACTACAGTAAATGAATAGATAAAATATATAAATTCATTTATGAAGATATGAGGAAATTCAGGGAAAAATAATTATATCAAGGTTTTAACGGTAGGTAGGAAATCTGGATTGTGAAATTACGAAGGTAATTACAGTACTTAGGTATGGTATTTATATTAACTAAGAGAAATAATTAAAATCAACTGATTACTGATTAAATATAATGCATAATTATACCTACTCATATGTATGGCTAATATATAGTTGTTTTTTTTAAAACGTCTGGCCTATAATCGGGCTTCGAGAAAAGATAAATAAATAATTCACAATCAGATCATCCTCTGACTCCAAGTCTTCTAAATGTAAAATCGTTACTGCCACCAAAATGAGAGGTTTATTCTGGCGCTCGTCCTTGATAAATCTAATTTTAGTGCTTGTATCCAAGACGACGGCCAAACATCGTCCTGACCTCGGCCAAGTTTGCCTGTTGAAGTTAATATTCTATTTATTACACGCAGTCTGGGGCCAAGAGGCTTCCAAGCGCGACTTTTCAAATTCAGTTTCGGTTCTGTTTCAATATGTTTTCGATAGTTGGAAAAGATACGTGATTGACTCAGTGAAGCTATCCGCGAATCAGAATAGGTTTGTAAAATGGAGAGGTGATTAAATTGAGTCTAAATATAGTACTATTTATTCTTCTGTGCCTAAATGCTGGTTTAGAGTTTCGTACTCGAAGGATATCCATGGGATTATCGCGCCGAGCCGCCCGCCTGCGCCCGCGCCGCTTCGTCAGTGTATGGATCTGGATAAATTATCTTTTGAAACCATGATAGGTTACCAACACATTTGCTCAAAATGTGCATTTGCGAAGCCTGTGTACATTGATCGTTCGAAAGTTAAACATTACGCAACATACAACGGAGCGTACGGTAAAATAGGTACTCTCATAAAGTAAGTAAGTAAGTTCGTATGGGCTGAGTAGCCAGCCCTGTCACAGTTAATGTGCCGCCCGGAGGCCTCTGACATGGCTGACGGTTGTTGTTATAGAAACTAGAACAAACAACCGGGAACAACAATTTAACGAGGTATCCGACCCACGGTAGCGCTCAGAAATAAATGCCACTCACGGTCACCCATCCAAAGACTGACCGGACCGCAACTCTCATTATAAGTACCTATTTTTCCGCACGCTCAGTTGCATAGCGCCGTGCGTAAACTTTACGGTATTTTTTAAATTTCCATAAAACTATAATAAGAATTCCACTACGGAGTTTCACATTACGAGCATAATTATTATTAAGCTTAATGATCGAACCTCTTTGGAAGCGCTAGAGAAAATACAACGAAAGATGTAGTAAGTACACCAAGTTTCACCACGCCATCCACGCGCACGTGTCGCGCCATTTTCATACTAGAAACAACAATGTTTTTTTTCTTCTTTCCTCCTTATAGCATTGCACTTTGTGCATTTGCCAGTATCAAGTATTTAGTTGCGTCTTTCTGACTGATATTTATAAAGAAAATAATAAAGTTTGTTTAATTATTACTGTTTTCTCGCAAAAGTGTTATAAAATTTTGTATGACACTCGTGCGGAATTGGTTTATCAAACTCGTGACTATGGTATGGTCACATTCGTCTAAGTACTCGTTTGTAAAAACCAACTTACCGCATTAGTATCATAAATAACTATTACAGAATGTATCTTTGCATGTACTTAAATATGTTTTCCTAACAAATAATGAGATTACATAAAGAGTGCAACAAAAATTTGAATTGATTTTTGCACTACTTACAGTACAAGTCATTTAAAAAAACCGGCTTCAATTTATTCGTTTAAAAACCCAAACTACTGAACCGATTTAGATGACATTTTTATGGGATCGATAAGAAAGTATCCTTTCAAAATAATGAGAAAATAATTTTCTAAATCCGTTTATAAATGAAGAAGTTCAGAGGTAACAAATGTAAAAAGACGCCAAATTGAGAACCTCCTCCTTTTTTGAAGTTGGTTAAAGAAGGGTTTCATAGTGTTTGATTACAATTATTTTTGACAAAAAATAAATAGGAAATCTCCTGGTCAAGTGCGAGTTGGACCCATACGAAGAATTCCGAATTTGGTTCAGTTCGCTTCAAAAACGCAACTTTTGTAGTGAATAAAAATACAGGGTAACGCTTATCAAAGCCAAAGGCAGGTCATTGTACTCATCATTGTGAACAACTTTTACTCTAGGGTCAACCCAGAAATCGCGAAAAAAAACCTGTTCCATACTTATCGTCGATAGTCAATGACATTTATCTACGGAACAACTGTTTTTGCGACTTCAGGGTTAGCCATTGTATGAGTACAATGACCTCCTTCCGGCGTAGTTATACCGAAAGCGGTAACCCTGTCGTCATCAGCCATAAAACGTCCACTGCTGTACGAAGGCCTTAATAGAGGGAGGCCTTAATCCCCACGCTTGCAGGCGGCTTGGGGATCGCAAAATGCTCACCACCGTTAACCGAGAGGACGCTGCTACCCGTCCTCCGGTGGTCCCCTGTATAACCCTGTATTGTGTGTTAGTACGGAACCCTGATTGGGACCACAGAATACATAATAGTACAAGTAGAGGAACTCAACTCTCGCACTTGACCGTTTTTTTTAATTATAGGGTAATCAAATATAAACACGTAAGGTAGGATTTTTATCCTTACCAAATTGTGTACCTCGTCTATTAGGTACCTACGGACGTAGGTAATAGTTATGTAGTAAAACTACATTTGTGCAAACAAACTGAAATTCATTCATTTGTAGATACAATACTTACGTAGATAACTAAATTCAATATACCTGGCATCTAATCACGAGTCACGACAGACTAAATGCAAGCGAATAAATCAGATAAAAATAATTATACATAAATCTTACATTCATCCGTAGTTATCCAAGTCTTTTGCGAACTGCCTGTAATGCCAAAAATCACTAACAAAACCACTAAATAATTATACTGCTTCATTTTACGGCACTTAATAAAAAAAATTAAGAGCTAAAAATATTATCAGGTACAATTTAAATTGGTTTATAATTGCACAACTGTTCGGAACACTCGCAAACGTTACTCTGTAACTTCGACTCTTGTATCGCTACTGTTAGGCGGACGCTTTTATACGTAAATTAATAATAAGCGGTATTATGGAACAAGATGACTGATGACAACTCCAAAGCAGGACAGGATGTAGGTATCGCAGTGTTTTGCCCACAATTTTTCTAATTTACTGTCTGTCTTACTGTCTACTTTTTTTTTGTTTTAACTTTGTTTTGTTTTCTTTTTTTTTTACGTTTTACATTTTTTTTTCTACTTTTGTCCCCCCAATATATTTTATTTTTTTATTTTTTTTATACTAACTTAATGCTCACTTTACAGACTTCCTATAAGTATTATCTTATTTTATTAACTAAATAATATAGTTAAGAATTTCCTACATAGCTATAAGTAATACTGTGATATATATTACATTATTATAGGTAAAGGTATAGTACCTAATATGTATTATAAGTATGTATTTACAAAAAAAAATGTTTAAAACTATTCTATCAGCTATCTGGTTCTGGATTCCATTGTACCTAAGTACAAGCTTTGCTTAGTTTGGGGCTGTGTGAAAAATGTCTACCGATATTTATTTATTATTTATATAATAGACTCGAATGTTTTACATTGTGGTCGATTCTGACGGTTTTACTTGACAGTTCTAAACTAATTAAAATATTGCTGTTACTTTTTTACTAGGCATGTTAGCTAAGGACAGCAATACTTTAGTTAGTTTAGTTCTGTCAACTAAACCTTTAGAATTGACCACATCACACTATTATATAGAATATTAGAATTTAAACATTTCATAGTAGCACGAAGTTATACTTATTTTTTTACTTTTTATTGGCTTGCGTTTATATACTACTTCTAGCACAAGGCTTTAGCCTATCCAAAATGGGCGAATAAAAAAATTATATATTTTATACTAAGTAGAGTATAGGAGGTAGTTATTTTGGTCGATTTTGAAGGTTTTAGTTGACAGAACTAAACTAGGTACCTACATAACTAAAGCATTCCTGTCCTTAAATAACATGCCTAGTAAAAAAGTGAGAGCAATATTTTAATTAGTTTAGAACTGTCAACTAAAGCCTTCAAAATTTACCATAATTATTATTTTTGGCAGAGCTAAGTCTTCCAATCCAAGAAGCTGTGGCTGTTATATAAATAAATATAGCTTACAGCCACTGCTAAGATAATAGAATCGCTGAATAGACATAGAAGTTGGAGCATTTTGAATTTCGCCGCTTCCGAGCAGCCGAGCGGACGCTCGGGTGCGCTCGGGCATAATTTGACATTGGACAGTGTTACCGTAATTTGCTCGCTCTCACACAAGTTTTTTTTGCTTTGGTGTAAAGAGATAGTGATATATATTTTTTATCCAATGGCTGATGAATGAGCATTTTAGTGTTGCAAGATAAAATCAGTACATCCAGAAAGAGTAGAAATTAAATTAAATGGAATAAAAAGTTTTCTTTACCAAATATTATTATTCAGTGCTGCCAAGTTATACGTGATTTTGAAGAGTTTGCATAAAAAGTAGCTCCCCAATATTTTTTCTACTTTTTATGGTCAAGCTATAATTGGTTATTTTTTCGCCCGAAAATAAATAAATAATTTTCTTGATTTGTATTTTTTGTTACAGTCAAAACAAGCCGAGACTAGAATAGGAGTGAAACAACGAGGACGGATTCTCTAGAGTTGAAGAGACGTTTAGAATATTTGAAATTATAGGACTGGCAAAGATAGTAGAAATGAAGTCACGTGATTGGAGAACGAAAAACCGTTCAAGCTTTTCAAATTGAACACAAAAATCAAAATCAAACCTCAAAGTTCAAACTTATGGCCGTTTGTGATCGTCTTTGTGAATTTGTCAGCAATCAAATTGTACATTAATTATTGCATTTACTTTGACTCTAATTTTATATTTTTAAGCTAGTTTAAAATGACGTCGATCAGAGAAGAAGAAAAGAAAGAAATCCCGGAAATTATTCATGATCCACAAACGAACAGCACCTACAAAAGACTACGGTTTTTTGGAAAGGTAAGGATAGGTATCATAACTTCTTTTTATTATTTATCATCTACTTATGATCGATTTGTTCTGTAAATTTGCCTCCTACGAACATGAAAAACAGAAAGTGTCTGTTACGATGCAGGTAAAAATACGTTACAATAAACGTTACACAGAATTAATTACTTACCTGTTTTTGTACATATCAGGCTAAAATACCATCATAAACTGATAAGTCTTCCAGCATCTAATTACCATTATCTCTAAGGCTACTTAGCAGATCATTTTCAAAGTTTTAACAAGACTGTAACAGGTGCATGTGGAAAGTAACTTGCATAAGAATTTTGGATTTCTAATCCTATGGATAATGGATAAGTTTCCTACCAAGATAGAAACTAAGATTTTTATTACAAGACCAGAAATGCAATCTATTTTGCACCACTGACAGGGTCATAAACTTTTAATTCATAACATCTATAAGATTACATTGGACCTTATATTGCATGAAGTAACTGCAATCTGCATGTATCACAAAATTAATTATTACCTGTATTATATGTTTATCTACCTGCATACCATGGTTTTATCTGCAGTTCTATGAGATCTGTCAATTTTAAATGGGTTATGTATACATCTGTGACATAAACTACCTCCGTTCCTAATTTAATTCACATAATATGCAACTAAGAAGATAAATAGGAAACAAACTTACACTTGATGAAGTATCTTGATTCTAAAGTAGTTAGTAACTTTATCTTATATGTTTAAGCTACCAGAACATTCATTATAAGCAATTAAAAGCAGAATGCACCTACGTAGATTGAACTAACTACAAAAAAACATACCTACATGTTTTTCTATAGGGTGGCTTTGCAAAATGCTACGAGATCCAGGATGCAGCGTCAGATTATATATATGCGGGGAAGATAGTCTCCAAGAAGCTGATGGTGAAATCCAGCCAGAAGGAGAAAATGGCTCAAGAGATCTCCATACACCGGTCTCTCCGCCACCAGCATGTTGTTGGATTCCACAGCTTTTTTGAAGACTCAATGAACATCTATATCATCCTCGAGCTTTGTAAAAAGAGGGTATGTATTTGTCTGTATATTCAATACTATCTATCAGGAACTGCACTTTTATTGGGATTAAAACTTGCATGAACTCTCACAATATAGGTAAACAACTTCTATAACTATAAAAAAAAATTGCTGTTAGTGGTAGACTGGGTAACTGACACTTACAGCATATGTATTTATATTTACATTTGCGATAGCTAGTTCCAAGCCGCCTGCCATGTGTGGGGATTATGGCAACCCCTCCCTATTAGGGGAGACCGTCGTTCAGCAGTGGAAGTCCTCTAGCTGTTGAGGTGGTAGCTATTTGTACGATCTCAATATATGGTTGAAGTTGTCTGCTAGAAGAAAAGTCTTTGATGCTTATTTAAAATTACACATTTTGAATAACTTAGTTTTCTACCTACATCATGAGTAGATAGGTATAATTATTAAATACTAAGTTATAATCACATGTTGAATATCTCCTACCTTCCCTTTCTTTGTCTCTTTTACAATCTTGTGAGAAATCCTTTTTGTGGGTCACTAATTCAGTAGAAAACCGAGCACCTATTGCATTTATAAACTAAATTAATTGTACGCATTAAATTAAACTTGACTCATTATTCAAATACTTCCTGAGAAACCACAACAAAGAAAATCAAGGTTTTTAATTATATCAAATGAATTGACTCATTTTGAGGCACTGTGGAATTCTAGCGTCATTGGAATGGTCCTGGTTGTGGTAATTACCTACTGATCACAAAAAATTACCTGTACCGGACAAAATTTCATTTTCAAGAGGGAAAGAACCAATAAACAAAGTCAACGGAATATTTTTCTTATTAAATTTACTAGTCATTAAACCAACCTACTGCATCCTCTAGTTTTCTTACAGGCCACCATTTTCTTGGTTTTCTACATTTTATATTTAAACTGCACATATAAATTTAATTTATCATTTCGTTTTGCTGCATTTTACATGTACTTGGGCGGGCAGTAGCATCCTCTTGGTTAACGGTGGTGAGCATTCTGCGATTCTCAAGCGGCTTGCCAAGCATGGGATTATGGCAACCCCTCCCTTCAGGGGGGTGCATCTTTGTGTGTATCTTTTGGCTGTTGATGAGTTAAACTTAACTGTTGACCTTGCCTCGATTTACCTGTTAGTTTTACCAGATATGAAACTGTAATTATTCTGTGAACAACAGCAAACATTGACTCATGGAGCTTCATCATTAGATTTATTTATTTTGGCACACAAAACAATATAAACAATACATTTCAAAGCTAAAATGAGAATAGGTGCAGAGCTAGACTATATTCCTAACCATGTGTACACTACATGATTTTATTCCCATCAAAAATTACACACCTGAACAGCCGGAAGACGTCCAAGCAGGCCTTTTCCTTAATAGGGAGGGGGAAAAAACACAAAAATTACATAAACAAACACAAAAACAAAAATTACACATAGAGCATTAAATACCTTAACTATGGTTCAATTTAGGTATGTGTATTAACTAAAAACTTGTGCTGGACAGTCAATGATGGAGCTGCACAAGCGCAGAAAAGCAATCACAGAGCCAGAGACAAGGTTCTTCATGCACCAGATCCTCCTCGGAGTGCAGTACTTGCACCGACAGCACATCATTCACCGGGACCTCAAGCTCGGGAACCTCTTCCTTGACGACAACCTTCATGTCAAGATTGGAGACTTTGGATTGGCTGCTAAGATTGAATATGAAGGTAGGCGTTCTGATTTATGCACAGCAGGTCTGGCATGCGGACCGTGTCAAAATCTTCTGTATTCTTACTGTCATGAAAAAATAGGACAAGGCTACAACTTTGTATAAGGCTGTCTTGTTTTCGCATGACATAAAGAGATGACAAAACTTTATTGCGAGGCACATGCTAGGCTTGCAGGACTATGTTGAAGTCACCAATGCTTTAGATAGATGGAACATCAAGATATGGGTTGTTTTTTTCATTTTATTAATTTTAAGTTTTAATTATATTTATTTCGTGATTCGTAGGCTGTGTAATGTTTATTTCAGTGTCAAATAGCGTTTGCCTGTTAGGATAAATAATTAAAATTATCTAAATGTGAATGTATGTAACTGTGTATGCAGATGACAGGATCTTTATATAACACCTCCCCCCCTACTCCCCCCACTTCCCCCCTTTGAATGAACTACCCAAATATCAATTACCACTAGCAGTATTGCATGACAAACGATCTAAGTTTGTAACAGCTCAGAATAAACCTTAGTTTATTTCCTGCTTGACTCACAGAGGCCTTTCACCATGATGGCAGACCATTAGTATTTGGGACATTATAATAGCCTGAGTGTAGGTTAATCAATTTATGAAGCACTGATATGGTACATAGTAGTTCGTGCTGCATGCAATGTATCAGATTTATCCTGACTGTTGGGCTAGGCGCTAATAAAATTATAATGAAAGTCTGGGGTTTTGTGATCACCATATATTATTAAAAAATACAGAAATCACATGGTTAATACCAGGCACATACAAGCGCCGCTATAGTCGAGAGGCGTAAATTATTAGCTCTTCTCTTTCTCTACAAGTACCACTCATATTTCCACAATAACATAATTAGCCTTTTTTAATAGTCCACTGCTGGGCTTAGGGCTACCCTCGAAGGACGATTGGGCCATATCCACCACACTGGCCTAATAGGCTAGATGACTGGTTTTTTTTTATTGTCCTATTAAAATGTGGCCCATAAATGTAGCTGATTAATGAAAAAAATATGAAAATCTGATCAAAAATAAGCAACTTATAAGCATTTTAATATCACGCTAGACAGAGAGGCGAGACAGCAAATCGTGACGTCACTTGTCAGTACGCCATATAAATTATATTCTGACAAGTAAGGCGTGACGTCATTTTTTGTTTTGTGCTAAAGGGACAGAGTTGTCTCTAACAAAAACTTTAATCGCTCGTATATCAGAACATTATTATCCGATTTAAATTATTTTTCAATAAACATCCGTACATAAACTCGGAGCTCATTGGTGCGGGCCTACGTTTGAACCTGCAACCTCGCGATTTTAAGTCAAGCCGCCTCCCTATTAGACTACCACAGCATCTAGTTATTTTCACAGGAGAAAGAAAACAGACCCTATGCGGCACACCTAACTACATCGCACCAGAGATACTGACGAAGAAGGGGCATTCCTTCGAAGTGGACGTGTGGAGCTTGGGCTGCATCATGTATACCCTGCTCGTTGGCAAGCCGCCGTTTGAGACGAGCACGCTTAAAGACACGTACAAGAGAATCAAGCAGTGCGAGTACAGGTATGTTAAATGTCTAGTACTGTAGGCTAAAGTACCTTTGTAACGACGATTGAGGATCTATCTAGTGCGCCTGATTGGTTAGTGTTATGTCCTCATAATGAGGGCAGTTTCGGAAACGTCGGTCTGGTGCTACCAACCTAGCCAATAGTTCAGTTCTCTGATATTAAGTGGAAATCGGTGCGTATATAATAGTTAGTTTTTGCTGACACTTTGACCCAATTTTCTACCATACCGAGTCCAAGGCAGGCCGAAGCCGCGTTTCCAACAGGAAGAGAATAGGGTAACACCCAGAGTAACACAGACGCGACGGTTTCCATAGTTTTTTATAACCTTCGCCCTGTAATCAGGATTATTTTCATATAAGAGTTATTGGATCACCACATGCCTGTAGCGTTCATACTTGGGGCCGTACAATGAACGCTTATTCCGGGACCGAATAAACTCAGCTGCCGACGCTGCGCGACTGAATTTTATTTGCAGCTGAACCTTTTCGGTCCCGCAATAAACGGTTCACGGGACGGCCCCTGTCTCCCGGTGTTAGTATGGCAAATAAACGGATGCGTAGCCTGATGGTAAGTAACCACTATTGCCTAAGAATATCTGCAATACCAGGGATACCACAAATACGTTGCCGACCTCTTATTAAAACTGTGAACATGCCTTTTGAAGAACATTATTTTATAGCTCCACGGTATGCGATGAGTGTAAATTAATACGACACAGCATGTCAAAAGTATAGCATTATATTTCCAATTTAGTATAGGCTATGCCTTGATTGAGTTGAATTGCGTGCTAGTTTTCAACCAACTTCAAAAAAGGAGGTTCTCAATTATTCGACTGTGTTATTTTTTTTTTTTTGTATGTGTGTTACGCGATTACTCCGCCAATTATGAATAGATTTTGATGATTCTTATTTTTGTTTGGTAGGTAGTACTTCGGAGGTGGTTCCATATACATTTTATCGAAATCGGTCCAGTGGTTTGGTTTTTAAATCAAAATATCTGGAAAATATGAAGATGTCATCCAAGTATTCGAAGTTGAAGTCGGTTGTATTTTTTTTAAAAGCGTATTATAGTAAGGTGCGAACTAATGAAAGCAATTTGTCGTAGCGAGGGGGTGTACCTAGCGATGCGCGTTTGTTTGGGGGGCCCGTGGCTCGCGGTGGGTAGTCGGTACGCGCGGGCCGTCGCCGACGATAATACCGTCAACCTGCGATACAGGTGGTTACACCGCTGCTGCCGTCCACCACGCGCGTTACTTATCACGACCCTGAACAGAAATTTTTGTACGAGCATTTTTTTAATGGTAACAATGAAACGAACAAGACTCCTTACAATAAGCCTGCATTACGTTTGCACCAGCACCCAGAACTTTGGGTACCAAAACATTCAGGACATCACTTAAGGGGCCTGTTCAAAAAAATCACTTGCAGTCATAGCAGTTTTTTGACGGTTTTTATGAGTTTGTGTTTTTCCAAATAATATATTTGTATCTATAAGATGTGAGAAGTGATGTAGCGCTTTTGTAATCTTTCTAAAAAAAATTAGATAAAAAGAAAAAAAACACAAAACACCTCTATTTTTACACATTACACCAGTTTTAATCATTCAATTTTTACATATTTTGCACGACAATTTACTCACTTGTAAATAATATAGTTTGTCACGATTTGTAGCTCTTAGTTTTAAAAAAATATTTATATTATGCTTGTAATCAATTAAAAATGGGTAATAAAATCGAAAAACGAATCTTGGCACGCGCGATTCTGCTTAACTGCCATATTTTTGCTCCGCTAAACGTGGCCCTATCTCATTCAGCTTTAGAATAATTATTGATCGCAGTAAATGATGTGCTTGAAACACAGATGAGCACAGCCTTAACTAGCGCTCATGGCTGAGACATTATTGATAGTTGTCCTCATTACGTCTATTGAATTTGACTCTACGGCTCGGAAAGATTGTTCCGTAAGAAATGTTGAAATTAATTGCGTGGCATCGTCGTCTGTTTCTAAGAGTTGCCAGCCTCAAACCCTATGCTGCAGGCGTCTTAATAGCCTTTTCATTTTTATATAACATGGTGTATCATTAAGGTTTTTGTGGGTTTGTACATAGATAGAACTCATGAATGGTACACCAATCACTCCACCAGCCAGCGGGCAGTGCACCTCCACTGTAAGACACATGTGACCCTTAAAAGAATGCTCTTCAGTAGTGTTTTAGAGTGTTAATCAATCAATTAAAGTTCTATGGTATTTTTACGCGTGGTCGACGGTATAAGCAATTATCTGTGGTGACGGCACACAACTTACGTCTGATTGCAACACACTGTGAACGCAGCAAAATGTCGCTTCTGTAAACGTTAACGGACATTGTGATGTTTCACCATTCGACTCCATCAATTTAACGGTTTTATGTTTAAAAAATCACAGTTAATTCATCAGTTCATTTTCCTGTTTATCCTGTTTAGTAACATTTGCTAAGTTGTATGTTTTTATGGAACTAACTTTGATACCTACACTTCTGATGTTTATCTACTGCAATAACTATTCATTTATTTTAAGAGTATCAAACAAGTAAAATTTCTGCAAGTTGCAAGTTGTGTATGTGTATTTGACGTGAATGATATTAGTCACAGAAAATAGTCCCTTTGACAATTCTCGTGCCATAGTATACTATTACGTTTTATATACTTTGAAATGAATTTGAATTTCCTGTTTAAAATCCTGACAGTTTCTTACATTTTGAGTACCAAAGATGAAAGTTGGACGCTTGGACGGCCTATTGATAATTCATGGCCTGAAAGCAAAATTCTTAACCTCTTTGCTATTGCTAAGCCAAGCGATTGTAAAAAATATTAATTATTGTAGCAATCATGATCCTAAAGCCCTTCGCACAATATGATACTCACAGGCGACGAGTATCCTATGTGAATCTCGGAGACTAGTCGCCACCGAGTATCGCACAAACACTTGTATAGTGGCTCGTATACTAAGCTACCTATATCCATGTATAGGACACGTATCCTAGTGTGCGAGTCACCATACAAGAAGTGTGTGTGCGATACTTGGTGACGACTGGAGACTATTCTCCGAGACTCGTGTGAATTTTCCGAATAAAAAGGGACGCATCTATGTAGCCTGTATACGTGCATCCCTTTTTATTCGGCAAAATAGCCAATGTGTGGCCTCGGCATCACATATGCGAGTCTCGGAGATTAGTCGCACTAGGCTCCGAGACTCGCGTAGTGATACTCGCCGCCTGTGAGTATCAACAAAGTATCTCACATTCAGAAGTTCACATACGCTATACATTACAAAATGGCTAGGTCGTCAGAACGGTTTTGTAAGCAGCTTGTATCTATAGGATCCCGTCGTCGCTGCGCAAGCCGGCGGCGTCGATGATCGTCCTGCAGCTGCAAGCGAACCCAGCGCGGCGGCCGTCCGTCGACAAGCTGCTGCAGCACGAGTTCTTCACGGCGGGCATCATGCCGGCGGCGCTGCCCGTCTCCTGCCTCACCACCGCGCCCAGGACCGACCAGCTCGAGGGCGTTACGCTGGCTCGACAGCCCTTCAACGAGGTTCAAAACAATGGTGAGATATTGGAACTTTCAAGATATTTGAACACAATAGGCTAGATGACTGGTTTTTTATTTATTGTCCTATTAAAATGTGGCTCTTAAATATAGCTGATTAATGAAAACAAAATGAAAATCTGATCAAAAATAAACAACTTTTAAGCATTTTAATATCATGCTAGACAGTGATGAGATTATGACGTCACTTCTCTGTACGCCATATAAATTCTATTCTGCCAAGTATGGCGCACAGAGGCGTGACGTCAATTTTGTTTTGTGGAAAAGGGACAGAGTTTTCTCTACCAAAAACTTACTACTAAAAAACATATCAGTACATTAAATAACCGATTTAAATATTTTTTTTCAATAAATATAATTATATTTACTTAAATTCTTTATCAAAGCTATTGGTTTCATCGATATAATCATCAGTTATCTATGTTTCACCTCGATATTTCGGCCTTATTGTAATAGCCGTGGTCACGACACCTGCTGGCACCGTGATTGGTGATTATGTTATTTCATTCTTTTATTTGGCTATCTGGCTTGATTCATCGTCATCGGCCAGAAGACGTACACTGCTGGACGAAGGCCTTCCCTTTAACATGTGGGTTTGCCAGGCAGCTTGAGGATTGCAGAATGCTCACCACCGTTAACTAGCTAGAATGATGGAGTACCACCGACCTTCGGGGGTACGCCTACATCAAACCAGAAAGTCAAAGCTGAGGCACTGTTCAAGTTCATTAAGTTTTTTTTTTAAATCACTACTCAACTGATGCAGACTTTTTTTTTCGTACTTTACCTGCATGAGTGAAGACTACTATTGTTGTTCGTTTGACAGTGGTGGTGGTGCTGGAGTCCCCGGTGCGGCGCGACGCCGGCGCCCCGCCGCGCGCCGTGGAGCCCGCCACCTCGCAGCGGCAGAACCTGCTCTCGCTGCGAGACCAGCTCGTCAGTCTACTCTCTACAGAGGTAAGCGCCTTTCTACTGACCTACATTACCGTACATAACTTTTTTTTTAATGTGTGTCGATACATGCTAGACACCTGGTGATAAGCATCACGCCTGCCCATAACAGTAGCAGTGCTAGAATTGTGAACTTGCGAACTAAATCCTGCTCCGCACTGCACTGCGCTTGTCACCCTGAGATATTAGATATAAAATCTCTACATGTCCATTCATTTCTCTGGTAACATTGCCCTTCAAACCAAAACACAGTAATGTTTGCACAATAATGCTTGACGGGTGAAGACTTCCCCAGGCGGACGCGATAGAGTTCTACCATCACCTAAAGTAAATAAATATATAAAATAATAAATAATATAAATATAATAAAACAATGATAATAATGTTTATAGCGATCAGTACCGAGGGACCCGCACCAGCCTTGCTCAGTTCGAACGAGTGCGACGCAAAACACCCATTTTACAAATGGACACACACACACTAACATTTTCTCAAGATTATACATTGTGTTTCACGCGAGTGTAGCAATGCTTTACGTTTTCATTATCCACCCATCAAAACGAACAACTTTTAATACAAGTTTGCTAAATTCAAGAAACAAAAGTGTCTTCTAACTTCTCTCAATTACCAATCACGTAATCCATTTTGTAAGAAGACAATTATGTTTTCCTTGAGTAAAAAAAAACATAAGAAGAGTAGCAAACTGATTTTAATGGTATAAAAGTTGTTTACTTTGATGGGTGATCAACATTACTTAGTAGTGCTAGATTGCTACACATGTATTAATCGAATTTATGTGGTGTAATATTCGAAGGTTTTGATAAATTTCATCGGACACGTTTGTTCTATTTTCCACCTGTAATGTTCCACATGTCCGCCTGCAGGTGAAGCGTCGCCCCGAGTGCCTGACGGACGAGATGAGCGACCCCAGCGCGCAGCCGCTCGTGTGGGTCGGCAAGTGGGTGGACTACTCCGACAAGTACGGCTTCGGGTACCAGCTCTGTGACGAGAGCGTCGGGGTCATGTTCAACGACACCACCAAGCTCATCATGCTCGCCAATGGAATGTGAGTACACCATCGCATCACTCTTCTATAGTCCGCTGTCGTTCACTACTGGACGAAGGCCTTCCCCTTAATAGGGAGGGGTTGCCATAATCCCCACGCTTGGCAGGCGGCTAGGGGGTTCACAGAATGCTCACCACCGTTATCCAAGAGGACACTGCTGCCCGTCCTCGGTGGTTCTGGATGCTGTTTTAGGACATACCCAGGTCCATATCACCATTCATCGCATCGCTAGCTGTGTTTTAATTTATTAGCCCCAGCTCAAAACGGCGCGTGGTGGACAGGACGGCTAAAAGATTGTGTCAATGTACTTATGAAGATATTTGTTTATTGAAATAAGGTATGTCCTCATCGCTCAAAGTCCGATCTCGGATTATGATGGATTATCCGATAAATACAAAATACCTACATTAGTGCGTTTTCTCACGATACGACACAACACTGCACGACGAACGTGTCATTGTGTGAGAAAACGGTCTATAGAATTGTATAGCGCTCGGTATCGGAACCGTAATTTACGCCGTCGTGTGTCGTCTCGTGCGTAAACGCACTTGAATTCGTCTGTCGTTCCGTCCGCCGGTTTGCAGTGGCCCTGATAATTTACTATAGCATTTGTTCATTTATTTGTATGTTACAAATGTTGGCAACGATTTTAGGACGACTTTCACAGCATTTGGCATGTATGTATGCGTAGTTCTTATGACAATCTATGTTTATGGTAAACATATAAAAGGTCTATGATGATACCAGTCAGATAATCTAATGATGAATGAATGATCAACCTAATTGTAATTAGAAGACGTGAGTTTCGGTTCATAAGATTAGTTTTAATGGCACTTGTAAATTTCATTAATAAAAAACCTTGTTTTTATAGGTCTTGTAAACTTGTCAAGTATTGATATCATGAGTCTTTTGCAGGAACGTGCACTACATCAACCGGCAGGGCCAGGAGCAGTACATGACCATGCTGGAGTACCCCAATGAGTTGGACAAGAAGATGAAGCTCCTCACATACTTCCGAAGATACATGTCTGAGCATCTCATGAAAGCTGGTGAGATACTCCGCTACCTCCTAAATTATGTTTCACTGAATATAATTCTCAGTTTTCAGCAGGAAGCTTTTTCCTGAAACTAAATCTCATCATGATCGGTCTAGCCGTTAAGTCATTGCCAACAGACCTATAAGGTCCACTAAAAAGTTGATCGAAGATTTAGAGCCTTCGGGTTGTTTTGATGTGCAGGTGAAATGATGGTCGCGTGCAAAACTAATTCACTGATCATGTTTATAGGTGCGTCAGTGTCAGTGCGAGAGAGTGACGGGTTGTCGCGATTGCCGTACCTGCACCAGTGGTTCAGAACATCGCTAGCGGTCATCATGTATTTGACCAACGGAACTTTACAGGTAACATTATATTATTATTTTAAGATATACTTGATTAATTGGTAGATTTCACTGAAATCAAATAACCGCTTTGTGTTAGTTGCATGTACTGGGAATTACTGTTCAGTAATAAGTAATTAACCTTCTTGTTCGAGAGTATTTCACAGGCTGCAGTGTGAGAGAGACTTTGGGCCATATCTGTTATTATAATTCAATCATATATACCAATCAGAGAATGGCAGTAATCTTAAATGAAGTTACATTTGCGTGCGTATGTTTGTATTGCCGTAAGTAGCAGGCTAACTGCTTAATGGTAACCCATAACTGTCACATATGGATAGCACCAGACGCGGCACATCAGTGGCATTTATATTTATATTATTAATTGTTGCCACTTTTTAGACTAATTAACCCTCTCATGTACTCTGAATCTTAATCCATTAGACTGCCATTTCACAATCTTCGTCATCAGCCATAAAACGTCCACTGCTGGACGAAGGCCTCCCCAATAGAGGGGTGTTGCCATAATCCCCACGCTTGGCAGGCGGCTTGAGGATCGCAGAATGCTCACCACCGTTAACCAAGAGGACGCTGCTGCCCGTCCTCCGGTGGGTCTGGTTGCAGTTTAAGTACATACCCAGGTCAATTTCACAATCTTATTGCATGAAAATATCTATAACTACATTGTATTTTTCATACTGTTGCAAATCTTAGGTCTAGCAAATAATTCAAGGTATAATAAACCTTTTGTTTTCTTTCAGATAAACTTCCAAGACCACACGAAGATAATCCTGTGCCCACTGATGCAGGCCGTTACATATATCGATGTAGAGAAGAACTTCAGAACATTCAGGTTCAACACCATCGAGGAACAAGGCTGCGACAAGAAACTCTATGACAATCTCACATACGCCTTAGAAAAACTAAATAGCATATTATCGAATAAGATGTGTTAACGTGGGTTGTGGTAACTGTATGGTATTTAAAACTCGTGGTTTTGACGCGCGATGCAGAAATTATTTGTTACCTCTGTTTCGCCGTGAAAATCTCTCTAGTTTAGATAGTCTCTAAAAATTGACTTCGCCTGTTATGCCAGTACCAGTCGGTTTTTGCCCAAGAAAATGTATGTGATACTGTTGACATATACAGTTGATACGGCTGGCTAAAAGTTGACTGACTGTGGCAGATCTAATATAAACACGCAATTTACTAGAAGTAACGTGCTGAGCAAAGCGCGTCCAAATATACTGATTTTGTTGCGCGCTCACACATTAACGATATTTTTTGATACGTGCTCACGAGGCGCAAACTTAGCCGCAAGTGTTGGCTGTTGTACGGCACACTCTTGGCACTTGTGATGCTCGCATTTGTTTCGACAGTATAAGAAACTATTTCAAATGAGCTATTATTAAAACGGTAATTAGTAAAAAACTTAAATCAATTACACTGCATTATATTTTTTGTATGAAAACTTAGGTTTATTTTCCACCAATATTTTATTCATATAATTATTTAGAATCACAAGACGGCACTAGCTTTACATACCGAGGTGCCTTAGAATTTCTAATATTATCTACTATGTATGCTTTTGACTTCAACTTTAGAAATGTTGTATATTTTGTATTTCCTTATAGAAAACAAATTAGACTGTCTGCAATTTGGCATAATGTTTGCCTTTTTCTTAAATGTATGATAAATATTTTAACTAGAAAACTTGTTAGTATCTTGTCAAATAGTTTGGCTTTTGAACTTTGGTATAGCTGTCTCGCATTTAATTTTTTACCTTATTTGATATAAATTTTAGTTGTTAATTGTATTAATGTATTGTAACAGTGTTGCTGGAGCATCGCACCACGACTGAAGCGCTGGGTGCATGTGTTCATCATTGACGTTTTATGTTGTATTATTAAAGCATTCTTGAAAATTGCTGTAATATTAGTTTTAAATTGACATTAGTTTCGTATTTGTTCTTCTAAAGTTATACACATAATTATTTATATACTCATGGGCCCCAGTTTATTAGTCTCCACACTTGCCCTCTTGCCAGTTCTCTATGTATAACATTTTACCTTTCAAGAGCCTTTACTGTTTAGTGATCTATTTTTCAATTCTCTTTCTTTGACATTTCAAACAACAAATACATTATAAAAATTATGAAATATAATTATGCAAAGTAGGATCTGAAAAAGAGTTTGGAACAGTGAAGACTAGCAAATTAGGTTTTAAAAATGGAGCCCAATAAGTATTGTTGTTAATTTGACTATGTAGAAGCACAGCCACAAAAACTCGAGGGGTATTCTACCTCGTGTTACTATGAACATTAATTACCTGACAATAAATTAGTAAAACAACCAGCCTTTATATTTAATTCTTTAGTTTATTCCAAAGTCACTATTTCACAACATAACAAAATTAAACCTACAAACATTATGAGTAGATTTTTGGGTGTTGCTATATTATGGATTTAACTACATACATATTTCAAGGATATCATTATTTTACTTATGTAGTTATTTGAAAGGATAACTGAAATATGATATAGAAATGCCTCAAAGCTCGGCTCTTGCTTATTAAAGTTATAAAAACACTAAACATAAGTTAAATCACAGTCCTAGTCTATTGCACATTATAGTTCTGAATGTATCGCATGTTGGTGAGGTAGAGGATCACTAGGATGCACGAAGAGACCTTCTTTGGCTTGCCAGTCAGTGTATGCACCATACTGAGATGACACTCCGACTACTTCTCCTTGACCATTGATAGGACGGCCAAAAGTACGACCCGAACCCGCTAGATACCTAAAAAGTAAAATATTTTTGGTCACAAAATCACAGACAGCTTTAATACTATAGATAGGACTCTCTTGTTACAAATACTTAATATTTATCTTCATAACATTGCCCCAGAACAATGTTTTATTCTTGTGAAATAGCAAGAAGAAGAACAGCTTGTTATCAATATAAGTTATTGATTTATATGTGATTGATTCAGGCATTACTTTGCGGAAGTCCATTGTTACCAAAATTTGTTTTAATTTCTAGTGTTTTTCTGCTGTAATATCGTTTCGAGTACTTATAGGATGAAGGGACACACTAAAATCTACTGTAACTATCAAGGTTAATTGAAATTGAACCTAACCTGAAACAAAAAAAAAAAATTAACCTGAAACAAAATGTCAATTAACTTTGCTTTCAGGTTTAATTGACATTTTGTTTCAGGTTTAATTATTTTTTTTGTTTACGATATTACAGCGGAAAAACACTAGAAATTAAAACAAATTTTGGTAGTTATTGATTTATTTTGTTGTATACTTACACTCCAGTATCAATATGTTGGAACTTGACTGGTGAGTCCCTCCTCCAGTAGTCATTGTTGCACACTACAATCCAGTTGTCTCCACTGTCGCCATCTCCGGAGTCGTCTCCGTAGCAAGACACTTCCTGGTTGCTTGACAATGGTGATGAAAAGTAGTGAGAGTGTAAGTTCTTCTTTGTTGATACATGCTGCAGGCGTATCTTGGTGCCACATTTGGTGGGAACACTAGACAGAAAATCAAATATAAGTATCTGGTGCATTGTTGTTAGTACAAAAGAGGGGTTGTAAATGGCTTACCCTCTCCTGCATGTTTCGCCCATAGCCGGCTTCACGAGCCAGTGGCTGTTATGATCATCGGATACGTCGACCGCTGTCACCGACTGTTGGCCCGACCCAGACCCGTACTTCACATCATGCGAGTGCAACCTCAGACGTAAATCCGTATTTATTAGTTTGAGAATAGTTCCGCATGTCACAAAATCTGCTCTGGAAGCTGCAAAAATATATTTCCATGATACAAACACCCAATTTATGGCACGTTTTATTCAAAATTATCAAGATATATTAGTATAATCCTCCCATAACAAAAGGCCACGTAATGCCTAGTGCGGCTCTATCGAATGCTGAAATCAAATGCAATATTGCACACCTTCTGAATAATGTATACCGAGACTGATGAATAAGATTATCTGTAATAGAGCTGAAAAACAGCGAAAACTGTTTAGATAATTCATTTTATTAAATAATTTACGGTAAATGTATAACTTTGCAATGTAACCAGTGAATCTTCCCAACAAAATCGCATGAATGACATATTATTGGCAGTCAAACATATATGACACTGACACTTTAACTTTTTTCACCTTAATTTCTCATAAGATAATTATGGCGTCGCACTATGTGCATTTGCCATTGTCAAGTGTTATGTGTACATTATTTAAAATTAATATTTGCAGTCTTATTTAAAAAAAAACTATTCAACCGTTAATCACTGCTTAAGATGCTCTGCCATCTTCTCTCTGACGTGAAGTGTAACAGAGAAGTTTAAGCAGTGACTAAGAGAATCGAGATTATTTTAGGTAAGGCTGTTATTGATTCCGTAGCTGAATTTGAAGAGAAAGAAGAAAATAACAGAAAGAAGTAGAGCTGAAGTAGAGGTACTCTACTCTCTAGATAGTGGATTTTCTATGCTCTCTGGTACTCTCTTTTTATTCTATGTTATTGGCATCGCACGTTATGCATTCTGCCAGTGCCAATTGTGTGTGAACAGTGAATTTTCTAGTTTTTATATTAAAATCAAGTCAAATATGTCATGAAATAAAAGTCAGTCATACGACATTAGTTATAGTTGAGTCTAAATCATGCCGTAGTAAAGTTGTGGCGACTTTACTATGAGCTTCTATGGAGTTTTGAAAACCACACGACAAAACAATATGCTTCACCTCATTATACCACTTGCCCACACTCTTGCATATAATTCAACACTCAATGAATATAACACCATCATTTATAATCATTAAATCGTGAAAAAACACAAAATTAAGAAAATAATAGAATGCAAGTACATGATTTTTCCGTGTTCCCGCCAAAACTCCTCTCGTTTTCTTGGGACCTACTTACGTTTTATTTTACTCTATGGTACTATTTTTTTAAGGTATTACTCTACAATTTGCCGCATGCGTTTCGGCCATTGTCGGTTGAACTATCATTTATATCGTCTAAGAATGGCCAGCTCTCCTTATTGTAAATATTGTTCGTCGCAAGAAATTGAATCTTTACACCATGTTTTCTTCGAATGCCCATCATTTGGCATTCAGCGCCTTGTGCTAATGGATGGGCTTCTTGAACTTTATGATGATATTGACTTGGTCCCGCGCTGCATTAAAGAGCTGCTTACGAAGAACTCTTCAACTTTTTGCCATTTCTATAAGTTTGTAATCAGTACTGTAAATGAAATCTAAATACATATAGGTATCAAATTATTGTAATGCTACAAAATATGCAATCGACATTCTTTTTTATTTTGTACTCTAGCTCAATTTCAATTTCAAAATATCTTTATTAAACATAAAACCTTACAAAACAATGAGCATTTCTAGTGTAAGTACTTATGTCCTAGAATGTCAACAAATGCGATAATAGAACGTTTTCAAGTTAAAACTTATATAAACTTTTGGCTGGAAGAATGGTAAATAAATTAGTAGTATAATGCATATTTTTATAGTGTGGTTAAACATTATTAAATTGGTATATTATAACCTTTAGAATAAGAATTATATTTATTGCTGCTATATAAAACCTTTAGAATAAGAATTATATTTATTGCTGCTATATAATAACGAGAATTAATTAGGGGAAAAAAACTTGTCATAAGAGGGTAGGGATCGTATATAGTTAGCACCACACGATGCGCCGCAGTATGAAGTAAACAACTCGCAACAAGCGAGCCAAGCGTGCGGTGAGTGACGCGCAAGCGCGCGCGGTCCGGACCGGCGCCGCGCGCGCCACTCGGCTCATATCACTAGATAATAGGAGCGGGTGTGGCGCGCGCGGCGGCGGCCGGCGGAGGCGCGCACCTGCGCGGGCCACTGTACCTATTCATCGCAGTCGAGAAACCAGTGATGAGGTAATTTGTAGCGTTTGTATTTGTCGATGTATTTCAAATGAGATCTGCGGGTTCTGCCAATGCTTCTTACTAATACATTTTTATTCGTTGGATTTTTGTACAGGTAAAAACTTTTAGATAGCTTAAAGATGTATTCAGATATACTAGGTAGATTTATGTTTGTGTGAAATTTGTTGAGATTAGTGTATAAGTGTATAGTGTATAAGGCTGCTGGAATTCCATTATCGGCTCGTGTTTATAAAGTACGGCCCTATCACAGCCATTAATCCGAGTACATTTCTCAAATTGACATTAAAAAAAAAACCTGAACCTAACTGCTATACAAATAAGGAATTCGTGTACTTGTACATCAAATATCAGTCTGTACAAAATCGGGGTGTGCATTATTGAGCTGAGCCCATAATGTACGGCATGATATTGCACGGCACGATATTGCACGATATTGTACATGTACACCAATGAGGCGTTTGTTTAAAAAAAAAGAATAGATCGTGATGTTTTACTAGATGGCGTAAGAAGCACAAAACTGTTCTGTCAAACCCCGTTTAATCTAATTTAGTTATTCCTGGCCATGGATACAAGTCCTTCGGCCGAAACACGGTCAAACCGATTACGCATGGTGGTGGGTTCATAACGAGTCTCACCAAAATCTGTCACAGTTTGACTCGTTGGAATTTTTCTTCCCATCGAGACTTGTTGGGAAAACCTTTGTCAGTAACAGGGACTCGATGGGAAGAATGAAATCCCATCGAGTGCAACTTCACGTCAGAGAGAAGATGGCAGAGCATCTTAAGCAGTGACTAACGGTTGAAAAGTTTTTTTAAGTAAGGCCGCAATTATCATGCTGTGCATTATTATGCCGTACATTATCGTGTCAGCAAATATCAAGTTGTACATTATAGTTACATGATTAGCCTGCCGCTTCTTGTACTCTCTGCAGCGTTGCCAACTCTACGTCTTTTTACGTAGATCTACGTATTTTAGGCCTTTCCTGCAAAGCTACGAACTGCAATCCCAAATCTACGTATTTTTTTACAAATTTGCAAAATAACATACTCATTAGGCTAAGGCTCATATTGTAGCTAGATGTACAAGCTTTCATTCTCCATACCAATGATAGGTCTATTCAATTTCAAATTGGTGTTATTGAACGATTTTTTAACACTCAACTTTCGTTTTTTTTCATATTTGTTTGCTACTTAGGTGATTTCAGATGCTGACTTGCCTATGATGATATGATTTAACCAGATTCTGGCAAGGCTCATATTATAGCTAGATGTACAGCTTTCATGCTCCATACCAGTTATAGCTCGATTCGATTTCAGATTGGTGTTATTGAACGATTTTTTAACACTCAGCTTTCGGATTTTTCCAAATATTTGTTTGCTACTTAGGTGATTTCAGCTGCTGATTTGCGTATGATGATAGAATTTAGCCAGAATCTGTAAGTTAGGGTTCTTCACTTAAAAAAAAGTACGTCGTAGATCTACGAACTTTTCATTAACAAATTTTACTTATCTACGTCGTTTTCTAATCTGGCCTACGCCATGCCTACGCCTTTTTTAAAATCAGAGTTGGCAACGCTGACTCTCTGACAGAGAAATTCTTTGCTCTCTGATGATTTATTGTATATTTTATTTTCAAGTTTAATTTGTGTCTAAAATCTTAATTTTGCTTCTGTTTGGACCTTCCAATTTTACCATATTCTTACACTATAATCATAAGAAATGGATAGCACAAACGGAACTCCCGACCAACGAGCCAAAGGTATAAAAATATTGTGTTCCATATGTTTACCTTCGTGGATACCTAGCATGTACAAACTGATTTCTTAAATGGTTTCAGCGACTTACGATCCTGGTTGGAATGACCCTCCGAAGTTTTCTTACAATGCTCAGCAGCCCACGCCAGGCAGGCCACGTAACTTTTTGAATAAGAGAGTGGCATTTCCATTAACTAACTCATCAACCCAAACACCAGGTGCCCCAATGAGCTTACCACCAATGCCTTCTGCACCTCTCATACCGTCCATGCCACCAATGATACCTATTCAATCTCTAATAAATACAGAAGATGAAATTAATGTAGACACCAAAAACACATTGAGAGAAGTGAAAGAGATACTATTGCAATTTCTAGAAAGCAGTAGTGAGTTAGGATCTAAAGCAAATGATATAAAAAGAAGATTGGGAGTGATGGAAGATATGTGGCTTAGTGGAAAATTGAATAACAGGATACATGTGCAGATGATGGAATTAGCTTGTGGTAAGTTTTACTTAACAAATTAGGACTAGCCATCAATTAGTAGGCTTGCATTTGGCTGCTAAGCGAATATGTGGGCTATGATGATTGAAATGTCTGTGTGTAAGTCATGGTCCTTCTAATATCAGATTTTATATTGGATATTTGGTATAGATAATAATATGTACCTATGACCGTGTTGATTATTTAATTTCAACACATACATAATACATAGCTTTAGACCTCAACACACTTGATGGTATTTTTTATTTCTTATCCTTTTGACTGCTGGTTGGTTTGTATAGGCCATGTTCTAATATCTACTATAGACTTCATTTGCCTATAGAACCTGCAAGGGCTAGTCAAGAGTTGAGGATGTTGGCGCTCAAAAAGTTAACCAATATTTAGCTTTATTTGATTTTCTAATTTCAGCTCTGAGAGATGATGTTCCAAGTAAAGCAGACGACATCCACCGTGCACTGATGGTAGACCATGTCAGCTTAGTTGGCACCTGGATGCCTGGAGTCAAGCAACTGATACATCATTGTATAGCTCGCTCTGAACTTCTTGCCATTGACAAAGAACAGCCTGAAGAAGAAACCTAGAACATTCCAGAGTTAGTGAGTAACACTGACTCATCAGAAAGTTTTTCCCATCAAGTAACACACACACAGTGTCTCACTTGTTGGGAGCCCTTCTGGCAAAATGAGTAGCAATGTGTAACAGTGTAAAAAAGGTCCTATTGAGCGACTGTACATCTGTTATTGAGAATAAAACATAAGATGCAGTTTTTCTTTTAAAATAACGGCAAAAGATAGATGTTATATATTTTTGAGCTTGAATATTCTACATGCCTTTTTATCCTTTATAGGGTTTTATGGGTATTAAAAAAGTTGAATGTTGTATTTCGAAATTAAACTGGATGTATGGTGTACTTTTTTTGTACTAATTTCTCCAAGCTTCTTTGTAAAATATGCAATTTTTATTAGCTTTCTAAAAATTTTATTTTCAAAATATATGTAGTTAAAAGGTACTATTATTGTGTCAAATGATACATCAAAGTGAGTCAGTAGGCCTAAGAAAGATGTTTTGTATTGAATACTATAACAGTGTGATGTTTAGTTGTAAGTTTTTTATATTTTATGCAACAATTTGGTGCTTGCAATTCATTTACCATAAGAAATTAATTATTGTTTGGTACAAGTTATGTTGTAAATTGTTATATCTTTAAAAATACACATTTCAATATAGTCTTAGATTTTATTTTATGTCATAAAAATACCTTCATTCATTGAACCTATCTCTAGTGCTATTTACAATTTATCAGCAATCTGATGTTTGGTAATATAATTCCTGGGTTTCGAAAAGGTCAACACTCAATTGTACACTGAAGTATTTGCTCTTACAGCAGTCTAGAGTGAGAGTGAAACAAACTTACAATAAGAAATAGACTGGTAGGTAGACCTTCTACAGATCTATAAATAGTGATTACCGTAAGAGCATTAGCATTGCGTCTCCGGAGGCGAGGTGATGCTCCGATATGATATTAATTAGTATCCGTTGCAGTCTCGTGTTTCATAGATAGAATACTGAATGGATCGAGTCGAAGTATCCATAATCTGGTGCAGATCTGTTATGTGCTCCACCTATAATATAAATCCAAAAATGTCTCACAAATTTAGTTGTGGACTTTTCGGGTTGCTTTGCTTCATCACTGAAACATTCCAGTGTATAAAATGCATTCATCACAGTCATTCTGGTCAGCCTAGTACTTTGGATTCTAGTAGTTAAATGCCCCGTTTGATAGGCTTGGGCGCGACAGTGACCCTGACAGGCCGGCACAGCTCGACAAGCGCCGGCGGCTCGCGCCCGCTGCCTTCCTCGACCGCGAGGCAGATAGAAATATCCACACCGCACGGCTCGGTCCACACTCCGTGTGAGATCAGAACTTTTGTAAGGAGACGTAGGTTCTGCGTGCCGTCGTCTTCGTCTGAAATGAAAGGGAACATTAACAAAACAGTCTATGGAGGCCTGGGGCACTGCACAGTTTAGGTGCGAGATTGTGCGGGCCTTGCCTATATGAGCCTGGTTTTTTCCCCTGTTTATTTCTGTCATCATTATCAGGCCAACTTAGTCGACTGTTGGACACAGCCCGACCTTCGGCTTTCCGCTTCCAGTAATTGCTCACTGCCTTACGTATATCGTCACTCCATCGGGTCCCAGGGCGTCCTACGCTACGTTTGCCAGTCCGTGTACTCCACTCTTGAACAAGTCTATCCCAGCGGTTATCGGTTCTACGACAGATATAACCAGCCCACTGCCACTTCAGCTAATCGCTGAATCATGTCGGTAACTTTTTCCAGATACTATCCCTTAGAGAAACACCAAGCATATCACTTTCCGTAGCTCGCTGAGCGACTTTGAACTTGTGGACTGATCCAACTGTGAACTGGGGGTCTAAAATGGCCGCATTAATCAATTCCCCTAAAAGCTGTTCTTCTTGCGAATTCTTAACAGAATAAATTGTAAAAAGTTGCTCTCGAGCAATTCATGTTACATCGATCATTTTACAACTTTCTATAGAGAACTGTGAAACAATTGAATTCCGTAATAGAATCATTTGCAAAATCATAGTATGAATTGGCGTTTAAGTGACCGTTTTATGATTTGCGAAATGAATCATCATAGGATCAGATTATGCAGAATTGCTAAACGCGTCCATTTTAGCCCCCCTGATGATGGTACGTACTGATGTAGGCGTGGTCGAGCGGGCGCAGGTGCTCCCTCGGCGGCGCGAGCGCATGCACGCGGCGGTCGGGGTAGGCGACGCGCACGCGCAGCGCGGCGCCGGCGCGCGCGCGCGACACCTCCGCCTCCAGCGGCACCGCCGTCACCAGCCCCGCGCTGAACCGCAGCACCGCGTCGTTGTCCATCGCCGGCTCGATGATGCGCGCGCTGCACATGCGGATCTGACAACGACAACAAATATATCACACACGTGAAATAGTTATTTGCTATGCAAGGCTGCAAAGTTGTTTTTGGTGCGAGTACTTGTATTTGGAAAGCACTACGCTGTTATCGCATCTACCATTGATTCGTGTGTCGTCGGCGTCTAAAACTTTAACACTTTTTGGAAAACAGCTGTTACTAATAAGCCAAAAGACGTCCACTGCTGGCCGAACAAAATCTTCTAGGAGTAGGTTGCTGCTTAAATATCATATTCGTATCAGTTCTCTTTCCGCTCAAACTCTAGTAAGCAGTTTTTTTTTGTATCAGCTATTTTTTCGTTTTATTTCTCGTAGTAATAACGGCGATCAGCAGCTCTTCGAATCTGTCAGCATAACCGTGCGACTAACCAGCAAGCCGCCGGCTTGCTGTCCGCGTTCTACGTTACCTTGATGTTGGGCGCGGGCACGGCGGGCAGCGGCGCGCACTGCAGCAGCGGCATGAGCTGCCGCGCCAGCGCCGCCGGCTTGCTGTCCGCGTTCTACGTTACCTTGATGTTGGGCGCGGGCACGGCGGGCAGCGGCGCGCACTGCAGCAGCGGCATGAGCTGCCGCGCCAGCGCCGCCGGCTTGCTGTCCGCGTTGAGGGACAGCGCGCGGAACACCGCGATCGTGAACTGGTCCGGCTCCACGCCTGAAACGTGTCGCTACTGTTACAACCTCAGCGCTTGACAGACTAATGCGTTCGGACTAAAAAAAATAAAACCCTGACATTATTTGTTATAACCTCTTCTATGAGGTGAAAACTAAATATATACCAATTTTTTCTAAAATAAGGAAGTTATAAACGATTTAGTTTGTTATAACTATTTCTCTTTTTTTTCTATCGATTTGTTTACATAAACGTGCGTACTATGTCCCGCGCGACCGTAAAATAATGACTATTCCTATTATTATATATTAATTTTAGTTCCTTTCATGCATGAGGATACCCAATTCGCATGTTTCGTTTTCTCGCGTCCGGTATGTGTGTCTCATAAAACAGGCACGCACAATAAACATGTAAGAAAAGAATTGCGAGTGACACGCACGCGGTATTGCCCCGCGTGCGTGAGCAAATCTGCATGACTCTAAAATGATCTGGCGGCTGAAAATGAATAGTAAAGTGTCGGACCTGCGGATGCGAGCAGTCGGTCGAGCAGCTCGGCGTGGTGCGTGAGCGCGGCGAGCGCGGAGAGCGCGGCGGCCGGGCCACTGTTCCCGCCGCCCCCGCCCCCCGCCGTCGGCGCGGGCGCAGCGCCCCCCACCGCCACGGCGTACAGCCGCAGCGCACACACGCGCAGCGCCACCTGCCACACACACGCGTTCTCCTGTTCCGTCACGCCGCTGAACTGGTGTTGGAGCCTGCCACAGGAAAAATATGTTTAACTCATAATTATAGCTTTGCCAACTTTGTAGAGAAGAAAGGAAGATCTAGATCCAAAACGCCTTATTAAGGCAAGTGTGGCGCAAGGTAGGGTCCCGCGAACCACTCCATGATGTGATGACGTCAGCGCGTGGAGGTACCTGAGACAGAGCGTGGCGAGCGTGGCGTGCGCGTGCGCAGGCGGGCCGGCGGCGGCGTGCAGCGCGCCGTGCAGCGCCAGCACGAGCCGCGCGAACCACGCCGTGAACTGCGCTGCGCCGGCCACGCACGGCTCCATCTCCGCCAGTCTGAAGAGAAACCACACAAATTATTATATTGGCCATTCTTTTATATGAGCATCGAGCAAATTTTTCCAATTTGGCCATGACTCGGTCCATGGTGGTTTTCGCCCATATTTCGCTGGGATTCTACTAACGTATCCAACCCAATTCTGCTTTAGCATGGCAGCTTTTTGAGTTAATGATCTGAGTTTCAGAGCGCATTACTGAGTTTTGTACTCGAACACAAATTCAACAAAATATATCCACGCAAATAATTCTTCTGTTATGATAACCGACCCCTATCACCAATATTTACTGAGAAACTAGTCCAACGACGCTATCCCGCATCCACCTGCGAATCGTACCACAAAATTTGGCCACCTTCAATGATTTATCAATTATTAACTTTAGCCACTGATCGCATGCACATATTATAATGTCTTCACTACTCTAACATCGAGGGAATGTCAGTGTTACTTATAATATAACTATAACTTTTATTTAAGTTTAATTTCCAAGATTCCGGTGTAATTAGAGCGACGCAGACTGTTGGACCGGAGTATGTCCTAAAAATACATCCAGAACCACCGGAGGACGGGCAGCAGCGTCCCGTCGGTGGCGAGCATTCTGCGATCCCCAAGCCGCCTGCCAAGCGTGGGGATTATAGCAACCCCTCCCAATCAAGGGGGGCCAAAAAAGGGGGCCTTCGTCCAGCAGTGGACGTATTCTAGCTGAAGATGAGACTGTTGTGGCAGCGTAGGGAACCCTCCCACTAGATGGACCAACGACATTGTGAAAATCGCGGGCAACCGGTGGATGCAGATTCAGGTTATCGTACAGTGTGGCGGTCTTAGGGAGGCCTTCGTTCAGCAGTGGACGTCTCCGGGCTGATGCTGATGATGAGACTGTTGTGTGACTCACTTATTAAGCTGTTCCTCTGCTGAGGCCAGCATCTTGAGCCGCACCCCTGTGGACAGCGTGGTGTTGTCGATGTGCTGCAGAACGTTCTCGAAGAACTTCCGCACGGCGCTGTCGTCCATCGCCGCTTCCGTCTTCTCGGTGAACTGGTTCGTCTCACCTTCACAAGCAACGTGACGACATTCAAACACGCAAGCAAGGAACTACATCTTTGGAACAATTTTTGGCCAATCCTATCAATAGCTCGCCCAAAGTCGGCATTAATAGGATAATAGGGGAAATACTTCTAAATGCTAGTCACCCCATATTAGGACAGGTATTTCAGTTACCGATGTGATTATCAACAGTATTTATTGTCAGGAGAGAAAAATGTTCCATTTCAACACTTATTTGCAAGTTTAATAAAGTCGAAAGGAATGTCTTTTTCTGTCTATATGTTTGTAGCTTTTACGTCACGACCAATTTTGATGAAGTTTTGTATAAACATAGCTGAATCTTTGGAAAAAGACATAGGCTACATGTAATAGTCCTCATCAACACCAGTTACTGGGGGAGGTGGAGAGTGGATCACATTTTATTGACTTTATCCTTTGTAGTGGTAGGACTCTACTGCAGAGTCCGCCTGGAGAAGAACCACACCTTTGCCAGATATTCAACCGCCAAGAAATAGTGCGCAAGCAGTACTGTGTTCCGGTTTGAAGGGCAATGTTACCAGTGAAATTACTGGGTATGAAGAGATTTAACATCTAATATCTCAGGGTGACGAGCGCAGTGCAGTGCGGCGCAGGATTGTGTTCGCAAGTTCACAATTCTGGCACTGCTACTGTTAGTGGCAGGCGTGACGCTTACCACCAGGCGTACGTCTTGCTCGTCTAGTCACTTGAAAGTATACAAAAAAAAACACTACTAACACGGTAAACTTTGTACTAAAATTTTTTTTCTTAAGCCTCTCTCATCTCAATAAATGAGTCGAACAAAACTCAATTTTCGAGTTTTTGTGAGATTAACACATGCCTAAGTTTTTATTTATTTAAATAGGTTACTATGAGTGTGAAAGAGACAAAATCAGTACTGACCGATGGGCAGGTGCGGCACGAGATGCGGCATGGTGTCACGTAGATAGGTGTAATGCTTTATGGTGTGCTCCTCGAACAGCGGCAGCATGGTGGTGCAGTGCTGCGCCGCGTTCAACACCATGATCAGCACGCACATGTCTTAACGCTTTGAGTTAATTAACTATTTCGGCTTGGCAGACCGCATTTTAAGAATCATCATCAGCCCGGAGACGGCCACTGCTGAACGAAGGCCTCCCTCTTAGACCGCCACACTACGACAACCTGCCATATTCATCCACCGGTTGCCCGCGACTTTTACAATGTCGTCGGTCCACCTATATATATATATATATATATAGTGGGAGGCCGCGCCTACGCTGCGTCTTCCGGTTCGCGGTCGCCACTCAAGAACCTTTCTTCCCTATCGGTTGTCAGTTCTTCGAGCGATGTGGCCTGCCCACAGCCACTTCAACTTGCAAACCTTGCGAGCTATGTCGGTAACTTTGGTTTTTTGGCGAATATCCTCGTTCCGGATTCTATCGCGCAAAGTAACTCCGCGCATAGCTCTCTCCATTGCCCGTTGCGTGACTCTAAGTTTCTCCAACAGGCCAACAATTAAAGACCACGTTTCGGTTCCATATGTCATCACTGGCAACACACACTGTTTGAAGACCTTTGTCTTCAGACACTGCGGGATTTTGGACGAGAAGATATTACGCAATTTCCCGAACGCTGCCCATCCGAGTTGGATTCTTCGGGCGACCTCTTTGTCGAAGTTGGACCTACCTAACTGAACAATCTGTCCAAGGTAGTTGTAGCGGTCAACAACTTCGAGAGTATCGTATTGGAGGACGTTTTCAAGCTCTTGGACTGGAACGGACTCGGCATCAACATTAATGGCGAATACATCACTCACCTTCGCTTTGCCGATGATATAGTTATCATGGCAGAGTCGCTGAAGGACCTCAATACTATGCTCAGTGACCTCAGTAATGTTTCCCACCAGGTGGGTTTTAAAATGAACATGGACAAGACAAAGATCATGTCCAATGTCCATTTTGTCCCCGTACCGGTTGTCATTTAAAGAATATACGAGTATATTGCACTATTGACTACCTTAAAACGCAGTCGGTAGTATGTCTGCCTTCAGAGCTGTAGGGCGTGCGTTCGATTCCCACACAGGACAAGCATTTTGTGACGAACATAGATGTTTGTTCTGTGTCTGGGTGTTGTATGTATCTACAATAACGTATTCTATCAGCTATCTCTTTCCCATAGTACAAGATTTGCTTAGTTTGGGGCTAGATGGCGCTGTGTATAAATGTCTATCAATGTTATTATTATTATATTATATTTTAGTAGATCCTACCATTTTGTAGTGTTATGTTTCTCCAGTTATTCAACCGCCAAGGATTACGGTGTCGGTTTGAATGGTATTGTTCCAGAGAAATTACTGGGCATGAAAAGATCTGACAGCGGCGCAAGATTTTGTTCGCTAGTTCACAATTATTGCACTGCTACAGTTATGGGCATGCGTGATGCTTACCACCAGGCGAACATAACGCTCGTCTCTCCATTGCATAAACACAACATCTACAGTAGAATTCGGATATAACGACTTCGCTTATAACAGCGAACCGTTTTTAGCGACGGCGATATAAACTCTTGTTTGGTTTCATAGTGAGTTACTAGGGAAACGTATCCGTTTATTACGACTCCGGTTTAAGCGACCTATTTTGATGATATTCGTAGTTTGGTCGGTCCCTTGGGGGTCGTTATATCCGGATTCTACTGTATGTGGAGCAAAAAATTGACATTCATGATAAAGGATACAGGCCGGGTCTTCGACGTCTGGCTCGGGCATGTCGAAGAATGGATGCACCGCGAGCAGCCGCGTGGTGAGGGGCAGCACCAGCGTCGCGTGCGAGCTGCCCAGCCGCTGCACGCACCGGAATGTCGACCGTTTGTCCTGCGCCATACAGACTAGGTTTGTAAAAACAGTCGTCGTCAGCCATAAAACGTCCACTGGTGGACGAAGGCCCCGAATAGGAGGGGTTACCATAATCCCCAAGCTTGACAGGCGTCTTGGGGATCGCAGAATACTCACCACTGTTAACCAACAGGACTCTGCCTCCTGTCCTCCGGTGGTTCTGTTTTAGGACATACCCAAGTTCAATGTAGATTTATATATCAAATCATAGAGGTGTTCTTATTATTTGAGATGCAGATTTAGGATAATCGTATGGACAAGTTTTTTTTTAACCAGAGAAATTACTGGGTTGAAGAAATTTAACATCTAATATCTCAGTGTGACGAGCGCAGTGAAGTGCGGCGCAGGATTGTGTTCGCAAGTTCACAATTCTAGCACTGCTACTGTTAGTGGCAGGCGTGACTCTTACCACCAGGCGAACGTCTGGCACGTCTCGTCACATGATAGTATAAAAAAAATATGTGCCCCAGTATCGTACCTGTGGGTACCTCTTGAGGTTTTCTAGTATTTTGTCGATGCACATTTCGAGGCATGTCTTGGAGGCGACGGTGCAGGCGCCGAGCATTCTATGCAGCCCCTCTCGCACGTCCATTGAGTAGTCCTGCCCAAAAAATAAAACAAGTTTCAATTATTCTTGACCAATAATAGACCTCTGTCATGGACTTGTACGCGCTAAACAACAACCCACTGATACCAGGTCTTCGATGATAGGTATCACATAGAGTTCCTTTGGCATTTAAAATAACCCAGTGTAGCAGAAAGAACTTCACAACACAGAAACGAACAGTGAAGAATAGTAAGCCAGAAACGACCACTGCTGAACGAAGGCCTCCCCCTTAGAGCGCCACACTGTACGACAACCTGCCATGTGCATCCACCGGCTGCCTGCGACTTTCACAATGTCGTCGGTCCATCTAGTCACTAGTGGAAGGCCTACGCTGCGTCTTCTAGTATGTGGTCGCCACTCAAGAAGCTCCTCATCGCTTATCAACGATCAGTCAAATACAACAGTGAACAAAGTAGTACAGTGACCATAATAGAACAATGATCAAAATAGAACAGAGAACATATTAAAGAAGTGAACAGAATAGGACAACGAACACAACCAAACAGTACACAGAAAAGAACAATGAGCACAATAGAAGTGACCATAATAGAACAATGAGGACAATAGAACAATGATTTTTGTTTTATTAATACGGGAATACTCACGTTTAATTAAATCGGATACTCCGACTATAGTTTAGATCACATCCGGTGACCTTTATATATATATATAGATCCGATTTAATTAAACGTGAGTATTCTCGTATTAATAAAACAAAAATCATTGTTCATCCGGTGACCTTTATATATATATATATATTTATGACCGTGAGTATTCCCTTATAAATAAAACAAAAATGTGTCAAAACCACGTCAATTTTCATAATAGAACAATGATCACAATAGAATAGTAAATATGATGAACGGCGAACAGAATAGAAGAGTCAATTATTTCAGTGCATGTGTACCTCCAAAGCCCCGAGTATGGTCTCGAGCTGCTCCTCCCGCAGCACGATGTGGTGCGCGATCTTGGTGAGGCTGTCGATGGCGCGCAGGCGCACGTCCTCGATCTCGTCATTGAACATGTCCACGAGGAAGTCCAGCGAGGTGGTCGCGAACGACGGGTTGGCGAGCGAGAGCTGGCACACCGCGTCCACCGCCGCGGTCCGGACCTCTGCGCACAACTCGGATAGTTTTCATTTCAATCTGATACATATTTACTAGATTCAATGAAATATGTATTATTATGATTAGGTTTATAATATTATACGTGCATAAATAAAACGATGATCAAAAATTTAATGATGAATGATTAGTGAGAACTTATCTTGAGTCTAGATAAGTTCCCGATTCTATAGAGTATAGACAATCTAGGAAGGTCTATGGAACGTTTTTCAAGGGTTTTTATATAATCATACTACGTACAGAAGATTCATTTCTATAAAAAACGCGTCTAAACATGGTTGAACCACAACATATTAATAATTATCTATAACTACGATTGTGGCATATTCAGTGTAAGTTAATTTGTACTCTATCTGTATAGAACAGTTTCGATATTCCAATATACTTAGACGCGCGCGCAGCCGACAGGAGACGCGTGACGTCAACGAGCCAAGCGCTGTGGAAAATCAAATGTCTATCTAATACAAATAAAGTACAAATTAGCTTGCACTGAATATGATATTGTTGTTGTTATATATGCATGTATATATATTTTATACTATCAAGTGAAGAGACGAGCAAGACGTTTGCCTGGTGGTAAGCGTCACGCCTGCTACTAACAGTACCAGTGCCAGAATTTTGAACTTGCGACCAGAATCCTGCGCCGCACTGCACTGCGCTCGTCACCCTGAGATATCAGATGTTAAATCTCGTCATACCCAGTGATTTATCTGGTAACATTGCCCTTCAAACCGGAACACAGTAATGCTTGCACACTACTGCTTGGCTGTGGATTACCTGGCAAAGGCCGTGCTCCTTAGAGTTTCTACGATACCTCCTTACTCTTACTGAGAGCCTAGTCGGTGATGCCGCTCAAACGTACGCCACCCGCCTCACCGGCGATGACTCAGACATCTGATTCTGGGCTCAATTCAAAACTTACTGTCTCCGCTCCTGATAATGCGCAAACCATAAATAGACCAAAAAAGCGGAAAAATAGTAACAGCAATTCTAGCGACGACAATATGGCAGTCTTCATCATTGACATTAAAAATATGTTTAAAGAGTTTAAAGAGCAGCAAGAGCTAAGTCTATCTTCACTAGTGAACAACGTCAAGGAGCTTAGTCAGCAAATCACATCTATGCGGGATACAATAGACTTTATGTCCAACCAGTATGACGTAGCTCTGGAGAGAATTAGCGCACTAGAGCATGAGCGAAAAAGTTTTTTAGCAACTATACAATCACTTGAGGAAAAGACTGAGTATACGGAGCGTTACCAGCGAGCAAGCAGTATAGAGATCAGAAATATCCCAAAGGCTGAAAACAAAGACGAAGTGAAAGACGACCTGTCCGAGATAGTCCTGAAAATTACTAAAATTATTAATATCCCTTTAAAAGAAACTGACATTAAAGATGTGTTTAGGACCAACTCCAAAACGACTAACAAGCCGATTATCGTAGACTTTACAAGTGTGCTCTATAAAGAAAAGTTTTTGCAAGCTACGAAAACCTACAACATGACCTACAGAACAAACAAACTCAACACCAGCGATCTCAAGATTGTGGGTCCATCTAGGCCAGTTTTCATCTCCGAGAATCTTACCCCTAAAGTGAGAAAACTCTTCCACATTGCACGCGAATTTGCTAAGGTCAACGACTACAAATACTGCTGGTGCGCCCATGGCAAAATTTACATAAGAAAAACTGACGGCTCGTCACACTCTAGAATAAACTCTGAACACGACCTTAAAAAACTGAGGAATAGTCAATGACTATATTCCATGCAGTGCCTATGTTGTAGTTTTAAGTATGATGTTAGGTCTTTTATTTGTATAACTGTGTCTACTAATATTTTTCGAACTAATCTGTTGTTTATTGACACGCATTCTTTTAAACTTACCCAACTTGTCCACCCCAACACAAACAATCTCAAAACGGTCAGTTTCAGAATACATATATCACTTCACGCCTATTTTAGATTTGAATTCAAAACAGACAATATGTCAGCATTGGTAAAGAGTCACTGCATATGCCTGATGTTAATGGAATGCTCCCCTAAACTGAATCCAACCTTGACAAACACTAAACATGAACATTAGTCAACAATTGAATAGTAACTTTGAATCTCTTAGCGTATCGGAATCCCTTTCCTGCTCTCCGGAGCAATGTAAGCTACACGTAGTAAAATCACCTAAATCCTTAACTGTTTTCTATTGCAATATTCGTAGTGTAAATTGTAACTTCGATGAAATGATCGTCTTGCTGTCCAGAATCGATATATCTATAGATATTATCGTTCTAACCGAGTGCTGGCTAAGTAAAGTAATCAATGTACCATCCATAGAAAATTATACTAGCTATACATCTACATTTCAAAACCAAAACGACGGTGTAATAGCTTATATAAAGAAGAATATTAAACACGTTACAGAACCCAACATTACAGACTGCAATTGCCTTGTCATCACTTGTGAACCAGATGTGTCCATAATAGCAATATATAGATCTCCATCTTTCACCCACCCGGACAGTTTCCTAAGCAGCCTGAACGAGCTCCTACATTCACTGTCGTCACATAGTACAATCATAGTCGTAGGAGATATCAATATTAACATTAATCCCAATATAGTTGAAAAGTATAAGGAATTATATCTGGACATAACTGCATTTCACGGGTTATTGCCAGCTCATTCTTTTCCTACTAGAGAAGGCAACTGTCTTGATCATGTCCTCCTGAAATCTAAATTTAATAACACAAATACGCTGGTTCTTGATGCCTCGATAACAGACCATTCACCAATATTATTTCACATGAATTGCACTGCACTTTCCTCTAGAATAAAAAAAAATGAAAAAACTCGTTTGGACCTGCACGCAATAACTGCTGACATAAAAAATGCCGATTTCACGTCTTTATTTGCATGTACAGATGCTAACGAATCTGCTAACCTTCTTATAAAAACGATCACAAGTGCTATTCAGAATCATACAAAAGTGGTAAGACAATCTCGCAAAACCAACATGATAAAACCATGGATGACTCTGGGTTCTTTAAAATGTTTAAGACATCGTGATAAGCTACGCAAAAACACAAAGCGAGACCCGGAAAATATGATACTGAAGGTCACTTATAGTCGATATCGCAATTTCTGTACCAACCTACTGCGCAAACTGAAGTACAACTACGAACGACAAGAACTCGAAAAAGCAAAGCGTAATCCAAAAGCAACATGGAACGTAGTCAAAAATATTGCAAATCTTAAATCTATTTCTTCAACATCAACAGACCTACTGAGCATTACGTCCGACCCTGATACGTCTGTAAACTTAGTCAATGATCATTTTATTAACATTGGTAGAGAGCTGGCAGACCGTATTACCAGTGACTCCTCATACAGGGCAAATGTTACTCCAACTCATGACCCTTCTAACACAAGCGGTGCCTCTATGGTAATGCTCCCTACCGATCACAGGGAGGTCGATTCTCTTATAGCTGGTTTGCGTGGTGGCTGTGCTACAGGCTGGGACAATATTCCTTCTAAGGTACTGAAATATGCTCGACTATACCTTGTTCCTCCTATAACTCACGTCTTTAACCTCTGTATTTCTACGGGTGTATTTCCAACTGCTTTCAAAAAAGCCATAGTTCACCCTATCTTCAAGAGTGGGTCTAAATCTAACGTGAGCAATTATAGGCCTATATCAGTGCTGACAAGTCTCTCGAAACTCCTCGAAAAAATACTCAATAAAAGACTAATTAGTTACCTAGATGCTCACAATTTAATAGCCGATAATCAGTACGGTTTTAGGAGAGGGAAAAACACGGAAGACGCGGTACTTGAACTCACAAATGCCATTGTGGGTCACTTAGAACGAAAACACAAGACTGTATGTATTTTGATTGACTTATCAAAGGCGTTCGATACCGTGTCAATCCCCCTACTTCTTTCAAAGTTGGAAAGTATGGGAATTCGTGGCCCGGCTCATAGTATTTTTAAGGACTACTTGACAGGTAGAACACAGGCAGTTAAGATAGATAACCACATTAGCGCTGAGAAAGATATAACTTGTGGGGTACCTCAGGGAAGCGTCGTGGGACCAACGTATTTTAATAGCTACATTAACAATCTCTGTAAGCTAACTCTTCCTAATTGCAAAATTCTGGCGTATGCTGATGACACGGCTTTAATAGTCCATGGTAGCACCTGGGAAATAGCACAAAACCTTGCGGAGAGTGCCCTAGCAAAGGTAATGGCCTGGTTGTCGGACAATGTTCTGACTTTAAATGTCAGTAAGACTCAGTACATTGCATTCTCTCCGAGTGTTAATACTCGACCGCTAACCGGTTCAATTACAATCAGGGCTCACAGGTGTGATCGGCTGCAGGAAACATGTTCTTGTTTAGAAATTACTCGTACCTCCCTCACTAAGTACTTAGGGGTGATAATCGACGATACTCTCAACTGGAACCACCACCTGCAATCATTAATACCACGCACTAGAAAGCTCATGTTTGTTTTTAAAAGATTGAGAGCAGTTGCCTCGCCGGAGCTCCTAAAAACTGTGTACTGTGCTTTGGCGCAGTCGGTATTATCCTACTGCATCACAGCATGGGGTGGTACCTACGTTTCTAACATGCTTCCACTAGAAAGAGCACAAAGAGCAGTCCTTAAGGTTATGTGCGGTAAACCGCGCTGGTATCCTACCACACAGCACTGACTGCCCTGTTCTCACGGTGCGACAATTGTATGTCAAACAGATGCTTCTTCGCAAACACCAATCAATTCCATACATCCCAAGCAACAAGCGAAGAAATTATTCCGTCTGTGCAACAGAATATACAAGGACAGCTCTGGCGGGCCGGCACTTTGACGTAATTAGCTCCCGACTCTATAACAAGGTGAACAAATCTCATAACATATACAGCCTGACCCTGAGTAAGTGTAGAAAAGTTCTTGAGTTGTGGCTCAAAGACTTAACCTATGATGAAACAGAAGAATTGTTTAAAATAATGGATTAATTTTAATTTTATTCTTATTTATCAAAACTGACTGAACTGGTATCTGAGTTTACTCACAAACTCCCACACGCACACACGGACACACTCCTACATACATATACCACACACACACACACACACACACACACACATTCACACGCACACACACACACAAATACTCTCACACACACACACACACACATACATACTGACGCACAATTACCGAAGTTGCAAGTTTGAATGCTTAATTACCTATTAAATATATAAATAACATTTTAATATTTATATACATTACATAAATTCAAATAATTTTAATCTTGTAGTACCTAATTAGAATTAAAATAACCTCCTTGATGTTAACCTTATTACAATAAAATAGAATTTGACTCACTGTAGGTTATTTATAATTAACCATATTGTAACAAATTTTTGATGTGACTACATCTTTCTGTGAGTTTTGTAGTATTTGTTAATGTTTCACAATATATTGTATCTTGTAGTGCACCTATTAATTGTCTCTCAACGGGAAGGCCTAATCCCCAAGATACGGGTGCTTAAACGTACCTAGTTTGGGGAGAAGAGCCATAAATAAACTGACTGTACCTACTTTTTGTGGAAATAAATAATTTTGAATTTTGAATTTTGAAAGGTACTTCCCCAGGCGGACTCTGCAGTAGAATGCTATACCACTATATCTAAGTTTAACCGCATTTGTATAGGAGTGAATGTGCCCTGCCCATTGACCTCTATAATACAAGTATGCTGGACTAAATATTGTCTAGGAAACTGTAATTTCCTTTTTTTTGTGTCGATTTGAAATCGAAATTGACATTTGAGTCAATAATAGTATTACGAAATATTCGTTCCATGGACGCTCACACTGCTCCTATCTGCATCCGTTGGCTATCCGCGCCAAAATGGCGAAAATCAAATGACTTCAATTTGCTATCGATAATATATGAAGTCCAGCGTACTTGCATTACGTACTTAGGACCTGGGTATGTCCTTAAACTGCAACCAGACCCACTAGAGGACGGGCAGCAGCGTCCTTTTGGTTAACGGTGGTGAGCATTCTGCGATCCCCAAGCCGCCTGCCAAGCGTGGGGATTATGGCAACACCCCTCTATTGGGAGGCCTTCGTCCAGCAGTGGACGTCTTATGGCTGACGACGAGAGTACTTGCATTATAGAGGTCAGTGGCCCTGCCTGATATAAGTATGAATACTCACCGCAGAACTCGTCCTCGAGTCCGTGCACGAAGGCTCCGGCGGCGCCGCCGGGCAGCAGCTGCACGGTGTCCTGCGACACGAGCGCGCCGGGCGCGTCGTCCGCCCAGCGCCGCCCGCTCGCCCACGCGCCGCTGCGGACCAGCTCCGATGCGCGCTCGTGCGCCGTGCGCTTTTTCTACAAAATACAACAATACAAAATTCACCAAGAAATTACGAATGAATGAGAATGTTACCCAGATACATTTCTGGGCATGAAGAGATTTGACATCTAAAATATCAGAGTGACGAGCGCAGTGCAGTGCGGCGCACGATTTTCTTCGGAAGTTAACTCTGGCGCTACTGTTATGGGCAAGCGTGATGCTTACCACCAGGTGAACGTCACACTCATCTTATCACTCTTGTTAGCGGAGCGTTCAAAAGTGACCGTTTATGTTAAAGGTGTAAGAATGCCTGAAGGACCGCGAGTCGCCAGCGATGAAGAAATAGATAAACCGTCGTGGCGGTCGCGGTGCAGTGCGAGGCAATCGGACCGGAGGCGGCGCGGTGCAGCCTCGGAAGAAAAAAAGGGAAGAACGCGCTCTGGCAGTTTGGGTTGGTCGCCGAAACGCAAAACAGAGTATTCTTTATGAAAAACAGATTGAGAGTTATATTTGCATTATCTCAGCAAAAGAGTCATGTGAACCCGGAATAAACTTAATAATGGTGTATCAGTAGTGTTTTCTTACACTATATTGCATAAAAAGAAGAAAAACATATAACCATTTGTTTTTTTATCGCTCAATTTAAACTCAAAATGTATGAGCTGGGCCCTGTTTTTTAAAGCTACAAGTCTTGTTTTAGTAGTGATTAACTGGCAACACAGCAAAAAATATTGATTAAGGCGTTTTCTACAGCTACAAGACAACCAGTGTACAAACTACAAGTACAAGCACTTGTATATATAAGTTAAAGACAAACCATCTACCTGTAACTGGTAACTTTTAGTTACTGGTACAAGAAGCTGTACTCGTAAAACAGGGCTCTGGTCAGAGGGATGTCACTCCGCAGTTTAGGTATGTTCGGCCGGCGCTCCGTCCGGGAGGACAATGCAAGGCTGAGTTCGGTGGCCGCCCGCACGCTAGCCTCGTTGCACATAACTAAGCATACGTGATAGAAAGAGAGTGGTATATCTAGGTGAATATAGCGAGCGGTCATCCAGCGCCGTGCGAGTTCAATTGCTACTTTATTGCCTAGTAGATAGAGTCCTTATTTATTCCAATTCCATTGCGCAGTGAACTTTCTGTATGTAGTACTATTATTTATTCTGTGCCCTGGTGAACGTCACACTCATCTCATCACTATATTGCATAAAAATTATATAAAAAGAATGTTTTTTATCGCTCAATTTGAACTCAAAATGTTTGAGCAGCTGTTCGTTTTTTACCTTCATGTTACTCATGAGCTGTTTGTCGAGCGTCTGCAGCAGGAAGCGGTCGGAGACGGCGCGCGTGTCGCCGAGCAGCGTGCACGCCAGCGCTCGCACCTCCATGCAGAGGTCGTTCACCGCCGAGCAGATGCGGGTGAACGCGTCGTCCACCAGACGGATTGTGGTCTCGCCATCTTGTAACGTCACTGAACTGTAACACATTCAAAGGAGTTTTGGCGGGAACACGGAAAAATCATTGTGTTTTATCGCGAATTAATTATTATTAAAAGTGGTGGTGTTTTATTCATTGAGTGTTGAATTACATGCACGAGTGTGGGCAAGTGATATAATGTGGTGAAACATGTCTTTTCGTGTTGTTTTCAAAATTCCGTAGAAGCTCATAGTAAAGTCGCCACAACTTTACTAGGGCATGACTTGGACTCGACTATGACCAATTCCGTGTGACTAACTGTGATTTCATGACATAATTACTTGACTTGATTTTAATTTAAAAAAACTTGAAAATTCATAAACTTGACACTGGCAGAATGCACAACGTGCGATGCCAACAAATAAGAAAAAAAAACACATATTCAAAGGGATTTTCTGATAGGCAATAAAAAAAAGAAGCTGATTGAAGATGGCTTCGACTTTGCGCAGACCAGACGTGGCTGTCAATGTCATGTGTTTCTTATTTTATTTTTCATCACACTTGCTCGTAAAGTGGATCTTATTACATCGGTTTTAGGCTCATAATCCAAGCTATTACGCACGCGTGCTATTTACTTTACATTACGGCACTTGTGCTATAATAGGTATAACCCGGTAAAGTCAAGTTTGTACGTGACTGCAATTAAACGTATGTATACGAAGCACTCTTAATATAGCCGGGTAATACTTACAGTTTTTTTGTAATACCAAGAAAGAGTTCTTATGCCGCTGAAGTAAATGTCAACCTGCGCGCGCATTGCTGGTTTGGGCGTCATTTTCCGCAAATGTTTGTTGACGTTTTCGCTGTGTGGTTGATTATTTTAAAAAAAAGTTTGTTTTTTCCTCGCAAGTGTGATGAAAACAGTCGTATGGAACTCTTGTGCTATGTTAGTCATTACGCTCTCGGCTTCCTTATCATAATACCGCCTCTACTGTAATGACCAACAAAGCACACTTGTATCATAATGTACTATTATGTGCCACATATCAAAAGTATTATGCTGTTTTTTACTGACATGTATAGACTGCGCTGCGCTATCTATCGAGCTGAAGAAAACTACATTTTTTTTATCGTGTTAGGAAAATCGCTCATTATTATAAGTATAAAGGTTATAAAGAAAAGTTGTATAGGTTGCCTGGGAGAAATTGCTTTTAGTGATAAGGATATCCCTTGTACTGCCATATAATGTACTAAAAAATAATAATGTAAGTTATTCTATACTGTTGTAGATGTAAGATATATATCTAGACCTATGTCATAATTCTTACTGCTTAAGCCTTAAAAACATGAATTTTCTATAATGTTATACAATAAAGATGTATTGTATTGTATATTGACAACTCAGTCTTTGATGTAATTAATAGTACATAAACAAAGGGAAAGGAAACTAGAACTAAAATCACTACCAATACAAACATATCACAGGTGGACAGTGTACCATTTACCATTAACAGTTGAATGTATGCTGTTATGGGTGGGTAAGGCTTTATTTGCATTGGCAAGGCTATGAGATAAGTGTGTAGAACTAGTCTGAAATTCTCATGAGTTCTGACACTAATTTATCTCAATTAAAAGTTGATTCCCGCTACTGATATTCTTTTAAATGGTTGTTCAAATTATTATTATATCATATGATAAAAGAAATATCAATAAAAATTAATGACAAAAAATCTCAATTAAATTGACCAAAGCCATGCCTTCACTAGTATAAAACCATTATTTACCGCGCTTTTATAATGTAAAGGATAAAAAAGAAAATATGTATTTTTCGATTGTGCTTTTCCAGGAACAATAGTAAAATTAAAAGTTGGAATAATAGTAGAATTCTAGTCAATACTTACTTCTCAGGGTACTTATTCCCGAGCACCCAAACAATTTTCAGAGCGACTTCCCTGACAATCTCGTAATCATCTGACAAGGCTACGCAGACCAGGTCATACAGATTAGCGCTTAACGTTTGCCCCCTTTCGTGGAGAGTGAGCAGTGCCTGGAATGCTTCACTTCTCACTCTGGCATCCTGAAAATTTAAGCATATTTATTTCTTCAGGATTTTGGTATGTCAAAGTGTCATCATCATCATCAGCCCGGAGACGTCCACTGCTGAATGAAGGCCTCCCCCTTAGACCGCCACACTGTACGACAACCTGCCATATGCATCCACCGGTTGCCCGCGACTTTTACAATGTCGTCGGTCCACCTAGTGGGAGGCCTTCCTATGCTGCGTCTTCCGGTTCACGGTCCCCACTCAAGAACCTTTTTTCCGCATCGGTTGTCAGTTCTTCGAGCGATGTGGCCTACTCATTGCCACTTCAACTTGCAAACCTTGCGAGCTATGTCGGTAACTTTGGTTCTTTGGCGAAAAGTCAAAGTCAAAGTGTACTTGGTGCATATTTGTGAGTTATAAGTTAATTGCAACTACATAGGTAAATTGTCATGTTTCCGAATATACACACCATCATATGCATAAAACATTAAAACGTATTTCCAACCTATTCTAGTTAAAAATGATTTGTCAAATTTCATTCGATTTACGGTTTAAGTTTAAAAAAGGAGGCAAAACACTTTTTAACTAAAATAGGTTTGTTAGTTTTTAGTGATTAATGCATAGGATGGTTAATGCATATCAAAATAATTATTTAACATGGCATTTAGTTGTGATGAGGTATAAAAAAACATAGATGCTTTTGTATTCTTTGCAACAATATATATCTAGAATGAGATTTTGCAAGATAACAAAGAGAAATGTCAATAAAGCTGTAGGTGATGATGTAAAAACAAATATACCTACCTCTGCATTTGAATAGTCTGCGAGTAGCTTCACAATAGCTTCAGCCTCGGCCACCATTTCCAATGTCCTGTCTACATCGGCATATATTGGATACAGGTCACTGATGAGTTGCAGGCACCGGCACTTCACTTGGTGGCTTGTGTCCTTAAGGTTATCTTTTGCAACGCCAACTAACCTCATCATTAGGATCTTGTCTTCAGTAAGCTTGTTGCCAAGTTTTATTAGAGTTGTTATGCCTTGGGCTATTACCTGTAGGATAAAGTAGAATTATGAATTCAAAAAATATTCACACAAGTTAAATGAGGTTATACATTTTAATTTTAAGGATATATTAAGAATTCCACTTACTTTGTGCGAGGTCTCATTCTTGATTAGATGGATTGTTTCATCAATTAAGTTATTAAGGTTGGCTCCTGGACACTCCAAACCAATGTCGCAGAATAGCCACAGTATCTTGACCCTTACTACGGATTCTTCTTCAGATTGGAAGTGTTCTGAGAGCTTTTTAATGGCCTCTTCAACGTCAGATTCTTGAAACTGAAGACAGTCGGAAACGCGCAATAAAAGCTGAAATGCCTCGTCACTAGACTTGCATTTCTCTAGCAAACCAACAAACGCAGCCGCTGAACTACCGATGAGAGGTTTTTTTGCCAAATGCAGCTTCTTTGAAGGAGGACTATCCTGTAAATTAAAGGATAATTTTATATAAACTTTAGCGGGGAGGGGTTATATTAGATAAATTGCCTTATACTTGCCTGAAAAGATTTATTATATTCAGCTAAAGCTCGCTTTTTCAGCACGGCTGCCATTGTAACTATTTTAATTTGGGTCCTTTGGAATAATGTTAGATTCCCGAAAACGCGAAATTATAAATATGTATTGTAATTTGTACCGAGTAGGTACGATACGACGCGACACAACAATTCATAGATAAAATACATATAACATTCGCCGCGTTCCGAATTGAGTCAAAATCGATGTTGGCGCTGTGAGCGATAAATGTCGTTCCGTTTTGATTATTGGGCTTACAGCGCTATCAGCGCGATATCATTTCGGAATGGCTGAACATGGGAAAGTAATAAACTAACCTCTTTGGAACTGGTATGCACTTAAATATAACTGGATTTGGTTATCAGCAGTCTCATCATTAATCACGAACAACATTATTTCTCTTCTATAACAGTTTTCTTCTTCTTAAGTATTGACAAACAACTCGCCTTTTACTTTCCATACCTATATTGTACGAGTTAAACGTCAGATTTGACAGCGCTCACAGTGATAACGCCGGGAAGAAATATCACTGTGAACGCAAGATGGCGCCAGTAATGACGTCATCCATGACGTCAAGACTGCTACCGTAGACGCGCTAACGCCAATTCGGAATGGGTTTTTATCGCGCTCACAGCGCCAACAGCGATTTTGACTCAATTCGGAACGCGGCGAACAATTCATGACTTAGCATTGACATTGACAATCTGATTAAATATGACAATGACATTGACAATTATGAGATTTTAGATTTTGACGTCGATGACAACTTAGTTTTTTTTTGTCTGAGCTATAGCTAGCGGCACGTATCTTTAGCGCTGAGCGAGGGGTACCTCTCTTTCACTCACCCCACCCTTACCCTATGCGAGAAAGAGAGTCACCGCTCGCTCACCGCTAGACTTACGTGCCGCTACTTATAGCTCATAGTAGCTTTTAGCAATTTTTTTTTTTTTTTTTTCTTCTTGGCATCGCTTTATTTGCATTCTGCCAGTTTCAATGTCATTATTATTTGTCGACTTGTGTATTAAAACGGGGAAACCATATGACGCGTAAAATTATCAAAAATATATGAGTATTTAAAAAAACAAATTATATGGATCAGGAAAGTAGGTAGGATTATAATTTTATGTTATTTGTTGTAAGAAAAATTGAAATATTATTATAAAGCCGGTTGCAGACCGAAAGCTAAGCTATTCCAAAGCTAAGATATTGATATTGATATTGATATTGATATTGATGACGTGTCTTTTTGTGTTGTTTCCAAAACTCCGAAGAAGCTTGTAGTAAAGTTGCCACGACTTTACTAGGGCATTATTGGACTTGACTGTGACTTACTGTGTGTGACTTGGACTGTGACTACGACTCATTTAACTGCAAAAAGTAGGATCGATGAAGAAATATGTATTCGGCTGAAATACTAGTATCCATGGCCAGGAACTATTAAAAACAAACAAACGTCATAATTTTCACGATTTTTCAATGGCTTTTCTGTTTGAGTTGAGCTTAGTTGTATTATAATTAAAATAGTCTTATGCTCTGATTATAGTCTCAATGTGGAATTGATAAAAATGCCGTGGTAAAATTCAGTCCTTGTTAATGATGCCTATGTGTCCTGTTCTGTTATTACATTACTAACCTAAGATGTTGCCAAAACTGCTATTATTTTAATTATTTTCTTTGCACTGCGATAATTTACATACATTTGAAGGTCAGTCACTAACACACACTTCTGTCAAAAACAGTGTATAAAGTAAGTATGAGATCGATGTGGAAAAGGGTATTGAATGGAGTGGATAATGATCTGTAATGCCCCTAAGCCATAACAAACATTACCAGCTAATATGAATGTCAACATGCTTTTAAAACCTGTATCTTATGATTTATTAGGGAAAATTCGTAACTTTTTAATGCAAATTACACTATTATATAAAATGGTATGTTTTGTTTCACATAACTCAGTAATGTCTGATTTAACAAAACTTACTTAATAATCCTCAAAACATTAACGGTTCCTGCAGTATAGTGAGAGACAACATGGGCACTTATTAGTCTAGAACAGGGGCGGGCAGACATACACCACTAGTAGACTGCTAAAATAATGAATGATGAATAGCACTATTCATGAATATCTGAATAATATTTTATGTACATGGTACTATATATATGCAATTAATGCCTTGACATAAAATTTGCTGAAATATGCTATAAAATTAAATAACTAGTTCTTAATTCACAAAGACTATTTTAAATTATTTTCCTGGTACTCCTTTTGGAAGTAAAATTACAGTCATATTGGATCGGACAGGGCTTTGTAAATTTTTACATTTTAAGTATATGTGTGATCGACCCTAAAATCACTTGCAATCTGACCGGTGGATCCCTATCACCCATTTGCTCTGCCCTAGTCTGGAATATGATACACACACTTACACATAAATCAATAGTATGATTCACTGGCTTTTTCTCAATGTGGCGAATACTATATCTGTTTACCTGCCTTAGTGAACATTTAAAACGGATATTATGTAACCATAATTATAGTTGACAATCTATGCTGTGGAAATAGAGCAATATAATCTTAAAGTTAGATGCTAAGTTGCAGAAATGTTGTACATGAAATGTACAACTTATTTGGAAAGTAAACATTTACTTTACTTTATTTATTTAATTGTGAACTAATACTTTACCATTTATCCTATTATTATCGAATAGTAAAATCTGCAACAAACACTTCACTCTTCCTAAGTTAACATCGGCTCTGTAAAATATTAAAAAATAACTCAATTGCATCTTTCATTTCAGACAGCTTAGTCCTCATATTATGAAAACTTGGAGATTGCCTTTTAATAGGTTTAAACTTCTATTTGGCAGGCTCAAAAGGATGAGGTTAAAGTTATGTCATGACATGTAACGTGAAGCAGTTAAGATGTCAGAGGGTCAGCTACTAGAGAGGGGGTGCCTCAACGACGGCAGCATGTCCATGCCCGTGCCCCCCAGGCGACTGAATGATAACTGGAAGGAGTTTGTGTGTGGAGGAGGATCTGCATTCTGTAATATACTCATCAGCTATCCACTCAACAAGCTAATATTCAGACAGGTACTTATAACATAGTTTAAAAAATTATAGTATTCTTTTCTTTTCATTATCATTTTGCAAATCTGGAAATCTCACACCGTTCGTTTCTGGCGCTCATTTCTTCCGCGCACTTGCAAAATATGGAATGTCCTCCCCACGAAGGTCTTTCCGAGGAATTACAATATGGAGCGTTTAAAAAAGGCAACTACTCACATCTCTCTGGGTTGGCAACGCATCGACAACATTTCTAATGTTGCAGGTGTACATAGGCGGCGGTGAGCTTACCATCAGGCAAGCCGCATGCTTGTTTGCTTCTCTATTATAACAAAAAAAAAAAATACATTCATATCTTTTCTAAAAAAATATGTAACTTTTTTATCTTTATTAAAACTTTTTGGCCTTCGTATTCGGCAGCCTCTAATGAGGAGGCTTAAATATTTTTTTTAGAATAGATGGATATTTATGATAATGATGATGAAAAGAACAGAATACTACAACATTTATTTAAATAAGCAAAAAAAAATAGGTACATATTAATATTTGACCTACCTAATTAATTATGATGATTAGCTTGCCCATAGAAATAAAATTTACAACAAAACTACTAATATAGTTAACTTTTTTTTTGTTTTGTTTTTTTAAGTACTAGTTTACAGTACCGAGTAGCCCACCCTATAGAGCTTGTTCTAAATCTGTTCAGCCTTTAGATTGCATTCAATTATGCACATAAGTATGCACATCTATGCATAATCACATAAGTATATACAACATCATCATGATGATGTTTTTTTTTTTTTTTTGACCTGTGTTGTCCCACTGCTGGGCAAAGGTCTCCCCCAATTTCTTCCAGCTGTCTCGATCTTGTGCCAGCACCGATGATGATGATGATGATTTAATTTTTAGAATTTTTCTTAGAATAAGAATACTACTTGTCTATGTTACGTACGTTAATTACAGTATTTGTAAGTATTGTAACTGACGTCACACTTTTTCAGTAGTTTAAAATTTAAAGTTTGAGTAACGTTTGAGTTATTATACAGTGGCATTGAGTCATTGATATTTCTTTCTTATCAAATGATCGTATTATGCAACATGAAATACAATTTGCGTTATATGATGCTAGTTAAATCACTAATCTGACTTTGATATGCACACCACAAAATCATAAAAATGCAAACAATACTAGCCTATTGTAAGATGACTGGTTTTTTTTATTGTCCTATTAAAATGTGGCCCTTAAATATAGCTGATTAATGAAAACAAAATGAAAATCTGATCAAAAATAAGCAACTTATAAGCATTTTAATATCATGCTAGACAGAGAGGCGAAACAGCAAATCGTGACGTCACTTCTCTGTACGCCATATAAATTCTATTCTGACAAGTAAGGCGTGACGTAATTTTTTGTTTTGTGGGAAAGGGACAGAGTTGGCTCTACCAAAAACTTTAAACGCGTATATATCAGAACATTAATAACCGATTTAAATTATTTTTTCAATAAACATACTATATTTACTTAAGTTCTTCATCAAAGTTATTGGTTTCAACGATTTAAACATCAGTCATCTACCATATTGTTAACAAATTTTATCATTTGATCAAGCTGATATATTCAATTATTTTCTTATCTTTTTTACACTATGATCACTTGATTATCACTTACAGCATTTTTTTTATACTATTACACAATAACACATGAGAAACATACATGTACCATACTTTGTTAAATAACAAGCTACTAGCAACTATAGTTGATATAGATGGCTTGATCTGATATCCAATGAACGGACAAACATTTCATAGAGTAAAATTAAAAACGAATAACCTCATATTTTACAGTTCTATAATTATTTAGATATTTACCATGATTATATTGTGAACTAGCGTGATAGTTTAAAAGTGTTTTAGAGCCCATATTTTATCTCTTACTAAAAATAAATTAAAGTCGAGCAATGCACGTAATAATATTATATCAGTTAGGTATCTGGTGCATTATGGAGCGTTGTTACGCTGGTTTAGTTACGTCCATAGTGGGTGAAATTCACAAAAAGGTTGTCAGTGGGCAGAATTGTAAATAACTTTTGCATAAGTGTGGGTATTAAAAAATAGCTCAAGTTGAAGGACATCAGTACTAATCCTAAACATAAGAAAAGCTTGGCAAAATGTGTTTAAAATCTTTATCATCCGCAGCCATATAATTCCACTGTTACCCAACAGTGGGATTAAACACGTTACACAACAGATATGAGCTTTAGTATAGAGAATAATTAGGTGGTACCATGTCATAGTAAGTAATTACGTATTTTCACGCACACAGTGATCGTTTTATGTCTTCTCCAGTGAACGGAATTTTGTATGAAACCACTCACCTACCACTCGTAAGTTTTTTTTTTTGTACTGTCAAGTGACGAGACGAGCAAGACTTGCGTCTGGTGGTAAGCTTCACGCCTGCCACTAACAGTAGCAGTGCCAGAATTGTGAACTTGCGAACACAATCCTGCGCCGCACTGCACTGCGCTCGGCACCCTGAGATATTAGATGTTAAATCTCTTCATACCCAGTAATTTCTCTGGTATCATTGCCCTTCAAACCGGAACACAGTAATGCTTGCACACTGCTGCTTGGCGGTTGAATAACTGGCAAAGGTGTGGTACTTCCCCAGGCGGACTCCGCAGTTGAGTCCTACCACTACAAAAAAGTGTTAGTGTTATTTTCTAAGTTGCTTAATATGTACGTTTTATGAATTTCCAGATGATGCATGGAGTGGAAGCTACAATGGCTTTGAGTCAACTTCAGAAAGAAGGCCTAACATACCTGTACCGTGGAATGCTGCCTCCATTGATGCAAAGGTCACTTTCCATGTCCCTGATGTTCGGAGTATACGACAAGAGCTTGAGACCCCTGTTAGACTATGAAGTAAACCCCTACCTCGCGAAAACGACTGCTGGCGTAATCGCCGGCTGCGTAGAAGCTTTACTAATGCCCTTCGAGAGACTACAAACGCTACTAATTCATCCAAAGTATCACAACAAGTTCAAGAATACCCCGGACGCATTTCAGCAAATCGCTAGGTACTACGGCATCAAAGAGTTTTACAGAGGATTGGCACCAATACTCCTGAGGAATGGACCTTCTAATGCCTTATTCTTTATCATCAGAGATGAGGTCCGCGAAATGCTACCGGCCCAAGAAAAGGTTATGTACCAAGGCATGCAGAACTTTTTGGCTGGAGCCAGTATTGGCGCATTCCTTAGTACGTTGTTTTATCCTCTGAATGTTATAAAAATCGCGATGCAGTGCGAGCTTGGCGGACCGCACAGAAGCATCGCTTACGAGTTTAGATATGTCCTTCGCAAGAGAGGATCGAAATTTGCTAATTTCTACCACGGCGCGTTTTTAAATATATCTAGAGCATTTTTTAGTTGGGGTATAATAAATGCGTCCTATGAAATGTTTAGGAAATTGTTATATTCGTAACTGCTGGTGATTTTGTAAGCTATCAACTATAATTGCAATGCGAGTGATGATGGATGTCCCCTCTAACTGGATCCTTTTGATAAGACGATATTCCTAGTGCGAGCAGGATGGCACAATTACGCTTTCCGGCTCTCGCCCTATACAAGGTTAGGCGTAACGGTATTACTAAGCCAAAAGGGGGTCATTGTACTTATCATTGTGAACAACTTTTATTTTGGCCAGCCTTGAATTTGCAAATAAACTGTTGTTTTTTATAAAAATGTCACTTACCCTCGTTAAAATATATGGAACAGTTGATATATTTTTTTTCGCGAATTTTCATGATTTAATTTGTGGTTAGCCCCATAAAAGAAGTTTTTCACAATGATCATTACAATGACCTCCTTTCAGCTGAGTAGGTTAGGATTACCTATCGTTTTGCGATTAAACTTTTATGTAAAGCAAAATCGCTTGCAGTTTTTTACAAATGGCGCAGATAGTGTTGAATCAATTTGTTATTTATTTTCCTGTTATAATGTTGAGCTTGAAAATATTGTTATTGAATACGCTTTGCAATACGCAGTCTTAAGATCCAGAAGACTGCGCGCCGCTATCTCTCTCACGCATTTCACATTTTTTAAAGATATAAAAACTCTAATATACATATGAAAAAATATATGTAAAGAAACTCGTAGCCGGTGAATTGCTGAAAACAACAGTAGTTACAAAGCTTCAGCAAAAATACCAATTCGATCTAAACAAATTTTAGTACCTATAAACGCCTGGAACCCAAAAATGGGATTTTAGGTTATGCCCAGTTTTAAGAATGAAAACTTGCTTGAATCTAAATTTTATTTATTTCTAAACCTTTTTTATTTTTAATTTTTTTAATTTTCAACATACAGTACACAGCAAAACATTATGTTAAAGTAGTATTAGTAATAAGCTAGGTAGCTGGTGCACCGGCAACGTTGACCACAGATTAACCTTTGTAATGTAATTCTCAGTAATTTCACCGACCGCGAGTTGTCATGACTATAATTCAGTGATTTTATACATTCACAAATGTTGAAATGCGCGAGCGAGATAGCTACGCGCATCATTCTGCAACCGCAACCTTTAAAACCCCTCTCAAATTGAACAATTTTATCGACGTTAACAATTATCGGCCTTACCTAAAATAATCTCGATTCTCTTAGTCACTGCTTAAACTTCTCTGTCCTTTTCTAGCACGTGCAACTTCACGTTAGAGTGAAGATGGCAGAACATCTTAAGCAGTGACTAACGGTTGAAAAGTTTTTTTAGGTAAGGCCGTACATCACGGTGAAATTCTGCGCACAACAAAAATGAAATAGATACGTAGTTCTAAGAGTAACTAATATAAAACAAATTTTAAAGGGGTTTTTAAGCAAGGCTCGATAATATTTTTATTGTTTTGACAAATGTTATAGGGATATATGCATGTTTATTTTTTTATTGACTCACAAAACAGCTGACTCGCAACAAAACAAATCATCGACATATTTTTTTATATGTGCACAAATAACGAAGTTATAAACATTTTGGTTTCATGTTAGACAGGGCATGATATTGGCTAAAGATGTCAAAGTTCACGATTCCAAACAAATTCTATACTGGCACGTGTTTTGCTAGAATGATGAATTACTAGAAGACGGATGACTCCCTCCCAAATACTTTGAACAAACGTTCAAAACTTGCAATATTTCAGAAGTTTACCAGCCGATTTCAATTATTTTCTCGATGTAAATATTTGATTCAGTTAAACTCATTATATTAAATAATTGAAACACATGCATATTATATACCCTATTATGTTACTACAAAATATGATGCCTGCAATGCTAAGTTAATTTGTATTAATTGTATAAGTTGTTTTTTATGCAATCGAGTGACGAGACGAGCGAGACGTGCGCCTGGTGGTAAGCGCCACGTTTGTCCATAACAGTAGCAGTGACAGAATTGTGAACTAGCGAATACAATCCTGCGCCGCACTGCGCTCGTCACCCTGAGATATTAAAAGTTATAAATCTCTTCATACCCAGTAATTTCTCTGGTAACATTGCCCTTCAAACCGAAACAGTAATGCTTGCACACTACTGCTTGGCGGTTGAATAACTAGCAAAGGTTAATTATTAATTTGAAGTTATCGCCACAAAGTTTTACAGTATTTAATTGTACATACTCAGTCTGAAATTAAGTAAGTATAATGTTTCGTACTAAAAGTATGATTATTTATCGTTTGCAAACTGTATTCTGTTTCAGTAATGAATGTGTTGCCATTTAAGTGTCTTACTTAAAAACTCTGCTTAGATTATATAATTTTCTGCACCAAATAAAAATAAATTCCGCAAAAGTAAGTCATCACTTGACTTTAAGCAGCGTTTTTAAGTACGACCCTCAGTTTCTAATTATTTATTACAACTTTATGTTAAGTAGGCAAAATGTTTTACAATTTAAAGCATTTATGTGTAAATATTGTTTTGTTTGCATCTTGTAATTGTTAAAGTATTACAATTGTGATAGTAACCAAGCGGGGTCGATTTACGAACAATCGAGATAAAAATGTCTACGAAGAAAAGGAACGAGCATTAGAACAGAACATATAAAAGTTTAGATCTGCCTCGTTGGATGAGACGCTATAATAACATTTTATTATCTATTAATAGCCCGTTGGAAAATAAAATAAAAATATTCCAACACCCGTCTTTCATTGCGAATGAAGGTTGTCTATAGGTTGGGAAATGTAAACATGAAAAAGGATTTATCATATTATGCATATATTATGTAGGTACTGGGTATCAATATATTTGTATTTACCTGTTTGCAAATATTGGCTTAGCTTATACTGTCGGATATAATTATACCGGGTGTAGGGGAACCGCTCTCGAAAACATAACATAAAAGATAAAGATACATTAATTTGTATGAAGTGTGTGAAGACGGATTTTAACCAGTAGGTAAAGATTACAGGCTGATTCAAACTTAATAGCGGCTGTGAACTTAGGCGCGAGACGCTGCGCAGTAGCAAAAATTAGGCGTGTGGTGTGCGTACAATAGCAGAGTCTCGCTTGCAGCGCACTTCACAGCCGCCATTAAGTATGAATCAGTCTGTAATCTTTACCTACTGGTTAAAATTAATACGATACGTAGGTATAACACAAAAACAAAATAGCCGATACTATATCGAAGTTCCCATATAGTTGGTTGAAGTCGGTTTTGTGTGTGGATATATGTTTTAAACACTGTGGTTTAAAGAACTTCGAACTATAAACAATGTTTACTATAACCAAGGACGATATATCGTGCTTGTTATAACCATTGGCTATAACAATTAATTGTATTAAAGTCCTCGAAGTCGTGTTTCTGATGTATGTGATAAAAAACGCAATTTTTTAAAAAAAAAAACAAAATATGTATGATCTTTTTGTAATTTGTATTGCATTATAAGAAATAACCTAAACTGGGAAAACGAAGGCAGTTGATAGTCACTTGACTTCGTTTTCAGGGGCGGATTCCTTACACCTGGTAGAACAGGATACATTATTATGATTAGTTAATATACTTACCATTATCAACGTACTGGATATACCTATTCATATATAATAACTATCAAGCATCAGTAGGTATTTTACATGGTTTAATGATTTTTAACATCAACAGTGGAGTTCTTAGAGTAAGTAAATGCTACAATTCCAGGTATATTTAAATAACATTAATTTGTCGTTATATCTGAGCCCAGTGTAAGTAGGTACAGTGAAATGAGTTATTAATAAAACCGGAAGTACGAGTCAGACTTGCGACTTGTACAACGTATACCACAAGTACTAGGTAATCAGCGATAGTAACAAATAATCTGTAAAAAAAATTGCTACGATTTTATAGTTTTTACCTACCTCGACGTCAGCCATAAAACGTCCACTGCTGGACGAAGGCCTCCCAATAGAGGGGTGTTGCCATAATCCCCACGCTTGGCAGGCGGCTTGGGGATCGCAGAATAGTCGCCTCCGTTAACCAAGAGGACGCTGCTGCCCGTCCTCCGGTGGGTCTGGTTGCAGATTAAGGGCATACCCAGGTCCGTTCCGCAGGCCAGGAGCTTCCTAATTACCTATTATTTTATAGAATGTACTCGAACCGATCAACGTTATATTTCTGCGCGGAAGAATAAGTATCTAATTAAGCCAACGAACACACTTTCGCGTTTATATTATTAGGGTTAGGAAGGATAGCTAACATATTTACGTTCTGCGTTCAGCAGGCCTAACATGCGCACCGCGAGAAATTTTTCTCGATTCCACAAAACAGGACAAGGCTACGAATCTGTATAAGTTTGTCTCGTTTTCGCACCACATAAACGGCCTTACTTAAAAAAACTTTTCAACCGTTAGTCACTGCTTAAGATGCTCTGCCATCTTCTCTCTGACGTGAAGTTGCACGTGCTAGAAAAGGACAGAGAAGTTTAAGCAGTGACTAAGAGAATCGAGATTATTTTAGGTAAGGCTGAAAGACACGATAAAATTTTCTCGCGGTGCGCATGTTAGCCCTGCTGAAGGAAATACCTAAACTAAATATGAGCGATGCTAACTTTTTATCATTCACTCAAATTACCTGCGCGTTTCTTCATTGTCACAGTAATGGTAAAACAGTATACCTACTGTGAATTAAATAAAAGTAATGTTATCAAACCAATTTTCCGGTGTTGACTGCAATGTATGAATGTTGATAAAGTAAAAGGAAATGAAGACTGAGCAACGAATGTAAACGGATATTACCCCGCCCTTGTGCCATTACAATGAGATGTTATCATTTGTTTTGTTTTATACAATTATTTTTAATTTTACTTTGCTATTAGGTAAGTTTTAAAATAGTTTGTGCACTGGATATTATTTCACTTGTGTTTTAAAGTTCGGTACTCATCAACGTTACATGACTGATATATGATCCATTATAGTCATGTTTATATTTATCTCTAGTTTGGCGATTTATTTTAGACGAGAAGCCTCGCTTTTGATATATATCAGGGCGCGCCCTAGCACGCGCCGAGGACAAATTGGACGTTCCTCGCGCGAGAACGTGATTAAGGATATGGATATTATGGATGCGACTCGTTTTCGAGGAGACAAAAAAATATAGTCATCATCATTTTTGTTTTATTTATACGGGCATACTCACGTTACTCGCGCTGCGGCCCGCAGTGCTAAGCAGGACGCAGCTGCACGCGCGTCGGGCTCTGTTTTCATTCTTTGAAAAAGGTCACCGGATGTGATCGAAACTATAGTCGGAGTATCCGATTTAATTAAACGGGAGTATTCCCGTATAAATAAAACAAAAATGTGTCAAAACCACGTCAGTTTTCATAATAAAGTCATCCATCATCATCATCATCAATAGCCGGTTTTTTTTTAATGAGGATATGAATGAAAAAAATGTTTAGGAATGTACTTTATCGACTGATTTCTTGATTTAACTTGGATATAACTCGAGTCAGGATGCTCTGAGTCGGATCTGCCACGCATTTTGAACCTAACCAACTCAAATTCGACTCCGAGTGGGCTCCCGCCAGAAGCTCTTGCGGTCGCCCCTGCGAGTGTCCCTCGCTCGGCTCGCTCCCCTCAGGACCTCCCTTGAGCTTCTGGCTCCCGCTCTTTTTATATACACTTTAGGGGCAGGGACCACAAAACTAGGTGGAGTCGGGGTGCTCTGATTCGGATCTGTCGCCCATTTCAAACCTAACCAACTCATGTTGGGTGCACCATGGAGGTGTAATTACGGTTAAATTTAATATACATACAGTGTTGCACGAGTAATGAAGATATTTGGGTTGAAATAAAAAAAAAAAACCTTCCACTCACTCTTGATTTTAAATTCTCTTCTCCCGATTTGTCTTCAAATTAAATTCTGAGCTTTGTATTCCGACGTCTCGACTCTAGCTTTATTTTGGCGTGATGCGGAGATATAGGTTTTACAGTCATTGTACCTTTGACGAGCTTATTAATTATAATAATAGTCCAACCTCTAACCTGTACCTATAGACGCGGAAAGGCCAAAGTACCGCTTCGACTATCAATACGAGAAAGCGTTCGATACGTTTTACAAGCTACACCAGACTGCGACCACCTGGGCGGAGGCCCGCATACGATGCGAGGCGGAGGGCTCGGAGCTCCTGGTGCCGCACTCCTTGGACGAGGCTGACACCGTGGTGCTGCTCGTATCGCTCATACTCAACAAATTTGGAGGCATCTTCGTGGGCATTCATGACCTGTACTCGGAGAGGTCGTTTGTTACTATAAGAGGTTGGTGTGTTGAGTTTGTTTTACGAATTAGGGCAGCGGGTCTAGCATAAACATTTAATAGAATTACGCAGAACGTAAATGATAGTATAATAAGTAGGTACGTAGGAAAAGTGGGATATCGTCCCTAGCGGGTATAAATAGTAACTGTTTTTTAGGGTTCCGTAATACCGTACATAAAAAGAAACCCTTTCATTCGATTACTTCGTTGTCTGTCTGTCTGTTAAGAACCTTTTACTCATTCTTGAGAAATAGTTTCTTGTCAATTTTTGCCCTAGAATCATGAAATTTGGCAAATACTAAGTAAGTTCTCATTAGCACAAGTATAGGAAAATCTGATAATTATAATAGTTAAATTACATTTTTGCGATTACAAATTGTATTGATACTTAGTGTTGTCACTCGTTTCAGGTACCACACTGATGGACTCGATTCTAAACCTGCTATGGGAGTACCGAGAGCCCATGTTCGGGCACGGGCGGTGCGTTGCCATGCGACGGACCGGCCGCCTGTTCGTGCAACCCTGCGACAAGGCGCTGCCCTTCATCTGCAGAATCAAGAGCAAGGATGTGCTGTTCAGTCCGGAGTGCAATACGTTTGAACCAAGTAAAGTTTTACCCTTTTCACGTACTGCACCCAGACCTGGGTATGTCCTAAAAGTGCATCCAGAACCACCGGACCAGAGGACGGGCAGAAGCGTCCTCTCGGTTGACGGGGGTAGCATTGTGCGATTCCCAAGCCACCTGCCCAGTGTGGTGTACGCTAACCTGCCCCTCCCTTAAGGAGCAGGCCTTTGTCCAGCAGTGGACGTCTTCTGGCTGATAATGTACTAAACGTTGTTCACAACGCTGAGTACAATTAACTACCCCCATTGAAAATGAGTCGTAAGCATAATAGTTCTGCTTACAGAAGATCTACCTTACATACGATACAAGCAATCTCCGGGCTTCCGTCCTAACAGCTTTGCCAGTTAAGTTCAACTTCAACTTCAACTCTTGTTTAATGGCCTTTGTGAGGGTGTTTCACAATTCTGCCAATGTCACGTAGAAAGATAGACCGTCAAGCGAAGAGATTGGGTACGGTTTTGAAATTTAGGTACGGTGAATATGTGCCACAGAGTTTTGATGCTTTTCCCGTTTACCTCTGCAACAAAAACATTTAGACTAACTACAGACAATCACAGAACACACACATATTTATGGACAAACAAGCCAGTTAAGTTTCAGAACCTCTATGGTCTATGTCATACTCGTCATATTTTTCATACTGCCTATGCATTAAAAACAAAGTAATAGTTTTTTTTTTCTTAGTTCTTGGCATCGCACGTTGTGCATTCTGCCAGTGTCAACTTTATGATTTTTTCAAGTATTTATATGAAAATCAAGTCAAATATGTAATGATATCACAGTCAGTCACACGAAATTAGTCATAGTCGAGTCCAAGTCATGCCCTAGTAAAGTTGTGGCGACTTTACTATGAGCTTCTACGGAGTTTTGAAAACAACACAAAAAGACATGTTTCACCACACTATATCACTTGCCCACACTCGTGCATGTAATTCAACACTCAATGAATAAAACACCACCATTTTTAATCATTAATTCGCGAAAATACACAAGTTTAAGAAAATAATAGAATGCAACGACATGATTTTTCCGTGTTCCCGCCAAAACTCCAAAAGTAATAGTTACCCAAGTGTGGAACACATTTTTAAATAGGTAACAGTTTAACGTCATAAATATTTGGTGCAGAGTGGAAGCTCGGTCACAACAACACGTGCTACTTCATGCAGCAGGAGCCACAGACGTGGTCCCAAGCGCACGCGAGCTGTATATCTGCGGGCGGACACCTCGCCATTCTGAACAACCACTCGGAGGCAGACTATCTGAAGGCGTTGTTCAAGCAGCAGCACGATCAGCCTAGAAGGATGCCCTTCCGTGATTTGGCGTTCCTCGGGTACAGCGATCTCTTCCAGAGACACCATTTTAGGACTATTCATGGTACGTCAGTTCTTTTTTTAAAGGTATATGAGGATATTGGACATTGTTAAAATCGCGGGTATGCAAATGGTAGGTTATCGTACAGTATGTGGCGGTTTAGATTGCCACACTATACGAGGCCTTACTGTACTGATTAGGGAAGCCTTTGTTCAGTAGTGGACGTCTCCGGGCTGATGATGAGGAGGAGAGGTTGACATTGAAATTGTAGATTTATATTATTTTAATACTGTCATGTCAGATTAGTTACGTATACTGATTACATAATTAATCTATAAACCAGAAGGCAGTAGATAATAATTAAATAAATAATGTTGTATAGTTCGCTAAATACCCATTATAAAATATTTAAATCTACATGTGGCTGGTGTTTATAACAAAGAAAAAAATACTAATACATTTTCTCGTTTTTTAAACCTTTGTTCACCTAGGTGATCTCACCCAGGAGACATGAAATAAAGTAGCTTACGTAGCACACTGATGTCGATATTTTCGGGAGCAATTCCTTAAATAAATAAACATACTAATCTAGTATAGTATTATATTATCTTTGCTATTATGCAGCTTCATGGCATGCCAGTAAATTATAGGCTCTTGACATCAAGCTCGTCTCATCACCCTGTTGCATAAAAAAAGAACCATTTATGAAGTCCTTTTCCTTAGGAGAGAGAATTGAAGACGTCGGCTATAAGGAATGGGAAGTCAGTTGTTCTAACACTGAGAAACTGAACGCATTCAACATGTCGTCGTCGGTGCGTTGCGGCGGCATGCGGCAAACTGGTCTACTAGCCATCGCAGACTGCAATGTTCCGCACATGTTCTTCTGCGAGAAACCAGCTAACACGAGCATCGTGAAGAACATACTGCGCCTCGGACCCGTCGTTGTAGAGCAAAAAACACAGAAACCAACCCCCGCTTACGAGAGCTATGAATATATCAGATAGATAGGTGGCCGCTAGTTCAAAAGACAATTTAATAAAAAAAAATTGAAAACCTTTTAAACATTAGATAGTTAAAAAAAATATGTTCTTGAAGAGTTGTTTTGATATCTAACTCTGTTTCAGTTTGCTATGCAGTAGATTGATACACCTTTTATTGTACATACCAACATAAGAAGCAAAAATAAAACTTAGAATTATACCTAGCGTACAATTGGCGGTCTTAGCAGTAGCTAAGGTTTAAATACAAATGTTTTACAAAATGTAGTTTCAATTCTATGTCAACTCAATAAAACAACAAGTACTTTGATCCCATGTTTGTTATTTAAGTTTAAAGAATATAACGAATTATGGTAAGTATAGGGCCGACTTTATGGCATAAGTACTAAGGTGCACAATTGCACATGCTAAACACTGAACAGTGGCATCTCTGCAACTCATGCTTGCGTCGTTCTCACTCCGTATTGCCTGTCTTTTGCTGCGTTCCGTAATGCGCTAAAAGTGATAATATCGCGAACCCGACCAAATTGGATAGTCACAAAAGCAAATCAAAGCCCATATATTTTGTGACTATTCAATTTGGTCGGGTTCTCGATATTATCACTCTTAGCGAATTACGGAAAGCAGCATTTGATTGCAGCCCCTGTGTGGTGGAACATTTCCCTGTAATACTTGCGTACTTACTTCACGATTTAATTTATATCATTTCTTAACTTTATTTAACCATTTTATTCGACAAAAGTCTCGCCTCTGAGAATGGATCGTGATTCAATGATTCTACAGTTAGAGCCCAAAATTTGTCAGCCACAGCGTCGTCTTGGCATTGCTTTGAAGGTAGCTTCGGAGCGCAGTCACTGGAACATTCGAATTAAAAATCACTTGTTTTAATACTGATTCAATGGTATTGTTATACGAGCTCGCGGTTTTACCACCATTTTCCAAGGAAAAAAATCTTAAGTCCTGCTGCAAAACTATTGCCACGCCAAATTTTGCTCCGATTGATTCAGCCGAGAAGTGACAAGAAATTTGTCTGTTCGCATTTATAATATAGTCATCATCATCAGCCCGGAGACGTCCACTGCTGAACGAAGGCCTCCCCCTTAGACCGCCACACTGTACGACAACCTGCCATTTGCATGCACCGGTTGCCCGCGACTTTTACAATGTCGTCGGTCCACCTAGTGGGAGGCCTTCCTACGCTGCGTCTTCCGGTTCGCGGTCGCCACTCAAGAACCTTTCTTCCCCATCGGTATACCTATATTATAATATAGTGCGATACGTTTACTCAAACATATCAAAGTACAACAACAAATGTGTAAACCTTTTTAATTTGTTATTACACATTACATCATCAGGCGGAAGACGTCCACTTGCTGGACGAAGGCCTCCCCCTTATTAGAGAGGTATTGCCCCCACGCAGGCGGCTTGGGGATCGCAGACAGAATGCTTACCACCGTTAACTGAGAGAACGCTGCTGCCCGTCCTTCGGTGGTTCTGGGTGGTTTTGGATGCAGTTTTAGGCTAATTGGTTATTAGCTTCTAGCTAATTTAATTATTGTGTATTCCATTCACCTATAATAAAGTCCAGTTTCGTCCGCGCACGCGTCATCGACCGCGCAGTAAATGGTGGTCTGAGCACCGCAGGTTGGAGACTTGAGGAACCAGCCGAGGACGTTGTTGAAGGTCCACGAAGCGCCGGACCAAACAGTTTTGTCAAAATGGCGGCTGATGTCTGTCCGGATCACGCCGGGGTGCACGCCATACGCCGTTACACCTTGTATGTTGTGTTCCTAGACATTTCAGAAATAGGCGTTAGGTACCATTCTACAAATTCTATTATATTCATACAAATACAATCATTACTTCTAAAAGTTTTAATTAAATAATAATGGTACTACAGGTCGCGTCATATAAAAAGAACGCTGGAAGAAAGTAGAGTAGTGTTCTCGCATGTGTACACTTGCGTACAAAAGTACTAGGCCTATTGTTTTAAATAATGATTAATTAGCCTTTTGCTCGCAGCTTCGTATATTAGTTATTACTCATACCGCGCCTCATACCACCAAATAGACCGATAAATCGCCTACTGCGCAGCCCACCAGCGTTCTTTTTACATGACGCGACCTATGGTTTGGTCCATTTTCGTAATTGATTTTCGTAGTCAGCTACGAAAGAAGAATTATTTTTCATCGTTTCGTAATCTATTATCAAACAAGAATTTTGTTGCCGTTTTGGTAGCTGAGTTTCGTAGTCAGCTACGATAGAGGAATTTCAGTTCCCTTTTCGAACTCAATATACCTACTCTTTGTTGATTTTTAAAGACTTACGGCCTTACTTAAAAAACTTTTCAACCGTTAGTCACTGCTTAAGATGCTCTGCCATCTTCTCTCTGACGTGAAGTTGCACGTGCTAGATAAGGACAGATAAGTTTAAGCAGTGACTAAGAGAATCGAGATTATTTTAGGTAAGGCCGTTAGATAGTCAAAGGGTTGCCACATTTCGTGTTCTTATATTTTGAATATCTGTGATGAAAATGGTAATACCTTTAATATTTAAGTTTTATTTATACGGGAATACTCGCGTTTAATTAAATCGGATACTCCGACTATAGTTTCGATCACATCCGGTGACCGGAGTATCCGATTTAATTAAACGTGAGTATTCCCGTATAAATAAAACTAAAATGTGTCAAAACCACGTCAGTTTTCATAATACCTTTAATATTTAATGATGACAAAAAAATAGCCTAATATTATGTCCTTTTCACTACTTTTAGCTATCACAGTACTATCATCCTTGTAATCAAGGACGGCCATCACGCCGCTTTCTCGTGAATAGGCAGAGCGACGAATTTATTTATACTTGCATAAACGTATTTCAAAACGTATTCTATTTTCAACCAACTTCAAAAAAGGAGGTCCTTTTTTTTGTATGTATGTTACGCGAGAACTGATTTTGAAGAATCTCTTTGTATTTGGTAGGCAATACTTCAGAGGTGATCCCATATAAATTTTATCTAAATCAGTTCAGTAGTTTGGTTTTTAAATCAAAATTACTAGAAAATATGAAGATGTCTTCCAGGTATTCAGGATGTCAGGTATTCGAAGTTGAAGTCGGTTGTATTTTTTTTTAAAGCGTTTTATAGTTAAAAATTGTTTAGTACAAATTTCTTTCCAATTACGATTTGTGTTTGAAAAAAGAAGAAAAAACACTTTCTGAGTAATAAGGTTTGAAATATTTTTTTGTGTTTTATGCATTAACACGGTTCTTGGAGGATCTAGCTCTCTCTCTCTCTCTCTATAATCAAAGACACGGTTACTATCTTCATGATCGAAGCGAAGCGAAATTTTCTGAGTCTAAGGTAAGGGGGCATGTCGGCGTTTGTATGTATGTATGTATGTTTTCATGCAAACCAAACAAAGCGTATTATTTTTGAGTATACAAAAAACCAGCCGCAGACCCATACCTTTAGTTTTCGAGCGAGTGCCTTTGAAAACAAAACATTGGCAGCCTTGCTTCTGCAGTAGGCCGCATACGGGTCGTACGGAGACTTGTCGAAATTGATGTCATCTAATGGAAGCTCGTAATCTGCATAAAAGTCATAAAGTGACTAAGCATCATCTGATTTATTACTATTCGTTCACAGAAAAAATGAGAGGTGAAGCAATACAATACAATACAATACAATACAATATATCTTTATTGCACACCAGAAATATAGAACAACTTACAAATAATCAGGGTAGGTACATTATTTGGCAGTACAAGGGGCGGCCTTATCACCTTAAGCGATTTCTTCCAGGCAACCTTTGGATGGACTGGACTAAAGGAGGCAAATGCAATTTGGTCGGTGGTGTATATAATATATAAAACATAATAAATTAATATTGCAGACATATAAGTTAAAATACTTACAATAAAATAGTTATACCTACATAAATAATACTTACGATACATAACATATATATACCAATATAATATATATACATGTATAAATACAGACGTACCAATTAATTTATGGAAAAATAGTGTTTATAGAGAAGGTTATTAAAAATAGGAAGAGATTTAGCGTGTCTGACAGAAGAAGGGAGTGCATTCCACAGCAGGACAGCTTGAACAGTGAAGGACATGTTATTGGAAAGATTGGAGTGGGTGGAAGAAGGGATCTTAAGTTGGAGGGCGCGAGGGGTTCGTAGGGAACTGGAGTGCGGTTGGATGAACTCAAAGCGTTCCTCAACATTAATAACAACAACATTATTAACATTATTTCTCAATATTATGGGTCTGAGGCTGCATGCGGCTTGCGCACTGAGGTTTTGGACAAATAAATGTATTTAAAAATATCGTTTGTTTTTGTGAAATTTTGGTAATACTTTTTCTTAATCGATGTGTAACTAATTAATACGATAGGTATTAAATGTTTCAAAATAAAAATTTGAAAGAAATTTAAAATTGTGTTTTCGAGATGTTTTTGTATCGAGGGGAATAAAATTAAAATCGTGTATTGAATAACGATATTCCAAGGAAAACGTATTTCAGTACGGGAGCTGAATAATATATATAAAAAATAATTATGATATAGATTAAAAAAAATATATATAAATAAAATTCCAGAGCTCGACCAATCTTTATAGGCGTTCCGTGAACCGTTCCTTGGCCTTAAATTGCCTTAATTTGCGGGTTTTTCTTTTGAGATCGTTTATATAAAATCAAATTACGATATGATAAAGATTCATAAAAGAAATCGTATTCTTACGAGCGTGCAAATAAGATGACACGTTGACAATCCTTGAGGGTGTACTTCTAGCCATCACTGGGAGCAGTAGGAATGTCAGCAGTGCGTGTCCGAAATGGTTCGATCCGATGTGAGTTTCAAAGCCATCTTCAGTCTTCCCTTGAGGACACATCATCACTCCTGCATTGTTGACTAGAACGTTAACAGTTTTCTCGCCTGCCTGTATTCTGTCAGCAAACTCTTTGATAGATTTAAAGCTACACAAGTCTAAATTCTCAATTATTAGAGTTCCTCTGCCTTGTAGAGACTCCGTTTTTTTCTCTATATCTGTTTTGGCCGTATCGGCTTTAATGAGACTTCGACACGCCATTATTACTCGAGCACCTGAAATAAAATTAATGCGTCTGCAATAAGCAGCAATAAGTAGGTTCTGCAGGCATTGGAATACTAGCAGACAACCGAATAAAAAGATGAAAACTGCCTCATAGGTAGATTTACTTTCATTTTTGTAAATCGTAGCAGGAATTTATATGTAGTTGACCTTGCCTTTTGCATAAAGAAGTTATTAAACCAGTTTTTGAGGTGACTACTTAGGTATTTTTTCGTACCTACATTTTTTGTAGAGCTATAAGGACCGGAGGAATATTTAATAAATAGGTCGGTTAGAGAGACAAGCATAAATAAGCCCTGTGGGGAGCGACTTCAGCGTAGCAATAGAAGACAAGATAATTTTGATAAGTACAGAAAATTTACGGGACATTTACCGTGATTATGTAGACAACAACAATAGTGATAGTTTAACGGTGTTTTAAAATAATTTAGTAGAAAATAAGTAATAGTACCATATAAGCTAAAAATATAATTTTGGCGGGAACACAGAAAAATCATGTCGTTGTATTCTATTATTTTCTTAAACTAGTGTTTTTTCGCGAATTAGTAATGTTTAAAAATGGTGGTGTTCTATTCATTTATTTATTTATTTATTTATTTATTTAGGAATGACAAACAGCTGTACATTAAATATGCAATAAAAAGAATAGGTTAACTAAGCTTAGTAAATGCACAACCAACCACATCATCCACAGATTACTAAATACATGTTAAAAAATTTGATCAAGCTGCTAAGAAGACACTGTTTTGAAGCTAAGATTTAAACATACAGAAATATTATTATTATACCAACTTGCTGACAGCTATATAAATACAGATAGTTATCAAGATATAAAAGAAAAAGAAAAATAGTAGTTAGAGGTTTAGAAGAGCTTTTTTTACATTGCTTTTAAAAGTGGATGCGGGTAAGGCTATAATATCAAGCTCAGTGAATCGCTCGTTGTATGTGCGCGTCATGCGGTACATTGGTGAGCGCTCGCCGGAGTTCGTGCGACAGGCCGACGAGGCAAACAGACGGCGCGCACACACCGCGCGGCGATGCACTGACCTTGGTACGGAGTAACACAACTTATTGTTAAGATCATTACAATCAAATTTGTTATGACAAATTCCATGAAGTGTCATTGCTTCCAAATAAATTCGTCTAGTTTTAAGTGTAAGGATCATATACTTTTCTAAAAGTTTATCGTAAGATAAGTATGAGCGAAAGCACCTATAATTAACGGCCTGTAGGTATTTTTTTTGCACTCTTTCCAAAAGATCAACATATTTGTTATAATATGGGTTCCAAATACAAGTAGCGTAGGTATTCTAGTTGTGGTCGAATGAGGGAAGTGTACAGATGTAAATATGTAGCCGAACGGGTAAAGTCAGTAGAGGCTCTCATGACGAAACCAAACATCTGGAACGCTTTACTTATAATTTTCTCAACGTGTAGGTTCAGGTGAAGTTTGCAGTCAAGAAAAATACCAAGATCTTTAGTTTGATTTACTCTGGTTAGCGAATGATTAGACAGGGAATAGTTATGAATTCATTGAGTGTTGAATTAAATGCACGAGTGTGGGCAAGTAATATAATGTGGTGCAACATGTATTTTCGTGTTGTGTTCAAAGCTCCGTAGAAGCTCATACTTAGTAAAGTCGCCACAACTTTACTAGGGCATGACTTGAACTCGACTATGACTAATTTCGTGTGACTGACTGTGACTCATGACATATTTGACTTGATTTAAATAAAAATACTTGAAAATTTATAAACTTGACACTGGCAGAATGCACAACGTGCGATGCCAATAAATAAATAAATAAAAACTAAAAATATGCTAAATAGCACGTCTCACCTCTTGTATAAAAATCCTGGGCAGTTTCCTTGCCAATACCGGTATTACAGCCGGTTACTATTGCAGTACATCCTTCCAGCCTTTTCTTACTTGTGCACCAACCACTTATATAATCCATGCTTCTTCACAGATCACAGATTATCAAAGTTCAGGAAAAACAAAACAGAACTTTGTCGGCTCCCAATTTTTTTGTTTTTCACTATAGCGCGTTGACCCGAGCGAGCAAAGCAACCAGACTGATCAGTGTCAACAAAAGCGAGAGCTTATGACGTAATCTCATTATACGTTGCGTAACTGGCGAGTACGCATACTCACATATATGTGACCCTGCGAGCCGTTTTGAGCGGTCAGAGAATACCTAAAGTTTAATATAAAGTTAATTACCTACTTATTTATTATGTTGATACTTCTGGCACAGAAGAAATGATAGTACTTCGCTTATGGTTGCGTGACTTACAAGAGCTGATCCAGTTTTTAAGGATATAGTCGAGTCGAGGTCTTGTTAGGTCAGGCTCCAATTCGATTACAACTAGAAAAAAAAACAGTAGTCGACCTACACCCAGCCAGTCATGACCGCCATGACCCCTCCCCCCCTGGATCCGCCCTTGGTGAGTTATGTTGCCGTTGGAAATACATACCTACATCCAGCGACAGTGATAATGGAATGGACGGGCCCAGCGCTTGCAAATCGTTCACCAACACAATCAACCATACCTAGCTAAAAGTATGCATATTACATTAACTCTGACACTAGGGCTGGCCACTCAGCCTATACGAACTTACTTACTTACTTATTTGCCAGAAAATAGAGATAGCGAATCTAATTACTGCATGACAAAAAGGGAAACACATGTTAAGTACATGTGTTAGAAGTTTGTATTGTCGTATCGTACGGCTCGCATGTCGCAAAGGCAGAGTACCTATGACTGAAGCGAGTGGAAAGCCGGCGCTCAACATTTAGTCTTCAAAATCCGTGCGCTTATTTCCCGTCCATTCATGTTATCATTGTCGATGGTATTTTTTTATTTTTTTTAATATCCTTTTTGGACCTTTTGAAATCGGTTGAAAATTAAGCCGTTATGAGATTGACGAAGACAATTTTATAAAAGGACAAATTCAAACTAGAATGTAAATATTATTTAAATTTTGTTTTTTTGATGATAATATAAAGGCATGTGACATCTTGGCCTAGTTCATACAAGGAGGTATGGGAAATTTGTACCACTACATGTGTGTGGGAAATGCCTTTAGATGGTTCCGTGTTAGGTAACTGTTGCAATTTAATAGCTATATACCTACAAGAACATGTTTTTAAAACCTGAATGTATGTGTGTAGCATTAAAACGTTGAACAGGTAGAATATTGTGGTACCTAGGTACTTAGTTTACCTGCTGTCATAAAATTAATGCATGAGTAAGTAGGTATGCCTCAAGCCGCCTTTCAACCGTGGGGAATATGGCAACACCCTCTTTTGGGAGGCCTACGTCCAGCAGTGGACGTCTTATGGCCGACGACGAGAAGTAGGTATGACAAATAAAATGTAATTAGGTATACCTAACATGGTGTGCATTAAGTAGGCCAGCTTTATATTTAGGTAAGTAAGTAGGTATGTAGGTCGTTAGTATTTTAATCAAACTAAACAAATAAGTAGGTAGGCACTTCTAAACACATATACCTAAGTTTTGCTTATTACCTAACCTTTTTTTCTGTTTTTTTTTCATTTTTTATATAAATGGAATAAATGCACTTCGACAAGACAGACTTTAAACACTTCGAAACGCATCACGTGTGTGGGTAATTCAAATCTTCGCTTTGCTGGCCCAGCAGCACGAGTACCATTGTTGACTATCGTCATATTTGACATTTAAATCGTGTATTTGACATATAAATCGGTATAATTCGATAAAAATCGGTATAGGTTTCTCAAATTCGTCTAAGTAAATCTGCTATACCGACACGTCAAATTTAGTGGTATTGTATATAATGTATGTTATCATTTGCCCCTCGCAAAATCAAATTTATTTACTCAAATTACTATATTTAAAGCCCAAAAATACAACATGTTACAGAAGAACATCCGTCTTAGTAACTTTTGTGGATGAAAACACGATTGATTATACTTTCCTCGATAGAAAAAAATACCGAAACAGTGTCTATTTTTAAACCATTTTCAGTTTTATGTCCTAATTACAGCACATAGTCACATTAAAAAAATATGTATGATAAGTTAATAGTATTTTGGAGAGCATGCTGTGGTTCAAAAGTTATTATTTTCTATACTTTTCAAGTAATCTGAGAAAATCTTCAAAAATCGTAGTTTGACACGCACGGATCTGCGTAACCGCCATATTTTTGCTCCGCTAAATGTGACCCGACCTGATACAGCTTTAGAATAATTATTGATCTCATTAAATAATGTGCTTGAAACGTGGAATACCGCCTTAACAACTTTTCGTACAGGATCAACTGTGAAATCGTGAAATAAATAAGTACTTACTTAAGATAAAATAATACTTGAGTATAATGATAGTTACATATACATACATCCGATCTGATTCAATTCAATTTATTCATGTAAAATGCAGCTTACAGGTTTATTCCTATGCGTTACATTTTTTATATTATATTAAGTATATTATAATTATTATTATACTGGATGTGCCATTAACGAGGCCAGAAAGTGTACAAAAAAAAAAAAAACTTAAATTTTAAGTCTTTTTATTGTTCTTGAAGTACTAGTCATTTAGATACGTACGTAGTAGTTATTTCGCTATTTTGTACACTTTCTGGCCTCGTTAATGGCACATCCAGTATAATAATATATTTGTATCATCACGATCAGTCTTTATTAAATAATTTAAAAATAATTTAAATATTTAGGTCATTTGTTGACGGAACGGCTGCAAGATGATGCCGACATTGAACGAGAGCGAAGGGCCCTCGCCATCAGAAGTAACATGCTTGCTCGTCGGTTTGCGAAATGCAGTATGGACGTAAAAATTACTCTCTTTAAAGCGTATTGCCTATGCATGTATACGTGTCAGCTGTGGACAACGTTCACGCGGAAAGCGATAAACACCATAAGAGTTCAGTATAATGACGCATTCAGGACTCTTATGAGGTTACCGCGGTACTGTAGTGCGTCAAGTATGTTCGCTGAGGCGGGGGTCCCTGACTTTTTTGCCGTAATACGTTCAAGAGTAGCCTCGTTCTGGCATCGCTTGCGCTGCTCCGGTAACAAAACTCTCGTGGCTATTTCTGATGATATGGGGGGTCCAATGTTTAGGCACTGGGTCTCTGTTCACATGGACAAGAACAAAAAATGACCTAGCACTATTGTGCATCATCCGTATTTTTATTTTTTGACAAACACCCCTTTACAGTGTGAATTTTTAAGAATTTGTAATTTATGGGTACAATGCCTGAAATAAAACTTTTTATTATTAAACTTTTATTATTATAAAATACATTCTTAAATAGATAACTATTTAATCGAAGCTGAAAACCAAACTACAGTTCATAAAACTCGAGGCCGAGCATTTTCATGGTGCTGTCCCAAAGGCGTTCGATGTTTTTATCGTTACGGCAAAAAGAAGAGGGAGGGCAGGGTGCGCAGTCACTGAAACAGAACGCCTACATGAGGCCACCGATCTTTGTATTTATAATTCTAAGTGATAATAGATACGATACGACGAGTGGTAATAACATAGAATGTTTATATGTACAGCTATACCTATATAGTTTTAATAAATAAATAAATAAAGAATAAATAAATTAGAAACGTAACGTTTCACTGTTTTAAGCAAAGAAATATTTTTCTGGTTTTAAGCCTGTCGTGCGTGACCTCACTTGACTCCATGTTGCCAACAGCGTAGGGCCTGAAGTCGCAATTTTTCACTGCACAAGTAGCCTAAAGTAGCCGACTTTCAGCATTTACCAAAAATAGCCTAAAGTAGCCTGCACAAGCGCGTAAATGTTTATAAATTTAAAAAATAATTAATATCAGCTTATTTATTTGTAACCTTACCCAAAAAATACGAATAAATGGCTTGTCCCTTAAAGTAGCCTCAAAGGCTACTAGTCTCCTTTCGATTTATTCAGATTTTCGCCAATTGTCGTCCTGATTAGCTTCATTATCAGCCAGAAGGCATCCACTACTGGACGAAGGCCTCTCCCTTAATAGGGAGGAGTTGCCATAATCCCCACGCTCGGCAGGCGGCTTGGGGATCGCAGTGTGTTACCACCGTTAACTAAAAGGACGCTGCTGCCCGTCCTCCGGTGGTGCTGGATTGCAGTTTAACGGCATGCCCAGGTCACTGCCCAGGTCCTGATTAGCTTAAATGGTGATAAATCGCCTACGTCAACGGCACGTTGCCGGCCGTAACGTTACCGACCGTGACCCTTACGTTGATACGGCTTGACTCGGCCTCAACGGAAGATCAGCGCTGTTTGATTGATTTCTAACAGCACTATGCTAAGTTGAAGCCTTTTTTGTGACATCATCCCAGGATTGTCAATAAATTTTAGTTATATTACCTCACTGGTGTTACAAAAGAAATTGTATTTCTTTCTTTCTTTATACGTAGTACTCACTATTATTTATCTCTGTGGTAGGTATATAGTTACCTCGCCATCAATAATCATCATCCCGCCTTACATAACCCTCTCTCAATGCCACTCTCTCCGATCTTCGAATTTTCACTTTCCCATACTTCCCAGTCACTCGTCACTCACATCGAATCCTCAGGGCTCGATGGATGGCACATTCAGGGCGTGCTATCCTACGCTACGTTTGCCAGGCTGCGGTATCTACTCTAAGACGCATCCACCCTTAGGGAAATTGCTTCTCGTAGAAGATCCGTCAACGGTTATCGGCTCTGCGATAGGCATTGCTCTGTATATTAAATACGTTCATGACCTATCCTACGACGCTGGCTGAAATTTCATTCAGACAATACATGCTGACGACAAATAAAGTGGGTCAAAACAGAGATGGAATTTTATACGAAAGTCTTCATAGTGTACCAAGTCGCAGCCAACCGCTTCTTTATACAATGTGTAACAAAAAGGTTAAACAATACTAAAGGGTATGTATGTACACATCATTCTGAACAACTTTTACTACGCCGCCAACACAAAAATCGCGAAAAAAAAAACAGCTGTCCCATACATTTTGTCCATGGCCAATGAACCTTTTGTATGAAACACCCTCGCATTCGCGATTCCAAAGTTAAGCACCCTTCAAATATTGATGAACCTTTTTTTGTCATATAATACCTAACCTAAATACTAACGAATAATACAGGCCCGACTGCCCCTCGCAGTTCTCGTCGACGGCACAGTAGATGGAGGTCTGCGCGCCACACCGCGCGGTCTTCCACATCCACTGCAGCAGGCGCAGCCTGAAGCCCCAGCTTATAAACCACCAGAAATGTCTGTCGATCTCCGTGTAAACTATGCCTGGGTGTAAGCTGTATGTTGTCACGTTTTTTATGTTACGTTCCTGGAACAAAAAACAATGTGGCGCTAGCGTCTTTTTTTTACGCAATGGACGCAATGGAATTTTACGAGACGAGTGAGACGTACACCTGCAGGGCTAACATGCGCATCGCGAGAAAAAATTCTCGATTCTTAAAAACAGGACAAGGCTACGAATCTGTATAATTTTGTCTCGTTTTCGCACGACATAAAGACACGACAAAATTTTCTCGCGGTGCGCATGTTAGCCCTGCTGAGCGCCTAACATGCGCACCGCGAGAAAATTTTCTCGATTCTACAAAACAGGACAAGGCTACGAATCTGTATAAGTTTGTCTCGTTTTCGCACGACTAAAGACACGACAAAATTTTCTCGCGGTGCGCATGTTAGCCCTGCTGGTGCAAGAAAGAGTACGGAGTTATATACGGAAAATATTCAATTTAGAAAAGATTCCAGAGTGTGGAAAGAATCTTGAGTTGAGAGAAATATATATAAGTATTCACAACACAATAACTAAAAAAATATATGAGCCGGCTAATTGAAATGACAACAAATAAGTAGAGAAAATAGTAGAGCTACCAGAGACAAATACTTACATAATGAAATGAAATATATCTATATTATGCTACGGCTTCACCTGCGTGACGCTTTACGTTCAGTTATTGGAATAATTTACGTGCAATAAATGATGCATTATATATGATGCATAAACAATGCGTTACATGGGCGGCCAGACTATCTATCATTTGACTTTGAATATCGCCTAACGTCTAATGACATTAATAATAATGCTACTAGCCCATTAGCGTGCTAACACCCGGCCATATCTGCGTACTGTATCAAATTCCGCGCTAAATAATGGCATTACACACAGGTGAAACCCTATATAGCATTAGGAACCTAAACAAACACACACAGAGTAATAGAAGCAGAGATGTGATCAAAGGATTTTTCATTAGAAAGACACGTTGGCGGACGTTAGCAGACTGAGCAAATAAGTATGACGTCACACACTCCGTCCGTCCGCGGCTGCAAGTCGCTCATCGCAACTCCTTATCCTCCATGCAAATACACATTACAAAACACTGGTAGATCGATGTTACCCGCAGAAGTTACAAACTGTCAGCTTAAATAATTTATATTATAAGTGTGCAGTTCATTTGTGTTGTAGTTACTAGGACTATGTTCTAAGGACTTACTTGTAATTTACGTCCTAAAGCTATGGCAAACATGATGTTTGCTATTTTACTTCTTGAATATGCATCCAAAGGCACATAAGGAGTTTTCGAATAGTTGAAGTCGTCGAAGTCGATCTTATGAACTGTAAAAAAAGTATGCTGTAGGTACTAAGAAAATAACATTTTAATGAATATAAATTAAAATAAATTAACATTAGTAAGAATTTTCAGTAATTGCAAGCAAATTAACCGCCAATTCGTTGTGCCATCGGTACATAAAAGTAGGACGAATAGTAACACTTTTACATTAAATTTATATAGGTTTAGGACATTTCCCCTAAGCATGTGGCCTAGTGATACAAACTTCCCGTACTTCCATACTACTACTACCCGGGCCTCAAGGCCACATCTTCATCACCTTCAGCATTTGACTATACAACGTGTAAAAAAGGTTCAACAATACGAAAGGGTATGTATACACTCATCCCAAGCTGAAGCCCAAGCGCTCAGCGGGACCGGACGGTTTACCGTCTTTTGTCATAAAAGATTCTCGCATGGTTCTAGAGAAGCCTCTGCATCACATTTACAACTTGTGCTTAGAAGCTTCTCATTTTCCAGAATTTTGGAAAGTAACAAGGGTGATTCCGATTCCAAAGGGTGACTCTGGCTCTGAAGTGAGTGGGTATAGGCCCGTGGCTATCCTATCGACACCAGCGAAAGTCTTCGAGTCGGCTGTGCAGAATAGCATACAGCGTCAAGTGTCCGCGCAGCTCTCGGACGCCCAGCACGGGTTCAGGCCTGCACGCAGTACCACCAGTAATATGCTCAATGCGATGACATACGTCACCCCTTACGTAGACGCGGGGCTGCAGGTCGATGCCGCCTATTTTGACTATAGAAAGGCGTTCGACTTGGTCGACAATGATATACTGTTGGCAAAGTTGGCGGCTGTCGGATGCACCAATAAACTACTAATTTTTTTTGCCAGTTATATGAGGGACAGGAAACAGTACGTGGAATACGCTGGGTGCAAATCTGAACCTTATTTCACAAGAACGGGTGTCAGCCAAGGATCGAACATGGGCCCGCTGGAATTTATTATCATGATAAATGATCTGCCGGACGTTGTTAGGGAATCTAGGTGTTTATTGTTCGCAGACGACCTAAAGTTGCTCTTAGCGATTAATGATACAGATGATTGCCAGCGATTGCAGGAGGACGTCGACAGAGTTGTCGAGTGGAGTCACAGAAATAAACTTCAGTTTAATGTCACGAAATGTTCGATTATGTCCATTAGTAGATCACAAACTCCGCTCCACTACGACTATAACATTGATGGCGATCTCCTTACGCGGGTGGGGGCAGTCAAAGATCTTGGAGTAAATATTAATAAAGATCTGACGTTTAGAGATCATGTCGTAAAAGTCTGCAAAAAAGCTTATAGGTCTTTAGGTTTTGTATTGCGTCGGGCTACTGGATTTAAAAATTTAAAAGCAATATCGGCTTTGTATGATGCTCTGGTCCGTAGCCAGTTGAAGTGTAATTCCGCCGTGTGGGCTCCACACGAGGTTAAGTACACTCTAATGCTGGAGAAAATACAAAATAAATTCACCAGGTTCATGTATTTACGATTATACGGCGTATACCCTTTCTATCCTCTAATGTATCTTATGTATCCGACTCTGTTCGTTCTGGGTATGGTCGGATACCATAAACTGGAGGTGAGAAGGGATTGGGCGCTCGCATATTATATGATGCGAGTATTCAGAGGCGTTTTGTCGAATCCGGACATACTGTCGGAGATGAGGTTGTGCGTGTCGGACGGGTACGTGACACGCCGCCGGCGGCCGCGTTTGTTCTCCGTGCCTCGCGCTAGGACCAACTTGCTTGCTAAGACACCACTAGTTCGAATGTTGCAGGCACTGAATCGAGTAGCAGAGAAAATTGATTTGTTTATCTGTTCAGTCACAGATTTTCAAAAAAATTTATTATTTGACAGTTGTTATTGTAAAGATTAAATTAATTAATTTATTTTATTGACTTTGAATTGTTAACTGACTAATTTCTAATAATGTGTACTTGTGAAATATTGACTAATTTCTAATAATAATTATTGTTATTATTCTTAAAATGTTGACTTGTGAAATATTGACTAATTATTCTTATTATTGTTACTATTCTTAAAATGTTGACTTGTGAAATATTGACTAATTTCTAATTATTATTATTGTTATTATTCTGAAAATGTGTACTGGTGAAATATTAACTAATTTCTAATAATAATTATTGTTATTATTCTTAAAATGTTGACTTGTGAAATATTGACTAATTATTCTTATTATTGTTACTATTCTTAAAATGTTGACTTGTGTAATATTGACTAATTTCTAATTATTATTATTGTTATTATTCTGAAAATGTGTACTGGTGAAATATTGACTAATTTCTAATTATAATTATTGTTATTATTCTTAAAATATTGACTAATTATTCTTATTATTGTTACTATTCTTAAAATGTTGACTTGTGAAATATTGACTAATTTCTAATTATTATTATTGTTCTTATTCTTAAATTGTTAACTTGCACTATTGAATTGGATATATCCTGTAATAATAGTTGTAAATTGAATAAATAAATAAATAAATCATTATGAACAACTTTTACTATGGGGCCAACCCTGAAATCGCGAAAAAAAACAGCTGTTCCATATAAAAAGTTCCTTGACCTTGGACAAAATGTATGGAACAGCTGTTTTTTTTCCGCGATTTCTGGGTTCGCCCCATAGTAAAAGTTGTTCACAATGATGAGTATATACAATTATACATACCCTTTCGTATTGTTGAACCTTTTTGTTACACATTGTATTTGCTAGTAGTGAAGTGATAAATACATACTATCGCATCGAAAGAACTTACAGTAATGAATAGCAGAAGAAACAAAGATTATTCTCGAGGGGCCGCTTTCTATCAAACTCGGCAAAAGCAGCATTGTCAATAAAGCATGTCCCAAGTGATTCGAGCCCATGTGCGTCTCAAATCCATCCTCTGTCTTGCTTTCAGGACAGCACATCACTCCTGCGTTGTTTATAAGAATCTGTAAGCGTTTTTCGTTGGCTAAAACTGTCTTTGCGAACTTTCGAACTGATATGAAACTGCACAAATCGAGTTCTTCTACGACTAACGTGCCGTTTTGTTTGCCCGACGCCTGGTCTTCAATATCGTTTTTGGCTGCATTAGCTTTAGCTAAGTTTCGGCAAGCCATGATGACACGCGCCCCTGAAAATTAAATGTTGTCACACAAAATTAGATGCAGGCAAGGAGGTTTATAGTTTGCTTTAAGATGCAGGAGCAAGGCCGTAGGAGCAAGGGGGGTTGTACCAAAAAATCCCATCGCCAACCCACCGTTTTATACATAACCATTACATAACTACTTACGTATAGATCGTCGTCGTCATAAAGTTGTTACTTATTGTCTCTGGTCCAGAGCTCGTTCAGAGACCTACCCCCCCGAAATGTATTCCTGGCTACGGCCTTGTGCAGGGAAGAGCAAGATCCTCCAAGGATGCAGGCGAGACTTTGATTATGTGAGTCCGATCCTCCAAGAGGCAAGATAAATTTTGTAATATAAATAATAATAAATAATATAAATAGGTAGGTACCTATTTATATGACTATAAGTTGTGTAAGCCTTGTGTTCAAAATCTAACGAGGATGATGTAAATGTAAATTAATCGCATTTTTTGTCTGCAAAATCTGCAAAATACTTTATCCAATTATATTAATAACTGCGATAAAAATACGATTAGGTACGTCGATAACTTTTAAAGTAATTTTTTACCCGACTAACGATCCTATTAATTTATAAGTGCATATTTCATACAGAAACGCTTATTTTAATTTCTGTGAGCTTAATAAAAATGTGGAATTCTAAAAACATTGTCACTGCAGAGGCGAGAGATGTGCGTAAAATGTATGTCAACAGTTAGGTACCAGCGACACGGTGATAATGGAATGGACAGGCCCAGCGCTTACAAATCGATCAAAATTTAAAAGACAACACAATCAAGCATACTTAGCTAAACGTATGCATAGGTATTACATTTGCCGGAAAATAGAGATTGAGAATCTAAAACTGCATGACAAAAAGAAAACACATGTACATGTATTAGAAGTTTGTATTGTCGTATCGTACGGTTCGCATGTCGCAAAGGCAGAGTATGACTGAAGCGAGTGGAGAGCAGGCGCGCAACATATAGTCTACAAAATCCGTGCGCTTATTTCAATTCATCTTATCATTCGTCGCTGACAGTTATCTAATTTTTTTACAGACGGTAAAAAAAGGTCACGGCGTATGTCTGTAGACCTATGTGGTCTAGACTTTAAGTAGTTACCGAAGATATCGTTACCTCTACTGAAGAGGTCTGCAGTGGTTTCCCTCCCGATGCCTCCGTTGGCGCCGGTCACCACAGCGGTGACACCGTCTAGCCTGCGTTGGCTCTGGCACCATCCACTTAAGTAGTCCATCTCTTTTTATTGTAATCTCTACAAGCAAATTATATAAAGCTTACATGGGTTACTCGGAACGGTGCGGTACTATGCCGAAACGAGCCCATTATACTGATCATTGAGAACAACTTTTACTACGGGGCCAAAACAGTAGAACTATTATTTATTCTGTGCCAAAAACTTGAAATTGCGACAAAAAAAAAACAGTTGTTTCCTGATTGTTCCAGAGAAAAATATCCTTTAGATTTTTGGCGGGAACGCGAAAAAACATGTCGCTGCATTGTATTATTTTCCAAAACTTGTGTTTTTCCGAGTGTTAATGCGGTGGGCTGGGCAAGTCATAAAAACGAATATAGTATTGCTGTCCTTAGATAACATGTCTAGTAAAAAAGTGACAGTAATATTTTAATAAGTTTAGACCTGCCAACTAAAGCCTTCAAAATTGACCATAATAACCAGGCAGGCTAATAAAACATTGGTGTCGATTCAGTTGCACCGCTCACTAAACTAAACTTAATTTGACAGGACGAAATTTGCGTGAGATATTTTTGCTCCGAGGCTGCGCTCATCTATGTTTCAAGCACATTTTTTACTGCGATCAATAATTATACTAAAGCTGAATGAGATAGGGCCACATTTAGCGGAGCAAAAATATGGCAGTTACGCAGATTCGTGCATGTCAAGAATCGATTTTAGTTTTTTACCCATTTTTAATTTATTAGAAGCATAATATAAATATTTTTTCAAAACTAAGAGCTACAAATCGTGACAAACTATATTATTTACAAGTGAGTAAATTTTCGGGCAAAATTTGTACAACTGTAATGATTAAAACTGTTGTAATGTGTAAAAATAGAGGTGTTTTGTAATTTTTTTTCTATATTTTTTTTTTAGAAAGATTACAAAAGAACATCACTTCTCACATATGATAGAAACAAATATATTTTTTGGGAATACACAAACTCATAAAAACCGTCAAAAAACTGCTATGACTGCACGTGATTTTTTTGTACAGGCCCCTTAAAAAGAAATAGGTAAGTAAGTACCTTGGTAATTTTGCTGGAAGTTGATAAGACACGTGTTATGCTCGATACAACGCTATGATGTGTGGCCGCTTAAATAGCAGAACAACTTTTTCACAACTGTTTTGTATTAGGCACGAGTAAAACCAACGTAACCAATGCGATGAATGTGCAGTCCAAGGGCAATACTTAATAGATACCTAGTGCATTCGCTTTTAGATGATTGCGGATGTTGAATGATAACTTCTCATTTTTGCTGTTTTAGGTTTTCGTCTAAAAGAAGAAACCTTTAAAAAATCACTGTCTTAATCACTTTATTTGTGAACCACTTAGTAAACTTAGATTATGATAGTGAACCAGCTGTTCATAGGACTAGGTAAGGTACTGTACAGTTCTTAGTGAAATCAATGGCGGATCCAGACGGGGAGTCATGGGGGTCATGACCCTCCCCTGGGATAGGTGTAGGTCGACTACTGATATAGGTTTCAAATGTAGTGGAATTGGAGCCCGAGTGCTAACAAGACCTCGATACGACTATGTGACTCTACAGCTAACCTAGCAGCAGCTTTTGATGTTAGCATCAAAACAATTTTGATCCATTTGTGACAAATAGGCAAGGTAAAAAAACTTGATAGATACTACCCCACGAACTTAACTATCGCCAGCGCAACGTACGCGTCGAGACCTGCCTCGCGCTGCTGCTACGGACAGTCTCCAAGCTGCAAGAGCTGGGGTTGGAAGCTCTCCCTCATCCGCAATACTCACCAGACCTTGCACCTACCGACTATTACTTTTTCCAAAATTTCATATAGCCGAGTCGAGGTCTAGTTAGCAGTCAGGCTCCAATTCTATTACAACTTTATGTCATAATTTCCCTCATAAATACAAATGATTCTCCAAACTGTCAATTACTTCCGCATAGAAGGCGCCAAATGTTTGCTCCAATCGATCTGTCAATCTGTATATTTTTGTTGTTTTCACTAATTATGGGACGCTGTGTAGCTATAGGACCTGGGTATGTCCTAAAACTGCATCCAGAACCACCGGAGGACATGCAGCAGCGTCCTCTTAGTTAACGGTGGTATTCTGCGATCCCCAAGCCGCCTGCCAAGCGTGGGAATTATGGCAACCCCTCCCTATTAAGGGGGAGGCCTTCGACCAGCAGTGGACGTCTTCTGGCTGATGAGTTAGTGAGCGAGAGTGATTGTAGCTATTGGCTGTAGAGAAATAGGTGTACACAAATACCCAAGTGATTTTTCTTTCCTTGCAGCTTTTTTTCAAAACCTCTTTCAACAATGCAATACTATGAAATACACCTCTAAACTAAAAAAAATACTTAAGGATCGACAAGTTGACGGCTCGAACTCATCGGTGGGCGCGGCTAAAAAGCATGCTCTCTTCATCAAACAAACTGTGGGAAAGGGAGAAAGAAAGATAAATGAGCGCGCAAATTTTTTTTGTCGACCTTTGGCTGCAGTAATGTGGTTGAATAAACTCTGAGTTAATTTATTCCAACTTAAGTTATTTGAAATGTTTATGGACTAAAATATGCCGCTTAATAAATTATTTTAGAGTTTTTGTATTCCTTATGTTATTTATTTACGTCCAATGTGGCGTTAAAATTGACCTAAAATACAAGATATTACCTGGCTCATAACTTTCATGTTTATTAACTTTTTACTTTCGTAATAATTTACAATCCTAGATAATGAAGAGATTAATCGATATAATACTTAGTCTTGGACCTACAAAATTACATAGTGGAGTAGTAATACTACCGCGTTTCTATGGAGAAGTGACCAACTTGTCTACTCTTAACAAAGCTAAACCAAATCATAGAAATTCAAAATGGCAATAATCCGTTTTTTAATAAACACACAGCGCCCTCTGCCTGAAAAGCTTTTGATAATCTTCCCCATAGAGCCCTACCGAGAGTCACAATCTCCTAGTGAAAACAGTCAAAAAACGTCAGAGTGCCGTTGTACATATCTATACGTGCATTATATGGTTCACAATTGTTCGAATTTAGATGTTATGTCGCTTGTATAGTGTTCAATGTATGCTTGGGCGCTTGTGTCTTATCGTAGTTCATGTCGTTCAAAAAGTCGGCGCAATGCCACAGAATAAATAATAGTAATTACTGCAATGCGTAGCGTGCGCCGAGATTTAGCGCGGACATTTTGTTGCACGTTTGTGCCTCTATAGATATTAGCTCAATGCCTACCGCTATGATATTACTGATAATTTGCTGCTGATAATTGCTTTTGAATCTATGTGTTTTTCAAACAACTAGTCGTATACATAATGGTTCCCAAATACAAGAATAAAAAGGCACGTTTTAAAAGACTTAAGATTTATTTCTGCAAGGGATGAACAGTTGTGAACGGGTCGTTCTCAAGCCGGACAGCCTGCAGAGAGACGTCCCACAGCTTGGCTGCCAGCTCGTCGTCCAACGACTTCGCTGACGGCGACGCGACAGCACAGTCGCTGAAACAACCGGAAAAATATATTATTGCCGAGATTTGTCGGAAAAGCGAAAAAATATTGTCGCCTCATTGTAGTATTTTCCAAAACGAGTATTTTTTATGTGGTAAACTAATTCTAAGTTAATTTTTACGTTGTATTGAAATTAAAAACTTGAAATATTGAAATACTTGACCGGCAAATGAAGTTAGTGCGACGCCAAAATCCTCGTAGGAAGAGCTTAGAGCGTATTCCAACGGAAAAGCCATTGTCAATAATCTGCCTACTCTGTAAATTTTTGCGGGGGACGAGCTAAACACACATGGCATACTGTTTAGCATATGTCCATTTATTTACACTAATAAAACAAAATCCTGTTTGTATGAACACGCGCTAAAACAAAGTCAAGAAAACCCATGGGTATAATTATGGTCTCTGACTTTGACCATTATACCTTTTGTTTTGGCAGGGGGAACATGACGGAACGCTTTGTCTTTCCATCTCCGTTGGTATATGCTCCAGGAGGACGAAAGAACAAAAAAATATATCAACCTGTAGTAGAGGCCGGTCTCGTCAGCGCATTTCTCGTCTAGCGCGCAGTAGATCTGCGTCTGCGCACCCAGCTCGGGGTTCTTCATGAAGGGCCCCACGAAGAAGCCGATGAGAGCGCGCGCGCCGCGGAACAGAGTCTCGTCCATGTGTCGGCCCAGCTCCGTCTTTATGACGCCCGGGTGCAGGACGTATGTGTTCACGCCTTCTATGTTGTGCTCCTGTGGATAATTATTGTTAAATAATAATAAAAACACCGCGAGTAGTGTTTTGTGAACGTCCAGCACACCTCTCGACACCCTATTAAGCCATCCACGCCAATAATAATAAATATATTATAATAAATAAATAAATACTGGTGGACATTTTTTCACACAGCTCCATCTAGCCCCCTGCTGAGCAAAGCTTGTATTATGGAAAACAAATAGCCGATAGAATACCAATATGCTTTTTTTTTGTAAATGCATACTACAATGTTGCCCTCTGTCACCAATATACGGTAGATGGCGGGATGATAGAGAAGGACAGCATGCCGTTGACATACCCTTACATAGGGTCGTTATAAAGTACTACCTAATTTATTATTTATTTATTTATTATTATTTATTTATTATTATTATTAATTAAAACGGCAAATACACCACTTACATTAATTAATTAAAGCTACAATACAATTGAAAATATTAAGATTTCATTAAATTAAAATTACATTACGAGGGCGGCACTGAAAATTTCGGGAATCAAGGAAGTGACACAACATTACTATTTAAAAATATATTTATTGCTTTTCGAAGTATTCTCCGCGACATTTGACACATTTTGCCATACGATGGAACCAATCATTGAAGCAACCATTCCATTCGGAAGTTGGGGTCTCCAAAATGGCCGTTTTGTAGGCGTCCACAGCTTCTTCAGGTGATGAAAATCTCTGTCCAAGCAATTTATTCTTTATTTTAGGGAAAGTATAGAAATCATTAGGGCTTAGGTCGGGGCTGTACGGCGGATGGTCTAATAATTCTATGTTTTCTTGCTCTAAAAACTCTTTTGTTCTGTGCGCGGTGTGAGAACTCGCATTATCGTGATGGAGGATGATGCGGCGGTTGCAGTTCTCTTTACGGAGTTCAGAAACGACCTGTGGCAAACAAATGCTAGCATACCATTCTGCATTAACCGTTCTTTGTCCCTCAAGAGGAATAGTCGTAACATGGCCGGTTTTGGAGACAAACGTGGCCACCATTTTTTTTGCAACACTCCGTGAACGAACAATTTTTGTTGGCTTTAACTAATTTTCGAACACCCAAACTCGTGACTGGTTTTTTGTTTCGGGTTCGTACACGTATATCCAGGATTCGTCACCTGATACGATGTTGTATACAGCATTTGAAGATCCTGCGTGGAATCTTTCGAGAGTTCTGACGCACCAAGTAACGCGAGCCGCTTTTTGCTCTTCACAGAGCGAATGCGGTATCCATCGGGAAAACAACTTTTTTACACCTAATTGTTCATGCAAGATTATTTGTATTTGACTCATGCCAATGTCTAAAGTTGCCTGAATTTCGCGGTATGTCACATGTCGATCTTCCTCAATCAGCTTACGCACAGCATCAACGTTTTCTTGGGTGACTGCAGTTTTTGGACGACCTTGACGGGGATCATCACTGAGCTTGACACGTCCACGTTGAAATTCAGCAAACCAGCGATAAATTGTGGTTTTGGATGGGGTTTCATCACCAAATGCAGAAATCATCCGGTCAACACACTGTTTTTGTGTTAAACCACTTCGAAAGTCATAATAAATCATCGCTCTTGAAATTTCTCGAGTCAATTCCATTTTCTCAACGACTAAACAAGTTTGACAAAACCTTGTGACAAGACCGAGAATTTTTTTTTATATAAATAAATGGTATTCGATTTTAAAAACCAAGGAGTTTTCAATTAAAAAGATTTTAATATAACAGAAACAGTGGAAATATTCCATTCCCGATACTTTTAGTGCAGCCCTCGTATTAATTATTATAAATATACAAATATGTTATTAAAATGAAACATTTAGAATGTAGAAGTAATTATAAAGAACAAAATAAAAAATTAAAAACTACGTAAATAAATTCTATAAATTAAAATACTATAAATATGTATTATGTAAGTCCTGCATATGTGTAAATATGTGTTATTGTAGTTATAAAGGTTACCTTTATAACTAAAACTAGTATTTCGCGTGGGTGCGCGGGCCGCGAGCGGCCCGCGGGGGGGGTGTGTACCCACTTGGGTGTGACATAAAATTTAATCCAGTTGAAGAAAAAAAGGTAAAAAACCGAAGAGGGAGTATGGAAAAGGTAAAGAAATCAGATTCATTAGGATATAGGCTGATGATGATGATGAATTTAAAAATCCGTGAGGCGCTCTCCCTATTGCAGTAGGAGCGCATCTGGGAATGGTGGTTCAGTTGTGAAAAGGGTAAAGACTCGTTATTCATTAGAATAATAGAGGCTGATGATGATAATGATAAGTTTTTTCGCGTGGGTGGGAATCACGTGTAGCCACTTGAGGTTCAGTTGAGAAAAAAAGTTATAAAACGAAGAGGGAGTATGGAAAAGGTAAAGAAATCCGATACAGGACGATATATGGTTGATGATGATGATGAATTTAAAAATCTGTGAGGCGCTCTCCCTATTGTAGTATGAGTGCATCTGGGAATGGTTGTTCGGTCGTGAAAAAGGTAAAGTCTCGTTATTCATTAGAATAATAGAGGCTAATGATGATAAAATAAGTTTTTCGTGTGGGTGGGAAGCACGTGTAGCCACTTGCGGCCTTACTTAAAAAAACTTTTCAACCGTTAGTCACTGCTTAAGATGCTCTGCGATCTTCTCTCTGACGTGAAGTTGCACGTGCTAGAAAAGGACAGAGAAGTTTAAGCAGTGGCTAAGAGAATCGAGATTATTTTAGGTAAGGCCGTTGATGTTCAGTTGAGAAAAAATAGTTAAAAAACGCAGAGGAAGTATGAAAAAGGTAAAGAAATGCGATGCAGAACGATATATGGCCGATGATGATGATGGATTAAAAAATCCGTGAGCCGCTCTTCCCATTGCAGTTGCATTGCAGTTGAAACGCATCTGATAATGATAGTTCGGTCGTAAAGCGGGTAAAGTCTCATGATTCATTAGTAACATAAAAATTGTAAATGATGATGATGATGTTTTTTTCGCGTGGGTGGGAAGCGCGTGTAGCCACTTGAGGTTCAGTTGAAAAAAAAGTATTAAGTTTTTTTCACAGTCGCCATAGAGCATTAAAGTCGCGTGCGCGTTGGCTCGCGCTGCGCTTTGGTCTTTTTTTTTTTTCTTAGTCATTGGCATCGCACGTTGTGCATTCTGCCAGTGTCAAGCGCTTTGGTCTTGCTTATACTTGTAGTGTTTTTTAATATCTCTATGGGTCTTGCCATGAAACAGTGCTGCCGTGTTATATTTAGAAAAAAAATTGCTAGATTTTTGTAAAATAGTGCTAGGTGTTAATTGAATATGCAAAAAAAATTGTTAATATTGAGTTTTATCGTTGTCAAAATAACAAACGCAAAAAAATGTATGTATGAAATATTGCATTGTATTTTTAAGTAAATGTATACAATCAAATTAAAGCGATTCGAAAACTATTCTTATCATTCTCGTCTTCTACATTAGAAATGACGGAGAAAATTACCTACTGTGGTTTTTCAGTGGCAACCTTGATTGAGTTTTAATACTCTATATTATATATAAACTGATTTTTAAGGTCATATTCTATCTGATAAATGTATTCGGTTAAATCAATCTTTTGCACAAATTAAATTATCTAACAGATATGTAAACATATTTTTAATCACATGGAAAGTGTTGCCATTTCTCCAGCCTGTAAATTAGAAAAATACTAAAATATTAATTGAAAACAAAGCCAATTTTTTTCATATCGACTAACAAATTATTTAGCTAGTATTATTTAGCATTAACAATGCAAAACGGCAACACTGAATTGAATGTCTGATGTGCCTGCACGACATAGATAATTTTGTAAAGTAAAGCTGAAAAACGGATGTATGTGTCAGAGACAAACGGTGCTGCCATTCAGCCAGTGCATTCATTCTTATTATCCATATAATATAATGGTCTGCTACTGCAGCAACATTCAAGGTAACAATGATTTTAAAATGTTTATTCAAACACACTTGTGGAAAGCGTTGAAAAAACGCCAATGCACGGTTTCCACGCAATGTAAAAAATAGCGCCGTTGCGAAAGAGGCCATATGTATGCAGATTAGTGCCATTTGTTTCTCTACTCCAGTGGTATAAATATTTTAAACGCTGAATTAATTAAAACGGCAACACTGACTTCACACGACATAGACAAATTTTAATTTAAAAACAGATGTTTTTAGCTTAAAAATGCCGTGCTGCCATTCTGCCAGTGTATTCATTTTTATTATTCTTACTGTCTCTTACTGCAGCAACATTCAAGATAAGAATGATTTTATAGTGTTCGTACAAACACAGTTGTGGAAAGCGTTAAAAAAGTGCAAGGTTTGTTAAAAAACACGATGATAAAAAAAAGCGCCCTTGCGAAAGCGGCCGTATGTAGGCAGATTAGTGCCATTTGTTTCTCTCTGCATTGGTATTAAATAAAATTTTAAGCGCCGAATTGTCTCTGATTCAAAGGCGGGAAATCTGTATCTCCCTCCCGCCATTCTTAAACATTTCATAATAGCACATCACAAAATGAAGTTTATAAATTGCACTATTAATTTTTCAAATGTGTAGTACGTATATTTATTTTATTACATAATTATACAAATATATTTTGTGACCTCAGTGAGAGCTGGAATAATGTTGAATACTGTATAGATTCGTGTTTGTTAGTTTAAAAATGTTTCCTTTTTGTATATGATATTTTGCAATGATTATGGAGTCTAATTGGTTACACATTTTAAAGTCTATATATTGTTTTAATTATACAGTGTATCATCATCATCATTCCGTGGACGCGCGCGAGGGCGCGGGCGCGGACGTGGGCGCGGGCGCGGCCAGTGGCGGCGCCGCGGTGCGGGCGGTGCCGCAGACCCGAAACCTACGCCGCGGCAACCCGCCGCCGCTACTGGTGTAGCAGCGCCAGCACCACCGCCAGCACCGGCATGGCCTGGCCCAGCGCAGCAGGCTGCTGCGGCTGCTGCGCCCCCGGCCCCCAAGAAACCGTGTCCCACATCAAACGTAAGTAATTTATACGACATCGACAATTTTTTTTTAAGTTATATTGGTTTTATTGTACAATCATAATTGATAGACTATATATTCATATTTATAGCACATTCAATATTGATTTAATGATTATGGATTCAATAATTGAGCAGCTTTAATTGAAATGAAATGAATGAATTAATAGTTTATATTATAGCTTTATACAAACCGTGAAATGATAATTATAAATGGAAGCATTATTGAAATAACATGTTATACCTCACATCGCATCAGCCGGGAGATGTCCACTGCTGGACGAACGCCTTCCCCTTATTAGGGAGGGGTTGCCATAATCCCCACGCTTGGCAGGCGGCTTGGGGATCGCAGAATGCTCACTAACGTTAACCAAGAGGACGCTGCTGCCCGGCCTCCGGTGGTTCTGGATGCAGTTTCAGTACATACCCAGGTTTCAGATACCATGTAATTCTAATGGGCGTTCCACTGGCAATAGGTATCTTTTCTATTTGCTAACATAAATATTATAATTTACATTCTCTTATTTTTGTCCTACAGATCATTATAGAAGACACACAACAAACGGAGGTGGCGGCAGAAGACGAGGACGAGCTGTTGCTCGCCGCCGCCGCCGCCGTCGTCAGTTTATATTAATTTTTTTTATTTTTATTATTAGTTTTTAGTTTTTTTTTTATTATTAAAAATATATTCTTTTTACGATTGTTTAATTTGTAGTAATCCAACAATAGTAAACCTAGGGACAAAAAGTAAAGAATGTTTCAGATCTCATTTATATATACAACAAAAAATATAAGATCCGAGGCTTCTCCAGTTGCTCCCGTGGTGTGTAAACGATCTTACGTGTCGCTGCTGCGGGGAGAGTTTCCTTTTATTCCGTTTAGCGGGGCTTCAAGTAAGCACTGTAGGCATGTAAATTCTGTTCTTGATAGGAAAACTATTTTAAAAGTGAACCTAGATACATTATTAGATGTTACATTTCAGTCTGAAATGTAATCATCGTTTGCTGCAACCTATCAGGCAAAATGTTACACTGTAGTGTTATCTACGCAAGATATATTATAACAATTTGTAATTCTATTTCAAACATACATACAAACATTATCTTGGTAACATTTTTTTATATTTAATTAAAAGTTCAGTAAACCATTTAATTAAGTACCTACCATTTTTTTTTAAAGAAACCATTTTTTCTTATGAAACATTTTTTATTTTTTTTATTCATAAAGATGACAGTGAATACATAGAATACAAATAAAATCTTATCTCTACCTTATTGTTAAGTAATATCGTTACATGAAATCGTTTCTTGTGATCCATCCATAGAGTAATTATATAATGTAATCGGAAAGAATTCAGTGTAAATTAGTTTGAATCATCTCGAGGCCTAAACATATGCAAAGACGGAAGTCGCAAAAAAGAGTGGTCGTGGCGTCGCCGCTTTTGCGCATTATTATAAAATCAACCGCACCGCTCGCATAACGGGTGCACGTTCGTGTGTCTGTTGATATCGATCAATAATAGGAGCAGTTATAATTACGAGCGGCGGACTATGGTCACCCGTTTCGTACGTCTGCGTAAGTTTTAGTATACGCTCCGACAGTGGTAGACGCAAATGGTTATTACAATTATAATGGTTACTACGACTGCGCTTCACAGTTCTGTTGATGAGCTCTGGCGCTCGTTGGTAATGATTGGCCTGAGCTCTCGAATTGTTTTCCTTGTTGCCTCTGATGTAGAATACTTCTGACCTTGCGCAGCATTATCTGAAACAATTTTTCAACGTTTTGTGAACATCCCGTCATTACTATTTAATACTCGATAAATTTTTTGCTTTGCAATAAAGAAAAATTTACCAACATAATAATCTACACGCGGCGTCGAAGAAAAAAATAATGGAACCATTACTAATGAAATTAAGAAAACACTTTTGATTTCAATATTTTCGACATTCGGGTGGATTAGTCATAAGTTGTATTCGACTCCTGGCCTCCATGCGGCGGAACAGGCGGGTGGCCCGCCGCCTGCCACGCCGGCCGCCGGGAACGGGGAGCTCTGGCCCATCCGGCATGTCCCCATCCAGTGCAGCCCTGGGGAATGCCCCTTCGAGAAAAGCCCTTGATGAGGCCGTTCCTCCTCACTTTCCACTGTGCTCTCTGCTGGTCAGAGGGACGCGCGGAGAGTCCTCCGTGTACTGCGGCCGCTTCCTAAATCGCTGCAAGGCTAGAGAAGCGGGTATTCGAGGGTTTCGCAGTGTCACCACTGCGGTTACTAAGCTCCGCCATAACAAGGTGGGGTGTTTGCTAACCCTGCAATTAGTGAACTTAACAATAAATGTATTAAATCAATACTGTCTGTATGTCCGTCAAACTTATTATATATTTATGTCTTAGATCTTTTCATCAAATTATTAGGTAATCAGTTGACGGAGATACTACCAATTGAGATGGCAAGCCAAGATATGCCCTTCTACTGAAAATAAATATCGTTCAGTATGAGTAAGTTGTTCAGTTCATTCCGGGTAAGTTTGTTTGCTAAGCAGTGCTATCATACAAATAGGAATTTGTTTTAATAGTGTGAAAGTTTGCTTGGAAGTGTGCCATGCGTGTTTACCTCTTTCTCCGTAAAAAGTAGTAGCAAATGTTATTGACAGACTATTGTTAATGGTTTCTCCATATATAGGATAGGTTATATTTACCTATGCATCTGGCATGCAGCCGTGATGATATCTGCTGCTTGTTGCTGCTCCTACGCCTTCCATTTTCTGTAACATTACACATTTATTATCATTTTTTAAACTTATATGTAAGTGTATATACACCTACTACTACACAAGACCTATAAGATTATAAACATTTTTCTTTTTGAATGCTTACATTGGACACTTATAATACAGGGGCATTGTTCGCATGTGTATATAAAAATCAATTGATGTTCGTTAGTATTGCTAAAATTCGAGAATGACTGGATTGTTTTGGATGAAATTTTGTTTCTGGAGTGGGTCATAGTAACGAGGCCGAAGTCCGAGCTTTACGCGTATGAAATAGCGGGTATCGGCCAGTAAGTGCAGTATTTCAAGCAACAGGAGTTACTTAAAAAATCCGGACCTACATAATAGACACCTTACAGGCTAACATATATACCTACATATTATAAAAATAATCTTAACTAACACAATTTGGACTGAGATTTTCGTGACAGCGTCGCTTCCCAGTAGCGTCAGAAAACCAGCCCCTAAATGGGAATGCATGGGTTAATTATATCGCAGGGCGGTGTCCATTGTTTATTGTAGTGTTATTACTTACTGTAGTGCTCTCGGCATCTAACGTTATAGAAAGTCATAATATTATATTTCTTTGGTTCCGTACCGAGTATTCGACGGGACCCTATTACAATTTTTTTATGACCTGTTTATGCTTTTTATCTTCAGTATCATAATAAAGGTTAGGTATGGTGACATTTACCTATAGATTTGGCATGCAGTTGCGATTGCAGTCCCCCGCCCGGACGATGGTTCGTGTCGCGCACTCCGCAGCCCGCCTCAGCCTGTCGGGGCCCTCCCGCGCAGTCACCGGGGCGAGGCAGGTCTCGGCGGCCGGGGAGCGTCCCCCGCCCGGGCGATGGTTCGTGTCGCGCACTCCGCAGCCCGCCTCAGCCTGTCGGGGCCCTCCCGCGCAGTCACCGGGGCGAGGCAGGTCTCGGCGGCCGGGGAGCGTCACCCGCCCGGGCGATGGTTCGTGTCGCGCACTCCGCAGCCCGCCTCAGCCTGTCGGGGCCCTCCCGCGCAGTCACCGGGGCGAGGCAGGTCTCGGCGGCCGGGGAGCGTCCCCCGCCCGGGCGATGGTTCGTGTCGCGCACTCCGCAGCCCGCCTCGGCCTGTCGGGGCCCTCCCGCCCGAGGGGGCGGCGGGGGCGGCGGGGGCGCGCGCGGCCTGTACCCGGACACCGCCGGGGAGCTGGCTGGAGATCTTGTGAAATGCTTCCCACCTCTGCGGCTTCGGGTCTCTGTGGGTCACCATCATATTTATATATTTTGTGTTATTTAAAATATTAAGAGGAATAGAAAGAGTCTCGTGGCGATGGTATGTTTACTTATTTTGTTAAATATGAAAGTATCTATCGTCGTTCCGATGTACGACCGAGACTATTCTAACAATCGTACCTCCCGCCTGCTCCATTGGAGTGAAGTGATCTAAGCACGGTACCGTGGTGGTACTCTACCAATACATGCACGGTTACACATATGTTTCCGTGCGGTGATTTTAAAGTAGTGATACAGACGAATAAAAAAAGTTTAATATGTTTACTTACCTATACATTTGGTATGGTGATATTACAGCAGCTGCTTTATCTTTATCCGGTTTTCGTTTCTTTTCTTATTGAGATGAGGTGCATTTGAGGGTGTTATTCTGTAACATTTCGTATGTATTCTATTAAAACAGGATTATAAGCATTTCTCTATATAATTACCCAAAACTTTCAGAGCGCGTAGGTACTGTGCCATCGATCGTAGTTGCCATTTCTTGCGGTAATAGTTTTACTATTGAATCTACATGTTATATATCTATTTGACACTGCCTTTTCTAATAGTGAAGTCACTGCCCGACGGTGCCGGCAAGGCGATGGAAACCACCGGAAACTTTTAATCAGTTTCCTTCACTATATAATAACGTCTGCACAGCCGAACACGGATCGCACCGTAAATTAGATAATTAGTACAACACGAGTAGGTAGTTACACTGACTTGAATATCCGCGTACTCCCTTTAAGACACAGCCTGCGCTATTCAACGTAGGTCACCACGGAGCGGCCGTATAGCGAGCACATATGTCGTTTTCGTAGAGTAGAATTTGAATCCCTAGAAGTATTCCACGCTGCGAACGTTGTAAGTACCTATTTCGAGTCGCGGCGCGACGTGCGCTCGCGTCGCCAGCTGCGTGTACACTGATCGCAGCGCCGCGGCCCGCGCGGCGCGTGAGCCGAGCTCCGCGCCGGACTGCACTTGTTGATGTTGGGGTTCCGCGCGCTCAAATGCACGTAAACTTAAGGTTCCGCATAACATTATTAGTTGTAGTTTTTACGTTACTATTTATTAATTCGTTTTATTACTTATATAAGGTGACTGCGCTGTCGCAACGTCACAACTGACCTGTCAGTTTCCTTTGGATTCCTGTAGGTCCATGGTTCACACTCGCCCACCGTCGGGCTGAACCTAACCCGTCTGTGGTTCGCTCATTTGTCGCCGCGCAGCTCTGCATCATCCACCATCGCTTCTTGTCGGCTCGTATGTTTTTTCTGTAACGTAACACTCGAGTTTCTTAATATTTGACCGCCCAAGATTCGCAAGTAGGTAATATTATAACTTATTGAAGGATCGATGACGATATTCTTTGCATCATATCTATAGACAGGTAACCTTTAAAAAAAACAATAGACTTCAAACTATTATGGGACCACCTTTAGAGTAGGTATATATATATAGAGAAAAAAAGTGTTTTAGTTTAAGAATACCGTACCCGAATTCTGCTTAGCGGGACCTGTATTTTTATTAATAAACCTATGCAATCTGTTTGTCTGTCCAATCTAATTATGACTTTTATCTTCCGAGCCAGTCAATGCAGTCAAATCGTCATCATAGTATTTTTTTTTTATAAAACACAAGTTATATTTACCTAAACGTTTGCCAACAGCAACAACAGGGTTCCGCTACTGCTCTCTGCTGATCCGTTTCAGTTTATTTTCTTCCAAGATGTGGTAAACTCGTTCAAAATTTTCTGTAAAAGTACGTTTCTGTTAACTTGATTGTATTTTTATTCTAATGCAGCCGTCTTCCAGACCACCCGAGGGGTGCGGCTTCAGATCCGTTTTTTTTAACGTGGTTTCCCCAGTAGGCCTAGTCCACGTATTATAAATATTTTTTTATTATTTATACAATATAATACTCGTATTTATTTGTAATAGTGTGGTGATTTAAATTATACTTTTTACCAAACGTAAATAAATATAAATCATAAATAATAGAACGATTAAACAATGTAGGTACTCATTCAATAATAAAATGTTTATAGGTTGGCTTTAGTCTCATCGTAAGTTTGCAATTTGGTACACTTGCATGGGAGGGTTTTTTTTGTAACCTCTCTCTCCAGGGCATAAAATGCCGGTACTTTGTATGCGTGCTACACCGAAGGTTCAAAAGCCAAACCAACAGATAATGCAAAGAGTATTTTTACTATACATTAATTGTTTAATCGATTACATTGATAGAATGTAAATATAGGTATGTATTATTAAATTATACATTATACAATATTAGGAGTAAAGCGATTAATCAATGTAGGTACTCATTAATAAAATATTTATAGGTTGGCTTTAGACTCATTGTAAGTTTGCAATTTGGTACACTTGCATGGGAGGGTTTTTTTTGTAACCTCTCTCTCCAGGGCATAAAATGCCGGTACTTTGTATGCGTGCTACACAGAAGGTTCAAAAGCCAAACCAACAGATAATGCAAAGAGTATTTTTACTATACATTAATTGTTTAATCGATTACATTGATAGAATGTAAATATAGGTATGTATTATTAAATTATACATTATACAATATTAGGAGTAAAGCGATTAATCAATGTAGGTACTCATTAATAAAATATTTATAGGTTGGCTTTAGACTCATTGTAAGTTTGCAATTTGGTACACTTTCATGGGAGGGTTTTTTTTGTAACCTCTCTTTCCAGGGCATAAAATGCCGGTACTTTGTATGCGTGCTACACAGAAGATTCAAAAGCCAAACCAACAGATAATGCAAAGAGTATTTTTACTATACATTAATTGTTTAATCGATTACATTGATAGAATGTAAATATAGGTACTGTTACAATGATAGTTATTTTTTTTGTAATATTGTCTATTGATTTAGTGATTATTAATAAATTAAACACTATACAATATTAGGAGTAAAGCGATTAAACAATGTAGGTAAACTAATCAATAATAAAATGATAACAGGCCGGCTTTAGACTCATCGTAAGTTTGCATTTTGGCACATTTCCATGGGAGGGCTTTTATTTGAAACCTCTCTTTCCAGGGCATAAAATGCTGATACCTCGTATGCGTGCTACACCGAAGAGTCAAAAGCCAACCAGAAGAAAATGCAAAAAGTATTTAATTCATGATTCAATTGTTTAATCGATTACAATAATAGACACACTTGCTCAGATTATGTTGTAAAATATTCAAGCCATGGATAAACATAATATGCATAGTAGGTACTTAAATATTTATTTATTGCAACAACTCGGGTATTATTTTATTGATCGCCAAGGGATAACCATTAATAATGCGATCTGCGTGCAATAGTATTTTGATATTACGCCTTTCTCGCACGCGACCTAAGGCCACATACAACTGTCCATGGCTGAAAACGTCAGATCTGAGATCTAATCCCACGCGACCTATGGTCTGACCTTGACTTTTGTGTATAGTCATCGCATAACAGATTTGAAGCGGAAATTGACGCCGAGACATTTGCAATGGACTGTTTCGTTCCATTGGCGTTTTAAATATAATGCGGGGAATCAAATACTCTTCATGTCCACCAGCTTTTCGAACAGTAATCAAGCGCTGCGAAGTCGCTACTACGATTACTTTAGTGCCGTTAACTAATCCATCGGAAAAACTTAAATTCCTCATAATCATGCATACGCAGCCTTCTTTTAACTGGAGATCGAAATCTGGAACTCCGGGGGGTTGTAGTTTATTTAAAACGTCGGGTCCCAAGAATAACTGATCTGTGTTTTGATCTTTCTCTATTTTGTCGTACGAATAGAAATGCATAATATCACCAGGAACACGTTCTAATATTGTAGAATTAATTTGTCGAACGGCATCATTGCGTGTACACAGAATGGCTCTGTGAGTACAGACATCGGGTTCCTCTAGTACCAATCCAAACACAAAATCGATGAGTTCATTTACATCCGATACCAGATCTATCGACTCCAAAGAGACCAACTGTTGAACGTGGCCATTCATTTGCAACGGTATTGTGGGTAGTTTGTTTGAGCCCAATTTCAGCAAGAACTCTGCATACTCGGGATCGTCTATGCAGCGCTGAGAAGTCATGAGTGAAAATGTTTTTAATTTTCCCCAAATTGGTGACATTTTGACGGAACTGTTGTAGATGTCAGAATTTGATTTGGCATTTGGAACGACGGGCGGTATTTGTCGAAAATCGCCGGCAAATATGATAATTTTACCACCAAACATTTTACTCGAGCTCATCAAATCGCGCAACGATCTGTCCAAAAGGTGGATTAGAAACTTGTGCGCCATCGGTGCCTCGTCGTATATTATGACGTCAGCATGAAATATTAATTCAGCACGTTGGGTGTGATTTGTCATGTTCCAATAATCGCAATCGTCTAATACATTTAATGGCAACTTAAACATCGAATGCGCTGTAATGCCGCCTTCGTGGTTTTGAGCCGCGATCGCCGAACTCGCCGTGCACAAAACAATTCCATTCAAATTACCACGCACGTGAGCGGTGATCACATTCAAAAGTAACGTTTTACCTGTTCCTGCAGGACCGTCTACAAATATTGCGCATGTGTTCGATTCGCGGCACTGCTTGTCAACGCAAAGCTGTTCAATATAGTTGAATACGGCGCGTTGTTCCGACGACAGTTGCGGCAACCACTCGTTTACGAATGTTTTCTGTGTGGCCGCACTGTACTCGATGCGCTCTCTGCCCAGTTCGGTGGAATCGTCTTCAACTTCGGGAAGACCTTGTTGTTGGAGCGTCATGCCATGTTTCTGTAAAAGCCTTTTGATTAGTATTAAACACAAATTGTACGCTTTTTCCTCTTCGTTTGGCATTCTATGCAAAATATCTTCACTGAGTTGTTTTTTAAACTTTCCCCATAGTTCCCCGATGGGGGCACCTACAAATGCCAACATAACGAAGAACCTGCGCAACCTGTGCCCAGTGAAATAGATGCTCGCTTCCTCTAAAGCTAGAACGTATTCATTGTCATCGTCCGCGAGTCCCACAGCTCTGGCGGCTGCCTGGAACGTTGTGCAATCGGAACCGCCGAGTCCCTGGAGATCCTCATAACTTCGGCACGGGAAGAAATTTAACAGCAGTCGCAGGTAAAATTGTTCACCTCTGTTAGGTGCGACCCAAAACAGACGCGCGACCATTTCACCTCTCTGTCGAGGCGTAACAAATTTGCCATTTTCCGTCTCATAAATTTGGACCTTTTTAGTCTTTGGTCGTTTTGTGTGTACTATGAATTTTTCGTAAAAATCTACATATTTTAAATTGTCAAATTCCACACCACGCGGCCGTTTAAAATATGTAATTAAATCCGAGCCACCGCGAGTTATCGCGTCATCGACGTTATCGGGTCTAAAGTAAACAGTCTGTCGGTCTTTGAGATGAACCGACAGCTGTTTTACATTGGGTTCACGAGCGGTGACATCAAATTCGAGAACCCTCCAAGCCGCCTCGCTCGATCCGAGATATCTTTTGGTCACATAATCTTCTATTTCATTCTGTTCTTCGGGAACTACGACGGCAACACGCGCCTCGTCGGGACCCTTGGTTATGTATTTAAACAAATATTTTATGACGCTTCGGTGCGATGAAATTTCAACATTTATATGTGCATCATATTTCAACAAAAGAGCCGCATTGTATGGAACGACCCACAAATCGTTGATTTTGACATCTCTTTTACGGTATTGCATCACTGCTTCGTTTTTGCTGTTGCGACGCAAATGAGTGAAACCTTGTTCATCGGTGAAAGTGACATCAGTATCAGGTTTCGGAAAACGTTTGCTACATCTGCCCGTTTCTTTGTCGTAACATGGCAAGTTATCCCTTTCAGGACCGCACGGTCCGTGAATCATGTGTTCGATAACTGCCTTATGTAATTTACCTCCAGCTTCCGATGGGTCGGGTATGTCGGCGCGACACACTTTATCTATATCCACATTTTCAACAGGACCTCCCCCTGCAACTCTGAAGCATATGTGTGCGTGCGGCAATCCCCTTTTTTGAAATTCAATCACGTGCGTCATATATTCGACTTTACCGAACCAAAGCCCGGAACGCAGGTCACGAAGTAGAGCAGCCAAACGTAACTCGAAAACTCGTGCGCAAATTAAGGGGTGGCCGCGTCGATCCTTAGGCATTGTATTCTTTATTTCGGGCCATTTCGGATTGCAAGTGAACGTAATGAAATAAGAAGGTGGTCCCAACCTATTCACCAATGCCATACAATCCTGAAACTTCTGTCGCATGTAACGCGGACTACCGGTGAAAGTGTTCGGCAAGTAAATACGCCCCGGTACAACACCCTCTGCAGCGATGGTTTCATCATTTAACAATTCTTGGAGTGGTGCGGCTCTGATGGCGTTGCTTCTGTCTCGAGTTTGCATTTGTGTCAAATATCGCAGACGTTCCTCAACTATTCTACAATAGTTGTCCACTAACCACTCCTCTGACAAACGTCCAAAAGCACTAAATCTGTCATCTGAAAGCAAAAGACATCTCACATATTTTGCTTGAGTTAATTTTTTGCCATTATTGTCAAGTTTCCCGGGGTACCAACCCGGATTGCCCTCAGGATATAAAAGCGGGTATTGAAAACTTTCATACAAAGGATGCATGATATCGACAGTATGCGGTTTCCGATCACCGATTTTCCATATAGCTATGGAACGCGGGACGTACTGTTCGTTGGTTGTGTTAATTATGGCAGAAATTTCTCCACCCACGGGGTGATCGCCCAAAATATTACCGTGAGTGGCGCGAGAAGTTTTCTCAAATTGTATGAAAGCTTTTTCGGATTCTACTTTGCTTAATTGTCTGAAACATTCTATATATGGGTTTACATTGTGTAAATAGTTCGTGATGGACCTTATCACTACTAAATCTAAACTTCGCTCAGCTGCCAGGTGCTCTCGTTCGTTGTTATCGTTTATGTATAACCCAATGTTATTTGTAGACTTATTATACGCCAAGTCAAAAACGCGATGATACACGCGGCCTTGTATTTTTAAAAAAGATATCCCCTCCGGTTGGTGAAAACCGTGAGAAGTGCCTAAAGCTGAAAATGAGAACAGATTATTATAAGCTCGAGGTCTTTTTTCAAAATCGACATTTTTATAAAAATCTTCCTTTATAGGAGTAAAGTTTTGAACATTGTTGGCGCCGGATCCACAACACCATTGGATCCTTGGTATTTCCTCATCAAATAGAGGCGCATGACAATGTTCGCATTTGTGTATATCCGATGATTTCAACGATGTTTTTTCCAATGAGAACGGACTAATCGCTTTTAATTCATCGCCCCGTTTCTCGCCTATCAGATTTCGCGACTTGCGTAAGGCAGCGTCTACGTTGCGACTGAATCGATTGTACTTTTGTGTTGCCTGCCGATTAACCTCGGGATGGTTCTCATTATATTTTTGAACAGCTTTGCGATGCACAGCTGGGTTTTTTTCATTGTATTTTTTTACAGATTTGCGATTTATGTCTGGATTAATTTTAGTGTATTTTTTGACAGATTCGCGATGTACATTCGGTTTTTTTTGTGTATATTTGTTAACCGCATCCAAATGTGCATTTTCTTTTGTTCTTTTGCGTCCCCCTTTATTTTTAATAGGGCGGCCTCTTTTTTTTGTAATCGTCGATGGTTTGTTTTCATCTGATTCTAATCGATCGAGTACAACTACAGGTTTTAAATGAGTCAGTTTAAAATCATCTACTCTCTCAATTACTACCACCGGTTTTTTACTTGAAATCGTTTTCATATTTTCTGTTTGCGCGTCTGTTGATTTAGCACCAGTGGTAATTGTTTTTGTTATATATTTTTTTACTACCTCTGCATACGACGGTAATGAGGTCAGAATGGAGACAGACACGTTGCTACTGTCTTGACTCACAATTGATTGTGTTGGAATGTCGGAGGATACCTTGTCCCTTATCATCAGGTCTGTCAAGACAGCGGGTGACCGTAATATATCGAAAGTAGTCACCGAACTTTGACTATATTCGCTACGATCGGGCACTGCACTTCTTACCTTACCTCCAGATACCGAGCTTTTGCTGCCCTGAGTGGTAATTGTTTTAGTTAGATATTTTTTTACTACCTCTGCATACGACGGTGCTGAGGTCAGAATGGAGACAGACACGTTACTGTCTTGACTCACATTTGATTGTGTTGGAATGTCGGAGGATGCCGTGTCCCTTATCATCAGGTCTGTCAAGACAGCGGGTGACCGTAATATTTGGAAAGTAGTCACCGAACTTTGACTATATTCGCTACGATCGGACACTGCACTTCCTACCTTACCACCAGATACCGAGCTCCTACTGGCCTGAGTGCGATCTTGACTGGGCGGTGTGGCAGTAATCGACGGACGGGTAATTTCATTGACACTCACTACTCTAATTTTACCAATTTCCAATTCCTCACCGTATCGTAGTTGGTATGAGATTAGCGAATTTGCTAAGGAATTTAAATCATTGAATTCAAAAACCCTCGCGACACCAGTTTCACTGGTTTTATTATTATTATCAACTGCATGGCTATTAAAGAGGTAATATTTTGTAACATTACGCGTATGTGTCGAGTTTTGTTCGTCGTCTGTTGCATAGGTGTGAGTATAACGCCAGAAAGATACTGTATAGCCCCCGCCAATAAACACAGCACCGTCTTTGTCATTATCCCAATCTGATTTGAAAACTTCTAATTTTAAATCGGATTCTAATTGTTTCGTTGCCTTCTGGATTTCTTCTTCTGAATTATTTATTGGATAGTTTCCATTACATACCCAGCCATGCTCGATGTTAACCTTTTTTTGTCCCACAGTTATTTCATTGGGTAAATTTTCGTAAGTCAAAAATCTAGATACTACATGTGATGGCAAACGCGGTTCTAACAGCATGTAAAGGTCATCACCAGCTTGCATAACAAAATCAAAATTGTGCTGAGAAATGGTAGACCTTTGTTTTTCTATTGACGAAACGATCAGGGACATCGATGCCATGGCTGTGCACTGCCTACCTTTACCTTTAAATTTAGCATCTCCCTGGTGCGTATTACCTAAAATAGAAATACACGTGACAACAAATTGTCTTTATAGTTTATTATCCCAAATGATAATTACAATAATAACTTACCAAAAGCAATGCAGCGAGTATCAGCGGCCCTGGTAGCGGTGGCGGCAGCGGTGAGGGCAGCATTTTCTGAATTATTTTTTATCTGAAATTGTTATTGTACGTTAGTTAGTTTTTTTTTCTAATAACATTCACTTAGTTATGTATTCTATTTAAATTGATGGACATAACATTTTACACAGCATCATCTAGACTATAAGTAAAGCTTGTAGGTACTCTGGGTAGGTATAAGATAACTTAACTTATGTATGTATGTACTTATCATTGTAAACAATTTTTACTATGGAGGAAACCTCGAAATTGCGAAATAAAACAGCAGTTCCATACAAAAATAAAAAATAAAAAAAACCATTGACCTGAACAAAATGTATGGAACATATGTTTTTATCCGCAATTTCAAGGTTGGCCCTATAGTAAAATTTATTCATAATGATAAGTAAGTACCTATTACCTACATACATGCCATTCAATATTATTGAACCATTTTGTTACACATTGTATAGCAAATATTAAACTAAACTATATACTGACTAACCCGTCACGGGGGGGTTGCGCCCCCCTACCTCACCCGCCGCCGAAATCCGAACGAGATGCTATGAAAACTTAAGAATTACTCGTCTTTTACGTAATCATAGGCTTAGATTTATATACCAACAACTGAAAGCTCTTGAACTGTACTCTATGTAAAATAAGTTGTAATGAATGTAAAACACTGAATGTATTTAATTTACTTACTAATAAAACATTTTCTATCAACAAACATTTTGTTTTATGTTTTTCTCCGGGCGGAGAAAACGCCCACTTTTAGACACAAAATATTATTTTATCATAATTATTTCACATGAACACCACTATCAAAACATTCTCTGATGTTTGCTCAACACTTTCACAAAATTATTAGCGAATTCATCACACAAAACTATACTTTTTAGCAAAAACATACGACGTAAAAAACCGAGCGACCGTTAGCAATTTGCGCGGCAATTCCACTGCAAGCCAGGCTGACCTCGAGCTGCCGGAGTCGACAGAAAAAGTGACTTGGAAAAAATATTGTTTACATGAATTCGTGTTGTTTGCGAAATAATTTTGCTTTTTATTACGTTACACGTTTTCGTTGACAGAAAACGTCTAATTGGTAAATCTTATTAGATAATATATACTCTAATTAGATTTATAGATAGGTATATAGCCAAAATATTTAGAAATCGGGTTCTATGAGAAAAGAAATAGTATAATAAATAATACACGTAGATAGTAAAGATAATTAATAATAGTGACTTACTAAGCGCAATCCAGGGCAGGGGGATGACAACTTGGTTTTTTTTTCCGAAGTTTTGGCGACGGCAACGGGAGACTGCCTCTTCATCTGAAATTGTTATTTTACGTTAGTTTGGGTTTTCTCATAACTTTCACTGTATAAGTGTTCGATTTAAATTTAATGGTGGACAGGACATTTTAAACAGCACAGTCTATGAGTATCAGATAACTTTAAGTAGGTATTTAATTATACATAAGTACATTTAAAACACCCAGACACAGCGCAGCGACGCAGCGGCGGTGGATCATCTCAGTTCGATAAGTACCTACATGGACATGAAGCGTGATTGGCTGGACGTGCGAGATCGGCTCTTGCACTATTAGGTATTTACCTACTTATAGTTTAATTACTGCTTCACGCGCGGTTCGTGCGTTTTTGTGCAGTGGTAGGGCTCTATTGCAGAATCCGCCTTGGGAAGTACTTACCACAATTTTGCCAGTTATTCAAGCAGTAGCGTGCAAGTATTATCTACTGTGTTTCGGTTTAAACGTCATTGTTGCCAGAGAAATTATTGGGCATAAAGAGATTTGATATCTAATGTCTCAAGGTGATGAGTGCAATGTAATGCGGCGCAGGATTTTGTTCGTAAATTCACAATTCTGACACTGCAATCCTTATGGGCAGGCGTGATGCCTAACACCAGGCGAACGTCTAGCTCGTCTTGTCACTCAAGTCCAAAAAAAACCCAGAGTTGGTTACTTACATTCACAAAAAAAAACTTTTTGCGGCTGCGGGGGTGGTGGTGAAGGTGGTGATGGTGCCGGCGGCGCTGGTGATGATGGCAGCGGTACTGGGACGAGGTGGTGCTGGTGGTGGTGCCGGTGCCGACGGTGGTGATGGCAGCGTCGCGTCTCGGGGTACTCTGGGGTTGATGAAACAAGATGGCTGACACAAAGCTTACAAAAGACACGGATCTCCGAGTTGTAGAACCGAGAATTCGGTTTAAACGTCATTGTTGCCAGATAAATTATTGGGCATAAAGAGATTTGATATCTAATGTCTCAAGGTGATGAGTGCAATGTAATGCGGCGCAGGATTTTGTTCGTAAATTCACAATTCTGACACTGCAATCCTTATGGGCAGGCGTGATGCCTAACACCAGGCGAACGTCTAGCTCGTCTTGTCACTCAAGTCCAAAAAAAACCCAGAGTTGGTACTTACATTCACAAAAAAAAACTTTTTGCGGCTGCGGGGGTGGTGGTGAAGGTGGTGATGAAGGTGGTGATGGTGAAGGTGGTGATGGTGCCGGTGGTGAAGGTGTTGATGATGATGCCGGCGGCGCTGGTCGAGGTGGTGGAGGAGGTGGTGATGGCAGCGTCGTGTCTCGGGGTACTCTGGGGTTGATGAAACAAGATGGCTGACACAAAGCTTACAAAAGACACGGATCTCAGAGTTGTAGAACCGAGAAAAGTATAAAATACCTATTATATAATGAATAAGCATCTAGGTCTTAGCATCTTGGGGATGGGGACAGGCCAGAGGGGCCAGAGCTCCCCATCCCCAACGGCCGAAGTGGCAGGCGGCGGGGCCACTCACCTGACCCGCCGCATGGAGGCCGGGGTGTTGGACGTGGGGCCGTCCGGCGCCCATCTCGCTGGCATGGCCTCCGAGGTGGATGCACGATGTGTCTGGGTGTTCGGACACATCGTCATCGGTGCGGGAGGAGCTCCGGCTCCCCGCGGTGGGCCCGAAAGGGCAGCGCCGTCGAGGTCGCGGATGAATGCGAGAGCGTACCCGTGACCTCGACAATAGGCGCAGTGTGGGAACACCGTGGGGTTTTTAGTCGGTAGTCTCACTCTGGCATCGAGTCCGACATAACCCTCCTGCGCCCTGGCTGAAATGCACTTACGCATACCCATGCGTAAGTGCATTTCCCAACGTAAAAAAAAAAAAAAAAAAAGTTCTTAGCATCTTAGGTACCTACATAAACTATTTCCCATCCCATTACATACACACAGGTACATTAAGTACCTGGGAAACGCTTGAATTTTTTATTTAAGTAGTATCTACTTTATCTACGTACAAACTTTCTATGAAATAAGTTATGAAAAATAAAATAACACTATCTATCGTCATAAGATAATTAAATACCTGTACCTATCTTTCAATTTAGGTATATAGCTACTAACACATCGTATTGTACATACCTATTCAAAGGAAGAAATCTCATTTTCGAAAACTAAAACACAACATCAAAGCGTCATGGCGTCATAAAAAGTTTCGTAGCACTGTACTTTGGTTTTAAAAACACGAAAACGATTCAAACAAGATGTAAAATGACTAACCTTTCACGTTCTTCTTGTTTTTGGTACAAAACTGCACAAATATAAGAAATTAACACTGTACAGATGATTTTTAATAAATATTTTATAATAATTACGCACGAAACTTACCAAGTTAATTGTAATGTGAAGGAAAAAGCAACAAACGGATACAGTTATTTGTGAATTTTTGGCCGGCAATTTTCATTTCCGGTTTAGTAATAATTTTTATTAATATAATATGTAGTCTTCAAGCGTTAAATAATATTACTATTAATTAAATTATTAATTATTATTATATAAATGTTTATATTCTTACCTTGAAAATAACATTTTAATGAATTATTACTAAAAAGACGTGAAATTGCTATAGTACTACTTCACAGCCGCCAATCGAATCAGTTTTTGTTTTTTTTTCAACGTTAAAAGCAGAGTTGCCAGTAATACGCTAATAGGAACAATTTGATTTGAAGAAAAAAAAATATCCTTTTATCTTTGTATAAATCAAAATAATTATTATACAATCTATAACAAAAATATTCAACAATACGGGTATGTATGTTTTTCATCATTAAGAACAACTTTTACTATGGAGCCAACATAGCGAAAAAAAATTCATTGATCTTGGACAAACCAATGTAACTTGACGTGGTCTTAACATTCAGTTATAGTATCCTATTCCGCAAAAGTAGAAACCTTTCCGTTTGAGTTGTGAACTGGCGGGGTTTCACAATATCCGTCCCACTCATCTACATTAAGGATGACAGAGACGGAGAATGTGTATCCGAACGGAAAGCTTTCCGATTGAGTTGTGAATACTCCTGCTAATCTGTTTTATTATGGATTCACATGAAGACTATGAGAATATAAAAAACAATAAGCCACCTTTAATTGACCACATACTTTTTAATTATTATTTTCACACAAATAGCAGGAGCAGGGCAGATCTACATCATCATCGGAAAACTACAGAAATTATATAAATTTAGACGAATTTTTTTTTTAGCGTAAAGCCATTTTATTTTTAATTTAATTAATTTATTTATTTAATAAACATACAAAACAGAATGCAATAATTTAAAGCTATCTCATAAATTACATTTTAAAGATTTGTATTTTTTTTTTTTTTGGTATATTCACGTAATAAGTAACTATAATAAATATTATTTAGACGGCAAATTGATTGATTATTACTTACATATAGAGTGAAATATTTAATCTAACTGTGCATTTTTTTAAGAATTTGATGTGGTTTTTTGTTATCCATTATATGGCAGCACTTTTCAAAGCAAACTTTCGTGTCTTAAATCAAAGTCAAATTAATATTTTTTTAATTCATGTTTTACGACATAAAATGTTGTTTAAATTATTATTCATATAGTATTGTATAATATTTGATAGTATTCATTTTAACTATAGTCATATTGCTTATGAAGTTATTAAATTCATATTATTAAACATAATGGTAAATCAATCATGCGGAAAACTATTTCAATTATTTTTTTTGGCAAGATACTTAGCGCGTGAATCCAATTCATTACATTTAAGCCAAAAAATATGGGATGTTATGTGAAAAACCTTAAGACTCGGTTATTTATTACTTTCCAAAACTTGTGTTTTGTTTAAATGTGTGTGCATGATTATTACATCAGGGACGTTTTGGATTGAATTGAATTATGTTCGTGGTTTGTTGCTAATCTTACTAAAAACCTATATTATGTGAATTTTTACTAAACTCTCATGATAAAACCGTAATTAAAACATCTAAAATACTTTAAATGGCCAGTATCCATACACCGTATATGCCAAATGTTTCGAAAAAAATCATATTTTATTACGTCTATATCTATGACTACGTATCTATGATTGCTGCGTTCCGTAACGCGCTAAAAGTGATAATATCCGACCAAATTTAATAGTCACAAAATATAAGATCGAGTAATAACTGTGACCTTGGTTGGATTCGCGATATTATCACTTTTAGCGCACTACGGAACGGAACAGATGTATGTATGGTATGCTGTCAACAACTTACTTTAATTTATAACCTCTTAATGACAAGCTACAATAATACAATTATTCTTACACACCTATGTCCAACGGTTCCAGAGATATAAGCAATTGAAAAAAAAAAAAAAAGAAACAACTCAAAATCCCCCCCTATGACATATGTCGAAGAACCCCCACCTATGTCCAACGGTTCCAGAGATATAAGCAATTGAAAAAAAAAAAAAAAAAAAAAAAAAAAAGAAAGAACTCAAAGTCCCCTATGACATATGACGAAGAACCCCCACTTATGTCCAACGGTTCCAGAGATATAAGCAATTGAAAAAAAAAAAAAAAAAAGAAAGAAAGAACTCGAACTCCCCTACGACATATGTCGAAGAACCCCCACCTATGTCCAACGGTTCCAGAGATATAAGCAATTGAAAAAAAAAAAAAAAAAAAGAAAGAAAGAACTCGAACTCCCCTATGACATATGTCGAAGAACCCCCACCTATGTCCAACGGTTCCACAGATATAAGCGATTGAAAAAAAAAAAACAAAAAAGAAAAGAACTCGAGGTCCCCTAAGACATATGTCGAAAAACCCCCACTTATGTCCAACGGTTCCGGAGAAATAAACGATTGAAAAAAAAAAAAAACAATATTGAGAATGATGATGACAATTTTTGTAGCCACTTAAGGTACAGTTGAAAAAAAAAGTTAAAAGCCGGAGGGAGGTACATGGAACGGAAAGAAATCCGATACAGTGGTATATTGGACTGATTATGATGATTAATTTTAAAATATGTGAGACGCTCTCCCTATTGCAGTATACGCGCATAAGAAAATGGTGGTTCAGTCGTAGAGCGGGTAAAGTCTCGTGATTCATTAGAATAATAGAGGCTGATGCTGATAATGATGACTTTTCGCGTGGGTGGGAAGCACGTGTAGCCACTTGATGTTCAGTTGAGAAAAAAGTTATGAAACGAAGAGGAAGTATGGAAAAGGTAAAAAAATCCGATACAGTAGTATATTGGGCTGATGATGATGATGGATTTAAAAATCCGTGAGGCGCTCTCCCTATTGCAGTAGGAGCGCATCTGGAAATGGTGATTCGGTCGTGAAAAGGGTAAAGACTCGTTATTCATTAGAATAATAGAGGCTGATGATGATAATGATGACTTTTCCGCTTGGACGCGTGTGAGTGCACGCCCTCTTCCACACTGCTCGGCCTGGCGGCCTCGCAGTGTGGGGCTCGGCCTACGGCCTCGCCGGCGTGAGGCTCGGCCTACGGCCTCGCTAGTTTGAGGCTCGGCCTACGGCCTCGCCACGTAGGCTCGGCCAAAGGCCTCGCTAGAATGACGATATTGCCTTTGGGTGGGATGAAAGGTACGTCGTTCACACTGCTCGGCCTTTCGGCCTCGCAGTGTGAGGCTCGGCCTGCGGCCTCGCCGACGACGTAGGCTCGGCCTTCGGCCTCGCTAGTTTGAGGCTCGGCCTAGGGCCTCGCCATCGTTAGCTCGGCCTACGGCCTCGCTTGGTTGAGGCTCGGCCTACGGCCTCGCTAGAATGACGCTATATTGATTTTGGGTGGGACGAAAGGTACGTCGTTCACACTGCTCGGCCTTTCGGCCTCGCAGTGTGAGGCTCGGCCTACGGCCTCGCCGACGACGTAGGCTCGGCCTTCGGCCTCGCCATCGTTATAGCTCGGCCTTCGGCCTCGCACGCTCGGCCTGCGGCCTCGCCGGCCACAGCTCGGCCTTCGGCCTCGCATTACAGTATTGGCCTTTGACCATTGCCTTTTGGCCTTTGACTTTGATCTTGACTTTGATTCAGCTCGAGGTCACGACCAACTTTAGTTCGAGGACCCCCTACCTAGGTCGAACCGTTGTCGAGTTATGACCGTTTCAAGTTTGTATGACTATTTTTTTTTTGTATGGGACCCGGTTTTTTTTTCGATTTTCCAGAAGGATCCCAGGGTTCTAGGAGGAATTTGTTCGAGAACGTTGACCCTACCCCCTACCGTTTCCGAGATCCCATGGGGGTCGGGGACCGGGAGACGATTTTTTGGGGATTTCAGATTTTTCCCGGGGGCCGTGGAACACCCCCTACATATCCCCATTTTTAGTTTTCCCCCCGAGTTCCCCCTTTTATGAGATCAGTTTCTGTCAGTCAGTGAGTCAGTGGTATTGGAACTTTATATAGTGTAACTAGTATTTCGCGTGGGTGCGCGGGCCGCGAGCGGCCCGCGGGGGGGGTGTGTACCCACTTGGGTGTGACATAAAATTTAATCCAGTTGAAGAAAAAAAGGTAAAAAACCGAAGAGGGAGTATGGAAAAGGTAAAGAAATCAGATTCATTAGGATATAGGCTGATGATGATGATGAATTTAAAAATCCGTGAGGCGCTCTCCCTATTGCAGTAGGAGCGCATCTGGGAATGGTGGTTCAGTTGTGAAAAGGGTAAAGACTCGTTATTCATTAGAATAATAGAGGCTGATGATGATAATGATAAGTTTTTTCGCGTGGGTGGGAATCACGTGTAGCCACTTGAGGTTCAGTTGAGAAAAAAAGTTATAAAACGAAGAGGGAGTATGGAAAAGGTAAAGAAATCCGATACAGGACGATATATGGTTGATGATGATGATGAATTTAAAAATCTGTGAGGCGCTCTCCCTATTGTAGTATGAGTGCATCTGGGAATGGTTGTTCGGTCGTGAAAAAGGTAAAGTCTCGTTATTCATTAGAATAATAGAGGCTAATGATGATAAAATAAGTTTTTCGTGTGGGTGGGAAGCACGTGTAGCCACTTGCGGCCTTACTTAAAAAAACTTTTCAACCGTTAGTCACTGCTTAAGATGCTCTGCGATCTTCTCTCTGACGTGAAGTTGCACGTGCTAGAAAAGGACAGAGAAGTTTAAGCAGTGGCTAAGAGAATCGAGATTATTTTAGGTAAGGCCGTTGATGTTCAGTTGAGAAAAAATAGTTAAAAAACGCAGAGGAAGTATGAAAAAGGTAAAGAAATGCGATGCAGAACGATATATGGCCGATGATGATGATGGATTAAAAAATCCGTGAGCCGCTCTTCCCATTGCAGTTGCATTGCAGTTGAAACGCATCTGATAATGATAGTTCGGTCGTAAAGCGGGTAAAGTCTCATGATTCATTAGTAACATAAAAATTGTAAATGATGATGATGATGTTTTTTTCGCGTGGGTGGGAAGCGCGTGTAGCCACTTGAGGTTCAGTTGAAAAAAAAGTATTAAGTTTTTTTCACAGTCGCCATAGAGCATTAAAGTCGCGTGCGCGTTGGCTCGCGCTGCGCTTTGGTCTTTTTTTTTTTTCTTAGTCATTGGCATCGCACGTTGTGCATTCTGCCAGTGTCAAGCGCTTTGGTCTTGCTTATACTTGTAGTGTTTTTTAATATCTCTATGGGTCTTGCCATGAAACAGTGCTGCCGTGTTATATTTAGAAAAAAAATTGCTAGATTTTTGTAAAATAGTGCTAGGTGTTAATTGAATATGCAAAAAAAATTGTTAATATTGAGTTTTATCGTTGTCAAAATAACAAACGCAAAAAAATGTATGTATGAAATATTGCATTGTATTTTTAAGTAAATGTATACAATCAAATTAAAGCGATTCGAAAACTATTCTTATCATTCTCGTCTTCTACATTAGAAATGACGGAGAAAATTACCTACTGTGGTTTTTCAGTGGCAACCTTGATTGAGTTTTAATACTCTATATTATATATAAACTGATTTTTAAGGTCATATTCTATCTGATAAATGTATTCGGTTAAATCAATCTTTTGCACAAATTAAATTATCTAACAGATATGTAAACATATTTTTAATCACATGGAAAGTGTTGCCATTTCTCCAGCCTGTAAATTAGAAAAATACTAAAATATTAATTGAAAACAAAGCCAATTTTTTTCATATCGACTAACAAATTATTTAGCTAGTATTATTTAGCATTAACAATGCAAAACGGCAACACTGAATTGAATGTCTGATGTGCCTGCACGACATAGATAATTTTGTAAAGTAAAGCTGAAAAACGGATGTATGTGTCAGAGACAAACGGTGCTGCCATTCAGCCAGTGCATTCATTCTTATTATCCATATAATATAATGGTCTGCTACTGCAGCAACATTCAAGGTAACAATGATTTTAAAATGTTTATTCAAACACACTTGTGGAAAGCGTTGAAAAAACGCCAATGCACGGTTTCCACGCAATGTAAAAAATAGCGCCGTTGCGAAAGAGGCCATATGTATGCAGATTAGTGCCATTTGTTTCTCTACTCCAGTGGTATAAATATTTTAAACGCTGAATTAATTAAAACGGCAACACTGACTTCACACGACATAGACAAATTTTAATTTAAAAACAGATGTTTTTAGCTTAAAAATGCCGTGCTGCCATTCTGCCAGTGTATTCATTTTTATTATTCTTACTGTCTCTTACTGCAGCAACATTCAAGATAAGAATGATTTTATAGTGTTCGTACAAACACAGTTGTGGAAAGCGTTAAAAAAGTGCAAGGTTTGTTAAAAAACACGATGATAAAAAAAAGCGCCCTTGCGAAAGCGGCCGTATGTAGGCAGATTAGTGCCATTTGTTTCTCTCTGCATTGGTATTAAATAAAATTTTAAGCGCCGAATTGTCTCTGATTCAAAGGCGGGAAATCTGTATCTCCCTCCCGCCATTCTTAAACATTTCATAATAGCACATCACAAAATGAAGTTTATAAATTGCACTATTAATTTTTCAAATGTGTAGTACGTATATTTATTTTATTACATAATTATACAAATATATTTTGTGACCTCAGTGAGAGCTGGAATAATGTTGAATACTGTATAGATTCGTGTTTGTTAGTTTAAAAATGTTTCCTTTTTGTATATGATATTTTGCAATGATTATGGAGTCTAATTGGTTACACATTTTAAAGTCTATATATTGTTTTAATTATACAGTGTATCATCATCATCATTCCGTGGACGCGCGCGAGGGCGCGGGCGCGGACGTGGGCGCGGGCGCGGCCAGTGGCGGCGCCGCGGTGCGGGCGGTGCCGCAGACCCGAAACCTACGCCGCGGCAACCCGCCGCCGCTACTGGTGTAGCAGCGCCAGCACCACCGCCAGCACCGGCATGGCCTGGCCCAGCGCAGCAGGCTGCTGCGGCTGCTGCGCCCCCGGCCCCCAAGAAACCGTGTCCCACATCAAACGTAAGTAATTTATACGACATCGACAATTTTTTTTTAAGTTATATTGGTTTTATTGTACAATCATAATTGATAGACTATATATTCATATTTATAGCACATTCAATATTGATTTAATGATTATGGATTCAATAATTGAGCAGCTTTAATTGAAATGAAATGAATGAATTAATAGTTTATATTATAGCTTTATACAAACCGTGAAATGATAATTATAAATGGAAGCATTATTGAAATAACATGTTATACCTCACATCGCATCAGCCGGGAGATGTCCACTGCTGGACGAACGCCTTCCCCTTATTAGGGAGGGGTTGCCATAATCCCCACGCTTGGCAGGCGGCTTGGGGATCGCAGAATGCTCACTAACGTTAACCAAGAGGACGCTGCTGCCCGGCCTCCGGTGGTTCTGGATGCAGTTTCAGTACATACCCAGGTTTCAGATACCATGTAATTCTAATGGGCGTTCCACTGGCAATAGGTATCTTTTCTATTTGCTAACATAAATATTATAATTTACATTCTCTTATTTTTGTCCTACAGATCATTATAGAAGACACACAACAAACGGAGGTGGCGGCAGAAGACGAGGACGAGCTGTTGCTCGCCGCCGCCGCCGCCGTCGTCAGTTTATATTAATTTTTTTTATTTTTATTATTAGTTTTTAGTTTTTTTTTTATTATTAAAAATATATTCTTTTTACGATTGTTTAATTTGTAGTAATCCAACAATAGTAAACCTAGGGACAAAAAGTAAAGAATGTTTCAGATCTCATTTATATATACAACAAAAAATATAAGATCCGAGGCTTCTCCAGTTGCTCCCGTGGTGTGTAAACGATCTTACGTGTCGCTGCTGCGGGGAGAGTTTCCTTTTATTCCGTTTAGCGGGGCTTCAAGTAAGCACTGTAGGCATGTAAATTCTGTTCTTGATAGGAAAACTATTTTAAAAGTGAACCTAGATACATTATTAGATGTTACATTTCAGTCTGAAATGTAATCATCGTTTGCTGCAACCTATCAGGCAAAATGTTACACTGTAGTGTTATCTACGCAAGATATATTATAACAATTTGTAATTCTATTTCAAACATACATACAAACATTATCTTGGTAACATTTTTTTATATTTAATTAAAAGTTCAGTAAACCATTTAATTAAGTACCTACCATTTTTTTTTAAAGAAACCATTTTTTCTTATGAAACATTTTTTATTTTTTTTATTCATAAAGATGACAGTGAATACATAGAATACAAATAAAATCTTATCTCTACCTTATTGTTAAGTAATATCGTTACATGAAATCGTTTCTTGTGATCCATCCATAGAGTAATTATATAATGTAATCGGAAAGAATTCAGTGTAAATTAGTTTGAATCATCTCGAGGCCTAAACATATGCAAAGACGGAAGTCGCAAAAAAGAGTGGTCGTGGCGTCGCCGCTTTTGCGCATTATTATAAAATCAACCGCACCGCTCGCATAACGGGTGCACGTTCGTGTGTCTGTTGATATCGATCAATAATAGGAGCAGTTATAATTACGAGCGGCGGACTATGGTCACCCGTTTCGTACGTCTGCGTAAGTTTTAGTATACGCTCCGACAGTGGTAGACGCAAATGGTTATTACAATTATAATGGTTACTACGACTGCGCTTCACAGTTCTGTTGATGAGCTCTGGCGCTCGTTGGTAATGATTGGCCTGAGCTCTCGAATTGTTTTCCTTGTTGCCTCTGATGTAGAATACTTCTGACCTTGCGCAGCATTATCTGAAACAATTTTTCAACGTTTTGTGAACATCCCGTCATTACTATTTAATACTCGATAAATTTTTTGCTTTGCAATAAAGAAAAATTTACCAACATAATAATCTACACGCGGCGTCGAAGAAAAAAATAATGGAACCATTACTAATGAAATTAAGAAAACACTTTTGATTTCAATATTTTCGACATTCGGGTGGATTAGTCATAAGTTGTATTCGACTCCTGGCCTCCATGCGGCGGAACAGGCGGGTGGCCCGCCGCCTGCCACGCCGGCCGCCGGGAACGGGGAGCTCTGGCCCATCCGGCATGTCCCCATCCAGTGCAGCCCTGGGGAATGCCCCTTCGAGAAAAGCCCTTGATGAGGCCGTTCCTCCTCACTTTCCACTGTGCTCTCTGCTGGTCAGAGGGACGCGCGGAGAGTCCTCCGTGTACTGCGGCCGCTTCCTAAATCGCTGCAAGGCTAGAGAAGCGGGTATTCGAGGGTTTCGCAGTGTCACCACTGCGGTTACTAAGCTCCGCCATAACAAGGTGGGGTGTTTGCTAACCCTGCAATTAGTGAACTTAACAATAAATGTATTAAATCAATACTGTCTGTATGTCCGTCAAACTTATTATATATTTATGTCTTAGATCTTTTCATCAAATTATTAGGTAATCAGTTGACGGAGATACTACCAATTGAGATGGCAAGCCAAGATATGCCCTTCTACTGAAAATAAATATCGTTCAGTATGAGTAAGTTGTTCAGTTCATTCCGGGTAAGTTTGTTTGCTAAGCAGTGCTATCATACAAATAGGAATTTGTTTTAATAGTGTGAAAGTTTGCTTGGAAGTGTGCCATGCGTGTTTACCTCTTTCTCCGTAAAAAGTAGTAGCAAATGTTATTGACAGACTATTGTTAATGGTTTCTCCATATATAGGATAGGTTATATTTACCTATGCATCTGGCATGCAGCCGTGATGATATCTGCTGCTTGTTGCTGCTCCTACGCCTTCCATTTTCTGTAACATTACACATTTATTATCATTTTTTAAACTTATATGTAAGTGTATATACACCTACTACTACACAAGACCTATAAGATTATAAACATTTTTCTTTTTGAATGCTTACATTGGACACTTATAATACAGGGGCATTGTTCGCATGTGTATATAAAAATCAATTGATGTTCGTTAGTATTGCTAAAATTCGAGAATGACTGGATTGTTTTGGATGAAATTTTGTTTCTGGAGTGGGTCATAGTAACGAGGCCGAAGTCCGAGCTTTACGCGTATGAAATAGCGGGTATCGGCCAGTAAGTGCAGTATTTCAAGCAACAGGAGTTACTTAAAAAATCCGGACCTACATAATAGACACCTTACAGGCTAACATATATACCTACATATTATAAAAATAATCTTAACTAACACAATTTGGACTGAGATTTTCGTGACAGCGTCGCTTCCCAGTAGCGTCAGAAAACCAGCCCCTAAATGGGAATGCATGGGTTAATTATATCGCAGGGCGGTGTCCATTGTTTATTGTAGTGTTATTACTTACTGTAGTGCTCTCGGCATCTAACGTTATAGAAAGTCATAATATTATATTTCTTTGGTTCCGTACCGAGTATTCGACGGGACCCTATTACAATTTTTTTATGACCTGTTTATGCTTTTTATCTTCAGTATCATAATAAAGGTTAGGTATGGTGACATTTACCTATAGATTTGGCATGCAGTTGCGATTGCAGTCCCCCGCCCGGACGATGGTTCGTGTCGCGCACTCCGCAGCCCGCCTCAGCCTGTCGGGGCCCTCCCGCGCAGTCACCGGGGCGAGGCAGGTCTCGGCGGCCGGGGAGCGTCCCCCGCCCGGGCGATGGTTCGTGTCGCGCACTCCGCAGCCCGCCTCAGCCTGTCGGGGCCCTCCCGCGCAGTCACCGGGGCGAGGCAGGTCTCGGCGGCCGGGGAGCGTCACCCGCCCGGGCGATGGTTCGTGTCGCGCACTCCGCAGCCCGCCTCAGCCTGTCGGGGCCCTCCCGCGCAGTCACCGGGGCGAGGCAGGTCTCGGCGGCCGGGGAGCGTCCCCCGCCCGGGCGATGGTTCGTGTCGCGCACTCCGCAGCCCGCCTCGGCCTGTCGGGGCCCTCCCGCCCGAGGGGGCGGCGGGGGCGGCGGGGGCGCGCGCGGCCTGTACCCGGACACCGCCGGGGAGCTGGCTGGAGATCTTGTGAAATGCTTCCCACCTCTGCGGCTTCGGGTCTCTGTGGGTCACCATCATATTTATATATTTTGTGTTATTTAAAATATTAAGAGGAATAGAAAGAGTCTCGTGGCGATGGTATGTTTACTTATTTTGTTAAATATGAAAGTATCTATCGTCGTTCCGATGTACGACCGAGACTATTCTAACAATCGTACCTCCCGCCTGCTCCATTGGAGTGAAGTGATCTAAGCACGGTACCGTGGTGGTACTCTACCAATACATGCACGGTTACACATATGTTTCCGTGCGGTGATTTTAAAGTAGTGATACAGACGAATAAAAAAAGTTTAATATGTTTACTTACCTATACATTTGGTATGGTGATATTACAGCAGCTGCTTTATCTTTATCCGGTTTTCGTTTCTTTTCTTATTGAGATGAGGTGCATTTGAGGGTGTTATTCTGTAACATTTCGTATGTATTCTATTAAAACAGGATTATAAGCATTTCTCTATATAATTACCCAAAACTTTCAGAGCGCGTAGGTACTGTGCCATCGATCGTAGTTGCCATTTCTTGCGGTAATAGTTTTACTATTGAATCTACATGTTATATATCTATTTGACACTGCCTTTTCTAATAGTGAAGTCACTGCCCGACGGTGCCGGCAAGGCGATGGAAACCACCGGAAACTTTTAATCAGTTTCCTTCACTATATAATAACGTCTGCACAGCCGAACACGGATCGCACCGTAAATTAGATAATTAGTACAACACGAGTAGGTAGTTACACTGACTTGAATATCCGCGTACTCCCTTTAAGACACAGCCTGCGCTATTCAACGTAGGTCACCACGGAGCGGCCGTATAGCGAGCACATATGTCGTTTTCGTAGAGTAGAATTTGAATCCCTAGAAGTATTCCACGCTGCGAACGTTGTAAGTACCTATTTCGAGTCGCGGCGCGACGTGCGCTCGCGTCGCCAGCTGCGTGTACACTGATCGCAGCGCCGCGGCCCGCGCGGCGCGTGAGCCGAGCTCCGCGCCGGACTGCACTTGTTGATGTTGGGGTTCCGCGCGCTCAAATGCACGTAAACTTAAGGTTCCGCATAACATTATTAGTTGTAGTTTTTACGTTACTATTTATTAATTCGTTTTATTACTTATATAAGGTGACTGCGCTGTCGCAACGTCACAACTGACCTGTCAGTTTCCTTTGGATTCCTGTAGGTCCATGGTTCACACTCGCCCACCGTCGGGCTGAACCTAACCCGTCTGTGGTTCGCTCATTTGTCGCCGCGCAGCTCTGCATCATCCACCATCGCTTCTTGTCGGCTCGTATGTTTTTTCTGTAACGTAACACTCGAGTTTCTTAATATTTGACCGCCCAAGATTCGCAAGTAGGTAATATTATAACTTATTGAAGGATCGATGACGATATTCTTTGCATCATATCTATAGACAGGTAACCTTTAAAAAAAACAATAGACTTCAAACTATTATGGGACCACCTTTAGAGTAGGTATATATATATAGAGAAAAAAAGTGTTTTAGTTTAAGAATACCGTACCCGAATTCTGCTTAGCGGGACCTGTATTTTTATTAATAAACCTATGCAATCTGTTTGTCTGTCCAATCTAATTATGACTTTTATCTTCCGAGCCAGTCAATGCAGTCAAATCGTCATCATAGTATTTTTTTTTTATAAAACACAAGTTATATTTACCTAAACGTTTGCCAACAGCAACAACAGGGTTCCGCTACTGCTCTCTGCTGATCCGTTTCAGTTTATTTTCTTCCAAGATGTGGTAAACTCGTTCAAAATTTTCTGTAAAAGTACGTTTCTGTTAACTTGATTGTATTTTTATTCTAATGCAGCCGTCTTCCAGACCACCCGAGGGGTGCGGCTTCAGATCCGTTTTTTTTAACGTGGTTTCCCCAGTAGGCCTAGTCCACGTATTATAAATATTTTTTTATTATTTATACAATATAATACTCGTATTTATTTGTAATAGTGTGGTGATTTAAATTATACTTTTTACCAAACGTAAATAAATATAAATCATAAATAATAGAACGATTAAACAATGTAGGTACTCATTCAATAATAAAATGTTTATAGGTTGGCTTTAGTCTCATCGTAAGTTTGCAATTTGGTACACTTGCATGGGAGGGTTTTTTTTGTAACCTCTCTCTCCAGGGCATAAAATGCCGGTACTTTGTATGCGTGCTACACCGAAGGTTCAAAAGCCAAACCAACAGATAATGCAAAGAGTATTTTTACTATACATTAATTGTTTAATCGATTACATTGATAGAATGTAAATATAGGTATGTATTATTAAATTATACATTATACAATATTAGGAGTAAAGCGATTAATCAATGTAGGTACTCATTAATAAAATATTTATAGGTTGGCTTTAGACTCATTGTAAGTTTGCAATTTGGTACACTTGCATGGGAGGGTTTTTTTTGTAACCTCTCTCTCCAGGGCATAAAATGCCGGTACTTTGTATGCGTGCTACACAGAAGGTTCAAAAGCCAAACCAACAGATAATGCAAAGAGTATTTTTACTATACATTAATTGTTTAATCGATTACATTGATAGAATGTAAATATAGGTATGTATTATTAAATTATACATTATACAATATTAGGAGTAAAGCGATTAATCAATGTAGGTACTCATTAATAAAATATTTATAGGTTGGCTTTAGACTCATTGTAAGTTTGCAATTTGGTACACTTTCATGGGAGGGTTTTTTTTGTAACCTCTCTTTCCAGGGCATAAAATGCCGGTACTTTGTATGCGTGCTACACAGAAGATTCAAAAGCCAAACCAACAGATAATGCAAAGAGTATTTTTACTATACATTAATTGTTTAATCGATTACATTGATAGAATGTAAATATAGGTACTGTTACAATGATAGTTATTTTTTTTGTAATATTGTCTATTGATTTAGTGATTATTAATAAATTAAACACTATACAATATTAGGAGTAAAGCGATTAAACAATGTAGGTAAACTAATCAATAATAAAATGATAACAGGCCGGCTTTAGACTCATCGTAAGTTTGCATTTTGGCACATTTCCATGGGAGGGCTTTTATTTGAAACCTCTCTTTCCAGGGCATAAAATGCTGATACCTCGTATGCGTGCTACACCGAAGAGTCAAAAGCCAACCAGAAGAAAATGCAAAAAGTATTTAATTCATGATTCAATTGTTTAATCGATTACAATAATAGACACACTTGCTCAGATTATGTTGTAAAATATTCAAGCCATGGATAAACATAATATGCATAGTAGGTACTTAAATATTTATTTATTGCAACAACTCGGGTATTATTTTATTGATCGCCAAGGGATAACCATTAATAATGCGATCTGCGTGCAATAGTATTTTGATATTACGCCTTTCTCGCACGCGACCTAAGGCCACATACAACTGTCCATGGCTGAAAACGTCAGATCTGAGATCTAATCCCACGCGACCTATGGTCTGACCTTGACTTTTGTGTATAGTCATCGCATAACAGATTTGAAGCGGAAATTGACGCCGAGACATTTGCAATGGACTGTTTCGTTCCATTGGCGTTTTAAATATAATGCGGGGAATCAAATACTCTTCATGTCCACCAGCTTTTCGAACAGTAATCAAGCGCTGCGAAGTCGCTACTACGATTACTTTAGTGCCGTTAACTAATCCATCGGAAAAACTTAAATTCCTCATAATCATGCATACGCAGCCTTCTTTTAACTGGAGATCGAAATCTGGAACTCCGGGGGGTTGTAGTTTATTTAAAACGTCGGGTCCCAAGAATAACTGATCTGTGTTTTGATCTTTCTCTATTTTGTCGTACGAATAGAAATGCATAATATCACCAGGAACACGTTCTAATATTGTAGAATTAATTTGTCGAACGGCATCATTGCGTGTACACAGAATGGCTCTGTGAGTACAGACATCGGGTTCCTCTAGTACCAATCCAAACACAAAATCGATGAGTTCATTTACATCCGATACCAGATCTATCGACTCCAAAGAGACCAACTGTTGAACGTGGCCATTCATTTGCAACGGTATTGTGGGTAGTTTGTTTGAGCCCAATTTCAGCAAGAACTCTGCATACTCGGGATCGTCTATGCAGCGCTGAGAAGTCATGAGTGAAAATGTTTTTAATTTTCCCCAAATTGGTGACATTTTGACGGAACTGTTGTAGATGTCAGAATTTGATTTGGCATTTGGAACGACGGGCGGTATTTGTCGAAAATCGCCGGCAAATATGATAATTTTACCACCAAACATTTTACTCGAGCTCATCAAATCGCGCAACGATCTGTCCAAAAGGTGGATTAGAAACTTGTGCGCCATCGGTGCCTCGTCGTATATTATGACGTCAGCATGAAATATTAATTCAGCACGTTGGGTGTGATTTGTCATGTTCCAATAATCGCAATCGTCTAATACATTTAATGGCAACTTAAACATCGAATGCGCTGTAATGCCGCCTTCGTGGTTTTGAGCCGCGATCGCCGAACTCGCCGTGCACAAAACAATTCCATTCAAATTACCACGCACGTGAGCGGTGATCACATTCAAAAGTAACGTTTTACCTGTTCCTGCAGGACCGTCTACAAATATTGCGCATGTGTTCGATTCGCGGCACTGCTTGTCAACGCAAAGCTGTTCAATATAGTTGAATACGGCGCGTTGTTCCGACGACAGTTGCGGCAACCACTCGTTTACGAATGTTTTCTGTGTGGCCGCACTGTACTCGATGCGCTCTCTGCCCAGTTCGGTGGAATCGTCTTCAACTTCGGGAAGACCTTGTTGTTGGAGCGTCATGCCATGTTTCTGTAAAAGCCTTTTGATTAGTATTAAACACAAATTGTACGCTTTTTCCTCTTCGTTTGGCATTCTATGCAAAATATCTTCACTGAGTTGTTTTTTAAACTTTCCCCATAGTTCCCCGATGGGGGCACCTACAAATGCCAACATAACGAAGAACCTGCGCAACCTGTGCCCAGTGAAATAGATGCTCGCTTCCTCTAAAGCTAGAACGTATTCATTGTCATCGTCCGCGAGTCCCACAGCTCTGGCGGCTGCCTGGAACGTTGTGCAATCGGAACCGCCGAGTCCCTGGAGATCCTCATAACTTCGGCACGGGAAGAAATTTAACAGCAGTCGCAGGTAAAATTGTTCACCTCTGTTAGGTGCGACCCAAAACAGACGCGCGACCATTTCACCTCTCTGTCGAGGCGTAACAAATTTGCCATTTTCCGTCTCATAAATTTGGACCTTTTTAGTCTTTGGTCGTTTTGTGTGTACTATGAATTTTTCGTAAAAATCTACATATTTTAAATTGTCAAATTCCACACCACGCGGCCGTTTAAAATATGTAATTAAATCCGAGCCACCGCGAGTTATCGCGTCATCGACGTTATCGGGTCTAAAGTAAACAGTCTGTCGGTCTTTGAGATGAACCGACAGCTGTTTTACATTGGGTTCACGAGCGGTGACATCAAATTCGAGAACCCTCCAAGCCGCCTCGCTCGATCCGAGATATCTTTTGGTCACATAATCTTCTATTTCATTCTGTTCTTCGGGAACTACGACGGCAACACGCGCCTCGTCGGGACCCTTGGTTATGTATTTAAACAAATATTTTATGACGCTTCGGTGCGATGAAATTTCAACATTTATATGTGCATCATATTTCAACAAAAGAGCCGCATTGTATGGAACGACCCACAAATCGTTGATTTTGACATCTCTTTTACGGTATTGCATCACTGCTTCGTTTTTGCTGTTGCGACGCAAATGAGTGAAACCTTGTTCATCGGTGAAAGTGACATCAGTATCAGGTTTCGGAAAACGTTTGCTACATCTGCCCGTTTCTTTGTCGTAACATGGCAAGTTATCCCTTTCAGGACCGCACGGTCCGTGAATCATGTGTTCGATAACTGCCTTATGTAATTTACCTCCAGCTTCCGATGGGTCGGGTATGTCGGCGCGACACACTTTATCTATATCCACATTTTCAACAGGACCTCCCCCTGCAACTCTGAAGCATATGTGTGCGTGCGGCAATCCCCTTTTTTGAAATTCAATCACGTGCGTCATATATTCGACTTTACCGAACCAAAGCCCGGAACGCAGGTCACGAAGTAGAGCAGCCAAACGTAACTCGAAAACTCGTGCGCAAATTAAGGGGTGGCCGCGTCGATCCTTAGGCATTGTATTCTTTATTTCGGGCCATTTCGGATTGCAAGTGAACGTAATGAAATAAGAAGGTGGTCCCAACCTATTCACCAATGCCATACAATCCTGAAACTTCTGTCGCATGTAACGCGGACTACCGGTGAAAGTGTTCGGCAAGTAAATACGCCCCGGTACAACACCCTCTGCAGCGATGGTTTCATCATTTAACAATTCTTGGAGTGGTGCGGCTCTGATGGCGTTGCTTCTGTCTCGAGTTTGCATTTGTGTCAAATATCGCAGACGTTCCTCAACTATTCTACAATAGTTGTCCACTAACCACTCCTCTGACAAACGTCCAAAAGCACTAAATCTGTCATCTGAAAGCAAAAGACATCTCACATATTTTGCTTGAGTTAATTTTTTGCCATTATTGTCAAGTTTCCCGGGGTACCAACCCGGATTGCCCTCAGGATATAAAAGCGGGTATTGAAAACTTTCATACAAAGGATGCATGATATCGACAGTATGCGGTTTCCGATCACCGATTTTCCATATAGCTATGGAACGCGGGACGTACTGTTCGTTGGTTGTGTTAATTATGGCAGAAATTTCTCCACCCACGGGGTGATCGCCCAAAATATTACCGTGAGTGGCGCGAGAAGTTTTCTCAAATTGTATGAAAGCTTTTTCGGATTCTACTTTGCTTAATTGTCTGAAACATTCTATATATGGGTTTACATTGTGTAAATAGTTCGTGATGGACCTTATCACTACTAAATCTAAACTTCGCTCAGCTGCCAGGTGCTCTCGTTCGTTGTTATCGTTTATGTATAACCCAATGTTATTTGTAGACTTATTATACGCCAAGTCAAAAACGCGATGATACACGCGGCCTTGTATTTTTAAAAAAGATATCCCCTCCGGTTGGTGAAAACCGTGAGAAGTGCCTAAAGCTGAAAATGAGAACAGATTATTATAAGCTCGAGGTCTTTTTTCAAAATCGACATTTTTATAAAAATCTTCCTTTATAGGAGTAAAGTTTTGAACATTGTTGGCGCCGGATCCACAACACCATTGGATCCTTGGTATTTCCTCATCAAATAGAGGCGCATGACAATGTTCGCATTTGTGTATATCCGATGATTTCAACGATGTTTTTTCCAATGAGAACGGACTAATCGCTTTTAATTCATCGCCCCGTTTCTCGCCTATCAGATTTCGCGACTTGCGTAAGGCAGCGTCTACGTTGCGACTGAATCGATTGTACTTTTGTGTTGCCTGCCGATTAACCTCGGGATGGTTCTCATTATATTTTTGAACAGCTTTGCGATGCACAGCTGGGTTTTTTTCATTGTATTTTTTTACAGATTTGCGATTTATGTCTGGATTAATTTTAGTGTATTTTTTGACAGATTCGCGATGTACATTCGGTTTTTTTTGTGTATATTTGTTAACCGCATCCAAATGTGCATTTTCTTTTGTTCTTTTGCGTCCCCCTTTATTTTTAATAGGGCGGCCTCTTTTTTTTGTAATCGTCGATGGTTTGTTTTCATCTGATTCTAATCGATCGAGTACAACTACAGGTTTTAAATGAGTCAGTTTAAAATCATCTACTCTCTCAATTACTACCACCGGTTTTTTACTTGAAATCGTTTTCATATTTTCTGTTTGCGCGTCTGTTGATTTAGCACCAGTGGTAATTGTTTTTGTTATATATTTTTTTACTACCTCTGCATACGACGGTAATGAGGTCAGAATGGAGACAGACACGTTGCTACTGTCTTGACTCACAATTGATTGTGTTGGAATGTCGGAGGATACCTTGTCCCTTATCATCAGGTCTGTCAAGACAGCGGGTGACCGTAATATATCGAAAGTAGTCACCGAACTTTGACTATATTCGCTACGATCGGGCACTGCACTTCTTACCTTACCTCCAGATACCGAGCTTTTGCTGCCCTGAGTGGTAATTGTTTTAGTTAGATATTTTTTTACTACCTCTGCATACGACGGTGCTGAGGTCAGAATGGAGACAGACACGTTACTGTCTTGACTCACATTTGATTGTGTTGGAATGTCGGAGGATGCCGTGTCCCTTATCATCAGGTCTGTCAAGACAGCGGGTGACCGTAATATTTGGAAAGTAGTCACCGAACTTTGACTATATTCGCTACGATCGGACACTGCACTTCCTACCTTACCACCAGATACCGAGCTCCTACTGGCCTGAGTGCGATCTTGACTGGGCGGTGTGGCAGTAATCGACGGACGGGTAATTTCATTGACACTCACTACTCTAATTTTACCAATTTCCAATTCCTCACCGTATCGTAGTTGGTATGAGATTAGCGAATTTGCTAAGGAATTTAAATCATTGAATTCAAAAACCCTCGCGACACCAGTTTCACTGGTTTTATTATTATTATCAACTGCATGGCTATTAAAGAGGTAATATTTTGTAACATTACGCGTATGTGTCGAGTTTTGTTCGTCGTCTGTTGCATAGGTGTGAGTATAACGCCAGAAAGATACTGTATAGCCCCCGCCAATAAACACAGCACCGTCTTTGTCATTATCCCAATCTGATTTGAAAACTTCTAATTTTAAATCGGATTCTAATTGTTTCGTTGCCTTCTGGATTTCTTCTTCTGAATTATTTATTGGATAGTTTCCATTACATACCCAGCCATGCTCGATGTTAACCTTTTTTTGTCCCACAGTTATTTCATTGGGTAAATTTTCGTAAGTCAAAAATCTAGATACTACATGTGATGGCAAACGCGGTTCTAACAGCATGTAAAGGTCATCACCAGCTTGCATAACAAAATCAAAATTGTGCTGAGAAATGGTAGACCTTTGTTTTTCTATTGACGAAACGATCAGGGACATCGATGCCATGGCTGTGCACTGCCTACCTTTACCTTTAAATTTAGCATCTCCCTGGTGCGTATTACCTAAAATAGAAATACACGTGACAACAAATTGTCTTTATAGTTTATTATCCCAAATGATAATTACAATAATAACTTACCAAAAGCAATGCAGCGAGTATCAGCGGCCCTGGTAGCGGTGGCGGCAGCGGTGAGGGCAGCATTTTCTGAATTATTTTTTATCTGAAATTGTTATTGTACGTTAGTTAGTTTTTTTTTCTAATAACATTCACTTAGTTATGTATTCTATTTAAATTGATGGACATAACATTTTACACAGCATCATCTAGACTATAAGTAAAGCTTGTAGGTACTCTGGGTAGGTATAAGATAACTTAACTTATGTATGTATGTACTTATCATTGTAAACAATTTTTACTATGGAGGAAACCTCGAAATTGCGAAATAAAACAGCAGTTCCATACAAAAATAAAAAATAAAAAAAACCATTGACCTGAACAAAATGTATGGAACATATGTTTTTATCCGCAATTTCAAGGTTGGCCCTATAGTAAAATTTATTCATAATGATAAGTAAGTACCTATTACCTACATACATGCCATTCAATATTATTGAACCATTTTGTTACACATTGTATAGCAAATATTAAACTAAACTATATACTGACTAACCCGTCACGGGGGGGTTGCGCCCCCCTACCTCACCCGCCGCCGAAATCCGAACGAGATGCTATGAAAACTTAAGAATTACTCGTCTTTTACGTAATCATAGGCTTAGATTTATATACCAACAACTGAAAGCTCTTGAACTGTACTCTATGTAAAATAAGTTGTAATGAATGTAAAACACTGAATGTATTTAATTTACTTACTAATAAAACATTTTCTATCAACAAACATTTTGTTTTATGTTTTTCTCCGGGCGGAGAAAACGCCCACTTTTAGACACAAAATATTATTTTATCATAATTATTTCACATGAACACCACTATCAAAACATTCTCTGATGTTTGCTCAACACTTTCACAAAATTATTAGCGAATTCATCACACAAAACTATACTTTTTAGCAAAAACATACGACGTAAAAAACCGAGCGACCGTTAGCAATTTGCGCGGCAATTCCACTGCAAGCCAGGCTGACCTCGAGCTGCCGGAGTCGACAGAAAAAGTGACTTGGAAAAAATATTGTTTACATGAATTCGTGTTGTTTGCGAAATAATTTTGCTTTTTATTACGTTACACGTTTTCGTTGACAGAAAACGTCTAATTGGTAAATCTTATTAGATAATATATACTCTAATTAGATTTATAGATAGGTATATAGCCAAAATATTTAGAAATCGGGTTCTATGAGAAAAGAAATAGTATAATAAATAATACACGTAGATAGTAAAGATAATTAATAATAGTGACTTACTAAGCGCAATCCAGGGCAGGGGGATGACAACTTGGTTTTTTTTTCCGAAGTTTTGGCGACGGCAACGGGAGACTGCCTCTTCATCTGAAATTGTTATTTTACGTTAGTTTGGGTTTTCTCATAACTTTCACTGTATAAGTGTTCGATTTAAATTTAATGGTGGACAGGACATTTTAAACAGCACAGTCTATGAGTATCAGATAACTTTAAGTAGGTATTTAATTATACATAAGTACATTTAAAACACCCAGACACAGCGCAGCGACGCAGCGGCGGTGGATCATCTCAGTTCGATAAGTACCTACATGGACATGAAGCGTGATTGGCTGGACGTGCGAGATCGGCTCTTGCACTATTAGGTATTTACCTACTTATAGTTTAATTACTGCTTCACGCGCGGTTCGTGCGTTTTTGTGCAGTGGTAGGGCTCTATTGCAGAATCCGCCTTGGGAAGTACTTACCACAATTTTGCCAGTTATTCAAGCAGTAGCGTGCAAGTATTATCTACTGTGTTTCGGTTTAAACGTCATTGTTGCCAGAGAAATTATTGGGCATAAAGAGATTTGATATCTAATGTCTCAAGGTGATGAGTGCAATGTAATGCGGCGCAGGATTTTGTTCGTAAATTCACAATTCTGACACTGCAATCCTTATGGGCAGGCGTGATGCCTAACACCAGGCGAACGTCTAGCTCGTCTTGTCACTCAAGTCCAAAAAAAACCCAGAGTTGGTTACTTACATTCACAAAAAAAAACTTTTTGCGGCTGCGGGGGTGGTGGTGAAGGTGGTGATGGTGCCGGCGGCGCTGGTGATGATGGCAGCGGTACTGGGACGAGGTGGTGCTGGTGGTGGTGCCGGTGCCGACGGTGGTGATGGCAGCGTCGCGTCTCGGGGTACTCTGGGGTTGATGAAACAAGATGGCTGACACAAAGCTTACAAAAGACACGGATCTCCGAGTTGTAGAACCGAGAATTCGGTTTAAACGTCATTGTTGCCAGATAAATTATTGGGCATAAAGAGATTTGATATCTAATGTCTCAAGGTGATGAGTGCAATGTAATGCGGCGCAGGATTTTGTTCGTAAATTCACAATTCTGACACTGCAATCCTTATGGGCAGGCGTGATGCCTAACACCAGGCGAACGTCTAGCTCGTCTTGTCACTCAAGTCCAAAAAAAACCCAGAGTTGGTACTTACATTCACAAAAAAAAACTTTTTGCGGCTGCGGGGGTGGTGGTGAAGGTGGTGATGAAGGTGGTGATGGTGAAGGTGGTGATGGTGCCGGTGGTGAAGGTGTTGATGATGATGCCGGCGGCGCTGGTCGAGGTGGTGGAGGAGGTGGTGATGGCAGCGTCGTGTCTCGGGGTACTCTGGGGTTGATGAAACAAGATGGCTGACACAAAGCTTACAAAAGACACGGATCTCAGAGTTGTAGAACCGAGAAAAGTATAAAATACCTATTATATAATGAATAAGCATCTAGGTCTTAGCATCTTGGGGATGGGGACAGGCCAGAGGGGCCAGAGCTCCCCATCCCCAACGGCCGAAGTGGCAGGCGGCGGGGCCACTCACCTGACCCGCCGCATGGAGGCCGGGGTGTTGGACGTGGGGCCGTCCGGCGCCCATCTCGCTGGCATGGCCTCCGAGGTGGATGCACGATGTGTCTGGGTGTTCGGACACATCGTCATCGGTGCGGGAGGAGCTCCGGCTCCCCGCGGTGGGCCCGAAAGGGCAGCGCCGTCGAGGTCGCGGATGAATGCGAGAGCGTACCCGTGACCTCGACAATAGGCGCAGTGTGGGAACACCGTGGGGTTTTTAGTCGGTAGTCTCACTCTGGCATCGAGTCCGACATAACCCTCCTGCGCCCTGGCTGAAATGCACTTACGCATACCCATGCGTAAGTGCATTTCCCAACGTAAAAAAAAAAAAAAAAAAATGTCTAAGCATCTTAGGTACCTACATAAACTATTTCCCATCCCATTACATACACACAGGTACATTAAGTACCTGGGAAACGCTTGAATTTTTTATTTAAGTAGTATCTACTTTATCTACGTACAAACTTTCTATGAAATAAGTTATGAAAAATAAAATAACACTATCTATCGTCATAAGATAATTAAATACCTGTACCTATCTTTCAATTTAGGTATATAGCTACTAACACATCGTATTGTACATACCTATTCAAAGGAAGAAATCTCATTTTCGAAAACTAAAACACAACATCAAAGCGTCATGGCGTCATAAAAAGTTTCGTAGCACTGTACTTTGGTTTTAAAAACACGAAAACGATTCAAACAAGATGTAAAATGACTAACCTTTCACGTTCTTCTTGTTTTTGGTACAAAACTGCACAAATATAAGAAATTAACACTGTACAGATGATTTTTAATAAATATTTTATAATAATTACGCACGAAACTTACCAAGTTAATTGTAATGTGAAGGAAAAAGCAACAAACGGATACAGTTATTTGTGAATTTTTGGCCGGCAATTTTCATTTCCGGTTTAGTAATAATTTTTATTAATATAATATGTAGTCTTCAAGCGTTAAATAATATTACTATTAATTAAATTATTAATTATTATTATATAAATGTTTATATTCTTACCTTGAAAATAACATTTTAATGAATTATTACTAAAAAGACGTGAAATTGCTATAGTACTACTTCACAGCCGCCAATCGAATCAGTTTTTGTTTTTTTTTCAACGTTAAAAGCAGAGTTGCCAGTAATACGCTAATAGGAACAATTTGATTTGAAGAAAAAAAAATATCCTTTTATCTTTGTATAAATCAAAATAATTATTATACAATCTATAACAAAAATATTCAACAATACGGGTATGTATGTTTTTCATCATTAAGAACAACTTTTACTATGGAGCCAACATAGCGAAAAAAAATTCATTGATCTTGGACAAACCAATGTAACTTGACGTGGTCTTAACATTCAGTTATAGTATCCTATTCCGCAAAAGTAGAAACCTTTCCGTTTGAGTTGTGAACTGGCGGGGTTTCACAATATCCGTCCCACTCATCTACATTAAGGATGACAGAGACGGAGAATGTGTATCCGAACGGAAAGCTTTCCGATTGAGTTGTGAATACTCCTGCTAATCTGTTTTATTATGGATTCACATGAAGACTATGAGAATATAAAAAACAATAAGCCACCTTTAATTGACCACATACTTTTTAATTATTATTTTCACACAAATAGCAGGAGCAGGGCAGATCTACATCATCATCGGAAAACTACAGAAATTATATAAATTTAGACGATATTTTTTTTTAGCGTAAAGCCATTTTATTGTTAATTTAATTAATTAATTTATTTAATAAACATACAAAACAGAATGCAATAATTTAAAGCTATCTCATAAATTACATTTTAAAGATTTGTATTTTTTTTTTTTTTGGTATATTCACGTAATAAGTAACTATAATAAATATTATTTAGACGGCAAATTGATTGATTATTACTTACATATAGAGTGAAATATTTAATCTAACTGTGCATTTTTTTAAGAATTTGATGTGGTTTTTTGTTATCCATTATATGGCAGCACTTTTCAAAGCAAACTTTCGTGTCTTAAATCAAAGTCAAATTAATATTTTTTTAATTCATGTTTTACGACATAAAATGTTGTTTAAATTATTATTCATATAGTATTGTATAATATTTGATAGTATTCATTTTAACTATAGTCATATTGCTTATGAAGTTATTAAATTCATATTATTAAACATAATGGTAAATCAATCATGCGGAAAACTATTTCAATTATTTTTTTTGGCAAGATACTTAGCGCGTGAATCCAATTCATTACATTTAAGCCAAAAAATATGGGATGTTATGTGAAAAACCTTAAGACTCGGTTATTTATTACTTTCCAAAACTTGTGTTTTGTTTAAATGTGTGTGCATGATTATTACATCAGGGACGTTTTGGATTGAATTGAATTATGTTCGTGGTTTGTTGCTAATCTTACTAAAAACCTATATTATGTGAATTTTTACTAAACTCTCATGATAAAACCGTAATTAAAACATCTAAAATACTTTAAATGGCCAGTATCCATACACCGTATATGCCAAATGTTTCGAAAAAAATCATATTTTATTACGTCTATATCTATGACTACGTATCTATGATTGCTGCGTTCCGTAACGCGCTAAAAGTGATAATATCCGACCAAATTTAATAGTCACAAAATATAAGATCGAGTAATAACTGTGACCTTGGTTGGATTCGCGATATTATCACTTTTAGCGCACTACGGAACGGAACAGATGTATGTATGGTATGCTGTCAACAACTTACTTTAATTTATAACCTCTTAATGACAAGCTACAATAATACAATTATTCTTACACACCTATGTCCAACGGTTCCAGAGATATAAGCAATTGAAAAAAAAAAAAAAAGAAACAACTCAAAATCCCCCCCTATGACATATGTCGAAGAACCCCCACCTATGTCCAACGGTTCCAGAGATATAAGCAATTGAAAAAAAAAAAAAAAAAAAAAAAAAAAAGAAAGAACTCAAAGTCCCCTATGACATATGTCGAAGAACCCCCACTTATGTCCAACGGTTCCAGAGATATAAGCAATTGAAAAAAAAAAAAAAAAAAGAAAGAAAGAACTCGAACTCCCCTACGACATATGTCGAAGAACCCCCACCTATGTCCAACGGTTCCAGAGATATAAGCAATTGAAAAAAAAAAAAAAAAAAAGAAAGAAAGAACTCGAACTCCCCTATGACATATGTCGAAGAACCCCCACCTATGTCCAACGGTTCCACAGATATAAGCGATTGAAAAAAAAAAAACAAAAAAGAAAAGAACTCGAGGTCCCCTAAGACATATGTCGAAAAACCCCCACTTATGTCCAACGGTTCCGGAGAAATAAACGATTGAAAAAAAAAAAAAACAATATTGAGAATGATGATGACAATTTTTGTAGCCACTTAAGGTACAGTTGAAAAAAAAAGTTAAAAGCCGGAGGGAGGTACATGGAACGGAAAGAAATCCGATACAGTGGTATATTGGACTGATTATGATGATTAATTTTAAAATATGTGAGACGCTCTCCCTATTGCAGTATACGCGCATAAGAAAATGGTGGTTCAGTCGTAGAGCGGGTAAAGTCTCGTGATTCATTAGAATAATAGAGGCTGATGCTGATAATGATGACTTTTCGCGTGGGTGGGAAGCACGTGTAGCCACTTGATGTTCAGTTGAGAAAAAAGTTATGAAACGAAGAGGAAGTATGGAAAAGGTAAAAAAATCCGATACAGTAGTATATTGGGCTGATGATGATGATGGATTTAAAAATCCGTGAGGCGCTCTCCCTATTGCAGTAGGAGCGCATCTGGAAATGGTGATTCGGTCGTGAAAAGGGTAAAGACTCGTTATTCATTAGAATAATAGAGGCTGATGATGATAATGATGACTTTTCCGCTTGGACGCGTGTGAGTGCACGCCCTCTTCCACACTGCTCGGCCTGGCGGCCTCGCAGTGTGGGGCTCGGCCTACGGCCTCGCCGGCGTGAGGCTCGGCCTACGGCCTCGCTAGTTTGAGGCTCGGCCTACGGCCTCGCCACGTAGGCTCGGCCAAAGGCCTCGCTAGAATGACGATATTGCCTTTGGGTGGGATGAAAGGTACGTCGTTCACACTGCTCGGCCTTTCGGCCTCGCAGTGTGAGGCTCGGCCTGCGGCCTCGCCGACGACGTAGGCTCGGCCTTCGGCCTCGCTAGTTTGAGGCTCGGCCTAGGGCCTCGCCATCGTTAGCTCGGCCTACGGCCTCGCTTGGTTGAGGCTCGGCCTACGGCCTCGCTAGAATGACGCTATATTGATTTTGGGTGGGACGAAAGGTACGTCGTTCACACTGCTCGGCCTTTCGGCCTCGCAGTGTGAGGCTCGGCCTACGGCCTCGCCGACGACGTAGGCTCGGCCTTCGGCCTCGCCATCGTTATAGCTCGGCCTTCGGCCTCGCACGCTCGGCCTGCGGCCTCGCCGGCCACAGCTCGGCCTTCGGCCTCGCATTACAGTATTGGCCTTTGACCATTGCCTTTTGGCCTTTGACTTTGATCTTGACTTTGATTCAGCTCGAGGTCACGACCAACTTTAGTTCGAGGACCCCCTACCTAGGTCGAACCGTTGTCGAGTTATGACCGTTTCAAGTTTGTATGACTATTTTTTTTTTGTATGGGACCCGGTTTTTTTTTCGATTTTCCAGAAGGATCCCAGGGTTCTAGGAGGAATTTGTTCGAGAACGTTGACCCTACCCCCTACCGTTTCCGAGATCCCATGGGGGTCGGGGACCGGGAGACGATTTTTTGGGGATTTCAGATTTTTCCCGGGGGCCGTGGAACACCCCCTACATATCCCCATTTTTAGTTTTCCCCCCGAGTTCCCCCTTTTATGAGATCAGTTTCTGTCAGTCAGTGAGTCAGTGGTATTGGAACTTTATATAGTGTAATAAACAAATTGAGTATTGGGTATTGAGCAACGAACTAAACTCCTTGCAAGATTTGACCCTAGTTACTCAAAACAGAGTTTTCGCTTTCTGTTAAAGGCTAAGGACATTTCCCATACGCTGGTGGTATAGTGGAACAATTTTATTTCCCTTCCCTACTTGTATGAACTTGTCGTGTCGTGCGCGCGTTTCCTTTGTATTCATTCCTTGAAAAAAGTAACCGTAATTGACCGAAATTAACGTGATCACACATTCACATTCGTCCAGCGTAAGTCTTCCGGCTGTCGGAAGACTTACGCTGGACGAAGGCATCCTCCATAATAGGGAGGAATTAACGTGATCGATCCCGTATAAATGATAGGTATAGAAACCCGTATCTTGGGAATTAGAAAACACGTAAAGGACAGGCTGATAGAGGGATGATCACAGTATAAGGGTTCCGGGTAAGTATTACGGTCCAGTTAGAGACGCATATATCGGATACATGCATGCGTTCACCTGGTAAGCGTCACGCCTGCCGATAACAGTAGCAGTGCTAGAATTGTGAACTTGCGACTATAATCCTGCGCCCCACCGCACTGCGCTCGTCACCCTGAGATATTAGATGTTAAATCTCTTCATACCCAGTAATTTCTCTGGTAACATTGCACTTCAAACCGGAACACAGTAATGCTTGCACACTACTGCTTGGCTTGAATAACTGGCAAAGATGTGGCCCTTATACAGATTCTTACCTTCAGTTTCTTGGCCAGCTCTCTGGAAAACAGTATGTTGGCAAACTTGCTCTGACAGTAAGCGTCGCTAGCTTTGTAGGGCTTCTGCTTGAAATTGTAGTCATCCAAATAAAGGATGCTTTCTGCAATTTAATTGAAAATAATTAATTATAGTATAAAATATTATAATATAATATACATTAAAAAAAACATTGAATAGGAACTCTGCAGAGTTCAGCTTTATTTCTATTTTGACTCTGTAATATAATTTTATGAATATATGAATAAATACCCCGAGATATTAGATGTGAAATCTTTTCATTCACAGTAATTTATCTGGTAGGTAACATTACCCTTCAAAACTAAACACAGATACACATAATAAAAACATATTTTTATATAAAGTTTTTCCACACTTATGGTATTTCTATGTTACAGGAAGAAACGAGAGACACGAACGAACGAACGGAACGGGAGAGGGTTTTCTTCCTGTTTAAGTTTTAAAAATATATACATAAGAATGTCCTGAATACTAACTCAAGTGCGCCCTAGAGGATACGGTGACAATCCTGGCAGGAGCGCTATCCTTGATCCTCGGAATGAGCATCAGAGTGAGCAGGAAGTGGCCGAGGTGGTTGGTCCCGAACTGCATCTCGAACCCGTCCGCCGTCTCCGAGTACGGACACATCATCACTCCCGCGTTGTTTACCAGGATGTTCACCTGTAGAGGACGCATTGCACTATATTTATTGCCAAAGAAAAGCAAACGCCCTACTTTTTAGTAGAACGGCTGTCAAAACAATGTTGTAAAGCAACTGTATGGAAAACAGCGGTTTTCCATACAGTTGCTTTACAACATTGTTTAGAAACTACGTCGAAAAAATGCCAATTATTGACCAATCGAAATGCCATTTTGCAACAGATTAAAATTGATCTAATTACGATGTAATGTGGTTTGGTTTCCTACGCGTCTATTTAAATTGTCATTTTGAGTATTCTCAGTTTAAAAACATGTATACTTATTTGTAGAAATGTCATTAAGCGCATTTACACTTAATGCCGGCTAGCGCGGCCCATCACATTTCCGTTCTATTCACTTCTCTCAATTTCTTTTCTTTCTTCAATTTTATGCCTTTCCATTTTCACCCCTTTCAAACCTAAAAAAACTGCTTATTACTTTAATTAAATCTAAATGGAAGGCACTGAGCCTCACGACACAGGACTCCCCTAGAGTGAGACTCAGGGTTCATTATGTATAACGAAGTTATTTTATCTACCCACTAACATTAGTTTAAACTGTAAAACCTACCATATATACATGTATATATACCATATATATATATACCATATGTATACCATGTATATATACATATTCAAAACTCTCAGAACTGGAAAGTAAATTAGTAATCCAAACTTACAAAGCACTGTGCGAATGTATCATTAGGTACTGTATTTGTGCTTGGGGAACTGCAGCGAAAACTAATATGAAACCAGCTGAGCGTGCACAACGTGCCATACTTAAAGTGCTTCTTAATTTGCCCTTCAGACATCCAACAAGTGATGTCTATAAGAAAGCAAATGTGCTTAGTATTAGAAAGTTATTCATTTATGAGAGCTTAAGACGCTATCATAGAAAAACTGTTCCGGCATTACTAAGAATAACCAAACGTAACCGTCGCTGTCCTATCCCAGGGGCGAAACGAAAATTTACACGTAAAAGTTATGAAGGTATTGTTCCACGTTTATATAATAAGGTAGATGAACAATATAAAGTAAGAAAACATAATAGCAATGAGTTTAGGATAATTATACGGACTTGGTTAGATACATTTGACTATGACGGTATTGAACATATGATGTATGACTTAGATATATCATAAAACAAGAATCACACCCACACACACTAACGCGCGCACACACACTAACGCGCGCACACACACACATACACTAATGTACACATACATACACACACATGCACGCGCGCGCGCGCACACACACACACACACACACACACACACACGCGCGCGCGCGCTACGCATGAAGCGGATAAGGATCATGTTTTTATTAAGCATGCAATTATAATTTATATTTGGGAGAGGCCATTGGTTTCCGAAACACAGTATTAGTACTAGTTCGGAGCCAATGGATTCAGTATTACACTTTGTCAAATTTATGTCCAATAAATGTATTTGTATTTGTATTTGTATACCTACTAACTTCAAATGTCTATGTTTGTTTTGCTCAAATAAAGTTATTATTATTATTTATTATTATTTAATAAAACATTAGTTGACATTTTCGTTGTGTTGATTATTTATCAAAAAGAGTTTGTTGTTTTCCTCGCAAGTGTGATGAAGATCGTCGTATGGAACGCGTGTGCTATTGGTAATTACACTCTCGGCTCTCTTATTGCGCTCGCCTGCGGCTCGCGCGCATTATGTGCGCCCGCCGCAAGTGTAATGACAAACATAGCACACAAACTTGTATCTTGTATCATACTGTACTATTATCTACATATTTTACAGGTTTTTTTTAATGTAAAGGAGTGACGAGACGAGCGAGGCGCTTGCCTGGGTCACCGCCGCTTATTGCCGTTTTGCTGTTTTTAGAGCGTTCCTTATCATGTTATCATTACCTGGGGTTCCGTATCGAGGATTTTCTTGGCGAAGTCTCGAACTGACTGCAAAGAAGAGAGGTCGCATTTCTCCAGGACCAAGTTTCCTTTATCGCTGACGGAAACGTTTTCGCATTTTTTCTCTATGTCGGCCTTGGCTGCTTCGGCTTTCTCCAAACTGCGGCATGCCATTATGACTCGAGCCCCTAAACAAATCTCTCATTAGTAAGTGACCACGACTAGCATAAACACTACCGTGGGTCAGATGATCGTACGTCGTCATAAAGTCTGTGCATTAAATTGACAGATACCTACTAGCAACTAAGCTAGCAACCGTTGGAGGTTTGGTAGGTTAGTTGCTAGTGCCATGTCAGAAGACTTCGCTGAAATTAGGGCTGGCCACTCAGCTCGTCTATTTATTAATTTTATTAGTGTGTTTATGCTACATGCTACCCACTCAATCTTAATGGCTGATCAGATTTGAGTGAAATTAGGTAAAGAAAGAGCTAGGTATATACCTACTCTAAGCTTATCTACTCTAGCTACTCGACTAGCTGTGCCCTACAATAAGTCTGATGCTAGGCTTCACCTGCGTGACGCTTTACGTCCAGTTATCGAAATAATTAACGTGCAATAAATGATGCTTTAAACAATGCGCTACATGGGTAGCCACACTATCATTTGAATTTGAAAATCGCCTAACGTCTAACGACGCTAATCATGCCACTAGCCTATTAGTGCGCTAGCACCCGGCCATATCTGCCGTACTGTGTAAAATACCGCGCTAAATAATGGTATTACTCACAGGTGAAGCCCTAGCATTACAGTACAACACAGGCGCAAAGTCGCTACTAATACCCATTGCTACACATATTTCGGCAGGCGTAGCTTAAATACTAGATAATACGGATTATTTACGGAATGGCATATAGATTTCTGCTGAGTCTTCGGATCATACTGGTATATACATAAAACGTTACTTGTTTGTTTTGTTTAGATGAAAACTTTTTATTGTTTTATATTGGGACTAAATTTGAATTTACTTGTCATACAATATTATTTTAAATTTATTTTAACTCACTGAATAAAAGATACAATGGTACTTGCCTCGTTTATAAAAATCCAATGCGGTTTCTTTTCCTATTCCAGTATTGCATCCTGTGATGATAGCTGTCTTTCCGATCAACTTAGCGGTGCTATAGCACCGACCGCTAAACAGTGGCATTTTCAAATACAAACACTGATTCTACTTTATTTCCGCAAGCCCCTGTAATTACTTAGCTCCCAAACAATACAGTTTAAAAGTACTACTGCGTATTTACACTAGTTTATTCTTTGTTAATAGGTTATGCAGTGGACTTAGATAAAATAGTCTTGACTCGCGAGCGATAACACTAATGAAGAACGAAACGGAAAGTTACTGTAACGGTAAATAAGTAGGAATGTCTGTCCGGTTAGGCCGCAAATTGCGAGCGCCTGACATCAAAACTAGTAATAATAACTACTACTATATTATCTGAAAAGGTGAGTTGGGGAGCCACCAACGCTTTATCTGAACAAAAGTAGCAGTCCTCTGTTAAATATTTTAGTTCCCTGATGAGCCGCATGTATGACAGTTGCCCTGAGTCACATCGACTCGGCGATAACTGTGACATTATCATGCATTATTTAACCGCCTCTTGATATAATTATGCCGCCTCTTATAATAATTCTGTACCGACGCGCTGGCCGCGTTTGACTGTATGTCTAATTCCTTTTAGTGACAACTATAAAGGATATATATAGAAGAAAAGTTGGTGGGTGGGGAAACAGAGTGGGAATGAAAGAAATGATGCTATTCTCTATCCCTACCACACAATATATACCGGCCGGGCGGCCGTTCATACGTGACCGGTGACACACATAGGTATAATATATTTAGTCATATCCCGATACTGGAGACGTCGACGCCTTAGTTATCGCTATAGAAACCGCGCAGGCGTTAAAGGATTCTGTCGTGAGACATACGTTACTAACCACGTCCTATTATGTAGTATGACGAGGACAACGCAGGATCTTCAGGATTTTGTAGTGGTAGGACTCTACTGCAGATTCCGCCTGGAGAAGTATCACACCTTTGCCAGATATTCAACCGCCAAGCAGTAGTGTGCAAGCATTACTGTGTTCCAGATTGAAGGGCAATGTTACCAGATAAATTACTGGGTATGAAGAGATTTAACATCCGATATATCAGGGTGACGAGCGCAGTGCAGTGCGGCGCAGGATTGTGTTCGCAAGTTCACAATTATGGCACTGTTACTGTTAGTGGCAGGCGTGACGCTTAATTACCACCAGGCGAACGTCTTGGTCGTCTTGTAATTAAACGAATAAAAAAAAGGATCAGACTAAAAATAGGATACGACTAAACACCTTTTTTATTATGAAAACTGACGTGGTTTTGACACATTTTTGTTTTATTTATACGGGAATACTCACGTTTAATTAAATCGGATACTCCGACTATAGATTCCATCACATCCGGTGACCTTTCTCAAAGAGTGAAAACAGAGCCCGACGCGCGTGCAGCTGCGTCCTGCTTAGCAAGCTTGGAATCTATAGTCGGAGTCGGAGTATCCGATTCAATTAAACGTGAGTATTCCCGTATAAATAAAACAAAAACTAAACACCTTAGTTATAGATAATAGATTTGTAGTGATGATGCTATCTAATAGATTAGTAGAAACAATAGCTCAGTAGTTGTCGTGTTAGGTACACATGCCACATGGCGTGAGTTCAAATCCAAACAATGAGCTTGAGCTTCTGGTGTGAAAGAGAATAACATCGTGAGGAAATCATATAGTGGTGATACGGTACTTTTCAGTACTCGAGTGATTAGCTACCCTAGCTCAGGGACCGCGGAAGTACCCCCCCGCGGGAGGGGGGGGGCAAACGGATAAACCTTCTCTACCAGGTACTATAAAATTGGAGGGGGCACAGCCCGATCCGTTTAATTTTAGGGGGGGGCATATGGCCCCCTTCCCAGGTAGCAAACTGATGACTATGACGGATATATGACGTCTTTTTAAGGTCATTTTAAGGTCGGTACGATTTTCGTCGTTACGTACGTCATTATGACGTCATAATTAAATCATTTTTAGGACGTCTAAAACTCGTCGTATAATGTACGTCATTATGACGTCATAATTAAGTCATTTTTATGACGTCCTTACTCGTCGTATGAAGTACGTTATTATGACGTCATATTTAGTCATTTTTAGGACGTTTAAAACTCGTTATATAATGTACGTCATTATGACGTCATAATTAAATCATTTTTAGGACGTCTCAAACTCGTTGTATAATGCACGTCATTATGACGTCATAATTAAGTCATTTTTACGACGTCCATACTCGTCGTATGATGTACGTTATTATGACGTCATATTTAGTCATTTTTAGGACGTCTAAAACTCGTCATATAATGTACGTCATTATGACGTCATAATTAAATCATTTTTAGAACGTCTTAAACTCGTCGTATAATGTACGTCGTTATGTCGTCATAATTAAGGCATTTTTAGGACGTCCTTACTCGTCGTATGAAGTACGTTATTATGACGTCATATTTAGTCATTTTTAGGACGTCTACGACTCGTCATATAATGTACGTCATTATGACGTCATAATTAAATCATTTTTAGGACGTCTCAAACTCGTCGTACAATGTACGTCATTATGACGTCATAATTAAGTCATTTTTACGACGTCCATACTCGTCGTATGATGTACGTTATTATGCCGTCATATTTAGTCATTTTTAGGACGTCTAAAACTCGTCATATAATGTACGTCATTATGACGTCATAATTAAATCATTTTTAGGACGTCTTAAACTCGTCGTATAATGTACGTCATTATGTCGTCATAATTAAGTAATTTTTAGGACGTCCTTACTCGTCGTATGGTGTACGTCATTATGACGTCATATTTAGTAATTTTTAGGACGTCATATAGTCGTCCTAGGATGTATGTTATTATGACGTCATAATTAAATCATTAAAAATTATGTTCTTTACTCGTTGTGTGATCTACGTTATTGTGACGTCATATTTAGTAATTTTTAGTACGTCTTAGACTCGTCATACAATGTACGTTATTATGACGTCATAATTAATTAATTTTTACGACGTCTTATACTCGTCCTAGGACGTCCGTCATTATGACGTCATAATTAAATAATTTTTAAGACGTCCTAAACTCGTCGTGTGATCTACGTTATTATGACGTCATATTTAGTAATTTTTAGGACGTATTACACTCGTCATACGATGTACGTTATTATGACGTCATTATAAATTCATTTTTATGACGTCTTATACTCGTCCTAGGATGTACGTTATAATGACATCATATCATAGTCTTACATTCGTCGTGTTATGTAGGTACTTTAGGTACGACTTACCACCAATGGATTTTGGGGGGTGGGACGCAGTGTGGGGAGGGGTAGACCTTGAAGGGGAACTTGCGGAAGCCCCCCCCTCTCTGGGATATGTAACCTAACTTTCCCAGAAGCTTACATTTGATCGTCATACAAATTGGAGGGGGGAAGGGTGGAAACTTAACACTATATTTGATTTAACTCAAGTCAGGATGCTCTGAGTCGGATCTGTCTGATCATTTTGAATCTAACCAACTCAAATTTGACTACGGGTGGGCTCCCGCCAGAAGCTCTTGGGGTTGCCCCTGAGCTTCTGGCTCCCGCACTTTTTATATACACTCTAAGAAGGAAGGGACCACAAGCCTAGGTGGATTCGGGTGCTCTAATTCGGATCTGTCACTCATTTCGAACCTAACCAACTGAAGTTGGGGTGCTCTGATTTGGATCTGTCACCCATTTCGACCCTAACCAACTCATGTCGGGGCGCTCTGATTCGGATTTGTCACCCATTTCTACAAATCAAACAACAAACAAACGATTTAAAAAAAGTAATCAATAATAGTTTCACAAAACTTGAGAATTTATTGCAGAAAGCTGCAGTGGCCGAAGGGTGTGTTTTGTGCCCAAGAACAAAAAAAAAGACGACAGCTGACGTTATCCCAAAATGGCGTCAATTACGTTTCATTTCACAAGTTTACACATATCAGAAATAAGATAAGATAAGATAAATTTATTTTGTAAAAAACTTAAGCACTAAATAGAAACACCTTAGCAGTAACAGATATATATGGAAAAAATACTTTGTCCGCTTAAGATTGTAAATTGTATCTGTATTAATAAAATAAACTTAAAGAAAACCTTTTTTATGTAAATAATGGAGTTTTAGTGTATAAACAACGAACATTTACCAAAACAGTAGCTTATTTTAACTTTTTACGATTTACGACATTTGCTCAGTTTGGTAGAGAGTAAAACGAAACGTTATAGTGGTACAAAACTGTCAAAACCTATGGTGATTTTCCCAATTTTCAAATTGAAATAATTAATTTACAATAAGTATTTGTTTGTGCAACTTGAAACTTTGCAAAAGGCCTTCATATTCATATAATACTCGTAAGACCTTTCTGTAAAAAAATATGAACCACCAACTCGATTGGCGGTGAATCGAAGTTGAGCCGCTAAATTGGCTAACGCCGAGAAAAATGTGAAGTGAACAGTGAACAGACAAGGAAGCGTCACCTGATTACAAATGGAAAGCAACATGATGGATACTTTATGGGAACGAAATAATTTTGTGTGAAACTGGTTAGTATTTCTTTCATATTTGTTTATGAGCCCAATACGATTGGGCTTGCGATTTTGACACCCACTATATCGAGACTGCTAAGAACCGATAAGTAACTTTGTCCCACTAGGATTTTTCCTGCGTTGTGCATGCTGTGGAACAATCACAACATAGCCACAAACTTCACGATTGCCTAGATAATTATACGAACCGTAGTGTAAACGGAGGCAATAACTACTTGGCCAAGACGGTCAAATTATTAATCTGCAGTATTTGTAATCCATATTAAAATTTCTATTTTATCATAGGTACATGTCTAACATTGCGTTGCTGGTCATCCAATATTTCACTTCAGTTGCAATAGGTATTATAGACTGTTGAATGAACTTATGCTTTAACGGTGAAGGAAACCATTGTAAAGGAAATGTGCATGTTGGAGTCCTACAAAGACATTTAAAGTCCCTGACTATGCCAGCTTGGAGGATTGTGGCCTAGGCCTGAGGCTCCATACCAATGCCCAGCAATGGGATATGCGAGTGTGGTTGAAGCGAATGGTGTTATGTATTGTGTTTACATTTTTGATACCTATGTAATAAGGGTCTTACAATTTGAACTATGCTATGCTAACAATGTGTAATAAACAACACAACAGTACAATTCGGAATTAAAGCCTTCGTCGGATAACGTTTTTTAACCGCTTTTAGCGATCACAATGTAGACTCTTGTTTGGTTTCATAGTGAGTTTACTAGGGAAGCATATCCATTTAGTACGACTCCGGTTTGAGCGACCAACTGCTTATAGTGACCTATTTTTGATCATTTGTCCGGTTAGAACAACATGCAGTGTTTTGTTTACAAAACCTACGCTCCACTACCTCGCCGCTCCGCAAACCGGCTTCTCCCCTCATGCTTATTATACCTCCTAACCTATTAAAAAATATTTTGTCTAATTTTAGAGTCTGTGAAGAGGTCAGGCGTAGGAGCAACCGACAAGGAAACTGAAGACAGCATAAAAAATTGGTTCAAACATGCATCAGAAATACTTATAAAGTAAAGAAAAGCATAGATAAGTACATCCTTTTTCTTGTGAGTTTATCGGCACGATTCACAATGTCAAAAAAATTCAATACATATGTAAAGTATTCTTCTGGTTCGTGCCTATGATTGTTATTAAATCCAAAAAAGGTCAAGGCCCAAATCGTACCCAGCGTCCGGCGCAAAAGATTTTAATGCAGGTTTTAGTTTAGTATGGTAGTACTTTTGCTGTGCTTTGTTGTATGGTAAGTGCATGTTCACAGTTTGTACTGTAAGTGAACGTTCGCTTCGACGACGCGAACGTACACATGTTCTAGGTTTATGAACATTTTCTACACTCACAATGTGATTTCATTGTTTTTATTATGCGTGCTAAACAAAGAGGTATACTCGATCTACTTATTAATTTTTTTAATAAACTTGACTGCCTTCATCTGTATGACATTTTGCGCCGTTCCTGCGTTTTTTTCTACGGGATTTGGGTCATGTCCTTTGTATGTTAAAATCGTGATAAAGTGGCAAATAATAAAAAAAATAATTAAGTTTGTAACACATAAAATCGTACAAATGTTTGTAAAGACTGATATAGGTAGGATAATATTTTCTGAATAGTTTTATATAGTTACAATGATCTTTGTTTAGTTACCGGCTTATAAATAACCCAAATTGACTAAGTAGATAAAAATACTATCGGATTGAAACGTTAACCTGAAACGACATTCAAAAACATTTAAAACAAACGGTTTCCTGCCTTTTGACCGCAACTTGTATGAGGATAAGCAATGATGCAGCCTAAAATAAAAGCACGTTTGTCTATTGTATGTATGAATGATATTTTACTATATCTGAACTATGTTTTATGTGATCATTTTGCAATGTTATTTTTATCGGTTAATTTAGTCTACAGTAAAAAAAGTTATAATGATATATTATAAAACTTTAAAAAACATTATTTTTTTTAAATTAATGTTTAAGTATTGGAATCTAACAAATTTTGTAAATGATAACTTGATTAAGTACTCTAAAATAAATGGACATTATCTAATTGTATATAATTTTTTTTTTTATTCCATAATAGCAAGCCTACCTTTACAGAGTGTTCGGATAAGCGACGGACCTCTTTAGAGGGTCATTGTACTCATCATTATGAATAACTTTAATTATGGACCAACTATGAATTTACGAAAAAAACAGCTGTTTACATTGTACATTCATAATGATGAGTAGACTATGACCGCTCAAAGTAAGTATGTCCATCCGAATACCCTGTATTGTTAGATCTCAAGACGACTACGTCTATGGAACCACTTTTAGGAACGTCATAGAGACGACATACAACGACGTCCTATTGACGATTAGGGATGACGTATATAAAACGTCTTAAAGACGATGAAAGCAGACGTCATCAATCCGTCTTCTAAAGACGTCGTCAACACGTCATGTATAGACGTCCTGTTGACGATCAGGGATGACGTATATAGAACGTATTTTGGAAACGTCTTAAAGACTATGCAGGCTGACGTCGTCAGTCCGTCTTCTAAAGACGTCCTTAAGACGATCAGGTATGACGTACATAGAACGTATTTTAGAAACGTCTTAAAGACTAAGCAAACAGACGTCGTCAGTCCGTCTTCTAAAGACGTTGTCAGTCAGTCATCTGAAGACGTCCTGTTGACGATCAGAGATGACGTCTTGAGGCTGTGACAAATGTACGTCTTTTTCCGGTATTAAAAGACGTCGTAATATGACGTCAACACGTCGCGAAATGACTAAATTTAGACGTCATTGTGACGTCGATTTGCTACCTGGGTTTGCTTCCCACTTTCGCAGCCGCTGCCCTAGCTACTGATGCTAGCTGGCTGATCTCATTAGAAAGCCAGTTCTCATTCCAGGGGCCGTACCATGAACTCTTATTGCGGGACCGAATAGGTTCAGCTGCCTGCAGCGCGACCGCGAACCTTATTGCGGGGAAATTAAATTCACAGTCGCGCAACGTCGGCAGTTTTGCCTATTCGGTCCCTCAATAAGAGTTTATGGTACGGCCCCAGGTGCCGTACCGTGACATGTTAAGAGTGCGACTAATGCCAGAAAAATAACAAATTGCAACCGCGCGTCTTGCATTAGTTTAGAGTCGAAAATCGCATGATACAATTGATGATGATGATGGCTTTGAGCAATTTAGGTGGGATTTTATTTAATTATTCAAAATGTAGGCATGAAATAAAAAAATTAATGGCTCCTGTGCTAAATCATTAGTTTGACTATGTAATTCGTAAAAAATAATGTGGTGCTGTCGCTGATAATTTAGAGCATTTGAATTAAAACAGTTTTTTTTTGTTGGTAATTTGTATTTTATTTTTTAAATAAACCAGATTATTTTTCGAAATTCTATTCGGTAACTCGGCTTCTTTAGGTTTTTCCCCTACCTGTAGTATTTTTTTTAATCTGAATATTTACGTTCTTTATCATTAAACAATGTGTTTAAAAATACACCTTTTACTTACTTTTGGCATTAGTCGCCCCCTTAAAACCATTATCTTTTGGTTAGCCACAGACGCTGCGCGACCGCGAACCTTATTGCGGGACGATAAAATTCACAGTCGCGCAGCATCAGCAGCTGAACCTAACAGTCATGGTTTTTAGATGTGACGTTACGGGCCCAGGTTAGGTGTACTTACCATCTTGGACTGCTAGATGACTTGTGGTCAAGCACCTAACCAATAACCTGTCAACTTTAGTAAAATAGCGCCTTGCCTAATAGTGAGCCCATGAAACTTAGAGGCGTCAACAGCAGAAAAGTATAACAAACAATTTTAAATATTTAATGTATCTGTAACTCATATACAACATTGTTCTGCAACCAGTCCACCCAATCTTTTGAAACATCTTTTAGCAAAGTTATTTCTTGAAATACTTCACTTCTAGACTTCTCTTCAAATCCCAGCTTCTTGAACAATCGGATGCTTATTTCATTTGCTAGAGATATTTTGGCTTCGTAACATTTTAGTTTTATGTGTTGTATTCCATATAATAGCATTAGTATCACTGCTTCCCAGCCAAGCTTCTTGCCTCGTGCGCTCTCCTCTGCTATCATTATTTCTATTTCTCCTGAAGAAGTTTCTTTATCAGTGATAAATATATTTGTGTCTCCAATCATGGATTCTAAAACAAAAATATTGTTTTAACTAGCATATCAAGTATCAGAAGACGAGGCGTCGCAACACCTGTTTCGATCTTGACGTTATTTCGCAAGGGTGTAGTCCGGGGTAGTCTCATGATGTGCTACAGTTGTACTAGCACATCATGAGATGTACTAAGGTGGTGTACTAAGGTGGCCAAGCTAGAATTTTCTGTGTAGTAAAAATTAAGAATAATGTTTTTTCGACTTACCTATTTCATCAGTACAGCTTTCGTATTTATTCCTATCTAGTATGATAAATGTACATTCTGAAAATAAAATCAAAATAGTTATCTTCTCTTAGATCTTTTAGCACAGAATAAATAATAGTACTACATACAGAAAGTTAACTCCGCAAAGGAATTGAAATAAATAAGGACTCTATATACTAGGCAATAAAGTAGCAATTCAACTCGCACAGCGCTGGATACCGCTCGCTATATTCACCTAGTAGATATACCGCTCTCTTTCTATCACGTATGCTTAGTTACGTGCGACGAGGCTAGCGTGCGGGCGGCGACTGACTTCTGCCTTGCATTGTCCACCCTAAACTGCGGAGTGACACCCTTCTGCTTTTAGTATCATAGGAACACTGTTTTATACATTATCTATCTATCTAATATATAATCTCACTGCATTTTCAACGCCAGATTATTATGTATAATGGTTTTTTACCAAGTGAAGCAAAACTCTCACCCTTTTAAATGTGGAGTAGCCTCAAGTTGAGGTGGTTCCGCCACCTAATGGGATAAATGAATTATGAACAGTGTCTCCCCATTCGACTGTATGTTTTTCAACAGACTTCAAAAAAGGAGGTTCTCAATTCGACTGTATGTATTTTTTATGTATGTATATTACGCGATTACTCCGCCAATTATGAACTGATTTTGAAGATTATTTTTTTTGTTTGGTAGGTAATACTTCAGAGGTGGTCCCATAATAATTTTATCGAAATCAGTTCAGTGGTTTGGTTTTAAAATCAAAATTAATAGAAAATATGAAGATATCATCCTGGTATTCGAAGTTGAAGTCGGTTGTTTTTTTTTTAAAGGCGTATTATTTTTGTATTATTTTATCGAGATAGTTAATGGGTCGTTTGTTTTTTCTTACTTTCTTTGTCACCAGTAAGATATGGCGAATAAACACTATTCTGAAGCTACTTCATATTTATCAGGCTCAGATCAGGATCAGACTTTCTGTTTGCAAAAATTTTACACTCGTATAACTTGTTTTTTTAAGTAGAATGAGATAGAAGTTTTTTTTAATCAAAAATGATCACCATATTATGTTGTCAAGATATAAGGGTCACAAAGTCACATTTCAGGCTAAATAACAAGTTTCAAAAAACTTAATTTAGTAAGTTTCGTTTCAAACAAAATTCACTTTAACTGTTCATGCTTACTGTCTTCATCTTCTCTCCAAGACTTTTGCATTTCATATTCTTGCTCCAGTGTCAGCGGTTCTGATGCTGTAAGCTTTTGTAAGTACTCTGACTTCATCCACTGGTGATACCTTTAATAAAATATTTTAAATATTAATTAATAACTGTGCCCCACGTTTTCAGCCGGGTGATGATAAAAATGCCTATATGTTATTCTGGAAAATAAGCTATCTCCATTCTGTGTTTCAACAAATCCGGTCAGCCGTTTTGGCATGGAGAGCCAACATAAATATACACAAACAAACGCCGACAAACTTTTTCGCTTTTATAATATCAGTGTGATCTATACAGATCTCACTACAAATCTAAACAACCCAAACTAACTATACCTAGGTAAATAAATAAATAAATAAATATCGGAGGACATTTTTCACACAGCACTATCTAGCCCCAAACTTAGCAAAGCTTGTAATATGGAAACTAGATAGCTGATAGAATACTTACATACTTTTTTTTGTTTTTTTGTAAATACATACTCATAATACATATAATACACCCAGACATAGAACAAACATTTATGTTCTTCACATAAATGTTTGCCCTTGGTGGGGATCGAACCCACGCCCTACAGCTCTGAAGGCAGATACACTACCAACTACTGTACTAGCTGTATGGCAGTCAGTGGTATAATCTAAATTAACTTAATTTTCATACCAAAACCTCCAAAAGAAATTTAATCCTACATAAAATTTAACTTCACGGATCACAGAGCACCTAAACTGTTACCTAGTAGCAGTCAAATAACAGTAAACCAATTTAGCACTATGGTCAATGTAGGCGAGTTATCGCCATTTAGGCTACTCAGGACGACGATCGGCGATGAAAAAATCTGAAAGGCGACTGGTCGCCTTTTAGGCTACTTTAGGGACAAGCCATTTATTCGTATTAGTAAGATTACATAAGCTCAGAATATATTTTTTTATAGCTATGTTTTGCGTTTAGGCATGCTACTTTAGGCTACTTTTAGTTAATGCTGGGAGTCGGCTACTTTATATCCTGCGAAAAATTGCGACTTCAGGCTCTACGCTGTTGGCGTCACTGAACCAATTCACTGTTTGTATAGGTAGCTGCAACTAGTACTAGTAACAGTGCATCATGCAGGTCACCACTCACCACTATTATTTGAATAATAGAGAAAAATATTGTAGATTCTAATCACCTAACATTACATACAATGTTTAATTTTAGGTTTTATGTTATCTGGTTTGGTTACTGTTATTAGGGACACCTCTCTGGGAGAGGAGACAATGTGGTCAATTATGACGGTTTTAGTTGACAGTTCTAAACTAATTCAAATATTTCTGTCACTTTTTTACTAGGCATGTTAGCTAAGGACAGCAATACTTTAGTTAGTTTAGTTCTGTCAACTTAAACCTTCAGAATTGACCACAATGTGCTTTAATATTCATCTGATTTACATAAACTTTGCACCAATAGAAAGCTACACTGTCTCAGGAACAGTGCTATAGATTATATTTTATTGTAACTTCCTGAGCTACAGCAAGACGCATGGCTGGGAACAACTAGTACATCAAATCACAGCTCGAGGAGACTAGAAAACTCACATAAGTTGTATGTAAGTAAAGTTAATTCACCATTTTGTTATTTATTTTGCAGTTCAATTTGTAGTTCAACGAAGAGATAATGATGAATGATTATCCAAACCCTAGAACATTTTAGGAATAATGTGCAAAACTTACTTTGGTACATGGTGACTTCTGTATGGTATTAATATAATGTTCGTTCCTATAATTTTAGTATTGATGTTTAACTTCATTGTTGTTACGTAACATAAAATATTTTTTTATTTTATTATTCTTTATATTTACGTTGAACAGAAAGCAAAGAATACTGCACACGGAAAGAAAAGAAAGAAAGTTGGTCAGACTCGGAAACGAATGTAAACAAAAACAAAGCTTTTTTTCTGTGACATTGATTAATAAAACGATTTGACATTGGCACCATTACTAATAAAAAAAATCTCTCTTTTTTTCTTGCTAAGACGATTATGGCGTCGCACTCTGTTCATTTGCCAGTCTCAAGTATTTATAATATTATGTCAAGTTTTTGATGAATTTACAGTCAACAATGAGTCTTAGTTAAAGTCACGCTTAGTAAGTCACAGTCAAGTCCAGTCATGCCCTAGTAAAGTCTTACCTACTTACCTACTACCATTAATATCTTAGTAAATATCAGTTTCCTCTAAGGAAGCGTCCTCCGTCGTAGACTGCATCTTCGTTTTAACAACGGACGAGATGACAGTCAAACGCAAGCCTAATAATTCTTTAAAAAAACGGGGTGTCTATAATGTACAACATGGAGTTTTGGCGGGAACACGGAAAAATCATGTCGTTGCATTCTATTATTTTCTTAAACTTGTGTATTTTCGCGAATTAATGATTAAAAATGGTGGTGTTTTATTCATTGAGTGTTGAATTACATGCACGAGTGTGGGCAAGTGATATAATGTGGTGAAACATGTCTTTTTGTGTTGTTTTCAAAACTCCGTATAAGCTCATAGTAAAGTCGCCACAACTTTACTAGGGCATGACTTGGACTCGACTATGACTAATTTCGTGTGACTGACTGTGATATCATTACATATTTGACTTGATTTACATATAAATACTTGAAAAAATCATAACCTTGACACTGGCAGAATGCACAACGTGCGATGCCAAGAACTAAGAAAAAAAAATGTACAACATGATATTTGCCGACACGATAATGTACGGCATAATAATGCATAGCATGATAGTTGGTGTACATGTACATCGAATATCATGCTGTACAATCCACGTCGTACAATAGAGTCCGTTTCACGAAAGAAGTCCCGCAGACGCAGCGCTGGGAGGCTATTCTCAAGAGGTGAGATGCCATCTCATCTCGAAAAAAATCTCTATCTTCGACTTTTCTTATTTTCTACTCTATGGTTCGACATATTTACGATTGCTGGCGCACGAGATACATCGAGTTGTCGGTGGTTATGAGATGAGATGCAATCTCATCTCGTAAAAACTCTATATTTTCGAGTTTTCTCATTCTCAACTCTATGGTTCGACATATTTACGATTCCTAGCGCACGAGATACAACGAGTGGTCGGTGGCAGTCGAGAAGCCAATGAGATGCGTGTCGCGGCTTTCAAGCTTCGATTTGTTGCCGTTTATTGCTATTTTTATTGACATTAGGCTAGAGTCCGCTTCTAAGCGAGTGATTAGTCTACTTTTTTGAGTCGCCGTTGGATATACTCGTTTTTTGGATCCATTAAAATTACAAAGAAACATTTTTTTTGCCATATTTTTTTTTCTTTCTTTCTTTTTTAATCTGTGGGGGACTGTGGGTAATAAAAAGCGGGCGAAGCGGGCGGCCATCTTGTGACGTCACATTGTACAAAATTACAAAATCAATTACAAAATAAATAAAACGTCGTGTGATAAAACTTTCGCGGTTTGCTGAGAAAAATCACAAAATTTCTATAGTGCCTGCTTTCACGAAATGAAGTCAGGCTATACAAAAGCTGATAGTGCAAGTCTGCCAAAAGTAGACTCATTGAAGGGTGCAATTCCATATAATCCTGCCTTTTGCTCTGCCAAGTTTCGGAATGCAAAAACTTCCGTGTAAGTACAAAATAACCGAAATAAACAAAGTATTATTGTGTAATTTATTTGTAAAAGTCGATATGTATAATTCTTCCTTCAAATAGTCAACGTTTTATGAAATGATTTTAACTAGGTTATATTTATAATTTCAGATCTTCGCGACAGTCGTACGGTGATGACGCTAAAGAGAAAGGCAAATTTGTGTGAAATAAAACGTAAAATTTGTCCAGAACATAAGGTCCGTCAACAGTCATACTCAGTCTTCGATGAAAAGGAAGGAATAGTACAAAGTGTCCAGTTTGCTGACTGCCCTGCCTCCAAAGGTGTTGCAAACATGCAGTGGCTTTCTTAATGTGGACTCACAGAAGAAGTGAGGAACCATCTTGCAATGCCACCGAATGTTACTGTCTCAAGTGGCAGCACTCTAAAGTACATGAAAATCAAAGAAATGCGTAACAATAGAGGTTCTTTAAGTACCCAACACGATGACAATGTCTTGTGCGACTTTTTACAAGAAAGTAAAACAAGAAAATTGCTGAATTGTCAAATTTTAAAACATCAACCTGATTATGAAGATGATGTGTTTCAGTTGCTCTCATTGCACTATTTGAGTTACAAATTTAATTCTGAAAATGACTGATCAGTTTATAAACAAAATTCATCCAGTGTTTACTGAAAATAATGTTGGTGATGCAGAAAGGCTAACATGTGAACAGCATGGAGGAGCTTCGCTATGCAAGAATAACAAATACAAATAAAGCTAGTCACATCGAAAGCTTTCCATGTGACTCGCTGTAAAACATCAGATGGCTCATTAATCGGAACATTAATGGGTGGAAAAGTGCCTGACATTGAGTGGAGTTGCTATGAAAAGCGGCCAAAAATTTGAAGACCTTGTAAAAGAACAATTAAAACTACAACTTGGTGAAATTTCTCAGTGTGGCCTGTTTATATAATAAAAGTATCCTATGATAGCAGCATCACCTGATGGGGCTTTAAATAGTGATACTGTTATAGAAACAAAATGTCCAGTGAATAAAAAACTTAAGAAAAATATGTTTCGGACAGCAAAGCCACCGCTAAGTACTTCACACAAGTGCAACTGCAGATGCGCTTAACTAAATTAAACCCATAGAATATGATTCTAACTATGTAAAAGATTTACTCTGTAAATTAGAATTTCTTTGGTAGGAAAATGTTTATCTATTTGTACCAAATAAAAGAATTAAACCTAAGCAAATCAAGTATTTCTAATTATAGCATCCTGTAGGTTTATCAGTGCACATGCAATAATAACACATTCATTCAAGTATTTTATCACTTTCTAATTGACTACAGAATGATAACATAGAGAATTCTCGCAAACGTCATATAACTCTCAATATGAATCCTTAAACTCACTTGTGCACTATTTTGTTTTGTTTTGATTACATCCTGTTTTGTCAATTTAGAGTTAGATGCGACACTTCGGGGTGTCACTAAATTAATTTATCTTTGCAGTAAGAGTTCTATATTTAAATCCTCTACCTGCAAGTATAGACACCATCCATCCATCCATTATCAGCCAGAAGACGTCCACTACTGGACAAAGGCCTCTCCCTTAATAGGGAGGGTTGCCATAATTCCCACACTTCGCAGGCGGCTTGGGGATCGCAGTGTTTCCACCGTCAACTGAGGATGCTGCTGCCCATCCTCCGGTGGTTCTGGATGCAGTTTTAGGACATCCCCTTGTCCCGATCAGATCAGGGCCAGGTCAGGTGTGTAGTATAGACATACCTGGTTTTAAACAATCGAAACAGCTGCAGTTCTGTACTAACAAGACATCAGTGGTTCCGCTGTATCCAGGTGAAATATAATTGATAATAGCATCTGGGGTGCTACTGATTAAGTATTTGGCAGTATTAGCTTTTTAATATTCTAACCATGTTAAAGCCTGCTCTACAGATTTTGATGGTTTTTGTATTTCTATTTCGAGACAATCAATGATAAGTACAATAGATATAATGGTACTTATGTCTAAATGCAATAGGTAAGTTTCGTTTTAGTGATCTTTTATTTTATTTTATTATAAATTAATACAATACACTTGCAATAAGAGCTACAGATTTCATGAATATTTTACTGGCATAAGACAGCAACAAGCCAAATTGATCTCTGAGCTCAGAAAATGGTGTATTTAGTCTTATTTTTTTTAAACGTAATTATATGTGTTCATCGGGTAGCTTTGTAGGGTTTTAAGGGTATATAACGTCAATAAAAAATAACAATCAAGTGGCAGCACTCTAAAGTACATGAAAATCAAAGAAATGCGTAACAATAGAGGTTCTTTAAGTACCCAACACGATGACAATGTCTTGTGCGACTTTTTACAAGAAAGTAAAACAAGAAAATTGCTGAATTATCAAATTTTAAAACATCAACCTGATTATGAAGATGATGTGTTTCAGTTGCTCTCATTGCACTATTTGAGTTACAAATTTAATTCTGAAAATGACTGATCAGTTTATAAACAAAATTCATCCAGTGTTTACTGAAAAGAATGTTGGTGATGCATGGAGAATATCTATATAATATCTTGGATTATTCTTGATTAATCATACAGTATTTTCAATTGACATTCGGCATAGATATTCAGCTTTAATTTTCCTTTTTATTTCACATAATTCAGATTGATCGCTGCTAGTTGGTGTCGTTGTAACTAAGGACTGAACTGATGGGGAAGTGTCAGTATTTAACTGTGATTGTTTTGATTGTGATGAACTGTTCGAAGATGACTTGATTGTGATGACTTGATCGTGATGAACTGTTCGAAGATGACACTTCCAGCTTTTCATTAAAGAGTAATTTTCTCCTGATTTTTGTATTTCCAGCTGATTCATCTCCAGACTTTATTTTAAAAGGTGATGTTGCAGTAGTTGTAATATAAGTCTTTATAGAAGAAGTATTATTATCCTTAGCTTGACTAGAAGTTTCTACATATTTCCTCCTAATCTTGAATTAATTTATTAGTTGCGTAGGGCATTAATACTTGTGTCACCTGATCTTGAAAATTAGTGCAGTCTTCCTTATAAGTAGCGGACAAAAAATCTGAAAAAAACAATACTTATAACATTACATATAACAGGTATATAGCAAAGATATTCTACTACCTACTTAAGAACTTTACTACAGATGAAACTTATAAACAGATAAACTTAACAAACCTATTTTTAAACCATTGAGCTGATGACTTTTTTACTCACCGCTTGTCATGCCTGATGTTGCTGGCATTTCAGTTTCCTTAGCAAGTATTTCTTGTATTACGTCCATACGTCGTCTTTTGCTTTCGGCTGATCGAGGCTCTGGCGACGCGGTACGTTTTATTGTGTCTGGTCACCATTGAAATTTCGATGGCAAACAATAAACAGTCAGGCTTCATTCTTATTTTGGCGACTGAACCCATCACACGGTATTGGATGTAATTTTCCATATCATTAGGCAACTGTAAAGTGACACAAATATATGAATAAGTATAGGTACTTTTGTCATGTTTTAGATTTTACCTATGTACAAAATGTTAGGTTACGTTTAATTTATTTTTGGTTAGATCAGAAGTAAGTTGATTTCTTTTAAATACTTACATCAAAGTGTTCTTCACAAAATAATATCGCACATTTATCAGACCGGGTCGCGGCGTGCTAATTGTAACCACTGCTTTCGACGTTCAGGACATATAATAGGAAAGTGTATAAACATTTTGTCGGGATATTTAACTGTTGTACTTCTGCACATAGGCACGGCACACGTCCCTGTAGCTTGTCATTTTCACAATTCCAGTAAATAAGCCGCAATCCGCTCAAAATAATTTTAAGTAATGCGTCGATAACTTTGTTATGTTTATTAAAATGTGACGTTGATTTGTTTATTTTAAAATTATTTTCCGTAAACTGTCAAATGTCAAATAGTTTTTTTTCACCCGGGCCGGGGGACCATTGACGTTCCTTTTTCCACAAATACTCTGAACTACTGAAGAACGACACTTTATTTATTGATTCCTAGTTATTTACATTTTTCCACTAAAAGACAGTATAATAATAAGTATAAACTAGTTAATTACATTGAACAGTACGATATCTAATGAATCAAGGCTTATAATCAGAAGAATGGGATTTAATTTATACTATATCGATTTCACCGATTTTCCGTAATTAAAGTTGAAAGAAATGGAACGTAATATAACTGAGATGTGTCCATCTCATCGATGAGAATACCAAAAGGTATGTTTTTGTGAGATTTTCATGCGAGATTGAAATCTCGAAATCGACATAAATATCTCATTTTTGAGAATAGGCTCCCTGTATTCGCGCGACATAATGTTGCCAGGGTTAAATATGGAGGAAATCAGGGGAAATAATCTCACGTTCATTTACTTTCATTTTATTAACTACTACTCGAAGACTCGAATATTTAGATAAGAAAAAAAATTGTTTCATAATATAATGTATTTTTAATATAGGTGCCTATTTGATGTCCATACCGCTATTCAATTCAATTCTTTATTTTTTATCTTTTGACATCATCACAATGCTCTTAGATACGTCTTTAGTTAGATAAGTATAATAAAAACAGACAGGGTTTTTGCCAAAATAATCTTAAGCTACGGGTGAATTGCAGCTGTATAGAGGCTTTGTCAGACTAGATTGTATAATGGTGTATAATAACTAGATTATGCTACATAAAAACATAAACAGAATGCGCAGGGCCAGATTATACCCAAGCCTGTTTATCATTAATATAGTGATCATACTCGTAATAAGCTTTTTGTGTCAGTCTCTTCTTAATATGTGTTTTAAATTGATGCTCGCCTAGATCTAACACATCTTTTGGGATTTTGTTGTAGAACCTTACAGAGTTACCAAGGAATGATTTGTTGCTTTTTTGCAGTCTAAAGTAGGGTACCATCAATCTATTTCTATTGCGTACGTTATGAGTATCAACATCACTTATCTTTTTAAAATTGCGAATATATTTTCTTGTGTACATAATCACCTCATAAATATACAATGAAGGTACAGTTATTATATTTATATCTTTAAATATTTATCTTAGAGATTCTCTAGCTTTCAGATTATAAATAGTACGAATTGCTCTTTTTTGTAAGATAAATATTTTTTTATTATCAGCAGCTGCACCCCATAGCAGTATACCGTAGCTCATAATGCTGTGAAAGTATGCATAGTATACTAGCCTTGCAGTAGCGATATCTGTCAGTTTCCTAACTTCCCTAATAGCATAAGCAGCTGAGCTCAATCTTTTACTGAGCTTTTCAATATGGGGTCCCCATTGTAATTTTGGGTCTAGTGTAATACCCAAAAATACAGTAGTTTGTACTAGTTGTAATTTTTGGTCCATTAAGTACAGTTCAGGTTTAACTGCATTTTTAGCATAACATAACGAAAATTTAATACATTTGGTCTTATTCGGATTAAGTACCATGTTGTTGGCTGAAAACCAGTTACATACTAACTCTAGGATTTCATTAATATGTTGTATCTCAGTATTTTTTCTATTTATTTTAAATATGAGAGAAGTATCGTCGGCAAATAATACTATATCATTAACAGATATTTTTTGGATTACACTAGGTAAATCATTCATGTACACTAGGAATAGAAATGGTCCTAATATTGAACCTTGGGGCACTCCCATTCTAATAGAGGTACCTCCAGACTGAGCTCCATTAACTGAGACCCTTTGCTCTCTGTAAGATAAATACGAACTAATTAGTTCAAGTGCTTTATCTCCAATTCCGTAATGTTTAAATTTTTTTATCAATGTTTCATGGTGTACGCAATCAAATGCCTTAGAAAGGTCGCAGAATATTCCGATGGCATCAGACGACTCTTCCCATGCTTCCAGAATGTACGATATTAATTTAGAGCCTGCGTCTATTGTTGATTTGCCTCGAGTAAAACCATATTGACGGTCATGTAGCAATTTTTTAACACTAAAGTGAGACAACAGTTGGTTAAGCATCATTTTTTCGAATACTTTGCTCAATGACGGCAACACAGATATTGGTCTATAATTTGAAGGATCATTCTTACAACCTGATTTATATAAAGGAACTATTTTACTAAGCTTCATTAAGGTTGGAAATACACCTTCATCAATACAGCTATTAAACAAATTAGCTAAATATGGAGCTATTATATATATTACTCTCTGTAATACTTTGACCGAGATACCCCATAAGTTCTCCGTGTTTTTAATTTTTAATGATTTAAAAGTTTTAATTATTGTAATTGGTGTAACATGGTGAAAAGCAAAATCTGCGGGCATTTGTTCAACATTATTTAAGAGATAAGTTTCAGCAGTTACAGGTGAAACTTTAAGAGACCTAGTTATTTCAAAAGGAATATTACTAAAAAAGGCGTTAAAAGTATTAGCCATATCTAAATTTTCTGTTATAGTTTTATCATTAAGTTTAAGCATGTTTGGCTTTTCTATCATTTTTGACTTGCCGGTTTCTTTTATAATGCTAAGGTCAGATTAGTGAAAAATAAATCTTCCTGTAATTTCCAAAATATAAAATGGAGATGTTCGACCAACTTTAAATTAGAAAAATCAAACAACATTTAAAAGTTTTATTGAATAATTATGATCGGTCATACTATGATCACTGTCAGAAGAGTGAATAGAAACAGAATCAGATTCTGTTTCACTATCACTAGCCGTGGATATAATAAATCGATCCATTTCTTCATCCACCACCAAAGACCACCGTTTTTTAAATATTCTTCCTCCAAATGCTGTACATGTTTACACTGAGCTGCCCAATCTTCCGCTGTAACAGCCTCAAAAGCCTCTTCTGTTAGGCGTACAATTTCTTTTGGATCTTGGCCTACGTTTTTATCTGCTACCCGTCTCTTAACAAGGCTCCACATTTTTTCGATCGGATTGAGATCGCAGTGGTAAGGCGGCAATTTTAGCAATTCATGATTGTGAGATTTTAATAATGCATCCACGGCATATGTAGGTGGACCTTTGTTTTGTTTAATTAATTCAAATAATATAGCTTTTGCCCAAGTATCTTCAAAATGTACACCCTTTTCACGCAGCCATTCCTGCATGTCACGTTTAATACTTGAATTGTAGGCGCTTTATTTATTTGAGTGCAGTGATACGGAGCATTGTCCATTACCACAAGTGACCTTTCAGGTAGGTTAGGAATGACTTTTTCACTCATCCATTTCAAAAAAATTGTTGAGTTCATTTCATCGTGGTAATCTGAGGATTTGGATTGGGATTTGAACATTAACAATGCACCATTAATAAAACCATTTTCAGTTCCCGCATGAGCAATTATCCAACGACTCCCTGATGACTCTGACACGAACATCCCAGGCTCCTCCTCACTTTGCCAGCAACTTTTAGCATGATAAGTGTTGTGTATATAGGTCTCGTCTAAATATACTACAGGTTTTTTCTCCACATTGCGATTTCTTCGGATCCTCTCCAAATATCTTGAACGCCATGCGGTAATATCATAACGTTCCATAAGTAATTTACGTTTCGATTGGCATCGCTTATAATTGAAACCGATACTTTGCAATATACGGTGCAATGTTGTGATGCTCCCTTGAAAATTTATGTCTTCTCTCAAAGCTACACGTAATTTAGCCAATGTTGGTAATTCTTTCCTCACAACATAAAAACTGTGAATTGTTTGCCGTATAGCGCACAAATCAAATCCATCCAAATCGAACTTTTTGGTATGCGGGCGACTCTTCCCTGGGGTGACAATAACTTTAGAAGTACTCGCCGCTGTTGCGCCTTCTTTTGTAACTCTCGTTACAGTTTTCTCTGACACACCTGCAATAAAATGAACAAGTTTGAATTATTATTTTCGTCTTTAATTACATTATTGTTGAATATAACTTTACAATTTTTTGTTGTGTTGTGTTAATTCCTTTTAAAATTTTCCATAATAAAAATCATGCATTAAAAAACTTAATTTCAATCTGTAAGAAATCAATCGGGGAAAAACCAGTATATGGCAGCCCCAAAATTTACCTGTCATGGCGGCGACTCTCTTGCGAACATTGTTTAATGGTATTAAAACACCTTGAGTCTTGTGTTCCGCTTCACAGAACTCCTTCACCTTTAATATCATTTCTCGACCTGCACTTTTTACAACTTTTGGCATCGTAAATAAACCTTATAACGCACTAATCCAATAATAAACTCGGAAAATATCTACCACAACAAACGCACCTTGATAACATCGACAAACGACAACATGGCCGACCTCCCGATCTGTCAAATTTAGTTCCACAAATGTCCGCGGGACTTTTTTCGTGAAATGGACTTTACTGGCCGTCCATTATCGGCTCGTGTTTATATAGTACGGCCCTATATTGTACAGCCAATAAACTGAGTACAAATCGCATATTGACTTAAAAAATAACCTGAACCCAACTGCTATACAAATAAGGAATTCGTGTACTTGTACATCAAATATCAGTCTGTACAAAATCGGGGAATGCATTATTGAGCCGAGCCGTTAATGTACGGCATGATATTGCACAGAATGATATTCGATGTACATGTGCACCAATTATCATGCTGTGCATTATTATGCCGTACAATATCATGCCGTACATTATCTGTGTCGTACATTATTGCCTCCCCAATCGGCGACGAAAAATTCTGAAAGGTGACTGGTCTCCTTTACTTACTTTAGGGGCAAGATTTATTCGTATCTGTATGTATGTAAAACTACAAATAAATAAGCTGATATGACAACGTACAATATCATGCCGTACATTGTCTGTGTCGTACATTATTGCCTCCCGATTTAAAACAAAAGAAACACTACGGTATTAAGATAACATAAACATTGACTGAACCCCATCTATTACGGGGAAAGAATCACAAAGTACACTAAAGATCTCGCAATGCTCGAGGCTCCGGGATGTGAACCAATGGAATATGACAACGATGAAAATATCTGGCGGCGACGAACGTCAACGAAGGCAGAGAGCGGCTGCCACCGGATCCCTAAGAATTCCTCGACCGTGGCAGTCATAATCCTGGGTCTGGCCGTGCTCAGCTGTCTGCTTGGTTATTGTGTACTCAGTGAAACCCTGCCGTATGAGTCGAAGACATTAAGGCTCGTTGTAATTGTGAGTAAATTCTAATAACTTTGCTAAAGTTTCTGTTGTTATCTGATAACATTTACATTGCTGAAGACTGGAAATCCAGTAAGCGTACCTATGCTATAATTAATTTTATATTAATGGTACCATCAGCAAATCTTTGAAAAAATTTATTCATCAGTAACAACAATATTTTACATTTCTTACTGTTCTGACAAAGTGTTGTAATAGCCATCTATACTCATAAGACAACTTGTTGAGTTTTTCCAATACCTGTACTGAATTTTCATATTTATCACAGGTAATACTTACGAATGGCATTGTTGATAACTTATTTTTATTTGCATATTATTTTATTTTATCATACTATATTGCAGCTGTTTCGACATGGAGCACGGACTCCAGTTTCAACCTATAAAAGTGACCCATACAAGAACTACCAATGGCCGGATGGACTTGGAGGTCTAACTAATGTAAGTTTCGTCCATGAATATAAAGTGCATAAGTACTTAAATAAGCTGTAAAACAACAGGACAGTAACTTTGAATTTTTTTGCTTTGTACAGATTGGCAAACTTCAGCTCTATGAACTGGGCAAGAAGTTCAGAAGTTACTATGCAAACTTCATACCTGAAGAATACTATGAGAAGGATATCTATGTACACAGCAGTGACAAGTCCCGATGTCTGATGAGTGCATACACCTTCCTGGCGGGTTTGTATCCCCCGACAGAGCGCCAACTGTGGCACCCCGAGCTACCATGGCAGCCAATACCCGTTCACTCCCTGCCTCGGCACATGGATGATGTGAGTACTATAATAAAAGCCTGTAAAAGCCTATAAGTTGTTCGGGTTTGCAAGTTGAAGTGGCAATGGGCAGGCCACATCGCTTGAAGAACTGATAACCGATGGGAAAGAAAGGTTCTTGAGTGGTGACCGAAAACTGGAAGACGCAGCATAGGTGAGGCTCCCACTAGCTGAACCAACGACATTGTAAAAGTTGCGGGCAACCGGTGGATGTATATGGCAGGTTGTCGTACAACGTGGCGGTATAAGGGGGAGGCCTTCGTTCTGCAGTGGACGTCTCCGGGCTGATGGTGAAAGCTTGTCACCTTACAGAACTTTTTTCAGTGTAGTATTATAACTTTATTATTATTATTATTATAGCCCTTTCTGATGTGGCTTGTCAAATTATTGCTATTGAAATTGTTGAATGTCCGATATTTCCTATTTGATTATTTAAATGTCCAATATATTTATAGTTTTGACATCGGCTATTCAGCTTTCTCTGGTTTATGTTTTTCCCCAGCTTGCCTTCCGGCATAGGCTTCTTCCTGGGACTTCCATTCCTTTCTTTTTTGTGTCAGTTGTTTCCAATTTGTTCCAGCTTCTTTTTTAATGTCATCCTCCCATCTTGCTTGCTGTCTTCCTTTGCTTCTTTTTCCCTCTCTTGGGTACCATTCTAATATGTCCCTAAGTATTATAACTTAGTGCTGATTATTTTTTTCGTTAAACTGTTTTTGGGTTTGTTATTGGTCTTTGGAGATCTACATGAAAAGAGGGTAAGAAAAGTAACTACCCATTGAGTAAGATGTAACTGAAAAAGGAATTATTGAGTTTTCTCAAAATATTTATTATTTATATCAGATACTAGCAACCTGACCTGGCTTCGCACAGGTGTATTATACATACTTACTTAGATTTATAATATGAGTACCTCTAAATGATTAATATTACCTCTAAAACAAATTCCAAAATCCGTTGTTAGAAAAACTATGTGCAAAAACCTGCAATGAAATATAGGGTAGATCCTCGATCGCCGCACGAAAACGGCACCGTCACTAACAAGGCATAATATCGTATTATGCCTTGTTTTACTCTCAGTCGTGAGTGACCGCGCCAATCATGTGGCGTGCTACGGTGCCGAATATTTTACAAGCTCACAAATGTTTTACAAAGCTATTACAGGATGTTAAGGTTCATTATTAAAGAGAAACAATATCCGTTTGTGGAATATTTTTAAATTAGCTGGAGAGGTATAATTATACAATGTGTAACAAAAAGGTTTAACAATACGAAAGACTTCATAACTTCTCATTGATATTACTATTGAATAAATTAATGTAAATTTGCATATTGCACAGCATAGAACACACCTTCAACAATCAATAATTTCAGTAATTTAGGCATAATGTTTAAATTCATAAAAAGTGGACGTTAAACACCCAACATCAAACGTGTTTCCTTACTGTAGGAAATATTGTAATACTGTTGTATGGTCCAATAAGTTTACGGGTAAGTTCTCATTAGATCCACATATTTCAAAACTGTATCTTAGTAGAAAAGCGTTTAACACTAGATCCATCAAAATTTACAATAATATAAAAATGGATCTATCGGGAACAAAAAAATCTCATCAGATACGTTTTCTATCATCATCCAGCTATAAGACGTCCACTACTGGACGAAGACCTCCCCTTTAATAGGGAGGGGTTGCCATAATCATAATGATTTTTACATGACATGTTATATTGCTTAGAGCGTAAGTAGCCTATTAATATATCCTAGTTATATAGGTCAGTTTAAAAATGTTTCAGATAGTGGCAGCAACTAAACCTTGCAAAACCCATAAGGCGATGTACCAGGAGCTACTAGCACAAGCAGACTCTGACCCAAAATTTACAGAGTTATTCGACAACTTGTCCAAATACACCAATCAGACGATGCGGAGCGTGTTACCAGTCGACTTCCTATATAGCACCCTGCTGGCAGAACAGGAAGCTGGTTTGAAGCTACCCGAGTGGACGAAGAATGTGTTTCCAGTTAAAATGAAAACTCCGTTCATGCTCAGTTTGGCTCTGCTATCGTTTAATGAAACTTTGCAAAGGTTGCAAATGGGTAAGTTCTTATTATCAAAGAGTGAGATGTAGAAACTAGAATGAGAGAGGCAGCAGGCTTAGAACTTAGTGGGCAGCAAGTATGGAGGAAGAGTTAACATTTCCCCTGTTCTGTCAACTCTGTGGCAAGAAGGCAATAGATCAGACAGTGGTAAGAAGGCAATAGATCAGACAGTGGTAAGAAGGCAATAGATCAGACAGTGGTAAGAAGGCAATAGATCAGACAGTGGTAAGAGCAGACTGTTGAATCAATATTAATTTTATATATCATGTTGTTCTCGATAAGACTATAGAGACAATTTTATAGATATCAATGTGTCTGTGGCTATCTGATTCTTACGTTTTCACGACTTAATTCTTTTTCTGGACGAAGTTTTAATGCATCATGACGAAAGGCTTGGAATATTCCCTTTCGGAAAAATACAGAAAAACTGCGGAGCTGCAGTAAAAACCGCGGGACGTAGCGTATTAATAATATTAGTATGATCACTAATATTATCTTATCTTATAATATTAGTGTGATCACGAATATTACAAGTAACTAATCTTATAACATTAGTGTGATCACGAATATTACAAGTATCTAATCTTATAATATTAGTATGATCACTATATTATCTTATCTTATAATATTAGTGTGATCACTATATTATCTTATCTTATAATATTAGTATGATCACTATATTATCTTATCTTATAATATTAGTGTGATCACTAACATAATCTTATCTTATAATATTAGTATGATCACCAATACTATCTATCTTATAATATTAGTGTGATTACTAATATTATAAACATGCTGTGTAAGTTGTGTAAGAGTTATAAGCGCCAATACTGTAATGTCATGGACCGGTTTGTGGTACTTGTTCTGGGTACCGTTGCTATGCTCAATATATCTCTATTCTAGCTCGCTATTTGTATCATTACCTGCTTGTAATGATACGAACACGACCATTAGTTTCTGTTGCAAAGTCTGACTAATTCTTGAACTTCAGGGACCATTCATTAGCGTTACTTTGTATTTTACCCGAAATAAAGTGTATTTTTATTTGTATTGATGTTGGACAGGGCCTCTGCTGCGAGTAGTGAAGCAGACGCTGGAAGAGTCCGCGAGTCACGACGACGTGGAGCGGTCGCTGCTGGTGTTCTCGGGGCACGACGTCACCGTGGTGGGGCTGTGGCGCGCGCTCGGCTACTCGCGCCTGCTGGAGCCCGAGTACGGCGCCAGCTTCACGCTCGAGCTGCATGAGGACATCGACCAGAATCTCTTCTTTGTTAAGGTATAATCAAAGACTATTAACCCTGTTGACTGATCGTCGACTTCCCCTCATACGAAAATTAGTTGTTTAAAAACTACTGCTAGCCACTGCTGACAGAATTACATTGAATTTCATAACTCAGATTGCGTCATACCAGTGATTGGCCAATCGCAAGCATAGAACGTTACCTCGTCCCCTGCCCGCAACGGTGAGTCGTGTTTGTAGGAGAAATTATGTTCACGAGCCATCAACAGGCTATTTATGATCTGTGGGTATACTCATCTTACATCTCACAAATTCAATATAAAACTAACGTATCGCCGCCTCATGAAGATTTGCTAAGCAATGTAACAAGCACTTTCAGCAAAATCTATTTTTATGGAGTTACATGGGCTCCGACGCAGAATGTCCCTTTACTAAAATGTCCCTTTAGCAAAATGTGCGTTTCGCACAATTTCCCTTTCGGCAGTTCTTATTTCTCTCATTCTTTTCAGGTTTTCTACCGGAACAATACCAAGGTGGAAGTGCCAACAGAATTAAAGCTGCCGTTCTGCGATCAACCATGTCCATACACGGATTTCATCCAGTACATCAGTAAGATGATCCCCGAAAACTGGGACGCCGAATGCCAAAACACGTGAACTGTCTAGGATGAGGTCAGTGATTCGATTCCCATGACAATACAACACAGCCAAATTATGAAAGGCCAAAGTCATCAAAATTCATGATCTTTTCCATTGCATTTTAAATTGTTATAATAATTTGGAGTAGGTACATACTGTTGCAATGGTTAGGGTTTACTACCGGAGGTTCTTGTTGTTATATTACATGATACCATAAAAAAAGATACAAATTAAAATCAAGACATTATGTGACACAAACACTAACTTACATACTCACTCATTACTCATTAGGGAATGCAATCTCGGTATACCGAGATATTGCACCATTTTTACAAGATTAATCTTGCATCCAAAAAGAAGCGCAATCTCGCAAGATTTGCAAGATTGCGGAGTGTAATTTCCCTAACGGAAGCATGCACGACAACTTACCTCCCTCCCGTATAGCGACGTCACCCAGAATAGGCCTATGCAATATGCATGTATTTTCTTGAGGCGGTTTGCTTATATTATCAGACAGACCTCCAAGGCCCTTTTATAAAGGTACAAGTCTTGTACTTGTAGTGAAAAACTGGCAACACCACAAAAAATATTGAGTAAAGCTTTTTCTAAAGCAACATGTCTTGTTCTTGTCACCAGTGTACAAACTACAAGTACAAGCACTTGTATATGAGTTAAAGACAAATCATCTACCTGTAACTGGTAACTTGTAGTTACTGGTACAAGAATAGCTTTATGAAACAGGGCCCTGCTTGTTTGCTGCTGAATTTGTAAAGGCAAAATTTTATATGACATCAAACTGAGCATGTATCGATATTCTATTTGCTATAACTGTCTTATTGTACTTGATGTTAACATAATAACACATTTTCTGTATAAAATACAACTCTTTCGCTTTATGTGGTTGTGTCCTGTCCTGTGGTTATAAACACAGATTGATCTCTAGTACATAGGTACTAGAGATCAATCTGTTACAGCCCTATGGCTGTAACTGTATAACTGACAGTGTGCTTATCTTGAGTGTGTTATACCTATACAGGGTGTTCATAACGGTATAACTAAGCCGAAAGGAGGTAATTGTACTCATCGTGAACAACAACACGGCCAACCCTGAATTCACCAAAAAAAACAGTTTTCTCATAGGAAAATGTCATTCACTCTCGGCATAATGTATGGAACAGCTGATTTTTATTAGCGATTTCAGAGTTGGCTCCATAATAACAAACGTAGTGTTCACAATTGCCTCCTTCCGAAGTAGTGATGTCATTCCGCGTAGCCCCTTATACTATGTGATGAACAATTATTTCTAAGTATTTCTGCAAATTATAGTTATTATAAGTAAATGGCGTAACATTGCAATTCAACTATTCCGCAAGTTTAGTAATGACGTATACGTAATTAAGTCCTTGCATAAATTTTATGAGATATTATTTACAATTATAAAAAACATTACACTACTCATAATGTGTTATGTACTCAACAACTGCCTATGTACATTGTACACATTTCAAGAAATAGGGTGTTATTTAAAAACGCTGCTTAAATAATTATTAACAAAAATAAACCCATAATTAGCCCATATTCTTTTAATTACTGTGCAATACATAAATTAAGTACGCAACACTAACTAATCAGCGTTTTCAATTAATGCCCATAGGTAGGTACAAGTGGTTTTATTTTTTATACCCAGTGATTATACGTATATTGTAAGTTTGTACAAAGGTTGTTGTTAAATGTGTTGTTGTTGGTGGTTGTTCTTATATGGTAGTTGTTAAGAGTTAGTTATTTAAAGGCATGGGACATGTTGGCCCAGTTCATACAAGGAGAGGAGGTATGAGAAATTTGTACCACTAGGCAACCTGCGTATGGAACAACATGTCCTAATCCTAAGCCTTTAGTTAAAGTTTTAAAAAGAGACGTCACACAAATTATACAATTACACATACACAGAATTTAGGTAAATAAAAATGATAAGTTTAATGTTTTTCTAAATTAAGTTCGTCGATATAAAGTTAAGTATAGGCCCCTTTTTGTTACTGCGCAGCGTCTCGCGCCTAAGTTCACAGCCGCTATTAAGTTTAAATCAGCCTGTACCTATATTTGAGCGGCTAGCGCGCTGGACCCTCCACCCGCGTGTCTTGGCCATACAGTTCTGCGCGTGCGCATTAAAGGTCAAACGTTGAAAACCATGCCGGTGTCTATTTAGGATTGTGGTCAAAATTGTTTTCTTTACAATGTACTCGTAAACAGTGATATTTTTGTATGATAAGTTTGAGATTGTAATGTTAAAATTTATTCGATGTTGGTGTATAGGCAGCTTAATGTGTTAGACTTATATTGTTATGAAATTATTAGATTGGTACCTACATGCTTTTACTGTATTTAGTGTATAACAATAAATAGAAGGTGGGCCTCGGGCAGGGAGCGTAATTACATAGAACCTGCTTTGCTTTGAAATTGTGCCATGTAAACGAGAATTTAAAACTATTTATATTCTAGAAGAGAAGATAGATTTCTATTCTAGATTTCTATTCGAGAGAGGATTCGCGACTTCGTCCGCGTACGGAAGAAATTCGGCCCGCTGCCAAATACTGGTATTTTCCATACCGTTGGGTTAATTTTATTTCACAGGATCTGAAATAGAATTGTTAACAGTGTAGTATCCTCTTCGGTATTCGATGGTATCGCGATTCAGAGCTAAAAAAAAAAGATATTTATGCTCTGTGGTTATGATGATGGCAACCCTGATTTGACACTTCTTTTTCGCGATTTCGCGCGGTATCGTGTATTTTTCGGTTTTTTAGCTCAATAAACAGAATGTGTGTGAAAAACTGTGAAAATATGGAAGAAAAGATAAACAAATATCAGGAACGTCTAAAACGATGCAAACAACGTCACAACTCACTAAAAATCAAAGCCCTTGAGAACTTATTATGACTGTCCTATTGAATTGATTCGCCTTCACAAATAAACAATTATTGAAGATTATAATCGCTAACTATTATAATACAGGAAGAAGAACATAGTTGACATGTTAGTTACCTACACATCTTCCTTATTCCGCCTTTTCCGTATGGGTACGTGATACTTTAATACGAAGATCAATTGTTATACGAGATGTAACCTTTGATGTTAATATCATCCTAATGATATTGTGCTCAATCAGACAAGGTGCGTAGTACCTTTATGATTGTTTTCTGTGCGCGACACAGTTGCACTCAGGCGATGTACTATAATGAAAAACTGATGTTAATATATCATTAGATATTGTGCTCAATCAGACAAGGTGCGTAGTAACTTTATGATTGTTTTATCTGTTCAAGACACAGTTGCACTCAGGCGATGTACTATAATGGAAAACTGATGTTAATATATCATTAGATATTGTGCTCAATCAGACAAGGTGCGTAGTACCTTTATGATTGTTTTCTGTGCGAAACGCAGTTGCACTCAGGCGAGGTACTATAATGAAAAACTGATGTTAATATATCATTAGATAGTGTGCTCAATCAGACAAGGTGCGTAGTACCTTTATGATTGTTTATCTGTACAAGACACAGTTGCACTCAGGTGATGTACTGCAAATCATTTGCATTTCAAACAACATAACACCTACTGTCAAGGCACCAACACAAGACAGGGATGATGACCTTCTAGAGCAGTGAATTACTAAGAACAAAAATAATTCAAAGGTGTTATTCTTGAAGATATTGAAAAATTGCTTGCAATATTATAGCAAAAATCAAAGGAAAAGATTAAAGACATACAAAATACTTGGAAACTGTAGCTTACTTCAAGTATTAAGTACTTTTCTACAGGAAAACTCTAAACACGGACAAATTCCATGGAGTATCTACAGCAGCAATTGGGCCTAGCAACAGATATAATTGGAGAGGGTATGTCTAAGATAATAATAAAACAGTGATTTTAAAAATGTTCAAATCCCTAAGTGTAGCTACAAATTTATTATAAAAACTGAAGTGGATTAGTCGGAGTATCCGATTTAATTAAATGTGACTGTTCCCATACAACAAAAATGATGTTACAAAGTTATGAAATGATCTGGCAGTACACTAAAACAAAGGAGTTCTTATCTCTCCCCATCGAAGTAAAAGCATCATTCAAAATGACTGAAAAATAAACAGACCAGTACTTGTATGGCGGAAACTTAACAGAGTTAATAAAAACAAACAAACAGATGCAACAATTAATTCAGTTTTAAATGCCTGCCTGAAACCAACCTCATGGTCAAATGTAAAGACCAGACCTGTGTAAAACAAAAATGGTCCACCTCGTCAGAACCCGCAGCATCAACCACCATGAGCGATGGCTTGGGGCGAGCCCAGAGGCCGTGGACAGCCATCATATCAGCAATGTCGCCCAGCGCATACAGCAAGGTACCCAGCGAGGTGCTTACCCAGGCGCTAGAGACTAAACAGGTAACTGCAGGTAATTTTAGCAATTACTTACAGTGTTGGATATCTTTAACAAATGACCCTCAAATACTAGAATGGGTATAAAATCCCACTCATTTGTGAACCAATTCAAACAACTATTACCATGGTGCAGTTTTTTCTGGCCATTAATATTCAAGAAATTATTTATGATTTATTGAAACTGGGAGCTATATTATCATACAACTACACAAAGGGTCAGTTTATTTCCAAAATTAGTCTGTTACCAAAGCCTAATGGAAAAATAAGGTTCAACTAAATCTGAAACCTCAGTAAAATTAGAACTTTCCCAAATGGAAGATATAATAACAGCCACTGTATTAGTAAACTACAATCATACCATTGATTTTAAAGAATCATATTTATTAATATAGCTCGGACCCATCTATATGACCTCTGATTTATATTTAACAACCAATTGTATGAATTTACAGCTCTGCCTTAGGTACAGCACTTAGTGTTTTTAGAAAATTACTGAAACCAGTAATATAGCTACCTGAATAATACCTGAGAAGCTTATGGCACATGTCTACCATTTATTTACATGGTATATTTATGTATAGGTTGTACACACCGATTGTTTGAAACTGAATTGTTTGGAAAACATGAATGCTGTGTTAAATATATTCCATAGCTTAGGATTATTATAAATTGGGTGAACATGTAGGTAATTTGGTACCCACAACACATTGTATTTTTTGTTTTGTTTTATTTAATTAAATTTTTAATATGTTCATAAGATCTGTGCCTAGAGCTACCATTTGGAAAACATATAAGTATTATGAGCTTAGTTAACAAAAGTCTAGAATACTAAAATGTTGCAAGATAAGAAAACATGCAAAAATCGTACATGCCCTGCAGTCCCATTATGGAATAATACACACAACATTCATGGAAAGAGAAATATTTGGTACTTTAATATCAGATGATAACTATGGTGTAAACATGCAAGTTCCTAGAAGCATCCTGCCAGATCTCCAGTGGTCATCTGATAACATTATGTACACTAAGAAAACATGTTTCTCTAAGAAGTATAATAGCCTATAGATTTTTACAGATATAATAGTAAACAGCATCATACATTAAATCAAAAATCTACTTATCTAGAAACCATAGAACTTGAATAGAAACGAATTATGTAACGATAAATATATAAAAAACTTGGAGAACCAACTATTGACTTGTTTACAAGCAGATTTAATGCAAAATGCGGATAATATGTACCTATCTTGGAAAAAAGATCCCTATGCATATAAGATACATGCATTACAATAAAGTGGTAGAGTTTTTATTTTATTTTTCTATACTTTTCCACCATTTGCATTAATTACTAAACAAATACATAAAGTAAGAAATAACCAGGCCTAGGTTATCTTAAATTTCTCTCTGTGGAACTCACAGCCATGTTTTCCCCTTGCTAAACAATTGATTAAAGAGGAACCATAAATATTTGAACCTAATAATAAATTAATAATGTCACCATTCACAACAGAACACTCGCTATAGAACCAACTTCCCTGGCTGCAGTGGCTGCAGCCTCATGTGCGGGATGCATTCAGATGTTTGGCCACATAAGTCATTAGATATATAATGCTAGCATCAATCACTGAAAGTACATAACAACATATACAATCTAGTGGACATTTTGCAAGACATGCTGTTTAGATATGTTTCAGGGATCCATACCTTATAATATAACTTTTAACAGATATATTTGAAGCAGGTGCTCAAAACAGCACTTTGGACACGGTAAGCTCCACACTATCTTTGCTCAGAAGAGAGAAAATAGGATTAAAGGCCCTTCATATATGTAAACCTGCAAGACCTAGATATATGGGAACCTGGAATTCACCTAGAGTTGTTAATGTCATAAGAACTTGGCCTGACAACATAGGTCTAAGGCTAGAAAAGCTCACCAAAAAACTTGTGTGCTACCAACCAATGGAAATATTACCATTGCTATTTCTGACCTTGTACAAACTTCTGTCAGCATTAGAAAACATCTTACCTATTAATTTAGCTTCCAAACTGCCATTCTTTATGCAATAGCCTTAATGATGTCCTGCTGTAACACTTGAAAGCTATATTTAGGCATCAACTCTCATTCAAAATAATGAAACATACCTCCAACCAACATTTAAAAAACCCAATAATGAAAGCCAACCAACAGTCAATTTAGTAGGTGGATTGGATTTTTATTTTTTTTACCATTATAGTTTATGTATGCCATGTCTTGTCATTGGCTGTAAAAGTTAAGCATTAACATAAGTTTAACATTAGGAAAACATCAGAATGGACATCTGATTCTTTGATGTTCGCCAGATTTTATGGCATACCTACCAATTAGTGATAACACTTTGGATAGCACTTATACCCAAGCAGTATTAAATCTAACTGCAACTGATTAAAACTTAAGGTTAACTTAGTTACCATTTAAACTAATGGTGTTAAGACTGATTTATTACTTACTTAATAATTGATACATCATTATTACATCATCATCATCATCCCGGAGACGTCCACTGCTGAACGAAGGCCAAAGTTACAAATAATAACTATATAAATGTGTATATAATAACTATTATAACAATTATTGTTCTTATTCAATGTGGGGGCGATAAGTCCTGAACTGACGCCCCGCTTGGGGTGTGCATTTTCCCCGCCAGTGCCTACCCGAGCCAACCCAGCTCCTTGAAGTAACAAAGCAAGACTCTGGGCCGCAGGCATAGTAACTCCAGTGGGTTAGATGGAAGTGTACATGATAATGATGATGATAATGAGAAGCGTACAACAATTATTGTTATTATTTATTGTTTTATTAGTATCTGTAAACAAGATTCGAATAGTTTAGTTACAATTTTAAAATGGTTTTTATATAATTATAATAATTGTTTTCATAATTATCTGCTAACAAGATGTTTACTACATTTTCAACATTCAAGAGGTTTAATTTGGATTATATCTTGATCTTAGATTTTCATTACTACTATGTAATTGATTGTAATACTTAGGTATTAATCTAAGTCGTTAGTCGTTATTAAGACATATGTCTGTTTTGTGATTGCCTGTCATAGACTTAATATAAATTAATGTTATAAGTATCTTGATTATGATTGCAAAAACCTAACTGCCTATTACATACCTCTAAACATCTACACTGTTAACAATTCTATTTCAGATCCTGTGAAATAAAATTGTAAAATTAGACAAACTTACCTTAAGTGAAAGTCTAATTATAATTTTATGAACAGTGATCTGAAATAGAATTACCCTCCCAACCCGATAACATGATTGTTATCATCCCGGGTAATAGGCAGGTGAAACAACCAATACTTTGGTTCAATCTATCTAGGTACTTTTGGAGCTTGAACCCAAAGTTGCTTGCTATCTCTAAAAAGTGTCAAATCAGGGTTGCCATCATCATAACCACAGAGCATAAATATCTTTTTTTTTTAGCTCTGAATCGCGATACCATCGAATACCGAAGAGGATACTACACTGTTAACAATTCTATTTCAGATCACTGTTCATAAAATTATAATTAGACTTTCACTTAAGGTAAGTTTGTCTAATTTTACAATTAGTAATTATTTTCCTCCCCTCATTCACCACTTTAAATCATCCCAAGCAAATTTTGACTCTAACTTTAAGAGGGGAACTCAAATATTTCGGCGACTTTAAACTTTTCGAGAAAAATCATATGGATTGGATTGAATTATTGTTCATAATTCTCTACATTTTATTTGTTGTTTTTTTTTACATTAGCGTTATTGTTTGGAATAGGTACTCTATAGGTCCTACTCGGTTTACCTAAAAAGATTCTCTTTCTACCTCTCAAGTTGAAAATCTGTCTCTTAAATATCTGCTTCACGCCAGAATCCTCACCACTGAAAACTTCATGAAAATCGGTTTTGAAAACACAAATATTTAGTAATTAATTAGTCATAATTAGTCACCGATGTGAGATAATTAGTCGCATCTTAATTCCGAAGATATAGGTAGGGTTGATGAGGATTCTGGCTTGAAGCTCACGCCAGAATCCTCACCTCTCGTGGGAGCGAACGGTGAGGGCTAGAGACGTGGTTTTGATTCCAAAATTTAGTCGTCAATTGGTCGTTACGATATGCCAAATCTCAAAACCAATGCTACAAGGCGTCCAGACTTATAAAGGTAAGTTTGTGAGGATTCTGGCGTGAACAAATCACGCCAGAATCCTCACCATATACTCAGATTTAGTCAATAATTAGTCGTCGTTGATTATAAAAAAAAAACATATGGTTACCTATGTAAAATTTTGATAAAAAGCCATGTAAACTTCTACATACATTTTTCAAGTCAAGTACCGTCGTATTCAAAATTAATAACCAATATTTACCTATATTGTTTACTTTTTAAGTATTTTGTATGTATATGTATTCTATAGATGAACATTAGGTGGTTTTGTTTCAACTTTGTATTTATTTTTATTAAATAACAATGTTACAAATACCTACTTAATTAAAATAATCACAGATTTTTAAAGTTTTAATGAGCGTTTAATAATGCAAACAGATAGTAAAACTTGGTCAAAACAAGGAGTACAATAACCCCTCAAAAAGGGTAAAATCTTAAATCAAGTCGCCTTAATTTTGGAGGAGTAGAGTCGCTTCTGGCTCTCGCGCTTTTTATATACACTCTAACTTTACTTTACCGCCAATCGAGTTGGGGGTTCATTTTTTTTTTATGCTGGCTTGATTTAAATCAAATATCGTGTTGTGTTTCCACCCTCCCCCTCGCCCCTCCAATTTGATTAGCGATTAAATTTATGTTTTTGGGAAAGTTATGTTAGATTTTTTTTAAATCATATCTCCAAGGGTTTCCGCAACTTCCCCTTCAAGAAGGGAGTTCCTACCCTTTGTAGCATTGGTTTTGAGATTTGGCATATCGTAACGACCAATTGACGACTAAATTTTGGAATCAAAACCACGTCTCCAGCCCTCACCGTTCGCTCCCACGAGAGGTGAGGATTCTGGCGTGAGCATCAAACCCTACCTATATCTTCGAAATTAAGATGCGACTAATTATCTCACATTGGTGACTAATAGGCATGATGACTACAATTTTGTTATTAACTCATAAAAAAGCTGATATTCAATAGAGCCTATCATAGAAAACAAAATTTTAAATAATTCCAAAATAAATAAGATCTAAGTATTTTAATTTCAAGCTAGACAGAGAGCGCGCTATACTGAACTATGACGTCAAGCCTCAGGCGCGGCATACAAATGCTATACTAACACGTGCTTTGCGAGAAAGGGATAGAGCATCCCCTCTCTATCCCCACCTAAAACTTTAAACGCTCATACCTCAGAGATTTATCAGCCAATACAATTATTTTTTTCAGTATGTGTAATGTATTTAGTTATATTCATCACTAAGCCTGTTATTTGTCATAAATTAAACATGAGGCCACACGCCTATTATGACTAAATATTTGCATTTTCAAAACCGATTTTCATAAAGTTTTCAGTGGTGAGGATTCTGGCGTGAAGCACTTTCTTAAATCGATTATTCTCGTCGTCCACCACCCGCGTGTCCGCCACTGGTGGACCAGGGCCGTAGCTAGACCTGAATTTAAGGTAGGGCAGCTGTTGTTACAGGTAGGGCGCTTCACAGTACTTTGCTTATTTTAAGGTATTTGTGCCACTTCATGTTTCGGGGCCCTTGCCATCGAGGCCTTCACTCTGTTATTTCATACTGTGGTTATTAATTAAAAATATACAAACTTAAAACTTTATTTCATTTTGTGTTTATGTAATACCTATTTTACCTATACCTTACTTCCAGAGAAATACACTAGCTTACTTCGTATAAAATATAGTTAAAATAAAAGGTCGGATTTTTTGTATAATTACTTTATTTTGTACTTATTTGACATACAAGTATACATAGATAATTTTAAAGTACATAATTATAAAATTCAACAAAATAGTATGTAGTTATATACATAACAAAATAGTATAACTTATTCTTAAAACTAAACAATAAAATGGACGGCACAAGGACGAAACAATTTCTTAAGTCTATTTAAAATATACTGGAATACTTGACTAATGAACTAGTTCATACGTCAATGTTGGAATACATATTCGGTGGAATGCGAAATTGTCTTTATTCTTGACTATTAGAATATATTATTAAAGCTCAGTCTTAGTCTAGTCTTTGTAAAAGTTGTAAAAGAATATGGCTGAAAATATATTATTGATATAATGATTGTTCGTTAATAAAAAATAATTAGCTTACTTGTAAGGAAGGTAGCCTTAGTGGCTAGACATTATTCTAAAATTTCGCTTTGCTTGTATGATAGCAATATAAACTAGCTAGATAGCGAAAAAAGAGCTGTTATACTCGTATTTAGTTTATATTAAAATGGCGAATGTAGGTCCCAAACTAGCGCTCTAATTGTTTTTAGAAGCTTTAGAACACAATTAATTCTTGGTCTTATTATAATTAAATGCAATTCATAAGGCACATTAGGTTAAATTAATTTTCTTAGTTGAAAAAAAAGTATATAAGAAGTTTTGTGCTGTTCCTGCCAAAGTACACTCAGGGTCATTTATAGCAAGACGGCGACGACCCATTTTAAATTTGATGGTTTTTGTTAATTACTTGGTGCGCGGGCTGTTCCGCACGACATGCCCCTCACGGGCTCTCGGTGCGTAGTCCCGGTGCAGCTAGTCCAGCCACCCGGTCTTTGTTAATTATTAGATATTCTCAATTTGTGGTCGGCAACTGGGGCTCTAGTAACAGCATCTACGGATTATACTTGCGGTGCATGAGACTATTTGTGATATCGTAGCACCCTGCACGGCACTACATTACGGCAAACATTGCTGCTGTAATGTGGAAATTTGCAGCGCAGCGAAGCCCTTAGGTGTTGAAACAAGTTCTAATTGCCACAGCAAGTCAACACACCCTTCTCTCTGTACGCCCTTATTGCTGTGTACACAGTAATAGCTATCCACATAGCAACTGCAAGCCATGTTGTTGCAAGTGCCATTTGCAACGCCACTCCTGTGTTGATGAAGTCGCCGCGGCGGCTGTTGGGCGCATCCTTCTGTATGTAGTCCATAAAGTCGAAGATAGCTTGGCATCCGAGTCTGAAGTGAATGGCAGTGGCTTGGTCCCCTGCTGCATGCAGTTCCTGCAATATAAATAATTATGAGTGAGAACAGTGCATCAGAAACCCTCTTGGGGCAAATAAAGAATGAATTGTATCTTTATTCATTATGTATTTGGCAAAGCTGCAAAGGTGAAACAGTAATTGTTTCTTTTAAAAGAAAAGAAGACAATTGATAAGATAAATTTATGATATACGAATAGAAAAGAGAATTCTATGCAAAGGGACTGGTTGGTAGCTTTACTTCTATCTGCTAGCTTTACTATCATCCTAATCAAACCATACCATCACTGCTCCTAATATTCATTGGATATAATATTTAAAAGCCATATTTTTTTTAATCCTAACAATATCTAATCCGACAGTAAATGAACTAACAGCTACTCATCCTAATATAAAATCATCCAAAAATGTTAAAGTTGCATCGTTTCTACTCCTCACCTAACCTATCCAAGTCGGACTGTCAGTGAACTGTAATAAACATAGTGTAGCATGTTGAGTAGTGAAGATTTCTGGGTTTAGCCCATTTCCCGCCTTAGCCTTTAAAAAAAATAGTGTAATTAGACAGAGAGAGAAAGAGAGCGACGGGAACCTCTCCCTGAAAAAGAGGGAGTGTTCCGCACTATAGTTTTCGAGAAAACAATCACCGGGCTTAAATATAGGTACATACAGTATGTTCTATTTTCCATTAACACTAACAGAGCTAATTAACAAAAAAAAACTAAACCAAAAAAGGTAATAGCACTAATCATTCTTAGGAACAATAACTCTATGAACAAAGAAATTAGTAACATTACTATTTATGACAACTAATCTTAGGATGTGCAACCATTATGCCACACTACTATTAGGATCGACAAACACAAGGACAAAAAAATTATGCCGGTAAAAAAATATGTGCATGTATAACTATGACTACAGTAGTTTATGACTAGATGCGTATGACTAATGACAAAAGGACAAAAATAAGTATGTCAAATCTTAGGACCCCCTTGTGACTAAGTCAGCGGGATTATATCTATCGGGAACATACGTACACACACGGGCAGCTCATTCCACTTAATCAAAGGTTTAGCAGTAAACACAATGAAGGTGGGATCAAACCATTTTTTGATCACCAACCATGACACAATGTTACATTTTAGAGCTTCTGACCATCTGCTGGGAACTAAATCATCAGGAGGCCGTGTGGGGGGAACTAAATCATGCAGATCTGTAAACACTCTGAAATGTAGCTGATTAAAAAAATATAGACTACCTACTTTGCATCTATGTTCAAGGCCTTGAGCTTAGCCTAACCAGGGAGCTGTAATGTACATCATGTTTAAAATAGCATAGTTTTATTTTACTTTGACTAGATGTCCCCTGTACTGCGTGCATGTCTTGAAGTAACCGCTGGTTATTATAGCTGCGTGCACTATGTTGTAGATGCAGAAGATAGCTGCGATGCAGGATGTGGGGATCCAGCAATAAATCACTCCATCATTCTGTTTGGACATCCGAGTTCTGGTCGTCACAACTATAGATTCACCTTCACTGAAAAGATTTGTTAATAATTCGAGTGCAAGACTCTTTTCTTCCATTTCAAATAATTGCCTTATGTTTTGTGTCTAGTAACAGTGAAGTAATAATATTTTGCTTCTTTACATAGTTAGCTTTAATAACTACTCTTATTTGACCTCTCTGAATATTAACGGTCTTAGTTAAACCACATTTCCATGTCCATATTATAACTTCAAAACTTTATAGGTATGCGAGTGTGCAGATTTGGATGCAACTCGGAATTTCCCAGATTAACATAGGCTTCCTCTTATCAATTTCACTGTATTTTATCAACATGTGAGTGAATCCGTAGGGTGCAATGCTAGTATTTCATAATATGAATGGAATTCCATATTTTTTGTGGGTGAATCTATAAAATATGAGTCAAAGTCAAACATTTGTTCAAAAAACTACTTTACTTACATTTCTTCCATTGCAGTAGTCTTCTCATCCTCATATTTGCCAATGTTATTGATACAAACTCTGTACATATGGAACAGTGCCATTATGATGGCATACCCCAGTATTGGCAATGGTGCAAACACAGCATATAGGCAATAAGAGTTATGACCCCCATTGAAGTAGTGGAATGTACTTATACCAAAGAATATACATCCGCAGTTGGTGTTCTCAAGGTAGCCGCCAGGGCACACATTCAGTGTTGATTTCCAGTGGTTATAAGCAACAGCGATGCATATCACCGATACACCCAAGAGCAGAGATATCAGCCCGTAGCACCAGCATAACCGCTTCTCTGTCTGGTATTGATTCATGTTTTATTTGAGAGTTCCTGATAAAGGTTTATCAGATTATGATTCAGTATTTCTGCGGTAGGTACTTTTGTAATAATATATTATCACAGAATTTCAAGACTTACCTACGATTTGAAACAGTAAAAATATCCTTGCAGTATTCTGTACCTTGTCTGTCATGAAGTTGTTTATTTAAAATATTAAATAGGCCAAGCGACAAACACAAAATAAAATGTACAAACAAATTCTGTACTTTCTGTAGTGTAGAGAAAGGGACTTGTGCATTATTGAGCCGAGCTGCTGCCTTATCATGTAACTTGATCGGGATTGCGAGGGGCTCAATATGGGTTGTATTTTGACATTTGAAACCAATACGAAACGTCATTCGAGGGTTAGCGATCGCGATCCAAATTGAATGAACATTTTCTTGTACTTTGGCCTAAAACCTCAGTAATCGGTATCACAGAACTCCGATGACAGCTGCCTAGTTAAATGCTCAATGACAGCTGCGAGCTCGCTATGTGTCAAACGATAGAGGTAGCACGTAGCAATATCAAAACATAACAATAACTTTCAAGAAACAAAAACAAAAGGCATGTGTAATTTTGCCCTAGTTCCTACAAGGAAATATGGGAAGTTTGTGTCACTAGGCCACCTGCCTATGGGAAATATCCTAAGCATTTTCTAGAAGCCATGCCATCTATAGTAAATTTTCTATGTGTGAAGTGTCTACCTATCTATACAACCTACTTGATAGTGTAGATACTTTGTAGTCAAACTCTTCTATAAAATACGTGTTGGTTTGACATGACAGAATCCTTGAGATTGTCTTGAATATTAAATTAATATTATTGTAATTTCCATCTAATAGATTCACTTAAAACAACCTCAAGTATTTGTTTTCTTTATATGGTAGCAGAGCGTAAAAATTTAAGAAATGTAAAATATAATGTACGGCATGATATTGGACAGCATGATATTCGATGTACATGTACACCAATTATCATGCTGTGCATTATTATCCCGTACAATGTGATGCCGTACATTATTGCCTCCCTTTTACAGACTACACAGACTGATATTTGCGGCCTTACCTAAAATAATCTCGATTCTCTTAGTCACTGCTTAAACTTCTCTGTCCTTTTCTAGCACGTGCAACTTCACGTCAGAGAGAAGATGGCAGAGCATCTTAAACAGTGACTAACGGTTGAGAAGTTTTTTTAAGTAAGGCCGTATATGTACAAGTGCATGAATTTCGTTATTTGTATAGCAGTTAGGTTCAGGTTTTTTTTTTTTAATGACAATTTGAGAAATGTACTCGGATTATTGGCTGTACAATATAGGGTACCATTTTTTACTTACTGGTTTTTTTATTTTATTGAAAAGTCAATTCCAATGCTTTTAAACCATAATCCGTTAAATTAACAATGAGATCTTGGCAACATTGTGTAATTTATGCCTTTGGAGGGGGAGTTTTGGGGAGTTTTGGCGGGAACGCGAAAAAAATCATGTCGCTGCATTGTATTATTTTCCAAAACTTTTGTTGTTGTTGTTTTTTCGAGTGTTAATGTATAAAAATGGTGGCGTTTTATTCATTAAGTGCTGATTTACGAGTAAAACTGTGGGCAAGTGATATAATGTAGTGAAACGTGTGTTTTCGTGTTGTTTCCAAAACTCCGAAGAAGCTTGTAGTAAAGTTACTTTACTAGGGTAAGATTGGACTTGACTGTGACTTACTGTGTGTGACTTGGACTGTGACTACGACTCATTTAACTGGAGAAAAAAGGATCGATGAAGAAAAATGTATTCGGCTGAAGGACCAGTATCCATGGCCAGGAACTATTAAAAACACACAAAATATGCCTTTGGAGTGCAGAGTAGGCTTGCGCAGAATGTGTCACTAAAATGAAAAGACACATAACGTAACTTTTCATTAAAAGAAGTACTTCACTAATCTAGTTCACTAGTCCAGTTGCTCATTTGAAATGATTTCGCCATTCGATACCTAACTACTAAAAAGATACGTTTACGAACGAAAACAGTGCGCTTACTATGATTGCTTCATTTTATATCCAAGCTCGTACAAACGTGTTTGTAAATTGTACATTGCCCTTTTCCTTCCTAGGTCAATATTAGCTATTTTGTATAACAATTAATGTACGATAAAAGTTAGAGGACTCCTAAAATCGTTCTCGAACTATCGTAATAGGTAACCAGAGGACCGAACGCAACGAGCCAAAGATTGAGTGAAGTAGACAATTACTTCAATACCTAAAACAGAGCGCGATAGCATTATCTATCCTTCCCAAAGAAATATCTTTCCTCACTGGGCTCGTTCGTGTTTCATCGTTCGCGACTTCGCGACGTCGAGTGAACTAGACAGCTGAACTAAGAAGTAGCTACATTTTATCTGAAGTAGTGAATGAAGGACGAACACAGCTGAAGTAGTTCAATTGAAGGATTCATTCAAGAACGACACACGGCTAGTGCAGAGGGAGTTTTTGGCGGGAACGCGAGAAAATCATGTCACTACATTGTATTATTTTCCTAAACTTGTGTTTTTTCGAGTGTTAATGCATAAAAATGGTGGCGTTTTATTCATTAAGTGCTGATTTACGAGCAAGAGTGTGGCCAAGTGATATAATGTAGTGAAACGTGTCTTTTCGTGTTGTTTCCAAAACTCCGAAGAAGCTTGTAGTAAAGTTGCCACGACTTTACTAGGGCATGATTTGACTTGACTGTGACTTACTGTGTGTGATTTGAACGGTGACTACGACTCATTTAACTGGAGAAAGAAGGATCGATGAAGAAAAATGTATTCGGCTGAAGGACTAGTATCCATGGCCAGGAACTACAATGAGGAACTATTAAAAACAACAACAAAATAGAAGTTTATTCCATCATCAAAAATAATTATTATTTATCAATTATCAAAAATAATTCAGGAAAACTATGTCATTTCCGGAAATGTTACGATTTATAGTTCTAAGTTTTGTATTTAGTGCAGCCTATTGCCATTATGATGTGGTAAAGTCAGAAGAAGATGTTGGAGTGAAATATGCGAATAGATGCGAGGTCTGCAAAATACTAGCGACAGAATTACAAGGCAGACTCGAGGAGACCGGTAAAATACACGACGTCATTGAAATAGGATATTCACTTGACGACGTTCAAACGAGGAAGAAGACTAAGTATGAAAAATCGGAATTGAGGTTAATTGAATCGTTGGAAGGCGTCTGTGACAAAATATTGGAGTATAATGTTCACAAAGAACGACAAGATAGCACAAGATTTGCAAAAGGCATGAGTCAGACATTCAAAACACTCCACGGACTTGTGGACAAAGGTGTCAAAGTTGATCTTGGCATTCCTCTCGAGTTGTGGGACAAACCGTCAGCTGAAATCACTTACATGAAAAATCAATGCGAGAGTCTTCTAGAAGAAAACGAAGGAGCTGTTGAGGATTGGTACTGGAATCACCAAGGCGACATTGAACTCAAGATGCATTTATGCACCAAGCATGCCTTGCAGGGTGCTGACGATTCATGTCTATATGAAGTACTGGATGAAAACGCTAAGGGTGATGAAGGGGCAACTGATAAAACAGAACTCTGAGATTTAACTTACTACAGTTAATAAGTACAACTGAACAAACTTAAACCACCTGTGATATGCGAGGCATTTAAAAATGACTGTTTACCTAGTTATAGTGTGGACTGAGCGTTACAGACTCATTCAATCTTAATGACGGCTGTAAAGTTAGGTGCTGCGCAGTAGCAAAAATGAAGCGTGTGGTGTGTGTACAATCGCAAAGTTTGCTTGCAGCGCACTTCACAGCCACTATTAAATTTGAATTGTACTATAGCATCTTCAAACTGTTGAAAAAGTTTGTACTGAAAAGTTAAACCTTTATGTTAATATATTCAACAAGATTATCAGTGACGTCATTGTCATTGCGAAAAAAAAAAGAGATGTCTGTGAGTTGTCAAGCGTGAAAATAAAAGATCGATTCAGTTAAACTAAAGTTTATTTGTAATTAATAGATAGGATCGGTCTTAGCACTGCATTAATTCGTTCCGTGTACTTATACCGTTGCTGCACATCTGTATGCCTAACCAGCTTGGATAATTCCACTGTTCGCAAAACATCAATAGGTTATTGGTCCCATCAATTTCATCATGGAATTTAGTAACGGAAAAATTCAGATTGGTCTCTTAGAAGGAAAATCCAATTGGGATACGTGGAAGTATAAAGTGACATGCCTACTACGTACTGTACCGTCAGCACTAGAAGTAGTCGAGGGCACCTTCCAAAAACCCGATGCACCAGCTGCCGGAGCTGGGGACGCCGCGCTCGGCGCGTACAATGCGAACCTCGAGCGTTTTGTAAAAGCCGACGCAACCGCCCTTCTATTATTGACGACCAATATGCAGGAAGAGACTCTGAGAAAAGTTATGCGGTATACTAAAGCACGTGAAGTATGGCTTGAGTTACATCGTCTCTTTGATGGCACAAACGAGGATAAGGCGTACAATCTTTGTATGAGCTTTTTTGGTTATAAAAAAGATACATCAGACGACGTAACAACACATCTGTCTAAATTGAAGAATATTTGGACACAGCTTCAACAAGAACTTAACAGGGACAACAACAGGGAGTTACCAGAGTTGCTATTAATTTGCAAAACCCTCGACACCCTTGACGAAACCTTTTTCGCGTTCAGAAGCAGCTGGCTGTTACTACCGAAGACTGACAGAACCATAGAAAGTTTGACAAGCCATTTATGCGCATTCGAGCGAGCTTTGCAAAAGAGTAATAACGTGCAAGAAGCTCTTCTCACGAACTCAAGTACCCCACATGCTATCGAGAAAAAGAAGGATAAGAAGTTGAGATGCAACTACTGTCAGGTTATCGGACATCGAGTCAGAAACTGTCAGAAATGGCTCAAGGATGGCAAGCCCCCGAAAACAAGTAACCAGCAATCAACACCTTCTACATCTAAAACCGCGAACATGACCCTGATGTCTATTGAAAACACAGAAGTTTTTACAATCGATCGTGACACCGAGAGTTGGTACGTGGATAACGGCGCCACGAGCCATGTAACAAACCGAGCTGATATGTTCCAGAATTTTGAACATTTTGATGGAAACCGTACTGTGACGACAGCTAATGGCAATGCGATAGACGCTAAAGGCAAAGGTTCAGTAATCATAGAAACAAATGTTAAAGGGAAGCTACAACGAGTTACCCTGCAAGACGTTTGGTACGTTCCAGCTATCAACAAGAATTTGTTCTCGGTTTTAGCTCTTCACGACAAAGTTCCAAGCAGCATGTTCTCATCGACGACAAAAGAATGCACCGTCTATGTCAATGGAGAAGCAAAGCTGATAGGAAAACGACAAAAGCAAGGTGGATTATATCGCTTAGACGTGAAAAACGTAGCACCAGCTAATCCTCCAGAAGTCTATGCAACGACTGCAACGATGCAGCTCTACCACGAGAGCCTTGCGCACCAGAACAAGAGACACGTAAAAGCGACAGTTAAACGCGAACTGGGGTTAGAACTTCCTCTTGATAAGGAGTCATGCGAAGGCTGCATATATGGGAAAGCCCATAGACTTAAATTCGGTACGAGAACTAGAGCCTCAAAGCCAGGAGAGCTTGTACATACCGACGTTTGTGGACCATTTCAACAAAGCTACACGAAGTTGCAATATTACGTTCTGTTTAAAGACGACTTTACAGGATATCGTATGGTGTACTTCCTGAAATACAAGTCCGATGTCAAGGAAAAACTCGCCTTGATGCTAGCTCAGACGAAAGTAGCAGGACATACCGTGAAGTGTCTTCTCAGCGATAATGGTGGTGAGTTCGACAACAAGTCTGTTAGAGATATCTTAGACTCACATGGAGTACTTCAGAGACTTGTGGCTCCGTATACGCCTGAACAAAACGGTGTTAGTGAAAGAGAAAACAGAACTCTTGTTGAGACTGCACGCTCAATGATGTATGCGCATGAACCGATGCCGCAACAACTGTGGGCTGAACTTGTCAACACTGCCGCTTATATTTTGAACAGAACCGGTCCAACGAACTACGACAAATCTCCCTATGAACTTTGGTTTGGAAAGAAACCCATTATCAAACATCTACGGATAATTGGTTGCACCGCTTACGTCCACATACCAAAGCAAAAACGGAAGAAGCTAGATAAGAAAGCGATTAAAGGCAGACTCGTTGGTTACGACGAAGATTGCTTTCGTATCTGGATTACAGACGGAACAAAAAATACACTTGTTCGTTCACGAGATGTAATTTTCCACGAAAATGCCCTGCCTACCGAAGACATTGACGCGCCTAATATGGAAATTGACTCAAATGTGAGAGAATATACATTACGGTTGCCAACAGACTATGTCAATGAAAATGAACAACGGGCTCCCGTTCTGGAAACACATCTAGATCCTTTGACAATCGAAGCCGAGGGAGATAATCAACAAGTGATTTTGCGCGATCCTGAACGTAGCCTCGAGGGAGTAATAAACCTGGAACCAGTCCAGGAAGGCCAAGTTCAAGAATCGGAGTCTGTTTTACAGCAAGATCACGATGATCTCGATGAAGAGATTTTTCACGACGCTGAATCGCCCCCCCGCTACAATCTTCGAGATAGAAGCCAAATAAGACGTCCAAAGAAATTTGATGATTACGTGTGCGTTACTGAAGCATTCCCGACAAATTTTTCAGACGCTATGAATCGAAGAGATCACGTAGAATGGCAACGAGCGATGGCGAGTGAAATGAAATCACTAAGTGACCTCAAAGTGTGGACACCTTGTGTTCTACCGAAAGGCAAAAAGGCCCTTCCTTGCAAATGGGTTCTAAGAATCAAAAGAAACCCTGATGGCTCAATCGACAAGTATAAAGCTCGCCTTGTCGTTAAAGGCTTTAAGCAGAGAAAGGGACAGGACTACGACCAGACCTTCAGTCCTGTAGCACGCCTTGCCACTATAAGGGCGTTATTGAGTGTCAGCGCACAAGAAAACTTGCATCTCGTACAGTTTGATGTTTGTACTGCGTTCCTTAACGGAAAGCTCCAGGAGGAAATTTATGTACAACAGCCAGATGGCTACTCAGATGGAACAACGAATGTTTTGAAACTTCATCGGAGCCTATATGGTTTAAAACAATCTCCAAGGTGTTGGAATTCTTGTTTTGAAGAAATTTTAAAAGAAATGGACTTCAAGCAGTGCGAGGCTGATTGTTGTCTGTACACCAAAGTAATCGATGGCAAAAAGTTATTGATAACATTGTATGTCGACGATGGATTAGTAGCTGCTACTGATGAGGAATTGGCTAATACCTTCCTGAATGATTTGAGTAATAGACTACGGATTACTACGAAGCCTGCGTCATATTACCTGGGTCTACAAATAGTCAGAGAAGATGATGGCTCAATTTTCATTAACCAAGAAGCTTACGCCGAGAAAGTTTTGGAGCGTTTTGGCATGTCTGAGTGTAACCCTGTTACAACACCTATAGAAAAGGAACCTCGACCAGGGAAAGTGGAATCGGAGAAAGCTGAAAACTTTCCATATCGTGAAGCTGTCGGAGCACTGGCATACCTCATGGTCGGAACACGTCCGGACATAGCTTATGCTGTGGGAGTTGTCTCACGGACATTGGAATCCCCCACAAAGGAAGACTGGCTTAGAGTAAAGAGGATCATGCGTTACATTAAAGGCACACGCTCTTGTGGTATTATGTATAAAGCTCGATACCAATCCTGTGTACTAGAGGGGTATAGCGATGCGGATCACGGAGGTGACCGAGAAACTGGACGGTCAACGACAGGAGTAGTATGTCGTTATTCAGGTGGCGTTATATCATGGTTGAGCCAACGACAAGCATCTGTAGCTATTTCTACCACTGAAGCCGAGCTTGTAGCAGCTAGTGAGGGAGCCAGAGAGCTAGTTTGGCTCAATAGAGTCATGATGGACCTAACCATTCTAGTGAAGACTCCAACGTTATATGTGGACAATGAAGCAGCAGTTCGTCTTGCCCACAACCCAGAATTTCACAAGAGAACGAAACATATTCGCATACGGCACTTTTATGTAAGAGAATTGGTTGCTGAATGTGCTATTGAGGTGGAGAGAATTGGTACCGCCTACCAAGTGGCCGACGTCTTGACCAAAGCACTACCTTTTGCAACCTTCGCTTCCTTCTGTAGGGAACTAGGTTTAGAATCATTGTTGAAGGGAAAGTGTTGAAAAAGTTTGTACTGAAAAGTTAAACCTTTATGTTAATATATTCAACAAGATTATCAGTGACGTCATTGTCATTGCGAAAAAAAAAAGAGATGTCTGTGAGTTGTCAAGCGTGAAAATAAAAGATCGATTCAGTTAAACTAAAGTTTATTTGTAATTAATAGATAGGATCGGTCTTAGCACTGCATTAATTCGTTCCGTGTACTTATACCGTTGCTGCACATCTGTATGCCTAACCAGCTTGGATAATTCCACTGTTCGCAAAACATCAATACAAACATATATCATTGGATTTGGCAGAGAGTTACTGCTTGGCTTTGTATGTGTTGTGAGTTTGTTTTAGTGTGTTTAGAACATCAATTTATTTGACTTGTGTGAAAGTTTACATTCCTATTCATGTTTACCTTGTCCCACTCAAAAAGTAGCATAAAATGATGTAGCCGCTTCTCACCAATGGAATAGTCGAAGATTAGCATTGAAATGGTTATTTTCTGCCTTTCATTTATTGCCATATGAAATCTCAAATTTTTATGGATTTTACTAATTTTAAATGGGATAATTTTTATAACTGTGTAGATATAAACATAGTAAATAAGGTACTTGAAGGCTAATATATAATAACCCATTTTTTTTTCTGTATACATTTACAACTAAAGGCTTAGGACATATCCCATCCACACAGTCTTGGTGTATCTTTCATTGAACCCACTTGTATAATTACTAGGTTAAAATGTCCTATGATCTTGAATGATAATTTTATGTCTTACTTAAAATGTAATGTTCTTGTTGTCTGTTCAATATTAAAGTCTCTCTCCTTCAGATGATCACTGAAAACTAACAGTCTTACTTAAAAAACTTCTCAACCGTTATCCACTGCTTAAGATGCTCTGTCAACTTATCTCTGATGTGAAGTGTCACGTGCAAGAACAAGACAGAGAAGTTTAAGAAGTGACTAAGTTTGAGCGGCGTTTTTAAGTAAGGCCGTAAATACATAACTAAAAGTGAATTTAAAAAAGTAACAAGTATGGTACAAAGTTGTAACCAACATCAAAAAATAAATTATTTTGATTCATCCTAGTGGTACAAATTCCCATACTTCTTTGTATAAACTAGGCCAAAATGGTACATGCCTTGAGGCTTATCACATAACCCATGAGTAGGTGGCGTAGTGGTAAAAATTTCCCATATCTCCTCCTATGAACTAGGCGAGAATGTCCCATGCCTTTTAATTTTGTAGTATGATTTATGTTTAATCTTCTTTCATGGGAACTTATTATATTATATATTAGTTATGTGATTTTATTATCTTTTCTTATTATGCATCGGGAAACTTGTATTTAAAGTTTGGAATCAACTATGACCCCAATTTTTTTTATTTGGATTGGTAAAAATAACACAAATCTGGTCATAATTCTGTTACACTTTCAAATTAAAGTTGGCATTTGTCCTTTTGTATGACTATCTGTAATCAGGGTTGAAGAATGTAGACTCATTACTTTTTCAGTAAGATTGATTCAATCTAATAAAAATGTCATAAAGATTTTATGTTGATATCTTACATTAATTTTTTACCAATTTTTACTTGAAAAAACACTATGTGGTTTGTTATTTCTCTTATTTCGTAATAAATCATTGTAAACCTTTTTTTATTTTTTAGTAAAAGTATCCATAGCTTCGTAGCTTAAATACATCCTATCGTTACTTAGAATTCCAGGAATCGCGGTTGAAACAGCAGCGTACTGATAGTAGAAAATTATCTTATTGTTAGTTCTGGAAAAAAGTTTTGATAAAAACAACAACTGTATGTGTAGGCGGTATTATGTTATCAGCAGTAGGTATAATTTGCTTCTGAACTTTTGACATGGCATGAACTGTCTTCTACTGGCTATGCAATTTATCACTCGTCGTAATTTCTGGAATACATTACCTTTTGGGGCTCCATACCTACCCAGTACCCACAGAGGTCCATACCTACATACTTATACATCTAAGTATAAATAAGAAAATGTACTCGTCTATACATTATGAAAGTAACTTTAAAAAAAAAAAACAACAAACTTCAAATTAATATGGGTCAACCTCGTGAAATAAAAAAAGAATATTCCAAAGACGGAGAAAACATACAAATAGTCGAACATAGAACCTCTTCTTTTTTTGAATTCTGTTAATAATAGAAGTAAGGAAGGTCGAAAATCCCAAGATACTCACAAACAGAAAAATTAGGGGCTTAGGACAGCCTGATAGCTCAGTTGGTAGCATGTCTGCCTTCAGAGCTGCAGGGCGTGGGTTCGATCCCCACCCAGGACAAACATTTATGTGACGTACATCGATGTTTGTTCTGTGTCTGGGTGTAGTATGTATCATAAGTATGTATTTACAAAAAAAATATGTATATAAGTATTCTATCAGCTATCTGGTTTCCATAATACAAGCTTTGCTTAGTATGGGGCTAGATGGCGCTGTGTGTAATAAAATGTCCGCCCAATATATATATATCCCTTCGATTGCATTGCAGTATAGTTATGGGAAAAATACGATAATTATAATAAGCCTAGCTCTAGGATCTAGCTCTCTCTCATAAGCACCTTTTTAATCTACTGTCAAAAATATTATATACACACATAAAAGTATACTTTCATGATTTGTATGATAAAATTTTAGTGACAACATTGAAGTGAGAGATAAATCCAAGATTGCAATAATAGTTTAGGACAAAAGAAAAGCCGTTAATTATAATAAGCACCTTTTTAATCAACTGTCAAAAATATTTTATACAAATAATATATTTGCAACAGCTTTATGCACCCATGTATGTATTCATTTCACAGAGGTAATGGTGCTAACAAGTCGCAGGTATCCTGCAATTTTTATCCGAGAATCAAATAAAACTAACTTAAAAACGTAAATAAATATAATTAAAACTAATAGGATTAAATACATTCACACTATTGTACTCGGCCAGCACGCATACAAAGGATTTAAAGGTGACGTTACAATCTACAAATAATTTATCACATCATGTAGATGTCCTCGTGTGGAGTTTCGAATCTCCTTCGATGTTCGAGAGGGACATATAACTTGATTAGTCACTATGAGCTCTCAAAATCTCACCGCCGCAGGCGCCGCACATGTAGGATTATCGACTTGAAAGAGATAGATACACTAACTCTTTATTGTGAGAAAAGGCGCACATGGTACACAGAATGGAAAAGAAATGAAATATAAATATAGGTGAACATTTCGCCAGCGACACCTAGCCCCCAAACTAAGCAAAGCCTGGCGTTTTAATAAAACGATTTTAAGAATAAAATTATTTTTACAAAATATGTAATGATAGTAAACAGAAAAAGAATAGATAGATAGTGTATTGTCCAAGGGCGGATCCAGGGTTTAAATATAACAAAGAACTGGGAGTTATAAAAGAAACCGCTTTAATAACATTTGTTTCTGTTTGCATAATAACCATGTAATTTCTCATTATTTAATCTAAGTATTTTGTATAGATATTCTTGTATGTCATTAAAAAGAATCGATCCCAAAGACTGCATGGGATAATACTATGTGGGAACTTGGCCTATGGCCCATGCGCCTCTCCCAGAAATAAATCCTGGATCCGCCCTTGAAAACAGTAGATACATATACAGTAAATACAGTAGATTTTGGCTTTGCAGTGTCATTTTGCTTTTTTTATATCTTGGCGTAATGCTTCCAATCGGCCCGGGTCACATGGCCGGGATGCACTAAAACCCGAGAATATAAAAACGTTCCGACCAATTCTAGACGTCGGTACCCTACACGCGCAGGCGACTGTGGTAGAGTGAGAAGTAGGCGGGTGACATTTCAACAGCTCCGAGTGCCTTCACAATAGAGTCATATAGTGTTTCGAGACGAATGTTTCCGTAATATTTTGTGGTGAGGTTCTAGAGGAACTGGTTCGTGTCCTGGTAGTCCTCGTCCTCGCTCTCGGAGCCGTCGTCGGTCAGCTGGCGCTGTGAGGCCTCTTCCGGTTTCCGAGCGCGGTTAGAGCCTGATGCATCTGTAACAAATATACAGAGGTTAGTTTAGCAATTTCCTTGAACTAAATATTTTCTTCGAATGGCTGACATTTCTATGCAAAAAAGCGATGGCGGCTCCCTTATTCAACTCTACAAATAATTCGGTTGTGCTATCGAATATCTCTGGGTATAGTGGGAAACTAAAGAGCCTTGAATCCTGTTTGCTGAGCCTATCTGTCTGACCGTCTGTAAGAGACTGTAACTATATAAAGCTTTATAAATGTTGTAATTACACATAAATATCAGCCAGAAGACGTCCACTGTTGGACGAAGGCCTTCCTCTGTATAGAGGAATATGTTGTGATTATTGTGCTGGAATTGCACAACTTGATTCCAGCCCCTACCTTTTAACGGTCGGGCAGACAAACTCGACCAACACGCTATCTGTGGATGCTCCCCAAGTACTCATTAAGTCCTGGCATACCACATATTTTATACACACACTGAAGGTGTAGGTCTATATGAAAATAATCTTTTGTGTTACTTTCTAAGAATGTCTTCAAAACCAGATTAAACTTGTTCTGTCTAGGTAAATGTAGCCCACACCGTTGCCTAACATAAGGCTAGAAGTGACCAAACAAAATAAAAATATAGGTCTCAAACTTTCCTGATAATCAAGTAATTCAAATATAGCTTATTTTTATACCGCGATGCGGTCGATGATGGAACTTTGTTCTTAAAAAAACATTCGCCGTCAAGATGCCCAGATTATTCTGATACCTACTAAGTTATAATAAAAACCCACACACTAAAAAAGAACAAACATGCCACAAAAGTTAGTGTTACTTATCTACATAACAAAACATTTTCCGCTACATAAATGCCTAATCTACACAATTCAAACTAAATGTAGGCAAATATACTGAAACTGTTTCTATGCCCCTTATCAGTTACAAAGCTACACTCCCAAGTTTGCTAGTTAAATTACTGAGCAAATAACATTAGTGCATGCCAAAAGTATCTTAAAGTTATATAATAATAGCTTGCGCACAATATTTACTTTTTGTGATATCACCCACCACCAGATGCTATGGAATGGACGAAAACTGCACCAAAAGTACCTCATACATAAATACAGACTTTTGGTACTACCACAGAATACATAATAGTACAATTACAGAAGTTTCACTCGCAAAATCGTTTAAATAAGTAGCGACTCTTGCTACTACACAATAAAGTGCAATTCAAGACGTGCGAGCGGTAACTACCTACAGTTATATTAACCTAGAAGTTGCCTCTCTGTCTAGCGCTCTCTTCTGACTGAATTATTCCCACTGAAATGTCCCGTCTAGACGGGCGCGCCACGCACTTGTAGCTTCATACCTACAGTGCGAAGTGCGCCAGGCCTGGTACTACTTTACTCTATTACACGACTGCCCAAAAACGAGTATAATGTTTTCGGGATTCATATGTAGGCGACATTATTTATTCCCCCATTACTTTTAAATGCCGGAACAGATTTGGATGTATAGGTTGTTAGAATCATTACATCATCCCAAGTGACACTGCCTATATATTTTTACAACACATTTGCTCGAAAAATGCATTTACGAAGCCTGTATACATCGTTCAAAAGTTGAACATTACGCACCATATAACGGAGTGTGCGGTAAAATAGGTACTCTCAGCTAAGTACCTATTTTACCGCACACTCCCATGTATAGCGCCGTGCGAAAAATTTACGGTATAGTTACAATTATTTTGTACTAGATATACAACATGAACGACATAGAAGCAGTATCTATACATATAAGTCAATCAAACATTAAGTAGTATATTAATTAAATGTCTTGTTTTATTTTTATGTTTATTAGTTAACACGGCATCACCAAAATAATATCAATTACACACCAGCGCCCTCTACATTAAAACAAGCGGTGTTGGCTTTGGCTTGTGAGTATCAAATACAAGCAGTGAGTAATTACCCAGTTACCTGCATGCGGGTCCCAGAGCGGCTCGAACCGCCGCGACTTGGGGGGAGGCGGTGACGAAGACCCTTCTCTGCAACAGACACAACATCCTTAGCAAAGTGACTACACTACAGATACCAAATCTAATCAGTATTTATCACACAAAAAACAAGTACATATAATGTAAATTTAAAATTATAGTGCAGAAAGAGAATAGGCATGGTGACTACATTTTTTTTATTATCTTATTAAAAAGCTGATCATCAATGGAGCCTATCAACGAAAACAAAATTTAAAATAACTCAAAAATAAATAAGTTCTAAGTATTTTAATTTCAAGCTAGACAAAGAGCGCGCTATACTGACCTATGACGTCAAGCCTCAGGCGCGGCATACAAACGCTATACTAACACGTGCTTTGCGAGAAAGGGATAGAGCATCCCCTCTCTATCCCCACCTAAAACTTTAAACGCTCATATCTCAGAGATTTATCAGACAATACAATTTATTTTTTCAGTTTTTGTAATGTATTTGTTTATATTCATCACTAAGCTTGTTATTTGTCATAAATTAAACATTAGGCCACATGCCTATTGTCGTGGCCAACGAGTAACTAAGGTAACTAACGTGAACCTTGAACAGACTTAACCCATTTCCTTCTTTTCTGGTAAAAGTCAAATCCAGCCGTTATGTCAACAATGCATTGCTGTGATGTTGCCTTAACAAAAAAGAGCGTATCTAACCAACGTGAAAAAATATATGTATTCACATTATTTAAACAAAAAAAATACCAATAATACGCAAGCTATAAACAAATATTTTTATTATTATCATCATAATCAGCCTATGATACTTCAACGCCAGGCATAAGACACAACAAACTCGGCTTGGTTCTGGCCTTTGGCAATTTGGCTTTTTCACACTAGTTTTCAACTATAATGCAGTGGGTTCAAAATTTCAAATGTAAATGCGAATTACCCGTGCACCCACTAGTGGGTAAAGCCTGTGGGTGGACGGGTCGTGACACAATATTTCATAAGACTAGGTTTGAATGCAATATTGACATTTGTGTGATTGTCGCTGCTGGGCGTAGCTACTTTGTGGTAGTGGATTTAAAAGTGCTTTAGCACAAAATATTTTTTTCTTTTAGGTAGTAACACCATAGCAAAGAAATTTTGACAAAAGTTGCAACGACTTTACTAGGGACGACTTTTTTATTGGACATGACCGTGACTTACTGTGTGTAACTAGGACTCATTTGACTGGAGAAAGAAAGATCGATGAACAAATATGTATGCGGTTGAAGGATTTGTATGCATGGTCAGTAAAAATCAAAAATAATAATTACATAACAGCTGAGTTTGCGTGAGCTGACTTTTAGACCAGTACAGTCTTAGATCAAAATAATATAGTAATAGATACATGAAAATGAAACCTCAAAAGTGTCCCCGCCAATGCAGACATAATACCTCAAAGTCCACAAGCGGATATTGTTACATTTTTATGATAAAAAGGAAACTTAACACCCTGTAGAGTTATAGAGTTGTAAAACATTTTCGAGCATGTAGAACATTCGGCATCGTAGAACGTCACACCATTGGCGCGGTCACACGCGACTAAGAGCAAAACAAGGCATAGCCTTGTGGCAAGGCCTCGTTTTGACTGCCGTTTTCGAGCGGCGATCGGGGATCTACCCCATATTTGATCACAGAGTACAGTTCTCTATATACAAATAGATGTGTAGTGACCTGTAGTCCCGGTCCCGGTCCCCGTTCTCGCTGGGCGGCGGCGAGCCGCGCGGCGAGGGCGGCTGGCTCAGCGCCTGCATCAGGCGGCCCTTGGACTCGTTCCAGATGTTGGAGAGGCGCCCGTCGGGCCCGAACAGCAGCAGGAATGTGTCGATCAACTCGCGCGACTTCTCCTCCCATTTCGTCAGGATGTCCACCCGTTTCTCGCCTATGTTTGTCATCACCTGCGAACAAAGGATTAAGGAGTTTTAGCATATATAGGCATCACCCGTAACGTAACAACGATGAAATAAAATCTTGGAAGTCCATTTAAACCTACTTCTGATTGATGTATGGATTTGAAATTTTGGAATATTTTGATACAATCGAGCCGATACGACCATTTCTTTTTAATATTAATATAATTTTCTTTTGTATATTAATTAAGAAAGTAGAAAGTTAATAAACATGAAAGTTATGAGCCAGGAAACATCTTGTATTTTAGCTCAATTTTAATACCACTTTGGACGTAAATAAACAACATAAGGAGTACGAAAACTCTAAAACAATGCATCAAGCCTAGTATAGTCCATCAAATTTCATATAACTTTAGTTGGAATGAATTAGTTCAGTAGTGTATTCATCACAATCCTGCGCCAAAGGTCGACATAAAAAAATTTGCTCGCTTATTTCTCCCTTTCCCACACTTTGTTTGATGAAGAGAACATGGCTTTTAGCCACGCCAACCGACGAGTTCGAGCCGTCGGGCGGTGCATCCTTAAAAGTCTAAAAGGGCAGACACGCCGTGAGAAGTGTAATATATCTATGTTCGCTTTAGTCGCTTTACTAATAAACCATCTGTATACCTTTTTCCCTTTATCCTTGAGCTCGTCCATCTTGTTCTGGAGGCGGAACTTCTTCTCGTTGAGGAATGAGACGTTGAGCTCCTTGGCGGAGTACCCTCGCGCGAGGTTCCTCCTTACATATATGTCGTAGTCGCGCACGATTCGCGCCACGATGTCTGACGTTGATACTCCTGAAATAATGAATATTTTTGTATGAAATGATTCCACACTTATGGTATTTCTATGTTTTTTTAAAGCTTAAACAGGAAAAAAAATTATAACCTCCGGCAGGACACAAACCTGCATACGAGCAATCTCTGTGGGTTTCCAACTTCTTTGCCAATTAAGCTACAGAAGTCTCTGCCTTAGATGCCAAATTTTCCCAACCTGTTAAAAGTAAGTAAGTTCGTACGTATAGGCTGAGTGGCCAGCCCTAGTGTCAGAGTTAATGTGCCGCCCGAAGGCCTCTGACATGGCTGACGATTGTTGTTATAGAAACTAGAACAAACAACCGGGACCAACAATTTAACGTGTCATCCGACCCACGGTAGCGCTCAGAAATAAATGCCACTCACGATCACCCATCCGAAGACTGACCGGACCGTCTGTTTCTTAACATCGGTGATCGATTAGAATCACCTAGACAAGCTACGCCACGAGCGCTACGCCCAACCTGTTACAAGCTACCAACTAAAGCGTTGGTGGCGCCATCTGTAAATTTTTAAAAATTTACAGAATATATTTTTTTTATCCTGCCGGAGGTCATAATTATTCTCCCTGAAATTATGTTTTAAAACAATAAATGAATTATGTTTTAAGCACTAATACGGCCTTACCTAAAATAATCTCGTTTCTCTTAGTCACTGGTTAAATTTCTCTGTCCTTTTCTAGCACGTGCAACTTCACGTCAGAGAGAAGATGGCAGAGCATCTTAAGCAGTGACTAACGGTTGAAAAGTTTTTTTAGGTAAGGCCGATAGTGCTGTATTATGTTAGTTTTAACTTGCAGTATAAGACGTTGTTCGGCCTATAAACAAAATAATGATGACGTTGATTTAAGGGTAGGAACTAATATGTATGCAGGGTTACGCGTAACGGTAATACCGTTACGCTAAGCCGACAAGTTAATGTACTAGGGGAGTGAATGCAGAGATGACGAATGATAGAGTGAAGTAGAGAAAGGAAACCTAGTGGGGTAATAGCAGGAAGATGATTGCAGTTCCTTTGGAAATCGTATACGCGGATGGAACGGCGGGGAATTGTTAGTAACAAATAATATAATTCAGTGCTGACCTTCCGTTCTCTCTGTGGCCACGAACATGTCCTTGGCCTTGATCATGGCATATGTGTCTTCGCAGTCTTCAGTTGTGTAGGGAATGTCGTCGTGCGCGAGAAAATCTATCTTGTGCTTTTCGAGAAACTGTTCGTCGTACTCCCACGGGGCGTCTCTCACTACCTGAGGCAGAACGAACGTTTTGGTGAGTGAATGATGAAGACTATTACGGGTCGAATATGGATAAGATAGGTACAAGATCGGGTCGAATGGCGTACCATAACAGAGCCATAAGGGTGGTACCACACCAATCGACCGATCGTCGATCGATGGTAGAACTGAACGATCACCCTTAGCACAAAAACCATCAAAAAATAAATAGTATATTACTAAGTATTCGCTGGCAAAATATTGGAAAATCGGATCTGCGCCCTTATTTCACGTAGAAGGATAGTCCTTTTTTTTAAACTACAGAAAATATACTTCGTATTTTCTGATCGTTTTTGTGCAGATTGGTTGCGCCGAATGCGGCCACTATATAAATGCTCATACTGTGTTGTGATGTTGTAGTTATTCGTTGATATTCTGATGATTTATTGAATCGGTTTTTTTTTTCTCTTATTTACTCCGGGCGTGAATAGCCAGCTACATATACATGTCGCTGGGAGATTATAAAAACGGAGATTTCATCAGATGGGATGTTAAAATTGCATCATTTTGCCGTTTCTCCAAACAAATCTAGCAATTTTATCAAACCCCTAAACTAGTCTAGTGATTTGATAAAAATAGTTCTCTAATTGACATTTATTGACATTTAAAATTAAACCCTGATCCTAACTGCCATAAGGGAACAAAGTCATGTACACGGATTATTTGATCAAATCACTAGATTTGTTTTGATAAAGTCGAGTTGCAATTTTAACATCTCTCGGCATTTGGCCAAATCTCAGATTTTATCATATCCCTGCGACAGACACATTGCAGCAATTTCATAATTGCTTGATTACACGGGGCTTCGTAGCTAATGCTTAGTAGTAATGCCTTTCGTGTAAACGGACTAATTACTGCCTAGTATAAGCGACAGTGCAAATTAATTGAAACCGATCCTATTTACTAAGCGACAAGTATCATATTCATACTAACCGATTAGTACTAATGAGAAGTACGAAGCCCGTGTAATCTATGCATAAGTCAACACGGTCTGTAATTAACCGTAATGTGTTTTTACAGACTGTTTAAACCAAGCCTGCGTGAATAAAATATCGTCTGGTCGCAGACTGATAAATAATTCTCTGGTTCCCAACGCGTAGGTGGCCGACTATCATTCACTGCCAAGGACGGGAAGAATCAAAACTGCGGGAGATAGTATGCTTACTGGTACTGTTCCCGAATATTTATTCATTTAGCATTAACTAGGTATAATAATAACGTATTTATTCAATAAATGTGTTACTTTCAGCAAATATACACTCTCCCGCAGTTTCGACCTTCTTCCGGACCTTGGCAGTGAATGAATTGAATAAATACGTGCTAAAATTAATCAATTTTATTGATTTTAGCATTTACTTACTAATAAATAAGTAATGCTTCACCCTCATAGCTCCCTTGTACTTATAGTGCCATGTATAACGTAGTGTTTAATTTCTCTATGGTGCCTTGCACACACAAAGACACGGACAACTATCACGCAGACCATAAGTGTTAGGAATAACTATTTCCTTTTCAATACCAGACCAAGAACGGGTAATCGAATTAATTATTCGATTCAAACATAATTATGCGAAGAAGTCGTACGCAAATGATAGGCGTTATGAAAATTGGTACCGGTTAGGGCGTAAATGGAACCTCTACTTTTTTCATATATTTCTTTTACAAACTGCTTATTTTTCGCAAATTTTCTTTTAAAATATTCTAGGGGCTTAGCTTAGAATCAAACCTTGGACTCTGGCTCTCAAGCCAGACGCAGAAATATCAGAATATCATTAATAGAATGGTTTTAGCATGTGCATCTTTTCTCACAACCTGGAAGAGAACTAGCTCCCACAAACACAGGGTATCCCTACTGTGGGAGCTAGGGTCTTAAATCTTATGTGTAACTTACATTGCTTTTTAATTTATTATGAACGCAATGTTTCAAAACATGGAATAAATTCAATTTTAAATTTAGAAGTTATAAGATAATGTAATTTGTAAATATTTTTTGCAATGAAATAAATAAAATTATTATTACTTAGCTTGTACAACAGGCTAAGTTTTTACAACAACAACTAGAAAATGCGCTGTTTTTGTTTGGAAGACAAACAGTTTATTCACGCATAATTTCGGATACAAGAAGTCAGTATGCAATAACAGTAACACCTCTTGCTTGCATTCGTTATACTACAGGGATCTTCTATTTCCAGGTCATGTCTATTACAAATTTCTTCGAGACGTTACATCGTGAAGAAGTAACAATCATAATATAAAGTATTTATACAAACTACTTGCTTACAAAACGTCATAAAAATCGGATCAATGATTCCCATTAGACTCAGAGACCTTTGCTTCGCTTGGTCAATTAGTGTGATATGAGTAGAGATAGTAGTGAGTCAGTAGTTACCTCATCGACGTATCTGCAATGTCGGACGGCCTCATACCTCTCGTCTTCAGTCATGACTGTGCGCCCCTTGCGGCTGTGTGTCAATGCGTCACTGCATACTGGAACCAATAAACACGGCACGTTAGGTACATTATTGCTTGAATACATAATAGCCCCGTAAGTTTTGGATTGTGCCAAGCCTTCTGGCTGACAATTGGTGTCGATTCTGTTGCAACGCTCACTAAACTAAACTAATCTGACAGGACTAAAATTACACGCGTCTCATTTCATTTCAATATGTTAGAAAAGGATGTCAACAGGTTTCGTCCTGTCAAATTAAGTTTAGTTTAGTGAGCGGTGCAACAGAATCGACACCAATGTCTAACCTAACAAAAGTAAGTGAATTTAGGCTTAGTCAATAAGCAGTCATAATGGCAGCATGAATGACTGTGTGAAAATTAAATTTGAAAACAGCACATTACCCAATCGTGGAATGACATTATAAAGGCACTGCACCGGGATGTCCTAAAACTGCATCCAGAAACACCGTAGGACGAACAGCAGCGTACCCTAAGTTAATGGTGGTGAGCATTCTGCGATCCCCAAGCCGCCTGCCAAGTGTGGGGATTATGGCAACCCCTCCCTTTTAAGGGGGAGGCCTTCGTCCAGCAGTGGATATCATCTGGTTGGTAATGTAAACCTATAGTCAAAGACCTAACTATACTATATAAAAACCACTCCCTGCGGGGTCTAATCGGCCAAATACCGGAAGAACTCAATACAGTCTTAGAAGTTTTGGCGGGAACACGGAAAAATCATGTCTTTGCATTCTATTATTTTCTTAAACTTGTGTTTTATCGCGAATTAATGATTAAAAATGGTGGTATTTAATTCATTGAGAGTTGAATTACATGCACGAGTGTGGGCAGGTGATAGAATGTGGTGAAACATTTATTTTCGTGTTGTTTTCAATACTCCGTAGAAGCTCATAGTAAAGTCGCCAACAACTTTATACGCATACTAGGGTATGACTTGGACTCGACTATGACTCATTTCGTGTGACTAACTGTGATTTCATGACATATTTGACTTGATTTTAGTAAAAAAAAAATTGAAAATTAATAATTTGACACTGGCAGAATGCACAACGTGCGATGCCAATAACTAAGAAGAAAAAAACAGTCTTACTGAATTTGGATCATCGACTCTATGAAGAAGAAGAATGTAATGACAGAGCTGAGTCCAATTCGAACCGCTTTATGTACCTTGTCACATTTTTATTGATTGGCCACTTTTATGAATTTTTACAGAAGGAAAAAAAATACCTGTCCATAACAACGATAGTAGTCATTGACACAGTCACCCAACTCCCAACCATTACCATTCAAGCTTGAATGTCATTGTACTGAAATTGACGAGACTATAAACCTAACTGAATAGGGGTAGACTGTAAGGGAATTCATTAGAATCCTGGAGCCATTGCCAGCCCTTGCTTCGTCGAAATTGAGCCATCAACGAAATTAAACTCGTTTACGACGGCCTACGTTTGAATGTTGAATAAATTTCACTAGTACAAACGTCGACAATCAGTCGATGCTAGCTCCTAAATACGTAGCAACGTGTCAGCCCGATCTATAACCATTCAAATATTCTTAGGACATATTCACGACTACGGAGCTGGATTTATTACAAGCCTAGTAAGTGTAAGTTGGTCTTGTAATTATTCACGCACAAAAAAAAATACATTGAAATTTCGGCCGTGTTTCAAAGGCCTTGGTCACGAGGTGAAGTGCACGAAGTCCAGGTGATCAACATAATTATGTATATCAATCGCGAAAGTTCGAAAGTTTCATTGATTGGTGGTCTCTTAATTTATATTCTCTTATCATCAATAAAGAATATAAAGTAAGAAGACAACTGTCTACTGTCTTTAGACGACTACTGAAGAACTGATTATATCAAAGCTAAGCCCTAACCTGACCCTTTGCCTTGACCTTTGCTTACAATGTGAGCGAATCTGATTGAAGGACTTAGCCTGATTACTTTCAGCCTTATACTATACCTACGGACAAAAGATAAGTCAAGCCGTCTAAAAAAAGGGTTAGTCAAATGATGAGGGCTTAGATGCACTAATTATACGTGTAGAGCGTTGGATCGATAATGCCATGAACCCACAAGGGCCTCGACTGTTTACGAAAAGATTAAGAGTAATTATTATTTAAAATCTAGATTATATGTAGTTGAGTCAGAAATCATCGTACAATTAACATCAGTTAAATGATTATTATTGTAGCAATAATAAAAGCACCTGTATTAACAAATTTTCCGCTGATTCGTAGATAAAAATCTGCAACGTGAAGAATTACTGAATTGTTAGCTATACAAAATTACTAAAGCAACATCTTCACAGCATTTGCATTTTCAGATCTTCACGTGGTAAAAGATAGCAATGTAAATAACGTCCTTCCACGACGAGGTATCAAAACAGAATCAAGGCCGTTTATTAATATTAGCGTACTAGATAGCGAGGCTCGACAAATTAGCGATAACTATAAATGATAATTGTTTTATTGTACGTGAAGCACGTGTTTGAATTCCTAGAGCGATCGTATGAGGGCCTCGTCCAATGGCAGGGCGACTGTTATCGAGTGCGCCGCCAGCCAATAAGGCCAATTGCATCGGACGCAGCCGTCCAGGGGCCTTATTTTTGAATCGTGCGCAAAGTTGCGCATGGAAAGGAGCCGACTTTCAAACGATATTGAACCTTATTCCAAACAGTATCGTTCGAATGTCAGCTCCTTTCGCATGCGCTACGCTTGCGTACGATTCAAAAATCAGGCCCCAGGATCGTAAATAATGAGTAACGCCGACGAGACGATAATTTCAATAATCATCATCATCATCATCATCAGCCCGGAGACGTCCACTGCTGAACGAAGGCCTCCCCCTTAGACCGGCACACTGTACTGTCGTACCTGCCATTTGCACCACCGGTTGCCCGCGACTTTTACAATGTCGTCGGTCTACCTAGTGGGAGGCCTTCCTACGCTGCGTCTTCCGGTTCGCGGTCGCCACTCAAGAACCTTTCAATAATGGTTCAATAATGGGTGTCTCGAAATCCAGAGTAAACAGACCAAACAAATATGTTTATAGGCAAATAATTATGTTAGCATTTGACCAAGGGGGTCAAATTCAAACAATTGTTGTTGCCGATATTCGTCACCTAATAACATCAAGTTCTTGTTATTTGCTCTTTCACTTGCATTAGTTTAGAGAATGTATCTAGAGAAGTGTGACCTACACCTACACCGAATTACTTACACTTATGCAAGGAAGTTTGACCGCTTGCTAACGTATCACCTTTCTTTCTGTTATTACACCTCCCTAATTCAGTGTAAGGCTCCTTAATAACAGTATAGGGCAATAAGTGCTTAAACTTGCAAGATTAACCAGGCTTATCTAGGAATAGTATAGTAAATATTATAGTACACCTGTAACTCTTGAATGGTCTTGAATTCGTTTTGTCAGATGATAATACGTAATTCATTTGACCGTATAACTTAATCACTTAGACGAACAAGCTATTGACATAAATACCCAGTTACTTCGTTAATTGCATAAGTAATTGGGTGAGCAGGTATCACCTGATAACGTGACGCACAGAATCGGAACGATAACAATTACTAAAGTCATGACATTGGGTCTCAATGAAAGGAATAACTAAGGTATTTTAATGTAAAAGATGAAGATGCAAGATATTTACCTAAACTTTAGGGTTATATATTTAAAAGTCAACAAAATAAGCGTCATCTGTTCGTTTGACCGGATTTCCCGCAAAGGGCTGTAGGTGTAGTACTGTATCTCTCACAGATAAAGAAGCCGGTTGACATTTTAACAAAATATGAGTACTAAGATTGGTAAAAGAGATAGGAGGCTTATGCCCGTCAGTGAGCTGAATAAGCCGAACGATGACGATTATATGTATATGACAGATTTTTTGCGGATAATCAATGCAGTTTTCAACGTTCTTGAATTATTATATCGCAAATATAAACGGCGCCAAACCTGATTTGATTATAAAGCAAAATCTAAAATCTTAGAGCCCGACTCGCACCCGGTTGGTTAATTATTCGTTGACGTCATACAGGATGCATTTAATGTTAAACTCGTCATGGTATTTGCGGACACAACCTTATCTTCGCGAGACTGGTTTTGTTTTGGGGATCGTAACTTATCACATTTACTTACATGTTTTATGTCGCGTACGTCAATGTTTTTAGCTGTCGATACTAAAGAGGGAAAGCACCACATATTTATATATACGATGCTCTCAAAACCCAATTGAAAACCCAATATATACGAACCAGGAAAGAGGACGAGGCAATTCCGAAAACGTATGATATGGAGCCAGATATATGGAGCGCATGATAAGCATTGTCGAATGAAAAATGAACATCATGTTTTCTTTAAGTGAACCTATTATGGGCATTGGGTTGGCCAATTTCTGTTCAAAACTTCGACATAATATTGAAAATATTGTATGTAGAAAAATATTGCATACTTTATTTTATGAAAACATCACGAAACTTTGTTGATAAGATGTCAAAGAAGTCCTGGTGCTGCCAGAAAATATTCGAAGGAAGTTAAGCTGGAGGTTACTCTACCGGCAGAATTACACAGGATAAAGTTGGCAACCGTTGATAAGAGATCTTTCAGTCAAAAATGCATGGAACAAATGTACGAAAGTATGACATCGTGAGAGTAAAGACAAGCGGAGAAGAGGGGCATGCATTTTTAGACTGAAAGATATCTACCTAGAGTAGATTCCATAGATAGGTTATTAACCTACGCGGTGACAGAACAGAAGAATCTAAAGACAAGCATTTCAATTTATCACACACACGCACGTCATGTCACGTCTATATTACGTATTTGATCATACTTGCAGAGCTATTACAGAGATGAAAGCTAACAGAGCGTTGATATGATAAGAAATACTGATTTTAATTGTGTACACGGTTTGCAGAGATTTTGATCAAACTACATGACCAGATGATAAACAATCAAGGACTATAAAAAAAAAATGATACAAAGAAACCCGGCTCCGGCTTACTGAAATCATGAACTGTGTTCTGTGTCTCACCTCCAACAATAAGGTATACGTTGGGGAAGACTGTCTTTGCCTGCTGCAGCTGCCGCGCGTGCCCCTGGTGGAACATGTCGTAGATGCCGTCGGAGTAGACGCGCACCTTGCGGCCCGCCGTGCACGCCACCGCCTGCGCCCGCGGGATGCGCCCGTAGTGGCACCGCTCGCGCTCCGCTATCGCCATCGGGTCTGTGCTGAATGGCGCCGCCATGCTCAGTGACTGGAACAACCAACACTATGTTCAAACTCTTTTTCATTTGTGAATGCAACTGTGTTTATAGTTATTGAATGGGTAGGTTTACTTACTGGATTTCTTTCTTTGATAGTATGCTAGTCAATTATATTTTTTTAATGTTTCAAAAATTTATAATAGTACATCATTGAGCTAATATCCAAAGAGTCACAATCTCGAAGTTAAAAACAGTCAAAAACGTCCGAGTGCCGTTGTATATACCATACCTATACGTGCATTATATAGTTCACATTTGTTCGAATTTAGACGTTATGTCGCTTGTATAGTGTTCAATATATGCTTGAGCGCTTGTGTCTTATCTTAGTTCAGGTCGTTCAAAAAGTCGGCGCACTGCATAGCGTGCACCGAGTTTCGGCGCGGCTTTTTTTTTGCACGATTGTGACTCTATAGATATTAGCTCAATGTAGTACACCTATCTATTTCTAATAAAATAATAGTAAAATATGATACAAGTGTGCTATGTTGGTCATTACAATCGAGGCGGTATTATGTCTAGTATAATAGGCTAGTATTTATATGTATACGTATAGGTATTATAATCGCAAAACTAGTAACTAGCAAAAGTGTTTTCATTCAGCTTTAGACAATGTTATTATCGCAGCTGTCAAACGATTTTCTCAAGTGAATGAAAATGAAAAAAACTTTATTGACATAATGTTAAAAATTATAGGTACATACTTTTAGCCTATATAGCCTATATATATATTTAATGATTACATTTTGAAGTATGGACCTTGGCCTTGGTCTTGTGGCCGGACTATAGTAAATTTTGGTGAAGTACACTTAAAAATACATTTGTTTTGATTCCTTATACTTAAGTACTCATTTATTTTGCAAACTGCATTTACAAGTATTTAATAACTAGCATATTTTTATAATGTGTAATTTATTAGGTGCCATTTGAGATAGATAGAGTATGTTGCTCAACAATGAGTTATTATCTACATAAACCAACTGCAATTGCATTGTTGTGTTCAGGTTACGCCCACTTCTAAATGTACAGAGCTAGGAATTTGAACGAGGTTCACCCACGGCCTTAGATAATATATTTACGCTTACACAGATATGGGATCATAGCCCTCGGGCAAGCATCCTACACGACACCAACGGTATAATCCAAGACGACACCAACGGTATAATCCAAGGAACGGAAAGATTGGGAACTAGTACCACATAAATACCTTTTCAAATTTATAGTTATTAATTAATCGAACTTTGACTCAACACACCAAGGCGAGTTACATAATAGTAGAATCACCTAGAACAGAGGAGAGACCATTGACCACGCTACGTCCGAGCAATAAGCTTGAAGTTGTTTTATAACGAACCGGATTGTGATACGGAGCTATGTCAAGGTTCATGCGCTCATCGGGGAGTCAGATAATGAAGTGGCGTGATGCGACGTCACGCATCGCTACATCATTACTGGAATCAGAATGAGACAGTTCCCGCGCCCATGTGAAGTGCCAACTGCTTTTCATGAAATGCGTTAGTTGAATGCATTTTATTTTATTGATTAATGAGCTTGCTTTTGACCGCCAACATGCGTGTTATTAAGCGACGAAGCGGTCTACAACGGAACACGATTGCTGAGAAGAAATCGATTCACTCGCGACTTGGAGACACCCAGATTATTTATATCAAGAAACGCCCACTCAGGAAGCGCATCTATTGTCTAGCAGATTGCACAAAAAGGGGGAACAAACCGTTTCGTTCTAATTTTTGGGGCACTAACCATGAAACGATGTCGCTAGAGCATCAGCATAGAACAAGAAAAATATACATATATTCAAAAATATATATATATATTTATGGCATCAGCGTTTAATATCCTACCATAGCACCTCTATTCACAACTCCATCGGAAAGGTTTCCGTTCGGATCCACACTATCCGCCCCACTCATCTACTTTCAGGATGACAAAGACGGAGGAAGCGAAATTCGAATCGGAAGTTTCCGACGCCACTCTCTTTTCTTTCTTACTCTCTTCTCTTTCTCTCTCTCTCTTCTTCCTTTCTTTCTTTCTTCTTTCTGATCCAGATCATGAAGTGGGTATTTCTAGAAGGTTAAGCCTACATGCAGCAGGGACAGCAATGCCGATACTTTTGAATTATTGGCATGTTTTATTGCAATGCAATAATTTAATTCACTAAGACAGCCATCAGCTAAATTATTTTCATGTTAAATTGTAACTTAATTAACTAGCAATCTTACTTTGACTCGATATTTTAAACTTATGTAGTCTAAACATAATTGTGGTGACGTTTAGGTTAATAATTACTATGTCTCCGTTTTTGTTGCAATGACGTAGGTATATCATGTTGGTGTTCTTATATAAATAAATAGATACTCCACTACGTTGACCTGCGGCTTCGTGGATGTGCCATTGAATTTATTCTCCGGTCATACCGAAACCCCAGTGGTATTATTTTTGTTATAAATCCATAAGTGAATTTCGTGGAACGTTGCCCACGACTCACGATTAAGTCAGGCGCCTTTTTTAACTTTAGAGGAGACCAATGACCACGCCACGTGAAAGGAGTAAGTTATTTTTAACAATTTAATGAGAAACCGGATCGTGATACGGAGCTATGTCAAGGTTCACATGCTCAATCGGAGCGACTGATAGTAAAGTGGCGTGATGTTAATATATCACTTCTAGTTCTTAGCAATATTAGTCAGACTGAGACGGTAATGGTGGCTGGGTTGCTATGATATCAGGCAAAGTTTATCTGTTAAAAATATCTCAACATTGACTACTACAGCAACAGTGACACCAGTCCAAAACCATTGTCTCAAAGAGCTGGGTTCGGCTTGAGTCTAGATGCAGATTGCTGGCTGAGATGAGAGGAAGAATACACTCCACGTGTGACATGAATGCATGGCTTGGCCCTAAATTTAACATAAGAAATGCTGTGATTATAATTTTGCCACTAACACGGGCGAAGCATCAGACAGATTGATTTAACCAACCGATCTGACAATACTGAAATGCACAGTGGCGCCGAACACTTTACACGGATTTAGTGGACTGACAACGTGTGACTGATGTATCATGTGCTAGATTAACTGACACGAAAGCAACAGGACTTGGACATCCTGATAGCTCAGTGGACAGCCTGATAGCTCAGTTGGTAGCATGTCTGCCTTCAGAGCTGTAGGGCGTGGGTTCGATCCCCACCCAGGACAAAAATGTTTGTGACGTACATTGATGTTTGTTCTGTGTCTGGGTGTAGTATGTATTATAAGTATGTATTTACGAAAAAAAATTGTATATAAGTATTCTATCAGCTATCTGGTTTCCATAATACAAGCTTTGCTTAGTATGGGGCTAGATGGCGCTGTGTGTAATAAATGTCCCCCCAATGCTTAGTTGATAGATACACATCCGCTAAGGCAAATGGTAAGATTGGGAAATTTCAATTATAGTTGGACAAACAACTTCAAACAGTAAGAAGGTACATGACTAATCATCACAACAGTAGATTATGGCTGCACTAGGTATAATTATTTCCCAAGAGACCCATTCAACTGTGTCGGTGATTTGCCAGGATGTGTCATGACTATGTACCTATATTGTAAAGAAGATACCGTTGAAAAACGATAAGATACTAACTAAAGACACTTAGATGATGATTATGTGGTAAGTAGGTATAATTCTGACATGCGTGAAAGATGAAATTTGCTATTTTTTATTATTTACAAACGATAATGCGCGCGTAACATTATTATGTCAACTGCCAAATCAGTAAAAACTAATCGAATCGAAGTGGCTATGTCACAGACAGATATAGAGAGAAAGATAGAGCATATAAGAGAATATAAAAGATAAAACGTAAATAAGTATTGGGAAAACTAATATGGTTTGAGTCGAAATGGAAAGGCTGGAAACTGATTTTTCTTATTTATTAATGTCGCGCGAGTTTTTAAAATCTTTGTGAACAACTTCGCTGTTTCAGAAAAGTAGTAATAAACATTTTGTAGGGCATTCATGGGCTCACGATGTGACTCAACTTCGTTTCGGACCACAATATTGTCTTTCATTCACCAAAAGCCTCCTTTGCCTATCAAAAAATTACTGTATACATACGAGAATATCATAGAAATTCAAACACAGAAATACTATAAATATATAAGTTGTAATAATCTAATCAAGGTAAGTATAATGTAATAGCAAATTTTCCAGCCATATCAGATGAATCTCAATATTTGTTGAACGAAACGAAAAATTTGCTTTTTATAGCACAGCGTTGTAATAAAACTTTATCAGCGCGATATTTTCATCCTAAGAAAAACGTTTCTCCGTATTTACATTTACTTCTTGAAGAACAAATCATAACAATGTACCTACGCCAAAAATATATTTTCAAGAAATTCCGGGAACACAAATTAGTAGGCGTGCAGTGCAGTCCACGTGTCGTCAAAAATATTTTACAAGAGTTTCGATTTGTATGCAGATGGTCATGGAACAAACACTTGAAAATAAAATAAGTAATCAGAACTTTACCAGAAAACAAGCACTTTAAACTTTTTACGGACTTTAACTCTTATCAATAATTTGTTAGATTTTGCAGAAACAGCATTTAAATTACCAGAAAACAAGCACATTAAACTTTTTAGGGACTTTAACTCTTATCAATAATTTGTTAGATTTTGCAGAAACAGCATTTAAAATATGTTTACCAAAATGCCTCTTATGAAATCGAACAAAGTACGGCAAAGCTGATTTTAGACAATTACTCAAAGATATCCATTGTCTAACTAATTTAAGGTCATGAGCCTGAATATTTTCACAAAATGGTAAGGCCTTCACATATTCTGTGTAAAAAAATTGTTTTGTAATTACTGATAACTAAGAGGCAGGCTACTCGCGGGAAGTGATATTTATTTTACACATTGCATAGCACAGTAATGAGTAGGATAAACAGAGAAATCGGAAATACTCGTAAGCACCGTAGGGACATTATAAATCTACGTACAGAATTATTATCATGATGTTTTGTTATACGCGCTCAGCAATTGGGAATCCGTCATCGAAAGGTCATTATGACTTGACAAAGTAGATACAGAACAATACAAACTTTGAAACCAAATTGCTGATTACGTAACCGATGTGAGTTCAAAAATATCTTTGAAATTTCAATTGTTCGATGATCCGGTTACACACCCAGAAGTTCCGTGCAGAGAAGCCATACAGCGTCATTGAAAATGACCAGTAAAAGTTCTCATGATACGATTAAAAAATTCCCCTTTTTTAACAAAAATCGATCTGTTGACCTTCTATATTCAAGTAGCATAGTGATGACATTTTGTCAATCGTGACGCATTGATTTCAATTTAGACTGGCATTCAAGTAACTGTAGGAGCCTTTTGAATATTTTAAGCTAAATAACCGACTACCTAATCCGACGACTGAAGTGAAAGGGAAAACATGAATCTGTGTCTAAAGCAGAGAAAAGCGAAGGCCCTTCTTCTCTCTTCAGTGGTCTAAAGTAGCTATGCAAGTCGTTATCCTGTTCGCCAATATATTCATCCGTGGTTTATAACTTTACTGTAATCTTGATATTTTTATTGCTTGTGGCAGTTGTGGCCTTTGCCTTTCATAGCAGATTACGATTATGTGGCCCAAAGACCACAATGTTTACAATGTTATTTTTTTATATTGTAACTTACTGTAACCAAATTTTGAGAATCATCTTCGTAATCGGTCCTTTGCCAATCGTGACAATTCGCATCTTGTACCTCAATATTTATAGTAAGTAGAATAGCACTTTTTTTATATTCAACAATAGCGTTTGATCGCCTTCTGCGACGAAATCTATTTATTCGACTTTGGAGAGTAGCAAAGCATGTTTTCTAAAAAAGTAACAGCGGACACGATTGCCTAATCGACAAAGAAATATAAGGAGACAAGGGACAAGGTAAGAAAGGCTTAGCTAATTAACTTTTTAATCTTGTTTATTAGACAAATGAGAAGCACGTATATTTGTAGAGGAAACTTATGAATATATGAATGTACGCCCGACAGGTAAATCAGTGATATCTTACCATATAACCGAGATCATAATACCTGGAATAAATTACCGAACAACTTGGTACTGCAAAATATACATATTAAAGTAAAAAAATACTTTCTTCTAGAACTGTAGTCGGGTGAATAACCCGAACATCGGTTATGCAGAATACAATTCTTATTCATTATTCACGCTGTTGATAGGCTGTAGAAGTGAGCTTATCTTATTGCAAATAATTTGTAATAAAGCCACTTCACCTCTTATCTAACAAAAAAATATTATAATAAATTTGTATAGGGTTGTAAATGGACTTTCTAAGGAAACTTTTATTTGTTTGAGAAAATAATATCTCAGCTAGTCTTTTGAAAAGTCTTTTTGTTTTTCTAAAATGCACTTGGACCTGTGTTGTTATTTATATCAGCGGAAACTAGTAAAAATAACAAAACATGTTAACACACAAAAATACAATAACAAAACAATTTCAAAACACGAACTGAATATGCAAGGGTGTCAGACACATCGAATTAAGATAAGGTCCACAGACAGTTTAAGCTAGAAAAAGGTTCTTGCAATTTATTGCATGCATTTTCGTGCAGAAAGGGATACGAAGTTTAAAAGGGTAAGAGTTTGATGTAGTTAATGTCTGCAAGTTTTCTTATTTAGAAACCTTTAGTACAGCTACTAGCCGAGTAAAGATCGTGCTTTACTATGTTCGCCATTATAAATACAGCAAATCATTATAGTTTAGGCAAATGACTTCCAGTCACCTTGAGATCAAGACTATTGAAATGAACGTCCATGATAACTCATAAAGAGAATGCTCTCGAACACGAATTGCTCAACAGACCTTTTCGCTTGTTTTTTATTGCGCGCACTGATGTAGTAAATATCGTACGAAAACCTATTTATTGACAAAAACAAAAAAAACACTGCTACTCTAAAGTTGCAACGTTCTATGAATTCAATTCTATACCTATAGGTGCAGCCTAAGCTTATGCAAACTGTATCTTCACGAGGTAAGACGGTCTATAATTTGGGACGCATATTCAATGTATCCGTCTAACGGTGGCCTAGCCTAGGGACTAGTCAATAACCTCATTACAATCTTTCTTGCAATACATAGACATTACAGCGTATTTTTGAATAATAAAGGTAATGGGGAAGCTTGAATTTAAGCGTTAATGTTCCACTAAATACCAATACAAAAGCGGAATCCGTCTGCCCATGACATGACGGAGCAATTTTATGTGTACGTAGTATAGTATGGCAACTGTGTTTATATGTTTATTTTTTAAACGCTTCCTATTCATATAAACAACTTTAATCACATTATGCCTTGGGCTCTACAAAAAAAAAACACCTCGCTGATGTAATTCAATGGATTATCTTTTTACCTGACTTATTGACTTGACTGCATTGTCTTTTTCGCCGTCTTCCTGTTTCTTTATTTCGGTAGTTATATAATACCTATCATGGTTCGTAACTTTTGTACATGTTCAGTTCATGTTTTTCTAGTCATAACAATCTATATCCATGTTATTCACTTCCTAAGTGCCTTATAGATAAACTTGTTCGAATTGCTTTTACTTCTAGTTCTAGTTTGCTTCCGTATTGACCCCCGGTGCTTGTTTACTAGTGTCTAGAGAATTTGTCCTTTTAGTCGTCATTTTCAAATACGTTATTAAGGCTTGGTGCTGCGACTTAAAAATGCCAAGCTCATACAACTTTCCATACCAACATGGCTCAACGGAGATTCCTATTTAGTGGAGTAGCTAGGTGGGCACTTTCACTTGTGCTCGAGACTGAATGTTGTTTGCTTAATTTGTTGACTTCATTAGCATATGTTTTCTAATTCAAAGTAAACATGGGTATGTTAAAGACATGAATGGTTCCATAATAGGGTTATAAGGGAACCAATCATTTCTTTTAAAGCTAAATGCAATAAGAAAATTACTCACTGGCGCATCGAGTATTGCTGGCCTCGTATATCCATTTTTCCTGTATCCGTTTAATCCAAGATCCATCTTCCCATTGGAGTGGCCATTGGCATGCCCATTTGTGAGCGTCGTGGTGACTGTAAGCGCTGACATCACTGTATATTGTCTGATAACTTGATACACGAAACTTTAGGTCCTTTCAAAATTACAGCAACAGGAAATTTAAGTCCTGCGCATAGTTACTTTAGACGATCGGAAGAGAAAGGTGCAGCAACTTCACAGTTCGTTGACCAATGTCAATGTTTTAGGGCGCTTGTTTGTGACCGGCGCGAACGTTTTTGGTACAGGAGATTTCGAGCAATTGTCGTTTTTTTTCAGCGACGAAACGTGCTCTCTCCTTGGCTGGAAGTCTGTGACTAACGGAGCTGATAGGCGGCGTGAGGAATGTATCGGCTGCAACGCCAGGCGTAGGGGGGGTGAGCCGGGCGCGGGGAGCGGTCGATGCCGGTGGCGCGACGCCGACGTGGAGGCTCGGCAGACACGCGACACTTCTCCGAGTTCCAAACAGTCCAAAGGCGCCACCACCGGCGCGGCGGCGCGCGGCGGACCGATTATCGCCGAGTCGTCGACAAAACAATCTACAATGTGTAATTGTGTACTTTTGACCCTTCACACTGTTTGCGTGTATTTCGTATGTTGGGTTGGGATCATTGCACACTTGCACAGGCCAAAATCTTTATGCTAGGGCTTCACCTGCGTGTAATGCCATTATTTAGCGCGGTATTTGATACAGTACGCAGATATGGCCGGGTGTTAACACGCTAATAGGCTAGTGGCATTATTAACGTCGCTAGACGTTAGGCGAAGTGAAATGATAGTGTGGCCACCCATGTAGTGCATTGTTTCATGCGTAATTTGTTGCACGCTAATTATTTCGATAACTGGACGTAAAGCGTCACGCAGGCAGGTGAAGCCCTAGCATTACACTAATAATTCAGACCCGCTAAAGCGGATAATATAGGAGTTGGTATTTTTGTGTTTTTTTTGTTGAGATTTTTTGTATAGGTATTGTATGCAGATACAGGAAGAATTTTAAAAATAATTATAATGAAATTCACATTTAAAGAAAACACTAGACAAGTTCGAAGACATTTCAAAATGAAGAACAATCGTCGGAAGATGAATCTGATTAACGACTTAACGAGAAACCAATGACTGGGATGTGATTTACGGGGAATTGAGATTAATTTCTTGAACTCTATGCGGGTTTGAGAAATTGAGCGTGGAGTTGCGGAGAACGCTGGGCAAAGTAAACGTACAAACATAACTACAATTGTAATATTTTTAAAGTATAAATAGTAAACACAATGAATGATCGTGACGACACATCGAACCACTTCGATAAAATGTGATAATACTACACAATAATGACTACGCTTCATATCAATAACGATGCATGACTAATGCACACCTAATTATCCATCAATTTAGAGTTTTGAGAGAGCTAGCTATCCTCCAAGATTTTAGAGTAATTATGAAAATGTATCTGATCTATAATAAGTACTTAATTTATAGGGTTGTTCCTAGCTCATCCTATGATGTCTCATCCTTCGTATATTTTTTCTTAACTCGACCGTTTTCTACTCTCAAATTGAGCCATCAGGCAGCTATTTTATTGACTTAACTTGCATTTTGAATGTTATTTAAAAATCATTGTATTAACGTTTTAGGTTTCATTTAACGTAACCCTGAAACGTGCCTAAATTAAATTATGGTAACAATATGGTATAGGTCGCGTCATGTAAAAAGAACGCTGAAAGAAAGTAGAGGGGAAGTAAAGTGTGTTTGCGCATGTGTACACTTGTGCACAAAAGTACTAGGCCTATTGTTTTAAATAGTTATTAATTAGCCTTGTGCTCGCAGTTTCGTGTATTGGTTATTACTCATACCGCGCCTCATACCATCAAATAGACAGATAAATCGCCTACTGCGCAGCTTAACCGCCAGCGTTCTTTTTACATGACGCGACCTGTAAATCCATATATAGTTGAAATTATTGTATTACTTTACCTATTAACAACTAATATTTATTCATTTTTATAACGTTATAAGTATGTATCGGTACTGTTGAAATATAAATACGCAAACAGAGAAGAAACTATTTTTGTATGAAGTGTTTCCACACTTATGGTATACATTTCTATATTTTTAAAGCTTAAACAGGAAGAAAAATTATGACCTCCGGCTGGACTCGAACCTGCATACGAGCAGTCGCTATGGGTTTCCGTCCCAACTGCTTTGCCAATTAAGCTACAGAAGTCTTGCCGGAGGTCATAATTATTCTTCCTGTTTAAGATTAAAAAACATAGAGAAGAAAATGTCCAACATTAGAGTAATGAAACTTTACGTTGATTTCATGCGTGGTCTACAAATAAAGGGATCAGTTTTGGATTTATTTTTTACTTCATTTATTGGACCAACTTGTCGCAATGAAAAAACCTTGCACTAAATCTATGTTGGCTCTGTATCTGTTTACCCCAGGCATTCTTTGCTTAGCGCGTGACGCAGTCATAATAACATGACGTAATTTTGGACGTGCGCTACACGTTGCTGTAGCTGTATTATAAATACCATCATAATAATATCATATAATACTGTTTTATTTGCACAGAACATGAAAGTAAGAGAACAATGGGTTCATGTTCATAGAGTCATAGCATATCACCCAACCAATCACGTGATGGTGTTTTTTTTACTATTTTACGTTATCGTTGAGTTCATCGGCAATAGTTATAAGTTTTGAAACTGTAACAAGTAAATAGTAATAGCATGGGATATTTTTTCCTTGTAACAACTTAATATTGCAGGTTGGTGGATTAGCAGTAACACAGATAAAAAAAATGCCAGCGATTTTAGGTCGCGTAGTACAACTAGTACGCACTACGCACCCTGTGAGGGGCCGGATTTATTCATCATATCCGTCTTTACATTATTAATCTATCTGATTTATTAAGAACGTTTTAGCTAGATCTGGTATAGAAGCGTGTTGTTTATTTAGATATTCTTATGTATTGATTTTGTTCTCGACTCTATGACTCAATCGTCTCTTTTCATTAATGCTAAACTATACAAAAGACATCATGAGTAAAACAGGCAGCAGCAATTCAACAGCACTTTATTGGTGCTTGACGCATCCGTTCCTCGTACTAATATCTTTCAATAAACGAATGAGATCACAGCAAGAGGTAGTGAGATGCACGGGCGAACCTAAAGCTTTCACGTTGTGTTCCAAGGGTCCAAAAAGGTACAAAGGTAGACTAGTTTACTAGTTTTGCTTGGGGGTGTAAACAATGCAAGTCGGTAGCACGAAGACGATATAAATATATGTTGTCGAATAGCTAATGACACTTCATTCGTTCTCACTGTGTGTCAAAGAATAACACCAAATTATATATTTACGTCAGGTCAGGTCCCCCTTATATACGCCCATGCCATGGTGAGATGATTTAGCAAATAATAAGAAGGATTTCTGCCAAAGACACGTGATGTTTACTCGGAAGTCGGAAGTCGTCCAATGTCAGGGACGCAAGCGAAAACAAAATATTTTGTATTTTTTATTTTTAGTATTTTGGTATTTTAAACAAGTGCTCAATAAAACCATTTCTGGGATAAGTTATAAGAGCAATGCTTAATTATTTTTCTTTACTCAAAGATCTTGGGTTCGGTCAGTCGGTGCTCTTAAAACGCCTTCTAGTGAATTCCGTGATACAAATATTTTATTTTTGTGTGACTATGCAACTTGCTCTAGACGAATCTCTTCAAACCTAACTTTATCCTAGATCTATGAAAATCTAATTTCTAAGGGGTCCGTACCAAGAAGGAAACAGAAACTCTTGTGAGAACGCGGTGTTTGTCGGTCCGTTATTTTTTAAATCATAGCCGATTTCCTCTTTCGATGGATTTATTATCGTTATTATACTCTACTCTATATCATTCGATTCTCGCGTGTTTGTCTACGTCTACGCAATAGTTTCACGTCAGACCACTGAGACGAGTAAACCGGGTTCGCTGTGACCTCGGATCTTAAAGGTTTACCACCAACATATCACCTCTCTGACACCGCGACGTATCTTTAGACGATGACGCGTTTCTGTGAACGTACAAACTTTTTAAACCTCACTTAGTGCGGTTCAGTGATCTCTTCTGCTAATGCTTTCGGTGATAAATGAGTATCGTTAACCCTAATGTCATTGCATATAATATCTGTGGCAGGTTGTAGTAGCAGTATTTACCTTGACCTCAATGTTTCTAAAATGTTTCCGTTGAAATTGCGTAAGATTTTTCAAATGGCTGTATTCTGAAATGTTCAATGTGCATACGGCTGTAAAACGATCAACGTGTAAGCACAGATTACGTATTAGGACTTATTTTTATTGACCGAGCGAAGTTTTTATTGAAAGTCTCAAGTTCTGGAGGAACAAATCGTCTTTTGTTTTGTTTATAATTATATGAACAGTTGTGGTTATATTCGCCGATAACTTACAATCCGACGATATTCATGAAATGTAATACGCAAGTATAATCGATGCGCATACAATTTGTAAATATAAGCTGCACATTCATTAATTGCATGTAAGTGAGTAAAAACCTAACAAGATCTAAACTAAAAATCTTGCGCTTTTATCTCTAATTTGTAGTTTCTGTGAACCACTGTGTGTCTGTAACTTATGGACGTACTTTCTTAGTAATACGAGGGCGGCACTGAAAATTTCGGGAATCAAGGAAGTGACACAACATTACTATTTAAAAATATATTTATTGCTTTTCGAAGTATTCTCCGCGAAATTTGACACATTTTTCCATACGATGGAACCAATCATTGAAGCAACCATTCCATTCGGAAGTTGGGGTCTCCAAAATGGCCGTTTTGTAGGCGTCCACAGCTTCTTCAGGTGATGAAAATCTCTGTCCACGCAATTTATTCTTTATTTTAGGGAAAGTATAGAAATCATTAGGGCTTAGGTCGGGGCTGTGGTCCAATAATTCTATGTTTTCTTGCTCTAAAAACTCTTTTGTTCTGTGCGCGGTGTGAGAACTCGCATTGTCGTGATGGAGGATGATGCGGCGGTTGCAGTTCTCTTTACGGAGTTCAGAAACGACCTGTGGCAAACAAATGCTAGCATACCATTCTGCATTAACCGTTCTTTGTCCCTCAAGAGGAATAGTCGTAACATGGCCGGTTTTGGAGACAAACGTGGCCACCATTTTTATTGCAACACTCCGTGAACGAACAGTTTTTGTTGGCTTTAACTCATTTTCGAACACCCAAACTCGTGACTGGTTTTTTGTTTCAGGTTCGTACGCATATATCCAGGATTCGTCACCTGATACGATGTTGTATACAGCATTTGAGGATCCTGCGTGGAATCTTTCGAGAGTTCTGACGCACCAAGTAACGCGAGCCACTTTTTGCTCTTCACAGAGCGAATGCGGTATCCATCGGGAAAACAACTTTTTTACACCTAATTTTTCATGCAAGATTATTTGTATTTGACTCATGCCAATGTCTAAAGTTGCCTGAATTTCGCGGTATGTCACATGTCGATCTTCCTCAATCAGCTTACGCACAGCATCAACGTTTTCTTGGGTGACTGCAGTTTTTGGACGACCTTGACGGGGATCATCACTGAGCTTGACACGTCCACGTTGAAATTCAGCAAACCAGCGATAAATTGTGGTTTTGGATGGGGCTTTATCACCAAATGCAGAAATCATCCGGTCAACACACTGTTTTTGTGTTAAACCACTTCGAAAGTCATAATAAATCATCGCTCTTGAATTTTCTCGAGTCAATTCCATTTTCTCAACGACTAAACAAGTTTGACAAAACCTTGTGACAAGACCGAGAATATTTTTTTTAATAAATAAATGGTATTCGATTTTTAAAACCAAGGAGTTTTCAATTAAAAAGATTTTAATATGACAGAAACAGTGGAAATATTCCATTCCCGATACTTTTAGTGTAGCCCTCGTAAGAATAACTCCTACGTCCATTTGAATGCTGTACCGGAAATTACGAAATAGTTCAAGTAGATACATATACGAAAACCACTGAATATTTATAAATGTAAAATCTCTGTTGATTAACGCAATTAGTGACATTGCGTTAATCTGACATTACGGTTATGTACGGTGCGTAACTATCTATCCAAATTCCCGTGAAAACACTTTGCAGAGTACGCTATACGCTGTATAATAATATTTTTTTTTTAAATTATCGGCGGAGTATCGTACACCCAGATTTCCTTGCCCCTGCATTAATTATAGCATATTGAAAATTATACCAGTGATATTGTGATGCTACAAAAAATATTGCAGGCAGGCTCTAGAGCTATGACAGTTAGCACAGTAGTCTGAAAAAGCCTTTACCTCTTTAACTAGGTAGGTAAACCGAAGCAATGACCGCCCCACTAACCGGAATTATGGGCGCCAAAATTAAGAGAATTGGCTGCCAAGACTGACACACTGTACGCGACCTACCTGGCTATAGATAGGCTGCTAAAAATATAGAGTTTTGCATAACAGACGTAGTGGCAACAAGAGATAAGATAACACTCTCTTGCAAGCTGAGAGGATTTACGGAGCGCTAAACCTAAAAGTTCAACCATTGACGTAAAATAGGTATGCAATTGTTTCAGTTTGGTAGAAGCCACAGAGCTGTCAAGCTTACTATTATTTCCTTCAAGTTCATCAACATCAAGTTATTCAACGGATGTCTTCAATTCTTTGAACCCCTCTATTACATCTGTGGTTTCTATGGTGAATGCAACAAAGCCTATACGTGTAGAAGTGGTCAAATGAATCCATTAGAAATGTATCTCTCTATATCTTTCTCGTTTTTGTTCAGTATTATTTAGAAAATAAGATTTTGAATGTTGACCGACACAGAGTCGTTTTGCTATTCTTTTGCTTGCGTAATATAGAAATAAATAAGTAATATAAACATTTTATGAAGAAATCGTTTCATAGACTGGTTTTTTTTAGTTTAGACCATCTCACAAAAGATTAGTCAGGAGGCCAAAGGTTTCAGCGCACTTTTAGCCGCAGTATGACAAATTCAGAAATTGTACAGCTGTCGCTTGATGTCCAGTTTGTCCGATTCGAAGACCGAACGTAGATTCGTAAACCCCAGTCCAGTACAAAACCACATTTTTATAAGTAAATTTATGTATTGGGGTCATGTCTATAGGTTATATACATGTTCATACGAGTTCCCCTTGGAAAACATATAAAGTCTAAACTGGAAAATCATTACGTACTCGTATATATAAGGCAACAATGAGCACGAGCTATTGAAATGACACTTTGTAAATAAACCAAATCATGTTAGAACAGTGGTTTCTGCTATGGTTATTTATTTTTAATCACAACTTACAACTTACATTTTATTAGAAAAATATAATAAATAATATTTAATAATAAATTTAACTAAATACCTATCCTGAACTATTCAAAACTATAAACTACAGGTAAAAAACTGCATTAAGGTCACTGTCTTCGGGTAGGGTACCTAAAAAGCTAGCGACATTACCACGCTGAATGGCCAAACTTATTCTTTGGCCAAGGTAAGCGCCAGCTCTCTGATCACCCGTCACATCTGCGAGGCGTCTGGACAGCTCTTTAACCAAAACCCGAGCGGCCGGACCCCACGGTCCCATGGTTTCAACTCCAAATGGAAGAAATATGTATCCATCGCCGAGAGATTCATATTTCCTCCGTTTGAGGCTTTCCGCCACTTCCGCCGCTGCACCAGCCGCCCTCGATGTTCTCTGGAGGTGAGAGGGAGCCTGCGTGTCTGCGCAAGTTGCTAGTGTTGTTGGCTGCTATTCAGTTGGATATCCGCTACCTTCGAGTTCAAAATGTGTCGAGAAGCATGTACATAAAGACCCTTTCCCTTTTCCGGCCAGCCGGCGGCGGCGGCCGAACAGCCGGCTAATGCTGCAACCACTTGGATTTGCAAGGCAGTGTCACGGCGCGGCGCCGCCGGCTTGGTGACGGTGTCATGACAAAGCCTAACTACTAATGCCTACATAACCTACATTAGGACTGTGAACTGTTCTCGCCGGCATCATTTACAAGTTAGCTATGCCGCTGCCGTGCGTTTGTGAATATAGCCTTAAGGTCCTGTCCCAGCAGCTCCGATCAACATCCAATCCCCATTTCAGGATAGGTGTGTTTTTGCCATGTTCGACCGCATTTTCGCTCAATATTATGCGAGCTGCCAGATAACTAACCGGAGGTAGAGTTGTGTATCAACGAACCACGGGTCAGTTGTTAATCATAAATAAAAAAATACTTGTTACAGTACTGGATATTGGGATTCCCAGTGCGTTATACCTACGTAACCGGACTATTAATAGCACAGATACGTATGCCATCCATCTATGAGATATATTAACAACGACAGTTATATACACAAATAACTGTAAGTACGCAACTTTGCAGTTGTGTAGTATTTAAATCGATGACTAGATTTAAACTACATTACCTACATTTGTATGTGAATTCTTATCGCGAATATGGTCAAGGCGATTTCAATTTACGACGACGACGGCGCGTCACGGATTCATGGCATGATGGCAGCCGGCCGCTCGCGCCCGCGCCGTTTGTCGTCGGTTCGCTTGCTCTACGGGCCAATGTAGAGCGCGAAGAGCATTGCGCAATGTCATAATTTTACCAACTGAATACTGAACAACTCTACATTTAGACTGTATAGTATGACTGTTTATTATCGCACTTATACTTTCACGACGCAATTTTGGGTCACGAGACAAAATGAAATGCGTGCGTTAAGTTTAATTCGCTTCACAATTTCAGGCTAGGTTTTTGTATGTTTATAAACCCTTTGCGATCACATCACGGTAACCGTTAGGTAAGGAAGATATTCACTTCAAGTCTAAGTAACTTGACAAATCCTAGATGTCTAGTTTTACAAAATTGCAGCAATTTACTGGGCCTTCAAGGGACGGATTTGGTAACCTTACAGTACTTCATTATTTTACTGGTTTTAAAACATACCAATTAACTGAAATGGATAAAATTGCGGATCGAACCTGGACAAGATTGGCGCGTGACAGAGACAAATACCATAGCATAAGCACATACCCATGAATGAGACAAGGAAGATAGCGTATAATAATTACGAGCTGAAAGTCTCAAAATGCTGAATTCACGATTTGTGTACGAGCACGCAGCGCAGTGCCAAGCATTGCGTGCCGTTTAACATGATGATGATGGTGAGAGATCAATTATTATAATACTATAATATATAATAGACTAGAGGTCCCCCGCGACTTCGGCCGCTCCCAAATACTCGTATCTTCCGCTCTACCGCTGGGCTTAATTACTAATTATTTTCCTCCCCCCATATTCACCACTTTAAATCATCCCGAGCAAATTTTTACCCCCTACTTATAATCTATTTTATAATCACCCCCGCCCCCGCCCCCCACACCCCAACCCCCTTTGAATGAACTACCCAAATACCAATTTTCGTCACTATAACTTCAAAAACAAAGAACTTTCCATACAACATTCCCCCCCCCCCCCTTAAATCATCCCTGTCAAAAAATATTGAAAACAGCATTTTTAATGAACTATCTAAATACACATTTTCATAACTAAAAGTTCAAAAACAAAGGACGTTTATACTAAAGTTTCCGCCTTTTTTACCCCCTTAGGGGTAGAATTTCGAAAAATCCTTTCTTAGTACACCCTTACGCATCAAGATGAATACACCCTCCAAATTTCTGTACGACCAGCGGTTTAGGCTGTGCGTTGTCTGTCAGTCAATCAATTAGTCAGTCGTTGAGTCAGGACAGAGATTCTTATAGGAATAGATTATTGTTCTCATCACAAATATAGATTTTACATTACAAAATAACACAACATCGTGTGTGCCAAGTGAAGTGATATAATTTAAGTAGATAAGTAATAGTAATATAATAGCGTGTGCCGGCGCGGTCTGCTATATCTAGTTGTAGTATCCGTGGGTGTGTTTGAATGCGCGACAACCGGCATGGTCAGTGATTACGCCACGCCAAATCGTTGGCTCCGAGCCAAGTACATCGATCATTGCCTTTCATTTCATACTACTCGAGCTACAATAATATTAGAGTCATGAATGCAATACAAGACTATGCATAATCAACCTTTTTTACAATACAATGCTGGGCTTAGGCCTACCTTCAAAGGTCGATTGGGCATAGCCGCTGGCTGGTGGTAAAAAAAAAACATACAATTTATTTTCAGGTGGTTTCCTCACGATGTTTTTTTTTCACCGAAAGCTAGTGCTGCGAAAAGCCGTATACAAACTCTAAAGAGCTCATTGATACTGGCCCTGGGTTTGAACCCACCATGAAAAGATTTCAAGTCGAGCGGTCTCCCGATTAGGCTACCACGGCCTATGAAATACAAGACGATGAGCTAAGTGAAAAGGTTGCTAATAGCATACAAGGTCATTGGTAACTAAATAGAAAAAAAAACTAAGGATAGACTTCTGTACAACACAATATTCGTTCCAAGACTTAAAATATGCTACAAAAAAATTTGCTGTTCAATAGAAAATGTTAATTTACTCTTTAAAAAATGTATGGAGTCGCAATTTTATTTTGCTTGTGAATTTTACTTAACATAGAACTTTAGTTATGCTGAACCTGATCCTAAGATGTTTTTAGCAAGTTAGTTACACATGACTCTATATGTTAAAAGGTTGCTTTAGAGATGTGCCGTGTACTCGTTTACTACTCGGTACTCGGCGTACTCGTTTACTACTCGGTACTCGGCGTACTCAGGGTTTTTTTCAGTACTCGTACTCGGCCGAATAACTCAGTTCAATTAAAGACTACTCGGTAACGCATGCCGTGTACTATTTATGGCTGAATAACAAGAAATTGTTGATAGGCTGACAGGCAAAGACGGGATGGCGGGGCGGGGGTGCGGGCGGCGAGGTACCGCTAACTCACTGGGCGCAAGGCGAGCTTAAAAAAAATATAAAAAAAAGTTCGTCCGACCAAAAGACCTCCTGCGAAGCACATCACGCTTCACGGCCAGCCCATCCCATGGGCTACCGAGACCAAGTATCTCAGTGTGACCCTTGATCGTCGACTCACGTTGCAATCATATACATACAAGCATATCCAGATAGTTCGCAACCGAGCAGCCTTCTTCTTAGGCCGGCTCACCCCCCTACTCAACGAGCGTAGTAAATTGTCCCTTACAAATAAGGTCATGACGTACGCCTCCGTGGCGTTTGCTCACGTCTCTAGCATAGATCTAGAGAAACTCCAAGTCATACAAAATAGATCCATCCGCAGAGCAGTCTGCGCTAGCTGGTTCATGCGAAATTCCGACCTGCACTGCGACCTCAAACTCCTCTCCATCCGTCAGTACATTAAGTACGCTTCGCGCCGCTATTTCGATACGGCCCCTCACCATCCCAATCCACCTATAGTCCAAGTCTCGAACTATACGACAGACACGGTAGACCCACCTCCCTTCCGTAGACGCCCCAGACATGTCTTGGGCGACCCGGACGACCTCTAGATTCTCTCCAAATAGTCAACCAGATCAACCTACTAGGGCCCCAGGGCACACCCCTTCTGGGGTGCCAGGGCAAGTCGGACCCCACTCCCGGCGACGGCCAAGCCGTATTTCGTACCGTCTGAGGTACAACAGGAAAGTCAAACAAAAAAAAACGAGCTTAAAAAAAATCTGCTGTTCTATGTTCATGGATTTTGCGATAAAATCTATGAAAAAACAGTATTTTTTTTGTGTATTGTCAAAAGTTGTGGAACAAAAGTTGTTCGTTATCTTGTATACAACATTCTCACAACCGCTCTCTAGCCAATCAAATAACACCGTGTACATGTATACTGAGCCGAGTAACTCGGCCGAGTATTCGGTTTAGCAAATTTAAAACTGAGTAATACTCGGTACTCGGTTACTCGGTAAAACTAATACTCGGCGCATCTCCAGTTGCTATTTAAGAGGACTTTGTACATTCATTATTCTTATAAACATAATAAAGTAATGATTGAAGGAAATCGATAAGCTAAAGATAAGAAGCAAAATTAACAAGAAGCCTGAGCAGACAATAAAATAGCCGAGAATATTTCGGGACCTCGCAATTAACGAGACCAAAGCCTAAACATACACTCTTGTAGCCCATAATCCTAATGAAGGCAATCAACAAATGATGATTGCCTTCATTAGGATTTATTTCTATATTTTTCATTTATAATGTTATTTGTGCTTTCTCAAACTAAAGCAAAACAAACTAACAAGATTATTGGCTCAACTGGTTTCTAGTGAATTATGTAAGGTTACTGGTACATTGAACTGTTTGCTAATTCAGTTACCTATTTTACAATATTAACCATGAAGACAGGCGATTAACTGGCATAATATAATACAAAACACACTAATTTAACAGTTGATTATTTTTAAGAGAATGACATTAAATATTTATTAATCATTTATTTCAGACCATCAGAATCCATATTACATACAATTAAATTAAAAGAACAATACCATACAATTAAAATTAAAACAAATAAATTAAAAACTCAATACTTACGAAAAAAAAAAAAAAATATTGAAAGTTTTTTTCTGACGGTACTAATTTTTGTTTTATTTATATGGGAATACTCACGTTTAATGAAGTCGGATACTCCGACTATAGTTTCGATCACATCCGGTGACCTTTTTCAAAGAGTGAAAACACATAGAGAGAGTGAGTGTTGTACTAATTTTCTCTAGTGGTCGAGTTGCACGAACCTGAAAGTTAACGACTTGACCACGTGCTCGAGTTTTTGGCGGTCGATATGCCTAACAACTCATTGAGACTACACATAATTAATATCGGTTATGAACGGGTGCAGGAAGAGATCACGAAACCATTCCAATTGCAGAAAGGCGTGAGACAGGGAGACGTTATTTCTCCGAAACTGTTCACGAACGCATTGGAGGACGTGTTCAAGCTCTTGGACTGGAACGGATTCCGAATAGATCACTCATCTTCGCTTTGCCGATGTAATAGTCATAATGGCAGAGTCGCTGAAGGTCCTCAATACTATGCTCAGCGACCTCAGTAACGTTTCCCAACAGGTGGGTCTTAAAATTAACATGGACAAGACAAAAATCATGTCCAACGTCCATGTTGTACCCGTGCCGGTTGTTGTTGGGAACGATAATCTCGAAGTTGTTGACAACTACAACTACCTTGGACAGATTGTCAGGTTCAGTTAGGTAGGTCCAACTTCAACTCGGATGGGCAGCGTTCGGAAAATTGCGTAATATCTTCTCGTTCAAAATCCCGCAGTGTCTGAAGATAAAGGTCTTCAACCAGTGTATGTTGCCAGTGATGACATATGGAACTGAAACGTGGTCTTTAACTGCTGGCCTTTTGGAGAAACTCAGAGTCACACAACGGGCAATGGAGAGAGCTATGCTCGGAGTTACTTTGCGCGATAAAATCCGAAATGAGGATATTCGCCAAAGAACCAAAGTCACCGACATAGATCGCAGGGTTTGCAAGTTGAAGTGGCAATGGGCAGGCCACATCGCTTGAAGAACTGATAACCGATGGGGAAGAAAGGTTCTTGAGTGGCGACCGCGAACCGGAAGACGCAGCGTAGAAAGGCCTCCCACTAGGTGGACCCGCGACATTGTAAAAGTCGCGGGCAACCGGTGGATGCAAATGGTAGGTTGTCGTACATTGTGGCGGTCTAAGAGGGAGGTCTTCGTTCAGCAGTGGACGTCTCCGGGTTGATGATGATGATGATGAACCGTTACCTACGACCGTGATTTACTACTACTTCGTTTCAATATTCCAAGGTCATATATGTTTTTTTTTTAGTGATTCGTCGTCAGCCATAAAACGTCCACTGCTGGACGAAGGCCTCCCCCTTGATAGAGGGGTGTTGCCATAATCCCCACGCTTGGCAGGCGGCTAGGGGATCGCAGAATGCTCACCACTGTTAACCAGAGGACACTGCTGCCCGTCCTCCAGTGGGTCTGATTGCAGTTTTAGGACATACCCAGGTGTCTGAACCCTTCCCTTTCCTGTCCCTGGGTCTTAACTGATTGTCCGTCAGCAAATAAAGACAATCGTAGCTTAATATTTTTATTTACCGCCATAATAAGTCTCATAGATTGACTGGGCTAATACCCATAGAGAAAAGGATGTAATTGGTTAGGATTCAAAAGTAAGGCCATGTTTATAACATAGGAGGAGTTTCAAATGACAATCAACATTGTGTGGCCTTCATAAAAATCATGGCAAATGCAAAATATGTACATTTAACATTTTTGCAATGTTTTCGTACATACATGCATGACAGGATAATAATTTTCGATGCATTCTATACATAACAAAATCTATACAAATTAGAAAGAAAAGCTATTTTAGTCAAGGTTGGATCGGTTTATAGACGTCTTAATTTTTTAAAGTTAAATTTGCATAAATTTAAACTTTTTTATCTTATAGGTACAATGTATGACCTCATGCAATGAACTATACGGTCACTGTTTTCAAGCCAGTAGGTAATTGAAGCAATAGTTAGCCTTGTAAAGACCACCTTTAAATATTATTTATAATGGGCAGGCATATGGAGTGGTTACCAATTTGATACGGGTTAACTTGAATTTAACAAAATATAAGTATTTCTATATTGCCAGTATCACCACTGATATTTAAAAATTTACTATAAGCCTTATTTTAAAGGAGGAACAGAGAACATATTTTTAACTGACTTCAAAAAGGATGAGTTTGCTATGTTTGACTGTATGCTATGTTCACCGATTGTTGAAAATTAATGTTTTTTTAAAATTTATTTTTTGTTTTTAGGGTAATTATGGGACCTACTCGAGAGTATCGAAGAGGATCCATAGTATATTTTTTTTTAATTTGCTCATTATTGAAGTTGGGTTATATTTGACTCCATCTCATCTCACCTAATATTTACTATATTGCAAATTATACAAATTTAAAACCTATACTAAAGCATGTCAGCTTTTTGATATTTTCTTATTCTTATTCGATGTGGGGGCAATAAGTCCTGCACTGATGCCCCACTTGGGGAGTATTTGAATTTTGATATTTTGTAACAAAGATTATTTTTTTACACAGTCAAGTGACGAGACGAGCATGGCTTTCACCTGGTGGTAAGTATCATGCCTGCCACTAACAGTAGCAGTGCCAGAATTGTGAACTTACGAATACAATCCAACAATACGATGATGATGAGTTTTAAGTGGCATTATTGGTAGCAATACTTACCAAAACAAAATTGAAAGGTTACTAGAAAAATGATTAGCTATGCCTTATCAAAATGAAATAATAACTGAAAACACTCTGAATCAACCCTGTAATTTGTTTTTATTTCATATCTAGTAAAGAATCAAGCTTAACCACCTTCCAGCAGTAATCGCCTTCCCTACCTAGGTAAGAACTTAATGTACTGAGGCATTTAATGCGGACAATGATTCCTCAGCCTCAAGAACATGAGAAAAAAAAAACTTGTTCACATAATACCACAATATTGTTATCACCAGCAGCGGTGATAATGGAATGGACAGGCCCAGTGCTTGCAAATTGTTTAAAATTAACAAGTCAACACAATCAAGCATACCTAGCATAATGCATTTGCCGGCAAATAGAAATAGCGAATCTAATTACTGCATGTCAAAAAGAGTACTCATGTATTTGTCTATTGCTCTCGAACATTCACGAGCATTGACGAAGGATCACTCGAAGTCTCTCTGTTTCGTAACATTACGATTGCCTCAAAATGGCGATTACCCAAATATATTTATTGAAATGAATTGCAGTTGTGACAAAATACAGTGACTAATGTGTATTTACTTATGGAATGAGATCCCCAAATTTTTATTGCGAATTGTTATTAGTAGTGTTCTTACACTTGGGGAATGCACACAAAGGCATAATTTGGATTTATTTGTATTGTTGTATCGTACCGCTCGCATGTCACAAAGACAGAGTATGACTGACGCGACTGGAGAGTTGGCGCTCAATATATAGTCTTCAAAATCCGTGAGCTTATTTCCCGTCCATTCATTTTATTTTTATATCATTGTCACTGATTATCACTAGTTTATAAGATTGTTTTTCTTGTGTACTAACCAAAATCGATCACAATGTTATCTCAGAAAAACGCATTTGAATGGAATTGCTTAAAATCTTGCTCTATGTAACTAAGGAATCAGAACAACTTCTGGACCTTGGACTTCATGGACTAGGCAATTTAAGAGCAAGTTTTATGTTTCATAACAAAGTGAATACGGTACTTACTCCTAAAGGTTGATCGTGCTGGCTGCTGCTGGTGGTAAAACTAGTCTCACTCCCGTTCTGCCCCTCGCCGGCTTCCAATAGTTTTCCACTCATTTCTTCAGCACGCGTTCTCTTCCGAGACATTCTCTCATAACCCGCAAAAATCACTGGAATCACACTCCGTAGATTTCAAATGTTTTCAAATACCTAGGTACTTCTTCTTTTAAACAGGACTTTCTCACCTCTGACCACGTATGAACTGCTACGGTACCCTATGTTTTGGTAGCTACCGTTCTATATGTACACTGTTTTGTGCGTATTAGTAATTTAAATTATTTCAATTGTATTAGATAAAATCAATTAATGCATAAACGAATTATGAAATGAAAAGATAAAAATAAATATCTGACTGATGTTAAAGAAATGAAATATGAAAAACTGATTGCAGACTGATTGGAATAAATATAAATCGGATGACAGTGACACTGAAACAGAACGGTCAGATTTTCATATTTTTTTGTCTTCGCTGTTTGACCATTACCAAGTTTGTTTTTTCGATATCGAGTCGCAGTCAGAGTCATACAGATATAGATTATAGATAATTTACGAGATATCATCTACCGTTGTATATATATTTATCTCCCCCAGGGTATAGGTTTCATCAAAAGGGAAAATCAAGGGGAAACACCAAAGCCGAAAATCCAACAATACAATATGACGGGACTGATCTGCAGCTAATCATGTAACTTTTCGGGATCGCGATTCGGATACGAGTTGTCAAAAATAGACACTTGTCACTGTCACTGTCAAAACTCATTTGACCCTGCAGGGCAGGATGAAACGCCAAAATACCGACGGATTTGCTTAACTTAATTAAGGAAATCAATGCATTCGTTCGATAACGATAGCGAGAGAAATCCCTCCGTGATACTGTGAAGCTGTGACAGTGACAAGTGACATTTATGACAAATCGCGATCCCGAAAAGTTACATGATTAGCCTGGTAGGTATTCTAAACCCAATCGGAAAGGTTTCCACTCGGAAACTTCTGTGTCTCCGTTATTGTTAATAATGTAGAAGAAACAGTTATGGTTAGAGTCAATTTTGAATAGAATCCGCAGGATAATCGTGTAACTGTTCGGGATCGCGATTCGGATACGAGTTGTCATAATTGTCACTTGTCACTGTCACAGCTTCACGGTATCACGGAGGGATTTCTCTCGCTATCGTAATCGAACGAATGCATTGATTTCCTTGATTAAGTTAAGCAAATCCGTCGGTCTTTTGGCGTTTCGTCTTGGGGCCGTATTTTTATACAGGCTATAAAAACTTGTCAGCCCCGTATTTTATCGATTTAAATGTCACATATACGATTTGAATGTCTAATATAACGATCGTTAAGAACGCTACTTGCGCTGCAGCAGCTAATCATGTAACTGTTCGGGATCGCGATTCGGATCACGATTTGTTATAAATGTCACCTGTCACTGTCCCACCAAAACTCATTTGACCCTGCAGGGCAGGGGCCTTATTTTTGAATCGTACGCAAGCGTAGCGCATGCGAAAAGAGCTGACCTTCGAACGATACTGTTTGGAATAAGGTTCAATATCGTTTGAAAGTCGGCTTCGCTCGCATGCGCAACTTTGCGTAAGATTCTAAAATAAAGCCCCTCGACTTGAGTTGGTTAAGTTCATAATGGGTGACAGATCAGAGTGATCAGACTCAGAGCATTTCGACTCCATCTAGTCTTGTGGTCCCTACACCTAGAGTGTATATAAAAAGCGCAAGAGCTTCTGGCGGGAAGCCCACCCGGAGTCAAATTTAAGTTGGTTTGAAATGAGTGACAGATCAGACTCTGAGCGTCCTGTCTTATGTTACTTCAAAGTTACATGAAGAAGTCAGTCGATGAAGTGAATTTCAAAAAAAAAATTCCATGCTTAACCTCAAAATTCATATTTATTGTTTTTTTTTAAAACTATGGGTGTCCAAACTCCCCTCCTTGTAGGGGGGAGGTTAGGGAGCCGATAATGTACAGCCAGTAATCCGTAATCCGTGTACATGTGCTTGTTTCCTTATTTGTATCAGTTAAATTCAGATATAATAGTTAAAGTAAATTTGAGAAATTAACTGGGATTATTGGCTGTACAATATAGAGACCCAAAAAATAGAGGAAGAGCTATGAAAAGAAATACAATAAATAAGTCAGTTCTGAATATCAATCATGTAAAAAGAACTAAATCACCACACCACATTTATACATTGTTTTTGTTTCTTTCAAGGCGTACACTGAAGATAGCGCGCGAGCAATGTCGCGTGTCGGTATTGAAAAATTGTATAAGCGGTGCAACATGGCGCGGGTGCGTGCCACCGATATTCACACGCGCGGCTGGCTACCTATATTTTGTATTATAATGTTGCCGAGATAAATAGTTTTTTAATATAAAATTGCGTTTCATTTTGCTTATATCTAATTCCAACGTTACACTGCACCTATAACGTTGGAATTTTAGTGAAATACAAAAAAAAGGGATTTTTTAGCTGCGCTGTAGCTGCACATTTACTCGATATCGATAAAAGCTCTCAGCCCTATTCTGATAGGTTTTTTTTCCTTAGTTATAGTCATCGCACGTTGTGCATTCTGCCAGTGTCAAGTTAATGCAGTGTGAATGACAAGTCGTACTTACTTGTTAATGTATGGCTGTATGATGGCAATCCCATGGAGCATAGAGGTAGGAACTACAGAGGGAAGAGAGAGAGCTAGTTCCTCCGAGGAGCATTGAGCATTTAACTAGAAGAGACGGGACTTCCATACATCGAGTCAATTTAATCGAGTCAATATTTCATTTTTTTTTAAGAGTTTGTGTCGCATCTTGTAGCCAATATAACAAGTAAGTACTTCATTCGCACCACATGGGTACCAACCAAACAAACGAATAGGGTTGTAACAGTCTAGCTTTTATCGATTAAATGTACCGGCTAATGCACAGACTAAAAAACCCTTTTTTATATTTTACCGGATAATCCATATTACTGTTACGTTGGAATTAGATGTAAGCAAAATGAAACGCAATTTTATATTCAAATTAAAAAAAACTACTTATCTAGGTAACATTAAAATACAAAATATAGTAGCCAGTCGCGCGTGTGAAATCCGAAGGCACGCACCCGCGCCATTTTGCGCCGCTTATACAATTTTTCAATACCAACACGCGACCATGCTAGCGCGCTATCTTCAGCGTACGCCCTGAAAGAAACAAAAACAATACATATTATGGGGTGGTGATTGTTCTTTTTATACGATTGTGTTATGGACGTGACGGCAGCCTCTCTAAAAAAATCCAAATAAAACTAAAATAATGTTTATTTTAAGCAGTATATATATGTTGGCGTCTTCATCAGTCTTCGTTGAATTCGTTGCACAGTATTTCACTTGTGCTGGAGACGTTGATGTGAGGCGCAGGCTTTTCAATATAAATGTGTATTTTCTTTAGGTCAAATTGGGGCTAGATTTGGGGCTAGGGGATAAATTATTATTTTCGGGGCTCAACAAGTCGAAAAAGGGCTAGATCTAGCCCGGAAGGGCTGACTTGGCAACACTGTTTACGCACTTGAGTGTGGGCAAGTGATTAACTGTTAATGTGGTGTTACATGTAATTTCAATTTGTTTTCAAAAATCTGAAGAAGCTTGTAATAAATAATCCTCAAGCTTATGCTAACGAAAAATATGCTAAGGTAGAAATCTAGCTATAGTTATTATTATTGTTTGTTAATTATGTATGTTGTTGCTGTTGTCCCTATTTAATGATAATTTTTGGTGAACATTGAATCGAATGCCTACAATATAATTTATATCTCTAAGCAAATTAAGTTAGGGCAATAGTAAAAATTCAGAACTTTTTTACTCTAATATCCGAGATATAAATCTTTGCTGCTGGATACGATTCGGGCCATGTCTATTGACCGAATTGTTCATGGGGTTTTAACAGTTCACTTTCATGAAATGCAATGAAAAAAAAACACTATTTAGCACTATTACATTATTATTATTACTTTGAAAACCTGAGTAAGCCCGTATAAATAAAACAAAAATCCTTTTCTATAAAAAGTATGCTTGCGTTTAACCATAATATATAATAATCACTAAATTATCGGTTTCTAAGTTATCGATAATTTTAGTACATCACTATCTTTGTTTATTTAATGTAAGCAATCTTTTTAGTTCTAATTTATATGTACGTTTACTGCCGTATGCGGCTACAAAATGGAATTTGATGCTTACCGGGCCTCATCCAAAGGAAACTTGGCCATAAAAATCCATTTTTTGTTTCCAATGCGGCAGATTCTAAACCCGCAAATTTCGCACGTAACACTCCGTGGTTTTGGCGGCATTTCACTCCAAGCTCACCTACACTCTTAGTTCACAATATCAAGTAATTAGATAGTTCGGGTAACTATTAAAATGTAATGAAATTCACAAGCAAAAAATGAAATAAACAAACGGACAAAGAACGGCGAATGACTGGGAATGAGCGAATGAACTGATGACTAGTGGTGAGCGTTGTCCAACGTAGATAGTTGTACAACTATCTATCGCGCTACACAACGATCACTCGTTGTTCAAACATAGCAAAACTAGTTATTTCAATAACGAGTTGTTTCACAAACATCGCTTGTTAAGTATGAAACGAAACCAACGTTATTTTCACAACGCTCTAAATTCGCGCAAACTATAGCGTATATGAAGTTATCGACATAGCGGGTTGGAGCGAATAAGGCAGATGAAGCGTTACCACGCGTGCGAGTAGGATAGCTATACACGTTGGGCTGAGTTGAATTTAGAGATTGCGAAAATATGACTTATTCCCAATGCGTTTAGGATGATTATCGTTTGGTAAACGCATTTATGTTAAACCGTAACGTATCGCATTTAAAAATAGATAGTTGCTAGAAACAGATAGTTATTTAAACGTTGTTGGCCAACGAACAACGGTTTCGTTGCGTTATTTGAAAAAACCGCAACGACACATTACTATGATGACCGACGACGGGCGGATGGATCTACCCCCGTCCCACCCCGGCATTATTTTCGACACAAACTCCCTACAAAAATTCAATTTGTTCGTAGTGTCGTCAGCCTGCCGAGGAGGGAAGGCACCGGAACACGAGACTGAATGCGGTCGGCTGGCGATGTTTGCGTGACCACACAAGGTCGCGCAGCTCTTACGCTGTAGGGACACGCGCGTCTATGCGAAGGGTAATGTTGCCAGCATAGTAAAAACGTCCCACTATTTCCACAATGAATTAATTATGGTGATGTGAACCCAATTACATTCTTTGAATAATAAGATGTTCTTAGTAACATTGTGCGATAAATACTATTTGTGACTTTTTTGTAAACATGGAATTTCGGATACTTAGGATTTCATATTACTTATTGATTAATGAGGATCTTATAGGAACAATGACTTATTATCATCAAGGAGTTACTCCGGCCTTAGCCTATAAATAGGTTAGTAAAAAAATTAACTAGGCTGTAATAACTATTTATTTACTATTAGTTTGCAGCGAACTGAGACCTCGCGACCCCCACATCTTCCAAACCCCTTGACCAATTTAGCTCATATTCGAACTTGTTAATTGTATTTGCATGAACTACTTGCTTATAAAATTTCATAAACGGTTCGCAATTTATGGTCGAACAAAGATACATACAAAAACCGATCTGCCCCAGTAGACTTTGCTTAGCTCGGTCAACAAGATCAATCATCATCGTAGTATAAAACGCTTTGACTCAGTCTTAGTCATAACATAAATAAACGTGTTATTAGGTACAGAGGATCTGATATGATGTACAACGTGTTGTTTTGCATTTACGCCTTTACTGAGGTTGATTATATATTCTTTTATATACCTTTTACTATGGTGCCAACCATGAAATTAAGAGAAGAAAAAAACAGCTTTTCCATACATTTTGTCTTTGCATGAACTTTTTGCATGGAACAGCTGTTTTTTTTTGTCATTTCAGTGCCCCATAGTAAAAGTTGTTCATTACGATGAGTATATCAACCTCTGTAAATTTGGCGGGAATGCAAAACAACAGGTTGTTGTATATTGTATTTAACATACCTACTTATTATCATGCATCATATGTAGTTTATTATCAACATCATCATCAGCTTGTTTCGGTCCTTCGACGCTTCCTCTCCTTGTGTCATTTTGTGACTTTAATTTGAACACCGTTTTAACATTTGTCTTTTAGTATCTACACGTACTTTATAAATATTTTTGTATTTTAGGTAGGTTTGGTGCAGCAGCCCAACTCGCACTTGAACAGTTTTAATTATGATAGAGCAAAATATAAACAAATATTAATAAATCCTTTAAAAAAGCCTTTGTATACGCCAACATTTTTAGCTTTTTTTTTAATTTAGGTCATAAAGTTTATTAAAATACTAAGTAATAACCCAAATTAATTAATATTTACGTACACCATCTACCAACCACACCATCACTTAACAACACGTGGGCTATGGTTAAACACCTAGCTTGGTTAGTGCGAGATGAATGGGCATTACGACTGGTCACTCAAAGCTTTCACAGATATCATAATATTCACCCGCAATCTGGGGAAAAAAAAACAATGCATACTTGCAACACTGACCGGTTTTTGGCCGTTTTGTGATCCAAGTTGTAAACAAATAGAACATTTACGATATTTTGTAATAGGAATGAAATTAACTGTGAAAATGTATTCCATTGGGACTTTTCGGGTTATTGGAGCTGTTTTTACACCCATAAACTAACTAGCCCCATACTAAGCAAAGCTTGTATTATGGAAACCAGCACCCTTATCATGGACGTTCGCGATTCTGATTGCGATAGCATGCCATCCCGCTCGTACGAACTTACTTGCGCCATGCGCCCTCCCGCTCGCGCACGCTCGCAATCAGAATCACGAACGTCCATGATAAGGGTCCTGATAGCTGATAGAATACTTATATACATATTTTTTTCGTAAATACATACTTTTAATACGAGTACATTCTACACCCAGACACGGAACAAACATCTATGTTCGTCACATATTTTTTTGTCCTCGGTGGGGATGTGTGCGTACTCCTGGCGGAAAAGTATCGAAAATCTAATTTTGGTTATGGCAAATAATTAGATCATGACGTCGTGTAAATGTTTGTGGTAATTTGAAATTTGTTCATCCAGCCATTTTTGAGATATCTGCAAAATAGAGATTCCGCCAGGGGAACGTTCCCCCAGCGGCACTTTTTTCTAAAGAAAGGACTTTCGAGAAAAAAAAGTATGCCACGAATTAGATCATATTTGTTCGTAAATGTTTGTGCTAGAATGGAATTTGTTTGTCATAAGACCTCCGAGATATTCAAGTTTTTGATGGGGGAACGTTTGCGCATTTGCTGGATTTCGTAAACGGTTAGGCGCACAGTTATGATTTTATTTGCACACATTGCTATGAATTTGTTTATAATGTTAGTGCAAACAGAATCCGAAAAAACAACACCGTTTGGAAGAAAAAAAAATATTCGTAAAACAAGGTTTATAGGTTCTAGTACTTAGAATATATGTCCTAGAGTCTACATTTCAATGTCAATATATGCCTTACAATTGCTTACAACGTCACGCCAAGTATCATTTGTGTGATGTAAGTAATTAACGAGTTATTATGAGTTAAGTGAAAAAAAACACGACTAAATCATGACAGTTTTCGCCATTGAATTGCACGAGTTCCTTATGTACTGACAACCTAAAAGTAACGCAATAATTAGATCATTCTTTCAATTATCTACCTGCCAAATTTTAGCTCGATGCACTTGATAATTAAAGAGATATTAATCTAAACCTAACAAGACTTCAAATGGTCGATAAACCGGCCAAGTATCAAAGGTCACCAAAAAGCGGCCGCGTAGTATATAGTGCTAGCCTTCTAAAATTGGTGGCATTGTACCTTTATCGGGGTGGTACATGTTCGTAAAAAATCGTTTACTTGGTTTCTTATGCACGTATTTTTTTTCATACTATAAGAATAAAACAAGTTTGAGTAAGTATTTTTGTGTAAGTCCCCGACAACGTTTGCTAAACGCGCTACACATTATGTTAACTTAGCTCAGCTCAACTGTTCCATACAAAAAGTTCATTGACCTTGGACAAAATGGATGGAACAGCTGTTTTATTTTCCGCGATTTCAGGGTTGGCCCGACAGTAAAAGTTGTTCATAATGATGAGTACATACGTAACCTTCAGTATTGTTGAACCTTTTTGTTACAGATTGTATAATAGACAGACTGATGACCTAATCAGTTTATCTAGTATAAGAAAATTAGCTTTACATGGCAGTGTGTCATGTTAGTTTTTTCTAGTTGAATTTATTATTATTTTAATCATTTAATACAATGTTTATGCATGAACTGCCAAACCGCCTGCCAAGCGTGGGAATTATGGCAACACCCCTCTATTAAGGGGGAGGCCTTCGTCCAGCAGTGGACGTCTTATGGCTGACGTCGACACAGTGGCTGCTTCGATTATGCGTGAACATTATAATTAGGAAAGCTAGATAATAATTTGTTACAGCTGCTTTTATAAATTAGTCAATTATTGAAACTGATCTGTGATTGTATAAGTACATAATATAAGTAGGTTTAAAAATAAACAACTGATTATTATTTTTATAATTCTAGTTTTTTTAAATCTGTTTTAGTTCTAGTATAGTGCCCGGCAAACATCTTGAGCCTAAAGCGACGTAGTGGGGGTAAGTTTGCGCATGTACACTTCTGGACATATTAATGGTCAATGTGGACGTCGACATTTTTTAATACTTACCGTCTTGTGCATAAAGCACTAAAAAGTATTTCAAATCTATTTTAGTCATAAGTGTTTTGTCTTCTTTCTTCAAACTCAATTCATAATTCGAAAGAAATTGATAAAACTCTTTTTAACTAAAATAGGTTTGAAATACGTTTTAGTGTTATGTGCTTAAGACGGTTAGTTTATTTAAATAAAAACCCAAAAAATATATATTATTTTACTATTTAAAAAGAACTTACAACCTTCGAGTTAAATAGCCGTGCGTTTATGTTTTGTTTTGACACTGATGACGTTTTTGTTTGCATCTGCGGTCTTTTTTATCCTTATTCTTGCTTCACATAAAGTACACATCATACACCAATTTTCTCGCTTGTCTCTTTAGAACTATTACTTTTGCGCGGCATTGTCCAAAAATTGTTTGGTAATATAAAACAAATTAGTAATAACAAAAATACAAACAAACAGAAATACAACAAAACAATTACAACATTTGAAGAAAAAAACAATATAAATAAAATAGCAAAACGCAAGTGTTAGATGCTAGCGGGACGCGGGCGGAACGCGGGGCCGTGGCACTGCTTCCGGCCGGTTGATCGCGTGGACGCGTGGCGTCGGAACTCCCCTCGCACACCCTTCGATCCGGCAAAGAGACCGTAAAATCATTACTGCGCAGCCAAGGTTGGCTCAAGTTGTTTGCCGGCTACTATACAACCCTAGAATATTTGATGATATTTGAGCGATGGCGTTGTCAATATTTCGCTCCGATGTTTCGATTAGTTGAGCTGTGGGAAAAATTTGAAGTACCTAATGCAATCTTGACTCTCGTTCAGGAAGTTAATGACACAAAATAAAATGCTAAGGTCGTCTCGCGCTCTTGCCTCCGTATTCTAAACCCAATCGGAAAGGTTTTGTTTCAGAAACCACTCACTATCTGTCTCTGTCATTCTTCATGCTTAAGACAGATAGATATGGCGAGATAAAATTTTCGAATCGAATCCAATTCGTATGGGTTACAAGGAAACAAATACCATACGTTTTAGTTATTTATCAATTCAAAAGAAATATGTAAATAAACAAACAAATTCTATTGATTATAAACTAAACCGTCGTTGTTTTTTGTCACTCGATCATGATTGTGTGCTCACATGTACAAAAGCATCGGTACAACTCTATCGATTTTAGAAGGCTAGCACTATATACCGCGCGGCCGCTTTTTGGTGACCTTTGATACTTGGCCGGTTTATCGACCATTTGAAGTCTTGTTAGGTTTAGATTAATATCTCTTTAATTATCGAGTTCATCGAGCTCAAATTTGGCAGGTAGATAATTGAAAGAATGATCTAATTATTGCGTTACTTTTAGGTTGTCAGTACATAAGGAACTCGTGCAATTCAATGGCGAAAACTGTCATGATTTAGTCGTGTTTTTTTCACTTAACTCATAATAACTCGTTAATTACTTACATCACACAAATGATACTTGGCGTGACGTTGTAAGCAGTTGTAAGGCATATATTGACATTGAAATGTAGACTCTAGGACATATATTTTAAGTACTAGAACCTAAAAACCTTGTTTTACGAATATATTTATTTCTTCCAAACGGTGTTGTTTTTTCGGATTCTGTTTGCACTAACATTATAAACAAATTCATAGCAATATGTGCAAATAAAATCATAACTGTGCGCCTAACCGTTTACGAAATCTAGCAAATGCGCAAACGTTCCCCCAGCAAAAACTTGAATATCTCGGAGGTCTTATGACAAACAAATTCCATTCTAGCACAAACATTTACGAACAAATATGATCTAATTCGTGGCATACTTTTTTTTCTCGAAAGTCCTTTCTTTAGAAAAAAGTGCCGCTGGGGGAACGTACCCCTGGCGGAATCTCTATTTTTCAAATATCTCAAAAATGGCTGGATGAACAAATTTCAAATTAACACAAACATTTACACGACGTCATGATCTAATTATTTGCCATAACCAAAATTAGATTTTCGATACTTTTCCGCCAGGAGTACGCACACGGTGGGGATCGAACCCCCCCGCCCTACAGCTCTGAAGGCAGACATACCAACCAACCGAGCACATAATATTGCTAATATTGATAGCAATTTTTCAAGTCTTGCGCAACGTGTGGTCCGCTCATCGCATCGTTGTTGCACACTGACCGTAAAAACCAATGATTTCTATGTATGTCTATGGTGAAATCGTAGCACTTTCTATTTAGAGGTTCGGCTGCATTCAGAGTTAAATGCTCAATGCATTCAGTTGGCATTCAGTCTCGTGTTCGGTGCCTTCCCTCTATGCCATGTAGGATACTTCTATTGTGGGCAATTTCGTCTCTTCTCGTCATCAGCCATATAACGTCCACTGCTGGATGAACGCCTCCCGCTTAATTTTTGATAATAATATACATTTTCGGTCTCACGCCTACCCCAAGAGTTTAGTGACTTACTCCACCATTTGCACAATGTACATAATAAATTTCAAACAAATTAAATTAAATTAAAATACTTATAAATGTCAAATAACTTTTATTTTAGTTAAACAAAGAAATGTATAATAATATGTATTACATATTATAATGAATAAAATTATCTCTTATAAACAGACGTAGTCTCGTCTATCGCGAAAACAGCCACCAAAATCCCATTGGAGCCGCAATATGGCAAACAAAAACATGAATACAGACGGCCCAATCAAAACACAATAACAAGCAAAATAACTTACGAAAAATGTAGTAGCTAAATTGCAGTAGATATACAAGCATGCCTATAAATAAGAGAGAACACTATGCAACTGTAACAAATGCAGGTAAACCACAATTGACTCTTGGTAAATGATATAGCTTTTCTTTTTCGAAACAAGGCTTGTTCTTTTCATCATGTTTCAGAATATGACATTAATTTTAACCAACATTGGACCACTGCATTGCACTTTTTTTTGCTTTATAAAAATTAACATTAAAGAGAAAAAACAATTCTTAAGACGTCAATTTACAACAGGCGCTACTCTAACAGTTCAAGCTCAGATTAACTTTAAATTAATCATAAAATATATCACAGCGATTTCCATTAGCCCAACAAATACTCAAGTTCCGAGATCTAAAGAGTCCTCGTAAGAAAAGAAACAGCGGCAGCTTTATAAATACATAAATATATTACTATAATTTATGTGGTATGAATATCAGTCATTACAGTTTAAAAACTCATCTAAATGACAAAAGAGTGATCTTTATTTTAAAGATATCGTCATTACATAGAGTTGAATGAATATACAAGTAATCGTATGATAGAGGCGGTCAATGCTGGAGTTAGTGATGGGATGTGTGAGTGAGTGGGCTGCGGTCTCAACGCCCTTTATGTAGACAGGGCGAGCTGCAGCGCCTCCTTGTGTTCGTTGCTCAGGAGCATTAGGCACGAATTGAATAGTTCTGCATTGCCCTGGAAAGACAATTGGAATATGATGAACATAATCTACAGGATTATGGCAACACCTCTATTGGGAGGTCTTCGTCCAGCAGTGGACGGCTTCTGGCTGACGACGAACGTAATCTACAGAGATAGTCGAAGCTCTTAAGGTAGGGGCGAAAAAAAAACAATGGAAATGTGATCTACACGGAAAGGCTGTGGTATGTAACCTCCAATAGCAGCATTCAACGGGACAAAAAAAAATTACACCATGTTGTGTCATTGTGTGTGTATTTTATTTACTACGCTGTCCCTTGGTGATGATGATGAATCTTTTCAGAATTTCAGCTGTTAAATGACCAGCTCAAACATTTAATCGTGATAAGACTCGATTACATAGGATTACAAATTGGACCTGGGTAAGGGTATGTCCTAAAACTGCATTCAGAATCACCGTAGGATCCTCTAATTTAACGATGGTGAGCATTCTGCAATCCTAAAGCCAAGCATGGGGGATTAAGGTAACCCCCCCTGTTAAAGGGGAGGCTTTAGTCTAGCAGTAAACTTCTGGCTGATGGTGACTTGACCAACTTGTCAAATGATAAGCGCAATGTCGTCAGTGTTGCCTCTCGATGAGTTTCGTTTCGCTAGACGTGATATTTACCTGTATCTGCCGCACAAGCGCTACCATCTGCGCGTACACTGGGTTGTCCTCGGGCACGGCGTCCTTCAGGAATGCCTCGGCGAGGGTGGCTATGACTCGCTGCGGAGCGTCGGCTGTGGCCAACGCTGTGTGGCCGCTCTCCACAAGCTCACATAGCAGGGAGTAAACGTGGGGAGCTTCTTCTCTGTCTTCGATCACTGGCAACCATGTCAACCTGTTGAAATAACGGCTCGGTTAGCATCACTAGTTGGCATTGTATGTTCGCCGCACCAAAGTTGTGTCATGTTATTTAGTAACCGCGCGGAAGCTCGGCAACGCTAAAATGTGTAATTTTTAATGCAGCATGCATGACACCTATTTGACAGTACAGTGCTCAAAGATAAACGTAATAATCTTATTCATATAACGTTTGTAACCAACTTTAAATTGTTTTATAATGACAAAATATAAATTATAGCCATAGAAAATAAAAGCGATAATGGAATGTTAAAGCACTCACTTGAGAAAAATGCAAGTATGTATGAGAAGATGCATGTGTGTATGTATCAAATGAAGAATTCGACGGGAAAAAATTAAGCTTTTTATTGAAGCAGTCCAAAAAACAAGTCATTAAAGTTTCTTGCAATCAAAAAACGCAGGAAGGAGGCAAGTGCGGGTCGACGACCGGACACCGGTGCGCCGTAAGCATTTATATTGAATCAACTGATGAGATAACGCCGGTCCGTGTCCGGTCACGTTCTCATTCCGCCCATGCCCACTATCTGCTTTGTCTATTTAGCATGAAAAATATACAGGCATAAAATTAAATAATGAATTCCTATTTCAATGATTTAAAGGCAAATAAGCTGCAACGAAAGCACTAACATGCTACAGGAGAATCGACTGACCAATGCCTTATAATTTCGTCCCTATTAATCTGCGAGTGATTATATTTGATAATCTTGGTGACGGCGGATATAGCGTTTTCTGTGGCGTTGATGTTCTCTACGGAGCGCGACTCTGGCTCGGCGATCAAGGCCGCGAGGAGCGGGAGTGCGCGAGCGCAGGCCGCCGCGAACTGCTCGCCGCCGAACTGCGCAAGTACGCCGCAACCGTAGGCCGCCGCTTGCCGAACCTCCGCCTCGCCCGATTGCAGCCCGCTCAGCATCGGCTCCAGGAATATGTCTTGGTATTTAATGCAAGCCGGACCTGTGAAATATTTTACAGTGCAATAAAAACCATGCAGTATCACTACAATACGATTATACTATCTAGTTAGTCTCTAGTATCTAGTATTCTAGTTTGTGTTGTCACAATGAAAAGTTAAGTGTAAATAAATTCTTTCTCACCGTCATGTAAATAGATTTCCACTAAATTTTTAACTAAACCACAATGAATCCTTCTTGCATATAAATCACATAAAAAAAGATCACATTAATTCCATTACTAGAGCTATGATGTCACTTACAGACGAGAAGACTCAAATTTAGAACTAACGAGATTTCTGCAGATTGTGTGGATATGGAATTCAGCCGCAGTCTGTGTTTCTCGAAAAGTATAATATATTGTATATGCCTTAAAATTCAGAGTGAACAGGTTACCCCATCTCTCCTGCTACACTGAACTAGGTATCAGTCAAAATGAGTTCAAAGACAAATCGAATAATAACCAATAATAAGCTTTTAAAAAAAAAGACTTAAATTTTGACTACCTGCATGACATCTTCATATTTTATTCTCCAGTTATTTTGATTTAAAAACCAAACTACTGAACCGATTTCGTTAAAATTTATATGGGACCCGTACATACAAAAAAATATGTAGTGTATGTATGAACCTCCTTCGGTTGAAAAAAGAGAAGCTTTTGCCTCATTCGGCTCAATGTCAATGATTATGCGCGTACCTCCGAACTCGATGACGTCGTCAAAGATGCAGATGGCCCACTGGCGGTCGGCGTAGGGCCGTCCCGGCGCCAGCAGCTGCACCAGGTGCGGCAGCAAGCTGTCCAGGTGCGGGTAGAAGGCCTCGCGGTACGCGGACATGAGCGCGTGCAGCACGTCAGCCACGCGCGACAGCCCGTACACGTCGTCGTTGTCCTCGTCCGCCAACTGCTCCTCTACCACCTGGGTGGGCAGATAGCTATGTTATGTGTATGGCTGCTCCGAATTCACGCTTCAACATTGTCAACAGGAATGGGAGCCCAGTCAGCTCAAGACACACATGATTTACGCAGTTTATACTTTCTCGCTAATGTTATAAAATATGGGAAAGGTTACTATTAGTCCTTTACTATTTTACAACGCAACATATTAACAGAACGGTTTAATTTCTTTTGTAGATAGTTGCGAGAGATGAGAGTGACAAAATAATTAGGAAATAATTGTTTCAAAGGGTACCGAGCGGGAGAGACCGCAAGGCGCACAGCTAGTGCAGAATACGACCTAGTAGCACTTGGTCCAATACGCATTGCGTAAACACGCATTTCGTCAAGTACGCAGATAGTCCAAGTACATGCGAGAAAATAAACAACTGTTTAATAAAATAACATACAACAATGTCCCCATAATGCTCGAGGTCAAAAATAGGCCTAGGCTGAGGTCAAAAATAGGCCTAGGCTGTCCTGCACAGGGCAAATTACCGATGAATATTAAAGAGTATTTTTTTGTTACTAATATCCTTGCAAATCAAACTATTAGTAGATTGTTTACCAAGGGAGGAAACAACTATTTTTAAGGCGACAGTGTTTCTTTGAATCCAGAGCGTAGCAAAGGATTCTAAAGTAGAATCCTGAGCGCAGCAAGGGATTCAAAGTCCTCGAGCTTAAAAATAGTGTCGAACCCGAGGTGGACACTGCTTTTTACCACCCTCTATGAGAAAATAAGTAAGTGCAGCTTATGAATAAGAATAGTACCTACGTTTATTTCATTCTCACTACTCACTTCTCACTTTTGTGATTGGAATTTTTACTGACAATATCCACATTATATCAATTCAAAATTCAAATCACCGCCCGGAGGGAGGAAAAAAGCTCATTTCTGCCCTGTTTGCGAGGAACAAAGTAGGTCTTTTGGAATAGATGTAATAAAAAATATATTTGTCAACAAGGCCTAAATGCTAGGTGATCGGTCTTACTACAGTATTTACCTCGTCATAGTCCTCATCGGCGCGCTTCTGCCTGCGCTGGGTGGCGCGCTCGAAGTGCTCCGTGAGCAGCTTGTTCAGGATGCGGAGCACCTCGCCCATCGTCTCGTCGGAGAGACACCCAGCGCCCAGGAGCTCAATGCACTGAACAGAGAAAATACGATTGTAAGGTGGGGTATGCAAATAAAAGTCGCCAGTGATTGCACTTGTACTGGAGAGATGAGTATAGTTTTATTTACTAGTCTGTAATCTGAACTCATGGTTTTCCATTCTTCTTCTAGGCAAGATAGTGGAGAGCTTATTTCTTGCATTTAAGGCAAGGATTTGTCGTAATATACGGTGGTGAAGTCTTTCTCGACATTAATGGCTACAGAGGTGTTGGGTTCACAATTTGTTCCAGCACAAGCTTACTACCATGTTCCACAACTAGGAAGATACACAGTATTTCTGGTGTAAACTTAAAAATTAAAAGATAGTGGTGTCCATTTCATTAAACAATTTTCTGGAAAGCTTATTTCTTGCATTTAAGGCAAGGATTTGTCGTAATATACGGTGGTGAAGTCTTTCTCGACGTTAATGGCTACAGAGGTGTTGGGTTCACAATTTGTTCCAGCACAAGCTTACTACCATGTTCCACAACTAGGAAGATACACAGTATTTCTGGTGTAAACTTAAAAATTAAGTTTTATTCATTGTATGTGTCTCATCCATGGAGGATGGATGAGGACGTTGCGATGAGCGACCTGCAGCCGTAGATCCTATTTTGCGGGCGGTGTGTGACGTCATACTTATTTGCTCAGTCTGCTAACGTCCGCCACGCGTAACGGTCATTCAAACTTACATATTAGGCGTACGATTTTTAATGTTTATACCCAGTAACAGTAAAAATTAAATAAGTTGCTGTTTCTTTATGTAAATATGACTGAAGGAAATATTCATCATCAGTCATGATTGGCATTTAATTTGATTCGTAAATAATTTTATTTCTATATTTGGTGATTCGTTCCATAAAATTTAAAAACGCGACATCTAGCGTGATATTAAAACTAGATGGCAGTACAATTTGCCACTCCTCCCGCAAACCTACACCTCCCCGCACAGTCACGCGTCTTTCTAAGGAAAAATCCTTTGATCACATCTCTGCTTCTATTACTCTGTAGTCTCATTGTAACATGCCTGTTTTTTTGTTATTGTTGTAAGACAGGCCAACTCTCTCAATGATTTAAAAGCGAATTACAAAATAAATAAAGTACCACAGACGATCATTGGAAATCAAACATTTATAGTGAATCCCTATGATGGACTTAAAGAAGAAAAGTCAGTAGAAACCATGCATAAAATATGTTACTCACCTTAGCCAAACTGTTGAGCAACTCGACCTGCACGTCTTGTTCCGGCTCGGAGTCGATTGCCTTCAACAGCTCCGGCAGTATGTACGCCCACATCCCCTGAATGTACTGCGGGCCCCTGATGCGCGCGCACTCGAGCAGGTAAGGCAGCGACTCGGCCGCGGCCGTGCGCACGTTGTCGTGGAAGTAGAACTTGAGCATGGGGACCATTAGCTTGACCACGTCTTCGGCGTACTCGGCGAAGGCCTCCTTCAGTTCGCGCGCGTAGCAAACGAGCATGTCGCAAGCGGAGGCTTTGTCTTCCAGACCTGGGAATGGCGATAGATGAAATTAATTTAGTAATTTTCAAGTTAGAAACGTAATGTTGGAATAGTGAGATCAAATTGTTTCCAAATGCGTACACCCAAGTCCAACATGGATGATGAGGGTGCTAAAATTTGGTGTTTCTATAGTAAGGTTTGGTTTACAGAATCTATAGATATAAATACTGCTAAAAAGTAAAACCTTACAGATAACATTATTATCCAAGCAATACCTTTATTTGGGACATGAAAACTTTACAGTGCACTTTACTTCACATTCTTTTGTGTGTCGGTCATAAAAGAAAAAAATCTCTTAGTGACTAGAGCATAAATTATACTTTTGTTTGCCAGTAAGGTACATTATCAGTGACAAATGTGTAGGCTGCATTCTCGAGACCAGCAACGACAGTGCAGAGGCAATATTAGAGTGGTAATCAATTATCCATCAATTTTTATGTAACCAAGCTATGGCAGGAAGTTTTTATATTCAGCCACTATTCAGCTGTCATCACTCCACTGAGGTTGAAATTAAATAAATATTGGTGAACATACACACAGCGCCATCTAGACCCACCATGCAGGAGTCCCACGCTAAGCAAAGCTTGTACTATGGGAACCAGATAACTAATACAATACTAGTACACTTTTTTTTAAATACTTCATATTTCACATAAGACTCACCAGCAGTCTTGATGCCGAAGTTCTGCTGTTCACCGAGCGTGACGAAGTGCCAGTCGAGGTCTCCCTCGATAGTCTCGAGGTCGTCGTTGTCAAGTAGCGCCACCTCGGGCTTCATGGCGGCCGTGCGCATCACTGGCTCCATCACCATGGGCAAGTACTGGGCGAACTTCTTGCCTGGAGAGACAAAAATGTATTACTGACATTATTCAATTTATTGAAATAGCTCGAGCTTCATTCCGAAACAATCAAGAAGTTCTATGAAGTCCACCATTAAATTAAGAACCACGCTCCTCGAATTCTACATCTGCTACCATATAAGTGTAATGAGCGATTTTCTCACAGGCAATAAAAAAAAAAGGTGAAGCTCATTGTATAATAGATGGCTCTGACTTTGCGCAGACCAGACGTGCCAGTCAATGTCAAGTTTTTTATTTTATTTCTTATGCCACCAATCAAAAATAGTATGGCACGTTTAGTCTATGCTATGTGTCGAGTTGAAGGAAACTTTTTTTAAATTTGAAAATCTCTCATTGGGGAGGTTTCCACTCGGAAACAACACTATTATCTCTGTTATTTTTGATACAGAAGACAGAAATGGTGAGAGTAGTTTTCGAATCGAATCCGATTGGTTTTAGATTAGAATACGGAGGCAGGCCTGTTGTACTTTAAGCAGCGTTCTACTTACCCATGATTCTGCAAATGCGCGACCAGGCGGAGATAAGGTACGAGGTCTGCGGATCGTCAGCCGGCAGCTGATCGCCTTCGGTGTGCGTCTTTAGCAATAAGTCCATCACTTCAGAAGCATCCGACATGAACTTCTCTTCGCCCACCGCCAGACCTGAAATAATCTTTCATGGTAGAATAAATCTGAGGAAATCATTTTATGACCAGTCCATTTCATTTGCTTAAATCTCAAAGTCCGTGCGCGTCATCACCGGCACTCCTGCACTTGAAATATTACTCTACACATTCAAGCGCCTGTTAATAAGATTCCGATGTATGCGCTGCAATTCATGTTGCGCGTCTAACTTTATGGTTATGATTCAGAATGATCCTTTTATACTTGGGGTCTCATTTTTGAATCTTACGCAAGTGTTGCGCATGCGAGCAGCGCCGATCTTCGAAGGATATTGTTTGAAATAATGTTGAATATCGTTCAAAAGTCGGCTCCGCTCGCATGCGCAACTTTGCGTACGATTCAAAAATACGCCCGCACGCTAGCGTCGTCGCACGTAACTAAGCATACGTGATAGAGAGAGAGCGGTATATCTAGGAGAATATAGCGAGCAGTATCCAGCGCTGTGCGAGTTGAATTGCTTTTTTATTGCCTAGTAGATAGAGTCCTTATTTATTTAAATTCCTTTACACAGTGAACTTTTTGTACGTATTACAATTATTAATCCAGTGGCACAGGGCACGGCAATGCAATTATACAGTGGAGACAAAAGGCTAACATACAAAATACAAATCAACTTGTTTAAAGCTTACCAATAAGACTGACACACTCGATGGTCTTTCCACGGAGCAGTTTCAGCTCTTCAGTATTTGCGTTTGCAATGATGTACTTCAGACAAGGCATGAGTCTGTCATAGTATGTTGTGAAGTCTTTCTCGACCGTGTCGGCTACAGAGGCGATTGTGGTCACAATCTGTTCCAGTACAAGCTTGGTGCCACGTTCCACCAACTAGGAAAATGACATTTATTATGTAATTACATTATTGTGTAAATAAAACTAATTTAATTTAATACTTGTCTATTTAGTCATGGTTGCAATGTTTGTGAACTGAGATCCCTGCCAGACTATAGTAGAAAGGCAGGGAGCAAATGCCACATGTTTATTCTCCCAATGCTATGGAAGTGATGTACTCAATAAATAAAGTATACCACTAACGAACATTGGAAATTGTATCTTTGTAGCACAAAACCCACACAAAATTGGACCCGGGTATGTCCTAAAACTGCATCCAGATCCACCGGAGGACGGGCAGCAGCATCCTCTTGGTTAACGGTGGTGAGCATTCTGCATTCCCCAAGCCGCCAGCCAAGCCTGGAGATTACGCAACCTCTCTATTTAGGGGGAAGCCTTCGTCCAGCAGTGGATGTCTATTGGCTGTTGATGACTCATACATAATACACACATATAATAGACTATCAGGGTGCATAAAAACCAACTTGAACGAACTTTTATGAACTTTTTTGATTTAACGCTGTCTATCGCTATTATCAGTAAAAGTAGATTGATGGTAGTTAAGACTATTCTTGGGGGAAAAAATTGTGAAAGATTACCTCTTTGAACTTGGTGGTCAATATCACCTCCAGCTTGATCATGATAGGATCGAGGTATAGAGTGAGGATGGGCTTGGGGCAGTCTTCGCTGAAGTTGACGAGGGCAGCCGCCGCGTGCGCCTGGACGCGCGGGTTCGCGTTATCATCCAACACTAGCAGTAGCCCGGGGACCACTTTGTCGTGGAACTTCTTCTCGAAGATCGGCGCGAAGTCTGTTGACATTTGCCCGACAGCGTTGCATGCTGCGTAGCGTACGCGAGGGTGCTAGAAAAACAACCGTCGTGAGTTGAATTTAACCTATAAACAGCTTTAGTAGAAAATTAGGCCTTATTACGGAAGTCTGTCACTAGGTGTAGTGTCATTCCGCTCGCGTCAACGCTTACAGCTTGCGCGTGAGTCGGCTGATATGATGGCGGGATACACTTCCGTACTATGGTCATTGGTTAGCGGAGGAACTTTTTTAATATGTAGACATTGCAAAGTTTGGAAAGAATAGGCTAGATGACTGTTTTTTTTTAATTGTCGTATTAAAATGTGGCCCATAAATATAGCTGATTAATGAAAACAAAATGAAAATCTGATCAAAAATAAGCAAATTATAAGCATTTTAATATCATGCTAGACAGAGGCGAAACAGCAAATCGTGACGTCACTTCTCAGTACGCCATATAAATTATATTCTGACAAGTAAGGCGTGACGTCATTTTTTGTTTTGTGGGAAAGGGACAGAGTTGTCTCTAACAAAAACTTTAAACGCTCATATATCAGAACATTATTAACCGATTTAAATTATTTTTTCAATAAACATACTATATTTACTTAAATTCTTCATCAAAGCCAACAATTTAAACATCAGTCATCTACCCTATTCACATGGATATTACATAAATTATGTTTTCTCCACAAGAGTGCAACTAGCACTAGGCCGGTTTTTTCTGTAATATCTTAATATGCTTTAAGGCTTTTTGATTTTAAGGCGATATGCTTTTATGACATATGTATTACACCAAAGACAATTTGCAAGCATTTTCCTTTATAGGTATTTTACTTTGTAGGCAGTCTGACCATAAAGGAACAAAATGAATTCGCAAAGAAATAGAAGTTTCAAGAGGCAGAACATGCAATACTCAATGAAGCATGTTGAGAATGTAAAAGCATATTACTCACAGGGTCAGTCAGATAGTTGAGTACAGCTGTCACAACTTGGTCGAGCATCTGTTCCATCTGCTTGTGGCAGCCTTCTCCGGCTGAGGACACGGCCATCAGCGCAGCGTGGCGACGTTTCCAGTTCTCAGACTGCAGCATCTCGGGGACTTGCCCCACTATCAGACCCAACATGATCTTCCCTCCTAGGCCACAGCACATGCGGTCTAGAGCAGATTCCGCTGCTACATAATTCCTGCAAAGATATTGGAATTAGCAAAGCTAGTTTTTTTTTCTTTTAATATTATTTGGCTCCTGAAATAAAATGGCGAATAACTGTTACCAAGGGACTGACACCCAAGTCCAAGCAGGATGATAAGGGTGCTAATAATCTTGGTGTTTCTATTGTAAAGTTCTGTTTGGCAGTATTGAAAGCAATAATGCCTGAGAAAAGAACCTTACTAACCCTTTATGCTCTTAAGGTAAAAAAAATTAACTCTCACTTCTCTAGAAAGCGCCCGATCGGCGTCAATTGCCACTACTGTAGCTTAAAAACATTCGATTAACAACACGTAAGCCAAATTCGGGCTAGTGTGAATTTTTTAGATTTAACATAGACTAGAACATCAACAGGTTAAAAGAATCATGGTTGTACATTGCAGTTGTATGATTATTTACCTGTGACGCAACATAACACAAACTATTCACAAGATAGATATATACAAACAATTTTATAACAGTACTCGAACACCTTGAGTTTCGCTGTACTATAATTTGCCTGCAGTTTTAATTGTGAGGCATGTATATCTTGTTGTAAATTCCAATAGATTGTTACAGACTCCTTCCATGTCATAGCTGTAGCTTCGAATACCAATAGAGTGATATGGAAACTGACTGTTCGTTGTCGTCGTCGGCGGCGTCGTCCTGCAGCGCCCACTCGGGCTCCTCGTCCAGTTCGCACATCATCTCGAGCACGAGCGGCGTGAGGTGGCGGATCGCGTTCGGCACCTGCTTGCGGACCATGGCCGGCGCGGTCTCGCACAGCGTCACCATCGTCTCCAGCGCGAGCTGGCGCCAGTTGTCGTCGGCGTCGGTGTCGCCCACCACCTGATGGTAATCACCTTTATATTAACACTTCACTTTCCGCCTATTGTATGTTGTGTGTTTGTCTCAACTACTGATCTAAGTCACTTTATAGGTTTGGCTAGCATCTCGCCTGAAGATAAGCCAAGATGCAGTCTACGATGGAGCCAGCTTGCCTAGAAGACACCCAGATTGTAACTATCGGGAAACACCCACTCAGGCATTCCACTGTTTAGCAGTTCGAACAATGAAAGTGGAATCAAACCGTTTTGTACGAGTTTTCGGTGTCGCTTTTTCGTGGTCCTGGCCGTCCGATAGATGAATGGGCAGGGAGGGATAAGATCATGCAAATCCAATACAATACGTTTATTGATAACACCTTTAAATGTTATTATGTTAAATCCGAAATGTATTCCCAATTGAATAGGATCCCCATGTATGTTTTCTAAGCCCCATCGAATAGGATTCGAGTCGAAAACTATTCTCACGACCTTCATTTTCTGCATTAAGAATGACAGAGACAGATAGAGTAGTTTCCGAGTGGAAACCTTTCAAATTGTGTTTAGAATACCATAGCAGGTAACTTATATGAAGGATCGTATATCATATTATTTAGGTGAGTCGAATCTATAGCAATAGGTATTAGTGAATTAATAGTGGCGAGTGGTGACCTAGTAAACAGGTTCTTTCTAGGTAAGCATGCTCCATTCTAGACCGCGTTTTTACTTAAATGGTTAACATCAAGCAGAATGAGGTCAAACGCAAACCTATTTTGCGCGCTGTTAGAGCCTGAGAACCGTGAGAGTCGTAAGCGACCGACATACCAGTAAATCGGTTCACTGTTATTGGATTCTTAGCAGTTCAGAATCTTGTGATCCGAACAGCATTGTAAAGTTCAATATTAGAAATATTGAAACCCGATACTAATACACCATGTCTAGCTTCGACTCTCGACTCGAAACCTCTCGATGTTTGAGAGAGCCGCGTTTCTGATTCGGAACATACTAACGATACGTTACCGAAACCACGCACAGCAACAGACTGTAAGTACGGAACTTTTCGTTCGATTCAAATTTCTCAGCAAAACATTACGTAGAATAGTAGCATCAGATCAGGGTAGTTGAGCACTGTCATGGAATACTTTTTCCACAGACTTCAAAAAAAGGAGGTTCTCAATTTCGAATTTTTTTTTTTTGTTGTTTGTATGTTACGCGATTACTCCGCCAATTATGATGTGAATGATTCTTTTTTTTTTTGGTAGGTAATACTTCAGAGGTGGTCTCATATCAATTTTATTGAAATCGGTTCAGTAATTTGGTTTTTAAATCCAAATTACTAGAAAATATGAAGATGTCAGCTAGGTATTCGAAGTAGAAGTCGGTTATATTTTTTTTAAAGCGTATTATTACATGAAAATTATTGTTATTAAGTTGGCCTCGAGTTACATCAGACCCTCAAAGCTTTATCTCGACATAGCGATAAGTCTACGAATAAAGGCTATGCTTATCAGTTCAAAAATAGAACAGAAATACTCTACCAGAGCAATATGTATAAAAGTGTAATCATTCAACGTTAAAAGAGTACAAAATGCAAAATCACTTTCACTTACCTTTACACAGACTTGGAAGATGGTCTCAAGCTGTAGTCGCAGGAATTTCGGTGTGGTCTCGGCCAACTCAATGAGCACTTTCAAGGAGGAATCGTCGTCGCTCTTTTCAACAGATTGGACCACCACCTGCGTAAACAACATCACGTGTTCTTAGTGCCTAGTTGCTGGTATAACATTTTGAAGATATCGAGGTTATTCATAAAAAGCCTTCGACAGTAACGAACGAATACGACTATCGATACGAATAGAACGACGATATCGAAACAGCAGCGCGAGTACCGTTCTTGACGATCGTTATATTTGACATTTAATACGGTATAATTCGATAAAATCCGGTATATTCTCAAATTCGTCTAAGTAAATATGCTATACCGACACGTCAAATTTAGCGACATAGAACGGTACTCGCGCTGCTGGTTCGACACACAACACACTATTAAGACTGGTGACCGCGAGTAACATTTACAATTGAGTGATACTATGGTTTGGATGAGATGTTCAATGTTCATTTCCGGTTTTTTCTTCTATATCAACAACCGTCAAGGTATGAGAGAGGCCTTCGCGCGGCATATAAACTCTGACATTAGGTGCACAAAGTATCTCGCGAACTCTCGTACGTTTTTTTTGTGTTAAGTAAGACTTGTCTTGGGAGCTACTATCAAACTACACCCTATTGACAGGATGATGTTAGCGAAATTCCCAATTTACTTTCGCACATTCTGGCAGTAACGCATTTTATGTAAAAAATACGCACGTAAAATAATGTGCCACAGCTATAATCAATTACTACTACGGATTATAACGACTGTAACAATACGAGTAGGTACATCAATTACTTAATTGTGAAAATAATAAGCCCAGAGCGATAAATTTAATCTAGCTGTTAAACGAGGTTATATTATTTATGATATGGTATTGTTAGAATTGTGAAGAAAACTAAGACGAATCGATGCGAAAACCAGACAAAGCTACGAATTATGTAAACGTGTATAATTTTGAAACGATACAGGGTGACAAACGTTATCGCGGTGCGCATACTGGGAATACTAACACTTCACGTCAAATAACATTTGTTTGATAGCCACCAGGCATATAAAAACCCTGCTTATATTATATTGACTAAATACCTGCATTAATGGCAGCAGAACATCGCTGAAGTGCTTCTGAATGGCCGGCTCCTTATCATGCAAGGTTATAAATGCGCCGACTGCTTTCACGGCTTGAACTCGAAGCGCCTCGGTCTCGTTGGGCTGCAGAGCCGATAGCAGCATACGCTTGATCACGTCAAGGTTTTCGTTCTGACGGTTGCCGAAAATTCCAGGCACTGATCTGTTGGACACATCCGAATGATTTTAGTACTCCAGAATACTCCAGATGATTAAAAAAAATAAAACGAACATCAGATTAGTATTAATAAAAATTATCGTTTATTTCAGACAACAAGAATTACTTTAAAAAACACGGGCCCGTATTATAAATACCTTACAGACTAACATACATATGTATTGGTACCTTTTCCCATTACAGAACAATAGTTCTAATTCTGCCTCTCAATATGTACGATCTGAACTATACGACGCGCGACGTTTCAATCAAGTATAACAAACACAAAATCGTATTGGTATATTTCTAGGGGCGGGTAAGTGCCATGGATTTGAGAGACGACGCTTTGTGTTATATAACGACACGACACTACAACGTAACTCGACATCTCAACGTGCCACGATACAACGTCGTAGCGTGTTTACGTGTTTTAGCCGCAAGTCCCTGCAACCCACAGTTTTACCATAATCTTTTGGTCAATTTCGGTTTGATACTAAGATCACATAATGCGGTGGTATCTACAGGGCAACCTACTTATTAATATAGAAACACTTAATTAAAAAGTAAAATGTAGCACGGTTTCTAGGAAAGCCGCAGACAGGTTGCCTGAGACTAGCTGGTACCGCGCGTCTTTCTAGCATCGCTGCAAAAGCGCACGCACACAGGCGCGTACGCTGATCGGCGATGCATAATTATTATAAGATATTCCTATAAGCAGTGTTGTAGAGTGGAGCGCAACAAATCATGTTGTACCACGCTTTTGAACACTGATATTAATAAAATATGTACACAATATCATCACGATGAATCGGCTAATCACAAGCAATTGCACTGCAATGGATTAGGAGTTCTCATTTACTCGAACTACATTATATATTATGTGTAAGTGTTCTATTTCTATGGACTCAATAATGACTAGCATAACCAGCCTTTATAATAGTCAACTGCACTGTACATAGGCCTACTCTCGGAAGACGATTAATGGACATTTATTTGTATTGTTCCAACTTTTCTCAAAATAAATTCTAATTTCAACTCGATATATCGATGAAGAGACATCGATAATTTTAGTGATGTCAAGTAAATTTTAATGATATCAGTTTTATTAGTAAACGTTTACTATATTTCGTTTCGACTGTTTCCATAATATTATTGCTCTGCAGAAGTTACCGCTACGGGTGCTTGACAAAAATGGGCTTGACAGGAAACGAAATGTAGTTAATGTTAAATAACTATCAAAACTCTCTAAGGATACAGAAATTACAGAACATTCTCTGACCTAAACTGTGTAATAGAATCATCACATTGGCTTTTCCTGTATTTGCTACAGGCCTTACTTAGGTGCTAAACATGTGCTTCGCCCGATGCGTCATTTATTGACGATTTTTGATGCTATTTTAAGTTACTAATAATTGAGCTAAAATTTATAATATCGCCAGTTGAACATCCAATGATTATAATATTGTAAGTACTGAACAACAATTAAAATATACGCTTCTGCTCTGCACGAATATTAAAAAGTTCTGATTTTGTTTATAGAATCAATATGAACAAGAAAATTATTTCACAGAAAATAAGCTTCATTATCATCATAAAACGACTGAAGCTATGTTTTGTTCACTACGAGGGCATAGGTGCGCTCTAAACATAGTTTTATACATTACCTACTGTAACTGTAATAACATTAATTATTTATTTTAAGCATTCAGCAAGTGTTTCATGTGTCCAGCAGATATGTAAGTCTGTAATCGCGTTCCGACTCGTCGAAGACAAGGTTAATGGTTTTCTTTGATCTGATTGTACTAAAATACACTCGGAAGTTTCGATCTGTTTAATATAGGCGTCCTTGAATAGACTGGAGGAATTTATCTGCAAAAATTTCGCGATTTTTGTGCTAGTGTAAAAAAGGTACGCAGTGTGGTGTGTGTTGTGGGATAACTTACGTGAACATCCTGATGCCAGCCTCCTTCATGTTGGAGTCCTGTGAGGCGGCGCAGTTGAACATGAACTGCAGGAACTCCGGCCACTGGTTGACGCCGTCGTCGTCCACGTGGTTGCGAGCCAGTTCCGCTACCACATCGCATATCTGCAACCAATTTGCTCCAGCTTAAAATAAAATACAAGATGTCTTGAAGCGACAACTTTTTTTCTAATTTAGCAATACTACCGACTACAGGGTTGCTAGTTTTTAGAACCATTTGAAATAGTGGCGCCCCTATTAATTTCTACTGTCTTTTGCCAAGCTTCATAAATATTATTGGACATCATACTTGGAATGTACTCATTGAGCGCTTTCATTTGATACCGAACACGATGTTTGTCGCATTTTATTGAGTACCTAGCGAATTTAGGTTATTACACCCGCCATATTGGATTTACTATTGCGACATACGCCCTATGTATGAATAGCAGAGAGCTAAAACTCGTCGATAAAAGACCCATGTCATTGTATTATTATACTTTCGCAAATTCGTGCGCAGCACTCCTGCGAGCGAGAGACGTTGGCGGGATCGAAGTACTCTACATGTTAGCGGGGGCGGGTGGTCTCGCGGGGAAGAGCAAATCTCAAGATGAATAAGCGTCTTAGCCAACGATTTCATGGAAGTGTTAGGTTTGGACTCGTTCGTCACAGTTTATTTGTATCTAGGTTGATAATTTATCCGAATGATAGTGACGACTAAGGCAGTTTGTTCACCGACGCCGTCACCGAGACGTCAACGAGAACGAAATGACGTCGCCGAAGCAGCGATACATTAAAACCGGGCTAACAGGGCGATGCGACAGTAGTGTGTGGACAGGAATAAACGTGTATTGTATTGCCGTCATTGGCCCGTCAAAAATCCGTGCCGAGTTTTAACGGTCACGCCGAACTATCGGAACTTCAATGGCCGGGATGACAGCGGCGCTCGGGTGCGGGACGTGCGGCCTAAGACTGAGAAGTCGAAACCTATGAAAAACGGGATGCTATCAAAACTTTATGGTCTTACTAAACTTATTATAAACGAGAGGTACAATAATCTTCACGCATGTGTGTCACACGACGTTTTTCAATAACTCCATGAAAAGTAAATCTGTAGCCAGAAAAAATCAAAATGGCGCCAACTCGCTTAGTGCGTGAGTTTGTTTTCGTGTTCATATAATATAGCGCGTGCGCCCCTCCTAAATTAATGGACCAAAGAGTATCAGGCAAGGAATCTCTATTCAAAAACGACCTTCATGATTTTATGTAATTAATAAATATTGTAATAATGTAAACAAACATGATTTGCATCTACAGAGCAACCTACTATCTACTACTTATGAATATAGAAACACTTAATTAAAAAGTAAAATGTAGCACGGTTTCTAGGAAAGCCGCAGACAGGTTGCCTGAGACTAGCTGGTACCGCGCGTTTTTCTAGCATCGCTGCAAAAGCGCACGCACACAGGCGCGTACGCTGATCGGCGATGCATAATTATATGATATTCCTATTAGCAGTGTTGTAGAGTGGAGCGCAACAAATCATGTTGTACCACGCTTTGGAACACTGACATTAATAAAATATGTACACAATATCATCACAATGAATCGGCTAATCACAAGCAATTGCACTGCAATGGATTAGGAGTTCTCATTTACTTGAACTACATTATATATGTGTAAGTGTTCTATTTCTATGGACTCAATCATGTCTAGCATAACCAGCCATTATAATAGTCCACCGCTGTACATAGGCCTACTCTCGGAGGGCGATTAATGGGCATTTATTTGTATTGTTCTAACGTTACACGAAAAAAAAAACTAATTTGTAAATGAAGAGACGCCTAATTTTAATGATGTCAAGTTAATTTAAATCAGTACCCTTAGAATGTTTTATTAGATAACATCTAATACTATAAGAATCACTGTCCTGACTTAATGACTGACAGAACGCACAGCCAAAACCGCTGGTTGTACAGACTTGAGGGAGTATTTGTCTTGATACGTAGATTGTTAATCTCTGAATGAAAGTGACAACTAAAACACGAAGTCGAAACCGATGAAAAATAGGATGTTTTTTTTTTTTATTTGAACTTAATCCTTTTATATTATATACCTTCTGTAAATATATAATAATAAGAATATACATTGTGATATTTGTGATACAAGTGCGGAAAGAAGGTTATTATAAACGAGAGTACAATGTTTTCCATAGTCCCGAGTTTACAAGCATCTTCACGCACGTGTGTCACACGACGATTTTCAATATGTTCGAGAGAAAATTAAAAGTGAAATACAAGGAAATAAAATACATAACTACATGTAAAGTAAAACAGAACCAAGAAAATTTCAAAATGGTACCAACTCGTTTAGCGCAGGTGTGGTTTTCGTGCTCATATACAGGTTGTCCAAACGGTGACTTAAACCCAAAAAAAAATGCGGCTAAAGTAAAGGACCAAAGAGTATCTGGCAAAGAGTCTATTCAAAAACGAACTTGATGATTTTATGTAAATAAAATAATAGAATAATGTAAATAAATATGATTTGCAATTATTTTAATAACTGGTATAATGACACAATATAATAATTTATCTGTAATGTTTATACATAATAATAAGTCATCACCAAGGAATTATCGTCGTATCGAACTCCTTGCGCGTACCTCATTTTAGTGAGACTGAGGTAGTTGAACACAAATAAAAAAAAAATACAAAGTAACTATGAAAACGAACACTAGTGCATTTTATTTTGTAATATCACACGGTTTCATAGCGTGACCTTTAGCTTACTTCTACAGTATGTACACAGACCTACTAAGGACACTGTTTTTGAGCAAAAACAGCCTTACCTAAAATAATCTCGATTCTCTTAGTCACTGCTTAAACTTCTCTGTCCTTTTCTAGCACGTGCAACTTCACGTCGGAGAGAAGATGGCAGAGCATCTTAATCAGTGACTAACGGTTGAAAAGTTTTTTTAAGTAAGGCCGTAAGTATTGAATAAAATATTGCCTATTACCTTAATGGTCTGAATAATAGTAACTTGAATACATGGTAGCATTTATAATCTTTGAAGTTTTGATCAGAAAAAAGGGCGACTTAAATTGACTGAGTCTTAAAATCAAATCAAAATCACTAAATAACTTTTGCTTAGTTCTCATAAAAATCTCCAGTTATTGATCTTACATTAAAACGGAAACAGATTAAGAACACACAAGCGGCCTACATACATTATGATTCGCATTACGGGGTTTCCACGCAAGCACGATAGATGAGCGAGTAGAGCGCGACCATGAAAATAGAGTAAGCTATACAAGAAGCGAGACTTTTAAACGAAATACCACAAGTTGTGAAGAAAAAAAACGTGAGAAATTCTGCATTTTCAGAAGAAAATTCAATGGAATATTTAAATATTGCACCTAGCACGCTCCGTATACATAGTACTATTATATATTATGTGGTAACGGCGTGGTGGAATATAGCGCAATCTTCAAGAGAAGGCCTATGTCCAGCAGCAGAACGTAATTGGCGGAGTAATAGTGTAAAAAAAAAAACAAAAAAAAATGAAAACCTTTTTTGAAGTCAGTTGAAAATAGTTTTTTTTGTTAACTCTTATAAGTTTGCGTTTGGACCACCAAGTCGCCTGTTGGTAAGCAGTAAGCAATATTTTTTTTGGTATGTAAGTTTTGACTAGACATGGGACTGTCCATGGTGCTCAGACCTCTGTATTGGCCCCTATTAGTTAAAGACATTTGATGGTAAGCCCTAACCTCGATAAAATTGTATACGTTTATTTGCACCAAGAAGACGGACATTTTCCCTCAGGCAAAATATAGTACATACTGTACAGAACCCTAAGAAAGGAGCTGCAGACATTATTGATCACACTGTAGATTGCCTAGTTATGGCAATCGTAAGGTTTCGTTAGGCGCCCAACTGCCGGAATGTCGATGACTCACTGTCTGATCTAGTCTAAAATTAGATCAAGTACACTAACCCGATAGCCTGAGTCAGAGGTATTAGCAATAATGATAACTTGTATGACTCTTTTGGACAGGAAACTGCTTATTAAATGCAAATGAATTGATTCATTTTATAATTGAATTATTTTTTTGCAGCCACACTGTATTTCAAGTGCATGTATCCTGCTATATATAAGTTCAAGGTATGGTTAATAAGTATTTTAGCATATAAAGTGGTTGTACTTCATTTTATTTAGATTTATTGTACATTGAATAAATAGTCTCTGGTATCTGAGATTGTAGGTATACAGTTGTTCCCACTAGATATGACATAGGACAGAAGTATATCTTATTCAAAAAGTAATATCTTATTTTAAAAACAAAAATAATTCTTGTATGTTGCAACAATAACTTTGCTTCACTCCTGGCAATACTGTGGATAATGATATCCTCTGTCCGTCTAGCACACGAGCTGTGATAAAATTCTATCCACCTTTTTTCCTAATAAAACGAGACAAGACATATCCAAATTCTAGCATAATCACGTTCCCGCGCGGGGTAAAACCAATTAATCCTCGGCGCGTGCTAGGGGCACTGATGTAATATAACGTAGTGTTAAGAACCATTTGCGATATTGATGCCCCTAATCATTCTTCTCTATTTTTGCCAGCTATAAAACCAATGACTTCCACAAATTATGAGTATAAAGTTTTTTATAAAAGAGGTGGTAAATAAATTAAACCCATATTTTTTTATTTACTGCAAAATATAAAAAGTTTAGGCACACAGGAGAAAACTGATGATTTAATTCAAAATGCATTTGTCTAAAGCAGTGCCGATATGTGTATTTTATCATATTTCATAGTAAGTTTATATGTTTTTTACTTTTTATTGAAGCTTTTTTAAGCTTGATCTTGATGAAGTTGTACCACAAGGTGTTACTAGCATATAATAAAACAGTGATAGGATATTAAAGCTGAAGGTCACATCACAATCTAGTGTTGATCAATTGACTCACAATACAGCAATTGGATATCAAACACAATGAGATTGTATTGTACAAGTGGAGGAATCATGATTGAACATGACACCACTGTTTTGATTACATCTGTGCCAACTTAGGTTAGTTTACCTTTTTACTAGATATGTTTTATGAGATTAACTTCAATTTACTAATTAAAAAGACTTTGATTTTCTATCAGGCATTGAATAGTTCAGTCTTAGTGAAGCATAAAAATCCCCACCAAATACAGGGACCGCGGAAGTACTCCTGGTCAGGGGGTAAACAGAGAAACCTTTACCAGGCATTAAAATTGGCAGGGGCGCTGTTAGATTTTAGGGGGGTTTGAGGGGCATTTGGCCCCCTCTGTCCCCGCGGTCACTTCCGCGACCGCTGACCAAATATCACAATGATATACACATAAACAACAAGTTTAGCTTTACATGTATGTTACTGGACAGGAATACATATTATTTTATTATTTATGACTCTATTACTCGAAAATTTTACTATGGTTTTTAAATACAACTACTGAAGAAAGCTGGCATTTTTACACAACAATTCTAAAAGGAAGTAATGATTTTGGGAGTATGTAAATGTGTTCCCTAGTACCAAAATACTTATCATATTTTGAAAAATTATAAACTTACTTGGCTCTCTGCGAGTCATAAGGCCGACAGCATTTAATATGATTTTTAAACTAAAATCTCAATAAAAAGATAATGTGTCACCTGTTGTGTTTGGTCTCAAATAAATTAAATGGGCTCACAGCACAATCCAAATAGACATTATGTATGTCTAATAATAATTAATTAACAAGCAGGAATATTATGTTGGGTACATAAATACCACCCAACTTGATTTACGAATGCTTTCCTGTCGGAGTTTAATCAAGAAATATTTACTTCTATAGAAAATGTGTCTAAACATAGATATACCTATTACTACAAAAAAAACATATTAAGTGCAAGTTAATTTGTACTTTATTTGAATGAGACAGTGTCGATTTTCCACTGTAACGCTCGGCTCGTTAACGACACTCTGCTCCCGCCGGCTGCGCGCGCGCCTTAGTACTACAGTGAAATATCGACACTGTTCTAGGGATAGAATACAAATAAGCTTACACTGAATATGACATTAGTGTAGCTATACAACAAAAAGGTTCAACAATACTGAAGTGTATGTATGTACTTATCATTATAACTAACTTTCACTATGGGGCCAAACCTGAAATCGTGAAAAAAAATTCTACTGTTCCATACATTTTGTCCAAGTTCAATGTACTTTTTGTATGGAACAGCAGATATTTTTTGGCGATTTCAGGGTTGGCGCCATTGTGAAAGTTGTTCATAATGATGAGTACATACATACCCTTCCATATTGTTGAACCTTTTTGTTACACATTGTAGATATAATTATTGTGGTCCAACTATTTTTAGACGCATTTTCTATGGGAGTGAGTCTTCTGTATGTACTACTATTATATTTTCTGTGGTCGAATTCTAGAACATACCTTGCGTCTCAATTGCTGACTGAGATCCATCTGCATAGTAAGCAGCAGTTGTTCTCTGAGTACTGCCTGCTGCTCAAACGGCAGCTTTGGGAAGAACTCAAAGAACTCTGCGCTGAGCAGCCTCCGGAGTAGCACTGCGGCCGTCTGTCGGCCTTCCTCGCCAAGTTCGACATTCTGGAGGGCTCCCACTAAGTGCACTACTTTTGTTTCAGTAGGAATGTTGTTGTATGCTTCCTAAGAAACAGATTATTGGTATTAGACTGGTACAGTATAGTGACAGCATTAATATGAGGTATATTAAACAATTCAGGTTATGCGAGTATTAAAAACTTCTATTATTTTTGTCAGATGACAACCTAGCCTCTCGATCCAATCAATAAGCTAATATAGCACATAGTAAGTAGTTGTTCATATTAGGTAGGTACTTGATAACTAAATATGCATTTTTAAGTTGTATCTCATGTATTTATCTCATTGGTAAACGATCAAGCCTCAACTAACTTAAATCAATTTACTTCAAAAACTTATACTTGACTAAGAATACTTGTTCATGCAACCAAGTTTTATTTAAGCAAAAATAACTATTTTACACAAATAAGTGTACATATACCTACAGTCAAAGTTTGAGTAGGTAGAGGAAACCTGATAGGTACCTACTTGTATAAGTACTACTCAGAGTAAGGTTTTTTGTTAGAAAATATTGCCGCAAAGTGGGCAAATTATGCTTCCGGAGTAATTAAATATTACTGAAATAAGGCGCTAGCAAGTATTATCATAAAAATACAGTTAGCGGTAGAACAGTGTGGTACTTGGATAAGGCGTGTCATATTTGATTTTTACTACAAATTGATTAAAAAGATATCAAGAATAAAGCCAAGTACAGAAATGAATAACCCCGTGCGAAAAATAGCTTTGATAAAGAAACTATCGTCTTTGTTTCCGAAATTACATTGAGATTCCTCCATGACCACGTTTTGACACGAGGCCGTCGAACTGTCTTCAGCAATAAATACCGGTTAAATTGATGGCTATTTACCAAAATTAACTACGAAATCAATACATTAACATAGGGCTTACCTCTGCCTGCGATCTGATGTCGTTATCTGTTGATAATAATGTATTTAGTAACTGGTAAAATTGCGCCTGATCTCCTGCCATGTTGAACCTCTTCAAAAAGGTCCAGTTTTTTTTTCTGACTTTTGATGTGGCTGCGTCGCTTCATTGCTATATTGCCAGTACGTTTTAAATTTAAACGGAAAATTACCGGTTTTTACTGAAGTGTCGTTTTTAAATCTTTATAAATAATATTTTATTAGTCCACCAAAAAATCGTACATTTGCCAGCTTTTAAAATTCTGTTACTTTGAATTTTTCTCGGGTTACATTATAATTTTCACGTTTCACCACAGAATAGTACCATGTTACACCAAAATTCATGAATAAAAAAATCTCTCTGACGTTTCACAAAGAGTTTTGACCACTGATCTCTATAATGCTGGGGCTTCACATGCGTGTAATGCCTTTATTTAGCACGGTATTTGATACAGTACGCAGATATGGCCGAGTGCTAGCTAATGGGCTAGTGGCATTATTAATTTCGTTAGACGTTAGGCGATATTCAAAGTCAAATGATAGTGCGGCCGCCCATGTAGCCATCATATAATGCTTGTTAATTATTTCGATAACTAGACGTAAAGCTTCATGCAGGTGAAGCGCTAGCATATTAAGGGCCTTACTTAAAAAAACTTTTCAACCGTTAGTCATTGGCATTGTTTAATGCATCATATATTACACGGTAATTATTTCGATAACTGTACGTAAAGTGCCACGCAGGTGAAGCCCCAGCATAATACAAGTACGCTGTATTTTAATGGTCAGTGGTTTATGGAATTGGATCTAACCTCCTTGTAGGTTTTTTTTGGCGGGAACTCAGAAAAATCATGTCGTTGCATTCTATCATTTTCTTAAACTTGTGTTTATTCGTGAATTAATGATAAACATTTGTGGTATTTTATTCATTGAGTGTTGAATTATATGCACGAGTGTGGGCAAATGATATTATGTGGTGAAACATGTCTTTTCGTATAGTTTTCAAAACTCCATAGAAGCTCATAGTAAAGTCGCCACAACTTTACTAGGGCATGACTTGGACTCGACTTTGACTAATTTCGTGTGATTAACTGAGATTTCATGATATATTTGACTTGGTTATACTATAAAAACTAGACACTGGCAGAATTGCAGACTTTATTACTTTATTTAGCGCGCTATTTTATACAGTACGCAGATATGGCCGGGTATTAGCGCGCTAATAGACAAGTGGTATTATTAACGTCGTTAGACGTTAGCCGATATTCAAAGTCAAATGATAGTGTGGCCGCCCATGTAGCCATCATATAATGCTTGTTAATTATTTCGATAACTAGACGTAAAGCTTCTTGCAGGTGAAGCGCTAGCATATTAAGGGCCTTACTTAAAAAAACTTTTCAACCGTTAGTCACTGCTTAAGATGCTCTGCCATCTTCTCTCTGACGTGAAGTGTAACATGCAAGAACAAGACAGAGAAGTTTAAGCAGTGACTAAGAGAATCGACATTATTTTAGGTAAGGCTGTAATTCATTGAATTGACTTTGTCAATATGTCAATTTGCATCCACTGGTTGCCCACGACTTTTACAATATCGTCGGTCCACCTAGTGGAAGGCCTTCCAACGCTGCGTCTTCCGGTTCGCGGTCGCCACTCAAGAACCTTTCCTCCACATCGGTTGTCAGTTCTTCGAGCGATGTGGCCTGCCCATTGCCACTTCAACTTGCAAACCTTGCGAGCTATGTCGGTAACTTTGGTTCTTTGGTTGTCGTACAGTACAGTGTGGCGATCTAAGGGGGGGGGCCTGCTTTCAGCAGTGGACGTCTCCGGGCTGATGATGATGATGAATATGTCAATTGTCAACATATTGTCAACGTCAATCTATCAGCTGTTGTCATTCAATGATTTTTCTCGTAATTTTTTGATGCAAATTCATATTTCTTTTCTTTTTGTGACTATTTAAAAAACCTTATCTGATAAAAATACTATGTGCGTTAATTGTTTTGCATGTTTATGAAATAGATTAGGACTTAAATATAATTTGGTTACAAAAATGGTAAGCACGAAAAATTTGAGGTTAAATTAATTCAGATAAATTCGGAACATTTCACAATATTGTAAAATTTTATCTCCTGATTTAAAATGATCACTTATCCTGGTATAATTTATCATCGCCTTACAAAGATGACTATAACTATCTGTAAAAAGTGTCACCCAGATCCATAGCCCCAGTACAATATCTACTGTTCTTTGCAGGCTAGTTCAATAATAATAGCAGGACTGGGTATGGCCGCAGTTGGCTTCGCCGGACGCTACATGCTTCGACAAATGCCTAACGCGTCGTCTAAATTCGCTGAAGCTGTGAGAAACCTACCGAAGTTTGACTCCGAAACATTAGCAAATTCAAAGTACTACAAAGGTGGTTTTGAATCTAAAATGACCAAGCGTGAAGCTGCACTTATACTGGGAGTTAGCCCTACTGCTAGTAAAGCTAAGGTAAGAAATATGGTCAATCCCACTTTTTTATTTACCAACATAGAAAAAGGATGTTTCCCGCTAGGTTAAATGTTAATTGTAGATAAATAGATTAACTCTTTATTGTACACACCAAAAGAAATGATAACAATCATGATGATCACAACACAATAAAGGAACTTAACGGCCTTATCGCTAAAAGCGATCTCTTCCAGGCAACCTTTGCAGGCATTGTATCTATCTAATCTAGAGATAGAGTCCTTGCTTATTGTATCCTATTTTGCAAGAATTTAATGAATTATGAATCTGCTTGTCTTCAGAACAACTGTAGAACAATTATGTCAGGGATCAAAGGCTGTGCTCTGGGCCCTGTTTTATAAAGCTACAAGTACAAGCTTACAATTGTACTAGCTTCTTGTACCAGTAACTTCAAGTTACCAGTTATAGGTAGATGGTTTGTCTTTGACTTTTAGACAAGGGCTTGTACTTGTAGTTTGTACACTGGTTGGTTTGTAGCTTTACAAAACGCTGTAATCAATATTGTTTTGCTGTGTTGCCAGTTTTTCACTGGAAGTACAAGATTTGGAGCTTTATAAAACAGGGCCCTGGTATCTTAAGTTGCACGGTTGGTTTGGGTAGGCTAGTAGGGGGGAATACACAATACACCCAGGGCATCACTGCAGAATTCATCATCCCCACCTAGAATTCGATTTCTTAGGCCTGCATTGTTCAGACAATCATTTCTGACCCTGTGCAAGCCTTGTTAACTGCCTTCAGACATACTCCACAATGTCGTCGGACTGGTGGTGTATGGCTCTACATATTATTGTATAAATTACCTTAAAAAACTACACCTTTTGTTACAGATCCGTGAAGCCCATAGACGAATAATGTTGCTAAATCACCCAGATAAGGGAGGATCTCCACTTATTGCTGCTAAAATCAATGAAGCTAAAGACATCTTAGAAAGTGGGAAATCATGAGTTGACTTGTTCATTAAATTTTGTGTATATATAGAGAACTACAGTGTAGTGTATCATTCAATCCATGAATGAATTATTAAATAGAATGTTTCATCTAAAGTGATACTGGATTATTATAATTTCTACAAAGGTAATGATTAAAAAAGAAATTCAACTCTTCCATTATCTTTATTATGTGATTTATTGAACATCCAAATAGTATGTTATGGCAAATATACTAAATACATTTATTAAATCGGGGCACATAGCACACATTTACAAATACATAGCACAAGGTACTTAATACAGTTTCTATCATAAAAAATATAATTTTGGCAAAATGCCTGTTGTTGTTGTAAGGATATTTTTTTATGTAGAAACTGGACAATGGATAGAAACATTCTAATTCAAAATGTAACTTACAAAAATAGTTAAAAATATGTTATAGAAAAACTCTTAACAAATGCATCTATGATGCTTAGTTGAATAAATCCTACTTCAATAAAAACTGTTGCTCCCACACTAATTTATATGAAACTCATAAAAATTGAGGATGAATTTAAAGATGATGTTAATATTAAAAAAACATTATTATTAAATAACTGCATCACGTTATAGAACTAAATAATGTAACAACTATGTACTTATAATTACAGCTATTCATTACTAATTTATGTAAAAAAAGGTAAGGGAAAGTTTATTATTATTATGGTATACAAAATATAAAAAGGAACTTCAGTGTGAGAGCTGCCTCTACCCTTTTTTTTCGTTTTCTGTCTTAGGAAGCAAGCAATAGTTATCAAAAAATTACATTGAGCAAACATCAAGAATTTAATATTTACACCATGAAATATGGTTTTAATGGTAATGCAATCTTGTTATTGTCCGTTTTAACTGAATATGTGGATGGACACTTTAAATATAATTAAACAACAAACAAATCATGTAAAGTTAATTGTGCATATTCGTAAGATGAGAATCATTATCAGAGAGTAAGGGAGCTGCGATCAAAGTTTTTTTCATAGAATGACGCATGATCAATTGATCATGTGGGAGGAGTACACTTTTTTTATGCTAGTTAGTGACAATACGAGCGAGACTTGTGGTAAGGTGGAAAGCGTCAAAGCATAACGCTTGTCCAAAACAGTAGCAGTGCCAAAATTGTGAGCTCGCTGAATTCAGCGATTATTAAGTGATCTAGCAGGGGAACATTTAAAGTGATAAAGTGTAAGACAAAAGTTTAGAACCGTTCCAGAATTCTTAGTTCAACTTTTCAACGCTAGGCGTCGCGTTTTTATAAGAAAATTTTAGAACAAATCAAGAATAGTAAAAATTAAATTACGTAGTAATTAAATGAGACGCCAATCATTCTGAGGCGCAGCAACTCTTAGTATCAGGCGATACTTTCAAATATTAACATGCAGGTACATCGGTTATGTCCAAGAGGGAAATCCTTCCTCCGAGGTAATGTTAGTCTGAATGGAAGTTATGCGAGGAGGATGGTTTGGTCCGTTATGGTACTTGATTTTCGTAGTCAGCTACGAAAGAATAATTATTTTTCATTGTTTCGTAATCAATTATGAAACAAGGATTTTGTTGCCGTTTTGGTAGCTGAATGATGGTACCAGACTGACCCAATAGGCTCCGCCCATACGTGACGTCATTGTACGATTGTAACTACGACAGCAAGTTGCTCATCACAACTCTATTCCTTCCTCCACGATCGTTATAATTAGTACAAAAAAATATATGCATAAAACATACTTAAAATAACCAATAAAAATTGGTAGATATTCTTACACATATTGCCGCTCGTTGTGTCCCGCACGGCTCCCTGTACTACTGATACTTGTTTGGTCTGTGGTAGATTTTAGGCCGGCCGCACATTATTTCAGACTGGCGCCGGCCCAACCGTCACACACCACGCACAGGTCTCACTGTGTTCTTAAGTAACTTATAATAAATGTAGAAGTAATATTATAGCATAATTTGATACACCATAAAGCTAAATAATGAGCCAAATGCTTCTTCTGGCTTAAATCCATAATTCTCGATTAACAACAATGTTTATGTATAACAAAATAATACTAAGACATAATACTTTAATGATATGCAATGCAAAACAAAACTACAACCTAGAAACTAACTTATTAAATAATAAGAAACAGTAACTCAGTATTTTACTTATTCTTTAAGCTTTTGTCTCATTCCCTTATATCGGTAAAACTTTTATGAATTTCGGTATGTACGAAGATCTCGAAATACCGTAATCATAGAGAGAAATTCGTGATTTAAACCCAATTTTTCAGAGGCAATAGGGATAAAATTGTACTTTAACGGGTACTGTCTGGAAACAACCCGGGAAGATGTCATGAGAAATTGTTGCATAGGTACAAACTATGGGACTTACTTAAACACGCCGCTTAGAATTACATAACGTTAGTTAGTTATGCGCATTTATGTTTTGAGTAGAAGTTAATAGACGTTTGTTACTATACATAATTTTTTTAAAGTAAGGCCATATGTACTTGAAACTAAGATTTAAATCATGTCCACTGAAAACAAAAACTGCCATTCAATTTGTTTGATATGCAGTGAAATAACTGAGGGAACTAACAAAATGCCAGTAACATGCTAACCCAAAAATGCGCAGCATTTATATCATGGCTCAAAACGTTCGAGTAATTCAAATCAACACGGTTTAAATGCCTACCTGTAACCAAAAGAAACGATCGCAATACTTCGACAGATATGTCATGATTAGCAAACACAACAGAGAGCGGCACTATATGGAAATTTTGCACAGTCACTTGGAGCGGTCCACCACTCTCTCTGCTGCCGTAGTCACTTGCGTAAAGAGAACAGAAGTTTTCTCAACTTTAAAGCCAGCCGCACATTATACGCAGGCCACACACACAGAAATGGCGTCGGGCGCGGACATGGTACGGGCCGCTTGCCGTTTTATTCTAATTTCATACTAAACTAATTGAAATAAGGCACACACCGAATGACATCGATCGGGCACGCCCGCGCCCGATCGTCGTTTATCGTTTGGTGTGTTCTAAATTGTGCCTTATTGCAATATCTTTAGTGTGAAATCTGAATGGAGCCCGTGCGAAGTCCGCGCCCGATGCCATTTCTGGATGGCCTGCGACTTATAAGAAAAACGGGACGGTCGCGCCGGAAGGCACTCCGTGCATACGGGTCCCGCACACCGTAAGAAATTTCTCGTGACGGCCGTCTCGCTCGGACCTGTTATTGTGCGTGGTGTGCGACGGTCGGGCCGGTGCTTGTCCGGCGCCGGACCGAACTAATGTGCGGCCGGTCTAAAGTCTACCGCAGACCAAACATGTGTCAGTAGCACAGGGAGAGAGCAGTGCGGGACACAGCTCAACGAGCAGCCATATGAACGCTGACGCCATAATAATAATAATGAATATAATATAATTATAATAGGCTAGATGACTGGTTTTTTTTTATTGTCCTATTAAAATGTGGCCCATAAATATAGCTGATTAATGAAAAGAAAATGAAAATCTGATCTAAAATAAGCAACTTATAAGCATTATACTATCATGCTAGACAGAGAGGTGAAACAGCAAATCGTGACGTCACTTCTCAGTACGCCATATAAATTATATTCTGACAAGTAAGGCGTGACGTAATTTTTTGTTTTGTGGGAAAGAGACAGAGTTGGCTTTACCAAAAAGTTTAAACGCTCATATATCGGAACATTATTAACCGATTTAAATAATTTTTTCCATAAACATACTATATTTACTTAAATTCTTCATCAAAGCTATTGGTTTCGATGATTTAAACATCAGTCATCTACCCTATTATGGCGGCCATACTGAAAAGAATGGCCGTACTGCGTCCGTTGCTAGGTTTTTAGATCCGCAGCTCCGCGCCGGTGCATAGCTTTGAAGCATGACGAGCGTTGGGCCTATTGGACTCTTATATTTAGTAATTTGTAATTTCTAGAACACAAAACAACACTGCCGCTGCTTGGTGTTTGGTCTGTGGAAGGCTCAAGTGACTCGTTATAAAAATCGGGTTATAATCGCCATAGTACCGTCCCTCTAGTGGCGTGGATATTTGACAAATACACTCCAAAGACTAGGAAGAATTGTACGTATTTCAATTTTTTTAAGAGAAATCTACAGATTTTCTACAAACTACATCAAAATTTCATTAAAAAAATGTCATGTAAATTATCTTGTTCATGTTTAAAAAATAATACAGCGAACCACTGTTTTAAACTGTCACGGTTGTTCGTTATATTTCTATGATTATTTGGGGGATATTTACCGTGATTATGTTGTGAAACGAGCTCCTATGTGGTTGTGTGTCCGTGAACACGGTGCATGCAACTGCGCCAAAATATCGGGAGCTCGTTTCACAACATAATCACGGTAAATATCCTGCGAATAACCATATAAATGTATAACAGCGTATATTTAGCATGTATTTTACTGGATTTCTAATATAATTAATTAATTAGGCCATACCAGCTTAAACTGTAAGCTCATATTACATTACACACTAAAAATAATTTATTAAAGTATATTTTCTTCCTTGCCCAATTGTATAGAACTAGTCTAAATGTTAAAAAAAACATATATAAAATTAATGTCGCAAACCACCTATTTTTTTACTGTTCATATAAAATTATATGAATAAACACTCAACAAATAAATAAATATGCTAATTAAAATATGATCATGACATAGTGGCTCAGCTATTCTTTCTCATTGTAAATTGCAAAATTATACAATGTTAGATACCAACTTTTGTTGGTAACAAACTAAAAATGAACTGTACTTGAGTTCTGATCCATTCTTTGCTTTTGCTCCCTAGGTGTGCAATCTACTATACTAACATTTTAATATCATTTTTTAAGCCACTTGTCATAATTCTTCGCCATTTCGTCGCAATGGGAATAAAGCAATGACAACTTAAAATAAGTTGATTTTTGCAATGCAATTAAAATTGTACCTACAGTATCACAACGCACACGAACCTTTGATAAATAACATTTATAATCAAAGCTTATTGCTCTTTATAAATATGTGATTCTCTTATGAAAAATATTAATGAAATTATAAAGATTCTGTTCTGATCTCAAAACTAATTCATAGAGATCAAAACACAACATCACATAAAACATTGTCATTTGAAGCATTGTTAAGTAGGATAAAGGTGGAATCACATTCCGCTGGATTTCCCGTCTGGAACTCAAAATACACGTATATAGAAACTTGGGCCCTATATCATTCGAAATACAGCAGATTTTCAATCTTACAACGAAAACTAAGCCGCGTGCCTGTTAAAACAAATTTAAAAAAAAACGACACTTATTCAAAGTTACTCATTGGAAATTACGCTGTAAACCTTGTTTTTATTTATTTAATCTATCGAGTCGATAGATATATACGATGGATTAAATAGACAAGCGAGAAGTTAGCCTGTTGCTAAGCGTCACGCCTGCTCGTAACAGTAGCAGTGCCAGAATTGTAAACTTGCGAATACAATCCTGCGCCGCATTGTACGGCGCTCGCCTACGGTTACCTAATAAAAATCAGACCTGTTTTAAGACATTTTGCCAAACTATACCTTCTTGGACATCTAAAAAGAAACAGGCTGCAGGTAGTTATAGTGGTTTTAAAAGAGATAGTTTTTATGTTTATTTAAGAACATATGACTGATTTTAATGAAAAATTTGTTTGTATCCTGAAACACTGTTTTAAACTGTCGTGGTTGTTCATTGCAGTACCATTATTGTACTATTATTTACGGGATATTTACTGTGATTATATTACATGATTGATTGATTAAGGTTTTTTGTTCACACCAAGAATTACACAGCAATAATGTAATAAACTTTTTCATCACACTTGCTCGTAAAGTAGATCTTATTACATCGCTTTTAGGCTCATAATCCAAGCTATTACACACGCGTGCTTTTTACTTTACATTACGGCACATGGTGCTATAATAGGTATAACCCGGTAAAGTCAAGTTTGTACGTGACTGCAATTAGACGTACGTATACGAAGCACTCTTAATATAGCCGGGTAATACTTACAGTTTTTTTGTAATACCAACAAAGAGTTCTTATGCCGCTGAAGTAAATGTCAACCTGCGCGCGCATTACTGATTTGGGCGTCATTTTCCGCAAATGTTTGTTGACGTTTTCGCTGTGTGGTTGATTATTATCACAAAAAAATTGTTTTTCCTCGCAAGTGTGACGAAAACAGTCGTATGGAACTCTTGTGCTATTAGTCATTACGCTCTCGGCTTCCTTATCTTCCAGGCAACCTTTGGATGGAGAGGATTTAAAGAATGCATAGAAGACTGGGTGTGCAAGAATGGTGCGTGCAACTGCACCTAAATATCGGGAGCTCGTTTCGCAACAAATTCACGGAAAATATCCCGTAATAATAGAACTGTATTAATATCCTGATATTGAAATTTCTATTTTCTAATATCATGTCCGAACGGGCCCAGCGCTGTGTGATTCAAACTTTAAGTAGTATAACATTTGATTTGGTGTTTATAAGTGAGATCAAAACATCCATGGTTACGTGCTGTTCAACGGAGAGGTTCCTTCTGGTGCTGCTCCCGCCGTTGCTTCGCGAAGCGCGCGCGCAGCTTGATGATTGTGGCGTTGGATAGTGTTCCAGGTACTTTGAAAATAGACTGAAAGAAAGCAACAAACAAAAATTTACTATTACTTTTTACCAAGCTGTAAGGCTAATTAGCATAAACACGTAGTTTTTGTCAAAATCTGTCTAAACATAGACATATCAATGACATTCAATGCAAGCTAATTTGTACTCTATACAGTAATTGTTACAGTGTATCGATATTCCTCTGCACCGCTCAGGCGCGGGCGCAGACGGCCGGCAACGAGCAAACTACATTGTACAATACAAATAGACCTACAATAGAAAAGTGGGTCTGGGTATGTCCTAAAACTGCACCAAGAACCACCGGAGGACGGCCAGCAGTATCCTCTCCCATAGTCCTCTCGGTTAACAGTGGTGAGGATTCTGCCATCCCCAAGCCGCCTGCTAAGCGTGTGGATTATGGCAACCCCAGCCTATTAAGGGGCCCATAGCCCAGCAGAGGACGTCTTCTGACTCATGTGTGTGTACAATACAAATATAGTTAAAATTAGCTTGCACCGAATATGGCATGTAGTTATAGGATAGGCATATTGGATTCACCTATGGAGACGTTTTTCATGAAACTGAATATTTTGTAAGAGTACTAATGTGTTTTCTGTGAGTTGGCGCAGATATATTAAATTGAAATCGGTTATTTAACCGTGCTTTATCCTTGACGAAATAGGAAAAGCGACAGGAGGATAACAGAATTTAAAGTCGCAACAAGTGGTGTTGCTATCGGAACTACGTAGGTACAGTTCGCGCAAAACTTTATGAGCCCTCTGAAGTTAGGCCCGAGTACGTAACCGCGCACACTGCGCAGTACGCGTACCTATAATATGCGTACTGCGCAGCCACTAGCGTGCGTGTTCCGAGAGCTCATAAAGTTTTGCGCGAACGTACCTACTAAGCGTTTGAGCATTAATTTGTGGAAAGTTACTGAACACTTTATTTACTGTTTGATGACGGTTGGCCCCATAGTAGACGTTGTTCACAACGATGTATAAAGCGTATCAAAAGACGAATCACTGGCAAGTCTCCTTCGAATGAGTCACGCTGACCTCGGCAATTTATTGGGTCAGACAAATTGGTTTAATGAAGTCAAACCTAACGAGACCTGCCTATTATTGGCGTGACAAATTGAGCGAATTTAAGATATTATACAGATTTTTAAGCCGAAATCAAGACATTCTAAAAAACCAAACCGAAAAACATCTGAAAATCTTTCAAATAATCCAAAAAAAAGGTGTTTATTTTTCTAATACGTATGTAAATACGCATTCTTATTGGTACCGGCGTGAGATCGCACGAAACCACTTCATGACCCAGAAAAGATAATAAATACCACGTCATCGTCATCAGCCCGGAGACTTCCACTGCTGAACGAAGGCCTCCCCCTTAGACCGCCACACTGTACGACAACCTGCCATTTGCATCCACCGGTTGCCCGCGACTTTTACAATGTCGTCGGTCCACCTAGTGGGAGGCCTTCCTACGCTGCGTCTTCCGGTTCGCGGTCGCCACTCAAGAACCTTTCTTCCCCATCGGTTGTCAGTTCTTACCAATAAATACCACGTACAGAAAATTTACTTCCATAGAAAACGCGTTTAAACATGGTTGAACCACAATATAATCATAACTACAGTCAAGTCATATTTAGTGTAAGCTAATTTGTGTCACTGAAGCGCTGAGACGCGCGCTCAGTCGGCGGGAGCCGCGTGACGTCAACGAGCCAAGCGATACTGTAGAAACTCGAGACACTGTCTGATACAAATAGAGGAGATAATATCTACGTTTAGATGGGTTTTCTATGGGTGTGAATCAGCCTGCTCACGATTGCGAGTCAAGTCCCAAAAGACTACCATGACTTTCGTCAAATTTCAGCTCGGTAACACCAGTGGAAGCCGTACTCAAATCGTTTTAAAAACTGTGGAAACACTATAAAATAGGAAACAGTACCAGCATCCTCACCTGCATAAACTCATGACAATGCAGCGCGCTGGCGTTCTTCACGATCGCCTTGAAGCACTCGGCGAGCGATGTGAAATCGTTGCACGCCATGATCTCAGCCCGGTTAGCCTTGATGAGCGTCAGGCACACGCGGAACAGTATCTTGGAGCCCTCGTAGAAGAGGCAGTCCCATATCCGGAGCACCGTCTCGATGGGCAGCACTTCGGCGAATAAGCACACGAACCATTTGGTAGTGATCACCGCCCATGGTAGACCTGCCGATTACATCAGATCTATATTTTTGTTAGGTGTTATTTGTTGCCTAATAACAAGTAACAACCATGGGAATTCAACCACGACATAAAAGAGAGTTAACTATATTTTTGTTTTCTCTATAATTCATTAGGTACGATCTATTCCCATATGGCCATGCAGTCTGATACACCCCTTATGCCAAATGTTTGCCCAGCGAGCTGGTTCAGCCAAGTGGCCGTGTGGACTGAATCTTAAGAGTTAGTTTAGCTTAGTTAGTGGTAAACTGCGGCCAACGATAGAATGCGATCCTGAAATCTGTCAGTTGGTGATGACTAGTGATGGGAAATAATTAACACTATCGTTAGTTTTTGAATGGCCCAATAAAAAAGTTACCTAAGAATCATTATCTATACTTGTTTGTCTGGATTCTAATTTCAGAATATAACTAAGGACTTCGGACATGTTCCTTGACGCCGTGGCCTAGTGGCAAACCCGTCACAAATCGATAGAGCATAAAAATGCGATGCCTAAAAGTTCTAGCACTAACCCTGTATCCGTTTCCGTTTCCGAGTAATTGTCGAATAAAAGTGCATTATTTGTTCGAAATTATATTTTTTACTCGCGGCGGAAGATAAAACCTTTAAAAATCCGATTTCAGGGTTAGCCCCATAGTAAAAGTTGTTCATAATGATGAGTACATACATACCCTTCAGTATTGTTGAACCTTTTTGTTACAGATTGTATATGTTCATACGCGATAACAAACCACCGTACCATAGAGCCACAGGAGATTAAATCTCCAGTGGCTTAGTGATTCACACGATGACACGATAAGCACGTAAAGCAATCTCCGAGACGCGTGAGTCATGTCGTTTACTATCTTCGTTACGATTAGTAAGTGTCAGCCTAATGATGTAATGACCATTGTATAATGACCCAGTTTACTAACTATTACGTAGAACCAGTAGTCGTCCACTACTGGACGAAAGCCTCTCCCTTAAAAGAGAGCGGTTGCCATAATCCCCACGCTTGGCAGGCGGCTTGGGGATCACAGAGTGTTACCGCCGTTAACTAAGAGGACACTGCTGCCCGACCTCCGGTGGTTCTGGATGTAGTTTTAGGACATACCCAGGTCCCTATTAACTATTCTTATTAAATGTACATTATTATAATATTAGCGTTAATAAAATTTAAATGTTCACTGTAATAAATAAAGTGACGATTTAATAGTATAAGATTGCTTGACTGGGAATGTATTAATCCATACTTTCAGGACCAACATTCCACAATTTTTATTAAAGGTACATTATTATAATTAGCGTCAGGAAAAATATAAATTTACACTGTAATAAATGAAGTGAAGATTTTCGAGTACAAGGTTGATTTACGAGGAATGTATTATAATAAGATTTTAGGACAACCAGAGAAAACAGAAAGTCCTACTTATTAGGTAGAAAACTTTTTAGAGACTGCACTGGCACTTACTAATACTAAGCACGAATTAGTATGTTTATACGAAAGTTATTAATGCTAAGCATTAGTAAGAAACAATCGCTACGAAGCCCCGTGTAATCCAGTCATTAATCTTCATAAAAAGCACGGACCTAGATGTATGTGGAGTGTAACAATTAAAAAACCCTTTGAGTTCAACGAGTGGAGACACCAAGTGTGGCATAACGTAGTATAGGACACCCTGAGGGTTCGGCCGAAAATCAGGAGACAAAACCTGATCTCAGCGAAGAGGAGAACCCAAATATATACTGATAACGAATAAGTACTAATAAAGCCATTAATAAACAACTTGAAACTAGATAGCGTGCACTATCTATTATTCCAATCTAACATTGGCACTGGCCTTGAAATGTGCAGGGCATTGTGTTGTGATAGCTTAGATTAGTCTATACATGTTCTTGATAAGTTATTTGTTTGTCAATTTTAGTTTTGACGAGTCGTATTTTCGTAATAATATTGTAATCGATACCAGACTTCAGTATGGAGATTAGCAGAATAGATTCTGGTGTTATAAAACCCAAGTTGCGCATGTAGGTACTTGACACATTAATCATCAAAAATAGTGAATCGGTTTTTTCTAGGCAAGTGTGCTCCATCGTAGAGTTCATCTTCGTTTAACATCAGACAGATGGCAGTCAAACGCAAGCCTATAAAGTAATATTTAAAAAAATGGGGCTGGGCAGGGCACATGCTATAATTATGTTGCAACATAAACACAAACCAACCATCGTCGTCGCATACCTCACTTATACAAAATTTTAAGAGTATAGAAAGGAAGATTATAAAACTAAAATGATATTGTTTTTATGGGTCTAGGGGAAAGTGGCTTCTTTCGAAATTTTCAATTTGCACTCTTAAGTAAATGTAGTACTATTATTTATTCTATGCTCTAAGTAAAAGTGTACGCAATTAAAGTCTTCTCGTTTGTAAAATTAAGCATAAAGGCATGTTTTTTTTTAGAGTTTCTAGCATAACCCTCAAAAACCCAAGAACAAAGGTCATTGAGCTTACAAAATCAAATCTGCATCTTCATGCCTTTTTACTCCCGTGCGATTCTCACCCAATATTACACAGTACCTACAGTATAATAATGCCTTGATATTCCATACTGTTAATATGAATGATTCTGGTATCTATCCTTACCTAAGTTTATCACATGTTGGTGAACATCTGGTACTTTAGATTTGACTAGTTCTGATAAAACTTCAATGTCAACTATCAGTCCGTCCATGGTCTTTGTATAGTAATCCGGCAAGATTTTCTCAACCAATACTTTGAGCAGCCAGAATGATGTTTCTTCACTTTTCGTGGATAATAACAGCAACCCTGGTAAACATGGGACAGTTTTAGATTTTATACAAAAAAAATATTTACTTGAATTTGCATCATAAGATTACTTTCGTCTATTTAATTCAAAAACATTTTCAACTAAATAGTATCAATTCAGTCAACCCATATATCTTGCTACTGTTTTACCCATTAACATTGCACAGCTGAGTATAGAGTATCGTCTGCTTTGCGTTAAACCTTATATTACTCGAACAAATGCTGGTAAACGTACACCCCTGTGTCAACTAGTTGACACTTATAACTCGTTTCGTAAGCGTAGATATATTTGGACTCTCTCTGCCATGATTTAGAAGATTGAGCTGCTTTGGAATTGCTTTTGTAAGCTCTTTTAGTATATCCTTTAATATTTTGTTGGCTATGTATGCAATTCGAAAATAAATTTTCTTATGCACATTTGACTTTTGTTTGTTTGTTTAATGTTTCTTTATCTTTATCTTTGTCAAAACGTAATCTTTATCTTTGTTACTGTCTTACCCTAGAAATGAATAATTATCATCTGTTAGAATTTTGTAGATAATACTGTGGGTGTGGCGTAGTTATCACATTTATTAATTTAAGTTAGTGAGTAACTATTACTACGCCACTGTTAATTGATCCAAATAAATAAATAGAGTATAGACTCAAACTAGTGATGTTTTAACATGTTTTTTTTTTATTTTATTTTTTTATTTATTTATTCTCAGTTAAATTACAATGAAGGTTTTGGTAACTAGCACCTACTAAACCTCGCAGAGGTTTGTCTTAGGGCTAGAATAGACTAGTTCAAGCTAGTCTGAATTTCATTTGAAATTTAATCATGGTCCAAAAAAACATACCTGCTATGTAATTTAACCCCTGGCAGTAGCCGACAACTTTGTTGTTATGTGCATAAGCAATGAGTATATTAAACAGGTGTGTTTGATGGTTGGCTTCTTTTGTAAAGTAAATATTATCAGGAAATGTGCGAGGCAAGTCAGTTTTGACAAGGTCCACTAGCTCTTTCTCAAATGGAGTGTCTAATATCTTTTGGTAGAGGTCTGGGTTTGCTTCTCTCATCTTCTCTGCTTCTGATATAGCCATCCATACTGATGGACGATGTTCACCTGTAAAACACATTTATATTTTAATTTCTTACTGTCTATTAAACCTTCTCTTGCTCTCATTTCTGTAAAGAAAGCAAGAATATTATAACCAAGTACTTATTCTGAATGATTTAATCATATGGATAGAATAGAATATAAGCTTGCACAAAACATGCTATGGATATGTAAGTGTAAATTAAACACTGGCATGGTATTTTTAATGACAGTACTTGTTTAGTCTATGTTTTAGTGTTTGTTTAGGTGCGATGCAAGGGAGCGGGACCGTCAATAAGAATATAGGTTGTGTTGGATTCATAGTTTTTCCTAAACAGCTTATAACATTGTTAAGGTCTCACTGTCCCATAAAGTCAATGCTCAGGGACTACATACAGCCTTCAAGTTTTATGGAAAATTTGAACACAGAACACATAGAACACAATTTATATTTTGTGTGTTCTTAAAGAATATACAATATCTTACTGGGTATTCCTTTTCGTACGTATCTCTTCACTGTATTTGTGCGTTTGACCGACTTTCCTTCGCCGACTAAGTTGGCCCATTTTTGGGCTCTAGTCGCCAGAACCTTCAGGTAAACGGACATAAAGTCCTCATAGCTTTCGTAATCGAAATTTTCATGCCTCTCAAAGCCATATTCGTCCACGGCGCTAAAAGAAAAGTTAAACTTGATACACAACAGTACGTAGGTGACCAATTTCTTAAAACTAACACTGCGTGAGCATCGTATGATCACTACCTGAATGAAGAATGTGCCATTTTCCGATTGTAACTACTGTAATAGCATTGAGTCTGCTTAGTTCACAGAATTTATTTAATTTAGTAGTACGCCCAAAAAATATCTGCAATCACCCCCACATCATTGAAGAAAAGTGGGAAACATAGAGGAGAGTAATATACTGGGGTGGGAAATAAAATTTTACAAACGAGTGGAGGAAAATTGAATGAACAAAACAAAATATGACACAAAAAAATTGACATTACGAAACTCGTTCAAAAAAGCTTATGTCACAGATAATAAAACTTACTAGAGTGTACACCTTCACACTAAAACCGGTAAAAAGTTGAACAAACCCAAAACGGGTTTTAAAACTTTTTACCGATTTTCATTTCATGTATTGTTTATGGAAAAAAACCGGAAGTAGCAGTACTTCCGGTTGGAAGGAATTAAAAAATAAAAAGAAAGGCATCAAAGTCATTAAAGGTAGAATGCACAAAGTGCGATGTCAATAACAAAGAAAAAAATTTGTTTTTTTCGCGAAAAATTGTGATGTTTTATTCATTGAGGGTTGAATTACATGCATGAGTGTGGGCAAGTGATATAACGTGGTGAAACATGTCTTTATGTGTTGTTTTCTAAACTCCGTAAAAGCTCATAGTAAAGTCGCCCCCTTTACTAAGCCATGACTTGAACTTGAATTTGACTAATTTCGTGTGACTAACGGCCTTACCTAAAAAAACTTTTCAACCGTTAGTCACTGCTTAAGATGCTCTGCCATCTTCTCTCTAATGTGAAGTTGCACGTGCTAGAAAAGGACAGAGAAGTTAAGCAGTGACTAAGAGAAACGAGATCATTTTAGGTAAGGCCGTTACTGTGATTTTATGACATTTGACTTGATAATACTACATAAACATGAACATTCATGTACTTGACTCTGGCAGAATGCACAACGTGCGATGCCAACAACAATGAAAAAAAAAGTTTTGTTGTCATTGTCAATAAAACGTAGTGTGGTTTTTTGGCGGGAACACGGAAAAATCATGTCGTTGCATTCTATTATTTTCTTAAACTTGTGTTTTTTCGCGAATTAATGATTAAAAATTGTGGTGTTTTATTCATTGAGTGTTGAATTACATGCACGAGTGTGGGCAAGTGATATAATGTGGTGAAACATATCTTTTCGTGTTGTTTTCAAAACTCCGTAGAAGCTCATAGTAAAGTCACCACAACTTTACTGGGGTATGACTTGGACTCGACTATGACTAATTTCATGTGACTTACTGTGATTTCATGACTTATATGACTTGATGATAACAAATAAATGTAAAAATTCATAAACTTGACACTGGCAGAATGCACAACGTGCGATGCCAAAAACTAAGAAAAAAAAACAAAACGTAGTGTTCGTTACCCTCTTTGATTGTCAATGTCAATGATTTTGTATTTGATTTGTTTTGTGATGTGTGGATCATAGAAATTAATGAAAATAATTGTTTTTATTTTTTTCTTGCAACTGCAAAGTAAAAGACAGGATTGGAATGGAATGAGTTTTGTTTTAATTTAATTTTTTTAGTGAAGTTGACCACTTAGAACGTTTGTTTCAACAGCCCACTTCAGGTTTTCCGCTCTGCATCAGCAGTGATAGAACAAGTATGGGTCCACCACCCGTGGTTACTGGTATTTCTCCTAAAGAAGGTCCTCCGGGTACTAGGGTGACGATCCGAGGAGAATTCTTGGGCACCAGTGCAGTAGATTTAATTGGTAAATACTTAAAATGTTCTACCATAGTACTTCACTTAGAGCAGCGATTTTATGGGCGTAAACTCATCCAACAGGTCTTAAAATATGCGGCTGTGACTGCCTTTTATCTGCGGAATGGAAAAGCAAAAACAAGATAGTGGCTAGATCAGGCCCATGTAAAGGAAGAGGTGATATAATAGTGACTACACGATCTGGTGGTGAAGGGACATCTACAGTACAGTTTAGAGGTATGTATACAACAGAATTAATACCAATTATGAAAGTAATGTTGTTTTTTCAGCTGCGCATTCTATTGCTGTGCATAATAAAAATTGAAATCTGAGAACTATCTAAGTTTTGAAGTTTAGAGAGCATAACTCACTCTGTAAACTCAAATTCTTATTTTAATAATTCCCTTGCAAAGCTCAATTGGTTTTACTGTAGAGTTTTGTAGAGTGTGGTAAGAGTGCTAGTTGGCAGTAAAAGTCAATTTAGACTAGAATAAAAATGTTTTCAATTATTAGTAAGTCCCCAGAAAGCAATTTAGGTGTCTGAATCAGTCCAGGTGTACAGGTAATGTTATACACCTAAGGTGATTTAAATACCAATGAAGTGTTGGTACACTGTCTTAACTCATATTTGATTTTATTTATTATATTAATGGATATTTGCCTTCATTTTTAGGTTACCATGAAACCATAGGCCCTGTAAAAGAGAGTGCAGTATGGATTGAAGAAGCAGCCCCTCCATCGTTGCCATGGGGTCGACGACCCATGTCACCCACTGCTTACACTCCGCCGGACCCTTTGGGCCTGTCTACTGAGGGAGATGATCTCAAATTCCCTGAAGAAGAGCTGCATGAATTGTTTCCTGATGGGTAAGTACTGGCTTTGTAAAAGATTACTAATCATAAATACGGGGGACATTTTCCACAGTTCCATCTGGAGCCAAACTATGCAAAGCTGGCAATAAAGATGGCAACAAGATAGACACACATAAATACATATTTTTTTTGTAAATACTTCATTATAATACATACAATACCACACCAAGACATAGAACAAATATGTTTTGCACATAAATGTTTGTCCTGGGTGAGAATCAACCCCACAGGCCCACACCCTGCGGCCCTCGCTTTGACAAGCTGTGAGCTGTGGTGAATTAGCCAAATTCTGTGAGCATATGAAACCTAAACGATTGATAAATAAAACTAAGTATGATTGTTAGGTATCTTTTATCTTAGAATGTGGTTTTTCAAATCCAAAAGTAATGCCACATATTTTTACACAATTTTACATATTTGTTGGTTAAGGGGTTGGTAAAAGTGATTTAAAATAAATTACTTAAAATGTTATTGGCTATTCATGTAAAGCCTTGTGTAGTAGTTTATTGATAATATTAACTCGCAGTTGCAACAGGTGACATGTGATGATGTCTCAAAGCTTTTCCGTTAAAAAAATTCCAGATCAGGAAAACTCTCCGATGATAATTTCCAGCCTGGCTGGTACTTGCTGGAGCATCACAGCAATACTTCTTATGAAGATCTGAAAGCGGGTATGGTGTTTCTTCAAAGAAAAGTGAGTTTATTACATTATTGACAGGACAAACATTTATGTGATGAATACATTGAGCTAATATCTAAAGAGTCACAATCTTTAAGTGAAAGCAGTCAAAGAACGTCCGAGTGCCATTGTACATACCTATATGTGTATTATATAGTTCACAATTGTTCGAATTTAGACGCTTATTAATTCTTTTTTTTAATTCTGTCGCTTGTATAGTGTTCAATGTATGCTTGAGCGCTTGTGTCTTGTCGTAGTTCAAATCGGTCAAAAAGTCGGTGCACTGCATAGCGTGCGCCGAGTTTTGGCTCGGACATTTTTTTTGCACGATGGTGGCTCTATATCTATTAGCTCAATGGACGAATATAGATGTTTGTTCTGTGTCTGGGTGTAGTATGTATTATAAGTATGTAATTACAACAACAAAAAAAAGTATTTTATCAGCTTATATAGGTTCCATATTACAAGCTTTGTTTAGTTTGGGGCTGGCGCTGTGTGAAAAATGTCCACCGATATTTATTTATTTACATGCATTTTGTCTATATTTATATATACCCATACCGTATACATTGGATATAAATGTGGTAATATGGTTTGGGAAAGCACAAGCCAAAAACGTTTTTATAAGTTCCTCCTTTTAAAGATTCTTACTAAAAGCAAGAAAGAAGATGAAGAATAACTGTGTGTGTGTTTAATAGAATAAGTTTGAAGTATGTTGTTGGCTGATCAAGAAGACATTTTAAACTGTTTAGGGTGTTCATTTTATGTAAATCCATCTTAAAAGTTTGATGTTAGGAGGTGTGTATTTTTTGTAAAAAAAAACACTTCTATTATAATATACAAAGTTTGAAATAATAATCTATTATACAGGTGGAAGGCCAAAAAGAAGGTCAACTGAGTTTTCTGAAGGCCAACACTGGAGCAGTGATGGACCAGCTTGACAGACTTGTTTTACTCAAGAACATGTTTGAAGAAGATCAGAGAAAGAATGGCAAAGAGCCTCTACCCAGTCTACAAGCTGCTATAGAAGGTGGGAACTCGAAGTGTCTCCATACTCGTTTTATGGTCGGGCATATTTGATTATCAGACAGAATGAAATTTTAGTCTCATAAAGTTTAGTTTCTTTTATCCTTGCCTCTGCAGACTGTGTCTTTGTAAATTAAGTATTTTTCCACTGCCATTTTAAAGACATGACCAATTGACCATGAAAGTAAACTAGTCACGATTACCCGTTATTTCGCGCAATTGCGCTGATTGCACGCTTGCCCTAAACTAGCTTAGATAAACTAGCTAAGAAACCTAGCTGTTTTTCTTCCAAAAACCAGCCTTAATTATGCTAACCCAAATCAAGTTCAAGCTAAACTAGCGCAAGTGCCATATATAGTTTTGCGTTTATGTACGAAAGGCTGTATTTTATCCCTTCCTTTTCCAGAATCAATAACTCTAGCAGACTCGCTGTTCTCCGAGATACTCTCGCGCAAGGAGCATGCAGACAAGACTCGGGAAGCCCTATCCCTGCTCACGAGGCACAAGTTTCTGTTCCAACTACCTGCTTCAATTGACAGGAACATCAAAAAGAAGGAATATGATCTGGTGGTCAATGATTATACACGAGTGAAGAATCTATTTGGAAATACTGATGTTAAGGTATTGTTAAGTCTCAGTTCATTTCTGAGTGATCATGTATAAAAATTATGAATCTCCTATTCCCATACTAAGAAAATAATTGAGAAAGAAGCTAATTGTAGAAAAGTGTTCCATTATTTGTTAACTTATTATTAAAAAAAAAGAGTTTCTTCAATCGCAAACAAGCACACAGAAAATATAAACCAAAAAGCTTAAACAGCTTTCATTGATAATTTTGGTACAATCCAGTAGGTAGGTAAGAATTTACAATGATTAATAACTATATAATTCTTATTACAAATTAATATTCCTCTTTCTAAGGTAAAAAAGCTGTGATACCACATCGTTTTGTTCCAAATGACGCGTTAACTTAATTAAAGAAAATCTTGCAATCCTCACAAATTCCCTTAATATTTTGCAGCTCTTTCAAAAGATACTGGATGAAATTGACAAGAAAATAGATGACCTTAAAGAGAAACTGTATGATAGAATAAAAACAATGCCCATCAATGTACAGGAGCAAACAAAATATATCAGGTAAGCTATTTTTTTTTTGGTAACGTATAACTGTTATATCTTGATTTTTGTATGGTATGTGACCAAGCCATGGTACGACTGATTGACCCACTGGTTGTTTGTATTGTGAAAGATCAATGGAAGCCATAGATGAATAAACATTGTTATGCATCCGGCTACATTCTCTGAAATCTCATTTCACCTCGATGGGCTGGAATAATATTCACTCAAGCTGTCTATGCCTGTGAAATTAGCAAGTTACCAAAAAGAAAAAAAATAAGCCCCTTTTCGGCCTTGGTTACTAAAATAATTAAAAAACATCCGTTTTTGTAGGCAATGAAAGTTATGTACATGCATGAAACACTCCTTTTTAATAACTAGTTACGAACCAGGAACCCTTATAGGATCACTCCGTTGTCCGTCTGTCTGTCTGTCTGGCAAGACCCTTTTTCTCTGGAGCGCGTGGAGATATAAAGTTGAAATGAATATCAGATTCCATGGTCCCTTGAAGCTGAAAAAAATCAAGCTAAAAATTCAACAAAATAAAAAAATTGAGAGTTTTTTGAGTGAACTAAATCACAATTCATAGGGTACTTTCCGTTGACCTAGATTCATGAAATTTGGCAAGAAGCAAGGTATCATAACAGTAAATATGGAAAAAAACTGAAAATTGATCATTTGTAGATATATCGTTATTTCTCAAACCAAAACTTAAATGGTTATTTTGTTTGTTTCTTTAGTTCCCTAAATGATACTACATGGCGCTAGCTAGGTGTTAAAACTCGCAAACGCTCCGTTTGCCGTTTTTAGGCCGATTCGATCTATGGCAGTCGGCTCCTGCTACCTATTAGACAGAATAACTTACCTTTACATATGAGCGAGCGAGCCACAATCGTAATTTTTGAACAAAACTAATAAGTCCTGTAGAATTCTTTTAGTTCTGCCATTTTACCAATAGTACAATTTAGGCTCGCGCAGAATGTGTCACTAAAATGAAAAGATATATACGTAAGTTTTCACTACTGTAAAGTACTTCACTCATCTAGTTCAGTAGTCCAGTTGCTCATTTGAAATGATTTCGCCAATCGATACGTTACTACTAAGAAGTTACGTTTACGAACGAAAACAGTGCGTTTACTATGATTGCTTCATTTTATATCCAAGCTCGTACAAATGTGTTTGTAAATTGTACATTGCCTTTTTTCTTACTAGTTCAATATTAGCTCTTTTGTACAGCAAGCAATGTACAACAAAAGTTATTAAAAACAGCCACGTTCAAGTACAAGTCACGTCCCACTGGACAGTCACAGCCCCTAGTGTTCGTTTGTGGCGATTTTTCTATGAGCTTTTACGGAGTTTTGATAAGTCCTGTGAGTTCTTTTAGTTCTAAGATTTTGACCATTAGTACAGTAGGGCTATACACTTCAAAAACTTTTATGGAGAAAGGAGTTTTGTACGATACTTAACTTAATTATACCCTTTTTTAGGCCAATTTGGTGGCTTCTTCTGCGTACAACTCAATTTTACTCTTTAATATGGAGAATTTAGTTTCCACTGGCATCACACTTCAATTTCAGTAACCAAGATAAGTCAAAAATCCAAGCCGTTCACACAAAAACAGTCACGTTTAAGTCCAAGTCATGCCTTAGTGAAGTTGTGGCGGCTTTGTTAAGAGCTATTACGGAGTTTTGAAAACAACAAGAAAAGATATGTCTGAGTTATCACTACACATTGTAGCGCTCGTGGCGGAGCATGTCTAGGTGATTCTAAACGATCACCGAAGTTAAGCCACGGACGGTCCGGTCAGTCTTCGGATGAGTGACCGTGAGTGGCATTTATTTCTGAGCGCTACCGCGCTACGGATGACACGTTAAATGGTTGGTCCCGGTTGTTTGTACTAGTTTCTATAACAACAACCGTCAGCCATGTCAGAGGCCCTCGGGCGGCACATTAACTCTGACACTAGGGCTGGCCACCTCAGCCTATACGAACGAACGAACGAACCACACATTTATTTATTTATTTCGCAGTTGGCGTATTGAACGAAAGTGGAAATTATTTTAGGGTTTCGTACCTAAAGTGAATCCAACTGTACTCTATTATTAAGCCGCATATCCGTGTCTGTCTCTCTGTCCATCTGTCTTTCCGATCTTTAATGAACTATAATCTCGTGAATCGTAATAGATAGCCTGTTGAAATATTCACTGAATATTCGTTATTATCGCGGATTACCTAGTACTTGTGGTGGTAAGGAACCTTCGTTGTCCGAGTCGCAAATACGAGTCAGACTTCACGGCTTTATTTTTTTACACAGCGCCTAGGTGGCGCTGTATGAAAATTGTCTCATACGTAGCAAAGCTTGTACTATAGGTACCAGACAGCTGATGCCTGAAAGATAAAGTTTTTGTAGTGGTAGGACTCTACTGCAGAGTCCGCCTGGGGAAGTTCCACACCTTTGCCAGTTATTCAACCGCCAATCAGTAGTGTGCCATAACTACTGCGTTCCGGTTCGAAGGGCAATGCTACCAAAGAAATTACTGGGTATGAAGAGATTTAATATCTACTATCTCAGGGCGACGAGCGCAGTGCAATGCGGCGCAGGATTGTGTTCGCAAGTTCACAATTCTAGCACTGCTATTACTGTTAGTGGCAGGCGTGACGCTTACCACCAGGCGAACGTCTTGCTCTTCTCGTCACATGAACGTATAAAAAAAAACTGAAACATATTTTTTGCTACAAAAGAATTTAATTATTCAGTTGAATCCAAATTGACCCTAATAACGCGAGCATCCGTTTTTTTTCCTTTTTGTTACACATTGCGGTCGATTCTGACGGTTTTAGTTGACAGTTCTAAACTAATTAAAGTATTGAAGTGTTAAGTATAAATAGACAATAGACAATATTTTATTTGTAGAAAAAACACATTTTGTACACAAGACAAGACAATATAAACTCATAACAAATTTAAACAGTACAAAATAGTTTTTCGCCACAAACCGGTTCCAACTCAGCATAATGCTGGCTGCGAACAGCCAGCGCTGGTCTTCCGATAAATGTCCCCCCAATATTTATTTATTTATTGCTGTCCTTAGCTAACATGCCTAGTACAAAAGTGACAGCAATATTTTAATTAGTTTAGAACTGTCAACTAAAACCGTCAGAATCGACCACATTGTATAACTACGGCTTTTCTATATTTTACACACATAATGTTGTTAATACTGACATACAATTCCAGATTACTGATAAGTCTGAACTGGGAGGGCGACGCCGCATGGACTGCGATCACCAGTCGCAAGGAATACCTCATGAACTTGTTAAATAAAGTGAAGGACCACTTCAAACAGAGGGAGGAGCAAGAGAACAGCGACAAAGGTAAGGCAATAAATGAATGTTGGTGGACATTTCACACAGCGCCATCTAGCCCCAAACGAAAACGAATTGTTTGTGACCAATAGGCAAGATGACTGGTATTTTTTTATTGTCCTATTAAAATGTGGCCCATAAATACCACAATATATATATATAATATTTGGCTATTTAATGAAAAGAACACGAAAATCTGATCAAAAATAAGTAACTTATAAGCATTTTAATATCATGCTAGACAGAGAGGCGAAACAGCAAATCGTGACGTCACTTCTCAGTACGCCATATAAATTCTATTCTGACAAGTAAGGCGTGACGTAATTTTTTGTTTTGTGGGAAAGTGACAGAGTTGTCTCTACCAAAAACTTTAAACGCTCATATATCAGAACATAAATAACCGATTAAAATTATTGTTTTCAAGAAACATACTATATTTACTTAAATTGTTCATGAAAGCTATTGGTTTCAACGATATAAACATCAGTCATCTACCCTATTTGAATTTTGGCGCTATCGTGAGTATGTTTCTCAATGACGAGGCGAGCGAGGCGTTCGCCTGGCGGTAAGCATCACGCCTGCACCTAACAGTAGCAGTGCCAGAATTGTGAGCTTACAAACAAAATCCTGCGCCGCACTGCACTGGTCACATTGAGAGTTGTGACAAGTGGTTGGTGAAGGAGTGTTTTTACGAAGTAGAGGATTTTTAAAATAAAATGTCGTGTCGTTTACATGTTTACGGGTGGACTTGTTAATACAATTCTCAATTTGACTCCTTAATTTAATAATAATGTTAATTAATTTGATATTATGAATGTGTATACCTATGACATTTACTTATTTGATAAAATTTGGACTGTTTTATCATTTATTGTATGTTGACTATATAATGATGGACAATTTGTAATAATAAATGTAATGTATGTTTGTGTTCAATTAATATTAACTATAATATTGTTACAATTTTGCACACCTGATTATGGGTGTTAATGGCATGGCTTCTTCTATTTGCTAAGATCTTTTGTACCCATTAACAGGCAAATAAATGATTTGAGATATAATCAGCCTTTTTAATAGTCCTCTGCTGGACTTAGGTCTAGCCTCGAAGGGCGATTGGGCCATATTCACCAAACTAGCCCAGTCGCGGGTTGGCGAATTCACATACGCCATTGAATTTCTTCTCCGGACGTACGCAGGTTTCCTCACGATGTTTTCCTTCAGCGAAAAGCAAGTGGTATGAGTATCATAAACTTCAAAGAGCTCATTGGTACGGGCCCGAGTTTGAACCCGAGACCTCACGATTACAAGTTACGGGGGCGATCAATGTCGAAAGCAAGTAAAAGGCGTATTTTTTAACACATAGCCTAATGATATATTTTTTTACGAATTACATAGCCAAAGGAATGTTTTAGCAGAGTAACCGCTGTTTTTTTATTTCACGCCTATATTTTTAATAATGAAATTAATACCCACTTAAATTACTCAAAGCCATCATCATCATCAATTGTACCATGCGATTTTCGACTCTAAACTAATGCAAGACGCGCAGGTGAAATCAATTATTTTTCTGGCATTAGGCGCACTCCTACGGCTTTGATTTCTCGCAACCACCGCACATTGAGATATTATATGTCAAATCTCTTCATGCCCACTAATTTATCTGGTAAAATTTCCCTTCAACACGAAATACTACAGAATACAGAAATATAGAAAAGATAGATAGATTTATAGTAAGATATCCTGTTGTAATTCCAGGCAAGCGTAAGACGAAAGACACAGACGAGGGTTCGTGGAGCGTCGTCCGCGGCGCGTGGTGCGGGGCGGCCTGCGGCGCGCTCTCCTCGGAGCTGAACGCGCTCTGGCCGCTCGCGAGACGATACTTCGCGGGCGAGCTGGCCGGACAGCCCACTCTGATAGAGAGACAGGCGCAACTAAAGGTAGATACAACGCTAAGAAAACCTATTAACTGATGGTAGATATATACTCTGGAACCTGGGTATGGCCAGGGGGTGTCACTCCGCAGTTTAGGTATGTTCGGCCGGCGCTCCGTCCGGGTGGACAATGCAAGGCAGAAGTCAGTCGCCGCCCGCACGCTAGCCTCGTCGCACGTAACTAAGCATACGTGATAGAAAGAAAGCGGTATATCTAGGTGAATATAGCGAGCGGTCATACAGCGCCGTGCGAGTTGAATTACTACTTTATTGCCTAGTAGATAGAGTCCTTATTTATTTCAATTCCTTTGCGGAGTTAACTTTCTGTACCTAATTCTATTCATTATTCTGTGGTATGGCCTAAAACTGCATCCAGAATCCAGAACCACCGGAGTCCGGAAGACGGGCAGCAGCGTCCCCTCGGTTGATGGTGGTGAGCATTCTACGATCCCCAGGCCACCTGCAGGCGTGGGGATTATGCAACCCCCTATTAGGGGGAGGCCATCATCCAGCAGTGGACGTCTTTTGGCTGATGATAACATAACTATACCCTATCTCAAACCAAAAATATAAATAGAATACCATAATATATTGAATTATGGAAATATGCCAATGCTAATATTGCATGTCTATTTAAGAGTCAAGTTTGTTTTCGTTTACGGAGCTCTTTAAGAACAGACTATATTCTGTATGTAACATCTAGGTTTACCAACAAACTGCAATAAATGAATATTTGTATTTTTTTTGTAATAGTTCTGCGAACAGTAGACCTCGCGAACTCTGTAAATATAAACAATCCAAAATATGTTTAAAGAATGACCCGTTACGCGATAGCAAAAAGTGAATATTATTATTTAAAAAAATAACATTCAATAGTGATGTGTGCGAAATGTTGTGTTGTTATTAGAATTTTGTTTGCAGGAGATGATAATAGCGGCGGTAGAGTTATTCTCGGGTCACATGCGAGCGTGCTTACTGAGCGGCGCGGGCGCAGCGGGGGCGGAGGCGCTGCGCTCCCGGCTCGCGGCCAACCTGCGCCATCTGCGGCTCGCCTACACCGACCTGCTCAAACTAGACCTGCCCTCTCAGGTGAGGTGACCACTGTTCATTTTTAAGAGTGTACGCTACCTCAGCTCAAATACGCAACCCCTGGCTGGGCCGGTGCGCAGAAAAGATCTCAGTTAAACTGGTTCCAAAGCTCTATAGTTTTTTTTTATTTGGACAACCAACAGCCTTCAAATGGAGAAGGTAAAAACAGTATAATGAGTACAACTAGGCCAACAAAGGTTACCACTAATAGAATAATAATATATAGGTATTTATTCTTTACAGTTAATATAATAGTTATTATTTCAATTTAAAACTATCATACCGTCCCCTAGAATCAGTTCATAATGTTCATATCCTCTTTGGCTCCGTGTCATACTCTCGAGGTGGTTCCATAAATGTTTGAAGTCGGTAGATTTTTTAAAGTTTGTTGTCATTTACTGTCTTCTTTGCTCCTCTGAGAGCTATTTGTTTTTGTTTCAGCCATTGAGTATAGTAGAGAAGGTTATATTCGAGTACCGCGTGCACGGCATGACGGTGTTCTTGCAGCGCGCGCACCGCCGCGTCAAGGCGCTCCACGAGAAGGAGACGTGGCGGGTCGAGCAGTTCTCCGACTACGGCGCTATCACCAACCTGGTGAGCCCTATCCTACATCATTTTTTACTCGCAGAGGATGTGGAACCCTCTACCAAAGTCTGTGTTTCCCGAAATAGTACATTATGATACGAGTGTGCTATGTTGGTCATTACACTAGAGGCGGTATTATGCGGATAAGGAAGCCGAGAGCGTAATGACTAATAGCACAAGAGTTCAATACGACTGTTTTCGTCACACTTGCGAGGAAAAATCATTTTTTTTTTTGATAATAATCAACCACACAGCGAAAACGTCAACAAACATTTGCGGAAAATGGCGCCCAAATCAGTAATACGCGCGCAGGTTGACATTTACTTCAGCGGCATAAGAACTCTTTGTTGGTATTACAAAAAAACTGTAAGTATTACCCGGCTATATTAAGAGTGCTTCGTATACGTACGTCTAATTGCAGTCACGTACAATCTTGACTTTACCGGGTTATACCTATTATAGCACCATGTGCCGTAATGTAAAGTAAAATCCACGCGTGCGTAATAGCTTGGATTATGAGCCTAAAACCAATGCAATAAGATCCATGAAAAGTACATTATAAGTCTTCAAATCCAGAGTGAACAGGTCCATTCTAGGTAAGCATGCTACACCGTATCGTTGCTTGACTTTAGGCAGGATGTGGTCAAACGCAAAACCTATTCGCAATAAAAAAATATCGTAGATAAGATTGATATTCGAGCGACTGATAAGGGCTTTATGATTGATCATGGAGTTGTTGGAGCGTGCTGGCAGCATAGAGCAAGTCGAGGTAAATATAAATTGTTGGGTGAAGAATTCACGTTCATATTAAGTTAGCGAAGTGTGACTTCTAACGGAGCTGTAACGATGACAATAAAACCTATTGGCTGATCGTACTTATACCCCCCTCACGCCAAACATAGGCGTATCCTCGCGCATATGTATCGCCAGATTATAGTTGTAATTAGGGTCGACGGGGAGTCAATAAAATCTCATAAAATCTTTCGCGCCTATCGTAGACATCATCATCAGCCAGAAAACGTACTGCTGGACAGAGGCCTCCCACTTAAAAGGGCGGGGAGGATGCCATAATCCCCACGCTCAGCAGGTGGCTTGGGGATCGCAGAAAGCTCACCGCCGTTTAACTGAGAGGACGCTGCTCCACTTCCTCCGGTGGTTCTGATTGCAGTTTTAGGACATACCCAGGTCAAACTTTACTTTAAGCGGTTTTTTTAAAGTAAGGCCGATAATTTGTTGCAAGTGAAACTAATAAATAAGTGTATTAAAAACACATAAGCATAGAATCATCAAATTCAATGTACGGTTTGGTTCCATTTTCTTTATTCGAACTGCTGAACAGTGGAATGCGCTGCCTGAGTGGGTGTTTCCCGATAATAGGCGTGTGGCCTAATGTTTAATTTATGACAAATAACAGGCTTAGTGATGAATATAACTAAATACATTACACATACTGAAAAAATAAATTGTATTGGCTGATAAATCTCTGAGATATGAGCGTTTAAAGTTTTAGGTGGGGATAGAGAGGGGATGCTCTATCCCTTTCTCGCAAAGTACGTGTTAGTATAGCATTTGTATGCCGCGCCTGAGGCTTGACGTCATAGCTCAGTATAGCGCGCTCTCTGTCTAGCTTGAAATTAAAATACTTAGTACTTATTTATTTTTGAATGTTTTTAAATTTTGTTTTCCTTGATAGGCTCTATTGATGATCAGCTTTGTTATGATGTAATAAAAAAATTGTAGTCATCATGCCTATTATAATCTGGGTGTCTTCAAGTCGAGAGTGAATCGGTTTCTTCTAGGTAAACGTGCTCCATCGTAGACTGCATCTTCGTTTAACATCAGACGAGATGGCAGTCAAACGCAAGCCTATTAATAATAAAAATAATTAAAAAAAAAAAGACTAAAAATAAACCGTGACGGGCTCGCGATTTCCTTTTTTCTCTAAAACAAAACCTTGTAAGGTTTTTCATGGAGGATAAGGAGTTGCTATGAGCGACTTGCAGCCGCAGAAGCTATTTTGCGGACGGAGTGTGTGACGTCACACTTATTTGCTCAGTCTGCTAACGTCCGCCACGCGTAAGGGTCATTCAAACTTACATATTAGACGTACGATTTTTAGTATTTTTACCCAGTACCAGTAAAAATTTAATAAGTTGCTCTGTTTCTTTATGTAAAAATGACCGAGGGAAAAATTCAGATGACATGATTGGCATCTAATTTCATTCGTAAGTAATTTTATTTCTATATTTAGTGATCCATTCTATAAAATTTAATAACGCGACATCTAGCGTGATATTAACAGCCTTACCTAAAATAATCTCTATTCTCTTAGTCACTGCTTAAACTTCTCTGTCCTTTTCTAGCACGTGCAACTTCACGTCAGAGAGAAGATGGCAGAGCATCTTAAGCAGTGACTAACGTTTGAAAAGTTTTTTAAGTAAGGCCGTTAGAAATTAAGCGTTAATTCAGCTAAGTGTTAGTTTCCCTAGTTCGATTCTCAAAAACTTTTCCTGAAAACCGCTAGATGGCAGTACAATTTGCCACTCCTCCCGCGAACCTACACCTCCCCGCACAGTCACGCGTCTTTCTAAGGAAAAATCCTTTCTCTGCATCTCTGCTTCTATTACTCTGTGGGTTTTTTTTACATCTAGTACGTTGTACCGTTCCAGCCGCACCTACTGGAGACGTACGTGCACGAGGCGTTGTCCGCGATCCATAAGTGCGTGTCCTGGAGCGGGCGGCGCGAGGGCGCGCTGCTGGCGCCGGACTCGGAGCCCGCGGCGCTGCTCAGCAAGCACACGCAGCAGACGCTGCTCGCCTACCGCGCCGTGCTGCACCAGCTCGCGCATCAACACTTGGATCAGGTACGTTCTATAAACGTATCTACATTTATACATAACATGCAAACATTACCGTTTGGGTACAATATGATGTAAAGCTAAACTCAGTTTGTTCATGTTGTGGCTACGCTACGACTGTATGATCAGTCTCAGGGCCACCCAATCGAATCCTTCTGTGGGTGAAATAATAGTCATTTGTGCTATAAGACAGTGTTTATTTTTAAGTTGTCCCTATTGGTCCCTAATGCGGTAGTACTATTATTTCTTGTGTGCCGCGGGACATGATAATGTCCCAAAACGGCATCTTAAACTACTGGTGGACGAGCAGCAGCATCCTCTCGGTTGTCGGTGGTGAGCATTCTGCAATCCCCAACCCACCTGCCCAGTACGGGGATTATGGCAAAATATTAAGGTCCTTCGCCTAGCAGTGGACGTCTTCTGGGTGATGATAATATATGAGCTGCGTGTGCATCGCCTTTCGTTCAGCGGTGAAAGTTTCCGGGCTGATGATGATGATGTGCATCGCCTTTTGCAGTGAACAGTGATAAATCATATCTATGATGATAATTGTCAGGAATTGAACAATTCGAGTCTATCGGTGGCTCTGGAGCAGCGCGTGGAGGTCCCGGGCGGCGAGGGCCGCGGCTGGCAGCGCCGGCTGCTGATAGCCGCCGCCAACGCGCACTACACGCGCCGCGTCACGCTGCTCAACATAGCCAACGCGTTCGAGAGGTGAGTGCACTACCCGCAGTCACTCGACTCGGAGCAGCGCGGGGAGGTATCGGGTGACAAGAGACGCAGAGTTCCGTTCTTGGAAAGTACGGATGAAAAAATTGGAGCCAAATCGTTGCGTACGTATTTTTGGAATGTCCATGACGGTCTCCGGCACAAAGTGGGCAGACATACTTTAAGAAAGTAGTCGAAGCTAAGCAATTTCTGAATATACTTCTTTCATCATATTCTATCAGTAATCATGTTTCCTTAGTACTTACAACTAGTTTGAGGCTAGATGGTGCTGTGTGAAATGTCTGCCAATATTTGTTTACTCTAAAATTGTTTCAGTTTCGGCTTTCCAAAGCCGACTCAAGCGCTGCAAGCGACTCGTGAGGCGCTGAGCTCCCTGGAGTCCTCTATCGCTGAGACATACCTAGAGCACAAGGGAGACCCGCTGGTGGGCACCATCGAGCCCAGCATGTACATGGGGCGGCACAAGCTGGACCCCGACGAGCTGGTTGACGACGCGCGGCCTTATGTCTACGAGATTATCAACAACTTGATCGCTGTGCATGCTGAGGTTAGTATTACATTTTACAAAAAACAATGAAAACAGGCAAAACTTATTGCAGATGGTGCCAGCGGCGGTCCGGACGTGGCAAAATTAAGTTTTCTTGTTAATTGTTGGTTATAATCTATCTGCTCTTGATGAGGGCGTTGTCAATAATCTAGTCCAAATCTAGTGCAAATGTGTTGAAAAATAGATTTGCAGGATAGATAGTTGTTTACGTTTTATGTTCTAGGTAAAGTTCTGTCCAACTTTAATTAGCAAGCAAAGGATTCCTGTACAACCAGTATATGCAGGTTTTCCCTGGTAATCCGAGTCTAACAAGAGTTAAGCCATTAAATTGTAGAAAAAAATACAACAAAATGTATAAGATTGACTGCTGACTATGGCCACCTAGCGCGAAAAAAAACGCAGTGTGGTGGATCCCCATTCCATGCGTTTAAATTTCAGCCTCTGTGTTTTTAAATGTGCTTCACACGACTTAAGTATTTAGCCAGTGACAAGTATTAAATGAGTGAGTGTTGATTTCCAGGTGGACAGCGTTTGCGGTCCGACGTCGTCGCGCTACGTTCGCGACATCTGCGAGACTGTGTGCGAGGAGCTGGCGCGGCTGGCCATGTGCAGCGGCGTGCCGTCGCGGGCCGCGGCCTTCCAGACGCGGCTCGAGTGCACGCTGCTGCGGCTCGCCACCGCGGAGCACCTCACCGGGAAGGCGGAGTGAGTGCATGTATACACTATCTGATCAAACATGCGCCCGCGCCTCCGTGCATCCAGCGCGGCTGGCCATGTGCAGCGGCGTGCCGTCGCGGGCCGCGGCCTTCCAGACGCGGCTCGAGTGCACGCTGCTGCGGCTCGCCACCGCGGAGCACCTCACCGGGAAGGCGGAGTGAGTGCATGTATACACTATCTGATCAAACATGCGCCCGCGCCTCCGTGCATCCAGCGCGGGTGATCATGTTATGGCGCGTAAGCGGAAACGAACTGATCAACTAGCCTGTCATGCGCTACGGCTTTACCTATGATTTTGTATATTCAAAAACAGTTTTATAAAAAGGATTTAAAAAAAAAAAGAAATGAAAATTGACGTGGTTTTCCCAGAACGTTATTCTGGCCAATGATAAACTGAACTATTTACCTCGCCCTCTGGCCCGTGTCGTTAAATTAATGTTGTTATGTTGTTGTAATGTTAATAATGTTGACGTATCCTTGTAAACTACATCATTAAGCTCAATTTAGCCACTTAATCATAAAATATCGATATTTCAAACATCAGGTAACCGTTCATAATAATTGCAACATCTAACTAAAAATCTGTTTTTATTTTCCACAGAAACTACCTTACGGAAGCATTGGCTGCCATCCCCCCTCTCGAGAGTGAAGAAGACAAAAAGTGAGTATCACTTCTAATTACCTGTAGACGAATACAGCGCTACAGAGGTAGTAATTCTAAGCTGAAAGGAGCTTATTGTACTCATAAGTAAGATATATTTTAGCACAATCACTTGCTGTCCACTGCTGGATATAGGCCTACCCTCAAAGGGCGATTGGCCCATACCCACCATGCTGGCCCAATTGCGGTATTCACATATGCAATATTCACATAAAAAAATACAGTAATCTAGCCTATTAGGCTAGATTACTGTATTATTTTTATTGTTCTATTCAAATGTAGCCCATAAATATAGCTGATAAATGAAAAGAAAATTAAAATCTGATCAAAAATAAGCAACTTATAAGCTTTTTAATATCATGCTAGACAGAGAGGCGAAACAGCAAATCGTGACGTCACTTGTCAGGACGCCATATAAATTATATTCAGACAAGTAAGGCGTGACGTCATTTTTTGTTTTGTGGGAAAGGGACAGAGTTGTCTCTAACAAAAACTTTAAACGCTCATATATCAGAACATTATTAACCGATTTAAATAATGTTTTTAATTACCATACTATATTTACTTAAATTCTTCATCAAAGCTATTGGTTTCAACGATTTAAACATCAGTCATCTAGCCTATTGAAATCTTCTTCGGACGTCTGCAGGTTTCCTCACGGTGTTTCCCTTCACTGAAAATCCGTACATATACTACAAAGAGTTGATTGGTACGGCCCCGGGATTTGAACTATCGGGCTCAGGATTCCGAGTCTAGCGGTCATCCCAGGCTTTTTCTATAGGTATTTTTTCTTATGGGACTGTCCCGAATCACGAAAAAAATACAGTTATTGAAATAACTGTATTTTTGCTTTTCGTTGAGAATCAATCTTTTTTTCCAAAAAATTATTTTTTCACTATTTTTGGGTTGGCTTCATATTTAAGTTGTAATGACAAGAATAGCTACTCATGGTAGTTTTCAATTATTGCTGTACCAGAAAGAGTAGAAAAAAAACCTCGGACTGCGGGTCCGTGCCTTTTGTCAACTTTGTAATTTTTTTATTAACTAAATTTTACACTTAATAACTTAAAAGCTAATGGCTTTACAAAATGAATATACCAAAAGAACCTAATATTTTTTATTGAAAACTTTTAGTTCCATTTTATTTAATTTCTACTCTTTCTGGTACAGCTGTAAATGTGTGAATGTTTCTCTAATCCGAAACAATAGGCTTTTTTTTCTGAAATTGATCACGGTTCTTCAGTTGGATACTTTCATTTGTTATAGGCGAATGGAGACTATTATAGAAGGATTTAAAAAGCGAATGGAACTGCAGCTTCTAAGTCTAAACTGCAATATGGAGACCGTATAAATTATTCTCTAAATTAGTGTTAATTATTATTTAAATTTATCACTTGCGATAATAACATTTAAAGTATTATTTATTGTTGTATACATCATAAATCGTATATCAAATTGACAAATTGTTTACATTTTATAAAAGACATAAATTACGTTAGAAATAAACCAGCATAAAGTATAACTAAGTAATTAATAACTAATAAATGGAATATATTTGTCAAAAATAAATACTTTTTATTTTAACTTCCTTTCTGCATCCTCTGATAAGACTGAAACAACAAATTTGACATAATCATCAACAGCCAGATAAAGGGGGGGGGGGGGGGGAGGTACAGATTAACAAATTAGTACTTATACTTAAATTGTATCAAAAGGATACCATAATCATCCCTTCGATTTTATCAAGTAGTTTGTCAATGTTTCAATGATTTGCAAGAAAACTAAGAAAACTTATTGTACAGGATCAACCAGTATTACCACAGGTTATGTAATAGGTAATACCACAGATATCATATTAGTACCACGTACAGAGAAATCACTCCAATAGAAAACAAGTCTAAAGCATAGTTGAACCAGAGTATATCTATAACTACAATCATGTCATATTCAGTGCAAGCTAATTTGTACCCTTTATGTAAATAACAGTGTCGATTTTCCACTGTAGTGTTTGAGGCTCGCTCACAGCCGGCAGGAGCCGCGTGACGTCAATGACCTAAGAATTACAGTGGATAATCCATCCACTGTCTACGAGAAATAAGGTATAAATTAGCTTGCACTATATATGAAGTTGTTGTTGCTATATTGTGGTTCAACTATGCTTTAGACTTGTTTTCTATTGGTTATAGACAGTCGATCTACTACTCGTATCTACGCTTAGACGCGTTTTATAAGGGTAAGAATCCTGCCCTGATAATACGTAACGCTTTTTAACGGATCTCCAGTGAGCAAGATCTTGCCAAGGGCCATTGAAATAGGGCCGAGACGACACATTTTCAGTGTTACAGTGCTAATTAATTATTCGTCGTTAGTAGTAGTATCGCCTTTTTAAACATCCTGTATATGGTATACCTCGGCAGCTTGTTTCTGTAAGACTGGAGACATTGCCGGGCCCGTCTCTGCCACCATCCTGCGGAAGTAACTGTTCTTGTTCTGCAGCAGTATGTGGGGATGGTCGTACTCCATCAGTCGACCTGCGTCTAGTACTAGGATCTGGAAAAGGAACACAGCAAAATATAGGCTCGTATTATAATTAATTTGCGCATTTGATTTGATTACACTTTCATTGTGCGAACTGCTAAGTGAGCGAGTGGGTGTTTCCTGATAGATGTATTCTGGGTATCTTCAAGTCGCGAGTCAATCTGTTTCCTCTGGGCAAGCGTGCTCGATCGTAGACCGCATAATTTAAGCTTTACCTCAGGCGTGTTGGTGATCAAACGCAAGCCCATCATACTCATGTTATAAATGCGAAAGTTTGTCGGTTTGTGTGTGTGTGTGTTTGTTACCTCTTCACGCAAAACCCTTATAGCTTATATATCCTGGAATAACATTTAGGCATTGAGCTCATATCTATAGAGTCACAATCGTGCAATAGAATATACCGAGCCAAAATTCGGCAGTACGCCGACTTTTTGACCGACTTGAACTACGATAAGACACAAGCGCTCAAGCATACATTGAACACTATACAAGCGACAAGGCTAGATGACTGGTTTTTTTTATTTTCCTATTAATATGTGGCCCATAAATATAGCTGATTAATGAAAAGAAATGAAAATCTGATCGAAAATAATCAACTTATAAGCATTTTAATATGCATGCTAGACAGAGAGAAGAAACAGCAAATTATGACGTCACTTCTCTGTACGCCATATACATTATATTCTGACAAGTAAGGCGTGACGTCATTTTTTGTTTTGTGGGAAAGGGACAGAGTTGTCTCTAACAAAAACTTTAAACGCTCATATATCAGAACATTATTAACCGATTTAAATTATTTTTCCAATAAACATACTATATTTACTTAAATTCTTCATCAAAGCTATTGGTTTCAACGATATAAACATCAGTCATCTACCCTATTGTGAACTATATAATGCACGTATAGGTATGTACAACGGCAGTCGGTCGTTTTTTCACTGTTTTCACTTAGAGATTGTGACTCTTTAGATATTAGCTCAATGCATTTAGGCAACTTTTTATCATCATCATCAAGCCGGTGAAAGCGCGGAGCGTAGCTACAGCAGCAGTTCCTGCGTAGTGAAGTAGTGCGGGACGGTATGTTTTCGTTACGTCAAATGACGCGTGACTTCACTCGGGCGTCAATATCGCTGGCATCAACACGTGTTATTTGGACAGGCTGCGGACGTAACAAAACTACGTCACATCCCACCTCTACCGCCACCCCTAGCACAAACCGGCCGGATTTATGGTTTTACGATGTCTGAAATCATAGCTGAATATAATAACTGCAAAATCGCGCGGCTTTAGATTGTTGACGATAGTCCACGCCTTACGCCACTTTTGGGCCCGTTGCGATTTGAACTAGAATCGTTGCCAAATCGCAACGGGCCAAAACTGGGGTAACACTTTTCCTTCCGTTTTCCCGTTTTAATTTTACGTCAGAAAAGATTCTGGTGTTTATTTTCTAAGTTGAGTAATGAGAGATGATGCGTGGGGATTTGGGATCTCCCACATCCTAGTTCTCTCAGATTCCAGATCTTCCTGTTGGATAGAAAAACTTACTTTATCCGAATCAATGACCGTATTCAGTCTATGCGCTATTGTCAGTACAGTACAGTGCTTGAAGTGTTGTCTAATAGCTGTCTGTATAAGCGCGTCGGTCTGTGCGTCCACGTTGGCCGTAGCTTCGTCGAGGACTAGGATTTTGTCGTTGCGAACTATTGCTCGGGCTAAGCAGACTAGTTGACGTTCGCCTACACTGAAGTTGGCACCGCCTTCTGAGACTTGCTTGTAGAGAGCACCTGATTGAATGACAGTTAAATCACAGAAAACATACAATAGTAGGTACTACATAGACTATACTACGTAAAGAAGAGTCACTTCAATGGAAAACGAGTGATGGGAGTTGGTAGAGTTTGCTCGGAATGATTTAATGTGGAGAATTTTGGGAGCGGGCCGAATTTCTTCCGTACGCGGACGAAGTCGCGGGCGACCTCTAGTATACCTATAACTTCAATCATAATTCATATCCAGTGCAAGTTCATTTGTAGGTACTCTATATTTATAACAGTGCATCGATAGAATATATATTGTGTACCGCTTGGCTCGTGAATCGACCACGCGCAAAGTCGTAGGTATAAACTCATACTTTAACCACACAGTGCGGCAGGCCTGCGGTTAAACATAGAAGTCAAGGAATGAAGAAGGACAATTCAGTTAATCGGTATATCATTCAAAGCATCGGTCTCTTCTGTAATGTCAAAAATTGGCAAAGAATTACCGATGCCTGCACCCTCTGATTGCAACTCCACATTCTCCAAGGCTCTCAACAGCAATTCGTCCGGGTATTCGTCAAACGGATCCAAATTCTTTCTCATGGTCCCACTGAACAGCACTGGTTCCTATAAATGCACATAGATATGCAAAACTAGAATTTATCATTTTGAAGTGACTTTTTTTCCAGAATTTATACTAACAAGACCTGCGTGATGAATCTTGAAAAATATATATTTCTGAATGTTGTAGCGACTTATTCAAAAACTGTAAGAAATAATTCAAATTGTGTTGTTTTCAACAAGATAATCAAACTAAGAAATACATCAGTTAGTCAACGTCGTTGCGATTTCGTGTGTCCAGCTGAGTTTGGCATTATTTAGAATTAATAGGCTTATCTGATCTAACACTATATAGGTCGCGTCATGTAAAAATAACGCTGCTGGAAGAAAGTAGATGGGGTGTGTCTGCGCATGTGTACACTTGCGCACAAAAGTACTAGGCCTATTGTGTTAATTAATTATTAATTAGCCTTTTGCTCGCAGCTTCGTATATTGGTTATTGCTAGGTACCACCTCATACCACCAAATAGACAGATAAATCGCCTACTGCGCAACTTAACCGCCAGCGTTCTTTTTACAATGACGCGACCTGTAAGAATCTCCGTCTCGTCTCAACTCAATGACTGGCTGACTAACAGACAACGCACAGCCTAAACAGACTTGAAATTTGAAGGGTTTATTTGTCTAGATGCGTAGAGGTGTACTAAGAAAGGATTTTCGTAATTCGACCCCTAAGGGGTCGGGGTTGGAAAGGAGGTAAAATTTTGTATAAAATTTCAGTCTTGAAAATTTGTATTTGGATAGTTAATTTAAAATAAAAAATGCTGTTTTCAATATTTTTTGACAGGGACGACTTAGGGTGAAATGGGGGATAAAATGTTGTATTGAAGTTACAGTGATATTCCCCCCGACCAGCCTACCCATACCAACCAAGCTCCTTAAAATAACGGAGTACGGCCTTGGGTCGCTGGCATTGGCATATTTGTTCCACCTTCATTGTGCCTGGTGTTGAGGTACAGGCTTCATATTGAATTTCCTTGCTGAGTCCCGATTTTATTCGTATGCTTTCTATGGCCTTGCAATGCAATAGCACATGCTCTCATGATCTTTGTGCTGTACGAATCCACTTTCCTTTAGCAGATCTCCGCTTTACAAGCTCCCAAATACCACAATCGTTAGCAAACAGTAGCGTTCGCTCCCCATGAGCATACTTACCTGCGGTATAATTGAAATCTTTTCTCTCAACTCGTGTAGGCCGATAGTAGTAATATCGATTCCGTCGATCGTGATCGTTCCCTCCAAGTATGCGAGTCTGAATAAGGCTTGTATCACGGACGACTTTCCCGCTCCCGTCCTCCCTACTATACCAACCTATGCATAGAGAAATGATGGGTTAGGCAATTATTAGTCTCGTTAAGTTTTGAGTACCTTAAGGCTGCTATCACACTAGCGGTTTGCGAGAATCTTCAAAGCGAAGCGGGCACGCAACGAATACGTCGCGAACACGCCGCTACTGCAAAGCGAAGACGTCGCGGAGACGTGGCGATTACGCAACGTTTTCGTCGCCTGTTCGCGGCGAGTTCACGACGTACAATACACTCAGTAGCACAATGGATTCCCACGAGGAAACGCTTCTGTTGGCTTTGTTACTTCGAAGACCCAGAAAAGGAAACCATTCAAGCACGAAAGGGTTCTGTACGAGAATATGCAAATTGCCGTTCGCGGCGAGCTCATTGCACGACCGCGACGTATTCGTTGCGCATGCGCGGCGTTTTCGTTGCGTCTCCGCCACATATTCGCGGCGCGCCAGCTTCGCTTTGAAAACGCTGGCAAACCACTAGTGTGATAGCAGCCTTAGAAACTTTTGTCGTTTAATGTTTATTGTTTTTTTTTTTTTAAATTATTTATTAGCTCCACGGACTGCGAGTCCGTGCCTTTTGTCAACTTTTACATTTTTTACAAACTATATTTTACACTTAATAACATTTAAAAAAATGTGGAATGCTTCACGATTTTGCGTGTCATCCTTGCGCAGGGGCCATGCTAATCTTCTCTGTATCGTTCCAATTTTAGTATATGTACTGCCGAAGCAAGTACGACTTTTAATGTTAGACGTCGTCAATCGATCAATAATGGCTTTAATTTTAAATGTATTATAATATCATATACCCAATATATAACTAAAATCCACATTGGCGTTATACTACTACTAGAGATTGGAAGGAAAATAAACGCCATTCTGAAAATGGTATACGTCCCTACCCTGTTACATATTATACCTTTTCTTGGGGTCGAACTTCTAGCTGCAATTTGTTCAATACGTAGTTACCGTCAGGATGATATTTCAAACTCAAGTTATTAAAGTGTATGGCCCCTTCCGTAGGCCAATCTTTCGGTGGCTTTTTATCGTTATCCTAAAAATACACGGTAAAATTAGATAAAAAATATTAATTTGATTATCGTCGGTATGAAAGAAGTAGTTGAAAAGAAAAGGTACCTAATCAAGTTATTACCGTTTCCAATTTTGCTAAAGTCCTTATAAAAAGTTCTGACTTTTCGGTAGCAAATAAAAATATAAATGCAGCTTAACTGTCGAAGAAGATACTCGTTTCTGTTGACTACTCACGCTTAACAAAGCTGGTTCCCGCGGTAGCTTGGTATACTCCATGACTCTCTCTACACTGGTCATCTGATTCTCCATCTCAGCCGACTGACGCATACCCCATTGGAAGATGCCCGTTAGAGAGATCGACTGGGTGATTGCCAAACCCACGTTACTGCCGTCGATGTCTGTGTATTGTCGTACGAGTATTTATGATTGTGTAAATAATATAAAGTTTTAAATAGGGCTTTGGATTTTTTTACGCAATTGTTTAAAAAGTGAGCATAAGACATCTTTGGAAATATTAAATGGCTTTTGCTCTCTTGATTGTAAATGGTTTGTAAACAGTCAAAGAATAGAATAGAGTGAGGAATCTAGACTTCGGTCGCCATTGGGTTCAATAAAAAACAGCCATTTAAAATCGTCTCTCTACTTACCGCTTTTCATAAGGCAGCTAAATGTGACGCAGATTATAAACAGCAGGCAGATGAGGTCGAGGAAGTATCCGAAGGCGCGGCTGCAGCTGATGAAGAGATACCAGGCGGAGCTGTGCAGGTCTTGGTGCAGGTCGAACTCATGAGCGAGGAGCGCCTCCGCCCCGAAGGAGCGCACGGTTGCCAGCCCGAGAACAGTTGCGTTTAAATGTCCGAATACGGGACTGCGAGCTGAGGAATATTTGGTGAGTCGTTGGTCTTTTTTTCGAGGTACATGGAATTACATTCACCAGCCTCAATGTCATTTATTGTTTTGATTTGTTTCATGTATAGTTTTGGTTTTGGTTTTGTGGTAGTTTTTTTTTGTCTATGCTCTTTAGTATCATCGTATCTAGGTCCTCTTATTCAGAAATCCTCAAAGTATTTTTTACCTTTTATTGTCTTGCATTCACCCATGAGACCCGTGACACGTGATGATAGATGTTATAGCACCTACATCTTACCGAGCGTCTATAAATATTAGTAATTTAGTACATAGGCTGACAATATAATGCCTCACTTACAGATTCCTTCAAGTCGTTTAACAGCGCCAGTAGTCCGAATATAAATTATCCGGAACAGATAAAAAATTATGACCGCCGCCGTAATTGGTATCAGTAGAGTAATATCAGTCAACAGAATTACAACTATCACACCCGTGAGATTTAACATGATCTGGAAAAATGTATTGTAGCTAGAGCACACATTACTTAGGGGCCATCCATAAAGTACGTCACACGAATTTCATGATTTTTAGACCCCTCCCCCCTCCTTGTCACAGGTGGTCACATTTGTGAGACCCCCCCCTCACTGGTGTGACGTCACAAATTTGCAGTTTTACATCTAATTTTTTTTAATTAAAACAGCAGTTCCACAATCAGTTTCATTTCCATTCAAATAACTTTATTTTTGTAAAATCAACATCAAATATTTGAAAAAATAACAAATTAATAAACTATTAATTGAATAAAAAGAAAGGAACTTAGTTGTCATCAGTCCATGGACTCTGAATCCATTCCTTTAAATTATTTATAATTGGCATAGAAGTCAGTTCGTTCTCATTGGAGTTGTTAACGTCAGCACCATTTGTGGTGTCTACATCTTCTTATCCAACCATATGGCATCATCATTTATATCATCCAAACAAAGAATTTCTCTGGCACGTCTAGCTTAATAATTTAAATAATTTAATATTTCAAATTTCGCGATTCAATTTATGAAATTTGAAATGTGATGTCACAAAACTAGGACCCAGCCCCCCCACCCCTTGTCACACCATGTCACATTTCGTCGACCCCCTCCTCCCCCCTTTACATGTGACGTACTTTATGGATGGCCCCTTAGTGCCAATGCTTTGACGATGCGTTGGTCATCCAGAGCGGCAAGAGGTTGTCGGTTTGACAACATTGCTAATATCGCGGGTCGACTGACCTAAACACGATCGCTGTGTTTTATGTTGTGTTGGTATTCTCTATGAAGAAGAATGAAGAAATCTATGGACGATGATGACACTTCGACCTTGGCGCTTGTAAAGAAATGTACGTTTTGACCCGATACGGGTTAGTATAGGTTAAAACTACGACACGAGTCCTACCTAGACCGTCGTGATGAAACAGTAACAGATATAAGTAATTAAGTCGTGCACAATCCTACACACGTGTTTATAAGTCTATTTATATGAAACTAGTTTGCAATTTCATAACAAACTGAGGTGATTCTAAACGATCACCGATGTTAAGCAACGGACGGTCCGGTCAGTCTTCGGATGGGTGACCGTGAGTGGCAATTTATTTCTGAGCGCTACCGTGGGTCGGATGACACGTTAAATTGTTGGTCCCGGTTGTTTGTTCTAGTTTCTATGACAACAACCGTCAGCCATGTCAGAGGCCTTCGGGCGGCACATTAACTCTGACACTAGGGCTGGCCACTCAGCCTATACGAACTTGCTTGCTTGAATGCTCAGTCACGTAATTATTACCTGAAAACAGTCTATCATTGCCTGTGGCAGTAACTCGTCGACAGCTCCCATATCTTTACTGAATCTGTTTAGAATTCTGCCTGAAGGGTTCGCGTGGAAGAAGCTCATTGGAGATCTTGATATGGACTCGAACATCTTATCATGCAACCTGCAGACACGATCAAATATTTTGATCCTCGTCAGGACTTATAAGAGTTCATAGCATCTGATACTGACTTGATAGAAGACTTCATGCATAAAGAGAAGAACAAAAATGCTCTAATCAAAGCAAATATGACAGTAGCTATTGTAACAAATCCGAATATCAACACGAAACCCGTGCGATTCAGCCCCTGTTCAGTCCAAACTAAGTTGTCCATAGTTGCATCTCCGGTCAAACTGTCTTCAACGTAACTCCTAAAAAAGTAAAATACGTCAAAAAAATAATCTTTATATTCACGGCACGCTTATAATCCAAAGACAGACCATCGACTGATCCAGTAATCGCAAGCGCTTGCACAAGCCTGTGCTAAGACAAACATGAACAGCACCAAAGATACGTATGGACAAGTTGCAGAAGTTAGGAAGTATTCCTTGTACACTGATCCTTGAACTCTTCCCATAGTTTGCATTTCTGCTTCTGGCTTTTGGTCCTGAAATCAACATGTCTTGTCTAAACTCTTAATTATTTTATTCTGTGCTATTATTAGCTTAGTTCACAGAACGAGGCCAACTACAGCAAATTCAATGGATAGACTATTCATATTTCTCGCAGAACTGATAACCAATGGTGTAGATGTATATTAGAGAAGAGACAACGAATTAGCAAACCTAGCGAAGTATGCCATAACATTCGATAGAGTGGTGTTACACGTAGGGCAGTTGTCAGTGGTTGGAAGCGGAAAAGCAAAGATCGGGCGGATATATTGGTTCAATTTGGTTCTTAGATTAGATAACCTTTTTGAAGACTCGCGCACAAAGGTTTTCGTACCGCACAAAATAAGTTATTTCTACTATTTATATAAATACAAAAAGTGCGATTTCTATAATTCAGTTTTAATAATGTTTTTCCCTTGAGTGTTTTGCTGGTATCTGATAGAGAGATGATGAATTCGACACATGCGAGCGAACGTACCGCAATGCTAGTATCAAAGATGAGCGAATAGTGACGTCTTTGTAAGCTCAATGTGCTTTGTTGAAGCATAGAAGTGCTTTGCAGATTCCCGAGTGTGTCGTCTTCGTGAACTTCGCGAATTTTTTCTTTCATTAGCTGAATTATCTTCAGTTCTTTGTCCTGAGATAAATCATTGTTAGATTCTTAAAAACATCCCATGTTATTAATAGGTTAGATAACTTTTATTACGTTTAGTTCTTCAAATGCCCCTTGAGCGAGAATTGTCCCTTTGTCCAGTATGACGACTTGGTCAACAAATTTTATGAATTGAATTTGATGCGTTACAAGCACCACAGTTTTAATCGACAGGAATCTGCAAGCGTATTAAATTGTGATTATAAATATCAAGCTTAACTTCATATTCATGACCGGGAATGACACTTTGTTCACCTTTTCAAACATCTTTCAAAAATATGTTTCGAAACTTGCGTATCAACGGCCGACAACGGATCATCTAGCAAATAAATATTGGCCTGCAATATTAAGAAAACATTAACTCGACTAATTTATCTTGCCATTTAGTACTAATATAAATACGAAAATTTGCTTCTGCCTTTGCACTGAAATCTGTTAGGATGGTCTTAGATGAAATTAGATGAGTATAGATTAAGGGTCTTATTAATAGGTAAACATGAATTAGCCTCAGTATAATAAATATGTCTTTAGTCTTTTTCTTTCTTTCATATTTCTTACTTTGTGATTAAGTAATCAGCCTGACGCCTCCAACTTGTAGCTTGATGCATAAAGGCATAAGGCGGATTTACTATTTCGAGGTTCCCCCACTTTCATTAATAAGGCCACATACAATATCATATTGACTAATTACGGTTTATATTCCAAAAAGCTATAAGGTCCCACTAGGGTAACGTATAGGACCTACTTCTTTGTAAACTGCTCGAGCCAAATTGATGCGAGCTCTTTGCCCTCCGCTAAGCGAGACTCCTCTTTCGCCCACAATAGTCTTGTCGCCGTGTGGAAATAGAGAAATATCTCTCTCAAGTGCGCATACTTTACATACTTCCATATAACGGGACTTTTGGAACGGCTGGCCGAACAAAATGTTTTGCCGAACAGACCCTGTTGAACAAAATGTTTGAAGAAAGCGTTTTTTTTTACAAGAATGGATTATTACTGGTATCTGCTGTAACTATATTTTCGAGCACTAAATTTCTGCTCTTATATGGCTATGAAATGTCATAATAGTCTCTGAAGAAAATAACCGTGACACGGCGACGGTTCTTTAGATTGCCATGAAATTTGTTTCGCACCATACTGGAATTTTTAAATTGATTTAAAAATTAAACTAAAAAAATCTTGAACCGTAATGACTATCAATCTTACCAACAAAAAGCCAAGGATCTTGACTAGCATAACTAACATCCCCCATAACATCTAAACTGCCGCTAGAACACGGCAGTTCATTTAAAATCATTTCAAGTAAAGTAGACTTCCCTGAACCTACGGCCCCAATAATGGTTGTGAAACTACCAGCGCAAATCTGAAAGTTAAAACAAGAAGTGTTAAAAGTCAAACACAATTTTATAGAACATTTTTTTTAAATATTTATTTCAAGGTCAAGTAAATAATAGTAAATTAAAATCTAAAAAGATCGTGTCAAACTATAGCCCCTCGCCCAAACGTGCCCATTAGGCTGGCAGCGTTCCCCCGCTGTATTGCGAGGGAAATCTGTTGCACGAGATACAACATTAATATTTTACCGTTAAATTGATGTCTTTGACGTCGTCTTTATCCGAAGATTTAAGCCATTTACTGTGAGCGTTGCGAAATATTATCACTGGTTCTTTGGAAACTAAAAAAGAAAATGGATATCATAGAAATGTTATTTATAAATACTAGAAGCAATTTCTACAACAATCATAATAAATTGTGCTATGATAGTTCAGATGGCCTGTCGGCTATCATACTAAGCCTGACACTCGCCCTAGTATTTCGTCATCATCAGCCCGGAGACGTCCACTGCTTAACGAAAGCCTCCCCCTTAGACCGCCACACTGTACGACAACCTGCCATTTGCATCCACCTGTTGCCCGCGACTTTTACAATGTCGTCGGTCCACCTAGTGGGAGGCCTTCCTACGCTGCGTCTTGCGGTTCGCGGTCGCCACTAAAGAACCTTTTTTTTCCCATCGGTTGTCAGTCGGCAGTCTAGTATTTCAAGTACTACTATAACACGCATCCTTGCATGCCGATTGATTCTACCTAGAGCGGCGTCGCCCGCATCGCACAGCGGAGTTGTTCGATCATTTTAGTTCTTTCGCCAGCGACTCTATGCATATGTTTTTACATTTACATATATTAAACATACATTTAAATAAGCAGTTTGGTGTTCTTCATTATTGGCGCTATGAAATTACCTTGATGCTTCTCGTCTTCAGGCTTGCTTGAAGTGCTTGGATCATTTTTGTTCGGTACTTTACTCTGAGGTTTTAGTTCTACGGGTTCATCTGTAATAAAATAAATTATCGCGCAATATTACAATTTTATGGCATGGGTAATTGGGACTAATTATTTCTAAAGCTTTAATTACGAAACTAAATTTACCCAGTTTCTTACCTAATATAGTAACTCGTTTTTTCGGAGCATTTGCCACAACGTCATCGACAAAAGGTTGTGGCTGCCTCGGGGGCAAATGACACTCCTCACTTAATAAGTAATCACGGATTCTTTGCACAGCTACTTTCATCTCTGCAATCTTAGAAAAAGATAGCTCTGCAACTATACTTACTAAAAGCATAGGATATATTGGCCTAGTTAGTACAAGGAGGTATGGGGATTTGTTACCACTAGGCCACGTCTTGTCGAAATGTCATAAATCTTTATTGTTATAATATACATAAACTAAATAACCGTAAATATAAAGTTACAAAGTACATACCTAATACACCTAATATTCTACAAATTCAAAAATGACAAACTTTGCTTACTTGTCCAACTGCTTGAGGGAAGTATAAGGTCATAGTCTGCTTAGTAATGTTGTAGTAGCAGGTGACAAAGAACACTTTCTCAACATTGATTCGATTGATAAGAGTCACGTACAGTAGCACTGTGATGAAGATTCCGAAGCGAGACGTGAACATTATGAAGGACATGACTACGCCGCGAATGTATGACGTCATCTTGATGAAGTAAATCTCCTGCCTAGAGAAACATTTATGAGAGTACGTGCGTACTTGAATGACAGTGATAAGAAATGTTTTAATTGTGAGAATACGAATCTTCAAAAAATAGTAGATTACTTGCTCCCGTGGTGTGTATACGATTTTACGTGCCGCTGCGGGGAGGAAGCGGTTTCTTTCGCCACGCGTAGCGGGGCTATAAAGTAGCCACAGTCACGTAATTTATATTTATTCATGATTTTGTACCTTATGTCTATCTATCGCAATGTTTTACATCTATTACCTAACATAGATTACAAAGTTAATCAATGAATTATACAAGTACACACCGTCTTACGATAGCGATGATCTTACGAAAAGGTTGTTCCCATGTGTACATTTTGATGACTTCCATGCCCATGACGATCTCCTTCATGAGCCTCACTCGTTCGTCGGATTTAAGAGCTGTTTCTTTTCTGTAAAAGGCAGTACGTGTGCCCAAATATACTGAAACGTAGAATATCAAAAAAAGATTAAGTAATTATTGTGCGCTGAGATTCAGCTCGTGTTCTTTAGCTGTTTACTTACTTTGAAATGGAATCACCGCGATGATAACTAGAGATCCATATACAGCTGGCATGCCCATCTCCCGATATAGGTAAATGGTCATCAACTAAAAGAGTAATACCATACAGACCATACATAAACATATAGTATAACATATGTTCAGATCGATTTAGTGTATATGCTAATTCGATTTATATGGGTTTAAAATATGTTGACACTTGACACAGATTTTCATGGCATGGCGGTAACTATTGTCGTTCAAACAAACCATATGTCAAAAACATATTATTTTAGGCAATGCTTTGGCTTTCGGCGTCTCGATTGCCCATACAACGCTCTGTGCTATCTACTCATACTTTAGAAGTCTGCTCATGGAATGTGCTCTTCACCCTAAGATAGGAGATGGATCGTTTTCGCCTAGTTGTCTTTCAATCCGGAACATAATAGCGTGTTCATACCCACTGCTCCACATTGTCCAATTACATATTACGCAATCTCAACGTAAAGCAGTGCTTTATATCCCAAGGAATTTTCATATAACATTATATCCCTAGGGCTATAATGTGATTAGAATTTAGAACGTTAAAATGCGTATGAAAACTCTTAGCATAGATACGGGCATTACGGGCATTGTAAAGAAAGTTTATTGGGAAATCGAGCTGGCCACCATAGGCATAAAACAAAAAAAAAGCGCGACTGGGTTTTTATTGACTCACAAAGGGTATAGAAAGTAGATTCACCTCTACGACAAGCCTATCTTCGTCTTGGGCGGCTTGAACCCCTCGCTTCACTCAGGGCTCTAGATAAATTAAGTTTAAACTCCCTTGCTACGCTCGGGAGTTAACTTTAGAGGCCCTCGTTACGCTCTGGGTCCAATATGCCGCCCGTGACGTACGACACTGCTTTATAAGCTTTATCCCCTTGGTGGGTTATCTACTATTGCCCTCTAATGCTTCCCCAGGCGGACTGAAAATCTTCCGAAAAGTCTTACCATTATTATTACAGCGTATAAATAATTTTAACAAATTTAAATCTAACCACAGTTTCAAGAGGTCCAATCCAAAGATAATGCGCGAAAAGTGGTCCCGTGTCGAACCGATTTACATCGTTTGCCATCAAATTGACCACAAGTCCAGCACTGTTCTCTGACATATCTTGGAGGCTCACTTTTAAAGCCTGGGACAGAATTATAAATAGATTAATAAAAGTTAAAAAATACGCCATCAAAACACGACTATGAAATCAAGTTTACTTAAAAATGATTTTTTTGTAAGACTAATTAATCAATTTGTTGTATTAACTATTCAACTTATTACAACTTATTCGTTGACATGTCCAAGTGATCCAATATGTGCTCCTATGGAAATAAATAAATATGACTATGACTATGACTAATTTCTTATCGCGTAAAATTAAAGGAGGTGGGTAAGAGCTTGCCTTTCTGTATATCAAACTGCAGATTCCGACTCTCATTCTCATGCCCATATGCATGACAGCCATCATGAAAGGATGCTGAACCATCACATTAATGGTGCTGCAGAAAATTATGCCAAATGCGAAGAAAACTGCTTCTCCCCACGCAATATTGCCACTAGTATCGTAATAGTTGAACAATCTTGATATGTACGTGGAATTTGTGCTGAAAACGAAAAAGCTTAGCGCTATATTTCTCGCTGTTACGAGTTTGAATTTATGATGACGTCACAAGATGGAGTCCATCTAACCATTTCGAATCTATTTTGATAGGTTCTAGCGTAAAGGCTTGTAGGTGTAATATTAATAAACCTGCTAACTACGATACAATCTACGTAATTATTTAAAAAGACCTATCCATCATATCATCTACCTATCATCATACTATCTGATTTACACACGTAATACATACATCTTGTTATTTTATACTTTAAGTTAGTAAATTCAAATAGTTACTTGGTATTACTCGAATCTGAGGTTGGACAATAGTATCGCAGGAGAAGACCGAGGAAAAGAGGCTGTTGTAACCTGCAAAACATATACTCGATTTAAATTTTGTCCAAAAGATATTAATAGATTAGAAACTGGAAGTATTTAGAACCTTATAAGGAACTCCATTGCTGCTAATAATAAGCCGTATAACATCAGCTGCGTGCCGAAAACCTTGAAGAGAACTCTCCATAGGCTTGGGTTTGAATTGTCGTTGCGTTCTCTACTTCTTTCAACTTCTCGATTCCACGCTTTCTGCATTGCATCACCTGATAGAGTAAAACGTTAATTGGCCGAGGCGAGGGAAGCGAACGGCTCAGAGTTTACTGTAGTCTTAGAACTGTAACTTAAATACCCATTATGTTTGTTATTTTTTTCGTCTGATGCCTGAAGCCCCTTTGAGTATTCTTCTATTAGATATTTTGTTTTTGTACAGAGATTTTAGTGATATTGCCACGTGATCACATACTTTCCCAGGGCTCCCCCTACCATACGTTAACGCTCAAGTAAATGCGGTGCGGCTTATGCTAAGAGTATAGGACATTTGGGTCTATAAGGTTCTAGCATGTGCTACATGTCAAAGTTTTATCACTATGCCACGTGCGTTAGAGAAATTTCGTAAATAGCTTGTATCTGTTGAGTAAATTAGGAGAGCCACTGTCGTAGTTTTTGTTTATCCCTTGGTGATAAATGCAGGTATAAAATCACCTAAAATATCAGATCGATGATCAGGTAGAGGTGAGTAGAGATCGTTGTCCTTGATGTCGCGGCTGTAACCAAGCTTGAACGTCTCTAGTGTCCATCTGTAAACAAATAGGTCAATCTAATCGATCATCACAGAATTCACAGGTACTGAAAGGTGCTGATGCTGAATTACATCGCTAAAGGGCTTAGGGCTTATAGCATACGCCAAACTTTGTAGCTGACAATAAGGCCCGTGAGTGTCATTAATTGCCTTAGAAGTTTTTGAATACTAACCTGTACGTACAGGGCTGTATTCAAAAACTTGTAAGCAAAAAAAATTGCAACGTAGAAAGACCTGAAAGTTCCCTAATACTCCGAATCCAAACTCGAAAACTACCGGCCAGTCCTAAAGCCTGGTATATCTTGGCTTCAATCATTTTCTTTTTGGCTTGCGCAATCCAAAATTTTCCGAAACTCTACTCAACATACCTACCCGTTGGAATAGTGGTGATTCAATTAAGGTAGTTTTAATTTTACATCATTATCGTAATCAGCCAGTCATAGTCCACTGCTCTGGACATGGGTCTTCCAAACATACATAGCCTAAAGTCCGGCCACTGAGAGAATGCGTTTGACAGCTGCAATAACATTGCCTAAAACTGAATGAAAACACTTTTGCTAGTTACTAGTTTTGCGATTATAGTACCTATTCTTACAGGTGGTAGCCGATTACCGAAACCGAAACTACGTATAGCAAAATAATTAAATGTTTTCATTCAGCTTTAGACAATGTAGAATTGTAGACGTCAAACGCATTCTCTCAGTGGCCGGACTTAAGTTTAATTGGATAAAGACTAAGAATACTAATGGCGATTGTTGTAGTGGTTACTGGTGGAATTAAAACTGTGTCCTCTTGAGTACGTTACCCGAATGTAAGAATGGACAGTAGATTCGCTTTAAAGCGTGGGTTCATTTGCCTCGACTGCTTCGGACTTGTATCCATTATAATTGATTTTTATAAAATTAATGAATTAATCCAAATGCTTTTGTTTGCTAATCTACAAAACACTACGACCGGTGATCTAGTTGGTTACGTTTGGTGATCATCTATAAAAATGCCATTTCGTGGAAATTTACTCGCCCTATCACTATATGGCACCGTCGGTTCATAATTTTGTAAGACCTGCTTATATCTCTATGCAGTTCGTGGAAAATATCTTACTAGAAACTAGAATCTCGTATTAGAATCCCTCTAGTCTGCGGGTCTCCAATGATCACTCCGTCGCGCGATATGGCGATATCGCGAGCAGCACCCTTATCATGGACGTTCGCGATTCCGATTGCGATAGCATGCCATCCTGCTCGTACCAAACCACTCGCGCCATGCGCCCTCCTGCTCGCGCACGCTCGCAATCAGAATCACGAACGTCCATGATAAGGGCACTGGTGGTCTGACCGGTAATCACGTTCCATTCCGCGCCCACCATTTTGTTACAACTTTGATTCATCGACCAAGTGCAAGGTAAAACATTACCAGGTATAAATTATGTTAAGTTTATGATTCTTCAATAGCATTGCAAATAAATATCTCCGTAATTTATACACTAATATTGTAAATGCGAAATTTTGTCGTTATATGCTTATGTTTGTTACCACGTCAAGCTAAAACGACTGAACGGATTTGGATGAAACTCGAAATGGAGATAGCTTATTTCTCGGAATAATAATAATATATAGGCTACTTTTTCTCATCACCTTCATCACACACGGGTGAAACAGCGGGGGCAGCTAGTGATCTAATAAATAACATTGTAACTAGATTATTTTTAGATGTACGCAGCTAGAGAAACATTCCTTCCTAGTCAGAGTCCTGTTAGCTATTTAGCTAACAGCGGTTCAGGATAAACTTATTGTCATATAAAAATAACAGATTTTAATAATATGCGAAATATTGCATTGTTTCTCAGAATCGCAGATAAAGCCATGAGCAGGTGCGAAACATTTAATAATTTTGTTGTACAAAAATAATCAAAGCTATTCCACTCGTGTTTAGATAATTATACTTTTTTAATTTATAATATTACAGCTATCACTACGTGACCTACATCCACATTGATAGGAAAACAAACTAGAATAATCATTTTTAATATTTACGAAACGATGAACAAAGTTTTCCAGGAATAGTGCAATATGCGTTATGAGTATTGTGTTGCAATACCAAAACCTATATAAATGGTGCTAATGGTTACTTTGTGCGAGCAGACAAATATGAGTGCTCTACTGTTCTCCTGGCTTTTGCTGGTGACGTTCCATTGTGGGGTAAGTGCCGAAGTTATCTTGTTTAAAAAAGGCACGCGGAAAAGCATTTGTAGATTTTGTAGTATTTTCACAACATGAAATGTAGGTGCATGGTTCATACAGCTTGTTATTTGGTCAGCCCCCTTAGCACGCGGTGAGGACTAATTGGTATTTCCCTGGGCGGGAACGTGATAAATCTAGAATATGGATACATTTGTCTTCGCGGGGAAAAAGAGTGGATAGACTTTTATCACGGCTCGCGTGCTAGGTGGGCAGTTATCTATGATTCATTGAATTCAAATTTAAATACTCTTGTCCTTAGACGTCACAGGGATTCTTCAGTGGCGTTCGACCATGCTTCCCGGGTCCTCGCTACGACAGCTGTAAAGAAACCATCGAGAGTTTAAAAGCACTACTGGAAATCACACAGTCTCTGAGACCAGACCCATCATTACCCACCCCTACATGCACTTCTCCGCTTAGCGAAGAACTTATCGTGAAACTGGTGAATGCGCTGATCTATACGGCCACCCAGAACTGTGGTTTCAATGGAAAAGGATGCGGAGGAATACCAGTCAATAACGGTGGCGGAAGTGGTGGTAACTCTGGAGTCATTGGTGGAGGTGGAAACCCTGGTGGTATTGTGGGTGGAGATAATAGTGTAATTGGAAATGATGGCGGCATAATAAATGAAGGCGTTATAGTGAATACAGGTGGCAATAGTAATGGAGGTAAAGGAGGAAACAACACTGGTGGAAGTACTACTGGAGGAGATAATGCTAGTGGAGGAAATACAGGAGTTATCGGAGGAGGCGGAAATCCTGGAGGCTTGATTGGAGGAAATGACAACGTCTTGGGCGACGCAGGCGGTATTACAAATGGAGGCAGTGAAAATGGAGCAGGAAATTCGGGTGTAATCGGAGGAGGCGGAAATCCTGGAGGCTTGATTGGAGGAAATGACAACGTCTTGGGCGACGCAGGCGGTATTACAAATGGAGGCAGTGAAAATGGAGCAGGAAATTCGGGTGTAATCGGAGGAGGCGGAAATCCTGGTGGCTTGATTGGAGGAAATGACAACGTCTTGGGCGACGGAGGCGGTAGTACAAATGGAGGCAGTGAAAATGGAGCAGGAAATTCGGGTGTAATCGGAGGAGGCGGAAATCCTGGAGGCTTGATTGGAGGAAATGACAACGTCTTGGGCGACGGAGGCGGTATTACAAATGGAGGCGGAAATCCTTGAGGCTTGATTGGAGGTAATAATAACTTCTTGGGCGACGGAGGCAGTATAACAGGTGGAAATGATAATGCTGATGAAACTAACTCAGATGAAGGCAAAAATGGCGATGGAACTGGCTCTGGAAATTCTGGAGTCACTGGCGGAGGTGGTAACCCGTAAAAATACATTATTATCCATTACAACAAATACATTATAAGGAGGGGATAATAATGTATTTGGCGATGGTGGAGGTATTGCTGGGGGTTTTTGATGTACAAACACAAAGTATAAGGGAAATCTTTGGTTAGTAACTTTAAATAGCGGCCAGATGGCAAACTATCAAGTTTGGCATTACTTTGTCCCAAAGTGCTAGATTCAATTCGTAAAAAATTACCTTTGTAAATGTTATGGTTTCTACTCCTTGGATTATTCTTTTACAAAACGCCTGTGGAAAAACTTATAGTAGCTATTGAGGTGACACTTATCATAGTAAAACTATACTTCGCGGGGTACTTCTTCTTTATCCGGCCCTAGTACAGCTAGTCCTTACTTTATTGTACTTACTAAAACAAGTTTGGTAAATTCTAATGTTTGCTGTGAAGATTAATTTGACTCGCAATATATGATTTAAGCACTTGCAAGAAATATTATTTAGCTGCCAAATCCAAGCATGGAGATTATGGCAAGCAATAAGCTCTATTAAGGGGGAGGCCTTCGTCCATCTTCTGGTTTATGAGGAAGATGATGACTTCTTTGTTGCCCCAGAGCCTCCTCGCCTCTTAATCTGGCCCTGAGTGTACAGGCAGGTAAGCTTATTAATATAGAAAGTTACATCAATGTAGAAAAAGCTAGTAAAGCTCTGACTAGGCTGAGTGGCCAGCCCTAGTGTCTAAATTAATGTGCCGCATGAAGGCCTCTGACATGGCTTGTCAGTGAGAGTAAGAGAAAGATTATAAATAATTTTAGTTCGAGGTCAAAGTTAATTGCGGATTCTGTGTTGATATAACACAATATATTTATTGCAAGGATGTAGGTATAATAAACATGTATCATCCGAGCGGTCCCGGTCAGTTAATATTCGCTTCTGAACCTTTGCGGTATTTCTGAACTTTTGAAATATTTATGTAAACTGTTTCCCTTCAGTGGGTGTAATATAGTCGTAAGGTAATATTGGTAGTTTTATAGTAATTTCCTTATAAGTATCATTAATATTTGTCTCAAACACTCACTATTTTTTAAAGCTTAATCCTGATTATACTATGTATTGTAGGTACCATCATAATTAGTGTAAATGTACAGGGACCGCGGAAACATTCCATTACGGGGGGGCAAACAGAGAAATCTTCTTTACCAGGTATTAAAATAGCCCCCCCCCCCCCCCTACCCCCACACACTCCACACTTCCGCGGCCGCTGTAAGTGTAAGCATAGGCTAGATTTAAATACAGGGTTAGTTCTAATCAGTTAGCATCCTTTTGAAGGCAAATTCTGTACATCAAAACAAACAACTTTTACTATGGGGCCAACATTGAAATCGCGAAAAAAATATCAGTTGTTCCATACAAAAAGTTCATAGACCTTGGGCAAAATGTATGGAACTGCTGTTTTTTTCGCGATTGTAATGTTGGCCCCATAGTAAAAGTTGTATGTTTTGATGTACAGAAAATGCCCCAACTGATTAGAACTAACCCTGTATATTACTGGAATAATAGGTAGGTGCTATACGTTTGTATTTATTATGTTAACTACCTAGAAATAGATAAGTACCTAAGTTAAATAAAATGTTTAATTTGTCGTAATAATAATAAATTGTGATTATGAATGAAATGTAAATTCTTGTTTTACTGCGAATTCATTTTTTTTTTTCATATTTACGGACCGTAAGCACAGAATAAATAATAGTACTACCCCCTAAGTTACGGTCTGTGTTCGATAGTAGGTACCCTACCCTAGTAGGTAGTAGTACCCTACCCTACCCTACCCTACCCTACCCTACCCTACCCTACCCTACCCTACCCTACCCTAGTGGGTAAGTTTTTTTCTACTGGTTATGGATACTCTAAGGGCCTAGTACTTATATGTATAGTATAAGGCATGGGCTTGTACCTATTGCACTTGTAGCTTAAAATAGTATAATATTTAATTTAAAAAAACTACTTAACCAAATAAATTATCGTTAATCTGCTAATCAGTGATAGCTAAAGATACATTTCCTACTTATTAAGCATAGGTACTTATAATACCTACTAATAACTTATATTTTATTTTATGGAATGGAGTGACGAACGAGCGATCGACGTTCGCCTGATGGTAAGCATTAGCCGCCTGGCCATAACAGTACCTATAGCAGTGTCACAGTATCCTGTCACTGTGACAGTACTATGCTACTGTCATGTCTGTTATGGGCGCCTCACTGCACTGCGCTCATCGTCACCCTGAGATATACCAATACCATATAGATATACCTTATAGCTCAGTTGGTAGCACAGAAAAGCGAAAGCCCTACTTTACTTCCCGCTTCAGTGGTTGGTAGCATGTCTGCCTTCAGAGCTGTAGGGTGTGGGTTCGATCCCCACCCAGGACAAACATTTATGTGACGAACATAGATGTTTGTTCTGTGTCTGGGTGAAGTAAGTAACTATGTATTTACAACAACGCTACATTATCCCTGAGTAACATAGGCTATATTTTAGACTATAAAAAATTAGGAGTCCCTACTAAAACTTCAATAATGTAACCCAAGGTGTAAAATAATTTGCCATAAAATGTCTTTCATCGCTTGCGCAGCGGAAACTATTGATGATAGAACGAAAACATGTTCTACAATATTAAAGAACATATCAATATCTACAAAAAACGTCGGGAAACTATAGGTCCAACTTTTGTAGTTATGTCACTATAACTACTTTTTACATCTTAAAAGTTGATAGAAATGCCGCCCAAACTCAAGACCATGTCATTCATACTTTTGAATTAATCCTTATCCAAATAAAACATTTCGTACTCAAGACTGTTTCAATACCTGTATATTACTTTTTGAATTATTCAAATCGGGCATTCCATTCAAAATAATAGGTCTTTACCTATGAAATTGCCGTTCTTCAGTACAGCACCCTTATCATGGACGTTCGTGATTCTGATTGCGAGCGTGCGCGAGCAGGAGGGCGCATGGCGCGGGTGGGTTGGTACGAGCAGGATGGCATGCTATCGCAATCGGAATCGCGAACGTCCATGATAAGGGTGCTGGTCATTTCAAACAGAAAAAAAGTTTGGAATGGCTTTGTATTCTGAATTAAAATTAATTTTGTCTTAAAAACATGACATTCTTTTTACAAACTCAGTCTTTTGTTTATTGATTAGCGTTGTATTTTCATTACATTTGAACATTTTTCGTCATAATGGATACTTTAAAAATTCATGTAATTATGGAATATGAGTTCTGTCGTGGCACCAACGCGACACAAACGGCACGTAACATCAACAACGTTTACGGAGAGAACTGTACAAACGAACGCACAACTCGTTATTGGTTTTCCCGGTTCCGTTCTGGAAATGTTGACTTGAAAAATGAAGCTCGTGGTCGTCCGGAGACTTTGGTCAACAATGATGAATTAAAGGCGATTGTGAAAGCTGACGAAACTCAATCTACAGCTGAGCTAGCAGCAGCTTTTGATGTTAGCATCAAAACAATTTTGATCCATTTGCGACAAACAGGCAATTTAAAAAAACTTGATAGATACTGCCCCACGAACTTAACGATCGCCAGCGCAACGTACGCGTCGAGACCTGCCTCGCGCTGCAGCTACAGACAGTCTCCAAGCTGCAAGAGCTGGGGTTGGAAGCTCTCCCTCATCCACCATACCATAGATTAAGTATATACTTAATCTATGACCATACTCACCAGACCTTGCACCTACCGACTATTACTTTTTCCAAAATTTAGACAACTTTTTAGTGGGTAAAAAAATTCAATTCCCGAGAGGCAATGCCTTTGAAGAGTTTGTTGCCTCCCGTCCAGCTGATTTTTACAAGAAAGGCATCAATAAACTGCCAATTCGTTGGCAAGGATGCGTCGATTGCATGGGTGATTACTTTGAATAACAGAAATAAAAAAGTTTAAAAAAAATAAGTACTTTCACTTATTCCATACAAAACGGCAATTTCATAGGTAAAGACCTAATATATTATGAATTTTACAATCTAAACAAATAAACGCCGCCGCACCGGGGCCGCACGCCCCGCTCAGCGCAGCGCGGGCAACGCGGCGTAGGAAGGGCACCGAAGTGCGGGCGTGCACATCTATGAAATAGTTTCTTACCCGTAGTCCACGTACGTGTTCCACGGATACCTTTTTGTGCCGTTATTAGCCTACCCAATAGGTAAACCACGTGTAAATATAATATGTAGTGCCCCGGTTCACCCAATAGGTGAACTAAGCGGTTTTATGCGATTCTTGGGATAAAAAAGGTGCCATGTTTTATTCTAAGGATAAAAAAGTTGTCATGTTTTATTCCGAGGTAAAAAGTACCTTTATACCAAATTTCATCCAAATCCGTTCAGCCGTTTCAGCGTGATGCAGTAACAAACATACACACCCGCACACTGACAAACTTTCGAATTCATAATATTAGTAGGCAATTAGATAAAATGATTTATTTAAGTTACCACCACCGTATCCCCAAGCCGCCTGCCAAGCGTGGGGATTATGGCAACACCCCGGCCTTCGTTCGTGGACGTTTTATGGCTGATGACGACCACCACCGTAAGGACTTACAATAAGATACCATAGGTAGTATACCTACTCTTTTTTAGACGACTTGAAACAAGCTATTTAAAATATCGCTGAGTAAGTGTGCTTAGGAGTGCTGAGGTAACAAACATTTAAAACAACCAACTGAATTGAGAACCTCCTCCTTTTTTGAAGTCGGTTAAAAAGGAAGGACATGGGAGTGTACTCCGACATAATTCAGTGTAATCGTGGAACACGGATACAAAACGGTATCCGTGGAACACCTAGGTGAACCTTATAGGTGGACCACGGGTAATAAACCCTATGAAATAGGTAGGCTCGAACGCGCGGTCGGACATTGAATATTTAGACTTTTTCATAGCACAGTTTTTGTTCCAGTTAAAAAGTTCTTTTCAGAACTACTTACACATTATTTTACTACACCTTAACTGTTAAATTTTTATAGTATTCTCACAGTTTTCTATGGTAAGTATTCATCAAAAGTTATTTTCCATGTCCTGCTTGAGATACTTACTCTACGTTTAATCCCAAAATGTTTAAAAAATACTAGTCCAACTCGGTATCGGGGTAAGAATTCTAATGATACCCCGATACATCCAAAGGTGTTCAGGCATTTAGAACTTATCTTAATTTTAAGCAACTCACATTATTATGTACAATACATAGATACTTACATTAACTCTGACAACATTAGATTCCTTTTTTGGGCAGTCGAAATAAGTAGTTAATTCACCTCGCCTGGAATTGGAGCTGGCTCTCAAGAGATGCTGCCGGATCATTCTTATAGGTGATTGACGGGAGTTTTTAAATTGAGGGTGGTATCCGATTACCTACTCTAAAGTAAACGCCGACTGAACATTTCCTAACTATGTTTTCTTCACACGCAGCGCAAGCTCATTGTCAGGATTTGAGCCCGCGCCGTACAGCGTGTGATCCGAACGCGCTAACCACTAAGCATCACTACGCACTCATTACACTATCTTGGAGAGTAGCATTGGTAACTTATTGCTACCAATAAAATTGTGCACGTGGGTGAAACCGCGGGGGTTAGCTAGTGATAAATAAAGAACTTGTAATATACTATTTGACACTGGCAGAATGCAGTACGACGCCATAAATTAAGAAAAAATAAAAAAGTATCTACTGTCTGCGGTCATAACCGTCACTGTCAAAAACGGTCGTTGAAGATTTGAGTTTGACAGTCGTTTTGAAATTTTGGTTTTTGCAATTTGTATCTCGTACTCGTTGTTTGTTTGTGTTTATTTATGGTGCATTACGATGTTTACGCATGTTATTTAAGATTTTGTGACTGCTGTTGTCTCAACATAAGACGATTGAAATTTTTGTGTGCATTAATTCATACTTTTTGGTGTCAGTTTCAATGTCACTATGACTTCTGAAGTAGATGGTTCAAAAACAAATGAATTTTTACGTCGGCGCAAGCTGAGACTTCAACAGGTTTGATGATAAATAATTATACAATAAAAAGTTTAAAATTGTTTAGTGCCGGTAAGAGTTAAAATCATCGATGATTTTTAGGTTAGAGAACAGTCCAAAGACATCGCTAAAAAGATAAGACAACGCGCCAAGGTGGAGAATTTGCGACAGGTCATTGAACTAGACTCAAAGAAAAAGAAAGAATACTTACAGCGTCAGGAACAACTTGTAAAAAAACTTGAAGAATATTACGCAGCTGGAATAGAAAATGTAGGGTCAAGCCACAAAAATGCTTCAGAGATTCGATTACAAGGTAAAAAAAAATAGTTAAAAAGCACAGCACACATTAAACTTTTTTATTACAAAGGCATTGTAAAGCTCCATTGTGTTGGTGCCTGTTGAAATTACGTATTATACTCGGATTCATAATTAAACGGACCAAACTGATAGATAGAAACAATGATATTTTTATGAAATGACACTTTTCTAAATAATTCTGCCTGCTAAAAGCCGTGGTAATGGATATTGTTCAGTTCATATCATTCAAAAGAAATATTAATATATAATATAAATAATAAAATATAATATAAAATATATTAAATATTAAAGTACTGCCAGCGGAAGTGCAGGTAGAAAAAGGAAAACATATTGTGTTTTACAGTTATTCTGTAAAATGCTATACGGAAATGTAACATTATTTTCATCTTGAAAAGATTGAAGTCGTACACATAAGTCAGGAAACAACCTTTTACAAAGACTAATATGAAAATATCGATGTAGTTCATTAGTGTAAAGCTGTTAAGTTTATTAACATCGGTACATAAGTTAATAAAAAGATAAGATAAGTTACTTAACCAAAGTTAACAAAGTTAATCTTATTATCTAAGCACTATTAAAATTTTGCCAAAAAGTAGCAACACTCGAAATGTCAGTTTAAATCTGTTTAATAATGAATTCGACTATAGTAAATGTTGAATGGCTTGGAATAAAAGTAATAAGTTTGATGTGTAACTTTGGTGTTATCAATAAACTATTTGTATTTGTAATCTTTGTAATACCTATTTTTATATGAAACTACAGGTGCAGATGGAGATAAAGTAGATCACTCAAAGCAAAGAGGACGGGAGGCTACTGCAGAATTAAGGAAAAAGAGACAGCAAATACTTGACAAACATAAAGAATTATTGGACCGAAAACTTCAAGCGAGGTAAAATGTTGAAGGAATAAAAAATATAAACCCAAATTTTTATTTCTGTCCAATTAAATAACAAGAAACTGCTGAAAATGTTAATTTATTTATTTATGTATTAGGCACTTGCAACAGATCACAGAGGTTATGTTAAAGCAAGATCACTGAGGTTATTTGATAACTATCGGTGGTACCTACTTGGACAGATAGAACTGTTGAAGTCGAGTTCAATTATTTAACATTTATAGATGTTGTTCTAAAATCGACTATAACTGAGTCCAAATAAATCTAGATTGTATGTTCTCGTCTCTGGCACTACAACGATATAGATAATTATATGAACAACACATCAGCGGGATAGGCCCTATCCCACTAATGTTAGAATAATATCTCACACAATAGCCATATCCGATGCGGCTATTGCGTGAGATATTATTCCTAAGTGATAGGTGAGTGGTATATATTTTATTAATATGGTATTTTGTATTAATAGACATAATTTTGCCCCACTTTTATATCAAAAGCATCCCAAGTAGCACAAATACACTAATAACTAGTGTATAAGAACTTGTAATTTCCATAAAACCTACAATTATTCTGATGTAATTTTGTTTCATTTCAGGGAAGCTGCTAATGAAATCAGCAGGGATAAATCCAGTGATGCGGTAAAAAAACTCCAGGTGAAAGCCACCAGTACAAGCATAGAAGAACCTCAAAGCAAGTCTAGAATTGTAGACTCTGATAATGCAGGCAACACTAAAAAAGACAGTGACGTAGCGAGGAATGATATGGCAACACAATGGGATCTTGATGAGATGCCTAACGAATGGGAACCCAACATTCCAACATTGTTATTGCCTAAAGATGATAATAGTGTGAAGGAGTCTAACAACAACAATGTTGATAGCAAATCTGATAAGAGCAAGAGGCTTGATTTGTTTGCCATCAGTGAAGAGATGCCGTCTAGTTTACGGGGTATCATCACAAACCAAGAAGAAAAAGTGCCTGTCAAATCCTCGTTAACGTTAGTGTCAGAGTATTTACAAAACAGAGACCTTCGCTTACGCGAAACTGACACAACTCGGACTAGCAAAAAAACAGATTTCCTAAGTTTGAAACAGACAATACTTCGTACAAGAAGTTCGAAAGAAGGTACTGTAAACGCATGTCGTGTGCATGATGAAGAAATGGTACCAGTGCCTTCATGGCAAGCTGAACACAACTGTGGATTTTGTCTCCGCAGTGTCATGCTGCACAAGAACTATGATAAAAGTTTAAAAACAAGTGCAATGATGGAATTAAATACTCACTCTTGTTCACATAGACCAAGGTCTACATTACTAAATTTCCCCAAATCAGCAAGTAGTTCTTTAAAATCTGCAAATTCCAGTAAACATAATACAAAGTTTGGTGCTGCTACACATGTCCACCCAGATGTTCTCCCCAGTCCAGTCTTACGAGGGACTAGTCCGTTTAGAAGAGCAAAAGCTACTTCAGGAATTTGTAAGCAATACAGTACAACAGTACAGCTTCTCACTATGGAAAATCAGCCATTACCATCCAACTTTATCCCAGTACTGGGTTTAATATCAACCTTTTGCTATAACATTACCTATGCTATCCCATTCCAGGTTTGACCTGGAGAATATTGTTAATCCATCTCGCTTCAAAACATGTCAGTTTAATAATTTCATTGTCCATTTTTTTAACAAATGTCATGTCATAATAGCTAATCACTAACATGGGCTAATTATGTTATGTATATTCAAGTGTATGTGTATATTGTCAGAGTGTATCAAGCTAAGCTTGTTATAGTACATATTTCATTTCTACAAATATGGTCAAGCTTTCAGTTAGCACAGGTGTCAATATAAACTGAATTACTAATAACGATTTCAGCTAAAGGAGAAACAATTGAGAAACAGTTCAAAACCAGCAAATGTGCTGAAGACAGTGCAATACCGAGGAAGAGTATAGTTACAATGTACAACCACACTACGAGAGATAGTAGACACATTCCATTCAGTGATGAGAGGTTGGTTATTCGAAACTCTCAGGATGCTGATGATGCCTACTCACAGGCTATGAAGGAAAACTCAGCCAGCCACTTCGAATACAAAGATCCCCACAAGAAAGTGCAAGAAATCAGAAGCAAGGTTGCTATGACGAAGCAGAATGTTGAAAAGGAATACAGGGACACGATTTCGTTTTTAAATGCACTACCAAAAGATAAAGGAAATAGACCTATAGTAAGTTTTACTAAGACCATCTGTATTGTGCTTTCAAAGTTTTTCACACTACTTTTGCTTCTTTTACAGTGTTAAATAGATAAGTAGCAAAATACTAACTTGTGATTCTGCTACTTTTACTACTAGTGATAAGAAACTTACTGTGATTTTAGAAAACTGCTTATATGGATGAACAGCGTCAAGAAATGCAAAAAGAAATGCGGCAGCAAAAACTCCAACAAGAATACAGAAAAATTGAGAAAGAATGTAGCAAACATAGTTGTAGAGTAAGTTTGTAACTATCTACTAGTAGATATCTGATATCTGCTATCTGCTCTAGAGCAGTAATGTAGTTGTGGTGGTAGGACTCTACTGCAGAATCCGCCTGGAGATATACCACACCTTTGCCAGTTATTCAACCGCCACGTGCAAGCATTACTGTGTTCCGGTTTGAAGGGCAATGTTACCTGATAAATTACTGGGTATGAAGAGATTTAACATCTAATATCTCAGGGTGACTAGTGCAGTGCAGTGCGGCGCAGGATTGTGTTCGCAAGTTCACAATTCTGGCACTGCTACTGTTAGTGGCAAGCGTGACGGTTACCACCAGGCAAAGGTCTTGCTCGTCTCGTCACTTGATTGTATAAAAAAATGTGGGTATCCTTAGTTGTAACAATATTTTTTGAAAAAGTTATAATTTGTAAATTATTTACAGAATAAACCCCGATCAAAATCTCGCTCTCCAGTGAAAGGTAAAAGTGATGCATTTGAAAATACTGACATGCAATATTCCTGGATGCCGGTTCCAGATAGCGATGGGAATCTGGCAATACACACCATACCAACCACTCTTCGAGGAGGAAAGAATAACACAGTCAAGTTCAACAAAGTGGACAGCTATCATGAATACAGATCTCGACATAAGCACACTCCTCCCACTAAAGAAACTGCAGACAAACCAAAGCAAGTTGATGCAGTGGATACTTTTGAATCTGAAGACTCAAGTGGCACAGACTCTATCTCATCTAGCAGCTCAGTAAAAAGTGTAAGACTAGTAAAGAAAGACAAGACTGTGGGCAACAAAGAGTTATCTGATGCCGAGAGAATCATTATTTACAAGATTTTGGACACAAAGGCTGATGAACAGAAAAAGAATTCGAAACTCATGAAGAACATTGCAAAGTCTCTGACTCGAATTGAGCAGAAGACAAAGTCTGACAGTGAACAGAAGAAAAGTGACGCCAAAAAATCTAGTAGTAATGATAATGCAGAAAACATAGTTTCTTTTGAACAGCTTGATGAGGGTAAGTAAAAATACATCAGATCAGTTTTATCACAAATGTACACCTGTAATCTTAGAGACAAAAACTAAGGGCCTACGCAGTCTGAAACAGGACAATGGTATCAACTTTGTCAGCAGTCATAATCAGTTGGCATTTACAAATCTTCATGACATGTTTATTTTCAATAGCCTTGTGAGCGCATTTCGTTCCAGGCCCTAAGATTATCTCAATTAATCTCTTGGTACTTGGTGCGCGGGCTGTTTCCGCACGACATGCTCCTCATGGGCTCTCGGTGCGTAGTCCCGGTGCAGCTAGTCCAGCCACCCGGTATCTCCGAGAAAGGCCAGTAGCTCGCTGACGCCGGCGCAGGCCTCTCGGCGTCCTCGGTGACCCGAGTATCGTCCGTTGGTGTGCCACGCTGCTGCATTCAAGCAGCATGTGTGTGGCCGTTTCTTCTGCCTCCATGCATCCTCTACATAAAAGGCTGTCTGTAACCCCAATGTTAAAAAGGTGTTTGTTTAATGAGCAGTTTCTGGTGACTACTCCAACTATTCGTCGGAGTTTGTCACGTTTGAGGTTCAGCAGCTTTCGGGAGTATCTCGGATTTAACTCCGGGAAAGCTGCCCTAGACTGTCTGCTCCCCTCGGTACCTGCCCAGTATTCTTTATGTAATCTGAAGGTATGCTTGTGGATCCAGGATCTAATTTGAGTGAATTTATCTCTTATCTAAATTATGAAATTATGACCTTCTGTTTGTAATTAAGTTTAAGTACAAATTGTTTATTTATTTACCACCAATATTTTATCTTTCAGGTGTCTATGGAACTGTTAACGAAATTGGGTGAGTTTACATGTTTATATAGATTTTAGGAACTTTCTTCCTCCCCTCATATTTTTTATTTTCCTAATCTGATACTGTCCCTTTCCTCCTTCAGGCTTACCTATAATGTTATGAGTTGTTATAAAACTAACATTGAAATGTGGCGAGGCACAACAGACGTAAAACCTTGGTGGTAATTACCCCCTTAATTAATATGTTGGCCTAGGGGCTTGTGCCCCTTATCACCATTATTTATCTTATTAGATATAATATTATATTTATTACGTTATTTTATATAGTAGTTTATTATAAAATATTATATATTAGTATTAGATTGTAAGTATGTTTATGACTTGTAGGAATATCTTCTTAACAGCACACCCCGTCTTTTCGTGTTCAGAATTTTTCTCCATCCTAAGGTTGCTTGGAAGAGATCGCTTTTAGCGATAAGGCCGCCATTTGTGAACTAGTATTTAATTTATTTAATCCTTTGTATGTATGTGTCTTTGGTGTGAGCAATAAAGAATTAATCTATCTATCTATCACCTTACTAGATTTGATAGCGGGTAATTATTTTACGGAAATGGCTGGGTTTAATATTTCTGAATCACTTGCTCAACACTATTAAGCACCACATATTAACATCGTTGAGCATCACGCACACAATAATTCAATAATTTCAACAGAATTAAAAATCTACCTCATTTGGTTTGACAACAATAAACATTTTCCTTAAACTTAATTGCTGTAAATCTGCGTCACTGGAAAATATTTGCCCATTATAGCGTAACTATAGAATATAATAATTCTTATATTTATTATGGCATCTGAATTAGATTTTTTTTAGAAACAGTATTCGGCTGTTTGTGTGTGTTTAATCCTGTACAAAAGATAAACTATCCAATACCAAGTGTATCTTGCTTGCTCTCAGTAAGCTATAAACAGCCGGGAACTGTAAACGGTGTTAGTTACTCCAAACATGTTTAAAGTAGAAGTATGGCTAATGTACATAGTAGCACAAAAAAGTTATAATAAGTGTTTTTAGTCACTCATCAGCCAGAAGACGCCCACTGCTGTACGAAGGCCTCCCCCTTAATAGGGAGGGGTTGCCATAATGCCCACGCTTGGCAGGCGGCTTGGGGATCGCATAATGCTCACCACCGTTAACCGAGAGGACGCTGCTGCCTGTCCTTTGGTGGTTCTGCTCAGTTTTAGGACATACCCATACCCAGGTATATTTTTTGTCAGTAAATGCTAAATAGACTTTGACAAATCTGATGGTTTTAGGGATAACATAGCATCAATGTACTTCCACGATAAAGAAGCACAAGTGACAGAAGGAAATATCCCTTCAAAACAATGTGGAAGTTGCAAGAAACATTCTGGACAGCCACCCAAAGGTAAACAAATGTTCTCATATTATTCAAACAGCAAGGTAAAAAATTGTGATTCAGTTAGTCGATGCTCAGAAGTAAAGGTAAAGTAAATTTTCAAAGGAAAATGAATAACTGAGTATATCGTCATCAATCGGTCTCTTTGATCATACATTGATAGACAAATTTATAAAGGTCTATCTAATCATCATCTATGTAACTTAGCAACTAATTGTAGTGTGCTATTAACAGATGAATAAATGTTGTTATCTGTAATTTCAGTAATTGCTCCGCAACAGTGGGATGGTGATGGTGGCGATAAGATTAAAGAAAGGTAAAACAGTGCATTTATTATCTCTTTTCCATGCAAAAGAAAATGTAAACCTTCTAAAAGTAATTATATTAAAGTAATTTATATTGATTATTATGATTGAGTAATTATTTTTTCAATACATATTGCTTGTTAAGTTTTCTTAGTAGGTCTATGTACAATTTTATTGTACATACTGTAAAAGTAAGCTATCGCCCACGCTACATATACGATACCATGCGATATTACAAAATACAACGCGCTAGTGTGTTTTACTTTGTATTATTTTAAATCATTTACAACTACCTCAGTCTTACTAAAAAGAGGTACGCGTAAGCAGTTTCATACGACGAATTTCTATGGTGAAGACTTGTTATGTATAAAAATTATAGATAAATGGTAGTATAATATATTGTGTCATTATACCTGTTAATAAAATAATTGCAAATCATAATATATTTATTTACATAAAATCATGAAGGTCTACTCATTTAGGAGCGCATGCGCTATATATGAGCGCGAAAACCACGCACGCACTAGGCGAGTTAGTGTAATTTTGAAATTTTCTTGGTACTTATTTGCTTTTCATTTAGTCATGTATTTTATTTCCGTGTTTTTCACTTTTAATTTTCTCATAAACGCATTGAAAAACGTCGTGTGACACACGTACGTGAAGGTTATTGTTAACTCGGGACTAAACAGTGTCCTCTCGTTTACAATAACCTTCTTTCAGCACTTGTATCACAAAACCAATGATTTCTAGGACATTTGTACTATTTTTACGTGATGGCAAAAACAGAGTAGTATTTCTGGGTGTATGTCGGTAGTATGTATCTTTTTTCTGTGTTCGTATGTGACATCCTGTACCAAACTAAGATTCTTTGGAGGAGTTGGTAAAGGGCGTTGAAAATTTTATAATGAAGCCTGACGTACCTACTCTCAGTCATCTTGTTTTTTCTTCAAAGTAACAGCCACTCATAAAACCTATATGAATCGATAGCCGACACGAATACAAACAAGGTTTGTAAGAGATAATATCTCGTCCTGCGTCTCGTTTCCAAGAGACGCTTTCAAAACTACACTGATGGCGCCGCCGGTAAGTTGACTTTTAACTAAACTGGAGGGATGAATTGGCTCTACAAACACTTTTTTACAGTCTCACTTCCCCCCTTTTGATGAACTCGAGCCTGTCACGGCTTCCGAGGTTGAGTCGATTATCAAGGGCCTCCACACCAGGAAAGCTCCAGGTGCGGACGGCATCAGTAACAAAGTGCTCAAGCACTTCTCCGTTACGCTAGTTCACCTCCTTCTAGTTAGCATCTTCAATGCGGCTATCACCAACTGCATTTTCCCCGACGCCTGGAAATCCGCCGACGTCATCGGCATCCACAAACCCGGCAAGAAGGCTACTGAGCCCTCTAGCTACCGTCCCATCAGTCTCCTCAGTACCCTGGGGAAGATCTACGAGCGCATCCTTCTGAAGCGCATCTGGTCCTTTGTCAAAGACACCCTCCTTCCTGATGAGCAGTTCGGCTTTAGAGCCAGACACTCTTGCGTCCAACAAGTACACCGCATCACGGAGTACGTTCTAGAAGGTTTCAACACGAAACCCGGCCATGGTTACACCCACAAGCCGTTCCCTCAAGGGACTGTAGCGGTATTCCTCGACGTCGCGAAAGCTTTCCATAAAGTGTGGCACAACGGGCTGATATACAAGCTATATCAACTCGGGCTGCCAGACCGTCTTGTATTCATAATACAAGACATTCTCAGGGCTCGAAGCTTTCGATACCGCGTCGAGGGCCAACGCTCCTCCCCTCACCACATCGGCTCCGGAGTCCCTCGGAGCTCCGCAGTGGCCCCGATCCTCTTCTCGCTATTCACCTGCGACATCGGACCGCACTCCCAAAGTGGAGCTTGCTCTCTTCACTGACGACACCGCCCTCTACACCAGAGGGTGGAACAAGGTCATTCAGCTAGCCCATCTTCAACGAGCCCTCAACCTCCTCGGAGACTGGTTCAAGAAGTGGGCTATCACCGTTAACACCGATAAAATTGCAGCCGTGTACTTTCATCCGATCAAAAGACCTCCTTCGAAGCAAATCACGCTTCACGGCCAGCCCATCCCATGGGCTACCGAGACCAAGTATCTCGGTGTGACCCTTGATCGCCGACTCACGTTCTCAAAGCATATCCAGTTAGTTCGCAACCGAGCAGCCTTCTTAGGCCGGCTCACTTCCCTACTCAGCGAGCGTAGTAAATTGTCCCTTAGAAATAAGGTCACAATCTACAAGACTTGTATTCGCCCCGTCATGACGTACGCCACCGTGGCGTTTGCTCACGCCTCTAGCATAGATCTAGAGAAACTCCAAGTCATACAAAATAGATTCATCCGCAGAGCAGTCGGCGCTAGCTGGTTCATGCGAAACTCCGACCTGCACTGCGATCTCGAACCCCCTCCATCCGTCAGTACATTAAGTACGCTTCGCGCCGCTATTTCGATGCGGCCCCCCACCATCCCAATCCACTCATAGTCCAAGCCTCGAACTATACGACAGACAGACAGAGGTTCGTACCGTCTGAGGTGCCCTTGAGCTAGTCGCCTTTAACCTAAACCTAGGCCTAGCTCCATTTGCGCTTGCCAAAAGTCCGGTGACGCTATAGAGGCCATCTGAGGCCAACAGAATCAGTCATTCATAAAAAAATAATGTTTTACAGATTTTGTTTTGAGTGGCTGCTATTAAAAAAATATGGTGGACATTGGTTCTGCAAAAATGTTCAAAGCACTTTCACCTTCATGTCTTCATGTCTAGAATTCCGGATTGACTTTGGCTACATTTTCCAGTCAAGTATTTTTTTCGTAGTTACGAGGGCGGCACTGAAAATTTCGGGAATCAAGGAAGTGACACAACATTACTATTTAAAAATATATTTATTGCTTTTCGAAGTATTCTCCGCGAAATTTGACACATTTTTCCATACGATGGAACCAATCATTGAAGCAACCATTCCATTCGGAAGTTGGGGTCTCCAAAATGGCCGTTTTGTAGGCGTCCACAGCTTCTTCAGGTGATGAAAATCTCTCTGTCCACGCAATTTATTCTTTATTTTAGGGAAAGTATAGAAATCATTAGGGCTTAGGTCGGGGCTGTACGGCGGATGGTCCAATAATTCTATGTTTTCTTGCTCTAAAAACTCTTTTGTTCTGTGCGCGGTGTGAGAACTCGCATTGTCGTGATGGAGGATGATGCGGCGGTTGCAGTTCTCTTTACGGAGTTCAGAAACGACCTGTGGCAAACAAATGCTAGCATACCATTCTGCATTAACCGTTCTTTGTCCCTCAAGAGGAATAGTCGTAACATGGCCGGTTTTGGAGACAAACGTGGCCACCATTTTTTTTGCAACACTCCGTGAACGAACAATTTTTGTTGGCTTTAATTCATTTTCGAACACCCAAACTCGTGACTGGTTTTTTGTTTCGAGTTCGTACGCGTATATCCAGGATTCGTCACCTGATACGATGTTGTATACAGCATTTGAGGATCCTGCGTGGAATCTTTCGAGTGTTCTGACGCACCAAGTAACGCGAGCCGCTTTTTGCTCTTCACAGAGCGAATGCGGTATCCATCGGGAAAACAACTTTTTTACACCTAATTTTTCATGCAAGATTATTTGTATTTGACTCATGCCAATGTCTAAAGTTGCCTGAATTTCGCGGTATGTCACATGTCGATCTTCCTCAATCAGCTTACGCACAGCATCAACGTTTTCTTGGGTGACTGCAGTTTTTGGACGACCTTGACGGGGATCATCACTGAGCTTGACACGTCCACGTTGAAATTCAGCAAACCAGCGATAAATTGTGGTTTTGGATGGGGCTTTATCACCAAATGCAGAAATCATCCGGTCAACACACTGTTTTTGTGTTAAACCACTTCGAAAGTCATAATAAATCATCGCTCTTGAATTTTCTCGAGTCAATTCCATTTTCTCAACGACTAAACAAGTTTGACAAAACCTTGTGACAAGACCGAGAATATTTTTTTAAATAAATAAATGGTATTCGATTTTTAAAACCAAGGAGTTTTCAATTAAAAAGATTTTAATATGACAGAAACAGTGGAAATATTCCATTCCCGATACTTTTAGTGTAGCCCTCGTATATTTGTTTTTTATTTTAAATTTAGTATTGGGTTTGCGTTCGACCGCCTCACGACTGATGTTAAGCGATGTTGCTGTCTATGATGGAGCATGCTTGCCCACTAGAAACCGATTCACTCGCGAATTGAAGACACCCAGATTGTTTGTTAACAGATCGCGCAGCCCGCGTACAGAATGCGCCTGTAGCTGCAAGACGGCTCCACCAAGATATGAAAACGTGGGTGTTGGCCAACCATCTATCACTACATCCACCACTTCGTTTCTTACCGCGGCCAATGACAAAGCCAGCAGCGCTACGTCAGAGGGTGGCTTCATCAAGCTTCTCGATGAAGGTGGCCGAGAAGCTGGTAAGTTCTACATTGGAGCTTCAGGGCTCCTCAAAAACGATGCCTACGAAGTTGTTATACAACTCAGAAAGAAAGGCGACGAAAAGGAAACCTTTACCAAGAAAACAGAAGATAAAAAAGACGAAGCTTTGGGTGTTGATAAGGTAACCGTTGTAAGTTCGACTCAGACTTCTATTAGAGACATTTACGAAGGAAAGGGGAACAAAACGGAGGCAGTTGCCGTGGCGTCAGATATAACAGAACCGCAAGAAAGCAAGATCCCTGAATCAGAACGTGATTCTTATCGATCTGAAGGTTGTACAGATCGAGGTTCGCGGCAAACTTTATGCAGTGGGGTTTTCCCGCAGTCGAATGACAATGTCATAAGTAATGAACCCGTTGAAGCAAAATCCACATCTACTGCAGTAGATAACATAAATGCGAAAAATGGCACGGAACCACAACCAGCTCCCGCACCTCGGCTGGCTACGTCGGCCTACACGCAGACGACTTTGAACTCTCCGATCCACCGGCCTGTGTTATTCCACATGAGTTCGTCTACTTCCACCGCCTATATGAGCCCCCCAGAAATGATAGTACCGAAATTCATGAGGCCTGGTTATCAAATCACAAACGACGACATGTATGATCCGAAAAATTATGCTGTGGAAGAAATTATCACAGAACAGCATGAATATTCTGAGGAGCTCAATTGTGATTGCCGAAAATGCATGCACGCTAGAAGATTGACGCTAAATAACCATGTTCAAGCACCGAGACACCGATGTAAATCTGCACGCAACCCAACTACACCACCGAACACTGCTGGGAGTGCTCGGTCTGAAGTCTTAGCGCACATTTACTTCAATGTAGACTCTGACAATGTCACCGAACATGCAGATGTGGTTGCGGATAAGAATTCAAAATTTGTGGGACGTAAATGCGGTAGCCATACACTTAAACACTACGACTGTGATATGCTTAGTTACAAAAAATCGCGACATTCTGTGCCCTCAAAGCTTTCATCGCGAAATATAGACATCCGCGTACCTTCAAGCACTTCAACAAATAAGAGAAAAACGACATCTAAAACAAGTAAAACGAATTTAAAACCGATCATCAGAACTTACGTGGATAAACTACTGGAGTTGAATAAGGAAAATTTGAAAGCTGTTCAAATTGTCGATCAAGATTGTAGCTCCATAACCACACCTGGCAGCTCGGTCATTAACATTCCTAATAATATCGATAAACAGAAACCTAATTTAGAAAACAAATTGTCTTTAGAGAAAATTCGCAATATTCTTAAACAAAAAATTATGGATGAAAATGAAAAGAAATGTCAGAAAAGTTTTTCTGACAAAAATAGGAATGCCCAAATGTGTTACCGAATACAAAATGGTAAAAATATAAAGCTCTCCAAAGTGCCCCGAAAAAAAGCCGCGCATAAGGTGAAATCGTTAAATATTTCAAGGAAAATGTCCAGAATACAATCATCATGTGAATCACAAACGACCCAACATACACCTTTAGCATCTACAAAAAGAGGTTGTATAAAAAAGCACTTGTCGTCAGGCCATAGCAAAACCAAAATCCGTAGCAAAAGTTCACCTACTCCAAGATTACCACCAATGTCTGACACTACAGATAGAAGTGGACATTCAGACTTACAATATACAAAATTCAACATTCCAAAGTTCAAATCTAACTTCTCAAAATGTAAATCTAAACCTACAGATGTAAATAACCGAGAACCAGAATCTCTTCAAGTAAGCGGATCGTCAAACCATGCCATGACTTCCACTTCCAACGATTCTGAAAGGAATCCACCGACATTAAAGAATAATAACACGGAGGTGCCAATGAGTATCTCGACGCAAACAAGTATTAACGTTGACAGCGAAGTGAATTACATGAAATTAGCTGAAGACAAACTACAAAACATGGAGAAAATTGCTGATTTGACAGAAAAATGTACCAAAAGGTTGTCTAATCTTGCTAAAGTTTTAGAAGAAGTAAGAAAAAACAAAACGTTAGTGTACAGTCATATTTCTACATCAGATGCTACATCAGACTCAGATCAAAAAGAATATATATCTGATAAGAATGTAAGCAGTGTTCCGCAGCCGTCTCAGGAACCGTTCATTGATATTAGCAAAAAAACAGAGGTTAGTTCTCCTGATCACACTAAGAAAGATACCACAAATGAGGGTGACAACAGTTTGACCTCAAATGGCTACATACCATTCCTTAGCAACATTCCTAAACCAGTAGCATTTAAAAGTCTTAATTCGGATTTGGGTATTAATTCGAGTTCGAGCTCGTCAAGAAAATCGAACTCCTCTTCACCTATTCCAGAAAATATGGATCAATCAAATAAACATAGAGCAAAACCGCCTCCTGCGCTATCTCGTATGCATTTGAAACATGGACAAGACTTCGTAGTCCCACATGAACTCTCTACTGTTGTTGAAGTCGATTCTCCCATGAGTATAAAATTCAAGTCTTCGCGCAACGATACCAAGACTGACGCACTTGATGCATCCATTATTCGCAGTATGGTAGTAAGAAAAGACAAACATAGTTCATTAGTTGAATTCAAGATGGGATATGCGAAAAACCCTGACTTGCTTGATGACGATGAGTTGTCCAGTGGACAACAAAAAAAGTCTGCAGTTAAATGGTCTGATAACATCGACTCTAAAGTACAAATGATAGACATAGAACAATTTAACGATATTATGCTGAAACCTTTCTTTAGTCTTCAAGAATATGCGAATCAATGTAACGTTGGAGCTCTAGACGATGGTTCTAATCTTGAGGATGTCTTAAAAGGTGATCATATTAATGATGAATTGAGCTCTTTACATTCAGAAGCCAGTCTACCAGACGTTATTTCGGAGTTGCTAAAAAGAAATATAATCAGTGAACCATTTAAGTTTGATTCCGGGTCAAATGCAAATTCTACCACTTTTTCTTCTGAATCCACAATGTCGGTACTGGCGTTATCTAGGGCGAGACAAGGTACAAATAAACGTAACATTTTTAAAAATAAAGATAATATTGGTGAAACTTCAGACACAATGAGTATCTCGTCAAATCCGGATTTAGAAAATGCTTTCAAAAAGCTTGGAATGGGGTGGGCCTCATCTACATTGAAAAAGACGAAGGAACACCTAGCTTTGTCCTCTTCTTCTAACACGTCTAGCTCCAGTTTATCGCAATTTAGAGTAAAAAGTTTCAATCCAGACATTCCAGAACCCGTGACAGATACTGTATCATCAGTTCTGAGTCTTCCCAATAAGCTACAACAGGGCAACACGGCTGACAACTCGAAAAATGCTGAGCAACAAACGTCGAAAACGAACGCCATGACAGTAAAAGAGTTCCTAACTAATGAACTGTCCAAGAAAATAACTTTTAATAGTAAATCTAAAAATGAGACTGCAGAAGAGTACGCTTCTCTGTACGAAACGAAAATGCCGGAAGAGATGAAGCATTCTTCTCACATGGTTCGTGAAGAGAATCATTCTATTGACAACAGCCTGCACAGTGGCACCAATCGGGCGCGCACTTCCACGCCGGTACAGCTATACAAGTCTACCACGTACCACTCGAGTTCCAGCTCGAATATGTCCAATGGCCTGTTTAGCAACGTCGATGATCTATCTTCGGTGAAAGTGACCTCTAACTCAATGAAGCATTCCACATCTGATAAAGATGACCTAATCATTCCTAATTTTAGTTTACGAATGAAGAAGGGTTCTTCAGATTGTAGCAAGAGTGATTGATATGAAATTGTTTTTTTTTTATTGTAACTATTTTTATTATTATTATTTAAAAGGTATTTATTGTTATGGTTAGATTAAATGGTAACGGTGTATTTTTGGTTCCTATATTTTAAATAAATCGAATGTGGTAAGATGTTTAAAACTTTCTTTTTATTTACAAAATGTGGATCACCGAGATTCTGGTGATAGAGGACTTCAATACCTTTTTTTTATGCCATAGAGATAAAGTGACGAGACGAGCGATACTTTTGCCTGGTGGTAATAGTCTAAGATCCGCTGAACAACGACCTTCACCTATCTGTTTAGTTGATGAAAATTGTTTGTTAGTATGTTAGAAAATACATCGGGAGTGGGTTAGTATAAAAAATCCCGGCAAACCTATGATTAATAAAAATTACTTTTTATTTAATATATTGCACATATGATTTAAACGAATAAATGTAATAGCAATCGAAAGTATGAAGAATAGGTATAGAATATGCATACTTTTTTTTTCCTGACTTGATACTTTTTTTAAATTCTAACTTACTACTATAGGTACCTATCTATTTTCTAATTCCAGTAGGTGATATAGATTCTCCTTATCGGCCTAGTAAATTTCTCTGTTATCGGCCTTCTTCTTGGAAGAGTCAGCTCTTTAGCCCTCCCATAATTTTTGGGTTATCCCTTCATCTCAGCGCATCGGAACTTCTGCAGATGTCAAAATATTTTCGGCTTTTTATGGTTCAGCTTGAAAAGGGTGTAACGTCACCTGCAGGGATATTCAAAACTCAATCGGAAAGGTTTCCATTCGGATCCATATTATCCATCCCAGAGACGGAGGATGTAGATGTCGAGCTGCGAACAGTAAAAATTGGTAGTGCCCGGGCCGGGCACAGGGCGCAAAAATGATCAGAGTAGGACCAAGTTTTGAATAAAAAAAATTCAAGGCCACATATATATCTTATGGCAACACCCCTCTATTGGGAGGCCTTCGTCCAGCAGTGGACGTCTTATGGCTGACGACGACGATATATAGAAGCTCGCACCGGGCGCATAAAAGGCTAGTTTGGCGGCATTGGTTGTGAATACCCCTGCTGATGTGTGTTTCAGGGATTGTGTACTCGAAGATTGTCAACAAGTCTATCCTAGACTGGGAATGCGGCATTAACCTAATTTGAGAGGGTGGCAAGTAGCCATTCAATTGAGTACCTAGTGTAAAATCTTAGTACCATCTTCACAACCATAGAACTGTAATTGAACAACCAAGATAGGTATATAGTTAGGTAATAGTGATTTGATTTCCTTGTTTTCCTTCACCAGCTTGCAGTAGTCTTATCAGGCTGGTCATTAAATCCATGTTCACCGGCAACTAATTATTGACATTTTGAATTCCGTCATGTAGCATGAGAACAGGAGGCGTTAACTCTTCATTACTTACTTATTATTTGACCTGGTAAAAATAAGGGGGAGGAAAGAGGAACACCAAACACCCAACCCTTAATTTACGTTTTTTTAACTCATTGGACTGCGTTTGCGATTGCGTTTTCTATGAATAGATTATCATGGACATAAAAAAAAATGAACAATAAATTGCTACTGAATTTTATTCAATTTATCAGCTATTAGATCATTTTTGACATATTTTCTAAAAACCGCTTATTTTCTTACAAGAGTTTTAAACTCATTTCAACTGAAGTATTTATTTTATTTAATTTTGTCAGTACAATATAAAGAGATTTTTTCCTTTGAACTGTGTGCTTATTTTAGGATGTTTGGTCATGCTATGCATGGATCAAATCAAAAATAACTTATCAGATTATTAGTCAATATAACAACCAACAGTAATTACACTTACTTATAAGTTGGTTTAGCAACTCATGACTCAGAATTAGGTAATAATGCTAACTATGTATAAATACTTGGCAAATTAAACGCTATTATTATATTTACAACTTCAATAAGTTATCAGCATGTTTAAATTAATACCTGCTAAAATCACAGAACAAAAACTTCCTATACTAATTATGGTTCTGGGAAAACTTCCAAACTTCTTAAGTACAGGATTTGAGAAAACTTAGAGATTAATTGTCGAGATTTCTACATCAAATTGTTAAGGGCCGGTTTTTTGATCCGTAGTTAAGCTAACTAATAGTTAAAAACCAATAATTCGGTTTTTTGATTCATAGTTAGCATGACCAGTGGTCAGAAATGTAACTAATGGTTAGCTAGTTGACTATAGTCAGTTTAACAAATGGTTATGTCGATTTTGACCACGGATCAAAAAACCGGTCCTATGTCTACATTGCAGACATATTAGGTCACATTAAAAATTAAATGACTACTCTTAAGTAGTCTAAACCAAATTACATACAATAAATGACTACACAAATAGGTATGTACGCAGGTCTTCTAAACAGTAAGAATGATTCCCAGAAAGTTTCTAGTAAAATTATTCCGTCTTGTCCTTCAGTAAATGGGTTTTAACGAGAGAGTATGCAAGGCCTATCGTTAAGGCTGAGATGACAGTGCCCTGGGCTGCCACTCGGAGCTGCATCAGGTAGACACTAGTGCTCATTTTGCCCTTTGACTTGAATTTATAGGCTCCAAAGGCACACACACCAGCTAACCCAATTAGACCTGGAAACAGAAGCATTTCAGTTTTTAAATCAGTGTCATGTGGGTGGGTAATCAGATAAAAATTGGTTTCTCCAGTCTTACTGGTGAAGAGGAAAGTAATTTCATAATTTTATCTAAAATTTACAAGTTGTAGTGTGTTTGCGAGCGGGTTGTGTGACTTCTTATTTAGAAAAGTTATCTGCCTGTGTGCTCTGCCTGTCTATTATCATCACAGAAGTATATTCTTTATGTGAATGTTTGTTTCCACATGATGGCTGAATTCAGGTTACAAAGTTAATAAACTACTTAAACTAAACTTTTAAACTAACTGCTAAACTTTTTTGGTTTTATTTATATGGGATTACTCACTTTTAAAGGCTAAGACATTTCCCATACTCGGGTGGCCTAGTGGTACAAACTGCCCATAACTCCTTGTCTGATCTAGGCCAAAATTTAATATGCCTTTAGTCAGATACTTCGACTTTAATTTAATTTACTTAAAACAGTTAGGTGATGTTGCGCACTTCACTTTTGTATCGCCTAGAAGTTAAATGGCGTTAAAAAACTTAAGCAGTGTTTATAGGGCCGTAACTTTGTAATTAACATTGAGTAATCCCAAATGGACCTGGGTATGTCTTTAAACTGCAACCAGACCCACCGGAGAACGGGCAGCAGCGTCCTCTTGGTTAACGGTGGTGAGCATTCTGCGATCCCCAAGCCGCCTGCCAAGCGTGGGGTTTATGGCAACACCCCTCTATTAAGGGGGAGGCCTTCATCCAGCAGTCGACGTTTTATGGCTGATGAGTAAGTAAGAAGTAATCCCAAATAAATAAAACGTGTCAAAACCACATTAGTTTCATGGTAGAATGAAACGGTTGACTATGTCACAATGTTATGAAATGTTTTATATGATTCATAAAAAAAAACCGTAATTCATCATTAATTCATGCCATTCTGAATATTAAAGATACTTTTTATTCTCACAAAAACGGTAAATGGTAAAATCACGGTGCGTTTCAGTTAGTTTTATGATTCTTGGATGAATAAAATACTTTTTCGAGCATAGTTAGGCACATACCTATGATCATAAATGGGGCATCCTTTGACTTTCTGGCAAGTTTATCTGCTTGAGATTCTTCTCTGTATGCAAATATTGGGTTAGAATTAGACATCGTTCTGAAAAATAAAGACTTTATTTAGTGCCTTGAAACATTCATAATTCTTTGCAGTGCAAGGGTAAAGGCTAGAATAAAATCCGCTTCACTATTATATTATGGGAGTATGCTCGCTCTAGAAATTTTAGGAAATATTGATTGGGTTTTTCTAAGACCCTGGGAAACAACAATTCGAATATATTTGCGGAAATTTTCTGGGATGACTTGTCAAGGTGATATCACAAGGACATGGGAAAGAATTATGTTATGTAAATAATATTTACAGGTAATAACGAATAACCTCCTTCTAACTGAATCTACTGACGAAATTATATAATTTTTAATTTAAAAATTGCATCACAAAAATGTGACAAAACTTGATAACCATAGAGTAAGTAATACTAATTGCTTTGTTCGATCGAATTGCTCCAAAGAGCAAAAGAGCAAAGAGAGTTTAACACTACCCAAAGAGCATTTAGGAATTGCTCGATCTAGATCGACCAAAGAGAATGCAAAATACTTCTTCTTCTTCTCTTATTTATTGGCATCGCACTTTGTGCATTCTGCCTGAGTCAAGTATATGAATGTTCAGTTTATGTAGTATTATCAAGTCAAAGTTGTGGCGACTTTACTTTGAGCTTTAACGGAGTTTTGAAAACAACACAAAAAGACATTATCGTTAATTCGCGAAAAAGCACTAGTTTAAGAAAATAATAGAATGCAGCGACATGATTATTCCGTGTTCCCGCCAAAACTCTGTAAAATACCTATATATGGATCACGACAATCAAAAATGAAATGACCAGATTGATCACTAATAGATAATGTTGAAATGAAATGACGTTGATGTAAGTTGGCTAGGGTTTGCTCCGGAGACAAGATAACCGGTAAATCTCCGGAGAATAAACATTTTGCTAATAACCGGTTTTAATGAACGCCGGTATTTTTAAAAAACGAATAGTAATGGTAATTTTGTCTATTGAGGCAGAACTGGTAAACATTCAGCTGAATGAGAAAAAAAAACTAAATTCGTGTAGCAAAATGTTGCAATTTGTTATTTGGTATCTTGTGATTGGCATCGGACAAGTGAGCAGCGGAATTATTCTTAGTTGTAAAATATGGTTACTTTGAATGAAATGATTTTGTGAATACCTATTATGTAATAATAGTAATAATAAAATTACTATACTTACTATTATACTATCTATAATTACTATACTTAAGTACCTAATAAAAATATTTCCTTTAGTTCTTACTTCATACAATACAATACAACTTTATTGCACACCAGAAATATAGAACAACTTACAACTAATCAGGGTACATTATGTGGCAGTACAAGGGGCGGCCTTATCACTTTAAGCGATTTCTTCCAGACAACCTTTGGATGGACTGGACTAACGAAGGCAAATACAATTTGGTCGGTGGTGTACATAATATAAAAAATAGAATAAACTAGCTGATACCCGCTACTTCGTACGCGTAGAGCTCGGCCTTCGGATTCGATACTCTGACCCGCTTCAGGAACACAACATTTCATCCAAATCAGTCCAGCTGTTTACTCACCGTTTAAACTTTCCCTGGACTACGACAAACATTTCAAAACCAAAATCAGCTAAATCGGCCCAGCCAATCTCGTTATTTAGCGAGACAAACGAACAGCAATTGATTTTTATAATAAACTAGAGGTCCCCTGCGACTTCGTCCGCGTGCGGAAGAAATTCGGCCCGCTCCCAAAATTCAGCACTTTAAATCATCCCAAGCATTTTTTTTGCCCGCCCCCACAACTCCCCGAACTCTACCAACTATACTGACTCTATCGACTCTGCCGACTCGACCGACTCTACCAACTCCCCCCCAACTTCCCCCCTTTGAATGAACTACCCAGATATCCATTTTTCATAACTATAACTTTAAAAACAAAGAACATTCCATACAACATTCCACCACCCCCTCCCCCCCTTAAATAGTACACTGTCAAAAAAAAAATGAAATCAGTATTTTTTATTTTAAAATTATTCGATTTTTTTCGCCTTTTAAACCTTCCCTAGACCTCCACGAACATTTCAAGACTAAGATAAGATAAATCCGTTCAGCCATTCTCGAGTTTTAGTGAGACTAACGAACAGTAATTGATTTTTATATTTATAGATTAATATAGCAAAAAAAAAAGAAGTTAAATACAATAAAATAGTGATACATAAATAATACTATACATAAATAATACAATGTATACATAACATATATAAGTACCAATATAATATATAAATGTATATACATGTTTTAAACGTACCAATTAATTCATAATTTTTGTGTTTACCTTAGTTTTGACGAAATTTCATTAAAATATTTATGAGTAGTTCTCATTTATTTTTAAACGCTGTAGCGGAAACTTTGTTCTCAATGAAAACAAAGCATTGCTTGACTTGACATTTTTTTGTCGAAAATTCTCCATTATAGAAACCGGAGAAAAATCACCGTCAACAATAATTTTATCCGGAGCAAAGAGACAGCATACCTACCAATCCGGAGCAAAGCTCTAATGACGATTGGATTGGTTGCAGCGAAATGTTTTCAAGCCAAACCCTCTAAGATTGATTGAGATTGAGATTCGTAGATGGAGAAACCAAGTACCCCAAGTACTTTATAACCAGTCATGAAGTAGCGATATTTTCGACTTAAACCTTGTTCTGTTCTGTTCTGACAACCCAAAATACAACACTGCCTAACACTGCACCATTGTGACAATATCCAAAATTATTTACCACGCGAGGATAACAATAGAGAATATGCATGTGTTTTGATTATTTAAAATAATAGGACAAGTGGAGAGTTTAACTGAATCTGATGCTTACATCGAAAACATAATTGAAAGCGACTGGTAAAGTCCTGAAATATAAGCGCATAGAGTTATAAGCGTTCAAAGTATTTGCGAGGGAGTCATCTATCCCTGTCTAGCGTGCCACTATGGAATTTGTTAGGTATCGTGGACTTTGACGTCAACGTCATGAGCTAGTATAGTCAGGGGGGTATCACTCCGCAGTTTAGGTATGTTCGGCCGGCGCTCCGCGCCGAGAAGACATTGCAAGGCTAAGGTCAGTGGCCGTCCGCACGCTAGCCTCGTCGCACGTAACTTAGCATACGTGATAGAAAGAGAGCGGTATATTTTTTGTTGCGAGCCAGCTCTTTTGTGAGTCTATAAAAAAAACATGCATATTCCCATATTAGATTAGCATATTAGATTTGAATACTAATGATATAAATCCGAAAAAACACAAATCTCTCTGTCATTGGCAATGTTTGACACCGCACTTTTCATGCAAAGCTTGGAGTCGACCGCTTATTACGCCGCCGGTCGATGTCTGCCTGTGATGTTACTGCTATGCAGCTTGGCAGAGTTATAAATTGAGCTATGTAGTTGTTTCTCTAAGACAAAAAAAAATTCATAAAAATAAAAAAGACAAAGAGAAAAAATGCATATAAATTTCTCTTTCATGCATGCAATTTTTTCATGTCTATTTCGCTGCAGAGTAAAAGAGATGGAAACAGTTTAGTACTACCGTGCCGCATACCCCGTATGTTATGATATTTATGTACTTATCAAGTATGATATTTATGTACTTAATTAGTATTTACAGTGAGTGAATATAATCATGGATCATTAGATTATATTATTTATCAATATAAACATAAAAAACTCAGCACTTATAAATAATAAAAAACACTATATTTTCAAAACATTTCTTACAAAATCAATACAAAATTTAGTCATTCATAGTGTCTTGTACATCTACGTTTACCTCGATTTATAAAGGCTTTATAAAGTAATACACTTACCTATGTATAATTGAATACATAGTTTTATTTAGTTCCAATTTTTCTTTAGTCTTAATAATTGTGTACCTAAATGATACGCAATGCACAGTGAGATAAATTATTTCAGTAAGTAGTCTGTGGGCAATTTTAAAAGGCTTTAGTTGATTAAAATATCGTTGTCACTTTTTTATCAGACATGTTAGCTAAGCTTTGATTATATACGAGAGAGAGAGCTAGATGCTCCAAGTAGCTAAGGACAGCAAAACTTTAATTAGTTTAGTTCTGTCAAGTAAAACCAACGATCTTATTTATTAAAAGCAGAGATATTTACTAGATTAAAAGCTTGAAAATCAACCACAGTACCTAGTTATTACAGCTCTATGTTTATTTATGGGATATATTATATAACGTGGTTATGTTGTAAAACCAGCTCTCGATATTGCGGCGCAGATGCATGCACCATGGTCACGGGCAGACTTCCCCCATTCCCTTCGAGTTATTTGTATCTCCCGGTCTATTATAAACTTACCAAATAAACAGAGAAAAAAAAAGTGAAGTAATATCACCAAATACAAAAAACTGTTTGCAGTACATGCTAATAAAATTGTTATGAATAAAATCGTCGAACTTCAGCTAAGATAACTTCATAAGTGGATTCATCAATGATAATAAACTGTTTTGCACGTCTACTAAAGTAATATATGTCGCCAGTGTAAATATCAAACCACAAAGCATGTATATGAAGATCATGTTTTTCAAGCCGCTTCTTTAGCATTCCGTATGATGCAACATTTTGAAGCTGCTGCAGAGTATTGACCTAAAAAGTAAGATTGAATACATAAAAGTCCTTTCGTTGCACACATTTATACTTATATGGATTTATTATTGAAACTTGGAAAGAACAAGAAAGGTTCTTGAGTGGCGACCGCGAACCGGAAGACACAGTGTAGGCATGGTGGACCGACGACATTGTAAAAGTCGCGGGCAACCGGTGGATGCAAATTCCAGGTTGTCGTACAGTGTGGCGGTCTAAGGGGGAGGCCTTCGTTCAGCAGTGGACGTCTCCGGGCTAATGATGATGATGATGAACAAAGTAATTAAAAAAAAATACCAACCTGCGACAATTTGTCTTCTATACAAAATTTATTTTCGGGATCAATGTATGCAACAAATTTTCTTTGAGGTGTTTCTCCCGTAAACAACATAGGTTTCTTAAAATCATTATTCATGTCAAGAAATTTATTTAGACTGGTTTGTCCATGTGTACAGAGCCAAGATTTTAGTGGAGATATTCTTCTTTGCTCCTAAAAACATAACATTATTACAGTCTTATCGGCTTATTCGAATCGAAACTGAAACATAAATCACATGTTATGATACCAATAACCACGAAAGCACGTATCAGTTATTTTATACTTACTACACTAGACTCTTCTTTGCTCTTCAGTTTATATAAGAGATTCATTGCTTTGCAATCACTATGCCCACAAACAATGATATGCCTTATATCATTAATGATGCAGCCAAGTTCAAGCGCTGCTGGTTCACAACTTGTCATTTCATCAGCAAAATATTGTGAATGAGGTATCACATTACCAGCATTTCTAACTAAAAAAATAAATAGAACTTATAATTGAAAAATAACAGCGCAGTTAAATTTCTATGGTCGAGCATAATATTATGGAAGATTAACAAACCTACGAACATATCTCCCACACTGGTTTCGGTAAATCTTGTTGGAATCATTCTGCTGTCCATACAAGTATAGAACACGGCTTTTGGCTATGACATAAGTAAATTATAATCAGTAAATATTAATATAATTATTAATTATTGTTATTAGTAAATTATTATTATTAGTGTATTATATTTTTATTTTTAAGATATTAACGCAGGAAACAACATGTTTCCAGATTTAAAAATAAATGTGTGCTATAGAATGCTAATCTATAATATTATTATTGAGACTGGCAGAATGCACAAAGCACGATTCGAAAATGAAAAAAAAAAAACGATTTGAATATGAACCGAATTATTAACAACCATAGTAGCTTTAAAGCTGTTTAGTACGTCCATGTTAACAACACTATTCGAGGCTTTAGCTACATTTAATAGACTATTACGGCCTTACCTAAAATAATCTCGATTCTCTTAGTCACTGCTTAAACTTCTCTGTCCTTTTCTAGCACGTGCAACTTCACGTAAGAGAGAAGATGGCAGAGCATCTTAAGCAGTGAGTAACGGTTGAAAAGTTTTTTTAAGTAAGGCCGTTAAGGTTAAGGCTAACTAATATAAAGAAACATAATGTCTTTTCGTGTTGATTCCATTTGCAATATCTATCAGTAGAAGCTTCGAGTAAAGTCGCAACAACTAATTTACATTTTATGTCCTATTTGGCACTTTCAAAGAGGTATCCGCCTATGACTTTAGATGATATACAGGGTGTTGTTGTACTCATCATTATGAACAACTTTTACTATGGAGCCAAACCTGCAAACACGAAAAAAAATACATTTGATCACGAAAAAAAAATACAGCTGTTCCATACAAAAAGGTTCATTGATCTTGGACAAAATGTATGGAACAGCTGTTTTTTTTTTCGTGATATCAGGGTTGGCCCCATAGTAAAATTTGTTCATAATGATGAGTACAATGATATCCTAGAAGAATAACGGTGTTCAAACTAAAACCCGGTATAACAAAACTTGATAAATACGACTTATTGGCAAATGTACCATATACAACGCCATTATAGTTCGAGGAAAGAAAAAATTTTGTAGGATAATGACAACAAAGCACTTGTGACAAATGACAGTAAACAAAAACAATGAAAAAAAATTAGGTGCCTGTTTGCTGCTAATGTCAAGTCAAGTTGTCAACTTGTCAAGTGCCATCAAGTTACTAATAAATTATTTTCAATCGCAGGCAGGATATTTTTGATTTTTATTACAGGTACAGGACATAGATGAATCGAAATAGTACAATTTACGAATATATAAATTAAATTTATAAAGACTCAGATTTAGTTTCAGCTCTAATTAACTCTTATTCTTTTGCAAAAATTGTGTAAAGATTTACTAAAGGAACGAAGGTAAGTCTTACCGTTGGATTGTCTCTAACTTCTTGGAATTGTTTCACCATGCTTGCACGGTCTAAGACACGGTACCTCATTATTCCTCTGAGTATCTTCTCCATGATGTGTGTTTACTCACAATGACATGACATCAGAATGCAAGCAAGCGGTCAGGCGCGTGCCATGCTCGGGATTGACATTACTGACCTTCAAAAGCAAGCTTATCGGCCCGCGGAGTCGCGTTTTACTTATACCTAGAATTCTTGGTCAATATTGTAGGTCAACGTACATGTATGCTAAGCGTTTAGCGACGCCTACGCCCATAACTCGTTATCTCTAATAGTAATTAGATATTGTTTATCCCTCTGATATGTTATCTGATGTTACATATGATAATTTAATTCTTAGTGATTAATATTTTTACTTACAGAATAGTCTGTGGCTTCCACTATACAGGGTTACTGGTAACTCGACATATTCCCGGCGGGACCAGATAGGGGGCTAACATGCATCAAATTTAAGTCCTTAACTTTCGACCATACACTGGGGGACCTAAATTTGATGCATTATATCCCTATCTGATCCCACCAGGAATACATAGAGTGAGTAACCCTGTATACTGCATGCTCTAGGTTATGAGACCCTCTCTGTGTTAAAAGGTATTTAATCTCATTACAATTATATCACTTCCATGAGAGCACTGCTAATGTTGAATGTTTATAGTCATCTAAGAAACAGCTAATCAGAATCTATAAATATATGCAATGCAAATTTTAACATCAAAATTTTAATTAAATCTATATAATAAATGTGAGTTTTCCCATATAAATAAAACAAAAATGTGTCAAAACCATGTCAGTTTTTATAATAAATCTATATATAATGCATTTAACCAAAGAAATTTATAGTAATACTTTTCCATCAAGAAGATACTGATTAAAAAAAATTTCTTGTAAGGTCATATTATGTATTATGTTATGTAATAGGTAATATATATTATTGTATTGTATGTTCTGGTAATTTGACATACACAATACACAGGTGCCTACTCTTACTATTATGGAACCAGGATTGGTCTCTGGGAATAAACAAAAACACAATACAATTTGTGTATAGTCAAGTACATACTAATAAGCCTACCTAACCTATTAAATAATTTCAGATGGATGCTGACAGTATCATTGGTGATGGAGCTAGTAACATTGAGCCTTCTTCATACTACCTGCCTGACAACCACCGTTTCTTAGAACCTGTTAAAGCAGTTAAAAACATCACTGACATGGCTCTCTGGGAGAAATCCGAAGCGTATGCTGAATATACAGGATTTATAGCCACCCTGAATGAAGCCATTAAAGGCAAGCCTCTTTCAGTTGACTGCAAAATTTCAGACAATATCATGAAACTAATAAACCTCCTTGATGCTATAGACAAAATGACAGATGAGTTTCCACCCATTGAACAGCCCCAAAGATTTGGCAATGTTGCTTTCAAGGACTGGCTCTCTAAACTCAAACGCAGCTCTACTCTTCTTCTGCAAGAAGCTTTACCTCTCCAAGTGCATCTTGCTATACCTGAAATCAAATTGTACTTAGAGGAAAGCTTCGGTAATGGCACTAGAATTGACTATGGCACTGGACATGAAATGGCATTTGTAATGTTTCTTTGCTGCCTTTATAAAATAGGCTTTCTGCAAGAAGAGGACAGTGTTGCCACAGTATTTCTGGTATTCAACAAGTATCTGAACATAGCTAGAAGATTGCAGAAGACATACAGAATGGAGCCCGCAGGTAGCCATGGAGTGTGGAGCTTAGATGACTATCAGTTTGTCCCATTCATTTGGGGCAGCTCCCAGCTCATCGACCAGCCGAAGATATACCCACCTGCCAAGTTCTTAGAAGATGATATAATAGACAAATACTCAAATGAATACATTTTTCTGTCCTGTATTAAATATATAAAAGAGGTAAAGAAAGGTCCTTTTGCTGAACATTCTAACCAGCTGTGGAGTATCAGCGCTGTGGGCTCATGGTCCAAAATAAACCAAGGCCTCATTAAGATGTACAAAAAGGAAGTACTGGCAAAGTTCCCAGTAATACAACACGTCATGTTTGGGTCTCTTCTTCCCATCAGAAGGTTTCCAATAAACCACTAATTAGTACTTTAGTAATATAGCTTATTTTAAAACAGCAGTTACTAATTTATTTTAATTTAAATGACTCCTTACTCTCATAATTTTTAACAAATGGAATCAGTATTAGATCTTTAGCAATTGAGGTACAACTTACTTAAAATGTAATAAAATTGATTGTGATACTAGTAAGATAAAACATAAAGTTTAAATAAATTATTGTGACTTTATTTCATTTTGATCTCTACTTCATAATAGTTCTTCACATACTATTTAAGTATAATTATTATGGTTTATCGCAAAGCTTTCTTTCATAATGTGTCACTTGCTTTGCTAGAATTCCTTCACAGTGTTGTAATTCATGAACTTACTATAATCTATGCAACTACCTACATGAATTTTATGTTTTGTTCTGAGGATTACTTGCTTTGAATAAAACCCTTTAGTACATTTACAAGGTAGTTTTATTGAATTAAACAGAAATTGCGACCGTAATTATAATGTAATTTTAATAATTAAATGCCAACAATAAATAACATCAGTCAGTCCTCTAAACACACATACCTTTAATACTTGTATAAAAATAGAACCATATACTTAGCCTTGTGAATACAGTTTGTATTGCTTACTTCTAATAAAAAATCTGGCAATGTGTCTGGAAGTTGGAATTCTTAAGTTCAAAGTTACTTTTAAGCATCCTAGGATCCCAAGCACACTGAATACTATTACTCTGGATTATGGAATGCTACGGATGTCTAAGGCCGGGCGCTTACGACGAGAAAACCCGTAAGAAAAACCGTCCGGTTTCGCCCGAAGGCGCTCCGTGCATACATTTTGTACTAGGTTCCGCACACCATAAGAAATTTCTCGAGACGCCCGTCTCGCTCGTACCAGTTAATTCTGCGCAGTGTGTTTCGGTCTGTCCGGCGCCTGTCGGGTGCCGTGCCGAATCAATATGCGACCAACTAAAGGTGCGTACAGATTGCTCGATTTTTGACTGTCGTTATTGTCTATCGATAAGGTGTATTTGATCAATAAAATCCGTCAACTACTAACAAATTTGTTCGATTTTTCTAATCGATAATGTCTCGTCTTGATTTATGCTGTTTTGTCGATCGGCTACTTCTACATATCGATTTTAATTTATATTGATCGTTTTTGTTGCTCGACAAAATATTCTCTTAACTCTTTAGTTTTGTGCAAATGTTGAATATCACTTACGCGTCGATCGGGACGATACAAAAAACGATCGACATAGTGGTGATGGTCAAAAATGTCGATATCGGGTTCGGTGTCGACCGTCTGTTGACCTGTTCGTACACATTTGCTCGATTTTTGACGATCAACGGTTCGTGCGATCATACAAAATCGAGCAAATCTGTAGGCACCTATAAAAATAACTTTATTGCTTTTTATTACTATCTCTACTGGATCTCGAGGTTACGGTTAGTTTTGTCCTCAACTATTTCATAAAGAAACTCATTGATATTGGTAGAGTACGATATAACAAACTTGCTGCGCAATATCACGAATAAAGTAAATGTATACAAGTAAGTATATGTCTACTTCATTTAAGTAAATTTTGCTTTTAGGATTACACGAGAACTAGACAGTTGAAATGAAAACCGTCGTCTGTGGACGAGTGAAATACGATGTAGGTACCTACGCAAATAAATTAGAATACAGTCATTGCACCTTGTTTACAGCTATTGAATCATTAAACAATATTATAGCCTATTCGTGATTATATTCGCAAACAAACACTCTCATACAAATCTCGAATTCTACTTATAACAATAAAAGTGCTTAAGATATCGAGCGACAAAAACACATAAAACATGAATTAGTACCAGTGAAAAGGGGTCAATATAAATAACAAGATGTACCTTTATAGGACGAATCTTAGAAAATTTTAAGCGTAGGTACGATTTCCAAGCACTACGTACCTACATATTTTAGGTAGCCTGCTTTCTTATCATTTCTTATTTTTTATTTATATAAAACCTGCTATTTTACTAGGTAAGTTACTTACCTAGTACTCATTTAAATTTGGTACATTTAGATGAGGGACTTTCCGTAAGTATCTCATCTAAATGTACCCACAGTAAAAAAGCTTTTTTTTTAGTAACATTCCGCACTAAACCGTTTTAAACAACAAAAATTGCGAGGAATTAAGTAATTAAGTAAAAATAGATTTACGTGATAACGTAAAGAGTACCTAATCATGTAATCATCGATTGTCGCAAACATTGCGAATTTACAATAGTTAGGTACCCGGTCTAGCTAGAAGGAAAAAAATACTGTTTGAGATTTAAATGTCCCGTCATGAGCAGGCGCATATATATGCGCCTTAAATCTATTTAAGGATATCCTAACATCCTAAAAGCTTATATAGGGCCTAAAGCTTTTAGATTTGCCCCTTAATTACACCTTTTTTATATTTACCCCGTTCTACTAGAATATTCTTAGCTATATTCTCTACCTGATAACTATTTCGTAAAGCTACTCTCAGTGCTCGTTCGATTTGGTAGCGACGTTGGTAATGGCCGCGCTGTCTGGTTTCTTGTTGACGTAGTTGTTGTAGAGCGTGTACGCCATGCCGGCGGTGATGGCTCCGACGGCGGCGCCTTGCGCGATCACTCGGAACTGCATGAGGAACACGCTGGTGCTCATCGTGCCCCGCCTTTTGTAGGCGTAGGCGCCGTACGCCACGGCCGCTACGCAGCCGCCGATACCTGCGGAAAACGATTAGATTTGTGACTCGGTTCAAGCAAGCAGGATAGCCTTGGGGCCAATCAAGTTCAAATGTGGAAGGAACCGGAAGTGCTACATAATTAACTTATACAGGATTGCGTGAAACGGTACTACTTAACTGAAAGAAGGTCGTAGTACTCGTCATTGTGAACATCTTTTATGTCCCGGTAAGGGACAACCCTGAAATCGCGAAAAAAATCTGGTCTATATTGTTCCAGGTTCACTAGGGGGGACTATTTTAGGCCATACAATACACCCATCTATAGCCCTAACAGTAAGTAACACACCAATCGGGATAGTTCTCTCAGAATTTGACCGGTCGGCCAATTTTGCCAATCTTTTTATGTTCGATGCAACTGCGGTGTATTATGTAGGTACCTAGCTCTTTTCAATCTATAACATGCATGATATTTTTTACTACCTAGCTTGAAGTGAAGGTGACCCCAATGAATTCATTTATAAAAGCCGAAAATACGAATCTTTGATGAGCTTCAATTGAGACAAAATTACGAAAATAGATTCGACATTGCTCTATCTTTGGCACCAGTGCAGAGGAAACGTTTCAAAAAGTTTTTTTTAAACCAAACAACTCGTTATAGTGTTTTATTTTCGTCAGTGAGCTTAAACAAAACACCATTGAGATATGTTTAGATATGATCCATGCGGCGTTTTTATTTTATAAAGCCCTTTGATCATCGAGCAGGAAACAGCTTTTATACAGTTATCAAGCTTCCTCCTCTGTTTCATTTAAGATCGAACCAGCCCTAGGTGGCACCATAGTGTCGTAACTTGCCTTTTATGCGCCCGGTGCGAGCTTTTATAGTTAAACTTCCCCTATGCTTGACTCATACATTGGTTCAGCAGGGCAGTGCAATAAATAGGCGGTACCCAGGCACTGGTCCTGGAGGGACGCAAAAATTACCAGACCAGGACCAAGTTTTGAATATTTTTCTTAATAAGGGGCGCATAAAAGGCTATTTACGGCACTGCAGCAACTCAATCGGACAGGATTCCGATCGGATCGGATCCACATTATCCGTCTCAGTCATCTGCATTCAAAATGACGTAGTAAGATAATGTGGCTCCGAACGGAAACCTTTCCGATTGAGTTGTTAATACCCGCAGGTCTGACCATTTCTGCGCCCCCATAGGGTCTGGCTGGGCACCGCTGGCACCGCCCTATTTTTGGCACTGGGTGGCACATAGTGCTAGTGCGAGTAGGTGCGTACAATAATACGCTACATACCTATGCGTAAAAGTCTTTGAGCATAATATTATAGGTACCAGTGGAGGGCAAGGCCAACTAGATCTGCCTAGATCGCACGAACATGGAACAGAAATGACATAAGGGGCGGCTGCGGCTGGTATTATATTGTTTGTTTAAAATGATTTGATACAACCACCAATACCACCATGACTCAGTAGTAGCACGTTTGCTAAAAACGTCTCAAAAATAAATAATTCTGTAAAAACAGAATTTACATAATAATTATGCACCTCGTCTGTAATCACACTAATATTAAATGCGAAAGTTTGTCTGTGTGTATGTATGTTTCTTACCTCTTCACGCCAAAACGGGTGAATGGATTTTGATAAAACTCAGAGCCTAGCCTAGGTTGGTGCCCAGGCACAGGGCGCAGATATGACCAGACCAGGACCAAATTTTGGGTCACGCATGGGCACAGCGGGTTGCACGAAAGGCTCTACTTACGGCACTTATAAAACTCGGCATAGGGATAGATTATTTCCCGGGATAAAACATAGGCTACTTTTTATATCATCATCATCATATCAGCAGCTAGTATTTGCATAGTTTCAATCAATACATCAGAAATTCACTTACCGATAACCATAAAGGGAGCTTCCTTTGACTTGCGCGCCAGTCTCTCCGACTGAGATTCCTCATGATAGTCGAATACTTGTTTATCTTGTGCCATTTTGTATTCTGAAATTAAATTGTTTATAATTAGTGGAAATAAGAGTACTTACAGTAATGTCATAATAAAAATTCCTTCTTACGCTCTAAATCCGGAAGTGTGACACAACTGTAAGTAGGTAGCTACACTATGGCCGGAAGTGTGTAGGCAGAAATTTAGAGTTTGCTCATTGAAGGTACTAGTAGGTATTTTGATTTGACGCAATTAAGTGCTACCCTACCAAACCTTCGAGCTACTAAACCATACTGCGCGATAGTGTAGTAGGTACCTAGTATTAAGCGTCATATCTTTAAAACCTAACTAGTTCCTACGCGTTACCAGAGTCTAATTTAAACGTGCCTGAGCTGTTGACCATTAAAGTAATCGAGTAAAACGAATTCTTGTCAATTAACAATAATAAGTAGATATGCAGACGTGCTAAATGATAAGAATTGATTTCAATTCTACTTATATTGAATTGAACGTTCCATTGTAGGCTTTTTCCACCAGATACTATACTTCACGTAGTCATTGTTTCAAGTAAAAGCATCAACAACTAGGTACACCGTAGACGGCGCTATAACATAATTTCCATGAAAACATATAAAACCATGACGTAAGAGATAACCCACCTTGGTCAAGGACGTACCAAAATTGAAACACGTAAATCACTTATCAACACGACAACACGCGCCGGACTGTTCCACTAAATTCATATATCTATCACCGGTATGTAGCTATCTATTCTTCGTGATATCAGCTACTGCGCTGTCACTAACTGATGATGTCACATTAACTGGAGAATTAGATAAATTCACGAGTTCTAACTTCCGAGAACAAGCGGCGCGCGCCTGGACATTCATCCGTTTCTCTACAACGCAGGCGTGTTTCTAAACCTCGATATAATATCACAACTAACGTTTATAACACTTCACATGGTTAGTACGAAATCAAACAAGTTTTGTACGTACCTTAAGGTAAATCGAAGAAAATGTAGTCGGTTTTTCTGCGGTAAAACCAGCTGTTTAGCTCTACGGGTTGGACTTATACTGATGAGTAAATGTGGCGCAACTCGCCTCTCAAGTGTTCCTTTGCGATCGGCACTACTATTTGTTTTCTATAGAGTCCGCGTCAGCTGCAGACGGTGTGTGTGGTTTGCACGCGATTATTTCGTCATGCGCCGTAAATTATTTAATTGCTAACTAGTTTTTAAAATAGAATAGCTTGAACGTGTGACAAGCAAAAACTAATTTTGTTTGGATTATATATATCGGCGATAGTACTACGTACTTAAAAAAAGCCATTCACGAGCCCTTGCTGCTAAGAATCAAATTTTAGCCGTTATCTTTTTGACCGGCGCGCGGTGAGGCGTAGACAAGATAAAAAGTATGTCGAATAAGAATCGATATAATAATGATCGTTGTACTATGGCACCTTTTTACCGAACCAAACTCTTATCTTTACGTATATTAAAATATTGCATTGGAGTTACATGGAGGTAGATAAACAGGGTTATAGGCCTGAAATGTACTAAGCCGAAAAGGGCTCATTGTATGTACACATTAATCATGTGTACAACATGTCAACAACTCTTACTATGGGCCAACCACGAAATAAAGAAAAATAAATCAGTTGTCCCATACAAAAAGTTCATTGACTCTTGACAAAATGTATGGAACAGCTGTTTTTTTCCGCGATTTCAATAGTACAAGTTGACAAAGACACGCTTTCGGCATATTACACCTCGAGCTCATAGCCCAGTAAACAGATAACTGCCTTTGTTTGAACATTTGTAGGTACCTAACACAATAGACATGGTTTATAAACTGCCCTATTGTTTTCATGCAAAAGTTATAATAATATTTTCAATATAGTATGTACTAAATTACTTTGTACTAGATAAATTTCTCACACCAAATAGGTGTGAACAATTTATCTACTTATTCGGATATAATTATTATGGCATGTTTATAGTAATGCCACAGAATAAAATAATAGTACTACTACTAGTAATGCCTGATTTACACTTAGTTAAGTGTCATAGTGCGAGTGACAAGTGTAAGTGTTAACTAATCAGTAAAATCAACGTGAAACGCTGATTGTACTTATCACTTACACTTGTCACTCGCACTTGATACTCAACAAAGTGTATCGGCGCCTTAAGAGTAGACAAGTTGGTCACTTCTCCATAGAAACGCGGTAGTATTACTACTCCACTATGTAATTTTGTAGGTCCAAGACTAAGTATTATATCGATTATCTAGGATTGTAAATTATTACGAAAAAGTTAATAAACATGAAAGTTATGAGCCAGGAAACATCTTGTATTTTAGCTCAATTTTAACGCCACATTGGACGTAAATAAATAACATAAGGAATACGAAAACTCTAAAATAATTTATCAAGCATGCCGCTTGATAAATTATTTTAGAGTTTTAGTTTAGTCCATAAACATTTCAAATAACTTGAGTTGGAATAAATTAACTCAGAGTTTATTCAACCACATTACTGCAGCCAAAGGTAGACAAAAATAAATTTGCGCGCTCATATATGTTTCTTTCTCCCTTTCCCAGTTTGTTTGATGAAGAGAGCATGCTTTTTAGCCGCGCCCACCGATGAGTTCGAGCCGTCAACTAGTCGATCCTTAAGAGCAAGTGAGTGAAAGTCTCACAAGCCTGTGTGCACAAACATCTCGGTATTTTAATGCAGGATTTGTCCCTTGTTAAATTATATCACATTGAAGAAAATAAAATGACATGACTTTATGAAACATAAATTATATATTTCGAGTAATAAAAATACGTAGGTAAGGTACTATTGTCTTTGTGATATTATCATTTTTTAAAATTAATTTAGATAAAGTTAAACGAAATATAAAAGGTACAGTACTAAAATTATGCGCTTGGGCAACTTTCATTCGAGAACGAGATGGACACAGATATAATTACCGAGGCGCATAAGTTTAATAGTAGTCCACTACTATGTAACATGCATTACATAACTATAATGTATAACCACTAAATTGAATATTAGGCAAACTATATAATTATTTATATTATGAAAAGTGTAGGTAAGTAAACACATAGAGCTTTTATAAATATCTTGTTTAAGCAACTGACAATATAATAACAAATATAATTATATAAGATGCTTCATCGGTATTTAAAAGGGCTTTTGTGATATGTTATAAGTTATAGATGAATACTAGACAGATATAAAATTATAACCAAATCTATTGTCTTAACCACTAACTACGGTTAAATATTTGTCTAATAAACTTATTTTAGCTTTAAAATTAACCAAAGGCGCTTATGCTATTTTGACGATATCAAATAATAAAAATATATACTTTTGGCGATACTTATACTAAAAATAAATAACTAGACGCTGCACTAATGTTATAATTTATATGTATGTTGTTGTCAAGTGTCTCAAGCAAGGCATTATATTATATCAAGGGCTATAAAGTTATATGAAAATCCCAAAGGATCGAAGTGGGAGTGGCAGGCATGACGCTTACGGCCACGTGAAAGTCTTGCTCGTCTCGTCACTTGACCGTATACATAAAAATAAAGAATTTGACCTTACAATTCGTATGAAAACTCCTAACATAGACAGGGGCATTGTAAAGAGAGTTTATTCGTAAATAGAACTGGCCACCATAGGTAGAATACAAAAAAAAGTGCACGACTGGGTTTTTATTGTCGCACAGAAGGTATGAAAAGTAGAATTAGTTATTCATACTCTATTATAGAATTCTAGGACAAATCCTATCAGTTAACTCTAGAGTCCCTCCTTACGCTCCAATATGCCGCCCGTGACGTAAGACACGTGTTTTATCCCCTGCATGGGTGCATAATCTACTATAACAAAACAAAAATAAACATTTCACATGTTACCGGCCAGATTTTTGACTAAAATCCAAAAATGTCGATAGTTTATTGTTTAGCTTACACATTTTGTTTTGTTTTAAAAATGGATTTTTATAACCGGTTCTCCAAAAAACCCTGTATCTTCAAAAAAGTGTGAAAGAAATGGCACTGGTCGGTACGGGCCGTTTAATTGACGCCTACAGCTTAGGCGTTTTAAAATCAAGTTGTTTTCGCTATCGTCAGTTTTGTGTTTTTCTGTGTACGTAATCTGTACGTCGAACGAACGAAAACGTCGCGTGCCTGGCAGTATTCGCTCTCGTTCGTTCAGTTGATCTGTATCTTAAATTTAAGAGTGAACGATAAAATACCTCTGAATAGCACGTTACGTATTGTGCTAAAAATGATAATATCGCGAATCCGACCAAATTTTATAGTCACAAAATATAAGGGCTATGATTTGATCGAGTAATAATTGTGACTTTGGTCGGATTCGCGACATTATATCTTTTAGCGTATTACGGAACGCAGCATAAATAGGATTTACATCATTGCAGCGTCTATAGGTACCACTTGCTAGTAAATCACAGACAATATAGCTTACAATTAAAATATTGTTGCAATGTTTCAAAAAGTATTGAGCATCTTTTTGCGATAGAAGTAGAATTTGTTTTAGTTTATCCCGGAGTAAATCCACTAAAAGGTGATGTTAGTGTCGCCAGAAAGAGAATGGACTCACCAAATGAGAGTGAAAACGTTACGGTTTTAAAATATGAACTCCGCGGTTTTTGTGTTTTCGAAGAAAATCAACAACAACTCTCCGTTGTTGCGAGTTGTTGTTGATTAGCTGAGTTAGCTCAGCTGTTAAGTTATGCCAACATTATTATTGTAATGTTTTTTTTGTGGAATTCAAGAAAATGTTAGTGTTGTATCACATCCTCAACATTAAGAGCTATTCTTTAAAAGTTAGTTAAAATTAAAAGTTTCTATACAACGCGGAACTTAAATGATGTGTGAAAAACTAAACGGCGTTTTAAGACGAATGTAGTAAAATTTTCTAAGTTATAAATTAAACAAGGGCATTAAAGGATTAACCTTTAATGAAGGATGCCCAAAACTTCTTAGTAAGATAAAATCAAGGCGAAATAGACCTAGAAGTTTACACAAAGTCATCACACATCAGCAACACAAATTATCGGCTACCTTACGTAAAATATAAATTTTGGTGCCCAAATTCCCTTTCTTAGAAAAAAAACAAATACTTTCATATTTTTTTCGTAAGAAAGTAGAAAAATGTCACGTAGGCTCTTTACAATAATTAATAATAATAATAATAATCCTATGCAATGTATACAATAACACAATGAAAGTAATAATTAACTTAGGGTGTTACCAGACCAATCGATCGATAGTAGACTGGGACAGCCGACGTCGATCGATGGCATTGATTGGCGATCGATCGATTGGTTTGGTAACACCCTTAGCAACTTCTGGACACACAATATGTATATAAGTATTCCATCAGCTATGTGGTTTCCATAATACAAGCTTTGCTTAGTATGGGGCTAGATGGCGCTGTGTGTAAAATGTCCCCCAATATGTATCACAATCTATATTGAAGGGTCGCATGGATGATATCCCACAGAAACCCGAAGTACTCAGCCCAGGTAGGTGTTTCCCAATAGATACATTACGGATGTCTTCAGGGCCCTGTTTTATCTTGTACTTGCAGTGAAAAACTGACAGTACCGCAACAGTACATTGTTATTCTAGGGGTGAAAGTAACTTATTTAGTCCCGAGGGGTTTGGCGCCCGAGCGACTTTAATATAAGAGAAACTTAAGAAATAAGTCTTTAACCCCGAGGTAAACACTGTGCTTTTCATTACGAATATAAGGAAACTAAAAATAATAACATGAACTGACACTGGGGAATGCACGAGAAGTGCGGGACCATAATCCTCTGAAGAGAAAAAAAACCAGTTGGAACATGGTTGAATACATGTGAAAATAGAACTAGTTGTTTTTAAATAATTTGAGTGTCTGTTATTTGTCAACTGTCACTGTCAGTTGAAAGTGATTCTACCTAGGGCTGAAATGTATTATTTTCAACCCGCTCCTCAGGCAACTTTAGAGCTACTTTCCGAGTATGAGTAATGAAAAATATATTGAAAACGGCGTTTTCTAAAGTTACAAGACAACCAGTGTACAAACTACAAGTACAAGCACTTGTATATAAGTTGAAAGACAAACCATCTACTTGTAACTCGTAACTAGTAGCTTTATAAAATAGGGCCCTGGTTATGAGTGAATTTGTTTGTTTTATTGTTTTGTAATGCTGTACGCTTGCCGTACAGCATTGTAGACCGCACCTTCGCTTAAAACGTCTTCCACACTACTAGCGAGGTTGACCGAAGTTGGGCGAGGCACATGGTGTGGTGTAGAGGTATTTCGATTTGCTTTGTGCAACCTCTCTTCACCCCGGGCGACTTCCGATCGCTGTCGGTTATTGACCCATCAAAGGTCCTGGAGATGTGTCCCGACGCGTCTGACACTGAGTGAAACACACACGAGATTATAATACGCGAGAGTCCACATTGCTACAGCAGTGGCTACTTAAGGGGGCGACCAATGCCAAAAGTAAGTAAAAGGTGTATTTTTAAACACATCGTTTAATGATTAAGAACGTAAATATTCAGATTTAAAAAAAATACTACAAGTAGGGGAAAACCCTATAGAAGCCGAGTAACCGAATAGAATTTTGGAAAGTAATCAGGATTATTTAAAAGAAAATTACAAATTACTAACAAAAAAAAAACAGTTTTAATTCAAATGCTCTAAATTATCAGCGACAACACAACATATATTTTTTACAAATTACACAGCCACACGAATGTTTTAGCAGAGTAACCGTTTATTATATTTATTTCCTATATTTTGAATAATTAAATAAAAACCCACCTAAATTGCTCAAAGTCACTATCATCATCAATTATATCATGCGATTTTCGACTCTTAAACTAATGCAAGACGTGCGGGTGAAATCTGATATTTTTCTGGCATTAGGCGCACTCTTAAAGCAAAGGAATGGGCGAGGCGTGACACAAGGTACAACATAGCGTATATAGCATATAGTATGTACAGAAGATTTATTTAGCAAACTTTGAATAAGTGAAGATAACACTCCAATAAGTTTTATTTACTAGCCAGCAGGCCTAGCATGAGGATGGTGACAAAATGTTCTCGATTCGTACAAAAAAGGAACACAGCTACGGTTATGTATAAGTCTTTCTTTTTTTTGCATGAAATAAAGACACAACAAAATTTTATCGCGAGGCGCATGCTAGCCCTGCTGGAAGTCTGAACAGCACCCGTATCGGGCGTGAAAACACTTTTTTTTATAATTTTTCCAACCACACAAAACGTAAAAAGTTAAAAAGACTTGAATGAAATCAAGCTAGACAAAAAGAATCGTGTTTTGCTTTGGCAAATTATTCGTGCTTAACACTAAACAAAACATAGGTATTTTATAGATATATTTTCTAATAATTACTAAACTAACATCTAAGTATCTCAAAACATTCATTTCAAAATCATGATTTTGAAAGAATACCAAGGTATGTAAGGAAACCGCTCCCGAAACGAAGACAAGAGCTTGTACTGGTGAAAAAACATAAAAAATACTAGAGGTCAAAGAACGGACCTCTAGCATCAAGTAATAACGTTATTATGTTAACAAACGTCTCAAAAATTTTGCGCATACAAAAATGTCGTTTTGCGGTACTAACCAACGTCATTTTACTAAGCGGCGTTTTTGGTTAAGCCCGTTGTTGTACAGAATTTTGAATACACTGAACTAAAAAAAAATTAGGAAATAATATTTTTTGCATGCTGACCTTATTTCCCGTAATTATATTTTCGGTATCTAAGTCCTCAAAGCATTTCTGAAAAAAGAAAAGCAAATAAAATATGTGTCCTTTTGGTGGCCACCGATCACCTTTCTTCGTTTTGTCGGGAGCGGTTCCCTTACATTCCTTGTATGCATATTATCATGCTGGATTAATTATAAGCATGTTTGAAAACTTGATGTTAACATGCGGTATGTGATTCTACTAGAAAGTTTTAATTACAGCGTTTTTTAGAAACCAATATCCTATACAATTTTACTTTATACCCGCACTAACTACCCATTTATACTCCTAATCAGTACAATCCAATTCAGCTTAATGGCGGTTATGAAGTGCGCTGCAAGCTCTATTTTTCGGAATCGCTTACTGCAATACAATGTATTATGTTATTGCGTCTCGCGCATACTTCACAACCGCCATCAAGTTTTAATAGCAACATTTTCTTTATTTAAAAATCGACCTCTTTGCAAGATCACTCTTCCCACTTTTCAAAGAGCAACTGGATGAAGTGGTTGACGTATGGGGCAAACCTTAGTTCTTATTCAAATTCAGAATCAACGCGAGCACTTTCTTGACCTACCATTGGTTTTAAACTAACGAGGTTGTGAGCTCTTATTGGCCCGGACCCGTCAACATTTCCCAAGCTGTCATTGGCTCTATCAATAACGAACACGTTTCCTCGAGTTACCATTGGTCCGGAACCGACGCGGACAGTTTCCCGAGCTATCATTGGTACTGGCTGGGCGCTGAAGAGGAGACCTTCTCCAGTTTTTCGAAGTGTTTCCTTGCGTTCCTGATGTTGATAAGAGTGGCCTCCGAGGGGATCTTGGGGTCTGACATCTCCACCATCACGTAAGTGTTGCTCGTGAAACCGTCTATGAATGCTGCGAACACACTGTTACGAACCTGTAAGAAATACGTAAATACAAGTGAATTATTACGAATTAGAGACTTGTAAGAATAAAAATAATATCGATTTAGAGATGTTAAGTTGAGTTTAGAATGGTGCAACTGACTTTAATAAAATGATAACGACTTGGAAATGCTTTTATTTAAAAAATCTTCACTTGAATATACAATTTATAACTCTTAAAATAACATGACATTCATAATTGTGAAAATCGGGAAAATTCATTATAATTTTTTTTTGCTCAAATAATGTGTTTATTATTATTATCTTTGAAGTAAACATATGGTAATATATTTAAATAGTAGTATTAAGCAGATGTATCGTTGTAAAAGTTGAAGCGAATTAAAACCAAATATTGAAGCAGTGTTGCTATACCCAACATCAACACCTGCTACTTCGGGAATACTTTTTACTTTATACTCGGGACGTAAAAGTTCGTAAGATGTAGTTTTACAAACCTCCATGCTCTGGAACTGCGCGGCGAGCTTGGAGCAGGACAGCTTGAACTGCTTCACGATGTTGGAGACCTTCTCGAAGCGGTGCGCGTCGCGGTGCGGCCGGCGCTGGCAGTGCGACACCACCAGGAACGTGGCGCGCTCGAACAGTAGCACCTGTAAGTACCAACATAAGGTCTAATATTCTATATTTCAGATTGTACGCAAACACTAGTTTAGATCACTGTTTTAAACTATCACGGTTGTTTACTAAAGTTCTATAGTAGTTCGGGAGCTCATTTCACAACATAATCACGGTAAATATCCCGTTAATAATAATAGAACACTAGTTTAGATGATGTATTTGAAACAGAAAACCGAATATTTTAACATTGTAGGTAAACCAAAATATAAATGTTATATTATGCAAGGCTAAGTATGCCTAGCACAAAAACTGTCGAGAAGTACGTAGTACGTAACCGATACAAGAATGTAAAGAAAAAGTTTTCTTTTACACCTGGTAGGGGATTATCGATGTCCCATTTTCAATATTTTTTTCTATTATTCGGAAGTTTTTGTGCTACGTAGTTTACGAGTAAATGACTTTTAAGAATACAATAGTATGGCTTCTGCTTGGAGTGTTTCATGATTTCTTTATCTTCTAGGATATTTTAGTGAAAGGGAATATAGTTTTTATACAAATTAAAGTATTTTATTGAAGTTGTTATATCACCTACAAGAATACCGTCGCCAGTTGCGATCACTTGTACGTCCACAAAAACTAATTATGTACGGAAAAATATTTTTTACTTACCTCATCAGCATCAACGATAGCAGCAAATTGTTTTAGGGAAGACTCTAACGCCTTGACATTAGGTATCAACTTGTAAACTATGCTCGACCAGGCCCTGAAACAGACAATAGAGAAAATTATAATAATCTTGTTGTGTTGACCTATTTTTATAATAATTTTACATTTAGATTCAGACCCCGTATTCTAAATCCAACGGGAAATGTTTCGATTCGAAAACTACTCTCTGTCTCCGTCATCTTGAATGCAGAAGACTGAGATGGTGAGAGTAGTTTTCGATTGAAACTTTTCCTATTGGATTCGGAATACGGGGGCAAGTACCTACAGGCAAGAGCAATCACGACGCGATGTGGATCTAAGTAGATCTGGACTACGAGGGCGGCACTGAAAATTTCGGGAATCAAGGAAGTGACACAACATTACTATAAAAAAATATATTTATTGCTTTTCGAAGTATTCTCCGCGAAATTTGACACATTTTTCCATACGATGGAACCAATCATTGAAGCAACCATTCCATTCGGAAGTTGGGGTCTCCAAAATGGCCGTTTTGTAGGCGTCCACAGCTTCTTCAGGTGATGAAAATCTCTGTCCACGCAATTTATTCTTTATTTTAGGGAAAGTATAGAAATCATTAGGGCTTAGGTCGGGGCTGTACGGCGGATTGTCTAATAATTCTATGTTTTCTTGCTCTAAAAACTCTTTTGTTCTGTGCGCGGTGTGAGAACTCGCATTGTCGTGATGGAGGATGATGCGGTGGTTGCAGTTCTCTTTACGGAGTTCAGAAACGACCTGTGGCAAACAAATGCTAGCATACCATTCTGCATTAACCGTTCTTTGTCGCTCAAGAGGAATAGTCGTAACATGGCCGGTTTTGGAGACAAACGTGGCCACCATTTTTTTTGCGACACTCCGTGAACGAACAATTTTTGTTGGCTTTAACTCATTTTCGAACACCCAAACTCGTGACTGGTTTTTTGTTTCGGGTTTGTACGCGTATATCCAGGATTCGTCACCTGATACGATGTTGTATACAGCATTTGAGGATCCTGCGTGGAATCTTTCGAGAGTTCTGACGCACCAAGTAACGCGAGCCGCTTTTTGCTCTTCACAGAGCGAATGCGGTATCCATCGGGAAAACAACTTTTTTACACCTAATTGTTCATGCAAGATTATTTGTATTTGACTCATGCCAATGTCTAAAGTTGCCTGAATTTCGCGGTATGTCACATGTCGATCTTCCTCAATCAGCTTACGCACAACATCAACGTTTTCTTGAGTGACTGCAGTTTTTGGACGACCTTGACGGGGATCATCACTGAGCTTGACACGTCCACGTTGAAATTCAGCAAACCAGCGATAAATTGTGGTTTTGGATGGGGCTTCATCACCAAATGCAGAAATCATCCGGTCAACACACTGTTTTTGTGTTAAACCACTTCGAAAGTCATAATAAAATCATGGCTCTTGAATTTTCTCGAGTCAATTCCATTTTCTCAACGACTAAACAAGTTTGACAAAACCTTGTAACAAGACCGAGAATCTTTTTTTTAATAAATAAATGGTATTCGATTTTTAAAACCAAGGAGTTTTCAATTAAAAAGATTTTAATATGACAGAAACAGTGGAAATATTCCATTCCCGATACTTTTAGTGCAGCCCTCGTATATGGATTCTACCTTATTGTGAGATAAATAAGGTGGATATTGCAAACAGATGGCTATATTTCCTCTAGCATTTATAATATTGGCTGCTTTATTTTAATTTACGGGGGGAAAACTATACCATAGATGGTATATATCACATTATTGTATAGTGCTCGGATCAGAACGAATCCACCAGGAAAACTGTTCTAAATAAACTATAGCACATAAAGTAGGTTATTGTGTAAGGTGCCTCTTACAACCAGAAGACTGTATTATACAATGTGTATTAAAAAGGACCAACAATACTGAAGTTTATGTATGTACTCATCATTATGAACAACTTTTACTATAGGGCCAAAAAAGCCAATCACGAAAAAAAACACCTGTTCCATTCATTTTGTCAATGAACTTTTTGTATGGAACAGCTGATATTTTTTTCGCAGTTAAGGGTTTGCCTCATAGTAAAAGTTGTTCATAATGATGAGTACATACATTCAGTCTTGTTGAACCTTTTTGTTACACATTGTACAGTTGATAAAAACTATACAAACTTTGAAATTACATTGTCAGTAGAGCAGCATGTTCATCATCAGCCCGGAGACGTCCACTGCTGAACGAAGGCCTCCCCCTTAGACTGCCACACTGTACGACAACCTGCCATTTGCACCCACCGGTTGCCCGCGACTTTTACAATGTCGTCGGTCCACCTAGTGGGAGGCCTTCCTACGCTGCGTCTTCCGGTTCGCGGTCGCCACTCAAGAACCTCACTCAAGAACCAAAGTTACCGACATAGCTCGCAAGGTTTGCAAGTTGAAGTGGCGCAGGGCAGGCCACATCGCTCGAAGAACTGACAACCGATGGGGAACAAAGGTTCTTGAGCAGCATGTTAGCTAACGAAAAATATATACAAAATTAACAATAACAAGTATTAATTAGGATTGACTCACTTATACAAAGTCTCGTCCCATATGCTGGTTCTGAAGCAAGTGCACTCCAGAGGCTTGGAGAGGCGCTTGAGGTCCTCCACTCGAGCCTTGAATATCTCTTCCCGTTGGTCCTCTGCTGCAAGGTCCATTTTGTGCACAAGGCAGAATATTCGCGCTTCAGGTGAGTTCTGAAAATATCCAAAGGTAAATTTACATCAGGAGTAATGCAGGTAAAACGTAAAATCCATTACCCAAAAAAACAGGCGGTTTTTTTTAATGATCTGTTTGTGACGTGGTGGCACAATCCCAGATAACGATGATTTTCGTAATCAAGGTAATAAAAGTTTGCAGATTTTTAAAACCCTATTTATTCATAATCTATATTTCTGATGAAATGACAAAAAAAATACAAAATAACGAATTATAATTTGATATAATTCTGTCTGACATACCACCTAAGGGAAACCGATCTGGTTTTAAGTGACTGTGTGATTGAAGATGGTAAACACAGTCTGAAATTGGAAAACACGTAGTCTGAAATTGGAACTTGCTCTCAAATGAGGCTGCCAGATCACACCAATAGTGGAAGCTAGTTAGCTGAGCACTAGAAAGTATCCTACGTACATGTATGGTGCCCTACGTGTCTCGCCCTCCAGCACTGGCAGCTCAATCTCGATGTAATTTGAACTGATGCCTTTTGGCATACATTTCGAACACACTATGTAAACTTTTGATTAAATTTTTCCATTTTAGTAGATCTTGATACTTTACTTCATTCAGTCATTCACATTAATCACACTATCGCATCACACTTAAATGAAGGCGAAAAATATTGTTCCCGTAAGAGAGCAAGGGAAACCACGGGGTGCCGTTAGTAATACATATTAGAAAGTGAAAGGTACGGGAAGAATATTGTGCTAATGTTGGAACTAGACAAAAAATACTTTCCACAGACCTAAATACCTAAATTTTTAACGTATGCCCTCGCGACGGGAAATAGATTCAACGAGAGCTCTAATACGAGTAAAATACTTTTAAAAGAAAATCACTTTATTTCCTTTTTTATACTCTAGACAGCGTACGAGCTCAGAAAATTATTAGAATTTTAAAATTTTAGTGTGATTACAAGTAAAACCACAGGGTACTCTTAATGTTTAATGAAAACGTAACAAACAGACAATAATTTTCACATTTATTTACTATTATTTACTAGTCCAATTACTAGTACCACAGAATAAATAATAGTACTACGTACAGAAAGTTAACTCCGCAAAGGAATTGAAATAAATAAGGACTCTATCTACTAGGCAATAAAGTAGCAATTCAACTCGCACAGCGCTGGATACCGCTCACTATATTCACCTAGATATACCGCTCTCTTTCTATCACATATGCTTAGTCACGTGCGACGGGGCTAGCATGCGGGCGGCGACTGACTTCTGCCTTGCATTGTCCACCCGGACGGAGCACCGGCCGAACATACCTAAACTGCGGAGTGACACCCCCCGGCTAGTACTATTTACTAGTCCAATGAAAAGTAAAGCCTGAGTCAGAGCCAGAGTGGTGTTAATGCTAATGTTTTATCCCATAGCAAGTCACTTACTTGTAATATTGCCTCTAAGCATGACTGGTAGTAATGCATGTCCTTTTCCATTTCCCTGCTCTCCACATCGAATACATATATGAGCACTTCCACATTTCTGAATATATTATCTCTCTGGGAGGCGAAGTAGTTCTCCATGAATGCTTCCTGTCCTCCGCAATCCCACAAGTTCAGGACAAGGTTGCCGAGGAACCTCACATGTGAGTGCTCCACATCGACTGAAAGCAGATGAGTTGTTTCATAGTAAACTCTCAAGTTTCGTTTTTGTTTGCAGGCCTGTTCATACAACAACAGATGGACCATACTATTGTTTGTTTCCCTTGTCAGCTAGTACTTGAGCCAACTCAACTCCTTGAAATACTGTGTGAGGGTCTGCGCCACAGGCATAATTGCTTTAGTGTCTTAGGAGGTATAGATGATGGTGGTCAAGCTGTTGTGGTGAGATGGGTGAAGATGTAGCTGCTTCATGAAAACTGATAATGATTTGTTTATACATTTTACACAGTAACCATTGGACCTGGGTATGTCCTATAACTTCATCCAGAACCACCGGAGGACGGGCAGCAGGATTTTTACTATTACTAGAAAATTATGCATACTTTTAAGAATATTATACAACTTTCTGTCATTTCTAAGTGCATGAGTAAGTGTTTTGTTGACATAACTCACTCTCACTCTCACTCACATAGTGCATTAAAAATAATGTAGAGCCATATTTAACAAATTTCATAAAAGGAAGATTCATAATGAGTCAGATAGACGGACAGAGACATCCAGACAGTTTAGACATAGTAGTCTCGTTGCACACCTTACAGAACCATAAAAAGGTTTGTTAAAACTTTGCAAATTTTGACTCTTTTGACGTCAAGCTTACCTTAGTTTGTTTTATAAGTACCTTGATAATAAAAGCCTATTGGTATACTTATACAAAGTAATTTTTTGATCATCAGAAAAAATTTTATAGAGCATTCTTAGTCTTATTCAATGTGGGGGCGATCACAGCAGATTAAAGAGCACTATAATATATTTTTTTCATTGAATAAGTATACAACCATACTTACTTGTAGCTCCCAATCTGCGAGTGTCCCTGGCTATGTAATTGGCGAAAATGATGGACCTCATACTGGTCTTCCCCGAACCACTCTTGCCCATCAGCAAAACCTGATACAACCAACATGACAATCAAAATTTGAGGTAAGCTTGAAAAGACAAGATAAACATACCTACCTACTGACTTTTACGTTAATGTTTCATGTTAATTCTAATTTGTGTAATCGTTAAATGAATAAATACGATTGTAAACATATTTCGATCTCATACTACGTACCTTCTTCTTCATCTTGATAAAGTTTTATATTCAAGGATCAAAACCAATGATGTACTTTCAGAACTCTAATATTGGAGATTTTTGCGGGTGCCACGTCTCGATCCTAGAATTAAATAAAGTGCAAAGCAAAATTCACAAATAAGTAGGCGTTTAATCTGTTTTTACGTTTTGAAACAGCAATTTGAACACAAAATCTCAAATTCTACACAATGGATGAATGATAATGAATGGATGGATCTCTTCAGTCTTCAGTCTTCACTCCTCCCTCCCGTTTTGTTGTTTTTAATAGTTCCTGGCCATGGATACTAGTCCTTCAGCCGAATACATTTTTCTTCATCGATCCTTCTTTCTCCAGTTAAATGAGTCGTAGTCACAGTCCAAGTCACACACAGTAAGTCACAGTCAAGTCCAATCATACCCTAGTAAAGTCGTGGCAACTTTACTACAAGCTTCTATGGCGTCACACTTTGTGCATTTGCTAGTGTCAACTGTCGAGTATTTTAATATATCGAGTTTTTAATGAACTTCAAGTCAATCAAGTCACAGTCAAGTCCAGTCATGCTCCAGTAAAGTCGTGGTAAGTTTACTACAAGCTTCTTCGGAGTTTTGGAAACTACATGAAAAGACACGGTTCACTACATTATGTCTAAGTGCTCAGTGCAATTTGTACCGTGTTTGTTTGTATTGAAGTGTGTGTACCGTGAATAAATTGTGTGAATCGTACGGATTGGCATTTGATTATTTTATCCCCGACCCGAGCTCGTAACATTCACCTAGATATACCGCTCTCTTTCTACCACGTATGCTTAGTTACGTGCGACGAGGCTAGCGTGCGGCCGGCCATTGACTTCTGCCTTGCATTGTCCTCCTGGATGGAGCGCCGGCCGAACCCCCCTGGTACTACCGTGGAACGGGGTAACTATGTGCCACTTGTCAAGGTTTTTTATCAAAAAAAATATGTACCCTACGCCAAAACAAAAAAAATGCCCTAGCCCTAGGTTTTTCCCTAGTTTCTTTTCTAATTATCCCTAAAATTCCCTAAACTAATATTTAAATTCCTTGGTTTGGGGAGCATGACCATAATAAAGAAAAAATTACCCTAATTAGAAGCCGAAGCTCTAATTTTACATTTTTCGCTGCACTTAACATTGGATTGGTAATCACCACTCCCACTCAGACAAATAATAGAATATTTTTTAGTTATTGTTCTGCAATGCAGAATGAAAAAAACCATACGAATAAGGTCGCCTGTAACTAGGGTCATAGCGCAATTAATAGGTCAATAGGGTTACATTCATTACGAGATTTACGAGTTTGGGACCAAAAACACATTGTTGTTGTTTTTAATATTTCCTGGCAATGGATGCTAGTCCTTCAGCCGAATACATATTTCTTCATCGATTCTTCATTCTCAAGTTAAATGAGTCGTAGTCACAGTCCAAGTCACACACAGTAAGTCACGGTCAAGTCCAATCATGCCCTAGTAAAGTCATGGCAACTTTACTACAAGCTTCTTCGGAGTTTTGGAAACAACACAAAAAGACACGTTTCACCACATTATATCACTTGCCCACACTCATGCACGTCAGTCGGCACTTAATGAATAAAATGCCACCATTTTTATGCATTAACACCCGAAAAGACACAAGTTTTGAAAAATAACACAATGCGGCGACATCATTTTTTCGCGTTCCCGCCAAAACTCACCAAAAACACATAAACAAAAGAATTACCACACTAAGTTCGTTTTTTTCCCCAAAACTCCCTAAGCCTCTGTCAAAATGAAAATGTTCCAAAACTTTACATAATATTAGTAATTTTTCCCTAAAAAACCGAGAAATCCCTAAAAGTGGAAACACTGGTTAACACTATTATGCTATCGGCTGAAGGACATGTATCCATGGCCAAGAATAAATTAAAAAATATTCATTATTATTACTATTATGCTATTATGCCATGTGTAGATTGATTAAGGGCGGATTTCTTGAAAGTTGTCCGCTGAAAATTACCATGTCCTACGACTTCTGACTTGATTTATGACAAATGCATTGCTTCAAAGCACGTTTTTGTTTAATGTAGCGAAAGATTAACTATTAAACTGATCACAATTACATTAAAAATAGCTGTTTTATCTAAATTGGATTAAAAAAGTAGGAAAAGAGGAATAAAAACATAGCAAATTTCGAGTGTCCACCCCCTGTTCGTGATGTTTCATGAGGTTTTTTTTATTGTTGTCCTAGTCTTTGGTACTCATTTGATTGATTTTTGAAAAGATCGTATGTCACCGATGTTAGATTAAACCTCATCACAAGACTGCTAGAGTTTAAAATATAAATAAATTACAAGTTAATGCTGTCTTTAAAATTCGTTCATGCGGAAATTCCTCAACCCGTCACGGCGTGTTTGACCAAGTTCGAATGAAAAAGCTGCCAATAAAAGGTTTTATTACGATAAATGGCAACATTCTTATCCCAATGACAGCCGCCGTTTTGTTTTGTGAGATCAGTCTAGCCAGAAAACTGTCCGAAGAGGTGGTCCCCGTCACGCGTCGTAAATTTTGGTTCCTATACGAACGGGTGTTTTTGGAGGTAATATTACACTTTGACGTTAAGTTTATGTAGTTATATGTCGTACGTTATTTATATTTAGGAGTAGTAGTAGTAGTTTGTTCAAAATTTGCTTTGATGTATGTGTAATTTTTATTTGATTCCCGACCGGCAGGGATACGTCACATCCATTACGCGACGTGTTGTACATGGGATCGCAAAACGTGACGTATTGGAATTCATAGGCAGGGTGTACAATGTTAGTGACTAACATTGCGCATTGGAATTTAATAATAATAAAACTGGTTTCATGAATGAAGAAACGGTTTTTGTCTGTCGAAGACTGTTTTGGCGTGACAAATCTTATACTCTATTTTAAAGTTTTGTTAGATAAGGTCAATTAACTAATACTTAGTTGCAGTCAAAGTCTAGCAAAGTAAGTCATGGTCAAATCTAGGTCAATCCACATAAGTCGTGAAAACTTTACTAAAGCCTTCTATGGAGTTTTAGAAACAACACGATAAGACACTTTTCACTTTACAACTTTTTCAGATACCAATGTGTAGAAATCTGAAAATATAAATTCACCTTAAAGTCCCCAATCAGCTATTGCTATTTTTATAGCTGAATGAGAACTCAGAACTTCTTTTTTTTATTTTTTACTCTTTGCTTACTACAATTTTTATTTACATTATTCTAGACTTGCAAAATAGCTTTGACGGCTGCCGAACGAGCCAAAAGATACCTAAAAGAGCCGTCTTATGCCTATCCAAGATATCGTGAATAATGACAATGTTCCAATAAACCACTCGCCAAAGCCAGTTTCTGCTGTTCTTAAAATTGAACCCTACGGAAATGATCAGCTTCCAGTCTTCTCGCCCCGCAAAAGAGTAAAAAATTTAAAACCCACTGTAGCCTGTCATCCTCCCGAAGTCTGTAAACGAGTTAAAATTTTAAAACCTACTAGTGCCTACCAACCACCTGATTTTTCCCCGCCCTCTAAACGAGTTAGGATTCTCCAACCTAGTCAGGTAAAAGTTGAAAATTAGCTTCCAAACACGGCTGCTAAAAGAGGACCATCCTCGTCAACACGTCAGACTTTTTCTTGTCATCTTTGCAAGACTCGCCAACCGTTTATACTTCATAGAATGGTTAAATGCATGGTTTGCAAAAATTGGCTGTGCTTTTCGTGTAGCGGAACAACATTTTTTTTTATCGGAAGAATATTTCCTATTTTTTGTAAAAACTTTTTTGAAAAAATAATTGTATAACAATTGTATTGTTGATTTTTCGAACCTACTTTATTCGATATATACTTAATTTTGTTGGTTTTTTTGTCCACTTATACTAATGCTTTTGGTGTATTTTTTTCGTATACATTCTTAGATATTTTACAAGTTTTAATGCTACTTGGAGACAGACAAGGTGTGTTTTTGTTGTTTAGAAGAATATATCTCACTAAGTTTTTAAGTTTTCATTTTATTAGTCAAGTATGTTCTTGCACAGTTAGAACTAATATTTTTTAAGTACCTACCACAAAATTGATAGGTGTGGTTAGGAGTGTTTTTGTTGCCCTATTTGTGATGCAATGTAGACAATGCTTTATAGTTCATATACGACACGGCTCTTTCCATTACTGTGACGTGTCATACTTTGGCTGTACTATTTAAATTGAGAAATTTCTAATTAATGTTAAGTAAATATGCTGTATTATGATACTTAAAAAAAGATAAGAGATCCTTTGTTCAAGTTTTTGTTTAAATATATTATTACGTGTTACATGAAGCTTATAAAAGAGAATGCTGTGAGGTGATAAGTACCAAAAAGTGACGTAATCTCATGTTTTTGACTGACTTAGATTTATATGGGTAGATTAAGTGATTTTGATACCTCTGCGCAAGACTGATTATGTTAAAGAGTTAATTAATAAATGCTATTACCAATATTAAAGACTAGTTTATATTTTACAACAAGTTGATTTTGTGACGTAATGGAACTCGTGAATAACTGAGTGCAACTTTGGTTTCAATATACGGGAAAACTAATGAATATTCCTGATAAAAAGTATTATTACATTACATTATTAATAAGTCAAATAAAACAAACTATGAGTAAAAATTTTCATTTTTTAAATCATGGAATTCCAATACGTAACGGACAACTTTCAAGAAATCCGCCCTTAAGATCATGAAATGCTTTTTTCCATTTGATAGGATGATGGCGTCGCATATTGTGTATTTGCCAGTGTTAAGTTTTTACATATATTATTCATAGCTATAAAACGCCATGTGTATGAATTAAAGTCGCACGAAGCAAGGACATTAAGGCATAAAATAATAGTGCACATATTCTCATTCTGCGTGGCTGAATTGGCTCGGCAGAGTGGCGGCGCGGGCAGCGCAACATCACGGAAAAGCGGAGTGCTTCCCAGTGAGGAAGCAGCTTTAGTGGTTTCAAAGAGAAGACAGGCAGGAGCGTTACGGAGCGAACGTTACGTTCCGGGAACACGGAAAAATCATGTCGTTGGATTTTATTATTTTCTTAAACTTTTGTCGCGAATTAATGATTAAAAAATGGTGGTGATTTATTCATTGAGTGTTGAATTAGATGCACGAGTGTGGGCATGTGATATAATGTGGTAAAACGTGTCTTTTCGTGTTGTTTTCAAAACTCCGTAGAAGCTCATATTAAAGTCGCCACAACTATACTAGGGCATGACTTAGATTCGACTTTGACTAATTTCGTGTGACTAACTGTGATTTATGACATATTTGACTTGATTATGAACTTGATTAAAATTGAAAATTCATAAACTTGACACTGGCAGAATGCATAACGTGCGATGCCAATAACTAAGAAAAAAATAAATAAAAAAAGGTCGGAGCCTTACAAAACGTCATTAATTTATTCAATGTCAATATCAATGTCGAGTCATGCTAAACAAAACCAAAAAAAAAGTGTGAAACTTTAAGAAGTATCGTTTAATAATCGTGTTGATTTTCGTACTTTTCTCCAAAAAATTCCGCAAATATGTTTGTTTCAAAGTTAAATTAAATAAACATTAAACTTCTACAATGGCTCGCCACCGAAATATCAGGAAATTAAGTTATTCCGACGACTACGACGATGACGATGTTTACGGGCATTCTGTTGAAGAGGACAGCTGTTTGTCTCCAAGTGATACGGCCCAGTTTATGTACGATCGGTCACGCAACCAGCAGGCGGTGTCACACTTCATGGAGAGTCATGACAACATCCAAGAGGAAAATGAAGACGAGGCAGAGTCTACGTCGCAACCTGCGCTGCAACGGCGAGAGTCCGTGGACTTCCGCAGTCTCAACCTTGATGAAGACGACGAGGCCAGACTCATGTCCTGCCTGGACGAGTTAAGGAACGTTTTAGGTGATTCAGTCTCTGATAACCAACTTGTAAAGTCAGTACTTCATCATAAATTTGATTTCAACAGAGCTCTTGACGAAATATTGAATAATAAAGTTACAGAAATACCAAAAATGGCGCTACCCAAGCCTGCACCCAAGGTGGTGGTTGAATCTGTCATGGCTCCTGTTATAGCGATAGCTAGTGCTCCTATAGTTATTACTGCCAATGTTGAGCCAAGAAATCTGGCTATTGTGAAAGGTTTTAAGGTAGAGAACAACAAAAATTCAGGCAGTCGGCCTCAGACACCGAGAGAACAGTCCCCTTGTACAGAAAGAACTCGGGAGCAGAATGAAGAAAGAGTTGTAGTGAAATCAAAAGAAAATAAAGTAGATGCAATTACACAGTTCTCGAATGAGAGAGGTTCAGACAAGGACCACTTGTACATAGTTGTAATTGGTCATGTAGATGCTGGTAAGTCTACATTGATGGGCCGGCTGCTCTGTGAGCTTGGTGAGGTAAGCCAGAAGACGCTACACAAGTTTGAACAGGAGAGTAAGAAGATAGGGAAGCAAAGCTTCATGTATGCCTGGGTTCTAGATGAAACCGGAGAGGAGAGAGTACGAGGCATCACAATGGATGTTGGGCGAGCACAGTTTGAAACAAAAACAAAAAAAGTGATCATATTGGATGCACCGGGGCATGCAGACTTCATCCCAAATATGATCACAGGAGCTGGTCAGGCAGATGTTGCATTGCTAGTGGTAGATGCCACTAGGGGCGAGTTTGAGTCTGGATTTGATTTTGGTGGGCAAACTCGAGAACATGCCTTATTAGTCAGGTCTCTTGGAGTGAGTCAATTAGCAGTAGCTATCAACAAACTGGACACTACAAACTGGTCTCAAGAGAGGTTCACTGAGATTGCAAAAAAGCTCAAAGTATTCCTGAAACAAGCTGGATTCAAAGATTCAGATGTCACTTATGTACCATGTTCAGGGTTAACTGGAGAAAATCTGGTGAAACCTCCAACAGAGGTGGGATTACTGAAATGGTACAAGGGCCCATGCCTTTTAGACGTCATTGACAAGTTTAATGTGCCTGAGAGACCTGTTTCAAAGCCATTACGGATGTCCATAAATGATATTTACAAAGGCACAGGCTCTGGTTTCTGTGTTGCCGGCAGGATCGAAAATGGGATGATTAGTAAAGGTGATAAAGTACTAGTCTGTCCTACAAAGGAAATGGCAGAGGTGAGAAACTTGAGCATCAATGATTTCAGCAGCAATGTCGCTTTTGCAGGAGACCAAGTCAGTGTGACACTATCTGGAGTAGACATGCAGAATGTAAGTGTTGGCTATATATTGAGCGATCCAATCCAGCAGGTGCCTGTAACAACCAGGTTTGAAGCTAGAATTGTAGTTTTCAACGTAAGAGTCCCAATTACAAAAGGGTTTCCTGTTCTGATTCACTATCAGTCATTAGTGGAGCCAGCAAATATTGTAAAATTGAAAGAGCTTTTGAATAAGAGTACCGGTGAGTTAATTAAGAAGAAGCCTCGTTGTTTGGGCAACAATTCGGTAGCTGTAGTTGAGATAGAAGTAAGTAAGCCGATATGTATCGAGAAGTATAAAGACATGAAGGAGTTGGGGAGAGTGATGCTGCGCGTAGCGGGCGTCACGATTGCAGCCGGCCTCGTTACGGGCATCTCTTCCACTTGACTGATCTGATACCACCTACATATCTTCGCCATACCTGACATGCGGCTATTGACAATTAAAGCATACCATTGCCCCCTTTGGGCAATCAGATAAAGCGTTATTCTTGTCAGATTATGCAATGCACACAACGATGTACAATATTGTATCGTGCTATAATTTAATAACCAATAGTTTTAATTAATTTTATAAATATTTATGTATAACGCAAATAAATTGTTGAGATAGTTCTTTCCGATTTTAATTTCCAATCCTAAAGAACTTCACATGTTTTGTAATGATTATTTCCACACCTTATACAAAATTTGACAAAGCTAAAAAAGCGCAAAAAATTGCGCTTGTTTTTTTTTAAATTGAATTAAAGTAAAGTAAAAGTTTATTTGCTGAAACACAATTAACTTTGGATACAAAAGATGTGTACCTATTAACAATAAATTAAAATGATTTGTTGATCCAATCAGAGATTATACTGCGGCCCCACACTAGGCTCAAGGCCCGTATTGTGGGAACCTTTATGGCGACCTTACAGATAATAAAATAGCCAGACAGAGGTATCCTTCTAGAGGTAACTTTGCAAAAATAACTTATAACTTAATAACTAATTACAGAAATCAAAAATATATAGAAAAATCCGTTTTCAGACTCCCAGCTATAGAAAAATATATAAAATTTAAAAAATTTAATACCTAATTAATTATCAGGGTGTGTGTGAGTGTGTGTTTATATATATATATATATACATATAAGTGTGTGTGTGTGTTGTGTGATTTTGGTGTGAATGTATGTATCTTACGTATTATCACCTACTCTTATGCTCTCAGTCTCGTTATATGACAGTGTAAGTAGCCATTTCTGTACTATTTGATTAACTTTACCTCTTCTTTCATTAATTTTATTACCTATATTACATGCTCGTGCGAATGCGTTGTCGCACAAGTTATCTTCGTCGGGTTAAGTCGGTCAATTATTTTGAAAACAAAAAAGTTCCTGATCTTCTTAAACAGGACAGGAGTCGTCATGGGCGTAGTTATCTTTTGGGTGGGTCCAAATGTCCAAACATGTAAAGATAAGAACATTTTTGCGCGCGCGGGAGGGCGGGGGGGGGGGGGGGGCCTGTAAAGAGGGTGCAAGGTGACACCAGGATATTTGTCGAATAGCTTATGGCACTTCGTTCCCACTGCGATTCATTATTATCCTCGGATATCCCCCCTTAGGGGCCTCCGGACCCCCTAAACACTATCCTTATATTCACCCATGGGAGTCCTTATTATAATTAGGTTCCTTGTAAAAACGAAGTAGGCAGTAAAGCTAAGCAAGAAACCGGCTGCTGTATCAGGACGAAGATTTAATTTAGATAAGTACTTTGCCGACGACAGCCTGTTACGTACAAGTACAACGTACACCGATCAACTTTCGGCAAACAATGTGGTAAGTTAAGTAACTTTTGAAATTCTGTCTAGTCTGGATAGCCCTTATTTTCTCAATCGTAAACATCTTTAAAAGGAGCTGGACTAGTAACTGTATGATGTAGGTATGTAAGTAATAAGTTTTCGATGTTAGTTACCAATTTTTTTTTTGAGTTCTACGAATACCGTGATCAGTTTCAGACTATGAGCAGTTTTGTTGGAGTCTTTTGGTTGTCGTTTTGGAGAAATGATCCAGCGAGCATTTTCCCTTTTGTTTATGCATCATTTCCATCCAATTCCATGATGTACAATACAATACAATAAACATTTATCTTGAAGATAAAAACACAGATACACACAAAAAGTACATAAACAACAGTTACGATACAAAACACATTTTAAGGACATAAAAATAAAGGCATGTGCCATTTTGGCCTAGTTCATACAAGGAAGTAGGTATGGGAATTTGTACCACTACATTTGATTATATATATATAGAGAGAGAGAGAGAGAGAGAGAGCTAGATCCTCCAAGCCACCAACGCATAGGAAATGTCTTATTTAAGCCTTTATACATGCTTATAAAAAGTGGTATCCATATGTTGTCTACGTAACTACATAGCCTCTTTGGATAGCTGATGGTAGTAAGCTGTGTCGCTAGCGGGTTCGGATGCATGTCAGTCGTAAGTTTCGAAGTAGGTAAATCTTTGGTATTTATGTACGAGTTTAGTTTCCATACGAACTAATCAGCATTTTAATCGGTTTCTTCATATAATATGATTGGGTTTCTTCTAGGCAAGCGTGGTCTTTTGTAGATGGCATCGTCGGATGGCAGTATTCCGTCCTCATGCGGTCGGATAGCGATAGGTAAATATCACCGTCAGCCACCACGCTGTGATAGTTTGCAAGGTGGCAAACTGTAACAATTAGGTCAAACGCAAGCCAATATTATCTCACATAAATCAAGACAACATTTTGAAAATTAATAATACGCTTAAAAAAAAATACAACCGACATCAATTTCGAATACCTGGATGATATCTTCATATTTTCTAGTAATGTTGATTTAAAAACCAAACTACTGAACCGATTTCGATAAAATATATATCGGACCACCTCTGAAGTATTACCAAACAAACAAAAAAAAGAATCATCAAAATCAGTTCATAATTGGCGGAGTAATCGCGTAGCATACATAGTTACAAAAAAAAACAGTCGAATTGAGAACCACCCTTTTTTGAAGTCGGTTGAAAAAACACGACTGCCAAAAAACCTTGGAGGATGTAGCTCCTCTCTCTCAAAAAACGAACTAAAGAGTAAAAACAATTTTCAAATCGGCTTTTTTTTCTTAATGTTTAGCCTTTGTCACCCGGGTCGGGATGATGTAATAGCAGATTATGCACTAAGGGAATAAAGCAGTGTCTTACACCGCGGGCGACTAAAACTCCTAAGACTCCGGCGGAGTCCAGAGTTAATCGCTACGCTCGGGAGTTATATAGAGTCCTGAGTGAAGCGAGGGGTTCAAGCTGCCCAGGATGAAGACAGGCTTTATTCCAAAGGGGCATACTCTACTTTTCACACCTTCTGCCAATGATGTTATATGTATTTATCTCTATGCCTTCAACCATAGAGTAAGCCTTCAACGAGACAATAAAAAGCCAGGGCTCCATAAATTAAAATTCACTGACAATCACTAGACCAAACACCGTCTTTTGTTTCACATTATTTGTAAACGCAACTTTTTTTTGAGTTCCGCTTATGGTGGCCAGTTCGATTTTCTACCAAACCTCTTTACATTGCCATAATACGCATTTTTTTACAAACGCGTTTCCACACGAATTTGACGTTCCAAATTCAAATCACTTTAATCCTTAGGGAGTTTCATACAACTTTATATCCCTTAAGAGATAATACTCTACTTTACGTTGAGGTTGCATGATATGTAATTGGACATTGTCGAGCAGGTGGTGTGAAAAGTTTCTAACGATACATCCAAATCTATTCAGGAATTTAGAAGTTATGGTGAAATAAAGAAAAAAACTGAAAACATTACACTCCTTTTTTCGGCAGTCGTGTAAAAATACAAATAAACTCTTCTATGTTGTAGCAGCTTTTCCGAAAATGCTTGTCATTAGGGCGCAGATTCCTGGCCGTTCCCATTTTTTTTTGTTTTTTTTTTATGTTTTCTCAGCAAAGTCTAAACTAAATATTACGTCAAGTTTCTTAGCAAAGCTTGTATCCGCCTGTAGGCCGCTGAGAGGGTGTCAGCTATTTTCTGAACCGTGCCAAGTGTCGCCGTTCTCTGCGGACTAGTGAAATTTAATTTCCTACTCATTTCCCGGCAGCGATTCTGTTTGCTAGCTCTGAATTACTTCACCCCAACCCTTGTGCTCTTCCGATTCCCACTTATTGATTTCCATTAGGTGGGTAACGTTAACCGACACTTTTCCTTTGCCGCCAATTCGTTATCATTTTAAAAGCTTAATAATTTCGCTGAGACTTCAAAGAGAGTAATTAATATTCCCTAATGGCTTGTTGAGTTCTTCAGGACTATTAATTTAAGCTGAGTTTTAATGTTTCGGAAGTTGTTTAACTGGAAAGAGGTTAAATAAAACAAAGTAAGGTTATTATTATTGCGCCTGATGAGAAAAACAACGCAATACTTGAAGTCGATTGCAACGACATCATGTAGGTATGTGTAATTATGTTATAGGGCACGTGTGCATCCAAAAAAAAACAATTTTTAAATGTATGGATGAGAGGTTTTTTTGAGACCATGGTCCAAAAACTCTACACTACACATTGAGACCTAGATTCAGAAAAATATATCTACATAAAACATATAACCATACATACTTTACACAAATATTTATTATATCTATGTACAAAACGTATAGAGATGTCAAGAATCACTCATGAATGTATACTTTAGTTGCAATCGGGTAAAAGTTTTTGCCTTCTTTTCTTATCAGGCGCAAAAATAAAAGTAAAATTTTTATGCATTTAGATAACTGTACTATTCTTAGGAATATTCCTATGATATTTTTTATTATCATATCCTGGTCAGGGTCTGATGATGAAGTGAAAATAGAATTTTATAGAGATTGACATCGATGGGATTTTATTCTTCCCATCGAGTCACACTGTTACTGGATGAAACTTTTTTTCAAAAGGTATTCCCAACGAGTCACACTGTGACTGGTTTTGGTGTGACACGTTGGGAACCTACCATGATATTAGACATAGACTGTTATTAATTGAATCGTTTACACTTGGAGGTCAGCAGACGCTTTGTCTAGAAGCGGGCCGAGAACCTAGAACTCATTGGGGTGGAAAGTTCGCTCGGTGGTTTAGCTAAACCGCTGGCCCTGTCGGCCGTGTCGTCCTCGTAAACTGTTACACGACCCGTTTCAACCCGTCCCCCGTTTCAGTGTCGGCTGAGGATGTGATGCGGGATAGTGCCAAGCGCAAATAAATTTTACTCTGGCCAAGCGCCACTCACACGAATACACTGAAGAGAGATATGAACGTTACTTCCTATGTAGTGACAATAATTATGATTATGCGATTGGATTTGTGAAATTTGATGTCGCCAGGACAGCGGTTTTGGTGTAACAAAGAAAGGATTTTTTGAAATTCAACCCCTAAGGGGTTGACCTATTTTTACAATAGGTAAAATCTTTGGTATGAAGGTGTTTTTTTTTTAACTTTTGTCTTGAAAATTTGTATTTGGGTTTGCATTTGTAATAAAAAATGCTGTTTTTTTTTCGACATGGATGATTTATGGGTGTGAAATCGGGATGAAATTTTGTATGGAAAGTTTTTGAAGTTTTAGTGATGAAAATTTGTATTTGAATACTAGGTATTCAAATAAAAAATAAAGGTCCAGGTTGTTAGTAAAATGAAAATTACAATGTCCCCGTTTCGGCTTAGTTACGCCAAGCTTATAACTTATAGCGTGGGTAGGTATGCACGTAGGATGTTTCTTCCAGTGGATCCATTGTAGTTCTCTAAGTTTCCTGATTATATCTAGGTAGTTAAGTTTACGAGTTCATTAGCTGAATTGGACGGAGGTGGCGAAGGTCCAGAGGACTACTTGAGCGAGGTCAGATTAGGACTAGCACTTAATTTAATCATCTTAACATGACGCCGACACTCATAATGGAGTTTGTTCATACTCACCCATTCGAACATAATATTTTTAGAAAATCTAAAGTAGGTAAATGCCTCTATTACGCACGATTTATGACCATAATTGAAATGCATCAATTCATTATCTAGGGTCTAATGAAAGGAGTATAGAGTCTGTTCAAATAGAGAGTGCGCGTTAGAGAGGGCACCGCTGTGTTAAATTTCCGTTTTGTTTTTAGCGTGGCCAGTCCATCATCGTATTTTATAAGTTACCAATAAGTAAACAAATCAATTTAATGACAAAATTACAAATAAAGTACAAATAAATACACCTTCAATTAAATTACAAATCTTAATGTTAGTAAGTACCATAATGTATTTGGCCACGACCCCTCTCTTTTTATACGAGTTCAAAAAAGGAAGAGGTTTTTTTTGTATGTATGTTACGCGATTACTCTGTCAATTATGCACCGATTTTAAAGATTCTAATTTTTTGCTTGGTAGGTCATACTTTAAAAGTGGTTCCATATACATTTTATCGAAATTGATACAGTACTTTTTGAAAATCTACAATAACAAAAAATAAACACATAGATGACGTTATGATTGTTGCTCGCCCCCATCTGCAGGCGCTTGACATAAATTGTTTTTATCCTCTTGGGAGTGCTGCGTAAAAAAAACACTTACTTCCCACAAAAAAATAAAAATAAAGTCGTACCATGATAGCAAAGATAATATAATACTATACTAGATGATATTAACAGCTGAGTTCGTGTTGTTAAAATGCAGTATACTTACCAACGAATAGGCGGGGTTTATCAAGCTTCAGTCAGTGTCGCGTTCCAGTGTTACGTTAATTCCCGCAAAATGAGGCCTTCCCAGCGGAACAGGCAGCTCAGCTCAGTTGCAATTTTATACCTACTAGATTGTAGTTGCGGAGTTGGGTTTAGTATATTATATGCTCCACAATTATAGTAAAATTGACATAGTGTTTTATAATATATCGCAATAAGATAATTTTAGCATTGATAAAGTTATATGCCTAGGGATTTCGCTATATACCGTAATAACATAGGTTTAGTTACGAAAGTGGTTTATACCTTTCTTTCTTTCTTTTTTCATTTTTTTTTCTTTCTTTATGTTCCCCAATATATATATATAGCTGATATATAGCTATATATATAGCTAATATATATAACTTTCTTACTATATAGGGATACCTATTTATACTATGACTGCGACTGAAATCCCGATAGGGCCGACCTCTTATCGGTGGCCCCATTGTAATATTTTGAGTTGAGTCTATGTGATGTCCTCCTTGATAACTTTCATGAATGTTATGTGCTTTTATTAATGACATTGGTAAAATTGTAATGCCGGATTTACCGTTATTGTCTAAGCTGCGTTAACTTTCTGAAATGAAGCCTACTCCAGCGGGAGCCGCTTTGCTAAGCCCCGAGGCGCGATGCAATATAACGACCATGTAAACCACCCTCCGAAACGGGCTAACCTTTGGAGACGCGAGTGATTTTGATTTGCCCTGTACAGCATCATTCATCTAACTTAGGGAATGATTTTAACCAAGCTAGTGGTTGCTATTGTAGCCGTTGGGGCACAGAAAAAAATATAAGTACCTACTACGTACCTATAGAAATCACTAACATACAAACGTAAAGGCAAGGTCGTACAAACTCTAAATAATATAAAAACGATGACGGTGACGGGCGCAGTGCAGCGCGGCGCAGGATTTTGTTCGCAAGTTCGCAATAGGGTAGATGACTGATGTTTTTATCGTTGAAACCAATAGCTTTGATGAAGAATTTAAGTAAATATAGTATGTTAATTGAAAAAAATATTTAAATCGGTTAATAATGTTCTGATATATGAGCGTTTAAAGTTTTTGTTAGAGACAACTCTGTCCCTTTCCCACAAAACAAAAAATTACGTCACGCCTTACTTGTCAGAATAGAATTTATATGGCGTACAGAGAAGTGACGTCATGATTTGCTGTTTCTTCTCACTGTCTAGCATGATATTAAAATGCATATAAGTTGCTTATTTTTGATCCGATTTTCTTTTTCTTTTTATTAATCAGCTATATTTATGGGCCACATTTTAATAGGACAATTAAAAAAAACTCATCTAGCCTATTCTGGCACTGCTACTGCTATCTGCAGACAATTCAGACATGATGCTTAGCATTAGGCAAACATCTCGCCCGACTCGTATCATTGCATAAAAAAAGCACTATAGCAGTTTGCCTATACAGCATGTTCCAGGCGGGTGTATTTAGTATTATTTAGTACCTACACTGAAGCATAATAAGCTTCCCTAGCAAAAAGTAAAACAAGACATTTAATTAAAAGAATTAAAAAATACGACTGCCCTGCCAAAAAACGAACTAAAAAGTAAAAAACAAATTTATTTATGCATTCGCAGTCTTACTAAAGTCTGATTAAATCTTTGCCAAAGATAAAATGTTTTATTATGTCCCTACCTATGTGAAATGTATACACACACATAAGTATGATATATAAATTATCTGGTTTTGGAATGTGAAAGTTTTCAATTTGATACCCATATTGCGATAATGTATTTTTTTCTTTTGAAAATGGTGCCGCTATATTACCTTTAAAAAAATACCCATGCCCATGTCACTCGGAATCATATACCCCATACTTCCAAATCTGTTCAGTCATTTAAAAGTTTTGATAGAATAAAGAAACTGACATACATACTTACATAGATAAGATACATACATGAACCCTGAAAACATTACACTCCTTTTTTTGGGTAGTCGTGTAGTAATGTTTACGTACAGCAACTTTGAGAAGGGATGAAGTTTTTCAATTTCGGCGTGCAAACAATAAGGCTCGAGAGGCTGTAGGAGCTACACTACGAACACACAACTCTCTCTGAGAGTTGAAAACTTTTCTATCACGTCAGGACATTGCTAACTGCTACTGATGATACGATTTTCGGGTTTTGTACTTTTGGTTGGGTTAATGGGCTTTGAGACTCATCATCATCTAATTAACACTATCAGAATGAAAGTCGAAACAAGACATGCCATAACAAATTGCAGTACAAATTAGTAGGGCTGACTATATCGCAAATAGTATCGCAACTCCGTAGACTTTATAAGATGACTGCATGATTTCACCCCTGATGTGTTTATTGGTTTATTCACAATATACTTAGTCAGTAAAGAAAAACTTTTGCCAAGCTTCTAGCTACGAGTAGATCTTAGATTATATAGAGAGACAGAGCTAAATCCTCCAAGGAGCATATACATAATTAATCAGTCCAATGTTAAGTTAGGCAGCCAGCGACTGACATTTGGGATACAATGTTTTTATTTTAATTTTATAACTATATTGTGGTCGATTTTGAAGGTTTTAGTTGATATAACTATAGCGAAATGTTATCCAAGAGTCATCCTTCCTCTGAGAACTAAAGTATTGCTGTCCTTAGCTTACATGCCTAGTGAAATAGTGACAGCAATATTTTAATTCGTTTAGAACTGTCAACTAAAGCCTTCAAAATTTACCACATTCTCACACAAAAAATAAACGATGTTCTGTGTTTTTTTTTCCAAAAATCAAGTTCTGTTTTGTTTTTGCAGAACAAAAAGGAGAAGAAAACTATAAACATCACCATGAAACGAATAGACGCATATACTTGTACTAGTGTTATATTATATTTGCCTGTACAATGTGGTCGATTATGAAGGTTTAAGTTGACAGAACTAAACTAACTAAAGTATTGCTGTCCTTAGCTAACATGTCTGATAAAAAAGGGACAGCGATATTTGAATTAGTTTAGATCTGTCAACTAAACCCTTAAAATTTGGCCACATTATGTGAGTAAGTATACAAAACCTGTCGAAGCATGGTTTCCCAAATCGAATGTAGGTAATATATGATATATGAGTACCTAGTGTAACTGCCTACCGACATTGTAGTAAGTATAGTTTTTTTAATATATATTATAATTATTTTAAGTGACGAGACGAGCAAGACGTTCACCTGATGGTAAGTGTCACGCCTGCCACTAACAGTAGCAGTGCGATAATTGTGAACTTGCGAACACAATCCTGCGCCGCACTGCACTGCGCTCGTCACCCTGAGATATTAGATATTAAATCTCTTCATAGCCAGTAATTTCTCTGGTAAAATTGCCCTTCAAACCGGAACACAGTATTGCTTGCACATTACTACTTGGCAGTTGAATAACTGGCAAAGGTGTGGTACTTCCCCAGGCGGACTCTGCAGTAGAATCCTACCACTAAAAAAAAGCGGTTTAGGCGGGTATTGTACGTAAAATTTGTCAGGAACAGAATTCCTAACTAACAGAGTTTTTCAGGAACCGTTACAAATAGATATAGGAGAGAGGCACATATGGGAAGATCTCTAGTCGCCTGCAGCACTGGGATTTCAGACACCGGTGCTCCATTTGTGTCTATTTCTGAATTACGGAATTCAAGTGTTCTCAGCTAAAGCCAGTCTTTTTTGTCAATTTTGTCTGTCTGTGTTTATTTTATCCTGGTCTAAAATTGTCTAGTAAATCTAGACAATTCTGTAAGAGTTAAAGCTATATTAATTATGTTTTTTTATTTAAGTAAATAAGGAAAACCATTTCTTAAATGTGAAATGAAAAGAGGTTTTTGGGACTGGATATCGTCGTAGATCGCTTAGTGAGTGTATACAAATCAATGTTATTTACCCCTATCGTAAAGAATAGTAACCAAATTCAGTAAAGGCTATTCGTAAAACACATGATACCTACTTAATAGTAAATTCAAAACAATTTATACTTCATGTACGTAAGTATAGTACAGAGAAAGAAGCAACGTTAAAATTGATACCCATTTTAATACCATAAGTAAGCGGAAAAGCAATTTTGCTGTGTCGTAAAACCGTATTGACTGTTGGGTTCAAACTCACCACTTGGCCGGGTTGTTATATTCATTTTTATGGCAATCCTTGAACATTTTCAATGTTGCCACGAAGTTGCCACAAATAAATTTAGAAGAGGTGGAGATTGCAAAAATAATTTATAAACGGTAGTCCTGAGATTATTGATTAAAGTCTACAGTGCTCAAAGTGTAGATTGTAATTTATACGTAAGTAGTACTTATAATCGATATCAAATTTTTATATATAATGGCCTACTCGATCACATTTTAGTGAAATAGATACCTACTTATATCATGTGTAGGTAAGTACCAAAGATAATAAAATACAATATGTACTAGTAGTAGGGGAGGGGGGCGCATAGCGGAGAATATTTACAAAAATGAGAAAAATATTTTAGATTTTCTGTCAAAATTTTATAACACCAGGAACTACATTTTATAGAGTTTAACGTTGCATAAGTCCAATTTATAAAACCCTTGCCCATGCCCGCTTTGCCCAAGGGGTGGGCCTAAAGTGGGCACGTGCTTTTGCCAAAGCGGGCGTATTCATAACGGTATGAAAACGTATAAAATATTATTATATTTTTTTTAGTAAGAGGCTAAAAATGAAGCAGTAGTTATTGATTACTATTTATTAATATACGTACCAAAATTACAAATTATCTTAATTCTTCCCTCCCCCCCATTGAGGGGGAGGCCTTCGTCCAGCAGTGGGCGTCTTCTGGCTGAGGTTGATGTGCGATGTGGGCAACGAGAGACGCATGGCGAACGGCTTGACGACGAGAGACGCGGTCACACGCACGATATCGCTGCTTATAACTTCCCTCGCCGCTCGTCGAGTTTGTAGTCGCGATATAATAAGCATTTAGAACAGCAGCGCCCTGTAATCCCACGACAGTTCTTTTACTGTCCAAAGTTCAGAAGAAAGTTTCCTTAGTTAGATATTAAATTGACGCTAACGGCATTATTAATATAGGAGCTGGCTTCATCGCCTCGTCCTGGTTAGCGCGCCTTTTAGTTTTCCATCCTATTTTCCTTCTTTCACATTATACAGATTGCAACTCGAAAATTGGAGCACTTCCATTCGCTTCTATGCCAGTCGCAATTTATCTGCTGTCATATTCAGAGAGCGTTTCTTTTCTCCTATATTCCGTGATTTAATCATTCTGCGAGTCAGTTTTAAAGCGTCATGGAGTATTTTATTCTGGCATGGCATTGTGGCCTAGTGTCTATATTTCGAGCTCCTGTAATCATCAGATCAATCGGACAGATGGTTTGAGGACATGGAATAAATATAATATCATAGTTGTTTTTTTTATACGGGAATACTCACGTTTAATTAAATCGGATACTCCGACTATAGTTTCGAACACTTCCGGTGACCTTTGACTTAGCTCAGTGCTAAGCAGGACGCACCTGTACGCGCGTCGGGCTTTGTTTTGCACTCTTCGAAAAAGATCACCGGACGTGATCGAAACTATGTAGCCGAAGTATCCGATTTAATTAAACGTGAGTATTCCCGTATAAATAAAGCAAACATGTGTCAAAACCACGTCAGTTTTCATAGTTAAATATCACAGTTATAGTTGTTTTAGGATATCAAAATGATAATTTAAATGGAGTCTTATCCATTGATGTTCAAAGTACCTGAGTAGGTATGTGAGATTTTCACCACTACGCTACATGCACATGGAAAAATATCTTAGTTTTTTAAAGCACGTTGCACGTCTTGCACGGTAAAATTTTAGATTTATTCGCAAATTTCGCAAGAAATCAGCATGTTCAATGCGTGGAATCGGCTAAGGTTCGCTGGGTAGTTGAATCAACCTTGGCTATTTGTTGAAATGGATCCCGTAGAGCATTCTGCGGATACGTGCATACGTAAGCAGAGAGCAGTTAATCTATGGGATTAAGTTTGCTTAGGCCTTCATTTCCGTTGCGTTAGTTTATTGGAATAGGTAGTTTGAAATTCAAGTTATATTGATTATTCTAAGTATATGCCTGCCTCGTAACACGCATCATGATTAATTATCAGAATAATAGCACTAAAATTATGGTTTATAATTTAAAATTTGTACCGCGATTGCCGCACGGGGTAGAGTTAAAACGACTAACACAAGTGATATAATAAACTTGAAATGCAAAAGTCGATAGATTATACTTATTTAATGGATTATTTCACTAACAACTAAGTAAAGCTAACATAGCAAGTTATCGACTCAGGCTAATCGACACTCGCTCGTTGATAAAACAAAATGCAATCATTATTTTGACACACGAGTCTACTGCGAGGAACCTGGTTTGACCGCGTAGGTAGCAAATGTCCAGTAAAAAATAATGAGCACCGGCCGGATTGTATCTTGTGATGAAACTTATATATATTAAAATTACTATTATAGGCACTGAAGCTGATTTGTAGGGATTACGAAATAACCATCGACAAATTCCCACAAGAGAGGGATTGGCTTACAATAGAAGTCAATAGAGAAAATTGGAAGGATAACAGTTTTTTTTTTCAGTGGGATTATATACATGTTTTTAAAAATATAATCAAGTGACGAGACGAGCAAGACGTTCGCCTGGTAGTAAGCGTCGCGCCTGCCACTAACAGTAGCAGTGAATTGTGAACTTGCGAATATAATCCTCCGCCGCACTGTACTGCGCTCGTCACCCTGAGATATCAGATGATATCTCTTCATACCCAGTAACTTCTCTGGTAAATGCCCTTAAAACCGAAACACAGGAATGCTTGCACACTGCTGGTTAACGGTTGAATAACTGGCAAAAGTGTGGTACTTCCCCAGGTGGACTCTGCAGTATAGTCCTACCTAAAATACAGTATTGTACTGTATTTTATATATAATACAGTATTATACTATATTTTAGGCATATAATCTTTTAATATTGACAAGTATTGAGATAAAAGTAAGAAATAGCTCCTTCTCATGTAAGTAATAACGTGGTAGGTACTTACTACAATATATAATTATGTTTATTCGGTCTCTGTGGGTCGTATTACAAAGCGACCTCTTACAAAAGAGATCTACAAGTTAGCCAAGTAAATCTATAAGTAGAAAAAACTAATTAAGCACATGATAAAGCTTAAAAACAATAACACGCTTTAAAAAAAATACAACCGATTTCAACTTCGAATACCTGGATGACATCTTCATATTTTCTAGTAATTTTGATTTAAAAACCAAACTACTGAACCGATTTCGATAAAATTTATATGGGAATCTACAGTATTACCTAAATCTAAGGTATTGGTAGGTAACCAAAAAAAAACATCCAAATCAGTTCATAATTGGCGGAGTAAATAGCGTAACATACGTTTAAAAAAACAGTCGAATTAAGAACCTCCTTTTTTGAAGTCGGTTGAAAAAACTAATTAAATACATGATAATGCTTATAAACAAAAAACATTTTCCCAATATTAAGCGACCTTAATGCAAAAGTAGCGTGCCGTACTTAGGCATGCCATACTTATCATAAGGTACGATATCCTCGAACCACCCACCTTTCACTCCACCATTATCTCAAAGCATTAACTTCAGATCCCGATTCAGTCATAAAAATGTAACGGTTTTGAAGTTGAATTCGATATTCGCGTTTTGCTCAGGCCATGCGATCGCTTTCTTTGGTAGATATAAAAATTTAATGCCCATTATTGTTTGACATTAAAATTAAAGAAATCCTGACCTGATAAACTCTTGTCAATGTTGAAGGTACACACATAGATCATGGCTTAAGGTAATTTTAATAGGCACATACTGGTAAAACTTAGTGTACAGTCTGTGTGTAGTATATATTATAATATATATATATATACGAAAAAAAAAGTACCTATACAAGTATTCTATCAGCTATCTGGTTTCCATAGTACAAGCTTTGCTTAGTATGGGGCTAGATGACGCTGTGTGTCAAATGTCTCCCAATATTTATTTATTTAACTTTAATATATAGGTATATCCGACCTGGGTATGTCCTTAAACTGCAACCAGACCCACCGGAGGACGGGCAGCAGCGTCCTCTTGGTTAACGGTGGTGACCATTCTGCGATTCCCAAGGCGCCTGTCAAGCGTGAGGATTATGGCAACACCCCTCTATTAAGGGGGAGGCCTTCGTCCAGCAGTGGACGTTTCATGGCTGACGACGATATAGGTATATAGGTGGAATACCATATAGATAGGTAGAATACCATTTTTACATTCATTTTAATATACTAATTTAAAAATCCGTGTCGCTTCGTGTAAACATTGAACTATAAGTCACACAAAACCTAGTTAAAGTAGGTAAATTCCATCCATACATTACAAGTAAATTCCTATAATTCCACTAAATATTCGTAGATCAATCGACCAAAAACAAATAATCAAAAACCGATCAATAAATTGTTCAATCGATGTTGATAAACCGAATTCCCACTATACATACCTACTATCAGGTAGGATCACTATATAGGAGTATCAAGTGACGCAAGCGTCGCCCCATCTGTTTGACAGTGGTCAACAACAGTCATGTCAAAGCATTCGATGTAAAGGGCTTAGGGCGGAAATGGGCCAACGGCCTCGAATCACGTCCGGATATTGGTAATCAGCCCGCTCATAGCCGCTGCCGAAATGGAAATGTTCACAGTTTTTCAGTTGTGAATACACAGATTAAAAATAAAGTAATATCAATGAGGACGAAATGGTTTGATTCCACTTTCATTGTGCGAACCGCTGAACATTGGAAAGCGCTGTCCTAGTGAGTATTTCCTGAAAGGGACAGTCTGGGTATCTTCAAGTCGGAGAGTGAATCGGTTTCTTCTAGTTAAGCGCGCTCCATCGCATCATAAACAGCACACGAGACTTGCGGTCAAAATCAAGCAATTGCAATGTAGTCGAAAAGACATGACGGAATTCAATAATACGTAGTAAGTATTATATAATCTGTGTTAATATTTACCTAAATACTCCCAGCCAGCTTTATCATAGAGTTGCTCTACCTAGAAGCTTAATTATGACAATAGCGGTGAAATTCCTGAGATAGCTGTTGTTACAAATACTAAAATAAGCCAAAATTATGATCGGACAAGCTATTATTTCAACGACAGATTCGCATTTGAATAAAATAACTCGCTGTCGGTGTGGCGCGTGGGACGAAACAAGGATAACGTAGAATTTTAGTGACATATTTCAAATCCAGATTTTTGTTAACGAGTTCGATTTTTATTATAATAGTACAAACACTAGTATTTTTTTTTCAACGCGTACGTATTGGTAGTAATGACATCGAATGTTTCCTTCTCATCATCATTTTAGTAGACCTTAGTTGACTGCTGGACATAGGCCTTTCTAAATGCATGCCACTCAGTCCGATCTTCGGCTTTTCACCGAAATCGAATGACAAGCAATAAAATAATCGAGCTAAATAGCTAAATTGAATCTCTATATCTACGACAAATTTGTAATGATTCATTCATTGGAATTGAAACGATGGTCTTGTTTGTTCCTTTCTTGATAATCTATCTATTTTCAAATGTTCGAAGAGAACATCGTGCCATCTGCCATTGCATTTTTAAGCAACCGCAGAATATGCAACACACAAATAATCCAACTGATTTCGACCAAATCAACCTACTAGGGCCCCAGGGCACATCCCTTCTGGGGTGCCAGGTTAAGTCTGATCCCACTCCCGGCGACGGCCAAGCCGAGGTTCATACCGTCTGAGGTGCCCTTGAGCTAGTCGCCTATAACCTAAACTAGGCCTAGCGCCATTTGCGCTTGCCTAAAGCCCGGTGACGCTGTAGAGGCCATCTGAGGCCATCAGCATCAGTCATTAAAATATATATATATTTTTATACATGCAGCTTAGGGTGTACTAAGCCGAAAGGGGTCATTATACTCATCATTGTGAGCAGCTTTTACTACGGGCCAACCATAAAATCACATTAAAAATATATCAGCTGTTTTTTAGAAAATGTTCATATTCTAGATTCGTCGTTGATAAAATGTATGGAACAGCAGTATTTTTTTACGAGATTTTCGAGTTGGTCCCATACAACTTTTACGTTCACAACGATGAGTACGATGACCTCTTTTCGGCTTAGTACACCCCAAGCTTATAACCCTGTACAATGTGCATACCTATAATACATGAATCGCACCAATCAAAGCAAGATAACTTGAAATTGATTAGGTATAGGTAGGCACACTTTGTGTATATTTACTTACAAAACACATCCGCCGCTCAACGTATCTTGAAATACTTTTTTCTAAAAGCATATTCATGTCTACAGTTTAGTCGATCGACACAAAAAGGCCAGCGTGCAAATATTCAGTCAGTGTTGAATCAACGGGTAACGACCAGAGTCAGCCTCTTTTTGGTCGCTTTTTCGTTGGCAAACCAGTTTCGGTGTCCGGGGACTAAAGACGGTATCTGCTGGGGAATCTCTACAGCAATTTAAGCAGGTCCTTTTGCGTTGCAATGTGTGCAGTTATTGCCCTAATAATCAACAGGTTAGTCACGATTTTAATCTCAATGTAAGAATAGGCAGCCCTTTAACGAGGTCGAGCTTTTGTACTACTAAGTATTCCATAGTGAGATTTTATTAGCATTTATGTTAAGGAATAATCAGGCATTTTGACATCAAAAGCCTCTTATAGCGTATACCATTGGAGATGCCAATCTCGATAATTTGCCTGCACACATATTCTGCTACTTTTTCGGGGATGACGTAAGTGCAAGTGTTTGATGTAAACTTTAACACTACCTAATACCGCAAATTCCTGTTCGTATGAACGCACTCACGCACAAAGGTATATATCGATATTCATTAATTTATCTATTTAGGAGCACGGCTCTTGTCGGTAGAGTGACTTCCATTTTTCTCTATCTCCGGCCAGTTCTTTGACCTCCGTGTATGACACGACTTGGTCCTCTCTTTGACTTGATCAACAAAGCTTCTCCTCGGTCTTCCGTGTCCTCGCTTTGATTCTATTTTCCCCTCTATATCGGTACATGTTCAGTACCCTTACCCATGATCCAATTAAACAAGGTCTGCTACTCCGGGAGTGACACTTGCTTTCGTCACTCTAGTTGCCACTTTATGCGAACAAAATTGGAAAATTGGGAATCAAATCTGTTAATAATTTATTAATTATAAACTACACAAATCATTTCCATTGTTATTTCATGTCTTCTCAAGCGAAATGATTCAGGTTAAACACGAATTAACATAGTATCAACCAAAATCACATAGTTTTATATTCCCACAGGTAATATACGGGGAATGGGGAGTTATGATTTCACTCTACTGGTCATTTCACGTCGATGACGTAGGCTTGTGTCACCCACGTGACCTTTGTCGCTCGGGAGTGTCATACCTGGCGGAGTATATTATTATACCATGCCCTTACCCATATTAAGTATACCCTTAATATGGGTAAGGTTACTAAACATGTACATTTTGGCAGAGGGGTATGCCTTGGCTTGCTATCTCCAGTAGTATATGCTCGAAGAACTAAAGTAACGGCTGTATTGGAACCAGTTTATCCGTCTATGACATGAGTGCTTTAAACAGGATATGTCTGTCATCTTACTGTCCCATGCCTGATTTAGAGTGGCGTACGAATGACCACTAAATTGCTCGGCTATTAAGTGTCTGCAGAACAGTCAGTGAACACCTTTTTGCACCTTTTAGGTTTAGGAGTATTCTGTTTGGTCTGTAAGGGTAGAAAAGAGCTTTTTTCTGCCGTGTTTGCGAGGAACAAAGTAGGTATTTTTGAGTAAATGTGATAAAATATAATATACGCTCAAAGCTTGTAGTTTGATAAAAATAGGATTTAGAATGAGGGCCCTCGCGTAGCCGGCCATGCAATACCTTAACGGAGTTTAGAGTTATGCTTTTCCCGTTTTCCATAAATTGAGTCGTGACCGTAGGTGTTACCAAGTGCATGGCCTGTCTATAACAGAACAAGTATAAACAACTAAAACTAAATAATTACGTGCGCACTCGAGAGCCGATCGAGGGTCTCGACAGCCGATTGAGAAAGCCGTTTTCCAGATTGTTAGCATGATTTTAGCGGTACGAATACCCTTTCGTGTCATTTGATAAGTGAAGGGTTTGCCATTTGTTATGCAAGGCTGCAAAGTTGTTTTTGGCGCGAACACAAAATTTATTGTATTGAAACCTGAGCAAGCGAAGGATTCTATTAAAAAGAAGGATTTAATTTTTTCTTCAAATATAGAATCCTGAGCGTAGCTAGGGTTCAAAAGTATGAGACGCAGAACAACATTGCTGCCGAGCGAAATACAACTTTTCACCTCACTACAGCGAGGAAATGATAGAGTTTTTTTTTCATGCAGTCTTCGTGCTGGCCATTGCGATTATTCTAAAAATTATGTTGGCGCGCTAATATGTAATAATTATTACTCATAATAAATTGCATTAATAATAATAATTGCATTATCAGTGGACTGGCCGTATAGAAAATTATTATTGAATAGAAAGGTTCGAATTTTAATAGTAGATTGCTGCACCGAGCGCAAAATGAGTTATTAATGCACGAGTGTTATGTTGGTGTCCGAGCGCATGCGAGGGCACTAAATTAACATGAGTGGATTAATTACTCGCTTTAGCAAGGTGCGTAATCTACTTTTCTTTCAACTACCACTCTACTTGATAAAATATACCTAGCTATAAAAACACACTTTCGGACAGTGATTTTACACTTCTTCCGTTTCTCCACTTAATAAAATTTTCATAAGCTTTTAAATATTTATCCCGTGACTTTAGCGGCAAAAAGTTTTGAACATATTCATTTGCAGCTGTTTTTATACTTTCTGGGGTTGAATTCATATCACTATCGCTGTCTATTTCCATTTTTTTAAGCCTTTCTTGCTAATTATATGAAGTATCAAAGTTTTACAATGGTCATAGATTAAGCAATGGTACAAAATGCCTTGGAGGATCTAGCTCTCGGCTGGTATATATAATCCAAGCAAAATGCCTTTCGTAATTTTTTTCACCAAGTTGGTTTTATGACGACAATTTTTTATTTTTTTTATCTAATGCTTACATTTTATATTAAACTTAATGGGAGACATTAAACATCTGTGATTTAAAAAATAAAAAACTGTGCAATAATGAGATTTCATATAACATTTCTGCACTGTTTTGGTTCTAGCAAAAAATACGTCCTTTGTGATCGGTTTTCCGGATACGGACATTAATGCGTAGTTGGAAGAAAAAACTCTTACCACGCTAGCGAATAAAATGCACTCTTGCACTTTGCATTCAGATAGTCTCAGATTTCGAAAGATTAAGAATCTTTCCGAGCTTGTGTGGTGAAAATTGATTTATTTTATAAATTTTTACTAAATAAATAAAATAATGTTAATCACTTTGTTATTTTTAGGGTTTCATCGGAATCTAGTTTATTTAGTTTGTTCGTCTGTCTGTACATCACGTTCCTTTTATTTAGAATCTTTCGGGTGTAGACTTTTTGGTACAATAGATAGACCATTATCTGTTAGATACCAAAAAAACATTGAAAGGTGCAGATTGTTTTTTCAAAATCACGTTCCATGTTTGAAATATGGATTTCGAAGTTGTTATTTTCCTGTGTTATTTTCAAATTTAACCTTTTTAATATGATAATAAATCTGGTCTTTTGTCTATTCCTTTTTCAAATTTGTAAATCGGACAAAAGGCGAATTAACCTACACCAAAACTACTCCAAGGCTCTAAATAGGTATATAAGAGAGATAGATAATTTTCGGTACCTTAAAGGGCCGGTACCAATTTTTTTTAACTAATATTATGTATACTTTATAGTATTTTAGGAAGCAGCAATGATTAATCCGACAAGTGTACCTACTTACCCACTTGACTGATCGGCCAAATTAATCAATTAGCTGCAATAATAATTATGGTAGATTGCCGGACTAGGTTTGCCTCCAATAAAGTAGTTTACCGTCTGATTAAGCCGTTGATTAAGCGCTGCTTAGCACCCGAATTAATTATATTTTACACCTCCGTTCTGACATTTATCAAACTTAATTTGTTGAGATTGAGCAACGGACGGAGATTTTACCGCAGCGCCGAATCTAATTTAGAATAATTTTCATTTCCAAATCCTTCCAATTTATGCGTCGTTAAATTTTATTTCTTGAACCATATCTAATCTAGGTAATGAGAATTGAGTTTAAATGTAGATATACACAAGTGCCTACTTCAATATTATGATAGTAAAAGTTGTTCATAATGATGAGTACATACATACCCTTCAGTATTGTTGAACCTTTTAGTTACACATTGTATATTACAAGTCACAAAACATCAAACATCATACACAACCATGGGTTTCATACACAAAATCGGATATGAAGAGAACAAAAGCTGTCATAAATTATGATTATAAGTTATAGAAACTTCCAGGTGCGTGGGTTCAATTTCCACACTAATGAAAGGAAACAATGGTTTCATGCGCTTCACCCTGCGCATCACCGATCGGACCTGGTGTGGGTGGCCCTTCGTTAAATTAATAATATTAATACCATCGTATTTATTTCCTGCTATAACGCTAGACTAATCGATTTTTGTGATTTTTTACTGCCAAAACGAGTTAAAATCTGGCGCAATCAAATAAACCGCGAAAAAAGTGTTCAGGAATCACTAAAATCATTAAAAAAACAAACTGAACAAGTGACTTTAAAAAAAAATAAACTGGCTTCAAATTTATATGGGACCACCTCGAGAGAACCTATACCATTTCAAACAAAAAAAGATTTTTTATAATCGGTCCACAACTGACGGAGAAATCGGTGAAAATAATTTTAAAAAAAAACATAGGTACATTAAGTCGAACATAGAACCTCCTCCTTTTTTGAAGTCGGTCAAAAATAAACCTGAAAGAAATCGCTTAAGCTGATAAGGCCGCCCCTTGTTGTACTGCCAAATAATGTACCCTGATTAGCTGTAAGTTGTTCTGTATTTCTGGTGTGCGATAAAGTTGTGTTGTATCGTATTGTAAAAAAAAGTGAGAAATGTTCTATCGACGGTCGTTTTAAAGAAGTACATTTACTTCCCCGATGCTAAAGAATTCATGCATTCTCTTTTATTTGTGAATATTTTTCGACTTTTTGAGTCATCCTTGCTGGGTCGGTGCGACAGAAAAGCGAAGGCCCTACTTTACTTCTCTCTTCAGTGGTGGGCGCAGCGTAGGCTGGGCTGTATATAGGACGCGCCGGCTCCCACTCAGACAGAGGTTAATGCACACGTCTGTTTGTTAATTGCAATTTCGTGACTGCAGCGTTTTAGGAGTTCCTGTTGAGAGGTTTCATGCTTGTTTACTGATGATTCGGTTAGTCTTAATATAATAATTATATTATATCATCGGCCAGAAGACGTCTATACTGCTAGACAAAGGTATCACGTCTCTACGCTTGGCAGGCGGCATGGAGACCGCAACCGAGAGGATGCTGGATGCTGCAACCCGTCCCATCCTCCGGTGTTTCTGTGGTTCTAAGTGCAGCTCTAGTACATACCCTTTAGGCCCTTTAGGCCTTCCCTGGGTAATATATAATATCAGGCCCTATACATACATATATAATTATATGAAACCAGATACTTATTGTAAGTAACTATATAGCACAACCAGCCTTTTAAACCGACTTGAAAAAGGAGGATGAACTTAATTTTACATATGAACATATTTTATTTTAATTCTTCAGAGGTGATTTCATATAAATTTTATCGAAATCCGTTCGGTAGTTTGGTTTTTAAATCAAAATTACTAGAAAATATGAAGATGTCATCCAGGTATTCGTTGAAGTCGGTATATTTTTTTTTATAGCGTGTTATTAGTAATTCATTCCTATTAGGCCTACCCGCCTTCAAAGGCCTTCGTTCAACAGTGGACGTCCCGGGCTGATGATGATGAGGCCAACCCGACGACGGCCGCTGACGAGGGGTTTGACGAGGCGCAGGTCGACTGGGCCAAATCCACCGCGCTGGCTCAATTACGGGTTGGTAGATTCACATACCTGGACCTGGATATGTCCTTAAACTGCAACCAGACCCACCGGGGGACGGGCAGCAGCGTCCTCTTGGTTAACGGTGGTGAGCATTCTGCCACCTGCCAAGCGTGGGGATTATGGCAACACCCCTTTATTAAGGGGGAGGCCTTCGTCCAGCAGTGGACGTTTTTATGGCTGATGACAAGATTCACATACGCCATTGAATCTTCTCCGGAAGTACGCAGGTTTCCTCACGATGTTTTCCTTCATTGTAAAAGCCAGTGGTATGAAAATTCATATAAATGTATAAAGAGTTCATTGGTACGGGTCCGGGATTTGAATCTGCGTCGTCACGGTTTCAAGCCGAGAAGTCTTCCAATTAGGCTATCACGGCCTGTATAAAAGTATAAAAATAAAATACCTAAAAAGACTGGTGACTGGTGACTCCCGCTCCAGCTCGTTCCTGGTGCAAAGGCTGGCCATTGCGATTCAGCGCGGAAATGCTGCCAGTGTCATGGGCACCTTTGCACCGGGTACAGTCAGGGGTGGGTTATTTGACTAAGATATAATTTGTTTTATTTGTGTATTCTAATTTGATTATGTTAATAACTAGAACTTTTCATTTGTCTATGGGTTTAGAAATAATTTTAATCAACAAATATTAATAATTTATTTACTTAAAAAGAATAATAATACTAACTTAATACAAACTTTACTTTCTGTAAATACTTTATGTGCTATGGGTTAAATTTTATCTGCATACGATGTAGCATGCATTTTATTATACGTAGTCTCGTTCACGGGCACTAAACTTGGACACGTCTGCGCTTCCTTAATAACGGGGGATATACGCGCTGGGAAGCTGACTCCGCGAGAGAGCTTTTGTACCGCTTCTAAGTCGATAGTCTAATCTGTAAGTAAGTACTTTGGTAAGGTGTATCTTAAGTACGCAAAATATTGAACTAATAATGCATTTGTAATTTATATTCTATACTGCATGTTATAAGTACTTTAGATAGATAGATACTAGATAGATTGAAACTCTTTATTGTGCACACCAAAAATAAATACAACAATAGAAACAAAACCCTTATGAACTAGTGCCACAAGTGGCGGCCTTATCGCTAACAGCGAACTCTTCCAGGCAACCATGAGTTTACTTTACTTACAGGAACAATGTATGTATGTCTACTATATAGTCAATCAGTCTACCTACCTACTATTTGTTATAATGTTATTTTGAAAGTAGGTATTAGTTATTAAGGTGTATTATTAGAAAAACAATCCATAATACATATTGGTTTAACTTGAGCGGACCAGGGGGTCTAGACAAGAACCACTTTCTGTTAGCGTTAACGCTTGCGGAAAGATAAAATTGTATGAAAATGACATTAGCAGTCACGTGACATTTCTCAAGCTAATGTCATTTTCATACAATTTTATCTTTCCGCAAGCATTAACGCTAACAGGAAGTGGTTCTTGTCTAGATCCCCTGACCTTTCGAGATTTAAAAGAAAATAGCGACGCCATGCTGCCATGTCGAAAGGAAGCGGTTTCTTTTCGATATTTTCCGGGATAACTAGAAACTAGAAAGAAGCCTACGTGTCAAATTGACAAAATAGTTCAGTTTTTTTGACAATGGAGTGACGGTGAGACTTTCGCCTGGAGGTCAGCATAACTCCTGCCGATAACAGTAGCAGTGCCAGATTTCAGATTATAGGCTTAATGAACAATATAAAGTAAAATTTCTAAATTTCACTCAAATCCGTTGAGCCGTAACAATATAGAGAAACAAACGAACACACTTCACACTTCCTCACTCACAAAATGTTGTAAGTATAATAAGTAATTTTTCATCACACTTGCACGTAAAGTGGATTTTATTACATCGGTTTTACGCTCATAATCCAAGCTATTACGCACGCTTGCTTTTTACTTTACATTACGGCACTAGTGCTATAATAGGTATAACCCGGTAAAGTCAAGTTTTTACGTGACTGGAATTAGACGTATGTATACGAAGCACAACCACTGAAAAGCTGACAACCGATGGGGACGAAAGTTTCTTGAGTGGCGACCGCGAACCGGAAGACGCAGCGTAGGAAGGCCTCCCACTAGGTGGACCAACGACATTGTAAAAGTCGCGGGCAACCGGTGGATGCAAATGGCAGGTTGTCGTACAGTGTGGCGGTCTAAGGGGGCGGCCTTCGTTCAGCAGTGGACGTCTCCGGGCTGATGATGATGATACGAAGTACTCTTAATATAGCCGGGTAATACTTACAGTTTTTTTGTAATACCAACAAAGAGTTCTTATGCCGCTGAAGTAAATGTCAACCTGCGCGCGCATTGCTGGTTTGGGCGCCATTTTCCGCAAATGTTTGTTGATGTTTTCGCTGTGTGGTTGATTATTATCAAAAAAAGTATGTTATTTCCTCGCAAGTGTGATGAAAACAGTCGTATGAAACTCTTGTGCTATGTTATACATTACACTCTCGGCTTCCTTATCATATAATAATATATAAATATAATTCTTGAAATTTACTTTTTTACAATTTGGCCCACGTATATCCCACTTTCGATGTGAGCATTCCTTATTAAAGGTGGTAAGTGTTACATTGGAGCACCTAGCGTGCCCGCATAATGGCGGGGTTCCCATGACCGCATGCGGGAGAGGTCACCGAGCACCACCACTAGCGTGGGGTCATAAAATGTTAAGTAAGTATCGATTGGCATATTGGCGTTCGCCGCACACCGCAGAAAATAGGTTCAGACTAAAAGTATTTGGAAAGCTAATAATGACCTCGAAAATTTTACCTATAGCCTAAAAGACAATTTACAAGAATAAAGTACACTGATATTATAACTGCTGTTCTAGTGTTAATCGGACTTTACGTGTTAAAGATTCTACAGGGTTAGTCCTAATCAGTTAGCATCCTTTTATGGGCATATTCTGTACGTCAAAACAAACAACTTTTACTATCGGGACAACATTGTTATCGATAAAAAAACAGCTGTTCCATACAATTTGCTCAAGATCGATGAACTTCTTGTACGGAACAGCTGATATTTTTTTAGAGATTTCAATGTAATGTTGGCCCCTAAGTAAAAGTTGTTTGTTTTGATGTACAGAATATGCCTTTAAAAGGATGCGAACTGATTAGGACTAACCCTGTATACCTTCATATACCTATCAGAATCTTCAACGATGAAAATGGACTTTTTCTTTCATTCAATTCGGAACCCTTTGTACTCGAGCTAATACTTAGAGCTCGACTTGCACTTGGCCAGTATAGTGTTTGTCTAATCCTTATAATTTTCTAATTTAAATTCGGTAGAATTTCAAGCAATTCCGTCATTGTGGAAATGACAGATCTATAAAAAAAAAGTTTTTGCTATTTGCATTTTTTCTTTGTCTTAATTTTTATTTAATGTATGTTATGCCAATCACGATATTCGTGGCCAAGGCCAGATCCTCGCCGGTCTATCAATGGATGTCCTACATAAGGGGTTACCATTTATGAGTAGTGGCCATGTTAAATGCTGCCTTGTCTCATTGACGTGCTCTTTTTGGTCAACGTTTTGCATATGTACGTAGCTAGCTTCTTGACTTGACATGATTATGAGCTGTCAAATAAGTTCAAAATTGTGGGTCCCATGAGGGCTATCCATGAAACACTAAATTAGAAACCCTCGCCTATAGTTTCACCAAGGCGTCGGTCGCGTTCACGTTTGTGTTTCTAGGTTCAGAGATTCAGCGGTTAGAATTTGGGACACCGATAGATTAAATATATACTTACCTATCATGTATATCAGTAACGCCGACAACGAAATATATTATATTTTTAAGGACTATTACATTATTTTTCATTTCCCGTCCCTATTCTAAATTGTGTTGTTCTATATTATTTGAACCCACAGTAGCTATACTATATTATATTTCATTCATGGCAGTAAGATTAAGAACAATTTATTGAAGCCAAAATTTGTTTTAATTTCTAGTGTTTTTCCGCGTAATATCGTTTCGAGTACTTATAGGATGAAGGGACGCACTAAAATCTACTGTAACTATCAACGTTAATTGAAATTTAACCTAACCTGAAACAAAAAATTAATTAAACCTGAAACAAAAAGTCAATTAAACCTGAAAGCAATTTATTAATAAATTCTGAAAACAAATAATGATTTTAAGCTGTTTCAATGTAATATTCTAACAGCAGCAGTGTTTGTTATGTAATGTACTCGAAACGATATTACAGCGGAAAAACACTAGAAATTAAAACAAATTTTGGTAACAATCGACTTCCGCAAAGTAACGCCTGAATCAATCACATAATTTATTGAAGATTGATATATGAATATTTTTTTGCATATCACACTAAATTTGTAGAGTTTGCATTAGAAAATACCAGATAGAACCAAATTAAAAGCTTTCGTGATATAGGTAGCCGAACAATATAATGCTTATGAAGAGTCAAAGATAAGGTGCCGGAAAAACCCGTCAAAAATAAATTTGCATAGAAACGGAACCCTATACTTAGTGACCTTGCTACCACATGCGCTTGAGATGTTTCATGGAATAATCATTATTTTTATTTTAAAAAAATTAGCAAATACGCTACTGTATAGGATGTCCAATAAGAAAACATACAAAATATATATTACTAGCTTTTGCCCGCGGCTTTGCCCGCGTAGTAATGTTGATTACTGGAATTCGGTTAAATCGGGGCCCAACTCAATTGAATCACTAAAATACGTATATTATTGCATTTTTTCCAAGCCGCTTGCAAGTCTTTAAGTTTGCTTGAGGATGACCAAATTTAATATTAAAAATTAATTTAGCAGCTTAGGCTGTACAGTATCTATAATAATTGTCCGTCAAACAGTCGTCTGCGTGGACCTACAAAAAAATAGCCTATGTCCGTTTCCGAACCTTATGCTATAACTACCTATCCAAAAATGCAGCTCCATCTGTTCAGCCGACCAATAAATACGCCCACCCCCGTCCCCATTCCCAGCCTCATCCCTATAAGCGGCCCCTTCCCCATCCCCATCCCGATACCAAATGTCATTTTAATATGAACACGCCCATCCCCGTCCCCATCCCCGTTCCCTCCCTCATCCCCATCCCGAACCCCATCCTCACCCCATCCCATCCCCACCCCCATCCCGATTTCAACTTTCATCTTAATATGGACACGCCCATCCCCGTTCCCAGCCTCATCCAAATCCCATCCCCACCTGTCCCCACCAAATCCCCACCCCATCCCCACCTATCCCCATCCCCATCCCCATCCCGATACCAATTGTAATCTTAATATTAACATGCCTATCTCCGTCCCGTCTCCGTTCCCAGTATCATCGCCACCCCCACCCCCACCCCCATCCCCACATCTATCCCCATCCCTATACCAAATTTCATTTTAATATGTACAGCCGTTACAAAGTTAAGGAGAAACAAACGTACTATCACTAAAACTTAGTTTTTTTATATTTATACTAACGGGAGCTGATTTTGAAAAAACGGTGACACCCGTATCTTCTTATTTTTATAGTAGAATATGTATACCAAGTTTTGTATCAATCGAACCAGAGAATAAAAAGTTTCATACAAACTTTAACACCCCATTTAACCCCCTTCGGGGTTGATTTTCGAAAAATCCTTTCTTAGTGGGCGTTTACACCTCTCCAAAAACATACCCTCCAAATTTCAAGTCTCTACGTTTAGCGGTTTGGGCTGTACGTTGTCTATATGTCAGTCAGTCAGTCAGGACAAAGCCTTTTATAGTTATAGATGTAGCAATCTATGTTTCCATTAATTATTTTAATAAGTAGGCAGGCAAGACATTAATCTCACTGTATCGCTTCCGATTCATCTGATGAGCTTTCCAACAGGAATCTAGTGAAGTATCCAGTTATGTGAGAATATTATTATGATCAACGATAAAAAAATCTATTTAATATATTTGACACTCCTTGTTTTATCACGACAGGTTGACAAACGTAAAAAGGCCGCGGCAGTTCAGAAAAAGAGGAATATGTAGAGGTCTCTTGTAAGTGGTTACTTAAAGGATGGAGGTGTCATAAAAATGTTTTGTGAACGATTTGCGGAAATTAGAGTTTAATTGGTGTTCGCCAACACGTGGCGCCAGCAACTTAGACAGTTTAACAAGACAGAAAGAAATCTTTCAAGAAACGTCCATTGTGAACGTGTTAGTTATAGAATAGGGAATATGCATATGTTTCAATTATAAAACATAATAGGATTAGCGGAGCGTTTAATTGAATCTGATGTTTACATCTAAAAAAATATTGAAAGCGGCTGGTAAAGTTCTGAAACATAAGCGTTCAAAGTGTTTGGGAGGGAGTCATCTGTCCCTTTCTAGCAAAACACGTGCTAGTATAGAATTTGTTTGGAATCGTGTACTTTGACGTCATTAGCCACTATAGTGCCCTCCCTGTCTAACTTGAAACTAAAATGTTTATAGCTTCGTTATTTGTGCACATATTGACATTTTATTTTTGATGATTTGTTTTGTTGCGAGGCAGCTTTTTGTGAGTCAAGTAAAAAACACATGCATATTCCCTATTGGCTAAATTCTTTAACTCTAAATATACTTATGTCTTTTTCTTGTGGTTTTTGCTGTTTTTTTTGCAGAATATAATTATGTTGATAGTTGATTGGAAGAATCTTAAATCTCTGACTATTAGTTCAGGTTAAACAATTTTATTTTCTCAACAAGAAATTACAAAATTACACTTATGTGAGAAATAAATTACTTACGTAACTATTTAACTAATATGCTTCGACAGACTTAAATAGACTATTATTTAAATACATTATAAATGCACTATAGTAGTATACATTTACTATAACTAGTAGAAAGTACAGCTTAATAGTTTATTCTAATAAATGTATGGTACCAAAAAATATATATACAAGAATTTTTACAAGTTAGTTTGGAGTGTTTAGTCTCAGAAGTTTGTCGTAATTTACCTAATCTCAGCTAACGGCCTTCTAAAAGTTTAGTTTGTGTGAACACCACGTAAGTTATCAAAGTAAATATATATGCAAAAATCGTGTAGAGTCAGACAAATCGAGAGGACGACAGGAGATTTCTGTTAAAAGATGTGATCGAAACTATAGTCAGTAGGAGCTTCCTACTTAATTAAACGTGAGGAATCTAGTATGAATGAAACAAAAATATTTCATGCAGAATTTCATTTACCTACAATACCTACATAAGTAGTAACATTTGAACTCAAAATCCGGACTTCCGGAATACTGTTAACGAAAGCTGAAAGTATTTCGCTGCCTGAAACCTTGAATGCATGCGTCGATAATAGACTGCATTCACACACGCATTGAAATTCACCTACTGTTTACCCTTTTATTGGCCACTTTTTTCACAATGGCTAAAATTGTCTGCGCGCAGACAAGTATTTTATTATCTATTGCAAAAAGTTCTAATTGCTATGTGTAAAATTATCAGAAAACGTTTTTATTATGAAATATAAAAATAACTTGTGATAGGCAATATAATTTTATATTGTATTGTCTTGATTGATGATTTACAATTCGCTATGATAAAATAGCTCTCTAAAATTGATTCCTAGGTATATCAATTAATTCCATTTTAAGTTTATTTTAGCACACAAGCGGGTCTAATCCCGATGCAAAGAAATGTGTTGATAAATAAATTGTCCATGTTATTTGTGGGGGATAAGTACTATGAAAGGACTCTTAAAAACTAATCTAGAAAAATTGACCAAACCGAAACATGAAATATATCACAGTTATGACACCAGTTGTGTGTGTGTATGTCTATATATGTGTATATATGTGTAGGTTGCACAAACATTTTCAAACGACATATATTTTATCAGACAATCGAACATTTATCACAGATAAAGTCAGCTACGACAGTTCCGCAGTTTATTGTATCTAAAATCATAATATTCCATTAAAATTCATAATAGAAATTAAATACATTTTAGCAATTAATAAGTCTACGGATATTAAATGTGGCGTCGTGCGAGAGACGGCACGAGCGCAGTGATTTATAATATATGCTTGATTTGGACACACAATATATGACATAATGAGATATAGCACAGTAATTATAAAGCTTCTGGCCGAATGTTCCACTTTTGTAGTAATCGTGAAAGCTATTATGCTAATTTATCGTCATTTTTATTGTCTATGGCGCCTCCAAAGTGGACCCGTGAACATAATCTCTAAAGAAAAATTATACAGAAATATTGACCCACCCATAGGTCACCGTTATACTCAAACTTTTATATGTTAATTTGAACTCGCGCAAGACAGCAATAAAATATGACCATCACATGAATACAATAAATTCGAAAAAGATTTTAAGTTTGCAGACACAATAGAAAAACTGTTTTAGTGTATCCCGTTACAAGTGTTTTTGAAAAAGGTAGATATTTTAATTTAAACATAAAATTACAATACCAAATTTTTAAAAGCTTTTCTACAAGCCGCAAATTCGAATTTTGGTAAAAAATAGGTACAAACAAACCTAAGTGAAAACTGTACAGCCTTTAGATTTTAAGTTATTAAGTGTAAAATTTAGTCAATAAAAAAATATAAAGTTGACAAAAGGCACGGACCCGCAGTCCGTGGAGTTAATAAACATTTATAAAAAAAATACCTAAGTGAATTAAAATAAAATTTTGTACACACATACATTACACACACTATACACACATACGTACATTTTTACCGACTTAAATTTTGACTTTTCCATTTATTACATTTGATTTTTGAATTTGATTTTATTAATTTTCATCATCATCAGCCCGGAGACTTCCACTGCTGCACGAAGGCCTCCCCCTTAGACCGCCACACTGTACGACAACCTGCCATTTGCATCTACCGGTTGCCCGCGACTTTTACAATGTCGTCGGTCCACCTAGTGGGAGGCCGCGCCTACGCTGCGTCTTCCGGTTCGCGGTCGCCACTCAAGAACCTTTCTTCCCCATCGGTTGTCAGTTCTTCGGGCGATGCGGCCTGCCCATTGCCACTTCAACTTGCAAACCTTGCGAGCTATGTTGGTAACTTTGGTTCTTTGGCGAATATCCTCGTTCCGGATTCTGTCGCGCAAAGTTAAAAGTTTATTAATTTTATTGTGATTTTATTAAATTTTTATTGTTTTAAATGTATGGGTGTAAATTGCCTGAATAAATAAATGTATTATTATTATTATAATTAAAAACGTTCGTCACAAGGTAGGTAATCATAAAAGAAGAATCAGCACGTACAGAATAAAATATTTAGTTTTATTTCGTGGGCGTATTTTGTGAAATTTTTTTGGAGTATTTTTAGTATTTTTTTTTTCAGGCGGGTTGGGGATCGCAGAATGCTCACCACCTTTAACCGACAGGACGCTGCTGCCCGTCCTCCAGTGGTTCTGGATGCAGTTTTAGGACATACCCAGGTCCAGCTTCTTTTAAATGTTTAGAGGTAAAGATTTTTTTTCTGATTTAATATAACGGTAGGACCAACTATTTTAACGAGATTATATGACAAGTAACTTCTGGTATCCTTTCAAAAAAGTTTTTTTTTGTCTCCAACTTCTGTTGAATCGTGACACCAGGTAATCAACCGTACCTGGTCATTCGATACGGTTTTTGCGATTAACAAATTTTATCAGATATTTTTACATCGAGTTCATTGACGCCTCTGATTCACGATAGATGATGCAAATTGATTATTCAAACTAGCCAACCAAATCCTTGCTAGTTTTTTGGATAAAGTGTAAAGCTGTTAATTTTAGATTAACACGTCAAAGACCTTTTTTGCTTTTAGCATTTAACAAAGTATCTACTTGGTTTTGAGTCATCGCAATATGTTGTACTAAGCTACATAGACAAGCCGATAAAAAATACTGCATGAAGATTAATTTGTACGAGTAAGGCAGCGACAATGATAAGATGAATGGACGGGACATAAGCGCACGGATTTTGAAGACTAAATGTTGAGCGCCGGCTCACCACTCGCTTCAGTCAAACTCTGCCTTTGCGACATGCGAGCCGTACGATACGACAATACAAACTTCTAATACATGTACATGTGTTCTCTTTTTGTCATGCAGTAATTAGATTCGCTATCTCTAGTTTCCGCCAAATGTAATATGCATACAGCATACCTAGTTCAATGCATATTATGCATCATGATCATGATCATCAATATCATCAGTTCGGTACAGATTTTTACCTTACTCCAGCGACGGTGATAATGGAATGGACGGACCCAGCGCTTGCAAATAGATCAAAATTAACAAAACAACACAATCAAGCATACCTAGTTCAATGCATATGCATTAAAGAAGTGCAATAAAGTAGCAGTACTAGAATTGTGAACTTGCGAACACAATCCTGCGCCGCACTGTACTGCGCTCGTCACCCTGAGATATTAGATGTTAATTCTCTTCATACCCAGTAATTTCTCTTGTAACATTGCCCTTCAAACCGGAACACAGTAATGGTTGCACACTACTGCTTGGCAGTTGAATAACTGCCAAAGGTGTGGTACTTCCCCAAGCGGACTCTGCAGTAGAGTCCTACCACTACAAATAAAGTATAAATATACGGTTGTTATGTGTAACTGCTAGGAGTGTATTAATCACTCCTCTATGCTTAACCTATACTACTTTCACGTAATCATTCCTCCTGAAATATTCTGGCTACACTAATAGGGCTCCCGAGCCAGTCCTCTCCTAACGTGTCCAATCTAATTGTGCTGGCTGGTGACAAATTGTAGCGTTTCGCGGATTTACTCGGATTTGGGACAGATGGGTTGCTTTGCAGTAATCAGCAACGTATATTTATCTGTGTTTATTTTGTAGTCTAGCATAAGTACCGACTTGGATGCTAACCTAACGTGATTTAACACTTTCTAACATACCTACTTACTCAAACATATGATATATACGACTATACGGAATGTTTCAGGCGGGAGTAGCATTACTTACCCATACAATAAAATTTAAAAAAACATAGAATTGTAAACCTCGATATACAAAGAATTGAGTCCCCTTTCAAAATTACCAGGCGTGATCTATTTTGTAAAGTGGCTAAAAATATGTTCTTAGGTACTGATTTAGACTAGCGGTTGTTTATTAAAATCATAGCATACCTACCTTGTGATGCTTTTCCTGTATTTTCTTTCTTGCTATATTTTTCTTTAACGACGGGAAATGTACTTAAGTAGGTATTCAACTGCGTTATATTATATGGAACTCGAAAATCCAACTCGTGATGAACAACCACATTTTCGCTGAATATTCTGTAAACAATCATTTTAAATTAAATGCGAGAGTAGGTAATAATTACAGAGCATTATTTGCGCGATGATAAAACGTTTAACTTTATAATTGTTTTCATGGGCTCTTAACGGGGACTTATCCAAACAAATGCTATCTTAATGAACTAATAAATATCATGTTACGACTCTCTCTTCCTCGTTCTTAGCAATATAAAGTTACTTTGACAGAAGTGGCGTTTTGTTATGTTCAATTATCGTACCTATCTTTTAAAGTCTCGTGTAGCTTTAAATTAAAATCTTGCTAAGAACTCTAAAGCAGAATTATGCTTGTACGGGGAACCGGAACAGACGTGGAACTGATCTCGAGTCGCGAACTTCAGCGTAGGGTAGTAGTACCTAGTAGAGCCAGTTTTGCGGACACCTCGGAGGACCTAGCTCTCAAAGGCGGACAAGTACAGTCGCCCACGAAATTAATTAGTTTACTTTCCTACTTTAAATAGGTTGACATGATTTGGACCAGCGACAGTGATAATGAAATGGACGGGCCCAGCGCTTGCAAATCGATCAAAATTACAAGACAACACAATCAAGCATACCTAGCTAAAAGTATGCATATTTTACATTTGCCGGAAAATAGAGATAGCGAATCTGGTACTGCATGACAAAAAGAGAACCCATGTAAATGTATTAGAAGTTTGTATTGTCGTATCGTACGGCTTGCATGTCGCAAAGGCAGAGTATGACTGAAGCGAGTGGAGAGCCGGCGCTCAACATAAATAGTCTTAAAAGTCCGTGCTTTTATTTCCCATCAATCATTGTCGCTGATTTGGACGACGTTGACGCCAAGATCCAATGACACTATTATTATCTTACTGCGTAAAAACACGTAGCATGTATTCTTCGAAAATACATACGTGTAGGTAGGTACGTACTTATTTTCGTATCTCGATACCTTCTTTGATTAATTTACTAGAATAATTTATAAGGCTGGAACAACTTAACAGCTTGATATTGATAGTGATTTCGCCGGGCGTACAAGATAGTATTAGTTTTATATAATTTTAGATAGTTTTAATTTTAAGGATTTTACTGCATTTTCCAAAAGCATCGCCCACTCTCGGTTCGCCGTACTTCTCACCAAACATACCTCGGCGCATTCAATAAATCTAATCTAATCTGTCTTATTTTTTTTTGCGCAGGCGTGACGCTTACTACCAGGCGAACGACTCGCTCGTCTCGCCAACGAGCTCCATGAAAATAAACATAAACGGCAAACTATGTTATTGTAGATGAATCTGACTAGATTTCATCACCACGAATCACGAACTCACGATATCAATAGAAAATAATTGCGTTTTTATGTTACCTACATGTTTCACACTTTGTTTTATAGAGTGTTGTAGCAAAAAATCCATAATTCTGTTGTGTTAAATACCATGAAAATATTAGAAAAAGAATTATGTGGGTTTGTCTAAAAAAAAAAACTACTGCGCCCCGCGGTTTTAATCGCGTGATGATAAAAAATTATGATTATAATGATAAAAAGTATCCTGTATGTTATTCCGGGAAATAAGCTAAGTTAACTAAATTCTGAAGTTTATCCAAAACCGTGCAGTCGTTTTGGCGTAAAGAGGTAGGTAACAAACATACACACTCACAAACGCGTGTGTGAGGCTGGGGACACACAATACCGACAAACTATCAGCTATCTGGTTTCCATAATACAAGCTTTGCTTAGTATGGGGCTAGATGGCGCTGTGTGTAATAAAAATGTCCCTCAATTTTTTTATTTTTTTTTTTAACTTTCTTATTTATAATATTTGTGTAATAAGAGAATGGGTATTTATTGTGGTCGATTTTGAAGGTTTTAGTTGACAGAACTAAACTTACTAAAGTATTGCTGTCCTTAATAACTATAAATAAAAATCAAATTAAATTTATCATATTTAGTAACGAAAAATTCAAGGAACTGATAATTAAAAATAATTTTATACAAAATGACGCATTTCTAGAGTAGACCTATGTACACTTTAAAAAAAAAATGGCATTACCTAGGAAGAAAATATGGGAATAATGGGGAAATACGTTTGTATGGAGAAGCGCTCACCGGATTCCCCCTCACCATCGACAACTCTAGATAAACGTATGCTAAAACTGCACTGCACTGCCAGGCACATTTAAAACAATTTTCAAACCTATTAAATAATTATTTTCTTAAAAATGGTCCGATCGCACTGTGACAAATTCCGGCCTTACAAATGAAAAGTGCCAAACGTCACGGCGACGGGGACAAAAATAGTAGATTGTTTACCAAGGGAGGAAACAACAATTTTTAAGGCGAGAGTGTTTCTTTGATTTTTTTTTAAATCCAGAGCGTAGCGAAGGATTCTAGAATAGAATCACGAGCATAGCGAGGCATTCTAAAGTAGAATCCTGAGCGTAGCGAGGGATTCAAAGTACTCGAGCTTTAAAATAGTGTTGATCCCGAGGTGGGCACTCTGCTTATCACTATATGAGAAAATAAGTAAGTGCAGCTTATGTATAAGAATAGTGCCTACGTTTATTTCATCACCTCACTACTCACTATCACTTCTCACTTTTTATTGAGGAAGATACACTGAGTTAAAATAAAACAAAGTAAAATTTGAATATGAGTAAACAATTACGAACGAAGGCGGAATGCATTTTGCGCGTTTTTGTTTTTTTCACAAAAAAAATATTTTTATTTTCGCGCACCTTTATTTTTCAAAGAGTCTGTTACTTGTTCTTACAATGTCCGTGGTTGGTTCTCTTTGGTGATTGGAACTTTTACTAATAATATACACTTCCAAATTCAAATTACGAAAAGAGTTCCTTTCTGCCCTGTTTGCGAGGAACAAAGGAAGTCTTTTTGAATAGATGTGATAAAAAAAGTATTTTTTCTCACTTTGTTATCAAAGTTCGTGATTTTGTGATCTCGCTCGCGTTCACGAATACGAAGTGATGGCTCTGTCTATGAAGATGTATGCGCTGACCAGACGTGGCTGTGATTGTCAAGTTTTTGTAATTTTATTTTAGTATAGCACTACAATATTATGCTGTTTTTGATTGTCTCGTATATTCAGCGCCATTTATCGAGTTGACGAGAACTACTTTTTTTTAATTGCGTGCCAAAAAACCTCCCAGTAAAACTCCACCACCCTCTAACCTAACCTTAGCCTTCGCTTTTCCGTGATCTTTTGTGTTCAGCGAAAGGTTAACTTCTTAAAGACAGGTCACACTGTCATAACCTATGAGACGCACAACAACTCTTGACCGATTTGACAGCTGGTGACAACTTCATCCTACAACGAATGTTTAATTCATGCAGTCATTTACATACACATAAATAAACCGCGACTTATTCATGTAAAATGCTCATAATCTTATTTGCATAGTTATAAACGATAAAATAGTGTGCATCTGATTTGAATACAACTGCTTTTTTAAATGACTGTCTGGATTTATTGGTTAAAAGCTTTACTTGATTCACAAAAATCTCTACAAGTGGATATATTTGACATATTTTGACGGTGGGTGAAATATCGTTTATGTTCAAATGAGAATGTGTCTTATTAAGCTAGGGCTTCACCTGCGTGACGCTTTATGTGCAGTTATCGAAATAATTAACGTGCAATAAATGATGCGCTATATGGGCGGACACACTATCATTTGACTTTGAATATCACCTAACGACTAACGACGTTAATAATGCACTAGCCTAATAGCGTGCTAGCACCCGGCCATATCTGCGTATTGTATCAAATACCGCGCTAAACAATGGCATTACACGCAGGTGAAGCCCTAGCATAATAATGTGATTAAATACAAATATGGCCTGATATTTTAGCGCACAACTCAAGTCTTTCTCAATTTCAGTTCTGATATGCTGGGCGGGCTGCTGGGATATTTTAAGATTCTAAGTTCTTAATAGATTCTAAGTTCTTAATATAATTAAACTTTATTGGCAAGTCATTTTCTGTTCTTAACACTTTTTTATTCAATTACTTTTATTAGTTCACTTGTTAATAAAAACATTTAATAATCTTGGGAGTTCATTTCAATTTGCTTTTAATAATTATTGTCGTAACTATTTGAAACTTAGCAGACTTTGGGCCTTATTTAAAAACATTGCTTAAAGTTAAGTGACGTTAGTCGCCCCGCGATTTCCACCGCGTGATTTCGAAAAACGGTGATAATGATGATGACAAAAAATTTAAGTAGCCTATTATGTCGTCGTCGTCGTCGGGAAAAATCTTATGTCGATTCTGAGTCTCGTCAAAATCCATTCATCCATTTTGGCAACACTTGGTAATATACACACAATACCGACAAACATTTAATAATATTAGTGTAATAAGAGAAGCTGCTAAGATAACATGCCTGACTCTCATTATTTTAGTAAAATCAGTACATTTCCCATACGCAGGTAGTGTGGCCCTAGTGGGTACCTAGTGGTACACATTTCCCATACCTCCTTGTATGAACGCGGCCAACCTTGGGAGGCCTTTGTTCAGCAGTGGACGTCTCCGGGCTGATGATGATTCTATTCTATTCTAGTATCTAGGTGATGATCAAGCAAATATCGAGTACTCAGGTAACAGGTTGTGCCTACAGTTCAAAGGTTGTACACACTAAGAGTTGACTTTGTAATGCGATTGAGCAGCTAATCCAGGAAACGAAATTGTAACTCGATCCCGGCTTACGTGGGAGTTTCAAGCCATACATGGCCATACATGATACAATGCTGTTGAAACCCAAGCCGTGAGTACGCAACTATTGATTGGCTAGTGTTGCAAGGCTACCCAAAAGTCATGAAATATTGCAAGTAAAAGTTTTTGAGTGAGGTATCCAGATATGAAAGCTTTAAAAGCACTCTAGCCCTCTAAAAAACTTTGCTCGTACTAATATGATATTAACATGGGTAGTACACCAGTAAAGATATCACCAGTAATAGGCCAGAAGACGTCCATGCTGGATGAAGTGCTTTTTTTTGTTTTACTATAATCCTCTGCTTGGCAGGCGGCTTCGGGATTGCAGAACGCTCACCACCGTTAACCGAGAGAACGAGTTTTGGCGGGAACACGGAAAAATCATGTCGTTGCATTCTATTATTTTCTTAAACTTGTGTATTTTCGCGAATTAATGATTAAAAATGGTGGTGTTTTATTCATTGAGTGTTGAATTACATGCACGAGTGTGGGCAAGTGATATAATGTGGTGAAACATGTCTTTTTGTGTTGTTTTCAAAACTCCGTATAAGCTCATAGTAAAGTCGCCACAACTTTACTAGGGCATGACTTGGACTCGACTATGACTAATTTCGTGTGACTGACTGTGATATCATTACATATTTGACTTGATTTACATATAAATACTTGAAAAAATCATAAACTTGACACTGGCAGAATGCACAACGTGCGATGCCAAGAACTAAGAAAAAAAAAAAAAAAAAAAAAAACCGAGAGAACGAGTTTTGGCGGGAACACGGAAAAATCATGTCGTTGCATTCTATTATTTTCTTAAACTTGTTATTTCGCGAATTAATGATTAAAAATGGTGGTGTTTTATTCATTGAGTGTTGAATTACATGCACGAGTGTGGGCAAGTGATATAATGTGGTGAAACATGTATTTTCGTGTAGTTCTCAAAACTCCGTAGAAGCTCATAGTAAAGTCGCCACAACTTTACTAGGGCATGACTTGGACTCGACTATGACTGCTTTCGTGTGACTGACTGTGATTTAATGACATATTTGACTTGATTTTAATAAAAGATACCTTAAAATTCATAAACTTGACACGGGCAGAATGCACAACGTGCGATGCCAATAACTAAGAAAAAATAACCGAGAGAACGCCGTTGCCCGTTCTTCGTTGTGTCTGGATGTCGGGGTAAAAAAAACTTACTAATAAGTAAGTACTTATATAAATATATTTCTTACTAATAAGTAAGTTTTTTTTTAAAAGTATTATTTTCTTTACCCCGATATAACCTCAGGACACCTCGTACATGCAGACCTAGCACAGAACATGATCTAAAAATACGTAGCGTAAGCGGTAGAATTTATGAAAAATATGTAAATGTAAACTAATTATCATACCTACACTTTTCTATTGTATTTTTTAATATTTTCTGTGCTACAGCAGGTAAGATTTATTTACTCTCAGATTTTAACGATTGTTTGTTTTGTTTGGTTGTAGCTTGTTGGAGGTTATCTATGCATTTTAAATAAAGTCTGGCAACACTATTATTAGGCGCATATTTATCGTACCATTCTCATTAGCCTAACAAACGCATTAATCAGCTGCTTTCACGAGAGATTAGCCCAAAACAAATTGATGCGCCATGCCGTGGGCGGTCCAAGACATGTTTACGACATTCGAACTTCACTAAACGGTCCGTGTATAGTTTTAAATTTCGAATGTCAATTAACACCAGTGTTAAAGAAGGTCATTTATCATGAATGTGTGGTACTGGCAGGTTGGTATAGTGTTGCTATATTTTTGAGGAAAAAACCAGTATAAAATAAGATTATCATTCGTCTCATCATTACCAAGAGCTGTGTTGTATTGCTATGTAAACTAAACATGCTGGTCTGGCGTAAATTCAAAATGATAATTTTTTCAACACTTTTACCACATATCAGTACCTATCTCTTTTGTGCTTTTACTGCCAAAAGAGCAAATCAAAGTTAGAAATGGGTATGTAGCATTATAGGTAGCATTACATTTTTCTTTTTTGAGATATTGATACAGCCCGAGAATCCGGTAGAATCCGGAACGAGGATATTCGCCAAAGAACCAAAGTTACCGACATAGCTTGCAAGTATATATAAATGTATAGCTATATCCGACTGCTCGTATGCAGGTACGAGTCCTGCCGGAGGTCATAATTTTTCTTCCTGTTTAAGCAAGGTTTGCAAATTGAAGTGGCAATGGGCAGGTCACATCGCTCGAAGAACTGACAATCAATGGGGAAGAAAGGTTCTTGAGTGGCGACCGCGAACCGGGAGAGGCAGCTTAGGAAGGCCTCCCACTAGGTGGACCGACGACATTGTAAAAGTCGCGGGCAACCGGTGGATGCAAATGGCAGGTTGTCGTATAGTGTGGCGGTCTAAGGGGGAGGCCTTCGTTCAGCAGTGGACGTTTTATGGCTGACGACGACGAGGCTTATCTAATTAAGCTTATCCATGCTTAAACGAAGCTTTGAGGCTCTATTATTTAATTTTGCATTTTACTTCATTTTGTTAAACAAAAATATAAACAGGGGATTTTGACGGTGACTAATATAACGAAGTGTGTGTATGGTTTTCCGTTCTGTTCGAATGTCATTGCTGAAACAATTCAAGATCATATCAGACAGTGCTACAAACATATTCCCCTGTGGCAACTTTTTAACCAAGGTATTAGACCACCTGGTTAATTATGGTAATGGCAACATCTGCCCACGGCGCGCACGTGTCACCATCTCACGACCATTCGATGCAGTTGAGATTAGATTTTAATTATTCATTTCTCGATCGATTTCGAAACAGGCAAGTGTGAAGCTCTCAAGTTACTGCCGAGTTAATGTCCTGTCGGTAGCTGGGTATCGGTTACAGTTCGTTAGTTAACCGGTGGCAGTGTCACCTCCGAGCTGACCTCTATTCTCAATTAGCCATCGAGTTAGTGAATTATGCCATCCATTTAAACTTTTACGGTGAGCATCCGAGCTTTAAGTTTAAAATAAATTTAGCTGTATTACTAAGTTATTAGATACTTAGTTGAAACTAATGGTAGCATTATATAACAAAGAATACATAAAGAGTTTTGGCGGGAACGCGAGAAAATCATGTCGCTGCATTGTATTATTTTCCAAAACTTGTGTTTTTTCGAGTGTTAATGCATAAAAATGGTGGCGTTTTATTCATTAAGTGCTGATTTACGAGCAAGAGTGTGGGCAAGTGATATAATGTAGTGAAACGAGTCTTTTCGTGTTTTTTCCAAAAATCCGAAGAAGCTTGTAGTAAAGTTGCCACGATTTTACTAGGGCATGGTTGGACTTGACCATGACTTACTGTATGTGACTTGGACTGTGACTACGACTCAATTACTTACATTAACTGGAGAAAGATGGAAGAAGGATTGATGAAGAAATATGTATTCGGCTGAAGGACTAGTATCCATGGCCAGGAACTATTAAAAACAACAAGAATACTAAAGAGCTGAATCAGCCAAGAAGTATTCTTAAATAAATATACCTTTTTTGGTTTTTTCTTATATCTTCATCTATTCTTCACTGTATGTTAGATTTATATAAGGTACATTTTGTTTTAATCAATTTTAGGACTTAAGTTGCTGCAGGACTCATGCTGCTGCATTGCTGCTCGGTGCTGCATTTAGCGTGAGCGATTTTCCATACAAACGTATTCGCATATTTTATTCCTGGATAATGCCTCTAGAGCAATCGTATTTTTTTATTAAGTTTAGGTCCAATGTAGACATGAGTCTGTCATTTCCTTATTTTCAGCAGCTACAAAAAAACAACCCCCTTTCAATATCTTCATGGCAAAGATAATATAGGTACCTAAAACAAGTACTTCATAGTAATTTTTAATGGATTATATTTTCTTTAGCACGTAGTTGCTGAAAAAAGGAAATTACAGAGGCATGTCTACAGTAGACTTGGACGTTATAAAAAAAAAATTGCTAAAGAGGCATTATCCAGGATGTTTTGTAGTGGTAGGACTCTACTGCAGAGTCCGCCTGGGCAAGTACCACTCCTTTGCCAGTTATTCAACCGCCAAACAGTAGTGTGCAAGCATTACTGTGTTCCGGTTTGAAGTGCAATGTTACCAGAGAAATTACTGGGTATGAAGAGATTTAACATCTAATATCTCAGGGTGACGAGCACAGCGCAGTGCAGCGCAGGATTGTGTTCGCAAGTTCACAATTCTAGCACTGCTACTGTTGGTGGCAGGCGGGACACTTACCACCAGGCGAACGTCTTGCTCGTCTCAATCAATTAATCAATCAATCAATTTAATTATTAACACAAAGTGGTAGGTACATAAATACTTATGAAGCCACTGGTTCCCGAACTAGTGTTACACTGTATTTGGGAGACCAGTCTTCTCCCATTTTTAGTGCAAAATACATCGTACATTAGTCAGCAGGAATGAAATGAAGAAAAAAAATTGCAGCAAACTACCCACATTTATCTATATCTTGAGTTTTATGAAAAGTATTTAAACTGTATTGTGGGAAATCTCTGGAAAAATGAAGTTATGATAGAATACATTCAAAAAGTAGGTAGGTACTTAATCCTCGTCACCTGATTGTATAATAAAAAACAAAAACAGGAAGAAAATAGGGGAATACGTTTGTATAGAGAATCGCTAACCGGATTCCCTCCTACCACCACCATCCTACCACCTAGAGCCTACCAGAAAAAGTCCACTGCTGGACCTGTCTTCGAAAGGCAATTGGGCCATATCCACCTCACTGGCACATACGCCCATACGCCATTAAATTTCTTCTCCGGATGTATGCAGGTTTCCTCACGAAGTCTTTCTTCCGAAAAGTCAGTGGATGAACACCAAAGAAGTCAGGTATGAATCTTATAGAGAAGTTCAGATAATAAGCGGCCACAGAAAAAAGGAAAAGAAAATACGTACCTACATACCAGTAAGTTGTTTTTTTTTGGGATAAAATTGCAGTGGCTATATCCGGATGTAGCTGAATGAATTTGGCACAGACACAGATGCATCCGTACCAAATTCATTCAAATTAGCACTTATAATATCAGTGTTGTTAAACGTGAATAGGGTAGATGACTGATGTTTATATCGTTGAAACCAATAGCTTTGATGAAGAATTTAAGTAAATATAATATGTTTATTGAAAAAATAATTTAAATCGGTTAATAATGTTCTGATATATGAGCGTTTAAAGTTTATGTTAGAGACAACTCTGTCCCTTTCCCACAAAACAAAAAATGACGTCACGCCTTACTTGTCAGAATATAATTTATATGGTTTACAGAGAAGTGACGTCACGTATTGCTGTTTCGTCTCTCTGTCTAGCGTGATATTAAAATCCTTATAAGTTGCTTATTTTTGATCAGATTTTCATTTTCTTTTCATTAATCAGCTATATTTATGGGCCACATTTTAATAGGACAATAAATAAAAACAGTCATTTAGCCTATTGTGTAATAAACTTACACTTTCTTTATTTTTATGTTGAGGCTGAAAGATAATGAAAAGACAATGTTTAGGCGTCGCTGAAATGATTTATAGAGGGGGATGCAAGCTATGGCAGCGTAAAGCTCTGGACTCACAGAGGCGAGCACGCACCAAATTTTTATTTTGGTTATCAGAAAACATATTATGTCGCAAAAATGCCAGTTATAGCAATAATTAGGTTTGTTTACCTATATACTTTTGAAAGCTCAGAAGATGACGATTGCAGCTTCAGTAAGCTGTTTATCTAAAAAACAGACTGTTGCGATTTAAATACAATATTTTAGTAAATTTCGCGCTTATAAACTATATAGTATGTATATTATGCAACTTAAACCGATTCAAGAAAAATATTAACAGAATCCTTACCCTTAAGACTAGGCAACGCAACGGCAATGCTTCTGATGTTGCAGGTGTCCATATTCATGCTTAGATTGAATTTGAATTGCCTTTTTGAATCTTACCTTATCAGGAAGATCACATGCCAGACATTACAAAAGAAAAAATTGCGGAATTTTAAGAGTGCTCCTCGCAGCAAGCTATTTCAATCAGACCAATTCAATTCGACCTAATTTTACAGTACTAGGTACAGTGAGTACCCAACTTAAGGCGAGCAGGTTTTATATTCTATTCCATCGTGCTATTTCCTTATTGTCGCGCGTGACTGGCGTGACGTTGCTTTAATCTCCAGCTCTACGTTATCTTGCGACATAAACTGACGTTCTTCATATAATTTCCCTTTTATTCTCTCGAAATGGCCTATAAACGAGCCAGCAGACAATAACATTGATCTCTCTACACAATGTATCAAGTCACTTTGTATGTGGTCTGCCTAAATCGGATTCGGTTACGTTTCGATAAAAATACGGCTCGTGACAATAAAAGATAATCTTCTGTAGATAATCGCATAAACAATACCATTATTGTTTTATGTTTCCTAATTAAATGCCGATAAAAACAGTCTCGGTACCAAAGCCTCGCATTTTTAAACTCTCATTCTTTTCGCGCGTAGGTGTAAAACTGACGTGAATGCACTATCTCACTCATTATAAATAATGGACAGATAATACTATAGCAAGACAATAGTTTGCGTCCCCAGTGGGTGGTAAGATAACCATTATAAAAAGACCTTTCGGATGTCGACGTCTTCATAAAAATGTATGTAGGAAACAGCGGAAAAGCTCCCAGAAAAACAACGCGGTGGCTGCAATCATAGGTCTGCAAGCTTGCCGAGAAATGATTGGTAAACAAAACACTTTTACGCATTATGATTTTGAGTGATTTACGCACTTTTATTTAGATATTAATCTTTGTTAATGTCGGGTAAAGGCACCGTAGGCAACGATAAACCCATAAAACCTCCAGCCACTGGATGATCGACTATAAATTGCGATTTACGGTTTCATATACTTTTAAGAACAATATCTCGGCTACCGATAAACGGTAGTTATACTAACAATATAAACAGTAGGTTGTTAAGAATTTTATCGGTGTCGCTAACCTTTTAAAGAGCCGCTTATCGCAAGACAATCTGTGGAATTTTTAAATTGTCCGGAATCTCATGATAGAAAAATGTTATAGTCAGGGCTATGTTTGTCCGTTGTTTGTTATTCAGCAAGTATGTCGGTTAAGTTGTTTATTGTTCCAAGACAGTACGACTCGATGATCGTCTAGCGTCAATTAAATAGCTCCCTAAGAGACTGAGCAAACGCGAAATCCTTTACGGAGTGTAATCTCATTTGAATAACGAGGGATCCCACTGTGGTCGAAAACTCTGTAACAATGTTAGAACTGGGAAAGCCTACAGTTATGTGATTACGTACGTACTGTGGCCACAGAATAAACCGAAATAATAAGCTGTATCTTCCTTTTGGACCTTCCTTTTTCACCCCGCTCCGCTCTTGCATTAATAGCGCGTACCTACGTCAGAGAGTAACACTACTAGAGAGATACTAGCTGCGCCCCGCGTTTTTGCTGAAAAACAGTGATGATGATGTTAAAAGGTAGCTTGTATGTTATTCTGGAAAATAAGATATCTCTATTCCGAATTTTATCCAAATCCGTTCAGCCGTTTTGGCGTGAAGAGATTTCAAACAAACTCACTTACACACATACCGACATACCGAAACTTTAGCATTTATAATATTAGTGTGATCAAAAATATAATAATTTATGAAATACAAAGTGTATTGAGAAAAACGATACCCCCCACCATTGAGGTATAATCCTATCTCAATGACACCCACCGACAATAATTAAAGAAACACGGCCTAAGAATTATTGATTACTAAAAATAATAACATTAATTTTATCCTAAAAAGAAAATGTGAAGAATGTGTAGGATGTAATAATTAGATACTTAAACGTTGATTAAAGTCTGGCCAAATAACACACATTCTTTAAAAAAATATGATTTATTCATTCAATAAACATCTTATACAGTTTTTATCAATCCAATCTCGGGCCAATAAAAATATCGAATGAATTCTGTATTACACAAACTCATTTGATTTCACAAATTGAATCACAAAACTCGTGTGGGAGCAACTAATTCGCCGGTAGCGTCTTCATATGTGATGTTTATGAGGAATAATTGGAATGATGGAATGTATGTAGGTGATAAATAAGTCAATAGAGTCAAATAGGCGCTTCGAATCATAGATGGTGTCTGCATGATCAGTTTGGCCTTCCCTTGCCAATCAGAGAGATAGGTACGCACGAATCGCACGATGGCTGGCGGATTTAGTCGAAATACGGTATTAGAAGCAAAATTTTAAATTGATACATTAGTATTTGTTTTAAAATTAAACACATAAGTTCTGGGTAATCCGACGTTTCAAGTTTAGTCAGAATTTCAATGAGACTCATATCCATACACTTTTTGTATTATAGATAATATCATTTATAAGAAACCACCAGCCCAATGTGTGTTGGGTCACACGTGAATGCGAATACACTGAGGGGGGGTTCTGGTCACAGTGGCACAAGGCAGAAGACTAACTATAACAACCCTGGGCCGGTACAGGCCGATGATCATAATGATTTATGAAAGAATGTAATAGACACCTTAGGGTCTACATCAGCGAGATAGCAAACAAACACAAGGATATCGAACAAGCAGTTTCTATTTACGCCCGACGGAGGCGCAGTTCTTGTTATCATACATTTTACAATCGTTTACGTACTACGTAATTCTAGCCAATTTTCATGCTGGATTTAACGGGTTTTTGTATAGATATAATAGAACACAAAACTGATGTTATAATATAAAGTAAAGCGTAAACTTAAAGATGAATTAGACGAATCGATCGCTTTCCCGCAATGCATCCAATATAATAGCGCTTGCATTTCAGGTCCTTGGGCTAGGATTACTCTCTCCGCGCCGATGCATCACTATGAGGGATCACACTCACACATAAGCCTATATGGGACACGCGCCACAGTCACAAAACGCCGCGCCACCGAGCGGACTCTACAGTAGTAGTTTTCATACATTTTACTGTAGAAGTGGCTGTCGCTTCTGTTTTTCGATATGCCGCTTCCAGCTTCAGGCGGCGGGGTTTTGTGGCTGTGATGAGAGTCCCTTGTGCTCTATGCTTGTGCTAGTACACACACTACACAGTTAATTAAATAATGTAGCCAGTATAGAAGATCTAAGCTAGCTGGAACCTTAATCGGAATAGCTCATTTTTATTTGAAGCAAAAAATTAAGTTGGATTTCAATTGGATTGATTGAATGGATTTTTCCATTTGAAGAAAAAAACCTTTTTAAGAATTTTAAGTCACCTACTGGAAGTTTTTTTTATATTTATTTGCTATTTTCTTTATGTTGTTAAAAACAAAAAAAGTGGATTCATTTCCTAGCTCTTACAATTTTTACGTCACGTATAAGTATGTCTGTTTGTTCGTGGTCATTCGACTCTATTCATCGTACGTAGCTAAATGTATCTATCTAATAACTGTGTTGTTGTTCTTATTATCATGCCAGCAATGTAGTCGCGAATTAGACACAGCTTTTATAGCTTTACGGAGGTGGTTACTAAGCCGATAATTTTAGAAGAGCGATGAAAGGGCACGATTCTCTGGAAATAGCTCTCCATAGCAGGCGCCAAGAGCTCAACAGTTAATTGTGGCGCCCTAAAGTACGTTTATTTAACTTGCAAATAGAAGAACACACCAGACAAAACATCGTTTCAGGAATTTGTGCTGAGGGACTATAAATATTTGGCATACTCAAGCTCGAATCTTAGTTCAATTTAAATGTCTGACCCTTATAATTTTAATCAAACTATAGTACGTGGTACTGCAGTTAGAAGTATCGTCATTTTTATAACTTGATTCAGTGTCATTTTTTATTTTTAAATGTCATCCAGGTAATCGAAATTGAAGGCGGTTGTTTTTTTTTAAAGCACCTGTAATTTTAGGTTTAGTCACACGATGCGTTGCTATGTTGGCAGCACCGCGCCAAAATGATTGGCAGGTGAAATAACTGCAATATTGTGACGTTTATACCTCACGGATCGTTTGAAAATTGCTATTGATTATTATAAAAATTCGAACATATTTCATTGTAAGTAATGTGACTATTGTGTAGTAATAAATCTTTCTCTGTAGCAGTACTGTTGTACTGACAAACCAGGGGCCGTACCGTGAACGTGAACCGCTTATTGCGGGACCGAATCAGGCTCAGGCTTAGGCTCAGCTGCCGACGCTGCGCAACTGTGAGTTTTGTCGCCCCGCAATACGATTCGCGGTTGCGCAGCGTCACCGCAGTAAGCGTTCATGGTACGGCCTCTGGCCATCGACTACGATTTTTATCGTTAAATTATTTTAAGTAATCGTACAGTTTTTTTTCCTTTTTACTATTTATTGGCTTGCGTTTGACTGCAATCCCGTCTGATGTTAAACGAAGATGCAAATAAATAAACTTGACGAGTACATATTACTTCAGCTATATGGTTTTTTTTTAAAACGTAGCGCCGCCGGGGCGTCGCCGTTCCTACTCATGTGGCCCTGGTCTTTATTAATCCAATCACTAAACTAAGTACTATGTTATTGAGAAAACATCGTTTACGTCTCCAAGAACTATACCAAACGAAACCCGCAAGTGCTAGCCTACTTACCTATTTATGCAAGTTTGCACAGCCATATCCATCAATCAATGTCACAGATCGGTTAAGCAAATACAATATTATGCGATATTGCATTGGTGTATCTCGGTAAACTAACCGACCTGCGCACACAGAGAGCTATGCAATTGTACAGTCGGCAATACACAACACAGGCGTGTCGCATTCTAGGCCGCGATATTTGACACCTCGCAGTACTTCGTGCATCTGCATACCAGCTAGTATTTACGAAACCACTTACACGTTGCAGCAAAAGTAGCCACTAATTTACTGCAATTCAAGGTACATTGTAAATAGGCGGCAATAGGGCAGATTGAATAATTTTTTGACTCATTAAAAACTGGCCATAAATAGAGCTAAAAAACAAATTTGAAACTCCTCCTAAAATCGAGCATTTTCATTTCGCACTAGACATTATGAGACACTGTATAATATGACTTGTAGTAATATTTTTGTAGTGGTCGGACTCTACTGCAGAGTCCGCCTGGGGAAGTACCACACCTTTGCCAGTTATTCCACGCCAAGCAGTAGTGTGCAAGCATTACTGTGTTCCGGTTTGAAGGGCAATGTTACCAGAGAAATTACTGGGTAAGAAGAGAATTTAACATCTAATATCTCAGGGTGACGAGCGCAGTGCAGTGCGGCGGAGTGAACTTGCGAACACAATTCTGGCACTGCTACTGTTAGTGGCAGGCGTGGCGCTTACCACTAGGAGAACGTCTTGCTCGTCACATGATAGTATAAAAAAAAGACGTAAAGCTCTCCGCCCGCCATACAAATTGTATACATACTATTATAACCCTCGCTTTACTAGATAGATAGAGATAAAGCATCCCGTCAATCCCAAAATTTTTACCGGTTTTATTTCAAGGTTTTAAAGTCGATTCAAATAAAATACAAAATTTCTCTAATAAACTTTTATTTAAATTATTTCCTTAAAGGCTTGGTGATCCAAGCCTGTTTTGTTGATTACTCTACTTTCTAGTCTGTGGCTCACATTTTTTTTTAAATAAATTGCAATTGAATGTTTATTATACGCTGAATGTTTTAGAGACGGTGTGGTTAAATAGAGAGAGAGAGAGAAAGAGAGAGAGAGAGAGAGAGATAGAGAGAGTTAGAAAGAGAGAGAGAGAGAGAGAAAAAGAGAGAGAGAGAGAGCTGAATCCTTTAAGGTATGTTATAAGTCAATTATCAAGTCTGAGTAATCCCGTATAAATTTAAACAAAATACGTCAAGTCTGTAATGGAACTTGAAGCTACCGAGACACCGTTTGGAAGTTGATGATACACTTGTTGTTGATTATATATAAGGCATCTACCCGTAGTATTTAATCATACTTGAGTTAGATGCCTCCCTTCATCTGAAACGTACATTTTGATAGATTTTTTAATAAAATCTTACCTACTTAATTTCCGTTCGCTTCCGAAAAGGGCGCTGTTTCAGTGTTCATAATGTTTTCTATCATATACCTACCTACATAGGTACTTCATACCGTTCGTAGTAGCGCTCGTGGCGTAGCTTGTCTAGGTGATTCTGAACGATCACCGAAGTTAAGCAACGGACGGTCCGGTCAGTCTTCGGATGGGTGACCGTGAGTGGCATTTATTTCTGAGCGCTACCGTGGGTCGAATGACACGTTAAATTGTCGGTCCCGGTTGTTTGTTCTTGTTTATATAACAACAACCGTCAGCCATGTCAGAGGCCCTCGGGCGGCACATTAACTCTGATACTAGGGCTGGCCACTCATCCTATACGAACTTACTTACTTACCGTTTGTAGTTTCTGTGCTAGGGCTACTGCTCTTTATAAGTACTTACATAGGACATTTAAATACATTCCAAGAATCGATATCATATGACAAAGGCCACATAGTTACCAGTAGCCACCGCATCCACCTGCATATTGACAAGTGACAAACAGCTGACCGCACGACTCGACTGTACTTACCTGCACAATTAATGGGTAAATTAATATCTGTCCGGTTGTTGAGGTATTAGGTCGATGTATTTATTGAAAGAAGGTTCCTACAATATGTATAGTTTAGTAATATGCGTTCGTAAAAAAGTTCAGCCGTTAGCAGTTAGTGGTAGGTTTTTTTTCAACTGACGAGACGAGCAAGACGTTCGCCTGGTGGTAAGCGTTACGCCTGCCACTAACAGTAGCAGTGCCAGAATTGTGAACTTGCAAACACAATCCCACGCCGCACCGCACTGCGCTCGTCACCCTGAGTTATTAGATGTTAAATCTCTTCTTACCCAGTAATTTATCTGGTAACATTGCCCTTCAAACCGGAACACAGTAATGCTTGCACACTACTGCTTGGCGGTTGAATATTGGGCAAAGGTGTGGTACTTCCCCAGGCGGACTCTGCGATAGAGTTCTACCACTACAAAAGCACTTAAAATAATGCCGAGCAAATTTGTAATCCCCACCGCCCCTTTTTCAAATAACTTTCCATTCAACATTCCACCCTCCCTTTCCCCTCCTTAAATCATCCCTGTCAAAAAATATTTGAAAACAGCATTTTTTTTTATATGAATTATCCAAATCCATATTTTCGCGGGACTATAAGTCTAAAAATAAAGAGCTTTCATACAAAAGTTTCCCCCCTTTTCGCCCCCTTTAGGGGTCGAATTTCGAAAAATCCTTTCTTAGTACACCCCTACGTATCAAGACGAATACACCCTCCAAATTTCAAGTCTGTACGACTAGCGGTTTAGGCTGTGCGTTGCCTGTCAGTCATTAAATTGAGAAATTAATTTTAGATTTTCATTAATTTCTCACAGCCGACTCACGCGCTAAGACTTTGGGCAGCTCTGTATAATATCATCTAGCTATGGTAATATTCTAAGGCCTAACTTATTTATCTGCAAATTAACCCTTAAGTCTAGCTCAAGATCTATACGTGAGATAGGTACACGTTGAAATCAGCCAAGGAAAGTTCCTGCGCACGCCACATGGTTCCCGGAAGCGAAGTCACGGGTTGACACGAGTTGACTCCGTGACCCCATAATGCAGCATTGTATCGGGCAGGAGCAAATTGAACTAAGCGGCAGCTTCTGTCGCACTTAATCTTCAGTAATTGTCACAGTTAGAATCTGGCTGCAATTGTTAGTAATTACTTATAGCTCTATGCTGTCTTTTGATTAAGTGAGAGAGAGAGAGAGCTAGATCCCCCCAAGATGCTGTCAGTGGGCATGCATATGCCTATCTAGAGATGGATGTTACTATGTAGTATGAGAATGAGTATATACGATAAAATTACAAGAAGAATGAAATAATACGCTTTTAAAAAAAATATACAACCGACTTCAACTTCGAATACCTGGATACCTGTTTTTTTTAGTAATTTTGATTTATAAACCAAACTACTAAATCGATTTCGATAAAATTTATATGGGACTTCCCCTGAAGTATCACCTACCAAACAAAAATAGAATCATCAAAATCAATTCATAATGGGCGGAGTAATCACGTAACATAAATACAAAAAAAAAAACATAAAGTCGAATTGAGAACCTTCTTTTTTGAAGTCGTTTGAAAATTACAAAGAAGAATGAAATAATACGCTTTAAAAATAACAACCGACTTCAAATTCGAATACCTGGATGAAATCTTCATTTTTTTAGTAATTTTGATTTATAAACCAAACTACTAAATCGATTTTATAAAATTTATATGGGACTTCCCCTGAAGTATCACCTACCAAACAAAAAGAGAATCATCAAAATCAATTCATAATGGGCGGAGTAATCACGTAACATGGACCTGGGTATGTCCTTAAACTGCAACCAGACCCACCGGAGGACGGGCAGCAGCGTCCTCTTGGTTAACAACGGTGGTGAGCATTCTGCCGCCTGCCAAGCGTGGGGATTATGGCAACACCCCTCTATTAAGGGGGAGGCCTACGTCCAGCAATGGACGTTTTATGTCTGACGACGACGAATCACGTAACATAAATACAAAAAAAAAACATCGAATTGAGAACCTCCTTTTTTGAGGTCGGTTGAAAATATCGTGAATTCATATACCTGTTTTCTATCAGACGCTTTTCTGATGGTATGAGATAACACCAGTCGAAGAATATTGCATTTCATTTTAGTCTTTGCAGATTCAGCTGGTCCCTACAGGTAGCACAAGCCGAAATTTTACAAATTTAGCTCTCTGATTTCTGCAGAGACTGGCTTTTGCCTTTTCGATTAAAACAGTTGTTGTCTTGGAGCAAAGTCCGCATGAAACAACATCTGACAAACATGAATAAAAAACATTGGTGATGAAAAAATAAATAAAGGTCAATGTATAAGTAAATTTTAGTTCGACAATTATAAAATCCATTGACACTCATCGAATTCTTAGAATATTATGTATAAAATAAATTTTAGCCGAACTCTATATACGTTTTGTTTATACACATAGGTCACAGGAATAAAGAATACTGAATAAAACGCATGGGTAAATATTTACTAAAACTTTGAATGAAGCCAATCTGACAATGAGTGATTACCAATATTTCAGGTAGAGTAGAGCTAAATGTCGAAATCAGGTTAGTGTTTAGAATATAACCCAACACATACTAAATGCTCCATTATGTTTGATAAAGTACCTACACGGATTTATGTACTGCTAAATTCTAGTAACCATAATATATAACGTTTAAGTCTGGAACGGATCAATGAAACTTAATGTAAACATTATAATTTACTCCAGAGATTACCTATATCTTGCCTTCAAACGTCTAAAAGCATTTTGATCGGGGCTTACAACTACAAGTCAGCCGCCCGCGTGGATTTGAACCGCATTTTAATACTTTCCCACAGACTTTCTTTACACAGAATAGAAAAAAAAACTGCAGTGCCTTTAAAATGGTCTGCCCGCGAATAGCGTCTGAATATCCAGGGTTACGTCAAACGGCAGTACCTACGGCGAAAGGACATCGATTGTAATCATTGAAGCAGACTAGCAGATTTATAATTCTTCACTCATGCCTGAGGAAAAGGTTCTATAAAGACTAGACATACAGACGCAAAACGAAGTTATCCTATGAGGGTTATTTTAAGGTAAGGAACCCTAATAAGCAGTTTTATACTTAGTTTTTTCGCAAAGGGGATACAGAATTGCGAACATAGGTAATAACATAGTTTCTTAGAGTAATTTATCTATTCTTATTGGAATACCTAGTATGTGAACATCAAATTACGCGCGTGTATTACCGCATATTGTTAACAATTAATCATTAGCAACAGCACTATCTATGTACCGGTGGTTAGACAAACATGCAGTGTGTACAAACAGGCCAGAGTTGGAGCCAGAGTTACGCAACTAGATTGATGGCTCCAATACAATCCAGCCATCGCGGATCAATAGCAAGTCGATCTAATCGAAGGATAGAGTCAATCTTAGCTGAACCTCAGTAGGGCTGCCAAGGCACACAAAGATAAACAAGCAAACTCTTCGCGACCAATATTTACTGTGAGAAATTATTTTTGACATTTTGCCAAGACTCATATACTACAAAATCACTCAATCGCTTTCAAAATTGGCATAGGTATTTAGATTTTATAGCAAGTTTATTTAACTTATATTGTGAATAAGATTTGACAATCAATAACAGTACATGTTCAAGATGATAATTTTCCAGAAACTGTGTGTTATTAAGCAACAAGAATCAATATACCTAAGCAGCAGGCCTAACATGCGCACCGCGAGAAAATTTTCTCGATTCTACAAAACAGGACAAGGCTACGAAGCTGTATAAGTTTGTCTCGTTTTCGCACGACATAAAGACACGACAAAATTTTCTCGCGGTGCGCATGTTAGCCCTGCTGGTTTGAATTTATTTAGACATCAAGGTTTCACACATCATAGTTAGATAATTATCATTCATCCAGAATTAGAAGCGCCCTGCTATTTCCACCCTCTAGCACAGTGGTTCTTAACCGGTGGTCCCCACGAAGCGGAAGTGGTCCACGAAGCCATCGATAAAAAAAAAGCATAGAGTCGACACAAACAACGCGTGGTGCGAGTTGCGCTACGAGTGAAGTAGCGGACAGAGCCGTCGTCGCCGCTTTGAACAGTTGTTTGCATGTTTTATATATAGATAGAACAATCCTTTATTACAACAATCATTTACTGTATATACCTCCAAGCAGTACAGGAAAACCATGGCAAGACAAAAAATATTGCAAATGGACTCTCATCACTAAAAGTTTAAGAACCACTGCTCTAGCAATGTTTGAGATATAAAGCATTACCCATACATCTCTCCGATGCATAATCTATATATAATCCTTACCAAAAAATACGTCTATACGTTGCTGTGTGAAAGGAGTATAGCAAACCAACAAAAATACTAACACATTCATAACAATCTTAGTTAGGAAGTAAGAACTGGGATAGATATGAATAGGGCGCAAATTCAAGTGTCAACGCTGCTGCGCGAACAGCCCTAACAAGACATGTAAGCAAAAGCAATTGTATAAATTGAGCAAAGTCGCTGGCGGCGTCCAATGGTCCGTGAAATGGTCGTCTGATATAGCGTTCTTGACTTATTCTATCCGTTACTTGATTCGATCTCTGAAAGAAACCGTAATAGATACCGGTGGATGTATTGAGAATCACTTAAGTGTAAAGCCATTCGAGAGGCTCATTGTGAAAGGTGAGCCGCTGAATGCCTCTGAATGCCTCTTACATTTGGCAATCTTAATGACGAAGAGTTGATCGAGTGGATCATTTATTCGGTTTGTAAAGATCTAAATTGATATTGTATCAACGTTACCTACCTGCGTGGAAATTAGGTAACTTAGAAATATAATAAAGCGAGTAGAAGAAAATAATAAGATTTCTATCTATACTTACATGCTCTCTATTTTCTTCTCCTCAAAACATAGTAATACCTATTATTAAAAAAAAGTGTGTAGTAGTTTAGTAATTTTATTGTATTTCCATCCAATTCCATAACTGGGCTGATATGGAGATATTTAGCAAGTCGCTTATACGTTATAACCCAATTTTTATCCCGACAAAATAAATGGTCAGTTCCTATAGAATAGCGGGAAAAACAGCGGGATAGAGCTCAGTAATGCAACATAAACTAAAATATTATAGTGCCTTACCTATACCAAAGAATAAATAATACTACGACTCTATACACTAGAATAGTATTATTTTATCTGTGCCGTACCTATACTTACCAAAGTTATCAAAGCTATCGCTTCCGTCAGTTTACTACGAAACTTTCAAGAATTATGCAATTTGAATGCCTACTGTCGTAGTATAAAACACTGTGACGGTTCTGACCCGTCTTTAATTCACGGAGTCCTACCTATAAATTAAACCTAACTAATGCCTTCAAACGGACTGTATTAGTTCCAAAATAATCTACGAAAAATAATATAAATACACGCGCGTAATGAAATTATATGCTATACGTACGCACCTCTAGCTATACAGATATTTTAAAAGAGCTAGAATAGTGCAACAAGGCACAAAGGGGCACCGCGCGATGTGCGACTCTTTGGCGGCGGCAGCGAGCGGAGATCAACCAACTTGCCGCCACATTATAAAAGCCCCGCGGCGAGCTCAATAGACATTCAGCGACGAACTGTGAAGGCAGCTCCACGTCCGTTTGCTCCGCCGTACCTCCTCGATCAGCTCTCGCGTAATTTTTAATTACTTTCTTATAATAAAGGGCATCTTTGCCTAACTCTACTCAGTTAAATGAATTATTTACTGACTAGAAAATACTTAGGTACGTTTAAATAGTGAACCAGTGTTCATAGCGGTTTAATATTTGTGATAATCCGTATCGATTGTTACATAAAGCTGGTCTTGGAGATATGTGCGGATTGTGTTATTTGAGTCTTATTATCTTGTGTAGGTCAATTTCGGAGACCATGTTTACCTTTTGTTCGTCATCGTAAATTTAAATTAACTAAAGTGAATTTTAATCAAATGTTTGTGGTGTAAAATTTGATTGTAAATGCAGTTGTTCGCGAGTTAAAATCACGCGTTTTAAAATAACGTCGCACTACTTTTTTCTCTCTCAAACATAGCCGACGCCCATTTAAGCGCACGTACCTAAACACCTGTGTGTGGTATTCAAAACCGACGTATTAAAGTTGCTGTTGGTGTCAGAGTAAAGTTATTGGGCGAGATGGCAGAGCTAAGTAGTGTGTGTAACTCGATTTTATTAGGTGTATTAATGAGGGAAACAAAAAAAAAACAAAACAGTGATTTCGTCGATTTGTGTATTGAAGAATGAATTGAAGAATTGTTTTGTGTTCACTCCTGGCCTGATCGTATATGTCCCAGTACCTTCGGGTAGCCTATCTGGCGTTGCGATTCTCGTTTGGATGGATACAAAATAAATTCATAAAATAAATTTAATAATTTAATTATACGCGAGGGGTGGAAGCTTAGAAATATGGTCTCTGCTGTTATAAGAACAATAGTTCCAAAGTAACTAGTTCTGGCCTCATTTACCTTGTAGGTACATGTGGTTTTTAGTTGGGAAATAGTTAGGCCATATGCTTGAGACAGTATGTGGAAGGTTATGTCCGCGCTTATACAACTAAGCGTGGTCTACCCTTTTTGGTCTCCTCGTGTGGTGTTCTTCCTTCCTTTGGCCTTGGGACAAACAACCCGGAGCTGCGGGTTGGCTTGTCACGCCATAATTGCACCAAGTTATCTGGAATTAAGAGCGGTACGCGAAGCCGGGCGCGAATAGTAAAATACCTACAGATGCTGGGCGAATAGCAGCTGTCGTTATTTGTAGGGTGCTAGGGGCTCTTAGGCTTGGAGCTCGCCACTCAAACTTATAGGATCGTTTAGCGGCAAGGACAGTGAAAGTGCTTTGATCTGCCTGGAAGGTGGGAACCAACCGGTGAGATTCATATCTCGGGGTAGTGGGAAACTTATGTAGACTAGGGCGTCATTCAAGGTGTAGGTCATAGCAGGTAGAATGCCAGGTACACTTTTATCTTTACAGGAATATTACACACCCACCCCATTCACACATTTACACTACCCAAATTCTTCTAGAATCTGGACATTCACCAGTGGTGTCGTAATGCACTGCGAAACTCTAGAAAACCCCTCTATAAGTCGCAAGTAGGTAGGTAACGCGTTTTAAAATTGGTTTAGGTTGATTAGGTCTTCTATTACATAGGAAGGTACTCCAAATCGTAGGGAACCTAGGATTAGTAGGCAAGTAGGCCGGCCGACTCAAAATCTTAAGGCGTTCCACATAGGTACCTACCTATTTACGTAATTCAAACAACTAAACCGCGAACGTTTGTTTCCGTCGGGAAAATAATTTATGTATCAACACGCGAATAAATAAATAGGCGTTGTTCAAAATATTCACTCAAGTAAATTCAATATGTTTGCTTACTGAGTCTAACATTGTTATCCAAGGAATATAAATTCTGTACTAAATTACTGGCGAGAGAAGTCAATTTGTCACTTCAAGATTTAAGTCAAAACGATGGACTTTCTATCTATTTGTAACCTATAATAATCTAGACTCCATAGCTGGATCTAGGGCTCGGCAATTGATTGACTGAATTATGTGCAAGTTGAACCGAAAGTGTTCGGGTTACCCTTAAGTCTTAGAAAAGAGGAGAGGCGCCCATACTATGTCACTAATTGAGCGGATCACTGTCTGGTCTGAGATCTGGTCCATATCCGTAATACATAAACATACCTATTTTCTTTATGGAAGAAAGTCTTATCTAACTGGCGATTTGAAGTATAATAATACTTAAGTAATTACACTAAAATGTGTTAGACTTGGTTACCAAACCTAGATGCACCAGTAAGCACGGAATCACGCGAACAGATAGGCTACTAAAATAAAGCCGTTCAAACTATTCACAAAAGTGGATTCGTTATGTTGGCTAGCTAGGTCCAACATGATTAATTAACGAAATCTAATTTTCACGCCAAATTGTTGACAAAAGAAGTCAAGTTACCTATATCTTCAAGTTATGGTCATTATGAGGGAACTTCTCTCTCTATTCATAATCGAATATCAACTGGGTACCATAAAAGGGTCCCGTGATAGCAATCTATCTACTTATACATGAACGAGCCGAAAGTGTTCGGGTTACCCTTGATTCTTACAAAAGAGGAGAGGCGCCCATTCCGTGTCACGTTAGTAAATTGCTAGCTAATTCATATTTATCATCTTGAAAGGAAGTTCCATCAAGACCGTCAATTTGAGGTTATAACGTAAAAGTTATACATATATAATACACACATAATTGTGTTGGACTTGCTAGACAAGCGGGATTCGGCGGAGATTATAATAATAACTACTCTTGCAAAACTATAGCAATGTTACATTAGGGTTAATCAGGTTTACGCGGTTATTGCGGTTACTTTAATGTACTGATTATTATTATCATTGATTACTTATTATACTTGCTATTTCAGGTCGGACAATAATAGGCAGGGCGACGCTGGAGTTCAGCAGGAGAGACCTCGATCGAAAGATCTTGGAGACTCTCATTTAAACCAAAGATTGATGTATGAAAGAGAAGATCCTTAGTTATTTCAATAACTATAAGGATAAGGTTTTTGAAAGATTTTTAATGAACGGCTTCCCTTGAATGGTTTTACCAACTGACAATGACACACAGATAGACTTGCTAAAAGATTAAGTCCTCTTGTCCCTTTCCACAGGTAAAATGATCCATGATCATTGTCCCATTTTTATGTACACCTTATGTGGAGGATTGGTGCCCAAGTCAAAGGAAGAACCAAACTGGAAGACGCGACTGGAGGGGCGTCTTTCCTTAGCCACAAATGTATTATTAGCATAATTAATCAGCTAATTGAACTCATCACTATTCAAATTGACTAGTCATTTTATGAAATTTCAATCTCACAATAGTTTTCCCTACTTTTATTAAAACTACGTCTTTCCTTAGCCACAAATGTATTATTCAATTAGCATAATTAATCAGCTAATTGAACTCATCACTATTCAAATTGACTAGTCATTTTATGAAGTTTCAATCTCACAATAGTTTTCCCTATTTTTATTAAAACTACGTTTTTCCTTAGCCACAAATGTATTATTAGCATAATTAATCAGCTAATTGAACTCATCACTATTCAAATTGACTAGTCATTTTATGAAGTTTCAATCTCACAATAGTTTCCCTACGTTTATAAAAACTACGTCTTTCCTTAGCCACAAATATATTATTAGCATAATTAGTCAGCTAACTCAAATCATCACTATTCAAATTTACTAGTAATTTTATGAAGTTTCAACCTCACAATAGTTTCCCTACATTTATTATAACTTCTAGCTATTATGTAGATCGTAGGTATGTAAAAAGATATCTACGTAGGTTGATATCAATCTATAGCATCATAATATCATGCAGGTGTTGGTAACAGTATGAATGAAATTATAAACCGTAAGAGCGCCTATTACAATTCTAATACAGTCGAAATTCTAATACTAAACTTACTAGCTTAAAAGGTAGATGTGTTCGGTAAATAAGTTACGGGCTATTCATATTTTGATAGTAATATTAAGGACGAAAGTGTATACTGTAGACGCGCTTACCATTATTCCATCGTGTGAAATACTATATTATAAGTGAATTAACATCCACAAACGGTTTAACGCCTTATTATTCTACGATAGCAATATTAGGTTTATCTTGATACATTTTGATACCGGTTTTATCTATTGACATCCTTTACTTCGGTTTAAGTAGGTCGCGAAGCTAAGATAGGCATGTAAAAGTATATAGTAGGTACGTACTCATCCCAAATCACTAAAACTTAGGGTTTTCACGGATCACAGCGTAGAGTCCTAGCTTAGACGATCACTTGGCCATATCAAATCATAGGTATAAATAAAAAGACACGTCGTACGGTAGGCAATTAACAAGTCGGAGTAACCTTACACCCGGTATAGAACATACGATTAGGTAGCTAAGCACTCAGCTGAACATTCATTAGGCATTAGGCGTCGTTATAATTAAAACAGATCATTAGTAATTTAAAACAAAATAAAATAATAATAAAAATTAAAAAATATTAAGGGGGGGGTGTTACAATATGGGTGCCGTGTGACCAGGATGATGAATCTTTACTTTTAAGTAGGTTTGTGGTTTTATTTTGCGATAACTTGGGTTTCTCTAGTATTACACACCTTAAATTCATATTCGACTCTTTCGCACGGGAAAACAGACAAGTTATATAGCTAGATACTTTTACTACAATTTGACACATTCAATTCGTTTCACATAGACATCACACACAAATAGTTTACCTACACACACTTAGGACGTTAGTACTTATAATATACCTACTATGACAGTTACACTTAAGAACTCAAAAGATTACAACTGCTTTCAAGGGTCTTTCTACACTTCTTTCATGTAATAACACACTAGTTTACATTCGGAAACTAATAGAGCTGCGAACTTTTCGTTAGCATACAATAAAATATTCAATATAACATTTTAGTAGGAAGGTAATAATAATCACGCAAACAAACATTGATAAAATAAAAACTGCGTTATTATCGAGGGGTTTTAGGTATAATATTGATCGGCATGTTTCTAATTAAAAAGTACAAAGCTAGTTTTAGGTCATCGTAATCGTCATCGTACTCCCCTGGCTTTTCTGATGGGAGTAGACTTGAGCAAAACCAAAGCGTAAGATTGTGCTATTAGAAACTTAGTAGGAGATTAGCGTCAAATCAATAAATTCGTAGATTAAAGTAACTATGATATTCAAGCTATAGGTAGATTATTATGCGAACTATCATCTCCATACCGTAAGTTGTCTGTAGGAGGTCGTTCTTAGCAATAGAATAGCGAGTTGTTAGTTTACTAAAGTCTTTTTCTTAATACTTAAATACTTAGTTGCGGTGTAAACGTTATTTATGTATCATCTGGGCGTAAGAATAGTTACCCAAACAGTAGCAATGTAAAGATCATTTCATCACACCTCACTATACGCTAATATTTATCTAAACACGATGACAAACTGTAAAACAATATAATACTTAGATTTCAAAATAGCAGTATACGGAGCGGAGCGCCTGTCGTAAACATAACATCAAAGAAAACATGATAAGGGAAAAATTAGCACGGTTATAATAAGTTTGTCTATTTATACCTCATGTTAAATTGGGAATTTAGGGTAGTCATTTTACTAATATTAAACACATAAGTATCACTCTCAATAAAATAAGTTATTTTAAATAATTAGTCAAATTAAATGACAGTGTCAGTTAACTTCATTAAATTTAATGATATTTTATAATACATAGAAAATCTAGACATTTAGCAGGCATTAGTTACGTCACATGAATGTTTTTCTGGGACCGGAATCAAACCCACGCACTACGGCTCTAGGGCGGACATGTTACTCATTAGGCTAAGGCAGTCAATGTTTATTGTAATCCATCTTTGGTTAATATGTACTTCTATGGGTGACTAGATTCTTCGACAGATGGTAGATGGGCTAGTACTTATCATAATGATGTGTAGTAAACTAAACTAGGAGAGTATGTTAGTATAATAATGTTATAATGGTAGTAGGTTCCGGGTTAGTGTCCAAAAGGTCTAGCTTTTTGGACACAATTTGCTGCCGTCTGAAATGGAAACGCGTGATTTGGGATGCTAATAATAGATATAGGTAGTACGAGTCGTTCAATCTACTTATTTTAAAGTCACTCTTAATAATAGATTAATCGAAAGTAACGGATTAGTTCGGTATTGTTAGAACGTATTAGAATCAAACTCGTCAAGATAGGCAAATACTAAAAGGTACTCAAAAGTTCAATAGGCCGGGGGTCGGTTAAAGATCAGATTATTTTGAATTGTAGGACGTACAAAATAAAATAAAAATAACATTCACAATCAAACATAGAACCTCCTCCTTTTGAAGTCGGTTAAAATTAATGTCTTTACGCTATAGCTTCACTCGGTAATAAAAATAATATAAGTTATGAAAGCGGAGTAAGTATTCTAGGTTGTTTGTTGGTTTCATATTTTACGTTAATTACGATTAATCAGTTGGATAGTTCGCGTAAAAACTAAAGTAGGTATAGAACACACCTTCGGACAGTAATAGTTAAAGATTGGCGAAAACAAGCTTTATCTACGTGCATATAAAGTAGGAAACGAAAAATAAACTAGGCAGGACGCGGTTGCCACAATTACTGATACCTATTCTGTGGCAACGTACTCTATTGCAGCGGCGGCGCGGGAGATTGTTATGAACATAAAAATGCGTGAAATATAAAATCGGATTATAAATACTCAGATATTTCTGAAAGCTCAATAAATAAATAGAATGTTTTGTTATTAGAGTATACAGTGAAAAGTAATGTCACAGAACAAAGTCTAATAATAGGTATACCAAAAATCAAAACTCGGGATTAAATTAAGATTTTCCTTTTATATAAATCTTAGTACTAAAGCAAGCACAGTACAGCGGGTACAAAACAAGGTCTTATAAGTGTAGTATCATCATCATCATAAACTTTTAATTATTTTGCTAGTTGAGGCTTAGAACGTTCCATTCACTTGACGGTGTCGAGGAAAATAATAATAATAATTACATTTACAGTAGGGCGGTTAGTTAAATTGGGAATGTGTGTATGTACTTACTTAGACTAAAATCTTAATTGCAAACTTTCTAGAAAAAAAAAGGAATGAAACAAACAATATTATAGTAATGATGGGAAAACGGGGTTTTGTTACGGTATTGTACCTACAACATAGTTGAACTGAAATAATTTTATAATTGGCGGTAAATAAGTAAAATAAAATATTATAATGAAACATAAAATTTATAGGTTACGGTTGCTTGTCGCTTGGTTGTACTTATATAATGTATGTGTATACAGGGTTAATTCTAATCAGGGTTAGTCCATTCTCTTAAGGGCATTAACTGTATAAAAAAAAAAACAACGCGCACGATGGAATAAAGGAAGGGAGCGAAAAAGTAGAAAAAAATAACACAAATTATTAAATTAGTAGGAATATAAAAATAAAAATTGGTAAGGTATGTTTTGAAGGTAAGGTAATGTAACCATACTTTAGTATGGTGAGGTAAAGGTAAGGTACAACAAGGTAAGTAAGAGGTGAGTATTGTACTGTAGTTTAGACTTCTATTTTCGTAATAAAGTTTTTTACTTTCGGTGTGCATGTATTTACCCAACTGAAACGATATAATAGGAAGTTACTTCTGTGAATTGTAATACTTTTAATTGTAGCTTAATATTATAATTAATTACGTACAATTAAATAATAATATCAGCGGATTTAGAATCAAATGGTCGTAAGTTCGAATCTCGGTCGACAATTAAAATTGTTTTGGTGATTTATGCACAACTAGGTACGCTTGAAAGATAACAGTGTGCATAATGACGAATAATAATAAAACAAAAGGAAACTTAAATAAATTGTGGGTCGTATTTTGCTAGTCATTGAAATAATTATAGTCTGGGGGTCGAATAATTTGAATATTAACTAAATGAATAAAGATTGTAATAAATAAAAATAAAAATAAAATTCTTTTGGGTTTATTAAAAAAAAAAAAAAAAACATTCGTTTGAAGGTATAGTTTGAGTACAAAAAATTATATATTATATCAGCCATTACGTGAATTAGAGCGGGTTTTCAAATAGTAGGGATGTAAATTATATACAGGGTGTAAGGGGAATGTGCAAAATTTATTCGTTTCCCTTCTGGAAGATAGTGTTATGTCGTAAGTTGGCGTGCAGGCAGCGTAAACATGCTCTGAAAGAGAATGTTCTACAAAATTAGATTAGGGCTTCTTCATAGTTTAAATGAGTGATGAATGTGAGGTGTATGTAGTATATGTGTTAGAGCTAGGGACACTCTAATAGGAAGGGACTTAGGACGATAATACTATTGGAATTGGAAGCGGTTTGTCGGTCTCGGAGGGTTGACTCGGGGGGGGATCACTTATCAAATTGAACTTTATGAAGGAGATTTGGTGTTAGGTTAGGCCAGAAGGCTATTCATCAACATACGTTGATTTCATAAAGATCTTGTACTCTACAGGGTATGAAGACTTGAACTGGTACACTCCACATTCTCCAATTGAAAATAATTAGATTATAATTTTCGTCTCTTAGGGGAATGTAGAAACTATACGGTATCTACTCCATTTTGCCTTTGGGGTCCCTAGAATTTGGAAGGGGTGCATCGGGGACTAGATGGTAAATTCTTGGAATTAAGGTTTGGCATTAGATGTCGATGCGCTACTATTAGGGTTGATCTGACTCACAACCAGGTTCCTTAGCAGAGGTTGGTGGCTCCTGTGAAAGGAGAATTTACTTTATGGTCGATATGTTATCAAACTTCGAGATTGAGGTTTTATGACGATTATTTTCAGTTGGTTTAAAAACACATTATTTCATATTGTGATAGAATAAAAAAAATATATTACACTTACATTATTCCACGCATAGATAGTTGAAACTCTGATACTGACAAATTTTAATTTTGCACTTTGCATTCTCAGATTTTAATTTTCTTTGAAATTAATTTAGTTTATTAGATTTACTTTTAGATTTTATTGGGTTTATCATTGAATCTTCCGTGAATTAAATTAAGATATTGATATTGGGAAAATTTACTCCGATTAGGACTATCATCTTTGTAAATTTTGGGGGTCGCTGTGACGGTTCTGACCCGTCTTTAATTCACGGAGTCCTACCTATAAATTAAACCTAACTAATGCCTTCAAACGGACTGTATTAGTTCCAAAATAATCTACGAAAAATAATATAAATACACGCGCGTAATGAAATTATATGCTATACGTACGCACCTCTAGCTATACAGATATTTTAAAAGAGCTAGAATAGTGCAACAAGGCACAAAGGGGCACCGCGCGATGTGCGACTCTTTGGCGGCGGCAGCGAGCGGAGATCAACCAACTTGCCGCCACATTATAAAAGCCCCGCGGCGATCTCAATAGACATTCAGCGACGAACTGTGAAGGCAGCTCCACGTCCGTTTGCTCCGCCGTACCTCCTCGATCAGCTCTCGCGTAATTTTTAATTACTTTCTTATAATAAAGGGCATCTTTGCCTAACTCTACTCAGTTAAATGAATTATTTACTGACTAGAAAATACTTAGGTACGTTTAAATAGTGAACCAGTGTTCATAGCGGTTTAATATTTGTGATAATCCGTATCGATTGTTACATAAAGCTGGTCTTGGAGATATGTGCGGATTGTGTTATTTGAGTCTTATTATCTTGTGTAGGTCAATTTCGGAGACCATGTTTACCTTTTGTTCGTCATCGTAAATTTAAATTAACTAAAGTGAATTTTAATCAAATGTTTGTGGTGTAAAATTTGATTGTAAATGCAGTTGTTCGCGAGTTAAAATCACGCGGTTTAAAATAACGTCGCACTACTTTTTTCTCTCTCAAACATAGCCGACGCCCATTTAAGCGCACGTACCTAAACACCTGTGTGTGGTATTCAAAACCGACGTATTAAAGTTGCTGTTGGTGTCAGAGTAAAGTTATTGGGCGAGATGGCAGAGCTAAGTAGTGTGTGTAACTCGATTTTATTAGGTGTATTAATGAGGGAAACAAAAAAAAAACAAAACAGTGATTTCGTCGATTTGTGTATTGAAGAATGAATTGAAGAATTGTTTTGTGTTCACTCCTGGCCTGATCGTATATGTCCCAGTACCTTCGGGTAGCCTATCTGGCGTTGCGATTCTCGTTTGGATGGATACAAAATAAATTCATAAAATAAATTTAATAATTTAATTATACGGGAGGGGTGGAAGCTTAGAAATATGGTCTCTGCTGTTATAAGAACAATAGTTCCAAAGTAACTAGTTCTGGCCTCATTTACCTTGTAGGTACATGTGGTTTTTAGTTGGGAAATAGTTAGGCCATATGCTTGAGACAGTATGTGGAAGGTTATGTCCGCGCTTATACAACTAAGCGTGGTCTACCCTTTTTGGTCTCCTCGTGTGGTGTTCTTCCTTCCTTTGGCCTTGGGACAAACAACCCGGAGCTGCGGGTTGGCTTGTCACGCCATAATTGCACCAAGTTATCTGGAATTAAGAGCGGTACGCGAAGCCGGGCGCGAATAGTAAAATACCTACAGATGCTGGGCGAATAGCAGCTGTCGTTATTTGTAGGGTGCTAGGGGCTCTTAGGCTTGGAGCTCGCCACTCAAACTTATAGGATCGTTTAGCGGCAAGGACAGTGAAAGTGCTTTGATCTGCCTGGAAGGTGGGAACCAACCGGTGAGATTCATATCTCGGGGTAGTGGGAAACTTATGTAGACTAGGGCGTCATTCAAGGTGTAGGTCATAGCAGGTAGAATGCCAGGTACACTTTTATCTTTACAGGAATATTACACACCCACCCCATTCACACATTTACACTACCCAAATTCTTCTAGAATCTGGACATTCACCAGTGGTGTCGTAATGCACTGCGAAACTCTAGAAAACCCCTCTATAAGTCGCAAGTAGGTAGGTAACGCGTTTTAAAATTGGTTTAGGTTGATTAGGTCTTCTATTACATAGGAAGGTACTCCAAATCGTAGGGAACCTAGGATTAGTAGGCAAGTAGGCCGGCCGACTCAAAATCTTAAGGCGTTCCACATAGGTACCTACCTATTTACGTAATTCAAACAACTAAACCGCGAACGTTTGTTTCCGTCGGGAAAATATTTTCTGTACCTATCAACACGCGAATAAATAAATAGGCGTTGTTCAAAATATTCACTAAAGTAAATTCAATATGTTTGCTTACTGAGTCTAACATTGTTATCCAAGGAATATAAATTCTGTACTAAATTACTGGCGAGAGAAGTCAATTTGTCACTTCAAGATTTAAGTCAAAACGATGGACTTTCTATCTATTTGTAACCTATAATAATCTAGACTCCATAGCTGGATCTAGGGCTCGGCAATTGATTGACTGAATTATGTGCAAGTTGAACCGAAAGTGTTCGGGTTACCCTTAAGTCTTAGAAAAGAGGAGAGGCGCCCATACTATGTCACTAATTGAGCGGATCACTGTCTGGTCTGAGATCTGGTCCATATCCGTAATACATAAACATACCTATTTTCTTTATGGAAGAAAGTCTTATCTAACTGGCGATTTGAAGTATAATAATACTTAAGTAATTACACTAAAATGTGTTAGACTTGGTTACCAAACCTAGATGCACCAGTAAGCACGGAATCACGCGAACAGATAGGCTACTAAAATAAAGCCGTTCAAACTATTCACAAAAGTGGATTCGTTATGTTGGCTAGCTAGGTCCAACATGATTAATTAACGAAATCTAATTTTCACGCCAAATTGTTGACAAAAGAAGTCAAGTTACCTATATCTTCAAGTTATGGTCATTATGAGGGAACTTCTCTCTCTATTCATACTCGAATATCAACTGGGTACCATAAAAGGGTCCCGTGATAGCAATCTATCTACTTATACATGAACGAGCCGAAAGTGTTCGGGTTACCCTTGATTCTTACAAAAGAGGAGAGGCGCCCATTCCGTGTCACGTTAGTAAATTGCTAGCTAATTCATATTTATCATCTTGAAAGGAAGTTCCATCAAGACCGTCAATTTGAGGTTATAACGTAAAAGTTATACATATATAATACACACATAATAGGGTAGATGACTGATGTTTAAATCGTTGAAACCAATAGTTTTGATGAAGAATTTAAGTAATTATAGTATGTTTATTGAAAAAATAATTTAAATCGGTTAATAATGTTCTGATATATGAGCGTTTAAAGTTTTTGTTAGAGACAACTCTGTCCCTTTCCCGCAAAACAAAAAATGACGTCACGCCTTACTTGTCAGAATAGAATTTATATGGCGTACTGAGAAGTGACGTCACGATTTGCTGTTTCGCCTCTCTGTCTAGCGTGATATTAAAATGCTTATAAGTTGCTTATTTTTGATCAGATTTTCATTTTCTTTTCATTAATCAGCTATATTTATGGGCCACATTTTAATAGGACAATAAAAAAAACCAGTCATCTAGCCTATTGTGTTGGACTTGCTAGACAAGCGGGATTCGGCGGAGATTATAATAATAACTACTCTTGCAAAACTATAGCAATGTTACATTAGGGTTAATCAGGTTTACGCGGTTATTGCGGTTACTTTAATGTACTGATTATTATTATCATTGATTACTTATTATACTTGCTATTTCAGGTCGGACAATAATAGGCAGGGCGACGCTGGAGTTCAGCAGGAGAGACCTCGATCGAAAGATCTTGGAGACTCTCATTTAAACCAAAGATTGATGTATGAAAGAGAAGATCCTTAGTTATTTCAATAACTATAAGGATAAGGTTTTTGAAAGATTTTTAATGAACGGCTTCCCTTGAATGGTTTTACCAACTGACAATGACACACAGATAGACTTGCTAAAAGATTAAGTCCTCTTGTCCCTTTCCACAGGTAAAATGATCCATGATCATTGTCCCATTTTTATGTACACCTTATGTGGAGGATTGGTGCCCAAGTCAAAGGAAGAACCAAACTGGAAGACGCGACTGGAGGGGCGTCTTTCCTTAGCCACAAATGTATTATTAGCATAATTAATCAGCTAATTGAACTCATCACTATTCAAATTGACTAGTCATTTTATGAAATTTCAATCTCACAATAGTTTTCCCTACTTTTATTAAAACTACGTCTTTCCTTAGCCACAAATGTATTATTCAATTAGCATAATTAATCAGCTAATTGAACTCATCACTATTCAAATTGACTAGTCATTTTATGAAGTTTCAATCTCACAATAGTTTTCCCTATTTTTATTAAAACTACGTTTTTCCTTAGCCACAAATGTATTATTAGCATAATTAATCAGCTAATTGAACTCATCACTATTCAAATTGACTAGTCATTTTATGAAGTTTCAATCTCACAATAGTTTCCCTACGTTTATAAAAACTACGTCTTTCCTTAGCCACAAATATATTATTAGCATAATTAGTCAGCTAACTCAAATCATCACTATTCAAATTTACTAGTAATTTTATGAAGTTTCAACCTCACAATAGTTTCCCTACATTTATTATAACTTCTAGCTATTATGTAGATCGTAGGTATGTAAAAAGATATCTACGTAGGTTGATATCAATCTATAGCATCATAATATCATGCAGGTGTTGGTAACAGTATGAATGAAATTATAAACCGTAAGAGCGCCTATTACAATTCTAATACAGTCGAAATTCTAATACTAAACTTACTAGCTTAAAAGGTAGATGTGTTCGGTAAATAAGTTACGGGCTATTCATATTTTGATAGTAATATTAAGGACGAAAGTGTATACTGTAGACGCGCTTACCATTATTCCATCGTGTGAAATACTATATTATAAGTGAATTAACATCCACAAACGGTTTAACGCCTTATTATTCTACGATAGCAATATTAGGTTTATCTTGATACATTTTGATACCGGTTTTATCTATTGACATCCTTTACTTCGGTTTAAGTAGGTCGCGAAGCTAAGATAGGCATGTAAAAGTATATAGTAGGTACGTACTCATCCCAAATCACTAAAACTTAGGGTTTTCACGGATCACAGCGTAGAGTCCTAGCTTAGACGATCACTTGGCCATATCAAATCATAGGTATAAATAAAAAGACACGTCGTACGGTAGGCAATTAACAAGTCGGAGTAACCTTACACCCGGTATAGAACATACGATTAGGTAGCTAAGCACTCAGCTGAACATTCATTAGGCATTAGGCGTCGTTATAATTAAAACAGATCATTAGTAATTTAAAACAAAATAAAATAATAATAAAAATTAAAAAATATTAAGGGGGGGGTGTTACAACACCACAAAATATTTCGTTTATGCGAAGTCTGGAATGTTCTAAGAATGCCATTACAATTTCAACGGGGAGCAGGGACTGTCATTCATAAAATGTTCATAATTTTGAAGCAGTGCTGAATGGTATCTTGATTGTGTCATTATATCGCACAGAGTCGCTCGCAGACAATGCTCCTGTGAATAAAATATACTAGGACGGAAGCATAATGCATGGCCACAGCGTTGGCTTCAACTATCAATCTTCTTAGGTTGATTTTATTCCACGCGAGTACAGACGCTTCAAAACCAGTCGAATTTAGTCTTACATTTTAATGCAAATGAAATCAATCATACCTCTTTAAAATTTAATAATTGCTGTGGTTTTTCTATTTCTGCTACAGTGGAAACAGACTGCTTTTGGAGTTTTGTGTCTAAACTGCTCTAGTAGTTGAGTCGGCCTGTACATCAATTTATTGTTATTTAGGCATTATAAATATGACTACCTATATATATATATATAAATACTTTAGTATTATTTTACTTTACTCATTGTCATCTTCATTATGATATACTTTCAGTGATCACCCACTGATATTACGGCAAAGGTTACTATTAGTTGCTTCGAATCTGTTGTGCGACTTTTACTTGCTTCGAATTTGTTGTCTGTTGACTTTAGGACGAAGTAAAATCAAACAAGTTGCTTGTATAGTACAGTATTTATTTTTATAATATATATTTATATACTCAGATATAACAGTAATTGTCTTCATTCCAAACACACACTCTCAACAATATATACAGATTGGGATGTTTCATATTCATTTAAAAAGGATTGAAGTAAGTAGGTAGAAGGACTACACTACACTTAAATTGTGTCTTTTGCATTATCTCGGGCCTTGAAATCAACTGAAGTAGATTGATCTAAGAGCTCTCCCGTAGAGTGCTTTTAGTCAAGCCCTTCTTTAATTTGATAAGGTCTTTTTTGTCTTTTGCTACTGTCTGTCATTATCTGTGGAGCTCCTTTGTTTTTTCACGAACATTGATAAGAAACATCCCAAGTTCCTTGTCTGGTCCTCACTCATCACTACATTCCATTTATTGCAGTATTATAAGTTATACTACGATAATACAATTGGCTCGCCATTAGATGACGGCCGAAGAACATTATTTTATATTCTTTTCTATTTTTAAGCAATTTACAACCGTTTTATTAACTACATAATTATCTCTTCTGTGTACAGCTAATTACAAGTTTATTAGAGAAGATTGCGATATATATTGACTATAAGTACTTATAGAAGGCTTTTTTGTGTATCCAAAGTATGACGCGTTGAATTTCTAAGAAAAGACTTTACTGAAATCTTAAGAGTAAATCTAATGACGACATTGATTTAAACTACAACGAGTGATATACTGTCTTACTTTAAAAAACTTCTCAACCTTTAATCACTGATTAAGCTCTGCCATCTTCTCTCTGACGTGAAGCGTAACACGCAAGTACAAGACAGAGAAGTTTAAGCAGTGACTAAGAGAATCGAGATTATTTTAGGTAAGGATGTTAGTATCTAGCAATGACCAAATACTTAGAGTAAAACACTGAGTAGGTTAAAATTCTTAAGATTTCAATCAATGTAAAATTTGTATTTACGTATAAACTGGCCTTTTAGATATTACGCACTACTACTTATATTAATGTAAATTTGATTTATTCTATCAAAGATATGTGCAGTTTAAGTAGGCCTTCGGTACTAGAGACGTGTATAGCATACAAAGTATATAATAATACGTAAACAAGCCATATAAATAGTGCAATACAACTTGCGGATAAACAACTTAAACACTAATATGTATCACAAAACATAATTACATTAAATTATGCCTTAACTAATTTTATAAATAATAATATCCGTAAGTGTAATATGGCAACAAAATACAGTAACTAGCTAAGCACCTAGACCAGTAGGATTATAGGTATTTACACAAGTCTGTACAGTTCAATCCTAAAGGTATATAGATCGTTATCACTTGCGTCTAATCGTTATACATTTATCTTAATAAAATTATTGCCAATCAGCTAGTTTAACGATGATTAAAGATTCTTCGAATATTTGTTTTTATTGTTAATTCATTTCATTTACCTTCTCACTTCTTCAAAGTGTTTAACTGCTATTACTATTAACACTTCATTAATATAATTATAGTTTCAAACTAACTCTACAGATATTATCAAAATTATTTACAATATGAAGACAACATCGATATGCACTGTATATTACAGACTTAAATGCTTTAAAATGACACCTGGTAAATTGTTAATTGATAATGCTGCTTCAATGCTAAAGTTTCGAAAGTTTGTGTAAATATAAGAAAGCAGTTTTTGAACTCTGATATTAGGGAGTAGCTACGATAAACACACATGCTACAATTGTCGGCCGCTGCCAAGCAAATCCAAAATTAGACTTATAAATATAGATAATTCGCGTGTCTTTTGTAAAGTTCTAGGACTAATATGTTCAGCACTCACATTCGCGTCGCACTCGTAAAGTCACACACAATGATATGGTTATTTCTTACGCTTTCTTAGTGGCGAGGCGTGGAGTAGACTCGAGATTCTTCGATCGCTTATTCCAAGCTTGTTGTTATCGACCGTATCTCTCGGTTTCGATCTTTTCGGAAAGTTCGTCGGTGGACGTGGCTTAAGTGAGGCAGATCGTGGACATTATCGCAGCTGCGAGCACGAAGGCCACCAGCGGCTTGGTGTCGCTTGCGCCATCGATCTTTGGCGTAGAAGAGTATGGGGTCTCATCGTTACCAAATGATTTTCCATTCACTGCTACAAGGAAAGAAAAGAAACGTTAAAAATGTGATAGTTACTTTAAAGACAATTAGAATATCGAAGTGACAAAGACCCAGGCACATTTAAAGTGCGCAAGTCATTCGACCGAATGAAAAATATCCACTAGTTAACAGGCTTATTATGTACAGATGACTATTCACCTGGCTATTCTTTACTATTTGCCTGGAAACTATTTTCCAGGCATATTTACAATTTCGTTCCCGATCTCTGCTGCTCCTGCCTCGTCTGTCTGCATAAACATCTGTTTCATGCGATTCAGCCTTAATTCAGACGCAGAAAGCCTCAAAGCTATAATTTTAGAAAACCGCTATTTCAGTCGTCTAACTATAAAATTAGGATTAGAAACAGTGGCGTAAAGGTCAAATTAGAGTTTGTTCATCTGTTACAAAAACAGCGATAAAATTCAGCAACTAATAAACAACGCTGAAACGAAAATCCTACAATGCAACGTGCCAATTTTTTTGTTATAATGTTGGTTCAGAGTAATTTTTAACTAAATTGGTTTATGTTGAGCAGTGGGGTATGCTGATAGACTGGTTATGATAATAATATTGATGTTGATTGATGATGAATTAAAAGTCTTAAAAGTTTGCGCGTCACACGCGTCCTTTTAACTGATGGTGATTTAAATAAGTATGTTTACCTGCATCGGGGTCTCCTGACCCTTCCTCCCCGGAGCCCTCGGCGTCATACGCGGCGTCGTCGTCTGGGTAGTTCCGTCCCGAGCCGGAACCCTCCTCGCCCGCTTCGTCTCCCTGCATGAATGCCTCTGATTGCGCGTCGCCTGCACCCACGTGACTGATCAACAGCTGTTGAGGATGAGACTTTCATTATCATCATAATCGTCATAATATTAGTCAGAGAATAAGCTGGAAGAATCTGCTGAAGTCGGTGTTAGGCTGCTTAAATAATTGTGTGCGTCAAAATTATTTCTGATTCTTCAGATGCTATCACCAACACGTGAAAGCCGCAAATGGCTCTGACAGACGGTTGCAGTATCAGATACACTCGCGATACGTTCTCTTTGAAGATATGATCAGCTGAGACATCAGACGCGCATTGATTAATGTAGGCTTCATATCTGTCGATGCTCTGTCTCATGACTGTTTGTCACTGTTGAGAATTCCTTTGTAATTAATATTTTCATGACAGTTGCTTCTTTAATCATAATTTATTTGTTTGTAACATTTATTAAGTAGGGCAGTATTGCTCTATATTATAAACATGTATGATGTACATATATAATATGTAGACAAAACATATGGTTATATTTCTATAATGTGTCTTACTCTACATCGGCATCGGCATCGATAAACATGTAGGCATCATGTAGGTATGTAAGTTGAAGCTGTTTTTTTTCCGTGATTTCAAGGTTGGCTCTATAGTAAAAGTTGTTCATAATGATGAGTACATACATCATCATCATCATCATCAGCCCGGAGACGTCCACTGCTGAACGAAGGCCTCCCTCTTAGACCGCCACACTGTAGGACAACCTGCCATTTGCATCCACCGCAGCGGTTGCGTGTTTGCAGTACATACAAATATCCTTCAGTTTTGTTTAACCTTTTTGTTACACATTGTATAGGTAGGCCTCCTAGTAGAAGGATTGACGACATAGTGAATCCAGGCAACTGGTCTGGCTGTCGTACAGTGTGGCGGTTTAAGGGGAGGCCTTGGTTCAGCAGGAGACATCTCCAGGCTGATGATGATGATGTCAAAGGATTTGTGATTACCGTTCGAGCCTGCTGTAGCCTGTCGGCGATGGAAGCCACCCTGGGGTCCTGCACCGGTGCGCCGGATATCTCCGGGTTGTAGCGCTGCTCGCTGTGCGATATCGATGTCACAAGCTGTTTAGTGTACCTGCATTGAAATAATTACAGTTACATTTTGAAAGGCAATAAGAATAATTGATTCGTAAAACGCGGAAGATCAGCTTGAGTCTTGGCTTCTTGCTTCCGGAATGAGTCTTGCAACTATGAAGCGCTATGGACCAAGGTTAGCTGCGAGCAGGATGCGTTCGCGCGCTGGTCGGGCTCTATTTTACACGCCTTGAAAAAGGTAACTGGATGTGATCGAAACTTTACCTAATTTAATTAAACGTGATCGTATAATTATTTTTTTAATGTTTTATTTATACGGGAATACTCACGTTTAATAAAAATCGGATACTCCCACAATAGTTTCGATCACATCCGGTGACCATTCATTGGGGGTGAGTATTCCCGTATAAATAAAACAAAAATGTGTCAAAACCACGTCAGTTTTCATAATAAAATCAAAAATGTGTCAAGAGGCCAGCGTGGTGGAAATAGTCCAATTGTCCTTCGAGAAAAGGCCTAAGTCGAGAAGTAGGCTATTAAAAAGGCTGACCATACATCATGTGAGCAGTCAGACGTGTACTCACTCTCCAATGTGGTCCCCGTTCCAACACATCTCGTTCCCTTCGTCAGCGAAGTCGGGCTCGTCGCAGACCTTGTCCGCGAGCGTGGAGAACAGCTTCTTAGTAGAGGCAAGGGTGGCCGCGAACTGAAGGAGCTCCGTGTCTGGCGGTGGTGCGCGGAGGTCGTCCCGCTTTACAATGCCAGTGCACGGAGCGGATGTTGGGTCGTCCACGGTGGATGGGAGCCCGCACTCGTGACGAACCTGATACCAATAGAAAACAACATTGATTGAATTGATTTTTTATCAAGTTCATTTTACTATCTATATGCCGAAGGCGGAAAGGCCCAGATCTGGCTTAGTCCTAGTGGACTATGATAGGCTGATTTATTTGAAGATGTACAACGGTGACCTAACGGTGTGTTCTGGCAGTCCCACTTGAAAGCCCGTTTCTATTCCAGGCTAGGTTTGTACACTATTTTTCATCACACCGTCGCCTAAGGTATGGTGTGATGTGGTCAAACACCTCGCCTATCAACCATAATAAACGTATGTGTGATGTGATGTGAGCACCAATCGGACCAGTATTTAGATGGGTGAGATAACAACTGAGCTACTACCAGGGTCGGATGACACGTCCTGATTGTATGTTGTCTAATAGTTCTTCTACCACCAGCCACCAGCCACCAGTGTTGTTTTTACTGTCACGGGGGTCGCACGCATAGTCACGTTGTACACAAAATCGCGTAAAAAACGAAAATTAAAACTGGGAAAAGCTAAAGTTGTAAACTGGAAAAGGCAAATTTTTGTTTAATTCAGCAACATTCGGAAGTTCCTCGTATACGGAGATTTTAAAAATGTACTGTGATCATTCCAGGAAGTAGTCTAATATATGGATCATCTTTGAATATGTTTATACTTTATTTAATTTTTGAATATTATATAAGAAATAAAAAATAAATTACGTTGATCTCTCTGCGCAAGCTTACTCACTGGGTAATAAAAAGTCCAATGTCCGCCATCCTGGTTCGAAGAATGTATTATTTAGCATCGTTTGGCTTAAGCTATTAAAATCCTACGGGTATTGCTAGGAGATAGTTAACTGTAGTGTATACTCAGTGCTTACCGCCTAGGACATTAATCTTTCCCACAATGACTTCGCCAGGAGATAATCTAACAAGGAATGCAGCGGCCGATGTAATAAACGGCAAAAACCTGAGGTGTAATCTGCGCGTTCCTGAGTCGCGCGTTACATGATAAATGATAATCTTAAAATATATATATGATGTTAAGAATTTAGGGTGGTCACATGTCTCATCTAGAAGCTCACACTAAGTAGGTATAAGTAAAGTAGTAGTAGGTGTAGGCATGGAGTCAGTATTGATATACTATGATCTGTGGTCAGGGTTCAACTTCGAGGATTTAGCTAAAGGGGTTCAAGGGTTACCGAATGAACAAAAATCCATTTGTTAATGAAAATATATTTATAACAATAAATATATTTTTAATTTTTGAAAATAGGTAGAACAATAAGATTTGCGAGCAAATAGTTGGGCCGGGAGATGCGCGCGCGTAGTGCGGTGTGAACGGCCGCAGCGACGCGCGACACACGCAAATAAACCGCTGCGAGCTGTGCGCATAGCGCGGCGGTCACCGCGGTGCCGACGTGCGCCTTCTCTGCAATTACCGCAATAATAACACATTACACATCCACAATGACGGCGACCGACGCTGCGACAGCTTGCCAACTCTACTCTCGCCGACTTCCGACGAATAAGAGCAATAACACAATTACGCCCCCACAGCGCCAAGTCACGACATTTTTACACCAAAATTAATGTATAAGTCGGAACACGGAATACCTCGCAAAAGTTTCCCAATGGCGTTATCTGCGTCGGATAGGCAGTCAGGTAATAATTCCTACTTTTATAAAGCGGCAAAGGCTATGAACGCGATTCGCTAGAGTCCGGGGAAAACTTTTATTACAACGCTGACATCTGTCGAGCTGCGGTGTTAGTCCGTAATCCAATATTCATTCTGATATAATATTAATCGAATGGCGCAATATCCGCACCCACACGCGTATCGAATATCTGACCAATGTCGATAAATAACATAAATACCGTAGACGTTGCATTAGTTTTTTACGGTTTGTGAATCCAAATCTAAATTAACACTAACAAAAACAGAAGACGTGTCAATTAAAAACGAGCAGCAAAAAAACGCATCTCGGACAAATAAATAAAGTCTTTACATTATGTGATAATTACTCGGACTTGTTCTTGCGAGTCATACCAGAGTTCTTAAGACAGAGTAAAAAGAGGTCGACAGCGGCTAAATACAGTAAATATTCATTAGCGCTTTGTTCGAGGCCGCAAACCGGATTGATCTCGGTAAGTTCAGTTTCAGAAAAAAACAAAATGTTAAAAAATAATCAGCGGTGAGTAACGAAAGTACGTTTTGCCGCGGGTGGTCGTAAGTTGTAATTGCAGAGCGACAGAAAGCACGAAATAGCGGCACAGCTGGCATCGAGTCGCTGGCTTATCCCTATACATCTTATGCAGTAATTACCACCACGTTATCGTTAAAGGTATATCGATAAAACCTACCTACGTACCTATAGAATTACGAAGTTTGAGTTAGTGCATTATTGCTATTTGCTTAGTTCATTGTATTTCTGATGTGTGCTGTGTTCGTCGTATGAGTACCCGTGGAGAAATATATAAATGCCATTATATATTTAAATTATAAAAGTATCTACACAAATAATTACGTAGTCACATTCAAGAATAGTTCTAGTAGTAGAGTATAGTAACAATAGTAGTGAGTATAGGCACGAAAATCAATTATTATACTTACCTATATTCGTGGCCAACTACCATCTCTCTCGTTCCTATAGGCCTACCCAACTCTAATAGGGAAAATTTAGAGAGAAAGCGGCCCTAACAACGAATGGATGTAAGAATAAGCAAGTAACATAATATCTATAACTTGGGTTTACTTATGACATAATACGTAACCCGAAATGTTACTACTTGCGTCCAGACAATGAAATAGATTTGATAATTGAATTCATATAAGCTTATCTTCATTTGTACCAGAATTAATTAATTTTCTTTTGTTCATCGCTCTCTATATGGTCCAGAGTCTTGTCTCGAGGCGTCGAGGAATCTATTACATTTCCATATTACAGACCGGTGATTCAAACTATTGTGTCACTATTCAATTGTACCTAATAATTGTAGCATACGCTCTGGGTCTTTGGACGACCTTGTGAATCATGCATTAAAATTTATTCATCGCGTAATTTGCGCTCACATTTTTAGCTTGATTATTTTGAGCGCGTCGAAATAATACAATGGGATTTGGATCTGTGTCACTCAAATCAATTCAAAAGTTTATACACATTTCGTGGTAGGTCACCTATTTACCGTAATATAAGATACGTTTGAATAGTACTGTAGCCAACGAAATTACAGAGGAGAAAATTATCTGAAAGCAATAATGCAGTGATGGTCTGGACTTGTATTGTTACTCAACAGAGCACAGTTAGGCGTTATGTCTTACCAACACGTGTAATCTAATATGCATAAAGTATCATCATCTGCCAGAAAACGTCCAGTGAGGGAGTCCAAAAGAAGGCGGGGTTGCCATGACCCCACGCCTGGCAGGCGGCTTTGGGATCGCAGAATACTCACCACTGTTAACTAAGAGGACGCTGCTGCCCGTCCTCTGGTGGCTCTGGATACAGTTTTATGACATACCCAAAATGGGTAAATGGGTTTATGGGTCCAAAGGCATAAAGCTTACAATACCGGTATTTACGTAAAAACAATAGACTATCAGATACTTTACGTAAACGAGAAAGCTTTCATCATCCACAGCTGGACGAAGGGGCGAAGGGGGTTTGCCGTGATCCCCACACTTGGCGGGCAGCTTGGGGATCGCAGAATGTTCACCATAGTAACCCGAGTGGACACTAAAAGAGGACGCTAAAAAAAAGAAAGCTTTAGAAAATATTGAATGAAATATAAAAATATTTGTATTTATGTTTTACCGCAGTAAAATCTGCATACTCTAGTTTGCAATCCGAACCGAAGGGACTTTAATTTTAAATATTCAAACATTCAAAATGTGTCAGTTGAGTGTTAGGACAGATCGCCACTGGCAAAAAATGGGACATCCGTCGTGCGACCGGCCGGATTGAATGTGAATAGATGACGACATCGGTTAGCGATTTAGGGATTACCGGAACATGACCGGAACCGCTATTATACACGAGCATACGTATTGCCATTTGATGGCACATCTGTTATAATACTTATTCTAATCATTTCCTGTGGTACGAGGTTATTCAATGACAGAAGAGGATCTGGAGAAGAGGTTATGACAGAAGTTTGATCTGGAGAGGCGCCATCTTATTAATATGATAATAAAGTAAGTAGACAATAGACAATAGTTTATTCGTGGCAAAAGTATAAACAAAAAAGCAGTTACACAGAACACGGAAAAGTAATACATAAATAAATAATTGTTTACCTTTTGCCACAAACCGGCCCCAACTCAGCAAGATGCCGGTTGCGAGCAACCGGCGCTGGTCTGGTAAAACATTAAGTCCTCAAACAAAGTATCCAGTGTGACCATAATACATTTTATAATAGACTGTTTTTTTTCAAATTCAGAAAACTTGTGCTCATAGAGTTATCTACTTTAAAAGGTGATCCTGACGTATTGCTACACTAACCTACAGCACCCAATATATTATGATGTAGTCCTACGACTAAAATTGTGATAGACTAAATAAACAATGATGGAGCTCTAGTCTGGCTCTGGTCCTTTCAGGGCATGCTTAACCCGGTTTTGAAAGGATACGGTCTAGAACACATCACACTGCAGATTAGAATGAGAAGTTCACAAGCTATAAGAAGAAATTACCTATTTTATCTCTATAATTGTCATTTTGTGTGCATATTAGATTTTAGTGGCTAGGGTACGAGGATTTAGGACAGAGACTCGAGATATCATCTCAGTTTCAAACATGATTCATGATTTTATCCAGTTAATTGATAGTTCGTTCACTGTTTCGCAAATAGCCGTTGAAGATAGTGTTGATTGGAACAAACACGGCATGCGGTGTCTATCTATTATTCAATCTAGCATGAGTGATGCGTGACCTCACCGCCGCCGTGAGTCGGTATGGTTCGAGTTGCCACAATACTCGGGTCTACATAATTGTGATTGTTGTGCAAAAAACTAATCAAAGTGTAGTGTCTTACGTAGTATGTTGATCACTATATTACTCTATTACTAGGTATATACAAGTGCTTACCGTAACCCACACTTTTCAATTTTCAAAATAGGTAATTTTTTTTTGTGTTTTTGGAGTAATGTAGAATTAACAACAGGAAACTGTTTTTAGTCTTATGTTTACAGATCAAAGAGCTCATCTATATTTAAAGTTTTGCGGGTAATATTACACTGTATCTTACTGATTTTAGTCTAGGACTTTTCCCCAGAGTCCGCCTAAAAGTGATAGAGCTGAGGGAGAGACAGAGAGAGAGCAGAGCAGAGCTAAAAGAACCCAAAAAAAACTACACTTAATCATAAAACAGTCAAAATTTGACCGTAATTTCTCTCTTTACCATGATTGCCTGGAATTAATTGCTTTGACCGATAAAGTCGCTACTTGTGGCTCTAGCTCATAATCTAGTTCTTATTTTAAATTGTCGTGAATGTACTTTTTAATATAACTCTACCTATCATACATATTGAAAAGAAGTCCAACCTATCTTTATAATAATTATTGCGAATGTACTTGTCATATTATCACATTTGACAGTACGTATGTAGAGACTATAATTTCCACTTTGTTCGCCTATGTGATTTCACCCAGGGGAACAAAGTGGAATAAACCGTATTGAATAATACTAGTCAGCTGCCCGAAAAATGGGCTGTAGGTACTATTATTTATTCTATCACATTGGTAATTTTCCCGCTATTCGCCGGAGATTTGTATCAAATCATGTGACAGTTTGATATAAGGTAGGTCTATACATAAAAAGGGTGCCAGAACTTTGTCTCGTCTGTTGATTCGTTATTATCTTACTTTCAAAGAAAAATGTTACAGTCATTTGGGACTTCATAGACATTATTTACTTACTAGAATAACCACTGAAGAGAGAAGAGTATAGCCTTCGCTTTTCTGTGAGAATAACACGTTGAACTAAACTGAGCAAAAGAAGGAAAGTATGACTAAAAGAGTCTGTAGTCATATTTTCAGTCATATTTTTCATTTAAAAAAAACCGTGTATGAATTCATGTTCAAATTGCAAAATCTAAGACACGTATATATTTTACTAACTCCGCCCTGTGGTTTCACCCGCGTGATGATTATTAAAAAAGTTGCATATATGTTATTCCCGTAAATAAGCTCCATACCGAGTTTCATCAAAATCCGCTCAGCCGTTTTGGCGTGAAGGGTGTAATAAACATACACATTCACACACACATATCATCGCATTCATAATATAAATGTGATCAAGTATATAATAATTGATGAAATACAAAGCATTTGTAATATGAGTGTGCCTCACTTTAAACACATGAAACACATAGTTTCATCATATCATCATCAGCCGGAACGTCCACTGCTGGACGAAGGCTATAGGGAGGTTGCCACAATCCCCACGCTTGGCAGGCGGCTTGGGAAGTTTGGGGTGGGGGTTTTTGGCGGTTTGGGCGGGTTGGGGTTTTTGGAGTTTCATCCAATTATCGTAATAATAGTTTTATCCATATTAATTTTTCGGCAACAACATGAGCGCTCTAACTCAAGTAAACCTACGGCCAATTTTAATATCACGAAATGTCTATCATTAAAAGAAAACATAACGCAACATAAATAACGCATCACAAAAAACCTTTTCAATTTATTTTCCTTATAAAACATCGAAACTATACATGATACATGGATGTATCATGTATAGTCTGAGTAAATATAGCTTTCGCAATCCCGTTCATTTAAACTAATTTGTCACGATTTATAACGTAACAAAACCAGTAGTTAGATATACCGGGCCCATTAACTAGAAGTTCAACAAATACACGTGGATGTGATGTATCAACAAACGGACGCGTCTGATTGGCTGGAATTGAGGCTGTGTTTTGTGCTATTATTTCTTCTGCCTCCACAGATTAGGAGATAGTATGTAGCGCCTACGCAGGTCGTGACCCAAGGCACGAGCGGATGTGACGAAACACAGTAATTACATGCCCACTGTCTCTGATAACTTGATAACTTCTAAGGTTTCCATGTTTGGTTAACTGATTGCGTTGTGGAGACCGTATTCTTTTGTAAGTGACGTTTTATGGGCCATTTATAATCTCATCTTGATCTTTTATCTGTCTGTCACAATGAATCGGCCGGTTATCTATTTTTACGAGTATCGAATAGGTTTCGAATTGATGTAGGTGTTTCATTGATGAGGTTTCTTATTAGGTTGTTTAGAAATTGGGATTAATTAAAAACCTTTAACTTTTTGTTTTATTTATACGGGGATACTCACGTTTCATTAAAAAACAAATTATAAAAATAAAAAAAATTATAATAATAAAAAAAAAAATTGTGTGTGTAAAATGTGTCAAAACCACGTCAGTTTTCATAACCTTTAACTTCTTAAAAAAAATGAACTAGAGCATTAAGTCCTAGCGATTATTGAGTAGCGAGTCCTAGTAGTCCTAGGTGAGTCCTATTTTGTATTTTTTTGAAATATTTCAATGTGTCAAAAAAAATTAAATATGAATATTCCAAAACATAATCGTTCTGAAAGCTCAGTTATATATTACCTACCTTCTTAGTCTGATTCGTAACGAATAGACACGCGATTACTAAACCGGGCTAGCGTGATATTAATACTGATAATTAAAGCAGAAACCTATCCGAGATTAATCTGGTTTAGTTACTTAAAATTTCGCTATTTTCTCTAACTTGAATGTCGCGCTTTTCTGAGGTGAAAGCACCCCAGACGCGTAGGCGGGCGCCGCCGGCGCTCTCTCGTCACAGATGTGCTAATAGTTTGTATGCCTTCTGCCGTAGATAAGATAACAGTCTCTACTAAATGCATTACCTACAGCTTAATAAATAGAAACTGTATTCTTTCATTCCGCGTCTAATCTGTCTGCTGTTTATTATTAATTAAATCAATCGTTAATAAGACCTTATAAGTCATTAACCTAGGTATACATTGTAATCATTCATTAAAATCCATCGTAAATAAGACCTTATAATTATTTACTTAGGTATATATTATAATCATTCATTAAAATTCATCGTAAATAAGACCTTATAAGTATTTAGGTACCTAGGTATATATTGTAATCATTCATTAAAATTCATCGTAAGTCCGAATAAGAAATTATGTATTTCTTGCATCAAGTTTTCATTACAATTATACTGAAAAAAAAAAATGTTTGGTACGTATAGTTTTCAATCACACACAATAGCCCAGATTCTCGATATCAACCGAAGAATTCATTCCAAATGAGGCATAAACATATGGAACAGAAACGTGGTCTTTAACTGCTGGCCTTTTGGAGAAACTCAGAGTCACGTAACGGACAATGGAAGGAGCTATGCTCGGAGTTACTTTGCGCGATAGAATCCGGAACGAGGATATTCGGCAAAGAACCAAAGTTACCGACATAGCTCGAAGGTATGCAAGTTGAAGTGGCAATGGGCAGGCCACATCGCTCGAAGAACTGACAACCGATGGGGAAGAAAGGTTCTTGAGTGGCGACCGCGAACCGGAAGACGCAGCGTGGGCGCGGACTCCCACTAGGTGGACCGACATTTTAAAAGTCGCGGGCAACCGGTGGATACAAATGGCAGGTTGTCTTACAGTGTGGCGGTCTAAGGGGGAGGCCTTCGTTCAGCAGTGGACGTCTCCGAGCTGATGATGATGGGGGGATAATAAACAACTGATTTACACTTTATCAAAACAAAATGCCTCCCATTTATTTAATATCGTAATTTTTTAAATGACTTGATAATATTGTCATAAAAATTTAAAAGTTTTCCGTTGAATGAGCCGCCGCTGTCACAGATATTAAAATTTAAAATTTTACGAGTTTGTTTTTATTGGAAAATAATAATAAAGTACTTACAATTTAGATAAGTTAAGTGCGACATTTAGCTTTCAATAGCATAACAAGAAAAAATCTAATTAGTGATAATTAGAAATATATAATCAAGAGCAACGAGAGTTTTTACTGTCCCGATGAAGAAAGCTGTTCCAAGAGGTGGTAATAAAATGAAGTACATAATTATTTTCTTCCATTATGAGGTTCTTACTTTAATGTACACTTTGAAATAATAACAAAAAAAATTTTAGAAACTTTAAAAAAAAAAATTGTAACTTAGCAGGTGAACCCACAGCTCATTACAATACCTACAATAGTAGTAGGTATTTGATTATCTAACCAGCCGATCTGACTCCTCCAAGTAGTCGGTATTAACCACAGTGATTATGTTTATGTATTTTAGAAGTTCAAGGTATTAATAAAAAAAATATGTATAAATAAGTACAAGAGATGACACCGCACTTTTAAACTATGCCCCATTTAGTTGGGGTGATATCGCCACTGTGTTTACTAAGTTACTTCGCTAAACGTGGCAAAACGTTTGCTGTGTTGTCTTATAAAATAATATGCATTCATAAATACTCTTATAAAAAGGAGTTCGGCTATAAAATGGCAGATGGCGAAACTAGAGAGAGGCTTATATCAGCGGTGGCATAAAGAAGACTGCGAAGAATGACGATGATGAAATACTGAGAAAATGGGTGTGAAATGCTATAAAAAACCTTTTTTCTGTCCCTAGCGAGAGATGGCGCGATATTGTCATAACTAAATGGTCGATATTGCAATAGTGTAAAGCTCAGTGTTATCTGTAGTTCGTATTAAGTACCTACGTAATATCTCAATGGCTTTAAAAGAGATTTAGCAAATCAAACCGTGCCCAAAATCAAAATGTTAACCCTTTAAACCTAACATGAATGGTGCTAACCATTGTGTCAACCTGACTGTAGATTAAAGCCCGCCTAGGTTAGGTGCCCAAACTACCCAAACTACGAAGGTAGTAGGTACAGTAGGTACATTACCCTCATCGCCTACGGCGCGGGCAGGCGAGGCGTTTGCGGTCATGATTAGAGGCAGAGCTCACAATCGGGCAAATTGCACGCCGGAGGTATCACGCCTACTGCCGTCATTAGGAGATCTTGACATGGTTAGGTACGTGACATGAAGAGTTCCACAAGATACCCTAACAGAAGTATTAAGTATTCTGAAGTAACGTTCGTAGCGTTACTGACGTTGACTGGTTGATAGACGAGCAGTCTTTTTATACAGGGTTAGTTCTAATCAGCTAGCATCATTTTAAGGGCATATTCTGTACATCGAAACAAACAAATTTTACTATGGGGCCAACATTGAAATCGCAAAAAAAACAGCTTTTCCATACATTTTGCCAATGTCGATTAATTTTTTGTATGGAATAGCTGATAATTTTTTCGCGATTTCAATGTTGGCCATAGTAAAAGTTGTTTGTTTTGATGTACAGAATATGCCCTTAAAAGGATGCTAACTGATTAGAACTAACCCTGTATATTAGCGAGTGGCATTACCCACTAAGAAGCCTTTTTGAAGTACAAAATATCTGGTTATAATAATCGTTTATTGAAAGACAATTAAATCCATGGATGTTTAGTTTACCACAAAATTCACATGTTTTTCAACGCTGAACAAAATAGTTTCAATATCTTTGTGGCATAAGTCTCATCGTGTTGTACACAAAATCGTGAATTTAATTAAAACAGGTACCTTCACTTATAAGTATCTTCCTACGTAATTTACTTGAAGTGTAAATTCTCTCCGCACTTGCGGATCAAAAAAATTACGAGTACTAGACATAATCTTGACATAGTTACGTGAATTCTTTTCAAAACTTCAAGAGTTGTGGGTGATCCGTACCTCTAAGTCCGTACCCGACGCCACTTAGACACATGACAATACAATAGCTGAACTGAACCTTACTAATTCTCTGATTTTGAAAGAATAAACCACATTACCAGACCAAATGCTTCCTAACACAATCAAACCTACAGAATAGTCTCGACTACTCCAGTCCCCAGTGCCACAAGTGTTCAAACCACACAAGGTTATACATATTAAATATTAATGAGATGTAAACAACCAAACGCAGTTTTTAAAGTGTAGACCTATTGACATAACTAAATAAGGAACAAGAGAGCAATTATCCGGCGCCATAGAGCGGAACCCGCGTCCTTGCCAGACGTGATGACATAACCGCGTGGCTGACTCAGCGGACGTGCCTCCGGCGTCTGCCGAGCCTCGTGTACTCTGCTCACTGCTATTGTCGAAGCATGTTCAAGGGCATCACAGAAACATGGTTAAACTAGTACATCATCATAGGATAATCTGGACATAGGCCTCTCCAAGCCACGCCACCCATTCCGATCTTCGGGTTTCCGCTTCCAGCAACTGCGATCTGCCCTTTGTATATCGTTGTTCCACCGAGTCTCAGGGCATCCTACGCTACGTTTGGGGTTAAGCTAGTTATTTGTCCCGAAATGCGACCCCTATATCGCTTTTATTCGATCTTAAAAAATGTGTTTTCATGAACTACTTGTTTACGACATTTTATAAAGATGATTTAATTTCGCATTTTTCGCTAACCAAACATACATAAATAAAATAAATACATAATTATACATACATACAAATACCGGTTCGTCCAAGTACAATTGAACCTTAATTTTTCAAAAATGTACTTTGAGAAACACTGAATTAATATTTTACTATAATAAAAACACATTCTAACAACCTGGTCGATAAAACCGGGATTACTTCGTTAAGTCCAATATTTATGGCCCCAGGAGATTGACCACACTTTTTGCTATCTAGACGTTTATAGACTCAACTTAACGAATATTAATAGACTCTATGTTAGTATTATTATCTGCAGTCATTAAGTGTGCAGATAAGAAATCTTTAAATATGAAAGCAATTTTCATTGTTGGCGAGTGGGCCGGAGAGAGGGCCCGACCTGCGCCCACTGCTGACCCGCGGCCTACGTCCGCTTCGAGCTCTTTATGGTATTAATACGTTGTAAACGTATCTAGGAAGAGATTCTACACTTTATGATCGTCCGATGGTCTATCGCTTTAGTTCCTAATGGTGATTGGATTCTTGTTCGTATTTTACTGTGGAGGAAATGGCATGAAAATCGCATCTTGTCTGAAGTCGTCTGTACGGTACACCGTACGGCACTCCAGTACCAGTTGAGGAATAATTGAAAACACCTGGCATTTACCATTCGCATTAATTTCCCCGTAAGGTTGAGATTAATGAAACATTTCCAATCAACTCAGCGGGACAAATTATATTTCTCAACAGTCGGAGAAACTGCCCTGCACCTAGCTTCATGTCGTGATTTATATGAAGTCGCACGGCGGAAAATGATACGACGTAGTTGTAGGAGAGGCGTAAATAATACACAAATGCAGGTTGGACGACGTCTTACGGTTTTCTGTATTTTTCTGTGTGGCTTATAGTATTTGAGATTTTTGCTCTAACCGGTATACGGTGCTATGGCATTGAGCCAAACTTAAGGTTGTAAAGTGATTTTAAACTTTATTTTCTAACAAAAATTTAAATCGAACTAAAGGCTTTTTTTATATTATCTAGTGACGAGACGAGCAAGACGTTCGCCTGGTGGTAAGCATCGTGCCTGCCTCTAACAGTAGCAGTGCCAGAATTGTGAACTTGCAAACACAATCCTGCGCCGCACTGCCCTGCGCTTGTCACCCTGAGACATTAGATGTTAAATCTCTTCATACTCAGTAGTTTTTCTGGTACCATTGCCCTTCAAAGCGGAACACAATAATGCTTGCATACTACTGCTTGGCGGTTGAATAACTGGCAAAGGTGTGGTACTTCCCCAGGTGGACTCTGCAGTAGAGTCCTACCACTACAAAAAAGATGGTAGGCCGTTATCAAAGAGAGACACCCAACGCAGTGCCACGTTTCACACCCCGGTGCCTGTACCAGCAATTTCATGATAAAATGACGTACCAAACGCAAAACTTCTACTTGTTACTAACGCAGTAAATCAATTCAAATTATAGTGAAATAAATTCATACTAGGTAATATTTTATAGTGCAGAAAATTATCTCGTTCGGTTCAACGTGAACAAACTTAACAAAGTGTGCGAATGAGGAAGAAAATTACAGTTCACGTTCACCAGGATTTACAGCTTGATCTGGTACGGGGGTTTATAATTGCCGTTATTCCTCAATTTGCCATATTTATGGTTGAATGGGTATTGCCAGGTATCGGCAACCGCTAGGCACCTCTATAAACTTTCATTTGCTATGATTTAGTTACCTATCCTTACTACTCATTATAAGATACCTACTGAATGAGAAGTCCGTAACTTAAGGCTTGTATATTCCAAAGTTGCCCTTCGGTTCGTCTAATTACTATATTTAAAGCCATAAATATATGTATGTTACAGACGAACATCCGTCTTATTAACTTCTACGGTTGAATACACGATTAATTATAATACTCGATATAAAATAGTACCCGTAACAGAGCCTATTTTTAAACTTTTTTCAGTTATAGGTATGTCGTAATTACAGTACACAGTCACGTAAAAACTAATGTATTAAAAGATAATAGTATTTTGGAAAACTTTCTATGGTTGGAAAGTTATTAATTTCGATTCTTTTCGAGTAATTGGAGAAAAAGTTCAAAAATCGATGCTTGACACGCACGAATCTACGTAACCACCATATGTTTGTTGCGCTAAATGTGACCCTATCTGATAGGTACAACTTTAGACGAGTGATCGATCGCATTAAAAATGTGCTTGAAACGTGCAATATCATGGCCTCAAGATCAAACTACGTAGGTATGTGTGATGAAGAGTAGTTCGCAATATCGCTGCTGGGAATTTTACATAATTATTTCAATAGGATGAATAAAAAAGAAAGTATACCTTGTTCTCTAGTACGAGCCGGTTCTCAAAGGAGTACATGATGGCCTCCTGGACCTTGGCCTCCAGCTCCCGTAGCGCCAGGTCAGCGTCCACCCTGGTGAGCCGCTCCACGCCTTCCACGTACCCCGCCCACGGCCCGTCCAGCTGCGACACCAGGGACCCTATACACCTGCACATAAAAGCGTATTTACAATACAAGTTGTTACTTTTTCACCGAGGTACGTTGATATCCCAAGATTGGCGATTTGTGAATAAGGGAATGATAGAGCTGTGGATCTTTACTTTTTTTATTTATATATAATATAATATTAAATTTATAATATACAACGTGTAACAAAAAGGTTCATCAATAATGAAGGCTATGTATGTACTCATCATTATGAACAACTTTTATTATGGGGCCAACACTGAACTCGCGAAAAATATCTGCTGTTCCATACAAAAAGTTCATTGACCCTGGACAAAATTTATGGAATAGTTTTTTTTTCGCGATTTTAATGATGGCCTATGGTAAATCTACAGTGCAGTGCAATTTTAATAGTTGATACAGCACTCGATTTTTTGCTACCTAAGTATTGTATAAAATAATAATAGCCTAGCTATAAATACCATACTAACTATGCTTGAAATCGATATCTTGAATGTGGTAGCAATTTAATTTCGTAATTGCACGAGCGCCGGCAATTATGAAAGCTGCCCAAATCTTAAATGAAGAAATTATAAATGTTTCGCAGAAGGTATTTTAATTAGATCCCGGTTCATTAAAAGCGGAGTTGTAGCTGTCGGGGCTTCACTACTCGCTGGGATTCCACTTGTTTTACAATTTTCCACGAAAGTCACGAAACTTAATTAACAGCGAAGCACCGAGCCTTATGGCGTAGGTTACCATAAACTGTGGATTATGCCGGACTTCTAATTTATAAATAGCTCGCACTTTGTTAACTGTAAGAGCACAGCTTTGCAATAATTATTATAATATACACACACACACACACTACACACTATACACACTACACACTGGACTGGACACTATATTCATTTTCCAAAGTAAAAAAATGGGTGAATTATTTCCAATACACTAATACTCGTACTTAGATAAGTACGTAATGAAGCGTTGCGTATTTTGTAATTATAATACGAATCAGCGAGACAAATCAGAGTGGTCGTTTATTTATCGCGTCATCACTATCACTAGTAATGGTTGCCGTAGCAAAAAGCTCAGTAAAGATACTAGGAGCTTGAGACGCGTATTTCCATTGTACACAAGGCTATGCAATAATACGCAGTAATCGCGTATACATTGAAATCATTAATCTCACTGACAATTCCAATATATACACATTATACATACACATAATATTTTGGCATGATATAATATGCAAAGATGCGAGTACCTACTGCATGCTAGCTTTGTATAAATGTGAATAAGCGCGAGACGAGAGCGCCCTGTTTTCAGTGTTTGAGAGGTGCGTCTATTACAAACGCTTGGACCCGGGTATGTCCTAAAACTGCTCCCAGAACAGACCAGAACAGACGGGCAGTAGCCCGGTGGCGAGCATACAACGAAGCCAACTACTGCCAAGCGTGGGAATTATGGCAATCCCACAATTTTATTAAGGGGGAGGCCTTCGTCCACCAGTGGACGTTTTCCGGACGATGATGTACTCACGTTTTATAGAATGAAAATACGCAACCGCGCCATGCAGCACGAGCTACTATCGACGCGTCATGGATACGGCAAATCGTACTCACCCTCTAGCTACGTTAAGGCAGTAGTTCCTGCAGGGGCGCGCGTCGTGACCGTTGCAGAGCGCGCAGCCCGCGGCCCGCAGCAGCTTGTCGGAGCAGACGTCGCTGGCGCGCGACAGCACGCGCTCCGTCGTGGCCAGTGCGCCCGCGCCCACTGCCAGCATCTCTAGCAGCACGCGCGCCGCCTCCAACGACCGTGACAACGACTCGCCCAGCTGTGCAGACGCGGTTTCTTTCATTATGTTACAGGTCTTATTATATGGTCATCTACGCGATGATTAACACTAGTGTAGCAGATACGAGAGTAATTGATCGACCAATCGGTATGAACAACTTTTATATCTGACACAAGTTTGTGCTAAATTCGAGAAAAAAACCCTATTCAATTTGATCACGTGGCTGATAATTTTGTAAGGGGTCAATTTCTGTTTCTCGACCTTAATAAACTTGTATTCTTTCTTCTTCATTATTAAGTTCTTCATATTGATGAGAACATCAAAAACACCCTTAAGTATTTGCTTCACCTGTATAAAATACCCCTTAGGTACCAATGTGGAACGATTCTCAGGTTTGGAGCATTAGAGCCGAAAAAAATAATATAGCAATAGCAAACAAGTTTACTTTCTTTACCATTGCAGTTTCAGATATTGTGCCGCCCAGAAGTAGTAATTGTGTTTAGTCGCGATAGGTACAGTGTCTATCGAAATTACAGGGCTATTGAAGCTTGCCATCGAATGTCCTAAAGTAACTTATTGTAACTTTTTCCCTTAAGATAATGTTATCTTCACGTAAGCATCTTGTTCATTTCATTATTCGTTGTGATAAAAATTCCACAGAGACTTCCTTATAATAAATGTATCCACTGAATTTTTAAGAAAGAAAACAGCAAACCTACCCGTCGTGGCACGTCTCCAAACGGCTGCACCGAGTCATACGCGTCCTTCAAGCACGCAACGTACTCCGGCGTGAGCCGTTTCGTTTCCATCTTCATCAGGTTGTGGTACGCGACCGGGAAGATCTCTCGGAAGAACTTCCTCGAGGCCACTGCCATGTCCCTCGGAGAGCTCGTCTCTATCACTATGGAGTGCAAGTCTCGGTCAGAGCTCGAGTGCAGTATCATCCGGATGTCCTCGTAGAACGCTGCGAGAGGTGCGCTCGTTTGCGTGGCGTGCCCTTGATACAGCTGCTTGAAAAATCCAGCTGTTTTGTTCTGCGACTGATGTGACAACCCCGTTAGGTGTTCTGTGAACAATATCGTTCAATGTAATGTAAGAATGGAAGCAAGGTATATTGATTATATGGCAAGATGGGTCGACGAGGATTTGATTCCAAAACTACCTAGGTACTCTAATTATGTATCTCCGTCTTCTGCATTAAGAATGACGGTGATAGTGTAGTTTCCTTAGCGAAACCTTTTCATTTCGTAAACACGATTAGCATTGCATAACACAGCCTTTTTAACCAGCAGTGAGATTTTAAAAAGCTGCGAGCGATGATGTTAATAACGAAGCCTATTTCCTTAAGAAACTTTTCGTCGTTCAAGTTTTTCGTTCGAAAATGTCAAGACATAAATTCGGGATAGGTAAATTCCAACAATATATCAACGTCGGCGACTCCGCCACATAACCCTTGAAACTAAATTTACCGCCTCTGAGGGATGAGATGTTTGCATTGCGTAAGACGTCTCACGAGCTCACCACTAACTCGTCACATACGGTTCCGGAGCAGTTTGGTGTTATAAATTAAGTTGTTAATATTAACTGTGTAAATACGCTTAGTTGTGTGTAAACATCCCTTCGGTTGGGTATTCGTCTCAGCCGCGGCGGCATTTGTCCTGCACTGGTATCTGGTGTTATCTGAGTGGAATGCCGTCCGAGGCGAAGGGATCAACGCCTCACGACATTCCGCTCCAACATTATATAAATTCATTACAAATCCTCAAGGAGCGTCTTATCCGATACACCTTTGAGTTTCTTACCTATCTTTGTTGACCAAAGATAGGGCTTTAATTAAATAGAGCTTTGTTAACGAAAACCATTTAATCCGCATAATGGGCACATAGATGTAAATTGAGTATGTGTGTGGATACTGTGTCGTTTTAATATGTAAGGGAAGGGTGAAAAGCCCCTTTGATGTAGGGGTACTTGACGAAAAGCCTTTCAGCCGGTGCGGGCGTGCCGCAACGGAGCATTCGGATCTGCTTTAAATGTAAAAAGGTGAGGTATCACGGAACTTCGAACCGTGTTCTGGGAAATACTTTGCAGGGAAATACGAAGTCGGGTTTCTATCATGCAAAGTGCAGTAATGTGTCTACATTTTTTGTAGGGCCTTGAGAGTACCTATTGATCGCTGAATTTGTTTCCAAGCTATTAAGTAATGCGGAATAATATAATATGAGCATTAAGCAAAATATTTTAAAATATTATAAGCCAGTGCAGAATAATAATAAAAAAAACCACAGTTAACACTCTGGCGATCCATTACGTAAATATGATTAAAATTAAAGTTCAATTTCCCACCGTGACTGGGATTGATGACCGGCGGTGTATTTCAGAATATTATAAATCCTTGGCATTCAGCGTTTCGCGCGCGTCGTCGTCACGGCTCGCTGGTTCAATAAATAATAAGTGTCATTCGTCTTTCAGCCGCGGTATGGGACCTCCAGACGCCCTTCGTGACGCGCCGCGTATCTTACGCGCTAAACTCGTACCTATAGCCCAGAACCCAGCTAATCTACGCGCCACCGATGTTTCAAATTAGATATGTCTAGAACGAGACATTTTGAGATAGACTTCTCGACAGAGGACGACGCTGACGTTGCGACACTCATCGTCTCTAAGAAAATAAACGGCCTATGTTGGGTACCTATTCGGAGTTTTAAGGTAGCAAAATTTACAGCCATCTAGAAGATTTCAATGCTAATATCTAAGTCAAGTTTTATAGTCTGGCTTTTTGCTTCGTGACGCAGCAGCACTTTCACAGATTATAACCGCGCGTAATGGACGGTAACGGTGACTAGGCTAGATATATGGATTTAGGTTCTATATTAATCTTACAATCATTAATAATATATAAGTATCGACTAGAAATTAACATAGTGAATGCTACAATACGCAACTGTAACAAAAACGAGTGTTTTTTTTAATACTGTCAAGTGACGAGGCGAGCAAGACTTTCGCCTGGTGGTAAGCGTCACGCCTGCCACTAACAGTAGCAGTGCCAGAATTCTGAACTTGCGAACACAGTCCTGCGCCGCACTGCACTGCGCTCATCACCCTGAGATATTAGATGTTAAATCTCTTCATACCCAGTAATTTCTCTGGTAACATTGCCCATCAAACTGGAACACAGTAATTCTTGTACACTACTGCTTGGCGGTTGAATAACTGGCAAAGGTGTGGTACTTCCCCAGGCGGCTCCGCAGTAGAGTCCTACCACTACAAAAAATTATAACATATGACTATGTGATATACCTGAAGGGTATGCATGTACTCATCATTATGAACAACCTTTACTTTGAGGCCAACCCTGAAATTGAGAAAATTCTGCTGTTCCAGCGCAAACGCACTTTCCTTATAATAATTTACTACGTATTCGTAGTTATGACACCAATGTGCCTCACATGAGTTCTTTTAAGGGTTTTACAGTGATAATCCGAGTGGTGGAGCCATTTACGCCCCTTTCAGGGTGGCCATTAGAGCCTCCTGGTGTGACAGAGTGACGTGTGTGTGTATTAATTATATCACCGTATCGGTTTGCACACATCCGTGTTTCTATGCTCCCCTTAAAGCGATAAAAGATTAAAGTGTCCCGACAGACATGACCGTTGAAATTGAAGCAATATTCGTATATTCTATTTTACAGCAGTAGTGTGGAAATTCGAAAAATTACTTTAAGCCAAGTTAACTTTGTCAGCTTTATACGAGGTCCATTATACCTATAATACATAAATATTCATGAATCTTCTACTTTGACCATTCCCTATTTCATAATCATAATGATGAGTACAATGATATCCTAGAAGGATAACGGTGTTCAAACTAACACCCGGTATATATATTTTATTTAAAAAAAACTAAGCTTGCATTTGACTGTCACCTCGTCAGATGTTAAACGAAGATGCAGTCTACTATGGATCACGCTTACCTAGAAGAAACCGATTCACTCGCGACTTGAAGGGATGCCTTCATTACCTAGATTATAATTATCGGGAAACACCTGTGGGAAACACCCACTCGGGCAGTGCACTGCACTGTTCAGCAGTTCGAATAAAGAAAGTGGAATCAAACCGTTTCGGTAACCGGTTATTATTGAGGGGGTTTGACTTTACCCTTGCATAATTATAATGATAGTCATAGCGATGTGCTCACATACCTTTATATAGGTTAAAGAACAGTTAAATTTATAAAGATTTCCGTATCCGTCATTGCATAAATTGTATATTCCATAAACTAAGTTTCTGAGTATTGTGAAAATATAAAATAAAAAGAAAATACTCGCACTTAAGTATTCCTCTAACAAATTAGGTCCCATTTCCCACAGTTCCAGCCCGCACTCGACTCACTAGTCATTCAGCAGTCATAAATTGCAGTAACCTATACATTCCTTTTTACCATTCGCTACCTTCAAGTAGGAACAGGCGCACCGTCGACCGTCGAGTACACTAATTACTTAGTTATGCAAATTCTACAAAGGTTACGCGAAATGAACGTTGTGAGAAAGGTATTTCTTTTAGCATTTAATTTGATGAAAAAGACGCCTTATGAAGATTAAGTAGCAGACAGATTAACAGGGAAAGTAACAAAACAAAAAACCAGGCAATGCGGAATTCCCATTCCAATGAAAACAGCTGGAGGAAAACCATCGCTTTAATGTGTTTTTGTGAAGTTTAAAAAGAAAGCACTAATCGATTATGGAACACGTCTACATTTATATACGAACCGTCTTATGCATAATAGTACATTATGATACAAGTGTGCTATGTTGGTCATTACACTAGAGGCGGTATTATGCGCGCGAGCTGCAGGCGAGCGCGATAAGGAAGCCGAGAGTGTAACGACTAATAGCACAAGAGTTCCATACGACTGTTTTCATCACACATGCGAGGAAAAAAATAACTTTGTTTAATAATAATCAACCACACAGCGAAAACGTCAACAAATATTTGCGGAAAATGGCGCCCAAACCAGCAATGCGCGCGCAGGTTGACATTTACTTCAGCGGCATAAGAACAACTCTTTGTTGGTATTACAAAAAAACTGTAAGTATTACCCGGCTATATTAAGAGTGCTTCGTATACATACGTCTAATTGCAGTCACGTACAAACTTGACTTTACCGGGTTATACCTATTATAGCACAAGTGCCGTAATGTAAAATAAAAAGCACGCGTACGTAATAGCTTGCATTATGAGCCTAAAACCGATGCAATAAGATCCACTTTACGAGCAAGTGTGATGAAAAACACTTTAAAGAATTTCAAACCTATTTTTGTTAAAAAGTGTTAGGTCTTCTTTTCAACCGACTTCAAAAAAAGGAGGTTCTCAATTCGACTGTGTTTTTTTTAATTATTTTTTATGGATGTTACGCGATTACTCCGCTAATTATGAACTGATTTTAATGACTCTTTTTTTGATTGGTAGGTAATAAATACTTCAGAGACGGTTTTTATCAAAATCGGTTCAGTAGTTTGGTTTTAAATCAAAATTGCTAGAAAATATCAAGATGTCATCCAGCATAATGACGGTTAAAATATTCCTTTCGGCGCAGAACACTATCACATGTATGTTTTACTTATTACGATAAGTACTAAAAAAATAATTACGCAAAATGTCAACTACATTAAAATTAAAAAAACATTATCATTATTATAAGTAGTTAGAGAGCTACTGCAAGTTCGTTATCGTAAAGTCAGTTAAGATTTTATGTCCGAATCGGTAAAGACAAAACATATTTAGAATAAGCATTCTTTTCCCCGAAAATCGTTAATCGCTTCGATTTCGAACCCTCTCGAGTAAAATTACATTAAACGACCCGTAGAGTTGTAATGCGCGAAGTATGTCACAAAGGACAAAGGGAAATTAGTACCTTAATTAAGGTCGCGGTCTATGTGATTCCGGGGCCAGTATATCAAATTTAATGACTATTTAAGAGCACTTTTGCATATAATACAAAGTTAAACTATCACAGTTGTTCATTAGAGCTCTACGGATATTTAAAAGGATTTTTTTGGGCCGTGAGCTTTGTGCTTGCAATCAAATACAAATCATCGTAATACCGGAATCTCAGCCGAATATCGGATCACAACATGATCAGGTAAATATCTCGTAAATATAAATAATCACAGAACGGTACCAGACCTGGCGCACTCCGCACTTTAGGTATTAAGCTACAAGTACGTGCCGGGCCCGTCTAGATGGGCCAATTCAGTAGGAAGAATTCAGTCAGAAGAGATAAAGAGTTACGCGCTAGACAGAGAGGCAACTTCTTGGTTAATTAATAACATTGTAGGTAGGTAGTTAGCACTCGCACGTCCTGAATTGCACTTTATTGTGTCGTAGCTCGTAGCAAGAGTCTACTTATTTAAATGATTTTGCGGAGTGAATCTTCTGTACTTCTACTATTATGTATTCTCTGACCGTACCGAGATAATTGGTACGATTTGTATTCAGCAGTTCATGTATTCATTGTAAACGCTTGTAGTACAGGGCTTGTGTATTCTCTAAACACGAACCGTAGTCACGGACAATACAGCCCTTGATGTCGAGCACACTCTGATTATTTCCTCTCGTTGGGGTTGGAAGTGGCTCATTGTACCGGGCTTGTCAGTGAGGTCGACGTACCCCAGCCGGTATTTTTCCGAAATAATAGCTCTCGTGTGAAGCTTTGATCTGGGACGAAGAGGGAAATCGAAATTGCGGAAGGTCGTGTCGGAAATCCGTTGATTTAAGCCATTAACTTTTTTAAAAGAGCTACGTAAACTAATAAAAAAAGATTTGAAAAGTATGATAAGGCTCAAAAAGATATAATACAATAAATGTTACACTCACTGCAGTAGAAGTAGGAGAAAATGTTGACACGAAGTCTAAAATATTTGAAGAAATATAGTGCAAATATTATAATTATAAATTATGAACTACAGCAAAAAACTAACTATGAAAAAAATACGAACGCGAGCGAGTGTGAAGCTTAAAAAATTCGTGTTGTAATGCAAATGTTCAAGATTTATTACCTTATCTTCAGTTAAAATGCTCATATACGAAAACGCATTGAAGGAATAGAAAATGTTTTAGTGGCCGAACGACATTTAATTGAATATTTGGCTCTAGGATGCAATCAAGGTCTGACTTGCCTTTACGTACTAGAAATAAATTCATATCACTGTTCTGTTACGTACGTCTTTTTTTTGTGTATTCAAATAACTAAATAAGTATATCTGATATTAAAGAAAACAATTCTGCCTTATAGCTCAGTTGGTAGCATGTCTGCCTTCAGAGCTGTAGTGCGTGGGGTCCACCCCACCCAGGGCAAACATTTATGTGACGAACATAGATGTTTGTTCTGTGTCTGGGTGTAGTATATATCATAAGTCTTTATTTACAAAAAAATATATGTGTATAATTATTCTATCAGCTATCTGGTTTCCATATTACAAGCTTTGCTTAGTTTGGGGCTAGATGGCGCTGTGTGAAAATACTACCGATATTTATTTAAATGTAATGAAAACAGTAAAAAAAATTTTTTTTTTTAAATATATAGATCTACTTCAAAGAAGTAGCAGACATCTCAGCTGAGCGCATCTCGGTCCTCCGTTAACGACGTCATAATAGCCTCAGCGCTAAGTTAATAGCAACAGCCATTACTTTTTATGTAATATAAAATTACTGTGCGCAAATACAACTAATTTAAATTCCGCCTGCAAACCATTGCAAATGTGTTTCACCATGAAATTATGTGTCATAAATTTAGGAACAGCAATTTCATTTATGCAAATTACGAAGACGAAAGATATGATTTGTTTTGATTTTGCCGCTCGATACATATACTTGCACATGTAGACTATTGACGAAAGTTGTACCTATAAACAAAAATATAATGACCTGTCTACTTCATATCTAAACTAGTTCAACAAAGACTTGACAAGTATACATATAGGAAGTATTCGATTAAAAACTGAAGCACAAACAACTACCAATTTATCGCGGCAGCTTTTTATCACAAATCTGAATCTATCTCATCAGCCAGAAGACGTCTACTGCAGATTGAAGGCCTCCCCTTAATAGGGAGGGGTTGCATAATCCCCACGCTTGGACAGCTTGAGGCACCGTTAACCAAGAGGACGCTGCTGCCTGTCCTCCGGTGGATCTGGATGCAGTTTTAGGACATTCCCAGGTCAAAACTGAATCTATGCCATATTCAAAACCATCTATTACATATGCCAAAAATACCGTTTTTAACCGTCTTAAAAAAGGAGGAGGTTCTATGTACGGCTTCAGGTTTTATTTAATATTTTTTTATTTTGTTTGAAAGGGTATACTCTCAAGGTGGACCCATAGTCGCTTGTTTTCAAACGACTTCAAAAAAAGAGGTTCTCAATTCGACTGTATGTGGTTTTTTTGTATGTAAATTACGCGATCCGCTAATTATGAACTGATTTTGATGATTCTTCATTTGTTTAGTAGGTAATACTTCAGAGGTAGTCCCGTATAAATTTTATCGATATCAGGTCAGTAGTTTGGTTTTTAAATTAAAACTACAAGAAAATATGAAGATCCAGATATGTCATCGAGGTATTCGAAGTTGAAGTCAGTTGTATTTAAAAAAAAAGCGTATTATTTATATTTTACAGTTTGTGTATAAGGATTTTGAACATCGATAAACCAATAACCCATCCATGACATATGCTTGTCTGTGTAATTGTCGCTCTAGGGGCTTAGGACATTTCCCATACAGCAGGTGGTCTAGTGTTAATACAAATTTCCCATACCTTCTTGTATGAACTAGGTCAACATGTCACATGCCAGCGGGTGATTTTTTTAAATGAAACACTAAAGTTTAATTTAATAAAAACACCCGCTGCAGCCAATATATAAACCTCAAATGAGATCCTGCAAACTCTACGTTTAACGTAAGATACTACACTAAAAGTCTTTCTACAGTAGTGTGTACATTTGATCGGGCGAGCGAGTCGAGTCCGGCAGGCTGTTTACAGTTCTCGGCGGGAGCGTCGCGTTGCTTGTACACAGAGAGACCAATTTGTCGGCACGTCGCGCCTCGAGAGCTTTTCTGTTTGTTAAACAACATTGTGTCGGATCGGCCCTGCCTATTTATTGTTGTAAGTGCACTGGCTCGCAGTTGCGGTAGGCCCGTACTGTTTGTACATACAGTTATGATCAGACACATATGCGTCTTGCTTGATTGATCTACCGATATTGGATAGGAAATAGAATCTGTAAACTCTGCCTCTGTGTGTATGCTGATGAGATCTTTATTAATCTTGTTAGATTTTGGTTGGCGTAAGTACGAGTGAGTTATACAGGGTGACATTAAAATCATTGGTATTATCTTAGAGGGTTATTGAACTCATGGTAATGAACAACTATTACGACAAAATCAACGCGGAAATCGTGAAAAAAATCAATTGCTCCATAAATTTTGCCGTGCGTAATTTTTTTCAATATTTGTGTGGGACAATCGATTTTTTTTTGCGTTGTCTTGTTTGGTTTTATGGTACAAGTTGTCCATTATGAGATGTATGACCCCCTTAAATAATAATGCCAATGATTTAATAATGTTATCCTATACTTTTACGCATTCGGTGGTAACGGCATCGGAGCTCGGTGGCAATTTTTTTGAATATTTCGAGTTTTCAGGTTAGTTGTATTGTTGTGCAAAAACTCAGGAGTGTAGTTAAAAAATCGACCATCTGAATTTTTCTATACATCATCATCATCAGCCAGCCAGAAGACATCCACTGCTAGTCGAAGGCCTCCCCCTTATGGCAACACCTCCCTATTAAGGGGCAGGCCTTCGTCCAGCAGTGGACATTTTCTAGCTGATGGGTGGGGTGGGTGAGGTACATTTTAACGACAAATCGGCCGAACTGATATTGTCGAAATTTAGCATGGCACGAGGACGGACATATTTCTATGAAAACTAGAAAACTCGAGGTAAAAAAACCGAGTTGCAAGCTAGTTTTAAAATAATTACCTTGCGGTAATACAGCCATGCTTTGCAGCAAGGTTGTATCGCGTGAGCCTGCGTAATTATCCGCTAGTAAACAAGATTTCTATAAGTACGCCTTATATTTCTATGATCCCCAAGCCGCCTGCAAATCGTGGGGGTTATGGCAAACCCCGCTTAATAAGAGGGAGTATTCGTCCAACAGTGGACGTTATCTGGCTGTTGATGAAATAAGATTTCTATACGCAGGTAGGCCGGCCACGGTACACAAACAGATATGAATCTAAGAAAACTAAGGTTAAGAAACATAATTTTGTGCTCACGAGGTATAAATAATTATGTTTCAGTCGCAGTCGCTGAGAACTTTGATTCACATTAGTCATGATAGGAATATTTTTTCGTTATTTTATTTTATAGTTAGTTATTTTATTCGTTTTTTAATTTTATTTTATATACAATCAAGTGACGACACGAGCAAGACCTTCACCTGATGGCAAGCGTCACGCCTGCCATTAAAAGTAGCAGTGCCAGAATTGTGAACTTATGAACACAATCCTGCGCCGTGCTGCACTGCGCTCGTCAACCTGAGATATTAGATGTTAAATATCTTCATACCCAGTAATTTATCTGGTAACATTGCCCTTCAAGCCGGAACACAGTAATGCTTGCACACTACTGCTTAGCGGTTGAATAACTGGCAAAAGTCCCCCAGGCGGACTCTGCAGTAGAGTCCTACCACTACAACTATAGATCGAATCTAAGAATCAGTATCATCATCATCATCATCAGCCCGAAGATGTCCACTGCAGAACAAAGGCTGCCCCCTTAAACCGCCACACTGTACGGTACGACAACTTGTCACTTGCCTTTCCTCCTTTCAAAATGTTGTCGGGTCATCTAGTGGGAGGCTACGCTGCGTCTTCTATTTCGTGTTCGTCACTCGAGAACCTTTCTTCTCTATCGGTTATCAGTTGTACGAGCGAAAGAGACTGCCCATTGCTACTTCAACTTGCAAACCCTGAGAGCTATGTCGGTCTAAAAAGTGAGGTACCGTGTCGGTATATATAGTCTAAGAATATATATGTACTTATAATTTCAATCAAACTTTGTAGATGAGATAACGTAGTACAATTATTCAGTTTAAGTTAAAGGAAAACGGTCATATACCATAAGTTAAATAGTGAAACTTACGTTGCAGCGTCCTCCTGGTGGACAGGAGTAGATCGGCCGTCCGCCGCGTGGACCTGGCGGTGTACACTTCTGCCGTCCGCCGCAGGGCGGCTTTGAGCAGCTCTTCCCGCCCCCGGCCGCAGCAGTGCCCCCCGCAAATCGGACCTGCCACAATGGAAAAATAAGTATTTAGAGCTGTTTTGCTAAAATTGCACTAACTAGTCACTCTTTTTTATGTCAATGTCCTCTCGTGAAGTCGTGATGGACAGATAACGCCTGGCCATGTCCATTGCATCGGTACCCAGAACGTTGGGTAACTAAGTAATCCTGAAATTTCGCTAGCTGCAGTACCCGTCAAAATCTAAACAGTAAAATAACAAATTAAATACTGATGGGCAATTGTTTCCTGGCTATACGCGATCATAATTCAATGATTTTTTGAAAAGACACACAACTGCCCAAAAATTTAACATGTACCCCAAAATCACCTACTAATTATATTAGGTTTTTACCTATGAAATTGCCGTTTTGTATGGAATAAGTGAAAGTACTTATTTTTTTAAACTTTTTTATTTCTGTTATTCAAAGTAATAACCCATGCAATCGACGCATCTTTGCCAACAAATTGGCAGTTTATTGATGCCCTTCTTGTAAATATTAGCTGGACGGGGAGGCAACAAACTCTTCAAAGGCATTTTATACTGCGTCTCGGGAATTGAATTTTTTACCCACTAAAAAGTTGTCTAAATTTTGGAAAAAGTAATAGTAGGTAGGTGCAAGGTCTGGTGAGTATGGCGGATGAGGGAGAGCTTCCAACCCCAGCTCTTGCAGCTTGGAGACTGTCTGTAGCTGCAGCGCGAGGCAGGTCTCGACGCGTACGTTGCGCAGGCGATCGTTAAGTTCGTGGGGCACCCATCTATCAAGTTTTTTTACCTCTCCTATTTGTCGCAAATGAATCAAAATTGTTTTGATGCTAACATCAAAAGCTGCTGCTAGCTCAGCTGTAGATTGAGTTTCGTCAGCTTCCACAATCGCCTTTAATTCATCATTGTTGACCAAAGTCTCCGGACGACCAGGAGCTTCATTTTTCAAGTCAAAATTTCTAGAACGGAACCGGGAAAACCAATAACGGGTTGAGCGTTCGTTTGTACAGTTCTCTCCGTAAACGTTTTTGATGTTACGTGCCGTTTATGTCGCGTTGGTGCCACAACGGAACTCATATTCCATAATTACACGAATTTTTAAAGTATCCATTATGACGAAAAATGTTCAAATGTAATGAAAATACAACGCTAATCAATAAACAAAAGACTGAGTTTATAAAAATTGTGTCATGTTTTTAAGACAAAATTAATTTGATATCAGAATACAAAGCCATTCCAAACTTTTTTTCTATTTGAAATTACCAGTACTGAAGAACGGCAATTTCATAGGTAAAGACCTATTATTTATAATTTCACGTCAAGTAACAAGTTAACCAAACCTATTTCACCAACTCAAAGTGTTTTGTTTTGCTAAATTAAATACGTGATTGAATCCAAATTCGTACAATTCGTAGCAATGAACTCATATTGCATAGAGAACCATTTAGTTGTGCTAAAGCGAAATATGCTAACGTTGCGCTAGTAATACTGAGTTGAATCGTGATGGGCTTCGCTAGATTTATGCACCTATTCAATAAGGGACCAGAGTATAATTTATTGCTACAGGACCAGTATTGTTATTGATACTAGATGTGCTATGAATAGTATCGAAGCTTGAACGGCTATAGCTGTCAATGCTGTCATACTTTAATACCATCATAGTACAAAGACTATTGCTTTTCAATAAGTTTTTATGATTCATAAATATAGACAGAAAATCAGAAACATTTGACAGCATTAAATATATGTTAATGCTACAAACGTGTTTAATTTATTTTTATTTTAAGTGTTTAATTTATTTTAATTTGTTTTATTTGTGTATAATTTGATTATGTTAATTTAATTGTTCATGGCTGTACTTAATTTAGTAGAAAAATATAATAAATAATATTTAATTTTAACGAGACGTAAGTTTACTTGAAGGATCTAGGCTGGGTATTTAATCAAAGTAACTTTAGTTAAGCTAAAGAAGGATGGCAGAATTCGCCTGGGTCCAGAAAAAATATATATACGTCATGCAAATACAGGTTATATTTTTGTGGTTTTCTTAAAATATTAAGCGTAATTTATAAAGCTGGGAATTAAAACTAACTTTGTTGCATTTATTTGAGTCTGCCATTCTTCTTTATAATATTAGATTGGGGAAACTAATATTTAAAATTTTAAATTCGACAAGAAAACAAAAGAACGTCAGTTAAGTGGATGTATTTCTTCTAACTTCCGCTAGATCACTTCTATTTATTTGTAAAGTACTGTTTGACTTAACTACAAAATTAAATGATGTAGAGAAAAACATAGTAAATTCCTAAATTAATCGTAATCCTGCGTAAGCCGTATAATAAATAGGTTACTCGTATTTATTTTACATATGACGAATTCCAAACGTGCTTTGCTGATCTAACCTAAGATAATATAACCTAATGTATAGCAGACTCCTCCAAGACATTGACAGATGCTATCGTCTTGAAGGATCAGTGGATCAGTTAGTATATTGGTATGGATAAAGCTTAGCATTATAATAACTAATTCAAAGAAAATCATGATTTGAGCATGCGATATGCGTAGTATTAAATATTCATAACTCTAGACAGCTAAGACTAGCTCGATTTCTGAGTTGAATGCTCTATCGATTCAAATCCAGCAAAAGGGGTGACGGTTCTTTATGGGGCTTTTATAGGCACTGTTTCAATATTCTGCCCATCTGTTACGCTTATCAGATGACATGTTTATATTCACGCGGTACTTTTATATTGCAGAAACATTACTGTCTATTTAGGGCGCGTTTTACATACGAGAGCTCGTTTGGTGTCAATTTATAGAACTTTTACAGGAGTGGAAGATCTGTAGAGATCATTTTCGATTGTCAGTTTCCGACTTAACAAATACTAAACACTTATATCTACACGACATACGATATATGAACTACCTACTATATACTTACTTATATATAAATCAAATACCGTGCGACTCGACCGATTTAATTAACCTTTTTTTGTTTTATTCGCCTCAATTCTGAGGTGGTTTAGGAGAAAAAATTAGGTGGTACGAAGTTCAACGGATCATCTACCTACACACTAATATTATAAATACGATAGTTTGTCGGTATATGTGTGTGTATGTGAGGACCTCTTCACGCTAAAACGGCTGAACGGATTGGGATGAATCTCAGAATGGAGATAGCTTATATCTCGGAATAAAATATAGGCTACTTTTTATCATCGTCATCATCACCGATTTTCATCATCGCACAGGTGAAACCGCGGAGCGCTGCTTGTATTGAATATTTGCGACATTTTATTTCGATTTTAAATTAATATAGGTAAAGTAATATCAGAAGTAGGTATGTTATGTATATATAATATAACAAATAGCTATGCAAGTCCGAAATTGCGTGTGATTTTGTGTATAAATCATGGGAATACGGGTAATAAAATAAATAAATAGGGAATCTGGCGCATCCGGTTCCCAGGTGCGGCCATATTGCCGTAGCTGTTATTTCACAGATCACGTGCAAGAGCGACCGATTTGTACACAACGTCACATGCAGTTTCGGTACTCACATAGCACGACCTTATGCCCATAATTTTTTGCAACGCTGATTTGTGTATATTTTTTTGCCTGGAAACCATTTTATCAGCTAAAGATGCAGTAGACTACGAGACAGAAGAATCTCTATTCTGCGGACAATGTCACAATTTTGCGGATAGAAACAGTTATTTAACAGTTCTTACGTCAAACAACATCCAACAGCTCATTAGGCGGTGTGAGCATCAGACACGCATACAATACAAGGTACATACAATACATACAATATTGTATTACATTTGGCACTAAGTCTACGGCTGCGGAGAGCGACGGCCGACGCGGCAAGTTCAAGGATTTGTGAGGGTGACTATGATATCGTGGGTTTTATTTTAGTAGATATTTTTAAACAAATTGAAGAGCACTACTTTTGTGTTGTTGAATTTTTTTTTTGAATTTATTACTTTGAATTATCTACAAGACTTTTTGTAGACTTTCCTGTTGTTGAAAAACGTAGCCTGCTATGTCGATGTTAGGAATTGTTTACAATATGAATCCAATAATATTTGAAACCAATGGGTTCTGACAATTACAACTAGGAAATTATTATTAATGTTTAACCGTTGTACTATTATTTATTCTGTGGTTTAATCCGGATTTTTCAGTTTATATTTTATTTTTTTAATCAAGTTATGTAGTAAAAGTTGTTCATAATGATGAGTAGACATAGACATAGACATAGACAATCATTTATTTATGGCAAAGAATAAATAAACACTGGTAACAATAATACAACAGTAAAAGTAAATAAAAATGTTAAGTGTATGTTAAGTGTTAAGTACATAGATACTCTTCAGTATTGTTGAACCTTTTAGTTACACATTGTATATAAGTAAAGCTATAAGTACTCGTAGGTATATTGTTGTCCGTGAAAATAAGCCGGCATGGTTTTGTTCGGCCGCGCATTGTTGTGTGACACCGCTGCGCCCGCGCCGGCCACTCATTACGACATTTTGCAAAAACGCGGTTCCGTGAATTGACAGCCGCTGTGTGGCAAAATTAAATGAGTTTTTGCCAACGACTACTTTTTACGAGTGGGATTTTCGCCGAAAGAACGATATTTTAAAACGTTTAGCCAATTCGTCACTTCTTTTAGACGCGTGACTTATTTTTTGATACTATAGTGCAGGAAGGCTGAAGCGTACTATTATTTATTCTGTGGCTGAAGTTAGTATGTACTCTATGTATACAGCGCTTAAAGATTCAAATACATTCAAATTCGTTTATTGACATAATTTATACGAGTAATACAGATTTAATAATATATTTAAAAAAATAAGATAAAAATGATGTCTATGGATAAGTTGTCACACAGGTGCGGCTACGCTATTTAAAAAACCTGTGATATAAAATACCTGTAACCGCACTAGATCTGATCTAGATATTTTATATAGATATCGATTCTAAATTAGAAGTACGGATTTGGATGTAAGGGGGATATCGTAATCCTTACACCAAGCCGAGTGACAACGATAATTTTATATGATAAATATATTTTATTGTTTGAGTAGTCGTGTTTTTTAATTGTGTAGTCGTGTTTTTGAATTGTTTTAATTACAACATTTGTTTCTCATTCGGTCACAATTTTACTAACGATAATTTTTCAATTAATCTCTAACGCGTACTTAGGTATACTTTACTGGATTCGCTGCGATTTCAAAAACAATTCACAAGAAATCCTCGACAATATATGTTCTTTTTATACTCGTCTAAGCATCTTTTTCTCAAAAGTACTCTCCATTACAAAGCTACTTGTCAATACAAAAACTCAACGTAATCCAGGTTCATTTGAAATATCCTAATTAATTCAGTCCTCATAAATCCTTAGCTCATAATTAGAACCTCTTATCTTTTAATAACATATTCTGGCTGAAAGATCAAAGGCTAGCCCAGCCCGGCAAGCTTATTAGTTAATAAACGTAATGGGCAGAAAAAGCGCGTAATTGCAGGCTCCCTAGCTTAAGCACATAATGGTCCAATAATCTCAACCAAGTAGGTACCTAAATTAATGTTCGCCATTACGATAGTTTAATTATCAGTAACACAACTTTTGTGGAAATAAACTGAAAAAATAATAATGAAAAAATTAAAATAATTTTATTGACAAGTTACTTAACTAACAAACAACAATATCTGATGGAAACAGTAAACTGTAAAAAAATATGTATAATATCATCTATTCGATAAATGATAAAAATATGAGTGGTTTTCTGTCGATGCTTAATAAAGTGCTATTTCATTTTTTATAAATCTTCTATCGAATTCACATCTATTTGAGGAGCGTACATTTCTAATCTACGAGTAATGCTTAGTATTGGTTACTTGGTCTTTCCATGTTTTCATAAGACCTAAGTACCTGAGTAGTTATAGAATATTCAAAAATGTGTCTTTGATTATCTGTGCTTACAAGTTGTTAGAAGAATAAACCGAAAGAAATGGAAAATGTATCCCAGCAAGATAACTTTTAATAGTAGGATAATATTTCTCTCACAGAAAAGCGAAGGCCCTACTCTTCTCTTCAGTGTATTTCTCTGAGACAGGATTTTATTATTTATATTTTTAAAGCTTAAACAGGAAGAAAAAATATGATTTCCGATAGGACTCGAACCTGCATACGAGCAGTCTCTGTGGGTTTCCGTCCCAACTGCTTTGCCAATTAAGCTACAGAAGTCTCTGCTTTAGATGCCAAATTTCCCAACCTGTTATGTTTTATTATTTAGTAACACATTCAAGACTATTATACGTCAGCGCTAAGCAGTCGGATGCCGTTACCTGCATCATTAAACTATCGACAGTATGCTCATATTGTATGCCCTTATCTAAGCTTGGTTACTGTATTATCATATACAGTGCATTATAGTGCATTGCGCGGTCGGTCGCAGCTGATGCAAGGCCGACCGGCTAGACAGTGCGGTGCTCATGTCAGGCAAACGCCACAAACGGGCTTCAAATGTCGCTTACATGGATAAGGAGGTACAACTTTAGAAAATAGAGCAGCATTGGATAAGGCAGGGAAGAACTGTGAGTTTGCTCTCACGTCTGACGACGTGTAGTGTAGAGGGAGAGAGTATAGCTTTTGTAATAAAGAACATTGCAGAACATTCTCTTAATGATAATTATTTATTTGGATAATAATAATGGCGGCTCTTGGTATCGCAGTCCAGAACTCACTTTGTGTAGATGCGTCACCTTAATATGTTAAATAAGTTATAAATTCCCTTATGAACTAAAATAAATAAATAAATAAATATAAATATTGGGGGGACATTTATCACACACAGCGCCATCTAGCCCCATACTAAGCAAAGCTTGTATTATGGAAACCAGATAGCTGATAGAATACTTATATACAATTTTTTTTTCGTAAATACATATTTATAATACATACTACACCCAGACACAGAACAAACATCGATGTACGTCACAAACATTTTTGTCCTGGGTGGGGATCGAACCCACGCCCTACAGCTCTGAAGGCAGACATGCTACCAACTGAGCTATCAGGCTGTCTAAAAACTACCCTCATACTTCCTTTTCTAGAATTGTATTGTATTGTATTCTCAAGGAATATTATTATTATTATTTAATTCTTTGTTGCGCACATAAATACATTAATGTACAAAAGGAGGATTAAATATTATATTTATTATTTTTTATTATATTTTGTAAATAAAAAAATATATGTTACAGCAATTGTGTTTAGACGAAGCTCCTATACCGCTGACTCACTATTGCTCTGTACTAGATCTCATTCGTATTAATAAGTACCTTCATACTGTTGTCGTTTTCTGAAGGAGATACAATATTATAATATCCTCAAAATAGCTTGTTAATAAATTGTTATTTCTTTTTATGTTTTGGTGACGAGACCATTATAGAGACATTAATGATATTTAAATTATTTAATTTAAAATATAAATTTAATTATTATTAGTAAAATTATTCTGAATATAACTTTAAGATAATAAATATTATTCTATTTCTATTCCTTACCAATACCTTATTTAGCGTACTAGACTATTCTTTATGAAAATATTCGAAAGTAAGTAGGTATATCTTATTGTACTAGACTTTGATAAATAATATGTCTAGATAGAGTCTCGGACTATTTATGAACGAAAAATTACAGGCCAACATTTTTATACTAGTTTGCGTGACAGCCATGTCTTACACTCGCGTTGCGCCATTCTCGTTGTTATAGTGTGCGTGCATAAGAGGCTTAACTGTTCACCGCAATTTTTTTCGGCGCGTTTAGTATCCATCAGTCTATCTAGACATAATTTATCAAAGGTACTAAAATATTAAAATGAATTATGCGGTTCCAGAGGTAGGTAGGTAGTTTTCCTGTCTAGTTTGCTAACATTGAGAAAGCTTTTAATTATGTTCAGAATTTAGTTTGCATCGCTATACATAACAGCATCTGTCTAGTTAAGTGTTGTATTTTGTATTTTTTATGAGCAAAGGTAATAAATAAATCAGTATAATATATAGTAGATACAGATTTACATTATGTTGTCAGGTTGAGATAAACAACCATTGCAACCAGTTATCTTCATAAACAAAGAGCGAATTAGAATGACGAATTACTTAGTTACACAGACAGTGCTATCACTCAAAGCCGAATCGTAAATCTAAGTCCAAGTTTACGGCAAGTGGATCGCCAATAAAGTTGTCTGCCTCTACACCAAACTTAGCTTTAGAGGAGCCGATCAATCAATCATGAATATACAAGTGTCAGATAAAAAGCAAATTAAACCAAATAAAAAACGAACTACTGATTATATTATTGAAAAATGTTCTTTAACGCCAACGCGTAAGAACTTCGGATGCATAGTGAGTATAATCACGAACCTGTCGACGTTACACGCCATGTTATGGAACATTTTATGATATGTATTACTTAGTTTAAATTTGTAGGTGTTGGTGGCGAGAATATACAGGGTTATTTAGAATTAAGCTGAGTATAAAAAAATAACTTTTTTGACCAAAATACGAATTAGAGACAATTTCAAAATGTTTATTACCGTGGCTCCAATATTAGGAGGAGTTCTGCGTCGTGCCTTACTTAACTAAACATAAATAAACAACCGTAAATTTGCGCGTTTTTTAGCGTCACGTAGGTAGGTATGTGGCAAAACTGGACTTTTCTATAAAACCAAACGCGGCGTAAATAACGCGACTCAAAACTCATACAATTACTTAAGTTTAGATCCAGCCTTACTTAGCAACGTTTAGGACTGGGACTAGATGGAATGAGAATATACTCGTAAGACAGCTGATAGAGATCAAAAGCAGAAAGCTGTAGATCGGGCTAAATAGTGAGCTTAGTGTGCGTAGAGTCCTAATAAGTACGTAGCTATTCGGGTGAGTATGACGCAGGATTTGAATCTCTAGACCTACTTCTATAAATCATAGCAAACAACTTTAGTTCCATGATGTTAAAAAAAATCTTGCTCTCATACAATAACTAAAGTGGTTACCTTATTTAAGACGCGATATGGCAATAACTGCATGCGTATTGCGTAACAAATATCCGGGCAAAGCTCAAAAACTAAAAAAAATATAGGTTTTTGATATATTTTTTAAAGTATGACGCAAAATGTTTCCAGAAAGTGGCAAAGCGATTGCTACGCCAATCATCAATAACATTGTATACCCATGTAAAGGGGAAATGCGCGCGTGGGTTCAACCACCGTGCGTCTCATCTCATGAATATTCGGCGCGATTGTCTCAATACTGCAATTAAATTATATAGAACATCCACTACATCCGCTATTAATTCTTTTACGATTTTTAAATGAAGCAAAAGTAGATAAACATCATTTAAATAACGTTAACCATTGAGACATCAGATAGAAGTGCAGGTGTACAAAAGATTGCGGCTGTGTGGAATGAAACTCAATTAGGGTTATCTATTTCGATTGATTTATTTAATCTAGATTATAATATCGATAAATAGATTTTAAGCTGTAATTAATGCTTTCATTGACTTTAGGTGGGTGATTAAACATTTGAATAATGTAGAATACAATTATTTAAATGTTTAATCTCGCCATAATCCTACCAGGCGCTAGGAAAATGGTCCTAAAAAAAAGTCATGTTTAATGTTGGAGATTTGATTACTACGATACGACTTAATTAAAACGTAAAAGACAATGTTTTTTGAAATTTCATCACTAATAATTTATCAACAACAACCGTTTTGAGGTTCTTTATATATATTTTTATTGCATTTTGACATTTCCTTTATTCGTTATACGTATATATAATATTTATCGAAATATAGTATCTACCTATCTATTTAATTACGAGTATACGGGAGACGCATCGACTGAAAGATCCCGACTTCCAAGAGCAGCCAGTTTTCCCTAACGTGGCAGTTTCCTCTACCTGATACGGTCAGCAGTCAGCACAAATATCTACTACTAATCACGGTACATACATTATATTCGTCAGTACAAGCACAGAATAAATAATAGTACTACGTAACAAGGGACAAACTTATCACCTTAGTCAATTTCTTCCCGGCAACCGGCAACCATGTAGGAATACCTATACACCGTACCAAATGGTACATACAAATCTGCTTTTCTTGTGTGTGGGTCTTTATTAACTACAACAAACTACAAATACTACTATGTATAAAAAACAAGAGCATTTTATCCAGACCGATGATAGTCTAGAGATATTCCAAATGCTCAAACCCACTACCAGAAACATAAAAAATAAAACATGAAAATAAATAAATATATAACAGCAAATTTTTTCTCGATCTCGGAGTTGACGATTATGAAAGTTGTTGACATTGATATGTGCCACGACCTCCTTTGGGCTTAGTAATACTGTTCCGCGTAACCCTGTTTATAGTAGACAAGTAAATAGGTTTCTTCTTATTAGTCACCCAAAATAAGTACACAGTCACAGTACAGACTACACACTTACAGACAATTTTTTTTTACGTACACACTTTTTCTACTTCTCAGTGTAATGCTATGCAATGATAGTCGGCATTTTTTCCTGGCTCGGCCTCAAGCACTAAACCTCACGATTAGAAGTCGGCTTGCACGCAAGGCGGTATCTGTTACCAAGCTGCATTGTATAATACTACAATGAAATGAACGCTATTTTTAGACTGCTGTTTAGATAGACAGTCAAGTTTGTTGGCGATATATTGATATTTAGTCAAAGGCGACATGTAACGTAACGTGGTGTGGGATGAACACGAAGGAAAAGGTAGCTGAATTTTTGCAGTATAAAAAAAAATCCGAAATTTTGAGTAACGGGAATCTGTTCTTATTTACTTATTTATATACGGAATGAAGCGAAATGGTAGACTTAAGCCGAAAGCAGGTCATTGTACTCATCTTCTTTTTTATCATTGCACCAACCCTTAAAAAACTAGCAAAAAAGAGTTCAACAACTGTATCAGTATAACTATCTATAGAATAGCAGATTTGTTTGTACCTTTTCAGAGTCGGTCTTAAATTATAGTGCCTAAAAGTATTTACACTTATTATGAGTGTAGGACTCATAATAAGTGTAAAGTTTTAGCTTAGTATTCGTGTTTATTTTACGTAACCCAGTATAGTAAAACTGATAGAGTTTCATTTTATCTGATATGTAAACATAGGTACACAATGGGAAGACTTTCTTTTCGATCTCGAGACGTCAAGAGATAAGAAATACTCTCGTACCTATTACCTACTCATTAGTCGCTCCAGAACATTCGTATCACATACAACCAGTTTCTATATTATGTACTCGTATGTAACACGAAAGTTCCAGAAGTTGTTATCTGAGGCCGTGTAATATAAGTAAGAAGGTATATTCGTGTATCCGGACAATCCAGGCGGGTCTACGTTAACTCTAATCAAAGCTAATGCCAAACATTACCAACACAAGTTAGGGTTTATTTTGATTGGCGTTTGAAACTAAAACTCATTAGGAATTCTGTACCAGTGATTAAACTTCTGAAATGTGATTTAAACTTTTATCAGTAATTGGGCACAGGTGGCTGACCCTGAAGCACTAGGCAAGTATCTTTTAAAGTTTCGCACGGTTCGATAATATTATGACATTTAAAATTGAATCGTAGCTACTTGTTCTAAAGATTCAATTAAAACGACTCTAGCTCTAGCCATGTTTGAAGGACGTACCTACTTTTATGGGTGAGCAAGAGTATCTAAGCCAAAGAACATTAAATAGCAAAATATAATTGCTCTTTTCTTGATATTGTTGATCTCATAACTCTTCTAAAAAAGAGCGGCCTCTTTTTTAATATTTAAATCTGATATTGCTTTATTTTAAATTAACTAAGCAAATACAATTATATACTAAAATTAAATTATAACTAACTAACAACTAAATAAACCCTACCTACCCTACCCTACCCTACCCTACCCTTCAATCTCTTAATTAAACTTTTCTTCTTCAAATCAAATTCTTCAAATAGTCTGTGCCTTGACTTCCAACGGATTATACAAAAGACTACATAATTTTGCGGCTATCACTACCACTAACCCTGTTAGTGGTAATCAGTTAGCATCCTTGATTAAGTACCGAGGAGCTAAATCCTCCAAGTTTTAAGGGCATATTCTGTACATCAAAACAAACAGCTTTTTCTAAGGGGTCAACATCAAAATCGCATAAAAATAAATCAGCTGTTCCATACAAAAAGGTCATCGACCTTGGGCAAAATGTATGGAACAGCCTTTTACTGCGATTTCAATGTTGGCCCGATAGTAAAAGTTTTTTGTTTAAAATTACAGAATATAAAGCCGTTAAAAGGAAGGAACTGTTTACCACTAACCCTGTATTAGGTTAGGTCTATGTATAAAACTCTTTGATCTAAATGATCTACGATACAATGCTACGTTGACTTTCAAATCGGATAACCCTTTTCAGTAGAATATAACACCCATTCACGTAACCGAACCAATCCTCCAATTCGTTTGCATGGGACATTCGTAGCTAGTGAATAGGTAACGAATATCCTTTCCCAAACAAAAGAGCCTATCTATCTGCATCACGTTGATCCGAACCACCCGTAAATCTGTTAAGGTTGTTTATGTCAGACACGTAGGTACAATACGTTCAGCGTAGGTTTAGCCCAAGCAGATTTTTATGTAAATCTGAAACTCGCCTTGTCTGATTACGTGCTGGTAAGTTCTCGTGTATCTAGATTTAATAGTACACATTTTGGATTTGGTGAATTATATGGTTTGAAGAATAAGCAAATAGGTAATATTGTTATAATATATTTATTTAATGTAATGGAAGTTTTTGAGATTTTAAGCAATTATGAGCCCTTTCCTAATAAAATTTAGATACAGGAAAGACAAAAAATGTGCGGGATTTAGGCTACAGTTAATGTTGAAATAACGGATACCAAAAACGTGCTACACTAACAATATTATGAAATGCGACAGTGAAGCACGAAATACGACAGTAAAATCGAGACACTGGAAAAGAAAATCCCAGAAAAGCGACCAATATCGGTCAGCCCCATCTCTATTTGAATCGTCCCAATTGACATACAGAAACTTGTATCTGCAATGTAGATGGCATCAGGATCTTTTAGACCAGGACTGATAATCCTTGGGACCTGTTTCGTGCCTTTCTTACGTATACTATTGTCATCTCGATGAGGAGCGTTTAATGCCACAGAATTTTAAAGCTCTACAGCATTTTTTTTAAACTAACAAGGCCCCGTAGTGATTATTTGCCAATCCAAGTTACAAGCAATGCTTTACAAAATTGTATACAAATGTATCGTCGTTGAGCGGGAACGAACACACATTCTTTCACTGGCATATAATTATTAAATATACGGCACGCTAAATATCGGTCATAATCATCAAGCAACTAAATATGTTTTTTCTCTCTCGTGTCCTTTATGGTTTACCGGTCCACGCACACGGATTTGATACAGAAAATATCGAGTATTTATGCGGATCGTGGCTAGCCCGTCTATATGCTAATACGACATAACTTAGCAATACCATCTGCTATTTTAAATGCATTGGGGTCCGGCTGGCTAGTGGTAAAGGAAAATTATTCGAAAGGCTTCTTCTATAGTATATAAATTATACAAGTAAGTCGGAAGTAATCGCTTGTCATTTGTTTTCTTTAACGTTGAGATTGGTTGTTTTTTTTTAAAAATAAATGAAGGCTAGGCGATCTTTAAAAATGTAAATTTGTTTTCAACTAGCACCACCAAAGGTGTGGTGGTGTGTGTTTGCACCACGTGACTTTTTAAAAAAATTATTGCGTTTCTAGATTTTTGCAATAGAGTAAATTATGATACAAGTGTGCTATGTTGGTCATTACACTAAAGGCGGTATTAAACGATGCGGATAAGGAAGCCGAGAGTGTAATGACTAACATAGCACAAGAGTTTTATACGACTGTTTTCATCACACTTGCGAGGAAAATCAAACTTTTTTTGATAATAATCAACACAGCAAAAACGTCAACGAACTTTTGCGGAAAATGGCGCCCAAACCAGCAATGCGCGCGCAGGTTGACATTTAATTTAGCGGCATAAAAACTCTTTGTTGGTATTACAAAAAAACTGTAAGTATTAACCGGCTATATTAAGAGTGCTTCGTATACATACATCTAATTGCAGTCACGTACAAACTTGACTTTACCGAGATACCTATTATAGCACTAGTGCCGTAATGTAAAGTAAAAAGCACGCGTGCGTAATAGCGGATTATGAGCCTAAAACCGATATAATAAGATCCACTTTACGAACAAGTGTGAAGAAAAATTATTTATGTCCTAGTTTAAGGATAAATGTTGAATTTAAATATATCAAGATGCGTGGATTGAATCATGTGAAGTTGACATACTCATACATACATTACAGAAAAACAGATACATTCGCAATTTATACATATTATAGGTATAGGGTAGACATGTGTCGATACCGATAAAATATATATTTTTTCGGTAAAAAGCATTTCATTACAAAACTCCACAGACTATTTTGAGTTTTCCCAACTGGATACACGCGTGTCCAGCCCTTCGAGTTCAATTGGAGAATAACACGAAACTACAAGCGAAAAGTAAGAAAATACTTCCTATACACAGTAAAGTCAACAAGCGACAATGACGTCTACCTAGCTACGTACTCTAAATAATGACCTAAGTATTATGCTACGCCATGCACTACAATGTAAGTATTATTTCCATGTTGATGATGTAAGTTATGAACATATTTCTTAGAGTTTTGTTTCGTGAGCCACGATATAATTAGGGTTCCGTGTCAAAAGACTATAAACAGTCGCATTCGATCGCGCTCCTAAGGTGTAGGTAGTTTAGGTAAGAGGCCTGGCCTTGCATTTTGTTCAGTAGGTTACTGCAGTGGCACCTTACTTAAGGGGTGGAAAGGTAATTAAATGCATAGTACTACCTACTGTTTTATTTCTAATAGGTTCATTTATTATGAAAACTGACGTGGTTTTGACACATTTTGTTATATTTATACGGGTATACTCACGTTTAATAAAAAACTTAATCGGAGTATCCGATTTAATTAAACGTGAGTATTCCCGTATAAATATAACAAAAAGGTTCATTTATGTTGTATTTTCAGAAAATAGTGCTAAAGCTAGTTTTCTTCGAAACTGCCGATATTAAACATAGGTAGTCGTTATTTTTTTTTCTGAATGTCAATTAACTAGTACACCATTTACCTCACTCATCAAAGTAAAAAATTAACACGTGTTACGCAAATTTTATAGGCACTTCGTACATTACAATATTTCGTGTAAGGCTTCTCCGAAATTGTTAACAGTCATGATTTTATGCACGCACGTCAAAATGTTTTAGCACATAATATATTTCGACATGGATACCTACCCACGTTACATTTATTGCCACGTTGCTGTCATAAAACGTAAAGTCATCTATAAACATGTAAAGAAAATATTTATCATCATTTTTTTAATGCTAACAAGTGACTAGACGTGCAAGACGTTCACCTGGTGGTAAGCGCTGCACTGCGCTCGTCACCCTGAGATATTAGATGTTAAATCTCTTCATACCCAGTAATTTATCTGGTAACATTACCCTTCAAACCGGAATACAGTAATGCGTGCACACTACCGCTTGGCGGTTGGCGGCCAAATATTCGATCACTGGATTCAGTCAGAACGAACAGCTAGTATCCGCCAATGTGAATTCATAAATAAAATAGTTCCGCACGCCTAGGAAAGACGTACACACAAAAACGTAGAGACTAGGAATTATGAAAAATGTAATACCTCTGATATTAAATCTCAAGGAGCTCATCTCGTCTTGTCTCTTGGTACACAAAAGAAACTGAATTACAAAGGCTCTATTTTCTTACTGAGAAAGATACTTTTTACTATCAGAGCATGAGAGCATATTTTAACTATAGTATTATTTTATAAATGTTGTTAAGCGTAAGTACGATAAACAATTATTGCTAAGAGTTTAAGAACATTTTTGAATAAAAGTTTTGAGTGAGGTATGAGCGAAAATGGAACTAAAATTATTATGAGATTTCTAAGATAATCTATTACTGGAGCGCATTAGGTATTTAGCGCTACGTCCGTCCCCGCGTGGCGAGCCGCGCGTAAGCGCAGTTCTAATGAACTCGGTTGACCTCACAGTGCAAAGATGTAGCGCCACAGCATAAAGTTGCAACAGTATGACAATAATTTACCTTGTTTTACGAAATTCACCACTCTCCTCTCTCTTCACCACTCTCCTCACCACTCTCCTCACTACTATCCTCACCACTTTCCTCTCTCTTCACCACTCTCCTCACTACTTTTCTCACTACTCTCCTAGCCACTCTCCTCACTACTATCCTCACTACTATCCTCACCACTCTCCTCACCACTCTCCTCACGACTCTCCTCACTACTATCCTCACCACTCTCCTCAGCACTTTCCTCTCTCTTCACCACTCTCCTCACTACTCTTCTCGCCACTCTGCTCACCACTCTTCTCACTACTCTCCTCACTACTATGCTCACCACTCTCCTCACCACTCTCCCCTCTACTCTCCTTACTACTATCCTCACCACTCTCCTCATCACTCTCCTCACCACTCTCCTCTCTCTTCACCACTGTCCTCACTACTATCCTCGACACTCTCCTCTCTCTTCACCACTCTCCTCACTACTCTCCTCGCCACTATCCTCACCACTCTCCTCACTACTATCCTCACCACTCTCCTCACCACTCTCCTCACCACTCTCCTCACCACTCTCCTCACCACTCTCCTCACCACTCTCCTCTCTCTTCACCACTCTCATCACTAAGAGTAGTGATGAGAGTGGTGAAGAGAGAGGAGAGTGGTGAGGAGAGTGGCAAGGAGAATAGTGAGGAGAGCCTCACTATTCTCCTCGCCACTCTCCTCACCACTCTCATCTTCTTCACCACTCTCCTCGCCACTCTCCTCTCTACTCTATTCTGTTCTCAAGCACTACCTACACTCAACCACTCTTCTCATACACGAAGCTTACCTTATTTTTCTTGTTAGCTTCCGCTTATACAAACAGTTCTTTAGACTATGTACAAATACTCTCTCATACACTCCTAAAAAAAAGTTTTTGAAATATATCTTCAATGTACAGTAATCGCCTCGTTACAGTTTTATTATATGTATAGATATAGATAAAAAAAATATTGAAATATTCTAATCCTTACTGGCCATTTTCGGATGATGACAGATATTCAAATCTTTAGACAAAATTGTATTTACAGTCTACAAAAAGACTTTCGCAAAATATGATTTAAGCTCATAACGTGCAAAATATCGAATATCGGATATTAAATCGTAGTCTGTGAGTGAAGGTCTTTATATCTAAGGATAAATTTTACGAGCAAAGTCTACTGAATATTGAATAACAGTATATTATGCGCTTTGCCGACCCATTTGCACTGGATTATGTAAAATATGGGGGGATGCGGCCGTTATGCTGCTTTTACCATCAAACGACATTTGTCGAAGGCCTCTAACGGGTTTAATCCTGATTCTAATGCCAATTCAAATATTTGTGGTTGACGTTTTTGACACTTATAAAGGCTCTTAATCATTAACGTGGGTTAACTTCGGAACAGATAATCCTTTAAGCAACATTTTAAAGCAAGTCCCTTATTTTAAGTAATTAGGTACATAAAACAAATACCGATTAAGCCACCAATCTTTTTCATATTCTGCCAGCAATTAAACTTGTTTTATGACGAGGAGTTTACTTTCACTTCGATTTTATAGAGATCACAAAATGTTGAAGCGACCACATTATTTATATCAATGGAAATCCACAGAAGGTATGTTCGATGTTATAGATAATGCAAAATATAATCAATAAAAACATTTTATCAAATACTAAATTAGGCTTTTTTAAATGAGGTTCCACAGGCAAAACTTTTCACAGATGGCGCCAGCGGCGGTCCGGTGGCAAAATCAAGTTTTCTTGTTAATCGTTGCTTATATCTATCTGCTCTTGATGAGAGCTTTGTCGATAATCTAGTCTAAGGAAAAATACTGCGTAGGTACTATGCCTTGTTTTAATAAGAAACTATGCAGCTGTTGACAGCCTGAAAATAGATTTGTGAGTTAGATAGTTGTTTACATTTTATGTTGGACAGAGCTTTAATTAGCAAGGCAAAGGATTACTGTATACAAACCTGTATTTGCAAATTCTCCCTGCCTGGTAATCAGAGTAATTTAAATGTTCTCTGCAAAGACAAAACAAAAAACAACAAAATGTATGAGATTGACAGTTGCCTACGGCCAGCCGGTTGACTATGGCCACATCGACGATGTGCCACCTAGCGGAAAAAAACGCAGTGTGGATTCCCATTGTCCACTACTGGGCTTAGGCCTACTCTAGAAAGGCTAAGGTTTTATATAAGCTCAGACAGATTAAACAAGTATTAATAAAATAAAGGCTCTCCTAAATATACTACATCTTACCTAACGTAGATTTATTTAGGAATTCAAATATTGTAAGTCTATAAAGTAATGTTTTGTGGGTTTAAGGGTAAGTTTTAGTAGAGGTATAATATTAACAGTTTAATTTATCTTGAACTTCATCTTTGTAAGTACTTTAAAACACACAGAAGCTAATTAAAATCACAATAACTTGCTTAATATATTATTGCATTATATTGCACTCCCGCTGTTCTTTTTAAAGAAGTAGGTACTACTAACTAAATAAGCAGCTTTAATAATACATATATTTGATAAGTGAATACGCAAGAATAAACCAATTAAAATGGAAATCATGTAATACATAACAATTTAAATCAAAACGGAAAACAAGTAATAGTTTTGAATTAAATTAGTTTATAGAAATTATTACTGACACAGGTTGACAGATGGGATATGTCATCCAGATTACAGTAATAATAATCAAATCAACATTAGTAATAATTTATGCATTAGTTGTGATACGGAGCTGTTGAATATCACAAAATAAGCAGATAAAATGTATTTTAAATTATTTGATGCTGTTAATTTCAATAACGAATAGCTTTACTGTGTAAGTATAGTTATGATATTCCACGCAAAGTTTTATAATGTACTTACTTACATATTAGGTATACTGTATCTGAACTAGAGCCTTTAGGCAGTCCTTACAAGAAAACCTTAGACGTTCGAACTTTACTTTACAGCAATAAAGCTTTAACTTTACGTATTAAAACAAAGCCCCTCCCCTTTAAGGGGGAGGCCTTCGTCCAGCAGGAGACGTCTTCTGGCTGATGGTGAATAAAACAAAGCCTATAATTATATGATTTATCATCATCATCAGCCCGGAGACGTCCACTGCTGTACGAAGGCCTCCCCCTTAAACCGCCACACTGTACGACAACCTGCCATTTGCATCCACCGGTTGCCCGCGACTTTTACAATGTCGTCGGTCCACCTAGTGGGAAGCCTTCCTACGATGCGTCTTCTGGTTCGCGGTCGTCACTCAAGAACCTTTCTTCCCCATCGGTTGTCAGTTCTTCGAGCGATGTGATATGATCGAGATATATGATTTGTATGGCTTTATAAAGGGCTAACTCATAGAGCTTAAATAAAAAAAATATGTCATTTAACATCTGCGCAATACAATTTTTTTGGCTTGCTTTTTACGCTTTCATGCCTTGGTCTTAATATGTATCGCGCATTTACCGTTTATTCTAACTCCCTTACCTTACCTTCTATTCTATCAGCACGTAAGTATAAACTGGCTTATCCCAGCTATTCCACGCGTCTTTAAATATCTACGGAAAAGCGCGGTATGCTACAATAGTTATTTGTATTTAAACCTGAGCATGCGAAGGATTCTATAATTCAAATATAGAATCCTGAGCGTAGCGAGTGGTTGAAAGGTATAAGGTATAAAAGGTAAAAAGCAGAATAACTTCGCTGCCAAGCGTAACACACAACTTTTCACCTCACTACAGCGAGGAAAATGCGAGGAAAATTATAGAGTTTTTTTTTCATGCAGTCTTCGTGCTGGCCAGTGCGATTATTAAATAATATGATGTTGGCGCGCTATGTAACATGAAATAAGTATTACTTATGCATTTGAAAATGGACTGGCGGTATAGAAAATTATTGAATATTGAAAGATTCGAATTTTAAAAACTCTTTCCACGCTAGCGGGCAAAATGCACTTTTGCACTTAGATTTCGAATGATAATCAGAATCTTTCCGAGCTTGTGAGGTGAAAAATATTTTGATGTACAATCGAGGACGTAGTTTACTTAACTTGGCATTGCTTTGATTTTACGAACAAAGTGAATATTTCTAGGCGTATACGTAACTTTTTTCCGACAACCAATTTCGATACTTAACAGTCTAACCAAATTGATAGTCACGGTTTTCATTCAACGAAACAAAATACTTTCCATAAAATCTGATAAAACATTTACATTTCAGGCCATAAAATCGGCTTGTTTTATATTTCCTCCGTGAATCGGGATAGGGAAAGGGTGCGCGATACAATTTATCATAATCCAGTAAGACACGAGCAGCCGACGCTCGACAAAGCTGTGCCCTACTTCCAGGCAATCCATCTCGCATCGATTGACGTGTCATCTATCTCACTATATAACGAATATCGGATATCGAATGCAAAAGGATTGAACCTCATTAGATCATCCTCATCAACAGCCAAAAGACGCTGTTGGACGAAAGCCTCCTATATCGGGTAGGGTTGCCATAATCCCCACGCTTAGCAGGCGGCTTGGGGATCGTAGAATGCTCACCACCGCGTTAACCGAGAAGACGCTGGAGCCTGTCCTCCGGTGGTTCTGGGTGCAGTTTTAGGACATACAAAAGGTATCATCATCTATAAGTATTGTTTATCTATATAATTCCAAAACAAATCCATTTATTAGACGAACAATCTTTATCGGAATATGAACGCATTAGCTCCTAACTAGTATGATGATTTGTATAATACCGAGTGTAAGGTAACCGCTACCGAAAACGTAGACATGGTTAAGGTAGATTTTAGCCTAGAAGGTATAAAAAGGTATGTAAAAGATACTATTATTTCTTCTGTGGTAAAAGTGAAGAGAAGCCCTTCTAGCTTTTATTTTGTAACATTTTTGTGAGCATTCACCCAGTTTTACCAACCAAATAATTTGTTTTCTCTTCAAATACATCCCGCATAGTATGGTCCTGTTATTGTTCAACATCTGCGTGCAGCAGATAAAAATGAAATTCATAAAGAACACAATACATTATTGAAATACGGCTGTAATGAAATATTACCTCGCCAGCATCGGTCGATGCGCGTAGTATCTGGTGTAATATAATTATATTAGGTATATACGAGTATATAAATGTTACCGGCAATATACCTATATATACCTATTTAATCCGTAGGATTACAAATAAAGGGACCTCCTAAAACTGCACCCAGTACCACCGGAGGACGGGCAGCAGCGTCCTCTCGGTTAACGGTGGTAACACTCTGCGATCCCCAAGCCGCCTGCCACGCGTGGGGATTATGGCAACCCCTCCCGTTTAGGGGGAGGCTTTCGTCCAGTAGTGGACGTATTCCGGCTGTTGATGAATATAGAAATCCTAGGAAATGTATATAACGCCTTATAATCGATAGGCATAGTATGTAATGAGTTTTATTATACAGGATTTTATACATTTCTTAAGCAGCAATAGGAAATAATATGTGCAATCCTACACGGCTCCGCCACAAGAAGATAAAAAAAACAAAGTTTAGTTGTAGCTTGAGTAAATTTGCATACAAATCTGCTTTGAACAAGAGAGCTGTCCAGACGATTTTCAAAACAGTACATTTGTATAGGTTGTGGAAGTAAAAGTATGTTGTGGACTGGGCAAACAACAAAAACACAAAAAAAACAAAGACAGGCTTAATTAAATGAAAGTTTTTCTTGTAATAAACGTAGGTTTGTAGTTTTTTATTATGTCCCAAATCTAAAAATAAATCATCATGTTCCTTTAAGAGGCAATCTGGTGAGCGATTTTCCATACAAACGTATTCCCCTATTTTCTTCCTGGTTAATGCCTCTATAGCAGTTTTTTTATAAAGTCTAGGTCTACTGGAGACTTGTCTCTGTCATTTTCTTTTTTCAGCAACTAATTGCCAAAAGAAATATAAAAATAATCGCTCACCAGAGTCTTGAGACACGCAAATAAAACCGTAGACACAAGCTAGTTGCACCTCGTAGCGCTAATGTGAGCTACCGCCCTACTGTGCTACGACGCGGCGCGGGCGCCACAGCTACGGCGCTACGAGACGCTCAGCTACATATTTTATCTATCTATATAATATGCAGCTTGTATTCTATCGTACAAAATGGGGTTCCACAAGCAAAACTTTGCGCAGATGGCGCCAGCGGCGGTCTGGATCTCTGGATCTGGCACAATAAAGTTTTCTTGTTATCAGTGCTTATCTATATGCTCTTGATGAGGGCGTTATCGATAATCTAATCCAAGAAAATATACTGGGTACTGTGCTTTGTTTTAAGAATCTATGCAGCTGTTGACGGCCTGAAAATAGATTGTAGGTTAGATAGTTACTTACATTTTATGTTGGACAAAGCTTTAATTAGGAATGCAAAGAATTGCTGTACAAATCAGTGTATGCAGATTCGCCCTGGTAATCCTAGTTTAATAAGAGTTAAACCATTAAATTGAAGAAAAAAAATAAAAAAAATGTTTGTGGTTGACAGTTGACTATGGCCGCATCGACGATGCGCCACCAAGAGGAAAATAATCGCAGTGTGGATCCCCATTAGTTAAATTATTTTAATACTATATAAAGAAAGTTCAATCAAGTCTACTCAAATAACAATTAAAACTTGTTAAAACGTTTCAGTTGTTGGACTAACTTTTAAAGATCGCTTAACTAATGCGGTTTAACGAAATAAGTTTGTTATTAAGCTCCTAAAAGCACTTCCGTTATCTAACTTGCGAAAAAATTGTTTTACAGAAGAATAATTATCTTAGGAACTCGCAATTAAAGCCCAACAAACCCGTATCCGTAAACGGCAATGTCCCGTCACCTGCGCGGAACGTGACGAGCCCGCTGAGCCTCGAAAACTCTAATTACGACACTTGAGCCTCTTAATTAAATCCCCAAGAGGTAACACGTATTCTCACTTAATTTATTCAGCCTTTTTAGATTAGTTATGTGATCTCTTGAGAACAAATTAAAGGGAGCTGTTGAACAAATTGAAGGCCGTCCGTAAAGCGGCTCCAAGGGCGAACGCATTTTGAATCGTTAACCAATTTGTCGTTTTAAATCAGGGAATGGAAACCTTCTATCTTCTTAATTATGTTTATCACCGGGACTTAATCGCGCACAAATAAATTTATTTTTATTTACCTCGACTAAGTCCCGGTGATAAACATAATTATGTGTTCAAATCGCGAAAGTTTAAAAGTTTCATCTTCTATCTTCTTCTATCTGAAACATAACTGACGAGTAGGGCTTTAGATTTTCTGTGGCTGGAGCGCACGTGCCATTTAGGTGGGTGTCACTACATCCGCTGCTTAATTACCTGCAACAAACGAACAGTCTGGTTAGTGACGGTGTGCGGTCATCAGTATCGCAGTACAGGGGCAGACTGTTTGGCGTGCCGTTGGGCTTTCCGGCCGTTCCGAAATTAGAAGCGGCGTCCACGCGTTGGCGGCGCGGCGGTCGGCATCGCGCTACACGCCGCGCGCGGAATTAGCCCGCTCTTGCGACCGCGCAAGTCGTTTCCCTACCATCGGCACATTAAATTATTTCTGAACGTTTGCACATGCAAACTTGCGTTATAAACTTCACCGCTTTACACTCGCGGTGAGATCGCGACTTCATTACTAACTGTGACACAGTTAGCGTTGAAACTTCATCCACTGTGCTTGCTTTATTCCAGCACCGCCACTGACAATGGACTCATAAATTAGAACGTCGAAGCACCCAGTTACAGTAATAAAACACTAGCAGTCTTGTATAATTTAAATACTGTCTTGTTTACAAAAATAGACATATGAAAAAGTATCGGAGGTTTGAAATATTTTCACGTAGCAACAGGACATTGATAGCGATTCGTTCGAACGATGAGGCGGCGAGTTTTTTGAAGATCAGACTTAGCGCAAAAAGATAGACGATGCGATACTTACGAAGGCGCTTGGATTTGTATAGGAACAACAAAAGGAAGCAGGCGAGCGCGAGAGAACGGGTTCATGGGCCTTATTTTTAAACCGTACGCAAAGTTGCGCATGCGAGTGGAGCTGAACTCCGAACGACATTGTTCGAAATAAGGTTCAATATCGTTTGAAAGCTCGCATGCGCAACTTTGCTTATGATTCAAAAATAAGACCCAGTCGTGAGAATGCGCGCTAATGTATTCGCCATAAGAACGCAGCGCCCCGCCCGCCGCCGCAAACGCCTCCAGTGACTTATATCCCTTTACACATGTCACAAACGACCGCATAATTTATCGACCTACTGGTACTAACATTCAATTGCGAATATTACGATACATAAATTAGGGGAATATTTTAGTATGAAGTTGGATGACATTGCGATAGAGAGCGCAGACCGGCGGGCGAGGCGCAGCCCGGCCCGACAGCTGCACCCGCCGCGTGTCGCGTGTAATAAGAGCTCGCTTCGTTAGAACCGCAGATTTAAAATAAAACTTTGCAGCGGGAACAAAAAGAAAACCTTGCACGAAGTAGGCGCTTGACTTGCGAGTCGCGGCAATTCTGCACAGCTCTCCTACACCAAAACGAGCTTTGCGGTGTCGTAATAAGAATTAATTTCGCATGTGGACCTGCGTCTTTACGTCGCTTAACAAGCGCGCTGAATGCATGGACGTTTTATTTCAATTGTCTCTGCGGGTGGATTGCCCTATTTCGAGAGAGTGCATTTGCAAACAATTTTCACCCAATCAAATTTGAAGAACATTGGTACTCGTTCGAGTACTCTAAACCATTCGGTCACATGCCGCTCTTACTTAGTATTTGAAAAGTCATAATTATAGTTCGCTTATATATCATTTTGACATTGGATTTTAATGATCGTATAGATTTTTTGTCTTATGCCGCCGTATCGAGTGTCTGTAAAAAGCAAGTTTTTAAATGCATAATGAGGCGGACTGCATCGGCTGTCGTCAGCTGATTGAGTCAAATTAATTCCGATTGTGTGTCAGGTTACTCGACCGTTAGTCATCGCATTTTCATGCTCTGCTGCTCTTTTTCCAGACGCGCCGGCGACTGGAACCCTTTCCTTGAAACGTCATTAAAACGTCATGGAGTGGGATTTTTTGCAAGAGAATAGTCCTTCAAGAGAAGCGGAAATATGAGGCGTGTCTTGTTACTGTTCTGCTTGAATCGTTCACGAATTAGCAGATAAATATAAATATCGGGAAAAGCAAAGATAACGTTTGTGTTTACTATATACGCATGTACCTAAAAAACCTAAATAGGTACGTAAATATAATTATCTATAACAGTTTCTTGAGTTTGACATTACTAGCACTTGAGAATATTGGACTATGAAACAATAGAGCTGCTATTTTCAATAAAATTTTAAGTACTAGCACAATCTGCTCATTTATTGTATGCAGTCTTGAGATTCTAACGCATGATTAAATGCAGCAGCGTCTTATAAACTATCTTTCTTTTATTTTAGTGCTTTTCAACTAATCCTTATAGGCAGTCCTTGTGTGAGACTCTATGGGCATTATTATAACATGGAGAAGGGTCGGCAAAGTCAATCCATCTTTTGTTTTTCCTTTCTTTCTTTATAACTACATAAATAAAGATCATAGACTGATAACTAACTATTCCAATACTATTTTACTATGAAAACTGACGTGGTTTTGACACATTTTTGCTAAGCAGGACGCAGCTGAACGCGCGTCGGGCTCTGTTTTCACTCTTTGAAATAGGTCATAAGATGTGATCGAAACTATAGTCGGAGTATCCGATTTAATTAAACGTGAGTATTTCCGTATAAATAAAAATATTCCAATACTACTTCACGTTTATTAATAATACCCATAAGTATAAGCCTGAACCTACACCAGCAGTTCAGAAGTGACATTATACCTCTGTTATGACTAAGACTGTTGAATAATATTGCACGCAGCACTAATATAGTAACTTTTGTCATCTTTGGATATATGGTTTGTACCGCGCCGATTATGGCAGACTAAAAAGAACGGGATATACATTTTATCTCTTTATCGGTGACGACGGTTCGCAAAATACGTATCAACTGTCTGTTAGGGCAATTATTTTTGTATTAAATTCGGTCCCTAAGTTTATTGATTTCGTAACTTTTCACGTTCTTTATTCAAACTGCTGAGCAGTGGAATGCGCTTCCCGAGTGGGTTTATCCCGATAATTATAATCTGGGTGTCTTCAAGTCGCGAGTGAATCGGTTTCTTCTAGGCGAGCGTGCTCCATCGTAAACTGCATCTTCGTTTAACATCAGACGACATGGCAGTCAAACGCAAGCCTATAAATTATATATAAACAAACTTTAGTCTTTAAACTTTTAATTACAAGATAATGGTCTATCTGACCATGACCAGCATACAATTACAATCCAATAACGGAATACGGGGCAACAAAGAAGATCGAGTATCATTACCTTTGTCCTTTCGAAAGTAATTCAAGGATGCTACCTAAATTAGTTAAATTACTACAGTTCTTTTTACTAATTAAACCGGAAAAGTAACAGATGTTATAAATGGATTAACAATTAAGGTTCGACGTAGAGTAGCATACTTAAACTACTAATTTAAAGAACGACGGAAAGAAACTGCTGGTTTATTATTTATCACTAAAAGTTTAGGTTAGGTATACGTTACATTTAAATTACATTAACAACATAAGAAGAATTCAGCTGGGCTGGGCAGCATTCGGGAAACTACGTCAAGTCTTCTCGTCACCCATCCCACAAAGTCTCAAGACGAAAGTTTTCAATCAGTGCGTTCTACCCGTTATGACCTACGGCGCTGAAACATGGACACTCACAGTTGGATCGGTCCACAAGTTTAAAGTCGCTCAGCGAGCTATGGAAAGAGCTATGCTCGGTGTTTCTCTGAGGGATCGTATCCGGAACGAAGTAATTCGCCAGAGAACTAAGGTTACCGACATAGCTCAGCGTATTAGTAAACTGAAATGGCAGTGGGCTGGTCATATCTGTCGCAGAACCGATAACCGCTGGGGTAGACGTGTTCTGGAGTTGAGGCCACGTATCGGCAAACGTAGGGTAGGAAGTCCTGAGACTCGATGGAGTGACGTGAGTACGTATATGTAGGACAGCTGGCAGTGGTTGGAAGCGGATAGCTGAAGATCGGGCTGAGTGGCGTGCCTTGGGAGAGGCCTATGTCCAGCAGTGGACTATGACAGGCTGATTATGATGAACAACATACATTCGTCTAAATTACTATTATTATACAAATCATTTTAGTTGCTACAAAGCTCAGTAAAAAGGCCAGTATACTCAACGTTATGAACAACATTTGGTAGTAAAGTAGGCCAATTAGACCTACTCTGAAATCGTAAAAATACGTCTAATTCTGAAAGACATTCATATTAAATGGTATGTTAGGGAACAGCAGGTGTTTTGTCATTACAGGATTAGTGCAATAGTTAATATGGTATTTTATAATGATGCAGAAAAACTCAACACAAAAACATTGGAAGACATTTGTCAAGATCGTTGTTAGCGGGAGATAATTTAAATATGAAGGCATTTTCTTCAGCAACGCTGACGGTACCTTTTTACAATTCATGCCCTTTGTCTTCCTAATGAAGTGAAATAAAAGGCTTCCAATAATGAAAGGCGACGCCGGTCTTTTGTAAAAAATGAGATTAAATGAAAATGCAGAATTAATTCTTAAATATAGAACTATATATTTTTACACGATTGCCTCAAAAAAGGAGTCGGTATCAGCCATAAAACGTCCACTGCTGGACGAAGGCTTCCCAATAAGAGGGGTGTTGCCATAATCCCCACGCTTGGCAGGCGGCTTGGGGATCGCAGAATGCTCACCACCGTTAACCAAGAGGACTCTGCTACCCGTCCTCCGGTGGGTCTGGTTGCAGTTTAAGGATATACCCAGGTCAAAAAAAGGCGTGTAAGGACATAAATACAAATAAAATTAATCTGTCATCTAAAGCTTTTGTAAAATTTGACATTGAGTAAGAGTACGTTACTTATTACGTTATCTGTGAAGACCCGGATGTATTCAGATTTCCTCGCCATGTTTTCCTTCACCGGAAAGCAAATGGTATGAAAATCCGGACCTACATATACCCCAAAAAGAAAGATTTGAACCCACGACCTCACGATTTCAAGTGCAGCGGTCTCCCAATTAGGCTTCCAAGACTTAATACTTCATTTATCATTAATAATAACAATATTTTCAGCTTAGAATCACTGATAAAGTACAAGCAACGAAAATAAAATACTGCACAGTATCTGTTCTTTATAAAGTACTTAACATTATAAAGTTGTTATGGTTCCGGGACAAGAAATATGAAACTCAATAGTGGGCGAAAATGGCCCACGCAGTCAAGATGCGGGCTTATAAAACGATAACATTAATTCACAATATAATGAAGACCATTAAATATTACGATGTTATTGTGTTAATGTACGTATGTGATAAGCAACCTGCAAAATATCGGTAAAAGAAACTTTAAATACTAGTGAAATAATAAATAAACATCATTTATTAAAGGCAGTGACATTCTGGCCTTTAAGAGCGCGACTAATGCCAGAAAAATAACAGGTTTCACCCGCATTGCATTAGTTTAGAGTCGAAAGTCGCATGAAACAGTTGATGATGATGATGGCTTTGAGCAATTTAGGTGGCATTTTATTTAATTATTCAAAATGTAAGCATGGAATAAAAAAAATAAACGGCTACTGTGCAAAAAAAATAGCTTGACTACGTAATTCGTAAAAAAAATATTGGTGATGTCGCTGATAATTTAGAGCATTTGAATTAAAACAGTTTTTTTTTGTTGGTAATTTGTATTTTTTGTTTAAAATAAACCAGGTTATTTTCCAAAATACTATTCGATTACTCGGCTTCTTTAGGTTTTTCCCCGACCTGTAGTATTTTTTTAATCTGAATATTTATGTTCTTTATCATTAAACTGTGTGTTTAAAAATACACCTTTTACTTACTTTTGGCATTAGGCTCCCCCTTAACAAGGAGGTGTGGGACATTTGTAGCACTAGGCCACCTGGTTATGGGAAATGTCCTAAGCCTTTGAATGCGATAATACCTATTTGATGTACGTTTATGTTGTAAATACTTTGGCTGTAGGATAAAAGGTCTAAGCGTAATTAAATAAAGTACTTAATACTTAGTTACAATCTCTTTGGTTGTAAACACGACTCAGTATCATAAAGGTACCTATAGATATTTATAGTTATGGGTTCATTGTTCACTGATTGGTACCTACGAGGTTTTATTTTATTTTTCTTCTTAGGTTTTGGTATCGCACTTCGTGCATTCTGCCAGTATCAAGTATCTGAATGTGTTTCATGATTGTTATTTAATTAGTCTTAATTATAGTCGAAGAAATACAAATTAGGTCACAGTCAAGACAAAGTCATGCCCTGGTAAAACAGTGCTAACTTTACTAAAAGTTACTACGGAATTTTGAAAATAACAAGGGTCGGAATTTTCCACCACATTCGATAGGATATCTCTTGCCTCACTCATGCTTAGGTATAATTTGGCACTAAAGTAACGAATAAAATTCAATGCAACTTGCACCTAATCTATAAAATGCAAATCTCAAAAAGTCTAATACGTCTATCTACACTACTTTGAGAATTGCAAAGTTATCACGGATAAATCTAGTAACTGCTTACTCTAGAAGAAGATCAAGCGAAAAACTATTACTTAAATAAAGTTTAAAGATCGACTGGAGCGCTGACGTGGTGAAAGCATCGGTGAAACGGCAATTTTTCCGCCATTTTCTCGAATCAAGTGTGAATTTGTGGTTATATCGGACCACTTGGTGCTGTGGAAAAGCTATTTTTCAATTCGACCTCGATATGTGTCGCTTCGAACTCGACGAACGAGAGCTGTTGCGAGTGACAGTGTGAAACAGAGCTTATTCTAACCCAGAATAGAACTTTTATCGTTTTTTTGGAGTAGAATTTTTATTGCTCTCTGTTGAAAAAAATGCTTTTTCTAATGTTACCGAACTATCAAACGTTCATTACTACCAGTAAACTCGTTGAGAGAGAAAGAGAGAGCTAGATCCTCCAAGATATATGCCAATTATATATACCTATTTAGGATCGCTCAACGATAATTATAGAGAATCGAAATTGATTTTATGGTTTGGTTGTAATCAACAATGTGGCGCGTTAACTTCATCTTTTTTATCTGCTCGCATCGCGATTATAAAATAAGGAGCTTTGCTTCCCGAAAAAAAATCTAAAAAAATGGTAAATGGCGAGTAAAAGGACGACATAATGTTAGTAGGTACCTACTCGTACTTATTATTTGATAGCAAAACTCGTCACAAACCTCTAAGCTATACACCTCATAGGAACAGCGAGCATTGCTACATACAAAAACCCATTTTCAAAACTAAGCGAGCCGGTATAATAAAACCTAAGAGCAAACTGGAATGTTGTATTTATTTCCAGAACCATACGAATAAGTATTCACATTGTACGTTTCCCGTGAAGTTGACAAAGGCGCAGCGATAAATATCCGCCTTTAATATGTGGAAACAGCGGCAGGTGTGCAAATTACGAGCCGCGTAATGTGTTTGCCTGTACAAACTTATTTTTTTTATAGAAAATGTCTAGATAATATGATATGAAACAAAAACCTTGTCCTTGACACTTGACACGGGCAGAATGTACAAAGAGCGATGACACATTATGAAAAAAGTAAACCATAGCGAAACAAATTCATCAAAACATAGGTCCACAACAAGATTTTAATATACTGTTTCGCCGACATGAGTACCTATACTAAGGGTATACTTGTACCATCCTGGGAAGAGCCGAAACAGTGCAGAGCAGTGCTGAAAGCTTTAGTGCATTCCAGTGTAGATCCCGGAGCCCTCCATCGAGCACCTAGGCAGGCCACCACATGGAGTTTTAGAGCTGCCGCCCACTATAAGATAAACCCGATAAAAAACCGGACGGTCGCGCCCGAAGGCGCTCCGTGCATACATTTTGTACTGCCCCCAGCACACCGTAAGACATTTCTCGTAACGGCCGTCTTGCTCGCACCTGTTAATTGTGCGCAGTGTGTTACGGTCGATCCGGCGCGGCGCGGCGGCGGCGGCACGCGCGAGAAATCGTGTCTCATAATTTGCGGCCGGCCTTAAAATAACCCGACTTTGCCCCGACGCAGTCTGGCATCTTTAGATTTTACTTACGTCAAAAAATAAAAAAGGGTAGGCCCTTGTATGTACCTGCACAAGTATATCAAACTAATATTATATTATAATACATATTTGTCAACATTTATGTGTGCAAGTGTGTTTTCTCCAATTTAAAATCGCAGTGGTTAACAAATTAAACTATTGTAACTTTGGTGTAGTGGTAGCTTACATCCCGGATTAACGTGAGTATAATAGAAAGTACCTATAATTAGAGCCAGATTTACAGGTGTGGAGGCCCTGGGGCAACAAAAGAGTCATCATCATCAGCCAGAAGATGACCACTGCTGGACGAGTCGCTTCTCCCTAGGGATGGGTTGCCATAATCTCCACGCTTGCCTTTGGCAGTTAAATAATATTTTTCTTGCAAGAGTGCGAGACAAATCAAATCTTATCAGTAAACATATTAGGATATACAAAACTTTTTTGTAAGTACAAATAATGTGGCCCCGTCTCTTGTGGAGGCCGATGGCAGTTGCCCCCGGTTGCCCTCCCTTAAATCCAGCAACTCCTATAATATAGAGACATTTAACGCCATGAATAGAACTTTTACCCAGTTTCCCAAAGAATATTCTGCTTTTGTCCAAAACTTCGTAGGTATACTCATAAAGCATCATACCTTTGAATCAGTGTTAGCACGTAATAAAGTATTCACACAAGTAGGTGCGAACGGTAGGGAAGCGCGCGTGAAATATGTGGCCTCTCAAACGAAACTGCGTGTCGGTGGACGTTACTCTGACATACGGACACCCTAATGTGACAGCGGACTTATGTACAAGAGTTAGAAGCTGCGATAGTTAAACAAAGCGTCGCAACCGCGTTTGGACTAAATTCTTGTTTATTTTGTTGTTCAGACTCCATTGTGAATTCACACACAAGTTAGGTACTTACTAACAGTTTAGTCTGTTGTATGTGCTATTACATGTAATATACATACTTTTATATCTGTTATGTAAATACATGCAAGTTTCACAAATCTCATACATCATCTGCCAGAAGACTAACGAAGACGAAAGCCAAGAGGCTTTCGTTCAGTAGTCTTCAACCGCCAAACTGTACCGGGCATCTTAAGAGTCTAGACCGAGGACATTGTGAAAGTCGCGGGCAACTTGTGGATACAAACTGTAGGTTGTCTGTCGTACAGTGTTGCAAGGCGGTCTAAACATCTCATTACGACTTGTAAAATCACCAATGTGTTTTTAAAGATATTAAAAATAAAACAAATGTTGTGCATATAGGTTCCTAATAACCAAAGACCGTAATCAATGTTTTCGCAAAAACGTTTTATGGGATGACATTTAAATAAATTAAAAAAAAACAATTACTTACACTCATTATTATCGAATTAAAATAATAATAGTTTTGCGCGAAATCCGACCTAATTATTCAGACATTGAAAAGGTAAGATCCGGGTCAGCTCGCGTGAAAATTATGAACAAGATAAACAGTCTATTTTCGAGTTTTTATTAATAGCAATTTTAAGATCAAAAGAGATGCATTGAGCTCGTGCGGCGAAAATAAACATTACGTGGAAAGTGGAAACTCATTCATAAGTTTATTCTCGGAAATTCACGTGGCCCTGCCATATCGCAAGTAAGAATATTATGACTATCGCCATAATGCGTTTTTTTTATAATATTAAAAAAGCGAAATTATGTTTGTTTATTTGGTTTTCCTTCTTTTTGCAGCAACAGTAATGAAATATTATTATATTATAATTATTATTAAAAAAACAACGAAAAAAGGAATAACAAGAATAACTAATACGTGATTTCTGAGAAAGTAAATATTTTATGCTTATTGTGTAAAGAGTCGCTCATTCTTACTATAACAGTAAACCTGATTAGTTGATTAGTTAACTCAACCGTTAAACCAGTGGGAGTATACATATACTTTATTTTTAGAGAACTACTGGGACATACTCTAGGTCGCCTCTCTATTCGAATATCTATATATAGAAAGCTTTCTACATATCTACTGCTATCCTCATTCCAAAATAAAAAACAGTTCAGTGCATATAAGCTTAGTGCTTAGACAAATGGAATTTTTAGAATACTCTAATCGACTTAAACTTATCATTAAATATCTTCAAAATAATATCGGTACAAGAAAATTAATATCGGTATAACACCGTGACAAGTCAGCCATTTTGTATTATATGCTAAGTACGTCCTAATAAATAATTGCTGCGACTACACTCTATAAGGAAATCAATTAATTCAATGGATTAAATAGTGTCTTTAAACTTAGTATCGATTCTCAGAAATTAAACACAAGAAAGATAATCATGTACCTATATTATGTTTATAAAAAATATTTCAGTTTCACACATTCGCAATTTTTAATTTTTTTTCGTTTACCGATTGGTAAATACTCATCCACTTAAAGCAAATATCGGCCGTTTAAAAAAACGTGAATAGAAAACTTAAATGAATGAACAGTAGGTAGGTATGTTGGCTACTCATAGGATAATACCCAGGTGGTCGTCGTCTCGTAGAAAGACGAATTAAAAATAATATGTAGGTTAGACGTACTTTGTACCTACCAACATTTAGACAAAACCATACTATGCTACCCAAATGAAAAGCGTTATCAGTAGTCACTATACCATTTAATTCTATTTTTTTCTCAAGCTATGTAATTTTTCTGGTGAGGTTGGCGAAAGTAAGCACATAACTTGTGAAAATAGCTAGTTAGGATCTGGAGTTTTTTCTATTCTTATGTGCTCTTTGGCATTACTTTTTTTTGTTAAATGTTTTGTTTGTTCTGATGTGTTAAATTTTGGTTTTATTGTATTTTAAATTAAAATAAAATTATATATTACTTAACTTCATTTTAAATTTTGTGACATTTTAGGTCAGTTTTGTAAAATATTTTGAATTTTTGTGTTTGCTACATAATATGGGTCTCGTACCTGAAATAAATGAATTTGATTTGATTTGATTAAATAAGACTAAGGTTTCTTCGAGGAGAGGCTTAAACCCGGAGTAAACTAAGGACTGCGAGGTCTGCGAGTAATTAATTATAACTATTAATTATACGGATTGGTTGGTGTTTCCATTTACCATGCTTATGTTCTAAGTTAGCAATCATATATCTGATTTCAAATAAAAATATCATCCGTAATGAAGAGTGCGTACGATGATAACAAACCTCAAAACCACTGTCTTAATTGATAAGGTTTGTTTAAAACCACATGCAATACATTTTGCCTACATACAGTCGTGTGACTGTACGCCAAGCTAAAACAATACCAGAACTAGTGCAATATAATTAAATAAAGTAATTGAATATACTACAATATATACTGTATTGATTTATTATATTGACTATTCGTTTTAAACCGTTTTAAATGTATTGATGTACACAGTGTTGGTGAACTTATATAAATAAATAAATAAATATCAAAACGAACAATGTGTGTAAATTTAGACGAGATAAGACTTCTGTTGTAGTTACCAACTTGATACATTGAACACATGTTTTGTATCGCTCCAGATAAAGTTAAAGGTAGAGTTCCAATAAGTATCTATTATTTATCAAACGTACCCGACCCACGCTTTCGTATTTACCAGCAATAATATTTACTGTGTATCTTTGAACTATCTTTTAAATAGAGATAATCATTGTTTTAAACTATCACGGTTGTTTACTAAAGTTCTGCCCGTGAACATGGCGCATGCAACTGCACCGAAATATCGGGAGCTCATTTCACAACATAATCACGGTAAATATCCCGTAAATAAAAGTTAACTCGGAGTGAACGCCAATTATGTTCTAATTTTGGGAACTACCTTTTTACACTCTTTCGTTTTGATGGAATATCTTAGTATAGCATAACCGATAGTACCACTAGTTTTTCGATGAAGGGAATAATCGTGAAAGAACCTACATACGGCCGAAGAAAAAAATTTAATAGCGTAAGTGAAACTACCAAACCGCAACTGAGCCAGCAGCGTGGTGGATATGGCTCACTCGCAATATCAGAGGCAAGCGAAGAGGCAAAGCCATTGGTCAAAGCTACGAGATGGGTCAACGATATTGTCACCATTGCGAGTTAAACTTCGATATCGACTTGGCTGTACTGCACAGTTGTGGTAATTTGCTGCAGGTCTGATATACATTTTTTAGTAACTAAAGCTAAAATCAGTAGGGAAATGCACTAGTCATACATACTCGTAATAGTCTAAGATCCGATGAACCACGACTTCACCCATCTGTTTAGTCGATGAAAATTGTTTGTTATCAAATTAAGTATGTTAGAACATACATCGGGAGTGGGTTGGCTAAAATCCTGGCAAGACTATGTAAAAATTAAAAAATAACTTTTAATTAATATTGCATACATGAGTTAAACGAATAAATGTAATAGCAATCGAAAGTATGAAGCCTATAGAATATGCAAACTTTGGGTTTCAGTTTTTTTTCCCTGGCGTAACAACTGGGTTTGTAGGGATAAACAGGGATGTTGATACTAGCAATTTTTACTGATCTATTTAATTAACAAATAAGTGAAAATAACTACATACTCCCGATTGCTATTAAAATGCTTTTTTTTTTAATTAATTCATTGGAATTGCCAGGATTTTTTAGCCAACCAACTCCCGATGTATTTTCTAACATACTTAATTTGATAACAACAATTTTCATCGACTAAACAAATGGGTGAAGGTCGTTGTTCATCGGATCCTCTACTATAAGTACAAAGTAACTCGAGCGTCATGTCGTCGCCACATTCCGCTATAAGTGCCACTACACACTAATTACAATATTTACGATTGATTACAATACGCACTTGTTACGATCGTATCTTCTAACAAATATGCAAGGGACGTAGCAATGGTCTATGTTTGATTGATAACATCCTCTGTTTGTAAAGAACATTTAATTTATCACGTGAACACTTTATTATATTTAGTTTGCGAGTGAATTTGTTTAAATTTCCACTCACGATAAGGTTTTTCTGAGCTTTGTTAAGTATATTAAGTAGAAAGTATTGATTTGTATTTTGTTTTCTTACTAAAAACGTTTTACGTAGAAAATTTGCTTAAAGCTAAATATCTTTAAAACTCCACTTGTATGATGTATTTATATTTATTTAATTATTAGCAGAAAGTACATGGAACGAAGGACATAATAATATATATCTATGAAGTATTATATATAGCCTAGATTTCGCACTGGATATACCCATGGCATAATTTTTTTATATTATTATCACAATAATACGATATGTCTACTACAACGATATGTGTGACGATATCGTTAGATAAAACCTCGATTCGCCAAAAACGGTCACAAAATGCAGTGCATACCTATTGGAGGGTCGTAGACTGCATCTTCGTTTAACATCAGACGAGATGGCAGTCAAACGCAAGCCTATAAAGTAATAAAAAAATTCATAAGTTACATTTTATGAATAAGTCGTAACGGTATATTAAAACTGTTGGTTTCTGTGTATGGTCGTTTATTTGAATATCGATTGCAGGTTTTTTTAGTTGAATTGGTAATTTTTGAATTGTTAGATAAAATAATCGCTCTAAATATTATAAATGCGAAAGTTTGTGTTTATATGTTTGTTACTCCTTTACGCTGAAACGCCTGATCGGATTTGAATGAAATTCGGTATAGGTAAATGTAGCTTATACCTCGGACTCGGAATAAAACATAGGCTACTTCATTCCAGGAATCGCGAACAGGGTGGTTTCCAAGATTCCGCGAGCCGTATCTGGTGAGCATAAAACGCCACGAAGTAATTGGGTTCGAGACACATAAAAGTGAAAACCCTATTAGCACCCAGTAGATAACTCCTTAGAGTAAGAACCAGTCCTGTTTTCTCTTTCACAATAATTTCCACTCGGCAAAAATAGGCTGTTTAACCTACTAACCTCCTTGTCTTCCTCTCATTTTCCAAAACATTTGGCAAACAGTGCTCGTGTCGTATACATAAATCCTGAAGTACCTATATACATTTGTCGAGGTACTGCAGCCCACATACATTTTGCGAAGTACATTGTCTCACAGGCCATGAAAGCTTGGTGTGGCATTTCCATTCTTTACGACTGCGTTACATCCTCCCCTCGGGCAATAAAAAACCGTTTGTTTTTATTGGTTTTTATTTTTTGTTTGTTTCAAACCAGTAGATTTGTCTTTTGTGTCTGCAGTACAAAGCATATTTTGCGAAGCGCTTGTAAAAAGGATATTCCTATCCTGCTAATAAAATATGTTGATTATTTATTTATTTATAAAAGACAGGAACAAAATTACAATTTGCTGACCTAAATAGTATGTTTTAACCTAAACACTACACCCTTAGTCCGGCACAGATTATACAATGATATACTAGTACCTTCACTATATTTGAAATTGGCTGTAAATTTCAGCAATTTCAAGCACTGACCCCAGTATCCCAATTCACCAAACCTATAATCAGAGGATATAATAGTCCAACGTAAATTTAATTTAGTCATCTCCAATTTAGGTACTGACTCTAATGAAATTTCAGAAAGATCTGTTCAGACTTTAACGTTAGAAATGTATAATATAATTGAAGGTATATTCATTTGTACCTTATTTTTATTTAGTTATTCAATTGATTTGTATATTTGTAATTGGTTAAGTAGGTACAAAGATGGACCGGCCACGCTAAAAACAAAACGATAATTTAACATAGCGGCGCGTTCTCACACGCTCACTATCTTTTTGAACAGACTACCAAGATTCATCAAAACTGGGCATTGAACAAATATTATTTTACTGATAAATGTACGTTTGCACGAAAATTACCTCCTCCGGGGAGCCGCTAACTACTAAAAATAGGTAGAGACTCTGAAATTAATCAATTCCCCAATTTGGGACAATTTGTCGAAGTCGTAATATAGTTGTATTAGAGGTCGCCCTCGACTTCGTCCGCGTACGGAAGAAATTCACCACTTTAAATCATCCTGAGCAATTTTTTAACCTTTTTTAAATTAAATAATTTTTTTTTTTTATTTTTTTTTTTTTTTTAAATAGCATATTTTTTTAATGAACTATCCTAATCCAAATTTTCATGACTAAAAATACAAAAACAAAGGACTTTCATATAAACGTTTCCCCTCTTTTTCGCCCCCTTAGGGGTTGAATTTCGAAAAATCCTTTCTTAGTAAGCAGTAGTACGCATCGAGACGAATACACCCTTTAAATTTCAAGTCTGTACGACCAGCAGTTTGGGCTGTGCTTTGTCTGTCAGTCAGTCAGTCAGTCAATCAGTCAGGACAGAGCCATATATATATATAAAAGATAAATAACCTCACACAAGTGCTTCTGGCAGGTTATTTCTACCTAAACCTAATTGATACCTAACAATACAGCTCACCTCTTTGTGCGTCGCTTTTAATTGGCAATCAAGAACGCTCCAGTTGGCACTACAGTACAGTTATATTGAACTGGAAGAGACATCGTTACTGAGCAGCCGATATCCTAATTAGAATAACTAACTATAGATAGGTATGGGTTGCCAGCTGTTAACATTTTAATTTTGGTAGTAGGTAGCAGCAATTATAATAATTATGGTGCTTTAATGTAATAAAAAAATAAAACAACGAATTCTATTAAATAACTTCATGATATTAATTTAATTTAACACAATTGGATCTACAGAAAGACTCACCCAATTAAATTTAATGAACATAACAAGATTTATTGATTAGGTATATGAATGCTGTTATCTAATCATTAAAATAAATCAACAAAATATTTTTAAAACTATAGTTAAACATGCTAATAGTGAACAAATGCGATTGGTCCATAACTATAATTAGCAAGCAGTATTTTTATAATGAACATAATATTAATAATGGCTTTATTATAAACCCAATTATAATACCCGATTATAAATACACGTATAACTTTTTTTAATTTACGCTAATTTATTTATTTTAATAATTAAAGAGTAAGGAAAGTAATTGATGTGCCTAACGAAAAACATGGAAATCTATTAAATGTTTAAATGATGGCATTCTTGGCGGATTGCTTCATGTCTTACACAAAACCCTTTTACTCGATAAACATATAGTGTACCTAATTTAAAAATAATTGATTTTGATTGAGAATAAACGTTCAAACCTAATTGAAGTGCGTTTTATTATATTTTAACTTACCAATTTTGCGCTCGACTGTACCCAGTGGTAGCTTGTTGACAATAGACTTTTTTTTAAAAATTTAATGTGGGTCCAGATAACCAATAAAAATACAGAAAAAGTATGTGTTCAAGTGGACCCGCGGCTCCACTGGCGAGCGGGTCCAGCTAACCGAAGACTCGTAGGCTTGTAACGATCTAGCTTTTGCCTTTACGATCGAGTTCCAAAGCGATAAGAGCGCAATGGACTAAAATTGAAAAAACACGGAATAACTATCCCAAAAGTATTTTATTAAAGGGTATTCTTCCTCATTGAGTAGGTATTGATTGTTTCAATCAATTGATTAAATTAAATACCTACATAACTAATTTCATCTAAAGACAAGGCAAGCCAAAGAGAAACCATCATCTAGATGCAATATGGTATCATAAAAAGGGGTCGAAATGCAAGAATAATAATAATAATAATAATCGAATACGTCAAGAAGACCAAAAACTAAAAGAAGAAAATTGCCAAAAACCTTACTATGACATGAAAAATTTACACAACTATTAGTAAACTATCCCATACTTCTATTTAGCCTTAACTTCTACAAACGTCATGTTCTTCATAGGTAAAGTTGGCAGTGCCAACTTGGCACCGTAAACTCAGCGCATCTACAATGGCCTTAGCACGATTACGTGCGTCTGTTAAGGCATTCGTCAACCAACGCATACGTTCTACACTTGTTAGTGTCATGAGAACATAAAAAACGTTGTTTTTTATGTCCTCGTATTTTATAGTCCGCTGCTGAGTGGCAAGCCGCTTAGAAACTAGTTAAGTACTTAGAGGTGGCAATCGTAGCCCAGAATTGGCAAGCATATACAATGAGCGGCTCGTCTATAGATACGATATAGTATTATATGACCCAGGTAGTTTAATATGCAAAATGTTAATTTATGACTTCAAATTCAAAGTAGGTAATACGAGTATGACCTGGGTATGTCCTAAAACTGCATCCAGAACCACCGGAGGACGGGCAGCAGCGTCCTCTTGGTTAACGGTGGTAACACTCTGCGATCCCCAAGCCGCCTGCCAAGCGTGGGGATTATGACAACTCCTCCCTATTAACGAGGGAGGCCTTCGTCCAGTAGTGGACATCTTATGGCTGTCAATAATGATGAATACGAGTATGAAAAAACTGTTCTTCAACTAACATCGATGAAACTTTTTAACGGTCCCACATGTAAATCGAACATAATGTTGCCAGTATAACTTGTTGTCGGTATTACAAAATTCATTTAACGTAAAAATTTACTTCACATATTTGGTTTTAATTTATATCGTGATTCGTGTAATTCCTGGCTATTGTAATGCAAAGATTCTACCTAATTAATGTTGTTAACATAAAGCATTCATAATGCAACCGCTGGGTATAGAAAATAAACCTTAAAAAACCACCTACTTAACATCTTCATAATTCCATAATAACTTTATTACGAGTCGGTTCCCGGAGTCCTTATTCCGTAACTAGGCCTCTAAAACAATTACAGTTCCGTGAATCGAGCGATCCCATCTCGATCCGATGTAATCGGTCAGCTTTTCCAGTCACGCTCACGGTAATTGTCGCAAGGAAGGCAATTGATGTTAGTCGCCTCGTTATTTCACCTAGTGACTGAATTACGTGATGATATTTATGTCTTCTTTAATTTATGACTGTTATAAAAAACGAGACATCCGAATACGTTAAAATAAATCGCTCGTCTGCCTCACCTCTCAACCGTATCTCCACATCAGTTCTGGCGCCTCGCTCCGAATTAAAAGTTTCAAGTTTGATTCCAGCTTCATTATCTCCATTCGCACGGCCGAAAGGAGAGGCAGATGTGAAAATAAACAGCAAAAAGTGAAATAAGGCGTCCAATTTACATAAAATTCCTTTAGAAATACGTGTTCGAGGCACGGTACTCGGAGGTGGATAAGATGGCACCGGTGTATGAAATATGTGCGGCGCGCCCGGCGCCGGTGACCCGACTTGTTTTAATTTAATTCAAAGGATAAGCCGCCGAGTGTTGTGCAAAATAAGGAACAACCCAAATAAATGAATCACAGATAAAGAAGAGCGATAATTCACGCCTTGGCCCATGGGCGGCTTCCATCGCGCTGTAGGGATCAGAATAAGGTTTTTTTTTTATTAGACATTTCTACTAACTCAATTTCGAGCTTCATCCAAATCCGTTCAACCATTTTAGCGTGAAGCGGTAACAAACATAAACACACATACCGACGAACTATCGCATTTATAATATTAATGTGATTAACGATTAACTAAACACACGAATAAGTAGTCGCGTTTCAGCATGTAATGCATGCATGTCTTTTACAGTAGAAGAAAGGCCTGGGTAGCACGTAATACGCTAGGTCAAGTGGGTGACCTTTCTCGAATGGCAAATCATGTTGCATTTATTTACAAAGAACTCTTTTGCAAACGTTCCATTAGAGTCGAGTAACAATTGGCACAAAGTAGGTATGCCGGCGAGACGGGGTCATCACACTCTCGTCCTAACTCTGTGCCCTCCGGTCGCCCTGGGTAAACTACGCCTGGAATCGCGGTTGAAGATCTTCTTTATCAGGGAAGGTGCGTATGCTTCATTGTAAATGATGATTTAAGTTATCACTTACATCTATACTACTACATATTTTATTACGTAATCAGATTACTCTATCTAAATCTATCTATCTTCTATCTAATATAATAAAAGGCTCTGTCCTGACTGACAGACAACGCACAGCCCACACCGCTGGTCGTACAGACTTTGAAGAAATTTGGAGGGTGTATTCGTCTCGATGCGTAGGGGTGTATAGAAAGGATTTTACAAAATTCAACCACTAAGGGGGGGAAACGTTTGTATGAAAGTCCTTTGTTTTTGTACTTTCAGTCACGAAAATTTGGATTTTGATAGTTCATTTAAAATAAAAAATACTGATTTCAATTTTTTTTTGACAGGGACGATTTAAAGGAGGGGGGGGAAGAGGGGTGGAATGTTGTATGGAAAGTTCTTTGTATTTGAAGTTATAGTGATGAAAATTGATAGTTTTTGTAGTTTGGGTAGTTCATTCAAAGGAAGGGAAGTTGGGGGGGGGGGGAGTCGGTAGAGTCGGTCGCGTCGGTAGAGTAGGTAGTCGATAGAGTCGGTAGAGTAGGTAGAGTCGGTAGAGTTGGTAGAGTTTGGGGAGTTTGGGGCTAAAAAAAATTGCTCGGGATGATTTAAAGTGGTGAATTTTGGGAGCGGGCCGAATTTCCGTGCGCGGACGAAGTCGCGGGCGACCTCTAGTAATAAATATAAATAAGTAAATACAGAGCTAATTGCGAGAAAACTGGCTAAATCAGAGCGAGATTCGCGTAGCAGATGGTTTACCTGAAAATCTAATAAAATCAAGCACAGAGTAACGAATGTACACTTAAAATACGCATTATGAAAAATCTCACGTGATATTAGGGGGTCAAGCCAAATCTCACAACATCTCACCAAGAGGGGATGGGGAGTCGAAAAATTGCCAAAATCGCCTCACGAAATTAGTTGACTAAGCAAAATTTTTCCACCATCAAGCAGTAATCACTGCTTGTGTAGGTACCTACACAGGCTTATGTACCTATGTGAAGATTATAAGCGATAGGAAAAAGGGTAATGTGCATATTTTAAGTACATGTATTTTTTTAATGTTTTATAATGCAATCAAGTGACGAGACGAGCAAGACGTTCGCCTGGTGGTAAGCGTCACACCTGCCACTAGCAGTAGCAGTGCTAGAATTGTGAACTTGCGAACACAATCCTACGCCGCACTGCTCTGCACTCGTCACTCTGAAATATCAGATGTTAAATCTCTTCATACCCAGTAATTTCTCTGGTAACAATGCCCTTCAAACCGGAACACAGTAATGCTTGCACACTACTGCTTGGCGGTTGAATAACTGGCAAGGGTGTGGTACTTCCCCAGGCGGACTCTGCAGTAGAGTCCTATAAGAGAATTATAAACCTCATCGTTTAATTCACGTTCTAGGATGATGCTACATAGACTTTTCAATTACTAATATCTACGAGAGGGTCCATTGCATGCTAGCAGCATCCTCGGTTTCCCACAGCCGTAAAACATATAAATTGTGTAAGAATTACAAGATTTATAATCATTATCTGAATTGTACTTTAAATAAGACAATAACATTCTCAATCTTCTCAGCCACCCATGCGACATTTAATTAAAATTATCTTTAAAACCCTAATTGTATGTCCTAAGATTACTAAATAAACATGAGAAAAAGAAGTTAATGAGATACCTACACCCGTTCGCAATGAAGAGATGGCCCTAAAAGGATCGTGTCTGGAGTCAAAAAGGTTTAATTATTATCGCAGTGGGCGAGATGATTAAGCTCAAATTAAAAATAACATCTGCCGGTTTAAATTAAAGACAAGACATTTTGAATCTTATTGCTATACTTCAAAACATATTTTTTGTGCATAAACTACAAGTAGGATAGAGGGCGTGTAAGTATATAGGAATCAAAAGGTTACATTTCTCTTTTCTTTTTAATATATTATGAGCTCAGGGAAAATGTTTAACCTTGCGCGCGACTTATTTAGTACTAGAGGTCACCCGCGACTTCGTCCCCGTAAGGATGCAATTCGGCCCGCTCCTAAAATTCGCCACTTTTTACCCCCCACTTGAATGAACTACCTAAATATCAATTTTCATCACAATAACTTCAAAAACAAAGAAGTTTCCATACAACATTCCACCCCCACCCTTTCCCCCTTGTTCCTGTCAAAAAAAGATTGAAAATAGTTTTTTTTATTTTAAATGTACTGTCCATATGCAAATTTTCGTGACTAAAAAGACTTTTATACAACGTTTCCCCTCCTTCCCCCCCCCCCCCCCCCCCCTTAGTGGTGGAATTTCGAAAAATCCTTTCTTAGTACACCCCTACGCATCGAGACGATACACCCACCAAATTTCAAGTCTGTAGGTACGACAAGCGGTTTGGGCTGTGCGTTGTCTGTCAGTCAGTCAGTACAGAGCCTTTTATATAAGTATATTGATTGATTGATTGATGATAGATAGATAGATTGCGAAACCAGACACAAAAAAAATGTCGCTGTTGCACAGAATACAGAGTTACTGGGAATTACGGTATTACTAAGCCGAAAGAAGGCCTTTGTACTCATAATTGTGAAATTAATCTGAGGCATGACTTTGACTTAACTGTGACTCATTTTGTTTGACTTTGAATTCGATTGTGACTTTTGTGATACGTTCACTTGATACATCTTCTAAAACCTGACATTGGAAAAAAATATATATACTCTATACTATTATTATTATAAAATGTGTATACTCTATGCTATTATCTACACACATATATATAATTACATTGATAGTAGTACTATACAGTAACATCCGCCGTAACGTCTCATTACGCCTAGATTCTACAAACAGAAATACAACGAGAACTTAGTTGCTTTTATTACTGTTATTTGTGGTGTACGTTATAATTAAGGTGATTTATCAAATAATTTACGATAGTTCGCGGTCGGAATGTAAATAGAGCTCGGTTGAAATTAATAGAATCACGCTCAAATATACGGAGGTTGAATTATAATGGGGGTTCATGGAACGTATTCGGAAGTTCCTACATCCACGTATTGTTTTAAAAGCAATTAGGGCTCGTTTACATAGGGTAAAACGCTCGCGTGTGTGGTTTGATAAATTTGAAACAATAATTATAAAACGTCGTCATTTACAGCTTGGCAAAAAAGTTTTGAAATGGAAACAACTTTTTCTCTCCTCGCAATACTGTGGAAAAGATGTCAATGAGAGAATTTCATCCTTAGACCGACTACAGGGGTGCTAGTAGTAAGAACTATTTGCGTTAGTGGTGCCCCTATTAATTTCTACTCTTTTTTGCCAAGCTGTAAGTTTGCTTAAAAGCTAGTTGCCCGACTACCTATAGCTTTCAAGCAAACCGAACTGCGACACCTTACTAATTACAACAAGGTTGCAAAGTTGCAATTGGGTTCTTCTTATACTACTTGCCCTAGTACCACGGCTATTGTGTAATACGTAAATACACAGGTAGACCTTAGTAAAGCTACCGTACGCCTAGCACAGAAATTATCAAAAATACTTATTTTTTAAACATTATGCTATAAAAATTATAATTATGAAAACTGGGTCAGCATACAAAAATGATAGCATTTTTTTCTATTCCATTTGTCTATCATTTACGTACATCTTATATTTGATAGTTTCTGTGCTAGGAGTCCTAAGTACTGGTTTTTTGCAATAAAATTTCATTTTTTTTTACTTAGGTATTTATTATTACAACACTATAATTTTTTTATTACATTTTTTTTAAAATCATAATAGTCCTGGACCAAGCCGATAGGTAGCTATTTATGACGCAAGAGGCGAATATGGAATCCATATACACAAAAAATAACACACATTTTGCAGCTATTAAAAATCGATAAAAAATAACTTTTACTTCTTATTCACCGGCTCTAATAACTAATGCAAAGTTTAACTGCTAAAAAACATAATCCCATTCTCTGAAGACATCAATAGGCGACGAGATTTATTTTAGCACCAATCAAATCAGACTCTCCCAAAATGACCCGCAGTATAGGTGCGAGGACAATAAAAGGCTTTATGGTTAATGGGTAGCTTAACATTTTAGCATACATTAGTGATTGTAATAGCTGGGAGTGGCGCGCAGACTCTGTATCTTAATAAAATTATAAAGGTTTCATAGTCCGCTATGACTCAGACGGAGTACGACCTTTTGACTCCGACCAATGTAAATATTCTTAACGGCCAGTTCCTTTGGTCGCTGAACTAAAAACGTGATAAAATAATGTCTGTGGAGTATCTGTACATATAATAAAATCGTTCACAATATAATTAATGTTTATATTATGGGTTTTAAATAAAGCGTGTGTAATTATGCTTTTAATTAACATAATGTTATAATTATGTGCGTGGCTTAGAATATTTCCCATGCTCATGAAGCCTAGTGGTACAAACTTCCCATACTTCTTTGTATGAACTAGGCCAAAATGTCACATGCCTTTAAGTAATACTTCGTTGTACAGTTTGTAACAGGTACCGGTGATCAACATCATTGGCCAATAATAATGACAGTGGCTTTGCTGAAAATAAAACTGAAAGCTCTCCAATAAATCAAAGCTATTAGTAAATAATAATGAAACTACTAAAAAGAAAAAACCATACGCGTGGTACGCGTAGGTATAGGTACTACAAGACTACTTCCGTTACTTTTGGCACTAGATCACTTGGTCTAGTGGCAAAACTCCTACAATCTCTTTTTAACCGACTTCAAAAAAGGAGGAGGTTCTATATTCGACTGTATGTATGTTTTTTTTATCGATTTATCCGTGAACTGTCGACCGATTTTGAAAATTATTTTTCTTAATTGAAAGGATATACTCTCTCGAGGTGGTCCCATATTAATTTGAAGTCAGTTGTATTTTTTTTTGAGTTACTTGTGTACTTACATATTAGGCCAAAATGCCCTTTACTCTTAGAAATTAGACATACAGCCATACATTTTACTCTTCTTCTGGGTAGTCGGGAAAAACAGCAATAATTTATTTTTAAAACAAATATGATACATTTATGTCAAGATTAATTATGTATGACCAACATGACCTAAAAACAAATACAGCTTCTAAAATAAAAAGTACATGCCCATAATCCAGCAAAGCCTTTCAGTATATATAATGCCTTTATGAAAACACGGTTCAGCCGACCCATATCATAAAATAATTAAATTGTAGGTTTACTAGGATAAATACGGCGTAACTCACTATCAGCACGGCCGCGTATTTTGTGGATAAATAAAATAAATTGCCGGCTACCGTTGCGTGTGTATTGTAATTTGAACTAGCTACATCCTCAGGCTTGGTTTGCCGAAAACGTGAATTCAGTACGTTTCGACTATGTGACTTCATAGATAAATATTTGATTCATGCCATTTTCGTCCCGAGAAAGTTAGTCCCACATTAAAAAATCTGCTTTCGTCCCACTTTTTATGCCGTGTTTGGCCCAACGTATTATGTCATCAAAAGAATGAGAATGTGTTGTAATTTATCAGCAGTTACCTTCTGTATGTTGAACCGAACATTGAAAGCATTTATCGGTATTTTTCCCCATTTTTACTATTAAATTGTGTTATAGCTCAGCAACAGCTTTAATACAAATAGTTTTTACTAAGTTTTTTTTTTTCATTAATAAAGTAAGTTATTATTATATTATGTATACTGACGCGGTTTTGAGTATTCCCGTATAAATAAAACAAAAATAGGTTATTATTTCTTTTCAATAGTTGTAAGTAACGTTGTACAAGTGGTTGAGTTGAGTTGTTGTTTGAGTTGGAACCGGTTTGTGGCGAAAAACTATTTTGTAGTGTTTAAATTTGTTATGAGTTTATATTGTCTTGTCTTGTGTACAAAATGTGTTTTTTCTACAAATAAAATATTGTCTATTGTCATTTATTTTACGCTATAGAGACTATAGATGTATTATAATGTCTAGAGTGTAAACGCCGCTTTAGAACGTCGCTTGTTTGCCTCTTTTAATAAATAAAATATTAGTAATAATGTATTTCATCATAAACGAGCTCTGGGATTACGGAGCATCAAAGAAATTGGAAAGCCCTCGTAACAATTTTTTTTCACGTATCATTTCGCCCAATCCAGCTCCATCCAGTTTGTGAGGTTGTGTGATAAATCCTGAAACGATGAGGAGGCTCGTAATCCCGGCCACAAAGGAACGGTAAACCGATGTTGCTGGCAGAGCCGTAGTAAGGTAAAGCCAAACAGGTCCAGTTTTAAAAGTCCTGTAAGACTACGTTGTAATTTTAGTAAAATTTTCTTGACTTATTCATATTATTAATATATACATACATAGGTACTCTTGTGAACTAGTTATGGGCAAATAAATATATAGAAAAGCGTTCTATATCATGAATGTATTCAGTAGGCACACTGAATACATTCAGTGTTCATTTTAGCTGACAATTCTTTATCCCCTTGCCTGGCTACAGCCCTGTCGGAGAGTCGTAACTTCACTGTTTGCGTAAGTGGTTTTTGCTATGAAGGAATTTTAAAACATAAGCGAGTTTCTACCACTTCAGCCGTATTTCTGCTAACTTTCAGAGTTTATATTGCTTTGAAATTAAACTTGAATGGCAAAGTAAACATTTATTACAAAGAAAAACTCGGAGAAATATTTTGTTTGTGTCATAAACCTTTCCTTATTACAGTTTCTTACCCGGGTATCCAACGGGATCATATTACTGAGCTTACACCGTTTGTCTGTCTCCTGTCCTACATTATACGGCCTACACACATTTTGAGCTGTTGATAACTTGAATGGTAGTTATGATTATTTGGTTTAGCCATATATACGACATAACGTATTTTATACCTTGTCAAATGGAAAACTATATATTATAAAACAAGTTCTTAACTACACCCCTACATCCACACAGGTGTTATGAATGACGATTACCATAAATAAAACTTATCTTTTTTTGCGTTAGAATATTTTATCATGATCTTCTTGCCCTTATCCCTCTATAATATCTATAATATTATAGCCCTCTAAATATAAGGGTGATAATATAATATCTATAATATTATCGTCGCAGCATGTTCATTTTCTCTACTTTTCTCTATCATTCATCAACTCTACAATACCCTTACACGCATATTATCATCTTTTACACAGTTGATCCATTTCTTTATACGGCCGCTTCCGATTTTACCGCTTACCATAATTTCTAAGGCTCTATTAGTTATAATATGGCCTTCCTTTCTTCTCATGACATGTCCATACAACGCTAACCTTCCGCCCTTGAATTTTCAGTCACGGCTTTTCTTTCAGACTTTCCCGAACCAAAGATAATAAAATATAATACTATACTAGCCCGAACATACTCATTTCTAATCTTGTCAATTCGTCACATTTTAACAACCGCAAGGAAAAATGAATAACTCATTTCTTAATTCATCCTTACAAATCTACACAAGCTGCGTTCTTATAAAGTAAAAAAATCAGGGCAAACCTTTGAACTAGCTTTCAACTAAATTAAAATTTGACTATTCAAACCAGAATACTATAAGTACGAGCTTTACTTGTTACTTACTTAATGAACTTTTGCAGAGTAACTTGTGACTTTCGAGAAGCCATGAGAAATTATTTTTAGGTTCGAGGGTTCTAGAAATGTATACCAATAGGCATTTGTACAGAGCTACAGTTTCTTTTTTATTAAAATAGCCTTTGAAACTAAAATAATGTTTTAACTTAAACCCAAGTTGTACATGTATCATCATCAGTCAGAAGATGATTAAGAGATTATTAACGTATTTTTATAATTATTATTTCATTTTAGTAAGTGATTATTTTTTGTGACACACTTAATGAAATTTAACTTGTAATTTTGGTGTTATCAATAAAATATTTGTATTTGATGTCCACTGCTGGACGAGGGGGGTTGCCATAATTCGCACGCTAGGCAGGCAGCTTGGGGATCACAGAATCCTCACCACCGTTAACTGAGAGGACGCTGCTGCCCGTCCTCCGGCGATTCTGGATGTTTTAGGACATGCCCATGTCCAATGTCTCAAGTTCAGTTCCCAGGTCCGGTCATGTTTATAAATCCCTGTTTAAATAAACCATTATTGAAAAATAAATATATAAATAAAAATAATGAATATAAATTTATACTATATAATAATTTGTGTTGTTAGTCTTATGTTACAAAAAGACTCATACAATTACTGGTATAATTAAGAAACATTGTGCACTGATCAGTGATTTCTGATTTTTCCCTTTGTTTGGACTGTGAGATATTTATTTCTTATGCGGGTCCAAAATTTGTGGTAAAAATTGCCGTATTTTGTTATTGCATTGATTTCGAAGCTTAATTTTATTGCAGCTCCAAGGGACCTCATAATACGTATTTGATATTTAATTTAAACTCGATGCTTCCGCGCATCTCTGAGGAAAATGTACTTGACATACCAGGTAGCATCTTTCGTTGTCCATCCATAGGTCTATAAGGACAACGAAATTATCTTACCTATATAGGTTCTATTTTTCCTTTTAAAGTAAGGGACCCTAAAAATACAACCTCCTCAGATCAATCATTTCTCCGAACCCATTTTCTGAACCCTATTATATTGAAACTTTCAGGAACAACGCTTTATTTCTTTCATAGAACTACAACAGTAAAGTACTATTATATTAAGTGAGCAACTGTATCGGGTACACATTATTAGGTGAGGTGGCCCTTCATCGATCCCCATTTGTGATCCTTTGATGGCCCATTTGGAAGGAGCCTCTAGGGCTCCCAAATTGGTCTATTATCATTTAACCTTGTGTACAGGAAAAGGGGCGGAACGGTTACTTTAGCTGCTTCTATCTATTTAACTAATAGGGTTTTGTATTGCAGGTAATTTTCTACGTAGCACCCAAGGTAGCCGTAAATATAGGAAAATATATATTACCAGAGTACCGAAGAAAATGTTGGGTCCCGGTGATTTGTTTTGGAGCTACTTTGGATATGTTTTAGGTTCAAAGTGGCCTAAAGGTCAGTCAGTATAGCCTACTTAGTCACAGCTTTTCTTATAGTCCGTTTTTATTATAACCAAGTAAATATCCAGATTTTTGTATTATATTGATGAGTGCATCATTAAGGCATCCTTACAATGTAAATGAATAATTATTTTATTCTTGATACAATGGTTTCAGATCAAATATTTTCATTGCCTACTCTTCATCTCTACAACTATATTCCTTTCTTTTTAACCGACTTCAAAAAAGTTGGAGGTTCTATGTTCGACGGTATGTATGTTTTTATTTATTTTATGTATGTTCACCGATTTCTCCGTCATTTGTGGACCGATTTTGTTTTTTTTTTTTAATTTGAAATGGTATACTCTTGAGGTGCTCCCATATTAATTTGAAGTCAAAAAACGAAGAAGTTCGAAGTAGTTTTTTTTTTTAAATTATCTTCTATAATAACTATGCTGCAAAATGTTATACACGGATATAACAATTATAACAATGATAAGGTATTAAGTATTTAGTAATATTTATTACTATATAAGTAATGTCTTTTCATTAGACTTAAAAATGCTCTAGTATAATGTTGACAATGCCCTAGCGAGTCATACAAGTTCAACGTCAACCACTCGTCCGACTATGACATCAGTATGAGATGCCTATATAGGAATGCCGCGTTCGTGTAAAATCCTACGTGTTTCACAACATAGGATGCTACTTTAAAACCTATGGGTGTCTCCGTATCTCTAAGTATCGTAAGAATTCAGTTCTTGAATGAACTTGAATAGTCAGTAACAGCAAACAATAAAAGTTATTAACGGACAGGCGCCAAGAATACTGTTGCCTATTTAGAACTATTGGTACAGAGGTTAAAAAAAGAGGATAAAAAACCTTTTTAAACTTTAGGTACATCCTCGAATATTGGTTCTGGTTTTTAATGTGTTTACATATTTTGTAGATGTAAAATTATTGAAATCAACCTAGTCACCAATCAGTCAAAACGAGGCTAGTGCTCATCAGTCTTAATTTGTCGATCACGGATTGTTAGTTGGTAGGCTCTATTTACACAACAAATAGCGAAAGCTACATTTTTTTTATAAATAATACACTTAGAACGTAATTGAGACACCTTAAATAGTACGTACGATATCATTACCATCGCTGATCGAATCAGGACTAGATTAACACAGCAACGATAGAAATGGTTTGGCAAGAGCGATGTCTTTACCTAACACTGGGAAAACAGGCTACGAATGTAAATTTGAAATAGTATTTCTTTCTTTTTTCTTATCTCTACTAATGAGTTTGTGTTTGACCTTGCCTCAACAAAACTTTAACAAGGTCTAACAAAGAAGCAAGGTAGATCACACTTGCCCAGAAGATACCTATTCACTTTCCACCCATATTGTTATTAGCTTGCTTGAATGATTATTTAATTCGATTCTAGAGAGTAGATAATCGTAAAGATGAAGTAGGTCCCCCCGTAAGTGCATTCTGTTCACGTGTCGGCCGGCCGCGGCAGCTTTATCTCAAGTGACTCGCCGACTTGTAAATGTTACTGCTAATTTTAAACAACATGCCGCTGTTATGATAACTCGTCTCACCGATGTTTTTGTTTACAGATGCTAAAATATGTTTGTTTAGTCGGCTTATTCACCAAGTGGACTCGCGGGGCTAGACACGCGCGTGTCCAGTTGTGATTTCGCCATCTAGACACGCTAGAATTTTCATACGTGTCCAGATAGTGAATAACATTGTCCATCTCCAATTTCGAAACGAAATCAAAGAACAATGAACTAGGTCCAAATTAGTCCTAAGATTGTTTTCGTCTATGTGGTAAAACAGAATAGTATTATTATATATCAATATTTATATCTATTTCTGTAAACTATTTATGTGTATTAAACGTTTTTTTTAAAGTATTCATCCATCCCATTTTCTTTTTTGGACTTCCACCGTCCCTATTTCACATTTTAACGTTTCCTATTAATTTGAGTGTTGTCTTGAAGTCACTCTTAGCGATAAGACCGCCTTTTGTGCCTATCTGTAGTGTATTATGTTTGTAATATCCTTTCTATGGTGTCAATAAAGTGTTATTGTATTGTATTGTAATAGTATACTTACATGCAATGTAAGCTGTCAAAATAATGAAGACTTAACATGTAAGTATTTGATCCAACTTTCCGGATTAGCCTTAACCTATTTTATACCTTTGTAAAGAGAACACTTAACAAAATACATACAAAGAGTACATTATACATACGGAAAGTATACTTACTAGCATACTTCAGAAAAACAAGTAAAACCACAGGGCATAACTATTATTGAAACATTTACACACACAGCTAATACTAGTAACACATACACGAGATTGAATTGATTAAATTTGTTTCACAATAGAGCACGTTACTTTTGTACGCCAGTCGTTACAATAAGGCTTAACAATGGGGAAGAGTCTACAGTGTCACAGTCAGCCACTGTGTTAGGTTAGCGAGCACATTGTTTCTTAAACAAGAAGTAATCTCAATGAATGAACTTATAATAAATGTAAGTACTCGTAATCATAGTAATTGGCTTTAGCATGTTTAAATCAATTAAGCTGCTTAAGTGCTCGTAGTTTTAGAAAAACACGAGCATTCAACTCGTGATGACAATTAATGAGACATAGTAACGTAACCTTATGTCGTCTGTTCACAAGGTTATAAAATATCGGCCGGCACATTTACTCTGACACTATGGCTGGCCACTCAGCCTATACGAACTTACTTACTTTTAAGGAGATGCAAGGCAAATCGGCAATGTGCGCCTCCATTGGGGATGCACACTGCGATTTTTTGCCGCTAGGTGGCGCATCGTCGATGTGGCCATAGTCAACTGTCAATCTCATTTTGTAGTTTTTTGTATTGTTTTTGCAAAAAACATTTTGGTGACTCGGATTACCAGGGAGAATCTGCATGTACTGGTTTGGCGTTTGCCTCCAACATAAAATGTGAACAACTATTTAAACCTACAAATCTAGTTTCGGGCCGTTAACAGCTGCATAGATTCTTAAAACAAGGCAAACAAATTCTTAAAATACCAGGTACTGTACCCAATATTTTTCCATGGACTAGATTATTGATTACGCTCTTATCAAGATTTAAGCAATGATTAAAAAGAAAACTTGATTTTGCCATATCCAAACCGCTGCGAAAAGTTTTGCCTGTGGAACGCCATTGAGTGCAATGCGACTTTTTCGGCTGTTCGGCAAAATGTTGGCAAGACACGAGATTGTTCGACGAAGCCTAACACATCACTCGGTACTGGTGTCATCGGCTTTTGTCGCCTTGTGTACTAGTAGAGTGTATTAAATTTACAATGGTACGTAGTTTATATATAAAAATATCACTAAAAATATAAAAACTCGTCTGCTTCCAAATGGTCTACAGCGTCATAAATCATACCTAAGTCTTAACTGTTGTGAAAACATACAGAAGTAGCCTGTAATTAGGCTAACATACATTTTGAATTATCTATCTCATATGTTTGTTAACGAAAATCCACTAGCTTTAATTCAATTTCTCTTATGGTCTTCCTAATCATTAATACTTTATCATTCATCTAAGTATTAGAGTATACCAGCTTCATGCTGAAGGTAGTTACCATGATTTAAGAATGTTTGTCGTAGATGGGACATAAATAAGTAACGTTTCAAACGAACATATAGAGACAAAGCGAATCATTTCCTGAACGACTTCAAAGCCCGCCGTAGCACGCTCGACGCGTGGTTTTGGCAACGTTCCACCAGCCTAGTCTAGGAAAAGGTCAACTAACGTTGTCACACTTTCTATGCTAGATTGGATTGGATTCGATGATCATATTATGAATGAAACTGGGCGCTACACTTTCAAACTTAAAACTAGCATTATTTTGTTTAATGCTATGTGTGAGTTTATTATGTGTAATTAGTCCGCTACATGCCACAGACATACCACAGTTCTTTCTTTAAAAGTAAAAATAGTGTGGGGTTTTTTCAGTTATTAATTTTGTATTTAGTTTGCTGTCTTATGTGATTGTTCGTAGTTTGTTTGTTTGTGTTTTTTTTTACCAAGTGACCTGGAAGAGATAGCTTTTAGCGTTACGGGTGCCAGTTGTTACCACTAGTTTCTAAGTTCGCTTTTCTTTGTACGTATGCAACTGTTTTTTGTAACAAAAAGATAAATCCATTTTTTTCGACTGTTTGGTCATAAGTTTTATTAGCGTGATGTAATATTAGATCCTTGGAGCCCCATCAAATATTAATGAGCCAGTAGACAGTGAAACTAGTGAATTAATGAATAAAATAAATATTAGTACATCTTGCAGGTCATCAACCGCCGTGCAGCATTAATTTGACCCGACACTATCATTCCCATCTTGCATTGCCCAACACGATTAAAACGACCGATGTTGACAAACGCGCTTTACTAAATCGGAAACGTACAAGTAATCCGACCTTACAAGGTAAAGTGTAGGCGAAAACTGTGGGTGCGTGAGAGTACTGTATGTTCCAATCCTATCACGACAGATCGGATGTGTGTCACGTATGAGACGTGGAAATGCTTTTAAGGTTTCCAAACATTGTGACACAGATGCCGGGGGGCATATTCCATTCAGTTTATTTAAATATGATATCATATTTGGAACAACCAGTAATTAATTATGCCTTTAGGTAGACTAAAATATTGAATTATTAATTGCAGTTTTTATTATTAATGTAAGGCCTTCGTAAAAAGGCTGACAGAAACTAAACTATAATAGTTAAAGTTTCTAACAAATCCAATACATATTATGTGAAAAATCTGACTTTATTTTTAGATAATAAATTACTAGATACTTTATAAATGATTAGATAGAGAATTTTAGATAATAAAGCACCTACAAGATTTAGGCGTGGTTTAATGTACAGCAAATCGTTTTATAGCGTTACAAAGATCTTGTATTGTTTCTATCCCCACAGATTAGCCGGTACCGCGCTGACGTCGGCATTGATCGCAAACCATTTGCATGATCTGATTGATTAGTGTAAAGTAAAACTAAATTATCTGTGGCTGCATGGAGGTTGCCACCATTGCAAGTTCTCAAGGCACTGGCGGAATATATTTAGTTCCCTTATGTAGCCAACTCTGCATAGTTGGTGAAATATACCTTCCGGTTGATTTATAGACGTTATGTTCTGTTGAAGCCATTTTGATGCCATGTAGATTTGCTCTGCATGTTAAAATAACTATGAAACTTACCAAAGTATTACCAATGCATCCAACAAGTCGGTAGTTTGTAAATAGACCTCTTTTAAATGTATACCTGAAACAATTAAAAAACAAAATGTATTTTGTTAATTTCAAGCTTATTTAATATTATATTTAAAAAAAAAATATTGTTATTTTATATTTAGCTATTTCATAAATTGATAAAATCAGTCCATAATTCCACATCTACACTATAATTGCACCACATCATATACTGCACTAATATTTTATTAAATGCATAACTCTGTTCTGTAATGATAGTACTGAAATAATTTTAATAAATGTTTACCAACAAAGTAATTAAACGAACAAAAATGATGCTCACGCACTCATCCAATTGTAACCAAAAATTAAAACTAAAAACCAACATCTAGTTTATGGTTGCCTGGAAGTGATCGCTTTTAGCGATAAGGCCGCAATTTGTTACACTAGTGTTTAAGCTATTTTATCCTATGCATACTTTTGAGGGGAGCAGGAATTTCACAAAAACCTGTTTTTTTTGCGTTCCCATCAGCACCCAAATTACGCTTGCTCGTAAAAACTATCACCTCGTCTCTATTAACCAGCAAGTGTGGTTACCAACTCGTTAAATTAACGGCGTCGTTAACTCGCCCACGTAACGCCGTTAAAAACAACGCTGCCCTTTCATGTCAGAGAGATACATTTTAGGCGGAAATGATTTAATAATCATGATGTCTAAGTCCATCCTAACCGGACATTGAGGCAAACTACAATTATTATTACAAGGTCATTACGTATTTAAGCTAGGACCCAAACTAATATAAAATCTAGAAATTCAATATCTGTATACAGGGTTAGTCCTAATCAGTAGCATCCTTTTAAGGGCATATACTGTACATCAAAACATACAACTTTTACTATAGGGCCAACATCGAAATCCCGAAAAAAAAAAACAGCTGTTCCATACAAAAAGTTCAAGTAAAAGTTGTTTGTTTTGATGTACAGAATATGCCCTTAAAAGGATGCTAACTGATTACGACTAACCCTGTATACGCTGAATTTGCTTATTTTCACAGTGAGGTATAACCGTAAAGCATAGTCTAGTCAGCTTTTTGAAAAACTAGTGGTGCCCCAAGGTTTCAACTACGCTATTCTACGAAAAACTTATATTTATTCTGGATAAAATGTAACAAATTACAAAAGTGAATTTGTTATCCAGGGTGAAAACTATCTTCATTCCAAATTTCACTCAAATCTGTATATATGATGCTGACAACGATACGATGGTCAAATAATAGAAAAACAATTGACGAATGCCCATTTATTAGACTTGATGACCTACTAATGATGATGCGTCAAGCGTCAACGTCTCGTTTAATATAAGTCGGTTATAAACACGACAGATGGTAGCCCTACCTAAATAAATACTCGCTTGATTTACTTAACGGGTGACAGATATCTTACGACATGGCCCACGACAGGTCAGTTCTCACGTGACTTTGCTTTACATTAACGAGTACTTTTGAGGCAAGAGTCAGTAAATTCAATGAGTCACAAGCAAAACTTTTCGCAGATGGCGCCAGCGCAGTGGCAAAATCATTTTTTCTTGTTAATCGTTGCTTATATCTATCTGCTCTTGATGAGGGCGTTGTCGATACTCCAAAGAAAAATACTGGGTATTGTGCCTTGTTTTGAGAATCTATGCAGCTGTTGACTGCCTGAAAATAGATTTGTAAGTTAGACAGTTGTTTACATTTTATGTTGGACAGAGCTTTAATTAGCAAGGCAAAGGACTGCTTTACAAACCAGTATATGCAGATTTTCCCTGGTAACCCGACTCTAATAAGAGTAAAACCATTAAAGAATAGAAAAAAAAACTTTTTGATATTGACAGTTGACTATGGGCGCAACGATGATGCGCCACTTAGCGGAAGAAAACCACTGTGTGGATTGACCAGAACAAACTCCCTGTGGACATTGCTTCGCAATTATTTCATTCAGAAATGATAATGGTAGAGAATTATCAGGTTTGCAAGTAGAGATAGCCATTGCAGCTTTGTAACCGTTTTCTGGTTTAATCAAAGCTTTAATACGTACTTGTACGTAATTAGGTTAATTGTACCTAATGTTGTAATAAAACATGTACTGTTACCCACTAGTAACGTAAATGTGTAGTGTGTAGTGTGTACCTACCAATATAGTAACATAAAGTGCGTGGGATGTCTATTTTCGAGCATCAAATTTGAAATCTTAGCAGGTTTTGAAATCTTATACGATTTATAATGCTTAATAATAATAATAAATAATAGAATGGCAATTTTGCGATTTTGTTCTAATAAAATACACCACCTTCTTGCTTTATTTTAGCAAACTTCTTGTAATGTTTTATCATAAAAAGGTTGCGGATACTGGCGAAAAGTCAGTCACATTTGGAATAATTCGCTTTGAAAAAAAATCAACTTCAATTTTGACTACCTGAATGACATCTTCATATTTTCCAGTTATTATTCCAGTAATTTTGATTTAAAAGGGTCCCTAATAATTCCAATACAAATTTTCATCCTAATTATGTATTCCATACCGTTTTAAGTCCTAATAATCAGTCATCCTAATGATAAATCTACATAACATTACTACATACCATCACTGCTCCTTATATTCATTGGATAATTTAAAAGCCATCAAATTTGAAATCCTAACAATATCTAATCCTACAGTAAATGAACATAACAGCTGCTCATCCTAATATAACATCAACCAAAAAAATTTAAGTCGCATCATTTCTACCTAACCTAACCTATCCGAGTCGGATCTGTCAGCGAGCTTTAATATACATAGTGTAGCATGAGTAGTGAGGATTTCTGGGTTGAAATAACAAAAAGGCTAAGGCGGAAAAATGTGTAATTAGACAGAGAGAGAGAGAGAGAGAGAGAGACGGGAACCTCTCCCTGAAAGAGGGGGAGTGCGGAAACCTATGGTTTTCGAGAAACTAATAAAAAATAATTTTGAGGTTAAGTATGGAAAAAATGTTTAGGAATGTACTTTATCGGCGGATTTCTTGATGTAACTTTGAAATAACTCAAGTCAGGATACTCCGAGTCGGATCTATCGCTCATTTCGAACCTAACCAACTCAAATTATACTCCGGGTGGGCTGCCGCCAGAAGCTCTAATCTTGCGGTCGCCCCTGAGTGTAGGGTCGCCACGTAAAAAAATATGTGCATTATATCATTATGACTACAGTAGTTTATGACTAGATGCGTATGACTAATGACAATAGGACAAAAACCAGTATGTCAATTCTTAGAACCCCGATTAAAAACCAAACTACTGAACCGATTTTATGGGACCACCTCTGGCGTGCACCTACCAAACAAAAAAAATATAATTTCAAAATCGGTCCACAATTGACGGAGAAATCGGTGAATATTAATTAAAAAACATACATACATACAGTCGAACATCCATCTAGTCAACCTCCTTCTTTTTTGAAGTCTGTAAAAAAACCTGACCGAAGATCGCGTCAACCTTTTTAGCAAATTATGAACGCAAATAGCATTACAAAGTTTCAAGCAGCAATTAGCGGGAAAGCTAGTTGCCAGAACCGAATCAACATAAATAAGGCACAGCAAGTTCCTAATGACCAAGTTTCGCAAAAGTTGGGCCAGTCTGTTAAGACTCAACAATTATCGCCTTTTAAACTACCACTTCCAAACTTAAGACTTTCGTCACTCTTGTTTAATAACATTTTACGGGATTTTCTTACTTTGTCTATGTGAAAAGGGAAAAGATTCCAATTTGGGTACTATGGCTCAAACTTTTAATAGACTAGGTTCCAATAACTATAATAATAAAATAAGTAGGTATACCAATTACCATCCTACCATCGACGTTGATTTTTAAAAACTTTGGAAGAAACAAGTGGCTTGAATACTTCGTTTAAGAGAATACATTAATAGTACATTATGATACAAGTGTGCTATGTTGATCATTACACTAGAGGCGTTATTATGCGCGCGAGCCGCAGGCGAGCGCGATAAGGAAGCCGAGAGTGTATTGAAACATAGCACAAGAGTTTCATACGACTGTTTTCATCACACTTGCGAGGAAAAAACTAATATTTTTTGATAATAATCAACCACACAGCGAAAACGTCAACAGACATTTGCGGAAAATGGAGCCCAAATCAGTAATGCGCGCGCAGGTTGACATTTACTTCAACGGCATAAGAACTCTTTGTTGGTATTACAAAAAAAACTGTAATTATTACCCGGCTATATTAAGAGTGCTTCGTATACATACGTCTAATAGCAGTCACTTACAAACTTGACTTTACCGGGTTATACCTATTATAGTACAAGTGCCGTAATGTAAAGTAAAAAGCACGCGTGTGTAATAGCTTGGATTATGAGCCTAAAACCGATGCAATAAGATACACTTTACGAGCAAGTGTGATGAAAAAGTTATTGCTAAGCTAGTTTAATCTCGTCAACTACACCTTCATGACCAATATCTTGATGAGGGCTATCCATTTAAGCCATAATACTTAAATGGTTGGTTATGGTTTAGATACATAGAATACTAATTGATATTTACATCGATTCCCCGCCACTTTTACTAAAATAAAACTGATATAATACGATAACAAGGCTTTTATCACCTGTCAAAGGGCATAATTTTGTACTAGTTGTCCCGAGGTAGTAGGTATAGGACCACCAGGCCACATAAGAACGACATAAGTCCTAACGTATTTTTGGGATTGCTGTTACAAAATTATCACAACTCTCTTACTCAAAATAGCCTACAAAATTTCAGCATCACCCGTTTTTTTTTAAATTATTAAAAACATCTCAGCTTAGTGTATAATTGGCATTGTCTTGCTTGTGTTTATAATGTTTATGTCAACAGTAATTGCCGATTAAAGCCATTTGTTAATACTTCATGTAAAAATGTTAAGCGCGCTTGAATAAACTCACATCGTTTTTGCTAATTAGTTAATTTATGTATCATTAAGGAACACATGTTCAACGAAACGCCTTGTGGTAACGAACTTGCCACACTGCGGTTGCTGATCAACATGATCTATAAAAACTCTGTAACGTATAGGTAGGTATAAGAATTAGTTCACATCACACTTGCAAAACCACACAGATTTATAGGGGAATATAAATTTTCTCTATTTAAATAGTTAACGGTAGCATCTTTTTTTTTATACGGTCAAGTGACGAGACGAGCAAGACTTTCACCTGGTGGTAAGCGTTACGCCTGCCACTAACAGTAGCAGTGCCAGAATTGTGAAATTGCAAAAACAATCCTGCGCCGCACTGAACTGCGCTCGTCACCACATATCACATGTTAAATCTCTCCATACCCAGTAATTTCAAGTAATTTATCTCTTTACTCATTAGACGCTATTAAAAATAGGTAGGTAGAGTTCACACTATCGATTTTGCTAAAGTTATTTATAACACATGTTTTATTCTTGGACTAGCAATTTCATGCGGTTTTTCCGCGGTTTCGGACATATTTCTGAGATAAAAATATAAATAATAACCCTTTGACCCTTTATCCGTTTTGTCCCTAAAACTAGGTAATAAAGTGGCTGAAGGAAAGTATTAAAATTTTCTGAAACCAAAATTTCCATAAATATATTCTTAGGTAACGTCATGTCTATATTCCACTGAACTAAGACAAGTAGCTACTAGACACCTAGGACAGATAGACAAACTCAAGGATCCCACAACTCGTTTTGTTACACGGTTGCCAGCACGTCAAATTGTATGATATCGCCCAAACAACAATTGGACGTGTCGTGAATGTGAGATTCACTCAGATGTAGTCGCAGGATTCCGCATTGGGGGCAACGACGGAACTAATAGGCAGAGGAACCTATGTTGTATTTTTTCTGGTTTAAAAAAGTTTACAGTATATTCGCAGTTTTATCAACCTATCAGATGATCGCTCCTCGTTTCATTTTTGTTTACTGGGTCTCGTAGCTTCATAAGTAACGTACCGGGGTACTTGAATTTAAACAAAAAAGTAATATAAAAGAAAATGCGAGAAAACTGGGAAAACGTGTTATTGGGCGTAAACAGAAACAATAGTCAGAATTAAAGATTCCATTCAGAATGTGATATCTGATATCACAATTATCAATTAATATTAATTTAATATCTTCCTTATTACATAAGGAAACGGGGGCATGTGCCCCACCTTGTCTCACTGCGCCCTGCCCATGAGTACCCACACTGGTAATGAGGTATGCTGCAAGAATGCCCTCCTGACTGGTCCGCCCACGGTTTGGGAAAGTATCTCGACAATAAAGACACTCGGCGAACATCAACCATACGAGAGAACGTTTGCTCATAAGGCACATTTTTTAATGCATGTTAATAGCTTGCTTAATTTCAAATATTGTCAAATATTGTTATGTTTTACGCAAAACCTTTTTTGAAGAGCACTTCTTAAATCGGTGAGAACAGAAACTAGGAATTAAGGCTTTTGCTTTACTGTATTGACAATCATCGAGAATTAGGAGAATACGACTGATGACTTGGTAAATGATTGGTCTTCAATATCTTCAATCTTTCCAGTGGTATCTAAATGTATCTACCTAATTACAGTCTACAGCAAAAAAATCTTTACCAAAGTAGATATTTTTAATGTTATGCGATAGTGCAGTCTACAATATAATGTAGACAGCACCATTAAAGAAAGGAATTCAATCGACTTTAAAATGCACATGTAGTTGAAGCCGCTCAAGAAACACCAAAAAATAACAACGCATTTCAGTCTAGCGGTAAAAAAAAACAAAATCTAAGTATAATCATAGGCTTTCGCTAACAAATTCCCTATAAGATTAACAAGATATTTGTTTCAACAATTACATCACCAATCTAAAGTGGTCTGACTGTACCTAATTAACCATAGAAATAATTGCCCTTATTTATTCTAACGTCCCGGTTGGCGACAGATTATGCCAGAGTCAATCCTAACGGTGTCATATAACGATTTAAATTAATGAAAACGTTAATATTCTAATGGTCAACTTCGTATTTCCACCCATGGGATACCAATTAAATATTTAAATAGGGGAGATATTAATATAAAGTACACAGTTTAATTTAATTGAATTGTTGGCGTAAATGAATGAGGTATTTCCATGTTGTTTAATTTAGAACATGGTAGAGATAGAGCATGTACATGGTAACATGTAAATGAATGTGTAATGTGAGAAGGGTCTATTGAAAGTGCTTTTTCCTGATCTCCCTCCTGAGATCCCTCTTCGCATAGGGGCTTCTCATATTACTTACTAATTATATTTTTAACAATGAATTGTATTATGAAGTTTACCGTCTTATGCATAAAACACAAAAACGTATTTAAAACCTATTTTAGTTAAAAAGAGTTTTGTCAATTTCTTTCGAATTACGAATAGAAATAGGTTATAGAAACGGTTATAGAATACTAGCTGTGCCCCGTGGTTATACCCGCTATTGTTGGGAATAAAAAATAGCCTATTTTTTATTCCAAGGTATAAGCTATCTCATAACCAAATTTCATCCAAATCCGATCAGCCGTTCCATCGTGAAGGAGTAACAAAAACACACATACACACACCGACAAACATTCGCATTTATAATATTAGTGTGATGTGTAGTGATGTTGTTACTACTACGCAAAAAAGATTTAAAAAAAACATTGATGTTTTATCTATCTATGCAAATACATGATATCTATCTTTATCTATCCTTTTTGTCCAGACCCAACTGTGTCTACGTCAATATTTCCTTATAAAATGCAAAGGTAACTTCGCTAGAATTCCTCTAACATAGTTTTCAGAAGTATAATATGAATAGGTTGTAAAAAGGTAATATCTTAGAGCGACTGCATGCCTTGGTCTCATTTATTATTATAAACGTCGATGAATCTAATTTACTAATTTTATTATATAGCTTTGTTGTTTCAAGCCAAGGCTAGGCCAAGGCCGATGCTATCTTTAATCTTGCAGATAGCTTTTGATTCGCGCACCCAATAGCATAGCCTCATAGCAGAGATATCACACATGGGTTGTTACTTCAATCACAGCATAAGGGACAAAAGCCCATAAATCATAACCGCCAATTGCCGTCTGTCATCCGAATGGAACTAGACAAAAAGTGCCCTACAAATCTTCCGGTGTGAACGCGTCGCACGTAGCGGACCAAATACACGCATCTATTTATCAACACGTGTCAATTTTATAAATGAGCTCGTCCCGACTTTGATCGCGCCGCTGGACCGTGGGACGGACGACCGGACAATCGAGTTAGGACCGGTGAGACCCCAATGCGGGCGCTGGGATATGTTTAGATGAGCACCAAAGGTAAATCCTTTGAGAGATACGAGAATGTGTAATACTAGAATATAGGTGGAAAAATATTCACGTGTAACTTAGTTTTTCTATGCGGGCTTTCTGCGTACAAGTTTTACAGACGTCGCCTTCTTCCCGTTGCTAACGGGGTAAGCAAGAAGACGACAATGGCAAGCACAGATATTATTTCATTTGATACAATCCTCTGTCACATCTTCGTATCTTCTACTCATGAGCATTTTCATTCGTCCTAGTCAGTGTGGTGCACGCCTAGAAGAACTTAGAAAATCAAAATAGGTGAACTGCTATGAAACAGTTCTATCTGAATTCCGGGTTTTCATCTTTTCAAGATTTTCAACCAAATTGTTCATAGCCACTGATGAAAATACAATGGTTTCCTTCCTGGTTATCGCAGCAGTTTTATCTAGCTCCATATTTGCGTCATCTAGCACCAGTCATCACGTGTTGTCCAGCCCTAAAAACGCGGCCACTGATTGATACTGATAGGGAACTGCCGGACACCTCCCATCGGCGTGTAACCGAACGTCCAACCTTGTCTCTGTGATTGATGTCAGTTAAAACTGACATTCATTTCCTTACTCATTTTAACTACAAAGTTATTCAAACGATGCTCTGATGTTTGTGGCAACCAACAGTTTCAGATATCAGTAATTCCATATACCAGATACTTCTTTAATGACATGATCATAATATTTAAAGTTTTAGGGAATCCTATACTACTATACTAGCCGATTTGTAGTTTCCACTCTATAAAACACTAGTCTACCCCAATGGCTATTCGTTTTGCGGCTGACATTTCTTGCTAATAACTTTCTGAATGTATGGCATACAATATTTGCCTACATACTGCTTTTAGCTAAAGAAGAAAGAAAAGAAAAAGAGAATAAGTACATAATTCATCCTATAAGGACTATAAGCTCATCAAACCATAATCGAACAGAAAAAACACTGATCAGCAGAAGCTTTGAGCAAACAAAATCTAACCAGCCGAGTCATCCATTTTGTACAAAATCAGACCGTTAAATCCTCTACAGCAGGCTTCGAACATTCATAATGGATCCGTATTGAACGAAACTGCTGAGATTACGTAAACAAACGAGATCCTTAGTTCGCACGCGGAATACTCAAATCGTACGTAAATTAGGATCCCGTACTCAATACTAGGTTATGTAGGCTTAATTTTATGTCTCGTCTGCCGTGGAACTTAATTCCGGACTAAATTGAATCGATCGTGACACGTAGCGTAGCAGATGAATATTAAGTTTAGATATGTGTATCTACAGGTACACTGTCTATGTCTATGCATGTTCTAAGATTATCTCTACAGTGAAATACTATTTCTTAGCCCGTAGATGTTTTATTAAATATTCTATTTACATATTACAATACTGACGCAGCAGCGAAATTGGTATCAACGGCTAACTGGAAAAAAGTGACCTACGCATATTATATGTAAGAGCACGCTTGTGTCTAATTGCTGCTAGATTTTTACATCACTTTTTCATAACATAGAGAATTTTTTTTTCTTTGTTATGAAATCTATCATTGGAGTGACGAGAAGAGCGAGACGTTACCCTGGTGGAAAGCATCACGCTTGCTCATAGCAGCTTATTCATGATTGAATCCGTGTAGATTTAAAGAAGATGAGAATAATAATTACACCCAAAGAAGAAAATCGGTTAGTGCTAATCAGGTTTTATCTACTTTAGATACCTACATAATTATAATTAACTTGTATCATTTCCGTGTCTTTACGCGGAGCTCTCGCGGAAGACAGGCACATAGGAAGTAAGAACAACACCATGTAATTGCGTCTACGAGTCGCGTCGCCTAGCATATTTTGTCGCAGTGTCTGAGCCAGCGACGTCTGTCACCAGCCAGGCGCCTCATTAGTATTGTCGCTGTGCAGCACAGCGGCATACATAAAACATTTTACGTGACACTCTTTCCGCGCTACGAGCGTGCGCTTGACACAAAAGTTGCGGAGTTGTGCCAAACTAATGACAAGAATAACATTTTAATTTTAATTAATACTAGCCGAGTCTCGTGGTCTCCACTATATGGTAATGAAAAATAGCGATGATAGTGACGTTTAAATGACGCATATTATTATTTTTTCATCATTTTTTTTCACTATATGTTTAACACATTACATCAAGATCAGCCGAGCAGTTTGGTTGTGAAATGGTTACAAACAGAGTTACTTTCGCATTTATACCATTAAGCAAGACAATGATTATTATGTATTAGCAGCTCTTCGCGGTTTTACTCTCTATCCTATGGGTGTATATTTTGCCGGGATAAAAGTAAACAAGCCTATGTAGCAGTAGGTATATATAAGCTACCTCTATTTTGTATTGCGCCAAAATCGGTAGAGCGTTTAAATCATAAAGATCACTCAATCACTTCGCATTCGCATCTTTCGCAGTTCTAATACGAATTATATGATTTATTTAATGTATTCGAAATGCTTGGTGTAAATGTTAAAATTAAAAAACTATGATCGATAGCTGAGCGGATTGTGCCAAAACTAACGTATGAATAACATTTTAATTTTAATTAATTTTATTATGTATATTCAACTTTTTCGAACTCCTAATTGCATAAATTAAGTTTAAAACACTATAATCGAATAATACTTAATGTTAAAAAGCACGATTAAAATTAATATTATAACAGGAAAGTAGCTCCGGGAAAAACCCAGGTCGTGAACTTACCGGTCGCACAATAGATAAAAACAAGTTTTTTGTAACAATAGCTTTATTATTCGGTTTTAATACCGTAGGTACTAAATCATAGAAAAATATAAAAACTGTCATTACGGGAATCGTAATAAAAATTTTACTTACTGAATCACTAAAGAAAAGTTGCTACGTTCGCGTTCATTGACTTCATTTATACCTACTTTATTTAACATTCAAAGTATTTAACAAACATTACGATATTAAAAATGTGACGTTACTTTTTCTTGTTCATATCCTTCGAGAGCTTAGTAGATATCAATACTGTTGTGTGAAAATGTTTGAATGCTCACTGTGTAGCACAAATCAAGCAAATGGTCCGTTTAAACTGAGCTTTTAGTGTAATCGTTCCATTGTCCACAAAACTGGGGGTTGGTTTAAAATAATAGGCGTGTGGCCTAATGTTTAATTTATGACAAATAACAGGCTTAGTGTTGAATATAACTAAATACATTACACATACTGAAAAAATAAATTGTATTGGCTGATAAATCTCTGAGATATGAGCGTTTAAAGTTTTAGGTGGGGATAGAGAGGGGATGCTCTATCCCTTTCTCGCAAAGCACGTGTTAGTATAGCATTTGTATGCCGCGCCTGAGGCTTGACGTCATAGCTCAGTATAGCGCGCTCTCTGTCTAGCTTGAAATTAAAATACTTACAACTTATTTATTTTTGAGTTATTTTAAATTTCGTTTACGTTGATAGGCTCTATTGATGATCAGCTTTTTTATGAGGTAATAAAAAAATTGTAGTCATCATGCCTATTGTAACAGATTTTATAATACCATTATTATTATGAAAACTGACGTGGTTAAATTAAACGTGAGTATTCCTGTATAAATAAAACAAAAACTTTCAGTATGGTTTTTTCTCCTTTCTTTTTACGCGTGCGGTAAACGCGAGATAATTCTATTGATATAATTTTGATATATACACTTAATTTTATCTCAAAGTGAATGCAGACTTCATATTCTAAAGCACGCGATGTTGTTTTTGTGTCATTCTATATGTTTTCTTATGTCAATCTAAATGGGAGTTACGGTTGACAGAAATAATATCGCAGGTTCTATTATAGCTCTTTTACGAAATTACTTAGGTACTCAGTTCTAAAAACTATTGTTACACGCCTATAACAGTAGCAGTGCCAGAATTGTGAATTTGCGAACAATATCTTTCGCCGCACTGCACTACGCTCATCACCCCGATATTAGATTTCAAATCACTTCATGCCCAGTAATTTATCTGGTAACATTACCTTCTAACCGAAACACACACACAATGCTTGCACACTACTGTTAGGCGATTAAATAACTGGCAGAGGTGTGGTCCTTCCCCAGGCAGACACTGCAATAGAGTCCTACCTCTACATGATGATATATTCTGGTGTAACTGGGTTACATAATCACTTAATAGGTAAGTATTCCCGTATAAATCAAACCAAAAGTAATAGGTAATTGGTATATTAAACTATATTTAAGCTAGATCCAAGTTTACCTAAATACCTAACTACTAGGGTACTCGTACAAAGAGTTTAAAAAAAAAAAATATGTATGTATATATTTTATTGTAAATAAGTAGTTTTTAATTGAAATAAAGTTTAGTTGATATACTTATTTCTCATAGAGTAGGAATCTCACGGAGTGACAGTCTATTCGTAAATCACCCGTGCACATTTAGCTTTATAATAGAACCGTTACAAACTTTAGAGGAAGAGTCACTGCCAACTTTTATAGGCTGACAATTGGAGGGAAAAAAACCGAAAGCGCCGCTTCGGAGCGCGACACTGCTCCGAAAACTGACACATCCGACGTACGGTTTGGACGTTTTTAGTAACTTTTGATAAAAGCTTTTTCGGCACGAACTTTACAACAGAAGAATACTTTTGACCTGGTTTTGACGATGTTAAAAGGAAAATGAGACGAGCCCCTTTAAATTGCTAAGTGATCTAAATATTTTTGAGTTTCTTAGTCAAGACACGATCTCTATCTAGAGCTAAGAATTTTATTCAACTTAGGAGATCCCACTGCTGGGCAAAATCTCCTTCCTAACAAACCATCAATCTAACCTATCAAAGCTTCCGAGCTTTCAAAGTGGAAGCTTAGATAATAACGACTTCAAATAAGCGCTAACAGTCAGTTATATTACTTGAAAAGGATTAAAATAAACATCAAATACATAAAGCAGAGTTAGAATCACTTTGTTAAAGTATTCATAACGAGAAAATGTTTAGTGTATACTACAACACCTAAATATATTTTAGGCCGAATACGGCTTACAATGCGGAACGAAAGTAGTTGTTTTTATGCGGGCCGAACTTTCTTGAGATCAATATGGCATAAATCATATTTTGTGACTGTTGCTAATATTCATCAGGACTTCTTAGTAGTCTTAGTAGAAGGCTTAAATACCTCAGATACTACTATACTTGCCTGTAGTGTAGAGTGTAAAGCTCATCAGTTACTTTCCTTAATCCTTAAAGCTGTAGGTACCTAGTGGTACTGTAGATCTAAAAAATCGAATGCAACATTGTGTCAAAATTTCAAAGCAATCGGTAATGAACTCAGAGTTAACATTTTGAATAAATGAACATTTAATATTTTAATTAATGTTTTTAAGTAGAGTTAAGGACATTATTTATGTGCTAATTATTATAACAAAAAGACTTTACAACTTTTGTTGCTGACCGTTTCTTAGGCACGGCATCACCCAATAAGACCTTTTTAACCCCTGAGCACACAACCGGCTCCCACTTCGTATTCATGCTAAATGAGTTAAGGAACGTCTTGACATATTCGCTGAATATATTTATTATTTGACCACGCATGATAATATGACCCTTTTAGTTCGTTGACATAAGGATTGATTTTCTCCAGACGCGTGTTCGAATGTATTAAAATAATAATGCTGTATGTAACATTTGCTAATGGGACAAAAGAAATTTCATCTTATGTCAAAGATGTTAGGGCTTAAAATGGATGCTTTTAGTTCTTAGATTACAAGTTACCGATGCAAATAAAGTGCATTCAGGCCATTCAGGCCGCGTTGCGCGACGCATGCTAACAACATTTCCAGCGCTATTAACGTAATAGGCACCTACATTAAGCACCGAGTTTGTTTTGCAATATCAAATCAACATCACGGGTTATCTAAATATCTGTTATTACACTAGGGCTGGCCACTCAGCCTATACGAACTTAATTATCCGAATAAGCTTTTGTTTGGGCGATTTGCTGACGTCTATCTCAAGTAACCCTCAATAGTAGCCTGTACTTGCCTGACATTAATATATCAGTACTATTATGGTAGGGTGAAAACATTTATATATAGCCCAAACATTTGCCGCCAACGTGAATACATCATGTCGTTACATAGTATTTTTCCAAACCTTGTATTATTTTAATATTACGGTGTCATCTACGAGTATAATTAATGTGGAATACTGGTAATTAAGTATTCGGATACGACCATGTGTAGACAAATGAAACATTGTCGTAAAAAGAGCCTTCCATCATTTTCCTTTATCTCCTAAAAACTTCGCCATGCTTTTTTTATTCGTACAGCGAGGTTGTGGGACTCTCTACTGGAATAGGCTAGATGACTGGGTTTTTTTAATTGTCCTATTAAAATGTGGCCCATAAATATAGCTGATTAATGAAAATAAAATGAAAATCTGATCAAAAATATGCAACTTATAAGCATTTTAATATCATGCGAGACAGAGAGGCGAAACAGCAAATCGTGACGTCACTTCTCTGTACGCCATATAAATTATATTATGACAAGTAAGGCGTGACGTCATTATTTGTTTTGTGGGAAAGGGACAGAGTTGTCTCTACCAAAAACTGTAAACGCGTATAACATACTATATTTACTTAAATTCTTTATCAAAGCTATTGGTTTCAACGATATAAATATCATTCATCTACCCTATTGTTCTCCGTAACGTACACTATGGGTGTGTTCAAATCTAGAGTAAATATGTTATTTCTAGGTAAGCGTGCTAAAGACCGCATTGTTGCTTAACATCAGGTATCTTATGGTCAAACGCAAACCTACTCGTATTCAGCATGTAAAAAATCTATATGTGAAATGTAAAATCGTTTTATCTTTGTGGCTAACTAGTATAGTTCGCGCAAAACTTTATGAGCTCTCGGAACACGCACGCTAGTGGCTGCGCAGTACGCATATTATAGGTACGCGTACTGCGCAGTGTGCGCGGTTACGTACTCGGGCCTAACTTCAGAGGGCTCATAAAGTTTTGCGCGAACTGTACTTACCTACATAATTTTAGAACGAAAAACAGAGTTTAAAAAGTTTACTTGTTAACCATCCTCATGGAAAACCTAAATAAAAAACAAAATGCTGTTTCGCACTACATGTATTTTAAGGCTATTTGTAACGATTTGGTTACGATTGAATGATTGCAGATTTCATATCGATTGACAGCTCAAGTGACTTGGAACGAAGCATGCACTATCGAGATACCGAGACACAATTCGATACTTAGGAGTCTACCGTCGCACACTGATTCACAGGAATGTGACCTGCCGTCCTTACTCTACAGATGAAATTACAAAATTAAAAAGAAACAACCGACTTCAATTTCGACCTGTATGACATACTCATATTAAAAAATATATGGGGCCACCTCTGAAGTATCACCTGCAAAACAAAAAAAAACATCAAAATCAATTCATAATTAGCGGAGTAATCACTTAGCATATAGCATGCATACAAAAAAACAGTCAAATTGAGATCCTCCTTTTTTGAAGTCGGTTGAAAATAAAACATGAAATACTTATGATCATAGAGAGATAGAGTGTGATCTTCAGCGCCATGTAATGATCTGATCACATCCAGTAGGTAGTTCCTTACTTACTTCAGAAGCCCTTAACGCCGGTCAATTTCAAGGAGGCAATGTTTAATTAATTGATAGCATCTAAGTATCAAGTCTCTAAGTGGCTCGGCCCTGACTGGGGATGAAATCTTAAACGAGAGACGGTTACTTAGTAATTAGGCTCCGGTAGACCTCTTAGGACACGACTCGCTTTCACAAAATCTTTAATACTGTGGTCTTTTCATAAAAGCGTATATTCCATAATAAACACACCTAGATCTAAATAACTAAAAACTCTTAGGTCAAATATAAATCCTATTCCTCACTATTCTTATAAATCCATTACACGCAAGCTAATGCACAACTCGTGTTCATTGAAGTAATATCCGACTTGCCTACACATTTCACTTCGTAACCTAAATAATGTCAAAAATCAGAAATCAACATTCACACAACGCCCACTTATCGGATATAACGGAATTATTCATGTCATGTCAGCAGACGTAAAATAAACGCCGAACAGTCTGAAGATATCGCCGTATTGAGTTATTGATCAAGAGGCTCAACGCTAAGTGGACAAGAACCCAATTAGACGCTTGATCAGCTCTAATCAAATAAGTAGTTATGTAGCTATAGGAGCATGAGGGTTATATCCTTACGTCTGTTTCTCAGTGGGTACTTTCTCCGTCGTCTCGACTTCATAAATGTGAGGCATCCCAATATGACGAGTCTCTGAGTCGTCGAGAGCTAAGAGGCAATTTGACGCTTGATTAGTCTAATTCAATTTAACCGTGACAGTGGAATGGCTGTCTTCCTGTGGAACCGCCCTCCACCTCGTTAATGGTAACCCGAAAGATCTGCATTCATGACCCTGGGATTTGTGAGATTATCCGTTTGAACATAACCATTTATTCATAAAAGGATCCATGATTAAGTGAGTCTTTGTAAAAAGAACGGAGAGATTATTTTAATATTGTTATGATTATGTTTTGGCATTTAAAGGTTTCAAGTAGAGCTTAGCTTAGATCGAGTCGTTGGTAATTTTATTATAATATTAGCCTTTATACAGCTTATTCTGTTTCTAAGTATAGGTTACAGTTATTTTTACGCTGTTACGTTTTGTAAAGTACATTGTAAGAAAATTAAACAACATTCTGCAGTACAAGCGATTTTATAAGCTGAGCATGAAAGAAAATAAATGTGTCAGTTCCAATATAGACTCGTCGTGTAATATCGGTTCATAACATTCCAGCAGCGCGAGTACAGTTCTTGACGATTATTATATATGACAGTAAAATCGTATATTTGACATTATAAAACGGTAAAATTCGACAAAAATCGGTATATTCTCAAATTTGTCTTAGGAAATATGCTATACCGACACGTCAAATTTAGCGACATAGAACGGTACTCGCGCTACTCGTTCATAATATTGTTAAAATTTGCTTGTGACATTACTCTATATAGCTATATAGCTTGACTATAAAGTCTTGTAACACAAACTTTTTTACCCTGGCAATACTGACGATAACACATCATTGGGTGAAATTCATTCAATCATCCCCGCCGTACGTACCGTTTGCACCATTGCCTTGCACCATCAGTGGCGCAGATGCAACTGCTTAGTATCGTTCGCACCATTAATGGTGCAAACAAAACTACACATACTATGCTACTAATCGCTTGTTGCGTTTGCACCATTGATAGGGAAAACAAAAAACAGACAAACAGACCGTATGAAAAATTATGTATCTAGTGTAAGAACTCCTTCAGATAGCAATTACTAGACACTTGAGAATGAAGGTTTTTCTTCAAAGTATTTTCTTCTCTTTTTCCACGTTATAATATTATTTAATTGTTTAAAAAGGTAACTTTTTGATTGAATTCTCTTCAAAAATTGTGAAAAAAATTAACTGGACTCAATTTCCGTATTCCGTAATTACCATGAGCAAAGATAGAGAGAGCTAGATCCTCAAAATTAGCAAAACAAATTTAACCTAAACGTTTTTCGAACGACGTTTTATAACCTAAACGATGGAAATGTCTAAACAATTAGGTTGTGGACGCGCCACCAAGCTTAGAGAAATGAAAGTTCTAAAGTCGTTTTTTCAAACAAATGCGTGTCTCCATACAACCATCTTTATCTATTTTCTTGAGAAAAAACCTCGGTCTCAACTAGACAAAAAAGTGCGATTATCAGCCACGCCGCTTAAAAAATGTGTTTGAGAAAATCACCCAATTATTGGCAGTCTGGACTTTAATTACACTTTTAAACTACTAACTAGTTTTTTTTAATTTTTATTTGACTTTTTGGGTTCTGCTTTAAAGAAATTTTGAGGCGTAAAAAAGAAAATTAAAAAATTACATCTTATTCTATAATAATTATTTTCTTTGGGCACAACATTTATGTTTGCTTTGCAAAACTACAGAGGAGTAATAAAATGTAGTGAGAAAAAATATATACGTCCGAATTCTCATTTCTTATTGGATTCATTAACGGACGAGGCAATTAAATGTTTATATTTTAGTAATTATTTCGATTTTAAGATAATTGTTTAAACTTGAAAAAGGAAAGCAAGGTGAAATAGTTGTATTAATTTGAATAGTGCAAAAGATACAGTTGCTGCACCACTGATGGTGCAAGTCAATGATGCAAATAGTACGTCGGGCAATCATCTTCCTCTTGAGGTTGCGGGGTTGCTAGCATATTGAAATGTTTGCGATAGTGGCGCCCCTATTACTTTCTACTCTTTTTCTCGTTTTTCATTTGAACGAGAATGTAATTTAATTTTTTTATAATGCATTTGTGACACACCTCAAACTAGTAAATTCAGCATACACATTTTTTTTTAAAGATATTATATAAAATCTCATATATTTTTTATATTCACCAATTCTACTGGTTACCTATATACCTTAGTAAGAAACTTAATCTGATATTACCTAAACGAAATAAAGAAAGAGAGAGCTAGATCCTCTAAGCGAAATACTTTGATAAATGACATATTATTTATCAAAGGCGAAATAGACAAAAATAACGAAAAAAATATGTAGAGCTTTTTTACTCACACCTATAAATGCTCTATCTTTCAATGCCTTTTTATCAGTATTTGACTTAAAAATTCTCAGGGAATTTAACATAAAGATATCTTTTTTTAAAATCTAAATATGAATCACAACCCAGGTAAAAATAATTGTTCTTGAAGTTATAGAAAAGAGTACAAAGGCGATGTTCTTGGAATGTAGTGTTTTTTCATTAAAACTTAAGCTCACTCAGAAATCACTTGTAACATGTTTGTACAAGTTAATTCTGAGGAATTCTTTTTGGAGCTTTTAACGAAAGCTTACTGTAACTACCTGAGCAAGCAGAAGTTTAGTTATTTAAGCTCTAGCCGCCCAAGTTGTAAACAAAGAAAATAATTGTTAAACATTTAGATGATCAATATTTTAAGGACGAAACCTTGCTGAATAACCAGCCTAGGGCTTGTTATTCATTTCATTATTCATTTCATGTCAGAGTTAATGTTCCGTCCGAAGGCCGAAGGTAATTTATCGATAAATTAGGCTCAATTTGCCGTTGTTCTAGAAAAACTGTTAGACATTTTAAATTGATAAAACTGATTATATCAAGGACAAAATATCCAATTTTTATACAATAAAATTCTGGAATTATATTCTGATTGCACAAATTAATATAATGTGCACCTACTTAATCGTGTATTTTATAATATTGCCTACATTTTACCAAGAATTATCTTTAGGCAAATGCACAGTTTATATTTCCAGCTGTGAGGTTACCATCGATCAGTTTTCAGAGGGAGCCACCGTTTGACACCAAGGGAGCGGTAACCGAAGCCGGAAGCCCCGGGTCGTCCCTTTTCTGGCCGAGTCGCCGATACCAACCAACAGCGGTGCCCGCGTACGGCATACGGAAAGCACCTGCCAGAAGTAGACAGTTCGCTGTTAGGCACCTTCATTTTGATTGTTTACTATAAAAAAAGCACAGATTCAATAAAGAATTGACTACCTCATCAATATACTATCGTATCAGTGACATGATTCTGCTGCATCAGTCGGCAAGGGTGATTAGCTGATACTGCACCACGCTGGTACTGGTTGGCGTACTCACATATGCCATTTAATTTCTGCTCCGGTCAATATGCTGATTTCTCAACTGTCTCGCGTCTCGTGTTCTCTACATAAACATCCCATATAAGTTTGTATTGAATACTGAGTGACCGCCTACTATATGGAGTTTCAGAAAGCACGATGGATCCTTCACCACAATATTGTAGACTAGAGGTCGCCCGCGATTACATCCGCGTACGGAAGAAATTCGGGGCGCTCCCAAAATTCACCACGTTTTTTACGTCTAACCTAACCCCCCCCCCCTCATGCCCCCAACCCCTCTTCCTAACTCCCCTACCTAACCAACCCCCTTAAATGAACTACCCAAATATCAATTTTCATCACTATAACTTCAATAACAAAGAACAATCCATACAACATTCCACTCCCCATTCCTTAAATCTTCCCTGTCAAAAAAAAATTACAAACAGATTTTTTTATTTTAAATTAACTATCCAAATTTTCGTGACAAAACAATCCCAATCCCAATCACAATCCCTTCCCCCCTTTAGGAGTCGAATTTCGAAAAATCCTTTCTTAGTACACCCCCATCGACACGAATACACCCTCCAAATTTCAAGTCTATACGACCAGCGGTTTGGGCTATGCGTTGTCTGTCAGTCAGTCAATCAGTCAGGACAGAGCCTTTATATATATATATATATATATAGATAGATAGATATTACAAATTAGTTTTACGAAAATGTCAGAAAATGTAAATTGTCGTTATTATAAAATGTCAGGACCTGTAATAAGTGTGATACAGAGCAGTGCTCAATCGCAAAAGGCTCTGTGAGGAAGGGCGTCAATATAAATGCTATATTATGCTACACTTGCAAGCTGTACAAATGTATACACGTCAAAAATACATATTTAAAACTATGGATGCTTTATCTCACTCAAGAAAAATATTCATAAAAATGTTCATGCGTCTAAGTGCAATATAATTTAGCTCGCAAAATGTATATTTAAAAAGCACAGATTACTAAAATTGATCTACGGTTATCAGTGATTAAGTACCCAACCGAATTATATCCAAGACGGTTTTAGTTTACCAAAGGTGGTAGAACAATAAAAAAACTTTGATGAGAACATTTCTGATTGTAAATATAATAATACGCCGCAGGATCGATAATCCCGGTCCCACACTCCCATATCAATACGCGGGCAAAGGAATTTAAAAGAATTAATCTTTTTATTGCACTGTGAGATTGTTCCGATTACTACATCATTCGAGCTAGGGAGGTGCTCGACAATCGAATATCGATGACCTTTTTTCACGTGTTTCAATATCGACAAATTGTAATTGGTCATTTTTTTATATTATAATATAAATTGCAAAAAATGTGAATGTGATGTGTGAAGGCGTGTGTAAGTGTGTATCACTACACACTAATATCATAAATGCGAAAGTTTGTCGGTTATACAGGTGTGTGTGTATATTTGTTACCTCTTCACGCTAAACGGCTGAACGGATTTGGAAGAAACTCGGAATGGAGATAGTTTATTTCCCGACATAACATAGGCAACTTTTTATTATCATCAACATAACCGTTTTTCATCATCACGCGGGTGCGCCCCACGGTTTTGCAGCTAGTTATTATTAAATAACGATGCTTACTTTACTAATTATATTATACGTAAGTTGTGACACATCAGTATCAGGCTTCTTTGAATTGATTTTTAGGTTGTTTTTTAATTGGTTGCTTTTCAATTTTTTTTGTGTTTTTACTAGGTTTTATTTTTATTTTCTTAACTTTATTTATTTATTTTAAACTAGCTGACCCGCCCCGGCTTTTCGCGGGGGTATGCTTTAAACGGCCTCTATTCCGGTATTTTTTTCCAATTATTCTCTGCAAACACTTTACTGAAATTCAAGGAATACTTTCAAAAAAAATTTGCTAAATTGGTCCAGCAGTTGCCGAGTTTTGCGCTTTTCAACACATTTAGCGTTTTATTTATTTATTTATATATTATATAGATAGATATACGATACGATTGAATACAGATCAATTTAATCGATGGTACCTGCTCTTGTGGACCGCACTAGTTTGAGCTGTAAACAGGTCCTGCCTCGGGCGGTCGGGCTCACGGACCCAGGTGTCAAAATCCACAGTAACAAATAACTTTGCCGGCGCCACTTACCGCCAGAACCTCTCTTCCACATACCACACGCCTGAACGAATTAAAATGTTATTACTATATTAACTAAGTTTTGTTAGATTCGGGGTTTTGATGTACGCGCCCTAAATACAAAATTGTAACCGTAAAAGGATTTTATTTCTAGGATTTTTTGAGGATTGTTATTTTATATTTGCCAAATTGGGAGTTTTACAGTTAGGTAGGCGATAAGTACAGATAGGTATTTTTTCTTAGAATATTCATTCATGAGAATAACTCGATTAAAAATTCGTACAAGTATCTACCTCCAAGTATCTAGTATCATATGCCGTTTCTACTATCAGATCGGACGACCATAAGCTCGAACAAGTAACTTTTTCAAAAAAAAAACAACAACCGACATCAAATTGATATGGGACCACCTCGGGAGTATACCCTTTCAAATAAAATTATTTTTGTCGAAATCGGTCTACAATTGACGGAGAAATCGGTGAACATACATTAAAAAAAACCATACATACCGTCGAACCTAGAACCTCCTCCTTTTTTGAAGTTGGTTTAAAAGTAACATCGTTTCAGGGTTAACATTACAAAAACTTGAACAATGGGCTTTGATTAATTAAGTATACCTTACCATTAAATTAAAAAAAAACTAGCATGTAAGTCATTTTACAAGGTACATAAAAGCCCCTATACATACAAATATTAACCTAAACAAATGTATGTACATAGGTATTTAGAAACACGTTTGTGTAATTTATCGAATAATAATTTGGAAATCCGCCGTAACCAGAAATTAGATCCAAATATGAATATAAATACTATATTATATAGTATTTATGTAGTTTTGCTACCCCTAAATACTTATTAAAATGTTATTAACAATGCCACAGACAGGTCACCGAACATTGTCACCAGTCATCAATACATAATTTCACCAAAACATTGCCGCATACCAGCGAGAGCGGACCAATCGGAAGCGATCATTTAATCAACAAGCGCGTCCATCAGTCCGCATATCGGTGGAACACGAACAAATTAACCTTTATTTAATCAAACACCACCTATCTCGGTACATCGGGCTGCCGACCCGCCGATAACCCGTGCCCGGGCGTAGAACGTCATTACAAGCTGGGATACCTACAACTTACCACTTGCGAAACTATTTTCTTGCAAATTTTGAAAACATCTAGCAAACTCTCCTTAAAATGCATTATGTACAATAATACTTTCGAATCCCAGACTGAAACATTTGAAGGAAGCCTCTCATCGTTACATTGAGTAAATATGTCAAATTTAGACTAACCCTAAACGATGCTTACAACTATTCAAACTATTAATAAAAGGTCGTGTCCGTGATAATGAATGTAACTAGAATGCTGGCTGGCTGGATTGCCAAAGAAATAACTCTACGTAAAAAATTAGCCATCGTGTTCTCTTGCCGTTAGAGGCGTCAACTAATCGTGGAGAAATTGTTTATGTTTTGTGTACTTTCTGAGATGTAAATCTACAATGACTTTGGACTTTGGTATAAAATATGTTCATGGCTTGAATAATTATTTTTATGGAAAACTGAAAAGTCGTCAGCAAAACTGCCAGAGGCGCAGCCAGTGTGTACCTTACACAATTTATGCGGTAACGTAATACAGTCTTATTTCTTGATGAATAATAATCGCTCTAATATTATAAATTAGGAGGCAGATAAGCTTATTTTTATTAGAAGTCCGTGAAAATGATCCCAATATTACGGCCGGTAACAAAAAAAATACTCTTAGACAAGATCTATTACAATTGTCATTTGAATAGAGCTATTTTAAGTCAACATTCTATCCAATCACATCGTTTCTTAATAAAGTCTGAAAGCTGCACCATTTATAAGCAGTGGATGTGGAATGTCCGAGAAGGGAGAGCTAGAATAATTAGCAACGGTCTTATCTCGCCTTAATTTATTCAGTTGGGAATAACGAATGGATCGGCGATTCTCTCCGCTGAAGAAACGTCCTTACGTAACAATTACGTTCTCTCGCAGGGAAACGTAAATTGTGAAAGTTTTAATCCACATCATTAATTCAGGCCGTTCAAAGGATCGCTGCTTGTTTTTCGCCCTTCGGCTTCTTTTGACATAACAATAAATTCCAAGTGTACTTCTGTGAGACCCTTTTAACATTCCCGACAGTATCTCGAGTGTTAATTGCTCGTTCAAGGCTGTTAAACAGATAAGTCTTTATAAATTGGAGCGGTAAATATAAAATGCAGTAACCTCAACGTAGATATATAAATATCCATTCCATGAATAACAAAAAGGCTTCCCTTGGTCTCGGCAGGAAGCGCTTACTGCTGGCGGCTATTAGAAGCCACTTCCGTTATAATTTAGTTACTTCAACGTAATTCTACCCACGATAAAGCCTACGATTTATCCCGGCTAACAGCTTGAATAGCCATTTTATTGCGCCTTTTTATTTAAACTCGCAAAACAAAGTGAAACAAGTGTTAGGAGATAATGCAGACAATGAAACGGTGCCACCCTTGTTGATAATAACACTTTTCCAGTCACAAAACTTTGTCAAAACGTATAAACAAAAGTGACGTTAAGCTCCCCGGGGGTACCTGGTCCGGCGCAGGTAGAATCGGCGGCTAACCTACAATGGCATTCCGAGCATCCGAAATGAATCAAAACTCGACTCGAGCGCCCTCCGATGACTAACGCCTCGGACCCTTCTGATAAATTACAATAGTAATGGCCACCGCTATTGTTGTTATTAGGGGATGATTTCATTACGCGCCTCTGCACCTGCAAGAGAATCTCCTAAACGCACCGTTAACCGTCAAATGTATGATAAGCATCCGCCGCTAATCGAGGAATAGAAACAAGACCAGCGAGCCTCTACCATATAATAGCCTCGAGTTTAAATTACACCGAAGTCGGAGTGAATGCAACCGGGATAAATTAACAAGTGTATCCCTAAATGTCACTCATGGACAGGTCAGACGTGTTTATCGGGAGTGCGGCAGCGAGTCCGGGTGAACCGAGCCGCTCCATTATTTGTCCGGCTTGGCGACCTCCCGCGCCGACGGGAACAATGAAAGTGAGAGAGGGCTGGAATGCAGCGGGGCAGGTGAGGGCGCGGCGGGAGCGAGGCCCCGGTTCCCAGGCGAGGAATGCCAGCACGAGTAACAAAGCCTGCTCGCAGCGCCATTCACCCCGCCACCACTCCCGCCGCCACCGCCGCGCCGCGCCGCCTCCCTGTCCTGCCCTGCACTCGTCCAGGCATTTTCTTCTCAGTAACTTTCTTCCGATTGGCATTTACGATTCCGTTGATAGGCACTCGATAAGTTCGATATTTAAAAATTGCCGCGTGCTCCAGCCATCGTAAAAGGAAAATTTGCTTGGCAAATTCTGCAAACGACTAATAAATTCTGTCCCGTGGTCGAGGTTAAATTCTTTTGAAATAAGTTCTCAAACTCAATATATTTCGAGCCTCCTAACGAGAGTATTCACTGGTGGAGTCGACTCTGAGGTAATATTTCTGAATATAGAACATACTAAAGTAGTACAAAAGCGTAATTATACAATAAGTGTTACTGTTGCCTTCCAATGACTCAAAGGTCTAGGTCGGTATCGAGTGCGAACGAACAGCTGACTTAACATAAAGCATATCATTACAAAGTTACGTAAAATGAGGCTTCAATCACCTTTAACAATGAATTGCGTCATTCTTATAATAATGTAATGTAAATAATAATAATAATAGTGTGTGTATGTAATGTAATGTGGTGTGTGTGTAATGTATGTTGTATGTATTATAAGTATGTATTTACGAAAAAAAAAATGTATATAAGTATTCTATCAGCTATCTGGTTTCCATAATACAAGCTTTGCTTAGTATGGGGCTAGATGGCGCTGTGTGTAGTGTAATAAATGTCCCCCCAATATTTATTTATTTAATTTTTATTTAATTGATATAACCGTTTTTATAGATAAGTCTAAGTACTTTGTGTTTTATGAAAATTACAACAAAATAAGATCATAGAGAAGCCGTCACTCAACACGTATCATTTACTTTCGATATGATTGTTTTTCAAGTGCCAATGCTTTTTACACTCCCACGTCTTTAAGTATGCATTACGACTCCATTAGCTCTGACGGCTACAGCATCTTTTAACTCTCAACTGTCAAAATAGACAACATGGTGTACGAATAAGATGGTATTTCGAAACATTCACAATGATAGGTGTATTATTATATTTACTTGGGACCTGGGTATGTCCTAAAACTACATCCAGTACCACCGAAGGACGGGCAGCAGCGTCTTCTCACTTCGTCATCAGCCATAACACGCTCACTGCTGGACGAAGGCCTCCCCCTTAATAGCCCTCTATTGTGTTGCCATAATCCCCGTGCTTGGCAGGCGGCTTTGGGGTCGCTTGGGGGTCGTCTCGGTTAACGGTGGTGAACATTCTGCGATCCCCAAGCCGCCTGCCAAGCGTGGGTGTTATGGCAACTATCAACCAGCAGTAGACGTCTCCTGGCTGATAATGATATATGTCCTTAACAATTTGTAGCCAGTTACACATTCAAATTCATGCTACCTTTCTAGTCATCTAAGAATTTATACGTAGTTACGGGAAACGGTATTCATAGGCCGAAAGGAGCACATTCTTCTCATCATTGTGAAAGCCTTTACCATGAAGCAACGGTGAGATTGCGAAAATAAATTTACTGTAACAAAAAAAATGTTTCCACGTCTCCGAGACGAAAGTGCTTACTTTCCCTACCGCTACGCTTGCACGCGGAGAGAAGGTTCCACTTCCTCCCCGCAACGGCACGTAAAATCATATACACACCATGGAAGCATGTAAAAAAGCCTTAGATTTCATGACACATATGAATGTACATGTATATATACGAGTTCTGAAACATACTTGGTTTTGCTCCCTGGGTGTATTACGTACGTAGTACTATTATTTATTCTGTGGTTATGTACAATATTCACTCTTGATGAAATGTATGCCAGCTGATTTGTTATGACGCGATAGTAAAAGGTTTTTACAATGACTTGTCAATGTCAAGCTTCTTTTCAGCATAGTTTTTTCGTAGCTGGTTATGAAAAATTATGAAAATGGAAAAATTCATCCTGTTTAATAATTTTGAAACAGCGGAGAAAAAAAAATTTTTCGTAGCTAGTTATGAATTTTTAGTTACGAATATGGATGAAGGGTAATATCGTTCTAAGTAATAACACTGTAAAACATGCCATGTTCACGACATAATTATAATTATTTTCTTAATGGCTTACAGAATTTCCAGAGACATTTCGAGTGTCAGACCCATTTTCCGCGTCAAGTTGGGCGCCCTTGAACCGTCTGCTCTGTGGCCCGGAATTCCAATCGATCTGAGAAAGCTCTTTGATCTAAAGGTGATTGTAGGGAGACATTTTTATAAAGGTCTCCAAATATGCGATAACATGAAGTCGGTAGCTTTTGTATTTTTTCTTTTAAAGTTAATTATACAGGCACAAAACACATTAATATTACAAATGCAAAAGTTTATCGGTGTATGTGTATGTGTTTGTGATCTCTTCACACCAAAACGGCTGTACGGATTTGGATGAAACTCGGAAGGTAGATAGCTTATTTCCCGGAATAGTATATAAGTATATATATCATCTTCACCGTTTTCATCTCCACCCGGTTGAAACCACGGGAGCAGCGACTGCAGCTAGTTTCAAATAAACCCGTTATTCCCGAAAATGATAATTTATTGTTTTGATAAATCAATAGTTAGTCCTGTTAGACCACTCTACTTGTATCTTACTATTACGTTTATTATATCTAGGCTAGTTAATTAAAGCACAAAACTTCCACATAAACTTAAAGTTTAACAATATAAGCTTCCATGAAGTACCTACAAATATGAAAATGAGTGAAACTTTTTTAGCTTCGTGCGTTCGATACGTTGAGTTTTCGAACTAACAAGCCAGTCATTATTTTTTTCGAAACTGCGCAGCGTGGCGCTGTAGCGTCATTCGCAACCACAAATGACGCTGATTCTCACTTGCAAATAGTAGCAATGGCGTAAAGTTATATCTCATTAATAATTAAACTATTAATATCACTTTATAAAATGCGAATAATGGACGGTTGTTTCAATAAATTTTAGAAAATGTGATAATCTTAATTTTAAGAAAGTAATAATAATATTTATATGCTAGAAATTAAGTAGATACTTACCTGTATATTTATTTTTAACATTTTCAGAATGTAAAAAGAAATCCTAACCTTTCTTTAAGAAATTTGGCATGACGGTATTTGCATCATGATATAACAAAGGGACATAATTACTTAAGATATTTTCCGTCAGAAAATGCGTAAACTAATCGCGAGAAAACCCGCATAACACCGCAAGTTATATCAACTTTTGCTAACACCAGAACGGGGCCTGGTACAGCGATCCCTACCAAGGTATCTCTAAAACAATAAGGTTTCTTCCATTCAATGAGAAAAGTGGCAAGTGATCGTCCGTTCATTGATGTCCATTTGATACGATGCGCCAGATGGCGCGTGCGGACACCCGACACCGTCGGCCCAGATACCCCGCTCACATCTTGTATTTACTATTAAACGTTCTGATACATACTGTAAATAATAAAACAATGAAATATAAATAAGGACGTAGAAATCGTCGCAAGTATGTCGTTTGCCTGATGGTAAATACCACGCCTGCCGTCAGGTATCGCAGTATAGTAGCCACGATGCAGTTGCGCTGACAACCGAAATTCTGCACTCCAAAATTGGTTTATACGACATCGTCGTGTAAACGTATTTTTTAATACACTAAATACGTTTATAGCTGCATTAGCCTTTATTAACTACAACATACTACTTAGCCTACTACACAAAAAACCAAAGGATTGTATCCAGACCGATTACCTGAATGTAAACAATAGAAATAAGGAAAGCATAAGGAGAGAGAGAGAAAGAGCAATAATCGATATTCAAAACATATTTTTTTTTAAGTAGTCCTTTAACTCGACAGATAGCGCAGACTATACGTGCCAGTCAAAAACAGCATTGTGTTTTTTTGGTGTTTTAGATATTAATTTTTGTTAGTTATTGGCATCGCACGTTGTGCATTCTGATGTGTCACATGAAATAAAATAAAATACTTGAAAATGACAGCCACTTCTGGTCTGCGCAAAATCAGAGCCATTTACAATGAGCTTTTTTTTTTTTATTGTCTGTCAGAAAATCGCCCATTGTAAAATAAGTTTGGGGAAATTCTTACCAAAAAAGTCGAGCGATGAAAAAGAGTTACTACGATGTTCGTAATCAACATTTCGTCTCTTAAAAAAAAGAAGATTGGGTAGCGTTTACTAGACTAGTCCTTGTAGAGGCCTACCTATGATGATAACAATGATGAAATTTAGACAGATCATTGATTAATTATTCCACAATAAAATGCTAGTAGGAACCAGCAAAACTATTTACAACGACAACACGAAAACAGGGTTGTTTACGCGTTTTCTTTTAGCCAAAACCCCAAATTCACGTAATGCCACAAAAATAAATGTATCTACATAGAAATCAACAGTTCCGATGTCGGTTGTGTCAAAAGGTAAAAGGATCGGAAAACCGGTCAAGTGTAGGTCGCACTGACCACGGCAGTAGCCCTTAGATGGCTTTACGAAATCCAACCGACAGGAAAATGTGAGACATAATTGATAACTTTACGGAACCATGCAATACATTATACTATGTACGCCGTAGTAGAGACAACTCAGAGAACGTAGAGCATATAGACTTCTTTTGTTATAATTATATTGACTTATAATTTTAGGTATAAGTACCTAAAATTATAAGTTAAGCTACGAGAATGAATCGCTCGCGGTTTCATTGCAATTTCTAAAGATATAGTATAATAATATAAATAGCTATTTTGATTCCGTAATGTAGCCACCTCATCGTAACCCCTCCAGTTTGGTGTCAAAGTTCTGAACAATTACCAATTTTCAATCAATTTCCATTCGATACTGAAACAGTGATTGAAAAGAAATTAAAAGTCATCATCTATATTAAGTTTTAAAGTCTTCTTATTTATGTTTTTATGTTATCTCACATACTTGCTCTTTCATTAAGATTTAATAACAATATTTACATACAAGCTGAAACATAAGCCAAACTTTCCGAGGTTTTTCTGCTTTCAGTATCATTGGCCAGCGCTGACCGTTGTCTGCATCGCGATTAAGCTTTCATCCTGAAGCCGTGATTGTGTTTACATGTTAGCTCACCTGGTTCGTGGCTCTCATCAGCTGATGCGTTGTACCTGCCGAGCAGCACCTCCGCGGGCGCACAGGAGGTGGCGGCGGCGGCTGCGGCTCCCGCACACCACGACACTGCCAAGACCAACACTAAACACCGCATGTTCACTCAACACTTTCCAAAAAACTTAGTTTTCAAATATCAAACTCCCCAGTTTTCGTATTGTTCACTCGCGATCGCGCGTTCGTGTGTGCAGCCGGCGAGCGAGACGCGTGCTCCTTCATCGGAGTGCCTTCCCGGACTGACCAGACCAGACTACCGCTGGCACCGCTGCCGGTGCCGACACCGCTCCGTACGGGTTATTTAGGAACAGAAATAAAACGAAACATCGAGCTTTTCGAAACTGGAATTCTGAAGCGAATCGAATCGTATAGGTTATTGAATCGGTGACGTCATCTACGCACCAGCCTGAAACTTACTTAATCAAAAATGTTCATCTGACGATTAATTATTTCTCGATACCGATCGGATGATTATGTCTGTGTTCGATTGTTTTTTGTGGTGATAAAAGGTGTAACAAAAAGTTGGTCTATAACTTTTTGTGTAATTGGAGCTTTATCAGGGGAGTATCGTCAATCAGGGCATTGAAACGGTGTGATTGGAGGCATGCAGAGTGTCGCGGTAGTCCGGCGGGAGCTGGTGGCGGAGCGCGAGTGCCGCAGGGCCGGCGGGGCTGCGCGCGCATACTATCGAGCGCCCGGCCTGCCGCCCGTGTCGGCTGAAACAAGCGCTGTCTCACACCACACTGCAAATGAAAATACAATACAACAACTTGGCAAATAGATAGTGCAACTTTATGTTGCCATAAATGTTTTCGCAACGGCTAGCTTACATATTGCACCGCACTCGCGTTAGAGCGTGCGCTAACTTATGGCATAATTATGTACTCTCTATAGCTTTTACTTCGTGTACAAATTCTCTCATAATAATTTAAAGGCTTAGGACATTTCCCATAGGCAGTTGGCCTATCGATACAATTTTCCCATACTTCCTTGTAGGAACTAGGCCAAAATGGCACATGCCTTTTCTTTTCTTTTGTAACCGTCTTCAAAAAAGGAGGAGGTTCAGTGTTCGACGGTATGGATGTTTTTTTTCAATGCATTTTCACCGATTTTCCCGTCAATTGTGGACCGATTTTGAAAAATATTTTTTTATTTGAAGTATTCTCCCGAGGAGGTCCCATTTTAATTTGAAGTCGGTTGTTTTTTTTTTAAAAGTTACTTGTTTTCGTTCTTAAGAGTGCGACTAATGCCAGAAAAATAACAGATTATCACCCGCGCGTCTTGCATTAGTTTAGAGTCGAAAATCGCATGATACAATTGATGATGATGATGGCTTTGAGCAATTTAGATGGGATTTTATTTAATTATTCAAAATGTAGGCATGAAATAAAAAAAATTAACGGCTACTGTGCTAAAACATTAGTTTGGCTATGTAATTCGTAAAAAATAATGTGGTGCTGTCGCTGATAATTTAGAGCATTTGAATTAAAACAGTTTTATTTGTTGGTAATTTGTATTTTTTTTTTTAAATAAACTAGATTGTTTTCCAAAATTATATTCGGTTACTCGGCTTTTTTAGGTTTTTCCCCTACCTGTAGTATTTTTTTAATCTGAATATTTACGGTCTTTATCATTAAACTATGTGTTTAAAAATACACCTTTTACTTACTTTTGGCATTAGTCGCCCCCTTAAGTATATTTAATCAAGCTGATTTGCTTAAATTAATAATCCATTTGATTCTTAAGTTTAATTATTTATAGAACCTTTAACTTGGTGCCGAAGCTCCTAATGTAAAACCATTTCTGCAAACCAAAACCTTTTAATATATAAAGAGGGTCTTGGCAAACTTCAAACTTGATTGACAAACATTTATTATGAATTCAAGACGGTTAAAAATCGATATATATTAAACTTAGCAAGCATTTGCTTTATAAACAAAAGTGTTTTCGTATTCCAAAGCTGTCTAACTCTCAGAAAGAGTTGAACCTGACTATCATACAATGGCAACTAAAAGTTAGGGGTCGGCTGTGAACTTTGTACAACGACGTACTATATTATCTACCTACTATTATTATCTTCTCATATACTAATTAAATTTAGAATTTATTATTGATTTACTTACTTATTATTATTATGTAAATTATGTTCCTAAATTAATTTTACTAATTTTTTTTTGTTTTTTTGTTTTATTTATATGTTTATTTTGTTTCTGTTATATTTTTATGTGTAATTGTGTATATGGATGTATTGGACTGAAAAAAAATAATTAAGTATTATTATTATTCGTTCGCTATTTGTTTAATTCAACACATTATTTACTATTATACATTTAATAAATTAAGTGAGATAAAAATGTACATAAGTATAATATTTGTGTAAATACCTGGAAGGGTAGCGTAACCTGCGACACAAGACCCTTAAGTCTTAGTGCAGGTGCTGCATGACATGTAACATTTAATTTGACTTATCTTTAAGAGTAATAATAAAAAAATAAAAAAAAATTACCCAAGTCATGCTTTTTACTCACTTGTTCATATCTTTGTTTTTTTGCGATATATACGAATTGTTCAATCGTTACACGGTGTTCACTGTATACCTACTTGTGAATGCATTGATTATAATATTAATATTAGTGGCTTCTGCCTTCGACTTGTCCTGCGTGTAAAAAGTATCCTGTGTGTATTAATCCAGGTTAGAAACTATCTGTGTGCCAAACTTCATTCAAATCCGTTCAGCCGTTTTTGTGTGATTGAGTTACAAACATAATATGTCTGTATATATATAATATTTTATAATATGTCTTGTTTTTATTCCTATAAAAAAAAACAAGGCAAACAAAAATTTTCTAATTCAAAACAAATTTCAAATTCACTTGGTAACAATGGTGAACGGATTAGGTTACAACTCCATATAAATTAGTATACCTACCTATTTTACATAGTATACTTACCTACCTATTTAACAGATTAGGTAGATAAAACGCCTTTCCCACGGTAGTTTATAGCCACAAATATCAGACAAACTATTTTAATCAAGATAAATCAATAAAGAAAATGTAAATCAAGGTTGCGCATAATATAACATGTACAAACACGTGTCACATTTTAAATAAGTTATATTTGTGTATTATACCAAAAATAAGCAAACACATTTGAGTGAATAAGTCCATATTTTCACTGATATTTTAGCAACGGCATTGTGGGCTCTGTGTGTGTGTGTAGAGTAAGTATTTAAATATTATTTATAAACTTTATACTAATAATACTTTTAAATACTTACTTACTGGCGTTTATTTGGCTCAACGCATAAGCATTGCCATTCAATGTAGCAATGCCGGCAGCATGCTGGGTACGCTGCCGACTGGTAGTGGGTTTGAGCATTTGGATTGTCTCTAGACTTTCATCGGTCTGGATACAATACTTTTGTTTTTGTGTAGTAGGCTAAGTAGTATAAGTAGTCTTTGTAGTTTATTGTAGTTAATAGACTAGGCATATTTAGAAACAAATTAAATAATTAAAAAGTATTTAAAACTGAAATATCTAATATAAATATTCAACGAATCCCAAAGAATGCGTGTAAAGAACCTCACATTTCATCGTCCACGACATCGGCTGTATCATTTTTTACTATTAAACAATAGCGTTGGGAGGTAGGTCCGGAATGAGCTGCGCGATGATGAATGCCGTTGGATGCCATATTTTTAATTTATCACCGATAGATAATCCAGGTAAGGGGCTTCATTGAGCCTCTTTGGACGCAGCTTGCCGCCCGTCGCGTAGCATTGTTGGCTCAGCAGAGCGGCAACCTTATAGTGAGTGTCCAAGTTATAAACTGACATCCAAAAACTTGCCTTACATTGTAACTATACTAGTACTATATTGCGAAGGAAATCTGTTACATAAGATATTCCCTGGACCGCGGGCCTCGCCCCCTATCCTGCAAATGCCGTCCTAGGTTCGTGACAAACTGCTTCGTTTCTGAACCCCACGGCCCCGCCGCCACCTCCACAGCAAACGGCACGAACTCGTATGCTGATTTCAAAGGCAGCGAATTTATGGTGCTTGACTAGTGCGGATGCCTCCGCACCACCGGCGACCCGCTGCTGGGTGGCCAGCAGATGACAAGCCGCGGAAGTACTCACGCACGTGGCGTCCCAGGTGAGGCGGCAACGTCATTTCTGCCATGGATTCAGTGTCAGTCCATCCGGCCGCTTACCGTCAGAGTGCGAAAGGCCGGGAGGTTACAGCGCACAAGGACCTCTACCAAAACGAGAGCTCTCCTCCGCTCAATCATCTCATTGATGGCATGATGCCGAGGCCTCCGTCCGGCGTAACGAGGGCTCTCACCCCACAAATACAGATGTGAGGCTCACATACGGCACAGCCCGAGTCGGTATCCTGCATGCAATAATATATTGAAATAAAAATTTTGAAATGCGCGAGCAAGATAGCGGCGTACAGCATTAAGAACCTTACCTAAGTATTTATGACACAAGGTATATTATCGAGATAAGGTTTCAAAATTAGAGATCGTATTTGATATTTTTGAAAAGCTACATCTAAACTATGTATATTGACTACTACATATTCGTTCAAAAGTGAAATTCTCTGTTACTGTAATATTGTTTAAACTCTTACAGTTTGTACCCACCTAATTTATTTATGTGATCCTAAACTACGCTGCACTGGCTGTTGCTGGTAATAAAAGGGACGTCTCATTTATTATTGACAAATATTTCGCGCCCAAAAAAACCTTTTCAAAGAAGTCTAACGGAAGGCGCCAGGTTACATTTTATTGTATTTATGTACAATGTATATGGCTTTTTGGCGGCTGGTGTGGTATTTTTTATTAATAAAGGACAGGAAACTTAATACTTAAAGGTTTACTCATAGTTGGAACTTGAGTTGGTTATGAGAAAATATGAGTCATTCACAGTGATCTTATACTTCAATTATTATTATTTTGAGGTCATCATACTGTACCTACCCAGCAAAATATAATACTAAAGTAGTATTCATAATAAGAAGCTAGGTAGCTGGTACGCCAGCAACGTTGACCACAGATTAAGCTACTTGGCAGTTTATTGGGTAACTGACAGTAGGACTGTGTTGAGCTTATTTTTTCTATTAATCACTGGGCTAGATGCTTGTAACGTTACCATTAAGACTGTTTGAGTCTGTGGGAGGGAATCCCAATACACTTCAATGGTCTTAATTTTTCTCGTGAGGTTTACGTCAAAATGGATCAGTCGATGAGACTTTTTCTTATAACAATCTCTTTACTGCTTTGAGAAAGCTGCGGAATAACACAGGGCCTTCCTTAAAAACGCGGCTAAAGTTAATATTAAACGTCATTTAAATTCTGCGCAATGAAATACTGAAGTGCGTAATATTAACTAACGTCATTAAGTGCCGTTTTCAAGTAAGGCCCTTAGAGTGGTGAGTTGGTGAATTTAGACGTTTGAAGGTGATTTGCATGGCATAACACTATAGGCAGCACCGCGTGCGCGTTGAAGTCTTTTGCTTGACTGCGCGCGCGCACGCACCTTGATAAGTGTTCATAACTAATGAACGCACTTATCAAGGTGCGTGCTATAAGGAAGTTACTTACGTAAATTTCTAGCTAAGTACTTAGGATTTGTCTTATGTATTTCGTTTTGGTATTTAAATGATTATTTATATTACCTATATGATTAAAAATATTATGACCGATTGGGTAAATACTGTTAAAATAACCTTTTTACGGTTTAGTTTGTTTTAGCTAGATAATGCTGTAGTATTTTTCAATTCAACGTAAATTGAAAGCATGACGAGACACAAAGCATTAAAATATTAAATGTATGTTTTGTGTCATTATCTATATTACGAATATCACAAAAAAATTAAGCCCATACAAATTAATACAGATAAATATTAATTAGCGTCGGTCTAGAAAAAAATAAGTTATTCATAAGCTTACTCGTTATAAATGTACTCAAACTCCGTAATTTCGTCTTAATTTACATGATTCCTTCTTCTTCTAGTTAACTTACCTTTTACTTGGTTTGAGACCGGTCACATGACGAAACAATCAAATTACGCGAATAAATACCCTGAAATAGATAATCGATGGTAAAAGACATCGCGTGAGGCGTGTAGCTACATGTCGTCACAAGTCAGACGGTTAGCATCGAGATCGCATAAAAAAGACAAAGGTCGGAGCACAATAGTCTTGCGGGCAGTAGCGTAAATCCCCAAAAGGAAAACCGACGAGGAATGAATGAGACAAATATAGAAGTCGGTAAGACAAAGAAAGTGTTTTTGAACAAATTGATTCTCAGTTATTAATTATAGGTAAAAATAGACAGGTAGATAAAATAGATAGATGGATAGATAGGTAGGTTATATAGACTAGAAATATAAGTTAGATTTAATGGCATGATACTTTTTGGCCTAGTTCATATAAGATATAGGAAATTTGTACCACTAGGCCACCTGCGTATGGAAAATGTCCTAAGTCTTTACTTATTATTCTAGTCATAAAGCCTTATCTTATACAATCCGGAGAGCGTTTCGTTCTTCTCGCTACCTGTAACCATAAAAACCAGAAGTTAAATTATTTATTACGGAATATAGAAGCCTCGCGATAGTATTCTTTAGGGATTTAAAAGAAAATTATGTTTAATTTCATCATACTTTATGGTTTCGTCTAACTTTTTATCCCATCAATTAAGAACAATTTCATTATGAAAACTAATGTGGTTTTGACACATTTTTTGTTTTATTTATACGGGAATACTTACGTTTAATTAAATCGGATACTCCGACTATAGTTTCGATCACATCTGGTGACCTTTTTCAAAGAGTGAAAACAGAGCCCGACGCGCGTGCAGCTGCGTCCTGCTTAGCACAACACACAGCTTGTTAGCACACAAGCTGTGTGTTGTGCTAAGCAGAACGCAGCTATTAGTTTATCAGTTATTCCCGTATAATTAAAATAAAAAATTAAGAACAAGTTGTTTGTTTATTACGAGATCCCATACTGTTCTTACTGTCCATTAACTAAAAACCATGAAAAAAGTTGAGAGCTGTGCACAATGCGGCGTGGTACCGTGAAAAATCTCCTCAAACACACCGGGCCTTACACTCAGACGTGTAAAGGATTCATAAGTTATGCAGCAGGCGCTCCCAACCGCTCAGCGAGGTGTTTAGGACGTATCTCAGCCGAATGGAATAGGAATAGCTACTGGCAAATGAAATAAAACTGGGAGGAGATTTCGCTCAACATTTTCTTTTTCAATTTGATGTTTTGTTTGAATTTCGTGCGTGATGAAAAGTTTGGCAGAAAAAACAAAACAGTTTTCTCGGAAAACGAATTGAAATGAATATTTTAATGAAAGAACAATATAGACTAAAATATAAAACTGTGTGTTTTATGAATGAGAGAGCTAAATCCTCCAAGTAACATAAAGATTTTAAGATAAAGAAAAAACAAAAAGATTTAATTTTTATTAAATAACATAAAGATTTAATCTTTGTTTTATGAATTAATCTTCCAATGCAATGTCCATCTCTTTCTTTTCTGATCCCCGGAAACAAGAAGATAAAATTATTTATATTTGAGTCTTATAGGATTCATTTCTTAGAAGCTCTGGCTTTAATAATATCTATATTCTTCAAGAAAGAGTAACTACTATCTAACTAGTAATTATTAGTAGATACTAGTAGAATCAGTTTCCCATGGGTTGTTTACCTGATTCTATCACATAAACTTCGTAAATGTGTATCGGTTGTCGGAACTTCAGCCGGCATCGTCATGCTTTACCTCCGAGGAGAATCTGTTGAGCTCACACAATCCGCAGGCTCGCGTAGAGTGACCCCTTATTACTTTATCTTGGACTTGATAGTAGTAAGTAGTTACATCCAAAAGATTTCTATGTGGCTCTTGAAGTTTCTACTTCTAGTTTGAGTAAGCCAACCAAGCCAGTATTCTCGAAGTAAGACTCCCGTTCCGTGGCAATAAAGTTAGTTTTAGGCGCATCAGCAATGCGATTCCGTAACATAACTCACTTGCGTGAACGTGAAGTGAGCACCAATCTCGCGGTGAGATGTCCAATTGGTATTCTGCAAAAACCTATAGCGCCACTAGCGCCACCCGAGTGACGCCGCAAGGGCAAGGAACTAAACACAAGTGATCAAGCTCGTGTTTTTGTATGGCATTGGTATTCTGAAGCAAAATTGGCGCTCACTTACGGTTCTCACCTCACTTCCGAACTCGATTTCAAATGTCAAATCAAAAGTTACAAATTTTGCGTGATTTTTGGGTTTAGTGTACGTGAGTTTCTAAATAACTCTCCAAAAGTGCTCCAAAATAAAACAATTGAATAAATATCTTAGTGTCTCTCCATACATTTACAACAAGAAGGTAAGGAAATTGCATTTATGCATAATTTTGTGCAGAAAAAAATATCAAAAAAATATCTTGTAAGAATTTTATTATTTTAGATTATGGCTCGTTCTTTCTTGCTGCTGAATAGTCTAAAAGAGGCCAAGAAGAAGAAATATCTAAAGAAAATGGCTTAGGGACGGGTATTGAACAAAACAGCTTATCAACTCTTTAGTTAGTTAAGGATGGTTTAATTACAAACCACTTCTCTATAATATTCGGTACTTTATACGTTTGTTTGATCCTTATTAACTGACAGGACGTTGCTAATCAAGATACTCGTTTATGCAGGTGATTCGGGCTATGCACCAAGGCGTTACATGATGACTCCCGTAGTGCCTACACCGGAGGACAATAGCCCCAAATGTCATTGTAATAAACTTCATGCTTCGGCTTGAAATTCCATAGAGAGGATTATTGGAATACTGAAACGCCGCTTTCGGTGCCTCTTGGTAGGTGTACCAAGAGGTGCTTCATTGCAACCCAGACATGGTAGCAAAAATTGTGACTGCATGTTGTGTATTGCACAATATTTGCAGTCGTGCCGGTCTTACGGCCCCAGTGTGATCTCAAGAACCGATGAAGAAAGTCACCTTGTTACTGAATTGCAGCAGGGACAAAACAGAGATGTGACGGACACTAATCCTGGCCTTCAGTTAGAACTCGCTCTAGGCTTGGCACGACAGAGGAATTTAATGAATAATTAATAAGTATTCATTTAGTTTCGGACCTGGGTATGTCCTAAAACTGCATCCAGAGCCTGCGGAGGACGGGCAGCAGCGGGCTCTTAGTTGACGGTGGTGAGCATTCTGCAATCCCCAAGCCGCCTGCCAAGCGTGGGGATTATTTGCAACCCCTCCCTATTAAGGGGGAGGCGCTTTTTTTGGGGATTTACTCGTACTCGTACTCGTAAACTGTTAATTAGCTGATACAATTTTTATTGTTTAAATCTTAAAAATGTTTATTTAGCAATAACTTTTTTAGACTTACTGAGTTTAATTTACAATATACACTTAGCTTTTCATTATACAACATACAAACGGATTTCTGGTTTTTCAGTTTTACCTTTATGATTGTGTTATTAACTAGTTTGCTATCAACTAAAATTGTATAGTTTATTAGAAAGTTTGGAAATACTGAATAAAATGTTAGATAAATATTTACCAATCATCATAATGCTAGCTACAATTTATTCTAGGCTATTCTTAGGCTGAATCTGATGAGTTATTAGTTTTCTAGAGATAACACGCAAATGAAATATCCTCATGATATGACCTGGCTCTTTGCCGGAGATGCATTGCTCTCTTCTACTTCCATGCATCGCTCTTCCATCCCGACAAATCGTTCTGTGGTCCGGGCAAACTGACTCTGCTTTTGTGATTGTGGTGAGCCCCGAACCCGAATCCTATGTCTTCTTGTGACTGCATGTTGTGTATTGCACAATATTTGCAGTTGTGCCGGTCTTACGGCCCCAGTGTGATCTCAAGAACAGATGAAGAAAGTCACCTTGTTACTGAATTGCAGCAGGGACAAAACAGAGATGTGACAGACCCTGATCCTGGCCTTCAGTTAGAACTCGCTCTAGGCTTGGCACGGCAGAGGAATTTAATTCGTATAATTAATAAGTATTCATTTAGTTTCGGACCTGGGTATGTCCTAAAATTGCATCCAGAACCACCGGAGGACGGGGCAGCAGCTTCCTCTTAGTTCATGGTGGTAAGCATTCTGCAATCCCCAAACCGCCTGCCAAGCGTGGGGATTATGGCAACCCCTCCCTATTAAGGGGGAGGCCTTCGTCCAGCAGTGGACGTCTTATGGTTGGCGATGATGATTCATTTAGTTACTAATTTATACTAAGTTAGACAGATTAAAAGTAAGACAATTGTTATTTAGCTGATACACATTTTATTGTTTAAATCTTAAAATCGTATATACCAATAAGTTTTTTAGAATTAGTGTTTAATTTACAATATACACTTAGCTTTTCATTATACAACATACAAATGGACTTCTGGTTTTTCAGTTTTACTTTTATGATTGTGTTATTAACTAGTTTGCTATCAACTAAAATTATATAGTTTATTAGAAAGTTTGGAAATACTGAATAAAATGTTAGATAAATATTTACCAATCATCATAATGCTAGCTACAATTTATTCTAGGCTATTCTTAGGCTGAACCTGATGAGTTATTAGTTTTCTAGAGATAACACGCAAACGAAATATCCTCATGATATGACCTGGCTCTTTGCCGGAGATGCATTGCTCTCTTCTACTTCCATGCATCGCTCTTCCAGCCTGACAAATCATTCTGTGGTCCGGGCAAACTGACTCTGCCTTTGTGATTGTGGTGAGCCCCGAACCCGAATCCTATGTCTTCTTGGACCTGTCCAAAAACCATTTAAAAATCATTATTACAACAGTTTCCTTAGTAATTACAGCAAAATAGCTGCGCCCGGCTTTGCTTTGCACACATCTACTACAAGAATGTTTGATAATTTATTTCAGTTAGGCTATGTACCTATGTGTTGTTTGTCAACTGTATCTAGAATCTGGTATGAATGTATCCATTTATATTATATTGTAATAGTGGCAGAAAAATCTCGATGAGACCATGTAGGTGTCTGCAACCGAGGAGACCTTGCACTTTTTTGTCTGTCCAATACTGGTAAAATATAATTGATAAAATTTGCACTGTCAAAATTAGTTATAAACAGGACAAGACAAGCAAAAGTACATATTTATAATAAGTATATGAATAATATTTTACCTTCATTCACCGTTTCCAAGTATTAGCAGTGCCCCCACCAACACTATTTAGCTGTAGATGCAATTGCTCTTGCGTCAGGATTCCTCTCTATAAGCTGTCTAGCCGAATCTCTACCTCTCTTCGAATGGATGGAACGTTCACTTTTGTTGCTGGAAATGAAATATGTACATACTATCACGGTTCTTACAAATGGAGGTAATTAAAGTGCTTGTAACTTAGTTCAGTGAGTAATAATTTAACCACATAGTAAATAAATCAAGTTAGAGTAAGCTATATGTTTCACATTGACTTACCTCATAATGAATTTGGTGTTTTATCTTCCTTATTATACTTGTTTTAAGTATACTTTACAACCCTGTGCACCTATTCCCGTTGTATACCAAACTAATGTGGTTTTTCTTTAGCAAATAATCACACAGAAACATTATAGACTTAGAAAAAATATGAGATGATAAAAAGGAACACATTAGATCGAGTGCGTGGTGTGGCGTGTTGTCAAGAGCCCGGCTTGTTGGGACTTAACATTACATTGATACATTTTGTGATAAAGTTTAGTTTTAACTTTTAACGCGACATGAAAAGCAAAAAAAACCTCCAAAATAATATGTTTTTGTTTTGTTCACATTTGTTTACGTTAATGACAAGGTTACGACTTTTTTTTCTCGTGTGCATGGCGGCTGTGGACTGGCTATGGCTATAGGCGGCCACATCATTCTGCCAACAGTGTTAAAATTCATATTTCTATGGGTTTTTTGCCAATAATTCAGTCCATTTTTATGTACTATTGCGCAATTTGTATTTTTATACTATACTTTTATGTAAAACCTTACTTAAAACGTCTTAAATACGAAGTTATTAAAAACCGGTAAAACCGATTCGATATACAATGTGTGTCTCACGGCTTTAGTAAACTCACCTAGTGAGCTTGAGCGCCGATTGATCACTTCACTTCACGCGGTGAGACGTTCCTTCGCGGAATACCGATTTAGGTGAGGTGAGTGTGAGAGTCGAAGGGAGTGCGGATCACCTAGTCGAATTCACTTAGTGAGGCATATATTACGGAATCGCATAGCAGGCTATTGACGATAAATGAATCGCTTATTTCTAAAACAACAACCTTTTTTATTAAGTTACATGCTTTTATTATTTGAGAAAGACCTTCCATGTTATTAATGCATAGATAGACAGTATACAAATTTGAGACGTCTGGCAGGTCGTGGGCCAGCATACAAGCAATGTTTTTTCTTACACCGGGTTTCTATGACGCCTACTACATAAGTCTCAGCAATATCCAAGTGTGGAACTTGGTATAAAATAAATATTTTTTGTTTCAATGGACACGAGGTTTAAAAACAAATTTAACAAATGCACATTCCCTATGTGCATTTGTTTTGATTATTAAAAATAATAGGATAAGTGGAGAGTTTAACAGAATCTGATGCCTATATCGAAAAAAATAGTGTAATCGGCTGGTAAAGTCCTGAAATATAAGCGTTCAAAGTAAGTCGTCTGTCCCTTTCTAGCAAAACACGTGCTAGTATATAATTTATTTGGAATCGTGGACTTTGACGTCATTTGCTAGTATAGTGCCGTCCCTGTCTAACATGAAACTAAAAAATATATTACTTCATTATTTGTGCACATATTTAAATTTTATTTTCGATGTGTTGTTTTGTTGCGAGTCAGCTCTTTTGTGAGTCAATAAAAAAACCATGCATATTCCCCTATTACATTTGAAGAAAATGTTACCAAAAATACACACACACATACCGACAAACATTCGCGTTTATAATATTAGTGTGATACCTCGTCTCCAATGTCTTCGACAAAGCCCACCCGATGGCCACCCTAGTCTCACCCCGATGCTAATGAGCCCCCCGGGTACCTGCCTGACTGGGTTAATTCACCTCGAGGAATCCCATAGTCATCGAATCAAAGACAATTAATCATCGCACTATTGCCGTTCAATCCTATACAACCTTTGATTAATATTGGAATCTTTGGAGCTTTTGTGATGAAAGCCTTTTGTATTGGCATTCTTCGCAATGATTCGATGCACAAGTAGCTCGTGATTGTAATTGCTTAATCTTGATGGTTCAGTGTTAGATACAATAATTGACCTTGTTGAGACATTGGCATATGAGAGCCAGGGGCCTTATTTTTTTACCGTTCGCATAGGTTACGCATGCGAATGGAGCTGATTTTGTTTGAAATAAGGTTCAATTCATGTTTGATCAAACGGCTTTAAATGTCATGTAGGGCACTCAGAAAAAGCAACTGTAACTTACTATTAGATTCAGCCTGAATTAGTAAAAAAAATAAAAAATAAAAAAAAACCTCTCCCTGAAAAGATGGCAACGTCTCAATGCTTCTGGTAGTGGTGAAAATAAATAAATTCGTATAAGTTGTGTGGCCAGCCTTCGCCTCAGAGTTAATGGGCCGCCTAAAGGCCCTTATCTCTGTCTCTGGTGGTTGTGACCTCTTACTATTAAGAGACAAGCTCCATTATTTTGCCCTTCCACCTTATAAAAACATATGACAAAAATAACCAGAGATAGGTATAAGTGGGTACATCAACCCCGCCGGGTAGATGTAGGTAGTTAAAAGAACAATAAATCAAAAGTATACAAATATAGCAGTGAACGCTGAAAGGTATTGGAAAGGCCATAATTTCTCACGCGGCGGCAAATGCCCGCTTTGTGAAACCCAGTTAAGAAAAATAAATGCGTTTCCTATTGTCAGGTGATCTGAATCATTAATATCATAAAGAATTTCGTAGCGAAAAGAAAAATAAAAATGAAAATTGGACCGGTAAGCTCCTTGTCGCATGTTTTATTAGAGTGTTCGCAATTCCCATGAAAGGGAAAGCCCTTTACAGAGATGTTTTATGAGTTTATTTACTTTGAGGATTTGTTTTCTTTCTTTTTGTTGTATTACTGGTAAATAGTACGAATCAGGAACAAAACAAAACCTTACACTAAAAAAAGTATTGCCACCAAGCTGTTTGATTAAAATTACACTGCTTAGATCAGTGTTAGTTTTCTGTCTTTAATTATTCTATTTATAAGTTACAACAGCTGTTGGTTTTCCAATAAATAAAGTGCATACATTATACAAATAATTACCTAAGTGTCCATTAGCGTTTCCTTGTAGGTCCATTCAACATTAATAAACGTGGTATCCTTGGAATAAATTATCTAAGTATTTTTTTTTTCTTTGATTCGGTTGCTAAAGACAAAGCTGGAGTAATAGGTAGATGACTGATGTTTAAATCGTTGAAACCAATAGCTTCGATGAAAAATTTAAGAAAATATAGTATGTTTATTGAAAAAATAATTTAAATCGGTTATTTATGTTCTGATATATAAGCGTTTAAAGTTTTTGGTAGAGACAGCTCTGTCCCTTTCCCACAAAACAAAACGTCACGCCTCACTTGTCAGAATATAATTTATATGGCGTACAGAGAAGTGACGTCACGATTTGCTGTTTCGTCTCTCTGTCTAGCATGATATTAAAATGCTTATAAGTTGCTTATTTTTGATCAGATTTTTATTTCATTAATCAACTATATTTATGGGCCACAATTTAATAGGACAATAAAAAAAACCAGTCATCTAGCCTATTATTCTGAGGCTACTCCACGTTTATCAGTAAAGGATAGAGGGTTTACTTTATACAGCAGATATACTGGGTACGCCGTCGACAGTGGATAGTCTTCGTTTGCATTCTTCAAAAGTTTCATCGGTTTAAATCGGTAAACCAATTATTTTATGACCAGGCGATAGGGCCATATCCACCACGCTGGCCCAGTGGCGTGTTGATGGATTCCATGGGCCATTGAATTTCTTCTCCGGACGTATGCAGGTTTCCTCAACATGTTTCACTTCACCGAAAAGCTAGCGGTATAAAAAAAATGTAAGTTCGTAAAGGCTGAGTGGCCAGCCCTGGTGTCAGAGTTAACGTGCCGCCCGAAGGCCTCTGACATGGCTGACGGTTGTTGTTATAGAAACTAGAACAAACAACCGGGACCAACAATTTAACGTGTCTTCCGAACCCACGGTAGCGCTCAGAAATAAATGCCACTCACTCTTATTGCCAGCTAGTGGTACGAGTCTTTACATAAACACCAAAGAGCTCATTGATAGGGCCCGGGATTTGAACCCACAACCTTATGATTTCAAATCGATTTGTATGATCTGCAATTGCTACATAGGTACACTTAACACTGTGGTTGTGGGAAGCAAGCTTATTCGACGATATATCCTAGTTCCTTATCACGGTCATTAAAAACTTTCTCACCCTGATATGATGTTGTAAACCTGAAGGTGCTGGACAAACAGGGCAGATATTGTTGTATTCGGTGAGTTATCGCTCCATCATCGCTGGTAGAATTTATGGCGGTGATTTATCAAAGCTGTCGGCGCTCTGGCAGCAAACACCGTTCTGCTGTAACATTACCTACGGGGAAATCTATTTTCACGAGGAATAGAGGGCTTTTTCGGATTTTTATAGGTAAAAGAGGTGCTTGAAAATTATACAAGTTCGAGACAACGACGAATTATCGACTTTTTTGTGCAATTGAGTGACGAGACGAGCGAGAGGTTCGCCTGGTGCATGGTAAGCATCGCGCCTGCCCATAACTGTAGCGGTGCGGGATTGTAAACTTGCGAACATTGAGTTAATATCTAAAGAGTCACAATCTCCGAGTGAAAACGGTCAAAAAACGTCCGAGTGTCATTGTACATACCTATATGTGCATTATATGGTTCACAATTGTTAGAATTTAGACGTTATTTCGCTTGTATAGTGTTCAATGTATGCTTGGGCGCTTGTGTCTTATCGTGGTTCAAGTCGTTCAAAAAGTCGGCGCACTGAATAGCGTGCGACGAGTTTTGGCGCGGTTTTTTTTTTTTGCACGATTGTGACTCTATAGATATTAGCTCAATGCTTGCGAACAAAGTCCTGCGCCGCAATGCACTGCGCTTGTCCCCTGAGATATCCTTTTTATGCCCAGTAATTTATCTGGTAACATTGCCCTTCAAACTGAAACACCGTAAATAAAGCGGTACTGTGAAAATTAAACTGTCAAGGTTATGGTTTGTGGTACTTCCCCAGGCAGACTCTGCAATAGAGTCCTACCACTTCTAAATTACTAGCGATCCAAACTGGATTCGCACGGATGCAATTTGTACCTATATATTTATATTATAGTACCTACTTATCACAACAGGCAGAGAGAGCTAGATCCTCCAAGCAAAAGGCAGACCGACAACGTATGCTTGGACAATGTTCAGGTATGAACTAAGAAGTAGTGCTTTCGCTTTTCTGTGGATGAATCCGTAAAAAAAGATAGTAACACAAGAAACATATGAAATCTCAGCTAGCAGAAGCTCACAATGTGTGTGAAATTAATAGGTAATTGAATGAAAAAATATTCAAAATTAGAATGAATAAATAATCTATAATAGGCTAGATGACTGGTTTTTTTTATTGTCCTATTAAAATGTGGCCCATAAATATAGCTGATTTATGAAAAGAAAATTAAAATCTGATCAAAAATAAGCAACTTATAAGCATTTAAATATCATGCTAGACAGAGAGGCGAAACAACAAATCGTGACGTCACTTCTCAGTAAGCCATATAATTTCTAATCTGACAAGTAAGGCGTGACGTCATTTTTTGTTTTGTGGGAAAGGGACAGAGTTGGCTCTACCAAAACGCTTATATATCAGAACATTAATAACCGATTTAAATATTTTTTTTTATAAACATACTATATTTACTTAAATTCTTCATCAAAGCTATTGGTTTCAACGATTTAAACATCAGTCATCTACCCTATTTGCTGATAGGTACAGGGTTAAGCGTATCGCTGTGTGACGAAAGGACGTCATTATACTCATCTATGTGAACAACTTCAATTTGACCAACCCCGAAATCACGAAAATTCAACTTCGATGAAATGTATGTCGTCATTAAATTGTCGATGCGCTTCTTCTACAACAACAGTCAAGCCTTATCAGAGGCCTTCGGGCGGCACATTAACTCTGGCACTAAAGTTAGCCATGCACTCAGCCTATACGAACGTTAACTTATTTTTAGCTAGTAGTTTAGCTATTATACATATTTTTCTCTCGCATCATGCCATCGGCCCGGGATCCCAGATAAGATCAGTGGCGCACTAATCCAATAGTGTGAGCGCAGCGCTGGTCGGAATGCGGGCCCATTATCCAGGAGGCCGGGATGGCCGCCGGCATTTTGCCACACCAACAGGTTGGATTTGCAATCAATATGTCATTCAATTTGATAGAGTAATAGGTACAATACGTACTCGTATAAATATATAATAGTCCTGCCAGAGGTCATCATTTTTCTCACTATTTAGAATTAAAAAAAAAACATAAATGTCCGAGGTTCAAAAAAGTGTTTTGAAATTTCATGTAATTTTTATGAATTATATTATGATATGAATTTCATATTTGGAACCATGAATTTTACCTGAATTCTTTCTACAATCGATCGCGCGTACGAACTAATATTGGGTACAATAGAGCACCACAATGCGATGCCGACGTCAGCAGCGTATATGCTGGAATGTTCGTACACGCGAACGATGCGTCAGCGACTGGTTTCACATACACATCAGCCCGAAGACGTCCACTGCTGGACGAAGGCCTCCCCTTAATAGAGAGGGGTTGACATAATCCCCACGCTTGACAGGCGGCCTGAGGATCACATAACGCTCTCCACTGTTAACCGAGAGGACGCGCTGTGCTGCCTGTCCTCCGGTGGTTCTGGTGCAGTTTTAGGACATACCTCGATCCAATCTGGTGACTGATGTCAACGTAGGTGGAATTCGGGACTTAGGATATTTCCTATACGTACGATTTTCGTTATTTAAATAATTATAGATAGGTATATTGTTTGAAATTTTTCTTATACCTACTGTAAAACTATCTTTCGTAACAAAAAAATTATTCTTTTATTTGTACCTGTTATGACAACTAATAAGTATAATTACGAACTTTAGTTAGTATAGTTATATACCTTTAGAGTTTCTATTCCCCTTATACAGGGTTAGTACTAATCAGTTAGCGTCCTTTTAAGGGCATATTCTGTACATCAAACAAACAACTTTAACTATGGGGCCAACATTGGAATCGTGAAAATATTATCAGCTGTTCCATACAAAAACTTCATCGACATTGGGCAAAATATATGGAACATCTGTTTTTTTGCGATTTCTATGTTGGCCCCATAGTAAAAGTTGTTTGTTTTGATACACAGAATATGCCATTAAAAGGATGCTAACTCATTAGAACTAACCATGTATACTTTCTTAGCAAAACTTACAGGATTATACCATCTCGAATTCCATCTGCTAATAGATCATGGAAATACGACAATGGGCACTCGATACGAAGTGTGTACTGGCTTCGTTCCCTCCGGCAGACTTTTCTCTTATTTTGCCACAAAGCATCGGTCTCGGTCCCAGACATAACAAAGCACGGCGAGCAAGTTATAATGTCTAGGTCTGCTATAAAATATAACCGTAAAAACAATGGGGTAGTCGAGAATCCGGTCCCTGTTCAGACAAATATCGACATTCAGAATGTTTGAGCGAAATTAAGGCATTTTCTCATATCTCATCTGCAACGACAAACGGTTTAAAATAAAGAAATTCATTTTTTCTACGTACTATTGCCATTTCGGTGAAGGAAAACATGTGTGTAAGTGGGGAAACCTGCATCGCATCACACCAAGAGGACGCTGCTGCCCGTTCTCCGGTGGGTCTGGTTGGTTTAAGGACATACCCAGGGCCAATTACTAACTTACTAAGGTTAATTAACATTTATTGCACATAATGTACAGCTGTTTGTAATTCCTTAATAAAATTTAATATTAAAAAAAACATTTATTACTAATAGCAAACAAACAGCTACGAGTATCGCAACCTACATATACGTATAGTATAAGTGTATTCCTTCAGGATGCATGAATAATTCATGACGAGTCGCGAAACTTAAGAGTAACGTCTGAAGGTGAAAACCTCTCGAGAATATTTTACCTAAAGGGTTGGCGAATCCTTGGAGGATTTGATTTCAGGGTCACTTAGAAAGGGTCGTTTGTATACACAAAAGAGCTATCTTAACTATTGACAATTGTCCTTTTTCGATTACATTCATTTCGTTAACTATTATGTACCTATTTAGATAAATATTTGACTTTATGATCTAATATCTTTTGATATTAAGAAAACACGATAAAATTATTTTTTCTCGATCAATTAAAACACTGAAAATTCGTTTTGCTCACATTTTTCACTTTTTCTTTTTCATGCCACGCTCTTCCATGTTTATGCACATTTTTGCTGTGAACAATAATTAGTCTAAAGTTGAATGAAATAGGGTCATATTTGGCGGAGCAAAAATATGGCATAAACGCAGATATTTGCGTGTCATGCTTTGATTTTTGGGGTTTTTCTTAGATAACACGAAAAATATCTAAATCTTTTAACCGTAGAAAGTTCGCTAAAATAGTATTATCATTTAGTACATCAATTTTATAAGTGCTGTAATTATAGATATAAGTATTATAACTTTTTTTTTTTAATATAAACACTGTTTCGGTTTTTTGTCGATCGAGAGAAATATAAGTTGACATGTTTTCAACCATAGAAGTTCCTTTTTTTTTTTTCTTTTTTAGGTATAAGTTTTATTAACTATAACAAACTACAAATACTACTTAGCCTACTACACAAAAGGATTGTATCCAGACCGATGAAAGTCTAGAGACAATCCAAATACTCAAACCCACTACCAGTCGGCAGCGTACCCAGCATGCTGGCGGCATTGCCACTTGCCACGCTGAATGGCAATGCTTATGCGTTGGGCCAAATAAACGCCAGCATTTTGATAACGCGTCGCGTCGACCAGGCGCTCGGATATGTTTTTGAAAAGATGATGAGCCGGGCCCCACGGACCCAATGTCTCAACACCAAACGGCTTAAATATGTAACCTCTGCATATTTGCGCCGCTTGTGCCGCTCCGCCGAATTTGCCACCGCACCAGCTCTACTCTGTGTCTCAGGAAGATGAGACGGTGCCAAAGTATCGACGCAAGTTGCGTCCCATACAAGGGACCGTCCCAACTTACAAGGCACAAGTGTCATACCATCAGGGTCTTTTGCCATCGTCACGCGCAAGACCACTCGGTTCGAACACAGCTGCAACATTGGCGGTGGAAAAAGCCCGGCGTATGATATCATTCAGGCTAGCGTGACGGCCGATTCGACAAGCGCTTCGTGAGCAAGAGAGACCAGGTGGCAGAGCTGATCGACAGCAGTACCACACTGGCAGCGATGGGCCACACAGCACCTTGCACCCAAGCGCAAGCTGACAGCTAGACGAAATGCAGTTGGGTCTAAAAGGCTACCAATGTTAAAAGAGAGAATAGCCTACGTAACCAAAGACCTGATTCCCATACAGAGACAGCAAGAATACGAGCGATCTACGACGCTAGTACACGTATCTAGAAGAGATTTCCGTGCTAGATCACAGATCGGCCGATCCCACAGTCACTGCGAAGACAAAGTCCTCGGAAAATCAGTATTTGGACAAGCCTCCCATCCAAACTTTCTCGCCTCATTCAAATGAGCTACTACTACCTCGGAATGGCCTAAAGAGGGTACAAGGATTTTTTCAATTAATTTATGTGTACTACGAACTGAGGACAAGAAAGCTGGTAGAGCTACACTTCAAATTTAGCAGATCCCTAAGCCTCCTAACCTTACTGGTAGTGAGGTTTATGACGCTGTCTGACCTATGTCCTAAAATTCAAAACCGATATTAGAGTTTCCTTTACGACATTGTCTAAGCTCGAAAGGAGCTCACCGTGTTTCCACAGTGGACTACTTACATCGTAAAGTGTATCTAAATTTTGGCACAAACAAATAATATTTGAAAATGGTAAACGCCATGTGGGTGTTAAGTTTGAGTAACCTCCTGGAGGCACTCATAAAATTTTGATTTTTTCTTCTACGAAAGGTGAAAAAACTCTTCTAAAATCGGTGAACCCAGAAGGCGAAGAGAACATTTATCCACACATTTGATGTTTGGAGCCAAATCATTAAATTTAGCAATAATAACCAAATCTTTGTTCGGACATGAATCGCAAACATAGAGTTCGCATCAAGTTCGCATTATGAAAAATTTTGTTCTAAGCCAAGACGAAATTCGTCTATGATAATTTGCAAATCATTTAGGACAGTGCTCACATCACTTCCGCCGCGGTTCCGCCATCCAAATACCAAACATTAAGTTTGGTACTAGTGGACTGGAGACGTTGAATAATTGGATGAATGGCCAAGCTGCAAAATTGCCAGACCGAATGGATCATCCTGTTGGCAACCTACCGAAGATAACAAAACATTGTTTTGGTATGTTCATTGACAGCTGAAAGCGTCTGGAAATGTGTATTTGATTTGTGTCAACAGGACGCCTCTATCGACCGAATATTGTCTGTAGACTTTCATCGGTCTGGATATAATCCTTTTGTTTTTTTTTTTGTGTAGTAGTTACTTATACGGATATTTGTCTGTAACATAATATATATTTTTTGCCTTCAATATTAAATTCATCATCATCAACAGCCGGAAGACGTCCACTGCTGGACGAAGGCCTCTCCTTTAAAGGAAGTTGTTGTCATAATCCCCACGCCAATATTAAAGTAATTTGACTAAATACCATTGATTTTGCGAGGGGTAACTATGTAATTATATTCCTTAACTTAACATTAATCTTTATAAGTGATTCTTATTCTATCAGTTAGGCAATCCTAATTTCTTGTATCGCTTAGTAAAGAAACTGTTTTATTATTTTTATTTTTATGTTAACTCGATCTATTCCCTAGTTCTATTGGTAATTACATTGATTTTCACTGCACGCGGTGGTGTAAAGTCCAATTATTTTCACTATGTAGCCCGTTAACATATAAGATAAGAAACGCTCTACATTTAGATCATTTCAGTGAAACAGAAAAAATAGAAGACGTGATATTTTAAATTGGTGTGAACATAAATTAAAAAAAGGTCACCATATAATTTTCAATGTGCCAATTTATAACATGACGCTATAGTTTTATTTTACTACACGCATAAGAGACAAAAAATACACACACAAGTTACGCTAACTTTAAAAAAACAAAAATATTTCTTCTCACCAAAAATACAGGACTAAGTACGCAATGGTAGTAAGTATTTTCGAACACATTACGGAAAACGCATTCGAGCGTATTAAAGATTGAGCTCAGACTCGCGTGCGTGTACCGAAGAATCCATCGTAGTAGGTGTGGCTCGGGAACGAACCCAGACCCTCACAAATGTGAAGCGCGTGTTTTGGTCCTAACTGGACAATTTCAATATCCTAGTAGATAAGTTGATTACAATAATATCCATAGCGCGTCAATTTGAAAAGCAAGTCAGTGCCCGGACAGAAAACCGAAGCATTACCAGTTACCACAATCTGAAGAACCAATATATATGGACTCTGATATCTTAGCAGAACTATATAACTTCTTAATTACAGAATGCTACACATTCAGCAGCACTACGGGGGGATTTACGCAGTTTTGAATGAGCCGGTCTATGGATAACACGGACAACTTGCTTTGCCACATTGTCAATGTTTTCAAACTACTCAAAGGGTTTTTATCCAAAACCTTTAACATAATGTCATCTGTAAGCGAAACATGGAAACCAGTATTAATAAATTCGACATTCGGACAGCTTGCTAACAAAAAAATTATTAAGTTCTCGTGCATAGGCGTGATGTCAACGGATAATCTTTTTAAATTTTTCAAATGCAGCGTTCCTATTTGTTTTGTTTTGTGCTCTTTAGAATACAAGTTTTTACCAATTTTCCGCGTTCGCTTGACTACATTTTCAACAATTGAGATCAAATTTGTTTCTTCATAATGAATTAAGAAATTTATAGATAAACTTTCCAAATTTGGGCACGTTTGAACTAAACACTTTAACGCGTTTAAATCCATCTCATAAACCTCTAAATTCATATCCACTAAATTTTGTCCTCTCACTTGGATTACCTCTTTTAATCGATCCCGGTAAAAAGAATAATTCATTAGATTCAATTGACATAAATCTTGTAAATCATTAAGAGCTATTAGTTTATATGGATAGTAAATCGGTTCTCTGTAATGAAAGTTGGGATCACAACCACTGTTTGGAGGAGAGGCGTCAAAATTTATATTTTGAATTTGTGGACACATTTGAATAATAAATTGTAATTGCTTTGGTTCCAATACCGTGTGACGCTTGCTATCGAATGATTTTAATTTAAAACGTTTTCCAGCGTTTTCTTTTAAAGACGCAATATGCTCCAAAGCATTCGCTATTAAACGTGTATCGATAATGTGTTCGATATTTTTACATGATATGATTAGCGTCTCGACCCCCTTCTGTGTGACGCCTGTGTAATTTAGATCAATAGTGGTCAAATTACTTAACTCAGTCAGAATGTCTATGCCATTATCCGCTATACAAGTTCCGGATAAGGTTAAGTCCTCGATCAATTTACAGTTATCTACTATGCATTTCAGAATAGCTTCTGAACAAATATCGCAAGACAATTTCTTTAGACAATGTAATTCTTTTAGTAATTGAATTGTTTCGGTCTCACTAATATTTAAACGGTATAAACGCAACTCAACAAGACTAGTTATCATGTATGATTTTGAACATATCGAAGCTAGAAACTTCTCTCGGTAACTGAGCGAAATGTATGTCAATTTTCTTGTCAATATTGTCTCTACCATCCGCCCCATTACAAATGTTTTACTGTTGTCTCTATCTCTTAGGTATCCCGTTACCGCTCGTGTTATTTCTTCTAGTAACTTATCATGTAACATCCTGGGCACATTACAATCTAAACGGGTTCGAACGACTTCTATTTGTCGCGAGAGCAAAGCCTCAGCCTTGGTAGCATCGCGTTGGTGCAGCTCTGCTAGTGACTCCTCTAATTTTTCACCTTGTAATAAAATGTAATCTCCGAGTTTCTTTATCGCCAAACTTTCTAGTTTTCTAGGTTGCTCTAACAGGTACCGCACCATGTCTATTTATCTGAAATAGTAAAAAATATGAATGTTTTAGTATCAGTTATTTGCTATTATTTTTTGGTAGGAGTATATGGGGTTAATAAGTTTTATTCTTGTGGTACTTAATTACCTAATATTATTACCGCAAATTCTTGTTGCTGTAAGTTCAGAAACATGTTTTTTAGCAGTAAAAACATTATCTGTAATGCTTTTAAGATGTTACTAAGTAAATACATACGTAGGCAAGTGATGCGTCATACGATTGACGCCTAGCACGCAGTTTATAACAAAATGGTACGTCTGCCGAACATACAGCACGATACGACCAAATCATCTGCAATAGACTGGTAGAGCCACTTTCGCATTTTATGAACACAGCTGATAACTTTCCATGACAAATTTTAGTTCCATCGTTTGTTCAACTCTACAGAAAAGTTAGTCGCACTGTCTGTTTTGGGAAACGGTCTCGGAGGACGGCTAATTTTTAATACTAATTTAAGACAAGTAAACACTTACTCACTGTCAGCTTCTTGATCACAGAAATAGTGCTTTCGGCGAAGTTGTACTCGTAAAATCAGTACAGTGCCAAGTTTCCCGGAAAATTTCACTGAGGCTACCAATTTGATGATATACAAGACCTTTAATCGTTCACACATGCGCAACCATTTCTAGCGCTTGCGCGCGCTCTGGGACGAACTTCACAGACCTAACTATCTGTACTTACCTAGTTATTCAGGTAAATGCTTGCTTCCCACTTATTATTGGAATAGTTTAATTGAAATGTAGGAAGATTGGAACTGAAAACTTAGGTACTTAGGTGGTTATATTTTAAGAAGGAATTAATTTTATAAGCTGTAGATAGGTAGGTACTTTACTTAATTTTGGAGTTGATTGTACGCCGCGTTGTGCTTCTTTGTTTAAGTAGCAAGACAAGACCATAGTAAAGCAGTTTTCATATGTCTAACTGCTGAATTGAAAATTTCGTTAATTTAGTTTTCTTTAGGCCGTAGGTAGCTAAAGAGAAGACTTTAATTGCTATGGTCTTGTTAATTAAACAAAGAAGGACCATGGCGGTATTTCAAACGCCGGCACTTGACCACATGGTGATATTTGATAAAATGTTACACTAGTATCTACCTAATAACCATCCAGCAGTTAAGTACCTATGAACTTATTATTTTCATTACAAGGTTTTTTTTTAAATATTTTTTTATAGCCCTAAAAAAAGAACGATTTGGGTGGTTATTTATACTGTAGATACATTGGAAGTGTAACTCTTTCTGATAAAGAGAGAGAGAGGGAAGACAAGAAAATGCCGTAAACCTCTTTATATATGTTATAATATCATTGGTCGTAAATTTTTTTTCTGAAGCACTGACATAAAATTGAGCTTCACGTCGATTCAAAATGAATAGGTAGAGGTAGGTATAGTATAGGTAGTGATTTGGATCGTTTGTTATGTTTGTTACATCAGTATCCCGTCATTGGTAAACCGATTAGCATATATTTTATTTTTTTGATAGGGTATAATAGAAATAAATTATACAAAACTACCAGCTGTCCCATAAAAAAAATCACATTCACTTACCCTCATAGAAATAATTATGAAACAGCAGACAAGACATTCTTTATTTGGCAAAGTTTTTTTTTATCGTTGTTGTTCGTAGTAATGAGTATATGACCTCCTTTCGGCTTCTTAACTTCTTACTGGCGTTTCGCGTACATCGCGTATATTGTAGGAACATGGATATTCAATGAAATCGGTTTTTTTTCATAAATCTCCGGACTCATTAGTATTAACTTACGTGGTTTACTTTGTTATTCCGAGTTCTTCAGAGCGTGAAGATTCGTTGTAGTGTAAACCTTTAGATGCGAACCGTTCCGCATCCTTCCCGCCCTAAATAAACTTTACTTTGGTGTCCGTCGGAAGGCAACATACAAGAAATGTGTCGTGATTTTCTATTCGGTCCACGAGGTTTCGTGGCTTTTATAGGACTGATTGCGTATGAATTGCGTTTCATTCTATCATCAGAGCCATTGTACAGAAGCTTATTTAGGAAAGTATAGTATTATCAAGGACGATATACACAAGTATATAGCACACACTTGTGTATATCGTCCTTGATTCGAAGTTATCAAATGTTTTTTTTTTTTCCTTTGTTCTGTGGCCTCAGCACGTTTGTGCATTGTGCCAATTCTCAAGTTATCTTATCAAATGTTATTAAGGCTGTTAGGTATGTAGGTGTATACAATGTGTAACAAAAAGGTTCAACAATACTGAAGGGTATGTATGTACTCATCATTATGAACAACTTTTACTATGGGGTCAACCTTGGTGTCGCGAAAAAAATTCAGCTGTTCCATACAAAAAGGTTCATTGATCTTGGACTAAATGTATGGAACAGCTGATTTTTTTTCGCGATTTAAATGTTGGTCCCATAGTAAAAGTTGTTTTTAATGATGTATGAGCACAAACATAGCGTTTAGTATTGTTGAACCTTTTTGTTACATATTGTATAGCTAAGTATATTAATATAAGTAGGTTTAAAAAAAACCATTTTTGTAGGTCTTTTTAATCTAACATTTTTAAATATAAGTTTCTAAAATATAATGGCTAATTCTACGTTTCCTTGTAAGCTGGGTTGACAATTTTTGTTTTATTTATACGGGAATACGTTTTACGAATACGGATCACGTTTAATTAAATCGGATACTCCGACTATAGTTTCGATCACATCCGGTGACCTTTTTCAAAGAGTGAAAACAGAGGTGAGGATGTGATCGAAACTGTAGTCGGAGTATCCGATTTAATTAAACGTGAGTATTCCCGTATAAATAAAACAAAAATGTGTCAAAACCACGTCAGTTTTCATAATAAAAGAAAATGTTATTAAAATGTAAAACAGTTGATACTTTTGTCACATTATTATAATAAGCCCAAAATAGACCAATACAAAAAACACGATAAAATTATAAAAAAATTTAGACATTAGGAAAACCGTGCTATGTACTATCTAGCTACTTACACTCTAAATACATATTCGTAGCAGTTTTGCTGTAGATCTCGTCTGAGCTGACATCTGGTGTTAACTTATTACTTTCATAAGCGAGAAGGGGTAGAAGAAGAATTTATTGCTACACTTCTATCCTCGTTGCAACTTCGGAACTTTCAGGAAACTTATGGAACGGAAACAAAACACTTTTTCCTTTTGCCGAGTTTCTCCTTCGTATCGTCGAAACTATTCTCCTTAGAAAATTATCTGTGTATTAGTACCATTTCCATAATTAAATAGTGGTGATTACATAACCTGCCTGTTAATACTACGTAGTACTATTATTTATTCTGTGTTAATAGTCCAATGTTGAACATAAGCATTGGATGCAACTCCACAAAACTGCATCCACAACTACCGGAGGACGGGCAGCAGTAACGCGTTAGGGCAGTGTTTTTCAATCTGTGGGTCGCAACCCCTAGGGGGGTCGCATAGCCTTAATTGGGGGGTCGCATTAAGAAAAAGGCGTCAAAGTCGCGGGTAATATTTACCAACTTACCTCGTACTTACTTTCAAAACTCGCGGCTTCTTGCAGTGTGTAAGGTCCTAATAATGAATAAATGTATCAAAATAAGTATGTAAAATATTTAACGCATATAGTCTTTCAATTGAATTATTTATTTGTAAGGTACTGTATACAAATAAGGCCTACATAACTTGATACCTTTATATCTAAATAAATATCAACGTTTAAAAAGAAAGATTCGATGGGTATAATTTTCCACTTTATTTTCTGTAGGAAATTAGGAAAACATGCTAACACATTCTTAGAAAAAGTAAGAAAAAAACACCTTTTAACAAAAGTCTGCTTTTGGCCTTAAAAAATCACCTACATTTAATAAGGCCTATGAACTTCAATTCCAAATAACATCTAAACAAATTATGTTTTTAAAAAATATAATATACTTTTAACAGATAGCTTACAGTTCTATATTTTTAATAGGCTAATGATTTGTTAATCGGTGCAATTTTTTTAAACCTTATTGAGTAATCAGACTTATCAGCTCATATTAAGAAAAAACAAAAACATATGTAAATACAAGTAGGTTTATCACATAATATTTATATCTATTAACATATTTCTTGGAAAAAAATATTAAAATACCAAAAAAAAAATTTTTTTTATAGGCCTTATTAAAACACCGTGCTCTAATAAGGCCGCATAAAAAAAATACAGTTCTTATAAGTTTTTTTTGTCTTTGGCACAATTAACTTTAGTATCTTAATATTTACCACGTACTTTATTTATTTAATACGTACCTAGAACTCTTTCATTTGATGCCTTCTTGTACTAGCTATCTCAAAATTATTTAAAAATTCAAAATTAGATGCGAGTTGCATAATAAGGCCTATGATCACAAATAAGGCCTACCGATTATAAACAAGGCCTAGGCCTTATTAGTCGTCCCTTATCTTATAAAGTTATAAATTCATAAGTAATTCAAAGATTTAAAATTATTAAATTCAAAGCCTCCATACTACTGATTAAAAGCTTAAGATTCAGTGCGTGTTACTTAATAAAATTAAAGTAAAGAAAATATGACAGTTTACTCACTTTTAAATGACGAAAAATTTAACTTGCATCACGAAACTCACGCCTCCTACAAAGAAAGTGTCGAGACTAGCACAGCGAGTGGGAACGGGATGCTCTCACTCTCACAACCAGTTAACCAGGTAAATGCGCGCACATACGATAGGTATAATTGTTGCCATACGTAATTATCCGGGTTTTAGGGACCTTAGGCCTTTTTAGAGCATAGGCCTTATTTGTATAAAGTACCTTACATTGTAAGGTGGTTGTCAGAATTTTTCAACCTGTAAAGGGGTCGCAAAAACAAAAAGATTGAAAAACACTGCGTTAGGGTAACGGTGGTGAGCATTATGCGATCATGGTAAAATTAGTAAATCCCCGACCGATTAGAAACATAGCAGAAATCAGCGACAATGATAATGGAATGGACGGGCCTAGCGCTTGCAAATCGTTCAAAATAGGCTAGATGACTGGTTTTTTTTATTGTCCTATTAAAAAGTTGCCCATAAATATAACTGATTAAACTCACGTGTGCTCTACCGTGCATCGGCAAGTGCAGTTTCCCTGCTTTCAACTTGTGCGTGTAGAGTGTGTGTCGTGTAAGCGGAGTGAACCCTGGTGTCTTGATATCTGTCACCATGTCATCTGATGATGAGATTGAGTGTGAATTAGCACGCCTGCACGGAGACTCTGGCATGTAAGTGCTTAATTTTTTACCCATATCATACTTTGTTTTTACTCATGTGTGCCAATTATTGGTAATTTTGAAATCTATTTATATTGAAAATGTTCGTTTGTAATTCGTTTGATATCAGAATTACAATGAGTTTTTGTTTTCTATAGTAGATCTTAGATCTTATAGTTTTTTGTAAGCTTCAATCTCAGTTTTTCAAAGATTATTTCTATCAATATATAGTTTCCGTGAGCTAATATTGCCAAACGCTGCTGTAAGCAATAAGATAGTTTCGATCGATAATAGAACATATATCTTTGCACTTATATCTATTTTCCTTTTTAATTTTTCGTTACAATTTTGGTTTTCATTTAGAATTTTTAGGATGATTTGGTATTGTTTTCCTCGTCTTTTTATTTCTTGATCTGTGATTTTATGATCTGATATGTCCAAAAGTTGTAATCACTAAGCCAGTAACGATCGATAAATAGATCTGTTCATCAATTTTATAATTAACACACGCATTTGTTCTTTATTTGCCAGTAGCTAGTTTTTTTTTAGTAGAGTTTTGATTAGTCACCTGTTTTACATAAACCATGTTATTCAGTGTTATTTATTTATTTATTTATTTATTTATTACAACAGCAAAAATAGTATCATAACAGTCCTAGACCAATCCGATACTTTTGTTACAGATAACTAACTTTAATTTTATAAAAACTTATAAGTACCTAATACCAATTTAATTATGATAATATTCACAAAGCTTGTGAGCCGTCTTTGTGAATTCTGCCAGAGTACATGAAAAAATATCCAAATCCTTAGAGATTAAATTTGTTGGTCAACATGTAACATGGCGTTAATTTCTCTCTAGGGAAGAAGATTCTTCTTCAATGTCAGAACCTTCGTCTGATGCGGGAACGGAAGTAGATGACGTTGCTGTGGAAGATGGCGTTGACAACGTTGTCATGGAGGAGGATGATGATAACGGTGTCATGGAGGAAGTAGAGAGGGACCAAGACTCTGAATGGATGGAGGAGGGCGATCTCCAATCCATTCCATTTGAGGGGGTTGGTCATTTTAACGTAGGTCCAGCAGAATCTCCCATCGATTATTTCAATCTATTGTTTAACACCGTATTTATGTCCGTTCTAGTGAGAAGCATTAATATTTTTGCCTTGCAATTGATTCTTCAAAACGACCATGACTTAGGTAGAATCAAACGATGGAAAGACACGACCGTTGACGAAATGCGCGTTTTCCTGGCATTACTTTTTCACATGGGTCATATAAGACTCAACCGCATTAACGACAACTGGAAAACCGGACCTTTATTCGACTTGCCAATCAGAAAATATATGAGCCGCGACCGATTTTTGTTAATTTTGCGTTGTTTTCATTATAGCGACCCTGATCCACGACGATTTGCCAATAGTAACTCTCCGAACAGATTCATTACACCAATAATGGACTTTTTTAGTAACTTAATGAAAAGTTTAGTGATTCCCTCGCAAAATTTATCACTTGATGAAACAATGGTCTCATGGCGCGGTCGTTTAGGCATTAGGCAGTATATTAAGTCGAAACGGCATAAATATGGTGTTAAATTATACGTGCTCACGGATGGAAATGGTATTGTACTAAGAATGCACATGTATTGTGGTGCACATGATGAGGTTTTAAAAGGCAAAAATCACGGGGAAAAAGTTGTTATGTTGCTCATGCAGGATTATTTCAACCTAGGGCATTCTTTATATACGGACAATTTTTATAATAGTGTCCAACTTGCTGAAAAACTTTTAGTTAAAAAAACTTATCTAACGGGTACTCTAAGAGCTAACAGGAAGGGCAATCCAGAAATTACCAAAGCAAAAATACCTAGAGGTACATTAATAAGCAGGTACAACTCTCGCGGTGTAGTTGTCAGTAATAGGCTAGATGACTGGTTATTTTTTATTGTCCTTTTCAAATATGGCCCATAAATATAGCTGATTAATGAAAAGAAAATTAAAATCTGATCAAAAATAAGCAACTTATAAGCATTTTAATATCTGCTAGACAGAGAGGCAAAACAGCAAATCGTGACGTCACTTGTCAGGACGCCATATAAATTATATTCTGACAAGTAAGGCGTGACGTCATTTTTTGTTTTGTGGGAAAGGGACAGAGTTGTCTCTAACAAAAACTTTAAACGCTCATATATCAGAACATTATTAACCGATTTAAATAATGTTTTCAATTACCATACTATATTAACTTAAATTCTTCATCAAAGCTATTGGTTTCAACGATTTAAACATCAGTCATCTAGCCTATTATAGAGATAAACGGAATGCTAATTTCATTTCTACAGAACACCGAGCTGAATTTACCGAGGTTACAAATAGGCGCGGACAAATAGGACAAAAACCTAAAGCTATTGTCGAATACAATAAATATATGAACGGCGTTGATAACAAAGACCAAATGTGTTAATATTATCCCTCATACAACAAGTCAACCAGATGGTACAAGAAAGTTCTTATGCATGTTATTCAGGTCATGCTTTTAAATTCTTATAAAATGTATAAGGAACAGTGCAACGGTACCCGGAATACTACTTATCTCAAATTTCGTCTAGATATCATAACAGAATTACTTAATATTCAAGAAAGAACTGACAGACCGACCACTCCAAGACCAAGACTCAGACGATCAAATCCGACATCCTCAATACATTTACCCGAGGCTTTGCCTAAAATAGCCGGATCCGGAAAAACCAAACGAAAAGATTGCCAACATTGTAAAATCACAAAAAAAATAACGCAAGGCTTCAGCATTTTTCTGCCCCCGGTGTCCCAAACAACCTGGTCTATGTATTTCATGCTTTCGTGATTTTCATAAATACTCATAAACTTATTACATAGGTATAATCACAGGATAGGATAATATTTTATTAAGTAAGATAGAATTAGAGTAACCGATAAAGATATAATGCCATTGTGTCCGTGAGTTTATTAGGTAGATTTAAAACATTATATTATAATGTTTTATTAATGTTTTATTATATTATAATGTTTTAAATCTACCTAATAAACTCACGGACACAATGGCATTATATCTTTATCGGTTACTCTAATTCTATCTTACTTAATAAAATATTATCCTATCTTGTGATTATACCTATGTAATAAGTTTATGAGTATTTATGAAAATCACGAAAGCATGAAATACATAGACCAGGTTGTTTGGGACACCGGGGGCAGAAAAATGCTGAAGCCTTGCGTTATTTTTATATATATATATATATATATTAATGTATACTAGGTATATTGTATGAGTAGGATAGGTATATTTTACATTACGTAAATTATAATATAATAACTTATATAAGTGGATATACTTATAACATAGAAAAAAATATAATTTTGATGTATACTGGGTGAATTATAAGAATAGGATAATATTCAGTGATATAGAGTAAGAAAGAACTGATTAAGCTATAAATTAGATCATTCATTTTGGATATGTTAAGTACATTATTTTATATAGAATAGTTTCATAACATTCTTATTCGCCACAACGCCTTCTTTATATAAAGAATTTATAATATTAGTAAATGTTAGCAGTGTTAGTAGTTTATTTAATATATTAAATGTAAGAAGTAGTAATTAAAATTAGGTAGGTGGAGTGCCTGGTCAAAAACCTCCACGTTGGTTCAACGGCTGCTGGTCCTTTACGGATACGTCCGGGAGGAAAAGCAGTAGTAGAAGCTGGTGCACTCTGGGAATCAAACAACGATTTCTTTTTTGGAAGACCTTGTTGATTGATTGCGAATATTTGGCCGACATTACTAAAAAACTACTACTTCTTTCCATTTATTACATTAAATTTACTAAAAAGATGTTAGTTAAGTGCCAAATCAAAGTGGTCTTGTTCGTGTTCTTTTCATGAAGAATATTATTTCATGCATAAATATATATATATATATATATATATATATATATATATATATATATATAAATATAATATAAACATAGAACTGCATTAAATAACTGTGACAGTTAAAAAATAAAATTGGTTATAACTAAAACTAACCTATTTACAATAAAATAATGTTCAATTAATTGGTATAATTTCATGTAATAAATTGTAATATTTTTTAAAGTTATGAACTGATTAAATAATTGGAGCTGGAACTGGGCCAATATGTCAAAATATAATATATATATTATATGTTTAATACGTCATTTTTAATTTATTACAAGCATATACAATGTAGATTTTACTAATAATATTCCAACAATAAAATTAAGAACTATATACAAAACAAAATAATAAAATTAAATACCTATCCTGAACTAACCAAAACTATAAATTATAGGTAAAAAACTACATTAAGGTCACTGTCTTCGGGTAGGGTACCTAAAAAACTAGCAACATTACCACGCTGAATGGCCAAACTTATTCTTTGGCCAAGGTAAGCGCCAGCTCTCTGATCACCCGTTACATCTGCGAGGCGTCTGGACAGCTCTTTAACCAAAACCCGAGCGGCCGGACCCCACGGTCCCATGGTTTCAACTCCAAATGGAAGAAATATGTATCCATCGCCGAGAGATTCATATTTCCTCCGTTTGAGGCTTTCCGCCTCTTCCGCCGCTGCACCAGATATATAATATATTTATATTTAATATATTTATAAAATATATATTATATTTTGACATTTTGGCATGACATATATATATATATAATGTCATCTAAGAACATTATTAAATAATGTTATATATATATATATATACATATATACTAGAGGTCCCCCGCGACTTCGTCCGCGTGCGAAAGAAATTCGGAACGCTCCCAAAATTCTCCACTTTAAATCATTCCAGTCAAACTCTACCGACTCTACCAACTCCCCTCCCCCTCCCCAACTTCCCTTCCTTTGAATGAAGTACCCAAATATACATTTTCATCACTATAACTTCAAAAACAAAGAACTTTCCATACAACATTCTCCCTTCCCCCCCTTAAATCGTCTCTGACAATAAAACATTTAAAACTGGTGGTGTTTTATTCATTGAGTGTTGAATTACATGCACGAGTGTGGGCAAGTGATATAATGTGGTGAAACATATCTTTTCGTGTTGTTTTCAAAACTCCGTAGAAGCTCATAGTAAAGTCGCCACAACTTTACTAGGGCATGGCTTGGACTCGATTATGACTTTCGTGTGACTGACTGTGTTTTAATGACATATTTAACTTTATTTTAATAAAAGAAACTTGAAAATTCATAAACATGAAACTGACAGAATGCACAACGTGCGAAGCCAAAAACTAAGAAAAAAAAAATAAAGGAAAAAAATGTACTAAGAAAAAAAACATATTACATTCTCTTTGAGCTCATCTTATCGTAGTGTTTAATAATTGAAAATCTCTATGCCATCTTTTTTCAAATGGCCGTAAACTGCGCCGGCGTTGAAATTTGAAAAACACCGTATTATGGACTCCGAAAGGTAAGAAAGATGATTTGATTATGCCTCGTGAATAGTTTTATGCGACTAAGGTTATTTATATCGGCCCATTATGCATTTTTGGTAAATATCGCTGATATATCATAGTGCATTATTGTTCCAAATAAAGCTATCTAAGAAGCTTTCTTGCAATAACTTACTGTGCGTTTATTGCTGGTCAAACAAGTGACATCTCAGCAAATTGAGAAACAATGCGAACACGGGTCGATATTATTATATATACAGGAAACAGAGTACGTATCCAACATGTTTTATGTAAATATTTTGTCAGTGCAAACGCTGCTAATGCTAAATGCTATAATGGCTAAGCCTAGAGCTGGCTTGGAGGGTGGTGGTTATGGTGTTTGGTGTATAAAATAACCTTGAATACCTACCTATGTACGTAGGTATTATAAAATGTTTTTGTGTATATATAGTGAATCGGGCTTCTTTCCAGAGAACCACTATTATCGGGAGGGAGAGCAAGTGGAGGCGGTGGTGGTGGTGCTAGAGTTTGCTGTGGTGCCAGCGGTAAGTCTCTAATTTAACAATATTAAGTAAGTACCTATTTAACTTTTTGCAGGATTTCTAGGAATCTGCATTTATCTCTAAACAAATCCTTTAATTTCCTATTCTATTACACTGAACCAGTGCTCGGCAGTGAACTGGACACGGGGCCAACAATGTTCATACTAACTTCCTTTAGTTTACTGACTTTTAACAGGAGTTTTTTATGTATATTACCTCAGAACTCCATCATTTATGAAACTACTTAGTTTAGGGAAAAGCTACTACTACATACTACATACTACTACCGGGTTATAATTAACCGTTGTAGTGTGGTTGTGTGCGGACAGAGCGCTCAATTTGAAATTGTGTGCTTGTGAGGTCAATTCTGGTCCCGTGCCTACGAGTTCTCTGAAATTTATGTACAGATAGTACTCGCTTTTTAGTGTAGGAAAATATTGTATGGAAATCTGCATATGTCCAGAGAAGATTGAGATTCAATGACATAAGTGAATCCACCATATCACAGCTTAGCCGGTGGATATGGCTCAATCATCGTTCAAAGGTAAGCGTATGTCCTGCACTGGATTAATAAAAAAGCTGACTATGTACGTTTATGTTTGTATTACCAGGTAGTGTAGGCCTTTCGTCAAAAACTTACGACTACAGAAGTAGTAGGTAACTTACGCTACTTGTGTGTCTTATAATTGTAGGTAATTCATGTATTATGATTAATTGACAGGTATTAATTTTTTATAGCACGGATGATGCACCGGACCGAAGACCGGCACCGCCACCGCCATCCCCCCGTCGCCGCCGCCATCCCCCCCGACGGGGAGCTCTATCTATCTCTCTATAATAGGGGAGCTCTATTAAACCTTGTAAATATTAAATAGAGCTCCCCTAAACACAATGAATTATTAAAACGAACATAAAAAAAAATAAAAAAAAGTTAGTTAGGTTAAGTTAGTTTGTAAATATATTTTATTGTATAGTTTTGTAAATATATTTTATTGTATAGTTTTGTAAATAATATGTAAAAGTAAGAATATTCTTTTTATTTAATATTTAAGAACCCACTAGGCTAGGTAGGAGCATTTTATTTTACCTGAAATGTAAAAACCTGAGTAAGATTTGCATAGATGCAGCGAATGTATAGAATAGAGCGTGCTTCGTCCTAGACCGCATAACATCGGGCAGGATGTGGTCCAACGCAAGCCTATCAAGAATAAAAAATAAATAGAGAGGGACAAAAAGAACACAAACATTATATACTAAGCCAACAGACCTATTTTATACTTTGATAGTTATCCAAAAATGAATTTTCATACAATTTTTAAGTTCCTATTATATTTTGTTATATATAACAATATATATATATATTAATAGGTATTTGTTGCTATTGATTTTATAACTAATTGATGGGATTATAGAAACGTTGTTTTCAATGGTATTTCGCTAAAAAAACAAAAAAAATGGCAGGACACACACCTTGCGTATCAGACGCACTGGCGGTTTGTAGGATGCTACGCAAGGAGTGCGTAAAGCGCACAGGCGTATGGTACTACGATTTCACGCGAGAAGTGTGTCAATTAGCACCGCTGTGGGATAACTCAAATAACACAAAACTTGCGTATCGATAGCACTGTCGCAAGTTGCGGCAGTACGCAAGGCGTGTGCTTCTAGCAGCTAATGTGTTGAAAAGAAAATGAAAATCTGATCAAAACTAAGCAACTTATGAGCATTTTAATATCATGCTAGACAGAGAGGCGAAACAGCAAATCGTGACGTCACTTCTCTGTACGCCATATAAATTATATTCTGCCAAGGCGTGACGTCATTTTTTGTTTTGTGGGAAAGGGACAGAGTTGTCTCTAACAAAAACTTTAAACGCTCATATATCTGAACATTATTAACCGATTAAAATTATTTTTCAATAAACATGCTATATTTACTTAAATTCTTCATCGAAGCTATTGGTCTCAACGATTTAAACATCAGTCATCTACCCTATTGACAGAGAAAGCCCATGGAGAAACCGGTGAACATACATAAAAAAACACATACCGCCTTTTTTGAAGTCTGTAAAAAAACGCCTGTATAGCTAAGAAGAACACTCTCGATCAAGTCACCTATCAAACAACAAAATAATTATCAAAATCGTTTCAGCCGCTCGGGAGCTACTATCACAGAAGAAATAATAGTACGTACTACTATGCCACAGACAACACATATATTATACAATAGACAATAGTTTATTGTCTATTGTAATATATATACACATGTCACTTTTATAACACCCCTCTTTTTCGCAGAGGACTAAATGTGAATGGAATGCTGTCAGTGCAAAATAAAGATAGCTGCACTTATGGAGTGTAATCACGAAATAAGCTTTCAAATGACACCCATAGGTACCTTCCAAACCAAATTGACTATGTCAACAGTAGAAGCGGCAGTCGAGCGTAGCGTGGTCCTCGCATTATAGAATCGGGCATAGCTTCTTTGATTATTATTTTATGGCAATTCGGATTACAGTTTTGAAAAGCTAATGAAATGTGCTATCTTTCATAGTGTAAAATTAATATTGCTACAGTTGCACGTTATTGAGTTAAACTGATAAATATGTAAAAGTATAGGGTCAGAAAAACAGTTTTCTTCGAATATATTTATAACTACTACACTTACGCTATAACTTATAGTAAAACAATTTTAGCACATTAAAAAACCTTTCAAATGACACCCCACACGCCTCATTTGGTGAAATAGAACTCGAGAAATCATAAAAAATCTGCATATTTTGTCGCCATCTTTGTGACGTCATAACTACCACTGGCCCCATTTTAGCGAATTACAACCGACCATTTCGTGTTGTGGAGACAACAAGGAACACATCCATACTGGTTGTAAGTATATAGAAGAGATGGCTACGAAAACCGAGAAGGAGACGGCTTTTTCAACATTTGCCTACAGACTATATAATGTAATTGTACTACAATCAATGTGAGGACTACGATAGGATAATATTGGCTAATAAAAAAATACATTTGTATCAAAATCGTCTTTATTTCAGTAAAATTCTGATCAAATCTAGACATCACAAAATAAAATTGTGAGTAAAGCTAACATAGCATTCGTAATCAGGCACACAGGTTTACTTAACACTTAAAACTTAAAAATAAACGGAGGGTACTTATAGTGTTCACATGAACGTGAGCTTCGTCCGGACCTGGTTCACTTGCCATACGTTTAAGTTTTCATACTCTTCAATGCAAGCGTCCACCTGAAATAAACATTTACATTACATACATATATTTACATTATTATTAAAAAAAATATTTTGTTATTTTTTACTTGTTCGTTATTTGCGGTTGCCATAATCCCCACGCTGGGCAGGCGGCTTGGGGATCGCAGAGCTCACCACCGTTAGCCGAGAGGACGCTGCTGCCCGTGCTCAGGTGGTTCGGATGCGGTTTTAGGATATACCCAGGTCCAGCAAGGTTAAATCCCATTTATTTGATTTCATATCATTCATTTATTCATAAGTTTTAGGTGTAGATACAAACATTTTGCGTCTAATGCCAAAACTTGCCGTTCCTTTACCTGATCGGGTTTGAATCCCTTGTCGACACAGCGTTCAATCACGTCCGCTAGCTTCACAGTCTTGTTAGAGCCCGCCAAGTCGCGTATTACAGCGAAAATGCGGTCCGTAGAACTTATGCCCCTGGTAAAACAGTATTGGAATTAGACTCGTTGTAATGGTGAAACGGGACAACTATCGCAAGATGAGCAGGTCAAACACGGAAAAATGGTGGCCAGACGATTGTCCTGGACCAAACTGTAATATTTTATATTTTTCACGGTTTTTAAATTATTTAATAGTTTGGAAGAGTTTAAATAAGTAATAAGTAAAAAAATTAACGTATACAACACGGTTATGGATAGCATTTACTAAGGAAGGCACTGAAGAGTATGTAATATTCGAATAATAAAAAAACGTATTCTTTGAAATAAAGAAAATTGAAATAATAAAATATTTCTATCATTAAATTACTGGATATTTACCGTGATTATATTACGTAAATAATAATAGAAATGCAATTAACAACTGTGATGTTTAAAACAATGTTTACAATAAAATGTTTTAAAAATAGATAGTTACAATAAATAGTTAGATAAAATAGATATGTAGTTACAATAAATAGTTAGTAAAAATAAAATAGATAGTTACAATAAATAGTTGTGGTTACCTCTGGGCATTGTCATCCACGTGTTGCAGAGACTGCTTCGACATCTCGACGAGCCGGATGGCTTCCGAGACGTCCTCTTTCTCCACCACGTCCGACAGCCTTCAACAAGAAAAGCACCTCTTAATTCCTCAACAGTATGCTACTTGCTACTGTTTATTTTTGTGTGTGTAAAGAGTTAATATATCAATCCATCTATCAATATTTAGTGAAAAGGCGATTATATACTCGTAGGAAATCGTCACAGTTTGTCGACACACTTGATATATAATAAGGAATATGAAACCGTGTTATGTTTAGTGACTCACAAAAAAGCTGACTGGCAACAAAACAAATGTGCATAAATAACGAGCTTATAAACATTTTAGTTTCATGTTAGACAGGGAGGGCACTATACTAGGTTTATGACATCAAAGTTCACGATTCCACTCAAATTCTATGCTATGCACGTGTTTTGCTAGAAAGGGACAGATGACTCCCTCCCAAATACTTTGAACGCGTATATTTCAGAACTTTACCAGCCGATTTTAATAATTTTTTTGACGTAAGTATAAGATTCAGTTAAACTCTCCATTAATCCTATAATTTTTAATAATTGAAACACATGCATATTCTCTATTATAGAATGTAATAAAATAATAAATAAAAATTAATAAATAATAAATATCGGTGGTAATTTTTCACACAGCGCCATCTAGTCCCAAACTAAGCAAAGATTGTAATATGGAAACCAGATAGCTGATAGAATACTTGTAATATACAGTTCTATTATTATTAACGGGATATTTACCGTGATTATGTTGTGAAATGAGCTCTCGATAAAAATAAAACTTTAATAATAATAGAACTTTAGTACACAACCGTGATAGTTTAAAACAGTTTTTTACTTGTAATATACTTATTTGTTTAATGTTCTATAAACCCAAGGCCCAAACAATATGAATATGGCATCTGATTGCCTTAGCTGGTGAGTGATGCCGTCTTTCACAGTCCATTGGTATAATAGACAATAGACATATTGAGAGAGAGGTGGCATCAAGAAATCTGAAAAGTATAATTATACTATTTTTTTCTTAGTTCTTGGCATTGCACGTTGTGTATTCTGCCAGTGTAAAGTTTATGTTTTTTTCAAGTATTTATATCAAAATCAAGTCAAATATGTCATGATATCACAGTCAGTTACACGAAATTAGTCATAGTCGAGTCCAAGTCATGCCCTAGTAAAGTTGTAGCGACTTTACTATGAGCTTCTACGGAGTTTTGAAAACAACACGAAAAGACATGTTTCACCACATTATACCATTTATATCACTTGCCCACACTCGTGCATGTAATTCAACACTCAATGAATAAAACACCGCCATTTTTAATCATTAATTCGCGAAAAACACAAGTTTAAGAAAATAATAGAATGCAACGACATGTTTTTTTTCCGTTTTCCCGCCAAAACTCAATGATATTATTATGTCTGAGCGTCACCTGAGCCTGGCGAGTGCCGTGGAGAGGCGCAGGATGGCGAGCAGGTTGCGCGCCGACGTGAACGTCACGTCCTGCGCGTTGCGCGCCTCGCGCCGGAGCTCCACGTACGATGCTGGAACACAACGACAAATGAAAATGAAAATGAAAAAGTTTTTATTTCTGTAACCAAGATTACGCTTTAAAAAGTAGGTTGGGAACCTTCTAGTAAGTATAAAATACTTGTAACAGAAAGTCCCGCTCTTCCGTAACCATTACATTCATATGATCGTTACAGACATTAAACAAGTAAATAGTTTTTGTTTTATTTATACGGGAATACTCACGTTTAATTAAATCGGATACTCCGACTATAGTTTCGATCACATCCGGTGACCTTTTTCAAAGAGTGATAACAGAGCCCGACGCGCGTGCAGCTGCGTCCTGCTTTAGCACTGTCGGGCTCTGTTCCCCGTCAGTTTTCATAAAAAAGTAAATAGTTAGTATCCCACATATACCTACTAACAAGCATGTTAATAATGCACTCATGCAGTACAGACTGATTCAAACTTAATGGCGGCTGTGAAGTGCGCTGCGAGCGAGACTTGGTGATTGTACGCACACCGCACGCCTCATTTATGCTACTGCGCAGCGTCTCGCGCCTACGTTCACAGCCGCCATTATGTTTGAATCAACCTACAGTACTAGCAGTAGTGGTAGTAGCCGAAGTAGTAACAGTTGTGATAGTATCAAGTACAAGTGACAGTAGTAGTGGAAGCTGTAGCAGTCGTAGCCGTAGTAGTAGTAATAGTAGTGGTGGTAGCATAGCAGGAATAGTAAGTAGTAGTAGTAGGGGACGAGGCATCCGCGAGCGACGTGTCTCTAAGGCTAGAACCGTTCTCCCCAGTTGAAGTGGTTACTATAGCGACAAAACGTATCGCTCCTAAAAAGAGTACCGATCTCTATGGTCTGTCCGCGAGCATATTAAGAACCGGTATAGAACCAGTAGCGCCCGTTCTTAGTCACTTGTTTAACTCATGCCTGCGGGAAGGAATATACCCTACAGCACTCAAGAAAGTTAAAATATGCCCCTTGTACAAAGGGAAGGGTAAAAAATCAGAGATGAAGTCCTATCGGCCCATATCCCTCGTCCCTGCCGTCAGTAAAGTGTTTGAGGTCGGACTCAACAGAAGACTTCTTAATTTTATCGTGGATCGTGGCGTTTTGTCGGAACGCCAATACGCGTATCGGGCCGGCCGCGGGACCACAGACTTGGTGCGTGAGGTGGTGTGGCAAGTGTTGAGCGCGCGCGAGGCGGGATTGCAGGTTGCCGTTCTTTGTTGCGACCTATCGAGCGCGTTCGATACTGCCGATCACGATCTCGTTGCAAATAAGCTACGGTTTTACGGGATCCGCGGTCCGGCTCTGTCCGTGATGTCGTCCTTCATGTCTAAGCGAACGCAGGTCGTGGTGGGTGACAGAGGCCACGTAGTATCGTCTGAGATGGAGAACGGGATGGGCGTCCCACAGGGCTCCTGCTTATCTAACACCTCGTTCAGTCTCCTCCTCAACGACCTACCAGGTGCCATCAATGGCGCCGAGATTTACATGTACGCCGATGACGTCGCTGCGGTGATCACCGCGCCGACGCACAGTCAGCTGGAGTCGAAACTGAACACGGTAGCAAACGAGCTCGAAAACTGGTTCCGTTCTAACGGATTAGCTCTTAATAAGGACAAGACCTGCTTCCTTGCATTCAACCTCAATGGCCACTCTACAAAGACTTATTCGGTAGCAGTCGGCAATACCGCGCTCCAACAGATACATAGTACGAAACTTCTGGGTTTCCACATCGACGGTGCGTTGACGTGGGAGACGCACATAGACGAGCTTTGCGGGAAGCTGAGCCGCTCGTGCTTCGCGCTCCGGCGGCTTGCGAGCACCGCCACCCGCAGCGTGGTGCGCTCCTGCTACTTCGCGACCGTCCACAGTAACATCACGTACGGTTTGGAGCTGTGGGGCCGCGCTGCCGATCGGAATAGAGTCTTTGTCATGCAGAAACGAGCCATACGTGCTATATGTGGTGTCCAGAACGATGTCTCATGCGTAGAGCTATTTAGGGAACTTCAGATACTGCCCTTGCCATGTGAGTTTATTTACCAGATAGCCCTATTCACCCATGTTAACCTAGAAACGTTCCAACGTAGGGGCGTTCACAGCACGTTAGCTTTACGAAGCAATAAAAAGAAAGACCAACTGATAACCCCGACGCACCGTCTCGTCAAGTCGGAGAGGTCAGTGTATATTTTGGGGCCCGCGATCTACAACCGTATACCAGCTTCTATTCGGGATGCTCCTTCCACCGGGTGCTTCAAAACCAAGCTCAGAGCGTGGTTGCAAGAGAATTTGTTTTATGACATTGAAGCTTATTTTAAAATAAGAGATTATTAACATATTTTTTATAATTATTATTTCATTTTATTGTGACATACTTAATGAAATTTGACGTGTAACTTTGGTGTTATCAATAAACGATTTGTATTTGTATTTGATTTGTATTTGTAGTAGTGTTATTTAGTGGAACATTTTTGGTCCTTCGAGCCGTCCCACTTTAGACGCTACACTATAGTGACCGCATGGATGGAGTCTTATTTTTACGGTTCCGCTATAGTTTCCGAACATATTTTTCGACTATAGAATAGTTATTGCGATTCCCACTGACGCGTGTGTCGGTTGTACTTGTCAAGTTTCATTTCGTTTGTCCTGTTACATGTATATTAATTGGGGAGTTTTATTTTATTTATCTTTGGTACAATAATAATTAGCAAACTAATCTTATAAACCTAAAAACATACTAATACAGAGTACATTATATATTTATTTTCACACCACCTGCTCGACAATGCCCAATTACATATCATGCAAAAAAGCATTATCTCTTAATAAGGGATATAAAGTTGTATGAAACTCCCTAAGGAATAAAGTGATTTGAATTTGGAACGTCAAATTCGTGAGGAAACTCGTGGAAAACTCTATAATAAAAATATGCCTATATGGCATTGTAAAGAGGTTTATTCGAAAATCGCACTGGTCACCATAAGCAGAACTCAAAAAAAAAGCGTTTACAATGAATGTGAAACAAAAGACGGTGTTTGGTCCTGTGATTGTCAGTGAATTTTAATTTATGGAGCCCAGCAAGCCTAACATGCGCACCGCGAGAAAATTTTGTCGATTCTACAAAACAGTACAAGGCTACGAATCTGTATAAGTTTGTCTCGTTTTCGCACGACATAAAGACACGACAAAATTTTCTCGCGGTGCGCATGTTAGCCCTGCTGGCTTTTTATTGTCTCGCAGAAGGTGTGAAAAGTAGAGTATGCTTCTCTGGAATAAAGCCTGTCTTCGTCTTGGTCAGCTTCAACCCCTCGCTTCACTCAGGACTCTATATAATTCTAGTTAACTCTAGACTCCCTCGTTACGCTCAGGGTTCAATATGCCATATTATATTATATATTATATTATGCAATATTTATATACCGGACGACTATTATCGCTATAGACGCCACAAACTGTTCGCCGTGTCGCGTTGCCGTACAGTGTCGCGTTCTTTTTCGCCCATCCCGCGTACGCTCGCCGCGTTTAAACGCTCTCTTGGCTACCAATCCTCAGTGTGATTTGTTTGGGGACGGATGGTCGGATATAATGTCAGTATGCTTGAATTATTGCGAAAGGGACGGATAATGATATATAGAATTTATACATCGTTTTTTTTCTTCTGTATAATTACTTCTACATACTAAATGATGTTTCATTTTAATAACAGATTTAACTATTTATAAAAAATAATATTTTAATTTAATGAAGTCTTAATATTTTAAATTGTTTTGTTAGTTTTAATTAATTAATGTAAGTGGTGTATTTGCCGGTTTAATTAATCATCATCATCATAGTCAGCCTATCATAGTCCACTGCTGGACATAGGCCTCTCCCAAGGCACTGTCCTACGTATATCGTCACTCCATCGAGTCTCAGGGCGTCCTACACTGCGTTTGTCGATTCGTGGTCTCCACTTTAGAACACGTCTACCCTAGCGTAGTGTCTATTATTTTAATTAATAATAATAAATAAATAAATAAATGCCGCCCGCGACGTAGGACACTGCTTTATTCCCATAGTGCATAATCTACTATTATTTTGTTATAACTCCCAGCCGATGTAGTCTGTACAAGCACGTTGGTCCGGGAGCGTGTAGTGTCGACTCACAGACTATGTAGGAGGCGAGGTGCTGCGGCACGGTGGGCTGCATGCGCTTGGTGAGCGCCACGTACCGGCGCACCAGGCGCATGGGCAGCGCGCGCACGGCGGTCGGCGGCTGCGTCGAGTGCTGGTGCACGTACGCTATGTGCTTAGCCAGCTCCAGATCTTTTTCACTGAATGAGAGAATAACACATTTCATTTGCAAACTGTATTTTTTTTCTTATATTTTGGCTGCGCTCTTTGTGCATTCTGCCAGTGTCAAGTATACGCATTTTATAAAGTTTTAATAGCATCATGTACATACAAATAAATCATAATATCACAGTCGGTCACACAAAATTTGTCACCGTCAAGTCTATAGTAAAGTTGTGGCAACTTTACTATAAGATTTTATGGAATTTTGGAAACAACACGAAAATACATGTTTCAATACATTATATCACTTGCCCACACTCGTCAATGTCTTTCGACTCTTAACGAATAAAACACCACTATTTTTAATCATTAATTCGCGAAAAAACATAAGTGTAAGCAAATAATAGAATGGAGCTACATGATTTTTCCGTGTTCCCTCAAACTCATGAAAACTGTTCCAGGCGACGCGTATTCGCGTATATTATTACGATCAGCTCGTAGCCTATAGCATTATCACAATCGACCACTAAATTGTCTATAGCCATCGGTCTACAAATCACGATCCGTTTCCTGTGATCATAGTCATGGGCTGATCTGATAGTAAACTAACGTTTCGGTCCGATTTATGCAAATAGTGTAATGACGCTGGCGTCAATGACGGACCAATGCTAATGAGAATAAACATGGGACCAACTTGTGCTCCATGTGCTCGTTGTTTCTTAGTAGCGTTCTCTGCGCTGCAAATGTTGGCGCATTCCGGACCGTACTCTGTACGAGTATCTTACGCTAGTTACTCACCGGTTGGGTTTATCTTGTATGAGCCACAGGAGGTCGAAACGAGAGAGTAAAGCCGCAGGAAGCTGTATGTTCTGCTCGATGGTGCGTTTCGGATTGTAGCGGCCGTACGCGGGGTTGGCGGCGGCTAGGATCGAGACGCGCGCGTTCAGGCACGTCATTATACCCGCCTAAGGAAAATGAACGAAGACTATAATGCGCGGTCCAAAATACGCCATCATTAGCAACGAAGCCAATAGCCGCTAATGAGAACCCTCACGAGTAAAATTTTATTTCGTGTTGTGGTCTTGGATCAGATTAGAACTGTTTCATCATGGGCGCTGTTGGAGTATTTCGGACCGCTTCTAGCCTACTAGGACAGCGCTTAAAATTATTTGATTTAGTTTAGACTTGTAGGATCACCCCACTGATTCCCTAGATGTGGATCAAATTAAGAACCTTCCTTCTTTTCGAAGTCGGCTAAAGATGTCGTGACGTCGGTACCTTGGCGATGCTGATGGTCTGCTGCTCCATGACCTCGTGTATGGCGGTGCGGTCGTTGTCCGCCATCTTGTCGAACTCGTCGATGCAGCACACGCCCTGGTCGGCCAGCACCAGCGCGCCGCCTTCCAGCATCATCTCGCCGGTGAACGGGTCCTGGACAACAACGCAAAATGACAGTTTTGTGGCACCTAGAGCCCAACTCCATGTGTTGTATTATATTTTTTAACTACACGGTGACAGTACCTACCATGCAACCTACTCTCCAAACATAATGTACAAGTTTTAGATAATAAACGAAATCGGAAATCTGAATCACCTGAAATAATAATTGATTGAGCCTATTTGCTAAGGAACTCAGTGGAGAGGTTTCTATGTTTCTAAGTAAATATAGTCACCGCGTAACCAACCGAGTCGTGCGGCCATAAATCATTTCACTATGTCTATATCGCTCGCACTTGTGGGCACGCTCGCACGCTGGCACTATGTCTATCTCGCTCGCACTCGCACTATCCCTATTGACGGTTATGGCCGCACGACTCAGTTGGTAACGCGGTGACTATAGGTTAATGGTGGATAGCATTCTGCGATCCCCAAGCTGCCTGCCAACTGTAGGGGATAATTGCAACCCCACCTTATTAAGGGTCCCTTCGTCTAGCAATGGACCTCCTCTAGCTGATGATGTGAAGTTTTATTTATTTATTTCGATTTTGAATGACAAGACGAGCTAGATGTTCGCCTGGTGGTAAGCGTCACGCCTGCCCATATCAGTACCAGAAATATGAACTTGCGAACAAAACCCTGCCCTGCACACTGCACTGCGCTAGTCACCCCGAGATATTTAGATGTGATTAGATGTGAATCTCTTTAGGTCAAGTAATCTCTCTGGTAACAATGCCCTTCAAACCGAAACACAACAAATACAATAGACATACTTTAATGACTGCAGCGGTGAGACCGACTCCCGAGGAGCCGCGGCCGGTGGTGTACTGCGAGCGTGGCGCCAGGCGGTCGATGTAGTGGAGCAGCTGGGACTTGGCCACACCGGGGTCGCCCATCAGGCAGATGTTGATGTTGCCTCGGATCTTCATGCCGTTTGGACGCCTGCACGTAAACATAGGCATTACCGGAATTAAATACTTACAACTTTTATTATGAAAACTGACGTGGTTATGACACATTTTTGTTTTATTTATACGGGAATACTCACGTTTAATTAAATCGGATACTCCAACTATAGTGTCGATCACATCCGGTGACCTTTTTCAAAGAGTGAAAAGAGAGCCCGACGCGCGTGCAGCTGCGTCCTGCTTAGCACACAACTATATTCAGAGTATCCTATTTAATAAACGTTAGTATTCCCGTATAAATAAAACAAAAATATTAACAACTTATTCAATTTTCGCGTCTTCCTTACTGCCTAGTCTAATTTTATTTAAGGTGCTAAATATTATAATGTGTAACAAAAAGGTTCAACAATACGAAAGAACATGTATGAACATCATTATAAACAACGTAAACTATGGGGCCAACCCTGTAATCGCGAAAATAAAATCAGCTGTTCCATACAAAAAGTTCATTGACCTTGGACAAAATGTATGGAACAGCTGATATTTTTTTCGTGATTTCAGGGTTGGCCCCATAGTTAAAGTTGTTCATAACAACGAGTACATACATGCCCTTCCGTATTGTTGAACCTTTTTGTTGAAGCTTCGTACTTTCAGTATGAAAAAAAAACCAGAATTTTTAAGAGCTTAAGAGCACGAGCTCTTGGAGTGAACAGAGTGAAGCAGAGTCACGATGGCAGATTTTGTAAAGCAAGTGAAGTCATAATCATCATCATCAGCCCGGAGCCGTCCACTGCTGAACGAAGGCCTCCCCCTTAAACCGCCACACTGTACGACAACCTGCCATTTGCATCCACCGGTTGCCCGCGACTTTTACAATGCCGTCGGTCCACCTAGTGGGAGGCCGCGCCTACGCTGCGTCTTCCGGTTCGCGGTCGCCACTCAAGAACCTTTCTTCCCCATCAGTTGTCAGTTGTTCGAGCGATGTGGCCTGCCCTGCGCCACTTCAACATGCAAACCTTGCGAGCTATGTCGGTAACTTTGGTTCTTTGGCGAATATCCTCGTTCCGAATTCTATCGCGCAAACTCCGAGCATAGCTCTCTCCATTGCCCGTTGCGTGACTCTAAGTTCCTCCAACAGGCCAGCAGTTAAAGACCACGTTTCAGTTCCATATGTCAAGTGAAGTGAGCTTTAGATAATTTTGGGGGGAAAAGATTTTTCTTCTTTTCTCAGCATTGTACTGTGCATTGAACCAGTCAGTTTCCAGAGTCAATAGTATATTACTAAATATTGATAAAGTACTCAACTTTACAGAACTTACAATATGCAGGGCGGTCGCAACCACTTAGTTCCAAATTAAGTTCACTGTGACGCCACTTGCGCTAACTTCTGTCCGGCCAACTAAGAACGCGCGTATTGTACAAAAATTTTTAGGGAAACCATAGAACATGTCCTGGACCTGGTTATGTCATAAAACTGCATCCAGAACCGCTGGAGGACGGGCAGGAGCATCCTCAGGCCGGCCTCCAAACGTGTGGATCATGGTACAGTCAAGGGGGTTGCCTTCTAGCGACGTCTTCTGAATGATGATGATAGAAGACGTAAAGAGGAATGCACATACTTGTCGACTCCCCCCACGAGCAGCAGCAGCAGCGCCTTCTTGACGTCCTCGTGCCCGTAGATCTCGGGCGCGAGGCTGCGCGCCATGCGCGAGTACAGCTCGTCGTCCGCCAGCTCCGCGAGCTCCTCCTCCGACAGCGCCTCCGCCAGCTCGCTCTCGTCGCTTTGGTTCAGGCATTTCACACTCTACAAACAGACAAACATAGCTCTCTACATAGCTCGCAAGGTTTGCAAGTTGAAGTGGCTGTGGGCAGGCCACAACCCTCGAAGAACTGACAACCGATGGGGAAGAAAGGTTCTTGAGGCGACCGCGAACCGGAAGACGCAGCGTAGGCGCGGCCTTTCACTAGGTGGACCGACGACATTGTAAAAGTCGCGGGCAACCGGTGGATGCATATGGCAGGTTGTCGTACAGTGTGGCGGTCTAAAGGGGAGGCCTTCGTTCAGCAGTGGACGTCTCCGAGCTGATGATGTTGAATTAGACAAATAGTTCATTATTTTGGTTGGTTACACATAGCAGGAAAAAGCAAAAGTATGGGGAATGTCACTTTTAAAGTAATAATAAAAGATACCAATCTCAGAAACGATCAAATGAATTGGTGGAAATACAACATTACGTATTTTTTATGGGTATTAAGGCTTACGTTTGGTTGCCATCTTTGATTGACAACTCTGATCGTAACCATTATTGCTGAAATTCTGTGGTCAAGGCAGTGCCGTAACTAGGGCTAGACTAGCGTTGCCCAGGTACAGGGCGCAGACCCTAGAGGGTCGCAGAAATTACCAGACCAGGACCAAGTTAGCGGTGGTGAGCATTCTGCAATCCCCAAGCCGCCTGCCAAGCATGGGGATTAAGGCAACACCCTTCTATTAAGAGGGAGGCCTTCGTCCAGCAGTCGACGCTTTATGGCTGACGACGTGGGCGCATGAATGGCTAGTTATGCCATTGGGTCAAGGACAGCCAGAGCAAGCGAAGAATGGAAGAAGCTGGAATAAGTCTATATTAAAGTTTACACTTATAAATATAGCGCTGATGTATTAGAACTAAATTAAAATTTTGTAGTATTTTTTTTTATAGACTCGCATTTGACTGCCATCTCGTCTATCATAAACGAAGATGCAGTCTACGATGGAGCACGCTTGCCTAGAAAAAACCGATTCACAAGCGACTTGAAGACATCCAGATTATAACTATCGGCAGCGCATTCCACTGTTTAGCAGTTCGAATAAAGAAAGTGGAATCAAACCGTTTCGTACGAATTTTTGGTATATCAACCATAAAACGGTGTCGCTTTTTCGAGGTCCTGGCCGTCCGATAGAAGAATGAAAAATCCGAAATAATTTATATATTATTATCAATTCGCGTTGAGCTATACTAACATGTGCCTCTAGGTAAGTATCAGAGAGCAGGCCCTGCAACATCTGCCGGAAGCCGGCGCTGATGAGCGGCAAGAAGACTCCGGTGACGGCCACGTGGTCGCCGGGCTGAGCGCGCCGCGTCGTCTCGCCGCGGCAGTACACCGACAGCTGGCGCGGGATGTGGCCCACCGGGACTTGGTCCGACTGTTGGTACAACAAAAAACCTATGTCATATTTGTAGTCTTCAGACCTCCCATATAATGTAAAGTAAAATCATAATGCCATATGAGCGTGACCATTTATGAAGCTTTACGCCATCCGCATCGGCCGTGCGGTAGAATAGCCAGCATCAACATGGTGGTATAACTGCCCATTCATTCGCCCTTCGAGTTTAGGTCTGTGCCCAGCAGTGGGATGGAGACTGTAAACACAGTTCTGAAATTCTGCTACTTTACAGAGCATAGATTTTATCTCAATGGTTTTATTTTGCCTTGGTGAGAACCGTTATACTATGTTTAGACTAAAAGATACTGAAATTCTGCTAAAAAGATAGCCTACAGCCAACAACAACTCACATGTTCTTGTATCTTCAATTCCTGAAACTTCTGGAAGCGTGAGCCTCTGGTCTGCAGATGCAGCTGGCCTGCAGTCTTGTTAACTCGGCACTCGTCTGCTGTGCAAGCAGGGGGAGGAGTGAACTGCAGTGCCCGGACAGGCTGGTAGGTCTCCGCTCCACATGCACTGCATGAGTAGGTGGCCACCACAAGAAGAGGCTTCACATCGGTGCAGCGGGTCACAATCCCTGGAAGAGATGATAAATGAGAAAGTTATGGTACTTATCTATTACTAAACTTAATAGAATATGACACAAGAGGAAGAAGATGCACAATACCCTACTCTTTTTTTTATCCTATCATGTAATGAGACATGTTACGAGACGAGCACGACGTTTGCATGGTGGTAAGCGTCACGCCTGCCACTAACAGTAACAGTGCCAGAATTGTGAATTTACGAACACAATCCTGCACCTCACTGCACTGCGCTGTCACCTTGAGATATCAGATGTTAAATCTCTTCAGACCCAGTAATTTCTCTGGTACTTTGAGCTGTACCAACACTGCACTATCTAATAAGGTAGTTTCTTCACGTAATGAAATGTTGGGTTTGTTATTAAATCTACCCTTCCCAAAATACCCAGAGCGAGAAATTATTGCATTTTCTTTCCATTAATCAGCTATATTTATGGGCCACATTTGAATAGGACAATAGGCTAGATGACTGATGTTCATATCGTTGAAACCAATAGCTTTGATGAAGAATTTAAGTAAATATAGTATGTTTATTGAAAAAAATATTTAAATCGGTTAATAATGTTCTGATATATAAGCGTTTAAAGTTTTTGGTAGAGCCAACTCTGTCCCTTTCCCACAAAACAAAAAACTACGTCACGCCTTACTTGTCAGAATAGAATTTATATGGAGTACTGAGAAGTGACGTCACGATTTGCTGTTTCGTCTTTCTGTCTAGCATGATAATAAAATGCTTATAAGTTGCTTATTTTTGATCAGATTTTCATTTTCTTTTCATTAATCAGCTATATTTATGGGCCACATTTTAATAGGACAATTAAAAAAACCAGTCATCTAGCCTATCCCCATGCTTGGCAGGGGGTTTGGGAATCGCAGAATGATCTCTGTTAGGCGCAAGTATGCTGCTGCCCGTCCTCCTGTGGTTCTAGATAAAACACTGGAAGAAACACAAACAGGAGTAATATTCTAGTATTTATTACTATGCTTACCTCTGACTGTGACTAATTTTCCAATGTGCACAGCTTTCACTTCTCGAATGGGAATTGATTTTGAAGATGATAGATCTTTGAAATAGACCTCACTGTAAAAAAGATATATGTCAGCCACAATTTCATAATTTCCAAGAAAAATCTGCCATGACACATTACAATGTGACTTACAATCTTCTAATTAGTTCTGGTGGGTATCTGTTCCTTGGGTCTCTCATTTCTCCTGGAATTCTATGGTTTCTAGCTTCCAGCATGATTCTATGCTCAATATAAACATCTAAGGCATCTTTTGCTGCAACCTGTTAATTGGAATACTATTAAGATACTTAATTTCAGGACTCATCATAATTTCAAATCAAAATTCAAAATTTTTTTCCTAGATATTAAACTCATCTGTTGTAATACCTAACGTTGTATTATATTATTTTAATAAAGAAATAATTTATATTTGCGTAATAATTAATTTAACTTTTTAAATAATTGTAAAATGCTATCAACTAGTCAAGAAGGGCAACATTTTGGACTGTAATAAGTTTGCTGTTCTTATTCCTAAATATTGTAGCAGCTGTAGCTTAGGCTGTACAACTGATTTTAAAATATGAAGTCCTCTTAGATTAATCTAAATGGTTAGTCACGGCAGGCTACAATGGGGTGTTAAGGGGTTGGTCATCTACATAAACAAACACCCACTTTTTTGTTCTATTTATACAGGGATTCTCACGCTTAATTAAATCGGATTACATATGGCGGTGACCTTGCGGGGTACGAAGCAGGACACTCGTGTCAGGCTCTGTTTTCACTGTTTGAAAAAGATCACCAGATGTGATCGAAACATTCGAAACTATAGTCGGAGCCTCCGATTTAATTAAACGTGAGTATGCCCACTTTTTCTTAAAATAGAGTTTTGGGCCCATACCTCTCTATGTTTATAATCCGGTAACATTTCGTAGACCACATCGGAAACCATGTTAGTATAGCGGCGAGTGTTCTGTAGCACCGCCTCTGCTAACTCTTCATTCACTTCATTTAGGTCATCTAACTCCACTATGAATGCTTGCTGAAAGTTTTTTAGTAATTATTCACTTGACCAAATCATAACCTACATGCACGGCAACTAAAGTTATTATATAATTCTTAATACCTGTTCCCTGTGAGCCACTTTAGTAAGCTGTTCAGCATATTTGAAATTTTTATTTCCCTCATCATCAGTCTGGCAAAAGTCTACAAAGAAGTTCTTGAAGGTCTCTGTAACACAATAACAAACATCAAACATCATGCCGCAATTAATTAGTACTCGTATTTTTAAAAACATACCTTTATCAGAGGCATAATCTCGCATTTTAGCCATTGTAAACCTCGTAATAAGAACTTTAAAACTTTTATTTATTATAAAATAGGAAAAACAATTCAAAATACAATAATCAATTTGTTTGACTTTGACAGTAAATAAAATAGGCGCGAAAGCAGCAGGCACTGGCCAGCCACAGACAAGGCAGACAATATATAGAAATATATACATACATATACATAGAGAAAATTATTAAAGCCTTCCCTAAACTGTCATGAGGAAAGAAAACGTACTATTCTGTAATCATTCTAAATCTTGGGTCATGAGAGCAGTCTATGCGTTACGATCGGAGTTTTGTTTAGCGGGAATAAGTACAGAAAAATCATGTCATATTTTTTTTAGTATGCTTGCGTTGATGCTAATTCGTCTGACGAAGACGTCGCGTCTTCGTTTAACATCATACATCATCATGCTGCAATGTATTATTTTCTTAAACTTGTGTTTTTTTCACGAATTACGGCCTTACTTAAAACTCCGCTCAAACTTAGTCACTGCTTAAACTTCTCTTCACTTAGTGTTACCAGTGTTATTTTGACTATCCTCTACTAAGGCTTACAAAAACATATATTATACAAAAATGGCTATAAGGAAAAAATATTCTATGTGCTTAATATTATCTACAAATATAGCACTGTACAATAATACAAGCCATGTTACTGTAATTTTCCCTATCCCACCTACACTGTAAAATGATACTATCTCCTTTATGAACTGAAAATAAACAGCATAGACAAGCACCAGCGATTGTGGTGCCATTTCAGATGAACTTTGCCTGCGCCACCCCATTGCTTGTTGGACTCGCTGGACGTTTAATTTTTCATCCAGCGAGTGCAAGTGGCCCCACCACCGCGAAAGTGCATGACTTTGGCGGGATGCAGCAGGCTAGATCATGAATAACGCGGATATAAGCGTATCGTGTGTAAGCTTGCAGTATGTACAGCAGATTGAACTTTTTTTAAATCAATATTTCTGCTCCATTTATATTTTCTATTTTATTTCCTCTCTTCTGCTGATGCTGCAGACAATATTGAAGTTTTTTTTTAATAATCGAATAGTAAAATAGTATTCTCTTAGTATTCATAAATAGTAATAGTGTATTCTCTACGTCCAGCGGCCTTGGCGGGCTGTACAGCAGGCTATATCGTGAATACGATGCTTATATTCCCAAGACTATACGTACCTACGCGTTACTAAATAAGATTTATTTCTGTACAACACCAGTTTTAAAATCAATTTCATTTGAAAAGCATTTTGGTATGTTTCACGATAACCTGTTCTCAAGATTTTATTGCATTTTAGCATTTTTCCTATAAATGTTTCGACGAAATAATCACATGACTGGTATGACGAGGTAGTATGGCCTTACTGCTTTAGTCTGCCCGATTAGCGAAAGAAAAAAATACATTTCCCGCGAAATTTTATTTTTACGTCAAAAAGTTGATCATTTGTTGATGTTTTGTTGTTATACCTATAAGCAATCTTATGTATATTTCTAGTAAATCGTAAGAATTTTTGGAGTCTATTGAGTTTATTATGCACATGTGATCGAATATCAAAATAAAGATGGGTGATTCTATAGGTAATGTGTTTACTGTTTACGACTTACTCCTTGTTGTAGGTGGTCAGGGCTTTCAGTCAACCCAACCTCTAAATTATGATTTCAGCTGGTCAACGAGCCAAACGGCAGAAAGTTGATAAGCACGGTCGTTTTTCGGCGCTCGAGAAACTAAAACAGTTGAAAGGAAAAGGTGTTAAACACAAATACGATGTGGATGAACTTGAGAACGTATACGACACTGTTGACGAGAGGGAGTACACGGACAGAGTGCTCCAAAGGCAAGAAGATGACTGGATTGAAGACGATGGTATGTTTCTAGATGTTAAAAGCTAACTTAATGCTATGTTTTTGTTCTATAAAATTAACTGGTCAGTTTTAAGAAAACTTATCTTGAAGAATTGTTTCTTATGTGTTGTATAACCCCTCTCAGATGGAACCGGCTATGTGGAAGATGGTCGAGAAATATTCGATGATGATGAAGATGATACATATGTGGCGCCTAACACCAAGGAATCAGGCAGAGGACAGAAAAGAAAAGCGAAACTATCAGCCCAACCAACAGCTAAAGGAAACATAAGGAATCTTCTGGGTGCAATGCCCACAAAGAAAAAAGAGGTTTGCCTTTTTTATTAACTAATTGCACTTCAGAACTCTTCATAATATTCTAGAGAAACTGAAAGAGTGGAGTATTGTGATGAATAAATAGCCTTGGAATATTGTATATGAAGTGTTTCCACACTTTGGGGTATTTTTATGTTTTTATTGCATAGATAGTAAGAGACTGCCAGAGGTCATAATTTTTTTTCTTACTATCTATGCATTTGAAACATAAATATAGCCTTGTTTTATAGCAAGCCAGATCCTAGCTCCCTCTACATGTTTTAATCTATGTAGAGATCAGACTTTAGTGACAATAAACTATAGCATTTTAAAAATGCAACATGAAAATATTTTGGTACGTTTTGGTGTCAATAACTTTTTTATTTTCAGGATGCAAAAATATCTGATGACAATATTCTCTCAGATATAATGTCGGATCTTGACGGTAGCTCCTCCACTGCGATAAAGCCAAAAGCGCCCATGCCCAGCAAGAACATAATAGAATCCAGCAAGAAAGATGCACAGAACTACTTCAAAAGCCTGTCCGCTTCTGTGAAGAAACCTACAGCAGTAATAAAAAGCAGAGAGACAGAAACCTTCAAAGAGGAAATACTTGTAAGTTACAAACTGTCACTTATGTACCTGCAGTACTATCGGTACATAACTTTACTTCAAATTAAAAATTCTAAATTCATGTAAAACACTCAACCTATTATGTTTTAGGTCCAGAATGGTGAAAGTACCCACACATCCAAACCAGAGGCTCCGGTAAGTGACAGTTACTTTCTTCTTATTATTAACTGGTTTTTTAAATCTCATAAGTATGAATAAGTAATATTAACATACAAATAAAACAGATGATATTACTATATTGCTTTCCACAGAAGCAGAAAACTGAAGTACACAAAGAAATTATAAGCAAACCAGCTCTAAAAAAAACAGAATGGAAAATAGATAAAGAGATAAAGCAAGAACTAGAAGATTCTGCTACACAACACATCGAGGAGTTTCAATCACAAGATCTTGATTTTGATGATGATTTTAGTAATGATGCACCAGTGGCTGTGTCTGAAGTCGCTAATGCTGAAGTAAAAAAAGAAGACTTGCCATCCACAGCAAACACTATTACTGATGTAGCTGCAGAGTTTGATGATGAATTCGAAATATTCCCCAAAAAGAAACAATTGCCGAAAGATCTCAAGCCTTTGACCAGTACTTGGGCAGAACAGATGGGTGAGAATCAAGTGGCAGCCACAGTTCAAATTGATGGCCAGCTACCACTTACAACTAATGCTAATGGAGAAAAAGTACTGAAATTCTACTGGCTAGATGCTTGGGAGGACAGATATGTGAAGCCTGGAGTAGTGTATCTCTTTGGCAAAGTATTTGTTAAGCCTAATGATAGGAAGGCAGGCTGTGTATCCTGCTGTTTAGTAGTGAAGAAAGTGAATCGGCAGATTTTTTTGTTGCCCAGAGAATATGTAAGTACTTACTCTTACGTGTTGATACACCTGGTAAAAAAATTATGTATGAAACCTCAAATTTACAGTAAAATATCTAGTCTCTATTTATCTAATTGGGAATATGCATGTGTTTTGATTATTAAAAATAATACGATAAGTAGAGTTTGACAGAATCTGATGCTTTCATTGAAAAAATTATTGAATTTGGTTGGTAAAGTCCTGAAATATAAGCGTTCAAAGTATTTGGGAGGGAGTCGTCTGTCCCTTTCTAGCAAAACACGTGCTAGTATAGAATTTGTTTGGAATCGTGGACTTTGACGTCATTTACTAGTATAGTGCCCCTGTATATGTGCCCATAGTGTCCCTGTCTAACATTAAACTAAAATGTTTATAACTTCGTTATTTGGGCACGTATTCAAATTTAATTTTGATGTGTTGTTTTGTTGCGAGTCAGCTCTTTTGTGAGTCAATTAAAAAAAAACATTCATATTCCAGCCGGATAAACGTCTCCACATGGGACTATTTTTACATTTGACGACCATCTTGTCTCTGTAATCTGATGTTAAGTGAAGATAGTCTCCCAAGATCCATCACCTTGACTTTGCCATCTTTAGATATACTAAGATTACTGTCCATATTACTTTATTAACCACTTAGGTTCACTTGTAACAATTTGCAGAAACTAGACCCAGTGACTTTGGAGCCGACTGATCATGAAGTAACTATGATGGATATGTATGAAGAGTTTAACACCACAGTGGCTACTGCGCTCGGCCTCAAGGAGTTCAAATCTCGGAAGGTTACTAAGAACTACTGCTTCAACTTGCCAGATATACCGGCTGAGTCTGATTATTTAGAGGTGAAATACTCGGTTAGTATTGAAGATGTAATTAATTTAAGTTCATAACATGTTCCCATCAGCCAGAAAACATCCACTGCTGGACGAAGGCCTCCCCCTTAATAGGGAGGTGTTAAACATGTTAATGTTTCCAATAAGTGCATTTATTGTATTCCAGTAATATTTTTGTAGTATTGAACTGACTTTGTTGATATTATAATTTGACCTGGTAATGTCTTAAAGCTACATCCAGAACCACTGGAGGATGGACAGCTAAGCCCTCTCAGTTAATGGTGGTGAGCATTCTGCAATCTCTGATATCTGATAGCAAACCCTCCCCCCCTAAGCTCCAGCTTGACGTCTTCTGGCTGGTGATGATACTTTATGAAAGTCCATAGCCATAGATTAATGCTGAAAACAGGCGAACAGAGTATATTTTTATTAAAATGTAGAAACATTTACTAAAACAAAATGTATATCTAGGCCACAATCCCACCGCCGCCAACAAACAAAAAGTACCTAACATTTTCCCACATATTTGGTACCAACACATCGTCTTTGGAAACTTTTCTGCTTGAGAGGAAGATCAAAGGACCATGTTGGTTAGAGATCAGAGAACCTGAGGCAGTGCTCGCGAAGGTATCGTGGTGCAAGCTGGAAGCGGCGTGCGAGAAGATAGAACACATCACTGTAATAAGAAATGATTCAGATTTGGAACCGCCACCGGTTGTCATTGCAGCTGTAAGTAATAAGTACTAATTGTATAGCCATTAATTTAATAGGACAGCCTTATAGCTCAGTTGGTAGCTAGCATGTCTGACTTCAGAGCTGTAGGGCGTGGGTTTGATCCCCACCAAAAATAAAAATTTATGTGACAAATATAGATACTTGTTCTGTGTCTGGGTGTAGTATGTATTATAAGTATTCTATAAGCAGTGTTTGAAGACAAGGGTATACAACCAGTGTGTGTTGCCAGTGATGACATATGGAACTGAAACGTGGCCTTTTGGAGAAACTTAGAGTCACGCAACGGGCAATGGAGAGAGCTATGCTCGGAGTTACTTTGCGCGATAGAATCCGGAACGAGGATATTCACCAAAGAACCAAAGTTACCGACATAGCTCGCAAGGTTTGCATGTTGAAGTGGCGCAGGGCAGGCCACATCGCTCGAAGGACTGACAACCGATGGGGAAGAAAGGTTCTTGAGTGGCGACCGCGCACCGGAAGACGCAGCGTAGGCGCGGCCTCCCACTAGGTGGACCGACGACATTGTAAAAGTCGCGGGCAACCGGTGGATGCAAATGGCAGGTTGTCGTAGTGTGGCGGTCTAAGGCGGAGGCCTTCGTTCAGCAGAGGACGTCTCCGGGCTGATGATGATGATGATTCTATAAGCTATCTGGTTTCCATAATACAAGCTTTGCTTAGTATAGGGCTAGATGGCACTGTATGTAAAATGTCCCCCAGTATTTATTATTATTATACCCCATCATTAAACCTAAAAAACGAACTTCTAATGCTACTGAGTTGCCTTCTCGCTAATAATTGTTGTCTCCAACCTGTGTTCAATTGGTGAATGAGATGGCAATCAAGGGCTTATCTCGTTGTCGTCAATAATATCTAATAACTTTTCCCTACAGATAAACATGAGAACTGCAATGGATCCCAAGACTAGAAAGACTAAAATATTAATGTTGAGTTGTCTCACACATAATTACTTTCCCATTCACAAATCACCGCCAAATCCTCCATTTCAACAACATTTCTGTGGTAAGTAATATCAAAAATAAAAGTATTTATGTTGAGTACAAAAAATGGGTTATTCACCAAGTGGACTCGAGGGGCTGGACATGCGCGTGTCTACCTGGTGAAACTCAAAAGTGGTATCAGTTGTGATTTCGCCATCTGGACACGCTAGAATTTTTATGCGTGTCCAGATAGTGAATTACATGTTTGATTAACACGTCTGTTATCGTCATCTGGACATCATTCTGCTTTTAACTAACCAACCAACCAACCACGCGTGTCTAACCCCTCGCGTCCAGTTGGTGTATAACCCAAAAAAATATATAGATAAGAAAATGAAAATTCTGTTGTTTATTTTTTCAGTCATGACAAAATGCAATGAAATCTGGCCGCTAGACTTGAAGCAGTCCCTACCACAGTACAAAGCGACTAAGCTTACAAAATGCGACACGGAACGTGAGCTCCTCAATTATTTCATGGTGCAATTCTGGAAACTAGACCCTGACTTAGTCGTCGGGCACGATCTACAGGGCTTCCAGCAAGATTTACTCATCGGGAACATTCTAGACTTGCACATACCCAACTGGTCCCGTTTAGGTAGATTAAAGAGATCCACACCTCCCCAGAGGAAATTTGCAGCGAAAGACGCATTTTTAGGACGGCTGGTGTGCGATATCAAGCTTTCAGCCATGGAACTGATCAGAGCGAGAAGTTTCGACTTAGAAACACTTTGTGTGAATGTCTTGAAAATGAAAGAAGGTGAACGTGTAGATGTCGGCTTAGAAGACTTGCCGAGATATTACGAAAACAGTCGCGATTTATTCCAACTTGTGTCCCTTAGTATGCAAGACGCTTCTTATATACTGAAGATTATGTGCGAGCTAAACGTTATTCCATTAGCACTACAAATAACCCAAATTGCGGGAAATATCATGTCGCGGACATTAATGGGAGGCAGGTCAGAAAGAAACGAGTTTCTGCTCCTTCACGCTTTCACAGAAAAGAACTACATCGTCCCAGACAAAATGTACGGCAAAAAAGCTGCTGCAGCTGATGATGCCCATCCTGAAGATCAGGAAGAGTCTGCAGGTAACAACGTTACCAAGAAACAAGGAAAAAAGAAGGCGGCCTACTCTGGTGGTCTTGTGCTGGATCCTAAAAAAGGGTTTTACGACAAGCTCATTCTTCTCATGGACTTCAATTCTCTGTATCCAAGCATCATACAAGAGTACAATATTTGCTTCACTACAATCAAAAGAAAAAGCGCGTCGGCTACAGATGATGACGTAGCTAATCTGGTCCTGCCGAGTCCAAACTTGGAACTTGGGGTTCTACCCACACAAATCCGTAAATTGGTGGAGAGCAGAAGAGAAGTTAAAAAACTGATGAAGGCGCCAGATTTACCGACTGACCAATACATGCAGTACAACATCCGACAAATGGCTCTGAAACTGACAGCCAACTCTATGTATGGTTGTCTCGGATTTACCCATTCACGATTTTATGCCAAACCACTGGCAGCACTCGTCACAATGAAGGGTAGAGAAATCCTCATGGATACTAAAGAAATCGTCCAAAAATCTAACTACGACGTTGTTTACGGAGATACGGACAGTTTGATGATCAACACCAACTGCTTAGATTACGATAACGTTTTCAAAATCGGAATTGATTTAAAGAAAGAAATCAACAAGAAATACAGACAAATAGAGCTAGACATCGACGGTGTGTTCAGATATCTACTTCTACTCAAGAAAAAGAAATACGCAGCAGTTTTAATCAGTAAGGACAAAAAAGGCGAATTCGTATTCACTCAAGAACACAAGGGTTTGGATATAGTGCGGCGTGATTGGTCGCAACTCGCCGCGGAAGCCGGCAAATTCATTTTGAGCCAAATTCTCTCTGAGCAAACCGCTGATGAAAGGTTGGAAAGCATACAGGCGCATCTAACTAAGCTAAAAGAAGATTTAATGAATGGCAAAATGCCTTTATCCATGTTGACAATAACAAAGCAGCTGACAAAGAATCCTAACGAATACGCAGATAAAAGTTCGCAGCCTCACGTCCAGGTGGCATTGAGGCTAAACATAAAAAACAGCAGAAGATTTAAAAAGGGTGATATTGTGCCTTACATCATTTGCGAAGACGGAACTGCCAATTCTGCAACACAAAGAGCGTATCATATCGAAGAGTTAAAGAACTCTGAACATTTGAAAGTTGACTTCAAGTACTACTTAGCGCACCAACTCCACCCTGTAATATCTCGAATTTGCGAGCCTATAGAAGGTATGGACCCGGCTCGAGTCGCAGACTGTTTGGGCTTGGACCCTTCGGGCTACAAACAGATGATAAAACGGGAAGCGAATAACACGGATACTTACGAAGTAGAAAATGAGCAAGAGAAATACAGACAATGCAAAGAGTTCGTATTCGTGTGCGTCAACGAAAATTGCAAAACTGAGAACAAGATAAGGGAGACCTGCGTTAAACTGGAAAAAGAAAGCGTGACATTCTTAGAGAGATGTCAGAACGAGAAGTGTGCCGTGAGGCCGGTAGACTACATAGCGTCGCTACAGAACCAGCTGAGCTTGCAGATACGTCAGTACCACGCGCAGTACTACGCCGGCTGGCTGTCGTGCGAGGACCCGGCGTGCGGACACCGCACCGCTCGCCTGCCGCAGACCTTCGCCGCAGGATATCCTGTCTGCAGGTCGTGCGAAAAGGGAGTCATGTTCAGAGAATACACAGAGAAGGATCTCTATCTACAGATCAACTTCTTCCTCTACCTGTTTGATCTCAGCAAAAGTAATAATTCAAGTAAGTTTGTCTCAACTCTAATATTATCATATCATAACGTTTTGTAGTGGCAGCTAGGACTCAACTGCAGAGTCTGCCTGGGGAAGTACTACACCATTGCTAGTTATTCAACCGCCAAGCAGTAGTGTGCAAGCATTACTGGTTCCGGTTTGAAGGGCAATATTACCAGGTAAATTATTGGGTTTGAAGAGATTTAACATCTAGTTTTTTTTTTTTTTATACAATCAAGTGACGAGACGAGCAAAGCGTTCGGCTGATGGTAAGCGTTGCACCTGCCACTAACAGTAGCAGTGCTAGAACTGTGAACTTGCGAACACCATCCTGCGCCGCACTGCACTGCGCTCGTTACCCTGAGATATTAGATGTTAAATCTCTTCATAGCCAGTAATTTCTCTGGTAACATTGCACTTCAAACCGGAACACAGTAATGCTTGCACACTACTGTTTGGCGGTTGAATAACTGGCAAAGGTGTGCGTTTTCCGTAGCGCGTTCGTCAACATAAAACTAAAACGGTTTAGAGTGAGAGAAAAAATGTGAGAGATTGCTCAGGGTGACGAGCGCAGTGCAGTGCGGCACAGGATTGTGTTCGCAAGTTCACAATTCTAGCACTGCTACTGTTAGTGGCAGGCGTGACGTTTCCCGTCAGGCAAACGTCTTGCCCGTCTCGTCACTTGAATGTATAAAAAAAAAGTGCACAAGCAAGCACGTTGCAAGAGCAACGTTACCAGAAAAGTTACTGGACATGAAGAGATTCGACATCTAATATCTCAGGGTGACGAGCGCAGTGCAGCGCAGGTTTTTTTTCACAAGTAAATTATTCTGGCACTGTTATGGCAGACGTGATGCTTACCACCAGGCGAACGTCTCGCTCTCACGTCACTCACTCCATTGCATAAAAGAGACTTCACTCATTTACTGCCCGACATTATATCTGTATTTTTTTTTATTTTTTTTTGTATTATTTACATATATATGCTATATCGTCGATTTTATTATTTCAGAAGCCCGAGTGACGCCACAAATAACTGCTGCATTCCAAGTTCTGAAGGAGATAGTTGAAGATGCCATCACACATTCTGCCTACTCCATCATCAACCTTTCGAAATTGTTCAGGTTCTTCACTGTAGACCCTAAAGCCGGAAACAAAATAAAACCAGACCCAGTAGAAATTGATATTTTACCTGAGACTGAGCAAATCGATGCCTTATTAGAAATGGGAATTTACTAAATTGTTAAATTGCTGACTATAAGTAAATCGTGTTACTAATTGTAAATAAACTTATTAAAATGAAAAGCTTTTTACTTACGATAAAACTGTTTTTATTAATAATAAACCTTAGCTCTAAGAAAAGTAAACATTTATCTTTTACACATTTCATCAAATAAAACAATAATATTCTTGTTGTTATTTAATATTAACAACAAACCGGCCTCGCCCTCTACCCCTGCCACGGCCGCCGCCGCCGCTCCTACCTCTAAAATTATTATTTTTTCCAAATTGCTGTTGATTAATGTTATCAAACTGCTGTGGTCGGTTGTCAAAACTATCCATTCTTCCTCCATTCATAAAGTTGTCTCTCATGCCTTGATTTTGTTGAAAATTATTATGCCCCTGCCAAGGCTGATTTGGTCCTTGGTTTCTTTGCCAATCTGATCCTAAATTAGGTCCCTGACCAAATTGATTCTGTCCCTGGCCATACTGATATGGTCCTGGACCTTGATCAAATTGGTTTTGTCCTGGACCTTGGTTGAATTGTTTTGGTCCTGGACCTTGGTTGAATTGGTTTGGTCCTGGACCTTGATCAAATTGGGTTGGTCCTGGTCCTTGATCAAATTGGTTTGGTCCCGAGTTCGGTCCCTGACCAAACCCTGAATTAGGACCCGGGCCATACCCAGAGTTAGATTCTGGGCCAAAACCAGAATTAGGACCTTGATCGAATCCCATATTATTTCCTTGACCTTGATTTGGTCCAGAGTTAGGCCCAAATTGACGTGCCGGGGGTCCTTGCGTAAACTGATTTGGACCCGAATTAGGTCCAGATCCAAACTGATTGAAACCTGATTCCTCCATACCCCGACCTTGGTCAAAATCATTATATCCCTGATCTCTCATTGGAGGTCCTCCATTATCAGGCATGTTATCACCCTGGTCCTTATCCCACTGCATTGCCTGGTTGTACGAGTCGTTCTCGTCATTGTACTTGCTGCTTGATTGGCTTTGTGGTGGACGAATCGGATCTTTCATATTGACGGTGGCCATCGGCGTAGCAGAAACTGGAATGCTCGGAGAGATTTGAGGCTTTGCCGAAAGTTCGGCAGGTCTTTCTGGCACATCTCCAAACAAACGCGGTTGCGTGCTGCTCACGACGTCTATAGTTTGCGCACTGGCCGCTGCCGCGGTAGATGTCGATTTAATCGAAGCTTGTACTAACGCAAACAAATCCGACGCAGAGGACATCTGCTTCGAGAGCTCCACAATTGGAACAGCTTTGACTGGCGGCAGCGGTTCAGTCTCTTCTTCCTTAGATTCCTCCAGCGACTTCTTTACAATATCCAGCTCTTTTCTTATCTGGTCTTCTTTCACCTTCTGTGTTGCCGACTGGAACACCTGGAAAAATTTAAAACTGTTAATCCTAAATGAGAGAACTGTTATGAGATATATGATACAGTGCCACCAACTTATCCGTAGATAAAAAAAAGAAAATTTCTAGTGTTAGTTTCTTATTTTTAGATACTAATACTTTGTTTAAATCAAAACGATAATATTCCTGAACCATTTCCATGTTTAATTCGGCAATGTTACGCATTGCGAATTTTGATAACTATGTAGTACGTTTGGTGATTTTATATCGTGAAAACAACAATGTTAAATGCGCGAGCGAGACAGCGGCGCGTTGTAAACTGAACCTCAAATAGCGTATACATATGTTTTTTAATTAAAAAAATTCTATCTACGATACTGGTGTGCCCAGTACTCTACAGATACGTTGGTCGCGATAATGTTCATCAGTAGTGAAATATGTTCACCTCTTCAACAGTATAATCGTCGTCATCGCTTTCAATGGTGACGAGCTTAGTTTCCTTGACATTTTTGACCAGCGGCATTGGTTCCGGGACCGCGGCGGCGGCGGCGGCGGCGGCGGCGGGGGCGGGGGGCGGCACGGAGGTGGCGGCGGCGCTCACGTACTGCCGCAGCCTCTCCACTCGCTGCGGCTCTCGGGCTTCGAGCTTCTTCAGATAAGCGATGAGGCTGTGCTGCTCTTCTGCTGACAGCTCATTGAAGTTCTTCAGTAAAGTCTCGAGATCAGAGTCGGACAGACCGTCCATTGCGTCTGGTGCGTCTTCTTTCTCCACTCTGTAAAGACACAGTTGTATTGGCCTGATGAAAAAACAAGCAAATTGTTTGAAGATTGTAAGGAAACGTTAACTAAATTAAAATCCCAGCAGGTCTAGCATGCGCACCGCGAGAAAATTTTGTCGTGTCTTTATGTCGTGCGAAAACGAGACAAACTTATACAGATTCGTAGCCTTGTCCTGTTTTTAAGAATCGAGATTTTTTTCTCGCGGTGCGTATACTAGCCCTGCTGGTAAATTGTGCAATTTTTCTGACGAAAGATTAATACCTGTAATTATTGCCCAATTGTGAGACACGACAGGTTTAATTAAAATACCGCGAATTGTTAGTCGCATATTCAGGATCCCGTCAGGACTTTTTTTAGCTATTAGTTTCAGAAGAAAAAAAATGACGTCTACAGTAGACCTACATTTTATATTAAAAAAATAATTTAATTGATTACGTAACGTCATAGTAGGTAGGAAAATTATGATACACTTTGTTTTCATTGTTTAAAATGGTTTTGGCAACTTAAAACCACAAAAACAAACAAAACAATTAAATTGTGATGATAAAACTCACTTTTTATCATTTTCATCGTATGCCGACTGTAGCATTTGCAGAGCCGTCGCAGTGCCACTCAGCTTGGCGGGAGGCGGCGCGCGCGGGGGCGGTGCGGGCTGGGCCTCCACCTTCCTGGAGGCCTCGGCCTCCCGTTTCTTGGCCTCCGCCATGCCGACCACGGCGTCGACGAGCTGCGCCAGCTCCTCCGACGTGACGTCAGTTTTACCCTGCGCGATGAGCGCCGCCGCCATTTGTTGAGCGATCTGAGCTCGGTCCACTTCGCCCACACCCGCGACCGGCACCGCTTCCGTTTTTGTAACGGTTTTTGTAGTAGCCGTGAGTTTCTGGAAGAGTTTGATAAATTCAGATTCTAATTAACATTTGATAAAGATAGGAACTTACCGAAATTTAACAATTTGGCACGGCGGCCGCGGGCACGAGCCCCGCCTGCGACGCGTGTCCTTACCTTGGCAGCCTGCTTCTTCTTGGCGCGCGTGTCGGCCTCGTGCAGCGTGGCGGCGGCGCGCATGATGGCGGCGCGCAGCGCGGGCACGGCGGCCGCGGGCACGAGCCCCGCCTGCGACGCGTGTCCTTACCTTGGCAGCCTGCTTCTTCTTGGCGCGCGTGTCGGCCTCGTGCAGCGTGGCGGCGGCGCGCATGATGGCGGCGCGCAGCGCGGGCACGGCGGCCGCGGGCACGAGCCCCGCCTGCGACGCGTGTCCTTACCTTGGCAGCCTGCTTCTTCTTGGCGCGCGTGTCGGCCTCGTGCAGCGTGGCGGCGGCGCGCATGATGGCGGCGCGCAGCGCGGGCACGGCGGCCGCGGGCACGAGCCCCGCCTGCGACGCGTGTCCTTACCTTGGCAGCCTGCTTCTTCTTGGCGCGCGTGTCGGCCTCGTGCAGCGTGGCGGCGGCGCGCATGATGGCGGCGCGCAGCGCGGGCACGGCGGCCGCGGGCACGAGCCCCGCCTGCGACGCGTGTCCTTACCTTGGCAGCCTGCTTCTTCTTGGCGCGCGTGTCGGCCTCGTGCAGCGTGGCGGCGGCGCGCATGATGGCGGCGGCGCGCATGATGGCGGCGCGCAGCGCGGGCACGGCGGCCGCGGGCACGAGCCCCGCCTGCGACGCGTGTCCTTACCTTGGCAGCCTGCTTCTTCTTGGCGCGCGTGTCGGCCTCGTGCAGCGTGGCGGCGGCGCGCATGATGGCGGCGCGCAGCGCGGGCACGGCGGCCGCGGGCACGAGCCCCGCCTGCGACGCGTGTCCTTACCTTGGCAGCCTGCTTCTTCTTGGCGCGCGTGTCGGCCTCGTGCAGCGTGGCGGCGGCGCGCATGATGGCGGCGGGCACGGCGGCCGCGGGCACGAGCCCCGCCTGCGACGCGTGTCCTTACCTTGGCAGCCTGCTTCTTCTTGGCGCGCGTGTCGGCCTCGTGCAGCGTGGCGGCGGCGCGCATGATGGCGGCGCGCAGCGCGGGCACGGCGGCCGCGGGCACGAGCCCCGCCTGCGACGCGTGTCCTTACCTTGGCAGCCTGCTTCTTCTTGGCGCGCGTGTCGGCCTCGTGCAGCGTGGCGGCGGCGCGCATGATGGCGGCGCGCAGCGCGGGCACGGCGGCCGCGGGCACGAGCCCCGCCTGCGACGCGTGTCCTTACCTTGGCAGCCTGCTTCTTCTTGGCGCGCGTGTCGGCCTCGTGCAGCGTGGCGGCGGCGCGCATGATGGCGGCGCGCAGCGCGGGCACGGCGGCCGCGGGCACGAGCCCCGCCTGCGGCGCGTGTCCTTACCTTGGCAGCCTGCTTCTTCTTGGCGCGCGTGTCGGCCTCGTGCAGCGTGGCGGCGGCGCGCATGATGGCGGCGGGCACGGCGGCCGCGGGCACGAGCCCCGCCTGCGACGCGTGTCCTTACCTTGGCAGCCTGCTTCTTCTTGGCGCGCGTGTCGGCCTCGTGCAGCGTGGCGGCGGCGCGCATGATGGCGGCGGGCACGGCGGCCGCGGGCACGAGCCCCGCCTGCGACGCGTGTCCTTACCTTGGCAGCCTGCTTCTTCTTGGCGCGCGTGTCGGCCTCGTGCAGCGTGGCGGCGGCGCGCATGATGGCGGCGCGCAGCGCGGGCACGGCGGCCGCGGGCACGAGCCCCGCCTGCGACGCGTGTCCTTACCTTGGCAGCCTGCTTCTTCTTGGCGCGCGTGTCGGCCTCGTGCAGCGTGGCGGCGGCGCGCATGATGGCGGCGCGCAGCGCGGGCACGGCGGCCGCGGGCACGAGCCCCGCCTGCGACGCGTGTCCTTACCTTGGCAGCCTGCTTCTTCTTGGCGCGCGTGTCGGCCTCGTGCAGCGTGGCGGCGGCGCGCATGATGGCGGCGCGCAGCGCGGGCACGGCGGCCGCGGGCACGAGCCCCGCCTGCGACGCGTGTCCTTACCTTGGCAGCCTGCTTCTTCTTGGCGCGCGTGTCGGCCTCGTGCAGCGTGGCGGCGGCGCGCATGATGGCGGCGGGCACGGCGGCCGCGGGCACGAGCCCCGCCTGCGACGCGTGTCCTTACCTTGGCAGCCTGCTTCTTCTTGGCGCGCGTGCCGGCCTCGTGCAGCGTGGCGGCGGCGCGCATGATGGCGGCGCGCAGCGCGGGCACGGCGGCCGCGGGCACGAGCCCCGCCTGCGACGCGTGTCCTTACCTTGGCAGCCTGCTTCTTCTTGGCGCGCGTGTCGGCCTCGTGCAGCGTGGCGGCGGCGCGCATGATGGCGGCGGGCACGGCGGCCGCGGGCACGAGCCCCGCCTGCGACGCGTGTCCTTACCTTGGCAGCCTGCTTCTTCTTGGCGCGCGTGTCGGCCTCGTGCAGCGTGGCGGCGGCGCGCATGATGGCGGCGCGCAGCGCGGGCACGGCGGCCGCGGGCACGAGCCCCGCCTGCGACGCGTGTCCTTACCTTGGCAGCCTGCTTCTTCTTGGCGCGCGTGTCGGCCTCGTGCAGCGTGGCGGCGGCGCGCATGATGGCGGCGGGCACGGCGGCCGCGGGCACGAGCCCCGCCTGCGACGCGTGTCCTTACCTTGGCAGCCTGCTTCTTCTTGGCGCGCGTGTCGGCCTCGTGCAGCGTGGCGGCGGCGCGCATGATGGCGGCGCGCAGCGCGGGCACGGCGGCCGCGGGCACGAGCCCCGCCTGCGACGCGTGTCCTTACCTTGGCAGCCTGCTTCTTCTTGGCGCGCGTGTCGGCCTCGTGCAGCGTGGCGGCGGCGCGCATGATGGCGGCGCGCAGCGCGGGCACGGCGGCCGCGGGCACGAGCCCCGCCTGCGACGCGTGTCCTTACCTTGGCAGCCTGCTTCTTCTTGGCGCGCGTGTCGGCCTCGTGCAGCGTGGCGGCGGCGCGCATGATGGCGGCGGGCACGGCGGCCGCGGGCACGAGCCCCGCCTGCGACGCGTGTCCTTACCTTGGCAGCCTGCTTCTTCTTGGCGCGCGTGTCGGCCTCGTGCAGCGTGGCGGCGGCGCGCATGATGGCGGCGCGCAGCGCGGGCACGGCGGCCGCGGGCACGAGCCCCGCCTGCGACGCGTGTCCTTACCTTGGCAGCCTGCTTCTTCTTGGCGCGCGTGTCGGCCTCGTGCAGCGTGGCGGCGGCGCGCATGATGGCGGCGGGCACGGCGGCCGCGGGCACGAGCCCCGCCTGCGACGCGTGTCCTTACCTTGGCAGCCTGCTTCTTCTTGGCGCGCGTGTCGGCCTCGTGCAGCGTGGCGGCGGCGCGCATGATGGCGGCGGGCACGGCGGCCGCGGGCACGAGCCCCGCCTGCGACGCGTGTCCTTACCTTGGCAGCCTGCTTCTTCTTGGCGCGCGTGTCGGCCTCGTGCAGCGTGGCGGCGGCGCGCATGATGGCGGCGCGCAGCGCGGGCACGGCGGCCGCGGGCACGAGCCCCGCCTGCGACGCGTGTCCTTACCTTGGCAGCCTGCTTCTTCTTGGCGCGCGTGTCGGCCTCGTGCAGCGTGGCGGCGGCGCGCATGATGGCGGCGCGCAGCGCGGGCACGGCGGCCGCGGGCACGAGCCCCGCCTGCGACGCGCCCTTCAGCTTCTCCTTCGCCGTCTCGATCAGCACCAGCGCCTCCTCGCGCTCCAGGAGCTCCTCTGACGAGTTGGCGCGCTCCTATCCGACATGAGACCCGATACATGAGTGTCGATATTGGGCACACCATATGATAGACTATCTTTGCCCCGCCCCGCGATGAAGAATTGCGTTGCGATAATGACGACAAAGTATATTTTGTCCTTTTTGTGTTATAATATGCTTGCGTTTGACTGCCATCTCGCCTGATGTTAACCGACGATGCAGTCTACGATGGAGCACGCTTGCCTAGAAGAAACCGATTCACTCGCGACCAGGCCGGATTGTCCTTGTTCTTTTATTTATTTATTTCTGTTGACACAAACAGCTATCACAAATTCATTTGCTAGGACACAGAATAATTTAAACAAATAAGCCAAAAAAGTTTTCATTTATAGCAAAATTGGATACAATCCAGTTGAATAGTAATTATTAAGTATATAAAATATAATTTACAATGAATCAAGTATATAGGTAATCAATTTTAGTTTTTCAGAATTCATCCTTCAGCTTTCTATACCAGAAAACTTCTAGCACCACGCGCATAACCAGCCACATGACTCACACAGACTCCCGCTTTTTGAATTGTTCGTATATGTCTGACTTTTAAATATTGAATGTCGGCCATATTCGTATACGAAAACTCATTCACATGATTAAGAAATTAAGCTCCAAGTCGGAGATCTCAAAAACGCACACAGATTTATCACCATCTGCAGGATACCTGAGATGCAATACAATTACTCCGAAACTGTGGTGGCAAAAGAAGACGGAAAAAAACTGTAGCATTACGAATTTTACAAGGCAGGTTTCCAGACACAAACATTGAAAAGCTTCTAAGAACTACCTTATCATCACATCGTGTCACAAATAACTCATTACGACATATACCTTCTCCAACTTTAAGGCGTCCGTCAGCAAGTCTACGATTTTCGGTCCGAGGCTGCCCAAGTAGTCTTCGAGTGCGACGAGCGTCCTCAAGGTGGCCACGATGTTCTCGGCGGGGCCCAAGTCCTGCGGCTCGGCGCGGCGGTGCTGCGGGTACCTCGCGCGGCTCGACGCGTGCGACGGCGCGCGCGCAGACCGAGACATCGAGCTTAACGACTCGATGTCGTTGTCAGAGTTCCACGGGGATATGTCGTCGTCGCTGAAATAAAGCAACGGTCAATATTGGTGCACAAGCACGTCAATGTGACATCATCACGTCGTCGTATTGTATTTATATCCAACAACAATAAAAATATAATAGTTGCAACTGTTAATATTATAAACACTGTATAAGTGTTCTGTAGAATACCGGCAAAATTACATTCTCGACAAAATGTATGGAAATCAGATTCTTTTGCGCGTTTTTAAGGTTGGCCGCCACATAGTAAAAGTTGTTCACAATAATGATTACAATGACCTCCTTTTGGATTAATAGTACCGTTCCGCGTCAACTTGTATAATCAGCAAGTGCAGGAACGAAGTAAGCAAAAATAAAGAAAAGAAGCGCAAAGACATGACTGTGTCGCGCTTGCTTCGTAGTTAGGTTTGGCGCGGCTATATTGGCGTTTTGTTCAGCATGCGCGTGCTATCGATTGCATTGGATTTGTCACACGTTCAGTTTCGTTACCTCATTACTTTTATTCCGCTTACCTAAACACTGCCATAAGATTTTTATTTCGTTCACAAAACTACCCATAACATCTAAAAATACATTGTAACTGTAATTGTAAATAAGTAACTTCTCCCTTGTACCTGGGTATGTACTAAAACTGCATCCAGAACCACCGCAGGACGGGCAGCAGCGTCCTCTCGGTTAACGGTGGTAACCATTCTGCGATCCCCAAGCCGCCTGCCAAGCGTGGGGATTATGGCAACACCTCCCTTTAAGGGAGAGGCCTTCGTCCAGCAGTGGACGTCTTCCGGCTGTTGATGTAAAGTCACCTTCTAAGGTGAACGCCGCTTGCATATGAATCATTAATCATTACAATAAAAGTACACTCTTGATAGATTGGATTATAAAATGTTTCAATTATGCTTGGCGTAGTAAGATAGATAGATAAACTCTATAGTGCTCACACCAAAAAACACAAAAAATACAGACAAAGGATTAAACAACTTAAACACTAGTGTAACAAATGGCGGCCTTATCGGTAAAAGCGATCTCTTCCTTCTTCTTTTGTTTCACAGGGTTGGCAATAATAATGTTCTATTCTATTCACCTTAGGATGGAACAAATTATGAACACTAAAATACGGATTGGGCTGTACACAAGAAATACGAATACGGCGTAGTGTTGGAATAGTACATTATGATAGAAGTGTGCTATGTTGGTCATTACACTAGAGGCGGTATTATGCGCGCAAGCCGCAGGCGAGCGCGATAAGGAAGTCGAGAGTGTAATGACTAACATAACACAAGAGTTTCATACGACTGTTTTCATCACACTTGCGAGGAAAAAACAAACTTTTTTTGATAATAATCAACCACACAGCGAAAACGTCAACAAAGTCAACAAAGATTTGCGGAAAATGGCGCCCAAACCAGCAATGCGCGCGCAGGTTGACATTTACTTCAGCGGCATAAGAACTCTTTGTTGGTATTACAAAAAAACTGTAAGTATTACCCAGCTATATTAAGAGTGCTTCGTATACATACGTCTAATTGCAGTCAGGTACAAACTTGACTTTACCGGGTAATACCTATTATTTTTATTTATTTATTTATTTATTTATTTATTTCTTGGAAAACAAACAGCTATCACAAACTCATTTGCTAGGACACAGAATAATATAAACAAATAAGCCAAAGAAGTTTTCACTAATAGCAACATTGGATACAATCCAGTTGAATAGTAATTAAGTATTAGGTATATAAAATATATTTTACAACGAATCAAGTATATAGATAATCAATCTTAGTTTGCTAGAAGAAGAATATAATGTAAAACACAGAAGTTAAATTAAAAACAAAATACACTGAAACAATAAGGAAAGATGCCAGAAAACACAAAAATATACCAAATCAAATATACATATAGACAATTAAAATTAAAACATAAATTTACAATTAAAATTAAAAATTAAAAATTAAAAATTAAAAAGGTAGCCAATTATTAAAGTTAGCTAGAAGAGTAATAGACAGAACACAGAAATTAAAATAAAAAGAAAAGACATTGCGACACTAACCAAAGATGATACCATATAACACACAATACCATATCAATATATAGATAATAAAAATAAATTTTAAAGTAAGAGACATGATAGAACATATAACTGGAACTATTCGTCAATGAAAAAAGTTGAAGCTACATAATTTTTGAAGAAGTATTGTCTTGTAATAAATAAGTCCGTGTACTTAGAAAATTTTAAATTAAAGTTGTTACATACTCGTAAAAAGAAGGAATTCTGCCTGTAGTTGGTCACACATGAATCCGCACGGAGAACGAGGAAATTCCTCCTGGAAACAGCTCGAGTAGGCACTTGAAAATTTATCTTTGACAGAAGGTCACTACAATCTAATCTATTTAGAATAAGTTTATGGAGAAACGTTAAATCTGCGACCTCCCTTCGCTGTGACAATGGAAGCAGATGATGATGCTTGCAACTTGAGCTGTAGTCTAAAAATTTTAGCCTGTGCTTGTAATTCACAAATCGCAGAAATTTTCTCTGGATTCTTTCTAGTTTGTCCATGTAAAGTTCGTATCGAGGATTCCACACTTGGGAAGCATACTCTAACTGACTTCTCACCAACGAGCAGAACAGGATTTTAAGTGATTTAACCGTTTTGAAGTCTTTTGTCATTCGAAAGATGAATCCTAAAGTCTTTAAAGCTTTACAAGTTATGCTTTCAACATGCTTATCTAAAAGAAGCTTAGAGTCCAAAATAACTCCCAGATCTCTAACATGCTCAATACGCTGCAGTGGTTGATGATATATCTCGTAATTAAAATATAACACATTGCGGGATCTACTGAAAGTAATGCAGTTGCACTTGGATACATTAAGGTCTAGTTTATTTCTACAACAATAATCCTCCAATCGATCAAGATCCTGCTGCAACAGCAGACAGTCTAATGTTGAGTTGATTTTGTTATAAACTTTCATATCATCTGCAAATAATAGAAACTTTGAATTTAAGAAACATGCACTAATATCGTTAATGAACAATATAAAGAGCAGGGGTCCTAAAATGGACCCTTGCGGGACACCGGAAGAAATAGTGGAAAGTGGCGAATTTGAAGAGAATCCGTTTAAAACCACCGTTTGGCAACGACTTTCAACATACGAACTAAACCATCGGAGAAGATCTCCGTGAATACCTGCCGCTTGTAGTTTATTAAGTAATATCACGTGATCTATTCTGTCGAACGCTTTACTATAGTCGGTATAAATTGCGTCAACCTGTCCTCCAGATTCCATTCCACTAGCCAGATCATCAGTGAACGCTATGAGATTGCTAACCGTTGACCTGCCCTTCAAGAACCCGTGTTGCTGTGGCAGAAAAGTATGTTTAAGGGCAGCATATAACTGATTGTGGATAACCTTTTCAATTACTTTGGCAAGGACGCAAAGTTTGGAAATAGGTCTGTAATTAGCAACCTCACGCTTGGAGCCTTTTTTATGAATAGGAGTAATGATAGCCGATTTCCAGATCCTAGGCACGACTCCTTCAGCAATGGAGCGCTTAAACAACAAACAAACCGGAGAGGTCAAGCTGCTGGCACAATTAGATATTAACATTGGATGCAAGTGGTCGGGCCCTGCAGACTTGTTACAGTCAAGAGACTTTAAAATTTTATAAATATCTTCATTCTTAATTTCAACCGAGTATATATCGGCACACGAAGACGAGGCAATGAAACGGTTAGTTGAAGTAGGGTTAGGTACTCCCGAGTTTGGTAAATAAGTGGAGTTAAAGAATTCTGCAAACGCGTTACAGATGTCTTCACCCGACGACAAGTTGTCATTATTATATGTCATAGAGGATGGGTAAGTGTTATGTTGTTTATTAGCTTGAACGTAAGACCAAAAAGATTTAGGGTTCTTTTTAATAGAATTTTCTGTATTCAGTATATATTTATTATAGCAATCGATCTCCACTCGTTTGGCACGCTGACGTAGAACACTAAAAGCATTTTTATCAGCTTTGTTAGAATAAATCTTATATTTGCCGTGTAACTTATTTTTTTCTTTCAATATTTTCTTCAACGCAGGGGAATACCATACAGGGTACTGACTAGTGTGCATGAGTTTGGTTGGAACGTACTTGTCTCGCAAGCCAAGCAGTATTTGATTAAATAATTCGACCGCTTCATCGACTGATCCGCAAGATAATAAAGAACGCCAATCACGGTCGTTAAGTTCATCGCATATGGCTGAATAGTCTCCTTTTGCGTATAGGTACTTTAGCCTAGGACTAGCCTTCAAAGTAAGTGAATCAATGAAATTAGGCAGGCAAATAAGAGCTGGGTGGTAAGAGTCCTCGCCTACTAGAGGTTCCGTACAATGGTAGACTGATAAATCTCCATTGGAGAAAATCAAATCGAGTAGGCCTCCCACGTGATTTCTTATATTATTAAACTGGTTTAGGTCACATAAGTTCATTAAATCCTGTACCTCGTTATGATTAGAATTAGAGCTACAAAATGTCGGGGTGAGGCAGGAGCTGTCGCCAGTCGCCGACCATGAAATATCGCTCATATTAAAATCACCGGTTATAAACACTTTATCAAACGGGTTACTAGCACAGATTAATTGCGCTCTGTCACAAAAATTTGATAATTGTGAAGAAAAAGACAACCCGTTATTTTGTTGACATAGATAAATGCAACCGATATGTAACGTAACAGGAGGTTTTCCCCTGCACGCATCAAACCTAACAGAAAGCCAGATATCCTCGGCCGTGGAATGCCACTCTGGGCGCGCGCCCGCCGCCAAGTCTCGCCGCGCCGCGATAAGGACTCCCCCACCGCGCGACTGCGCAACGCTCGCATAGTCTCGATCCCGCCGCCACACCGTGTACTTGTCGCTAAAAAGTTCCTCATTTTTAATTCCGTCCAGTAACCACGTCTCAGTTAAGACTATTACGTCACAACTACATAGCTGAACACCCCTCTTAAATTCCAATGTCTTTGTTCGCAAACCCCTAACATTTTGGTAATAGATGCTGAAAGTCATGATACACGGCCCGGCCAAATTATTAATTGACCGGATCGCGCTACGTCAGTCAACAATTTAGTTAACTTGAGTGAAGTTAGGTGTTTGCGAATCAAAAACAGTGCAACAAAACAGCGAGTAAACAATGTTTTAGTATTATGTAGGTTATAAAAATGAAGACGTAGCTTAATAAAAACTCCCAATACTAGTATAAAGTGATCGTGATTAATATTATGATGGAGAATTAATACTCTAACACTATTTACCGCTACTGCAGTACGACAAATCACGGTAGACAGCGAGATCAGAGACATAAATACCGGATAGTGAAAATCATAAGTGTAGGTATGAGCGTATGATGTAGCAATTATGCCCTGACTGAACGGATAATAGCACGAGTGACCGACTAAGCAGGCAAATAATAATACAGTGATATAAATGCTAAGTACGTGTTGCGTTGTTATTATGTGAGACAAAACTTTACAATAAATTATCTGATTTATTCTCAAATGAATATTAAAATAGGTGGAAATATGGCTGTAGTTTAATAATAATCTAGTTAAGTAGATACTAGAAAGAACAATAAGACATATTAACATGATATTACTTTTTATTAAAACACATTGATATGGCTCAGATATAGTGCACATTACAAACCGGTTATGGTACAAAAACACTAAAAGGAATTCAATATATAAACAAGTAGCGAATAGATTCACTATAGGGTTTAGCAGGAGTCACATAAGCTTAGCGAGATCCTCGTCACTGTAGACTGCTATGATAGGCGAGGTGTCATTTTTCCTCGTCAGGATTTTGCAGTTCTGCACCCAAACAAATCTGTGGTTTTTATCCAAAGCTACCTTTTTGGTCCGCGTGAGAAGTTGTTTGTTTTCTCTCGTGAGATGGTCGTTAATATAAATTTTAGTCGAGGATCCCGAGAATCCAAGATCTTCAACAAGAAGGCCCGGCTTGCGAGCCCTGGCCGCTGCTACGACGCTATCTTTCAGGTACCTCCCGAGGAACCCAACAACAATCGGCTTGGGTTCAGACGTAGACCGAACCCTAGTAACAAAATTTATGTCGGTCCTAACAATAGGCTGGCCAATGAGGTCCCCGAGGTTGCGCACCACGTCGAACAAGTTTTCGTGCTTTTTCATGGGAATTCCTTTAATTTCGATATTGTTTAATCTCAACATTTGATCCTTGACAGTAAGTTCATTCGACAGCTTAGCAATTTCTGCTTTTAAATGGGGGTAGTCTGATGGGATGGTGGGCTGTTTTTCTAGGACATCAACCCTTTTACCCACGTCCACTATCTTTGCAGAGCTATCCTGTACTTCCTTTTTTATTACGGACATAGACTCCTCAAAATGATGCAGTTTATCCTTCACATTCATGATTTCCTGGACTATAGAGGGTAGTTGTTCAAGACGAACGTTAATCCCGCTGATGCCATTTCGCAACTCCTGCAGGACTATGTCCAGTGTGGCAGTGGAGGGTGCACAGGGCTGCGTCACCGCCGGGGGCGCGTGCACTTGGCCAGTCTTGCAGCTGGTGCACATTAAGGCAGCTTGCCTTGCCGTCCCAAGCTTCCTATAGTTCGACTCGGAGATATGCGCGCATGAAAAGCAGTAGAATAACAAGCATTTAGAGCACTTGACTCCGTCAGAATAATCGTTACTACAAACTGGACATGTAAACATTGTAAAATAAAAATATCCGCGCCGCGTATAGTGGTAGGTAGCCGGTATGAGCCGTACGATAACAGCGAGCGATCGGAAAACGTGCTTACGATACAGACGCACGGCGCGGACTGACTATTTATTACTATTATAGCACTAGTGCCGTAATATAAAGTAAAAAGCACGCGTGCGTAATAGCTTGGATTATGAGCCTAAAACCGATGCAATAAGATCCACTTTACGAGCAAGTGTGATGAAAATCACTTTAAAGAATTTCAAACCTATTTTTGTTAAAAAGTGTTTGGTCTTCTTTTCCACCAATTTCAAAAAAAGAGGTTCTCAACTCGACTGTATGTTTTTTTTAATTTATTTTTTATGGATGTTACGCGATTACTCCGCTAATTATGAACTGATTTTAATGATAATTTTTTTGTTTGGTAGGTAATAAATACTTCAGAGATGGTTTTTATCAAAATCGGTTCAGTAGTTTGGTTTTTAAATCAAAATTGCTAGAAAATATGAAGATGAAGGTATTCGAAGTTGAAGTTGGTTTTATATTTAAAAAAAGCGTATTATTTCAAACTCAAATGTATTCGTAATTCGAAACAAAATTTACAAAACACTTTTTAACTAAAATCGGTTTGAATTTCGTTTTAGCGTTTTATGCATATGACGATTAAAATGTTCCTTTCGGCGCAGAACACTATCACATGTATGTTATACTTTTTACGATAAGTACTAAAAAAAGTATTACGCAAAATGTGAACTACATTAAAATTAAAAAAAACATCATCATTATTATAAGTAGTTAGAGAGCTATTGCAAGTTCGTAAAGTCAGTTAAGATTTTATGTCTGAATCGGTAAAGACAAAACATATTTAGAATAAGCATTCTTTTCCCCGAAAATCGTTGTAATAAGATCCACTTTACAAGCAGGTGTGATGAAAAGTATATAAATCAGTGAGTAAGTACTCACGGCTTGAGCTCGTCGTCGGAGATCATGACGGTCTGCATGGAGGGCGCCACGTCGCGGCCGTGGCCGGGGCTGCGGTTGCGTGACTCGGTCTCGCGGCGCGACAGCGGGCTGCGGTTGCGCAGCTCCGTCCCGCGCCGCGACAGCGGACTGCGGCTGCTGCGCACCGACTCCAGCGTGATGTGCGTGCGGGACGGACTCCTGACGACAATAAATAGCTTTAGGCGCATAATGTGCCATTCCCAAATAGAGTACATACATGTTTTTTTATTGACTCACAAAAAAGCTGACTCGCAACAAAACAAATCATCGAAAATAAAATTTAAATACGTGCACAAATAACGAAGTTATAAACATTTTAGTTTCATGTTAGACCCTGTCTAACATGATGGCACTATAGTGGATAATGACGTCAAAATACACGATTCAAACAAATTCTATACTGGCACGTGTATTTCTAAAACGGACAGATGACTCCCTCGTCTTGGAAGGCTTGTATTTCAGAACTTCACCAGACGATTTCAATATTTTTTTCCAAGTAAACATAAGATTCAGTTAACCCCAACGCGCAGCAGAACATTTTCGCAAGCGTGACCGGCCGCTTCAAATGCAGGGATAGTACTGAACACGTACAAATACAAACTCGTACGAGCGGCCGGCGGCGCGCCTGCATCGCCACTGCGAGGGGCCGAGTCGCGCGGCCGGCGCCGAGCTGCTGTCGCTATAACGGGTCGCGTATGGTTTTGTGTAAACTCACAGTGCAGCGGCCGCGCGAACGCATATGTTTAGGACCTTAGCCCCAAATTGTGTTCACTGCACCTACAGCGCCTCACTTGGGCTGCACCTACAGCGCCTCACTTGGGCTGCACCTACAGCGCCTCACTTGGGCTGCACCTACAGCGCCTCACTTGGGCTGCACCTACAGCGCCTCACTTGGGCTACACCTAGAGCGCCTCACTTGGGCTGCATCTACAGCGCCTCACTTGAGCTGCACCTACAGCGCCTCACTTGGGCTGCACCTACAGCGCCTCACTTGGGCTGCACCTACAGCGCCTCACTTGGGCTGCACCTACAGCGCCTCACTTGGGCTGCACCTACAGCGCCTCACTTGGGCTGCACCTACAGCGCCTCACTTGGGCTACACCTAGAGCGCCTCACTTGGGCTGCATCTACAGCGCCTCACTTGAGCTGCACCTACAGCGCCTCACTTGGGCTGCACCTACAGCGCCTCATTTGGGCTACACCTACAGCGCCTCACTTGGGCTGCACCTACAGCGCCTCTCTTGGGCTAACTTCAGTCTGGCCAAGTAAGTACGCGCGTACTGTACGATCGTTTTAATTTGTACTCACCTTGCAATAGGGCTACGAGATCGCGCACGTTTTGGAGGCGAAGGCCGGGCTTCCGGCGGCACTCGCCGGTCCAGGGAGTAACGGGGGTCTGGTAATATGCTACAGATACAAAAAGAGATACTTATACAGGTGTTTCAAGCGGCTGGAGCAAAATTTTAAGGTGTAATAACTTATAAATAGTAGTTTGCTAAATTCGAAGAAAAATATTGTGACTCAAACAAATTAAAAAAAACAATGGATCATGTCATAGGTAATTTTGATTGACCTGCTTTTTTATTAAAAGTATTCATTATAATCATCAACAGCCAGGAGACGTGCTGGAAGATGACCTCCGCCTTGATAGAGAGGATAGAGAGGGGTTGCCATAATCCTTTCATTCACTGCATTCCACTGTTCAGCAGTACGCACAAAGAAAGTGGAATCAAACAGCTGATACGGTGTCGCGTTTTCGAGCCCTTAGCTGTCCGGTAGAAAAAAAGGGCAGGGGAATAAGATAAAGTAAATCCAAAGCACACTCTCCGAAATGTATCCGATAGCCTAGCTACTTTTCGTCGATGTTCAAGACTTTGTAACTTAGCCTGGACCAGGGAATCAATGCCTTTGATTCCCTTGGCACGTTTCTCAATTGATTCCAATGTCTCGAACTACATCAATACTTGGACTGCTACAATCATAACGCTCCTTTTTTGCATAGTTGGGTAGTCGGGTAAAGATAACCTTGCAACATACCGTTTCTCAGGTCTATAATCGCGCCTGGGCGGAGACTTGCGCCGCACTTCTGGGGACCTCCGCCGGACGTCCGGCGACCGTCGCCTGCAACCACAACATTAGCTACAGTAGGGCAAATTTAATAGATCACATTTGGCATCTGTCTGTCTTAGCTTCACAATGAGGTGACCTGCGGGCCTAGACAAGTGGCATTCGCTTCGGAGCGATTCCATATCGACAGTCGCTATCGCTTAAGCGATAACGAAGTTCGTTTGGTAGACAAAGTCACATAGGTTTCGCTAACGCCTTCTCTATTCGTTTGTTCGATACACATTACATTTTACATAATATTGCTAAATAATTTTAAATTATTTTTTTCTTTTAGCCGTTTTTTAAATGCAGTTTTTTGAGCCTAAAGTAGCTGCATCACATTTCTAATATTTTAAATGCGAAAGTTTGTTGGTGTGTGTTTGTTTTTTACTCTTTCATGCTGAAACGGCTGAACGGATTTGGATTACATTTTATATAAAAGTAGCTTATACTTTGGAAGAAAACATAGGCTACTTTTTATCCGAACAACCGCGGGGTGCAGCTAGTTATAAATAATGCTTTATCGCGTCTTCTCAATGGTTTCCAATAAGTTCTCCACTGGCATTCACACATAAAGCGCACACTTACCTACACATTTTATTTTAAACAAAAAACTCAAAATAATTCACAACATACCGCTCAAAACAGTGTTAAATCGCCATTTTGTTTCGTTTTCTACAGGGTCTCGGCATTCGCTAGGGTTTCTATCGAGCGAATCGAAAACTAAGCGATAACGCTAGCCAAAAGTGCCACTTGTCTACGCATTTCTATGGAAGTTATTATTCGGCGATGTCGATTCGTTTCATGGAATCGAAAGATGTTGACATGACATGATGTGTTGTTGTCTAGCACGTTTCTATTCGTTAACGTAAGACCACGTGACATTGCGATAGCTTATGCCAATCCCAGACATTTGGGACTTTTCTATTAGCGTCATCGCTAATCGAATGTTACTTTGTCTAGGCCCGCTGATTAGAAACATCGATTAAATTAATTATATTACAATAAGTACCTATGTATTATCAAAAAAAAAAGTTAAGAAATTGTACAGTTCAAAATTTGAAAATATTCAAAATATTCTGTGCTCTCCGTTACAAAGTTATGTTGTTGAATTTTGATGAAGCGTCAAATGTGATCTATTTAATTGGCCCTACTATAATAAGGCTTATTATATTTCTACGGATAAAACTCATTTAACATGTGTTACATAGTAAATAGCGATAACATTTCCTCACAAAATGAGCACATTTCCACATTTAGCGGTTACGAATATCGAAGTACCAATCAGTGGCGAAGGGTGAAACTTCAGTAAAGGGAAGCCGAACCAAAAAAACCTTAGGTACCGTACCGTACATCGTACCGAAAGCAGTAGAAACAACCGAAACCACCTTCTCCATAGGTACTTAAAAGCACCATCGCGTAAAAATCGGCGGGTCAGTGTCGGCGATTTTGGCGCGCTATCACATTGTCACATTCAAACAAACAGAAAAAAAAACCTAACAATTACCGATCAAAACACGACCATAACCATACCCATATCAACATTAATTTATAGCAGAGAAATATACTAGATTTATAGTTTATAGATAGCTCGGAACTCACTTCTATCAACGTAAACAATACAATGAATAGGTATCATAAGCCGAATATCACCGAGTTATCCCGCGTGTGTGAGCGAGCACGAACGATACAAAAGTTCACGAGTGTGAGAGAGATAGCTAGGCTTCCACGCGAGACGCTGTGTTCGACATGCAAGACTTGTGAGACAGGACAGATCGCAGGCACCCGGCGCCCACCGGCTTGCCGCGCATAGTAACTAATACTTATTCTGTGAAATTGCTGTGGTACTCACTGATATGTATTCTGTGTGACACGGCTCGCATCGGATTGTGCGCAGTAATTATTACTTATTCTGTGACGAATGCGTAACTCGACGCGGAGCGGGTTACCGCGCAAGTAAGTAATATTTATTCTGTGACATTGCTAAGATAATAATTTAGAGGCGCCTCGGAGATTGTAGGTACTAGATAGTATGTCGGTTGTAGATACTTACAGACACATTTTCAAGAGGGAAGCCGATAGGAATCGGGTTATATGGACCCTTCGCCACTGGTCCTTACATAGAAAGACTTTGCGAAACTACAGGGTTCCGTAATTTAAAAAATAAACCTAAAAATACATAATAAAAAATGAACAGACCTCAAGTTCGGGGAGTGCAGCCTAGCACTCCAAACGGGAGACCTCCTCCTTTCGGGAGACCTCCTCCTTTCGGGAGAGCGTTTCTTTTCCTTTTTTTCCGGGGACTTCCGAACGGGGTAGGGCCGCTTCTCCGCTTTGGGCTCCTCGCGCTTGTTCAAGTCGGGCGGCGGCAAGTTCATGCGCCGATATATCTCCGACACTTGCATCTGTAACTCCTCTTCGTGGAGTTCTTTCATGCGCTTCGTCCAGAACACTATCCATTCGGGCTTGAAGTCGTGCTTGGCGGGGTCTTTCCCTTCTGGAATGGTAAACTAACATTTACAATCATAATTATGGGTTGCAAAATACTCCAACGCATGCTGTGGACGGCGGCATCGGAATAGCACCTCCGAGCGACTTACCCACTTGTATCTCCTTGTACCGTCGGTTCCAGAATTTCTTCCACTCCTCGGGGTAGAGGGGATGTTTCTCCGGGTTCTTCTCGTGGTAGGAGAGCATTTGAGCGGCAGCCTCCATCGCTGCCACCCGCTTTTCCTCGGCAAGCTTCACCTTGTATGGCTCGCGACTTTTGGGCGGCGGCTGTTATCCAAACAAGTAAGAGCATAGGGTTTTGACTTTGTAGATAGATGGTAGAGGCCAACCAAAGCCTATCCACCCCTTACGAGTTTGTCTAACCTAACTGATGTTGGTTATATATCCGCTTAAATACATATGTAAATAAGTACTAAAAGTAGATGTAATCTATCAAAAAATGTTTTATTAAAATTTCTTGATGAAGCTACAGAAAGTTTCACAAGTTTAAGTTTCTCATAAGTACATAGACTTTAAGAATAAACTAGTACTATCATTATTTTGTGAATACTGAATAATGTAACATAACGTATTAATGACGTTTGCCATAAAAAAAAATGTTTTTTAATAAATAAAATAAATTTTATCAATAAACGCACCTTATCTTCCTTTTCCCTGACTTCCCTGGTGTACTTGGACCTGAAAGCCTCGATCTCACGCCGCTGCTCCGCATATATCTCAGAATGTCGGTCCGGCCGTGGCTCCTGACGGTCTCTGGAATAACAGCCGTGTTAGGTTTTTTTAACTTGGATCGTCGGCCAACCAGAAGTAACAGTAATAACAGACTAACATTGAGCTAATATCTAAAGAGTCCCAATCTCCAACTGAAAACAGTCAAAAAACGTCCGGATGTCAATGTACCCACAGAAAAGCGAAAGCCCTACGTCTTAGGTAGAACGGCTGTCAAAACAATGTTGTATAGCAATTGTATGGAAAACCGCTGTCGCCAGTTTCACAATTAACTGTATAGAAACTACGACGAAAAATAGCCAATCATTAGTCGCGCATTTGAAGTAAAACGCTCTAAATGTCATTTCGCAACAGATTAAAATTGATCTAATTACGATGCAATGTGGTTTGATTTCCTACGCGTCTATTTAAATTGTCTTTTTAGTATTCTCAGTTTAAAAACATGTATATTGGTAGAATTGTCATCAAGCGCATTTGCACTTATTGCCGGCTAGCGCGGCCCGTCACATTTCCGTTTTATTCACTTCTCTCTTCAGTGATTGTACCTATACGACTATACGTGCATTATGTGTTTTTTTCTACAAATAAAATATTGTCTATTGTCTATTGTCTATATAGTTTACAATTGTTCGAATTTAGACGTTATGTCGCTTGTAGTTCAATGTATGCTTGAGCGCTTGTGTCTTATCGTAGTTCAGGTCGTTCAAAAAGTCAGCGCACTGCATAGCGTGGCCGAGTTTTGGCGCGGACATTTAATTTGCATATTTGTGACTCTATATACTAGCTCAATGCAGACTAAGCATTTTATTGGGCCTATCTATCTAGATGGCGCCAGGAGCGATCCTTTTTAAACGGTTTTATTTAGCTTGCCCTGTTTGTTGTCGTTTTGGGTCAAATTTAGTTATTGAAATTTTACCCCCTTCCTGTTGACAGATTGATTTTGTACACTGAAAGAAGTATCGTATAGTTTAGTTCTGATGAAAAATCCGTTTAACTTAAAAATGTTTAAGTGTCACCATTTTATTTGATTATTATACTCAAAGACGACGAGTATCCTATGCGAGTCTCGGAGACTAGTCGCCACCAAGTCGTTGTGATAGTGACTCGCACACTAGGACACGGAGGATACCCCGAGGATAGTGCAGTGTGCGACTAGTCTTCTCCGTCGGTAACACAATGTGCGAAGGGCCGAACAAAATAAAATAGTCGACCGTGAGCGCGTATGAGCTCGGCCATATCTCCAACTTTGCGTCGAAACGGTACGGCGACGACGGCCACGTATCGATAGTAGAAGATAGATAAACGATTTTTTATTTACACTAAAAATCATAACTAAATAGCGCAACAACTAGAGTAACACGTGAATAATTGAATAGGTACCTGTTATAGGCCCTCTGAGCTGAAGAGACCGGTCTACCGGGGATCCCGGGCCGCTTCATCTCGTCCTCACTGATGTCCGACAGCGACTCCATCGACACGCGCCGCTCCCTGCGGCCCGGGCGCTGCAAAAATCATATTCGTTACATCACACATCATCATCATCATAATCATCAGCCCGGATACCGGTGCTGAACAAAGGCCTTCCCCTTACACTAGACACTCGTAGTCACGGCGTGATAGAGAAATCTCAGCAATTACATGTATCGACAGTACACTTGAAACCGCTGCAAAGACTCCAGAACCACCCAGGTTTCAATGGAGTTAAAGGTCTTCGCATCATCATAAGCCAGGAGACGTCTGGTACTGAACAAAGGCCTTCCCTTAGACCACTACTGTGCGACAACCAGCCATTTGCATCTACCACCGGTTGCCCGCGACTTTCACAATATCGTCGGTCCACCTAGTGGGAGGCCTACCTACGCCTTCCGGTTCGTGGTCGCCACTCCAGAACCTTTCTTCCCCAACGGGTCAGTTCCTTGCACGATGTGTCCTGCCCACTGCCACGTCAACTTGCAAGCCCTGAGAGCTAAGCCAAATAACCAAAGTCACCGCTTTGGTTATTTGGCGAATATCCTCGTTTAGTTATATCACACATTACGTTTATACTACCAAAAAAAAACTTACTGAAAAATGTAGAAAAAAAAAACAGTTATATAAGTTTTGCTTAGAAGGACCGACCGTTTTTTGCGACGTAGTATAGTGCGATTCAAACTTAATAGCGGCTGTGAAGTGCGCTGCAACCGAGACTTTGCGATTGTACGCACACCGCACGCCTCATTATTGCCTCACTTCACGGCCGCCATTAAGTTTGAATCAGTTTCAGTCTGTAGCAACTTGAAGTTTGGTTTTCATAACTGTATGCCATAATTTTGTGTGCATCATTATATCTGTCGCGACACCACAACCATTTGTATATTTCTTTCTCTGTCTACGAGTTGAAAATATGTTTTCTTTTAATAATTTATTTGTGACAATATTACACTTGTGAAGGTAAAACTACTCACCGCATTATTGTGTGGTCTCGACGGAGCAGCCACTTTAGGAGGAGACGGGTCTTTTTTCCTGGTGACAGAAAAAGATAATATATTAATTTTTATTTTATTTTGGTTTTCAATACCAGATATTGAAGCGAAAGTAGTGTAGCTCAACAATATATTCTCCTAACCTAAGGTATCACTTAAACTAAGCAACAGGTGATCCAGTCAATTTCCAGAAAAGTAGTCGAGAGTAGCATTAACATCGAACCGCTAGTGTGCGACGGATGACAAGGCCATTTATCGGTTCCGGTTATTCGTCCTACATCAGCAACGGTCAAGAGATGTCAGTCCTTCTTGTGGCGGAACCTTGCTACGATGCTGATCTCCGCCTATACTTTACGTATTTTTTGTAACATACTCAATGAAAGACGGTTTTTGTGAGAAACTCATTGAAATTTGACGTGTAACATGTTGAATTGCATGAACGTATACAGGCCCTGGGTATGTCCTAAAACAGCATCCAAAACCACCGGAGGACGGGCAGCAGCGTCTTCTCGGTTAACGGTGGTAACACTGCGATCCCCAAGCCGCCTGCCAAGCGTGGGGATTATGGCAACCCTTCCCTATTAAGGGGGAGGCCTTCGTCGTGCAGTGGACGTCTTCTGGCTGATGAGAATGACTGAGAATACAGGCCCGGTAAACGCTCACGCGCATTAATACAACCCTGTATTATAGGGTTAAGCGGAACGGCAGTACAAAGCTAAAAGTAGATCAACGTATCATCATAAGACACTGATGATGCATTATTTTTTTTAAATTTGGAAGTTTTTTTTCTTCAGCGTTATCTCTATAGAAAAATTTGTTCACAATAATTATGAATACAGTGACCTTTCGGCATAAATCCGTAGCCAAATAAAATACCAATTGATTGGCGCTTAGTTTTCATTATAGATACAAGTTTAGAAGTTTGCCTTTGTGATAAGCTGCACCCGTCCTATGTGAAAACTATAGCTATGCCCGCTAATTGGAATTCTATTGCAACATAAATAGAAATCCAATTAGCGGGAACCTTCGATCCAAGATATATAGGTTTTTTTTTCTTCGGATTTCTTCCAAAGCGCGTTAGTGCAACAGTTTTGCCACGTTCGGTTGCCGTTCGGGTCGTGAGTTAGTGACTAACAGTCACTTACTTCGCATTTTTAGCCTTATCCTCTTAGCTTAGAGTTGCTATTTATTGTGTAGCAAAATACCACTATTGCATCTGCGATGTGCGATTATCTTTTTCTTGGATCGACGACCGGCATAGACCAATAAGGACGCCAAAATAGACATTACTTACTTGACTACAGGTGAGACATTCTTCTGACTGACGTTATCATCACGTTCTCCAACTGTAAAAAAAAGTTAATCAATTACTTATAAAGAGATGGTTCAGGCAGGTATACCAAATATTATTTATTAAGATACTACACCTGTATAGTATGTTGTAGTACCTTAATAAATAATATCGGTAGCGAACCGAAATTACCAATAATAGTAGATTGATTACCAAGGGAGCAAACAACTATTTCTAAGGCAAGTTTGAGGATCCTATTCTTAATGCCTCCGGCACTTTGACGTCTTCAGAAAAACGAGTCTTTGCCAATATGCGGTTCCGATTGGAGGAGTGTTACCGCCAAAGGGGCATCATTTAAGTGGAATATTTTTTTTATCACATCTATTCATAAAGACCTACTTTGTTCCTCGCAAACAGGGCAGAAATGAGCTCTTTTCCGCCCTAGAGAGGAAAAGAAGTTTTCCTCCCTCCGGGCGGTGATTTGAATTTAGAATGTGTATATTGTTAGTAAAAGTTCCAATCACCAAAGATATCAACCACGGACATTGTATGAACAAGTTACAGGCTGTTTGAAAAAGGAAGACGCGCGAAAAAATTTAAAATTAAGTTTGTGAAAAAAACAAAAACGCGTGAAATGCATTCCGCCTTCGTTCGTAATTGTTTACTCATATTCGGATTGTGTATGACTGATGTATCTTCCTCACTAAAAAGTGAGAAGTGAGTAGTGAGAATGAAATAAACGTAGGTACTATTCTTATACATAAGCTGCACTTACTTATTTTCTCATAGAGCAGTGTCCACGTCGGGACCAACACTATTTTTAAGCTCGAGTAGTTGTTTCCTCCCTTGGTAAAAAATCTAGTATTAAATCCGCTTGATTACAGATTAAATATTGAATAAAATAAAATATAACACAGATTTTTTCCTATTTTTTAAAGTAAAAAATCTGCCCCTGTACACCATATACGTGGGGATATAAAGAAAAGTGAACCTACCTTTGGCAATGCTTTCGATCAAACCAGCATCGACCACCTCTTCGAATGTGGTACCAGACTTTTCAGAGAAATGATGCCCCTTGAACATCCACTGCATTATCTGGTCCCTGTGAAAAGATCATTCTAATCAATGCTGACGTAACAAACGTAACAACACATGGCGAAAGGAAGGCGCAGCGCGTCTTTAGAGTTACGTTTTTATCTCGACGAAATATTTACTCGGTACGCTAGGATACAACTTATTATTTGAAAACCAACCCACAAACTTAGCGGACTATTTATACCTATGCATTACAGAGGCCTTATGGCGCCGTATAAACTCAGACACAAAAGAACGATAAGTTTTACGATAGCGATATAATTTAGTTCCAGTTTTAGGTTTACTATTCCGACGTGTAATACTGACTTTTCCTTCTCAAACAAGTCCTTGTCAATGTTGACGGGCCTGAGTCGTCCGAACTTGTCTGCGATGCGCTGCGTGAGCCGCTGCAGGATGAGGTTGACGCCCTCGCGGTACTTGGTCGTGTTCTTGTACGCGCTCAGGCGTTGGCTCGCCTTCGGGAAGTGACGGAGCTGTGCATAAAATCATTATTTTTAAAAATGTAACTTTGACAGCGACAAAGCCATGGATATCATCAAAAGCTTAATATTTTCCACCGTCATTACTATATTTGTGGAATAACTAGCTGCGCTCCGCGGTTTCACCCGCGTGGTGATAATGATGATGGTAAAAAGTAGCCTATATTTCGGGAAATAAGCTATCTCCATTCAGAGTTACATCCAAATCCATTCAGCCGTTTTGGCGTGAAGAGGTAATGAACACACACATAACATAAGTGTAATTTCCAGTTAATAAAAATCAACTGCTCAACTATTTGAGCAATCTGGTTGAGCTGTGGAGAAGAAGCGGAAAAATACTAATATTGAAACTGGCAAAATGCACAAAGAGTGATGCCAAAAACGAAGATGAAAAAAATCCAATGTAAAGGACTTACAATGTAGTTGTACCGGTGCCAGAAGCAGGTGAGGTGGTTGATGATGGTGCGCGGGTGCCCCTGCTTGGTGCACAGCGTGCACAGGTAGCTCGGCTCGTAGTGCGGCATGTCGGGCGGGTGCTCCACCAGGTACTCCACGCCCACCAGCGGAACCCTACACACACACACATTTTCATTAAAACACTTGTAACAGTACACTAGTAATTTTGTTTCCTAATTAGATATAGACAATGAAACACAACTTCGTCATCAGCCAGCATTGCAAAGCCACAGAAATAACGAGAAGCGCTACCGGATTGCAAGAGGCACCTTTATCGCCAATCATGTCACCGCAACAGCTTGACTGCTTTTCACCATCATGTACAACTACATCTCATCCACTGGTGCTACTATGGCAGCGGGAGCCTCCCTCCGGTATTTCAGCGAGCGGGGTTGGCTCTGGTAGACGCTGGCGGGGGAAATGCAAAATACATCTCAAGCGGGACGTAAATGCAGGACTTACAGCCGCAAATTGAATAAGAATTATCAGCCAGAAGACGGTCACTGCTGGACGAAGGCCTCTCCATTAACCGGGGTTGCCACAATCCCCACGTTTGGCAGACGGCTCGAGGATCGCAAAATGCTCACCACCGTTAACCGAGAGGACTCTGCTGCCCGTCCTTCAGTGGTTCTAGATGCAGTGTTAAGACATACCCAGCTCCGTATGCATAACTTACAGCTTTTAAAATGGTTTTCTTTTTACTCATTTATGTCATAATCTGTTTCCACTGATTTGTCTAACCATATTAATGTTGACTGATAAATTCATATGCATTGCAGTTACTACAACTAGGGGAACTAGTCAAGCTGAACAGCTTGACTTGTAGTGGATACGGCAAATTTGCTAACCTCTGTTTGTGGTCTGACCTCATTTATCATCGAGCATGGAAAAAGCTTGCGGAGCACACAAACAAACGGAAATTTGAGTTTTTGCGGGAACACGGAAAAGTCATGTCGCTGCATTCTATTCTTTTCTTAAACTAGTGATTTATCGCGAATTAATTATTTAAAATGGTGGTGTTTTATTTATTGAGTGTTGAATTACATGCACGAGCGTGGACAAGCGATATAATATGGTGAAATATTTATTTTTATATTGTATTCAAAACTCCGTAAAAGCTCATAGTAAAGTCGCCACGACTTATACTAATTTTGTGTGACTATCTGTGATTTCGTGACATAGTTGACTTGATAATACTACATAAACTTGGACATACATATACTTGATCATTGGGATGACGCAATCTGAGTTATGAAATTCTGCACTTGCAGTAGCTAGCAGTGATTATAAACTACATTTTTTTTTACGAGTGGATTTCAGACGATCTGTCAACAGGGTTTATAGTCTTTGGTTTATTTAGTCACCAAAATAAATGGGTGACTCTTCACACACTGTTGACATCGTCTGTAACGTAAAGATATATTGAATCTTACTTGAGGTTGTCGAGCACGTCCTGGATGTGGCAGGTGGCTTCCCGATACCTGTTGTACTTGAGATCGAAAGCGGACGACTCCTTCGTGTGGATCTCCACTGCCGTCGCCATCTTCTGCAGCACCTTCTCCGTGGCCGTCGATACTGATACACGACAAGACACACTTAAAGATCTCACCACAGAATATAAAATAGTACTAGCACAGTACATACAGAAGACCCACTCTCTAGAAAAATCGTCTAGACGATTAGAGACAGTTGAACCATACCTACAATCTTGTGATATTCAGTGCAAGCTTATTTGTACTGTTTCTACACAGGAAGATTCCCAAGTCGCCTGCCAAGCGTGAGGATTATGGCAACCCCTCCCTTTTAAGGGAGAGGTCTTCGTCCAGTAGTGGACGTCTTCCGGCTGTTGATGTGTATACAGGACAGTGTAGATATTCCAATGTAGTTGCCGAGACGCACGCGAAGCCGGCGGGAGCCACGTGAGCCAAGCGCTACAGATAGAAAATCGACACACTGTCTAATACAAATAAAGTACAAATTAACTTGCACTGAATATGACATTGTTGTAGTTTTACGTATATCTACGTTTACGCGTTTTCTTGAGTGTGAACCTGCCCTGATCTTACAAACGATGTGGACATTGACAACGAATTATTCACGTCATATGGCTTAAACTTGTTACGAGAGGACCTACCGCAATAATCCACCATGCAACTGCCCTACACAGATGCGGGCTGCGATCGTGGACGCAGTGGAGACTAGCAGATAATCATGGACAACGATTACTCAATAATAATTGTCGCTTGCTGGAGCCGCCACCGCAGATAGCATCTGTATAAGATAGTTCTTGCCAATGAAATTGATGTCGACTTATTTAATACTTCTGCATTTAAGTTGATGCAGCACATAATAGAAAAATATTTTATGTAATCTAAGTATGTTCCAATTTACTCTCTTTTTTATTTTTTCTTTAGCAAACTTAAGCTTTTTATCTTAGCAAACTTCTTATTACTGTTTATTTCCTGTCTATTGTAAATTTATTGTTTAGACTGTTTATTTATGTGCGAATCCGTCTTTTTACAGTGTTACTTATCTATTCTTCCTGTTATCTCTGAGTTTTTTTATTGGCCTTCTATTCTTATTTATCCTTTACTAATTATGTACCTAGCTGTAAATTTTACTACGAAAATAAAATAAATTGCCCTTAAGCACAGCGCAGCGCTATTTTAGTGTAGCTTAGTAACGAGTACTATGAGTTTCGTCATATCTGTCACGGTCAGATTACATGTCTGTAATGTCCAGCAATGTCAGTATAGAATACAGACAAAAAATGGTGTTGCTTTTTTTACATACAGGATAATTGAGCGAAAATATGCGATGTTATGATGGCTAGATGCAACACACACACACACATAAGCCGAAGACGTCCACTGCTAGACGAAAGCCCACAACAACACACACTGATGTAACATACATTTTACGAGATATTTGGAGTTAGTAATTTTTATGAGCTTGCGAGAGAATTTTGGGCGGAATACGAGCCTTAAGATAAAAGTTAACTGCATAAACATTAACAAAATATTCCCACCTGGTCCCGACTTCTGGTTCTGGTTGAAAGGATGATCATCGAAAATGCTCACAGGCCATGTTGTTTTCATCGATAACTTGATCTTGTGCTTCTTCCCCGATATATGCGTCTAAAAATAAACAAGTCACATTACATACTGCAAAGGCCAATCCAATTTAATCCGGACCGAGCCGATACTTGGAATAAAAAGTAAGTTCGTATAGGCTGAGTGGCCAGCCCTAGTGTCAGAGTTAATGTGCCGCCCGAAGGCCTCTGACATGGCTGACGGTTGTTGTTATAGAAACTAGAACAAACAACCGGGACCAACAATTTAACGTGTCGTCCGACCCACTCACTCTCGTAGTAGCGCTCAGAAATAAATGCCACTCACGGTCACCCATCCGAAGACTGACCGGACCGTCCGTTGCTTAACATCGGTGATCGTTTAGAATCACCTAGACAAGCTACGCCATGGTAAAATGAACTGGAGGTAGAAGGGTAGCGCCTTTTAATGGGTACCGGACTACCGGTGGTCAAGAAACAATTTCAGTGGTCGCGCCAGCAAAGTTTGTTTAAATACGGCTAGTATTATATATTGCATATCAAGCACAGCAAGTATAGAGAGCTTTGCAATTGATCTTCATTTTCAAGATCTTTTTCTTATGCAACGGAATGACAAGACTATCGAGATGTTTGCCTAGTGTAAATCACGCCTGCCCATAACAGTACCACTGCCAGAATAGTGAACTTGCGAACAAAATCCTCCGCCGCACTGCATTGCGCTCGTCAACCTGAGATATCAGATGTCAAATCATCATCATCATCATCAGCCCGGAGACGTCCACTGCTGAACGAAGGCCTCCCCTTCAAATCTCTTCATGTCCAGTGAATTCTCAGGTCACATTGCACTTCATCCTGAAACACAGTAATGCTTAAAATCTACTGCTTTGTCACAAACAAACGATGTGGGCCAAACTGCACTCCTAGTGCTCCTGTGGTATGACGCGTTGTAGTAATATCACAGTAATATGCTAACGTGGATCCAATAACACGTTATACTATTTTGATGATCTGAGTGACACCTTGATACCTTCGATACCTTTGTAAGTCACAGTTGTTCATCCTATAATAACAAATGTAAAGGCTCCCGGGTGGCAATTAACTTTTGCATTATACAGCGCTGATCAGCAGTCTATAATCTTTATTCAAACATATTTTTTCACCTTATGCTCAAGTAGCATAAGTTTGTTAAGGGTGTTTGTTGCCATTTATTAAATTAGTATAATGCTTACCTGCAGAATGCTCTCGCCGCTGCAGACGGAGCCGCACGGATAGCACAGATAGATCCACTTCCCAGAAATGTCGCGCCCGCGCCGCTCCACCATGCTTCGCGTCTCGCCATTTTCTAGACGGATCTTCAAGCTGTTCAGATGATCTTGGAACTCTTGCTCCGCCTGACAAACGAGAAAAATATTACAACATGCCCCTGATGCCTGATGATGATTTTTTTAAACGACGAAGCAGGAGAGAAAACTTCTTTGGTCACATTTTTGTACAGGTTTAAGGTTTATATTAGATAGGTGTCCCGCTATACCGGCGAATAAGAAATGTACAGACATACAGTAAGAAATACATATTCTTTTTTTACTCATCAGCAGCGATCGGAATCCGCCTTATTCACGGTTTAAAAAGTAAGTTACAACAATAAAACTCGTAAAAAATTACAAAGCAAAAATCACATAATATAACCTAGCTTATAATTTCCGGGATAGCTTCAAACCAATAAAACATTACATCGCAATTTTTTTACTTTATTTATTAGATGTTTTGTCATAATGTTTAAGTTTTTTTACTCATACTTACCGTTGTCCGCCACTGAAACATGCCACACAAAATAAAAGTTTGTGTGACACAAATATGGATATTTTTATATATTTTATGATATTTTTTTAACTTCAGACTGTCATATCTCACTTAGTGTAGCGAATAGTAATGAATTAGTAACATTGACAGGTAGCTCGTTTAAAACGTTTCTAGAGATGATAAAATAGCATAGCACATATTTAGCAAGTAAATATGTGCAAATGGATTACCTGACACTCTACCTAGAATAGGCTAGATGACTGGTTTTTTTTATTGTCCTACTAAAATGTGGCCCATAAATATAGCTGATTAATGAAAAGAAAATTAAAATCTGATCAAAAATAAGCAACTATAAGTATTTAAATATCATGCTAGACAGAGAGGCGAAGCAGCAAATCGTGACGTCACTTCTCAGTACGCCATATTATTTCTAATCTGGCAAGTAAGGCGTGACGTCATTTTTTGTTTTGTGGGAAAGGGACGGAGTTGGCACTACCAAAAACTTTAAACGCTTATATATTAGAACATTAATAACCGATTTAAATTATTTTTTCGATAAACATACTATATTTACTTAAAATTCTTCATCAAAGCTATTGGTTTCAACGATTTAAACATCAGTCATCTACCCTATTATATGAAAAAAAAAAAAAATGCTCTAGAGGTATTTATTATATAGGAAGAAAATAGGGGAATACGTTTGTATGGAGAATCGCTCACCAGATTCCCTCTTAATTTCTCACATGGCCACGGATCCATGAACATTGAACATACCATGAAGTGTAACGAAACAAATTGAATCTTTTCCCGTTTTTGATAACCTATATACTTGACTCGTAGTAAATTATATTTTATATAATAATTACTATTCAACTGGATTCTATCCAATTTTGCTATTAGTGAAAACTTTTTTGGCTTATTTGTTTATATAGTCTGTAGGCAAATGTTGAAAAAGTCGTCTCCTTCTCGGTTTTCGTAGCCATCACTTCTATATACTTACAACCGGTATGGATGTGTTCCTTGTTGTCTCCACAACACGTAATGGTCAGTTGTAATTCGCGAAAATGGGGCCAGTGGTAGTTATGACGTCACAAAAATGGCGACAAAAAATGCAGATTTTTTACGATTTCTCGAGTTTTATTTCACCAAATGGGGCGTGTGGGGTGTCATTTGAAAGGTTTTTTAATGTGCAAAAATTGATTTTCTATAAGTTATAGCGTCAGTGTAGTAGTTATAAATATATTCGAAGAAAACTGTTTTTCTGACCCTATACTTTTACATATTTATCAATTTAACTCAATAATGTGCAACTGTAGCAATATTAATTTTACACTATGAAAGATAGCACATTTCATTAGCTTTTCAAAACTGTAATCCGAATTGCCATAAAATAATAATCAAAGAAGCTATGCCCGATTCTATAATGCGAGGACCACGCTACGCTCGACTGCCGCTTCTACTGTTGACATAGTCAATTTGGTTTTGGAAGGTACTTATGGGTGTCATTTGAAAGCTTATTTCGTGTACGACAACTGCTTGCAAGACATCTATTATGTAAGTGTAGTAGTTATAAAAATATATAAATAAAAATGTTTTTTTACCTTATAACTTTGCATATTTACCAGTTTAACTCAATAATGAGCAACTGTGATAATATAAAAGTTATATCATAAAATATAGTGCATTTCATTAGCTTTTTAAAAATGTAATCCATATTACCATTTGATAATAAATAAAAAAGTTATGGACCTATTTCATAAAGGGAGTGTTGATGGCTCGTGAACATAATTTCTCCTACAAACACGACTCACCATTGCGGGCAGGGGGCGAGGTAACGTTCTATGCTTACGATTGGCCAATCACTGGGTTGACGCAATCTGAGTAATGAATTTCAATGAAATTCTGTCATACTCGCAGTGGCAAATTTTCGTATGAGGGGAAGTCGGATGATCAGTCAACAGGGTTTATAGTCTTTGTAGGTAGTACCAAATATATACAAATGTGGCGGCGCGTCCAGCGCTGCGTCATCGTGCGCGCCAGCCTGCGGCGCGGCGCGCTGCGAACTAAACCGCAGAGCGCGCCACTGTTTATTTATATGGAGACTGGGCGCGCCCAGCGTTGCGTCATACGTGCGCGCCGGCCGGCGACGCAGTGCGAACTGCGGCCGCGCGCCGCGCCACTGTTTATTTATAGTTACTGCATCTTCAGCAGACGTAGCATAGTTAAAATAGTATAAATATAAGACGATACGACAATAAAATAAGCATCATTGGAAACAGTTGTTTATTCTATCACCGGCAGCCGACCTGACAACATACCTCCAGCACTTCCGAGCGACTCAGTGGGGAGCCTCAATCCCACAAGTGGTGACCTGCCGACTATTTAAAGAAGAACATAATCGAAAATGTTGCAAGACGATTTGTCGCAAGTGAAGAGCGAGTTATCTTCAGTTTCGCTCCAAGCGCGAATACCGCCTTTTTGGAGGGAGAATCCACGACTGTGGTTCGCGCAATTCGAGGCCGTTGTCGCGGCGCAGAAGGTCGGCGATGAACAGAAGTACAATCTCGTCATACCCGCACTGCAGCGTTCAGACATCGAGCAAGTGAGCGACATTATATTGAAGCCGCCGACTACGGGACGATTCGAAGCACTGAAAGAGCGACTGATAACCGTATACCAGGAGTCAGAGCATAGACAGCTTCAGAAGTTACTCAGTGGCCTAGAACTCGGTGATCAGAAGCCCACACAACTACTCCGGCGGATGCGAGACCTCGGCAACCACAAGTTCCCGGATGACGCACTCAAGGTCATGTGGATGAACCAGATGCCCGCACAGATACGCGCCGTACTATCGGTCAATGCGGAATCCTCACTCGACGGGTTGGCGGCCATGGCGGACAAGATGATAGAACACACGGGTCATACGTCAATCGCTGCCGTGACCACTAATCCATCTAGTTCCGGTTTAGAAAACACGCAGTTCGAGCTCCTCGCAAAACAAATAGAAAAGCTATCGTTCGAGATCGCGGAGTTGCGAACAAACCAGCGAGTGGGCGCACGTGCGCGCTATCGCTCGCGTTCCCGTACACCAGCTGACAACAGACGCAGGCCTGGGGATGCAGATTGGCAATGCCGATATCACTTTCGGTACGGGAATAACGCTCGACGGTGTGAGTCACCGTGTGCAAAATCGAAGAAGCCGGAAAACTAACGCCGACATCGACTGTGGCGGCAGTCGATGTCCCAGATATAAGCCACCGCTTATGCGTCATCGATTTGAACACACGGGAACGATTTCTTGTCGACACAGGCGCAGATATATCAGTTCTAGCGGCGCGAAACAGAAACAAAGAACATGAAAACTCAACGGAATATCAACTGTACGCGGCAAACAACACCCCTATACGTACCTACGGAGAGCGAACATTAGCGCTCAACCTAGGGCTACGGCGTAGTTTCCGCTGGACTTTCGTCGTTGCAGACGTGAAGACCTCGATCCTGGGTGCTGATTTCCTGAGAAGCCACAAACTGATTATCGACCTACACCGCCGCAAGTTACTCGATCAAGTAACTGACATCAACGTAGATGCAATCAAGATAAACAATCACGATCCAGCCGTCTATATGGTCAATCGTGATCACACCTACCGCGACCTCTTGATGAAGTATCCAGACGTACTCCGACCCATGTCACTGAAGACTCCTTCGAAGCACAGCGTGACACACCACATTGAGACGACGGGGCCGCCTCTGTACGCCAGGCCACGCCCACTACCGCCCGATAAGTACAAAGCAGCAAAACTTGAATTCGAGAAGATGATCGACATGGGTATATGCCGGCCGTCGAAGAGTTCCTGGGCTAGTCCACTGCACGTAGTCACCAAGAAAGACGGCTCACTACGTGTGTGCGGGGACTACCGAAGACTGAACGCCGTAACTGTCCCAGACCGCTACCCGATTCCGCGCATACAAGATTTTACGTACCAGCTGCATGGAAAAAAAATATTTTCAAAACTTGACATCAAGACGGCCTACTTCTGGATTCCGAATAGGCCAGAAGACGCAGAGAAGACAGCCATCATCACCCCGTTTGGCTTGTTCGAGTTTTCGTGCATGACATTTGGGCTGCGCAACTCAGGACAAACGTTTCAGCGTTTCATGCACGAAATACTGCGAGGGCTAGATGACCACGTTTTCTGTTTCGTGGACGACATCCTCATTCACTCAGAAAGCCCAGAACTTAATAGAAGACACGTGGAAGAAGTTCTCAAGCGCCTGAACAAATTCGGCATTTCCCTGAACATCGACAAATGCGAATTTGGAAAGGACAAAATACAGTTCCTGGGCTACCAAGTCACGTCTGAAGGAATCAAGCCCACAGAAGATCGCATCCACGCTATTGCGAAGTACCCGAAACCACAGACAGTACAAGAGTTGAGAAGATTTTTGGGCATGGTCAACTTTTACCGTGACTGCCTACCGCACCAATCCGAACACCAGCACGAGCTGAACAAGTACCTGCACAATAGCAAGAAAAACGACAAGACGCTAATACAGTGGACGCCAGAAGCAGAGAAAGCATTCGATAAGTGCCGTCAAAGCATTATCGACGCTACCACACTCACGCATCCAGTGCCGAACGCTCCTCTGTGCCTGCTGACTGACGCTAGCGATGACAGCCTTGGCGGAGTACTCCAGCAGAAAGTTGGCAACATCTGGAAGCCACTCGCGTTCTTTTCGAAGTCATTGAGCGACACTCAGCGAAGATACAGCGTGTACGATCGCGAACTACTTGCAATGTACACCGCTGTGAGACACTTGCGACGGCTTATAGAAGGCAACGACATAACTATCTATACAGACCACAAGCCACTGTCGTACGCACTAACGAAGCCACCTACTAGTAGCGACACACCGCGGCGAGAGCGACAACTACACTTCGTCAGCCAGTTTTGTTCGAATATCAAGTACATCGACGGGGCAAGAAATCAAGCCGCAGACGCAATGAGCCGACTACCGAAGATCGACGAAATCGAATTTTCATCAACCATCGATTTCGAAAAGCTGGCTGAAGATCAATGCGCGGATGAAGAATTGAAAAAAATGAACGAAAACCGCAACCTGAGATTCGCTAGTATAAACTTATCAGGCGTTACGAAGGCGATTACCTGCGAGACATCCACCGGCCAAATGCGGCCATACCTACCAACCGCTTATCGTTACGCAGCATTCAAAGCGCAACACGATATCAGCCACCCGGGAGTACGGACCACGCGCAAAATGATGACGTCAAAATACTTTTGGCCCGCCATTAACAAAGACGTCGGAGCCTGGGCTAAAGCATGCATCGGGTGCCAACGTGCTAAGGTACATCGGCACGTGACCAGTCCCTACGGCGAGTTCCCGGAGTCAAGCAGATGGGAACAGATTCACCTGGACATAGTCGGGCCTCTGCCATTATCGAACGAGTTCCGGTACCTCGTAACCATGATCGACCGCTGCACGAGATGGCCCGAAGCGATTCCAGTTCGAGATATAACCGCAGAAACCGTCGCTAAAGCCGTGTACGAGGGCTGGATTGCGAGATTTGGATGCCCACTGCGCGTGACCACGGATCGAGGATCTCAGTTCCTGTCATCCTTATTCGACGCCCTGATGAAGAAGTTTGGGGTCGCGCACATCAAAACCACGGCCTATCACCCAATTTCCAATGGTAGGATCGAGAGATGGCACCGTACGATCAAGGCCGCACTCATGGCAAGAGGCGCAAGCACACGATGGAGCGACGAACTTCCCACCGTACTGCTCGGCCTGCGAGCCGCCCTCTGCGCGGACACGAAACTGAGCCCAGCCCTGATGACCTACGGATCGACGCTGCGAGTACCGTCTGATTTTTTCGTACCGACTAAGTCGAAAATTGAAGACGCTGAGTTCGTGCGCCGCCTCACAGAAACCATGGCGTCACTAGCACCGACCAAGAGAAAACCTACGTGTGCACAACCCTTCGTGTACAAGGACCTAGCCACATGCAGTCACGTATTCGTACGAAACAACACCGTGAGAGGCGCGCTAAAACCGCCTTACGACGGCCCGTACCAAGTAATATCGAGAAGCGCCAAGTATTACAAGCTACAGCTAGCGCTACGTACGTCGAATGTATCGATCGACCGGTTAAAGCCTGCCTACATACTCAGTGAAGACACGGAGCGAAGAGAACCCGAGCGCACTACAACCGCGCTCACATCGCAGGCGCAGCGAGACCAGCCTGCACCGAGCACAGCACCGCCGCCAGCATACCAACCTGGGTCAGCGAAGCCCTACGTGACAAGATCTGGACGCGTCGTCAAAAAGAGCGTACGCTTCGCTTGAAGGGGGGTCATGTGGCGGCGCGTCCAGCGCTGCGTCATCGTGCGCGCCGGCCTGCGGCGCGGCGCGCTGCGAACTAAACCGCAGAGCGCGCCACTGTTTATTTATATGGAGACTGGGCGCGCCCAGCGTTGCGTCATACGTGCGCGCCGGCCGGCGACGCAGTGCGAACTGCGGCCGCGCGCCGCGCCACTGTTTATTTATAGTTACTGCATCTTCAGCAGACGTAGCATAGTTAAAATAGTATAAATATAAGACGATACGACAATAAAATAAGCATCATTGGAAACAGTTGTTTATTCTATCACCGGCAGCCGACCTGACAACATACCTCCAGCACTTCCGAGCGACTCAGTGGGGAGCCTCAATCCCACACAAATATAGTAGACCAAATGTTTGCATACATATTTTCTGATAATCCTTGATTTAGTTGCTGACCAGGTATTGCTGGCGGGTATTTTTTACGGCCGACATAAACTTATTAGCAGATTTTTTTATGCTGACCCAACAGATAAAATAAATATCATTTATTTGTCAAAAAAATATAAAAAGTATTCTATCAGTTACTATGGTAACCAGATAGCTTTGCTTAGTTTGAGGCTAGATGGCGCTGTATGATAATATTATGTCCACCCATATGTAATTATTCATATAATTCCGTGTTGCCTTACATTATGGTGCCTCAGGTAGGGTTTTATTAAGCGCTTATTTTGTAAATATCACTGGGATTTAATAACCAAGACATTTAATTGAAAAAAAAAAACACGTCTGCCCTGCCATAAAATAAAATCAATCAATTCAAGCCGCGACAAAGATATATTTTCTACAAAATTATAGCCAGTGTCACTCAGGATGATTCTAACAATACCCCATACTTCCAAATCTGTTCAGACATTTAGAAGTTATGGAAGAAACGAGAAACTCACATACATACATGAACCTTGAAACATTAACTCAACATTACACTACGTTTTTTGGGCAGGCGTGTAAAAAAATTTAGTGTAAGAGTTGCATGGAAAAACTCAATCCCACAAAAATGTTAACGATAGTGCAAAACCACTTATACTATTTGCCCACCATGTCTTCCATGCCAATTTTAGTGGCTAAGGCTTTAAGTTTAGTGGCTAGACTTAATGAATAATTATGATCTATAAACTTCTAAAAAGGTCTGCAGCGCGAGTACCGTTCCTCACGATTGATAAATATGACATATAAATCGGTAAAATTCGGAAAAAATACTATATTTACTGGAATTCGTCAAAGAAATCAGCTAAACTGACACGTCAAATTAGCGAGATACAGAACGGTACGCGCGCTGCTGTTTCGATAAAACTATTTCATGACCTCTTCTGATATTGAAATGTTAATTCCTGTGATTTTCTCACTTGGTTCGTATTATTCTATATCGAATTACAATCAAAAAGTAGGAAAATTGCAATGGGAGGTATTTTGACAGGCCATTTAAAAATAAGTGGTTCTTTTCGACTCGAAAGATGGCGCTGAATGTGAATATACGTGACAATCAAATACAGCATTAAGTTTTGATCAGTGGCACTAAAATAAAGTAAAAACTTGTGACCGCCACGTCTGGTCAGCGCCATCTACAATGAGGTTCTTTTTTATTGTTTCCTGTCAGAAAATCTTCCATTGGTAACTGGAGATCCCATAATTGTCTAAGGTAGGCCCAATAGCACCAGTAGGTACTTAATTGGGTTCTTTTTTTAAACTGCCTAGACTGCTCAACTAAATATTTTAGGTAGTCATAGTTCTGTAATGTTAGCACTTACAAGTAATTAGTTGTCGTGTATCTATTAATATGAAAACTGCCTAAAAATCCTTCCTTACAAGATAACTTAGCTTTCAATCCAAATTAACTGGACATCCATGTAATACCATCAGCCTTCGTTTGTCCACGACTGCACTAATATTTACCTTCAATGGCGCATAAATGTACAGTTCATATGCAGTATGTAATAAAATCTATTCCTACAAGCAACCTACAACCTACAAGCAATATTATTAAGTACAAAATGCTCTGTAGCCGTGTCACATTGTCACACTTAAAACTTTTATCTGTAATTTATCCAGTGAATATGTAAGATAGTATTTATGTTGTTATCAGCATAGCCATAAGCTACATCGGCTGAACAGATATGAATAAAATACTTTTATTTTTGAAAATGAATAAAAAAGACGTTAATCAATTTATCCATATAAAATCTTCATCATATAACATAATTAAACTATAATTGTTGTAATAAATAGGAATTTTGTATGGGGAGCCATACAGCTTACCATGATTTGTATAACACACAAATCATTGTATCTTTACTTAAGTATGTAATTAATTGTTGTTAGATTAACCATTGGATTTTTTATAGCAATAACTTGTTTATATTTGTATGTGTGCGTTAAACCGGCAGGCACACCTATTTTAAAGATTATGGTATTTAAATAAATTTTGTATGAAACTGGTGTTGCAACACTGTCCACTGTTATTAAACTTCAATTTTAGGTAATATCTACTAGTTAAAAATAAAATATGTGAATATAATTATACTCCACAAGGGCATTACTCCGTGTAAAATACAGCTAAATTTATTTCTATAACTTATTTGTTTAAGCAATTAATTTCTAGAATGTATGATTTCTGTTCAAATTAGAAAAAAAATATGTCATATTTACCTTTGTACATGTAGAATCATCTCCTGGTTTCTTGGGCATTTCCACAACTGAGTCTTGGTAACCCTCTGCCCCTGGTGGGCAATCGGGAAGTTCCATTTTGATGCACTACACTCTATAGTCTATGGCCATTAAACGGTCATAAACTATTGACACTATTGTTATCACTGTCTTCTTGTTCAGATCAGCCGTCAGCAATCACTGTAATGTAAAATCATCACCATCAAGATATATGCAAAACAATGTTTAATTAAAGAATTTGTAATAAGTAATTTTTACAGATACTTACATAGACAAACTGATGGTATACTTACGATTTTGATGCGAAGTCTCAAAGACACAAGAATAGTTTATTAAATATTTAGAGGCTACTGATCATACACCAAATATAGTTTTTTTCTTTTGCAATTACAGTCAAAAGAAGTGAAATTTTATGGAGTTCTCATGCTGCCTGACTCTCGTACACTTAGGCCCACTGAAGAAACTTAGCCCTTAATCTGATAAAACACATTGTTGCCTAAATATACATTTTTACTAATGTTGTGATTGCTTTTTATTTATTATTGAGAATTTGCATTAGTCTAATGATTATTATTTAAAGTTTGCAATTTCAGCTAACTGTACCTGACATAACAGCTAATATAAGCTGTAACATCCTAGTTTTCAATACACTGATTTTGTGTCACCATCTATTTTAATTCCTTAAATTTCACTTATAGTGTTTCAGCTAAGGCCTAATTTTTAGTTTTTAGTTTATAGTTATAATTTATTTAATAAGTGGCAAGGAAGCAACAGGGCACCTGATAGTCAATTGTCACTGCAGCCTAGGGGCACCTATAATTATTACACAGGGCATTGTCAGTGCATTGCCTATCTTTAAGAACTCTAGTCATACTTTGTTGGAAGCGATTCAGATTTTAGTTCGGATAAAAAACTGAATGTGGTAAACCGTTTCAATTTACTTCGTTTTCATTATATCCTATATGTACTTGCATTTTAATATGGAAAAATTTAATTTGGATTATAAAGTAGACAAATCAGCAGAGGAATAGTAAATGCTGTTAAAGTTTGATCTCCCCAATTTTGTTCATGAAAATCTGTGGCATGACTATAGCATAATCTACTTTAAGAGCCAGTCTCCTAGTAATTTTAAAATTTAAAGCGCCCACTTGAACATGAAACGAAATAATATTTATTTACATACTATTTTCACATTATCCTAGAAATGACATTACCTCATAACACAACAAATAAAAGGTTTTTAAAAACAGAAAACCTAATTTTCTTAAACATTTTCTTTATATTCAACATATCTCGCTTTGTGACATTAGTAACAACAAAACCAATAATATGTATAATCTTAACTTTATAAAATCTCAGTTCGTCCTACACTGCCTTTCCTTAAACATGGTCTCCACTCCAATCTAATATGTTTACTCTCTTTTGAGTTTGGACTTGGGTATGTCCTAAAACTGCATCCAGAACCTCTGGGGGACAGGTAGTAGCGTCCTCCCGGTTAACCGTGGTAAATAGGCTAGATGACTGGTTTTTTTTTATTGTCCTATTAAAATGTGGCCCATAAATATAGCTGATTAATGAAAACAAAATAAAAATCTCATCAAAAATAAGCAACTTATAAGCATTTTAATATAATGCTAGACAGAGAGAAGTAACAGCAAATCGTGACGTCACTTCTCTGTACGCCATATAAATTATATTCTGACAAGTAAGGCGTGACGTCACTTTTTGTTTTGTGGGAACGGGACAGAGTTGTGTCTAACAAAAACTTTAAACGCTCATATATCAGAACATTATAAACCGATTTAAATTATTTTTTCAATAAACATACTACTATATTTACTTAAATTCTTCATCAAAGCTATTGGTTTCACCAATAGTCATCTACCCTATTCTGCGATCCCCAGGCCGCCTCCCAAGTGTGGGATTATGGCACTTTTATGGGGGAGGCCTTATTCCAGCAGTGGACCTCTGCTGGCTGATGATGAATATGTTTACTCCATAGTCATCAGTTATGTAACAGACACGACCGCCTCACAAGCACTCGAGGTTGCTTATATGAGCGAGTCTATATCGGTAACTTTAGTTTTATGGCTTATCACGTTATTCCTGAAAGGATCCTTGCGGTCACAGAGCATAGCACTTTCCATTGCTCACTTTGAAGTGCTACTTCGCTTCGTAGAACTACAAACAATTAGATTTTTTTAAATCAAAATTGCACAGAAACAAAGGCTCTGCTTTACCACAATATCTAGTGGATTATAGTAGATTTTAGTGCAAGGGACCTTCATCAATCCAATTCTACTGAACTTTAATAGCATTTACAATCCTACTGCTGACCTACTTACATTTTTTGCTACATAAATGCAATTTATTTTGTAATTTCACTTAGGAGCGCTACTTGCACTTGACCAAAATGTCAGATAGGGCCAAGTATTGATGGTCGCTACTCAGAGCTCTAGTGTTTAGCTCTGGAATTAAATTGCCGCTGTGTTACTTGAGGATAGTATCCACGATTTTACAATCTCTACGAAGTTTTGTCGTATGGATATATTAAGCTGGGTGCATACAGAAAGACGAGATTCAACCCTATTTTATTCAATTGTGATTGGCACTAGACCAAGTGTAATTTTATAGCCGTTACTATAACATAATAATTTGCAGATACCGAAAGGAAGTTTGTATCACTCCAAATTTTACATAGGTTTAAGAAAAGTCATAATCACTAGCTAAACTTGGTAACAAACCATGTAAATTAATAATGAACACAATGTACTGACCTGATCTCTGACGACGGAGATCCCAGAGGTAGGAGAGGAGGCAAGACGAACCTCTCGAGCCTAATCTGCGTATTTATTGATTTGCTAACTTGATAGTAGTAAATACTATGATTAGCGAACTCAAAACATCAATTTTCTCTGTATGAATTGTCTGATTCGATAGGACAATATCTTCGCCCTTCGAAAAAATTGCAAATGCATGCGACGCCGCGGCGACGCAGGCAAGAAATCGCTAATCAATCAATGAATGCAGTCCGAAACTTACTAACAACACTCGTAATGCCTATTGCGCTAATAATAACCACTCCAGTACACATCAAATATATATGAGCCGTATTGGTTTTTATTAGCGCCGTTATTGTCGTCGGCACTATAATCCTATTTCAGACCTTGACTATCCTCTCATTCTATTCCTCATAAGCATAGAGTAAGTAAATACTACGTAAAAGAACCTGATAAAAAATTAAAAAGTTTATCGTGTTGTCAGCCAGCAAGTTTATCGACAAAATTATAAGTAAACTGTATAATTTTGTCTTCTGTTAGGATTCCTAACTGAATTCCTAATTCCTCCTGTCTGATGTTAAGCTGAGACAGAAAGCGTATTATTTGCCTGTTGCCATGTTAAATGGTCAATGTTGGGTCAATGGCTGTTGCCTCTGAAACACTACGTTTTAGTTTGTTTTCGCTCACGAGCGTGGAATATTATTGTTTTTGCGCTTTCCAACGCCTCAACTTTGTTTTCTGGACCCATCGAACGTGACCCATGCATTTCTAACCTTCGATTTGCTTACGTTTTAGGAGCGTTCACTCTGCATACCTCCCTTCCTTTTTTTCTTAGTTTTTGGCTTCGCACTTTGTGCATTCAGCCAGTGTCAAGTATTATGCATTTGCAAGTTAAACTTGAAAATGCATCAATCAATGATATTATATGTTTCACCAATGGTTTAAATAGTATCATCAAATCACAGTCAGTCACACGAAATTAGTCAAAGTCGAGTCTAAGTCATGCCCTAGTAAAGTTGTGGTGACTTTACTATGGGCGTTACAGAGTTTTGAAAACAACACGATTTGGTAATAATCAAACCAACCAACCAATCAAACCAACCAACCAACCATTCGAATCTAACCAACTCAAGTTGGGTATTAAATACCCAATATGATAATCTCAATACTCCTTACTTATATGAAATAGGGAAATAAAAAAACACACCAAACGAATATTATATCAAATTATCATTATTATACCATTTGAACATTAGCGCAACCGTTGTTGTTATATCAAACAAATGTTATTTGAAACAAAAATTATGTAAACTAAAAATATGCCAAGCTATTATTATACGAAACGTTGTTGGTTCAATTGAAATGATTTGAAACGGCGAAGACCCCAGTGGATTTGCGTCCATTGTTTTCTCTGTCTACGCCTTTTCCCAACCCTTGGAGGCTTGGTGGAATTTCTCTGTTGGTGGATCTAGCTGTCTCTCTCTCTGGAGTGGTAATACTGGGCCAAAGAAATAGTAAATTTATCTGTACTGGGCATACCCCGCTCGCCAAAGGTTCAACACAGAAGTTTGCCCATGGGCAAACATTTTTCATTGTTGTCCGAACGATACAATATATTCTTCTAATTGATGAAGAACACATTTAGTGTTCTCTTTTTGTCGTGCAGTAATAAGATTCGCTATCTCTATTTTCCGGCAAAAGTAATAAGCATACTTTTAGCTAGGTAAGTATGCTTGATTGTGTTGACTTGTTAACTTTGATCGATTTGCAAGCGCTGGGCCCGTCCATTCCATTATCATTATCACCGTCGCTGCCCATAACAAATAAAAAAACAGATAGGTACTTCACGATGCGACTCGTTACCAACAAGTTCGTAAATTTATAAATTACTTCCTACTAATTCCATACTGCAAGGTTTTCCCTGGTTTTCTAGTTTTCGGGCCTGCTGAGTATGTACGTTATGTCAGTTTTCAGGATACACAATATTCTCGAGATCGGTTCAGTGTCGCTTATTCGTTTCAATACAAAGTTTCACGAATTAATAAATACAACACTGAAAACAGACACAGATAGTATAAATAGAATAGATTTCGTATTTGATTTAATTTGGCATTGTTTAAAAAAAACCTCTGAACAGAATAGTCCTTAGTCCTGTCCTTGTTCTATCTGTTTTGTGACAGAACCGTGTACTTAATGCACAGAGCTAACAAGATATAATGTAACGGATCCTCAATACCTATCAACTTGATTATATTACATGTAAGTAATAAGAAATTATATAGTTGGTCCATGATTGTACCTATATAGTTTACCTTTCCAGTTTGCACCTATATCTACCTAATAGTTCTAATAACCGTTGCGTTGTTAAAAAATCTAGTTATGATTCATAAAATTATATATAATGTAGCTAGGTAGGTACACTATCCGAAACCTGATATAGGTATAGGTGCAGAGGTGAGGTAGGTATAAAAATATCGCTCGAAGCTTTTCGCAAATCTCAGAGGGCATTCACCGAAAGTTGGCGGTCTTGATGCTAATTAGCCACCAAGATTAGCCGCGGGCTCGCAGGCTCGGACGAAGCAGCGAAGCAGATCACAACCGCGACCACCATGAGCCGCGCCGGTCGCGCTCTCTTCGGGTGCTTCACCCTTCTGTGCTGCGCGCGTTTAGCGCTCGTCGGAAGCGTAGACTACGGAGTGCCAGTGGAAATCAAACTATGGGACACCGGACGCACACCCCTTGCTCACATGGTGGACGTCACTAACGGTTTCGGCCTCAGAGTGTTGGCAGAACATAATTTTTTAAACGATAATAACATTGCTTTTTCTCCGTACGGGTTGATGGGGATTATGGCGGCTCTTTACGAGGGGGTAGATGGGGAGTCCGCGTACCAGATCCAGAGAGGAATGCAGTTGCCCTGGAACCGGAATGTGATGAGGATTGGCTTTAGGGATATACATCGTACGCTGAAAGTAAGTAGTAACTCCCAATAATACACAAAACTTTCGATATCAATTGCATTAAATAACTAAATACAATTATCAATTTCGAATACATCCGTATGTAGAACCTGCGGTAGAGCTAATTAGTCCAGTATAGTAACAAAGTGATAGCATAGAATATGTAGGCACTCTAAATAGACCAAAAAAGGCATTCGTATATAGTGGATATTCTTCCCATAGGTACGCACTTTAATGTAGTGTAAAAAATACAAACAAGTACCTACACAAACGTTTTTTAATTCAACCGACTTCAGACTTAGTACATTACACCTCGAGAGTGTTATATTGTATACCCTTTCAAACAAAAATATTACATAAGTACATACGTGTCGAATTTATAACCTTCTTTTTGAAGGCGGTTAATTAATAATCGCTTCTACTCCTCTGGCTGTTACGAGGATGTGAAATTTTCTGGAGGAATCGGTGGTTTCTATGCTAGGTGACCGTGCTCCAACCTATATAGACCACATCATTGCTTACGCCCATAGAGCAGAGTAATATACTGGGAACTTACGCCGCCGCCGCGCCGCTAGTTGAGTGTGGTAAAATGGAAACCTATTTAAAAGCTTTATTATTGTGCACGTATTATGTTATAAAAGGTATGTACATTGTACATAAACCAGTTAATCTACCGACAAGCAGTATAGTGTGCAAGGAGCAAGATGAGTGTGCAATGCAAACATTACTGTTATGAGTTTTGTATGTAAAGACAAACATTAAACATAATTTTCTAGATAAATTACATACTGGGTATAACGAGATCAAGCGCAATGCATTGCCGCGCAAGGTTTGGACTACTTAGGTGAAGTTCAAAACTATGTTAGGCCCAAGTATACAATATTGTATCTAAGGAGATACAATATTTTTTCTGTGGTGGCACTGAACTGTTAGACATGATGTTAGCCGTTTTGTGTGGTCGCGCGCATTCGTAGGTAGGTATCATGATTTTATTATTTCGTAAGTTGTTTACATGTTTAAATACCTTTTATACGATTGTCGTGAACTTATTGTCTAGACAAACGAGAAGTAGGTTTTTAGACAATAGGAAAACTATTGTTCAATATACTTAATATTAAGATTTGATTAAAAAAAATAAAAAATTGCGGCTTTACCGCCATATTCAATATTTCTTCTCGATTTAGTTACACGATGTACCTAAGTATTTACCTTCTATTACTCTGTGGTATTTACTTACTCCCTGCAGATATCTAGCCTAGTTTGCCAGATAATTAGAAGCTCGAGGTCGTGGTTATGTGATTGCCGCTCTGGTGATGGTGCGGAGCTATTTTAAAACGCTTAATTTGCAAAACAAAAGGTTCGGAGTTTGTAGGTCAAATTGAGAATGTAGGTTTGTGTTGTTTTGTTTTATCCGAACACTATAAATACGGTAACGATTCCAGCATAAACATTAAACATATGTATGGGTCCTATCACACATATTTATTAACAAATAAGTCGAGTAATATAAAATAATACAATTAAATTAATTGAATGAATTAATTAATGAAGTCCAACTAGTAATTCCAAACCAAAGTCACCGACATAGCTCGCAGAGTTTGCAAGTTGAAGTGGCAATGGGCAGGCCACATCGCTCGAAGAACTGATAACCGATGGGGAAGAAAGGTTCTTGAGTGGCGACCGCGAACCGGAGGAAGCAGCGTAGGAAGGCCTCCCACTAAGTGGACCGACGACATTGTAAAAGTCGCGGGCAACCGGTGGATGCAAATGGCAGGTTGTCGTACAGTGTGGCGGTCTAAGGGGGGAGGCCTTCGTTCAGCAGTGGACGTCTCCGGGCTGATGATGAACTAGTAATTATATCTAAAAAGAACATTCTACTTACTACCTGTCTGTAACCACTTGCCCATACGTATATGTTGGTCTAAAGGCTTGACATTTTGGCCTAGTTCATACAAGGAGGTATGGGAAATGTGTATCACTAGGCTACATCATCATCAGCACGGAGACGTCCACAGCTGAACGAAGGGCTCCCACCTTAGACCGACACACTGTACGACAACCTGCCATTTGCATCCACCGGTTGCCCGCGACTTTTACAATGTCGTCGGTCCACCTAGCTAGTGGGAGGCCACTAGGCCACATGCGTATGGGGAATGTCCTAAGCCTTTATAAACTACGCAATCACAGATTATAAGTATAGGTAAGTACATATAATACGCATACAAGAACGCAGACTGCTAAGGTGGCACGCTCGTTCAAAGGTATACCTATTGAACACTGACCGATTGTTTTGACCAGCCGATCTGTGACTAACAAAAGTTGACACAGTCGCGAACACTAGCCAGGAACTCCGGTGCTTAGCAAAGAGCGCCAGTTATCATGGTTCCGAACATTCACTTTCCCGAGACTTTTCCTATTTGAGTAGGTACCTATAATCTTCAAGCTAACAACCTTTCAAAATCTATGTTTTTTTTTACAATCAAGTGACGAGACGAGCGAGACGTTTGTCTGGTAGTAAGCGTCACGCCTGCCCCTTAACAGCAGCACTGCCAGAATTGTGAACTTGTGAATTTACACAAAAGTGGGGTTTTTATTATTTCAGACATATTTCGTCCCCGAGGAGGGTTTCCTTGCAGGACTAGCATTAAACAATGAGAACGTAACATTCAATGATAATTATAAAAAGACTTTGCGGTTCTACGGCTTCGACTTGGAAAACGATCAGTTGCCAACACTGATGCCTTCAAACGGCACTACCGATGTAACAATGGCGGTGCCAACTGCCCCTGAAGGATCTGCTAGTCCTCCCACCACGGTTGCAACGACGATAGAAAGTAAACCAGCAGATTCGACAACAGCTACGACGAGGGAAGAAACAACAACCAATCCTAATGCTGAGACTATTGATGTTGACGTACGAGCTCCTACCGAAGCCACGACTGCGAGTCCATCTTCTGCCCCTAACGCTGAGAGCACCACCGCGATGCCAATTGCCACATCAGACGAGACCACAATCGTTACTGAAACTTCAGCACAGACCACTACAGAGGCTGTACAAACAACTACAGTAGTCCCCACAACAACTACTAGTGCGGTCCCTACAACTAATATTCCTGCTGCTCCTGAAGCCGATGTGATGTTGACGACTGGAGCCAGTACGAATGTAGACGCTGACGCAGAAACAATAGCGCAACAAACATCACAAGCTAGTTCAGCGTTGACAGAAGAGCCTACATCAAATAATGAAATAGCATCCACGGTAGACATGGGTGCGACAACAGATGCATCTACGTCCACAACATCTACTATGACTACTAGCATGACTGATATGACAGAAAGTCTAATGACCACATCTATGTCAGACACCCCCACTGATGGTTCTACAACTCTTGCTGATATGACAACTTTATCCGATTCATCAACGACATCCAACGAATCCACATTGGAAACATTGCAGCGACGAAAGAAGTCTATCGTAGATTTCATATTTACAAATCCGCCATACATAGACGACTATTTCTTCTATAGGTCTTACCACATTGGACCAGACATGCCAAGCCCAGGATTTGACGATACAATGTTTCTCGCCAACGGATTGAAAAGTGTTCAGGTGAGGTTTTCCTAGAGATATTTAAAAACGAATCATCATTAGGTAGGTACTTTGCACGATCATCGCAAAGTATCAACACCAATTAGTTTGACTGCCTGAATTGAGTTTTTTCACAAAAGACGCAAATTGACAATGGATTTCCGTAATTGAGATTCGCCATGGCCTTAAGTGAAACTAATCCAATTTTTGTACATACAGGTGACATACATGCATTATGAAACAGTGCTAGAGCATACTTATCTTCCGCATTTGGAGGCTTCAGCACTTCGTTTGCCGCTGGACAGCGAACGATATTACTTATTGGTGGTATTGCCGAACCGAGGGGGAATTGCAGAGCTGGGCAGGCTGATATCGAGAATGGCACGCGAGTCTGATCTGGCGGATGTTTATGCAGCGCTACGTCCTCGTCGCGTGAGAGCTGTCGTTCCGAGCTTTATAGTCAAAGGCCATGTTACGCTCACAACGGATTTGCAGAAGGTAAATAAAAGCACGTCCTGCGTATCCTAGGTAAGTAACTGGGCCTTGATTAGACATAAGCAGGTAGACTATTATTGAGTGCGATGAATTAAAAGTGGTGAGCGGGCCGAATTTCTTCCGTACGCGGATGAAGTCGCGGGCGACCTCTAGTATATAGATAAAGTTGGATATTACAACAGCTAGCAGTAGGATATTATAGCAGAACAGCAGTAATTACTTACCTTATTATTGTAATGTTAATTAGTTTTCTATAAATATGTGATACTTAATGTAAATAATAAACATCATACGTTACATAAATTAAGAAATTGCATGCCCAATTATGTAATGTTACGAGTTTACGAGTATGAGACCGAAAATCTAATTAGCTACATAATTATTTATGTACATAGTTTAGGTACAGTCAACCAAGGTCAGTCAAAATAGAGAACAATTAAGCGATTCCCATCAATTCACTATTCATCGTAGTTATCTCTCTGAGAGACCTAGACCTGGTTTTTATATTTGAAATTATGGTAAAAATTACCTCTCATTGTAAACTGTTGGTTCCGGGACCAGTTGGGCATCCGTGACGTGTTCGAGCCGCGGCAGCGCGACTTTACTCCGATGACACGACAGGCCGGAGTCTACGTGCGAAGCATCGAACAGGCAGTCTCCGTGGCCATCCGCAAGTACCGCCCCGATGACCACAAGAAAAACCGTAAGTTCAACAACACCACAACACGCTACTCGACACGGCACTTGCCCATTAAACTAACTTCTTCCACCTTCCCAGCGAATTATTCAAATGAGGTTCAAGCCCTGCCGTTCCGGCGTGATCCAGTTAATTACAACCATCGGCAGAGGGTACATCAAGACTGGGGGCGCTCGACGCCGTCACGGACCGACGGGCGCCGCCGGAAAATCCTACATTGACAATGATGTAAAAATTCACCTGTACATTATTTCTGCGTTAAAATTCTAGTCTACAGCAGAAATAGGTCAGGACCAGGTGCAGTGTACCGCAGTTAAAAATAGAATGAGACAAAATCGTTATAGTATTCAAATATTGAGATTGTGGTATGTCCCCAAAAATGGTACACGTCCGAAGTAATGAAAGATCACCCACATCTCTAAATAGTCATTTTACCAGTGGCGGATTATCCGTAAGGCAAACTAGGCACGTGCCTATGGGCGCGAGGATACAAAGTGACGCGCGCAAGCTAAAATAATTTGAATCACTTACAAGATCGAACCAAGATGTGCTTAAGCATTCCCTGAAAGGTGACGGTCTAGGACTCAATCACCCTGTATAAGTCGCGATCCCTCTTTGTGGATAGGCCTAGAGGGGCGCTGATCATGTGCTTGCCTAGAGCACTGTCGACATTTAATCCGCCCCTGCATTTAACCCTTCCACCAAAAACCCAAAAAGGCGATTGATGCTACGTCGTAGTTAATCTTGTCTGTAAATACTTGTAGCAACCATCACTGCTATGCTGTGAGAATCTCCAAGGTGCGAAACTTTTCGCAATGACACCTAACAATGTAGCCCCGTACGAGCATTCTCGGATGGTAATTAGGTGCGAAGGTGGTGTGGCCTCATTTTCCGGCGCAGGGACCGAGATAATTGTTGCCAAAAGAGTGCAAGCCGAGGTGGCAAGTGGCGAGAGGGGCCGCCCCATTGTCTCGGCGGCGTGGGCTGTGGTGCAATGCGGCGACACGCGCGTTTGCCTCCATTGATGCGATTTGATGCCCAGCTCTCTACGCTACGCTATCTACGATTAGGGAAAATCGCCGCATCATACATTACCGCGACCTGAATGCCTAATCGCGAGATGAAAATGATGATTCGCGGACAGTCCTATTTCAATTACATAAGTGAGTTTAACTGGTAAACAAATTACTGGATGATTGTTTCCTGTCGTTTGATTCGCGATTGTTGTGATGGGCAACAGGTGTATTTGCAAGGCCGTCTGTTATGAAAGTTAATGCCATATATTTGTCCCAATAAACTGTCTGTGCGCTGATTACTTTGACTAAGCGTGACATTGACTGCAACGACCACGAGTTATTCTTCAACCTTGACTCGTCCTTTAATTTAGAGTCTAAATTTAGGTAGTCCATGGTACATACGTAGTACTATTATTAATTTCTTATGTGGTCTCCATGGCTCGTATACTATAAAGTCATGATAATTTTTATTCACTTATACACACATGCATGTATTAAACATTGAAGGTTCAATTCCATTTCAATGAAAATTCGTTTTTGTATAAAGAACGGATAAATAAAACATAAGAAGTGCATTTAACCGATTCGCAAGACGCAGAAGACAGTGTTGACTCCTCCAAGCGCAGAAGTAATCGGCGTACATAAGATTTAAAAAAAAATTGGAATCCTACTCGGTTTTGAACTCAGCCGACGACTCTACGATCGGAACCACTCTTCTCTATGATCGGAACACACAAACTCTCGCATTCATAACTTTGTGTGTAATGAAATTATAATGATGTTGTTTCAGGTTACGTAAACAACCGCGATCCGGTATCGTTCTCGGCGACATACCCCTTCTTGTACTTCGTGATGGACGCCTCGATCCACGTAGCGCTGATGGCGGGCAAGATGGTGGATCCCCTCAACTCGAGGATATTATAGTATTACATACAAACATGGCGTTTCCTTAATTCCTTTCTTATCTCTTGTCCGATAGTTATTCGACAAGCGTGTGGAGAAGTAGAATCTTGCATACTCAGAACCTATAGCTACTAAGGTTTTTTTCAAGTCTACAGGAAACTACATAATCAATAATCATCCAGTATGGTACATGGAAGTTTTTCTTGTACAAGCTTACGCGTAACATAACTACTAAGCCAAATTAAAAAGGTTTAGTGGGCCAACCCTATAAGCGCATAAAATCAGCTGTTCTTTAGAAAATTATCTTTCATGTTCAACAAAAAATATAAGGTACAAACAATGACCTCTTTTCGGCTTAGTAATACCGATACGCGTAAACGAGTAGACGAATGTAAGTCTTACCATAGTCACGAGTTTGTAAGTAAAAACCAATTCCGCACGAGTGTCATACAAAATTTTACAACACATTTGCGAGAAAACAGTAATAATGAAACTAACTTTATTATTTTGTTTATAAATATCGGTCGGAAAGTCGCAACTAAATACTTGACACTGGCAAATGCACACAGTGCAATGCTATAAGGAGAAAACAAGAAAAAAATCTTCGATACATCTAATACAAAAATGGCGCCACGTGAGTGGTGAAAATTAGAAATATATCTTTAGTTTCATTTTCTCTTTAGTATTCAAGTGAGACAAACGTATTGAGCAAAAGCGCTTCCAACGAGGTTCGATCGTTTTAGCTTATTTATTCTCGTAATGTGAAACTCCTTAGTGGTTAGTCCTCCTACCTACTTTACCGCACGGTCCGTTGTATGGTGCGTAATGATTAATAAACACTATGTACACAAGCTTCGTAAATGCACTATATGAGCGTTGTAAAAAGTGTACAATGACAGAATTCGAACCTTATTAACATTCTTAAAATAAACAGAAATGCAAGCAAAAATTATGTAATCAAGTGAGAAACTCACCTGCTAAGTGGCAAAAGTTTCTAGGGGTCAAAAATCAAAGAAATGCTTGAGTTTTTTGTGTTTATTTTAGATTAAACTTCTCACTTCGCCCTCTTGGATTTGATCTTTCTTAAGTAGAACTCCAGCTCCTTGCCCTCGAGTACGTAGCCGTCAGCACGACCGCACTGGCCAGGCCGACTCGCCACGCACGCTGCAAACAATACAAAAAACGCATTTTAGTCCTTATGAACTTACTGATAGAGGTACGATTTGATACACAATTCTTTCTCAGAGTAACTATGACAGTTGAATCATTACAGTTGCTAGACTGGTCCCAAAACGGTCCCAGTCTGTAACACAACTTCAAAACTTCTCGATGTCATCATAGGAAGCAGACAAACATTTTGTTGACTGGTAAATAGATAATATGCATAGGTAAATATCACATGTGGTAAGTTATTATAAGGCAGAGAGTAGTGCTTTCCAATCACAAGCCATATGGACACAAATTCGAACAATGATCTTGAACCACCTTGAGCTACTACCGGTAGCAGAATCGTCTTGCAGAACTTGCTACATTCAAAATTCTGTTGACATCTGTTGATGTTGCATCTGATAGTTATTGCAACAACATTCCAGGCTAGGCATGTTTACTATCTTCAAACACATCTTCAATTCTTCACTTAACATCAGTCCAGCTCAGGATTTATGTTCAAGACTGTCTATTTGAGATGAAAATTTTTCGAAATAGGGCCATTATATATTCACTGAATCGCGTCTCTCGCCCGCATGTAAATATGAGATCTATTCATTGAGCTAATATCTATAGTCAAACACGTGCAAAAAAAATGTCCGCGCCTAAACTCGGCGCACGCCGTGTACAGTGCGCCGAGTTTTTGAATGAATTGAACTATGATAAGACACAAACGCTCAAGCATACAGTGAACACTATACAAGCGACATAACGTCTAAATTCGAACAATTGTGAACTATATAATGCACATATAGGTATGTACATACAATGGCATTTGGACGTTTTTTGCTTGTTTTCACTCAGAGATTGTGACTCTTTATATATTAGCTCAATGTATTCACATCATGTAGTCAATGACACCACAACATAGAGAGAGATCTTTGTTTGCATGTTACATCACCAAACAAGTCAATGCGAGTCGAAGGTCAAATTCAGGATATAAAAGCAATGATTTCTCACCTAGCAAGCGCCCAGTGTGGAACTGTTCCTCAAGGGCAGCCTCGACCTTGGAGTGGCGCTGTCTCGAGACGTACTTCTTGGCAGTCTTCTTACTGCGCTTCTTGTTTATGATTGCTTCTTCAGCTTCAGTCTGAAAGATGTTAAACACGAGATTATAGTACTGGAGAGAAACAAGGTTCAATGGAACTGAGTGGTCTCTTTCAGTCTTGCCAATTAATCAGTTTTAAACCAATGGTTGCTCATATGACACGCAAAGTATCATCATATTTTATCAATTGTGCCCTGAAATTTTATATATTTCAGTATTAATAGAACCATTTTATGTAATGTAAATAAATATGAATTGGCGCTTAGTGACCATTTCCGATTTGCGAAATGAATCATCATAGGATCATATGCAGAATTGCTAAACGTGACCATTTTAGCCCCCAGTTGATCACATTATCTAAGGACCGTTTTCCATGGAAGGCATAGCTTAGTAAGAAGGGTAGTCCTGATGGACATCCTCCATTCAAAAAAAATAAAAATAAAAATAGCCTTTATTCTCTGAAATTGTTGCAATTATTACAGTATTAGGTACTAGTTCCTATAATACATTATTTAATATTTGTTTATTATTCTATAACGCCAGCACAAGTTTCCCTATCAGGTTGTCCTCTCTGGACATAGGCCTCCTCTAGAAAACGCCACTCTTAAGAGTTGCTATAATTAGTTTATTTTTGTCTTTTCTTTTCGTTGTATTTGGTAGATGTTTAGGTTTGAGTGACATCCTCCATTTACAGAAACAAAAAATTGCTTACCAGTTTAGCTCCCTTCTTCCTTCCCAAAGGCAGGAGGTAGTGAGACTCGTACCACTGCCTGAAGGGTGTGGCGTCCACCACGACAATGGCGTTCTTCACTAGGGTCTTGGTACGGACCAACTCATTGTTGGAGGAGTTGTACACAACATCAATGATGCGGGACTTGCGGGTGGAGCCTGAAATTTCATATAAACAAACCATTTTGTTATTGAGGCCGTAAGATGGTCTAACTCTTAGGGGAAAAAACAAATTAATAGATAAGTGTATTTATAATTTCAAATTAAAACTAAAAAAAAACTTTGTGACTAATTACTAAATGTAAAACATTTAACTCACAGCTCATGCCTAAATACCATAGAACACAAAGACAGAAACCTCCTACTGATCCCTGTGGCCCTTTGACCACCATGGCAAAAATATAGCAGTACACAAAGTCACTAAAAGACTACAGAAACAGATATTTCATAATCATAACTCAATAGCTTTTGTATGTTAACTCAATAGTTTGATATGTATGTTAATAATTTCCAATTAACCATGATTCATGGAGCATCAGAACATGAGGATATAAAAGACACGCTAACACTGAGCGACAGGGGTTGTCAAATATTTACTACTCTTGAACTTGAATTACAGTTGTAGGGTTGACATGATGACATAAATAAATCTTGGAGACTCGACTGGCAACAGATTATATTGTAACACTATAATTTTTGAATCATATAATAATACTAATCATATAATATTAATAATAATATTTTCGGTTTTAAGATTATTATAAATTTTCTAATGGATCAGGCACAAAAAACCTGCAACGAAATTAATCTGGAATGTGTCACTTTGACGAAAAAAAACCCTGCTTTGCTAAAGCATCGTTAGATTAGGATTTATGGATCATTCAATCAGAGAATTCGGTTAAGTGGTTGCAAACAGGCGAAATGACCCTATATCAGAACATTATTAACCAATTTAAATTATTATTTGAATAAACACACTATATATACTTAATTCTTCATCAAAGCTATTGGTTTCAATGATATAAACATCAGTCATCTACCCTAATAGGATGAATAACTTTAACAAAGGGAACATTTCAGACATTGTGAATCGTGAATATTCTGCTATTCCATACATCTTATTTAGGGGAAAAGACACTTTAATATGGAAAAGCTGTTCATGTTTTCATGATTCCAGAGTTTGACCAAGAGGAAATGAGGAGGGGGTATAGTCCATAATGACAAGAACAATGAGCTCCGTTCAATATAGTTCTACCATTCCACACAACCATGAATAATATCGAAAATGCAAGATGGTTGTGGTAACTGCATGCACCAGATAAGTATCTGGTGCCAACGTTGTCACCAACGATCGTTAATTTATTATTGTCATCTTAAATCATAGGGACTTTATTGATTTGTAAAACTTGATATGCTTACATTCTGACCCCCAGGAGAAGTTTCCAGTGTCGAGACGCAGGGCACGGAATTTGGTATTGCCTCCACGTGAACGCACCAAATGGATCCGCTGGGAACCAAGCTGAAAACATAAACAGAATAGGTTTTATTCCTTAAAGTGAAGATTTTCATTAAGTTTTTGGCTTACTTATTATCTACTGTGATTGTAAAGAACAGTAGTGCAGTGTAGCAATCCCATGTTTGCGTTTTATTCGAGTTGTAATGCGTCGCGTGCTACTTTTTACAGGTTATGTAGTACTCACTTTTGTGTTGGCAGCCGGGCGACCCAACTCGTACTTCCTCTTCTTGCGAAGCGGCGCACGTTTGCCACCGGTAGCCCTTCGCTTATGCCAGTGATCACGGCTGATACCTGAACATGGCAAAATTTATGGTTTTCACAAAACACTTGCAAATAATCATCTTCAGACTATTTTGAAAATAATTTTTGAGAATTTAGAACAGAAACTTTGGAAATAAACCCTTAAACGGACGCTTCACAGTATCCACAGGAAAACAATAAAACAGATTAACGATTTAATAAAACATCGACACGAATATTTTTGGATTAAATATAAATATTTAAGAACTAGAATCTACTCACCCATCTTGGCTGGGTTGAAAAAGAAAAGAACTGTCAATCAAATCAAATGTCATACAAAAACAGTCACAGACAAAATAAAAAAAGTATGGCAAACCATAGATAATAAAGTAGAAAGTGTATTTTTTTTATGGCTAAGTACTGGCTTTGTCTTCACTATTATCGTCGTCCCTGGTGCCGGTGCCGAGCATGTGCCGAGTGTGAGGCCGGTCAGCAGGAAGTCCAGACTCACAAAAGTCACTTAATATGAGACAAAGAAGAGTTAAACACGGCTTCACGACGTCTCACTTACGTTCTCGGAGCATTATAAAAAAACGAACCCCAACCACCTAAGGAAATTTCCCTGACCACCACCGACAGCCACAGATACCGATTACGCGAGACCGTAACGATAAGAAATCTCACACATTTCTCAGGGCTTCTCGCCGTGAATCTAGAAAACAGACGTACTAAAAAAGATTAAATGTCCGTGGTTAGGGTCTTACAGAGGCGGCATAAATAACAATTTTACGTTTTGTAAGCATGCGCGCGATCGACCCTAAAACCGCTTGCCACCCCCGTCCCCCTGAGTTATGTTCAAAGAGTAGTTCAAAGAGACTTATGTACGTCAGAACAGGAGGGCATTCCACTTAGCTTGAACTATGACTAGTTTTCTCGTTATCTATCCCGCAAAGTCTCAGGACAAATATCTTCAATCAGAACGTACTACCCGCTTCCAGCATATTTTAAATACCGTGGTATATGCTCAAAAGCTACCCGTTACGACCTACGGTGCTCCTCTCCAGTTGGTTTGGTTCACATGTTTAAAGTAACTAGTAGATGTAGAAAGAGCTATGAAGTTATAAGCTCAGCGTTTTTCTGGGATAGAGGATCGGCACCCTTATCATGCACGTTCGCGATTCTGATTGCGATAGCATGCCATCCCGCTCGTACGAACTTACTCGCGCCATGCGCCCTCCCGCTCGCCCACGCTCGCAATCAGAATCACGAACGTCCACGATAAGGGTCCTGGTTTTAAACGAAAAAAATTATGATTAAAAATGGTGGTGTTTTATTTATTGAGTAATGAATGAGACGTTTTCTTTTTAAAAAAAAGTGTTAGTTCCAAAAATTATAATAGATGGCGTGAAGTCGTTTGAAATAAGGCGTTTTCTTTAAAAAATGGGGTTAGATCCAAAAATTATAATAGATGGCGTGAAGTCGTTTGAAATTTGTTGTGTCAAACTAGTAAATTTGACATTGATTGTAAAAGAGTTCATATCGTTTAAAAACAAAAAACCGTGTTTTCGGCCGAAGGACTTGTATCCATGGCCAGGAATAACTATAAAAGATTAAACGGGGTTTGACAGAACAATTTCTGTGCTTCTTACGCCATCTAGTAAAACATCACGAACTATTCATATTTTTTTAAACCAAACGCCTCATTTTAAATTTCACCAACAGGACACACGCGTGTCCAGCCCATCGAGTCCAGTTGGTTAATAACTTATAAAATAACATGCTTAACATAATTTAACAGAACAATTGGTTTGCCTCGGAGAAACCAATTGTTAAAATTATGTTAAGCACGTTTTCTTTGGAAAGCTATTGAAACCTTGGTAGACTACTTGGCATACTGTTCGATTTGTTATACAGTTTTGTGCTTCTTACGCCATCTAGTAAAACATCACGAACTATTCTTTTTTTTTAAACAAACGCCTAATTACATGCACAAGTGTGGCAAGTGATTAATGTGGTGAAACATGTCTTTTCGGGTTGTTTTCAAAACTCCCTAAAAGCTAATAATGTCACCACAACTTTACTAGGGCATAACTTGGACTGGACTTTGACTAATTTCGTTAGACTAACTGTGATTTTATTACATATTTGATTTGACTTGATAATACTACATAAACTTGAACATTCGTATACTTGACTCTGGTAGAATGCATAACGTGCGATGCCATTAACAAAGAAAGAATAAGTCATACGTCTCTTTAACATCAATGCCAAATTTTTAACTCAATCAATGCCAAATGTCAATGGCCGCCCGCGCGTCTGTATCCGATCCTCTACCTCTTGCTTGGCTTGGTCGTAAAAAGACAAAAAGTAGAAATAAACGATATAATAAGTTACTACATTTTCTAAAGTGCATTTAATCATTCACGCTGGCAACAGGAATGTCGACAGATTTCTACATACGCTACTACGTTGGTCATAAAGGAAAATTCGGCCATGAGTTTCTCGAGTTTGAGTTTCGCCCTGATGGCAAACTTCGCTACGCCAACAATTCCAATTACAAAAACGACACAATGATTCGTAAAGAAGCTTACGTACACCCGTGCGTAATGGAGGAGTTAAAGAGAGTAATTTTGGACTCTGAAATCATGCACGAAGACGACCGTTTATGGCCCCAGCCGGATCGAGTCGGCCGGCAGGTTAGTTTGGTTTCCACACGCTATATTATAATTAAATATAAATTACTAAGATTATCTGACCTACCTATTTTAATGTTTCATAAAAAGGGATCCGGTCTGCGATTCTCCATACAAATGTATTCCGCTATTTTCTTTCTGGATAATACCTCTAGAGCAAAATTTTTTTTAAATCTAGGTCTACTGTAGACAAATGTCTCTGTCATTTATAAATTACTAAGAATATTTTTGAATGGTTATTTTCTGTAGCAATTAGTTGCTGAAAAAAATGAAATGACAGAGATGTCTACACTAGACATAGATTTTATTTTTAAAAATGCTCTAGAGGCATTATCCAGGAAGAAAATAGGGGAATACATTTGTATGGAGAATGGCAGACTGGATTCCCTCTTAAGTGAGTTACCATCCATCCGGATTTGTCCGGACACGTCTAGGCTTTTTGGATAAAACTGGAATACGGGTAATAAAACTTACACAAGCAATATCAAATCAGTGTATTTATTATCGTCTCATTATCCCCATAACAAAACATTTATGTTCTTATTGGCGGCACGAGTCGTGTCGCAGGAGAAAACACCACTGCCTTGCCTGTAAAATATCCGGAATTTTATTGGTCTCAAGCTTGTAGCCCAGACTTTAAAAAATTTCATATGACACTCATAAGTATACTGCTAACATTGGCTTAATATTTCCTTTGGTAGACAAGAGATTCACTTAGCAAAATAAACTTAGTATAAAAATATCCGAATGTATACATACCTGCTAGACTGGCACTTATTTATACGAAAAATGTGTTTAAAAGCTTTACGGGTAGACTGCCCAAGTATTTTTGTATAATGTTATTATAATAAATATTCATGTAGATGTCATTTTATTTAAGAAAAAAAAACAAATATAGTACACAAGACAATCCACAAAGGGAATGAATGCCTCACATTAACAGTCAGAAGACGTACACTGCTGGACAAAGGGTTCTCCCTTAAAGGGAGATGTTCCCATAATAGGCGTGTGGCCTAATGTTTAATTTATGACAAATAACAGGCTTAGTGATGAATATAACTAAATACATTACACATACTGAAAAAATAAATAGTATTGGCTGATAAATCTCTGAGATATGAGCGTTTAAAGTTTTAGGTGGGGATAGAGAGGGGATGCTCTATCCCTTTCTCGCAAAGCACGTGCTAGTATAGCATTTGTATGCCGCGACTGAGGCTTGACGTCATAGCTCAGTATAGCGCGCTCTCTGTCTAGCTTGAAATTAAAATACTTAGAACTTATTTATTTTTGAATTATTTTAAATTTTGTTTTCGTTGATAGGCTCTATTGACGATCAGCTTTTTTATGAGGTATTAAAAAAATTGTAGTCATCATGCCTTTTCCCACGCTTGGCAGGAGGCTAGGGGATTGCAGAATGGTTACCACCGTAAACCGAGATGATGCTGCTGCCCGTCCTCCTGTAGTTCTGGATGCAGTTTTAGGAGATACCCATGGCCACTGGAATGCATACCTATCAAAAAGAAATAAAATATATAGTGTAAAATAAATAATTCATTATTATTATAGGTACTCATGGTTTCATATGTTACAGGAGTTGGAAATTGTTATTGGAGAAGAGCACATATCCTTCACTACCTCGAAGACCGGCTCGTTGGTAGATGTGAATCAGTCTCGTGACCCTGAGGGCCTCCGGGGTTTCTACTATTTAGTTCAAGACTTGAAATGTTTAGTGTTCTCACTCATTGGACTCCATTTTAAGATTAAGCCTATATAAGTAATAAATAAGTTTTGAATATAGGTACTCTTGATTTCATTTTATTGCCAGCAGTTTTACTTGCTTATTCTTCAAGAAATGTTAATTTTTGGTAATGGCATCAAGTGCTCTAAAGTGTAAATAATTATGGTATAAAAAAGACAAATATTTTTCCTGTCCCATAGGTAAAGTAGAGAAAGTACCAGAGAAATTTCTGGGTATGAAGAGATTTAACATCTAATATCTCGGACTGATGAACACAGTGCAGTGCGGCGCAGGATTGTGTTCGCAAGTTCACATTTCTGGCACTACTACTGGCAGGCGTGACTGATTTCGTGGGACTAACTGTGACTTCATGACATTATTTGACTTGATAATGGTTACCTACTACATAAACTTATACATTGTATACTTGACTGGCAGAATGCACATCGTGCGATGCCAATAACAGAAAAAAATAAACCTCGACTGAGACCAATGAGACAAAATACTATGTAAATGTGTGCGTAATGCAAGCTGACAACATGCATACGAACCGTATCGATACATGTCGAACTGTCAAAGTTTGTTTCGCAACTTGAGTGGCTAACGTTGGAAAAACCGGCACGCTATGAGGGACAAAAAATGGTGTTCACAGCAACACCATTTCTCTCTCTGATACATTTGTTCCGTGTATAGGTGTCTCTTTATTGTGCGAGTGAGGCAGAAATATGCCATCACTTCCTCATTGGTTTCTCTCTACGGGTAAATACACTGAAGAGAGAAGTAAAAGTAGGGCCTTCACTTTTCTGTGGGTAAATAGGACCGTACTTGTGCTTCGGTTGGTGTAACCTAGATAAATATACTAGGAGAACATTAATGTGATGACGTAATTCATGGATGACAAGGATAGCGCTTTACATTTAGCACAAAGCGAAAAAGACGCGAAAACAATGATTTGTGTCCTTATCAGCGTGGCCGGGTTATTTTGTTTGGCAGAATCTGATCTGTCGTTGAAGCTGCCAAACAAAAACGAGTCCGTTTGTTTTTTTCAATATTAATGTGAAAGAATCCTTTTTAGTTAAGCTAAACCTTGTGTTATAAAAAAACAGTGTGTAGGGTGATGAGTGGTTGCAGTATTATATGCTGCAAAAGCCGCTCTGAGACGAAAGCTGAAGGACTAACATTTCACAAGTTTAAATGGTCATTGTTTTGATTAATTTCGCTTTTAGAAGTGTTCATTGTGAAAAATATGAATACTACGAATACTACGCTACATTTCAAGTAACACTAGTTCTCAGTAAAACGAAACGAACGAACGGACGAACGTGAATGTTTATTTGCTAAAATATTATAACATAACCATAAAATGGCATATCATAGTGCTGTCTGGTGCTGTCAGTTTTTGCTTTTTGTTTTAAATCATATGTAAGAAAAAGATACCAATCCTACAGTGGTAGTATTGGTTTAGTTTATAGTGGTACAACAGAATCTACACCTTTTTAATGGCTGTAACTGTAATGGAATGTATCTTCTAACTGAATGTATAATATTATCATAGAATATTAAATATATTTACCGAAGTTATATTTACGGAAACTAAATTAATTAATCTAAACTATTATTTACCAAAAAAACATTGTAGAATATATTTTTTAAGTTCCGTATCAGGATGTGGTAAACGAAGCCCCATGGCAGTCGGTCTACTTATCATGAGACTTAAAGAATCCACACGTGACCAAAATGCTGGCATTTATTTGGGCCATAAAATTAGCCTCGTAATCCAGCGAAGTAACGTGGCCAGGATTTTGGACACATTCCCGAAATTAGAGACCGTTTAAACTATCTATATGTAGATACTTTAAACGGTCTCTTATATCGATTAACTAGACTATACGTGCCAGTCAAAAACAGCATAATATTTTTGATGTGTAAATAAAATAAAATAAAAAACTTGACAATGACAGCCACGTCTGGTCTGCGCAAAGTCTGAGTCAGCTTCTGAGGTAAGATTATTTTTTTTATAATTGCCTGTCAGAAAATCTCCCATTACACTCTCAGCCCCCTTTATATCCTTATCGTATAATACCGCCTCGAGTGTAATGACCAACATAGCACACTTGTATCATAATGTACTTCCTGTGTAAAATAACGTTTAATAAAAAAAATCTTTGAATGTATATTTGTCGTATTATTTTTAGTTCGTAGATGTTTATAGTCATTATTGTTACATAAATTATATAGTATAATGTAATATTCACGTTTAATGCATAATTTCTAAGCATTATATAGCATTAATAGCATAAAGCATTTGTATTTGTAAGTTTTGAAATGATATTATGCATCAAGATTATTATTCTGTCAGTATCTCTACACTATGTCTCTACATACAAATATGACACCCGTAATATTTCATTTGATAATTATGTCTAATTATAAAAAAAACATTTAACGTAAGCAGAGAAATAAATTTCTCTGAACGTAAGTTACTTTACAGAGATTTTTTTTTCCCCTTATTTATTGGCATCGCACGTTGTGCATTCTGCCAGTGTCAAGTTTATGAATTTGCAAGTTAATTTTATTAAAATCAAGTCAAATATGTCGTTAAATCACAATCAGTCACACGAAATCAGTCATAGTCGAGTCCAAGTCATGCCCTAGTAAAGTTGTGGCGACTTTACTATGAGCTTCTACGGAGTTTTGAAAACAACACGAAAAGACATGTTTCACCACATCATATCACTTTCCCACACTCGTGCATGTAATTCAACACTCAATGAATAAAACACCACCATTTTTAATCATTAATTCGCGAAAAAACACAAGTTTAAGAAAATAATAGAATGCAACGACATGATTTTTCCGTGTTCCCGCCAAAACTCCCTTTTCAGAGATTAATAATAAGGCATTATGACATTTGGCCAAGGAGGCAACGAGGTAAGATTAGATGATTAGCCACCTGCGTATGGGTAATATCCTAAACCTTTACCCAAGATTTAGGATAAGTTTTTTGTGGCAGCACAAAGTTCCCACTCTTTACCAGGGGGGTGTCACTCCGCAGTTTAGGTATGTTCGGCCGGCGCTCCATCCCCATCCGGGTGGACAATGCGAGGCAGAAATCAGTCGCCGCCCGCACACTAGCCTCGTCGCACGTAACTAAGCATACGTGATAGAAAGAGAGCGCTATATCTAGGTGAATATAGCGAGCGGTATCCAGCGCTGTGCGAGTTGAATTGCTACTTTATTGCCTAGTAGATAGAGTCCTTATTTATTTCAATTCCTTTGCGGAGTGGACTTTCTGTACGAAGTACTATAATTTATTCTGTGACGTTACGCAAGAAATATTTACTAGTAGAAGAATAGGGCGAGTTAAGTAGTACTTAATCTTTGGAAATATCTAGGAGGCCACTCAGCCCTATTCTTCTACTAGTAAAATTTATTTGGTGTAACCGCAGAAAAAATAATGGTGTTAAGTAGTGTTCAAGTCCTCTGGCTGTCTTTGTGTCTTTGTGTCTAAGCCAAGCCGTGACTCCGGCTATAGGTAATTTATTTTGATTTTTAGTTAACTTTTTTAATGATTACTGCTCTCAGAGTATTAATTACTCTAGAGTTACTGCCCCTTAAGCTCATATGATAGCAGACACAGACACCATGAATGAATGTGAAATGTTTTATTATCCAGCTAATGGCCAAATTAATGTAACAAATAGGAGCAAAAAAATCCCTATCCATATCCTTTTCTATAACGCATTTTTTCTCATTTATTTTTTATCATATTACGGTTTCCCCGTTTTCATGAAACATTAAAAATTATATTGAAACTGGCAGAATACACACAATGCCAAAGGGTTTTTTTTTAAATGTTTGTAATGTTTACTGCTGCCATCTGTTTCTTCAGTTTATCACTAACATCGGAGGAGTTGCAGTGCGATTACATTCTATGGCCGAAATATTATTTTGAATATAAACCGTTCCGTTTAACGAAGATTACTGGTGAAATATTTAAAATCCCAGATACCACAGTTTTTTGCTCAATAAAGTGTTATTTAAAGGTAAAAACATTGTTATTATGGTTATTGTACTACTGAGCTCCGAGTTTATTCCAGTAAAATACCTATCTTATGAAAACTAGTACTTTAAATCGATGTCTGCAAATAATAAAGCTTAGTTCAGTATGATTCATAAATTTCAAGTGATAAAGTGTTTTTTTAGAGACAACGACATAGACTTACTACTTGTATCTAGGATTTCCCTAATCTTCACACCTAATATAAATGGTAATGTTAGTGTGAATGATTTGGATGAAGTTTTGCAAGGTCAACATTTACCTTACTTCAAAATGCACCTTAAAGTTGAATAAGTACCCAGGCAGAAAAACAGAGCTGACTCCTCCAAGAGTAGAATGATGTTAGTTAGGTAAGTAGTACTGCGCACTTCATTTGTGTATTGCGCAGAAGTTCAATAATGTTTGTTAACTTAGCAACGTTTTAAGTTAGGCCATTAGCTAGATCAACAAACAGGCTTTTAATCCATACGACAATTCCAACATTTTAGTTGGTAGCTTATTCTATCTTATCGATTTCATAATATTATGTTTTCCTCATAAAGTTATGAGACACCCTAGTCAAATTTTCTGCGTAGAAAGAAACGTTAGCATTATGTATTTATGTTTTTATACCTTTGCGCGTTGCGCGCGCATAGCATCTGCCCGACCGACCGATTATGGCGGACAGGCAGTGAAGAATGTTTGTCGCTTTTTCTAAATCAGAAAGTATCGACAGCAGCCAATGGCATAAATCGGCTTTTATGTAAAAATTGTACATTGTAAATAGTTTCGTGTACATATAGTGTTATATTTGTGGTCTTTTTGTTTAGAAATTGTGTGAATAGTGTATTTATTTTGAGTGTTTATCCAATTCTGTTTCGACGCCGACAAATAGCTGAACCCAAAAGTTAGTACATTATAAAAACCTATACAAATTCTAAATTTGAAAATGTTCACACGGTATTGAATAAAAAAACATCGGTTTCACTTCTCATCTTTGTTTCGATCCGCTGAGGAAACCGTTGCAATCCGTGCATTATTTTGGTTCTTCATAGCGGCTGTCATCGCTCTTTGATAAAGCTACTGTCATTACAAAGGCTAAATACTGTGAATATTGATAAATCGCTTTGATATCCTTTACGGTTTGTTGTATTTAGTTTGAATTATCATGTGGAACAGTTTAAACACTATTAGAAAATTGTGACTTAAACATAGCATTGTGTGTCAATAAACAGGAAGCTAGTGTGACATTTTGTGTTTACGGTTACAAGAGATCGAAGTGTAGTGAAACTGAATGCTCGAACCCCACGGTAGCCCAATGAAGTGGCCGGGAACGGGAGCGGAAGAAGAGGCGGGTGAAGCAGGGTTGCAGAGCTCTCGCGCCTCGCAAGCTCGCAGCCAAGATGACACAACTGTGCATTATGTGTTTCAACGGGAACCCCAAGAAGCTGAATTGCCTTCTTTAGCGCCTAAACAACGCTGGGCCGTGGGTGACGACTCTATTGCTGAGGTATACATTATTTTGATTTGTAAATGACTAAATATCTGCTTTATCACTGTTTTATCATTTTTTGTTTATAAACATAACCTAACTCTTTAAAGTGATATATTTTATGCGTTGTATTTATTCATTCTTGCTTTATATTTCATATTTACAATCGAATACGAATAAATAAATATGATTAAATAGCTTTATTAACCTATACTAGAACTGTGAAAAAATCATGTAGTTAATTTCTTGTTACATCCAAAGCTTTTCTTTTCAGAACCAGGACAAATGGAAAAATCCAACATCTATTGCAATGAATAACATGCATCAGCAAGGTCCTGTACAGTTAAAAAACTCCCAAACAAATCAGCAACAGTTTATAAATCAGGCAATAGCTTCATCTGTTGGTACACTGGCAATGAATCCATCTGTGATTGGTACCCATCCAGCACATATAACAACCAATATGGTTCACACACAACTTGCACCTATGCAGAATCATACTCTGGGAAATAATTTGACAATTCAAAATAGTGCTATGATGCTACCACCTCTGCAAGGAATGCAGAATGCTCCTCAATTAGGACAACAAGGGCTTTATGATATTCATCAACACCATGGAAATCCCATGCAAGCCATGAATGGTATTGGTAAAAATGCAGAACATTTGATGTATTTAAGCCAAGCTGGGATGTTGGCCCCTGGTACAAATCAATTTTTGCAGCAGGGGCAAAATCAGATTGGCCTGACACCAGTTGCTGCCATCAGGAATCAGGTAAAATAGATGTTAAATGGTAATGCCACTACCGTACAATGCCATATAAAACTGCTTATTAACTTATCATGTTAGTTAACTAATTATATAATAAAAATATTTGAAAAAATAATATAACAACATCAGTTAGGGTGTTGTCAAACACTAATATATTTGAAAAGACATTCAACCTATTTAAAAGCTGAAAGATTATTTTAATAAAAAAATTGCGAGTGCCAAGACAAGTGCATACTCTTAACATCTTCATCATATGACAATGTTAACATAATGTGATAAGCTAAAAGTGGTCCTTAAATGTAAGCTGAACTAAGTAATTCCAAACCGTCATTTTAAAATTAGAAATGATAATATTAAGTTGATATACTAATGAATAATGTGTAAAAAAAAAAATAAGGTATTAAACAAATTACGAAAATCCGTACGGTCTCTGAATCTAGGCGGTTCAGGCCTTAAAAACGTTACTTAAAAAAACTTGAGATGACCCCAGCCGATAATCATAATAATTAATAATACAATAAAATAGTCTTTAAAATAATTTGAACACGGTGATTTCTGATACGCCGTTGTTTCCACATTATTAATTTTCAAGAAAAATTATGCTCGTTGAACTTAGCCAAATTTCAGAGACGTGCCAACCTGCCAACCAACATAACAGCTACGTTTTATGATGTGATTAGATAAAAGTCTACCAGAATAACATATAGGCATAGGCATAGGCATAATAATAGGCAATATTTTTCTAAAGTTGAATAGCTAGAGCTGCATTTTGAAAGTTTTCGCTGAGTAAAAACTCATCTAGAATTTTATCCTTTTGTTCTTAAAATAATTCCAAACAAGAGTTTTTGAGAGTGGAGTCATTTTAAATTATTTCACCGCAGCTCATCTCTCAAACAGTGCAATGCACCTAAAAACAAGTGTTTCATGAAACTTGAATAATTTCATTTTGAATTCTGCATTGAGGCCATTATGCATATTTTTTTTCGGAATAGTCAATACAGGCTCAAATATCCTAACATCTCTTAGCACAACTCAAATAAAATAGAAAATATGAACAAAATTTTTTGGTTTGTCGGTATGTGTGTGTGCGTTTGCGTTTATGTGTGTGTGTGTATGTTTGTTAACTCATCTCGCCAAAACGGCTGAACGGAATTTGGATTAAACTCAGAACTGAGATAGCTTCTTCCCGATATAACATTAGGCTACATTTTATCATCATCAATTCATCATCACTGGTTTTCATTATCACGCGAGTGAAACTGCGGGGCTTAGCTATTAGGTATAATATAAAACACAAGAAAATGGTTACACTTTCTTTAAAGTTAAATGGGTTTGTCATCAGAACTAAAGGTGTGTACCATATATCAGATCAATCTGTCAACAGGAAGGGGTAAAATTTTATTACTAAATTTGACCCAAAAAACAGGGCAAGCTAAATAAATCCGTTTATTGATTAAACCGCTTAAACTTTAAAGATAACGTATTATCATAAGAAATATAAAAATTAAATCATAATTTCTTTAAATCAAATATACTTTAGATATCGCTCTATGAAAATCAAACCTCAAAAAAGGCCAGTCTAAGCACCAACGCTTACTTATACAGATATAATTCATCACAGATAATTTCACACATTTTAAATTATTTTACATGTATAATTTAAAATGTTATTTATTTGTTTTATTTACTATTCTACATTCTACATATCATCTAGACTTCTAGAGGAAAAGAAAATAAATTTAAATACACGTAATAAGATAATATTCGTTGCAAAAAAAAAACGATTTATAGCGAAAAATCGTTACCTCTACATGAAATAGGCGGAAGGATGTATCGTAAAAAAGAAAATCGCGAATCATAAAAATGTTTCTAACGCCCTTCTACAAATGTTCATATGATTTTTGGGCTTTAAATACCCATCATCATAATCAGCCTACCATACTCCGCTGCTGGACTCTAGGCATATATCCTCTCCTAAGGCATACTATTCTGCCCGATCATCAGCTATCCACTTCCAACTACTGCCAGCTGTCATACGTTTGTCGTAACTCCATAGAGTTTCAAGGTGTCCTACACTACGTTCGCCGATTTGTGGTGACCACTCTAGAACACGCCTACCCAAGCGGTTATCGGTTCTGCTATATTGCGACAGATATGATCAGCCCCCTGCCACTTCAGCTTACTAATACGCTTAGCTATGTCCGGATACGATCCCTTAGAGAAACATCGAGTATAGTTATTTTTATGGGTCGCTGACAGATTTTAAATTTATGGGCCGATCCAACTATGAGTCCACGTTTTAGCACCGTTGGTCATAACAGGTAGAATACATTAATCAGATTTTCGTCTTGATACTTCGTGGGACAGGTGATGAGAAAACTCGATGTAATTTCCCGAATGCTGCCCAGCCCAGCTGTATTTAAATATTTTTAAACCGACTAGAGAAGCCATTTATGGCAACCGCTCCCGGAACAACGTGCTCGTTGAACATGACCTTGGTTTTGTCCACGTCCATCCGGAGACAGATGCGTTGAGAAGAGTCGGCTAGACTGTCCAGCATCCATTCTAAGTCCTCCAGCGAATCAGCCATTTTGACGATATCATCTGCAAACTTTTGGTGAGTGATGTGCCGTACTCGCCGACGATATTAATGCCGCGATCTGCCCAGTCCAATGTCAATATATCCTCCAATGCGTTCGTGAACGATTACGGGTATATAACGTCTCCTTGCCTCACTTCTCGACGCTATGGATATGTTTCTCGTCTGCTGGTTCTGAACTTGGACGGTCATTGTTGCGGCGTCATACAGACATCTCGAACACCTCGATATATCGCCAATTAACCTGGCATCGCTGCAAGGTTTCCAGAACTGCCCAGGTTTTGACCGAGTCAAAAGCCTTGTCATAGTCCACAAACGCCAGGTCAAGAGGCTGATTGTACTCTTTCGTCTTCTGTATAATCTGTCATACTGTGTGGGTGTGGTCTATCGTGCAGGTGCTGTACCCGCTTTAATACCTGGCCTATCCCGAGGCCTGAAACTCGAGCCTTCGCGCAAGCCGGTTCTTGATAACCCTAGAGAACAGCTGACTCAGAAGTAAACGATAGTTTTTCATAATGGTCTTGTCACCCTTTTAAAAAACAAGTTGACCACATTTCTGTGCCATGCCTGTGGAGTTCTCCCGGTAAAAAGGACGGTATTAAACAGTTCTTGGAGCTCTTTAATTATCGGCGCTCCACCAACCCTTAAGAGCTCTGTTGTAATTCCGTCCTCAACCAAAGATTTCCCATTTTTAAGCTGCTTAAGGGCTAGCACGATCTCTTCCGGGCTGATGTCAGGCAAATCTTCTGTGTGACGTGTTAAAGTAGCTCTGTGGTCCTGTGTCAGTTGGAAATGAAGAGCATGCAACACGTAATATCAGCCGTTAAAGTCTTCCACTTCCGAAAGAATCTCCGGCCTAGAAGCGACGACTTCCTGACGAGGTGGATTAGGTGGTACGAGTCTACTTGCGACTCGGACAACGAGGGTTCCATACCACCACATGTACTAGTAGTAACTAGGTAATCCGCGATAGTAATGAATATTCTGTGAACATTTCAACCGGCTATCTATTACGATTCACGAGATTATAGGTAAGTAAAGATCGGAAAGACAGATGGACACAGACAAACAGACATGGTAGGCGGCTTAATAATAGGGTACAGTTGTATTCTCTTTGGGTACAAAAACCTAAAATAATTTCCACTTTCGTTCAATATGCCCAATGCGAAATTTAAAAAAATATGTATGGTGATAGCTCAGACATATCTTTTCATGTTGTTTTCAAAACTCCGTAAAAGCTCTTAACAAAGCCGCCACAACTTCACTAAGTCATGACTTGGACTTGACCGTGACTGTTTTTGTTGTGACGGCTTTGATTTTTGGACTTATCTTGGTTATTGATACTATCAAAAACTTTTAAAATGCCAATGCCAGAATGTACAAAGTGTGATGACAGTGGAAACTCATTTCTCCATATTAAAGAGTATAAATTGGGTTGTACACAGAAGAAGCCACCAAATTGGCCTAAAAAATATATAATTAAGTTAAGTATCGTACAAAACTCGTTTTTCCTTATGAGTTTTTGAACTGAATAGCCCTACATATTTGTATTATTGGTCCAAAAATTAGAACTAAAAAATTCACAGGACCTATCAAAACTCAATAAAAGCTCATAGAAAAGTCGCCACAAACGAATACTAGGGGCTGTGACTATGCAGTGGGGCATGAGTTGTACTTGACCGTAAATGTTTTTAATTATTTATTTATGATATGCTATCAAAAACTTCAAAAGTTATAACGCTTGTTCATCATCACCATCATCAGCCCGGAGACGTCCACTGCTGAACGAAGGCCTCCCCCTTAGACCGCCACACTGTACGACAACCAACCTGGCATTTGCATCCACCCCGCGACTTTTACAATGTCTAAACTCCGAGCATAGCTTGTTGTGTGACTCTGAGTTTCTCCAAAAGGCCAGCAGTTAAAGACCACGTTTCAGTTCCACATGTCATCACTGGTCATAGACCCTTGTCTTCAGACACTGCGGGATTTTGGACGAGAAGATATTACGCAATTTCCCGAACGCTGCCCATCCGAGTTGGATTTTTCGGGCGACCTCTTTGTCGAAGTTGGACCTACCTAACTGAACAATCTCTCCAAGGTAGTTGTAGTGGTCACCAACTTCGAGAGTATCGTTCCCAACGACAACCGGTACGGGCACAACATGGACATTGGGCATGATCTTTGTCTTGTCCATGTTCATTTTAAGACCCACCTGTTGGGAAACATTACTGAGGTCGCTGAGTATTGAGGACCTTCAGCGACTATGCCATGATGACTATACGCAATATGATATAGTCGGTAAAGCGAAGGTGAGTGATGTATTCGCCATTAATGTTGAAGCCGAATCCGTTCCAGTCCAAGAGCTTGAAAACGTCCTCCAATGCGTTGTGAAATGTTTCGGAGAAATAACGTCTCCCTGTCTCACGCCTTTCTGCAATTGAATTGGTTTCGTGCTCTCGTCCTGCAACTGGATTGACATACTGGTGTTTCTACACAAACTCTTCAGCGCTTCGATATACCTATAGTCGATATGACATCGCTGGAGGGACTGCAATACCGCAGGCTAGGATGCGCAACGCGAGAAAACTTTCTCGATTCTTAAAAACAGTACAAGGCTGCGACTCTGTATAAGTCTGTCTCGTTTTCGCACGACATAAAGACACGACAAAAATTTCTCGTGGTCCGCATCCTAGCCCTGCAGGTCTCGATTGAATCGAAGGCTTTTCATAGTCCACAAAAACGCTAGACATAACGGCCGATTATACTCCTCAGTTTCTGTATAATCTGGCGGAGCGTGTGAATGTGGTCTATGGTGCCCAAAGCCTTTACGGAAACCGGCTTGTTCGGGAGGCTGAAAGTCATCAAACCTGCGTTCGAGACGGTTCGTAATGACTCTCGAGAGCAGCTTGTACACATGGCTCTGGAGGATATCTTGTTGTTAGCAAAATTGTATTTACAAGGTGCATTTTAGTTATTTAGCTACAGGTGTAGCCACACCCTAACTATGCCTCTGACAAACTGTTGGTTTTTTAAACTAAACGAATACCTATTATGGGAAAAATAGGAAATTTAGAGCAAGATGATATGCATGTTTTTTTTTTACAATGAACCCAAAGTATGACTGTAATATTATTAGGTTTGAGACAGTTCTTTGGTGATGGTGAGTGGTCACGACTTGCTTGATAAGTGGCTGCTACACAGTCCAGTACTGGGCTTAATATTTATTTAAGTGGCGTTTGATTTACGAAACCAAGGCCTCTTGGTCTGTCGTCGACTTTTAAGACCGTGTAAACAGCGGTCCGTGGTCTGGTGTACAAGCCAGACTATGTCTATACGGTCTAAACCGGTCGGCCTTAGACCAAGTGACCTTGGTTTGGTAAAGCCCAGTACAGGACCGTGTAGCAGCCTCTTTCTCTTAAAAATCATATCGCTTTGCTTTACTTTACACCATCACCATTAATTTTCTGTCCTGCCTGCCAGTGACGGTGATAATGGAATCGACGGGCCCATCGCTTACAAATCAAGCATACCTAGCTAAAAGTATACATATTACATTTGCCGGAAAATAGAGATAGCGAAGCTAATTATGGCATGACAAAAAGAGAACACGTGTACATGTATTAGAAGTTTGTATTGTCGTATCGTACGGCTCGCATTTCGCTAAGGCAGATTATGGCTGAAGCGAGTGAAGAGCCGGCGCTCAACGTATAGTCTTCCAAATCCGTGCGCTTATTTCCCGTCCAGTCATCTTATCATTGACGCTGCTGCCTGCAAAGCTTTTCACACATAAACGTGTGACCTAATATGCTATGCGTAGCATTGTCTAGTCACAGTTCATATTCAAATAATATTAAATTTAGTACCTTTAATGCATTGCAATCTATTGCAATATCCAATCAAAATACACTTTTGGTCACATAAATACATCCATTCCATATTTATGTGTAAGTTATAAGCAGCTCGGCTCGGCCTAAAACTATTTTGTTACGTTAACCATAGTACGTAACTGTTCAGTTTCTTTTTATAAAAAATCGCGCCATCTATTAAAAATGCGATTAAACTTTACCCTGTGCGACGCTCCCACAACTCCCATGCCCAAGTGAGGAATTTTAACGCAGGCGCTGTGGTCGGCGTACGTCCTTTGTTCGAAGAAACAAGTCAACATTGTGCTCGAGTTTAGATCTTTCTAGTTGTATTTCTTCCTAAATAAACTGTTTCTGTGTTAGAAATGCGTGCGAATTGTGTAGTGATACAAAATTGTATTGTGTAGGTTATGTGGCGTTAAGAATTAGTTATATTTTTCCTGATAAACATTCGTATTTGTACATGAAGAAGTTGGGCTGATTGTACGCATGAAACCTTTGAGTGACTTCTTTTTCGAAACTAATGTTAAGGATATGGGCCCCGACATGGTGAGTTTTTTGGGTTAAAATAGTAGATCAATGTTATTAGACTTAGTTTTAATTCATGAAACTATTCGTTTCTTAATTTTTCACGCAACAGGTTCGTTTTTGTTTTGTTTACTTGTCACCGGCGTCCGCCATTTCTGTTAGAGAATTTTGTTCACCGGTGCGATCCCTTCTATTCATTAATTTACGTTTCGTCACTTAAATAGTTTGCCATGACGAGTGTTTAGATACATTTCATTAAAAAACACTACTATTCATACTCCGATCTTGCCCATTGCTTGTTTCGGTGCCTAACAGCTCACCGAAATCGTTTTGTTAGGGCATTGTGTTAGGGCTTATCCACACTTACCATCGGCTGAGTTTTAATTCATCATAGGTAGGTTTCGACGTTTCTTTAGTTATAGGGTCACATAATACCTAATTGTCATAGGAAATTGTTATAGGGCTTCTCAAATCTTTTTTTTTTTACATCTGTAACAAATTAATAATTGTAATATCTTATGTAAATTTTTACATTGTAAGCTTATGTAACTAGCAGCACCCTGCGTTTTCACCCACTATCTTACGGGAAACGCTTGCCGGTCAAAATAATGCTGCCAGTCATTTTTCTTGGTCTGAGGCTGTCAGCTAAAAAAATGTACCTAGGATCTTTCGAAAGAGTTATTGAATATTTTTAAATAAATATTTATTGCCTGTGGACGTGCAGGTAGAAACGATGAAGGTACATTAGTTGCCAATATGACTTTATTCCATCAGGTGTTCCTTATAAGCTATTTACTCGCAGTCATTAAATAATAAAATAGTTCAGTCAGCTAAAAAACTGTAGTGATGAATATAGTTTTTATTTTAGTCAGAGTAGGTATCCGATTTAATTACACATGAGTATTCCCGTATAAATAAAACAAAAATAGTTTTTACTGTTCGAAAGAATTAATAAATATTTATTATTGAATAATTATTAACTGCCATTAAATATATTGTAAAACATTGTTAAAGTGCTGCCAGTGCAAGTGCATGTAGGAAAGGGAAAAAAATATTGAGTTAAAAAAATAGTCTGTAAAATGATACATTCTTTTGTAACATTACTTCATGATTATAACCTTGAAAAGATTGAATCAGGAACTAACCTTTTACTAAGAATAATATATGTAAATATTTAAGTACTTCACTGGTGTGAAACTGTTAAGTTTGTTATAATGTAAGTAAATAAGTTAATAAAAACATTAAGTTTCTTAACACAAGTTTACAAACTAAATTTATTTATCCCAGCACTATTCAAATTTTGCCAAAAAGTAGCAACAATTTAAATGTCAGTTTAGTCCATCTATTTATGAATTTGACTGTGTTCCTGGGTATAAGCTATGACCATTTTGAATATCTCTCAAATCTGTTGTCCGTCATCCATCACAGCTTGATCTAGTGATTAACATGATTGATTGATTGATTAACTCTTTATTGTTCACACCAAGAATTACACAGAAATAATTTAATAAACTTAAATATTTGAACAAGTGGTGGCCTTATTGCTAAAAGCAATCTCTTCCTGGCAACCTTTCACATGCTTTCTCAATCTTCTGGCTTAATAATATTAGTATAGTGTGTGCTTTTATGTATGTAAGTTTAGTAGGTGCCTACACGCTTGGGTTGGTTATCTGCATTTACAACTAGCTAAATGCAGGGAATTCACATTAGTGCGCCTATTTCTTAAACACCAATGAAAAAAGCACCTAAATTATTCCGAAAATAGAACCAATCAACATTTTAGCTTGGTGCTATTACATACCACCTTTTTCTAGGATATGTTAGTTTAACAATTAAAACAATACTATAAAACTTTTCTGTAGGATACAAGAGAACATAACTTACAGGCGTGCATGTGCAGGCATACAAGATTCATATCAAAGTAATAATAATGTGTGGTTCTTGCAATTGACTCAGAGATCATCCCCTTAGAGACTTTGCACTGCATTTGCAAAAAAAGCCATTCTAACATTATTTCTTATTGATGCATTACTAGAGACAACTAGGCATTATCTAACCATTGTATCTATCTGCAGGGGTATTCATAACTCAATCGGAAAGGTTTCTGATCAGATTCACATTGATACCTATTCTGTTGCACCGCTCACTAAACTAACCTTAATTTGACAGGGCCTGTTGAAATCCTTTTCTAACATATTGAAATGAAATGAGACGCGTTTAATTTTAGTTCTGTCAGGTTAGTTTAGTTTAGTGAGAGGTGCAACAGAATCGACACCATTATCTGTCCCATACATCTACATTCAGGATGACAGAGTAAGATAGTGTGAATCCGATCGGAAACCTTTCCAATTTAGTTATGAATATCCCTGCTAATCTAGGCTAATAACTTTACGCCAAACATTATCATAACATGTACACTTAAAAACATTCAATTTGGCATATATAAGCAGCATTTATGTCCATCTTGATGATGTTAGTACACAAGTTGCCAATATGACTTTATTTCATCAGATTAGCTATTTACTCGCGGTCATTGCTTTTTGACAGCCCATGCAAAATAAATGACATAACTTGGTAAAATGACTAGCAAATTATATCCCATAAAAATAAATTTATCTTACGCACAATGTTACGTTGACAGTTGACATAACCTTGTAAAGAGGTAGTGCTAGATCAATCACAAAAACAAAAAGCTTTACATACTCAATGATAAATGATGATAGAATTGTTTCTTTCCAAGTATTGTGAAGACAACATGCATTTGACAGATTTAGGGTCAATCATGGTTGGTTTCCACCATACTACAGTCGAATTCATAATTAGATGAACTAAACTGACATTTCGAGTGTTGCTACTTTTAGGCAAAATTTAAATAGTGCTGGGATAAATAGATTAAGTTTGTTAACTTATGTTAAGAAACTGTTTTTTTTTACATATGTTAAAAAACTAAAAAAATTCACACCAGTGAACTACTTCGATATTTTCATAATTATTAGTTGTTGTAAATTTGCTTTGTTCCTGATTATGTGCGATTTCAATCTTTTCAAGGTTAAATTTTGATTTCAATCATGAAAATAATGTTACTTTACTGTAGCATATTACAGAATAACTTTATAACACAATATGATTTCCCTTTTCTGCCTGCACTTCCACTGGCAGCATATAAGCAGCAATAATTATTTGATATTTCTTTTGAACAATAAGAACTGAACTATATCCGTCACTACCGTTTTATAGCTGGCAGTATTTTGAAAAGTGATATTAAAATATGTCAGTTTAGTCCTTTTAATTATGAATCCGAGTATAGAGAGGAGATAACATGTTTTATAATCAACCAAATCAAATATTGTTATTTCCATCATCTTTACATGTACCGTGGTGAAAACTATTCAACAGGAGGAGGGTTTTCTTATTATGCTAAGCACACATGAGCGGTTTGCGGCGACAAGGCGGTGCGGCGTTCGCTTTGGTGGAACAATGCAAAACAAGAAGCTTTTTAAGCATTTCTACCATGAATGATTTTTATATTTTGTTGTCCAGATCGCTCCGGCAGCTAAGAAACTATGGGACAAAGGACCAGGTGCAGGTGGCGATAGCAAGGGACCTCCGCACTTGCCTCCATTGCAGCTCAACCCTGAGCAAATGTGGCGTGATCCTACTTGGTCGGCACAAGGTTGGTACAATATTTACAAATGTTTATTTTGTCATCAGCCATAAAACGTCCCTTGCTGGACAAAGGCCACCCTCTTAATAGAGGGGTTTTGCCATAATCCCCACGCTTGGCAGGCGGCTTGGGGATTGCAGAATACTCACCACCGTTAGCCAAGAGGATGCTGCTGGCCGTCCTCCGGTGGGTCTGGTTGCAGTATAAGGATAACATAGGACCTGGGTATGCCAGGTCCTACGTTATGCTTAAATAATTACTTGTTTTTTTACTATTTCTTCTTCTATCTGCGATCGGCTCAGCCATGAGCAGAAGTGACTGGTTTTGTTGGTCAGGTAAGGGTTGAGGTCCAGTGACCTCATATGCTTGATGTATCATCCTTGCATTTCTGCAGCTCTGTTATTCTAAGCCTTTGAAATCTTTTTTCTGATTTCCTGTGTCTGTGAGATGTGAGGGTAGCTTGTTAACATGTGATTCCGCTGGCCAATCCAATGTACAAATACTGCAAAGATTCCAAAATAATCTATTCCATAATCACTGCTGCACCCTGGTATGCTAAAACAATAGAGATACACGAATATATAGACATGCTAATGGTTAAAGAGGAAATGCAGTACTACAGTAAAAATACAATGCAAGATTTCTTCTAATGTTGATTATTTTCTTTAACTCGGTCTCTTTATCTTTAATCGATAAATTCCCAAAATAATGACTATACTTTTATTTATATATTTATTATTTATTTATTTAATGATAGGCGAGCAGCATTAAGCTGATGTCCCTATATCAAACAGTGTTGAATTTCAGTATTTGTCTGTTAAGTCTATCTTCTCCTTTTTTATCCATTTATCCAGACTGTTCTTAAATGCGTTTAAGGATTTGGATGAAATTAAAACTTACTAACTTTATAACTTTTTTTTTTTAAACTTTTTTTTATTTAACTTTATTAGCATAAAGTCTTCTGCTTCCTATAAGATCATCAGGCATTCAACCCTTCTAGCCCTCTTTAATGAGTTTAGTAATAATGGTGTGTTGATTGCAGCCATAGAGCACAACATGGGTGTTCCTATGATGGGCACGCGGCGTGGCGGCGGAGTGGCTTTTCCCGGGGGTGACGCGAGCAGCATCCTGTCGCCGCGCGACACCGCCGGGCTCGGCGTCAAGATGGTCGAGTACGTCCTCGGGGGATCGCCCACAGGTAAACTAAGAACATCAGTTAGCCTCTGTCCCATTCCAGCCCTGATAGCATGCGAGCTGTAATAAAAATCTATCCATTCATTGTATCTCGCGAAAACGAAATAGACGTATTAAGAATAGGCTAGACTGGTTTTGTTATTGTGCTATTAGAATGTGTCCCATAAATATAGCTGATTAATGAAAAGAAAATGAAAATCTGATCAAAAATAAGCAACTTATAAGCATTTCAATATCATGCTAGACAGAGAGAAGAAACAGCAAATCGTGACGTCACTTCTCTGTACGCCATATAAATTCAATTCTGAGAAGTGAGGCGTGACGTTTTGTTTTGTGGGAAAGGGACAGAGTTGTCTCTAACAAAAACTTTAAATTCTCATATATCAGAACATTATTAACCGATTTAAATTATTTTTTCAATAAACATACTATATTTAATTTAATTCTTCAGCAACGCTACTGGTTTCAACGATATAAACATCAGTGTTCTACCCTCTCGTTTCCATGTGGTAAAGGTAATTTGTCAATAATAGGCAATAATTTTCAGGGGTAGCAGTGAGATGAAAAATATGTCTCTCTCATGTTATGCTTTCGTCTTGGGTCCTGTTTGAATAGCTTCCACTTGCGTGGGGAGGCTTTATCGGCAGTGGCAAGCTACTCACAGTATATAGCTAACTAGTCACATAATTCCTATTAAAATTAATTTTGATCTTAGCAGGCGGGCAATACCATGTGACAGAGGGATGATATTATGATGATGAGCATTGAGCATGGCACGGCGATCTTTTTCAGAATTTACACAGAGATTTTCGTCTTACAGAATGTCTCATCGTAATGAAACGATTTTATGTTAATCTTAAGTCTTGGGTTATGTTGCAATCGGTCATGGGCAGGCGTTATCTCTATCACCAAGCCTGGCGTACTGTGCGCAGCTTAGGTATGAGTTTGCCTTGTCTTGAGTTTGAAATGGCTAGCCGGGATCTTTCTATGAGAGTGGAACTTCTGTATGTACACGTACAGTAGGGCCAATTTAATAGATCATATTTGAAACTTCATCAAAACTCAACAACGTAACCTTGTAACACACAATATTATTATTTTTTCAAAATTAAAACAGCACAATTGATTAACTTTTTTCAGTAAAAAAAACATATTTAATGTTTTTAATCAGGTCACCTCACTATGCGATTTATTATATTGACCCTACTGTAGTACTACATAATTTATTTTTGTGTACTAAAACGAGTGTCATAATCGTCGTAACAAAAAATAAATAAATTGTGAAGTCGTTTTAGTAGTGGCTCCATACAAATGAAGCCTTGCTGCCTGCTCAAAAACGAATGTTTATTCTAAATGTATAATAAATATAAATTGTGGGACAGGCGGCAGCGGAGTGCCCGGCGAGAAGGTGGCTGGCGTGGTGGCGGGGCTGCGCGGCATGGTGCTGGAGGAGCGGCCCGAGGACAAGGCCTCGCCCTTCGACAAGGACCTGCACGAGCTGCACGACCACGCGCAGCTACCCAACGGCCTGCACAACGGCCAGGACGACGACAAGGCCTTCAAGTGAGCTTGAATATTTTTTATACCCTGAAACAGTGTAGTGTAATATAGAAGCAGTAAGCATGTAACACAATAAGGAATATGCACGTGTTTTGATTATTGAAAATAATAGGATAAGTGGAGAGTTTAACAGAATCTGTTGCTTACATCGAAAAAATAATTGAAATCGGCTGGTAAAGTCCTGAAATATAATCGTTCAAAATATTTGGGAGGGAGTCATCTGTCCCTTTCTAGCAAAATACGTGCTAGTATAGAATTTGTTTGGAATCGTAGACTTTGACGTCATTTACTAGTATAGTGCTCCTGTATATGTGCCCATAGTGTCCCTGTCTAACATGAAACTAAAGTGTTTATAACTTCGTTATTTGTGCACATATTTAAATCTTATTTTCAATGTGTTGTTTTGTTGCAAGTCACCTCTTTTGTGAGTCATTAAAAAAACCATGCATATTCCCTATTAGAAAAACAAAACAGAACCTAGCCTAAATTGATACCGAGCCTTGAAAAAGTGTAGTCTAAATAAGGGTTATAGAAACAATAAGCATGTAAGGACATCAAATTTAAAAAGAACCTGGGCATTGACACTAACTTCAAAGCTAACTAACAATCTATTTTCTTATACTTATCTTTTGGTGTCGCATCTCGAATTATTTAAATATATATTTTTTTGGAAATATTAATTCAATAAGTCTTAGTCACTTTCAAAGTCACACAAAGACATAGAAAGTCACTGGTAAGACCAAGCCATGTCCTAGTGAAGATTGACTTTACTAGAAGACTAAACAGTGTAGAGTGTAGACTATAAAGATTACAATAGTGAGGTTAGTGAGTTTGATCTTTTATCTTATTTTTGAAATGAGACTGATTCCTTAAGAGTTTTGGCGCCAAAGTGGAAGCAATCACAACGCCAAATTGTTTCGTTTTCCAAAACTTAATGTGCTCGAGTGGTAAGAGTAACACTTTAGACACAACAAAGATTACATAAGGATACAGTATAGATAGGCACGAAATGCGATCTTATCGCATTATTGCTTATTACTATGTATTATTTAATATACCTTACATATTATTAATTTATTCTCACCGGCAAAATCTGGAACGAGCTTCCATATGCCCCTTTTTTAAGAACCTACAACATAATTTAAGGATGATGAGACATATACTGACTACTTGCTCGGGGTGTGTTGAGTATTTCTCCTGCCACCTATGAAGTCATCCCAGCTCTGAATTATTGTAGCATGGGTCCAGGCTGCTAGCATAGTTGCTCCTGAGGTGGAAACAGTTGCTGTGCATTCTATATTATTCTCTAAAAAATAATCGCTTTACCAAGTGTACATTTGGCGTGAGGGATAAAGATAGGTACCTATAGTAGCCGGCAAACAACTTGAGCCAATGACCTTGGCTGCGTAGTGACGAATTTACGGTCTCTTTGGCGGATCGAAGGGTGCGCGAGGGGAGTTCCGAGGCCACGCGTCCACGTGATTGGCCGATCAGCCGGCCGGAAGCTGGCCCGCGGCTCCCGCGGTCCGCCCGCGTCCCGCTAGCATCAGAGTACACATACGTGCCAGTGTTATTAGCCAATTTCGAGTTACGAAAAACATTTCTTGTTTTGATACTGCTTTTTTGTTCAAATGTTGTTATTTTTTTGTTGTATTTCTGTTTATTTGTTTTTTGTTATTACTAGTTTTTGTTATACTACTAAAATTTTTTTGGACAATGCCGCGCAAATCTAACAGTTCTAAAGAGACAAGCGAGAAAATTGGAGTATGATGTGTACTGTTATATGAAGCAAGGATCTCCAAAGGAAACGGAAATTATAAAAAAAGTCCGCAAACAAAAACGTCACCAGTCATAAAACAAAACATAAACGCACGGCTATTTAACTCGAAGGTTCTAAGTTCTTTTTAAATAGTAAAATAATATATATTTTTTGGGTTTTTACTTAAATAAACTAACCGCATATAACACTAAAACTTATTTCAAACCTATTTTTCTTTAATATCATTTTGTCAATTTCTTTCGAATTACGAATAGGGTAGATGACTGATGTTTATATCGTAGAAACCAATAGCTTTGATAAAGAATTTAAGTAAATATAAATATATAGTATGTTTATTGAAAAAATAATTTAAATTGGTTAATATATGATTTATTGGTTGTTCTGATATATGAGCGTTTAAAGTTTTTGTTAGAGACAACTCTGTCCCTTTCCCACAAAACAAAAAAATTACGTCACGCCTTACTTGTCAGAATATAATTTATATGGCGTACAGAGAAGTGACGTCATGATTTGCTGTTTCGGCTCTCTGTCTAGCATGATATTAAAATGCTTATAAGTTGCTTATTTTTGATCAGATTTTCATTTATTATTCTATCATTATTCAGCTATATTTATGGGCCACATTTTAATAGGACAATTAAAAAAAAACCAGTCATCTAGAAAGTTGAGTTTGAAGAAAGAAGACAGAACACTTTATGACTAAAATAGGTTTGAAATACTTTTTAGTGCTTTATGCATAAGACGGTAAGTATCAAAAAAATTCGACGTTCACATTGACCATTAATATGTCCAGAAGTGTACATGCGCAAACTTACCCCCACTACGTCGCTTTTGGCTCAAGATGTTTGCCGGGCACTATACGTAGGACTACGTCATCGACAAAGGAGCAATGCATTACAAAGAAATGACGAAGAATGATAAAATAAGTTACATTTACAAAATAGTTGCGGGCCGCAAGGAGGAAGGCCGCGTGTTGTCTACCACTGGATTAAATACATAATACAGATTTAGTAGAAACGCACTTTTAAGGGCCTATGCTACGGATGTAATATTACGTTCTAAGAAATAAGGCCGGTAATCGAGGCGAAAATTTGTGACTGGTTGAATTTCAAGGCCTTTCTATAAAATTCATTTTATTTATTATTAGTACATTATGATACAAGTTTGCTATGTTGGTCATTACACTAGAGGCGGTATTATGCGCGCGAGCCGCAGGCGAGCGCGATAAGGAAGCCGAGAGCGTAATGACTAATAGCACAAGAGTTCCATACGACTGTTTTCATTACACTTGCGAGGAAAAAACAAACTTTTTTTGATAATAATCAACCACACAGTAAAACGTCAACAAACATTTGCGGAAATTGGCGCCCAAACCAGCAATGAGCGCGCAGGTTGACATTTACTTCAGCGGCATAAGAACTCTTTGTTGGTATTACAAAAAAACTAAGTATTACCCGACTATAATAAGAGTGCTTCGTATACATACGTCTAATTGCAGTCACGTACAAACTTGACTTTACCGGGTTATACCTATTATATCACAAGTGAAAAATAATTTTCATCACTCTTGCTCGTAAAGTGGATCTTATTGCATCGGTTTTAGACTCATAATCCAAGCTATTATACACGCGTGCTTTTTACTTTACATTACGGCACTTGTACTATAATAGGTATAACCCGGTAAAGTCAAGTTTGTACGTGACTGCAATTAGACGTACGTGTACGAAGCACTCTTAATATAGCCGGGTAATACTTACAGTTTTTTTGTAATACCAACAAAGAGTTCTTATGCCGCTGAAGTAAATGTCAACCTGCGCGCGCATTACTGATTTGGGCGCCATTTTTCGCAAATGTTTGTTGACGTTTTCGCTGTGTGGTTGATTATTATCAAAAAAATATTGTTTTTTCCTCGCAAGTGTGACGAAAACAGTCGTATGGAACTCTTGTGCTATTAGTCATTACGCTCTCGGCTTCCTTATCGCGCTCGCCTGCGGCTCGCGCGCATAATACCGCCTCTAGTGTAATGACCAACATAGCACACTCGTATCATAATGTACTATTATGAGTTAATCTATCTATTTTCCTGACTAATTTCTAATTATTATTACTATTGTTCTTATTCTTAAAATGTTGACTTACACTATTGAATTGGGTAAATCCTATAAGGATAGTTGTGGATTGAATAAATAAATAAATTTTACTTCGATATGTCTCACTCAAAGTTTAATATAAGTAACATTTTTTTTGCATTTTACCGTCAGACCGCGCCTTAAGGATCGACAAGTTGACGGCTTGAACTCATCGGTGGGCGCGGCTAAAAAGCATGCTCTCTTCATCAAACAAACTGTGGGAAAGGGAGAAAGAAAGATAAATGAGCGCGCAAATTTTTTTTGGTCGACCCTTGGCTGCAGTTATGTGGTTGAATAAACTCTGAGTTAATTTATTCCAACTTAAGTTATTTGAAATGTTTATGGACTAAACTATGCCGCTTGATAAATTATTTTAGAGTTTTCGTATTCCTTATGTTATTTATTTACGTCCAATGTGGCGTTAAAATTGAGCTAAAATACAAGATGTTTCCTGGCGTATAACTTTCATGTTTATTAACTTTTTACTTTCGTAATAATTTACAATCCTAGATAATGAAGAGATTAATCGATATAATACTTAGTCTTGGACCTACAAAATTACATAGTGGAGTAGTAATACTACCGCGTTTCTATGGAGAAGTGACCAACTTGTCTACTCTTAAGAATTAGTAACTTGATTTTACATCGAGAAAAAATATGGAAAAAATGTGCTAAGGCCAGAGCCCACATAAGCACCAGGTCATCATCAGGTCACATCGTTATCAACATCATTGTCAGGCCAGGTCATTTGGTCAGGCATCAGGTGCACATTCATCCTCAGAAACATAATCAAGATGAACTTTTGTTTTTTACTATTTATAGGCTTAACATATTATGTATTTCGTTGCCATAATATATACTGTATACATTTGAATAAACGAAGCCTGAAATCAAGTTGAAATATATAATATTTAAATGAGACCTATCTGACTGTTCAGCGACTTATGCTAGTAAGTTTTGCGCCCGCATTAATAGTTTCACAACAATTTCACATCGTCACATGACTAATTATTTACAAAAGAATACGTAATGCTTTGAATATCAATACGAGAGATGGTAGCGAAGGTCACCCGGTGACGACGGTGCTAAAAAGTGGCTGCGGCTGACGTGCGGCCGGTCCGGAGTCTCGCGTTCAATAACCGCTGCGTGGATCATGGCCTCTGTCAATGCCACGACCATTCTCTATCAGTATAGGACCTGCGGATTTGATACGCGCAGAATATGGCATACCGCCTACCTAACGAGGGTGAAGGAGATAAAATACGTTTTCCTCTCTTTTGCACTCATTGGTCGGCAATAGTCTTGTAAGCTCGTGCCGCACGACATCTGTCTGTACTACACTACTAGTCTACTTGCAGTGTCATTGTCCAGTACCAAACGTCTCGAAAATACCGCATATACCCTGCTTATTATTCCTGTACTGTAAGATACCCGTATGTGACAGATTAAACGTCTGACTACAGCTTACCTGTTTACTTTGATCTCCAGCTCGAATGTAATGTATAGGTACGACGAAACATTCGTTCGTTCGCTTTGCTTTTCACCATCATCCAGCTAACCCACTGGACCCTATGCCAGTGGCTCATGGCCTCGCTCCGTTACTTCAAGAAGCTGGGTTGGCTATAGTGTAGACGCTGGCGGGGGAAATGCACGTAAACCCCATGCGGGACGTTGTCAGTGCAGGACTTATCGCCCCTACATCGAATAAGAATTAGTTCGTTCATACATAGATACAAAAAATATGGTAAATTTCCCGTAAAGAATAATATAACCGTAATTTAGTGAATAACCGTAATAGTTTAACAGTGGTATAATACGTCCGACGAGCTTTGGTGTTCAGAACATTTGCTCAAAGTAAATGTTTGTAAATAATAAACGCAATAATCTGCAATAATAACGTCATAGTGTATGGAAATAATTACAGAACATAGCGACAAAATAGGAAGTTGGGTTTCCCTATTTGTTAATATTTAAATATCGAAAAACGTCTGACAGATGTTTCATAACCCATGTATGACTTATCGTATAATGACTCATCCTGACAGCTGTGTTGAGACCCTTGACTTGCCTTATCTCGTAAACGTCTAGTAAACATATACCAATGAAAACAATTATTTAACAATGCTAATGTTCCATATCATAAAGCTCGGAAGCTGTGATACTGTTGTACTGTCACACGTCGTCCCCCCCCTTGGTCGCCATAGATCGAAAAATGTTTGCGCGATCGCAGACTAGCAACAGACGCGTAACCTTTGTATCAATGTGCTCATAAAAATGATTCACAGAATTGATAAGCTTTATAGATATGCAGGGCTTCCACCGGTTTTTTTCTTCTATAGGTAGTTGCTATGCTGTGCTTATTAGGTATTTTCATTCCATTGATTCTATTAACCTGGACCTGGTTTCTGGACCTTCTTAGGACCTGGGTATGTCCTAAAACTGCATCCAGAACCACCTGAGGACGGGCAGCAGCGTCCTCTCAGTTAACGGTGGTAAGCATTCTGCGATCCCCAAGCCGCCTGCCAAGAGTGGGGATTACGGCAATCCCTGCCTAATAAGGGGGAGGCCTTCGTCCAACAGTGTACGTCTTCCGGCTGATGATAATCTATTGAATAACCTACTTTAAAGTATAAACGAACCTATTCATTACTGTTGTTCTTTTGTAAAAGTTGTAAAAGCGTGTCTAGCCACACTAATGTAAAAGTTAACATGCCACCTGAAGGCTTCTGAAATGGATTAACGGTTGCAGTTGTAAGACAAACAGCTAGGACTCGATTGTCCGTGGCTTGATTGTTAATCCTCACTGGCGTAACTTCGGTTATCTTTTAGAAACACCTCGTAGAGTTGTGCCGCGCTATGACCTTTTAATGAAATGGTTCAATGAGTCGCAGAGTGGAGATAACACATGTCTTGTCTTTTTCATTTCTAGAAGTGTGGGAATGTTGAAAATACTCAACAAGTACGGATACAATATATTGTATGTTATGAATTGTAACTTTTTATATAATGTGTCTGCGAAGTAGCATTTCATGTGAAAAGGGAATTCATGACTACATAGTTTTATGTACACACAATAGAAAAGTAAAACTCGCAGCCCAATTAAAGTAAGAGAGAGGGAAATATATTGTGTTTCTTTTACCCCTCGTTGCTCAGACGCCACTGGCCTGCATTGACCGGCGCGAACGAAATCCGTACGTTTTTTAAAAGCTCTGGACATCAGCTATACTCACTTGGCCTAGTGATGAAACCTTATAACATGCTTACTGGTATAGTGAAAACCTTTAAAGGAGGCGTCGCCCGCGATGTTTCATTTAAACGGTCCCTCTATCTCTATACCTACTAGGACTAAGCCAAAATGTCCTTTCGTGTAATGTACGTGTGTGTGTGCTTGCAGCCGCACTCCGGGGTCACGGCAGCCGTCGCCGGCGGAGGAGGAGGGCGCCGCGGCGGTGCGCAACGGGGAAGCGCCGCCCTTCCCGCTGCTGCCGCCGCACGCGCTGCAGCACCAGCCGCCGCTGCACCACCTGCAGCATCTCTCGCACCCGCAGGTATTTCTTTTTCGTGTCGATGGTTCACTAGACATGTTTATACCAGTATTCGGTGACCCTAAGGGGAGATGTCTCCGTCAACTCAGTGTACAATTGTTCGGACACTGAGGCCAGGACAGCAGGCGGTCCATAACTCGTGCCGCACCACAGCTGCACAGCTATCCCTCGTCAGAGTATTTATTTATTGGAAAACTAACATCTATTTTAACTTAAAGACAGACTAATTTAAAACATCCCCCTACTTAGTCATATTGGACTTAGTCCAGCGGCCCGCTTCGGTCCGGAGTCGGTCTAATGACTTCCACGTGGGCGAAGTTAAGTTACTGCCTATTAACTCTTGTGGCGGTGGGCAGCTATCGTGCCGCATCTCATCATATAGCATCAAGCACCGACATAGGGTCATGGAGTCGACTTACCAACATTGTGCAATGAGGGCAACGCTCACATGGTAGGGAAGTCGACTTACTAACACTACATACTAAGGAGCTACACTCACATGGTAGGGAAGTCTACTTATTCACACTACACTACTAAGGGTTTACTTACCAACACTACACTTCTTAGGACTTCTTCACCCCGCTCTCAGATTAGGAGAGTCGACTGACCAGTACTATACAATAAGGGACAACGTTCACAGCGAGAGGGAGCGAGTCGACTAACATTACACACTAAGGGGCAAAGCGCCCAGAGTTCTGGAGTCTAGATAATCCTTCTTTTCGTTTATTCGGCAAAAATTTAGTACTCTAATTGCATCTTTTGATGCATGGTGGCAAAAATGAAATTATGCATAGGAGAGAGAGCTCAATTTTCCGATGCGGGTTATGTCTCGTTCTTTTGCCCAAATTATTACACAACACACAACACATAACATACTACTAATCCATTTTTTTACTTTTTTTCTTTATTGTGACATATTTTTTTATACATTCATATGACGAGACGAACAAGACGTTCGCCTGGTGGTAAGCGTCACGTCTGTCACTAACAGTAGCAGTGCCAGAATTGTGAACTTGCGAACACAATCCTGCGCCGCACTGCACTGCGCTCGTCACCCTGAGATATCAGATGTTAAATCTCATCATACCCAGTAATTTCTCTGGTAACATTGCCCTTCAAGCCGGAGCACAGTAATGCTTGCACACTACTGCTTGGCGGTTGAATGACTGACAAAGGTGTGGTACTTCCCCAGTCGGACTCTGCAGTGGAGTCCTACCACTACACTATTGTGACATGTTTGTTAATGTTAGCCTCTGTCTGTTCCAGCACCACCCAGGGATGCTGAGCGTAGCGCCGCTCCAGGGATTGCCTCATCCGCAGCACCCTCAGTTACATCCAGGTTGGTATACGTTTTCTTGTTTCCATTCCCACTTTTTCCATACCTAGGGAAGTTGCCACATTTTTTTTCCTATTAAATGTCTGTGACTATATCTTCGACCTAATCCTGCTTTTTAGTCAGACCTTTTTAGACCAGATTTGACCAACCAATTTTTTTTTGCAATTCAGAAGCGCAGCGCGATTACCGTTATATGTCGGTATAGCAGATTTATTAGGACAAATTTGAGAATATACCGATTTTTATGCTCAAATGAGACAACAAAAAGGACGTTCTGTTTTCGAGTACATTATACGGCAGTACAAGGAGCGGCCTTATCACCTTAAGCGATTTCTTCCAGGCAACTTTTCTATGTATATGTCTAAGATTTTTTCAAAAAAGATCTAAAAAATTTTGGAAACTTATATTAAAGTTTTATTAAAACTGGTAATAATGAACTGCCAACTGAAAATCTGAAGATGTTTTGTGTACTTTGACTTTACTAACTAAAATGTATGTTTTCTTTCCAGGCATGACACTGAACGACTCGATGAATCAGCACATCGAACTCGTTCTGCAGATGGAGCAGCATCCCCAGTTTGACAACAATAGTTTCGCGAGCACGCAACAGGTACTCGTGCGTATTCACATCTTTATTATTATTATTTTATAAGCTATGCCCTATACGTTTTATCCTAATGGCCACTTGTCTCTCACAAACATTTTTCCCCTAGCTGTATTGTGGTGCATCAAGGTTATGTAGTAAACAACCACTGAAACCTCTGTGCGTGATGGAGGGCACCGGGATCTCCATAGTAACGTATCGGTATTAATCTAGTTGCTACCTGTCTTCTACTTTGCCTACGGCAACACTAGCGGGGCAAGCTGATAGTATTTCCCCATATTCCCTCTTATTCTCACTGCGACTATGTCTTCCCTGGGCACACTTGATTGTATGCTTGGTGACCCAAGGGTGACCACGAGCCAGAAACACAAATTTCTTCTGTTAATCGCCCTTAGGATAGGCACGGGATACCGAAGCCGCTATTTTATGGAAACCGTATGTTTCTAAGCAAAAAAAGGCCTGTGTTGATTCAGAAGACTATTGGTTGCTTCGTTGGGAGATGACGTGCCTTACACTCCCGCGGTAACCGGTGGATGCAAATGGCAGGTTGACGTACAGTGTGGCGGTCTAAGTCGGAGGCCTTCGTTCAGCAGTGGACGTCTCCGGGCCGATGATGATGTGCCTTACACTCCTGGCGATATTAGTCCAGAATTTACAAACGAGTATAAAAAAAACGGTAAAGGAAAGCATATGCATCTGTCCGGAAAAGGTGATGTTGCCTCGCCTCGCCGGACCAGCGTAATGGAGATCCTAATCATTGATCGTAGGCCTATGCCCAGTACTGTGATGACAAATGCTGATCCAGATTATACAAGCTAACTTTTTTGAATTTCACTCTATTCTGTTGAGCATTTTCAGTGTGAAGAAGTGACAACACATACAGATACATACTTCAAACACTCGCATAATATATAATGGTATGGTAATATAAAAATACACCTTATTGCCTTATAATATAATAAAATATTAAACTAAGTTAACAACTATTAAGTAAATGTACATTTTAGTGCTTCGAAATTTGGGTAAGGCTTCCTTCATACCTTTCCATTCTCCGCGATTTTGTGCTACGTGTAACGTTGGTTGAAACAACGTAAATTTCACTATATCGTTGCTATATTTTCTTTAGTTTAGGTTGCAACTGCAAATTTCACAGTATCGATACTCTTCCTTCTTCGTGGTTAACCTCTGTCTCGTGTGGCGTTTCTGGGGTCTAATGAGCGAAGCGTTCGCTTCATCTGCCGTCTATGACTTGTGGCTACCCCACTACCAATTAAGCTTTCAGAACATACTTACTGCGTGTATGACTTTAGACTGTAAATGCCTACTTGTGAACATTACTAAAGACTGACTTTCCGCACTAGAAGCCTCTGATAGGCCCATGTTGCGTAGTCCCGGCGCAGCTAGTTCAGCCACCTGGAGGTCTAAAATGGCCGCATTAAGCAAATCCTCTAAAAGCAGTTCATGTAATGAATTCTTAGGAGAATGAATTGTAAAAAGTTGCTTTCGATTAACTTCTAACGAATCTGCAAGTTGACTTTATGCGATTCATCTTTCTTCGACCATTTTACGACTTTCTATAGAAAACTGTCAAACTAATGAATTCCGTAATATAATCATTTGCAAAATCATAGTATGAATTGGCACTTAAGTGACCGGTTTACGATTTGCGAAATGAATCATCTTAGGATCATATGCAGAATTGCTAAACGCGACCATTTTAGCCCCCCTGGTGTCCCCGTGGAAGGCCAGCAGCTCGCTGATGCTGCAGGCCTTTTGGAGCTTCCTCTGTGACTCGAGGATCGCCTTACGTTGCTCTGCCGCATTCAAGCAACAAGTGCGCGGCCATTTCTTCCGCCTCCGACCACGACATGGAGGACTCCATTTCTGTGACTCCAATAGTGTATAGGTGTTTGTTTAGAGAGCAGAGAGTTTGTCACGTTTGAGGTTAAGCAGTTTACGGGAGTATCTCGCATTTAACTCCGCGAAGGCTGCCCTTGACTGCCTGCACCCCTTGGTTAGCACCAGTATTCTTTATATAGTCTATACAATTATACATACGTTTGCGATTCCATGATCTTACTTAAGAGAAAGGCTCATTCAGGATCAAGGATCATTGGTCCGGGTCCTAAAGGGCGCCTGGTCGAGCCTCCGTGACAGTTCGTCTGCAGCATCCTTGCCTCTGGACCAGCTGTGTCCTTTGATCCATTGGAGAGCAACATGGTTGTGTTTACTTACATCTTCCAGCAGATTGTGACACTGTACAGTTAGCCCTGATGAGTGGTCGTATCGTTGTAGAGCTTTCTGCACAACAGCACTGTCCGAAAGGATTCTAATAATATGATCAGTTACCTCTCTGCGGAGTACCGCCGCTGCCGCCTGGATGATACCTATGCATTCCGCTTGGAAAATTGAGTTACTGTCACCCAGGGTTACCGTTATGTGTATGTTGAGGTCATTCGACAATGTTCCGCTCCCGGTGCCCGTTTCTGTTTTATAACCGTCTGTGTAAATTCTTACTTCTTGTATGCCTGAGCTATCGCATATTTCAATACAATAGTTTATTGATAACACCAAAGTTACACGTCAAATTTCATTAAGTATGTCATAAAAAAAAGCATTAAATAAAATGAAATAATTATAAAAATAGGTTAATAGTCTCTTATTATTAAATAACCTTCAATGTCGTAAAACAAATTGTCTTGTAACCACGTTCTGAGCTTGGTTTCCTCGTGTAGCTGGACAGCATAGCATTGAAGTGTTGTAACTTGTGTATTTTGTTTTGTGCCAGTACGGCGGCGGCGTCGGCGTGGGCGGGGTGGGCGTGGGCGGCGCGAGCGGCGCGCCGGGCGGCGTGGCGGGCGCGGGCGGCGGGCTCGTCAACGGCGGCTCCGTGGGGCCCGCGCCAGACTCGCAGCAGCACCACCAACCGTTCGACGTGCAGGTGCGTACATTACTCTAGTCTAGGCGCTGATTCATTATAATGAACCAATTCCTTCTAAAGCTGATCACTGATGACTGCTTCTATATTGGAACCGTTTAAATAAGATATCGTCCGCGTGGTACAGGTGCGAGGGGGTAGATGCCTAAGGGGATCGAGGGAGGAGCCGGTGTCTCTTTTAAATAGTCCCATTTTAGGCGTAATTTGGGTTATTTTTCTTATGTCTTGGCATTGCTCTTTAAGCATTTTGACAGTGTCAGTTGCGTTCAAAGTCAAACAAAATTAGTCAATTCCAACAAAATTAGTCAAGTGTGCAAGTCATTATCGTTTTCTAAGTACAGGCACTGCACTGTATTGAACTTCTATTTTGAATGTGTGAAACTTCCATCTAACATAATAAATGGCACTGACGACGATAATATTTTTTGTCTTTTGTAATGAAGTTCGTTTTGTCTAAACAAGTAACATGTAACTATACTTGCATATAATAAAGCAACTATGCTTGCATATAATTAATCTACGCTATAAGTTATCACCCCTCTTGTGCTAGAGCCTAAACTATTTAAGACCGTTTGTAGTCTTCCTATACCTATTCTTTCAATACTGATGGTCGAATGCACTGTACGCTTTGAAATAGGACCATTTAGACTAAATTTGATTGGTCACTCAAATTCACGCATATAACCGAAGCAACCATCGAAGGTTCGCCGTCGACGGACACATCAAGGAGGACGATACGAGAGGGGAATGCGCCAACCCAAAGTTGCCAAAAGATGGCGCCAGGTTTGTTTTAATTTAAATAGTAGATTACTCACCTAGGGAGCAAAAATAAATAAATAAATATTGGGCGGACATTTATTACACACAGCGCCATCTAGCCCCATACTAAGCAAAGCTTGTATTATGGAAACCAGATAGCTGATAGAATACTTATATACATATTTTTTCGTAAATACATACTTATGATACATACTACACCCAGACACAGAACAAACATCGATGTACGTCACAAACATTTTTGCCCTGGGTGGGGATCGAACCCACGCCCTGCAGCTCTGAAGGCAGACATGCTACCAACTGAGCTATCAGGCTTTCAAAAGTAAAGAATGTCTCAGGTCTCATGTATATTGTCTGCTGAGGCGAAGCCGAGGGTGATAAACATGAGATCTCAGGCTACTTGCTCCCGTGTTTTTTATACGATATTACGTGTCGCTGCGCGGAGGAAGTGGTTCCTTTGGCTCCGCGTAGCGGGGCTAAATTAACCACCTTCGTCCCGCAGGCACGTAAATATTTTTTTACGGCGTAGATTGTTGCAATTCAATTTGAATTATATTGTAAATCGCCATCATTTACCGGTACAGTGATTGTAAAAAGCCCATAACTTTGTTTGTAAAACGAACATTTTAGCTGTATTCGTTCCTGCAATAACAGCAACATATAACAGCAACCGTCAATGTTTGACGGTCAAGCTTTGCCAGAAGTCTTCGGGTGATATATTTATCTCTGATGTGCCAGCCCTAATTTCAGAATTACCCACCACTCGGCCTATACGTACTATTCTCTATAATATACGTACATTTATTTTGTATCCATGCTTAAACTACGGCGACGTATCACGCGAGTTGCGTCGTCATGTCCTTTTAGTGGACAACGATGAATTATCCTCCGTACATGCGAAAACGCGATGACGTTCATGTTTCGAGCCCCTTGCAGTATACAACGAGCAATTTTTCGCAGTGTTCTGATGAGATGTGTTGCAGAATGAAAACATTTAATTATTTTGCTATAGGTAGCATAATCGGCTACTACCTGTATATAATATACATGTATAGGTATTATAATCACAAAACTAGTAAATAGCAAAAGTGTTTTAATTAAGTTTTAGACAATGTTATTGTAGCTGTCAAATTCATTCTCTCAGTGGCCGGACTGTAGTATACCTTATCCTTCCATCCCCTTTTCACTAATGTACAAGTATAAAGACGGCCCACTAATTTATCCTTTCCTTATATTTTGGATTTTCACAATGTAAGGATGATAGTGGCACACTTTTCTAATTCGTACAGCCAAGGAATGGATAGATGCCGGCTTCCTTGCTTCCTGAGAGATGTTATCTTAGATCTTTACAAGGTCGGAATGAATAGGTATCTTTCAAGTCTGCGTGCTTCATTTTCGTCAACATCGTAAACACAAACTTTAAGAGTAAAAAAAAATGCTTTCACACTGCATTAAAGAAATCCATAAGTTGAGTGTGGCTCGCATGAGACCCATACGCAAGTTATCGCAACTATAATAATTATTTTTCTGCCAACCCGGTGTAAAGTGTCACTCACGTTCAGCCCTGATACGCTAGCTGGTACGCTAGGGGATCTTTAAATTAATGTGTAAAAGTCGAGCGTTTGTACTTTTTTACAATAATGTTATTTTTATCTAATCTATAAAATGATAAAACTGCATGGCAGTCCGTCAGAGCAATGCGGGCCAAAATCTAAAAAAAAAAACTAAATCCTAAAATTTGTTTCCTCATGATATTGAATTTCATAAATATTACCATCCTGGTATTTTATGAGAATGATTCGTAATAAAGTCGCTAGATGGCGTAATTCCGTCTAATAAAACAAGTACTAATTAGTTCGATAAATAAATTGATATAAGCGTGGCGCTAGTATCGCCTTGTGCCGTTCCAAGGTATTCGGTTTGGTTTCAGATTTCCAACAAAATGTCGAGAGGTACTTTTTCTGCTATTCAGGTGGTTTTTTTTATTGAAACTTGAGTTGGCATACCTATATGGCATAATAATTATTATCATGAAAAGACAATAGTAATAGGTAGTAGGAAATAAGGAGTCCCCCTAATATAATAGATGGTTTGAAGGGCAATGTTACCAGATAAATTACTGGGTATGAAGTGATTTAACATCTGATATCTCAGGGTGACGAGCGAGTACAGCGCGGCGCAGGATTGTATTCGCAAGTTCACATTTCTCGCACTGCTACTGTTAGTGGCAGGTATGACGCTTACCACCAGGTGAAAGTCTTGCTTATCTCGTCACTTAAAAGTATTTAAAAAAATACGTAAAACAAAATTTCGTAAACTCTCCGTCGGAGGTTTCAAAGTAGTGAGCGCCAAGAAGATCTGGGTACTTCTGGCAGACGTAAAATTTGTCGTAAAATTACATTTTCCATTACGAAAATCATTTGTTCGGGCATTTAATGGAATCACTGTTTTAAACAAACACCCACACGCACACGCTGTTGTTCTGTTTTATAATAATAGAACTGTATTTTATTGAATGTAAGCAATGTTCCACCTTAAATGTATAGTTATTAATACTACAAAAAAGCAATTTTGGGAAAAAATACTATGTGACATGATATTATTATTTTTGGCGCCAATACCTTGGCCTTCTTATTAATAAACAACGATTAGCCTCCGAATACTTCTTGTATCTTTTCCTTTCTTTCAATTATAACTTGGTGGCAAAGACAAAAGACGGTTTAACTAGTCAGACGCTATTCCACGTATATTAATAAGGCCTCTAGATTGTAGCGAATTGAAACTGTATGTTTTTGGGGTTTCCAAATACGCGAATTACGTTTGCGGTTATACCGTTATCTGAATAACGTACGCGTCTCCAGGGATCTCCGCGGTTCACTGACACCGCTTTCGAACCATTTAACATTCTAAAGAGTTACTTTGGTTGATTAATGTTTTTTGTAGTCGCACTACTAAAACTACTAAAGTATTCAGTGTCGTAACTTTTACTGATGATAATATACTTAAAATTATTACTCATTGTTCAGTTAATGAAGTTTGTAAATCCGGCTTCTGAGTTGTAATTTACATATTTTTGGTAATTTACCTTGGTAGACATTAAAGTTATGTCCTAGGCAAACGTCGCTAGGTGTCCAAACAAAATGACGTTTAGTCAAATAAATGTCGACATTTATTTTAGTATTTTCGTATATTTTGGCAATCGGAATGTTTGGACGGTGGCTCACACCAATTTCTTTGTTTGGCGTAGTTGCATGAACATTTCTTCGATCTTGATTTGGAGGGAACACTGTTTACTCACCTTTCATCACGTAGTTAGTACAGTTAATGCATGGGTGTGTGAACAAACATGATCTTTCACACGTGATAAAATACAAATGTTCGTATCATGTTGATCTATGTTTGTTGGAACGCGCTTTTCCTTGACGCATACGTTTGTGTTCATGTTAGCTCTTGTCATCCAAAGCTTTTCCTCATATCCACTGGTTCTATAGGAAAAAGTAAGTTTGTTAGCATCCCAGAGCCTTATTCGGTTATTTAAAGAAAGTGCGCTGGTTTGGTTGCCAAAGGCAGCGAAAATGATAAGATGAATGGACGAGAAATAAGCGCAGGGATTTTGAAAACTATATGTTGAGCGCCGGCTCTCCACTCGCTTCAGTCATACTCTGCCTTTGCGACATGCGAGCCGCACGATATGTAAATACAAACTTCTAATACATGTACATGTGTTCTCTTTTTGTCATGCATTAATTAGATTCGCTATCGCTATTTTCCGGCAAATGTATTAAGCATACTTTTAGCTAGGTACGCTTGATTGTGTTGTCTATTTAATTTGCAAGCGCTGGGCCCGTCCATTCCATTATCTCCGTCGCTGGCCAGTGGTAGTTGTGCAACACGCCCCAGAAGGACTTATTGGGCCTGACGATGAGAGACCCAGGTTTCCTTCGGTCGGTGGTAGGGGCCTTAGGCGTATAACCCATTGTCTGGCTTCGGCTGACTGGGCGTCTGTCGCGTCGACTCCGCAGCCGTGTCACTATAGCTCCAACTGTGGCAAATGATGCGGTTTGTCTCTGAGTCGTCTTTTTCAAGAACCCCTTTGGGTCAAAGTTCTGTTTAACCCGATACTTTCGCAGGGAAGGGGAGGGAAGTAAAATATTCTTCCCTCTGCGAGCATTGTTTTGGCCATTTATTGGGGTAACAATGTTGATGCTTCTTGTCATTGGAATGATAAGTAAAGTAGAAACCAACTAAAATAGAGTATCGTAGAAAATACATCACTTCCTCCTCTTCCTTCGGAATAATTACACTAGACTAGAAACCTCTTTGTTGAGCGACATTATTTCTTTTCTTTCTGTCTCTGTTCACATGTGCTTTTACGGTTACTGTGCTCTTGATAACTATGAGAAAATCTTTACCTCGTTTACAAAGCAGTTCCAGGCATTTGCGGTTATGTTTTTATATTGGAATATCATATCTTGCAATGCCTAGGTTCAATGTATGCATTAAGTTTTTTGCGCAGTGCAAAAGCTAAGCTCAAAATAGATAAAATGACTTGCTAGCATAACTCACAAACGTGTATGTTCAGAAACAAAAATGACTATATAAATAAAATGTAAATATACTTTACTTACTTTAGATTATACTTTTGATTATACTTTTACTTTACAATCCTTTAAATAACTCCTATCAAAGTGCCTGTTGTAGAACTAGTCTACATTTTAGCCCAATCCATTCTTGTCTACATTTTAGCCCAATCTTTCTTGTCTTATGTTACTCTGATATGAGCACATTTTTTAACATTGATTTCCACTGGAAATAGTGGAGCATTATCGTCAGACTTTATTGGTCTTTGGTGTGTATTTATTGGATTCCTCCACTTTGTGCCATAGTACCCTGTCTCGGGCTAACAGGAGAGGAATCTAATGTAATTTCTGTTGTACTGTCGATTTCTTAAAGTATTATGTATTGATTAATCTGAATGGGATTTAATTTATTGTCTAGTTTTCTAAGTGATTCATATCGCTCAATATGGTGTAGCAACAATAACGTGACAAGTTTTGTCCAGGAGTTTTGTTGTGTACCTTATATTTCCCGTTTGCTCCTTTACGTATGGTTTATCGTCACACCAACCATCTATGGTCTCACCATAGCGGTGCAAGATGTTCTACGCTACGTTGCGTTGCCACGTTTGGCGATTCGTGGTTGCTTTAGAACACGTCAAAGAATTTTATGTAATTTCTGTCCTGGGAGGGATACAAAAAACTGTCGAGCCATTAAACGCTTATTAAATAAAGGACATCGAGATTGGGTCATCAAGCCATACTTGAAACACTGAGAGTCATACGACACAGTAGCATGTAACGTTTAATATAATAAGCGTATTTAGATACTATTTATATTGTGTGTAACACGTCGATGATCATCATTGACGGTAATTAAGGGAACAAGGAAAATACATCATTTACGAACGCAATGCGTCTTTTGCAACTCAGGCTTCTGTGTATTTCCATTGTTTCCTTTTCTTACAATGTCAGTAATAATTGTTTTCACGTTGACAGCGTTTTTGTGACAATCGATAAATACTCTAAAGGTACAATGTCGTGCATCGCGGCAGATCGCAGCCGCGCGCGGCTGATATGCACGGCCGATGCGGCAATATTCGCACTATGGAGATGTACCTTAAATCCCGCCGCGGTAAAAACACACTATAGGCTCCGTACGTCTGCACGTAGACATAAACCGCAGTCGACTTCAGTAATTTGCAATATACTGTCTTAAAATCTAGAGTAAATACGTTCCTTCTATAAGTTCTATCGGTAAGCGTGCTCCATCGGAGACTGCACCGTTGCTTACCACCAGGCACGATGTGGTCAAATGCAAACCTATACAGTATACATTAAAAAACAAGATGCCTCTCACTTTAAAGTATACTACTAGTAAACAACCTACTTTATTTCGGCCTTTCTGTGCTAGTGACAAAATGAAAAAGCCTAAAGCGCAGTGTCTTGGTTATAAGACTTAAAGGTAATATATTAGAAGCCTTATGGGATTGGAACCCCACAGCCCCGGGGACCAGAGCTATCGTGCTTTCAAATATTTATCAGGGTAGCAGATCGAAGCGTACCTTGCCAGAGGTGGCAAATCAAGCTGAAAGTATCGGCATTATGTTTACGTGTTTGTCTTTGCTACCTTTCACATTTCTGATATTTTCCTTAGGATGTTGTTTTATGTTAATATTGCATTATATGCATGCATACTTATACAGAACCTATTTTTCATTTATAATGATGCTATTGAGTGTAACACAATTCAAATTATTTAGTTATACACAAATTGGCCTATTAATTTTCAATTTATGCTGAACGCTTTGAATTACTTCGTTTTCTAAACTGAACCATCTGATTTGTATTGTAAATATGCATTTGAATAATTCAATTTTATTGTTGAATCTAGAATATCTATCAGTATTAACATAACCGGTATCGTTTAACGTTCGTTAATGCTATTACTGCCGGCTTGGCGAGGCGCGTGACGCGTCATCGGGCACGGTCGGCTTTCGTTCAAGATCAAAATATTCCGTAGTCTAGGTGATGTAAGTTCTATCTAACATAACTTTGTTCGTAATACGATCATGTCTAAGACAATGCTCTCAACTAAGCAATTAGAATTTTATTACATTTCATCCTCTTTTCTAAAAGTTTGAAGCTTTCTGACTCTCGGTCAGTTTACTAAAACCTTTTTTATTTTACTGTTATGCGTGTTAAAGCGGCGTTTATCTTGCCATTAGATTAGACAAAGTCGAATCGAGCCAGAAGTCCCAATTTTGTTACATAGACAACCCGATGTGCGATGATTCACTTTTAGGGAAGGTGCTTTTGTAATGCTAGGGCTTCACCTGCGTACGTCCAGTTATCGAAATAATTAACGTGCTATAAATGATGCACTAAACAGTGCGCTACATGGGTGGCCACACTATCATTTGACTTTGAATATCGGCTAACGTCTGACGACGTTAATAATGCCACTAGCCTATTCGCGTGCTAATACCCGGCCATATCTGCGTACTGTATAAAATACCGCGCTAAATAATGGCATTACACGCAGGTGAAGCCCTAGCATAACTGATATTGAAATAATCCCGTTTTTAAATTTGGCATACTTCGAATTTCTACAGTTTGTAGTTTAAATTTAGATGTTCCTCGCCGTATCTTTATTATCTAAGGTGACAATTAGCTTGAAACATCGCTTTTATGTGTTGACTGCGATTAGAATCTAGATTGTATATCTCTTGGCGTTGGAATCTGGCAACGCTAGTGAAATGTGGAACCTTGTACTCGTAGTTGTTGTAAGGTGGCGCGTGCCCCGCTAACGAGCGACTATCTCCGACCCTGTTCCCAGGCCGCGTTCTAGGAAGCAATAAACCTACACCTTAACTGCACACACCATTACCGATTGTAACGGCGCACATGTACGATACGATCTATGAAGACATCGCGCACCACATACATAGTAAATCAGTAAAGAATCTGCACCGTATTACGTGTGCGTCCGATCAGAGACAATGATTGGCTTCAAGTAGGTGAGATACTCAACCGCACTACGTATCTATAGGAACGTTTGTAGATTAGCGTTAGTTGGGCTTGCTCCAATTAGTGAATGTAGGCCTGGTATCGCGCAGGTATAAATCCAGACACTTTATTTACTGGACTTACGACCTAGACTACATAGTGCTGAATTTTTTTATACGTCTAAATCTAACACCATTATATTGAACTACATATTGTATGTAGATCGTGTACTGGCAGGTATAAGGTACGAGTACAACGAGATCACGTCAAACCACCGCGATGTGTCAATAACGCCTTATCGAATTGTGTGTTGTCGGGGGACGACCTAACATAACACTATAAACGAGCTTGGATAGTTCGCCTTTATGTTTTTTTGCTCAAACTTACGTTTTTGGCAATCTCAGCGATGGCATCGCGTGTAGGCGTACGTTATTATAACGACCAAGTGGATGTTGACGTAGCAACTTGGTTTGAGTTTAACTTAACGCTTTATTTTGGTAGGATTAATAAAACGTAAACACAAAGTAAGATTTTTTTGTATATATTTTTAAAGGCTAGGCTCAATGACCTCTATCTTAACTAGAGTTGCAGCAGCACAAAGGTTATCTACCTTAAACCTAACTTTCTTACACAAAGAGTTTAGAAACACGAGAATTCCCAAATAGGTTATAGGGTTGTTGAACCGGGCTGCCTAAGTGCCTCCACAACTGTATTGTTCCAAGCAATCCGTGTGAAAACTGCAATTCACCTCTACCTGACAACATACAGAGGTACAGTTATTATACTGTTTCTTTATTCATAATGTGTGACTCTACAATCTTGGGGGCTTGCATATTCTTTGGTGATGGTGTTGCAGCGTTTTGGACTATGTCTTGACCAAGTTTTTTGAGTGGGTGTTATGTGATGACTGTGTTGTTAATTCTCCGGTAGACATACATAATGAACGGACGTACACTTGACTATTCATTACTGGCAATTAATTCCCGCGAGTTGAGCTCCGCGGCGCTGAGATCGACCTCGTGGGAAATTAAACTGTGCACGGCCGTCTTCTGCCGCCCGCCGCCTCCCGCGCCCCCCCTTCTTTTACGTATGAACACTTTCTCTCGCAGATTTCCCGATTTTTCTAGATGCACGACGAGCCTCTCTCCTCTGAATACATGTAACGAACTTAGCGCATTGGGATTTATTTTCCTAGACGGTCATCGCCAATCAAATACATATACTAAGGTTTTTTTCTCAATTTGCACACACGTGGCACTTTGAATATGTAAGTGAGTATTGAAATTAGTTTGCGGGCTTGTTGAGAGTTGCGAGCCCACGTGAGTGGCTCATTAAATATGGATCCGTAATCAGTGTGGTGCTCGGGTCCCCTTCTCGACAACCGTACGCTCCCTGTTCCGTTTGGATACATGCGGCTTGCTGCTCGGTGTCTGCGCGCGAGCGCCACTTCACTAGAATTTTATAATTTCACGTGCAAAGCGTTTTAACACTTTATAATTACTGGAGCTATTAAAACGGTATCTGCGCAATTTAAAATTGTAGCAAATGGCCGGCGTAGCAAATGTGATTCGTCCGTGTTATTGCATTTTATCATGACGACGACGGTTTCGTTCGCCTTGTGTTGTCGGAAGGCGCACGCAGCGAGTGTTGCAACGGCGCACCGGCCGCTCGGTGCGGCTGCCGCGAATCGGATCGGAATCGCTCAGCCGCGCCCGATTGCGCCGATACGCATCACCGACACCGGAGAAATTAAACTATACGACGAATACTCGACCTGACTCGAAACCACTTGCGAAACTTTTCGCCGCTCGATTGTCCCGCGCTAAGCCAAATTTGCGAAGAGTTCAACGTAACGTAATGGTAACTTCGATGCGCACGAATAAACGGCTACTTCCGTCAGTTTTTGTTTCAGACTACGTTTTCACTTATATAAAAATTATATTATATAATTTTAAAAGTTAATCAGGGGTACGCTTTGTTGTGTATGACGTCGCTCAGCTTGTAGTGTTTGCTCAAAGAAAGATCTCAGTAAGCCTGAGGGCGCTTAGCATAAGCCGGGGTGTCGTCCGAGCCGCGGTTATGAGATTATTCTCGCTTTGACGGCAGCCTCGTGGCGGCACGCCGTGGGCTGCATGCGCCGTGCTGCGCTTTTAGGTTTCAGCTCGTCTCGCTTACATTTAAAATCCTAATTGCCCATTATGTGTCTTGATGTTTACGCTTGGGCGTTTTATGACTATTTCATGACATAATAGTTTTATAGCAAAGTTTTACGAACTCTCATCCTTGAGTATTTTTATTGCACCTAAATACTTGATAGGTACCTACATCTATTAACTCTATACGCGAGCTTTCTGCAAAAGTTGATGTGAGTGAACACTTTACAACCGATTCGACAAGTTCTGTTATACCCAACCGCCACATATGTACACAGCGGCATTCGTAGATAGAAGTTGAGCGAATGTCAATTATGTTATGACGGTGGCGCAGCAAGTAATAGCCGTTGTCGAGGGAAGATTAGTGCCGGTTGAGAGGTGCGGGAGCGTCAATTTGTCGCCGGAGGCGCAGGCTGGAGCCCCGCGGAGGCGCGTGGCGGCGCGCCGGATATAACCGCGCGTTATTGCCGCACCCGCTAACGAACGCTTATTAAACTTCAACAACGCCTCCGCCGCCGCTGCGCTGATCACTTCACCTTCTTGTTTACTCTAAACTTAGATTAATCGCTTGCCTGGCCTCGCTTCTTCTACTATTTATCTTCCAATAAAAAAGTTGGAGTATTTTAGTTTCCCGCTAGAGTTTGCGAATCTGATCTACGTAAAACTATTTTATTTACTTAAACCTGCGGCCATATTTTACACAATTTCGTCCGATTCAGTTAAGTAAGAGAGAAAAACAAGATAATCTTTTAATAAACAGTGTTGTGGTTGCAAGCTGCCGGCCATTAAATAGCTGATAGATTTGTCTGCACGTCGCAGCGAGTTTGCTTTCTGGAGTTCGCCGTCACGTGTTGGAAGCAAATAGTAAAATAGATTATCATATAAACGAGCTATCGCTTGGCTGATCGAAACCTGTTAAACATAATTTCGGTTTATTCGCTGTCTTACCTATATCAGTTTTAGAGATATCTATTACCATTATTTAAATTGACTTTTGAAGTTATATTCTCCTATTTATTAAGTAGTGTGATTGACCATTTTATTTTCGTCGAAAAACTAAAGTTTCGAGGTCTTCTATCTTCTATAATATAATACTTTTATTATTTTTGTTCGTTTCGGTAGGAAAGCGTTTTCAGAATCTTTTTTTAGTAGGTAGTTGAATACTTTTATAGCCAGGTTGGGAAACAGTTTGATTATAACGAAATTGATTCATTGTCACTGTTTTTGTTCAGCTTTCTCGTATAAAACTCTAATTGGCGATTCTATTTCTATTTCCTATTCTATTATTCTCTTCATTTTATTGTAAAGTAGGTGAAATGCAATAAAGAATCTCACATCCATTATTATTGTACCTGGGTCTCATCTATATTTCCTTCCTAGATAACTGTATTCTCTATTCTATTATGTATAAACATCATTTTAATTCAGCAGTCGTCATAGAAACAAACAGCCGTTATTGTTGGGGTATTACAATATAAATAACTTTTTATTTATTCGTTATGTTGCCATATGTGATAGCTATAATCATTCACACTGGTAAATCACCACTTTACGAAAGTTATAATTTATGTTTAGCTTTGAAACTGTGCTATGCCGACTATGTGAAGAAACAAAGGAAGTCATTTACCCGCGCGCGAGACAGTCACGCGAGCGACTTGCACAGTGTGGTCTCCGCTATCTATTGTTTTATTCCATGTTACTACCCCTTTCCGATGCCTAAAAGTGGTCACAGACGGTGAAGATGCTATAATATTTCATATTATCTTAGAACATTTTTCAATATTGCAACCCATACGAAACATGACGAACAAGTGACGAAGATAATATATAATTCAAAATTGTATGGCGAGCGAAATTTTATCTTAACATGAAATATTATAGCATCTTCGTCGTCTGTGACGGCCTTAACTCGGTCGGTTGTTGCGGTTTGTCTGTTCTACGCAACAGCGATATCTTTAAACGAAGTGGATGCAAGCTTTCGGGCAGCAATTATTATTAATTGCGAGGTGGTCTTACAACACAGGTTGTTGATATGTTGACTCTAGAGAAGCGAGTCGCAAACTCCGTTGAAACATTGGCGGCTCCGTGAGCTGCCGACACGCACAATGGTCGCTGTGTTTGCACACCCGCCAGCCCGCCACTCGGCTGCTGTTGTGCCACATAAACTGGCGATTGCTCTATGATATTGTGGTCAGGAACGTGATTAAATTTCCAACAACATCACCGTTTTATGCGTGAGCCTACCATTGTCGTTTCGCTTTGTGGCACCTCTACATTTCCTGATTCACTTCGTTGTTTTTATTACACGTATGTCAGTTATAATTATGAATAACCTTATTTGTTGGCATTATTTTAGGCACTTATACTTTGATTGTAATGACTTATTGTGTTCAAACTTTTTAAAATCGAAAAAGGACTGCGCATAGCCAGATGAAAAATACACTAAGTACATAGATTCAAATTAGATACTTATTCGATAAGATTGTTCACCTCAGAGATACAATACAACTTTAGTGTACGCAGAAAATACAATAAATCTTAACAATATATAAATAAGTAAAAAGCAGTACAAGTCATAGCAATATAACTGCAATATCTGAAATTCAAGTGTTCTTCTAAACACTAGAAAAGGATATATATACGATTGAAGCGGTTCTCGGTTGATCCTGCTCGTCTGCTCCCGAAGCGCAGCCTAATATGGACTAGTCCGGGGCCTCTTTGTATTTGTCGCGGATTTCGCAAAAGGATTTGTCGGCGGCGACCCGCGGTCGCCTCGAGGATTCCCTCTGTCACCATCGGCACATCCCGGCTTAATGCAGAAACCGAGATTAATGAGATGAGACTTGTTTGCGCGCCACAAAATGGCTGCGACCTGACCGCTTTATGAATGACTTTCTGTCGCGATTTCACTTGCGCGCCACTTCGGTATCGCTTCTAATGAAATCTGGATCACGTTTTTCTTTCATCTACGTGTTGTAATCTGGATCAATTTGAAATCAATGAAGGAAGCCGTAACGCGTAGCTGTATGCTACAAATTGACCGTACCCTTCCTGTTTATAGGTCGTTGTAAAGAGTTGAACTGTAGCTACACACTCGTAGGTGTTCCAATGGAATTGAGAAGGAAAGTTTCCAATCCAATAGGCACGTAGAAACTTGACACGTTTTGAAGTAGATCCGAAAGAAAGTTAAGTCATTGATTTTCATTGTCGTCTCCTGGCCGGGAAAGCAAAACTACATTTCCTTTCGTAACAAGGGTTTTTCTCTCAAACATTCTGAACAAAAACTTTACTGTCAAATTCTCAATCTGCAATGTAAAAGTGAAATGTTGGGCCTTCTCGTGAATTGTGATATCTTCCGCAACAAGTGTAACAAAAGATTTATTTACGACACTCTATGACGAAACATTGATTGTTACCGACGTTACATCGTGACAGAAAAGCTAGCATTTTTATTGCCTGATTTACTGAAGTGGTGTTCTTTCCAAATGGGGCCGAACTACGGCGCGTCCCGTTTCGAATCACTGCACGTGACATTTAAAGTTCACCATGATATTTGCATGGGGATCGTCTTGCCGATCCGTAACGGAGCGCCGCGTCTACAATACCGTCCATCCATCAATATCTATGCGCTGACACCCAGCTCACATTTTAGTAACAAATTAAACGTTACTCAACGCTGAACTGAAAAGGACGCGAAATATGCGTGATATCGTGTCGTTAGTACATACAACATAGCTGTACATGAATTGGTTAACATATTCATTAATTTAGTAATGCGCTTTAGCAATAAACACTTGTTTGGTTTGGCAAAGGTTCGTTATAGTCTGTTAAGCCACACAATCGCACTAATTCGGTCGCGGCTCCAGATCTGCGAATCTGCGCCAGCTAATTAACGTAGCGTTTCCCTCGTGCAGCCGGTCAAAGGATTCGCCGCTCATTACTCGACGCAGAATTCCGCGGTCAGCCCAAAACTGTCTCTCCGTTTTAACTGTCTATCTCCTATACAATTCTACGCTACTGAACGAATTAAACTTTTGTGAAAGACTAAATTAAATTTATGGGCAAAGAAATAACGTAGATAGGGCAAGCCAGTCACGAAATAGACACGAGCGGGCAGTGCGATGCGATGTTCGCGGAAGGCGCGATAAGATCGCGTGAGAGGCGGGCACGCTCCGCCGCGTGCTCCGCGCCTCCACCCGCCTTAGCCACAGGGATGCCCGATTTACTACAAACTACGATTAACTACAATCATTAAAAGTCCAGATAATCTTCATAAAGAGACACTTTCATTACTTACTCTTCGAAATGATAATAAAATAAATAATTCGTAGTCAAACTGAAAGTAATACCAAAGTGAAAAGGGAGGAAATGACAATGAAATACCTGCTGTCAGAAATCTTACAATAAAAAGGCCCGTCAATGGAAATAAAATTAGGGTATAAACTGTAGTAAAAAGTGAGTTTTTTATACTTTGCAAGTTAATTAAGACAGCCCTAGTCTCCCCGCGGCGCACTGTCGAGCGATCCGTCACGCTGCGTTAATGGTCGCGGAACACGCCACACTTGACTATCTGACTACACTAGGCACTACTTTCCTACCTTCAAATATCGATTTCACACCAAAATCCACTTGTGAGCTGTTCATTTTAAACGTTATGGAGACCAGCTTATTTTTGGTCTAGTTTTAAGTGCGGTTTTTTAAGTATATTTCTGTAGGTTCTTGGTTTATACTATTTTGGTTACAACATCTGGTCACGGAACCATCTTTCGGGGTGTCAAGTCAGCTTTTTGTACTGTAGTTTATTCTAAAAAAAAAAGATCAACATTGCACAAAATATTGATGGAAGTTATTCTAACAATAGTTAAGTTTGTGTTCTGACGTATTAAAAACTTCTAAACGTCTAGTTGCGATCGTGCCTTCTATCTACTCAGTTGCTAATTCTTTTTATTCGTCACTCAAGAGCTCTCATTTCGTTGATACTTGATAATTTTGAATTGTGTTCAAATCGCTTTGGTGAAACTTGAAAATGATTGCCTAATAACTTCCGTCATTGTAATTCCATTGTTTATATCAGGGAAAGCAGTAAATGTCTATGTGTAGGCCTTTTCAGGACAAGTTATTGTTTCCGTGTCTATTTATTGTATTGGTATCAAATTACTAACAATACGAATTTTATCAGATTATAAAACTATATCCGTTAATCTCATTGTCCCATGAAGAAACCTATCAAGGCAATCTCATGTGCAGTACCTACCTATTTTGTGCTTCTAACGTTTGGCTTCATAAAACGTAGATACCTAAATACATTCACCCATTCATACAGCAACGTAGTCCATTATAGGTATGATCCAGTCGGTATTCGTTTACTGATATCCAGAATCGAATTGCCGGTGTAGGATTTCATTAGCCGTCCGTTATACGCGTTGGTGCGTTTTCGTAACAGTATATGTGGGCGTAAAACAACAGGCAGATGTTCTACACTACACACTCATAATGGCACTGATTAAACTTAATTAACTGAAGCCATTTACACGCGGGAGGGCGCGGCACCCGCCGACAGCGTCACCGTCGACGCACCCTTATTTCGAACCCGCGCGCGCGATGTAGGGCATCGGTCACCGACTTTTGTTCTATTAGACGTAACAACTAAATGTTTTATCAATTTACATTTCCATCGTTTCTGCTTAGCTTCTAGTAAATCTACTTATTTTTACTTGTGAAAACATCACACAAATACAAATAATTCAAAAGTAGGTTCTTTTTGTTACTTTTCACAATGGGACTGATTTTGACCAAATTTGGTAGCTCATAACATCAACAAGGGCGGACTTATGATACTTTCCCCCCCAGAAAATGTAGAAACATTGAAAAATTACGGGCAGAACCTCGAGACCCGGTCGGTATCGTCATAAATTTCACCTGACTGCAGTCTAATTGGCTCGGTTTCAAATTTTCTTTCGCTAATTTTCATTATTACGCTACATGTACCAAAACAAATGTTAGAGAATAGTTATATCCGCTCTCAGCGTTTTTCTACTGATGCGTTTGACCTCTTCGTTCGGCCACGTTTGATCTTTTTATTCTAATATGCATGTGTTTCAATTATTAAAAATAATAATTTAAATTGAGAGTTTAACTGAATCTGATGCTTACGTCGAAAAAATAATTGAAATCGGCTGGTAAAGTTCTGAAATATAAGCGTTCAAAGTGTTTGGGAGGGAGTCATCTGTTCCTTTTTAGCAAAACACGTGCATAGCATAGAATTTGTTTGGAATCGTGAACTTTGAAGTCATAAACCTAGTATAGTGTCCTCCCTGTCTAACATGAAACTAAAATGTTTATAACTTCGTTATTTGTGCACATATTAAAACTTTACCTTCGATGATTTGTTTTGTTGCCAGTCAGCTTTTTGAAAAGTTATTAAAAAAAACACATGCATATTCCCTATTGTAATTTTGCTTTTTTATTGTAACATTAAATTTTGGTTTAGTATAGTTTGATAAATTTGTATCACTCTATATAAAGTTACTATGATACCAATACTACACTGCTACTACTAATACACACTACCGTGATACCAATTTTTGTCAAGATAGATTTATTATTTAGTATTAAAAAAATAAGAGTGTCATCATCATCATCAGCTCGGAGACGTCCACTGCTGAACGAAGGCCTCTCCCTTAGACCGCCACACTGTACGACAACCTGCCATTTGCATCCACCGGTTGCCCGCGACTTTTACAATGTCGTCGGTCCACCTAGTTCCCGGCCTTCCTACGCTGCGTCTTCCGGTTCGCGGTCGCCACTCAAGAACCTTTCTTCCCCATCGGTTGTCAGTTCTTCGAGCGATGTGGCCTGCCCATTGCCACTCCAACTTGCAAACCTTGCGAGCTATGTCGGTAACTTTGGTTCTTTGGCGAATATTCTCGTAAAAAAATAAGAGTGTGATTATTAATAATTATTGTGAGGGCTGAATGGTCAAGATGCAGACTAGGGCGCCGCAGGCCGGCCGGCTGGACTCGACGTCGAGATTTATCGCGCGACCGCACGCAGCTGGCAGCCGCTCCACTATAGTCGTCCTCGCGCCCTTTTATCACCGTGTAAAACATGCCCGTCGCGTTAATTTGTTTGCTCTGACGCGGTTCAGCTAATGAATCGCCCCGGGCCGGACCCGTGTCTGCGCCCCGCCGGTCGTACGGGCGGCTGTCCTGAATTAAACGTTTATTCCCTAAAACTGGCACAGGCCCGCAAATAAACCGTTAATCACGCTGTTGACCTACGCCGATAACGTTTCGGCGAAACTTTGATTTATAGCGTCACAATCAAACGTGATTCTCAGGTGACTGTTTATGTGTCTTCATCAGCGTCGGGATTTCTTCAGTATGTTAATAGAAAAGAGATAGAGTCGTTTACATATTGCATCCGAAAGTGGGTGATGTCTAATAAATAGGTTGAGCTGACTGATTTAGCGCGAGTGAATCAGACGCACAGGTGAGGTCGAATTCCTGCACGCCGCCCTACCTGCGCGCCAGAAATACACGCCCGCCCGCCGCCGCCCGCCCGCACGCGCCGCAACACATTTTATTTTGGGCCCGCACTCACTATTTGCACAAACATTTCTGGATTTGATAGTTTTTGTTGTTATGTAAGCTGTTCTACGAAAACTTAGATGAAAAGAACACTTCCACGCAATTTAAAAAAAACATCAAAACCTAGCGAATCGTAGAGTCGATTGATAAGTTCCGATTTTGCTATTCTTTGTCGGTTATGCGAACTCCATCGCACTCTATTTATCTTTACTGTAAACGCTCACTTCGTTCTGTTTGGTTCACCACTTAATTAGGTGGTGCTCGTAAAACTGTCTTCCTCATCTTATATTTACCGCGTTTGCCCTTTTTATTATCCGATTACATGGGCCGCGCCGTTTGTAAAACGTTTTCTTACGCGAGGGGAGCAGTTTCATTTGTTTCTTCACAAATTAGACCATCTTTGGGCACCTCGAGAAACGCTCCCTTTCGCTTGGCTACAACCGTGTTTATTATCACGTTATAATTAGGTTGTCGCACTCGTCGCGGTTTCGATCCAAGTAATTAAACGTTCACACCGATATATTATTACGGTTCGTTCAGAGCTTATCAGTAGAGTCCACCGGGAGACGCTCATGCTTGCACACAGATTCTGATAATAATTTGGCTTATTTATTTGTCGCACCTACCTGAGTGGTTACGCTGATTTACAATGTTTACACGTAGGCGCGTCACCTGCTCTATTGAAGTACGTCGAGCGTTTGATGTTCGTGCGCGAAAGTCGCAAATATGAAAGGTACATATTTGAGGATAGTCGAGCGGTGTCGATGAAGCGCAGCGTGGCGTTGCAATTAGCAAGGCACTCGACGTGTCCTCCGCAGACCATGGCTCGGGACCCACTCGTGTGTCGCCGCGCAAATTAAAACGCTGCACTTGAATCGCGCGATCCTCAAACTGCTATGCGCTGGTCACACGAATCGTTTATTTAATTAATAGTAGGCAGATTTATCTAAGCATATCGCGTTGCTTTTTGTCAATCAATAAAGCTTGCAAAAGAAAAGCTTCCCCGAAAAGGAGCAAATTGGGTTTAGCCCCGTCTATTTGCAACTTGTTGGGTTGGGCGTAAGACAGTAAGACTAAAAGATTTGTGGTTGGGTCCGGTCGGTTCGGAGGTGTTCCCACGGGCGCGCCTCTTCGTAATTGAGAGCGCCCGCGGGCCGATAATTGTGCTTTTGCGCGGATACCGCTGTTGCCTCGAATAAATCATGCCCGTTACTCTCCATTACTTCATGATACCAAATTGACTTGTGAGGATTACAGGAAGACTTTGTTTTCCCCAATACACTCGAACGAGCTATTTTGACAAATTGGTCTTTAGACTATGAATGATAATAATGAGAAATACAGTATTCTTTACGAATTCTGATTTGTGATTCCAAGTGAGTGTATGTTCACAAGATGTGTAGATAGTGCTTCTCGACTATGCGAACGAGATACTCACTCAACGAAGAGTTTGAAATGAGAAAACATTAATTTCGGTGGCAATGGTTAACTCTAAGTTCATAAACTTTGGTTTTCTTGGAAGCGCTTATTTCGTTCATATTAGGATGTCGAGGGTTACACCACTTGTCACGACAAGGACGTCAATGTTGTCAAGACATGCGAGCTTTTTAAACAAACTTTATCTGTCTATAAAACAGAAAGAAGGTGTGCGATAAAACGATCGCGTGACTCGGCTTCGCACCGTGCCTTCAGCGAATGCCTTGATTAGTCGAGAATCAAAGCAACTATAAAAATCGCTGTCGTACCAACATCCCAGCCTACAAGCTACTACAAGCCACGGCCGCTGCTATCGTGTCATCAAATTTTTATGCAAAGGCACAGTATCGAAATCACAGTCACAGTATAACAATCAAAATCGTGAATTTTGAGTGTGCTAGATCAAGTGGTACCAACTGGTTAGCTGGCACTATGAGCTTATCGGCGTGACGTCAGTCCAGGGGCGGTGCCGACGTAGAGGCATGTAGATCGCGAAATTGATTGCATGTTATCTGATGGGGCACGGGTTCTTCGCTAACGTTTAATACGGGCGTCCGTCGCTCGGCACGCGATCCTTCTGACAGGAGATCGTCCGCGCCCTGCGGCCCCGTTGGCGTCGAACGCGGTAATTACCGCCCGCCCGCCCGGCCGTGTGCGCCCGCGATGTCGCCGCACCTACTGGATAAACTTACGCTTAATTGCACTGAGAGAACACCCCGCACTGTTTCGGCGTTTCCACCTTGCTGCATTTCTAAACAACCCCTACATCCTAAATACTTTCCCAGGAAGTGTAAATAGCGCATTTTCAACTTTAGTTGCGTGTGACCAATGCGCTTCCAGCGGAACAAAACCGTCGCTGTCGTTTGAAAATAGAGACATTGGTAAAATGTAAAATAGTTTTGAAACACCGTTAAATAGTCGTATACTGAAATAAAACATAGCTGTTACGAAAGTATCCCACGGAAGTAAAAATTGGTTGTGGATAAAAAACAATATCCAATTTGTTTTCTTTCGATCGTTAGTGGAAGTGTCGATTGCGTCAGGAATGGTTTGTTAAGTTTGGGTGGAGCGAGTGGGGGTTTTCTCGTAATTTGATTGGCGAGAGCGAAACGAACGGACCGGGCGAAGAGTCGAATCGCGTCCGAGTTGCGCTAATTGCCTCGCGCAATATAGAAACAATGACAAAACTTAGGGCGACTCGCCCTCGGCCTCGGTCGCTGCAAACCCTCCATGTTTCGCTCTTTTATTTAAAATTCACTTACCCGCTTCGCAGATTGTTATTCAGCCGAGTTACGTCTCGGCCATTATGAAAACAAAAATCAACTTAATTACCGTTTCAATTTCGAGAGCAACCTTAGGACAGTGATGAATTTGTAACATTTTTGCGTCTTAGTTAAAAGACTTAATAAAGAGATGTGTGTTCAGTTCGACACGACAGTTTAATTACCCTGTAGGCGAACGAGCCAGCGTATAGCCGAGGGGGTATGAGGCGAGCCGTCGCGGTAATTGATTGTGACATATGATGGACATACACTGAGCGTATAATGCACCGCCTGGGAATATATGTAACTAAAATCGACACTACCTCCTTGCACATATATGATACATATTAGTTGTTTACTCACTGCACTATTAGGTCAATCGGTATCTCGAATTTAGCACAATAGTGCTGGGTTTAATATCTTCGACTCCATTTATAGGCTTAGCAAGGCACTTAAAAATGTTAACGGTAAATAAACAGTAACGTTTAAGACGCTCTACTTTGCGTAGTGGTAATTTGTTATGTTCTTATACACAATTAATTCATTCGCGTCGTCCGTTACTTGGTCATGTTCTGTTGACATTTCCGCTAAAACAAACTCACCTAGGCTAACCTCGAGCTTACCTCTGTAAACTAAGCCCGCCCTAAACTTTTAAGGCCCGCTTAATAACGCAAGCAATTTGTGGGTCTCCCTCTGTTTGCTCTCTTGCTTTGCCGAGGTGATTTGATGATTTTGACTTATTCAACTTGTTGAAATTGCGGAGGATGCTGCTGGAGCATTCTGCTTCTCTACTAGTATTTAATTTCATTCAAAATTGTATCTCGGAAATAATGCTCTATTCGGCAGATTCAAATGAAAACAAATGTATTTGTTACGTTGTGCTATAGAATTTCCATTTGCAGCACAAGTCGATAAAAAAATACTTTCTATGTCAGATTGTTCTAGTATCTTAGTGACAATCGACATAACAATATATTTTATACACGTTGTACGGGATACAAATGCAGCTGTATAGATTTCACTAGCAAGCCACGAACGAGTGAAACTAAGATCGTTTCTCTCGCGAAAGCTACGTTACCAGTCTACCTACATACACGAGTGTATATTCAACAGTTTATGTGCACGTAAACCTTCAATGTCATTTATACAGCCCTACAATTTTATATACTGCGTTACATGTTAGATATTGCCAACGTACTGAGTTTCCGCAAGAACAAAAACGCCTTTATTGCAGTTTAACTATAAATGCTTGGTGTTTTCGCAAAAACTTATGAGCAATTTTTATTTCTTATTCGGCGAAATGTTTAAAAGATCAAGAAATTTTTGTTTGACTGGCCAGCTTAATCTCAAGCCGACTTACTTACTTAGGCCGAGCGGATAAAGCTGAATAAGAAATCAAAATACTGGATAGATCCCGCAGTAGCAGCCGTCGTAATTTCGGCAGGCACTGCGCTCCATAAAGATAATGGTCACATATGAGAGGTCGCAGTTATTGCTTAGTGATATTGATTGGCGACGGCGAAGTCGCTTTTCGAGGAACTCGAGTGATAGAGATGTTTTTATTCGAGTGTAGCGACACGTCCGCGGCGTCTCAGCGACGTGTCGTGCTCCCGCGGGACGCTGCTGGCCGTACTTCCGAACGGAGATATTTATAGCTGCCCCAGAAGCCGCCGTTACCTAATGTAACATTTTATGGTAGCCCTTATTACGGTTCCCACACCGACCTGTCGTCTACCTTTACTTCGTCCGTACGCTCTCTAAGAAATTTTATTTATTCAATTGCTTCGGATAAATTTCACGTTTTTCACGTTAGGTTTGGCATACTGAATTCGCAAGCTGCTAGACAGTGCAATACCGAGCGTGGTCACTGGCGAGTCGCAAAAATGCCATGTCGAAGATATTCTTTGCGGCAATCGTAAATTGGGTGGCTCCCTAGAGAGCGGCCGGCGGCGCTCCTGTGCAGCATACGCTAATCACGCGCCTCTACCCGCCGCCACTCGCGCCTCGCTCCGCTCCGTGCATCCCGTCGTAATGGCCGCGAGAAAGCCTCTTTTGTTACGCCAGCGATTTGTTATATCTCGCCGCGCTTTTCCGAGATACCTGCTTTGACTCGCGTAATTGTTCTTTCGATTCGGTGGTTTTGTTGTTGTATATAAAATTTGCTTTGTCACATAAATCTGCTTAGGCTTCACGGCCCGTGAAGACCTCTGTTTCATTGTTGGTAATCCGAATTCATTAGCGGGCCTTTAAACGATCAACCAAAATACGCCAGACTCATCCTGACAATTTATTTAGCTTCTCTTGAAGTAAGTCGGCTTTTGTTACAGTTGTGAGATGAGATATGGTTTTTGCGGGTGTTGAAGTCTTAATCGGTCATTGTTTCTTGGTGGATCTTAATAAGATTTCTCGTGTATGTAATGGTGAGTGTTGGTTAAATAAGCGGCACGTGTGTGTGAGGTGAGAAGCCGTACGCGGCACGCTCGGCTGCGCCACGGACGTTCAACTCGCTGCCGCTGTCGTGCTCGGCCTGCCGTGCGCCGCGACTCTTCCATGCACACACTTCCTACATTCCATCACCAACTAAAGTACACCACTTGCTCTAACAACATTAAAATTTCAACTGAAGAGCTCCATCACTTAATTAATTTTCACTTTGTGTATGTGAAATTATTTATTTAATTAGCTATCTGAGATTATTCTGAAATTATGCGAAAGTGGACCTGATATGCCGTCTGCTCGCCGTTTTACATTCTACTTGTTTATTTTGTAATATGAATTTTCTTCAAACAGTTTCTATACGATATCTCATAAATAAAAAGCCGAGTCATTCGATGTGGCAACAAAAACATCGCGCACAATTGTCCAACACATATAATGATACCCGTGACATAGTTTGCTGTGTGACAATTTTCGCCACAAGGGGCAGCTCTCATGTCCCGCGATGACTTGCCTCGTTACTGTCTCACGTCTGCCTGTCTATCCCATCCACAGTACCGCCGTAGTCGCTAACGATCCCACAAGCAAGTGCGTCTTTCTTATAAACGTTTTGTTGACTTCTACTTGCTGTCTTAATCTTAAGCTCTTCAAGTATTATTAGCTATATTTTGCTGGCATCAGATACTGTCTTATTTTTTCCAGGACCTACGAGGTGGACCCGCGTGCCTTTTAATTCTCTAATGCTTGCCGGCTAATTACTTGGCTGCGTGTTTTCAACAACACAGTGTCTGCTGTTTTTATATTGTTGCTGGAAATGTACATATGATGTAAATAGACTTTTTACTTCGGCGCGACCATTCATCCCCGTTCATTGTTCTTCGGAATTGCTCTCCGCTGAGAATAGGTCTTTTGGTTCTAGGCGTTGTGCCCTTCGTTTTATCCTGTATTCGCAGCGCTGTATCTTTTTGTACGCCTAAATTTTTAGCACAAAAACTACATGTTACGAATCGACATCATTCGAAACTGAAATAGCGTTTAAAATAAACTTTATCAAAATCTAATACTATAAGAATCATTGTCCTGACTTAACGACTGACAGACAAAGCACAGCTTAAACCGCTGGTCATACAGACTTGAAATTTGGAAGGTGTATTTGCCTTGATGCTTAGGGGTAAACTAAGAAAGAATTTTTCGAAATTCAACCCCTAAGGGTATAAAAATGGGTTAAATAATGGGTCGTGAACATTTGTATTTGGATAGTTCATATGAAATAAAAAATGATATTTTTTGACAGGGATGAATTAAGAGAGTGACATGGGGGATGAAATATTGTATGAAAATTTCTCTGTTTTTGAAGTTATATATAAAAAATATATTATACATTTAAAAAATCTCTTTTTTGACTGGGGGTGACTTAAGGGTGGGAAGGGGGGGGGGGTTAATTAAAGGGCGGGTGAAACCTCGTGTGGAAAGTTCTTTGTTTTAAAGCTATTTTCACGTATGATTTAAAGTGGCGAATATGGGGAGGAAAATAATTAGTAGTAGTAGTCGCGTGGGACCTCTAGTGTTGATATAAATATTGGGTTAGTATTGGTACACCTTGTTAGAAATAGTATTGTATTTCATTCAATTTAGTTGAATAAAAGCACCCCGTTCACCCCTATCATAAAACAACAAGGAAGTAGAGCACACAATCAGTTAAAACTGTTCGAGTTTTTGTTTTATATCTAGAGTAACATTTTGACTGAATCGATGCCCGTTCATAGTTGAATTTCAGCATTTTATCTGCATTCGCAAATAGTTAGCCGATAGAATGATGAAGTGTGTTTAGCCGTAGGTATTTACTCGACAGCGGTAAAAGGTTTGCGAGTCCCCCGTGGCACGAGCCGCTTGTTTTCATTTCGTTATTTACTTTTAATTTGGCAGCAAGCGGATGATGCGGCGGCGCGGGGCCACCCGTTTGAATAATTGAGCCGACACACGGCCGAGTGTCGGTTTGCGACTCCGACTCGCCGATGTCCGCTAACCTTTACAAAACTCATCGGTGTCTCATCATCGACAGCTTTCATACCTGCCCTTTAATGTTGTGTGTAGTTATATTACTTTTCTTTGCTGAGATATCCGCTAGTCCATAAACAGGTCATAAAACTATCTTGCATTACATAGCTTCATTAGCTTGTCAATGGAAGCTATCTATTGACAAATGGGCATCTCTCCTAAGTATTTCCTGGTCTGTTAGATGTCGTTCTGTTCATGTTTTCAATATTTAACTCGAAGCACTGTCGGCTGCTTTATTTGCAAAGTTTCTTGTCATTAGGTCGCTGCTATTTTCCGACAACTTGGAGCCGAATAATTACTAAGTTCATTTATAATGCTCAATCAGACATCGTCGTAGAAAAGAAAGTTAATTATGCTTTTTGGAATGACAGACAATGTCGAGGTAGATATCTTACTTAAATCCTTTTTAAATTCTTAAATAATTAATGAGGAGCAGTCGCTGTGCTCTATTCTGGTAACATTTTAGACTAAAATGTGTAAAAAAAATATTGCAACGTACCGATGTGCTTTGCTATGGAACACCAACTTTTATAAACTCTATGTACACACACACTAGAGATACCAGTATATACCAGTTAGATTAAAAACGCCTGATTCAATCACATATGGAACACCCAACAATTTATAATTCCTAATGCACCGACGAGTGTAAGCTTGAGAAGTATGTTTTCGTCGTGCCTGATAGTCTGCCTGATTTGTAGAGTTAGTGACACATCTTATCATGAGGGTTGTATGCAAATGTTGGGCGCACGTTCGAGGTCGAAGCCGGGGTGCTGGCGGCGGTGGCGGTGCGCGCGCTCGCGTGCCGCGCGACATTACACGGCGACTAGTTCGCGGGGGTGGCTTATTGTCTCGCTTCTATTAATACCCGTGTTTATGGTAAATTAATTTCTGCGGTGTAGGCGCACTCGTAACTGTATCTCTTTTGTGCGTAGCTTTCAGGCCGTGAAAATTTAAACCACTTCCACAGTTTAAGATTCGTCCCATTTTCTTTGTTTCTTCTTATTGCTGAGAAAAATGTTTTGTACAAAGTCTGCTACATACCTTTTCACTAGCATGGTGATATGATGGAATCGAATTTTTTCACAACTTTTCTCATTGTTTTCGAATATTTCTCTAGGGGACATTCTTCCAAATTGGATTGAAGTTTGGATGGAAGAATCACGCATTTCAGTTTTGTATCTGTTAGTTGGTAAAGTTTAAGTAAAATATGGATTTATTTTACACCATACGTCATATACTATTCGTGTACGTGGGCTTTTGCAATTGCTTTGTGAAGAAAGTTTAGAGCGAGTAGCTACGGGTCGTTAATTATTGGAAGTTCGATAATTGTTCAAAAGTTGGTGTTGTTTGGAGACGCAATGTTTGAATTATTTAAAGAGGGAGGGGCTGCAGAAACTGGTCACGTGGCTAGAGGCGACGGTTCCACAGATTTAAACTTCGATAGACCAATTTCGCCAGTTCTATTCATGCTACAGCCTTTTGTCTTTGCTTCACAAACCCCCCAACTGTTTGTTGTTCCACAAAAAGTGCCAACCGTCAATTATTTGACTCATTTAGCAGTTTTGGAAAGTATTTTACCGTTACATTTGTTGAACTTATTGCGTTAGATTGAGAACACGCTAACCATTGATGCATCAAACCTACCGGCGCTAAACCGGCCCACATTATAGAGCATCGAGAGTTGGTAAAGTGGGACAAGAGTCGAGAGAGACGCGGCGCGGCGTACACGGCGACAGCGCGGATGCAGGGCGACCGGCCGCCGCTGCAGCGACGGCGTGTGTTGTTGACGAGGCTGTGGGCGGCGCGCGGCGGGCGCGGCGGGGCGCGCGGCGGCGGCAGGTGCGCTGCGGCGCGCCAGTTCCGCGACTCTCGCCGCTCGGACGCCACGCCGCGCGCCCACTATGTAGCTCCGACTTGCGCCGCCGAAAAGTGATCCGCAGTGTTTGGTGTTGTTATCTGAACTTGTGAACAATATACTGTTTCGAGAATGGTGGTTCTAGAGGGCGGCGGCGCCCTGCTCGAGCCGGCGCTCGCGCTCGACGGGGCAACTGCGGCGTGCCTCGAACGGGCCTATGCACAGGCGGACGTTTCTCTAAAACTTTTACCCAAACGTTATATTAACTTACACCAGTGGTTGTCTCCGGTGACGACGTCGGTCACCGCGGCCGCCGCCGCTGGGAAGGATCTTAAATTGCAAATTGTAAGTGCTTTCTGTTTACAAAGCCTTTCCGTGTTTGTTTACTAATGCGCATTGTTTAGAAAGTAAGCACAAGAAGCGTTTCTAAGTGTCACTTGAAGTTTTAATGTACTGTGCATGTCGATTAAATTCTGACAGCAGAGTATTGTATGAAAGTAGCTTTTCTTTAAAGCTCTTGACAACTTTCACAAACTTTTCGTGTATGTGAGTCGCAGAACGCGGATGTGATTACACTGAACGCGTTGATGTCTTTTTTGGGGATAAACCCAGTTTCATACAAACACTATAGCAATAATTCGGTTCGCTCGCGTTGATAGCTTTTATTAGCACTTATTAACTCAATGATGAGTGATTTTATATTTTTAATGAAGTGTTTCCACACTTTGGGTATTTCTATGTTTTTAATGCATAGACAGCAAGATACGGTGATGTTTGCTTTTATGATCATTTTGTGCCGTACATCGCTCGTGTCTTATTTATTTACTATGTTACAATTTTGTTAGTAGTAAAAACATATTATTTACGATATTAATACATAGTAAAGTTATAATTTATTCATTCGCAGATAAAATATTTGGTTAAAATTAGATATTATTATTGAAATCAACGCTTCTAAAGAATAAATTTATCAATTAGCGGAAAGGTTTTTAGAATTTGTGATTAAATGTCATAGAAGCGTAAAATTTGTCTTCCTGATGAACAACATTGTACGGCTGATCGTTTCTCACCCGATACCGAAATCAAAATCTTTATACAAAATGTTATCTCTATTAGGAGTATAATAATAATTAAAACATCACTATCAACGATTTTCACCCACTGTCAAGTATATTAGGTTTCCTCTTCAGGGCGCCATCTTTCAAGTCGTGTGTGCCAGTGTTGTCCTATGCTTTCACGTCAAATTAAGCCGACTCGGTTAAAACTACGTACACCTAAGGCTAAAATGTAGAGCTACTTAAGGAAAACTCCGTATAAACGTGTGAGTAAAAACGTTGTATATTTAGCATCCGTTTCATTTAATAACGAACAGCGACAAAAAAATATAGTTTGCCTTAAGAAACTAAAACATCCAATTTTGAAGCGCTGCTTTTTTGTTCCAAGTTTTTACAGTTACATAATTATAGTACCTAGGGAGCAAAAGTAAAGAAGGTCTCAGATCTCATGTATGTTGTCTTCCGATCTGAGACTTCTTTACTTCTTATCTTTACTCCCGTGGTATGTATAAGATTTTACGCGCCGCTGCGGGGAAGAACTGGTTCCTTTCGCTCCGCGAAGTGGGGCTGATGTAGCCACTTTAGCCCCGCAGGCACGTAAACATGTTTTTTCCGATCGAATTTGCCATATATAAATGATTATATTATCATTCGTTGTGTGTAATCAAGTCCCTATGTGTAATTATATTGTATCACCAGTTAAGAGTGCGCCTAATGCCAGAAAAATATCAGATTTCACCCGCGCGTCTTGCATTAGTTTAAAGTCGAAAATCGCATGATATAATTGATGATGATAATGGCTTTGAGCAATTTAGGTGAGATATTATTTAATTATTCAAAATATAGGCACGAAAAAATATATATAAACGGTTACTCTGCTAAAACATTAGTCTGGCTGTGTCATTCGTAAAAAATAATGTGGTGTTGTCGCTGATAATTTAGAGCATTTGAATTAAAACAGTTTTTTTTGTTAGTAAATTGTTTTAATTTTTTTTGACTAAACCAGATTGTTTTCCAAAATTCTATTCGGTTACTAGGCTTCTATAGGATTTTCCCCTACCTGTAGTATTTTTTACAATCTAAATATTCACGTTCTTAATCATTAAACGATGTGTTTAAAAATACACCTTTTACTTACTTTTGGCTTTGTTCGCCCCCTTAACGCAGAAAATATAGGAGATTTAGGTCCCCTTGCAAACTATACAATTTTTAGAGGTGTTATATTTGGGTCGATTTTCAATATTCGTAATATTGGATATGACGATTTACGGATAACAGGATATTTAAACTGTTACTCGGAACATACTCCACACCCCCTCGGAACAGAACAGTCGTTAGACTGTTCTCCAAACTATTCTCTCGTTAGTTAATAAAAGTATATAAGTATTCTACCAGCTATCTGGTTTCCATATTACAAGCTTTGCTTAGTTTGAGGCTAGATGGCGCTGTGTAAATAATGTCCACCAATATTTATTTTATTTTATTTAGTTGTTATTGTTGTTCCTGTTCTCAGTGTTCTCGTGTCGTAACGACGAACGTAATAACTAATATTTGACTAATGAGTTATATAATATGATCCTTGTGAATAACGTGTACTAACATTTATGCTCTTAGATTATGTTACGTGTTCCTGTTATGCATAACATAAGTTACCTCTCTATTATTTTTTTATCTCTGTTGTTGCAAACAAACAACGTTTATAGAAGTTTTGGCGGGAAACACGGAAAAATCATGTCGCTGCATTCTATAATTTTCTTAAACTTGTGTTTTTTCGGGAATTAATGTTCGGGTGGTAATTTATTCATTGAGTGTTGAATTACATGCACGAGTGTGGGCAAGTGATATAATGTGGTGAAACATGTCTTTTCGTGTTGTTTTGAAAACTCCGTAAAAGCTTATAGTAAAGTCGCCACAACTTTACTAGGGCATTACTTGGGCTCGACTATGACTAATTTCGTGTGACTAACTGTGATTTTATGATATATTTGACTTGATGATTCTTTATTAACTTGAAATTACATAGACTTGACACTGGCAGAATAAACAACGTGCAATGCCAAAGAATAAGCAAGCAGACTGGTTTTCTGACGCTAAGCAATGGCCATCGCCTTTAAATTATGTGTATCACCAGGGTCATCACAAATACGGTACCGAACTACCGACCTTAAACTCTAATAACACGCCATTACGTACTACATTCATATAATTATGATGATAGACTGATTGCCATATTTTCCTATAGATTAATCTGTCACTAAAGATTAGTCTAAATTGTACTCTTACCAAATCTGACTAAAACAAACTCATCCTTCCCTTTCTCTGGAGCAGTAGAACCTTAAATTAACTTTAAAGACTTACTTTAAAGAACTTAAATTAGAACTTTAAATTCACCAAAACCCACCCCCACACATATTTTTTTGTCATATGACAAAGCAAACATTAGATCGAAATTTAGTTTTAATAGTGTAAGTCCAAAATATAATTTTGATTGGAACACGTGTAGGTAACGCCGGGGTGACTTGCGGGTTTGTGTTAAAAATATATATTAGAAAAGTATATTTAAAAAACGCAAGACAGTTACGGCCTTACTTAAAAAAACTTTTCAACCGTTAGTCACTGCTTAAGATGCTCTGCCATCTTCTCTCTGACGTGAAGTTGCACGTGCTAGAAAAGGACAGAGAAGTTTAAGCAGTGACTAAGAGAATCGAGATTATTTTAGGTAAGGCCGTTATTGTCTAAAAAATCAAGCAAACTGCGTGAATATCAGTTTACGTACCTATTCATGTTAATGTTTTATTTCGATAAATTTGAATTTGATCAGGGCTTTATGCAACAGAAACATCTTAATTTTTTTTTACTATTAGGTACTTATTTTATTATGAAAACTGACGTGGTTTTGACACATTTGTGTAATAAAACAAAAATATTAGGTACTTACATTTCTATGTTTATTTACGGGATATTTTCTGTGATCATATTGTGAACATTTTAGCGCTCGTTAAAGACATTTCGTGAACCGGTAGAGGCTTCCGGTACAGCTATTCCAACACTACATAATATTTAAGCGAGTAGTTACAACTAGAGTATATAACTAATACCAAACAAATCCAGATAGGTAGGTCGATTTTAATAACGAACTAAATTGCAGGTATATACGTGCAAGGGTTGGCTCAAAGGTTGCATTTTCTTCTAATCCTTCTGGTCTATTACCGTAGCACTAAATTCCAACAATAAATAATTCAAACAGTGTTTAAAGTAAATTCCGCCTAATTCTATTGTATTATTAATAAGAAGGGTAGTATACAAATAAATTGTAATTATAATTATTAATTAATTAAATTTGTTTTATTTTATTATTGAAGCTTACACATAATAAAATTAAAAAAGTAAAATAAAGATAAGATATGCAAAGATTTTACTGTTAAAAATAAGAAGTCATGTAAATTATTTACTACTAGCGCCTCGCGATCTACTACGGGTTTTTTTATCGGAACAAAAAGTATGCTGTTAAGGTTAACCAAGGGGATAAGCTAAATTTGTTCCGAATTTCACTCAAATGAGTCGTGGCGTCAAGCATACATCCTCACAAACTTTCTTTTTCTTTGCTTAGAACCAGGGGTAATAGACGCTGCATTATAGCTTAATTATCTAAAAAAAAATCCTTCAGAGTGAAATTTTTATTATTTTCCATTTTACCTATACCTACCTAGGTACGTACAGTATGCCAACAAGAACAAAGCGAAACCCGATAACTGATATTATAACACATTATTGCATACTAATGTGAACAAGTAGGTACATATAATATCTGACACTGAAATTAGATTGTTGACGACATAATGTAGTTATGATAATGATGTGACCTGATAGCTGCAGAGCTAAGTGTTGATAAAACTAATGGCAGCGCCCTAGTTTTTGATCGCATCCCGAGGAAACATTGTATATTGCACTCCGAATATTGCGCAACATAATGCTCGCGAGCTGCTTCGATCAAATTCCGAGGCTCACGTTCGCATTGATTCGCATCCATCGGTTCAAACATTCCTCTGTTTAGCCGGAACGCGATAAGAACATCCTTTAAATTGATAATATGAGCTAACTTTTGCCCACAAATCGCTCGACGGAAACTGTCGATGTAGGTTAAGATGTAGCATGCTTGCTTAGTGGCTTACCCATGAGTATGAGGTGGATATGCACTGTTCTTCTTTGTGATCTTAAAGAAACTCGGATTATACTCGGAGAAGGAGCTTATTTTACTTCTTGGCAGTGTGGTTTATCTAGTGGCGTACATCATTCATATATCGCAAATTGCTTTTTCTAATCTTTTTCATATAAAAACTTCTTTAGAATTATTTTACATTTTCGTAAACCATCGCTCCCAAGTGGAACGTGTAAACACCATGCTTTTGTATATGCGTAGGGACGAATTTACATATTGATTCCTCACGTAAGTTGTGGCTGTTGTATGTTCAAACGTTTTACTCACGTATTGGTTATGTTGTTTTGTCAATCATCTTATATCAGTCTTACAGAAAACTGAGAATACTTAGCATTTCGCTCATGAATCTTTAACAAACTTTAGGTATGGCTTTTCTATTGTTCTTTTGCAATGTGCTGATGAAAAAGCAATCCTTTTTGAACTAGTGAAACAAGAAAAGAGAGCTCGAGTAACCTTTTCCCAATAGACACAGCAACCGCAGACTTTTCGCAGATCAGTTGCCGCGACACGCGCACGCTGCCGCCGCCGGCCGCTTGAAAAGATATAAATTATTAATTTAGGAAAAAACTCGTTACGCTCACACACCAACTCACAGATTTAAAATTCGCGAATTTGGTTCCTAACAAACTTGAGCATGAGATAATAATAAAGTGATAATGTGTTTTTTTTGTATAATCAATGTTACACTGAATAGCTATTATAGATAAAAAAAAAAAAAAAAACGGTGGACGTTTCCACCGGAGGACGGGCAGCAGCGTCCTCTCAGTTAACGGTGGTAACCATTCTGCGATCCCCAAGCCGCCTGCCAAGCGTGGGGATAATGGCAACACCTCCCTTTAAGGGTGAGGCCTTCGTCCAGCAGTGGACGTCTTCCGGCTGTTGATGTATGTGATGTGATGCGGTGGACGTTTTTCACACAGCGCCATCTAGCCCCAAACTAAGCAAAGCTTGTAATATAAGATAATTGTTATAGTCAGGTTAATTAACGTTATGAATCTTCTGATGTAATCAAATATCGCAGTTGAAAGTGCAATGTAAACATTAAATTTTAAGTAGTTGCCAAATAGCGGTAAACCGTTGTACAAATATTTAATGTAGCGTAGTAGGAAATCGTCGGATTTACGGTAAATATCACGGCAAAAGCTTGCAGCGGCCTTTGGGCATCGCGCCCGCGGCTGCGGCGAGCGGCCGTGCGCGCCGAAACTCTATCGCGCCGCCCAATCTCACCGTATTCATTGCAACCTCCGGAAAACGCTAAACGTACGTATAGTCCTGCCTACAGACTCACCTTCCGAGCTTTTTGAGAGTTTACATTCATCCTCTGAAACTTACATTACACAAATTGGATCCAGCCTTTGTATTTCAATTTAATTCATTCCAGTTCCTACGAGATGATATATAGTTGTACTATTATGAATATTGCATTTACATACACTGTATGCTGCATCATTTCTTCGGTTTATATAGATGTGCGAACTATGGTACACCTTCAGTACAATAGTAAATTCGAAAAAAGTTAGTTCGTGTAAGCTGCTGGCCAGCTAGGGTCAGAGTTAATATGCCGCCCAACGATCTCTAACCTGGTTTTAAATAAAATAGGAAGACTAGTCCAATAGTAACTGGATGTAAAGTTACTCTTGGTTACGACGTTTAGTTGTAGAGCGGTGCGGATGGCAGGGGTAGTGTGCGTGCACCTTCGCTTGCCGCAGCGCTCGTTTATTTGCGACTTCCTAGCTCTTTTGTTATGCTCTGTCGCCTGTGTCTGCTTTGAAAAATTGTAATGCAGCGGCATTGTAGACACGAGTTGCCGCGATTGTGTGCGCCGCTGAAACGGTGCGCCCAACTAAGTACACTCGAATTTATATCCTCTCGTTGAATATCTACCACCATTTGAATTCGAACACTTAAAATTGGACCGGCACCATGCTGTATTGTAATGGACAAGTCTTCTAGGCATCATTATCGCCGTTAGAAGTATGGCTAACAATGTGATGCAGTTCTCTACCTAAACTAAGAAAACCTGAGATCAGTAGGTATATGAAAACACTATTCATGGTAAGGTATTCATATTTGTTGGCTTTTGATCAGCATTTCATAAAGTAAAGCTGTGGTGGCCGACAACAGTTTATAGTTGAATATTTTACACGTACCCTGTATGTGATTTACATTAGCCGTATAGGTGGCACGTATGTTGTGCGTGGTGGCAGCGGTGCTAGCACTACACAAAGACGAGGGCGGGTGGAGCATAGCGACTGGAATACATTAGGTGTCGGCCTCCCACGGCCCGTAATATATTTCACTAGCGGTCATTTTCGACAATTAACCACATAAAATAAGTGAAATTATGCATGCGGCCGACGACGGCGTATATCACGTCCAGTTACGGGGCACGATACCTACCTACATTCATTATTCAAAGAAATGTTTCGCTCGACCAGCCGCGTCCGGAAGCGCCGGCTCTGTTCCTGTGATTGATGGAGACCACTTTATTTTTACTGTTCTTTTCTGCTAATGTAATGTTTATGCATTGACAATACGTGATATAGAGTCGTCTTTCATCAGCGTTTTGATTTTAAATAATCAGCGTTTCGTGCGCATTGTTTATTTACTTTGTCATAATACTTACGCGGTCAATGTCATTATTACATGACTCATTGCCCAACGACTCTGCAACACTCGCATCACACGTTTCTCTACAAATCATTGCAACGGGCGAACGTGAAAGCCTAAACTCGTTCCACGGGCTTTACTTTGGCCTGACCTCTCAAACGGTCGGATTCATTTTCTCTCGCAATTTCCTACAATTTCCGGGCAGCTTTTGGTACATTGATGAGTTACAAAATTATTTTCATGTAAATCTGACTTGTAGACCGACTGAAGGTACGTATCACGAGCGCTTAGATACTTGAATATTAGTTGTCTAAGTGATATTTGATATTTTTCCAAAAAATATTTTACTGCTCAAGCAAGGATTCTAAAAGCTTAAAAACTTGCTTTTTTTAGCCCTTACCATAAAATATTCAGCTTGCTATTGGATTTGTTCTTGGCTTGACTGTGATAAGGTTTGTTAAAGGCTTCAGCCTTGGTTATGTCGGTTTAGCGAGTTGGTGGAAAACTGTGTATTGTTAAAGTATAACATATGTAAAGAATATGCGATACCCGATTCAAGTTCAAGCTCGAGAGCAACGTCCTGGCTGTTGTCGGCTGCGGTTACGCAAGCAGCATGACGCGCGCGCCCCGCGGCCGTGGCCCGCGCCGGAGCCTCCTAATATTATATTAGTTGACATTTAACCGACTGGTTGCATGTCTAGTCGGCTTGCATACTTGGATTATTCGCTCATGTCTTATTTTGTTGCACAATGTAACCTATACTACGACTGAGAACACATTAAAAATATATTGTGACTTAAAATAAAACACTTTTGTGAATTGCATATTGTTCTAATACCCGTGTGTTTGGAAATAATTTATTTACGACAGATATTTATCACTTAAAACAACGTTTATTATTGAACATTTATTATTGAATTATTATTGTTATTATTCTAACATATTTTAGAGTCAAAAAGAGCGATGAGTTGGCATGTGTCGCGTAACGTGTTATATTTATAATATGGTGTGCATTTATATTTTCCATAGAACATTTCGGAATGCTTACTGTTTTTTTCTGTGTTTAAGTAAAACCATGATATGATAAGCCATCATAACATACAATACGTATGATAATTTGCGAAAAGAACTTCCCCTCCCTTTACAAGTAGCTTATAACAAATATCCAACTTAAAACATCGATCCACTGATATATTTATTATGTATGAGAAGGCATAGTGCAATTAATATACTTGTTTCAAACAGAAATCAACAATGAGCTTGCTGAGATAATCTTTGGATTCTGCTCAAAACGTTGAGTGTATCGAATGGTGTCATACTTTCATTCCTGGCCGGCGTCACCTTGAGGTGTGTGTGAGTCAGCAGACGGCACGCTCGCAGCTCGCACACCGGTGCCGGTGTGACGATGGCAAATCAAGAATAGCGTGCGGTCTATTTAGGACTCCTCTGTTTGTTTGCCAGCGAAATGTGTCATTGTTAACTAATTTGAGTAACAGCCACTGCCAACGGTTACGACATGCACATGAGTGGCACCTTAGGAGCGCTTTGATTCGAGCTAATCACTCTGCGTTGCACGTATGGGCCCATTGATCACCTGTCGAACGTTTATATGGTGCGAGGAACTCCAGGTTTTCATAAACCGAACACGCGGTCACACTCACGTGCCAACCTTGAACGTTACGAGCGCATTGATTCATGAGCCCTAGAAACAGTAAATTCATGTCCCCGCGTTTTATTGCACTCTCACAAGCCCTTCAGTTTATGTTCAACTACCCATCTTCATTATTGTTTTAGCGTTGTCGTACGAATGTGTTGCATACAAAAATTTATGTATTTAATATTACAGGGTACTCTGTTGAAGACCAGGACCAGGATACCAGTAATAGTAAAGCACACCGTATGCTCCTGTTTCTGATTTACGTCTCTTTACTTTTCCTTATTCAAATAAGCAATTTGTATGCATAGAACATCAGCAACCGTAACGAACCTGATAATGAAACTCTTTAATTTTTTAGTGAGGTGGGTCACGTTAATAATTTATTAATTAATATGAGCACGGGCGGCGCTGTCGTTCCGATAGCTGGCGACATTATCGCTGGAGAGTTGCGTAAACATCAGAATGTAAAACACGATACCGTTTAGCCAGTTAATTAATTGGCGTGACCAGGAGTCGGATCCGAGAGCCGAGGGCGGGCGGGCTCGTCGCGAGCTCGTTATGGAAATAATGAGCGCGACCGCTGCGTCGCCGCCGCCGCCGCCCGCCGCCGCCCGCCGATGCACAACTTGCTCTGCTCGGGGTTTATTGTTATCCCTCGATTCTAGATTTTTACGACTTTAATCAACTTTCCGCGGAACGAGCCTCCATTCTTATATTTTTTACAATTATTAATTTGGTTCCGGTTAGCGGAAATTCGGATGTTTGAAGCTTTGGTAGATAAGACTGTGATCTTCATTCTCTCATTTGACTAATTTCTAGTAGTTAAATTACGTGTTTTACTTGTTTATAGTTCGTTGTAATTGTGTCTTCAATTTAGTCTCAACAAATGAGACCTGAAATGCTGCAGGGCCGTGACCTCGCATAGACAGAGCTTATTAAGACAAGCTTATAGTACCTGCAAGCTTGTAGATATATCCACGTTGCACTCCGCTCGACTAGACTGCCGTTTGTCGCATACTCGTACTGTCTTTAATGTTGTCTTGGGCAAACGACTTCTCGGCAAATTCAATTAAAACCTCGTAAAATATCTCGAGATAGCTTTAAGCTGTAGTTTGGCATAAAATAAAGCATTTCCGTTCGGTACGCGGGTTTATTGGGGTCGTGTGATTGAGGTAACCGTCGACGAGACGTGTCACTTGATTTAATTAAGAGCCGCTTTACCGCCCGTTCCTCCGACCTAGCGCTTCATACAGCACCCCGGTTAATTTCGAACGGAGTCATTCCGTCAGAGATTTATTCCGATATTGAGCGCGTCTTGCCGTGCCAATTTACCTTAGCTAATTTCTTCTCTGAGATCGTGTGTAACACGTATCATATGCTCCCTCGAATGTCGACTTTATTCACTCTGTACCAAATTACAAGATCGATGCAAGTTATGTTTAGTAGACTTGAAAGTTTGTGCAGCGCTCGTTCTTGGCAGTTTTCACATAAAGCGCCCTTGCCCGAACGTAAAATATATCATTCCAAGAAAAAAGGGTGTAATGACGCGGGCAAGGTGAAATCTCTTAAATCCGCCCGCGATTGCATCGTTTGGACGGGATAGTTCTCATATTTCAGTGGGAAACCTCTGACTTAGAATTTAATAAATTGTCTCCATTTGTTATGGCTCAGAAATTGTTAATGCTGCGCTCTTTATATATTTTCACACATTCCGGATCGTTTTCTCTTTCACTCACTCGTCAAATGTTACGTTATAACGAACATGAAACATGATTATTGAGCGGGAAGAATATTATGTGTAATTTTTTTTTTATTATGTTTTGAATTTGGTTAAAACTCACATAAATAATAAAGAATGGAAGCAGCGTAATAACTTGGCAGTATTCTTAATTCACCCAAGAATGCTGAGTGCAGACTCTAAAATTACTGAGTGCACTTTTCGTTCTATTTGGATGTATTATTATTTTTGTTAGAAATCAGTCCGTGTTAAATTTAACTACATATTTATCGTCTTTTGAATAACTTATTACAGATTTAAAGAAACCACAGTAAACACGGTACAAATTGAAGTTTCTTGCGAATTTGTCAATCAGCTGGGTCGAAATTATGAATATTATTTTAGGCATCCGTTTACAACACTTTCTGGCGACTTTCTCCGAGATTACCGTTCAGTAATTAATTAGTATCTTAAAAAGTTATCTTATTTAAAAAGCGTAAAAATAAGCAGTAAGTAAAAAGTTATGTTTCGGCATATAAAGTAAAATTTCACCAGGTACTCATTGTGCGGAAAATATCAAACCGTAATAATTAGCTTGAGATTTTTGCAAATTTTTGTTGTTCGCTCCTAATGCGCTACTCGTGTCGGCCGTCATCACGCGTCGCGGGAGAACTTCGTTATTTATTCACCTTCCTTCACTCTTGGACTCCTGCCTTATATAACTTTTTTTTTACATTTAGCATAAATTTTACGGTAAAGGCTGTCAAAATCTATCAGAGGACGGAGAGACACGGAGGGCCGGTGCGCCAGACACCTGATCGATGTCAGGTAAACGTAGAGCCTAACAATAAATTACGAGGGCGGCACTGAAAATTTCGGGAATCAAGGAAGTGACACAACATTACTATTTAAAAATATATTTATTGCTTTTCGAAGTATTCTCCGCGAAATTTGACACATTTTTCCATACGATGGAACCAATCATTGAAGCAACCATTCCATTCGGAAGTTGGGGTCTCCAAAATGGCCGTTTTGTAGGCGTCCACAGCTTCTTCAGGTGATGAAAATCTCTGTCCACGCAATTTATTCTTTATTTTAGGGAAAGTATAGAAATCATTAGGGCTTAGGTCGGGGCTGTACGGCGGATGGTCCAATAATTCTATGTTTTCTTGCTCTAAAAACTCTTTTGTTCTGTGCGCGGTGTGAGAACTCGCATTGTCGTGATGGAGGATGATGCGGCGGTTGCAGTTCTCTTTACGGAGTTCAGAAACGACCTGTGGCAAACAAATGCTAGCATACCATTCTGCATTAACCGTTCTTTGTCCCTCAAGAGGAATAGTCGTAACATGGCCGGTTTTGGAGACAAACGTGGCCACCATTTTTTTTGCAACACTCCGTGAACGAACAATTTTTGTTGGCTTTAACTCATTTTCGAACACCCAAACTCGTGACTGGTTTTTTGTTTCGGGTTCGTACGCGTATATCCAGGATTCGTCACCTGATACGATGTTGTATACAGCATTTGAGGATCCTGCGTGGAATCTTTCGAGAGTTCTGACGCACCAAGTAACGCGAGCCGCTTTTTGCTCTTCACAGAGCGAATGCGGTATCCATCGGGAAAACAACTTTTTTACACCTAATGTTTCATGCAAGATTATTTGTATTTGACTCATGCCAATGTCTAAAGTTGCCTGAATTTCGCGGTATGTCACATGTCGATCTTCCTCAATCAGCTTACGCACAGCATCAACGTTTTCTTGGGTGACTGCAGTTTTTGGACGACCTTGACGGGGATCATCAATGAGCTTGACACGTCCACGTTGAAATTCAGCAAACCAGCGATAAATTGTGGTTTTGGATGGGGCTTTATCACCAAATGCAGAAATCATCCGGTCAACACACTGTTTTTGTGTTAAACCACTTCGAAAGTCATAATAAATCATCGCTCTTGAATTTTCTCGAGTCAATTCCATTTTCTCAACGACTAAACAAGTTTGACAAAACCTTGTGACAAGACCGAGAATATTTTTTTAAATAAATAAATGGTATTCGATTTTTAAAACCAAGGAGTTTTCAATTAAAAAGATTTTAATATGACAGAAACAGTGGAAATATTCCATTCCCGATACTTTTAGTGTAGCCCTCGTAGTACACAAAACATATTATCTAGTTTTGCAACTAAACCAAATTACGAATAAAAAAGTTCATGGCGTATAATATAGGTGCATGCAGAAATAAATATAGTGAAAATCAATAAATAAGAGAATATAAAACTTGATACCTGAATTTTCAGTAATCACGTAAAGATCCCACATTTTTGTATTCTAGGGTGTCATCACATCACACCACGTCGACTATTCTACCATCGATCGACGATCGATAGCGTCGATCGACTACCTAAAGCAATTTTAAATGTGGGCTGAGTATTAACCCACATTTGAGACCATCATAAGAATTTGTAACAAGAATCAAAATCAGTGAAATCAGTTACTCGAAAGAAAACGTGCAGAATTAATGAAAGTTCCGAATGCAAATCTTTTATTTTTTCACAAAATAGTTTTTTTTTTTGCGTTAGCGTTGTACAAATTGTATGTCCTGAAAAACAAATTTCAGAAATTTCATAACTCTCCGTAAGGGCCCACTTAATTGTGCCTTATCATGTGTCGCGACTGTCACAAAGCTTTTTTCACATTTTGAGATGATTTTTATTTTTAGACAAGTTAGACGCTCTCTTACCTGACAGTGATAATAATTTTGATACGGACATGCCAGTGTGACACAAAACAGCATTTAGGGAAGAGGGAGATTGTAATAGCTTCCAACGAGCGATTCGCGACATTTAAAATCCTTCCTTAGTGATTATGACCACAATCGGCAATCACACAGTGGCCAAAAAGCGTCCACGCGATGTTGATTGTGACATTGTCTGGTCGCGGGCGCGGGTTCCGCCGCGTCACCCTCGCCACCCGTATTTGTGATGCAAATTGTTGCGCCCGTGTCTGCAGCGCGCCTTACCTGCACCAACCACTGTAATTATTGTGAAAAATATTCATTTGTCTGCTTCAAGACTGCCATCTCCATAGTGCGCCTCTCCTCTCAATCTAAATAATATTCTAGCCTCAGTCGACTATTACGACGGTCGGTCGACCCCTCGAGGCTCCGATTCTTTTCTCGTGTAAAACGATATCCGCAACCAGTTGCCGAGACGCTAGCTGTAATCGCGGGAATTCAATAGCTAACTCAACCGGCTGCAAGAAGTTCGTGTGAAGTTTCGTGAGAACCCTGAGCAACTCGGCAATAGACTTAACGTTATCATGTTTCAAAAGATTTCGCAAAACGAATAAATAAGAACGGAGGCAAGAAGCGTGCGGTGAAACCGAGTCAAAGCGTGGGTATTAGAAACGCTCCGGTTACCACGCTCGGAGGCACGGTATCGCCGCCTCTGGAAGCGACGTACTAACCACCGCTCGGCTGCCTCGTTCAATGTTCCACACATGACACTTCGTTTCATTCTGGCTTTCTGTTCGAAGCTTTGTTTTTTATGTCCAATTATCACCTTTACTCGTACTGTTTGGGTACAATTATTGCAACGTAAACGAAACATCGCGGACTCGCTCAGTGTAGGCAAATGAAAGCAGATGATGTGGCAGCTGCGCGGCGCGGTGGACACGGCCGCTGTACCGCTGCTGCCGGCTTGACCGCGTTCCACTAACGGTATCCACTCCGAAGTGTTTCTCCGGCGCATGGCACACTTTGTGCGTACATTCACCTCGCCACCTCATCTGTTCATCCGTTCTCCAAAGCCAAATTAGGAAGTTCATCCTACCTCTGTGACGTTTCAATTCGTCGCTAAGCCCCACTCCTATAACAGTATAATAAAGCTTTTCAACGGTATATAGTAAATACACATCAAGTCGAATAATCGCGTGGTAACTTATTACTTGTTAAAACCGAATCAGGTACAATTTCATAGCTACTGTAACTATCGAAACCATGAAATAGAAAAACAATTAAAACTCGTTAAGTATATTATAGGAACATGAAACGATGATGATGTGGTTTTTTACTTAGGCTTTATACAAATTATACAGGGTTATTACGTATCGGTATGACGAAATGAGGTCATAATATACTTAACTTTGTGAACAACTTTTAATACGGGATCAACCCCTAAAATCGCGAAAATAAAATCAGCCATAGAAAAATGACATTTACCGTCGACAAAATGTATGGAACAGACGATTTTCTTTTTCGCGATTTCTAGGTTGGCCCATTGTAAAAGTTTTTTGCAATGCTGAGTACAATCCTCCCACAATCCTCCAACAATCCCTTTCGGCTTAGTAATATAGATACGCGTAACCCTGTGTTATAGGTATATATAACGATGATTCAAGTCAGTTTGGATAGAGTCGAAGGTATGTTGAATATAGCACTTAATATTCGCTGCTGAGCTTAACGCTAGAGAAACGAATGAATTCGGATCAAAATACCGTTAGAGGTTGACGAACCGTTCGCGGTTGTTAAGTAAATGCTGGCTGATTTTGCATAAAAACATCGTTACTAATTATATTTTATTGTTTCTCGTTACCGTAAAGTTTGGCCGAATACATATTTTCATTCTAAATTGATGTTAAAATAAATATTATCCTGCAATTTTCATCCACCCACTTTCGTGCTTAAGCCTTTTATTTTCACTGAAGTATAGATTTCACAGATTTAATATTATTAAAAAATAACATGTTCTACTTTGTTCAGTAATCAAGCCGTGGGAATCATTTATATGCGTTTAGATATTTATTTTCTTTGCTTATGATTTTAAATCCGTCAAAAACTTAAATCTCAGCTCACCTTGTAGTTTGCCGGTTTATTATATACTCACGATCATTTAGCATATCGACGAAACGTTCAATATACCGTACCCGTATGTATCTACATATTAACTAGTTGTAAATCAATCGCGAATTGGTACAACTAACGGTTGTAGATCAAGATACTATTATTGGTGTAATTTATATTCGGAAGATGCAATACGGCACCGTTCCAGAGCAAAATGTCCATTACAGTAAAAAATTGTAGTAGTAGGATTCTACTGCAGAGTCCGCCTGGGGAAATACCACACCTTTGCCAGTTATTCAACCGCCAAACAGTAGTGTGCAAGCATTACTATGTTCCGGTTCTGGCACTGTTAGTGGCAGGCGTGACGCTTACCACCAGGCTAACGTCTTGCTCGTCTCGTCACTTAATTGTATAAAAATAAAATAAAGTAATGACAGATTAATTTTATTCGTTCGCACTTTCAGTACTATCCAAGTTGTTGGTATCATATTATGAATGAGTATCGATTTTTTTTTTCCATTTGCTGTTTTTTTATAGTTAGGTATAGGTTGATAGTTCGATACTGGTCACCTCAAAAGTGGCGATTCGGATGAACTTGGTTAACACATCCAGAACATCTAGAATAGGAACTGGCTCTCAAATGAGGCTCACGAGAAACCGATGAAAACTTTTGTAAATATGCTGTTTGCACCGTCACATAATTATTCAGTTTTAACTTAGTGGGTAGCGCATTATATTATATGTCGCGCAGGTTGATATCCTAACAATAACAGCCTTACCTAAAATAATCTCGATTCTCTTAGTCACTGCTTAAACTTCTCTGTCTTGTTCTTGCATGTTACACTTCACGTCAGAGAGAAGATGGCAGGCAGTGACTAACGGTTGAGAAGTTTTTTTAAGTAAGACTGTACATGATTCATAAGTAAACCATAGTAAGGCGGTAAAACATTTTCTAGCACTCCACTCGTTTGAAAGTACTATTTTGACAAACACCAAGCTAATTTGTGTTCTGACCTCAATGGGGTTGAGGCTTTTCACAGATGGCGCCAGCGGCGGTGCGGATGCAAAATCAAGTTTTCTTGTTAATCGTTACTTATAATCTATCTATATCTAGTTTATGGAAAAATAATGGGTACTGTGCTTTGTTATATGCAAGCATATAAGATGCTGCAGAATTATACGAATATATATGCAGGTATATTTAAGTTAGATAGTTGTTTACATTTTATGTTGGACAGTGCTTTAATTAGCAAGGCAAAGGATTGCCGTATAAAACAATATAATATGCAGATTATCGCTGGTAATCCGAGTTATTAAAATGTTCTCTGCAAAAACAAAACAAAAAGCAACAAAATGTATAAGATTGACAGTTGATTATGGCCGCATCGACGATGCGCCACCTAGCTGAAAAAAACGCAGTGTGGACCCCTATTGAGATCCGTTTCCCCTTGTAGGGTAAGTGTCCTTGTGTGAGTTATTCGTCCACATCGTCATAAAATAATTATATAATATAAGCAATGCTTAGTTTTTTTTTTCCTCCTGAAACAACATTAAATATGTGTGAGTAATTTAAGTAAATAATACCTGCTCGTATTTACAGTGCACAAAATACCTTATTACTCAAATAATAGACATTTTTTAAAGCACGCTTCAGACTCTTATTACAACTTGCAAAATATTATAAGACAAAAATTAAGGAAGCTATTTCGCTATCCCTCTACCACGTCAAGCGATGTAATTGCATTGTCTTTGCTTATCTTCTTTCGTTTTATTTTCTGTAAACGAAGTTGTGATTTTAATATCGTGGCAAAATCGTTTTATTTAAACTCTTCATTGACTGGAAACTTGAAGTGTGTACTTAAATTAATTAGATAATAACACTTTTACGCACATACATGAAACATGCCTTGGATTGGCTGCAATGAAAACAATAACTTATTTTTTTAAGGCAACCAGTTTTAGCCCGCTGCTGCGCAAAGGTCGTATTACAGTCAATATTACTGGTATATATGAATATTTTTAATTCAATAACATGTAATAAAGAAATATATTCAAATAATGATCACAATATGCCTAAGGAATGTAACGTATAGACGAATAATAATTTCAAGAACGGAAAGGGTAACCTTAACTATTTATTGCTTTTAAGGTGAATGAGATGAACACAGATCAAGTAACTGAACTGACATATCTACTTCCGTCTATAAGCAAGCAGATAGCTTGTAAAAGCGCCGGAGGTTGGTGTGTTAAGGTTAAGGGTTCAGTTAGCGGGAAATTGGAGTGGAGGTACGAGCCAGGTCCTAACGTGGCACTTCATTACTTGCCCTCGTTACCCACGCGTCTTGCGGCCGTGCCATCGCTTTCTACCAAACTGCGACTGTACACATGTATATGTAGGCAGAGGCACCTAATGCGGGTGAACTCGTTTGGTGAACCTTTTGCATGGTACATTTGAACGAACCATTCCGCACAGGACGAAAACAATTCACAATGCGTATAACACACTTTCATAAGGTCTATATTTCACCTCCGCAAATTGCCCGAAATTAAAGCGTATGAAGGTGAATTATTGGTTTTACGAATATTATTCCTCTACCGGTTTAAAGCAACGCCGGTTTTCCTTGCGTGCGTATGATTGTACTGTTGTGGTAATATATTCAAATTTTCGCCATCTTCGTCTCCTTATTTTTCTCTTCCATTGCTTTCGGTAAGAACATTAAGAATTGTGGTAAAGTTACTTTATTTTTTATTGACTTACATCTGTAAAACACCTGAGGTGCTCATGGCAGATAAGAAAACGATTTCCGATGTATCCGTCTTGTGCACATTGCAACCTACAAGATACGAATAAGCAGTGCTAGTCTGCCAAATCGCTCCTATCGTGTGTCGTTTACTAACAAAATGTCTTTGGATGCTCTCCAACAAATCGCACTCATAAATTACCTGTACCAACGTTAATTATTAACCAGCAAATGTGTTATATTAACGCTTGCATATTTCAGCTATGATTTATGATTTGATAATGTCATCCTATGTTAATACAATTTCTGTAGAAACGGAATGTAGCGTATACAACACCAAGTCATAATAGTACATTATGATACAAGTATGCTATGTTGGTCATTACACTAGAGGCGGTATTATGCGCGCAAGCCGCAGGCGAGCGCGATAAGGAAGCCGAGAGTGTATTGAAACATAGCACAAGAGTTTCATACGACTGTTTTCATCACACTTGCGAGGAAAAAACAATCTTTTTTTGATAATAATCAACCACACAGAGAAAACGTCAACAAACATTTGCGGAAAATGGCGCCCAAACCAGCAATGCGCGCGCAGGTTGACATTTATAAGAACTCTTTTATGGTATTACAAAAAAACTGTAAGTAAAACTGTAAGTATTACCCGGCTATATTAAGAGTGCTTCGTATACATACGTCTAATTGCAGTCACGTACAAACTTGACTTTACCGGGTTATACCTATTATAGCACTAGTGCCGTAATGTAAAGTAAAAAGCACGGGTGCGTAATAGCTCGGATTATGAGCCTAAAACCGATGTAATAAGATCCACTTTACGAGCAAGTGTGATGAAAAATGCATTACATTATGTATTCGATTCGTCATATATTTTTTATGTAATAGTATTTTTCTCCTTTGTGAAGTTTATAAACTTGTGGGTTCAATCCTGGTTCAATCTCGTACCAATAATGGATTCTTCAACATTTACGTACAGATATTAAAATAATCATACCCTGCTCTACGCTGAAAGAAATCATTGCGTGGAAACCTGCATATGACCGGAGATTTGTTAAATTGATGTTTGTAAATCCGCCAACCCACATCGGGATGGCGTTGTAGAATATAGCTCAGTCTCATTTCAACTCGACATCAAAGCGGGAAATCGGTGGATGCATATGGCAGGTTGTTGTACAGTGTGGCGGTCTAAGGGGGAGGTCTTTCGTTCAGCAGTGAACGTCTCCAGGCTGATGATGCAGTAATATAGTTGTTACTGACCTGTGTTGAAAACTGTGAATGTATGTCAAATTGTCCAAGCTGTAAAGTCTCTAGTAAATAACGGTTAACTCGGGGTAGTGCGCAAACGCATACAGATGACAGTGTAATCAAATCATGTAGTGTGTCAAGCCGTGCCTTGGTCCGCGTGGCCGACTTACCGCCTCAACAATCGCATTTCGGTCGTTGATTTAGAACCATTACCATTCAGATCATCGTCTAAACATTAGTTACAAGATATTAGGGTGGCTACCTCTATTGCAAAAGTAGCTGTCTCTATGTGCAACATTTGTTTCTCAATCCAGTTAAGTTGCGTTAAATTGTCATTACAAAAAATAAATCCTTCAGTTTTTTTTTATTACTAGGACAGCTGTTACAAAATATACATATTACATCTTTATGATGAACTAGAGGTCGCCCGCAACTTCGTCCGCGTACGGAAGTATTTCGGCCCGCTCTCAAAATTCACCACCTTTTATACACCCGATTCACGTACCTACTCATTATTTGTACTTGAATACAAAATTTAGAAATAAACAACTTAAACTCAAAATTTCATCCCCCGTTTCACCCTCTTAAGGATTGAAATTAAAAAACAACGATAAAAGTTGCGTCAGTTTCCAACCTTAAGCTTAAATAGTAAATATTGTGATTTTTACTTTGATAATGACTTTCCATACACAGCAGCATCACTTTTTTCACCCCTTCGGGAGTGGAATTATCAAAAACGCTGAGTCACTTATAAACTAATTTTAAACCGTCATTCTAAACACAAAATTTGAAGGTCCTAACTTCGAAATTGACGGACTTTCATATAAACTATCATCCCCTATTTTGCCCTCTTAGGGGTGAAATTTCCAAAAATCCTTTCTTAGTGGATACCTACACTTCACAAAGAACACACCCTCCAAATTTAATATTTGACCAGCAGTGTAGGCTGTGCGTTGATAGCTCAGTCAGGACTTTGAATTTTATATATACAGAAGATGCATGACCATTATGCGTGCAATCAATCATTTCTTTCTCAAAGTAATGTCTAACTATAAACCTAAATTTACTTCAATTTTGTTACAACTTTCTTCTTTTATTTTCATGCTGTTTCTCTTCTATTGTTTTACTTTTGCATAGTTTTGATTCCCGTGAACGGATTTATGTAAAGCTGATCATTTACATTTACAATCCGGTGTTGTTTTACTGAGCTTTATCCGGTTACGTGCCTGTCAAAAGGAATCGGACCTTTTAACGGTTAGAGAGTTATCCCTTTAAGGTACTTGCGCAGTCATGACTTAATATTATTTTTTCGTAGGATATTCTTTATTTGGCTCTCACGACTTAAGTTGAATCAGGTAAATGTCCGTTGATAAAATATTTTAAACTTCGTAAACATTCCTCGTTCGATAAATCGGTTACACTGCCAACCTCGTCACTGGCCCAATTTAATTAGTGTGTAATACTTGACAACTAGCACAATTGCACGGTAAGCGATTAAAAAAAAAGGTTCCAATAAGGAGTCGAAAACGGTTTTTTTTAATTTAAGTATTACAGCTTGTGTAATTCTCTCCCCTTGCAAAAACTTTAGTCTACACGCAATAAACCATTCCTCGGGTATATAGATAACTTACGGGGTGAGTTGCGAGGGTGCGACAGCTAGGTGCGGCCGAGCCGTCCTCGATGCGGTATGATGGTGTTTTTACGATATGGGTGCGGCGCGGTCGCCGCAGAGCGGGTGCGCCGCTAATTTCGATAAAAGCTTCGCCGGCCGCTCCCGCCCGCCCGTCTTTTCTTGCTGCGGCGGCCGTCACCGCGTCACCACTAAATAAATAACATACCTATACTCTATATTTTAATACTACATCATATTGGAAAGGGAAACCAAAAATACGCACGCGTCTCAATTCGCAACTGAACTTGATTCTTAACAATCCAGTTTTACTTAGGATAATCATGATCGTAAAAAAAGCTTTTATTTATTGAATGGCAACAGAAACATATTTGCAACGTTGACTTGACTTGAATATTCAAGGTAGGCCCCTGACCGAGGTGTTAATATACACAAGAATTTCTCTATATGGGTTTTCGATACCTCGACACAACAGGTTATTGAGATTATAATTTAACCTTGAAAAAAAAACAAGATTTGAAGTTACCTTAAATTAAAATTTGTCATTGCCATACAAAGTTGCTAAAAGGTATTAATCGTAAGACTATCTGGACTGACTGAGTATCTCTCCTTTACTTAAAAAATGTAGATCTGACTAGTGTAGTGTAGTGTAGAATTTTGCATTGAAATCATTACAAGCAGGTGCAGGGATGAATCTTGAAATTATGTAACATACCTTCTGATGCCGAACAGAAGTTTAACAGTTTATGTAAAGTTCACGTAGAAGTGAGTGTATGTAAACTTATAAAACTCGTGAACCGATTTGGCTTCTTCACTTCAGACAAACAGAATTTCACTGTCTCTATATACCTACATATAGACAGACAGAACAGAATTTCACTGTCTCTATATACCTACATATAGACAGACAGAACAGAATTTCACTGTCTCTATATACCTACATATAGACAGACAGAATTTCACTGTCTCTATATACCTACATATAGACAGACAGAACAGAATTTCACTGTCTCTATATACCTACATATAGACAGACAGAATTTCACTGTCTCTATATACCTACATATAGAGACAGTGAAATTCTGTTTGTACCTATGTATAAATGTATATGTATAATTAATGCAAATTTACAGTATTCTTCTGATGGAGCATAATTATTATGTTTGTTAAAACATAATATACTTCACGACATCTCGTGAAGACGCTAAAAGCAATAAAAGCAATGTGTGTTAGTGCTTAGCAAGATTTAAGTACAATGACGCCATCGTTCTACGGAACCTACATGGTGGAGCAATCCTAGCGGTACTGTTAGATTGCGGACGAAATGATGCTGCCATCCGGTGGACACGTACAATTTTTTTATCGGGTCGAACAAGTTCATCGACTTGGTTAGTAAGCTTAAGATTTTTGTAAAATTATCCTTGTTCCTTCTTTTGTTTTGTAACTTATTTAAATGTATATGCGGACTATATATTCGACGTAACTATTTTTAGTATATTTTTTATCATTATTGCCTTTAAATAGGTCTGTTTGATCTGTTGTAATTTTAACCGAAAAATACCTTTGATCAACCTGGTCAGTCAAAAGTGGTTTTGATTGATTTTACTAGTTAAAAGTACAACATATATATATTGAAACTTGACTTACTTATGCTTAAAAATAATTTTAAGTTCAAGGCGATGATGACGTCACATTTAATTAGTATTAAGATCAATCTGTATAATCTGACTAAATGGTGTAGTCTTCTTTGTGACTATTATGGCTTATTCTGCTCTTCATTATGATTTAGTTTTAATACTTGACGCAACGTCAATAGAAAAGTTGTTGAATTTCGGGTAGGGCGTGGGCGGCTGGGCGTGTCCGCGCTCCGCCCAGCCAAGAGGACACGCCTACGCCCTTTGCCACCTTTTCTCTCAAAATCTGAGTACCTTCCAGGCGCCCAATTTATTTTATTATAAAACTAAGTAATTAGATTAGGTTTTCTGCAACTTTGAAGGAGATAGGGCCATTATGATAATAATTTTATAGTTGAAGCAGTATCTTCATGGGACAAATAATGTAATGAGTAGTGTAATAATCTATTTAATTAATCTTTGCTTATTCGTTTTTGTTTGACTCTTGAATCTACATTATGAATCTAAAAAATACTTGGCCACTTTAATAAACACTTAATCGTTATCTCGACACAGAACTAATAAGGTCTTTCTCGTGATCATAAATGGTGCGATTCAATAAAAAAAAGGAAGTAATAATTATACTCTTAAGTTACCAAAAATCCCAAAGCTCTATAAAGTAGCAAGCAGTGGAACAGGGTCTATCCCACTAGTCCCATCGAGAACCATAATTCTGTTCATTTTTGTTTGGTTAATATAAATCTTATTTCATAGACAGAAACTCTTTATTGTGTCCACCAGAACTTAAAAAGAACATACAAAATAAGAGCCTTATGTACGATTGCCACAAGTGAAGTATTGTGAAGCTGATAAAAATAGAATGCTACTGAAAATTGATTACGTTTAACGGTTGATAGGGGAAGAGATGAGCATCGCCGGGGCCGCAGCCCGCGGGGCAGATAAACTCGTTAGAGCGAGATACGCGGCCGCAGCGGGAGCGCGCCGCGCGCCGTGCCACTGGGCACGCCACGCCAGTCTCCGCCGATATTCACCTAATCTCGTTGCGACTCCGGCCCCGTCGTATCCGATTTTCCCCAAATTACCCATTGTTTGATACCCTCGCGAACAATCTAATTCTGTCTAAAACGTTTTCTCACAATTCTATTGAACTGACTCAGTATAAACAATATTAGAAGCGAGGGCATTAAAGTTGCAGGTGTCGCCCAGGTCGGAGCACGTAGCTCCTCATCGCGCGCCCGCTAAAAGCTTCTTGTTGACGTAGCGTTCGATTTGAGAGGCGTAGAGCTACGTTTGTCCTTGTAATTGATTGCTTTGTCGCATAATTTGTTTGGCGACGCCTCGGTGCGCGGCGTCCTCGCGGGAGCACGGAGGCGCTCGTCCTCTCGCCGCGTCCTCGTAAATAAATAAACACCATCCTCCGTCCGTCCTCCGCGAACGCTCGCGCTGCTCCGTGACTCGGCATCTACGTCTTTGTTAACGTTGATGAATCACACTGCACTAATTGTAGCCGCTGTTTGTAATGAGGTCTATGCCAGGTGAATTCCTAATCGCCCTATAAAAACCTGTGTACAATGTATATTTAGGCGAGCCCTTTCTATATAGAATAAGAGAGTGGTTATTAAATACCTCGAATGCTGTAGAGAAATACCTTAACGTGGATATGATCGCTTATTGAAATAAGACCAACACTTGTCCAGTTTCTGTAACTTACTATACGTTAGAAAAATTTACAAAATTAAAACAATATTTCCATTCGCATTTTCAACAACATTTTTATTTTGTATAGTTCTAGTTACAATACTACGATCAAGAATAAGATGAATAAGATACGGTACAACCGTCTATATCTGAATTAGAGGAATAGAAAAGCAGAAACGGACAAAAATTAAAAAACACTAGGACTAGCGCTTAACCAGTAACCTTTGTTGGAATCAAATAGCGTAAAGCAGGGTCGGGAGGAGAATAGAGTAGATACAGAGTCGGAGCGGCAGAGCGCGCGCTCCGTCTCTAATATCCCCGTAATTGGTATCGAAGCTCGCCGCAGCCGGATTACTGAACGTCTAATTGAATGCGAGACGCGCCACCTTCCCGAGATACGGCGCGGTCGGTTTTGTTGCGGTCAAGTCGGTCTGTTTTGCGCACGTGCACCGCAGTCTCGCACGCTGCTCAATTACACCGGCTCCATGAATTAAATTGCCCTGGAAGCCGTGTCAGGAGATCAAACGCGACACCCCACCGCCTCTAATAAATGAGACTTTGCAATTCGCCCTTTACTAACGAATAAGACGCCCCACAAACTTTACGATGTTAGATAATAATCATTCCGTGTCAATTAGCTAATGAAAAATAAAATAGGCGCTCTGAATGTAAAACCCCTATAATTAAAATTACGGCGGTGACTTCTCTACGGCATCTGTTTTAAGTCTCGATCATTTTACATCGAGGTGCTCGATTTGACGCACATTTTATCGTTTGTATCATGAAACAGGTTAAGTGCTGCTATTTCATGCATGACGTGACGTTTCGTTGGTTCATAAATCTATTTGTCATATTTTTTGCTACATTATACGTATGTAAAAAACGACAACAGCAAACAATTTTTTTTCAAGTTTGATAAGTAACTTGTGTTTTTCTATATTTCTTTCGTCGTCTCTATGAAATATAACGTACTTATGTAACTTGCAATGCTACAAATGTTCATTGCCGGTATATCTCTTGTAACCTAACCTCTAGCTTCGATTGCCAGAAATTCATTGTAAAAAAATATGGTTTATTCCCTAGATATACACTTTCCCCGTAGAGGCACTTTTAGAAAAGTTGCGCTTCTGTTCTCTATAGATCCATTCTCGGCTAGTACAGTAAAGTAAAATTTCCAATTTGTGTAAGTCAGTACATAAAAGGCAATTTGCGCCAGAATAAATAAAATAAGGACACACAGATGGCACCCTTGGAAACGCAAGTAATGTGTCACCGATGAATAGGTGCAATGTATATGGTGTGGAACTGTATACAGGTGGATGTGTGATTCAGTAGTGTCGCGGCAAAGACAGACGCCGCGGCGTGTTTACAGCTGCGCGCGCGCTGGCACGCCGCCAGCGCTGCCCTGCGGCAGGTAGAGCGGCCCGCCCGTACTCCTCACACCGCACGCACCGAATGATTCACCTCATTCAAAATACATACTCGAGATCCTCCAACACTGAAATATTTTATCTGTGTTACGCAACGGTCCGTTGTTTACGTGTAGGTGGACATTTCTACTTCCCGATGTGCCGTGTGCTCTTTTCACAGAAATGCGAAAGAAAAATATTTAAGAGCGCGTATATTGGCGGAATCGCCTACGATAAAGATGTGACCGCAGCGACACATGCACCGGACAATGCGAAGCTTGTTATTAAGTTTTTTAAACCATTGCGTTAATTAGCGCGCTTCAGGAGAGTCCTCGAGCGCCGCCGCGCGAATGGAAAAACAATAAATAATATGGTAGTTAATAATTATATGAGTACCGACTCGCTCGTAACTGATGCACGGTGCATTTACCTTAGTTAATAAGTATATTACTTCTAAACGCTCCTCCTCTAGTCTTCTGTGTATGAACAGATTTTGTAATTATTTGTAAGGCACTTGCGACTCCTGCGAGTCTGTAAAAAGTTAGAAATGGTACGTTTAACCGACAATTTCACGATCTAATAAAAGTGTGAATGTAACTTGTGTTGTGGTTGTTGCAGCAACTGTTCCGGTCGCAGCAGGCGGCGGCGGCGGGCGGACAGGCGGCGGCGGCGCAGCTGCAGCTGCTGCAGCAACAGCAGCAGCAGCAGTTCCAGCTGCAGCAGCAGCTGGCCGCGCAGCAGGCGTTCACGTCGGGCCCGTACGTGATCAACGCGGGCCAGGAGGGCGCGCCGTATGTGAGCGCACTGATCGCGGGCGTGCCGCCCTACTACGGCGTGGCGGCGCCGTGGGGCGTGTACCCCGGGCTAGTGGCGCAGCCGGCGCAGCAGCAGGCGCAGCAGCCGCGGCGCCCGCTCACGCCGCAGCAGGGCGACCAGCAGGTGAACGGGCAGGGGCAGTACGTGATCCCGTACTACGACCCGGGCTCGCTGGTGATGGGCGGCCGCAACGGCACGCCGCTGCGGCTCGTGTCCCCGGGCGGCGTGCTGGCGCCGCGCTCGTACCAGCCGACCGCGCCCGCGGCGCCGCACGCGCACGCGCCCGCCGCGCAGCACCAGCCCGCCGCCACGCCGCAGCCGCACCAGCAGCAGCCGCACCAGACAGGTAACGTTACCCGCCGCACGCACGACACACACGCACACACACGCCGACCCAGACAGGACGCGAGCCGCGCCCGCCCGACACGAGCGAACACTCACTTCTGCAGATGTTTTACTCTCTCTATAACAGACTTGCATGATCTGTTGATAGTCCTCTCCCTCGAAGGGCGATTGGCCCAGTTGCGGGTTGGTGTAATCACATACGCCGTTGAATTCCTTCTTCGGACGTATTTATGTATGTATGTATTATTTTCGGTGTAGGAAAACATAACAGACTTAAACACTTGTAGCTCTCTAATAATACAATTATCATGAAAGAAGATTCATGATAATTTTATTATTAAGAGGCCAGTATTTATTAGATTGCGATTAAATATGATAATGATGATGTAGGAAGGAAATGGAGATAATAATTTGATTATCTATAAAATATTAAAAACTACTACAAATACTACTCAAATACTGTCATTTAAAAATAACGAATAAAGAATTATATCAACCCTGAGCTAAAAATTGACATGAGTTAAATTTATATACATTACACAAAATGAAACATAAACATGATTGCCTTTATCTAATAAATAATCTCAAAATTTTTGGTAAAAATATCATGCAACAATTAATTATTAATAATGTAGCCTTTAAACTCTGTAAAAGTGAGTGCTCAAAATCATTATGTAAATAAGTCTTAATGTAGGTATCATTCTCCATTTGAAATAACGATCTAAATATATACCTAAAGCATGTAATAGTCATTTAACCTTTGAGACATTAATATTATCACTTATATTGTAGGTAACTTAGTAAATTAATAAATGTTTGTAGTAGTTACATATTAATTTATTAAACGTAGCGTCTTAAAGTAAGCAGGCTAATTATTTAATCTTGTGTTATGTTTCAGTCGTAATGTAGAAAATACACTTGTAGAGTTTCTATAAAGTAAGACAGTTTTGTTTATATTATACTTACTATATATATTATTTTTAGCTGTATATATTTGTTGCCAAAAGTTTGATTGTACTCCATTTAATAATAATATAATCTCTTTGAGATTTTACATCAGAATTTTTTTCTGTAAATATTTGATGAAATTCACCACCGTCTTAACCTTTACATACTCACAGTCATGGTTTTATTGACATTACTTTGTGCAATCATATCGCTGTAACTACTGGTACGATTGAAACATTCGAGTTCGAAAGTAAAACTAGTTAGGTCTAATTAATAAAAACGCCATCACGTGAACCCGGTCAGATGAACGAAAGGAATAGCTATCTCTGTGTGCGGAGATGGTGGTCGTGGTCGTACATAAAGTGGTTGTACATAGAGAGTTTCAGCTCGTTGGGTGTGTCGGTTGGGTCGGTGTAGTGTGGCGAGGCGCGGCACGCCGCGGGCGCGCGGAGTAGTGGTGTGGAGCGCGCAGGTATGTTGTTCCAGGCGCGGGAGGCGCGCGGCGCGACTCGCTGGAGTTCGGCGCGGGCGGCGCGCTGCAGGAGTACGCGCGCAAGTGGGGGCCCTCGCCGCTGTCGCCGCCGCTGGGCGCGCTCGGGCCCGTCGGCCTGCGGCCCGTCTCCGCCGCGCCCGGCGCCGAGACCGCCAAATACAGGTGCTACACACGCACGCACACACACGCATCACCGCCGCGTCGGCTCTCTGCACACCACACACCAAACTACACGAGCTGCGATCAATGAGCCTAAACATAACCCACAAACCGCGTGTGAATCTTGCAAATTCTAGAAGAATCTATTGATAAAGATTTTTGTTAGGCAGACTTACTTACCTTTGATGACGAAAGATAGGACTGCGCAGAAAAACATGAACGAAGCCTTTGGTCGGAAGAAAAAGCTTCCCTAGTACCAGCGGCAGTATGTTTATGGTGACTGATGAGTCGCACATCCGGCGCACATTTCACATGTGAGTCGTCCCGTTTTGCGGGTAGACGTTCGTCGAGGACGATAAGCTCGGCCCGCCAGATGGCGCTTCATTCGCTCACGTCGAAATTCAGTTTTATGTGCGCGACTGTGTAACGCGACCGTTACATGCGACGCGAATTAATTTCCTATTCAGACTGAAATACATATCTACGGACGGGTAATGCTCACGATTTTATGAATACTATGCGTAACCGGCGGCAATAACTTATAGTTTAACGTACGGCATTGGCTTGGTTCGTAATTTTAGATTACAGGTATAAAGTAAACTTTGCATAATAATTGTCCGCGGGTCGGGTGATTCGCCTGTTCGTTTACATTTAGCTCAGGAGAATTATTGTCTTCTGAAATAGCTAATCACATGCGCGGGTTGCATAGCTTCCTGCTTCGGAGCGATTGAAGGCCAAGTAGTCTGTCTACAGACGAGTATATAAATTTCTCGGGATCATAAAAGCAAATGCAATGGCATTAGAGACATCCATTTAGTTCACCGCCCGGGCATTCTATTTGTACCAGGTAGGTACGCTTCGCACTGTGTTCATCACCTGATATAAAAAAGTCGGTGCAACGACGTATCTCGAACGAGTGATTCACACACAGTGCGAACTGATAGAATATGTTCACTTGTCATCACTCTATGCAGGGGCTGTCATCGACTGCATTCTGGTCCAGATTATATTTGCGTTAATGCATCAACGTTGAACGCAATTTCTAACGTAATAATGGAAAATTCGGTCATGTGGGTTATGTTTTTCGTAGCTCGTACTATTGGCAAGAATATAAACGCGATACTTTTTTTTTCTTTTTTATAATTAGATTTTAAAACGCAAAAAAACTTTCTTGACGACTCTATCCATGCATCACATATTTTCACACAATCTGAATGCATAAAAATGAGTCGAGCGCCACTGACACTTCATCAGTAAAATGGAACATAACGAGCCGATACGGGTGTGACTATAGTAATATAAGCGTGATAATCCAAACCAACACTGTTGTATGTACTGTAAATACTTGTGTAATGCCATTGCTCTTGTACAGCTGTTAACACCGCCATCTAAGCATGATCATTCAGTATTGTAATGTTGATATACTCGCCGGAGAGAGGGTGCATTTCCTTGAATAGAGTGTATGTTTGTCTTGCAGAGCTGTCAGCAGCTTAGCTCAGGGTCTCACGTCCAATGGAATGTTCGGTTCCTCATCGTCGCTGCTGAGCAAGCTGAGCGGAGTCGGAGCCATATCAGGTTTGTACTGCACGGCGTCTTTGGGCTGCGTTTCCACCAAAACAGGGAGAGAAAAAAGATCCAAAAAGTGCAATTTTATTTCAATTAATATAATTTTATTAAATTGGTCGATTTTTGCACTTCTGCGCCTCTAGCCTCGTTGGAAACGCACCCTTAGCGACGCGTCAACTAAATATTACAAAACCGGCGTTATGTAAAGTAACATCAAACGCCTGATGTACATATCACGCCTTTTTTTCAAATATTAGCTGATGGTATCTATCAACTTTGTATTATATTGTGTAAACATATTGAGGTATTTACATCCGCCATTCTATCTAGTATAGGGCCCACTGCCTTGATTTGCGTTCTCTAACATCTTCACTTTATGTAAATAACTCCACTAACCTTCATTTGTATATACTAGGGAGTAAATTATAAATATTATGTCGTATGTACACTATATTTCATGTTTAGTTACTTGATTGCCTTTGAGAACCACTGGCTATAATTATGTGATTAAAAATAACATAAAATCAATGTTTTCCTCATTTTGCTAGACTATTCACTTGTCTTTTCTATTATGCAAATGCTCGTTACTCCCTTGTCAACTAGGCTTTCTGTCCTTGTATTCGTTTTTATTTCTACTTCAATTGAATGTTCTAATTCGACTGAGCACATAATGTTCGATACCATTTCGTTGGTGGATCAGTTCTGTTGGTATCAGGAGAGCATCACGCCGCCGGTGTGATCACCTGTTACATACAAAAACATTTGGTACATTCAATGATATTATATATATAAGGCGGGAGATATGTCATATCGCGCCCTCAAATGGCCTCGTGAAAACGGCCCCAGGGACTGTCTCGCCTGTCTGCGCTCTCTAAGCGAGACGCGCGCTATCCTTTTTGCTCTCATAATAATGCTATCTTCTTTCGCACTCCGGCGCAACTCGTAAACAAGTCGGCACGGGGGTCATTTTCAAACTTTCTTTTATTACGCGATAGCGCATTTTTCGTAATCTTTGGATACAGTACTATTGATATGCGATGAAATCCACATCCGCAAAACACATCCATCACTAAACAAACTCTAAAACTAAACAGTCCTCAGTCAGTGTTAATTAGATAATGATAGAAAGAGTAGAACATACATAAGTATTTTTGTTTTATTTATACGGGGATAATCACATTTAATTAAATCGGATACTCCAACTATAGTTTCGATCACAGCCTTAAACAAAAATGTGTCAAAACCACGTCAGTTTTTATCAAACCTACTAGCAGCATACATCGAAAAACAATAAAAAACTAATTAGTGGAATACAATAGGTAGTTGAGTTGTAAAAAATTAAAAGCACATATGAATATTTGTAGGTTCTCCTTATTTTTATAGTTCTGTTGTATAACAAAAAAGCCTTGTAAATGCGTCTAATCCGTATTTGTGAAGCTCAATGCTACATGGTAGATAATCAAGTTATGCTAAAGTTGAAAGTAAAAAAGCTGTTTGGTAACTTCTGCCGATTTTTTTGACGCTCGGAGATTACTCGTACTTTGAATCCACTAAAATCTTAGTCACATTCTTGATATTTTGTCTAAAATAAAAAATTACTTTGTCCTCTACAATTATAAAAGCTTGAAAAATGCATTTACGAAGCCTGTGTACATCATTCGAAAGTGGAACATTACGTATCATACAACCAGGTGTGCGGTAAACCTATTTTACCGGACGCCTAGTTATATAGCGCCGTGCGTATCCTTTGCGGATTTTTTTAATTTCTATAAATATATATAAGAATTCCACCAAGGAGTTTCACATTACGAGAATAAATAAGCTGAATTATCGAACCTCCTTGGAAGCGCTTTTGCTCAATACGTTTGTCTCACTTTAATACTAAATAGAAAATGAGACGAAAGATGTAGTTCTAATTTTCACCACGCGCGCGTAGCGCCATTTGTTAATTCGCGCCATTTCATCTTTCCTCCTAGGCGGATTTTGGCGTCGCACTTTGTGCATTTGCCAGTGTCAAGTATTTATTTATATCAAATTATTGATAATTTTTAAGTCGAATTAGTCCAAGTCACACTTAGTAAGTCACTGCCTAGTTCAGTCATGCCTAGTAAAGTTATGGCAACTTTACTACAAGCTTCTTCGGAGTTTTGGAAACAACACGAAAAGGCACTAATTTATTAGCAACGTTTTAACGAAGACGAACTTTAGAACGAAGTATTTTTTTTCTTCTTTCCTCCTAGGAGGATTATGACATTGCACTTTGTGCATTTGCCAGTACCAACTATTTAGTTGCGACTTTCCGACCGATATTTGTAAACAAAATTATAAAGTTTATTTCATTATCTGTTGTACTTCTGTCATCTGTTTTCTCCCAAATGTGTTGTAAAACGTTGTATGGCACACGTGCGGAATTGGTTTTTACAAACTCGTGACTATGGTACGACTTACATTCGTCTACTCGTTTGTAAAAACCAACTTACCGCACTAGTATCATAATAGTACATTATGATACGAGTGTGCTATGTTGGTCATTACACTAGAGGCGGTATTACGCGCGCGAGCCGCAGGCGAGCGCGATAAGGAAGCCGAGAGCGTAATGACTAATAGCACAAGAGTTCCATACGACTGTTTTCGTCACACTTGCGAGGAAAAAACAATTTTTTTTTGATAATAATCAACCACACAGCGAAAACGTCAACAAACATTTGCGGAAAATGGCGCCCAAATCAGTAATGCGCGCGCAGGTTGACATTTACTTCAGCGGCATAAGAACTCTTTGTTGGTATTACAAAAAAACTGTAAGTATTACCCGGCTATATTAAGAGTGCTTCGTATACGTACGTCTAATTGCAGTCACGTACAAACTTGACTTTACCGGGTTACACCTATTATAGTACAAGTGCCGTAATGTAAAGTAAAAAGCACGCGTGTGTAATAGCTTGGATTATGAGCCTAAAAGCGATGTAATAAGATCTACTTTACGAGCAAGTGTGATGAAAATAACTATTGTTTGTCACTTAGTTCTTCCCTAAAGTAACAGATAATAATATGGGTTTCGAAAAACAGAATTGCTGTGATCTGTAGCTTAACATAACTCTAAACTAACTAAGGTATGTTAAAACGGTAGTGTTGTAGTATCCATCAGCAGAAAACGTCCACTGCTGGACGAAAGCATCCCCCTTAATAGGGAGGTGTTGCCATAATCCCCACGCTTGGCAGGCGGCTTGGCAGTGTTGTAGTGGTAGGGCTCTATTGCAGAGTCCGTCTGGGGAAGTACCACATCTTTGCCAGTTATTCCAAGCCAAGCAGTAGTGTGCAAGCATTACTATGTTTCGGTTTGAAGGGAGTTACTAGATACATTACTGGGCATAAAGAGATTTCACATCTAATATCTCAGGATAACGAGCGCAATGCAGTGCGGAGCAGGATTTTGTTCGCATGTTCACAATTCTGGCACTGCTACGGTTATGGGCAGAAAGTGACGTTTACCACGAGGCGAACTTCTAGCTCGTCTTGTCACTCAATTCCATAAATAAATAAATAATAAATAGTCGGAAAAAAACGTCATTTATTAATTTAAAAATAACTTGTAATACGTTCGTCAATATACCTTGCGAGCTTAGTGCAGATATCCATGAAAAAATGTTTTTTTTATTTCCTTTGTTTCAAATGCAACGTGACATTGGAGAACATCATTATCCGGTCAGCCGGAAAACTACTGCGTGAATACTATAATCATAAATACATTATAATTATCTAATTAAATATGTTCAATATCATGAGGAAATACAGTTATATATAATGTAAACGGGTGCCCCTCGATCTTCACGGTCATTACTGAGCCTTCTCAACAGTCTTGATGGCAAACCATATACTTATTTATTAGTCACTAGCTGCACCCCGCGGATTCATCCGCACCAACAATACCACTAGAACCCTACAGTTTTCTTGTATAAAAGTGTGTTCAATGTAAATATTTAATTCTCGACTCACCAACTCTTCGTCTTCTACTTAGGATATATCTCGGCTCGGACAAGGGGGACCTGGTTCGGGTTGGTTGGTAGTGTGTTTGCAAAACTTCACAGTAGTCTACATGCTGACCTGAATAGTTCTCGTTTCATCCGTTAAGCCATCGTCGCTTTGGCCGACCGACCTACATCTTGCTCTTCGGGCCTCTAGCTGTTTCTCTCTATACAATATACAAAAATCATTGCTGACTGTTATTCTGTGAAAAACCGACTTTTTAATGTAATTATTAGTATAGAAGTAACAAAGTAAAACTGCATTACGACAACGTATACTAAGACAAATATTTGTCATTGTTGTCATTTGTTGTTGTGTTATTTTTTTCTTAGCTGTGAAAATAAATAAACTGGAGACGATCGCTAATTATTATTTTTGTTATCTTTACGTAACACTTATTCGATATTATATAGCTACTTCTAGTCTAAAGCTACTTTGACTCTATTCTGAACGACGGCATTGCGCGCGGTTCAATTCCAGGCGTTTGCGCCCCGTGCGTCTTCATAGTTACGACAGGTGCGCGCGCAGAGCTTTTAAAATAATAAAACTGGCGGCCTGGGTATGTCCTTAAACTGCAACCAAACCCACCGGAAGACGTGCAGCAGCGTCATCTTGGTTAACTGTGGTGACCATTCTGCGATCCCCAAGCCACCTGCCAAGCGTGGGGATTATGGTAACCCTCTATAAAGGGCCTTCGTCCAGCAGTGGACGTTTTATGGCTGACGACAAAACTGGCGGCATTAGAATACAGCAATCAATGCAAAAACCTAATGTACGCCCGAACAGTCTGATACTCTGGCTGGAGTCGTCTTCACTTCACTCGGTCGTCACGAACTCCTATTATTGCACACAATGTAACAAAGTATATATTTTTTATTTTCAGAATTAGTGACGGGAGGTGTAGGGGTGGGCGTGGGCGGCGTGGCTGTAAGCGCGCTCGGGGAGAAGCCGCCCGCGGGACGCTCGCGCCTGCTCGAGGACTTCCGCAACAACAGGTTCCCCAACCTGCAACTCAGAGATCTCGCTAACCACATCGTGGAATTCTCACAGGACCAACACGGATCCAGGTATTATAGACACTTGTACTCCCTTCACTCTATCCCTCTGCGTCACGTTCTCTCCTTCCTCTATTTCCCCCTCCCTCTACTACCTTTTGTCCCTCACTATATCTCTCTGCTCTTTAGCCTCTTGCATTCCATTTCAATGCGTGATCTAGTACGAACATGTTCTGTAAAGCTATTGAGACATTTCGCTCTGCCTCTACTAAAGCTTTAACGTGAAAAAGCAATTGTTATGACTGCACGACGCGGAGTCTTCTCTGCTAGTAATTGAAGTCTGGTGTTGCTATCTTGTCCATATTTCCGGTTAAACCCTCGTGCCGTAAAACAATGTATTTCTTGTTTCGAAATTGAAGCCACGGTCGCTAAGTAGATTTTATATAGTGAATATCATTATCGATTCGGTGTATACAGAGTTATAATATCGTCTTTTTGTAAAGTTGATGAGTCGTAAATATTCACGCGGTAAGAACGGATGAGAACATTAAGCACAGTTATAAAAACCACTCATGATAGAAAAAAAATTGTAAGTCTCAACAAAATATGATTAAAAAACCGTGATTTACTATTAAGGATCGACAAGTTGACGGCTCGAACTCATCGGTGGGCGCGGCTAAAAAGCATGCTCTCTTCATCAAACAAACTGTGGGAAAGGGAGAAAGAAAGATAAATGAGCGCGCAAATTTTTTTTGTCGACCTTTGGCTGCAGTAATGTGGTTGGATAAACTCAGAGTTAATTTATTCCAAGTTAAGTTATTTGAAATGCTTATGGACTAAACTATGCCGCTTGAAAAATTATTTTATAGTTTTCGTATTCCTTATGTTATTTATTTACGTCCAATGTGGCGTTAAAATTGAGCTAAAATACAAGATGTTTCCTGGCTCATAACTTTCATGTTTATTAACTGTTTACTTTCGTAATAATTTACAATCCTAGATAATGAAGAGATTAATTGATATAATACTTAATCTTGGACCTACAAAATTACATAGTGGAGTAGTAATACTACTGCGTTTCTATGGAGAAGTGACCAACTTGTCTACTCTTAAATCAAGAGATTAATATTACATGAAGTTTGAATCGAAACAAACGACTTGCCAAAGGTGTTTCACCGAACGTTGAAATATTAAAACTTCGCTAAATCACGGTTGTCTCTTGTCGCATGTGGATCATGTTCAGATGCAATCCCTTTTTTTCATAGTAAAATATTAGAGAATACTTTTAGAGATCTAAAAGTAAGTAAAATAAACGAGATCATGAAGAAAATAAACAAACCATTTATTATTGACAGAAGATGCAACACTCATTCAAGAATTCCGTCAATTTTACTATGAAAAAAAAGCGAGACTTAGTATATTTTGAGGAGTTAACTAGTTTTGTAAATTCAGTCACTCGTAGAAAGCTACCCGATATTTGATGTTTTTTTTAAATATAATAGAACAATCTGATTGTTATAAATAATAAATTCATATTAGGTTGGCAAAAAAAACCTCTTGTTTCTGGCTATTAAATACGTAACGATTATTTAGAATAATGCGTTTGATTGTACATAAATATATATCATACTTGTCATTAAGGTCCTTTTATACGCTAGCAAAAGTCCTCTACGAAACAACTGAAAACTCCTACGATATATGCAACGAGAACGGCAACAAGTTTCGCAAGCGAACGTCCTCTCGTCTTCGCGAGCTCTGTTTCCTCGTCTTAATGTTTTAAAACTAGGCAATGGTATTTCTATCCGTATTAAATGGCGGACCGTGACTTTATGCGGTCATGGTCGAAGGTGGGAGTACCCAGCCGTTTAGCGGCACCTCATAAAACGACGTAGTAACCGGTTCGCGTGATAGTTTTTGTAACAAACCTCAAACATTTAAAACGATGCATTCGTCCGTCTAAAATAAATATACTCAATTTTCTCACGCTCAAGTAGATATTAGTAAACCACTCGGATGTTAGTAAACCAGAGCGGCTTAATATCCAAGGCGTGAATGAATGATCATTATATAAGTTACTGATTTTTTGAAATTCCTTAATAATAATCATCATCATCAGCCCGGAGACGTCCACTGCTGAACGAAGGACCTTAGACCGCCACACTGTACGACAACCTGCCATTTGTATCCACCGGTTGCCCGCGACTAATATCTGGTTAAAAATAAATATCCCGTTATGCTGTCATAATACTTCTAAAGGGTCAATTTATAATCAATGAGATGTCATTGGCTCAAAATAAGGCTGCGTATGTAGTTTATACGTCTTTTTGTTACATAAGGTCAAGTTTGATTCGGACAAAAACAGTAGACTTGACAAAAATAAATACCGCGAGTAGGCACATATCTGTTAAAAGAAAAAAAGTATTGAAAGATATTTAGTATGCAGTTGACAGATATAATCACCGCCGTTAGTTTTTATTAGCATTGGATTTCTTTGAGGCACTGTTGTTTTTTATGTGAATTGAGTAAAATATATCTTTTCTAACTGTATGTTGTAATTGTAACGGTGTTTGATATTTTTCCTTCCAGATTTATTCAACAAAAATTAGAAAGAGCAACGGTACAAGAGAAACAGATGGTGTTTAATGAAATTATCGGCGCAGCCTATAGCCTAATGACAGATGTATTTGGAAACTATGTTATACAGAAATTCTTCGAATTCGGAACCACGGAACAGAAAACGACACTGGCTCAAAAGGTATGTATTTTATATGTTTATATAGATGCCGGTTTCAATAGTATCTAAATAAAGTAGGTAAATAACGATGCTAAAAATATACAATACACCTTTAGTTGTAAAGAACTCTGTAATGTTGCTTGCGATTCACTAAACTGTTTAATTAGATTATTAATATGCATTTAAAAATTACCATTCACAATTCTCAATAATTATAGCGTATGTAATATCCGTACAGTTACAATATTCTTCAATTTACTTTAAGTGAGTGACGAGATCTAGTTCACTTGCTTTGAGAGAGTGCCGGGAGCTCATTCACATCCTCTGAGGGAGTGACGAGATCTAGATCACTTGCTTTGAGGGAGTGACGAGTTCTAGTTCACTTGCTTTGAGAGAGTGACGGAAACTCGTTCACATCCTTTGAGGGGTGACGAGATCTAGTTCACTTGCTTTGAAGGAGTAACGAGTTCTAGTTCACTTGCTTTGAGTGAATGCCGGGATCTCATTCACATCCTCTGAGGGAGTGACGAGATCTAGTTAACTTGCTTTGAGGGAGTGACGAGTTCTAGTTCACTTGCTTTGATAGACAGCCGGAAGCTCGTTCACTTGCTTTGAGGGAGTGACGGAAGCTCGTTAATGTGGTTTGAGGTGTTAGAACTGAGCCTGAGCTACTTTGTTACCTCCAAAACGTACAGAACTAGCTGATATTTTCTAGCAGTTTCTGAGTTAGTCCCACCGTCATATCATAGTTGTTGTAAATGAAGATTATATTCATATTTATTGCATAAGTGTAATTTACATGTCAAATTAAAGTACTTATCTAAAATAATTATGTCATCAGTTTATTATGTCTAGTAGTGGACTGTTAAAAGGCTGATTTTGCTATGCTAATTATGTCCATAGTCAAATACAAAATAAATTCATAAAAAAACATAATTATAAAATTAAATAAAACTATCAAAAAATTATGATTACATCGATCCGTTAGCAGCTTAGCATACCGTTTAACAATATAAGTGTACAAAGTAGTACTATAATATAAATTAGTCGTACGGCAAGTAACATAGTGGTTGTGAATGTTGGTCCTGAAGGTGCGCGGGCACGTCCTGAACCTGGCGCTGCAGATGTACGGGTGCCGCGTGATCCAGAAGGCGCTCGAGTCGATCCCCGCGGAGCAGCAGCAGGAGGTGGTGCGCGAGCTCGACGGACACGTGCTCAAGTGCGTCAAGGACCAGAACGGGAACCACGTGGTGAGTACCTTATCTAGAGACGTCGGATTGGTGGTCGCGAGCGGTTCCTACCACAGAAAAGCGAAAGCCCTACTTCTTAGGTAGAACGGCTGTCAAAACAATGTTGTAAAGCGACTGTATGAAAAACCGCTGTCGCCAGTTTCACACTTATTTGTATAGAAACTACGACGGAAAAATGCCAATCATTAGTCGCGCATTTGAAGTAAAACGCTCAAAATGCCATTTTGCAACAGATTAAAATTGATCTAATTACGATGCAACGTGGGTTGGTTTCCTACGCGTCTATTTAAATTGTCTTTTTGAGTATTCGCAGTTTAATAATCATGTATATTGGTAGAATTGTCATCAAGCGCATTTGCACTGAATACCAGCTAGCGCGGCCCGTCACATTTCCGTTCTATTCACTTCTCTCTTCAGTGGTTCCTACTAACCGCTGCCGTGGGAAGGATGATACATTGTAAGAGTACATTACTGACAGGTATTAAAATGTATTAAAAACTACTTAACCCGGCCGCGCTTTGCTGCGTAATGTTATTGTGTTTGGTTTCATAAAACAAGTAGCGGCGTCCCGCGTTTTCACCCGCGTGATGATAAAAAGTTGCCTATATAAGTTGATATACCGAGCAGCACGCTATCTCCATTTCGATGTTCTTCCAAATACGTTCAGCCGTTATGGCGTGAAGAGGTAACAAACACACGCACACACACATCACACTCTTTCGCATAACCAAAAATACCGAATATAATTAAGAGTACTAAAGAAATAATTTGAATCTATTAGAAAGAAAGAAAGAAAGAAAGAAATGTAATTTATTTTGTAACATCATTGTAAGTAGTATAACTTATTAGTGTTTTCAATGGTTCTAAATAACCACTGTTTGGTCATTCTCCTGTGAATGAAAACTTTTAGAAGCCACCTCTCTCTATAGTCACCGCTATATATCAGCGTGTATTGTTCTGAACTGGCGCTCTGGTGAAATGTTCCGTGAAGAAAAAAACAAAAATAGCTCCTAGGTCTAGTTTCAACTAATATGCAAGCTTGAAAAAAATTCAAATATCTCATAGATTGATTTGAAAATCTCTTAGAACTTGCCGAAAATGATTAATTGAAATTAAAGTTCACCTTTATGCAGATTAAATATTCGAGTAAAAAATTCATTTTCATTTTTTGTGTTCTTGCAACGATTCTCGTTGTTATTTTTCCTATATCTTGAGTTGTGTGATCAATATTTTTATATAATTGTGTCATTCCAACGGTACGAGGGCGGCACTGAAAATTTCGGGAATCAAGGAAGTGACACAACATTACTATTTAAAAATATATTTATTGCTTTTCGAAGTATTCTCCGCGAAATTTGACACATTTTTCCATACGATGGAACCAATCATTGAAGCAACCATTCCATTCGGAAGTTGGGGTCTCCAAAATGGCCGTTTTGTAGGCGTCCACAGCTTCTTCAGGTGATGAAAATCTCTGCCCACGCAATTTATTCTTTATTTTAGGGAAAGTATAGAAATCATTAGGGCTTAGGTCGGGGCTGTACGGCGGATGGTCCAATAATTCTATGTTTTCTTGCTCTAAAAACTCTTTTGTTCTGTGCGCGGTGTGAGAACTCGCATTGTCGTGATGGAGGATGATGCGGCGGTTGCAGTTCTCTTTACGGAGTTCAGAAACGACCTGTGGCAAACAAATGCTAGCATACCATTCTGCATTAACCGTTCTTTGTCCCTCAAGAGGAATAGTCGTAACATGGCCGGTTTTGGAGACAAACGTGGCCACCATTTTTTTTGCAACACTCCGTGAACGAACAATTTTTGTTGGCTTTAACTCATTTTCGAACACCCAAACTCGTGACTGGTTTTTTGTTTCGGGTTCGTACGCGTATATCCAGGATTCGTCACCTGATACGATGTTGTATACAGCATTTGAGGATCCTGCGTGGAATCTTTCGAGAGTTCTGACGCACCAAGTAACGCGAGCCGCTTTTTGCTCTTCACAGAGCGAATGCGGTATCCATCGGGAAAACAACTTTTTTACACCTAATTTTTCATGCAAGATTATTTGTATTTGACTCATGCCAATGTCCAAAGTTGCCTGAATTTCGCGGTATGTCACATGTCGATCTTCCTCAATCAGCTTACGCACAGCATCAACGTTTTCTTGGGTGACTGCAGTTTTTGGACGACCTTGACGGGGATCATCACTGAGCTTGACACGTCCACGTTGAAATTCAGCAAACCAGCGATAAATTGTGGTTTTGGATGGGGCTTTATCACCAAATGCAGAAATCATCCGGTCAACACACTGTTTTTGTGTTAAACCACTTCGAAAGTCATAATAAATCATCGCTCTTGAATTTTCTCGAGTCAATTCCATTTTCTCAACGACTAAACAAGTTTGACAAAACCTTGTGACAAGACCGAGAATATTTTTTTAAATAAATAAATGGTATTCGATTGTTAAAACCAAGGAGTTTTCAATTAAAAAGATTTTAATATGACAGAAACAGTGGAAATATTCCATTCCCGATACTTTTAGTGTAGCCCTCGTATAAACAAAAATTTGTTTGCGTTCGGACGTTGAGATTACGATGCTGTAGTTGTATGCCATATTTTGTTTTTGTTTTTTTACTTGAAAAAACAATGTGGGGTCTAAAACTGTAATTAGGCCTTCTTTTTGGCAATAACCTAAAGATTCGGAACTGAACCAAAAATAGTTATTTGTTATTAAGTTGCTTTTTGGCGCGAGTACTTGTATTGAAAACTGAGCAAGCGAAAGATTCTAGGATTGAACCAGGAGCAAAGTTCAAGTATAGAATCCTGAGCGTAGCGAGGGTTTCAAAAGTACGAAACGCAGAATAACTTTGCTGCTGAGCGCAACACATAACTTTTCACCTCACTAAACCGAGGAAAATGCTAGATTTTTTCCCTGCACTCTTCGTGCTTGCCAGTGCCATTATCCTTAAAATGATGTTGGCGCACTGCCATAAAATAAGTATTACTTAAGGTTCGAATTTTAAAAACTTTTTCTTTCTCTTTCGAATGATAAACAGACTCTTTCCGAGCTTGTGAGGGGTTTTTTTTTTTTTTTTTAAATTAAGTATTGTTCGTTGGTATGGAAACCTCTACTTGCGAATTTGATTCTAACTTGGACTGTTTTTCACTAATGTTATTAGTGTAGTCTATGTAGCATCAGCCTCGTCGTTAGCAGTTGAGCAGCGAGTAATGTAGTGTCTCATTGCAGGTACAAAAGTGCATAGAGTGCGTGGAGCCGTCGGCGCTGCAGTTCATAATAAACGCGTTCGCGGGGCAGGTGTACGCCCTGTCGACGCACCCGTACGGGTGTCGCGTGATCCAGCGCATCCTGGAGCACTGCACGCCCGACCAGACGGCGCCCGTGCTGGCCGAGCTGCACGCGCACACCGACCAGCTCATACAGGTAACGTATAACGTACGGGTGTCGCGTGATCCAGCGCATCCTGGAGCACTGCACGCCCGACCAGACGGCGCCCGTGCTGGCCGAGCTGCACGCGCACACCGACCAGCTCATACAGGTAACGTATAACGTACGGGTGTCGCGTGATCCAGCGCATCCTGGAGCACTGCACGCCCGACCGGACGGCGCCCGTGCTGGTCGAGCTGCACGCGCACACCGACCAGCTCATACAGGTAACGTATAACGTACGGGTGTCGCGTGATCCAGCGCATCTTGGAGCACTGCACGCCCGACCAGACGGCGCCCGTGCTGGCCGAGCTGCACGCGCACACCGACCAGCTCATACAGGTAACGTATAACGTACGGGTGTCGTGTGATCGAGCGCATCCTGGAGCACTGCACGCCCGACCAGACGGCGCCCGTGCTGGCCTATGTACTTCAGTACAGTTAGTATTTATACTTCATTTGAACTATTTATTTTTGGTATTACGTCATGACGTCAACGGGCCAAACGGTGCAGTAGAATATGGATACACTGATGTACATATAGAGTACACATTAGCTTGCCCTGAATATAACATACGATTGTAGTTATAGCTCGAGTTATAGGTATATTGTGGTTCCATTTGTTTTTGACGCGTTTTATAAATGATGTGACTCTTCTAGAAGTAGTACAAATGATGTTTCCTGTAGTCAAACAAAAGTTAAAAAATATAATTGTATTTTGATCTGAATTTGATATTCATCATTGGTTCTCAGATAGTTAGAGGCCTCAAAGACTTCTTAAAACCATTAATATTAGTAGTTATAGGGGATAACTTGCAAGCCTCTTGACCAATTTGGCTCATATTCGAACTTGATAATTGTATTTGCACGTGTCTTTCGAGACAAGATTACATTGACTTCGAAGTGTGAATAAAATGTTAGCTACTATTAGACATCGGACATGTTTGAATCATGCAAATGCATAAAACTCGATACTTACAGCATTTTTGCATAATTTTGTGCTTCCTTGCTAATAATAATTCTAATAATAATTCCTTGGTTGCTATAGTGCTTATTTCGGTAATGCTGTGAGGAATCGATTATATCAACGGCATAGATCTAAGCCTGCCTCAAGAAACCTCTCCAGACATAAAGAAGGATGGCAGAATTCGCCTGGGTCCAGAAAAAAAATTACATATCATTCATGTTGCCTATATATGAGGAAATACATGCTGGACGAAGGCCTCCCCCTTAATAGAGGGGTGTTGCCATAATCCCCACGCTTGGCAGGCGGCTTGGGGATCGCAGAATGGTCACCACCGTTAACCAAGAGGACGCTGCTGCCCGTCATCCGGTGGGTCTGGTTGCAGTTTAAGGACATATCCAGGTCCTGGTGGTTTTCTTAAAATATTATAATTCGTTACATGACATAGTACGTTTGTTTTTAGTATAAGAAACGAATAAAGAAACAGTGCTTTGGTAGACTTTTGTAAAGCATATTTGCATGTATATTTTGACCATTATTATACAACGAGTAACAAAAAGGTTTAACAATGCTGAATGGTATGTATGTACTCATCATTATGAAAACTTTTACTAAGGGACCAACCCCGAAATCGCGAAAAAAAACTTGCTGTTCAATACATTTTGTCCAAGATCAATGAAGTTTTTGTATGGAACAGCTGATTTTTTTTCGCGTTCTCAAGGTTGGCCCGATAGTAAAAGTTATTCATAACAATGAGTACATACATGCCCTTCAGTATTGTTGAACCTTTTTGTTACTATATATATATATTTTATTAGTTATAGCTGTTAGTTTTCCAAATATTACAAAATAAAATGAAATAAAAATGTCGAAGCAGGCTCGTGTAATAATAGTATGTGTGTGTCGTGTGTCAGGACCAGTACGGCAACTACGTGGTGCAGCACGTGCTGGAGCACGGCGCGGGCGAGGACCGCGCGCGGCTGGTGGCCGGCGTGCGCGGCAAGGTGCTGCAGCTCTCGCAGCACAAGTTCGCCTCCAACGTGGTCGAGAAGTGCGTCTCGCACGCCACGCGCGCCGAGCGCGCGCTGCTCATCGACGAGCTCTGCGGCTTCAACGACAAGTATGTCATGCTACTTACTTACACCATCTTCTTCTAGCAGAGCCCCTCCGTTCATGAAGGTTGGCGGCCTGCTTCTTTGTCCAGCGCGAGTCTGAACTGTTGATCCATAGTCTTCATGTTGTGGATGTTGTATCTATAATATGTATGTAAAAAAAAGGTACATTACGTATTGTATCGGTTATCTGGTTCCCATAGTACAAGTTTTGCTCAATTTGGGGCTAGATGGCGGTGTGTAAAATGTTTACCAATATTTAATAATAAAAAATAATGTGTGAATAATGTCCACCGATATTTATTATTATTATTATTTATTCTCGTCCACTCCCTGATTTTACGGAGCCACGATATTTCTCTTGTCTACTTACACTGTACTCATACGACAACTCAAGTGTTTCGTTTGAATGTAGAGAGCCATCGCACCTGATAATAAATAAACGATGATGCAGACTAAAATAAATCTATTGAATCGCTACTTGAAGACACCCAGATAGTAACTACCCAGAAATACAACCAAAGTTCTTTGTTCTGGTTTTTGGAACATCAACCATGAAACGATGTCGATGTTTAATTCGTCTTAATTTTGTGGTGATGATAAGTTTTCAAAGCATTTGGCTTAGCAAACTGAAATTATGTTTCTACTAGTGAAGTCTCCATTACTGTTGAATAACGTGCGTGTTCTCGTTTTGTCCGTAGCGCGCTGCACGTGATGATGAAGGACCAGTACGCGAACTACGTGGTGCAGAAGATGATCGACGTGGCGGAGCCGACGCAGCGCAAGGTGCTGATGCACAAGATCCGGCCGCACATCGGCTCGCTGCGCAAGTACACGTACGGGAAGCACATCATCGCCAAGCTGGAGAAGTTCTTCATGAAGGCGCCCGACCTGGGGCCCATCGGGCCGCCCACGCCCGGCACCAACCCCAACCCCAACGCCTCGGTGTTGTAGTCCGCGCCCGGAGTATTAGCGGCCGCGACACGACGCGACGCCGCCGCCTACCGCCTACTTGTGAATATTCCTGTACATTATACATTGTAAAGTGCGCCCGCCGCCCGCCGCCCGCCCCCGCCGCCCCCGGCCCCTAGCCCTAAGTGGCGGCCCCCGCGCCGCCGTGTAAAATCTGATTAGTTTGTAATTGTCGTGCACCCGTCGTGTCCGTGTCGTATATAATTTAGTTGTAGTCGCGCGGCGGGCGCGGGCGGACGCGGCGCGCGGCGGCGGCGCGGCCGCGCGTGTAAATATCGGCGCGTGTATTATAAACGATCGGAGTAGTGTAACGATAGCTGTACAGCGCCGCTCGGCCGTCGCGTCTCGCGGCGTAGCGTCAGTTGCGTTTTAGTCGATAAGTGTTCTAGTATTATTCGTTGTTCGTAACAATCTATGTATAAATATTTGAACGTCTCTCATTCTCGTGTAATTTATGAATCGATGGAAAGAATCGGTCGGTGAAGCCGTGAGTTTCCGTAATTTTAGCTCGTTGTAGATTTACTATTAGCTGGGCTAGGGGACCTTGAATCTTGGAGCGGCGCGCGGCGAGGACGCGCCGCCGCAGGCAGTTCTAGACAATCGGCACTATAGTCGTGATTATGTTTATTATTTTATATTATTCAAGTCAAGCTCTCGTTTAAGTTTAAAACCGGCTTCAATCGTACATAGTTATCGAATATTATTTAGTGCCGGAATGTATAGTACGTCGATTATAATTTTGTGAAAATGATATTTTTGTATATTTTTATGTAATTAATTTAAGTTATTTAGTAGTCGCCCCGGGGTCGCGGGGCGCTCGCTGGCGCAGGTTACGTGTCGCAGCGCTAGGTTATAGTGATGATTGTAAAGTCCTGTACTGATAGTTGTAGTCCCGAGGTCTGCCTTGCCGGTGCACCGGTGCACGTCACAAGCGTAGCTGCCCCTCATTCCCATTGTAATTATTTTTATAGGAAGCGTAGTTTCCTACGACACCTCAGATTTTTTACGTCTAGATTGTAATTGAAAATAAAATTATTGTAAATGGCTGTACAAAAAGTAAAAACAAAACGATTTGTAAAACCCGTATGTGATGGAATGTGAGCCTCGGCGTCGACAGCAGCGTACGAAGCGCCGCTAGCAGCGTACGAAGCGCCGTCAGCAGCGTACGAAGCGCCGCTAGAAGCGTACGAAGCGCCGTCAGCAGCGTACGAAGCGCCGCTCTCGACGCCGCGTCTGTAGGTTGTACTAGATGACATTTATATGATGATCCATTTATTTAGACATTAATTATAATAAAGCATTTCTGTAATAATATTACAATACTGTCGTTTCATTCGCCAATATTCCCTGCAGACTACAATACAGTAGATTAAAATAAAAGTAGATAGGTAGAATAGATTAACTCTTTATTGCTTACACACAAAGGCAGTGGCGGATTATCTCTCTTTGTGGATAGGCCAAATTGTATAATAGTGTGCCAGACTAGAGGGGCGCTGATCAGGTGCTTGCGCTATCGCGCATCGCTATATCGACATTTTATCCGCTCCTGCACAAATGATTACTAGTGCACAAACGGCCGCCTTATCGCTAAAAGCGATCTCTTCCAGGCAACCCTAAAGTAAGGTGCGTTCTTTATAAATAGAGGTCAAAATAGTAATTGCCAATCCTAAAGGCCTAGGCAGAATTAAAACTATAAGTATATAGACGTTTTTCGGTTTGGAAGCTTGATGCCGCAACTGAACGCTCCTCGTGCACACATCTCCAGTCGCGGTGACGCTCTGTGTAGAGAGTGAACGCTGCTCGTGCGCCTCCTGCCGCTCCCTCCCGCGGTTCACCTCTTCGCACGCAGACACAATCGCTTTTGATGTTTGACTTGTGGTCTCACCGTCTTTGACCCGCTATTAACGTACGATACCGCGACGAATGCAAAGCTAATCGCCACAGTACGATTTGCGAATTGAAAAGCTCCATATCGATACGGCAATCGAATGTAGAAAGTCGCTAAATGCAGTGGCAAAAATCGCTGATTACAGATACTCTGCTACTTGATGGAACAAAATTTGGTCCCATGTAGCTTCCTTACACAATCTATCGTCTGTCTCTTTTACAAGAAGGCAATAGTTGTTCCACAAAATCTGTTATAGTATAAAATTCGATGGAAAGTTATGTTTACACCAGACGATAGTTAGAACCAGATTGATCAAAGACACAATTTAAACTTTTTTAGAAATCGAGGAAAACGCGTTTGGATATGTTGTGAAAAAATTATGGCTTATTACTGGTAAATCTTAGATATATATGTCACTTAGCTCAGTCTGGTTCAAATATCGTCCATTATTGCTATCTTACTTTCCTATATGTATGGTATGAAGTCAAACGGCTTGCATTGTAAGAAACTAAGGTGATAAGAGGCAGACAGAGTACCAAGGTGCGATAGTGAAGAGAGTGAATAAACATAATGAAACTCGATAATACATATGGCATCAGGCTATGGAGATTATTGTGGCTACCTAAAACACTACTGTTGTATCCACATAGTAATATAAGTTTTAGTTAATTAATTTCTTAATATCACGCTAGATGTCTCGTTTTTACATTTTATAGAACAGATCACTAAATATAAAATTACTTACGAATGAAATGAGATGCCAATCATGTCATCTGAGTTTATCCCTCGGTAATTTTTACATAAAGAACAGAGCAACTCATTTAGTTTTTACTTTTACTGGGTAAACACATAAAAAATCGTACGTCTAATATGTAAGTTTGAATGACCGTTACGCGTAGCGGACGTTAGCAGACTGAGCAAATAAGTATGACGTCACACACTCCGTCCGCAAAATAAGAGCTGCGGCTGCAAGTCGCTTATCGCAACTCCTTATCCTCCATGACCAGAGCAAGACAAGGCAAGCCGAGGCAATATAGCGTGCCTTGGCCCAATCTGCCCACACATTTTTATCGTTATTCTACACAAAGTATCATTTGCCTGCCATGACATTGCTATCTAGGTATTGCAATTAAAGCGAAAATAGAATCAAACACAAAATAGAATTAGGTCTTTATTCGTACTGGCTTACATTCATACACTAGTATTAACACACCACACCGGCAACGTCAATCACTTGTCCTCATCTTTATCCTTATCCTTTTTGGGTTTGACGCTGCGCTCGCGCTCGCGGTCTCGCGATCGGTCCCTCTCGCGCGACCGCTCGCGTTCGCGTGACCTCTCCCGTTCGCGGGAGCGCTCGCGCGGCCGCGGCGACCGCGACCGCGACTTGTGGCGCCGCGACCGAGACCGGGATCTCTCACGTCTGTATGACCTGCGAACAAAATGTCCATTAAAACATCTTCTTTGTTGCTATTTACTTTCTTTCTTTCGTAATTGTTACCGAGACAATGAAAGCTGTATCGGAACCAAAGACTATAAGCCCTGTTGACTGATCGTCCGACTTCCCCTCATAGGAAAATTAGTAGTTTAAAACCACTGCTAGCCTCTGCGATTACGTCAGAATTTCATTAAATTTCATAACTAAGATTGCGTCATCCCAGTCATTGGCTAATCGCAAGCATAGAATATGATTCGAAAGTGATTCGTGTTTGTAAGATAAATTATGTTCACGAGCCATCAACAGGCGGCTATATGATCTGTGAACGGAACCTAATAGAGTTTATACATATTTATAAAGATTAATATTTTCAAATATATTAATATTATCGTCAAGGAAAAAAGAAGGTTTAAATAATTTAAGCCGAGACCAAAACCTAAGCACATAATACAACGAAAGTGGAAACCACCACTTTCAGACATTTCGTTCCTCCACTTTCGTACGTTCATTCATTCATTGTCACCACAACAGTAATGAACCAGTTGGTAATTATCATGTCCTTGGCGTACCAAATAAATCTAAATAAACTTAGGAAATCCGAGAAGGGAGATATGAGTGTAAAGCATTTGTTCACACAAAAGCCTTAGTAAAAACTGTTTTACTTACTTTTCTCTTATTCTGTCCGGCTTGACAGATCTTGAACGTTCGCGTTCCCTGTCTCTATCTCTGTCCCTTTCTCTTTCCCTTTCCTCCTGTAAAAGAAACATTGCATTCAGTAATGAGATAATAAATTAGACATTCCCATAAATGATTTCCCATATATTCCCATAAATGAATGAAGATACTAATTTGTGAATTCTGCGTTTAAGACACTTAAAATAGACTGCAAGCCATATAGTATCGCACTGTGTAATAACATTTTTACCAGCGTCAAATATTGAAGATATCAACTCATTAAGACGCAGTTATTCCACTTACAGTAACCGTTGTTCACCAGTTGTAACTACAAAAATATAACTCTTGAACTAAAAATAGCCATATTATAAAAACTGAACATATATTCAGGGCGCATCGGGAAATTAGAAACGTAATTTAAGATGATGGATTCATAGAAAATGTAGTCAAAGATGACTATGAAAAATTTGTTTCGTCGCCTGCTAAGAGATTCCATACCAAAAATATCCAAATGTTGTAGAAATAGATAACTATAAGTGTTTAAGAAATTACAAAAAACAGAATTGGAGTTTGTTATGCACTTATGTATGTTAACCGATTTCACCGTCATTTGCGGATCGATTTTGAAAATATTTTGTTAGCTTGAAAGAATATACTCCCGAGGTGATCCCATTTAAATTTGAAATCGGTTGTTTTTTTTTTAAGCTACTTGTTGATGTTTGATCGCCAACACGCCGATGTTAAGCGAAGATGCGGTCTACGATGGATCTCATGCTTTAAACTAAATAATTTGCTAGTAAGAAGCGGTAATAAGCAGAGAAGAACTAATTTAAATAACCTCTTCTCTCCTATCGCGATCTCTCCTCTCCGACCTCTCCCTGTCGTGCTCGCGCATGCGGTCTCGCTCCCTGTCCCTCTCCCGCTCCCTTTCCCGATCTCTTTCCCGCTCGCGCTCGCGGTCGAACGGATGCGCAGCGGGCGGGCGGTAGGGCGCGGGGTAGGGCGACGGGATCATGTGCGGCGGCGCCAGGTGCACCGGCGGCGCGCTGCCGGGGCCCAGTAGGGGCGGGCCCAGGGGAGGCCCCATCGGAGGACCCATGGGGCCCGGCCCGGGAGTCAGCTCCTTAATGTCAGATGGAGCCCAGCCGGTTGACTCGGGGTGTCCTGGAACATAATTATGACTTAGAATAAAAATAAAATAATAACTTAGAATCAATCATCTACCCTATTAGGGTAGATGACTGATGTTACATGAAACAACAAGTTGTGATAATACTGAATTCGACAAAAACGGGTAACCTTGAAATCGCGAAAAAAACAGCTGTTCCATACATTTTGTCCAATGTCAATGAAATTTTTGTTGAAATTGTATTGTATTTTAAATTGTGTTGTATTGAATTGCCGAATAATGTACCCTGATTCGTTTTAAGCTGTTCTATATTTCTGGTGTATAATAAAGAAGTCTTGTAATGTATTGTATCGTCCGTTGCTGAAAATCGGTGATCGTTTAGAACCACCTAGTCCTACCTACTAGTAACCACCTAGTAGTAGTAGAAGCTACGCCACGAGCGCTACGTTACGAACAGTGATGTCGATGCTAGTGATGTTAAAAGGGCTAGAGGGTAGATAGTGTGTGTTCTCACTGGCCCAGGGTTCGTCGTAGTGCGCGTGCGGCGGATGCTGGTGCGCGTGCGGGTAGTAGTGGTCGGGCGGCGGCGCGAAGTACTCGCCGGGCGGCGGCATGTCGCGCGCCGGCGCCGGCCCGCGCCCGTACTCGCGCCGCTCCGCAGTCATCACCTGCGCAAACAACAACGATAAGCCCTGAATGTATATAAGGAGGGGTGGGAGGGGGTGGTTAGGGAGACCCCTTTAGCATCCATTCATAAATATCATCTTCGTGCAACCACCTTGCATTGTTTACGGCCCCCGCTAAAACTAGTCTTCTAGCTCGATGCTAGCTTGTAAATGTTTGGACCTTCGGATCCCCCTCGTGATATAGCTATAGCTACGCCCGTGCCTGACGTCGATCGCGCGTACTGATGTACGAGCACGCGCCGCTGACGTTAGCGTCGCAATGTGCGCAATAGCTCTATTGAATTTAACGCATAGTCGTACGTATGTTTGACCGCATTTTTATCAGACTGTTAAACCATTTGACTCCACGGCATAATTGCATCGCCGTGCCCTGTACGCCAAGGCACCAAAAACTTAGATAATAATAAACTTTTGATGAAGTCCTGGCGCTGAGGGCACAAACATGTCGAACTTCTATAGGTGTTTGTGGCGGTGAAAAGGTTAATTGTCCACTGTTAGACTCAGGCCTACTTTCGAATGGCGGTTGGGTCATATTCACCATGTAGGAGTTGCGAGTTGGTTCAGATACGTGTGCAGCTTTCCTCACGATGTATACGTTCATAGAAAAGCCCATGGTACGGGCTTGGGTTTAAATCCGCGACCTCACGATTTTAAATCGAGCGGTCTCCTGATTAGGCTACCATGGCAGATGTACAGGCATTTCTATTGCCGGCTAATAAGACTGCAACAGGACCACCACGTTATGGTAAGCGATGATAACATGTTGGTAAGCGTAGTCCCGGAAATCTAACGGTGGCGGGATGACATCCGAAAGTTCTATGGAAACACCTGGATGAGACTGGCGAAAGAGGGAGAAGGCTTAGCGCCGGGACTTCCTCTTTCGCCAAGGCTTCATCATCAGCCCGGCAACGTCCGAAGAACGAAGGCCTCCCCCTTAGACCGCCACACTGTAGACAACCCGCCAAGGCTTAGCTTAGCGAAAAAGGAAGTTCCCAAGTGGGCTAAATAAGCTGCCGATGCTGATGAACGGAAACGCTACTCGCGGCGAAGCAATTTCCCCAGGGGTCGGGGCCTCCGGCGCCTGGCTTTGGCATGGGGTAGCAATCCCCGAGGTAATCCTCACCACGCCAGGGAAGGCGATGGAAGGACTGAGTGACGATAACGAAGCGCATTATTATTTTATTGTATTTTTTAAGCTCAATACAAAATGTCCTCCCTTCTAGTTTGCTGTACCCGGGGTCCATTGAACTTGTGTACCTACTTACTTTTATAAACACCGTGTACTGTACAGAAACCTGACCGGACCTGGGTATGTCCTTAAACTGCAACCAGACCCACCGGAGATGGGCAGTAGCGTCCTCTTAGCTTACATTGGTGAGCATTCTGCGATCCCCACGCCGCCTGCCAAGCGTGGGGATTATGGCGACACCCCTCTATTAAGAGGGAGGCCTTCGTCCAGCAGTGGACGGTTTATGGCTGACGACGACGACTGTACAGAAAAGGCAATAAACTATCTGATTCTTAATCTTTTTCCTTGTTTACCTGAATAGTGTTCTCCCGATTTTGGAAATTGTTCTGCATGTGCATTGGGGGCTGCATCTCCATGTCGTTCCTTGGAGGACCCGCTGTCAATGAAAACATAATTGGTTTTTTTTTACATTATACGTTATTGCATCGGCCTTATTACGGAAATCTTACGCCATCTCGTTCGCGCGCATGGTGCGTATAATTTGGCGCGAGTGAGACGGCAAGCGCTCAATATCATTGTTAAAAGCCTTTTTGTATCAAATGGCCCATGATTAGGTATATACAACGTGTAACAAAAAGGTGTGATAATACTGAAGGGTATGTATGTAGGTACTCATCATTATGAATAACTTTTACTATAGTACCTACGTTCATTGATCTTGGACAAAATGAATCCATACATTTTGTCCACAGTCAATGAACTTTTTCTATGGAACATGCAGATTTTTCTCGATTTCAGGGTTGGCCTGTAGTTAAAGTTGTTCATGATGATGTGTGCAATAGGCTAGATAACTGTTTTTTTTTATAGTCCTATTAAAATGTGGCCCATAAATATAGCTGATTAATGAAAAGATAATGCAAATCTGATCAAAAATAAGCAACTTATAAGCATTTTAATATCATGCTAGACAGAGAGAAGAGACACTTCCAGAGACACGCCACTTCTCTGTACGCCATATAAATTCTATTCTGACAAGTAAGGCGTGACGTCATTTTTTGTTTTGTGGGAAAGGGAATCAGAGTTGTCTCTAACAAAAACTTTAAACGCTCATATATCAGAACATTATTAACCGATTTAAATTATTTTTCCAATAAACCTATTATATTTACTTAAATTCTTCATCAAAGCTATTGGTCTTAACGATATAAATATCAGTCATCTACCCTATTGTACATATATACTCTTCAGTATAACCACAGCGTTTTCTTACATGTTGTATTAAAAAAAATTGAATCAGAAGATTAAAAACATCGGGTAACATCGTAATTAAGGCGGGATACACACGACTGTAGCTGGCTCACTTGCGTAACAAAAAACATGCACCAACGGCGACAACTCGCCGCTAATGCAAGCCCGTAGCTCTCGCGTACGTTCACAAGTGCCTGTGTTGCATCCTTCCGCGTCCCCTCCATCATATTGCATGCCAGTTGCTGTGCAAATATCAAGTGTTGTGCTATCTACTTGCTTACCAGATACAGGCATGCCAGTTAGCGTAATAGGTGGCATGTGTAAGGAGCTGTTATGCAAGTGAGCCGGCTACAGTCTTGTCTATTCCCGCCTTACGGCTCTCTACCACATATTATTAAAATATCTAAAACGGCTCTAGCAAGATGCAGCAGTGGTTAAAAGAGTAGCTGTTAGCTATAAAAAGAGGAAACTATAGCTAATAGTAAGTGTCAGGTGTTTAAATTGAGATTCTGTTTAAAATAAATAGTCCTTCTATAATGTAATTTTGTTATTCTGTTCTCTTTTTTCTTTTGAACTACTTTAAACGCCTAATTAAGTATGAACTATTTTAAAAGTTAACAAAAGTTAAGTACTTAAACTTAAGTATAAGTACTTAACTTGTGTAAGCAATATTTGGTAGGTACTCATAAGCAATAGGGTAGATGACTGATGTTTATATCGTTGAAACCAATAGTTTTGATGTAGAATTTAAGTAAATATAGTAGGTTTATTGAAAAAATAATTTAAATCGGTTAATAATGTTCTGATATATGAGCGTTTAAAGTTTTTGATAGAGACAACTCTGTCCCTTTCCCACAAAACAAAAAATTACGTCACGCCTTACTTGTCAGAATAGAATTTATATGGCGTAAAGAGAAGTGACGTCACGATTTGCTATTTCTTCTCTCTGTCTAGCATGATATTAAAATGCTTTTAAGTTGCTTATTTTTGATCAGATTCTCATTTTCTTTTCATTAATCAGCTATATTTATGGGCCTCATTTTAATATGACAATTTAAAAAAATCAGTCATGTAGCTTATTGTATTTGTTATGAAAAACAAATGAATCTTACCACGTCTGCCTGAAATAAATAAGTATTCAAATATAAGGATATTTTCTGTGCGTATTCTACTTATAATTATAGAAAGTAATTTAATAGCTTTATCGAGGTCTTTAGGATGAAACATATTTAGCTAAAGTTCGGTGACGCTGTAGCGGCCATCTGGAGCCGACAGCAGAAGTCTTTCATTAAAGAAAAACTCTTAAATAGATTAAGAGTATTACTAGCACCGAAAACATAATCTACTATGAAGAAGCGCTTAAACATAGTTGAACAACAATATTATACGAGTTTCCTATGGGAGTTAATCTTCTGTATGTAAAATTACTATGTTTTCATAGGCATAGTACTTAACTGAGTAGGTTCCTGCGGTAGTGGGGGTGTGTTTTCGTAACGTCAAATGATGGGTGACTTCAGACATCACGCACGCGTCATTTGACGGGTCGGTTTATTTAATTAAGGCGCCTAAAGTGCCTATTGTGCAAGCATATTGAAAGTCATGCCCATGGTACATCCAATACACATCAAAAGTACCTTGTGTATCCATAGTTGGTGACGGCTTTACTTCAGCCAACGTTCCGTACGCTTGTTAAAAGAAATACAGAAAAAAAATCTACAATAATATTCACAAAGGACAAACAGATACAATGGTGCGCCGGCGCGGCGGTGCAATACCGGTGCGGCGACATCATAACATGCCAGTTATTCTTCTTTCCACCTTTGAGGATTACGGCGTTGTACATTGTGCATTTGCCCATGTGAAGTATTTTACCACTATTAAATAGTATATAGGTCATCATATAAATATTCTCAAACAAGCCACAGTAAATAAAATGGTGATACACAATATTGGTGTTCTTATTTAGTTCGCGGGGAACGCGGTCCCCCGCGACTAATCGTGCGTCGTCCGCGTACGGAAGAAATTCAGCCCGTTTCCATAATTTACCACTTTAAACCACCCCAAGCATTTTTTTTTACCTTTTATATACAATGTGTAGCTAAAAGGTTCAACAATACGGAAGGGTATGTATGTACTCATCACTATGAACAACTTTTAATATGCGGCCAACCCCGAAATTGATGAAAAAAACAGGGTTGGCCCCTTGGTAAAGTTGTTCATCATGATGAGTACATACATATCCTTCCGTATTGTTGAACCTTTTTGTTACACATTGTATATAGATGAACTAATAAAACGACATGATATTTTCGTTTTTATAACTAACTTGCTTATAAGTTAGTAAATATAACACCAAAGCAACACTGCCAAGGTGGCACGCCATTGCAACAAAGCAACATGCCAGAGCTTCAACGAAGTCACAATATTGTAAGTGTTACCTTGCGGCGGAGGCCTTCTGATATCTTGCGAGATAGGGCGCTGCGGCGGCCCGCTGTGGAGCCCGACGCCTGCCTCGTTCACGCGCATGCGCCGCTGGCGGTCGCAGTATGCGCTCCATGTCACTTCATTGAAGCCATAGTTGAAATAATCTGTATACAATAATCACACTAACATTATACAAGTGAAAGTGTGTGTGTATACATGCATGTTATATTGCTTGGTAATATCAGGGGAGTCCCCCGCACCACATCATTTATAATAATATGTAATCAACACAAGGTATAGGTAGAAAATTTGTCTACCTAACAACCACCTAATACAACTGCCTTTTCGGTGAAGGTAAACATCACGAGGAAACTTGCATACATCCGGAGAAGAAGTTCAATGGCGTATGTTAATTCACCAACCCGCGACTGGGCCAGCGTGGTGAATATGGCCGATTCGCCCTTCGAGACTAGGTCTAAGTTCAGCAGTGGACAATTAAAAAGGCTGATTATGTTACATTGTACTGAGGTTTTTTTTTATGGAATTGAATGACGAGCGAGACGTTCGCCTGGTAAGCGTCACGCCTGCTCATAACAGTAGCAGTGCCAGAATTGTGAACTTGCGAACAAAATACATGGCGGCACTGCACTGCGCTCGTCAACCTGAGATGCAAGATATGAAATCTCTTTATGCCCAGTAATTTATCTGGTAACATTGCCCTTCAAACCGAAACACAGTAATGCTTACACACTACTCCTTGGCGGTTGAATAACTGGCATAGGTGTGGTACTTCCCCAGGTGGACTCTGCAATAGAGTCCTGCCACTACAAAAATTGAAAAGTGAATTCTAAGTAACAAAAGAGTACATTGTTAATGAGTGTATTACCTTATACCTACAGATAGGTGACATCATACTGGTTCAGAAACAACAAAATTAATTCTATATAAATCACATCATTTTTGAGTTGAAAAGAGTAATTCAATTTTTTTTATACAAAAATTATACACATGACACAAAAATGGCAGTATACATTCGATAGCTCTGACCATGACTACTACCCAAAAAACAGAATGAGATGTTTTTGTATTTACAATCTTATTCACATAACATGAGGTGTCAAATAACTCGAAAACTATGCGACAATTACAATTTTTGATTTTCTTAACCAATTTAATGAGGTCTCCCATCTGTTGGTCTAAGGTTATCCGCTCATTACGCCTCACCTGTATGTCCAGCAAGCTACAATGTGTGGTATTGTGTGGTGTGCACATTTCAGGATGCACCCAAGTACTTGATCGATTACACTCACCCATTAAGCATGAATTATAAGGTGTCTAAAGAAGTTGTGAAAAACAATTAAATGAGTGTGAGCAAAAGGAATTTGCATAACACATGCATACGCCCTGAACTTACATACAGTTGCCAAACATGGGCCCTCACAAAAGCGCACATTAAAAAGCTAGAAGTCTGCCAGAGGTCAATGGAGAGAAGTATGCTAAACATAAAGAAATCGGATAGAATAAGGAACACCCATATTAGGAAAAATACAAAAATTGGCAAAAAACCAAAAAACAAATGGCAATGGACAGGGCATACTTTGCGGGGAGCAGAAAAATGGAGTAAACTAATAATTAACTGGCACCCCAGGAATGGAAAGCGCAAGGTCGGGAGACAGATGAAATGATGGGACGACAACATAAAAACTATCGCGGGAAATGTATGGTCAAGGATAGCCAGAGCAAGACATGAATGGAAGAAGCTGGAAGAGGCCTATGTCTAATTAAGACAAACGGATGCAAACAGTGATGTGTATTAAACCAAGCTAAAAATTATTGTATATCAAAAATCAAGTATATCAATAATAATACTATTATTATATAAGGTGTCCTCCTAATAGGGAATATGCAAGTTTTTTTTTATTGACTGACAAAAAAAAATTTTAAAGTTTGCACAAATAACAAAGTTATAAACATTTTAGTTTCATGGGCGACAAGCACTTGAAAACCTTTCCATTTTCCATTGTATACATAATTTTAATTAGGCACTAATTAATTAAGGTTATTCTGTTATTTGTATTTGGATAATAAAAATATTTGTAAGTTAGACAGGGGCACTATACTGGGTTTATGACGTCAAAGTTCATATTCCAAACAAATTCTATAGTATGCACGTGTTTTGCTAGAAAGGGACAGATGACTACAAAATACTTTGAATGCTTATATTTCAGGACTATAGCAGCCGATTTCAATTATTTTTTCGACATAAGCATAAGATTCAGTTAAACTCTCCATTTATCCTATTATTTTTAATAATTGAAACACATGCATATTCCCTGTAGGCTAACAGTTGTACGAGCAAACCATGCTATTTTGTTGCACGATGGACATCTCTTCTGAGGTTGCTTGATAACTTGCAAACTTCAGTTAGGACACTCTAAAGAGAATTGTGTATTTAATCTCGTTGTGCGACAAAATCGCATTGTTTACAACGGTTAGTCAATTAGGACGACGCCTAAAAGTACACACCAGAAATGTCAGCTCCAGGCTTATTCCATGGTTTATCTTCAATTGTGTCTATGTTGAACTCCATTGCTGGGACCCCATTGATGCTACCAGGACCGTCAAGGTCCTCCATTGATACTTTGCCAGTGGTGGTAGCAGGTCGGGCCTTCTCAGCCGCGCCAGCTGCTACAAGCCCTACTCCTCTCTGAAAATTTTAAAATAGCTTGACAACACTTAACTGTTGCATATCTATGTGATTCGAAACAATCACCGATGTTAAGCAACGGACGGTCTGATCAGTCTCCGGATGTGTGACCGTGAGTGGCATTTATTTCTAAGCATTACCGTGGGTCGGATGACACTTTAAGTTGTTGGTCCCGGTTGTTTGTTCTAGTTTCTATAATAACAACCATCAGCCATGTCAATTAATCATTCAAACATATAGAGCATTATGTGAGTGCTTCATTAGATACTGTATTTGTATATGGGGCAGTGCAGACAAAACAAATCCTATTACTGCAGAGCGTGCCCAACGCTCAGGACTTAAGGTAATGATGTATTTACATTTAGACACCCCACTACTGAGGTTTACCAAAAACTAAAGTGTTGACAGTGAGAAAACTTTTAACAACAAAGTTTTGAAACAAACCCTACAGTTAATGTGAGAACCACTGAATAATCAGTACTGCTAAAAATCTTTTACAACAAGTCAATAAAAAGTCTTTAATCCTTCTTACTCTTTTCTCTCTCAAGTCTCTGTTTAACACTTGTTATAAATGGCTTACCTTTATGTTTAAACTGCCATATGCCTGAGCTCCTGATTTAATATCTCCTATTGTAACTTTAATATTATCGCTATCATCTGAATCCGAGTCCCCATTCCCTTGACTGTCAGCATCGCCATTAGGTGCCTCGTCCTGACTGACATCTTCAAAGTGTTCATCAAAATGAGAGTCATCATTGCCTGCCTCGTTCTCCTCCTGGTCTTTGTCTTCTCCCTGTGAAATAAAGCATAATATTAATTTATAAAGTACAACTTGGGTACAATGAATCTGTAAAAGCCATTTTCCCACGGTGTCTGGGTATTAAGTACTGGAAACGAACCAAGCTGGAAATTTCGATTGTTTCATGCAGACGCTAGTTTTATTTTTGGAACTAAAATATTGTTTGTTTAGGTTATAAAACGTCATCAAAATTAAGCGCCATCAAACCGCCAACTAGTATTTAAGACGCGATTCATTTTCGCTAGCACGAGCAATTAATAAGCCATAGATTTTTTTCTATAAACTTACGTTTCCGCGCTCGGCGTCTGTTCCTGGCGCGTTGTCCTCCGATGGTTTGTCGGATATTTGTTCGCCTGTAGATTCTCCGTAAAGCCAAGAGTCGTCATTTTCATCTCCCGGAGCGGGTTCTACCGCTGGTTCTGCCATTTAGACAAATCAATAACTTGCCCTTACTCTTAATTAGAGAAATTCATTTGAGAAAATCGTTTTCATGATCCTCGATTTCGTTGCATTCAATAAATCCAAACCAATACCAAACTCCACTCCATCCCAGCCAGCCTCACAATCACTGACACTGACATTGACAATGACAACTAAAGTAAGTAACTCAACTCACAGGAGTGGTGTAAAATAGTCCGACTGTGACAATTCGTTAATAAAAACCAACACAGTTTAGACCTTTTATATGTATTTTAGGTTGGTTTTTATAAGCGCTATTGGTATTGTGAGCACCACTAAACTATCTCGGACGGATGTGTGTATTTTGAATATGTGACAGTGACACCTTTTCAAAATCGACAGTACACACTTCAAAACCAGAAAAGATTGGTGTATTGGCGGGAACACGGAAAAATCATGTCGCTGCATTCTATTATTTTTCTAAACTTGTGTTTTATCTCGAATAATTAATGATTCTAAAAATAGTGGTATTTCATTAATTGTGTGTTGATTACATGCACGAGTGTGGGCAAGTGGTATAATGTAGTGAAACATGTATTTTCGTGTTGTTTTTAAAACTCCGTAATCGCCCATAGGTACTAGTTATTATTCTGTGCCCATAGTAAAGTCGGCCACAACTTACTAGGGCATGACTTAGACTCGACCTTGACTAATTTCGTGTGAATGACTGTGATTTGATGACTCAGTTAAATAACTTGATACTTTATATAAACATGAAAATGCATAATAGTTTTTTTTAGGCCTTTATTAACTACAAAGACTACTTACTTAATACTTGACGCTGGCTGAATGCACAAAGTGCGAAGCCAAAAACTAAGAAAGAAACAAATACCAAAAACCTCTTTAAACCTCTCAATAAATTTCTTTGCAATAAATAAGAGGCAATAATGTACGACACAGATAATGTACGGCATAATAATGCTCAGCATGATAATTGGTGTACATGTACATCGAATATCATGCTGTGCAATATCGTGCCGTGCAATATCATGCCGTACATTATCGGCTCGGCTCAATAATGCACTTCCCGATTTTGTGCAGACTGATATTTGATGTACAAGTACACGAATTCAAGCCACCCCAAGCCCAAGCCGCCTGCCAAGCGTGGGGATTATGGCAACACCTTCCTTTAAGGGAGAGGCCTTCATCCAGTAGTGGACGTCTTCCGGCTGTTGATGTGTGATGTGAAGTACACGAATTCCTTATTTATATAGCAGTTAGGTTCAGGTTTTTTTTATGTCAATTTGAGATATGTACTCTGATTATTGACTGTACAATATAGGGCCGTACTTTATAGACACGAGCCGATAATTGACGGCCAGTATTGTACGACATGGATTGTACAGCAAGATATTCGATGTACATGTACACCAGTTATCATGCTGTGCATTATTATGCCGTACATTATCGTGTCGGCAAATATCATGTTGTACATTATAGACAGCCCAAAAAACGCTTTCCACAGATTTAATTAGATTTTGGGCCAGACAGACATGTTCATGTTTGCAACATAGAGCAGAGTAATATACTGGGGTTTGCAACGGTTGCCGGAGTTGGCCTGATGTCGGTCGACAACGCCGACAGTGGCTGTGAAAGATTTTGTTTCGACATCTCGTATATTATTTAAGCGTTCCAGTCTCAGAGAAATAATAAAAGGGTTTTAGTCTTTGAGGATTTCGCTCTATTCTCGTTCCAGTACACAGATTAATGTTTCCTATAGCAAGGGCGACATACTAGGCCTTTGAACAGCAGCAGAGTATACTATACTGGAAAACAGCGACAATGATAAAATCAATGAATGGACGGAAATATTTGCACGTATTTTGAAGACTATCAGCCTTACCTAAAATAATCTCGATTCTCTTAGTCACTGCTTAAACTTCTCTGTCCTTTTCTAGCACGTGCAACTTCACGTCAGAGAGAAGATGGCAGAGCATCTTAAGCAGTGACTAACGGTTGAAAAGTTTTTTTAAGTAAGGCCGTATATGTTGAGCGCCAGCTCTCCACTCGCGTCAGCCATAATCTGTCTTTGCGACATGCGAGCCGTACCATACAACAATACAAATAAATCCAATGATGTCTTCGTGTGCATTCCCCAAGTGTAAGATCACTACTAATATTCGCATAAAAAATTTCATTCAATAAGAAAATACACATTAATCACTGTATTTTGTCACAACCATAGTTTTGGTTAATCGCCATTTAACCTGGGTATGTTCTAAAACTGCATCCAGAACCACCGGAGGACGGGCAGCAGCCTCCTCTCAGTTTACGGTGGTAACCATTCTGCGATCCCCAAGCCGCCTGCCAAGCGTGGGGATTATGGCAACACCTCCCTTTAAGGGAGAGGTATTCTCGTCCAGCAGTGACGTCTTCCGGCTGTTGATGTGATGCAGATGTGATGTGAATCGCCATTTTGAGGCGATCATAAGATCGAGTCAGAGAGACTTCATGAATGATCAAGATTCGAGAGCAATAGACAAATACTTGTGCTCTCTTTTTTTTATGCAGTAATTAGATTCGCTATCTCTATTTTCCGGCAAATGCATACTTTTAGCTAGGTATACTTGGACAGCGTTCCGTAATACAGGCCTTACTCATGTGTCGGTCGGTCATTTTCGGAGATCTCGATCTTTCGTAACCGACGAGCCAAGTGACCGAGCAAAAAGATTCGACCAAAACGTCGTTCATCGGTCTCGAGAACCTACAAATAAAAATAAGGCTTAAGGCTATTAATATAGAGTTGAATTTAGCTAGGTACGCAATTTCACCGAGATTGATCAAGAAAACCGAGACGAAACCGGTTGGTGTTGCATCAATCGCCGGTCATTCATTCTGTCTCGGTCTCTCGGTCGGTCGCAGATCGGAAGTTCGTTATGAATGGGAAGTGCCGCGGATGCTGGGCCGCGCGTCGGTCAATCACGACCCGCGTCTTTAACGATTGACGACATGTCGGTCACGCAGAAAGCGCGATTCGAACGTTTTGATTCGTTCAATCACGATCGACACAGGACTAGTCCATTCCATTATCACCGTCGCTGCTGGAAAGTACACATTACACAGCCAATAAAAACGACTAATTTGAAATAAACTGCCAAACGAAATGGCAAAGTTGTGTGAGCAGGCCCAGCCAACTCTCCTTGGCGCAGAGGAACAAAAGTACATACACGATTGTAGGTATTGGGGGTCCGAAAGGAGCAGTACAGAAGATGTTTTCTTCTCGTACTAGCATTGACGTATAGAGATGTTCCATTCAGGAGCCTTATATCGATGAAACTTTTAAAACTTCGCTATTTGAACACATAATTATGTTTATTAATCGCACATAACATCAAGGAAACGTCGAAGTAAATAAAAAAAAGTGTTTTGTCGCGATTAAGTGCCCGGTGATAAATATTATTATATCGCCACTGATCGTAGCAAGTCAAAAAAAACGGGGTGGATAGTATCGCTACACTACCAATTTTTTGTGCATGTACGTCGCAATCGGAGGCCGTAGGTACAATAGGGCCCATGTCCACCCAACGCAACAAGTCTACGGTACTCACGAAGACTAGTTTTTTGATTAGTTCTGGCGCTCGTTTGATTCGGTACAAACCGGCCTAAGATTCGATCTTAGGCCGGTTTGTACCGGCCCTTTCTCGCTGCCTCTAATGCTGAAAATTTTTGTAATAGGGATCCACACTGCGTTTTTTTCCACTAGGTGGCGCATCGTCGATGCGGCTATAGTAAACTGTCAATTCATATATTTTGTTGTTTTTTGTTTTGTTTTTACAGAGAACATTTTTAAGATTCTGAGTACCAGGGAGAATCTGCATTTAGTAGTTTGTACAGCAATCCTTTGCCTTGCTGATTAAAGTTCTATCCAAAATAAAATGTAGGTAAACAACTATCTAACCTACAAATCTATTTTCAAGCCGTCAACAGCTGCATAGATTCTTAAAACAAGGCACAGTACCAAATTGTCCTTGAACCTTTTTATCGACAACGACAGCTTATATCTGCAACGATTAACATGAAAACTTGATTTTGCCACACCCGGACCGCTGCGCCGTGCCGCTGGCGCCGCAAGTCGTGGTAGCCTAATAAGCCGTGCGTGGTAGCCTAATTGGTAGACCACTTGACTTGCAATCGTGACGTCGTGGGTTCGAACCTTGGCCCGTGCCAATGAGCCTTTTGGAGTTTATGTATGGATACGAACTCACACCAATGGCTTTTCGGTGAAGGAAAACATCGTGAGGAAACCTGCATACATCCGGAGAAGAAATTCATTGGCGTATGTGAATTCACCAACCTAGGCCAGCGTGGTGAATATGGCTCATTCGCCCTTCGAGGGTAGGCCTAAGCCAGCAGTCCAGCAGTGGCCTATTAAAAAGGCTGATTATGATTATATCAATCGCCGATAGCGCCATCTGCGAAAAGTTTTGTCTGTGGAACCTCATTGCTACGCATTGCCTGGAAGTTTATTTTAATTATTCATTTGATTTTGTTATTATTAATCATTGGTGAAAACAGTTCCCCTGAGTTCCCCTATTAGGTTTAATTTAATTTTGATCAGCCATCAAAATCGTTTTAATCGAATCCCCATAAGAATATAATCGAAATCGAAAGAATTGAACGAAACAAATTTACAAAACATACATCCCTAGTCACAAGAAAAATGGCTGCCGTTGCCGGTGTTCGTCAATTTCTTGTTTCAATTTCAAATTGTTTTCACTTGTTTGTGTATTAATATTTGCTTTTGTTATAGTACGTTGAGTTGAGCTTTGAGTTCCACCGTAAATCTGTGAGTGTACTGTGTGTAATGTAGGTGAGAAAGGACTCCATATTGTGACAATATTTGACTCGTGGTGTTTCTTTCATCACTATGAAGGAAAACCAAAGGAAATGCCTGAAGTGTGGAAAATCACCTGCTGACGATCCCAGTATCATACTCCATCGCTTCCCTCGGCCTGGGACTAAAAGTAGCTTACGGTACGTATTCGAAGAGGTTATAATTTATTAGGCATTTTAGTTTCAGAAATCAAATGCTTTTAAACAATTTTCCACTTTGAATAGTAAAATCAGTCCAAGGGTGGTGGTCGCGAGGTCAAAGTTCGGAATAAATACCTAGATAATGTTAATGATTTTCAATATTTTCTTTTCAGTTGTGAGTTATGGGCAAAATTTTGCTACCCAAATGATGAATGGTCCTCGACAGAATTCCAACAGTGTTTGCATAAAGATCATAGGACTCTTTGCAACGGCCACTTCAAACCTTCATCTTTCATCGACAAAGATGGGAAAAAACTTGTGAGATCTGCTGCTAGCACCAGATTAAACGCTTGATGAGGTTAGTATTTATTTACCGACTCCATACACACAAGACTTATTTGAAAAAAAACAACCCAATTAAAGGTTTTTCAATAATCTTTTCCGTTCCCGAAAGACTAATTTTCTTACTTACATGTAGTTATTTCGTAAATTTCATAATTCCGTAAATAAAAATAAAACAACCGTGACACAGATTAGGTACATGGATCATGTAGGTACAATATTTTAAATATGTATAAATAATAAACTGGCTTTCAACGTGATTCAACGTAACTTCAATTTTACTCATCTGGTTACAGAGATCAAGCTTGAGCATAAGACCTGAGAATTCACATGAAGCTGGACCATCAAAAATCACATGTTTGGCAGAGAATGTCAATATGTCGAACATTGATACATCATGTGCTGAAAAAGATGAGAGGGAACAAAAATTGATACAAATGTTGTGCTGGATAAAAAATTGATGAGGTGTGTATAAGCTGTAATAATTATTTTATGTACCTATGTATGTATGTATAATTGAAGTATAGTATATCAATTTCGTTGGCGCTTGCTCGGAAACTCATCAGATTAGAAAGAGCCCAAACATCCATCCTAAAAGTGATGACCAAGAAACCCATTAGATATCCGACTAATACCCTATATCAGGATGTCTATGTGCTAACTGTTAGGCAGTTGATTATTTATCACGTCATAATGCGTAAACACAAACTATAACCATTTGATCTGGAAAAAGTTTCCAAAAACAACAAAGAATTTGTTCAATATTGGCTCATCGCACTAAATCTGCTAGCAGACATTACACGCACCTGTCTAACCACCTCTATAATTTTTTTTTTTTTTTTTTTTTTTGGGTATTTCTTTTTCTTTCTGCGATCGGCTGTGCCATGAGCAGAAATTACTGGGTGTGTTGGTCAGGTAAGGGTTAAGGTCCAGTGACCTCATATCCCTGATAATCATCTTTGTACTACTGCAGGTCTGTTATTCTAAGCCTTTTTAATCTTTTTTTCTGTTTTCCTGTGTCTGCGAGCTGTGAGGCTAGCTTGTTGACATGTGATTCTAATCTTGCATTGTATTTTTTACTGTAGTACTGTATTTCCTCTTTAACCGTTTGCATTTCTAGATATTCATGTATCTCTGTTGTTTTAGCATACCAGGGTGCAGCTGTGATATTACGGAATACATTATTTTGGAATCTTTGCAGTATTTCTACATTGGAATGGCTAGCGGTGCCCCATAGCTCTATTCCATACGTCCATACTGGTTTTAGAATACTCTTATAAATAAGTAATTTATTGTGAAGTGCTAGCCTGGAATGCCTTCCCAAAAGCCATGTTAAGGAACGGTATCTGTGGTTTGACTCATCTCTTTTTTTCTGTATGTGGGTTTTCCATGTCTGCCTTCTATCTAGCCACATCCCCAGATACCTAACCTCATTCTTGTGTGGTAATTCATTATTTCCCAATTTCACCTTTGGGCAATCACCTCTTCGGAGTGTGAATGTGATGTGGGTTGATTTTGCAGCACTAGCTTTGATTTTCCATTTTTTCATCCATTTCGTTATTTTATTTAGATGTAGTTGAAGTTGTGTTGATGCTTCCTTTGGATTTTTATCGCTACATAGCGCTGCTGTATCATCTGCAAACGTTGCTGTTAGTACATTTTCGGTTTCTGGTAGATCAGCTGTGTAGAGTGTGTAGAGTACAGGTCCCAATACGGATCCTTGGGGAACTCCAGCTATGATCTGGTATGTTTCAGAGGTTTCGTCATTCACTTTTACTCGAAATTTTCTGTCTGTTAGATAAGATTTCAGTACGAGATACATGTTGTGTGGGATATATTTTTTTAGCTTATATAAGAGGCCTTTGTGCCATACTTTGTCAAATGCTTGCTGGACATCTAAGAAAGCAGCTGAGCAGTAATCCCTGCCCTCTAAAGTTTCGCGTATTTTGTGAACTACTCTGTGTACTTGCTCAATAGTGGAATGACAATGTCTAAAACCAAACTGATGGTCTGGGATTAGTTTTTCTTCTGCAATTACTGTATTGAGTCGATGAAGGAGTATCTTCTCGAACACCTTAGAAATTACTGGCAGCAAGCTAATTGGCCTGTATGATGATATCATCTGTAATGGTTTGTCTGGTTTTAATATCATTACTACATCTGAGTATTTCCAGATACTCGGGTAATGTCCGAGTCTTAATATTGCATTAAAAAGAGAAGTCATGAGCACTATAGCCCTTCTGGGTAGGTTTCTTAGGATCTCAGCTGTAATTAAGTCAAATCCAGGAGCCTTGTTCCGGTCTAGATTTTTTATAGTTTTCCATACTTCTCTAGGGGTGCAGTTTCTGATTGGTGGGCTGAGCTGTAGGTCACTCTGCAGGTAGTCATCAACTTCTTTTTCCCATTCTGGGTCTTCATAATGGTGGGGGGTGAACACTTCTTTCAGGAATACTCCAAAAGCCTGTGCTTTATCTTGGTCTGTTATGGCCCAGCGAGCGTCGCTAAGTTTGATTGGAAATTGAATTTGTTGTGGTTTTCTTGAAGACCGGACTGCTCTCCATAGTGAGTGCTCGCCTTTTTTTGTCGGTGACATTTGTTCTAATTTTTGTAGTAAAGTTTCGTTTTCTATTTCTAGTAGGAATGTTTTTAGTTCTCTTGCTGCTTTCTCATACTTGACCTTATCTGAACCATTTCTATGCGTTTGCCACAATCGCCTTAATCGTCTTTTTTCGAGAATTTTTTCCTTTATAAGTAGTGGGACATTGTTGTAGGTATGTTTGTAGTCTACTGGTGTTGGTGTAGCCCTCCACGTAGCAACTTGAATGAGATTTGTTAAATAAAATGCAGCATTATTTATGTCATCTTCTGTTTTGAGACCAATGTTTAGAGAGATATTGCAGTCAATGTAGTTGCAAAACGCATGCCAGTCAGTGTGCTTATTACATAGTTTTGGTCTGTAGGTTCTCTCAATAATGGTTGTACTAATTGTGGCTATGACTGGTGTATGGTCTGATGCAGAGTCAAAACTACGTTCACATTTGAGGTACAAGCTAGTGATGCCTTTGTGTACAAAAAAGTCTAACAGGTCTGGGAGTTTATTCTTGTCTTCTGGAAAGTGTGTTGGTTCACCAGTTGTCAGCACACATAGTGAGTTCCTGTCTGTACTTAATTTAAGGTGCCTACCCCTTGTACTAGTAGTTCGGCATCCCCAGTAGGTATTTTTAGCGTTCCAGTCTCCGCCTATTATAAATCTGGAGCCCATGGTGCTGAAAAGGTGGTTGTAGTTTTCTTCTACAATCTTATGCCTAGGCGGGCAGTATATTGCAGCAATAGTTAATGGTCCTGCGATGTCCAACACCCTAATACTGGTGCACTGAAAGTGAGGTGTTCTGTACTCGGGAAGGTAGTAATGTTTTATATTGTTTCTTATTATAAGACAGCTTCCAGCATGTGCAGTACCATCTGGATGTGGTGTTGAATATACTGTGTAGCCATTTATAGTGAAAGTAACTTTATCAGTGAGATGTGTTTCTGTGAGAAGGAGAATATCGATTTTGTTAACATTAATAAATTGTATAACTTCTTGCTTCTTGTTTAACAAGCCTCGTATGTTCCAGTTTGCAATTCGTAGGCCCAGTGCTGCTATGACAATTTCATAAGAATTGTTGTCATGAGGTTCATTAATGTACCTATCTGTTGAATTAGTATGTCTAGTTTTTCTGCTTGTTTGGTCAGAATTATTTCTAGCGAGTCATTATTGTAGCTTGATTCTGTTGAGGGTACTGGTAAAGCTTGTGTTTGATTTGCAGCTGGCATAACCTGCATGGATTCAGATATCGGAGTGGGGGTTTTGGCTGTTGCTGTGTTTATCAGAACTGACTTTTTTGATTTTTGGCTCTGCTGCTGATGTTTAATTTTTTCAGCATAAGTGGTAGTGGTAGTAGCTGTAGGCCTCTCTCTTTGCGGTAGGGCTAAGGACTTAGTTATTTTTCCAACTACAGTCGTGTGTGTGTTTTGCAATGCAGGATAATCGGATTCTAAAGTTGCACTTGTCGGGTAAGTAATGGCTGGTTTACTTACCGTTTTGGGCTTGTTATTGATTCGTTGGGTTGTTGAATACTTCCTGTTATGTATTTCAAGGTATACCTGACATCCTTTGTAGTTTGCTGGGTGTTCGCCTAAGCATAGTGCACATTTTGCTGGTGTGTTTCTGTCCTTCTTGGTGCATGTTGTTGTGTCATGAGGTCCAGCGCATTTTACACAACGATAAGGACGCATGCAATTGTTACGTGTGTGTCCATATTGTTGGCACCTCTTGCATTGTGGTATGCTTTGTTTTCTTTTTGGGTCTTCAATACTAACTTTTGTGTGAAAAATTGTAGTTATCTTTTTGAGATCTGAATTGTTTGGGCCTTGTTTCACATTAACAAAGAATGTAGACAATGGTGTTTTGTTTGGTCCATACTTGGCATTCACAATTTCACCAACAATCAGATTGCCAGTGTTCTCGACTGCTTCTTTTATAGCCTCGCGTGGGGTTGATGGGTGTAGGTTCTTTATAACTATGCGATAGGGTCTTTCTTCCTTCCTAGTAAATGTGTGTCCGATTAGGTTATTTTCTCTGATTACAGTAATTAGTTTTTTGTAACATTCTGCATTAATGCAACTGATGCAAAGCTGCTTTCTAGTTATCACTTTATATGAGTATTGATCTTTTGATAAGGTTGTTTCTATGAGGGAACTTAGTTTTGAGAGATCTTCTATTGCATAGAGGATGATAGCTGGCGGCTTGTTTATCCTAATCTTCTGTAATTTCTCTTTCTGAATGATTTCATCTTCCAATTGCAGAGTAGAGAATCTGTTGTCAGTTGAGATTGCTTCTGGTGATGGAGTCTGATCTGTTTTTTTCCGTTTATTTTGTCTCAGTACAGGTACATTCTGCCACTGGTTTTTGAGTGGTGTACTAGTAGACTGCTCATTAGGAGTGGTGGCCGGACTAGGTTTATTATGAGGGGATATGAATAGTCCCTGGTGAAACACTTGCTGGGTGTATTTCTTGATGCGAGAAGGTTTTTCTCCATCGTTTGATTGGGGTGATGTGGCTGATATCGCAGGCGAGCCCACTATTTCTACATCGTCGTCGACATGGTCCGAAACGGTTTTGGAAGGTAAATTTTGACTCATCTTGAGACTTTTGCTTTGAGGCACAGTTTTCACCGATTGGATTTCCATTTTAGATGCATTATTAAACGCAACTTTGTAATTTACAAAGAATTTTCGTTATTACAATGTTTTATTTTACACGCGAGGGTAGTTGGCGCAAATTATTTTATCAATTGAATTATTATTTTTTTCGAAGTTTATTTATGGATCTCTATGCACTGAATTAAACGAAATAACACTTCCTATGCCTAAACACAATATGTTTATCCCGTTTATGCAGTTTTTAGCACTATAAAACACTTTAAAGTATTTTTAAATACTTCACAAGAATTGGAACACAGGCTACTTGACAGATGTCAGCCACCACCACCTCTATAATGTCATTAATAAAGAACTTCACATCTATTCTCTCCCTCTCAAGTAAGTAAAATTAGTAGTTGGGAAGTGGCTTCAAAAACTATCATACAGCGACACAGAAAATGTATTAAATTTCCCGATTTAAAGTAAACAGTTGCCCTTTCCCCCCGTTTGTCCCTTATAATTCTGTTATTACAATCTGGTATTTTATTATTATATAAATGGCAAAACAACTCTGCGAATCTCGATTTTTCCTCAGAGACGATAATGATTAACTTCGTATAAACAAACAACCTTACATCCTCCATTTTTTTTTCACACTCACTCATTTACAACTCTCACCCTCAACACTCACACATAAACACAACCACATACACATACAACCACTCTCACACAACACGCGCCACCATTAAGTTTATTGCACTACCTGCTTGTAACAATATACAAGTAGGTACCATGTTTAATGACTTAAAATTGATATAATCATAAATTTACCATTTTACTATTAATTGTATAAGTTAAAAATATATAATTAAAAAAAAACGGTCAGACAGAAAATAACCCGCCCCTCACAGTACCTGGTGCAAATGTGCACATTATGCTGGCTGCATTACCACGCTGGATGGCAATGGACAACCTTTAAAGAAAAATAAAATCTTTAAGAAAATAACTTAAATAAATAAAATTATATAATTTGTAGTTTAGTTCTGCACAACCCTGTTTAGATTAAATTTTGAAATTTAAAATTTAAATTTATGGTTAGCTTGTCCTTGTAACCTACACAAGTAATTCCTTGGTCCAAAAAAAATCAAAACGGAGAGCTCTGACGCTCGTAATACAGTTTCATTACTAGTGCGAGCGCCAGCCAGTCCCATAGACTTTATTAGATATACCTACTTAGATAAGATTCTTGAATGTACATATTTTTAAGTTAATTTGTGTCTTTTCAAACGTAGTCAATAAATTGTATTAAAATTTAAAAAAAAAAATTACTTATAATCTTACTGTGAAATTAAATATAAGTCATCCGTTTTCAGATCCCAGATTATGAACATGAAGCGGGACCATCAAAACCAACAAAAATTGCATGTATCAGTGATACGTCATGTCATGTAGGTACCTACAACTAACTTCTTTTTACCTAGCGAGTATCCCGACATAAGCCAAGGGCTGCTTTCCTTCTGTTACCTTCAGTTTGTATGATTGTTAGCATCTTTTGTGGCTCCCATGTCATTACACAACTTTAGCCATCGCCATTTTGGCGTCGAAGTCTTGTCAGGGATCACAATGTGTTTTAACTGATTAAAGATATTCCATTAATCTACATGATATGAACCATCCATCTGAAGCAACTTTCCTAACAATTTTTTAAGTCCTATGTCATATTCGCTCATAAATCCTTATTCGATTAAAACCCAAAGCCTAACACTTTCCACTACCATACCATTAATTTATTAATAATTTACTTTACTATTTTCAGATGTTGACCCTGAATGTAGACACTGCTAATGGAAACACAGCAGGACCATCAAGAATCCTAGAAGAAAAATCAGAAGCTGTGCAAACAACCCAAGAAAACTTATTTTAAAGAAAAAAGAAAGGCATTTGTACACAGCGACAGTGATAATGGAATGGACGGGCCCAGCGCTTGCAAATCTTCCAAAATTAACAAGTCAACATAATCAAGCATACCTAGCTAAAAGTATGCATATTACATTTGCCAGAAAATAGAGATAGCGAATCTAATTACTGCATGACTAAAAGATAACACAAGTACATGTATTAGATGTTTGTATTAGCGTATCGTACGGCTCACATGTCGCAAAGACAGTATGAATGACGCGAGAGGAGAGCTGGCGCTCAACATTATATTCTACAAAATCCGTGCGCTTATTTCCCGTCTATTCATTTTATCATTGTCGCTGCTTGTACATTAAGTGCCAAATACAAATAAAAACAATTAATAGACTGCAAAAGTCCACGAAAAGGCTTAAAAATGAAGCATTCCTCGAATGTCCTAGCCAAAGATGATTCAGTTAATATTGTTAAGCTATTTCTGGCCAAACTATCTTCAACTTTTGCATTGCTGCTACAAGGGCAAATAAAAAATTACATGATGAAGACGAAAGGACGTAGGTGGAACACAGCTTCGAAAATAATTGCGTTAAGGCTCTACAAGAGGTCGCCCACTTGCTATAAATTACTTAGGAGACTAATATGCCTTCCAACGCCAAGCACCCTGAAGACATTGCTCAGTAATTTCAACTGGAAAACTGGAAAAAATTAACAAATAATCAACGTCCTGAAAAAACATCAACTAAACAGGAGCCAGCTGACAATGAATATGTACTAATGTTCGACGAAATGACAATACAATTTCTGCGGTTTCACCCGCTGTACTATAGAAATAGTATGCCTATGTATCTGTATGTATGTGCTCTTTATCCAGGGTACAAGCTACTTCCATACCAAATGTTATCCAAATCGGTTCAGCTGTTACGGAGTTGACTGGGGAAACAAACACACTTACATACTTGCAAACTTATGCTCAAACTTTCGCTTTTGTAATATTCGTGTGATGCATCCAGTAGCACTTAAAATAAATGATGTAAAGTATGGTATTAAGTTATTTTTCAGTTGTTTCATGTATTATAACTTAGTAGATACCTTTCAAACTTGACCTGTAGAGGTCTAGATTGATGTTTTTAATATAACAATGTGGTTGATTTTGAATGTTTAAATTGACAGAACTAAACTAACTAAAGTATTGCTGTAGTTAGCTAACATGCCTAGTAAAAAAATTACAAATATTTTAATTAGTTTATAACTGTCAACAGCCTTCAAAATTGACCATATTGATGTTTCTAATATAGAATTAATAATTATAAACAATAGCAGTTTATATTACCTTCTCTTTACTATATTATCATAGTATTATTACATTAAGATAAACGGTATAAAGTGAATGTTTTTATTTTGTGTTTAAAATGTGTAGATGTGCAAAACGTTAAATGCGCGTAACTGAAGTGAATTTATTTTAGTGATATTTATATTTATTCATAATAAAGCAATATTCTGTATCGAAACTGTTTTTTTTTCAGATGTACGTGGTAACTACGCAACGTGAAGCTGCCAGTTGGTATTGTAAACGTAAAAAGTCTAGTTGGCAGCTGTACATAACGGAGCCATTTTAATCATTAATTTAGCTCTGGTATAGTGTAGTCCAATTGGGCTTTTTTTGTTTACATAATGTAATGTGGCAGCTTCATGTAACGTAGGAAGTTAGCTATATCTATAGTATAGGTAGGTAGAACCAATTTTAAAAATCCCGCTTATTATGGCTACATACATTCGAAATTCCCTCTCAATGGATTTAAAACTTGCCGCGGTAGGGGGCACCCAAGAGATGGCGTAGTTTTTTGCTAATGTATGAAGTTGGCATTCTTCGCCTAGTAAGATTATTCTTTGTGTGTGAGTGGCTTCCTAGTACAAATAAAATACAAAGATAAATACTGATATTTATTACACCGAAACATAATTTAGTAAAGCATTAGATCATAAATCTGAAAATCAAGTCCAAAAGCACCAGCAACATTAACATTGTAGAAACAAGAGGTACACTCAATCTAGGCCATTTCTTCTCCGTGGGAACATCTTCACTTCGGCTTTCTCCACTTTCTGAGCAATGTCTGCCAGTTGTTCAGATGCATCTGCAGCAGCATTGCCACATGTTTCTGCTAGCTCTTGGATTCCTTGGGATACCTGAGGAAAACAAAGGGTTTCATTTACTATTTCAATTAAACCTCACTATTACAATTTTGGTTTGATAGGATCATTATTTAATTTTAATAAATTCAATACCAACATCACTATGATTGAAAATCTGTACTGTAGTGGGCAGATCTGAGGGAGGGTGAGGGAGGGAAGATCTTTGTTTGGTTGGGGGGATTAATTTTAACACAAAACACATGTATTTTAGCACAACGTGGTAATAAACAGATCAGAGTAAAAAAAAAAATATTTCCCAGATGTTGTAGCTGAATGGATTTGAATAAAATCTTGCATTGAGAAGCGTTAAAATAGCAAATAGTGTGTGGCTTAAAATTTTAAAATTGTATTTTTTATGAGGACCTACCTACAACTTAGGTTAACTTTAAATTTAATTTTTAAAAAATTAGGCATAAACCTTTATTATCTAAAACAAACTACAAAGACTACTTAGCCTACTACACAACAAAAAACAAAAGGATTGTATCCAGACCGATGAAAGTCTAGAGACAATCCAAATGCTCAAACCCACTACCAGTCGGCAGCGTACCCAGCATGCTGGCGGCATTGCCACGCTGGACGGCAATGCTTATGCGTTGACCCAAATAAACGCCAGCATTTTGATCACGCGTCGCGTCGACCTAGCGCTCGGATATGTTTTTGAAAAATTAAATTAAATTAATTAACATATATTTTTTACGGTTTTATGAGTTATGTGCATAAAGTATCTAAAAGTGTATAAAGACATTTTATTTATTTTATATTTATTTAAAATATACTTAGCTTAAGTTAGTTGTCATAGCAGAACAATGCAACTGACAGGTTAGATATTGGCTACAATACAACTTAGGATATGTTTTGACGACATTGGGGACCTATTCCCAAAACGGCTTACCCTTAAAATGAAGTCGTATTCGCCAAATGACTTATTCAATAATAATAATAATTTGTACGAATAGGGTATATCCCGAATAGGGCATATTGCAAACATGTCTTTATAAGACTATAGGTCATTCTGCGAATAGGTCCAATGTGGACTAAACCATAAGACTGTATACCTACTAGGTGAAAATATTAGATAAATAAATGGTATGAAAAAAACGTAGAGCAAGATTATCTGTGGCATAGGAGACATTGTTTTTTTTTTATTCATTCTCAATGAGGCGTTTTCTATTAAAAAAAAAGTGTTAGTACCAAAAATTATAATAGATGGCGTGAAGTCGTTTGAATTTTTTATGTCAAACTTGTCAATGTGACATTGATTGTAAAACTGTTCATTTCCTTTAAAAACAAAAAAACTCTTTACTCATTGCAGTTTGTTTCATAGAGAAATTAAACACTACGTTTTAGATTGTTGTGCCGGCCTGTACGTACAGTAAGCTGGCCGACTCAGTGACACAGTATGTTGTTAGCGAGAATCTGTCCGACTTTTTTTCTAGGTTCATGGCCTCAGGGTGATAAGGCCGTAGTCCAGTAAACTGGATAAGGCTAAGTGCGGATATGTAGCCTAAAAACGCCACTGAGTTTCTTCTCCAGACATAAGGCCGGTTTCCTCACTATGTTTCCCTTCACCGAAAGCCAGTGGTCATCCTGTGGTATTTGAATTCATACATAAATTCCAAAGAACCCATTGGTATGAGTCGTCGGGATGTGAACCAGCCAACTCATGAATGCGAAGCGTCCCGTCTCCTACTGACTACCACTTCACCGATATTGTTAATTTCGTCCAAGGTAAAGACAACATTTATTAGATGTTTTCTTTACCTTGGACGCAATACTGTTGTTCGTGTTCATGGATGGTTTGATTGGATTGTAGACTAATCCTTGAGGCAAAAACATATTTCTTCATCAATCCTTCTTACTCTAGTTAAATGAGTCTTAGTCACACACAGTAAGTCACGGTCAAGTCTAATCATACCCTAGTAAAGCCATGGCAACTTTACTACAAGCTTATTCGGAGTTTAGAGATCTGACTCGATGGGATTTCATTCTTCCCATCGAGTCCCTGTTACTGATCAAACTTTTTTTTCCAAAAGGTTTTCCCAACAAGTCTGGATGGGATGAAAAATCCCAACGAGTCAAACGGTGACTGGTTTTGGTGTGACTCGTTAGGAACCCACCACCATATGTAATCAGTTTAACCGTGTTTTTGGCCGAAGGACTTGTATCCATGGCCAGGAATAACTAAAAAAGATTAAACGGGGTTTGACATAACTGTTTTATGCTTCTTACGCCATCTAGTAAAACATCACGAACTATTTTTTTTTTTAAAACAAACGCCTCATTATAATATGAATATAAATGTTTTTTTATTGGCTCACAAAAAACAAATCTTCGAAAGTACAATTTAAATACCTGCACAAATAACGAAGTTATAAACATTTTAGTTTCATTTTAGACAGGGAGAGTAGATTGTGACGTCAAAGTACACGATTCCAAACAAATTCCATGTTAGCATGGCTTTTGACCTGGGTATGTCCTAAAACTGCATCCAGAACCACCGGAGGACGGGCAGCAGCGTCCTCTTGGTTAACGGTGGTAACACTCTGCAATCCCCAAGCCGCCTGCCAAGCGTGGGGATTATGGCAACCCCTCCATATTAAGGGGGAGGCCTTCGTCCAGCAGTGCACGTTTTCGGGCTGATGAGTGATGGCTTTTGCTAGAAAGGGACAGATATCTCCCTTCTGAAATATAAGCGTTCAAAATATTTAGGAGGGAGCCTAAATATTTTGAACGCTTATATTTCAGAACTTTAGCAGCCGATTTCAATTATTTTTGCAATGTTAACATCAGATTTAGTTAAACTCTCTCCTTATTGTTATTCTTATTAAATGTGGGAACGATAAGTCCTGCACTGACATCCCGCTTGGGGTGTATTTTGCATTTCCCCTGCCAGCGTCTACCCGAGCCAACCCAACTCCTTGAAGTAACGGAGCGAGGCTCTGGGCCGCTGGCATAGTAGCTCCAGTGGGTTAGATGGAAGTGTATATGATTGTGATGATGTTGGTAAGCAGTCAAGCCTTTGCGGAGATGACGCTGCCTCATGCAATCTAGTAGTTATTCTCGTTAATTCTGTGACTTTGCAATGCCACAGGACATACTCTATGGTGTCATCGCCCTGCATGCAGCCACGGCATAACTCTCCCCTTATACTATTATTTTTTAAATCTAAAACTCATGCATATTTTCCTATTCAATTTTTTTTATTTTGTTTAAAACAAAAAAGTTGACTTAAGGCACGGACCCAGTAGTCCATGGAGCGAATAAACGCTAAATATAAAAACATAAAACTCATGCATACTTTCTTATTCTATGCCTCAGGCAAGAAAACCACTTGAATGCCGGTTTTTATTCGTCTTTCCTATAGTATGTTTACTATTTTCAATCATAATTTATGAATTTATGAGTAGGGGTGTAACATGTTAGGCTTTCTACCATAAAAACACTTACCGCATCAGCTTCAGCTTTTACTTCAGCGGCTGCTGAATGCATATTATTCACGGTCTCTTGCATCTGAACAGTTTGCTGGATTGGTTCAGACTCTAAAACTGGAGCACTCTGTATTGTAGTACATAAAAAAGGTTAGTGTCTATTAATTAAGATTGCATTACCTATTGTCAGAATAACTTTGTAATGTAATTGTTCTGGAAATTTATAAGAACACCAGTGTAAATGCTTTTTTAATTATTTATATTTACAAGGATTTTTAGTTCTTCATTATCTGGAAAAAAAAGTGTGGCAAACTCCTACATTTCACCAATAGATCTAGTAAAAAAAGGAAGATGAGGTAGGCTCCAATGTCAAGCAAACATAATTGGACTAAAACAACTACATGAATTAATCGGAAGAACTTTAAAGCAAAATTTTGTTTCGTTTTGTATTACTGACCGAGTGGGAAATAATTCCCTGGAACTTGTTTTTGAATTTTGGACTATTTGTGCGTCTTTTGAAATACAGGAAGGTATTGTTTCTGCTTATTTAGATAGATCTATGATAATTGAACTTAACATTATACACAGGCGCCTGTTTGATTGTGACTAAGGTCAATTAGGTCCTAATCTCCCTTTTTTTACTAGATCTATGATTTCACCACATAATCATGTGTGAAAAATTATTTAGTAATAGTTTTTTTTTTTTTTTGTTTTTTAATTTTTGGTAGTCTTCTCCTGGCTATAAGCTACACATGAATAGAAGCTTTGCAATAATAATAGAAATATGTATAACATTGTAATTATTAAATTCTGAAAGCTTTTGATAGTGAAAGTTATTCCTACAATTAAGGCATGTTTGAAATATAAAGGAATCTTCTAAGCATCCTTGCATACTATGCCTTTCTAATATTTTATCATGATCCTTTTGAGAATCATGAATAACAGGCAATTTTAATACTTCTGCATTAAAGTTTTTGAGACCTATAATTATGGCAAATTAAGTTATACTAGTACTTAATGATTTTCTGAAAAATATGGAAGTGCTTTGATACCTACCTGTTGGCAGTGATGCATACACTGGCAATGATGACGAATCATTGGTTCAGCTGCAGCCACCTCTTGCATGTGCATATTATTTTGTTGCATCTGAAAGTATGAGTCAATGGCTGTTTTATCTATGCTGAATTGGAAAGTTCAACGTTATAATTTAAAGTGTTACATACATTCTCAATATAATTAGGATCTGTATAGTTGTTCAATTCAGTAGCCATCTGCATGGCTTCATTCAGTTTTTCATGGCCAGCGGTAGCATTATTGATAGCCTGAGCAGTGTTTAAGAGATTCACTGTAGCCGAGTCTCCTTGCTGGCAGTCAATTGGTGTATTCGCAGCAGCGAGTCCTATCTTGGCTTCCAGTTTTTCGATTCTATTTTGTAATGCTGCAAGAGGATCCATTTTTAATACTATTAGGAAAGACTAAATAATTGGAAATAATTTTATGAAATGAAAAGGAAAACAATTGAATATTAATCTTCAAAATTCAAAATATTCGATTTTCAACAAGTTGACATGACTTGATTGAGTTTGAATTGGACAGTTGACACTGGACAACATTTTTTTTTCTTAGTTTTTGGCTTCGCGTGTTGTGCATTCAGCCAGTGTCAAGTATTATGCATTTTTAAGTATATTTTTATAGTATCAAGTTATATATAAGTATCATCATATCACAGCCAGTCACACGAACTTAGTCACCGTCGAGTTTAGTTAGTAAACTCTTAACTCTTAGTTTTAGTGATGTCCTAGTAAACTTGTGGTGACTTTACTATGGGCGTTTACAGAGTTTTGAAAACAACACGAAATGACATGTTTCACTACATTATACGACTTGCCCACACTCGTGCATGTAATTCAACACTCAATAAATAAAACACTACAATTTTTAATCACTAATTCGCAAAAAACACATATTAAATTAAATAATAGAATGCAGCGCCATGATTTTTTCGTGTTCCCGCTAAAACTCACGTGACGCTTGACAACTTGCTTGACTCGACTTTATTCTAATAAAAATATTAAACCTTGCGTATCTTCAAACCTCCTTGGAAAAATACAATAGCGGCCTTTGAGTATTACAATTTGCAAGATAATTAATCGACACGTCTGCTTTTTACGGCGCTCAGCGTAAGACTAAAGAATACTTTTACTCAAGGACTCTAAGGACATCGTTATCATCATCACCATTTTTCATTGCTAGTGAAACAGCCGAGCACAGTTACGGCCTTACCTAAAATAATCTCGATTCTCTTAGTCACTGCTTAAACTTCTCTGTCCTTTTCTAGCACGTGCAACTTCACGTCAGAGAGAAGATGGCAGAGCATCTTAAGCAGTGACTAACGGTTGAAAAGTTTTTTTAAGTAAGGCCGGATATCTCGGAGGAACTAGCTCTCTCTCTCAAAGCTTGATATACAAATACTTGACACTGGCAAATGCACAGAGTGCCACGCTATGAAGATAAAAAAATACAATATTTAAAAAAACTCAAATGCATTCAATGTCATTTTATATATAATCATCAATATTACTCTGCTCTATGATAATCATTCTATTACATATCATTACATATGTATCTATTCTATTGTTGTTTTCTTTTCTTCCGAGTTGAACCGCAAATATTGGTCTTTTATAGAAAATAGAAATATCGTAAAAATAGAATTAAAAAAATATCTTTTAATCAATCGCTATTATGGACGAAGAACAAGGCGGACTTACCCAGGAAGATTTTATGCTACCGCCTGTGAAATATGAATGTAAGAATCCAGTTACTCGGCTAATGGATAATAGAGTTAGACAATGATCAGTTTTGTTATTCATGTTTACTTTATTTATAATTTACAGATTTGGATCACACAGCAGATGTACAGTACGTAATCAGCCTTTGTTACATGTTTAAAAATCAAAGGAATTAAAATAACATGATGCAATAGTAACAGTACTTTGTGGTCTTTTTGTAGTAGGTACATACTAAACTAGTACTTTGGTATCCCCACATCGCAATTCGATAAACTTATCTTCTGCCAGAGTCAAGATAACATGCATTATTCTCAAAAGTAAGGTGAAATAAATTATACTTAAGTTGCCAGTGTTGTGAAAGGGGCGGAGACTTCAGGCTTAGTGATAGTTTTGCTTTTATCATAGATGAATTTGTACACAGCAGCAGAGGCGGATTAAATGTCGACAACGCTTTAGGCAAGCACCTGACGCCCCTCTGGAGTGAGTGATTGTGACTTATACAGGGTGATTTTGACTTATTCTGGGTGATTGAGTTCTAGACCGTATCCTTTCAGGACATGCTTAAGAACATCTTGGGTCGATCTTTTAAGCGATATAAATGTATTAGCTTAGCGAAATTTCGCCTTCTCGCCCCTTTGTAACGTCGCGCCCTTAGGCACGTGACTGTTTGCCTCACGTATAATCCACCACTGCATAGCAGAATAGAATAGCAGGTGAAACCTGTACCTAAGTTGTGGCTATGCAAAGCAAACCACTGGACACTACAGGGCCTTAAGTAAGGCTGCATAAGTTAACAAACATCATTTCCGCTTCAGCTTCTGCACAACACAACAATTAAATATGCAATACTACAAACATTTAACTTTAAGTAGGTATTACTAGTATGTTTCTAAAGTATAAACAGAGGAATCCTTATGTTTCTATGTTTTTAAAGTATAAACAGTAAGAAAAAATATTATTATGACCTCTGGCAAGACTTGAACATGCATACGAGCAATCTCTGGGTTTTCGTTCCAACTGCTTTCTTCCTGTTTATGCTTTAAAAAAATACAAATACCCAAAGTCTGGAAACACTGGAAGTCAGGAAAAATATTATTATTTTTATTGTTTTTATTTTTTATTTATCGAATCTTAAAATCTATCATACAATATTTTTTCTATTGTCTAAAAACCTACTTTAGGTTTGTGTAGACAATAAAAGCTCTTAAGCATTGCTCTTAAGAAGGCTAGTACGTGTAATGACCTTTTATCCAGCTTAAAGTGGACTTGTATTATATTTCCAGATTGCACGCTTGGGGCGACAGCTTAAAGGAAACATTCGAACAATGTGGCATGGCCATGTATGCGTACATGACAGAAATGGACTATGTGCAAATCAAGGAGGTACACACAATAGAGGCAAATGCTGATGACATGATGGGACTCTTATACCATTTCCTTGATGAGTTGCTGTTTTTGTTCTCAGTTGAACCGTTTTTGATTTGTAAAAAGTTGGTAATCACAGAATTTAATACTGAAGAGTTTCGGATAGTATGCAAATGCTATGGAGAAGAGTTCCAGATTGGCAAACACCCACAAGGGAGTGAAGTAAAAGCTATTACATATTCTGCTATGCAAATCATAGATGAACCTAAGGATAATAAGTTTGAGGTGTTTGTTATAATTGATATTTAATTATTAAGAAATAAATTATATTTGTTTTATAATGTTTACTTTAGTTCTGGACCTGGGTATGTCCTTAAACTGCAACCAGACCCACCGGAGCACGGGCAGCAGAGTCCTCTTGGGTAACAGTGGTGAGCGTTCTGCTATCCTCAAGCCGCCTGCCACGCGTGGGGATTATGGCGACACCCCTCTTATTGGGAGGCCTTCGTCCAGCAGTGGACGTTTTATGGCAGATGACGACTTTATGAGTTGTGTTGAATTACAGACATACTCTTTTGCTAATGCGAGTTAATATCATAGTAATTGAAATATAAGGTTAAACATTATTACCTTTTTTTTAATTCATTAACGGCCTTACCTAAAATAATCTCGATTCTCTTAGTCCCTGCTTAAACTTCTCTGTTCTTTTCTAGCATGTGCAACTTCACGTCAGAGAGATGGCAGAGCATCTTAAGCAGTGACTAACGGTTGAAAAGTTTTTTTAAGTAAGGCCGTATGTGCTGATTTACGAGCAAGAGTGTGGCAAGTGATATAATGTTGTGAAACGAGTTTTTTTCGTGTTTTTTTTAAAAATCCGAAGAAGCTTGTAGTAAAGTTGTCACGACTTTACTAGGGCATGATTGGACTTGACTGTGACTTACTGTGTGTGACTTGGACTATGACTACGACTCATTTAACTGCAAAAAGAAGGATCGATGAAGAAATATGTATTGGGCTGAAGGACTAGTATCCATGGCCAGGAACTATTAAAAACAACAAAAAAAAGCCTGCGCTAAAACCTTACCAGAATAGTTACATTTTCATTTTTACTAATAACAAAGGTATTGTTATTAGTGAAAAACCAGAAATTACTGGGCATGAAGAGATTTGTCATCTAATATCTCAGTGTGACTTAGGCAGTGAGTGCAGTGCGGCGCAGGATTTTGTTTGCAAGTTCGAAATTCTGTCATTGCTACGCGTGATAATATTATGATACTTATCACCAGGCGAAGGTCTCGCCCGTCTCGTCATTCCATTGCATTCACGTAGGTACCTACGTTTTTTGGAGCCGCTATTATTAACGCGAAAAGGCATCTCTCCCTTCTACTTATCATCATGGATTAAATGAGTCGTTGATCACACTTTTTTCAGGCATAAAAAATCTAATTGTAAGTTTATAATAACTTAGGTACAAATTATTACCTATGTTCAAGGACGATAATCGTCCTTGCTATGCTGAAGAAAACCGGGTTTGTCTCCACGGGGCACGGATCCCGGGATCGGACTGAGTTAGCCGCGGATCCGGTAGCGTTATCTCCACTGATACCGTGATCCGTTTCCCTCAAAGTTAAAAAAAACCCGCTGATCACGGATACCGTGGCTACAAGAAACGGAAAACTGCGATCACAATCGAATCACGCGCCACGTCATTGCAGCCCGCCAACCCGCCACTTGCAGAGCAAGTTAAGTTTAAATAGAACGTGTAACGGAACTGAGAACAAGCTGTTCGTCGTAAGTATTTTTACTTTTGTGTTATTTTTTTGTTTCCTCTTTGGCGCGCTCGCTGCTTTTTAATCAAACTTCCGTTTACTTCGGTAAAAGTGTGACCATATAAAAAAAAAAACAAGTTTTGGTTGATTGAGGATGGTAGTCGTTTAACGTAAAAACTAGTAGTAGTAGTTCGCAGCAAACTGAGACCTCGCGACCCCAATCTTTCGAGCCCATAACTCTTCCAATGGTTTCTCGTAAGAGTCATTGTGGAAACGTGGGGTTTGTACTTCGAGTATTTAGGTAGGTAGTAGGTACATGCTATGCGTATGTATTTATCTCATTCCCTGCAAAAAAATACAGTGAATCGCCAATAGCATCTTCAATGGTATAATTATTATTATTAGGCTCGAAGGGAGTGGAGCTCATATAATGAGCTGAGATAAGATGTTTCAAAAATATAATGATCCTTCCCGGATTTGAGCATTTGAATTGCTTATTATCAGTTTCGTTATGTAGTTATTCGATTTTCGTAGTTAATAAAAAATAGAGGTTTTGGAAAATAATCATGATAATCGATCCTCAAGCCGCCTGCCAAGCGTGGGGATTATGGCAACCCCTCCTATTAAGGGAGAGGCCTTCGTCCAGCAGTGGCAATGCTCTGGCTGACGATGAATTATGATGTTGGCGCTAAAGCCTGTCCGCACACGCATTCGGCACGGCTTCCGTCAGGCACCGGTCCGGCGCGGGCGTCTAGAGAAATTTCTTACGGTGTGCGGGACCTAGTACAAAATGTATGCACGGAGCGCCTTCGGGCGAAACCGGACGGTTTTTCTCGTCGTTTGCGCCCGGCCAAAACGTTCTTATCGCTTCCTCAAGAAAAGGACGGCGCTATACACGGCCGCGTGCAGTTAATAGGTACCAGAAATTATGATTAAATCCATATTAGAGTAATCTGCAGGGGTATTTACAACTCAATCGGAAAGCTTTCCATTCGGATCCACATTCTCCCTCTCTGTCATGGAACACTGGATAATGTAAACATAGAGAACATAAGTAAATACTACGTAATATGAATCCGAACGGAAACCTTTCCGATTGAGTTGTGACTCCTGCTAAAAATATTAAAGTGTGTGTAAAACAGGCGTATAGCGTCAATTTTCAGCTGTTTAATTTATCGAGAGTCAAAAAACTGAATAGTAAAAGTTATACATAGTAAAGCCACTTTTGAAGGCTTTACTTTGTATTTTTTATTCAACTTCAACTTCAATTTTCTTCGTGGCTTCTGCGGTATTGCCGCAATTTTGCCAATGTCGTATTTTTTATTATTTAGGAGTCATTAAAAAATATTACAAACGTCAATTTTGTCTATTTGACGCTTTACTTGACGGATCTAAACTTACTAAAAATGTTGCTGTTATCTAAATAGACTGCAACGAAAAAGATGGCTATGTTTTTAGGTTTTTAGTAAATTTAGATCTGACAAATGAAGTCTCGAAAATGGAGACTATTACGTAGTATTTACTTACTCTATGATGGAGACCACTCAAAATTTTCTCTGAGACCACTTCATGAAAAATTTAAAATTAACTCCTTGTATTTCGTATACAGAAATATATATTTTATTACGAAACGGTTCGTTACATTTTTTTTAAATCCGTAACTGGTTACGTAACTACGGTTACGTAGACAGCCGAAGGGTTAATTACTAGCGGCCTTACTTAAAAAAACTTTTCAACCGTTAGTCACTGCTTAACATGCTCTGCCATCTTCTCTCTGACGTGAAGTTGCACGTGCTAGAAAAGGACAGAGAAGTTTAAGCAGTGACTAAGAGAATCGAGATTATTTTAGGTAAGGCCGTAACTGTGCTCGGCTGTTTCACTAGCAATGAAAAATGGTGATGATGATAACGATGTCCTTTTCATTGAAGATTAATATAAGAATAGTCGTTACACATATGCTCGCATACGTACTTCAATAACTTAGAGTTTGTTTTAACTACAGTTCCGAGCTCAATATAATTTTTTTTATGAAAAAGATTAAAAATTGACTAAGTGCAAATATCTTTTTGCAATTACAATATTTACCATTGAGACCGCAATTATCGACTAATTAATTGTAACTTTTACTTCGTCATGATCACGATTGACAATTGAGTGATTGTTAATCTTTGTTCCAACAATTAAAGTTAGTACAACACTGGAAATTAGGCACTTTTGTGGCGTGCTCTACCCCGACCCGTGTAAGTTAACTTGAGGAAACTTGAGAAGCTTTTGTCAATAGTCTGCAGCTGCTGCTAATTAGAAGCCGAAAGCTGCCGGCTTCCTTGTTCCCTCAGAGATATAATTTAGACCTCTTCAAGGTCAGAGTGAATAGGTACCTTCTAAGTCTGCGTGCTTCATCCTCGACTATATCGTCACTTACCAACAGGAGAGTTGGTGGTCATACGCAAACTTATAAGCGTAAAAAAATATATTGGCCATGCTTTTTTTTTCTTATTGGCATTGCACGTTGTGCATTCTGCCAGTGGCAAGTTTATGAATATTCAATTTTTTATTATTATAATCTAGTGAAATATGCCATGAAATCACAGTCAGTCACACGAAATTAGTCATAGTCAAAGCCAAGGCCAAGTCATGGACCCGACTATGACTAATAAGCTACTAAGCTTCTACGGAGTTTTGAAAACAACACGAAAAGACATGTTTCACCACATTATATCACTTGCCCACACTCATGCATGTAATTCAACACTCAATGAATAAAACAGCACTATTTTGAATCATTAATTCGCGAATTAAAACAAGTTAAAGAAAATAATAGAGTGCAGCAACATGATTTTTCCGTGTTCCCGCCAAAAAAACTCTTGGATTGGATTGGTTGGACAATAACGTAAATACTGTCAATTGTAATTGATTGTCTCGGGAGGCCCTTATGCCGCGTCTGTGTGAGGAAGGCTTTAGCACTTCCCAAAAAAACATATTTGTCTATGGCGTTTTTTTTTTCTAATTCTAATAGTCACTTCCGGTTTATTGGCGGTTTCATACACTTCCGTATCCTTTTTATTATGGATTTTTGTGGATTTTTATTAATATAAAAATGTGGATGTGTACCAACACACAGTACTGAGTACTGTATACTCAATAGGTACCTAATCAAGTTGAAAACCATGCGGTTATATGAACAAATCTAAACAGATGAAAAAGCTAGCTTTAGCACAAAGTAGCTTTCTTAGCTACTTTGTGCTGTTCTGCCATGGAAGTGTAAATCAGGCCATGGACCTAGATATCAAAGATAATACTCGTATTCATGAAATTAGGTACTTAGTTAAAAGAGGCGCGCGCCTGCTGCTCTAAATAAAATTATGCGTTAGTTCATAATGTTAGATAATACTCCGAGACAGGACAAATCTAAACATCTAAAAATTTAAATTACAACTGCCCTGCCAAAAAACATAGCCAGTTAGCCAGTTTCATTTGAGATGATGATGTAAGAATTCTAACTATAAGTACCCCAATCAAAATCAGGGGCCGTACCATGAACGCTTATTCTGGGACCGAATACGCTCAGCTGCCGACGCTGCGCGGCCGTGAATTTTATCCCCTCGTAATAAGGTTCGCGATCGCGCAGTGTTGGCAGCTGAACCTATTCGGTCCCGCTGTAAGCGGTACACAGTACGGCCCCAGTTCAGGTATTTTATAAGTTATAATTAAAGAAACTCACATAAGTACTTACATACATGAACCCTGAAAACATTGCACTCTTTTTTGGGCAGTCGTGTAAAAATGTGCGAAGACGTAATCAATATGCAAAAACTGTGTACCTACATGTTGTAAATTTTTATTAGGCATTTTTCGTTTACTCTCCATAAAAAAGCTAATGATAAAAAAAAACTTCATAAAACTAACCAATGCACGCACAGATAAATGTTAGAGAAAGGAATGCACAGCTAGGCACAGCTAGAGTAGAGATAAACAGAGACAGGTACTTTTCTTGGATGATTTAGCTCTTTCGCGGTAGGTACCTACTTTTTTTTAATTATGCGTACAATTTTTTTCCTAAGCAAATCGAGTTTAATAATATTACAGTAGGCACTTAATCTTAGTAGGGGAACCTAACCGTTTGCTGGCTAGAGTAACCCAATTTCTGTTTTTACATTTTATCCGAAATAAAGAGTACTTTACAGTGTGTTTAGTAATAAGATAGTCTTCCTTGTCCTATTGACAGTAGTAGTACCTAGGTACCTGTCGGTAGTTCAGTATTATTTGTATGTCAGCATTTGCATTTTAGCCACAATCTACACTTCTACATTATTTACACTTGTTTGTAGCGAAAGCGAGTGAGCATTTTTTTCCATTTGTAATAAAAGGTTATGAAAAATATTTATATATTATTATTATAGGTATTTACATATAAAATTATAAACGGACTATTTCCAACTTATCCAAGGTCTAGATATATGCGACTACAGCTACTGGTTATGGATACTCTAAGGATGTGACCCTCTTTTTTGCCGTAGTCGGTCAAAAGGGCTAAAGCCCTTGTCTTTCAAAAATAAATTACCCTGACAATAATTTTGTTAATTAGCTTTAAAAGGCCGCGTTGTTAGCTATTTTCATCACAAAATACTAGGAACACAACACAGCGTAACGCTTGCGCACACTACTGCATGGTTGAATAACTGGCAAAGGTGTGGTACTTCCCCAGGCGGATTCTGCAAATAGAGTCGTACCACTACCTTATAAGAATGGTTCCGTAGCTGTAGCTGAAATATATGTTTTTTTTCTCAGAGCTAACATACAGAAATAATGCTAAATAGTACAATTCTGTTTTAGCTTACTCGGATATGTATTGTAAACTATGGATAAACCCCAAAAACATGGTCATTTTTCAAGTTATGTTGATTTATGCAATAATATTTTTATTTTTTCAAATGTTGATAGATAATTCCTTAGCAGCCTTTCACGTTATATGAACGAAAATAGTTTTTTTTGGCTTTGTATGTTTAAAACAAAGGCCGTGATTTTGAAAACCTCATAATTAATTTAAACTCTCTCTTGAACCAAATTCTATCTATTTATTTTTCCGTTAGGTTTAGGTGAACATTTTTTGGAGTAAAAATACGTATATTTTTTAAATAGTGAAATAAGTAAGTATGTTTTATTCAATGATGAACAATAGAACAAGCACAAAGTTCGCGTTTGACTAAAACAATGTAATATAGTTGCTTAGGACAGCTTAATTTTTATTTCGCTCTTTATAACAACGTCTTTCAGTACACAATAAATAAATTTTGGGTTAATTTCGTTACTCCAGCAGGATAGGCGTCGCGCGTCGAAGTCACCATGGGTTTCTTTTTCTAATTGTTACTAAATTCTAAAATTGGACAAGACATATCCATATTAACTAGGAAGGTAAGTACATAAATCGAGATACAATCAGATTACGTTTTTTAATAATCATTAGGTATTGCTTTAATTTTGCTCTTATATTAATGTACTTAAGTATTATTTATTATGTAATACCATAGCTGCTACATAGGTACATTTTAATAATCTTATACACTATTTACCTATCGTAATGAAAAAATGTCACTATTTAAATATCTAAGTAATGTTCGATTTTAATTTTTCTGATTTTATTAAATAACATTAAACGACTTCTCTCGTTCTCTGTCGTGTTCGCTGTCTACGCGGTAGAGTTGCGGGCCTAAAACCGGTCGAACAATGAAATTCAAAAATTCGTTAATTTTTTTACGGCTTCTTCAACGAACTAGGGGAGGAATTCGGTTCGTAGAGCGGCGTCCGAGGGGTTGCTTGTCAAGCGGTCGGTTCGCGTCGCGCCGCGCCTGCGCCCGTAGTTCGCGCCACTGCTACGTCGCTTGCAAGCCAGATGTTCTGAAAAGCTTCCTGTCGTAGATTCAATACTCCGCATTTTTATCTATTAAAATTATTGTAAAATGGTGACTAGGACCTATAAATTATTTTTGTTTTCTGTGATAATTAACCAGTGAATAAGTTATCATGTGAATTCAACAAACTTTGTGTATTTGCTGAGAATTATCGAGCGTCTCAATGTCCACGAGTTCACTCGGGACCAACAAAGCGGCGGACATTTTATTTTGAGTACTCGATAATGTAGCGTTTGCGTCGGAAAACATTAATGTCGTTTTATGGTTATCAACTTGGATATCGTTCGCTTACACCTTTTGTAAGTAAAATAGTCATTCCGTATGTATTTTTATTATAAACCACTAGATGTGTTTTACCAAGTTTAAAGCGGTTATGCCAAGGTAGTATCACCGCTACGTAGGTTGTCGATATTTTGGGGTAAATGTCGTTGAAAAGTGACGTAAGCAGAGCAGATCAGCTGGAAATGTCGTCGTGGACCTTCGTCGTCCTAGGACTCAAAGGAATACCATATCGACCCACTCCGCTTTGGAGGCTTCTCGCTTGAGATTTCCGCGCGCGCGGCTCCCCTAACCTCTTTGCTAATTGAATTGTGATGATTATGAAGCATCACGGTTAGAAAAGTTGATTTCTATAAATACTGTAAAATGTTATTTGCTTTACTTGAATAGCGATGCCGAGGGGGGTGAAGCGAGGGCCGGCGGAGGGCGAGGCCGAAGTAGTGGTACGCGCCGGGGCGTCTCCTTCGCAAATCACATTCCTGGAAGACAGCCCCAGCCAACCTATCAGCTACCACCTACTTGACCATGGCTATGGCGCCACGCCGCAGCACCAGATCCGGCGTGAGGCGCCGACCGCACCGCCGAAAACGTCTGAAGTAAGTCAACCACATACTCTTTGATTAACAACATTGCAGCCCTCTTACATTAATATATTATTGCGGTTGACAAGGTCTATGAAAGCAGTCAACAATTCCATTTTATAAAATGTCAAGATCGAGCCTTAGGTGGTTCAGGAACAAAATCAATTACTGGTAAACCTACCATTGTAGATTTTGCTCTCAAGATCAACATGATTATTATACTTGAGAACAAATACATATTTAAACCAACTAAAATATCAACTTCGAGGTCAACAACTATATTTGTATGTATTTTAAGCAGCTCCTCGAGATGATGTAAATCCAGCATTTAACAAATAAGATATATATAAATTACAGGCTTAGCAGTCAACAAACTCAATGTTGTATGCAGAATATAAGCGCTATCTGCACAATAAAGAACACCGTATCAAATTCTGTGCAGACAAAGTTTCTCAAAATCAGTCCTCGCTAAGCTGTATTTTAGATACTTAATAAGTATCAACTGTGATTCATTATAATTTTATCAACTGAGGAAATGTAGTTAGAATTATTTGGAAATGTTAAAAGTCATGCTTGGATAACAGACTAAATATAACAAATTGGCTAACAGCTTGGAGGAAGTAATGCAATGCGATGGTGTCAAGAAAAATAGGATATACAAATTATGCTTTAGTTCTACTTCTATCTAACTGTTCATCCATTTTAGGTTTAGCATATTTCAAGTGTTTCAATCTCTCAGTGTGCTCAAACAATAGCCTACAGAACTTGAAAACTTGTTCATAGCTATTCAGAGATTTATTTTAAGTTTTTGTAAAGGACATAGCCATAGATTTGGTTCAACAAACAGCGAGATGCACATTTTTTTGACTCTTTAGGAGTGGACTACTCTTCTAGTCAGTCTGCATCAGGAAATTGAATGGTGATGATCAATTGAAGATGTGAAGTCTCTAAACCTGTGAAGTCTAGAACCTCTAAATCCAAAAATTTTTGTATTGCTCCGTCCTCTAATTGTCATATCTAAAACAATAATATTTTTTCTCATACGGAATAAATAACCTAAGCTAGGTGTTTAGTTTTATTTCTAATAAGATTGGGACTTCATTGTTTTTTTCTGTCTAAACCTCAAAAATATGAGGATTTTGAGAGTTGAGTTTGCCCATGTGGTTTATTTTGTATGATGTAAGTAAGCACTGCTGCACTGTTTGTATTAATTCAAGTAATTCTATTCATGTTGAGGTTATAAATGTGTGAATATTTAAAGTGTGTTTTGAAAGGTAGGGTTCCACTACAGTGGGGTCCAAAATGAAAATGAGGTCAACATCCTCATTGGGGTCAATGAACTTAACTCAATACCGTCTCTAGATGAATGACTGTCAACTTTGAATGTAGTTTCATGATTTTTCTACATGTTGGATAGATTTTAGTAGCTTATTTTAGGGAACTAGGTACATTCCCTGCCTGTTTTTAATTTAACTTTTTTAGCACAATTTGTGTTGCTGCATGGTTTAAATAGTTGCAATAATTCTATTCGATGTAGACTAAAAATTCTTCCTGTTTTATCAATTCAATGATGACTCATGTTGCATTTAATGTAACGAGAGCTATGATTATTACTGTTATTAAATTTATGCACTAGCGGCACTCCACGGGTTTACTTGCGATCTTACTGTTTTCCCGACTTTTTGGAGTACCGTCGCAAACTGCCCAGTCCTTTATTTTTGGTTCAAAAGTACATTATATTTTTGTTTGTATGAGTATTTATATTTCATGAACATCTGTAAAGGTAGTTACTTTAGTCGTAAAAGGTGGCAAACAGATAAACCTACTGGCAGTTACTTTCCTATTTATTGTATTCTATTCTGAAGTGTTATTTTTACATTAATTTGTTGAATGTTAGTAGCTTTGACTAAAACTAGATTGATAGTAAGACTAGCAGGGTACTGACTTCTGAAGCAGGAGATTAAGTTTCAAATGGAATGTCTGTCGTTTTGGGATAGGTAACAGAAAACAAGGCAGATGTTTGTGATGTGAAGCTCGATTCGAATGCCATAACCGTAGCTGGATGTCGAAACAGCTATTTGCAATGATTACAACAAATCAAAATGGCGGATGCTAGGCATGAGCGTGTCGTGTGTGCGCGTTGCGTATCCCTAAACTGCCCTGCGGGATCCTTTCGGGCCTATCTCGGGGGTTGCGTCCAATCGCGTTACAGATAGTGTTGTTCTTCTAAATTCTTATTGGCGTTTTTTGTCGCCGCTTTTTCATTGGGGCTTTTTTAATTTCTTTACGATTCGGTGGTTACAAAAATGCCACGCGAACTGCCAAGTTCGCCAAGCGCCTGTTTGGATACTGTTCAAGATTTTTTTTAAACGATTCTGTCTCTAGAAATGTAGACTTGGGACAGCGAATCGGAAACTGCTTAGGCATGGAGTAAATTAAATACGCGAATCAATTGATTCTGGGCTACCAAGATACAGGCATAGCCTAGTTTGGGTACCTAGTACTATAATTTATTTTGTGGTTTGGGGTCCATTGGTACAGCAGGCTAATCATGTAACTGTTCGGGATCGCGATTCGGATACGAGTTGTCAAAAATTGACACTTGTCACTGTCACAGTTTCACGGTATCACGGAAGGATTTCTCTCGCTATCGTTATCGAACGAATGCATTGATTTCCTTAATTATGTTAAGCAAATCCGTCAGTCTTTTGGCGTTTTGTCCTGCCCTGCAGGGTCAAATGAATTTTAGCGGGACAGTGACAAGTGACAATTTCTGACAACTCGTATCCGAATCGCGATCCCGAATAGTTACATGATTAGCCTGCTGCTCAGACAAACTAGGTATCTTGAGATGAGGCCGAGTTTAATGAATCAGACTACATCAGACTATTATTATAATTATGCTTAAACATATGTATTAAGTAAATTGAAAGATAATTAAATAACATTTATTATACCTACAAATGCGAGAAAAGTTGTTATCTATGACATGGGTTTTTCACCTGTATTATGTCTGTTCCTTGTTGCTAAAATCTGGAAAATTTTAGGGACGAAACTGTTTGGGAGATGGATTTTTGCGGGAATTCGTGAATCTCCAGTCAGAGGCCACTGTGTTTTTATTATGTAGTTATTGTTGTATCATAGCTGAGTTTTGGGTCATTTGTTTCGACAGACGATGTGTCGTTTCAGACATTATCCAATTCATTCTATTTGTTGTTGGCGTCGACATTTCAACGAGAAATTATGTCCTACTTGACTACTTGCCACGAAGACGTTAGCATTCCCATTTGATACCGGACCTGATTATCGTTAATTATGTTATTATTAAATAGACCTACAATAGTTTGGGTGACTTGGAATTTTTAAGCTTTTAAGATTAGCCCGAAGAAACCAACATTACGAAGTTAGTTACACACTTATTTTGGGATAGTAAAATGGAAACCAAAACCGTCGTAAGGCCAGGTTCTGTCCTAGCCTAATGATTAGCTTGTTTGACATGGAGATACCCGAGGGAATGGAACCACAAGATTTAGCAAATAAATAGTATCTATTTAATTATTCATATTATTAGACAAATAATTCGAAATGTCTTGGCCGATTGAATGTCGAGGGCTCATCCTAGAACTTAAAAGGAATAATGTGAGCTTGAATTACTTCTTTTAATGATATCAAACGATTATTCCGAATACATTCTTCGCCAGCCCTAGCTGTTATAATATTATAGATGTGATACTCTTATCGTGTACTCAATCGGCGCACTATACAATACAACACGGTAATTTCATTCGGATAAAAAGGCATGTGTGCGCTTCACTTTCTGTGTCACTAGTGTTTTCGTAGTTCATAGATAACACTCGATAAAGAAGTCGTTTGATTTCTAAAGGCGTAGCGCAGCGATGTTGTTAAATTCCGCCACAACTCGGCTGCGTCTTGCCACGTCTTTCTGTTGTTTGATGACATTATAATAACATTAGTAACGGTTTTAAATATTAAAAATCTTATCTAGTTCTGGTTTTGTTTTATTGTAAAATACGAACTTAGCACTTTGAACTTGAGCGATTGGTATTTTCTAGTAGCTCATAGCATATTCTATATTATTCTGATATTTGTGATTTCTAGAGGGCACTTTTTCCATTAGGGTTCAGTCACAGATGTGGCATAGAGAAGTTAACTTATTCTCTTTACTTAGGGTTGTGTTGTGGCATTAGTTGTTGGTTTCGCGAGTAATTCTGCGATAAAAGAGATGGGATATCCTTTTACGAGGACGAACATTTATAGCCTTTTTTTTAAACTGCGTTTTTTTTCTTTTCTGGAAAGTTTAATGAGCCTTTTTTAATTGTCCTCTGCCGGACTTCGGCCTACCCTCGAATGGCGGTTAGGCTATACATATATCCACGCTGGCTCAGTTGCGGATTGGTGGATTTACATACGCCATTGAAATTCTTCTCCGGATGTAAGCAGATTCCCTCACTATATTTTTCTTCACTTATGTCTTCTGCAAATTATGCGTGCTGCGTCAAGTATTTCAAGCGTGATTCAAAATTGATACAGGAAGTCACTTCCGGTCCTTCAAACACGTATATGTATATCTATATCCACTTGAACAGATTCGGCGAACTGGCGTCATTTCCCTGCGAATTTGTACTTCTTTACCATTTATGTACCTTAGTATCAACTCAACCTTACACCACAAGAACGGTCGTGTATGGAGTACTGCTCGCACCTCGCACCGCACCTCTGGGATGGATTGGCTAAGTACCAGCTAGAGGCTTTGGAGTCTATTGAGAAACGTGCCAAGAAGCTCATTAGCAACGACTCCCTAGTTCAGGCTAAGCTCATAGGCCTTGAACATCGACACAAATTTACTGGTCTGGTTTCGGTGTTTTAACGGATACATTTAGGAGAGTGTGCTTCTGATCTGCATGATCTAGTTCCCTTTGCCTTTCTACTATCAGACGGCCAGAAGGTCGATAAATAAACCGATTCTCTCTCGGCTTGAAGACACCAAGATTGTAACTATCGAGAAACACCCACTTGGGCAGCGCATTCCACTGTTTTTGGTACCTATATCAACCATGAACGTCATCCCCAGTTCGCTCAATGTTATAGGTATACCGACCTGATCTAGGTCTGCCTAGGATAGAACAGAATCAAACGCGTTCTCGTTTACCTGCGACAAAACGTAACACTGATAGGGTAAATACTCTATGGCGACAAATCTTATTTTAGGGTGTGAATTGCGGGAATCAACATTCTACCGACGACTTTTCTTTTGAACTTATTAGTCATGGTCTCCGTAGTAATCGTTTTTTTGCACATCGATCTTAATATACTTATTTTTTTTGTGAATTGGTGTAAAGAGTTGATTCGTCGGTTTCCTGGATGCTTATAATTATACTCGTAGTTATATTTACGAATTCGTTCGATATATTATGAAATCATCGCAGTTTCTAAATAATTTAAGGTTTTTATATAAACAAAAACTGTGTCGAAGAGCGAGGCGTAACGACAAAATGGCGGAAGCCTTACACAAAACCGCATCGAAGCTTACCGGCTACCTGTCTGGAATTGCGCACGTTCATCAAATGTAACTCGCGTAACACATGACATGTTGTTATACTATTGTGAGAAAATAAGAATGCACCTAGGAATATAAGCAGCATCGTGTTTTTACAGCACTGGTCTCGTTATAAAAGTTTTTATTGGATGTATAGTTATTGTAGGTATAAATTTCCCCGACGGTTATCACAGAGGCTAGTCTAGCCAAAAAGGTTTCAATCATTGAGGCGTCAGATCGCTCGGATTTGCATTTAATTGGGTTCCGGCGAGGCTTTCCTTTACATAACTTTTGAGAGGTAACTTCAAAGTAAGATTAGGGAAAGGGACGCGATCCTGAGGGGCCCCCGGCGACGTTATTTGCTTTTGCTTCGAGGAATTCAAGGAGAGAACGGGTCAGAGAGAGCGAGATATAAAACGTCTCCTTTCTTTCTGGCCGACAAATGACATAGGTAATAGAAATTTCCGTTCCTGTGAGTTCCGTTAGTCGGCTCGACGCAAAGGTGAAGCTGTTTGTGGTCTGTCAGCTGGGGTTAACCTTCAACTTGTCGTTGTGAAGAGACGGGATAAGAATAGCTGAGGCAAGTGTAACGGTAGGAGCCGCACATGTTAGCAGTTTGTCATGTCTGGAGTGTTCACCCGCGGCTTTGCCATGTGGCGGGGGTCTCCGCAGGCTGGCCACGTGGTCGCCAGGTACCAGCTTCCTGTCAACACTTGTATTGCACATTTTCAATCGCCGCCCAATACAAATGACAAAAAAACCATGAAATGTATCTATGACTCAGTCAAAAACGCGATGACTTAGCTACAATGGATCTGGTTAATTTAATCGACGCGAGGTGAATTAAGTAGATCCTTGGTGCTCTCTTTGTCGGTTGCATTATTATTATTACTTCGATAGCACAAAGAGTAAAATTGATTATGTTAATGGGGCAAACAGTTTGCGCAAAAAGAAGGTATGCTTTATATCTAGTCGTCAAAGTCGGAGGCGCATCTGCTTGACTGCTCTGATTTACTCCCCGCCCGAGGCAGAGGGGAGCACAAAGATGTACAACCCGGCAAATTAACAATAGTTCCCATTCCACTAATAATAATAATAGCATAAATATATTTCGAGATAAGAAATTGCCATTCTTTCGCTAGAGTCCCTTCGAAGAGCTCGCCGGCTTTTGTGTTGATTCTAATTTATGTCATGTATTGTTGTTACCGGGTACCTCCCCACACACTTCCTTTAGGGGCTTGGCCGCACATTAGATCACCAAATTCAATTTGTTGCAAGACCTTATTGAAAATGCGTCGTGCATCTCGAGCGTCTCTCGTCTATTTTAATCTGAACTCGTTTTGCTTATTCGCCAAATAGTTTCGTCGTCGTGGTTTTGGCCATAAACATAGAAGTGTATTAATTAAATATGGGGTCAAAGAACAGATTAGTAATGGTAACAGTTGGTACAACCAGTGGTGGTAAAGTGTTGTGGCTTCAAAACAAGTGTCTAATTTTTCTCTACGAGTAATTCTGGGCCGTGTGCATCTCGGCAAGATGACGATGACTTATTTTGTTCGAAGAGTGAGTCTGGTACCTAATTATTTTAATGACTATTTATTTCTAATATGTTTTAGTTGCAATAGCATAATGTTTCCTTTTGTAAAGACTTTAGTTTTTTAACCGACTTTAAAAAAGGAGGAAGTTGTTTGTTCTACCATATGTTTGTATTTACGTATGTTCACTGATTTTTCTTTGAAAGATATTCTCGAGGTGGTCCCATAATTGTTTGCAGTCGGTAGTTTTTTAAAGTTGATTAACTTGTTTATTTACTAACCGTCTTATGCATAAAACACTAAAAAGTATTTCAATCCTATTTTAGTTTAAAAGTGTTTTGTTGACTTTTTTAAACTCAAATCGTAATTTGTAAGAAAATTGACAAAATACTTTTTTTTAACAAAAATAGCGTTTGAAATACGTTATAGCGTTTTATGCATATGACGGTAAGTATTAGTTTATAAAAATTACAAGTTTTGACAAAAGGCACAGACAGACCCCGGAGTCTGTAGAGCTAAGCAACAAATAAAAAAAGAAATAGCACAGTGTAATGTCATGGGATGATGAATGTAAGTCGGTGACTAAGAAACCGTGTAATTTAAACCACTAAAATAAAAACACCTGTAGCAAGTTGTTCCAAGATCAAGAAGATGTCATTGCGTATCGCGAAACGCTCGTTTTAGGTTTCCGTAGTTAAGTTAAAAACAAGTAAATACTTACCGACATTTGAGTTCATTCTAGTGCATGGTGCTAGTCTAGCGCAAGTGGAGTGCATGGAGTCGTTTCTGCGCCTGTCATAAACATTATTGCTTCATGTAACTTAGTCTATCTCGAAAATTACTTGACCAAAGTAATTTCAGTTTTTTTTGTCGATCACGATTCACGATCCTTCTGAGTTCGCCCCAAAATAAAATAAAAAATGTTACCTTTGGATGCGCATATTCAAAACACACTATTCAATATTGAGAAATTGTTTAGGAAATTTCTAAATTATTTTGAATTCCCATTTCAATGTTACGTCAATGGGGCAGGTAAACATTTTTTGCTTTCCATGTAAAGAAACCTAGCTAGGTACTCCTACAAATATTTCACATTTCATCAACGTCGCTATCAGTAGACCAGCACAAAGAGCTGGTGGTCAAACGCGAACAATATTTGTCCTAGTACTGACTATCGTCGTCAGCCATAAAACGTCCACTGCTGGACGAAGGCCTCCCCCTTTATAGAGGGGAGTTGCCATAATCCCCACGCTTGGCAGGCGGCTTGGGGATCGCAGAATGCTCACCACCGTTAACCAAGAGGACGCTGCTGCCCGTCCTCCGGTGGTTCTGGTTGCAGTTTAAGGACATACCCAGGTCCAGGTACTGACTATAATTCTTAATAATTTCAGTGCTACTGTGTCTTTATTATAAATTTAGTCTCTGGATAAAAGGGCAGTGACATACACGAAACTATTGGGATTACTCTTATATGATAGTATAGTTACTTAAAATGGCCTTATATAAAATACTTACGCCAATCTAGAAGTCTTATCGATCACATGTTTTATAGATTATCACAAGATTAATTAAAAATAAACGAAGATGAATTTGTCGCTATTGAAGGTTGAAACTTATCCTTTTGAAAAGATTAGCGTAAATCTGAGCTAATAAAATAAATCTTCTAGTTAAGTACTACTGCGCCGTCACACCGAAAAATAACAACAAAATCTGTGGGATAAGTAAGACGACTGCAAACATGCTAAAATCGCTTTCCCAATTCTAGACGGGAAGATCACTAACAATCTATTGAAGTTGCAACGACAGGACCTTAGACTTTTAGCAGGCCTCATAACCGATCATTGCAACTTGAATAGTCACTTATACAAACTGAAGCCACGGACAGTCCGCTAAGCCGTGGCTGCATGCAACAGTAGTGAAACTGGCACATGTACTGTGGCATTGTAAAGCTACAGAAGAAACGAGAATAGCTACCAGATTGCATGATGCACCTTCATTCCAAACCATGTCACCGCTTTTCATCATCATCATATACTTATACACCTCCATCTAACCTACTGGAGCTGCTATGCCAGCGCCCAGAGCCTCGCTCCGTTACTTCAAGGAGCTGGGTTGGCTCGGGTAGACGCTGGCGGGGGAAATGCACAATACACCCCAAGTGGGACGTCAGTGCAAGACTTATCGCCCCCCACATCGAATAAGAATAGTTAGTACATTCATCTACAAAACCTGAACGTTCTCACAAAAACGGTTTTACAATTTTATCATTATCACAATTTAATGCTAGCTATTACCAGTTCCAAGCCGCCTGGCAAGCCCCAAGCAGGCGGCTTGGGGCTTGGCAGGCGTGGGGATTATGGTAGAGTCCCATTACCAAATTACACTGGCAAAAGTAGAGTTGATATTTTTTCCACGCGGACTCTGCCACTGCTCAGCTCTGGTCTGTGGCTCTGTGTACTCTCTGATCTGTCTCTGTCTGGTTTGCTTTGCTCCGCTGTGGGCTGTGTGCACCTATTTTCCCATCTTATTGGGAAGCCAGTTATCATAGTTATTATCATAGCCGCACTTCTATCAGCTATTAGTTAGTATCATGCCTGCGTAACTTTCGGAAGTTCTGCTCTGAATGACGAGACGAGGTACTCGTAGTTCTAAGACATATTATCGACGCAGGTTCATTCAGAACTATAAACGGCAAACTTCTTTGTCGCAGACGGTGAAGAGAAGACTGAACCTGAGCGAGAGCAGTTCCGGCAGCCAACAGGGCCACGTGGTGCCCATGAAGGCGGACTTCAAGACGCCCAAACAGAAGCGGGTCAAAGTGCTCACGCCGTACACGCGACCGTCCAGTTCTATGAAGAAGTACACGGAACGTTCCAGGTACATTGCTTTGATAAAGGTAATTCTGGCTTTCAATTTAATAGTTGCTAATCTTTTTAGGTGGCCCTCTAAACAGAGGACGGTAATCATTTGCTCCGAATTTCGGTTGGCAGCCCTGCACGTTTTTCTTGACTTGGCAAGGCAGAGTTTTGACGCTCTCGTGACTCCCACCTATTGTACGATCACGTGATATTACGCAACTGTCGTTTTCTTAGGTCTCGTGTTTATTCCCCTAGCAACTGTTCCTTATATTGTTCCTGTTCTAATATGGGAAAAGTTTACTTAAAAATCGGTAGGCAGACAGCTAAACAGAAGGAAAGGTGATGCCAGAAGACTCTGGTCCTATACAGGACGAGATGTAGATGGCAATGGCGCAGGGATGGAAAGAATATCATTATCGTAACCTAAGGCTGTCTCTAGGCAGTAGTGGATTGATAAGGGCTGAGGTGGCGACGGTAGCAAAATATACTCTAATGAAATCGTGTTGTAGGAAGATTATCGAATACTACTGTAAAAGATGCCTTGTTAAGGTTCTTAAAGACAGTTTTTTTTTCAGTCAGTAACGATCCTATATTGGCAACAAAAGAGCGCGAAACAGTAAAATTTAGCCTTTTATTTAAATTTACCGCTATGAGAATGATTACTGAAAATAGCGATGGAGAAATTTTATAAATGACAAGCCCAAAAGGCAGGCTTCGAGCTTGGCTGTGAAGGTCTCTGTCGAAACCCCGTTCTCAAGCTTTGCAGTATATGTGGAGGGCTTCCGATCGTCTACTAAACCATTACCGAAACAAAACACTGTCTGTCTGTTTGCAAAGCAAAACACTGTCTGTCTGTTTGTAAAGCAAAATAATTCATATTGGTTTCATTGTTGCAGCAGATTCGACACATCATTAGGTTTACTTACAAAAAAGTTCGTCGCTTTGCTGAAGTCGTCGCCCAACGGAGTGCTCGACTTGAACATCGCGGCGGAGCATCTTTCGGTCCAAAAACGTCGTATCTACGACATCACCAACGTGCTAGAGGGTATAGGAATATTAGAAAAGAGATCCAAGAATAATATACAGTGGAAATATGGTGAGTATGCTAATAGTAATAATATGTAGATATATTTCTAATTAGCACATCATTTAGGTTTCTCTTTAGAAGTAGTCAACGTAAACAATTAAGGGGAGGAGGTAAACATATCACAGCAAATTGCGAGGTACTTTGTTTATATTAGAAATAGTGATGATGGCAGATAGATGTGATATTGCTCCACGTAATTTTGTGAGACATGATTTTGGTTTCGTATTTTTACGGAATATCAAGAGTTTATTTCCATCCTGATCATACACTTCACTTCGATCAGGTTCCAGCAGTACAAAACTTTAGCTTTTAGTAGAGGAAAAAACCACATGAAAACACTAGAGCGCGGTGGTGACCGAACACCACCACAATGAGCTTAAAATCTATTGGTCTAATTCTTGAAGTGTGTTTGTACTCTAACCAATAAAAAGTACAGTCTAGTACAGCCGCGGTAGTCTAGCATAGTCCTGGTTGTCTAGCATAGCGATAGCGCTGGTAATCTAGTGGGAGACCGCTCGACTTGAAATTGTCGGTCGTGGGTTGAATTCCCAGCCAACGTGTATGTACCAACGAGTTCTTTAGGACCGGATCTACATACCTTTGGCTTTTCGGTGAAGGAAAACATCTTGAAGAAACTTGCATACGCGCGGAGACGAAATTCAATGGCATATGTGAATCCACCAATCCGTAACTGGGCCAGCGTGGTGGATATGGCCCAATTTTCAATTCACCACCACTATGGTCCATTGGGCCATATTGCGTGTATACTTCGAGAGTAGACCTATGTCCAGAAGTGGACTAGCAAAAGGCTGATTACGTTTGTATGTGCATCACAGTGCATACCTTGTTAAATAATTTGTTAAGACACTCATCAGGTCAGATATCACTGACAGCGTTTTCTTGTAGGCGTGGGGTGTGACTCCGGTGCGCGCGGGGTGGAGGCGGACGAGGGGCGCGCGCGGCGGCTGCGGCGGGAAGTCCGTCTACTGGCCGCCAGGGACGTGCGCGTCACTCGCGCCGTCGCCAGCGCAGAACACGCGCTAGCCCGGCTGTCGGCCGAACATGGGGCCAGCGCGTACATCACGTATGCTGATCTCCGCTCCATCAGGGAGTTTCGCAACCAGACCGTTATACCAATCAAGGCGCCACCCGACACCAGGCTTAGTGTGAGTATCAGGATTAACGCCAACTCTAACCCATTGTCCCAGATAAGCGACGGAGAGTGATGTAACACGCGCCAGCGAATACATCGCAGAAGCTGATCCCCAATCGATTGCAAAGTTTCGCAACCAGATGGTTAGACAGATAAAGGCGTCACCAAGTAACTAGGGGTCTAAAACTATCCGGTCGGTATGCACTAAAGCTGTGTGGAGTAGAGCTACCTGAAAAATTGGTTTTGTGAGTTGTACAACCAGAATCGATAAGACCCCAAGCGGTCTAATGAGAATAAGAACAGAATCTATAACTATATAAATGGTTTGCTAAGTCAAAACAGTAATGATGCTTTTGCAGGTTTTGCAGTCCGAAATGAAAATACATTTTATAGGAAAATTATGCCTTAGATGTGATAAAACCTCACCATGATGTGTTTGTGTTTTCAGGTACCACATCCAGATGAAAAAGGTTACACGATACATCTAAAGTCCGTATCTGGAGAAATAGAAGTCTACCTCTGTCCAAAAGAAAGGCCTCCGACGCCTCCATCATGTAAGTCAAGTGTATCTTTGAGATCTGGTGGATGTTTAGATTTCTAATGTTGGAACCGCTTTTGTATGCATTATGTGACCATATAGTGTGTGATATCATCTGTTAAACGTTTTAATAGTCTAAGACGAGTTGGGTTGGCTTGGGTTCTTATGCTCCACAATGAATCTTACCAGACTGTGAAAAAAACCCGTTTTCAGGATCTTATCGTAAAATATAGTATAAGACACAATGAATTAGGCCTGGTCTGGTCCCGTCTGGTAAACCAAATCGGGGTGAAGCTCTGCTTCCAAAGCGTCAACGCTTTTTTTAATACAATTAACAGACGAGGCCATCGCGTCGCTCGCCTGATCCCGATGGTAAGCTTCACATTTGACATAGGAGTTTAGTGCCACTCAAGAGTTTATCTTCACAACACTTTGATACCCTACGCGGCACTGCACTGCGCTCGTCCCCCTGGTATATCTTTATGTCGAATAGGTTTTTGTAGTCGCTGTTGCGTGGCTGCTCGCTGAGGTAGCGCAGTAGTTGATAGAATTTGTGTCGTGTTGCAGCTGTGGGATCGCTTCCAGCGGACCCTCTACTGGAGGACAACAAGGCGCTGCTCGCGCCGCTCATAGCGCAGCTGCAGGCGCTGCCTTCCACCTCCATCACGGCAGACTTCACGTAACTTGACCTAACTTAACTGTTTTATTTTTCGTGTTTCTAAATTGGCGACTCGCAGGCACGCAGGTCTGCTTAAGTATCTGAAAATAACGCGAAATTCGATGGACTTTTTTCGCGCAGTGCTCTACCTTAGACCACGTAATTTGCGTCGTCGATCAGACTAACTAGATGATTTAGCCATAGGCATATTTAAGTAACTGTTAAACACGATAGCAAGATAGTCTGCACAATTGAACGTGGATTTGCAAGCAAGTGCGAATTTGTGAAAGATGTGTTAATGAATGACGTTACCGGTGTGGCACTTTTTGCAAGAAAAGTGTATAAGGACAGGTTGCATTAAATGTGTGGTTGCATTACATGTGTAATGGATTAAGCATGACCTGAATGGAAGAAGCTGGAAGAGGCCTATGTCAAATTAGGACAAATGAATATAACCTAGTGCAGATGTATTTGAAACAATCTAAAAAGTAAATTTGATATAAACGCTATTATTATTATTGGCTTAAAGGTTTTGGCTTATCTGAACAGAAAACTTACATGACAGTGTGCTATGCTTATACACCTCCATCTAATCCACTGGAGTTACTATGCCAGCGGCCCAGAGGCTCGCTCCGTTACTTTAAGGAGCTGGGTTGGCTCGGGAAGACGCTGGCGGGGGAAATGCACAATACACCCCAAGCGGGACGTCAGTGCAGGACTTATCGCCCCCACATCGAATAAGAATAAGAATGACAGTGTGATCAAATGAATGCAGAAAAGCGAAGAAAAAGCATATCTCACCTAACCTAACATAAAATTATTTAAAACTTCTCCGAAGTCAGGCTGAGGATACAGAGAAGGGCTTGGCGATACATTTTTGACATTAGGGTGGTAGCTAGGTAGCCTGCCCGAGACTAGCCACTAAACAAACACACTAGTTGTCATTATCCATACATCTATCCGGCTAAAAGCAGACCATTGAATTTTGGGTCCTGGAACATCTCATGTACAGTATTAGATCAATACTGTACTGTGAAGTTTACTTAAAGCTAGGACACAAACGGGGCGATCATAGCAGTGGGTCACCTATTTGACTTTTCCTTTAAAAGTGGGTGCTATACAATGTCCTTAAGTTGCATTAAACATGTTTCATAAATGTTAAAAGGTCTATCATGTCTTAAAACCCCGCTGCTGAGCCTAGGACTTGAAGGGCGGTTGAGCGATAGTCTACCACGCCCATCAGCTCGAAACGGATTGGCGGATTCATATACGTTTTAAGCCATTGAATTTCTTCTCCGGATAAGGTGCAGTGGTGGTTTCCTCGCGATATTTTCCTTCACCGAAAAGCCAGTTTCCAAGTTTCAAGTTCCACTTAAATTCTAAGGAATTCATTGGTATTTTACATTTAGTCGGGTGCTTGTTCAGCAACTCTAATGTGCGAAATCCTTTAATGTAAGTTGACACGCGTGTGTGTGTGTTACCAGGACGCCGATCAAGCGCGAGCCGGAGGACGCGCCCGCGTGCTCGAGCGCCGCGAGCGGGCTCGTGGTGTCGCGGCCGTGCGTCACCGACCCCACGCTGCCGCTCGGCGGCGCGCCGGCGCCCGCGCACCACACGCCGCTCTCCACGCCCGACAGTCAGTGTCTACCTATACTATTTATTTATGTGCACTAACATTGTTACACGTCAACTTGACACAAGTATTATATCGGCTAATATCACAGTAATCATCATCATCATCATCAGCCCGGAGACGTCCACTGCTGAACGACGGCCTCCCCCTTAGACCGCCACACTGTACGACAACCTGCCATTTGCATCCACCGGTTGCCCGCGACTTTTACAATGTCGTCGGTCCACCTAGTGGGAGGCCGCGCATACGCTGCGTCTTCCGGTTCGCGGTCGCCACTTAAGAACCTTTCTTCCCCATCGGTTGTCAGTCCTTCGAGCGATGTGGCCTGCCCTGCGCCACTTCAACATGCAAACCTTGCGAGCTATGTCGGTAGCTTTGGTTCTTTGGCGAATATCACAGTAATATATTTTGTAAATAACTACAGAGTTCTATAGCAATTTCAAACGAAATTAAAAGTTAGCAAAAATGAACAAAATACAAAAGTGACCATGACGTCACTTCTGCTGTTTTACGTTAAAGATGTCGCCTATACCTTGACAAATAATTTTGAAACGGAAAGTTTTTCTATTTCTGGCAATCTTGTGGAAAACAATGAACTCATGCATCCAATCATCTTAAGACTTACAACAGGGTTGCTAGTATTAAGAACTATTGGCGATAGTGGCGACCCTAATGTCGCTAATAATTTCTACTCTTTTTTGCAAAGCTATAGTCTACATTTGGATGTGGCACCAACTTGTAAAGACCCATGCAGACTTTTGGACTCAGTTCTCCCTGGTACGCCTTAGTCTGTGCGTTCCCCATTTGCACGTGTGTACTTGTGTGTTTGTGTGTATGTATTTGTCATTGCGTTGTGTTCAGACGGCGCGCGAGGGCGGCTCCGGAACGCGCTGATCGCAGACAGCGACGACTTCGCGCCCATCATGGGCGGCGGCCGCTTCCAGCTGCAGACCGAGGACCAGGAATCAGGTAATATATCACACTATACTTGTCCTTATCATGCTGTAATTACGCTCTGTTTTTATACAACATGCATAATAATAAACTTGACATACTAACAATCGACGACAACCGATATACTGATAAAGGGTGGTAAGCTGTAACTTATTCAGGGTCCTACTACCAAAAGCACTCGGTATGCCCGCTGAGTTTGTTCATTATTTCGAAAAGATAAAAACCACATGGTGTCAAAACACTTCAATATAGTCAGGTCTGCCCTGATGTTCCACCTGGTATGCATTCTACATTTCATATTGGTGTCAACACTTCATGTATTAATAAAAAAAATGCTTTGGGTTGTTGCGCAGCAGTTTCACTGTATTTTACTGTAAAACAATATCTATATTTGGCACGGGTAGCTATAGCTTTCAGGGGCGGGGTGGTCCAAACATTTTCAAAGGTATCTACTAGGTAACTAGTTTTGCGTGTAGGTGTAGTGTAAACAATGCAAGGTGGTAGCACGAAGACGATAGCTAATGGCATTTCGTTCCTACCGTTTCATAGAATAATAACACCCATTTTCATTTTTTTCGGGTGCTAAGGAAGAGGGGGGGGGGGGGGTACGGATCCCTCCCCTAAACTCTTCCCTTATTACCCAGGATACTTGGTGATACGTTAGTAATCACAATGGCTCACAATTTGACCTCATCTCACATCTCATGATCGCACCAGGTATACCCATGTAGTATAGGGCAGGTGGCAGACGGCAGCGGCGGTGCGTGCGGGCTTCGCAGCTAGATCTCTGGCCGTGAAGTGTTGTCGCCAGTCACATCACAGTCTGAGTTCTAGCTGCGCGGCCCGCGTAGCGACGCGGCGCTGGAAGAAGACGCTTCATATATGTGGACCTGTTTTATTAGTTTACTTTTACGATTTGGTCTGACGACAATAGGGTATATGCATGAGTTTCATTTATTAAAAATAACAGGATAAGACAAGTGGAGAATTTAACTGAATCTGATATTTGGATCGAAGAAATAATTGAAATCGACTGGTCAAGTTTCTGAAATATAAGTGTTAAACGTTTTTTGAAAGAAATCTGTCCCTTCCTAGCAAAACACGTGCTACTATACAATTACTTTATAATAAGTAAAAGTAATATAATACTAAAATGTTTTATACTTTGTTATTTGTGCACGTTTGAATTTTTTATTTATTTCGATGATTGATTTTCTTTTGAATCATTAAATAAAACATGCATATTCCCTATTGACGGTAAAAGAGCATTCTTATGATGCCCCCTTTACAAGGCAACTAACAAATAATAATAAAAAACGCGTAGCTCTAGGCTTTTTTTTTTCTAGTTGTGTCTGTCATTTTGAACCGACCGCTCTGGCGGAAAGGTTTTTGAGTGTTTGTCTGTTCTTATGTTACCTCTTATACTCTATGGTCTGAGGAATTATAAGATTCTTCTCTATGTCCATTGTCACTCGAAATATCTATTTTTTTAAATAAATTCTTATCTAAAAGAAAGAAAAAGAAAGAAAACTCATTTTATTCGAGACAAAAAAAAATAGATACACACAAAAGTTCATACAAAAGAAAGAAATTTAAATAATAAATAAATAGTGAGCACCTATATTCTTTGTCACGAAACCGATCCCAACTCAGCGTAATGCTGGTTGCTAACAACCAGCGCTGGTTTTCTGTAAAATCTCAAATCTCTGTGTAATCTAAAATCTATAATATATTAAAATAAATTATTTAAATTTAAAATTCCACATAGGACTTTTGTTAGTTGCCATGCGTAATATGTTTATGTGTTTAACATGTCCTCTTGGTGTTGGCCACGGCCTCACCAATGCCTCTCAAGTGTTTAATATGGTGCACTCTAAAATTCAATAAATATAAAATACTATGTAATAAGATTTTGCCATTAAAACAGGGCGCAAATTGGTTAACTCATGTGTCATTGGGAAAGAACATTCCAGAAATTTCAGTTTCTTTTACTGCTGTAATATCTTCCAATTTTAATTGCATTGTACATAATTTTTCTGGAAAGTGCTGTGCTGTAACATTTGCATGCTTATTTTGTCATTGTTCGTTCACAGTTCATTTCATTGCCATTTAAAAGCTTAACTAACTTGTTTACCTCCCATTGGTAAGTGGACAGACAAAGTAAGTATGGAGACAGATTGTAATAGTATTAACGGATGTGCTGCGGATCCGACCACGGCGAGACCACAGAGAGGGAAACATATTCTCTATTTCTTTCTCGCTGGTCAAACATCGGTCCGCCGTTGTCGGTCGGAACCAAATTCACCAGATCTGTTAATACTGTTATGTTATAATAACGAGAAATCTTAATTGAATACTAACTATATTTGATGAATTCCAAGGTCCTTCTCCTTTTTACCCAACTATGATTGTTAGATATATTGATATAAAGAGAATGTGATGCGCCATGTTAATAAGTTTTGGATATGTGTATAACATCAACATAACTAATCTGTTCAAATACTATTTGTAAAATCTTAGCTGAAAAATGACTACATAATGTTTTCGTTATATACGAGTCTGCAGCAATGTTTCTTAAAAAGCTTTATATGCTGCTTTCGACTTAAACATGAAGGTAATGTTTCATTAGAAAAAGAACACGCTCCCAGAGCTCTTGAAATAGGTAAGTCCTGAAATATTAAAATCAAAGCCAATTCTTTTGTAGTTGTAGGACTCTACTGCAGAGTCCGCCTGGGGAAGTACCACACCTTTGCCAGTTATTCAACCGCTAAGCAGTAGTGTACAAGCATTACTGTGTTCCGGCGTGAAGGCCAATGTTACCAGATAAATTACTGGGTATGAAGAGATTTAACATCTAATATCGCAGGATGACGAGCGCAGGGCAGTGCGATGCTGAATTGTGTTCGTAAGTTCACAATTCTGGCACTGCTACTGTTAGTGGCAGGCGTGACGCTTGCCACCAGGCGAACGTCTTGCTCGTCTCTTCACGTAATTGTATTTTAAAAAAAGGCCTTGAAATCACTAGAAATTACATTGGAAAATAGATCCTATGTCTTAGTGTGAGGAGCACATTGTGGTACCAATGAAAAACCCCCAATTGCAGTGGCGCCAGAACAATTTTGACGCACACCACATTAGGCGCACATCTTGCTTATCTTGTCATCACTTAGCATAGAGACGTCAGCTCGGGACCAAGTATAAACGACTTTCTAAAAAGTTATAACAAGCTCGAGTTTTGAAATTGTAATTGGAATTGTATACGTCTATTTTGGATTGTTGTTGATACTTGCACCCGGTTGACTGTAATGTAAATAAGCGGCAGGTCTGACCGGGTGGTCGGGGCGGGGCGCGGGCGGGGGAGGGCAGGGGGCGGCGCCGCGAGCTGTGTCCTGTGCGGCTGCAGTGCCCGCCTCGTGTAGCACCATGGGATTCAGCTCACGGCGCGCCCCACTAACACCAACCATCTACTAACCACGCCACCATCGCAACGTAACAACTGCTCTCATCTCTAACTATAACTCCACCACTGTGTACTATAACAGCCTATATGCAAAGGTGGCACTCGCGCAATGCAGCTTTTTGAGCGTTTGGTGTTACTACCAGCAGAGCAAGGCAGATGTTGACCAATTGAACGTGTTGCGAATTCTTGCACGTTATATACCAGTGGGTAAATTGCGCGTACCTCGTGCTTTGCAAAATGACAACATTATTTTGTTTTTAACTATTATACAAATTGGTTGACATTTAGCCGCTCCGTTTTAGTGTTACTATACTCTAATGCGCTATTCATTCAGACAAGTTTATTAGTATATTTTTGTTAACGTACCTACTTGCGAAATATTTTCCATAGTCTACTTTACGAAATATGGATTGAAGTGTGAAAACTTGTTAGCCAAAACCTTCGCTATGGATATGATCCGCGATTTAATCATTTATCTACATCGACATCGATACCATTCGATTTAACTGCTAGTCTTATTGTCTGCAAATAGACTACCTTTGCATTTAGGCTATCCTAACATGTTTCATTGCACGCACTGATTCGCCTAACTAATAACCGTTTGTTGTGTCTAACAAAATAATCTGTGTTTTAACAGTCCGTGCAATGATTCAGGCCCTGAAAATATATTAAACACGAATGTATTTTTGTTTCTTCGAAATCAAACTAAAGTTTTGTTTCTTTGTCTCAACCTTGCTTTTATTTGTTAATTCTACTCGTAACATCCTTTACACTGGTGATGGCGACGTGTCACATTTCTGTCCATTTCACTTCCTTTTAAAGCCGGGCCTTATCGTTTTTTGCTACCGATCCATTGACAAAGATTGGAAAATGGTCTATAAGACCTATACAGGGTTAGTTATAATAATTTAGCATCCTTTTAAGGGCATGTTCTGTACATCAAAACAAACAACTTTTACGACGGGGTCAAAATAGAAATCGCGAAAAAAACCAGCTGTTCCACACAAAAAGTTCATTAGCCTTGGGCAAAACGTATGGAACACCTGTTTTTTTTTGCGATTTCGATGTTGGCCCCATATTAAAAGTTGTTTGTTTTGATGTACAGAATATGCCCTTAAAAGGATGCTAACTGATTAGAGCTAACCCTGTATATCGAACCTAACGCTCGACCCTAAGTGTGAATCTTATAACTAACATGAGAGCGAAAGAGATAAAAAAGCGTCGAATATAAATATGATTGGTCTATGATAGCTCTTTTTTTCTATCATACTGATGTAAATCGATGTCTGCAGCTTATTTTATCGTATCGTCGTGCATTGTAAAGGATGTTTCGTAGTAGGCATATCGCCTCTGCTTCGTCTGTCAAATCCGACGCTTTTCTTGTATTCCATCCTGTACAGATTTTACAGGTGATGGCGAGGTGGAAGATATTAAAAGTCTCTGTAAAACTTAAATGTAGATATATATGTAAAATATTAGTGTGGTTGTAAGATAACTTGAAAATGGCCACTGTAACGTTGGCTATGAATGTAATGTATCCCAAATGAGGATACAATAATAATATAATATTTTTAGTCTTAAGAAGTCTGCTTAAATAATATTTAGGATAAGTTTCCTTTGCCATATGTCATTCTAAGCTGCGACACAGTTTTATTTACTGCATTTTTTTTGTTTGATCAGTCATCATTGCTTTAGATTATGTTATTGTTCCAAAGAAACAGATTAAAAATATTAGGAAAAGAAAACTATTCAGAATTATAAAAAAAAGTTTTGAGTGCGTCGTCTTGTAAATGAAGGAACTACAAACTTGCAAAATCCTTTTCACAACCATTAGCTTCATGCATCAACTCAAACACTAAAACACTTAACTTTGGTCCAATCAGAATTCTGAAAACAGATTTCAATCTTATCGTATGTTTCAAAGTTTCCTTTATGTATAATGGTAAAATGGTAAAAACATCTATCGTCATCAAAGTACCACATTGAAAGCACTGGGTCCCGCTTCAATAGTCCATGAGTAGATAACAACCCTTACCATCATGGGAGTGGATCGTTTGTTATCTTGAAGAAAAAATCTTGGCAATCGCTCAAAACTTACGATGTCAGTGTACACTGTACACGTGCCTCTTGAGCAGTGACCCTGACCAGTATCCACAAAAACTATCGAAAAATACGAATAATGTATACGGTAAAAACAATACGTACGACATTTCGTACACACGTATTTCGATAGTTTTTGTGCCAGAGGTACTGATCGTTTCCCCCGTGTGTTTCAGAGCCGCTGGACCTGGAGCCGTTCCTGGCGCTGGAGCCGCCGATGTCGGCCTCCGACTACGGCTTCTGTCTCGACCACGACGAGGGACTCACGGAACTGTTCGACTTCGAATTCTAGTGTTGTGCTCAGTGATGTGACACGTATCTCTAGGTCCGGTGCCTGGCCGACCAGCCAGGTCACTCGAGCCACGGTGGCTAGGGAATTTGGAAACTAGGTGACATTAGCGATGGCTGGCCGACTCGATGACTCGGCTGCTGAGCCTAGGTGACTGACTACCTTAACTAACCTTAGTTCTCAAGTCGTTGGGTCTCAGTGGCTAGACGGCTATGTGCCATGGTGACTGTTTGCTAAGTGACTTTACGTCTTGGCTGGGTGCCTGGGTAGCTCAGTGCCACGATGGCTATTCTGTACTTGGATGTTTAATTGTTCGGGCGCCCAGGCGGGGCGCTACTGCGGGACTGAAAGACTTATGTTCGTTGCGGAATATCAATTTCGGTCGTTTTGACAAACCAAACTGTTCGGTTGAGTTTTAGTGGAATCCTACAATAGTTCAAGAACATTCACATTGAATTTGATTCTAAGCTTAGTACACGAAACACAGACACATCACAGACACTCACAGACTTTTGATCAGTCGTGTATTTGCACCAAATATATTGCAGGCTTGTTAATTTTCCCGGAACTTGGTTTACCACGTGGTAATGACCAGGTAAAGACTGCGTTCGTATCGACGATCACATCATAGTTCTCTATATTTATTGATTCAGTTATTTTATTTGGAGTGGTGGAGGAGTTCAAATGATGAGGCGGGGACGACCATACAAAGATCCTATGCATAAAGATTGACTAAATATATTCGGAGTTAAATTGCGAATCAAAATACCCTTTTGTTATATAAAATTAATTCTTCAGTCGACGGAAATAAATTTCTGGTCATTTGGTGCTAAATAAAAAAACCTAACAGTTCTAAGCTTCATCATTTAGTTGTCAGTACATTTGATGGGAAACGTTTCTCGATTGATACTGAGGTACTTGATTTTGAGGCGGCGATGCCGCTGATCCGAGCTTGTTGGCTACGAGGTACAAAAGTTATTGTTCACATAAATACGAAAACCATTTAAAATGCTCGAGTTTTCCACTCATACTTAGATTGACCTACCTTCTTGGTTAAACAATTCGTAGATAAGAAGTTCGGATCTCATAGAGGCCTGCATAGCCAAAGCGAATAAATAAACTTCTAATATCACCAGAAATACTTAGTCCGCAAAGCTAAAGTAGGTGTAATATGTACGACTCGATTGAAACTTAGTGGCATTTAGGAAGTGCGGCGGTTTAGTGGAAACGCGTACCGCGCGCATCTATTATTTTTGGGTAGCGCCACTAGCGCAAACTTCATAGACCATCAAGTTTGAATCGCGCTGTACAGGCCGATACTAACATAATGGCGGGTGTGAACTAAGGCGCGAGACGCTGCGCAGTAGCAAAAATTAGGCGTGCGGTGTGTGAAGTTCGCTGCAAGCGAGATTGCGATTGTCACAGTCTCGCTTGCAGCGAACTTCACAGCAGCCATTAAGTTTGAATCAGTCTGTACCAATAATGTGTTTTGTTCAGTTTGAGGTGTGTAGGTCGGCGAGCAGGAGAGACGCGGCCCGGGCCGCGCCGCATGTACATAGTGTCGCTCAAATCAGAGGGCTCGGGCGGGCCCGTCGCATGTGTACATATTACGATGTAATGAACGGTGATATCTTAGCGGCCTTCGATTTTACTTGTAAAGCTAGATCTAGTGTTCCATAAGTCGTACGCACGACCCGCGTATGACCAAAGCATTGCACACTGTTACGTTATTTGCCAAATATTAAGTTGAATACCTGAGTTTGTTAAGTTCCGTTATGTGTTGGTTTAGTTGTTCGTTGTAAATAGCCACAGAGGGAGCGGTCGCGCTGCGAACTTGCATATTTAAATTCGGTATCAGTTTTTATCTGTAAAGTACAAACTGCGAAAACGGGACTCGTCTCTGTCTCGATGTAGGCGCGTTACTTGAAACTTTCGCGCGCCCCCGTTCTCTCGTTCTTGAATAGTGTACAGCACAAAACTTCATTGTAAAAACCTATTAATAAGTGCATATCAAAATAATTTTAATGTTAGAGTTAATTTGAAACTTGTGAGAGCGGTTTGAATGTGTGCCCGCGGCTCGGCGAGCGGCGCGGTGTCTAATATATGTACATACTAATATTGAAATGAAACAGCATTTGAACATTCAGATTCGTTTGTAGAGTACCGCGATGTGCAGCTTTCAACGTGTTAAGGAGACCTTTGAAAGTGAGACTTGCACAGAACGGAATCGCACGTTCAAATTATTTTGCTCATTCAGGAAATGTTTGTACCTCCAGACACACCGCTTGTAGTATTAAATAATATTATTTATAAAAAAATTATTGCGTTGTTGTTAAGGTTGGTTGCTTCCCGAGAGATCATTTACTTAGTTTAATGCTAAAGAATATTAAACCTTAAGTAGGCTATGCCTGTGGCAAAAATTAATTGATGAAATGAAATACAATGAATTTATCACAACAAGTTTTCGTTTCACCATCGTTAAAGATTAAGTTTAACTATTTTCGGTTTGATAACATTTTATTACTATTTTTAATTCTTTTATTATCTCCGCACAAAGCAAATTCTGGTTTTAGATACATTTTAATGTAAAAATCGTTCGCATCAAGCAACACCACAGTTTTTGCTTTTAGCGGATCTTTCCAATTGCGCGTTGATCTTTGACGAACGGTTTGTTTCATGTAGCTTACTGGCTGAGGCCTTGAACGAATCTAACATCATACCGGCACCGGGGAAAGGCTTGGCCAGCTTTTATTTCGAAATAACCCTTTTATGACACGAATTCTGGGGCCAAAACGTACGAGAAAAATGAGTACAAAATTAAAAGTTTTCTCGACATTTAGGGTTTATATGCACTTCCATTATTGGCCATTATTTTAACCATCCACTCTGATTTTCTCCAAGTGTTTGGAGTTAATATACCTACGTATGCTAATTTAAGAACCACATCTGAAATCTGTTCTGCAAGTTATCCAAGACAAGGACAAGGGTCCTTATTGCTTGTTGCTGTTTGATCGTGCATGATAGCAGTCCAGCGAATCTCTGATGAGTTGTAAAACTATTGTTAAAACACTTAATAATTGTATCGGCACTGTGTAGTACAAATTGTATTTCTTTGAATCTATTGAAGTTTTGACTGAGTGTGCGATGTGAGAATATTGTGTTACGACGGCAACACCACTCGGCGAAGCTGACTTGTCCATTTTATCAAAACGACCTCATTTTGTAATACGCTTATAAAATGTATTTATGTTCACCTACATCGGTTGTATTTGCCGAAACGAGCTCGTCGTGTCGATAACAGCAGTATGCGTGAACCCAGTGTTCAAATAATGTAAATAAATCATTTGTGTAATCTTGGTATTACGATTTTTATCTCTGTTGCAATAGAAGATGTGGGCAGACTGGATTCCTACGTAGTGACCTCACCTCTTCTAACTTTACTGCGATAATTGTTCTATGGCGTAAATTGAAATGAATGGATTACCGGCTCATCAAGTACAGTTTTTACTCTCGGTATGGGTGTAGGTAGGCCCAGTGCTGTAACCTGATTATTATTATTATTATATGATTGATTCCCTTCATCCACATTCGTAACTAAAAGTTCATAACTAGCTACGAAAAAAGAAATTTTCTTCGTTGTTTTACAACCTAGTTATTAAACAGGATATTTTTTTCCATTTTTATTATTTTCCAAAACCAGCTACGAAAAAAAAAAGTCTGTGTTCTTATCCAGTTATTAAAAATGATTGCATAATTTTTCTTTTATAACTTTAATTTTAAATAAAAAAGACCCCTTGACAGTCAGTCATCAACACTAATGTTGACTGTACTATCGGTACATTTATATATTTATATCTCTTTCTTCTTCTTTTTTTTTCAGTCAGCTGTTATTTTATTCGTTTAAATTGTTACAGAACCTTCATTATAAATATAAAAATAAGTACAATTTATATAATCTATATGTATTTTTTTAGTAGTGCCTAGGTCTTTTTTATAAAACTAAAACAATCTCAAAGGGCTTACTAGTACATAGACATTATTAAATATTTCCACTATCTACTTCCTGCCTCCATTATCGGAATCAGATCGGTGGTACTATACTGACTGGTACTTAGCTGGTTATAAATTTCTAGTTATGAATGTCGATGAAGGCAAATTATTTTTCATTACATAACAACATTTACAAAAAATATATATTAATAACTGGTTAGGGGACAGTAAATAAAAGTCTTTGTTCGTAGCTGGTCAGGGTTATGAAAATGGAAGGTTTTTTAATGATGTATGATAACGGAAAAAAGAGTCTTGTTTTATAACTAGGTTATGAAACAACGAAGAAAAAGTTTCTGTTTTCGTAGCTAGTTGTGAACTTTGAGTTATGAATGTGGATGAAGGGGATTGATTTTATCATTGGATAGTAGATAATTATATGATTGATTTTATCATTGCATGTACCTATGCTTACGCTGACAAGACTAGGTTTAGAGAAAAAAAAACTATGTATGTACTCAAATGATCCATTTCCGTATTTCAACTTACATACATACATATACAGGGTTTCGTGTATATGTATTAAAAGGCAGAAAGGAGGTCATTACAGTACCTACTCATCATTGCGAACAACTTTTACTCATAGTAAAAGTTGATCACAATTTTAAGTAAAGTGAACTCCTTTAGCGTAGTAGTACTGATATGCCTAATCGTGTATTTACATTTTTTTATTTAGAACAATAATCGTTGAAAAATTTTGCAGCCTGATTTCAAGTAGGAATGTAGAATGTAACAAAAATGGTACATTTTTTATAAGGTATCAGTGCTCAAAATTAAACAAAACCTGCAATGCAACGCTGTGTTATCGATACGAAAGCAAATAAATTACAACGAGTTAATCCGTACATATAACGTCAGTGCGACGGTCCACAGGGTCCTAATGTAGTAACTACAATTACAATTCAGACAATATTTTAATGTTCATTTGATTTTATGTTTGATTCCGATGCGAGCGAGGACTGTCCGGTATCAGTTGTATTCTGTAGTGTTAGATGCGGGGTATCACATACGTTTGTAACGTTATACCTTTCGTATCGTCTCCTATGTACTTACTTTTCTTTGTAAATTACACGACGTGTAGCGCAAATCGAATATTCTCAGTGAGTTTGGTTGTATTCATTAATATTTCGAGCGTAGTAGCGCGTCGAACTAGACCTTGTAATGCAACAAATCGGGACTTTTTGATGGAATGTTTTTGTGTAAAACTTTTGCTGGGTTATAATGTAAAAAATAAATTGAAGGTGCAATGTTATTGTAATGTATTTATAGTGTGTGTGAGCGAGGCGACGGCCGGGCGGAGGCCTAGGGCTGCGCTCGCAGGAGAAACGCGATACGCTTGGTAGCGCCACTAGATGGCGTGGTGCATGATTGGTATTCTTTTGTGTTGGAAGACTGAGGTTGATTATTCCAGTTTCGACGATTGAGCGAGTTATTTGTTAATGATTATAAAGTCATATATATAGTTAGGTTATATTTTTTAATAAATATAATATTGAGATATGTCATATATTTCTGTCTTTGATTTTAAATAATAATAATAAATATTGGTGTACATTTTTCACACAGCGCCATCTAGCCCCAAACTTAGCAAAGGTTGTAGTATGGAAACCAGCACCCTATTCAGAATGGCGTCGGAAACTTCCGATTCTAATTTCGCTTCCTTCGTCTTTGTCATCCTGAATGTAGATGAGTGGGACGGATAGTGTGAATCCGAACGGAAACCTTTCCGATGGAATTGTGAATAGGGGTGTAGATAGCTGATAGAATACTTATAGAAGACTTAATAGAGAAGAATATTCGGCATTTGCCGTGATTTCGTGGTATCCCTAGGGATTTCACGAAATCCCTAGTATCCTCATTTCCCTGCGACATGACACATACATAATAAATGATACAACACTGCGTAGGATTGACTAGTTTATTTAATAACAAACCATGTTAAAATTACGTCGTTATGGTATTTACAACTTGGTTTGTCAGATAGGCAGGCACACTTCTATATTATACTAAAAAAATATTTATTATAATATTATATTATACTGATACAAAACAACTTCACGCTAACAAGCTAACATAGTCTTAAAAGATACGTAATATACACATAACTTATGTACTACAACTTATTTATATTTACAATGAAAAGTTATCAAGTCTAGCTACAAAGCTTATTATATTTATTACACTGGGAGCTTACGACAATTTTATAAGCATTTAATTTGTCTTATTTATTGAAATTTTCGCTCTCTACTAGATGGAGTAAAAGTCAAAGTATGATTGAAATAAGTGCTTACACGAGCTATTAGCCGTGCACGGGACGCGCTACAGCCACAAAACCGTCCGAAATCCGAGTTGCGGACTCTGGGTTTCTTTATTTGGATTGATTTTATTGTTTACTAGCGACCCACCTCGGCGTCGCACGAGTGCAATTTAGATATTAATTAGGATGTACTAAACATGATGGTGAAAACCGTTTCAAAATCCGTTTTTATTAGGAGTTAGCGGATAAACAGACTGACAGACGCGGAGGGCGACTTTTATACTATATGTATTGATATTTACGAAATGTAACAATACATAATATATGGAGCAATACATAATGTTTAGAGCAATACAGACATTATTTCAAAGAATTTAACTTGGTAACTTCACTATTTTCAGCTACTTGCCAGGCAATAATTGTTTGTATTTTCCCGTGTAAGTGCGTTTTAGGAGATTGCAGTACTGTAGGCTCCCAGGTGCACATATACATACATAGATATAGGTACACTGTTTTCCTATTTCTGAATTCTGATTTTACTCCTTTATAAAGTTGTCAATAGGGAAGTCTTTGAAGGAAGTGGTCCAGATGTCGGTGAAGGCAGTGGAGACGAGGTCGTTGATGAGGGGTCGGATCACGGCGAAGCCCGGCTTCCAGGTCGCGTTGATCAGCCGGTCCAGCATGCGCTCTACACAGGGATTATAACAGTTTAGATAGACGTTAAGGCTACTACACACTACGCTGCAGGTATGGACCGCCGGCTTTGCCACCGGTATCAATATAGGGTTTGCATAAAAATATTTACTCTGTAACTGAACACAGCCCACTACTTATACTACTTTGCTTTAACTAGGGCGGAAATGAAGCTGAACTGTTGAAGAGGTACACAGGAAACATTTTTAATTAACTTTTATGGTTTCTAAGATTGTTATTTAATTTTAAACTCCTCTTAAAAATTAGGTTATATAAGTACGAGTATTTAAACCCATACTAGTCTAGCCATATAACAGTTCCGGTATATTCTTGACCTTTTATCTGGTTTTTATGTCGCATTTTGTCTAGCTGTCTATCATATCGAGATCTTAAGTTTTTCAGCATAGGTATTTACAACTTAATCGGAAAGGTTTCCGTTTGGATCCACATTATCCGTCCCAGTCATCTGCATTCAGGTTGACAGAGATGGGACATGTGAATCCGAATGAAAACCTTTCCGATTGAGTTGTGAATACGTCTGCAGATTGTTTTTGGTTCCAGCAAGGGTATTCACAACTTAATCGGAAAGGTTTCCGTTCGGATTCACTTTATCCGTCCCAGTCATCTACACTCAGGATGACAGAAACGGATATTACAGATCCGAACGGAAAGCTTTCCGATTGACTTGTGTATAGGGGTGCATATCAGGCAATACAAGGTCAAGAGAAACAGGACGTTACCTTTTTGTTTTATTTATACGGGAATACTCACGTTTAATTAAATCGGATACTCCGACTATAGTTTCGATCACATCCGGTGACCACGCACCACACGCACGCGCGTCGGGCTCTGTTTTCACTCTTTGAAAAAGGTCACCGGATGTGATCGAAACTATAGTCGGAGTATCCGATTTAATTAAACGTGAGTATTCCCGTATAAATAAAACAAAAATGTGTCAAATCCACGTCAGTTTTCATAATAAAATAGGACGTTACCTATCCCCTTACCGAGTATTCCGGAGCCTCGCAGAAGGTTCCCGACGTGTATCTCCATGTCGCCGATGTGGTCGACCTCCACGTTGACTTGCACGCGGCCCTCGTCCCGCTTGATGCGCGTCGTCTGCGAGTAGTCGCGCAGGGTCAGGTTCCACCGCCCCGACCGGAGAACGCCTAGCCCAAACGCGTCCCCCTGAAATAACGAGCAGGTACTTTTCAAACGACCTTGGTACAGGACGATTCAAAGTTAATGGCGGGTGTGAACTTAGGCGCGAGACGCTGCGCAGTAGCAAAAATTAACTGTGCGGTGTGCGTACAATCGTAAAGTCTCGCTTGCAGCGCACTTCACAGCCGCCATTAAGTTTGAATCATTCTCTATGTTATCATCAGCGATAATATTCAGTATTGTAATGGTAGAGCTCTACTGCAGAGTCTGCCTGTGGAAGTACCACACCTTTGCCAGATATACAACCACCAAGCAGTAGTGTGCAAGCATTACTGTGTTTCGGTTTGAAGAGCAGTGTTACCAGTGAAATTACTGGGCATAAAGAGATTTCACATCTAATAGGGGTGACGAGCGCAGTGCAGTGCGGCGCAGGATTGTGTTCGCAAGTTCACAATTCTGGCACTGCTACTGTTATGGGCAGGCGTGACGCATACCACCAGGCTAGCGTCTAGCTCGATTGGTCAAAAAAAAAACAGCATGACTTTTCTCTAGTAAATTTCTGTCTTTTCTGAATCTGATCCGTTACATGCGTTTTTTTTTATCATAGTTTATTTGAATTTGGAAATGGTGCATATTGCTGTTGCGTCTACGATCTTAATGGTGGATCTTTCTGGAAGGTGCCGCGGGTTCTTTGATTGATGGTTCGTTTTACTAATAAAATTGTAGAGACAAATTTATAAAATGCTTTCATTAAATGACAGCTTTAGGTAGGTTACCTTAAATTCATAACTCCCTTCGAGCCACTTCTCCGGGAAATACTGCGAGTATATGATTCGCTGATTGTCCCAGTCGGTCCTGAAAGTATCAAAATGCAATTGATTGGTTTTCAAACATTGTTAACCAAAAATTCCTATAATACAGGCAGTCTCAAATAACTTAAGCATGTGTCTGTTTCACATAATGAAATGTACCTATATTTAGTTAGGTAGGTACTGACTTGTATTTAGTAACAGTGCTCTGCATCCAGCCGCGCTCGAACACGTCTCCGAGAGTGAGAGTGTACCCGACGCCGTTGATTGCCCGCGCCTGCTTCACTTCCTTCGCGAAGTGTGGGTCGAACGGCGCTACACCCATCTCGGGGATGCCTGGAAGCGTACAAATAATCATAATCATTACTGACGACGGATGGGTTTTATGAGGTCTAGACCACCTCGTTAGTCAATGGCATAGACTGTATACAAGGTGTCTCAGAAAGGTCCAATAATTCCGAAGGGTGTGTATGTACTCATCATTATGGACAACTTTTACTATAGGACCAACCTTGAAATCACGAAAAAAAACCAGCAGTTTTTCCATATATAACGTTCATTGATCTTGGACAAAATGTATGAAACAGCAGATTTTTTTCGCGATTTCTAGTTTGGCTCCGTAGTAAAAGTTGTTCATAATGATGAGTACACATTATTACATAGTTCCCTTTAAAATTGCTGGACCTTTCTGAGACATCTTGTTTAGACTCGGCTATCGCATTGCAGAGCTGCTTGCCACCTCCAATGACGTAAGCCCGAAGGCTGATATGTTGTTGTAATAGTTGATTACTCACCTAGGGAGCAAAAGTAAAGAATGTCTCATGTTTGTCACCCTCGTCTTCGCCTCGGGAGACAATATGAGATCTAAGGCTTCTTTACTTGCTCCCGTGGTGTGTACCTATATACGATTTTACGTGCCGCTGCGGGGAGGAAGTGGTTCCTTTCGCTCCGCGTAGTGGGTCGCTAAGGTATATAGCCACTTTAGCCCCGCAGGCACGTAATTTATAATTACCTAATAGGTTCTAATTCCCGCTTACAGTTGTTCCTACTTAGGCGTGTAGTCATGGGGTAGAACTATAGTTTACCGTTATACGGGACGTTCGCATATAGGTAAAGGTCCTTTTTATTTGGACCCCACACATTCCCATTGGTTGCTATGCCTGTGGGCCATATAAGAAAGCCAGAGGTCAAAGCTTCCGCGACGCATAAGCGTGGCCTCGATAGCTTGCTTATGCCTAGAATGTTCATATTCATTATGTTTTTATTTGAAGGAGCAGTCCAGTGATTTCGTTGTAGCCCAGTGAATTAGATAATTGATCGTTCTAGTAAAATACGCTACATAGTATCTAGATAACATCATTTTCCTACATTTATGAGTTATGAGCCGAAAAAATTGCATGATCATGTTTAATTTTATACATTTGCAGCTGCAAGCTAAGATGTTATCAACTCACTGGCTGCAAGATCTTTTGTTGTACTACGTTTGAAAATTTACAAACGCTGTTTTTTATTGCTTCATTTATCGCAAGATCCCTGAAATGTTGTATGGAAAAGCTGTTTTTTTTCGTGAATTTCCAAAAGCTCTGGTACAAAAGTTGTTCGTGGTACAATCTTGTATACAACATCCTCACAACCGATCCCTAGCCAATTGAATAACATCTTGTATAGTATAGCGTAACAACTAAGTCACGCGGAAATTTTAAGAAAAAGGTAAGTAGGTAGGTAGTTAGGTATACGTATCTAAGTACGTATATATATAGGATTTTAAGTTTTAGGTACCTACCTTAGGTATAAAATACTACCAAGTGTAAAGAGAAAATCGGTTACAGATAGGTAGATAGTTGAAATACTTTGATAGTTTGATTTAGGATAGATAAACTTCAACGAACTCATGCTTCCCTCAAGTCACCATCAAGATTTATATACTTAAGGCTGCGCTCACCTATGTTTCAACCACATTTTTTACTGTGATCAGTAATTATTCAAAAGTTGAATGAGATAAGTAGGGCCACATTTAGCGGAGCAAAAATATGGCAGTTACGCAGATTCGTGCGTGTCAAGATTCGATTGTCGATTTTTTTTACCAATTTTTAATTTATTACAAGAATATTTTTTTCAAAACTAAGAGCAACAAATCGCGACAAACTATATTATTTACAAGTGAGTAAATTTTCGTGCTAAATTTGTATAAATTGAATGATTAAAACTGTTGTAATTTTTAAAAATAGAGGTGTTTTGTAATTTTTTTCTTCTAATTTTTTTTTAGAATAGATACAAAAATAATTTTTGAGAAAACAAACTCATAAAAACCGTCAAACAACTGCTATGACTGCACGTGATTTTTTTTAACAGGCCCCTTAGGTGTTGAATTCTTACCAACTTTGAAGAAGGGACGCAGCTTGTTGAATGCCCGTTTCATGCATCCGTCGAACTCTGGAGAAGACTTCTTGCAAGCGGAGAATATTCTTTCTGAAATTAATACAGGCATACTCATTGAAGTCACTTGTGGCAAATTTTGAAGTTGGGTACCTACTGAATTAATTATAATAATCTGTTTATTTGGATCAATAACATAAAGAATCACAAGCAATGAAGATTGATGACACCTGCAGAACTATAAAACTGTGTCGTTATAGATGTCAAATGTAATTATAGGCTCTAGATTTGCAAAGACTTTTCTATTTTAGTGTATTAGCCAAAAAAAAATCTATAAGGAACAGAAGCACAACTTTTCTAAAACTGTTTCTAAGGGAAAATTGTATCTCTGGGGAATAAATCGTATAATTCATGAACATAGTCAGATTTCCAACAAAACGCCCTTTTTGTTACGATTTTATTAGGTATGTCATTGCCCTATAATATCATTTATTATTATTGCCCCATTATATTTTACTAGTTTTTTTTTAGAAGTTTTACTTCCGTCGCATAGTATACCGACATCACGATAGGTACTGCTTGTACCTATCGTGATAAGTGATAAGGTAGATAAGATACATCATGAAATTAAATAGTATATGTAATTATAATACGAAATCAAACGCTGCAGTGCGTTGCCTATTTAGTAGAAATAGGATCCGTCGTCTAAACTTATATTTCCTACTCTTTCATTGTAGGCCGCAATACATCTAGGCCGTAAGTATCCTAGGCTTACATGTGTAGAAAGCTATCCTTTGACTGATTCAAACTTAATGGCGGCTGTGAAGTGCACTGCAATAAAAAATAATAATAAAGAGATAATAAATAAAGAGTAAAGAAAAATAAAGAGAAAGAAAAGAGTTAATCTATCTTTCTATCTATCAAGCGAGACTTTGCGATTGTACGCACACCGCACGCCTCATTTTTGCTATTGCGCAGCGTCTCGCGCCTAAGTTCACAGCCGCCATTATGTTTGAATCAGCCTAACACAGAACTCATTTCGCAATTGTTTCCGGTAATTTAAAGCTAATCCCTTAAATTATAAAATTTTAATTAATAATTTAATTAACAAATTAATTAAATTAATTAATAAATTTAAAATTATATTTTTTTCTATAAAAATAGATAAAAAAATAAAATATTAAATAAATAAATAATGAAATATAAATAATAATTAAATAATTAAAATAAATTTTAATATTTAATATATAAATATACATACATATATATGTACATTGGTGTACATGTGTGTATTGTACATTGGTTTACAAGACCAATGTTTTTTTAAACTATAAAAACTAATGATAATTAAATATAAATATATATAGATATATATATTTTTAAATATCTATTAATATAATTAAAATATGATATAATATAAAAAAAAAATATATTATTATTAATATAATATATATATTTTTTTATATTATATATATATATATATTATACATATATATATTATATTAATAATATATAATAAAAAAGAATAATAATAATATATATATATATATATACTATTAAAATACAAATTCAATTTTTTAATAAAATTAACCCGTAAGATCTCTGTTTCCGGTGAATACTTCTGGCTCACTCGACACCCAAGTCCCGAGCGTTTGTTAATTCAATATATATTATCATTATTATTTTTTATTATATATTATTAATATAATATATATATATAATATAAAAAAAAATATATATATATATATATACTATTAAAATACAAATTCAATTTTTTAATAAAATTAACCCGTAAGATCTCTGTTTCCGGTGAATACTTCTGGCTCACTCGACACCCAAGTCCCGAGCGTTTGTTAATTCAAGAGTTCAACACGCAAATGTATGAAACATTGCAAATATTTCAATACAATCATATTCAAGTGCATTCTGTTTAGATTGAGAGCTAAGCTATTATATTATGTTATGTAATTGATTACAAGCGTTTGAAAGTAGATAGAAGTGAACTGCAGCGGTCGAGGTTACATTAATTGGACTGAAGTTGATCAATTTGAGTTGGTAGAGTCGGTAGAGTTGGGGCTAAAAAAATTGCTCGGGATGATTTAAAGTGGTGAATTTTGGGAGCGGCCCAAATCTCTTCCGTATGCGGACGAAGTCGCGGGCGACCTCTAGTACGATATAATAGATACGCATTGAAAAAAAAAATTACCGTCTTCACTTCGAATACCTGGATGTCATCTTCATATTTTCTAGTAATTTTGATTTATAAACCCCGATTTCGATAAAATTTATAAGGGACCACCTCTGAAGTATCTACCAAACAAAAGAATCATCAAAATCAGTTCATAATTGGCGGAGTAATCGCGCAACATACATACAAAAAAAAAGCATACAGTCGAATTGAGAACTACCTTTTTTGGAGTCGGTTGAAAAAGGAGGAGGTTCTATGTTCGACTGTAGGTCGTAGGATGGGTAGGATAGGACTGTAGGGTGTAGGTACAGGTAGGTATGTTTTTTTATGTATGTCCACCGATTTCTCCGTCAATTCTGGAAATGAAACTGGATTTTGAAAATTTTATTTTTGTTTGAAAGGGTATATTATATACTCTCGAGGGGATCCCGTATTAGGAGAGAGAGAGAGAGAGAGCTACTCGTAAATGCTCCAAGATTAAACGAAACTGGTAAGTATCTATTAAATATTTATCTATTTCGAGTTTGTGGATAGTGATACCTATATCACAGAATAAATAATAGTACCTATGTGGCAGTATTTGTGAACAAAATCGTGAAGTACCTATTTGACCAACTGCATCATGAAATGCACTCTTGACTTGAAAAAAGCCAAGCTTGTCCAATATTCTGATGTTTACCTCCAAGCTTGCAACCTTGGCGCTTGCGTCATTATGTGGTGTAGTAGCTATTCGTTGATGGATGAGCAGAGTATGGTAACACAAGTTACCCAATGTTCACATTCAGAATTATTGCACAACAGCCATTATCACGAGTAGGGATCAAAGTGAATCTTTTGTCTTGACCCTTTTATGTGGGATTCCAATGGTTATATGAAGACATTGGCATGCATACTTTGTAGCTACCTGTATAACCGTATAATGGAGCGTTCTAGGTATTCCCTATATCATGGTGAACTACTGAATAACCCATAAAGTTTCACCGCGCTTTTAAAATGACATTTTTTTAGAGCTCTCCTAAATAAATACAGGGTGTTAGTGTGAACACCGTTATCCTTCTAGGATATCATTGTACTCATCATTATGAACAACTTTTACTATGGGGCCAACCCTGAAATCACGAAAAAAAAAACAGCTGTTCCATACATTTTGTCCAAGATCGATGAACCTTTTTGTATGGAACAGCTGTTTTTTTTTTCGTGATTTCAGGGTTGGCCCCATAGTAAAAGTTGTTCATAATGATGAGTACAATGATATCCTAGAAGGATAACGGTGTTCAAACTAACACCCGGTATAAGTAGGTAAGAAATCCTCTGGCCGACTACAGGGTTGCTAGTATTTAGAAGGAAAGACATAATCGCCTTTGCAATCGCTTGCAAGTTATGAGAATGCAACAACTACAGAAATATGCAAATATCAACAATCTTGCTAGATTTCTGTGCGTTCACTCGGCAGGCAGTTATAGATCCTCAGTGGTTGTTCGCCTTGATAGAAAATATAAGATTGCACAAACATTGCAATGGTGTATTATTACAAAATGTCGGTTAGTCGGTTACGAAATCCTATAGGCACCAATGTGTGGTATTCTCGGGGTTACACCTGGCTATCTGGCATTAGGAGCGGAAATAATACAAATGATAAAGCTATTCTGAAAAAGCACTGAATTTTGGGCTCCGTATCAGAAGGACTATCAGGGTAAATGACGATGTTTGTAAAACGTCAGCTTGCTAAAACGTCTACGTAAAGGACTAGTTGCATGAACCAATCTTGGAGGAAGGATTTATCTGTTTAAATTTCTCCAGAAACAACAGCTTGGCTAATCTGTTTTAACATTTTTTTTATATGTTATAGGCTTGCGTTTGACTGCCATCTCGTCTGATGATAAACGAAGATGCAGTTTACGATGGAGCACGCTTGCCTAGAAGAAACCGATTCACTCGCGACTTGAAGACACCCAGGTTATAATTATCGGGAAACACCCAGTCGGGCACAGATTTTGTCCCAGAACAGTTTTGTCTTAATTCCGGGGCTAGTTACTACCGATTAATAATTTCTAATATTATCGGAGAATAATATCCGAAACCAAGATTTATGGTGTAATTATAAGTATTGTAAGAGCAAGCAAATTCCGTTGGAAGAAAATAAAGCTTACCTGTAATATACATAGGTACCTACTTATTTATTTAGTGGACGTCTCCGGACTGATGATGATGATGAAAGGATTGTTTTACACAATCTTGGTTGTTGTTTATTACAGTTCTAAGCTGACATGAGATGGTGCATGCGTTTGCGCCGAAATTACGGGAGCTCGTTTCACAACCTAACGGTTAATATCCCGTAAATAATCATATCAACTCACCAATTTCAGAAGCTTCGTTTTCAGTTTTAGATAGCTGCAAAATGCACAACACCACCAAACTTATTGTGTACTTTAATGACCGCATTTTGTCATTCACTTTATTGCACCAAAGGTGTTTGTCTCGATATTTGAACCGTAAATTGAAAAAAGCAGTCAGTACATTTGTTACCTAACTTTTTTCTAAAAATTCTAACCAGTTTAATTCAGATGTAATATTTTTGTTTTGAAAGAAGTTTGTATATCAAGCGTGCACTTTTGTATGGTCAAGCGTGGTCTGGCAAGGTCTGCGAAAGCGTTAGCCCCTCTGAGGTAGATGTTGCGACAGTCTGAGCTGAGTGTTGTCATTCCGATGAAGGAGTCTGTCGGTTATAGAACTAGGATTAGGCCGGGTAGAGGTCGCCTTATGCAATATTATATGATATTTGATGTGGATATTAGATTTTATATTGTCAATATTGTCTTAACTAAGGGTTCAATAAAAATATTAAGGAAACAACTCTACTTAAAGAATTTAATACTATTTTTACTCTACCTACTTGGTAGCGCCGTTACGTGAACTTTGGGCGTATTCCTAGTTAACTTTTTCTCTATTTTATACATTGAAGAAGGAATTATTTTATCACATCACAAGCTCGGAAAGATACTGTTTACCATTCGAAATCTTAGTGCAAAAGTGCATTTTGTTCGCTAGCGTGGTAAGAGTTTTAAAAATATCAACGTTTATATTCAATAATTCTCTATACCGCCAGTCTACTGAAAATGCATAAGTACTATTTCAATACTTATTTCATGATAGTGCGCCAACATCAATTTTAGAATAACGCGCTGGTCAGCACGCAATTTTTTCACGTAATTTTTTTCAAGTCTGCTTGAAAAAAACCTAGCATTTTCCTCGTTGTACTGAGGTGAAAATTTGTGTCGCTCGGCAGCAAAGTTATTCTGCGTCACGTACTTTTGAAACCTTCGCTACGCTCAGGATTCTATATCCTAGAATGGGTTGTTCCTTACTGATTCTCGGTAAAGAATCCTTGCTCAGGTTTCAATACAAGTAAGTACTCGCGCCAAAAAACAACTTGCAGTCTTGCATAATAAATAACTATTTTATGTGATTATTTGTTTATATTGTTTTATCTAAGGTTTCATCTTTTGAGATCGCTTTTAGCGATAAGGACATCTATTGTTACTAGTTCTAAGTTCATTTTTCGGTTATGATCACCATGTAATTATTTCTTTTGGTGTGTACAATAAAGAGTTTATGTAAAGTTGATTACTTACATATTCACCTACTACATTGATGACACCAGGCACCATGCTGTTGCCATATAGCGATGCTGTAAGAGTTATGCAAGCTGACAGTGATGCAATGATTTCCTTGGTGCTGAGCTGAGTGGTGAGCTTTTGTGTGTAGGTATAGGTGTACGTGTAGGTACCTCGGTAGGCACATTTATTGTTATGACAACTTCAACCATCTGCTATGGTTACTTAAAACGAATTTTGTATGACGCCTGATGTAAAAGTCTGTTGGCAATCTATATTTCGCGTTGAAATCTGATAGGCGCTTAGCAATATACCTATTTTCAATTTGTTTGCCAGAGTAGACAAGGCAAAAAGTAAGTAAGTTAGTATAGGCTGAGTGGCCATCCCTAGTGTCAGAGTTAATGTGCCGCCCGTATGCCTGTAACACGACTTTTTCTATAACAAAAAACTTCATTGTTGTTATAGAAAAAGTGTCATCCGACCAAGGTTAGGAATTATTATTTTGAGATATTATTCCAAACAACCGCCATGGCCGCCTGCCAAGCGTGGGGATTATGGAAATTCCTTCCTATTATGGGGGAGGCCTTCGTCCAGCAGTGGACGTCTTCTGGCTGTTGTTGATGATGATGATTTCAAATAAAACTCGGTCGGGATATGAGCGTGATAATGTGGCATTTACACTGAAACTCATAAATGGTAAAAATCGCTACTACTACAATATTACTTTACACATGAAACACGTGCTCGGCTAATGTGGCAATACTCGCACTATGAAAATGTATGGCGCGAAGAAGCAGCGCCATACATATTCAGTCATCGGCCGCGCGCGTCTGTCGCAGCCCTCGGAAAGGAAACGACGCCATACATTTTCAGTCGTCGGCCGCGCGCGTCTGTCGCAGCCCTCGGAAAGGAAGCGACGCCATACATTTTCAGTCGTCGGCCGCGCGCGTCTGTCGCGGCCCTCGGAAAGGAAACGACGCCATACATTTTCAGTCGTCGGCCGCGTGCGTCTGTCGCAGCCCTCGGAAAGGAAGCGACGCCATACATTTACAGTCGTCGGCTGCGCGCGTCTGTCGCGGCCCTCGGAAAGGAAACGACGCCATACATTTTCAGTCGTCGGCCGCGCGCGTCTGTCGCAGCCCTCGGAAAGGAAGCGACGCCATACATTTTCAGGCATCGGCCGCACGCGTCTGTCGCGGCCCTCGGAAAGGAAGCGACGCCAAACATTTTCAGTCGTCGGCCGCGCGCGTCTGTCGCGGCCCTCGGAAAGGAAGCGGCGCCAAACATTTTCAGTCGTCGGCCGCACGCGTCTATCGCGGTCCTCGGAAAGGAAGCGACGCCATACATTTTCAGGCATCAGCCGCGCGCGTCTGTCGCGGCCCTCGGAAAGGAAGCGACGCCAAACATTTTCAGTCGTCGGCCGCACGCGTCTGTCGCGGCCCTCGGAAAGGAAGCAGCGCCATACATTTTCAGTCGCCGGCCGCGCGCGTCTGTCGCGGCCCTCGGAAAGGAAGCGGCGCCATACATTTTCAGTCATCGGCCGCACGCGTCTGTCGCGGCCCTCGGACAGGAAGCAGCGCCATACATTTTTTGTCATCGGCCGCGCGCGTCTGTCGCGGCCCTCGGGAAAGGAAGGGCGCCATACATTTTCAGTCGTCGGCCGCACGCGTCTGTCGCGACCCTCGGAAAGGAAGGGACGCCATACATTTTCAGTCGTCGGCCGCGCGCGTCTGTGGCGGCCCTCGGAAAGGAAGCAGCGCCATACATTTTCAGTTATCGGCCGCGCGTGTCTTTCGCGGCCATCGGAAAGGAAGGGACGCCATACATTTTCATAGTGCGAGTATTGCCGCATCGGTCACGCGCGTAAGCCGCGCGCGACTGCGATCGACCGCAGTGCACGACAATGTAATCTAAAAAACAAATGCTGACCGCATTGCTCTGGTTTGCAAGACTTTCTGCGATACTTATAGGCCAGCATTTTGGTCAAGCACGCGTAGTATTCTTTAACGTCCCGGACAAGTCCTCTAACCTGTACGGTCTACTAAGTGTCTCTACTCTATACCCAAACATAAACAGAATCTCTATCAAAGCTCTAATATTTATCAGTATAAGCTGCACTACCCACTTTTTTGAAAACTATAGAGGCATATATGGTAGAAGTAGATGATATACCCCTGGCCCTCATCGTGCAACAGAGCGATAATTTTGGTATTCCAAGGACATGACACCAGAGGAGGTGGCATGGCAGGCTTTTTTTTTAAATTAAATACTTAATTTATTTCATAAGTACATTGGTACATTAGCCAGTGGGTTACAGGCATCAAGAAGATACGATGTGCCTGAAAATTGACCCAGTCATCTGCGCAAAATTGTCATTGCATCGATTTATCTTCAGGACAGTCTCCCTGGCACAAGACGTTGGCACCACCGCAGAAGCTTTGCATGAAAATATTATGGAGAAAAGTTGAGTCTGAATTCTTACTTTCTTATGGTTTTTTTTATACAATCAATTGACGTGACGAGTAAGACGTGCGCCTGGTGGAAAGCGTCACGCCTGCCACTAACAGTAGCAGTGCTAGAATTGGGAACTTGCGAACACAATCCTGCGCCGCACTGCACTGCGCACATCACCCTGAGATATTAGATGTTGTGTCTTCATATCCAACAATTTCTCTGGTAACATTGCCCTTCAAACTGGAACACAGTAATCTTGCACACTACTGTTTGGCGGTTGAATAACTGGAAAAGGTGTGGTACTTTCCCAGGTGGACTCTGCAGTATAGAGTCCTACCACAACAAACTAAAAAGTATTATATTACCTTGGTTTCCTTGTAGTTTAATGAGCGTTTGCAATTTTTACTGCAAGAGCCTGCTAAGGCCTGCAAGGCAAGATACGATATAAACAAAATAAAACCACAATAACTTAAATTTTACCTATTTAATCTTAATCACTTAGTATTATTGTCATTTCACAATCTACTAATATTCTATTTAATTTACTGATCTTAAACTAAAGTCACACTTAAATGTTTGTATAAATTACTTATCTACCTATATACCTATGTTATTTTTCTGTAATATCACTGGGTATTATTTTTCACAGGTGTTATAAAAGAGTTAAAAATTTAAATGTGTGATGATGAAATTGATGATCAAAGATTGTGGAACGTGAATCTTCCCAACCTTGATTTCTATGTCCAAATAATATTGCTATTGTTTTTTTTGCAACGCACTTACTAAAGTAATCTGATAGGACTAAAATAATGTGCGTCTCACTTCATTTAATCCAATACGCATGAAAAAGATATCAACAGTTTTAGTACTGTAGAATAAAGTTTAGTTTAGAAATGTTCAAGAGAATTGACACCATTGTAAATGATAAGCTTTATAGGTGACATTTAATTCATTAGCATTATCTAAGGGGGTGAGTTGATCACCATAATTAAAAATTTGTACTATGAAACAAACCCAGACGACGCAAAAAAAAATCGTCTCTTCATTTTTTTCCCACAATTTCCGCTTTGATCCCATAGTAAAAGTTGTTCATTACGATGAGTTTAATGACCTCCTAAGAAAATGCCAATGAGTTCAATGTCACCCTGTATAATATGCTTGTACAGGACGAGATCTTGATGTATGTGTAGATAGATGATAAAATAAGCTGAGTCACGCAGCATGTCCCGGGAGAAGGCTATGTCCAGCAGTGGACTATGATAGGCTGATTATGATGATAATGTTGATGAGTTTATTGATTATAATTGTAATGAAAATGATAAATGATAAGATTATTCCAGGAATTATGCCTAAATCATGATTTAGTTTAAGAAAGGGATCCGAGATAGGTCTCTCATGACTTTGCCAACTTTTATTTATTGAAAATGTAAGTAGCAACTTAGTGTGTCAAGTATGAATACGAATCTGAACATCTATCGTAATTTGTGTTCTTGATTATATGAATATGATTGTTGATGAAGGTTCTTATTGATAGCGATCATAAAAAATGAGATGAAGTGAGATGGTGATTTTTCATGAAGTTGATCGATGTAAGACATGATTTAATGATGATGAACACTTAAGATGAAGAAATTGATGATGTGGACAAATTGAGTACAATGAATGATGAAGTATTACGGATTTTTCTAGAAGTCGAAGTTCCTAATTTAACCTAACTGATTCTTGGTATTGCTCACCAAGAAGTTACATCTAAAACTTAGATAGCTCTCGAGTTAGTCAACGATCCAGTCGTCGTAAGGCACATGGTCGAGTATGTGTTCCAGAAAGCGGGACATCTTGCTGGCGAGGTCGCGTTTCAGCTGCGGCTTCATCTCCTTCAACAGATCCTGGGCGTTCGTGTTGATGAACAGGTTCAGGGCCGCTTCTAAGGAGCAGAAGATGTGAGAATTGATCAGCGATAGTCTTGAAATCCATTCTTTATCGAATGAAGTTTGCGTTAAAATTCTTAGCTGCCTAGGGCAGTTTAAATGTGTTAATTCAAACGAGAACGAGTTTGATGGAAATGAAAATATTGATTTTATGTGGATATGGACATTGTATTTTTATTAATGTAGCCGCGATCTCATTGGCAAGGCAAACTTTTCTTTAAACGAGCTAAGGTTCAGTGTCCACTTCAACATTTCCCAGTTGCGTGAAAGGTTTGCTAAAACCAAAGCAGGAAAATATTGATTTTATGTGGATATGGACATTGTATTTTTATTAATGTAGCCGCGATCTCATTGGCAAGGCAAACTTTTCTTTAAACGAGCTAAGGTTCAGTGTCCACTTCAACATTTCCTAGTTGCGTGAAAGGTTTGCTAAAACCAAAGCAGGCATCACTGCTCGATAAAGACCTACAAAATCGTAAACATGTGAAACTTACGCAGCACCGCGTTGCTATTTTGCAGGTTTTCGACTCCCATCTGAATGTCCTTGACAGTAAAGTCGAGCTTCAGCTGCTGTAGCTTGAGGTAGGTGCGGCCGCCGCGCGTGTATGGTGCTCCGCGGAAATACACCTTGGCTTTCACTCCGTCTGGAAAGATGGGGTTATTATAGGACTTGTCACCCCCACTTAACATTTTCTGCTTTGTCTGAATTTAGATATATGTGCAAATGACTGTCTCATTTGCCACGTAGGTATCTAAAATAAGTCCAAATAACCGCAAAAAGTATGTTAAAATATAAAACAATGGATGGAAAATAATGAAAACTTTGGATACGATAAGTACCTACCTATTGGTTAGGCGTCTATGAAACTCGGTTGCATGTGGATCACATGCTCCGTGTTAACTTGACCAGGTGATGAAGATCCTTAAAGCCGACCCAGGTGATGCCTATGAAGATCCTTCTATGAGGGCTTTTGAACTCACCATACTCGCCCCAGTAGTCACCGCCGCCAGAAGCTCTGACCAAGAGAAGAATTCCTTTAGAACGGTAGCGGGCACGAGCGCTGATATGTGGCCCGAACAACGTCAGCTGGAACTGATGCGTCTCCAGGTCTGACCTGGAATATACATCGCAAATTAATAAACCCAATAATCTTGGTGGGCCATTCGTACGATTCATCGTTAGAACAAAGTATATACTACAGATAAAGTGATGACACTATAGTTTCAGTAATTTATCTATCTATACAGACGAGTTTCGTGTAGGTTTTCTATGCTGTATCAATAAGCATATGCATACCTAATCGGTGTTTTTAATAGTTAGGCTTACCCGGCGAATAGGCCATGTCGACTAAGCTGGCCCAATAGGCTAGATGTCTGTTTTTTTTATTGCCCTATTAAAATGTGCCCATAAAAATAACTGATTATTGAAAAAAAATGAAAATCTGATCAAAAATAAGCAACTTATAAGCATTTTAATATCATGCACACAGACAGAGATAACAGACAGAGAGAAGAAACAGCAAATTGTGACGTCACTTCTCTGTACGCCATATAAATTCTATTCTGACAAGTAAGGCGTGACGAAATTTTTTGTTTTGTGGGAAAGGGACAGAGTTGTCTCTAACAAAAACTTTAAACGCCCATATATCAGAACATTATTAACCGATTTAAATTATTTTTTCAGTAAATATATTATATTTACTTAAATTCTTCATCAAAGCTATTGGTTTCAACGATATAAACATCAGTCATCTAGCCTATTGCGGGTTGGCGACTACAGTGGTTTTACATACGCCATTGAATTTCTTCTCCGGACGTCTGCAGGTTTTTCCTCACGATGTTTTCCTTCACCGAAAAGCCATACATAAAAAACCATACATAAAACATTGGCAGCAATTGGGGCTCTATACTCGTAAACATATGCACAAATTTCGATGCAAAAAAAGAAATGCAATGGAAAAGTATGGTATGATGGATATACGTTATTTGTAGGAGTGTATTATTCGTAAGTATATAAATATCAAAGTAGGTGCGTGCACTCGCATATCATGTCGAAAGAAAGTTGGTCTTTAAAGCAGTTCCACATTCGAGCGACTGAGGACGGTATTGAAAGCATTAAGTAGGTATTGTTTTAGTTTGTCGAGAGAAAGTCTCTTGGGCAAACAATGTTTTGCGGTGTGCAGTAAAAATTATTGAGCTGGCGTAGGTCAGCAGTTCTGTTATTTTTTTCTATCCACATTGATACTAAGAGGTATTTATATTTTTCTCCTTCAACAACTATAACAATATTGATGCGATTTTTTATCTGAGAGCATAATTCGTGGCGGTGCGGTGGTTCTAGGCTCAACGCTCGGAGCCAAAATGGCTAACACTGGCAAGCGGCTCAAAATCATAAGTTACTCTTCCTTTTCTTAATATAATTTATTGTCTTATATAGAAATTGGTGCACTTTGATACATTTAAGAGCCTGGTTGAACTAGATTTACGTCCGTTTTTAAATTATATCCTGAAAATGTTTTGTCTGACGAGTGAAGCTTTTTCTTTCGTAGTCCACGCTAGGATCAACTCTGTCAGTTCAAATGTCAAAGGATTTTTCACTATTTCGTTTCTTATTATGTACCTGCTAGCTACCGCAACCATACGTTAAAAAAAACTAGTAGGTACGAGTAAAAGTTCGAATTCACGGCTTTCCACTGTTCTAAGCTATCAGCTATCAGCTGTTCATATATCGCGAGCTGGCTTGACAAAATAATTACGGTAAATATCCTGTTAATAATCGTTAAAGCATTACGGTTTTTCATTCAACAATCTAGTGCAGCTGTCAGAACTCCGCATGAAACGAGTTGCCATACTTTTCTTAGGATAGAGTTTCGGTTGGATGTGTAGAGTGTAGACGCAGGTTTACACTCTACATATCAACATGCTTTCAACAACTTTTCAACGCACAAGTAAGTATAACCTTCGCAAATTAGCAACGCATACAACGCCACTATTTGCTTACATTGTGAAACAAATGCACTTGATTTATGCGCAAACATACTAGAAACTATCATCCTCTCGTCCCCTTTGTCTCCTGAACCCCGTAAAGTGGTAAAACGATGGTCAGACAATGCATTATAACTTCTCGTGCGTCATCGAACGTGCGCGGAATACGTTAACAAGTGCGGTGAATTCTATTTCCTTCAATTCCTATATTGATAGTCATTAATTTCAACTCATGATATGCCTTTGATATTAATTCATATATAGGCATGGGCGCATAAATAATTCACGTTTAATTTTGATAGCTTCATCATCAGCCAGGAGACGTCCACTGCTGGACGAGTGCTTCCCCAGGGAAAAAAATTAACTGTCATAAATGTAAATTATAAACACCTACAATGAACATTTATGTCAAAGACAGGTAGTTAGTATCATTTATATACAGCAAAATTTATTTACATTTATTTTCAAATTTAGTGTTAAGAAATTACTAATTGACAGGACATATTATTCAATAAATGAGTTTTTAAATGACACATTGTAAATTTAGGTAATTAATAAAATTTAATTAATTATTTTGACAATATATTAAATTTAATTAACAAATGTAAAGCAATATAATGATAAATTATGAATTATTAATGATTATGTACTTACATACTAAATATTTTACATGCCCAATGTTGTACTAGTTTATAGAATATCTCCTTAAAACCCATGTCTCTGCTAATAAATATTTTGAATTTGAATTTGAAATGATGAAAAGACGCAAATCCTTTCTCCAAGCATGTATATGTACTAAAATTTAATATACAATAGGGTCTATAGCACAGATCATATAGCCTGGTCAATAGGTTTATTTTATTTTATTTTATTGTTATTATAATTATTTTTTTGCTTATATGAAAGTTGTTTTATTTTATATCTATTGTGAATTGATTATTCTGTTATATTGACAATAGACGTTACCTTAGGTTAAAAAGTAAATATTATATTTATTTTTTAAACTCCAACTATACGTAACTAATATTAATATTTGTTTCAATGTGTCAATAAATGATTCTGATTCGGTTTCATCTCACCTGACGTTAGTGATGGTCATGTTAGAGGCTCCCATGGCGTGGATGTCTTTGAAGGCAGCTTCGTATCCATCTGGACCGTCACCCAGTTTGATGGACAGCTCGTCGATAATAATGGGCTCCGACTGTAATTTTTTTTGTTTTATTGTTTTACTGCATAGTATATAACTAAATGAGTAAATCGTAAACAGCTTTTAGTCAAAAAATCGGAAAATTAAAAGTTCGAGATACTTCGTCGTGATTGTCCATGTGGGCAGTAGAAGGCTGTCCGTTCCGTACAAGCTTGTTACCACCTATTACATAAAAGTTTTTTTTCTCTGACAGTATCCGCCTATACAAAATTCTAAAAATAACACATTAACTTACCCAAAATTGAACTCTTTTGTCCTATTGTGCACGGATTGTGAAGAAGTAGAGAGATTGATACTGAATCTTAAAAATGAATGTTCGGTAGGAAATGACCAAATTTCGAATAGATTTCTTAAGGATCATCGGGAAATAATTGTACCACCTTTGACACACATTTTTAACTTATGTATTGACCAAGGTGTCTTCCCGGTTGACCTTAAGAAATCAAGGATTATACCGATCTACAAGAACGGCGATAGAGACTGTGTCAGTAATTACAGACCCATTTCTATCCTACCAGCAATTTCCAAAATTTTAGAACGTATTATAAATAATAGGCTAATAGAATATTTAGAATCCAATAATATATTGTCGAACAATCAATTTGGCTTTCGACGTGGAAAGTCCACGAATGATGCGGTTCTCGAATTCACTAATTATGTCTCTACCAATCTCGATAAAGGCAAAAAATGTATCTCTATATTCCTTGATTTAGCTAAAGCCTTTGACACGGTCTCTGTCTCCCTTCTTATCTCCAAACTAGACAATATAGGCATTAGAGGTAACCAACTCATGCTGTTCAAAAGCTATCTCACCGGTAGGTTCCAAAATGTTACATTGGGTTCGTATACTAGTGATGACTTGCCAGTCACTTACGGCGTTCCTCAAGGCAGCATTTTGGGCCCGACCTTGTTTTTGGTTTATATCAATGACCTGTGTCTTTTTCAGCCAACTGATGGTAAGCTCATATCGTACGCCGACGATACCGCATTAATATTTGTTTCAGATACGTGGGAAAAAACCTTTGACGCTGCACAAAAAGGTTTTGATAAAGTCACAAACTGGCTACACAACAATATCTTGTCCCTGAATACTGATAAAACTAAATTCATTCAGTTCTCGATTCGAAATAATCCAGGTATTCCCAGATTTCAGATAAAATCGCATAATGTTAATTGTCACATATCAAATTTAGGCAACTGTTTGTGTAACAGTATTGAAAGAACTATAAAGATTAAATATTTAGGGGTTATAATTGATAACAATTTAAATTTCATGAGCCATATAGAAAGTCTTTGTGGTCGAATTAGAAAAACGATGTATATTTTTAAAAAATTAAGGCATATAGCAGACCAAAAATTAATTATGCAAATATATTTGTGCCTGTGCCAGTCATTATTAACTTATTGCTTATCTTCCTGGGGAGGTGCGCCTGCTACAAATCTGATATTACTAGAGAGATCACAACGAGCTGTATTAAAAGTTGCTACTGGTCGCCCTTTTTTATTCCCCACTTCAATTTTATACAAGTCATGTGACGTACTCACAGTACGCCAGCTTTATATACAGAGTATAATTCTAAAGCAACACTCTCTGGTTGAATATAATGTTCAAAACAAGCTCAAACGCTCTAAACTTGCTTTATGTAGACTACCACAACGAGTCAGAACATCCTTTATTAAAAAATATTTATCTTTCTTAGGACCCTACCTGTACAATATAATTAACAAAAGTCTAAATATTTACAATTTATCCAAAGGCGAGGTCAAAATTAAAACTACAAATTGGCTAAAAGCACTAAACTACGAAGAAACGGAAAACCTTTTAAAAGTTATCGAATGAATTGCTATTTATATATTAAAGCACACGTCCTCTCGTACACACACGCACACACTCTCACACTCACACGCACACACACCCCTCCATACACAAACATACTCCTACACACCAACACACACACTCCCACTCCCACTTCCACACACGCATATAATTTAGTGTTAACTACATTTATTTTTCTTTAGATACTAGTTAATCTATTTTCTCCTGATTTTTATTATTCTACATTCTATATTGTATTTGGCTTCAATATCAAAATCATAACAATCACTGTAATAAAAGCATATAAATAGGATTTAAATAGATAAAAATTAACTATAAACCTATACTGTCATTATAAGACGTCATAAGTCAATAAATCTTTGGATGTGATCATAATAATTGGGGAGCAAGCTGTCTGCCGAAATACAGGTTTAACGCCTAGCTCGGCAGCAGACACTCATATTTACTTTGTATACTAGTTAAATAATGTTAGCCTTAGTAACAACTACTTGAATTTTTAACTATTGTTCTACTGTTAACTGTCCATCTCACATTAAGAAATTACAAAGAAAGGAAACCTATTTAAGTAAATAAAACATGTAATACTAATAACCTGTAATAGGCTAAGCTTAGTCAAATATATATTATTATTATTATTATTGTTCTCGGCCGTTCTCGTTCCAATTTTATTTTTATTTTTTTATCACGTATTGAGACATGATAGTCTAAAGACAATTGAGATAATTTAAAGGAGTTTACCTCTTCAATGCCGAACTCCGGTGCTCCTCCTTTCAAGTAATCGAGAAGCGAGTTGAAGCTTCGTAGCAAGCATGCGTCCACATTGGGGTCTTGTTTCGAACATCGCCCTCCGAAAATTTCTGCAAAAGTAAAAATTGATTTCTTTGATAACATAAATAGAGCTACATTAATCCAGCATACTATAGGCTGGGAAAAGGAAACGGCAGGAAGTTCTGAGTAGCGTGCATTTTCTGCCAATTTTTTATGGCATATTAATTATGGTATGGTATTAGGTATCTACTCTGCAAGTTATGAGTACCTAGTGTATTCGACTATAAGAAAAATAAGATCCTTATAAAGAGTTAGTTCTAATCAGTTAGCATCCTTTTAATATATAAATAAATAGGGCATATTCTGTACATCAAAACAAAAAACTTATACTATGGGGCCAACATTGAAATCGCGAAAAAATTATCAACTGTTCCATACAAAAAGATCATCGGCCTTAGGCAAAATGCTGTTTTTTCCGCGATTTCAATGTTGGCCCCATTGTAAAAGTTGTTTGTTTTGATGTACAGAATATGCCCTTAAAAGGATGCTAACTGATTAGAATTAACCTTGTATAGCATCTATAATACTAGCCTGGCATTTTTTTTATCGATTCTTTATAGTTTAGTTTGGTGTAGTATGTATGTATGTATGTATGTAAGTATGTATTTACGAAAAAAATTATTGTTAATAAGTATTCTATCAGCTATCTGGTTTCCATAACACAAGCTTTGCTTAGTATGGGGCTAGATGGCGCTGTGTGTAATAAATGTCCCCCAATATTTATTTATTTATTTATATTTATTTATTATTTATTTAGTTTTGATTACTATGATTCTAGTTACGTTGTATGCTATTGTGGTTAGAAAATAAGAAAACGTATCAGCTGTTCATTCCTATTTCGTTGACGGCCGATCGGTTTGGTATTAGTATGCATGTCAGCGCTATTAACGGTAAAGCCACATGAATATTTAATGGTAGATATAGTGTCTGGGAACGGACAGTGAAAATAAAACAATGGCTGGACATGGAGAGTATTGGAGAGGTCAAAGCCCATTGTAATGTCAAGGACTTAACAGCACCCGCGCCAGTAAACTCTCTGGGAGTTTACTTTATTTTTAAGTAAAGAATGTTTAAAAAAAAAAACATAAATGAGGTTTGCGTTTGCCCAGTGCTCAAATTCTTCCTGATATTAATCAACGATGTGGTCTTAGATGGAACACGCTCACGAATCCATTTACTTTAGATTTGAAGACCCCATATATTGTACTTTTCGGAACACTAGAAAAGTCTCTACTCCGGCAGAGAGACCCATATCCTCGCTGCACGAATAAAAAAATATTATCTGCTTAGGGACTAGAAGTCCTACCTTGTTAGAGCTAGAGCCTATATTAGTTTAGATGTATATAGTATTATATTATCTTTAGTTTAGATACAGAAATATGTAACTGGGACCTGGGTATGTCCTAAAACTGCATCCAGAACCGCTGGAGGACGGGCAGCAGCATCCTCTTAGTTAACGGTGGTAACATTGTGCGATTCCCAAGTCGCCTGCCAAGCGTGGGGATTATGGCAACCCTATTAGGGGGAGGCCTTCGTCCAGCAATGGACGTCTTCCGGCTGTTGATGTGATGTGTGATCTCTTTTTGAAGTTAATTGCGTAGTAGTGTAGCAGGTGTCACATTGACTTTTTTCTCTGTATACAAAGCACCGTAGGATGTTTTGCTGAGTGCTGGATTCAAGGTGGTGTCAAGGACCGTGGCTTACGGTGACGAAAAATATTAATCATCATTCCATTGTGTGTAACGAAGTTTTATTCACTGGAAAGGGAGAAGCCCTAAACGTGAGAATAATTAATGATTTCCTATAAAGCAGAGGTAATGAATCATTGTGGCTGCATGAGGGAATGTTAAATGTTTTGTAGCCATTTGATATTATATAGGTAGGTATAAATGAACAAATGTATAGAGAATTAACTAAACAAGAGATAATTCAAGCTAAAACTGCGTAATGAGTATCCACGTTTCACAAAATTAAACATGCCTTATAATACAACTACCTAACCTTTTCAAAAATAAATAAATATCCGACTTCAAATTAATACGCGACCACCTCGAGAGCATAGTATTTTTAGCATACATTTTCAAAACCTCCTCCTATTTAGGAGTCGGTTAAAAATGAGATTTCTATGGCAACACACTCACACGAAAGTTTCGATCAATAATAACGCATCTGTATTATGATGTTTGTATCTATTCATTGATCGAAGGTCCCACTTTCTTTCAATGCAAGCATCTTTGTTATTTTTATGGAGGTTTGATATACTTACTTATGAAAATTTTTTACTATGGGATTAATCCAGTAAACGCAAAAAAAATAGCTATACCATGCAAAAAGTTCATTGGCTTCCGACAAAATGTATGGAACAGCTGTTTCTTGCGATTTTAGGCTTGATGCCTTAGTAAAATGAAGTATAATTACCTACCTCTGTAAATATGGCAAGGATGCAAATCAACAGTTTAATAAGTTTATAATGGAAAGCCCCGGAATTTTAGCTGGTCTTCCTAATAATTTGGCTTAGTTTCTTCAACCAACTGATCTTTTTTACATGGTCATGGCAGGATATTTTTCAACCGACTTCAAAAAAGGAGGTTCTCAATTCGACAGTATGTTTTTTTTTCTTGTATGTATGTTACGCGATTACTCCGCCAATTATGGACTGATTTTAATGATTCTTTTTTTGTTTGGTAGATACTTCAGAGGTGGTCCCATATACATTTTATCGAAATCGGTTCAGTGGTTTGGTTACTACAAAATTACTAGAAAATATGAAGATGTCATCCAGGTAATCGAAGTTGACGTCGGTTGTATTAAAAAAAAAAGTATTATATATATAACGTATTTAAATTTTAAATAGCATTTACCAACTGCAGCCGTCTTCTGTAGTCGTTGCTATATTCTTGTAGGCTTTCTACAGATCATCAAAATCATAGTTAATGTTGTGGACTTGGTTAGGTACTATTAGAGAATCGATTAGTCTCATTAAAAGACAGGTTTTCATTGCACCTGCGGGGTCAATAGCCTGAGACCTTGTCGACAAGAGCGCGAACTTGATCGGTTCTCGCAAAAACGGTTTACTGTTACTATTTGTACTGTTAACTATGCGCTGCGATCGAGACCAGTTTCGGGCTTGACTTGTTTTGCTTTTAAAAGCGCGAGTGGTCTTATTAAAGCTTTGTTAAGAATTCGAAAGAGCCAACGGTAAAGCTCGACGTTAAACTGTTGTTGCTGATTGGATTCTTTTGTGTGTTTGCTGTACAAAAGGTTTAAGTAATTGAGTTGTTTTTCATGGCATAAACTTTTTATGACCGTGAACTACTTTTTAAGGGGGAGGTCTTCGTCCTGTAGTGGACGTGTTCTGGCTGTTGAAATGTGTGTGTGTACTTATTTAGGTAGGGACCTGGGTATGTCCTTAAACTGCAACCAGACCCACCGGAGGACGGGCAGCAGCGTCCTCTTGGTTAACGGTGGTGAGCATTCTGCGATCCCCAAGCTGCCTGCTAATCGTGGGGATTATGGCAACACCCCTCTATAAAGGGGGAGGCCTTCGTCCAGCAGTGGACGTTTTATGGCTGACGACGACTTATTTAGGTAAGGGAGTATACACGTTACATGGGAGTGTATGATCCTCGCAAAAAAAGTTTGTTGTTTTATTTGGCGTCACTCACGTTTAATAAGGTCGGATATAGTTTCGATGACATTCGGTAGTCTTTTTCAAGAAGTGATAACAGAGAACCACGCATACAAGTTGTGCCAAAACTACGTCAGTATTCAATAGACAATAGACAATATTTTATTTGTAGAAAAAAACCACATCATGTTATTCATGGTAATAACTATTCTGTAAAAAATGGTAGGGTTCATAAATTAAATTAGCAAGAGTTAGCACATTTAGCACAGACCGACCCTTGAACCACGCATGAGTTTAAGCACTGATTTCCGAACGATAACGTGCAAAAATGCATTCAAATGATTCTAAGGTTGAGCCCCATTTTAACGATTTTAGTGGTCTAACTCTATTGCAGAGTCCGCCTGGGGAAGTACCTTTGCTACTTATTCAACCGCCAAGTAGCGCTACTGTGTTTCGGTTTGAAGGGCAATGTTACCAGAGAAATTACTGGGCATGAAGAGATTTGGCTTCTAATATCTAAGGGCGACGAGCGCAGTATGCGGTGCGTCGCAGGATTTCGTTCGCAAGTTGAAAATTCTGGCACTGCTCAGTGTTGCCAACTGGTTATCAGGAATTAGGGCTAGATCAAATTCAAAAAAGGGCTAGATTTGCCCAAAAAAAATTAAAATGGGCTAAATAGCTAATTCATTACAAAAAGAACTTGATTCTTTAAAATAATTTATAATTTTTATGTGTAGTTTAAAAATTAAATACAACATATCGGATATGTTATTGTTTATTGACATTTCAAAAATTAACAACCAGCTTGAAGAGTTAATCAACCAATCAATCAATCAATAAAGAGTTAATCTATCTATCTTGTTTTTATAATCCTGGAAAAACATGTTTATTTTAAGCAGTTTATATGTTGGCGTCTTCATCAGATGAGTCTTCGTTGAATTCGTTGCATCCCTCATGAGACTTTTTCAAAATAAATGTATATTTTTCTTTAGGTCAAATAGGGCTAGATTTGGGGCTAGGGGCTAAATCATTATTTTTGGAGCTGAACAAGTCGAAATAGGGCTAAATCTAGCACCGAAGAGGCTGTGTTGGCAACACTGGCACTACTACTGTTATGGGCAGGCGTGACGCTTACCACCAGGTGAAAGTGTCGCACATCTCGTCACTTCATTCCATAAAAAATGCATAAGAGCATTAGTAGGTACTTAGAATCAACTATACAAGTAGATTGCTAGTTTATCAATAAAGTCCCCAAGGCTGTGTGTAAAGATAATAACACAGGATTAGTCCGTATAGATGGATATTAACTTAGCATAGCCATTAGGCTCCAGTCAGGTTGTAAGTAGCGTAAGGTCACACGCACACTCGTTACAATTTTGACCCCGATAATAGAATACCAAAACAACTATTTGCGTGATAAGCTAGACTTGTTGAGGCATGGATATGCATTTGGATTTGCAAATATTACTACAACATTTTATTGGGGTGAACTATTGAGCCTAACCTGAAATCACGAAAATTATCAGTTGTTACATTTTGTCTAGGGACAATGAACGTTTTTCTATGAAACAGCTGATGTTTTTGCACGATTCGGTACTAATAATTGGCCCCATAGTAAGTTGTTTCTATTCAATGACCCGCTTTCGGCTTTGTACATCCCAAGCTTATATATTGCGGGCCGTAGTTTAGAGACCTCTACTCTACTATCATCAGACGAAGACATCCATTGCTGGACTAAGGCCTCCCCCTAAATAGGGAGGGACGCCGTAATCCCAATGCTTGGCAGGCGGCTTGGGGATCGCAGAATCTTCACCACCGTTAACTGAGAGAACGCCGCAGCCCGTCTTCCGGTGGTTCTGGATGCAGTTTTAGGACATCCCAGGTAACTGTACTCTACTATAACTCTCTCTAATTAAAAGTATTTTTTTTAAAGGGCTACTTGCTATGTTACAAGTGTTTACGGGGCTTTTGTTGTGAAAACGTGTTCATAATTTTTATGTTACTAGGAATTTTAGTGTTGCAACGTATGGTAGTTTTACTTAGAATATATGTCTTTATTTGAATGTGTGGTGTGACTTGTGTTGTGTGTTTGTGCTACGGCTTTGTATTGGCCTAAACATCTCTTGTAGGTCTTAAATTTCATGTAACAGAGAATATAAATGCTAATTAAAATATATAATGCCCTCCCAAATAACATAAAAAATGAACGTAATGAAAAAAATATCCAAAGCAAACTTAAAAAAATACTTATAAATAAATGTTACCACAGTATAGATGAGTTTTTAGAGTATAATAAATATGTTTCAATTCCACGACACTAATCTTCGTCCTGTGCTAACCATGTGTAATTAAGACACTAACATAAATGTTTTATATTATAAGTATATTATAAAAAAGTGTAATATTAATGCGACGCCCTTACAGGGTATGTACTTAGTATAGACCTACTTTTATTTTTACATTATGTAGATTCTAATGCTTTGTACATGTGCATTTAAATAAATAAATAAATAGATACTTTTTAGTTTTATGATCGATTGCCTAGGGGATTGACCACAGCTCACCTTATGTTAAGTGTTATTGAGAAGGCAATTGGGTACCTAGGTATAATATGGGTGTTCACCAGGTTCCTTCTAAGTATTAAGCATGCTCCGTCTTATATAGAGCGCATCGTTGCTTAAAGTCAGGCAGAATATGTTTAAACACAAGCCTATTTTAATTTAAATAAAAGATAGTAAACAGGCCCATTCTGGAATAAATATCTATAACAAATAAACGAATGACCAAGCTTAAGTGGCATTGCCTTATGAGAGGCCTACTAGGTATGCTTCGTTTGTTTCAGTGGATTACGAGAGGCTGGTTATGATCAATGTCATAAACAGCCTGTCTCAATAGACATCATACATTTTTTCTAACCATTAACAGATAATCCGGAAGACATGGTACATTAACATTTGCGGTCTAAAACTCGTTACAATGTATATCAATGAGCCGAGGACGTCAATCGGGTGTTATATAACATTGTTATGCGCAAACTTGTCTCCGGAAATAGCAATTAGATGTTAATTTTGACTAGTTTGTAAGTAGTAGTGATTAGTTGGTAAAAGATGTCAAGTACATATTCAAGTTGCGGTTTTTGGGCTTAAAATTAGGAATGACTGGTAGAGCCACGCGGTTTCACCCACTAAAAAAAAGCTAAAAAAAAACTTAGCTGTAACAACAGCTGCCAAACCAAGTCAGATACCTTTGGGCGGCACAAAGGCTGGCCACTCGGCCTTTACGTACTTACTTACTCACTTACCTTTCCATGTAAAAACTTCACCGCAATAAGAAACTAGAAACTGGTTTCACCATAGACCTATTATCCAAACCCAACAGAGCTGACTCGCTTAGACATGAACCCGTCTGTTTTAAACGACAAAAGCGCTACCACTATAGCCATAGAGGTTTTAAGCTTATTTTTTAATATAATGGAGTGAATTTAGGAAGAATTTAGACATAGAAATTAGATATAAAAAAAAACGGCCATTTGTAAATAAATTTCTAAATGTTTTTTTTTTAAAGCTTAAACAGGAAGAAAAATTATGACCTCCGGCAGGACTCGAACCTGCATACGAGCAGTCGCTATGGGTTTCTTCCTGTTTAAGCTTTAAAAAAAAAAAAAAACATAGAAATACCATAAGTGTGGAATCACTTCATACAAAAATATTCAAATTTCTAAATATCTTTACTTATTTATTTTTTTGTATTCAATTGTGCTCAAATACACCAGTCAACGTCAGTTGTACACTATAAATACATTTTTCTACAGAGTCTGTCAGAATATTCATATTTTTATAGATACTTTACATCAGCTTATTAAATCCATTTATAATTATTACAGTTATTTATAATCATAATCGTACATAAAAAAACATGAATAATTTTATTTTTATCATATAAAAGCATTTACTTCCGAACAGTAGGTACGTGAAAGTTTTCTTTAAAAAATTAAAACCTAGCATAGGTTTATGCCTAAGAAGTTAAAAATGACTAGACCCGGACACAAAGAACAATACTTGAATTTGCCAATAAGTTTCCAACAGCCGCCAGCCCGACACTTCGTAACTACGAGGTAAACATGCCGTCTAAGTCTAGTCATTACAACCGATAATGGCAACATTTCCACAAACTGCATATAATTTCTGGCATCTCACATTTCCTAACGCAGTATATTGTACACATTTCTCACACCACCTGCTCTTCCGCGTACCTGGCGATTTATGTAATAAACTATCTTCATGAGTGACGTAGAATGTACATGATAATGGGGATACGCAGTGCGTTTTTTTCCGCTAGGTGGAATATCGTCGATGTGGCCATAATCAACTGTCAGTCTCACACATTTTGTTGTTTTTCTCTACAATTTAATTGTTTAACGCTCTTATTACACTCAGATTACCAGGGTCGAGGATCTGTATACACTGGTTTGTACGAGTACAGCAATCCTTTGCCTTGCTAATTAAAGCGCTCTCCAACATAACATCTAAACAACTATTTAACCTACAAATCTATTTTCAAGCCGTCAACAGCAGCATAGATTCTTAAAACAAGGCACAGTACCCAGTATTTTTCCTTGGACTAGATTACGATAACGTCCTCATAAAGAGCAGATAGATATAAGCAACAATTAACAAGAAAACTTGATTTGCCACATGCGGACCGCCGCCACTGGAGCCACCTGAAAAAAGTTTTGCCTGTGGAACCTCATTATAATATGTATTGGCTAAGATAAGTTTGTGTATTACGATTATATAGCATAAGTAGTGGTGTCTTTTGAATTCAACGACAATATTATTGCCAATTAAGATGGTGTAATGTGCTCTATAAGTCTACATGCGCAGGTACCTAAACCATGCATTAGGTTCTCAAGTCATAGGAGGATAGGACCAAATTACCACTACACCCACCTGCTATTATTAGTGTTTCAAAATAATTTAATGATAATGAGGCGACGGGTGACTCACGCTCCAGCTCGTTCCTGGTGCAAAGGCTGGCCATTGGCATTCAGCACGGAAATGCTGCCAGTGTCATGGGCAACTTTGCACCACTACAGTCAGGGGGGGGGGGGGGGGGGGGTTATTTGACAAAAATAAACTTTGTTTTATTTTTGTATTCAAATTTGACATGTACCTACCATGTTTAAATTTTCAAAAATATATAAATATAATATTTGATTAAGTCTAATCAATTGACTAAATGTTAATACTTAATTTAATGGAACGTTATTAATTAAAATATTATTATATATTTATAACACAATTATAACAAGTAGTTATTCTTGTTTATTTATTCGGGGAGAAATGATTGTATCAAATAGCAATCGTCCCCCAGATAAGTATTTTATGGAATGACTTCAAAGACCTCCTTGGGAGCATTATGACCAATCATAATATTGGTTGAAAAAATCAACCAAAGGAGATTAAGAGCAAGTGGGTAATGCTTCGCCCCCTCGCGACGCGACGGTTCGTTTAAATTTTAAGCGAATTTAAATTGAACTAGGTACGTACTAAGTATACTGTTTTTATTCGTTATATAGTCATTAACATCTGTCAAAGTGTATTGGTTGTGCATCTGGTACACATTCTTTGGTTATAGGTATTGCTGTGTGCCACTTTTTATTAAACTAAATGTTAAAATACTAGACGTTCAGCAGTTTTAAAAGTACCTAAGATTGCCTGGAAGAGATAGGTTTTAGCGAGAAGGCCGCCAATTTACACACAAGTTACACTAGTTCTAAGTTAATTTTTCTGTTATGATCATCATGTCTGTTATTATTTCTTTTGGTGTGTACAATAAAGAGTTTATCTATCTATCTGTAAGTATTCTTAGCGATATCGGGATGATTGTGTATGCTAAAATTTACCATTTGTATTAGAAATTAATAAAAATTATCTTTACTACATATTACGTACGCATAAATTTTTTTTTATTTTTTTTTTACCATTTATTACTTCTTCGAAGAGAAGACACATTCATGCTTTGGGCGTTAGTATTGTTTAATTAAATGTATGAAACTGTTTCTATTACTTTATTTTAACAGCCCTTAAGAAAAGTAAAATCAAAATAATTGCAAAATAATTTCGGATTAGAATATTATTTATAACCAATACTGTTATTCTCTGATACATGTTTGTTTTTGCTGGAGTAGGTAATCCCATATAAATAAAATAAGTTGCTAGTGAATCGTTTTCTTCCTGGCAAGCGTGCTCCATGGTAGACCGCAACTATGTTACATTACGTGATGGTGATCAAATCGTAATAAAATCAGAACTGTATCTTTTTTTTTGTGTGTGTATGTCGCAGTTAAATTGCAGAATATGCCGTATGTAATACGGCGAAACGGCCATTTAAAAAAACAGGGCAGAATTATAAAGCGGCTAAACTTTAAAGTTTAGCCAAATTGTATTGGGGCTGAAAGTAAGGCCGCCGCATTGTATGCGTGCTTCGCGTTCTACAACACGGCTAGCTATATTGTAATTGAGCGAGTCATGAATCTCATGATCCGCCGCTTTGGCAATCTTTAGTTCAAATTTTGGACACTTGCGGCGATTTGGTGTTTTGATAACTTAAGTGTGATCTTTTCATTTGGTTAAAACAATTGTTTGCCTGCTACTTACATACCAAGCACCTTTATTTTTTACTATATACACACTGTATTTTGTTAGTATGATAACCATTTTGCGTTGAAGGCAACTTGATTACAATGTGGCTAAACATAGCCGCCGTATTGTAGAACGTATCACAATGACAATCTGGCTGAACGTGCGTTGATCCGCCGTTTTACAAAACAGCTCCGTTTTGTAAAATGGCTAGCCATTATGTAGAACGGCGAATTCTACAATTTGGCTGCGACATGTACACAAAGTGTCGATGTGCTATACATACATAAGTAAGCGAATAATGATTCAACCTCATCTGTTATTTCACACGTTTACTTTAAAATCTTGAAAAAGAAAGTGTAAAAATTGAACTTTACTTAAAGTGAAAGTGTTTCGGTGGCTTTCCTATTTCACGGTTAATTTTACTCTTCAGTCTTGCATATGAGGATAATTTAACACGACTTTTAAATACATCAATTAGTATCCAATATTTACATAATGTATACAAGAATACGAATGTAATAGATAAAGAACTTCAATAAGTTATATTACCTATGTGGAATGATGTATATACATTTATTTAATTTAAATAAATAATAAGAAAAAAATTAAGAACTTTGGGCTTATATGAGCATTGTTGTTGCTACACCCAGCAGCCGACGAAATATATATATATGAAATATATGTGTTGTGTATTTGAACGAAGCGAAGTGTAAACAAAAAAAAACCATTACGCTCAATGACAAGGACAACACATGCCGAAATTTTAATTTTCATCCTAAAAGAACCCTAGAACATTTTTAGGACAAAAATATCCAGTACTTAGTGCGTGGAACGGTGGAACCTAAAAACGTATTCTCGGTATCCTTACTATTTATCTTTACTAAAATTGTGTTTGGTGGTATGTTTGTCCGTCTTTCGCACTGTACTGAACAATCGATTGTTTATTTCGTGTCCAATAGTAACGAATGCTACCGAAATTCCGGAAAACATGTGGAACAAAAAATTAGCTAAAATAATGTATACATTACACAAATTGTATTAACAAATTTGATCCCATATAGTTATTTTTCCACAAAACAAAGCTTTTTAGTTTCGTGTACCTACATAACGGTATTTAAGCTTTTGATGAGACTTTTCAAAGTCAATCTAGTACAAAAGTGATACAATACAGAGATTAACACAAATACGAGTAGTACCGGTCTTTCTACTTTCTTCGAAGACACTTACTTGTGTTGGAAGCGCAGGACGCTATCGCAGCCGCAAAAAATAAAATTAGCACTTGTTTCGCCATCTTTGTCACTTATTATGTTCGCATTTGAATTTTCAAATTATTTTATCGCGTTAACTAAATTAAATACGAAAAAATTAAATCAACGACAAGTTTTTATTCGCAGCAAGCGACCGCCTTGCTATGCCTGTGGTTGAGTAATGATGCGTCTCTGGACCCTACGGATGTGCCTCCTCCAAGTTGCGTTGACCGCACTTCAGACGTTTCGGAATGCGTATGAACAAGCTCGCGAATTTGTTTTTCCGTTATCTTATTTTTGCCTTAGTAAATATTATTGTGATTAGCCGTCAAGACGTCAAAGCGGAATTCAAAATTTGAATTATTAATCATGTCCGTACCATGGAAGCAGCGTGGAAGCTTTGTTAAAAATAAATACTAATATGACGTTAATAATTTTTGATAAATAATCAACAATTTGAAAAATCATTCAAGAAGGTAAACAGGTATTATGTATTTTTGTTTTATTTATACGGGAATACTCACGTTTCTAAGCAGGACGCAGCTGCACGCGCGTCGGGCTCTGTTTTCACTCTTTGAAAAAGGTCACCGGATGTGATCGAAACTATAGTCGGAGTATCCGATTTAATTAAACGTGAGTATTCCCGTATAAATAAAACAAAAATGTGTCAAATCCACGTCAGTTTTCATAATAAAAGGTATTATGTATTTGTATATATATATACAAATATATATATATAAATGTATATATAATATTATCCCTTAAATATATATTTTTTACTTTATATATAAATATATATATATTTAAGGGATGACATATATGAATAATTATTAAATTATTATTTTTATTTATAAATAATCTTATTTATTATGTCTAATGCAAATTAATAGAATATCTAATACAGAAAGATTGAAGAAGTTATAAATATGAGTTGATAAAATATTTTTGGCGATTGAACTTATACCTTTAGTATCTAAGTAACATAATGATTAATTAATTAATTGGTTTTGGTAGCTTAGCTACTGTCCTGATTTCAGCTCTATCTAAATTTAGGTTATATATTACATATTTACATCTTTAGAAAACGAAACATATGCGAGTAATTGTTTTAAATAATAATATAATAATAATAATAATAAAAGTTTATTGACCAAAACTTAAGAACTAGACAATAACAATTAATTTGGAACATTATAAAGCACATACACATTATTATTTTTTACATTAAGTAAGAGCTAAATGTAGTAATATCTATTGTTTAATTGCATGGGATTTGTGGAACTGGCTGGCACCCGTACTAGTAATAAAACTGTGCTACGAGCGCGAGAGCCCCCCGTTGGAAGTTCTTTGACATAGTTAAATATAACAGAAGGTTGATTGAATTGATTTAAACCAAAAAAAGATATATACTCGTATACCAAAAACACTAATTAGCGAGAGCACTAAGTAGGCGTTGATAAATTCAAAATTCACAATAATCATCACAGTTTCATTATTATACATGACTTGGACACTTAGTAAATATAAGCATTGTTTACGCTACTTGATTTATTCAATGACCAACATTATTTATCATACATTTGCTGCGAACGAAACACTTGCGCGTTTTAAGGCGGAACAGCGCCATCTAGTAGAATTTTTCGTAAACATTCCGCCCACCAAGAACTTGTTTCTTAAACTTATCTTATACAAATTCAAAAAAAAATACAATAATACCTTAACAAGTTATGCTTAACTTTACTACATTATCAGTGGCGGTTTTCAGTTAGTATTAAACACAAAAGCAAATGGGAATACCGCCCACCGTGATGACTTCTTAACTTTGAATAAACTTAAAATGAACACAATAAACTTCTTAGCCTGAAATAGCTCAAAAAAAGTTAAACAAAAACGAAATAAACTTAAATGCACTTCTAACATTAGAAACTTAAATGTGACACATTAAAGCATAAATACAATGTTCCTCTCTTTCTTCTATACAAAAAACTTAAGAGCTTTCATTGCAATATTTTCTGGGAAGAAAGCACAATTTGCTTACTGGACGTTTACATATCCCATTTTGAGTTTTGATCGTAACTACCCGGACAACATTGTCTCTTCCCGGATGAACATCAGCAATTCTACCCATGAGCCACTTAGCAGGTGGTAGATTTGTTTCCTTTATAATAACTACATCGTCAATCTTTGGCTCATCCTGCTGAGTAGTCCATTTGTAGCGCTTATTTAACATAACTAAATATTCTACACTCCAACGGTTCCAAAAATCCTTAACCATTTTGGACGTTAATCTCCATCTATCTAATTGGCTGACCGATACATTTTCACCTTCCGCGACATTTAACAACGGTTCTCCTACGAGAAAGTGACCGGGTGTCAGTGGTAGAGGGTCGTTTGGGTCGTCACTAACTACAGTTAACGGACGTGAGTTCACACATGCTTCCACTTGAGCCAGAACTGTTGATAACTCTTCATACGTGAGTGTACTTTCGCCAACGACTTTCCGCAGATGGGTTTTAACTGAGCGCACACCTGCTTCCCACAAGCCACCGAAATTTGGTGATGCAGGTGGTATGAAGTGCCAATTTGTGTTCTCCAGTGTCAATAGTTGTGCTATCTCATCAGGCAAATCTGATTTTGCACTGTTGAACATTTCACGAAGTTCTCTATTTGCGCCAGTAAAATTAGTGCCATTGTCGCTGTACATATCTTGACAATGGCCTCGTCTGGCTGTCATGCGTTTGAATGCAGCAATAAATCCTTTGGCAGTTAAATCCGAAACTACCTCTAAATGTATAGCATGTGTCACCATACACACAAATAACGCTATGTAACCTCGGTACGCCTTTGCACCTCGTCCTGGCGAGAACCGAACGCTTATCGGTCCTGCGAAATCTACACCGCACCACTTAAAAGGTTTGCTAGGTTTCAATCTGGCGGCAGGAATCTGACCCATAAATGGCGTCTTATTAGCTCGTGACAGCCTCAAGCAGGTAACGCATTCTCTGAAATGCTTCTTAACTAATTCGCGAGCTCGTATAATCCAGAACTTTCCTCTAAGGTGATTTAACATGAGTTGTGGTCCACCATGAATTGTCTTGATGTGTGCATCCGCTATTAATAACTTGGTAAAATGATCTTTACCAGGCATAATAGCAGGGTGCGCTTTTTCATAACTGGCATCAGACAAGTCAATACGTCCACCAACTCTTAAAATCCCATCTTCATCAAAGATGGGACAAAGGGGGTGTAGCACGCTCTTCTTAGGAACACTCCCTCTCGTCTTCAGGTGTTTGATTTCCTCTTTAAACTCATGCTCTTGTACTTGCTTAATACATTTCTTCAATGTTTGATTCATTTCTTCCGATGTTACATAGTCCTTCATACTCTTTCGGTCTGATTTAGGTGTCTTTAAATTCAAAATTCTTCGACAAAATGATAAAACCTTTAACATTTTTGTAAACGATGAAAATCTCTCCCATGGTTTATCTGTCTTATCCGGTTGCTGTAGCGTACATAACGCCTTTACTTTCTCTTCTTCGTGTGTATCTTTTACTTTTACAACGTTTTTCTTCATAAAAGGTTCCTTCAACCATAATGGCCCATGCCACCACAAGGAGTGTTCAACTAATTCACTAGGTCTTAAGCCTCGTGAAGCACAGTCACATGGGTTCATATGAGTTCTAACATGTCCCCATTGCTCGTAATCCGTCATTGTCAGAATCTCTGAAACTCTATTACTAACAAACGTAGCCCATCTGCAAGCTGGTCCCTTGAGCCAAGCCAAAACTACAGTTGAATCGGTCCAGGCGTATCGATCTTCTTTAGGGATACCCATAACTTCCGCGATTTCGGTCAATAGTTTGGTCGCTAAAACTGCACCAGATAATTCCAAACGAGGAATTGACATTTCTTTCTCGATGGGAGCTACTTTGGTTTTGGCTGACAATAAGTTGACAGTCACGTGATTGTTCTCGTCAATAACTCGAAGATACACACTTCCGGCATAAGCTGACATCGATGCATCTGCGAATGCATGTAGCTCTGTCTTAAATCCTGGTGATAAATTTAACCATCTTGGGATGCAAATACTCTTGATTTGCTCCAACTCTTTTCTGTACTTAATCCATTCCGTTGACAAATCCTCGCTCAAATCATCGTCCCAATCCAATCCCGATTTCCATAGCTTCTGTATGTACAGTTTTGCTACTATAACGACAGGAGAAATCCACCCTACTGGGTCGTACAATCTCGCTATATCTGACAGTACCTGTCGTTTTGTAAATTTCCCTTTGATCTCGGGCAAATTTATTGAATATTCAAAATTGTCTGTATCTTTGTTCCAGCATATACCTAGAACCTTCCCTTTCTTATCTTGCTGTATCACTACGGAATTGGTTGCACGATGTTTGTCTTTGCCAATATGTTCTAACAACTTTTCATTGTTGCTGCTCCACTTTTGAATCTCGAATCCTCCAGCGTTCATCAACTCGTTCATCTCCTCGTAAATTTGTATAGCTTCATCTTCCGAATTACATCCAGACATCAAATCATCCATATAATAATCGTTCCTAGTAATCTCTGCAGCAATTGGATACTTCCTTTGTTCGTCATCAGCTAACCTTTGTAGAGATTTAACTGCAAGGTAAGGCGCACATGCCGTCCCAAAGGTTAACGTCAGAAGATTGAAATGCTGCAATTCTTCGTTTGGATTAGCCCGCCACAAGATCCTTTGATAGTTGATGTCTTCATCAGCCACTCGCACTTGGCGGTACATTTTGACCAAGTCCGCTATAATGCATATTTTATGAGTTCTCCATCGCATGAGTAAATGCCTCAGATCTTGTTGAAGCTTAGGGCCTACTAGAAGGTTGTCGTTCAACGCCACATTATTGACTCCTTTGCAAGAAGCATCAAATACGACTCGCACTTTAGTTGTAAGCTTGTCGTCTCGAATCACCGCGTGATGAGGAAGATAAACTGCTTTCGAGTTGTCAATATCTTCCTTGTCTACCGGTTTCATATGGCCTAATTCTGTGTACTCATCTATTACCTTTCTATACTCTTCATGCAATTTCGGTTTCTTTTCGAGCTTTCTTTCTAGATAATTGAGTCTTTTCTCTGCTATTTTCCTATGCTCGCCATATTGACATTCCGGATCATCATTAGTAAACGGCAATCTGACAACATATCTTCCATCTTTTGCTCTAACTGTAGTCGTTTCAAATATTTCTTCACACTTCTGCTCATCGCTTGTCAACTTCTTCTTAATTGATGGAGGTTCGTTTTCGACTTCCCAAAATTGTTTCAGTATATCGTCTATCCTGGTTTGCACATGCAAACTGATTACATTTGGAGAAGATACTTCATGTGATACTCTACCTGATATGATCCAGCCAAGGATTGTATTTTGTGCCAATAAATGTCCTTGAGGATCCTTCATTACTCCATTGAGTAGAATGTCACTGTAAACTTCTGCTCCCAGCAAAATGTCTATTTTGCCTGGGGTCTTGTATGTTGGGTCTGCTAATTGAATTTCTTCTAAGGGAACCCACATTGGAGAGGGTATCTCTCTGCTCGGAATTGTTGACGGTAGTGCACTCAATACGTATGCCTTTACTTGAAATGAATTATTAGGGTTGTGATTAGATTCCACATTTAGTGAAACCATGTGCTTGATTCTAGTATGACCGTCCCCTAAGCCTGACACCCAACCACTGATTGGTATACGTTTCAGCCCTAGTAATTGTACGGTTGATTCGGTCACGAAAGAGGCCTGGGAGCCTTGATCTAATAAAGCCCTAATAATGAATTTAACGCCGCTCCTCGACTTCGCCTTAATCATTGCCGTTGCCAGCAAAACATTGTAGCTTTGATGCTGCTCGTTCTTTGAGAAATTCGCTACGATGTGTGTGTCTGAGGGGGTTGTTATAGCTTTTTCAGCTGCTATAGGTTGTTCAGCACGTTCCGTCGTCATGGTTGTTGCGTTTGGTGTTGTCGTGTTAGAAGTAGCGCTTCCTTGGTCCTTGATAACATGTAACAAAGAGTGATGTCTTCTGCCACATTTTCTACAGTTTGTAGTCTGTCTGCAATTCTTAACCGAATGAGCTGATCCGAGACAGTTGAAGCACAATCGTTTGCTTTGAATAAAATCATATCTGTCTTGAACCGATTTGTTGCCAAATTGTTTGCAATGACATATGTGATGAGAGCCACTACAGCATGAACATGTCGTACTATTATTCTTCTTTTCTTCCTGTACAGTTGCATTAAAAGACTTAGCCTTAACTGTTTGTTTTGCAGTCTGGGATGCATTCTTGTTAGGTGTCTTAGTGCTTTCAATCATCTCTAATCCTCTAAATCTTGACTCCAAAAATTCTTTAAGTTGGGTCCAAGTAGGGAGTTCTTCAGACATTAAGCTTATTTTATACTCCCATTGTTTGTGAGATTCTTGATCTAGCTTAGACACAACCATATACACAATGATTGCATCCCATGTGTCTGTCATGACTCCGATGTTATTCAAACTCTTTAAGCACGAGGAAGTAGTGTCTAACAAGTTTTTTAATGCAGTTGAAGATTCAGCGTTTATCGGCTTTAGTGAGAATAATATTTGCATAATACTGTTGCAGTTATACTTTTTGTTGTTATATCTTTTTAACATCTGTTCCCATGCCTCATTGTAATTCGCGTCAGTTGTGGAAAAGTTACGAATTAGCAGCTCCGGCTCTCCAGACAAACAACTCTTCAAGTAATGGAGTTTTTGTACTGGTGGTAGGCTTGCGTTCTCGTGTATCACCGACGAAAACATGTCATAGAATGTTTGCCATTCATTGTACTTTCCGCTAAAGGTAGGCAGCTCAATTCGTGGTAATTTGACAACTTCATTGTGGTCAGATTTGGATGATCTTCCGTCAACCGTCTTCTTAGTTTGAGATTCTACAGCAGTAAAAGTTTGGTATATTTCTTTCAATAAAATCTTATATGACAAATATTGTTCCTGAAACTGATCGTAGATATCGCTCCGGAAATACTCCTCCTTTTCTCTTTGCTCCTTTGTTGTATTTGTCATAACTTCTTTGTGTCCTAATTTAAAATCTTTCCATAATTCTTCTACCGCTTCCAACCTCGTTTCTATCAGTGGCTTCTTAATTTTATCTTTCCCTGTTTTTCGAAAATTTCGCTCTGCTTTACCTAATCTTTCATATAAATCTATTTGAAGTGCAACAAGTTTCGATATTGACTCCATTTTGAATGTACGTATCCAGATAGCAAAACGGTTTACTCAATTGCAAAATTCAGCTTCATATAAAACACTTCAAAATATTTGTGAGTTCAGTTCCATACAAGAAAACGACCATAGTCTATGATAAACACAAAATATTCCAATGTCTGGGGTGACACAAAAGCTTTGAAGTTAATAACTTAAATTTGCCGTGCAAAATATTCTATGTCCATGCACCAATAGAAATCACACTGTCTATGACCAAAACATCGAAAATTTTCTAAGTCCGGTATTCAGTAAAATCAATCAGAATTTTCTAAGTCCAGCAATCAGTAAAATAATCTATGTCGATGGAAAGTTTACTCTGATTTTTCTAAGTCCAGTAATCAGTAAAATAAACTATGTTAATGGAAAGTTCAATCTGAATTTTCTAAGTGTTAGAAAGACGTAAAAATTTTACAAGTCCCAGAATTATTTGCAATCACTGATTTTTCTAAGTCTTTTTGCACTTTACTCACGGTTTACCAAGGTCCATAACACTTTAATCCAAACACAAGTCACTGTTCACTAACTTACACTTCCCTGGGTTTCGGCACCAATGTTTACGCTACTTGATTTATTCAATGACCAACATTATTTATCATACATTTGCTGCGAACGAAACACTTGCGCGTTTTAAGGCGGAACAGCGCCATCTAGTAGAATTTTTCGTAAACAAGCATGCAGTACAATAAAAAGATAATTAAAAATATAATAAATTAATAATATAAATATATATAAATGTATATACATTGTGGTATTTCCACTCTATTACTAATTTGGTTGATTCGACTTTGAAAGAAACTGTTATCAAAATTCTAAATCTTCAGTTTGACAATCGCTCGTGGGCGCAGGCTACCCTTCCCATTTCTTTCGGTGGGTTAGGCATCAGACGCACCTCTAGTGTAGCACTTCCAGCCTTCTTGGCCTCCAGTCACGGTTCGCAGACCCTCATCGGCATGATCCTTAATAACCCTGTTGCCGATGTTCGGGTTGCTTGCCAGACGGAGGCCTTGGAGGCTTGGTGCGCCTCATGCCCAGGTGTCAGCACTCCCACCGAAATGAAGATACAGAGTAAATGGGACCTTCCGCTCACCAAAATTACATTTACAGCTCTGTTGGACCAAGCTTCTGACGATGCTGACCGAGTGCGTCTCTTAGCCGTTGCAGAGGCGGAGTCAGGTCACTGGCTCCATGCGCTTCCCTCTGACAACTTGGCTACAGTCCTCGACCCCAGTTGTTTGCGCATAGCGGTGGGTCTGCGTCTGGGGGCTAAGTTGTGTGAGCCTCATCGTTGCCATTGCGGACGAGACGTGGACCAATCCGGACGACACGGACTGTCCTGCGTGAAGAGTGCCGGCCGACTATTTCGTCATTGGGCGCTCAATGATTTAGTCCGGCGGGCACTCTCCACGGCGGCCGTGCCCTCGACACTGGAACCGAGCGGAATGTCGAGGGATGATGGTAAGCGACCGGACGGTGCTACGCTGGTACCGTGGTGTCTCGGCCGAGCTTTGGTTTGGGACGCCACTTGCGTTGATACCCTGGCACCGTCCCATGTCGGCAGCTCCGCTCGCAGTGTCGGGGCCGCGGCCGAACAGGCCCAACTACTCAAACATCGAAAGTATTCACAGCTAAGCGCACATTATGACTTTGTGGCGCTGGCTGTGGAAACTTTGGGCCCGTGGTCGTCCGACACTAAAAAATTTTGTAAAGATTTGGCCAAGAGATTGGTCCTCGCCTCAGGGGATCTCAGAGCTGGCGCATACTTTGCCCAGAGGCTAAGTATTGCCATTCAACGGGGTAATGCAGCCAGCATCCTGGGTACCTTACCGCATGGTGGCGATCTAGACGGCGTTTTTGTTTTATAGGAACTAAGGTTTTTAAATTTTATTTTTATTTATATATTTTATTGTAAATAAGTAGTTTTTAGTATATAGTTTAAATATTTATTTTAAGTTTTGTACATATGTAAATATTATAGATGTTTGTTTTTTTATTGACTTTAAAAAAAATCTTGTACGAAATCTTGATGAATAAATTTTTAATGCTCGTGATTGTTCGAGATTCGAGAGCAATGGACAAATATAAATGTATGCTAATTAATTATACCCATGGCTTATTTGACGAGAATTTACTTTTTTTTTTACTATTGTAGACTATAACCCATTTTTTTTAATAATAATAATATGTAAGCTTTGCAGTGGTACTCAATAAATTTCAATATGTATTATATTTATGTGTTTATTTGTGTTATGTTTAGTTACTTACCCCAATCGTTTCATAAGATGTTCTGTTTCTTTATAGTGTAAAGTTTTCAAGAATGTTGTTACTGCTATTTTAACTTTAATTGAAGGAAAGGGATATATATTAATTATTTTATTGATTTTATTATAAAGTGAATTTGCAACAGCTTCAAAGTGTCTTCTAGCTAGCTCCGTACGGCACATTACACTAGCACAGACTCTGGATCTTCTACGCAGGCTATCATTTTCAGGATTATACGGCAATTGTTTGTGTCTTCTAATAATAGTGTGTAATATAAATAGTTGCCTTACAGTTAAAACATCTGCATCTTTGTATAAAGTGTTAGTTTGATATCGGATTGGCTTTTTTAGCATGACTTTTAAAATTGCTCGTTGTGCTCGCTCTAGAGATAGTAGGCTAGTGGGGCAGGCACCACCCCAGGCAGCGTCACAGTATGAGAGTATTGATTGAGCAAGTGAGTAGTAAACTATTTTGAGGGTTACAATGTCTGCCGAAGATCGTAGATGTTTGAAAATATAAATTAATCGTTTTGTTCGAGTTACAAGGTTGTCTATTTGTGAGTTCCAGCGTAAGTTACAGTCAATATATACTCCTAAATACTTGATATTGTTAGTCCTGGTTAAAGGTAAGCACGCACAAGCATCAAACATTGAAGAGACCTAAGAAGTAATTCGCTTTCGCTTTTCTGTGGTTTTAAAAGTTGAAAAAGTCATCTTCATGGAACGGTTTCTCATCTACTTCGGAGTTTCTCAAAGAGGATAGTTTGAATCCGTTCTCTTCCATCGCGTCGATTTCAGGGAGTTTGCTTTTGATTAATTCTTCAGCATTGATCACATTCAATTCCTGTTGAATTTTCTCTCTGAGCGGAGCTTCTATCGCGTCCATTATTTGATATCGAAGTAAGTTCGGAAGTACGTTAACTATGAACTCCACGGCGTAATCTAGAGTACCAATGCCTTCGCATCTCACTTGGATATTACCAACCTCTAGGTTTATGTCCCTAACCTCGATTTTCTTCCTAGTATCTAGCGGCTGTCCAATAACGAATCTTGCTGTTATGTGTTCGACTGAGAACGAAGCTACGCCAGCTTTAGACACAAGCCCGCGGATAGCAGATATTTCCCATTGTGTTCTTCCTTCCAGCCTTTGGGTTCCAATCTCCACATCAGCTATAGCCGTATTATTCTCCATTTTCAATGTGATATTGCCTACTCTCTGAACGGAAGACACACCTGTAACCCACGTATTCTCTAAAAATACAGAAAGCAAACTGATTGTAGTGTTGTAATCTTTTATTTTGTAGGGATCTAAGTGCGAGTCTCGCAATTTCTTTCTGACTTCGGTGACCACCATATCCAGTGGTGATATTGAGTTAGGAAACTGTATATCTCCTGCAAATTCCTCTAATTTTGAATTAATTTCTGCTCTAGCTTTAGTGTATGCTTCTTTTAGGATGTAAGGTTTGATGGCGTCAAATATCATAGGGCCCGCACTGTTGATAATGCTTTGGAAGAGATTGCCAAACATTCCGAGGTTTTGAAAATCGACTGCTATGGTGTCAAACGACAGATCAATTTTTATTTCCTGGGTTTTCAGTTTTCCGTCTCTCTCCACTCCGAGGCCTGCTTTGGCATGCACGATGAGCTCGGTGATGTCTACGGTGAAGGGGCCTTGAGCTCGACTTAGCCACGCAGACATGGTGTAGTTCCCGCGGGCTTGAAGATGGTCGATTGCCATGGTTGCTTGCACCTGAAAAATAATGTCGCTTACTATGGAAATTTACGTCAATTTTGGCTCATTTTTTGTTTTATTTATACGGAATTCAGGTTTACTTACACACAAGTGCGTGTGCGGTATCGTTTTGTTTCGCATGGTCCACGCATTTCGTCCTGTGTTTTCACTCCTTGGGAAAGTTCACATCAGATGTAATCGAAATTTAAGTAAAAGTGAATAATCCGTATAAATATAACAATTATTACTTATAGATTTTCATTACCAGTTAGAAAAACTATCAACAGATGGCTAATAAGCAGCTTAATCTTTTTATAGTATCTTTTTGCGGTTCATCTTATTTTAATTGGCGTTTCTTTTTACTAAATTAATTAATTGTTATTAAGATTGTCTTGTTTGAAATCAATTCCAATTTGTTTATCATTTAAATTTCCACCACACCATGTGTGGTGTAATAAATGTCAATGTAATGAATGGATATACGAGTAATCAAAAACAATTTTAAAAGTAAGTTCTGTAATAAAGTAATTTTAAAAGTAAATATCTCCCCCAGGTGGGAAATCAGGGGAGGCACGAGTTCGTCACCATAAATATTTCCCACGCGCTTTATTTATTCCCTGAAAATTTTGGCATTGCACGAAAATTCCATTGTTTTAGACGTTTGCAAGACGCATACTTAAAATGACGAAAACGATATTCTTCTATTGATTGCCTTGTCATAGAGAAGATAATGCACGAACATTTATATTTTATTCTATCTATACCCAATATGCAATAGGATCAATAGGAGCCCTGTTATTTATCAGGATTAAAAGTAGTCTATATTATTATGTTATTCAAGGGCCAATTTGTTAAGTGCCTATACTTGGCCTATACGCTACGTTTTCTACGCATAAATTTGAAGTCGTTTTCGGTCTTGAAAAAAGAATGAAGATGAATGAAGATAGTCACCCACACAAACAAAACTATCACATTTCTAAAAATTACCTATGTTTGACTAAGATGACGCTTCATAACGAACGGCTGTGATCTTTCTTTATTCATCTAACTAACCTCCATAGCTCCCATATCTGCATTCACAGACAAGATCCTAAACTTGCTGATGCCATACACGGCAGTATTTTTAAAGTAGATCGTGGCTATATTCAGGGTCTGCTTCATGTCAGGTACGGGGTAGGGCTCCGGAATCTCTGCACCCGGGATTCCTACGGGATTGGGCTGCTTGTAGTGCTCCAGAACGGCCAGGATGGTCTCGCTCATCTTCTTCTCGCCTTCGACCAGGCTGTTCTCCTCGGAAGAATCTTCGGGAACATCTGGAATAGTGCTAGTTTATAATTAATAAAGGCGGCTCCCAGTATTCAATCCTCGATCGGGAGATCGGATAAATCCAAGATAGAATACGATCTCACAATCGACCTCTATCATGGATTTGTCTAAGTCAAAAGAAAATTTTCTTGCTGCTATCTACAGTTTAGACATTGAAACACGTTTTGATGAAAACAATTTGAAATTTATTTATTTATTTAATAAACATACAAAACATACAAAACAGAATGCAATAATTGCAACCTGATATCGGTAAAAATTTATTGAGATCGCTTATTGGGACTTGCCGTATAATATGCGTCAAGTGAGAGAAAGCTAGATCCTCCAAGGCGTCAAGTAGAAGTGTCACGTTTGGGTAATGATCACAGATATCAGAACAAGAGGTTGTCACTATGGGTTTGATACTAAATTCGCGAGAAAAAAGTCTGATGTTTCATAGTAAATTGTCATACAATCTCGACGAAATGTATGAACAGCAGATTTTAGCGAAGAAATGTATAGGGATTTATACCACTGGGTCGTGCCAATAATGTCCTAAACCTTTACGTAGGTAGGTACAGCTCATAATACATTACATTATAAAATATGCTAACCTCGGTAGAGGTTACATATTTGAGCCGTTTAGTGTTGAGACATTGGGTCCGTGGGGATCGGGAGCTCATCATTTTTTCAATAACATATCCGAGCGCCTGGTCGACGCGACGCGTGATCCAAATGGCGGCGTTTATTTGGCCCAACGCATAAGCATTGTCGTCCAGCGTGGTAAAAAAGTTCCGCGTATTATTTCAGTCTGTCCTTCACCTTGTTACCTTATTATTAGAAAGGGACTTTGTTTTCCGTGTGCATTTCATACCTATTTGTAGGACTAAAATCCGGTTAGTGTTCGGACGAGTGACCGTGAGTGACATTTACTCCAAGGAATTCTACCTGAAATAGTAGGCAAATAAAATATTGGTGGATATTTTATTTGCCAACAGCTTCATCTAAGACCAAGCTAAGCAAAGTAAATAAATATATATGTACTAATTAAACAGATGTAGTAAAGACTAGCGACAAACTAAGTGAAGAGTTAGAGACAAACTAAGTAAAGAGTAGCGCTCGTGGCATAGCTTGTCTAGGTGATTCTAAACGATCACCGATTTAACACCGATAGTTTCTATAACACCAACCGTCAGCCATGTCAGAGGCCTTCGGGCGGCACATTAACTCTGACACTAGGGCTGGCTACTCAGCCTATACGAACTTACTTACTTTAGTAAACAGATCTATTATAAACTAATATTATAACGCAAGAGTTTTTGACAATCTGAATCTGAAAACAGGATGCTATGTCATGAACGCCACAAGTGTTTCTGACTTCCTGACATCATAAATAGTACCTATCAAATATTTATCTTAAAAATTGTTACGATGTTAAACAATGCCTTGTAAACCAATAAGACCTCAAACTAAGAAACTAAACAGAAAACCACCTGATACATGACTAATTTTAATTCAGTTCAAGGCAATTTATTTACGAAATTTTTGCAATTTTTCCTCAACATCTAAACTACGCAAAATATCGTTTACCATGTTATGTTCTTGGTCCACGCCATCTGTTTGCTTTGCAGAACAAACAACACCCAAAATAGACAAATATTGGCCACGTACCTTGACATTGTCCACCAACGCACAAACAAAAAGCGATCACAACTGCTACAGAATGCATTCTGCTTACTCCCGATCCCGATTTATCGAAGCAAATGGCAGAAATTTACTGACTGTTACATCTCTTGGGTCACAAACGCCACAGCTCAAATGTTATCAGATGTTTAGATTAATTCTAAGTACTTTATTATCGGATCTTGGATATTCATATGACATTTTATCTAAGTATTTGCAATGCATTTAGCATTGTGGTAAGTCGTTCAATTAGTCTTAATTACGCTGTTTTTGAGTTTCCGGTTAGCAGTCATAGTTCATTATATGTATATTATGTAAGTAATTCAAACGAAATATCTATTAATCTTGGTTATAATATAATTATTATTTATATTTAATTTAATAAACCTTACGTAAAATTAATATATTAGATAGCTGTACTGTGCTAGTAATTCTAACTAATTTGTCTAAAAGTTAAAAAAAACATCTTCATCAAACGGTTCTTCAATGACATTGGGCTTCCTTAGAGAAGACAATTTGAATCCATTTTGTTGCATTGCGTCGATTTCAGGTAACTTGGTTTTGATTAGCTCTTCCGTATTAATCCCGTCTAACACCTGCTGAATCTTTTCTCTAAGAGGTCCTTCAATCGCATCCATTATTTGATATCGGAGCAAGTTTGGCAATACATTGACCAAGAACTCTAAAGCGTAGTCTAGAGTACCAGCACCATCACACCTCACTTGGATATTACCAATTTCTAAATCCAAGTCCCTACATTCAATTTTCTTCCGTGTATCTAGAGGCTGTCCAAGAATGAATCTTCCCGTTATATATTCTACAGAAAATGAAGCGACACCCGTTCTGGATATGAGTCCGCGAATTGCAGATATGTCCCATTGCGTTCTTCCTTCCAATTTCTGGGTTCCTATTTGGAAATCTACTATTGCAGTTTTATTCTCCATTTTTAAAGACATATTGCCAACTCTCTGGATTGACGACACGCCCGTTATCCATGTATTTTCTAAAGACACTGTGAATAAGCTCACAGTAGTGTTGTAATCCTTCACTTTGTAGGGATCGAAGCCGGAATCACGTATCTTCTTTCTGACGTCGGTTACTATCATGTCCAACGGAGATATGGAATTAGGAAATTGCATATCACCTGCAAATTCTTCTAACTTTGCGTTTATTTCTGCTCTGGCTTTGGTATAAGCTTCTTTGAGAATGTAAGGTTTGATGGAGTCAAAGAGAAAACTGCCGATAGAGTTGATGATGCCCTGGAAGAGACTACCAAACGCACCAAGATTTTCGAAATTGACCGCAATGGTACTAAACGACATATCAATAGTTATTCCTTGGGCTCTCAGTTTTCCGTCTCTCTCGACTCCGAGGTTTGCCTTAGCGTTTACGGTCAGGCCGGTGACATCGACAGTGAAGGGGCCCTGGGTTCTGCTCAGCCACGTTGACATGGTGTAGTTTCCGCGGGCTTGCAAATGGTCGATCGACATGGCTGCTTGCACCTGAAAGAATGTAAAAAAGTTTTGTTAGTTAAAATTCTAAAAGAAGGCGTTGTAGCCCATTGATGTAATTGTGAAGTCATGGGTTTGATCCCGAGCCTGTGTTAATGAGTTCTGCGGAATTTACGTTCAGATTTTAAAGACTCAACCACTGCCTTTCCTGTTAAGGAAAACATCTTGAGGAAACCTGCATACGTCCCGAGCAGAAATACTATACCTATCAAAAAAAAAAATACCGGCCTCTGGATATTTTCCGCTAGCTCGCATGGGGCCGGTGTAGTAGAATTACGGTCCAGTCGCCCTTCCAGAGTAGGTACGGCAGTAATAGGGTAGATGACTGATGTTTATATCGTTGAAACCAATAGATTTGATGAAGAATTTAAGTAAATATAATATATTTCTAGAAAAAAATATTTAAATCGGTTATTTAGGTTCTGATATATAAGCGTTTAAAGTTTATGGTAGAGAAAACTCTGTCCCTTTCCCACAAAACAAAATATGACGTCACGCCTCTGTGCGGCATACTTGTCAGAATATAATTTATATGGCGTAAAGAGAAGTGACGTCATAATCTCTTCTCTGTCTAGCATGATAATGAAATGCTTATAAATTGCTTATTTTTGATCAGCTTTTCATTTTGTTTTCATTAATCAGGTATATTTATGGGCCACATTTTAATAGGACTATAAAAAAAAACAATCATCTAGGCTACTTTGATCACAGGCTGATGCGGTATGAAATAAGGTGTTAATGTTTGACAAGCATCGCACTGTTATTGTATAATGCAAAGACAGACTTACCTCCATAGATGCCATTTCTGCATTGATATACAGGATCTTAAACTTGCTTAAACCGTACACAGCAGTATTTTTGAAGTACATCGTGGCAAAAGACACGACCTGTTTCATATCGGGTACGGGGTAGGGCTCCGGGATTTCAGCGCCTGGGAGTCCCACGGGATCGGGTTGCTTGAAGTGCTCGAGTATGGCAAGAATACTTTGGCTAATTTTTTTCTCACCATCTGCCAGTTGTACCTCTTCGGGTATTTCATCAGAGACATCTGTAAATTGGCATTTTTAGTTATTGAATACTAATAATAACAAACTAACAATAATAATTTTAGTATTGAAATGTATTTGTCAATATGTTAGGGCAATCATCAATAAAAAAGTTACATAAACAAATAATCAGACAATTATGGTAGATAAAACTTTTAAGTTTGTAAGTTAGGTTCACTATTTAGGAATTATGCATGCTATATCGATTTTTGTGTACTTTTTTTACTATAGTTTGTGCATAAAGCTGTTTGTGAACTACCAATAAAAAATAAATAAAAAAAGAACCAGACCAAGCTGAACTCCGCAGAGTTCTTTGTCAATATTATAAAATGGGATGTCCGAAATCGTGCCCGGCGCCTCGTCCAAATGGGCGCCAGCAGCATTGCTACGCTGAATCGCCAAGGAAATGTCCCACCCTATCTCCCTCAAACGACGACTTCCATTTATTTTGGCTACCAATTTCTTGGCGTCGGAGCTCCACGACCCCGCGGTCTCTATGGCGAACGGAACGAACTCGTACTGCGTCTCCAGGCTGGCATACTTGTGACGTTGTGATTTGTACTGCTTAGCTCTAGCCGCCGCCCCCGCACCGGTGTTATAATTTTGTATACTGGCATATAATATACGCCAGTATACAAAATTATGGCACCTGGCATATAATATAAGGGGGAGGCCTTAGTTCAGCAGCAGTGGACGTCTCCAGGCTGATGATGATGATGATAATATAATTTACTGGCCTAGTAATTATTTAGGAGTATCTAACATTTTAATAGGCCGTGCTTATAGAAATGCCCTAAGCTTATTCAACTTGATTTAATTTTGTCTCTACGTTTTTAACATCAGCGGTTTAGTTTAAGTAAAACTGAAATGAATAGTTTATTTCAGAATTAAATCTACCTCCCAGTAAACCAAATAGGGAATATGCATGTGTTTTTTTATTGACTTACAAAAAAGCTGACTGGCAACAAAACAAATCATCGAAAGTAACATGCACAAATAAATAAAAATAAATATCATTATATGGTCATTTTTCACACAGCACCCCAAACTAAGCAAATAACGAAGCTATAAACTAGTTTCATGTTAGAAAGGGAGGGCACTATACTAGGTTTATGACGTCAAAGTTCACGATTCCAAACAAATTCAATACTATATTATATGCACGTGTTTTGCTAGAAAGAGACAGATGACTCCCATCCAAATAGTTTGAACGCTTATATTTCAGAACTTTACCAGCCGATTTCAATTATTTTTTCGATAGTAATAATTATTTTTTCGATGTAAGCATCAGATTCAGTTAAACTCTCCATTTATTCTATTATTTTTAATAATTGAAAAACATGCATATTCCCTGTTATCAATAAGTACACAAATACTGTTTGAGCATCGTTTTTCCTTTTCCAAAATATTTTATCGTATCTTAAGGACTAGCAATACTCAAAATTTATAAGTTGATGTTATTCCACTAAATGCAGCCATTTTGACGCATGATGTCAGAATTATCGGATCGGATACCACTAACGTCTAACAACGCATTTTTTTCTTCTTAACCTAAACACATGTCACATTCTTGGCTCGCGTTAAAACTTACTTGATATATCACAAACATGATTCAGTAGTTAAGTAGTATTAACAACGCACCTTGACAGCGGCCTACTACGCACAAACATAAAACTATCACAAGAGATCTCATCCTCCTTGTTCCCAACATGCTCCCGACTAAACACTACTGGCAAATGAGAAAGAATGAATGTCTATTATCCCCAATCAAGGGTCACAGTTCAAGCGTTATCGGTCGCTCGTATGAAACTTACTACACTTTTATCGCTTGGGTATTTAACACTTACTTAGTATTTATTTGCAATGTATTTTGTTATTCATTTAATTACTATCTTTTTGAGTTACTTAATAACTTCGTTTTGATAGCTCGGGTGTTATTTAGTTTAAGTTATTGAAATATAAATTGGTTTCTCAGAATTCGCAGCAATGTAGGTAATTTGATAAGTAAGATAGTTATTGGAACAAACAGCTAGCAAACACTGTTTTTCTTTAAACAACAACTTCTCTTCGTCTTAAGTATTTTAGTATTTAATTTTAGTTATACTACTAGTATTATACTCGGAGGAACTTACTCTCTCTCTCAGAGTATTATATTATCTTTGGTTATAAAGGTGTCTCAGTAAGTGTGTACTTTTAAAATTTAGAATCAGTTTTTTTTCGTGCAAGTGGCAACTCTGAAATTTAACAGCTGTCGCCTATGTTTATTCCGATTATTCCGATTTTCAGAAAACATTATCTCACGAAATTCTGATGTCAACTGGCCACCAAGATTCATGCGATTCGTGCGATTTGACGCCATACGATTTTTTCTATGGGGTTTTGTGAAATCTCGGGTTTATGCGAATAAACCAGAAACAATTCCTGAGCTCAAATCAGAGATCCAACGCGTCATCGGTGGGATACAGCCACATCTCTGTGTAAAAGCCATGGAAAATTTCATGAAAAGAGTAATGGCCTGTCATCAGAGCCGTGGGGCCATTTGCTGGATATTTTATTCCATACTTAATCGGAACATGTCTTCTTTACAATCCAATAAAAATATCACAACTCTCTCATAACATACGTGTTTTTATTTCAAAATGGAATAGTGAGACACTCTTTACTTACTATCTAAATTATTTTTATTTGACGAATGGCGTTTGAGCTGCCTGTATAAAAACTTTGGCATTAGGTTTGTTTATCCTAATGCCAAAGCCGTTTAGATTTTTAGCAATCACAGAGATATAATCATATCCCGGAAAATAGAGAAAACAAGGAAAAAAAAACTTCAAAATAAGTTCAAGTTTTTCATAGAAAAGACATCAACGCGTACCATTTCTATATAATGTGCAATATTTTACGTTAAAAGATACGATAACTGCCTGCTTTCTAGTTTCGTGAAAGATATACCTAAGGTACGTCTTTTCGAGGTCTACGTGAATCGGTATCATCTAAATCCACATCTTCACTATAAGTACTAGTAGGTGAGTAGATGGTCAAACGCAGACTTAATCGCAATAAAAAAAGGTTAAATAGGTTTAATTTAATTTTACCTACTCTTATAAAAAGCGCCATCTATCAAATTGCGGGCAAAACAAATACGGAATAATCAAGAACATAGAGCCGTAACCAGTATTTATAAGCATACGCGCAGTCGCGCATGTCTTCCGTATGATTGCACTGCAAAGGTTGCGGTTGATTCTATAGTTTAGTCAGATTAATACAGATGTCACTAGTAAAATAATATTTTAGTGTTGAAAACCTGTTCTGTACTGTTATGTACTAATCTGGTTTTCTTCATCTATGTTCTATGGTATATTATTATATTAATATTAAAATTGGTTTATTTGTACATGTTTTATGTTCTTTCAATTTTGTTTTAATTAAATGATCAGCAATCCAAAGTCATAGTAAGTACTTAGCGACTACAAAATTAGATAACATTCATATTTGCCTATAGTTGTAGGTCTCTATCGCAGAGACCGTCTAGGGATTTACCACACCTTTGTCAGTTATTAAACCGCCAAGCAGTAATGTGCAAGCATAATGCTAATGTTAAATATTAAAAAAGAAAAACCGATTATATAGTCAAAATCACGCTAAGGGTCCCGGACTGTAAAAAAAATTTTTTTTTCTGAAACAGGGTTATGCGGAACAGTAGGTTATCCACCGATAGGAGCTCATACTACTGATTATTGTGAGCAATTTTTACTACGGGGACAACACTAAAATAGCGAAAAAGTCAGCTGTTCCACAGTTTTTTGTTCACCAACAACAAATGAGGTTCCACAGGCAAAATTATTCGCAGATGGCGCCAGCGGCGGTGCGGTTGTGGAAAGAAATAATTTTTAATGCAAAAAAAAAAAAAATATAAGCTAATAATGGTATTCCCATTGTTAAAATTCTTATTATTTTATTATTAGAAATATAAATATTTATTCTTTAAATGATCACTTATTTACTTATAATTTAAGAATATTTTATTTTATTTATTATGATTTTTACCTAATTTAAGAAATATATTGTTTTAGGTTTTTTTTTAAATTTTCTTGTTAATCGTTTCTTTTATGTATCTGCTCCTCTAATGGCGTTTTCGATCATCGTGTCCAAGGAAAAATACTGGGTTCTTGTTTTGAGAATATATGCAGCTGTTGGCGGCCTGAAAATAGATTTTTAGGTTAAATAGTTGTTTACATTTTATGTTATATAAAATGTAATAATAATTAATGAATAATATTATATGCGAAAGTTTGTCGGGTGTGTGTGTGTGTGTGTCTGTGTATGTTTGTTACTCCTTCACGCTGAACGGATTTGGATGAAATTCTGTGTAGAGATAGCTTATGCTTTAGAATAAAACAGAGGCAACTTTTTATTCCCGAAATCGCGGGACGCAGATAGTGTGCTAGAATATATTCATTAATATAAGTTTTATTAAAAGTTGTTTTTAATAAATAAGGAAAACAACAATTATTTCTATGTAATCATATTGTAAAATTATATGTCGATGGCAAACATGGGAAGTACCTATCATTAAAATGAGTGGTAAAGATCTACTAAGTCACTGATCGATTACCTTTTCATAAGTGTTGATGGTAATCCTTCAATTCTCTGTTTATTTCTCTTGAATAAGTTGGATTACCTACTTAGGTGTGTGGGTCAAAGGGTAGGGTGGTAGGCAGCGACAATGATAAAATGAATGGATGGGATAAAAGCGCACGGATTTTGAAGACTATATGTTGAGCGCCAGCTCTCCACTCGCGTCAGTCATACTCTATCATTGCGACATGCGAGCCGTACGATACGACAATACAAATACATCCAAATTATGCCTTCGTGTGCATTCCCCAAGTGTAAGAATACTAGATACTAATATTCGCAATAAAAAATTAGCGCACGGATTCTGAAGACTATATGTTGAGCGCCAGCTCTCCACTCGCATCAGTCATACTCTATCATTGCGACATGCGAGCCGTAAGATACGACAATACAAATACATCCAAATTATGCCTTCGTGTGCATTCCCCAAGTGTAAGAATACTAGATACTAATATTCGCAATAAAAATTTGGGAATCACATTCCACAAGTAAATTTATACACATTTACCACTGTATTTTATCACAACTGCAATTAATTTCAATAAATATGTTAGAGTAATCGCGATTTTGAGGTGATCGTAATGTTACGAGACAGAGAGACTTCGAAGAATACTTCGTCAATGCTCGCGAATGTTAGAGATTCGAGAGCAATAGACAAATACTTGTATTCTCTTTTTGTCATGCAGTAATTAGATTCGCTATCCCTATTTATTATCGCTGAGTTGAAGCCATTTTTATGACATCACTTTTAATTTAATTTTATTGGTAATTAACTATACTTAGTTATATAGTACCTACGTTAATTATGTTACAAAATAAATTATTTTTCTATTTTTCTTTATTTTCCGGCAAATAAAGAAATACTTTTGGCTAGGTATGCCTGATTGTGTTGACTTATTAATTTTGAACGATTTGCAAGCGCTGCGCCCGTCCATTCCATAATCACAGTCGCTGGTGGTAGGTATGTGGGTGGCATGTCGACCCCTGTCGGGATGATTTAAATTGGTGAATAAGGGGAGGAAAATAATTATTAATTAACCCAGCGGTATAGAAGATACGAGTATTTGGGAGCGGGGCGAATTTCTTCCCTACGCGGACGAAGTCGCGGGGGACCTCTAGTTGGAAATAAATTGACAAAACCCCTACACTCTATAATTAAAATAGATTTAGTGTTTTATGCATAATACGGAAAAACATTAACAGGTAACACTTGCTCACCAGGATGTTTATAAATTGTAAAAACAATAACTACAATGATAAAAAGATTATCTCCTGAGTTTTATATACGTTCAAGGATGTCTAACCACAAAATGATACCTGCCGCGTCAAAGTGCATGAATATGCATAAAAATACAGTATATTATATAACTACCTATTACTATATCTATTTGTTTATCAAAGTGGTGTAAATCACTAGTAATATTAGTAGTAGTAGTTATTAGTAGTATTGCATATAGAGGACAAGCTATATCTTGTGAAGCTGTTTTTGAGCGTTTTGTTTCACTGGGTGGGTGATCTTTGTGATTCGGAAGATTGAATAAATTAATGAAATGAAGCCAAATAAATAAAGAGAATAGTGAGAATGAGTATGTTGCCGGTAACTTTTATTAAATGTTATTTTATGTTTTGATATAGTCGTCTTTTAGCGTAATACACTTGGTTTTTTTTTCTAAGCTTAAAATGCCTATGTTAAAAAACTCTTCATCCTGAGTACCTAAAAACTCCTGTACTGCAGCGACTACTGCTTCATTATTTTCGAACCTCTGTTCTCTCAGAGACTCGTTCAACCTCGGAAATAGATAGAAATCACTAGGGGCAAAGTTGGGTGAATATGGAGGATGCTCAAGTATTTCGAAGCCAGCATCACGAATTGTAGCCATAGCAACGAGGGACTTGTGAGCCGGGGAATAGGCATGATGACTACAATTTTTTTATTACCTCATAAAAAAGCTGATCATCAATAGAGCCTATCAACGAAAACAAAATTTAAAATAATTCAAAAATAAATAAGTTCTAAGTATTTTAATTTCCAGCTAGACAGAAAGCGCGCTATACTGAGCTATGACGTCAAGCCTCAGGCGCGGCATACAAATGCTATACTAACACGTGCTTTGCGAGAAAGGGATAGAGCATCCCCTCTCTATCCCCACCTAAAAGTTTTAAGGCTCATATCTCAGAGATTTATCAGCCAATACAACTAATTTTTTCAGTACGTGTAATGTATTTAGTTATATTCATCACTAAGCCTGTTATTTGTCATAAATTAAACATTAGGCCACACGCCTATTATATTGATGGAATAAAACAATTTTTACTTGTTTGCCTCGCCGTTTCTCGTGTATTTTGTTACGCAATTAAAAACGCACCCCTTTACTATCCTAGAAAAGCGAGCCCATGATCTATCCGGCGAAACGACTCGCCTTACATTTCTTAGGAATTGGAGATGATGGTCTTTTCCAAGTCATAAATAGTAATTTTGTTTCAGGATGTAATGGTGAAGCCATGTTTCATCCATTGTTATGAATCGAGACAAAAACGATCAGGATCTTGTTTTAACATTACCAAATGAAGCTCGAGAAATGTTCAGCCTGGTTAGTTTTTGTGCATCGGTAAGCCAATGATGTTATATGTTTCACTAGATCTGAAGTTTCCGCTTCAAGGAAGCCTCGCCTGAAATAAGTTTGACAACTAATTCAAGCTTTGACGTCTATCATTCTCTATTGCCGATGAATTCGGTTCACGTGTCTAACATAAAAAAATACAAAAAATTGGTAAATGCGTCGTAAAAAGCTGTGACTCGTGCTCCGAAACACACAAAAGATGCCAAGGATTTTCTTTCCACATGTTAGCTTTAATTAATGTCAGTAATTTACTGCAACTTAATGCAAATTTTCGTAATATTATTTTGGAAATTAGGTGTCATAGCATTTTGCTTTCGGTGCTGCCAGGAAATCTGTTTTTGGTTTTCCCCATATTTGTGGGAGATTTTTATTATTTATTTTTATTTGCTTAAATTGGCTTCTTTATTGGTTAACCTCTTAAATCAAAGTGATGTATAATAAGTGGTGCAGCATTTCTTCGCAAGTATTTTAAAATCAAAACCTATTGAGTTGATTCGAGTTCATTCCAGTAAAATCAATACATTTTGGAAACTCTCTGCTTATTTTTAGATTACTATTGGTTCGCATAAAATTCTATGCCAAATTATATTGTACCATACATATACAATATACCTACCATACATACTTATTACAATATAAGTAAACTTTTCGAGCTAATCAGTAGTATAAAAAAAATATTTTCCCAGTGTACCTAAAGATGAAATACGACTGCGCTACGATAATGCGCTGATTATTGGTGCCCGTCAAAACAGCATACTATGTTTGATCTGTGGCACATATTCTTACTCTATGTCTGTTGTGTGTTTGGTTTGGATGTCGAAGGGCGAAGTCTGTTTGTGTTTGTTTGGACTGGCTTTGGCTTTAAAGTTGTCAGAAAAGTCAGCTTGATTGATATTTTATTATGAAAACTGACGTGGTTTTGACACATTTTTGTTTTATTTGTCGGAGTATCTGATCTAATTAAACGTGAATATTCCCGTATAAATAAAACAAAAATATTGATTGATATTGTTTCAAACAGATCAATTTCATATCTGAGGTTACAATGACAGGACAGGAGCCATAAAAAAAGTACTTGACAAATGACAGGCACGATTGGTTAACGCCATCTAATTTATGGTTATTTTTTATAATTTTTTTGTGCCAGAAAATCGCCCATTGCATCAAAACAAATCATCGAAAATAAAAATAAACCTTGACTCGACGTTGCCAGGCAACGAACGTAGTCCTCGCGATAATATACTAAAAATTTAAGATTCATTGTAGGTACTTAAATTACACGTTATTTTGGGGGGGGGGGTGTTAGTCTTAAACCTCACCACGTATCACATCAATGGGAGGGAGGGGTTGCTAAACTGCTAAAAAACATCACGTGATTAATGGACGGCCCCTTGAGGTAGTAAATGGTGATCGGTCACATTTCAGGCTGACTTAAGTAATTATCTGGTGTTATTAATTTTGACTCTATGGTATGTAGTATTAAGGTACTGAAAATATTTTGTAAACTGAAAATGTGATGTTGTTAGTTTATTTTTTAACATTGATGATCCAAAAAAAAAATTCTTGTTATTGCACTAAACTTCAAAATTATTATATATAATTATATTCGATATCATGTCATATCGTAGCAGAAATTTTAGGGAAAATTTTCATCAGGCAGGCAACATCGATTTCGATTTCGAGTTTGCGCGAAAACTGGCCAACGACAAAAGAAAATAAAAAGTTTTGAAAAAAACGGCTCCATTTTTTTGTGCGCGATCATATGACGTTTATCCCTCTATGTATTTATCTCTATGCGGTAAGCATTCTGGGGACCCAGCGCGCGGAATCTTTTTCATTTCCAAGCTTTCGTGTAAAATGCTATGCACACTACCAGTCGAAATCTTTATTTCATCGGCTATAAAACGTATCGTGAAACGACGATCTGCTAAAACAATGTTCTCGACTTTTTTTACCATTTCTTCGGTCACTACCGTTATGGGGCGACCCGGGCAAGGGTCCACTTTGGTGGATGTTACAGTTAGCAACTGTAGAATATCCTGCAAATATTGATTAGTTCGTTCCGTAGTGAATTTTTTCATGCACAGATACTTAATAACCGCACACAATTCAATTTTTTCCATTTTCGACAACACGCTACGACAGACTGCAAACAAAAGACTTAATTTTTTTTAAACATAAGATATTCAAGTTATTTCCTTTTTTCTGTTCCAAAGAGTTTCTACCTCATTCTCACTTTATAATGAACGCCCTACATAGATATGAATATTGACATATAACAAGTATGAAGTGTAATAGTGTAGTGTAGTGTGTATGTTGGTTGTCAAGTAAAATTTTGTAAATAGACTGTCGGAAAAAAAATTGAAAATGGAAAACTACGTCAACTTGTCTTCACGTTACCCATCCCTCTTTCTCAAGATAAAAGTCTTCAACCAGTGCGTGTTATTATTGTAATTTATTATACCTTATCCGTCTTATTTTTTCAAGCTCAATTCGTAATTCGAAAGAAATTAACAAAACACTTTTTAACTAAGTAAAATAGGTAACCTATAAATACTTTTTAGTAATTTATTCTTATGACGGTATGTATATAACATTACCAGTCATTATCTGCGGTGCTGATACGGGGACACTCACAGTTGGATCGGTTCACTAGTTTAAAGTGGCTCAGATCCACTTTGATTGAACTAGTGAACTATGGAAAGAGCTATGCTCGACGTTTTTCTAAGGGATCGTATCCGAAATAAAGTAATTCGCTAGAGAACATGGGGTAGATGTTTTCTAGAGTTGAACTCTAGAGTGAACTTCGAACTGGCAAATGTAGCTTAGGACGCCCTGAGACTCAATGGAGTGACAATATACTTGCGGTGGTTAGTGACTGGAGCCGAAAAGCTGAAGACCGGGCTGAGTATGGTATGCATTGAGAGGCTGCCCAGCATTAGTTAGGTCGTCTGATGATGATGATGACAACCCATTATGCACAGCCAAAAATTGTGTTGGTAACCGCCACAGATCATATAGGTAACCGCACTATGTAATTGATCATTGTAGGTAATTATTTTAACGAACTGGTTTGTAGCTTCATTTGGAAGTTTGGAACAAAAACCTTGGCCGTCTACAAAACAGTGGAAAGCCATTGCTTTTTATGAAGATTTCCTGATCGTTATAAACTAAATAGACAGAAGACAAAGTTCTGCCACAAAAATAGCTAGTAAATTAGCGATTTTCCAAACATGATGAAAAGTAGTTACAAAAAAGTTCCTAGTATTTTTGATATATGGCCACGAATATATGGCCCATAAAATAAAATAAAAACTTGACAATGACAGCAACAACTGGTCTGCGCAAAGTCAGAGTCATCTACAATCAAAGACTAGTAAATTTATCTGTCTACAATTACCTTCTTTTTTCTATTGCCTGTCAGAAAATCGCCCATTGGAATACAAATTAAATATCTTTCGTCTTGTTTTTTGTTACAAATAAATAGCTGAAGCAATATTGATTAAATCAGGCATGCATCCATCATCCAAAACTAAAATTTTTATATCATAATAAAAGGGTTTTTTCAAAAGTGTCAATCATTTCGTTTGCCTTTGACTGACCTTTGCTCTTTGATAATAATCGTTGAGAACGACTAATATAGGTACTTTTTTGTTTGAATGTAATATTTTTTAGTATAGGTACGAGCAATGACAGAATATCGTACCTATAATAGGTATAAAAGGTACCTATAGTATATGAATGATTGCAATCTTGATGCATGTGTACCTACTGGCAGAATGCATTTATTTTTGTTCACATCTGTCGGTGAATCCAATATAACAATTCGGCCTCGAAAACATCATTTAAAATGACGATTTCAGTATTTATAATATAAATTATACGTACAGCTTAATACTTAAAAAAACCTTCGCATTTATATTCATTATTATTTAATAATAATGAACTACTCGTACCCCTACTCGTATAAATAAAACAAGTAACTTAAAAAAACGACTTCAAACTATTATGGGACCACCTCGAGAGTAGGTATATTATCCTTAAAAAAAAAGAACTTTCAAAATCGGTCGACAATGGGGTCCACACTGCGATTTTGTTCCGCTAGGTGGAGCATCGTCTAAGCGGCCATAGTCAATTATCAATCTCATAATATATTTTATAACACATTTGCTCAAAAAGTGCATTTACGAAGCCTGTATACATCGTTCGAAAGTTAAACATTACGCACTATACAACGGAGCGTGCCGAAAAACCTTTACCGCACACTCCCTTGTATAGCGCCGTGCGTAAACTTTACGGTATTTTTTTAATTTTTGTTAATAATAATTTAAGAACTCCACCAAAGAGTTTCACATTACGAGAATAAATAAGCTGAATGATCGAACCTCCTTGGAAGCGCTTTTGCTCAATACGTTTGTCTTACTCTAATATTAAACAGAAAATGAAACGAAATAAATTCTCACCACTACTTTATACTTTTTTCTAATTTTCACCACGCGTACTTAGCGCCATTTGTTAATTCGCGCCATTTCATCTTACCTCCTAGGAGGATTATGGCGTCGCACTTTGTGCATTTGTCGGCGTATTTGTATCAAGTTTTTGATAATTTTCATGTCGAATGAGTCTAAGTCACAGTCAAAGTGATGTCACACTTAGTAAGTCATGCCCTAGTAAAGTCGTGGCAACTTTACTATAAGCTTCTTTGGAGTTTTGGAAACAACACGAAAATACACTCATATTAGAAACGTTTTAACGAAGACGAAGTTTAGAACGAAGTCTTTTTTTCTTCTTTCCTCCTAGGAGGATTATGGCATCGCACTTTGAGCATTTGCCAGTGTCAAGTAGGTATTTGGTTGCGACTTTCCGTCCGATATAATAAAAACCAAATAATAAAGTTTGGCTCATTATCTGTTGATCTTCTGTTATCTGTTTTCTCGCAAATGTGTTGTAAAACGTTGTATGGCACTTGTGCGGAATTGATTTTTAGAAAATCGTGACTATGGTAACAGTCGTCTACAGTCCGCGAGGTATAAGCTGAGCTTTGCATTTGTGTGAGTGTACATGGATAGTGTAGGTGTGATAACCGGCCTTAGGCGCGGCGCCATTTTCGCCCGGTAAAACCGGTTTAAACTGATTTTGGGTAACCGGCCTGAGGCGCGGCGCCATTCTGCAATGCAATTCTCACACTAATGCAAAGCTCAGCTTATACCTCGCGGACTGTACTCGTTTGTAAAAACCAACTTACCGTACTAGTATCATAAATAACTATTGTTGTTTTTTGTTTTGTTTATGCAGAGAACATTTTAAAGACTCGGATTACCTGGTTTGTAAAGCAATCCTTTGCCTTCCTAATTAAAGCTCTGTCCAACATAAAATGTAAACAACTATCTAACCTACAAATAATATATTAACAGGCCGTAAACAGCCACGTAGATTCTTGAAACAAGACGCGGTACCCAGTATTTCTCATTGGACTAGATTATCGACAACGCCATCATCAAGAGCAGACAGATCATCAACAGCAACGACTTTGTTTTGCCACGTCCGGACCGCTGCTGGCACCATCTGCTAAAAGTTTTGCCTGTCATAGACGGAGAAATCGGTGAACAATATTTAAAAAAAAACATAGATTCAGTCGAACATGGATCCTCCTCTTTTTTTGAAGTCGGTTAAAAAACACACAACTACAAATACTAGTTAAAAAACTTGGACCCATTTCATATTTTTGACTTCTAAGACTGTTGTCCTGTGGTATATATATTTAGGTACATTGAAGAAAAAACCAGACATCTTTATTAAAGCCATGCTAGAAGATAAACGACATAATTTTTGGTTACTCAACAATTTCATTAAACAATAAGGAAAACATCTGTTACATTACGTCCTAACAAAAATATCCCATAAAGCTTTTTGTATTGTATGTAGTTTTTATCATATTAAAATCTATACTATACGAGTATAAAGATTACCTTGATCTTCGCCGTCTTTGAACACTATATAATTGTACTAGAGGAGAAAAACGCAGTAGTCTCAGTTGAATCGCACAATTGCGCGCTGAAACGGAGCTTTGTTTGTTGAATCTTAGTTTAAGTAAATAAAAGAATTGAATTGAATAATGGCTGCAAATAAGTTGTTGGCGTCAGTGTTCTTTATAAGCTGCGTGGGCAGCGGTTTATTAAAAAAATTGCGTAAGTACAAATATATGTAAAAATGTCACTTCGAATTAAATCTTTTTTTTGTTAAGCTAATAATTCCCCATATACCTACCGTCATAAGCATAAAACACTTAAAAGTATTTCAAACCTATTTTAGTTAAAAAATGTTCTGTCTTTTTTTTCAAACTCATTTCGTTATTCGAAAGAAATTTGACAAAATACTGTTTAACTAAAATAGGTTTGAAATACGTTTTAGCATTTAATACATATGACGGTTAGTTAATATTTGAGTTTTGGGCACCTTGTATCATTGATCTGAATCTGTTTTATTAATCGGTTCCACACAATGTATACTTACCTACTAATTTACAAAATGCAGTAGGTACAACTGAATAGAATGCAATGATTGATTGAGTGTTTGATTGATTAACTCTTTATTGTTCACACCAAGAAACTCAAACAACTTCCAACAACTTCCAGCTTCTTTTCTTCTCTTGTTGATTCAATGGTAACTGAATAGAGCTAAAAACATCAAGAGATAAACATTTTTATTTTATTTATACGGGAATGTTTTGACCACATCCGGTGGCCTTATTTTCCTTTTTTAATAAACAAAAATGTGTCACAGCCACGTCAGTATTCATAATAAAATTATGGCGGGAAATCGAAATAAACATGTTGCTGCATTGTATTATTTTCCAAAACTTGTGTTTTTTCGTGTGTTAATGCATAAAAAAATCGCTTTATTCATTAAGTACTGATTTACGCGCATGAGTGCGGGCAATATGATATAATGTAGTGAAACGTGTCTTCCCGTGTTGTTTCCAAAACTCCGAAAAAAGCTTGTAGGAAAGTTGCCACGACTTTACTAGGGCATGACTGGACCTGACTGTGACTTACTAAGTGTGACTTTGTCTGTGACTAAGACTCATTCGACTTGAAAATTATTAAAAACTTGATATAAATAAATACTTGACAATGTGCATTGGCCAGCAACGCACATTGCACAAAGTGCGACGCCATAATCCTCATAGGAGGAAAGAAGAAGAGATAAACAGCTGAAAACTTCATTTGGTATTAAAAAGTAAGTAAGTTCGTATAGGCTGAGTGGCCAGCCCCTAGTGTCAGAGTTAATGTGCCGCCCGAAGGCCTCTGACATGGCTGACGGTTGTTGTTATAGAAACTAGAACAAACAACCGGACCAACAATTTAACGTGTCATCCGACCCACGGTAGCGCTCAGAAATAAATGCCACTCACGGTCACCCATCCAAAGACTGACCGGACCGTCCGTTGCTGAACATCGGTGATCGTTTAGAATCACCTAGACAAGCTACGCCACGAGCGCTACATTTGGTATTGATTATTGATTTTGCTATTGATACGTACTGTACTTTACCGGTTTAGCTCGTTTAAAAAGTTTATACAGGGTTACGTGGTATGGTACTAACCCGAAAGGAGGTCATTATACTCATCATTGTAAACAACTTTGACTTAGGGGCCGAACCCGAATTCGAGAAATAAAGCTTTTGCATACCTTCTTTCCGCTTAGTTATACCGAATTCTGAAAAAATAAAATAAAATAATACCTACTGTTTACGTTTTTGTGTATAAAAGATTTTACTAAATCAATATAAAATATACTCCTACTTTTATTAAGATTCTAGCTAGGTACAGCGACAGTGATAATGGAATGGACAGGCCCAGCGCTTGCAAATCGTTCAAAATTAACAAGTCAACACCATCAAGCATACCTAGCTAAAAGTATGCATAAAATATTTGCCGGAAAAAAGAGATAGCGAATCTAATTACTACATGACAAAGACATGTACATTGTACATGTATTAGAAGTTTGTATTTTCGTATCGTACGGCTCACATGTCGTAAAGGCATGACTGAAGCGAGTGGAGAGTCGGCGCTCAACATATAGTCTTCAAAATCCGTGCGCTTATTTCCCTTCGGCCGTTAAGGAAACTGAAGTTTGGAAACTGGTTTCCTGAAAGGATTTTTTTAACCTCCTACGTAACTGGTTTCCTGAAAGGTTTTTTTTATTTCCCGTCCATTCATTTTATCATTGTCGCTGGCTAGGTAGGTATATAATTTTTGCCATTTGAACCTATAAGAATTCGTAATAAATGTAAAATTCCAGAGCTCGAGATAGAATTTCTAAGACCAATAAAATTGTGTGTAGTCATAAATTATATTAATAGGTAAGTATTGTCAAATTCAGTCAAGTAAATAACATTCAGTAAATATTAGGTCTTTACCTATGAAATTGCCGTTCTTCAGTACTGTTCATTTCAAATAGAAAAAAGTTTGGAATGGCTTTGTATTCTGAATTCAAATTAATTTTGTCTTAAAAACATGACATTCTTTTTACAAACTCAGTCTCTTGTTTATTGATTAGCGTTGTATTTTCATTAAATTTGAACATTTTTCGTCATAATGGATACTTTAAAAATTCGTGTAATTATGGAATATGAGTTCCGTCGTGGCACCAACGCGACACAAACGGAACGTAACATCAAAAACGTTTACGGAGAGAACTGTACAAACGAACGCACAACCTGTTATTGATTTTCCAGCAAGTTGGTTAGATCCTGGTTCAGCATCAAAGCAATGCCCTAAACCAAAAATGACCCCTAAAAAGGTGATGGTCACTGTTTGGTGGTCTAGTGCGGGTGTGATTCACCACAGCTTTTTACAAAACGGCATAAGCATTACTGCAGATGTGTACTGTGAAGAACTGGAGACAGTGATGGAGAAGCTTGCACATCGGCAACCAGCTTTGGTCAATCGGTCGTCCCCACTGCTCCTTCACGACAACGCGCGACCCCATACTGCACAACAGACAGTCTCCAAGCTGCAAGAGCTGGGGTTGGAAGCTCTCCCTCATCTGCCATACTCACCAGACCTTGCACCTACCGACTATTACTTTTTCCAAAAATGTAGACAACTTTTTAGTGGGTAAAAAATTCAATTCCCGAGAGGCAGTACAAAATGCCTTTGAAGAGTTTGTTGGCTCCCAGTCCAGCTGATTTTTACAAGAAGGGCATCAATAAACTGCCAATTCGTTGGCTTCACTTATTCCAAACAAAACGGCAATTTCATAGGTAAACACCTATTATTTGGGCGGATGAGTTTGTACATAATATAACAGAATGAATTAGAATACAGTTGTTTGTATAGAATATTTTTTGTTGTTTTTAATAGTTCCTGGCCATGGATACTAGTCCTTCAGCCGAATACATTTTTCTTCATCGATCCTTCTTTCTCCAGTTAAATGAGTCGTAGTCACAGTCCAAGTCACACACAGTAAGTCACAGCCAAGTCCAATCATACCTTAGTAAAGTCGTGGCAACTTTACTACAAGCTTCTTCGGAGTTTTGGAAACAACACGAAAAGACACGTTTCACTACATTATATCACTTGCCCACACTCTTGCTCGTAAATCAGCACTTAATGAATAAAACGCCACCATTTTTATGCATTAACACTCGAAAATACACAAGTTTTGGAAAATAATACAATGCAGCGACATGATTTTCTCGCGTTCCCGCCAAAACCGTATAGAATATTGAGTTGCTAATTTTGCTATGCTGAAAAGTTAAAACTATCTCTAGCTGAGAGTTATTGATATTTTCTAGCTAACAATGACACTATTATCACAATTATCTTCACGAATTATCAATTAACCTTATTAAGTAACTACAGTTAACAGGAGCCAGTACCTGCATTAACGATCTTATAGTAGGTATTTATAACATTAAACATTTCAACTATAATGTTTCAAACTAGTCCAGTATAATAAAAATGTAGAGTGTTTTAATAAATTATGATTATTTGATTAGAAACTTGTGCAAGTATTTTTACGTAAAATTTGTTCGAAAGAACAAATTTATACTTGCAAACTGTTGTTGTTCTTCTCGAGGACTAAAAGTACGGGTTTACCACCCGCTCTCAGTTCGGGTTCTGTCGTTATTCCGTCCTCACCTGGCGCCTTGTTGTTCTTAAGCTGTCTGAGAGCCATTCTAATCTCGTACAGGCTGACGTCTGGAATGTCCTCAGTATAGTGTCGGGTCAGTTTAGCTCTTGTGACCCGAGCATTACTGACAGTGGGTTGCCGTGTTGAGGTGTACAACTGTCCACAAAACCTCTCGAGCTCACTCAGAATCTGTGGCTTCGACGAAATAATACTGCCATCTTCGATCTTCAGCTTCGTCATTTGGCTTTGCCCAATAGACGAATTCCTTGCGAACACTTCCGAGCCCTGGGTCCGCTCAATTGCGTCTTTAAATACATACTGTATTATAGGAGCACAAGTCGTGTCGCAAAGATTTCGAGATTCGTCTATTTAGCTTGCCATATTCCGACATATCAGCTGAAGATTGCAGTCACATTCTTCCATTGACTTTAGAGTTCTGTCTGAGAGCTTCTGAGGCTTCTTCCGGTGTGGGGTCTTGAAGAACTTGGACCCCACTACCTGGACAGTTTCCACTAAGCCATTGTTGATCTCGTCCACAGTTTCGCATTCGGCTAGGCTCTGGAAGCGATTATGCAGTTCGAGTTGAAAGTTTTCGGGGTTCTTGATTTTGGGCAGGGCCAGGACGGAGCGTAGACTTCACCAGACGTGACCTCTCAAGCTTGACATTGATATTCAATGTGCCGTGTTATTTTAGTTCTATTTGTCCCTGTATTTTCAGTTTACTGGGTCACATTGCAAACAACACAATATGAAAATGAAATTAATGTGAACCTTAAAGCTGAAGTGCTAAAGTTCAAATCGTTGTTAATAATTGAAGAGTTCTGGGACATTTTGACGACAATTAGGACAAATCTGACGGATACTGGTACAAATCGCCTCTTGTACTATTTTACAATTATTTTAATACTTATTTGTTTTTCTATCACTCTAATAATAAATTAAATGAAAAGAATGATGAATCAGCAACCACGTTACGTAATTTCATTTTCCTAAGTTAACAAACAGAGGTGCAGCGAAGCTGTAAAGACAGCTAGGTTCAGAATCTGATGCCTACTGGGTCTCTTTACCTTAATTACGAATAAAATCGAGTATAAAAAAACTAAATCTGATCAAGTCTTCGCAAAAGCCGTTCTTAGTGAGCATTTACGCCTAACACTAAAGACCACATGCTAAATCGTCGATCGAGCTTTGGTAGTTTTTGAGATTTCTTGTCTGAAAGGTTTGCGCTTCTCTTTTCAACCGACTTCAAAAAAGAAGGTTCTCAATTCGAATCAATTCAATGTATGTTACGCGATTACTCCGCCAATTATGAACTGATTTTGATGTTTTTTTTGTTTGGTAGGTACAACTTCAGAAGAGGTACCATATAAATTTTATCGAAATCGGTTCAGTCGTTTGGTTTTTAAATCAAAATTACTAGAAAATATGATGATGTCATCCAGGTATTCGAAGTTGAAGTCGGCTGTATTTTATTTTTAAAAAGCGTATTACAAAAAGAATATAGGTACCTATGTTATTTTTGAAATTATTCTTTCTCTAATCTAAAAAGTAGTTTTCGGTTTATAATGTTATGTATTATAAGCTGAAATTAACAACAACGTAAAATTAGGTAGCTAAGTACTGGTTATTACAAATGTATCATCATCAATTAAGTACTTACTACAAACAATTCCAAGTTGGTAATTCCACACATCTCAAGGATTTTAACCAATTTGGTACTTCTTCTATATACAGTATTATAGGTACATGTTATTATAGTATTGTATACCTAGAACAATAATTTGTGGCTAGCCACGGGAAATCAGAGGCTTACCTAGTCATTGTAACTGCATAATAACGTAATAAGTCGTAATTTGACTGAACTGGGCTATTCGGAAATGGTATGCTAAGCTAAAAGGGGTTCTATAGTACGTATGATTTTGCTCATTATGTTAAACCATACATTTATCTAGCCATACATTGATGATGATGATCAGTCTTCGGATGGGTGTCCGTGAGTGGCATTTATTTCTGAGTGCTACCGTGGGTCAGATGACACGTTAAATTGTTGGTCCCGGTTGTTTGTTCTAGTTTCTATAACAACAACCATCAGCCATGTCAGAGGCCTTCAGGCGGCACATAAACTCTGACACTAGGGCTGGCCGCTCAGCCTATACGAACTTACTTACTTTTATATATATCAGAAACTGCATGGCCTCCGCTTTTACGCCTACTTTCCTGACGTTCTGAGTAAAATATGAACTAAAAGCCATAAATTAATACTGAAATAAAGAAAGATATGCAGCAATCAACAAAATATGCAACCGAATATTATAAGGTTCAAAATCGACTAAAATAGTAAAAAAAACAAAACATAGATTTGTTTTAATGAATTCAGGGTTGCACGCATGGTAAAATCTTTGAAAATGTACAACTTACGAAGTATCCCATAACGTAAGTTAAAAACTCAAATAGCCCATTAGCCACATCTCTACGGCACCGAACCGAACCGAACCAAACCGTGAAACCGCGAATCGTGAAATAAGCACGACGCGCTGGCGTTCGTGTCGCCGCAGCTGCGACGCCGACGGTCGCTCGGCCGTCATTGAAACGGCGCGGCGGCAGCGTGGCGTCGTCGGCGGCGTGACGGCATAAATTTCTTCATACAGCAACATGCCGCAGCTCGACACGCCGCCGCTGCGCCGTACCCTATGTCAGTGTCGGCGCCGCATCGTGGAGATGTAGCCATACTTAAACTATTTAACGTCTTCGTATAAACTAGGTGGCCATTGCCAAAGTTATTGTCCCGCCCAAAGACCTCTTACATTATGGCTTGACGGTAGCTTCTGTAGTACAAACTACAAACAACCGGGACCGAGCGTGCCTAGTTTTTGTATCAAAACATAAATTACATGACTCGCAGTTCCATGCATCCTGATAATTATAGATGTTAATCTAACATTATAGGTACTTAATTTTTACTGAATGTACCTACTCATTCGTATTACCTGTTATGTTAATTCAAATGATGAGGCTATAAAACATTTACCTACCTTCATGTTTTTTACCATACCTAGTTGAACAAAATCAACATAAAAAATTCGAAGTGCTAAAGGTCCAAATTTTACGAGTCAATTAATACTTTATTAAGGTTTACTATCCGCAATCCCACTAGGTGGATCGACGGGCTACCGGTGGACGCAAATGGCAGGTTGTCATACAGTGTGGCGGTCTAAGGAAGAGGCCTTCCTTTGTTTAGCAGTGGAAGTCTCCGGGATGATGATGATGATCCGAAATCCCTTTCAAAATTACAGAACTTACTCAGATGTAATTTTATTTTGGTTAGTTACATCTAATACTATTGTAGTATTCAATATTATGTTATTAAATACACAGTACCTAAGATGCAGGTTACACTGTGTCAGCCTTTTTTGTGCTTTTGTCTAATATTACTGGGCATCTAATATCTCAGGGTGACAAGCGCTTAGGCACAGTGCGGAGCAAGATTGTATTCGCAAGTTGACAAACTGGGCAAACGTCTTGCTAGTCTCGTAACTCCGTTTTCAGAATTGTGAACAAATCCTACGCTCGTCATCCTGAGATATTAGATGATTTATTTTATTCGATCTTTACAATTCCAGCTGACTACATCAGCGTGTGCAAGTGGGACCCGGATACGATCAACTCGTGCGCACGTCACTCGGTGGAGGGGCTGCGGTCTACGCTCATCAAGGGGATCCCCGAGCTCGACGTGCCCGGCATTGACCCTTTCTATATTAAAGAGGTTGGTTATATCTACTACCTATACTACTCATACTAGTCTAGGGTCTAGGTCTAGGAAGACTAGGGTCAAGTGGAACGGTAATTATAAGCCGAAAGCAGCTCACCGTTGTGAACAACCTTCACCATCAAACCATGAAATCGCAAAAAACAAAATCTGTGCCAAATATAATGTTTTATGCAAATTACATTACATTACAATTACATATTTTTTTACAGAAAGAGTGTCAAACAAGTTTGTGTTTCATCAGATGGTAAGCAAACCATCGCCTATGGATACCTGTGTAACTTTAGTGGTGTTAATGTTTTAATGTTGTTGCTGTTATTGTTGTAAGTAGGTTCCTTAGTAAACGTTGTTCATGTTTTTTTTTTTTTTTTTTTATTATTGTTTTTTATTAATCATTTATTTCAGACCTTCAGAATCCATATTACATACAATTAAATTAAAAGAACAATACCATACAATTAAAATTAAAATAAATAAATTTAAAACTCAATACTTACGAATTACTAATACATGTAGACGGGCTGCATGGGTAATTATAGGGCAATCACATCTGCCCGCAACTACGCGCAGGATGCTATTGGCGCTGCCCCGGACGCGGCTGAGCATCGAGGCCGCTCGTTTCCGCATGATGGCATGAAAGCCATCCACCCGAGCGTCCGCAAACATGCCAGATGCGCTGCACCTCCAGGGCAGCCCCAACAGCATCCTGAATGTGTTGTTGTATACCACACGCAGTTCATTGATCGCCCTCTGCGTATAGTTGGCCCACAGACTGCACGTGTAAAATGACTGGCAATAGGCCTTGAACAACGATATTTTGACCGCCGCAGTACACCGTGCAAACCTGCGAGCCAACATATTGCCTCGGACGGCCAACGCCCTGCGCTCCCTCTCTATATCCTCAGCATCTGTGAGGTCCTCCGTCACCCAGTGGCCCAGATACTTAAAACGCGACACTCTGGCTAAGGGTACACCGTCCAGTAAAAGTGGAGGCAGTACAGCGTTAACCTTAAAACCCCGCGACTGAAACACCAAGAGCTCGCTCTTCTTTCCGTTGTACCTGAGTCCATGGGCTCCGGCATATTCCTCACAGATCCTGAGGAGTTTCCTAACGGCGCTTATCGAGGGACCCAGCAGCACTATGTCGTCGGCATAACTGATGTTATTTATAAAAGTTCCGTCAATTGAGCACCCGACGCCGGCTCCACCGAGTTCCTCGATAAGTCCGTTGACATAAAAGTTGAAAAGCCGCGGGGAGGTCAACCCCCCCTGCCTCACACCGCACCTCAACCCGTATGCATCGGAAACTTCCCCCGCCCACCTGATTACATTGGTTTGATTGCTATACCAATAATCAAGAACATCAATGATTTCATCTGGGAGATTTGTTTCGGTTCTCATCTTATTCCAGAGCACATTATAGGACACCAAATCGAAAGCTTTCGAAAGATCGAGAAAGCACAGTATCTAATGAAGTAATGAGTACAATAAGCTGTTTTCCACTTAGTTCCACCGTTCTGCGTAACCCCTTCATATAATCTGTGGTTACCTATGTTTAGTTACATATCAGTACCTACTTACAATAGGGTAGATAACTGGTAAAAAAAATTGGTACAAAATATCTCGTTCTGAAAAGTTCTGTTTTAATCTAGGATATAGTTATATTTATGATACTAGTGAGGTAAGTTGGTTTATACAAACGAGTAGACGAATGTAAGCCCGAGACGACGTCAAGGGCAAACCATAGTCACGAGTGTTTTTAATAATTTCTTACAATTTTCCTGCTAATATCTATTTTATTGCGTTAGATCGTCCCTGCGACATCATCTTCGCTGAGAGCATCTGGCAGAGATGTCAAAGTCACAGGAGCTGGTAACTTCACTATCAAGCATTTAGAGTAAGTCCAATTTGTTTAAAATTCTCTCAATTCTCTCGTCATAATATTATATCCTACCACCAACTTGGCGCGGTACAAGCTCTCTTTGGGTATCCTAACGTAATGCTGCCGCCGCGGTTGTAGGTAGACTCTCGTCGAGACGACCCGAAACCTTATAACCCGGCCAATTTACAGAGGGGCGAGCGAATATCGGTGTGTCTTGACAAGAATGTGCAGGCGGCATAAATAGGTGGTATTGGTAGGACTCTACTGCAGAGTCCGCCTGGGGAAGTACCACACCTTTGCCATTTATTCAATCGCCAAGCAGTAGTGTGCAAGCATTACTGTGTTCCGGTTTGAAGGTTTGTTACCAGAGAAATTACTGGGTATGAAGAGATTTAACATCTAATATCTCAGGGTGACGAGAGCAGTGCAGTACAGCGCAAGATTGTGTTCGTAAGTTCACAACTCTGGCATTGCTACTGTTAGTGGTAGGCGTGACGCTTACCACCAGGCAAACGTCTTGCTCGTCACATCACATGTAAGTATTAAAAAAAACAATAAAATATTACATATGCCTGCATACGCCTGTCTATATGCTCTATACCGATAATGACATAGAAATAAAGTAGGACTTTCGCTTTTCTGTGGATAATTTGCATCATGAAGATGGACATAGGGATACTTCCCACCTGAAGCGCTTGTCGTTAGCCGCCGCACACTAGGTACCTAGCACATACTGTGTGCCAGCCTGGCCACAACCCTGCTATTTTAATCTTGAACAATTCTCTTTCTCTCTGATTAATAAGACGTTTGAACGAACTATAGCTGCCAACTGCCATCTGTAAAGTTTCTGTGGAACTTCATAGATCGATGATTGAGCTTCATTATCTTGTGATTGAATCGAGTCAGTCGATTTAGAGAGACTGGATATGAAGCAATTCTGGTATCAGTCCGTTAAGAACTCGAAAGATGTCGCTAGTGAACGTCGTGGACAGTAGAACTTACGAGCAAGTTTGAGTTACTATCTATCTGGCGAGCGATAGTATTTATAAATAATGAATGCGTTGCGTGAAAATCTGTTATTAAAGCAAAACTGATTGCCCCCCGTGAAAAATCCTAGTTCTGCATTCGGCCACCTCTATTTTTAAAGATGATTACACTACTTATCTAATCGATTGTATCTCTAAAATAATGACTAAATACTCTAATGTCACAACTGAAAACCGTGCTATTAAATTTTTTTCAGTGTGAATTTGGACACATTTACAATCAAGGCCCGAGTACGGTTCCCTAAGTTACACTTCGACGGACGGTATAAACTGGACAGCCAGCTCATGGCACTCGCCCTTAACGGAGAAGGAACTCTCTCTGCTGACGCCGGTAAGAACGACGCTCTGTGATAGTATATTCTACAGAGAGTACTAGAGATGCCGAAAAACTCAGTGCTTGAGTCAAATGGTGGTATGCAGGGGTAAAACCACAGAGATAACACATATGCAAGACATGAGTTAACTGTAGAGGTATAAATATTATAGCTAAAGTGACTTATTAACGTTTAGTCATACTCGTATAGCTAGAAATTATCTATTACTAGCTCGCCCCGCGGTTTCACCTGCGTGATGATCGAGTCGGTGATGATGATGATGATAAAAAGTAGCCAATTTTTATTGAAAGCCGTAAATCTAGCACATTAGCAATTTGTCTGCGGGCGGTAGCATAAATAGACGAATTCTTCGATGGTTCAAATAATAGTACATTATGATACAAGTGTGCTATGTTGGTCGTTACACTAGAGGCGGTATTATGCGCGCGAGCCGCAGGCGAGCGCGATAAGGAAGCTGAGAGTGTATTGAAACATAGCACAAGAGTTTCATACGACTGTTTTCATCACACTTGCGAGGTAAAAACATTTTTTTTAATAATAATCAACCACACAGCGAAAACGTCAACAAACATTTGCGGAAAATGGCGCCCAAAACAGCAATGCGCGCGCAGGTTGACATTTACTTCAACAAAACTACTGTTTTGCTAGAAAGGGACAGATGGCTCTTATAATGGCTCCCAAATACTTTGAACGCTTATATTTCAGAACTTTTACAGACGATTTCAATAATTGTTTCGACGTAAGCATCAGATTCAGTTAAACTCTCCATTTATCCCATAATTTTATTTTTAATAATTGAAACACATACATATTCCCTATTATTGTACAAAGATCTCCTTTCAGCTTAGATTTAGTAATATTATAAATCTATAGCTGGTCACACCATGAACAACATGTACTTCACGTAGGTACCTTATCACTTTTGATGATTGTCATTTTAGTAAAATGCGATGCGGACATAGTTCTCTATGGAACAATAACTGAGAAGGATGGCGCTGAGTACATCAACTTCAGTCAGCTAGATATGGACATTAACATCAAGGACTACAGCATCCGGCTCAGCAATCTCTTCAATGGAGACAAACTTTTGGGTGAGTTAACAGAACCAATACCATGATAATTATAATATAATTCTGCACTATTATTTTGCGTCACTTTTACGTCACTTTTACGTTTTGTAAAAGTAGGATTCTACTGCAGAGTCCGTCTGGGGAAGTACGACACCTTTGCCAGTTATTCAACCAGCAAGCAGTAGTGTGCAAGCATTACTGTGTTCCAGTTTGAAAGGCAATGTTACCAGAGAAATTACTGGGTATGAAGAGATTTTACATCTAATATCTCAGGGTGACGAGCGCAGTGCAGTGCGGCGCAGGATTGTGTTCGCAAGTTCACAATTCTGGCACTGCTACTGTTAGTGGCAGGCGTGACGCTAATCACCAGGCGAACGTCTTGCTCACCACGCCACTTGAAAGTATAAAAAAAAACTGGCGCAAATTATTGCGCTACCTTTACGTCGCCGGTAAACTTTTGCGTCAACCACTGCGTCATTTGTGGCAAAATTTGCGGCTTCACCCACTTACTTTGTACCTACTAGGGCCTAAAAGTCCTATGCCTTTAACAAAGCTGCCGTCAAATTCGAGGGTCAATATATTTCCGTAAAGACTTTACGATGCCTGATGGATTATTCCCATGTAATTAATTAGTTTTTAATTAGTTGTGTTGTTGTAGTAATTATGGTGGCGTGAACAAAAAATTATCACAATTTAATTAAATTACGGGGTAGCCTAATCGGGATTCTGCAAAACTTGGAAACGTGAGGTCATGGGTTCAAGCCCAGGCCATTACCAATGAGCTCTTTGGAGTTCGTTTACTGATTTTTATACCACTGGCTTTTTGGTGAAGGAAAACATCGTGAACTTGCCTGCATACGTCCGGAGAAGAGATTGAATGGCTTCTCTGAACCTATCAAATATAAATAAAATACAAAATTATTTATTTTGACACAAATATTATCACAAAATTATGACCCATTGGCTCCCAAACTAGTCAAGGGATGTGTGTCGGGAACCATCAACCCATAACTAGGCCAGGGTTGTGGATGTGGCCCAAACGCACTTCGAGGGTAGGTCCAGCAGCCCGCCTAGCACGCGAGCTGCGATAAAAGTCTATCCACACATTTTTTTCCCGCGTGACAGACGTACTTATCCATGTTCTAGCTTTATCACTTTCCCACTTGGGGAAAGAACAATTAGTCCTCAGCGCGTGCTAGCGGCTGGACTAAAACAGGCTGATTATGTGCTTAAAACCCGTCACACACGATGAAAATGTTATATATTTATGTTATCTTAGAACATATTTCAATAACGCTACTCATACAAAACACATGACGAACAAATGACACAGATAACACAACGTGTAATAAAAAGGTTCAACAATACTGAAGGGTATGTATGTACCCATCATTATGGACAACTTTTACTAGGGTCAACCCTAAAATCGCAAAAAAAAACAGCTGTTCCATACATTTTGTCCAAGATCAATGAACTTTTTGTATGGAACAGCTGTTTTTTCGCGGATTTAGGGTTGGCCCCATAGTAAAAGTTGTTCATAATGATGAGTACATACATACCCTTCAGTATTGTTGAACCTTTTTATTACATGTTGTATATGTTTCAAAATTGTATGGCGAACGATATTTTATGTTAACATGAAATATTATAGCATCTCCGTCGTCTGTGATGGCCTTTATGCTTGTGCTAATCAAATTACAGGAGAAACAGCTAACCAAATCATCAACCAGAACAGGGGAGAGTTCCTTCGGGCAGCCAAACCTTACGTGGAGAAGACGGTGTCTGACATACTTCTCGACCTTGCCAACAAGGTCGTCAAGGACCTCACCGTGGAACAGCTGTTACCTAAGCCTTAGAAGAGTCGCTACATCATTTGTTTATCTCGAATATCACTTTTCATACTGCAATAATATCCATAAATGAACTGCAAGCTCGCGATGTTTATACGAACCAATCAGGGATCAAGGGTTCACGGTTTGGTTAGTTTTGTTCCCTTTTTATCTTTTATTTTAGAATCCCAGTTTTTTGTAGATACCTATTTAAATAATACCGTTATACTGGTTAAAATTCTGATGGATACTAAAGATGTGCTCATGGACAGAAGTTAGGTTTTTTCATGACTGCCTGCCTAAGCGTTTGATCATAAATCACCGTATGCTAATAAGTTAAATTGATTAGAATTTTAAATTGTATACTTATTATTATTGTAAGATTTATACTCGGGCAGACTCGATATCTGTGATTTTTGTTTTTAATTTAAAGTTTTTTTTAGTATGAATTAATGTATTTATTAATAAGGATGTAGATTTTATTTTATACATTGAAATACACGTTTTATGATATATATATTTTTTATTGACGTTATCCTTTGCTCAAGAAACAAATATGTCTGTTGCTGTAGCAAAAAATCTATTCAAATTCAAATTCCATTTATTTTGATTTAAGCCATAAAAGCAAAAGATACAATAAATAAAAAACAATTTATAATACAATTCAACACAACACAACACAATTACAACTACAACTACATTTTTTTTTAATCTTATTTATCGAATCTTAAAAATCTATCATACAATATTTTTTCTATTGTCTAAAAACCTACTTTAGGTTTGTGTAGACAATAAATCCTCGACAATCGTATAAAAGGCATTTAAACATGTAAACAACTTACAAAATAATAATAAAAACATGATACCTACCTACGAATGCGCGCGAGCACTTAAAACAGCTACAGTAGGCAGGGTACACTATAACCGGTTTTTTCTAACTATGACAGCCTACTCCAGCCATCGCAGTGAGCGCGCGATAACAATTATTGTACAATTTTTCTTCCTGTTTAAGCTTTAAAAACGTAGAAATACAATTCAACTCAAAAATGCCTTCAATTAGTAAGTAAATACGTTATTTCTAAGGTAAGCATCCAAAAAAAAATATTGCAATCACATCACACTATCACTAATAATTCCCATACAAATTTTCATCCTAATTATGTATTCCATACCGTTTTAAGTCCTAATAATCAGTCATCCTAATGTTAAATCTACATAACATTACTACACATACCATCACTGCTCCTAATATTCATTGGATATAAAATTTATAAAACATAAAATTTAAAATCCTAACTATATCTAATCCTACAGTAAATGAACATAACAGTTACTCATCCTAATATAAAATCAACCAAAATTGTTAAAGTCGTATCATTTCTACCGCTGACCTAACCTATCCGAGTCGGATCTGTCAGCGAGCTTTAATGTACATAGTGTAGTATGAGTTGTGGGATTTCTGGATTGAAATAACAAAAAGGCTAAGGCGGGAAACTAAGGCTAAGGAGGGCTTTCAAATATGTGTAATTGACAGGGAGAGAGAGAAAGAGATAGACGGGAACCTTTCCCTGAAAAACGGGGAGTGCGGAAACCTATACAATTGGAAAAAAAAAAAAAAAAAATTGAGGTTAAGCATGGAAAAAATGTTTAGGAATGTACTTTATCGACTGATTTCTTGATGTAACTTTGATATAACTTGAGTCAGGATGCTCCGAGTTGATTTGTCATTTCAAATTCATTCAGTCATTTTCTGTAATTTTTTCGTTTTCTGTTTTTTTGTATTTCATTTTTTGTACTTTTTTCTTGTTTTGAACCTAACCAACTCAAATTCAACTCCGGGTGGGCTCCCGCCAGAATCTCTTGCAATTGCCCTTGAGTGTCCCTTCGCCACACTCGGCCTTTGCTTCGCTACGGAGGTCGCCGGCTCGCTTCGCTCGCCACCTTCCCCTTTCGCTCCATTCGGCCTCGTATGGCTCGCTCCTCTCAGGACCTCCCTTGAGCTTCTGGCTCCCGCACTTTTTATATACACTCTAGGGGTAGGGACCAAAAGACTAGGTGTTGTCGGGGTGCTCCGATTCGGATCTGTCACCCATTTCAAACCTAACTAACTCGAGTTGCGGTGCACCATGGAGGTTTAATTACGCTTAGATTTAATATACATAGTACACAAACACTGTATAGTGTTGCACGAGTAATGAGGATTTTTGGGTAGAAATATAAAAATCCTTCGCTTCGCTCCCGCCTTCGCCTAACCTATCTGAGTCAGTTCTGTCACCGGGCTTTAATATAGGTACATACAGTATCTACTATTTTCCATTACACCATTAACTGAGCTGATTAACAAAAAAAAAAGTAAACCAGAAAAGCTAATAGCACTAATGATTCTTAGTAACAATAACTCTATGAACAAAGAAAATAGTAACATTACTATTTATGACAATTAATCTTAGGATGTATAACCATTATGTCACACTACTATTAGGATCGACACAAAAGGCCAAAAAAATAATATTATGCCGGTAAAAAATTATGTGCATGTATCATTATGACTACTGTAGTTTATGACTAATGACAATAGGACAAAAATCAGTATGTCAATTCTTAGGACCCCCCTAATACATTATATAAATAATAAATATGAAAGTTCTTTTTATATAAGTTTGTTACTCCTTCACGCTGATACGGCTGAACAGATTTGGATGAATTTAGGCATACAGGTACTTAAATATACATTAAATTAAATTAATACCTAAAGCTACTTTTCATTGCAGAAATCGCGGGTGAAACTGCGGGGCGCTGCTAGTAAACAATGTTTTCGTGTTATGATGTACTTTCCTACCTTAAATGTATAAAGAAGAAACATTATTATTTTGTAAAATCTTACGTAGTAAAAAAAAAAAATCCTTGGACCAACAATTCATCTAAGATGATTTCGCTCTGCAACGAGAGCTATTTCTGATATAACTCCTCCTATAATATTCCAAGCGGATCCACTTTCTGCAGCTTTGAACACCTCTACCGCTGCTTTTCCAACTTCTTCAACTGGCTGCCATGGTTGTGTGGCGACAAATTGGTCAAAATCAGCAACTTGTTCGTTCCAACACAGCTGCTTATTAGTCAAAGCAGTAGTTGTGAATCCAGGGCATATAATCACTACTCTGACACCAAACTTTTTAAAATTATCCGCGTGGCCTAGACATCTCGAAAATCCCATTATGGAATACTTAGACGCTTTATAGAAAATTAAGTATGGATCTACGGCGTACCCATAAATGGATCCAATGTTTACGATGGTGCCTCCGTGGCCACCTTTATCTTTTCTCATGTGTTCCCAAAACTTCATCGACCATTCTATCACAGCTATAGAATTAAGTTCCATGACCTTTCTCGCAGATGACTCGTCCACTATTCCGGCATTGTTCACCAAAACATCTATTTGTTTGTACTTGGCAAAAATATTCTTCGATACCTCTTCTAACTCCTTGGTCACGTCACATTTAATAAAGACTGCCTTTCCTTCCCCATGTTTTGTTGATAAATTGGAAACAGCTTGTTCTCCTTCAGCATCGTTGATATCCAGTAGTATGACAGTTTTGGCTCCTTCTGTCAGATATTTGTCCACTATATCATATCCTATACCCTCAGCGGCACCAGTAACGACCACTACCTTGTTAATAAGACATTTGTCCATGATGTTGTCTTCTGAAATACGTAAAATAAATAAATTCCTTCGATTTTGTTATTGATATGCTAACAATATTGATAACACTGTAACGTTTCAGTAATCTTATCATAATTATTAGGTTATGTAGCAATAAATATTTATTTTGCGATAAAGATTATTTACTGATTTAAAAAAAATGCAAATGGATGCAACGATGCCTATACAAAAAGAAATAATTACATTATTTGGAATTTATCGGGCAAGATAACATCGACGTGCAAAAATACCTACCAGCCTACCATTTACCAACTTACCCCACTGGACTACCTGCATCTAATTAGACTTGGTAAATTATTATATCGAATACGTTGACAAACACTGCTCTACCTGTAGTTATAAAACTTAGCAAGATTAGTAGATTGTTTACCAAGAGAGCAAAACACTATTACTGTTTCTTTGAATCTAGAGCGGAGGGAAGGATTCTAGAGTGTTCTTAAGGCTTATTATTCTATTAAAGATTTTATAAATGACAAAGATTCTCTCCGCAATCTGTGTTCAATATGTGAAAACGATTAATGCTATTATTGTTACTTTGTGTTATTTATTGTTATTTTGTTGAAATTTATGTTAGTAATTAAATTAATGTGAAATTGTATTGACTCAACTTGACGTTCATAAGTGTACACTGATGTACCCATATTTAAAAATAAATGAATTGAATTGAATATAGAGTAGAATCATGAGCGCCGGGAATGAATTATTTGTGTTCGTTATAGAGATGTAGTTGAATAATAACATCATTCTTATCATTTTAAATTTCACGTAAAGCTATATTCACCTTATTTTTATATATTTTATATTTTTTCTTTTACAATATTAACGAACATATTTTTTTTGTAATACTTAGATGTAAGTACAAAAAAATACACATTTTTGAAATCCGAATTTGAGTAAATGGGGATCCACATTGCGTTTTTTCCCGCGAGGTGGCACATCATCGATGCGGCCATATTCAAATGTCAATCTCATACATTTTGTTGTTTTTTCAACAATTTAATGGTTTTACTCCTACTAGACTCGAAATACCAGGGAGAATCTGCATATACTGGTTTGTAGAGTAATTCTTTTTACTTGATAATTAAACCTCTGTCCAACATAAAATGTAAACAACCACCTTTCTAACCTACAAATCTGTTTTCAGGCCGTCAACAGCTGCATAGATTCATACAACAAGGCACAGTACCTATCCAGTATTTTTCTTGGACTAGATGATTATCGTCAACGCCCTCATCAAGAGCAGATAGATGTAAGCAATCTGATTTTGCCACATCCGGACCGCTAGCGCCATCTGCAAAAACTTTTGCCTGTGGAACCTCATTACGAACGAAGGCGGAAGGCGGAAAGCATTTCGCGCGTTTTCTATTTTTACACAAACTTTTTTTTTAGTTTGGTTCACGCTGTGGTTGCTTTACCATACAGCCTCATTATTGTTCATACGATGTTCGTGATTGATCTCTTTGATGATTAGAACTTTTACTAACAATATCCACATTCGAGTTTTTGGCGGGAACACGGAAAAATCACGTCGTTGCATTCTATTATTTTCTTAAACTACAAGTTTTCGCGCATTAGTGATTAAAAATGGTGGTGTTTTATTCATTAAGTATTGTGTGTGTGTGTGTGTGTGTGTACTAACTAACAGTGACTAACTGTGATTTCATGATGTATTTGACTTGATTATACTATACAAATTTGAAAATTCATAAACTTGACACTGGCAGAATGTGCACAACGTGCGATGCCAAAACTAAGAAAAAAATATCACCGAATTCAAATCACTTTCAGTCTCTAGTCTCTAGGATTAGAGCTATTTTGGTCCCTGTTTAAGTAGAATAAAATAGCTCTTTTTGAATTAATGTGATAAAAAAGAATTATTTTAATTCCTTCCAAGAACACAACTTTGTTATTTATAAAGAACGGTGCTTATTTATACAAAACAACGAAAAAAACGAGATTAATAATAATAATTTTGTGAGTAATCACTCAACAAACGTCTTTAAATATGAGTTGGTAGTGATATCGATAACGAAAAACTCGACCGCGTGGTCGAGTCGCTACCTTTTCTGTTTATATTATTTTATAGGTCAAACGATCTCTAATTTCAGGTAATGTACTTGTACCTATCCAAAATGAATGCCGCTCTATTGTGAGCTAATTTTCAGCCCGCAATTTAATTAACCAATTGGGGGTTAAATTACCATTTAATAGAACCTCTTACACTTAGATCGATACTAGCTCAATGAAACAACATTAAGTAAATATCTCTAATAGATTTAGGCATCGATGGCACACGATCGGAACGATGAAGCAAGAACAGTGGTCAAGGCAATCCACCACTTATGTAGGTACATTATTGCTAACATATCAGAGATGGGATCCTTGCGAAACCTCATTATTGAGCGCTTAGCATCTTATCAGTTCTGCAATCACTTAGTTGCAAAGTATCTTTGCATATTTTAGGATAATTTTAACAAATTACATGAAAACAGCCTATTCTCAGGGTTACGAGCAAAGTGCGGCTCTGGCGGCGGCGGCGGCGCTGCGCCTCGGGCGGGATGCGTTAGGGGCTCAATTTATGAAGTATACGCAAGAGTTTTTGCATGCGAATTTGACCTTATCATCATCATAATCAGCCCGGAGACGTCCACTGCTGAACGAACCCTTAGACCGCCACACTGTACGACAACCTGCCATTTGCATCCACCGGTTGCCCGCGACTTTTACAATGTCGTCGGTCCACCTAGTGGGAGGCCTTCCTACGCTGCGTCTTCCGGTTCGCGGTCGCCACTCAAGAACCTTTCTTCCCCATCGGTTGTCAGTTCTTCGAGAAATGTGGCCTGCCCTGCGCCACTTCAACTTGTCAAACCGGTGGATGCAAATGGCAGGTTGTCGTACAGTGTGGCGGTCTAAGGGGAGCAGTGGAAGTCTCCGGGCTGATGATGAAAGTCTAGCCTAGTTCATACTAGACTCTAGTGTGTCTAATCTAAGTCTGATTATATTAAATATACAATTTTTGCCAATATTTGTCCAAAAAGTGTTCCCTTTCATTCAGTTAGAGAATCAAATTTCCTTAGATTTTATTACTTTCGCTTAACTCGCACTTGGCTTTTATTTTAGAGGTTACACCACAATCGTGTCAAGTTTGAGGTTACAACGAATTATTGGAAAACAATCAATACGTTTGTTGTGTTGTATTTCGATACCCATTCATATTTTTAAGAAAATCTTTTGAACCCATAGAATACTTGTTTGTGAGTTTAGTTGTTTGCATGTTCATTCGAGTATAGGTATGTTAAGGAATAGGAATTAAATATTGTATTGATTTCGTGTATATAGGTACCAAGTATATACAGGAAAGTTTATGTTGGTATTATAGTTTGTTAAATATAGCTTGACGCGTGCGTGACTATATTTAGCGAAGACTAAATAATCTAAATTCATATATTTTTATGGTTACGCCAGACAAAGTGAAGAAATATAAGCTAAAGGATACGAGTCGGGAGGATGTTCGTCAAATACAAGTAGTGCAAGTATTGATAATGTGCAATCGATTATTGTAATTATAATTATACGGTTTCTAGCTGTAAATCAATTGATCGATTCAAGCCAGGTGGGTAGGTGGAGTTGAACCTGGGTATGTCCTAAAACTGCATCCAGAACTACCGGAGGATGGGCAGCAGCGTCCTCTTAGTTAACGGTGGTAACACTGCAATCCCCAAGCCGCCTGCCAAGCGTGGGGATTATGGCAACCCCTCCCTTTTAGGGGAGAGGCCTTCGTCCAGTAGTGGACGCCTTCTGGCTGATGAGTGAGATGGAGTTAGTGAAACGTACGTATGTGTAAAAGTACCAGCCATAATCCTCTACGTAAACTGTGTCTTCATCATTATTAATGTTGTTCATATTGTGCACTGCTTAGCCTACAATAGGACAGGCATGGCCAGTACTCACCCTAATAATTCCCTAAAACATGTATACTTATAGTTATGCTAGAATCAGTAATAATGAATTTTTGTTAAAAAAAAAAAAAAAAAAAAACAAAAAAAAAAAAATATGTGTCAAAACCACGTCAGTTTTCATAGTAATAATGCAGTCTAGTAATACGTAATTAAGTTTAATTTTCAGTATCCTCTCCCCTCCTAAACCCATGCAACGTCGCACCGTCCAGTTGGCAGTTGGTTGCCAGACTGTTGTAGGTATTGAGACGCAAAGAAACATGTACGTCAAAATATTACAAATGCAAAAGTTTGTCATTGTGTATGTTTGTTACTCCTTCACGCTGAAACGGCTGAACGGCTTTTGATGAAATTCAATAAATAAAAAAATAGTAGTTTGTTTTTTTATTTTATTTTTTAATTTGGCGTAGCTACACCTTGGAATATAACATAGGTTACGTTTTATTCCAGTAGTCGTGGGTGAAACAAAAGGTGGGCTAGTAAATAATCTTTAACATTATAACATGACGTGAGGCATTTTTTAACTATTTCATTACTTATCAAATCTTAAAAATTTCATAAAACAATATTTTAGCTATTGTCTAAAACCTACTTCAGGTTTGCCTAGACAACAAGTTCTCAACAATAGTATTTAGCATACAGTACAGTAGGCAGGTTTGGAAATAGGTTTGCGTGTGACCACATCCTACCTGATGTTAAGCAATAACATGGGCTAGGATGGAGCACGCTTACCTAGAAGGACCTGTTCACTCTAGATTTGAAGACATCCAAATTGTAGAGAGTTCCACTCCACAACCTTGCTAGCTAGCTAGTTTTGTTGCTAGTTCTAAAAAACAATGACATACAGAGCTTAAACCCACAGGCCTACGAGGCGCAGTTATAATGCACGTATGGGTTGTAATGCGTTATACTTAAATGATAGTAATGCAGTGTCTAATATTCTATTGCTGGGTCACAGAAGAAATAATAGTACCTGGGTCTACATTCCCATAACATTGGTCCAACGTCGTGGTTGGGATTCTTCTCTGACAACTCATTACAACTTCCTTCATTGAACAGCCAGCATGATATAAAAGTATATCGGGGGTTAAACAAATACGTCTTCGTACCACGGGAATAGGAAACCAATTGTTAATTGAATAGGAAAGTATTATTCTCGACCCTGGCGAAACATTATATGTAGCGTTTTGTTTTGTGATGCATTTAGCGCGTCCATGTTCGACTTGTATAACTAAGTATTTACATGTAAATGACATTGCGCAAAGTAAAATACTCGTCCATTCATTGCTACCCATCAAATCATTATGCCACCAATGCCTAAAGACTCGCCTTCATCACCAGTGTGTGTCCCACCAAGACATAAACGGAGCCGAGAAATGGACGCTTACTGATGAGGCTGTGCATAAACCGCGGGTCATTATCAGCTAGAAGACGTCCACTGCTGGACGAACGCTAGGCGGTTGCCATAATCCCTTGAGAATCGCTGAATGCTCACCACCATTCACCGAGAGAACACTGTAACACAGCTGTAGTCCGTCCTCCGGTGGTTCTGAATGCAGTTTTAGGACATAACCAGAGGCTTGATTTTTGTTCGTTCGCATGATTTCCGCATACGCATAAGGCCAACTTTCGAACTTTTCAGTGTCCACTTTTTCATTCTGTAGCTATTTGTTAGTGTTATCTATTTGTTATTGGTGACCAATGAGATAGACATCTTTCTTTCTATGATTTATTTGCATAAAATCTAGTTATGCAAATAAATCATAGAAAGAAAGAAATATGTTTATTCGGTAAAATACACACAGACAAACCCCATAATAACGAAGAACACATAATTGCACCTTCATTGTGCGAACAGCTGAAGAAGTGGAATCCGGAGTGTGTGTTTTTGCTGATTGATACAATCTGGGTGTCTGTAAATCTCGAGTAAATCGTTTTTTCTGGACAAGCATGCTACTTCGTAGGTCGCACCTTCGCCTAACATCAGGCATGATGGCGATAAATCGCGAACCCATCAAATAATAATAAAAAGTGCAGCGGCATTAGCACTGAATGCCGTGGACAATCAGCGCTCATTAAATAACATTACACGTAGCGCTGAATAGAATAGGTATGACTTGTAGATAATTAAGTTCTTATATTTATTTAAAAAAATGCAACATAAAAAGTTAGATTTTCGACGAAAACGTCGAAACGTACGTCAATGTATAAAAAAGTACTAGGTAGGTACAAAGAAAAGTTTTCACGTTTCAACGTGTTCGTTGTTAGCCTATCGACACGTAAAGCAGAAGTCAGAAATTACTTTTTTAAGGTTGATATAAATGTTTGAAAATATCGACGTATACCCCTCTATTAAGGGTCCACGTCCAGCAGTGGACGTTTTATGGCTGACGACGACGACGATCGACGTATAGAATTCTTTATCGCAGGAAATTCTATCTCAGGCTCAAAAGCAGGAAATGCATTTTTTTTACCAACAGGTCTAAAGAGGCATTCTCTGGTCAGGGATTCTCCATACAAATGTATTTCCCTATTTTCATCCTGGATATAGACTCTAGAGCAAGTTTTTTTTAAATCTTTGCTAAAAAAAGGATATGACTGAGACTTGTCTACTTAGACTATAAAAAAAATATTGCTCTAGAGGCATTATCCAAGAAGAAAATCGGGGAATACATTTGTGTGAAGAATCTCTCACCGGATTCCCACTTAACAGTGATCTTAACATAAAATATTATAGCCAATTCTCGACGCTTTGGTTGGCAGATCTAAAAACATACCTATCTCTTTCATTGTAATTCATTAGATATAGACTGTTAGGTAAATTTTTTGTGCGATTATGAGATAAGAAGCCGTATAAACAATAATGAGCTTGTCCTGTTTTGGCAACACAAAAAGAAAAGAAAAGGTTGTGTGCATGGTAAACCTTTTTTAAAATTATATTAGGCTTGCGTTTGACTGCCATCTCGTCTGATGTTAAACGAAGATGCAGTCTACGATGGAGCACGCTTGCCTAGAAGAAACCGCGACTTGAAGACACCCAGATTATAATTATCGGGAAATACCCACACGACCAGCAGAATAACAGCTGTGACTCTGTGAACATTTATGATGTAAACCAATCCTCGTTTGATTAACAAGCGGATGAGTGCGTTTCAACACGCTGCAATAAGGCAGCATCCTGGATAACGGAACCTCTCCGAATTTCCCCTTTTCGCAGTGAAATCGGCGGAACTCGCTTGTTTGCTGCCCTTTGGCTGCACTTTAATTGGTACATTTACGATAACATATTAATTAATACACTTTTGGCGAATAGAAAAAACCGCTTCGATACTATAATAGGCATGACTACTGCAGTGTAAAAGCTTATATTCACACCAATGCTGTCATAGGTATTAAAATATTCTAGTAAATAGTCTACCAGCCTTATTTTTATGTTTTTTTATTCAATCGTCAAACAGTAGTGTGCAAGCATTACTGTGTTTCGGTTTGAAGGGCAATGTTACCAGAGAGTTTAATGGGCATGACGAGTTTTGACATCTAATATATCAGGGTGACGAGCGCGGTGTTTTGTTCGCAAGTTCACTTCTGGCACTGCTACTGTTGTGGGCAGGCGTGACGCTTACCACTAGGTAAACTTCTAGCTCGTCACATCACATTCGTAGACTAAACTACATTAAAAACTAGTAATAATTCGATCATTTCTGTAATAATCAAAAAACATATAAAAGTGATCTGGACCTAGGTATGTCCTAAAACTGCATCTCTGCACTGGAGGACGGGCAGCAGCGTCTTCTCGGTTAACGGTGGTGAGCATTCTGCGATCCCCAAGCCGCCTAGCGTGGGGATTATGGCAATTCTTCTCTATTAAGGCCTTCGTCCATCAGTGGACGTCCTCAGCCCGATCTTCGGTATTCCACTTCCAACCACTATCAGCAACCAACGTATATCTTCACTCCACAACCTCCTCAACCACAATACTGGTTTTTAATTACATGCTCATCTCGTGACGTTTTCAAAATATGAATCAGAATGTTTTTGAGACTAGGAATAAAAGTTTTCACCTCGATAAAAGTTGTTCTGAGACAAGGGCATCTATATGCGGTCAAGTTTATCTAGAATAATTATGTAAGGTTGCCAGGTACAACAATTCTGAAGTTTATATTGTACTTACCGATTTAAAAGACGAATTCGTTACTTCCAATATCAAAGGTACGACTGAAGGGTCTTTAATTATAAAATTCTTTAATATTTCGTAACTTTTGGATTGCTTATGTGAAAACTATCATGTTAGTAAACAATAAAAGCTCACAGACACGTCCAATGTGCACAAGCAGTACATCTAATGTTTGAGCCTATTATAAGCTATCTAGTTTCTCAGATACGCGACTCTACAATTCGTAATCATAAGCACTATAAAAACTACAAGCACTGAGAAAACCAGTTAAGTATATTGGTTTACTGCAAAGATTCATCGAGGAGACTTATATTTTGGGTTCTACTGTTATAATACACTGGTCGTGAATATCTCTGAAATATACGTCCGAGCCACGTCATTCGGTATCTGCCTTATTCATGTATTTAGTAAGAAATTTGAATGGAACAGCAAGCCGCCCGTGCCATGTCCGCGCCCTACGCCATTTCTGTGTGGCCTGATACTCTATATAGATATCGTTCTATAGACCGATGTTTGAATGATGCATTGTCTGGTTTGAATTTAAGTTATCCGTATCCTTGTGTTTTTCTACGATATACTCGAAGAGATTTCTAAGGCTATGAGTTAAAAGCGTTGTCATTCTTTTTGAGGCTATAATGGGTGGACGTCTCCCGACTGATGATGATGATGATGAATGGCGGGAGAATCCGCAGGCTGCACCATGTTTGCTACAATGCGTTCGTAGACGTGATAAGACTAGGGTTGCCGCTTTTGTTAACGTACAAGCTTGTGATCTGAGAATCGCTAGGGCTGGAGCACTGTGCGTCCTTACCTCGGGCACCGGTGGTAGGAGTGGTGGGTGCCCGCAGCCGCAGTGGCGGCCCACATCGCGACTCGGTTGGCCGACCGCCGCGGACCGTGACTATTGTGCAATACATCACATAGATAACTACCATGCTGGTTAGCGCCGTGCTTCTGGTAGCCCTGCGGTACGCAGCGGCGGAAATTCGTAAGTTAACTTTTGAAACCATACTCTTCTTCGGAGTATTCTTAAAAATACAGATCGAATTACATTATAGTGGTCATGAGGTCCAATTTAGACGGTAGCATAATATTTCCTGTTAGATAAAGCTGGGTTCAGGCTTATATCTAATATAATATAATATATGTGTAAAAATACAGAGTAATTTTAGTAAATGTATTTTGAAGAATGAAATCTTTAACTTTTACTTTAACAATTATCTTTCTTTGACATGCAATGGTTAGTCAAAACTAATTTAAAAAAAAACCTAACAAAACAATAGCATTTAGATTCACAAGTCTCGAAGTCTCATTTTTAAGGGTATTTTCAAATAAAGAGCCATATGTATGTGTAGTGAATTGGAAATAGACAAATAGTACTTACACACGTATCTCTCACAGATCTCGTAACTTTAGCAATTGTGGATTGGGACCAGCGCGTGTTGACATACTATTGCAGAACCGTGCGTTGCGATAAACGTCGATTATAATATCTACGATGTTTTCTTTAACTTCTATTTTTAATACGCATTTAACTGTTCGAAAATTTTCAGCCTTGTCTGTTTTCACGATAATCAAGATTTTCCGTACCAAATATATATAAAAATACTTATGTTACACAAAATTCATTCTACCTAAGTAAATATGAATAAATATATCCAAATCTATTTTTTCATCGAAACACACAACACTGGATATGCGTTGAATATTCTTGGCACTGCAGAGCCATAGAGGCTTACCCTGAGTGATTTGGTTACATATCAACATGCTTACCTGGTACGGGTTGGACTGAATTTCTTCTTCAGGCTTATATGGTTATACATGTTCCCATGATGTTTTCCGTCACCGAAAAGTCAGTGATATGTTTTTTTTCACACCACCTGCTCGACAATGTCCAATTACATATCATGCAACCTCAACGTAAAGTAAAGCATTATCTCTTAATATTGAGGGATATAAAGTTGTATGAAACTCCCTAAGGAATACCAAATGAAGAAGGAAGGAGGGAAGGTGATTTCAAATTCGTGTGGATACTCGTGAAAAACTCTAAGTAAAAAAATGCCATTATGGCATTGTAAAGAGGTTTGTTCGAAAAACGAACTGGCCACCATAAGAAAACTAAAAAAAAGGTGCGTTTACAAATAATGTGTAACATAAGACGGTGTTCGGTCCTGTGATTGTCAGTGAATTTTAATTTATGGAGCCCTGGCTTTTCATTGTCACGCAGAAGGTGTGAAAAGTAGAGTATGTTCGTCTGAAATAAAGCTTGTCTTCGTCTTGGGCAGCTTGAAACCCTCGCTTCACTCAGGACTCTATATAACTCTAGACTGAATCATTACGCTCAGGGTTCAATATGCCGCCCGCGACGTAAGACACTGCTTTATTCCCCTAATGCATAATCTACTATAAAAGGCGTACCTACTTTTTTCATACGTATTTGGCTATAAATCTGGAACCTACATTTGTATTTAAATTACATTATAACTAAGTACTTCAAACACAATTTTCTTTCAGCTTCGTACATCAAAGTGTGCCAGCGTAATGACCCCGAAGTGGACAAATGTATCAGGAACTCGGTTGATCTGCTCCGTCCCAAGATGATCGAGGTAAACGAAACTATCAGTAATTACACTAACTTTAGACCCCAGGATAACATATTTGCACCTCCCTCTATAAACTAATAAAACTGTTAGGTTAGCACATAACATTTTTAAATATAGCCTACCAACTACCTACTAGTTTGCCTACCGTTTGGGATCGCTTACTCCAATGTTGCAGGTACCAATCCTGCCATTCGCCAAATTTTTGCATTGTTAATATATCGTTGATATATCTATAACACATAACGTGTGTAATTAATAAAAGCCACTTTTGTTGTTAGTATACAGTACTAAATATTTTGCTTTTGAAGTTAAATGTTAAATTTAATGATAACATTACTTACTGGTGCTTAAAGGACTCGGAGAAAAATATAAATTTGCACAAGGGTCTCTAAATCAAACATCATAAGTAATTATGCAGCCACATAAATATTACAATTTATTATATAAATAAGTTTTATGGAGATGCACTAGTACTGGGATTCTTATTCACATCAGGTAAAGCGTTGTTGAGATATCAATTTCCTTACAATACAGGATCAATAAGGGGCAAGGCGCCCGTAGAATTATCACTATCGTCTTCTTCCAAGTCTTTATTCTCTGTATTTAGTACGCTGTTAGTAACTTCATTGACTGGTGTGTTTGTATTGTTGTTAGCTTCTTTATTATTATCATCATCATCATCATCATCATCATCATCATCATCATCATCATCATCATCATCATCATCATCATCATCATCATCTGTAAAACGCAACCAGATTCATTGTAATCCACACAATTTTTGTGTTAGTCCGTATGTTTTATGGTCAATCAAACATTGCAGTTTGATTGAGTTTGCACTCACACCGTTTACTCACAGTGTTTACACTGGCATGATCATTATTTCTCTCACCTTCTTCATCTCTCAATATTTTAAAAATCATGTTTTATTGATTGATATTAATTAGCAGGATGTGTTTATATTTTTCTTATTATTTAATTCCTGTAGTTGCTCGAAATAATTCATTTAAAATAACTGTGTTAACAGAAAAATGGTGCGTTTGATCTTTAGTTACCTTTTAAGGATTTATCAGTGGTCGTACTATTCGTTGTGATTCCAGACACAGTGCCACCATCACCAGGCGTTATTGCGGAAGTATTGTTGACGGGAGTGGTGGTATCTTCCGAATTTGGACTTGTTGTATTACTGCCGGTAGTTGTTGTAATCGTAGTTAGTGTAGATGAGCCTGCATTTGTAGAGTCTCCTATGGGGAATAATTTCATTTCACTTCATTCATTTAAAAAATCGATCTTTTAATTTTACATTGTCGGGGTTGATGGTTTTGTACCTGTAGCTCTTTTATTGGTTACAGATCCAGGTGCATTACTTGTATCTTCTCCAGTAACAGTAGTTGTAGTAACTATGGTTGTAGTTGTAGTTGCTTCTGTAACAGGTGTATCAATGGCGTCAAATATTATCACCAAATCAAATACACATCGGCGTAGTAGTCCAATTACTGATAGTGTCTTTATGCCATGCCATCGTCCGTGAATGATGATTTATCATCAAGATTATTTCTTCTTATCGATTTATTACGAATTATTTTCTATGGTTACGCAGTTTGGTGTCTCTGATCATATTTTGTTCTGAATGGGATTTCATTAGTGCATCTCATTCTTTGGATTTGAGATAATATCATCACTAAGATCCACCTGCAGCAGCTGCTGCTGCTGCTGATGATGAAGCTGCCGCGTCATCACCAGACGCTGCTCCTGAGCCAGCTGCCGCCGCCGCCGCGCTGTTGTTATCTGCAGAGGTAGGGGAAGATCCATCGCTTTCAGGCGCTGGTTTATCGGTGGGATTCGAAGAATCAGCTGCAACAGGGCTATCATTACCGGGCGATGCTGGTACTTCTATAGCTTTATCTGGAGAAGAGCTATCATCAGAAGAAGGATTTGAAGGTGCTTCATCAGCAGGTGGCAAATTTTTAAGTTCTGTGTCAGGAGAATTATCAGGTGTTGCATTAGTGGGATCTTTACCTGGAGGATTATCGGTAGGTGATGAGGGTGCAGGTTTGTTTGCCGGCGGATTATCAGTAGGCGACGAATTTGCGGGATCATTACCTGGTGGATTATTAGGTGTTGGCGGGCTTGTGGGAGGTGAAGAACTATCAGTAGGTGTAGAGTTTGAGGGCTTCGAATCATTAGGTGATGAGATTGCAGGTTTGCTTGCCGGTGGATTATCAGTAGGCGTTGAATTTGCAGGATCATTACCTGGTGGATTATCAGAAGTTGGTGGGCTTGTGGGAGCTGAAGAATTATCAGCAGGTGTAGAGTTTGAGGGCTTCGAATTAGTAGGTGATGAGGTTGCAGGTTTGGTTGCCGGCGGATTATCAGTAGGCGTTGAATTTGCGGGATCTTTACTTGGTGGATTATCCGAAGTCGTTGGGCTTATGGGAGCTGGAGAATTATCAGCAGGTGTAGGATTTGAAGGCGTTGAAGGTGGTGTATCAGCAGCAGGTGTTGGATTGGTGGGCTCCTGATGTTGGTCAGGAGGCAACGGGTTTTTGGAATTATTAGCCGGCGAACCGTTGTTAACAGGCGGGCTTGCAGTGCTATTGGTAGGTGGCGGGTTTGTAGGGTCCTGAGCTGGAGTATTAGTAAGCGGAGTTGTTCCATTTTTAGCTGGGGCATCGTTATTAGGCGGCGTGTTTGTGGAATTATCAGGCGGTTGATTTGCGGAATTATTAGAAGGTACTTTTTTAGTTGGTTTACCTGGTCCATATCCAGGTCCTGTAGGCTGAGAATTATTCTTGGGTATCGCATCAATTTTAGCTTCGGTATCAGAAGTCGATTGGTCATCACCATTGTTTATTTCAATCTCGCTGTCTAATTCTAAGTCTCTGGGTTCATCTCCTGTGTCGATATCAGTGATGATAACTTCAACATTGACATTTGGATCCGAAGCTGTTTCAAATGCTTTAAGTTTTTTACCATCTTTGCCCACACTTGCGGTTGAGTTAGCAGTACTAGTAACAGATGAGTTACCGCCCGATGTATTATTTTGTTTTGGCGTTATTCTCACTTCTACATTTACAGTTTGTTTGCCAACAGGCCTTGTTTTACAATTCGGTAATGAATTGTAAAACATACTGATTCCTGAAGGGACCGTTATACTGATCGGTTTCTGTGGAAGCTTAATATTCATCTGTTTATTTGTATTGGTACATGTTCTTTGGCACATTGAGCTCTGGCAACCATTACAGCTGTTAATATACTGATAAAAGCCCGGATAAGGTGCGTTTAGCTGGTTAGGTGGCGGGTTACGTATGCTGCACTCAGGAAACCGTATCTGAACTACTGTGTCTTTGGGCTTGACATTTTGAGCTAGAAACTGGTTACACTGTAATAAATAAATAAAGATTAATGCAAAAATAAATATTATTCAGTAAATCATCAAGGTTTTGTTGACATTGATTTTTATTTAGCATGCTTAGAAATTACATAACTACGATTAAAATCATGTACTTCGGCAATTTTTGTGTTACGCGATAGAGAACGAGAATAAGAAGAAGACAAAAAAGGCATAATAACCGAGGCGCATAGTAGTATTGTATCTAAAAGTTAATAAATGACGTAGCAGAGTAGTATTTTGATTTATTACTTTGGGAAGTACATACATTACATATGTGGCTGGTGGTGGGGACATACATTCATTGCATCATACTACACATCATACATTTTACATTTTACATTTACATTTTTTCCGGGTTACGAAGTGTATGTGTATAAAATAGTTATATGAGTTAGATCAGTATTTTAGTTATCTTTTCCAGACCATTTCGATTTCTAATCAAACCCGTTGAGTCTTCACAGTAGTAGGGTGAAGAAGTATCAAATATATATATATATATATAAATATATATATAAATATATGTATTAAATATACTCTCACACTCACTTACAAATTTTCGCATTTATAATATTACTGTGATATAAACGATATAAAATAGAAAACAAAACTTGTATTAGTAACTAGTACAGTTTACAATTTATGAATGTAGGTAAAGTAAATTAGTAAATATCGGTGGACATTTTTCACACAGCGCTTTCTAGCCCCATATTAAGCAAAGCTTGTAATATGGAAACCAGATAGCTGATAGAATACTTATATACTTTTTTTGTGTATGCATACTTGTAATATACTAAAGGTCCCCCACGACTTTTTTTTTTACCCCCCATCCCCAAATTTTTGGGAATAAAAGTTTAAAAAGAACTTTCATACAAAAGTTTCCCCCCTCCCTTCCCCTAGAGGTCGAATTTCGCAAAATCCTTTCTTAGTACACCCCTACGCATCAAGATAAATACACCCTCCAAATTTCAATTCTGCACGACCAGCGGTTTAGGCTGTGCGTTGTCTGTCTGTCATTGTCGTTGTCATCAGTCGGTCAGTCAGACTTCAGAGAAAATTCTTATAGTATTAAATACTACACCCAGACACAGAACAAACATCTATGAGAAGTTTGGCTGGTGGTAAGCGTTTCGCCTGCCCATAACAGTAGCAGTGCCAGAATTGTGAACTTGCGAACAAAATCCCTCAAAATCAGTGCAGCACTGCACTACGCTCGTCACCCTGAGATTTTAGATATCAAATCGTTACATACCCAGTAATTTCACTGGTAACATTGCCCTTCGAACCGAAACACACGTGATGGCACACTACTGCTTGGCAGTTGAATAACTTCCCCAGAGGGCAATACTGTCCTACCACTACAATGTTACATGAAACCCCAATTTGTCCCTGTAGATATAGACCTTCGCTTCGATAGATTACTTAAATGATAACAAAGGTAGCCATCGAATCTCGCTTCAGTCTAAGTATCCAATTTTCACTGTAAACAGCGGAAGACAAATTGTCGTATCTAAAATTGATTGCAAACGACGAAAGTAATATTTTGGTAGATAACTCTAAATTAATTAATGAAATATTTCTCATAATCTATTTACCTGCAGAATGCACAAAAATGCCACAACGAGAACCACTTTGCACCCCATTTTTCACTGTATGTCCCAATATTTACAAACAAGTCTTTTATATACATTAGGACAGAAAGGTTTTATCTGAATTCTTCGTCATTGTGATGACCAGACGTTTGTAGAGTCGTATCGGTGTCGAGAAGGCACGTAGGGCTCGTTGGTGTTCACTGATAAGATGTATTCTTCAGGTGAACAATTGCGATATATCTTAAGAATGGAACAGCTTAAATTTTGATGTGCATTATGTGTACTAAGTAGCATACAAGTAGGTTATATACTATGTAATGGAGAACAATTAGTATTTTTTTCTTTTTAATATTTTTTTATTCTAGAATAATGTAACTGTAATAAACGCACAGAGCTTGCAGAGCTTGCCGTGATTACTTATTAATTATGTGGCACAACGTTGTGTAGTGCGTAGTGTGCATAACTGCATGTGTTGTGTTGTGTTTGCGGAGTTAAGATGTATATAGGATTACGCGCAACGTTATTACTAAGGTGAAAGGAGGTCGTTTTACTCAATCATTCACATTAGCTGTTCCACAGATTCTCTCAAGAGTACCTAAAAGACTTTTTTATATGGATTAAGTAGCTGTTTATTTACGCAAATTGGCCCTTTATTAAGATCTGTTCACAATTATGAGTACAATGACCTCTTTTCAGCTTAGTAATACTATTACGCTTTGCCTACAGCTCTTAACTAGAGACTACTTCAAATATCTTAGCTAATAAACTATTAATCGATTAACCCAGGAAATCAATGGATGAACCCATTCATGACTGTACTTGCTATAAAGGAGCCATAACTCAAGCAGCATTTCTTCACTGGAATACTGTCAAGTCAATTTATTATAGCAGATTGTCAAGTAAAATGCATTTTTCAAGTTTATGACGATTAGGTAAAAAAACAATCACATTCATTCACACAAACTTAGTCACAAGTCCAAGTCATGCCATAGTAAAGTTGTGGCATCTTTACTAGAAGCATTGAAGGAGTTATCGAATCAATAAAAATATAAATTATTCACCACGTTATATATCACTAGCCCACCCTCGAGCTCGTAATTCGGCACTAACTGAATAAAACACTACCATTTTTAATCATAAAAACGCCAAAAAAACAAGCTTTGGAAAAGAATGCAAGCGACATGATTTTCCGAGTTCCCGCCAAATCAAATCTAAATTGTGACTTAATAATAATATTCATTTAGTTTTTGTTTGTAGAGGATTGTAACCTTCTTTGTCTTATCTATATAAGTATATAAAAGCGAAAATCACGCACTAATGTGTAACAAAAAGGTTCAACAATACGAAACAGTACGTAGGGCGTTCAATTAAAAGTGAGAAAGAGTATGTTGCCGGTAACTTTTATTAAATGTTATTTTATTTTTCGATATATTCGCCTTTTAGCGTAATACACTTGAAACATCTTTTTTCTAAGCTTAAAATTCTTATCTTAAAAAACTCTTCATCCTGAGCACCTAAAACTCCTGTACTGCAGCGACTACTGCTTTATTATTTTCGAACCTCTGTCTTCTCAGAGACTCCTTCAACCTCGGAAATAGATAGAAATCACTAGGGGCAAGGTCGGGTGAATATGGAAGATGCTCAAGTATTCCGGAGCCATAGCAACGGCGGACTTGTGAGTCGGGGCATTATCTTGATGGAACAAAACAATTTTTGCTAGTTTGCCTCGCCGTTTCTCGCGTATTTCATTACGCAATTTTTTTTATTTTTTCTGCATACAAAGATCCTGTTACAGTAGCCAGGTCGAGATATTCTATCATGTCCACCTCTTTACTATCCCAGAAAAGAGAGCCCATGATCTTTCCGGCGGAACGACTCGCTATAAATTTCTTAGGAGTTGGAGATGATGGTATTTTCCAAGTCATAGATTGTAATTTTGTTTCTGGATCGTAATGGTGAAGCCATGTTTCATCCATTGTTATGAATCGAGACAAAAAACGATCAGGATGTTGTTGTAACATTTCCAATGAAGGTCGAGAAATGTTCAGCCTGGTTTGTTTTTGTGCATAGATAAGCATTCTGGGGACGCAACGCGCGAATACTTTTTCATCCCCAAGCGTTCGTGTAAAAGCTATGCACACTACCAGTCGAAATCTTTGTTTCATCGGCTATAAAACGTACCGTGACACGACGATCTGCTAAAACAATGTTCTCGACTTTTTTTTTAATGATGAGTATTTACATACCCTTTCGTATTGTTGAACCTTTTTGTTACACGTTGTATATTCACTGACTAAACACGAAATCTCGAAAACTACTTGATCCCCGAAGTAGGTAGTTTATAGGTAGGAGACGTCAGCTAAAAACGGATTTTGTGACAGGGCTGAATAAAGGGGGTGAAATGGGGGATGAAACTTTTTGTGGAAGTTCTTTGTTTTTTAAGTTATAGTGATAATAATTGGGTAGTCCATTCAAAATAGAATATTATGTTTTTAATATTTTTTGACAGGGATGATTTAAGCGGGAGAAACGGGGGATGAAACTTTATACGGAAAGGTCTTTGTTATTTAAGGTATAGTACAGAAAACTGGTATTTGAAGATATATCCACACTATGATATTATAAATAAGCTTAGTACAGGACACTCTGATCGAGTGATGGAGTGACTTATTATTATCATATTTGTCGTTTTTCATCATCACGTGGGTGGAACAGCGGGCACAGCTAATGTTTCATACATAATGTGACGAATTGATAACCTTCTTTTTTAAGTCGTATCAAAATAGGTATTTACCCCGTGCGAAGCCGGGGCGGCTAAGCTAGTGGTATTTATAATGCTGACAGCCTCAAAACCAGCACTAAGATAATAAGTAAGCAGATTTAAGCGATACTAGGAGTACTTAGCTCTTTGAAAGGAGACATGATGCAAAAGCGAAGGGACACAGAAGGCATCTACTGTATCGAGTTGAGCAAATTTCATTAGATACATATCCTTGAGCCCTGAATTAGGGTGAATGGAAAACCGGTTGGAACAGGATTAGGAAACAAAATATTATGTACTTAATTTGACTCGTGTCTTATATTTATACGAGGTTTCACCTAAAAGACGCTTTACAAAGTTATGTCGTTAACTTTTTATGATCTGTCAAAAGCCGATTATAGGTTAAAGGCATTTCCCATACGTAGACGCCTAGTGGTACGAATTTCTCTACCTCCTACCTACTACACCTTGTATGAACTAGGCCAAAATGGCACATGCCTATAATGAGTTTGTCAGAATCCACTGAAATCTCTTCATCAAACGTTCAGACACCGCCCTATAGATACATTTTACCGGTGTTCCTCACACTTCTTTCAACTAGCCAATTTCTAAAAATATAATAACTAAAATTCAATAAAAAAAAACAAATCAAAATCAATCAATTCAAATTATATAATAACTTATTACCAGACTCGATACAAAACGAAACCAAAAACACACATTTTAAAACAACAAAAATCCCTCCTAAAAACAAAAAAAAATACAATATGGAAGAATACCTCATGGAAAAAAATATATAGAACTTTTTCTAACTTATAGTAATTTTTTCTGACTCCATAACACACTGCTGTCTTCCTCTCTATCATACCTTTAACATTAACTGTGGCCTCTAGGCGGATCCAGCTTTTAAGTCAGGAGGGGTCTAGTCGAGGTCTAGTTAGCAGTCAGCCTAGGCTCCAATTCCATTACTACTAGAAATGCTATCAGTAGTCGACCTACACCTATCCCAGGGGGGATCATGACCTCCATGACCCTTCCCCCCTGGATCCGCCCTTGTGTGACCTACGGGATTAACACCATGTTATTTAACTCTTAACCATCTAAGAAACACATTGTGGAATGCTATAATAAAATTAATATGAGTAATGGCCATAGATATAACATTCGTGTCTAGTTTGCTGAGCACAGACCAGAGACCTACTAGCTATGAATGATTACGATCTTATTCAGTACTTAGCAAACATTTAAGCTGTTTATTTTTAATGTTTGCAATTTATTAAATTTGTTTTTTTTAAATTATCGAGCTTTAGCAAGATCTTCACGCAGTCATGAGCTAATGGGCTGTGAAGCATGGGAAAATTGGGGAATAACGTTCAAGGGCTCTACCATTCAACCCATGATCACCACATCTCCACAACAAAGAGCTAGGCTAAGTAATGTAACACGAAGGTATGGTTACAAAACCATGGGGCCCAATAAACGAACCACAATGATCGCCACTTGCACATACAAAGAAACTTATTCTAGAATGTGACCTCCATTACAGGAGTCGACATTTATTTAATTGTGCTATAATAACGAAAGTATGTCATTGTCAAATTAGTTTTGTAATAAGCGCACAAGTATGTCAAGACACAATCTGCAAATGCTCAGAGGAATGGATAAATATTTATTCTAGTTAGGATTTACATAATGAAACCTAGACCTAAGCTTCTAAGTCCTTCGCTTCGCTTTTTGTAGTGGTAGAACTCTACTGCAGAGTTCGCCTGGGGAAGTACCACACCTTTGCCAGTTATTAAACCGCCAAGCAGTAGTATGCAAGCATTACTGTGTTCCGGTTTGAAGGGCAATGTTACCAGAGAAATTACTGGGTATGAAGAGATTTAACATGTGATATCTCAGGGTGACGAGCGCAGTGCAGTGCGGCGCAGGATTGTGTTCGCAAGTTCACAATTCTGGCACTGCTACTGTTAGTGGCAGGCGTGACGCTTACCACCAGGTGAACGTCTTGCTCGTTTCGTCAATTGAAAGAATAAAAATAAAATAAATGCACCATCTCTAGTTATTGGCAAAAGTTAGTTACTCATAAACAATCTAAGTATTTGATTTTATTCTTTCATCTATACTTTAAGAGTTAACTTAATTTTGAATTATTCGAATCATCAACATGTTGTATATGATGTGTATAAGTTGTGTTGATGATTCGAATAATTCAAACTGCTTTGCAGTGTCATCAACAGCTTCCGACAATTTTTTATTGTTTTACCGGTCACAATTTTTTGTATGGCTGCTAGCATTCTTTTTGCTGTTGTTTAAAGGTATAGGACATTTTGGCCTAGTTCGTACAAAAAGATATGAGGAAATTGTACCACTAGGCCACTTGTATAAATATATATTATGTATAGGTTCAAAGATCTTTATTTAAATATCACAAGAAACATTACGTCTCACATAGGCGATATCTTAAAATTATACATTATCAGTAGAATTTTGTGGCCATGTATATGGGACATGACCTAAACCTTTTACCAACAGAGCATTACTGTAGGTTCTCGTACCTAATATAATACCTAAGTACTCTATCTAATTGCCCCATACTGGAGATTATGCAACTCAGTTTGTTATTTGGATGGACGACCAAGTGGAATATTCCTGTGAACGTTGCGGTGTCGAAATGTGAAGGTTATGTCAATGTTTGTTAGAATAAGGATAAACCTCATCATTCATTAACAAATAAAATAGCCTCTAGGACAAATTTTATTTTAAAAGCATATAAAATCAAGGTCAATGATTACATAAATTATAACCTGACTTTTTAATGTTCAACTGAGTCTTTCCTTGAATTTTTAACTTTCAGACTTCTCAGCAAGCTCAAACAAAACACACCTAATTTTAAGTTTCTCCAATAGATCCCCAAGGAATATTAACTATTAGGATTTTTGGGTATACATTTATTAACGTTTATAGAATAAAACCATTATAATGGGGTATCATGACGTCTCATCCGCCAATGCTGATGCAAAATAGTAGATTACACACTTAGGGAGAAAAAGTAAAGAATCCACCACCATGTCAGCATTATAAACATGAGGCAAGTCCACCAGTGGTGGTGGTGGACAACGGGAATGTTCGGAAAGTAACCACTTTCGTCCCGCAGGCATATAAATATTATTACCTATACATAGGTAGGTACCAAATTACCTATATGTTATCTTTATTATGAGTCAACATGTTTCACTCTTTTTCAGTATATAGGTACTTATTATTATTTTACTTAGAAGATATGTAATGCGCCATGCACGTGTCAATCTGTTATTTTGGTAGTGAACAAATGGCAGAGTTATTTTATCGCTTGTGAGTTTGTTTGTGTGACATGATGACACAATGTATTTTAGTATGGCATGGAACAGATTGTGCACCAAAGATTGTGCACCAAACACATTTTGTCGGTATTTTTGGAATTAAGAACTATGCTTTGTCTAAATTAGGTTGACAATTTTAGCAGCTCACGCCCATGAAGTTTCGTAATCTTTTTTCGAATAAATCTATTAAAATAAATTCGTACTTCGTTGACGGTTACCGCCTACTTAGTCAAGTGCGACGCATAACGAACAACCACAGACTATCAATAATCGGGTTTGAAATAAAATAAACCGAATAATAAAAATTTACATTTGGGTAACTATATTAGTTTTTGAAACGTGGTCTTTAACTGCTGGCCTTTTGGAGAAACTCAGAGTCATGCAACGGGCAATGGAGAGAGCTATGCTCGGAGTTACTTGCGCGATAAAATCCGAAACGAGGATATTCGCCAAAGAACCAAAGTCACCGACATAGCTCGCCGATGGGGAAGAAAGGTTTTTGAGTGGCGACCGCGAACCGGAAGGCGCAGCGTGGGAAGGCCTCCCACTAGGTGGACCGACGACATTGTAAAAATCGCGGTCAAACTGGATGCAAATAGCAGGTTGTCGTACAGTGTAGTGGTCTAAGGGGGAGGCCTTCGTTCAGCTGTGGACGTTTCCGGGCTGATGAAGATGATGATGAAAAAGTTACTTATTTACGTTTTTTTGCTCCTATTTTTAATTTTTGTGTAATATATATTGCTTTGCCTTACGAAATTAATTTTCAGTAAATTATTAGTTTTCTCATCACTGTCATTCTGATCTGCGGAGTCATGAGTCGTTAAAGGAGGGTATAATAGTTATATTAATATTATAATAATAATATATAATTAAGCACCCTCCAATTTTACCCCTTACTTCCGCGGTCCGGTCCTGTATGAAGTAATATAGGCATATATTACTTCATAGGATAGCGGGTATAACCGACCCTATTTGTATCTGAATTTCCATTCAGTTTAGATATTCAGACATCATTTGTTATGTAAGCGAGTAGTTACCTAAACAGAGAATGAACTTATTTGTTCTCCGTTCCAGGGCATTCCAGAGCTGAACGTCCCGGGTATTGAACCCTTAAGCCTGGGGCAGATCGCCCTCGCTCGAGGGCCACAGGGCGCCAAGCTGACTGCCGTCGTTAACGACGTCAAAGTGCGGGGACCCAGCAACTTTATCATCGAAGAGCTCAAGTACGTAAACTATATCCTAACTAACTAAACGTGAGAAGAAAGGTCCTCAATTTTGAGATTTTTATGCTGGATATATGCTAAGGACCTGTATACAGGGTGTTAGTTTGAACACCGTTATCTTTCTAGGATATCATTGTACTCATCATTATGATCAACTTTTACTATGGGGCCAACCCTGAAATCACGAAAAAAACAGCTGTTCCATACAAAAAGGTTCATCGATTTTGGTCAAAATGTATAGAAGAGCTTTTTTTTTCGTGATTTCAGGGTTGGCCCCATAGTAAAAGTTGTTCATAATGATAAGTACAATGATATTCTAGAAGGATAAAGGTGTTCAAACTAACACCCGGTATATCCTAAAAGACCTGGGCATGTCCTAAAATTGCACCCAGAACCACCGGCACACGAGCAGTAGTCCTCTCGATTAACGGTGGTAAGCATCATGCAATGCTCCTGCCAAGCGGGGGGTTATGCCTCTCCCTACTGAGGGGGAGACTTTCGTCTAGTAGTGGAAGCCTTCTGCCTGATAATGTGCAACAAGTTTGAAGTCACGATGACGTTGAGACCAATCTAATACTATAAGAATCACTGCCCTGATTTAATGACTGACCGACTGATTGACTGACTGACAGACAACGCAGTCAACGCATAGCCTAAACCGCTGATCGTACAGACTTGGATTTGGAGGGTATATTTTGCTTGATGCGTAGGGATATACTAAGAAAGGATTTTCGAAATTCAAACCCTAAAGGGGTAAAAATTGATGAAAACTGTTTTGATTTTGAATTTTAGGTCGTGAAAATTCGTATTTGGATAGTTCATTTGAAATAAAAAATGCTGTTTTCAATACTTTTTTGATAGGGATGACTTAAAGGCGGTGAAATGGGGGATGAAGATTTATATGGAAATTATTTGTGTTTGAAGTTCGTCGTCAGCCATAAGACGTCCACTGCTGGACGAAGGCCTCCCAATAATTCGCACGCTTGGCAGGCGGCTTGGGGATCGCAGAATGCTCACCACCGTTAACCAAAAGGACGCTGCTTCCCGTCCTCCGATGCGTCTGGTTGCAGTTTAAGGACATACCCAGGTCCCAGGTCCCAGGTGTTTGAAGTTATAGTGATGGAAAAAAATGTATTTTGATATGACTTTTTAAAACAAATATGATCTAAATTGGTACATATGGGAAGGAAAAAATTAGTAATTCACCCAGCGTTATGGAAGATACGAATATTTGGGAACGGGCAGAATTTCTTCCGTACGCGGACGAAGTCGCGGGCGACCTCTAGTATATGAATATGACTCTTCTGGTGGCCAGCACTAGCGTCTATCATCAGTAAATGTTGGCCTACCTCGGATAAATCATGTATCTCAAAGCACTATGATTTATTCTAGCTTTTATGGACAATATTGAAATAGCTTGATTTAGATATAAACTGGGCGTATACCTAGATCAGATAGAAAGGTGCTGAAGTACTATTATGAACGGGCCAATGGCATGCAAGCCGCTTTTAAAAACGTAGTCAAGAATGTAAAATAGCTCTCAATATCAAGTGATAAAATTCATTTTATTATACAACCTTAATTGTAAAATGAATTTTACCACGAAAAGCTACTTATCGCTCTTTGCGTGGTAACGAAAGGTTTTTGCAACGAGTTCATGTGCCTCAAGGTAGGCTGTTGGAATCACAGTACACCAGGAATTTGTTAACGAATGTATAACTTAGTTATCTTTTCTTGCTGCTTGTGTTTCTTGGAAAAGCGTTCCTACTATAGAAGAGCACATTCGATCAGGCGTTAACAGAGGACAGATGAATACCAATGCCCTACCTTAAAATAAGCAAAGTACTGTGAAGCGTCCTACCGGCAATAACAGCTGCCCTACCTTAAATTCAGGCCTAGCTACAGCCCTGCGGAAATCGAAAACTCAGGACTCCGAATTACGGTAGATCTGGTAATATGTGGCAGCAGTGTCTTTTTCTTATCTAAAATTATACTCGTGTCTATACAGAAACAAATTGAATACAAAGTAAAAATCACTACACCATGGTAAATAATTTAGTCATGGTTTTTATTTAAAATGCCAATCATTACTACTGGTTATGTAAATACTCTCCGTAGAATCGTACTCGAATAACTTGCTTTAGAATTATAAAACTTCGGAACCCGACCCGTGTAGAATACAAAAGCTATATTAACTGTATAAGTACTAGAGGTACTATGATGGGTATGTTTTATTTATTATTAAGTTTCGTGATACGAATCAGGACTAGGTGATAATAACTGTTTCGAGGCATGGTGCTGAATATGTAACACGTTTCTTACTCGATGATGTAGATATTATACATATACTAGAGGTCCCCCGCGACTTCGTCCGCGTGCGGTAGAAATTCGGACCGCTCCCAAAATTCTCCACTTTAAATCATTCCGAGAAAGCTTTACCAACTCTACCGACACTACCGACTCTACCGACTCTACCGACTCTACCAACCCAAATATCAATCTTCATCACTATAACTTTAAAAACAAAGAACTTTACATACAACATTCCCCCCCCTTAAATCGACCCTGTCAAAAAAATATTGAAAACTGCATTTTTTATTTTAAATGGAGTATCCAAATCCAAATTTACGTGACTAAAAGTACAAAAACAAAGGACTTTCATACAAACTTGTCCCCCCCCCCCCCCTTTCCTTTGATTTTCGTAAAATCCTTTCTTAGTACACCCCGACCAGCGCGGTTTGGGCTGTGCGTTGTCTGTCAGTCAGTCATTGAATCAGTCGGGACAGAGCCTTTTATTATATTAGATTGATTGATTGATGTGACTGAAAGACTAAGTAAACGAGGAAAAGGTTATAATTATTTTTTATTATCTCGAATAACATATTCATTTAAATAAAATAAAAAAATATACGGTACACTGTGTCTTTACCGCGAAAACACAGTGATAATTATGTAGGCATAAAGTTTCGTAAGAGAATATTTTTTGTTACTACTGTTAGACATTGTTAGATAAATTAGTCGTGAAACTGCATCCAGAACCACTGAAGGACGGACAGCGTCCTCTCGGTTAACGGTGGTGAGAATTCTGCGACCCCCAAGCCGCCTGCCCAGAGTGGGAATTATGACAACCCCTCCCTATTAAGGGAGAGGCCTTCGTCCAACAGTGGACGTCTTCCGGCTATTGACGTGATGTGTGTTGTTGTTTGTTATTATTATTGCGTATGTTATGTTTTTGTCACAAATAAAGTATTTTCTATTCTAACTATAAGAACTTACTGGTACGGGTCCGGAATCGATCCCACGACCTCGTCTCCTCCCAATGGACGACGACTTACTAATGCAGGATAATAACCGACTATATTCTTCTCATTCCAGGTCAGACCTGGATAAGAACCGTTTCGACTTCAAACTGCTGCTGCCGAAGCTGGACTTTGCTGGCAAGTACAAGATGGACATCCAGGTGCTGTTACTGCGGCTGCAAGGGAGGGGCAACATCACTGGCACTTTCAGTTAGTATTCTTACTTTTTTATTTTAGGGTTCCGTGAGAAATTAGGCGACACTTATAATTTCGCCTTTACTGTCTATTCGAACGAACGGTCCTTTAGCGCTGTTTAATAAAAGCATGGATTCATACCCGTTACCAGGAAAAGCTTAAAAGTTAAGGAAAATAGACAAGGGCCTGAAAAGTGTATTCAGGGTGTTATTGAATTAATTCTGTAATCTGTTACTGTAATCTGTAACTGTATCAAGATAAGATAAAATTTAACTTAATTACCCCTTCCTCTTTTTCCACTTGAAACTGACTATCTACTGCATGTTGTCAAGTAATAAGCTGTGTATACATTTTAGGAATATAGTTTGGATCGAAATTGTATAATGTGTAATTTTTCTAAATTTATTATTGGCTGTATTCTGTTTTGTGTACCAATAAACTAAATAAATAAATAAATTACCAATATCTTAGGGGGTCGTTAAACTCATCATAATGGACAACTTGTACTATGAAACTGGCACTTAAAATGAGAAAAAATAAATCAACTGTCCCACACAAACAATTCAATAACGTACGACGAAATGTCAAAGTCAAAGTCAAATCGTTTATTGCACATTATGGATTATGTAAAACTAATATTAATAACATAATGATCGAAAGGAGGGTATGGGTATGTTATGTATGGACCAGCTGTTTATTTTCATGATTTCCGTTTTGATTTCATAGTATAATGAGTTTAATGAGATATTGATCATGAATTCAATTACAACCAGTATAGATACACTATAAAATATAAATAAAGGTGTACTTAAATCATCGAGTAGGAATATTATTATAAAGAGAACTTTGACCGTTTGTGAATAAGAAAAATCCTAATAATTTTATTTGTGTTATTTTGTGACTGCTGAGAATACATCCTAAACACACCTTTGGAACGATTGGATTAAATTTTGAACAGTAAACTGAACTATAAAATAAACTGAAATTATTTTCCAATAACTTACCAAGCTAAAACATGCGCATATGCGAATCTATGCTAACAGTTATACAGGCTAAAATTGGTTCGGCTTACGATGATGGTTATGTTGTTTTGACGTACATTGCTACGGAACCCTACAAACGTGGCACCACCCTCACTTGACTGTTTTTATCTACAGCATCAGCAAGGTAGTCCAAATTATAACAAAAACGCGTATGAGTAATGTTTACACAGGCATGTGTGTCAAGTTCAATTATCGAGTAGATGGTTACCTCAGCAAGTTGCACAATGGACAGGTTACGAACCGACTGCATTCCGCAGTGTGGCGCGGTGGGTCTCGCCACTTGGCTCAGGAGCCTCGAGGGATGACGCCGTTGTATTAAAAACAGGTGGAAAATTAGTTTTCATTTGTAAATTTTAATTATAGCACATTTCGTGTGTAAGTACTTTATTCCGGTTCGGTTAACCGAACTGTACTAACAAAAAGGTTGGAAAACGAAATAGGACTTTTAGAAAACTTTGTAGTCTTTGGCTATGCTTTATAATATTGCTAACTTTGATTATATACTTACCAAGATTGCTATCATAATGAATCTTACTATTTTTTCTTAGTTATTGGCATCGCACTTTGTGCATTCTGTCAGAGTCAAGTTTACTGTTATCAGCAATGAACGCGTAAAATGCAAAATTGTAGTTTTTAAACGTTAACTGTGACGTAGTGGAAGTCGGGTTTATGTAAAAAATCAGGGACCGCGGAAGTACTCCATGACGTTGGGGCAAGCAGAGAAACCTTATCTACCAGGTATTAAAATTGGAGGAGGCGTAGCCCCCCGTTTGACTTTAGGGGGGCATTTGGCCCACTCTGCTCTCCCCTCCTGGGGCCTCTGTACAAAATACTGTGATTGTAGACTGTTGAAACAAAAAGTTTAAACTAAGTTATAGAATTTGAATGAATTATTGAATGTTGATTTAGAGACTGTAAAAAATAAGAGACATCTTAATATTTTGAGGTACTTACATAAGTCGTATAAATAAATTTAAGATACACAAATACGCATAATTTAGTTCGAAACTCAAAATTTCGCCCTTGTTTTATACCTATATAGTCCATCTAATCTAAAAAATGGGTTACCAATAAAATATCCAACTTATTGTCAATAAATTTACTTAGTGGGGATTGCTAAGCTTATCAACACTATAATAATAGACTGAAAAAAAAGAATCATCACCTTAGAAAACACTCTCTTGCCGTTGGAGGATCTAGCTCTCTCTCCTCAATTGTTTCTAAATAAATTCAAAGTAAGCAACATTGTATACAACGGTTTCAACGTGTAACAAAAAGGTTCAACAATAGGTACTGAAGAGTACGTATGTACTCATCATATAAACAACTTTTACTATGGGGCCAACATTGCAATCGCGTAAAAATATCAGCTGTTCCATACATTTTGTCCAAGGTCTATGGACTTTGTGTGGAACAGCTGTTTTTTTGTTGGTATAGTAAAAGTTGTTCATTATGATGAGTACATACGTATGCTTTTCAGTATTGTTGAACCTTTTTGTTACATGTTGTATACGTATTTATAATAACATTGTGATTATGAGATAAATTAGTTTTATCCTTTGCTTCTTTGCACTCCCCTTGAATCTTAACAGGCGACGATTCACTTATTTACCAAGTAAATGCATCTGCGAACCATGGCACAGATGACATAATGGTACCTACTACGTAACCATGGCCCCATTAGGGCGTAATTTACTTGAATTTTGCGTTATCTTAATTAATCCAAGCGCACTCATTATGTTCTGTTTCATAGTTATAATATTTTTAATTTTATTTCAATTACACACTTCTTAAGTTCTACTCGTATATGGTTAGTTCAATTCGTTATAATATTTTACTATGTATACATATTTTTGAGAAATGTTATCGTCAATGGCCCTTTCTGTCAAAGATAGGCAACGAGGTGTTTAGCTGTTTAACTGAAGTGAAGCTAGCGGTGTTTAGTAAATTGTTTTTATCAATTTCTTTCTTGGAGGATCTTGCTCTCGTACTTATTCAAAGATTTCTTTCGAATTACGAAAAAAGTTCGAAAAAAGAAGACAAGTAAAACACTTTTTAACCATAATACACTTTAAAAAAATACAACCAACTTCAACTTCGAATACTTGGATGACATCTTCATATTATCTAGTAATTTTGATTTATAAACCAAACTACTGAACCGATTTCTAATTTATATAGGACCACATCTAAAGTATTATCTACCAAACAAAAAAATATCATCAAAATCGGTTCATAATTAGCGGAGTAATCGCGTAACAAAAATACACACAGTCGAATTGAGAACCTCCTTTTCAACCGACTTCAATAAAGGAGGTTCTCAATTCGACTGTAAGTTATTTTTCAAGTCAGTTGAAAATAGTTTAAAATGGGGCGTAGTGTTTTATGCATAAGACTGTTAATGTTTCTTTTTCTGGAGCTCCGATTTCATTATCCGGGCTCCACACCCATAAAGAGCAACGTTAGCAACGGTCAGCGTTAAAAATTTAATTTCCCCTGGTTCTTAATGTAATTGGGTCAACTGCACAGAACTTTCCATTTGAAAATGAAGCTCTACCATCGAGCCAGTCTGATAACGCAGCCAGGGACAAATTTGGGCTCAAGTTATTTTATTATTATTAAGTTATATTATAACTTTAGTAAACAACCGTGATAGTTTAAAACAGTGTTTTAAATTTGGGCTCATTACCTACTTAGTTTCTTTTGACGAGAACCCTAAAACACGACTTGGTCCCATCCACCCCTGTGCCTCTGCCCCGATACTGTGTGACAATTCTTGTTTTTTTAAAACTATTAAGTTACTCTTATCAGTTAGCATATTTTTAAGGGCATATTCTGTACGTCAAAACCACGTCAAAACAAACGACTTTTACTATCGGGCCAACATTGAGATCTCAAAGAAACAGCTATTCCATACATTTTGCCCAAGGTCGATGAAGTTTTTGTACGGAACAGATAAATATTTTTTTTCGCGATTTCAATATTGGTCCCTTAGTAAGAGTTGTTTGTTTTGATGTACAGAATATGCCTTTAAAAGTATGCTAACTGAATACCACTAACCCTGTATAATTACTAGACTAATCTAATTATTTTATCGCTAATTCCAGAAAACTACGCTTGCAACGTCACCATGGTTGGCCATAAAGAGAAGCGGGGTGAAGAGGAGTTCCTTCGCTTCGACCCGTTCACAGTTCGCCTCCGCGTGGGCCAGTCCTCCATTTACCTGACGAACCTGTTCGACGGAGACCCGGTGCTGGGCCCGGCCACCAACCGCGTCATCAATGAGAACAGCCAGGTGTTCCTCCAGGAAATCAGCCCGGTCCTCGAGAAATCACTCGCGGATCTCTTCACGGAAATGGCGAATAAGATCACTTCCAAGTTTACGTATCAAGAACTGTTTCCTTGATGAGCGAATGTTGTGCTGGATGTTTCTATCTATCGGCTGTCTGAGAAAACGATATTTATCCTTATTACCTAAAAAAAGGTTCTTTATTTGTGATTTTTTGGTAATCCGTCCATAACTCCGTCAATATAGCATTTACAATGAATTTTGTATTGCCAGAAGTAAAATGATGGCGTTTTAACACTCTCACTGCCAAGGGATTAGCCGGCGGACCTCAGCACTTTTGAATGAGCAAACGAGTGTCGATTTAAAGAAACTTAACGGATAGGATCTGCTGGCGAGTCCATTAAATATTTTTCCAGAGGCCCGCAGAACCCGTTGTAGCCCTTGATTTTTTACTCGTAATCCAAAGTGGACTATCTTATATTTTTGTATTTTAAGTCGCGGCCCGCCACAGATATCTTATTATATTTCTGGCAGTGAGGGTTTTAAATAAAACCAGTAGAAACACATGTCAATAGATTAGCTTAAATAGACGCTCTGTCTATTATGCAACCTGTTCCTTTTTGATTGATCTACGAGATAAATTAATTGTCGGTCTTGGATATCGGACAAATGGAACCATTGAGGCCGTTTTGTGCGTATGTCAGTGTTTATGTTTCTGATTAGTGACAGATTATAGAGACTTTCATAAGGTTTGGTAGTGTGGTAAGCTAGGAATGCACAAATTGTTTATGGTCCTTAATCGCGTACACAGTATGATATATCGTCCGCACATTTTCACTTTATTCTAAATGCTATCTCATCCAATATCACCCGTGGCGACCACAATATTTTCGGGGTTAAAATTAGCCTGTGGTACTTTCAGAGGCTTAATCCGAACAAAAATCACCACATTCTGGCGTTTAACCGCTGTGTGAAAGATGCACAAATTATCAAACCAAAATGTAACAACACACTTTTGCATTTGTACTAATAAGAAGCATGAAATTTTAAGTGTGAAATCTTAAAAAGTGTATGTAGCGTTTAGAACAATAAGCATTCGTTTAGTTGTCTTTAAATTTAAAAATATAGATCGAAAAAAATATCTTCGTATTTTCGATCTCCTTCGCCTAATTTAAAGATACCAAATTAATTTTGTAAACACTTACTTACACATATACATAGTCGACAGATAGCGCCATCGATGATAGCGCAGACTAAACGTGCCAGTCAAAAACATCATACTATTTTTGATAGGGTATGCCACACAGTGGTATAACAAAAAATATAAAAAAAATGACATTATGACTGGCACGTCTGGTCTGCGCAAAGTCAGAGCCATCTACAATGAGCTTCTTTATTTTTTATTGTCTGTCAGAAAATCGCCCATTAGATACAAAAATACACTTTTTGTTTTTTTTTTACTTATGGAAAACATGTGGAAATGTGCGAGAAAGACAACGGAGGTAGGGCTACAAACGTACTGTAATGTGAAAATGCCTAAGTTTTCCACAAAATTAACATTTACTTTTCTTCATTGCTAAGTAGAATGTGTATGTGGCTTTTATGTGTGTTAATTAATTAATTTTCTTAGTCTGCTATATCTGAAAAACGTATGTCTCGTTTTCATGCGGGACACTTCGGCGGCGAGAAGTTGTGACTTCACATTGAGATGGTGACACATAAGTCAATTTCTCGAGAATTTCGACACACTCTTCAATAAGATGTTGATACTTATACTCAGTACTCCTAAGTGAGGAGTTGACACTATGGTAATTTCCCGAGAATTCTCACACACTGTACAGCGACACACGTGTTGAGAAATGCGTAGCATAGGTTAAGTAGTTTACCGAACGTTTACCTAAGGGTTGAGGATAAGGTTACATTTTAAGTAGGCTATGTAAAATCCAAAATGTGATAGTAAGATTTGTAAGTGGGATCTTATGGGGTAAGCGCAAAGAAGCTAGAATAAGGTTTTGGTTAGATATTTTTCTAAATATTTTTAAAGTATGTTCTATAACTTTTATAAGCAAACAAGTATATTAAGGGAAAAAAAACAACTGGCTTCAATTTTGATTACTTGGATGTTATCTTTTCTCCAGTTATTTTGATTTACAAACCAAACTACTGAACCGATTTCGATAAAATTAATGTGGGACCACCTCTGAAGTACGACCTAACTAACAAAAAAAAACATCAAAATTAATTTGTAATTGGTGGAGTAATCGCGTAGCAAATGAACCTACAGTCGAATCTAGAACGGTTGATAAATAAAGGTATAAAAGTACCCATGATTAACCAGCACCAGTGATGAATGGTGATGGTAGGTAGGTAGGTACTAGGTAGATATTTTCAATTGACAAATTTCTTTCACGAGCATATTTTATAAATATCATCCAAATTCTGTTTTAAACAATCACGTTTGTTCATAATCGCCGAAATATCGGGTGCTCGTTTCACAACATAATCATGGTAAATATCCCGCAAATAATCATAGAATTTTATTAAAAAAAAAAAAAATATGCCTTGTGTTTTTTTTTAATGATTTACTTTAACCATGGAGACTTTAATTAACACAAAACCTCTCGCAGTCCTTGCTTCTGACTTTTAAATATATAAGTCTAGCCGCTAGATCCTCCAAGCTTCTCACTGCATTGTGTTAATAATTCGTAAAATAGTTCTTACATTCAAAAACAAAATGTAAAAATTAGTCATATAAATGTCTATAAATTGACGTGAAAGCTAAATAAATAGTATATACGCCTGCCAGTAGTAGTGCAGTAACTTGCCTGTGTATGCTGTAGTATGCCTGCTACGTTCTATTATTCCTTAAAATCCGACTCTTCCATCTTCCGGCGTTCTGCCGGTAATGCCATGACTTGATGTCAAAAGGATTTAATGTGTACGCTCTGTTGAGCAAACAATTCAGAGGTTAAAAACATTTTAGTTTTTCTGGATTACGCCGCCTGCGGAAGATTTTGTTGGAATTAAAATTAGCCCTCTATATTAATTGCGTCTAACACCATGATGATGTTGAAATCTCTATTATAGCAAATATTATATTAGCATTATATAAATAAATAGTTGCTTGATATTATTGTATTTATGTATATTTCTACTACATTCGCTGAAATCAGCAGAAAATGCTCTCTTGGTAAAAGTGCTCCTCTTAGAAAACTTAAGTATTATATCCTTTTTAGTACTTAGGTATAAAAAGTTTTCTTGTACTTAGATATAAAAAAAAATGATATTTCTATATTCGACAAAATAAATAATTATATATGTCACACATGTTTAGTTATAACATAGGTATTGATTGTGAAGTATTTTCTACGAACTTATAAAATTAAAAACAATTATACATGGTACAAAATCTGTTATTTTAATTTTAATTTTGTTCTCGCCTTCGCTTTATGAAGGCTCATCATCAGCCCGGAGACGTCCACTGCTGAACAAAAGCCCGCTAGACCGCTACACTGTACGACAACCTGCCATTTACTTCCACCGGTCGCCCGCGATTTTCATAATGTCGTCGGTCCACCTAGTGGGAGGCCTTCCTACGCTGCGTCTTCCGGTACGTGGTCGCTACTCAAGAACCTTTCTTCCCCATCGGTTATCAGTATATTACCAGGGCACACACTAACAAGACGAAAATGTTTCTGATTACGATGCCAGCAACTTTACATATTTTTTAAATGCCAGTAATATTTAATTATCACGGCTAAGTAGTATTTATTGTATTCATTATTTCCTGAGAAAACCCATAGATATTGATTTGAGCAGCAGCATCGTTATAGAGTTCGCGCCAATGCCTTCTTTACTAGTTCCGTCAACTGGACTAACAACCAAACTACTGCTAGTAGAGGTCTTTTTTAATTTCTTCTGATAGCCGCAACGCAAAGCACAATTCTACCAAAGTCGCAGGCCACACAGAAATGGTGTCGAGCGCGGACATGGCACGGGTTCCATTCAGATGTTATACAGGCTGATAATGATAACGAAAATTGGAAATATTTAAGAAAATAAAATATTTTTTACAACATGCTACCTAAGCGCACTATGACGACTCCTCTTAATAGTTTAAAGACTAGTAAAGATGTGCTTTATAAATATTTAATCAACTCATACTTATGTATTCATGCGTGGAATAGTAGGATTTGACTAAGGAGTATTTTATAAAAACACGCAATTTTATTAAATGCATAGTATAATTATTAACTCAAGGATACGTAATTATATCTAAGTATATATGCTCGGACCACAGACATAATAATATTCTATAGAGATGCCAAATGACCTAGCACTTGAGTGAACAGTATGCGCAATGCGCATGAATGGTAAAACCTTAACAGTCGCAATTTGTCTGCGGTAGCCGACAACGAATCTAAATGTACAAAAACGTACGACGCTAAACGTACGAAAAAACGCACAACGTAAAACGTACAAAGTAAAATTTACGTTGCTAAATTTACCGAATTTCTTCAGTAATTGTATGGAAAAACCGCACGGACTTTGTAAATTATGGAGGCAGGAATAACCTTTCACTTTAGTTATAATCCGTTCGTATATGTGCTGTGTTATAGCAGATACTCCGTATTTTCGAAATACTCCCAGAAAATGTCTTAAATTACTCCACAGAAAAAACATTATAAATGAAATGCTAGTGAAATCTCTCCTTTTCCCGATATTGGACGACACACGTCTGCTATCTAGATTTAACCGAAGAGCAACTCGACAAGCTAGAACGTTTACAAAATTTCTGCATCCGGTTCATTTTCGGTTTACGAAAATATGACCATATCTCCGAATTTCGTCGAAAGCTGAAATGGTTACCTATCTGACTTTGCCGTAATTCATATCCTTTCCTTTCTCTATAAGATCCTGTTCATCCCCACCATTCCAATGTACTTGAAAGAACGCTTTGAGTTTATCCAAGCACACTCCAGTTCCCTACGATCCTCTCGTATCAACTCAAGATCCCTTCTTCCACTCACTCTAATCTTTCCAAAAATATGTCCTTCACTGTTCAAGCTGTCCTGCTGTGGAATGCGCTCTCTTCTTCTATTAGAAACGCTAAATCTCTTCCTATCTTTAATAATCTTGTCTATACTCATTATGTTTCCATAAGCTGATTGATTGCTGGTTGATTTGTATGTAAAAAAATATATTGAAAGGTAATAATATAAGGTAAGGTAATATAAGGTAATAAGGTAATAACTGTCGAGGTAATAATATAATAATTTTTATTATATTAATTTGAAGTAGTTTTTTTTGTTTTAGTTTTAAGCTGCATGTTCACGCAGCGCCGCCGCCGCGGCGACCGCGACGGGCTGAGAACTAAAATCTTTACCATATTTTTTTACATATCGAAATGAAAACAGCAGATATTTTTGGTTCTGTACAGGTTCTGTGAGATACAACTATACTGGGTTACGCTGGATGTAGAAATCAAATTTGACATGAAATTTGAAAAAAGAGCTCTCCCATAGAAGAATGTAATTTATCTCCGACGAGATGTTAGGTGCATCTTACAATTACAAAGGTGGTCGCGTCATGTAAAAAGAACTCTGGAAGAAAGTAGAGGGGGTGTGTTTGAGCATGTGTACACTTGCGCACAAAAGTATTGTTTAGCCTATTGTTTTAAGTAATTGTTAATTAGCCTTTTGCTCGCAGCTTCGTATATTGGTTATTGCTAGGTACCACCTCATACCACCAAATAGACCGATAAATCGCCTACTGCGCAGCTTAACCACCATCGTTCTTTTTACATGACGCGACCTGTAGTAGCATGTGACTTTTTTTGCGATGCCTTAATTAACTAAAATATAATACTCTACATATTCTGTGTAAGTTTCAGTTTTATTCTTATTAATTTACTATACAAAATAAAAGTAGCAAGTAGTAATGTAGCATTTAATACTACACATAGAGCATTAATTTGGATAATTTCGTATACTTAATACGTATTTCAGAATTAATCACAATTATCATGACCTAGTAATAACTCGTTACTGACTTAATTCAGTAATCGTTATTAGAATTGTGGGTGAAAACGTGTTGTAGAACAAAGGCATGTTTTTAAAACTCGCATAGACAAGAGTTAAATGTATCAACGAGAATAGACAAACGGTTTGTTTATATTAAACGCCATAATGGTAACTTATGTAACGTGTCCATTGTAAATCGGGCAGATCGTTGCTCTGGGAATCAGAATGAATTCTGACTTTATTGAGTTTGCATCGGTACTTTACAAAATGATAGACTTACTTGATTGCTAATCAGTCCGGTTTTCCACGACTATCAACTCCGACATTAGGTCCGACATCAGCTTAGCCATAATTAAAAATGTCCTATGTGGCTCCTGATTAGTAATTTGATCAGTGGGCTACGGAAAAATACTCATTACTGGAAGAGTAAAACAGTCACGATTTTTGTGAATATTGGTAAATATTTTTTTGTCTTTCATGCCGTGTTTCTTGATCATATGAAAGGCGAAAATAATACGGTACGGATAAACTTCTGCAAGCACGATAGTTTGCAGTTTGGACATTGTCGTAAAGTTCAGTGATATCATCAGATAATATAACATTTTATTAATATGAAATCAGTGATTTTATAGGTGAGTACTAAAGTGACCCGCAAAGTGTACGTAATTTTTAATTATTTATTATAAATTATATTTTTATACAATAAAATTTTATCAACACCTCAGAATAGTACATTATGATACGAGTGTGCTATGTTGGTCATTACACTAGAGGCGGTATTATGCGCGCGAGCCGCAGGCGAGCGCGATAAGAAAGCCGAGAGCGTAATGACTAATAGCACAAGAGTTCCATACGACTGTTTTCGTCACACTTGCGAGGAAAAAACAATTTTTTTTTGATAATAATCAACCACACAGCGAAAACGTCAACAAACATTTGCGGAAAATGGCGCCCAAATCAGTAATGCGCGCGCAGGTTGACATTTACTTCAGCGGCATAAGAACTCTTTGTTGGTATTATAAAAAAACTGTAAGTATTACCCGGCTATATTAAGAGTGCTTCGTACACGTACGTCTAATTGCAGTCACGTACAAACTTGACTTTACCGGGTTATACCTATTATAGTACAAGTGCCGTAATGTAAAGTAAAAAGCACGCGTGTATAATAGCTTGGATTATGAGCCTAAAAGCGATGTAATAAGATCTACTTTACGAGCAAGTGTGATGAAAAGGATATTACATAAATTAAAATACGCTTTAGAAAAATATACACTCGACTTCAACTTCAAATACCTGGATGACATCTTCACATTTTCTAGTAATTTTGATTTAGAAACCAGACAACCGAACTGATTTCGAATAAAATGTATGGGACCACCTGACCACCAAGCCTGAAGACCTACCAAACAAAAAAAGAATCATCAAAATCAGATCATAATTGGTGGAGTAATCAACATACAAAAAAAAACATACTGTCGAATTGAGAACCTCCTTTTTTGAAATCGGTTGAAAAGGAATATCTCAATGACTATGAGCTTTAAACTAGGTATCTATGAACACATACGTGGCGTGTCGTGTTTTGCGGAGTAGTCGGGTTATAGTTTTTCCAAGGTACTTCTACAAATATTTTGTGTTATCATTCTCAAAATTAAAAAAGCTAAAGAACAGTAAAGAAGTCTTATTCATATTTAGCACGAACTACAATACTGGAGGTGGATCCAGAATAAAGTTTATAGAGCAATATTTTGCGACATGACCTTTCTAATAACTTCATTATCATCAGCCCACATCAGTATCTACTCTACTAGACATAGGCCTCTCCCAATGTAAGCCACTCAGCCCCCTCTTCGGCTTTTCACCATGTTCAAGGGCAGACAGGAACAAAATTCCTTAAAAAAATTAGGTAGACACATTTGTTTTCAATAATTTAATTTAATTTATTGATACACAAAACAGAACATAGTCAAAACATATACATTATTAGCTAGGTACAATATCGAGTCAGACTATGCGCCTAAGCATCATTAATTAATGTCGAAGCAATGGTTACCAACATTTAAAAAATAATCTAGAGTAGGTATTTTGAATACAAAGCTATCAAAAGAGTTTAGCTAACCAACAAGTACTTACGACACGATACGATACGATTGAGCAAAAACTATATTTACGGAGTAGTAACCAATCAGGATGTCTAAACATGACTTGCTCTTGGAAAACCGCGGGAAGTATGGTGAATTAACGCTAAGCATTGATTTTGCTTAACGCCAAATTTTTTGTTTGCAGTTTTCCTCTAACTCTACAAATACTAGGAGAATTTTCGTATCATCACATTCAATAGTAATACATCTTAGAGAAACGTCCTGAGTGGAAACAGAAGTTATGAAACTGAATCTGATTTATTTTGTTTGCATCGCTCTGGCTTATGGAAGCACACGTAAGCTATTTATAAGTAATAAGTATTATTACCTGGGTATGTCCTAAAACTGCATCCAGCACCACCGGAGGACGGGCAGCAGCGTCCTCTTAGTTTACGGTGGTAACAAACTGCGATCCCCAAGCCGCCTGCCAAGCGTGGGGATTATGGCAACTCCTCCCTATTCTGGGAGAGGCTTTCGTCCAGTAGTGGACGTCTAATAGGCTGATGAAGAAGTATTATTTCTAAAACCGATTTCGAGTCCATACAATGTTTTAAGCTTGGAGCTTACTAAAGCAAAAGCTTAGATCACATCACATCTCACATCTTTGCGAATAACGTAGGTACCTACTTAATATGGGAACAAACGAAATAACGAAACAATAACTCCACTGTTTTATAGAAAATGTTTACTGACTTTTGACAATGTATGAAATAGTAATTTATTCGCAATCCACAGTTGTTCTTAATGATGAGTTCCGGTGCGTTCCGGTCCATTTCAAGCACCGCTTACAATCTAGTTTAGTCACTAAACCCAAAAGATGAAACAGAAATAAGAGACATGTTACTCCAGCCTATTTACCATCTTCGACCACACGGTCTTATCATTCAGTGAGTTGTTGTCAAAGACCTAACCTATCAAACATAAAAAATACAGTCACAAAAATATAGAACGAGAAATGCTTTGCTTAGGCGACTATTATAAAATTGATCACCAGGGTGGAATAAGCTACAGTTACTTTCAACACTATTTTCAGCGGATGACTTTCCACAGTGCAAAAGAAGCGATCCAGAGATAGAGAAGTGTATTCTCAAGGGAGTTGAAACCATAAGGCCTTGGCTTAAATATGGTATTCCCGAAATAAATCTACCTCCTCTAGAACCTTTGGAAATGGACAGCATATTTATCAACACGAATGTAACTGGAACCACAGTGAAAGCAAATATCAGTAAAATAGTTGCACACGGAGGATCTGACTTCAAAATTAAGTATTTGAAGTAAGTTACGCCTAATTAATACACCGAGCAAATAACATTGTGCTGGCAAACAGTGTAAAGTGAGTGATGACATAAACAAGTGAAATATGAAAAATGTAATCCCCACTCGACTCGTTCTCGCCTATCTTGATTGGTGGATCTGGGTATGTCCTAAAACTGCATCCAGAACCTCTGGAGGAAGGGCTGCAGCGTCCTCTCAGTTAACGATGGTGATCATTCTTCGATCCCCAAGCCGCTTGTCATGCATGGGGCTATTAAGGGAGAGGCTTCCGTCCAGCAGTGTTTTTTTTCTGACTGATGATGATAAATCATGATTGCTTATATTATTTCAGGATTGATTTGAATAATACATACGTCGGCGAGCTACAGCTGATTATTCCTCGTCTGCAAGTGTCGGCTGATTACAACACGCGCTCAAGAATGCTCTTATTCACCTTCAATGGCGACGGAAATTTCTTAGGAACCTTCAGTAAGTTGACTACTGTAAGAAAAATATGGAACTGCCCCCCTAGCACGCGCAGAGGACTGTACTCTGTTCGCTGTGAATGTCTAATTTAGGGCGCTCTCTCTTGCACAATTGTATGTAAGTGAAAAGGACGGTACTAGCTATGACGGTAATAACTATGCTCGTTATCTGCAACCAATGACGTGCATTTTCTCGGTTTCCCTATTATACATTCTCAGCGAACAGGGAATTGTTGGTTCTCCCCCGCGCGGGAACGTGATAAAGCTAGAATATGGAGTACAGCTATCTCGTTTTCACGGGGAATAAGAGTGGATAAACATTTAGGGCTCGCGTGCTAGGTGGGCTGCTCTGCTTTTGAAGTGCGTTAGCTTTATGAGCACTAGATTTGATTCCCGGCCGAGTCTTGAATTGGCTAACTAACGAACTGATCGATGTGGTAAGATTTGTGTTTTAGATTTTTTCAATATCATTATCAGCCTTTTATTGTCCACGTTCGCACCTCTGACATCTTTTTTCCAGTTATTTTGATTTTAAAAACAATCTACTGAACAGATTTTGATTAAATTTCCATGAGACCCTTATCCCGATAAGTATCTTTTCAAATAAAAATATATTTTTCCGAGTTGGTTTAAAATATACAACCGCCTTGAGAACCTTTTCTGAAGTCGGTAAAAAATCAGGCTCATCAGGGCTAGAAAAAATTGCAATTTATAAGAGATGTATTTATGTTTGTAGCTAACTTAGAAGTAGTGGCAAACGGCGTCGGTTTGCCGATCATCAAAAATGGCGTCGAGTACTTGCAACTGGATTCCCTGACTACGCAGGTTACGATCGGCGAAGGAGATCTAAAACTTAACCCAACTGAAAGCACTTTCACAGGTAATCATTATTTGGTATGGTTTTTATCACATCTATTCAAAAAGATCTAGTTTATTCTTCGTAAACAGGTGCCAAAAAGGAGCTATACCAAAACTGAAAAAAAATATAAAAAAATTGGCTTTGATCCACATCAAACCTCGATCTAGGGCCTGGGAGGGATGTGATTTGAATTTGGAATATGGTTATTGTTAGTAAAAAGTTCCAATCACGAACATTGTATGAACAAGTTCATAATGGAACGCAGAAAAACAAATGTCATAATGACGATTAGCATTTTAGGCTTGATGCTGAAATATCATTACGAATAAAGAGTTTAAGGCGCATTAAAAAAACCGCCAAAATGAAATAGTCGAGCAAATATCTTCGCCCAGCAACATCATGCTCAAACCAACAACGATAAAAATCTCATCAACTTTATATTTCACAGGAAGAGCAGCGGCTTCGTTCGTCAGTTGGAATCCATCTTTAGTGCTTAGAATCCTGAGCCCAGTGATAGACGAAACTACGGCAATTATCGTAAAACAATATCTCAACGATGTGCTCTCTACCGTGCCTCTCAACAGTTTTCTTCTCGAATAGTGATTTTGAAAGATATCTAATAAAACGAGTTAAAATTTGGAAGAACTTTTTATTGCACATTCGAAACAGCGGACAGTGAGAGAGCGGAAATAAATCAAACATAATGAAACCCTTAAAACTTATTAACTAGGAAAGCAGAAGCATAGACGACTCATATTTTTGTATTGGTAGGACTCTACTGCAGTGTCCGCCTGCGGAGGTACCACACCTTTGTCAGTTATTCAACCGCCAAGCAGTAGTGTGCATTACTGTGTTCCGGTTTGAAAGGCAATGTTACCATGGAAATTACTGGGTATGAAGAGATTTAACATCTAGTATCCCATGGTGACGAGCGTAGTGCAGTGCAGCGCAGGATTGTGTTTGCAAGTTCATAATTCTGACACTGCTACTGTTAATGGCTGGCGTGCCGCTTACCACTAGGCAAAAGTCTTGCTCGTCTCGTCACTTGATTGTACAAAAAAAATACAACCATACATCACCACACTATCAAAACACCATCATCATCATCATCATCATCTTCATCATCACACTGGTAAAACCGCGGGGCGTAGCTAGTAAAAGATACATTCATTTCATCAATTGATTATTTTTCGTCGTAAAGATTTGGCATCCCACGTCTCTCACGTTTCACGTTTCCTTCACCTCTAGAAGGCTCGCTAGGGGGCGAACAATAAAGTTATGTCACTGAAACGGTGGCTGGCTGTTATCGGCTCATGTATTGTGATTATCGAATGTTTTGGTCACTGATTTCTGGGCCCATACTAAACTGATTGCATAATTTAGTAACCGCACTACTCAATTAAACGTCCGGTAACTGCATGGCAAGGTTACTGATAAGTGATAAGGCAAGAGGGTAGATGACTGATATTAATATCGTTGAAACCAATAGCTTTGATGAAGAATTTAAGTAAATATAGTAAAAATAATTTAAATCGGTTAATTCGGCGGAGCAGCACAAGCGGCGCAAATATGCTAACCTTGGCAGAGGTTACATATTTGAGCCGTTTGGTGTTGAGACATTGGGTCCGTGGGGACCGGGAGCTCATTATCTTTTCAAAAACATATCCGAGCGCCAGGTCGACGCGACGCGTGATCAAAATGCTGGCGTTTATTTGGCTCAACGCATAAGCATTGTCATCCAGCGTGGCAATGCCGCCAGCATGCTGGGTACGCTGCCGACTGGTAGTGGGTTTCAGTATTTGGATTGTCTCTAGACTTTCATCGGTCTGGATACAATCCTTTTGTTTTTTATTGTGTAGTAGGCTAAGTAGTCTTTGTAGTTTGTTGTAGTTAATAAAGGCTTATGCCTAAAAAAAATTATGTTCTGATATATGAGCGTAAAATTGCTCGGGATGATTTAAAGTGGTGAATTTTGGGAGCGGGTCGAATTTCTTCCATACGCGGACGAAGTCGCGGGCGACCTCTAGTCCTGTATATAAAAAGTGCCCAACAATAGTTCACTTACACATTAAAATTAGGCTATAGTAGGCCACACAGGAACAGGTTAAACATGTATACCTTGTATATGACTAAAAGAACGTTGCCCACCATACTTGGAAGTCAAGCAATAGTAGATTATGCACTAAGGGAATAAAGCAGTGTCTTACGTCGCGGGCGGCATATTGAACCCTGAGCGTAACGAGGGAGTTAGTGAAGCGATGGGCTCAAGCTGCCCAAGACGAAGACAGGCTTTATTCCAGAGGACCATACTCTACTTTTCACACCTTTTGCGCGACAATAAAAAGCCAAGGCCCCATAAATTTAAATTCACTGACTATTACTCCATAGAGTAAGTAAATACTACGTAATATATTACTCTATGTTCACTGACAATCACAGGACCAAACACCATCTTTTGTTTCATATTCTTTGTAAACGCAACTTTTTTTTAGTTCTGCTTATGGTGGCCAGTTAGATTTTCGAACAAACCTCTTTACAATGCCATATGGGCATTTTTTTACTGAGAGTTTTCAGTTTCCACTCGAATTTGCGTTCCAAATTCAAATCACTTTATTCCTTAGGGAGTTTCATACATTTAAGTTATTATTACTGCCAGCGACAATGATAAGATGAATGGACGGGAAATAAGCGCACGGATTTTGAAGACTATATGTTGAGCGCCGGCTCTCCTCTCGCGTCAGTCCTACTCTGTCTTTGCGACATGCAAGCCGTACGATACGACAATACAAACTTCTAATACATGTACATAAGATCTATATTTGTCATGCAGTAATTAGATTCGGTATCTCTATTTTCCGGCAAATATAATATGCATACTTTTAGCTAGGTATGCTTGATTGTGTTGTCTTGTTAATTTTAATCGATTTGCAAGCGCTGGGCCCGTCCATTCCTTTATCACCGTCACTGATTACTGCAGGTTTAGCGATACTTCTACATGTGGGTTAAACATTGATAAACACTTTTTTGATGGCGCGAATCCTTGGATGATCTAGCTCTCTCTCGCGCAAATCTTTTCCCAAAAAATATACTTTATCTGTATAAACACTTCATTATACAATTTAATTGCAAAATTAAATTTATAGTACCATATAAAACTAGGGTTGGCCGCTGTTCTCAGTAAAAACGTCGGTCGACTCTTAAAATTTTACTATATAGCCAATGTTATGCGGCTTTATTTCAATGCTTTAATTTTAACACGGTTTATGTTGATTTGATTCAATGGGCGACGTTCGATGTCGGGTAAGTTGGGTTAACCCTTGTCTTAAAGTTTAAATTAGCCACCTGAAGGCCTCCGAATATTCCTGGGAATATTATGTGGTGTATAGCCTTGTCACTATGTGCAATGCTCGATGCTAGCCTTACCTTACTTACTTACCTTACCGAGCCTTACCTTATCTGATTGATGCAACATGTTGGTATTTCTACCTATTTATCCGTCTGTATAACAATGACAGTTTTTTTAACCTTTGTATTGCAATATTTACCAAATTCATCGACGTAACTCTCAGGGTTAGCAAGTTGAAGTGGCAATGTGCAGGCCACAATCGGCAACATCGATGAACTGATAACAGTTCATCGAGCGATGGTGAAGAAAGGTTCTTGAGTGGCGACCACGAACCGGAAGACGCAGAGTATATAGGCCTCCCATTATGCAGACCGATGACACTTTAAGTCTCGGGCAACTGGTGGACGCAAATAGCAGGTTGTCATACAGTCTGGCGGTCTAATGGCCTTTGTTCAGCAGTAGACGTCTCCGGGCTGATGATGATAATGATTGCAATGTTTGCTATTACGTTATGCACCAAACTACTAATATATTTACCATACTACTTTACTAATCTAGATCAGAGCGCAGCCGCGTCGCAAACTATGCACGCGCGATTTCAAATCAATTTGAACCAGTAAATAGTCACTATCTATAACAACGAACAACTATCGGTGCCAAGTTGCAGCATTTTAGCCGCGTTTGTATGAAATGAGATAACCGGTACAACCGTCTTTATGTAACGTAATTACCCACTGATCAGCTTTATGCAATGATTTGCGGAACTACGCCTTTGCAATGGCTCTTACGCTCGGTTTTTCCTCTCGCAGGAGGCGTGGCAAAAAATGTAGGGCTCTGAATTGGCAGTTTATTGATTTCAACCCATGCCATGGTTTCAATCTTATGTGGTAATAGTTTTGTCAGTTGAAAATACTGTTTGCCCTGTACAGTGTACAATGCAATTACTATGTTTAGTATCATCTAAGTATACTTTTTTAGGTGGCACAAAAACTTAGTGTGCACTGTGTGTGACGAGTGACGATAGATGTTATTTGGTTATTAAGTTTAGAAAAATCTGTAAGGGTAGGCGACACTAAATTGTTTATTCACTGTTATGTGTATGATGACATGTAGTTACTAAATTATCTATTATTATTTTGTCGTTTATAACTGTATATCTATACTATATAAATATATTTTAGACCTGGTAACTGCATCAAGAACCACCGGAGGACGGGCAGCAGCGTCCTCTCGGTTAACGGTGGAGAGCATTCAGCGATCCCCAAGCCGCCTGCCAAGCGTGGGGATTATGGCAACCCCTCCCTATTAAGGGGGAGGCCTTCCACTCCACTTCACATTTCCACTGCTGAACGTCTCCGGGTTGTAAATGATAATATAAATATATTTACGATTCATGCCATTTTCGCCCCAAGTAAGTTCGACTTTTGCTATAGTATATCTATACTATAGCATAAGCATTCTGATAGTCTATTGCTGGACATAGAACTGCGCTCGAAGCGCGATTGGGCCATTTCCTTTATGCTGGCATTGATGGCACAGTTGCGGGTTGATGGATTCCCATACGCCACTAATAAATACTAATTATTCTCCGGACGTACCTATGCAAGTTTCCTCGCGATGTTTTCCTTCACTGGAAAGCCTGGTATGGAAATCTGTATACAATGTGTAACAAAAAGGTTCAACAATACGGAAGGACATGAATGTACACATCATTATGAACAACTTTTACTATGGGGTCAAGCAAAGATGCAAAGATGGTAAGGGTTTTGAAACCACTATCTCATGATTTCGAGTCTAGCGGTTTCTCATTATGTCTCAGTGGGACCTGGGTATATCCTAAAACTGGATCCAAAACCACCGCATGAAGGGCAGCAGCGTCCTTTCGATTCAATGTGTTGAACATTCGGCGATCCTCACGCGGCCTGCCAAGCGTGGAGTTTATGGAAAGCCTCCCTATTAAGGGGGAGGCCTTCGTCCAGCAGTGGACTTTTTCTGGCTGATGTGTAGTCTCTCATTAAATAACTACGGCCTGCTGGGTGTAATAAAATACACAACATATTTACCTACTCAGGTACTGTCTCTTGCAATCTTGATTTACAAAATATTTTTTGTATGTATTTAAAAAATCTAATTTTATATTACGGAAGTTTGTGTTGTAGGTACAGCATACATGCAATAATACCACAGAGTAATACGAATAAGTGGTATTTACAAAAATCTTAATTTGTTTGCGTCGTTTCCTTATAGACCGGGTGTAAAGCTTTAAAATAGAATGTTGTCTGAAATACGGAATTATCCTTATTTTGTAATTGTTACAAAACAAAGATCACCAAATAACTGGATACGTCATGTTTTTGCATAGTCTGCGATAGATGAGGTAATTTTAAATTTAAGGCAGATCTCTAATAGTTGGCAAACAAGCTATCGGCTACTTTCTAGATCTCTCTAGGGAAGCTGGACTCTCACACAAAAGCCTGTGATCTGTTTGTAAAGTTGTTAGTTCGTATTAGTTGACAAGAATTTTTAGGTTTTGAGAAATGGCACGGACCCCGGTAAATATGCTTAAGTAGGAACAAATTATTTAATATTTAAAAAACAAAGATCAGACTTGCGCAGAGTCATAAAGTCGTCTATGCTCGACATAAAATTTATAAAAATTGGGATTTTTGTCCTATTACTACAACCAACAAGTCCATCCATTAAGTCCTCCTTTTGTACATTAATGTATTTATGTGTGCAATAAAGAATTAAATAATAATAATAATAACAAGGCATGTCAGAGGCCTTCGGATGGCAAATTAACTCTGAAACTAGCACTGGCCAATCAGCCTATAAAATTTTAATGAAATCCAGAGAATAACAAAATTTCGGGTCGTGGGAATAGCATTAATGAATCTCAAATGAAGCTGGAAAAAATATAGAGCTCCCTGGCACGTGTCATGGTTAGGCAAAGCGATGACAAGACTCTATAGCAAGAGTGGTGGCCGAGGCTAGATAAACGACGCAGCTGTTTACGGGCAATGAGACAAGTAGCTCATACTGTGGTGATATAAGCATAGAAAAAAGATAAGTCTTGCTTTTTGTTACAACCGCGCGTTGAACTTGGACAAGACAAGAGATACCCGGCTGCTGGTTTGATGAGGATGTGGGTGATGATAAAAGATAAAAACGTAAAAGAAGTCAGGTACGTAGTCCTATTTAGTATTTACAAGCCGACATTCAAAATAGCAAGATATTCCAATTTTATATACCTAGGTACACGTCTCTTTATTTTACTCGGATTTGTCAGCTGTACGTTTCATAGCCGCTGACCGATAGCTAGCGCGCGATGGCGGAACACCTGCTTTATCTCAAACTATATCGCAACCGCGCCTTATGTTCCCAGGTTTAGAGGTCATTTCTCAAATTTCTTTCATCTAGTTTTAACCATTAAGTATAATGTCACATAAATATCTTTGTTATGATGAAAAGATGTAAATACCCCAAGGATTGCCTAACGATTGTAACGAGGGGCAGCGAGTCTACAAGTAAGAGGGAATTAGGCGGCCGCGCGCATTCGGGCTCCTGCTATCGCGTTGCAGACTTGCATACTGCAAATATACGGCCTGCATACAAATGATACGATAATATTATTATCAAACAATATTTGATAGTAGTAAGATACAAGTGAAAATGAAAGTGTTTCTAGTTGTAGTCCTGTGCGTGGTCAGTGTTTATGGGAGAGTGGCGCGTAAGTAATTTGTATCTTTAACTATATAGCTGAGCCGACAGACGTTTTCAAGTCCAAATTTTAACACTTTTTTTTGAATATTTTGCCATTTTTCTCCTTTCTCTTTAAACCTAATTCGGACTATTGCGAATATTTTAAAATCGCCAGCATTTAATTTTTATTTAGATAAATGTATAGGTAGTGAAAGCATTAAAAAACCAATTTCGATGATAGACATTTTAGCCAGTAAGGATTAGGTTCTATGTTTAAATAACTATTGAGAGACTAAATTTATTCAAATATCTACCGGAGCCCTACAGTGAGCTTTATGCCAGAGGCTTCAACAAGCAGGCGTGTTGCCTGATAGCAAGCTATCACCGCCACTTAAGGATATCTGCAGTACCAAAGGCACTACAAATACGTTAATTAGACCTTTTTTGAAGAATCCAGTTTGTACTTCTCTGGAAAACTGAAGAAAGATCATTCCACATTCATCTGCTTTACAATATACCTAATAGAAGCTAAATATAAACTATCATCATTGTTGACAGCTTATTAAGCCCACGGCAGGGCATAAGCCCTGCAGTGCCTAAATATATTATAAACTAAATATAAAAATAAAAACGCAAAAATAAACTATCACTACATAACTCTTTTTTGTAGTGGTAGGACTCTACTGCAGAGTCCGTCTGGGGAAGTACCACACCTTTACCAGTTATTCTACTGACTAGCAGTAGTGTGTAAGCATTACTGTGTTCCGGTTTGAAGGGCAATGTTACCAGAGAAATTACTGGGTAAGAAGAGATTAAACATCTAATATCTCAGGGTGACGAGCGCAGTGCAGTGCGGCGCAGGATTGTGTTCCAAAGTTCACAATTCTGGCACTGCTACTGTTAGTGGCAGGCGTGACGCTTACCATCAGGTGAAAGTCTTGCTCGTCTCGTCACTTGACTGTATAAAAAAAATACTCCGTTATGCCCCTAAATATAAACTATATTTGTGGTTTTTATGTATTTTTTGATATTATTTTCTTGATTAACTACACTAGTATCTTTACATAGTGAATTGTGTATATATAAATAATGTAACCGTAACAAACCACTTCTTCTATAGCGGACCCAGCAAACGTCTTACAGCATTTGTTTGTGTTTTTTTTTTCCAATGTTTTAGTTTGCTTATAATTGTTTTGCTATTCGGGGCAGAGACAAATTCAACAAATCCAAGATCATAAAAATCAGTCCTGCCGTTCTTGAGTTATACATGGTGTAACTAACACGACTTTGTTTTATATACTATGAATCTGAAGTATGGATTGTACTTGTGGTCGACAAAGTTTGAGAAAAAATACTTAAAGACTTTTTAAATAACTAGCTGACCCGCCCCGGCTTCGCACGGGGTAATTACCTATTTTGAACCGACTTAAAAAAGGAGGTTATCAATTCGTCACATATGTATGTAATATTAGCTGTGACCGCAGTTCCACCCACGTGATTATGAAAAACGACGAAAATGATAATAATAAAAAATGCCTTTAGGTATGTTATTCCGGTATATAAGCTATCTCCATTCCGAGTTTCATTAATATCCATTCAGCCATTTTGACACGAAGAGGTAACAAACATACACACACACACACACCGAAAATTTTTCGCATATATAATATTAAACTACCCACAGTTTTCGAGATTTCGTGTTTAGTCAGTGAGTGAGTGAGTGAGTGATTATTGCTTTTATATTTAAAGAATTTAATAATAATAGAAGATGAAATGAAATGGGAAATGGGACAGGGAAATGGGAAATGGGAAATGGGAAATTGGAAATGGGAAAATAGAAAAGGGCTGTTTTTAGGGTTTTCCCGGAAATTATTCGATTTTTCTCGCCTTTTAAACCTTCCCTAGACCTCCACGAACATTTCAAGACTAAGATAAGATAAATCCGTTCAGCCGTTCTCGAGTTTTAGTGAGACTAACGAACAGCAATTCATTTTTATATATATAGATAAAAGAAAAAATAAGAAAAATACTTCATCATCATCATCAACATGATCAGCCCGGAGACGTCCACTGCTGAACTCCCCCTTAGACCGCCACACTGTACGACATCCTGCCATTTGCATCCACCGGTTGCCCGCGAATTTTACAATGTCGTCGGTCCACCTAGTGGGAGGCCGCGCCTACGCTGCGTCTTCCGGTTCGCGGTCGCCACTCAAGAACCTTTCTTCCCCATCGGTTGTCAGTTCTTCGAGCGATGTGGTCTGCCTATTGCCACTAACTTGCAAACCTTGCGAACTATGTCGGTAACTTTGGTTCTTTGGCAAATATCCTCGTTCCGAATTCTATCGCGCAAAGTAACTCCGAGCAGAGCTCTGTCCATTGCCCGTTGCGTGAATCTGAGTTTCTCCAAAAGGCCAGCAGTTAAAGACCACGTAACAGTTCCATATGTCATCACCGGCAACACACACTGGTCGTAGACCCTTGTCTTCAGACACTGAGGGATTTTGGACGAGAAGATATTACGCAATTTCCCGAACGCTGCCAAACGAGTTGGATTCTTCGGGCGACCTCTTTGTCGAAGTTGGACCTACCTAACTGAACAATCTGTCCAAGGTAGTTGTAGTGGTCAACAACTTCGAGAGTTTCGTTCCCAACGACAACCGGTACGGGCACAACATGGACATTGGACATGATCTTTGTCTTGTCCATGTTCATTTTAAGACCCACCTGTTGGGAAACATTACTGAGGTCACTGAGCATAGTATTGAGGTCCTTCAGCGACTCTGCCATGATGACTATATCAACGGTAAAGCGAAGGTGAGTGATGTATTCGCCATTAATGTTGATGCCGAATCCGTTCCAGTTCAAGAGCTTGAAAACGTCCTCCAATGCGTTCGTGAAGATTCGGAGAAATAACGTCTCTTTGTCTCACGCCTTTCTGCAATTGGATTGGTTTCGTGCTCTCATCCTGCAACCGGATTGACATTGTGGCGTTTCTATACAAACACTTCAGCGCTTCGATATACCTATAGTCGATATGACATCGCTGGAGGGACTGCAACAAAGCCCAGGTCTCGATTGAATCGAAGGCTTTTTCATAGTCCACAAACGCTAGACATAACGGCTGATTATACTCCTCAGTCTTCTGTATAATCTGGCGAGAAAAATACTTAGTACTTTATAAATAATTAAAAGCTAACGTGATACGCTTTGCCACAAATGGAGATTTTCCTTAACAATTATCTTGACCTACTAGTACCTAATTCGCTGATTCTGCAACTATAAGTACGTAACTAGTTTACCTTTAACTTGTCATTTAAATCTGGAACAAATTAATCACTTCACCGATTAAGTAGGCAAACAGGTCCCATTATAATAATAATTTAAACCTTACACCAATGGAGTTGAGTGCAAATTGCGGTGCAAATGTCTATGATATTGAGACGTATGAAACTACATGCGGGAGTATGTTCGCAAAATTACAGAAAACATGGGCTACACTCATTGATTTCCTGTGGTTTACCGGACACTTCCAAAGGAAATCCAAAGAGACACAAGGTTTTTTCCGTTCACTGCTTCCATAAGTGCTAGGTAGGTATGAGTACCAAACAACCCACTATTGGAATAGATACTCGAAAGTACTCACATGTAAGACTGATGTCACAACGTCAGGAAGTATTAATGGCGCCTTACGAGTTAGGACTTAGGACCATACGCGTATCTTTCAACAACTTTAGGTATTATCATTCGATAATCAATAAACGATTCGACATGATCAAGTATTTCGAAATCTGGAAAGTATACGTCATCCTTTCCAGATATACAAATTGAGGCTTACACTAAACAGTTTTATTGGCAACGTATTCTTATAATGGGCGAACTTTGATTATATACCCAGCCAGAGAGCTAGATCCTCCAAGTGGGCGAAAGAGGATTATGCCCTGCAGTGGTGCAGAATCTAATAAAGATTAGATCCGTGCTAGTAGATATATTTTAGCAACACGACAATATTGTAAAAGGTCAAAAATAAAAAAACATCCTTGACCAGGTAAGGAAACGTCGCCAAAGTTCTGTCAGAAGCGTTTACTTAATAAACTAGTACAGTATTATTTATTATCTTTGCTTAATACTTAACAGAGCTAAAGCTGATAATTTGATTATTTGGTGTTGCCTCTTTAAAGATAATTTATGAGTTTGAGCATTTGGATTGTCTCTAGACTTTCATCGGTCTGGATACAATCCTTTTGTTTTTTGTAGTGTAGTAGGCTAAGTAGTCTTTGTAGTTTGTTGTAGTTAATAAAGGCTTAAGCCTTAAAAGAAAATGAATGAATCCCAATATCTCAACATCTGTGGCAAAAATAAATCGCTACAGACCTGCTCAATTTTGATTCTCCTTTTATCTTATTTTCAGCGGACTACTTTCCGACATGCAAGCGCAGTGACCCTCAAATATCCCAGTGCATCATAGACGGTATTGAAGCAATGAGGCCTCAGCTGAAAGCGGGAATCCCTGAAGTCAACATTCCACCACTGGAACCTTTCACGCTGCCAACACTGAAGCTCAACAGAACTGCTCCCAACTTGAAGATCAAGGCAACTGTGTCGAATACAAAGGCGTATGGAGGCAGTAGCTTCCGAATTAAATCTTTAAGGTTGGTATGGTATTTTTGGTCGGTGCACAGAGTTTTTAAACAGGGCAGGCAGACAATTTTAACAGGTTTAACTTACAAAAAACATAGTTTTGAAAAAGCAGTTTTTTTAATGGTATTGAATGACAAGACGATCTAGATGTTCGCCTGGTGGTAACCGTAACGCCTGCCCATAACAGTAGCAGTGCTAGAATTGTGAACTTGCGAACAAAACCCTGCGACGCACTGCACAGCGCTCGTCGCCCTGAGATATTAGCTACGACATCTCTAGGCATTATTGCATTAATCTCCGAGCATTACTGGGCATAAACCCTGATTTTTTATTGCCTTCCTACGCTGCGTCTTCCGGTTCGCAGTTGCCACTCAAGAACCTTTCTTCCCCATCCGTTGTCAGTTCTTCGAGCGATGTGGCCTGCCCATTGCCACTTCAACTTGCAAACCTTGCGAGCTATGTCGGTAACTTTGGTTCTTTGACGAATATCCTCGTTCCGGATTCTATCGCGCAAAGGAGTATACCTAGTAAAATAAAATATTGTACCCGTTGATACAAAAATATTAGAAGAATTAGGTAGGGTAGGCAGTGTCTTTTTGACTTTATGGACTGCCCGCCACTGGTTTAATGCATATCAAAATTCAAAATTCTTTCCGTCGTTAAAGATTTGAGTGGGAACCAAAATAAATCACAGTATTAACGTTTCATAATAAACTTCTCTAGAGCTAGCTAATTTTGTACATATTTTTATAAGTACGTCTAATATCTCTACTCTATCTGATAAGGTCGACAAGGATACCTAGTCAAATACCAATATGAATTTGTATTTTTAAACAGCATTTTTGTCATACCTTAAGACAACAGGAAATTGGGTCGCTGTTTTAGGAAATGGTATTTATCTTTTAGAAAAGGGTTCTTCTACAATGTTAAGTACTTACTTCATATATTTCCACTGTGCTTTTCAGGGTGAACGTGGTGAAAAAGTATGCAGCAGAGGTGAAGCTGTTCTTCCCAAAGCTGGTAGTGGTGACTGATTACGACGTGAGGGGCTCCCGCATTCTGACCTTGGACATCAACGGAAAAGGACGGCTTAGGGGCAACTTTAGTAAGTACAACAGAAATACAATATAAAAACAGCTGAAAAAATATTGTGAATTGGTTTATGCATGGTATGTGTGACTGAAAGCAAAAAGCCTAAGATTTCGCAAAGGGGTAAGCCCGTAGGCAAGGGGGGGGGGGGGGGGAGGTTGGGGGTTTAAACTCCAAAACATTATTATTATATATATATATATTATTATTATTATTATCGAAATGGCGAGATGGCAGCAAACGTAGCACAAATTTATGAATGTTTAACATAACATTATTATTATTATATTTTATTATTTCCTTATTTTGGATGGGTAACAGTGGTTACACGTCCAAAGTCTGACAGGATTGTCCGCTGAGAGCTTGCTATAGCGCTAATAAACAACTTGAACTTTAATTTCATGAAACGTAATTACACTTTAATATTTTTTGCGAGTTAAATGTCGTCAGGCTCCTGACCTTTCTTTGCTAGGTATTGCGACTCCAGAATGCATTTCAAACAGTAAGGTGTCGCAACTAACCTAGTTATGCGCTTACACTCGAATACCTTAAATTGCGTTGTTACTGCCTAAAGTACTCTTCTAATTTAATCGTTTACATAACCTATGGCAAACCCAAAGCACCTTTGTAAGTATGTACCCGCATGAGCACGCAGTGGTAGGTATATATATGTCGCAATCGAGTCGTATCCGGGACGCCAGCGCCACCTGGTGGCACTCGATGGAGTCGGTGACGTGCGCGCCGTCGATCGGTGACTTCACTTTCCCATTGGCGAGCGGCGCGTGCGGTGGACACTGAACCATCGCGCGTTCTGTGATACGTACCTACCTACAACTTATTTGTGCCTACCTGATTACTGTACTGTGCCTGTGAAGATTATAATTTGAAGATTGATTGTACGAGCTTGTTTTATTCTCATCCGACACTACCCACCGACGACGCCCACTGCTAAGAGGATCGACGATGAGTGCTGATGATGATGGCGAAAGGACCCTCCTACTCCTCCTCCGTCATCAGAAGTGGGATCAGTGTTGGATCAGAACCAAGAAGACAGACATGTGGCGAGCCATGTTTGAACAACAAGATACAAACACGTGAGCATTGATTGAGGCGCTGCAATCACCAAAACCAGCCTACCGTGAAGAGCTACCTGCATTCGATCCTGAAAAAGAGATACCGACGCAAGACCATTGTGCGCGACGGCAGATTTGTGATTCGCCAAAAATCCACCAAGCGGCAGTCGTCTTGTTCTGCAAGGCGCTAAAAGGTAAAGCATCTACGTGGCTATCACAAATCACCTACGAAGGAATGACATGGCACGAGTCTATGATAATTTTCACGGCACGGTTTATTTCGAAGGAGACATTGGCGGGTACCCTCATTAAAATGAACGACGAAAAACCGATTGAAAACGAAACACTACCCGCGTTCGCGAGTCGTTTTATTAGTTCACTGACTAATCATTGGAAAGATGTGAACAAGGAGGAAATTGCCGTAGCAACAGTACTCGCACACATTTCACAGTTTGACCCGCGACTTCAAAGAATGGCGTTCACTACAAACGTTATATCGAGGGAGACAAACTGCAGCAGGAACTGAACGCATTTTCACACTTGAAGCGCTAGATCACCATCGGACAAAGCGAATTGAGTGCAGAAGCAATCCCATTGACTCGAGTGGCAGAGCTGCACCACCTTCATCATCAAGTCAAGCAGCGCAGCAGCCGATAGCGAAGCCCTTGGCGTGCTTTAAATGTGGCAAGCCGGGTCTAATAGCCATCCGGTGCACGAGCGACAGCGGCGGCGGCAGTGGCAGAAGCGGCAGCGGCGGTGGCGGCAGAAGCGGCAACGGCGGCAGAAGCGGCAGCGGCGGCGGCAGAGGCGGCAGCAGCGGAAGCGGCGGCGGTGGCAGCGGCAGCAGCGGGCGGCTGACGTCGGCGGCACGCGCAGCGAGCGGCGCGTTGATGTCTGCGTCGTACAACCACCATCGGGCGTGTTACATCACAAAGGTTAACTGATATGCTTTGCTTATGATTCTGGCGCTGAATGCTCGTTGGTAAAAGAAAGTTTCGCTTCGAAATTTAGTGGTAAACGTGCTAGTAATGTTGTTGCTATGACTGGTAATTGGTCAAACACGAGTGTTCAGTACAGAACAGATTTTATTGTGTAGAGATTAACGATCACTTTCTCGAAATTTTGTTGCATGTTTTGCTCGACAACTATTTGCAAAGTGATGAGGTCGCGACATTTTAAACGAGGGTTTTTCTGTAAACATGAGGGCAACGGAGCTTTCGATAACTAAAGTTCTTTGTGTAAATTCGATGAGTCATAATAATGATACCACGCTTCAATCAGATTTAACTGCTACTCGTATCGTGACTGCAGTAGGTAACAGGCAATGATAAGTCTAGGCTTTGATTTTTTTTACTAACGGTTTACCTACGACGAGCTAAAGATGATGCGGATGAACGTAGCGTTGATAGACGAACGGTAGTGAAGGTAGACTGCCATGAGAGATTTTCGGGTTCGAGTCTTGACTTCAGAAAATGCCAGCAGGTCACGTATCAGTCGAAATCGATGTAGATGATGTTAACGCTGAAGTTCAAATTTGATTTCTGATTGAAACTTGAGTAAGGGGACTCTAGGTGCTATAGTGTGTGGTCACGAGGGGGTGACACACGGGAGATCTTTGAGGGATCTGATCCATTCGCTGGATGTGTGAGAGCAATGCTATTGCTAGTCGGCTGGATAGCCGGGGCTCTAGATGTCTTACTCGAGAGTTTAGAGAGTTTGTAGAGTTTATGCGAGAATTTATAGAGTTTAAGTTTTGTGAAAACTGTGTACAGTTGTACTGAGCAATTTGGTTCGAACGACTGTGATGCGTGGCTCTGTCTGTGTACGTGGCGTTAGAGGTTTTACTCGAAGGATTCTGTAAGCTTGGCGGTATCTGTTCTCTTGTAGAGTCTGAAAAGTTGATTCGAACGACTGTGGTACACGGCCCAGGCTACTGATGTTTGTATTTTCGGTTATTCAAATGTCACATTATTGATTAAGAAATAAAAATGTAGAGTTCGTTTTCGTTCGTAGAGTGCGTTCGTTATTCATCTGGTAAATGAATCTAGAGTTTGGTCAGAGTCAGGAGTGACCGAGTGGAACAAATTTCTGTCGTAGACTATTTGTTCGCAGGGTAACCATCACACGAGGACGTGTGCAAGCAGGATGACCGTGTCGCAATCGAGTCGTATCCGGGACGCCAGCGCCACCTGGTGGCACTCGATGGAGTCGGTGACGTGCGCGCCGTCGATCGGTGACTTCACTTTCCCATTGGCGAGCGGCGCGTGCGGTGGACACTGAACCATCGCGCGTTCTGTGATACGTACCTACCTACAACTTATTTGTGCCTACCTGATTACTGTACTGTGCCTGTGAAGATTATAATTTGAAGATTGATTGTACGAGCTTGTTTTATTCTCATCCGACACTACCCACCGACGACGCCCACTGCTAAGAGGATCGACGATGAGTGCTGATGATGATGGCGAAAGGACCCTCCTACTCCTCCTCCGTCATATAGATATATTATCACACTTCGAAGTGCGCACTCATTTTTCTAGTCACAGTAGAACTTTTACCACGCACGTTATGAAAGCATCTATGTTGTAGGTAAAGGCAGAGAAATAACAAACAAGCTACTTACAGATAGAGTAGTTTAAAATAACGTTTTTACATCACTAATGATTTCCAAATGCCCTATTTCAGCCAGTATTACAGTAGTAGCTAAAGGAATTGCGAAGCCAATCGAGAAAGACGGCACTGAATATCTGCAAATTGACAAGGTCGTCACGAAGGTCAAGATCGGAAACGGACAGATTGCTTTCGACGAAACGGAGAGGCCACTTGCTGGTAAGTGTATTATCTACACTGATAAGTATATGGGCAAAACCTAGCTAGTATCATTTATTATATTTGTAAAAACTTCCATGAAAGATCGTCACTAAGGGGATCGACCTATTCGTGACGGCGCATCCACCATACATTCCGAGTAGGTAGTTGCTGAAACCTAAAATTTTTGTTAAATTCTTTATCACACGTTGTTTGGGGTCTTGCCCTGAATCAAGAACGTGTATTAACAAATAGAGTGGTTCTAGCAAGCCATCACACCCACCCTGTATATCTTATGCTGAAAATCAGACTAAGAAGAAGAGTTTTAGTGTATCTTTAAGGTAACTCTCCTAAGGTGGAGAGGAAAAAACATCTGCCCGTGACCAAGAACAGCGGTACTCGGAACTATGCACAAACAAAGCTTAAGCTTTTGATTAGGTAGCTAGAACGTGTTTTAACATTCATACTGTACTATAATTAAAAAAAAACTTTTCCAGCCGCAACAGCAGCCACGTTCTTCAATGCGAGTCCAGGGATAGTGTTCGACGTCATCAACCCTCTAATCGAGGAGACCGCCGCTGCCGTCGTTAAGGCCTTCGCCAACAAGCTGCTGGCCGGCATTCCAATCAGCGACCTTCTTACTGACTGATCACACTGGAAAATTAATACGTACTTGGTGCTATACGTCTTCTTTGGAGGAGGTTGTCTAGGTATCACCGCAATATCAAATATTCTGCTGCCATGCTGTACTGTCGACACATTACTGCGTTCCGGCATGAAAGATAAATAAATACCTTTCAAGCCGGAACGTAATTCTATTTTTGCTAGCTGTAAATACAACTAGCAAAATTAAAGGGCTAATGAGACTCACTATCAGATGTCTTAAATGAAAGCCAATACAGCGCTGCCCTTGACTTTATTTTGTTATTCAATGTTCTGGGTAGCAATGAAGTGGTCATGGGTAGGCGTTTTCTCTTACCATCAGCAGAACACTTTGTTCGTCGCATTACTCTATTATAAAAAACTCTTGAGATTACAATGTTCCTGCTTTGCATGCATCTTTAAAGTAAGGAAACGCAAAAATCAAGACATTACGTAATTAGGCCAATATTTTGAGAACGAGTGTAGCACATGTAATCACGTAATGTGACGTTGGGATTGAAACAATAACTGAGGTTTTTGTAGTGATTTTTTCAACACATAAGGTTTTATGCGTTAATAAACCGCTCTTAACCAAACAACAAGAATGACAGTAGAATTACCCTTTTCCTATTGACCAACATAAGTCGAAGCCTTATCCTAATAGTAATATCTTTGTACTATTTTTTATTATTACTGAAGTGCTTAAAAGAAAGGAGCCACCTAGAGAAAAGTAGTTCCTTTTCTCTTGAAGTGTAAAATATTCCAAATTGTATAAATTGGTTCGTTGTAGACATAGAGTTTGTATTATGTCTCAGTCAGTTTTTTCCGTGAAGCTATACTCTGTTCGCTGAGAATGTCTAATAAGGAAATCGTCAAAATGCACATTATTGGTCACAGATAACGAGCATAGTTATTACCGTCATAGCTAGTACCGTCCTTTTCACTTACATACAATTGTGCAAGAGAGAGCGCCCTATATTAGACATTCTCAGCGAACAAAATATAGGTATACTTTTGACCACGATCTCACCTGATAATTGAAGTAATCGACATACTCATTCCTTCATAGGCATTTCTTTTAATCAACGGATGAGATGTCACGAATGATTGATTGATTGATTAACTATTTATTGTTCACACCAAGAATTACACAGAAATAATTTTATAAACTTAAATATTGGAACAAGCCTTATTGCTAAAAGCAATCTCTTCCAGGCAACCTTTATTGAGTGTCGTATGTATTCGTATTGTTTATGTCCGCTATAGGTATGCGTATAATGAACTCGATGACTCATTGTTATAGTCTTGAGTAATATCTTAATGTAGTCAGAATCCATATTTTTTTGCCAGTCTTTAGTTATTTAGGCAGAAGCCTGTCTAGCGCATTATTACCCTTCGGCCGCGTACGAAACCGAAGGTTCGTATCCAGTTACAAAAGAACAAAAATTCTTCGTGATACGTGTTGTACTTACCGCATTTTGCATATAAAGCAGGCTGCAGCGATATCAAAAATTAACTCTACATCTAAAATACGCTTTGGCCTAAATTATTTGTAGACATAATTTTTAATATGATAAATAAAGAAAAAAAACACAGAAATTTGTGAAAGCAGTATAAATAATGTAAGCACAATCGGTCATCTACCAGCCATGAGCTAGCCACAATGTTAATAAAATAATTGTATACTATAGGTTTTCCAGTGTTTTGTACAATAAATGTTTTTCAGGGTTTTTGTGCAATAGTATAGGTTTTCCAGTGATTTGTACAATATAGGTTTTGCAGTCTTTTGTACAATACAAGATTTTTAGTGTTTTGTACAATTTAGGTTTTTGCAGTGTTTGTACAATGTAGGTTTTTGCAGTGTTATGCACTATAAAGGTTTTCCAGTGTGTTCGTACATTAAAGGTTTTCCGGTGTTTTGTACAATATAGGTTTTCCAGTTTTAAGTGTAAGTACGAGTATACTATTTAAAAATTGACAAAAATAAAAGTATACAAGTCTGTTTAATATTTTCGAAACTAAACTACAAAGGTTTGTAAGTTCCAAAAGTGTTGCCACCATGGCCTCAAATAATTAAAATGATACAATAACTGTAATAAACGTGTAATTTTAGTGTTGTAACATTCGTTTAGAGTATAATATCTAATATTATAGTACTATAAGGGCCATAATTGGCTGTAGCTATATTACAACATCATTTTAATTATGCTGTGAATTCTATTTATTATTAATAATATTCGGTTTTTTATTACGTACCTGTGTCTAATTGGATAAGAGTGTAAATAATAGGTTAGGAAATTATATTAAGAAATATTAGCAGTATATTAACAAAAATAAAGGTTTCTGATAATTAAACACTATCAATCTCATTCGAATTAAATACTGACTTTGTTATTATTGGTGTTTAATTTTAATTTTAATTGGACCTGGGTATGTGCTAAAACTGCATCCAGAACCACTAGAGGACGGACAGCAGCGTCCTCTCGGTTAACGGTGGTGAACATTCTGCGATCCTCGAGCCGCCTGCCATGACTGCCAAGTCTGCCTGACTTGGTCCTTGGAATTCAACACACATTAGTGTGTTGAATTTAATTATTTATAGAAACCAGAGTGCCTAACATGCGCACCGCGAGACAATTTTCTCGATTCTACAAAACGGGACAAGGCTACGAATCTGTATAAGTTTGTCTCGTTTTCGCACGACATAAAGACACGACAAAATAGCCCTGCAGGTTACATATGACTACCTATCAAAAGAGTATCAAATAACTATCAAATCCCCTCATGCTGAATGGCTGGAGCCTCTTACGTCGTGACATCGCGCATTATCCATCTTAACATATAAATATAATAGGTCCAATATTCACATACCTAATGCAAAAAGATTTACGGATGATCAGGTGATACTATTGGGATATTATGGCATGATATTTGGTTAATTGCCACATCTATAAATAGTCCAAGTACCTATCTATATAACACAAGGAAAAAACGAGGAACGGTATTTTGACCACAGGTGAAGGAAAAATAAACACCTTTTAAAAGAATACAATCTAATTCCTTATCTGATATGCATAAGGAAGCTGCCGTTAAGGATATGAATGCAAGATCAGAGAATAATAATTGTCGTAAATGTGAGGTCAAGTTATTTGTACAAGTACAAGTAACTTGATCCCTGCAGCTTCCTTATGCATATCTGATAAGGAATTAGAACTCGCGGGCAACCGGTGGATGCAAATGGCAGGTTGTCGTACAGTGTGGCGGTCTAAGAGGGAGGCCTTCGTTCAGCAGTGGACGTCTCCGGGCTGATGACGATGATGATGATATATTGAATCTTCCAAGTGTAGAGTGTAGGTATGTCTGCCAGGAATAGGTATAGTTTTTCTCATGTTTAGCTAATAGAAGCTCGGTGTCCTTATGTCTCACTACCGAGGTATTTTGCATCCATTTACGGCATTCTATGTCGACCAGTTTTCTATCCTTTTATAAGGCATACATTTTAATTTCATCTCTTAGATCAAGTTCGGTTCGGAGTCATAGTTGAACTTTATTTATTTAAATTATTTATTTATTGTAAAATGTGGCAAATGCTGTTTAGGTTTCTGTTGGTGGGTGTGATCGCCAATAGTGTTGTTGGAAGGCGGCTAGTTAACCATACGTCATCTGAAGAGAATCATCAGGATGGGATTTGTAAGTACCATGCCAAACTCTACTTACCCATTTGTTAAAATCTTTTTATTCATTTTTTTTCGTGAGATTTGAGTGAAAATTGTAATATAGCCACACCTAACATCTTCCACCTGAATTAGCGTGGAATTAGCACGTATGCTGCTATTATCCAAGAAAACTGTACAGTACCAGGACGATAGCTGGAAAAATCGCGGGGCGCTAACAGAGTGAAGCAAAGGCATGTAGGGAAACTTGGACGAATCGATATTTTTGTGTATTTTAGCATTTGTTTGACGAAAACTTGCGAACCGTGGATGAGATTTTGATGAAAGTTGGGATTCGGCAAACGTAGTGTAGGACTCCCTGAGAGTCGATGGAGTGACTATATACCTACGTAGGGCATCTGGCAGTGGTTGAAAGCGGATAGCTGAAGACGGGGCTGCCAAGGGGAGGCCTATGTCCAGCGGTGGACTACGATAGGCTTATTATGATGATGATGAAAAACACGCCCCAATACCTTTCTAGCGCACACATCAGTGTGCCACTACAGCGATCCAAACGTAGCGTCGTGCGTGCAGCGTGTGGCGGAACAGGCGCGCCACCTCCTGGCGCAAGGCGTGCCCTCGCTCAACATCCAGCCGCTAGAGCCGCTGAAAGTGCCGAGCATCCGGCTGCGACAACACAGCATGCCCAAGAACGGCTTCAAGTACGACGCCTGGCTGTCGGACGTCACTTTGAAGGGCCTCACCAATTACACGTTCAATAATTTAGAGTAAGTTAACTTGATAACTATCCTATGAAGTATGTGTGTGTGTGTGTAGGAATGGAACATTCGGGAACAAAGTAGCCAGATAACTAGTCACTGATGTAGCTCAGCGTATTAACAAGCTAAAATGGCAGTAGGCTGGCCTTATGAAGAACCGAAAAAGATACGTTTTGGAGTAGAGATCACGAATCGGGTAACGTACCTATATGTGCGTTTTGAGACTAGTATTGGAGTGACAATATACATAAAGAAGCTGGAATTGCCCGATAAGCTGAAAATAGGGCTAAGTGGCGTGCCTTGGAAGAGACTTTGTCCAGCAATTAACTATGATGAACACGAAAAGTTGAACTATGAAAATAGGAGAAGTTTAACTAGGAGGAGGCATACTAATCTAGAAAAAGAGAAAAGAAAAGAATATATTCTGTAACATCAGTACAAAATAATAATATAACTAAGAGTCTGAGATTCTTGAGTGATGGTTAAGAAATGGCCTCACTTCAGCATAATGCTGAACAAACGGCGCTGATCTTCCGTTGAAGCCGATTCAGTGAAGAATTCTTCTAGAATATGCCTTATAGGTATTTGAGAAAAAGATGGCACTTTTGGGAGGTTGAGGCAGATTTTGGACCAATGCGCTTACCAAGTATGATACTAAGTTACAGAATATAAAGAGACTTATTAAAGATAAAATGAGCAAATGAAACATTAAAAAATCACGTGTGTCTTGTATTTTTCTAGACAGACGTGATCTACTGTTAGCCTTGTATGCATAACATGAGACGATAAAACGCAAGCCAATTATTATTTTGCTAAATAAAAAAGTCACCAGGTAGATAAAGCAACTTCAAGAAACATATGTAAACTTGTAGTTTGAAAGCAATTTCGAAGTGAAACTCTTTGTTATTCTCTCTGTCTAATGTTTTAGCGTGTTCCCTGAAGACATGAGGGTAACAGCCAACATCAGCCTGCCACATTTGGAAATGATGAGTGAATACGTGGTGGTAGGCTACTTCCAAATGCTACCTGTTGAATCTACTGGAATAATGGCTACCAACTTTAGTGAGTACAAATTAAAGTTTAAAATGCCGAAACAATTCCTAAAAATGTCAGGGCTGATTTCAGTTAATTAAACTCGTTTCAGTCTTAAAATACTTAGTGTGATGCTGTTACTACAGCACTACACTAGGTGTTTTTAAGAAGCAATGAGCAAAAAGGAGAGCTAGATAGAGAAAAAATCCTTACATTATGTGGGGCTCGTTAGCATACTCTATAGATAGTGATAATAGTCGCACCTCACCACCTAATATTTTTGCACCCGGTGGGAGCCGCGTGACGTCAACAATCCAAGCGCTACAGGGGAAAATCAATGCATTGTTTTATACAAATAAATACAATTAGGCTTGCACTGAATATGGCATTTTTGTTGTTATTGGTATCACAGCAACAATACATTTCCCTTAGACGTGTTTTTATGGTCGTGAATCTGCCCTGCTTGCACAAGGTTGGCATAGGACCGGAATGATGGGCATAGAAGAAAAGAAGCCTATGCTCAGCAGCTATGATAATGTTTTTTTTTATTTTTATGTTTTAATGGGCTTACTTTTGGCATCACGCCTGATGTTAAACGTTGAATTGGGTTTCGATGGAGCACGCTTGCCTAGAAGAAACCGATTCACTCGCGACATGAAGACACCCAGATTATATCTATCGGGAAATACCCACTCGGGCAGCGCATTCCACTCTTTAGTGTTTCGCACAAAGATATTGGAATCAAATACGTTCGAGGTTTTGGAACATCAACCATGAAACGATGTCGCTTTTTCAAGCTTCTGGCCGTTCGATGTAGAATGGGCATGGGGGAACAAAACCATGCAGATCTAAATTTTATGTTTGTTATTTTATATTATTTCTCTCTACAGAACTGATGGAGCATTCACAGTCAATTTCCACACTCGCTTAAGATATTTCAAAGACCTTTGCTCTGTTGTAGATTACATACTTTTACAAATAGTGAATTAATTGGTTGTTTGTATTTCGTCAGCCAAATGCACGGCAGCTCTCGAAGCGTTGGGAGCACGAGTGCACAAGAGAATGGTGATCCGAGATGCGACAGTCAAGCTGCGATGTACTGGACCGGTCAAAGCTGACCTCATGGAAGCTCACTCTACTACTGGAGAAATGGGTAATCTTTCTAATTACCGTGTGTTGGATGTCCCGGTTAACCGATAGGGAAGAAAGGTTCTTGAGTGGCGACCGCGAACCGGAAGACGCAACGTAGGAAAGCCTCCCAATAGGTGGACCGACGACATTGTAAAAGTCGCGGGCAACCGGTGGATGCAAATAGCAGGTTGTTGGTGGCGGTGTACAGTGTGGCGGTCTAAGAGGGAGGCCTTCGTTCAGGAGTGGACGCCTCAGGGCTGATGATGATGATGGATGTCACGGTTGTTTCTTCTATACCAACAATATTAGGCTATCCTACTATCAGAAGCCTTTGGGCGGCAATTCATTTCGACGCTGATTCGTATCTAGGCACTCAGCCTATACGAATCATATTTTTTTCCAGTAAAATTAAGCTTATAGAAGCAGTGGTTAAAGTCTTAACTCTTACAATTTTATATGTGATTGATTCAGGCGTTACTTTGCGGAAGTCCATTGTCCTTTGTTGTTTGTTGTTGTTGTTGTTTGTTGTCTTACAATTTTAAATGTGTAACTATCTCTTAAACTAACTTCACAATACTTATGATGATGTTTTTGAAAGAGATAAAGACTGGATTATATTATTTTCTATAATTACTAATTACTAAGTGGTCGTAGGCAACCACAAAAAACTGCTCTACCAATCTAGATTGTATGATTTTACTTTTATATTTTTTTTACTTACTGGCCCAGGCTTATCACCCAGGTGATATCTCCTAGGTGCAATGATTCCGAGGTGAAATGAAGAGACTGTAATTTCCACTTTGTTCACGTAGGTGAATAAAGTGGAATAAACCCTCCTGCGCCCTCGGACTCGAACCTTTGTTCAGAACTATCTTTTTAACTTCATTGAATTTACAGATTTTTAATCGTATATCTCACCTATGTCATATATTTCCAGTTCAAGCCTCTAGAGCCACCAGTTATGCAGAGTATGTTTTAATAGATTAGAGATGCCTAATGCAAAAATTACAAAATTGAAACTAATAATTATGTAGAACTATTTTGTAATACGAGATTTGAATAAATCGGATAATCCGACTATATTTTAGATTGCATCTGGCGGGAGACTTTTTCACGGAGTGAAAACAGAAACGGACGCCTCAGACTCATACTCGTTTTCATAGAATTATTTAGAGCTCAGAAAATCTACGATTCCTAATTGAATTCTTATTGAAGGAGTTGCTGGTTATTTTACGTCTGGTTAGATAATCAAAGCATTAGGTTTTTTTCTTTCAGAGATGATTACCGATCACATCGTGAGCATGCACTCATCAGACATCGCCAGGGAAGTCCAGCCGGCGGTAGAGACAGCGCTGGCCATGGTTCTTGAAGACATTGCAAACAAGTTCCTCAAGCACATACCTTCAGAGATGGTGTTCCCTAATTAAACTACATTGGAGTCTAGAATGAACTATACATGGTGTTTGAAGCGGGTGTTTGTTCATGTATAAGGATGTATTAAAGTAAAAGAACCATGAAACCCAACCACCTCTGAGCACAAGTTTGCTAACTTGGAAGAAAAAGTATAAGGCCAACAAAGAATTTACGAAAAAAAACAGCTATTCATATATTATGTCGAAGCAAAATGAAATTTTTCTAGAAAACAGCAGTTTTTTCCCTATTTCAGGTTTGGCCTCATAGTATACATTTTTCGCAATGATAAATATAATGACCTCCTTTAGTACCACCGTAACGCCAAGGGCGGATCCAGCTTTTAAGTCAGTTGGGGGTCACCGAGTCGAGGATTACAACTAGAAAAAATATCAGTAGTCGACCTACACCCAGCCCAGGCGGGTGGGGGTCATGACCCCCACCCCCCTGGATCCGCCTTTGCGTAACGCGTACACATTTATAGAGAGTCTTTTTTTCTTGAATTTAGCATGTGTACCTACTTGTGTTCTAATAGTTGTTCATATTGTTTAAATATTGCTACATACCTTCCTCAAACATCCTGTACAGGGGAGTATGATTATTTGTGGAACAAGTTTACTTCCACAAGCTTTAAGAACCATTGTATCTAAGTTACTTATTGACTATTTAAAAAATGTTTTATAAACATGTAATTGTTGGCAAAAATAAATTATGTAACATGGAATTACATTGTTTACATTATCAGAACTGGCGCATCATTTCAAGGCAAACTGCTAAAAAGCGGGTTACCAGAAAACGCCCATGAACATGGAAGCTGGTCCATGTGTTTTCAACACAAATTCAACTTTATTCTCTACCAGTTAAAAGCCATAAGAAATTGTGTAAGAATACCTACAGTAGGCTTAAAGTGTGTCAATGTTCCGCAACTGCTACGGTCAGCAGCCTATACCAATTACGTCATAGTAATAGGCTTACGACACTTTCTTTGGTACCTTTAAATTGCCAAGATATTATATTCTTTATTTCTATAACGTTAAGATATTTAATAATTACTATTATTGGGTTGACAACCTCCAGGCGTGACGATTTCATGAATGCACAATTATTGCATTGTCATCAGTTTTTATAAGTTGAATTGAATTATGTTATTGATAAAAAGTTGTGAATAGAAAAGGTGTGATAATCATTTGAGGTAATGCCAATTGAGTAGTAGATGAGTTAAGAACCTACTTAATTGTTGTCAGTTCGCAAACGGATGACCACTGATAGATCTAAAAGTGAATGGAATCCTGTTTACATTAGCTTAGTCAATATTCCAAAGTTAAATAAATAAAATAAACAAGTAGGTAAATATTAGTGGACATTTCACAGCGCCATCTAGCCCCAAACTAAGCAGAACTGACGGAAGGCCATATCCTTTCTTCTTGTAAATACAATACTTTTAATACATACAACACACAGACACAGAAACATGTATGTTCGTCACATAAATGTTTTTCCTCGGTGGGAATCGAACCCACACCCTACTGTTCGAAAGGCAGAGATATTACCAACTAAGCTATACGGTACCTAAGTAAACATATAAATTGTTATTTTTAAAGAATATAAGAGGTTTTTTTGTCTATTTGCTATAGATTTGCAATTTCTGCTGATATGTGATGTCAAACAGGGTATATACCCGGTATACTGTTATTTATGATCTTGGGGTTGGGTTCATTATGATATGGTTTGCAAAGATTGGCACGTATCTAAGCCGGTCTTGCAGCACCAACGTCTGTAGGCATGGTTTCTCATGGTAATCATGTTTCGCCTGGAGTCTTTCCGGTTACTCTTGGTTGTAATGGATACAAAATGGAATTAAACACGAAAGGTACATAGGTAACCGTCGAAGACTAGCTATCACATCAGATTGGTCCAATATTGATAAACTCTCAAGAATAATCTCGGAGGAACTAGCTCTCTCTCTCAGAATAATTACTAAACCACGTTTGGCTACTGATAAGATGTCATAGATTGTCAATAGTTTCTATCGTCACGTTTCAATTGATATTTAAATAAAAAGATGTTCGAAAATCTTTTAGTTTACCTCTATTTATATTTTTGCTACAGATCAAAATGTGGAAATTATTAATACTTTGTTGTATCTGTTTTATCAACGCTGGAGCCGAGAACCGATTTATCAATTGTAAGTAAATACCTACCTAATTAAGTAAGTTAACTTTTTGCCATAGATAATATAATTTGTTAACATTGGATAACTTTTGACCTGTGCACGTTTTTTGATACGCACTCAGATTCCCACGTCTGTAATTCACGTGTGTCGAAAACTGCGTTGTAGAACTTCTGATATCTTAAGGTCTGGCCACACGATGCGTTCCGACAGTCGCTCGTCTTTTTGCCTTTGTAACAATAGGCTAGATGACTGTTTTTTTTATTGTCCTATTAAAATGTAGGCCATAAATATAGCTGATTAATGAAAAAAAAATTAAAATCTGATCAAAAATAAGCAACTTATATGCATTTTAATATCATGCTAGACAGAGAAAAGAAACAGCAAATCGTGACGTCACTTCTCTGTACACCATATAAATTCTATTCTGACAAGTAAGGCGTGATGTAATTTTTTGTTTTGTGGGAAAGGGACAGAGTTGTCTGTAACAAAAACTTTAAACGCTCATATATCAGAACATTATTAACCGATTGAAATTATTTTTTCAATAAACATACTATATTTACTTAAAGCTATTGGTTTCAATGATATAAACATCAATCATCTACCCTAATGTACTTAACCACAGATTACATAATACTATATTAGTATGCATAGACTTAACAAACCAGCCAGCCGAACCATAGAGAGCTTACTCTTCATACTAATCATGTAATTTTTATCATGAAATTCGTTCTCTCTTCTTTCCTTTGCTGGTCTCAGTGGCATCAGCTAAATTCACAGGCTTATCAGGGTCATTAGAGTAATTATCATTAGTGGCAAACGTTGATCACGCGTACTAACAGTGAAAATTGACATTCAATGACCTTTAAATTTATTGATATTAATGCTGACGATTTTCAATGAGAACTTTTTAAACATATATACGAGTATTCTCGACTATCAGTAAACGGTATTATGTTTTCCTCTTTTTTAAACATAAGAAAAGAGGAAAAAGAGAATTTCCTCTTTTTCTTTTTACTCTCATTTAAAAAAAAAACAGGTTTAAAAATTTTCAAATCACGGTGGCAAATATGGAGAAAAGCGAGGGTCTGACCGTATCGGGTAGCTTTCATTACACTAACATTATAAATGCGACAGTTGGTCGGTATGTGTGTGTATAAAGCATAATCATAATCACCCTTTTTAATGGACCTAAGCCTACGCTTGAAGGGCGTTTGGGCCATATCCACCATCCCAGTTACGGGTTAGTGTGTAGTATGTGTATTGCCTGTACACTCCAAAAAGGCTGAACGGATTTAGATGAAACACGAAATAGAGATAGGACATAGGATATTTCCCAGAATAACTTCATATGCTACTTTTTATCATCATCATCATTAGGCGGGTGAAGCCAAGGGCCTCAGCTAGTGTTTTACGTAGACGTAGAGCATCATGACAACGCAGCAGTTGTTACGTACCTTGGGTTCAGACACCGCCGCTGCGCATCATGTGACTTGATCTTTTTGATTACTTAATTAGAAACACTTTAAGTTAATATTGGTTCTCCTGCTCCAGAAATTGTAGTGGTAGGACTCGTAGGACTCTATTGCAGAGTCCGCCTGGGAAATTAACACAGCCAGTTATTCAATCGCTAAGCAGTTGTGTAATGGTACTGTGTTTCGGTTTGAAGGATAATGCTACCAGATAAATTACTGGGCATAAAGAGATTTCACATCTAATATCTCAGGGTGACGAGCGTAGTGGAGTGCGGAACAGGATTTTGTTCGTAAGTTCACAATTCTGGCACTGCTGCTGTTATGGGCAGGCGTGAAACTTACCACCAGGTGAGGTCTCGCTCGTCTTAATAGTCAATTCCATAATTATTAATTTTTTTATAGTTTTAAACATTTATTCTCTCAACGGTGCTGTATTTTTTTTTTTGTTTATAGTTGGAGGGTTCTCGTGTCCAAGAGAAGAGAAAGCTTTGGGAGATTGTCTGCGAGATGCACTAAACACCTACATTCCACAACTAGCAACAGGTAGGTACATTGCTCTTTTGATAAAGCAAAATAACTACAAAGAGGATTTGTGACACTTAGTTTGAACCACGAAACTACGGCCTACCTATAACAGATATTTTCATAACCATCATCATCAGCAAGAAGACGTCCACTGCTGGACGAACTTGGCAGGCGGTTTGCTTGCGCCTGCCAAGTTCGTTCATTCGTTCAGTTCGCAGAATGCTCACCACCGTTAACCAAAAAGACGCTGCTGCCCGCGATTTCATAAATAGTTCGCCCATATGTTTTAACTCGGCAATTAGGCTTCAATAAGGAGGAGTGAAGTAATGAATGGCTTAACAATTTAATGCTCACACCTGAAATTACTTCTGCACCGAAAAATGGGATTACAGGGTATGCCCAGTTTTATGAATCAAAACTTTCATCGAAATTTTAATTTTTCTAAGCCGTTGTACATGTTATTCGCAGTAATTTCACCGACCGTGATTTTTCATAACAATGTGTATTAATTTTATATCTTAAAAAAATTTGAAATGCTCGAGCGAGATTGCGGCACGCATTCTGAAAGTTAACAACAGTGACAGTTAAAACAGTGTTAAATAAAAAGTACTACAAAGTGCAACTAAGTTTTTTTATTTCCCAGGATTACCCCAATATGGAGTGCCACCTAGCGAACCACTACATGTACCATCCATCAGTGTTCAGCAGTCCTCAGGTCCCTTCACCGTGAGGTCATCCTACACTGACGTCACTGTCAGCGGCCCTTCGCGTATGAGAGTGAGAGATCTCGAGTAAGTAACACCAGTAGAGATAAGCTTGGCGAATCTAAGAAAATATAACACAAATATTATAATTACTATTTTATTGTTAAGTATAATTATTCCATATATTTTGTGTTATTGAATTCATAAGCAATATCTTAGGGTGACATTTAACTCATCATAATGGACAACTTGTACTATGTAACTAACTGAAAACGAGAAAAAAAAATTGCTGTCTCACACAAAAAAAACGCACGACGAAATGTATGGAGCAGCTGATTCTTTTTCATGATTTTTGTTTTGATTTTATAGTAAAAGCTGCATTATGACGAGCTTATTGACCCCCTAAGATATTACTCATGAACACCTTGTATAAGTATAATTAATACATTTTCTAAAACCACTGCTTATTGTCTTACGCCTTTTACGCCTAATGTTTCAGTTTGTCAGCATATTATAGTAGAGCGTATCTCTCACTCATCACTCACTCACTCACTCACTCATCAGCCAGAAGACGTCCACTGCTGGACGAAAGCTTCCCCCTTAATAGGGAGGGGTTGCCATAATCCCCACGCTTGGCAGGCGGCTTGGGGATCGCAGAGTGTTACCACCGTTAACTAAGAGGACGCTGCTGCCCGTCCTCCGGTGGTTCTGGATGCAGTTTTCGGACCAGGTCAATTCATATTAAGTTCAATTATGGATATATAGAGCGTATCTACATATCCATAATTATATTAGTAGTAGAGCATACCCTCCAGCCTTTCTAGGTATTCTATGGACAACAGCTAGGTTTTAAATACTAGGACAAAGATTAAGAAGTGAAGTGACACAAAATAGTGGAAGTGGGTATGAATTTATTTGAAATAAGTCTCAAAAAAAAAACCTTAAATCGCTGGTGACTCGTACTCTTTGCATTTTTAGAGTGAACGCTGCGCAGCATCGTGTAGTAGCCAACCTGTACATCCCAAAACTGCGGATGAAGGGTAACTATGTGCTGTCGGGAAAGCTTCTGATGCTGCCGATCGAGGGAGAGGGCCAGTTCACGTCGGAATATGGTAAGTTGATGTTATAAATCACTTCAAAATTGTTTTCAGGGTAGAAATAACCGCATCCACTAACACGAAAGCAGGCTCTTTCTATCTGTTTGATAAAATAATAATGAAATAGTGTTTCGTGGGGAAGTCCCTTTAATCGTATTTTTGCAAATTTGAAAAAGATAAAACTATGGAGCTCTTAAAACTAGGGGCGTACCGTGAACTGCTTATAGCGGGACCGAATACGCTCAGCTACCGTCGCTGTGCGACTGTGAATTTTATCGCCACGCAATAAGGTTCGCGCACTGTCGGCAGCTGAACCTATTCGGTCCCGCTATAAGCAGTTCACAGTACGGCCCCTGTGCGGTTATAGGACTTTTAGATAAATCAATATTAAGTATCCAATCAGGGGCTAAATCGTCTAAGATATAGAAGTATAATAATTGTTGCTACTTTTAGCTTCTGCTTTTAAACTACGTCAAAAAACAAAACGTTAAAGGCTAAGCTAAATATATGATGGAAATGGAACATGTGATGTGATATGTATTTTGTATCGTAGGTGATATAGACGCGGTGGTGACCATTAAGCTGGGCCGGCGACCTCGCGAGCATGAAGCTGACGCGTTGACCTGTGAGGACTTACATGTAAAGTTTCACGTGGAATACGCTACCATGCACCTGGACAACCTCTTCGGAGGAGAAGGGGAATTGGGTGAGTCAATAATCTCAGCTTTAGTAATAAAAGAGTACCTAAACAAAAAGTTAAATCGCATCTAGTCTCAAAAAAATGTGTCCTATGAATTACGATAATAAACTAATACCACTGGTATTAGTTTTTAAATTTAAATTTTATGTTTAAATTCGTTTTATAATTTTAATATTTAGTTTTTAAATTTATTACGATAATAAACTAATACCACTGGTATTAGTTTTTAAATTTAAATTTTATGTTTAAATTCGTTTTATAATTTTAATATTTAGTTTTTAAATTTATTACGATAATAAACTAATACCACTGGTATTCGTTTTTAAATTTAGTTTTAAATTTTATGTTTAAATTGGTTTTTTAAATACAATATTTAGTTTTTAAATTTAAATTTATTACGATAATAAACTAATACCACTGGTATTCGTATTAGTATTAGAAAGGAATAGATCTCCTATTGAAAGTTATTATTTCTGTGCAGGCTATATGTGCCTCGATTTCGCATCGGTTATCAATATTTCATCAAACACTTGTTTTGGCTACAGCGTCTGAAATGTATTTTTATTGAGAAGTTTATTGCATCAGCCTTTGACATTCTACCGATAGGCATAAGCTTACCTCCTAAGAGCGATTGGGCGATATTCTACCACCCTGGCCCAGTGTGGCGGATTCACATGCGCTGTTTTTTTTTTCTCCAGAGATATACATTTTTCCCACTTTGTTTTCGTTCACCAAAAAGCCAATTATATATATAATATTATTTTAAATCAGTACGCAAGTTCCATAGAAATCATAGAGATGGGCCCAGGGTCGAACTCAAATCACGTCGTCTCGAGCGTCATTCACTATTTAAATATGGCAAAATGATATTTTAAAGCATTCCTTATGTTACTAAAAAAACTTCCTTTTTAAAATATTGTTACCCTTTTTTTATGTTATGGAGTACGTGGACAAGATAAACGAGACGTTCGCATGGTAGTAAGCATCACGCCTGCTCATAACAGTTAAAGTTACAAAATTGTGAACATGCGAACCGAATCCTGCACCGTACTGTACTGCGCTCGTCACCCTGAGATCTTTGATTATATAGACAGGTATATAATCAAAGCCCGAGATATTAGATTTCAAATTACTGGGCATGAAGTGTCATGCCCAGTAATTTATCTGGTAACATTGCCCTTCTCAACGTAACACAATAATGCTTGTACACTGCTGCTTGACGGTTGAATAACTGGTAAAGGAGTGGGACTTCCCCAAGTGGCTATAAAAATGTTCTCGGCTAAATGTTCTTCACAAATTTCTCATACTTATTAACATCGTTTCAGGAGACGCAATGAACCAATTCTTGAACGAGAACTGGCATCAGCTTTCCAAAGAGCTACAGGCGCCCATGGAAGCAGCTCTCCGTGACTTCCTCAAGCCTCTAGCAGACCATGCGTTTGCGACCCTCGATGCTGACGATATTCTTTCTTCATGACAATGGTACAATGAATGTATTTAGGATTTAAAATATTTATTTTGTTTATTACCAGTCCTGTGTTGAAAATGATGATATAAAATAAAATGTATACCAATTATCAAAGACTAATTATTCGTACCACATCCACATTCATACCACATTCAGGCCACATCGCTCGAAGAACTGGTAACCGATGGGGAAGAAAGGTTCTTGAGTGGTGACCACGTACCGGAAGACGCAGCGTAGGTACCATTAGGTGGACCGACGACAGCGGTCGTGCTAGTTCGGACGGGTAGGAAAAGGGCCTTCGTTCAGCAGTCTGTGGAAGTCTCCGGGCTGATGATGATGATGAACTATTTATATTTTTAATGGCCACTCAAAGAAAATTCAGTAGTACGTAATACCCTCGTCGCAATATATCTGCAAATAATGTGACCGCATCGGTGACTCCCAAATAGGCGTATGTAGCAACTTGTGGTCGCCCGCGACTTCGTCCCCGGAAGAAATTCATCCCGCTCCCAAATACTCGTATCTGTATGGAGCGGTATGAAGCTGGGTTAATTTTAATTTTTTTTTTCTCCTTCACTTTACATCAACCATAGCAAAAAAAAAATTTTTTTTTTGTCTGTCCAAATACCAATTTTTTTTTCATCACTAACTTCAAAAACAAATAGTTTCTTTATAAATCTCTCATTTCACCCTCTTAAGTCTTCCCTGTCAAAAAATATTGTATGCACCAACTTTTATTATAAATAAACTACCCAAAAACCAATTTTCAAACTTTACATACAAAATTTCATCCCCGATTTCATACCCTTAAATCGTCCCTGTCAAAAAAGTATTGAAAACAGCATTTACTAAAAGTTAAAAAATAAATTATTTCGATAAATATTTTCTTAGTTCACCCTTACGCATCAAACCCTTACGCGACAAATACCTACACCCTCCAAATTTCAAGTCTTTACGACCAGCGGCTTAGGCTGTACGTTGTCTGTTTGCTGTCAGTCAGTCAGCACAGGTGTACTTTGGACGCAACGTAAAACATCTCTGGTAGATGGAAACGGGCGAATGATGGGTGATGACAGGCTGGAAGTATGCGAGAAAAATTCAAAATTACGATGCTTCAATTACCTTACGATGAAGGTTTTACCATTTCACAATAAAATTATTAACCACCTGACTAATAAGGTCTATAGATGAATTTCTCTAACACTGAGATAAATTAAATATAGCCACATAAAGCCATATTTTCTCTTAGTTCCCTTTGTCTCCATCTCAGAGCCTCTTACAATAATATGTATAACAATGTATACCTATAGGTACTGTCTTTTTGATATTACTGATAGATTTATGATAAGTGAAAACTAACATTTCGATAAATAAAGCCAGTATGGTAAAGTTACACTTATTTAATCGTTTTCGAAACTACTAAATATTAAACATCACAATCTTTCTTACAAAATTAATACAACTTATCACTATAATATAATTTCAAGTTCACTGGTAACTTAAATAAATAAAACTTACACATATAACACGGTATAATACCCATAAAATGAGCAACTAAATATAAAAACGTGCTTTTTATCAACACTTATAATACCTAAATTGTTTTTTTTTTCAATCCGTGCTCACTATGAATTTTGAAATACGGTTTGAATACCCTACTAAGCCTAAACACATAATATTGTACATTTCTTGGTTCAAACTAGATTTTACAATAATGTTGTAGCAGATAATAACTATGTAAGTATATGTAAGTAATAATACTTACAAAAAAAAAATATTAAAAAAAAAAATAAATGTGTTTAAATGTATGTTTCTTTTATCACCCAACTGGCCACAAGAAACGGTAACTATGTTTTCCGGGAGTAAGAGTTTAATAATAAATAATATAATAATATTTTTTAGCAATAAATATCTGAATCTGAATCTAAATATATGTTTTCTCCCGAGTAAGAAATATCAGAATACGCAAATATGCGTCATCAGATTTGTTTTCAAAACCGCAATCACAAAGGTTACTTTTTGCAATTGGGTTCTTAAGGTTTCATTTCAAACTAGATCTCTACATAGTTTCGCCTGACCACCTATCTATCTCTCTGACTGTATAATAATATGCTATGCCCCGTTTACTCCGAGACGATATACACTGTCTCATACTACATTTAAATTTGGTACACATAAAGATTTAATCCCCGACAGGGAAAATAATGAAATGTTGTAAAGAAGCTAAAGGTAACCCATTCGAAACGCTTTGTTTATTGTTGAATAGAATATTCTATAATACGATTTTTTGTATACTTAGGGATTTAAAGGAAAGGCCCAAAATGAACGCAATCTTATAACGTTTGATCATGCAAGATAAAACATCAAACAAACAAACCAAACATCATGCAAACTAAAATTGTGACTAATCACCTAGCTAAAAAGTTTAAAGTTCATCTAAATGTTAAGTAACACGAATAATCTAGACTAGAATATGGGTTTAAAGTGGAATCGTCAGAGTAGTGTACTGGGTAGTGTCAGTTTTTTAAAGATACAACAACTTTTAAAGAGCACTTTCTTGTTTTAACAACCTAAATCTAAAAAGTACTCCATCGCAAGATGATGAATTCAATATTATGGTCTTAGCTAGTAACTAGCCAGATAAGCTAGAAAATATTATATCATCACTGGAAATCGAAGATGTCTTAAGGTTTGAGCCAGACGTCGATGGGTATCTTAGTGAAGGCAGAGTTAATGAAGGACTGGAAGTGCTTGGCGATGGATACCGAAGCAGCTGGTCTCATCTCCTCGATGATTTCTGCTGCGTTGTTATTCAGGAACTGGTTCATTGCTTCACCTGAAAAATACATTTGAAAACGAACTTAAACTAACTTTGTTGACCTTGTTACAGGAACTCAGCATGTGTCTTGGTATTTGGTATTGCCGAATACATTTAAATAAATTCCTAAAAGTAAGAATTTAACCAGCTTCCAAAACATTATTATTATTATTTAAGACTACATTGATTATTTTATGATGACTCTCATTGCATTATTTTTCCCGTATCTTATTGGGATCAATGAATGCTTAATCAAGTTTGTCCAAAATATTTAAATCATGTCTGTTAAACCTTAAACTTTATATCTTAACCCCATAATAGAATCATTAAGATTCTTACCGATGACGCTGCCGTGGTTGACGGTATCCCGGACCTTGAACCGCGAATTGCGGAGTTTGAAGTCAACGAGCAGTCGGTTCGCTTCCATGTACTTGACGCTGTCCCTCTCAATCTCCTTGCCGAAGATCTTCGCGATCGCAGCTACGTCGACTGTATGGCACAACATTAGGGAGGATCAACAAACATTTTTCGTCGTCGTATAATTCGTATAAGATAAAAAAATACTAAACTATTTTCACATTAAACAATGTTTCACTTTTTTTAGACAAAATATTTACAAACAAAGTTCACGTGTCAATTTAAGGCAAAATTACCCTAGAATATCCACCACTGCCATTACTAGCCATGGCATTTTTTTACTTGGTGGTTACTATCTAGGTGGGTATCACCGCAATATTCCACAGTAAAGCGATAGCATGCAAATATCACCGTGTTCTGGTTAGAAAAGTCCATCATCATCATCAGCTCGAAGCATATCCGTTCGTCCACTGCTGGACGACGGGTGAGATCCTTAAGCAGGGTTTGCCATAATCCCTACGCTTAACATGTGGCTTGGGGATCGCAGAATGTTCACCACTGTTAACCGAGAGGACTCTGCTGCCCGTCCTCGGTGGTTCTGGTTTCACTTTTAGGACATACCCAGGTTTGAAAAGTACCGCAAATTACAAGGCAAATGATTCTCACAATCAAATGTCTCAAAATGATACGTCAATGCAGTGATGATTCCGTTGTTGCTCAAAGTTTTGGGTACGGCTGAAATGGTCATGCGCAGGCGTTACCTCTTACCATCAAGAGAGTATATGGTTTGTTTCGTTACTAGTTGCCTAAAACGATGGGACTATCTAAAAATATTTTATGTAATACTCTCATTGGTATTGTAATGAACTTTACCAAAATATTCTTCTACACCATTTCCTAGCCAATGCTTGCGATAGAAAATCTCGACTAGAAAAACTCGACCCTAGTTAACATGTTTCATAAAAGTGTGGTAATAAGGAAGGGTATGTACGTACTTACGAATACATACCCAGTATATGTACATACATATTAATAACAACTCATCATCATATACATTACGTTTTTTTTTACTATGGGGCCAACTCCAAAAGCGAGCAAAAAAACACCAACCAAAAAAAACAGTTCCATACATTTTGTCAAAGGTCAATGGACGTTTTCTATGTTACAGCTGTTTTCTTTTTCTGGGTTGGTCCTATAGGTAGAGCTATTGTTACTGATGAGTACCTAAATACCCTTCAAACTAGGCCGAGCGCCAAAGTCCGGTGACGCTGTAGAGGCCATCTGAGGCCACCAGCAACAGTCATACATAAAAAAAAAAAAAAATTTAGTATTACCACAACTTTTTGTTTACACGTTGTACAGTTAAATATAGATGCAGTTTTGCAAACAACTTACTGAATGCAGCCCAGAAGTCACCCTGAGACCTGACTGGGAACAATAGCACCTGCCCTGAGACTTCGTATCGGCCTGTGATCTCAATTCGAGGGAGAACCAGCCCCATATCGATGCGCAGCTTCTTTAGGTCTGACCTGGAACAGACAAGTGGAGCATGTTTTGTTTAATTAAGCGTATTTTTAACTGTGTAACGCCTTATAGGTAACCACACAATTGAAGACCACCATCAAAATACCACATTCTTAAACAATGCTTACCATATTTATAATTGTTTGCGGTTGCAAATAATGACAACATTTTGGTTTAGCAATGTTTAATAAACAAGTTCGTAACAAGACAAGTTCGTGTAGTTGCGTGTCTCTAGTCAATAAATAATAAATAAAATCTAATCCTATTACAAATTACACTTTTATAATTCACTTGCAAAACAAATCAAATGCAAATATAACTGGTTAGTAAAAGTAGGGTAAAACCGGGAGTTGCCACAGTTTTGAAATCACTATATATCTCTCCGTACACAAAGCAAAATATTTTATTTGTGAAACTGGGCAGAAAGTTACTTTATTCGCGACTTTTGCGTACCTCTATATTTTGGGCAGCTATCCCATAGGGGATAGTTGACTTATCCATATAAATTAGTCGGTAGAGTCGGTAGAGTTGGTAGAATTGGGGGAGTTGGAGGGGGCTAAAAAAATTGCTCGGGATGATTTAAAGTGGTAAATTTTGGGAGTGGGCCGAATTTCTTCCGTACGCGGACGAAGTCACGGGCGACCTCTAGTTTAATATAATTGTTAATTATAATTTTTTTTTTTTTTTTTTTTTTGTATTATTAATCTGTCATTCGAAATTTGATTGACAGTTGACCTTTTTTGTTTTCAGAGTTTTTTGGCCTTTGCATTAACAGCTATACTAATCCTGTGAATTTTTAAAAATTTAAAATTTATTAAAAATATAAACAATTAATAATAACAAAAACAAAAAAATACGTGTTTCTTATTTTTTATGTATTTTCGATTGAATCAATAAAACTTGGGGTTGAAAAAATTTTATGTTGTCAATTGACAACTTAGTGATAGTAGGAGAATTTATCGATAGATAAATAAGATAGCATCCACGAAACTAGAGTTTTGATAAATTACAATCGGAGCAACTATACCCCTAGGGCATCCTATCCTAGTGTTACCCTGGTAAATAAGTACTGGTTTTTGCTTCACAAAGCTGAATTCTCACCGAGATCTAAACTACTTTTTTTAGGTCACTTCAAGCCACGTAATGAAGGTTGATGACAATGTTTGGTCCATCAGCTCGTCAAGTATTGCAACATAATAGTAATCATTAGGTGGTTGGCCAACTCTGCCACAAAATATTTCAGATTAGTGAACTGCAATCTAAAACCATAATTATGTTCTTTTTCATTCAAGCTTCCAAATGTGGAAACATGTCTCACACACTTCAAAAATGTCATTGTTGCATTTAGGTCAAGTTTAATTAACTAGAAACATAGGCCATGAAAAAATATACTAACGCTTTTTTACTCTAAGTGCATACATTTAATTAGGCATATTCATCACAAGCACCTGCAACTAAGAAACCATGACATTATTATTCTGTCTTACTAATGAAGCCCCAAATTGTGAGGGATGCCTTTCACCTTTCACGTACCTACTTCATAAATGTCATTGTTGCAATTTAACAATTTGTAATTTTTGAAATTTAAATGATATTGAAACAACGAAATGCAATTTTGAATAAGGTGCCTCAACTATTCCATACTCACATTGAGCCGACAGGCAGCCGTGTTTGAGTTACCCGTAGTCTTTCCTATTTAATTAATTAATTAATTATGAATAGCTAATTAAATATTGTTCATTATTGACAAGTGTAAATTTTTGACAACTTGTATCCGAATCGCGATCCCGAACAGTTACATGATTAGCCTGCGGGTCGTGACTTGAGGTATCAAGCTCATCAACTAAGTTGAAACATTTACATTTGAAGTATCTTCCTTGGTACCAGCTATTGAAGCCTCAACTCAAAATATTGAGCAAGAAGTCATCGCTGTACTAGGTGCCTGACGGAAAGTTGCAAAATACTAAACAATTTTTATATTTATTGGCAATAGCGCGACCAAACTGACGACTGAGACTTGACCCCGATATGGATCTTGTCTTGGTCTTGTCTTGTCATTGCGTTCGGTTAAGATTTAGTCAGAGCATAAAAATATATTTCGGTATCTCATCTAAGCCATAATAATAGTGAATAATCAGTTGTATCAATATGAAATAAAAAAATTAACGATACCACTACTTATACTACAGACCGTTATTGCTAATGTCCTTCGTGGCTTTGACATTAGTCTTTGAGATAGACATCGTATGATCAAAGCTTTCAGAATTAAATAGGTTACACTTCACCTACAGAATACACCCAAAGCCGTCTCCCTTTCTCAGCGATAAGGCTGCCAGTTATAGAGTTATTATTCAATCTTCCTGGACCTCAGTCCATAGAAATTGTTTTCTTAGTTTATCACACATCGGGTATAAACATCGTCAATCACCCAACTTTCCTTGAACATCTTACATACTCGGGATATCAATATCCCAGATCTTTGTCACTTCAAAGACAATAGAGCGGTGTACTTAGGATGAGAATAAAGAAAATATTACATCAGGCATAAATCAAACTAATAATTTATGTCGGACGGGTACGGGGACGGGTCAGACGGTAGACCCGTCTGACCTCTACTCTGACGTTGTTGTTTTTAATAGTTCCTGGCCATGGATACTAGTCCTTCAGCCGAATACATATTTCTTCATCGATTCTTCTTTCTGCAGTTAAATGAGTCGTAGTCACAGTCCAAGTCACAGACAGTAAGTCACAGTCAAGTCCAATCATGCCTAAGTAAAGTCGTGGCAACTTTACTACAAGCTTCTTCGGAGTTTTGGAAACAACACGAAAAGACACGTTTCACTACATTATATCACTTGCCCACACTCTTGCTCGTAAATCAGCACTTAATGAATAAAACGCCACCATTTTTATGCATTAACACTCGAAAAAACACAAATTTAGAAAATAATACAATGCAGCGACATGATTTTCTCGCGTTCCCGCCAAAACTCCCCTCTACTCTGACGTCTACATAGTTTTGCCAGACAGATCCTGTCACAAAAAAATAAAAGATGTCGGAACAGAACTTACCTAATTTTCGTGATAGTGTAGTTGCTAGGCCCGATGACGGTGATGTTTTTGAAGGCAGCGGTGACCCTGACGGGTCCAGCTGAATTTTCCATTACGAGGCGGTCGATGAGCAAAGGCTCCACAGGCGGTACGCCCAGATCTGGTAGACCTTTGGCGAGGTACGGCCGCAGATGGTTGAAGGAGTTCTTGATACAGTTGTCTAGTTCTGGGTCGCTTTGACTGCATGGTAAGATGTATTCCGCTGAAAACAAGAAGTTTTTTTTTAATGTTGAAGAGATTCGAGACTTAGGGACTCTTTACTTTGTTGTAGGTAAGTGTTTTGAGAACTTTGCGTAGAGCCGTAGCAAAGCTGTCTAAATTCATTACTATTTCACTACTTAGTTACAAATACTGGTATTATATACCTACTATGTACTGGAATTATTTTGTGTGTTGCTTACTCCTAAATAACCCTATTTAGCACATTATTCAAAAAACAGAATAATACCCAATATTCTGTTAGTTTTGAATAATGTGATGTACTCGCCGCATTCGCCACGCATCAGTTACTATTTTTCTAAGGTCGGATATAATTTAATTTTTCGGCTCGAGATCCTCTATTATATGAATAAATCGGTATTTATTGAACCAGTTTTATTTTATTTATTTATTTGTTCATTACAATTTGTACATACATTATTACATAAATGTAGTACCAGAAAACCCCCGTGGTTTGTCTCGGCACCAATCACATCAAAAACGTTTTTTTTTTTTGTAAACTTGAAGTCTTACTAAACTATTCTTTAAATAATTAAATAAAACGTTGAGTACGCGCTTAGAATGGCAGGCCTAAAATTACTTGACTGCGTTTCAACATCCAACATTCTCAGCCAGATCTGGCAAGTGCTTAGTACGCTCAACATTACGTTATACAAACCAACAATAGCTTCGCTGTATGAAATAAAGAATTAATGTTTAAAAAAAAACACTGTATTAATGCCAATTTTGTACAATTTTATATATCAAATCAAATCAAATCAAATCATTTATTTGCAAGAATACGGTACAATAGAGTATACATATACAATCAATCAGTTATGCAATTGAATCAAGCGTTACATTGCGGAAGTTCATCCTAATTAGGTACAGTTAATATGATGATAAGATAATTATATAAACAATCACGCAAATCAAGTAAGATAAACCAAAGTCAAGGTTAAGAAGCTTTAAATTAAGGAATTAACAACAAATAGTAGCTAACTCTATTCATTTCTAATTCAATCATATTTTTCTCAACAAATACTATAAAAAGATATTATCAAAATATGCACATTTTACGATACCATCTAACACTTTCTTGGCACTTTCTTGCAAAAAAGACTGGATGCAAAACAGATTAATGCTATTTAAAGATGCTTTATTATGTTTGTCCTCTATTTTAGTCTTGTATTTTCTATTTACCTAATTCAATAGTTAATAGTTGAACTTAATCAACATCATCATCATCATCAGCCCGGAGACTTCCACTGCTGAACGAAGGCCTCCCCCTTAGACCGCCACACTGTACGACAACCTGCCATTCGCATCCACCGGTTGCCCGCGACTTTTACAATGTCGTCGGTCCACCTAGTGGGAGGTCTTCCTACGCTGCGTCTTCTGGTTCGCGGTCGCCACTCAAGAACCTTTCTTCTCCATCAGTTGTCAGTTCTTCGAGCGATGTGGCCAGCCCATTGCCACTTCAACTTGCAAACCTTGCGTGCTATGTCGGTAGCTTTGGTTCTTTGGCGAATATCCTCGTTCCGGATTCTATAGCGCAAAGTAACTCCGAGCATAGCTCTCTCCATTGCCCGTTGCGTGACTCTGAGTTTCTCCAAAAGGCCAGCAGTTAAAGACCATGTTTCAGTTCCATATGTCATCACTGGCAACACACACTGGTCGTAGACCCTTGTCTTCAGACATTGAGGGATTTTGGACGAGAAGATATTACGCAATTTCCCGAACGCTGCCCATCCGAGTTGGATTCTTCGGACGACCTCTTTGTCGAAGTTGAACTTAATGCCTTCAAGTAATTTTGCAGCGCCTATAGACTGAGTTGGTATGGCGAAGAGGGGTTACATAATCAGTATAAGTGGGTAAACGCACTGGCGACAAAGTGACGCAAAGTCGATGACCGACTGTTTTGACGGCAAAAGTGAAATCTTGTTATAAGTCCAAGGGCACGTTAGAAAATCCTGCATTCTTTAAAGTACTGGTAATTATGATTGATTTATAGTTTTGTTCTTAATTTATGCAGTAATGGGTGACTGTATTAGTTAAATAATATTTTCGTAAAATTTAACTTCTCAAAAATATGTAACGTGAACATACAGTCTTTAACACCCATTACTATTTACGCTCCAGGAAAAGGTTTTACACCTTATTTCCACTAGAGGGGGACTTCTGCAGGTACTTATACAGGTACGGGCGCGCGGGATAAAAGATAAAGGGAGAAAATGATATGAGGTTGTGGGTTCACGATAGGAGGCGCATCTTCTCCCAATGGCCTGCCACGGCTTTTTGCACAACATTTGGCACAGCTGCCACTGCAGACACTCAGACTATGTATAGAATTTCAGACTGAATTATAAAGTCTAAGTCTAATGATAAAGCCGTTTAAATAAATAAAATAATAAGCGTTAGACTCATTAAACGTTTCGTATTAGGTTTTTAATGAAATAGGTAAATAGTACATTTAACAAAATTTGGAAACCTTTGCCGGAGGAAAATTTTCCCGTTCTTCCCTATTTAGCCGAATTCTCTTTCCGTATTATAGAGATACAACATGCAAGAAGTCATATGTAATTGTGATTATTTTACGAAGGGAACATTATTTAAATAAGCAGTATATAACTATTTATTTATCCGAACTTAAATACTTTCAAATTAATGTCCCAAAAACGAATAAAGTGATCAATATAAATAAATGAATGTGATGACGGTATTACAAACAAATATTAGCGCATTAATGAGCTTATTATTCAAATGTGGTGTTGAACTTGAACGCATAAACGAGCTCTTACACAAGGTCACCGGTTACATAAGGCGTTATACAATGGAATTGCGTTGACCTGGTTCTTTTCACCCGTTCTTATCTGTTTGCTCAACGCACGCACAAAATCACGCCGACAGCGCATCAAAAAAAGCATTTAATTTCTAGCTGTTTTTTGTTGAAAATTATGAAATTTTCAGCATGAAGCTGAAATCATTATGAACGCGAAACTGGTATAGTACATTTGTATTTTTTATAAATACGAGAATAACCGGATTCAATCGGATTCTCCGACTAAGTATATCGTTTCGATCACATGTGCGTGCGTCCTGCTTTGCACTGCGGGTCGCTGCGCGTGATGACAGTAGGGCGTTTTTTTAAAAAATACTATCAAGGGACGAGACGAGCAAGACGTTTGCCTGGTATAGGAACGTTATAATATGAAACTAGACTTATGCAGTAGTTGGATAAACGTGTAAATCTATTGTACAAATCAACGATCTACAAAACTATAGAGTCTTAACATCGCCCTGCCAAAAAAGAGATAAAATCTATGATAGCATGGAGGGTAAGGATACCTAAGTATGAATTAGCACTTACGCTTTTCTATGGTGAAAACGCGTGTAAAATAGAAAACCGTAAAGTAAAACCCAACGTATAGAAATCTATTTATAGTAAATCTATCTATCTATCTATACATATAAAAGGCTCTGTCCTGACTGATTGGTGACTGACTGACTGACTGACTGACACTGACAGACAACGCACAGCCCAAACCGCTGGTCGTACAGACTTGAAATTTGGGGGGTGTATTCGTCTCGATGCGTAGGGGTGTACTAAGAAAGGATGTTTCGAAATTCGACCCCTAAAGGGAGGAAAGGGGGGGGGGTATGTATGAAAGTCCTTTGTTTTTGTACTTTTAGTCACGAAAATTTGGATTTGGATAGTTCATTTAAAATAAATAATGCTATTTTCAAAAAAAAACATTACAGGTACGATTAAAGGGGGGTGGAATGTTGTATGGAAATTTCTTTGTTTTTGAAGTGATGAAAATTGATATTTGGGTAGTTCATTCAAAAGGGGGGAGGGAGTGTTGGGGGGAGTGGGGTGGGGGAGTTGGTAGAGTCGGTTGAGTCGGTAGAGTCGGTAGAGTTGGTAGAGTCGGGAGATTTAAAGTGGTGAATTTTGGGAGCGGGCCGAATTTCTTCCGTACGCGGACGAAGTCGCGGGCGACCTCTAGTATGATAATAAATCATTTTGTAAATCTATAACAATTCTCCAATTGAAGCCTATCCCATATCAGGCATATCATAGTAAAACACTATTTTAAACTATCACGGTTCTTCATTACATTTCTATGTTTATTTACCGTGATTATGTTGTGAAACGAGCAGATATTTCGGCGCAGTTGCATGCACCATATTCACGGGCTGCTTCACAACATAATCACGGTAAATAATCATAGGTAATGTCCTAGTAAATTTAGTAATTTATCATAATTTCTCAGGGGTTTCTCAGGCCCTCCTGACCTCAACAATTTGATTCCCTCGTCTATGTGATAAGAGAGAACTCCAAGACGTGCTGGGTACAAATCGGGAATTTCAATTTTGTTTTGCCATGAGTTGTCCGAAGGCCGTTTTTAGATAACATCAGCCACGGTTGCAACACAGACTGGCAAGTAACGTAATGTACTATTACTATTTGTTACATATACGTAGGTATGCCTATAATTATTTTCACTCGCTATTAAGTTAGGGTGTTCACATGGCTAGCCAATCATTATTTCTACTTTGTGTTACGTTAAGCTTTGTAACTAAAAATAGCTCGTAAGCAAGGCCGTCTTAAACTATGCTGGGATTGCTGGGACCCTTTTGGAAAATAAACAAAGCGAATTATACTTACTAACATTTTTCTATTGTCTTTTTTGTCTTAAATCGATCCTAACTAAGCCAAATAAGTGAAAATCCAGTCAAATGATATGGAAATGTTATACTTGTAAGTGAAAAAAGGCAAAGTTTCACTTGATTTTGTCTTAATTTGTTAAATAAAATCGACATAATTTTGAAACCAATTTTTAGAATATATTTTTTTTGTTACTGTGCCCGACATAAATGTTTTGAGAATAAATGTGAGTGAAATTGTCAGTCCTTTGGGGCCCCTGAAGATGGGGGTCCTGGGCACGGGCCCTGCGTACTGCTCGTAACAACGTCTACGCGTCTACGTTATGCGCGCGAAACGCAGGTGAGCGCGATAAGGAAGCCGAGAGCGTAATGACACAGCACAAGAGTTCCATACGACTGTTCATCTCTCTTGCGAGGAAAAATCAAACTTTTTTGATAATAATCAACGGCACAGCGAAAACGTCAACAGCATTTGCGGAAAATGGCGCCCAAACCAGCAATGCGCGCGCAGGTTGACATTTACTTCAGCGGCATAAGAACCCTTTGTTGGTATTACAAAAAAACTGTAAGTATTACCCGGCTATATTAAGAGTGCTTCGTATACATACGTCTAATTGCAGTCGCGTACAAACTTGAATAAATATGAGAATAATTGTCGGTCCCTGAAGATGGAGTTCCTGGGCACGGGCCCTGCGTGTCCTTATGGTAAAGACGGTACTGCTCTTAAGAACGTCTCGCCAACAATTACATTAGATATCAATAATTATCATAATAATCACCCCCATTTTTATCTATTGCCTGGACGCAGAATCTTAGAAGTATGAAATTTACTGATATGTAAGGTAAGCACTAAAATCTTAGAGTATCTGTAACCAGTTATATTGCTCTGAGACTAAAATGGACTTGTAACTTTTGTTTCATGAGTCGGTTCAGAGCTCTACATCTTCGAAGTCGTAGGCCGCGGGCATTATAGTAAGTATTAGCTCATCAATCAAATACATGTAAAAAGACTGACATGAATCCTAATGCAAGAGGAAAGTCAACTAACAAACTGTCAAAATAAAGTTATGTGGACATGGTACCTATATATGAGGTAGGCGCTGCATAGTCACCAAGGCAATGTGTCTCATGCAAGGAGTCGCGTTCAGAATAATAAGATGACCATCAGGTGTTGTAATGATAATTACTAGAAGTGTTGCCACTTGCATCGCTGATGGCGCCTTCCACGATTATTAGACAATGAAGAGCTAATTCAGTTTACTCATTTGGAGATGAAATGAAACTTTAACTATTACCTCGTGAATTCTTTAGCCATAGATTAAAAGAAAAGTGTTATTAAAAAAAATCGGCAGGTTTTTTAAATGTATTTTTCTACTGCTACGAATGAATTTTTTCCGCCAAATTGATAGTGTGTCCGACCGCCTCTCTAAATTTGTGGTCACTAGGATAATAAACAGTAGTTAATTGGTTCGTAAGACATATTGGCTAGGCGAATTGGTGACAGGTGGAGTAAAACATTAACAAAATGGTGGCCCAGCCAAGGTAAGCAGCGTGTTGGTCGCCCGGAAGCTAGATGGGTCAAAATATTATTAAAATATAATAGAGAGTAAAATTGGGTTGTACCCACTGAAGAGAGAAGTGAATAGAACAGAAATGTGACGGGCCGCGCTAGCCAGCATTAAGTGCAAATGCTTTTAATTACAATTCTACCATTATACATGTTTTTAGAAAAATAATACTCAAAAAGACAACTTAAATATACGCGTAGGAAACCAAACCACATTGCATCGTAATTAGATCAATTTTAACCTGTTGCAAAATAGCATTTCGAGCGTTTACTTCAAATGCGCGACCAATGATTGTAATTTTATCGTCGTAGTTTCTATACAATTTTCTATGAAACCGGCAACAGCAGTTTTCCATACAATTGCTTTACAACATTGTTTTGACAGCCGTTCTACCTAGGAAGTAGGGTTTTCGCTTTTCTGTGGTTGTACCTCTACCCAGCAGTAGGATAAGGAAGGCTGCGGATCATAATGATGATGACGATGATTTATAGCACTTTTTTACGTTTCATTGAAATTTGTCTATCGATACGCTCTCGTAATAAATACCGCCGGTAAGAGATAACGCCTGCCACTGACCATTACATTGGTAACGAGAAATTTAAAAAAAATATACTCAAGTTAAGAAGAAAAGTACCTAGCATTGCTACATTGGCACTCATTACTCTGAGAGATCCCATGAGGAGTCATTTGGCCTGTAATTTCGCTAGCTTCCCTTTGTATATGTAGCTAGCTTGCTAGCTAGCTTCCCACCGGAGGACGGGCAGCAGCGTCCTTTTGGTTAACGGTGGTGAGCGTTCTGAGATCCTCAAGTCGCCTGCCAAGCGTGGGGGTTAAGGCAACACCGCTCTATTAAGGGGGAGGCCTTCGTCCAGCACTGGACGTTTTATGGCTGATGACGACCCTTTAAACTGGAACAGCAGTGTTTGTATAGGTACTACAGCTTCGTGGCAAAAGGGCTAGCACTGCAGTGATACTTACTTGACGATCTCCTGCAACCCACCAACCCTGGATATCTACCACTTAGCAAAGATCGCTTAGCAACAAAAAATGTTTACAAAGTATATCTTCAGCTACTATCAAAAATGTAGATCGGTGCTCTTCTGTGTAAAACTGCCATGAGATTTATTATAGGTTCGTAGTTAATATTGTATCAGTATTCAGAGCACCTACAGAGTTAGCTTATTATGACTAATCTCCAAGGCCCGTCATAAATAAGGGAGCGATCCGTGAGGTCACTACGAAACGCGCGGGGTTTCGCAAACGCTCACGCAACGTGCTGTGTCAAGGCTGCATGCGCGTGCGCAGCCGCCGGACTCCGCAACGTAATCTCGATCAATACAGGCTGACGAGAGGAGCAAGTCACTGGCCTGATGGTAAACTGAACGTTCGCCCATAAAAGTTTTGTGTCGCCTAGAATTTTGTAGTTCACGTATTCAAAATCAAGCAGCACCTCATTGCGCTCGTTAATCCAAGGGTTGCACGAATAATTGATCGATCGTGATCAACTCTGTTGATCGACGTTGACCCTAAGATTTCAGGTCTACTCTAATAAACGTTATAAACATCGCGTCTCTGTGATCAGTGTGAATATTTCATTATGATCCGGAACATACATTTATTTGACAGATGCAAAGAACTCAAACGTCATCCATATTGTCAAATACAAGACAATCTAATTGAAATAAAAAAACACGACTACACTGAAAAACCGAACTAAAAATAATAAAAAACACATTTGGAAATGGCGCCATACGGCCCGAACGTAGATTATTTTTTTCAAATAAATTGCAGTCAGTATCACTCGGAAGATGTAACACAGAAAAGCGAAAGCCCTACTTCTTAGATTCTAACGGTACCCCATACAACAACATTTCAGGCATTTAGAAATTATGATGGATTAAAGAAATTCACATACATACATACATGACCCCTTGAAACCATGAAACATTAAACTCCTTCTTTTGAGCAGTCGTGTAATGAGTCCAACAGCATGTTTATTGCTTGTCAACAAAAAAAACTACACTAAATTTCATTGTCGATTTTTGAATTAGATTGTATACCAATCATAAATACAGTACATGATAGGAGGGGAAACTTTTGAGTTAGTAACTTTTCAAAAGTATGCCATGATGCAATTTTTCCTCAAATCATTGAGGTCAAGGTTTTAATCAAGGTTTTGTTATATTTAATCTAACAAACTTGATAAACTTCCGGGCTCTCAATAATTTATAATTATGAGATAATTCGACATCATCACTACAAAAACAAATCGATGGTTTTCATAATTATTATAGATCTCGGAGCCCTTGACGATACGTCTCGCGTTGTGAGTTGACCTGGTCAGTGTCACAGGGAACTGAATTAAAGAAGACCTATAATCACTATTATGCAATCGAAGGTAAAACTTATCTGGCTACCGGATGGCAATAAAATTTTAAAATAACTCAATTTAGTTAACCGTCTACTGACACCACTAAAGACAGCGGATTATTTCTTTGATTAATCGTAAACACCTCAAAACAAGATAATTATATCGAAGCTGTACTGCATTATGTCTAAAGCTAAATTATCAAGATATTGTTAATAAAACAAACAAAAAGAAACTGGCAAACGAATGTGAGTTGACGTCACTGGAACACGTTGTCCTTCAAAAAGCCTGAAACGTTTCATATATGACAACTATTACTTTGCATTTATTCAATCAATCTTCCGGGTTGTCTTATGCCCTTGACATCCATTTTTATGGAAAAAATAATATTTTGGTTAATTTCAAAAGCCCCTGAAATTCTTATGTCAGTATGCAACACTAAACACAAAAACGTTTATTCGTGACAATAAAAACAGTTACACACAATTAAATACACAATTATGATATGCAATTCTAGAGGGCTTAAAGTGGAACAGCTTGAGTTACTCAGCCCAAACAGCAATTACTGCCACTTACAGTTTCTATGTTTCAAATATACAGTTCAAGAGTTCATAATGCCAAATTAAATTACTTATACAAAAATAAATAATTGACCGTTGGTATACGCTTCAAGGCCGTAAATATGGTGCTAAAATTCTAGTCACGATATTGTTGACCATATAAAAATTATAGGCCATAGAAATGATCGGGCAAGGTTCTGATGACCATATTTGTCGGGAAGAAGAGTATGACTCCATTATACTAGGGAAGGCTTTGATAGCCATTTGTAAAAGTAAGTATTCATTGTCTGTCGAAGATTAGTCTCACTACGAGAAGTTCACAAATAGAATTGCAAACGACCAATGCTTTGTTAAAACGAAAACAACAACAGTAATTTTATTGTAGTACCTACATAATTTACGGGTTGAGTTCAGATAGAGTTTCAGGACCAGAATGCTGCGCACCCCTATCTCGGTCGTGAATTTCAACATTTTCTAAGATATACATGCACAAAATTTAGTTATAAAAAATCGCAGTAGGTGAAATTACTGAGAATAACATAACAAAGGTTTAGAAATAAATAAGAACCAAGCAAGTTTTTATGAAACTGGACAATAACTAAAATCAAATTTTTAGGTACTAAAACTTGTTTAGATCAAAATAGTTTTCGCTGAACCTTCGTAATAATAATTGCTAAGAATAACAATTCTTAGCAATTACACCGACAGCGATTATAGCATATGCAAGGCATATTCATATATTTTATTTATAAATTTTATGGTACTAGATAGAGTTATACTCAATGGTTATAGTAGTTAAATAGGTATAGCCAAGACAGAATTGTCATTTAGTATTCACAAGAAGCTACGCCCAAGTAGGTAGGCAAATAAAATAGGTTTTCTTTGTTCTTGCCGAGGTCAAGTTTATGTCAGTAAACATAAGACGCAACCAACATAACTATTTAAATGCTATTTTAAAATCATACAATTGTAACGTGAATGGCAATTCCATTGTCTAAAGTCAAGTAGCTGGTCGTTTACCTAAATTTTGCTTGCTTGTAAAATCTCGCAGTTTTCCTTAAGTTTTGAGACCCCTGTGTAAACTTTTCTAAGAGGAAGATACCTATTTAGTATTTATCTACTGTGTTCATTTAGATAGCATACAAAAATTCCAATGTCTAAGAAATGTATAATAGGTATTTCACGCAGGGTGTAACAATACGTTCTACATATAATGCTGTTCAAGTAAAGGAAAGAGTATTCCTTCTGTATTTGATGTTTATACACTCTGGTCTGGTCTGGCACCTGGGTATGTCCTAAAACTGCATCCAGAACCACCATAAGACGGGCAGCAGCGTCCTCCCGGTAAACGGTGGTGAGCATTCTACGATCCCCAAGCCGCCTACCAAACGTGGGGATTATGGCAACCCCCTATTAGGGGAAGGCGTTTGTTCAGCAGTGGACGTGAATGACGATAACACTGTGGTCCATCTTAGTGCGAATACAACCAGCAACAATGACGTGCTCAAAGATGAGTGTGCAAAGCTATTAGGCGCACCATGTCCATTAGTTTTGTTAACGGAACAAACTCCAGCAACCTTGACACCGCTGCTCATGTTCTTTTCTAATCGCCGCCAAAATCGCAGTTGACAAAGTGGTCCTTATTGACACAGCGCCGATAGTCTGCGTTAATCGCTTATGGTAATGATTCGAATGCTAAGGAAACGAATAATCTTTAGGTAAACATAAGTTGCATGCGTGCATGCTTGCTTACATGTTACCTGAAGTCTAACCCCAGGTATATATCGTATATTGCTACTCGTCAAGCATTTATATCTAGAGCTGCCAAAGCACCTGTCATGATTTATATAAATAGGTATATGGATTTTAGACATATTGGTCATATGCCATGTCTGAAACCTGGAACTGGGATATCCTAAAACTGCATCCAGAACCACCGAAGGACGGGAAGCAGGCTCCTGTCAGTTAACGATGATAAGCATTCAGCGATCCCCAAGCCGCCTGCCAAGCGTGAAGATTATGGCAAACCCCCTGTTAAGGGGGCAGCCTTTGTCCAGCAGACGTCTTTTGGCTGATGGGTGTGTATTCATGTCAGACAAGGAGGTCAAGGCACTGGCAGAAGATAGAGAATGATGAAAGACACTCCATAGACAAGAAACGGGTTAAATTAGTGATTATGACGGGTTTTGGGACTGTTGATCCTACCTATATATTGTATGAGTGAACTAGGATTCATTTATTTTATTTGAATGGTGTGAATCAACGCGATACATGCATTTTGAGCATGGCCTGAGCTTTGCAATCTTTAGCTAAATCTATAACACGAAATAATTTTAGACATTGAATCTAACTGGTATGACAATAGATTTAGCGTATTCACATTGTTCATTTCTTTGTAAGTATATTTGAATAACAAAAAGCAATGCATTAAAGGTTACTTTTAGGAAACATATTGCTCAAGTAGGGTTTCATCATAATTTTATTTTAAATGGTAAGTACTTAACAACGTGGAGAGTACAGCTATTTCATCACTTGATTTAAATACAATTGTAAGCTTTTCAATGTGGTTGCAGATACAATGCTATACAATTACGGAGACATGACAATCAGGGCAAAGATTTGACCCAACCTCAGAGATGTACATAATAATATATTATCTTGTCTCATAATAATCAAGTGTAAAATGTGTTCCCGCAATAGTACTCTGTTTTTGACAGGATCTAACTGAGGAGGGATAAAATATTTACTCGACTGCCCAGATAAATAATGTGTTTCGACCATTTAAGTATTTGAATGTGTAATGTGTATGTTTGTCTATTATGAGATAAAAGTGACTTTCGCATTTATAATACTAATCTAAGTTTGATAAGGTATTCGTATATTTAAACAATACCACAAAGGATTTTAATGAATTCATGAGATGAACTAACCAATGCTAAGACGTGAGACGATTGCAAACAGATCGAACATCAAACCTCCGTGATCGTTGCTTAGAAGCTACCTATTTCTCTCAAAACAAGGCAAATATAGAGCTAGTATAAAATAAATAATAAACTTAGCTCCTAAAGCGAAGCGCATTTAAAACCAAAACAATGAGAGGTCTTCTGACAGCTGTCAAAACGTAGTTTTACAGCCAAAGGATTGACGAGGCTGGCGAGATATGGCCCATTTTTATTCGCATTTTTCTTGTGAAAAAGCATTTCACTCACCTTCACTGCTTCACTTCACAGTTCGCGTTCGTTGGTGAAGAGCTTTTCCAAGTTTTCTTGTATCATTTTGTTGAAATTCTGATAAATTGTTATTGTTACGTTACGTTATTGTTATAATTTGTTGATAGTTTTTGTTATTGATAGTAATTCATTATTTGATTAGGCGCACTTACTCATTTGCGTGGAATAACGAAACATTAAGAAATACTATGGGCAAGTACTTTGTAAGACAAAGAATAAAACGCATGACAGATCTGATATAAATGAAATAAGGTTGCTTTTTCATTTTTTTACCTTTTTACTTTGCTTCGTTCGTTCAAAATCTTTAGAATCATTGACCAGAAAGTAAAACTGTTCAGGGCCATGTCTCTTCATAGCCATCGAACGGATTTTTATTAACAATATTTATTTTTTATTGGCTGTCAGAAAAACGCCAATTTTTTTTTTTTAATATGTTTCTAGGCTTGCGTTTGACTGCCATCTCGTCTCATGATGAACGAAGATGCAGTCTACGATGGAGTACGCTTGCCTAGAAGAAACCGATTCACTCGCGAGTTGAAGATACCCATTGAACTTGAAGCTCTTTGTCGAACTATAATTCTAATTTCTTTAAAATTTTCTTCTCAATACTCTATTTGCTTGAGGTATAACTTACAAAATAATATTCCATAGTTATGGTTTAGTGTATTGGAATTCCTGTCATGTGGCTAAATTCACGTGTCAAAAAATGCGTTGCACAGCAACAAAAGAGAAATTAAATGCAATCTGTACAAAAATATGCCCATAATGCTAGATTTATGACATTTCAAGTTGCCCAAGAATATAACTGCCTGCGTTGCCGCAATATGCTGTAGGCATATTTGTATCTTGAAAATGTGATAGTTATGTCATACATACCACTATGTGCGTAGGTTATTTATTCTATGACACGCCGTCTATTTCGTCAATTAGTCTCTGCTAATATTTAAAGTGTATGTTCCACACCCATATTATGTCAATCAAGTTGTACCTTTGATCTTGGACTCTTTGTTTGTCTACATATTTTTTTGATGTTTAAATGTTTTACTGCGTTGTTACTAAATGCCCGTCCTCCGGTGGGTCTGGTTGCAGTTTAAGGACATACCCATACACAGACCCACCGGAGGACGGGCAGCAGCATCCTTTTGGTTAACGGTGGTGAGCATTCTGCGATCCCCAAGCCGCCTGCCAAGCGTGGGGATTATGGCAACACCCCTCTTCTAAGATGGAGGCCTTCGTCCAGCAGTGGACTTTTTGTGGCTGATGACGTGACGTTACTAAATGCACAAAACTGATAGTAGGTACATTACTCACCTAGGGAGCAAAAGTAAAGAATGTGTCAGATCTCATGTATACTGTGACAACCATGAGATCTGAGATCTTCTTTACTTGCTCGTATTTCTTTACTTGATGATAACAATAAGCAAGACATTGTTACCCTTCTTAACAAAAGTGCATAGAGCAATAAAGTAAACAGTTACAAGTGGATTTAATCACTGTCCTCATGAATATATACAATATTGGTAACAAGATAGTGAAAATACTAGTATTTAATTTAATGTAATTGCGTGTATACATGATTCATTATTACAAATATTTAGCATTAATAATTAAATATTTATTAATGTATAGTTGAAGATTCGAGGAGCATAATAACACACAGTGTTGAACTTTATATTTTTGTATGTCAAGATTATATTTTCTTTTGTTGTATTTTTTTCGAGATTTCCTGTTCTTTTCGAAGCGTCCTCAGGCAACCTGTCCCAATTGAAAACGATTCTATTGCCGGGGACGTGGTATGCAGTGTTGGTTTACTCCGAACTATCACCTCGTGATTTTTATAACATCATCAGACAATTTTCGAACGATATGCCAATATTTCAATTTGAAGAAATTGTATTTGTATTTGCAATATTTGCATAATTTCTTACTTACAAAAAATTCCAGTTTCAATCCACAGTACATACTTGTATGCTTCTAAATTTTTTTTTTTTTTTTTCTTAGTTCTTGGCATCGCACGTTGTGCATTCTGCCAGTGTCAAGTTTATGATTTTTTCAAGTATTTATGTGAAAATCAAGTCAAATGTGTAATGATATCACAGTCAGTCACACGAAATTAGTCATAGTCGAGTCCAAGTCATGCCCTAGTAAAGTTGTGGCGACTTTACTATGAGCTTCTACGGAGTTTTGAAAACAACACAAAAAGACATGTTTCACCACATTATATCACTTGCCCACACTCGTGCATGTAATTCAACACTCAATGAATAAAACACCACCATTTTTAATCATTAATTCGCGAAAATACACAAGTTTAAGAAAATAATAGAATGCAACGACATGATTTTTCCGTGTTCCCGCCAAAACTCGCTTCTAAATATAAGGCCGTAAAATAATCTATTTTTGTTGAAATATAAATCCCTATTTAAATCGGAAAAATATAAAAGCGCCGACTAATTCACTTGTTTTTGAGTTTTTTAATTATATTAATTACTTACCTGTGCAGTCAAAAATTGTTACGATTTGGTTTCCTTGAAGTAACGTTATACACGATTCATTTTAAGGTTTAAAACACTTAGAGTTCATTCAGCTTTAAGATTTCTTATTTTGGCTTAAGAAAGTGTAACGAGTAGGTAGAGTAGAATTTCTATGTGCTAAAAAGCTAACATAAATATCATACTTCATGGTTTTGATACTTTCTTTCACTAAGTAAGTATATAGCGTCATTTCGAGGCAAGGCTATATTAAAATAATAAGTTTATGTTATGCGTTAACTTACGTGCAGTGAGTGCATTCTCGCTTTCGGCCGCGTCTCCTTTGTCACAAATAACAGCAATACAAAATATCACAAGTGAAAATATACAACGATCAGCCATTTTCATTTTCAATTTTTTCTTTTTTTTCTATTTAAAAAAGGAACACTATCTTTTTAATTAATTAATAACTGAGCATTTCTATATCACAGCTTTAGTCACTGGCTGGTTTAAATTATGAAATTTGTTTTTAATATATATTTTTTAGTTTTTCTTTTTTAATGTGTTAGGTTGGATTTTGGCGCGTCCGTCGTAGTGCGGATTGAGTGGGTCAATAGGAGTTAGTCGGCTCGCTGTTGGTCGACAGGCGCTCTTCTCATGTAGTTCCAACTTTGAAGTGAAAGCAAGGGGCTATGTGTTTTATTCGCGCAAGATTTTCGTCATCCCTCATGACGCCATGAAACTCTTTACTTAATAAGCGTATTAGGGAGTAGGACACGACGCGAGCCACGGTACGTCTAATTTTCTGGGTTGTGCTCGAGTAAATAGCAGTTTTGTTAGCTAGTGGCTGTTTGACCGCATTATGTTTTCTTAAGATGGAAAGGACAATGACTATTTTGTGAAATGACAGATTTCCTAGGAAGTTGGAAACTCCCGCATGCTCCCAGTTTGACAATGCGTGACTACAATTCACCTTAATCCTCTACGGCGTATAGAGAACGATATAATCTTGAAGGATTTGGACCTCTCAAAGGATATTATTAGATAATAATTGTTTTAAACTATCACGGTTGTTTACTAAAGTTCTATTATTATTAAAGGGATATTTACCGTGATTATCAACATTATGTTCGTGATTATGTTTATGCTCATTTCGCAACATAATCACGGTAAATATCCCGTTAATAATAATATAACTTTAGATAATAATTATTTATATGTTGATAATATATATCAATATTATCTCTACGATATCATTATGATTGGCCATTTTATTATTTTAATTTTTCATTAAGTAAGTAAGTTCGTATAGGCTGAGTGGCCAGCCCTAGTGTCAGAGTTAATGTACCGCCCGAAGGCCTCTGACATGGCTGACGGTTGTTGTTATAGAAACTAGAACAAACGTGTCATCCGACCCACGGTAGCGCTCAGAAATAAATCCCACTCACGGTCACCCTCCGAAGACTGACCGGACCGTCCATTGCTTAACATCGGTGATCGTTTAGAATCACCTAGACAAGCTACGCCACGAGCGCTACTTTTATTACAACTACTTTAATTTTTCATTTGACTATGGGCTATGGTTGGATGGAGAGAAAAATAATCAAGCGACATCTCTGAAATACAGGGTTACGCGGAATGGCAGTAATTAGCCGAAATGAGGTAATTTGTTCTCATTATTGTGACGACTTTAATATGAAGATACATTTTTCCCGCATGGAATACCTATAATAAGACCGGCCAAGTGTGAGCCGGGCTCGCGGCACGAAGGTTGCATACTACGATAAATAGACACAACCATAACTTCGTCTAATTAAGCAATTTCTTTGGTTCGGCGCAACTAAGAATACCAACTCGTTATGGTCACTTTTTATTTCTCTTATTACGCATTTACTAGTAAAATTCTAATAACCATTGTAGTAAAAATTATGATCCTTTTGAAAAAATTAAACAGTAAAAATATGAGGCCTATATGTTTTTTAATTTTTTGTTGCTGTTTACACATGCTTAGGCACATAGTCTGGCTCGAAATTATACCTAGCTAATAATGTATATGTTTTGACTATGTTCTGTTTTGTGTATCAATAAATTAAAATTAAAATTAAATACAGCCACAGAATATTTTTAGTAGTTGCAGAGTCCGCCTGGGGAAGTACCACACCTTTGCCAGTTATTCAACCGCCAAGCAGTAGTGTGCAAGCATTACTGTGTTCCGGTTTGAAGGGCAATGTTACCAGAGAAATTACTGTGTATGAAGAGATTTAACATCTAATATCTCAGGCTGACGAGCGCAGTGCAGTGCAGCGCAGGATTGTGTTCGCAAGTTCACAATTCTGGCATTGCAACTGTTAGTGGCAGGTTTGACGCTTACCAACAGGCGAACGCCTTCCTCGTCTCGTCACTTGAAAGTATTTAAAAAATTCAAATAAACTCTTTGGAGTTTATGTATGGACTTTCATACCACAGGCTTTTAGATGAAGGAAACACCGTGAGAAAACCTGCATATCATCGGAGAATAAATTGTATTGTGTGTAAATCCACCAACCCGCTATTAGGCCAGCGTGGTGGATATGGCCCAACAGACTGTGGAGGGTACTAGGTCAATTCCAGCAGTAGACTATTAAATAGCCTGATTTATAATTTAATGATCTTTCATGTAAAAGGAAGAAAAAATTAAGAAAACAGCTCAACACCATTTCCATTGCATTGGGCTTAATTTATGTTATTTAAAAAAAATAGGTTAAAAGATGAGTGTTTGGCACTTAAATTGTTGAAAATTTAAACTAACGAAGACAACTTTATGAGTATTTTTTTTCGTTATATGTTTTCGTTTGCCCGCTGTTTCGCGTGATGTTATGCGACCATGCGTTCTTCGGTGGAGCACGCTTGTCTAGAAGAAACCGATTCACTCGCGACTTGAACGTAGAGATTGTATCTGACGGGAAACGCCCACTCGGGAAGCGCATTCCACTGTTTAGCAGTTCGCAAAATAAATCGGAATCGAATGCGTGATTTTGGAATATCAAACCAAGAAACAATGTCGATTTTTAGAGCTCCTGGCCGTCCGATAGTTATATGGGCAGGGTGGGATCAGATCATGCAGTTTTGCAAAGAGAAGTTTAAGTGATCAACAGTATTTCAAAGATTAGTTTAAGTACGCATTATTGCACTTTCAGTGTAGTACATAGGTAGGTATCCGTCTTTGTTAAATAGGAGATAATAATATGTCACCTGTATTTTGAAGTATGAACGAAGTTGAACGAAGGCCTCCCCTTTAGACTGCCACACTGTACGACAACCTGCCATTTGCATCCACCGGTTGCCCGCGACTTTTACAATGTCGTCGGTCCACCTAGTGGGAGGCCTTCCTACGCTGCGTCTTCCGGTTCGTGGTCGCCACTCAACAACCTTTCTTCCCCATCGGTTATCAGTTCTTCGAGCGATTATGAAGTGTATTCATGTTTTTTTTTGCATGTTTTCAAAATTATTGAAAAACTTTTATTATATGTAAGCGGAAGGTGCGTTTTAAAAGCTCGTAATTATTCTAAGACTCCACTACGACCAGGCACTGTGAGGCTCAGGTACGAGTTTACACGCAGTGTATATACTACTATTATTTTAACGCAACGGTCTACGTCTCATCCTCATTCGTCTATATCGTTCGTTGTATATAAAATCCAACCTATCACACTCATATCACAAATTACAATTATTCTACAGCTATAGACATAGTTGGTACATCTCAGTCTGTAACAATATCAAATGTTTGCGACGTTTTACTCAAGTTGCGATTACATAAAAAACTAATTAGGCTAAAGAGGAAACAGGGGAAAATTGGGAAATCAAAAATTCGGTAATGAGAAGGTAAAATGTTCAATCACCTAATCTATAAAGTGTACAAATTTTGTTACTACATAATAATAAAATATAATACGTACCCATAAACATATACAAATAATAATAATATATAATATGCAAAATTTTGCTTTTTAAAACGAAAATAGCACTTGTATAAATTAAATAAATTAATATAAATTACCATTATTCTACAATATTATTATTATTATGTATCTCAGGTTATGACATTATCAATAATACGTCGTTCATTCAAGTTCTGATAGTATTAAAAGCTAATTAGGCTAAGGTAGAAACAGTAGCAATCGAGAATCTAAAATTCACCGCTGACTTATTTTTGTTTTTTTGTTAATTTATCGCGATAATCATAATTGGTAATGGTTGCCATATTTAAATTGCTACATATACTTAATCCTACAAACTGGTACCTACATTATTTTATATGGTAAAGCTCAGTTAACAAATGAATAAGAAACAAGAATAAGATGAGAGAAATAGAAAATAGAAACATCATCAACATATATATAAAAATACATTTATTTTCATTACACATGAGTAAAAACATGTGTTTCGTGATATTATATTGTAAATAAGTACTTGAATTTCATGTTATGCCTGAAGAGGCGTATCCACAAATCAGAGTTTTTTATAATGGGAGTGTCGAAAGCTAAGAGACTCCGCTGGAATGCTGCCACCTTCTTAGAATAAAGGAAAATAGACTACCACTACTACTACTTATATGTTATATAAGTCATGACGGCATATCTTGGAGCTCCCAATAGCCACCGGAATAATTTTAATATATTTTTTGCATAAAGCAAATTATTATTCCATATTGCCTTTGCATCCCCTAACACTTATCGCCAATAGATATTTTCGTCTCGTTATCATTCTCGCGGTCATTACTTCTCCCTAGCTCTGAAGAATCTTGATACGACAGAAATATTCTGGAATAAGCTCTACATTGGCCGCTTTACTCAATTTTGCTACTTACCAACAGGTACAAGATCCGCAATGTATGTTATCTAAGGAAAACAGTTTAAAGTTCACTTGTAAATGATAAAATTTATAATTTAAGTACTTACGAATACATCGGTAATTATTATATCCAGAATAACAGTCGTCAGTTGGTTTTGTGACCGCGATCAGAACAAAGCTGAGATGGGGGTGAAATAAATAACTTTAGACTTATTTTTATTTCTAGTCAAAATTATGTCGCAAATTTCAAATTAGCTAAGTATTTTCCGACTTTTGTGTTAAGTTATAATAAAGTTGTTTGACAATTGAAATAAATTGAAAATGGGCTTAAACTTTACCAGAAGACAGTGGTCGGTAATTATAGTGATATCAATTGCTGATTTTTGCAATGCGATATGTGTAGCACTACAGGCACCATTCTATCCACAAGAGGTAAGAATTACACAGTAAACTGTGGGAGTTTTGGCAGAAACGCGAAAATAGCATGTCGCCGCATTGTAAAAATGGTGCCGTTTTATGTGCTGATTTACGCGCACGAGTGGGATATATGTAGTAAAACATGTTGTCTCTTCGTGTTGTTTTCAACACGAAGCTCGAACACTCTGATAAAGCTTGTAGTAAAGTTGCCATGACTTTAGTAGTACTAGGGTAAGACTGGACTTGACTGTGACTTACTATATGTGATTTAAACTTTGACTAAGGCTTATTAGACTTCAAACTCATCAAAAACTTGAAATATATAAATACACATAGTGCGACGCTGTAATTCTCTTAGGAGGAAAGAAAATGAAAAAAGGTAAACTCAGGCTGACAATGTACGACCTACTGCACAGTGCACAGGCTAAACCGGTGGATTTAAAATATCGGAGTATTTCTCATTTTGCGCCATAGATTTTGTAAAGAAAGGAAGATGAGATACGCTCTAATGTGAAACAAATATAATTGGACTAAAACAACTACATGGAGTAATCGGAATAATTTTATACAACAATTTAGTTTTAATGTATTACCGAGTGAAAAATACTAGTACTAGTTTTGGTTTTTGGGCTATTTGTGCGTCTTTTGAAAACACAGGAAGGTATTGTTTCTGCTTATTTAGATATATCTACGATAATTGAACCTAACGTTATACACAAACGCCTGTTTACTTGTGACTAAGGTCAATTAGGTCTGTGGACCTAATTTGTGCGGTCCACATCAAAGCGCGCGTCCATCGTCTTTTTTTTACTAGATCTATGTTTGTTTATATAATAAAAAGTTTAAAGTTAAATTAAATGTATGTAATATGGAAATTATTAAATAGTTTAATTTATTGAGATGGTTTATGTAGGTACAAGCAAAAAAACCGTTTAATAACTATTACGGTCTTATTAATAAACATGGAAATACACTTTTATAAGGCTAATCCGTCTTTCGTCTTTTTCCACCAAGTTACAATACATTCATTTGATTTATTTCATTTTATTTTATTTATAAGCACCCAATACAAATTACAACCAAAAAAAAAATATAGTAACAAAATAGGAAGTTATTCGAAAGGACGACAAAGATAGAACACGCGGATCAATTACTATTCCGAATGTAAGTACTTTATTGGTACTCCATTTTTTATTAATAAGATAATCGTAGTGCCTAGTCAAATTATAAAAATGACGAAATTAAGCTTTGATTTGCCAAAACCGTCATCCTTTACATCACTACTGCATGGGCAGATATAGGTCGCTCTTACTTGGAATTATTGAATTGATTTTCAGAGAGAGAAGTGTTCTAGAGTCTATCCTTCATTCCACAAGTTCACATATCTAATAAAATCACATGTCAATAAACTCATTAGCGGTGGCAATGATAAAAAACTACTAGAATTAATGTACTCTTTTATTTTGTTTCGTGATATTGTAGAAACATGGTATGTGCTATATACTTTGTTACGTAAAAAGTAGGGCTTTCGCTTTTTTGTGTGTATTTACTTGTAAACCCCGTTTTAAAGTTTGCTATAAAATATTGTTATGGGTTGGGTAAGTGATCCCGCGGGTCCATTGGCGGTCGGTCCAGCCTTGGAGAATCTAGCTCTGGCTGGGTATATAATCGAAAGGTTCCAGCTGACAGAAGACTCCTAACTTCCTTCCCAGAAAAGTAGGTAAAGCATCTTAAGTAAACTCGATCGATATAATTTATTTTTAAACAATACGCAGCTCAGTCAAGTGAATTTGTCACATTTTTGTTTTATTTATACGGGATTACTCAGTCGGGTATGTCCTGCACCGGACCTGTCCGGAACCTGGGTATGTCCTAAAACTGCATCCAGTACCATCCGAGGACGGGCAGCAGCATCCTCTTAATTAACGGTGGTGAGCATTCTGCGATCCCCAAGCCGCCTACCAAGCGTGGTGATTATGGCTATTTAGGATGAGGCCTTTGTCCACCAGTGGACGTCTTCGGCTGATGAAGTACTCAGTCGGATACTCCGACTATAGTTTCGTTCACATCACGCCAAAACAGCTAAACGGATTTGGATGAAACTCGGAATGGAGGTAGCTTATTTCCCGGCTTTTATATAACATATAAGCTACTTTTTATAATCAAAAAACCTAGCTAGCTTTGAGGCTAGCATATACATAAAACAGTTAGGTTTTAACCTAATTCAATCCTATCGTAGTACGATATGTGGTAGTTTACTATAGAAAGGATTTAATCAATAACCACAATATTTTGTTTTACTCGTATTACGAATACCTACTATTAATTATGTGCAATTACACTAAGCGACAGACGGCGTTTTATAACGATAACCCTTTCATATCAGAGTATTGAACAATTACTAGGCGCCTGATAAATGCTCATCACGGTCAAATATACTGAACAGGGTTTCCATGGAACCTTGCAAGTGCCTTTTTTTATAGGAGGTAATTAGCAATGCCAGCTCTTTCAGTATAATAGGAAGTTACCGTTACTATTTAGTTTCATTTTTATTTTTAGCAATATTTGGCAAGTTTACTATTATTTTATAGGTATTTTTTTGTATTGTTTTGTGTTATTATAATTTATTGCTGGCTTGTCAGTGAGATGCGATGGCACAGCTGTTATCTGGCTACTCAGCCTATAAGAACTTACATGTTTGATTGCAAGTTACAACGGTTTCTCCACTTTGATGTGTTAGATAATGCACTTTTAAAGACTCTAGTATGTCTCAAAAAATCACTACATCATGTAATGTCTAAACAAACCTTTGAAAGTAAATACAATTGTCTGATATTTTATTAATATTATATAATATAATAATAATTTATTATTCACATATTTAGATTCAGATTCAGATATTTATTTTATATCTTAAATCTAAGTTTTTTACAATATAAATTTATAAACATAAATATTATTAAAAAACCTAAAACTAACCTAGAGTGCCGCCGGCAGCGGGGCAGGGCTCAAGCTGCCGGTGGCTAGGGCTGCAGAGTTAGGAACCTCCTGACAATGCGTGCCGTGTCACGCCTCTCATGTGTGCCTTTTTGATCTGACCTTTGACCCAACCGTCTAGCGAGAGCCTCTTGAGATGTTGGTCGTTGGCCACTTAGCCTATACGAAATTACTACGCAAGACTGCATAATACGCACACAAAATAATTTCTTTTACCGTTTATACAGGCGATACAGTGTGTTATTGAATTCATGAGCGATATCTTAGGGGGTCATTAAACTCATCATGACACTGAAAACCAGATACAAAAACAATTTTTAGCAGATTTATTTATCCATTATTTCCGCTTTGATTTCATAATAAAAGTTATTTATTATGATGAGTTCCATCACCCTGTATAAAAAAAAAATTCAATAAAGTTTTTAAACTACTTAACACTAAATAAAAATAAAAAAATCGTTAAAGGAGATCTTTTGAAAACCTTTTGAGACCCAATGGGCAACAAACAAAAATATATAGTATAACAGCACAACCATTTGAGTTCACCCGAAGAGAACTAGATGGCACTGTACCGGCTTAAAACGCGCTAACGCTTGACTCACGGGTTGCCAAGTCATGTTTTGATGAATGTTTGGTGATAATTCCGGTTAGGGAACATTAGTGTTGCATGATCTAAGCTTCCACCTCGTGGGACTTAGCTCTGAAGACCTAAATACTGCTCTCTCTTACTTCTCTCGCCACAGAGCCTCCGCTTCCACGTAGTTGGGACGGCGAATTCTTGACGGAAGACTAAGAAAGTGCCGATATTAATCCACTGTAAGACACACGTGTCAATAAATTGGCTCCTCTTCCCAACTCTCGCCGTTTCATTCAAGCCCCTCTCTTCACACTGGCGCCCAACATTAAGAAATTTCCAGAAGATCGAGAAGTCTGAATGAGCGACGACGAGCTTCAAGAATCAGCACATTACGTCACCCGCTTCGGCCGTGTTGCCACTACAAAGGTGCAACCAGACAAAATTGGCAAGATGGCTGTTCAACTCACGAGTGAACAATTTGAACGACTGATCGCCAAAGTATCGCAAAAACCAACCTCTTTTACAACATGCAAGTATACATACGATGGACGTAAAGGTGTCGAAGCCTTCATAGCAGCAATCAAAGTATTCAAACGTGCAGAAAACATACCCGATTCGATTGCACTAGAAGAATTGCCACTTCTACTAAAAGATGACGCAGGTATCTGGTGGCAAGGGGTCAAAAACGACATCAAGACATGGAAAGACTTTGAGCAGCGACTGCGGTACAACTTCGAACCGAAGAAAGAGCCTTATCTACTGTATGCAGATATCTTCCAAACAAAGCAAGAGTCAAGCACCACAATTGATGAATTCATACGCATGAAACGAATGCTTTTCGCTCAACTTCCACAACCTACTCATTCTGAAGAACAGCAGCTTGATATGATATATAGTTTGCTTCGAATTGAAATAAGAGACAAGGTTCCCAGACAAAACGTCAATAGCTTCGATGAATTAATAGCAGCAGCACGAGGGGTCGAGCAAGTACTAAAAGAAAAGAATACTGATGACAAACCGGTTGATGAAACAGCTCTAAGCTCAAAGAAACCCAAGTGCCGATATTGCAAGAACATTGGTCACACCATTGAAGTCTGCAGGAAGAAGCAATACGTCGAAAATAAAGCGAAAGATACCAAGCCACTCATAGGAATAGCTACTTCCACTACTATTCCTACAACGTCTACACCGAAATTCAGCTGTTACGGTTGCGGCGCACCAGGCGTTGTTCGTAGCAACTGTTCAACTTGTCACAAAGTTAAACTCGAGCCTCCACCAGTGAAAGAAATTGGATTTTGTTCCGTGGAAACCACCGCTGATACCAGGGACAGACCTATCATTTTCATCGATATCGATGGTGTCAAAGGAACGGCATATATCGACACCTGCGCTAAATCTAGTATTGCATCATATGGTCTTTACTGCGACCTGAAAAGCAAAGGATACATCTTCAAATCAATGTTCATTGGAATGACCCTAGCAGATGGAGTGCAGAAGAAACAAAAGGTACTCATAACAAAAGCACCTATTAAAGTCTGTGAAAGAACTGTGCTCACGACGCTCCTTGTACTACCAGAATCCCGGGACAACCGCACCCTGCTAGGCGTCGGATTTATTCAGGATGCGCATATTATCCTGAATTTACCACAGTGTACATGGCATTTCCTAGAAGAACCGAATAACATAATGGAACTATACGAAGAAGGTTTTGTAAATTTTACAGAAAAAGTGGTCTTGTCATCAGTCACTATGGATTCCAGACCAGGATCACCCAACCTACCTGAACCTAGTAAAACTGCTGAAGAAGGCGCAAAACCTTACGGACCTCTCATACCTTTGATGCTCTCTACGCCTCCACACAAGAAACAGCGAAATGACCTGTTTGACGGCTACTCTCCGGTTATGGATGCTTTGTATCAGGACGCAATACAAAGTCTAGACGATTACGACGAGAACCCTTGCGAATCAACACTGTTTGATTATACGGAAATTGGGGCCATCGACATTCATAGTTTGAAAGGATTGCTGACCGAGCATGAGGATATCTTCAAACCAAATGGCAAGCCAGTAAAAGAAATCGAGCATGCAATAGATACGGGAGATCATAAGCCTATTTCTGTACCACCATACAGGCTCTCACCAATGAAGACAGAGATTCTAAAAAAAGAAATAAGCAGGATGCTGGAAGATTGCATCATAGAACCATGCTCATCGGCATGGTCTGCACCTGTCATACTGATCCCTAAAAAGGATGGCAGTATCAGAGTGTGTGTAGACTACAGGCAGCTCAATTCAGTTACTGTACCTGACGTTTACCCGCTCCCACGAATAGATGACTTATTGCAAAACGCTAAACCAACTCCGTGCATGAGTACAATAGATCTTCGCTCAGGATATTGGCAAGTTGGCGTAAGGGAAGAAGATCAGTGCAAAACAGCTTTCGTCACCCCATTCGGTATATATAAATTCAAGCGAATGCCTTTTGGGTTACGGAATGCACCCGCAACATTCCAGAGAATGATGGATAGATTTCGCATTTCTCTAAGCCATATAAAGATGCTAGCTTATCTAGATGACCTAATAATACTATCTCCATCTTTCGAAGATCACATGAAAGACCTGAAAGAAGTCTTTAATAAACTGAAAGAATATAATCTAACAGCAAACAAAGATAAATGCCACTTCTGCTGTTCTAAAGTAAAATATCTAGGACATTACATTGTCCCTGAGGGCTTAGAAGTTGACCCAGATAAAGTAAGTGCTATAGTTGACTTACCGCCTCCCCGAAATCTCAAGCACCTGCTATCGTTTATCCAAATGTGCTCCTGGTATCGGCGCTTTATACCAAATTTTGCTAAGGTTGCTGAACCGCTGACTCGTCTAACCAAAAAGAAAGCTGAATGGGAATGGAAAGGACCGCAAATAGAAGCATTTGAAAAATTGAGAAGTCTTTTGACAACCACTCCGATTCTGTCTCAAGCCGATGAGACAAAGCCGTACATACTAAAAACTGATGCAAGCAATTTTGCAATCGGTGCAGTTTTGGTGCAGGGGGAGGGCGAACAGGAACACCCAGTTGAGTACGCGAGCAGATTACTGACTCCACCTGAAAGAAACTACTCAACAACTGAACGCGAAGCATTGGCAGTAGTATGGGCAGTGAACAAATTCCGGGGCTACATCGAAGGAGCAAAGGTAACAGTTTTGACTGACCATCAAGCGCTCCGTTGGCTGATGTCTCTAAAATCACCAACTGGTAGACTAGCACGTTGGGCTCTACAGCTACAGCCATACGATATAACTATAAAATATATCGCGGGAAGGATCAATGTAGTCGCTGACGCCTTGTCACGCCCCTGCTGCGAACCTGAAACAGAAGAAAAATGTGGAATATGTACTTTAGTGGTAGATATGCCAAAAAGAAACGAAAACGAAATTAGGGAAGAACAATTAAAAGATGAAAACATAGCAAAGATAGTACGAAATCTAGAAGGAACAGAAGAAGAAACTGCCAAGTATTGGAGTAGAAAAGGCTATGTCATGAGCAATGAATTATTGTATCGGTACTTACCTGATAGTACTGCAGACAATGGACAACTGGTCGTACCTAAACAAGAACAAAATAAAGTTATCTCCGTATACCACGATGAACCAACGGCTGGACATTACGGTGCGGAAAAGACAATTGAACGCATCTCCAGACGCTACTATTGGCAAGGAATGAGAGCTCAAATCGAAGCATACGTTCGTAACTGTGTCAAATGTCAACGATACAAACCGTCAAACCAGAAGCCAGCAGGTCTAGTTCAGACCATTACTGCGAGCAACCAACGATTTGAAGTTATTGCATTTGACTTATTTGGACCTCTGCCAAAAACAGCCACAAATCATAACTGGATATTCATTGTAGAAGACATGGTTACACGATGGGTTGAAGTATTTCCTCTTCAGCAAGCAACAGCCGAGGAATGTGCAAGGATCTTACTATATGAAATAATTTTGAGATATGGGACACCACGTCGTTTTATAAGTGATAATGGCACTCAGTTTGTAAGCAGCGTCATGCAACAGCTCACGTTTTGCCTAAAAATTCAGCATGGACTCATCCCTGTTTACCACCCTGAAACAAACCCGGTGGAAAGAAGGAACAGAGATTTAAAAACGCAACTGGCCATACTAGTAGAAGGTAGCCACACAACGTGGGTAGACAAACTGCCAAGTATAAGGTTTGCCATGAACACAGCCAAGTCCAGTTCCACAGGCTACTCCCCAGCCTACCTGACTTTCGGACGCGAATTAAGAACGCCGGATGATGTTGAACACGACCTCAGTGAGATAATACAAAATGAGAACTTCATCACGGAAATTACTCCAAGACTTTTAATGATAGCTGAAACGATTAAGAAGGCCAGGGAAATACAAGAAATGAAAGAAGAAAAGAGAAAGGAATACATTGATAAGAAAAGAAAACCATGCCCGAATTATCAACCGGGAGACCTCGTTCTGGTTGACAGTCACACACTTAGCAAAGCCAGTCAGGGATTTAGCTCAAAGTTGGCACCAAGACGCGACGGTCCATACGTCATACTACGCCGACACGGGCCTAGTTCTTTTGAACTTGCTCACTCTGATACCAATACTCCTGTAGGCATATATCATGCATCAGCAATACGAGCATTTCAAAGAATGGATGGAACAACCCTACCTAAGCCAACTCAACCTATTAGAAAAAGAGGACGCCCCCGGAAAATTGCCACAGATAAGGCAACGACCGAAGCCTAGATAATTCACCCATGAGCGAAACCTAAGAAGACAAAAAAAAACACAAACACTCCTGTCTTCCTCGTCGAGCCGACTTCAGAGACAGAGGGGGAGACTATAACAGCACAACCATTTGAGTTCACCCGAAGAGAACTAGATGGCACTGTACCGGCTTAAAACGCGCTAACGCTTGACTCACGGGTTGCCAAGTCATGTTTTGATGAATGTTTGGTGATAATTCCGGTTAGGGAACATTAGTGTTGCATGATCTAAGCTTCCACCTCGTGGGACTTAGCTCTGAAGACCTAAATACTGCTCTCTCTTACTTCTCTCGCCACAGAGCCTCCGCTTCCACGTAGTTGGGACGGCGAATTCTTGACGGAAGACTAAGAAAGTGCCGATATTAATCCACTGTAAGACACACGTGTCAATAAATTGGCTCCTCTTCCCAACTCTCGCCGTTTCATTCAAGCCCCTCTCTTCACACTAGCTATAGATAGTTCAAACAAATTCTAATTTTTGGCAATGTGCCCAAAATTCTGGCCGCTGGTGGCGCCACCATATGTATACTTTATTTGTTTGCTTTTATTTTATTTACTCTGCCTCAAACAAACAATGCACGTTATCAGAAGCCCATTCTCGAACGAGACCTTATATTAAGTTCATGACCTGACATTTAATTATTATGTAAAATTGGTACATTGTCACGTAATAGTGATAAACTTAATGCACATGTCAGGGACATTGATAAATTTGACTATCGCAATTTTTTCTTTACACTGTATCAATACTCTATTGTATTGAGTATTTGAAAATAACTATTCGTTTCAACTGCCAAAGAAATAAATACAATATAAACTTTAGTACCTATAATCAACCTATGTCCACTGCTGAACATAATCCTATCTTCGAAGGGCGGTTGAGCCATATCCATCACGCTGGCCCATCACTTTCCCTTATTATCCCTGTTGTTCATATATACCAGAGGAAAGACCGCTAAAAAAATCGCGTTTATTCCAGCACGGATTTTCAATGAAACTACTGCGAGTGGTTACCAATTGCCAATGAATTTCAATTAAGCAGGTTTCCTCCCGATGTTTATTTTCTACGAAGCTAATGGTATGAAAATTCGTAAATAAAGTCATTGGAGGATCTAGCTCTATAAACTCCAAAGAGATCATTTGTATACATGCCATAGACATTGATCAAAATAGATCATGTCTGTCCCTTAATGTATATGGAACCCAAGCATGCCACTTTTTTTATACTTCATTTTATTCATCATTTATCAACTTAGTCATTTTATTCGTATTCATTAATTATTTAATAATTTTGAAATTTATTAATTTTTCCTATTTTGTATTTGTTTTTTAATCAAATAAGCTAAAAAAATCTTAAAATATTCATTGTAATGTATTTATATTAAAATTGACCTGGGTATATCCTAAAACTGCATCCAGAACCACCGGAGGACGGGCAGCAGCGTCCTCTCAGTTAACGGTGGTAACCATTCTGCGATCCCCAAGCCGCCTGCCAAGCGTGGGGATTATGGCAACACCTCCCTTTAAGGGCGAGGCCTTCGTCCAGCAGTGGATGTCTTCCGGTTGTTGATGTATATTAAAATTATAAAATGCAATTTTTATCAATAATAACCCCGCCTTCAATCTATTCTTGCCCCAAAGGTCCTCTCTATTCTAAGGTTGCTTTGAAGATAAAGCTTTATAAATTATGCCGCCATTTATTTATCTACTTTTTTAACATTATTGTCCATTGTATGTTACTTTGATGTGAGCCATAAATATCTATCTGTATACGTAATCTAGTCATAAACATACCCACCTACGTACATTATGAATTACTTATAATAAATTTCACTCATATCATTCTAGGCGGAGAAGAAAGGTTGTTCAGCCACGGAGTATGGGCTGGTATTCGGAGTGTTCGAGCTGGTGGTGTTCCTCATTAGTCCAGTGTACGGAGCCCATCTGAACAAAATAGGCCCCAAGCTGCTGTTCAACGGTGGTATTCTAACCACGGGGACCTGCGCCATTATGTTTGGGTAAGTATCTTCTAAATACGAGTGTGTACAAAAATATATCTGCTATTGTATTCGCACGATCTTAGAACAAGCGCATTTGTTATCATGATATTTCCGTTTATGTCGGTGGATGCAAATGGCAGGGTGTCGAACAGTGTGGCGGTCTAAGGGGGAGGACTTCGTTTAACAGTAGAGGTCCCCGGGCTGAAGATGATAATGATTAGGATCTATTTCCTATGTTAACCGACTTCCAAAATAGTAGGGGTTTTTTTAATGTATGTTTATTTCTCCTTCATTGTGGAGTGGACCGATTGAATTGAGTATACCCTATACTCTCGAGGAGGTCCCATAATAGTTTGAAGTCGGGTGTTTTTTTTAAAGTCAATTATTATATTTCCTATGCACCTGGGTATGTCCTAAAACTGCACTCAGAAGAACCACCGGAGGACGGGCAGCAGCGTCCTCTCAGACAGTATGCGATCCTCAAGCCGCCTGCCAAGCGCGGTGAGGATAGAAATGGGTTCATATTGACCTAACAAAACGTGAACTTACATAAGAATAAATCATTCTTGACATATGAAATAGACATGTAGGTAACTACTTTGATTCTGTTTTTTTTAATCGAAATATATGTATTTTATTTGAATTTTTATGAAAGCGATTTTTTGCCTTAATTTTTATATAAGATGCTCGAGAGGGTACTATGATAATAAATAGGAATGCCTATGAGGTTTTACATAATCTAAAACCCAAGGAAACATGACCGAAGAGTTGGTTAACCATCGAAAATTGTAATGAGGGAAAAGCAAATCAAAACACACCAGCTTGCACCAAGCATGTAGCATCTACATTTTGCCCGAAATCAAAACTTATTATTAATTGTACATACTTGTAACATTTTTAAATGATTTTATATCTATCATTACAACTTCAGATCCTCCAAGCATTACAACCATTCATCGTCGCGTCGTGAACTTGTTTTTAAACTATCAATTTAGCGATGGGGAAAATGAAGCAACTTAACAGTTTTTGGATAAAATAGACCGTGAACTGAAGGTTTCACGTCTTTTACAAAATGGCCCGGATTTAATTTCCGCCAAGCTCTAATCATGTCATGGTCTAATCTTTCGAAACACACTTTCAAGCATACCATAATGATAGTTTTAGTGTAATATCTCGTTTTACGACATGTCTAATTTTCTGTCCATGCTTTTACAATAATTTGACCTACAACTAACAAGTAAGTACTTATGTCATTTTCTTAGTATATTTTTATTTGATATCGCTCTCAAATTTTTTGTATGATCCATTTTAATTTTAGAAACTACACTCTTTACAGGCATTTAAACCACATTTAATATTGATTGTTGTATAGGTTGAAGTGGCAGTGGGCCGTTAACATTTCCCGAAGAACTGATAGAACGACTGTAGAGGAACACGGGCTTTGGAGAGGATACTGCGTTTAGGTAAACGTTGTGTAGGACACCCTGCTGCCAGCCAGCTGGGCTAGGACGCGCACCGCGAGTTTTATTCTCGATTCTTAAAAACAGGACAAAGCTACGACTCTGTATAAGTCTGTCTCGTTTTCGCACAACATAAAGTCACGACAAATATTTCACCTGTAGCCCTATACAGGTGGACCGACGATCTGATTAAAGCGGTGGGTAAAACTGGATGCAGAGTGCAAGCCTATCGAGCTCAGTGGCGTACATTAGGAGAGGCCTACTGCGTCCAGCAATGGACAACAAAATTCTGATGCTGTGATGATGATGACATTATATAGGTCAGACAAAAGCTTACTGATTCATAAAATTTGGGTGACCATCATTTTCAGGCCCTTTTCTTGTAGGGGTTTCCCTACAAGCCACGTACAGGGCTTCATGCCATGCAGCCCTGTGCCAATCTTATCCAGGTTCGGCCTGCAATCTTTAGAATTTGATACACATACCTAATCGTCTTGTCCTCAGATTTCTCGACAAGGTACAGGGTCACATTCCGTTCATAACTCTAAGCTTCCTGATTCGTATCGTGGAGGCGATGGGCAATGCGGCCTTCCTCACTGCCTCCTTCGCGATCATCGCCAAGGAGTTCCCTAATAACATCGCTACCATGTTTGTGAGTATCCTTGGTTACTTCCTTCCTTCTTATCAGTCTCATTTGTCAGGTTTTAGAGCCTTAAAACGGGACATGACCTGAATAATAGACCTGTTTTGTTCCAATAAAAAATTAACTTTAATTAAAGAGACACTGTGGTCGATTCTGGCGGTTTTAATTGACAGTTTTAAACTAACTAAAGTATTGCTGTCCTTAGCTAACATGCCTAGTAAAAAAGTGACAGCAATACTTTAGTTAGTTTAGAACTGTCAACTAAAACCGCCAGAATCGACCATACTATTATCTTATCATTATATAGCTGCATTATGTGTTGTATTACCTATTGTATATTTTCTGATTATTTACATGAAATGTTTATCTTCTTAGACTATCCCTTAGTGTAATTAGTGGCATTTATTTTCAGCTATCCTTTTCTGTCTACTCTAAGTACATAAATTAAGCGTAAAAACTGAGATCTACCAACACCTATAAATTCTGATGAGTACAATATAAAAAGTTTTCTAATCTTATTTTTATAACGGCTTCTTTTTTTTCTATAGTCTATCTCAAGAAAAACGGAAATATTATGTTTACGTTTTTTTAAGATTCACTAGTGATTTGCTAACCTATTCCTTTCAGGCGTGACAAAAGTTTCTTTCCAATCGATTCTCTTCTATTTTTGTCAGGCGTCGCTGGAAACGTTCTTCGGTCTTGGCCTGATCGTGGGGCCGACACTAGGAGGCGCCCTCTATGGCTACGGAGGCTACACTCTACCGTTCGCCGTGCTGGGGTCAGCGCTTTTCTGTGCTGCGCTTATGAGCTGTATGGCTCTGCCTAAGGGCCATGATGATGAGGACGTCAGACCGATAGGACGTAAGTTACAGGGATAATGAGACTCACCGTTAGGCATCACTCACCAGTGATACCCAATAGACTATTTTGTTACTCAAAGATATGGGTGCCACTGCCTCTGCAATGGGCGGGCGTCATCTTTTATCATCAATGGGAAGTCTTGCTCATCGCAATATTTATTACAATCCATGTAAAAAGTTTATATTAACTATGGTCTCAGTATGAAATGGAGAATGATAAATGAAAAAAATTGTGGAAGAGCTTCACCTAACAATGAAATTTATTAGAATAGATAGTGTAGATAAGACATAATTTATAAGTTTTACAACTAACTATGCATGCGTTGGACCTGGGTATGTCCTAAAACTGCATCCAGAACCACCGGAGGACGGGCAGCACCGTCCTCTCAGTTAACAGTGGTAACCATTCTGCGATCTCCAAGCCGCCTGCCAAGCGTGGGGATTATGGCAACACCTCCCTTTAAGGGAGTGGCCTTCGTCCAGCAGTGGACGTCTTCCGGTTGTTGATGTGATGCATGCGTTTGACCACGATCTCACCTGATGGAAGGTGATGATGTGATCGAAGATGAAGCACGCTTGCATAGGTACCTATTCACGTTATTCTTGAACGACCTCGGATTGTACTTGACCGGGAAGATAGACGCTGGTAAAGAGATCCACAATTCTGCTGTTCTCACCAGAAAGAATAAGAATAAGAATAGATGTATTGCCAAAAACACGAGAAACAACACTAAAATAAAACATAACAGAAAACAGAAAGGTACTATGAAAGCGCTTTGTACGTTTATAAGGAAGTTCTACCGTGAGAAGCTGTATTATATTTGAGCGCCTGGTCATATTGTAGTAAAATGGTGAAGGCAGGACAATATAGCCTGTGTTTTGGGTGCCCAAACGCACCAGTTACTTTTTAGAGATGGTCGTAATAAGATTAATCATCTTCATCATCAGCCCGGAGACGTTCACTGCTGAACGAAGGCATCCCCCTTAGACCGCCACACTGTACGACAACCTGCCATTTGCATCCACCGGTTGCCCGCGACTTTTACAATGTCGTCGGTCCACCTAGTGGGAGGCCGCGCCTACGCTGCGTCTTCCGGTTCGCGGTCGCCACTCAAGAACATTTCTTCCCCATCGGTTGTCAGTTCTTCGAGTGATGCCACATCACCATTGCCCATTGCCACTTCAACTTGCAAACCTTGCGAGCTATGTCGGTAACTTTGGTTCTTTGGCGAATATCCTCGTTCCGGATTCTGTCGCCTGAAGTAGTAAGACGTAACGTAATAAGATTAATTACTTATAATTACACTAACAATGGCTAATTTGTTTAACAGCTACAATATTCACCCTGCTCCGGATCCCTGGCGTGCTTCTCGCAGCAATTAGCATCATCTCCACCAGTATGAGCATCGGGTTCCTGCAGGCGACGCTGGAGCCGCATTTCAGACAGGTACCTAATAATTAACAACATAAGCAAAGTATTTTATTGATATGAATAATGCAATCATTCAAATTTAAAAAGAAATAGGTAAACTATAACATTCTGCCGCTCCTGCTTCGTTACCGCTTGTCCGCTTCGCATTTCGCGTTTTGGTTTTCTTCGCTTTAGCCGAAGATCGGGTGAGTGGAGTGCCTTGGCAGTGGCCTATTTCCAGCTGCGGACTATGGTAGGCCGATTATGATGATAGAAAATATCAAAGTTAGTGAAACCGCTGAGCCATAACTACCTTATGAAACACTTCAGCTCCTGGTTACAGCTTGTAGCAAACTGCATCGCTGCTCAAAAGGACAAGCATTCAATTTAAATCTATATCGTTTTAAAGTAGGAAAGTTACTAACTTTGAAAGTTCAGTATATTTTTAGTAAGTAGGGTATATGTATTGATTTCGTACGTACATGTAAAATAAATCACCCACTCAGCCGAATCGTCGGCTTTCTTATTCCATCCCCTGCCAGCTGTCCTATCGAATATCGTCACTCCATCTAGTCTCAGGGCAATCTACTGTAGCTTTGTCGACTCCTGATCTCCACTCACGCCTATCCAGCAGCAGGGGTTATTTGCCTATTGAATGGGAATTGTCATTTTCTAATAATTTTCCCATTATTTGACAAGTGCTCAGCGAAAGCATTTATATTAACATTAACTCTATGTCATCTTTTCACCCAGTTCCAATTCTCGCCCATGGTGTTGGGACTAATGTTTGTGATCAATGGCGGCATCTACGCGGTGTCTGCGCCTGTGTGGGGATGGGTGTGCGATCGCCCCGGGGTCAAGCCTAAATACGTCACTGTCATCGGCTGCATGTTCGTCGCCGGAGCCTTTCTGCTCATTGGACCTGCGCCTTTCCTCGATATGCCTACGTGAGTTTGAATAGTAATACTTGCATTACAACCCGCCAGTCTATAAACGAATTCTTCGAAACATACCAGTAACAAGTACCTACTTAAAAAAACTTCTATTTAATTACCTGGATGACATCTTTTTTCCAGTGATCAAACTACAGAATCTCTGAAGTACGTACCAAACAAAAAAAAATATCATCAAAATCAATTCATTAATTGGCGGAGTAATCGCGTTACAAACAAACAGAAACAAGAACACGCAGTCGAATTGAGAACCTCCTTTTTAAAGTCGGTTGAAAAGTGGTATTACATCCCTTGGTGTAGAAAATACTAGTAATGCTGAAAATAAAATTGCGGCTTTGTACGATTGTTTGAGCGTAAAAAAACCATATAAATTATTGTTTTTATTGAATGGAAACTTTTTTTCAGGGTGTTATGGGTCTCCATACTGGGTTTGGCGCTCCATGGATTGGGTTTAGGAAGCCAGCTCGTTGCTTCCTTTTCGGATGCCCTTGGCACGGCGATGTAAGTGAATCACGATCCTACATATAGAACCCCACATATGCATTTAAATCATATATCTTAACCGAGTCACATTCACATACATTTCCTCTTATTACTCTTCAAAACTACTGACATTTCCTAGTACATATTTAAATTGGTCTACTTTTTTGTTAGTACTACGGCATGCTGCAAAAGAACGCATTTTAGGTGTTTTATTGATTCTACTACGACGGACAATCCGTGGACATACCTAATTCTAGAATATTGGTACTTCATATTACAACTTAAAATTTGATTATGTCCAGTGCAATGATATCCTAGAACTTGTCCCTCATTTATTGTTTGATGGATTCCTACTATTTTTATTAAATCTAGAAAATATCTTTGCAGCTCTAGCGGTCTTCCCAACTCTATAGAAACGTATGGTCTAGTGTCCGGGATGTGGACCTCCACGTTTGCTCTCGGTGCATTCATTGGCCCGACATTGTCAGGTCTGCTGTTCGATTCCATCGGGTTCAGGAACTCTACGTTGTTCGTATTCTTGCTACACATTATTGTGGTAAGTTTTTTTCCTATGAATTGAGGCTTTGACTGCCGTCTCGTCAAGATGTTATCTACGATGTAGCACACTTGCATAGAAGAAACCAATTCCCTCGCAACTTCAACTCGAGAAGTTTTTCAATGTTCAGAAGCTCCATGCATAAGGGCTTCTCGCTCCCTTCACTACTGCAAACAACGAAGGCGCAATTCTTAAAATGCTGATTCTTATTTATTATACTTATAATCAGACAAATTGTTTCAGGCGTTATGTATGACAAAACAATTATTGTTATCTTTTTTTTGTAACAAATTAAAATTCAAATTCATTTATTTTCTTAACAATTTTTAAAATTCCCATCATTGCTGTGGTCCCACACTAGGCACAAAGCTCGTATTGTGCAGGAAATCCGAGAAAACAAGTTAATAGAAATAAATCCTGTCCGGAGGAATCCTGTTTTTATCTATTTCCTTCCTTTCTTCAAACATGATTTGAATGTGGTGACGAATAAAAATATAAACATTAAGATATAACGATATAAGTATATTAAGATATACAGAGTAATGGGATGAGCTTACAATAAGTCGCTTTTGTCTCGTCAAGCGTAACACTTGTCCATAACGGTGCATCCCCGTCCGGTTTTATTTTAATAACCCCTTACTTGTGTGATAAAGTTGCCTTTGATGATAATTTAAAGCTGCTTCTCTCTATAAGTACTTAGTTTCCATTTCCAGATCTCCCTATATCTTCAGCCAGCGTTTCGACTTATGTACAATAATCTAAGATTTACGTTTCTACGCTAACTAATTCAATTTCGCTTCATTTATAGGGTATTGTAGTGGTAATATTCTTGTGGACGCTAGACGGCGCGTACAAGATGGATGTGTCAGTATCCGCTGGAGACTTGCTGCAGATCGACGGCACCTTAGATGAGAGCGTCCTCATCGGAGACAAGTTCCCGCCGCCACCGGTGCCAAAAAGGTATGAATGACATTAACTAGGTGGTGAATCCAGTTTGCTTTTACCTTTGCTTTGATCATCTTATGTACCACGGTAGTATCACTATTAGATATGTCACCAACAAGTTCAGAATATAGTATTCAAATATCGCAGTGTTCCAGTTTGATGGGTAGTAACTAACGAAATAACAGTAGGCACTAATGAGACTCAACATTGAATATCTCAACTTTGAGACATCCAATATTGAGCGTCAATGTGGTGATACTCTGGATTTTATTTTGATAGCTTACTGAACGTTCTGGGTGCAAAAGGCATGCGTATCTGGTACCAGTGGTGGAAGAGCGTTTGCGTCAATTTTTTTTTGTTACACGTACGAAGCTCTCATTTCCTCTACAGTTCTTATAAATTTGTTACTTTCAGCCGACGTTACGGAATCAGCGTGGAGCAGTCTCGTCCTCCAGCCATGAACAGCCTGATCGCATGCTCCAGCTTCAAGAACCGGCGGAGTCCGTGGAGCCAGCGCACGCCCAAATACCGGCCCAGCTATGGCAGCCTCGACCATAGATTTAAAGGCGGACACAGGCCGGCTTAATTGTAGCATCATTTTGTAATAAAGCCTTATTTTACGAAACATATTTTTTTAGTTATCTAAAACAAAATACATTCAAACTAACTACTTAATCTCCCAAAAGCGTTGGGCAAAGATAATATCATTGGCGTTGGGTCAAATAAATGCCAGCATTTTAACATTTAAGATTAAAAAAAAATGCATTTTTTTTTATCGTGTCTTATTCCACTTTTTATGACAGCCTCAGTACAGCTGCAATTAGTCAATAATTCTAATAACAATACAGGTGCTCCGAGTTAGTCTATTTATGTCTTACTTTCAGCCAAAAAAACTGCATATATCGAGATAATGTCCCACTTCGATACTTCGATATAGGGGCGAAAAGTTCTGCACTGACATCTCGTTTTGGATGTATATATAATTCGCACAATGAGGAATGAGGCCTCTTGAAATTAATAAGGTCTAAATAAATTATGAATGAGACCTGGGTATGTCCTCAAACTGCATCCAGAACCACCGGAGGGGGGCAGCAGCATCCTCTTAGCTGATGGTGGTAACACTGCGCGATCCCCAAGCCGCCTGCCAAGCGTGGGGATTATGGCAACCCTCCCTATTAAGGGAAAGGCCTTTGTCCAGTAGTGGACGTCTTCTGGCTGATAATGGGAATCAATTATATTTGCCATACGCTGCCTACTGGTTTAGTGGTTTTGAGCATTTCTGTCTGTCTGGATACAATCCTTTTGTTTTTTTTTCTGTAGTAGGCTAAGTAGTCTTTGTAGTTTGTTGTAGTTAATAAAGGCTCCTGCCAGTAAAAAAATATATAGTATTTTCCATAGTGATTTTGTAAGTTACAAGAGGTCGTTGTCAACCTTAGAACTAAATGGATAAAAGTATGTTATTAAGTATTGTAGCGCTCGTGGCGTAGCTTGTCTAGGGGATTCTAAACGATCACCGATGTTAAGCAACGGACGGTCCGGTCAGTCTTCGGATGGGTGGCCGTGAGTGGCATTTATTTCTGAGCGCTACCGTGGGTCGGATGACACGTTAAATTGTTGGTCCCGGTTGTTTGTTCTAGTTTCTATAACAACAACCGTCAACCATGTCAGAGGCCTTCGGGCGGCAAATTAACTCTGACACTAGGGCTGGCCACTCAGCCTATACGAACTTACTTACTTAATGGATAAAAAAGTTAAAATAGTTCTATGACGTCACAGTTAGAACGAATGGGAGCTAACGTTGTCGAATCATACATTATTGATAGACACCGTCGTCGGTGACGATAGCTGAAAAATAAAGTAAAACAAAATTATTTTTAATCCTAACCTAACGCCTGTGATTTAAATAGTGCTACGGATCTCGCGTGCTTCTTGCAACTTGCAACGAAGAAATATTGACAGGCACCATAAAAGAAGTATATTCATTCTTCTAAAACGAGTCAGTTTTAGAAGAAAGAATATACTGAAACACGTATAAAATTCAATACATTAAATACTAATCCAACTGTTGTATATTGTATCTCTAGTATATAGGCATGATGCCTACAAATTTTTAATTACCTCATAAAAAAGCTGATCATCAATAGAGCCTATCAACGAAAACAAAATTTAAAATCATTCAACAATAAATAAGTTCTAAGTATTTTAATTTCAAGCTAGACAGAGAGCGCGCTATACTGAGCTATGACGTCAAGCCTCAGGCGCGGCATACAAATGCTATACTAACACGTGCTTTGCGAGAAAGGGATAGAGCATCCCCTCTCTATCCCCACCTAAAACTTTAAACGCTCATATCTCAGAGATTTATCAGCCAATACAAGTTTTTTTTCAGTATGTGTAATGTATTTAGTTATATTCATTACTAAGCCTGTTATTTGTCATAAATTAAACATTAGGCCACACGCCTATTTCCGCTGTACTATCGTATCGAGTACTAATAGGGAAACTCTAGTGTATTTCTACTGTCCCGCCGTATCGAGTACTAAAAAGGGGAAAAACCTCGAAATAATAAAGAAAATAGGGAAAAAAGGAGGGGGTAGAGGAGGATAATTTTAATAGGGTTTAAAATGAACTTCCGCAAAGTAAAGCCTGATTCAATCACATAAATTCAGTACCTACTAGCCAATTGTAGCAGCAAATACTTAAACGTTTTAAAATAATATGTCCTTGAAGTTATTTCTGCTCTGGATCAGTAGTACTACTGGATAGTACAACTGGTAGTACAAATGATACAACTTTTTTATCTCTAGTACTACCAGTAGAACTTTCGGCTAACACTTATTCTGATAGCAAGCCACTTGACAAAACTCGAGAGACTCGACACTGTTAGACATTACCATATAATAAATATTCAATAAACTTCTATTAAATCGAGATAAAATTCCTCAGCATGCACAATTGCATATTAACAATTTCACGCGTTTCTGCGCTCGGTGCGGTTGCGCAACCCGCTGCGTTTTCACTGCCGCTGCGCTGTGACGCAAGTTTTTGCGATCGGACTTCATTCCAAAACAATCTGCAGATGTTTTTCCTTAAAGAGTCAAAGAAAGTGAAACTCGCCATTAATTAACACTTTGTGTGAGAACGTGTACTTCAAACAACTTCATAAAAAAACGTATTTATCACTATCACCATTTTGTAGCTAAGATCGCTCAGTGGTTAACGCATTTGATGGGCAAGTGTGGGTTCAAGCCCTAACAATGAGCTTGAGTAGCTACATAGTGATGGAAAATATTGAAAGGAAACCATAGCTTCGTGGTCCCGTGGTGGCTTCATAGCCCTTTCTATCGATCAATAGGTATTTATAATGTTATATAACGTGCAGCTATATAGTTTTGCATGTTTTTCTATTGTTTTGTTATACTTAAATTTACTTGTGTTTTTTTGTCATTATATTACTTACTTGCCTAATTTCCTTCTAACTTCAAAAAGGAAGAGCCTGGAGCCCACGACACAGGTCGCCCTAGTGTGGGATCCAGTGCACACCGACAGAAAATCTATTGTTTTTCCATATATATCTGTTACTGCTAAGATGTTTCTATTTAGTGCTTAAGTTTTTTATAAAATAAATTTATCTTATCTTATCTTATCTTAAAATACCTCTAGATCTAGAACTTGACTGCCTTACTAGCCTTCGGGCCGAAAACATATCGACTAAGGTGTGTACCAGCAGCATTCCTTGAGAGCCAGTTTCTATTCCAGCGACAGTACCGTATTTTCAAACATCTATCTAGCCTGTGGTTGACTGGCTGAAATAAATTAAATGAAATTAATAATGTAAAAATGTATATTCATTTGATCTATTAATTAATAAAGAACGCTATATAAAAGTATGGAACGCTTTCAACAAGCGTTCAATTGTCTGGTTCTAACCACAATAGGTACTAATTCACTTAGCTGTAATACATTTTTAGATAACGATGTATTGTATGACACGAAATAAACACATGAAACTAACTAACCATTATGGTTACTAGGAACTACAAGCTACGTTGTCTAATTAATTGCCGTCTATCGACGCTACCTGCCACCGACCGAAGTATATTTTAACTCTTTGGCACCTAGGACAGTAAGTAGTATATCTATTATATCTATTCTGTAACTAAGTTTGTTAGTGAGTTGTTCGAAAGCAAGGACGTTGTTCGGTTAGTAATCTAGACCGTTGAAGCAATTTCTATACTCAGGTGATAAATTAGATCTCAACTCCTTGAACTCTTCTCATATAGAGCTTTTATTCAAACAATTATATTCAGCTTTGCTTAGTTTGGGGCTAGATGGCGCTGTGTGAAAAATGTCCACCGATATATATATATTTAATAGCAATAATAATATCTATACTAGTCAAATACCGGCTGTTAGTTTGAACACCGTTATCCTTCTAGGATATCATTGTACTCATCATTATGAGTAACTTTTACTATAGGGCCAACCGTGAAATAACGAAAAGAAATCAGTTGGTCCATACATTTTTTTTATTGAACTTGAAAAAATGTATGGAGTAACAGGTTTTTTTGTCAGGGTTGGCCCCATAGTAATAGTTTTTTTATAATGATGAGTACAATGAAATCCTAGAAGGATAACGGTGTTCAAACTAACAGCCGGTATGTTCTTGTTGTGTATGTAAGTTATAGTATTATATTTGCATATTGAATTAAATGCACTATTATATAACATTATCTTCTATATTATGCTGAGTTCTTAATCAAAGTACAAAATAAATCCATAGGTTTTTACGGGTTCTTTACGTGTATACAAGAGAATCAGCAGTACCTATTACTATTATTAATTCTGTGGCAAAAGTCGAATTATTGTTTTATTTATACGGGGTCAGATACTCTGAAGTGTAATGTTAGCGTATAAATAATATTTAGGTAAGCATATTCATATTTTCACCCAGATTTCGTATCGAATTGTGATCAGCGTTCTGAATTAGGAATTAATATCATATACACTACAGAACTAATACCATACACGACTGCCCAAGCATTTTTCATTCAGGTTACATTAGTAAACCTATGTATGTGTTTTTTTTAATTCCACCATAACTTCTAAATGCATTAACAAATTTGGATGTATGGCGAATCATTAGAATCATCATCATTCCGAATGACACTGGCTATATTTTTATCAAACAGGGCAGTATCGTGTTTTTTTTTTGTTTCAGTTTCATTTCTTTATTGTAAGTATATAAATAGTTTATAGTTATGTGTATATTAAGTATTTATTTTAAGTTTTGTATATAATACAGAATAAGGTAACTGATATCATTACTTAGGTAGCATATAATTTTATTTTAGTTTGCTAACTAATCACACGCTTAACTTTGGGAACAAGTGCTAACTACTCATTGTTAAAATGGAAAGTATTTTGAAAATAAAGTAGGTAAATTAACACAGACTAAACGAGAACATAACTTCGAATAACAACCAGGAAATCATGACATCGCCTGAGGCAAACCAGTTGTCATTTCAATGATTCATAACATTCACTATAAATTCTAAGTTATTGGTTGTAGTCGCGTATCTAATAAAGGAATTTTAATTAAATAATTCCAGCGTCATTATCGAAATTTATAAATAATGTGTTTGAAGCGTTATTAATACCAAACTGAATAAGTAATGCCAAAGGGCCTCCCTTCAGGTAACTTGTACTGCTTGTAGGACATATCATGTGACTATGTGGTCGATTCTGGCGGTTTTAGTTGACAGTTCTAAACTAACTAAAGTATTGCTGTCACTTTTTTACTAGGCATGTTAGCTAAGAACAGCAATTCTTTAGTTAGTTTAGAACTGTCAACTAAAACCGCCAGAATCGACCACATTATCTACCATATTTATGGATTTAAATGCGAATACGCGCGAATCGTATATTTTTTTAGCTCTTTTTTTAATGCAGCCGGATATTCCGTTCCATTATTAATTCAAGTCTGTTGAAGCGTTCCAGTGAGAAGGTTAAGCATTCTGTTCTATTAATTTATTTCTATTCTCTATGTGTGCATTCACAGATATTCCTGGGTTTATAATAAAGGCTTTCCGTCATCTGAAAAATGAAAAAGTAGGTGTTTTGTTTATTCTATAAAAATATATATACTGTGACAGTATGTTAGGTTAGGTTTATTTTGTATCTAACAGCGTAAACCTATTTTAGTTAAAAAGTGTTTCGTCTCCTTTTTTTAAACTCAATTTGTAATTCTAAAGAAATTGACAAAACACTTTTTAAATAAAAGAGGTTTTAAGCATAAGACGGTTTGCGTGCATTGAACCAGCATTCGATATCCCACTGTAACGTCGCCAAAAAGAATGGCAGAACGGATCGTACAAACTTGGCTTCCAAATTTTCAGTCAAACTTAGTTTTTTTTTTGTGGATTGTATTTTCAAGGTGACGGAACGTTCAATAATAGAACTGAGGTGTATGTACAACAAGTAAAAGGTTAAAAATCTCTGCTCGCTGTAGATATGCCTGTAAATAGCCACGAAACCACGACGTAAGCTCAATGGTTTCAAGCTTATCGGAGAAGTTTCGGACCGTCAATGAGTCTTAACGACTCTCTTTTACAGGGAATCTAGTTGTTTTTGGTTTACACCAAGACATACTTAATAGACTTCTCCCAAAACATGCCACTCAATATTTTAGCGCCCAGTGTACTTTTTTTTTCATACGGTCAAACACAATTCTGCCCCGCACTGCACTGCACTCGTCACCATGAGATATCAGATGTTAAATCTCTTCATACCCAGTAATTTATCTGGTAACATTGCTCTTCACACTGGAACAGTAATGCTTGCACACTACTTACTGCTTGGCGGTTAAATAACTGGCAAAGGCGTGGTACTCTGCAGTAGAGGCCTAGTCACTGTATATGTATAAACATATAGGCCTCATAATTTAACCCTGTATCTCGAGCTACACGATTTACCGATTCTTGGACTTTAGACCAAAAGTGTATGACAGTTACACCGTATGCACCATTGACTTGCACGCAGATTGCTTGCAACGAATTAGTTTTGTTTGCTCCATTAATGGTGCAAATGTAACACTAGTGTTTGCACCTCGTACCGTATGCACCACTGACTTGCACCATTTATAGTATAAAAGAATATTAGGTAGGTACCGATATTCATTAGAATCTGTCTGATCGGAATAGAATAGAGAGACTATAGAGGGGAATAGAATAGACTAGAATCGGACTGTCGATGATAATGCAAAGTCAACTTCACAAGGGCAAGCGGGGCAGTCATTTGCACGCACCTCACTTGAACCCCACTTTCCATTGTCAGGAGTACGAAACGTTATTACTCTCAATAAATCACTATTTAAATAAGTAATAAATAAAATATGTTTCAAAAGACGAGAAGTTTCACAAAATATTAAAAAATAATACGTTTTAATGCAAAAATTGTATGTTTTGCAATTACCTTAACTTCTTACGCACTTATCCAAAAATCACAAAATAAGTCAGCAATTCTAATCAATAAAATTATTATAACACTAGCTGACCCGTCCCGGCTTCGCACGGGGTAAATACCTAATTCAAAAAAAGGGGGTTATCAATTCGACACGTATGTATGTAATATTAGCTATGCCCCGCGGTTCCACCCGCGTGATGAAGAAAAACTGCGAAAATTATAAATAAAAAAATTGCCTGTAATGTTGTTGTCACTATACCTTTAAAATCCAAGTACTTCCCATACAAAGTTTCATGCCGCGTTTCAGCCCTGACAAAAATATTTTAAAAAAAATAGTTTTGATTGGACTATACTAAGTATCAGTATTCATCATTATAACCTCAAAAATAAAGACCTTGCTTTATAAAGTTTAATCACCCGCTTGACCCCTTAAATCATCCCTGTCAAAAAATATTACAACTAAATTACCAATTTTCATCAATATAACTTCATAAACAAAGAACTTCCATAGAAAGTATCATCCCCCAATTTACCCCCTTAATTCAACCCTGTCGCAAAATCCTTAACTGACGTTTCCTACCTATAAACTATCCACCTGCCAAATTTCAGCTTCAGGGATCAAGTAGTTTTCGAGATTTTGTGTTTAGTCAGTGTTGTGGCGGTCTAAGGGCGAGGCCTTCGATCAACAGTGGACGTCTCCGGGCTGATGAAGATAACATGCTAATTATTATACTAAAAATAAGTCTAAGCTATACATTATAAATAATACATCCGCAGAAATGAGTTAGCACAAAAGTATACATTCTTATACGCAGAAACTGCCCTATCTTTATCGTTTACTATAAATGTTAAAGGTGCATGAGCTTGTTTATCATCATCATAATAATAACAGGTAGCTTACTAAATACTTGCTATTGTTTTAGAATGATCATCAGCTCTTCATTAATATTAATGTGATCATCCGAATCATAAGGTTTAGTGGACCGGTTTAACGAACCAAAGAGGCTCAGATCACCTTGACACCGTCCAAATGTCAATTCGAAAATAGGAATAAGACAAACTTGTTTCTCCTTGACAAATATGGTACAGTTTCATCAAAAGCTTGTCGTTAGGTCTTTTGAATTACATTAACTAAATGCGTGGCATAGAATTAGTGAAGATTTACTTAGCCTATATTTAAAGGTCGAGGTCGTAATTTTTATATTTTCCATAATTATTCATATTTCGCCACATTTTGTAATCGATTCAAAACGTCATAAAATATTGCGTAGGTATTCAGCTCTAAATGTTTGTTACCTCTGAATACCTGCATCTTTTTTCACAAAACGTCAGTTGGTTTGGGTACAGTGACGTCACACCTTTTCAAGGCCTCGAATTCTTCGTTGATTTAAGACAAGTAAACTTTGATGGAAGGAAACTGATCAAAATCAATAAGCAACGACGAAATAAGGATCAAATCAATAACACAATTAGCGTCTTGTTGGAAAATTAGCGCCGAAGCGTATTTGTTTAGTCATTCGTGAACCGAAAAGATATGATTTTAAAAACAAAACGATAAACGATTCAAGTTATAATCACCCAGCACACACAGAGAGATTTTGACTAAAGACTTAGGACATTTCCCATATGCAGATGGCCTAGTGGTACAAATTTCTCTTACGGGAGGTGAGGAGGTGTATGAACGAGGCCTAAATATCACAAGCCTTTAGCCAACCTTTTCATATAAAACAAAAGAACATAAACACCGATGTTCTTGTGAGTGGCATGACAACAGAACCGGTTGACTCTAGGATAATAGTAGTTGTTTATAACATTACTTTTGAGTTTTGGCGGGAACACGGAAAAATCATGTCGTTGCATTCTATTATTCTCTTAAACTTGTGTTTTTCGCGATTTAATGATTAAAAATGGTGGTATTTTATTAATTGAGTGTTGAATTACATACAAGAGCGTGGGCAAGTGATATAATGTGGTGAAACATGCCTTTTCGTCTTGTTTTCAAAACTCCGTAGAAGCTCATAGTAAAGTCACCACAACTTTATTAGGGCATGACTTGGACTCTAACTGCGATTTCATGACATATTTGACTTGATTTTAATATAAAAACTTGAAAATTCATAAACTTGACACTGGCAGAATGCACAACGTGCGCTGCCAAAAAAGGAGAAAAAAATACTTTTACAGTCTTACCTCTGAACACAGATAATAAGTTTGAAAAAATTGCGAAGATAAATAGGACCGAGGACACCAACATACTGGTTTAGGTACATTAAATAGGTACAGTAGATACGTAGGTAGGTATAATAGGTACCTACGGTAGGTTTTGAAGGGCAATGTTACCAGAGAAATTACTGGGTAAGAAGAGATTTAACATCTAATATTTCAGGGCTCAGAATAAATAATAGTATGCTCAGAGTGACCAGAACAGTGCAGTGCGGCGCAGGATTGTGTTCGCAAGTTCACAATACTAGCACTGCTACTGTTAGTGGCAGGCGTGACGCTTACCACCAGGCGAACGTCTTGCTCGTCTCGTCATTTAAATGTATACAAAAAACATAAAACAACTGAATAGAAATACTTAATAATAATAATATAATAATTCATTTGTTTCGGATATTAAAAATCCATAGTTAAAATTCAAAAAATTGCTAGAAATAAAAAATATCAAATATCACAAAATAAAATAAAATTTACATTAAAATTAAATCAAACATATAAATAAACTACTATGTAATCTAAGTATTGTATTGGTTGACAGGCTTTAATAACCACAGCACACATATTCGTTTCATAGGAACAAAAAGTACGAGACAAAACGAAGAATACACACGAGACTAAAAGAATATTTTATTAGCTTCAGCTTGCACCTTTCAGGCCTAAAACTTTCAGGTGTCACTACGTGACCCATAGAGTAGGTAAGTAAATACTACGTAAGCGACCCATGAAAACCAAAGACAAAATACTCTAGACAAAATGAGTCTGACACTATTTCACATGTATTATGCCTCGTTCAGGTCTAAGTATAAAAACGATTTCCTTACTCAAGGGTCGGATTTCCTTCAATTAAGTATTTACAAGACTACTACAATTAAAAAGTTGATGAACCAAAGTTAATGACCGTGAAGTTCAAAGCATTGCACTACAGAACAGATGAGTCAATGCACAGTCATGGGGGCTTAAAGGCCTCAATCAGAAGCGGTTTTCGTGAGAAAACAACATTATTATGACCTGATGATATTAGTGCCTGATTCCATTGTTAACTGTTTTAAAGAGGAATTAAATAAAGGTTTTTTAAATATGTATACCGCTAGACAAGATTATCACGATTTACTGTCCTGACTACTTAACTGAGAACTTCTTGTATGTTTAAATGTCAGTTCTTTCCTTTGATTATATACCCAGCCTCAGAGCTAGATCCTCCAAGATTCTTTGCTAAAAGTTTTATTACTTTAGTAGAGGTCCCCCGCGACTTCGTCCGCGTACAGAAAAATACTCTTCACCACTTCACCACTTTAAACCATCCCGAGTTTAAATAAAAGAATAAATTTTTAAAAATGTAACAAAATAACTTTAAAAAAACTTTCCATACAAAGTTTCACCAGCCCTATTACCCAATAATTAATAATTATTAGTAACCCAATCAATCTAAATACATGACTAAAAGTTCAAAAACAAAAGAACTTTCATACAAAAGTTTCCCCCCTTTTTATCCCCTTAGCGGTGGAAAAATCCATTCTTAGTGTACTAAATATCTCTACGAATCAAGACAAATACACCCCCAGCGGTTTATGGTGTGCGTTGTCTGTAAGTCAATGAATCAGTCGTTGAGTCAGGGCAGAGATTCATAAAGTATTATATTTACATATACCTATATAAACCATACTAATTAGGATCATCATCGAATTAAACTTCAACTAATGTAACCCAAAACTATAAATATAAACTAAAATCTTCAGATAACGAAAACACGCAAACACCTTTCGAAGCTTCGAAGTAGGTAAACCGAAGCACCAACCTCTCCCAGCTCTCACGAAACATTCGCCCGAGGCAATCACTACAAAAACACCTCATCAACTTGAAAATGATAAATTGAATAAATATTACTTACAAATTGCACATAATTTGTACTTACTCGTACCTACTTGTTGACCAGTTTGCGTTTTACAAGCTTAAGGTCTTTGGGAATCAGATAAAAAGTACCTATATAATGACAGGAAGGTTATTTCCCCACCCTTTGAATGATATCATACATTTAGTGGAAAACACCTAATAGTAGGTATAAAGAAGGATACGAAACAAAGTTTGAATGGCAAATGCACCTACTAACCTTCACAATATTAAGAAAATACTTTTAATAAACATAATCCATTTGTTTACAGTTTACACTATACCTTGCCTTTATTCTGGGTGAAAAAATGAAGTAAAAACAAAACAAAAGTTAACCTTATCCTTGTGAAAAGCAGCAACAAGTATTTGGGCATGACGTCAGCCACCACGCGGGCGATGACACCCCGATCTTCGTAACCCTGAACGAGTTCTTAGAAGCATCTAAGCTAATCTCCAATCCCAACCCCAATCAATAAACAGTTTCAAACTCTGTCACAGTAAGAATTTTGGAATTTTTCTTAAAAACGCTAGAGAGATGCGGCATATTTATTTCTTCACGGTACTATCTGCAGTTGAACCATGACGCGATCACATTGAGTCTAACGTGACTCACGAGCTTTAAGCTGAGATGCTACAATGGGATTTTGCAATCAGCTGATTGATCAGACAATCTGATTCGTTATTTGGAAAAGTTCTGACGTAAATTTTGTTTGACTTACTTGTAATAATATTCATCTATCGTATTACTTTTTTTTTTAACAGGCATAAGCCTTTATTAACTACAACAATCTACAATGACTACTTAGCCTACTACACAACAAAAAACAAAAGGATTGTATCCAGACCGATGAAAGTCTAGAGACAATCCAAATGCTCAAACCCACTACCAGTCGGCAGCGTACCCAGCATGCTGGCGGCATTGCCACGCTGGATGGCAATGCTTATGCGTTGAGCCAAATAAACGCCAGCATTTTGATCACGCGTCGCGTCGACCAGGCGCTCGGATATGTTTTTGAAAAGATGATGAGCTCCCGGTCCCCACGGACCCAATGTCTCAACACCAAACGGCTCAAATATGTAACCTCTGCCGAGGTTAGCATATTTGCGCCGCTACTATTATTATTTTCGTATTACTTATATAATTATCATGTAGATATTATGATTTATTATTATTATAATCTCTTTATTTAATTTTATTCACGGGTCTAGCCCGAACCTTTGAGAGGCATTGGTGGGGCCGAAACCAACACCAAGAGGCCCTGTTGAGTACAAAATACAATTACTATAGAATGTGTATAAAATGGAATGTAAAACTATTGTACAGTATAGGATAAAAAACAAAAAACAGGGCTATTGAGGTGAACAATTTGTGGGTAGTTGTACTGATCTATGGGATGAGAAACGGCACCTGCCTTATCCTGTCTCATCTCAAAATATATTTAGGCAGGTGATGACTTGCCACCCACTAAATGGGCCCCCCATAGAGGCTGCCGCATCTTGGCACCGGAGGGGCAACATTGGCGTGGGTGGCTTAGGGTGTCGAGAGGTGTGCTGCACTTTCACTAAGAGCTACTCGCGGCGTTATGCCCTTTAACACTTCCACCCTGGAGCTTAGGTTCTTAGCTCTTGCGGTTTCCACCCCCAGACGGCCGGTTAAGGCAAGCCAGGGGTCAGGGTCTCTGGGGTTTTAGACCCATGGAATCGGGGTACTATTATTATTATTATTATTAAATTAAGCATTAAAAAACGCGAAATTTAATCTTGTCTTTATCTCTCTTAATATATATGCTGGTTGTAACTTTTTTACGATGTATAATAATATAACACTGATAAGTTTTATTCTAAAATGTATTTATTAACTAGATTTACTAGATTATGCTGATGTGCCTATATCACACAGTGTTAAAACTTTGTATTTATCTTTTAAATTAAAAAAAAATGTTCCTTAAAATAATATACAACTATAGGACGCATATAATATGTGCTTTATATCCAGGGATTAAAAAATGTAAAGCCAACTATTTAACAATAAATTGGCTATGTACGAGTTGTACCGAGGCTACCGTACCACTACACGAAATATAGAGTTTACCGAATAATAAGTGAAATTTGAGTAAAAGTAATGATACTACTTTACTAGGTCAGTTGTAGACATCAATCTAGAAAAATAAAAATTATAACGTTCAAGTAACATAGTAAACATCAACTCTGACACTACTGGCTGGCCTCTCAGCCTATACGAGCTTACTTAGTTAACATCAGATTGAAAGCCACACACTTGGGGCCAAAGGAGCGGGGTTTTGAGAACTTAGCAGGTAACAATGATTCAGCTACTACAACACGAGATAAGGCAAGGTTAACGTGCTACAGTTGTCGCAAATATTTGTAACATTTAATGTTTGCAGAGAACTGCGACAGTTAGTTCAAATACAACATTCCACGACTAGTCAACTTATGAAGCTGTAGCTCCTAGTTATCTCGTACAAGACTTACTCATACACACAAAAAAAAAGTGTCCGTCCTTTTATTGAGGTGCTATATAATGCATCGAAGCCTTGAAATTTGGGATACGATACATAAAATATACAATAAAACCAATACGGGAAAAATATTAAAAATAATAATATCCCCCTTAAAGCTAATATAATAAGCCCCCTAATAATCTTCCTTAATGCAAACTAAAAAATAAAAAAATTTACACCATAGCATGTAAAACTGATTGAGATTTCTTTTAAAAAGATTGGGACCAAGACAAACGTTGAAAAAAATCTCAATTTTTTTTTAAAGATAAATAAGGAACTTTGTACTCTCTCAGCTAACTCAGCCTATTATGAATGTAATTATTTATTCTAAAATACTTACGGAACCTTACCACAAGCGTGTTAGAAGACGCACTAAGGCAGTTTTTACTTTTTTTACGGTGTGTTTTTGTGTGCTTTGTTGTGTGTGTTTTATTTTTGTATACCCTTAGTAAGGCCCATCAAATTTAGGTTTCATTTTTAACAAGTACAAAAGCTCTCCAGTTTCCTAAATACGACTGAGCCACACACTCTACAATAACTCCAACCTGCAATGAGTCATCCAACGGATTCCGAGGCTCGATTGTCGACCGTTGGCCTGTGAGATGTATGGTGTTTTTTACCATTGTTGTTCTTCGAGACTGTTCGCACGGGTATAACCGTTGAAAGATTTGATATCATCTTCACGTAGAGATTGTGCAAAACCCCGTAGATTTAAGAAAATTTCAAGAAGTAAGTTATACTTTGCAAAAAAAATTGGAAAGTCTGTGAGTCTGATTTTAATTCATTCCAATTGGATGTAAAGGTAAACTTTTGAAGATTTTCTATGTGTTTGTAGTCTTTATAGGTTATTAGGTCCTATATTTAATTATTTATACACATATTATTTTACAACACAATTATTTATATTTATATTCTAGGAATAAAAACATATGATAATTTTATTATTAACTAGCTTCTGGCCGCTACTTTGTCTGTGACTTCAGAATTGGGTCCAGAGAGAAATGAAAAATGTATGAATACGTTACCATTTATCGGGGTAAAAAAGGGCGGATCCATGGGGGAAGTCATGGGGGTCGCGATCCCTGGCAATCAATGTAACTGAATGATGGTACGTATTTTTGCACCTAAATGTGATTTAATCAATCTTACGCTGTATAGAGATGCACTAATACCATTCTCATGAAATCACTACAATCTATCCATTCACAAAGGCAGGTAGACAACGCGGGCGTTGGATACATTCCGTTATTGTAGTCTTATGAATATTACTAGAGATAATGGTGTCGATTCTGTTGCACCACTCACTAAACTCAACTTAATTTGACAGGACGAAACTTGTTGACATCCTTTTCTAACATATTGAAATGAAATGAGACGCGTATAATTGTAGTCCTGTCAGATTAGTTTAGTTTAGTGAGCGGTGCAACAGAATCGACACCATTATACATCAAATGCCTACTAAGTTAGGTATTTGTAATTACGTGCCCTACTGTTATTCACATAGTGAATTACTTAGTATCGTAGTTGACTAAATAGCTCAATATATGCCTCAGTTGTAGAGAATGTCTCATTCATCAAGCTTTGGATTAACTTTACTACATCCTTTGTTAATCTATAAATTTATAACTGTACATGTACAATGTACATGCCATAATAGTTTCGGCGGCCACAATAAAAAAATTCCACTTCTTGAAATGACCACTTCTCGAAATGACCACTTTTTAATTTCCGGATAAAAAGGTAAGTTGCTATGGTTCAAAGACTGTATGTAACGAAATATAGTTAAAGAAGTGGGCTCGGTGTTGGAGTTCGTGCTTGCATGGACACAGAAAATAGAAGACCAGTGGGACTTCTTTGAGTTCCCAAAAAATATTAATGCCAAACTCCATCCGACTGCTTAGCTGGGTAATTAACTAAAAACGGTGACATATCAGAGAAATCAAATGAGTTTTTTTATTAACTTATTTGCACTTTCGTATATTTTTTATAATATTAGTAGATAGGAATAATAGATTAGGATAAGGAAATAAATAAAAGGATTTATCGTGTTATCTTGCAGTAAAGGGCATTATAAACAAAAAAAAACCTACATTTACATACTCGTATTATGTAGTTTTTAATTTAAAAGGCCTTTTACAAAACTATAATACTCTAAAATATTTTCATCGAGAGACACTTTGAGTTTATACTGGTACTTGTTAAAACGTAGGTGTTTTAAAAAAGTTACCTTCACTGTGCTATGAAATTCAGGGGTTCTCTTTTTTTTATTATGCACCCAAGATCTGTAGTTTTTTTATGCTTTTAAGTAAAAAAAATGGTGTATCTTACTGTAATCTCTACGTGTGGACGCGCTCCGCTGGCGACTCGGGAGCCCTACTTGCTCCCCCTGCCGCACAGTGTCGAGGAGGTTAAGGTTACGTGTATCACTGATGATCGTGGGATCTAGGTAACTAGGGTGTTGGAAAAGATGAGCGTGTAGCCCTATCAAATACATTAGCAAGAAAGTGCGTAGAGGTTGGACAATTGCAAGCAATTTTGCAGCAAAATTAAAGTTTGTATTTCCATAAATACATTATTATCTATATTATATAAAAGTCGATGTTGGTATGTATGTGTGTCCCTGTGGATTCCAAAATGCCTGCCTGCCTAGCACGCGAGTCGTGATAAACCGCCGCGAGGGAGGAGGAAGGGGGGGAGGGTTCGAGAGAATCTGAGAACCTACACAACATTTTACTCTTTCGGACCCCAAAATTCTCATCCAGTATTATAGCACAATTTTTTTACCGCAAAATCCAGAGTTCCTCTCGACGTCGTGATCACAGTATTAAACCGGATCATGGCTAGAGTGATTGCAACTTCTTCCCGCCTAGCACGCGAGACGTGATAAACGTATATCAACTCTTTTTTCCCCGCGAAAACGAGACAGACGTATCCATATTCTAGCTTTACCACTTTTCCGCTCGGGGAAAGATCAATTAGTCCTCGGCGCGTGCTGGGGGAAATTTTCAGGCAATCTTTATATTAGCTCAGCGGGTGATCCTGCAAAGTTTGGTACCCGTGCCAAGCCGGGGCGAGCCGCTAGTTATTTTATATTTGTCTATTATGTTACAACTTACACGCATCTCAAATTTCGGGAAGCTGTGGTAACCTCTATTCCTATTGGAATTTCTAACCGGAGCTACAAATCATTCGCCTTTTTGGAGTCAAGCTATCGTATCTTGCATAATTAACTATCTTTCATTAAAATTTAGAACTTCCAAGTACTTACAAAATATTGTGGAGAAAAAAATATATTTTCCAGTACTTAGGGACTTCTTAGTCTTAGACTTCTTAGACTTTTAGGGACTTCTAATTTAATTTTTATTATAGTATGTATAACAATCGAGACAAACTTGATGGAAGTTCTGAAGTAAAAGCAGTTGTTTCTTAGCAATTTTCTCTCAGGTAATTTTTCCTAGTAGAGCCGTTTCCTTAATACTTACATAAATAATGTCTTTAGACCGAAACATTCACATGGATATTGCTGAATTATAAGGCTTTCTAGGTAAAAGTTGTAAAGAATGCACTCCCAAGACGGACATAATTTATAACACAATTGGTTATTCGGAAAATAAACAGGCTTTGACCCGTAGCTGCAATAAAATGTATACATAATACATAATGTATCCATTAAGCGAACTATCATTGACGTATCCAAGAGTTTTTACGGTTTTTTTTCAGAATAGGTTTGCGTTTGACCATACCCTGTCTGATGTTATGCAACGGTGCGGTCTAAGATGAAGATGCTGAAAATGCTCTATGAAATTAATCCTTTTGTCTTTGACAAAGGTTTTTAACTCTTTCTAGAGTTTCTCTTTCTATGGCAACCTGGTAACACTAATAAGATTTTTTTTGTGTCTTTAAATGATGTACTATATTGTATCTTTCTAAGAAAACGATAACACGAAGAATGCGCATTCCAAAATAGAATGAACATTCATTAATATTGCATCAAAAAATGTCTTACCAAGCAGCGGTAATTACCGGGCAATTCAACTATTTCCTGGGACGATAACAGCTTACCTGGCTGAGCTTTTGCCATTGCCCGCGTTCACTAAACAACGCTATCCGACCAAATTAAGAAGTCACGTTTAATTTTACCACTTGACTGCACACCGCGACCGTTTGCCAGACTGCCGTGAAAAAAATTGCAATCGATATTGTTTTTCCGCGTCTAAAATAAACTAAATCGTTATAATTGACGGGTTGTCCTTCGTTTAGAGCTAAATCTGCGTGATTGGAAAGGATTAGAAGCAATAACTGATTGTTTCATTTAATCGCTTTGATTGTTTGTTATGTAAGAGGCCAGTTTAGAGAGTTGGTAGCGCTTAAAATAGGTGCGCTTAAAATAGGTTACATTTACAAGTCTACTAAAGTTAGGTTTGGTCTAGTTTTTTTGCCTACTAAAAATAGAATGAAAGTTTTCGTGAGAATACAATGGCATTCCACAGTCAACACATTTCACAGATGGCGCCAGCGGCAGCCCGTATGTGGCAAAATCAAGTGTTCTTGTTAATTGTTGCTTATATCTATCTGCTTTTGATGAGAGCGTTTTCAATAAACTAGTCCAAGAAAAAATACTAAGTACCGTACCTCGTTTTAAGTTGTTGACGGCCTGAAAATAGATTTGTAGGTTAGATAGTTGTTTACATTTTATGTTGGACAGAGCTTTAATTAGCAAGCAAAGGATTGCTGCACAAACCTGTATATGCAGATTCTCTCTCGTAATCTGAGTCTAAAATTGAAGAAAAAAATAATAAAAATATGCGATTGATAGTTGATTATGGCCGCATCGACGATGCGCCACCAATGTTATAATACCAAAAAAGACGCCGAAAAGAGGTAAATGCCGTTGAAAGATTAACCAAAAAGCTGTAATCATTCGTCTAGGTTTAAATTAAAAAAGAAAAAAATATATTTGCTGAAAACTATTATCTTTGGAAACAAAATATTTGTGTACTGAAGGATTTTAATAATACCTACTGCTAAAAATAATTAATTAAATACATAACTTTAATGATATAGCGACTGCCATTGTTGGGGCAATTATAATTAGCTATGCAGTTTATTAAGCAAAAGAAACAGGTAGGTAGGTGCTTAAGTTTTAAAATCAGTGAACCGCTACAGACCATCGCAAGTTAACGACCTGCCAGCTAAAAAATATTCAACTTTATTTCAATGGGAAGACGGGACCGGAAGTGAAGACCATAATAATGGGGTGCGCTCACCTGTTTTTGGAGATCGAATAAGAACGAAACTATGGAACCAAAAACCATACACACCTAGCTATTTATCATAATAAGAAGGGGCATAAGTACTCGTTGATGTATTATGGTACAAAATATTATATAATTTTGTATAAGTTCATACTTATACAAAATTGAAGTATCCAGAAAAAAAAGTAAAGCTCGCAACCTATACTTTTAAACCTAAGCTTGTAAATAAACAAATGACTACAGCATAGGTGGAAATTCTAATTTCAAATAAAATATACACAATGCTTGTAAGTTCCAGTGTTTAGAAGACATCAAATACTAATTAAGGAACAAAGGTAATTGCAAGATTTGTATCTACCTTTTTCGTTGAGACCTTTTTAAATTGGTAGGGTAACAGGTGTCGCCGGTCGGTGGGCGGGCGCACGTGACCGGGCGCCACTCGCGCGCGCACCTCGGACGCCGCCGTTCGAATTTCGAATCCGGAACGTTAACCGTCTCTACATTTTTTAAATATACTTTTTTGTGTGCCAGTGTTGCGAACTTATTGAGGATTTTGTGCCAGTATTTTTGGGAGCAATTTTATGGGCACGTAAGTATTTATTTATGTTTATCATAAGTATTTAATTTAGTATCCATGATTTTTATTCAGTAATAAAATAAAACAGGACAAGTTCATGGCTATTTATTGTTCGAATATACGTATAATGGTAAGTAAGTATATTTTTAAGCTAATAACATTCAGACGAAGCTAACGTGCCGAAATTCAAACTTCTTAAGAAAAGACATCAACGGGTTCCGCTACAAATAACATGCAATATAGCGCCGGCAACGCAAACGGTCGTTTAAAGATGTTTTAAAAAAATCGTAAAATATGGGGATGACCGTTTTGACCCCATATTATAAATAAAGCCTGCTCTGGAATTTATTTTGTAAAGACATTGCCAGTAAATCATTGTCCACGTCGAATATTATCATGAAACACACTCCGTTGACAGGGTCAGATTCGTATCTAAATTTTAATTATAGTATTTTAATTCATATAAAAAGTACGAGATTTTAAAACAAATTAATAAAGTAAGTGAAAGTATATAAATAATTTTGTTTATGGGCTTAATATAAATTCGAATGACCGTAACACATTTTATGTATTTGAACGTCACAATCATTACATAAATATTATCGACAAACTTATAAACAGATCGAAGTATTTAAATAAAGCAGAATAACTTAATTACATAATTTTAATCAATTATGCCTCATTTTATTATCGTAACCTTATAAATTATAACTACTTAATGTCACGTCCCAAATCGAAGGTCTATTTAATTGTCATATTTTTCTTGTTTTATTCAGTTTTATTCACAATACACTATTGTCCCGCTTTTTTACCCTTAGACAAGGTTAAAAAGTAGCCTCAGGCCAGGCAATACTCACATTTTACCTCTTGAAGTAAATTTGTACCTATAGCTATAGGTAGGTGAGGTGACCTAGCTGCCCTCAGAATCAATATGCCGGAGATGTGTGATGTCAAGAAATGATACAAGACGTCAAGACGCCTTTCTTTATAGCCCAACAACCAGGACCGACAATTTAACGTGTTATCCGATCCTCGGTAGCGGTCATTTGTCAATACCACCTATCCAAATATGTACAGATCAATGCATCCGAAGATTTATCAAATCGTCCGTATTACGTAATTTTACCTTAATAGGCTAGATGACTGGTTTTTTTGTATTGTCCTATTAAAATGTGGCCCATAAATATAGCTGGTTAATGAAAACAAAAATGAAAATCTGATCAATAATAAGCAACTTATAAGCATTTTAATATCATGCTAGACAGAGAGGCGAAACAGCAAATCTTGACGTCACTTCTCAGTACGCCATATAAATGATATGCTGACAAGTAAGGCGTGACGTCATTTTTTGTTTTGTGGGAAAGGGACAGAGTTGTCTCTAACAAAAACTTTAAACGCTCATATATCAGAACATTATTAACCGATTGAAATTATTTTTTCAATTAACATACTATATTTACTTAAATTCTTCATCAAAGCTATTGGTTTCATCGATATAAACATCAGTCATCTACCCTATTATATAACCAGTTAATTTTAGGAGCCTTAATATATTTCGGGATAAAAATAAAATTAAGGTTTGCACATGCTGTGCTCAGTAGCAGATTGATCTTACTACTTATGTAATCTTGGTAAGTGAATTATTGTAATAAATTCTAATGAGATAAATAAATATTCTGAAGCCATAAGTTCCAGGGTACAATTATCTCCACTACTGCAGAGTTAAATAGAAATATGTAAACGTTTGCATTTATCATTAGTTTGAAGGCGATCGAAAATCAATGGACGGTTTTACGTCGCTTATTTCTTGTCCGCGATATTTTTTATTCTCACATGTAAAGGCAGCGTTTTTGTGCGTGATCATCTTTATTACGTGACCGATCCTCACGTTCCTATTCATATCTAATAGAAGATGCACAACTTGTTTGATACCTACTTGTAGTTTGCTGATGGTTTTAATATTTATTTAAAAGGTACAGCTGATATAATAATATTTATGTGCGTAATTTATTCATAATAAATAGATAATGCTTACGATTACTCACTCGGTACTTAAATAATAAATAATTATAAAACTCAAATCGAGACCAATGCAATCGGTGAGGTTATTGAGTATCCATTATCTGACTCAACTATTTCATTTTATTTATGCTCTACTATATTTATTCTGATAAATAATGTAATATTGATGGGCGTGACACACAGCGCCATCTAGACCCAAACTAAGCAGCGCTAGTTTTATAGTAACCAAATAACTGAATCTTCTGAAGTTCGTCACATAAATATTTGTCATGAGTAGGAATTGAACCCACATACTAGAATTGTCGAAACAAAGATACTACCAATTCCAACTGAGTTAAAAAGCATTCGATAAAATATGTAATATTTGTGCTTTCCATAGGCTACTGAATCATAATTATGTTCATTAATTCCTTCATTCAAAAAATGAAACGTTTCAATTCAAAAAATGACACGTTTGGAGTGCTTCATCGTTCATCCTCAAAAGTTTCATCTGTTTGAGAGACCTGACTCCTGCTCTTCTCAATCACCTCAATTATCATATTCCCAAAAACTGCACCATTTTAACAAAATCTTATCTTTAAGTTCTAAGAACAAGGCAGGTAGATAACTAAAATCTCAACGTTTCTATCCTTAGCAGAAAAGTATTTTAACAGAGACGATTGTTCTATTGTTGCCGCTTTAATTATCTAAATGTGGTAAAAATTAAGAACTGCACACTACGAGTACATGCCCAATGCCAACGATTATTGTTTTCTCAGAAGCCAGAGTTAAGGTTGAATAGTGTTTGCCCTATATTTCTTAAGGCCAAATTATCACCATTTATGATTTTACTTGCATAATCCTACTCTGGCGTAGAGTAAATAGGCAAGTTTGAACTTTATGATTAAACCAGGTGCAATGTTATTTTCCTGAAAAAATATAATATAATACGCTTTAGAAAAAAATACAACCGACTTCAACTTCGAAGACCTGGATGACATCTTCATATTTTCTAGTAATTTGCATTTAAAAACCAAACTACTGAACCGATTTCGATAAAATGTATATGGGACCACCTCTGAAGTATTACCTACCAAACATCCATCAATATTATCTATCAACCAAGAATCACCAAAATCAGTGCATAATTGGCGGAGTAATCGAGTAACATACATAAAAAAAACATACAGTCGAATTGAGAACCTCCTTTTTTGAATTCGGTTGAAAATTACGATGTTTAGAAACAAATAATAAATAGAATGTCAAATAAATCTTTTTTTTTTCAATATTAAGTAACGAGTATAGTCGGTGTTTTATGATCTTCTTTTGCAGTATTTGGTAATAAATAAAGTAATTAATGTCACTGGATTTCATTACACAGGCCTCTTTCTTATGTGGGATCCATCCAGGGTGCATAATTCTAAAATTGTATCAAATCGAACCTACCTCTTTCAGCCCCATTAGAAATGGTACTCACAACAAACTCTTGTATATATCTACACATTGCAAACATGTAAAACATGTCTTCAGTAATGTATATAATAGTTATACTGCGTAAATGTAGAATTGGTTGCATTATAAATGCAAAACATATGCGAGCTTCTTTATGAGAAGCAATGAATTGCTGTGCAAACATACTGCGTATAATAGTCGGGTTTTAAAATTAAAGCAATCATTTAAAAAGGAGAAAAATGTTTCATTACAAAAAACTCATTACTACATTGGATTTGCCATCTTTGTAGAATGCTGTCTGATCAATTTTGTGCTTTTTCAAACCGTTCTAACAAAATATCCTACGATTAGAGTTTAGACACAGTATATGTAATACTCACGATCTATGAATCATAGGTTTTAGTGTACAAACTTATTTGCTACTACTCCATTCAATGAGAAGGGGAATATAAATAATTACGATAATAAACTAATACCACTGGTATTAGTTTTGTTCTATTGGAACGGAATAGATCAGAAATATAACGCAAATATTCAGAGTACATTGACTAACGCAAAAACCATCCATCCGTTTTATCTCTATAACTCTAACATTGGAGGAATCAAAACTAATAATGGCAAGGATACTTTTTAGGTAGGTAATTTAGAATGTAATTGAATTATCTAATTAGGTAAATCATCGTAAGTAGCTTTTTTATATGAATGAAACGAACATTAAGAAGAAATCGACACATCCTGATACAACGAAGGTCAGAAGTGCCTGTACCCCAGAAACCAGTTTGAAACCTCATGGAAAATTCGAATATCAAACACATGAAGTTTTTTTCTTAAAACATTATGACATTGGAATATGCTTGAAGGATGACAATACTTGAAAAAAAATGGCTTATTGGAATAGATGTAAATGTAGAATGGGACAGTGCCGTTACACGAAACAACTTACACAAACTATCTTTAAATACGGTGGAGATTGAGGGCGGGTTTCTGCTGGTGCATTTCTGTCATCGTGTGACTTTGTCTCTTCCATCTTAACCAGCTTACTCAAAGCCTTTTCACAACTAAACATTCGAACTTGATAATACAAGGATTTATCCCGGAAAATTGCTTGGAGTATAGATAACAGAGGGATTATCATACAAACTTCATTTCAAAAGTTAAGCCATTCGTGTCGTGGTTTGTCTCTATAAATATCTGTTTTATAAATAAATAGTCTAGCAATAGATTTTATATTCAACACTCAAATAAATAACGGTATTTATGTGAAAAAGCTACGTTGAATTTCCAGTACAAAATAAATTGATAAAATACAAACATTCTTCAATATCAGGTAAGTAGGTATGCATACAATTTTACCAAAGAATATTTACATCAGAATCTCGGACCTATCTATATTTATCATTTTGTTTTTTCATCAGACTAAATATAGTACAACGTTTAGGTTATTGTCACCGTTTTCAACGTGAAACAGGTAGAAGCATGAAACATTAATTGGACCTGCATTAAATCAGTCTGATTTATTAAAAGCACGCTACCATTTAATACTTATTATTAATCAAAGATTCGGGGTTTGTTTACGTTACAAACGTCGGTCGTTTGTGAAACTCTACATTAAATGTAGATACTATTACTTAAGACTTCAAATATTAGTTTGCCGATCTTATTTAAGTAATAGCTTGTTCTTTTTCTACAATACATAGCCAGTTAAATTTTACAGTTATTTGTGAGTGATGGGTAGGTAATATCTATCGGGCTATAAAACAGCCTATACATTTGCACCGTTACATTAACATTCCGATTGCTTTTAACAATCTCTACCACACGCATGTCTCAGAATTTAGGACGACACTTGTTGATGCTGGACTCATATCTTTCAAAACATGTTGACATCACAACCACTTATTAAGAATGGAAGGAAATTTTGCAGTCCTTAAACGAGACTGCAATGAAAAAGACAGTTATGTTTTAGTAAGGTTAGATGTGTCAACTAAAATCTCGAGAAAAACAGCCTTACCTAAAACCTTACATTCTCTGTCATTTTCTAACACGTGCAACTTCACGTCAGAGAGAAGATGGCAGAGCATCTTAAGCAGTGACTAACGGTTGAAAAGTTTTTTAAGTAAGGCCGTTAAACCCCAGTTTTTTTAAACTTAAGTATCTGAATTTGTTTTGGTAAAGGCATGTGATTGGCTTAGTTCATACAAGGAGATATGTGGTAGTTGTACCACTAGGGCACCTGCGTATGGGAAACGTCACAAAATAGCAACATTTATGAACACTATTATCGCTAGATTTTATATGGCACATTAAGTATTTATATTTCTACTATTAACATAATTATAAAGGCTACTTGATACGTTTTCAATCCAAGCTAGGTTAAAAATATAATAACAAAATATAAAAATTCCATAAACCCAAACCAAAAAAATCTGCGCCACGTCCTTTAAGTCAGAATCCCGTAAATATAAATAACCTATTTAAGGTAAGTGATTGTAAATTATACCATTTTCATTACATTTATCACATCTCTTAATTGATTAGCCATCTGCCCCCGCCATTGCCACTTTCTTTGCACGTGAAATGAAAAGTGATAGATTGTGCAAAATCACCACTTAGCTGCAGTAGTGACAGATCACTTTACAAAGATTTGAAAAACGTCTGTTTTGCATCTATTAGTATATCAAACCTATTGAATGTGTGCTCATTAGGTTCATTGGGTTCCTCTTCACGAATATTTTTTATTGCAAAGCGTGTTTTTTTACTGCAGGGCTACGTGTAACTGTATTACTAGCCGAAAGGACCTTCGTCAAGGTCATTGTACACATCATTGTAAACATGTGAACAGCTTTTACTGAGGGGCCAACACTGAATTTGCGAAAGAAAACTGCTATACAGGATGGTTTTGAATTCATGAGCAATATCGTAGGGGTTCATTGAACTCATCATAATGAACAACTTTTACTATGAAATCAAAGCGAAACTAATGAAGAAAAATATTACGAAACAATAACAGTAAAAAATTTAGTAACGTAATTGCATTTTTCGTATAACACAGCCGATTTTTCTCGTTGTCAGTGCTAGTTTCGTAGTACAAGTTGTACATTATGGTGCGTTTAATGACCCTCTAAGACATTGCTCATGAATTCAATAACAGCCTGTACATTCACCCTCGACAAAATTAATCTAATAAACTCTTATTCAATAAGTATTAGGCGAGCTGAGGGATAGTAAACTTGTACATATCTATCAGATCCTCCCATACAAAGTTGAATAAACAGGAAAATAATAACAATTTTTTGTAAACATTATGTACTTACTTACCTCCTAGTCGCAGTTTTGTTAACCCTTGCCAATACTGAGGTGAAATAATTCATTTATTTACTATTATCGTCTTATTGGAAACTTTCGACATGGGTCCTTCAGACAAGGACGTAGTGACGTCGCAGCCAAAAGGGAGAGCGAGACGGAAGCATGTTTCGGTGCAAGGAGTGGTGCAGTATGCGTTTTTGCTGGTGCATTTCTGCAGTTTTAACTGTGGGTTAAGTCACAAGAACAGTAGATTTGTTTTTTTTTTTTATTTAGAATATATTTATCATTCAAATTGATATTTGTTATTGGTAATAAGGATATATCTTTTAGAATCAACGTCTAAAGCAACGTAAGGTAATAAAACATACACATAAACCTGTTTAACAGTTACATCATTATGTGATACTTTAACGGTAACCACGATGCATAAAGTGAAGGCACAAAAGCAAAAACGTCCCCCTCCCCCTTATTAGGGAGGGGTTGTCATAATCCCCACGCTTGGCAGGTGGCTTGCATGGGGATCGCAGAGTGTTACCACCGTTAACTAAGAGGACGCTGCTGCCCGTCCTCCGGTGGTTCTGGATGCAGTTTTAGGACAAACCCAGGTCAATAAAAGGGTATTCCATTCAAATCTTGGAGGACTTAGCTGTATCTCATTCAAATACATTCATGATTCCGATTCACATCATGGCGTTCTTGAATGAAATTACTAGACAGGGACCCCTACAGTCGCTTCCAAATGCATCGAGTTGCAGACTGCGATAGAATGAAAATTAAATCACGTTTTACATTACGGTATTCAAACAGATTATGCAAAATCGTTACTTTTGGGTTTATATTGGTTCAAATTCAAACTATCCAGGAAAGGAACACTTTGAGGAACTCGAACAAGACTATTTTTTAACTGCTTAACTAAAATGACGATTAATCAGTCCCAATTTACGATTAGTATTTCAATAGGTCGTAACATGAAAAAACAGATGACACTAATGCACTACGATGATGATATACTATCATGACATGTTATACCATCATGCCGCTCCAGAGTATAAGTAAGCTCCCGCTTCCGGTTCCAATATTGCTCCCGCTCCCGCTTCCGCCTATGCCTTACAACAGGACGTTAGACAAAAGCGTTCGCCGGACGGCCTTCGGCGGACCGGTTAGCAGCCGCTTACTTTCGCATTGCATCCACGCGCCTGCGCCCGCGCCTGCAAACTGACTTATTTCAACTATTTACTGCTGAATTACTTATACAGTTGTTGTTCAGGTTAAAGAACTTATCGATTTTTTGATTCATCAGAATCAACCTATCATTAACCACGGTTATAGGCTTCACCCAATGCACGCCACTCAGCTCGATATTAGGTTTCCGCTTCTAACCATACTGCTAGCAGCTGTCCTAACAATATATCGTCCGTCCGTCGGGAGCAATAAAAACTTTTCCCAAGATTGAATCTACTCTGGACTCTCAGAACATGAGCTTCATCATAATCAGCCCGGGACGTCCACTGCTGAACGAAGGCCTCCCCCTTAGACCGCCACACTGTACGACAACCTGCCATTTGCATCCACCGGTTGCCCGCGACTTTTACAATGTCGTCGGCATGAGCATGACATGAGCTTACTGTTCTAGAAATGACCTTTCAAAAAGCAATTAGGTTTGCTTCAATCTACTGTAACCTCAGACAGTACCTGCCTAATGCCTCATGGCGGAATGTCTAGCAAAAGTTACGGCGTTTTTTTTTTGTAATTTTCCCTGTTGGCTTGCTTTTCTATTAGGTAAGTCGAACAAATATTTTAAATTTACCAAATTCTGTCAGCTAGAAACTATTGCAACCAGTGAGATTAACGCAGTTTTTAGCGCCTACACCTTATGCTAAGGCTTCACCTGCGTGTAATGCCATTATTCAGCGCGGTATTTTATACAGTACGCAGATATGGCCGGGTATAAGCACGCTAATAGGCTAGTGGTATTATTAACGTTAGCCGATATTCAAAGTCAAATGATAGTGTGGCCACCCATGTAGCGCATTGTTTAGTGCATAATTTATTGCACGTTAATTATTTCGATAACTGGACGTAAAGCGTCACGCAGCTGAAGCCCTAGCATTATAATATTATTGCCCACACCTATGAATTCTGTCAAATTAAAGTTATGTTTTGTGCCTAAATGTATAGCTAAAAAAACTGAGATAAATTCAGCTACATAAGTACATTGGTAAACTTTTATCTAACAAATATATATTTTTTATAACACTATCAAATAACTTTTTTTACTTGATTTTTTTTCAGCTTAGAAGCCAAACTGTAAACGAAAGGAAGTCATATCTTTCGGAAAAAAATGTAGTTCTACATTATTTTGTAAGCTTATGCAGTTTTTTTTACGGGATATATTAATCGTAATTATGTTGTGAAACAAGCTTTCGATATTTCACAGGCACGTTGGACATGGGCTTAAAACTGTGTAGTGTTTATTTTTTTATATAACCAAGTTCAAGGTAAAACAAAAACGAAACGTCCAAACTTTTAATTAAAGGATACGACAACTATTTTTACCTACTCTACTTTCAGATTAACACAAAATTATAGTTACTTATAAACCAATGCGTATCTGTCCAGATCAATAATGATTACTTTAAACTCAGTCACAGTATTAAGAAGTAAGTTACCAAGCTATGTAAACTTGACTGATTAAAAACACTCCTTGCAACATCCAGTACTCCAGTTTGAAACAAACTTCGACTTTCATACGTGACCTTCAACAACAGGCTTAATTAGAGCATTATTTAAGGTTAAACTGGTTTCATAATACTCATGTCCATTTTACTCGTTAAGACTTAAGAAACTTTTTCATAAATACATTCTATAAAATATAAATTGAAAAATTGAACACGCGTTTGATAATATGTAAGAATACCTAGTAATAGTACATTATGATACGAGTGTGCTATGTTGGTCATTACACTAGAGGCGGTATTATGCGCGCGAGCCGCAGGCGAGCGCGATAAGGAAGCCGAGAGCGTAATGACTAATAGCACAATAGTTCCATACGACTGTTTTCATCACACTTGCGATGAATAAACAAACTTTTTTTGATAATAATCAACCACACAACGAAAACGTCAACAAACATTTGCGGAAAATGGCGCCCAAACCAGCAATGCGCGCGCAGGTTGACATTTACTTCAGCGGCATAAGAACTCTTTGTTGGTATTACAAAAAAACTGTAAGTATTACCCGGCTATATTAAGAGTGCTTCGTATACATACGTCTAATTGCAGGCACGTACAAACTTGACTTTACCGGGTTATACCTATTATAGCACAAGTGGCGTAATGTAAAGTAAAAAGCACCCGTGCGTAATAGCTTGGATTATGAGCCTAAAACCGATGTAATAAGATCCACTTTACGAGCAAGTGTGATGAAAAAGTTATTACAAAATAATCATTCGCTAGTTTTCGCTTTATTTTGTAAGTAATTATACAGGGTTTAGTCCTAATCAGTTAGCATCCTTTTAAGGACATATTCTGTACATCAAAACAAACAACTTTTACTATGGGGCCAACATTGAAATCGAGAAAAAAATATTAGCTGTTCCATACAAAAAGTTCATCGTCCTTGGGCAAAATGTACGGAACAGCTGGGTTTTTTTGCGATTTCAATGTTGGCCCGATAAGAATATGCCCTTAAAAGGATGCTAACTGATTAAGTCTAACCCTGTATACCTACTTGAAGAAAGAAATTATCCATTGAGTTGGTCGTATCATTCTATATAAAAGACTACAGTGAATCTAAAATGTTATCATGTAGTTCTCAAAAATAACTATACCTACGTATCGAAAAATCGCGAAAACAGTACGCATCCTGGATCGAACCCACAACCTCACGAATATGAGACGCGCCTCTTCTCATCTTAGCTACCACAATTCCATATAACTATATTACTAACGTGTGTTAACATTAGACTAAAATACCTACTATATTAGAATAATTAACCTAAAACTAAAAACCTGAAAAAATATAATATAATAATTAAAATATATCATTAAAAGGAGTCCCTTTAGGCAAGGTTCCGAAGATACTGGCAGCGTTCCCCCTTTGAATTGCTAGACTAATTCTTTGTCCGAGGTAGCTGCCAGCTCTTCGGTTTCCTGTGATGTCGACTAACACCCCAATCCATTTCATTGATTGGGGTGACAACGATGTCTGATCTTTGAAGATTTAAGAGTTGTTAGAATAGATATAGCACAATCAATTTATCCCGAGAGAACATCAGACGTAAAGTTTACACGTTCGCCTTTCTTAAGCCATGTCCACACATTACGTACTAGCGCGATTAATTACGTAAACCCGTACTATATTACTTACCTGCTAACTCATCATTGTGATACTTACTTATGTTGATAATACCTGGTTAGCATAAAATACTTATTACTAATGTTTTACATCTAAATATGTGCTTAGGTATATGAATATTTATTATGAATCGCGTTATAATCTTAATTACACTACTATGTATTCATTATATTAAACATGTTTGCGACCATCTCTATGCATATTGATGTAGGTATGCAAACAAATCGAAGATAGATATCTAGATGTATTTTCTTCTAAACAAAGTTTGATAAGTAAGTCATTTTATTTTATGTTAAACCGTCTGTGGTTTTGTAACTTTTTTTTATTGAAATTCAATACAATGCTCATGAAGATACGGCACAGGCACTATGAATGTCAAAATTCCAAAATAAGCTGAAACATAATTATGGATTGGATGGCACTGCTACTGTTAGGGCAGGCCCATCACTTGATAGCAAAAAAAAAAAAAAAATTACAACCAAACAAACATATGAAAAAATCCATTTCATTGATTGAGGTGACAATGATGTCTGATCTTTGAAGACGTAAGAGTTGTTAGAATAGATATAGCACAATCATTTTATCCCGAGAGAACATCAGACGTAAAGTTTACACGTTCGCCTTTCTTAAGCCATGTCCACATATTACGTACTAGCGCGATTAATTACGTAAACCCGTTTTTTTGGCGATCGGCGGCAGGTGCGGTGGGTCAACAATTTGTGACGAGGACGCCGGCTCGACCTGCGTTGGATCAAACTGACATTTACATTCGGAATCCATCGGCGAACTCGCGTCTTATGATGTAACTCCGTAAAATATATGCACAAGTGATGGTGGAATGTGACCTTGAATCTTTAACTTAGAATCACGTTTACTGACGATTTTTCATCAGACTAGAAAAGTAATCAAAACATTCGTTCACGAGTAACTGAACATTCATCACGAATGTTTAACACACGTAAGCCAGCGTGACCACAATTAAAGTTAGTTTAACTTAATTATAAGCCAGTTTGTAATGGATTTCTAGTGCTTCGCAACAGGTGTAATTATGGCGCATAAGCAAATTCAAAAATTGGAGTATCAAGCACGAACACATAGCGATTGCTCTGCATTTTTGCTGCAACTGTGCAGTCGTGCGTTTCGTGTCGGTCAGTGTGTGCGGCCCTCAAGGTGCCCTAATTATTAACGGTTATTTTACATATTTTCTGGAAACTGATAAAAGTTTTAAAGAAGAACGATGTTCAGGGTTTATCGCTGTACGCAATACGTGACTAATCTTCTGTTATTCTTCATTTTGTCTCTGAATTACTTAAAAATAAAGGTTATAGAAAGCACCAGTTTAATACAACTTGATAAACATTTGATGCACTTTGTATACATACCTAATCATTTTTGCCCTCTTTGTGTTAATTGATTCCGCAAAACTGGGAGTCCTGATCTATGGAAATATTAATTTCGTACATATTTTTAAGTCTGGTTGAACCGCTTCGGCTTTTTACGCGAATTCAAATTTTCTAAATTATGCACAAATAAAGACACAAACATGTCTTAATATCCCAGACATTTTGACATATTAGTTTTTGTTTATTCTGACCTTGACCTTACCTGATGAGAGGCATCACAAAACAGACATAACCTTGATAATATAACCTTGATTGACAGACTGATGAAGGAGAGGAGATTATGAAACAATAAACATATTTTACCAATGTTTTACATAAGAAGTGTTTAACAGCATCCTCCACATTCCGACCATAAAGCCATTAGGGCCATTAATATTTATGTAGTGTTAATGCGTTAAAGTTGCTGTATACTCAGTGGTAGATGGTGTCATTAGGTATGATTTACGTTTCCACAGTGCATGGTTTGATAGTTGTTGTCGGAAAATATTATTAATGTAATCGTTATAATGATAATCGCCTCACGAATATAATCTGTCTATCTAAGTAATCTCTACTATAGTCTGTATTACTTGTCTATTTATTACTGTATGTTTAATGCAGAAGTGGCTACGTTTATTTAATTATCCTTTGTTCCCAAAGTAATACAGCAACAGAGGCAGTAAAGCAGCCAGAAAGTTAGATATGGTACATTTTATTTGACTTGAGTTGTACTTTAGATTACGTTTTGGCATCTGAAAATGTCTAGTTGCCACATATGGGAAAATGCATCACATTCCACCTAATTCTTAATCTAGATACATACACACTAAATATATATAAAGGCAGGACGAAGGGGGGGGGGGGGGTTCGAGAGAATCTGAGAACCTAAATAACATTTTACTCAGTCGGACCCCAAAATTCTCGTCCAGTATTATAGCACACATTTTTTACCGCAAAATCCAGACTTCCTCTCGACGTCGTGATCACAGTATTAAACCGGATCACGGCTAGAGTGATTGCAACTTCTGATATCATCATCATCAGCCCGTAGACGTCCACTGCTGAACGAAGGCCTCCCCCTTAGACCGCCACACTGTACGACAACCTGCCATTTGCATCCACCGGTTGCCCGCGACTTTTACATTGTCGCTGCGTCTTCCGGTTCGCGGTTGCCACTCAAGAACCTTTTTTCCCCATCGGTTGTCAGTTCTTCGAGTGATGTGGCCTGCCCATTGCCATTTCAACTTACAAACCTTGCGAGCTATGTCAGTAACTTTGGTTCTTTGGCGAATATCCTCGTTCCGGATTCTATCGCGCAAAGTAACTCCGAACATAGCTCTCTCGATTGCCCGTTGCGTGACTCTGAGTTTCTCCGAAAGGCCAGCAGTTAAAGACCACGTTTCAGTTCCATATGTCATCACTGGCAACACGAACTGGTCGTAGACCCTTGTCTCCAGACACTGAGGGATTTTGGACGAGAAGATATTACGCAATTTCCCGAACGGGAATCCATCCGAATTGGATTCTTCGGGCGACCTCTTTGTCGAAGTTGGACTTACCTAACTGAACAATCTGTCCAAGGTAGTTGTAATACTGATATGGTTGTACTTCTGATATGGTTCTGAACAAATAAGTCAACGGGATACTTAAAAAAATTAACACCTGTTTCGCGGAAATTGGTACCTATTCTATTGGTAGACGGACGTTATACTTAAACAAAAATATGAATCCTATCATCTGTCACTCAAGGAAGTGATGGGAACTAAAATATTGTATAAAATGCATTGGACCGAGGCTAGGCTTGTAACTGAAACTCTGCGTTTGGAAACTGTCAACAGAATTCAGTTACGCCAATATCAAAAAAAGTAAAATATAAAGGGTTTTTATACCCATAATACATTTATTTGCGCATGAGCAAAATCATTTACTTAGTAACCTATACTATAAGGAGGTACCTACTGAAATAGGCTAAAATTATAATGTGCACCGATATAAACTATCAAATTATGCATTGTAATTGATTTCTTGGCGAAATTATTCAGTCGATTAGTAGTCGACTGGTCGTTTTATTATCTCAACACATTTAAAATAATATGCATGCTTTTTTCAAAAATATAAACATGATTCGTAACGATGTTTTAAGTCGATGAGGAATGATTCATTTGTGTATTGCTGAGACAAGGTATAAGAGGTATAAGTTCAATACTTCTATAAAAGTGTATTGAATTATGAATTTGAATGGCTTTGGTGTATCAGATATGTCAAAATATGTATTAAGTATAATATTATACATATATATATATATATATATAATATAATATAATATATAATATAATATTATATATATATTATACTATTATTATTTTAATTATTTTATTTTAATATTATTTTATTATATATATATATAATAAAATTTTGTTTAAATTCTCTCTTATTTGGTTTCACATAATATTTTTATTGCTTTTTTCACAATCTGTTTTTTTTTTGTTCCAGGTGGTGAACTCTACTACTGGCTATTGTAAGATGTAACACCGCATAATCGACTAAAGTGAATCGATACCGTCGTGTTATCCAAAAACTGTGATATAATACGATAATCGACTAAAGTGTAGTGGTGTGTCCAGGATTATCGGACGGCGATTTGATTACTTGGCTGTCTGGTCTTGGTGAGTATTTTTATAAGTATTAAAAAGGTTTTTTTACTAGATGCTTCATTTTAAAATAATCGATCCTTCGTCAAAATTTACACTGTCATTATTTTCTCACAAATCGATAACCAATTTAATTTCAATAAATGTTAAAATTTACATGTAAATCGGTACGTATTTACGTACATAAATATTTATTCTCTTAATTCATCTACATTTCTAGGTTAAATTTTAAAAGTAAGTCACAATTATGTCAAAGAGAGACAAACCAAATAAATTATTAATGAAAACTTTCTTTTAAAAATTAGGTTACTTTTTTACCGCTTTGATTTACCAGAGTGGTAGAAAAGTTCCCTGATTTTTGCTCTGCTCCACTTTATGTATTTGAAAAGTTCTTACTATACTAAGTACATCACTATTTAGAATGCGCGTGTCACCTCCCTGGTTTAGAGTAACGCTCCCTAAATACCTTTCAGGGTCCAGGGAGCGTCTGTAGCGTCTGTATTGTAATGGTTTTTTTTAATCCATATTGGATCTTTTAGCACATATTTTTTGCAGCATCTATTTACGTAAAAATGGAATCTTGTAGGAAAGATGCAAACCAGTTAGCAATCACAGACAGCAGCAGCTGCTCTCTGTTTATTGCACCGGTTTGAGCATAGATCTGCAGTCCACACTTAATATAAAACCTCGCTTTGACTGTATAAAAACGAAGTCTCATTCTGGCTTCATTGAATTTAATAAGCAGGTTAAATTGCTCCGAAATCGGTCTAGAAAGTATTTCTGAAACTTTTTATTTAATTTGCCATTTTATGAAACGTGCTTTTGAAAACTTCTTTAACATACTTAATGTGTTCCAATCGAGAAAGTTTAAAAGTTATATACCTACAATTTCAGCTCGAACATACTATTTTAGGCTAACAGAGAGCAGCGACGGCAAATTGGGGTCACCGAGTACCTACATGTTGTCAAAAACGAAATATTTTTTTTAATAAACCCTTCGCGTTGTACACCCTGGCCAGCGGTTTCGGTTTGAAGGCTTTTCGCGGTTACTGGGCGAAGGTTTTCTTGAATTTTGATGTCCGTATATTTCAACATAGGTTAATTATATTGTTATCAAATACTCCTATCTATAACCTGTGATTACATACTGATTTTAATGTAACATGAACAAACAAACGCACATCAAGGGACACTTTGCCAAACACAGAGCAAAAACCTTTCGCATTTTAAGTATGAGATGATTAAAAAAACGTTTATTTCTTATATATTGCGACAAGTAAGCGGAAATTAAAGGCTTAGGACTTTTTCCATACGCTGTTGGCGTAGTGGTACAAATTTCCCATACCTCCTTGTATTAACTAGGCCAAAATGTCACATGCCTTTACTGCACGACATATTAATTGCAACTCAACTCATATTATTTGATAAATGATTAAATAAATTCCAGCACTATTTCCCGCGCAATGCCATTATTGCGGGAAAATGGCGTAACTGTCATCGTGATGGGGCTGTTCCGGCATCGGATGTGATTAGTGCCCTCGACAATAGCCAAGGTCGAGGACGTATGACAGATATTTTTCACACAAATTACATAAGGCCCAATAATAAAAGCGCGACAGGCTGAAAACAACAATAGTTATATACAAATGCTAAGATGATATTCTACGGTCATCATGTGTAACCACGAAATTCATTAGAAAATAGATATATCAATGTTTTTGCTGAATAGAAACGTGTGTTGTTTGGTGTGTTGAAAACTCATGAGAGGCATACGTAGGTGAAGCAATTTGTCCTCGATAGCCCAAGCAAGCCTCTAGGTATTGTCTAGGGCGTATTCCTGAGAGATTTGACTGATGGAGACGTTGGAGTCAATCGAGAAACGAGCCAGGAGAATCATTGGCAACGACTGTCTAGTTCGGACAAGCTACAAAGCCTCGATCATCGTCGAAAAGTAGCTAGCCTATCGGTATTTTATCGGATACATTTCGGAGAGTGAGCTTCGGATTCGCATGATCTTATTCCCCCTGCCCATTCTTCTATCGGACAGCCAGGACCTCGAAAAAGCGACACCGTTTTATGGTTGATATACCATAAACTAACAGTGGAAAGCGCTGCCCGAGTGGGTGTTTCCCGATAATTATAATCTGGGTGTCTTCAAGTCGCGAGTGAATCGTTTTCTCCTAGGCAAGCGTGCTTCATCGTAGACTACATCTTTGTTTATCATCAGACGAGATGGCAGTCAAATGCAAGCCTAAAAATATATTTAAAAAAAAACCTATCGTCGCTCATACAGTAGGTACATCAAATTACTAGCTGCGTCCCATAATGCCAAAGTTTTCTGGGAATCAACTGTATCCTACGTAGTCTTCGGGTTTTCAACTATCTCTACTCATATCAGTGTTTACTGCAAGAAAAAGAAACAAACAAACCAACACACATTTCGCATTATTTTTTTTATTATCTGTGTAGGTTTCTGAAATTCTTTCCTATAATTTAGCATTGACACGAACACTATGACAGTCGCATAGGCCAGCACAAATAGAATTATAATTGAATACTTGTTCGATTCTCGTTCGAGCTTGTCCAACAATTTCTCGATAACTAAATGACGTCATCCTCGTTGAGGTTCAAGACAAGACAGTTACAGACGCACGTCTGCTGGACCGGGGAAAGTATAGGGTGCTTCGCCCGGTCACGATTCATATGGAATATACCCAGACAAACCTGACTGGCTCGAACAAGAAGTTATGGAACTATCAGTGGAAGGAGCTTGACTGGTCCAATCGAGACGGCATTGCAACCTGAAACGAACATAGAGCTTACCCAATAATATTTTATACCCGCCATAAAATCGATGCGTTTCGTTATGCATTCACAACTCTAAAATGACATCATTACCATCGCGGGACAAATGTAATATAATCCCATTACTTATGTTACTATATCTAGCACCGTCGATTTACTGATATTCTCGTATTATTGGGTTATTCAATGAAATAGAGTCAATATATTCTATTACCTGCCATTGTCCAATATCTAACGTAGTTATGTTGGACATCGTAATTTATAAATCTGCTAATCGAGCCTTCGAATGTCAGTTCAAATTCGGACTATTTATTGCTCAAGAGTGAAATAGGTGGAGTGAGGACGTTTAAATAAAGAAACCTTAGGCAGCTTAGGGCATCGACAAACAGTCCGAACCGTGCCTGCTATAAGGGCAGGGACCTACACTGGAAAGCTACCCGACCCAGATCTGTTCCGAACCTGTTCCAGCGTTTCTCATTTCAAACTTTACATAACATCGGCTCTCGCCACACTTGCGCTTATCAATGTCGATAAAACTGAGGCACAGAATTACGCTGCCTCGTAAGAGATAATCGAAATAAACATACGTAATTACGGAGTTAAAAGTGTTACAAGTGTGAAATGGAGAGTATTTAAAGCCGGCGAAGCTGCACCAGACGATGCACCAGGAAATGACGATTATACGCAGAGACATAAAAAATTAACACAGTCGTATTACATTAATATTTAAAAAATACTTGCATCGTGTGATCTTTTTGTAAAAAATATAAAAGTAAAAAGGATGTAAAAGTGATTGGAACTTCCAAACCAATTAATGCTAAAGAAATTAAAATAAACAATACTGTGACGCAATTTGTTAACAGAGATATAATTAGAAATATATTGTGGAGTTTGGATGTGTTCAAGCAAAAATATATTATGGCAAGAATGCTAAATAGTTTTTAAGCAAAAGGATGGCTGCAATTATTGAAGCATTTATAATACCTCAAAAAGACCATAATCATAGCATTACTAATCCAACAAAAAACATAGTTCACAGTACAAACCTCGGCAAAAACTGCTGGCATCGACCTCGGCCATTAATTCTGATGATTGTGTAAAATTGCTGCTGCACAACCGATCAGATTTTATTTGACCGAACGAAATATAAACGAACTGAGGACACATTTACGCGGTGTTATTTTGACATTCATAACGTTGCTTGATACACTCATCGTTTCACTATCACGGCTCCTCATTGCGCCCTAGATTGGGTGGGGATGTTAAGAAACGCACCCAAAAATATGGACACCTAAGTAACACCCAGAAATAATTCAATCTTATCATCAACATTTTGGACGGGAATCGAACCCTAGACGGTTGGCCACTGGTCGTAAGGCAAACAGGCTATAGAACTGAGACATATTAGATCATCTTCATACAGGTATCTTCATCTTTCGCAATACAAAGATACTTGATATTTTAATAAAAAAATATGAAAATTAATTTTTCGTTTTGGTATTTTTAAATTTTTCTTTTTTACGCAAACAGCAAACAGACAAACAGAGAATCCTTCTTTACCAGGTATTAAAATTGGAGGGGACGCAGGGGGAAATTCATTTGGCCCCCTCTGCCCCCCACTTCCGCGGCCGCTGCTTTAGCACTTATTTTAGCACTAAATCTTATTTTGTACATAACTTATCTAAAGTTCGAGTATTGCGATAAAATTTTCTTTATTTATTTACCTATGTGTATCTATGTGTATGTGTGTCCAGTATGTATAGTAGTTATGTCTGTTGTGGACTTATGTTTGATACAGACTGGACTGGACAGCAAGTGCCAGTTACCAGTTACCAGATACCAGGACATCAGAAAGTTACAGACGCTTTCCGAATAAGGTAGAGGCGGCTTTCAACGAGACGAGCTGTCGCAGCGGCCAACGGCACTTAGCAAAAAGTTTCCATGGAGTTATCGGCCTCTCAGTTATCCATGTAAAGACGTTTGTTAATGATAGGAATGTTAGTTAATAGGTTAAGCTTACCTTAATGACACAACGTATTTGGTACGATATCTTTAGTCTCGGATGAAATGAGTGTCTTTAATTTAAAACTTAAGCAAAAGTGTATACTAATGGCCAAACCAATCCATTACTCAAATAAATGGTTTATCCTAGATAATGCAAGAAAACGATATGTTTAGTAGTTTATGTATAGTGTGTTTTTAGAGGGCTAGACAAACTGAAAGGCACACATTCGTAGACCTGTTTGGTAAATACAATTTAAACAGAAATAATCCGTGAAGCACAATATTTTTTTTCGAGGTTTGCCAAAATTGTACCTATTAGGCGCCATGTTGGTTGTTTTGTTTGAGTTTGGTCTCTATACGAGAAAATCTATTAAAAATACTCAGAAAAAATAAAGGTGTTTGGGTATTTTTTGCCTAATTGTATTTCCCGTATGAGTACCCGAAGACACCCTTTCAGTTTGTCTAACCCTTTACAAAACACCCGCTATACTAGTGTTGCAAAATGCATAGTATTAGCTTTAGGCACCATTTAAAATATTAAAATCTCACGTCTCTCGGATGTGTAAAGTTCTTGTAACGTTAGTAGCTATAAAATAAAAGTCACGAGTTTCATACGTCACTGATCGTGGGTATTTCTTTAGCGAGTCTCAAATATATCATGCAGCCATGTAAGTTATTGCAAAAATACGTTTTCTCAGTGAAAACGCAAACAACTTCGTGCTTCTGTCTCGTGATGTTCCCATCATGAATTTCAACATGTTCTATGTAATACATGTCAAATGCTAAGTGATATTACGCTACGTCTATGTAAACATTGCGAATGTATGGAAGAGTGCAATTAAACTCACATTTAGTAAGTTAACACGGTCGACATGAGTTGGAGTTGGATGTAGGTTCAGTCAACAAAATGATGAATTAGAAAAAAATAGAACTAACCTCATTGAACAGTTTGAGTTCACAGATCTCATTACATGAAGCTTCCTATCTAGTAATGTACTTTATTTATAAACTAAGAATGTATCGTTATATTCGATTAAAGATGCACTCTATAAGATCATGAAGGTGTTATTTTCTTAAAGTAATGTAAATATCACCATTTAACAAGAATCCAACAATAAATTAGAGAATAACTACCGTACCACGTTAAGGACAACCAGAGATTATGAATCTCGTAATCAGCTTGTACACTGATATAAGCCTCTACATTTTTGGGGATTAATACTTTGTTATATCAAAAACTCGTTAATAACACTACTAGCTTGAATGGGATATGATCGAGCTCACCGAGCTGTAATTTTATGATCACTTACTAAATAAATTAATACCAAATTATGTAACCTATAATATTAACTAGGTCCTTCTATTGCTTTATGTGAAGACTTCAGATTTCAGTTTTAAGACGAGTATTGCATGTGTGTATACCAACTAAACAATGAATATTGCTTTCGGTAGATATTCTTTTCAACCTTAAACAAACACATAAGATTTCTCTCATTAAAAGACAAAAATCTGAATCGAATCGCTCGGCCGGTCTTTCGAATTTTCACCCACAGAAGTGAGCCATGACTTTTCCTTTCAAACAAAATCACTCGTTATCTTCTATTGACTGACTCAACATTCTCCAAAGCTGATAAACACGTCTATGAGTATTGTGTACGTAAGCGAAAGTGAATTTCGAAGCTCATTAGTAAGAACATGCTCACTTTATCACTTCTGGGTACTGCCTACTGATGCTTGCTGTACTCTTACAGGCTGGTTTTACAGACAATGCCTGCAATAGTTGACATTAAATTCTTCTTAGCCAATGATTCAATGAAGACACTTTTGTGGCGTGTGACTAATTACAATTGCAGGTGTATAAGCTAATGTAACTTTAAACTTTCGCGATTTGTGGACGTGGTTTTATAAGATCAATTGTACTTATCACGCATAAACCATTAGTTAGAGTGAGTTAGATTATATATAACATAATTGCAATTAAACTGTACAGGATACCTCTCGACGTTTTGATTATAACAATGAACGTGGTCAGAGTTGAATGAAACCTAAGGGTCGTACCATTATAATTGCGCAAAGTTAAAGCAACGTTGTCAATTTAAGAGAAGTGTGGAAGATAAAGATAGTGTAACCAAGGGGTTTTGCTTTTTTGTAACTCACCCGTTACACTTTTAGCACACACCTCTATGTTTGCATCGAGGAATAAAAATCAACAAATCCGTGGAATCTGCACCCTTATCATGGACGTTCGTGATTCTGATTGCGAGCGTGCGCGAGCAGGAGGGCGCATGGCGCGAGTGGGTTGGTACGAGCAGGATGGCATGCTATCGCAATAGGAATCGCGAACGTCCATGATAAGGGTGCAGTTTTCCAGAGTGATTTTTACGCATAAAGGATAATATCTATTATATTTATAATAAAATAAAAGCGTCCAGCCAAATAATTGGAACAACATTACACGTCTCCTATTAGCTGATCCGAATAACTCGTTACAGATAAATAAAAGAAAGAGATCCGTTCACTGATACAAAACTTTCTAGACTGAGTGTACACTGTAGACGCTCAATTAGCCTTATGTAACATTCAGAGATGCTATTTAGATTTAATTGAAAAAATGGTTGGTCAATTGTAACAAGTTGCAAATTAATGGACCAAGCAAAACTAATTCGTTGCATCTGCACCATTGATGGTGCAAGACAAAGGTGCATACGGTACGACGACGGCCAAATTAAACGTTTACTTACTGATTTGTTTTCTTATGTCTAAACACGAAACGAGACTTGATGAGTCAAAATATGATGCGTATCTGTTAGGGGCAAACTTCAAGTTTGCCCCTAACAGATACGCATAGAGGATAGAGGAACTAAATTTACGGGATAGAGGAACTAAATTTTAGAGGGATAGAGAGCTGATTCCTACAAAGAGGTGTAATCTACTATCATTACACTGATACAGCAAAATGCATGAAACAGCTGCATACATTTTACCCAAGGTCGATTAACTTTTTGTATGGAACAGCTTATACATTTTTCACGATTTCTATGTTGGCCCCATAGTAAAAGTTGTTTGTTTTGATGTACAGAAAATGCCCATAAAATGATGCTAACTGATTAGGACTAACCCTGTATTTGAAGAAAGAAATTATCCATTGAGTTGAAATCTAAATTGAGCTGATCGTATTATTATTTAAAGAAGACTACAGTGAATCATTAATCTTATCATAGTAGTTTTCAAAAAAAACTGTACCTAGGTAGTGAGAATATGCCTTTAAAATTATGCTAACTGACTATTACTAACCCTGTATAATGTAGTTACGTATGTGCGCTATGATTGCTTTGGCATGCTTTTAGCATGCTACTTTTTTGTTTAAAAGTAGATTTATAGCAGGATTTCCTTAGTCTTTGTATGCCTGCCACCAAAAAAACCTAATTTTCTAATCAGTAATTCAGTTAACTAAACAAGGAAACAGGACGCACATCCTATTGTTTTGTTAAGTAACTGGGCAATTAGCACGATTTAACTAAGTGGACGATTTGGATTATTATCCGGTAAAAGATTATGTCAGTCTTTTGTTTCGGTAGAGCGTACATCAACACCATAATACCATTTTTTTCTGAGTATATAACTCAGATTGGTTTAATATAGTAAATATTTCGAAGACCAAGTCCTGCCTGGTTTACCACCGATTATTTCGTTACTATAAAACAACTTCTGACTTTACCAAAAGATTGATAGAGCAAGCATTTATCACTCAAATTCGTCGGGATTCGATTGCAATAGGGTTACATTTAGGTCAAGTTTTTCGCAGCTGAAATGACGATGAATTTCAAAAAAGTTGCCATTCCTGTTGAATTAACGAGGGTATCAAAATTATAAGGAACCATGATCATTATACAATGTGTAACAAAAAAGTTCAAAAATACTGAAGGATATGTAAGTACAACTTTTACTATGGGGCCAACTGCTGAAAAAAATCTGCTGTTCCATACATTTTGTTCAAGGTTAATAAACTGCTTTTTTCGCTATTGCAAGGTTGTCCCCATAGTAAAAGTTGTTCATAATGATGAGATGACATACATACCCTTCAGTATTAGTGACCTTTTATGTTACACACTGTATAATACTTTGGTTAGTATAATCCGGTCAAGTGACTTCACTTAGCAGTTAGCGATGATTCGACTATTCTGTTGTATAATGCTCGTGTGTTTGTCCGTTTGCTCTCACCGTGATGTAACGAGCAAGTGAACTTTCTACGACGCGTGTTTGCGAAGATGCTCTAATGCACTAATGGGGACACGGTCTATTGATTGAAATAATACGGTTTATGTAACAAGCGTATTGGACTATAGTCGTGTGACAATTGCTTAAAGAGCATGTAACATGACACTCATGTTAGACAAACTGCCCAAGCATGAAACGGACTAGTGGTGTTCCGTAACATAAGACATCTATAGTAGTGGTAGGACTCTACTGCAGAGTCAGCCTGGGGAAGACCACACCTTTGCCAGTTATTGAAGCGCCAAGCAGTAGTGTGCAAGCATAACTGTGTTCCGGTTTGAAGGGCAATGTTACCAGAGAAATTACTGGGTATGAAGAGATTTAACATCTAATATCTCAGGGTGACTAGCGCAGTGCAGTGTGGCGCAGGATTGTGTTCGCAAGTCCACAATTCTGGCACTGCTACTGTTAGTGGCTGGCGTGACGTTTATCACCAGGTGAAGGTCTTGCTCATCTCGTCACGTGATTGTATAAAATAAAAAATAAGAACAATTATTTTTAAAACAACAAAATATATTTCCTTCTTTTCGAGATTAAGTAAGAGATCTTTTTGTCGGTAAAGAGGATATTGTACTCGACATTGTGAACACCTCGCAAGAAAGGACCAAACCGCCCAAAAAAGTAGACTTAGCGTAGCATAAGAAAATTTCACTCTCCACGACAATATGTATGGAACAGCAGATTTTTTTGCGATTTTAGCATTATTAAAAGTTGTTCACAATGATTGAGTCCAATGTCTACAATGGCTTAGTACCACGTAACGCTGTATAGAGCAAAAACGTAGTAAAAACACGTTTCTTCTTTAGTGGGGGGCTCCAACAAACGCAGTTAATTAATTTATTATTTTACAATATGGGTCATAATAATTACGCGTATTTTGTGAAAGTTTCAACGGACTATCTAATACTGTGAAAAAATACTTCTATAGTCATAAAAAGATAGATAGTTAGAAACTCTTTATTGTACACCAAAAATAAAACAACTATAGAAACAAGAACCTTAAGAACTAGTGCCACAAGTGGCGGCCTTATCGCTAACAGCAATCTCTTCCAGGCAACCATGGAACAAAAGGTAGGACAAAAAAGGAGGTGGAAGAAGAATCGGCTTAGTATTAAGGTCGCGTTGATATTTCTGGGTAAGCAACCCCAAAAACCATCCATAGAAAATACATTCAACCAAGCTTTCATTTTCATAAGTTCATTTTGATAGGCATAGTACTTTTTCAGTGGTATTCCAAGAAACAAAAGTAAAATTACCTTCAGTCGTGACGTTATTCGAGAAGCAAACAAAAAGCCACAACAGGCAAGATGTTATAGCCACTTAGTTATAGAAATAGAGGCTTTGTCTGTCTGTAACTGTACGGTAACCGGCCACTAGATGCGAGATGAAACTAAGCGGTTCATTGACCGTTACACTTACCACTTGCTGAAGCTATTTCTGAAGTGTCGATTTTATTTCAAAGACTTGATTTGTAAAAACGGTTGTAGAATCTTAGAAGCAAGGTTTTGCTACAACTGCTATTACGCAACTATGGTACGCAATTATACTATGGAGTAAAAGCTAAATATTGTTGTATCGTAAAAAATTTCCTTGGCCAATCTTAGCCTTAGGATTGAGGCTAGAAGCTTGGCTTCGGAATAGTTAATACCTTTCTTGTCTTTTTTGCTAACGGCGGATAAGGACAATAGACGGATTCACTATTCCGATGCTAATCTAGGTATTAAGACATTTAATATTTTAAAAAAATGTTATCAATGTCTGTTTTATTCTCATTACGCAATTTAATCTGATAAAAAGTGTTCTTACTAAATTCAATTATACTTATACTAAAGTTTATTATACAAATTCTAATTATTATTGATTACTAGCTTCGGCACGTGGTTTTGTTCACGACTTTCCAGTTGTACAATGTACAGCATTAGTCAGAGGGAAATGTGTCCCATATCCGTCCGTATAGTATTTACTGCCGTCTTTTGTGAAATTTCATCCTCCAGCCGTTTCGCGATAAAAAAGTAAAATAAAGACAGACTTGGTTACAAAGCATGGTTACTTATTTAGTATTTATAATACTGGTACGATGTGACTTTGCGATAAGTACCTAATCCCTCAAAAGCCCACAAATAAAAAAACTGCCTACTTCCTTCCTCTATCAAAAAAACTTTATGGCGGTTTAATTGTATGCCATTAGTTATATTGATCTTACAAAAGTCTTAAATGCAGGATACTCAGCCATTAACCCTCTAGAAGTGGCATTGGATTCGTTCATAATGTAACCTGCAAGGCTAAGGCAATTTGGACACATAAATAAATCGCTTTAAACCTATTCAGATAAACTTAAACTTGAAAACATCGACCTAGACTAATCAAAATAAATTAACCTAGGAGAAAAGACAAGTATAGAATAGAATAGCATAGAATAAATTTTATTGTGAAACTGTGTACAAAGATGGTGTAACATTAGAGTAAGTATCAACAGTTTTGTTCTTATCGAACATACAATATTTAAATCTTATTATTATTGCATATTAAACTTAAGATAACATTAAAATAAATTAAGTAAACCAAGAAAGGAGGCAAATGGCATAAACAAGGAGTCAAATTAAAACAATAAAAAATATCGACTAACACAAAATTACAATTAGACTACTTACTTATCAAAATATTCCTTCATATTGTAAAACACTTTATCAATTAACCAGTCTTTTAAACTTTTCTTAAATTTAATACCATATAACATTTTTAATTCGACGGGTAAATGGTTGTAAACTTGTATTGCATTAATGAAGGTACTATTGTAATACATGGCGTTATTTATTTGTGGAACACACATGTTGTATTTATATTTGGCACGTAGATTAATGGCTCGACTCGACTTAGCATTAAAGTAGATTTCTTCATTGTTTTTTACAAATACACACAATATGTTTATGTTATCTACCGGAATCAATTATACTGGACTACATTATCAAGGACAATAGCAGTTACTTATCTTGCTCAAAACTACTATTTCTATGTCTATTACGAGTATGTCTAGTGACGGCTAGTCTAAATTAAACATAAAGTCTAGTACAAAAGATAACGATGATACGCCCTAAAAATTACGACAATAAGTGTCACAAGCTCAGAATGTATGTCAAGTAAAAGCGCTATAATAAACACTTGAGGTGTTAATTTAGCGAAACTGACAATAGATCCACACAGTTAAAATGTGTGGATACCCTAACCATAAAAGTTAGTAATACCGATAGATATATAGATATCAACACGGAACTGCGAACAAATTATGTCATTTTAATAAATTTCTACAAACTAAGTAACAATATCTAATAATTTATATTGAAGTGTTTCCACACTAACTAATGTTCACTAGTGTTTCCTATGTTTTTAATGCATAGACAGTAAGCAAAAATATTATGACCTCTGCAGGCAGAGCAGACAGTTCAACCTGCATACGAGCAATCTCTGGGTTTCCGTCCCAATTACTTTGCCAATTAAGCTACAGAAGTCTCTAAGCAGTTGGGACGGAAACCCAGAGATTGGTCGTATGCAGGTTCAAGTCCTGCCAGAGGACGTAATTTTTTTTACTATGCTTTAATAACAAACCGTCTTATGCATAAAACACAAAAGTGTGTTTTTCAACGGACTTCAAAGAGGAGGGTTTTTTGTAATGTATGTTACGTGATTACTCCGCCAATTATGAACTGATTTTGATGATTATTTTTTTATTTGGTAGGTCATACTTTAGAGATGATCCCATATAAATTATATCGAAATCAATTCAGTAGATTGGTTTTTAGTTTTTAAATCAAAATGACTAGAAAATATGAAGATTTCGTCCAGGTATTCGAAGTTGAAGTCGGTTGTTTTTTTTTAAGCGTATTTAATTATTGCAAACTCAAATCGTAATTTGAAAGAAATTTGACAAAACAGTTTTTAACTAAAATAAGTTTGAAATACGTTTTAGCGTTTTATGCATAATATGACGGATAGGGTATAATAATGCTTCTTAGCGTGTTATCCATGGTAAGTAGAATTGTTTACAAAGCTTATTATATTTGTAGCTCTTGCTTTAGAAGTGACAGGTCTTACGCCTATTTATAACGCCTATGTCGAGCAAGGTCAAGCATTCACTCTAAATATTCTAATACTAGTAACACGAGTTAAAACACATTTGTCAAAAACTGACCTCCATTTTGTGCGAAGAAAATAATATCATAGGCCGAGTAACTAATTCTAAAGCAGCTATTAAATAACCTATGCTACTGTCAACAACACAAATTCACAAATTATGTATTCAAATATAAACGCACGGCAACACGTAATTACTGATTTACATAATGATCAAATAAATGCTATTTTTTATGCATTTGTTGGCTCACATGCGTTCTTTGTAACGGCACTAAAAGGCAAGAATGTATTACGACACATGGCTACGGACAAACCTATTAATTGCTTACACAAGGTAAACTGCAATATCTGTCTAAATATAAAAGGTTTTGTTTAAAAAGATGGATTGATTGCACAGGATTGTGTGGGCGCTTTATATGGCAGCATAAATGACAAAGGCGTTTTGTTTTATCAAGCACACTACATTCATCGCTCAGCTTAGACTGAAACGTGTGAAAAGAAAACGTCAATGGCAAGTCTAGACATAGACAAAGATAGTTGCGATCTTAGGTCATAAAAATAACAGAATAAAGATGCTCAGAAGTGATATATTAACTTCATTTCCGTTCTTTCTTCGCGTCAGTCTCGTTATAAAGGCTAGCATACACGTGCAGTACTCACTTGTTGGCCTACTTATCTACCAGCGACAATGATAAAATGAATGGACGTGAAATAAGCGCACGGATTTTGAAGACTATATGTTGAGCGCCAGCTCTCCACTCGCGCCAGTTATACTCTGTCTTTGGGACATGCGAGCCGTACGATACAACAATACAAACTTCTAATACATGTACATGTGTTCTCTTTTTGTCATGCAGTAATTAGATGCGCTATCTCTATTTTCTGGCCAATGCATACTTTTAGCTAGGTATGCTTGATTGTGTTGACTTGTTAATTTTATACGATTTGCAAGTGCTGGGCCCGTCAATTCCAATAACACCGTCGCTGTTATCTACAGTCATTATAATAAGTAAAGTGTAGCGGTCTGACGGTGGTTATTGGTAATTGGTTTAATATATTTTTCTCTTGAAGCTCGTGTTAAGCTCGTTGTAGACGGCTCGTCACATTGCATGCGTTGCCGCGGGCGTGATCTCAGGGCCGTCTGACGCCCACTAAACTCTCGATTTCAACACGCATACCGCTTGACAGTGATCCGATTGACGTACCTGCGAATCGGAGGCTGCGATAAAGATATAATCGATTGAAAATATATGTTTCTTTTTTCATTTTTATTGGCATCGCACGTTGTGCATTCTGCCAGAGTCAAGTATATTTGATTTTCAAGTTTATGTAGTATTATCAAATCAAATATGTCATGAAATCACAGTTAGTCACACGAAATTAGTCAAAGTCGAGTCCAAGTCATGCCCTAGTAAAATTGTGGCGACTTTACTATGAGCTTTTACGGAGTTTTGGAAACAACACAAAAAGACATGTTTCACCACGTTATATCACTTGCCCACACTTGTGCATGTAATTCAACACTCAATGAATAAAACACTACAGGGTTGGCCCCATAGTAACAGTTGTGCATAATGATGTGTACATACATACCCTTCCGTATTGTTGAACCTTTTTGTTACACATTGTATACTATAATATGTGTAAGTACATTTGATTATCTGCAAAATATATATAATTATAAACGAAGTTCATGGGTAATAAATGAATGAATTAAACTGAAGGTAAACCAAGAATTACATAAGTCAAAATAGTCAAAGAAATTGCTAACACAGTGCTTATATCAGTTCAAAAATAATTTACTGAAGAAACGAAAGCTTCGTGAAAGTAATAAAGCGGAATGTTTCAAAAATAAAGTCACTCTCGAGATAATTACAGATAGAATTGCGCAAGCGCAGTCTTTATATTTATAAGTTATGTCCTTACTTAAAGCTTAAATTGCATTCACAGCCAATTATACGCCAGCGATTATTTATTTTATATCAGTCAGTAAGATTATACTGCGTTCGGTTAATTTGTGGAAACAAAAAGGCGTAAAGAATTTAAATGATTAGTTCTTTGCAAAGATATATTATTATCACAAACATTTATAATAGTCGCGAGCTTTTATTCTTCTTAGTACAAACGAATTTGACACAGAAAGCAAAAGGGATGGAAATATGTAGGTATATTCTTTCTTTTTCTCTCTCTTAAATCAGAAGTTGGTGCGCTAAGGTCGGCCTTAGGTACTATGCGCAAAACAAAGGAATATCTTACAACCTGGAAAGACTCTGACTCCAACCCTCAACTTGGCTCTTATATTGAGTCAAAGGCTCAACTGGCTGCTAAAAAGCTGGGTGTCCTCTCGAAGGTGCGTCGGTATTTCACGCCGGAACAGTTGTTTCATTATACGAGTACCAAGCACAAGTTCGGTCGTGCATGGAATATTGCTCGCACCTTTGGGATGGATCGGCTAAGTACCAGCTTGAGACGTAGGAGTCAATCGAGAAACGTGCCAGGAGAATCATTGGCAACGACTGTCTAGTTCGGACCAAGCTACAAAGCCTCGATCATCGTCGAAAAGTAGCTAGCCTATCGGTATTTTATCGGATACATTTCGGCGAGTGTGCTTCGGATTTGCATGATCTTATTCCCCCCAGCCCATTCTTCGATCGGACGGCCAGGACCTCGAAAAAGCGACACCGTTTTATGGTTGATATACCAAAAACTCGTACGAAACGGTTTGATTCCACTTTCTTTATTCGAACTGCTAAACAGTGGAATGCGCTGCCCGAGTGGGTGTTTCCCGATAATTGTAATCTGGGTGTCTTCAAGTCGCGAGTGAATCGGTTTCTTCTAGGCAAGCGTGCTCTATCATAGACTGCATCTTCGTTTATCATCAGACGAGATGGCAATCAGACGCAAGCCTATATCATTATAAAAAAATAAAATAAAATAAGAATGATAATTTTATTATAATTCTTGCATGATAGAACTAGATAGAGGTGCTAAATACCCGTGATGAGCATTACTATAAATTTCTTTGTGAGACTTTGTTTGTGACTAAGACTTATTTTACTCAGTGTCACCAGAAACTTAAAAATAAATACTATAAAATATTCAAATATGTATTATGTACTTGACACTGGCAATGCAAATGCAAATGCTCATAGTGCGATGCCTAAAACTAAGAAAAGGGTACTCGTAAATGGATAGAATAAATCGTAAATGGACTAACTGACAACTGTTTAAAAAAACCAAGACAAAAAAACAATGTACAACATCTAAATATTGACACCTGTGCCACACTTGCGGCGCAGGTGTGACACCGCCATTACGCGAAAAAAATAAATTAAAAACAAAAACATAAGAAGGCTACCAAGGGTAACCAAACTCTACTTCGGACAGGTTGTCCATACAATGTCCAAACTTTAACAAGAAGTTTGCATGAAATGAAATAAATACAAAAAAAATATTGTTAAAACTTGCTTTATGAGGACATACGGGTGATCAAAGAAGCGGGGTAGTCCATACGCGACCTCTCCTTCTGTTATCCCAGTAAAACACGCGCTGCCCATGACATTTATTATTGTGCTTTTAAAATTAAAATATCCGAACTTATGTGGGAATGTCCAGATTCAGATATTTTCTAGATGGTAACTCTTGTTGCAAGAGGCATAGACGATCACATTCGGGCGCTACATCCGGTGGAGCGGGCGCAGCCGGATGTAACGGTGTATAGTCGCGTGCGCGCGCTACACGCCACCGTCTGCCAATTTGGTATCGATTTCTTGAGATGTTACAAAATTTAGAAAGGTGTTAAGACGAAACAGTATATCGCCTTTGCTAGACTGTGAGCTTACGAGTGCTCCTTACTAAGGTGACCTTCGCGAGGTCTTGCCGTGAACGAAACGTAACGTTTGCAAGCCATGTCAGAGGCCTTCGGGTAGTTCATAAATTTGAATGGCCAGCGACTCGGCCTATACTAACTTCCTACTAAGGTCAACTTGATAAGGACGCTGGTAAACTCACCGCACTCGCGAAGAACTTAACAAAGAAACATCGAAAATGTCATTCAGTCTTACGAGGTCCCACGGGCGTTCACATAGTCCGAGGGTCCAAAAATTTACAAAGATGGGCTAGTTTTTTCGTTTGCTTGCAACTATACAAGGTGGCAGTAGGTACGAAGATGATGTATAAGAAATATATTTGTCGAATAGCCTCTGGCACATCGTTCTCAGCGGGTGTCTTAGTATGACCACAGTAGAAAATAATAGTGTTACGGTATGACACCCATTTTTAATGTTTTCATCGTATGCTGGGGGAGGGGGCGGGCCTCCTACGCCCCCTACCCCCCTACGCTCATACGAGGTTCTCATGTTGTTCAATTTACGAATAAGAAATGTGTTAAGTATATTTTACTATCGTATCGCACTTTAATCAGTCGATTTTTCCCAAAACACGTATGAATTGATAAATTTGTCAGACTCATAGCTATGACCTTTACAGAAACGATTTAAAATATCTTCTCAACTGTTTACATATAGAGCCATGTCGAACAGGTAATTCTTAAGAGTTGAGATGACTCATACCTATATATTCTGAGTTGGATTTATCTTCAGAAACAATAATATCGATTACGTATCGATACAAATTCAATTTGTTAAAAAGCTGCCGAGGTCAACCGGTGTACTAGGTAACGGCATTGGTTCATTATCAAATAAAAGTTGAAATGTAGAACACTTTATACTAAACACTGTGCCAGCATTAGATGATAGATATAATTTACCCAAAAAAATATGTTAACTGAGCTCTCTCTAAGGGGATAACAATGGCCTTTATTCATAAACCAGGCGTACCTAAGGAATAGTTCATACGTATTTTGGTTTTAGTTTTTTTTTTAAAAAGAAGATACAAAGGGCAGAGTAACTAATCCGAGGTTAATTCACGTTTATGAGGCCGAATAGGCACGCTTTGACACCTCTCGACAAAATAGTGTTTTTAACTATACGCGTCGTTTTAAAGCAAGGCAAGGCAAAGCAATTTTAGTTGATATTTTATGGGAAATATTTAATAATCGTGGTTCTGTGAATTTAGTCATGTTTTTAATCTTCTTATTGAGTTATTTTGCTTCTGTTATTGAGCTATTGAGTTATTGAGCTTGCAAATTAGCACACAAATTTACTGTTTATATCTCATTTGGGGACCTGGGTACTGGGTATGTCCTAAAACTGCAACCAGATCCACCGGAGGACAGGCAGCAGCGTCGTCTCCGTTAACTGTGGTGAACAATCTGCGATCCCCAAGCCGCCTGCCAAGCGTGGGGATTATGACAACACCTCCCTGTTAAGGCGGAGGCCTTCGTCCAGCAGAGGAGGTTTTCTGGCTGATGGATAGCTCATTTGGAGAAACACCAAGATACACTGATGGAATTATATATTTTTTCAAAATGAACACGCCTCAAACTTTCGTTACTTATGCTGTCAGCAGTCAACGCGCTCTCAATATGTTCCCACTTCCCACTCATTACTTACCGGCTGTTCCACAATTCCACATATCCCTGGGTACTGGTCTATCCCTACTGGCAGGGAAGATAATATTTTTATTCCCCTTTTCGCTACTGGGGGGAGATACTTTTTCACTCATCTCCACTTTTGTAATTATTCAAGAAATACGTACCATCACATGGAAAATGATTACTTTCGACTATTAAGCAATTTGCACCGCCCTCAAACCTGTCACCTCTATTACCATTTGTCGAGAACAATCACAGTACACCGTATAATGTAATCACTAATCAGCATAATAATTCGGCATAATGTAGTATTCGAGATAATGCCTTCCTATTGTGTCATGGTGCGGGACAAGCCCAGATTCTTGCACGGTGACAGCCATCTTGGCAACAATACAAAGAATAGATTACTAGAGATTCGCTTTTGAATCACTGAAGAGATACAGAGACCATAAGCAGATTGAGTCACCTCTTGCTTGATAAAGGTTTTAAGGCCTTCGTTCAAGATTCATCACGTTCACTGTTGTCTGACGCAAAAAAGTTTCCATTTTGAACATGAAAACTTATAGCTAGAGTGTGAATAAGTGAAATTGTATTGGTATATCTAGCAAAGCTACATCTCGCAGCACAGCAAGTTTTGATATATTTTAGGTTAGCGAGAATGATTGAAAAAAAAAAGTTTTTGTTTTTTTATTATGTTTTTCGCTCACTGTTGAAAGATAATTGTATGCCTAACAAAAAAGTTATCTAGCATAGATGGACCCCAAATCCCACGATAGTTCTCTTTCTACTCAAAATAGAATAGTTTGGTCAGAGAAAAACAACAACGACACGCGTTGTTTAAAGACAAAGCTAAGAATGCAACCTCAAGTACCTCCAGTACCGTCTTTACCATAAGGGCACACGGGGCCCGTGCCCAGGGCCGCCGTCCTCAGGGGGCCCCCGACGGACCGTCAATTTCTCTCACATTTATCCTCAAAACATATTTTTCGGGTACAATAACAGTGGGCATGGGTCAAAAATAAAACTTGTCTTAAAATTTAAGTCAACATTTTGACAATTTTATTTAACTAAATTAATACAAAATCTTGTCAATGTTTGCCTTTTTTCTTTTGAGTAGTATAAAATTTCCATATCATTTGACTTGATTTTGGATTATTTGACTTAGTCTTAGATAAAATCATTTTAAGACAAAAAAGCCAGTAGAAAAATGATAGAATAATTCGCATTCTTTACTTTCCAAAAGGGCCCCAAGTTCACCCCAGCATAGCTTAAGATGGTCTTGAGTTACAACGTCAACTCATTGCAATTACAACGCTCTATGCGCTATTAATCGATATTCATAGCTGTAGACGTCTAAAACGGGCTCGATGGCTGCATTCTATTCGATTGTCACATCGTCACGAGCTGATCTGCATCGTTGCTTCGGAACGCGGTCTCTCGGCCTTGTTTTGTAGGATATGAATGTTAAGCTTTCCGGTCGCCTTTTCAATATTGTACTGGCATGTTGTATGTCGATGACGTAGCGCTTGTTGGAATAAACTTTGAAGCTTTCATTTTAGTATCTCATGCTTAATTGCACAGTATTATGACATGGGATTCTATAACTGAGAAGGGTTATTCTATTAGTATATCTGAGGCTTATATAGTTTTTGTTATCAGAGATCCAATAATACTGTGGTAGCATGAAGAATAATTATGATCAGTTGATTATTTTATATGAAGTGTTTCCACACTTTGGGTTTTAATGCGTAAACCGTAAGACAAATTATGACCTCTGGCAGGACTTGAACCGGCATACGAGCAATCTCTGGGTTTCCGTCCCAGTCTCTTACCGTCAGCTACAGTTTGAAAATGCGAGTAATGCAGACACTTGTGTAGCTTAAATTAGCAAAGCAGTCGGGACTGAAACTCAGAGATTTCTCGTATGCAGGTTCAAGTCCCGCCAAAGGTCATAATTTTTCTTACTGTCTATGCAAAACAAGTATGACCAGACTCTAAAGTAACATATACCTACTTTATATTCATTATTAAAATACATAACATCAATGAATTTCGTGACAAACTTTGATCACGCTCGACGACTTCCTGAATACCAAATCAGTCAATGTCTACCTTTTCTATTATACAATTATTCCAACCATAAGAAGTAGCTGGATATGACCTTTTGTTTCCATTTGAGAATCGAGATTACTCATTTCGATGCAATTAGAGACAAAGAAAACGGTACAAAAAAAAACACTCGTATCAATCTTACAAACAAGCTGTAAATAATAAAATAAATGCAATATGGCGTAATTTATGGTCAACTTACTACTTTACCTGTTTATGGTGCGACTGACGATAAAAATGCGGCCAACGTTAGAATATGCACAGCTAAAAGTACATCTGTACAGTTTTCTAAGCAAAGCAACAGGAAAAAAATTAAACAGTTGTTTTGCTCGAACATTTATGATAGTGGCTGCCTCACATTTACCCTGATAGTCTTTCTGATACGGTGCCCAAAATTTTAGAGATTATTTGGTTGAATTGTACGCAAAGGTAAGGTAAAACGTAGAAGAAATAATGTCAAATTGTGTATGTTAAAAACTGGCGGAATACAACAAAAACTACTCAATTACGTACGTTTTACGTCTCAGGATTAGGTATCCATAAAAAGAGCTGAACAATGACACACTCTGACTGTCTCTCACGCTAACACAGTGGTTATGAGTGGTTCGTCTACCTCTCCATCGAGCTAGCATTCGATGGTCACTGACCAATGACCATAGAGTTAACAGTTACATCCAAAACGGCGTGCCGTTTCCGCGCACCTACTTCTTGTAATGAAGATGATCAATCATCATTTTGTCGGCAAAATAGTATTACTGTAATCCAATCATAATTTAGAAGATCGAAACGCTGACCAATATTTTTGTAGTTTTCACTTGGCAAGTGACACACTTGAGGCAGACGCTTTTGTAATGTCCAAATTATAGTAAGTACCTAATAGCTAGAGTATTGATATTTCAGCACACCATTAAAAGATGTGACATTTTGTTCCGATGAATGACTGTATAGAATTCACAGAAAAGCCCTTCTCCTTGGTGTGGTATCGTTCCAACTAATTTTATCGAGCCGGTACATTAAAATTGAAAAAAATCACCATCGAATGTCTCAAACTAAAGAGCATCTATGCTGTGACTCCTCGGCTTTATTTTGCTACTCAAATTTCTAGATACCCACTTTGCCACTGGCAAATTGCATTTGCCTCCTTTAGTCCAGTCCATCCAAAGGTTTCCTGGAAGAAATCGCTTAAGGTGATAAGGCCGTCCCTTGTACTGCCGAATTAATGTACCCTGATGAGTTATAAGTTGTTCTATATTTCTAGTGTGCAATAAAGCTGTATTGTATTGTATTGTGGACATTGGTAAGTGTTATCTCTTACCATCACGCGAAAGCGTTATTTTTTGTCTCATTACTTGTTACACGAAAAAATATAAGTGTATAAGTATTAATTGAAGTATATAAGTAACTAATTGAGCAAATTGATATTTTTTAGTCAATATTCACTCTTAAGTTCAGGTCCTACTATTTTCAATTACGTAACTTGGAAAATTACTGTGATCATTGAACTAATATTGACTTGTACCAAGAGACGTTAGTGCTTAGCCTAGCCTAGTAATTAACAAGACCGGTGCGCTGTGCAACACATAATATTAGCATAATCTGTGCCGCCGCTCTTACACTAGCCTCAAAGGTTTGCATAATAGAACTGACTTAGAAGCTTTTTAATTTAATTTATTTTCATTCGAAACAGGTTTGTGTATGACCAAGTTGCGATCCATAATCGATTTTATGTTTAAATGGCATTCAAAAAGTGTAAAGCACTGTGCTTAACATACTGAATAAACTAAAATCCACGATTAAAATGTACGGTATCATTAACGTTTCCCAGTACTTAACACATTTTCCTTTAACATGAAATGAATCAAACCCTTATACAGTAAATTCTTACATGTAAAATTGTAGAGGGACATTATATTGAGTACAGAAAATCAACAACTTTTTGAGGGTCAAAATACTTATAATGTTCTTCAAAAAACGTAAAATCAAACCATGTCAAAGCCAACCATGTCATTTATGCTAACAAATTTAATAGTTTTTCTTGCATAGATTATACGTAGTTCGAGTGATTTATTTTCTTTTGTACAATTTAGATCAGCACGCGCAAGCCTAAGTGGTAAACTTGCAACGAGGCCAAGCTGTCACGACTCGAGGGCGGATTAAGAAATACCTACCTTTTCTGCCGATATCCAGTCTCAAACAGCCTGAGGCAAATTCCTTGACTCTGCGCTGACAGTTTTACAAAACGATTCAGCTTTCCTTAAAGTGGAAACAGCCTTTAAAAAGCTGTAGGAAACCTATTTGATGACGACCTTAACGGTCGTCATCAAATAGGTTTCAAAGAATGATATTGTAGAATGAAGAGTACAATTTATTTATTTCTTGTACTTATTAAAACTTTAGTTAACGTTGATGGGTTTTAAAGAAGTATCTTTGCACAGGTCCTCATTGATTTTTAAGTTAGATAGTGTGCTCTGGGATAAATTATTTCGTCAAAAAAGCATCCTAGTGCGATCTAGCCTCGCGGCCCCACACCGTACCACCACATCATATCAACATTATAATATATCTTATTAATATAGAGAGTCTGTGAACGATAAACAGCGCAATAAGGATACAGATAGATAACGTATAGGTAAGCTTAGTAATTGGGTCCTGACAACACCTTTGGGTACGAAAACCTACAAGCTTTAAACAAATTTACAAAATGTTAGGCTACTCGTAGTAGGCAATGATTTCAACCTTACATTCTAATAAACAATCCTTACAGAATGCTTGTACTCATATGAGTTGTGAGCCTGACAACTGACGTTAAAGATTCTCAACCTCCGCAAGGGCAAGTGTAGGCTTGCCAAAATGATTCAAAGCGTGAACACAAAGGATTCCACGTATAAATCCTTGGGGAAAAGACGAGAGCAGTCATCGCCATTGCTATCTGCTACCATGATTAGCTACGTAAATGCTAATTACAAGATCTTGATATACGCACTAACTAAACTTCTTCCAGATTTTGACGAAAGTGTTCCTTGCTGCTGAAAAGATCATGCGATTCAGCCTTAATTCAAACGCAGAAAGCCTCAAAACTATAATTTTGGAGAACCGCTATTTCAGTCGTCTAAGTATAAAATTAGGATTAGAAACAGTGGCGTAAAGGTCAAATTAGAGTTCGTTCATCTGTTACAAAAACAGCGATAAAATTCAGCAACTAATAAACAACGCTGAAACGAAAATCCTACAATGCAACGTGCCAATTTTTTTTTTATAATGTTGGGTCAGAGTAATTTGTAACTAAATTGGTTTATGTTGAGCAGTGGACTATGCTGATAGACTGATTATGACAATAAGATTGATGTTGATGATGTATAGCATTAAAAGTACCTAGCTCTATTGGATAATGCACTGTATCACACATAGGAATTACAATGATGTCAAGCAATTGGCAACTGAAAGAAGCGGGATTTATGATCCTCAATTCTTTACCTGGTTCATCGTTACGCATCAAATAATTCAGATTCAACTCAAGGGCCACATCATCCAAGTCACCATCGCATTCACATCGTTCAACCAGTTGTTTCCCAACGTTTGGCATGCTCGGAATTGCCGCATTGTCTGACTACAACAAGCGGTGTCTTGAATCTGTGATTGATTCTACTTTAACGTAATTTGTATGTTTGTGAAGACGATACCATGCTAATGTGAACCTTCCGGCCTTGAAGGAACTTGCCAAGAATCCACAAAATGTGGACAAGATCGCTGCAATGTACAATACAATTCTTGACATTTTACCTTCGCACGTAGGTGGTAAAGGAAATTTGTACTTGATTGAAAATATTTGGCACACCCAATGTATTAAAATAATCTGAAGTTATTGAAGACGTTTTTTTGAAATTGCATAAAAAGTGAAATTGTGACATTACCGGACCTTCTTAAGAAGAAATTATCATTACTGACCAAAATGATGCTGGAAATACTAACAAACATAATAACACGATATATGAAGCAATAAAATGATCTTTTGAAAGAAAGGAAGCACGAATAGCGTCTATACTAGTCATATAAGATATTTTTACCTGTAATAACGCCAAGTTGTGGTTTCCGACACTTTTGAGAGTTCTTCGCAGGTGTAAGTAAATATGGAAATCACATACATGCTAATAATTTACCACCGTGTGGTCACCGTGTACCAAACAACAGCAACTATACTTTTAGTCAGAACCCTTGTGACTAAGGTATTAAGATCTAAAATGTAATGTCATTATTATTTTAGGTACATCATCCAGTCTTGCAGCAGCTATTTGTATGCAATAGAAGTAAACATTACAACTATGAATAACAACTACATTTGTCAAGATCAGGAAAAATAAATTAAAACGTTTTTAGCGCCTTCCGCTTTTAAGCCATATAACGTTTATAAGTCCAGTGGTGAGTCAATAGGTTTTTCCGGGCGCTATTGACAGACATTATGACCAGCGGCTGAATGAAACCGGCGCTGCCGGTTCCTTCTCAAGGGTTCCGTAGTTCCGTGAAAGCGTCTGTAACATACGAGTTGACCTAGCCAGGTGATATTAACCTTTACTTGATGCAAGGCTATATATTCTTGGGCGCAATCATTCTAACATTACTTTTGTCGTACATTTAGCCAAGGAAAATTAATATTTATATGATAAGATTTAATGTAGTTTGCAATGATTTTATTTTATGTTTACACAACATGCAAGTTTTAAGTAGGTATACTCTTATGTTGGTTGGGATAAATGATGCACCAATCAAACTGACACTAGGAGTGACATAGGTAAGCGTAGGATAGCTGGCAGTGGTTGGAAGAGGAAAATCAAAGATTGGGCTGAGTGGCGTGCCTTGGGATATGCCTATGTCCAGCAATGAACTGTACGCTAATTATGATGATGATAATAATTAATCAAACCGTGTCTTGATTTATACAGCGTGACACAGGTCAAAAGCTCAAAAGAACTGGAGCAACAGTGGAACTGCACTAAGTTGTAATTATTTTCTCTTAACTACTAAACATAGTTACAGCAGTCCATTAGTAGGTACTTCATCACTTTCATTTAAAGTCGTGTCTGTAGTTAGTTAACTTTTGTCCTAACTCATGTCAACACTTATTAGACTATCTTGAACCCGGACACAGTAGTTCACGCTTCTGCTTTTTACAGAATAGCAAATATTTATGGACAACTACTTTTAGCGTCTTCACTGAGTGTGAATTTAGGATCAATAAAAACATACGTTTTTGTGGGTTCTATTGATTTGAGAGATACGCAGTGCTATGTGATTTTACGATATAAAAAAGTAAAACCAAAACCGTGCCAAAAACAAACTAAAGAAATGAATAAAAAGAAACACTTTAACAAGGTGAGTAAAGGCATGTGACATTTTGGCCTAGTTCATACAAGGAAACATGGGAAATTTGTACCACTAGGCCATCAGCGCAAGAGAAATGTCCTAATACAATTTATCCCCAGTGTCACTCGGGATGATGTAAGGATTCTAACGATATCCCATTTATTAAGTTATTTTTCTATAATCACTCAAGAACTTACAGTTATTTACCAAAACGCTCCTGAGCTATAAAAACATTTCTTACGAGTACGAGTACATACAGATTTGGAAGATATTGTATACAACAAAAACAAAAAAAAAACATAAATCAAAATTTGTTCAGACATTTAGCAGTTATGGTGGCATGAAGAAATTCACATGCACCTTGAAAACATTACTATCCATTTCTTGGGCTTCATTTTGGTATACATTTATACACATCAGTGTATAAATGTATACCAAAATGTACTCATATGCACTACCTAGTTACTATGAATATAAAATCTGGGATTTTTAATCAACTTACTTCGGAACATTGTGATTACACTATCATTAGATCATAATGCACGTAGGTATGCGTATAATTACTTATAGATGGTACGAAAAACGATATCACATCTCAAACATCAATATTTGCTTTCAAATGCTACATTTTAAATATACCCTTAGTTTTTTGGTTTTATATTATTTTGGTGGGTATAGGTAGCTTTATTTATATATCGCACTTTGTCCTCGAAATTAGTATTATATACACATGTAGTTTCGCTAAGTGACAGCACTCTTGCACTAATTGTTGAGAGAATGTAAAAATAAAAAATAAATGTCTGAGGGTAGATACAACTTACCTCGCCATTTTATCGTTCTGCCTCCTCATTCGCAATTTAGTGCTCAACCGCTCTAGACACTTTTGTACTTAAATTAATACAAATTCACAAAAGTAGTGCCCCTTTTTAAAATTAAAAATGCCTAAAAGAAAACGTTCAAAAGACGTAGAAGAAGACCTCGCGACTTTAATACGTAAAGTGAAAAAATTAAAACGAAAAATTAGTCGTAGAAAAAGTGATATTTCTAGTAGTGATTCCGAGGACTCATTGGATCAACAGGCAACAGTACGCAGTACCGTACATCAACAAGGTATGTAATGGTATTATTTTGTATTCATTACCAATAATTATAAAACAAAGTCCAGATGAATGCAACCGAGATCGCCATTGGGGTTATTTCACCGCATTCAATATTTTATCAGTTGGAACTGATAACCCTTTTTGCTTATACTGGGCATCCTTAAAGTCTATTAATCTCTTAATGAATGCAACCGAACTGGCCATTGGGGCTTTTTCACCGCATTCAACATTTTATCAGTTGGAACTGATACCATTTTTTATTTTTATTTTTGGCATATACTGGGCATCCTTGAAATCTATTAATAGCATAATGAATGCAACCGAGCTAGCCATTGGGGCTTTTTCACCGCATTCAAAATTTTATCAGTTGGAACTGACAACCCTCTTTTTTAACCATTATATTTTTTGATGATCATTAACTTTTCAATATCTTTTCATCGAGACCTTTCGACAATAACTTGGACTTAAAAGCCAATGTTGACTCATTCCAGAGTCACTTCAATTAAACCTGGAACCAGACGACTGGGTCCCAGAGTCTCCAGATCACGTGACTAGAGATGACAACGTTGACAATTTGGACGTGGATCTCGTCGAAATTTCTGGAGATAAGTCAGTGACGATGCCTAAGAGCACTGAGGCGTTAAATAATACCACGGACATAATTATCGATGATCCAGCTTCATCATCAGCAGAACCTCATAAACTAGAAGAAGATGTTTTGGAGATTTTGGGTGAAGACCCGACAATCGAAATCAAATACGCTAATGACATCCGTACAGAGCTAGCCAGCCGCCTTCAACATATTGCACGTGAAGGTCTTAACAAGGACAATAGAAAAAATCTACTAGCCAAGTACCCAATGCCTGCCAATTGCTTGCACATCGGTGCCCCACAGCTTAACCCTGAAATAAAAGCTGCCCTTCTAGAACAGGCACTGAAACGTGACAAAGGAATCGAAACCAAACAAAAACAAATGGCATGCGCCATATCCTGCCTCGCTGACGTTATCACTAATCAGCTAAATTCTAAGGATAACAACAATGAGGTACTACAGAAATTCATGGACCTTGCCCGCATGCTCTGTGATATCCAACATGGCGATTCGGCGACTAGAAGGAACTTTATTCTGACAGCATTGAAGAAAGATATGAAAGACCATTTAACCAACACCAAAATCGACAACTACCTGTTCGGTGACAAGCTGTCAGATACAATTAAATCGGCCAAAGCTGTTACAAAATCTGGCGTCGAGCTCAAAGCGGATTTCACCGCTAAAAACACAGCAAAAAGGACCAACACATCAGCGCAAAAACCTTTAAACCGAAAGGCTCCAGTCCCGGCGCGCAGGCCGCCGAGTGCACCCCAGCGGAGCCGCGAGCCTGCAGCTCCACGAGCGCCGCAGTCCACCTACTACAGGGCATCGTGGCAGCCTCGGGTGCCATCGACGGCGCCGCCACCTCCGCTGCCGCCACCGCTAGCTCATCCAGCGCCCCCGCGACGCCGCTTCTAATTCCAGTTAAGTACGCCGGGCGTTTATCTAATTATTATAAACAATGGGCCCAAATCACAAATGACCACACTATCCTCTCTTGGATAGCTGGTTATAAAATAGAATTTTCCTCACCGGTCATCCAAGAATCTGTTCCTAAGCCACGTTTACATTCAGACTCCGAAAAACAATGTTTTGACGAAGCTATTCAAAATCTTTTACTTATAGGTGCTATATCGGAATGTGAGCCTTGCCAAGGACAATTTTTGTCAAATATTTTCCTTACACCTAAGCCGAATGGCAAAATGAGATTCATACTCAACCTTAAAAATTTGAATAAATTCATACAAACAGAACATTTTAAATTAGAGGACTTACGTACCGCACTAAAACTAGTTTCTCAGGGCTGCTATATGGCAACCCTTGATCTAAAAGATGCTTATTTTCTTATAAAAATTCACGACGATTCTAAAAAATACCTTAGGTTTATTTTTGTCAACAAAATGTATGAATTTAACGTTATGCCGTTTGGTTTAAGCACCGCACCGTTTATTTTCACAAAAATCTTGAAGCCAGTTACAAAAATTCTACGAAACCTGGGGTTTTTGTCTACCCTGTATTTGGACGACTGGCTGTTAATAAGTCAGTACTCTGAAGAGCTACTGACAAATATTGAAATGACGAGAAAAACACTTACCTCCCTAGGGTTTATTATAAACGAGGAGAAAAGTGTATTAACACCTTCAATGACATGCAAATTTTTAGGCATGATGATAGACTCTCATCAAATGTCATTAAGCTTACCTTCAGACAAAAGGCTGCGCATTAGAACTGAACTGAATAAATTCACCAAAATTAGACGCTGTAGGATTAGGCAATTCGCACAAATCGTAGGCTTATTAGTGTCGGCTTGCCCAGCCATAGACTACGGGTGGCTTTATACTAAGGAACTTGAACGCTGTAAATATCTTAATTTAATGTATCACAATGATTATGATAAGTTTATGAATATCCCCGACACTCTGTTACCTGATATTCTATGGTGGATTAGTGCCGTAGACCAATCAACACACCCTATCAGAAACGACGTGTATGTTACAGAAATATATTCTGATGCCTCAACTACGGGGTGGGGGGCAAACTGCAATAATCAAAGGGCAAGTGGTCAATGGTCTAGTAATGAACAAGAACAGCATATCAATTACCTCGAGCTTCTAGCCGCTTTCATTGCTCTTAAAATTTTTGGAAAGGATTTATATAACTGCCAGATACTTTTGCGCATCGATAACACCACTGCCATAGCTTATATTAACCGCATGGGCGGTATTCAATTTCCCCATCTTACAAAAATTACAAAAGAAATGTGGCAGTGGTGTGAGGCTCGGAAGATTTACATCTTCGCGTCCTATATTAGATCACGTGACAACGTTGTCGCTGACACAGAGTCACGTAAAACACACCCAGATATCGAATGGGAGTTGGCTGACTGGGCTTTCCGTTACTTAGTAGCATCTTTCGGGCAACCGGATATAGACTTATTCGCGAGTCGAATCAACAATAAATGTAATACGTACATATCATGGCACAGGGACCCTGACGCGACCGCCATTAATTCATTTACAGTCAGTTGGTCTGACTTATTTTTTTATGCTTTTCCGCCATTTGCAATGGTCCTGAAAATGCTGAGAAAAATAATTTCGGACAAAGCACATGGCATTGTGATTGTACCTATGTGGCCTACACAGCCTTGGTATCCTTTGTTCAAAGCCCTTCTTGTGTCAGATATCGTTACATTTACACCCAACGATAACGCCTTAATATCGCATTACAGCTCGCAGATACAGCCCACCCTTACCCTGGCTGCAGGAGTGTTATCAGGGAAGCGTTATCAAGTCGAAGCCTGCCCGCAGCCTCATTAGACATCATGGTTGCTTCGCTGTCTGAGAGCTCCATTAAACAGTACGACGTATGTCTCAAAAAGTGGTGGTCGTATTGCTATAACAATGCAATTGATTTTTATAAGGCCTCAGTCCCTAATGTTATTGCCTTCTTAACTAATATGTTTAGCGACGGTTACCAATATGGGTCACTAAACTCATACCGATCAGCATTATCGTTAATCTTAGGGCCTAGGCTATCCAAGGATGACAGATTAGTTCGATTTTTCAAAGGGGTATTTCGGCTTAGACCTCCTGTACCTAAATATAGTGCCACCTGGGACACTAACAGCGTTTTAAGTCACTTGGGCGCATGGTATCCTAATGAAGAACTTGACTTAAACAAGCTTTCCAAAAAGACTATAATGCTACTGACGCTCGTAACGGCGCACAGGTTACAGACCATCTCTAAAATTAATATAAAAAACATCGTAATTACTAGTGATCATATTAGTATCAAAATTCCGGATATTTTAAAAACCTCCCGGCCTGGTTCCAAGCAGCCAGTCCTTTTCTTACCCTTCTTCAATGAAAACCCTTCAATATGCCCAGCGAAAACTTTACAGGCATACTTAGATAAATCTAGGCCTTTAAGAAAATGCAACGTTTTATTTATTGGCTTGAAAAGTCCTCATAAAGCAGTAGGAAGACAGACGCTTAGCCGCTGGGTAAAGGTCACACTGAGCGAGTGCGGGGTAGACGTCACCTCGTTCTCGGCGCACAGCACGCGGCATGCGGCTACGAGTGCCGCGCGCTCGCTCGGTGTCAGTGTTGACACTATTCGCAACACTGCGGGGTGGAGCCACAACTCCACTACCTTTGCACGGTTTTACAACAGGGTTGTTACCAATGACAATCACCTGTCCTTAGCTCGAGCAATTATTAATAATCATACGCCATCCAGCGAATAGATGCCAAGAACTATTTAATCTTATTAGCATAAATAAGTTACAAATTACGTATCTATAATCATATTTCAGAAAGTGTATCATGTAATATAATAGTTTTCTTAATAAACATGAGATGATTCCATACAATCTATGTGTCATTGACAATACTTCCTTACATTACTCTCAAAGTCTACATGTGTATATAATACTAATTTCGAGGACAAAGTGCGATATATAATTAGTGATTAAACGAACTTACCTTAGTGAAGTTCTATCATAATTATACGTAGCACTTTGTCCGAAGAAATTAGTATGTACTCCCACCCTCCCAGGAGCAAACACAACCCTTGAATACCATTAGAACTAAAGAAGCATGCCAATGACAAAGGCTTACTTAGGTATGTATATAGCTCTAAACTAAATGAGGAGGCAGAACGATAAAATGGCGAGGTAAGTTGTATCTACCCTCAGACATTTATTTTTTATTTTTACATTCTCTCAACAATTAGTGCAAGAGTGCTGTCACTTAGCGAAACTACATGTGTATATAATACTAATTTCTTCGGACAAAGTGCTACGTATAATTATGATAGAACTTCACTAAGGTAAGTTCGTTTAATCACTAAATGGTGATGCATCTTTATAGCTGTGCCGTGACCTCACCTACCTTTCACGGCACCTGAGTGACTGCATTCACCAACAGCTGATTCCTACTTTGCCTACATATTATACCTAAAAACCTTAGATAGCCCTGCCTTTACATCCTGCAGTAATCATTGAAACAGACTTATTTATAACGTATGCGTGATTTATGGATTTTTGCAGTAAGTAACTGCGAAAGCTGAATAATTTGGTTAATAAGATTGCCACAAGCGTGCAAGTGGTTATTATATTTTGATTAAGCATCATTCAAATTTCACATAGGACTATCTTCGGAAATATGTCCAGACACAACTTTATCTGCGGCCTATTACTAATAACCATTACCTATATATTTTTAACCGCCACTGCCCGCTGCATTGAGAAGGTGCGTTTTCCTTCTTTTACATTATAGGTTTACAACCCTCAGTATATTGCTTTTTAAGTCAATTTTAAGTGCAGAAATCAACTTTACATCACACCTCACATTTCCGGCGTAAACCAAACAAACTGGTACATCTTCGGAATGAAGTGCCGTGACCTCTCTGCCTTTCACTGCAACGGAACAATTGCAACCGACGGCTAGCCACGTACGAGTAGGTACACTGGATATAGTGGACCCGGTTCAATACTCGCGCACAATGTGAAGTTTCATACTATCCGGTCAGTTATGTACGTATAGATAATTATTGTAGTAGATGTTAAATTTTGTAGGAAGAATAGCGTATTGACTTCGTTTGAATTAGGATGAGACTTACCTACATATATTATAGTAATAGAATCAGTGTTAAATGCCCCGGTCACGTACTAATCTTAACAGAAGCATATTATAGCTCTGATTCTGCGGATGTCACAGCAAGAAATAGTATGGTGTCAGAGGACTTCCTTTTCAACCGACTTCAAAAAAGGAGGTTTTCAATTCGACTGTATGGTTTTTTTTTGTATGTTACGCGATTACTCCGCCAATTATGAATTGATTATGATATATATTTTTTTCTTTGGCAACTGATACTTCTGAGGTAGTCCCATATTATTATAAGTATTCTAACTTTGGTTCTAGTTTTTTATTATTTCGCTGAGGTTCTATGTACTTACATCTGCTCATGTTTAATTTGTCAAATATAATAAAATATTTATTTATATTAAAAAAATAGAATGTGTAGGTGTACAGATATTATTTTAGATAGTTTAATGTTAGGAAAACGTTTCACTGTTATAAGCCTTTCGTGAAATCACTTGAATTGGCATCAACGGAAGATCAGCACTGTTTGATAAACAGCACTATGCTGAGTTGAAGCCATTTTTGTGACATCATCCCTTTGACTGTAATAAGTAAGTAAGTAAGTTCGTGTAGGCTGAGTGGCCAGCCCTAGTGTCAGAGTTAATGTGCCGCCCGAAGGCCGTAATTATTTGTAATAATAAGTATTACTGTAATTATTTTGAAGTTATACTATTTACAATGATGTTACAAAATAAATTACATTTCTTTCTTTCTTTCTTTCTTTCCATATAATTTTTATCGAAATCGATCCAGTAATTTGGTTTTCCATTTAAAATTACTGGAATAAATCAAAATAACTGGAAAATATGAAGATGTCATCGAGGTAGTCAAAATTGAAGTCGGTTGCTTTTTTTTTAAAAAGCTGATAAGCTTATGATGGATTCTGAGCCCCTATTATCAAAGTCCTTAAGTATTGTCCTAGTGTCATATGTAGCATAGGCTATGTTTTGCAGTTAGGTTTTGGTTTTTCTTATATCTGCTATTCTAGAGCCGTCCGACCATAGTATCGTAATAGTTATACTATCTGTTTCGATGCTGTCAATCCCAATGTAGTAATTTGTGTTGGCACAATACTGACTAACAAAAGTAATAAAATCTTATAGATATATATTCAAAAGGTTCACGAAAAAAGAAATCAGCACTTGACTAAGTAAATATTTCAGTAAACATACACTACCGCATTGCGTCAGATTACAGTATCTAATAATAACTTCCAAAAGGCTATTACTACTTAGCTAAAGTGAAACTTGGTTCTCCTGTTACTTTTCGATTAGTTGAATCGCGAATTTAAGGAAAATGAACCAAGTAAAAACTGACAGTGCTATTAGAATATCAATTTTGCCAAGAGAGCGGAAACTTTATAGAATAGGGTAGATGATTGATGAAGAATTTAAGTAAATATAGTATGTATGTTTATTGAAAAAATAATTTAAGTCGGTTATTGATCTTCTGATATATAAGCAATTAAAGTTTTTGTTAGAGCCAACTCTGTCCCTTTCCCACAAAACAAAAAATGACGTCACGCCTTACTAGTCAGAATATAATTTATATGGCGTACTGAGAAGTGACGTCACGATTTGCTGTTTCGCCTCTCTGTCTAGCATGATATTAAAATGCTTATAAGTTGCTTATTTTTGATCAGATTTTAATTTTCTTTTCATTAATCAGCTATATTTATGGGCCACATTTTAATAGGACAATAAAAAAATACCAGTCATCTAGCCTATTCAAGGTAATCGTTTATCGTTCTATTTGGTAAGTTTAAAAAAAATGTCAAGTGCGTTATGTCACGCTTTCGCAAAGATTCCGTAGTATGCAATAAATAAATGAACATCAGCCAATTTCTTAAAAGGCAATGTTGTTTTTGATTTGATGAGTATAGACTCCTCCCGTTCCAGAAAATTTATCTGGAACGGGAGGAGTCTATACTCATCAACATTGAAGTCGTCGGCGATATCATTATCTAGTAAAGCATTTCACGCCTGTGAGTCGTGATAATTTGAAAAATAATTTCAGACTGTGTCTTAGTAACTTCATATTTTAACCTCCCTTTTTTTGTCCTAAGAAAAAGTAAGTAGGTAATATTTTTGCGCGTTTATGAATGTATGAATATATTTTTTGTAAATGCTTTCAGGTTATATTCTTAACCAACACGCGATAAAATAAAAAATGGCTTGGTACTTTGACTTGAATATTTTAAAAACGAGGCGTGACTATTAAACTTAGGTTATTAACTTAAAGACTTCCACGAAATCAATTAACAGTCGGTAGGTTCATAGAAGAATTTACTTAGGTATACATTCTAAACTTTGACATGCTTCATACAAAATGATTATAACATTCAGTTTGATTCTAACATAATATTATCTGACATTCATACATAATTTTTGACACTGACTGTATTATAAGTATTTATTTTTATATCTCAGTTTAATTATTGTAATTCTACCACGTTATGACTTAATTACTTAACTTAATGGTACATTGTATAACTCCGAAACACATCGTACCACTAGTTCGGAAACCAGTGGCTTCGTAAGTACACTATACTACTTTGTGTCAATAAAATTGGTTGATTGTATGTAAGGCGAATTTTATAAAGGTTTTTATTTTCCTGTGGAACCCTAAAAAGATAACTAGCATTTATCTTTTCCCCGGAGCACATCCGGACACAAATTTTCCGACGTCATTATCGATATTGCTAAATCTACAGCAATTAGTTGCTATCCCCGATAATCATCAACTAATCTACTGCTGTCTATCGAGATCCACATACTGAGCCTTATTACAGCAAAAATAAGAGCTATTCAAAAATTGGTTCCTGTCAAAATATTGATTTATAATAGTGAATCGTGCCAGCCTTGAAAACCAATTCGTTTAGGTGTTTCGTTGCAACTCTGCGGCTTTGTGAAATACTAGACTTACGTCTGCGCTAGTACTCGTAGTAGGTTCATAATAGTTTGCCTGCTTCGATATTAAAATATGATTATTGCACTCACTAGATAATTATGACAAAATACCTATAGTCTCAAAAGAGCATAAAAAAGTTTCCTAAGTTTTTTTTTAATATATAAAAAATTGCCATAAGTTAAAAGAACGGCGAATACAATGGTGAATTGTAATTTGTAACAAGACTTATGTTTTACTTTTCACGAAAAAGTATATTTAATTTTGAATAATACCGGAATTCCTGCAATGCACCGATAGATGTCATCACAGGCCTACAGCAATGCATTTCATCTACTGCTACTGTACTAAGGCTTGCTACAATCACAGATTATGTAATAGTATATACCTATATACTAATATAATACGATCTAGCCTTTCACAAGCCGCTACTGAATAACTGCCATTCCAACAAAGCCAGTAAAGCTAAGATGCTGACACAATTATAGATTTTTTTACGAACTCATGCAGCCAGAACCTACTTAGGCAAAACCTTATGACCAAAAATAAGGACGTAAATTGAATGTTAACAATATAGATTAGTGGCTATAGTAAACATGCATTGTGAAGGATATTATTTACCATTGGACGCTATTCGCTGAAGCGGTAGAATGACGGGCGGCGCTATTCTTTTAGCATGAATTCATTCATACAAATATAGCAATCCTCGTACAGGATGCTCAAGAAATGTTTTTAGAATTCACCAATATACTGATTTCTTCTTTTCATTACAAACAAACGACATTCAAGAGCAGTCACGTTGTACTGGAAAGCTCAAGGTAGTGGCAACGACATTAGTTAACTTGGCGTTAACGTTTAGGCTGTTAGTGCTTGGTATTCGGAATGAATGCTGCAGCTTCGAAATCTCGTTAAAAGGGTCTGATTGTCATTGCAAGAAACTGGCTCCCAAAGATATTCATTACACGTTTCATGAACGAATTCCAACAACAACGGAGCTCACAAAGGAGCATCCCGTGCGTCGGATCAGAGACAACAACATTATTGTTTACATGATTGTTTGATTCGTCACATGAATGTGGAATAGCATCACGAAACGCGCGTCAGTACGCTACCCTGTACCGGGCTAATCACTTGCTCAAATTGTGAGAAAACAACTGAAATAGTTTAAAAATCGGGCGGAAATTATCTTTCGGCGTGTTCGACGTTAGTCCAGTTTCCTGGTTCGCCGGGATGTGTGTATATGTCTCAAATGGATAGATTGTGAGAAGATGCCTGGAGGCAGTAACCTGGTGAGGTATGAGCGGTACCGCAAGGGTCCCAGGACCCCGAGGACCGCTCATGCCCGATACTATTACACCAGGTCCTTGATAGACCCTCCAGTGAAGAGGCGGCCACATCTACAAATGAACAGGCCGAGGTGAGAAATCCGCGTTGTACATTGCTTACTCTTCTGATTCACAAACCTAAAATTCACCTCACTATTGGACTATGATACCTACTTCGTGCACGTCGTGCTATAGTTTTTTCCAGTTTCAACCCTTGGTACAGTTGCTGCGCTGAGTAGAACTTTTTTCTTCTTCCCTCTGTTGCTTATTTTCCTGCAGGGCTAGCATGCACACCGAGAGAAAATTTTGTGGTGTCTTTATGTCGTGCGAAAACGAGACAAACTTATACAGATTCGTAGCCTTGTTCTGTTTTTAAGAATCGAGAACATTTTCGCGGTGCGCATGCTAGCCCTGCTGGTCACATCATAGCATAGCATAGCATAGCATAAACACAATCAGCCTTTTTGATAGTGGTCTGCTAGACTGCGGCTTTCCCTCAGAAGGTGCTTAGGCCACATCCACCTCGCTGCCCCAGTTGTTCGTCACATAATACTTACAGACATTTAACAACATTGGTAGAATGAAGTTACCTAAAAATTTACGGTTTATAATATTACTAGAGGTCCCCCGCGACTTCGTCCGCGTACGGAAGAAATTCGGCCCGCTTCCAAAATTCACCACTTTAAATCATCCCGACCAACGTTTTTCATCAATATGAATACACCCTCCACCAGCGGTCTAGGCTGTCTGTCAGTCATTAAATCAGTCAGTCAATCAGACAAAGATTCTTACACTACAGTATACTATTCGATTTCTGCGTCAATGATTAGTAATGTCACAACACTTCTGACTTTTGCATAACAAAAGATCGAAGTAGTTGATTAAAGAGTCTTCCTTGAATATATTTTATTGATATAAAAGATGCTTTTCCTTTCATTCATTATTCAACTATTATCACGAAGATATAAGTACTTAAAATTATTCACAAAATAAATGTTTTAAGTAATACCGCATGCAATAAATAAGCTAGTTTAATATTATACAGTTTTTAATTTAATTTAAAATAGCATGGAAAATGCCATCGCAATCATTTCTCAAAGGGCGCATCTTCTCAGAGATCTTGATGCACGCATTCACGTTGCAACATTCTCGAGGAATCCGATCCAAAGGTTATTTTGTACTTAAGGGATTCATGATCGTTGAACCGAGCTATAACAATGCTTTTCAATCTTACAATTTATGCTATTGAAATGTTTGTTATTAACGTTGCTAAACAGGGTTCCATTTGATATTCCGTTTTTCCATTTCATTAAAAAAAAGGGTCTTGGCTCTTGGCAGACCGACAGACAGATCGTACGGTACGGAACCCTACCAATGTAAAATATAATTTCTAACAAAATTACGTGATATATTCTAAAAATATTTATGAAGAAAATTACGTAAGTACTAACATGTTTTTGAATCAATCTCATCACTTATGCTTTCAAAGCAACGAGGTTCCGTTATGCCAACACAAACCGATGCGATACGTGATATAACCATTAGATTCGTAATTGTATCAAGATTAAGCACACAAACAGGTCACAGTTGGAATTCTCCGTCTGCCCACTGTTTGTTGGCCTCTAAGCTAAGCATTTGACCCTGTCGTCGACAATGATCACGCATTCGATGTAAAGCAACGTCTCGGTAAGAGGTGGCTTGCCTCGTCGACACTTCGGCACATTGAGATTAAGGACAGCTGCTTTACAAACGCACTGGTTAGTTCACATTATAACCATGTGTGCATGTCTCTTAATACATCTACACTAGCATGATTGTTCTGCCATTTGACTCAAAAGAATGTTTGACGAGTATCCAGGATGCTCTAAAGTTAACAAAATTCTCACACATAAGAATATGCAATGCTATGCACCGGCAATGCTTCTGGTGTTGCAGTTGTTTATAGGAGGCAGTAATCACTTATCATCAAGGAGTTTACTTGTCTACTCGCTCCTCTATCTTGCAACAAAATGTCTGATTGTCTCTACTTTTGCTAGATGTCTTTTTAACGCAGCCACTCAAAAGAGTAAGGTAATGTTTCCCACGTGTATGTGCTGCTGCTACCTAAACGACAGACCTGCTGATTTAGTTCACGCTGACCTCGACGAGACTCGGTCCAACCAATACAAACAAAGAGAGAAATTAAAGAATAGTTATATGAAGTGTTTCCACACTTGGGTATGCAATTTGGGTATCAAAGATTTAGTTGGTTAGCATATTCGTCGTATGGCAGAGACTTCTGTTACTTAATTGGCAAAGCATTCGGGACGGAAACCCGGTAGATTGCTCGTATGTAGGTTCCAGTCCTGACAGACTTCTTAATTTTTCATCTTTTTTCCCTTGGTTGGACTTCAAGGGATAAAACTCTGGATAATTTCTGGAGATTTGCCGATCTGTTAGAGTTAGGAATAGGTATTCGTTTGTTTTTTTATTCGATTCTTTTTTTATGTCTTTGTCTGGAACTTTAATCATCTTGCCGACGGGTTTGTTATTCTTCGAATACAACTTTCATACTTGATCTTAGTAAGCTGCTATTGAGTTGTATGTTTGTATTAGGATGTCAACATACCTATTGTTATTTGTTGGCTCGTTACTATCCGCAGTGTATTTTCTCTCTCGCCAGTTAGTTTTGTTTACTATTTTGAATTCTGACTTCTGTCTGCAGATCAAAACATCATAAATGCTCCGTTGTCCGCTGTCAGCAGTCCGTACATGAAAAGAATGGTTTACTAATTATTTACTTAAATTTTATGACTTAGGTATTGGATGTCGACAGATATGACTTAACACACTAAATAATAGTCTAGAATAGCGCCTCGCAGTTTTACACCTTACCCTTCAGAAACTTTAGCTAAGTATAATATATTTGTATACAGGCTGTTATTGATTTCATGAGCAATATCTTAAGGGGCTATTCAACTCATCATAATGGACAACTTGTACCATGAAACCAACCCCTGAACGCGCGATTAAAATTTGGCTGTCCAATACAAAAATAAGCACGACAAAAAATGAAATTGAAAAAGTCACATCTAATATCTCAGGGTGACGAGGGTAGTGTTTTCGCATTTTCAGCGTCGGTTTCATGCTACAAGTTGCCCATTATTATCAATTTAATAACTCTAGGATATTTTAGAACTGTGTTTAGGCCTGTGAATTTTATGATCAGCTATTGGTTTGGACTATTAATTTTACCAAGCAATTTTTTTCTTAACCTCATACGATTCACGCACACGCTCCTTACATAGGTAATGACAAAACGAGCCAAGCTCACGTTTATTTTGCAATTATTGAAAGACATTATGCTACAATGCTCTTTGACAAGCTAGACTTTATTATTTTTCCTCTATTGTTGTGGAATGAAAACCTAGATTCTAGCCATTATTTTGCTGACGAAACATTGTCAAGCGTGACCGAACATTTCATGTTATGCTTGTTATTTTAACTGTTTATAATTTAAATGGTATGCATGTTAGATGTAATTCATTACGTTAAGAAATTAGGTGCTAAGTTTACAACTTAGCGCTTGGAGCTTTATATGTTTTTTTCTGTAACATGCGCCCTTATTCGTATCGATCTGTTCAATAAGTAATCTAGCCGGCTTATATTACATATAATCTCTACCTGATTCCCTGATTGATGTGTTGTTTCATATAGGTATAGCAATCCTTATGGGAGTTCATCTTTCAGACCTTTAGTACACATATGTAACATGTCCACTAAAGGTGTGGTAAAACATGTCACATGTTCCCTTCATCCGCATTCATAACAAGAAATTCATCACACACACACACACACACACATCAGCCGAAAGACGTCCACTGCTGGACGAAGGCCTCCCCCTTACTAAGGAGGGAGAGAGAAATTCATCATGTTTGCTACATTCGAGAAAAAATATTGTCCCGATACAAAATGGCCAGTCAAATTAGCATGGGGACAATTTTTTTAATGGTTGTACAATTATACATATGTCTTAAGTCGTTTGGTAATGTTAAATACTAAATAACGTCACTTTATTTTATGAGGAGTAGTTAAGTATGGCACTTAGTAAAAGACTTCTTAGAGTCTATCGAATACCTTTTACATACGTACTTAATCAAACTGACCATCCCCTATCTTTGTCCACAGATGTCAGTCCGCTCCAAAAGTAATGGATAGTCACAGTAGATCGGCGTCGCCGCGGGAGCCTATGCGGCCGCAGCACCGGCCCCCCTCTCCCCCCTCCTCCCCCGGTGCGTTCGACAACCGCGCGTACACCCACGACGAGGATCCGAACCACAACGACTCCTTCTCCTCCAACGGACCCCAGCACAATGGCCACAGCAAAGAGCCGAACGGCGACACGAAACTGCCCGAAGCGGTCAACCTAGAACTCATCAACTTGACGCCAAAGAACGGCACCAAGAAGAAAGATGTGGAGGTCGATATGAATGCAAGCAATCCTTATGACGAGTACTTCGTGCCTGTCAATGAACACAGGAAATTCATGAGGTGAATGATTTTTTTCTATTCCCAACAGACTACGATTTTTAGGCTCTTTATGGCATGAAGCGACACTCTCCTCACGCTTGATTATAGCACTTGTAGCGCTCGTGTCGTGGCATAACTTGAAGAGACCATGAATGGTATTTACATCTGAACGCTACCGTAGGTCCGATGACACGTTAAATTGTTGGTCCCGGTTGTTTATACTACATCTCTATAACAACAACCGTCAAACCATGTAAGAGGCCTTCGGGAGGCATATTAACTCTGACACTAGGGTAGGCCACTCAGCCTTAATTTTATGGCACTTGTAGTTCTGTGCCAGAATGATAACAGTTTTGAACGTCGGTAAATGGCGTATGTGAATGCACCAATCCGCACCAGGTCAGTGTGGTGGAATATTTCCCAGTCCCCCATCGAAGGCCTATAGATATGTTAGCAGAGGCTGATGTGACAGTTCCAAAACATAGCTCGCTTAACTATGATATGGAAGATGTCTCTTTAAGCCTTATATACCAAACATAGACCTTCAATACGGAACACAAAAATGTTTTGCACTACTTTGCAGCTGAATAACAGGCAAAGCGTGGTACTTCCTAAGACAAACTCTAGGAAAAAGGCATGTATAAACAAGTATCAAAGGTTGAACGAATCTTAAACATTTTGGAACATACTTAAAAAACGCCGTAAAGTTAAAGGAGTTAGTTATTAGGTAGGTACTACACACTTTTTTTTAATATTTCGCAGAAGTCAAATGACGTTTGTTAACTTTTTTAAAGTTGGCCTTTTGTAGATAGATCCTCCCCTTTTCTTGAACATCAAGGATGTCAATAAACAACTTGGTAACAAAATCCAAAGCTAATTCCGTTGATCTAAGGCTAATATCATAGTCATGCTGTAGACCAAAATAGCACATTAATATCTCGTTGCGGGATTCTTTTGACCATAACCTTCACGAAATAACGGTTCCAAAAAGGCGAAACCAAATGACCGGAAGCTAAACCACAATCTCATTACGTCTGCAATATAAATAATGTTCGCATAGATCTTAATAGTACATTATGATACAAGTGTGCTATGTTGGTCATTACACTAGAGGCGCTATTATGCGATAAGGAAGCCGATTTGGCTATATTAAGAGTGCTTCGTATATATACGTCTAATTGCAGTCACGTAGAAACTTGACTTTACCGGGTTATACCTATTCTAGCACAAGTGCGTAATGTAAAGTAAAAAGCACACGTGCGTAATAGCTTGATTATGAGCCTAAAACCGATGTAATAAGATCCACTTTACGAGCAAGTGTGATTAAAAACTTATAACACTACCTACCAGCGTTAATATCATCTAATCAATGTTCGATTGAAGCTAGCGGGATAAATAGATGTTTATCTTAAAGTACCGTTGATATTAGATAAGGTACTGTGTGGGACGTAATTTGTGACCTTAAAAGGCCCACTACAGCTGCCCACTATACTACGGGCCTGGGCCGTGCCAATGAGCTCTTTGCAGTTTATGTGCGGATTTTTGTACCACTAGCTTTTCGGTAAAGGAAATCATCGTAAGGAAACCTGCATAGGTCCGGAAAAGAAAAAGAATGACGTTTGTAAATCCACTAACCCTGAACTTGGCCAGCGTGGGAAATATGGCCAAATCGCTCTTTAAGGGAAGACCTATGTCCAGCAATGGACTATTAACGGGTTAGTATTAGAATGGCTAGATCGCAAAATGACTACATTTCATTTAGGCCACATCTCAAAATATCCGAGTCGCAATTTGACTTAATCTGAGACGTCCACTGCCGAACGAAGGCCTCCTCCTTAGACCGCCACATTGTACGACCTCCTGCCATTTGCATCCACCGGTTGTCCGCGACTTGTACAATGTCGTTGGATTCGTTGGTTCACCTAGTGGCAGGCCTACCTACGTCTGCGTCTACCTCGTATCGACGCGTTTTCCGGTTCTTGGTCGCCACTCAAGAACCTTTCTTCCCCATCCGTTATCAGTTTTTCGAGCGATGTGGCCTGCCCATTGCCACTTCAACTTGCAAACCCTGCGAGCTATGTCGGTGAGTTTGGTTCTTTGGCGAATATTCAGTTCCAGATATTATCGCGCAAAGTTACTCTCTCCTTAGGTCTTAGGTCTCTACAGGTAATAGATATTATTTCAATCACCTGAGAGGACAGAACAATTGTCGATAACTTGAAGCAGTCCTTAGTTTGCCGTAGTACAAAGCGGCGAACTCAAATGGCAACTTCATTCTTAACCAATAATTTTAGACAATCGATGATGAATCAGTTAAAATACGTTCTATGGAGCGTGTCTATAAAATTAGTCACGGCCCGTATTTCCGCTTACCTTCGTAGCCCAAGGACAAGTTCTTAGCCTTGCTGTGAAATTTAAATTAGCAATATTCTTGTCTTTGTCGAAAAGCGTGAAATAACTTATCTATCAATCAGTTAGGACAGCACTAGACTAGTGACGCCCTTGTTTTAGGGCAAAGACCTTAGAATATGCGTCAGAAAATTGACGTGACATTGACTTGTATAGAACTATTGTGTTAGAAGAAGAAATAGTTTTCTGAATTGTGTGAAAGGATAAGTACGAGAACAAAAACCTGGAAAATTTGAAGTATGAATAATCCGCTAAATCACATCACACTTCTCATATTAGAAATGCGGAAAATTTTGTCGGTATATCTGCGTGTATGTTTCTTACCTCTTCACACCAAAACGGCTGAACGGATTTGGATAAAACTCGGAATATAGACAGCTTGTTTCCTGGAATAACACATAGGCTACTTTTTATTATCATCATCGTCACCGTTTTTCATCATCACGCGGGTGAAACCGCGGGGCGCAGCAAATAATTAAATACAACAGTGTTGTTAGTATTCGTAGTAGTCCAAGAAAGCGTCCCCGACATAGAGAAACCTACTCATAGACCAGTCCAAAAAAGTTGGCTGTAGTAAGCAGACAAAGCCAATACTAATAATGGATCAGGTTACCACCAAGTAGGTTGATCGTGCGGTGCGGTAGCAGACTAGCTACAGCTGCGTTATGCAACCGTGGCCACTGAACTATGACGTCGTTCAACCGAACTATTTCACCGGACCCGGCTGATTTGTCACGAGATTTGCATATTTGTGACATTAGTGGAATTGGGAGATTTGGTTTCATTTGACGACTATTCACAGAATGTATAATACATAGTACCTACAAGTTGTGGTCGTTGGGACTATCAACCTACGCCCGATATCTCTATTCCTACAAGTGCTAGGTATAAATCTAGTAGGAAGTAGCAAAGAAATCAAATGCTAAGTAAATGCTTACTTTCTGTCTTTAAAGGTATACAGGGTCATTTATAATCACAGATTTCATTAATCTAAGTTTATAACTAGTTAATTAATTAATTATCAACCTCTTAGAAACAGCTTCTGTTAGTATCTTCCGCATAATAAACAAATTGTGTTGTACCTATAACCAGTACGAGTACATACGAGGCTTTTAAAATTTGCGAGAAAAAAAAACTGTTATTTATCTATTCGTGGGTTACCCTACTGAGTCTTATTATAAAAGTGATTAAAAAAGGTAATTTCATAACGAGGGGAAATAGCGGTCAAACGCAAAAAAATTAAAGCCTTATTTCAAAACCACCACACGTCGGCATCGCATCGTGTTGACTAAGCTCCCGCATATTTGGCTAGCAACGGTTGACCTTGGTCCACTAATAAAAGCCAAATTAAATAATAGTCGCCATCGACGTAAGCTCTCTCATGAATAGCTAATAGGCTAGAAACGTGTGTAAAATATTCTATAGTTATCGTAGACATTGACAACAGTGATTTAACGTAGTGATACATTCCGAAGCGTATCGTATCGTTTTTTTTATTGTTCAGTTTGAACAAAAAAAATGGCATTTCTTAAAATTTAGTAATTTGTTTCAAACCACGTTTACAATTTTTTATTAAGTATAGCAAAAATCGTTAAATAACCACTGAAAATGTATATTTAGGTAAATTTTGTTTTCTTTGTATTATTGGAATCAGAGGCAATAATAAGCCCAAGAGCTACAAAAACCGGAGGCGTAAACCACGGATAATTAATTAATAAAATTATCTTATTTAATTATAATTACAAATTTTAATATGATATAATAACTAAGGTATTATAAAATTAATCAATGTGCAAATTAGTAACAATTTCTTATACATTTAAATAATAAACTACTTACTCGTAATATTGCAATAGGATAGTTTTTCGGATGCATGCAGGTTTCCTTACGGTATCTTCCTCTTCCGAAAGAACCAGTATGACCTACCGGTATGATTTTGTACCTAAAGGCATGTGACATTTTAGCCTAGTCCATACAAGGAGGTGTGGGAAATTTGTACCACTAGGCCACCTGCGTATGGAAAATGTCCTAAGCCTTTACTTAATGAACTCATTCGACCCACAACCTCAATACTGTAATGCGCGTCTTTTTCCTCAATGAGTCCAACTCCCTACAGAACCTCTCTTCATCTCTCTCCTTACTAATCTGTGATGTTTTCTCACGATCTATCTAAGTCTAAAAGATACCATAATCACTTGATTATGCTTGTATAAAAACCAGTTACAGACTCAGAAATGCCGGTGTTTAACGTCTATTAAAATTTTTGAAAGACAACGGGCAATCAGTGTCATTTGTATCGTGGTCTTGGAGGATTTAGCTCTCTTTGGGTACTTAATCACTGATCGTGGTAGGTAAATAATTTTGGAATTATACGGCTTTAGTAAGATGTAACTATTAATTAACTTAATATCTAGTAGCTAGATATAATTTATTCATTACATAACTAGTACATTTTCATTGCATTAAAAAACATTTAAATTCTAATATCTGAAACGTAATATTATACTCGTATCAACATGATCACAAGCCAAGCCTACAAATTTATACTGCTTTTTCGATAAAAAATACTTACTTAATGTAAAAAATACTTACATATAAATCAAGTTACTAATTACTTAATGCCGAAACGGCTGAAAACATTTGAATATTTAATGTGGCAATAGACAAATACAAAAAAATAAGGTCGCAGGCAGCGGCTGAATCAATGGGAACTCTCCGCCAAATTATCGTGTTATCACATTTCAGAACCGTGTCAATTTTATGCTCATTATAAAACTTCTGAGAGGCTTTCACTCGGCTAAGAATGCCGAATTGAAACTAATCCCACGTTTGTTTCAAAAACCGGAAACTAAGAGGAAGCGCACTTCACAAGTCTATAGCTTTATGATTATGCAATCATCATTATGCATCATTATGTGTCACTGCACATGACCGTCTGCAGTTCAGAAATAACTAAGATTTAGTTATAATAACTTGATATACTTGTTACGTTAATAATATCTAACCGCATTACAATAACTACATAAATATTTGAAGACAGTTGATGCAGCGTCATCTAGCCCCAAACAAAGTAAAAGTATGGGATATGAGATTGATTCAGGCGTTACTTTGCGAAAGTCATCTTAACCAACCGTGATATAAGTACTAAAATTTCCAGTGTAATGCCGCTGTAAACATCCTACGAGTACCAATAGGAAAAAGTGCCGAAAAAGGCTAATGTGATACCGTAATCTGCAAAGAATGGTTCTTCAATCTGAAATGAATAATCAATTTAAATTCAGATGAAACTTTTGATTTTCAGGTACTCGATATGATATTTACAGCGGAATTACACTAGAAACTTTAGTATATCACGGTTGATTAAAACTATGAGAACCAAATAACTGTTAGAATACCAACATCTTTTTTTGCATGGATATAGTAAATGTTAAACATAATTTGTTCCATATATAATTTACCTAATGGAATCAATGAAATGTAACACCTCTTTATAACGTAAAAAGTAAAGAGACAAACAAAACGTTTTCTTAGCGGTAAGATAAGAGTACGTAGCCGTACCCATGATCTTTGCAGAATTTGCAGCGATACCTAGAACTTGGACTAACACAAAATCTAAGGCATAGGTAACTGCATTGGTAATATGAAAACTGACGTGGTTTTGACACATTTTTGTTTTATTTATACGGGGATACTCACGTTAATTAAACGTGAGTATCCCCGTATAAATAAAACAAAAACTGCATTGGTCTTTATTACTTTCAGGCAAACTATTATGCATGTAAAGTCAGATGCCCTATCTATGCTTTTAGTGAAATGTAAGCTCAGTAAGTTAAGTTTTTACTTTTGTTACTATACTGCAATAAGTTGATGCAATACTATTATATTATATTTATTACTTCCACCGCAGCATAGAATAACTGTGTAATTAGTATTTACTCTTTATTTAGTGGATAATGCTGTGGATAGCATATCTATTATTTCATAATTTTAATTATTTGTATAACTCTATACAACTGTACTAGTTGTCCCAACTTGTACTTCCAAGTTTATAAAACCTCTTTTTCTTATATTCTATAAATGGAATATTCTATTCTATATTACAGTGTATGTTGTCTGACACCAAACTGAGAATTAAATATACTTAGTTTGCTTTATTGTGTATATGTAGGTATATAGAGGCGGATATCCGTAAAGTTTTGTACGGTTCTGAAAGGCAATTATTTTACCTACTTTGACGCTATTAGGTAATACTCTAAACACTAGGTACAGAAAGCTAACCATAACATAATACTAAGTCGCGTTGTGCAAAATCCTGCAGAATTTCTCGCGTAAGTAATAACTATTTTGTAAACATGTCAAACACGGAATCCTTTTCAAGCATTGCTTACGATTATTTCTGTAAAGCCAAACAAAGCTGCTCGTTTCCTTGGCTTTCAAATTACGTTGCCGAGCGACAGTTTCAGGTTACCCAACCGTTGGCCATTGTTTCAACTTTTCAAGCATTTGAGTCAGGCAGAAAGTTTTAAGTCGAACCACTAGAAGCACCAAACAAAAAATAACTTAGGCACATATTGTTAGTAAGTCGTTGCATATTCAGGCGAAGGAATGGATGAAAAGAGCCGGCAACAAAGGTATAAACAACACGGTTTGTCGCGCTGGACCGTGACATGACATTGGCATTGCATTGTTTGTCTCTTCTAACTGTACTTTGGATATTTTTAAAAGCCTAAATTCGTCTTGTAACACAAGACACGTTTCGTTATAGATATTGTGTTTACATTTCCCCATAAAAATATAACAGTAAATTCGGGAAAATTGTGCAGTTGTTATTTCTCTTGCTTGTCAAAACAGTTACGATGTCTCGTGTTAGGCTTGGAGGATCTAGCTCTGTGTTAGTTACATGTAAGAACACAAATATCACAATTATCAGATTAGAACGGTATTCGAATGCAAAAAACAGAAGAAGATTAGAACTTTATGAAAATAATGGTAACTTTTTCTTTTCGCGATTACAGAGTTGGCCCCATAGTAAACGTTGTTCGTAACGATATGAGTAGGACATAGGTACATACCCTTCAGTATTGTTGAACCTTTTTGTTACTTTTCGTTTGCTTTTTGTATATCTAAGACCTCACTCATCAGCCAGAAGACGTCCACTGCTGGACGAAAGCCTCCCCCATAATAGTACGCAGAGTGTTACCACCGTTAACTAAGAGGACGCTGCTGCCCGTCTTCCGGTGGCTCTGGATGCAGGTTTAGGACATACCCAGGTCCCTAAGGTATCTAAGACCTACGAAGGCGTAAAGGCTTAGGACATAAGTATTCCATACACACGTGAATTTCCATTATCTACCTCCTTGTGCCAAAATGTGCTATGCCATTAGTTACCCTACTACGTACTGGGTTTTTCGGAGTTCTATGAAAAAAAAGATTGACATAATCCAATAAATCTAGGCATTAAATGTCTTCAAAGTAATGACATCAATAAATATTACATTAAGTAATTACTATACAATTACTATAGTTAGTTTAACACATTAGTTAAGTATATGTATACGAGTAGTAATTATTCCTGACGCGTTCACTCCTGAACTGTCCTTCCCAACGGGCAATGGTCCCTGTGTAGGTTATCCTTCTACTATTATTTTTATGTCTTACTGCTTTGAGATAAAGTCCAAAGTTTCTGAAAAAAAAAGTTTAGGAACTGCTGGAAATTTAAAGCATGTAGCATACCCATACTATAGACCTCACACATGTAGCTCGTGGCTCTAAAACCAACAATTTATACGCGTTCAGAATCAACAACCAGTTCTTTAATCCCAAATTATGTTCAAAACATTCAAAAGGGATCAAGTTTCTAAACGTTGTTATTCTAATTTAATTCCTTAGCAGTTTTATCATAAAGTTATTTTGGGTATTGTGTTCGTTTGAGTTGCATCTCAAATTACATGTTTACAATAATGCTGTTTTTATTTTAACTTTGCTTTGTTTACAAACAAGTACCTAGTGGTAGGACTCTACTGCAGAGTCCGCCTGGGGAAATACCATACCTTTGCTAGTTATTCACCTGCCAAGTAGTACTGTGCAAGCATTACTGTGTTCCGGTTTGAAAGCCAATGTTACCAGAGAAATTACTGGGTATGAAGAGATTTAACATCTAATATCTCAGTTCTATCTCATTATCTGTGATTTGACTTGAAATTGAAACGTAAAATATACTCGAATGACAAGTCTTCCCAAATGTATTTTCAACGTTTCGTACCTATATCTACTAACTAGTGGGTAGGTTACCATTGCACAAGTGAAATGGCATGGCACAGTGATATTTGGTCCATTGATGCTTTGAATAGGAAATGCTTGCTCAACGAGTCGTCGGTCCCCATTGATCAGTGCTCTTCAATCTGGGTCACAGCGGTGTCGGTAAAACAAAGGTGCTAGCTTTGCCTGACGATCTCTTTTAGGTGTTGATGATGAACCAATTGTGAAGGTGATGATTGATATAGTTTATATATGATCGAATCCGGGTTCATAATAGGTAATTGATAAGCAACTGAAACTAAAAACAAGTTGGAAGACACATTCGTAGGTTAACTCTTAGGTAGTTATCTATCTACGTTAATGCATTTTTATACAACGGGGTTCATACATGTTTAGCAATACTTTTTAAACGCAAAAGCTACATTTGAGGAATAAAATTTGAGTTCTATTCCTATACAATGTGATCATTTTGTATGAGGACAATATTATGGCCAAGCTATCAGAATTTCGGAATTAAGGAGATCATCATGAATACTTTGGACATATAATTTATCAAAGCATGAATTACGATCAGTACCTACAGTATAATTATAAGTGCCTGCCTTTGTCAATTTTGCAGATGTTAGATGGATAAGTAGGTATGCGCGAATGTTTTTCGTTTATTATGAATGTATTTTAGCAGTAGTGTCATTCAAATAAAATCAGGACAAATTGTGGGCTTATAATCACGACTTGTGCTCTTATTGGGTAGGTACTAGGACTTGTCTATCACAGGAGACTTCATTCCGGAAATCAAGACCAATTAGCAGACACGCGGTAAAATTCCACCAGGTTTGTCCTAAACGACGCATGTCTCCATCCAAGAAGCATAGCGAAGGTGATTGTTCCGAGAGGACGAGAGGGGTGAGGAAGTTCAGGTTGGTGGGTGGGGGCCTGGGGGGAATCCAAGGAACAATGAGGTCGTCGACCCGTCGACCGCGCTCACCTCTGCGCGGTCCTGCATGAGTGTGCGGAGGTCACCTAGTCTAGACCACCTGGGAATATTCCTTAAGCCGTATATGGGTATAAATAAATGAATATGGATAAATGCAACAGTATGTCGTGCATGTAAACGTAAAGTTGTGAAAGTCTTAGTAACTCAAGTAGTTTGTTTTTTTCTGTCCATTCCAAAAAAGCTACTGCAATAGGTAGGTACTAAAGACTGATTCAAACTTAGCGCTGCAAGCGAGAATTTGCGATTGTACGCACACCGCACGCCTCATTTTTTTTGCTACTGCGCAACGTCTCGCGCCTAACTTCACAACCGCTATTAACTTTGAATCAGCCTGTACCTTAAATTACTCGAACATACTCGAACTACGAAAAAAAAAGATAGAATTGTAAATAATAGTAGGTTTATAACATTTTAAATTAAAAAACTTGGGTAGTATTGATACTAAGTACGATGTTGGTAAGTAAGTAAGTACCTACTTACCTACATTTTGCATTTGTAGACAATAAGTACAAAATACACCTAGATACAAAGTCACAATACAGTCATAGTTGTTTTTAATATGCTTAACTACCTAAGTCAATTTAATAGTGCATACCATTTAAATACTTAATTGAGTTCATGAATAATCGAGTTGATGTAGGTCCCTAATAACTTCACAATAGTTGTGTTAGGCGAAAGTTTAATTATTACCAATTTAGCTGCCACATATTCACGATAAAGCTCAAAGATTCAGGTAGGCACAGAATGCGTCGGTGCATTGCTCTGCCCCCTTACCATTCAAACAATCATGTTATGAAGAATGCGCCAACCGTGCCTTCGAGTTTAACCTTGGCATAACTTTACCTTATTTACATAGGTGCGTTTAGCATAACTTCATTCAGGGCTTGAAAATTATTGAACTTCAAATCGCGCCGTGCCGACCTATATATTCTGTAGTAGAAGACTATAAGTTCCGTAACAAACAAAGGGAGGTTTAAAGTGTCGCCCTTAGATTAACGGAATTCTGTGGTTTCGCGATATCCTTTGTCAGTCTGTCTTTCTTCTGTCTGGCTCCTAATAAAATAAAACATAATAAGGTTTCACTAATATTTTTATCTCACCCTTATATCACATCATATAATTTTTTTATTACATTTAACTTTCACTATAATAGGTACCTTCACCACAGTGGGTACCTACACTCATTAAAGAAGTATGAAGTCATACATGTGGATTATTGTGGATATTATATAATAAGCGTAATGCGAGTAGCGATCACATGTCATTTCATCTATGATATGTAAGCAAATTGTAGAATGAGGGTAGTCAGCAATTATTTCCGATACGTTCGCTAAAAGTTCCGCGCGTGGCTCAGTCGCTAACCAGCAGGTTACAACAATGGAAGCAAATCTAGCAGTGCAACAAAATTTGAATACTAGTGGAACCAACAAAGATTATGAAAAGTACGTAAGTAGAATGTTTTCATTTACATAACATTATAATTATACGGATTTTGATTGATGTTTGAGCTCTTTAGGTCTTTATCTGGGCTAAGCTTTAGGTAGGTGCCTAACAGACAAACCTTACGCTTATTCCGCCATTTTATTATATTCTTATGTTTCGCAATAAACTGAAATAAATAATAATGATGTGGTTCTTAGCAATTTCAAACGCACTAAGAAATCCTTTTCTGTAGTCGTAAGTTGCGTAAGAAAATCGAATGTTACAATTGAAGTTAGGTTACATTGCAAGACCTCGTTCTACTTTGTGGTTAAGTGCCTCGGAGTGGTCCTATATAACAGGAGAATTCTGTGTTTGGAATAACATAGGTACTTACCTTAAAAGCACACTGTCTTTTTGTACCTGACCTTTGAATGGTTTGGGACTCTCGATCTCATCATAATCAGCCTATCATACTCCTAGTTTACTGCTGGAAATAAGCCTCTCCCATGGTACGCCACTCAGCCCGATCTGCAGTTTTCTCCGTCCAACCTCTGCCTGCTGTCCTACGTCGTCACTCCATCTCGATCTAATGTGTCAGACCACCAGCATAGTCCGCAGTCCATTGCTCCATGGTCATAGGCCTACCAACGACGGGCGATTGGGCCATATCCAACACGCAGGCTCAGTTGCGTGTTAGTGGATTCGTGTACACCATTGATTTAATTCTCTCGACATATGCAGGTTTTCTCACGATTTTTTCCTTCACCTAAAAGCCAGTGTTATGAACATCCAAAAGCCTGTGGTATGATAATCCTCAGGTACCTACCTAATGAGCGAAAATGCATGCAAATGAATTTCGTTCTGGGTAAAGCGTAGTACCTACTATTATTCTGTGGTAAAGCTGCAAAATGGACATTCATAAGCAGGCGTTTTCTTTTACCTTCACGAGAATCTTGTTTGTCTAATTTCATATCAACACTTCACTTGCATCAGCGAACCTTATCGCCTCGCTGGCTGTTTCCCTCATAGCCGGTGCTAAGTTTTGGCCGCTTTCACTAGCTAAGTGGCAACTTTATTCCCAAGTAATACGGTTTTCTTTTCTATTCCAGAGGAGAGAAGCTGTACGTGACGGCAGACAAACGCGGCGAGAAGGGCGGCTGCAAGCGACCGCTCTGCTGGACCCTGCTGGTGCTGGTAGTGGCTGCCATCGTCGCTATCATTGTCCTCGCTGCCAGTAAGTTACTACAATTACTAAGATAAGCTATAAAATATTGTTTATATGCTATTGTTTTGCATCCCCGCCTTTACAGAGGTCGATATAATCATCGATATGAACAACTTTTACTGAGGGAGCAACACTGAAATCGCGAAAAAAAATATCAGCTACCATACATTTTGGCCAAGGTCAATAATAAACTTTTTGTATGGAACGGTTAATTATTTTTTTCGCGATTTCATTATTGACCCTATAAAGTTGTTCATAACGATGAGTATATCTACCTCTGTAAATATGGTGGGAATGAAAAATAACAGCTTGTATAATTATGTACCTACCTATTATACAATGTGTAACAAAAAGGTTCAACAATACTGAAGGGTATGTATGTACTCATCATTATGATCAACTTTTACTATGGGGCCAACCCTGAAATCGCGAAAAAAAAACAGCTGTTGCATACAAAAAGTTCATTGACTCTGGACAAAATTTATAGAACAGTAGATATATTTTTTCGCGATTTCAGGGTTGGCCCCATAGTAAACGTTATTCATAATGATGAGTACATACATACTTACCCTACAGTATTGTTGAACCTTTTTGTTACACATTGTATACTTACGCTAACTGAACGGCTCAACAAAGTGAAGTGAAGCGCCTTCAGAAGGGATCTACATTATGGATATTCCCCATGCACAAAACCGGGAGGCCGAGCTAGACTTGAAGTCGTGAGAGTTCACATCCCGGGCCTGTATCAATACTCAATCATTTATTGCAACATATGTGGCTACATGCAGGTCTTAAGTAACATGTTTATATTACAGTAATACATATGACCCTTGTCAGGGTATGGCAATATTTGGTGCAGAACGCTCTATTTTACTAGTTGATATTAGAATTTTGTCGTTGAAAAACTCATCAAGGGTGTAATAGCATTTCGCTTCTAGAATTTTTTTTTTTTGTTTATTGAAACAGACGTCGTTTTCTATTTCTCTGAGAGAGTTAGGCAGTTGATTGTAGATTTTTACGGCCATTGAGTTGGGGCTAGAACTGTGTATTGCAAGATTTGACTTTGGTTCAATGAGGTCATATCTGTATTGGGATCTCGAGTTAGGCAGTCGATCAATAACTTTTTTTTTAAATCGGGATATTTTCTTACGAATTTAGACATTTCAAATATATATATAGACACTAATGATAAAATTTTAAATTTAATTAAATTAAATGAAATAAAATAAAAAAATATATATATATATCAATGAGCTCTGTAGAGTTTATTATGTACCTACCTACAGATGTTCATACAACAGACTTCCGTGAAGAAAAACGTCGTGAGAAAACTTGCTTGATGAAGTTCTGTGGCGTATATGAATCCACCAACCCGCAACTGGTGGATATGGTCCAATCGCCCTTCGAGGGTAGCCATACCTGACTGCCTGACTGAATGACTGCCTGACTGAATGACTGCCTTATAGCTCAGTTGGTAGCGTGTCTACCTTCAGAGCTGTAGGGCGTGGGTTCGATCCCCACCCAGGGCAAACATTTATGTGACGAACATAGATGTTTGTTCTGTTTCTGGATGTAGTAGATATTACAAGTATGTATTTACAAAAAAAAGTATATAAGTATTCTATCAGCTATCTAGTTTCCATATTACAAGCTTTGCTTAGTTTGGGGCTAGATGGCGCTGTTTGAAAAATGTCCACCGATATTTATTATTTATTTATACCTATGTCCAGTAGTGGGCTATTATATCATGCTAAGCGCTTACAATCTACTTTTATACGCTCAGCGAGGACGTGGAATCCTGGCGGAATCAGTTTCCCGTTAATTAGGTACAATATGAAGTATCTTCAAATCCAGAGTAATCAGATTCCGCCAAGGTAGCGTGCTTAGTAGGAATAAATAAATAATCAATAAAACATCACGCAGGGTATAAGGTCAAACCGAGACCTACTTAGAATTTTAAAATCACCATTATAATTTTTTGGTTTAATAGGCTTGCGTATGACCACCATCTGTGACACGGAAAAAATAAGCATTTCAAAACAATTTCTTTGTTATTTTTTAGCTGGAATCCTCTTCTCAAGCGCCCCCACAACCCTCGAGCAATACAACACTTCGATCAGCTCAGCGCGCGCGCTCGGCGGCATCGGTGGCCACTCGCACGACCATGACCATGACCACGGCGATCACGACCATGACCATGATCACGGTCACCATGATGTCACGACCACGGAGACGCATGAACACGGACCAGAGCAGAACGACGAGCCGTCTGTCGTGTCAGATGAAAACGATATGTCCATATACGGTAAGCCCTTTAGATCGTGCTCTCACATAGACCAGCTGGTTTATGGTTTGTTTGTGTCCACTATCCACTAAACACTAAGTGCATTGGCATAGCCTCGGTCTGTGGCAGCAGGCTGGGTAGGCTTGAGCTCAGGGCAGCAGTTTTTAGAGGCGACAAAGGCACGGGCGGGGACCGATTTACCACCAAAACTATGCCAATTACCATTTACCAATTCTATGCGGTTCGATATCCTTATCCATCTAATATAATGGCAAAGTTATTATCGGTCAAAATGTAAATAAATATTTTTTATTACGATGCTCTTATATAAATAGCTAACCAACATAACCTAACCTACCTACTCTTATATCTGTCGTGTGATACGTTATCACAATAAATTTAATAACTATCATTACAGCAATCAAATCTTCTTTATCATGTTAAAATCGTAGGTATTTAGTATTAACTATAATTTTTCATTCATTATTTAATTTAAAAAGAAAAATGAGTTGCATATTTTACTCTCATACATTCATGAATACCTTAGATATATGATGATAGATTATTTACGACACTGCGGGCCAAAGGGCGCAGAAAAAAAGAGAAAAAGAATAAAATGTATCTATTTTTCTGTTTAGTTAGAAGACATTTTCCCGTGATCTCATTGTATACCAACTCATGTTAAGTACAATACCAATCAAATACAAAAAGTTTAAGAACCCACATATCTATAATGGGCGTGTGGCCTAATGTTTAATTTATGACAAATAACAGGCTTAGTGATGAATATAATCAAATACATTACACATACTGAAAAAATAAATTGTATTGGCTGATAAATCTCTGAGATATGAGCGTTTAAAGTTTTAGGTGGGGATAGAGAGGGGATGCTCTATCCCTTTCTCGCAAAGCACGTCTTACTATAGCATTTGTATGCCGAGCCTGAGGATTGACGTCATAGCTCAGTATAGCGCGCTCTCTGTCTAGCTTGAAATTAAAATACTTAGAACTTAATTGTTTTTGAATTATTTTAAATTTTATTTTCGTTGTTAGGCTCTATTGATGATCAACTTTTTTATGAGGTAATAAAAAAATAGTAGTCATCATGCTTATTCTGGTAAACTGTAGCACCCTTCGCCTTAAAGAAAATAGTAGATAAAAAAAATATATACAACAAAATATCGACGCACTCCGTAATGTGTTACGAATATTAAATAGGTACACAAAGCTTGGCAAAAAAAGATATTTTTTCTGGCAATACTGCTGTGGATAATACGTCAGTGGGTGAAACACATCCAATCAGAGAAATGAAATTTTGGCGGGAACACGGAAAAATCATGTCCCTGCATTCAATTATTTTCTTAAACTTGTGTTTTTTCACGAATTAATGGTTAAAAATGGTGTTTTATTCATTGAGTGTTGAATTACATGCACGAGTGTGCGCAAGTGGTATAATGTGGTGAAACATGTATTTTCGTGTTGTTTTCAAAACTCCGTAAACGCCCATAGTAACGTCGCCACAACTTAACTAGGGCATAACTTAGACTCGACTGTGACTAATTTCGTGTGACTGACTGTGATTTGATGACACATTTAAATAACTTGATACTATAAATAAACTTGAAAATGCATAATACTTGACACTAGCTGAATACACAACATGCGAAGACAAAAACAAAGTAAAAAAAAAACAGAAAAATTTACCAAGCGGGAAATTCTTTCTCCGAGCATCCAATCGTCTTCCTCTAAACTACTACAGGGTCACTAGTGTTTAAAACTATTTACGATAGTGGCTCCTCTTTTAATTTCTACTGTATTTTTACTGAAGATTTTTTTCTATGAAGTTCCTAACGCCGCAGTTAATTAACTGCGGCGTTAGGGCATGAAGGAGCTAGGAGAGAGAGCTTCCTCCGAGGGCATTAAGATTCCACTAATCGCAAGGAAATCTGGTGACTGGCAGCGGTTTCAATTCACCACTTTCGGCCCTAGATCTAGCACTATTTTCGTGTGCTGACCACTGAGAAATATACAGAACCTATCACTCATCGTCTGTTTTGACATATAGTATTATTGGAAAGATATAGCACCACTATGCCCAATACGGTGGATTCGCGCCTTACATTAACTGAATAGAAGTGCTTTTCAACCGACTTCAAAAAAGGAGGTTCGACTGTATGTTTTTTTTGTATGTATGTTACGCGATTACTCCGGCAATTATGAATTGATTTTGATGATTCTTTTTTTGTTTGGTATTTCATCGATATTGGTTCAGTAGTTTTGTTTTATAATCAAAATATCTGGAAAATATGAAGATGTCATATATTGTCATATGATGTCAGATAGTCGAGAGAAAAACAATGCTTTTGCTCCAGCGGTGGATCCTGGCGGTGGATTTAAGTGGAAGGGGCATCGAAATTGAAGTCGGTTGTATTTAAAAAAAAACGTATTATATTCATTCAGTCTTTACAATATCACTGCTGTACATTTGTCGCATGATACACGCATTTATCTATCAGCAAAAAATAGCAGCGTACACTGGCCTGAAGCACCAATTAAGCCTCTCGCCTTTTCTGTTAGGACCAGCATCATCCAGCTTCTAGGCGCCGGTGACCACTTCAAACTTAATACCTATTCCTTTCCTCCACAGTGCCGCGGACGGTGGAAGGTGAAGTGACGATCGACAACGAGCAATTCTCATCCGCACTCGAAGACCCTGAGAGTGCGGAGTACCACGAGTTCGTTGCTACCTTCACGGAAGGTCTAAAGAAAGCGCTCTTCGATAGAAACACCCTGGAGAACGGCAATAACGACATCATCGTGGAAGTGGTCAAATTACGGTTAGTCCACATTTTTATACAGCGAGAGTGTGGAACTCTACAAGAGCCCGAATTCCCCGAAAAGTACGATATCGATGTCTTCCGATCCAGTAATTTCTCGAGGACCGAATACGGTCTGAAGAAACCTCTCTTCGATAAAAAATCGTTATCAAAATTAATCGACTCCCTCCAATCAATATCATCCCTTATCTGCAATACTTAAGGTTCCCTGCCATATCCCTAGTGTTTGCTGGCGGCGCGGCAACCTTCCAGTAATGGTAGAAATATTGTCTTCTTATTAGGGGATTCACTCTAACTCAGCCAGGTATTCAGCCTCGCCCAGAGAATTCTGTTTGATAAGCTGAAAAGTTGAAATGTTGCACTGGCAGCTCAAGTTTTTTATTGGCACTGTTTTAAACTATCACGGTTGTTTACTAAAGTTCTTATTATTAACGGGATATTTACCGTGATTATGTTGTGAAATGAGCTCCCGAGGTCATCGGTCCTCTCTCATCTTTCTTATTCATGGGGTCTTCATATGGTCATCTTTTTTATTGGGATTCGAACCCACGCTTGATCCTGCGGTCGGCGAACTTAAAACGTTAACCAAAACGCTAGCGCGTTAGCTATCATCGGCACAAAAAGCATCGGTAATATAACGTTAGCCGCATAGCGCTGCAAGGTGATAAATAATAATGTTCCTATAAATAGTAATGCTAATGCTAATACCAACATATAAGCGAAATATACTATTTTTTATGCTAATCGTCTGAGACATGACAAACTTTGTAAAAATTATATGATGAGCCTAAATTAATACCTATTACCTTAATTGATTATATATTTCTTTCAATTACAGGAAAGGCTCCGTCGTGGTCACGTACAGGGTTCACTGGAAACCTAAGCTGAACGCCGAACCTAGTCCGGATCTTCTGACCGCCAAGTCATTGAAGACCAAGCTCGACGACTATCTCGTCAACAACAATAGAATGATCAATGTCTACCACGTCTACGAAGACAATATGCCAACAAAACCTGTTCTGGACATCTGCCAAATAGACAATAATCGATGCGAGCACGGATGCGAGTTTGACGAACGCAGCTTAGAATTTACTTGCACTTGCCCCCATGGAGAAATCTTGGACATGACAAACCCAAAGAAATGCATGTCGATCTTAGAAAACACATATCCATTGACACCAAACGAAAACACGGAAGAAAAGGAAGTTAAAATCCTACAGACCGACTCTAATCCAATCACCACAAAACCGGTGCCGGAAGAGGAAAAACCAGCAACAGAAACGGTGCTCGTCAGCGAAAACGACAACGTATTCGACTGGAAAGAACAACACCATGTGCTTCCAGAGACGACTACAAAAAGTGAGACAGATCTAAACATGTCACACATATTTGGTCATACAAATGAACACTACACAGAAGCACCAGTTCCGGAACCGACTGCTGAACCAAAAGCAGAGCCTGAGCCGACTGCCGAGCCGAAACCTGAACCTGAGTCAACCATTGAACCGAAACCCGAACCTGAACCGACTGCAGAGCCAAATGCAGAACCCGAACCAACTGCAGAACCAAAAGCGGAACCTGAACCAACTGCTGAACCAAAAACGCAACCTGAACCTGTTGCTGGACATAACATTGAGTATGAAACCGAACCTCTACCAACTGCAGAGCCTAAATCGGAACCAGAACCAACTGCAGAGCCTAAAGCGGAGCCAGAACCAACAGCAGAGCCTAAAACAGAGCCAGAATCAACCACAAAACCTAAAGTGGAGCCGGAAATAGTCGTGGAGCCGAAAGTTGAGCCAGAGCCAGCTGCAGAGCCAAAGATCGAGCCAGAACCTGCTGCAGAACCTGAACCTAAACTAGAACCTGAACCAGCAGCAGAACCTGAACCAAGCGCAGAACCTAAATTTGTACACGAAGCAACAATTGAACCTGAATCCACTCCCGAACCCAAAGCTAATTCTGAAGTACTTGTAGAATCAAAAGAAGACTTTGACAAATCCGAAATAAGACCTGAGCCAGAACCACAACCTACGGCCGAGCTGGCAGCACAATCAAGTGCAGGATCAGCTGTCGAATCTACAGCCGAGCCGCCACCAGAAGTAGAGCCTAAAACTGAATTGCATTCACCAGATACATCTTCAGTATCTCCCGATGAAAACGTTTTAGGTCTCGAAGTAATTCATATCATGCCATCAAAGACTACTGAATCTGTTCCTTTACCCACATATGAACCAATAACTACATTAGAACCAAGCTCTGTAAAGACAAACACACAATCTGTTGACATTCATGAAATCATAGATCAGGCAAACCATCAAAGTTCTAGTTTTACGCTAGATACTACGACGCATGATACAGTTCTAGGAGTGAAAGACAATTCCGAAAATCAAACAGAACGTGACGAAAAACCAGCCGATGAAAATGTTACATTAAGAGTGTCGATTTCGGAACCTCATATTATAAACGAGCCCTCATATGAACCAAAACCTGAGATAATATCAATATTTAGCGAAAACAATGGAGGCGAACCAATGCCTATGATAATAAAAGAAGATAACAGCGAGCTAACTACTGAGCATAGCGAGTGGCTACAAAGTAATTCAGACGAAATGAGCGAGAAGTACATGAAAAAAACGAATGAAGTCCAAAAAAATTACATGAATAATAACCACAATGATTCAGAACAAAGATCTTTGAAATCATTTGACATATTTGCTGAAGATACAACAACAGAAAAAGCAGCAGAGAATGATTTTTTAAGTAGTGTAATATCGGAGAGAAATACTGAGTCAGAGGTTAGTAACAAAGATAATGAAGAAACTACAACACTAACCAGCCAAAAGGATCATGAATCCGCAATCACTGAAATTATTAATACGATGCTCTATCCTAATTCAGTTTCTGAAGATCGTAATCAAGAGACTATTTTGTCAGAAGTAATTAATGAACATAACAATACAGAGTTCAATGCGCAGAAAGAAAGTAAAAATGATGATAAAGAAAATACTAACGTTTCTATAGCCATGCACGAAAGTAGATCTTTAGACTCTAATGAGAACCCTACATTTGCCGTGACAACTGATTCCTTTAAAGAATACTCTATTAATGACCAATTGAACTCTTCCAACGCAGAAAAACATCTAATAGACGCTCTTGTAAATAAAAACGAGACCAAAACTGATACCACCACCAATAAATCTATAGTTGATGATGGTATGGATATAACATTCGATACAATAAACATGCTTTATAATCAGTCTTCACATTCTAACAAAACAAAAAATAGGAGTAATCCTGGAGTAACTGAAGCAACAATTATAGAAACTACGACAGTTTCGGACTGGTTGGCTGAACCAGTCACTGAAGTAAAGTTCGAAGAAACAATGAATAAAATGGAAAAACATGTAACGACAGAATCAAGTAATGCCAAACTTGATGAAATAATTAATAACGGGGTTACCAAAGACGATTTTGAGCCTGATTACTTAAATAATATGAGTACCAATAACAAAATGAAAGAAGATATACCATTATATGGAATAACACATGATTATGACAGTGAAGATCCTCGAGTTAAGAGAGTGAACGAAGAAAAAGAAGTCTCTAAAGGAGTGAGCACCAAACAAATGGCAAACGAAGCAGCCGTAACACAAAACAACTTAGCGGTGACTCCTATAAATAGTGCAACAGAAAGTAACCCATCTTCGGTTCCTATTGAAACGACGACCATTATTGATTACATTTACAAAAATGCTGAAAAGATGATAAACGAATCATCTGTAGGTTCAGCTCCGGAAAATAATGTTGACATTTTATCACATGCGACTACTACAACGACTGAAAAATCAGAGCCTGCGCCAGTATGGGAAGACCCAGATGCAGATAAAGAACTGTCTGTTAAAGAACTAGAAACTCCAGTGCACATAGAGGCAATAGGCCAAACAACACATACAGTGTCGAATGACGAACTTACAGTGACAACCACATCTTCACCCACGGTTTTTACTGCGACAGTAGGAAGTGCAGTTTTACCAACATCTGAGACCGCGCCAGCTATAACCACAGTTAATAACATACAAAAAATACTAAGCAGGGAAAGCGATGTTGAATCACAAACAAAAGCAAATAACTTAAACGTGACTATTTATGAAATATCTAGTCATAACAGGAACAATTCATTTGCTGTTACAAATCAGCATTCGGGAGAATTCGAAGATCATGAAACTGAAATGAATCCGTTCTTACCTGAAGTAGAAAACAACAAAAGCTTAGTTAAAAAACTACAAGAAGGGCACGACATTGAACCGACAACCTTTAATGAAACGCAAAACGAAAACGTAGAAGATCGCTCCAATAATACTTCAGAAACCGCACACGTCAATAACAACGATAGATCAGGGGCTAAAAATGATGAACTTAACGCGACGTCCATCGCAGCGACAGCCTCTACTGAAGCATTCGCCACTTTCAACGACCTTATGAATTCTAATTTCCCAGATACCGACAAAGTTGCATCTATAAAAGTCAATGACGAAAATTTAGAAGAGAAAAAGCCGGTACCCATTTCAACATTTTTACTGGATACAGACGACTTAGAGAACGAACACACGGCAGAACAAAAAACAACAGTAGCTGAAAATAACTTAGAAAATGGTTCTATTACTCCATCGCCATCATCATCGGTAAACATAAATGACGATAGTGATTATTTAAGTGTTGTGCCCATTGAAGAAGAACGGTTGGAAGAAAAAGAATCGTTGAAAAAGGACTATGGAAGTGAACTTAATGATATAAGTGATTCACCAAAAAAAAGTGACAGAAGGACATTAGATGAAACCAAATTCGATTCAGTGAATGACAACGAGGCGTAGTTGTATGTGTAGCATAAGTCTTAAACTCTTGTATATTTTACTATTTCAAGTCCTGTGATGCTGTTGGTTCTAACGAACAAAATGATTTTGAACCAACAGACTATTACCAAGAATTCAATGTTTACACTGGTATTTCAGGGTTAATGTCCCAAGAGCACAATTTATGTACTTAAAAACGATATGTTTCACTGAAACGATATATTTCACTACATAGAGCCCAAGATTTCCATTAGACTAGTCAAACTAGAAAAGAGTCATCGTGATGGACTACATAGATTTATTTATTTTGTACCTACAATTAGAAATTGCGCTGTAAATTTAATGCGCGCCAATTATATAATCAAAGAATTGCGCAATTTGATTCCTTATAGGTAACTTACCTATATTATGTATAGCTTCTTACAATTATAAGGAACGGTATGCGGCCATCAGGCAGAAGCTCGCGGCAATGGTCGTATATAGCAAGCAAGGATTACAGCTGTCCTGTATAGCAGCGTAGGTATACTTGTATGTTAGTACCTCAACCTAGTTACTTGTCATAACGTCATTAGATGAAACCTTGCTGCTGCGACCACGCCGCAAAATGCATACTGACCGCTAGAACAACATTACTATATTTTTCGTGAATAACTGATGAATTTTATCTATTGATTTGTTACCATAGCTAAATGTATATTTTAATTACAATTATCGAAATTATTATTCTCGGTAATGACAATCTCGATTAAGTTTATTGCTATTTTTGATTACGTGAGAATTTGTCTGCCATGCCGCAATGTGATATGTATCTACATTCCATAAAATTTTACTTATTGATAAGTAGAAGTGAGGTCTGATGTATGATAAATAATTAATTTAGAATATTGTTAACTAAATATTTTGTATAAATGGTTGAATATTGTAAAAATTATGTTGTAAATAAATCTTAAGTTAATAATTATGTGTGTGTTATCTTTTCCATTAGAAAAAAGTCCATAACATGATCAAAACTTTATTTAAAGTTAAAATGAAGGCACCCATGTTGTATAAGTACTAATATAAGTAAGTACAATAACATAAGTACATTTGGTACACATAGATCACAGTATTATCACAATTAGTATCCTAGCGCTATACCAATCACACCTACAGTTAAAATCTGTTTGTATATAAATATTCAGTACCAATAGATTTTTTGGCATTTACGTACAACATTTAAAAAAACTGGTTTTTCGGTGAAGGTTTTTTTTTGAACAAACCTGAATATGCTCAGTGAAAAATATAAACGGCATATGGCAATCCGTACCACCATCGGGCCAACTTGATGACCCAAACATTCTTAACCTAATCTCAACAGTAGAATGTACATTGTACACACACTTCATATCTACCAATATGATGGATGCCAGAACCAATATCTGTTCTAAACGGCTGACCTAATCAATCATCATTATGAAAAAGTCGCAGAAACTAGAAGTTCACAGATAAACTCTTGTAAAGCAAATTAGGTAAAAACTTTCACGTCTTTGGTACAGGTGTGATGTCATCTATTTCTTGAGCCATCGCCTGTTGTTCGTCTATCATCATTCTAGCACACAGACAGCCTTCATTTCCACCAACTATACAGTTACCTATAATATCTCTACAGGTATTGAACGGAACAAATTCATTCGCTACTTTACCATTAGCCCCTGCCTTAGTAGGACTCTCGACTTTAATAGGAATATCTAAATCGAAAGTGTCTCTTATTTTCACAACGCCTTCAACTGTGTGTACATTCGGTTCGTCTTTTACCATCATATTTTTATTACAGTCAGCTGGTTCTTTTGTACAAGTACTGGCGCAATCGCATCCTTCACACATATTGCTTATACTATTATACACAGGCTTTGAATTGATTGCTACTGATTCATTAACTGAATCAGTTCTCACAGCTTCATTTTCTTTACTATCGAAAAAGTTAAGAATGACTTCAGAATATCTATCAATGAAATCAATATTGTTGTTTCTTTCAACTGTATTGTCATCTTCAACTGTTGCGTTCTCGGAGTTACCAATCGGAGTGAAATCGTAATTCTCATCGATCTGATTAGACATGAGTGTGCACACGCAGTTGTTAGCGCCCATTATGCATCCGCCTAACGCGGCTTTACAACCGCTTACATCTTTATCAAACTTAGTTATAACTTTTATTTCTATAAAGCTATTTTCTTCTTTGATGGGACTCATATCGAATGACCGCTTGGCTGTAAGCGAAGCTTGGTCAGAAACATGTGTTTCTTTAATAGGGCCTGTTGTAAAGGACCTGCTAGTAGATATGTCCAAAATGTCACCGCACTTTGTTGAATGCTTCACAATGTCTAATTGATATACACTTTCGCCGCAGGACGCGCAGAGGATGAATTCTGTAAAACATATGCTCTGTTTAGGAACATCTTCATACATTACGCGCTCTCTCACTCGCTCATTAAACATGATATTCAACACATTACGGCTTTCGCTTTTCTGTTATTTCCAATTACTGAGGGTGACACGATTGATAAATAGTTTGCACCAAAAAACAATAAGTAATAGAATCGCCCCTTCTCGAAACATCGTTTATCTCATTTTAGCACTTGTTAGGGAATTGCTTTTAAAGTAAGAGGCGTGGTGGTGTTGTTCGTACATGTCTCAATTTCTCTATGACACGTCCTCGCTATCTATCGGTCAGTCTGTCTATTTAACAACGAAGTACAAGAGTGATTCACCAGGTGATGTTATTTTCCCAGGAGTGTTAAACTAAAAATGGTGAGCCCGTTCTCTTTGTCCTCGTAGGTATTTCTTGCGAAGTTTAATCAACATCAGTTCAGTTATGAATACAGAACATAGGTACAGACAGACATACGATAATTTCGTATATACGATAATTTCGTATATACGATAATTTCGTATATACGATAATTTCGTATATACGATAATTTCGCATATACAATAATTTCGTATATACGATATTTCGTAAATACGATAATTTCGTATATACGATAATTTCGTATACACGATATTCATGAGAATGACGAATATATCTATGTATGACAGAAATTAGTAAATTATACAAACCTTCTGCGTATTCTTTGGATAAAACTGAAGCGTCACATGAATTTGAGTCGGACGAAATTCCACTGTCAGGTTTAATTTCTGAAAAATACAATTGTAAGGTTAGTTCTGTTGCATCGACTTGAAACATCCTATGGCTGGGCATAGCTCTACCCCAATGACGTAATAGAAAGGCGATTATGAGATCATCATCATTCCACCATGGAGATCCGGTGCGGGTTGGTGTATTCACATACGCTATTGAACTTCTTCCCTGGACATTATCGGTTTGCTCTGGAAATTTTCTTCTGGATGTTTTTCTCGAATTGATCTAAACCAAACCTAACAGACGTGGGGCGCGTTTTCTCAGTCAGCCACCACGACCTTAATTAGTCTCCTATAATGACTTATGATGGCCTACTACGGCACATAAAGATTAAAGTAAAGGTGAACATTCGACACCAGATTCATTCGAAGTCACCGACATAGCTCGCAGGGTTTGCAAGTTGAAGTGGCAATGGGCAGGCCACATCGCTCGAAGAACTGATAACCTATGGGGAAGAAAGGTTCTTGAGTGGCGACCGCGAATCGGAAGACGCAGCGTAGGCGCGGCCTCCCACTAGGTGGACCGACGACATTGTGAAAGTCGCGGGCAACCGGTGGATGCAAATGGCAGGTTTTCGTACAGTGTGGCAGTCTAAGGGAGGCCTTCGTTCATCAGTGGACGTCTCCGGGCTGATGATGATGATGAACATTTCTGAGTAGATAGGATGATTTGTCAAGACAGTGAAGGTCTGGAGTGCATAGAGTAAACGAAGACTGCGACGCCGACAAGGCTTATTTTATTTTTAATTCGGTTTAAGTCTGCGTTTGACCCAGCTCACCTGATTGTAAGTATCATGAAAGCCTAGAAGATATATCGTGATAGCTTAGAAGATATCTTTCTTGAACTTTTCTATGTGGAGAAACAACCTGCAAAACGCTGCCGGGGCACACACTAACAAATTTAGAGTATCAATAACCAGTAGGTATACTCCGAGCTAACAAAGCTGATCTTTCTACTTTATGTTCAAAAAAAGGCCCTATAAAAAAAAACTATAAGGGGAAAATGGGATGCTGGTCCTGCCCCTTATTGTCTGTTGTTTTCTTAATATCATATTGTGGTAAATTTTTAAGGCTTTAGGTGACAGATCTAAACTAAATACCGCTGTCTCTTTTTTACCAGGCATGTTAGCTAGGGACAGCAATACTTTAGTTAGTTAAGTTCTATCAACTTAAACCTACAAAATTAATTATATTGACTTACTGTGTGTGGTCAAGTGTCGTTTTTTGGCATATTCTGTTGAGAACTTTTTCTTACATCCCGGGAACTCACAGTACAGCCACTCGGAAGGGTCGTGAGTTTTCATGTGTGTCTTCAAGTGATGAGACTGGATGAATCCTGGTCACAGACCACAATAATTAATCTCTCACAATATTACGAACCATACAAACTTACAATACAATACAATTTTATTGGACACCAGAAATATAGAACAACTTACAACTAATCAGGGTACTTAGTTTAGTTTACTTGGATAGTGGCACATACATACATTACATTATTTATTTATTTTTTGACATTTCATTTGCAATTTATTGAACATCATTATTGTTATTAATTTTATTTTATTTTAATTGTACTGTTACTGGACATTTTAATTGTATTTCTGGACTTATTTTTATTGTATTTTCCTATTTTTATGGGTCTTATTACCTGCAATAAATGAATTTTATTTAAATTTAATTTAATTAGTGGCGTAGGTTTAATTCTTGGCGGTAGCCGAATTTTAGAAGCGTTTGTAACAGATTAAAATATTCTTAGAAATTAAAAAAAAAATTTGAAACACTGTCAAGACAAATATATAGAAGATCAGAAGTTCATAATTCAGGGCAAACATGTAGATTACTTATCAGCCAGAAGACGTCCACTACTGGCCGAAAGCCGCCCCCTTTTTTTTTAAATAGTTCCTGGCCATGGATACTAGTCCTTCAGCCGAATACATATTTCTTCATCAATCCTTCTTTCTGCAGTTAAATGAGTCGTAGTCACAGTCCAAATCACAAACAGTAAGTCACAGTCAAGTCCAATCATGCCCTAGTAAAGTCGTGGCAACTTTACTACAAGCTTCTTCGGAGTTTTGGAAACAACACGAAAAGACACGTTTCACTACATTATATCACTTGCCCACACTCTTGCTCGTAAATCAGCACTTAATGAATAAAACGCCACCATTTTAAAGCATTAACACTCGAAAAAACACACGTTTTGGAAAATAATACAATGCAGCGACATGATTTTCTCGCGTTCCCGCCTAAACTCCAGCCGCCCCCTTAATAGGGAGGGGTTGCCATAATCCCCACGCTTGGCAGGCGGCTTAGGGATTGCAGAGTGTTACCACCGTTAACTAAGAGGACGCTACTGCCCGTCCTCCGGTGGTTCTGGATGCAGTTTTAGGACATACCCAGGTCCAAGGTCCAGGTTAAACGATTAGTCATAATATAATATTTGACATTACAATAAAATTTACCGAGTAGCATTGAGGGATAGTGTAGCTTTCTATTGGTGCAAGGTTAATGTAAATCAGATCAGTAGTTCCGATGATTACCTTGAACATGAAAAGTCACAAACTTTACCTCTTTATATTATTATTGTCATATGCATAAAACGCTAAAACGTATTTCAAACCTATTTTGTAATTAAAAACTTAGTATATTTGTCTATTTGCTGTAAAGCCTGGCCGAATCTGAAGCAGGCTCGGCCAGAACACTGCTACAGTAGCCCACATTTTGACCTGTCGCCCGTTGGTTCAGATCTGTACTTCTAATGGATTCGTTCCGAGCACACTCCATTACGAGGAGCGTTCAATAAAAAGTGAAAATGAGTATGTTGCCGTTACCTTTTATTGAATGTTATTTAATTTTACGATATAGTAGCCTTTTAGCGTAATACACATGGTTAATTTTTTTTAAATATTCAAATAAAGATCATCAAATTATTTCCTTTTTTTAAATCTTATCAGTATTCCAGTTTTACCAGCCAGTATTTACTTTTTTCGGAGTTTCTACCTCATTCTCACTTTATAATGAACGCCCTACGTTTAATGTGGTATACATCGTCTAATTTTTTACAGACGGGACAGATTGGTGACATATGAAAAAAATAATTACAGAAATGTAATGTTTTGTTACCAAGGCATGCAGGCAGGCAGGCGATTATCATTATCAGCATTAGCGACAAAGCCCTTTATTTAAGAATAAAAAAAACCTATTTTACAAGTGTTTTGTCATTTTATTTCTAAATACGATTTGAGTTTGAAAAAAGAAGACAAAACGCTTTTTAACTAAAGTAGGTTGGAAATACTTTTTAGTATTAAAATATATATATATATGTCACCACATTATTATTTACTAATAATATTAACATACAGAAACTATTGGGGATTATCCAATATTAACATACAAAAACTATTGGGGATTTTCCCTAAATCAAATTTAAAGTGCCATGCAGTTTAAAAACAGAACAAAATAAACAGAAAAATATAAAATATATCTCATGTAATTAGAAATATATATTAAGCAATTTGAAATGACCGCCTGGAGTTTTGAAAGTTTCACCCGCTCATCGTCTTTATAACATACCACCAAGGCAACAACAGAGGTAGGAGTTACATTTGACAGACATAGGAGCCTCATTAAATAAATCAACACACATACCCTTTCCGCACACACTGCAATAATGTTGCTTCGCATTAGTGTGTGTGAGCTCATGGTGTTTCAAATGGTGTGAAAAGTTGAAAGACTTCCCGCAGCTGTTAAAACTGCATTTGAACCGGCGCTCCGATTCTGGCCGGTGGGTCTTCATATGTGTGCGGAGAGCTTGGTCACTGCTGAATGTGGTGCTGCATTTTGAACACGTGAATGATCCTAGAAAATATATATATATATATTAGAAGCAAGCAGCATCTGCTGTTGTGTCCTTATATTTGTTTTTCCTTCTATTAAAATAAAAATCCGGATGATTTAAGAGTAATTTTTTTTTTCTTTAAGTATACCTATAAGAGTTCCTTTAGAGTAATATAGAGTACTCAATACTCAATACTCAATACTCAATTTGTTTATTGCAGTTATAAAGTTAAGAAGATTACATGTAGGTCTTAAATAACACATATTATTTTAAGTAGATACTTTATAACTACCCTGTAAGGGTATGGCAACGTCATGCGGAGCGGGCCGGTTTATTATATTAAAATGTTTTTATCTTTCAAAAATTGATCAAGGGTATAATAGCACTTTTTAATTAATAAGTTTTTTAGTGTTTTGGCAAATTCAAAATCATTTTCCATTTCTCGAATCTCTATTGGTATTAAGTTGTATATTTTTATGGCCATTGAGAATGGACCGGAGCTATGCATCGCTAAGTTGGAAGATGGCAAGATTAAGTTATGTTTGTATTTCTTTCTAATTTTATACTTACGATTATCTGATAATTTATTAAATAATCGAGGATTTTTCCGAACAAATTTACACATTTCCAATATATATATGCATGTCAATGTTAATATTTTATATTTAATGAAAAATGGTCTGTGAAAATTTAGTATAGTAATGTCAGGTAGGTTAATGTTTGCGAGGATGCGTACGCACTTTTTTTGAGCAACGAAAATGTCAGGCGCATCTGTGCTATTTCCCCAGAGAATGACACCGTAGTTGAGCCATGAGAAGGCGTATGAGTAGTAGGCTGTTAGTGCTGTGTCCAAGTCAGTTGCTCGACGCAGTTCTCTGAGGGCATATGTGAAACTGGCAAGCTTCGCCTTAATTTTTTGTATGTGGCTTTTCCAGTTTACATGCGTATCTATATCTATACCTAACAATGTTGCTACATCAAAACAGTCTACTTTATGATTATTATAAGAGAAATTAATGTCAAGGGGGGCTTTTTGATGGGGTCTAAATTGAATTATTGCAGTTTTAGATAAATTTATTTCTAGATTATGGTCAGACATCCAATTAAATATATTATTAAAAATATTAGTCAATTTTTGATTTAGATTTATATTATTTTTGCAAGATGTCAAAATAGAGATATCATCCGCGAATAGTACACAAGATTCATCAATTATTTTTGGAAGGTCATTTATATAAAATAGAAATAAGATACATCCAACGACACTGCCTTGGGGGATTGAATGATTCATTTGTAATGCAATTGATCTAGCTACATTTATTAAACCCAATGTATCAGATAATATTAAAAGGTGTTAATATATTAAAGTACCTTTATGTGCATATTTGACATGTCTTTTAAGGAGGACCTCATCTCGAAACTTCCTGTTGCATTCTTCACATTTGACACTTCCTGTCCTTTCATGCTGTTTCTGATGTCTGCGGAGTGCCGAACTAAAATATGATGGAAAACATATATCAAGTTCTGTTAATTTTAACAGACTTAATTACTGGTTTTTCTATCCATTTGCAAATCAGTCATATTTGGAATAACAAATGTTCAAGTTATTTGAAAATTCCTCTTTTAAACTATTTAGCATTTATCCTGTTTAGAACTTTATAGCATAAAAACTTGAGCCCAGAAGATGAGAATGATGAGATGTTTAACAGAAAAAACAAACTTACACAAAACTAAACTTCTTACAGCATATCTCACACTCAAATCCTGGAGAGTGACTCATTTCGTGTCGGATTCTCTCACTGTTGTACCTAAAAGCTTTCGGACACTGACTGCACTCCAACATTTTTGCGCTTGGCTCTTCGTCTGCAGACTCGCCGACCATTTTCACTGTACCCGACTTTTATGAAGAGAATCGTTATCTTTCTACACTTATCTCACGTAGTCTGATACCGACTGATAATTACGGATTTTGCAAATACAAATACAACGGTCGTGGCGCGCGATAACAGTGTGGGAGGTATTTGTTCCAAATATTGTTGTTGTCGAAAGTCGGTGATGAAACTGTTTACCTACAACATTTTACAGCACTCAATCCAAACCGAAGAGAAATTACTTTTACTGTGTAGTCTGTAGTGTAGTATTTTGAATTGAACAAAGTAACTAGGTAATAAAATAAAAATAAGAAATTCTATAAACAACAGCTGATTGCTGATTGTCATTTTGTCATATGTCATCGTGAAATGTCAGTCTTTTTATTTTATTTATTTCTTAGTTATTGACATCGCACGTTGTGCATTCTGCCAGTGTCAAGTTTATGAATTTTCACGTTTTATTATTATAATCAAGTCAAATATGTCATGAAATCACAGTTGGTAACACGAAATTAGTCATAGTCGAGTCTAAGTCATGCCCTAGTAAAGTTGTGGCGACTTTACTATGAGCTTCTACGGAGTTTTGAAAACAACACGAAAATACATGTTTTACCACATTATATCACTCGTCCACACTCATGCATATAATTTAACACTCAATGAATAAAACAAAACACCACCATTTTTAATCATTAATTCGCGAATAAACACTAGTTTAAGAAAATAATAGAATGCAGCGACATGATTTTTCCGTGTTCCCGCTAAAACTCAAAATGTCAGTCTTGACTTGAGTGCGACGTCGCAAAGATTGCCTCAGATTTTTTCTTGGTTATGGCTTCGAGCTTTATCTTTCTGTAAAGTCTTCAAAGGTTTTTGGCATCACGCTGCGTGTAAAAAAATTGTGAATGTCAATGTCAATATCTTAGACGTGTAGTGTCGTTGTCAGTTCAATAAAAAAATAAAAACAACAAAAAATCGATGTGTGTGTTGAATTGAAAATGTAGAAATGGTGTTGAAGTCATGAAAACATTTTTACATTTTTATGACAAATAAATATGATAGTAGAGTCGTCTAATTAAATAATTCGTTACATCTCGTATTCTTTGATAATAATTATAACATGATTATTGGCTATTTGTCTTATCAGCAAATGGTTTTTTGAGAGGTTATGTCCTATCACGTAATCAAGGTTTCGGTCGCAAGCTCTAATAATATTACGTATGAATACGTCAAAAATGCTGATTACGCAGCCTCACGAAGGTGGGTCGGCGCACGCTGCGCGGCAGTTGTCTCCGAGAGCGCATGATTCTCAGTCGACCGCTATAGCAGCGGCAAGGACACTTGTGTTTCGTAACAGACCAAGAATACGCGGGAAGGATGCAGGACTGGATAAAAGTGACGCTGCTGCTGTGTACATATGGCATGGTCCGTGAAATTCGGCCCTCGGAACCGTTCGTATCTGAATTCTTAATGGGAGAATGGCGAGAGATCACTGAAGAGCAACTTAACCGCGACGTATATCCAGTTGGCACATATTCTTACTTAGCGCAGCTCGTTTTGATATTCCTCATCACAGACTTTTTGAGGTTCAAACCTGTTATCATTCTCTCAGGTAAGTTTATCCAGTGATATCGACCATTAAGAGGGAATCCAGTGAGCGATCCTCCATACAAACATATTCCCCTATTTACTTCCTGGATAATGCCTCTACTGCATTTTTTTTAAGTCTAATCTACTGTAGACATGTCTTTGTCATTTCCTTTTTTTCAGCAAGACTTTTTCATTTTTTTTTCAAGAAAATGTAACCCTCCAAAAATTACTGTGAAGATATTTAATGGGTTATAATTATCGGTTTTTAGGAATTAATTGTTGAAAAAAAGGAAATGACAGAGACATGAATGCAGTAGACCTAGACTTAATAAATAAAAAAGAATGCTCAAGAGGCATTATCCGGGAATAAAATAGGGGAATACCTTTGTATGGAGAATAGCTCACCAGATTCCCTCTTAATGGCATTTGTAATGATAAGCCTCCACCAAACAATTATAGAAGATTTTGCTGTAGAGATTTATTAAATAATTTGTTTACTAGTGAAATTTAACAGTAGATTATTTTGTACACTAAAAACTGAATTATTGGAAAGTTGGTCAACAATTTAGATAATAGTGTTTCTTCATGGAAATGCTGATCTGACTTGTTAAAGTTAATTGGACTGAGTCTGATTGGATGAACAGACAACATCTTTTTTGCCTAACAATTTAATGTATGTCTATTCAGACAACATCTTTTTTGCCAAACAAATTAATGTATGTCTATTAACAGAAACATTTCAATTCATAGGTCTTAGTGGCATCGTTGTTTATGCAATACTTCTCTGGACTACAAGCTTGGAATGGCTTCAAGCATGTCAGTTCTTCTATGGGACATATATGGCGACAGAGGTGGCTTACTTGACTTACATTTATGCAAAGGTAAGGTTTTCTACGCAAGACTTATTATTACACACAAAATACTCTTATAACAGGGGTTTGTCTCTCAAGGACTGACTACTACTGATGATAGGGATTGGTCTGTGAAGAGACTGCTACACTCAGTCACTTATTATACAAACTGTTAAACTATTTATTTATTTAATTATAGATGAGCAGCAGTATGCTAATGTGCCTATATCAAACAGTGCCGAAATTCAGTACGTGTCTGTTAAGTGTATCTTCTCCTCCTCCATCCACTTATCCAGACTGTTCTTAAATGCAATTAAGGATTTGGATTAAATTCCTATTTGGTATCCTCAGGCAACCTGTTATAAACGACTATTGCCGTAGATGTGGTGTGCAGTGTTGGTCTGTGATGGAGCTGGCTGCAGAAGAATTTTGTTGTCGTTTTTTTATTTTTTTAATAATGTATATGTATATATATATATTTTACTAGTACTGGCTTTATTCAATTTGACACTTCATTTGCATTGTTTTCCTTATGCCAGACATTTTAAACATCATGCATAGCATAATCATGCCTTGTAATAGTCCATTGCTGGGCATAGGCCTACTCTCTCAGCCATTGGGACATACCCACCACGCAGGCCCAGTTGCAGGTTGCAGGATTCAGGATTCACTTACGCCGATGAATTCCTTCTCTGGACATATTCATGTTACCTATGTAATGTTTTCCTTTACCGAAATGTCAGGGGTATGAAAATCCGTACATAAACTCCAAAGAGCTTGTTGGTATGGTCCTGGGATTGAACCTGCTACCTCACGATTTCAAGTCGAGCGGTCTCCGGTTAGGCTTTTTACCACCTGCTAATATCATGTTGACAGCACCAGTTCACTGATGATTACAAAGACTCCAATATTGTGAACTGTTTCAGGTAGACCCAGCGAGATATCCTCTTGTATCATCATGTACTCGCATCGCAGCACTCTCGGGCCGGTTCCTCTCGGGGGTGAGCTCACAGCTGCTCACTCACTATGGGCTTATGGACTACCGCCAGCTCAACTACATCACGTTTACAGGTCATTATGAACTTATTTCTAACTGCACTCAGTGGGTTGTTACATGGACAAGTTATGCTGTTATAACCACAGAAAACATTATAGTATGTATAGAAGATTCACTCCCATATAAATTGCATCTAAACGTAGTTAAACCACATAACACCTATAACTACATTTTGACAATGTTTTATTCTAGTATATTTCCTTGCTAACTTGACTCACAGATTAATGAGTTAGATTTATTTCACTTTTCTTTTCGCACTTGTATCACATTACTAGTTAATACAAAATAGCTTCAGTAACATTTTATATTATCGTTTAGAATACATCTTAACATGAAATAAATCAAATATCTATTATTAGTCTTCTAAACTGCGCCTATTTTGTTGCATAGGAATGTAAGCTGATTTAATCAGTGATTATTGAATAATGATTAAATCAGCTGAAGGTAAGCTGATTCCCATCATCTTGATTACTATTCCAGGCTTCAAAGATTTATGTCCTTCAAGTCTGACCACCTGTTAGGTCATTGAACTGTATAATATTAGTAGACTATAAAAAAGTCTACTATCAAGTTATAAGTACTTTTGTAGCGCTCGTGGCGTAGCTTGTCTAAGTGATTCTAAACGATCACCGATGTTAAGCAACGGACGGTCCGGTCAGTCTTCGGATGGATGACCGTGAGTGGCATTTATTTCTGAGCGCTACCGTGGGTTGGATGACACGTTAAATTGTTGGTCCCGGTTGTTTGTTCTAGTTTCTATAACAACAACCGTCAGCCATGTCAGAGGCCATCGGGCGGCACATTAACTCTGACACTAGGGCTGGCCACTCAGCCTATACGAACTTACTTATTAAACCAATGCGTTTGTTATTCTGAGAAAAGACAAGAATTGATGGCATTGTTCCATTTCTTCATATTTGAATTGAATTGGTGTTTCCCTGCTAATCAAATAGCAACAAATGCTAGTCAAATATGAAGGTGCTACCTCAAGAAAAGAATAGCGCTACACTACCAGATGCAATTAAAATAAATGCTGTAAATATTATGATATAACATAAATGCTAATTGCAACAAAACCACGAAATCTCCAATAGGTACTGGAAAAGTGGGTGTGAAATGGGTTGTTTTCTGGTCTTTTTATCTATAGAGTTTTTTTTGATTTACTTAATATTTTTTACTATTGCGATATACCACGACGATAATAGATTATAAATAGAGTCCAATATAAATATACTTAATGTCAAAATGTCTAAACCCTTATGCGTATACTAAATTAATGAGGAATGAAGTACATTATAAATTGCAGATTTTTTATCTTTGGCTATTGATCTCATTAACCTTTAGATGGCTTATTAAATTTTTAGTTCTGTGACTAGATAATATGCATTTTAATATCATTACGTGAGGTGATAGTAATATCAAATATGTTCTGTCTTGAATCAGAATTACCACAAAAAAAAACATGAATGCGTAGTTATTGTTACCGTATGCAAATCATGTTTCGATTAGCATAATATTATATGTCATGTAATGCCGCGTATATGGTGACGTCATGCGGCCGAAGCTGGTTTTTACTGCCCATCAATTCTTACCAATTTATTTCTGTTATATGTAATGACTCCTATGGTGTATTTCTTTGTATGTGTGATATTAAACTGATACTACTGTTACTGTGTTCCGGTTTGAAGGGCAATGTTACCAGAGAAATTACTGGGTATGAAGAGATTGAACATCTGATATCTCAAGGTGACGAGCGCAGTGCTGTGCGGCGCAGGATTGTGTTCGCAAGTTCACAATTCTAGTACTACTACTACTGTTAGTGGCAGGCGTGACGCTTACCACCAGGCGAACGTCTTGCTCGTCTCGTCACTCAAGTGTATAAAACAACATATAAAAGAAGAAATAAAAAAATACTACGTATATGGATTTCTTCGACCTTTGCAAGTACTCTTAGTAATTCTTATAGGGTTATTGGTAATACGCTGGTAATCTCTTTTAATCAGATTCTGCACAGTGTGCATAACAAACAACTTTTTTTTCGGACTTCTAAAATTAACGAGAATAAAGTGTTTGTGTTAGAAATCTGTTTTTATAGAAACGTTAGAAGACGTCCACGGTTGGACGTAGGCCTTCCCCTTAATAGGAGAGGGTTGGCATGATCCCCACGCTTGGCAGGCGACTTGGGGATCGCAGAATGCTCACCACCGTTAACCGAGAGGATGTCGCTGCCCGTCCTCCGGTGGGTCTGGATGCAGTTTTAGGACATACCCAGGTCCATGGTCTTGTGGAGCAAGCTTATTGTGTAGCAGGTAAAGCATGTATGTGGCATGTTCCAGCTCAGATCGTGGCGACGTTCTGGGCGCTGTGGCTGCCGCCCGTGCAGTACGGCATCTACTTCCACCGGCGGAAGAGCACGCTCAGCGCGCCCATAGACAAGCAGCCGCTTGAGGAGAAGGTGCGTTGCACCAGCGACGGTGATAATGGAATGGACGGGCCCAGCGCTTGCAAATCGTTCAAAATTAACAAGTCAACACAATCAAGCATACCTAGCTAAATGTATGCATATTACATTTGCCAGAAAATAGAGATAGCGAATCTAATTACTGCATGACAAAAAGATAACACATTTACATGTATTAGAAGTTTGTATTGTCGTATCGTACGGCTCGCATGTCGCAAAAACAGAGTAAGACTGACGCAAGAGGAGAGCTAGCGCTCAACATATAGTCACAGAATAAATAATAGTACTACATACAGAAAATTCACTCCGTATAGGAATTGAAATAAATAAGGACTCTATCTACTAGGCAATAAAGTAGCAATTCAACTCGCACAGCGCTGGAGACCGCTCGCTATATTCACCTAGATATACCGCTCTCTTTCTATCACGTATGCTTAGTTACGTGTGACGAGGCTAGCATGCGGGCGGCGACTGACTTCAGTCTTGCATTGTCCTCCCGGACGGAGCGCCGGCCGAACATACCCAAACGGAGTGACACCCCCCTGATATAGTCTTCTAAATCCGTGCGCTTAATTCCCGTTCATTCATTTTATCATTGTCGCTGCGTTGCACAATGTTGCACACATGGCCGGATACGGGGTTACTCGTTACCGTAGCACTAAGCCGAAAAGAAGCTTATTGTACTCATCATTGTAAAAAATGGTATAGGTATATGACCTTACGTAAAACATGTTATTTTTGCTGTGGTAGGACTATTTCAGCGTCCGCCAGGAGAAGTACCATACTTTTGCCAGTTATTTAACCGCTATGCAGTATTGTGCAAGTGTTATTGTGTATCGGTTTAAAAGACATTGTTACCAGATAAATTACTGGGCATGAATTGACATCTAATATCTCAGGGTGCTCGGAGTTACTTTGCGCGATAGAATCCGGAACGAGGATATTCGCCAAAGAACCAAAGTTACCGACATAGCTCGCAAGGTTTGCAAGTTGAAGTGGCGCAGGGCAGGCCACATCGCTCGAAGAACTGACAACCGATGGGGAAGAAAGGTTCTTGAGTGGCGACCGCGAACCGGAAGACGCAGCGTAGGAAGGCCTCCCACTAGGTGGACAGATGACATTGTAAAAGTCGCGGGCAACCGGTGGATGCAAATGGCAGGTTGTCGTACAGTGTGGCGGTCTAAAGGGGAGGCCTTCGTTCAGCAGTGGAGCAGTGACGGGTTCAGTGCGGCGCAGGATTATGTTCGTAAATTAACGATTCTGACACTGCTACTGTTATAGCCAGGCGTGATGCTTACCTACGAAAGCAAAGGCGAAAGTCTCGCTCGACTCGTTACTCGATTGCATAAAAAATATACAATATCTAACAAAAAGGTTCCACAATACTGAAGGCTATGTATGTACTCATCATTATGAACAACTTTTAGTATGGGGCCAACCCTGAACTCGACAAAAAAGAATTTGCTTTACCATACATTTAGTCCGAGGGCAATGACATTTTTGTATGGAACAGCAGATATTTTTTTCGTGATTTCAATGGTGGCCCCCATACTAAAAATTGTTCATAATGATGAGTACATAGCTACATGCATACGCCTTCAGTATTGTTGAACCTTTTTCTTACACATTATAATACTGCGCCGCTAGTTTCCAATGTAAGCGAATGCCAACAAGTACTTTAAAAAAAACAACTGACTTCAATTTAAATTACCTGGATGACATCTTTTTCATAATTGGCGGAGTAATCATTAAAATCAATTCATAATTGGCGGAGTAATCATTAAAATCAATTCATAATTGGCGGAGTAATCATTAAAATCAATTCATAATTGGCGGAGTAATCATTAAAATCAATTCATAATTGGCGGAGTAATCATTAAAATCAATTCATATTTGGCGGAGTAATCATTAAAATCAATTCATATTTGGCGGAGTAATCATCAAAATCGATTCGTATTTCAAACCATAACATCGCAAAACAAACGTAATTTTTTTTATTGACGAATTGAGAACCTCCTTACAAAGTCGCAAATAGGCATAGAATTACTTCTTATGTTATATTCTGGTGTAGTCTGAAATTAGTATCAGAATTACTAATGAACACAGATTAAGAATAATATTCACGTATAGCTGTTATGTGAAGATATGATAAGAGAAGCAGTAAAATAATGCTACATACAGCGACGATGATAAGGGAATGGACGGGTTTAGCGCTTGGAAATCGTTCAAAAATAACAAGTCAACACAATCAAGCATACCCCCTAGCCAAAAGTATGCATATTATATTTGCCGGAAAATAGAGGTAGCGAATCTAATTACTGCATGACAAAAAGAGAAAACATGTTTTTTTGTCTAATGTTTGTTGTTTCGAATCTCGAACAATCACGAGCATTAACGAAGGATTTCCGAAGTCTCTCTGTCTCGTAACATTACGATCGCCTCTAAATGGCGATTACCATAACATAATTTATAGAAATGAATTGCAGTTTTGACAAAATACAGTGATTAATGTGTATTTACTTATGGAATGTGATCCCCACATTTTTATTGCGAATATTAGTAGTGTTCTTACACTTGGGGAATGCACACGAAAGAATAATTTGTATTTATTTGTATTGTTGTATCGTACGGCTCGCATGTCGCAAAGACAGAGTATGACTTACAGTCCCGCCACATATAGTCTTCAAAATCCGTGCGCTATTTCCCGTCCATTCATTTATCATTGTCGCTGGCTACATACATGTATTGTAGGATTTGTAGGCAATGTAATGAATTTTCAAGGCTGTTTAGCAAATTTGATAAGGTTTTTTTTTATATTCCTATTTTTGTTTTATTTATACGGGATTACTCACGTTTTATTAAATCGGATACTCCGACTATAGTTTCGATCACATCCGGTGACCTTTTTCAAAGAGTGAAAACAGAGCCCGACGCGCGTGCAGCTGCGTCCTGCTTAGCACGTGAGTATTCCCGTATAAATAAAACAAAAATGTGTCAAAACCACGTCAGTTTTCATAATAAAATTCCTATTTTTGTTTGAGATATTTTTAGAAGTGACGAGTTTTTGTGGACAACATCAGGGTTACCAACTCTATACCATGAACTGTTGCTACATTGCATCTAAAAAGTGATAAATTGCAATGATTTAAAAAAAATAGGGCTAAACAGACAAAAATCACTGAGTATTTAAATCAACGATATTACTTCGCATTTTTCTACGCCATACTTGTCTAGATACACTGCCATGTGCTTATAATAAAACCAACTAAACTTCCAGCGCACATTCCGCTCGAACGTGGTAGAGGCGTCCACGCTGATCGTCCGCCACGCTCGCTCCGCGTACGCCCGTCCGAAGGTAGTGGCGTGGTCGGCGCTGTACGCCTGCGCGCTGGCTCTCTTCGTGCAAGCGCAGACCTACGTGCAGCTGCTGTGGAGCCAGATACAACAGGAGAGCAACGCACCGGTCAGTACCGACAGAGGGCTATAGCCTGAAAGAACATAACCATACCATGTGCGGAAACACTTCATAAATATTCAATAAAACACCTAACGTTCATGTAACGCGGCAACTTTGTAAAATTCGCTCGAAATTAGACGTGTAAGGCGCATCACAGAATGAAGGGCGGGGGCACGCCTCTACAACCAAACAAAAAATATCTCAAAATTCTCTTCAATCTTTTTCATAGAATCGAATTGGTCAGCGCAGACCACAGAAAAGCGGAAGCCCTACTTCTTAGGTAGAACGGTTGTCAAAACAATGTCGTAAAGCAATGGTATGGAAATCCTCTGTCGCCAGTTTGACACATAATTGTATAGAAACTACGACGAAAAAATTGCAATCATTGGTCGCGCATTTGAAGTAAAACGCTCGAAATGCCATTTTGCAACAGATTAAAATTGATCTAATTACGATCCAATGTGGTCTGGTTTCCTACGTGTCTATTTAAATTGTCTTTTTGGCGTTTCTCAGTTTCAATACATGTATATTGCTAAATTGTCATCAAGCGCATTTGCACTTAATGCCGGCTAGTGCGGCCCGTCACATTTCCGTTCTATTCATTTCTCTCTGCAGTGGCGCAGACTGCCAGAGTCGAGGCGGCGCGCGGCGTAGGGGCGGGGTCGAGGTGCGACGGAGAGTCAAGGCGAAGGCGGACTCTTCTACGACATAGCCGCCTCGACTCCATTCGGGCAGTGTGCTATGCGCTTTATGATGCAGTGAGGTGTTAATGAGTCAAATTCGCTCGGAAATTGACGCGTAACGTTCAAACATATGCTTCCTGTGAAGGTCTTATCGCAGAGTTACCATATGAAGCGTTTAAAAAAGGCGTCTATATATATCTCCGGTTTGGCAATGCTTCAACATCACTATTGTTGTAGGCGCAGGTAGGCGATGGTTCGCTTGCCATTCGCCGGAACGCCCGCTTACTTACCTGACGCTCTTTCTATTAAAAAAAATGTATCACACAAAATGGCAATGTGCTTTACATAATTATATCACTCTAAATATTTGTTTAGAATTATCCGCTGTTCGTTGTTGTCTAAAGTCAAGACTAATTGTTTAAACCTCTCGCAATGCATGACTGTAAAGCAAACCTAAACCTTATCATTAGGCAGTAAATGTTGGCTTTAGCACATTTAATGTGACTTTCCTGTCTGCCAGAGCTAAGAAAGGAAAAAGCTTGCTAATCTTACCAAATAAAGAACGTTTATCTTGTTAGTCCACGCATATTGTACTGCAAATTGTAAATAGAGAAATTACTTCAAATTAGTCATAATCTGTATTAAATAGTGTTCCTTCACGTGACCACCTTTGGTCTTCACTGTATCAGGCTGTAACATCTCACTGATGAGCATAGGCCATCCTAAGAAAGGCGAATGGGTCGTAATACCGCCAAGCTGATCCGTGTAGGTTGACGGATTTCGAACTCCATTAAATTGTTGATGATTCTTTTCTTTTCCTTCCTAATTCACGATGTTCCCCTTTATGTGAGTTTTATATATTCCGTAAAAAAAACGCAACGATCTCTTAGGCATAGCCCGAGATCGAACTCACTACGTTCACTACCTCGAGACTCGTGTCTTCCATAGACAGGATCTACCACGGTTAGGTCGCCACTGACATAGACATTTTGTTAACGTTAATAAGGACAGACAAACAGACGGAAACCTAGTAAAGTAACATGGTCCCGTGGATACTCTTTCATGGGCCTATATTAGTGGTTGGGGGTTGAAGGTCCGGACGCCCTACCCCCAAAATTATATATTATAAATTGAAGAAAATAATAAAAATGAGCATCATACAATGACACTCGGTGGGAACGAAATGCCATAACTATATCGACAAATGCCCTTTGTAAAAACTAGTCTATCTTTGTACGTTTTTGACCCTCGGATCACCCAGCCCCAAATGCATGTTTAATTTATAACTTGCTGACGCGTTCACTATCATAATCTGCGATCTTGGCCCGCCGCTGCCGCAGTTTGGGAAAGCTTTAAAGTCTGCGATGAAATATAGGGTAGGTCCCCGATCGCCGCTCGAAAACGGCACCGTCAAAACAAAGCATAAATAGCGCAATATGCCTTGTTTTGCTCTCAGTCGCGTATGACGTGTGACGTACTACGATGCCGAATGTTTTACACGCTCTCAAATGTTTTCAACGCTTAATGCAGGGTATTACGGTTCATTATTAAAATGTTCAATATCCGCTTGTGCACTTTTTTTTATAGACGTAGTGGTATTATATTTGTATGAGTAAGCTTTGGCGATTGGAGTCATTGTTGAGGTATGATTTTCATAGAGACTGTGTATCTATAGTATATAGTGTAATATAGTGGTAGAAAACATTATTTCAATTTGTAGTGATTCCTATTTCTTTCATCAGGTGGCGTACAATGGTGCAGTTGAAGCGGCCCAAACGCTTCTCGGCGCGGGCGGCGCCTACGTCGCCTCTGTGTTGACTCGGTCGGCGCTGCCGGCGCCGGTCGCGGCGGTGCAAGCCGCGGCGCTGTTCCTCGGCACATACGTCACTAAAGTGTTCGTCGCGTACGCGGGATACATAGTGATGGGCATGCTGTTTCACTACTCCATCACGCTGGCTAGGTAAGAGTCAGACAGAGATGGGAATCATTGTCTGTATTTTTATTTTTTTATTTTTTTTTATATTAATGAATTCGCGTTTGACCTTGCCCCGCCGAGGCGTAGACAAGGTCTAAGTTGGAGCACGCTTGCCCAGAAGATACCTATTCACTCTTCGTTTGAAGATCCCCAGATTATATGAGCTTGGAAATATTGTTGCTGGTAGAGAGTTCCAAACCTTTGCAGTACGGATTATAAATGTGCTTTCGAAGCGCTTTGTACGTAAACGAGGCACGTCCACTGCAAAGGGGTGAAGCGACTTCCCTATCTTGGAAGTCCTGTAGCGGAAAGGAGAGGGCGGAATTAGCTCGTGTAACTCCTGCGCGCACGCGCCAAAGTGCAGTCGATAAAATACAGAAAGGCACGAAACCTGTCTTCTGTGCTCGAGGCTTTGCAATCTCCTACCAACCAGCGCCTTGTCGTTAATTAGTTTAATGGCGCGCCTCTCTATCGAGTCCAAAGCTTTTAGCTGGTACTTTGCAGAACCATCCCATAGGTGGCAACAATATTCCATGCAAGACCGCACTTGCGCTTGGTAGAGGTTCAACAGTTGTTTGGGAGTAAAGAACTGTCTCACCTTAAACAAGATACCAAGTTTTTTCGCCGCAGTCTTCGCCTTGGTCTCGATAGAGGAGCCAAAGTTCAAGCTAGAAGAGATTTGCATTCCAAGCATCTCAATATTATCGCTGAGCGGAACTGAAACACCCTGAAATACCGGGCTAACAGCAACCTGACTCTTCTTCGCTGAAAAGAGACACGCTTGGGTCTTTTGGGCATTGAACTTGACAAGGTTACTGTCACCCCAGTCAGACGCTGCCTTCAAGGCAAGATTTGTCCGCTCAACCATCGCAGTTCTTGCAGACTCGACTTCGACTTTTGTAGCCTTCGGTCCAGACAGGTATCTCTCCAAAACAGTGCTGTCATCCGCATACCCAACAATCCCTGCCTGAAGCAGGTCATTGATATGCAGAAGAAACAAAGTTGCAGAGAGAACTGATCCCTGTGGAACACCGGCGTTGATAGCCATCAGGTTGGATGAGCAACCGTCCAAAACTACCCGGATTGACCTGTCACGCAGGAAATCAGCTATCCAGTTGCACAGGCTAGGGCAAATACCGTAACTAGGAAGCTTATACAGGAGACCAGCGTGCCAAACTTTGTCGAAAGCTTTAGAGACATCTAGCGATACCGCGAGTGCTTCTCCATGTCGCTCAACAGCTTCATTCCAGTAGTGCGTGACAAGTGCTAGAAGGTCCCCAGTAGACCGATTTCGGCGAAAACCGTATTGCCGGTCACTGAGAAGATCATTTCTTTCTAGGTAGCCAATAAGCTTAGTATTAAGAACGCGTTCCATAATTTTACAAAATACGAGGGCGGCACTGAAAATTTCGGGAATCAAGGAAGTGACACAACATTACTATTTAAAAATATATTTATTGCTTTTAGAAGTATTCTCCGCGAAATTTGACACATTTTTCCATACGATGGAACCAATCATTGAAGCAACCATTCCATTCGGAAGTTGGGGTCTCCAAAATGGCCGTTTTGTAGGCGTCCACAGCTTCTTCAGGTGATGAAAATCTCTGTCCACGCAATTTATTCTTTATTTTAGGGAAAGTATAGAAATCATTAGGGCTTAGGTCGGGGCTGTACGGCGGATGGTCCAATAATTCTATGTTTTCTTGCTCTAAAAACTCTTTTGTTCTGTGCGCGGTGTGAGAACTCGCATTGTCGTGATGGAGGATGATGCGGCGGTTGCAGTTCTCTTTACGGAGTTCAGAAACGACCTGTGGCAAACAAATGCTAGCATACCATTCTGCATTAACCGTTCTTTGTCCCTCAAGAGGAATAGTCGTAACATGGCCGGTTTTGGAGACAAACGTGGCCACCATTTTTTTTGCAACACTCCGTGAACGAACAATTTTTGTTGGCTTTAACTCATTTTCGAACACCCAAACTCGTGACTGGTTTTTTGTTTCGGGTTCGTACGCGTATATCCAGGATTCGTCACCTGATACGATGTTGTATACAGCATTTGAGGATCCTGCGTGGAATCTTTCGAGAGTTCTGACGCACCAAGTAACGCGTGCCGCTTTTTGCTCTTCACAGAGCGAATGCGGTATCCATCGGGAAAACAACTTTTTTACACCTAATTTTTCATGCAAGATTATTTGTATTTGACTCATGCCAATGTCTAAAGTTGCCTGAATTTCGCGGTATGTCACATGTCGATCTTCCTCAATCAGCTTACGCACAGCATCAACGTTTTCTTGGGTGACTGCAGTTTTTGGACGACCTTGACGGGGATCATCACTGAGCTTGACACGTCCACGTTGAAATTCAGCAAACCAGCGATAAATTGTGGTTTTGGATGGGACTTTATCACCAAATGCAGAAATCATCCGGTCAACACACTGTTTTTGTGTTAAACCACTTCGAAAGTCATAATAAATCATCGCTCTTGAATTTTCTCGAGTCAATTCCATTTTCTCAACGACTAAACAAGTTTGACAAAACCTTGTGACAAGACCGAGAATATTTTTTTAAATAAATAAATGGTATTCGATTTTTAAAACCAAGGAGTTTTCAATTAAAAAGATTTTAATATGACAGAAACAGTGGAAATATTCCATTCCCGATACTTTTAGTGTAGCCCTCGTATGGAGGTGATAGCTATTGGTCTATAATTACTGGATGGATAATTTTGTTAGCGAAACGTGACTATGCACGTTTTTACCATGTAAACGTTTTTGACACATTTTTGTTCGATACTCGGACTAAAGTTTTCATTTTCAAAATGTGAAGGACGCGGGGCCACGGGCATCGCGCCTGTGTATATTCCTTGAAAATGGTCACGGGATGTAACCAAAACTATAGTCGGAGTTACTTATTAAACGTGAGTAATCCTGTATAAATAAATAAAAAATGTTAATGCACTGTTGCGGGCTCGGGGCCTACTCCAAGAAAGGTATAGGCGCATTATATTCATTATTTACGTCCTCCGCCGGTGTTTACTATTAACCGACTTCAAAAAAAGAGGAGGTTCTATATCATTTTCAACAATATCTCCTTCAATTGTGGACCAATTTCAAAAAAGCTTTATTTGTTTTTATACTCTTGAGATAGCCCTACAATAGAAATCGCTAAACAAATATTTTTAGAAGTTTATTTATTTTCCTTTTAAAATATATTAATTTAAATTGATATTTTTAGATTTAAATACATATTTATTTTTTGTGTTTCAGCGCAAAAATAGCGAGCCAACTGCACGACGACAGCTGCTTCGGTCTGATATTCGGGATCAACACGCTCTTCGGTACCGGCCTGCAGTCCATTCTCACTCTAGTCCTGATCCAAACCCTCGAACTGTCCATAGCATCACAATACTACGTGGTCAGTGCACTGTTCCTCACGCTAGCACTGGGATGGGGACTGGGGTGGGTGGTCCAGGCATGTAGAAATAGACTATTTGTTAATAGGAATACGGTTTAGTTTTTAACGAATGAGAAATGTGATAGGGTTCCACTTAGAAGAAAAATTTGCAAATAAAACACAGGAACCGTTTGTTTTGCACCAGACTCCAATTCTTACTTGTGTTATCGCAATACTTCATGGTCTTGACCACAAGCTTGCGGGGGCTGCAGTGGAGCGTAAAGAAAGACACCATAATGGTGCTGATTCTGGCATGGCAGAAATTTTTGTCCGACCAACTTAATTTCTTCAAATGTAATTTAAACCTTGCCTACTTCTTAACATGATATTTTTTTTGCTCCTGGTATCTATTCTTTAGCACCACTTAACTTGACTAGTCACTAATACCTGTCAAAAACAATTTGTTGCTACGCGTCGAGTCCCCATTTATCAAAACGTGTTTAAAAGCAACAAAGATGACGTTATTTTAACTACACCTTTTAGGTGGCGCATAAAGACACAGACTAAAAAACAGTACAAGTACAAATGGTTCACCTCGGAATGCCATTTAACCCAATGGAGACTCCGTCTGTGGCAATAAAGTTCATTAAAGGCTTGTCAGACGTTATATGAATTGCTGATTTCTAAAACAACAAAATACCTTCTTATTTAATTTAAAAAATACCTTGTTTCAAAGAATACAAGGATCAAGTTCCCTTTGAAGAAAATTTAGTTTAGTCGAACTTAATTAAGAGGGATGTAGAATTGGTGCCAATGTCAGTTGAAATAAAAAAAAAAATATAATTTTGAATCAGAGAGACAGAATGATACATTTAATTTGCGGCAGCACTTTTTAAGCTCGCCTCAGGCGTAGCAATAGCAACCAAAATAGTTTAGAAAGTTACTTAAACAAAAATGCCTATAAAGTATAAATGAAAATTAGTAATTATAAGTTTATTACGAAATGCAGTGCAGTATTATCTAACTCGATTCTTATTCCACCTTGAGATGCGCATAGATAATAATAATTAGGTAACTAAAAAAAACCTATCTGCCTTCTGGGAAATTTCTCTTTCAGGATAACTGATGTTAATGTGATATTGGGATACCTGGTTATTCAAGGTCAACACACTAATAGATCAGAAGCGAGTTGAGACCCAAAAGCTAGACATAGGACTACAAAAACCTAGTAATAATGTGAATTTACTGAAACTGAATAAAAAAGACTACCTATCATAGTTTATAATCAAATAAACAATTTTGGTGAACCAGACCACTGACAAAATATGTAAGGTGACACTTAATAATATGAATATTTTTTTGACAATTTGTAGAGAAAACTAATGATTTTCATGTAGGAGTATATTAATTTTGTGTTTGCTTAATATCATTTCCGCTGCGGACTGAATAGATAAAACAAATTTAAAACTACCCAGTTTCTGAGATGCCTAGTTTCACCGATGTGGATGCTCAATAACATGTCAAAATAGTACATTATGATACAAGTGTGCTATGTTGGTCATTACACTAGAGGCGGTATTATGCGCGCGAGCCGCAGGCGAGCGCGATATGGAAGCCGAGAGTGTATTGAAACATAGCACAAGAGTTTCATACGACTGTTTTCATCACACTTGCGAGGAAAAAACAAACTTTTTTTAATAATAATCAATCACACAGCGAAAACGTCAACAAACATTTGCGGAAAATGGCGCCCAAACCAGCAATGCGCGCGCAGGTTGACATTTACTTCAGCGGCATAAGAACTCTTTGTTGGTATTACAAAAAACTGTAAGTATTACCCGGCTATATTAAGAGTGCTTCGTATACATACGTCTAATTGCAGTCACGTACAAACTTGAATTTACCGGGTTATACCTATTATAGTACAAGTGCCGTAATGTAAAGTAAAAAGCACGCGTGTGTAATAGCTCGGATTATGAGCCTAAAAGCGATGTAATAAGATCTACTTTACGAGCAAGTGTGATGAAATAGTACATTATGATACAAGTGTGCTATGTTGGTCATTACACTAGAGGCGGTATTATGCGCGCGAGCCGCAGGCGAGCGCGATATGGTAGCCGAGAGTGTATTGAAACATAGCATAAGAGTTTCATACGACTGTTTTCATCACACTTGCGAGGAAAAAACAAACTTTTTTTTGATAATAATCAATCACACAGCGAAAACGTCAACAAACATTTGCGGAAAATGGTGCCCAAACCAGCAATGCGCGCGCAGGTTGACATTTACTTCAGCGGCATAAGAACTCTTTGTTGGTATTACAAAAAACTGTAAGTATTACCCGGTTATATTAAGGGTGCTTCGTATACGTACGTCTAATTGCAGTCACGTACAAACTTGAATTTACCGGGTTATACCTATTATAGCACCATGTGCCGTAATGTAAAGTAAAAAGCACGCGTGCGTAATAGCTTGGATTATGAGCCTAAAACCGATGCAATAAGATCCACTTTACGAGCAAGTGTGATGAAAATATATTTACGATATAAGGACATAATGTACGTTTTCCCAAGCCGTCTGCCAAGCGTGGGGATTATGGAAACACCTTCCTTTAAGTGAGAGGCCTTTGTCCAGCAGTGGACGTCTTCCAGCTGTTGATGTACTTATTACTATTATTAATGTATCACACACTTATCTCACCAAACCTGTTCAACTTTAACTTTATCAATTATGTTAATAGCTAATAAATATGTTTGTTCAAGCATTACCTCTTTACGTTATCAGCTAGATGACATCCACTGCTGGACGAAGGCCTCCCCCTTAATAGGGGGGTGCCATAAACCCCACGCTTGGCAGGCGCCTTGGACGTTACATCAACTATGTTTTTAAAGTTAAAACAGTAAGAAAAATTATGACCTCTGATGTTAGTTGAAGCAGTTTGAGAATTATGACAGCTAAGGCAGAGACTTCTGTAGCTTAATTGGCAAAGCAGAAACCCATTGATTGCTCGTATGCAGGTTCAAGTCCTGCCAGAGGTCATAATTTTGAAATTTGTGTCAAAAAGCTATTAAGATAATGAACAGAGTATAACCATTATCATTGTGGCTTATTAGTGGAGAGATGAGTGGAACTATCATTTGTTAAGTTTCTAAGAAATTAGATAAAATATTTCGAGGTTTAGGCTGTGATACCGTCAAGGTCTGCATTAAGGGTTTATTATAATGCTAGGGCTTCACCTGCGTGTAATGCCATTATTTAGCGCGGTATTTTATACAGTACGCAGATATGGCCGGGTGTTAGCACGCTAATAGGCTAGTGGCATTATTAACGTCATTAGACGTTAGCCGATAATCAAAGTCAAATGATAGTGTGGACGTCCATGTAGCATATTGTATAATGCATCACATAATGCACGTTAATTATTTCGATAGCTAGACGTAAAGCGTCACGCAGGTGAAGCCCTAGCATAAAGGTACTCCCTTTTCTTGTGTATTAGTACTTATAAAATATTGTGAATTGTATTTATGGACATTTGGAACTATGTAATATAATTATGGGAAATTGAAATGTCTTTTAATGTACTGAATATTAGTACTAACTACTGTATGTTAGTAACACAAGTTATTTTATTGTTCCTTTACATAATATTATTTATTTTTATTTAGAAAATAATAATAGTTAAATATATTTTTTATTTTGAATATACAGCCTTTTTTATTTCATCTATGCATTCTATTATAGACTAAACAACTTATGCGTAAAGCACTAAAACATATATTAAACCTATTTTAGTTAAAAACTGTTGTTTTATTTTGTTTTCAAACTCAATTCGTAATTCGAAAGAAACTGATAAAACACTTTTTAACTAAAATATGTTTAAAATATTTAATTGTGCTTTATGCATAAGACTGTAAGAATTAGAGACCACAATTATTTTTCAAACATTATATTTTGGAAACAATTGTATCATATTTACATAGTTTAATATTCACTACATTGATATATAAGTACTTAGTTAAGGAATGTTCATGATCCTACATTTAGTCTGACTACCTTAGTGATGTCTCATAATTATTGAATTGTAACTTAACACCTATCAATCTATCGTAAAACATGGCAAAAAATCCCAACACCATTGAAAAATAGTAATTCTACTGCTGCACAACCTACCATAAATATTCCCAAATTCTAATATATTCAATCAGTACCTTTATTGGAATTTATTTTATTTAACATTACGCAATAGGATTGTCTTACAACTAATTAATAAAGAACAGGGTTAAAACATTAAAACTTTAACATTTTTATGATACCTTTGCTGAGTTGTAACTCAGAATATTTCACAATAGAAAAGTATGTACCTACCTAATTTATTTTAATAGATACCAATTTTTAGTTAAACCATAAAATGCCTGTTCCTTAACTGCCTCGGTGAAGGTGTCTTATACATACTGCATCGTAGCCGGCCTCGTTTTAAGGTACACATAAAAACATATCAGGAGAAATATAACAGCACACGTCGGCAGGACTATAGTATGGATTTGTTGCCGCATTTTAGCAAACTCCTGTTTTCTCTCACGCTTCTGCTTCGCAGTTTCTTTTACTGCGCCTTTTAATTTTCTCATGATGAACTTCTGGAAAAAGCAGAAAGAATATAGCACAAAGTAACTACCTACCGGAATAAATGTGTTCATAAATTGAAGCACTGCCTGCCACGTAGGTATGTTATTGTTCGCAAACTAAGAAACATATTAGCTATTAGTTTACCTTTTAATTTCCTTCTTTTCTAAAAAGGGGAGGTCGTAGTTAAGCAAACTTGTTTCACAATTTATTTTCCTTTTGAGTCTTTGAAATAATATTTAGCAAATACATGAATAATTCCGAGAGTGCGGTAAATTGCCGAAACGCAATTTGCTTGATTATTTACAATTCAACAACACAACACATCACTGAACTGTCACAGAGTCTGCTATCAGCTGTCATAGAGGAACTTATATGTACTGGTCAGCTGTCACTGTCAGGTATCAGCACAGCAGACCAATGCTGCCAGAAGTCAGTTCGAAAGTCCACAAATTGCATAAAAAACGTGAAAATACCTTTGGTAGTGTTAGTCAGTATATCTATGTATAGCTCACTATAGCTCTACCGAAAAGAGTAGACAATAATTATACGTATAATACGAGTAACGAGTATGTATGGGAGCCAGCAAAGAATATAAAGGAATATAAGGAGTTATGGCGGGAATACGGAAAAATCATGTCGTTGCATTCTATAATTTTATTAAACTTGTGTGTTTTCGCGATTTACTTTACTTTAAAAAACTTATCAACCGTTAATCAAGTCAAGTTATCAAGTCACTGCTTAAGATGCTCTGCCATCTTCTGTCTGACGTGTAGTTGCACGTGCTAGAAAAGGACAGAGAAGTTTAAGCAGTGACTAGAGAATCGAGATTATTTTATGTAAGGCCGTTAATGATTAAAAATGGTGGTGTTTTATTCATTGAGTGTTGAATTACATACACGAGTGTGGGCAAGTGATATAATGCGGTGAAAGATGTCTTTTCGTGTTATTTTCAAAACTCCGTAGAAGCAAATAGTAAAGTCGGCATAACTTTACTAGGGCATGTCTTTGACTCGACTACATATTACTAATTTCGTGTGACTAACTGTGATTTCATGACATATTGACTTGATTTTAATAAACTTGACAATGGCAGAATGCACAACGTGCGATGCCAATAACTAAGAGAAAAAACACAATATTGCACAGCCCAATAATCCGAGTCCGACATGGCTTCAAAATATCGGGCTGTATAATACAGGCCGTACAAAATCGGCAAGGGCTAGTAATGTACAGCCAGTAGTCATGTAGTCAGGAGCAATTGGTTGCGAAATATTGGCGCGGGCAGGTAATATAAAGCAAGGAGGTTATAAACTACGCTTGATTTAAAGCCGTCATAAGCCTTAAACTTGAGACTGGCAGAATCCACAACGTGCGATGCCAACATTGTTGGGGCAATCTTTTATTTATCGTACAATGTCAGCCTTACCTAAAATAATCTCGATTCTCTTAGTCACTGCTTAAACTTCTCTGTCTTGTTCTTGCATGTTACTCTTCACGTCAGAGAGAAGATGGCCAACATCTTAAGCAGTAACTAACGGTTGAGAAGTTATTTAAATAAGGCCGTATTATATATAGAAGCACGGTGACATAATCCTCCTAGGAGGAAAGAAGGAAAAAAGCTACCAGTACGTCCACAAGGCACGCCTCCCCCCCAATTTACATTATTTACACACGCCCATCATGCTAGCAGGGTCTCCAGATTGGAGGTTTTTTTCCCCATTTTGGGGAAAAATATAAATATTGCGGAACAGATTTCTTTTTGGGGAAAACAAACAATCAGCTGCTTCATACATTTTTTCCAAGGTTTATGAACTTTTTGAATAGAATAGCTGATTTTTGTTCACGATTTCATGGCTGGCCACATAGAAAATGTTGTTCATAATGATGAGCACATTCATAACAATCTGTATTAACTAAACCTTTTTGTTACACATTGTATATTATGTTATTCCGAGATATAAAGAAAAAACGATAACTACTTATAGTTAGTTAAATACAAACCAAAAATATTTGGGGAAACTTCTCGGAAATAGTATATTTTTGGGGAAAAATTTAATGTGATCTGGGGAAATTTCACATAATTCTGAAGACCCTGCATGCTAGCTTTCATTATAGTACATTATACATACGTAGGTAGGTACCAAAGAGAATGACAGCGTATAATAAATACGTACGGGAATGATAGTTCATGATCGTTCTTTGCATCGTCCCCAATACTCAATGACCGTTTCCTGAAACTGTGTATCTCCCTAGTAATTTTATTTTTATCACACATTTTTTTACACAGGTCACAGACTAATAAAGTTTTCCTATGGGATGGCTAATTGGCGACTAATAACTCAGATAATACTAATAAAATGTGTCCTTACTTCTATTTGTCGAATAAAAATCATAGTTACATTAATTGTTTATTTTGTTACTTACAATTACTTAAATTTTAAACAATTCTTTAAAATAACTGATTAGTTAACTAGAAAATTAGCATACTATTATATTTTTTGATAAAAAATTACAGAAAACAATAAAACAGTTGAAATTAAACATGATACTCCCCTCCATCTAATTTCTCGTCCGAGAGAGATGACAGAATGCTTACAGATGTGCTCTGCGAGAACCAGATTAAATTCATGAAGAGTCCTTGAAGAATCCCTATGGCAGCACCAGCGAATACATCCAATATGTAGTGACGTTCCACCAGCACTCTTGATATAGAGACAGTATAAGCCCAAGCAAGAATAGGGGGATAAAAAAATATGGACACGGGACTGACATAGGTCAAAATAAAAGCAATCAGTACAGCCCTGCTTGCATGCCCAGATGGGAACGAAAACTTGTCCGGACCAATTTCTAGAAGTTTGTTCATAGGGATTGGACGTCTTCTTCGCACTATTGCTTTTATGGTTGCAATAACTACAATGTCTAGGATGAGAGCTGAAATAAAGAATAACCATGAAATATCCAGATAAACCATGAAGTGGCGTAGAACAAAGGAAACAGCTCAAACAGTCTAATTTGCTCAAGATATGAATATTTATGAGTCTAAATTTAGAATTTAGTGATAAGCACTACACTAATTCGTTGAAGCGTCAACATGGTCATGTTACAGAACGAAATCTTGTTACATTGAATCTGCAACTCGAGCATTATTATTTATTTATGTATATATTATGTGTGTCAGACTAGTCATATGCAACCACTCACCTATCAACATATTTACTTGCAACTGATACAATTCCTTGTTATTAAAGAACCAGATAAAACTCAGCCATCCAGCGAGCCAAACTATTCCATGACATGATACCTGTAAAATGAAATAAGAGAGCAGTTAGAGGCAACATTTATATATATTATACATGTTTATGGTCAGAAAATTTTAAACGGAAAGTGATTTTACTTGCAGTTTTTGTTCTGCCATAGTATGTACCATTAATGCACAATATGCTAAGTGCGCACACATTGAGAAATCCGCTTTTTGGACCAAGTCCACATTTTGGATTTAGCACATATGGTTGATCGCATCGGAGTTCCACTACCACACATCCCGCCATCGTCTAAAGGCTCACCCCCACATTTTGCAAATCTGGAAATCCCACACCGTTCGTTTCTGGCGCTCATTTCTTCCGCGCACTTGCAAAATGTGGAATGTCCTCCCCGCGAAGGTCTTTCCGAGGAATTACAATATGGAACGTTTTAAAAAAGGCATCTACTCATATCTCTCTGGGTTGCCAACCCATCGACAACATTTCTAATGTTGCAGGTGTCCATAGGCGGCGGTGAGCTTACCATCAGGCAAGCCGCATGCTTGTTTGCCTCACTATTATATAAAAAAAAAAAAAAAACCCGTTGAACTCATTTGGTAAGAACATTTAGTAAAATTCATCATTCATCTCATTTGGTAAAATTGTAAGGTGGTGTATGCCCAATTTCTTTGTGTAGTTTTTACTGAAGTGTAGACTTCTAGACATGTGGCATGTTGATTCTCTGCATACTTGCCTAGGTAAACTCAAAATTCTCTTTTTTTTCTTTTTTTTTTGTTATTATTATTATTTGTGTTTGTGTGTGGTTATTGTTATGTGTTACAAACAGAAGGCACTTTCCTTTTTCAAGATTCCGAGTTATTTAACCAGTGTCCAACACAACATATCAATCTTTATTCAATAACTTGAGTAGTTTAGTTTTGTATATATGTATATTAAACCAAGGTAAATATACAGCACTGAATAATGGGTATGGTATGGTCTATGGTATTACAAGGTGAATAGTGTATCAATGGCATTGAGAGAGCTATTTACCTCGAGAAATTTGGCATGGTTTCGTAATGATCTAAATGCTGTTATTTTAAGCGCTATATCAACCACTTTCTTGGTGATTTGGACATCATAATGAAGGATTTTCTGCAACATTGGTGGTACTTGGCGTTTACTATCCTTTTCAACAAGCTGAAAAATAAATAAAAATTAAGTACATATTATGTAAGTACTTCTTTGCTACGTGTTTTTATGAAAAGAAACATGACTCAGATTAAATTATAAAAACATCATGCAACACTTACTACACTAAAATTACAACTATTCAAACTCTAGAAAAACTTATTTTATATTTATGTATCTTCATATAATTTTGCGCACAACTATTTAATTATGATGGCTCACCGAATCCATACTGTAGGAATGTTTTTTATATTAAATAGAGACGATGCCGAGGCAAAACAAAAATTCACTTGTGCATACAAATAGCTGACAGGTGTGGTATGAGTAATGATGGAAAACTGTTATGAAAAACCAGACTATAAGGGAAAAACGTATTTACAACCGATTAAAAAACAACGTGCGATAATAAAATTAAAAACCAGAGATTACAGCGATTTTCAATTTTCAGAATTGATCAGTATATTTCAGAAATTCCCAAACAAAATAAAATGACACAAAATAAATTCTCAGTCCTGCCAACTTAGGTATCAGAAAATCTCTGGTTTGGAAAAAAAGCTTTGGAAATCTATTTCGAAATCTACCAGTGCTGCCAACAGTTGTTGTTTTTAATAGTTCCTGGCCATGGATACTTGTCCTTCAGCCGAATACATATTTCTTCATCGATCCTTCTTTCTGCAGTTTAATGAGTCGTGTAGGGCCTGTGTCGCCATATTTCACAGCGGAAGTAGCCTAAATTAGCTGACTTTTAGAATTTACCTCAAGTAGCCTGCCTGAACGCCAAAACATCGCTATAAATAAAACATATAAAAAATGAAATATTAATAAATACACGCAAGTTAGATTCATATTTATTGATGATAACTAAGACAACTCAATTTGAGTTTTGGCGGGAACACGGAAAAATCATGTCGTTGCATTCTATTATTTTCTTAAACTTGTGTTTTTTCGCGAATTAATGATTAAAAATGGTGGTGTTTTATTCATTGAGTGTTGAATTACATGCGCGAGTGTGGGCAAGTGATATAATGTGGTGAAACATGTCTTTTCGTGTTGTTTTCAAAACTCCGTAGAAGCTCATAGTAAAGTCGCCACAACTTTACTAGGGCATGACTTGGACTCGACTATGTGTGAAGTGTCTACCTATCTATACAACCTACTTGATAGTGTAGATACTTTGTAGTCAAACTCTTCTATAAAATATGTGTTGGTTTGACATGACAGAATCCTTGAGATTGTCTTGAATATTAAATTAATATTATTGTAATTTCCATCTAATAGATTCACTTAAAACGACCTCAAGTATATGTTTTCTTTATATGGTAGCAGAGCGTAAAAATTGAAGAAATGTAAACCTACATCTATTATATCAAAAATGTCGAATTTAAAAATCGATCCTCTTTCGAAAGAAAACTATGATACGTGGGCGATTCAAGCTGAGGCCATTCTAATTAAACAAAAATTATGGAAATACATCGAGACTTCCCCGAATGCTGAAAGTGCGGCTGACAAAGAAGGAGACAGACTAGCAAGGTCCGAATTGATACTTATAATCGCTCCTTCTGAACTTAAACAAATAAAAAACTGCGCAACTGCAAAAGCAGTGTGGGACAAGCTAAAACAAACATACGCCAGTAAGGGACCTGCGCGAAAGGCGTCTCTACTAAAACAACTCATATTAACTAGACTAGATGGACGAGATGTACGAAGCCATCTAGATAAGTTTATGGATACTGTGGATAAGCTGGCTGACATGGACGTTTTAATAAACGAGGATTTGCTAACGATAATGATGTTATATAGTCTATCAGCAGAATACGATAACTTCAGGGTCGCTATTGAGTCGCGAGATACACTTCCGAAGCCAGACGAGCTGAAAATTAAAATTATTGAAGAGTCTGAAGCACGACATAACCAGAACATAACGAAAACTGAACCTGAACCCTCAGTACAAGAAGAAGCTTTGTACGCGTCTTGTAAGATATGCAAACAAAGAGGTAACATCTTTAAACGCAAAAATCATAAAATATGCACAAACTGCTGGAGGAACAATAAAGAAAAATCTAGTAAAAATAACAACGACTCTAACAAAAATCATTTTGCTACGAATTGTCTCCTCACAGGAAACAAGAATCCTATTGACAACAAATGGGTTTTGGACAGTGGTTGCACGTCGCATATGACTTATCAACAAACTTTATTTAAGAACATAAAGAGTACTTCTAGAAAATTGAACTTCGCGACAGAAGATCATACTGCAGAGATTAAAGGAATAGGTACAGTCTCGTTCACGACAAAAAATGGTGATGGTACTGCTCTTACACATCTACTAGACACACTGTACGTACCTAGTCTGTCTATTAACTTGATGTCCGTCAGCAAGATGACAGAAGCTGGCTGCTCTGTTCTTTTTACCAAAGATAAAGCTACGGTCAATAATCCAAAAGCTGGAATAACTCTAACTGCACATAAACAGGATGATGGTCTTTACTACATCAAACCTAAACATGAGCGCAACAACCTGGCCAATGATAACGATGATACGACTCCAACCATTACTAGAAAGGGGCAATCATCAAACATCTATGACTGGCACAGAAAACTTGGTCACATGAACACCAAAGACATGAAGTTAGCACTGAAAAACGAAAACTTAATTGGATTGAACTTTGATTCATCTGAAACTTTGCCAGAATGTGAAACATGCATTCAAGCAAAATTGCACCGAGTACCTGCTCCCCGTGAGAAAACAACTCAAAGAACAACAGAACGCCTTGAAATCGTTCATAGTGACGTTTGTGGGCCAATCAGAACACACACAGTAGGTGGAAACAAGTACTTCGTCACTTTTATTGATGATTTTAGTCGATACTGTCGAGTATTTATGATCAAAAACAAGAACGAAGTCTTAGAAAAATTCAAAGAGTTCAAAGAGTTAGCGGAAACGTACACAGGGAATAAAATCAAGTTTCTACAATCAGATAACGGTTCAGAATACGTGAACAAGGACTTCGACAGTTATTTAAAACGATGCGGAATACTGCGAAGGCTCACCGCGCCCTATACGCCAAACCAAAATGGAATTGCTGAACGCAAGAACCGTACCCTCGTTGAAAAAGCGAGAGCGATGATGATTGAAGCACGGGCACCATTAAAATTCTGGGGCGAGGCAGTTTTTACTGCAAATTACCTATCAAACAGGAGTATAAACAATGCCATTCAGAACCAAACGCCATTTGAACGATGGGTTGGGAGAAAGCCGTGTATAAACCATCTCTACGTATTTGGCTCCAAGACATATGTTTTGATAAAAGGGAAAAATGGTCACAAATTCGCACCAAAGGCCATTCCTGGAATGTTTGCTGGTTATTCTGAAACGTCGAAAGCATTTCGAATCTTCATTCCATCGAAAAACGGTATCATGATATCAAAAGATGTAAGAGTTGTGAAGACAATGTTCTACGATGAACAGAATAAAGATGGACTATCCGATATGTTTGATTCTGAAGAGATTCCACACCAACAACCTCAGCAAACATCGCAACAAATACCACACAAGCAAGTGGTTATTACATTTAACGGTGACGACGAAGGAGAACAGCAATCTGAAATTGACACAAATCATGAAAATGACGACGAAGCATTGCAACAAAACGTAACCAACAGAACAGAATTAGTTCAGCAAACGGAACCGACAAATAATGAAAGTGATTACGAATCTCTTTCCGGCTCTTTCGTTGATGAAAATGATGACACTGTTAATAGTGCTGATGCTGTTGAAGTCGTACCAATTCAAACGAGGTCTTTGAGAGACAGGTCTCATATCACAGCACCTAAGCGCTACGATGATTTTATTTTCGCAGCAGCTGAAGAAATTGAGAATCTTCATAAGCCAAAAGAACCTGTGACTTTCAAAGAAGCTGTTGATTCTCCTGATAAAGAAAAATGGCATGAAGCCATGCATAATGAAATAACTTCATTGATAGATAACCAGACCTGGGATTTAGTAGATTTACCCAAAGGACGAAAAGCCTTACCCTGCAAATGGGTCTTTAAGGTAAAAATGAACCCTGATGGTTCCGTCGAAAGGTACAAAGCCAGGATGGTTGTAAAAGGCTACTCTCAAAAACCTGGAGTAGATTATGACAAAACTTTTAGTCCAGTGGTTCGCCTGAGCACCGTACGAGCACTGCTTGCCATAGCTGCTAGAGAGAATCTAGAGCTGCGACAGTTTGACGTATCAACTGCTTTCTTAAATGGTACCGTAAAAGAAGAAATTTACATGAAACAGCCTGATGGTTTTCAGGACAGCACGAAAAGAGTTTGCAAGCTAAAACGCAGCCTTTATGGACTGAAACAAGCGCCACTTTGCTGGAATACTTGCATAGCCGAGTTCTTGGAAAAATCTGATTTCCAACAGAGTGACGCGGATCCATGCTTATATGTTCGAGTCAGAGGACAATCTAAAGTCTTTATTGGCCTCTATGTTGACGATGGACTTATGGCGTACAACACAAAGCATGCAGGTGATGAGTTTATTAAGGAATTAAAAGCGCGATTCAAAATAACCACGAAACCTGCATCGTACTTCCTCGGAATGGAAATAAACGTGTGCAAAGACAAGACCATTACTTTATGTCAAAAGGCCTATACAAATAAAGTTTTGGAGAAGTATGGAATGTCTAACTGTAAATCGGCACCAACGCCAATGATCAAAGAAAATGATATGGGAGATGAAACGAACGCTAGTGAAAACTTTCCCTACCGACAAGCTGTGGGTGCTTTGGCATATTTATCTGTGGGCACAAGGCCTGATATTTCCTATGCTGTAGGTGTAGCATCACGAAACCTAGGAGCACCTACTAAGAAAGATGTCATGCTTGTAAAACGCATCTTCCGTTATTTGAAAGGGACACAGCAGAACGGTCTGATCTTTGTGAAAGAGTCGCCTTCACACTTAGTCTGTTACAGCGACTCAGATCATGCAGGAGACCAGAGTTCAGGAAGATCGACATCTGGAATTATGTGCTTATTCTCTGGAGCTGCTATTAGCTGGAGAAGCCAAAAGCAAACTACAGTCTCCATATCTTCAACTGAAGCAGAAATCATAGCAGCTAGCGAATGTGCACAAGAAATTATATGGTTGAACCGCCTGCTCAGCAGCCTGATTAATATGGAAAAACCAACATTAAATCTGGATAATGAATCAGCTGTAAAACTTGCGCATAATCCTAGATACGAATATCATAAGCGCACCAAACACATTCAACTGAAACATTTCTTCGTTCGTGAATGTGTTAATAACGGAGACTTCACAGTCAATCATGTTTCCTCGGAGATGCAGTTAGCCGATATGCTAACAAAGCCACTGTATGGTCCCAGACTGCAAGTTTTATGTGCACAAACGGGACTAAAGAATTTATCCATAAATTCTTAAAAATATCCGAGTATGTGAAGTGTCTACCTATCTATACAACCTACTTGATAGTGTAGATACTTTGTAGTCAAACTCTTCTATAAAATATGTGTTGGTTTGACATGACAGAATCCTTGAGATTGTCTTGAATATTAAATTAATATTATTGTAATTTCCATCTAATAGATTCACTTAAAACGACCTCAAGTATATGTTTTCTTTATACTATGACTGATTTCGTGTGACTGACTGTGATTTAATGACATATTTGACTTGATTTTAATAAAAGAAACTTGAAAATTCATAAACTTGAACCTGGCAGAATGCACAACGTGCGATGCCAATAACTAAGAAAAAAAATACAGCTCAACAATACATTGACACCACGTATGAGGTAGGTTGACTGAGTGCTTCCGAACTCTTTGGTAGAGATGTAACAATAATTAATAATTCATTTGTTAATATGGTAAGCATTTTGTATTGTAGACAACTTTATTACAATTTGGCTAAGCATAGGCCGCCGTATTGTAGAACGTATCGCAGCGACAATCCGGCTAAAGGTTGAGCCGCCGAAAAAGCTCGGTTTTGTAAAATGGCTAGCCATTATGTAAAACGGCGAATTTTACAATTCGGCTGCGACATATACATAGTGTTAAATTCTCTTTGTAGTGATCCTTGATAGATGTCTGTTCAGTTGACAGATATTAATTTGATATGGTTGTTATTACAAATCGTTTATTATATAAAATTATATAATTACCATCATAGAAGCAGCGAAAATACTTTTAGGATGGAGTTCTTTGGTTTAACTTTGTACGGCCCTCAAAATTACATAAATTATACTCTTAAAGATGGCTACGAAGAACCATTAAACAAGGAGGACGTTGAACCATTATTGAAAAGAATCCTAGAATCGACTACTCTTCCAACAAAAGTAAATCGAGCTCGCCTTATCCATATAGTCGGTTGTATTGACTGCTTTAGGGCGCTTTTCATGTCACGCGGGTCCACGCGGCCGCCCGCGTCCTATCGTTTCATGTAGTTATGTTTTTACTATCAATCAGGCTGCACGCACGCGGAACGCGGATAGGATGCGGGCGCGCAACCCGCGCGCGTGTCACGTGCATGCTGGCGTGCGTTCTACTTCCAGTAGAGACCGTAGAGTAGAGTAGTACCTCGGTAGAGTATACGGGGTGTTAGTTTGAACACCGTTATCCTTCTAGGATATCATTGTACTCATCATTATGAAAAAAATTTACTATGGGGCCAACCCTGAAATCATGAATAAAAACAGCTGTTCCATACAAAAAGGATGAACGATGAACGATCTTGGACAAAATGTATGGAACAGCAGATATTTTTTTCGCGATTTCAAGGTTGGCCCCATAGTAAAAGTTGTTCATAATGAAATCCTAGAAGGATAACGGTGTTCAAACTAACAGCCTGTATAGTATTATTTGCTTTCTACTGCTAGTGTTGTTTTTACTGTCAAGCGGGTCACACGCATAGTCACGGTGCACACAAAATCACGTACAACAATGAAAATAAATAAACTAGGAACAGCTAACGTCGTCGTAAACTGGAAACAGCTAACTTTTGTTCAATTCTTCCCTACAGCATTCGGAAGAAGTGAAAGTGTAGTCTAGTTTCAAGATTTATGAATCACCTATGTTTATATTTAAAAATGACATCATATGATACAAGAAATTCTCTGCGCGAATTTTCTTGGCGACACGCACCACACCACACTGCATCGGCGGAAGAAATCTTTTTCCTGCGCGTGGCCTGAGCCCTGGGCCCTGGGGCCTTATTTTTGAATCGTTCGCATGGGTTGCGCATACGAGCGAAGGCGACTTTCGAACGATATTGAACCTTATTTCAAACAATATCGGCTCCGCTCGCATGCGCAACTCTTGCGTACGATTTAAAAATAAGGCCCCCGGAACGTGCTATCACATTACGTAGACATCCTCACTCAGACGGAAATCCGCATGACAGGAAATTAAAGGGTCTTATGGTTCAGCTGGTACTTGGTAGTACGTCTATCTGTAGTACGTCTATTGAGAGCTGTAGGGCGTGGATTCGATTCCCACCCAGGACAAACCTGTACTCTGTGAACCTGTTTACTCTGGATTTGAAGATGTAATACGGTGGATGAACGTTTGGCTGGATTGTCATTGCGATTCTTACTATCTACAATATGGCGGCCTATGCTTAGCCGTATTGTAATAAAGTTGCATACAATGTAATATGTTTACCAGATTAACAAAATAATATGGTACTTACTTATTGAATAAAAAATATAATTTTATGCTTTAATAAGGTACTTGGTATGTCACTAGCAAGCAAACAAAATGTTTGAACCCACAGAAAAGCGAAGGCCCTACTCTTAGGTTCTCTCTTCAGTGTTTGAACCAAATAACAAAGTGGGATTTAGGTTATCAAAGCGCCAAAGCGCTTCGAGTGTTCGAAATTTGAACTAACGATTGTCAAAGCGGTGGATCATAACCAGCTCAATTAAATTATGGCTAGCCGTGTCGTGTTGTAGAACACGAAGCTCGCATACAATGCGGCCGCCTTACTTTCAGCCGTAATATAATTATTTGGCTAAACGTTAAAACGGCACTGATTTTTAAAGCCGTTGTGTAATACGGCGTATTCTGCGATATATCTCTATCACCAAATGCAATATTCCGCTTTCAGTAATCATGCCCAGTTTACTTTTTTTCCATAATAAATTGCTAATTTTCTTGCACCCAACTAACACACTTACTTACACTGACACTTATTAGGCAGAAGACGTCCACTGCAGGACGAGGGGTTGCCATAAACCCCACGCGCAACCAACTAACATTCACTTTAGAACATAGTACCGTATTACTTTAGGGAAAACTAAAAAAAAAACTGCTATTTTGTTTTCTTCCAGATTGAAAGACCTGATGTTACAATTATTAGACAAATAGACTGTTACATCGGAAGAGTAAATGGATTTGCGTACGGATCTATTGTGAGATTCAACAAGATGAAACGCAAAGGCGTCATGAAGCCTGTTGGTCCTTGCGATATGCATAGAACACCAGCTGTAACGTCTATGGAGGTTTAAATAACAAATTAACTATTTCTAACTACTAATATTTCCGCGAACAGATCTCACGAGCACAAGCTTCCATGTCAAATGGAAGAAATATAAATTGAATGTTTATATTTCAGTTAATGTATGCATGTGTGTATGTATATAAAATAAGTGTGTGCGTGTGTGTGAGCGTTTATTTACATAGTCGGATTAAAAGTGTTAAAAAGTGTTTTGGGCTTTTAATTTTTATTTGATTTGTGTACCTTCCTGCCACGATCCTTCAACATTTATAAAAGTATCGTTATTGGCCCAGGAAAATAAGTTACCTATTATTTCTAAAATCTTTGAACTTCGAACAGAATGAAACTCGAAACTACTTTCTTATACTAGCGAGGACATTACCTATGTCGGTTGTAGGTATAGTCTACACGCCAGTGTTATTAGGATACTCTAACATCGCTTGTTTACCTTCAAGACAAGACACAAGGCCGCGGAAAGGCGGCGCGGAACGGGACGGTTTTTTTGTAATGTTAGAATTTTTAAGCAACATAATTATCAGTCATGACACACAAAAAGCGGGCGCTACCGCCACTTTTTGTATGGCCCGACCCGTCCCGCACCGCACCGCGCCTCTATTGTGCCAGTATGACACGACTATTATAGTTATTCGTACGTACCTGCACAATTTTAAATACATTTGTTACTTAGCTAGCCTATATCTGTGTTTTGAATATTTTTGTATGAAGTGATTCCACACCTGCGCCACCAACGCTTTAGTTGGTAGCTTATAACAGGTTCGGAAATTTGGCATCTCAGGCAGAGACTTCTGTAGCTTAATTGGCAAAGCAGTTGGGACGGAAACCCATAGCGACTGCTCGTATGCAGGTTCGAGTCCTGCCGGAGGTCATAATTTTTCTTCCTGTTTAAGCTTTAAAAACATAGATATATCTGTGTTGTAAGGTACCTACTCACTTATCTTAGGTTTTCGTTTTCTGATTGCAGTATGGTTGGTGGCAACATGATCCAGATGTATTGGCTAGTGACTGGCATGTTACGTGTCCAAGGTATCCTCAGCCAAGTTCACCTAATACACGAATCCTAGATATAGTCCGTAAAAATAACAAATATGCCACTTTATTTTGAATAAACAAACTTGCAATTGCTATGAGCGTTTATAACTACTTCTCGCTGACGTCACCGCGGCTTTGCCCGCGCGGGCTAGGGTGAACTTGAAATTCAACGTATTGAGTTGATTGGTTGATTCCTTTGGCGCATTTTATTCTAATTATTTATCTTATTTCTCATAAATATTAGTGAAACATTAAATTTAACTTAATTATAAACATTAACGGCCTTACTTAAAAAAACTTTTCAACCGTTAGTTACTGCTTAAGATGCTCTGCCATCTTCTCTCTGACGTGAAGTTGCACGTGCTAGAAAAGGACAGAGATGTTTAAGCAGTGACTAAGAGAATCGAGATTATTTTAGGTAAGGCCGTAAGTATCTAATAGCATCATAGATTATTCTAATAGGCATCAGTTTGTTTTATTCGTTCTAAAGATATGACAATATTTGAGGCAATTTTTTTGAAATTTTTGAATTGTAGGGTAAAATAAAATGTTTTGAATTTTTACTATTTTATTGCCTACAACAATATATAGGTAGGTACCTAATTAATCTTAATGCGGCTCTATTTACATAAATAACAAGTCCTAATTAAATAATAATAATTTATGTGGTCAGGGTAATCAATGATCTAGTAAACCAAAGCCAATGGAATCAAACATTCACCTTCGCAATTTAGACCTGGAACAACGAAGGGTTCTGAAGGTTCCTTCACGATGATGTTAGAAGTGCAGTACGACTACAGTCAGTGCGTGCGGACGATTTGCGAATGCACACTCCTTTCCACTACGGATGTACACATAGTTTAATGACGAGTCAGAGGGATTCACTGTTTCGCCCGGTTCTGTTTACAAATCATTCGGGAATTAACAAGTCGTCATTCCCGAATCCCGAATGATTTGTACGCAAGGATGTTGTATACCTACTTGTAAATTTCAGCTTGCAAAAAACTATCCTTCCGTGATTGACAGTCTTATAATAGGCGGATCCACACCAGACGATCCAACGCGCAACGCGCTCCGATCGCGCGCGGCAGGAACGTGCTCCACAGGCGCGTTTGGTGTGGACGTCTCTCGCGCGATCCAAACTGCGCGACAGGAGCGCACACTCCTTGCGCGATCCGTTACTTATCAGTTATCAGTTTTTAGATTAAGCACAGAGGTGCCTCAGTCTCCTGGCGTGCGTATGGTGCGTAGCGTGGACGGTAATGTGCGGAGCGCGGATCAACGACGTTGTTGCTGCACAACAATGTGTGTGTGAGTACGATCCATGATCCATATTTTACGCTCCTGGACGGCGGATCGCAGGATCGGTGATTCAACATTGGATCTTCTGGTGTGTGTGAATCAGGCTTTTGACGTCAATGCTAACTTCGTATTCCGCGCCACCGGCCAGCCACTGCTACGGCGACGGCGCGGCGCGTCACCGTGCCACTTATTTATGATATAGTAAAATCATTAAGAGATAACTCTTTCTCTCTTAATTATTTGTAGTAGATAGTAGGGTATTCCGGAGATTCGGGAAAACACGAATTTTGCTTTAAAATAACAGAGCCATACACCCCCTCCGAGTTAAAGCTCCGAGCAAAGAATACTGTATACGAGGCTCCGTCCGAGTACAAAAACATCGTTGCCAAATCGTTGCCGACTTGGGCACTGGGGCCTTATTTTTGAATCGTACGCAAGCGTAGCGCATGCGAAAGGAGCTGACCTTCGAAATAATGTAGTGAAACATGTTTTTTCGAGTTGTTTTCAAAACTCCGTAGAAGCTCATAGTAAAGTCGCTACAACTTTTCTAGGGCATGACTTGGACTCGACTGTGACTAATTTTGTGTGACTAACTGTGATTTCATGACATATTTGATTTGATTTTAATATAAATACTTGAAAACTCATATACTTGACACTGGCAGAATGCACGACGTGCGATGCCAATAACTAAGTAAAAAATATTGTTAAATTGACATTTGATTGAATCATTCATCATTCTCATTCACTCATTCCTACTTCATTCAAAAATCTTTCTTTCATTTGACAGACATCGTGAAGGGCGGAAGTTGTTCCGGCGAAAATGTCGTAAGTTATATCTTATAAAATCTATATAATCGTTTATTAATATGTATTCCCAATCTTACTACTTCTTGACGATTTAATGTAGGCGCTCTAAGCAGTAATATTTAGCGATCATTTTTGTGTATTGCCATAACCTCTTCATATCTAAAGTTTACACGATGGCATATCAATGAATTTACACATTTCAGGTCAAAAGTATCGCGTGATACACTCTATGAGTGTGTAAATGCAGTCATCGATCAGTCGAAGGAGAAGCAACGCAACTTCTTGGAGACTGTAGAACTCCAAATTGGCCTGAAGAACTATGATCCCCAAAAGGACAAACGTTTCTCCGGCACCGTGAAGTACGTTTACCTGGAAAGCGCATTTTTGTGGAATCGTTAGTTATTGTGGTGATCGTAGATTAATGAACATGTAAAATTCCACCAAACTGTGACTGGACAGGGAGTCTGACATTGTCTGACGGGACTTTACCCAGAGTCTTTAAATAACGGGTAGGTAGGCTTCGGCCCACCGACTAATTTAAGCCGATGAAGCTATTTGGTAAGGTATGCTTCATTTTGTTTATATCCACATGCAGAAATTTAGTGGTTATGTACCTGAAATGTTCAGTAGGTATATTAAATCTAGTCGCTGTGACTAGCCACATATCTTCTGGGATTGTTCATATGATCTTGTTGCATTGCACATGCTAAAAGGGCAATAAGCTATAATGAATTGCAACCAAAAAGGGAATAATGTTTTAAATTCCAGTGATATCTAAAATGATGTTTAAAATTGCATGTATTATCTGTCGATATTGATGACATATTCTATCTGATTTAGTTCAACCAATACTCAATATTAAGTGTCTGAAAAATACCCCACTAACTCTACTAATAATACTTTAGGCTCAAGTACATTCCCCGGCCAAAGATGCAAGTGTGCATCCTTGGAGACCAACAGCACTGTGATGAGGCCAAGACCCTGGATGTGCCCTGCATGGATGCCGAGGCCTTGAAGAAACTGAATAAGAACAAGAAACTTGTCAAGAAGCTAGCCAAGAAGTGAGTATAGCTGTGTTACTTGCTTAACCTGCATTTTTACAGTTTACTTCATACATACCTATAAAAGATGCTTGTTGTAAAAGTAAGTGTAATATAAAATTGATTATTTCGAGCCATTGAGCTAATATCTAAAGAGCAATCAATAAGTGAAAACGTCTCGAGTGCCGTTGTACATAGCTATAGTTATACAGTTCACAATTGTTCGAATTTAGACATGTCGCTTTTATAGTGTTCAATGTATGCTTGTGTCTTATCGTAGTTAGTCGTTCGTAAAAGTCGGCGCACTGAATAGCGTGCGCAGAGTTTTGGCGCGGTGATTTTTTTGCTCGTTTGTGACTATAGATATTAGATCAATGATTGAAGCCTAATAGCAATGGAAGTAGTACTATAAATAGCATTTCATAAGGTTTCCTTGACTATTTTGCTTAACCACTAACATTACTGCTAAGACACAGTAATGGTGAGGTTTGACATTCTCAGAATGATCTATCGTATAATTATCAATTTTACAGTGCAGAATGTTAAGCCTTGAATTCCTGTACTGGTTGTGTTAAAATTTTATTTAGTTAGCATAATCTCATCTTGACATCATCACATTTCAGATTCGATGCCTTCCTTGCATCAGAATCCCTTATCAAGCAGGTGCCACGTCTGCTGGGTCCAGGTCTCAACAAGGCCGGCAAGTTCCCTGGTCTCCTCTCCCACCAGGAGTCCATGACACAGAAGATTGATGAGGTTAAAGCTACCATCAAGTTCCAGATGAAGAAGGTAGGTGTTTATTTGTTTTTTTTAACTTTCAAAATTATATTTGACACAGTTTATTCTTTGAAATTGCATATATTCATATATGCTATTTTGTCCACCCTTTAAGATCTCTTTGATTCCTATATCAAAAATGGTAACAAATCTACTAATATTGTACAAGGATACACAGTAAAATAGTATGAAGCATTATTCTTATGACTGCCATGGCATAATAGGGTAGATGACTGATGTTTATATCGTTGAAACCAATAGCTTTGATGAAGAATTTAAGTAAGTATAGTAAGTTTATTGAAAAAATAATTTAAATTGGTTAATAATGTTCTGATATATGAGCGATTAAAGTTTTTGTTAGAGACAACTCTGTCCCTTTCCCACAAAACAAAAAATGACGTCACGCCTTACTTGTCAGAATAGAATTTATATGGCGTACAGAGAATTGATGTCATGATTTGCTGTTTCGCCTCTCTGTCTAGCATAATATTAAAATGCTTATAAGTTGCTTATTTTTGATCAGATTTTCATTTTCTTTTCATTAATCAGCTATATTTATGGGCCACATTTTAATAGGACAATTAAAAAAAACAGTCCTCTAGCCTATTGCATCGCCATGTTCTGTACTCCAAGGGAAAATGAACTACATTTATCCATAATTAAAACATTGACATATAAACATATTTTTTACCGACTAAAAAATCAAGGTGTAGGAGCTAGACCAAGAACATGATTTTTCCTCTCTCAACCTTAGGTTTTATAGTTATACCATACAAGTTGTCCTAGGAAATGGATAAGTCCCAAAAAAGGCTTATCTAAATTCTATCTACCCAATAACTTTTTCTCAAGTTGTCTTGTTTTCATTCCAGGTATTGTGCCTGTCCGTAGCAGTTGGACATGTGGGCATGACCCCTGATGAGCTGGCTCAGAATGTGCATCTCTCCATCAACTTCCTGGTTTCCCTGCTGAAGAAGCACTGGCAAAATGTCCGGTCACTACATATGAAATCCACAATGGGGCCGCCCCAGAGATTGTACTAAGCTTAAGCTGACAATATATTGACTTACTTTTAACTTTAGTTGTTTCATTCGAAATGAAAAATATCTTTATTACAGCATAGACTTATTAAAATAACAGCAACAACAGTATTGCTGCGTGTCATTTCTAGATTATAGTTATAGGTACAAGTTTATGCAGAGTTTCTTTATATTAATCATAATGGTATTTCTAATGATCCTCACACTAGGCTAAGCCTGTATCGTGAGGATCTGGATACGATTTAAACAGAATGTTCGTAATAAGCCTCAGCTGACAAGGTATAAGATAATAGTAATTTAGGTAACTTAAATGATAACGTTAGTTTTATTAATTTTGAAAAGTTATAAACATATAAGTATTTATATATATATATATATGTATTTATTATTAAAGTTAAGTTTATAATTACTTATTATTATATAATAGGTCTATATAAAAGTATACACTATATGTTATGTGTGTTGGGAATGTAGGTAAGTATTACAGTTCGTGTAGCAATTATATAGGTATTCTGTTCCATAATTCCATATTGCAGATTACTTAAGAAGATTGGTTACGTTATTATTTTTGTATTTTATGACAGGATAGGTACATTGGGGAAGTACCACACCTTTGCCAGTTATTCAACTGTAGTGGTAGGACTCAACTGCAGAGTCCGCCTGGGGAAGTACCACACCTTTGTCAGTTATTCAACTGTAGTGGTAGGACTCTACTGCAGAGTCCGCCTGGGGAAGTACCACACCTTTGCCAGTTATACAACTGTAGTGGTAGGACTCTACTGATTGTGTAGTGCAGTGAGTCCTACGACTCACTGCAGAGTCCGCCTGGGGAAGTACCACACCTTTGCCAGTTATTCAACCGCCGAGCAGTAGTGTGCAAGCTAATGCTTGCACACTACTACTGGCGTACTGTGTTCCGGTTTGAAGTGCAATGTTACCAGAGAAATTACAGGGTATGAAGAGATTAAACATCTAATATCTCAGGGTGACAGTGCAGTGCGGTGCAGGATTGTGTTCGCAAGTTTACAATTCTAGCACGGTTAATGGCAGGCGTGACGCTTACCATCAGATGAAAGTCTTGCTCGTCTTGTCACCACTTGAATGTAAAATATATATATGTGTGCGTACTCCTGGCGGAAAAGTATCGTAAATCTAATTTTGGTTATGGCAAATAATTAGATCATGACGTCGTGTAAATGTTTGTGGTAATTTGAAATTTGTTCATCCAGCCATTTTTGAGATATCTGCAAAATAGAGATTCCGCCAGGGAACGTTCCCCCAGCGGCACTTTTTTCTAAAGAAAGGACTTTCGAGAAAAAAAAGTATGCCACGAATTAGATCATATTTGTTCGTAAATGTTTGTGCTAGAATGGAATTTGTTTGTCATAAGACCTCCGAGATATTCAAGTTTTTGCTGGGGGAACGTTATAGGCTGTTTCATTGAAATGACAGGATAGGTACATACTTATGTACAGACTTGCCTATTTGTGTAAAACGATTTTTAAATAATGCATGCACTAAAAATGAAGTAGAGGCAGCGACAAGGATAAAATGAATGGACGGGGGGGAAGGCGCACGGATTTTGAAGACTAATATGTTGAGCGCCAGCTCTCCACTCGCGTCGGCTGTCCTTTGCGACATGCGAGCCGTACGATACGAACAATACAAACTTCTAATACATGTACTATACATGTGTTCTCTTTTTGTCATGCAGTAATTCTATTTCCTTTAAAATTGGAACTACTTACCATTCTGTAACCCCAGAATTGGGGTTTACGTTTGCAGTCTTCTCTTCCCCCACGCTGACACAGCCTGCAGCGGCCTTTATAATACGCGGTCGGTAAAAACGGCGGCTAGGCCTTCCCAAGGGCCGTACCAGGAACTCTTTTTGCTCGACCGAATAGGTTAGGCTGCCGACAACGCTGCGCGACCACGAACTTTATAGTGCGGCGTCGGCAGCTGAGCTTATTCGGTCCCGTAATAAGAGTTCATGGTATGGCCCTTGCCTTGGACTAGAGGTAGCAAAATATAACGGTGGTGGGTGCCTAACAACAAGTGTGTTTTGCGATGGGCACCTGCCGCTAATCGCAGTGTGGTGCTCTACACTGTACCTTTAAGGCTTGTGATAGCGGATGCAGTTGCGACAGACCTGCCCCATGGCCGCTGCCGCAAGCATTCATTTTTAAATTGTATTATATTATAAAATCGATAACTTCTACTTTTGCCTTGATAATTTAAAAGTTCCCATTTAGAGAAACAAAAAACGTGAATAAAAATTACACTTTTATTAAAATAAATTATTTATGACTTAATGGAATTATTACATGATGTCACTGATGCTTCTAGATTCAGGATCAGGCAATTCATCATCAGACTCATCGCTGTCATCTTCAGGAAGTTGCTCATCACAATCTTCAACAGATTCATCATGCGCTACACTCTCTTGCGATTTTATAATTTCACCATGGATGTTTTTATTTTTCAGGTTACCCATACAAAATGCTTGAGAGCACTTGTTTGCAGCTAAAGCAGCTTTAACTTTATATATTAATGTCTCTAGTAGTTGTCTTACAAATGGAACTTTGCTCATCAATACCGTGTCTTTCTTCAATCTGGAATGACGACATAGAGTCTGCAAAAATCTGGTTGACTGCTGAAGGATCTTTAATATTTCCAGTACTTCTTGGGTCTCATTTTTGAGTTGTAATTCCAAAATGGGTATTCCTTGAGAAACAAACAATTTCAGTATAGGAAGAGACTTTTTGAAGAATGCTGATAAGTTGTTTCTATTTTCAAGAGTCTTGGCTATGTCAGACATGTGTTTCAATATTATAGCAATGTCTTTCCATAGTACCAAATGTTCAGAGTTGGTCATCCCTTTAGCCAAACAGCTTTTAGTAGCTTCATAAACTGATGTGCCCAGGTTTCTGTATAATACTGGGAAATTGGCTTTGTTTATACATTTCAATGAATTCAATGTATCGTTTCGTGTTTTTAAGTACTGAATATCATTTGTTAACTGCTCGGTTAATGTTTTTAATGCTACAATTTCTTTGTTAATGAGATATATTGAAACCAATTGATCAACACTTTGGTTGAAAAGAAGCCCCTTCTCTGAGCCTCCATCAGGAGTTTTCCACTGTTGTGATAAGAAATTATGCGCCATATTTCGTAGTATTTTTAGAATATGCATAGAGTCAGTAAAGCTTTGTATTGTCTTCACAAGTTCTATCAAAGCAACCGCAGTCGAAAGCTGCAGGCAATAGTTTTCATGCTTTTCAAATTTTTCTGCTACTGCTTTTAATAAATCTTTCAAAGAAATTATAGCACTGTCTGAATTTGCAACAGTTCTTAGAGAAGTCTTTAGTAGTGCATTATTATGATTTCTGAAACCAATCCATTTGAAAAATATTGTTTGTGTTTTGTAAATATTTTCCAAGCATGATGTATGTTCCATCATTTCTGCACTATACAAAATATCATTATCATCTTGACTGTTCGCAGAAATATGATTCTCTAGAAATGAAGTAACAAACTGCATGTGATTTGTCAATTTTGGCAATATTTCGCTTATGGCTTTTGCACATATTTCTGCTTTCTTAGGATCATATGCAGTAAAGTCTTGCTTAGTGAGGAAAGTCTTTCTTTTTAATTTCGACACCAAGATGCTTTCAAGATTTTCGTTAACACATATCAAAAGAAAATTCAATGTTTTCACGGTTAATTCAGTTTCCGAATCTTTTTCGCTGGTCATATTTATGTTCAATAGTTGCAGCAGGTTTAAATTTAGTTGTCTGTAATCTATTTTGAGAATGCTATCTATTTTATTTTTGACTGAATGATTAGGCTGGGTTGGTTGTGATCTTGATGTTTCTGGTAAAACGGAATCATCAACTGCATTTTTCTTTTGGGGCTTCTGTTTATTGTTTTGTAACTTTGCAGGTTTTTCATTATGCTCACCAGTATACTTATTAATGTTGAAAATGCTGACTGGTGGTTTGTAAGACTTCTTACTTCTTACAAGAATTGTGCCAATGACTCTTTGTAGTTCTTCTATTTGTATGACCCTCCTCAGAATTTTTTCCTTTAGGATGTGGTCATCTTGAGTAGCAAATGCATTCAAGAGCTCTCTGAACCAATTCACGCAATGAACTAAACAGTCCAAGATGCTGATTACTGTGTCAGAGTCCATGTCTTCAATCAAATCAATGTCATACCTTGGCATAACAATGGCACATCCTAATAAAGCATCAATACTGGATAAGTTGCCTTCATGTTGTTTGCTGTGTAGTGTTTGGACTAACTGGAACAGGGGAGAGAGAATCCCAATAAATATTTCTGTTTTGGGTTGTAAAGCAAGCCCTGCAATGTTTATAGCAATCGCTTCATCCATCTCACTGTCAGCATTCAGGCAATGTTGCATGCACAGTTTTAAGTCACCAATTTGTTCAGTTTTTAAAGCATCAATGATAAAATTTTGCTGCAAATCATTAGTGACTGCATCAGTTAACCATGATATAAAATTCTTGTTAATGTAAGAAGCAGATGAAATAATCTTAGATAATTCATCATAGAAAAATGCTGTCATGTCTGGGAATTGCTTAGTACTTGTGCTTATCATTTCTATTATTTGAGCTGCTTCTCTAAGGTCACCTTCAGGTAGATGAATACCAGACCCATAACTAATATCATCTGGCATTTCTCTAGTTTCATCATTATTGCTTGTGGCCATTAAATATTTTACTGCATGAATGCCAGCCAAAATACCATGTATTTTCATTTTTGGATTGGAGCTGAAGAGTTCCTTTCTGATAATCATTTGGAGATCATCTCTAATAACAGAGTTTTCGTAGCTGTAACCAAGACCACAAAGCAAGTTCATTACAGCTCTCACTTCGTCCAAGCCCATATCATCCATTCCATCAAGTAGTGTCAGCATCCGAACACTTTGAGGCTTTAATAGAGACATGTCTTCTGATGCTACTGTGTTAAGTATGAGGAGAATACTCATAACGCATTGCTTGGAATCACCCAACTGTAGCAGCTCAGCGACAATAGTTTGACAACAGTCTTCTAGCTTTGAAAACATCAGGGTATACATGTGTGATGCAAATGATTCTATTATGGGGTCAGTCTTGCTTTTCAATAATGAGTTGGCTAGCTCAATCAAATGTTTCAAATGATTTTTTAGAATCGGCTTAAATTTTTCAAACGCCTCATCTAATAAGTCTTCTTTCAAGATGTTGAACTTTATAAGTTTTCTCATTACATTTTCTACTTGTTTCTGCTTTTCTTCAGATGTTGAAGACAATATTAAAAGGATCACAATATCAATAGGTTTGTGATCAGTGTTTACTTTGCAGTTGGATACTACTTTGAGCCATGCATTAGCGATGGCTTTTGAGAAGATCATGGAATTCCGAATTGCAGCAGCAGTGAGAACCTGGCTTGATGCAATGTCCTGGGGCTTTGCCATTGATGCTGACCATCCCAGAGAGTTTCTCAAACCGTGAACGGCTTCTAAGTAAGCACTGTCACTCATTCTACTTGGTATGAGTAAAAACTTGATAAAATTTGGAAAATAATTACATTTTGATAAGCTCAGGAGTATGTTCAATGTTTTCTTTTGTAATAGTTCATATTGATCGTCTGAGAGGCACAGATATGACAGGCATTCTAGAATAGCAGGAATCAGATCATGATCTTCACTTAGGATCCTACTCAACTCGGTTGAAATGTTGTTATGTTCTTGGTCACCGACAATATCTGGTATTGCAGTAATAATTTCGAAACGCACCATCTTTTCAGATGCAATGTCAAGCAAGTTAATTATGTTTGATGATAGTTTTTCAGTATCGATAATGCTGTCTAGCCCAGAGAAGCATTTTAAAATCATTTGTATCCAAGGTTCGCAGTTGTTTTGTGCAGCCAAGTCTATAGCCCTTTCAAAAATATATTCTATCAATTTAGTTTGTAGAATGGGGATATTTAGTAGAATTTTGAAAACACTATCATTCACAGGATACTCTTCCGTGCTCTCATCTGATATCCTCATGATATTAGGAAACAAGTACTGTTTAAAAATATCCAATTCCTGACATTCTTTTTCAAGATTAGAAAAAAGGTCCGACACATTTGCAGGATATTCAAAATGTTTTTCCAGGTTTTTCTTTATACTGCGAATCACTTGAATAGATTCTTGAGAAGTTTTGCATTTCTCTGGCGGATGCTTCAAGGTAAGACCGCTTTCTTGTAATGTTTTGTGGAAATTGTTGTTAAAATCAACGGTTTTCACCTTCTTATTTGGACTTACAGCACTGTTCGACTTCTGAGTTAAAGTCCTCTTCATTCTCATTCTATTCTTTAGTATTCGGGTAATAAGTAACTATCAAAATGTTTATGAATAAAAAATTATAAGTACTGTTTAACAGCCGCCTTTTTTAACAGAACACGCATTGAGCATTTAACTAGAACGCGTACGAAACCATTACGAATCCGAAACGAACAAGAACCATACAAGAACAACAACTCGTTTGGAGCGGTCAACAACAACAACTCGTTTGGTTTATTATTAACATGGGTCAACAATTGAGCATTTAACTAGGGGTCAACATCAACAACTAGAAAATTAAGAAGAAAATGACAAATATGAAATGACATAGATAGGGTAGTTCTTTTTTCTTTTTTTTTGGCATCACACGTTGTGCATTCTGCCAGTGTCAAATATGATTATGAAATTTCAAGTTTATAAAGAATTAAGTCAAGTTAGTCATTAAAATCAAAGTTAGGCACGAAATTAGTCATAGTCAAGTCCAAGTCATGCCCTAGTAAAGTTGTGGCGACATTACTATAAACTTTTACGGAGTTTTGAAAACAACACGAAAAGATATGTCCATATATGTAAAGTAATATTGTGGGGACATGTTTCACCACAATAAATCACTTGCCCACACTTGTGCATGTAATTCGTCATTCTATGAATAAAACACCACCATTTCTTAACATCAGGCTTAATATTAACGGCCTTACTTAAAAACGCCGCTGCTAACTTAGTCACTGCTTAAACTTCTCTGTCTTGTTCTTGCACGTGACGCTTCACGTCAGAGAAAAGTTGACAGAGCATCTTAAGCAGTGATTAAGTTTGAGCGGCGTTTTTAATAAGGCTGATAGAGTTCAGAAAGTGTACTTTTGGTACTTCCTTGAACGTCAATCAAAACAAAGAAAAAAAAACATTAATATCATCGTATTTCGGTCAAATTAGAAATTCCGATAATGGAAAATTCATAAACTTGACACTGCCAGAAACCACAAAGTGAGCTGCCAGAAAAAAAAATTAAGTACCTACCGTCAGTACCGTGTTTCTGTTTACATTTTCATTTTCAGATTTACATAATTTCTTTCAGCATTTGAGATAATTTGATTCTTAATTACCTTACTTTAATTTTAAACATGAACGTAAACTTATCACATTTTGGAAAGATACTGAATTCTCAAGTTAATGCTCGTTTTGCGGTAATTATTTTGGGTTTAATTCTGTCAGCGAAATATGGATTTCTATTCATAATTAACTTGCTAGTCGAAGCTGGCGCTAATCACATAGACAAAGGCACTAGAAAAATGAATTAACATGATTGAAACCATCTGATCATACTCTAACCTAAAATCTGTAGTTTCAGCAAGTGCGTTATAAATGGGCGAATGCACTCATGATTCGAGATGTGAAACGCCGCCGAATGAGTGCTGAGAACTTCCTAGAGAGGACCAGGATCAACGCCATGAGAAAAAATGATGTATTGCCGATGGAAATCAGAGAATTCGCTGATAAAGACATCAACAAATTCGAGATGAACTGTATCCCATTGAGGATAAACAACAGATGTGCTGTTACTTCAAGGTGAGCAAAATGTTTATCTCACCTGTCAAAGATAGGAATCTAGGATCCAGTCTGGAAATCATATTACCATCAATTAGCATTTCCCTATTTTAAAATGTAAGAACTCCAGTGAACCTTTTTGATACCACTAATAGTTACTTTTATCATAATGTTTTTGTAGTAACTTCTTCAAGCTAACTATGAAAATCGCAGGGAGACTAATGCATACTTTTTCATAAATATTTTGCACCGATGTAATAAATAATCGAGTGGTTAGAGATAATAAATTCATTTATTTTTAGACCCCGAGGAGTTGTGCCAGAGTGGAGGCTGAGTCGTATTGTCTGGAGACACCTTGCAGATCATAATAGGTTGTCAGGTGTCCAGCGTGCAATGTGGGGATACAGTTAAATAATTGGTTTACATAACTAAGTTTAGATTTTTATGTAGTGTTTTAAAAAACAAATCAATGAAATTATTATTTATGTTCATCAATGATTGATTTTTGTGTAAATGATAAAGTTTGAATTTAAACTGGTAATAATTTATTTTTAATTTAATGGCTATACCTATGGATGTCTTGTCTATAATAAAGATTTATTATTATTATTAAACTGCTGCCTTTCACCATTGATTTATATAGATAGTGATGAGTTAACAGATGCCTATACAAAAACGAGAGTATGTACACAAAAAGGATAATATTTTTATAGTAGTAATTTCTTTTCAGTTGGGACATCTGACATCTTTGTAATTTTGGTTTTGGTGACTCATTCGTTGAGCACCCACCATAGCGCAAAGGTTTTTTGTTAGTTAAATGATCTAGTGGTAACAGAGGTATTTTTTTTCCTGAACATTATGGATAGTTTTATTTATAGATATGGTCCACATAGAGTAAGTAAATACTACGTAATATGGTCCAACTGGAAAATAAATTATTACACTATATGTATTTTACTGTACTTTTTGTGTTTATAGGCCCGGCCACCGAGATAATGCATTTGACAGCTACAATAACAGTCTAAAGTTGAATGATAACACTTTTGGTAGTTACTAGGGTTTGTGATTATATTACCTATACATTCAGGTGGTAGCCGATTATACTACCTATAGCAAAATAATTAAATGTTTTCATTCCATTTTTGACAATGTATTGTAGCTGTTAAACGCTTCAGACTTTCGTTTATAATCTTATTTTTACATCAGCATTAGCTAAACTATAGAGATTTTTTTAAATCATTTGTAACAGGAATATCAATAAGAGGTGATGTACTATTCCAGGCAGACTATTCAGGGTGTTATTGAATTCATGAGCAATATCTTAGGGAGTCATTAAACTCATAATTATGAACAACTTTTACTCTGAAATCAAAGCAGAAATCATGAAAAAAAACAGTTTTTCCATACATTTCATCGTGCTTTATTGATTTTTTTGTGTAGGACAGCTGTTTTTTTCTCATGTTTCATAGTAAAAGTGTCCAATATGATGAGTTTAATGACCCCGTAAGACTATATTGCTCCCGAATTCAATAACAACCTTTATATAAATTTCCACTATCACACATACATCTACACAAATAAAAGGTGTCCCAAAATTAACGCAAGATTTAAATTTGCCGCCATTTGTGCAGTAAATTGTTGGCAACCCTGAAAAAAAAAAACAATTTGACAGCTGAGAGTTTAGTGTTAGTGAAAATGGAGCGTTACACGATAGAACAACGTGTCTTCATGATTGAACAATATTTGAAAAATCATATAGGTAGGAACCAACCTTCCTACCTCTGTGGTAATAACATTAGACTAAAAAACCTAGGAATAATGAAACTAAAACTAAAAACCTAAAAAAATATAATATAATAACTAATAGTAGGTTTAAAAATAAACAACTGATTATTATTTTTATAATTCTATTTTTTTAAATCTCTTTTAGTTCTAGTATAGTGCCCGGCAAAAATCTTGAGCCTAAGCGACTTATTGGGGGTAAGTTTGCGCATGTATGTACACTTCTGGACATATTAATAGTCAATGTGGTAATAATTTAGTGTTTTTTCTTCTTTCTTCAAACTCGATTCATAATTCGAAAGAAATTGACAAAACTCTTTTTAACTAAAATAGGTTTGAAATACGTTTTAGTGTTTTATGCTTAATGTGAATATAGGGTCCGAAAGGAAACACTTCATAATCGAGACTGATTGATTTATTGCAGTGACGGTGATCGTAAATAATAAGATTTATAATTACCCACATTATAAATACACTACAATTTTCCCCTCTAAGATATTACAACTTATTTAACTATACTTATTATTACCTGCACTATGTATTTTAAAGCATGCAGTAAACTTCCTGATTTATCTTTATCCTTAGTCCTTAGTCCCTCCCCCTAACATAATTTAAATAATACATTCGACAACTGTAAATTTTAAACATGGTGAACCAAAAACGTATATAGTTGATTTGAACCAAATACTGTATCTAAGGTGATACGTATGAATAAGTGTTTTATTATAAGTATTGATTAATAGTCTTTATTACATATTTAGTTATAGTCTAGTGTAAGAAAACATTTTTCTCTTCAATATTAAGCTACTCGTATCGTAAGTTATATGCTAGACCGTCTTGCATACCAATAGTTAGTAGGTAGATATATATATTAAAAAATATATATGGGTAATTACATCACATAATTTACATCAAAACCTCAAATAAGTGCGATTAGGCCTATCCTTTAGAGGACGCAAAACTCTTATCCGTAAATTCTGCGATTGATTATCTGACTCATGGGAAGTAGATGGCAATGGTGGCGGCGTCGAGGGCGTGGCCTCCTGAGGTGATGGTTCGACCGCACGAGCGTCATCCGGTTCCGGTATTGGTTCCGGAGGTTCTTCGGTGATGATGTCATTATCAGAATCTACTGGAACGGTCCTTGCTAACGATAACCTATTCTTGCGTATTATTTGATCAATATGTTTGGATTTCGTGACGTCACCAGATTTGACTTTATAAGTCACTTCTCCCGTGCGCTCCGTGACGACGCCTGGTTTCCATTTTGCAACGGTTTGTGAAAAATCTCTGACGAGTACTTCATCGCCCTCTTTAACCTGCCTCGCGACTCCGCCTGCGTTTCGCACTTGTGCCTCCTGCGCTGCGTGCACGAAGTCCTCAGTGCGCGGGCGCAGCACGTCCAGCCGTGAGCGCAGCCGCCGCCCCAGCATCGCCACTGCCGGCTCGCGTTGCGTACTGGCGTGCGGCGTATTGCGATATTGAAAAAGAAACTTACTAAGTGCCCGTTCCGTATCTTCCTTTTCGAGTGAAGCTCTCTTTAAAGCCTTTTTAACCGTTTTCACGGCGTTCTCCGCGGCTCCATTGCTGGCCGGGTGGTACGCAGCTATCAGGATATGCTTGACTGCGTTACCTTCCAGGAATTTTTCGAAGGCTACAGAGGTGAACGGTGGTCCTCCATCGGTCACCATGACTTTTGGCAATCCAAATCTGGCGAAGCATTCTCTCATTTTGGCTACCACTTTATCGGCGGTGGTGCCCGCTGCCATTGTGAATACCTCAATCCATTTGGAATGCGAGTCTATTATTAAAAAGAAACTTTTACCACCAAAGTGTAGAAAGTCGACGTGCAGCCTCGACCAGGGCTCGGCAGGCCACTTGTAGGGCACGGGCGGTGCGTGCGGCGGCGCGTCTCGCACCGCGCAGCACGCCGAGCACTCGCGTGCTCGTTTCTCCAGGTCGGCGTCGATGGACGGCCAGTAAACATAATTTCGCGCTATTTGTTTCATCCGCACCACGCCCGGGTGTCCACTGTGGATTTCATGCAAAATCGACGCTCGCAACACGGTCGGAATTACAACCCTATATCCCCTCACTATGCAGCCGTGATCTATATATAACTCATCTTTTCTATTAAAGTATGGTTTTTCATTCTCGATTTCAATAACCGACGGCCAGCCGCTCATGCTATACTTATAAATATTTCGCAATACTGTGTCGTTCTTTATAGCATTAGCTACCTCCCTGTGGCTGATGGGAAAACTTTCTTCTACAAAATGTATATAGGCAGCATCATCGCGTTCCGGTTCTTCCACATTTCCCGGCAGCGGCAACCTCGAGAGCGCATCGGCGTTCCCGTTTCGCTCTGACGATACAAATTTTATATCAAAGTCGTAAGCCGCCAGCCTCACGGCATATCTCTGTAATCGGCTTGCCGCGGTTTGTGGGATGCCTTTCTTTGGGCCAAATATATGACTGAGTGCCATATGGTCCGTTTTTAGTGTGAACCGCCTCCCGTAGAGATACTGATGATGACGATTCACGCCGTACACAATAGCCAGAGCCTCTTTATCTACCTGACTGTACCTCTGCTCGGCGGGGCCGAGCGTGCGCGAGGCGCAGCACACAATGCGCTCACTCCCGTCCGGATACGAATGGGACAATACGGCTCCCAGCCCATAAGCGGAACTGTCGACGGACAACACTAGGGCCAGCTCCGGGTCGTAGTGAGCCAACACCGGCTCGCGCGTTAGCACCTCCTTCACTGCGGCGTACGCTGCGTCACATTCCTTCGACCACTGCCATCTGGCTCCCTTTTTGAGTAGGACATATAAAGGCTGTAACAAAGTGCTTAAATTAGGGATGAACCTTGCGTAATAGTTTATTAGGCCCAGTGCAGCCCTGAGCTGTGAGACATTCTGGGGCGCAGGGGCCCCCGCGATCGCTTCCACCTTCCCTCTATCGGTATGCAAGCCGTGTTTATCAATCCTATATCCTAGGTAGCAAACTTCGTTCTTGAAAAATTCACATTTCTCAAACTTAACTCGCAGGCCCGCTTCCTGTAAACGGGCTAGCACCGCTCTTAAATTTAACAAATGTGACTTTTTGTCAGGCCCTGTTAAACATATGTCGTCAATGAATGCTACACAGTTTAAGCCGCTCAGCGTTTCCTCGATTAGTTTTTGAAACATTTCCGGCAAACATTTGAGACCGAAAGGGGCTCTGCGATATACAAATGTACCTATATGTGTTGTGATAGCAGTCATCGCTTGAGAGCTCTCTTCTAACAAGCACTGTAAGTATGCGTGCTTAAGATCGATTTTACTATACTGCTCCCCTCCACTTAGCGCAGCGAACAGCTGTTCTACTCGTGGCAACGGATAGTGAAAATCTTTTAATACTTTGTTAACTGTTAGTTTATAGTCTCCGCACAGTCTAATGGAGCCGTCCCGTTTGACGACGGGCACAACAGGCGTGCCGTAGTCACTCCGTTCCACCTTGTAGATCACCTGATCGCGTAACAAGCGCTCCAGCTCGTCTTCGACGGGCGCGCGCATCGCGAGGGGCAACGGCCGGGCTTTGCAGAATATCGGCGTGTCATCTTTTAAATGTAACTTAAGTTTCGTCGTACATGAACCAAGTCCGGATTTGAACACTTCTGGGAAGTCCAGTTTGAGTTGGATTGTTACGGGATCGTTTTCGGTCGACAGGTGATGCAAACTGATCGAATTTAGTTTTAATGTACGCAGCCAGCTACGGCCCAGGAGAGGTGGTCCGCCGTTATCTATGATAAACAGCGGCAGCTCGGCTGCGGCGTTGCCGCTCTGTGCATGTACCATAACATAACCCAACGGCACGATCGCTTCCCCGGTGTACGAATGGAACTTATTACTGTCGCGAGTTATGCGTAAATGCGCGAAGTGTTTATCATAAAATGATTTACTTATCGCCGATATTCTACTGCCGGTGTCTATTTCAAATGTAACATTTATATTTTCCACTGCGAGTACATAACGATACGGTCCATCTTTGGAACTACCTTTTAATGGTACGACTTGATAAAGTTCGTCGCTCGATTCTGAATCGGAGCCATTTATATTAATAAAGTTTTGGTACCTTGATCCTCCGCGTGCATCCGTAACACTTTTACCACACATTGCAGATAAGTGACCTTTGACACTACACTTGTCACACGCATATGATTTATATCTGCACTTATTAGGCGCGTGCGCTCCTTTTCCGCACCGCCAGCAAGCGCCCGCGCTGCGGCGGCGCGCCGGGCGCGGCGTCTGCTGCGTGACGCGGTGCACCCCGGCGCCCTGCCAGAGTCCCGATGCGCCGGCGGTCGCCGACAGCGCGGCGCCGGCCGCGGACTCCACCGCGTGCCGGTCTGCCGCCTCCAGCGCGAGCGCCAGCTCCACCGCTCTTTTGTAATCTAGCGACGGCTCCGCGAACAACCTCGACCGCATGTCTTCGCTGCGCAACCCGGACACGAACTGGTCCCGAATGTTGACTTCCAGGATGGTACCGAAATTGCAGTGGGTTGCGAGGTGTTTTAAACTCTGTAAAAACACGCCGACGGACTCCCCGTCCGCCTGCCGTCGTAGACGAAAAGTGTGTCTCTCAGCTATCTCCGACCTTTTTGGTTCAAGGTGAGCAGCCACGAGCTCCACGAGTTGGTCAAAGGTTTTGTCCTCAGGGTTGTCGGGCGCACACAGGTCGCACATCAACTGGTAGGTGGGCGCGCCGACATGCGTCACCAACGTGGCCACGTGCAACGGGTTTTTAATTTCATTTAACAAAATGAATTGTTTCACCAACCGTACGTAGGATAACCAATTCCGGCCCTCCCCGAGGTCAAATTCCTGTAGTTTACCAAAGGGCATCGTGTATAATTCCCAATTCTCGTCGCCACTGTGAATATAGGGTCCAAAAGGAAACACTTCATAATCGAGACTGATTGATTTATTGCAGTGACGGTGATCGTAAATAATAAGATTTATAATTACCCACATTATAAATACACTACACTTAAGACGGTAAGTATAAAAAAATTTCGACGTCCACATTGACCATTAATATGTCCAGAAGCGTCGGAACTCCCCTCGCACACCCTTCGATTCGCCAAAGAGACCGTTAAGTCGTTACTGCGCAGCCAAGGTTGGCTCAAGTTGTTTGCCGGCTACTATACAACCCTAGAATATTTGATGATATTTGAGCGATATCAATATTTCGCTCCGATGTTTCGATTAGTTGAGCTGTGGGATTTTTTTTAAGTACCTAATGCTATCTTGAATCTCGTCCAGGAAGTTAATGACACAAAATAAATTGCTAAAGTCGTCTCGCGCTCTTGCCTCCGTATTCTAAGCCCAATCAGAAAGGTTTTGATTCAGAAACCACTCAGTGTCTGTCTCTGTCATTCTTCATGCTTAAGACAGAGAGAAAGTTTTCAAATCGAATCCAATTCGTATGGGTTACAAGGAAACAAATACCATACGTTTTAGTTATCAATTCAAAAAAAATATCTATAACAAATTCTATTGATTATAAACTAAACCGTCGTTTTTTGTCACTCGATCATGATTGTGTGCACACATGTACAAAAGTATCGGTACAACTCTATAGATTTTAGAAGGCTAGCACTATATACCGCGCGGCCGCTTTTTGGTGAACTTTGATACTTGGCCGGTTTATCGACCATTTGAAGTCTTGTTAGGTTTAGATTAATATCTCTTTAATTATGAAGTGCATCGAGCTAAAATTTGGCAGGTAGATAGATAATTGAAAGAATGATCTAAATATTGCGTTACCTTTTAGGTTGTCAGTACATAAGGAACTCGTGCAATCATGCACGATTTTTAGTCATGTTTTTTTTCACTGAACTCATAATAACTCGTTAATTACTTACATCACACAAATGATACTTGGCGTGACGTTGTAAGGCATATATTGACATTGAAATTTAGACTCTAGGAGATATATTTTAAGTACTAGAACCTAAAAACCTTGTTATACGAATATATTTTTTTTCTTCCTAACGGTGTTGTTTTTTCGGATTCTGTTTGCACATACATTTTAAACAAACTGATAGAAATGTGTAAATAAAATCATAACTGTGCGCCTAGCCGTTTACGAAATCCAGCAAATGCGCAAACGTTCCCCCAGCAAAAACTTGAATATCTCGGAGGTCTTATGACAAATAAATTCCATTCTAGCACAAACATTTACGAACAAATATGATCTAATTCGTGGCATACTTTTTTTTCTCGAAATTCCTTTCTTTAGAAAAAAGTGCCGCTGGGGGAACGTACCCCTGGCGGAATCTCTATTTTACAAATATCTCAAAAATGGCTGGATGAACAAATTTCAAATTAACACAAACATTTACACGACGTCATGATCTAATTATTTGCCATAACCAAAATTAGATTTTCGATACTTTTCCGCCACGAGTACGCATACGGGCGAAACCGGACGGTTTTTCTCGTCGTATGCGCCCGGCCGAAGTAGGAGATGTATCAACGAAACCATAGATAAACTACAATGACTACTTAGCCTACTACACAACAAAAAACAAAAGGATTGTATCCAGACCGATGAAAGTCTAGAGACAATCCAAATGCTCAAACCCACTACCAGTCGGCAGCGTACCCAGCATGCTGGCGGCATTGCCACGCTGGATGGCAATGCTTATGCGTTGAGCCAAATAAACGCCAGCATTTTGATCACGCGTCGCGTCGACCAGGCGCTCGGATATGTTTTTGAAAAGATGATGAGCTCCCGGTCCCCACGGACCCAATGTCTCAACACCAAACGGCTCAAATATGTAACCTCTGCCGAGGTTAGCATATTTGCGCCGCTTGTGCCGCTCCGCCGAATTTGCCGCCGCACCAGCCCTACTCTGTGTCTCAGGAAGATGTGACGGTGCCAAAGTATCAACGCAAGTTGCGTCCCATACAAGGGGCCGTCCCATCTTCCAAGGCACAAGTGTCATACCGTCAGGTCTTTTGCCATCGTCACGCGCAAGGCCGCTCGGTTCGAGCACAGCTGCAACATTGGCGGTGGATAAAGCCCGGCGTATGACATCATTCAGGCTAGCGTGGCGGCCGATCCGACCAGCGCTTAAGTATATAAACCATAGATTAAGTATACGAAACTTAGCCACATTTATGCGAGAGCAGAGTAATATATTCCCAGTATATTACTCTGCTCTATGATATCGACAAACGAGTGTGTTTATGTATGCAAAGCCGTGGAGCCATTTGTCCGATGTTATTCCATAAATAACCCTATCCTATTTACTTTGATTCAATAAAAAAAACGACATTCAAGACTAAAAACTGTGATTTCTATTTAATTCAAATCTTGCGTTAATTTTGGGACACCTTTATTATAAAATCTGGGGTAACCTTTGTAACTACTGGATTTACATGAACCTTTACCAATACATAGCACTAGATGAATATAGACATCTTAAAGTTATTGATATACCTAGAAAAATAAATCTTACTATAAGTTATATACTTGCAATCTACCTGCCAAGCATCTCCAACCTTCCAAAGGTTAACCATCAATGTGACAATGACACTGTTAGAAGAACCCAATCACTGAAGAGATTTCTGGCTGAATAAAATAACATGAAATTAATATAAAACAGTATGGTAGCAAAGATAGTAAAGAGTTCTTTTTAGAGGCGGAGACTGTATGTACTTTACTGGAATTGTGCTCCTTATTGAGATGTTGTTTTTCCTAGGTACAGGTATTTATAATTTGTTTAGGCTCTTATAGATAATATAATGAAAGAGGTGGATAAAAATATACAAGATGTAATAAGTTTTAGAACTTTAATAAAAAGTCATTTGCCTTAAACCTAAAAAAGCTTCACGAAGCTTTTTATGGAATACCACAGCTTTAACGTAAAGCTTTTTAGTCAAAGAGACCTGAAACAAAGAAATAACCATAATTTAGAAACAAAGGACATTTTAGTATATACATAGTCGAGGTTTATGCATTGTTCTCAGTTGTTAATTTGTCAATCATACATTTTCTGAAGCTAATACATGCATAAATCATCATTGGTGTTGTTACACTTCCTAAAGTAATTAATGTAACTTGGATAAAAATATCTGCAGCAAGAATGAATATAATATCCATGATTTACTAGCATACAAAAGTTTTTACCCTCATGTTAACCCTGGCCAAATTTCATAAATACCCATCACTTTTACAGGATCAAACTATTGTGTTGAGAGATTTCCATTTACGGCCAGGGTATGTTATACATATTGTATAGCCTAATTAGAGTTGATTCCGCCCAGGATTGTGTAGGTCACATTAACTTACCGAAGCCCATATCGTCATCGGACTCTTCAGGTTCCTCCTCCTTTTTCTTCTCTTCCTTGGCGGCTTCAGCGGGCGCTGCCGCGGCGGCAGCGGGAGCAGCACCGCCGGCCGGCGCTGCGCCAACACCGGATCCGATGTTGGTGATGAGGTCACGCACGTTTACGCCTTCCAGCGCCTTTGCGAACAGACCAGGCCAGTAGGGCTCCACGTCCACATTAGCGGCCTTCAGAATGGTGGAGATCTTCTCACCCTGGACACAACGCAAGAACGTAAACACAACTTGTCGCACTATATAATAGTGATCACAAAAATACTGCTCGGTTTCTTTGGGGACTGACGAATTAAACGGAATGGGTGATTTCTACGGTATTTTTTACAGGCATTTACTAGATGAACAACGATTTAAAACACAGAGAGGCACAAATCATTAGGTAGGCTGTAGCAGTTTCTAAGACGAATTAATTATTTAACAAAACTTACAGTGACGGCTACATCATCATCAACGAGGATGAGAGCGGAGTAAACACAAGCTAATTCAGCCTTTGATGCCATTTTTATTTAAATTGCGTGCAAGTTGCCGATAGGCCTTAGCTCGAAGAGAACAAGCACGTTTGACTTCTCAAATTGAAGAGAAATGAAGAGGTTAGATTTCTGTCAATTTTGACAATCCACAATTTCAGATTGTTCCAGGTTCAATATTTGTACAAGTCATGATTTTATTAACAGCATGACCATAGAGAAATAAAACACTAACGGCCTTACTTAAAAACGCCGCTCAAAATTTCAAACCTCAAAACTAGTGTATTTTCCGTAAATTAAAAGGTGCTTTTTGGTGCTATTTATAAGGCACGGCCAGAAAGAAAACTGTCATTTTCTCTCTTTTTTAAACTTTTCACAACACAAATGTTGTCCAATACGATGCCAATATGTTATATTATTTTTTATAACATCTCTAAAATTCATTATTTCAAGTTTAACAAATAGGTTCCACACTTTCAATCTGTCCATTTTATCGGCCTTACTTAAAAAAACTTTTCAACCGTTAGTCACTGCTTAAGATGCTCTGCCATCTTCTCTCTGACGTGAAGTTGCACGTGCTAGAAAAGGACAGAGAAGTTTAAGCAGTGACCAAGAGAATCGAGATTATTTTAGGTAAGGCCATTACTCTCTTGGACAGAGCTCTTGGAAGATCTAGCTCTCTCTCTCACTAACTCTATGCTTTTTATACGTAAGAGTTTGTTCTGTGTTTTTTTTTTTCTTCTTTCCCCTACTGGGGATTCTGGCTCCGCGCGATCAAAGCATTTGCCATTGTCAAGTAGGTAGTATAAGCTATAAAATTATCTGCTACTATGAGACGGTGGTTGGCTCTACGTGAATGTTAATAAAACTTCCAAATTCAAAAAGAAAATCACATTAATTTAATTGAAGTCAAGCATATTACAATACTTAGATCATGTACCTATTTAAAATAGAATTAAAAAAATATATGAATTATTGAATAGTTACCAACCTAGTTACGTTTTTGAGTCTACTGGTACCAAAGAATACTTTTACTCGGGGAGACTGGTACTGAGTTAATTTTAATCTTATAATCTACTCAGGAGTATGATATAAAAAAATTACTTACTCCTGTAACCTATACATTTTTTATTATTAAAAAAACAAAGAACATGATATAGATGAAACATGGTAAGTAGATTAGCTACCTACCTACTACTTACCTACGTACGAAGTTTCTATCAAAGAAATTTATTTCTATCAAAAATAATGGTATGAAGTGTCATGACTCATGACTTTAATTAACAACATTTTTTTTTAACTCCAAGTTTTTATTGATTCAATCGAAAAAAACATTAAAAAATAAGAGACACGTATTTTCTCGTTTTAGTTATTATTAATTGTTTATATTTTTAATTATTTTTTAAAGAAATTCACAGTATTAGTAGCTGTTAATGCAAAGGCCAAATCGATAATTAAAAAAAACAAAAGCTGTCCAATCAAACAGTGTCAATCAAATTTCGAATGACATTGACATACAGTTACAGCCAGTAAGCAACGAGGCGCATTTTTTTAATATTATTTCCTGGCCATGGATACTAGTCTTTCATCCGAATACATTTATTTCTTCATCGATCCTTCTTTCTCCAGTTAAATGAGTCGTCGTCACAGTCAAGTCACATTCATTACCTAAGCCACAGTTAAGTACAACCATGCCCTATTAATATTAAAGTCGTGGCAACTTAACTACAAGCTTCCCCGGAGTTTTCGAAATAACACAAAAATACACTTTTCACCACATCATATCACTTGCCCACTCTCATGTGCATGAGAGTGGGCAAGTCAGTCAGCAATTAATCAATAAAACGCTACAATTTTTATGCATTAACGCTCGAAATAACACAAGCTTTGAAAGTAATACAATGCAGCGGGCGACATGATCTTTTCGCGTTCCCGCCAAATCTCAACAAGGTGCATTGGGCTGCCAGTCTTAAACTACATTTAGCATGATATTTGGTAGGTTACTTCAAGAAAATATAAATACCTATCACGCTGGCTAGTCGTGCCAGCGTAACTAGAACCTACGTAATTTTTCTTAAATTTTTGAAGTTATGTATATTTACGTTATGGTATCACCATACCTTGCTCGATATCTTTTTTAATTTAATATATAAACGGGGAAAATTAATTAGATGACAAGACATATTTTTCATTTTTAAATATCTATTTAGGCAAAGTACTACGCATCTATGTTTCGTAATTTTTAATTAACTTCAATATTAATGAATAGAAAAATTTGATAATAGTATCGATTCTGACGGTTTTAGTTGACAGTTCTAAACTAACTAAAGTATCGCTGTCCTTAGCTAACATAACTAGTAAAAAAGTGACAGCAATATTTTAATTCTTAAAAGTTTAGAACTGTCAACTAAAACCGTTAGAATTGACCACATTGTTTATTTAAGATTTATCGACTCCAAATAATGTAAAACCCTACCTCTATGGTAAAACCATTTGGAGATTACTCCAAGGTGAAACATTAACGGCCTTACTTAAAAAAACTTTTCAACCGTTAGTCACTGCTTAAGATGGTCTGCCATCTTCTCTCTGACGTGAAGTTGCACGTGCTAGAAAAGGACAGAGAAATTTAAGCAGTGACTAAGAGATTCAAGATTATTTTAGGTAACGCCGATAATATCATTGACTCCAAGTAATCTCAAAATGGTTTTCGAAGTTTGGTACCTTTCCAAAAATGAAATGTTGTAAATTGTTTGATAGGATGATTCTGTACAGCTAATATAATAAGGTCACAGGACATAATATACAATGTGTAACAAAAAGGTTCAACAATACTGAAGGGTATGTATGTACTCATCATTATGAACAACTTTTACTATACGGCAATCTTGAAACCGCGAAAAAAAATTAGGCCCTTTCATACATTTTGACCAAGTTCAATGAACTTTTTGTATGGAACAGCTGTTTTTTTTCATGATTTTGAGTTTGTCATCATAGTAAAAGTTGTTCATAATGATGAGTACATACATAAACATACCCATCAGTATTCTTGAACCTTTTTGTTACACATTGTATACATACACCAAGATTATTAACTTTCTAGCAGTGCAATGTTAAGCTCTTAATACTTACACAAGTAATTCAAAGTACAAGTTAGTAGCAATATACACACTTAGAGGTACATAGGAATATTATTTATTCTGTGGTTTAGCTTTTTGACATGTAAATGCCTATTCCACGCAGGTCAGGGGTCCAATTAAAGACACTTTGTGTTTGTTAGCCTGGTAAACTGACATGATCTTGACCGGCAGTGTGTGCGCTTCCAACTATGCCCACTGTCCAAGTCTCCAACCAAGTGACCTTGGTTCAAGATTACCAACCTAACTACCTATCATGTGGAATGGGTTTATGTATTAATTGATACCTCTTGCCTATATTATTATAATGATATTAAAGTGTGTGCTAGACAGTATGCCTTCCCAAGGTGCCCTTTGTAATTTTTTACTGTGTACACAGTATTAAAGCAAGTAAATCTGATAAAATTTTACCATTTACTATTGTCTACAAGTCTACATGGTAAGAAATTACCAAGGTCACATTGGTTAAGATACTTGTAACAAGGCATTGTAGAAGTGGCTTTATTTACAAATCCCAGGAAAACAAATGGTGCTTAACAAGCATGTCGCGGACTCCTTCTTTTAAAGGTTGATTTTGAGTGTCTTTTTTTAGAGGCAACTCCCACTCAGGATTTAAATTAAAACCAAACTGAGAAAGAATTCTTAGCTCGCACTTGATTTGCACCCAGCCAGGAGAATTTATGAAAGACCAAGGATGATACCACTTCTGAACTACATCTACACATGAACATAGAACTTCCAACCACAAATGCAAAGCTTCTTCATTTAGGCCCATGCATATTAGAGTCCTCAATTTAACATCCATTTGAGCATGGGCATTATCATGTGACAAGTTTATAGCTTGAACACATCTATACAGTAACTCTTCAGGTGTAAGAACTTTGCCATCTTCGTCCAAACGATAAGTTTTGCATAAAACCAAACGACTATAAACAGAGTTGAAATCCTTTTCTACTTCTCTTGATGATGCTTCTTCGATAAACAGCCATGGATGACAGGGTCCATCAAGAAAACTTGGCCTTTTGATACCATGTAATAATACACGTTTAAAAGCTGGAGCCAAGACACCTCTCACGAGGTGAGCTGCCTTTTCAGTTACAGAATCATCTCCTGCTCTGCTGTATTTGACGCCTTTTTCATCCAGTAATTTCACGAAACGTGCAGGGAACCAACCTCTCAGTCCATTAAGTTCCCCAATCCAACAATGTTCATCTCTTGAGCTAATGACTTCAATAACATCATTCTTTCTGAATCCCAGTTCATCACCATCTCTTCTTTCAAAGTCTAACAAAGCCTTAGCACGTCTTCTTTTACTTCTAGACACATTTACATACCGTTCCCTATCTGCTGCATGGCTTTGCATGGTGTAGTCTGCTGTAAGTTGAATCTCAGACGCAAGTTGAGGTTCAAGAGCCAGAAAATGGCGAGCTACTTGCAAAATTGCTTCTCTTAAATCTACAAGTATTTCAGTCTGCTTTACATTTTTCGAAACGGCATCTTCATTGTTACTGTCTTCACCGAAAAGTATTGTTTGGATTACCGATTTGTTCTTCTTGATTTGGCGTCTTTGCAGTTGTTGTTTTGGCAAGTTTGGTACAGCTCCAGGGTTTCCTACCAAACCTCCTTGATCTGCCATAAGATAGGCAAGATGTCTTCTCCTATGAGTGTCAATTAATGTGGGACTCAATGTGTCACCGCAAACTTCATCAATTGTTTTAACGAGTAAATCAACATCATCTATTTCACCAGGTATATCAGAAAGTGCATTGAAAATTTGCGCAGAGTTCGATATTTCAGTAAATCTATTTTCTCTTATTTTGAGCATTGCTAACGTTACCTTGAATAGTACAAGAGAGCCATCTAAAAAGAATAAATCCCATACTCGTAGAAGTATATTCATGTGAACAACATTAGCATATAATGTCAAAAACCAATGCATTGTAATTAATGAAAGCTCTATGTCATGAGCATTCAAAACTTGATCAATTCCTGGTAAATAGGTAGAAATAAGGCTTCTCAAAACTTTTTGGTCTGCTTGTATTCCAATCAAAGTGGACGAATAATAAGATGCTGGTAATAGATCTTCCACTGTTGTACACATTATCCAAAAGGCATCTTCTTCTTCCATTAAAAGTAGTAGTGATGCTGCAATCATGCCAGTTCCCTGACAATAACCGATATCAGGATATAACCAAGCTAATGCTCGTAAAATTCTCCGTAATCTTGGAACTCCGGTGCTGGTTGGGTGTGAAAAACAAACATTGTTTGGTAAAATTTGTACCAAGTCTTTTTCAATTTGCTTACTGGTTACAAGGCCGTCGTCACTGGAAGCTCGAACTATTTCATGGTAAGTTATTTCAGTTGAAATTCTTTTTTTGTTAGCACCACATAAATACATCCAGACTTGAGGACGGAGTAAGTGTGGGACACCATCTTTCACCATGTTTTGTAACTTATCTGTTTTCTCTAACTTTCCTTCGACTTCAGAAAAGTTTATTTCCTTACTGTAAAATTCCCACTGAAGGCGGTGCTGATCGTCTTCTACACAAGCATTTACGGATAATTTATCAGAATTTTGATCAACTCCTTCCTCATCTTCAACACAGAATCCGAATTCATCGAATCTGTAATCTGGTAGACCACCGTGACCTTCAGATTCGGGTTGAGCTAACTTAGCCATTATATCTTGGGGTACCATACTAGGAGTGAGCGCTGAAAATGGTCCGCCGGGGGCTGGTAAGAGTTCGTCAGCAATATTAAGGCCTCGTATTGCATCTATTATGTCTTCTGGGTCATCATCTGCTAACGCGGCACTTATCTTTCGTTCGTGGTCTTCTCGACCCACATATCCAACGTGGTCACGCGAGCTAAATAAAGATTTAGCTAAATCCATGTTTTACGCCATTAACAAATTAATGCAACTCTAATTATTATTTTATATTTGTATTGTACAATATTTTCTGAATAGAAAGTTTAGATTAGAACAAAATTATTGATTTTGTTTACGTCGAGTTTGAGATTTGTGCTGCGTTCCGTAATGCGCTAAAAGCGATAATATCGCGAATCCGACCAAAGTCAGAAGTATTACTCAACCAAATCAAAGCCCTTATATTTTGTGACTATTAAATTTGGTCGGATTCGCGATATTATCACTTTTAGCGCATAACGGAACGTAGCATTGGACTCCTTTCACTTTTGTCAGTTGTCAAGTCAGTCACATATTTTTTTTCTGCATTTTTGACATCATACTTTCCGCATTCTGCTAGCGTCAAGTAAATTGTGCTTTTTCCTAGTAAAATTTATCTGCTGTGGAGGATCAAGCTCTCTCTCTCTCTCTCTTATGCACTTCTTGCATTCTGCCAGTGTGAAGGTTATGAATTTCGAAGTTTTTATAGTAATCATCAAGTCAAATATGTCATGAAATCACAGTTAGTCACACGAAATTAGTCATAGTCGCTGCAAATCATGTCGCTGCATTGTATTATTTTTCAAAACTTGTGTTTTTTCGAGTGAACCTCCTTGAAGGGGAAGTTGTGGAAACCCCAACGTAGAAATGGTTTTTTTGTTTTTTTTTTAAATCGCTTATCAAATTGGAGGATGGAAACATAACACGATATTTGATTTAACTCAGGATGCTCCGAGTTGGATCTGTCACTCATTTCGAACCTAACCAACTCAAATTTGACTCCGGGTGGGCTCCCGCCAGAAGCTCTTGCGGTCTTCCCTGCTCCCTTGAGCTTCTGGCTTCTGCATTTTTTACTCTAGGGTAGGGACCACAAGACTAGGTGGAGTCGGGGTGCTCTGATTCGGATCTGTCACCCATTTCGAACCTAACCAACCCAAGTCGGGGTGTTCTGATTCGGATCTATCACCTATTGCTACAAACCACGTTGTCAACATATAAAAATAAGGCACAAAAAACTGCTGTGGCCGAAGGCTGTGGCCCTAGGGCCAAGAACAAAAAAAAAAGAATTGGTTACAGCTGACGTTACCACAAAATGGCGTCAATTACGTTTCATTTCACAAGTTGACACAAATCAGTAAAACTTTTTCCGCTTAATATTATATCAGTCTAAATGAAATAAACATACAGGAAACCTTCTTTAATGTAAATAATGGAGTTTTATGTATGTACAAACAACAAAAATTAACCAAAACAGTAACTTATTTAAACTTTTTACGATTTACAACAGTTGCTCTGTTTGGTAGAGAGTACAACGAAACTTCAATTTGCGTTATTGTGGTACAAAACTGTCAAAAGGTATGGTGATTTACCCAATTTTCATATAATTATTTTACATAAAGTATTTACTTGCGCAACTTCAAATAATATCATATAATAAGAGCTTTCTGTAAAAAAAATATGTTGAACCCTCAACTCGTTTGGCACTTAGGTAAAGTCATACCTCAGGTATAGCTTTTTCGGGATATTAAAAAGCAAAACCTGGCAGCACTATGAAATGCTATTTTATGGTTATGTTATAATATTTTAGCAAATAAAATTCACGTAGCTGTTCTACTGAGAACAGTTACGTGAACGAGTGTTCAACGAGTGTTCTTTGAAATGTAGCGTAGTATTCGTAGTATTAATATTTTTCACAATGAACACTTCTAAAAGCGAAAATAATCAAAACAATGGCCACTTACTTGTGAAATGTTAGTCCTTCAGTTTTCGTCTCAGAGCGGCTTTTGCAGCCTAAAATACTGCAACCACCCATCACCCTACACACTGTTTTTTTTCCATAATACGAGGCTGAGCCTAAAAGGGAATAAAAATAAATAAAATGAAATAAAAGGGATTTTTTCACATGAATATTGAAAAAAAATCAAACGAACTTGTGTTTGTTTGGCAGCTTCCATGACAGATGAGATACTGCCAAACAAAAAACCCGGCCACGGTGATAAGGACGCAAAAAAAGGTTTCACCTCTTTTTCGCTTTGTGCTAAATGTAAAGTGCTATCCTTGTCATCGATAAATTACGTCATCACATTACGATTCTGCTAGTAAAATTTATCTGGCTAAAAGTGATAATATCGCGAATCCGACCAAAATCACAATAATTCTCAATCGAATCAAAGCCCTTACATTTTGTGTCTATTCAATTTAATCGGATTCGCAATATTATCACTTTTAGCGCATTACGGAACGCAGCACAGTGCTGCGTAAAAGTTTTTTGGTGCAAAGTGGTTGGGATGTCTATAATGTACAACATGATATTTGCCGACACGATAATGTACGGCATAATAATGCACAGGTGTACATGTACATCGAATATCATGCTGTACAATCCATGTACAATACTGGCCGTACATTATTAGCTCGTGTTTATAAACTACGGCCCTATATTGTATAGCCAATAATCTGAGTACATTTCTCAAATTGACATTTAAAAAAAAACCTGAACCTAACTGCTATTTTATTTATTTTATTTTATTCGGGAAACAAACGGCGACAAAAAATATGATTACTAAAAATTTTGAAACTATGCGCCATTTAAGAGTTTCCCCTTACAAATAAGGAATTCGTGTACTTGTACATGAAATATCAGTCTGTACAAAATCGGGGTGTGCATTATTGTGCCGAGCCGATAATGTACGGCATGATATTGCACGGCACGATATTGCACAGCATGATATTCGATGTACATGTACAGGTACACCAATTATCATGCTGTGCATTATTATGCCGTACAATATCATGTCGTACATTATCTGTGTTGTACATTATTGCCTCCCAATGGTTGGTTTCGTTTGCTCTGTGGGGGCTGGGTTTCGCATTTTCGTCGTAGTCTATATTACGTAGTATTTACTTACTCTATGGTAGTCTATAGTCTATTCTGTTCGTTTTGTTGTCTTTGCTCAACTCCAGTCAATAAATGCTGCGTTCCGTAATGCGCTAAAAGTGATAATATCGCGAAACCGACCAAATTTAATAGTCACAAAATATAAGGGCTTTGATTTGGTTGAGTAATACTTCTGACTTTGGTCGGATTCGCGATATTATCACTTTTAGCGCATTACGGAACGCAGCAAAAATAAATAATTTTGTTTTTGTGCTTGAAAAACGATAAAATGTTGTTTATTTTTAATTGTCCGGTTACTAAATAAACTTTAATTTAATACCGAACAAACGTGATATCGTCGCAACGAGCACACAATTTATATTTCAAAGGCTTGTGGCCAACTGCCTAGGGTTAATACATTTTTAGCATTCGATACCAGAAGATAGCTAATAATTATTGGCTGCAACCTGGCTGCATCAGAAAGTGTTTAATCGACTTGTATTCTGGATAACGAGGCGCACGGACCGGATACAGTTTTGCACAGTTACCCTTGGTGGTACTATACCAAACATTGCATTAATATTCATGGTGACATCAAGAAGGAAGTAATGTTGTGAAATTCCATAGGTAATTAACCTATTTGTTGGTTATATCTTTATCTTTATACTCGTTATAGTAACATATTATAATTGGGTTACTAACAGTAGCAAAGTTTTTATTATGTTGAACGAGTCCAACTTCATGTCTATGATGATATACAAATTAGTGATAGTAAATTTATTTATAATTTATCTAAGATAATACTAATAACTCTTATACTAGGATGCCTGTAAAAAAGTGTTGTGTTGGGAGCTGCAAGTCATGTTCAACGAGAAAAGAAGACAAAGGTGTTACATTTCACAAATTTCCCAAAGATGTGACATCTCACAATGAATGGCAATGTATAACGCAATATAAAAACACACAGACAGATTTGCCTATATACGTGTGCTCAAGGCACTTTTGTAAAAAGGATTTTCAAAAAAATGAGGACTCAAAATACGTACTGAAGTCAGGTATTCAGTAAAAAATTGTAGAAGCTTGAGTTATAGATAATGTATTTGGAATGAGTTTTATTTATATTTTATACCTAATTTACCTTAATTTCACTTTTTTGTAATTTGTATCATTGTATCTAGTACTATTGCTTTCAGTTGGAGACCTGGCATTGGACCTATTTCAATTTCTATTTCTAAGCTACCAAATTATTTTACCATATTTTTTAGCACGTAACTTGAAGTCCTTTATTTGTTTTGCTTTTAATGTGTCTTGAAAATATTGTCTAGAACTTGTACTTGCGTTGTTAAAAAAGTGAAGTGTTATTTGCACTTGGCTGATTTTTATCATTTGTTGTTATACTTCAAAGCTTGTATTTATAAATATCACAATATGTATAGAACTCTAATATACTTATAAATAGTATTACCGATTTTTTTACTATACCACAAAAACAAAAAGTTTTGTACAATATGTTTTTCTTACCTAATGTTTTGAAATTATGAGAAAATTTGTACTGGCTACATATTATGGTTCAAAAGATAGACAATGGACAAAAATATTTATTTCAACTGTAGACAATAGACAGTAGTTTGTAGTTTCTGTAGGTATCTGGTCACATGTTGCTGCGGTGCATGTGTGTGTGTGTCACAATAATGTTGTTATACCTATTTGGTATGTTATTGGTGTCTATTCTGTTGCACCGCTCACTAAACTAAACTTAATTTGACACGACAAAACCTGTTGACATCCTTTTCTAACATATTGAATTGAAATGAGATGCGCATAGTTTTATTCCTGTCAGATTAGTTTAGTGAGAGATGCCACAGAATCAACACCACTGTATGCCTAAACTACTTTTAGTGATATTGTAGCTTTCTATTGTTGCAAGGCTTATGTAAATCAAATCGGTAATTCAAAAGAATACCTTAAACAAATATACAAACTTTACCTCTTAATTGTAGATAAACAATATGCATAGCCAAAAAACTCGCACAGATCTCTATATTTAATATAGATCACATTGGCTTCATATTAAACGTCGTTGTTTGTCCTTAAAATGGAGCATATGCAAAACCCTCCCTAACAATCAACATTTTAAATGGTGAAATTTGCTTTAATTTCAGATGCTGTTCCTTCGATTTTCCCGTGGACTATAGACAAACTAATGATGGAAATGTCTGATATTGAAGAGCCACTGAGTACCATTATCAGTGAAAATGAGAAAGACTTGACCTCCAGCAGTAAAGGGACTGATAACGAAAACTTGGAAGCAATCAAAAAGTTTATTGAAGAACAAGAAAAAGAAATACTCCAGATGGAGCTTGAAGAAAAGCTAAATCAAGAAAAGAAAAAACAAGAAAAGAAATTACAAAATCTGAACAAAGAGGCTGAGGATGACAGAGCTAATTGCAAGATAATGGAAGAAGATATTCAAATAAGTGAACCACAAGAAAAGAATACCTGTACTCAAATCAAGGCAATTGAAGAAGAGAATCTTGAGTCAACTAAAACTATAGAAAAACAATCGGAACTAGAAAAAGATACATCGAAAATTCAAATCAATGACTTAAATGAAAATGCTGATATAAAACATGGTGAAAAAATAGTATCCCCTGGTGTAATGGACATGATTTTGTCAGAGACTGATACAGATGTTTGCCAGAATGATGGTGTAGGGTCCGCGGACGTTCCTAAAGATACTTTGTGTGGCCAAAGAGCAATTAGCCCTAGTAATAAAGGTAAATAGTATAAAACTTACAAGCTGTGGTAGTCTTATGAGGTTCCACAGGCAAAAGTTTTCGAAGATAACGTCAGCAGCGCTCTGGATGTGACAAAATCTAGTTTTCTTGTTAATCGTTGCTTATATCTGTCTGCTCTCGATGGGGGGCGTCGTCGCTAATCTAGTTCAAGGTAAAATACTGGGTACTGTGCCTTGTTTTAAGAATCTATGCAGCTGTTGACGGCTTGAAAATAGATTTGTAGGTTAGATAGTTGTTTACATTTTATGGTGGACAGAGCTTTAATTAGCAAGGCTAAGGATTGCTGTACAAACCAGTATAATGCAGATTCTCCCTGGTAATCAGAGTCTTTAAAATGTTCTCAGCAAAAACAAAACAAAAAACAACCTTCGAGGGTAGGTCTATGGTCGAGAGTAGGCTGATTATGCTATAAAACTTAAAAATAATTTACTAGCTGGGCACCAGACTTTCCTTTTGTTTCACTCATTTTTCAGTATACATGTATGCTACCTTCTTATAAAAAAGTTGATAAGCACCAATTTTTGTATAATTCCTCACACAATAAATCGTCCTAAACATTTTAATTTTAAAACTGTCTGTACATACATATACTGTATATATATGGAATGAAATTGTATTTATTGTTTTAGGCAATTCTAGTACTTCATTGTCTGTTGGCTGCAAGGTGGAGGTAAAGAATTTCGAAGGCGAGTGGTACGCGGCCGAGGTCGCAGAGGTTGACTATGACGAAGTTGAGGTTTTAATTCGATACGAAATCGACTTGAAGAAGTAAGTGTGAGCGTATAATAATAATAGTTGTGTCTCACGGTGATGTTTGTCTTCATGATATACATACAACATGTGAAATGTAGTTTATGCTAAGGTTTAGTTGAATACTTTGCTAACATGCCTAACTTCTAGAATTTATTGTTCTATGAAAGTTTAATATCCTACATATTAAACTTTCATACTTCTAGTTTATATTCAGACTTCCAAAAGGGAGCGCCAAAGTCACCCTGTTTGTTATGCTCCACCAAGCACCCCCTTAGCAACGAATGAGAATTTCAATAGTAAACTATGATACAAACAAACAACGTCCATTTATTTTAACAGTGCTATGCTATGATAGTGCAGCAGTTATTCAAATAATCATAAAACCTCTTTATTAAAATTCAATTCAAACCTCCTAAGTCAAAGTGAATTCTATTTTTAAAAATTTGATTGTCAACTTGACATTTTATTTTATCTTTTTCGTAATGGCGGATGGCGGGCTTTTCAAGACTTCGTAGATTTTTGTGTTTTAGTAAAATTGCTAAAATATATTTAGTTTGTGATGTCTTATCCTTACGAAACGAGATTTAAGTCGAAACGGAGAGGGATAAGGTAATTTGTGATTTCGATAATATTAATAAAAGTTTTGTAGGTAACTAAGGTAGGTAAGTATTATCAAGTAAATAAATCTAAAACAAATTTTTCCATCTGCTATTCTTTTGATATAAATATGCAAAGCAGAAAAGCTGAAAACTGTTTTAGACATATTTCTTTGGTCTTTTTAGTAAGCTGATGGTGTGTTCACGCAATTAGCTATTTCCTTTGTGTTCGCATCTCGCCAGTTTGTGAAACAAAATTACTAAGTAGGCGTAGGTAGTATATACCTACAGCGACGGTGATAATGGGGTACCTAAGCAATTCTTTTCAGTTTGGACGTGACACTTTGTTATATTTCAAATAATAATTTATCACTGTTTTAAATAAACACCTTTTAAGTAAATAAAATAAATATCGGTAGACATTTATTCACACAGCACCATCTAGCTACAAAGCAAAGCTTGTAGGAAGTCAGATAGCTGATAGAATTCTTAATATTTTTTTTTTTTTGTGAATACATACTACAACCCAGACACAGAACAAAACATCTATGTTCATCACATAAATGTTTTGCCTTGGGTGGGAATTTATCCCATGTCCTACAGCTCTGTAGGCAGACATGCTACCAACTAAGCTATAAGGCAATGTGAGTGCAGGACTTACCGTCCCACACCCTTGGAGAGCCAATGGCCAACCTGCCTACATAATTTTTGCCAATTTTTGCGGGGGATGAAATAAACACAAGGCATACTTCAAACACAAGTCATACAAGTAAACATTCATTCTAATGAAACAAATTTCTCTTGATATGAGCGTACACTAAAACAAACACATTGAGACCATGTAACTGTTCATAGAGGGGTATGCCTTGGCTTTGCCACCTGCAATGGTAATGCTCAAAGGAGCCTCGTTACCAGGTGTAATGGAAGGGACTCGTTAAAACAAACCTAATTAACCTAAACTCGTGGGAATACTGTTTAAATAATTGAGAATGTCTGCTATCCACCTCTTGGTTCTTGGTACTGTGGTGTGTTGGTGACGTCGATGTTAATATATAAATTACTACGTAGACATTGGTACTCCACATACCTAAAAAGTTTCAAATTATATGATAACTTGAAAATGTACTACCAACAATAGATTACATAGTTGCAGTTACAAGTGAAGCAAATAGAAAAGAATTTCAAAAAATACATTACAATACAATACATCTTTATTGTACACCGACAGTAAAAGATCTTAAAAATTAATAATGGTACATACATCGGCAGTACAAGGGCGGCCTTATCACCTTAAGCTATTTCTTTCAGGCAACCTTTAAAATATGTTATAACATGCATGATATTTAATTTTATGATTTCATTGTAATTATGATAACATTTGACACATTTTTACTCACCTGTTCCGCTTCACCGGACCCCGTATAAATAACAAAAAAAATTGGGAATCTCAAAACATACCAAGGAATATGTATTTGCATTCCAGGACCGACGAATGGGTTAGTGTAAGCAGCCCTCGTCTACGTCCCTTTACCGGCAACACTACCAAACCTACTCCACCAGTCAACGAACCCGACGAAACCTCTCAAGATGAAACTCTTACAACCTCTAAAGACAAACCTTCTACCAAAGAGAAACCTCCTTCTAAAGACAAACTTTTAAAGGAGATAAAAGAAGAGCCACTAGAAGAAGCAGAAGTGAAGGTAGAAGAAAAACCGAAGATAGTGTTCGAGGTCGGAGAGAGATGTTTGGCACGATGGAGGGACAACAGACGTTTCTGCGCTACTGTTCACAAGGATTTAGGTGACGGTAAGTGTCCTATAAGACTAACATTAAATATTTTATTGTCCGGTGCCTTTCTAGGCTGGCCCAAAGTCCCTAACATGATCAGGGGTATATAGCTTAAATTCTAAATTATGAACTATTGTTGAATACATAAATATGGTACTTAATCTAGTTTTCTATTTATCTAAAGCAGGGCTGTCCAAACTATACACCTTCGCGGGCTAATTAAATTTCACACAAAAGCTGGAGAGCCAGAAAAATATTTTCAGTTGTCAAGTAAATAAAATACAGGGTAATTTAGTCTTTCTATGTTTATTGATTTTTCGTTAATTTATCTTTAACAATAGTATCGATATCCACGTCAACATTCGTTGTTGCCAGGCGCATTGCATGAAGAAGCGATTTATCTGACAGTGAAGATCTATACTTGGATTTTATAAAATTCATTGTTGAATATGCACTTTCACATAAATAAGTGCTGCCCATCATCGATCCCATTTTCAAGCCAAAATTTTTTAGCTTGGGGAAACGGTCGCCAAAGATCTTAAAAAAATCCATTCCCGTACCCGTCCCCATACCCGTAAGTCCTGTAACGTTTCCAGTCATTGCTTTTGCTCCATCGGTCACAATACAAGAACATTTTTGAAACCCACCGTATTCCATAACAGTTTTATTAACAGCTTCAAAGATATCACTGCCTTTAGTTGAGCCATGTAGTGGCACTAAATTTAACATTTCCTCCGTGATTGAAAAATCTTTCGAAATGCAGCGAATAAAAATTATTAATTGACCGATATCTGTCTGGTCGGTACTTTCATCCAAACATAATGAATAATATTCACATTGTACAATGTAATCACATAATTTTTTCGAAACATATTCGCCCATATCATCTATTCGTCGCGCAACTGTTTGGTGAGATAACGCTACAGATTCAAATTTTTGCGCCAATTTCGGCTGCATGAAGCGATGAGCCATGGCAATTGCGCATTGTTTTATAAAAACTCCATCGCTGAATGGTTTTTTTAGCTTTGGCTAATTGCAAACAAACTTCATAAGAAGCAGCCAAACTTTGTTCATTGTCTGTATTTACTTTTGAAAAAAAACTTGTCTGTTGCATTAGTTTTTTCTTATGCTCAGCCACAACAATTTTCCTTGCTTCACCGACATGTCCTTTATATTTTTCTTCGTGTAAAGTAGTATAATGACGTTTAACATTGTATTCTTTACTCACAGATAAAACTTGCATACAAATCATACACTGAATTTTATTATTGTTGTTGCATATAAAATAGTCAAGTTCCCACCTCTCATTAAATACTCGATGTTCATCACTTAATTTTCGCTTCTTCGTAGTCATAATGCAGTTAGTTAAGGTTTTTTTTAAAAACTGCTGCTAATTACTTATTATAATGTGTAAAATTCAAAGCGGTGTAAGTAAGAAGTTCCGATACGAACTAAGTGGAAGCACAAACTTAACTAATACGGTCAACACCAAATCCTCACTCGACAAAAACAAAATAGTTTCCGGGAATTCCCCCAATAATAGTAAAAGTAGCTTCACTTTTAAGTGATCATGCGAATGGAATGTTGCAAGACTGAAGATAAATAATTATACCAAGTATTGAGTACATGTTTTGACAACGAATAATATTATCCAAACTATTTGTGTCCAAAACTATTTTTAGATTAAAATGTGTGTCGCGGGCCGCATGAAAACAAGCCGCGGGCCGCATGCGGCCCGCGGGCCTTTGTTTGGACAGCCCTGATCTAAAGCATGGTTAAGTAATAGGTTGTTGTTTTGCAGCACAGTTTTACAACAAATTTGATATAATTATACTAAGTAATATAATTATTCAACTTTCCTTATCTGTCTATTTGTTCTTATTTACTACTTTTTTATATATTTTTTTACGCTATATTCAATAAACTTATTTCTTGCATCACTGTTAATGATTATTTTACATAAGTATATTTTCTATGTAAGTACATATGTAATCCTATGCCCATGGTCCTTATCAGGAGCTGTAATTATGTACTTTGAGAAGACACGTTTTACAATCTTGAGTCACGGGTACGATCCCTACCAGGGGGGTGTCACTCCGCAGTTTAGGTATGTTCAGCTGAGGACATTGCAAGGCTGAGGTCAGTGGCCGCCCGCACGCAAGCCTCGTCGTACGTAACTAAGCATACGTGATAGAAAGAGAGCGGTATATCTAGGTGAATATAGCGAGCGGTATCCAGCGCTGTGCATTGAATTGATACTTTATTGCCTAGTAGATAGAGTCCTTATTTATTTCAATTCCTTTCCGGAGTGAACTTTCTGTACGTAGTACTATTATTTATTCTGTGCCCATTCTAAGGAGGTCTTTGAAATTTACTTACGCTTAAAAATTCACGGTGAAAGAAAACATTGTAAGATAACCTGCATAATGTCAGAAGAAGAAATTCAATAGCGTATGTAAATTCGCCAATGCACACCAGGGGGTCTAGACAAGAACCACTTTCTGTTAGCGTTAACGCTTGCGGAAATATAAAATTGTATGAAAACGACATTAGCAGTCACGTGACTTTTCTCAAGCTAATGTCATTTTCATACAGTTTTATCTTTCCGCAGGCGTTAACGCTTACAGAAAGTGGTTCTTGTCTAGACCCTCAGGTGTGATATCGCCCAATCTCACACCGAGGAAGGCAATTATGCTGAACAGTACACCGAGGAAGCCATGGTACTCAAATCGGGTGACCGCTCGATTTGTTTTCATGAGGCCGCGGGTTCAATCCCACCAATGAGCTTTTAAGAGTGTATGTACGGATTTCTGACTTTTCGGTGGTGAAAAGCATCATGAGGAAAACTGCATATGGCCAGAGAAGAAGTTTAATGACGTATGTGAATCCATCAACCCGCAACTGGGCCAGTGTGTTGGATATGGTCGAATCGCCGTTCGAGAGTAGGCCTGCGTTCACCAGTTTAGTTAACAGGCGGGTTATGCTTATGCGGCCTTACTTAAAAACTCTGCTTAAACTTAATCAGTGATTAAACTTCTCTGTCTTGTTCTTGTACGTGACACTTCACGTCAGTGAGAAGTTGTTAGAGCATCTTAAGTGATTAAGTTTGAGCGACGTTTTTAAGTATGTAAGGTCGATAACTTGGACCTGGGTATGTCCTAAAACTGCACCCAGAACCACCGGAGGACGGGCAGCAGCGTCCTCTCAGTTAACGGTAGTTACCATTCAGCGCCTCCTCAAGCCGCCTCCCAAGCGTGGGGATTATGGCAACACCTCCCTTTAAGGGAGAGGCCTTCTGGCAACACCTCCCTTTAAGGGAGAGGCCTTCGTCCAGCAGTGGGGATTATGGCAACACCTCCCTTTAAGGGTGAGGCCTTCGTCCAGCAGTGAACGTTTTCCGGCTGTTGATGTATGTATGTATGATGTAAGGCCGATAATGCTTACTTCGAGGGTCATAATGCTGGCCTATGCCCAGAAGTAGTATTTGAAAAGGCTGATGCAGTATGTGTAATATTTTAAATGTTTGAACCAATTCCAAGAGACCTGGGATTCTGGCCCCAGGCAACTGTGGGTAGTCGAATTTAGGAACACAAAAAAAAAAAAACTCAATGAATTCCATCTAATCATATTTTCCTCAGCGTAATTTCCTATATTGCTCACAGGGAAATATGAAATAATCTTCGATGACGGATTCCACTGGACGTGTTCCATTGTCCGGCTACACAAGATGAAAAGCGATTCGCTGAGTATCGACACTTCGTTCCACGCTGCGACCGCAGGGTCCCCGTCACCACTAGAAGCTGGCCCGGCTAACTCTCCCATATCACCCGTCGTACCAGCCTTCCATACACATCTCTTTGATCCCACTAGAGACTATCTGTGCTCGAAAAGTGAACGACGGGAAAAGAAACGCAAGTTGAACATTAAAGAAATATTCAACATCGGCCAGAAGAAATTCAAAAAGCAACAGACTCAGGGTAGTACTCCCAAAGCAGAGATAACCCCTAAGCCGCCAGCTCCAAAAAAACCGAGGATACTGAAAAAGAATGTAGCTCCGAAAGTTTCAAGGGTTGTGGTGAAAAAAGAAACTAACAGGGACATACCTGGTAAGTGACAAAGTTTTCGTAGTATGAAACTAATATAATATCTTAGTACAATTACTATTGTGATAAAACAAAATAAAACAGATTTGTCGATTTTTTTCTACAACCACAAAATTCTGTTGCATTGGTCCACATATTTTATTAAATAGGTAAGTATGACGAGGTTCTTTCCAAAAGTCACTTGAAAGACTTTTTAAATGTCACCAAATTTTAGACTCCCTGACTTTATAATTGTGATCCAGCTTCTAAGCTGAAAATATAGTTGTCGACATATTTTTTCTACAACCAAAATCCTGTTGCATTGGTCCACATATTTTTATTAAATTGATTCTGTATTACAAGGTATACTTTCCAATAAAAGTCACCAACTTTTTGACTCACTGGTTTTAAAATTGTGACTCAGCTTCTAACCTGAAGTCCCGTTAACCAGCATATGTGATGTCAAAACAAAAAAAATCTACAGCTTGGTGTTTACATTAGCAATCCCAAGAATCTGTATGGAATAATATTTGTGTTATTGATTGGGTATTGGTTACATGTATTGATATTGATACTAACATTTACACATGTAGTGATTCAACAAATTCTTACAGATGCAGTGGCTTCAATTATCGGCACTGTAACCAAAGAGTTAGAAATCAAACTTGAACCTCTTGAAGTTACACAAGAGAAACAAAGCAAGCAGATTATCTCTAATGCTCAAGAACATGTTAAAATTGAACCAGTTATTAATGAACATGTTGATACAGCCGCTGATGAAAACGTCAAGGATGACCATGACATGGATGTTGACAATATAGAACTAGAAGGTTGTGTTGTGAATCCAAATGATGATACTCTTGATGATGAAGAGGTGGAAGAACAAAAATCTGAAGAAGACCCGGTAAATGATCTTGTTACTAAGAGTTTATTAGCAAATAATTAGACAATCTACATCAATAATTGATATAAGACTGTTTCAATTAAAATAAAAAACAATCTATTAACACTAGTTAATCGTCCTGAACTGCAACCTCGCGTCATTTATATCTTTTCAATAATTTCCGAACTTGAAAATTTCATAAGATCGGATTAAAGGTTCGCGAGTTGTTATCGATCAAAAATGAACATAATTATGTAAATACAAACATACATATAGACAACGTGTTGTTTTGCGTTCCCGCCAAATTTACAGAGGTAGATATGCTAACCGTTATGAAAAACTTAGTATGGGACCAACACAGAACACGTAAAAAAAACAGCTGTTACATACGTTTTGTCTAAGCCAATGAACTTTTTGTATGGCACTGCTGATTTTTCTGCGCGATTTCAGGTTTGGTTCCATAGCAAACGTTGTTTATAATTATGAGATATACTCATAATTATAAACAACTTTTGTAAATGTAAATGTAAAAAAAAACCTCTGTAAATTTGGCGCGAATGCAAAACAACAGGTTTGTATGTTGACTTGTCCAAGTACAGTCGGAGAGCTTCTATTCATGACACATTTATGCATGCTCTTTTTTATATATTTAGCTTTATATACTGGGAGGCTTTTCCGTAATGGGTAAATTAGATTGTGACATAAAGTAGCACAGTTACTATGCAGAGTAAAAAAAATAGTAATGATCCAAGTAAAAGTAATGATCTTCTTAGCTGAACTTTAAATTAGTTAATCTATCTTTGCTTGCAGTTAAAGATCTTTCTGTATTATTATAGACATTTATGTAGTTTTTCTGTAGATATTTTCATGTATAAACATTTAAAATAGGTTCTTGAAGAAGAGACAAAGTTGGAAAACTTCGAAAAACAAGACGCTAACAAACATGAAGAAGTAATAGACAAAATCAAAGAAGCTATCATCAAACTGGAAGGTGGTATAAACGAGATAGAAAAAGTAAAGAGTCCAAAAGTAGAAAGAATGGATACTCCAATAAAAGATCTAGAAACGCCTAAAAGACTCAATAGTCCAAAGTTTAAGATAGAAGTGAAGCCGGAAAATTTGAAAGAGGCATTAGCTGAAGCCGTGGCCAGCATTGAATTTGGCGATTCGTGTGCCGACGTCAAAGAATTAAACCCAGAAATGCCTACAGTAGAAACTGTAAAGGAGCAAAAACCAAAGAAAGATCCTTCCAAGGTGAAAAAGAGTAAAAAATTAAGATTATTGCAGGAGAAAAAAGTCAAAAGGCAAGTGGAAAAGGTAAAGAACGAATTGGAACAAATGAAGAAACAGTTTGAAGCCATGAGGCAGCACATGATGTCACAGGATTTCATACAGGTATGAATACACTGTTAAGAGAACATGTTGTTTTCAAATAATTAGAATAGTTTATTTATACAGCACAATGTGTACAATGCTGCTAACAACAGATTCAAAGCTAAATTTCACGTAAGTCCTTTGTAATAGGCAAAAGGCTACTCCTTGCGGGATGGCAGTGGCCAAATACTGGGAGAAAATAGTATAGTACAGTTTTTTTTGGATCATCTACTCGACGAAGAAGAAGAAAAATAGGCAAAAAACCTTTAGCAATTGTTGTTTAATTGTAACAATTTAACTGCTGTATTTATTTCAAACTTGCCTATAATAGGATAGATGACTGATGTTTAAATCGTTGATCAATAGCTTTGATGAATAATTTAAGTAAATATAGTATGTTTATTGAAAACATAATTTAAATCGGTTATTAATGTTCTGATATATAAGCGTTTAAAGTAGTAGAAGAAGTTTAAGTAGTTGTTTTTGGTAGAACCAACTCTGTCCCTTTCCCACAAAACAAAAAATGACGTCACACCTTCCTTGGCAGAATATAATTTATATGGCGTACAGAGAAGTGACGTCACGATTTGCTGTTTCGCCTCTCTGTCTAACATGATATTAAAATGCTTGTAAGTTGCTTATTTTTGATCAGATTTTCATTTTCTTTTTATTAATCAGCTATATTTATGGGCCAAATTTTGATACGACAATAAAAAAAACAGTCATCTAGCCTATTGTTTGTGATACCATATATGTTTTTTTGTTCTACTGGCTAACTAGATTTCTGGCAAAGCTGATGCTTTTATGTGACGCTGTGGTTGATGTTTGGAATACGCTTGTATTTTCATTAGAGCAGGCTTTTAAGTGAACCTGCCAAAACCAATTATTTACTATTTGTTATGCTGTTGATAACAAGTTGTCGTACTCGAAGGTGGTAGTGAATATGACATCGGTATAGATTGATTCAAACTTAATGGTGGCCGTGAAGTGCGCTGTAAGCGAGACTTAGCGATTGAACGCACACCGCACGCCTAAGTTTTGCTACTGCGCAGCGTCTCGCGCCGTGTTCACAGCCGCCATTAAGTTTGAATCAGCCTATAACAGTTGAGTCTACGTCCTCTGTTTCGTTTTAGACCAACATAAAAAGACTATTTAGTTGCAGTTGTGGCGTAATCCATTTCTTTTTAGTCATCTTTTTAAATTAATTTCTTTATATCCAGGCGCTTGGAAGCTGCTATCCAAGGTTCTCCATAGAAGTTGTCAAAAAGAGAATGCTTGACCACTATTGCCTATAATATGGCTTGATACGATGTTTTTCTATCATACAAAACTTAAACTTACCTTGGAGCTTAGTGCATAGTAGTTGGCAACACTACACTGTGATTTATTATAACTACCATTCAAAAGTGTCTTATGAAATGTACTCCATTGAAACAAAGAACTGAATTGAAAAAAATAGTAAATTTATAGTTCACTACATGTATTTGATCCGTCGTTCATTTTCCAGAGTCAAGAGAACGCGCCGCTTCCAGAGAGCTTCCTGTTCCCCGGCGAGTGGTGCTGTCGCTGGGTGAACGGGCAGCCCGTGGGGAGAGTGAGCGAGATAGAAGGCGCGCCGCAAGCCGGACACGACAGTAAGCCCGGACTGCCTAGGAGAAGTGTTCAGGTACGCTGATACTGACCTGTTACTGCTGTTGTTGATTCGCCAAGCCCTAACGGTGCGTTCTCGCTTGAGAGCCAGTTCCCATTCCAGGCTGGGTGTGTTTACCAACTTCGACTGTACCGTAGGTCGCAGCATCGCTTAACATCAGATGAGTTGTGGTCAGACCCCTAGGCTGTTGACCATGAATAAAAGGCGTGGTGAACTTTGGCGGGAACACGGAAAAATCATGTCGTTGCATTCTATTATTTTCTTAAACTTGTGTTTTTTTTGCGAATTAATGGTTAAAAATGGTGGTGTTTTATTCATTGGGTGTTGAATTACATGCACGAGTGTGGGCAAGTGATATAATGTGGTGAAGCATGTCTTTTCGTGTTGTTTTCAAAACTCCGTAGTAAAGTCGCCACAACTTTACAAGGGCATGACTTGGACTAGACTATGACTAATTTCGTGTAACTGTCTGTAATAGGCTAGATGACTGGGTTTTTTTTATTGTCTTATTAAAATGTGGCCCATAAATATAGCCGATTAATGAAAAGAAAACGAAAATCCGATCAAAAATAAGCAACTTATATGCATTTTAAAATCATGCTAGACAGAGAGGTGAAACAGCAAATCGTGACGTCACTTCTCAGTACGCCATATAAATTATATTCTGACAAGTAAGGCGTGACGTCATTTTTTGTTTTGTGGGAAAGGGACAGAGTTGTCTCTAACAAAAACTTTAAACGCTCATATATCAGAACATTATTAACCGATTTAAATTATTTTTTCAATAAACATATTATATTTACTTAAATTCTTCATCAAAGCTATTGGTTTCAACGATATAAACATCAGTCATCTAGCCTATTGCATAACATATTTGACTTGATTTTAGTAAAAAATAATTGAAAATTCATAAACTTGACACTGGCAGAATGCACAACGTGCGATGCCAACAACAAAGAAAAACAAATTAAAAATAAGGCGTGGTAGCCAATTGTGAGAAGACGCGCCTGGGGTTCGTGAGGTCTGGCTCGGTCCCGGGCACGTACTAATGAGTTCTCTGGAACTTTCGTACGGATTTAAAAAATATAGGTACCAGTGGTTTTTCTTTTGGAACATCGTGAGGAAACCGCCATACGTCCGGAGAAGAAATTCAATGGTGTATGTGAATACGGTTACCCGCACCGGTCCAGCGCGGTGGATACGAAGGTACGCCTATGCCTGGTAGTGGAATGTTAAAACGCTGATACAGCAGTACGTTTTTTACTTCATGATACTGTTTCGTTTGCGCAATTTCGTTGATATTTTTTTTTAAACCCACACTAAGCACGACAAAACATTTGAGTCCAAGTCTCCGAGTACAAGGGACAAAATGCAAGCCAGCGCTTCAGAAATATTTAATTCCTGTAGCATAAGCTGATTTTGCCTCCAATGCCTAGATGTTTTTTGTAGATAAGAATATACTGAATTTGATATCTTTATCGTATTCTGGTTTTAATGTTTCTCGATCCACGTTAAGAAATGTTCTTTTCGAGGGTAAGAATTGGTGTAAATTAGGGGAATCACATTCCCAATTTGACCAGCATCTCACGATTGTCAGGTGGAAGACAAGCGGCTGCCGCCAGGTTGGACGAAGCACATGGTTCGCAGGAGTGTCGGCAACTCCGCCGGGAAATGGGACGTCGTGCTTGTGAGGTAACACCCTGTGGCTGGGGAAACAAACAATATGATATACAATTATGACTTAGCAATCTATCAGTTATCAGCGGGGCTACCATGTAACTTTTCGGGATCGCGATTTGTCATAAATGCCACTTGTCACTGTCACAGTATCACGGAGGAATTTCTCTCGCTATCGTTATCGAACGAATGCTTTGATTTCCTTAATTAAGTTAAGCAAATCCGTCGGTCTTTTGGCGTTTCATCCTGCCGTGCAGGGTCAAATGAGTTTTGGCAGTGACAGTGACAAGTGTCTATTTTTGACAACTCCTATCCGAATCGCGATCCCAAAAAGTTACATGGTTTCTATTAGTGCAAGCTTTGGTTAGTTTGGGGCTTGATGGCGCTGTGTCACTGTGTCGCTGTGTTTCACCTGCAATATTCTATTAGTTATATGGTTTCCGTATGATATTTTTATCGTTCCGTACGCCGCGCCGGAACAGCGAGAAACTATGGAGTGGCATGACTGCCCTTGCGGCCAGAACTAACTACTCTTGACACCACATAAATGCGAAAGCCCTACTTCTTAGGTAGAACGGCTGTCATAACAATGTTGTAAAGCATTTGTATGGAAAACCTCTGTCGCCAGTTTCACACATAATTGTATAGAAACTACGACGAAAAAATGCCAATAATTGGTCGCGCATTTGAAGTAAAACGCTCGAAATGGCATTTACAACAGATTAAAATTGATCTAATTACGATGCAATGTGGTTTGGTTTCCTACGCGTCTATTTAAATTGTCTCTTTGAGTATTCTCAGTTTAAAAACATGTATATTGGTAGAATTGTCATTAAGCGCATTTACACTTAATGCCGGCTAGCGCGGCCCGTCACATTTCCGTTCTATTCATTTCTCTCTTCAGTGCTTGACACCGTCGCGTCAGTGTTAATGTTGTCAACACTTAGACTTCTTTATTATATTTTGCCCCGCATCTGTCGGGAGCAGGTTTCTTATTGTTATTCGATACGGGGCCGAAAAGACGTGTGTTGTGCATTTCTCACACCAACATCTAGCCGAGCTAAACCATCTCCTTAAAGTACCGGAGCTAGATCCAGTGGGTTAGATGGAAGTAAGAGTGATGGTGAGAAGCAGCGCAGCTGTGCGGAGACATGGTTGAAACGGTTATTTCTGTTGCTTTGCAGTGCCAATGAAACTGTAGAGCATGTGGTGGCTCTACAGTTTCATTGTCCTGAAGGACAATCAAACAGCTTGAGCCCTGGATCTAGGGGAGGGCAAACCGGGGCACCAGTTTCATTGGACGCCAAAATCACAAAAATATAGTTGAAAAGAAAAAACTTTTCTATAAATATAATTTTATGTCACATAAATGATAAAGTTATTAGGTCATAGATAATAAAGAGTGCACAATTTATTAAAGGTTTCTTATTGTCCACGAATACACGAAAAATGCCATCCACTATATATATATATATATATATGTGAGTCTTTTAAGTAATTTAATTACAAACGCTGGAGACAGGGGCGCCACTTTCAAGTTACTGCCCCGGTTCGAAAAAATCGTAGATCCGGGCCTGAACAGCTTGGCTGCTTCTCATCATCACCACCTCCACCTAACCCTCTGGAGCTTCTATGCCAGCGGCACAGAGCTTCGCCCCGTGACTTCAAGGAGCTGGGTTGGCTCAATACATCCCAAGCGGGACGTCAGTTCTATGACTATTGGTCTGTGAAACTAGGCAGTACATAGGTGTCAAATAGAGATAGTAAAAGCTCTGGCTTCTAGGTACCTGGCTGGGTATACATACATCTGTTTAGTGATATGATTTACACATAGTGACAATAAAATTATTCAGCGAAATTTCAAAGAAAAAAATAATATTATACTTAATCTTACCGGGACTACACGTAGTTGTCAACAACTACACTAGCCCCTACATTGAATAAGAATAATGACAATCCAAAAAGCCACGGGGCAGGTTTGTTGGTAAAGCCATATTGACAATTACCATTATTCCCCAGCCCGGACGAGCACGGCAACAAGCGGCTGCACACGAAGAACGAGATGCGTCACTTCCTGGAGGTGGTGCAGGACGAGTCGCTCAAGGAGTACGAGCACGCGCTCATGGATTTCGGCGTGCATCTCAAGATCTCGCGCCGCATGGGCTGGATCGTCAACACGCCCGGTAACACCCGCTCAGTTTTTATGCCAACCAACTTTGAAAGATAGTTATGTTAATAACCGAGGTTTACTCAGGTACAGCGTGAATAAGTGACACTTTTTCAATTACCACACATTTTCAATATTATATTTATACATATGATTTAATAGAAATTGTGATAATATTCATAACGAAGGCCTCCCCCATGTGATAATATTATCATCATCATAATAAGCCTGTCATAGTCCAGTGCTGGACATAGGTCTCTACTAAGGCACGCCACTCAGCTCGATCTTCAGCTATCCGCTTTCAACCATTCCCAGCTGTCCTACGCATATAGACACTCCACGAGCCACAGGGCGTCCTGCACTACGTTTGCCGCTAATATAACGTGTGTTGTATCGTAGATGGGATAACAGAAGGGCCGGAAACCATTTTCCCGGTCGGCACCACGTGCAGCGCGTCTCCGCTGGTCAAGAGGAAGAACATCAGCCCCGAGAAACGGAGGGTCATGAAGGAGAAGCGCACCCTCAAGATACGCAAGGACAAGAAACGCAGGCCTATCAAATTGAAACTGCAGAAGGGACTGCATACTGTGAGTTTGCACTGCATCCGTCATTAACATCTCGCAGCAAATAAGCATACTCTCGAAGGGTGATTCATATTTTATCATGTTAGTCCGGTATGGTTTATTGGGTACTGGATAATTGCTAGGTGAATAAACTCATTACTAGCTAGCAAATTGCCTGAGATAGCAAGTAGAATATGGTGGTAAATTGTGGTAAAAACTTGAGACTCGGTAAATATAATCCTAAAAAAAAAATTGTGACCTCTTTCGTGCCAATCACAGACGTTGACAGCTGTGAATCGTAAACAACGTTATTCCAGCCAATGATAAACTAATACTTCCCTCACGCCCCGGCCCGAGCCAATTGCTTGTGAATTTATCCAGATGAGACCAATATATATCCGTTATCTATGGTTAGGTTAGTACATCGTACATCGGGGAGACTTGTATTTTGGTTTCCACTGAACATACTTACATCTTATTCTTATTAATATTCTCGAATATACATTTATATAGTATTTATTTTACAGTACAACGCGCAACTTATAAGCGGCGAATCGAGTAGCGAAATCAGGACTGAATCTACAGATATGCTTGAACCACCTTTGATGCCGCTTGAAGATGGTTACGGTAAGTTAAATCATATAAATGAAAATATTTAAAAGTATCAACGCACTCGATATATAGATTGCTTCGACCACGGCAAACCGTCCGCCGTCTCCGTCTAACCAACAAAAATAATAATTGTAGATTACACACGGGGGATTACAGGGAGTAAAATTAAAGAATGTCTCAGATATCATGTATATTAATTGGTTCCCGAGGCAAAGCCTAGGGTGACAAACATGAGATCTGAGGCTTTTTTACTTGATCCCGTGGTGTGTATGAAATAATATCTTTATGAAATATCTTTATTATGAACATAAACAAATACACTTTACAAAACACTGGTAGATCGATGTTACCCGTAGAAGTTAAAAACTGTGTCGCAGGTAACAACGCCCGCCCGCGTCAACGATACGATTTTATGTAAAATATAAATTGGTAATTTTATATAATTATATATAAACTTGTCCTTTGTTCTCGTTCAATGGTCGTGTCCATTGAAAACATATATAATCGTGATCCCGTTATTTTTAGCAAATTCAGACTAAAACCTCACTTATATCTTGTTCTTCTCTTATTTATCTTCAGTGTACGTCGGTTCTCTGAAAGTGCAAATCATCGAGAACCTCCTACGGTGTCCGGCCGAAGGGTGCTTTAAAAACTTCCGCACTAAAACACTTCTACAAATGCACATAAAACATTACCACAGAGAGCTGAAAGCGATGATGGGAGTCACGCCGAAAGTTCTCGACCTTGCGTACGCCAGACAAAGAATACTACCCAACAAAGGCGACATGGAACAAACAGACAAGAAAGTTATAAAAGTCAAGATAAACAAACCAACGAGACGTGAAGAGCCGAAACCATCCCCATCCGAAACAGTAATGCCGACAGATGCTTCGCCGACGACACCTGTCAAGTCTGAAGACATGCCGTTGCCCAAAATACCGAGAAGTCAAGACTCACCGAAACTGCGACAAGCCCTCATACACAAACCAGTGAAACGACCCCGAGTACTTCTCCCGGTTAGGAGATTAGAACCCGAACAACACCCCGATCCAATGAAAGAAGATTTCGATAGCCTAGAGCCCATAATGGAGATTCCAGCCTTAGACCATGCGCTAGACTTCGAAACTGCTATCTCAACACACACTGTGACGAAACCTTTGGAAAAGAAAAAGAAGGGAGATAAGAAGAAATCGTTCGCATCGATTTCGAAGAATATCAGCGAGGATGAAGAGTGGTTTGCGATGAACTCTGACGATTTAGACACTAGGTCGAGTTTCCCTCTCTCGGGCAGCCCGGATTCTAAAATGGATCTCAAAATGCCTCTAATCTCATCGGAGTCCAACGATGATCAAAAGGATCCCAACTTGTACACTTGCACAGAAAGTAAGTGTTACTTATTTTACATTTTCGAATCTTCGTAGAAACAAAAACGAAATTCACCAGTAGAAATCGAAACTGAGTGGCAATTATGTTAAGTTCACAATTTTCTATAGGGAAAAAACTTTAACTTTTTCTAATAATTTCAGCGGGCGAGCGCATAAAGATCGTTCACATGAAGCGCGAAGAAATAATCAACTGCCACTGCGGGCTGCGCGAGGAGGACGGACTCATGGTGCAGTGCGAGCTGTGCCTGTGCTGGCAGCACGCGCTCTGCCACAACATACAGCGCGAGAGCGAGGTATCTGCACCACTCCCTACCGTTGTCAACTATAACATGCCGGGCAGTCAGGACTCATGGTGCAGTGCGAGCTGTGCCTGTGCTGGCAGCACGCGCTCTGCCACAACATACAGCGCGAGAGCGAGGTATCTGCACCACTCCCTACCGTTGTCAACTATAACATGCCGGGCAGTCAGGACTCATGGTGCAGTGCGAGCTGTGCCTGTGCTGGCAGCACGCGCTCTGCCACAACATACAGCGCGAGAGCGAGGTATCTGCACCACTCCCTACCGTTGTCAACTATAACATGCTGGGCAGTCAGGACTCATGGTGCAGTGCGAGCTGTGCCTGTGCTGGCAGCACGCGCTCTGCCACAACATACAGCGCGAGAGCGAGGTATCTGCACCACTCCCTACCGTTGTCAACTATAACATGCCGGGCAGTCAGGACTCATGGTGCAGTGCGAGCTGTGCCTGTGCTGGCAGCACGCGCTCTGCCACAACATACAGCGCGAGAGCGAGGTATCTGCACCACTCCCTACCGTTGTCAACTATAACATGCCGGGCACACATAGCGTTCAAGAAGCATAAAATCACTCTCAATCACACAAATCTAAAGCATAACCTAGAGTTCTTAATGTGTTGCCAAGCTTGAGTGATATTTATTTATAGACCCCATTTTTTTTTAACTTTTCATGTATTTCTTTAGAGAAATGACATTTCACGCCTTGTGAAATGTCATTTCTCTAAAGAATCTAATCGTGAAAGGAATGAGTGTGGCATTTCCAGATTACTAAAATGTGTTGATACAACAGGAGTCATAGATGGCCATTGGCATGACTGCGGTTGGTTGACCAACTGCTTGTTTTTCCCGCTATATCGATAGCCAAAGGGGGGGGAGCCTCACGCCTAGCAGGCGGCTTGGAGATCGCAGAATGCTCACCACCGGTTAAGCCGTTAACCGAGAGGACGCTGCTGCCCGTCCTCCGGTGGTTCTGAATGCAGTTTTAGGACACTCCCAAGTCCAAATGTAATGGGGATCCACACTGCAATTTTATCCCGCTAGGTGTCGTATAGTCGATGTGTCCATAGTCAACTGTCAATCTCATACAAATTTTGTTGTATTTTTCCAACGTTTTTATGGTTTTACTCTTATTAGATTCCAATATGCCATTGTGTTCTGTACCAGGACGTTCCAATCTTGGTAAACATCTGTTCCCAAAAAACCCCACTTTGAAATACGCAAAAAGCACGAAATATCAGATTAAAACGTAGTGTTTATATTCTCTTTGTATAAGAGTTACCAAACGTTCGACAAGGTCCGCTTTTTTCCAGATACTTTTCCATAATGATCTTCATTATGATCAATATGTTACATAAAAAAGATCATTGCTTTTCCTCCTCGTTTCTTTAAATCTTCTTTGAGTTCCGCAACCTTCCAAGTTGAAAAAATGGTGGCAGACGGTGGAAAAAGAAGCCAAACGAAACTCGTATTCGTAAAATACGCGACATTTACAACAAAGCTTTAGATTAAAAGTTGATTGTCCATAGATTTTCTTGAACTAGCGATTTTTTTTGCGAGTTTATGATTAAAAAAGGTGTTGTTTTAATCATTAAGTGTCGAATCACACGCACAAAGTGTGGGCACGTAATATAATGTGGAGAAACATGTCTTTCGGTGTTGTTTTCAAAACTCTGTTAAAGCTTAAAGTTGCCACAACTTTACTAGGGCATCACTTGGACTTGACTGTCACTAATTTTGGGTGACTGACTATGATTTTATGACTTGAAACTTATTTTTATACTTAATATTGGCAAAATGCACAAAGTGCGATGCCAATAACGAATTACATGCATATTCGTAAGTGTGGGCATAGGTAATGATAAAATGCGGTGAAACATGACATTGTCTTTCCGTGTTGTTTTCAAAACTCCGTGAAAGCTTTAGTAGAGACGACACAACTTTCCTAGGGCATCACTTGGACTCTTTGTTTATATACCTAGGATACCAAAATTTGTTTTAATTTCTAGTGTTTTCCGCTGTAATATCGCTGTATTAAAACAAATTTTGGTAACAATGGACTTCCGCAAAGTAACGCCTGAATCAATCACATATACCTAAGAGAGCTAGATCCTCCAAGCTTGGACTTGACTGTGGCTAATTTTGTTGACTGACTATGATTTTATCGTTTATTATTTATAACGGCAATAAACAAATTGAGTTTTGAGTATTTGACTTGATACAATAAAAACTTAATAAATACATTTATACTTTACTCTGGCAGAATGCACGAAGCATATGAAGCGAATAACGAAAAGGAAAAAAAATATATTGCCAGTCGGTTTTGTTGACATTTTGACATGTCCAGATCTGTGCTGGCGACTGGAGATCTGGAGCTGGAGATCTGCAAAAAGTTTTGCGCGTGGATCCCCATTGTATACAAAAAAAAACATAGAACCTCAAAGTGTGGAAATACTTCATATAAAATATTAAATAATAATATGTAATTATGCAAATTGTTTCGTTAGGTGCCCGAGAAGTACACGTGCAGCATCTGCGTGAACCCGCGGCGCGGGCGGCGCTCGCGGCGCTTCCTGCACGACCAGGACCGGCTGTACGAGGGGCTGCTGCCGGGCGCGCGGCCCTGCGACGCGCTGCGCCGCTCGCACGAGCTCTCCGGGAACCTGCTGCGCATCGACGACGCGCTGCACGCGCTGCGGCTCAAGTTCTACGTCGCTGTGTCAGTTTTACCTCTTTTTTTTCTTATGTTCTGGCATCGCACGTTGTGCATTCTGCCAGTGTCAAGTATAATATGAATTTTCAATTCTAAAAAGAATCAAGTCAATATGTCATAAAATGAAAGTCACATGAAATTAGTTATAGTTGAGTCTAAGTCATGCTCTAGTAAAGTTGTGGCGACTCTACTATAAGGTTTTACGGAGTTTTGAAAACAACACGAAAATACCACACCACATTATATCACTTGCCCACACTCATGCATGTAATTCAACAGTCAATGAATAAAACACCACCATTTTTAATAATGAATTCGCGAAAAAACACAAATTTAAGAAAAAAATAGAATGGAGCGACATCCGTGTTCCCGCCAAAAATCTCCATCTCTACTTTTGTATTTTTTCCTTCTGTCCTAATTGTGTTTCTGTTTTGGTCACGCGTCAAGCCATAATGCCTACTGCCCGCCTAGCATTCAAGGCATGATAAAGTCTATCCACTCCCTTTTCCTAACGAACACGAGATCGACGTATCCATATTCTAGCTTTATCACGTGCTCGCGCGGGGAAAGACCAATTAGTCCTCGGCGCGTGCTACCTGGTACTACCTAGGCTGGTAGATTTTTTAATCGCCGTGGTAGCCTAGGTACCGCTCAACTTGAAAGCGTGAGGTCGCCAGATCAAATCCCGGGCCCGTAACAATGATCTCTGGAGTTTATGTACGGTTTTTCATACTACTAGCTTTTATGTGAAGGAAAACATCGTAGGGAAACCTTTGTATGTCCAGAGACGAAATTCAATGGCTTATGTGAATCCACCAACCCGCACCTGGGCCAGCGTAGTGAATATGGCCCGATCGCCCTTCGAGGTTAGGCATAAATTACATTAATCTGAAATCTGAATGAAGTCTGAAATAAATGATTGATAATAAAATATAAAGGCTGCTTATGCTATTATGCTAGATTTTTTAACACAAAATGTTTATAGACCCGAATGAAAAACATTTTTCTACAAGTCAAGATCTGTGAATATGCTAAAACCAGTATAACTGACCCATAAAAATGCACTAATCGCTTAACTGCCCAATATAAAAAAACACTAAACATCGCTCACCAGCCAGAAGACGTCCACTGCTGGACGAAGGCTTCTCCCTTAATAGGGAGGGGTTGCCATAATCCCCACGCTCGGCAGGCGCCTTGGGGATCGCAGAGTGTTACCACCGTTAACTAAGAGGACGCTGCTGCCCGTCCTCCGGCGGTTCTGGATGCAGTTTTAGGACATACCCAGGTCTAACACTAAACATACATTAATAAAGTAAACTAAACATACATAAAGTGTTTGTATCATCTCCCGTCTATATTCATGTGTATATTCTTCCTTATGGTTGCCTGGAAGAGATCGCTTTTAGCGATAAGGCCGCCAATAGGCTAGATGACTGTTTTGTTAAATTGTTTTATTAATATGCCCATAAATATAGCTGATTAAAGAAAAGAAAATGAAAATCTGATCAAAAATAAGCAACTTATAAGCATTTCAATATCATGCTACACAGAGAGGCGAAACGGCAAATCGTGACGTCACTTCTTTGTACGCCATATGAATTCTATTCTGACAAGTAAGGCGTGACGTCATTTTTTGTTTTGTGGGAAAGGGACAGAGTTGGCTCTACCAAAAACTTTAAACGCTTATATATCAGAACATTAATAACCGACTGTTTTTTTTTTTCAATAAACATACTATATTTACTTAAATTCTTCATCAAAGTTATTGGTTTCAACGATTTAAACATCAGTCATCACCCTATTGTGGCACTAGCTCATAAGGTTCTTGTATCTTTTTTCTATTGTTTTTTATGGTGTGCACAATAAAGAGTTTCTATCTATCTATCATACGTCCAACTTATTTACAGCAAGAAGGATCACCCGAAGCTATACCTGTGGGCCAAAGACTGGGAACAGGCTGAGATCACGTACACGCAAGAGAAGTTGAACTCGGACTACAGCGACCTCAACATCATGATCAACGGCATGGACAAGGAGAACCACCCCGTGGCGCAGGACGAGGGGATGGACATCAGGACGCCGCCCTCGGAGGAACAGGACTCGGATAGGTTTGGGAACATGTTAGTTTGACGAACATATTGTTTTCCTCGCTCCCCATGGTGATACCTCGAATATTGCTGTAATTTTTTTTTGTTTGTACAATCAAGTGACGAGACTAGCAAGACGTTCGGCTGGTGGTAAGCGTCACGCCTGCCACTAACAGTAGCAGTGCCAGAATTGCTGTACTGCGCTCGTCACCCTGAGATATCAGAGATGTTAAATCTCTTCATGCCCAGTAATTTCTCTGGTAACATTGCCATTCAAACCGGAACACGGTAATGCTTGCACACTACTGCTTGGCGGTTGAATAACTGGCAAAGGTGTACTTCCCCAGGCGGACTCTGCAGTAGAGTCCTACCACTACAAAACTCTCTCTCTCTCTCTCTGTTTCTGTCGGTATCTATTATATGAGCCCGAGTAATTCTTGTTGCCTGAAATAAACGATTATTATTGTTATTATTAATATGACGTTAATCAGAATTTATAAATGTAAGTAGTAGTAATGTGTGTAAGTAGTATGTGTGTAGTGTTAGTAGTTCAACGCAATGGGGATCCACATTGCGTTTTTCCTCCGCTAGGTGGCGCATCGTCGATGCGGCCATAGCCAACTGTCAATCTCTTACATTCTTGTTTTATTTATACGGGAATACGCAGACTATAGTTTCGATCACATCCGGTAACCTTTTTCAAAGAGTGAAAACAGAGCCCGACGCGCGTGCAGCTGCGTCCTGCTGCTCTTACATTCTGTTGTTTTTTCTACAATTTAATGGTTTTACTCATATAAGAATCGGATTACCAGGGGCAATCTGCATTATACTGGTTTGTGCAGCAATCCTTAGCCTTGCTAATTAAAGCTCTGTCCAACATAAAATGTAAACAACTATCTAACGTACAAATCTATTTTCAGGCCGTCAACTGCTGCATAGATTCTTATAACAAGGCATAGTACCCAGTATTTATCCTTAGACTAGATAATCGTCAACGCTTTCATCAAGATCAGATAGACATAAGCAACAATTAACAAGAAAACTTGATTTTGCCACATCCGGACCGCCGCTGGCTTCATCTGCAAAAACTTTTGCCTATGGAACCCCATTATTCGTGATCCATCGGAGGACGGGCCGCAGCAAACTCGGGTAACGGGGGTGATCATTCTGCGATCCCCAAGCCAAGCGTGGGGATTATGGCAACTCCTGCCCATTAAGGGGAGGCCTTTGTTCAGCAGTGGACGTCTTCTGGTTGATAAATAATCATTGAAGCTTATTTTAAAATAGAAAAAAAAATTGACATAGTTAATGAAATTTGATGTGTAACTTTGGCATTATTTTATTTTATTTTATTTGGACAACCAACAGCCTTCTTACGGGGAAAGAAAAAACATTATAATGAGCACATATAGGCCAATAAAGGTTATCACTAATAGACAGTGATGCTTACGCTAACATGCGACACACACATACAAAAGGAAAATAAAGTAATCGTAAATCGTTAATCGTATTATCAATAAACTATTGTATTGTAATGATAAGGTATATAATTTTTGTTGCAGGTCCTCACAACGTGATAACCAGCTAGGGTCGCAGGCGCTGCTCAGCGGGCTGCTGTCGAGCCCGGGCGGCGCCTCGCTGGACCTGCCCATCAGCACCTCCGAGCTCGAGCGGCTGGCCAAGTCTGTGCAAGGTATGCACCGAACTAACTATACAACGTGTAACAAAAAGGTTCAACAATACTGAAGGGTGTCTATGTACTCATCATTATGAACAACTTTTGCTATGGCGCCAACCTTGAAATAATAAAAAAATATCAGCTATTCCATACAAAAAGTGCATTAACCTTGGACAAAATGTATGGAACAGCTTTTGTTTTTCGCGGTTTCATGGTTGGCGCCTTGAAACTTTGAATTTATATGGAGGCCCCGGGCAGCTGCCCCGATTGCCCTCCCTTAAATCCGGCGATGGTTTGGGGCTAGATGGCGCTGTGTGAAAAATGTCCACCGACATTTATTTAATATTTATTTATTTCTTGGAAAACAAACAGCTATCACAAACTCATTTGCTAGGACACAGAATAATATAAACAAATAAGCCAAAAAAGTTTTCACTAATAGCAACATTGGATACAATCCAGTTGAATAGTAATTAAGTATTAGGTATACAAAATATAATTTACAACGAATCAAGTAAATAGATAATCAATTTTAGTTTGCTAGAAGTATAATATAATGTAAAACACAGAAGTTAAATTAAAAACAAAAGACATTGAAACAATAACGAAAGATGCCATAAATCACAAAAATATACCATATCAAATATGCATATAGACAATTAAAATTAAAACATACAATTTACAATTTAAATTAAAAAGGTAGCCAATTATTAAAGTTAGCTAGAAGAGTAATATACAGAACACAGAAATTAAAATAAAAAGAAAAGACATTGCGACACTAACCAAAGATGATACCATATAACACAAAATACCATATCAATATATAGATAATAAAAATAAATTTAAAAGTAAGAGACATGATAGAACATATAACTGGAACTATTCGTCAATGAAAAAAGTTGAAGCTACATAATTTTTGAAGAAGTATTGTCTCGTAATAAATAAGTCCGTGTACTTAGAAAATTTAAAAAATAAAATAAAAATAAAATAAAAATAATTGTATTTTTTTTTTTTTTTTTACTGTTTGATCATGTAAAAAAAAAAAAAAAAAAAAAAAAAAATGTAACTAATCGATGTGTGTTGGCCGCGCAGAGAGCGCGGAGTGGCAGCGCGTGTCGGCGCCGCAGCCCGAGGCGGCGATCGAGAACAGCGCGTGTCGCGAGCGGCTCCTGCGGCACATGCAGCGCTGCCACGCGCTCATCGACACCCGGCTCGACTCCATCGAGGCGCAGGTCGCAGGTACGTACACAGCGACCGAGAACAGCGCGTGTCGCGAGCGGCTCCTGCGGCACATGCAGCGCTGCCACGCGCTCATCGACACCCGGCTCGACTCCATCGAGGCGCAGGTCGCAGGTACGTACACAGCGACCGAGAACAGCGCGTGTCGCGAGCGGCTCCTGCGGCACATGCAGCGCTGCCACGCGCTCATCGACACCCGGCTCGACTCCATCGAGGCGCAGGTCGCAGGTACGTACACAGCGACCGAGAACAGCGCGTGTCGCGAGCGGCTCCTGCGGCACATGCAGCGCTGCCACGCGCTCATCGACACCCGGCTCGACTCCATCGAGGCGCAGGTCGCAGGTACGTACACAGCGACCGAGAACAGCGCGTGTCGCGAGCGGCTCCTGCGGCACATGCAGCGCTGCCACGCGCTCATCGACACCCGGCTCGACTCCATCGAGGCGCAGGTCGCAGGTACGTACACAGCGACCGAGAACAGCGCGTGTCGCGAGCGGCTCCTGCGGCACATGCAGCGCTGCCACGCGCTCATCGACACCCGGCTCGACTCCATCGAGGCGCAGGTCGCAGGTACGTACACAGCGACCGAGAACAGCGCGTGTCGCGAGCGGCTCCTGCGGCACATGCAGCGCTGCCACGCGCTCATCGACACCCGGCTCGACTCCATCGAGGCGCAGGTCGCAGGTACGTACACAGCGACCGAGAACAGCGCGTGTCGCGAGCGGCTCCTGCGGCACATGCAGCGCTGCCACGCGCTCATCGACACCCGGCTCGACTCCATCGAGGCGCAGGTCGCAGGTACGTACACAGCGACCGAGAACAGCGCGTGTCGCGAGCGGCTCCTGCGGCACATGCAGCGCTGCCACGCGCTCATCGACACCCGGCTCGACTCCATCGAGGCGCAGGTCGCAGGTACGTACACAGCGACCGAGCACAGCGCGTGTCGCGAGCGGCTCCTGCGGCACATGCAGCGCTGCCACGCGCTCATCGACACCCGGCTCGACTCCATCGAGGCGCAGGTCGCAGGTACGTACACAGCGACCGAGAACAGCGCGTGTCGCGAGCGGCTCCTGCGGCACATGCAGCGCTGCCACGCGCTCATCGACACCCGGCTCGACTCCATCGAGGCGCAGGTCGCAGGTACGTACACAGCGACCGAGAACAGCGCGTGTCGCGAGCGGCTCCTGCGGCACATGCAGCGCTGCCACGCGCTCATCGACACCCGGCTCGACTCCATCGAGGCGCAGGTCGCAGGTACGTACACAGCGACCGAGAACAGCGCGTGTCGCGAGCGGCTCCTGCGGCACATGCAGCGCTGCCACGCGCTCATCGACACCCGGCTCGACTCCATCGAGGCGCAGGTCGCAGGTACGTACACAGCGACCGAGAACAGCGCGTGCGAACCAACTTTTCCACTGACCTGATACCAAATCTTATATAGCAAATTAACAATGTTTTTGTTTTGGAGACCATGTTTTTCCGTCAATTGTTATTGCTTGGAAAGACTGTGGCAGTCCTTGGGATGTATTATATTTTCTATACCTCGGGTTGGCATCAAGCGAAACAGGCAGTCAAGAGTACTGAAAAATAATCATTAGCAAGCAATAGCATCAAAGCGAAAACCACCATAGAAATTACTGGGCATGAAGAGATTTAACATCTAATATCTCAGGATGACGAGTACAGTACAGTGCGGCGCAGGATTGTATTCGCAAGTTCACAATTCTGGCACTGCGAACTGCAATGGCAGGCGAACGTCCCGCTCGTCTCGTCACTCCAGAGTATAAAAAAAATCCGAATTTGATGTTAATTGATGTATGTTAGTGTTGTCTCTTCAAATAATACCACGATCAGTGCCGTAAATAGCCTTTTTCATCACACTTGCTCGTAAAGTAGATCTTATTACATCGCTTTTAGGCTCATAATCCAAGCTATTACACACGCGTGCTTTTTACTTTACATTACGGCACTTGTACTATAATAGGTATAACCCGGTAAAGTCAAGTTTGTACGTGACTGCAATTAGACGTACGTATACGTAGCACTCTTAATATAGCCGGGTAATACTTACAGTTTTTTTGTAATACCAACAAAGAGTTCTTATGCCGCTGAAGTACATGTCAACCTGCGCGCGCATTACTGATTTTGCGCCATTTTCCGCAAATGTTTGTTGACGTTTTCGCTGTGTGGTTGATTATTATCACAAAAAAATTGTTTTTTCCTCGCAAGTGTGACGAAAACAGTCGTATGGAACTCTTGTGCTATTAGTCATTACGCTCTCGGCTTCCTTAACGCGCTCGCCTGCGGCTCGCGCGCATAATACCGCCTCTAGTGTAATGACCAACATAGCACACTCGTATCATAATGTACTATTATGCGCCCGGTGCAAGCGTCTATAATTGCGCCCTTGAAAAGAAAGCGCCTGGTGCGAGCGTCTATAATTGCGCCCTTTAAAAGAAAGCGCCCGGTGCGAGCGTCTATAATTGCGCCCTTTAAAGAAAGCGCCCGGTGCGAGCGTCTATAATTGCGCCCTTTAAAAGAAAGCGCCCGGTGCGAGCTTCTATAATTGCGTCCTTTAAAAGAAAGCCCCCGGTGCGAGCTTCTATAATTGCGCCCTTGAAAAGAAAGCGCCCGGTACGAGCTTCTATTATTGCGCCCTTTAAAAGAAAGCGCCCGGAGCGAGCTTCTATAATTGCGCCCTTTAAAAGAAAGCGCCCGGTGCCAGCTTCTATAATTGCGCCCTTTAAAAGAAAGCGCCCGGTGCGAGCTTCTATAATTGCGCCCTAGATAAATATTCCAAACATGTTCCTGCTCTGGTAATTTTTGCGCCCCTCCAGGACCAGCGCTCGGTGCCTGGGCACCGCTGTTACCGCCCTATTTACTGCACTGACGACGATCATCGCGTTGCGGTTAACATTCAAATTACAGTTTAAAGAATTTGTTATTTATTTATTTATTTATTGACTATGAAGTTGTATTGGTTTGTTATTTTGCAGAGCTGGAATCTCAAGACCCGTCGTTTGGCGAGCACTACGAGACGGCAGAGTACTACCCGCGCACCAAACAAACCATTCAAATGCTTATGCGGGACCTCGACACCATGGAGGAACTTGGGGTCATTACATAAGAAAACATTACTCACTCCCCAGTGAGTGCCCATAATGTTTTCATAATGCCCCCATTATGAAAACTTATTGATTCATAATTTATGTGTGATATCTGGCAATAGGCTAGATGACTGTTTTTTAAATTGTCTTATTAAAATGTGGCCCATAAATATAGCTGATTAATGAAAATCTGATCAAAAATAAGCAACTTATAAGCATTTTAAAATATCATGCTAGACAGAGAGGCGAAACAGCAAATCGTGACGTCACTTCTCTGTACGCCATATAAATTCTATTCTGACAAGTAAGACGTGACGTCAGTTTTTGATTTGTGGGAAAGGAACAGAGTTGTCTCTAACAAAAACTTTAAACGTTCATATCATCATCAGCCCGGAGACGTCTACTGCTGAACGAAGGCCTCCCCCTTAGACCGCCACACTGCAACCACCCACTCACTCACCGCACCGCACTCACTCGCTGCTTGACACTGACGCTTGACCTGCCATTTGAATCCACCGGCTGCCCGCGACTTTTACAATGTCGTCGGTGGAACGCTCATATATCAGAACATTATTAACCGATTTAAATTATTTTTTCAATGAACACACTATATTTACTTAAATTCTTCATCAAAGCTATTGGTTTCAACGATATAAACATCAGTCATCTACCCTATTCTCAGTAAATCAATAAAAACTAGGAGAATGTCAAGCTTAAGTTTTAGTATGAATAGCTATTGCTTAGTTATTATTGAAATATAGGTATGTGCGAAGTGTGTAATTACATCGTAATACATACATATACAACATGTAACAAAAAGGTTCAACAATACATGGACAATGCAACACATAATAACACATAATACATGGTTCAATGGACAGCTGTAAACCTTACTTTAAAAAATATAAAATCTTAACATTACAATGCTTATACATTTTCGAAATCAGCAAATTTGTTCGAAATAATCCACAGTTGTTTATAACGGAAAATAAATTACCTGCGGACTTGTACGATGCTCTTCATCATAAAAATCGTTTAGTCTTACCAAAATCACGTATAAAGATGCACTCATCTGGTACTTTAGTTATGGCCGTAAAGATTTACAATAGTCTGCCAGATGATTTAAGGAATATAAAAAATTACACTACATTTATACGACTATTAAAACAGTACCTTACTGACAAAGCCTACTATACTATGGCCGAATATTTAGCCGATATGAATTTATTGCATGACTGTAATGTATAGGTAAACCAAATTAATAAAATTGACTTATAATATCTAACTTATAATTAAAAACAATAATTAATAATTTTATCTGTTATTTTAATCTATATACATGTATAATTAAATAAGACATAATATAATATTTAAAAAAATCTCAAATCAATCGATGAATATTCTCCTCTCTTCTAATTTGCTGTGCCCGACGGGGTCCGTTGAACTTATGTACCTACTTTTATAAACACCATGTACTGAACGGAATGGCAATAAATATCTGAATCTGAATCTGATACTGAAGGGTATGTATGTACTCATCGTTATGAACAACTTTTACTTTTGGGCCAACCTTGTAATCGCGAAAAAACAACAGCTGTTCCATACAAAAAGTTCATTGGACCTTGGACAAAATGTATGGAACAGCTGATTTTTTTTCGCGAATTCGGGATTGGCCCAATAGTAAAAGTTGTTCATAATGATGAGTACATACATACCCTTCAGTATTATTGAACCTTTTAGTTACACATTGTATATTTTCATCATACATTCGCGAGTTTCTTGCGTGACATGTCTCATTTATTATTTTATTGAAACAACCTTTTTCAGCATAGTGATTTGTATGTAAAATAGTTATAGGACCAAATGTAGAGAGCTATATCAAATGTAAATAAAAATTAACACTACTTTTATCTTTTACTTTAAACACTTACTGGATTTTAAGTTTTTTTTTATTACCATATAGTGACGAGACGAACAAGACGTTCGCCTGGTAGTAAGCGTCACGCCTGCCACTAACAGTAGCAGTGCCAGAATAGTGAACTTGCGAACAGTCCTGCGCCGCACTGTACTGTGCTCGTCACCCTGAGATATTAGATGTTAAATCTCTTCATACCCAGTAATTTATCTGGTAGCATTGCCCTTCAAACCGGAATACAGTAATGCTTGCACACCATTGCTTGGCGGTTAAATAACTGGCAAAGGTGTGGTACTTCCCCAGGTGGGCTCTGCAGTAGTCCTAACACTACGAAAGTACTAGAAATTAGAACTTAGTGTAGTGTTCTTGGTTGGCAAAGGCATTTCTGTGACTAGGCAAACATAATTATAATACTATACTAGCTCTGTTGTAAGCATTCAGCTAGTCTCATTAAAAAAAAAAACCCACTGTTCCCCTCTGGCCACTTAGATCCACAACCAGGCACGACACTTCTACTAATGCAATGATTACACAATACATTCATTACCATTAGATGCGTTTGGTACCACAGGTGGATTCAAGAGGAGAAAATAATTTGATTTGTCTTCACCGATGGTGGATTTAAGGAAAAAAATTTTTAGATCTACTGGTGGATTCAAGAGAAGAATAAATTTGCTTTGGCTCCACTGGTGGAGCCTGGCGGTGGTATCGGTGGATTTAAGTGTCCGGAGGACAATATTAAATAGAACTAATCGCACATTAGATAAAATATGCAGTTCCTGTAGGGTGAGTTAACTACAGGGCACTACTAGTAATGAAAGGCACTAAAACATTTAAATGTTTATTATGAAATATACCTTAAAAAGAAAATTTAAAGGAATCAACCTTCATAAAACTTGGGTAGTTTATCACCCAAGATCACAGAACGCTCCACACCAGCCTCAGTGATCACTCCAAGTCTCACCACACCTCCAGAGGATCCATCTCTCAGCATAGCAAGTGTCAAGGTGTTGATGACAAACTGTATGGCTTCAGCTTTGGGCATCTTGGGCTTGAAGTTAGCATCCACATAACCATAGACGTAGGTAGATCCAGAGCCTCCGATAGATACAGCTTGGCGTTGGACCATGCCCCCAATTGGGACGGAGTAGATTTGACCTGGAATAAACAAAATTACTGATTTAGAGCGCACCTAATGCCAGAAAAATATGAATCTGAAAATATGTTTAACCCATTTAATGTCCCCATTTTATGTCTTGCATTTGTTTAGAGTCGAAAATTGAATGATACAATTGATTATGGTCTCTTCGTAGCTTAATTAACAACGATTTAATTCCAATTTTATTGTGCAAAACAGTGGAATGCATTTCCGTGTGGGTCTTTTTAGAGAGATTTAATCTGGGTGTCTTCAAGTTGTAAGTGGATCGGTTTCTTCTAGATAAGCAAAGCATGCTCCATCATAGACTGCATCTTTGCTTAACATCAGGCGAGTTAGCTGTCAAATGCAAGCCAACAATAGAATTAAAAAAAAAACCACTTGCACTATTTTGTTCCAGATCAATGTGAAGTAATTAATTTTTAGATTCCCTGTTCTGATCCAATCCAGGGACATAAGTTTTCACTTGTCTTAAATAAATATTAGAGAATCACTAGTCATTATTAATTTCTAGTGATCTTACCTCCTTTCTTCTTATCCCACCCAGCTACTAAGATGCCAGCAACGAGAGAGTCACGGTAGTTGTAGCACAGCTCTCTGAATATAGATGCTGCAGTTTCCACATGCGGGGACTCCCCGAGCTCCATCTTGTGGAAATCTGAAATATTATCACAAACACCAACTAGAGAAAAGTTTCACTTCGGAATAATGGATATTTATTATTTTTTACTCTGCCTATCCAGTTAAGCAAATTATGATGAATATAAGTATCTATTTGATCATTTATTTGACTTCAGTTTGAACTGAAGCTTAATACACTCAAAGAAGCCCAGGCAATAAAGTCAGTAACATGTAAAAAAAGCAAAAAGGTGAATGGAAAGTATGTTATTTCTAACGTAACTTACTCAAATGATATGTCACAATATCAGCAATCGCTTGCGTATCCGCAGCAGAACCAGAGCGACAGCAGTAGATATGGTCAGTGACCCTTGTCAGTTTGTCCGTCACTCTGTTAGCAATGTATGCTCCAGTCGTGGTTCGAGAGTCAGCGCCAATGATGACACCACCGTCAAACTCACACGCCATGATTGAGGTGCCGGTGCTGTGAGGAGCACTCATCCATTCAGGCAGGCATGGGTCAGCATACGAGTTCACCACTGAAGCAGTCATGTTGCTGGAAACATTTGATGAAACAATTGGATTTATTTCAACTGGACATACACTATCTGGTCTAAATATATCCTAAAAAGATTAGCGATCAACTGAATAGAGATGACAAAAGCAGAATTTGTCAATAAAGACAAACAAATATGAATTACATTTTGAAAGAAAGAAATTTGTTTTTTATTCGAGACAAAAAAAAATAGATAAACACTCAAAAGTACATACAAAAGAAACTTAAATAATAAATAAATAGTGAGCACCTATATTCTTTGTCACGTAACCGATCACGACTCAGCGTAATGCTGGTTGCTAACAACCAGCGCTGGTTTTCTGTTGGGACCGGCAGGTGAAGTTTTGGTTAGTGAAGGTTTTCCAAATGTATTTAGCTGTGGTTGGTAAAGGCAGTTGCCTTAATAAAGTTATGTAAATAACATTATAGGAATGGGTTGTTGAGATGTCAACTGCTAGCCTGTGCTAGCCTCAGCTGCTAGCATACGGATTCAAAGTTTACTGATAGATTTATATGGGCAGAGCGAAAGAGACACATTTAAGGGTGTTCCAGGGTTTCAAAATACGAAGATAGAGCAGTGCCTGATGCGAACTATATATCTGAATTATAAACAGAAGATGAATTTATTGGTAACTTGTAGCGTCATCGTGGGAAGGTTAGAAGAACACAAAACAAAGATTCTCGCGAAGTAACTTTAAAATATTTAAAGTTTTCCTAGAGTTGTAAGTAATTTATTTAAATACTTACGAAAAATTATGAGTAAAGACGTATAAATTCACGAAAACAAACCAAATCAATTTTTGAAAGTCACGACAAAATCCGGCAAAAGCAAGCTACAGAAGTCTCACTGTCAAACATGCGTCAACCGTCAGCGCCACTGTCAAAAATTGCATCAAGTCGAAGTCAAACCTCAGCTTTTTTTCCAGCGAAAGTTTTGGCGTCGTGTTTTTATTGTTTTTGCTAATTTCAAAAAATATTTGTTTAGAACTGTGCTTACGTTTTATTTCGCGAAATATTTCATACGTGACGATTCAATATAATGTTTATTTTTTCCAATTTGTACCAAAATCTCGTGACGATATGGACGTGACTTTTTTGATACAAGGCAACAATTTCTTAGTTTTCAACCGTTCCGTGTAGATTTATCGTAGTTGGTTACATCAGATAGAGAGAGCTAAATCCTCCAAGCATCAGATTGACAAAATAAACAATAACATAAATGTAACAGATAGATAGGACGAAAAACACTTATATTTGCGTAAAAACTTGTCACTACTGTGGAAAAATATTTTAGACAACACCAAATGCAAAACTTGTCGTCACGGGTTTTGGCGTTATAATGACAGCATGGCAGCAAGTTGGCGGATTCAATTGTCGAATAATGTTGGAAGGATAAAAATTCATGTACTTATTACCAGCGACAATGATAAGATGAATGGACGGGAAATAAGCGCACGAATTTTGAAGACTATATATTGAGCGCCGGCTCTCCACTCGCTTCAGTCATACTCTGCCTTTGCGACATGCGAGCCGTACGATACGACAATACAAACTTCTAATACATGTACATGTGTTCTCTTTTTGTCATGCAGTAATTAGATTCGCTGTCTCTATTTTCCGGCAAATGCAATATGCATACTTTTAGCTAGGTATGCTTGATGGTGTTGTCTTGTTAATTTTGATCGATTTGCAAGCGCTGGGCCTGTCCATCCATTATCACCGTCGCTGCTTATTACCAATATTTTTGGCAGCAGATTGAAAATTATAAATAATAAATAGAGAATAACTGTCGTGACTATGTAGGATTTTCCACCAAGCGCCAGAACGTGGGACAGGCTTTAATAAATGATTATTCAATATTTCTCGAAGAATATCTATTTAAAAATTAACATTGTATAACATATTATTATATATTTAATTTATTATATATATATTTATTAGTTAGTATATATAGTCCTATATTATAGTTCAAGATACAGATGGCTCTCATGCACAGAGCCTAAATGTATAACTGTGCTCTCATGGTAATATCTCCCTCCACTCTCCCTCAGACCGCGTTTTTCTCCAAACAAGACATAGTCTTATATCGACTTTACGACATTAAAGTTTAGTTTTGTATAAGTTTTATAGAATTTACGATACACTACTACATACTAAAGTCTATATGTAGCGTAATAAAACTCACTGTATGTAGTTGTAGCCCATATAAAATGTACTCCTCCCTACCACACTCCATACTCTCAGTATATAGAAAACAGAAAAACTGACATTGGAAAGAAGTTTTAAACAGGTGTATTAACTTCTTTTTAACCGAATTCAAAATAGGAGGAGGTTCACCGATTTCTCCGTCAATTGTGGACCGATTTTGAAAATTCTTTTTTATTTGAAGGGGGTACTTCCGAGGTGATCCCATATACAAAACAACAAAATTTTTTGAAAAACTTATTCTATCTAAGTTTTATCGTAATTCTATCCCAAGAGGGACATCCTTCCTCCGAGTGTCAATGTTGTTGAGTCTGTCTGTAATGCATACGTCATTTCCATTACCTAGGTACGTTCAAATGTGCACAGAATACAGATTCAAATTCAGCTGCTACGTTTGGGATTGGGACACAGACACAGAAAAATAAATAAAGCAATATAATAGTATAGTATTGTTTGCAATAAAGCGTAAAGCGTTATAACAACTGTATTTCATCGTATTATATTTATGCAGATTCCGTGCGTTGTATTACTGCAAAACATAATGAGGTTATATTATTACATAATGAGGTGATTTAATACAATCGTAATGAGGTACAAAATATTCATGCTATGTAGTCAGTATCAGTAGACAGTTTATGAAAAAGTTAAGTTTATAGTTAAAAGTATTTTTACATAATATAAAACCATTTGGCAGGAGCAACAGTTTTTTTTTTATACTACAAGTTACTAGACGAGCAAGGCGTTCGCCTGGTGGTAAGCGTCTCACCTGCCACTAACAGCAGCAGTGCCAGACACAATTCTGGCACTACTTTGTATGTAATAGTTATAGGACCAAAGGTAGAGAGCTATATCAAATGTAAATAAAAATTAACACTACTTTTATCTTGTACTTTAAACACTTATTTTTTGGATTTTTAACACTTGGATTTTTAAGTTTTTTTTAATACGATATAGTGACGAGCCGAGCATGACGTTCGCCTGGTAGTAAGCGTCACGCCTGCCACTAACAGTAGCAGTGCCAGAATAGTGAACTTGCGAACACAATCCTGCGCCGCACTGCACTGCGCTCGTCACCCTGAGATATTAGATGTAAAATCTCTTCATACCCAGTAATTTCTCTGGTAACATTGCCCTTCAAAACGGAACACAGTAATACTTGCACACTACTGTTTGGCGGTTGAATTACTGGCAAAGGTGTGGACTTCCCCAGGCGGACTCTGCAGTAGGATCCTACCACTACAAAAAGTGTTTCGAGAGAACGTCGCAAACAACTGGCCAGTACAAAAGGATCGCAACGTCATCTGCGCGTGGGTGTCCTCCACTCATTAGCTTCCCCTTGTCCCACTAAAAACGCATCTCCACACAAAAAAAAGAAATTCGTTTCGCGCATTTTGTACGTCATCCCAAAAACGATGTTTATTTAAAAGTTATAAAAGAGCATCACTATTGTATGCGCGACGTTATGATAAATCGCCTTTTTATTCGACGTTTTCATTGAAACTCAATAACGAATTTATATTTATTCGTGAATTGTGCGATTCGCCACCGTTGTTCGCGGACGAACGGCACACGTCTTAGAAAAAATATAAAACAAAATAATCTCAAGTTGGTAGACTTCGTTTTGATACTTGCTTCTTATACGTTATCAAACTACACAGGCGTTTCAAGAAAACCTTCTCACGTTGATTTTTGCTCATACTGTAAGGTACTGTAACAATACTATGGCATTTATAATGACAGCTTACCTACCTTAGCAGTTTATTTTTGCGTTTATAGGAATATATAAGTACTTAGGCTACTTTATTACGAAGGCATTGATGGCAAGCACTACGTAAAAAAAAGAGTTGTTTGGTGTCTACGAAAATCTCTTATGACCCAGCGACTGTGATAATGGAATGGACGGGCCCAGCGCTTGCAAATCGATCAAAATTAACAAGACAACACAATCAAGCATACCTAGCTAAAAATAAGCATATTACATTTGCCGGAAAATAGAGATAGCGAATCTAATTACTGCATGACAAAAAGAGAACACATGTACATGTATTAGAAGTTTGTTTTGTCGTATCGTACGGGTCGCATGTCGCAAAGGCAGAGTATGATTGAAGCGAGTGGAGAGCCGGCGCTCAACATATAGTCTTCAAAATCCGTGCACTTATTTCCCGTCCATTCATCTTATCATTGTCGCTATTATGACCTAGACTAGAGTCTTCCAACAACGGAATACAAGTGGGATTCAATAGTCAATTGTTGTTACTCTATGCCCAAGTATCAAACCTAGTGGTCCGCTTCATTGCTCAGCAGCAATAAGTAGGCGTATTATTGAACGCGGGTGACCCGGGTCGCGGTCCCCGGGCTCCGGGCTCCGCGCCGGGCCCGATGGAAGTGGCTGTCAATCGCACTTGAATAATGACGCGTGCGGTAACACCGTTTTGTTACTTATTTATTTATTTTATACCCAAAGTATTGGAACTCTGTACAGTACAGGGTGTAGATAATTATATCATCCAACTGCTTGGTTTAAAAAAAAATGTTATGCTGAAGGTTTTTGTACTAGGTATAAGAATTATTTTAAGATTGAAAATAATTATAATTGAGGAGCCTCAAAGAATACTAGTCCCATAATTTATTTTAACCGCTCAGCATAGTAATTGGTTTGATTAATATTTATATAAACTATCTATTACGAAAAAAAATGTATATAAGTATTCTATCAGCTATACAAACCTTATATACCTAATACAACCTTTGCTTAGTATGGGGCTAGATGGCGCTGTGTGTGATAAATGTCCCCCCAATATTTATTTATTTAAAAAAATACTTGCTTGTGGCCCGGTTTTGCCTGCTATCCTGCGGGAGCCACTTAGTTTTTCGAAGTAAAACGTATATATGTTCTAGATTAGATGTATCCAGATTATAAGCTATCTCCAATCTCCATGCCAAATTGCACTCAAATCCGTTGAACCGTTGCAAGGTGAAAAAGTAACAAAGATATTCTCTCACTCACACTCACAAACACACAGACACAATTTTTGCATTTATAATATTGGCCTGTCTTTAACTAAATAAATACCGCTGATCACACTTTATATTATATGCGAAAGTTTGTCGGTACCTATTTGTGTGTGTATGTTTGTTACCTCTTGACGCCGAAACGGCTGACCGGATTTGGATAAAACTCGGAATGAAGATAGCTTATTTCCCGGAATAAGATATAGGGTATTTTTTATCATCATCATCACGCGGATGAAATCGCGGGCGCAGCTGTTAATAACAATTCGCGAATCAGACGCATTATAGGTACGTGTTTTACCCGTGTAAATGAGCAAATTTAAATGCCTAGGTATTTCCTGCTGGGCTTTAATATGATCCATTTACCTACCTACAGTCCTGCACCATCTAATTTTGAATTCTGTTTTTTAGGATTACTTACCAAATAAGGCAAATAAGGCTATGACGTAGATGGCTGATATAGGTATTACCTACGAATGACAATGCGGTCGACTTCAGAAGATTTTTTTAAAGTGATTTTACCTACAAATATTTATTTTTGGTCTGTCCGAACCACCGCAGGAGGGACGGCAGCGTCCTCTCAGTTAACGATGGTGAGCATTCAGAAATCCCCAAGCCGCCTGCCAGGCGTGGGGATTATGGCCTTCCCCATCCCATCACATCCCTATCAATATCGTACAGCAGAGGACGTATTTTGGCTGATGATATGATCTAATTAACTACAGTTTAAGGTCATTGAAAAATCATTATTAATAGTAATGTATACTTACCTAACTAAACAAACGTGTAGCTACAAGCATACTTGTTGGGGTGTTAGGGTGTTGTTGGTTGTAATGTTATTGGGAATTTTGGACTAATAGGTAGCATATCTTTGTATAAAATATTTGAATTGTCGTCACATTTATTTCTCATTTTCCCATTCGGAAAAATCCAGTTTTAAAGTATTAATAATGTAACTAAGTACATCTAGTTATTATGAGGTGACCTATCAAATATATTGTGACGTAAGTATATAAGATTACGTGCTGAGTGTAGGCAAGGGTATTATAGTAGGAAAAAATAAGATGTTAGTATACATGTGTTTTATGTACATAAGTTAGAAAAAAACAAAAATTGATTTTAAATAAGTAATATAAATAATTTACGCGTGGTTTCGACACATTATGTTTTTTTTATACGGGATTACTCAAATTAAATCGCTCGAAGCACACTCGCGTCGTGCTTTATTTACACTCCCTGAAAAAGGTCACTATAGTAGAGACCAAAACTATAGTAGAGTATCCGGATGAATATCTCGTAGGTACGTAGTTAGGTAAAAATAAATAGCTATGTATTCTTCAATCTATACCTCATCATCAGCCTCAAGACGTTTACTGCTGGACGAAGGCCTCCCCATTAATTGGGGCATTATCCCCATGCTTGAAGCCTTGGGGATCGCATACTAATGCTCACCACCGTTAACCAAGAGGACGCTGCTGTGGTTCTGCATGCAGTTATAGGACACCCATAGGTCCTACACACCTACCTAAGTATAAATAAATTTACTAACTTTATTATCCACCAACTGGTAATAGATAAATTTACTAACAGTTGGTGGATATACACGGACTTATTATGAGAAAAGAAAAATTAAGTTCTTTGGTCAATTCCAATAGTAGCAATTTTTAAATAGACGTTTTAAAAAATATACTGTACCTATTCTGGTTAGGTAGGTTCACCAATCTAAATAAATATGGGTCAGGCCAACCACCCTGTAGCAATAGCAGACTCCCCCGCACGAGACAATAGCCAAATGTTGATATTTTTTCCGACATTACAATGTATTTTGAGTTCCATTGATTCGATGGAAGCTCGCTGTTTCCGTTGGACAGGCCCTTGGATCCCTTGGATGTCACAGCACGACAGACGAACTTTGGATTGATTTGTTAAGTGATCGTACAGATAATAACTCTACAGAAACATATTTATGGATATTTGCAAAAACTAGGTATGATTGGCAAAGGTGTAAAAATAAATTGTTTTAATTTAACTTGTGTTGTGTTGCCCCACTGCTGGGCCATGTTCTAATGGTAGTGTATTATTCATTTAATTTAATTTTATTTAGTATGGATAAGTGAACTAAGCTTTCCACTTATCCCGGTAGATCTAAGTGGACTTTTTTTTCCACCTATCCCTACCGGTAGGGATAGCTTGGTAGGGATAGGTGTACCAGGCCGATATATCTAAATCAGTTCAATGCTTAGTAGTTACGAGTAGTTACTGATTTGCTAAGACAGATTCAATCGATTATCTGAAATGTTCACCTAGCCAAATAGCTAAAAACCGAAACAAATAATGGCTAGAAAACGATAAACAAAAAAACTCTAATAACATTTGGTTTTAATTGCGTACCCGATACCATAGCAAATGTTTCATTCAGTTCAGGATACCTGAAATATCGATTTACATATTTTTATAAACATCGTTACTTACCGTCACACACATCAGCCACAAGCTGTCCACTGCTGGACAAAGCATCTAACTTATGAAGGCCGCTGAGGGATCGCAGAATGCTCACCACCGTTAACAGAGAGTACGCTACTGCCCATCCTCCGGTGGTTCTGGATGCCGTTTTAGGATCTACATACCCAGGTCCACGTTAACGTCACAATCAATCCAAAATTCATCTTACCAAGTAAGTATATTTAATTTAAGTATCCAGTTATTATATTGTACAAGCTTTGCTTATGGTGCTGTGTGACATGCCCCCAATATCTTTAAATATATTTATCTTAATACATATCCGCCTGATATTCACTTTCTAGGCACGTCAGAGACACCTAGGCTACCTACACAATGTTTAGACACATACATATTAGAACATACATATATATACATACATACATATTTAGCAAGAAATAATAGATATAAATACACATACATTTTATAATAGGTGTGCATTTTTTTATAAGAAGTAGAAATATCTGGTCTTTTCCTACCATGCAATTTTACACCGCACCGCAAAGAGCAAATCGTCAAAGCTGACCTCCTTGGCTTCCCAACCTCCTTGTAAGCGAAACCTCTCGTAGCCTTTCAGATTCTCAAGAAAATTCACCTACCTAATAATTTCCCGCCGCATTCTATAATAAGACTGAGCTATACCTACATAGTATGCCTAGCCGCCTGCCTAGGCCTGATATTGGCAACCGTGGGAGACCTTCGTGCGGCAGACCTCCCCTGGCTGATGCTACATAGCAATAATGCGGTAATTACTTATATACCACATTAATTACTTAGATATCTGAGAGATGTTATAGTTACGTAGCTTGCCTATCTAGTTCTAAATAGTTAAAAAAATTGGATTAGTTATGGAATGGAGGCAAATTAGGTATGCTTTTTTAGCTGCTAGATGAGTAGGTATTATTTCGCCAAGAAAACCTATTATAATATGTGCTTACTTATATCCTGTAACAGTAATACACAAAAGAAGGATATAGATACGTACCACTCGATCTACTTACGTACAACTAGGTTAGGTTATTTACTCATGTACGTAATTAAAATTTGCCGATCGAAAAACGAACGATGATTTTACCGGAATCTGAAATTGTAGGTACAGTAGTTATTTTAATTAAATAGGTTAACATATTTATTATGAAACACTGGTTTAAACTAGCACGGTTGTTTACTAAATCAATGCTCATTTCATAACATAATCAGCAGCAGCAGCAGTATTTCATAGCAGGACGCAGCTGCACGCGCGTCGGGCTCTGTTTTCACTCTTTGAAAAAGGTCACCGGATGTGATCGAAACTATAGTCGGAGTATACGATTTAATTAAACGTGAGTATTCCCGTATAAATAAAACAAAAACATAATCACGGTAAATATCCCGTTAATAATAATATAAATTTTTATTTATTATGTTCTTAATAAAAATGATTTTGTTATGTAGAGATATGTATAGTAAAATCTGGACCAAAAGTAAGCACATCACATCTATAGCACTGATTATCATTTTAATACTCCTGTCAGCCACGATATAGATATATCCATAATTATATAAGTACATCCTAGATTAAATACCTAACACGTTACATCATTATCTGGGAAGTAGATAACGCTCGCCTTAGCTACGCACCGCGCACTCGGCTCCCAAAATCCATCAAAACATCCCTAATGCTCACTCACGATCCACGAATAGAATCAAAAGGTTTTTTGCTCCTTCCCCGTGCCAACAAAGCCACTTCCCATTATATAAATTTGATACGATATTTTATAGACGAGCTTTGTAGCACGCGCGAACTTCTCGCGTTTTTAGGGTTCGTTTTTTTGACAAGCTTGTGTGTGTAAGATAACTAACAGCACAGATTTCATCAATTTGTAGCATGCATAAGCTTAAATAAATAATATACAACATCCATAACTATGGCACAGGTTTCAAAGAAATGTGGTACTTATGGATTACAATTGATGATGAAATTCTAGAAACAGTTCAAATGTAGTTGTAGAGGTATCTATCTATAGCTTAGTTTTAGATTTAGCTGTAGAGTTTTCCATTATACTTTTTACCACGAGAAAAGTGAGAAAACAGGAAAATTGCGACTAAACTGGACTAGGCGCCGTCTGACGCTTGTATTTTTATATTTTTTGCCGTGAGTGTGTGTGTGCTCTCCCGGCGGGGAGGAGGGGTGGCGTCGGGGACGGCCCCTAAAAAGTTATGTATTTTTTCCTCTTTTTCCCATCGACGTGATGAAACGCCGGCTCGTATCGATCCGAGGGAGGTTCCATTATATTTCTGATATTTTCTTTCGTCTTTATAGGCGGCTGGAGAAAATGTTCGAGATTTTCTCGCTCGTGCTGAAATTACGAGTATAACGTTGCGTGGTTGGAAATGTTTTAAAAGGAGTCGCTTGCATTAACAGCTATTGAAATAGATTCTATTTTTGAAATAAGTAGACTGGTATTTCGCAACACAATATAGTTCAATTATACCTCGATATTTACCCTATATAACACTGGTTTAGAAACCTATAGTCATAACATAGGTACAATGAGGTATAATCCTCAATACATAGGCAATAAACTTGGTACAGATACATAAGAGAATTCAATCACATTAGTAGATATTCCATAAAATTACCCAAAAAAATCTATTAAACCTTTATAGTATTTAGTAAGTATGGATAAAAACTGTTTTTCCTTTTTTTTTAGTTTGCCCAAGCTAAGTTATATAATTTTTATGGGATGTTAAAACTGATCGATTAGGTAAAACGATAATGTTCGATGTGTGATCAAGGTTGGCGATGTTTTTTTCCCCGCAGGTGTGTGGGTAGCCGCGCGCGTCCATCTCTTCGTCCCGGGCAAGCTGCTACTTTGGAGTGGGCAACCCTGCCATGGCACCGCACATTGCACGCATACAGGATGTTTCCTACTTACCATCTATACTAGAGATTGTTTTTTGTTTTGTTTGAACGTAGATTTTGAATTCAATGATGTTTTGTTTGGTGGTTTTCAATATTTTTAATAATACATTACAAAAAAGGTTTACGGTACGGTACGGTTTATGGTGTTTTAGGTAACAATACCTTCGTTGAGTCAGCATAAAGAATTCTGACCATGATCATTGCAGTGATACTCAGATTTTTAAGTAATAAACCAAAACAACATCTCAAAACACTCACATAATAATAGAACAACCGTGATAGTTTAAAACAGTGTTTTATCAAAACAAAGCCCCGGGCATCACTGGTATTGACTATTGACCCTTAATACTAAAGCATAGTCCTAGGTCAGTACCAGACTCTTTAAGCGATAAGTATCCAAGCAGTCGTATAACAATTAGGCATACTTGGCAACAACATCACAAACAATTATTTGGTATTTATTGTTCTTCCAAAACCTTCCTTAACATTTTTCACGGTTTGGCTTAAGCAGTTAATTTAAATACGGATAACGCGTATGAAAATAACTCTTGGCTCTTTTTAACACTTGTGGAAATATAGCTAGCTGAATAAATATACGTAAAGAATGTGCTCTAAACACATAGGTAAGCACAAGTGGCTAAAATAGCCATGTTAGTACAAAGACATAGGTGATAGTATACATTACTTGTCTTATAAATAACACCAGGTTTAACGATCTCTACGTCTATTATGCCTAGTTACGTTATATGGAAATGTAGCTAGTAATACTTTTTTTGTCTAAAGAGGTTGCATCACACATGTAGGCTCGGCGTCGGATCGCCATGGCTCATTTTGTCGCCCGAGGCGATACCACCGATGCCGTTACGAGGCTGATAAGTATTATATATACTTATTTAAGTATAGACAATATAACTAGATAGTAACAAAACTGCGCGTGACGTAATAAAGTAATATAGGACGTTACTGAATGAGTTTGATAGAAATATTATACAATCCCTGGCTATGTCCTAAAAGTGCATCCAAAAGCACCGGAGGACGGGCAGCAGTGTCCTCTCGGTTAACAGTGGCGAGCATACTGCGATCCCCTAGCCGTCTTCCATGCGTGTGTACTATGGCAGACCCTCCCTATATATTAAGGGGGAGGCCTTCATCCAGCAGTGTACGTCTTCTGGCTGATGCCTGAGTGAGTGAATAATATCACTACTATTGTGGTGTGTGTGTGCTATATCATTAGGCACCAGAAGTAGAAGTGCATTGAAGGAAGAGTGGCAGCCTAAGACGCCAATGACGGCAAAGAGCGTATCTCAAGGGGCCTCCCTCCTCAGCCAATATTGGACCTTATAGTTCATCCTGGGGCCGCATTCAGCCGTTGACGCTGCGCGACCAGAAACAGTATAGAGGGGCGATAAAATTTACAGTCGCACAGTATCGGTGGCTGAACCACGCTGAACCTAACATTTATGATTTTTAGAGTTCACAGTACGGCCCCCGATTACTGCGTGAAGTCACCGACGAAAATATAAGTAAATCTGTGGACGAATTACTTTGGCAAGAGTGCATAATTAAGAAGAGGAGAAGAAGACGAAGACAGAAAGGATAATGAACGGCTCGAACTGAGGCTTTGAACCCTGTAAAAATAATAATAATTAAGGAAAAGTTCGTGATTAGGCCATGAAATAACTAAAGATATTTACTAACGCCATTACTTAACTGAGTAACCGTAATTACAGTAATCGTTTTTTTCGACACGCAGGTCGCAAAAATAGAATTTTAAATAATGCCTATCCAGCAACGAGCTGATATGTGTGCCACGACCTTACGCACGATATAAGCACTCATTTAGGTATAAGTACATAAGAATACAGCTACTTTTTATTTATCTCTTTATTTTGTACTTTCTACAACATTATTTTACAGTTTTAAGCCATCTTATTCTTTGTATAAATGGAGATTCCATTTATGCGCCGTGAATAATATGTTTTTTAAATATACATTTATGTACATATATCTTTATTCGTAGATAATTATGTCCACGTGTTGTTATAGTTAGCTTTGCATAATAATAGTTTATGTAGGTAGGTACTTTTCGTTTTTTGTTTTTATCATATTCGTAAGTACTATACTTATTTTTAAAAAAAAATGGGTGAAAAATAATGAATAAATGAAATAAACTATCCAACAACAAAAAATAAATCTACAAAGTTAAATTCTCACACATCCTGTACCAACACATAAAAATTCCAACAAATACGCGATTAAAAAGATTTTTTTGAATTGCTGCCGTTTTGTCCAAGCCGATGGTCCGCTTTCACACAATTCCGCTCTTTGGGGTCACTTTTTGGAGATTATTCGCCCATTGTGCACAAGAGTCGAAAAAGCGGAACAAAGGGCTAAGGCCTGTTGACTGACCGACGACGACGTATGCCGGAGTGTGCGTTACTTTTTGTGCAACGGATATTGTACAGCCTCCAACTTACCTATAGACTTGAAAGAGGGAGGCACCAACGAAATTCCTGAACAAAACTGATAGCCTTACGTGAAAAATATTAGTTTACCCACTTGCCCAACTCTACTAGTATGTTGGTAGCGATGTAACGGGCGGATTAAGGTAAGTATGTCTAAATTGAAAAGTATCGATTACGTATTTTGATCGAGTGATTCGAGTGCTAGAAAATCGGATGCCACTGGAGATACAGATCTTCTAATCAAGATATCTGCATTGACGGCACGTGAAATTGGCTTGCATTTTACAAAAGATTAAAAACGCAATTGTGTAAACCATGGCTTAACTAAATATTTATTGTTATGTAACGTAAGATGTTTTTTGCAGACGCGTGGCTATTACGCAGATGAGCAGATGTTTTGTCTAATGAAGTTGTTATGAAGTTCGCTTACGTATTTTGCTATTTACATGGTCATTATTCTTATATACGTTATTATTTTTACTGGTCCATTTTGTCACACAGTATTAAAACAAGGAGGAAGTGGTCACGTTTTTCAGCGTTACAAATTTTTTATAAGTATCTTGAATTAGAAAAAAATTGCAACGCTGAAAAACGGGACCACTTCCTCCTTGTTTTTCAGCGTTACAATTTTTTAATAAGTTTCTTGAATTTTTGGATCTGGGGAGGATTGATTGTATCAAATTGCAATCGTCCTTCCCAGATCCTGGGACTCATATTTTTATTCTATTTGTGTTTTCTTTGGCGACTTTAATTATAGTCTTATTTCTTAAGCGATTAAAAAAAAGTAAGTATCTTGAATTTTGGCTTCATAGTTTTGTGTTGCCTCCAAACCTTTGTAGAAAGGTTCCAAGCCAACTGGATGACTTCGGTTGAGCATTAATAAAACGATTTGAACTGGACTAAATATATGTCTGAAGCTGTTGACTATTAGTTTTTTTTTTTTATTACAATGTATTGAAATAACCTGGATATTTATAACCTGGGACCTGGGTATGTCCTTAAACTGCAACCAGACCCACCGGAGGACGGGCAGCAGCGTCCTTTTGGTTAACTGTGGTGAGCATTCTGCGATCCCCAAGCCGCCTGCCAAGCGTGGGGATTATGGCAACACCCCTCTATTGAGAGGCCTTCCTCCAGCAGTGGACGTCTTATGGCTGACGACGATTTAAATAAATGTTGTGTTTTTGTTGAAAGCTTTACTAACTGAACTATATGCTTAAATTTGTTTTGATTAGAAGTTTCATAATATGTGTGACCAACATATTTTTTATACAGCAGTTCCGAATAATGAGTTGATAAATAAATGATTAGCTTTATTATCATTTTTACACGAAAGAAAAAAAAAGGTTTAAGAGAGAGAATGCAAAATAAAACCGGACATTTTTATATCTTTGCCGTACTTACCTTGGCAAAAAAGAGTAGAAATCAATAGCATATCTATCGCAAATACCTAGATCAAAATACTAGCAGCCGTGTAGTAAGTTGGAGTAAGAAGATTGGACGAATTCGTGATTGCCACAGAAAAGCGAAGGCCCTACTCTTTTACGCACAGTATTGTCGTGAAGGTAAAAGTTTCCGGTTCAAGACTTTTTGCCTAGCTGTACATTCGATTGATATATATATAAATATATTTATACAATCAAGTGCCGAGACAAGAAAAATGTTCGCCTGGTGGTAAACAGATAAACATATTTATTAATAATTATTATATTACAAGTCAATATTAATAAAAGTCATTCCTATATTTATTAATTCATTCATAGTCATAAAAATTCACTAATTTTCTACGATAAAAATAAACAATTCATCTACTAATATAAATAAGTACCTACAATTTTCCGCTCATAAAAACTCGTCAAGTGAATAAAAAGTCCTTTGAACGAGCCAGTTCGTTACTTTTATTTTAAATACATTATCGCTGGTAGAACTAGTGATATCCGTAGGCAACCAGTTATATATTTATGGCCCTATCACGTGAGTCAATTTCTCCGAGCGGACGAGCCTCGTGCGTAGCGTGGCGAGACAGTTCACGTAGCGGAGGTTGAGCATGCGTGGCGGTCCCCTCGCTTCTCAAACTAATCCAGGTTCATCCTCACATAGACAGCTACCTGCATTATTACAAGCGAGGGTAGTGTCGGTATTCCGAGCGACTTAAAGAATGGTTTTGCTGATGTTCGGCGCGATACCTTCACTATTGCCCTTATCGCTCGTTTCTGCATCCGGAAGGCGCGCAGCCTGTCTTCTGCGTGCCCCCACAGTTCGGTCTTGTACTGCAGAACCGAGGGCACGGTCGCGAAATAACAAGTTCGCACCACATCAGCAGAAACCACTTAAGACATACGGCTCAAGGCGTAACAGGCACTACCCAGCTTAGCGCACAGCTTGTCTATGTGTGATGCCCAAGTCAGACCCCGGTCAATTTCGAAGCCGAGAAACGCAGTTGTGTCGACCTGGATTATCGGTTCTTCATTTATTTGTGTTAAATTATATACTTTAAATACATGGAAGACTCCATAATCCTAAATAATATGAATTAAATCAATCTCTAAAACAACCGTACTATAACATTTATTTTCCCAAAAGTCACCAAACATCCGTTGCCTAGATACATCATTCATAGATTAAACATAGACACACAATAGAACCTCATCATCCCCCCTCAATTCTAATCTTTTAGAAAAATAAGAATTGAAAAATATTGTATTCATTAAAACAAACTTAAGCTATTAAAACATAAAATAAAAACTTCTAACAAGCAAACTAACACAATAAAGTAAAGAAAATAATTAATCTATTCCCCACAGTTAAAAAAAATATTATGTGATACAAAACAATATTATATCTATGTTATAGTTATTTAAATTATCAATTAAATAAAATCAATTAAAAATTAAATAAATAAATAAATCAATCAATTAATTATCAATTAAAGCCGAGTTTTTGCATGAAATAATTATGTTTTAGTTTTCCTAAAGCCTTAGTCAAAATATCCGCCACATTTTCATTTGTGTTCACATATTTAACAATCATTTCCTTTTTATTTACTAAATCTTTAACAAAATGATATTTTATATCAATGTGCTTTGACCTCTTGCTATTTTCATTAGATTCCATCAATTTGATGGCACTTTGGTTATCAACGCGTAAAATTGATTCTGATGGACATGTAAAGTCCTGTAATAAGCCTCTCAAATAAACTAGCTCTGCAGAAGCAAGAGCAGCAGCTATATATTCAGCTTCGGCAGTTGATAAGGCGACAACATTTTGTTTCTTACAGAACCAGGACAATAAATTATATCCGTAGTAGACTAAAGCTCCACTTACACTTTTCCTATCAATTTTATCTCCAGCCCAGTCCGCATCAGTATAGCCAACTAACACACAATTGTTACCATCACGTTTATATATTAGAGATTTTGACTTCGTTTGTTTTAAATAACGTAATACACGCTTAGCAGCTTTCCATAGCGATATAGTAGGTTTGTCCAAATACCTACTTAAAAAAGATACTGCAAAACAAATATCCGGTCTGCTAGAAGTAGCTAAATATAAAAGACAACCTATAAGTTCACGATAAGGTACATCTAAAGCAATCGGTTCACTGTCATTTGTTGTGAAATTTACTTCCATAGGTGTTTCGGCCCCTTTGCAATCCGTCATATTATATTTAGCAAGCAGCCTATCTATTGACGATTCCTGACTAATTGAAATTTGTTCTGTCGTCCTCACAATCTCTAGTCCTAGATATGTACTAATCTCCCCAAGATCCTTCACATTAAATTCGCTTTTTAAATGTTCATATATTTGATTCAGATTTTGACCACTTTTTGACATTAAAATTATATCGTCAACATAAACTAGTAGAAATACGCCTTCCAAACTATACAAACAAAAATCATGTTTTGATTGAATAAATCCTATACCGACCAAAAACGAATGAAGTCTTTCATTCCAGCACTTTGGGGCTTGTTTTAATCCATATAGAGATCTTTTTAGCTTCAGTACAAAACCTTTATCAATTTTTACACCTTGAGGTGGTTTTATGTACACATCTTCTTTAAGCAATCCGTTTAAAAAAGCCGTTGGCACATCTAATTGTTTCATATACATCTCATTTTGTACTGCTTGACTCAGCATCATACGTATTGTAGGCATACGAGCAACAGGTGAATAAACATTAAACAGTGTTTCTTCTTGAAATCCCTTTGCCACCAATCTAGCCTTTTTAGTTCCATCTTTCTTTGTAGTAAATATCCATTTTGTATCTATAGCTTTTTTGTCGTTTGGTAATACTGTCTTTTCCCATGTTCCCAAACATTTCAAGGAATCTAGTTCTTTATTAATTGCTTGTTGCCACTTTTGACCTCTTTCAACTGCTTCTTTATAAGAAACTGGATCACCTGTACACAAACAATAAGCTACATGTGTTTCATAGTCTTCTAACCGTTTCGGAGGCCTAACTATTCTTCCACTTCTCGTTCTTATTTCGTTTTCATTTATAATATCGCTTCTTTCAATTAAAACTTCATTAGTACAATCTTCAAATACTTCTTCTGGTTCCATTACATCATCTTCAATATGCGTATTATCGACTATAACCTCATCTCTAATACCTTCATTGTTATTTCCCGTTTCAGCATTTGGATCACTATTTAGATTCGTTTCTGAAATTCGAACTCTTAGCACATCATTTTCGTTTATCATTTGATTGCTTTCATTATAAACAATATCACCTTCATCAAATCTTACATCTCGTGACACAATTATTTTATTTTCCGTAGGAGCCCATAAATTATATCCTGTCCTTGCATATCCTACCATTCTGCACTCGCGAGCTCTTTCTGAAAACTTATCTGGTTTTGGTAAAATACAAGCCCACGCTTTTGCACCAAATGCACGTAGTTTGCTTAAATCTCTTCTCCCGTAGAGCACCTCACATGGGGTTTTAAAGTCGATGGCTTTAGATGTACACCGATTTAACTGATAAGCTGCACATTTTGTAGCTTCACCCCACAAACTCTTTGGTAGTTTAGTTTCGATAAGCATAACCCTTGCCTTATTGTACAAACTTCTATTCATTCGTTCTGCAACGCCATTACTTGCTGGCGAATACGGTAAACTATATTCTAAAGATATGCCTTTCATACCACAAAACTGCCTTAATTGATTGCAAGTATATTCACCTGCATTATCACATCTAATCCGTTTCACTGTTTTTTCGAATTCATTCTCATATCGTTGAATATATTTAATTATATTTTCAGCAGCTTCTGCTTTACGCTTTAACAAGAAGACTACACAGAAGTGAGAATAATCATCAATTATTGTTTGAAAATAAATTTCACCCAGTATGGTTGGAATATTGGACGGACCTGCTATATCACTATGTATAAGTTCCAAAACTTGGCGCGACCTCGGTTGTTCTAACGGTTTAAATGGTAACCTGGTTGCCTTACCTTTCATACATTCATTACAGATTTTATTATAAGCAGGTAACTGTAGTCTTTGCAATGTTTTTGTACTAGTATGGCCTAAACGTCTGTGCCATAACATGCCATCATCAGCTGAATATAACGCTGCGTCTCCATTAACTGCTACAATTTTTCCCTGTAAAATATACAATTTTCCATTGTTATACGCCCATATAGTAGAACCTTCAAAAAATGTAATCTTTGCATATCCTCTTTTAAATACAATTTCATTGGGGTTTTCAAGTAGCTTTCTCACAGAAAGTAAATTATAGGCTAAATTTGATACAATGAGTCCTTGAATAGTTATCCTAGTATTTCCAAATTTAACTGGTAACTTTCCGCTATGGTAAGCAATTACCTTGTCGCCATTAGCTGTTTTTATTGTTATAGGTTGTTCTAATTTCGTAATGTTTGTCATATATTGCACATAACCATCAGTTATAAAATTTTGTGAAGCACCCGAGTCTACCACAAAAGAAATTGAAGAATTATCGATAAAGGCCTTACAGTTTAAATTGAATTCTTCATCTATCATACAACCCATTTCTTTTATTGCTTCTTCTTCGCCTATAATTGCATCATCCCTTGAAGTAGTTGCTCTGTAAATTCCACCTTGACCGCGGCTCTGCCATCTGCCTCGACCACATCTGTGAAATTCTCTGCCTCGTACGGGAATTCCTCGCTGGGGATTATAATCCTGCCTATTAGTGAAATTTTTGCGACAATGTATGGATTTGTGCCCTTTCTCATTGCAAACCCAGCATTCTATATTGAACGCATTTTCATGTTTTTGTGAAACTAAGACGTCCAATCTTATTTCTGCATCAAGTAATATCCTTTTTGTTTTCTCTAAAGTTAAGTCTTCGTTCATAGTTTCTAAAGCCGTTGTAACATTGTTATACTTTTCTGGTAAAGCTAGTAATAGATGGACTACTTTATCAGACTCATCCATTTTTGATATATTTTCATTATCATTTATCAGCTTATCAAATTTACAGAAAAAATCTTGTAATTTTTCGTTACTGTCACATTTCAAATCAGTCAACTTCTTTTTCAAATTATATTTATTCATAACACTTTTCCTCGTGAATGTATTTTCTAGAGCGACTAACATTTTCATCGCACTTTTGCATTCCTTAACAACGCTCAAAAATGTGTCTCCTAAGCATTGTACAATTATCGAACGAGCTTCCGCATCTCGCCTTTTGTTTTCGTCTTTTACTTCAACAGTCTTCAGTACGTCATTCAGACCCCTGGCCTCTATTACCAACTCCACCCTATATCTCCAGTTATGAAAATTACTTCCATCTTCCAACTTAGGAATCAGTTCTTGAACCTCAATATGAGCCATTTTGCCAATAATATTATATATTTTTATCAATGATCTTATATGCCATTTTTATTGTGAGCTAATCCAAAACAAAACCGAAAAAATTAAGGAATATGGGGCGGCCCATAACCTGTTAAATTATATACTTTAAATACATGGAAGACTCCATAATCCTAAATAATATGAATTAAATCAATCTCTAAAACAACCGTACTATAACATTTATTTTCCCAAAAGTCACCAAACATCCGTTGCCTAGATACATCATTCATAGATTAAACATAGACACAAAATAGAACCTCATCAATTTGCACTCGGAGCCTATCCAGCTGGCTGCCCGATATGGAGAATTGGATATAGTGCGTTTTTTAAGGTTCAACACAAGGCCGTTCATTGTGAACCATTACGTCAACTCACTCGCGGTGTCATTCAGACGTTTTTGTAACTCGCCTGACGTTTCCGCTGTAACGATCGCGGCGACATCGTTCGCGTACATGAAAATTTCACCGGATGCGATAGAACTGGGCAAATCATTAAGTAGCAATGAGAAAAGAATGGACACCGATGATCCTTGGGCTACACCCATCGAAGTAGTTAGTGGGTTCGACCTCGTCTCACCGGCATCACCGACGACCACCTGGGAGCGATTTTGCAGCAGGTCGGTCAATAATGCAAGAGAGGGCCCGCATATACCGTAGTGGACGAGGTAAGCGCCACGGCTGCCTCTAACAGTAGCAGTGCGAGAATTGAGAACTTGCGAACACAATGCTGCGCTCACGCACTGCGCTCGTCACCCTGAGATACTAGATGTTAAATCTCTTCATACCCAGTAATTTATCTGGTAATATTTCCCTTCAAACCGGAACACAGTAATGCTTGCACACTACTGCTTGGCGGTTGAATAACTGGCAAAGGTGTGGTACTTTCCCAGGCGGACACTGCGGTAGAGTCCTACCACTACAAAAAAATATTATACAATATGCTGGTTCTTAGGTAAGATAATAATTATATCGTATTTATAAATACAAAATACTTATTCAATAAAAAGTCCTTAAAAAATCCCCTATCTCCTAAAGCTATATAAAGCGACACTCATGATATGCAGTAAACATTAACAAAAAGCGTTTTGTCTAAAGACACTCATCCAATAATCACGTTTTACACGCTTCTTCGCAAAAAACTCCCCAAGCTTTTTTAAACCGCGCCCTATCTCGAATTGCCCCCCAATTTAGTTGAAAGTGACTTTTTGTTGCCCCAAATGAGGTATTGTTGACGGAAGTATGAGTAGAGGTGTTAAAACATGAGCTTTTTATGATTTTGGTTAGTAAATACTTCGTGGGCGACCGCAATGTGATGAATAGGTATGCAATGAGCTTACTACTAAATAATATTAATACATTTTTGAATCTATATTATTTTCGGATCTTTTTAATTGAAGGTTGGGCTTTTCTCCTACTTGGCATACTTAATAATCGTTTATTTATTTATTTCAGGCAGATTACAACAATTACAATTTACAATTTCTTACAATTTACAATTTCTTACAATATACAATTTCTTACAATTTACAATTTATTTTTATAAAACATTCAACTAAAATTAATTACGTAAAAAAAAAAAAAAAAAACCATTTTAATTAGCTGAGTAATCGCGTAACTAAAAACAAAGTAAAAAAAAACCGTACAAAATACACAATTTCGTTTTCATTTCGTCGTTCATTTTTCATTTCGTATAGATTTTTTTTTCTTCTTTTTTTTTTGTGGTCTCCGCACTAGGATATCCTGTATTGCGGAGACCAGAAGCATTACAAATGATTTCTTACATAGGTACATAGTGACGGACAATAATGTTAGGGAATATATTTTAAGGTAAGTTGAGTAAGTAAGTAGTAATACTTAGTGTAGGACGTCTTGAGACTCAAGGGGGAAGCATGAGTGTTAAGTTAAAAGTTAGCTCTAACGCTGAACTTTTGTGAGGCACTCTCACAATGCACAATGATTGTGGCACTGGAGGGAAAATGTCATCCTTCCGTACTGCGGGGACAAAAAAGTAAGCTAAATAACACGATCGAGGATATAAGAGAATAATATGAATCGGAGAAGCCATAATAATGCCGTGTGATTAAAAAACCTCGAGATTCGTTAAATGGACTACCTACCAGAACAGAGGACACAGTTTTAAGGATGGAAGGACAAATTGAGAGCCGGTCCATATTGAAGACATTGCTATGGATAGAAAGTAATAGAAAGAGTAGCAGAAAGCCTTTTTAAATATCTGTTATAGACATTAATATAGGCATCGTGACAAACAAACGGATATGGCAATACTATATACTGGTTGTTCATTTGAACGACGATGGACATATTCTAGGAGTACCTACTCATCATTATGTGTACAACTTTTACTATAGGATCACCTCTGAAACCGTGAAAAAAAAATTATATTCCACAGGAAAATGTCATTCTCTCTCGACGAAATGTATGAAACAGCTGGTTTTTTTCGCGATTTCATACTCGGTCCCATTGTAATAGTAGTTCATAATGATGGGTACTGTTATATCCTAGAATATGTCCGTCCTTCAAATGATCACCCCGTTTAAATGTTCCTAGTTTCATTACAGTTGTATTATTTACCTTTTACATTACCTTGATTTACACCTAACATATAATGTATACTTATACATAGACCTATTAAATAATAATAAGTAAATGAAACTTTTAAACTTTCGCGATTTGAACACATAATTATGTTTATAACCGGGACTTAATCGCGCACAAATATTTTTTTATTTTTATTTACCTCGACGTTTCGACCATGTTCCAATGGCCGTGGTCACGAGCTGACACAGCTGAGTCAGCTCGTGACCACGCGCTGTGGTCACGATTTGTGCGCGATTAAGTCCCGGTTATAAACATAATTAATAATAAGTACTTATAAACTTAACTTTAATAATAAATACATATATATATATATATATATATAAATACGTATATGTTTATAACTGTTCAACATTAATAAAACTAATGTTATCATTTAAGTTACCTAAATTACTATTATCTTATACCTTGCCAGCTGAGGCTTATTATGAACATTCTGCTTAAATCGTATCCAGATCCTCACGATACAGGCTTAGCCTAGTGTGTGGATCATTAGAAATACCATTATGATTAATATAAAGAAACTCTGCATAAACTTGTACCTATAACTATAATCTAGAAATGACACGCAGCAATACTGTTGTTGCTGTTATTTTAATAAGTTTATGCTGTAATAAAGATATTTTCATTTTCATTTTTCATTTTCATTATGTTGTGAAATAAGCTCCCATTCATAAACTGAAGAAGAACTGCAATGAAAAACTGAGATAGTTTAAAGCAATAGGCTAGATGACTGGTTATTTTTATTGTCCTATTAAAATGTGGCCCATAAATATAGCTGATTAATGAAAAGAAAATTAAAATCTGATCAAAAATAAGCAACTTATAAGCATTTTAATATCATGCTAGACAGAGAGGCGAAACAGCAAATCGTGACGTCGCTTGTCAGTACGCCATATAAATTCTATTCTGACAAGTAAGGCGTGACGTCATTTTTTGTTTTGTGGGAAAGGGACAGAGTGTCTCTAACAAAAACTTTAAGCGCTCATATATCAGAACATTATTAACCGATTTAAATTATATTTTCAATTACCATACTATATTTACTTAAATTCTTCATCAAAGCTATTGGTTTCAACGATTTAAACATCAGTCATCTAGCCTATTCTTAATTTTCTACCGAACACAAAAAAGTTCCCTACGGCCTTACGTCATCAATTAACCTATCACGCTACACGACCGCAAAACCTGTCTCTAAAACCACCAATTATACGCTTTTTGCGTAAAAAGTACAAAAAACAGGGCGCTACGTGTACAGGGGAGATTTAAAAAGCTATAAATAAATTATTTGGGTTTTTTGGGCCGCGCGTGCGTGTTTTACGCCTAAGGGCAAATGTCAAGCGCTTCCGGTATTGTGTGCAACCCTCTTTAGAAGGTACTTAGTGTAAGCTGAGCTATAAGAAGGGAGACATTTCTTTATTTATCGTAGATGTAGTCATTCGATTTTTTTAAAGTTTTTAGGGGATTAAGGATTGTTTTTAGTAGGTAACGACTAAAAACAATCCTTAGTTTTTTTATGAAATGGATTGACGGGACAAGCAACACGTGCGCCTAGCATCACGCCTGCCCATCAGTAGCAGTACTAGAATTGTGAACTTGCGAACTAAATCCTGCGCTCGTCACCCTGAGATATTAGACGTCAAATATCTTCAAGCCCAGTAATTATTATGGCATCATTGCTCTTTAAACTGAAACACAGTAATGTTTGCACACTACTGCTTGGCGATTGAATAACTGCCAAAGGTACTTTCCGAGGCAGACTAAGCAATAGAGACCTACTAAGAAAAAGAAAAAGGTCCTAAAAGAAAATATAATCTAGTTCATAAAGCATTTTTGTTGTTTTTAGTATTTCTTGGCGATGGATACTAGTCCTTCAGCCGTATAAAATAAATAAAAATAATGAATAAAAAGCCACTATTTTTATGCAAAAACACAATTTTTGATAAATAATACAATGCGACATGATTTTTTCGCGTTCTCGCCAAAACTCCATAAAGCATTTTTCTGCAAAGGAGTTGCCATGATGCCGATCTGCCAAAATGGCAGATCGACCTCGGCTCGAATGGCCTTTGATTTCCTACCGAATCTCGTGTATCCTAGGATACACGAGGTAATTTCGATTGTCCTTTTGCTTCTAGAAGCAAAGGACAAATCTGTAAAGCCGATCAAACGACATCGCGAATTTAGGCCACAAGGGAGTAAGCATTAGGTAGGTATTTACTCGTAATCCGTTACATGAGTAAAAGTTAAGTAAGATAAACAAAACAAGATGTGCTTCTAATGACTTATTTGAGTTCCCACATAAAACGGCACTATCTATTCTTTGTATTCCTCTATCTCTAGGATAGGTAAACACTGCTTTAGTAGTCGGTTGTAGTATATGTGGTACAAACATTAGATTATGTATTTATTAGGGACAAAGAAACTGTACCTATCGAATACCTAATCATTTATGTACTTAAAGCTGCTAAAGTATACCAATTGATCACGCGGTCCAATTAAGACACCTTAGGTCTTATGTTATGTATATTTGATTTCGAATCTCGATACAACCTCTGTCGAGTTTAAATTATCGACAGAGATATCGGCACTATATAATAAATAGGTAGGTTATTAATTAAAAATATAAAAAATACAAATACAAATAGATTTATTTGACACAAACAAGTAGGTACAAAATTAGATTTGAACCCAGTGGCTTTAAACTAGTATTTACAGTATTTCAGAGCCATTGGCCTCTCCTATATTAGGACACAGTAAAATTAATGCCTCTATACAATTTATATAAAAAATATAAATGATAAAAATGTTTTAGATTTATATAGAACAGAAATATATAATATATATATAATTACATTTATTTTAACCAACTTCAAAAAAGGAGGTTCTCAATTCGACTGTGTTTTTTTTGTATGTATGTTACGTGATTACTCATCCAATTATGAATTGATTTTGATAATTTTTTTTTGTTTGGTAGGTAATATCTTCTGAGGTAGTCCCATATACATTTTATCGAAATCGGTCCAGTAGTTTGGTTTTTAAATCAAAATTACTAGAAAATATGAGTCATCCAGGTATTCGAAGTTGAAGTCGGTTGTATTTAAAAAAAAGCGTATTTAACTAACCATCATTTAAAAAAACAAAACAAAGCTAATCAGAGGTAGTTCAAGACATATTTTCTTAATTTTAGAAATCGTTCGGAAACATGAAAGTAGTCCCAAGCCGTTATTCCGATGTTCACAACAAAAAACTTAACTTAAAATTAATACTTTTGTCTATCAATCACGCTAAAAGGATTTCGCCAGCAAAAACGCGTCCTTTGATCTCAAACATTAGTACTGACGGTCCAACCCTTTTTTACTCACGTTGGTCTATTTTACCGTTACCTCTAGTCGTATTTAGAACACTGCCTTTTGTTATTTTTCTAAGCTTTTTACGACGGGCGAGCGACGTCGGGTGCCGGTCTTTGTTACCATCAGTAAAGTAATATATTTGCATATTCAAACAGGAAGATTTGCATTTCATACCCATTTTCCTATTGACGGGTTAAACATTTTTATTTCGTTCACGTTGTTGGCGACAATGAGTTAAAATAATAAAATGCAAATCAATAGAAAACAGTTTCTTTTTGTTTCGGAATGAGTTCGGAGATTTGTTTAGGTGTTCCGTTTCTTTGATAAAAAAATGTTTGTTCTAGTTTATTGGTTATCTTAATTTCTCTCTGTATTCTTAAAAGAACTGTTTAGGAATTACAAATTTGAATTAGTAGGTACCTACGTCCAGCGACAATGATAAGATGAATGGACGGGAATTAAGCTCACGGATTTTGAAGACTATATGTTGAGCGCTGGCACTCCACTCGCTTCAGTCAAACTCTGCCTTTGCGACATGCGAGCCGTACGATACGACAATAAAAACTTCTAATACATGAAACATGACATCCTTACATTATTTACATTCTTTACATCTTACATTAAATGTGTTTGATTATTTTGTTATAAGTATCTAACTAACTAATAACTAACTAAATATTTCTATTCTAATTTTTAATTGCATCATAATTATATTGTCGAATAACTGTTAATTAATTTAGGGTTAATATTTTATTTTATCTAATAAGTTTGCTGTTGTCTATCTAGCATGAGGTTTATACCTATAAATTGAAGCGGCACTTATCATGTGAATTGTGTGCTTATCTAAGTTGATGAATTTGTATTGGAGGTTGCTTTGTTGGTGTAACATTTAAATAAATAAATAAATGTACATGTGTTCTCTTTTTGTCATGCAGTAATATGCATATACTTTTAGCTAGGTATGCTTGATTGTGTTGTCTTGTTAATTTTGATCGATTTGCAAGCGCTGGGCCCGTCCATTCCATTATCACCGTCGCTGTCTACGTCATAATTTTTAAACTTCACATCCACCTGAACATTTGGCACCTGATGTACAAATAAACGTAAATTGTTATGTAATAATGAAAACCCTATTATATACCTACCTATTATTTTTTGGTAAAAAAAACCTAACAGTATCGTATGTTAGCTTAAAAGGATTATAATTGGACAGACATTTTTGCGATCCACTCCACTGTGCACTGACAAAGACAAGCTATTATGACAATCGTTTTTTTTTCAAGCAAGATGGATCGCTATGAAAGATATTTTTGTAATATGGCAATCACTGGAATAACATTCAAAAATGGAATGTGCATGTGGCTGTAAAGGGACAGTATCTGCAGGTACTCCCGTTTTTGCATTTCCTTTCCTTGCTTTTTACAATAAAAACTTTCTTTTAAATAAATAATCCCGACATCGCTTGACAGGGATTCAACTTAAAATAATAATTGCCTATCGTTGTGTTACTTTGCCAAAATGAAAAAAAGATACATTCTTTTTTGGCACACCAAGTTTATTAAAGCAGTATGAATTCTGTATTAAATAGTATAACATAAATGTATTACACGTAATATTATATAAGAAATATTAGTAAATATATGTATTACACTATAATACTTAAATTATAATACATTTCTATATTAATATTTAATTTTGCGTGTGTACCTACACGCATTTCTATTTAAAGTCGTGTAAATACTAACGGCCTTACTTAAAAACGCCGCTCAAACTTAGTCACTACTTAAACTTCTCTGTCTTGTTCTTGCACGTGACACTTCACGTCAGAGAGAAGTAGACAGAGCATCTCAGAGCAGTGATTAAGTTTGAGCGGCGTTTTTAAGTAACGCCGTAAGATTATAAATTAGCTTCGATTAATTATGTTATGATTGAACATAATGAGAATAAAGTTAAAAATACATAGACATTTTTTTTTTTTTTTACTATACATATAGATATATAGATAGATAAATACTTTAAAGATAGATTAAAATATATATAGATACTATAAATACTCTAAACGGTCTCTTATATCGATTAATGAAATTTTTAATATTAGTTTAGTTTTAATTAGATATAGTTTAACTGTTTTTGATTTATATTTCGTTATAAGTACTATTACGTTTTTTAACCGACTTCAAAAATGAGGAGGTTCTATTTTCGACTGTATGTAGATATGTTTTTTTTAAACGTAAGTTTACCGATTTCTCCGTCAATTGAGGACCGATTTTGAAAATATTTTTTGTATTTGAAATTGTATGAAAGGGTGGTCCTCGGTGGTATTCCGAGGTGGTCTCATATTAATTTGAAGTCGGTTGTTTTTTTTTTTTAATTGACTTGTTGTAGTACAAGCTTAAAAGTACAACGCTAACCTCATACTATTATGTAGATACGCTAATGAAATACGATGGAGCCTATTTACAATTCAGCACACAGCCTAGATTTTCAAAAAGTAGTAAATGTACATCTATCGAATTCGAGTGAAGGTTTAGGTAAAAGTAAGGGTGGAGTAACAAAGAGGGTGAGAGGCCATTAATTCGGGCAGCCTCATCTGAATTTCCAATCAGTACATTTATTAAAGCTCCCGTCGGACTGCGAGGGTGAAATAGCACCTACATACATCACAACGCAGATAAATAAAAGAACAGACCCAAAGAATAACTGATTTTTCAGAACACAAAGAAAAAATACGGCTTATAACCAACCAACCCAGTTTATCTGAGCACCTAAGTACAGTACATAGGTTGCTAAATTATTCCCAAAAAAACACCAATATACCACCGCCACTACCACAAGATAATCAAGGAATTACTTATACAGGATGTTATTGAATTCATGGGCAATATCGTCGGGGTTGAATTTTTTGTGTGGGACAGCTGTTTTCTTTTTTCGTTTTCAGTGTTAGTTTCATAGTACAAGTTGTCCATTAGGATGAGTTTCATGACCCCCACAGATATTGTTCATGAATTCAATAACACACACTCACACACACACACACAACGCGCGAACTCACGTGCGTTGTTTTTACGCTCATAACAAAAGCCACCAGACACTTTCGAAAAACCCTAAAACATGTCCAATTTGATTAAGTAATTTTTCGAATAAAAGAGAATGAAACACTATGGAATAATTATTTGGTTAATCTTGTAAAATCTGTCAACAAACAAAACGCAGTTATCACGATCAATGTTTTGGTTTAGCTTTTTTTGAGTGGAACGGAACGTAATTCTTTAATCTTCAGCCCTGATTCTGTGGTGGTCGGGTGTCGATTGCATGAGAGATAGGAAGATACGAACTTTATGAAGGCAGGTAGAGGAAGCGATATTTTTGTGAAATTGTTGATCCAGCATTATATACCTATAAATACGTATAGGTATAAGGTACTAGAAGACAATTAACCAAATTTTTCTGTTTCTTCGCAAATAGTATATTAAAAATATCACTTTATTTTATTGTAACGTTCATTCATAAAGTTCATAAGCTATACCTACTACGCTACTTACTACAGTATTGTTTTTTTAAATATATATATATATTGGGGAATTGCTCGGGATGATTCAAAGTGGTGAATCTTGGGAGCGGGCCGAATTTCTTCCGTACGCGGACGAAGTCGCGGGCGACCTCTAGTAAGTAATATAGTTTAGTCATAAGGCATTTTATCGTATTTACATTTTTGTGTACTCCCGCTGAGGTAACGCCTAAATAAAAACTCTCTTTATTACAGTTCTATTTTATTATTTACGGGATAATTATTAAACGGGTCGCGGTAAATTTGATGAATAACTGAAACAGCGATAGTTTAAAACAATGTTTGACTTTATTTCCCAATACGTTATAAGCAAAATGTCAAAAAGAGCTGTTCAATTCTTGCTTAATTGTTATTTTTTATTTAAAAAGCAAATATCTCATAAAACTAACGCCTAACACGTGTCCCAATGTAATAATAGAGAGGCATGTGTCGCGATGGAAGATTAAGCAAGTGTTGCATTGACTTCCTGGAACACGCCAAAGCATCGTCGAAGCCAAAATGATGGTAAAAAAATAATCCGCCGCGCTCGACTGTTTTGGAGATTAAAAACGGCTTTTTATAAAAAAATGTGCACGGATTAAGGTGGAGAGAAAAAGTTGGATTGTAGATTGTGATGCAGATGTGACGGCTTTAACTTTTTAGATGAATGATCTATTAGTTTTATGTCTGTTATATACTAGGCCCAAAACGTATCTATATGTAATGTGTCACGTAATTCATTAGACGTAGGGTTTTGTTGCACATTTAGTTGTAACCTGCATGCACTTTTGACTGCCTTAGTACGTGCCGGTCATGTAATCCTGAAAAATATTTGAATTGATATCATGAAAACTTTTTATTACACAATGTTTACCAAAGTTTTCTTTCAAATGAGATAATTATAATATTTTATTGATATGATTATTTCGCGAAATCAGCACCCGATATTTCGGCGTAGTTGCATGCACCACGCAGCAGCAGTTCCTGCCAGCTTCGGCGCAGTTCCATGGTGCATGCGCCGGTAAAAATCCCGTTAATTGTCATAGAAACAACCGTGATAGTTTAAAACAGTGTTTTGTAATATTTAATTACGAAATCTTAAGAATGTTGAATAAATATTCTTATACTTTAATGGTGCTATTTTTCGATTAATCATCATAATCATCAACCAGAAGACGTCCACGGCTGGTCGAAGGCTTGCCCCATAGGGAGGGGTTGGGGATCGATACTCCCCACCATTAACCGAGAGGACGCTGCTGCCCGTCCTCCGGTGGTCCTGGACTGGATGCTGTTTTAGGACATTCCTACTCCTGGATAAGGTCCTGAAAGGTTTCGATATTTATATTAGTAAATTTAATAATTTGCTTCATCATTTGTAATAACTATACTGAACAAGAAAATGTTATTTAGAGGCATATACTGAACCTCTATACTAAAACCAATTTTAATTATTAAAGTTAAAAAAATATGCCACACCTGCTTACTTTTAATGAACCCATTATTTCAGAAGAGTTTGAAAGCTTATAAGTATCTATTAGTATATTTTTTATTTAACCAAATAGTTCTTAAAAGTAAAACATCTGCAATGGGTACTCGAAGTCTATTATGGTACCTACCCAGCTAACCGAAAAACTGGACAGCATGAGTGGTCATCAAACAACAGCTGGCAGTTTTACTTAGTAAAAAAAAAAAAGGAAAAAAATGAACGTATAAGGTTACGAAGCGTGCCGCCTTGTCCCGCCTCTGCACTAAAAACTGTAATTTTTTCCTTTTTTCTTTTTATTTTATACGTGGAAGGACTGTGGGTTGTACCGGTTGCCCGTATGTGGTCAGTTGGGTGAGCCATATGGTTATAATTTTGATTGATTTTTGAAACCAAAAAAACTACAGATTTATCAATACAGGAGGAAGATTACTCTGTGCCAAATACCTAATAAAGTAGGTGAAAAGTAATTGATAGGAGCAGAATCTTCTCTTGGTGCCTGACAGGGTAGTAAATAATAGCTCTGTGACAGCTTTATATTACAAACAAATAAAAAATGCGAGATATTCTATGACTAAACGGCTAAACCAATCTTGATAAAATTTGGCATGGTGGTCTGTAGTGTGCGTCATGAGGATACATTTTAGGATACGTTCCTTCGTTCCTTCGGAAAATTTGGGTGAATGGGATAATAGTGGGAAAAGCCGCGGACTGCAGCTAATTATTGATAAATCTTGGAGCACTTTGAGATCGTTAAATAGGTCGAGCTAGTAAATAGGTGCAAACGTGTAATGTTTATAGCAGATGGGTCCATTTAAATAATTTTAAACTATAAATAAAAACATTGTTTTATGGTAGAGTACCTACCTAACTACTTACAGTCTTACTTAAAAAAACTTTTCAACCGTTAATCACTGCTTAAGATGCTCTGCCATCTTCTCTCTGACGTGAAGTGTAACATGCAAGAACAAGACAGAGAAGTTTAAGCAGTGACTAAGAGAATCGAGATTATTTTAGGTAAGGCTGTTTATTACTGTTAAATAGAAGCACCTACACTTGTTTTTATTACGCATAAGAAACTTTTTTGAAGAATTTTAAATAAAATATTTTACAGTCATTAATCAATCAGAACACTGCGATTTCTTTAATGGAGAGGTGTGTGTGAAGAATCACAAATTAGCGGTCAAAAAGGCCACAATAAAGGTATGTTTATTGCAGATTTATTTTAAGGAAAAGATTTATTTGCTAAAACTCCTATTTAATTTAGCAATAAAGAATTTGGTAAAAAGTAAGAAAAAACCTAACCAAAAATAGAGTTTTATGTTTTATAAACTTTTTTAAACGTATGATCCCTGAAAAAAGATCTGATTCGTTTACGTTTTTTTCCTAGTGAAGCACTGATCTCTATTATACACTTGTATAATAGAGGCCAGTGTAGTGGAGCTACTCCAAAAACTCTATGATAATATTTCTGAATACATATAATATTATAGAATATTTTTCACCCCTCCCCCCCCAATGAACCTTGAATGAACTACCCAAATATTAATTTTCATCACTATAACTTCAAAAACAAATAACTTTCCGTACAACATTCCACGCCCTCCCCCTTAAATCATCCCTGTTAAAAAAAAAAAACATTTTCGTGATTAAAAATCCAAAAACAAAGGATTTTCATACAAACTAACCCCCCCCCCCTTAGGGGTCAAATTTCGAAAAATCCTTTCAGTACACCCCTACGCATCGAGACGTATACACCCTCCAAATTTCAAATCTGTACGACAAGCGGTTTGGGCTGTGCGTTGTCTGTCAATCAGTCAGTCAGTCAATCAGTCTGGACAGAGCCTTTTATATTTATAGATGACATAAGAGCGACGAGGACAGAAACAATAGCTGGACTTTTAAAGTAGTTATCTTTGTCACAACGTACCATGAGCGTGCATGTTCTTTGATAATGGTAATGTAGGTACCTGAGATCGTCTCCAGGTTTCAATATAAAAGCTGTACGTTATTTTTTTACTGCTCTACCATGGAGTATCGGTAAAGTATCTATTGGTCCAAAAACACAATCATATGCGAGATTCATGAATCAAAGCAGCGTATTTTATGCAGGTCCCTTCGGTTCTTTCAAAACGCAGCCTGCAAGACACCTGCGTAGGCACGAACCTGGCAAAAAAGTCGCCTATTCTACTACTATCGATTCATGGTTTAGATAAATGCTTTTTGAGAAACAGGAAATGTATGGAGCCGCTTTCATGCGTAAATTTTTCTGTACCTCAAAATAATCATATGACCAACAAGTGAATCAGTTCAGGGTCCTTTACTTTATTTTTGAAGCGTACGCAAAATTGCGCATGCGAGCGGAGCCGACTTTCAAACGATATTGAACCTTATTCCAAACAATATCGTTCGATTCGAAGGTCAACTTCGCTCGCATGCGCAACTTTTGCGTATGATTCAATAATAAGGCCCCCGGGCTTGATTTTCAGGGCTATAGGGGGGGGGGGGGGAGGGGGCTCCACAGTTTAGGTATGATCGGCCGGCGCTCCGTCCGAGAGGACAATGCAAGGCAGAAGTGAGTGGCCGCCCGCACGCTAGCCTCGTCGCACGTAACTAAGCATACGTGATAGAAAGGGAGCGGTATATCTAGGTGAATATAGCGAGCGGTATCCAGCGCTGTGCGAATTAAATTGCTATTTTATTGCCTAGTAGATACAGTCCTTATTTATTTCAATTCCTTTGCAGAGTGAACTTTCTGTATGTAGTACTATTATTTATTCTGTGCTATTGCCGGCACAAAGAAGTGCTACTATCGTAGCGTTGTAGTAGCGTTCGTAGCTAAACCTATGACGTCAGTGTCCACGTAGCAGTAGCAACTAAATTAGTAAACACCCGTTTTCTAGAATATTAGTATAATAATTGTTAAAACACTATTTTAGTTTAAAACAGTGTTTTTTTTAAACAGTGTTTTAATAATTATTATCACGGTTGTTTACAACGTAGTCACAGTAAATATCACGTGAATAATAATATAACTGTAGTAAAGTATTTGCGGATTTTACATGGAATAATTTTGCCTAGCGAAGATTTGTAATAAAGAAGGTTTGATATCTAATTTATTTTTAATAAATGCAATTAGGTTTGTTTTTATTAATTGATAACACCAAAGTTAGGCTCCGTCGCTGAATGTCCCTTTCCTAAAATGTCTAGTTACTGCACGCAAAACGTCCCTTTCTCACAAACGTCTAATCACGTCATTATACAAATTAAAACCTTTAAACGGTTCAATAATGGTAAACAAAATAATGCAAAAATAAAAAAGTTTCTATCACCAAAACAATCAATAAAACCAGATTGACTAGAAAAAAACCAGCTGGTAGTCATCTCGACCGCAATGAGCTCGACATGTGGCTCGTGTTCGAGTTGCCGCCTTCAATTTTAAATTAAATTTTGTACTATAATTTTTTTACAAATTCCACTCTACGACACACCTATTCCCTAAAGTGTATGGAGTTAAGCAGAATTCTTTTTAATCGTTTTTTTGTGTAGTATTTACTGGTGCACCGTACATATCCGCTGGATTTGGGTCAGGCGACAATTGACGCAGGCGATCACGGGTGCAACCACGAGGAGGCTAAAATATCACCAGTTACTTAAAAACGGATGTGTAAAAAGTGTGACTTCTAGGAAGTTAAAAGATTACCCTAAATAAATTGATTACGTTGATGAAAGGAACTGAGGTAATACTTACTTTTTAAATTTGTGTTGGTCTGTGTTGTTTATTTCCCCAAAATTGTCTATCTGGTAAGTAAATCCTCGAAAAAATCTAAGCTCGGATTACCACTTACTTTTATAAAAATATCAAACTAGACTTTAAAAAAAACTAAACTAGAGTAGAAAAAAGATTTTAAAGTGGTGAATTTTGGGAGCGGGCCGAATTTCTTCCGTACGCGGACGAAGTCGCTGGGGACATCTATTATAGAATAAAGTAGCCTGTATCATTCAGGGATAGTTCTCTGTTGTTGCAAGGCTCACTTAAATCAGATCAATATTTCCAAAGGTAACATCAAACAAACACAAACTTTATCGCTTTTATGATACTAGAGTAGATCACTGTCCCCAAATATGCGGAAAAACTGGAGTAGTTGACTAAGTGGGTCACAGCTTACAGCAATACGAACGACATAGCATTGTTCTCTTGGCGGCTGCTTAGTACCAAGTATGTAAGTATTAAGTACCTATAATAACTTCTATAGGTGTTATATTAGGGTCTATTTTCAATATTCCTAATCATATCGCATTAATATTATAAATGAGAAAGTCTATCAGTATGTGTGTTTGTTAGTATGTTTGTTACCTCTTCACGTCACAACGGCTGAACGGATTAAACTCGGAATGGAGATAGACTATTTTCCGGAACACTTGGTTACTTTTTATCGTCATCTTCATCGCCGTTTTTCATCATTGCGCGGGTAAAACCGCGGGGCGCACCTAGTGTTGAACGCTACCGACGCTACGGATAACATGATTTCTTTAAATTGTAATAATTTAAAGGAATCGGAACCGGAACAGTCAAATAACAGTAGAACAATTATTATGACTGTTTTAGAAACTCTTCTATCTCTATGTTTCTGTTCTAAGTGTTCTCATCTAGGAGTGAGCTAACAGCTTAGATTAAGTAGAGAGAGATAGGAGCTATATAAAAAAATATATTTGAGTAATATATGTCACATAGTACCTATATGAAGTATATATTATTCTATACTATACTTCATATACAGGGTTAGTTCTAATCAGTTAGCATCCTTTTAAGGGCATATTCTGTACATCAAAACCAACAACTTTTATTATGGGGACAACATTGAAATCGCGTAAAAATATCAGCTGTTCCATACAAAAAGATCATCGGCTTTGGACAAAATGTATGGAACAGCTGATATATATAGAGATATAGATATACATACCGGGTGTTAGTTTGAACACCGTTATTCATCTAGCTTATCATTGTACTCATCATTATGAACAACTTTTACTATGAGGCCAACCCCAAAAACACCAAAAAAAAACAGCTGTTCCATACATTTTGTCCAAGATCGATGAACCTTTTGTATGAAACAGCTGTTTTTTTCCCGTGATTTCAGGGTTGGCCCCATAGTAAAAGTTGTTCATAATGATGAGTACAATGATATCCTAGGATAACGGTGTTCAAACTAACTCCCTGTTATATGTTTTTCACGATTTCTATGTTGGCCCCATAGTAAAACTTGTTTGTTTTGATGTACAGAATATGCCCTTAAAAGGATGCTAACCGATTAGAACTAACCCTGTATACCTAAATATTAAAAAGTGAAAATACAGCAGCTCCATACATTTCGTAGAGAGTGAATGAAATTTTTCTATGAATCAGCAGTATTTTAACGATTTTAAATGTGGTCCCATAGTAAGAGTGTTTCTTTGACGAGTACTATTATATCAGTATTCAGTATCTTTATTGCACCAAGCATCTTAGTCTAGTACAGAACTAACAATACATGGACCCTGTAAGGGTGTGGCAAAATAAATCTTAACTGGCTAGGTACATGTTAGATAAACAATATTTGTGTTAAAGAGTTTGAAACGTTTTTTCGTCTAAGTAATCTTTAATACTGTAATAACAGTTGGTTATTAAGATATTTATAACTTTACTTTTAAAAACTGATTCTGTAGGCTCGTTTCTAATTTCTTTTGGTAGTTTGTTATATATTTTTATTAGCATGTATTCCGGTCCCTTTCTAACAATTTCTAGTAGCGGTTCCGGCGCCACGAGCTGGTTTATAGAATACGTGCGTCAAAACGTCGTTCAAATAGACACCCTGTAGTACGTATTTAACTAATATGTACATAGTATGATACTGAGTAATATACTATAACGTTTATGGCCTTAGATTATGTTACGTGTAACTGTTTTGAATATATTAGTCACTCCTCTAATAACTCTTTAAAAAGGCGAAGCGAAACAAAAAACCGAAGTTACGTAGTACAGACAACACTCTGCTTTCGAGGTCACACCTGGAACGAAATTTTCCATTCGTTTGCCAAAAGTAGGTTATTTTTATGGCCCTCATTGTGTAATAAAAAATACGTATGTCGATACAGTAGCTTATAGTGGCACAACTGGTTCATTGTTTCAATTTTAATTATGTATTTGCGTTTATTGTACGTATTTGTGCGTTCAATATATTGTACGTACAATTACTTACAAATATTGTTATTTATTACTTAAGTTATATTTTGATACTCATACCTACTATGTTTTACGTAAGTTAGATACCTTTTTCCCTAGCACAAAATATAAGAAGTATAATTGTGAATTTCTTCTTGTACATTATTATACCAGATATACAATGGCTGGATAAAGATCGAAGTGTACGATATAAGATGTTTGAAAATGTGGTTTTAGCTTTTTGTGCCTTGTAGCCTAGCAGCTAGGCTAGTGTAAGGCCTGATACAAAAACGTATTTAGTAAAAAACGGATGAAAATGGAACAGCAATCCACAAGTACCTATAATAGTAGTTATTGGACGTAAATAAATATTTTTTTCTATGGAATCCGTAATCATGTATTTTTCGATAGTTACTGTGCTAGAATTATCTAATATACGAATATCTAGTAGTATATACTACTTAGTTGATCAAGGTCCGTTCCATAGTTTAGTTTTACCCGACTACGTAAAAATAAGGTTTATGGTTTTAGCAGTACTTATATAACCTTTTGCACGTTTTTAATCCCAAATTTTATCTCATGTTATTAATAATTCAATCACATCTTCATAACTCATTTTTAAAAATCATTTTTTTTGTTTATCATTATTTTTGTATTATGAAAACTGAAGTGGTTTTGACACATTTTTATTTATTTATACGGGAATACTCACGTTTAATTAAATCGGATACTCCGAATATGGTTTCGATCACATCCGGTGACCTTTTTCAAAGAAAACAAAATCAAAATGCATTATTTTTGTGTTTTTTTCTTTCTCTGAAAAAAAAGTTGTATGAAGTTTATTTTAAGCTGCGTCCAATCCAGATCCCTATTTTTTTATCATTAGAGTTCAAAAACAAACAGAAATTTCAAAACTTGTGGAACTAAAGTTGTTTGTTTTGACATGCAAAACTGGATCTATGGAGCTTATTAGGTGATCAATTATCAATAACCCTGTCTAGTATATAAGTACGAACAAACATCAGTTCCCAAGTCAACTGTGTCAGAAATAGAACTTATTTTTAGACAATTCGGACTATTAAACTTCGTTCAAATTGAACATTTCCAGACGTTTCAATAGATAAGTGAGTTAACGTAACGTGTTATAAATATTCATAGTCGTTTTTAACCGTAACGGTGACATAAATAGCATTGTCTCTTAAAAAATAGCTGCTTCACAAATAACAATTAAGCGTTTAACAGAAGAATATTTTATTTTTAGACTTTATTGTAATAGCTAACCAAAGAATATCTACCTACGCACTTGGCGCTGCAGAATATAAATTGAATGTTTTTTCATGTTCCTAAAAAGCCTTTGTCTTTTATGACATTTACTCTTTTTGTTTCGGGGGCACAGTATTTTTTTGTGAGTCGATATGCCAATCAATTTCCCGTGTATTCTTTGAAAACAATGCCTGACACTTTTGTTTTCGAACCGGGGTCAAGTAGTTACAAAAAATTAAAGTCACAGATTAAGTTAAACTATTTATTTTCACGTAGCAAGACATCTGTCAAACGTCACACAAAAAATAGGTAGGTATTACAATAAACATATTTTGTGAGCAATCCTATAACGAATGTTTAAGTGATTTAATTATTATAGTTTGGAAAAGTATGAAAGATATACACAGAAAATAAATGACAAGAGTAATAATTTACTTAAATAGGTACATTACCGTTAAGGATAAATAAATTAAATAATATATTTTCTTGAATAAATACTCTCTGTAACGCTAACGTGTGCATGTACACACAATTAAATACATAGTTTGTTATATAATAATTACTGCCTAACACAGTAATTTTAATCCTATGAGCCTATGACTAATAGGTAACTTCACCGTTTCGTTTGAAATGTACAATGTTGCTAAGTGCTAAAATTACTCCAACATGCTACAGGTAACGAGAATTCTATATAGTTTTGTACTTAATCAAGAGATACAGTCTTGTTTATGCATTGGTCACATGTTTCTAATATCTATATAGATAGGAAATAGGTGTTAAGTACACTAATTACTATTGGTAGGTAACTATGATTGGATATTAGGATAGTTATATTCTTGAAATATACCGATCTGTAGTTTTTTTTAGTACATACTATTACTATACATTTTTATGTGACTAAGTAAACTAACTTACATTCTTACATATCTATCAAGTTATCACCCAACACAACCTAACAAGTATTCCATACATATAATCATGAACCTAGAAAAAAAGTTCTTTTTTTCTAGGTTCATGAAACCTAGAAAAAAAGTTCTTTTTTTCTAGGTTCATGCATATAATATTTATTTTCTTTATTTATACGCATAAAATAAATGATTAGTTATTTACAAATGTCATTAAATCTACTACTTACTACTTACTTTGTCTTCTTATTTCAACTATCGCATACCGTAAATCAAAGTCAATCCTAAATTATTAAAACTCTTTAAACATTTTTTTTTAAATTATGACACATCCATTAAGTTACAACACCGAAGTATTTAAACGTTGCATTTACTTGCATTTAAAATACAATGTTTAATGAAGTCTTTGGCCTAAACAATTTCCAAGAGCACACTTTATTAATTAAATCGTATTCTTAGTGCTTATTAATAGCATATACGCGGCTAAATATAAGCAAGCTAGCTTGACTAGGGATACAATATTACCTACGAGTTAGGTGATGAGGAACTAGGAGTGTTGCGCGCGACCGAGGTGGATAAAGAACGCTACACGGTCGGCACTTCGCTCCCCACACTTGTTACACATAAAAGGATCGTTGTATCCGTGGAAACCCATATGAATCGTGTGCATGGTAAGGTCTCCAAACGTGATATCGCAAAACTGACAGGTATATGTGTTGACGGCGGCAGAAGATGGAGCCTCCACTGATACTTCTGATTCTGACTCGGACACTTCGCTGTCACGCGTTTTGTCGTCTTCGTGTTGCAGCCTCAGAGCCGCCGGCTGCAGTTTGAACGCTCGCCCCTTTCGTCGGTTCTTCATAGCTGTGGTCGGCGTGACCGGAGCTACGCGTTCAGCGCTTGGAGGCGGTGATCCGGCTTCGCTAATTTTGGTGCTCGTCAGGTCAAGAGCGTCGGTGGACCGGACTGGTGGTGTAGCTCGGTGAGTGGTCGGAGTAGTGGGCACACTCGAAGGGGACTTAGCCGGTGGGGTTGTGGCATCGGGTTCCGAAGGATGTTCTCCGTAAGACAAGCGATTATGTAAGAGAGACGGGGGCGGCGACAACGTCTGAGTTTTCTCCATCGGAATATCGGGATGTTTAGGAGAAGCTCGTTGTTCGTAGTTATTATTCGGTGGAAATAAAAAGGAATGAGGTAAGAGCGGTGGAAGGTATGGTAGATTTACGGGGAAGTGACCCCCGAATATAGAGTGTGTGGGCGGCTGCGGCGGGTGTGGCTGACTCATCAGGTTGTTGTGTGATGGGTGCTGATCAAACATCTTGGATAGCGGTTTCTGTTTCGGACCTCGCCGAGTTCCATATACATCGATGATTGGTAATGGGTTGGGTGTTCCGTCCATGTTGAGCACCATTGCCGGACTGTGTTGATATTTGCGGAGGTGGAGCTTTAGCGAGTGGCAGTATTTGGTTGCATAGTTGCAATCTGCGCATCTGTACTGGTAAATGTTTGAGTGGGACTTGAGATGCGAGTTGAGCATTGACTTGTTAACGCATGAGTAAGAACACTGGCTGCATTGAAAAGGTTTCGAGCCCATGTGGTTTCTCATGTGGTACTCGAGATGATGCTTGTATTCCGTCACAAACGGACATTTGCGGCAGCACAACATTTTCTCGGGTTTTATGTGTTCTTTGCTATGTTCCCAGAAACTGAGTTTTGTGACGGCGACAAAGTCACACTGTTTGCATTTGAAAGTTTTGACTTTGCCGTGAGAGTTGACGGCTGGGACGCGTAAGCCCGGCTCGTCATCGAAATCTTCGTCCATGCCAGAGCCTTCTCGACCATCGTCATCAGGTTTGTTTTGTCCGACGCCATCGAATCCAGAATCATGAAAACGTTCGAACGAACGTCTGTCTGGGTCACTGTTTGGAGAAGACGGTGTTCTCGGGGGTGATTTTGGTGGAGTAGCATCAGGGCGGCGTAAGGGTGTTGACACATGTGTGGGTGGCACTAGATTCCTCGGCGAGTATGAGGATTCATAGCCAGGAGAAGGTTCACGTCCGTCGTTGATACGTGGGTCGAAACCAGGCGGAGTGAGGAGACTATAAGGCAGTCCGTTACGGAAGGCGTCTAGGTGCATGCCAAGATTGGCTTTGGCTTTGAGGGGCATGTTCTCGTAGAAAGGCGAGGGCTCACCAGAGCTTCCCACGCTGCGAGGAGAGTGCCCGTTGGAGTCCTTGCTAGAGGATGACGGCGACGCGCTGTGGAAGCCCTCGGAGTAGAACCCGCTGGTTTGTTCCTTCGAGAAGCTGGCTTCGTCCATTGGTTCCGATTTCTACAAAAAAAAGACGAGTTGAAGAGAAAATTTGTTGGTTTCATTCTAACTTATTATCATTTACAAAATTGAATACTTACAACAGTTGGGGGTTGAAGCAGGGAACCCCATGACTGAGGGTGAGCGGAGTGAGGCGCGGGCGGCATGCCGGCGGGGGAGGCACAACTCAACATACCTAAGGACAAAATAATTGAATTTTATACTTATGTACCTATTTAGAGATAAAACTTTGTTGTAATTTTCTTTCTTCGTGGTTATTTGGGGAATAATAAAAAATTGCCAGCCTACGCTCAAATCGCTTCAAATCGGGGGCTGGGCTTAATTAAGTAGATATCTACCTATTTGTGGTTTGTTTTTAACAACACGCAATCATTACGTGACATTGTGTATCTGACTATCAAAATGTGTTAAAATAACAAAATGCATAAATAAGCCTAAAGAATCACCGACTCAGCAAACGAGTTGTTATTTAAAAAAATGCGGAATTTACAAGTCACGTACAAACTATATTGATTATTGTACTTAATACCTACTGATTGATTAACTGCTCTTAATGGAAGCATTAGATAATTCAAAGGGGCCGCCTGTCGTTATGACAATTTTCCTATAAACTGCAAATTAAGGTGATTACGTATACCTCTACTTTACAAAAGACAGTTTTAGGCTATTGAGATAGAGCTTGGATTTTATTAGAAGAATTTTTAGTAAATTTTTGTTTATTAATAAATATTAAATATATGTGTAAATACACATAAATTATGTTATCATAACTATATCATAAGTGGTATAATTTTCAGCCTGTATACTTATATACTAGCGTTGTCATTTCCGTATCTGTGTGACGCTTTCTTTTAAATACCTTCTTACGCCTTCTAATAAATATAGCGGCATTGCCACGTGATATAGCAATGCTAGCATGCTGAATACGCCGCCGAAACAGTTTAAGCATCTGAATTGTCTGTAGACGTTCATCGCTCTTAAAGCAAACCAATTGTATTTTCAACCGACTTCAAAAAAGGAGGTTCTCAATTCGACTGCATTTTTTTTGTATGTATGTTACGCTTTACTCCGCCCATTATGAACTGATTTTTATGTTTTTTTTTGTTTGGTAGGTGGTCCCATATAAATTTTATCGAAATCGGTTCAGTAGTTTGGGGTTTAAATCAAAATTACTAGAAAATATGAAGATGTCATCCAGGTATTCGAAGTCGGTTGTATTTTTTTTTTAAAGCTTATTTTGTATCTGTCAATCTGGGTGTCTTCAAGTCGCGAGAATCGGTTTCTTCTAGGTAAGCGTGCTTCATATATGCATATTCACTTAGAATCACGCGAGATGACAGAAGAAAGAAAAAAAAAAATGTAGGTTAGATTAATAGTTAAGGTCGTTAAAGTATGTATTTATTGGTCCGGATAAAAATTATGTTAAGTACATTTGTACATTTCATTTATGTTTTTTTGTTGAACCAGTAGCTCGAGTACCGTTCTATGTCGCTAAATTTGACGTGTCGGTGTAAAAGTCAAAGTCAAAATTGTTTATTGCACATTATGTTGCTTATGTAACTAACATTATTAACATAATGAGCCAAATGAGGGTATGGCAGTTTAGTGTGGAGCGGTCCGATCTGTTTTTTGCGTGATTGCTTCATAAAGTTTTGTCGTTAACAAAGTCTTGTATGGAATTTTTATTAGCAAGGTTTTTAATTTATTTCCTAAACTATGTTCGTTTTCATCACTCTTTAAGTCGCCAGGTAATTTATTAAATATTTTAATAGCCATTGCATGAGGACCACTACTCTGCATTTCTAATCTTGATTATTGTATGGTTAATCTATGTTTGAACCTGGTCGGATATTTTCGAGGTTGGTCTGATACTTGTTTAAAGTATTTAGTACATTTTTGTTTTATTTATACGGGAATACTCACGTTTGATTAAATTGGATACTCCGACTATAGTTTCGATCACATCCGGTGACCTTTTTCAAAGAGTGAAAACAGAGCCCGGCGCGCGTGCAGCTGCGTCCTGGTTAGTACTATAGTCGGAGTATCCGATTTAATCAAACGTGAGTATTCCCGTATAAATAAAACAAAAATGTGTCAAAACCACGTCAGTTTTTATTCAGGGTACTTTTATACAAAATGAAAAATCTCTAGAATATATATTGATTATATCAGATTTGTTTGACGAATTTGAGAATATACCGATTTTTCTCGAATTTTACCGATTTAAATGTCAGATACTTATAACGATCGTCAAGAACGGTACGCACTGCTGTAACGTTAAATTTAAAAACTTATTTGTCAAATAAACTTTCAAAAAAAAACATAATTTTTTTCTAACTATACTTCTGTAAAAATATGCTAACCGCCATTTTCATGGGTGCGTAAACGGGAATACCCCAAAATGTTTGCTGTTTTATATTCACAATACCAGAATTATTCGAAATGCCTAAAAATGTCATGCCCAAAAAAGCACAGATAACAAGTATATAATATATATCCTTTTTATACAAATATGTCGTTTGCAAGTATTATGAGGAATTTTGTAAAATTATGTAGGTAAACTGAAACCATTTTAAGCTTAGTTCGAGGAAAATTATTATGCATTGTACTTATAATTATGCATTTAAAACAGATATTATGGTAAATGAGTTGATCCGTTACCCAGCGAACCAAATGATGATTTCATATTACATATTATCTAAATATAAACTCGTGGTACTTTGCTATCTTTTATTATTACGGTTTTTATTTGCTTACGTAGTATTTAAGTATATAATATAACAATGCAATACAAAAGAGAGAGATGAGAGAGAGAGAGAGAGAGAGAGAGAGAGTGGGGGGGGGGGGGGGGGGTGAGTGTGTGATTCTATTTTAATTTTATCACTCATCTATGTAAACTGCAAAAGCTATACGAAATTAAGTTTTTAATTTACCCCGATTTATCCATATTCGTAAATAAACTCCTATATGCTTTCTAAAAAAATATTGATTATAACGTATTCTCAGAATATGTTAAGAGCTTATCCTCCTAGCTATTTGTTGCCTACGTGGCTGCTCGTGGGTGCCGTGGCGTGCGTGGGTGTAGCGTGCGTAGATGCGATTTTGTTCTTGACACTGTACCTAGATGCATGTATATTGATGATTGAACGTGAAATGAGTGAAGGACAGCATAGCTTAGACCAGCGACAATGATAAGATGAATGGACGGGAAATAAGCGCACGGATTTTGAAGACTATATGTTGAGCGCCGGCTCTCCACTCGCTTCAGTCATACTCTGCCTTTGCGACATGCGAGCCGTACGATACGACAATACAAACTTCTAATACATGTACATGTGTTCTCTTTTTGTCATGCAGTAATTAGATTCGGTATCTCTGTTTTCCGGCAAGTGTAATATGCATACTTTTAGCTAGGTAAGCTTGATTGTGTTGACTTGTTAATTTTGACCGATTTGCAAGCGCTGGGCCCGTCCATTCCATTATCACCGTCGCTGGCTTAGACAGCTTTACCACATCTTTACCCACAAAATACAAAACTAATAAAACACATACTTTTTTAAATGTGCGTAAGGTAAGGTTCCTATAGTTTGTGTCGATAACCCTGTATGAAAATCCACTCGGTTTCAAAATCCAGGAGTCCAATAATATATCTAATATATATAATAATATTCGTAGTAATAGTGTAATAGTCCTTGTTGTCTATAAACAGATAGATTGTGACAGAGACGCAAACGGCAAAACTATAGGTTCCACTTTTAAGTCCTTGCCTAAAATCGCTGCTTAAGTTAATAAATGTCATTTAACTACGTACTATTATGTTATATATGTGATTTCACTTCAGCGTAATACAAAACTGAAGTGCACAATTTTAACTAACGTCGCTAAACTTTAGGCAGCATTTTTAAGTCGGGCCCTTATAAGGAAATTGATTAATCGTATTAGTCTGATGTTCAGACTGTTAGTAGTTTCATTCACATCCCGTTAGTTACGGGTTAACTTTTTTTTAAAAAAAGTACCTAAACGACAAGCATCGGTCATCATACACGCTATTCACTTACGTACATTTAATAACCTTGTAAGTGGTAGTAACGTACTTTAGAAAAACTGTGTATTGTATGTTTCACCGTACCATAATAACATTTTCTTAGTTGATCAAGCTTGCGACAATGACAAAAATCGATTGCATTTTATTTTTATTTTCGTAATTGGAGGTGCGCATCTATGCGTGCGTGCTTATCCATTATATGAATTGCAGTTGACACCTAAAAAGTTATAAAGGTACCTGTACAACACGCGTTAAAAAAATACAACAGGCTTCAACTTCGAATACTTACCTGGATGACATCTTAATATTTTCTAGTAATTTTGATTTAAAAACCAAACTATTGAACCGATTTCGATAAAATTTATGTAACCTCTGAAGTATTACCTACCAAACAAAAAAAAATATCAAAATCAGTTCATAATTGACGGAGTAATCGCGTAACATAGTACATTAAAAAAAACAGTCGAATTGAGAACCTCCTTCTTTGAAGTCGGTTGAATAAACTGTGGATGACGTCGTCCTAATTGTCTATGTAAGATTTAAATATTAAACATAAAAAAAAATATTGCATAAAAAAATTTGTTAACAGTAAAAGTTTGGCTCTGCCTTTTGCGTTAGTAATAACTGTGTTACAAAAGGCAGCGTCTTCCAGCGGTGAAGTACCTAGTAACTATAATTATTATCAATTGTAAAACTGTAATATAATAAGCCAAATAGGTATTCAAAGTAAAAAAAACAATAGTTTATTTTTCTTGTTTATGTCATTAAAAAAAAAATTGCCCTCACGCCTAAACAGTTTTATAAAACTATTAATATTTACTTTAGTAATACTTATGATTATTTACATAAATCTCAATAAAAATAGGTACTATGATAAACCTAATTATGGTCTGGTTGACTTCACAGACGTGGCGAATCTACCTATATGGGTTATTATAGTTAGTTACGGAACCTTAAAAAAATAAGTTTAAACGCATTAAATTGACACATACCTTCCCCGTAACAACGACGAAAGTTTTCGAAAGCACAACACTAAGTTTTCACAAAGTCCAAAAACACATTAAAGTCAATAACTAGTAAACACGAAAATATTTGAAACGTTTTTTGGGCGACAACCCTTCGCTTTAACAAACGAGAGTTGACTGACGTCCGTCCGCAACTACCTTTCACAATGAACTGAAAAAAATCTGTCAATTTTTATGCTCCGAACATCGATAAAATGTATTCTACATTTGAGGCGACGAGTTCTAGAGAGAGCGAGACACCGACAGAGATAGATATGCGTGTCCTGCTCGCACACCCACAGCCTATTTTTACCGCGGCCAATACGAAGCGAGCTACTGTGGGAGGAGATCAAGTTATTAAGTTATTGTTTATGTGATATTAATAATAAAAAATAAGCATCCCTCGGTGCTTTAGCCGTTGTTATTGTAATAAAGCAAAGGCGTTACAGTATTGGTTATTAAAAGATAATAAAAGGTTACCACAAAGGGAAATGAGATTGTTTTTGTATTTCGCAAACGATTTTCGATGAATTTATGTTATAATTATTACCATAATAGGCTCTTTAGCAATTTAGTTTTTACCTCCAAATGACAAAAGCATTTAATTATTAATGTGCCTACATAAATAGTTTGGTACCTAATTACGATATTATTTTTTACCTTATTATTATGATAAGTTTAAGATTACAAATCTCCTCTATTGCGTTAGTAAAGTACTTAGTTAATACACGTAATACTGTAATAAGAATCAGTATGTAAAATGTTCAGTTTATGTAACAAGAATCAGTATGTAAAATGTTCAGTCCCCTTTATTTTACGTGTAGGAGAAGCTAAAAAAAGAACGCGGGTAAAAAACTCCCTATATAAAGTCTAACCGTAGCCGCGAGGGGCGTCAAGCTTTTTACAAATCGCGTCAACCAATCACAATGCTGCGATTAAAAAAGGAATGCCATTTCCTTTTTATTTGACTGCCACCAGCCAAATATAAACGATTTTTAAGAAAGTTGCCAGCATTATAGAATTTATAGATAAGTGATGTGGAAAAACTTGTATGCTATTTCAATTCCTAATTTAAAAAATATTTTGTTTTGACTATATGACTATATTTTTAATAACTCACAGTTTTATTTTATGTTTTTTTATGTAGGTAGGTAGAGTACAATTATTTATTTCTATTTTGTTTCTGATGCACAATAATTTTAAAGCTCTGTTTAGATTTGTATTTTTTTGCTATTTTGAAACAAAAAAAAACTTTATTTTAAAGTCAAAGTCAAAGTCAGAGTTTTTAAGTACGGTTAAGGTATATGCTATACCTAAATGATAAAAGTAGGTAGGTATATCAAAACAAGAACCTCAGTAAATACACAATGGGTTAGGTTACTTCACATCTAACTTCCTTTCAAACAACAACTGATATGTTTTGAGGAGGAAAAATGAATTGGATACATCTATAAATTAATTAGTAGGTAAGGTACTAGTAGTTATACAGATACGAGTTTTTGCGTATTTTTTCGAAATACTTTTTAAAACATCTAATCTATTCCTTTAACTTAAATATTTTGGAACGGAGCGCGTAAGATAAATGGGATTAAACTCGGCATTTCAAAGAATACTTTTCATACAGTTTTTTTAACAAACCGTTAGAACGTCTTTTGTTTTTAGTACCGCTAATAAAACGAGGGGTTGTTTGTTTGTGCTAGTTTCGGGGATTATTTTAATCCCTATTCGTTTGTGATACTCCGAAGCGGGTGAACGTTATAAATGAAAGGAGATTACAGTCTTCGTTTAGGTTTTGAACTTCTACCTGGTCAGGAATTTTGCATTTTAAGGTTCCGTGTCAAACTGTTAAAGTAACAATACAAGTCATGGTTTTAATTTTATCTATTTATTGCCTTGGAGGATTTAGGTCTCTCATTATTGCAAATATTTAAATTACTTACCATACCTACCTAAAGAGATTTCAAGAAAATTTAGATAGAAAAAAAATATGTGACGAACTTAGATGTTTGTTCTGTGTCTGGGTGTACCTATGTATTATAACTAAGTATTTACGAAAAAAAAAAAATATTCTGTCAGTTATCTGGTTTCCATAAAAGCTTTGCTTAGTAGGTATGGGGCTAGATGGCGCTGGGTTTAAAATGTCCCCCATTTTTTTTTATAGGTAAGTATTTTTTTAAATAAGTATAGTACATTGTTTACCAAGGGAGGAAACAACTATTTTTAAGGCGAGAGTGTTTCTTTGAATCCAGAGCGTAGCGAAGGATTCTAGTGTAGAATCCTGAGCGCAGCGAGGGATTCAAAGTACTCGAGCTTAAAAATAGTGTTGATCCTGAGGTGGACACTCTGCTTTTTATCACCCTCTATGAGAAAATAAGTAAGTGCAGCTTATGAATAAGAATAGTACTACGTTTATTTCATTCTCACTACTCACTCTCACTTCTCACTTTTTATTGAGGAAGATACACTGAGTTAAAATAAAACAAAGTAAAATCCGAATTTGAGTAAACAATTGCGAACGAAGGCGGAATACATTACGCGCGATCTTGTTTTTCACAAACTTATTTTAAAAATAGCGGTGGGTCGGTATGGTATATTGCAGTACCGAAACGGGTATTGGTATTGAATGGCAATACCGTGTTCTGAAACTGTTTATTTTAATAACTAGGTATTGGCCGTTCCTTAAATAACGTAGTTTTTGAGTTTCTGCAGAGGTATTTGGTTTCAGTTGTTATTAAAAACGCTTTACAAAAATAACTGTGTTGCACAAGAAGGTACAAATACCGATTGATATTGGTAATTTTTTTGTTGATGTCTGTCTTTTTGATGATTCCGTTTAAACTTTTTATAATAATCAATTTATTTGCTCTAAATAATCTTTGCTTACTACCTACTAGTTAGTGGTTGGAGTCGCCTGTTTTTAAGTATAAAACCCTTATGAATTATAAAGATTACTGATTAAATTTGTTGGAAAGTGCACTGATTCAGTGAATAAAGTGTAATATAATCTTGTACTTTTGAATGATATTCAAATTCAAACCCTTGACTTTTTTCAAAAAACGCATTTTATGTTTCAGTAATAAGTGTTATAATAATTGTCATTTTTAGTTTTACTTTTGGCGCTCTAGTCGTCCCTCGGCCTTGGAGAGTACGATTACGTTCGGAATATTACGGATAAACTCGGGCGCATCACGTCGGCTGCGAAGCGACGATCGGTATTGTCCGTCACCCGTCGGTACTCGGCACGCGCAGGTATTGGTTCCCGCTCGTTACGATGACATTGAGACGGTTCGCGTTTTCGGCAATACCTAGTTTCTCACAACACCCAGTTATCGAAACTCCGAGTACCCGGTATTGGGTATTGCATTGATAACTGGGTATTGAAACTGTTTACGGTTTGCACCGACCACCTCTATTTAAAAAGAAACTCGCGCTTCCTTTTTCAAACAGCCTGTTACTGATTCATACAATGTCCGTGGTTGATCTCTTTGGTGATTGGAACTTTTACTAACAATATCCACATTTCAAATTGAATTCACCGCCAGGAGGGAGGAAAATTACTTTTCTTCTCTAGGGCGAACAAGGGATCATTTCTGCCCTGCTAGCGCAGAAAAAAGTTGATATTTTTGAATAGATGTGACAAAAAGATATACGAGGAGTTAAAACGTTTAAACCTAATAGAATTGTATTTTTTATTATATATTGACTAACCAATTTTGCACTCGACTCGGCTCGACACTGGTAGCTTTAAACAACAGCGACAATGATAAGATGAATGGACGGGAAATAAGCACACGGATTTTGAAGACTAAGTATATGTTGAGCGCCGGCTTTCCACTCGCTTCAGTCATACTCTGCCTTTGAAACATGCTAATCGTACGATACGACAATACAAACTTCTAATACATGTACATGTGTTCTCTTTTTGTCATGCAGTAATTAGATTCGCTATCTCTATTTTCCGGCAAATTTAATATGCATTCTTTTAGCTAGGTATGCTTAATTGTGTTGTCTTGTTAATTTTTATCGATTTGTAACCACTGGGCCCGTCCACTCCATTATCACCGTCGCTGTTAAACAATAGTTTTTTTAACAGTTTGAATGTGGGTCCAGTTAACCAATATAAATACAGAAAAAAATGATGTGCTCAAGTGGGCCTGCGGGTCCACTGGCGAGTGGGTCCAGTTGACCAAAGACTCTAAATATCAGGAGAATCATTCTAATTTACGAGATATAACAGAGTTAACGCTTACATGAACTCGTTACTATTGGATATTCTGAGCTTGAAGTTCTAATAATTCTTTCAAGAAACAGCAAAACAATCAGCTATACAACAGGGGCCTTATTTTGGAATCGTACGCAAAGTTCCGCATGCGAGCGGAGCCGACCTTCGAACGATACTGTTTGGAATAAGGTTCAATATCGTTTAAAAGTCGGCTCCTTTCGCATGCGCAACTTTGCACACGATTCAAAAATAAGGCCCCTGATCTCTTTGGTGATTGGAACTTTTACTAACAATATCCACAATCCAAATTCAAAACACTTTTCGACCCTGTTTTCGTGGAACAAAGTAGCCCTTTTTTTAAATAAATTTGATTAAAAAAATGTTAATTGTTATTCTGGTAGCTGTTAAATTATTTCAAACGATTACTTCCGCATAGTTTTCGTATTCAATAAATTAGATAAGTACAATATTATTGCTTGTGTGTCAATTTGTGTTAATTACTCATTGTTTTGAAGCAATTTAGGTAATATTTACTCAAAGACGCCGGGGCCGTATCATTAACTAAACAAATTGTTTTTCTTGTTTAACAAGTCAACTTTGGAATGTCAATAAAAAAAGGGGTTAATTTATGTTTCCATACTTCTACGTAGCGATAAGATATGTCCTGTATAGGAAACGTAACACAAATAGAATAGAGTAGATAAGTATCCGGAACGAGTTAATAGTACATGTAAAAAGTACGCTGGCGGTTAAGCTGCGCAGTAGGCAATTTATCCGTTATATAACCAGCCCATAGCAGCATAGAACAAACAACCGAGACCAGCAATTTAACATGCCATACGACCTACGGTAGCGCTCAGGTGTAAATACCACTTAACGCCAGCGACAATGATAAGATGCATGGACGGGAAATAAGCGCACGGATTTTGAAGACTATATGTTGAGCGCCGGCTCTCCACTCGCTTCAGTCATACTCCTTTGCGACATGCGAGCCGTACGATACGACAATACAAACTTCTAATACATGTACATTGTACATGTGTTCTCTTTTTGTCATGCAGTAATTGGATTCGCTATCTCTATTTTCCGGCAAATGTAATATGCATACTTTTAGTTAGGTATGCTTGATTGTGTTGTCTTGTTAATTTTGATCGATTTGCAAGCGCTGGGCCCGTCCATTCCATAATCACCATCGCTGCTTAACGCTAGCTAACCCATCCAAAGACTGCTTGGATCGTCCGCTACTTAACTTCGGTATCTCTTATTTCTCCGATATCTTTTAATTTTACCTAGGTGGTAAAAGTCAACGAGCGCTATATAAAATTGTGTAAAAATAACATACCCTGTATTCATAAAAAGAGTTTCTAATCACGCAGATGCTTGAAAATTGTAATAAGAAATGTTTTTTTTTGGAAATGAATGAATGGACTGAAGGACAAAAAAATTGCTAGTGTGATTTTTAAAAATAAAACCGTCAAGGACGAGTAATTGCAACTCGGATAATTATGGTTCCGTACCACCACAAGTACAAAGGAAATCTGCGACAGTATCTAACGAATATTCTATGAAAACAACCGGGTACCTATTACGATTTACGAGATAAACGTCGTTATAGATCAAAAACAGATGAACTAACATATTTATAGACAAACAGAGACGGATTGCTTAGTCATAGGGTACCGTTGAACACCATTTGGGTAAGTTCCTTACCCAATATAAAAATGAGTTTCAATTTACGTTCGACAAGATGTTCCAGTTTTTAATTTTTTTCTATCGTTTACGTACTTAATTTTTTGCTGTAGTTACTATGAATGTTCTAGGGTTACTTATTGATGCCAGTCCTCAGATAAGAGAAATCACGTTTCAGCCTTAGGGAGTACAATTTTTATATACGCAACACGTGCTCTACAAGAACGAACGAAAAAGCTGCGATAAAAGAGTGGCGCGGGCTAATTTTCTCTGTGGCGCCTAGTTCAGTTTTTGGAACTAAAGAACGGAAGCCAACCGAACGGAATTATCATTAAAGTTTTGGCTTGAGAAATGACGATATATCTACAAATTATCAATTTTCAGATTTTTCCCATAACCAGTGTTATATGACCTTGCTTCTTGCCAAATTTCACGATTCTATGTCAACGGGAAGTACCCTATGAATTTTGATGTACTTACGAGTTTAAAAAGCACTAAAAACACTAGAAAAATGGCTGTAATTTTTGATTGCGTTGACTTAGAAGCTTGATTTTTTTACAGCTCCAAGGGACCGTGGAGTTACGCATTTGATATCAATTTCAACTTGATGCCTCCACTCGTTTCGGAGAAAAAGGGACTTGACAGACAGACAGACGGACAACGGAGTTATCCTATGAGGGTTCCTTTTTTCCTTTAGAGGCCTAAAACTGTGGTTATTACCTAGACGGGTTTTAGTCTTGGTCGAATTTGATATATATCGTACTGTTGAGAAGGAGATATTTGCCTTTTTTAAGAACCTTTGGGATCGTCATGGTCATCTAGAAATAAAGTTTGTTTTGCGTAAAATTCATACTTACTTCGCTTTTCTTTAAACTAGATCTGTATTTCGCTGGATTTCCGTTTTGGTCTCGAAACATCAACAGCCGGAAGACGTCCACTGCTGGACGAAGGGGAGTTGTTGCCATAATCCCCACGCTTGGCAGGCGGCTTGGGGATCGCAGAATGGCTACCACCGTTAACAGAGAGGACGCTGCTGCCCGCCCTCCGGTTGTTCTGGATGCAGTTTTAGGACATACCCAGGTCCCAGGTCTCGAAACATCTGGGTAAATAATATATTTATAATAATAATAAATAAGAATCGTTTATTTCAGACAACAGGAGCTACTTAAAAAACACGGGCGCCTAAAATAGATACCTTACAGACTAACATACATATTATAAAAATAATCTTAACTAACACAATGAATAGGCTAGATGACTGGTTTTTTTTGATTATCCTATTAAAATGTGACCCATAAATATAGCTGATTAATGAAAAGAAAATGAAAATCTGATCAAAAATAAGCAACTTATAAGCGTTTTAATATCATGCTAGACAGAGAGACGAAACAGCAAATCATGACGTCACCTCTCTGTACGCCATATAAATTCTATTCTGACAAGGCGTGACGTCATGTTTTGTTTTGTGGGAAAGGGACAGAATTGTCGCTAACAAAAACTTTAAATGCTCATATAACAGAACATTATTAAATTATTTTTTCAATAAACATACTATATTTACTTAAATTCTTCATCAAAGCTATTGGTTTCAACGATATAAACAAAACATCAGTCTCCTAGCCCATTATATTATAATAATATTTTTTCTAAACGTCTTCTACACATCTATGTACGTGACACATAACAATGGTCCAATACCGACGATCAAACATACTGGTAAATATATTTGAACCGAGATACTTATGTAAACTCAAACATTTCAATCTATCCTCGCTTTCATAGCGCCACTCTAATGTTTTTTAATTACGCTATCATTAAAATGGAGTAAAATAACAATTTTGATACCAAAATAACTCAAAACTCGTTCGGTGACATTTTGAGTATACTTAATGAGTTTTTTGAATGCTTTTTTATCTAATTTGTTCAGTAACATTTTTGTGTTGAGTTGAGATGCTAAGTGCTGGTTGTAAATTATTTTTTGATAGCTATTTAATTATTTAATAATTGGGTTTGTTTTCTATAATAGTTAAGTAATTTTTTATTTGTTCCGGGTCAGATTACTTTAATGTTATCTTCAACAGCCAGAAGACGTCCACTGCTGGACGAAGGCCTCCCCCTCCCCTATATATCTCCACGCTTGGCAGCCGGCTTGGGGATCGCAGAATGCTCACCACCGTTAACTAAGAGGACGTTTTAGCCCGTCCTCCGGCGGTTCTGGATGCAGTTTTTGGACATGGTTTAATGTTATACTCTTACTTAATTATTATAATCGTGTTCTAATTCGTTTGCGTTATTATTTACGAGCCATACCTTTGCTAATGAAGTAAGAATATACAATTTTCACCCGTCCTGGCCCGTACATTGTTCTATAAATATGTATATTTATAAAACAATATACTTTGCCGAAAAGCCAGTTGTATTTTTATCCGAACGTAAAAAAAGGTACTCATTCATTGGTACGGGCTCGGGATCGAACCCATGATTCATTACTAAACAATATATCTCATCCCGAGGGGAATCTTCTTATCTTCTTGCATGTATGTCTTCTTGCATAAGGATACTTTGTTTGTCTCCATCACTATAATTATATAGTGTATCTTGTATCTGCCTTCGATCATTTAGCCAATCTTAAAGGTATCTACAAAAGTGGCCGTACTATCTTCACACTTAAAATTGTTATACGTAAAAAAAGTTTTTCTACAAGCCACACCATATATTTCCTCACCAAAGTCGCGTTCCAAAGTGTCCTAACTGATGTCCGATAACGGACCTCTCAGACCTTTCACATGGAAAATGACCATTTTCCCCTGTCCAAATATGCCGTCGTGCTCGTGGTCGTGCTCAATACGCCATGCTACGAGATGCGACGTCAGGCGATAGTTTTCTAGTCGCTGTGTTCGTATCCAAAACTAATTCATCATCAGCCAGAAGACGTTCATACGTCCACTGCTAAATGACGGCCTCCTCCTTAGTTCGGGGGTGCCATAATCTCCACGCCTGGCTTGCAGGCAGCTTGGGGATCGCTCACCACCGTTAACCCAGAGGACGCTGCTGCCCGTCCTCTGGTGGGTCTGGGCGCAGTCTTGCTGCCGTAGTGTGATCGTGCAATGACGTCACGCCTATGTAGTAATGACAATGACATAATTAAGTAGTTGTCCGCCACAAAAAGATCGCTCCCGCAGCCAATTCTGCAAGCGCCTTCGAAATCTTCGAATGCTTTTGAAAGTTTTGTGCGTGATGTCTATTCTTTCTCGTTGACTGTGGTTAAAGAAGTAGTTCTTGTAATTATAGAAAATACTTTATTATCGGTCTTTTTGATGTAGGTTCCCGACCTACATATTATAATACTCCATTTATTCCTTTACTTTAATTACGATGACTTGTGTTAGTTAATTGATTCGATGATTGATCAAAGCTCCCCGACCGCCCGGCGACACGGCAACAGTGTTATTTATTTTGTCTCACTATATTATTTAAAAAACCCGCTAAAAAAACAGTGTTCAAAGTGCAAAATAGTTGTTAATAGGAAATAGCTGTTCCATAATCACACAAAGATAATAATTAAAGTGGTAAATCTGTGTAATGATCATAAATTAAGTGTTTTAAGAAACTAAAGCAAGTCTAATCGTTTGGCTATCTTGTTCGTGGGAGTGCTGTAGCTAACGCGTAAGCGACCGGTTTTGCATGGCGCTTGCGTCCTTTTCGTTGCGACATTTCTACGCATAAGCGAGTATCGTTCGAAGCGAGTGTTGCGTTATCTACCGCCGTATACGCTACGAATAAGTTGCCGAAGTGCGCTTTGTTTACATTTATTCATTATGGCTGGTAGCGATGAATGTGCTGGATGCCTAAACAAATTAAATAATGCGATTTATTTGCTCTGTTCGCGCTGTAAGGCCAAATACCACCTCGCCTGTTTGAATCTCACACAAAAGGACTTCGACACTATGTCTGGCGAAATGAAGGCTAATTGGATATGCGTATTCTGTCATAGCATAGAACGCAGGAGGTGATAATTCAAACACCCCCGTTCGCGCCGCCCCTACTCCACAACAGGAGTATGTCACCCTCCGCCCCAAAACCAGGACTACTCCTAGTTGCTCTTGTCTATCTGCTGAAAACATTCGAGATATAATTCGCGAAGAGCTTGAGAATACATTTACAAGGCAGTTTAACCCTCAGCTGCAAGAAGTTCGCAATGCAGTGTTGTCTTTCGAAGCGTCGATGTCTTACTTCAATGCGGAAATTGAAAAAATTAAATCCGAGCATGCAGTACAGTCAGAGCAATTGCATGTAGTTAGAAAGGATAATGAAGCTTTGCGTGTGGATAATCAGTTGCTCTCGATGCGATTAGCTCATTTGGATCAACACTCACGCTCAACCAATGTCGAAATTCAGTGTGTCCCTGAGAACAAGGAGGAAAACCTGATGAATATGATTCAACAACTTGGTAAGATGATAAAACGTCCAGTGAACGAACACGACATTCACTACTGCTCCAGATTGGCTAAACTTGACAGTAAAAATCTGCGTCCACGTTCCATCTTAGTCAAATTCAGTAGCCCACGTCTGCGTGATGAGTTTCTCGCGGCAACTAGCAAGTTTAACAAAAACAACAAAGACGACAAATTGAACACTAGCCATTTAGGGATCGGCGGTAATAAAAAGTCTGCTATCTACGTCGTGGAGCATCTCACTCCTGAGAATAAGAATCTTCACGCTGCTGCCCGTAGCAAAGCGAAGGAATTAAAATACAGCTATGTGTGGGTGCGTGACGGTCGGATCTTCATGCGGAAAAATCAGGAATCAAACTATGTACATGTTAAAAATAGAGATACGTTAAATCAGTTATCATAAAAACGCTATAATTGACTTTTGTTACTAAAAGGCGTCCTAAAAAATATAAGTATTTATTATCAGAATGTAAGAGGATTAAGAACTAAAACTGTCCAATTATTTAATAACATTGTATGTTCGAAATATGATTTAGTGGTTTTTACAGAGACGTGGCTGAATAGCAGTGTTTCAGATAATGAATTGTTTGACGATCGGTACATATTGTATAGGCGCGATCGTGAAAACAGTGGATTTCACAATAAAAAAGAAGGCGGTGGCGTTCTAATTGCGGTCTCAAAACGGTTTAAATCTTATCGCTTATATGAAAATGAGTCTGACTGTGAGGATCTTTGGGTTAAATTGGAATTGCGCAACACAAAGAATAACAAATTAGAATACTTGTATATCTGTGCTGTTTACTTACCCCCTCCTACCCAATCTCACATTCTTGAGCATTTCACAAGCCATACTAACAATATATTGGAAAAACATGATGGGAAGACTATCATACTCGGTGACTTTAATCTAACTAACTTAAACTGGCTTAAAACTACTCAGCATGAACTGTCACCTGAGACGTCAAATAGTTCACTTCATAAAATGTTTATTGACTTTATGTCACTTAACGGCTTAGCTCAGTATAATTCTCACTTGAATGTAAAAAACAATTTATTAGATCTTGTACTTGGTTCCATGCCGATCTCACAGATTACCGTGTGCTCTAATCCACTAACTAAAATTGACTCATCCCATCCTCCATTGCTGTTTGGTGTGGCTGTCGAATGCTCTGAAAATTTATCACCAAATCAAGACGCCAGATTCCATTTCTATAGAGCAGATTACGAGAAAATTTTAGGCGCCCTAAATAGTGTCAAGTGGACAGAGGAATTTGCAGAGTGTATGACTGTTGACGACATGGTTAGAGTATTATATGTCAATTTGAGATCGTTGATCGCTAAGCATGTACCCAAGTATAAACCTCGTAATACAAATAAGTACCCCGTTTGGTTCTCGGCTGCATTGATTAGTAATCTGAGGTCAAAATATAAGTACAGGATGAAATACCGTAAATATGGTAACCCTCGCGACTGTCTCACTTTTGAAATGTTGAGAGACCGATGCGCCTCATTGCATAATTTAAATTACAACAATTATCTGGAAAGTTTAGAGTCTTCTTTGAAGTCTAATCCTAAACTGATATGGAGTTATGTTAAACAGAAAAGAGGCAATAGTTCCAACTATCCTGCCCAGATGTCGTCTGTGCATAAAGTTGTGGATAATGGACCGGATATTTGTGAACTTTTTGCTTCACAGTTTTCTTCAGTTTATAATACAGATATAATTTCGGTCCCAAGGGTTTCACAGGTACCTTCTGTTGCTAATACTCTAACGACATTTTCTGTAACAACAACTCAGGTTTATAGAGTGTTAAAGAGACTTGATGCTACAAAAGGAGCTGGGCCGGATGGGATTCCATCAATATTTGTTGTCAGATGTGCCAGTGCATTAGCATTGCCTCTATCATTGATAATAAATAAATCACTGCACTCTGGTATTTTCCCAGAGATTTGGAAAGAATCTCTTGTTTTACCCCTGCTTAAGAGTGGCGATCCCAGCATTGTGAAGAATTACAGGCCGATATCGCTTATTCCCGTATTTGCAAAGGTTTTTGAAATGTTGGTTTGCCCAATCCTAGCATGGCATTTAAGACATATCATATCAACAGAACAACACGGATTTATTAGGGCAAGATCCACAGCTACCAACCTGATGTCCTTTGTCGGAGACCTTGCCGAGGAAGTTGATTGTGGTCATTCATTAGACGCAATTTATACAGACTTCAGTAAGGCCTTCGATAGGGTAAATCATAAACTACTTATTCACAAGCTTTTCTTGTCCGGGATGGATGGCGCTTTTTTGAAGTGGTGTGAATCTTATTTAACAAACAGGAAATCCAGAGTTGTTGTGGGAGGTTATTCATCTGAGCCTTTTCCTACCCTTTCAGGAGTTCCTCAAGGTTCTCATCTGGGGCCTTTGTTTTTCAACTTGTTCATTAATGACATTTATAACTGCTTTGAAAATTCTAAGTTTTATATGTTTGCTGACGACCTAAAATTCTTTAGGAAGGTTGATTCAACTGATGAGGCGAAATTACTTCAATGTGACTTAGACAGGTTAGCGTTGTGGTGTCATCTAAATGGCATGAGTTTAAATATAGATAAATGTCACGTGATTCGATTTAGTAGGAAAAAAAATAAGACTCCTAGAATATACTCTATTAATGCAAAGCCTTTAGCCGAAGTGGAGTCATCATTGATAGTAAATTAAGATTCAATTTACATATTGATAATGTTGTTAAGAAAAGCTTCAGGACTTTGGGATTTGTGTTGCGTAATTGCAAAGCTTTTAAGAAACCCGCTACAAAGATCACAATTTACAGTGCCCTAGTTCGTAGCGCTTTAGAATACTGTAGTGTGGTGTGGAACCCCTACTACGATGTATATAATAAACGTTTGGAGAGCGTACAGAAACGGTTCCTCTGGCATTTGTCTTACAGCTGTAATTTAGCCAAAAAACTGCCATCGTATATCGATCGACTGCAATATTACGGTTTGAAATCACTTAATTCTCGCAGAAAACTGTTGGACGGCATGTTTCTTTTTAAGTTAATGAACAATTTAACAGACGCCCCTTATCTACTCTCTAAATTAAACATCATTGTACCTAGAAGCCAGACTAGACAGTGTAAAAAATACAAGCCTTTTGCCATTAACTCTGCCCGTTCCAATTTGGGTCATTATTCTCCTTTAAATAGGATCATAAGCTGTTACAATGTAATCCACAATGTCAAAATACTCGTAGATATAGTTGACAAGTGCAGTTTGAAAAAACAACACGAGATTGATGTTTTTTCAAGCCGCATTCATGATTTTAAATCAAGCCTTGGACTGATTCTTACTGATACATGACATCCTTACATTCTTTACATCTTGCATTAAATGTGTCTGATTATTTTGTTATAAGTATCTAACTAACTAATAACTAACTAAATATTTCTATTCTAATTTTTAATTGCATCATAATTATATTGTCGAATAACTGTTAATTAATTTAGGGTGAATATTTTATTTTATCAATAAGTTTGCTGTTGTCTATCTAGCATGAGGTTTATACCTATAATTGAAGCGGCACTTATCATGTGAATTGTGTGCTTATCTAAGTTGATGAATTTGTATTGGTGGTTGCTTTGTTGGTGTAACCTTTAAATAAATAAATAAATAAAGCTAGTATCTATAGTATTACACAACGTGTAACAAAAAGGTTCAACAATACTGAAGGGTATGTATGTACTCATCATTATGAACAACTTTTACTATGGGGCCAACACTGAAATCGCAAAAAAAATATATAGCAGATTTTTTTCGCAATTTCAGCGTTGGCCCCATAGTAAAGCTGAAAGCTGTAAAGTAAAAGTAAAGTAAAGCTGTATAAGAGCTGTAGGGCGTGGGTTCGATTCCCACCCAGGGCAAACATTTATGTGATGAACATAGATGTTTGTTCTGTGTCTGGGTGAAGTATGTATTATAAGTAAGCATTTACAAAAAAAAAGTAGGTATATAAGTATTGTATCAGCTATCTGGTTACCATAGTACAAGTTTTGCTTAGTTTGGGGCTAGATGGCGCTGTCTGAAATGTCCACCGATATTTATTTGTTTTATTTATTTATTTAAGTGAAGGACCTAGTGACTAACTGGCACGACCTTTAACAGCCTTACCTAAAATTATCTCGATTCTCTTAGTCACTGCTTAAACTTCTCTGTCCTTTTCTAGCACGTACAACTTCACGTCAGAGAGAAAATGGCATTGCATCTTAAGCAGTGACTAACGGTTGAAAAGTTTTTTTAAGTAAGGCCGTAAGTATCACGAAGTATTCTTCAGCGTTTTCATAAGCTTTTCTACCGTTTCGATTAGGCTTTATGTTTTTCGTTCTAATACTAATATAGTATAGCGCGCTACGGCGCAGCCTTTTTCAGTGTGGTCACGACTTTACTTTCGCAGAAATATGCCGGGCCGTTAGAGCCCTGAAGGAAAACGCCCTTATCGCGAGTAAAAAGTAATGCGTCCAGCTTTTATGGCAGTTTCGAGACACGCTCTTTATTACGGAGGGTTTGGACGCTCAGGAAAAGATGGGTGAACACCGAGACATGGTGTTATAAGAAAAAAGTAGGTAGGTAAGTAGAAACTATGACAAAAATACCTAATTCTAAGTACTATTATATATTATATATATTACATTTAAATAAATGTATTAATAATTAATTAAAAAATATTTTTAAATACTATAACGCACTTGTTTGCTTGGAGACGTCGCCTTATTTGATATTGCGGGTGCCGTTTCTCCCATTTTCATGAGTTCAGTCAGCGACAATGATAATGGAATGGACGGGCCCAGCGCTTGCAAATCGTTCAAAATTAACAAGTCAACACAATAAAGCATACCTAGCTATAGGTATGCATATTACATTTTTCTAAAATAGAGATAGCAAACCTAATTACTGCATGACAAAAAGAGAACACATGTATTTGTATATTGCTCTCGAATCTCGAACATTCACGAGCATTGACGAAGGATTCTCGAACTCTCTCTGTCTCGTAACAATATGATTGCCTCAAAATGGCAATTTTCTTAGCATATTTCATTGAAATTAATTGCAGTAGTGACAAATTACAGTGATTATTGTGTACTTACTTATGGAATGTGATCCCCAAACTTTTATTGTGTGTTTTGGTAGTGTTCTTACACTTGGGGAATGCACACAAAAGCATAATTTTGATTTGTTTGAATTGTTGTATCGTACGGCTCGCATGTCGCAAAGACAGAGTAAGACTGACGCGAGTGAAGAGCTGGCGCCTATAATATAGTCTTCAAAATCCGAGCGCTTATTTCCCGTCCATTCATCTTATCATTGTCGCTGAGTTCAGTGCACTACGACGACGCTACCATAATTTTGAAGCGAACGGTTTGATCAGTTAGCATAGTCAAGTATCCAGTCATAATAATTGTGGTCCATATTATTACAATAACCCATATATTTTTTTTATGGTTTGGGCTTGACCTCGTCCCTTTTGAAGTTGAACAATTATATCGTCTGGGATGCATCACGCTTACCACGTAGAAGGAATCGATGTACTCCGGATTTCAAGACATCGGGACACTAAAAGTACAATAGGGATGTCTTCAAACCAAGAACGAACAGGTTCCTCCTAGGTAAGCGTGCTCCTAGACAGTAACGCTGCTTTACATAAGGCAGCATGTGGTCAAACGCAAATCTATAACGAATATTTAAACACCGATAGAAAAAAACACAAAAAACACTACCGATAGAAAAAAAATAAAGTACCGAAAAAAACAACTGTTAAGTTACGGAAACAAAATTGTTCTATTATCATCGATGTGCGTATAAAATTAAGTACTTAGTTCATCGAAACGCACGTCTGTATAGTTACGATTGCGAGTACCTACACGCATGAGGAACATCCTCCGTCATCATCAGCCCGGAGACGTCCACTGCTGAACGAAGGCCTTCCCCTTAGACCGCCACACTGTACGACAACCTGCCATTTGCATCCACCGGTTGCCCGCGACTTTTACAATGTCGTCGGTCCACCTAGTGGGAGGCCTTCCTACGCTGCGTCTTCCGGTTCGCGGTCGCCACTCAAGAACCTTTCTTCCCCATCGGTTGTCAGTTCTTCGAGCGATTTGGCCTGCCCATTGCCATTTCAACTTGCAAACCTTGCGAGCTATGTCGGTAACTTTGGTTCTATGGTGAATATCCTCGTTACGGATTCTATCGCGCAAAGTAACTAAGAGCACAGCTCTCTCCATTGCCCGTTGCGTGACTCTGAGTTTCTCCAAAAGGCCAGCAGTGAAAAACCACTTTTCAGTACATAGAAGCCGTACATGACGCATTTCTAAGTCTCTCAGTGTACCCCTAGCTTAACACGTTCGTTCCACCCCCTCGCATAAAAAATGATTGTACCTTCAAATCTATCCCGAGGGCCGCACCCTCCGATCCTCCCTCCACTCCCCTCCTCTCCCCCGGCTTCTAGTTATATGAATGACTTGGACTTATCTCCACATCTTTTAAGTACGGATTTGTTTGTTTTATATTTGGAGAAGCTTTTTTGGGTTATTTTTCAAGATAGCATTTGAAGTTTGCAGACATGTGATTGCATTCGCTATTTTATTTTATAAACTTAGTTAATATATTGCATCTGCAAACATGTAATAAAATCCATAGACAATAACAAATACAATAAGAAATAAGAAACGAAACGAAACTTATTAGACGGCAACAAAAGTTTCATAATCAGATTAATAATATAGTTTTTTTTCCTTTTAAGACATGAGGAGACACCGTGTTACCCACGCTATAGGAATTAACCTGTGTTAGACAAGGCGTACCAATACTATACAATACCAGAGTTTAATAAAGGCGTTTTAAAGTTAAAGCTGTGTGTACGTAGGACTTCAAATAATGCGTAAGAAATAACCTTTAGTCAAAAATATGGACACGAAACATTATGGGACTAAAGTAAGTAATATAAAATAATAATAAATAGGTAATGACGAGAACCTCATGACTCACAACAGCTCACGGTGTGCGGCCTTATAGGGAAGAGCCTTGAGCAACACCTTAAGAGGCTCTTGCTAGATGGTTGGGTCAAGGGTCAGATCTAAAAGGCAGTGATCTAAAACTCTGTAGCCCTCACCACCGGCATAGTGGTCCCTACCCCGGTGCCAGCGGCACACAAGTCTAAGGTTTTTCTTATAATTATTATTTATATTTTATATTCTTAATGTAAAAAAAATTTGCTCGAAGGTTTGCAAGTTGAAGTGGCAATGGGCAGGCCACATCGCTCGAAGAACTGACAACCGATGGATGGGGAAGAAAGGTTCTCGAGTGGCGACCGCGAACCGGAAGACGCCGCAGCGTAGGAAGGCCTCCCACTAGGTGGACCGACGACATTGTAAAAGTCGAGGGCAACCGGTGGATGCAGATGGCAGGTTGTCGTACAGTGTGGCGGTCTAAGAGGGAGGCCTTCGTTCAGCAGTGGACGTCTCCGGGCTGATGATGATGAATGAAAAAAAATTAAAACTAAAAAACAAAATAAATATGTGAATAATGAAGGGCCTCATATCGAAGAGCCTCGCCCAACATCTTAAGAGGCTCTCGCTAGACGGTTGGGTCATAAGGGTAAGATCCAAAAGGCAGTTCATCCTTGACAGGACACGCATTGTCAGGAGGTTCCTCACTCTGTAGCCTCCACCACCGCCGGTACTTGCCCCCGCTGTCGGCGGCACCCTAGTTTTTAAGTTTTTTATAGACATATCGTAAAAAAGTGAATAGCACATTATGGAAATAATATGATACTTAAGTATAACATAAATATTAAATTTTAATAACATTCAAAGTATTGTCCCACAAAATCACTTAAATGAACGTGTTAAAATAAATAATCCATTGTGTTGTGAGCCCAACCAATGTACCTACATTTTTATACTTAATTACTTACTAAGAAATGGTTAAGTAAGTACTTGAACTCGCAAGTGTCACTTGAGTAAACCTATTACGATACCTGTAATTGATTATGTAGAGATGGCAGAACGAGAGAACTAAAATTTTTCCACTGTTAGCTATCAGCTTTGTTCAGGAATTACGTAAGTGGCTCTAATACTTGGCTCGAGACGTTTAGCATTGTATTTTAAAAATTATTACGCACGTTTCAACACATGTGGCTCATTTAAAAATTAGGAAACAAAATTCGTGTTTACATAAAAAATATGTGATCCTGAACCAAAAATAAAAGTTTTCCACAATACAACCATGTGTGTAAATATAATAATTTGTCTTTCGTTTGTTCATTTGTACTTCGTATTTATAGCAATGGTGTACCTAGAGACAAAAGTACTTGACGAAGTTTTCATGGATAAAATCATAAAATACTTAGTATCTGTCTTCTTCGACCAATAGCATAATTATGTTCCATGGAACTTACTGCAGTAAGACAGATATATCCGTAATATAATTTATATCCTAGAGATACAAGCTGTTGTTTTCATCCCCGCCAAATTTATAGAGTTAGATTTATACTTATCGTTATAAACAACTTTTACTATGCGGCCAACCCCGAAAGAGCGAAAAAAAATCAGCAGTTCCATACATTTTGTCCAAGGTCAATGACCTTTTTTTTCGTGGTTTCAGGGTTGACCCCATAGTAAAAGTTGTTTATAACGCTGAGTATACCTACCTCCCACATACCTACCTACCTCTATACATATGGCGAGGTAGAAAAACAACAGCTTGTCTAGCTAGGCAATGTACTGTTTCAAGCTTTGTGGTTCTAATATCAAAACTTTTCAAATACTTATGAGTAGATGTAAATTAATTATTTTCCGCCTGAAGTGTCCCACTGCTAGGTAAAGGCCTTCCTTCTCTTCTTCCCAACTATACAGACTACGGCGTTGGCTTTAGTTGGAGGCCCAGTGTTAGTCGTGTGTCCTGTCGTGAGATTTCTGGTCACGCCACCTTTGTCTGGGGCACAGACCATATAGCCTGGTCTGGGTCGACCCTGAGGTAGTTTGCAATATAATTCCTTTATTATCAAGTAATTCGTTTGTTTAGTAGTTCTTTCTCGGCATTTAAAACATATGCTTGAAATCTCACATTAGTAAAAACTTACATTAAAAAACCGACTTAATCATTGCGGTAAATATTTTAAGGCGTGCAATATGGGTGTCTTCAAATATAGAGTAAATAGGTTCCTGCTAGCGTATAACCTATATATTCAGAATAAAAAAAAGGCGTGCTCCTTCCGGTGATGGTAGTTGCGTGCGTCGTGTCGTTTAGGTAATAGTTAACTTTCGAACGACGTTTACAGTTTTAAACTAAACTAAAAATGTATTAGTGCATTAATAAAGCAATTCAAATTTGAATTTCAGGAAATAATATCAATTCCGGCATGCTAACCCGTGACGCGTCGCTCCGGTTTTTGTGTCGCCCTAAAACAGGCGGGTAACAACGGCCACGTGTCGATTTTTCGCTTTTTCGGGTGCAAAAACCAGTAGCAAAAAGCGAGAGTGGCCGTAAAAGCGTTTTCTACTAAAATGGAATAATTTATTACACATGCCAATGAAGGTTATTGTTTTGCGTATTCAACGGGGGTCTTTTTGGCACAGATTTGCCACGTTTTGCAGTTGTCCTGTCCAGTTCCATTGTTGACGGAAGGTGAGCAATTTTACAATGTGTATACTAAGGGTGTTCTGTTTGCAATAATCTGTTTTATTTTAACCTACATTTATTTTTTAGTTTTATTTATATATCATAAAAGAATAAAATTTATTTTATTCTTATAATATATAATAATAATAATATATATAATAACTTATAATAACTATAATATATATTATATTAAATAACAGCTAGCACTTAAATAACATAATAATATTTTCACTTGAAAGCTAATTATAAGTTACCACAAATAGATATAACATGCATGTGGAAAAAAACGAAATAATATGTTTTTTATAAATTACATATCTGATTATGTCTGTAAGAACATAATCAAGGAGATGTTAAGGGACTACTATCGCCGAATAATTAAATATTTCCAGTTTCCCGAAATTTACAAGATTTTTTTGTACCGGCCTTGTTATGCAAATTGTCTAGTGCCTAATTTAGTTAAGATCCGTTCAGTCGCTTGAACATAAAATTTACATTAGATGAACAATATTAATTTGTCTTTTACAAACCATTAAGTACCTACTTACTTATTTTAACTACTTTACCTCTGGCATAGTGAAGAAATAAGAAAACTATAATTCTAGCAACAAGAATTAACAATCCTAGTTAATTTAACTAGGATGTAATGAAAATTGCGAAGAGAACACTAAGCAGCTTAGTAGCTACTTACCACACACGGCAGACGTTGATTTCACTAAAGAAGAAGCACCTCTCAAAATTCTCTCACCCTGTATAGGGAATGCAAACTGACCTATGAAAGCGAGCGTCGTTTTAACTTATTTTTTGTTATTTTTCAAAATGATGTTCTCCGGGTCAGCTGCTAAAGCTATAAATTAAATAAATAAATATTGGCTTCGAACTGTTTAGCGTCTATTTTACGCTCTTGGTTCTAAGTTCATAATTGTACTTTATCTATGCCTAATGAATACACTTCAATAATAACCAAAAAGCTCCTTCAGTTTATAAGCAATTAAGCATAATAATACGGATATACCCTTTTTGTCCTATTAATAAAGAGTTTATTGTCTTGTTAGCCTAAACAAAATATAAATGAAAAAAATATATAACGCATAAATATTCAAAATGTACTAATTTAATGGGGTTTTTTTTAAATATAAATTTAACTGCACTTGTCAAACTGTAATTTGATTTGGAATACGTAAATATTGTAATTTTCCATGTTATCCCATATTTCCAAATATTCTTAAGAAGGTAGGTAAGTATTTTAAAGTAGATAATGTACTCCCTAGGACTATCATAACTTATTCTGTGTGTACATTTAGTTATCTAAGACCAATAAGTACAGTAATCAACTTGTAATGCGAAAATAGAAACTGTTACTAATATTCGTTTTAAAGACAAAAACTCTTGAAAAAATGGCAGTTAGTTAAACATGCAAAAAGCTGCGCGGGCGCACGTCTCGTCGGCACGAGATGCAGTCATGCAGCTGCCGCGCTTCCTTTTCCGAGTGCCCAAAAAAATGTAAAAAGAAAACCAAAGTATACGATAGGAAGCTGTCGCCAAAGAAATCAGTGTAAATATAATATTTTTGTATTTGGTGATGTAGATCTAAAAGAAAGAAGACAAGAAGAGTGCCACGATCTAACTTTGATACCATTGTCGATGTCTCCATATTAAACATAAGTTCACTAAGAAAACTTATTTTTTTGTAGCTAGTTATTAACTATTAGTTACGAAGGTAACTAGGTATTAGTTATTAGTTGTTTACATGTTTAAATGCCTTTTATACGATTGTCGAGGATTTATTGTCTAGACAAACCTGAAGTAAGTTTTTAGACAAAACTGACTGACTGATTGATAGATTTTAAGATTCGCTAAATAAATAAAAATAAAAATAAATGTGGATGAAGGGTACGATTATGTAAATTTGTAGTAAGGATTTATAATTTGTACAAAGGACCAACCCTTGTTTTTGGATAACTAGGTAATAATCTAACAGAGCCTCTAGCAACAAACCGTTTTTATTAGTTACTTACAAGTCACACCAAAAGAGATATAACGTACTTATATGTACATTTGCAGTTACAATCTATTTACATACGAGTAAATCCTTACAGTCGATCAAGGGAATACTTTTATTTGGCTATCTAGGTAACCTCATTGAACAAGGTACCTGGCTATAAACGTTCAATTACGTTGGATACTCTGACAATAGTTTCAATCACACCCTGTGACCTTTTCAAGGAGCGAAAGCAGAGCTTGACGATCTCGCAACCACGTCCACCACGACATCTGTTTTCATCGTAAAATACTACCTTTAGTAGTTTCAAATTGGTACAACGATGTCTCAGTTTTTTTGTCTAGAAAATAAGCATTTTAGATAAATACTCGCAAACTCATAAAAAAGGACAAGCCTATTGTTTAGCTCAAAGGTGGCAATCGCAAGCCCAGTAGCAGATTTGCGTACATTCTAGGAAGGACTTTGCACAAAACAATAGCAAAATGAAGAAAGGAAAGTGAATCCCAAAGTTTCTTTGTCAATTTATACTTTTATTTTCAACAAAATGGAAAGTTTGTATTCAAATGATTTTATTTTTGCACAAAAAACACTAACCAACTTTTTGAAGGTCGTATTTTTTTTGCAAAATAGAATTGTCCTGATCGGATTTCAAGGTTCTCTGTAATAAAAAGCGTTCATAAAAGTGATTCATTTTTCTGCAGGGGTCGTTGGTAGGTACAGGTTCATAAAAAACGTCGCAGGTTTTTCGGTAAAAAGGTCGGTCGCGGGTGCATTGGGGTCTTTTTTACCCACCCCGGTGATAGCAGGTTAGTTTTTGTAGAGATACCGATCTCTCTCACGTTTTTTAAACAGTTTTTATTCGAATAGTGTTAATTCCACTTGATTAGGGGGATGTTTACGCGTGTTCCCTTTTTATATGTATTTCGGGCTTCTATTGTTATTTGATATGATTTATAAGTCCTATTCAGTTTTGAAACTTTTTATAATCTTTCATACATACTTGATTCACTGTTTTTACGTCACAAATCTAGTTTTCGTAATTTTTAATCGATTATTTTACGGAAGCAAATACCTAGGGTTCGAATTTGATCGATTTCATTTAGAAGATTCTAAATAGGGGTCAGCAGATTGTTCGAATTTTGAACATTCAATACGAAACGCAACTACTAAAATAAATTATTTTAATGGTGACCTTTGTGCAGTTCTTTTGTTAACAGTTAGTAATTTATAATTTATGTTATCTCAATAAGCATTGTAATTGTAAGTTATTACAGCGGGTCAGTCGCCCTAAGACGCTTCAGCTATTGTTTGAGTAACGTGGGGTCAAAATGGTCGAGGGGTCACTTTATTGTGTTTTCTGAAAAATTTCACTCATGTCATTGTCGTTAAAATTGCCAATTTTGACACATGTCGTGTGAATTTTTTTGTATTGATATATCTGGGGCATTTTCGAGTTTTATATTTCTTTTATTTATAATACTGAGAGGCGAGGTGAGATGGTTACTCGCCTGATAGTAAGTTATCTTGAGATATAACATGTAACAGTTCTGTCTTTATCGCAGATATAAGTCCTTGTTTGACCACCAACTGCTTAGTAGCGATGGTGACGATGCGATCTAAAATGAAACACACTGACTTATTATTTATATATACACATGTAAAGCATTAGAATCTACATAATGTAAATAAAAAAATATAACAATACTAAGTACATATGTACCTGGTAAGGGAGTCGCATTAATATTACACATTTTTATATGTATAATATACAATATTTATATTAATACCTTAATTACACATGGTTTAGCACAGGACGAAGGTTAGTGTTGTGAGCTTGAAACATATTTGTTATCCTCTAGAAATTCATCTATACTGTAGTAACATATAATTATAAGTTTTTTTTTCATGGTTATTTTTTTCACTAGGCTCATTTTTTATGTTATTTTCGAGCAGCGACAATGATAAGATGAATGGACGGGAAATAAGCGCATGGATTTTGAAGACTAAATGTTGAGCGCCGGCTCTCCACTCGCTTCAGTCATACTCTGCCTTTGCGACATGCGAGCCGTAAGATACGACAATACAAACTTCTAATACATGTACATGTGTTCTCTTTTTGTCATGAAGTAATTAATTAGATTCGCTATCTCTATTTTCCGGCAAATGTAATATACATATAATTTTAGCTAGATATGCTCGATTGTGTTGTCTTGTTAATTTTGATCGATTTGCAAGCGCTGGGCCCGTCCATTCCATTATCACTGTCGCTCATTTAGGAGTGCATTATATATATTTTGATTAGCATATACTCTGGTCCCTTCTTGATTATTTCTAGGTTCCGGTGCTGCGAGTTGGTTTTGACTTCGGGGATTTTTTTATTGAAAGTAAATAGGCTTGGGTATTTTTTTACGAACAGAGTTGCTTCTAAGATATAGATACACGGTAAAGACAGACCTTAAAATACCTATACCTTCCAAATACCTATTTTGGTCTATTTGACGTAAAGTTAATATGTAAGACCAAAAGTGGAAAGATAGTCCTAACAATATCTACTGATGAGTGAGAATTTCTTATTTAGCGAGTAGGTATTTTGTATGTCAAATCGGTATTTATCTCAAAAAGTTTTAAAATGGTTAGTCCAATAACAATAAAATCCTATATAAATTGGAGTTTCTTACGGCCTGTGCTGCTGCGTTAACCTCCGCTCACCTTAAGAAGTGTGCGACCTTCTGACCGTTAGCAATTCATATCCCAACACAATCGAACTATTGACCCGTAACCCAAACATCTTTCCCATCCCTAAGGATTCCAATTTCAAACAATTTCCAACATAAATCAACGCTTCGAACACAATTCGATATTCGAAAATCTGTCAAAAATCGAATGCAACGGTCCGATGTTCCGTCAGACAAAAGTCCTCGATTTTATTTTCGGCAAAAATGTAACAATGTTCAATTGTTATCAAGGAAAAAGGGTAGATTTTAGTAATCTTCTTAATGGCGTGTGTGAAAAGATTATAAATTAAGTTTCTGCAACAAATAAAAATGACCCCTGGTTATTGTCAGGGTGTCAATATGTGTGACCGGGGCTTTGTGTGTGACCCCACGGCTTAGCGCCAATTTTCGACCGCTCCGGCTCACAGCTTGAACCTAACTTCGATTGAAATTTTAAACATTTTTGGTGTCATTAATACTATTCAAGAATTTTATAACAATTTAGAACTAACGAACGCAACATAATTTTTTACTCACTATTAATTATTTATTATTAAATGTTTACACAATTACACACTATGAAAATTTCAATAATTTGTTTCAGACTAGAAAAAGTTGTAAACCAAGTAATCGAATTTGAAGTTAGTTGACTTCAAAAAAGGAGCTTCTCAATTCGACTGTATGTTTTTTTTGTATGTATGTTACGCGATTACTCCGCCAATTATGAACTGATTTTGACGATTCTTTTTTTGTTTCGTAGGTAATACTTCAGAGGTGGTCTCATATAAGTTTTAACGAAATCTGTTTAGTAGTTTGGTTTTTAAATCAAAATTACTAGGAAATATAAAGATTTCATTTAATATACTCGTAGGTACTTACTTGGCTAATAAATAAAGGCTTAGGACATTTCCGATACTTATATGTGGCATTGTGGTACAAATTTCCCATACTTCTTTGTATTAACTAGGCCATAATATCATAAGCCTTTAGTAAATTAAAACACCTAAGATCTTACTAGCAACTCAACCTAAAAAGTGAGAAAGTGAAGATTACGGTTATGTAATAGGTAGGTAGGTATGTAGTAATGTGACAGAGTGGTGGACCCATGGAGAATAACTCTGTGGGTGGACCAAGCAAGGTAGGCGGAGTGTGAGCGTGGTTTTGTGAGGTGGAGCGTTGTTGGTACAGACCAATGATATTATATTATAAGGATATGCCAAATCGCGCCCTAAAATGGCCCCGTGAAAACGGCCCCAGGGACTATCTCGCCAGTCTGCGCTCCCCCTAAGCGAGACGCGCGCTATTCTTATTGCTCTCATAAAAGTGCTATCTTCTTTCGCACTCCGGCGCAACTCGTAAACACGACACGGACTCATTTTCAAACGTTGTTTTATTACGCGATAGCGCATCTTTCGTAATCTTTGGTACAGACTGTTTCAAACTAAATGGCGGCTGTGAAGTGTGCTGCAAGCGAGACTTTACGATTGTACGCACACCGCACGCCTCATTTTTGCTAGTGCGCAGCGTCATGCGCCTAACTTCACAGCCGCCATTAAGTTTGAATCAGTCTATAGCTCAGCAGTAAGCTGAGTCGAAGATGAAGAAGTCAAGCTGAGTCACCATCGCGGACTGAATCTGGATCAGATTACAACAAGACCAAGACGCATGGCATAGCAAGAGAGGCCTATAGCCAGGACTAACGAATAACGAAGCCTATAATGAACCAACGAAGTCGCACGGACGAGGCTTATAACGAAGGCTGTGGATGATGTCAAATATCTACTTAGACTTATCTTACGCACTAAAGTTTCTTCCTCCTTATGTAAGGACTAATCGGACTTTTAAAATCGGAAGGTTTTGAATTGCGATACTGATTTACGATATTGGGTCTCAATACCGGAATTTCGATATTAATATCGGAATTGAATCAAATTCGTTTTAAAGGGTGTTTGGGTGTTTTAGGTGATTTGTTATATTGACGATACTTTGAAATCAACCGGAGTCGAAACTGAATGTCTCCTTGACGAGTTGCAGTCGAGTATGGCGGTTCAACCGATTCGGTACAAGGGCCTTGGAGAGAGGCAATGTGTGATATTGCCTTGCCAGCTTTCCTCACGCTGGCATATGGGGATGCAAACCTTGTCACCTTGTCTCTTATTCTTCGCCCCGATGCGAAGGTGGCAGCGAGTATTCCGTATGTGCCCGACGTTTTTGCAGCGTAGTCAATCTTCAATTCTGGCGCTTTAGGTCCGGCAGTTCCGTATGTCCAGCGGGCTTGGGATGACGTGGTGGCTAAGTACATACATAAATAAATTTCGCACTACGAGTATGCTGCCGGGGTATATTTTGCTAGACTGCGGAATGTATCGCAGTCAGAACTCAGAATCCTGGGCAGGGTTGCAGGGTGTTCTGTGGCCAAACTTTACAGGACAATGACTCTCTGTGTGCGTATAGCTCTCCACCTGAGCTGCAAGGTGGGTGAACCTCAGATAAACCTGTGTTTTCATAGCTGATGGTCATCACGCTTTGATGTTTCGCTGTTGCACAGGTAGGTTTCTGCAACATCATGCTTTGAACAACTGCTTGGTGTGGAACGCCACTTTAGCCACTCGATCCACTCACCGGGAGCAACTGCAGAAGATGGCGCTAATAGAAAGCGGCAAAAATACGCAGCGATGGACCAAACATTTTTGTTTGCTGTTGGGGTGCTGACGCCAAAATTTTGTCCGCGACATAGGGCACCGAATTGAAGAGACAACTGGTGACTCCTGCTCCGGCTCCTGGTGGTTCCTGGTGCAAACGCTGGTCATTGCCATCTAGCGCGGAAATTCTGCTAATGTCATGGGCAACTTTGCACCGGGTAGATAGATAGATAGATAGAAACACTTTATTGTGCACACCAAAAATAACATTACAATAAAAGAAAGAACCTTAAGAACTAGTGCCATAAGTGGCGGCATTATCGCTAACAGCGATCTCTTCCAGGCAACCATGGTTGATAGTCAGGCAGGGGTGATTTATTTCACTAACATTTTACTTTGTGTTAAGTATTTAAATAATAAGACTGCTTCGTGAGCGTGATTGACTTATACGAAAATAAGCAAGTAAGACGTACGCAGTACGCTCGCAGTGAAAGTGTGAGACAGTCAATACTATTATAGCTGTCGTATCGTATCGCATGCATATCGGGCTGGGTGTGATGCTAGGCTCTAGATATAGGTAGAGCGGTCAGGCAACAGGAACACACAGTTAAGCGTGCTACCACTCTACACAAGAAACTAACATTTAATGTTTATACTTCTAGTCGACCATGCCTCGTGGCCAATTGTGACGCACTTATAACCTTTATTTAAAAACTCTAATAGAAAAAAAATTACTGATAACGATGTTAAGATATTGGATCAGTCAATACCGGAATTGTAATATCGGAGATCGCGTTCCGAGATTCCGGAATTCATGCCCTAGGGCAATAAATGGGTCCTTAGACCCATTTATTTAAGTAGGTACAACCGAAACTATAAAATGCATTCGCCACTCGTTCTAAATGGCCTAAAATCCATTGTGAAGCTTGACCCCTCGCCAGAAATAATGGCCAAAGGGCAGATAAATTAAAAATGCCAAAATATCCCATGAAATGTTTCCATTTACAACACTGCTTTATTTCGAACCAGTGGCGCCACTAAACATATTGCTAAAGTGACCAACATTATTATATCCGTAAAGTTGGATGTTATTTGACACTTTTACACTGTTACTGGATATTTTGTGAAAAAAAAACAAAAGTCTTCGATGGAAAATTCTAGTTTCCCGAATTGGCTATATATATTTACAACCTCTTTTAATAAACCCATACCAGGTTGTTCTAGAGGTATTTATTTCTTATATGCTTTTCTAGAGGTGCTTATAGGTACTTCGTTACAGGAACATAGGTAAAAAACATTAGTAACTCGACTCGACACAAAGTTTCAAATCGCGAAAGTTTGTACATTTCATTCTATCAAACAGTACTACGATTAAAGTTATGCGCCTCGGCAATTATATATCTTTGTCTATCTCGAAACACGAAAATTTCCGAAACGCATAATTTTAATGATAGTACTGTACTGTCCAGTTTCATACATTTTGCGTTAGTTCCAAAAACTGCCACGGTTAGTATAATGTAGTCTGTTGAATTATTGGGCCGCAACCGCTCTCATAAGTTTAAAAGGCGGGCAAATCCGACAGTGTCAATGATATATTTCAGATTGAGACCGTTGCATTGACTGCCAACCAGTCATTTTTCTTGCGGTGACCGTTTTCTTGGACAATGCAGACAATGGTACTGAGTTTAGTTATAGGAACAAGCTTAAAGAAATCCAATTATTTTTTCACTTCCGGAAATGCTGGGGGATTTTTCCTTTCTTTACGCAGAAGGCTGCGTACCAACTTAGGAAAGTTTTGTTCAATGAAAGAGTTTTTTTTCTAGATTTATTATATTCAGTTTCAAAGACAATGGTAACATTAGAAATTAAATAGATAAATTATTGGGCATATAGAAATTTGAGTTACAATACGACGAGCGAGGTGATGAGTGAGGTGACGCTCGTCACCTCAGGGTGACGAGTGCATTGCAGTGCGGCAAAGGATTCTGTTCGCAAGTTCGCAATTCTGACACTGCTACTGTTATGGGCAGGCGTGATACTAACCGCCAGGTGAACGGCTTGCTCGTCTCAACAATCCATGGTATAAAAAAATGTGACTGGCTCTGTACTTCTATCAATTACTTTTTGGCGACTAAGCTATCGAAGTAGCTAGGTGTACCAACTTGATGTTATATTAGTAGATGAGATAAAGCAAAGGAAACACTACAAAAAAAAACAACAAAAAACCTAACAAATAAATGATCGTTTATTCAAAATGTTAAATCTACGAGATCTTTAGTTCTTTACCGATTGCTTTGAAATTTTTATTCGAATATACGCCTACTTTAAATCACTTAAAAAAACCGATAGTAGATAGTTCTATGATAAATATATAATATGTTGACACTTACTTGGAAAAAAACACCCTAAAACGACGAGTTTTAAAAAACCTATAAAAACCATTCTCGCTTCATCCAGCCTAAAAATCATAATGCGAAAGTAACAGGTAAACACATTTTGCACGTAAGTTAGAATTAAATCTTTTGCTGCCACAAACATGTAAGATCGATGCGATTTTTTATTATTTGACCGTAATTCTACCATTGAAGCGGTTAAAACTCAAAACTGATCTTATTTCAATCAGTATAGAGCTTCATAACGCATAAGCTAGAGCAATTCGATTTCTTATTTCACGGAACTTCATAGAAGTTATTTTTTACTCACCCTTTTGTGCTTTTTAAAGGACACGACGATTAGGAATGTCCATTTTGTGCGTTTTATCGTCACAAAGTACTTCTTAGGGGTAGTAAACGACACGCTTGATGGATGTGATACCTACTTTTGCACCTGCCGTACTTTAGTACGAATTCAGAGTACCAGAGTACATAACCCAGCACTTTCCTAGTTCATATTATCACGCTAATCTCTATATATAAAAGCGAAAATCACTCACTCGACACGAAATTTCGAAAACTACTTGATTCCTGATGCTGGAATTTGGCAGGTACTTAGGTAGTTTTAAGGCAGGAAACGTCAGCTAAAAACGTATTTTGCGACAGGGACAATTAAGGAGGTAAAATGGGGGATCAAACATTCTATGAAAGTTCTTTGTTTTTGATGTTATGTTGATAAAAATGGGTGTTTGGGTAGTCCATTCAAAATAAAAAAATTATATTAATATTTTTTAGATGAAAGGTCGGAGTGGAGAGCTAAGAGCCACAGAACCACCACACAGCCACAGAGCGTCGTCGTCTAATACCCCGGGTTTTTTATTTGAAAGGTCGGAGTGGAGAGCCAAGAGCCACAGAACCACCACACAGCCACAGAACGTCGTCGTCTATTACCCCGGGTTTTTTATATGATAGGTCGGAGTGGAGAGCCAAGAGCCAAGTCTACCCTAGCACTGTGTCTTCGGCATCAGTCTCGGCCCAAGCAAGCTGTATTATATACATACAGCATATTATTTGACAAATTTGTTATGGTAGAGCTCTACTGCAGTCCGCTTGGAGAAGTACCACTCCTTTGCCAGTTACTCAATAGCCAAGCAGTAATGTGAAAGCATTGCTGTTTCGGTTTGAAGGGCAATGTTACCAGAGAAATTACTGGGCATAAATACATTTCACATGTAATATCTCAGGGTGACGAACGCAGTACAGTGCGGCGCATGATTTTGTTCGCAAGTTCACAAGTCTAGCACTACTACTATTATTGGCAGGCGAGGCGTTACCACCTAGCGAACGCCTCGCTCGACAATAAATTCCATAAATTAAAAAAATACTTGACCAGGTGAGCTGTGGTCAATCATCTAGCCAAGCCAGTCTATCATGAAAAACTTCAAAAGATCCCATTCACACGATAGAGTTATAACGAGTCGGACTGTCAAAGGGTTCTATTCACAAGTCTATTGTGTATACCCTCCCTATAGCGACCCCTTTAGCACAATCACTGCGAGTGTTGCTCGGATTAAAAAATAAATACTTAGGTACGGCTACTGTGTAGAAAGGGTAGGGTAGACACATATATTATGTACTTAATGTACCTACTCATTTTCAAGGGAGATATAGTTTTGAAGCATATAATTTTTTACCTGTATAGTCCTTCAAAAAAAGCTATATCCAAGAAGAGATTTCAAATCCAGTGCAGTCCAGGATTTTGTTCGCAAGTTAAGGGTAAGCGTGATACTTACCATCTTGCGAACGTCTTACTCGTCTAGTCTCGCATTTAAATAAAAAAAAAAAAAGTTTCTGCCACAGTATCACACAGCCCACTGAAGTGCGAAACAAGTTTATGACCGCGGTACAACTGCGGGCGTAAGCTTATTTGGCGAGTCGACTACTACTTATCGATATTGACCTGAGATCCAATACCTACTCAATTAAATTAAATTCGACATTCCAAAATCAACAGCACTGTTGACTTTCCCTACTCTCCAAAAAAAAATCGATCACCACCCTACTCGACCGTCGCAAAAAACCTTTTGGGGTGAGCATTTATTAAAGGGGAAAGGGTTGTTTCACCCCCACCCTGTCAAATGGAGCCACAGGATGTTTTATTCATGCGACGTAGACGGCCGTATCTCGATCAAATCTTTTTGTTACCGACTCTTTTATGTTTGTTCGTCTGATTGGAAGATGTTGGATTTAACAGTTAGGTACTATCGACCAGTTAGTAGCGTAGCCTTCCCTTCCCTTAAAATCAAGTTGTTCCATTGTCAAGCTATGTCTCGTTCGTTTAGGTATAAAATCATTACAAAGTACTCAGGGGAATTACTAACCTTGCTACAAAACCGCTTGATCATTGGCGCCACTGAAGAGAGAAGTGAATAGAACGGAAATGTGACGGGCTGCGCCAGCCGGCATTAAGTCTATTTAGACTTAATGCCAATTCTTTCAATATACATGTTTTTAAACTGAAAATACTAAAAAAAGACAATTTAAATAGTCGCGTAGGAAACCAAACCACATTGCATAGTAATTAGATTCATTTTAATCTGTTGCAAAATCACATTTCGAGCGTTTTACTTCAAATGCGCGACCAATGATTGGCATTTTTTAGTCGTAGTTTCTATGCAATTTTGTGTGAAAAAGGCGACAGCGGTTTTCCATAAAATTGCTTTACAACCAGTGCACGAAAATCACTGTTTAAAACATTGTTTTGACAGCCGTTCTACCTAAGAAGTAGGGTTTTCGCTTTTCTGTGATTGGCGCTATAAAAAATATATGCCGAAGAGTAACCGATCTTTGGCGACGTTATAAGTCATTTAGAACAAGATCAAAAACGTCCCTTACGAAAATATTCACAAATAAAAGAAAAAAAAGAAGGATACCTAGATATCGATTTTGAGAGTGCAAAATTTATAGTTGGTGTGCAAGTGACAACATAGAGAAATTGCAGATTTTTTTTGGTATGCGAGTCACACCTGACTTAACAAAAAACAGGGTATCATCATCATCACCTCACCTTCAAGTAGATATCGTTGAAATAGTAATACAAAACTATATACGCAGAAGCTCACAAAGCAGGTTTCATCATTACGGGAATGTTGAGACCATCCAGCTTCTTGACCACGCATATATACATAGACTAGAGGTCGCCCGTGACTTCGTCCGCGGAAGAAAGTCGGCCCGCTCCCAAAATTCACCACTTTAAATCATCCCGAGACCCCCCCCCCCCCCCCTTGAATGAACTACCCAATCACAATAACTTCAGAAACAAAGAACTTTCCATACAACATTAACCCATTAACCCCTCTAAAATCGTCCCTGTCATAAAAATATTGAAAACAGCATTTTTACTTTAAATGAAGTATCCAAATCCAAATTTTCGTGTTTTTTTTACTTTTGTACAAAAACAAAGGACTTTCATACTAACTTTGATCCCCTATTTTTACCCCCTTAGGGGTGGAATTTCCAAAAATCCTTTCTTACTGGATACCTACACTTTCCAAAGAACACACCGTCCAAATTTCATGTCTCTAGAACCAGCGGTTTAGGCTGTGCGTTGATATATCAGTCAGTGAGTCAGTCAGAACTTTGAATTTTATATATATAGAAGAAGAAGAAGATGGCTCAAAAGAACAAAACCGTTCGAGTTAGTGTACTGAAATGAATTACCAATATAAGTAATAATGTAATGTAGTGGAAGTCCTGATCCTGACCCTAAAAGATAATGCAAATGCATACCCTTGGAAATCATGAATGTCACCTTGAAAATTATCAAGGACACCTTGCAAATCATCAAGGTCACTCATCATGCTAAAGCAAAAGGATCTTCCTATTTATTGTGTAAATCATGTCTTGCTTTGAATACTTATTGTATTGTATTTTTTGTCAATTATTATGCATTATTGTTTTACATGTTAGGTAGGTACATAGAGTTGTGTAATTCATGGCCAATACACGGAACAGCCGTGATTGCAAATTAAGCAGTTTGTGAATCCTGGTCCGGGACTAATTGGTTCCGTACACCTACCACTTAAAGTACCAACTTGGTGGTAGATCTCCGTTTCAAGAGTTCGACTAGGTAGCTTGCACCGCAATACCAGATCTGTCGTGAAGCATTAGTGTTCAAATACTGTGTTCCAGTTTAAAGAATACTGAAGTTACAGGAGTCGGCAGAGACTTTCCATCAAATGCCTGATAAGCAATTGGGAAGAAATGTTCTTGAGTGGCGACCACGAAACGGAAGACGCAGCGTAGGAAGGCCTCCCACTAGGTGGACCGACGACATTATGAAAGTAGCGGCAACCCGGTGGATGCAAATGGCAGGTTGTCATACAGTGTTGCAGTCTAAGGGGGAGGCCTTCTTTCAACAGTGGACGTCTCCAGGCTGGTGATGATCAATTGCCTCAAAATAATGCAATACAAATTATTGCGTCTCTACAGCGATGCTTCTTTGTCTTTTTTTTGGTTTGGTTTTGATTTGCTTTGGTTCAAACGGTTCTGGTCACAGAAAAGCTAAAGCCCTATTCGGGCAGCCCTATTTCTAAGAAAGATCTGAAGTATTATTTTTTTCATACCGAAAAGAAATTGAATTCCTACTCGTATATGACAGCACTAGAGGTCGCCCGCGACTTCGTTCGCTTACGGAAGAAATTCGGGCCGCTCCCAAAATTCACTACTTTTTTTCACCCCCTTTGAATGAACTACCCAAATATCAACTTTAATCACTATAACTTCAAAAACAAAGAACTTTCCATACAACATTCCCTCCCCCCCTTTGAAAAAATATTGAAAACAGCATTTTTTATTTTAAATGAACTTTTCAAATCCAAATTTTCGTGACTAAAAGTCCAAAAACAAAGGACTTTCATACAAACGTTTCCCCCCTTTTCCCCCCTTAGGGGTCGAAATTCTAAAAATTGTTTCTTAGTACACCCCTACGCATCGAGACGAATACAATCTCAAGTGTGTAGGGCCAGCGGTTTAGGCTGTGTGTTGATATATCATTCAGTGAGTCAGTCAGGACTTTGAATTTTATATATATAGAGAAGATAGAAGATAAAGGAACTCTGAACTCGGTACTCATAATTTCCGGGCTAAAAAATATCTTACCAGTACGCGTTAATCCAGGGTTTCTTCAAGCTAAGTCTGTCATTTTTTGTATTAACTAACTCAACTGTTACAAATTAATTTACTGAGTTGGTTAGAAATGTGCATACTTACACACACTTAGTATAGTATTATATTATCTGTGATCACACACTTTTCCATTTATTTTTATTTTTTCACTTCTTTGCATCGCAGCGGTTATCTGACATCGGCGATTCAGGCTGCCTTACACTCAAAGTAAATAAGTTCAATTTTGAAGCAATAAGGCGTGGGTTTGATTCCTCTACCCTGGATAAACATTTATGTGATAAACATAGATAGATAAATAATGTTGTATGAATTTACAAAAAAATATAAACCAGATAGCTGATAATTAGATATACGAGTACAGCTGTACAAGAAAGAGTAGAAATTAAATAAAATGGAACTACAAGTTTTCAATACAAAATATTATTTAGTGTTGCTAAGTTATACGTAATTTTAATGAGTTTACATAGAAAGTGTTGTCCCCATTTTTTTTACTCTTTCTGGTACAGCTATAGGTATATATCAGCTTCCGTTAATACAAGCTTTGCTTAGTATGGGGTTAGATGGTGCTGTGTGAATTGTCCACCAATATTTATTATTATCTACATTTTAAAGTTTTAGAAAACAACATCTACGTAACTCCAAAATCAAATGAATTCAGTGAGACTTCCATAATGAGTAGCACAAAAACTTCCTGATCACGGGTCAAACGTAATATAGATAAATAAGTTTTTACCATTTCGAATGTCAGTATTTTGCAATACTATGTACTCATCGCTTTGAATTAATTACTATTAATTAGGTAGAGCGGCAAGATTTTTATAAATAGGTACGTGATTGTTTTTTTTAAATTAAAATTCTAGATGAACCGGTGAACCCGGTGAACGATTATTTTCCATTTTCATTATTTCATTTCAAAATGTTATTTTCATTTTTCACTGCTGGACGGCCTCCCCTTTAATAGAGGGGTGTTGCCATAATCCCCACGCTTGACAGGCGGCTTGTGGATCGCAGAATGGTCACCACCTCTAACCAAGAGGACGCTGCTGCCCGTCCTCCGGTGGGTCTGGTTGCAGTTTAAGGAGATACCCAGGTCCATTGCGAGATTACCGCAAGGCAATTGGTTTTCTTATAAAATTAAATAAATTTCTTATGAATTTATTAGGGACTAGATGACCAGCAGCTTCGCTCACGTGGACAGAATTGTTTTATGCGCGTGACATGCGTCTGGCTTGTCACACGCCTTGGCGTAGCTGTAAGTGTGACAAGCAATTAATAATAAATAAATAAATAAACAGTGTGCGAGGCAATCTGGTGAGCGATTCTCCATATAAACGTATTCCCCTATTTTCATCCTAGATAATGCCTCTAGACTTGACATTTTTTTATATATTATAGTTCTACTGTAGACATATCTCTGTCATTTTTAGTTTTTCAGCAACTAATTGCTAAAGAAAATATACTCCTCCAAAGATGACTATGACAATATTTAAAGGGTTATATTTCTTTTAGCAATTAGATGCTGAAAAAGTTTTTATTTTATTTTATTTTTTTGAATGACTGATGCTGTTGGCCTCAGATGGCTTCTACAGCGTCACCGGACTTTAAGCAAGCGCAAACGGCGCTCGGCCTAGGTTTAGGTTAAAGGCGACTAGCTCAAGGGCACCTCAGACGGTACGAACCTCGGCTTGGCCGTCGCCGGGAGTGGGGTCAGACTTGCCCTGGCACCCCAGAAGGGATATGCCCTGGGGCCCTAGTAGGTTGATCTGGTTGACTATTTGGAGATAATCTAACCGATCTTCTGACAGATCTGGGGAGTCCTCGACCTCGCCGGCGAGGTCAGTGCGTGTTTGTGTGCCTCTGGTAACCGGCGCCTATACCAAAAACGGAATACTTCCTGTTGCTAGGAGTGGTCGGATCGGGCGAGCCCAGCGCCGCCGAGGTGATGACGGCGATGGGGTCATCCGGGTCGCTGCTGAAAAAGGAAATGATAGAGACATGTCTACAGTAGACCTAGCCTTTATAAAAAAATAATTACTCTAGAGGCATTTTTTTATACAATCTAGTAACGAGACGAACAACACGTTCGCCTGGTGGTAAGCGTCACGCCTACCAGTAACAGTAGCAGTGCTAGAATTGAGAACTTGAGAATACAATCCTGCGCTCACTGCACTGCGCTCGTCACCCTGAGATATTAGGTGTTAAATCGCTTCATACCCAGTAATTTCTCTGGTATCTAGAAAAATATACGGGTTTGAAATCATCATCATCACGTTCACATCATCCTGTGATACTGGATCAATCTCATTATATAAATCTCTTTATACCCAGTAATTTTTCTGGTAACATTGTCCTTCAAACCGGAACACAGTAATGCTTGCACACTACTGCTTGGCGATTGAAAGGTGTGGTACTTCCCCAGGCGGACTCCACAGTAGAGTCCTACCACTACAAAATGTTGTATGAAAAACCGCTCACCGGATTCCCCCTTAACGATCAAAGAAAGCAAAAGTCAGAATAAGCGAGTATTTCGGCTCCTAACGACTGTTTTGCAGCGTAAACAGTAGTATCAGAAAGGCATATCAGAAGATTTATGACGCGATATGCATTCAGTTTTCCTTTCATATAGCGAGGAAACTTGCCCCTCATAATTTTAGATTTCTGCCTCGGGTTGCCATGTTGGTATATTTTTGGGGTAAAATATTAGAAAAACGGAGAAAGCTGAAATATATTGTGATTTTTCTTCCCGTAGGTACCTATACAGGGTGTTTGGTATAGGGTTAGACAAACCAAATGGGTGTGTTCGTTGACCCATTTAGAAAATACAGGTTGGGTAAATATTTTTTCTTACTCTTCTCTTTGGTCTGAATGATTTATTCAGTCCTTATTTGCTTCTAATTTTGCCTTGTACAGCCCGAGAATGTGTCAGAGACTAAATTCAAATAAAAAGAACCGATCTAAAACTGTTTTTTTAAGTTGTGGTCCTAGGTAAAATTTCGGTAAAAATATTAAAAAAAACCAAACCAATTGAAACTTTTAAACTTTCGCGATTTGAACACAAGTAAAGTTAGTAAAGTTAGTTAGTAGTAAAATTATAGGCATATCGCGGTCCCCCCCCGTGGGTACCCGCCTTGTCGGGGCGGGGGGGCTTAGTAGCCGTGGGAAGTGTCCCCACGGTGAAGCTAAGAGGTACCCGAGGTGGGGCCGCGGAAGCGGCCACCGGGGGGGCGGGCTAGGCCACTGCACGGGCCTGAGGGATGGAGACAGGCCAGAGGGGCCAAAGCTCTCCATTCCCAAGGACCACGGCAGGGGCTGGGCTCGTGGGTCCGGACCTGGTCCGGACATGAGGGCTCTCCACGTGTCCCTCTGATTAGCAGAGGGCACAGTGGAGAGTGAGGAGGGACAACCGGGTGGTGGCCTCATCAAGGGCTTTCCTTGAGGGGGCACCCACCGGGTGTGTTGTGGTGGGGCTGCGGGATGGGAACAGGCCAGAGGGGCCAGAGCTCCCCATCCCCAACGGCCGAAGTGGCAGGCGGCGGGGCCACTCACCTGACCCGCCGGATGGAGGCCAGGGCGTTCGGACGTAGGGCCGTCCGGCGCCCATCTCGCTGGCATGGCCTCCGAGGTGGATGCACGATGTGTCTGGGTGTTCGGACACATCGTCATCGGTGCGGGAGGAGCTTCGGCTCCCCGTGGTGGGCCCGAAAGGGCGGCGCCGTCGAGGTCGCGGATGAATGCGAGAGCGTACCCGTGACCTCGACAATAGGCGCAGTGTGGGAACACCACAGGGGAACACCGTTGGGTTTTTAGTCGGTAGGGGTGCCATCGAGTCTCACTCTGGCATCGAGTCCGACATAACCCTCCTGCGCCCTGGCAGGAGGGTATGCGTAAGTGCATTTCCCAACGTAAAAAAAAAAAAAACAAAACAAAAAAAAATACATATCGCGGTAGGGTTTCTGAGAAATCTGCTGATACCGTCAGTGTAGTGTGCCGTGGAAACAAACCTACGTTTTAACAAGACCAAATGAGGGTAGGACACCACAACACCCTCATTTTTCACCAAGATGACCCGCATTCTTCAGTCAGCTCGTGACCACGGCCATTGGAACATGGTCGAAACGTCGAGGTAAATAAAAATAAATTTATTTGTGCGCGATTAAGTCCCGGTTATAAATATAATTACCAAACCAATTTAAAAAAAATTGGGCGCCTGGGTTTTTTTTACCAACTTGTATTTTTTAAATGGGTCAACGAACACACCCATTCGGTTTGTCTAACCCTAGACCACACACCCGGGGTAAAATATTTATTAGTTCAATATTGTTCAATATATTGTATTGTTGTTGTGTTGTTGTTGTATTGTTATTGTTGTTGTTGTATCAAAGTTTAGTATAGTTGCTTCATAGAAAAATGACTTGACACGACAAAATGTAAGTAACAGCTGATTATTTCGCGAATTTAATATTTAATTAAAAGTTGTGCATAATGATGAGTAAAGTTACCTCCTTTCGGCTAAGTAATACCAATACGCGTAACCCTGTGTGTACTTTAGGATTGGCGTTATTGCAATAAATCATATAGATGAAAATAAATCAAAATCTTTATTGCTATATAGCTACTTGCAGCGATGGTGATAATGGAATGGACGGGCCCAGCGCTTGCAAATAGATCAAAATTAACAAGACAACACAATCAAGCGTACCTATTTGAATATTTTTGTATGAAGTGATTCCACACTTATGGTATTTCTATGTTTTTAAAGCTTAGACAGGAAGAAAAATTATGACCTAGCTAAAAGTATGCATATTACATTTGCCAGAAAATAGAGATAGCGAATCTAATTACTGCATGACAAAAAGAGAACACATGTACATGTATTAGAAGTTTGTATTGTCGTATCGTACGGCTCGCATGTTGCAAAGGCAGAGTATGACTAAAGCGAGTGGAGAGCCGGCGCTCAACATATAGTCTTCAAAAGCCGTGCGCTTATTTCCCGTCCATTCATCTTATCATTGTCGCTGTCTACATTTACATAAATAAGTGTATTCTCTATAAATAACACTTAAAAAAATGCTATTGAGTGACTAGATGAGCGAGATGTTCGCCTGGTGGTAAGCGTCACGCCTGCCCATAACAGTAGCAGTGCCAGAGTTGTGAACTTGCGAATACCATCCTGCGCCGCACTGTACTGCGCTCGTCACTCTGAGATATTAGATGTTACATCTCTTCATATCCAGTAATTTATCTGGTAACATTTCCCTTCAAACCAAAACACAGTAATGCTTGCACACTACGGCTTGGTGAATTAATAACTGGCAAAGGTGTGGTCAAAAGAGCCCTACCACTACAACACTGTATCTATTACTACACTATTTGCTGGCATAAGCCTTTATTAACTACAACAAACTACAAAGACTACTTAGCCTACTACACAACAAAAAACAAAAGGATTGTATCCAGACCGATGAAAGTCTAGAGACAATCCAAATGCTCATAACACACTACCAGTCGGCAGCGTACCCAGCACGCTGGATGGCAATGCTTATGCGTTGGGCCAAATAAACGCCAGCATTTTGATCACGCGTCGCGTCGACCAGGCGCTAGAATATGTTTTTGAAAAGATGATGAGCTCCTGGTCCCCACGGACCCAATGTCTCAACACCAAACGGCTCAAATATGTAACCTCTGCCGAGGTTAGCATATTTGCGCCGCTTGTGCTGCTCCGCGGAATTTGCCGCCACACCAGCCCTACTCTGTGTCTCAGGAAGATGTGACGGTGCCAAGGTATCCTATTTGCTTGGAAAGTTCTAAAGTCATTATCATCACCTTATTGCCCTTATCCTACTAGGTGGAATCGGCATGTTTCCTTTCTCCACTCCACTCATCATCGTCATCTCTGCGTTCACTATTCCTTACACGCATATCATCATTTTCTAATACCGTTCATAATGTAAAACGGTCAAAAAGTCAATAACAAACGGCCAAATAAACGGTCAAAAAGTCTCAGCTTTCCAAAACCAATGGCGGCTTTCCCTCGTTTTTCCGCGGCAGAGTGGGAGGGGGAGGGTGGTGGGGGATAAAATCCATACTTATAATATTTGCAGCCTCCACTCTACACACACAAGCGCACCGCGATTTACCACTCCTTGGAGAGTTTCGGAATATACAGGCTGGTTCATTATTGGGAAGAATAATGAAAAGTGCCAAGTGAACATTAGCAGCAGTAGTGTGCAAGTATTACTGTATTTCGGTCTGAATTGCAATGTTACCATAGAAATTACTGGACATGAACAGATTTGACATCTAATATCTCAGGTCCAGGGTGACGGGCGCAACGCAGCCTTGGATTGCGGCGCAGGAATTTGTTCGCAAGTTCACAATTCTAGAACTGCTACTATTATGGGCAGGCGTGCTTACCTGCCACCAGGCGAACGTTTCGCTCGTCTCGTAGTCCATTGTATAAAATAATAATAATTAAAAACGAATGGCAGCAGGTAGGTAGTGGAGGATTGTAAACGCCCAAGAGAGCAGTCATAGGCATATCCTCAAGTACTTTGGCTCTAACGTCCCACAGCGGGACATAGTCAGACAATAAACATGCTGGAGCTGGACACAATAAATAAATAAATAAATATCGGTGGAAATTTTTCACACAGCGCCATCTATCCCCAAACTAAACAAAGTTTGTAATATGGCAGGGTCTCCAGATATATTATGTGAAATTTCCCCAGATTACATTAATTTTTTCCACTAAAAGATTCTTTTTCCGAGAATTTTCCCCAAATATTTTTTGTATGTATTTACCTAACTATAAGTAGTTATCGTTTTTTCTTTATATCTTGGAATAACATAATATACAATGTGTAACAAAAAGTTAATTAATACTGAATGGTACGAATGTACTCATCATTATGAGAACAACTTTTACTACGTGGCCAGCCATGAAATCGTGAAAAAAAATCAGCTGTTCTATTCAAAAAGTTCATTGACCTTGGACAAAATGTATGAAACAGCAGATTGTTTGTTTTTCCCCAAACTTTCCCCAAAAAATAATCTGTTCCCCAAAGCTTTCCCCGCAATTTTAATTTCCCCATTAGTTCCCCAATATTTTTATTTTTCCCCATAATGACATGGGGAAAAAAAACCCCAATCTGGAGACCCTGTAATATGGAAACCAGATAGTTGATAGAATACTTAAGTATATACTTTTTTTATATACATACTTATAATAGATAGATATTACACCCAGACAGAAAATACATCTATGTTCGTCACATAAATGTTTACCCAGGGTGGGGATCGAACACACGCCCTACATCTCTGAAGGCAGACACGCTACCAACTGAGCTATAAGGCAGTCTAGAGAAATGAGAATGTTCGAGTAAAAGGCTAAATTATGCAAATATCCATGAACAAGATTGCCAGATTGTTCGTCCTATATTTCTTAGGCAACAACCGTCGAGTCATGTCTGCCTTTGGTTCGCACAATTATTACTCTGGCCACTCACTCCTCACTCCTTCCACCTCCTCCTTTAAAGTCTATATATAGGGTCAGTCCCCAGAACACTCTGTAGATCATAACGCCCACGCACACATAGGCCCGTCGCGGCGCTCCATCGGAAAAAATGTACGACGCCATAAAAAATCACCGTCCGCCGGCTCCCGCAGTTTTTACCCGTTTTTTCCCCCGGAGGGAGCCGGTTGCTATGGCAACACTGGGGAGGGGTCGCGCTGGACCGGCTAAAAGCTGCATCAATATTTTTATGGGAAGTGAAAGATTTCCTGGACGGGTTTTTTCTTTGAGAGTATTTTTGTAGAGCTTAGTTCTATGATTGTTTACGGGATATTTACCGTGATATACGTTGTGATCGACCGAAGACTCTTAGAGTTCCCGATGTTTCGGCGCAGTTGCATGCACCATCAGGGGGAGGCAGAGGGAGGCAGAGGAGGCATTCGTTAATCATGGGAAGTCTTCGGCTGATAATGTGATGTGTGCATGCGCCATCCAGGGCCCGTACCATGAGCTCTTTGGAGTTTATGAAGTGATTTTCATAAGGCATTCAATATCTTCCAATTTCTTTACAATTTTCCGGATGAAAAGTATTCCAAGTCCGTCTCCGGGATGTGCGCTACCGTCGAACCAAATATTGTTAAGATCAGCTACCCTAGCCATTTGATCACAGAGAGATACACAGACGAAATAACTTTCGAATTTATAATATCAGTATGGAGTATGTTCGTATGTACCACTGAAGAGAGAAGTGAATAGAACGGAAACGTGACGGGCCGCGCTAGCCGGTGCAAATGCGCTTCTTGACAATTCTACCAATATACATGTTTTTAAACTGAGAATACTCAAAAAGACAATTTAAATAGAGGCGTAGGAAACCAAAACACATTGCTTCGTTATTAGATCAACTTTAATCTGTTGCAAAATGGTATTTCAATCGTTTTACTAAAGCGCGGCCAGTGATTGGCATTTTTTCGTCGTAGTTTCAATACAAATAAGTGTGAAACTGGCGACAGCGGTTTTCCATACAATTGGTTTACAACATTGTTTTGACAGCCGTTCTACCTAAGAACCTACCTACCTAGGGCTACCTAGGGCTTTCGCTTTTCTGTTGTATTTACATATCGTGCGTGTGAAGCATGATTTGGTTCTACCTTCACTGAATGTGAAGTTTGTGAAGTGATATAAATCACAGTGCTTATGTACTTATATCACATTTATTTATTTATTTAGTGAACATACAAAACAGAATGTAATAACATTAGACTAAAATTGTATATACATATTGCAGATCTGTATCACATTCTATGTATGTATGTATTCTATGAATGTCTAGGTGCATTAAAATATCGGAATTAAATAGTCACTAGAGGAAATTACAATTAATGTTTTTTTATTATTATTATTTATTAAATAAATAACCCTACTTCTTAGGTAGAACGGCTGTCAAAACAATGTTGTAAACCAATTGTATGGAAAACCGCTGTCGCCAGTTTCACACTCATTTGTATTGCAACTACGACGAAAAAATGCCAATCACTGGCCGCGCATTAATTAATCAATTAATTAATTAATCTGCGATCTCCAGGCCACTGGCCAAGCGTGGAGATGGCAATCCTCCCTAATAAGGGATGTGCTGATGTGATGTGAACCTACTTTCTCGTATGTTACCAGCACCTAACCGTTAATTAGCTAGCTAAACAAGCGGAATCTATCGCAAACACGAAATATATCATTTTCGTGGAATCGTGCAAACAACAAACGATTGGTCGTAACTTAATATTTGGAAATCAATTATCCATAAGAAGTATTGCCAGAAAGAACATTACGGGATTAACTGTGCTAATATATGGCAATACTTTAGCTATTCTTCATAATGTCGTTAGTTGCTTACTTTCGCTTTTTGAGGAAGTCTTCTTCTTGTAGTATTTGTATTGGCATCTCATCATTCATCGAGCTTTATGAGATAGCCCTTCTATAGACACGTAGAATACTTTTTAGAGTTTTAGTTACTATGAGTTAGTAGATTCTTACCATTTGTTGTGTCTATTTATGTACCTACAAGCTACCGCCCAAAATGGTACCTAACACGCCTCCTTTAAAAACCCACGTGAATGTAAATGATATAAAAAACTCCCCTATCTTTTTTATCGACTTAAAAAGCTCCATGATTGGCCGCGTTCCCCCAATAAAAAAGCTAAAGACGCGTGCGCAGCCAGCACGCGTTCTCCATTCAAATTCAAATAAGGAACGCGCACACGCTACCGTATGTAACATACGGAGAGCGGCTGCAACTTATTATTAAAATGTCACCACTCTATAAAAGACTGCTACACTTCACATTTGAATTTGAATTCAGATCTTTGAATACTGGTTAGTGAGAATAAAAATAAGCGCGGATGGAAAAAATATAAAATAAACGGTAGGGAAGTATTTTAAAAATAGAATTCTCTCCCTTCCGATTTGGGGGAGTGACGGCTTGATATATTGCTGGAGTTACTTGGGATTTTAATAATACACAGCGTGTGTTGGTTCAGTGAGGCCGTAAGATTTGTCAATATGGCATTCTGTGGCCGCTATTTTGGGTGAGGCGCGTGCTCCGGCCTGCCCTAACGTTCGATATCGAGTTTCTAGACATTGTAATGTTTACCTGACGATGCCTCTACTCCGGTTACTGCTTCCGGACTGAGGGATAAAAACTTCACAAGAAAACAATCTTTCTAAAAAAACTATAATTGTTATTGTTAATATGTAATATGTTATTGTTCTGCAATAAATAATAAGTATAGAATAAGGTTATCTTTCGAGGATTTACAGAATGTTCATACTTACCTATATAAATATTTAGATACTATCCGAGTAATCATTGGTTATTTACTTAATTACTCTGAAACTCTCAAATTTCATTATCTATCCCTTTCCGAGTGTACAATACACAAAGAGATTAAAAATAAAGATCAATTTAATTGCCATTAGCTCACACGCTCTCCACATTTGAGCCTGACAATTTATTATTATGGACCCGTATCCAATTTAAAACAACGCACGACCGAATGGAGCCATTAGATACGAGGGGCACATTGTTTTCCATCGTGGAACATAGAGGGGAACATTGCCAGTAGAAAAAACAATTTAAAAATAAAATGTAATAATTATAAAAGGAGGGAACGGCGCGTGGCGCGCGCTTTATTTATTCCGAACGTTCGATCTCTCAGCTGCCGTTTGAATTTCGAATGTGTCTTACTGGCTGGTGGCATGTGGTTGATGAAAAAAGACGAACTTTTTTCTTTACACCTGTCTTTACATTTTTAAATTTGGTATTGGCTAGGAAGAAAATGCGAGTTGTATTTGAAAATTCTATTTTTAATCGTTTTGTCCATCTTCACGTATAATATTTAAATTGGCCAAAATGCGGGTATGTTCAATCGTTCTCAATAACCACTGTAGATCCGAGACTTGATAATTTGGTTACGATTGGTTTAGGGACAATAGTAACTTTTTATGGTTTTAAATGGTTAGATAATTGATGTCCTGCATTACGACACCATATCTAGAATTAAACTAAACAGAATCTTATAATACCTACTATACCATTTATGTTACTTATGTTAGGAAGACCCATGCGATTTAGAAACACCTACAAATAACTATCTGGACTCGAGTCCCACAAAAAATGGGTACCCATTTTGTAATTAGCACATTGATCATTAAAATTTGCTCAACATTCATTGCGTTTGCTTCTATTGAATTAAAAAAACAAACCAAGCACCACGAGGACATAGCAATGGTACTTAATAAGATATTATCTAATAGTCGAATTAATAATTAGATGTATTAAACTGATGTTTTGAGTGTGGCTATGTTGAGTCTGCGGTCAGCTGGACCCGCTCGCCAGTAGACCTGTGGGTCCACTTGACTACATAATTCCCCCCCCTGTATTTTTATTGGTTAACTGGACACACATTCAAACTTTATTGGCAGAATTTTAATAGTGCTGGAATAAAAAGGTTAAGTTTGTTAACTTATGTTAAAAAACTTAATCATTATATAAACCTAAAACCTGCTGCTAAGCACATAATGATGTGTTCTGCATGACATAACTTCTCCGCTAAACAGGCAAGTTGTGTTCAAACCCCTAGCTTGTCAATCAATAAAAACTAAACCCAGCAACCATTGTAAGCCTCCATAAAATAAATCAATCAACTTATTGTTTCCATTTGCAAATTAATCTCTATCTGTCAAAGCAATCGGTTAATTTGCCCTGAAGGTGGCAAGCAATCTTATCTCACTATCTTGCCACCTACAACTTCTTTGGAATCTGTTTTTGAACATTTTGACTGACCACTGGACTGGACCACCCTAATGGCGGCGGCACACAAGCCAAATTTACGCTTTATAAATTCGATTTTCGAGTTTTGATGCATTCTACGCACACAGCGCTTTGAATCCACATTTTTTAAACGCACAGCTAGTTTGTGGAACTCTCTGCCGAAACCGTGTATCCCGAAAAGTACAACTTGGGGGTCTTCAAATCCAGAGTAAACAGGTTCCTTCTAGGTAAGCGTGCTCCATCCTAGACCACTTTGTTGCTTAACATCAGGCAGGAAAAATGAGTTCTTCAAATGACATTGAATAAATTATGAGGCGCCTTTTATTTTCTCATAGTAGGCGATGACAAGTAGAGTGTATCACTCGGGCGCAAAATATATTTTTGGCTCGGGCGAAGTACTTTGAATCCCTCGTTACGCTCAGGATTCAATATGCCACCCGCGACGTAAGACACTACTTTATTCCCTTAGTGCATAATCTACTATTATTAAGTAGAGGTTACCATTATGATAGAGGTAGAGTTATCAACATATCTACCATGACTCGTATATCCACAGACCTCTATTATCTAAGTACGCTGGACTTAATAATATTGTCTAGGAAATTACAGATTTTTTGTGCCGATTTGAAGCGCCCTTTCGAGCATCTCCGGTACTAAAATTTACATTTGTGTCAATATATATTACAAAATATTAATTCCATGAATGCTCACAGTGCTATGCGTTGGCTATCCACGCCAAAATGGCGAAAATCAAATGGATTCAATTTGCTATCGACAATATGAAGTACAGCGTACTTTGTATATTAGAGATCAGTGATCCCTTTAAATTAGTAACGCTCGTCGTGTAGTTTGACTAGGTGGTTCTAAAAGATCTGCAACGATCCAGAAATTTTGGGATGGGCGACCACGAGTGGCATTTACATCTGAGTGCTACCGTCGAATTCCGCGATAAATTGCTGGTCCCGGTTGCTTGTTCTGAATTTCTATAATAATAACTGTCAAACCATGTTAGAAGCCTCCAGGTGGCACATTGACGCCGACACCAGGGCTCGCCACTCAGCCTTTATGAAGTTACTTTTAACTTCTGTGATATAATGGATAAACTTAAAACTTTTTGTAATGGTAGGACTCTACTGCAGAGTCCGCCTGGGGAAGTCACACCTTTGCCAGTTATTCAATGGCCAAGCAGTAGTGTGCAAGCATTACTGTGTTCCGGTCTGAAGCGCAATGTTGCCAGAGAAATTACTGGGTAGAAGAGATTTAATTTCTAATATCTCAGGGTGACGAGCGCAGTGCAGCGCGGTGCAGGATTGTGTTCGCATGTTCAAAATTCTAGCACCACTACTGTTACTGGCAGGCGTGACACTTACCATCAGGTGATCTTGCTCGTCTCGTCACTTGACTGTAAAAAAATTAAAAAACACAGAGAGCTAGACAAAGCTAAGTAGAGATATAACCACTACCAAAATAAGTTTGCACAAAAGAGTTTAAAAAACGTAAAAAATTGTCTCTGGTTCGAAAAAAAGCTTCGAGAAACCGCTGAGTAAAATTGGCGCTAGTTGTACAACAATAGAAGCTTTACCGCTCTTTAAACCTTATTTTTTATCGCTAAGCATCTGCAACCGGACACTGTCAGATAACATTCAGCCACAATGACTATGCGTGTATAAAATGCATAAATCTTTAAGAGCACAATTATTTTAGTCCGTTTTTTTGTCCGTGATTATTGATCGTCCACCCTCGCATCACGGGGCCATTGTAAGTAAAAAGAGTGCGATTTTTTCTGGTCATTTTGGGGGCTTTTGTAAAAAGACGTGTCCCAAATGTCCCCCGTTTTCGGTTAATAGCGTACAGCTGAAGCGATGCTTTGTTAGCTAGTGTGGATTACAAGAAGAGTGGAGAGTGTATCGTTAACAACGGTCAAGGATTACTTGGAAATCGTAAAATTGACCGAAATGACAGTTTTTATCACCGAATTCCATAGATTTTAGATTAGAACTCAGCTGATTTTTAAATCTCGTACGGACTCGGTAGTTCTCCCTTGCTCTTAGGTTTGTCGTCGTGGCGGTACCACAAATTCGGCCGCCGAGCAGTAGTGTGCAAACATTACTATGTTCCGGATTGAAGGGTAGGACTCAATTGCAGAGTCTGCTTTGCAGACTTTGCCAAATATTCAACTGCCAAGCAGTAGTGTGCAAGCATCACTGTGCTTCTGTTCGAACATCAATTATGTTACCAGAGAAATACTGGGCATGAAGCGATTTGATATCTCATATCTCAGGGGTGACGAACGCAGTGCAGTGCGGCGCAGGATTTTGTTCACAATTATGGCACTACTTCTATTATGTGCAGGCGTGACGCTTACCACCAGGTGAACGTCTCGCTCGTGTCGTCTGTCCAAAGTTGAAAAAAATAATTGACACATTTAGTTTAACTATCTATAGCTATAGGCAATAGAACCTTAGCATAGGTTACAAAATTAATCCACGATCTGAGCGAATAGGCATAGATATGCTTAATAAGCTGGTTGCTTTTTAAAGGCCCGTATCGAACGGCCGAACGCAGAGCTATCTCTGTCAAAAGCAATGAAGACAAACGATCCGCTTAATGAATGAATCAGGAATAGGCAAAGAATAACGAGAAAACAGAAGGAAGCGCAAACATCTCTAGAGAAAAGAGTGCGAGTTAGATTGTTTAGCTCGACGCATCTTTTGAGGGTTGTGCGAGCGTTTTACTTTCCTAAATTAGCGCAAACAAAGCAGAGCACGATCAGGATTTAGTATACAATTAATAGTGTTAACAGGAGTAATATACCTAAAATCAACAGCAAAAAGCTTGACTAATTGCCTGAATCAATATAAAATATATGAAACTAAATTCGGCAAATATCACGAGTATGAACAACAATAAAATAGTTATTTTGCTTCCCAGTTTTTTTTGTAAATTGCTAAAAAAAATATACTCTACAGCCCTGCCAGAAACGAATATACCCTATGTCACTCGCGAAATGTAAGGATTCTAAGCCCATATTATATCCCATACATGAACCCTGAAACACTCCTGTGATAGCACTCCTTTTTTTGGGCAGTCGCAAAAAAAAATTAAAATTGGCGGCATCGTCGGATTTAAGGGAAGCTAACCACCCCGCCGAACTGCCCGGGGCCTCCACATGACATGAGACTCCACATAAATTGTACCTACAAAACAACAAATAAAACAAAAAAAAGTCTGATAAACCGTAGTTTGCTGAGAAGATTTGATTTGTCTCGCAATAACAATGATTGAGAAACTTGCAATAAAAATATTAAACAACTGCCAAAGCCTACGTCCAGCAGTGGATATCTTCTGGCTGATGATGATGATGACGACTTCTTTATTACCTCAAGGCCTCCACACCTCTAAATCAGGCAAACCAAATAAAAAACCAAAAAAATCTAAATCCGGGTAATCTGGCGGCATAAATATGTTAAGTATGGACGTTGTGTACTTGGTGTGATCCTTATTTCTGATATATGCCTGATGGTGAAAGATGATAGATAGATGGTGCCTCTATATAACAGAAGGTCTACTTAATCTTTGCCACATATTGAAAGGCGGCGGCAGCGGCGCCATTGCACTTGTTTCGAATGTAGCCAACTTTTTACAGTTAGTGTTTTTTTGTAAAAAGCGTAACACGAGCCTTATGGCATGCGGATGTTTGAACCACACCAACGTAGTGTACCGATGTGTTTGAAAAAAATATGTCGTCGTGCTAGAATATAGTTTAGATTCGATTTGAAATTGATTTACACATTCCAAGTTTTTTTAAATCTTTTTGCAAAACAAAAACAAAATCCTTTTGGCATTTGGTTCTATCACTGGACTAGGCTCGCGTGACAGAAAAAAATATCTCTAAAAAAAGAGTTTTTTTTTCAACAGCATTGGTCTTATTGTTATTAAAGGCCGATAAAGTAGGTGTTCAAGAGTAACTTGTGTGTCACGGACCTTAGAGCGGGGGTCAGATTGTTTTAGTATCCGACGGTGCAAGCGAAATCTTGATTAGGTACTTAATTATATTTAAAACTACAGGTCCCCAACGACTTCGTCCGCGTACGGAAGAAATTCGGCCCGCTCACCGCTGGGTTAATTACTAATTATTTTCCTCCCCATATTCACCACTTTAAATCATCCCGAGCAAATTTTTAACACCTCCAACTCTTCCCCCGAATGAACTACCCAAATATACATTTTCATCACTATAACTTCAATAACAAAGAACTTTCCATACATTCCATCCCCCCCTTTCCCCCCTTAAATTATCCCTGTCATAAAAAACAAAAACAGCATTTTTTATTTTAAATTAACTATCCAAATTAAATTTTTTTGTGACTAAAAGTTCAAAAACAGAGGACTTTCATATAAACGTTTCCCTCTCCTTTCCCCCCTTAGGGGCTTGAATTTCAAAAAATCCTTTCTTAATACACCCCTACGCATCAAAACATTCAAGACGAATACACCGTCCAAATTTCAAGTCTGTACGACCAGGGGTTTAAGCTGTGCGTTGTCTGCCAGTCAGTCAGGACAGAGCCTTTTATAGTAATACTCGTAGATAGAAGATTACTTAATTTAAAATCTAGAATACTTAAAATTAAGCACCTGCTTGTTAGCATTCAACACATATGTCCAAAAATCTGCTGAAACAAAAAAGTCAAGTCACAGAATAAACCCTACTTAGTATGCAAGCAAGATCATTTAGCATTTCTGCTTGTTTTTTCCGAATTCCTTCAGGGTTGCCGCAAGTTCGCTCTACCAGGAAATGATGCCAAGGAATGAGGATATGTACTCGTTAATTTGCACCATAAATCATCGAAAATGTTAGTTAAAATGGTCGAAAAGAGAGGAGGGCGGTGATCGGCCTTTTTGTAGCTTTCGCCGGGTGTCGGGTTTCAGGACCTTTTTTCTTTTTTTGGGGTTGGAAGTTGCAAGTGTTTGAAAGTTCTTGTCTTCGGCTTGTATGACACTCCTAGCTTTATGATAGCTGTTATTTGCCTGCATCATCATCGAGCGAGTGCGGTTCAATTTACAAATAAAGAAAGATAACTGGAAGAAGTGATTACATTTAAAGATTATTTACAGGCTCAGAAAGAACGACCAGAGCGGTCGACAGTTTAAAATTGTATTTTGACTTCCGATCTTCTTAAATACTTCTTCTTATAATACTTTTTAGGCATACAGTTTAAGTATATTCAATTTTCTAGTTAAAATTTAAGTCAAAATAATTCAAGAGATATTTGTGGACAGATGTTATTTTTGTCATAAAATAAAATTTTATCATATTATGAAAATAAAAATATGAAAGATACAATAATGATAAATGGTTGCGTTTATGTATTCGTTCAACCTTAGATTTTTCTTTGAATGATAGGTTCTCCTAGAGTATACAATTAAAAACCCAAAAATCTACAAAAAAAAAGGTTTTCGAAATGTAGTGTAGCTAACTTTATAATACATATGAAAAATATTTAAAATCGTGAAAAATCAATAAACTAAATTAAGAATAATGTGAGTTGAAATGGATTTGTAAAGGATTGTGATGACATTTTTTTGGGCTTCGAGCTACAGTGTTACCGGCAACAGCTTCGGACGGGCAACTAGGTTTAACGATAGGTCAGTAAGTCAAAAGTTTTGCAATGATGTACTTGATCTACATGTCTTCCGAAAGAAGGACCAAAGAAATAAAACTTTTCCCATCCGTTACCTAAACAAAAAACTTAGGAAATTGGCTCACATGACATAACATTGTCCATTTCCGTTAGCGAACTAATTCTCTAGGAAAAAGTTATTTTATCCCAGACTCCGTATAATATTACGATTGTTTTGGGAATTGGCCAAACGTTTCGATTTCTGACTTATTGACCTCCGGGGAAAACGAATCCGGAACCAACGCATGCTAACTTGATTTATAGATTTAAATAACTTGTTTTTGAGAGCCTAAAAAGCTTGAGGTATGAGAAGTGCATTCGGATGTGATTCCAACTTTTTTTAATTGTCGCGGTTTGACTTGAAAAGTCGCTGTTGCCAAACTGTCGATTATCAAATTATGAAATATTATTATATTTTGTTCTCTTGCTAATGCAAGAGAAGTTCTCTAATGAGAACTACCTGTGATACATCTATTATGTATTGTTTTAATAAATAAAAACTAAAAAAATATTATGTAGTGTGTTCGCTATCTGTAGATCGGTGGCAGCTACATGTATAATTAACGGTCCCTGCCCGTGATTCACCTACATTAGTTCACCTGACTGTACCAGGGGTATTTTTGTATAATTATCTAGTTGATCGCAATAAGTCAAATTAACTTTGGTACATGTTTTTTTCTGTAGGATATTATAAAAAACTGTTAAACAATTTTGGATGTAACACATACGAAGCGGTTTGATTCCATTTTGTTTATGCGTACTGCTAAGCAGTGGAATGCACTGCCCGAGTTGGTGTTTCCCGATAATTATACATTCAAGTGAAAAGTGCTCGTACAGCGTAGACTGCAGCTTCGCTTAACTTCAGGCGAGATAGCAGCCCAACGCAAGCCATAAAAAAGTCTACTTTTGACTGCCACCGCGACTCGTGTGATGGAAAACGACGATTCAGTCAAAGATGGAGCACGCAGACCTAGAAGGTATATACTTATTCAGTCTAGCTTTAAAGATGCCCAAACTATTGTTTGGGTTTAAATTACGGCAAAGCATTCTACTTCCACAATCAATAATCGGTACGCATTAAGGGTATTAATGCGTACAATAACCGTCAGCCATGTCAGAGGCCTTCGGGCGGCACATTAACTCTGACACTAGGGTTGGCCTATACGAACTTACTTACTTACTTAAGGGTATTTAAAACTGAAGAGAGAAGTGAATAGAACGGAAATGTGACGGGCCGCGCTAGGTGTAAATGCGCTTAATGACAATTCTACCAATGTACATGTTTTTAAACTGAGAATACTCAAAAAGACAATTTAAATAGACGCGTAGGAAACCAAACCACACTGCATCGTAATTAGATCAATTTTAATCTGTCTACTGTTCGAATGGCATTTCGAGCGTTTTGCTTTAATGCGCGATCAATGATTGGCATGTTTTCGTCGTAGTGACTATACCATTATGTATGAAACAGCGACAGCGGTTTTTCATACAATTGCTTTACAACATTGTTTTTACAGCCGTTCTACCTAAGAAGTAGGGCTTTCGCTTTCATATGGGTATTATTAACTAATAAACGTATAATATGTAATTTTCAATCTTTACTTTATTCAGTGATTTTGTTTTTATATTGAATTAAACGCCGCGAGCCAGACAGTGGCGCGCCAAGCACATGAAAACAGCCTTAGATCAAAGAAACATGACATGTTTCTGTCTGATTGGACTCTTGTTTCTATGATATAAAAACACAATGGTTATGTAATCGTTGATTGAAGTCCGGGAACAATATGACAAGACTGAAAAGCCGCGGTAAAACAAGAATCGATTTTTGGTATCCGACCCGTAAGAAATAGGTACCTACCGATTTAATAATAAATGTACACCTAAAGCATATTTACAGTATATTGCCAGTGATGACATATGGAACTGAAACGTGGTCTTTAACTGCTGGCCTTTTGGAGAAATTCAGAGTCACGCAACGGGCAATGGAGATAGCTATGCTCGGAGTTATACTTTGCACGATAGAATCGGGAACGAGGATATTCGCCAAAGAACCAAAGTTACCGACATAACTCGCTAGGTTTGCAAGTTGAAGTGGCAATGGGCAGGCCACATCGGTCGAAGAACTGACAACCGATGGGGAAGAAAGGTTCTTGAGTGCCGACCGCGAATCGGAAGACGGCAGGGGCCTCCCACTAGGTGGACCGACGACATTGTAAAAGTCGCGGGCAACCGGTAGATGCAAATGGCAGGTTATCGTATAGTGTGGCGGTCTAAGGGGGAGGCCTTCGTTCAGCAGTGGACGTCTCCGGCTGATGATGATGATAAAGTATATTAGCAGTAATCATTAAGTAAAGGGTATTTTCAAAATATCTGTTCTAAATTTGAAATAAATAATCTACCTTCTGCTACAAGGCTGAAAGCCCTTCAACACAACTTCCTTACAAATACATGAGTGCTAACAAGACTCCAGTATAGTTTAGGAAAGTGTGAAATCCTGTTGAAAAAGTTCGAACCCAGTTTCAAGTGTCCACGTGCTTACGCAGGTGCTTCCCAGCTCCTGATGGTTGGGTCCCGCGCGGTAGTGCAGGCTCGGGGTTATATCTAATCTTGCCGCTGCCGTAGAGATGGGGCGGCAAGAAAGGATGCGTACACTGGGAAAAATACACAGCTTTCGAACACGGCTCCAGTTTCTGTAGCCATGTAAACAACTGTGCCAGCCAGGTTTGGCAGCCGTGTGAAGAGCCGTGTACGCGGTTAGAGATTTTACACGGCTGTGTAAGCCAATTATACTGCTGCGTTAGCCGGTAAAGACGGCTACGCTTACTGTATTAAATAATTTTACAGCCGTGTCACAACCGTAGCCGTGCAAAAATACACGGCTACATTCTAACACGGTTAGCGTATTGGTGTAGGCAAAGCTCGTCGGGCCGTGTGTTAAACGAAAACGGTTTGCGGAGCCGTCCTAAACACGGCACGACTGGCCGTGTGCCAAACTAAATCTGGTTGCGATAGCCGTGTCAGAAACGCGTGTCACCGTAGCCGTGTTAGCGACACACGACAAACTTTACCGTGTTGACACGACTGCAACTACAGTACCGGGTTTATACGGCTCTGCCAAGCCGATAAATCGGCCCTTTTTTTCCCAGTGCACTTGCCGCCCCCTCTTTAGCGCAAATCTCTACGCAATGTTTGAGAAAAGACGAATTTGGAAGCTGTTTTCGCAAATCACGTTGGTCAGACGGCGATTTTTGTTTGTGTATTTGGTGTAGACTGCGGTCGTTTGCTGGGCATAGGTCTTTCCCAAGTCACACCACTCAGCGCGATCTTCAGCATCAGTTCCAGCCATTGCTAGTATAATTGTCACTCCATTGAGTCTCAGGGTGTCCTAGTTACGTTTTCCAAATTGTGTCTTCCACTCTAGGATACTTCTTCCCCAACCAAGTGAACCCCTCCGTTGTAACACGGGTCATAATAATAAACTGCAAATATGTATATTCCGACAGTTCTACTAGACAGTTGTACCACGGCGCGGACCGAACCGTACATTTTGGTTTATTCCAAACCTAACCCGAAAACCTAACCCGGTAGCGGGTTAGAAAACCAATTCCGAACGTAACCCTCTTCTTAACCTGACCCGAATTTGTGTTCCTAACGTAACCCGAATTCAATGTTATTTTGGGTTAGGTTAAGAGGTAGAGCCTGCGATATAGGAAACCATCGGCATCGTACTTTATTACTGTACTACTTTTGACCACTGCCGCCCCCTGGAAATTGCCGTCCAAGACTATGCTTCCTATGCCCCTGCACTATGCCACTGGCCCCACTAATGATCAGGGTCCCACGGGACGCGAACTTAGACCGGGGCTCCCTGTAGTATGTAGAGTATTCGAGGCACTTCCTAGAGGCCATTGTGAGGTACTAATTAGGAGGAACTCTGTGACATATGGAATGGACTTAATGACTGTGAGTTATGACTTGAACTTTGGAAAGGTGTGGGGCGCTAGTTTTTTAATTTATCTGACTTCTCCAAGCTTTTAAAGGGTAAAAATTAAAGGAAGCCGTTCTCCATAAAATAAAATAAAAACGATGGTAATTTTTCCCACAGTGCCATCTAGCCCCAAACTAAGCAAAGCTTGTTATATGGAAACTAGATAGCTGATGGAATACTTATAAACTTTTTTTGTAATTACATACTTATAATACATACTACCAGACACAGAATAAACATCTATGTTCGTCACATAAATATTTGCCCTGGGTGGGGATCGAACCCACCTGTGAGCCTGTAACGAGTCTAACTTACTGTTGTTAGTACTTACTTACTTAGTTTGTGATTATATTTGGTTCGTTCGGTTATTTATGACTAGATGCAACATATGATATAATGATGTGAATTTAAAAAAAATTGTTAAGAAAATAAATGAATTTGAATTTGAATTTGAGATGCGTCCAATGGTTTTACCCGCGGCGACAAACTTACGGGAATAGATTGTTTTTCCGGCACACTAAGTTGCGTAAAAATCCCGAAACACCAATTGTTAAAGACGGTTTAGCCTCGGAATAGTTAATCCGTCTTTTGTCTTTTTATTTTTTAAGTTAATATCATACTCGGCGGATAAAAATACAAAAGATGGATTAACTATTTCTAAGGCACCAAAAGTAATTTCAGTAAATTTAAAATCACGTTGATCCGTCATGTCAAGTTGCGTTGCTGCGAAAAAAAGAGAAAAATAATCTAATAAGTGAATAAAAACTATCTAAAAATATAAATTTATATTTAATAATAAATGTATTTATAGTAGGGGATTCTGGCAACCCCTCCCTATTTAGGGGGAGGCCTTCGTCCAGCAGTGGGCGTCTTTGGCTGATGATGTGATGTGTGTGTGTAGTAGAAGAGAATTTTGTAGTATTATTATTTTTTCATAAAAAAATACCGATTCTGGGTCTTTACCTATGAAATTGCCGTTTTGTATGGAATAAGTGAAAGTACTTATTTTATTAAACTTTTTTATTTCTGTTATTCAAAGTAATCACCCATGCAATCGACGCATCTTTGCCAACGAATTGGCAGTTTATTGATGCCCTTCTTGTAAAAATCAGCTGGACGGGAGGCAACAAACTCTTCAAAGGCATTTTGTACTGCCTCTCGGGAATTGAATTTTTACCCACTAAAAAGTTGTCTAAATTTTGGAAAAAGTAATAGTCGGTAAGTGCAAGGTCTGGTGAGTATGGTGGATGAGGGAGAGCTTCCAACCCCAGCTCTTGCAGCTTGGAGACTGTCTTTAGCAGCAGCGCGAGGTAGGTCTCGACGCGTACGTACCGCTGGCGATCGTTAAGTTCGTGGGGCACCCATCTATCAAGTTTTTTTACCTTGCCTATTTGTCGCAAATGGATCAAAATTGTTTTGATGCTATCATCAAAAGCTGCTGCTAACTCAGCTGTAGATTGAGTTTCGTCAGCTTCCACAATCGCCTTTAATTCATCATTGTTGACCAAAGTCTCCGGACGACCACGAGCTTCATTTTTCAAGTCAAAATTTCCAGAACGGAACCGGGAAATCCAATAACGGGTTGTGCGTCCGTTTGTACAGTTCTCTCCGTAAACGTTTTTGATGTTACGTGCCGTTTGTGTCGCGTTGGTGCCACGACGGAACTCATATTCCATAATTACACGAATTTTTAGAGTATCCATTATGACGAAAAATGTTCAAATGTAATGAAAATACAACGCTAATCAATAAACAAAAGACTGAGTTTGTAAAAAAAAATGACATGTTTTTAAGACAAAATTAATTTGAATTCAGAATACAAAGCCATTCTAAACTTTTTTTCTATTTGAAATGACCAGTACCATAGATTAAGTATATATTCTTAATCTATGCCAGTACTGAATAACGGCAATTTCATAGGTAAAGACCTATTATTCAAGAGCCTTTTACTTTTCTAAATGCCATTAAATCACTACAGTACGATTGCCGAATTGAACATATATTTTTAAAGTTTTATAATTTTTAGAGAAAGATGGTATCATTTTACATTCGTCAAAGTAACATGCGCATTAGATCTATATTTTTTGTTATACCAAAACACCTTGTCTGCGGATGTCGATCAGCAACCAGCATAAATGTAATACAATACATCATCGCAATTTCTATTTAACTCAAGAGAATTAAAACCTTTTACATCAATCCTTCATCCTTCCATTTTTTTTTGCGATGTTGTCTATTGTTGGCATGCATAACACTTGCGCAGGCGATTATTTGACAAGCACCTTTCACTGTTTTTTTAATTGAGAAAAGTCCTGTAGGTAGGTATGTGTTTATTTTATATTAGGTATCTGAACAAACTCAGGTAGATGGGGTAATAAAATGTTATTAAATCTTTTTACCATACCGCAGGAGGGTTAGGAGGGCAATGTTTTTCGGACGTAGGTGTGTATGTTGTGTATATGTAATATAAAAAAAAAGTCTAAATACCTTAGTTTGACCAAATATAAATAAAATGTCCTTACAATCGTTTCAATGTCGACATAATCTTAATCTTTCTAATATTTAAAACAAAGTCGGGTTACACCATATACACTCAAGAACGGCTAGACCGACAAAAAAATGATGTCGGGAAGTTTGCCTGTTCAGCTATTTTCCATTAATATAAAACAGTCGAAAGTTTCATGTGTCATTTTTTAAATGATATTACGTATTAGTTGGACCACAGAAAAGCGAAGGCCCCTCTCTCTTCAGTGAGTTGGACAACTGAAATGCCGCTTAAGCTTCAATGTATAGTATACTCGTATGTACATACATTGGAGTATTTAGGACTTTATTAACTATATAAACGGTCCTTTAAAATACTCAACCAACAGGCTAAGAAATACTTAGATACAAATAGATATTAGAGCAGTTTAGCAACAAAACTTACGTTGAGGAAGAGCAAAATTTTTGTAATTTTTTTTTATGAATGACTGATGCTGTTGGCCTCAGATGGCCTCTACAGCGTCACCGGACTTAGGCAAGCGCAAACGGCGCTCGGCCTAGGTTTAGGTTAAAGGCGACTAGCTCAAGGGCACCTCAGACGGTACGAACCTCGGCTTGGCCGTCGCCGGGAGTGGGGTCAGACTTGCCCTGGCACCCCAGAAGGGGTATGCCCTGGGGCCCTAGTAGGTTGATCTGGTTGACTATTTGGAGATAATCTAACCGATCTTCTGACAAATCTGGGGAGTCCTTGACCTCGCCGGCGAGGTCGGTGCGTGTTTGTGTGCCTCTGGTAACCGGCGCCTATACCAAAAATGGAATACTTCCTGTTGCTAGGAGTGGTCGGATCGGGAGCAAAACTATAAAATAACGGTACTTTATACTGGTTCATATCTATGCACTTATTTAAATGCCTTCACTATTGTCCTGACTTAGTCCTTGTAGTTGTTTCAACTGCATACTTTTCTATAACTTGTTCTAATTCTCACAATGACAGCTTTGTTTCATAAGAAAGTTGGACCTTTATTTGCCGACCAATTCACCTCTTTTAGACGAATCAGGTAAAAATACTTTTGTAGAAAAAAATTGGCGAAACACCATTCCAGCGAGACTCCCTGGTGAAAGTTTTGTACAAAAATCTTCTCGAACAAACACACATAATGCGCTTTTTTATACGAGAGATTTAAATAAAAACTGGACCTTTCTCCGAATGGGGCTCGGCCACAAAAGGGTTTTGGATTTCACAAACAGATGCGTATTTTTTTTAATTTGCTATATGGAGGTATGTGAATTCTATGACATCTGTCATTTGGTATCGATTTATCTGAATTTTTCATGCTACTCGATTATGATGCGTATATAGATACTTCGAACAACGGGTATGTGCTCGAAGGGATATCGTTGTAAGTACTGAGAGCCCTGTTTAAAAAAATCACGTGCAGTCATAGCAGTTTATTGACGGTTTTTATGAGTTTGTGTTATCCCAAAAAATATATTTGTATCTATAAGATGTGAGAAGAGAACTACCGCTTTTGTAATCTTTCTATAAATTTAAGATAAGATTTTTTTTTTACAAAAGACCTCTATTTACACGTTACAAGAGTTTTAATCATTCAATTTTTACAAATTTTGTACGAAAATTTACTCACTTAATAATAATATAGTTTGTTACAAACTAACGCTCCTAGCTTTGAAAAATTATTTATATTATGCTTGTAATCAATTTAAAATAGGTCTGAAACCTCAAAAATCGAATCTTGACACACACGAATCTGCGTAACTGCCATATTTTTGCTCCGCTAAATGTGGCCCTATCTCATTTAGCTTTAGAATAATGATTGATCGCAGTAAAAAATGTGCTTGAAACATGGATGTGCGCTGCCTTAAATAAAAATAAAAAAAAGCAAATCGTAGACAATTTTTATTTTGAAGATTTGGGGACGTAAACGTTTGACGATATTGTTTAGCAGTGTTTGAAATAAAGTTCTAAGCAGTCAGGACTATACTTAGACTAGTTTATTTAAGTACCAAAACACTGCTTATAGTTAGGTAAATGATGTTAGATAATCTCATTCAACACTTCGCTCCGCATCGCCGCGCTGTACGGACGTCTTCGCCCGCTACTCGCTGCTCGCTGTCCGCTCCAGTCCGCTCGGACGCCTCCGCCTCCGAAGCCGCCGCCGCGCAGCTTCGAGTCCTAGCACCCGTTACCTCGGCCACGTGGTGTTTGCGTTAATTTATTAACGTAAACTCTAACGAGTCGAGTGTGATTGTGAGTGCAGGGCTCTCACCGCTTCGCAGCCGGGCTTCCGGGCCTGCTGCCTTCGTCCAAACCGCTCTTTTCAGAGCGAACCACTCTTAGTGTTTTCATAAAATCCACGTGGGTGGTCGATCGGCTGACACTTCTAACGGTGACAACGAAACCGATCGGGCGTTGCCCCGGAGCGCCTGTTTTTCCCCCGTCTGGGGAACAACAGAATCCGGCTGGGTCTGGAACCACCGGCCTTGGGGTCACCCCTAGTCGACACCAGATATCGCAGGCACACAACCAGCTGCACAATAAAATAACACTGGCAGCTGGTACACCCTCTAGGTAATACACTAGGTACGCAGCCCCCTGTCTACCCCCGGCAGAGGGATCACACACTTTCTTCTCCTGTTGGGGACCTCCTCCCCCAACCCCCGCAACTCTCCCGCCTTAGGATGGTCTCCCAAAAGGATCTCGACGAAGCCATCAGCTTCGTCGCGAAAACTTTGTTGGACCACCTGAAGGCCAACCCCTCCGAAATGGAGGAATTCGTTCGCGCTCCCCAGACATACGCTCAAAAGTCTCTCGCCCGTCCCAAGACTCCACGAGGGCAGGCAGCTTCTGCCTGCAAACTGACGCCGAATTTTTCGGCGCCAGGCCCCTCAGTTCCCAAGCCTCCACCTCCTCCGAAAGCCTCCGCCCGTGACGGGAGCCACTCTCGGCCTAGGGGTCGCGCTCCAGCAAGGAGCCGATCCCAGTCGCGAAGTCGCTCCCGCCACGGACGCCGCTCGTGCTCCCCTACCCCCCGTCCACTCCGTCCGTCCATTTCGGACAGCCCCGATTCTCCAGAAATGGACACTTCTACCCAGGATGACGGCTTCACAGTCGTCGCCTCCAAGAAGGGTAAAAAGCGTCCCGCTACCACTGCTTCCCTCCCTCCTGCCCCCAAGGCCCCTTGCCCCACGTCAGGGACTAAACCTGCCTCCGACTCCGCCCAATCGGACTCTCCGCTCCGTTCGGAATCGGACGCTCCGATTGTCGACCCTGCTCCCCATCCTAAGACCGGTACCATAGTTGTCCGCAACCGGGAACTATGGGAACTCGTCTCGCGTAACCTCTCGGATCTACAGATCCAGTTTTCCGCCAAACCATGGCATTATGGTCCGTCTAGCCTCCCCCGACGACTACCGCAAAGCCACTACCTACCTCCGCGACGCGAATATTCACTTCCATAGATACGCTCTCGATGAGGAGAAAGACATCCGAGTTGTCGTAAAGGGCATCCCCAAGGAGATTCCCTTCCTGGCAATCCATAACGACCTCCTCACCCAAGACCTCCCTGTTCTTTCGGTCAGCCGGATGTACAACGGCAGGACCAAAGAACCCTACGACATGGTGCTGGTCACCCTTACGAATACCCAGGAAGGGAAGAAAATTTGGACCACCAAATCTATTCTCCATCTCTCCGGCCTCGACTTCCAAGTCCCTCACAAAAAGTCCATTCCAGGACAGTGTCATCGTTGCCAGCTATACGGACACTCTGCCCGCTACTGCTACGCACCCTTCAGGTGCGTGAAGTGCGCGTGCGATCATAGCACCGCGGGGTGCCTTCGTAAGAAGGACGACCCTACTCTCCCCAGTTGTGTCCTCTGTGGCACTCAGGGCCATACCGCGAATTATCGCGGCTGTCCCAAGGCCCCTAAGGCCAAGAAACCCTTACCGTCTCGCTCAAAAGCAGCTGGCCCTAAGCCAAAACCTGCCCAACCCCGCCAGGTGTCAAAATTCGTTGACGCCCCTGTCCCACTGACTAATGCATGGTCAAATCCGCCCAGCACTCCTCAGGCGACTCAACCGCTCCCACCCGCCCCTGCGCCATCTCCCGCTCATGCCAAGACCCAGGCCCGCCCTGCCCTTCCGCCCAAGCCCTCCACCTCCAAACGATCCGCCCCTGGCTCCTCCAGCCCGAAAGCGGATCTACTCCTCCTCGCTGAAATTGCGATGTCGGTTAACCTCGACGAGGTTCGACATGTAGCCCAGAAGGTCCGGGAGAACCATAATCTCATCGACATCCTCGATGAGCATTATAGGCTCTTCGGTGCACTACAGCGCTTCGCCCCCAACGTCCTTAGGAACCAACATGCATAGTACACCTAAACGTGTTAGACCCCGCTCCCTTTCGTTGGCATGGTTTAATGCCAACGGCATCACCACCGAATCAAGGGACCAGCGTCTCTTGATTCGGCACTTCCTCTCAACCCACCAGGCCGATGTTATGCTAGTGAACGAGACCTTTCTAAAACCTAGCAAGAGGGATCCCAGGATCGCAAACTACTCGCTCGTTCGTAATGATAGGACTACCACCATAAAAGGCGGTACTCTCATCTATTACAAAAGGTCCCTTCACTGCATTCCCATCGACACCCCTTCTCTCTCAGTAATGGAAGCTTCCTGTTGCCGCCTTTCGATGACCGGTCATCAACCCATTACCCTAGTATCCTGCTACCTCTCCGGTAATAAGACCCTCCTCAGGAGTGACCTCGAGGCTCTCCTCTCTCTCGGAAGCGCAGTCATTCTGGCTGGCGACTTCAACAGCAAGCACATTTTATGGGGCTGCAACACGACCAATACGAAGGGAAACCTTCTGAACTCCCTCTCTGACGACCTCAACTTTGACATAGTTCCTCCCAGTACTCCGACCCACTTTCCCCTGAACTTGAACTACAGACCTGACGTACTCGACTTAGCGCTTCTAAAGGGCGTGACCCTCCAGTTACGCTCATTGGAAGTACTACACGAACTCGACTCTGACCACCGACCCGTCCTCATGCAATTAGGCCCCGATCCGACTGACAGACCTCCTCTGACCAAGACCGTGGTCAACTGGAAGCATTTAGGCGATGCCCTGAAAGCTTGTAGTTCCCCTGACTTGGACTGAATCCCTGACGACATTGTTACCCCTGACGACATCTCTGTCTCGATTGACGCTCTCACTAGCCACCTCCGCACCACCATTGGTGAGGCCTCAAAGCAGGTTCCAGCCGAGGGAGACCAACGCTGGGCCCTGCCTGAGGACGCGAGGGACCTACTGAGAGCGAAACACGCTGCCACTAGGGCATTCGACCGAGCTCGCACCGAGGATAACAGAGCCACTCTGCGGTATTACGAACGTGCCGTAAAAAACCGCATAAGTGAACTCCGTAATCAACGGTGGGATGACTTACTCTCGGGGATCGAGCCATCCCACCTGGCATTCTGGCGGCTGACTAGATCCCTTAAATCAGACTCTGTGACGACTATGCCCCCTCTCACCCGACCTGACCTCCCCCCCGCGTTTGACGACGAGGAAAAGGCCGAATGCTTGGCCGACAGCCTCGAAACGCAGTGCAGCCCCAGCTTAGAACATGTCGACCCTGCTCACCTCGATATGGTGAACAGTGAAGTCGAATACAGATCCTCACTTCCCCCCTTTGATGAACTCGAGCCTGTCACAGCTTCCGAGGTTGAGTCGATTATTAAAGGCCTCCACACCAGGAAAGCTCCAGGTGCGGACGGCATCAGTAACAAAGTGCTCAAGCACTTCTCCATTACGCTAGTTCACCTTCTAGTTAGCATCTTCAATGCGGCCATCGCCAATTGCATTTTTCCCGACGCGTGGAAATCCGCCGACGTCATCGGCATCCACAAACCCGGCAAGAAGGCTTCCGAGCCCTCTAGCTACCGTCCCATTAGTCTCCTCAGTACCCTGGGCAAGGTTTACGAGCGCGTCCTTCTGAAGCGCATCTGGTCCTGTGTCAAAGACAACAACCTCCTCCCTGATGAACAGTTCGGCTTTAGAGCCAGACACTCTTGCGTCCAACAAGTACACCGCATCACGGAGTACGTCCTAGAAGGTTTCAACAAGAAACCCATGGCCACGGCCATGGTTACACCCACAAGCCGTTCCCCCAAGGGACTGTAGCGGTGTTCCTCGACGTCGCGAAAGCTTTCGATAAAGTCTGGCACAACGGGCTGATATACAAGCTGTATCAGCTCGGGCTGCCAGACCGTCTTGTACTCATAATACAAGACTTTCTCAGGGCTCGAAGCTTTCGATACCGCGTCGAGGGACAACGCTCCTCCCCCCACGACATCGGCTCCGGAGTCCCTCAGGGCTCCGCTGTGGCTCCGATTCTCTTCTCGCTTTTCACCTGTGACATCCCCCGCACCCCCAAAGTGGAGCTTGCTCTCTTTGCCGATGACACCGCCCTCTACACCAGAGGGTGGAACAAGGTCATTCAGCTAGCCCACCTTCAACGAGCCCTCAATCTCCTCGGAGACTGGTTCAAGAAGTGGGCTATCACCGTTAACCCCGATAAAAGTGCAGCCGTGTACTTTCATCCGTTCAAAAGACCTCCTTCTAAGCATATCACGCTCAACGGCCAGCCCATCCCATGGGCTACCGAGACCAAGTATCTCGGTGTGACCCTTGATCGTCGACTCACGTTCTCAAAGCATATCCAGATAGTTCGCAACCGAGCAGCCTTCTTCTTAGGCCGGCTCACTCCCCTTCTCAACGAGCGTAGTAAATTGTCCCTTAGAAATAAGGTTACAATTTACAAAACTTGTATTCGCCCCGTCATGACGTACGCCTCCGTGGCGTTCGCTCATGCCTCCAGCATAGATCTAGAGAAACTCCAAGTCATACAAAATAGATTCATCCGCAGAGCAGTCGGTGCTAGCTGGTTCATGCGAAACTCCGACCTGCACTGCGATCTCGAACTCCCCTCCATCCGTCAGTACATTAAGTACGCTTCGCGCCGCTATTTCGATGCGACCCCCTACCATCCCAATCCACTCATAGTCCAAGCCTCGAACTATACGACAGACACGACAGACCCACCCCCCTTCCGTAGACGCCCCAGACACGTCTTGGGCGACCCGGACGACCCCATAGCCGTCATCACCTCGGCGGCGCTGGGCTCACCTGATCCGACCACTCCTAGCAACAAGAAGTATTCCGTCTTTGGTATAGGCGCCGGTTACCAAAGACACACAAACACGCACCCACCTCGCCGGCGAGGTCGAGGACTCCCCAGATCTGTCAGAAGATCTGTTAGATTCTCTCCAAGTAGTCAACCAGATCAACCTACTAGGGCCCCAGGGCATACCCCTTCTGGGGTGCCAGGGCAAGTCTGACCCCACTCCCGGCGACGCGACGGCCAAGCCGAGGTTCGTACCGTCTGCGGTGCCCTTGAGCTAGTCGCCTTTAACCTAAACCTAGGCCGAGCGCCGTTTGCGCTTGCCTAAAGTCCGGTGACGCTGTAGAGGCCATCTGAGGCCAACAGCATAGTCATTCATTTTAAAAAAAAAAAAAAAAATAAAAAAAAAATTTTAGATAATCTTGCGCAGTTAATTTATGTAGTGCGGAGAATTTCAACTCTACTTAAGTTTTGAGAAACTTTGCCCCTATTTATCTACTTCTAATTTCATTACTATCTAGTTAAGTATGGCAATAGGGTAAAATGAAAAAAAATTGTAAAATGTGAAATGTAATAGATGCATTTTAATATTATGATGTCATCGATAATAGTTCCTTTTAAATGAAAAGCAAACCAAATTCTCGTTTTTATTTGGCTGACAAGAAAATGATATGACAGCGGATTACGTGATGTGATAGACAGTCACCTTTGCCGCCCTTTGTAGCTAACACGCGCGACCTTTCCGAGCGTATGTAGTATTTATACAATAATCATGATTGCAATAGACTATGCTGTCAATACTGAAAACGGGAGCATCGAATAAAAAATAAAATCGGTCAAATGCAAGTAGGACTCGCGTAGGAACTCGTGGTTCCGTACCACCGCAAATTAAAATAATTTATGTATACACTAGTTTTATGAAAATACTATGAAAATCTCCGCGAATTATTATTTATGTTCAAGAACGAAAACATATGTAAAATAGGGTACCTATTTTATATTCTTACAAATTTAAAATTGCATAATAACAATGACACCAGAATCTGAATAATTAAAGTAAATTTTATTCAATGTTTGGTATTTTGCAGGCATGATGAATTAATATTCTGTTGCCATTCGTTTTTCCTCTTGCAAATATAACCTAGCGTTGAGACCTCTTCACCTAACACATCATTGTATTTAAATTGACATAAATTAAAGCCAGGAAGAACTAAGTCACAATTTATTTATTTTCCAAAAATGCTGCATATATTACAGTACACATTTTTAGCAAGCGCCATTTTAAATTCAATATGTCTGTCTATACTATCACTAGGCAATTAATTAAACATTATACAAACTAAAATCACTAAAATAATTAAACTTATGCTAAGTAATGAACTAAAGTTGTCGTCGAAAAAGCATACTCAGACTCACTTACACGAAGCTTTTAGGACAAAAACTAAATAATTTGCTACAAGACGTAATATTATATTATATATTATAGAATAATAATAAAAAAAAGGAATACTCTATTGTAAATATCGCTGTAATTATTAATTCACATATTCTGTATTGTAATTTTAGTATAATAATGTGAAATTGCAATAATTGTTTGTAAGTACCATGCATAATATTTTGCAGTAACTAATTTTCGTTCACAAATATGAAACTAATTAGCAATAAGTATCAATTAAATAGATGTATATGTGCGAATATTAAGTTGGAATTTATTATGTCTGTAGCAAAACCCCTTTACCATACCATTTACCATAAGTTAGATCACTAGGTCGTTAATTCTATTTATTTTAAATATTACTAAACTATCTGAGTATTGTTTGTTAATATACGCCACGCATAATTAACCCATTGGAAGAATTATAGAATAAACAAATTAAAAATCCACTGAACGTATACCTACCGAGTATATATTTAGTCTCAATCACAGGTCTCAATATAGACACATCATTTTTATATTCTCTGTCAGTACATCGGGTTTTTTTTTGTAAAGGCATACATCATTTTGGATTAGTTGATACAAGAAGGTATGGAACATTTGCATCATTAGGACATGCATAATTGCATATGGGAAACGTCCTTAGCCTTTAGTTTTTACAAGCCAAACGACTTGAATATCAGGGTGGGTCTATTATTTGGTTAGGTAGATACTGACTTTATAAAATTAAATGCCTACCACGACATAATTTAAACGTAATAAATAAGTGTTTTGAATATCCTCAACCATTAGACTAGACTAACATACCACGAACAAATTAATTGAGAAGTGACGATTAGTCAGAAACCTTATGTCGTAAGCCTGGTAAGTCCTAAAACTGCATCCAGAACCACCGGAGGATGGGCAGCAGTGTTCTCTCGGTGGAGATTCTGCGACCCCCAAGCCACCTGCAAAGCGTGGGGATTATGGCAACTCCTCCCAGTAAAGGAGGAGGCCTTGACGATGACGATGACAAATCGGGAGCTTACTACGATTCAGCGTATTTTCTAATAACTTATTTACTCTAGCTTGGTCGTTCTAAGTACTGTAGACTAAAAAATTAGTCACCCACACAGATATCAGAACACGAGGTTGTAATATCTGTGATCACCCATAATGCCATCCTAGTTCTAGTAAAATCTGGATATGAGATTTCAAGTACCAGAGTTGTACTTAGTGACAGATCTTGTCAGAATAATCAGTCTTTTAAATATAAAGATCGAAGTCGAAAGCTCCGCCGCCGCTGAGGTAGTCGTAGAGGTAGACCTCCATCTCTTCGAGCGCTTCCATGCTCGGGTCACGCAGGGACAGGTCTCGGGCGGATCGACCAGACCGAGAGAACGTTCTGGAAAGTGAATATTTTCTTATAAGTAAACAGATTTTATTTATTATGAAAACTGGCGTGGTTTTGATTTTGACACATTTTTGTTGTATTTTATTTTTTAGGTGCGTAGCAGGACGCAGATGCAAGCGCGTCCGGCTCTGTTTTCACTCTTTGAAAAAGATCTCCTGTTGTGAACGAAACTATTAGTCGGAGTATCAGATAAAATTCGATTTTATTTAGATTGTTTTTTGGAGCTGTGTCGATGATATCACAATTATACAATAAATTAAATACTTAATGAAGTAGCTTTAAATAAGGTAAAAAGGGGCTATAATTACCCGAAGTCAGTCTCAGTGTCTACCACGTAGTCCTTGGTGAAATGTTCATTGATGTCCTTCATGATGCATGCCTCTAACTTCTTGTGCTGAAATATTAACAAGTAAATATTAAATATATTGGCCACTCTTAAGCACACCTAAGCCTAGCCTAATGAACACCCCACAGAGGCAACGGGCATAATTTAAAAAAAGTACTATAAAAAACTTAGCAGCGTCCTCTTGCCTAACGTTAACCTCGTTAACTAACCTAACGGTGGTGACCATTCTGAGATCCCCAAGCCGCCTGCCAAGCGTGGGGATTATGGCAACACCCCTCTATAAAGGGGGAGGCTTTCGTCCAGCAGTGGACGTTTTATGGCTGTCAACGACTATAAAAAAGTTTCACAAATAAAAGCAACTCTAGTAATGTATATTTGTATACATTTGTGGCAATAATTTTTACAATGTCGTCGGTCCACCTAGTGGGAGGCCTTCCTACTCTGCGTCTTCCGGTTCGCGGTCGCCACTCAAGAACCTTTCGTCCCCATTGGTTATCAGTTCTTCGAGCGATGTGGCCTGCCCATTGCCACTTCTTGCAAACCTTGCGAGCTCTGGTTCTTTGGCGAATACCCAAACAACACAACCCGTTCCAACAACAACAGTCACTTCGTGGTCAATATCATCGTCATCATCATAATCAGCCTATAGTCAATTGCTGGACGTAGGTCTGACCCAAGAGTCCCAAGGCACGCCACTGAGCTCGATCTTCATCTTTCTGTTTTCAACCACTACTACCTGCTATACGTAGTTCATATCATTAGATACTTCATCAAGTAACAGTAGGTAAACCTTGCATGGAGGATTTAACTCTCTCTCCAATACTCCAAACTATAAAATTAATACCAATGGTAATAATGAATCACCTTATAACAGCGGAAGAAGAAGATAGCCTTGATTTGTTCTTGAGGACGTGGCACGATGTCCCTTTTATCTTCTGGTACGCATTGCTGTTACAAAATATTCAAATTACTCTCTTATTAAATAGAATGTGACTGCATGGTCATTATGTACGAAGATAGAATTTTAGACACAAAAAATCGCCACTAGATTACGTAAAACATAAGAAAATAAAACAAAGACATTGTAACAATAACGAAAGATAATGCTATAGATATACTATAACACATTTAAAAACATATTTATGTTAGATCATTTAAATGGAAATTCAACGCTGAAAAAAAATTAAACTACATAATTTTTAAAGAAGTATTTGTCTCATAAAAAATAAATCAGTGTACTTAAAAAACTTGGAATTAATTAATTAATTTCCATAGCACTTATAACATAAAGTAACAGAGGTATATTAATATCTTATGCGTACTATATAAAGGTAACGTTCTAGGTAACTCTCCAAATCATTATGTGCCTAGTAATTAAAGTTACAAAACAAAAACTTACTGAGAACTTCTGACAGAACTGCAAGCCCTCCTGTATGTCCCCCTTGAGGTCGTTTGAGACAGGCAAGTTCTCGATCCGCTGCGTGATCTGCTCGTAGTTGGGCTCCAGGTTCTGGTCGATGTAGCCGAGCTCCTGCATCACGCAGGTCACGTTGTGGCTGCTCGGCATGCGGGGGATGTTTAGCCCGAGACGCGTGCGCAGGCTCAGCTGGCGCTGAGGACAGGGACAGGTCATTACAATAAGTATGGATCACGATCCATCGTCACGAGTATGGCCTAAAACTGCATCCGGGACCACCGGAGGACGGGTAGCAGCATCCTCTCGGTTAACGGTGGTGAACATTCTGCGATCTGCTAACCATGGGGATTACGGCAAACTATTAAGGGGAGGCCTTCGTCCAGTAGTGGACATGTTCTGGCTGATGATGAAGTATGGTTCAAAATTATAATTATTGTTACTTATTCTCAAATTGTTATTCAAAGCAACTTTACCGATTCTTATACCTATTAATATTAAGTTTTTTTTTCTTAAGATTTAGTGATAGTTCATGATTATTGACGGGTATTTACCATGATTAATTTGTGTTGTGATATGGGGCTCGTTTCGCAACATAATCACGGTAAAAATAATCACATAAATGTAGATAGATAGATAAATAGATTCACTCTTTATTGCTTACACCAAAGAAACATACACACATAGGATTTAATATATTAAATACTAGTGCATAAATGGCGGACTTATCGCTAAAAGTGATCTCTTCCAGGCAACCTTAAGATAACTGTAATAACTGTGTCTTCAGTAACGAGCTTTGGATCGGTATCAATTTTGACAGCTTTACGCTGTAATGCCCCGAGAGACTCGAGGTGTATCATCTAAAATGTTGAAATGTGCGAGGACGATAGCGTTGCATCATATTCTCGACCATACGACTACGCTGACGTCGGTCGTGTACCATTGCAAACCAACACACGCGCTGCTGAGGTCTGCGTCGTCCATTAGAGCACCACACCCACGCGTCGGACACTTGTAAGTATATTTGTACGTCCGACCGACGTCAGCGTAGGAGGAATGTAGGCCTAAGTAATATAAGAGCAGCTTATTCATATAGAAAACACGTTCAAACGTACTATTATGTCTTCTGTGGTAATATCTCAACTTACCGACATGCGATTGTTTCCGAAATACGGTTGAGGGTAGAATCCTCCTTGCAGGCCTTGCAGGCCTTGCATGCCCTGGAACTGCGGGTAGTACGGGTTGTAAGGTCCCGGGAACCCTTGGTACCCCTGGTACCCCTGGTATCCGCTGTATGGTTGGAAGGGGTACAGCGGGGGCGTGTTGTACGGCCTCAGCTGGGGGCCTCCGCCCATCATCACTGGCGATAGGGCTGGTGGAGCGAACGGCGCCTGGAACATGAAATATTATCATATAATTAATAAATAAATAAAAATAATAACTAGGGCTGAGTTTGGTAAATGCAAACAATTAAAATCTTTAATGTATAATTAATTAATGTATATATAACAGATGTTCCGTACATTTTGCCCAAGGTCGATGAACTTTTTGTATGTTACAGATGAATTTTTTTTCGCGATTTCAATGTTGGCCCCATAGTAAAAGTTGTTTGGTTTGATGTACAGAATATGCCCTTAAAATGATGCTAACTGATTAGAACTAACCCTATGTAGAGTTACAAGATATCTTAATTATAAGAATTAATAAACACGACAACCCTGCCAATGACGAACTAAAAAGTAAAAACAAATTTTCATAACACTTGCTCGTAAAGTGAATTTTATATTACATAGTTTCTAAACTCACAATTCAAGATATTACGCACGCATGCTTTCTTAAATTCGTACATGATTGCAAGTTATAATGTATGTTTAAGAAGCATTCTTACTAAAGCCGGTACTACAGTTTTTCTTTTTATAATACCAAAAAAAAAAAAAGATTTTATGCGTCTAAAAAAAAATTCACCTGCACGCGAATCGCTGGTTTGCGCGCCATTTTCCGCAAATACGAGTATTTGTAGACGTTTTCGCTGCGATTATTATCAAAAGAGTTTGTTTTTTCCTGGCAGGTGTGATGAAAATCGTCGTATGGAACGCGTGTGCTAGTCATTACACTTTTATCATACTTAACTATTACGCATTCGCAGTCTTGCTAAAATCAAGATAGATGAAATGTTTGTTTTGCACGTACACCCTACCTATGTAAAATGTAGACCTACATAAATTAAATTATATAGTTTGGAATGTGCTCATCAAGGTCAAGGTCTTCTATTTGACAATACCAATATAAAGTTTTTTCGTCTTTGAAAATGGGGTCATACAGAGCCGCTATATTGACTTTCAAGGCGGATGGTCGTGGTCCAACCCAGGGATGTCAAGAGTTGGCGCCAGAATAGTTTTTATTGTTTTTTTTTTATTTTGAAATAAAAAGAAGACGCATAAAAGTCTTTTCCCAAGAAATACGAGGTGACGGTAGAACTTTGTTGGATTAAACTTGTTGCGCTTATAATAGTCAACAACTTTAACTATGGGACAAACTAAAATAGCGATAAAAACTACAGCAGTTTCATACATTTGAACGTAGGTGACATTTCCCTTTCGCGATTTCGGTGTTGGTCCCAGAAGAAAACTTGTTCACATTGATGAATACAATGGTCTCCTTTCGGCTTAGGACAACCGTTCTGCGTTACCCTGTCTAATGGTAACTACATAAATATTACGTGTTTTTAATTTTTATTCCTACGCTTTGATAATACTATTCATATCTAATAAAATAATCTCAAGTACTTCCGTATGACTAAACACTTCATTTTCCTTCTTGAGTAGTTGGGTAAAAACACAGATAAAATAATACTTAGTATAAATAATAACTAATAAAATACCATGTCTATTTTGGTATTTGTAATCAAGGACATTAACAAAAAAAGTACTATGTATCGAGGTAATAAATGTGATACGAAAAAAATTTATGACTAACAGAATGTTGAGTAATTTTGGCCTTGTATCTATCGCCTCTTTAGCTCAGTGGTAGAGCACTGGTCTCGTAAACCAGGGGTCGTGAGTTCAATCCTCACAGGAGGCATCGTAGGAACTCTTTTTGTTCTACATAATTTTTGTTCATTAATTTTTTGGATAATATTTTTTACTTACCCCTTGAGGTCTAAATGCAAAAATTGAGGGTTTTTGAGCTTGTGGTGGTGGGTCTTGATTCGGTAGGTCATTTTCTTGATTATTGTTACTAGCGCCATCTGATGGCTTAGTGATGGTTTGCGTGTTCGGGTCCATAGAGAAACCAGGCGGCAGCTTGCTCAATAGAATGGGTGGCATTTGTGAGTTCATACTGTCTCTCATAGGTGGCGCTGTGGAACATTTCGCGTATGCATCTTTTAGTTCTCTGGTGATTTGCTTCAGCAATGCTGTGCCAAAACAACTTTCGTAAATCTGAAAATTATGCAATAATTTTAGCTTATTTCCAAAAAATATACAAAATAATACAATAAATATCATTAAAAAAAATCAAGTATTGTAAGTAGGTAATGGTTTTATGGAGTATTATAGATGGTATTTATTGTAAAAATAGCCAATAAATTATCTAAATATGTATTTGTAGATCGATCTAGACGGCGTTTTTGGTTTATAGGTACTAGGGTTTTAAAAATATATACATATATATATATTATTGTAAATAAGTAGCTTTTAGTTGTATAGTTAAAATATTTATTTTGTGTTTTGTACATATGTACCTATAATGTATTTGTAAATAAACCCACAGATAACTTTCTGAAAAAAATATTTCTTTATGATAAATAATATCTGGTTTATTATTATGGTATGCTTATGTAATTTATCTACATTGTTTCTGTTTGTTTTCATGAAACTAAATACTAATTATTTGAACCGTTTCATAGTTTCGCCATTATAGACATGAGCAGACGTGGCCGAGCGGTTAAGGCGTCTGACTAGAAATCAGATTCCCTCTGGGAGCGTAGGTTCGAATCCTACCGTCTGCGAATATTTTTGTTATTTTTTTTACCTTTAGCATAGCATAGTCTTTCATGAACTTGTTATCCCCGCTATCAAGGGCATGACACGCCGCACACAGCGTCAATACCAGCAGTATTAATTTCTTCATCTTGTTTCTGTGGGCAAAACATATTTTTGTTAGGTTGTTATCAAACATTATAATTTTTATAGACGATACCAATCAGTGTATGTAGTAAGAACTGTGAAGTAGGTAATTATTGTAATCTTTTCCTACGCGGGGTGTACATATCTAACATATCTAACTATTACGCACTATTAGAATTGTAGTTCGTAATATTCTTTTACTTATATTTTTTTTTGCATTTGGCTAAAACCTTAGAATCTTGTTTGCTGACGCTACTTTCTCAAAAAATTAGACTTGTGACGAATTAACAATAGCGTTTAACTATCTATCTATAACGAATTTACAGATATTTTTAATGTTTGTGGCAAGTTTACTTTCAATGTATGGAATTTAAAAACGTGTGGCGAAATAACTTTGGGGCGAGTTTACAATGAGCCGCCGAAAGCTACTAAGAGAAATGCTTAGAGTAATAAACATTTTCTAAGGAAGAAATGTTTTTTTATCAATTTTTAAAAACCTTGATTGTATTACTAGCCAACGAATTAGGACTGTACCGTAATTTCACCGTGTACTTGTAAATGTGACTATTGACCGGGAGGGAACCGTCGGTAAACCTAACTCATCGTCTCACTCCAAAAAAATCTGCCTAGGTACTTCCCGCGGACCAACTAGTACCAAATAGAGGGAAATATACAGGGTTAGTTCTAATCAGTTAACATCCTTTTAAGGGCATATTCTGTTCATCAAAACAAACAACTTTAAAAATAGTTAAAAAAACAGCTGTTCCATAGATTTTGCCCAAACTTGATAAACTTTTTGTATGGAACAGCTGATAATTTTTGCGATTTCAATGTTGGCCTCATAGTAAAAGTTGTTTATTTTGATGTACAGAATATGCCCTTAAAAGGATGTTAACTGATTAGAACTAACCCTGTATATTGTTATCTCTTTCGCTCTAGTTAGACAATGCGACATATGGTCAATTTTGTAGACTATAGCGGATAATAGAAATAAACATTTTCACGGAATGTTAGTTTTCTTGACTTTTGTCAAGAAAATACGACGGTGGCGCCCCACACGTCAGTCTTCCTACGCACAGCAGCTGCAAGTCATTTATAACTGTTATTAGATGGGCGGTATATGCAAATATGATTAATTACCTGGGAGAATTAAATTTCACGATGGCACGACTGCGTTTACCGTTAAGTCTATTACATCCTGGGGCTTCGTCTGTAGCCTTCACTTTATAAATTAACCATCGCCGGATTTAAGGAATGGAGGGCAACTGGGGCAATGGGGATCTACACTACTATTTCTTCCGCTAGGTGGCGCATCTTCGAGGTCATTGTCAACTGTCAATCTCATTGGCCAATTTCATATATATATTGTTGTTCTTTGTTTTGTTTTTGTAGAGAACTTTTAAAGACACGGATTACTAGGGAGAATCAGCATTATATGTACAGCAATCTTTTGCCTTGCTAATTAAAGCTCTGTCCAACATCACTAAACAACTATCTAAGGGCACCACAATCCCGTAAATATTTCTTACTAGCAGCTTGTAGGTATCGTCGTTGCTAGCAGTGCCCTGCGACTTCACCCGCAATTCCTAGGATATATCCAATGATTTCTACGTCTATATACGCCTGAGTTAAGAAATCGTAAGACTAAATAGGCTAGATGACTGATGTTTAAATCGTTGAAACCAATAGCTTTGATGAAAAATTTAAGTAAATATAGTATGGTAATTGAAAACATTATTTAAATCGGTTAATAATGTTCTGATATATGAGCGTTTAAAGTTTTTGTTAGAGACAACTCTGTCCCTTTCCCACAAAACAAAAAATTACGTCACGCCTTACTTGTCAGAATATAATTTATATGGCGTCCTGAGAAGTGACGTCACGATTTGCTGTTTTGCCTCTCTGTCTAGCATGATATTAAAATGCTTATAAGTTGCTTATTTTTGATCAGATTTTAATTTTCTTTTCATTAATCAGCTATATTTATGGGCCACATTTGAATAGGACAATAAAAAAATACCAGTCATCTAGCCTATTATCTTTGACAAAAGGTCAACGCCATCTCTCGGATTTCGCGGTCACTACGTGTAGCGCCAGTAAGCCGTGGTAGAAGAAGCGCAAACTGTACGAAACTAGAAACGACTTACCTAGGTATTACCAAAAATTTAATTTTTTGGGTAGAAGCAAGTTTAGTTTAACTTTAAATGTTGACTTACTGGTCATAAGACACGCCACCTTTTGTTTACTGCACTTTGAAATGTAATTCGTACAGCCCTTCACCACACAGTTTGGCATTTCGCTCTCAAGTAATCACGTCGGTCGTGCGTCGCAGGCTGTGCCAATGCGTCGGTTAATCGGTGTCAATGCGTCTCTTTGACACCGACGAATGGGCGACATTTCAAAATGGCGTACAACCCGTCCCTACTATGTATGTCTATGGATGTATCCTTTGTATTTTTCGAAGGTATAAGTTACACCTCTATTTCAAATATATAGCAACGACGATACATAGGTACCTATATTCGAATTAATTCTTAATTTAATTTCTACCTCTGTCTATCTGAATAGTAAGTAAAAAAAAAACATTAAAAGCTATAGAGTGTAAATTATAATAGGTATGTGCTTTCTGTAAGTACAACAATACAACGTCTCAGTACAGACGCATCAGTACTTTCAATAAAAAACGAAAAATAGGTATTTATTTATTTATATTTAATACTTACGTTATCGATAAAAAAAATAGGTAAAATGTATTTTCCGTTCACGAATGATAGTGGTGCTGTCCTAGTTTTTATACACGATTAATTAATGTACGACGTATTTTTCGATAAGTATTATATCTTCTTTATATCATCATCATCAACATAATCAGAGACCTCTGCTGGACATATGCTGGACTTTCCCAAGGCTAGCAATTTTTTTTTATACGGTCAAGTGTCAGTACGTGCAAGATTTTCACCTGGGGGCTAAGATGTCAACTCACTGCCTGGGGGGCGTCACGCCCACTGAAGAGAGAAGTAATAGTAGGGCCTTCGCTTTTCTGTGGTCACGCCTGCCACTAACAGTAGCAGTGCTAGAATTGTGAACTTGTGAATAGAATCCCGCGCCGCACTGCACTGCGATCGTCACCCTGAGATATCGGATGTTAAATCTCTTCACACCCAGTAATTTACCTGGTATCGTTGCCCTTCAAACCGGAACACAGTAATGCTTGCACACTACTGCTTGGCACTTGAATAACTGGAATAACTTGCTGTTACTTCCCTAGTCGAACTCTGCAGTAGAGTCCTAGTACCACTACAAAATAATAATAAATATATAATTAGATATATCATTAGATAGATTATAATATAGAAACTAGATAGCTGATAGAATACTAAACTTATATATACTATTTTTTGTAAAAATAATAAAAACACAAAAACTCGTAAGCGAAGTTATTGGATTCATATTATGCAGTGCGCACATCAATCATAAGGTTCTGTTGCTGACAGTACCGTACTAACTATCATTTAATCAATGCTCCAGGGTCGTTGAACTACTGGCCTTGCGGTGGTACTTAACTACCTTGCGTAATGAGTAAAATTCACACCATTATCGCAGTATAACGCATTACGGTAACCCATCGCGGTAAAAGGCGATTAATTTTATGGCTTATTGCAAATAAAATTAAGTTTATTTTAGTTTGGTTTAGTTTTAGGCTGTCTATAGATCGCAGATGACGAGATGTGTTGTATTGTGTGTAGTAGAGGTGTTATATTAGGGCCGATTTTCAATACTCATAATGGTGAATATATCGCTTTACGGATAACAGGCTAATTAACTAAACTGTTCCTCAGAGCAGTCAAATAGTTTAACGACTGTTCTCGAGACTGTTCTCTCTGTTCCTGTACGCGATATTTTCGCGTAGAAGCACAAAATAATAGCTTGGCAAAAACGCCTTGAAACAAAAATTATTTTTTCTCTTCTGGCAATACTGTGTAAAATATGTCAGTTGCAAAATCTTCCACACTCCAAGCCGCCTGCCAAGCGTGGGGATTATGGCAACCCCTCACTATTAAGGGTGAGGCCTTCGTCCAGCAGTGGACGTCTTTATAGGCTGACGAGAAGCTTCCACGCTCAATTAGAATAAGTAATAAGTAAATGGAAGAGTCCACTGATATACACGATTGCTAGTATTTAGAACTATTTGCGATAGTGGCGCCCCTATTATTTTTTCTCTTTTTTCCTAGCTCTAGATCGCTCTTCAAGGCTTTGTAGCCGAGACTTAACCAAGTTATTATTATCAATCAGTGTCTTACTTGGTGGGCTTCCCGATCGACTTCATATACAAACAAAATATGAATGTAACGAATGAATGTGGTACCATCCACCTTGAAGTCACACTCACACCACAGGGCTGGGGATGTGGTGTGCAGTGTTGGTTTGTGATGTAGCAAGCGTCTGCTTTTCCTTGTGTGGTCAATCAGATAGTATAGTTGTGTAAAAATGCTTTCGTAGACCTATTAGACAACGTTCTGCGTACTGAACCTCCAAGCTAGAACCTTTTTCCAGAGTCTATGAACAAAAACAGAGCTATATCCCCCACGCTCGGCAGGCGTTTTGGGGAAACCAGAATACTCACCACTAGGGTTGCCAACTATTTTTGGAGGAATTAACGTACTTTAGGATTGAGGGGTGGTAAATAAAAAGTACAGTCGCAGAAAAAAAGTACCACCTATCATTATTTTTAAAATTGTATTTCTTAACTAGCTTTTGCCCGCGGCTTTGCCCGCGTAGTAATGTTGAATACTGGAATTCGGTTAAATCGGGGCCCAACTCAATTGAATCACTAAAATACGTATATTATTGCATTTTTTCCAAGCCGCTTGCAAGTCTTTAAGTTTTCTTGAGGATGACCAAATTTGGCATGTCGCGTTTGCAATACTTACTTCAAAACAAAGCCGTCTTGTTGAATTTTAAACAGACAGACAGATGGACATGACAAACTTTTCCTTCCTCGTAGTACTACGGAACCCTAAAAATGTCTGCTAATGACGCTATAGTTGCCGGGGCCTTTGACCCGAAAGATTACAATATTTCTTTGTAGACAACGTTTTTGATTTTTTTGTTGGAAGGTGCTAAAATAGCCAGGCTTTTAGGGGAGCTAACTCGCGAGCAAGCCACATAGAACTGACCATGCGAAAAACAGTCCTGCCTTAAATCAATACCAGCGTATTTTAAAGTTTGACCCTGAGCCTTATTGATGGTCATGGCAAAACAAACTTTTAGAGGAAATTGAAGCCTTTTGGAGTCATAAGGTAAGTCACTGGGAATCATGGGAATACGCGGCACAAACACTGTTTCGCCATGGGCACACCCAGTCAAAATGATGGCCTCAACCAGATTACGATGCAGCATTTTTATTTGTAACCTGGTTCCATTACACAATTTGGGTGGTCTTAAATTCCGAAGGAGCATGACGGGTGTACCTTTCTTCAGGATAAGCCTCTGATATGGTAGCCCCGCTGGTCTTAATGAATTTAAAAACTCAACTGGATAGTTTACAGCATCATCATTATTGCATACCGTATCAACAGAGTCAATGAAATGAAATAAGCTTAAGCAGACAAAGTATGATAACAAAGAACGTAAAAAGATTACCAAAATATCGCAAGAATTACGAAACTTCGATAAAATACAGTGCTGCACTGATCGCTTAGGTAGACTCGGTGTGGGTTGGAGTGGGGCCCCCCCCGGGGGTACCCGCCTTGTCGGGGCGGGGGGGCTTAGTAGCCGTGGGCAGGGGACCACGGTGAAGCGAAGAGGTACCCGAGGTGGGGCCGCGAAAGCGGCCACAGTGGTGGGGGCTAGGCCACTGCACGAGCCTGAGGGATGGAGACAGGCCAGAGGGGCCAGAGCTCTCCATTCCCAAGGGCCACGGTGGTGGCTGGGCCCTTACTGAGGGTCCGGACCTGGTCCGGACGTGAGGGCTCTCCGCGTGTCCCTCTGATCAGCAGAGGGCACAGTGGAGAGCGAAGAGGGACGGCCGGGTGGTGGCCTCATCAAGGGCTTTCCTTGAGGGGGCACCCACCGGGTGTGTCGTGGTGGGGCTGCGGGATGGGGACAGGCCAGAGGGGCCAGAGCTCCCCATCCCCAACGGCCGAAGTGGCAGGCGGCGGGGCCACTCACCTGACCCGCCGCATGGAGGCCAGGGCGTTGGACGTGGGGCCGTCCGGCGCCCATCTCGCTGGCATGGCCTCCGAGGTGGATGCACGATGTGTCTGGGTGTTCGGACACATCGTCATCGGTGCGGGAGGAGCTTCGGCTCCCCGTGGTGGGCCCGAAAGGGCGGCGCCGTCGAGGTCGCGGATGAATGCGAGAGCGTACCCGTGACCTCGACAATAGGCGCAGTGTGGGAACACCGTTGGGTTTTTAGTCGGTAGGGGTGCCATCGAGTCTCACTCTGGCATCGAGTCCGACATAACCCTCCTGCGCCCTGGCAGGAGGGTATGCGTAAGAGCATTTCCCAACGTAAAAAAAAAAAAAAAAAAAAGGGGCGCGCTCGAGGTACAGCGCGTCATACTCGGGTTTTAACGTATCTGAGCCGACGCGGGATGGACGTTTCGAAAGCGCTGTGCTTGGTGCGTGCACCGGATCAAGTACATGTGTTTAAAATATTTATCTTCTTACGCATAAACACTCGATTAGCTAATCTATAAATATAAAATTTTTTTTCAAATGAAAAACTGACCCGTGGCCTTCCAGTTTTGAAATTGTTTGAAAATTCTGAAACATGTTTATGTTTATTTTATCTTATCTCTTAAGTCAAAAAACTTAACAGCCTTAAATGAATGGTTTCGGCAAAATGGTATTTTAATGATACATTGAACCCCTTGCGAATTTTTCAAAATCGTTGCTGAGTGTGCGTTTCTCTCGCACACTCAGCAACGATCAGCCCTTAACACTAATGGTATATCGGCCTACCCTGATTGGGCCATATTCACTACGCTGGCCCAGTGCAGGTTGGCGGATTCACATACACTATCGTATTTCTTCTCCTGAAATATGAAGGTTTCCTCATGATGTTTTCCTTCACCGTAAAGCCAGTGGTATTATCCATGCGTAAGTTTCAAAGAACTAATTGGAACGGGCTCGCCCGGGTTCGAACCCGCGACCCCAAGAATGTGAGTCGAGCTTGATCGCACTGAAGCTACCACAGCTTGAGCTGAGTGTAAGTTTACACCACTCAAAATTTAGTTTAGGCATTTAAAAGTAAGTTAATTTAATATTAAAAATTAATTTAGCAGCTTAGGCTGTACAGTATCTAATAGTATAATTATGTCCGTCAAACAGTCGTCTGCGTGGACCTACAAAAAAATAGCCTATGTCCGTTTCCGAACCTTATGCTATAACTACCTATCCAAAAATGCAGCTCCATCTGTTCAGCCGACCAATAAATACGCCCATCCCCGTCCCCATTCCCAGCCTCATCCCTATAAGCGCCCCCTTCCCCATCCCCATCCCGATACCAAATGTCATTTTAATATGAACACGCCCATCCCCGTCCACATCCCCGTTCCCTCTCTCATCCCCATCCCGAACCCCATCCCATTCCCACCCCCATCCCGATTTCAACTTTCATCTTAATATGGACACGCCCATCCCCGTCCCCAGCCTCATCCACATCCACATCCCATCCCCACCTGTCCCCACCAAATCCCCACCCCATCCCCACCCCATCTCCACCCATCCCCACCCCATCCCCATCCCCATCCCGATACCAATTGTAATCTTAATATTAACATGCCTATCTCCGTCCCGTCTCCGTTCCCAGTATCATCGCCACCCCCACCCCCACCCCCATCCCCACATCTATCCCCATCGCTATACCAAATTTCATTTTAATATGTACAGCCGTTACAAAGTTAAGGAGAAACAAACGTACTATCACTAAAACTTAGTTTTTTTTTTATACTAACGGGAGCTGATTTTGAAAAAACTGTGACACCCGTATCTTCTTATTTTTATAGTAGAATACGTATACCAAGTTTTGTATCAATCGAACCAAAGAATAAAAAGTTTCATACAAACTTTAACACCCCATTTAAGGGTGTTGATTTTCGAAAAATCCTTTCTTAGTGGGCGTTTACACCTCTCCAAAAACATACCCTCCAAATTTCAAGTCTCTACGTTTAGCGGTTTGGGCTGTACGTTGTCTATATGTCAGTCAGTCAGTCAGTCAGTCAGGACCAAGCCTTTTATAGTTATAGATAGTTCTGGCATTTTTAACGATGATATTATGTCGTTTTTAAAGATTATAAGACAGATAGAAAATAAAGTATTTTCGCGTAAGTACTTTATTGCTATCGCAAAGTTAAAAGTACGCAGACTTGAAATAACGTAAGATACTTTATTATAAAGTACGGTTGGCAACCCTACTCAACGAAGCGACGCTGCTACGTCCTCCAGTGGTTCAGATGCAGTTTTAGAACACACCCAGGTCCAAAACAGAACAGAGAGTAAAGTGTTGAAAAGTTAAAGTGGTGAGTAAACTCCATAGAATTGTAAATCCTTCGGTATCTAAGAAGGATTTGCATTCCTATAAGTAGCCCGACAAGTCCCGTGGTTTCAATAAGCCTTAAATTGCCATGTCGGATATGTCTATCAATTTATTACCTACAACATGCCTGTAATTTTATAAATAAAACCCGTTTTACTCGTATAGATAAGTTAGGATTACCGAAGGCATAAACAGGTTTTTTTTTATGCAATCTAGTGCGTTAGCGAGACGTTCGCCTGGTGGTTAGCGTCACACCTGCCACTAACAGTAGCAGTGCCAGAATAGTGAACTTGCGAACACAATCCTGCGCCGCACTGTACTGCGCTCATCACCCTGAGATATTAGATGTTAAATCTCTTCATACCCAGTAATTTCTCTGGTAATATTGCCCTTCTAACCGGAACACAGTAATGCTTGCACACTACTGCTTGCCTTTTAAATAACTGGCTAAAGTGTGGTACTTCCCCAGGCGGACTCTGCAGTAGAGTCCTGTCACTACCAGTCTGCATATGTCTGGAGAAGGAATTCAGTATATAGCCTCTGTAATTCCGCCAACATGCACTGGGCCTGTGCCCAGCAGTGGGATGTTAAAGGCTGATGATAATCAAAAGTGGCGCTTACCATCTGATAAGCGATATCTTAGAGAGTTATTTAAAAAAACCTCTACGTAAACCTGGACTTAAGTAGCTGTAAATTACTTATGTTATACATAAGTAATTTACATATATAAGTAATAATAATCTAGTAGTAGTAGTAATAATAATAAGTAATAATATATCTACGCATAATAATGATATAATCAATACTATATCTACTAGACATCGTCTACATCAGGTTTAATAGCTTAACCGCAGCATTTTTTTTTGCAAAAAACAAGCTTGTTATTGAAGCAAAAAGCTTAACGGCTGGTTGTTACAAACTAGATTAGGGTTGTAAACGCAAATTGCTTATGCGCTTTTAAAGTAATTTTTTTTACTCATTTGGTGTAATTAGTATATAATGGGTAGCAAAACGGTTCAACAATACTGAAGGGTATTTATGTAAAAAGTATATTGACCTTGGATAAAATGTATGGAACAGCTGTTTTTTTCGCGATTTCGGGGGTTTTTTCTTTCTTATTTATTGGCATCGCACGTTGTGCATTCTGCCAGTGTCAAGTTTGTGAATTTTCAAGTTTTTTAAATAAATCAAGTCAAATATGTCATGAAATCACAGTTAGTCACACGAAATTGTCATAGTCGAGTCCAAGTCATACCCTAGTAAAGTTGTGGCGACTTTACTATGAGCTTCTACGGAGTTTGGAAAACAACACGAAAAGACATGTTTCACCACATTATATCACTTGCCCACACTCGTGCATGTAATTCAACACTCAATGAATAAAACACAACCACTTTTAAACATTAATTCGCGATACACACAAGTTTAAGAAAATAATAGAATGCAACGACATGATTTTTCCGTGTTCCCGCCAAAAAAAAACTCGATTTCGGGGTTGGGTCTATAGTAAACATTGTTCATAATGATGAGTACCTACATACATACATAGCAAAAAAAAAAAAAACTACATTTAAATTACCCTTGAAAAGACTACTGTTAAATAGAATATCTATGTAAATAACCCGTGTACCTATAAGTTGACATATATTGAGTTATAAGTTCATTTATCGCTAAAATGACAATACCTACTCCTACATACTCGTAGTAAATAGTAATGAATATGAGAGTCGATGTCTGCCTACAAACTGCTATGCAGTTTGGCAGTTATGAATTGAGCTATGTAATTAATTCTCTAAGACAAAAAAAAACCCTTCAGTATTGTTCAACCTTTTTGTAACCACTTTGTATAATGTATACATTTTAGCTCTCTGGGTGTAATGGTCACTCTAAAAAGTCTACAATAGCGGGAGCCACACTGAGTCAAGGCATAGATTAATTATGTTAGTATACTTAATCTATGGTCAAGGTAATTTAGCGGACTATAAGTACAAGATAATATACCTATAGTGTTGTAGTGGTATATAGGATTATATTGCAGTGTCCGCCTGGGAAAGTACCATACCCTTACCATTTATTCAAACGCCAAGCAACATTGTGTGTGAACATTACTGTGTTTTGGTTTGTAAGGCAATGTTATCTGAGAAATTATTGAGATACTAAATGTCAAACCTCATAAGGGAGGGCACTAAGCCTAAGCACTAAGCTGTCTAACATCAAACTAAATTGTTTATAACTTCGTTATTTGTGCACATATTAAAATGTTATTTTGTTTTGTTGCGAGTTAACTTTTGTATGCGGCAATAAAAAAAAATGCGTATTCCCTAGGATTTAGCTTCTCTCTCTCTCAATTGTATAACGCGTAAAGAGAAAAATGCCATTCAGAAGCAAGTGCGGGATGTAAGTTCAAAAACACATCCGACAGTGCATGACGCTCGTCGCCATAATTTAAATGAAAGCTCCAAGATGCCTAGGTTTATATTTATTTTCTCACCACCTGCTCGACAATGTCCAATTACATATCATGCAACCTCAACGTAAAGTAAAGCATTAAGCATTAAGTTTTCTCTTAAGGGATATAAAGTTGTATGAAACTCCCTAAGGAATAAAGTGATTTGAATTTGGAACGTCAAATTAGTGTGGAAATTCGTGGAAAACTCTAAGGAAATAAATGCCCATAATATGGCATTGTAAAGAGGTTTGTTCGAAAAAAGAACTGGCCACCATAAGTAGAAAACAAAAAAAAAAAAAGAAAAAAAAAGGAGTTTTGGCGGGAACACGGAAAAATCATGTCATCATTCTATTATTTTCTTAAACTTGTGTATTTTCGCGAATTAATGATTAAAAATGGTGGTGTTTTATTCATTGAGTGTTGAATTACGTGCACGAGTGTGGGCAAGTGATATAATGTGGTGAAACATGTCTTTTTGTGTTGTTTTCAAAACTCCGTAGAAGCTCATAGTAAAGTCGCCACAACTTTACTAGGGCATGACTTGGACTCGACTATGACTAATTTCGTGTGACTGACTGTGATATCATGACATATTTGACTTGATTTTCATATAAATACTTGAAAAAATCATAAACTTGACACTGGCAGAATGCACAACGTGCGATGCCAAGAAATAAGAAAAAAAAAAAAAAAGACAAAAAAAAAATTGCGTTTACAAAGAATGTGAAACAAAAGACGGTGTTTGGTCCTGTGATTGTCAGTGAATTTGGAGGCCTGGCTTTTTATTGTCTCGCAGACGATGTCAAAAGTAGAGTATGCTCCTCTGGAATAAAGCCTGTCTTCGTCTTGAGTAGCTTGAACCCCTCGCTTCACTCAGGACTCTATATAACTCACTCGCTACGCTCGAGAGTTAACTCTAGGCGGGAGCCTAGAGTCTTTACGCTCAGGGTTCAATGTGCCGCCCGCGACGTAAGACACTGCTTTATTCCTTCAGTGCATAATCTACTATTATTTATTTTATCAATCAATAGCTTGTCACACTTACAGCTACGCCAAGGCGTGTGACAAGCCAGCAGTACATACTATAACAACATTACGAACTATTACGTAGTACACTGTTTTAAACTATCACGGTTGTCCCGTTAGTAATAATAGAACTTTATTACGTAGTGTTTACTTACTTTATGTTCCGAACACAAACTTCACTAATGAATAATCGATTATCTATAAAAGAAACAAAGTAATACTATCATGTCATTGTGTTTGAGTTTGAGACGATAATTTTTGAATTGCAGGCACATAATTATATAAGATAGCAGATTCACGCATTAGGTAGGTACCCCTGAGATTGCGGATTTTTTGAAGGACTAAACTTAAACATATACGTATAATTTATAACTTTTATATAGGTTCGATTTGACATCACGCCAGGTCAATAGCAAGAAATCCAAGATGGTCAAAGTACAATTTCGTACTACGCCCATCACTACTTCACACTCGAGTGCTATAAAATACTCGCTTTGCACTGTGTCTCGTCCTCAACGGACACTTAACTTTTTATCACCATACTCCAAGCAATCACAAGAAAATAAGCACTTTGGCCGCGCAGCTCTGTTTACTATGAAATAATGCCCAGAATTATTTGTGTCGGTTGAAAGCTTCGCTGTGAAATAAAATTGATATAGCTTGTTGGAGTTGATAAAAAAACACGTGAAACAAGATAATTACAGCAATTTACAGTCTGTTGTGCTTCGCGATGTCTATATCTATTCTTGTCTATTCTATGCCTTTATCTAAGGGACAATACGCTAAGGCTAAGCCAAGATTTGTCTTTTGTCCATAGAAAAGGTTTAAAGTGTTACCCCTAAATAACGAAAGGTAACATTTTAGACAGCGCCATCTAGTCCCAAACTAATCAAAATTGTACTAAATGTAATCAAATTTTAATATTTTTTTATATTGATTAGACGCAAAAAAATTTTTTTTTAAATAAATAGCTATAACTACGTACCAGCCAACAATGAATTCACGAAAATAGCTGAAAATTGCTCAGGTTAACCATTAATTTTGTCGATGTTGAATGTAATTGTTCTGTGAAACAGATTTTAAATTTTTTTTTGCGAATCCCGGCTTGTTAATAAAGTTGTTCACAGTGATGGACAATGACCTCCTTTCGGCTTTATAGTTCCCTTCCGAGTAAACTTGTTTATGTACATGTTGAGCTTTACAAGCAATTTAATTGAATCGAAAGTGCAAGAAAAAACCTGTGCCAAGCTATAACTGTTCGGTCCGTTGTTCAGTGTTCTATCCACTTTTTACTATGATACCTACATCCGGCTGATAGTGATAGGTAGACATATTTACCTACTTAATTGAATAAATATTTTGCTAAGAATTATTAGTATTAATTCAACGTTATTGGGATTTCATGTTGAGAGTCGGACAATTAGAGGTAGAGGTCTTGCGTACGGTAAGTGAAATTCATAATACCAGCAGCCTTTATTGAAATAAGTCATCATCAGCCCGGAGACGTCCACTGCTGAACGAAGGCCTCCCGCCACAAGCCGAAACAGTACAGTGTGGCGGTCCGCCGAAGGACTGCCACACTGTACGACAACCTGCCATTTGCATCCACCGGTTGCCCGCGACTTGTGCAATGTCGTCGGTCCACCTAGTGGGAGGCCTTCCTACGCTGCGTCTTCCGGTTCGCGGTCGCCACTCAAGAACCTTTCTTCCCCATCGGTTGTCAGTTTTTCGAGCAATGTCCAATGGCCTGCCCATTGCCACTTCTACTTGCAAACCTTGCGATCTATGTCGGTAACTTTGGTTTTTTGGCGAATACCCTCGTTCCGGATTCTATCGCGCAAAGTAACTCCGAGCATAGCTCTCTCCATTGCCCGCTGCGTGACTCTACGTTTCTCCAAAAGGCCAGCAGTTAAAGACCACGTTTCAGTTCCATATGTCATCCCTGGCAACACACACTATAAACTATAAAATAAGTAATAGTACCTATTTCATGTACATATTTACGCAAACGCACATGGAAAATTGGAAGTGGAAAATTGTATTTTATACCAACAGAACCGGAGTACATAACTAGTATAAATATAACTGTAGTGATAGGCTGGTAGGACTCTATTGCAGAGTTGCCTGGGGAATCACCGCACCTTTGTCAGTTATTCGACCACCAAGCAGTAGTGTGCAAGCATTACTGGGTTCCGGTTTGAAGGGAAATGTTACCTGAGCAATAACTGGGTAAAGAGATTTCTTAACTTATATCAGGTGATGTGACGAGCGCAGTGCAGTGCGTCTCAGGATTTTGTTCGCAAGTTCACAATTTTAGCACTGCTACTATTACTATTATGGGCAAGCATGACGCTTACCACCAGGTGACCGTCTAGCTCACCTCGTCACTCAATTCCATAATGCGTAACTAAGTGCGTTTTACTAAGGCGAAAGGAGTTTATAATTATGTATACAGGGTTAGTTCTAATCAGTTAGCATCCTTATTCTGTAGATCAAAACAAACAACTTTTACTATGGAGCCAACATTGAAATCGCGAAAAATAAACAATCTGTTCCATACATATTACCCAATGTCGATGAACTTTTTGGTCCCATAGTAAAAGTATACGTAGTATTTTATATCCTCTTTGGTAAAAGTTGTTCAGAATGACGTGTAGAATGACGTTACGTTACGCGTAAGCCAGGTAAATGTTCTAAGGCGTAAACCTATATACCTAATGCCTAAACGTGAGAAAAAAAACGTTTGCGGTGGAATCACGTTCCCCGTTACGTAGTTAACGTTATCGGTACAAAGTTTAGCGTTATGGACTTATAACGAGAGGAAATAGTTTTTATAGCCGCTATAATGGTTTAGTAGGATAAAATGTGCGCAATCTTGATGAATAATCAACAAAGCGGATCTCATGTTTTAATAGTAGACAATTTTAACGGGTTTGTCATAGTTTTTTTGACTATTCATTCAGTTCATTCATCCAGCAAGCTGGTACGCTGCCAACTGATGTAGATACAAACTTTTTACTTTTATGTAGTAGATTATGTATGTTGTAGTTTTTCTTCATTTTTGGCATTGCACTTTGTGCATTCTGCCAATGTCAAATTCAAATTCAAATTCAAATTCAAAATATTTATTTGCGGAGACATGGGTTTTAAGGAGATATTCTATAAACTAGTCCAACATTGAGATCGCCATGCTCTAGCACCATGGCATGCAAAATATTAAGTATGTACATAATCATTAATAATTCATAATTTATCATTATATTGCTTTAACATCTGTTAATTAAATTTAATATATTGTCAAAATAATTAATTCAATATTATTAATTACCTAAATTTACAATTTGTCATTTAAAAACTCATTTATGGAATAATATGTCTTGTCAATTAGTAATTTCTTAAGCCTAAATTTGAAAATGTCAAAATTATGTATTTCTTTCAAGCTTTGTGGTAGTTTATTATAAACAGAGATTCTCATGACAAACGTGCTGTTACTATACAGGGCAGTTCTGCGGTGTGGCTCACGCAGTCTACCGTCATGCCGCTTACTTAATATAGTTTCATAAGTATTTAAGTTTTTCTTTACAAGTAGGGCCGATTCGTAGATATATATCGAAGGCAAAGTTAAAAGATTTAGTTGTTTAAAATACGGCTTGCACGAATCTCTTTGCTTTAACCCACATATTGCTCGAATACACTTTTTTTGTCAAGTATGTATATGCATCTTTTCAACTTTCCGACGGTAACTTGCCCAATAAGTCATAAAATCACTGTCAGTCACACAAGATCAGTGACAGTCAAGTCAAGTCATACCCTAGTAAAGTAGTGGCGACTATACTAGAAGCTTTTACATAAATAGCTTTATAACACGCTTTAAAAAAAAATACAATCGACTTCGACTTCGAATACCTGGATGACATCTTCCTATTTTTCTAGTCATTTTGAATTAAAAACCAAACTACTGAACCGATTTGATAAAATTTATATGGGACCACCTCTGAAGTATTACCTACCAAACAAAAAAAGAGTCTTCAAGTTCAGTTCATAATTGGCTGAGTAATCGCGTAACATAAATACTTAAAAAATGCATATAGTCGCATTGAGACCCTTCTTTTTTGAAGTCGGTTGAAAATAACACGAAAAGACATGTTACACCACATTATATCACTTACTCACACTCGTGCACGTAATTTAGCAGAATGAATTAAACATCACCATTTTTATACATTTACATTCGAGACATAGAAAAGTTCAAAATAATACAATGCATGGAAACGCGAAAAAAACATGGCGACATGTCGACGCTGTAGCGTATACAAAAAAAAGTATCTTCGACATTTCATTTGTCTTATAGATTTTATTTGGTACTATAGCTGTTTTTATTGTAATTGGCACTTATTGGCAGTGCCGTCTTTACCATAAGGGCACACGAGACCCGTGCCCAGGGCTCCCATCCTCAGGGGGCCACGAAGGACCGACAGTTTATCTCACATTTATTATTCTCAAAACATTTTAGCATAGTAACAGTGAGCACCCGGGTCAAAAATATAACTTACTTTTGTCTTAAAATTTTAGTCATTATTATGTCGCTTTTAATTAACCAAATAAAGACAAAATCCAGTCAAAGTTTGCCTTTTTTTATAGTATTTAATTTCCATAGCCTTTGCTTTGACAGCCTGATAGCTGTTGGTAGCATGTCTGCCTCCAGACCTGTAGGGCGTGGGTTCGATCCCCACCAAGAACAAAAATGATTGTGACGTACATCGATGTTTGTTCTGTGTCTGGGTATAGTATGTATTATAAGTATGTATTTACGAAAAAAAATGTGTATATAAGTATTCTATCAGCTATCTGGTTTCCATAATTCAAGCTTTGCTTAGTATGGGGCTAAATGGCGCTGTGTGTGATAAATGTTCCCTCAATATTTGTCCCCCCCAATATTTTACTTATTTGGCTTAGTTAGTATCGGTTGAAGACAAAAAAGCCAGAAAAAAATTGTAGTTTTTTTTTTTTTTTTTTTAATATTAATGGGTTCGCGTTTGTCCTTAAGCGTTTTTTGGCGTTGAGTATAATTCGCTCTCTTTACTTTCCAAAAAGGCCCCAAATTCTAGTGCCCAATGGCCCCTGCATAGTTTAATACGGCTTTGCTTGGTGGTAGATCTCGCCTTTGCAAGAGGTCGTCTCGTTTATGTAGGTACCTCTGCAATGTGGACCTGCCAGAGAGTAGGTATAGGTATACTCCCAGTAGGACCATCTTGAATTGAAGTTTTCTAGGAAGCTGCGGGGAAACTGACGTTTTTGAAAAAAAAAAAAAAATTATAGTGTCCAGATACCAAAAAAAATATTAAATTTATATCTAAGAGTCTATAGAGAGTCTAATAGTCGCGCCACTGGTGACAAGAGAGCTATTCTTCGCGCAAAGAATTTCTTTAGCAATACAACGCGGGAATGTAGCCAGCGTTATTGGTACCCTACCACAGGGACATCGTTATTTTTTAGATGATTAGATTTTTAAGTTCGTTAAGGTAGTTTATATTTATTAGTCATAATAAATAAATAAATTATAAAGCAAGAAAATAAAATGTAAACAAAGTAAAATAGTAAAAACTTGTTTATATTTTTTATACCTAGTAATAAAATGACAGTGATCCTGCTATGTTATGTGCTATGTTGTAAAAACAAAGAGCATTTTAAAAAGAACATAAGTACATCTCTCTAGCTAGGTCATTAACGCATCGACGACATTGCTGATGTTGCAGGTGTTAAAAGAAACTTAAAAAGGTCAGCAACGTATTTATGGTACCAAACCCTGGTATTACAGATATTTTTTATGCACTTGGGCGTCGAGACGAGCGAGACGTTTGCCTGGAGGTAACCTCACACCTGTCCATAAGCTGTCAAACATCTTCATGCCCAGTAATTAAAGGGCGTCTCAGACGACGAAGATGCTATAATATTTCTTGTTCAGACAAAATGTCGCTCGCCATACAACTTTGAAATATTATATTATTTTCGTCATTTGGGCTGTGAATGAAATGTGTGATTAGCGATATTGAAATATGTTCTAAGATAACATTAAATATTAAACCATCTTCATCGAGTGTGTAGCCGACACACTCGATGAAGATGGTTTAATATATATAAATAATCAAACCGAAACACAGTAATGCGTGGATTTGCATTGATATTGTCCGTAGGCAGCGGTGAGATTACTATCAGGAAAGCCGTCTGCTTGTTTGCCGCTCTTTGTATATATATAAAAAAAACAGTTCGTAAGTATGTAGTATTTATATAATGGGCCTTCGTTTGACTGCCATCACGGCAAAGATGCACGCTACTACAGAGCGAACGCTTACCCAGAAAAAACACGATTCACTCAGGATTTGAACACACCCATAATATATCCAGTCCCATCCAGTACGTATCTGGCGAAATACAGAGAACTATTGAGACTCGTCCCATATAATGTTTAATTTACACAACGGATTCGAGGGAATTACTAAAACAAAAGATTAAATTTTGAATGAACACATATACTAACTACTAGGGTGCAAACATTAATGTGTTTCGTTTTGAAAGGCAATGTTTCCAGAAAATATACTAGGCATGTACAGTTTTGACATCGAATACCTCAGGGTGTCCTCACCCTGAGGTATTCGATTGATTACTTCGATTGATTCGATGATTCGCAGTGCAATGCGGTGCAGGATTTTGTTCGTAAGTTCACAATTCTAGCACTGCTACTGTTATAACGTGTAGGCGTGATGCTGACCACCAGACAAACGTCTAGATCGTCTCGTCACTTAATTTAAAAAAAAATGACTTTAAGCAACCGCGGTGCGCTGTTACTGCTAGTATAATCATAACGTAGAGCGCATCAAACAGATAAAATATGAAAGACGCATCTATGGTAGCATACAAATACTATACACCCTGTTGACTGATCGTTCGACTTCCCTTCATACGTAAATTAGTAGTTTATAAACCACTGCTAGCCATTAAGAGTACGTCAGAATTTTATTGAATTTCATAACACAGATTGCGTCTCCCAGTGATTGGCCAATCGCAAGCATTGCCCGCAACGGTGAGTTGTGTTTAAAATAAAGGAATAAATAAATAAATATCAGTGGACATTTCACACAGCGCCGTCTAGCCCCAAACTAAGCAAAGCTTGTACTATGGAAACCAGATAGCCGATAGAATACTATTATACTTTTTTTTTGTAAATACATACAAAAAAAAGTATTAAGTTAGTAGGAGAAATTATGTTCACGAGTCATCCACAGGCTATATGATCTGTGGTAGCATTCGTTCTGACTTCAGAACGACTTACAACCGTTTGCACTGTCATATCGATTATTCATTTCTACTCACAATCACAACAAGAATAAATAAAGCGTAACCGTAACGAAGTACAGCAAGAAAAATATCTTGAAAGGTTATCAGGAACTCCCATCACAGCGCGGTGCGGGCGCGTTGAAGTCTTTTCTATGTAATTTTTGTAGCGGTACCACACGGTACTTAATAACGTTACAATTTGATGCGAACTTAATTATGTGCTTGAAAAAACATAATTATATGCAAAAAGCTAATTATCTTGGAATGTTTCCTGTTTTGAGATGGAAAGATTGTGGGTCAAACAGGCGGTTTTTCGCCAGCTTGTTCAATTTGCTAATTAATTTCAATTGCAGTTTGTATTTTTAAAACTTGATAATTGTATGAGACCTTTTTTAATATAAGTCTTAATATTACATTTAAATAATGAGTCTTTTGACTTAAGCGATCAGGAGTTAAGATATTGAACGAGTGTTAAGATATTTAACAGTTCTATATTGTATGAGTTTCTGTTTTGTGGTATGGCATGACTACCGTGATAGATTTAAAAAGTGTTTCAGGAGTGATATGTATAAAATGCTAATTGTATTATTAAACCCTCCAAGATTTATAAGTCACGGAATACTTATTTTCGTACCAAAATACGACGTTATGACCTTCGTATGATATCCTTTTGCGTAGTCTGGGTAAATACTAAAATTATGAAATCTAGGCTGGACATAACATAACAATTTTAACTCTAAAAATTTTAAGCTCTTAGAAGAATTAATTATTTATGATTATATTTCAATACTGCAAATGTATGTTATTTCACTTTGAAGATTGTTAATTGGCTTACATTTCTTTTTAAGTATGCTTATACTGGTAATGATGTTAGTTTTAGGCAATTCTAGCTTAATTATTAAGTTGGATTACCGATAGTCCATGTCTATAAAAATTACAAAAATAAAACAAATTATGCTAACTGTTATACACTCTAATAAAAACGGATGTTTACCTTTCTTCTTTTCATCTCATTGTATTTTAGTTACCTACTGAGGAAATAGCAATCACGTACTTGCCTACAATTTAATCAAAAAAGTTTTAAGCGTTTCTTAGGACCAACTGTGCACAAGCATGCAAGCAAGAAAAAACGCGAATAGCTCTTTAGGGTTCCGTAGCAAACTAAAAATCTTTTCCGCCGTTTTGTACGATAATTGTGTGTTTTGTTGATTCTGTACGCGTATGCCACGTTGTTTCATCATATTCCGAGACTGCGAATGAATTAAGGTTATAATACTCTGTCCAGCATGTTAATCGCTTTTTAAAAGCTCATGTAAAGCTGACGACATTACTTAAAATATATTTTTTTACTTTTATTATTATTAGAGCAGAAATGAACGCTTGAAATAAGCCATAGCAACTTTACTCGACATATCTTTGTAAAGCGTCTAACAAATTATATTCAACAAAAATAAATTCGTTTGATCTAGCGCTTCATACTTACGAGGTTATGTCAACTGTCGACGTAACCTTATAAAAAGAAAAAGCATAATTTGTACGTTATATAATTTGCTAGACACTTTACAATGTATAGTTACTGTTTTGATTGATATTACCTTTTTGATGAGTTTAAAAGTACATATCGTTTTTAAACGTACGATACCGAAGCAGATTTGACGTTATGACGTATTGTTTTAGTTTTAAACTGATACTGAACGACCTGACAAATTCCAGAATTTGCACATAAGGGAACTTTTATAATAGTCACCTATAAAAAACGCCTTACAAGTACCTAGACGAGATGTGGCCGATCAATTTAACACGTATGAGGAGTCAAATCGTAAAACGTTTCAGAAAACTAAAATTAACTTTTTATTAAGCGCAAAATCAATGATCTTGATCATTTAATTTTATTTATCTACGGAACCTTAATTCTCATGACAGTGTCACGAGATTTAATAGTTTTTTTCAGATGCAGAAGAAAGCTCTCGAGTTTCAATACACAAACGGTTATAAAAAGAAAAAAAGCACCTTGGGTCAATCGAAAGCACACAATGACGACAATGGCCAAGAAAAAAGTCCGTAAAAAGTTTGACGAATTCATTTCGCCAGACTTTCTTTGAGCTTTGACAGAGACCGAATTTCAACACAAATATTTTTTTGATACCCATGCAAACTGATTTTAAAAATGTAACCCTGTTTTTTAAAAGCTTTTTAACACAACATTTTATAAACTGATAAGATCGAGGAAACTAAACGTTGATTTTTTAGATAGAGTATCTTTGAGGAAAATGTCTGTAGAAATTAAATTAACGCCAAGTGCAAAGAATTAATAATTGTACAAGAAGTGTGGTTTGTTTGAGAAAAATGGCACTATTTCAGCAAATTAAACAAATCAGTTATATATGGTGCTAGATGGATTACTTTTATTTAAACTGATGTTAAGTAAAATCATAGGACATTTTGGCCTAGTACACACAAGTAGATTTATGTATGGGAAAGTTTTAAGATAAGGCCTCGTGCAAAGGAAAAATTGTATGACTTTTATTAAATGAATATCTAATGTATCAATTTAAATAAGTAGAGTATAATTATTCACGCGTACTACTATTTTACATTTATTTATGTTGTTTGTTAATAACGAAGTGTCATAAAACAATTCGTCATATTGTTATAAGAAGTTAAGAATTGTGTAAAATCGGTACGTATAATATTATTAAAAAAAACTTATTTATTTTGATTATATTTTTTCCTCAAAAAAAATAATACGTTTCTGTTTGATTGCTTTCAAATTTTGCATCTGCGATATTTTCTTTTAAATTAAATTCACATCCATTTTTGCTTAGCAAACTTTTTTGAAACAAAAACATATATATTCTATAAATTAAATGTAATAAAATAGAACTCACCACTTATTCCCCGGGTAGTGAGAAGCACAGGCGCGTCAAAGCTGCGCGGGCGCAAGTATGCGATGCGGAGCAATGACTCCGCCGGGCGCACTTGACCTTGTAGACGCGAATCCGCTCTATGTACTGGTTTTATACTTGCGTTTTGAGACACACCGGGGAAGAGGCTGGACCACAATTGTGGAAGACAAATCGTAGGAATCTTTGGAGTTACAGCCTAAATACCAGCAAGTGAAATGATGCACACTGCGCAGATAGACGAACATTTCCACAATTGTTTTTGTATGTAGAACCGTCTTTACCGTAGAATATGTTTGCAAAGTAACTGAGCAAGCTTGACCAAATAAACATAACATCATAATAAAGTTATTATAGTAAATTATGCACCAAGAGGATAAAGAAGTGTCATATGTCACGGGCGGCATATTGGACCCTGAGCTAAACTAGGGACTCTAGAGTTAACTCTCTGGAGGAGGAGTTATGTAGAGATTAGAGCATAACTAGTCTCACGGTGGTCCACAATTGTTTGTAGGTGTTTTTTTTTTTAAAGTACTTGTTGTAGCCACAGTGGCTTCCCGAGCATTATTGTTCAGCAGGTCAATCTGGCGACTCGTGTGTAAATCCGCTACTTCAAGTACCCTCGCTCGCCCAGCGGTGATTGCACCTAATGGAAAAAAGGGAGCCATCACATGCCTATCTACGTGTCTACCCACTCGGCATGCCTATCTAATCTACTTATCGAAGTTATCTTCACTTGATGATCATTTTTCAAACGCAGTTTAATGAAACTTCAAGTAGGTACGAAACACGTAAATTGGCAAGAGTTTAGGACAAGATTATCTCAAGATTATTGTCTTTTTGTGTGCTTAGTGTCTCTTATTCCAGAAATATGTATGTCGATGATAAAATCAGAGATTTGATCAGAGCCCTAGAGATTTGAGGAAATGCCGGAGATGTTAAAATTGCAACTCGATTGCAAACAAATCTAGTGATTTTATCAAATAATCCGTGTACATGACTAGTTAGGTTCAGTTTATGTTTTATTTATGTCAATTTGAGAAATAATTTGATCAAATCACTAGATTCGTTTGGAGAAATGACAAAATGTGATTGCCATTTTAACATCTCCCGGCATTTGATTTGATCTAATCTTCGATTTTATGATTTTCCTGCGACATAATATATTAGACTCGGACTTCGACTATGTACCGTTGGAGATACGAATGGCGCTAACATTCATACATAATTGTCTGCTTACTTTTTGCGAGGGATTAGGCAAACACGATGGCACACTTTCAAGTGAACTTTCACACCAATAAATCAAATTCTTATTCGTAGGAACGCACACTAAAACAAACTTGCAACACAGATAAAGGGCATATGGTCGCTGACCATTACCTACCTTTTGGCAGAGGTGTGGCCTTGGCCACCTCCAATGGAACCTATATACTCGAATTACTCGAGCCTAGAAAAATATATTGTTAGAGGAAAATATTGCTAGGATCCTACAAAGCGTTTTAAAAAGTAATAAATATCTGATTACAAAAGGAACTATTTTACTAAATTGTGGTATATGTGTCTCTCTGTCTCTATATATTTCCCATAAACCCATACAACAACAAGCAAATAAATTAAATGCATTGATCGAATAAAACAGTAATATCAGTTTCTAAAAAACCCCTAGTTAGCTTTGCCGTCTTAGAGAAATCACACCAATCCGTTGAGAACCATTACATAGCTTAGAAAAAAAATAGACAAAAAAAATCAAAAAACCCTGCAAATAGTCGCCATGTGTTGGGTAAGGTTGCTTAATAAAACGGTCCCATAACTCTGTAGGAGAAATGGTTCAACGCAGTTTTGATTACCGTTAACCCATTGAATTATGATTTAGGTCGATAGTGTAATGCCACCCCGAGTTTACTGGCCACATTTCAGATCTCCTACTGTGCTGACTGGATGTACGGGCTGCTACAGCCGACGGATTTTAAGTAAGTGGGCAATATAGCAAAACTCAAGCTTATCTGAAAATGGAGAAAGTTTGGAAAATCCAAAAGTGCACGATATACTTAACGCTCATTCTATTTTAGAGAAATCAATTTTTATTACGTTGACTTTTACAAATTAATTTTAATTATTAATTAATATTACCGCTCAATTTTCCCGCAGCGACAGCTGAAATATCCTCGGATATAACATCTACCTATAAAACCCTACAAAACATCTTTCTCTATTTTTTCTACTAACCACAGTAAAATCTTTATAAAGTTACGCAGGTTATCTCTTTTGCTCTTGAAACTTTGTAGAGATTGGCGCCCCCTGAAACTGCCGCCCGGGGCGGGTTGCCCCGCTTGCCCCCCCTCCCCTAGATCCGGAGCGGGACCTACTCGTAGCATTACAAAATTAAGTTTATTTTAATTTTGGTACCTTGCATGAGGCAATTGCTATGTTAGTACGCGGCCGAAAGGGTAATAATAACTCTAAGAAGCCTTTGTTATGTGTTGGCAGATGCAACAAAAGCAGTGCTAGCCTTTTTATAAATTGACATTCGTGCACAAAAACGTACAAAAATATAATAAGGCTTCTGACGCACTATTATTACGTCCTTAAAACCGGCAAGAGTTAATAGTTACAATAGTTTTATTTTATTGTAATGTTAATAGTGAGGTAAAGCTAGAAACAGACAATGAGAGAAAAAGACAGTATAGTCCGACTAGTCGGCTTCAGTCTCATTTTGGAGAGCGTAATTTACACCCTATATACCTTTAAAAGTAATTGATAACCAAACTTGTTTTATGTGTTAATTTCTAGTGTATTTCCGATGTAATATCGTTTCGAGTACTCTTAGGATGAAGGGAACTAAAATCTACTGTAATTATCAACGTAAATTGAAATTCAACCTAACCACAAAACAGATAAAACAATTTTGGTTTTTGACCATTTTTGACCATAGGGACCTATCTACTCAAATACTGATACATGAATCCAAAACTGAAACCGGGCTGTCTTAGTTTCCGAGTCGACATTGTGGTAATATACCATACATCTATAAATCTAATACTATAAGAATCTCTGTCCTGACTGACTGACAAACAAGCCTAAACCGCTGGTCGTACACACTTGGAATTTGGAGGTTGTATTTGTCTTGATGCGTAGGGGTGCACTAAGAAAGGATTATTCGAAATTCAACCTAAGTACAACCTTAATTCCTAAGGGGGTAAATTGGGTAAAAAAATATGTTTGAAAATCCTTTGTTTTAGGACTTTTTTTCATTTGTATAGTTCGTTCGTAATAAAAAACGCTATTTTTTTTGCCAGGGATGATTTAAGGGGGTAATATCGAGGGTGAAATGTAGTATGGAAAGTTTTTTGTTTTTTATTAGGTTATAGTGATGAAAATTGGTATTTGGATTTAAAACAAAAACAATAATATTATTTGCCAGGGTTGACCTAAGTGGTGCATGAATGGTGAAAAATATGAGTAATTAACCCAGCAGTATGAAAGCGGGGCGAATTTCTGAAATGTTGAAATGTCCGAGGTGTAGCTAAAGATAGCGGCGCGCTGTTTTCTGGGCCTTATGGGCTTCAGGAAGAAAAAAAAAAAAGATCTGTTCAGCCGTGTGAAGGTAACAAACAAACGACAGAGTTGGTACTCCGGTATTTATGATATGAGTAGGATTGCTTAATTACAGATACTTATGTAATTTCACATAATTACGACGGAATGACAGACGGAAGGCATTTCCCACAGCGTTATTGTTATATATCTACCCACGGAGAAAATTGTATCTGTTCCCTCGGGGGCCTACGTCACTAGGGCGGCAATAAACAAAGGAAAAAAAAGGTATTGAACTTGAGTTTCAAGTTTTAGGTGATATCGTGAAATAATGCCGTCAAGTAAAATACTTGCGACTCGGACAAAGAGGGTTCCGTACCACGAAAATAACAAAGGAAAGCCTCGACAGTATCTAAAGAATATTGTATGAAAACACACGGCTACCTATTACGATTTACGAGATATACGTCGTTGTAGATCAATAACTGACGAACTAACATATTTATAGACAAACAGTGAATCCAAAGTCATCCTATAAGGGTTCCTTTTTCCTTTTGAGGTACGGAACCCTAAAAAAGGACTGAGTATTGAATTTGAGTTTCAAGTTTTAGATACTATCGTAAAAAAAATATGTGTCTCTTGCTAGGGATATGTAGTTATTTACACAACTTCACAGCCCTAATGTAATGTCTTCGCCACTTTTATGGGTCACTTGGACTTGACCTTGAATAAGGCCTTGACTGTGACTTGACATTATAAGAATTAATTTTATTTTATGACATAATGTGCAGTGTGCGACGTCGTCGGTCGCTGGTCAGGTCCGCCGTAGTTGGTTTCGGAACAAATCCAGGGGCTCGATTGTGTAATCATTCGCATGGTTTTCGCATACGAATAGGTACGACTAATTTTCGAACGATATTATTTATTGAACACGGTTATTCATTACAATTATACGATTATTTATGGGACATTTAGCTACCGTGATGTGAATTGTTAATGTACCGTTATGTTGTGAAACAATCTCCCAATATTTCGACGCAGTCACATGAGCCGTGTCCTATACGGAGACTGCTAGAATGCGAATGCATTGCGAATGCGGAATGGTGTTGTAGAAAACTTCGAAAAAATCAAGCGCATTCTTTTTTTTTTTTTGTTGTTGGCATCGCACGTTGTACATTCTGCCAGTGTCCAGTTTATGAATTTTCAAGTTTTTTTATTAAAATCAAGTCAAATATGTCATGAAATCACAGTTAGTCACACGAATTTAGTCATAGTCGAGTCCAAGTCATACCCCAGTAAAGTTGTGGTGACTTTACTATGAGCTTCTACGGAGTTTTGAAAACAACACGAAAAGACATGTTTCACCACATTATATCACTTGCCCACACTCGTGCATGTAATTCAACACTCAATGAATAAAACACCACCATTTTTAATCATTAATTCGCGAAAAAACACAATTTAAAGAAAATAATATAATGCAACGACATGATTTTTCCGTGTTCCCGCCAAAACTCCCAAGGGCATTTAGACATTGATAATGAACTATCCTCTTTGCATAGATATACATAGTAGGGACGGGTTGGACTTGGACGCAATTTTGAAATGTCGCTCTTTCGTCGGTCAAAGAAACGCATTGACATCGATGCCGGCACAGTCTGCGACGCACGTTAGACGTGATTACTTGAGAGCAAAATGGCAAAATGTGTGGTGAGGGGCTGTACGAATTACATTTCAAAGTGCAGTAAACAACAGGTGGCGTTTCTTATGATCAGTAAGTCAACATTTAAAGTTAAACTAAACTCGCTTTTGCACAAAGACTTTTATTTTTAGGTAATAGGTAAGTCGTTTCTAGTTTCGTACAGTTTGCGCTTCTACCGCTGCACGTAGTGACCGCGAAATCCGAGAGATGGCGTTGTCCTTTTGTCAAATAGAAATTGAACTTACGATTTCTTAACTCATGCGTATCTAGACATAGAAATCATTGCTTCTTTGTTAGTAGTGTACTACGAGCTCGTTTCACTACATAATCACGGTAAATATCTCGTAAATAAACATAGAACTAGTCGTCATTTATTCGTATGAGAAAACTCATGCTTTTGAATCGTAGTAAAATAGGTACAGTAAAAACCAGCATTCTACAAATGATTGTTGAGCGTACGGACTGTCCCATCCAGAATAAGTGGATGCGGGTAGGCAGGGATGGACGAAACATTGAAGGTACAACAAGGAAAGGAAGGTACATTGAAGGGAAACGTCCCTATGTTCGGACGATATTGAACTTTGCTGAGTTTGCTGCTCTACTACGCTGAAACTCGTAAACGTACAAAAATAAAAGTTATATGGCTAGATAGGGCATATATTCTAGCTTAGTCTCCATTAGTTTTTTTAAATTATATAATATTAATAATAATCATTTAAAGTTTAATAAGAATGTAAAAAAAAAAAAAATGTAAAAAAGAACCCAATTGTATAGACTGATTCAAACTTAATGGCGGCCGTGAAGTGCGCTGCAAGCAACCTATAATATCATTGGCTGCAAGCGAGACTTTGCGCACACCGCACGTCTAAGTTTTGCTACTGCGCAGTGTCTCGCGCCCAAGTTCACAGCCGCCATTAAGTTTGAATCAGCCTCAGGATCAGCCTATACCCATGCACGCACGATTTGTACTAGTCATTGGAATATTGTCCCAATAGTCGGACACTATCGTAGTCGTTCCGATGGGGATCCGGAACGAGGATATTCGCCAAAGAACCAAACTTACCGACATATAGCTCGCAAAGTTTGCAAGGGGTTTAGCAATGGACGTTTCCGGGCTGATGATGATGATGATGATCTCGACGATTGCGCCATCGGGGGTAAGCCGGAGAAGTTGTTTCAGGATCTCAAGGCCCTATTCGTCCTCACCTTGGAAACCTAGGTCTGGCGGAGAATCCTTCTAAGGACGCTGCTGCCCGTCCTCCGGTGGTTCTGGATGCAGTTTTAGGACTTACCCAGGTCCATCAAGGTTTGTAACCCTTGCCTTCTCTGTATTTCTGGTCTACTGGTCGGTCGTGGTCAGTCATGAGTGTGAACGTGAGAAAAGATTACGCAACGGTGTCAAGGTTAGGAAGCTAATTTCTATTCTTAACACTAATGTGAAATTTTCATTCTGCGTTATTTCTTTTGTATTTCGTGTTGCCCTCGTTGTACATTTCTCAATAATGATTACAATGATCCCCTATCAGCTAAGTACACCCCAAGCTTATAGCCCAGTATAGTTACTTATTGATACGATGGTCGTTGTATCTAAATCGCACCTAACGGAATCAGCGTCCGCAGGTATGTTAAAGCAGTAATCGTATTTAACTGCAGGCTAATTGAATTGGTCGCGGGAAGGAATTTAGTTTTGCTCTCGGGCATAAAGTGCGGTTAGTACGATTAGTCAGCAAAGTAGTAGTAAGTAAGTGTCTAATAGGCTAGATGACTGTTTTTTTTATTGTCTTTTTAAAATGTGGCCCATAAATATAGCTGATTAATTAATGAAAACAAAATGAAAATCTGATTAAAAATAAGCAACTTATAAGCATTTTAATATCATGCTAGACAGAGAGAAGAAACAGCAATTCGTGACGTCACTTCTCTGTACGCCATATAAATTATATTCCGACGAGTAAGGCGTGACGTAATTTTTTGTTTTGTGGGAAAGGGACAGAGTTGGCTCTAACAAAAACTTTAAACGCTCATATATCAGAACATTATTAACCGATTTAAATTATTTTTTCGATAAACATACTAGGTAGGTATATTTACTAAAACTCTTCATCAAAGCTATTGGTTTCAACGATATAAACATCAGTCATCTACCTGTATGTGGTGTAAAAACACCCATTGAAAGGATTATGGCGTTGCCGGTTGCACGTTGTGAATTTGGTTTGATTGAGAGAGCTAGATCCTCCAAGGGTTTCGTCAAGAATTTGTAGAATGATCAATCGACTTATTTATTTATTTAATTTTTTAATTTTCAAGGCCAACCAAAGCATGTCACGCACGCCAAAGAAAAAAAACTCGTTTACTGTCCCGCGTTTTCTCATTACCTTATTTTTTTTTCCTCTTGAGAGGATTACGGCGTCACACATGCCTGTCTAAAAGTAAGTCTACGCAAGCGTATAATGTGGTGAAACGTGTCTTTTCGTGTTGTTTTCAAAACTCCGTAGAAGCTCATAGTAAAGTCGCCACAACTTTACTAGGGCATGACTTGGACTCGACTATGACTAATTTCGTGTAACTGACTGTGATACATGACATATTAGACTTGATTTGAATAAAAAAACTTAAAAATTCAGAAACTTGACACTGGCAGAATGCACAACGTGGGATGCCAATAACTATGAAAAAAAAAACATAATAATTGCCGACACGATAATGTACGGCATAATAATGCACAGCATGATAATTGGTGTACATGTACATCGAATATCATGCTGTACAATCCATGTCGTACAAAACTGGCCGTCCATTATCGGCTCGTGTCTATAAAGTACGGCCCTATACTGTACAGCCAATAATCCGAGTACATTTCTCAAATTGACAATTTAAAAAAAAACCATATATATACATGCTATACAAATAAGGAATTCATGTACTTGTACATCAAATATCAGTCTGTACAAAATCGGGGTGTGCATTATTGAGCCGAGCCGATAATGTACGGCATGATATTGCATGGCACGATATTGCACAGCATGATATTCGATATACATGTACACCAATTATCATGCTGTGCATTATTATGCCGTACATTATCTGTGTCGTACATTATTGCCTCCCATAGTGTTTACGTTTGTCTGTCATTTGTGTTGTTTTAGGTTATGGTCTGTTCGGTTAATCGGATTAGAGTTTTCCGTGTAGTAAACAAAACAATTCAATGTTTTGAAAGTTGTGCGCTTTACAGTTCAAACCACATTTCCATTAAAGTGCTCGTTTATTTAATTTTCTATTCAGTACTAGTAGTACAATGTCAAGCAAGCCCAACTCAAAACGGACAATTTACGTCGGCGGCTTAGCCGAGGAAGTGGATGAAAAAGTGTTAAACGCGGCATTTGTTCCTTTTGGTGATTTGATAGATGTTCAGATTCCCCTGGATTATGAAACTGAGAAACACAGAGGGTTCGCGTTTATCGAGTTCGAGAATGCAGAAGATGCCGCTGCCGCTATAGATAATATGGTATGTAAGCATAAGCAAGTACATAGGTACCATTAATTTTATCATCTTAATAACTAATATTATAGCTGGCTACCTAGTCCTTCACGAACTTCCCTTTTTAGAAGTTACCTCTTAACTTAATTACTCTGCTCCGCAGTTTACCATTTTTGACAGTGGTTTGGCAGTGTTTTTCTGAGGTAAAAGGTATGTCCATTCTGATTAACGCTCACAAGCCCTACAGATTTCATGAATTTCAAGGTAGTAAAAGAAACACAAGCTCATACATTTAAAGCCTATGAAATACAGATCGCAAACATTATCACTTTATAATATTAAAAGTGTAAATTCACATCTAAACCACTTTTTTTTATCTTTTAAGCATTTTAGTGATGAGACGAGCTAGACGTTAGCCTGGTGGTAAGCATCATTCCCATAACAGTAGCAGTGCCAGAATCGTGAGCTTGCAAACGGAATTGCACTGCACTACACTGCACTCGTCTCCCTGAGATATTAGATGTCAAATCTCTTCATACTCAGTAATTTCTCTGGTAACATTGCACTTTAAACCAAAAGACAGTAATACTTGCACATTACTGCATGGCCTTTGAATAACTGGCAAAGGTGTGGTACTTTCCCAGGTGTACTTAGTAAGAGTACTACACACTACAAAAACCACTGGAAACTTTACTGTGCCCAGAAGCTTCGTCTGGTACATTTGGAGGAGCTTGTGCAGGATTGGGTAGATAATGGAACGGTGGCAAAGCAATCAATCAAATCAAGCAATTTCTACAATCTCAATAAGAATAAAGCTCGAAATAAACGATAGGACGTGTCCATCAGCCGCATGTATGGATGCGTCAGAGTAGTTTGCACAGTTGTATGGACTCATCATCTGCTGAATCTGCTGTTTGAACATTCTATCAATGCTTGCCAAGTGATAAACATGTCAAAACGTTGATTTCAATGATTTAGCGGCGGCTGCTTTGTAATTGATGCAATTTTCTCCCATATTCTCCCATATCCCTCATTCTTGCTTTAAAGGGGCATTTTTGTATTTATTTAATACACATAACAAAGTACACTGCACTGCATTTGCATTGTAGATTTTTTATATTATACAAGCAATCGTAAGGACTAACACATTCTATTATTTGTTTGTCCATTGCGCAAGGGCAATGTTCATAGCCAAATATAATAGCAAAACCTGAGCAAAACACAATAGCTTACGTCCAAACTCCCGGCAGTCTAAGATCAAGCTGCGTGTCAAAGGCGTCCGCTGTCCGCTGGCACTTTTCCTGAGAAAAACATCTGACGCGCCTCAGATCTCCTGTGGACATAATATCCCTCAAGGTCGATTTAAGGACACGTCCATGACTTAAGACCATTAATGTGCACTGACTTCTCTGTAAAAGTATTAGCTGGATAACGTCCGTAAGACGCTGCTGACCGACGCGTCCGATAATTTGTTTTCAGCTTTAGTTGCCAAATACTGAAATTCAACACTGTTTGATATAGGCACATCAGCATAATGCTGCTCGCTTATCATTAAATAAATAAATAAAAATTCATTTTAACATAATCTATGTAATAATTACAGAATGACTCAGAGCTTTTTGGTCGAACAATACGAGTGAACATAGCAGCACCACAACGCATCAAGGAAGGCTCCACGCGCCCTGTCTGGTCAGACGACAGCTGGCTTCAGAAGCATGCTGGAGAGACACTACAAATCAAGGAAAATGGTGAAGATAATAGCGGGGATAAAGACAGCGAGGGAACCAAGACTGCTGCTAATGTGAGTCTTCCTATTCATATACTAACCCTTCTACGCTATACATTTTTCATAGAGTGGCGACTGTTAGTAAGTGATTTAAGGGAACCTCTGCCCGTAGGTGGCAAAAGTAGTAAAATTTACAATCATCAGCCAAAACACGTCAACTGTTGGACGAAGGCTCCCCATTAATAGGTTGTCATAATCCCCACGCTTGGCAGGCGGCGTGGGGATCGCAGAATGCTCACCACCGTTAACCAAGAGGACGCTGCTGCCCGTCCTCCGGTGGTTCTGGTTGCAGTTTTAGGAGTACCTCAGGACCATCTATAGATATCTATTAAACTTGTAGTGTTTAGACATCAAAAACTTTCAGTACTGTTGTGCATATATTTTACGCCTGGTACTCCTGTTCCTACCAAGGTATTAGGCTAACAGTGGGGAAAAAAAAACACTTAGACCTACTAGTAGTGGAAAAAACTGACCCCAGTTATCCAACAATAAATATTAAATACATTTTATTGTAATAATTTAAAAAAAAAACGCAACCTTAAACTTGAGTTGATAACTTGAATATCAAAGCTTGAATAGTTTAATAATCTCTGAGAATTATTGCCTAGGATAGTAATACAACTTCCATCGTCTTATTAACCTGAAAAAGGTAAATAATTTATAAAGACATCAATAAAAGGTATATCGTAATTATTTTCCTTGTCATAGAATACAGAAGTTGTTATTTATCACATCATAAAACTTGGAATAGTATTTAACCTCAAATTTAAACCAAATTTATCATTTTATGCTTCAGTAGATCTACTCAAGTCTCTAATTAGTATTTTGTTGAGATTTCGAAGCACAATTAGGGCAATTAAAGATTTTCACGCCTTTACAACCACATTTAAAACAAACTAAATATCTAGGCTGAATACAAGGCTACAAAGTCTGCCTTTAATCCGACAACGGAAGCAAAAATCTTTCACTAAGTTCTTATTCGTTTGAGAAAAAGCACGAGGTTCTTCATTATTCTGAACAGCATTACTCTTCCTTGAAGAAGTTTTAGAAGAAGCGCGAGGTTGTTCATTATTCTGAACAGCATTACTCATCCTTGAAGTAGCTTTATAAGTTGAAGGAGCAGCAGGACAAGTAACATCACATCCAGGTTTGAGAAAAATATTTTGTTCATAGCTTTGACAAGCCGAAACTAAGGAATCAATCGTCGTTATCTCCTTAAAAACGAAAATAATATTGTAGCACGACCTTATATTATGACGTAAAATCTCAAGTTGCCGGCTTCACTAAGTTTCTTTGTAAGTCGCGAAAACATTCCAAACATTTTGGAAACATACTCGAGTATGGGCTCTGTTTTACCTTGAGTTCTGTTACTTACATCTTGTAGCCGACAATAATCACAATCGATTCATCCAAAATGTTTAATCAATAGCATTGTAATAAATAAAACGTAGAGTTTATATTCTCATTGGTAATAAAGATAAATACCTCGTATTTATAGCAAAGACCTTCGATTTAAAGACTGTGTGACACAATTACATAGATGATTGATAATACGAAGGTAGGCAGACGCAAAGAGTATATTACCATCAACGAAGATAATACTAATCAAGGAGTTCATATTACCACATTCTCTCGTGGTTCATAGTCGGCAAGATATTATGTTGACTTTCTGAGTGACGTAAACCTTCCGGCTCATGTGGCTGAGTGACAGGATTATCGTCTGGTATTGCATCATATACTTCATCTGTTGCATCCACGAAATCATCGTCGTCCTGACTAAAGTCAATCCTTGTAGGGAATTCCCCAACATGATCTAAATGGCGATTTGAGATCGCTCTCTCTCCCACTGCTCAATCGAACACTAGAGTGTTGGGGGCTACTTTCAAGTGTGTCAACTTCCTCGGCTAAAGGATCATATTTGCTAGTTCAATTTTGCTTTTGTGAAGTATTGCTTTACCTGAAGTCGTAAGCCATGTAGGCATCGATTAGCCGTTCGAGGACCTCCTGGGATGGGAAAACAGCCGCTCGTGGGGTATTGTATTGGTTGCTGTGCATAATAGTGATTGCACACAGCAAAGCTTCAGTTAAGGCCGATCCCCATCTATTTATAGGTAGGCCTCGGCTTTTAAGGTGTATGGGAAGGAGAAAACGCATAAACAAGGTGTTTTTGGGAACGTTTTATGGAAAATATACAACATGTGAAGCTTTGAAATTAATATATCGTGTAACACATATCTTGAAGTTTTATGTAGACCCTACGAGGTACTACTTCACCGAGACAGTTCGACTAGGGTGCGAGGGTGACCGGAGGTGTGACCATCGTTCATATCGGTCATCCCTATCGTACACTGACAGTATCGTTAGTGGCAGTGTGAAATCAAACGCAGCACACACACACAGCAGTGCAGTGCACCGCAGTGTGCTGTGTGCACTGTCGAACTGTTAAACTGCTTTACGGCTAGATGGCGCGCGGGTGATGGTTTATGGAATCAAACTAATGCACTCATTACTGGATAGATGGCGTGCCGGCTGCTAAATGCGCAATTTCATTTTGCCTTACCTTTCGCCTTAAGTGCCAGTTGTATTTTCGCCATATTATCCCATTATATATTTCTGATCGTCCGTTACCTTGTGGGTTTGTGTGTATAGAAAATATTTTGTAATATGCCATGCTATGATTTATATTAAAATATAGCTAGGTACGTGTGTGACGGGCTTTATGGCCTGTTGTCATCAGTATCGTAAGTGTATGGCGAACTCTGAAATAACTGCAGCCTCTACCTCTTTACTAACAATGTTGACAGAAAAAAATACTATATAACACTGAATTTATGACTGTCTGTCACGTGTCCTGCTCATGTCTTGCTTGTACTATTACGTAGTATTTACTTACTCTATGGCTTGTACTTCTAAATTGTTCAAAAATTGTGAATGTACGAAGTTATGTTCTTGCATTTTCTCCGTAAAATAAACGATTTCCTTCCTGCTTTATGCTTAATTTTTATGTAAGCACACAATGGGTATATTCTTTGGTAAAGATGAGCCTGAAGAAGAACCAACGCCGATTGAAAGTGATGTAGTCACTGAGGATTCGGTAAAAGAAAAAGATGTAACAGTAGATTTTCTAAAAAAGGCGGAGAGCCAAGTGGTATATCATAGAACGCATGAAGCTGGTACTAGTAAAGATGTTAAAGCCCAGTATATAAAAGAGAAAGAGATTGAAAGCAAAGAAGGTGTCTTAAAGTTCAAAGAAGACAAAAAGAGTAAAGAAGAAGCGGTGAAATTTCAAGATGCTAGGTTAGAAACAGTAATAGAGTATAAAGAGCCCGTAAGAATAAAAGAGACCGTGGCAGAAAATAGTTACGAAGAAGTGATCAAAGAAAGAGTAATTGAATACAAAAGGGGAACAGTAAACGAAGACTTAGAATTCAAGGAAGTTAGTGAGGAAATGGTTTCCAATGCTATATTGAATAATAACCTTGGAAAAGAAAAACGTATAGTAATTAAAGAAGATCAGCCCGAAGAAATAACACGCACAATGGACGACGAAATCGTTAAAGCTTTGCTTGGAGAAAACGCACGTATAAGAGAGGAACTTACAAAATCAGTAGACGGAGTAAGTTTCTGGTTTACATGACAATTTGAAATGGAAGTCTACTTCAATGCAGGTTTACGTGTTACATGGATGTCTATACAGATGTGCAGACACGGCCAATAAGTGTAATAGAACGGGATACATATTTTCCCTCTCTTTCTCGTTGATCGCTCCTGATCAGAAGTTCTAATTAGCTAAATATCCACGTAGCAAAACGCCCAACTATCAGATGGTCTGTATAGCAGAACATCTATTTAGCAAAATTATGTTTATCACCTTAATCGCGCACAAATAAATTTATTTTTATTTCGAGGTAAATGTAAATAAATTTATTTGTGCGCGATGAAGTCCCGGTGATAAACATAATTATGTGTTCAAATTGCAAAAGTTTATAAGTTTCATCTATTTAACAAATCGTCAGATTTTCAAAACGTTTGGATACTCAGGCACAAATTCAACACACACATAACATTGGGAGGGAAACGGACACTTCATTGAATATGAATATGTTTAAATGTTATATTGTTTACTAATATGTTTATTCAGGGTAATTTGTGCACATAATATCCAAATAATATTTAAGAGACTACTAGCTTTTTGACCCAGTTTTTTTTTCATATTTTTAATGTAATTTACAAATGACGTTAACTTATATCATGAGTGTACAAATGTTCAAAATGACGATTTGCTAAATAGATGTTCTGCTGTTCAGACCATCTGATATTTGGACGCTTTGCTACATGGTCATTTTGCTAATTAGGCTTACTGCTCGTTAGACGTTTCGCAGTGTTGGACATTTTGCTACTTAGCCTTCTGATCAGGAGTCCTTGATCAGTCGCCTGCGATTGGCCTGGAATGGGACTGGATGGTCTCGACATGACGCTTACCACCAGGCGAACGTCTTGCTCGTCTCTTCACTTGATTCTAAAAAAAAACATTTACATGATGATGAACTAGCTTTGGTGTGATTTTGTCTTACTCTCTCGACGATCTCTACTTGAAGGTTCCGATGGTGATCGCTGTTTCTATCTGTGATCTGGGGTGCTAAAATGGTCACGTTTAGCAATTCTGCATATGAGTATGCTTCATTTCGCAAATCGTAAAACGGTCACTTAAGCGCCAATTCATACTATGAATTTGCAAATGATTCTATTACGGAATTCATTCGTTTGACAGTTTTCTATTAGAAATTCGTAAAATGGTTTATGAAAGATGAATTGCATAAAGTCAACTTGCAGATTAATTAGAAGTTACTCGAGAGCAAGTTTTTACAATTCATTCTCCTAAGAATTCATTAGATGAATTAGCTGCTTTTAGGGGAATTGCTTAATGCGGCCATTTTAGACCCCCAGCTCGAACCAAATTCATAAGTATGTTAATAATTTTATTAAATATCCGATGCATTAATTTCAGGCAGTACCAGCGAAGCCGGTAGAAAAGCGAAATCCCCAAGTGTACTTCGACATCGCGGTGGGCAAGCAGGCGTTGGGCCGAGTGATCATGATGATCAGGTGAGCGTTATCTATCATACTCTACGTATGATATTTTGTAGTGGTAGGACTCTACTGCAGAGTCCGCCTGGGGAAGTACCACACCTTTGCCAGCTATTCAACTGTAGTGGCAGGACTCTACTGCAGAGTCCGCCTGGGGAAGTACCACACCTTTGCCAGTTATTCAAGCGTCAAGCGGTAGTGTGCAAGCATTACTGTGTTCCGGTTTGAAGGGCAATGTTACCAGATAAATTACTGGGTATGAAGAGATATAACATCTAATATCTCAGGGTGACGAGCGCAGTGCAGTGCGGCGTAGGATTGTGTTCGCAATTCTGGCACTGCTGCTACTGTTAGAGGCAGGCGTGACGCTTACTACCAGGCGAACTTCTTGCTCGTCTCGTCACTTGATAAAAAAATTAAAACAAAAAACATAAAAAATCTTAATAATACCGTTCCGCGTAGCCCTGTTTAGCGTAGCACACTAACATTATAAATGCAATAGTTTGTGTGTGAAGAAAAAGATGAGGTCACAACCTTACGTACAATGTTTGTTACTTCACTCTGTAATGGCTCAACGGGTTTGAGTGAAGTTTTGTGGTTTTAATCAATATTGCTCTAGCTATCAGCTAGGAAGCCGTAGTAGCCTAATCGGGAGACCGCTCGACTTGAAATCGTTTGGTCGCGGGTTCAAACCCAGGCCCACACCTATGAGCTATTTGGAGTTTATGTACGGATTTTTATATCACTGGCAAAAGAAAACATCGCAACCTGCATACGTCCGGAAAAGAAATTCAATGGTGTACGTGAATCCGCTAAAATCGCCCTATCGCTATAAGGCAAAAGACCAGCAGTGGTCTGTTAAATAGGCTGGTTATGCTAAGCTATCTATGACTTACCATATAGTTTTTTTTATACAATCAAGTGACGAGACGAGCAATACGTTCGCCTGGTGGTAAGCGTCACGCTAGCAACTAACAGTTCAGTGCCAGAATAGTGAACTTGCGAACTCAATACTGCGCTCACTGCACTGCGCTCGTCATCCTGAGATATTAGGTGTTAAATCTCTTCATACCCATTAATTTCTCTGGTATCTAGAAAAATATACGGTTTTGAAATCATCATCATCACGTCAACTGCTGGACGAAGGCCTCACCTTTAATAGGGAGGGGTCGCCATAACCCCCACGCTTTGGCGGCTTGGGAATCGCAGAATGTTCACCACCATTAATCCAGAGGACGCTGCTTCCCGTCCTCCGGTGGTTCTGGATGCAGTTTTAAGACATACCCAGGTCTAACGGTTTTGGAAAAATATCCTCTAATTATCTTCTTAATAACACCTACTCAAACATTGTTTCATTATATTCCAGGGCAGATATAGTACCACGGACGGCGGAGAACTTCCGAGCGCTGTGCACGCACGAAAAAGGCTTCGGTTACCAAGGCAGCTGCTTCCACAGGATTATACCGGACTTCGTATCCTTTTACAAAGCTAATTACGACCAAAACGGCTCTGAAGTTTTTATTTAATAATTGAGTACGAAAAGGGAACTGATATTTCTCTATCGTAGCTGACTACGAAACTCAGCTACCAAAACGGCAACAAAATTCTTATTTCATAATTGATTACAAAACAATGAAAAATAATTCTTCTTTCGTAGCTGACTACGAAAATGTATTACCAAAACGGACCGAACCGACAGTGAAGTGTTCTGCAAGTGGAGTTTTCAAATCGAAATTCTTCTTACTTGCATAGCTAGGATCCAGGGGTTAGTAACGTGTCAGCGGTCGGCAACCTTTTGGTAAGCAAAAGCCACATCGTGGCAATATAAGCTAGAGGCGGGCAGCACTTTTTCATAATTTTGATAAATAGATCTATCTACTGTAAGTAATATTAAGAATGCAATAAAGTTTTATTTTGTTGTTCATTAGTTTTCATGTGTTTTGTTGAAATTCTTAGAATGGCTCAATAGCTTAAGTCCCTAATGTCCCTTAACCCGTATGGTGTGTACCCCGGGCGAGCCGTTTAATAAAATAGTCGTGGGCCGCAAGGAGGGCCGCGGGTTGCCGATCGCTGCACTAGAGATATCTGGCAAAGCAATTTGGGTTAAAATGAACTACCACAAAGTAGCACCTGAAATGACACACAGCTTGGCAAAAAAGAGTAGAAATTAATAGAGAGCCACTATCGCAAATATAGTTCTATACACTAGCAACCCTGTAGTACGTCTAAATAGGCAAGTTGGTGAATGATACTCCACATTATTGCCAGGAGAGAAAACACGTCTTTTTGCCGACCTGTATCTTTACCAGTTAATAAGTTATGGGGTGTAGAGGTAATGGGTATCTTATAATGGGAGAAAAGTTGAAAAAATGTCCAACTTTATGCAGTAAATAACAGTTCCAAAACCCTCCAGAATCCAAAAGCGTAGCTATAGGGTATAGCATGAATGTTACAGTTATTGTAGATTGATTGAAGTGTGCCGAGTACCTATTCAGTGAAACTTTGAATAATGCGTTTTAGTGATCTTTTTTTAACTTTTAAAAATAATAAAAGAATAATCTGCAAAAATTGTGTTGTGAAAAGTAAACAAAAATGTAGTAAAAAGCTGTGAAAAGAAAACCGCCATACCGAACCGGAAGATTTGCCTTTCTTGTTTATTTCTCTATCCTATAATAACTTATGGCGATTTCTTTAAAATTTACCTGCTGCCATGCTAATTTAACACTTTTCGACGGACACTTTTTCATGTTAAAGTCATTACTCCTTTCCTTCTATTTCTACCGTCCATAAAAGACATATTGGTGGACACTTCACACAGCGCGATCTAGCACTAAACTAAGCAATCAATAAGTCGATCCTTGACTCGGCAAACAGATGTGTCAGGGCGGCGACTTCACGAACAACAACGGCACGGGCGGCAAGTCGATATACGGACGCAAGTTCGAAGACGAGAACTTCACGCTGAAGCACACGGGCCCCGGCGTGCTCAGCATGGCCAACTCCGGCCCCAACACTAACGGCTCGCAGTTCTTCCTGTGCACAGCTAAGTAAGTAATTAAGTATCCTCGTCAGCCAGAAGACTTATAGTTTCGACATCGTTTTGACAACTAATAAATAGCCCAAGAAAGTTAGGGGTTGACATAGAACTAAATCAAAATAGCTTTTTGGTTTCTACGCATTATAACGTAACCTATCACTCGTATAAAAATTCTAAAATTACGCAAAATGCGTTGCCGAAACAATAAAAAAATTTGTTTTTTGAAATAAATAAGACTGTTCACATATTTATATTTTCAGCTTTTCATATTCTACATTAAAAGCTAAAAAACTTACGTGAAACAAAAATTTTCGATACGCCAATTACTTTCCGAGATATATAATTTTCAAAAAAAGGTTAGTGTCGGGACACTAACCTTTTTTTTTACCTTCGACCGTGATTCGATCGACTACTACTTCGTTTCAATATTCCAAGGTCATAATTATTTGCTTAGTTTTCTTTTATTGATTGTTCATTAGCAAATAAAGCGAATCAAAGCCTAATATTTAAATTTTTTAATTCGCAAGAAACGCCATACTAAGTCTCGTAAATTGACTGGGGTATAAGTATTTTATATTTTCGTCATCGTTTTGACAACTATATTATATTTTCGTCATCGTTTTAACAGCTAGTTGTATTTTCAGGACAGACTGGCTTGATGGCAAGCACGTGGTGTTCGGTCACGTGATATCCGGCCTCGACGTGATAAAGAAAATGGAGCGGTACGGCAGTAAAAGCGGCACAGTGTCAGAGAAAGTTACTATAAGCAATTGTGGTGAATTACAGTGATTATTGTAAAAAATTCAAATTCAAATTTCATTTATTTCGACATAGAGGTCATATCAAGATAAGATAAGATAAGTTTTTTTTTTTCGTTATTTTTTTTTTAATGATTATTGTTTGTGACTATGAGAGGTCATATCACATAGTCAAAAACAATAATCATAAAAAAAAAAAAAACAAAAAAAAAACAAAAAAAACTAAAAAAAATCGTAATCGTTGTTTAATCGTAAAATCTGGCCTTATTTTTCGAAAAAACTTTTTTTTTAAATTATTTATAGGCTTGCGTTGGACTGCTATCTCGTCTGGTGTTAAACGAAGATGCATTCTACGATGGAGCACGCTTGCCTAGAAGAAACCGATTCACACGCGACTTGACACTCGGATTATAATTAAATTTATATATTATATAAGATAATTTATAAGATCAATAAAAGGTCGCCATAAATATAAATCATGATAAATTAAATAAATTTACAAAATATTATTAAATCTAAACAGATTACGTCTTTGCCCGTCGCCCAAACGTGCCCATTAGGCTAGTTGCGTTCCCCCGCTGTATTGCCAGGGGGGTGTCACTCCGCAGTTTAGGTATGTTCGGCCGGCGCTCCGCTCCGCGAGGACAATGCAAGGCTGAAGTCAGTCGCCGCCCGCACGCTAGCCTCGTCGCACGTAACTAAGCATACGTGATAGAAAGAGAGCGGTATATCTAGGTGAATATAGCGAGCGGTACCCAGCGCTGTGCGAGTTGAATTGCTACTTTATTGCCTAGTAGATAGAGTCCTTATTTATTTCAATTCCTTTGCGGAGTAAACTTTCTGTACGTAGTACTATTATTTTATTCTGTGGTATTGCGAGGGAAATATGTTGCATAAGAGACCCCGGCCCGTGGGTCTCGACCCCTATCCCGTAGACGTCCTAGGTCTGCCACAAACTTCTTCGCTAGATAAGGTAATTATAATATTATTTCTCAAGTACCTACTAGGCCTGGAAGAGATCGCTGTTGGCTAGGCCGGCACTAGTTCCTAAGGTTTTTGTTTCTAGGCGGCGCTCGGCTCAATGGAAGCAATTACTTGCGCGTGACGTCACGCGGGCCGTGTAAAACAGTTTACAAGCATATACCAGGAGAAATGTGTAGGTACCTAAGTAAGTAAGTAAGTTCGTATAGGCTGAGTGGCCAGCCCTGGTGTCAGAGTTAATGTGCCGCCCGAAGGCCTCCGACATGGCTGACGGTTGTTATAGAAACTAGAACAAACAACCGGGACCAACAATTTAACGTGTCATCCGATCCACGGTAGCGGTCAGAAATAAATGCCACTCACGATCACCCATCCGAAGACTGACCGGACCGTCCGTTGCTTAACATCGGTGATCCTTTAGAATCACCTAGACAAGCTACGCCACGATGTAGGTACCTACCTAATATAACAGGCATAGATCTATAGAGTTACAATGACAAGCAATTACAATCATGGCCGCCGAGCTACCCCATCGCCTCCATTGTCGTCCACGGTATCGCCGTCGTACGGCACGAAGGGCATTTGATTGTCGGCACGATTAGAACTAACCTTGTATAGGTGGATGCAAATCGCAGGTTGTCGTACACCATGCAGTGTGGCAGCAAAGAGGAGGCCTCAGCAGTGGACGTCTTCGGCTGATAATGTAGGAAACCTGGGTGCGCAAGTCCTACTCACACATGTGAGTAGGTCCAGCGACGGTGATATTGGAATGGACCGGCCCACCGCTCACAAAGCCTAGCATACCTAGCTAAAACTATGCATATTACATTTGCCGAAAAATAGAGATAGCGAATCTAATTACTACATGACAAAAAGAGAACACATGTACATGTATTAGAAGTTTGAATTGTCGTATCGTACGGCTCGCAAAGACAGAGTATGACTCGAGTATGAAGCGAGTGGAGAGCAGAAGTAATGTCATTTTCATACAATTTTACCTTTCCGCAGGCGTTAACGCTGACAGAAAAAGTGGTTCTTGTCTAGACCCCCTGGCGCTCAACATTCACGGCCTTACTTAAAAAAACTTTTCAACCGTTAGTCACTGCTTAAGATGCTCTGCCATCTTCTCTCTGACGTGAAGTTGCACGTGCTAGAAAAGGACAGAGAAGTTTAAGCAGTGACTAAGAGAATCGATATTATTTTAGGTAAGGCTGATAGTCTTCAAAATCCGTGCGCTTATTTCCCGTCCATTAATTTTATCATTGTCGCTGAGTAGGACTGTTTTTTGAAGACATAATCATACTCGATAAAGTTGATTGTCTGTAGCGCCTAAGAGTCTACCTATAACAAGGACGATAAACACATTATAATACACAAGTCCTTGTAAGTACTTATATCGTGTGTAAGTTGATTTTTACGAGTGGTTACATCGCTTCATTTAGGCCCACGTTTTCAACTTCTTTCTCTAATAAACGCTCCAGCTCACGTGCGATGCGTGACTCGGCTTTATTTGAGCGCCGCATTAGAAAAAAGTCTACACGCGGACGTATCCAGGACTTGGAGGGAGGGGCTGAAATGCGTACAAGTCGTAGTACTATTATTTCTTCTGTGGTACAAGTATAAATAGGTATGTAGGGATTTAGGACAAAAAACTTCATCAGCGATAATTTTACCCCGTAATTGCCTTCGAGCATATACCATTGGAGGTGGCAATCCAAGGCGCACTCTGCCAAAAGGTATAGGTACGGTGAGTAGTTAGGTACCTACGTATCCTTTGAGTACTTACTTTGTGAGTTGTGAGCTTGTTTTATCGTTTCATACGAACAGGACTTGTGGACTTGTTTTGTTAGTGTCAAGGTTTACTTGAAAGTGTGCCATAGTGTGTACCTACCTCGTCCCCCGCAAAAAGTGGCAGAAAATTACGTAAGCATTAACAGTATTGGTATCTTCGTATAAGCTCGTAACATACTCCGCTGAGCAAAACTTTACACAGCACAGGCCTCTTTTGTAGCTGTACACACACCATGGTCACATCATCGTCCTCTGTCAATATTATCTAGGTTGGATACGATTCGTACAACCTTTATATCGACCCTACGTCCAACGCTTCCAACTTACATACAAAAACAAATTATATTTTTCCCAGCGTCTGTTGGGCATATCATTTGCCTATTCACTTAAACCATTTTATTTGTAAGACATGAACTAACAATTTCTACTAATTTAAACACAAAATTGTTTTTTTAATTAAAATATCCTCCTACCCTTACCTATGAGTACTAAATGCGTGCCTTCCTAAGATATTTGGCTTAATTTTCCGCCAAATTCTTATACGAAAACCGATTCACGTGCAGCTAAAATCGCAGAATGAAAGGTGATTTTTTCAAGTTATAAAGAAGAAATATAGAATATAGACAGATACAATATATTTATACAGATATAATAATGTATAGGTACATGTATAACAGACTGCCGGATACCGGAAGAGATGCCGGAAGACGCAGGGTAGGAAGGCCTCCCACTAGGTGGACCGACGACATTGTAAAGGCAACCGGTGGATGCAAATGGCAGGCTGTCGTACAGTGTGGCGGTCTAAGGAAGAGGCCTTCGTTCAGTAGTCGACGTCTCCGGGCTGATGATGATGATGACGACATGTATAACAGACTGAAGTAGGTACCTACCTACTTTCATCATTATCATCAACATGCAGTCAGATGACGTCCACTGCATTACGAAGGCCTCCCACTTAATAAGAACCCAGTTACTTTAATAGTTTTTTATTGGAAACTAGAAAACCGTTGAACTTACTCACTAAACCTAGTAGGTATTGAGGAACACAAAAAAAAGATGATCGAGCCTGTTTAGAGTTTTTGCGAGACTAACGTACGGCAATCGATAGACCGATGTTGCCCCTTCGTAACCAGTTTGGCAGAATAAAAATCTTCGATATAAGTAGGTAGGTACAATACTGGTTACTTGAAAATACGTTTTTTTCTTTACACAATACACTGGTTTCCACAAAGGAAACTTACACTGAATTACGAGATGGGACATTATATTCTTCATACGTAAACTTCATACATTTTCATACGTCCATACATTTTGTCTAAGGTCAATGAACTTATTTTATGGAACAGTTGTTTTTTTCGCACATACCCTTCGTACATACCCCTTCAGTATTTGTTGAATCTTTTTGTTACAGATTGTATACTGTGTTCCGGTTTAAAGGCTCCGATTTGTAGACGGAGAAATAAGTGTAATGCTAGGGCTTCACCTGCGTGTAATGCCATTATTTAGCGCGGTATTTGATACAGTGCGCAGATATAGCCGGGTGTTAGCACGCTAATAGGCTAGTGGCACGATTAACGTCGTTAGACGTTAGTCGATATTTCAAAGTCAAATTATAGTGTGGCCACCCATGTAGCGCATTGTTTAGTGCATCATTAATTGCACGTTCATTATTTCGATAACTGGACGTAAAGCGTCACGCAGGTGAAGCCCTAGCATTACTGAAACCCAGGTAAAACATCCATCTGCTATCTGATCAAGTAATGAGTACCAAACCCCAGCGACGGTGATAATGGAATGGACGGGCCTAGCGCTTGCAAATCGATCAAAATTAACAAGACGACACAATCAACATACCTAGCTAAAAGTATGCACATTCAATTTGCCGGAAAATAGAGATAGCGAATCTAATTACTGCATGACAAAAAGAGAACACATGTACATGTATTATAAGTTTGTATTGTCGTATCGTACGGCTCGCATGTCGCAAAGGCAGAGTATGACTGAAGAGAGTAGAGAGCCGGCGCTCAACATATAGTCTTCAAAATCCGCTTATTTTCCGTCCATTCATCTCATCATTGTCGCTGCCAAACCCAATATGCGCTGGACTTTGGTTAGTTAATATCTACTTACTCAAATTCCTTGATATAATCATCATCAGCCCACCTAAGTCCACTGCTGCACGTAGGCTTCTGCTTTACGTATATCCTTTGATAAATTATAATGTCTATTTATCATAGCGTATATCGTCACTCCATCGAGTCTCACGAGGTCATACAGTACGTTTGCATTCGTTGTTTCAACTCTGTCTACTCCAACGGTTATCGGTTCTGCGACAGGCATTGCGCACTACCACTCCAAGTTGATAATACGCTGAGATAAGAATTTGCGATTCTCTGGCGAATTAATATGAGCTACTTAATCATAATGCGAGCACTAGGTACTATCTGATAAAAGTAAACTAAGTACTCGGTGAATGCGATTTACGCGAAACATCGAAAGTTTCACATTAAATTGTTACTGTTATGCCAGGGACCGCGGAAGTACTCCACGACGAAGGTGCTCCAGTTCGATTTCACAAGGGCCTTTTGCCCCCTCTGCCCCCCACTTCCGCGCGCCGCTGTCGATCCTTGTAAGCCACAAGGATCGTCAGTGGTTAGTTTAGTTTAGTTAAATACGTACCTAATTCGCAATGTTCCTTTTGGTTCTACCATGCCAACTTTAATTAAATGCTATAGCAACTGTGTGAAAGGGACACGGCGGCTGAAAATTGAGTCTCTCTCGCGAACGTTTCTCCTTATACTTACCTAAATTTAATTTAAAACATAAAATAATGTTACTTACGTTTTTAAAATGATGAATTTTGAAGATTAATTAGTTTGGGTAAGGTTCGAAATCCTTGTTACATTAAACGTCAAACATAGAACTTTCCTGGTACGTAGTATAATATAAGTTCCAATTTTTCTTACGTACAAGCGTTTTACTTTAAGTTAAAACAAAGCTCTGTAAAGTATAGCACAGAGAAACCTGTTTTACCAGTTAGTAAAAAAAACACTCAAATCAAACGGGGGGGTCCCCCCACCCCCTACACCCTTCCGCGGCCGCTGTGTTATGCTTCCCGTAGACCTCTTACTGTCAGAGCGAGAAAGAGGCCAGTGAAAACGTGCTTTGAAGTTTATTTCTAACAATAAAATTAAATAATGTGGACAAGAGCTTCATTTCTCTGAGATTCGTCGGAAGCGCGACATTCGACTGGAAAGGGTGAGTAATAGACTCCATCTCGAGGAATATTTAAATGAGCCTTGACATTTCGAGTACCTTCAGTAAAATTTTCCAATTACATTCAAAATCGTTATCCATCCTTGTTCTAATTTGTGTAGCATGCAGTTTGACTGTCTATGGTCTGATGACAAAAAACCTTAAGAGGGTCACCTTAAGATCCGGTCTGCGATTCTCCATATATACAAATGTTTTTCCCTTCTTCATACAAATGTTTTTTTTAATTATAAAATCGAGGTCTACTGTAGACATGTCTCTATCATTTATTTTATTAACCGACTTCGAAAAAGCAGGAGGTTCTATGTTCGACGGTATGTATGTTTTTTTGTTTTTGTTTTTTGTATGTTCTTCGATATCTCCGTCAATCGAGGTGCGATAAAAAAAAAAAAAATTGGGTATACTCCCGAGGTGATCCCATACTAATTTGAAGTCGGTTGTTTTTTTAAAGTTACTAGTTTTCAAGTTACGCTATCACCGTATCAGCAATTATTATAATGATTAAATAATAAATTGTTGCAATTGAGTCCGCTCTGCGCGATACAAAACAAAGAAATGTTTAGTACAATGATCATCTACTAAGTTCTCATTAAAATTCCACAATGCATATTCTTGTTATACAGGGTTAGTTCTAATCAGTTAGCATCCTTTTAAGGGCATATTCTGTACGTCAAAACAAACAACTTTTACTATGGGGCCAACATTGAAATCACGAAAATAATTTCAGCTGTTCCATACAAAAAGTTCATCGACCTTGGGCAAAATGTATGGAACTGATTCAAATGTTGGCGCCATAGTAAAAGTTGATTGTTTTGATGTACTAATATGCCCTTTAAGTTTTAGTGACAAGTGAGTTAACTGATTAGAATTAACCCTGTACATTCTTCCCATGACGATAGTGTTTATCCTTAGGGCATTGTCACGTAGCCCGCCTTGATGATGTCATCCTTGCTAGGTACCTACCGGAGATCGCCAACAAAATTATTATGGGACTAACTCGAGGGTATACCAAAAAAAAAACAATCAAAATTGGTCCGCAAATGACAGAGCAAAAAAAAAAAAAAAAAACTAAAAGAACATACAATATACAGGCGAACATAGAAACTCCTCCGTTTTTGAAGTCAGTTAAAAAGCCACTACTAACTACTGATTACTAAATTATACTGATATAGGCTAAATTTATCAATGCAGGTGAAACCACAGCTAAAAGCTAGTGACTTATAAGCCGTGTCGTGCTAAACCTCGTCAATGGTATCGTATATCAGTCCCTAAGTAGGTGCATGTTGTCTTTGATTAAAGCTTAATTGGACCGTGGTAGCTGTAATGTAAACCGAGTACCTACATTATGCATATTAGATTACAAGTTAGTTAACGGCTGGTTGACCAATAACAAGGTACTAAATAGTACTCTACACTACTGCAGCACAGAATAAATAATAGTACTACGTACAGAAAGTTAACTCCGTAAAGGAATTGAAATAAATAAGGACTCTATCTACTAGGCAATAAAGTAGCAATTCAACTCGCACAGCGCTGGATACCGCTCGCTATATTCACCTAGATATACCGCTCTCTTTCTATCACGTATATTACGAGCGACGAGGCTAGCGTGCGGGCGGCGACTGACTTCTGCCTTGCAATGTCCTCCCGGACGGAGCGCCGCCCGAACATACCTAAACTGCGGAGTGACACCCCCCTGACTGCAGCCAGCTGTTAACATCCCACTGATGGACACACGGCAGGCCTACCCTCGAAGAGCGACTGGGCGACATTCGGCGCTGGCCCTGTGCGATTAGGCGGATTCACATTCTCCACCTATTCATCAACGGAGCAGGGAGTGGGCGGCATAAAATGAGTTCAATGGCGAAATAATAATTCCTTGAACTTAGTTGCTATCAAGGGTGATATATTAGGTATAATATAATATCGTCCTTGATTGCTATCGTTATCACCTTTACCACTAAGTAGGGTCTGCACAGTATACGTTTCTTTTCTCCATGTCATCAGCCAGAAGACGTCCATTGCTGGATGAAGGCTGGAGAAATTGGCGGGGTTGCCAATTTCTCATAATCTCCACGCTTGGCAGGCGGCATGGAGATCGCAGAAAGCTCACAAGTCACCACCGTTAACGGATTATTTGCCACTTAAAAATAGTAGCTGGTAAGGTAAGTAAAGACGAAAGCCTCCCCCTTAGGGAGGGGTTGCCATAATCCCCACGCTTGGCAGGCGGCTTGGGAATCGCAGAATGCTCACCATCGTTAACTGAGAGAACGCTGCTGCCCGTCATCCGGTCAATCCTTTATTTAATGTTACTCATATGACTGTGATACTAGAGGTCGCCCGCGACTTCGTCCGCGTACGGAAGAAATTTGGCCCGCTCCCAAAATTCACCACTTTAAATCATCCCGAGCAATTTTTTCAATTTCAATTTTTTTTTGGTCTGTCAGTCAGTCAGGACAGAGCTTTTATATATATTGATTGTTATTGGTGGACATTTTTTTTCAATACAATAATGTGACGAGACGAGCAAGGCGTTCACCTGGTGGTAAGCGTCACACGTGCCACTAACAGTAGCAGTGCTAGAATTGTAAACTTGCGAACACAATTCTGCGCCGCACTGCACTGCGCTCGTCACCCTTAGATATTAGATGTTAAATCTCTTCATACCCAGTACCTAATTTATCTGGTAACATTGCCCTTCAAACCAGAACACAGTAATGCTTGCACACTACTACTTGGCGGTTGAATAACTGGAAAAGGTGTGGTACTTCCCCAGGCGGACTCTGCAGTAGAGTCCTACCATCACCACACCACATCCAAGTGTGCGGGCAAGACAGCTGAGTCATGACCACGTATTAGTACTTAATGAAGCTTAAAGTCCGCACTGTAAAAACTAAGCTCAAAATTAAATGAAGTTCCCTTCGAATACGACTCGCTAAGCTATTCCAAACGACCCCAGATTACATTACTCCTTATGAGATTCAGTAATACTGCACTTTACTTGCTCTCTCTACGCTTCGAAACCAGGATCTAAAAGACAGTTACTTAACTATAGGGACTGCCTTAACAGTATGACAGCGTTGTACGATCAAATATAAAAAAAAAACAAATATAATAATCTATATATAATAAAAAATAATAATATATTTAAATATAATAATCTGCATCTTTGTTTATCATCAGACGAGATGGCAGTCAAACGCAAGCCTATAACATAATTAAAAAAAAACCTTTGCCAGTTATCCAACCGCCAAGCGAGAGTGCAAACATTGCTGGAATATTACCAGAGAAATTACTAGTTATGAAGAGATTTGATATCTCAGGGTGACGAGCGCCAGCGCCGCGGAAGTGGGGCCAGAAGGAGCCAAATGCCTGTCCAATATCCAACGGCTCTCCCGGCTATCTTTCATAGAGCTTTGTTTTTCTTAAATTAAAAAGCGTTTACGTAAGAATAATTGTCGGAAAGATTCGAGTGTTAATTTAATTGACCTAGTCATCTCTGTTTTTCGCCTTATAACTGCAGTAAATTGACCGGAGGAAGCCAGGGCCGGAGAACGGAAGGGGGTGATTAAAGAAGTTTGCCTTATTGTTTTCTACGGATGGTTGTCAGTTTCCTTCAGAATTCCGACTGTAGCTCCCTCACTGCACTCTCCATCAGGAGGACTACTAGTGTTAACACACGATCGAACATGGTGCGGCCGGACCACGAATTTGGTTCGCTGTCGGACCAAATCCCAACGTGTGGCGAGCAGTACGCCGAATATTTTTATTAATAATACTGGGCCGGCTGGTGCGCTCCGTCGACACATCGAACACGGTGCGCCTGCACCGAATTCAATCCTCTGGACACTGAACTGAACCGTTTGGTTGTTCAGTCATCCGTCTGCCTCCGCACGCGTAGCACGTTGCGAAGTCTCACGTGAATGCACGCTTCTCGGGTTTTTTTATAGAACGTAGGCCCATTCGCTTCTTTTTATGTTTGATCCTTGGCGCAGGTGTTGTAGCAACAATAATTGCCACAAATATTGTTTTTATTCTGCTTTTGATAAAGTCAGAGGCATATATTAGGCATGATGTGTTTACGCACCGCTAGGACTGGAACAAATGAACGGGGCGGACGGTCTGGAGTACGGTGCGATCGTCTGTTGTGAAACAGCGCACCGCAGGGTGCGGTGGTCCGGCCGCACCATATTCGAACGTGTGCTAGTGCTTTAGAATAGAAAGAGAATAGAATAGCTTTAAGACTTAGCTTGCAACATCTACGGCAGGTGTCGCTGTGAGCTCCTAGAAAAGTAAATTGGATTTCTACCTAAGGAGCGAAATTGGAATGTTTAATTAATAAATACCTATCTCAGTAAAAATCAATGGTAGGCCGCTAACGGGAGACCGCTTGACTTGTAATCGTGAGGTCGCGGGTTCAAACCCAGGCCCGTACCAATGATCTCTTTGGAGTTTATGTACAGATACTCACGCCCTTTTGGCTTTCCAGTGAAGGAAAATACCGCCAGGAAACCTGCATACGTCCGGAGAAGAAATTCCATGGCGCATGTTAATTCACCGACCCGCAACTTGGCCAGCGTGGTGAATATGGACTATTCGCTCGTCGAGGGTAGGCCTCAGTCCAGACTGGACATTAAAAAAAAACAGATTATGCCTATGATTTTTTGCTAAAGATCTGAGTCAAGTATTGATCATGGAGTCAAGATTAATAATTACTTTAAATGATTTTTGTTCTACCTGAATAAAGGTAGATAACGAAAACGAAAGGATCCAACCTTTCGTCATGCAAAATTTCTCCTTACCATTATTCAAAGTAAATTTTCAAAAATGTAGTAAACTTGCCACGACATTACTATAGTAAAGTCAAAGTCACGTTTAAGCCCTATCGTGCCCCCCTATCGGCCCCTGCTACCGGCTTGAACGTGACTTGAAAATACTTGAACTTTAAAAAATCTGTTCTTTCTCAATAAGAACAGAAATAAAGATTGATGAAGAAATATGTATGCGGCTGAAGGACTTGTATCCATGACCAGGAATTATTAAAAATAACAACAACAACCAGCAGGCTAATCATGTAACTGTTCGGGATAGTGATTTGTCATAATTCTCACTTGTTACTGTCACAGCTTCACGGTATCACGGAGGGATTTCACTCGCTATCGTTAACGAACGAATGCATTGATTTCCTAATTAAGTTACGCAAATCCGTCTCGAAAATTAAAAAAAAGGTCTTTTGGCGTTGCGTCCTGCCCTGCAGGGTCAAATGTGTTTTGGCGGGACAGTGACAAGTCACATTTATGACAAATCGCGATCCCGAACAGTTACATGATTAGCCTGCAGCCTACACCCGAGTTTTGTACTTAAATACTCAATATACCGACTTTACTTATTAACTTGCTTGTAACTAGGTAGGTATAATCATGCATACAATGCCTTTATAATGATTACCTACCTATACTAAGCAATTTTTTATTAAAACTTGAAACAAAAGATCAAAAGATTGTCTAAAGAGGCCGCGAGAACAATACAATCTTAATCCACTCGACAAAACGTTTCTATTTGGGTCTGCTAATCGAAACCACGATGTTTCAACTCAAACAAATCAACGATCAATCACAAACTAGCAATTATTGCAGCCGATGAAAACTCAGAGAATCTCAGTAAACCAAAGATAACAAAACAATTATTATGAGAAGAATGTACAGATTAGCTAGCATTTTCTATAAGAAAAGCTTGTAGATAATGTATGAGTTAGTACAAGCTTTGATTCTGTCATCTCATCTCCTGAGATTTTCGCGCCAGTTTCCGACGGGAGACTGGTCGCTTCGGACGTACGTGACGTCACGCGGGAAACCTCCCGCCAAATTTCGCATCTCGAACGGTTGCCAATACTTTTTTAGTTTCGATTCGAAAAAAAAGTTGTTTTGTCTTCTGTGCCAGTTATTAAACAAATTAGTTTGTGCTCTAGATAGTAGGTAATTATTTAAAAAAGTTTTCATGTGTTTGTGAATTTTTGGATTGTCAAAGTGAGTGCAATGGAAGCAATAGCTCCTAGAGTTTAGAACGGTAAGTAATGTACCTACATTACATTTAATAATAACGAAGGTGAACGCCACATCCGGTTGGTGCAATTATAGTGCAGCCTTCGCTTTCGGTAGCCCTATCCACCCCCTCAAACTTCTTAAATATTAATCTGATCAAGGATGATTATCTGATTAATTAAATAGATAATTTCGAAAGTTTATGTAAAGGTATTTTAGTTGTTATTTATTTTTGCAATTGCTTAACAGACGGAATAATTCAGATTATGTTGACTTTTAAACGACTACTTTTAATGTATAAACCATTAAACAAATATATATAAAAAAATAGAATAATGCAAAGATGACACTCACAACTTCCTTGAATTAAGGAATTTATCCATAATAAATAGGAATGCATTTTAACTACTTACCTAATAACAAACGTAGAGTAGCCTCAGAATAGTTAATAAGTACCTACGTCATTTGGTTTTTACTTTTATTCGAATCTGTAAATCGGTGTAAGTGGGTATTTGACATTATTTATTTTTTATTTATTTTAATGCACATGTACAAAACATTAGAATTACATAAATGTAAATACAAAAAAGTAGGACTATACTAAGTGCATAACCTAAAAAAAGTTTTTTTTATTTTTAATACTTTCAAGTGACTAGACGAGCAAGACGTTCGCCTGGTGGTAAGCGTCACACCTGCCACTAACAGAAGCAGTGCCAGAATTGTGAACTTGGGAACGCAATCCTGCGCCGCACTGCACTGCGCTCGTCACCCTAAGATATTAAATGTTATATCTCTTCATACCCAGTAATTTATCTGGTAACATTGCCTTTCAAACCGGAACACAGTAATGCTTGCACACTACTGATTGGCGGTTGAATAACTGGCATAAGTGTGGTACTTCCCTAGGCGGAACCTGCAGTAGAGATTTTAGCGAGGCTATAATGTGGTCGATTTTGAAGGTTTAAGCTGACAGAACTAAACTAACTAAAGTATTGCTGTCCTTAGCTAACACGGCTGATAAAAAAATGACAGCAATATTTTAATTAGTTTAGAACTGACAACTAAAAGACTTCAAAATGTACCACATTCTACGCTTAATAATTAGGCGGATAGACTTTAATTAGAAATAGAAAAGACTTTATCTGTGACAAAAACATAACACACGCAAAAACAAAAGAAATTCAGACAATTAAACACAACATATTAAAGAAATTCAACCTAAACATATACACCTATGACTACTTTTTAGTTGTTTCTAGTATTTAGTAAGTACAATTAGCGTTACGAGTAAGTAGTAGGTATGGTAATTATGTCTTTGAATAAATACAAAGTTAGTCCAGTTTCATCCTAGAAATTATATGGCGGCTAAAGTCCGTGGAGCGCAACTAGTGTAAAAAATCGTAACATCAAATGTATGCAAATTTACGATTTTTCAGCAATAACTCACATCAGCGTTTTATCGCTGATTGATGTCCCTTAACGTTCTGAGAATCGCGCCTTTTTCGTTCTAACCTTTTTTATGACCATAGACTGAGTGATGTGTGCGGAATAGAAAATCAAATAGTATTTCATAGAATAAAACCTGCGAACCAATATTGGATTCGCCATCATCATCATCAACAGCCAGAAGACGTCAACTACTGGACGAAGGCTTCCCTATAGGGAAGCCAAGCGTGGGGATTATGGCAAGTAATACTTGCCATAATCCCCACGCTTGGCAGGCGGCTTGGGGATCGCAGAATGTTCATGTTCACCACCGTCAACGGAGAGGACACTGCTGCCCGTCCTCCGGTGGTTCTGGAAGCAGTTAGTAGGCAGTTTAGGACATACCCAGGTCCCACCATAATCACAATCAGCCTTTATTATACTCTGATGGACATAAGCCTGGACCTGGGTATGTCCTAAAACTGCACCCAGAACCACCGGAGGACGGCAGTAGCGTTCTCACAGTTAACGGTGGTAAGCATATTGCGATCCCCAAGCCGCCTGCCAAGCGTGGGGATTATGGAAATCCCTCCCTAATAAGGGGGAGGCATTCATCCAGCAGTCGACGTCTTCCGGCTGATGATGAGGACTTAGGCTTCTCCAAATGCTTTCCACAGAGCTCGGTAGTTCACTCATTCAGATTATGCATAGGTAGACATTCCACTTTGTCGTAGGGTTTCCTACATTTCGTTTGCCTCACGGTCCCTACTCCAGAACCTGATTCAAACAATTTAGACCATTCTTAGGGCTAGTATTTTATCTCTAGTCTTATATTTTAAGCTTGTTGGGTATTTTGAGCAGTCTAATAGTTTTCATGTTTCATTTTCTCACAGATGCATCATTTTCTAAGCAAATTCTGAATTATTCTGGAACATAGGAAAATAATGCAGCATAGGAAGGCCTCCCACTAGGTGGACCCACAACATTGTGAAAGTCGTGGGCAACCGGTGGATGCATATGGCAGGTTCTCGTACAGTGTGGCGGTCTAAGGGGGAGGCCTTCGTTCAGTAGTGGACGTCTCCGGGCTGATGATGATGACGATGACATAAAAATAAACCGTTCTATTACATCCCAATAATAAAGACTGAACTATGGTCGATTCGCATAAAGTCTTTTTTTTTGTAGTGGCTGGACTTTCTACTGTTGAGTCCGCCTGGGGAAGTACCACACCTTTGCTAGTAATTCAACCACCAAGCAGTAGTGTGCAAGCATTACTGTGTTTCGGTTTGAAGGGCAATGTTACCAGAGAAAGAAGAGATTTAACATCAAATATATCAGGGTGACGAGCGCAGTACAATGTGGCGCTGGATTGTATTTGCAAGTTCATAATTCTCGCACTGCTACTTTTATGGGCAGGCGCGACGCTTACCACCATGCGAATATCTCGCTCGTATCATCACACTTTTTTTTAATCAAATCTTCGCAAGTCGCAAGCCTACCTCACTAACTAAGCCCACAAAGGCTGGTCAAGCTTTGTACAAAGCCAAAAAAGTTGATTGATGGTACGTAGTACGTATACCTACTGCAGATTTAATGACATCGCGATTTCATTGTAAAAGCCAGCGGACATGGACGTTACTGGACAGGGCCATATTTTGGACATGAATCGCGTTTTTGTCGAGAAAATGTGGCCATAATTTTTGGCTTAATACCTATTGTTCCACGCTCATCTTTACCAGATAGATTCGCTAATAAATGTTGAGCCTATTCCATATTCTAGCGCTTTATTTGCTTTTAAATAAGTATTAAACTTTTGATTTAAGTACCTACTAATTTTTTATTTGAAATACGTTTACGTTTAACGTTATTTTTTGTCTGCCCGTAAACATGGTGCATATACATTTAGTTTTATTTATACGGGAATATTCACTTTTAATTAAATCGGATTCTCCAAACCACGTCAGTTTTCATAATAATAAATGGTGCATGTAATTACGCCATAAAGGAGCATTTGTCACAACATAATCACGGTAAATATCGCATAAGTAACTACTTTATGGTAATAATGAGACGAGCAAGATGTTCTCCTAATGGTATGGGATAACGTCTGTCCGTGACTATCTGTTACTATCTGAAATGGTCTAGGACACATGCTTTACACCAAGAAATCTGTTTATTCTGGATTTGAAGATACCCTTACTCAGTACTTTTTGGAAAATATATAGGTACACTGGCAGGCACTTTTACAACTTTGACTGATTTGAAAGATGACTGATGTTGATATCGTTGAAACCAATAGCTTTGATGAAGAATTTAAGTAAATATAGTATGTTTATTGAAAAAATAATTTAAATCGGTTAATAATGTTCTGATATATGAGCGTTTAAAGTTTTTGTTAGGGACAGCCTTTCCCACAAAACAAAAAATTACGTCACGCCTTACTTGTCAGAATATTATTTATATGGCGTACTGAGAAGTGACGTCATGATTTGCTGTTTCGCCTCTGTCTAGGCTCTGTCTAGCATGATATTAAAATGCTTATAAGTTGCAGATTTTAATTTTCTTTTCATTAATCAGCTATATTTATGGGCCACATTTTAATAGGACAATTTAAAAAAAACAGTCATCTAGCCTATTGAAAAATGCGGGATTAAATAACTTTGAGGTTAACTTTGGGGACTTTCTACCATGTACGCATATATAGACTTTTGGTTGCGTTTTTCTGGTTATCCAATAAAAGTAAGTTCATACTGGCTGAGTGGCCAGCCCTAGGGCCAGAGTTAATGTACCGCCCAAAGGCCTCTGACATGGCTGACGGTTTTTCTTATAGAAATATAAGAAAAAACAACCTATTGGCATAGTATTATATTATCTTTGCTATTCGTTATGTACTGGTAGGTCTCTACTGCAGAGTCCGCCTAGAGAAGTACCACACCTTTGTCAGTTATTCAACGGCCAAGCAGTAGTGTGCAGACATTACTGTGTTCCAGTTTGAAGGCCAATATTATTAGATAAATTACTGGGTATGAAGAGATATCTAATATCTCAGGGCGACGAGCGCAGTGCAGTGCGGCGCAGGATTGTGTTCGCAAGTTCACAATTCTAGCACTGCTACTGTTACTGGCGAACGTCTTGCTCGTCTGTTCACTTGATTGTATAAAAATAAGTTATTAAATAAATTTGCCATTAGAATATCTAAGAGCATTGTGAGCTAGAAGGTAATGTGAAGGTATGATTTGTGAAAGTTCTATACCACTACGGATTAAGTATCTAATACAAGTCATCATCATCATCATTTTCAGCCCGTCATCGCCCACTGCTGAGCATAGGCCTCTCTTCTTGTACGCCTCTCATCCCGATCTTATCCAGGTTCGACCCGCGATCTTTACAATATCGTTGACCCAACGAGCTGGTGGACGACCGACGCTTCTTTTACCGGTACGCGGCCACCAATCCGTCAACGCTTTAGTCCACCTGCCATCACTCTGCCTGGCAACATGTCCCGCCCAAATCCGAACAAAAGTTTTGTGATTGTCGAGGCGATGTCACGCACCTTAGTGCGACGTCGGATCTCCACATTTCTCACTCGGTCTTGTAATCTGATGCCGAGCATGGCGCGCTCCATGACTCTCTGTGCTACTTGCATTCTATGCACAGCCTCATCAGTAAGCGTCCATGTCTCAGCACCATATATCAAGTGCGTATCAGAAAATGTTGTTAAAAAACCGCTCACTTTTTTTTAAATACTTATTTAACATACTCCAATTTACTTCTACAGGGTAACAGCTTTGACACTATAATGCAAACTTCACCTATACATTGACCTCGTCGCTTTATCAGAGACAGCTCATCAATATTACGCCTAATCCGGGAGAAGAGCGGGCTCGGTAAACATAATCTGAAGTTATCACTCGGATGTTTATCTCAATTGCTGTTACAGGTATAGGTTGTACCTATATAGCCACCAAGCATTGTGAGACTTGTGACATTGATAATAATACATCATCATCAGCCCGGATACGTCCATTGCTGAACGAAGGCCTCCCCCTTAGACCACCACACTGTACGACAGCCTGCCATTCGCATCCACCGGTTGCCCGCGACTTTTACAATGTCGTCGGTCCATCTAGTGGGAGGCCTTCCTACGCTGCATCTTCCGGTTCGCGGTCGCCACTCAAGAACCTTTCTTCCCCATCGGTTATCAGTTCTTCTAGCGATGTGGCCTGCCCATTGCCACTTCAACTTGCAAACCTTGCGAGCTATGTGGGTGACAATAATACGGTTTAAAAAAAACACAACCGACTTCAACTTCGAATACCTGGATGACTTCTTCATATTTTATAGTAATTTTGATTTTAAAACCAAACTACTGAACCGACTTCGATAAAATGTATATAGGTCCATTTCTGAAGTATTACCTACCAAACAAATAAAGAATCATCTAAATCGGTTCATAATTGACGGAGTAATCGCGTAACATACATACCAAAAAAAAAACATACAGTCGAAAATTGAGAACCTCATTTTTTGAGGTCGGTTGAATAATGATAAATATTTCAAGATTTTCCGACACAGTGATTTTAAATCGCGCCTATTTTTTATTCATCACCAGCCAGAAGACGTGCGCTGTTGGACCACCCACTTTAAAAGGGGGACTGCCATAATCCCCAAGCTTGGCAAAAAAAACCGGGAGAGAATTCTAGAGTTCCGGATTTGAATTGCGCGCTACAATCCAGGCACGTCGTGCGACTTTGTTTCACCGCATCACTTCGCCCGCAATCCGTGCTCGTCCATTTAATTTAATCAATAAGATTACTGTAACTACAAGTAGAGTATTTAATTACTTTTTCACGTAATTATTGTAAAATGTTTTGTCTTTTTTTGTGATGATATTTTTTATTGCAGTGTTTTTAATTTTTTTTTTTTTATTATCCTTTTATAGTGCACGCGTGTTCATGGCTTTTGGGGATTGATTGGTTCTTCATCTTACTAACACTTTGTCCCGTTTTATATTCGGGGTACGCGTAACCATGATCCAGGAATAAGGTAATATATTTTTTAAAATAGATTATCTTAATATTTTCGCCCACTTTAAAATAACGTTTTAAAAGAAAATTATTTAAAAAAAAAATAACACTTAAATATAGCTAAAATCAAAATTTATATCTATGCCCTCAAATATTGTTTTACTTGCGCGCACATAGTAATCTGTTCCTATCTTCCTATTAGTAGTAGCACTAAGTTTAAATTCTTACTATTCACGCCTGCCACTAACAGTAGCAGTGCCAGATCGTGAACTTGCGAATACAACCCTACGCCGCACTGCACTGCGCTCGTCACCCTGAGATATCAGATGTTAAATAAAATCATACCCAGTAATTTCTTTGGTAACATTGCCCTTCAAACCGGGACACAGTAATGCTTGCACACTACTGCTTAACAGTTGAATAACTGGCAAAGGTGTGGTACTTCCCCAGGCGGACTCTGGAGTAGTAGAGTCCTACCATTACAAAACTGTACACTGTTTGTCTGTAAGAAGATGTTCATTTTTGATTTGTATTTCTTTACACAAATAAAAGGTACCTTACCTAGGTACATACCAAATACTAAATAAAGGCGCAATAAAAAAATATTACATACCTACAGATAATAACAATTTTTGCTTGTTTTTTTAAATACATTTTCTACAACATTTTATGGTTTTTATAAAAAGATGAGAATTCTTGAGACCCGAAAAAACTCGCGAAATCAGCCTACAGAATTCTTGAAACTCGAGAATAAAAATATATCGAGAAAACAGAAACCCTTTACTGAACGCATCGTAACTAACGAAAATCACAAAAAACGTATCGTAAATAACGAATATGGCCAATACCACGGCTAATATGGCTTAAATATGGGCGATTGAGTATTGACAATAAATGTAGGTGTACCGGTACCATACAGAAAAATTTTACTTGTAGTGTAAGAACGTATTTTCCTAAGACATTGACCCAATAACCAAGCACCTGCAAAATTAATTAAAAGGAAAATGTCATTCCATCTCAAACTAAATAAGGATGAAATTTTCAGTCCACCGAGATTTCTCAAATATCATGAGCCACAGCAAAAAAGCTTTCAGATATTAATATCTGAAAATGGATGAATGTCGCGATGGACAAATCATTCCACAACGAGGCCTCGAAATGAAGCCGGGAATTTGAAACATTTTAGGAACCTTTAAGTAATTGTAAGGGTGCGGTAATTCTACACCAAACGTTAGATTTTTATTGTTTCATTGGTTTAAACTAAGAGCGCCTCGCGGTTTCAGCCGCTAACTTTCTGGTTCCGTATACTTTTTGGTAAATAAAGTATCTAGTATAAACTAGTGTTAGAAGATTGTCAAACGGATGCCGAGAGTAGTAGTGAGAAACTCCATTTGTTAAAAACCACTGTATTATAGTTTTCTACAATATTACATATTTGCATTAAAGCAAGTTCACGATAATTCGCCATCTTCACAACGTCGGTCGTAGAGATAGATGTCCCACGCGCGGAGATCGTAAGACTAATAAATTCTCTTTGACAAAAAGTTGACGCCATCTCACGGATTTCGCAGTCACTACGTGCAGCGCCAGTAAAACGTGGTAGAAGAAGCGCAAACTGTACGAAACTAGAAAAGACTTACCTATTATCAAAAAATTTAAGTTTTTCTGTAAAAGCAAGTTTGTTGACTTGCCGGTCATAAGAAACGCCACCTTTTTTTACTGCACTTTGAAATGTAATTTGTACAACCGTTTACCACACAGTTTAGCATTTTGATCAAAAATATTATGCTGTTTTTGACTGGCTGGTATAGTCAGCGCCATCTATCGAGTTGATGAGAACTACTTTTTTAAACATGTTTGGAAATTCTCTCATCATAATGAAATCAATACAATACAATTGTTTATTGATAACACCAAAGTTACACTTCAAACTTATGTCTCCAAAAATAATCACTTAATAAAATGAAGTAATCATACAAAAATACCTTAATAATCTCTTATTTTAAAATAAACTTCAATGTCGTAAAATAAATTCTCTGACTTTAAATAATATATTATTACGCTTTTAAAAAAATATACAACCGACTTCAACTTCGAATACCTGGATGACATCTTCGTATTTTCTATTAATTTTGATTTAAAAACCAAACTACTAAACCGATATTGATAAAATGTATATGAGACCACCTCTGAAATATTATCTACCAAACAAAAGAAGAATCATTAAAATCAGTTCATAATTGGCGGAGTAATCACGTAACATACATAAAAAAACCTACACATAAACCTACAGTCGCATTGAAAACCTCGTTTTTTGAAGTCGGTTGATAAAGTCAAAAGATCCTTTGTATCACTCTCTGTTACCTTTTCAAGATCAAACGGCTCGGCTGGTATTGATAAAACTTAGCAGATAACTGAAACTTAGGTAAAGGAAACAGACTATATATTTTTGTTTTATTTATACGGGAATACTCACGTTTAATTAAATCGGATACTCCGACTATAGTTTCGATCACATCCGTCGTCCTGCGTCCTGCTTAGTCCTGCGCAGCTGCACGCGCGTCGGGCTCTGTTTTCACTCTTTGAAAAAGGTCACCGGATGTGATCGAAACTATAGTCGGAGTATCCGATTTAATTAAACGTGAGTATTCCCGTATAAATAAAACAAAAATGTGTCAAAACCACGTCAGTTTTCATAATAAGACTATATATTGCCGTATGATAAAGAGTAACCACGAAAAAAAAAACGTTGAAAATGATTCATCAACATCTTTCAAGGCGGATGAAACCGCTGTGCACAGAAAGTTTTTTTTCATATCTTAGTCATCTTGAGGTAACTATAGGTTTTATAATATGACATACCTATATAAATCTCCTTCAAATTTGACCCTTCTGCCTATTTAATCGACAAAACTACCCATAAATTTCAAATCTTCCATTTTACGACTCCATTCAGGAACCTATTGAAACTTAAGCTCAAAGGAGCGCGTAAAAACTTGGAACTTAAATCGATAACAAAATAAGTATTTCTTATTAATATTTTTATGGCTATAAAAATCTACGTACAATGGTAAAAATTACCTTCGTATCCATCTATTCGTAGTAAGCTTGGACGTCATCACTCTCCAAGTCAAAAGATGCTGCGGTCTATGTTATAAAATAATAAATAATAATTATATATAGATATATATATATATATATAATTATTATATATATATATATATATATATTATTATAATTATTATAATTATTATAAATTTTTTTTTAATTATTGTTATGATAGTGCATGATTGCTAAAAGATGATTGCTTGTTCATTACATGTAAATAAAAACGCCTACATATTATCATCATCATCACCGTTTTTCATCATCACGCAGGTGAAAGCGCGGGACAGCTAGGACATAAGTAATATTAATTAAATAATTAGATTTTTTATTTTTTAGTTAATTGAAATGTAATTACTGTATTTGCTCTTAACTATAATTTATTTTGTGCACCTATATCCCCATCTCTTTCACCGCGGGGATAACTGGTAGAAAATGCTTTAGCATTAAGTCCTCCTATTGTACATTAATGTATTTATGTGTGTGCAATAAAGAATTAAAATAATACTTCATTTTTATTTTCTTAAGATTAATTTTTTTGTATGGCATACCTATAGACTAGCGTTTGACTGCCATCTGGGGCCTTATTTTTGAATCGTACGCAAAGTCGATACCGAAGTTCGAACGATATTGTTTGAAATAAGGTTCAATATCGTACGAAGGTCGGCTCCGCTCGCATGCGCAACTATGCGCACGATTTAAAAATAAGGCCCCTGACCTGAAGTACAGAATACATAATAGTACAAATAGGTAGGTACTAACGCTAATACGAAGATGCAGTCTACGATGGAGCACGATTAACTAGAAGAAACCGATTCACTCGCGACTTGAAGAATTCCAGATTGTAACTATCGGGAAACACCCACTTTTGTCGAACCGCCAGTGTTATAGTGCAATCAAAATAGTCATACTGTGTGTTTTTATAGGTTGGTTCATAAATATTTGCTACAAAGGATGACAAGAGTAATTGGTTCTCTCGTAAAAATAAGATGCAAGTATTTCTCCCACGCAGTCGCAGCCAGCGTGCTAGTTAATTATTAAGAGCACGCAATGAGTCAGCAAATGAGTTGTAACATAATAATTAATGTTTGAGGCATTATGGCGTAACCTACTCAATCTCTTCAGTTAAAATTGAGATACTAAAGCTAGTCTACTTGTCAGCGTCAATGAAGATGATAAAGGGCCAGAAAAATGCAAGTCGCCGTCTCGCTCGCGTGTTTCAATATATTGAAGTATAAAATGACTATTCCACCAGACAAGACAAAGAAATCGCAAGAGATCGCAATCGAAAGCCAGACAAGACGAACGGAAAATGCCTGGGCAACTATTGGGCTATGAAAGAATTCATGAAGGGTTCCAAAGACACTTAAAAGAAAAATTATGTACATATGCAATATGCATTCTCCCACCCTTACCTACGGTGCACAGACTTGGTCATTGACAAAAGAGCTTTGTCAGAGAGCGCTGGAGCGCACTATTCTGGGCGTGAGGTTAATCGATCGTATCCGAAACACAGAACTACGCTCCAGAACAAAGACTACTGACGTAGCTCTCAAAGCCGCCAAGCTGACGTGGGACTGGGCTGGCCATGTTAGCCGCAAGCAAGAAAAGCTCTGGGCCAAAATAACTACTAAATGGAGTCCCAGTACTACCTGGTAGGCCCCGTAAGAGATGGCGTGATGAAATCGATATCTTCGACAAAATTTGGGATATATATTACAGCTCAAAATCAACAAAACTGGTAAACTCGGGAGGCCTTTGCCCAACAGTGGGATCCAACAGGCTAAATACAATACAATACAAAAATCATTATTGCAATCGTTAGGCGCTAAACAGAGCAACGCGGATGATCGCGGACGTCCGCAACAGATGGCTAAAAACTTATCACGTAGCACTATAATACTTATTAAAGTTGCTTAGAATAACATTACAAAGATTTAGCAAAAATATATACCTACCTCATAATCAGCCCGGAGACGTCCCTTAGACCGCCACACTGTACGACAACCTGCCATTTGCATCCACCGGCTGCCCGCAACTTTTACAATGTCGTCGGTCCACCTAGTGGGAGGCCTTCCTACGCTGCGTCTTCCGGTTCGCAGTCGCCACTCAAGAACCTTTCTTCCCCATCGGTTGTCAGTTCTTCGAGCGATGTGGCCTGCCCATTGCCACTTCAACTTGCAAACCTTGCGAGCTATGTCGGTAACTTTGGTTCTTTGGCGAATATCATATAAACAACCTACCTATAAACAATCAAATCCTAAACAAGTTTTTATTATCATCGGCCTATTGTAGTCCAATGCAAGATAACCCACTCAATTTTCCGCTTCTTACCAATGCCAGCTGTCTATGTATAATCGTCACTTCTTGTATCAAGTATCAGAGCGTTATCCTACCCTACTTCGAAATAAGTTTTTATTCCTGTAAAAAATTAACAGGACACAAAGTTACATTCTTAGGTAAGTACGAAAAGTTGTTTCAATCAAAATGTAGAACCTTTCTAATTATATTCACAGCAATGTTACCGATTGTGATTTTTACCCGTCACCCTTTATTTTGTGAGTTTCTAAATCTGTCAAAAGTGATGAAATATATGAGCTGCAAATGAACAAACAAATAAAAATAAAAAAACAAATAAATGAAGTTCCTCGGTCTTCTCGTTGAGCAACATTGGGTTCTATGAAAGACGTGTTATAGGTGGCGCGCGCCCCAGGTATTGCAGATATCAATAGGTGACGGTGATTGCTTTCCCTCAGACCTGATCAGGTAACTCGTTTGCTTGTTTGCATCCTATGACCTATATCGTTCTCCTTGACGTGTTCGTCAATGGCGAACGTTGCTAGCTCTTGTGGCGAGCACGCAGGTGGCTGGCGAAACCAAATTTACTTTTAAAGGTCCCATTGCAAGGCGCACAGTGCAGTTGACTGTCTGCATTGTAGGTGTATATGTAGGAAGGCTTCGGACGGGTCTTAATGATAAGGCGCTTCGCGTCAAGGTCATGCAATCGATGCTCTTCAGAGTTCATAACTGCCTTATAAACAGAGCTGTGTCAATCTCGTCTCTGGGGATCTGGTCGCTGGGAATAGAAGACAGCTTTAGGCAGCCTGGAGTCATCCATGTACAATATGTCCACACCATCTCAGTTGACTCCTTATGAGCAGGGCCTCTATGCCATGCAGCTCTGTTCTTCTCAATATTTCAGAGTTTAGTGATATATAGTTTATAAGAAGAATTGATCGTATCTATGGCCTATAGCAAAATAGTGGCCCATTAATGCCTGCCCCTTAAAACAGCATTTTTGTTTTTAGGGCTCTCGAGGTACGCGGAGGTTGCAACAGGACTCTTATTATTTACTCTACTATGTTTGTAGTGGTAAGACTCCACTGCAGAGTCCGACTGGGGAAGTACCACACCTTTGTCAGTTATTTAACCACCAAGCAGTAGTGTGCAAGCATTACTGTGTTCCGGTTTGAAGGGCAATGTTACCAGAGAAATTACTGGGTATGATGAGATTTAACATCTAATATCTCAGGGTGACGAGCGCAGTGCAGTGCGGCGCAGGATTGTGTTCGCAAGTTCACAATTCTGGCACTGCTTCTGTTAGTGGCAGGCGTGACGCTTACCACCAGGCGAACGTCTTGTTAGTATGGTCACTTGAATGAATATAAAAAAAAACTATCTACTCTTCGAGTATACCAAGCTTAAACAATGAACTAGCAAATGAACAGTAAATCGATATGCTAGCGAACAAGAAACAATAAATCTTGCAAATAAACGCCATGGATAGAGCAGACAAGTGCAAGACAAGGGTAGCCCCATTAGAGACGCCAATCAACGTCCAATGTCGCGCACACCCGTGGCCTTTACAAGTGAAACCTACTAATTATTCTTAGTGTTTTTACAAGGACTGTTTTGGACCAGCTTCAGATAATTTATTGTAGTTTAGTAATTTACTTCAGAATAAGTTCGCGTTTTGGGAAATCATGTATACGTTGTAGACTATAAAATATCTTCGTTTAACATCAGACGAGATGGCAGTCAAAGACAAGCGCACTTATAACTTACAAAAAAAACGCACTTATATCATAAGTATGTGTTTGTTACGTCCCCCGCAAAAAGTGGCAGAAAATTATGTACACAGATTATTGCCATTGGCATCTCCACTCATACATGTTCGGATACATGCATACATGCTCGGAGTTAAAAGCATATAATTAGCAATCTTATGCACAGTAACGTAAAAGTAGCGACATTTGAAGTTGAGTCGACGACAGCTCAATAAGTTTAGAAATTAGAGTTATCGATTTTCAGGGCACGTCATTTTTAACCCTAAGCCTTCTTAGAACTTCCTCACGTTATTTACATGCCCTAAAACGTTCTGCCCTTAATTTTTGATACACCATTCTTCGTACAGTGAAATGAGTTATTATTTATGGAAAATTTGTAAAGTCCCTAAGGCTAAAAAGATACATATTTGTGTTCAACCAACCCTAGAAAAAAAGGTGAAAGGTGTGAACCCTAAAAAAATACACAAAGCCGGAACTAAAATACCAGCGAGCGTGTACTGTAGGTAAAAACGATATTATTCAAACAAATATTGAATTAGTATAAACATAAATATTTTATTGTTTGTTCAGGCTACGCGTTTAGAGATGGATACACATTATTTATAACGCTTTTATGGCTACCACAGACTATGTACTTTTAGTCAGTAGTGTATAAAGCAACATGAGTCGTTTTTTCTGTCCCTTTACCATCCAAGGCGGCCACAAACTAAGGTCTTAAAAGAAAGCTAAATCTTCCAAGCGTAGCCAACGTAGCGTCTTTCGTGTGTGCGTGCGTGCGTTTTTTTATTATTGTTATGCGCGCGCTTTCGTTATTTGCCGCTTAGGATACGGTTGTTTGTATCTTGCGTATCCCCAAGCCGCCTGCCAAGCGTGGGGATTATGGCAACACCCCTCTTTTGGGAGGCCTTTGTCCAGCAGTGGACGTCTTATGGCTGAAAACGATGCGCGCGCTTTCGTCATTTGCCGCTTAGGATACGGTTGTTTGTATCTTGCGTATAATAACAGAACCTCTGTCCATGGAGCATTTATACGCAAGTTGCAAGTAAGCGCCAAACGCGTGCACATGAAGCTAAGCTACGTAAACAGTAAGCCTTACACTCAACCAGGGACTCAATTGTTGAGTCACTATATCGATTAAGAGAGTTTCCGCATACAATAATGATTGGCATTCAAATACTCCATCTCTTTCTACTCTATGTCAATAATTATCATCAGCCATAAAACGTCCTGCTGGACGAGGGCCTCCCAATAAGAGAGGTAGGGGTAGAGGAGAGGAGGGTGATATAAATATCGGAGGACATTTTTTCACACAGCGCCATCTAGCCCCAAACTAAGCAAAGCTTGTAATATGGATACGAGATAGCTGATCGAATACTTATTTTTTTTTTTATAAATACATACTTATAATACATACTATACCCAGACACAGAACAAACATTTATGTTCGTCACATAAATGTTTGCCCTTGGTGGGAATCGAACCCACGCCCTACAGCTCTATGCCAATAGTATACGTGCGAAAACCATACAAATGTTAAAAAAACCAGCCCAATAGCAAAGTCTAGACTAGATTAGACTAGACTAGTAGTAGCCTAGTGTAGTCTAGTAGCCTAGTAGTGCCTAGGCACTAGGTACTCTCTACCTACCGTGCCTAGGCACTAGGTACTAGGCTGTATGTACATTCGTCCATGTACAAACGTATGAAAAAGTGAACTCTTCTTAGTTTACAGAATTTATCCGCTGTACCTCTACATTGTGGCTGTAGGCCACATCGCTCGATGAGCTGATAACCGATGGGGAAGAAAGATTCTTGAGTGTCGACCGCGAACCGAAAGACGCAGCGTGAGTAGGCTTCCCATTAGGTGGACCAACGACATTATAATATAAGTCGCGGGCAACCGGTGGATGCATATGGCCAGGTTGCTGTTCAGTGTGGTAGTCCTAAGAGGGAGGCCTTCGTTCAGCAGTGGACGTCTCCGGGCTGACGGTGATGACATCTGCATTGTCCCAACCGAAATAAGGTTCAGTTTTGAACTTTAGCTAAGCCGCGAAGACTTGAACTTTTCAATTCTTGTGTACGCTCACGCGTCACCGTATAGTCGCCCTGGCTTTCTAGTACTGTTGGGCCTAAAATTCGTAGTGTGTGGTAGTATCTATGGGTCAGACTAGACTAGTTCCCGTGTTTAACTGTATATCTTACCTTATAGTTGTAAATATTACCCGTCGAACGTAAACTGTATTTCAGACTTTCAGTAAACATTCCATTCCATCTTACTCTAGTTTAATTTTAAAATAAACTGGGAATGGTCTTTAAACATTAGATGAAAAATGCCTGTTTACGAGTAAATTAGGTTTGATTGGTTTACGACTCATTATTGTAGCCACATGTTTGATATCGGTTGCTAAGAAATTTGTAATAGTCGACTAATTCTATAAACTAAAAACGTTTTTGAGCTACCTAGTCGGCCATTTTGCGTTTGTACCAAGGTTTATACTGCTGATAAAAGATACGTTGCAAAATGTCCTTGTTGGTTCATTTCTTGAGTTTTCTATTAGCGTCATGGGCATCGCCAGGGAGGTGCAAGAGGGGCAGCTGCCCCCCTAGATTAAAATATGCAATATTGAGTGAATTAATTAATTCTATGCCAATTTTAGTACTTCGCGCTGCTAATTAGTCTATTAGTTCTTTCGTCAATGCAGACTTTTCCCATTCTCCACATATCAACTGGCCTTCCTGGGCCATTGGCTGGCGACGCTCTCGATAAGCGTCATCGCTAGTCATGGCCACGTGATGGTAACCACAGCCGCGGAAGACCTGGGGCCTCATTTTTGAATCGTGCGCAAAGTTGCGCATGCGAAAGGAGCCGACTTTTAAACGATATTAAACCTTATTCCAAACAGTATAGTTCGAAGATCAGCTCCTTTCGCATGCGCTACGCTTGCGTACGATTCAAAAATAAGGCCCCTGGCCAACGGGGGCGGAATGACATCCGGAAACTCTGAGTACTAGACAAAATTGGCGCTAAACCGGGATGATAGGCGAAAGGCGGATGAGGCTTAGGTTTGCAATGGGCTGAAGAAAGTGTCAATGATGATGATATGGTCATCGCTAACTGAATGTTACTTTGTCTAGGTCTCTGAGAGGTATATGTTATTCCGAGAAATAAGCCAGCTGCATTCCGAGTTGCATCCAATTCCATTCAGCCGTTTTGGCGTGAAGAGGCAACAAATATATACACACACACAAACACTAACATACCGACAATGTATCGCATTTATAATAATATTAGTGAAATCCTACACGATTTTTTGCATCTACATCGTGCAACCATCTTCATCATCATCAGCCCGGAGCAGCATCGCGCAATACAAATAAATAAATAATTCAACAGTATTATGGAACTTGTAGACTGATGATTACTAATTATTTAAAATGGTTTACTCTGCAAACATTACCTACTAACCCCTCCATCCTCTCCTCCAGCTTAACTTGACTAATTAATTAAAACGTAAATTATGACATCATATTTTAATACCTGAATTAATACGAATCACTCTTCAGTATCTTCCTACTCCTTTCCTTAATTAATTAAACACAAAATTATAATAAGTAAGTATGAGTTCATATCATAAGGCATCACACAGAACAAGTCGTAAATTAACAACATAAAGCACGCTCGTAAAATAAATCACCAAAACGGCGTCGTACTGATGCTCACGCACAACTTTATTAAACACAAATATACTACCATTATACAACCTGGAAGGATGTTATTTAATCGCTCACCAAATATACAATTTTCATATTGCGTATTAAGGACTATAATAATTTTGACGCACGTTTGTATCCCCATTTTATTTACCGCGGAATGGTAGGAAATTGTATATCTACTCGTAATTATGTCCAAAAAAGGATTTATTTGAAACTTTGAAATATAACCCATTCGTAAATGCACATCAAAATAAAATATATTTTGCGACACAAACATTTTATAGTAATCCTTAGAGAGACCTCGTAGATTAAGGGAATTTTATTAAACCACCACCAGAGGTTTTTTTTATACAGTCAAATGACGAGATGATCAAGACGTTCACGAGTGGTGAGCGTCACGCCTGCCACTTACAATAGCAGTGCCAGAATTGTGAACTTACGAACACAATCCTGCGCTGCCCAGCACTGCGCTCGTCACCCTGAGATATTAGATGTTAAATCTCTTCATACCCAGTAATGTCTCTGGTAAAATTGCCCTTCAAACTGAAACACAGTAATGCTTGCACACTACTGCTTGGTGGTTGAATAACTGGCAAAGGTGTGGTACTTCTCCAGGTGGACTCTGCAGTAGAGTCCTAACACTACAAAAATATGGTATAATTAGGAATTTTTCAAGGGTTTTCTTTTCAAATAAGTAAAAGCGGTGTTGTCTGTGAAAATCTTTACCCTAATGCTAGATAAAAAACCAAAATATAGCAGTTAAATAATTGTACAAAACTAATAGTCGGCGTTAAATATTTTTCGTCACATAGTTTGACTTCACTAATCTCCTAAAACAGGTGAAATAATATTTTTGCATTGCTTGGTTGTCACCAAGTCTTGATATAATTATCCTGTACTTTACGATATCTACCCGTTGCGAAATTAATATCATTCAGTTAAATTCACATTCAAACTTTATTTATTAAGATAACTGGGATCCAGGGGTTAGTAACAAAAGGTTTAAAACTTAAAAAACTATTTTGTTAGTATACATATAAATTAAATACAAAATAAAATATATAAAAGATAATAGATATGCCCATGTGCAGAGGCACTCCGCCGGGACGAAGCCAGAATAACATTGTTTTGTTTGGAAGGCGAACATTTTAGGGTTTGTGCCATACATTTTTACCGAAAAGCCCAATAGCAAAGTGCAAAGCAGTAATGTATGTCACGAAATTATTAATTTCAACTGCCGTATCTTTAAATTCTAATCGGCCTAGCTTAATGATTTCCACGTTCATGACATAGTTTAACAATATGAAATTATTTTGGTGAGCAACAAATATATCTGATGTTGAATTAATTAATTCCCTACTTGAAAGTGCTTGCCTCATCCGAAGACCCTCGATAAATAAGAGATATGTGATATTTCGGTGTTGTACCTTGGCAGTAACTTTGTTTCACAGACAGTTACAACATAGGTAGTAGGTAGGCATATCTTGTCTGTTATGAGGGTAGACGTTAGAGGAGTGACTATATATATATTCGTTATTACTAGCTGCGCCCCGCTGTTTCATCCGCGTGCTGATGATGATGATGATAAAAAGTAACCTATGTGTTTTTTTTTTGTATACTTTAAAGTGACGAGACGAGCAAAACTTTCGCCTAGTGGTTAGCGTCACGCCTACCATTAACAGTAGCAGTGTCATAATTGTGAACTTGCGAACACAATCCTGCGCCGTACTGCACTGCGCTCGTCACCCTGAGATATTAGATGTTAAATCTCTTCATACCCAGTAATTTCCCTGGTAGCATTGCCCTTCAAAACGGAACACAGTAATGCAAGCACACTACTGCTTGGCGCTTGAATAAATGGCAAAGGTGTGGTACTTCCCCAGGCGGACTCTGCAGTAGAGTTCTACCACTACAAAATTATATTTATAGTTATTACGGGAAATAAGCTATCTCCATTCCGAGTTTCATCCAAATACGTCAAGCCGTTTCAGGCCTACACACATCGACAAACTTTCGCATTTATAATAGTAGTAGGATTATAGGTGTGATAATGTCATAATGGGTTACTCAATATTGGTCATATATTAGCATTATAACACCTCTAGTATGTACCTAGACTAGGTAAGTAAATATTATGTTTACACCGTCCTTAAATAAACAAAGGAATTCGTTATAAAATGGGAATAAGAGTATGAAAGAAAAATATGAAAAATCCACTAAGTACATTAAAAAAAATACTTTCGGAAAAATGGAATAGAAAATTTTTGTTTCTAGCGAACTTTAAGAATTATATAAAAGGAGTTGTGTGTACCAAATGAAACAAAAAAAGCTGATTATATGACGTTACCAATGAGAGCTAAGTTGATAAATGTAAAGCTATTACTCGTATTATATAAGCAGTATATCCTAACCTTACATAAATACCAGCGACGGTGTCATTGGAATGGACGGGCCCAGCGCTTGCAAATCGATAAAAATTAACAAGTCACACAATCGAGCATACCTAGCTAAATGTATGCATATTACATTTGCCAGAAAATAGAGATAGCAAATCTAATTACTGCATGACAAAAAGATAACACATGTAACCTTTATTAACTACAACAAACTACAAAGACTACTTAGCCTACTACACAACAAAAAACATAAGGATTGTATCCAGACCGATGAAAGTCTAGAGACAATCCAAATGCTCAAACCCACTACCAGTCAGCGTACCCAGCATGCTGGCGGCATTGCCATGCTGGATGGCAATGCTTATGCGTTGACCAGGCGCTCGGATATGTTTTTGAAAAGATGATGAGCTCCCGGTCCCCACGGACCCAATATCTCAACACCAAACGGCTCAAATATGTAACCTCTGCCGAGGTTAGCATATTTGCGCCGCTTGTGCTGCTCCGCCGAATTTGCCGCCGCACCAGCCCTACTCTGTGTCTCAGGAAGAAATATATACATGTACATGTATTAGAAGTTTATATTGTCGAGTCGTACGGCTCGCATGTCGCAAAGACAGAGTATGACTGGCGCGAGTGGAGAGCTGGCACTCAACATATAAGTAGTCTTCAAAACCGTGCGCTTATTTTCCGTCCATTCATTTTATCATTGTCGCTGGTGGCTACAGGTAATATTATAAATAAAATATGAGCCTTTTCATCCTAATGCGCTCAACCTTACTATACTTACCCAGAGAGATGTACATAGTAAAGCTGAAATCTAGAAAGATTGCCTGAAAAGAAGCGACCTCTTCACTGTGCTATAAAAAAAGAAACTCGAGGAAGACGACTAAATAACAAACAAAAAGCTTCGTAGATACAGAGCCCGATTCAGGGGAGTCCTGTAATACCAAACTTAAATCTATAGAACCTTCTTTAAGGGGGAATCCGATTGACTGCACATGATTTTTAATGATTATATGATTTTTAAAACAGGGCCCTTAACTGTGATTTGACAAATAAACCAATCTAAAAACTTTTCATATGCTTTTGGTTTACCCTTAGATCACTTGATAGTTGTAGTGGGTGTGAGAGATATTTTTTATAGAACCATACTTTTTCGCAACATCGTTTTCTTTGTTCAGCAGTGGACGTCTCCGGGCTGATGATGATGATGATACTTTAATATTTATATCATTAGTAAGACTGTACTAGGAAAACGAGCTGACAATAATTTACTTGACAATAAATAGAACAAAAAAGTCAAACCCACAAACAAATTTAACTAGATTCCGTGGTCCGTGGCGTGACTTCCGCAGACCGGTAGCAACACAACGACAATGACCGGACAAATGAACCGGACCACGGGCAAAGAGCGCAAATTTTATTCATCAAAATTATTTTATTTGAGTTCTGGTTTTTATTCTAAAATTTTACGTTCTAAAATATATAATGTCCGAGTACAATTGTTTTAAGTTTTCGAAGCTAAATTTAGAGCAGCCTAGTTCCGGCCCTGTTCTCGTCGTGACACGAGAGGCTAGATGAATGAAATGTCTCCCATTCATTTCTGAAGTGAAAAAGTATGATGCCGGGTAGGGCTGTCAACTTGCATCGACTGCCATCTCTCTTTATTGAAACAGTTTAAAGCTTTAGAAATGAGAGGTAGCTTTGGAAGTAATATGTAGTCGTAGTAGGTTAATGTAAATATTAGCGTGCATATGAAGGAAAAGTCCAAGATTTCATAGAAAAGTTATAATTGTCCGAACTACACAGCACACAAGAAATGAGAAGGCGGAAGGAAGAATCACAGATAGTTTTAGGCAAGATCAGGAAAGAGAAACAATAAAAACGTAAGCGCGCGGAGCATGAAAGCGACGCGGGCTTCGCGTGGCAAGAGCAAATAGCGACTGCTGGATTCACAAGCGGAAGCGGCGCGGGCGGCGCGCGGGCACAGCCAGCGCTGCGCCGTAACGGTAAATTGGCATAATAGTATTGCGCGCGCGGCGATGCTTGTGTAAATAAAATATAACTTGTCTAGTGTGATGAATGTGTGAAAGACAATGTGTGTGAGTAATGTGTGAGTGTGTAATTATATACGTACGTAAAATAGATAAGAAATAAAATATTGATATATGTTTTGTGTAGTGTACATTAATAAATAAAACGAATTAATAAATAATGAAATAATATTAGGGTCACCTACATCACTCCCTTCCAGAGACCGACTTAGGGCGAGTAATAATTAGGAAAGCGAACTCTTCTTCCCGATCTAGTAAATTTTACTGGGGGGCCCTGTGGCGTTGGTAGTGGGGGGTCTGGAGGTGATAGGTGAGGGGTTTCCTCAGGCGGAACGTTGCATCGTGGTGGAGTTGTGTCGTCGGACAGTATATAGGCCGGCTTTAGGCGGTCTATGCTTACCGTCACGTGTTTACTCCTAACGCTAATCATATAGGTCTTTGCACCTCTTCTGAGCACTTCGTATGGCCCGGTATAAGCGGGCTGGAGCGAGCCACGTAGCACTTCTTCCCTGAGGAATACGTGACTACAATTGGCAAGCTCTTTAAATACGAAGGCTCTGTGCTTAGCGTGGTGCTGAGGTGGGACTGGGCGTACTTTCTCGGCAAAGGCCTTCATACGGGCTGAGAAATCGGTGATGTCGGTGGTGTAGTAGGCAACGTTATGGCCGAAAAACTCGCCAGGCAGACGAAGTGGCTCACCGTACACCAGCTCAGCTGATGAGGTATGAAGGTCTTCCTTGAAGGCACTTCTTATACCGAGTAGTACGAGTGGAAGAGTCTCCATCCAATTTGCGTCAGCGTGGCAGGTTATTGCTGCCTTCAGCTGTCGGTGGAACCGTTCGACCAAGCCGTTGCACTGGGGGTGGTAGCTGGTAGTTCTACGGTGATCGAAACCGATGGATTTGGACAGCTGCTGAAATAGTGCCGACTGGAATTGTCCGCCTCGATCGGTTACGATCTCGGTAGGACAACCGTATCGGGACACCCAGTTGGAAATGAACGCTTTGGCCACTGTTTCGGCGGAGATATCGGTAATAGGCACAGCTTCCGGCCATCGCGTGAAGCGATCGACGGCTGTGAGGCAGTACCGATATCCACCAGCGGGCGGTAAAGGGCCGATCAGGTCTAAATGGACATGTTTGAAGCGCGCCGAAGGTAAATCGTGCGTACCTAGAGGTGAGGCAACGTGTCTCGTTACCTTCGAACGCTGGCAAGTCAAACATGCCTTAGCCCATTCTCGGCAGTTCTTTCGCATCAGTGGCCAAACGAAGCGTTGTGCAACGAGCTTGGCCGTGGCGTTAGCGCCGGGGTGGCTGAGCGAGTGGAGGCAGTTAAATACCTGCTGACGCAGTTGCTGCGGGACGAAAGGCCTGGGTGCCGGTGTACTGACATCGCAGTACAATACTGCACGACTCCCGGGTACGCTCGTCTTGATTAGGCGTAGTGAAGTATCGCCTTCAAGGTGATCTGCAAGGTCTGGATCAGTGGCTTGGAGCTCAGCCATCACTTCAAGGTCGACTGGTATCTGCAGTTCATCAACGCGCGACAGTGCGTCAGCAACTAAGTTGTCTTTGCCGGCGATAAAAACGATCTTTGTGGTGAACTGCGATATGAAGTCGAGGTGTCTATACTGACGCGGCGAACAGTTACTTTTCCGCTCATGGAAAGCGTAACAGAGTGGCTTGTGGTCAGTATAGACTGTGAAGTGAGTGGCTTCTAGCATGTGCCGAAAGTATTTTATGCTCTCGTAAATGGCAAGGAGCTCGCGGTCGTACGGAGAGTACTTTGTTTGCGAGGGACTCAACTTGCGAGAGAAAAATGCTAGCGGCTGCCAGTCTCCATCCTTCAGCTGCTGTAAGGCTCCGGCTATGCCCGTATCAGAGGCGTCTGTGACGAGTCCCAGCTTAGCTTCTGAGTCGGGATGAGCCAGGAGAGCTGCTTTACAAAGGCTCTTCTTACAGTCCTCGAAAGCTTGAAGTGAATTCCCTTCTATGACAACTGGATGGGAAGCTTTAACCGATCCGGTAAGCAAGGCATTCAGCGGTGCCTGAATCTGAGCGGCGTTAGGCAAAAATCGCCTGTAAAAATTCACCATCCCTAAAAATCGTCGGAGTTCTCGAACGGTTTTTGGTGGGGGGTAATTGGAAATTGCCTGTACCTTGCTATCCAGTGGCTTGGTGCCCTTTTCAGAGATTTGATACCCGAGAAATGTTATCTCGGATGCACCGAAGACACACTTGGCAGTGTTAATAAGTACGCCGTAGTTTTTCATACGGGTGAAAAGTTGGCGCAGGTGGTCTTCGTGCTCACGTGACGACTTACTGAACACTAAAAAATCGTCCAAATATGGGTAGCAAAAGTCAAGCCCACGTGTCATTTCGTCAGCAAATCTCTGAAAAGTTTGCCCTGCGTTCCTAAGTCCAAATGTCATAAATGGAAATTCATATAAACCGAAGGGTGTGGTAATCGCGGTCTTGGGTATGTCCTCCTCCGCGACTGGCAGTTGATTATAGGCCTTAACTAAATCGATTACCGAAAATATCGTACAACCGGACAGACAGTGTGAAAAATCGTGTATGTGTTTAATCGGGTACTGATCTGGTATTGTTCGTGCGTTAAGTTGCCTATAATCCCCACAGGGACGCCACCCATTATCTTTTTTAGATACGAGATGAAGAGGTGATGCCCACGGACTATCAGACGGTCGTGCCGTCCCGTTACTTAACATGGCATCAAATTCTTGTTTCGCAATTTTTAATTTATCAGGGGCAAGTCGGCGAGGAGAGCTTGATACAGGTGGGCCTGGTGTAGTGCGAATGTGGTGTTTAGTGTTATGTTTTACAATACCTGGAGTACCAGCGGGGCGGGTTATCTCCGGGTATTCTGCCAAAATTTTATGATAGTTACTGTCACCACCAGTCGCTATTTTTACACTAGTTACGAGGCTACTACTTATATCTAAACATGCTACAGTACTGACATTGGTAAGGCTATCGACAAGTTTTTGTTGGCTGACATCGACAATTAGGCGGTAGTGCGAAAGAAAATCAACGCCTATGATTGCTTTCGTTACGTCAGCGATTACAAAACGCCACGGAAAATTACGGCGTAAGCCTAGGTTAAGATTTAACTGTATATAGCCATACGTATCGATAGCCGAGCCATTGGCAGCACTGAGCTGATATGAAGTTTTAGCACGTCGCTCACGAAGCGCGGAAATCGGATAAACACAAATATCACTACCGGTATCGATGAGAAATTCCGTGCTGGTCCCGCGGTCCGTGATGAACAAGCGACCCGTTGAGATGTGGCGGTCATCGGTCGCACTTACTGACCGCCCGTCGCGTTTCCCGACGCCTTATAGTCGCACGGTTTTACGCACCTTTGCGCCTTCGCTCCGTGCTTGCTGTGGTACCAGCAGATAGGGTAACTGCGAAAGTTCGACTGCGAGCGGCGAGACGAGGAGCGGTTCCGTTGGTCTCCACCCCGTTCTCTCGGTCGCGGTTGGTGCTGCGACTGTGCCATCAGGGCGCTCACTTGTCGCGTAAGTTCTGCAACCTGGCGCGTTAACTCGTCGATCGGCGAAACTGACGGTGTCGATGACGTCACCGTGGCTGCGACCTGGTGCGCCGGCGGTGTCGCGATGTCGTGGACGCGGTCGGCGAGCTCGGCGAGCGCGTCCAGGGATAACGTAGACTGCGACGCGACGATCGGCTGCATCGAGGTAGGTAGCCGGCTGGTCCATATGGTCCGCAGAAAATCCTCCGGGATCTCTGGTCCGGCGAGGTGCTGCAGATGGCGCAGGAATTGCGACGGCTTCCGGGTTCCGAGTTGCTCGTGGGTAAGTAGCTGCTTCACCTTATTTTCCCGGGACGCCGACAAGCGCTTGATGAGCTCGTCCTTCAGGCGCTGGTAGTTGGGAGGAGAGGTAAGAATGTCCTCAATCTCGGCGGCGTACTGACGATCGAGCGTGGCCAATATGTGGTAAAATTTGGCCGTTTCGTCCGTCACTCGCATAATCGCAAACTGTCCCTCCACTTGCGCGAACCAGATGGCAGGTTTTTCAGGCCAAAAGGGAGGTATCTTGATGTGCAATGGTGGCGGCGGAGTACTCGTTACGGGCGTAACGGGCGTGGCGGGGCTCGCCATCTTGATGTGCGCACGACGTGGTCGCGTATTTACGTTTACTTGCGTGTTCTCCGTGTCTGATCCACTCGACGCGGTCATCTGAGTGCCGATGTCCCTTTCTGTGCTCATGTCGAAGGTCACCAGTTTGGAAGTAATATGTAGTCGTAGTAGGTTAATGTAAATATTAGCGTGCATATGAAGGAAAAGTCCAAGATTTCATAGAAAAGTTATAATTGTCCGAACTACACAGCACACAAGAAATGAGAAGGCGGAAGGAAGAATCACAGATAGTTTTAGGCAAGATCAGGAAAGAGAAACAATAAAAACGTAAGCGCGCGGAGCATGAAAGCGACGCGGGCTTCGCGTGGCAAGAGCAAATAGCGACTGCTGGATTCACAAGCGGAAGCGGCGCGGGCGGCGCGCGGGCACAGCCAGCGCTGCGCCGTAACGGTAAATTGGCATAATAGTATGGCGCGCGCGGCGATGCTTGTGTAAATAAAATATAACTTGTCTAGTGTGATGAATGTGTGAAAGACAATGTGTGTGTGAGTAATGTGTGAGTGTGTAATTATATACGTACGTAAAATAGATAAGAAATAAAATATTGATATATGTTTTGTGTAGTGTACATTAATAAATAAAACGAATTAATAAATAATGAAATAATATTAGGGTCACCTACAGTAGCAACACATTATTTAAGCCCCAGATAACCACGCGCCACTATTTCGTTTTCGCATTTCACACAATGTTAGAAAAAATATAAAATCACTGAATAAGGGAATTATCAAAGTCGGTGAAATAGAGACTAGCTAATGCTAAAATAAAGGTTCAGCAAAAATATCATTTTGATCTGAACAAGTTTTAGTACCTAAAATGAAATTATAGGTTATGCCCAGTTTTAAATGAAAACTAGCATGACACGAAGTTTTATTGTTTCTAAACCATTGTAAATGTTATTCTCAGTAATTTCACTGAATGAAATTTTTCATAATTATTATGCATTGATTTTATATCTTTAAAAAAATTTCAACGCTCAGTCGGTAGTGCCGCGCAGCATTCTGAGTGAATTTGCAAACGAAGGATGAAGTATCCAGTTTCAAAAGAATTAGTTTCAAAAAGATTAGTGTACAATTAAAAAGCGACGATAGCTCAGTGGCTATCGCGTTTGGTTCGCATGACACAGGGCGTAGGTTCAAATCCAAACTATGAGTTTGGACTGCCGCCGATGTGTTTTAACGGCCGTTCTTATCCCAGATAAGGTGTAGTAAGTATCGCCCACCATGCCATTCGTTACCACCTGCCGAACCGTCCGCTAGTTTATATTTTTTTGCTGAATAAGAGAGCTGTGATCTAATCTGTCAAACTTGAAAAGATTACCATAAAGTAACAAACTTGATATTGCCAAATACATCCAAGACAAATATGTTTGAACTAAAGATGAAGTCTTTGACAAGTGGTTACAAAATCTTCACCAAATGTTCAAGAAACTCTAACGGTTTCAATAGATCCAACATTAACAAACTATTGCGTGTTTCAAACAAGTTTGTGGCGAATTATCGGGACTCTAGTTTGGTAGAAGGTCAACGGCGCAAGTTCGGATCCTTCACGGAAACTTTTCTACTAATTTCTAATAAAGTAAGTATTTCTCGTACTTTGGTGACTTGTAGACAAACATGTCGTGTGTCCAGGTAAATTATTGACCTTAGTCTTGAGTTAGGAGGTCATTGATAGATGCGAGTTGAGATTTTGCTGCCTAGATATACGTAAATCATCATAATGCGTAAAATCCCATTCACATAATACAAGCAAGTATTTGCCAAAGTATTTTACAAAGCTTACTAAGTGGACATTGGATTGCAACGTAAGAGTTGGTGACCACCAAACGTAGAGTAAAAAAATCCAATTAAAGACCAAAGACCTATGTACGAAGTACATATTATATCGATGTCAAAGACTGCAGAAATGTATGCAAAAAATACCATACTTAAATCAGAGGTACTTTTCTCTCTTGTTATGTCATAATCATTATGAGCCATCTTCATTATGAAGTTTTTTGTTGAGCCTTATGTTAAGCGAAGATACAGTCTACGTCCATCGTAGACTGCATCTTCGTTTGCATCTTCTTGCGCAAAAGAAAGTGATTAACCTACAACTTGACGCATGACAGATTATATCTATTGGGAAACCCACTAGGGAAGCTTATTCCATATTTTAGGGGTTCGCACAATAAAGGTGGCCCGTGGTGACCGTTTCGTGCCAGTTTTTGAATGAACGACGCTACTTTTTGTTTGAAGTTTGGAAGTCTAGGCAATAATTCGTAGTAGTCTATCACAGTCCAAGAGGCGGCGATTAAGCATCTATTGTTCTCGACTAGATGTCGTTAGTTTCCTTAAAACATTTTGAGAACATTGTTATCGCCAAAATGTATATAACAATTTTTGACACTGAGAACTATCTTTAAGCATATACAAGCAATGATAAAGGAATGATAAAGGAAACATCATCCCAGGTCACCAATTATTCTGCATCGCTTAATACCCGAAAACACCTAGAAAACTATCCAATTTATGAACAGATATTTTTCCCACAAACTTTTAATTTTGAGCTTACAGTAATTGTGTCGTAGAATGCTTGGAACTGCAGTGCTCGCGGATGATTTGTACCATGCGATGCCAAGTGCATTCCATTTTAATCTCCTTTACTTTATTTTAGGCGATTCATATTTTTTTGCTTTTATCGCTGACTTGGATACAGGAGACTTTTATTCATCCGTTTTTTAAATTCTGTTATGCGGTATTGTACTTGCCTCTTGCTGTGATGTTTCGCTTTTCATTCTGATGAAAAAATGTTTTCTTTTCTTCGTAGCGAAGTCTTATTTTTTGTCGGTTTGTTTAAATTCTGTGCAACATGGGCAGGGAAAATATTTTGAATATTTTAAATTGTGATTGTGAGAAGACGAGCAAGTCACTCTTAATGTATGCACACTACTACTTAGCGATTCAATTGTCACGAAACCATACATTTGCTATTAGGAGCATTTTTGTTTTTAGGGTTGCGTAGCTAAAGGGTGTCCATCGAGACCCTATTACTAAACCTACGTCGTCTGTTTGTCTGTCTGTTCACCCGTCTGCCCATCCGTCTTACCTATTATGACATGTATCTTCTAAACCGTAATAGGCAGCTTATTGGAATTTTCACAGAATAATCGTTACTGTGGGCAACTAAAATTTAAGGGGAACACCCACAGAAAAGCGATGGCCCTACTCTTTCAGTGGGAACACCCAATACTTGGAACAAATAGGTATTTAGGGGTTCTTTGTTATTTTTATATCGTAAAAAAAGACAATACTTCATATATAGTGTGATTATAGACCGAATTCTAATATAACTATAAATAACTAAAATCGGCCTAGTGCAAGTTGGGCATTCACTACGTATATCGAAAATAATTTTACGGTGAACTTATAACTTCTTTTATTGGTACGGAACGCTCGGTACGCGAATCCAACTCTCATTTGCCCGATTTTATTAATAAAATGTAAGCGGTTAGATTGAAGTTATTGAGTGAAGTTTTAGTTAGGTGAAAATCCTAATCAAATACTAAAAATAAATGGTCATTCGAATAATCCGTGTTCGAAAACTCTCTCCAGACAAGCGTATCCATTTTCACCAAACTTCGTAGACAAAGTTTGCCAAACTTTAGAACGGTAATGCTTATTGTACGATTGATAATGTAAAATGATATCGTTTATTCTGGGTATTTGATCTGTTCAGGCTCGTTTAGGAAAGTTTGTGTTGACCTTTCAAGGTTTTGAATGAAAGTTTGAGTATCGCTGTGTGCCTTATTTTCTATGCTGACTTATCCGGTTTCAAAATTAGTTTTTTTTGTTTTGATTATATTTTAATTAAAGTTTAAAAATTATGTTCGTATCAATAAGTGCTACGACTAAGTATTCTAATAATGGTAACCTTTTTAAGATGATCTGGTTAAGTTTTTGGATAAATGACTGTAAGTGGCATTTTCAACTGACTTTCCTACCTTAGTAGGATGGATAAGACGCAAATAATTTGTTATTATTTCTATAAAACCAGCCGTTAAACAATGACAGAGGCCTACGGGAAGCACATTAACTCTTACCCTAGGGCTGGCCACTCAGTCATCACATACCTACTTTCGGAGAAGAGATTGTGAGGAAACTTGCATATGTCCAGGCTGAAGATCAATGGCGTGTGTCTTAGAGGAGTTGCTCTATATAGAATCCATCAAACCGGTCCGAGCCAGCGCGGAGGAAAAAATTCCGATCACAATTTTGAGTATAGGCCTACATGATAAGTTATGTTAAAACTGGAACAAAAAGAACTCATTCATGGCCACGATATTTCAGAAACACCAGATCCACAACGACGATGAGAGATACCAGAAAGCAACATTCCTTTTAAATATTCTACAATGTGTTTTAACATTTATTTTTTATTGTGGCGTCCAGCCAAAGCTGCGGTGATTATCTGACGGCTGTCAGGAAGAGAGTTTCACGTATTGTGGTTTAAAAATAACATGTCCCTTGGTTTAGATTACCTTAACATTTGAACTTTTTGTGGATAATGAGAAAAGAAAAGGAGAAAGGAGAGAAAGAAAATAAATTATGTTGTATATTGTTTTTAGGTGACTTTGTAGTTGTTGATGGTGCATTTTTGCCTTTTTTTTTGTCTTTGCCTTTGTCTGCTGGGCGTGGACCATCCCCTTAGGCAGATTGGCCGATATTCCATCAATGTGGCTCGGTGCGAGTTAGCGGATTCACATACCTACCTACGCCATTAAATTGCATTAAATTAATAGTACATTATGATACGAGTGTGCTATGTTGGTCATTACTCTAGAGGCGGTATTATGCGCGCGAGCCGCAGGCGAGCGCGATAAGAAAGCCGAGAGCGTAATGACTAATAGCACAAGAGTTCCATACGACTGTTTTCGTCACACTTGCGAGGAAAAAACAATTATTTTTTGATAATAATCAACCACACGGCGAAAACGTCAACAAACATTTGCGGAAAATGGCGCCCAAATCAGTAATGCGCGCGCAGGTTGACATTTACTTCAGCGGCATAAGAACTCTTTGTTGGTATTACAAAAAACTGTAAGTATTACCCGGCTATATTAAGAGTGCTTCGTACACGTACGTCTAATTGCAGTCACGTACAAACTTGACTTTACCGGGTTATACCTATTATAGTACAAGTGCCGTAATGTAAAGTAAAAAGCACGCGTGTATAATAGCTTGGATTATGAGCCTAAAAGCGATGTAATAAGCTCTACTTTACGAGTAAGTGTGACGAAAACATACTTACGCAGGTTTCTTCACGACTTTTTCGACGTCACCGAAAAGCCAGTGGTACAGTTTCTCAAATACGTAGGTTAATTCCAAAGAACTCAATAGTAAATAGTATGGGCGCGGGATCGTACCCACGATCTTACGATTCTGAGGGCGTCATTTCCCAATGAGCTACCACGTCTTTTTTAAATAGAATATTTAAAACAGATTTGAACTGTACATAATAATAAGAACTATAATGAACTCATAAAAACGATTAATCAATTATTCGTTCCCTTTATTTATTTAAATTAATGACTGTACCTACATAATATTTAATTATTTTAAAAAAACCCGGCTCGCTTGAGTTGTTTTTAAGATGTGTTTTTATAATATTTTCTTGCATCTAAAATAATAGTTCTACTCTCTTTAATACTTAGAGCTATATTGCTCTACCAGTGTTTATTAAAAATATTTTTCTTCACGAAAACGGGTTAATAAAAGTTCAGTAATGTAGCTTAGTACTATTATTAATTTTGTGGTATACAGGGTTAGTTCTAATCAGTTAGCATCCTATTAAGGGCATATTATGCACATCAAAACAAACAACTTTTGCTATGGGGCCAACATTGAAATCGCGAAAAAGTATCAGCTGTTCCATACAAAAAGTTCATCGACCTTGGGCAAAATGTATGGAACAGCTGTTTTATTTTTTGCGATTTCAATGTTGGCCCCATAGTAAAAGTGGCCTGTTTTGGTGTACAGAGTATGCCCTTAAAAGGATGCTAACTGATTAGAACTAACCCTGTATACATTGTAACAAAAAGGTTCAGCAATACTAAAGGATATGTATATACTCATCATTATGAACAACTTTTACTATGGGTCCAACCTTGAAATCGCAGCTGTTCCATACTAAAAGTTAATTGACCTTGAACAAAATGTATGGAACTTTTTTTACACGTTATATAACGTGACTTCGTTTGATAAAAGAAAATATTAATATTAAACGGTTCCTTCGTACAAAGTAAGCAAATCCGGATGTTTAGCTCGACTTTGCTACATCATTAGGGATTTAATTGGAGCGTAAAATAGTACTGGTACGGATCGTTATATTCAAAAAGAAGTTGCTTCTTCACGTCTTTATAGCTAGTAAATATAGTTTGGCTTTGTTTAGACAGATGCTATCACTAATTTTAGGCGACGAAAAATAATTTATTATTGATGTGGTTTTAGCTGCTGTTTTTTTTCATTCATGGGTGATATTTAATTTGTCATCTGTTTCTTTTTTGATTTTAACTGTGTATAAAACATAATTTTACCACAATATAAAAAGTATATTAAAAATAAAACCTGGGTATGTCCTTAAACTGCAACCAGACCCACCGGAGGACGGGCAGCAGCGTCCTTTTGGTTAACAGTGGTGAGCATTCTGCGATCCCCAAGCCGCGTGCCAAGCGTGGGGATTATGGCAACACTGGCTAATGGCTATTGGGAGGCTTTCGTCTAGCAGTGGCTGGCGACGATTAAAAAAAAACAATCAACGTCAATTTCGACTACCTGGATGACATCTTCATGTTTCCACTTATTATTATTTATTCCAGTAATTTTGTTCACCAATCAAACAAAAAAAAATACACCAATATAAATTCATAATTGGCGAAGTAATCGCGTAACATACATACAGTCGAATCGAGAGAATACCTCCATTTTTGAAGTCGGTTAAAAAGTGTTTAACAAGACGAATATAAATCGTTAAGAGAACATTGTGGAAAAGGTTCCTAACCTCAATATTCACACAAGACCTTCTATTCTGTTCTATACTCCAATGCTGAGATCCCAAACGCCTTCGAATAAACGAGCCTACGATTACTATTAAGTTAGGTTATGAGTAAACTTTACTTTTTTGTAGTGGTAGGACTCTACTGCAGAGTCAGCCTGGGGAAGTACCACACCTTTGCCAGTTATTCAACCGCCAAGCAGTAGTGTGCAAGCATTACTGTGTTCCGGTTTGAAGGGCAATGTTACCAGAGAAATTACTGGCTATGAAGAGATTTAACATCTAATATCTCAGGGTGACGAGCGCAGTGCAGTGCAGCGCAGGATTGTGTTCGCAAGTTTACTATTCTGGTACTGCTACTGCAGTGGCAGTGGCAGGCGTGACGCTTACCACCAGGCGAGCGTCTTGCTCGTCTCGTCATTTAATTGTATAAAAAAAACTTACCTTTAATAAGCTTACATTAAGGATACACTAACCGTACCCGACTGTACCGAAAAGGGATCAGGGTACTCACAATTCGAGAACAACTTTTACCAGCGAACCTTGAAATCTCAAAAACTAGCTGCTCCATACATTTTGCCAAGCGTCAATACACTTTTTTTAATAAACAACAAAATTTATTCGCGTTCAATCAGGTAAACAAGGTAAAAAACTCTCCATAGTTAAAAAACGCTTACAATAATGAGTACAATGACCCCTTTTGGTTAAGTACACTGAGAGCTTATAACCACCATACATACAATACAACGTGTAACAAAAAAGTTCAACAATACTGAAGGGTATGTATGTACTCATCATTATGAACAACTTTTACTACGGGGCCAACGTTGATATCACGAAAAAAACAGCTGTTCCATAGCAAAAGGTTAATCGACCTTGGACAAAATGTATGGTTGATTTTGTTTTCGCGATTACAAGGTTAGCCCTATAGTAAAAGATGTTTATAATGATGAGTACATACATACCCTTCAGTATTGTTGAACCTTTTTGTTACTGTGTGTTTGTTACTTTTTGTTTTTGTTGTGTTTTGTTTTGTGTTTTGTTCTGTTTTTATTGTATATTCAGACTGCAATAGAGAGCCATCTAAACCAAGAATTAAGAACATGCCAAGTACTTTATATCTTGAATCCAAGTAGAAGTAGAGTCAAGGTAGGTAACCTAAGTTATGCTCTATTAAAAAGCTCTCAGGGTCGCTGTACCGGTCTGAAATGCGCGCAATACATGCTCTACCGCGCATGGGTTGTATAGAACATGCAGGGTTCAGGTAAGTGGATGTGCATTATGTTGATAAGTACCTACATATTTGCATTGGTGTGGGGATGTAGGGAGCGTGCAATGTGAAATTGGTTTCATCTCTGGGTTTCTTTAAAATTCAATTTTCTTCTCGACGAAACGGAGAAGGTGATTTTTTTAGGGTCACCTTCTATTTATTTACATAGAATTCATTATAATTACATTATATATCATCATCATCATCATCAGCCCGGAGACGTCCACTGCTGAACGAAGGCCTCCCCCTTAGACCGCCACACTGTACGACAACCTGCCATATGCGTCCACCGGTTGCCGACTTTTACAATGTTCTACCTAGCGAGAGGCCGCGCCTACGCTGCGTCTCCCGGTTCGCGGTCGCCACTCAAGAACTTTTCTTCCCCATCGGTTGTCAGTTCTTCGAGCGATGTGGCCTGCCACCTGCATTATATATACATAACTTAAATTAAATACTTAAACTAACTATATAGGTACTATTTATATAGGTACAATAAATAAATAAATAAAACTCATAATTAAAAAAAAATGTGTGAAATATTTTCACCTCACAACCACGCAAAAATTCTGTTTCCACCGAGGATTTAGCTCTTTGTGTTTATCATTCGAAATCTGAGTGCAAAAGTGTATTTTATCCGCTAGCATGGAAAGATTTTTTAATTTCGAACCTTTTCATAAAAAAATATTCTATACCGCCAGCGAAAATACATTAATACTTATTTCATTTCAGCGCGCCAACCTCATTTTTAGAATAATCGCACTGGCCAGCACTAATGCATGACTGATTTGTTTTTTTGATAAAATTGTAACAAATAATAAAATATGCATAAATCCAGCAGCGACGAAGATATAAATTTAACACCACACCTGCAGAGCTTAGTGCTAGCGGTAGTTAGTTAGCGGTACATAATACCGAATTGAGTTTTCTTCCGGAAAAATCGCGAAAAGTACATAAAAGCGTACAATTTGTTCAATGCTGTTCAATTTGCTGTTTTACTTGCACCTAGCATTTTCCTCGCTGCAGTGAGGTGAAAAGTTGTGTATTTCGCTCGGCAGCAAAGTTATTCTGTGTCGTACCTTTGAAACGATACGCTACGCTCAGGATTCTAAATTTGAACCACTCGCTTCGCTCGTGGTTTGCATAACAACTAACTATAGTGTGTGAAGAAAACGAATGCTCCCATTACTTATTTCAGAATCGATTTGACCGATTCAGATAATAATACGGTTTTCTGAATCGAACGGACCAATTACAAACCTCACGCGACGTTTCGGATAGAAGTTATTGTAGTGTCGTGGGTTGTTTATCAAAATTTAAATTTTGTTTTTATAATTATGTTTTGCCTTGGCGCTAAATATAATATTGGCAAAAAAGGACGAGACTTATATCTTGCAGTAAGCTTAACAAGCCAAGTTTTGGACATGATCGTTCAGGATGGGTACAGCAGTATTTGACTGCCATCTCGCCTGATTTTAAATTGTTTAGTTAAGATTAAAAATGGCAGTCGAGTTCGCGGTAAGTAATAAAATATGTTAAATTATTAAATTAGGATTTATTCTAACCAGCTTATTACTTAGCCCTTTTATGTTATTACGAGATACCACGTGATATAGAAAAAATATATAATAAATTTCTCTAAAGGAGCAGAATAATATTTATACGGCAAGGGCGTTATTTTGAATCCAGAGCGGAGCGAAGGATTCTAGAGTAGAATCCCTAGTAACGAGGGATTATTAAAAGTACTAAGTAAGTAGCAGTAGTATTATTTTTTATACCACTGGCCACCGGCGAGGCGTATGGAAAAAGGTCCTAAGCCCTTAAAAGATGTCACCCTTGATTTTTTTAAGGATTATCCGCCGCTCGCACCGGCTAGTACTTTAACTTTATTCATACGACAATATTTGGCGTTCGATATTTTTGTCGCCTCGCGCGCGATTCAGAATAGGTGTATTCATATTCCAATTTCAAAACTCATTACTGCCCCCTAAAAGACTTAAATAGAAAAAGCATTTTTTCTAATTTACTCGCCCTTATTGAGGAACAGAACTTCCCTTTTAGAATAGATGGGATGAAAGTGCAACAGGTTTTCCTAAACAGAGTAGAATATCTTAGGTTACACGTCACATAAAATTACACTGGCAAATACACATTTTTTCCGCTGCCACCCGCAGCTTTTGGCTGAATATACCGTTTTTTGCAAACCCGTATATTGAGATATCGTAACTTGTGTTTTTAGATAGGTATCGTTCCTTCTAGTTCTATCTCTGGATTCGCAGGATGGTTCTGTTTTGTATACATATATCCCTGGTTTGCCTTGTTTACATTCCGTTTGATTCATCGCCGTGATTTACGGGGAAACGAAACATTCTTGCGGTGTTGCGGCCTTCGTGTCAAATTCAACCTGAGGTGTATTGACCTACAACCTCTAGATTCTAGAAAATTTACTATATTAACTACATACGAGTAGATTTCACAGAACAATACTACAAGTAGGCTTACAAAACAAGATTAAATATTTTTATTTTTATTCTCTTCTTCCTGAGACACACAGAAGGGCAGTGCGGCGGCAAATTCAGCGGAGCACAAGCGGCGCAAATATGTTTACCTCGGAAGTGGTTTAATATTTGAGCCGTTTGGTGTTCAGACATTGGGCCTGTCGGGACCGGGAGCTCATCTTCTTTTCAAAAATGTATCCGAGCGCTTGGTCGACGAGACGCATGATCAAAATGCTGGCGTTTATATCATTTGCCCCAACGTATAAGCTTTGCCATTCAACGTGGCAATGCCGCCAGCATGCTGGGTACGCTGCGGACTGGTAGTGGGTTTTGAATATTTGGATTGTCTCTAGACTTTCTCGGTCTGGATACAATTCTTTTGGTTTTTTGTTGTGTAAGTAGGCTAAGTAGTCTTTGAATGAAAGAAGAAAGAAAGTAGTAGTAGTACTTTGTTGTAGTAGTTTGTTGTTATAACATAAGTATTTTTATTTTTTATTTTTTTTGTAAACTCTTAACTATGGACAGTATTTAAAAAAAAACAGCTGTTCCATAAAAAAAGACCTTGAGTATAGTTGTATGGAACAGCTGATATTTTTATCGCGATTTCATAGTTGGCCCCATAGTAAAAGTTGTTCATAATGATGAGTACATATATACCGTTCAGTATTGTTGAACCTTTTTGATACACATTGTATATAGAAACTTATTTAATCCAATAACTCAAACCACAACTTAACACCTCTCAAAATCACAGTGTACCGATTGATGCGTTGTCCATGTTCTACAAGATATTTTAAACCAGAATAGTAGTCGTCTAGTAGTCTTATTTTAGTACACCGATGTAAAATAAGACTACTTCTTTCCACCACCACGATTTTATTTATTTTGGTCTAGCTTGCGTTTCTGTGGCTTCTGGCGAATTCAAATGGTAAACTCTGTAATTTTTGCTTGTTGCCATTTTACTCACAACTCATTTTACTTACATTTAAACATGAGTTTATGAACAAATTTCAAAAAGGAAGCCTGAGCTCGAAAAAGAAACAGATGTTTATGTTTTTTTTTTAATTTGGGCTCCATTGTAAAAAATATTCTATATGATGGGTAGGTACAAGAATATATGATTCTATTAATTTAATTTAATATCATATAGAATAAAAATAATATAATTAACTATATAAGTACAATAATAATGATAAAAAATAGTCTTTTTTTACTATCTCTTGTCTACTTAGCAATACAGTACCGCGTAACCCTATAGAGTTAATGAAGAAATTGTTGTCCCCACAAAAGCTCCAAAATGACGGAGTTTCACTGACAATAAATTTAATCTGACAATCTCACAGCTCCTATTCTCATTTGCTCACGTGGAATGTAATGATGTGGGCGTACTAAGGCTGGGGTGAAGTTGGCTTTTTATTTTGCCTTTGCTGGCTCTTTCATATTTTCATCGCCCGCGTTGAGCACTAATTTCATGAGCACCAATGAAAAGAGCACCTAGCATATGCCCATAATAGACACTCTCGTAATGGCAAAATATAGCCTTTTAGATTACCAATACATTTTGTAAGCTTGTTATTATGCAATTATTTATTTATTATGTCACATTTTAATTTTCATTGATCAAATCTTACGTATCTTACGTAATTTTCTTAGTTTCTGTATTACAAGTATAGTTAAATATATAAGCGGTACTTACGCATGTAAATAAGTACAAAACTTTGATAAAACTTTCAACTCCAATAAAGCATACCAAAAAAAAATACTTAAGATAATATGGTTTAGATTTACACTTGGCCCCGGTAGGTGGCACTGCAATAAGGTTCAAGGTTTTTTATATTTCAGGATAGGACGACGACGTTTGCCTGGTAGTTTAATATAATGTATTTTCAAGCTTTTTTAATAAGTACTTTTTTCTATAAACTGTACCATTTGCTTCACACTGGACCTTCAAACTTTTTTTTCACTTTATACACTATTATTTACCCCTCCAAAGCAACTCTTTATTACGTCCACATAGTAATAAACTTCTTGTTGCGAAGCTTACCGCGTTACCTATAGTTCTCTAACAGTAACATAGTATGATTTGATAATGTAAATTTCGAGAATAATCCCCGTTGAAATGTATCTCTTGTACTAGCTTACAAGACGCGCAAATAATTAATTAGTTAACATTGTGCTAGTAGGTATTGGGGATGTTGTTTTAAGGTAAGGGATAATTAGTGTACAAATAGGCTAAAAAGACAGAGGGTAAACTCAGAAATGTCAGTAAAACTTGATTAGTAAAGTTGTCACGTTTGCTTTTGTTGTTGACCTAGTGAGCGACGCAAACGAAGTCTTTCCAACAACTGGCAGAATTTTCTTTCATCTTTCCGGATGCATGGATGTTGATACTCGCGTACAGGTTCTGTTTTTCAACGAATCTTGGCAAAACTTGGTGTACTGGTTCTACGATTTCATAATATTTTTTTGTCGTTGCCGATTTTTTTATTCAAGGGGTTTTTTACTCCAAAAAAGGGGAAGTTTTCTGCGGCTGCATTTACCAGCCGATTTTGTCCACATGACGTGGGAGTTTGAACTCACGAAGTCTACAGACACTTTGCACAGAACTTAGTAATTGAACATTTTAGTTATTTAGAAAAGTTGAATAGAGTAATACAGTCAACAAACAGTCTTAGAAACATAGTTTGCACCGTTTTAAACGTGTGAAAAATATTTGGGTTTCAACTTTCTTGTTGATTTAAAACGGTATTGTAGGTGAATTTGATTGGGTCTTTGTGATGGCTGGTATCAGAGAAAAGCTAAAAAACTTAATCGTAAAATTATCATGGTTACAAAACAGAGAGCGCTAAATCCTCCAAGTGCATAACTGATGGCAGCGTTTGCTAATTTGGATACACAATATAATAATATTAATATAAAGCATTGTACAGATGTATGATTAAGCAGTGAGAAGAGGACAACTGTGGATGATTACTTAGATAGATATAGGTACTAATATAGATTGTGACACCGCATGTATATACATACATATTAATTATCGAGAATGTTGTTAATAGGATCAAAGCAACACGTAAGTACAAACGCAACCAATTCTCAATAATTATTTAATTTTAGAACTGAGAACATCTAGCATTATTCCAAAAAGTAAAGTAGTCCAGTACCTAGCTTTTTGAAAAATGTTCCTACAACTTACGCACTTTAAAACAAAATCATTTCTTCTACGCATAGGTACTTAATGTAAATTGGTCTAAAATTCTAATTGTAATGTTAAACAGTAAATGATAATGTGTCATTATTTTAATATAAATAAGACCTAAGCTACTTATATAATATTAGACTAAAAAACATATCAAAGTTGTTTAAATTTTTTGGACGTCTTAGAAAAACGTACTTACTACATACCTACTACTATATACCTAGGTACTTTAATAAAATACTCAGCTTCGTTCGTTTGAAGCAACAATAAGCAACAAAACTATAATAAATAAGTAAGTACTTGTACATTACATAATATTAATAAGTTACTAATAACCTGTAATAGGCTAAGCTTAGTCAAATAAATATTATTATTATATTATTATTAATAGAGACCAAACGTTAATTGTTGCAAATTTTGGAATGGTACTACTGTTTTCCTATTCTGTGATGAAGTTGATGTGATTAATGTTGGAATGTATTAATCAGCCTTAACTAAACATTGAAGTGCTAACATAGAATAAATAAAAGCAGGCACTATAAACGTTAGCAGATAGTGTTATTATATAGCTACTATGTTTTCTGTGTTATCAAGAAATGTTGATGCTGCCAGTCTGAAAAGTACTATAAGTACATATTATACTATGGAACCAATTTAGAAATCACGGATAAATGCAACTGATCTCTATAGTCTTAGTGCAGAGAACAATCAACAAAACGTAAGGATCTGCTGAATTTTTCGCAATTTTAGGGTTGGCAGTAAAATGCTTACAAACCAGGAAAACAAAATCAGCTGATCCATACATTTCGACGAAGATGAATAAATTTTTTCCTATGGAACAGCTGTTTTGCTCCGCTATTTCAGCGTTGGTCCCGTAGCAAAAATTGTTCCCAATAATGATGAGTACACGACGTACAGGTTTGGCTAAGTAAAATAAGCAAAAATGAATAATGTCGTGTGTAGGTTGATTGGCCTACTCTAAGATAAAGATGAAGATATTTCTCTATATATGGATTTGAGTGACCAGACGAGAAAGACGTTCACCTGATGGTAAGCGACACGCCTGCCGATAACAGTAGCAATGCTAGAATTGTGTGAACTTGCGTTTTGTTTTTGTTTGCCTACGTCTATACGCGTAACTCTGTATAATTTTAATTGGTAACATAATATATACAATAATATATATAACTTTTTCGCTCGCTCGCACTCCGTTGCGACTACACATAAATTTACGTACTCTTACTTTAAAATTCCTAAATTAAGTGAATAGTGCGCAAATTGTTCAAAAAGTTGTATCTCCGTATTCAGTGAAAAGTCACCTATAAGGTATGAAGCACAGTTTTACATAATAATCCTATACTCTTGAAGATAAATCAAAATATTTATATTACAAGAAACAGTTGATCATATTATTTTCTGACTCACAAGTGGGTAGCGGTGGAACGCATTCGTTCGTCCTTGTCGCGCGCAAGCGCAGACATATCGCTTTGCCGCTCACGCTTGTTGCTGATAAACACGAGCTCACTGAGATTACACGAAACTATTCTTCGACCAGAAACACAAAAACACCATGAAACCTCACTGCGCGACTTGCAAAAAAGAAGCAACTAAATCGAACCAAATAATTTGTGCAACTTGTAAAACCGTCTATCACCCCGAATGCGTTAAAATAGCGTCCACCGACTTAACGAGATACTTAGACTGGTTGTGTTCCACTTGCCGAGTAAAGCAACCGAAAGATATCCCATTGGTAACCTCCTCGCCGAGCGCTTCATCGTCAACTGCTGGCTCAACATCACGCGCGTCCAAGCGGCCCGCCGTCGGCTCCCCGTCCACGGACACTAGTCCCGACAACGACAACACTGAGTCCAATAGCGAAGGAAGCTTGGTGTCTCAGATCGAGCGCATGTTAGATTCTAAACTAAATGAACTAAAATACTCCTTAGCTGTCGAATTTAGAAAAGAATTGAAGATCGTCTCGGCCAAATATGACCGCCTCGAGTGTTCGCTAACTGAGCTATCCGACGAGCATAAATCATTAAAAAAAGACTTCGACACTCTCAAGAAAAAATCTGATGATGATAGCGATAAAATATCAGACCTACAGTCACTACTAAATAAGCAACAACAATTAGCACGATTATCTAATCTGGAAATAGTAGGCCTCCCCGAAACTCCTAACGAGTCGGCGGCCGAGCTGGCCGTGAAGATCGCCGCTCACGCCGGGGTCCAGCTGCAGCTCGTGCAGGTCGAGTCGGCGTACCGCGTCCAGCCCATGCGGAAGGTTGAAGGCCGTCCCAAACCTATTGTCATCAAACTACAAACTAGAATGTTAAAAGATCAAATAATTTCCGGTCTTCGTAAGACTAAGGGCATCACCACGCGTGACCTAGGCTTAGGCGGTGAGGACAGGAGATTCTTCGTTAATGAGCATTTAACCCCAGAAAATAAACAACTTCTAAATGCGGCCAAATTACGCGCCAAAGAAAAATCTTATAAATTTATCTGGGTCAGAAATTGCATTATTTTTTTAAGGAAAAACGAGGAGTCTCCTGTTATCGTGATAAACCAGCTGAAAGATTTGCAGAAAATTATTTAAATGTTACGATACCTTTACATGTATTATGGTCTTTATCAAGTTGTATTACTCTCATTATATGCCTATCACGTATCTGCAACATAATATACCTACTAAGATTCCTAACAAAATCTAAGCCTTATTTATATAAACTATATGCCTGCATTGTTTACTTACGTCCATATAGTACACCTATAATACATGTACGGCATTTCTATTGCAGTTATCACTATGTAGGCAAATTAACTAGTTTAATTGTATACTTGCAGAATATTTATAGGAAACTATTGAACTTAAAATTTATAATAAAATGGAGCATACAACAATCTTTCCATTTTACAAATTCAGTCAAATCGTTTTGTCAAAGTAACAGTGCGCACACAATATCAACACACACATTCATCAACAAACACACTACCACACACTTCACAAGCCAATATAATTACTCACCGAACTTAAAGTTTACAGCCTTACTTGCATTTTTACTACATTATTATACGGAGTATACCATATTAAATCATATTACTTTTAAAACAAGTATAATATTATGTATGAATAATGTAACATGCCATTATCATAGTAAATGCATATATTTTTTTCAGAATCTAGGCATTTACTTTCTTTTTATAAATAAAGCAATTGAATTAGATACATTGGACCGTAAGTTTACGTACATTCACTTATCACAACAATGCTCTCATCTAAGTTAAATCTGTTTTATCAAAACGTTCGTGGGCTACGTACGAAAACTTCAGATGTAAGACAGAATATACTCACGCATAACTATGATGTCATACTGATAACAGAATCTTGGCTACCAGATAGTGTCTATAACGGTGAGATATGTGACAATCGTTATGACGTCTTTCGATGTGACCGTAGCATACAAACTTCAACCAAAAGCACCGGCGGTGGAGCCATGGTATGCATACGGCGCACGCTGCATGCGCAGGAGAGGACGGAATGGACGTGTGACGGCCTCGAATGCGTCTGGGTGACTGTCCCAGCGCGCTCACTCGGCGCGGGCGATAAAACAAACCTACATATTTGCACGGTTTATATAGCAGGCAGCGACAATCATGCATCTCGACTAATCGCTTTTACTAAGCTACTAACAGAAATATACATGTCTTGTTCAAACGATAATTTTATAATAACGGGCGACTTTAACCTCTCAGGCGCCGGCGTTTCCTGGTCTCCTTCGGGACCGATATATGTTAAACGTGGTTCTGTAGAACTTCAAGAGGCTGCAATCAGCCTTATTGATGCATGTAGTCTTTCAGGGTTGACACAGTATAACTTACATAAAAATTCAAGCAATAATATCTTAGACCTAATTTTTAGCAATACTCAAATAGAAGTGTCACGTTCTTGCGTTTCACTGGTTAAAAATGAAGATAAATTTCACCCAAGCTTGGAAATAGATGCGTCAGATCTTATGGTACCCTGTCTGAAACGTTTACGTACCACCAAGTATTGTTTTTATAAAGCAGATTATGACATCATTAATGATTATTTCGCAAATATTGACTGGGTTAGATTTCTCGATGGCGACACCATGGATGAAGTCACCGAGAAATTTTATTCTTATCTGCGTAGCGCAATAGACGAACATGTCCCAAAAAAGGTTGTTTCTAATTCAGGATCTTATCCTATCTGGTACTCACGATCACTTGTTCACATCATCAAAGATAAAGTAAGGGCCCACTCTCGGTGGAAAGCACACGGCAATCCCAGAGATTATGACGAATTTTCTATCTTACGAGCCAGGCAAAAGAAAATACAGAAAAAGTGCTACGAATCGTACAAAGAACACATGCAATTACATCTTAAGAAAGACCCGAAGCATTTATGGACCTACATGAAATCCCTACGAGCTGGCAACTCAGGCTATCCAAATTCTCTCACCTGGGGTGATAAAACATTAAATAATGAAACTGAAATATGTACTGGGTTCAACGACTTCTTTGAAAGTGTTTTCCAAAAACCTGCTCTATCATACGACGACCATTTGCTTTCTCATACAGAACCAGAAGATACCGTCCATAGTCTACATATTTCTGAAGGTACCGTTTCTAAATTATTACGTTGTTTAGATGAAAAAAAAGGTCCGGGTACTGATGGCATCCCTCCGGTGTTCATAAAAAAGTGCGCAAAAACACTCTCAAAACCGCTATGCATTATATTTACTTTGTCTGTAAATGTGTTTGGTGTATTTCCTGAGGTATGGAAAGAGGCAAGGATTGTACCAATACATAAGAGTAGTTCACGAGGCCGTGTTGAAAATTACCGCCCCATTTCCATTTTAAATACATTTAGCAAAATATTCGAAAAGACTGTTTATAAAACTATATGCACAACAATATTTAAAGCAATCCCGAATGAACAACACGGCTTTATGAATAAACGCTCTACTGTCACGAATCTGGCTATCTTTACGAACTATGTTTACCGATGCATGGATGAGAGGTCGCAGGTTGATGTGATATATACTGATTTTGAAAAAGCATTTGATCGAGTGGACCACATCATCCTGCTCCACAAACTCTATTTATTTATTTATTTATTTAAATGTTACACCAACAAAGCAACCACCAATACAAATTCATCAACTTAGATAAGCACACAATTCACATGATAAGTGCCGCTTCAATTATAGGTATAAACCTCATGCTAGATAGACAACAGCAAACTTATTGATAAAATAAAATATTCACCCTAAATTAATTAACAGTTATTCGACAATATAATTATGATGCAATTAAAAATTAGAATAGAAATATTTAGTTAGTTATTAGTTAGTTAGATACTTATAACAAAATAATCAGACACATTTATGCAAGATGTAAGATGTAAAGAATGTAAGGATGTCATGTATCAGTAAGAATCAGTCCAAGGCTTGATTTAAAATCATGAATGCGGCTTGAAAAAACATCAATCTCGTGTTGTTTTTTCAAACCACATTTGTCAACTATATCTATTTTGACATTGTGGATTACATTGTAACAGCTTATGATCCTGTTTAAAGGAGAATAATGACCCAAATTGGAACGGGCAGAGTTAATGGCAAAAGGCGTGTATTTTTTACACTGTCTAGTCTGGCTTCTAGGTACAATGATGTTTAATTTAGAGAGTAGATAAGGGGCGTCTGTTAAATTGTTAATTAACTTAAAAAGAAACATGCCGTCCAACAGTTTTCTGCGAGAATTAAGTGATTTCAAACCGTAATATTGCAGTCGATCGATATACGATGGCAGTTTTTTGGCTAAATTACAGCTGTAAGACAAATGCCAGAGGAACCGTTTCTGTACGCTCTCCAAACGTTTATTATATACATCGTAGTAGGGGTTCCACACCACACTACAGTATTCTAAAGTGCTACGAACTAGGGCACTGTAAATTGCGATCTTTGTAGCGGGTTTCTTAAAAGCTTTGCAATTACGCAACACAAATCCCAAAGTCCTGAAGCTTTTCTTAACAACATTATCAATATGTAAATTGAATCTTAATTTACTATCAATGATGACTCCCAGGTCACGAACGTGATCCACTTCGGCTAAAGGCTTTGCATTAATAGAGTATATTCTAGGAGTCTTATTTTTTTTCCTAGTAAATCGAATCACGTGACATTTATCTATATTTAAACTCATGCCATTTAGATGACACCACAACGCTAACCTGTCTAAGTCACATTGAAGTAATTTCGCCTCATCAGTTGAATCAACCTTCCTAAAGAATTTTAGGTCGTCAGCAAACATATAAAACTTAGAATTTTCAAAGCATTTATAAATGTCATTAATGAACAAGTTGAAAAACAAAGGCCCCAGATGAGAACCTTGAGGAACTCCTGAAAGGGTAGGAAAAGGCTCAGATGAATAACCTCCCACAACAACTCTGGATTTCCTGTTTGTTAAATAAGATTCGCACCACTTCAAAAAAGCGCCATCCATCCCGGACAAGAAAAGCTTGTGAATAAGTAGTTTATGATTTACTTTATCGAAGGCCTTACTGAAGTCTGTATAAATTCCGTCTAATGAATGACCACAATCAACTTCCTCGGCAAGGTCTCCGACAAAGGACATCAGGTTGGTAGCTGTGGATCTTGCCCTAATAAATCCGTGTTGTTCTGTTGATATGATATGTCTTAAATGCCATGCTAGGATTGGGCAAACCAACATTTCAAAAACCTTTGCAAATACGGGAATAAGCGATATCGGCCTGTAATTCTTCACAATGCTGGGATCGCCACTCTTAAGCAGGGGTAAAACAAGAGATTCTTTCCAAATCATTAGGAATACGCGGAGATCTTCATAGGTGGCTCAGTTCATATATCACAAATAGAAAGCAAGCGGTAGTAATTGGCAGTGCGCGAAGTGACTTTGTAAACATCAGTTCTGGAGTTCCCCAAGGATCGATTTTGGGTCCACTCTTATATATAGCTTATTTATTTGATATAAGTGATAGTCTAGTAAACTCTAAATACCTTATGTTTGCTGATGATAAAAAAGTATTCCTTAAAATAAAAACTCTTAGTGACTGCGAAAAAATTCAAAGTGATTTAAATAACCTCATGCGCTTTTATACACGTAACAGAATCTCTCTAAATATAAACAAATGTCTTCAAACAACATTTACACGAAAACTAAAGCCTATTAATCACATTTATTATTTTAATACCACCCCAATTAAAAAAGCGGAGTCAGTTAGAGACTTAGGTGTTAGATTGGACTCCAAAATGATGATGGTTGAACACATTGACACTATTGTGAGCAGAGCATACAAACAGCTGGGATTCATTAAGCGCGTATGTGGCACTTTCAAAAGCATCGACTGCATCAAAGTCTTATACTTCACATACGTGAGAAGCATTTTAGAATACGCGTGTAGCATCTGGTCACCCTGTTATAATGTCCATATCCAGAAGTTGGAATTCATACAGAACAAATTTTTAAAATTTTTATGCTTCAAAGACTTCAGAAGTTTCGACTCATACGCGGAAGCCTGTAACTATTACAGTATAGGCACGCTTCAGCAACGGCGTGAGCAGTATGATATTGTTCTTCTTCACGATTTATTCTCTGCGAAAATTGATTGTAGTGAACTTCTATCTAACATATCAATAAGAGTACCAACCCGTCGTTCTCGATACATTACGCCACTGTTTCACGTCCCCATTTTACATACTAACTATGCTCGAAACTCTGTTCTTTGTCGTGCCGCTCAAACATATAACACTCATTACTCTAAGCTAGACATTTTCCATTTATCTAAAAATAACCTAAAAGTAGAAATTAAAAAGCTCCACAGGCTCGGTAAGTAATTCGGCGCATCACACACACATACACACGCACACACCACACACACACACACACACACACACACACACACACATATACACGCACATACACACAAGCACGCACAAGTTCCTTATTTAATTATTTATCTCGTATCTAAACGATTTTTGTATGCCAGTAGGCTATTACTAAGTATATAAATGTTACTACATGTTATTATTATCCATAAACGTAAAATTGTGTAAAACTACTCATTATTATCTATATAAATGTAATCATCATTGGCCTTAACTTTATACTACTGTATTATCTAGCATGTGTTGTTATAACGCTGTCGATTACAATAAATAAATAAAATAAAAATAAATATAACTACTGTTGGCCAAAGGTTTCCCCTATTTTTTCCTCTTGTCTCGTTGCATTCCCCGCCAACAATTTCGGGGCCCTCCGTAAGACCTCTGCGATAATTGCGCTTTTGTTGACAAATGCGACATTGACGTCAAACAACCTTTCTTGGGTGAAGTAAAGGACTTCGCAAAGAAAGGTTGACGAGGTCCTTGGTGAAAATATAATTTTAGGCTCTCAAATATTTATTTTATGCAATTTAAATTACTAGTTACTCGTACAACGAACTTCAGCTACGCGAATGTTGCACTGGCGATCAAAAGATTAAGGACTTACGAGGGATCGTCATAGGTCTGCTTATAAAGCCGTAGCAAAATTAGTTTTCATTTACGACAGACATTATTGACCCAAAAAGCTTTTAATCCGTAAATTTAATCAAAATATTCAAACGTTAGATCCTCTTTGAGACCCCTACTACATAGTGAAAATAGCTCGACTAGTGCGGGCTTTAGACTTAAATTGTTGGAAACATTCCGTTTACAAAAAGAAGTTTTGCGTCAACATTTTTTGCTTTTAGTTGGCGTGTAGCGGCTTTTACATTCCGTATTTTTTCGTGTTAATGTTTTGTCTCATCTTGGATAATAGCTGAGTCACACGTTACACCTTACCTACCACACACGTAACCAGACCGCTGGACTTGCAATCTGGAGGTCGCGGTTTCGAACCCAGACCCGTAGGTACCAATGAGCTCTTTGGAGTTTATGCGAGGTCCGGACAGAATAAGATAGAGAAGTTTATGCACTGATTAAGTTTAAGCAACATTTTTAAGTAAGGCCGTAAATGAAGTTGGTAATATTCCATCCATGAACCTAAACTTTCAAATCGAATCAGCCAATTGAGAGCGGCATTTAGGAGACACTTCGATCACTCAGGTTTAGGTGTGCGTCCCTAGAATACTAGATTACAAGGGTCAGTCCCAATCTTCTATCTCACGTGACGTCAGCTATCTATTTGCCTACGGCCTTTAAGAGATCAATAAAGAGAGAGATAAGGGGTCTCATAACCCACCTAAATGACCTGATACGGCTTTATCTATTTTTTATATTAAAAGTAAGTGTGTGCATGTTTGTTACTCCTACACGCTTAACGGATTTGGATGAAATTTGACATAGAAGTAGCATAAACGTTGGAATAAAACTTAGGCTACTTTTTAACCGACTTCAAAAAGGAGGAGGTTCTATGTTCGACTGTATGTTTTTTTTATGTATGTTCACCGATTTCTCCACCAATTGTGGAACACTTTTAAAAAATGTTTTTTTTTAGTTCAAGAATCGTAGGTGACATTTCGGAGCGCAGTGAGTCCTTCTAATATTATAAATACGAAAGTTTGTTGGTATGTGTATTGTTTCACGCAAGAATGGCTCAACGGATTTGGACTAAACTCTGAATGGAGAGAGCTTATCTCCCGAAGTAGCATATAGGCTACTTTTTTCATCATTATCATCACCATTTTCATCATCATAACGCGGGTAAACCCGCGGGGCGCGGCTGGTATTATAATGTAAGCAAAAATGTGGCCGCATCAGCTGTGGATGAGCTTTCGTTGCTACATAAAGTGATAAATGATGATCATCTAACTAAAAAAGGAAACGACTACATTTAGTGTAAAAAGTATTATTTACTTTATAGTATTCTTGTTTATTTTTGGGACTCTTCTCTTATTAAATGTTTATATTCGTACGACGAACATAAACATTTATACATTATATATTCGTACGACGAAGCCGTGGTAATCGGGGAACTTCTCGGCTTGAAATCGTGAGGTCGCGGGTTCAAAACTAGACCCGTACGAGTTCTTTGGAGTTTATGTACGGATTTTCATATCACTGGCTTTTCAGGGAAGGAAAATATCGTGAGTAACCAGCCTACGTCGGAAGAAGAAACTCAAAGGCATATGTGACTCCTTCCATCAACCCGCAACTGGGTCAGCGTGAACTAATAACTAAACCCGAGCTTGGATAAGTCAAATCTATTCATAGATTTCGAGTGAGTAACATTCTATATCTAAAAGAAGTGATTCCTTTATTTATCTTATCCATTCTTCTGTAAAAACCTGTGGGATAACGGACGTCCAACGTACACAGAAGTGTTAGTTCCCCCTTCCCCGAGATTGCATCTTTCCAGCAAACAGCGTCGGTCCTCGAGAACAGTGCCACCAAGTTATCTGGAGACTACTCGATGAGCCACTATCGCAACTTCAGAACAAAAACCGATAGCCACTAAGTACCTTCTTAAGTTCTTGTAATACTCACGTTTCTATATAAATTTGTCGCTTTGTAATCGTCGAGAGCGATCCAAGCAAATATTGGGAGCTGTCTTCGAGACTTCGTTGCCGGATTTTGTTCTGGTTTTAGGAGAATATGGGACTGTCAAGTAGGTATTGAGTCGAGTTTCAAAATATATTGGTGAGTGTTTTATATGAAGCCAGGATTCTGACACTCTTTGTTTGCTTACGAATTTAAGAAACCTTTGGAAATAGGCACTAGTACTTAAAACTTAAAGGTCGCCCGTTATAAACATAATTTATTTATAGCACTGTCTCAATAAGCGCTTACGAGAATTTAGGTTTATACTACTTAATTTGCTAAATGCTTCATTGTAATACAGTTTTAGATCGTTGTGGTGATAATAGCAGAGGTTTTTTAAATATAGGTACTTCGATACTGACTGAAATAGATGCTTAAACCACTCATAGTTCTCTATTTATTGAAATACCATCCTTGCTGGCAAAGCTATGAACATGCTGTTTTAAAGCTATGAATATACTTTTTAATGGTAGAACTGGCGAGTCCGTCACCTTTTCTAGTAGATACATTATGGTAAATTTATCAAGCTTCCTTTTTAATAACGTGCAAAATAAGTAGTATAAAATTGTGCTGTAATAAAAACATAGATAAATAAGTGTGTAAATTCTCCTACAACTGTAATGTTCAAAGAAATAAAGTAAATATCCAGGATATTGTTATTAGGCAGGTGAATAAAAAAACAAACAAGTGCCTAAAGAGAAGCAAATAACGATGTAGTTACGGAAAAAAAACCCATTTAACGCAGGATATACTGGCATTTAGCTGCTATTCTAGCTGATGGAGCTAGTGATGGTTGAAATAAACGACCTTACGGCTTAAAATAGTTTTATAATAAAAGTAAGTACTTAAGTTTATATTCGATAGCAGACTTGCGTTTGAACTCATTTTTTTTTCTTTTTTTTTTCGATATTTTTATTTTGTGATTGGTTCAGTCAGGTGTTACTTTGCGGAAGTCCATTTTGACCCATATTGGTGAAGAAGATGAAGGGACAAACTACCGATTTTAATTTTACTGTAATTATCAACGTCAATTGAAATTCAACCTAACCAGAATCAATAAATAATTATACCTGAAACAAGAAGTGAATTACTGTGTAACTAATTATTGATTTAATCTGTAACAATAAGTTATAATTATAAAGTTGTTTCAATATAATGTCACACATCACATCAACAGCCGGAAGACGTCCACTGCTGGACGAAGGCCTCTCCCTTAAAGGGAGGTGTTGCCATAATCCCCACGCTTGGCAGGCGGCTTGGGGATCGCAGAATGGTTACCACCGTTAACTGAGAGGACGCTGCTGCCCGTCCTCCGGTGGTTCTGGATGCAGTTTTAGGACATACCCAGGTCCAGGTCCAGGTCCCGCCCAGGTATGCATATATATAATGTCAATCTGTAACAAATTTATTATCATTAACCAGTAAATTGACAATTAATAATATAGGAAAATAAAATCAGCAATAAGTTATAAAAATATATCACCTTTAATCCTTAGAAGTACTCGGGTAACCGTGTCGGTAACGACACGTGTTTCACATGTACACGAGGCATTCTCAGGACAAAATCAAGAATTTTGGAGATTTTATTGTATCTATCGAGAATGCTGAGCATTTATTACAACTAACAGTGAATGTTTCTTAGAATGAGAGCTTTGCACAATGAACGTAGAACAATTCACCATGAACAATGTGTTTTTTATATGCCCCTATATCTTTTGGTCGTCCGATAGTAGAAAAGGAAAATAAGGTTTTTCATATATAACGCAGTCTCTCCGAAATATAATATTATAAATTACACCTATGAATTAATTGAAAAACTGAGACATTAGCAGCGACGGCGATAATGGAACGGACGGGCCTAGCGCTTGCAAATCGATCAAAGTTAACAAGACAACACAATCAAGCATACCTAGCTAAAAGTATGCATATTGCATTTGCCGGAAAATAGAGTTAGCGAATCTAATTACTGCATGACAAAAAGAGAACACTTGTACATGTATTAGAAGTTTGTATTGTCGTAACGTACGGCACGCATGTCGCAAAGGCTAAGTATGACTGAAGCGAGTGGAGAGCCGCTCACAGTCTTCAAAATCCGTGCGCATATTTTCCGTCCATTCATTTTATCAATGTCGCTGTATATTAGGGTCTTTTAATAAACGGACACGGTGTACTATTTTTGTACCAGCCTATCAAATAGTTGGCTCAATGATATTGGAAAGTTCAGTGGTTTTGGATAAGCTTGGCACAGGACCGGGATAATTGGCGTTCGGAAAACAGATAAAAGTTTAAAATTTTGGAACTGAATTATTAGAAAGTGCATTTTCTATCAGACCCGATGATAAGGCTTGCGTGATGCCTAATTGGTTAAAGATATTATGATGTCACTCAGTAGTAACATGTAGTTTAACTACTCAAGCGATTTCTACAGCGATTTTACCTCAAAATCAGAAGCTCAGAAATTACCTACTAGCTGAACTGGGAAATGGATGATGGTCTTGACGAAATTAAACCAGTTCTTTAGTTTGCTATGGAACCCTAAAACGTGTCTTCCATGTTCTAGGTCCAACCAATTTTTCCGCCGAAGCTCCAAAGTTAGTTACTAAAGTGTCAGCAGTGTTTAGTGGGTCAAATGGTAAAGTTATGGGAGCACTATCGGAAACTGTGGCGGCGGGTCGAACGTGAGTTATGAAGCTGAAAGTTTAATCGCAAATGGCCTATGCCAACGGTGTATCTATAACACAATGAGAAGTGATGATTATCCTTCAAACGATGTTTAAGTGTAAGTGAATCATCCTCCAAGATCTCAATGTAATATATAATTGTTATAATTATAATTAAAAAAAAATACTTAGAAATTCTTTGAGCAACGAATTTAAAACAATGGATAATATAATAAATAAAAATAAGATAGCCTTTATTCCCTTAATGTTAAATCTAATTATTTAAGGTAAATATTTTTTTTGGGGCACACAAATTTGGATGAAGGCCTCCTCCATGCCTTTCCATTCTTCGCGATTTTGTGCTACGCGGGTCCATGTATTACCTGCTGCTTCTGCAACGTCGTCGCTCCATCTCCTTCGTGGTCGTCCTCTTTCTCGTGTGGCGTCTCTGGGATACCAATGCACAATGCGCTCACTCCACCTGCCGTCTTCGGCTCGAGCTAGGTGACCAGCCCACTTCCATTTCAGCTTGCAGAGCATAGTTACTGCGTCTATGACTTTCGTCGTACGTCCTCATTTTTGACTCTGTCTTTTAGTTTGAGCCCCAGCATTTATAATCGAGCGCTCTGTTGCTCTCTGGAACGTAGCTAATTTTTTAAATAGTTTTTTTGTAAGTGCCCATGTTTGAAAGCCACAGAGCAAAGACGGATAATCATATCGTGTAATAAAACGTTTCAACAATACTGAACCTTTTTGTTACAGTTTCAGTATTGTTGAACCTTTATGTTACAAGTTGTATATGCTGTATTTGCTAAAAATGGGGCCTGATTTGTTAAAGTATTAAATCGGGCGTAGTACGTTGCAAATATACTGGGTTAAAGGCTTGGGATGCACTAAGCCGAAAGGGGGTTCTTGTAGTCATCATTGTGAACCACTATATAAGACCAAACCTGAAATCGTGAAATACTTCTATCCTTTACATTTTGACAACATAATTACCATCATCACTATTTCACTGCTTGACGAATTAATAATAAAATGAGCGGTAAAATAACGCTGATTAATCGACACAATTTTTATAATTGACCAGTTGTAACTTACATCAAACTATTTCTAACAAAAAGTAATGATATCAAATGAGAGCACAATGACCCGTACTTGCGGTATAATTCATCCCAAGTCTGTAACCTTGTACAATGTACATATTCGTTTCTTATCGGATGGTTTGATTATTTTTCATGGCATGAGCCTTTATTAACTACAACAAACTACAAAGACTACTTAGCCTACTACACAAAAAAAATAGGAATTGTATCCAGACCGATGAAAGTCTAGAGACAATCCAAATGCTCAAACCCACTAAGTACCAGTTGGCACTACCCAGCGTGCTGGCGGCATTGCCACGCTGGATGACAATGCTTATGCGTTGATATTTACTTGCTTCATTCATCATCATCATAATCATCAGCCCGAAGACTTGCTTTATTAACATTATAAAAATAAAATAAACACGCTTGTAATATGGAAACTAGATACCTGATAGAATACTTACATAGTTTATTTTTTGTAAATACATATTTAAAATACATACTACACCCAGACTATGCACCCACATCATGTATGTTTGAAAATTTTCCGGCGTGTCATCTTTTCCTATTCTGTGTCAGTCTCGTCCATTACTAGGCACTGATTCTCATAAAAATCCCAGTTGCATCTAGTCTAAACTGGTTCTAATCAGTTCATATTTTGACGACCCCGACTTCTCCTAGATATGGACGCGAAGCGTAGGTATAAACTAAATACGCGAAGCGATTTTATTGCACATTTTTCATCTGACGGTATTCTGTGTATTGAAATTGCTAATTTTAAAAGTTTCACTAAAAGTGGGACGCCGTAAAAGCGTTATTGCGTGAGTTTGCAGGATGACGAGTTTTTTTTTATGATAACAACGAACACTGTGTCAAGATATTGTTATCTTGTGGGTTGTTTGACTACGTGAAATCTCTTTTTTTTTGTTTTTTTTTTAATACAAGTAAAGTGTGCGTTGTGTATATATAAAATTTAAAGTCTTGACTGAGATATCAACGCACAGCCTAAACCGCTGGTCCTAGAGACATGAAATTTGTGTGTGTGTTCTATGTGAAGTGTAGGTATCCACTAAGAAATATTTTTTGGAAATTTCACCCCTGAGATGGTAAAATAGGGGATGAAAGTTTATATGAAAGTCCGTCAGTTTCGAAGATAGGATCTTCAAATTTTGTGTTTAGAATGACGATTTAAAATTAGTTTATAAGTGACTCAGCGTTTTCGATAATTCCACCCCCAAAGAGGTAAAAAAAGTTATGAAGTTGTGTATGGAAATTCCTTCATTTTCAAAGAAAGTACGGGGGAGTAAAAAACGTGCTGAATTTTGGGAGCGGGCCGAATTTCTTCCGTACTGTTATGCGGAGACTTGAGGATATGTTTTTAAAAAAAAACGTATTTCCCTAAGAAAGATATTTTTAATGGAAAACACTTGGGAAATACAAAAAGACAAAAAAGTAAGAAAGTCCTTAGGCAACCGCTCAGGTTGGTGTCTCAAAACAGACTGACTATCTCCCTTTCTATTCATGACACTTGAGCTGTATAGAAGTGCAACGCAGCCCTAATGCCTTCATAGTGCGGGCATAACACCTCCCCCTTTTAGAGGAGACTTTATGGTAAAAAAAAATGAAGTCTCTCTTTAGATCTCTGTTCTAAGGGGAGCAAACTTGGTGGAGCTGACGTCAGATGTATGTTCATCTGTCGTGTCTGGTTTGTATGCATTTATTTTCTTTAGTATGAATGTCTTGCGGTTGCTGCCAGATTTACAGTATTTACTAAATACTTTAAAACTAAGATATACTGCTACAAAAATACATAAAATGATAGTAATCGACGAGTAATGTGTCCCGTATTTAATTAGGTGGGGTTCGGTTTTTATCTTGTTTACTTGGTTTAATAATGAATCAATTTTCATGCTATTTCTTGAGTGAAATTCATCAAGGTCTATATTTTGTAAGGAAATAGGGGATACATTATCGGAAAAGTCACGAAATTTGCTAATATTACAGCAGATGTCGTCAATAAGGTTGAAGTCCGGTAAATGACTTACAGGCGGAGAGATATTATAGTAGTTATGGTTGGGTGTAAATGTCGTACTTTTACAATGCCCGGTACACCCGTTAGGAATAGTAAGTATTCCTGTACCTAGTATGTCTATTTCTAGAAATACAGAGTTTACACAGTTTATGGAAATCTTACTTGGTTCTGATTGTACATATAGCCATTTGTTATTTATTAGAGGTTTCCACAGATCCAGATTACCTAAAATAAATCTCGTGTTGCACTGCTTTGGTTTTTCACTGATCACTTTTGACAATAATTCACTTTCACAAGAAGGTCTTGCGTCGGTTGCGTAGATGTTCGTGACGTCACATATAAAGTTTCCAGGAGCTATTATCTTGCACTTGTCTAGGTCATCAAGGTTACCGTAGTGCGACTTGTCCTTGGTCATTGCTATGTATTTATTTTCAGGCGTAATTAAACTGAATTTGTTATATATACCACCGTCATAAGGTGTAGGTAGAGCTATGTTATGATAGAGCATGTACTCAGTTACGCTAACTAGTGGTGCCAACAGTACAAATACAATCTTTCCATTTAAGTAGTAACAAATTAACCTAGAAACGCTTAAAATTAAATGTACACTATTTATATCTAAGTCAACCGGTAGTTTTAGATCGTTAGGTAGATGTCTATAGTTATCGACAAATTCTCGGTATAATTGTTGCGGTGTCATTATTGCCGGGTGCAAAACATTCTGGCTGCTGAACAAGAGAGCGTTAGTGATGTCTTCTAGCTGAAAGGACAGTACGAGTATTGCTGTTTCGATGCTAACAAATATTTCGTTGACGTTAGCAAGTATGTGTAATCCATTAGTCGCTTCCGAAATGTTTTGTATGTTAAGCGAGAGTTTGTCGATGGCTTTACTCAAGACAGCTTCGTTATCTCTTATCTGTTTTATAGTGTTGTTGTAGGTAGTTAATATAGACTTAGTTACCAACATATTTTCTTTCATTAGTGAAGCTAGTTTATTTTCATTGTATTGTAGTGACGTTATAGCTTCCTCATACCTTAGGGCGTCATTCTCGTCTAAAGTGCCGAATATTTGTTTTAACACGGTACCAACACCTCCAATCCAGGCACTGCGTTTATTACGGTTATCTATTAGATGAGAGATGGACTTGAATTCCTTAACTACGTCCTGATAACGTACTGTTAAAGGCTGTAGTATATTATGGCATTCTGTGTTAATTTCGACAATACGTGTCTGTTTACACAAATACTTGGCGGTTGTCAGAGCAGCGCCAATGTTTTCGATATGGGGACTAAAGTGAGTGATATCTAATGGTATCAAGACCTTAAGCTGCGCACTATTGATTTTTAATGTCCCTAAATAATCGAAGAAGAGACCTGCGCTTGCATTGATTGGCTGGATGTAATCCTGGTGCGATTGACCTTGAGTCGGAGCTCTGCAAATAATAAACAAGGCAGGTAGGTATTTAGAGTTTCAGGTTTCACGGTGACTTAGTGGTAAGTATAGTACCCAAAAAAAACCTATTCTAATGTTTATCTACTTCCTATTTCTACTCCTTCCTGATTTCTGCAATAGTTAATTTGGTTTAAAGTTAACCTTTAATAGATCAACTTATTTACTTCCCGGCCTTACTTATATGTACTTACTTACTATTTACTTACCTACTTACTATAAGCTTTTATTTGTTTATATTTTAAATAACACTATTGTGTTACATGGTATATGTCCTAGTTATAAATTGTTAGAACCGTCGTCAGCTGGTTTCAGCTGATCGACGTGATGCGTGATATGACGCCGGTTGATAAGCAATGTAAGTGTATTATTCCCATTTACTTTTATTATTTTGTAGGGGCCTTTCCAGAGAGGAGATAAAGCTTTCCGCAATCGTAGGTGATTTTTGAGGTACACGTATTCGCCTACTTTGTATTTAACTCGGCGAGTGCGACTATCGTAATAAGTTTTCGAGGATTCCTTTGATTTTCTTATGAAATCTAAAGCTTTTTCCCTAGAGTATTTGAGTCGACTTTGTAGCATACGTACATAATCAGGGTAAGCGGCACCAGGGGACTCGCCGTATATAGAGTTAGGGATGAATGGTTTGCTACCGAACATCAGCTCGTAGGGTGTAAAGTGTGTCGTGCAGTGAACGGATGTATTATAAGCTAGCATGGCTGTATAAACATATCGCGGCCAGTTCGACTGTTCTTCATTGGTGTAAGATTTTAGGTACTCCTTGAGGGTTGCATGGCTTCTTTCAAGGGCGCCTTGTGTCTGTGGGTGATAGGGTGATGACCACAGATTTTTTATTTTAAGGAATTCACACGTTTTTTTAAAGAGGTCTGAAGTAAAGTTTGTGCCTTGGTCTGTGAGAATTGTTTTGGGAATGCCAAATATTGATATGTAGTGAATTAGGCATTCACTAGTTTCCTCAGCTGTGGTACTACGAATGGGGTATGCGCTAGAGAATTTGGTGAGATCATCTTGAATAGTTAGAATGAATTTTAGTTTGGCTGGACCAGCTTCGGGGAGAGGCCCGACAATATCGAGAGAAATTCGTTGGCCTGGGGCTGTCGATGTACTGGTTATTTGCATAGGGGCGCGGTTAACTTGTCTAAGAGCTTTGTTTTCTTGGCAAGATTTGCACTGTTTCACGTATGTTTCTATGTCGCTTCGCATTCCTTTCCAGTAATACATTTCCTTAATTCTGTTGTACATCCTTACAGAGCCCAGGTGTCCTGCGACTGGGATATCGTGGTTATCGAAGAGGATTCTTTTGATTTCCGTCGGTATCGGGTATGTAATGTTATTATGGTATACCTTGATTTTTATATTTGTGTTATGGAAGAGATAAGATAGCATGTTATAAATCTTGATAAATGAGTGTTTTTCAAACGGGTTCTTGAAATCCGAAATGCTGATTTCGTCGATATTTTCTAAGACTAGAAGTTCATTCCTAGTATTTTTTAGGGTTTGAAATATTTCTGGATGAGACGGTTCGTCAAAATGGTGGACCTTTGTAAACAATAGGTAGTATATTTTGTTATTTATTTCCAGTTTCTGGAATGAAAACAGTTCTTTTTCTGATTCGTGGATATTTGTATAAATTTCGGGGTCACTCAAAGCTTCTTGAATGTAAGGGTTGGATTCGTCCAAGTCCAAAGATGTGGGGACCAAAATGACTTTAGAAGAGCATTTCATGAGACTCTCGTTCCGTTCCTCTATTTCTGTATTAAATATTTTTTCTTTGTTTGATGTTTCTTTCAGAAATGTGGAGTAGTCATCTACAGGTATGCTGGGAGTTGGATTCGCGCTGGTGGATGGCAGTGGATTATCAGCTTGGTCATCAGGTGCAGGTATCGGTTCAGCACTAAACGGGTCAATAATGCTATATTCAATTTCTCTTCCCATGGTATCTGGGATATCAGAGGACAGGTTCACATCGGGTGAGCGAAGGACATTCTCCGCGTGACTTAAAGCATCTGGATTAGGGGATAACACCTCGTCAGGATGAAATGATGGTGGTGAAATCAGTAAGTCCATGAGGTCTTCGTCCAAGGTGCGAACTGGGTTCTCAGTCGAAGAGCTGGTCAAGGAAGGGTCCGTCGGTTGTATTGGATTTACCGGGTATCGTGATAGGGCATCTGCGTTGGTGTTGATTTTTCCCTTCTTGTAGTGAATCTCGTATTCAAACTCTTCTAGTTTGAGCCGCCATCGCACGAGTCGTGATCCAGGGTCTTTGCAACTAAAGAGCCACTGTAATGGCTTGTGGTCGGTGATGATTTTAAAATGATGACCATAGATATAGGGTCTAAAGGTTTTAGTGCCGAAAATTATAGCGAGGCATTCCTTTTCAGTAACGCTGTAATTGCACTCAGCTTTATTAAGGGTGCGAGAAGCATATGCTATAGGGCGGTCCTGCCCTATAGGTCCTTGGGATAGTATCGATGATATTGCGTAGTTTGATGCGTCACAGGTCAATATAAATGGTTGTTTAAAATCAGGATATGCTAAAATTGGGGCAGTTACAAGTTTGTTTTTTAAAGTTTCAAAAGCGAGTTGTTGTTCGTTTTGCCACTTGAAAGTAATATCCTTTTTTAAGAGAGAGGTCAAAGGTTTCGCCAATTTGGCGAAATCAGGGATAAAGCGTCGGTAGTACGAGACTAAACCGAGAAAAGATTTGATCTCTTTAGGTGACTGAGGAATTGGGAATTCAGAAACAGCCTTGGTTTTATCAGGATTTGGCTTTACGCCTTGTTCTCCAATTATGTGTCCTAGGTAAGCGACTTCTTTACGAAGGAATTCGCACTTTTCTGGTTGTAACTTCAAATTAAAGTTACGGAGTCGGTCAAAGACTGCTTTTAGGTTATCAATATGCGTGGTCAGATCAAAAGAATAAATAACTATGTCATCTAAGTAAACAAAGCACCTCGTGCCTTGTAATCCGGACAGGCATGTGTTCATTAATTTTTGGAAGGTAGAGGGGGCGTTTTTAAGCCCGAAAGGCATTCGATTGAACTGGAAATGACCTTGGGGTACTGAAAATGCAGTTTTGGGCGCGTCCTCAGGAGAAATCAATAATTGATGGAAGCCGGAAGTCAAATCTAGTGTCGTAAAATATTTTGAGTTACCTAATTGATCGAGAATTTCAGAAATTTGTGGAATTGGGTAAATCTCTCCAATAGTTATATCGTTTAATTTTCTATAGTCTATTACTATTCGCCATTTTCGTTGGCCTTGTGAGTCTAATTTTTTTGGAACTACCCAGATTGGTGAACTCCAGGGAGATGATGATTCTTCTATGATATCTTGGTCTAACATTTTATTTATTTGGGACTCTACTTCATTCTTGTGGCACTCTGGAAAGCGATAGGATTTAGTATGAATCGGTATGTCTGATGTAGTTTTGATCTGATGCTTCAGAGTGGTGGTGAAAGAGAGTCGGTCGTTTGGTAAATGGAAAATGTCGGAGTACTTAGAACAAATGTCAGTAAGTGCGTCGGACTCTTCTTGGTTAAGATGTGAGACTCGTAATAAATTTAATACTTCCGCTGTTCGCGTAGAACTATCTAGCTGAGTGTGGGGTGCTGGTAGAGCGCGAGGGCTCAGTGGTTCTAGTCGAAGATTTAGGTTAGAATTAATTCTTATTGGGCTTTCTGTCGTGTTAGCTATTGTAACGTTGACTCTTTTGTTTTCCTTCACTTTAACAATACAATTGGCAATCAATAAGGTGTCTGATAGGTGTTGATCTAAGATCATGCCTTCTTTCAAATTAGGATTTTGTACAGTGCATTCAATGACGGTTTCAGTGCGTGGAGGAATGATGAAAAATGGGTCAAAAAAGTGGATTTTTACTTTTAGGTTTCCTACCTTTAGTATATCTTCGTTATAATCAATATTACAGCCAAATTTTGTAAGGAAATCAGTACCAATTATCCCGTCATAGGGGAGATCTATGCTCTTAACCATATGGAATTTGTGGTTGACGCTTTTTGTGTTAGTTAGTTGTAGTTTAAGTTGAAAGTGGCCTAGTGTAGGTGTCGGTTCATTGCCAGGGTCTATACCCTTTAGGTTGATTGGTTCATTTGTTAAGGCGGGTCTACGTTGAACGCATGATTGCTTAATTAAACATATCGCTGAGCCTGAGTCTACTAGAAGTGTGAGTGGTATATCGGATATTTGGGCATTGAGCAGGACGTGAGGCAACAGCCGTTTGGTTGTGTCTATGTTGATTTCGAAAACTTCTTGATTAGAAGGCTGTGGCCTTGGAGTTATCAATTGGACGCTTGCTTGGGGCTGAATACCCGTGTGGTCCTTTGATTTAGAAGGTCGAGTGCTTACTTGGGGCTGGCTACCCGTGTGACTCATGGGTTTAGAAGATTGGACACTTGCTTGGGGCTGGTTACCCGTGTGGTCCTTTGATTTAGAAGGTCGAGCGCTTACTTGGGGCTGGCTACCCGTGTGACTCATGGGTTTAGAAGATTGGACACTTGCTTGGGGCTGGTTACCCGTGTGGTCCTTGGACGTTTTGTTATACTTAGGAATAGGAGTGTCGACTTTTGGGTGTCGTCTCGGGCGACACTGTGGCGAGACCTTCATTCGTTTAAATCATCAGTATCGTTGGGGGGAAGATCTACTTCATCGTGGTCAACGACATCTTCACCTTGATCGGCGATGAAGTTGACGCGAGGTGGTCTATAAGGAGTCTGAGGACCTTGGTTAGAACCTGAGTTTTGAGGAACCTTGTACCGGTTGTTGTTAAATTCCCTCTTTCGGCACACTGAGATGTCATGTCCCGGTGTTTTGCAGTAACGACAGAAGGGTGAGGACCCGGAAGCTTGTTGAGGCTGGTAAGAGTTATTCATGGTTGACCTCTGTGGTGTTTTATTGTATGTATACTGGTTGAGTCTTTGAGGGTTAATAATGCTAGAGTTCTGTGGTTTAGGTTTAAAATTATTGTTATCTGTTCGTTTATATAAGCTCTGTTGTATACGTTCTTCTGATATCGCAAGGTTAATAGCTTCGTTCAAGTTCTTAGGTGACCTGCACCGGACGATGTTTGATATGCGTGGTTGCAAGCCCATCAGGAAATGATGGAGGGCAAGGTCCTCCATCGCGGCAACTCGGCCGGCTATTTCTTTCACTTTGGTTTCCGAGAGTGAGATTTCGGTTAGTAATTTTGATAAATGTGTTTCAATTCGCAGAGAAAACTGTCCTACGTTTTCTTGTAGGCTTTGTTTACTTTCTTGAAGATCGGTGAGTAAATGAGCGTAATGTTTTCTTTCACTAAATTGTGTTTTAAGGAATTCTTTAAGTTGGTCCCATGTAGAGAAATTTTTGATTGAACAGGCAATTTCCGCTTTACCTTGAAGTTGACAAAGGATGTACTTAAACAAAATAGGTTTTTGACTGTCGTTGGCAAGTTCGTAAGCATTGTTGCAGTTAACTAAGAATGAATTTAGCTTTTCTCTCTCTCCGTCATACGGTTTTATAAATTTTAGCAAGGTATTCATCTCCATCTCTAATTTACTAACAACGGGGCTACTTTTAGCGCTTCGGGTTTGGGCCCCAGTAGACGCAGAATGACTTGCCTGTTCGGCTGCGGGTATATTCAAGGTGAGTCTACCTCTAGCTTCTTCGGTTGCCATAACGTGGTAACTTAGTGTAATACAAACTGATAAGGTATAGAAGCGATATGGATAATATTTTTAAAGTAAGATATTTTTTTACTTAAGCTACAATATAAAAGGTTGAGAGCTTTAAAATTAATATTAAAACGTTGGCGATCTCTGGATTTAGCAATAGTTTAAAACAATGACCAAGGACTCACTGTTGCAATGCGTGGGCGCTGGAGATAAGCACGGCGAGCATGGCTAGGTACATTCCTTCCGATAAGACGCGACGTCTGCGCGTCGGGATGAGACGAGATAGGGTTGGCGAACTTCGGATGAAGTTATATTCCTGGTCTTCGTTGTATATACTGGTTTCGCTGATGGTGAGTGTCTGCGGTTCAGGATGCAGTCCAGGGCGAATGATTCCGCCACCAGGGAATCGAGGTCTCCGCAGCGGGTTTAAATTTGCACTTAATTCACTGAAGGATCCGGAGCGAGTCTGCAGAGCGGTTTCACTTTTTGGGCACTGGGGATTTCCGGATCCCACCGCTGCCACCAAATGTTATGCGGAGACTTGAGGATATGTTTTAAAAAAAAAACGTATTTCCCTAAGAAAGATATTTTTAATGGAAAACACTTGGGAAATACAAAAAGACAAAAAAGTAAGAAAGTCCTTAGGCAACCGCTCAGGTTGGTGTCTCAAAACAGACTGACTATCTCCCTTTCTATTCATGACACTTGAGCTGTATAGAAGTGCAACGCAGCCCTAATGCCTTCATAGTGCGGGCATAACAGTACGCGGACGAAGTCGCGGGCGACCTCTAGTTGCAAATAAATCATTCAGATTCCAATAAATATTTTCACCATTAAGAAGTAGTCGTAAGACTCTACTGCGGAGTCCGCCTGGGGAAGTACCTACCACACCTTTGCCAGTTATTCAACCGCCAAGCAGTAGTGTGTAAGCATTACTGTGTTCCGGTTTGAAGGGCAATGTTACCAGAGAAATTACTGGGTATGAAGAGATTTAGAATTTGCTATGAACACGAATATGGTACGAGGTACGTAGTACATTTATATCGATGGGCACGACAGAATATCATCAAACTGACCAGGATGAGTGACAGGCTTGGTCCATTATCAACCACCATCACAATACCGACAGATCAACCTCGCCGAATTCATCATGAATATGTGGTTAACATTAGGTTAAGAAATAGTCGAATCTAATCGAATCTCGATCTATCCTGATTCAATAGGCTAGATGACTGCTTTTTTTATTGTCCTATTAAAATGTGGCCCATAAATATAGCTGAATAATGAAAAGAAAATTAAATTCTGATGAAAAATAAGCAACTTATACGTTCTTTTAAACTTTAAACGCTCATATATCAGAACATTATTACCCGTTTTAAATATTTTTTTCAATAAACATACTATATTTACTTAAATTCTTCATCAAAGCTATTGGTTTCAACGATATAAACATCAGTCATCTACCCTAATCTTAAATCTTTTTTTGCACACCCAGTGTAATTTCAAGACCAAACCCTGTTAATAACCTTGTTATTCCTAAATCAAAATCCAAGTTTTCATTAGAATTCATTAGAATTCATTTTAATTGCCAAAAAATTCAACGCAACGACTTCAAGAACTTGAAGATGGCAAATGCAACGATCATATGGAGTCAAAATGTACAAACGAAGAAAACGAAAAATCGAAAGACAAGGAAGATTGGTAAAACTGGGATAAGGCTTATCTTCTGTATTGGACCGAACAAGCTGCTTTGACGACGATAGTGATTATAAAACGAAATGAATACTGAGGCTTTCGTCCAGCAGTGAACGTTTTATGGCTGACGACGATGTGTGACTTTTAATCTATATTTTTTTTAAGACATTAATTTTATTACTTTGTTTCTTTTTTTATGTAATGGATTATTGTTATTGTATGTACTGCTGGCTTGTCACACGCCTTGGCGTAGCTGTAAGTGTGACAAGCTATTGATAATAAAAAATATAGTTTTGAATTTAAATGTCATATTAACAGCAATATCATTATGGATGTAATCTTTACCATTAATGTAACGGTTGTTTCATAACGACTAATGTAAATGTTCTATTACCTTGATAATAACAGCGAGTGCGGCGAATGTAGCAGATTTATACCGAGATGTTGCCACGACAGCCATTAAGTTCAGCTTCTCGCTAAGCGCCGGTAAAATTTGGCTTCCTGCCGGTCGTTTGCATGCGGGGTTATGATATCTGGGAGAGAGCGGGGGGTTTGGCAGCGTGTAGAGTTTAACATAAGTCACAAACATGAAAAGAGTGGCACAGATGTAATATCTTAATGGGGGCCATAATCTTAATAATAGTCAAGATTATAATGATTATGGCCGTATTTGCCATAAACTCCACGGTTGGCTGGTGGCTTGGAGATTGCATGATCACTGAATGCTCACTACGATTAATCACTGCTGCCCGTCCTTCGGTGATTCCAGGACTAGGGGAGCATCTTGTTAGTTTTTTTAAATTTATTTTTTATTCAATCGGGTGACGAAACGAGCAAGATGCCTGGTGGTAAGCGTCACGTCTGCCATTAACAGTAGCAGTGCCAGAATTGTGACCTTGCGAACACAATCCTGCGCTGCATTGCACTGCGCTCGTCACCCTGCGATATTAGATGTTAAATCTCTTCATATCCAGTAATTTATCTGGTAACATTGCCCTTCAAACCGGAACACAGTAATGCTTGCACGTGGCGGTTAAATAACTAGCAAAGGTGTGGTACTTCCCCAGGCGAACTCTGCAGTAGAGTCACTACAGAATTGTTGTAATAAAAAAGTATAAGGAAGATTTTCTCGTAATAAAGTTTATTCACGCAATAAATCGCTATATCTCTAACCACACCCTCTAACATCTCAATAACACGTTAACCTTGCGCGACGGCCATGTCCGTCCAATCATGTGCATCCATGGAAATTTATACGAGTTGGAATATGCACAATATACACGTAGCTGTGAAATGCAGAACTGTAGTATGCAAATGTCGAAATAAGCATTCTAAGCTAACTTAACGCTTTTATTCTCTAGCCATTCGTAAGTCCAGGACAGTGTGAATGGGGGGATAGAAATTCTATTCAAACAGACAGACATATTAAATACTTAATTGGAAGAAGATTTGAGTCTAATTTTATCAAAGAGGTTTTTTTATATAGCGAACCATTCAATACACTACTTAGTACCTATAGTTATATTTATTTTACTCAAAAATGCTTGTTGTGTGCTCATTATTTTGACAATCTTCTTTGAGCAAGGTCAACCTGTCCGCGCTACTCGAATAGGCGCCAGCAAAATTACACTGTAATATTTTTCCTTGGACTAGATTATCGACAACGCCCTCATCAAGAGCAGATGTATACATATAAGCAACGTTTAACAAGAAAACTTGATTTTGCAACGTCCGCACCGCCACTGGCACCTTATGCGTTTATTTTGCCTGTGGAACCTAATTTTCGTGATAATTATTTTAAATACTTACATTTATATTGTAAAAATGAACTCTTCAAACGACGAATCCTCCGCGCCACTGTCTTACTTGCGGATTTTTTTTAAAGATACTCCAATACACAGCTTATCATAACTTGTAGCTGGAAATACCTATGCCTCTGAGAGGCTTGCCTCACAGCCCGATATTCGAAATTTCACTTCCAATCACTTCTAGCTATGAGTAATCACCACTATACGTCTGCGTAGGGTGTCCTACGCTACGTTTCCTGATACCTAGTCTCCACTCTAGAACACGTATATACTCCAGGGGTTATCAGTTCTGTGACAGATATTTTGGACAGATATGACCAGAGCACACTGCCACTTCAGCTAACTAATATGCCGAGCTATGTGAGTGGCTAACTAGCTACGTTTCTCTGGCGAATAGCCGGACATTGGTTTCGCTCGCATAGCTCGCTGAATGACTTGAAACTTCATAGACACAAAATGACTGAATTATAATAAACCGTTATAAAACTGAACAGAATTTGTACCAATAGGCAATAGAAGTTCATAGTAATATTTTTAATGTTAAGATATCTTGTATTAAAGACTTTAAAATAAAACATATTAATTTATTTTACATCAAATCTGCGTGGACGTTATTGGAGAAAGTTACTTCTGATTTTACCTACATTGAAATCAAACCTCTTTGACAATTAATTTAAATAATAATTTTTTTCCTTAGATTTATTATAATACAGTACATAATAAATCCATGATTTATACAAAATATTCTGTCAACATGCCGAAAATAAATTAAATCTGTAATAGAATATAAATTAAGTTTAACGCTCACAGCCCACTCGAAGGTAATTGTGGCGTAGCGTCCAATCAACGCCCTCATTTAAATTTTAAATACGTTAGGGTAGTTATAGAAATCAAATTATCACAGGTCGCCCTAGTCACATCCTAGTCGAATAAGTAGGTACAACATTTTCTTTACAAGTATGAAATTATTTTAGTGGGTTTGATCTATTGAACGACAAACCCCTTTAGATTTTGCCACTAGCATCTTCAACAAAGACTCGTCAACGTCAGCCGTCAGCCCAGGGCCACCAAAACTGGGAAAGACGAGGGGCAATTGTTTGCCTATCATTGTGATTCCATAAGCTGGCAAACAACAATAGCAATTATAGATTTCGGATTAATGATTTTTTAATTACAACTAGCTGATACCTGCTACTTCGTACGCTTAGAGCTCGGGCTTCGGCCGCGTTACTATGTCACGCTACAGGTACACAAAATTTCAGCCAAATCGGTCCAGCCGTTTACTCACCCTTGAACCTTCCCTGAGCTTTCACAAATATTTTAAGGTCAAAATTAGCTAAATCGGTCCAGCCATTCTTGAGTTTTAGCGAGACAAACAACATCAATTGATTTTTATATATAAAAGAAGATAGAGACCAACTGCGACATACCTAAGTGGTAACATTATTTGAGTACAAAAATAATGACACTAGTCGCCGCATTCATAAATATTAAGTAATTTTAGTTATGGAGAATTCCTAATAAAAAAATATAAAATGTAACGAATCAATTTCATGCACTTGATTTAACTGCAACAATTATGTTGTGACAATTGATTTTAAATAGTTGAAGTGAGTTTACATCTCTTGTAGGTGAAGGTAGTGAAGTCGCATTTCTTCTATGGTCAGTATTGTCTTGCCGTAATTGATTCTATGCTTGGGTATAACAAGGCCTTGCCTCACAAAGCTCGCCAAGTTCGCTGCAAGACAACATTTTTTTATATATTTTTTTTAATGGTTTTAAAATAGTGTGTTCCAAACGTTGAAGAGAGAAATGAAACCTAGGAAGCAGGGCTTTCACTTCTGTCAATTCTGTGGCTATCGAATAACACTGATACTCATTTGGAAGGTACTCGTTGGGAACTCACCTCCATTACGCTAAAAGTATTTTTTTTTCTACAATAAACTTTTTGATATTTTGTCTTGTATCAAAATAGAGACCAAAATCGCGATTTGTTTGAATTTGATAATTCTTACGCAGTATTAATTTGTTTAAAAATAAAGGAACTCAGATTAGAGAAAATTAGATATGTATAGAAATAGATATGTAGATATGTGTTTACTGCAGTAATTTTTTTTGTTCTAAAAAAAAGATGGTAGTCGTCGCTCAAAATATGGCGATATGCAATACGAAAGCTTTTTTTACTGATTATGCAAAAAAAAAAGAAACTCAAATAAATATAAAGTTTTGTTCGCGATTTTTTTTCCAAGTTGCCTGATAGATTATGTACAATATTATCACATACGTCTTTTTTGTAAACTTTGAACAATGAACTGTATTTTTTCCAAGTTTGTATAATTAATGGATATTGCCTAACTGTGCGACGAAAACAGGACGTTTTACGGATTTTTGGCTTAGAGCCGCGTCTGTCCCATTGACTAGCACACTAGCTTAACCAGTGTAGCCAAGTGTGCATTTATATTGTTCTCTCACAATATGAATCGGAAATCGAATTCATTTCAGCATATTGACAATATTTTTCGCTTAAACACCATAACCTTTACAAGTGGGTATAAAGACCTTTATTTCGCCGAAACCCAATTTTGCCAATTTCCCTATCTGTCAACCTTTGTGGTAAGTAGTTTAGGAAATGTCAAACCCTTCCTTTGGAATATTATGTAAGTATAGATCTAAATTGGTAAGGAAGTTACGGAAAATAGTTTCAAGATGGTTAATAAATTTATTTTGATTTGATTTTGATTTGATTTATACAATCGTCGGTACAGAACATATTTTTGGGGTTTGTAGGTAGACCTGGTTTTTATTATTGTGCGACTATAATACAAGGAAAAGAAAATGTAATAAAAAATACACAATCACGTGTTGTTATTTTCCTTTATCTATCTATCTATCTATCTATATCTATAAAAGTCTCTGTCCTGACTGACTGAATGATTGGTGACTGACTGACTGACTGACTGACTGACTGACTGGCTAACTGACAGACAACGCACAGCCCAAACCGCTGGTCGTACAGACTTGAAATTTGGAGGGTGTATTTGTCTCGATGCGTAGGGGTGTACTAAGAAAGGATTTTTTGAAATTCAACCCCGAAGGGGGGGGGGGGTGCCGTTGGTTTAGTTTGTATGAAAGTCACGAAAATTAGAATAATTCATTTAAAATAAAAAAATGCTGTTTGTATGCTGTATGGAAAGTTCTTTGTTTTTGAAGTTATAGTGATGAAAATTGATATTTGGGTAGTTCATTCAAAGGGGAGAAGTTGGGGGGGAGTTGGTAGAGTCGGAAGATTCGGTCGAGTCGGTCGAGTCAGTCCAGTCTGTCGTGTCGGTAGAGCCGAATTTCTTCCGTACGACCAGCGGTTTGGGCTGTGCGTTGTCTGTCAGTCAGTCAATCAGTCAGTCAGTTAGTCAGTCAATCAGTCAGGACAGAGCCTTTTATATATATAGATATATTATTATGATGATATAATGGGCCACACTACTGATACAAAGGATTTAAAAGTTTTTTGTAAGCATCAGTTTTAGGATGCCTGTTGCAATTTGTTGTACAACGTTTTATCAACAATGTAACAATGTATGCTATTCTAATATTTCGTAATAAAATGTGACTAACAAATGGAATACAGCTTTATGATTGTAGCACTATCAGGAATTAGCTCCATACGTCATCGTCAACATAAACATCTCTGTTGAATCGTTTATAAAAAAATTCAAAAACATGCAACGCAGTTGATTTATTGCTCTTGCGTTATGAACTGTATTCGAAACATTTGCCGTAGAGTTTTTCAAATCTAAGCCTATTTTTGTGAACCTGTACAAATAATTTAACGGGGTCAATTAGGTAAGTTAAAAATAACGTTATACAATATGATACAGTACATAATAGCACTTTATTGACACCATGGAAGGGACATTACAAAAGTACACGACATAATTATTATAATTATGGGTTATACAAGAATAGAAATGTTATTATATTTTTTTTTTTTCATCGTTTCAAAAAAAAAAATATAATACCAATATGTAAAATACCGATACGTAAATCCTGGGTATGTCCTAAAACTGCACCCAGAACCACCAGAGGACGAGCAGCAGCTTCCTCTTGGTTAACGGTGGTGAGCAGTCTGCGATCCCGAAGCCGCCTGCCAAGCGTGGGGATTATGGCAATCCTATTAAGGGGGAGGATTTCGTCCAGCAGCTTCTGGCTGACGAGTAAATCTGACACGCACTGTTTTTTGACGTAAAAATGTTCGCGTTTGTTTCAAATTCACCCGTATGGTTAGGCGATGGTAACTGTGGTTGAAAAATTTAAGATAATGAACTAAAGTCAATTTACCTTGTTCCAGATGTTCAGGCTACGATGACACCCTGACGCGAGTTCAAGCCCTCACAGACCATGCATCGAGAGGTGACCTGACCCCCTCCAGATGGGATGATTGACATGTCGAACTTCACCTACCTAGATTCAGTATTGCAAGACTTGAAATGCCGACTGACCTCTGGCATTGGATGCCAAGACAACACCACATTCGGTCTCAACTGCTCTGACGACCAGTCAACAGACTTCAACTGCGAATTGAACTTAGACCTCCAAAATGAATCCTCCTATTTTTGTCATACGTGCAATTTCAGCATGGACTTTAGCAGCAACAGTTCTATATGTGGCTCTAGATTCAAGCTAAACATGGTACCTTTGATTTTCGAAAGTGCTGTAAAGAACTTATGGCTGAAATTGCCGTTCACGTCTTTCTGTGAATGGGACACGTTGTTCTGCTATAGTGATTTAAATCGGACGTTGTACATTGACTTTTCTGATAACACGTCTGCGAATGATGTGGTAGATACTTTTCGATGTAGTTGGGAGTTTAATAATGGGTCGGGTAATGTGATGAGCAATAATGTGAAATACGACTGGAGTTTTCTATTTGTGATATTATTTATAATAGCGGGTGGTGTGGGGAATATTCTGGTGTGTTTGGCCGTGTGCTTGGACAAGAGGCTGCAGAACGTTACCAACTACTTTCTGCTGTCGCTGGCGATAGCTGATCTGTTGGTCAGCCTGTTTGTGATGCCTATGGGGGCGATACCTGGATTTTTGGGTAAGTTCAATTTGTTACAATCATAATATATTAACTTAACGGCGGCTCTCAAGTGCTTTTTCTGCACTTAGAACGTGTGGTGGAACCAAAAACGTATACAACGCACATTTAAAATTGTGGTAATTGCTTTTAAACACTGCCTCGCTCATAGCTTCACAGACGGTATTAAGTTTGAATTGAGCTATACCTTAATAAGTATTAGTAATGTTTTAGCTTATTGTAGCATGACTGCGAGGTTAAGGGAACAGAAGTGGTTCCACTTGTAAAGTGTTCAGGCGGTTGTTTTTTTACCATCAGGCAGACAGGAAAGGAGTATATATTCCTCTTTATTGGATTCCTTACAAAAAAGGTGTTTCACAACTAAAAGTCGGGCTTCAAATTCGGTGGGTATACAGAATTGAAAGTATTTACCAAAAGAACTAATGAATTTTCGCATTTGGAGCATTTATCTTGTAGATTAATGCCATTAATCAAATTTGAATCAAAGAAAAGTTATTATGAAGACTCCCTATAGCTTCGTTCCAATTGTCTATATCTAGAGCTACAACGGGCCAGTGCTTCCTTGTCGAGGTCGTTGTGTCTGTAGAAACTCATGGAATGTCGTTTGTACTTTGTGATCTGGGCTTCCACTATCAGTAGTATAGCATGCGACAGAAAAATAAGCTTGTCCAGCCCAGTCTTTCTTAAAACTAGGCTTTAAACTAACACCAGTTATTTACTTGGAACTTAGTGGCTTTTGGATAACACCACTAGAAAGCAGTAGGTATAGCGATTCTTATAAATTAAAAGATGCTGCATTCTGTAGATGCTGTGGTCCGTAGCCCCCTAAGATTCAAGTCTAGAAAAAACTTACAAGAAACTAGCAGCGACACGTGGATTCACCTGTTATGTTACGAAAACCGTAGGTATATCTTTCCGGGATAAAAATTAGGCTGAGTATTAATCCAAAATATTAACTATTTCTTCCAATTCGTTTTTTTATCCATTTGAATCCAAGTAAAAACCCCACCCCCAGCCCCCAGCCTTTGTGTCTATCTGTAGTGTATTGTTTTTAATGTCCTTTCTATGGCATCAATAAAGTGTTATTGTATTGTATTGTACAAAACAAAACACACACTCACTCAACTTCCGCACTAATAATTTAATAGAATATTGTGATAACATAATAGAGTCACCAATGTTGCCAACTGTACCAGGACAATTCGATGTTGGATATTGAATGTTACGCCTTATTCCCCACGCGTCCTGGCTCCGTTCTTTGCTTGTTACACGAGAGGAATTCTTATAACGGTTGTATCGGGAATATTTTATCATATTAGGACATGTGTTATATGCCATGTAAAGATATGGAAAAAGTTTTGTATGTCAATGTAAATTAATACCTTGAACACGACCAAATAGAGAGATACAGTTTGGGTTTCATATAGATATGGTTGCAAATACTAGTGTAGTATTATACAGGGTTACGCGTAACGATATTGCTAAGCCGAAAGATGCTTATTGTACTCATCATTATCAACTACTTTTACAATTGAACCAACACTGAAATCTCGAAAAAAAAAAAAAAAATACTAAGCTTAGCCTATTACAGGTTATTAGTAACTTATTAATATAATGTAATGTACAAGTACTTACTTACTAAATAACACATATTATGTATTTAATAAACTTTGTTTTACCAATACTAAACAAGTATTCCTACTTACCCTACTTTTGTATGCAACCGAGTGAAAATACCATAAGTCGCTCCTAACCTACTCAAAATAGTTCAGTGCTACCCGATTTTGAACTTACCATAACTCGACGGCCACCTCGGCTTGGACTTGGGTATTCCTAAAACAGCATCTAGAACCACCGGAGGACGATTTTTGATTTTACGAAGATCTTTATTAGTCAATGATGAATACAACTTGCTTACAAACTAGACACACCCTAGAAATTTGCATACAACAATAACAAAATATTGTCTTTTACAGGCTAACAAAACGCCTCTGTAAGTCTTTTAAAAACAAAGTTTAAGATATAAAATCATTAATCCCTGAAACTTAATTAGTACCTATTATTTGACCATGAGTTATACCTACGCGTAACGAGCCTATTGCACCAGGCTAATTTTTTAAGCATATTTTTAACCGGAGGACGGGACGGGCAGCAGTGTCCTCTCAGTTAACGGTGATGAGCATTCTGTGATCCCCAAGGCGCCTGCCAAGCGTAAGGATTGTTGCAATCCCACCTATTAAGGGGGAGACCTTCGCCCAGCAGTGGACGTCTTCTGGATTATGATGACAATTCTACACTTCAATGCACTGCGCTGGTGATCATGTGTCTCTGACAAGCTGACAACCTTGCTCTTATAGCTACAAATCAAAGCCTAACGTTCTGAAGCACTGACAGGTACTGACTGCTAGGTAAGCTTTAATAATATTAAATCGAAACATGGCTAGATATTATCTATTCATTCATGTTTCGATATTCTCTCATTGCTAGGTTTTTAAGTTATTGATGTAATTTCTAGGATATATTTAACACTAGAAATGTACAATTGTTTACTTTTATTTTATAAACTAGAGGTCACCCGCGACTTCGTCCGCGTACGGAAGAAATTTGGCCCGCTCCCAAAATTCACCACGTTTTTTACCCCCGATACACGTGCTCATTATTTGTACTTGAATACAAAATTTAGAAATTAACAACTCAAATTCAAAATTTCATTCCGTTGTTTCTCTTAAGGCTAAAATAAAAAAAACAACGATAAAAGTTGCGTTAGTTTCCAACCTTAACCCTAAATATTAAATATTGTGATTTTTACTTTGAAAATGAAGAACTTTCCATACACGACTGCATCCCTTTTTTCACCCCTTCGGGAGTGGAATTTTCAAAAACGCTGAGTCACTTATAAACTAATTTAAAACAGTCATTCTAAACACAAAATTTGCAGATCCTAACTTTCATATAAAATATCATCCCCTATTTTACCCTCTTAGGGGTGAAATTTCCAAAAATCCTTTCTTAGTGGATACCTACACTTCACAAAGAACACATACTCCAAATTTCATGTCTCTAAGACCAGCGGTTTAGGCTGTGCGTTGATAGCTCAGTCAGGACTTTGAATTTTATATATACAGATAAAGATAGTTTTAACAACTAGCTAACTCATTGCTAGGTAGGTTTTATTTCTATCCAACATTCGATACCCGTATCAGTGATTTTAACAACTCAATAAACTATAGCTTGAGCAATTGTTCAACTTCTATTACGACTGGTAAAAAGAACCAATTATTTTATTTATTCAAACAGCAAAACTTTCGCTTATTTTTACCCAATTATCGAAAATTCAATGAGTTAGCAAAGTCGCTGAACAGTCATACGGCGAAATGTGCTAAAGGTTACGCACTTTTAGAATACAATTTGGCTCAGTTTAGTATTATGAAAAATTGGGTAAACCTCATTTCGTCATGTACACTCGCTTTGTTAAATTTCGTTTCTCGCAGAGATGTGAGGATATATTTCGCGTTCAAATTAAGAATGAGCTGCGCCATCTAAGGCGGCTTGCTACAAATTTTCAATTTTTTCACATTTTCAATGTAAAGGTACCATTTTATTAATCAAATTCTGTAATGAAAATTGTAAGTGATTATGGAGATAGATCATTTGATAAAGTAGGGCTGATGAGTCTAAAAAGGAGTCATCGTCGTCGTCAGCCATAACACGTCCACTGCTGGACGAAGGCCTCCCAATAGAGGGGTGTTGCCATAATCCCCACGCTTGGCAGGCGGCTTGGGGATCGCAGAATGCTCACCACCGTTAACCAAAAGGACGCTGCTGCCCGTCCTCCGGTGGGTCTGGTTGCAGTTTAAGGACATACCCAGGTAAAAAGGAGTACTTTCTTAAAAAACTGGTTTATGCAACGACGTATGCGGCTCTGAGCGTGAACTGCTTCATATAAAATGTTCGTAAAGTTTTAAATCCTTGCCTCGTCCGCACCTCGTACGAGACACGTCTCGCACCTTACACGGTCTAGCATAAATCATCCTTTATTGTATAGAAATTGTACCAACAAACCTTATCGTGTAAGTTTAAAGCTTCAGCCTCACAATCGTGTAAAAATTGTCCTACTGAAGTTAAGGTACTTGAGCAAGGTATTTAGATTTAAAGATATTTATTCTCATATAAGACATTACATCACCTCCATGAGAACACTGCTATAATATTTTTATGTAGTTAATTGTCGCAAGATGCAGCTAATATACATTTATAACATTATAATAGGTATACAATGCAAATCAAATTAATAAACTAATGTAGTTACAATTAAAACAAATTGACAAATAACACAAATCCATCTGATCTGAGCTTAACTTGCTTTTTTTTTTATTAAACTAGTTTGTCTTTGATAATAACTTCGGCAAGTTTCTTTTTGAATGTATTGAACGAGTAAATTGTTATATTTCCGAGGGTATTTTGTTGTAAAGGCTATGTTTCATATCGCTATTGATTTTTCGGGTGTTGCAAATTCCATCAGGCTGATTGATTAGCATGGAAATGATTTAGGCATTCAACCTTGCAAACTTGCGATAAAACGATATTTATGACCGTTTCTCGGATGACACGTCTCTCATCAATATGGGTACTTGTGCATATTATTTCAAAGACATTTTTGCACATGGACTTATATTTATGTAGCATTTAAGGTTCCGTAGCTAAAGATTATTGGGTATTACCTGCTGAAATTATGCTGTTTATCTGTTTGTATGCCTCTCCGACCTTTGATGGACTGATCTTATGAACCACTATCAGCGCTCGGCGGTAGCCTTTTTTTTTCTTTTGTCTTATGAGAACTGTATTTTTTTCGGGTTGAAAATTAATCTATATATTAATCTATTCCATAATGCATAATAATATGTAAACCATGTGGTCGATTCTGGCGGTTTTAGTTGACAGTTCTAAACTAACTAAAGTATTGCTGTCCTTAGCTAACATGCCTAGTAAAAAAGTGACAGCAATACTTTAGTTAGTTTAGAACTGTCAAATAAAACCGCCAGAACCGACCACAATATGCATGTAAATATGTTAATCTACGCTTTAAACTGTGTTTAAAATTTCATCAAGATCTGTTAAGCCGTTTTTGCGTGATTGTGTAACAAACACCCAAACATACAAACTTTCACATTACATAAGTGAAAAGTAATATTTCTAATTTTATGATAAGTATATTAGTCAGATTATTGTTGGTAAGTTGTTATGTTCATAGAATATGCATTACCAACAAAGGCGGATTTTCTATATAATAAAAAAAAAATGCTATGATAAAAAAAACATTACGATGCAAGTGACATTATTATACAAGTATGCTATGTTGTATTACATTCATGGCGATATTATGCGGGTGAGACACAGGCGAGTGCGATAAGGGAGCCAAAAGTAATTACCAATTCGTTCCATACGACGTTTTTCATCAAACTTGCGCAAAGATTAAGTAGGAAGAGCTGAATAAGTACTCCAAGCACTTGCGAGGAAAAAACAAACTTGTATTGCTATTAACTTTTTCATAATAATCAACAACACAGCGAAAAGTCAATAAATATTTGCAGAAAATGGCGCAGAAGCCAGCGTTGCCCGCGCAAGTGACATTTTCTTTAGCCGCATAAAAACTCTTTGTTGTCAGGTATTACAAAACAAAAACTACATACATATAATACATATATATAACTACATACGCACACTACTACATACTACATACATACATATAACTTGCAGTGAGGTACAAACAACTTAACCCGGTTATACGTATTAAAACACTAGTGCTGTAATGTAAAGTAAAAGCACACGTGTGTAATATCTTGAATTATGATCCTAAAACCGATGTACAAAGATCCACTTTACGAGCAAGTGTTACGTAAACTTAGATATAGGCTGCGCCGCAATGCGCTACATTGCAAATTTAATTACCTCCTGCATCGCTTTCACAAATTTTACCTAAGTATGTCTGTATGTACCATAACCATTGAGCTAATAACAATAGAGTCACAAACGTGCAAAAAAATATGTGTACGATAAGACACAAGCACTCAAGCATACATTGAACACTACACAAGCGACATAACGTCTAAATTCTAACAATTGTGAACAATACAATGCACGTAAAGGTATTTACAACTGCACTCGGTCGTTTTTTGACTGTTTTCACTTAGAGATTGTGACTTTTTAGATATTAGCTCAATGACCTTATCACACTAAAGGCAGGCATCCACCACTTTGTTTCCTTTAACAATGCAATGCTGCGATCCACAGCGTCCCGGCCGTATAATAGATAATATTGATCTTGTATGTTGACGCGGTTGTTCTGTTTCCAGGGTACTGGCCGCTCGGCGTGGTATGGTGCAACATATACGTGACGTGCGACGTCCTCGCCTGCTCCGCTAGCATCATGCACATGTGCTTCATTAGCATTGGAAGGTATTGCAACACCCTTTAACTTCCCAGTTGACCCATGCCAGGGTAGGTGAAATAAAATCAAATGACTCTAATAGGCTAGATGACTGGTTTTTATATTGTCCTATTAAAATGTGGCCCATAAATATATCTGATTAATGAAAAGAAAATGAAAATCTGATCAAAAATAAGCAACTTATAAGTATTTTAATATCATGCTAGACAGAGAGAAGAAACAGCAAATCGTGACGTCACGTCTCTGTACGCTATATAAATTCTATTCTGACAAGTAAGGCGGACGTCATTTTTTGTTTTGTGGGAAAGGGACAGAGTTGTCTCTAACAAAAACTTTAAACGCCCATATATCAGAACATTATTATCGATTTAAATTGTTTTTTCAATAAACGTACTATTTTTACTTAAATTCTTCATCAAAGCTATTGGTTTGAACGATATAAACATCAGTCATCTACCCTATTGGGCCATTTTGATGATATAAGAAAACAAGCAGGGATATAATTAAGTTATAAGTGCCTACCTATCTATAATAGTCTTGGTTTTTATTGCCACCCTGGTGTTAATCGAAAATGCAATCTTAGATGGACCACACTTGCCTAAAAGAAATAGATTCACTTGCCAATTGAAGACACCCAGATTCATCATCAGCCCGGAGACGTCCACTGCTGAACGAAGGCCTCCCCCTTAGACCGTCACACTGTACGACAACCTGCCATTTGCATCCACCGGTTGCCCGCGACTTTTACAATGTCGTCGGTCCACCTAGTGGGAGGCCTTCCTACGCTGCGTCTTCCGGTTCGCGGTCGCCACTCAAGAACCTTTCTTCCCCATAGGTTATCAGTTCGTCGAGCGATGTGGCCTGCCCACTGCCACTTCAACTTGCAAACCCTGCGAGCTATGTCGGTAACGTCGGTTCTTTGGCGAATATCCTCGTTCCGAATTTTATCGCGCAAAGTAACTCCGAGCATAGCTCTCTCCATTGCCCGTTGCGTGTTTCTGAGTTTCTCCAATAGGCCAGCAGTTAAACCACGTTTCAGTTCCATATGTCAGCACTGGCAACATACTCTGGTTAAAAAACACCCAGATTATCTGTCGCGATTCATACATGATACTTTGCGCACCGACACGGCGCGGTACGCTCCCACGACTCAGGCCATTTATTTGCTTAACGCTCTCCTTGCTCATCAGCCAGACTTAGATATATTTGCTGATAAGTTTAACATTTTTTTAAACTCCGCTGTATCTTTTATTAGCAATAAGTATATCACGTAAGTGTGGTGTAAATTATTAATTATTTAATAATGTTGGCTCTCTGTGCGCTTTGGTGAATACTATAAGCGCAGAAAGCATTTGTCGCAAATAAATAATTTATGATCATACATTACACTATTAACTGGTTCGCGCAATGAAAATGGAATGAATGAAATTCAATGGCGCATATGAATACACCAACTCGAAACTAGGCCAGCCTGTTAAATATGACCCCTGTCGTCATTTGAGGATTATCAAAAACGTTTCTTCCCCGTGTTCCACCTACGTGGTTCACCTAGGTGTCCTACGGATACCTTTTTGTACCCGTGGTCCACCAGGTGTACTGTGGGTAACTCAATGTACCCATGGAACCCCCAGGTGTTGAATTACCCACAGTACACCTGTTGGACCACGGGTACAAAAAGGTATCCGTGAACCACGTAGGTGGACCCCGTGGAAGAAACGATCAAAAAGGCTGATATTTTTACCTCTAAATTAAAACAAAATAATATTCTGTAATGCTAATGGTCTTAATGCTAGCTAATTAAGATTTATTTTATTACCCGTACACTGTTAGAAGTTGGCCGCTTAAATCCCAAATGTTCCCGAAATAACACGCATTATTACTAAAATGAACGCTTTAACAGCCTCGATCTGGAGCATAACAGATGTTGAACCTCCTTCAGACCCAAGACAGAATTGATAGGCAACGTATGTTGGTTTCCGGAAACCTAAGCTATAAACTAATGTTACTCATCAGTTAGCGTTTGTGGTTATATGCGGGGTCTAACCCTCCAACTTAGAACCAATGTGGTGTTAGCAAGAAAAAAATAGTTTTTCTCCGGATCGTATTACGAAGACACCTCCGCAGGTATCAAATATTAATCAATTTTATTTGCTTTCACACAATCACGGAAACAGTAATCTTTTTTGACTTTTTTGTTTAAATTCATAACAATATTCATAATCCTGGCTGATATAGAATTGATATAGGCAAGCATTACGCAAGTCGTATTATTATTCCATATTCATACATTAGTCGGTAAAGGCGACATAGCTAGTCAAAGATATGTCAGGGTATAAAAGCTTATGGTTTAAAAATAACTATGTCAACAACATCCTTCCTCAATGAATGGTTGACAATCCCTGACGTCGCATGAATAAAGCCAGTGGTATCAAACCTTTTTTCAGTACAACAGGCACTTCACTCTTTCGCGGGTCAAAATCCCTTCTAAAGACATTTATTTTTGGAAAAAGGCGTCAAAAGGCTTTGTGAATACAATACACAATTTTTACAATACAGCGTATTTTTTTTTTCATTTCCTATCAATATACAACCTTATCAATAATGCTTTTATCGTTTATCTATGGGCACGCATAATGTTCTCAAAGGATCAAGTTGAGATTACTGCTTCAATATCGTGTCTTCCGTATTTATAAGTTGAGCTGTGTTAACAAGGCTCAAAAGATTTCATTATCCAGGCGTTAGCCGTGAAGAGAGACATTAAGTTATATCGAGAAGCATTTAAGCCATTTTTTTTGTAGTCATGCTAGGTTTACCACGACTTATCTAATGTTAAGAGACGCTTATACAATGAATAATTTTTTGTGGTGTTTGGTGTGTTACTAATCTCGATAATGCTTAAAATATTTTTATTTGGTAAATATTAAGCTTTTAAAAGCTTTCTCACAGTGCCTCACTTTCACATAAAGTATAATTATAACTTTACAAACGTCAAAAAAGACTTTCTTACACCAACGTTAAGAGAAATAAAAAGCATTCTGCAGTCCAGCAATGGATTAAAATATTATAATAAAATAAAATAAAATTAAAACTTTCTTACGTACCTTATGTTAAATTAATAAATTCAATTTCATATTAGAACAAACCTTTATTTCTGGTTTAATTGATTTTTATTACAGGATTAATTAATAATTTCTGGTTAGTTTAGGTTTTACGATAACAATTTCTGTAAAGTCGAAATTAATAATTTGTCCCTCATCCTAGCAGTACTCGAAACGATATTAAAGTGGAAATATATTACAGATAATATAAGTTTTATTGCAATTTGGGTTTATTTCGCAAATTAATTCAAGAGAAAATTAGTTACCATTGGACGTAAGCAAGTCTTTCCCTGCTCTCAATCTATAATATATTCGTATAGTGACCTTATTGTGGTGAATATGGTGATTTGAGTGGGTGTGTTTTCCCACACCACTTTGCATCGTAATTAGATCAATTTTAATCGTTTTAATCATTTTGTCCAAGGACAATGAACTTTTTGTATGGAACAGCTGTTTTTTTCCCGCAATTTCAAAGTTGGCCTAATAGTAAAAGTTGTTCATAATGATGAGTACATACATACCCTTCAGTATTGTTGAACCTTTTTGTTACATATTGTATATACGGGGTGCTAGTTTGAACACCGTTATCCTTCTAGGATATCATTGTACTCGTCATTATGAACAACTTTTACTATGGGGCCAACTATGAAATTACGAAAAAAAAACAGCTGTTCCATACAAAAAGGTTCATCGATCTTGGACAAAATATATGGAACAGTTGTTTTTTTTTTCGCGATTTCAAGGTTGGCCCCATTGTAAAAGTAGTTCATTATAATGAAGTACAATGATATCCTAGAAGGATAACGGTGTTCAAACTAACACCCGGTATACAGGTTATTCCACTCCACAAAAAAGAAAATTTCAATGTCGTCTTAACAAAGTGTCTATCATTCTGAGTCCTCTAGTATTCTGGGTTAGCTGGCATTTAACTGGTAATATATCCAGACCGTCTGGAAAAAATCTGGGTCACATCTCGAGTGGCAGGATTGAGTGACGTGCCATGGTCGTAGCTCCTAGAATAATGCTTAACATTTGAATGTGGTAGTAAAAGTGGTTCATAATAGACAATAGTTTATTCGTGGCAAAAGTATAAACAAAAAAGCAGTTACACAGAACACGGAAAAGTAAAACATAAATAAAAAAATGTTGAATTGAATGATGAGTATATACATACCCTTCAGTATTGTTGAACCTTTTTGTTACACGTTGTATACATAATAATAATTACTTACGTAAGTACTAGTATAATATTATAATACGTAGGTACCTTTAATCTCTCACATCTCAAAGTAGCCGAGCCGTTGAGTAAGACCGCCTCAACGTAGCAGGCCACATTATTCCTACCGTATACCGTTTAAGAGGAGGAAATAGCTTTTCGCGCTCCACGCTAAAACTTCAAAAACTTAACTATAACTGTCATTAATAAAAGTTTCATTCATCATTGCTTGTATATAAGCAAATTTTTGAAAGAAGATATGAATATAATATTCTTTAAGTCTTTTCCACACTTATGGCAATTTAGCATCTAAGGCAGAGACTTCGATAGCTTAATAGGGTAGCCTAATGTTTAATTTATGACAAATAACAGGCTTAGTGATGAATATAACTAAATACATTACACATACTGAAAAAAAATTGTATTGGCTGATAAATCTCTGAGATATGAGCGTTTAAAGTTTTAGGTGGGGATAGAGAGGGGATCCTCTATCCCTTTCTCGCAAAGCACGTGTTAGTATAGCATTTGTACGCCGCGCCTGAGGCTTGACGTCATAGCTCAGTATAGCGCGCTCTCTGTCTAGCTTGAAATTAAAATACTAAGAACTTATTTATTATTGAATTGTATTAAATTTTCGTTAATGTTTTCGTTGATAGGCTCTATTGATGATCAGCTTTTTTATGAGGTAATAAAAAATTGGTAGTCATCATGCCTATTGGCAAAGCAGTTGGGACGCAAAACCCATAGAGACTGCTCGTATGCAGGTTTGAGTCCTGCTGGAGGTCATAATTTCCTTCCTGTTTAAGCTTTTAAAACAATGTAAATTTTTTTTTATTGATTTTTTATAGGTCTATAATTTGTCATAAATAGTTAGCAAACTGACTTATATTATTCCGTATTTAAGTACGTAAAAAACATTTTCTGTATTTAACAAAAAAAATGATGGACTTTTCACACAGCGCCATCAAGCTCCAAATAGAGCAAAGATTGTAATTATGGGAAACATGTATCTGACTGATTTGACTGCATTACCTTTTAACCACAAAATTCTATTGTCTCCTCTTAAGAAGTAGCTTAGCTCAAAATATGAGCGGAATCACAGAAAGGCGAAAGCCCTATCTCTCTTCAGTGAGCGGAATGCTCGCGACCTCCGTCAGGAATAAGTCCGGCAATGATCCGGCTAATCGCGGTAGCGGAATAAAACTTCTCATATGCTACGGAAAAAGCGCCTTTCCTTGAAAATAAGGGAAACTGAATAAACAAACAAGGCAAGCAACTTACATGTGATTATACTAAAAGTAAAAATAAGTCGACCCTAGTGATTTATCTATCCTGTAAAAATGTTATTTCACTCCTCTTGCTCAAAAGGTCCGTCATTATAGCGCACCAGAGTGGGGCTAAAATAGCATATCATTCTCTAGGGGTTAAATTAAAATTTTGCTCTAGGGGCAAAAGTATTTTTATTTTTGTCAGTTACACCAACGAGCCTACAAAAACGAAAAAAATATAATCATAAGTAGAATAATAATAAATAAAGACACGACTTCATTCTGTTTAATTTAAAAAAAAAAACTTTTATTTTTGAACTAAAAGCGGGGATTTCTTTGGTAGAATACGTGCATTGCGTTACGGCTACACAGAAGAAATTAAAAAAGAAGGCATAGACGCGAAATCTTTCAATTTTTTCTCTAGTAAAAAATTGAATTGATTGACCGTAATTTATTTTATAATATATAACATATAATGTAACCATTGTGATTGTCTAGTGAAAATGGAGACCCTAATTTGCAGATGGAAGAGAAAGGAAAATAAATATTTGTCAATCTGTTGCCGTCAAAGTCACAAAGCATTTATTTTCGTATTTTAATTATTTTATTTTCTCGCAATCGTAGTGAAAAGTAGTAGTAACACACGGCGCTAAAAACCCATTATAACTCGGTTTCTTTTACTCTCTCGCTAAAGCTCGGTCGTAAAACTACCTCTTACATAATGGGTTATTTTAGCCCCTTGTATAACAATCTACTATTTGTCTCAGTTGCCTTATTTTTTTAAATACTTGACAGGGTACATCTTTGACTAAAGCTCACCTGTCGTTATGTGGCGATTCGATCAGGAATGCCACCTAGCCAGGGATGAGAACTGGCTCTCAAGAGAGGCTGAAGCCACCGTTATGTGCTAGATGGCATATTTTCAACTTGAGGGTAGGCCGCTTGCGACGAAAGTCCTAGAAATTACCGTATCACTATCGTGCTGTGGCTTACTTGCCTTACATTGTAATGGAACAACACGATAGGAGTAGTGGGTACGAAATATGGATGTCACTTGTCCCATAGGACTACTGGGTCAAAATAGTGGCAGTTGTCCCATCAGGGGACAAGACAAAATGATGGGACTAATGTGATAGACCCATCGTTTTCCGGGGAATATTACGACTGCCAATATTCGTGATTGCCATTTCGATATCAACAGTTGACTTTTCAATAACGAGACATAACTATGAATGTGTGTTGACAAACGACCCTGTGTCACACTCTCGTGCAAATGAAAATATTAAATTGCTTACATATTGTACATTGTTTTTATGTCCTTTTATTACTTTGTATTATATAATTTTTCTAGATATCAGTTCATTCTTTTAGTTATCTGGTTTTCATAGTATATAGTTCATAGTTTTGCCCAGTTTGGGGCTAGATGGCGCTGCGTGGAATGTTACTCATTATTTATTTATTTTGTAAGGAACTGTCAAGTACTACAGTTTTGTGTGCAATCGAAAACTGTCCACGAGATTTATTTTGAGTGGGCTTCATCATCGCCCGGAGACGTCCACTACTGAACAAAGGCCTCCTCCTCCCGCGCCACAATGTACGCTAACCTGCCATTATGCATCCACCGGCTGCGCGCGACTTTCACAATGTTGAGGAGGCTTATTTACAAAAAAAAACTTTTAGCTCACACATTTCATGTTCGAAAGAGTTTGCATGAAGAACCAAGCCTTAACTAGCTAAAGTGTCAGAAGAAAATTGAATGACATTCTAGTGTGTTTTCATTATGTGTGAAATGAACCTTCTGCCAACATTACTCTGTACATTATGACGGCAAGGAGACCTTCTGGTAACATTTCTGAGTAGGTACATTTGTAAGAAGGAGTGCAACAAAGGAGCCACCACAGCATTCTCTGAATAAAATCATGGAATATTTTAGTTCCCTCATTTGTCCAACTCTGTAGTAAAGTTGGTTGTGTACAATAAAGGGTACAGGCGCCATACGCGTTTATTATCCGTGAATATGTCGCTCAAACTTGTCTCCTTTATGAAGCCTCCTCTGTACTCATCTCATATGAAATGAACTTGGACCTGTAAACTGCTGGACAAGAACTACGTAAGCTATATATCTTGCTTTTATATCACCAAGCTTATTACACTATATAATTCCAATGCGTCACGCGCCGTGTCATGTTATTTTGTCAAATTTTGTTAAATAGTAACCACATTTTGTTTTTCAAAACACGTGGGTAGCTAAGGTAGTAGTAGGGGTAGTAGGTATTCATTATAATCTGCCTACCCTATACGACTACTGGACAGTGGATGTATGCCTCTCCTAATGTGGCGTACATTATACTTAGCGCGAGGGGTTGGGGATCAGACTACCTACTATTATTAAAATGAAATACGGTATTTTTTTCTCAGGTTTCCGTATTTTTTTTACGTTATTTACTACCATACATTTTTGTAATGAGTAGACCACCTTAAACGAACAGATAGGTGACATTGAGTTCGTTTTTTTTTATAGACACATATTTTCGAGTTTAACCAAGTTAAATATTTTTCTTAAACAAACGTTATACTCGGGACATAAAAAATTATAGTGTACATTTTGATAACATATCTGACCAAGACTACTAACCAAAAAGCAGGTTGAAAAATAACCTCGATTTGTAACCATACTCGAATAGCTCGATATGTTAAATAACTCGAAAACTATGCGAGTTTTATAGAACACAATTTTTGATTTTCTTTCCCGCCATGATGTTTCAGATCTGTTACTATAAGGTTGTCCACTCATTACGCCAAATCCTGTATAAGGACTGATACATTTTGAGTAAGTTTAGATCGTAAACTAAAGCCCTGAAAACTGCCTGTATTATACACTTCTGTTATATTATTGTAAAGGTCAAACTCAGAAATACTGCTGAAAGTAAATTGCATATAACAAGTAGGTTGCGTAGCTTGTACTATCTCTCTTAATTTCAATTAACCGGTCTCTTCATACATCTGAGTCAAGCTAAGGGTGAAATTAAAACAAAGCTCATGAAAAAAATCTCAGCGTAAATATCTTTAATCGCTTTGTGGTGAGACATTGCACGTCCAGTAACTTAAATGTTCTTGGAAATATGATAGCGTCTCAGGAAATTTGACACAGTCGCGGCTTTTGTATAACTTGGAGATATTTCTGTACGTTTTAGGAAGGATAACTAAGATATCTACATGAAAATGGAAGTGGAAGGACCCCAACTGAAAGCGCGTTTGGCAAACGTCATTTCGAATGACTTTATCAGTATGTAGCGTCCAATTATGGAGGCAAAGATTACCTACTGTCAGATTATTGTGAAATGCAAATAAACTGATATAACGAAGGGATTTACAGCTAATTATACTGTATTGAATTGTTTTATATTATACCATATTTAATGGGTATACAGGGTTAGTTCTAATCAGTTAGCATCCATTTAACTGCATATTCTGTACATCGAAACAAACAACTTTACTTTGTTCCATACATTTTGAACTGTTCCATACATTGAACTTTTTGTATGGAACAGCTGATAATTTTTTCGCGATTTCTATGTTGGCCCGATAGTAAAAGTTGTTTGTTTTGATGTACAGAATATGCCCTTAAAAGGATGCTAACTGATTAGAACTAACCCTGTATATCTACGAATCAGCCGTTCTAGTTAAAAAACTTAAGTGAATATAATACTTAAACTGTTAAGCGACACAATAATGTACTACGAGTGATGAAAAGCAGATTAGCTGTGTACAATAAAAGTACGTTTGTTAAAAGGGTAGAGGTGTACAATAAATTGCCAAAAAACCTTAAAAGACGTTCATAATACTGATATATTTAAATTTAAACTTTAGAACTTTCTAACTGAAAAGGCATATTATTTGATCGATGAGTTTCTGAATAATGAGCATATTTAATTAGATAATTTGACATTGTAATTTGAATGACATGCTTGCATGCATATTTTAATGGATTTTATTTATTATTAAGAATACTATTAATTAATGCTAGTTTGATTTTTAATTTACTTTTGTGTAGAGTATCTTACTAAGTTTAATTTTGCATACCTTACCGGTTAAAACATGGCAATCTAAATATTATTATTCTTCATACTGTGACAATCTTTTTAAATTGTAACACCCATGTTTAGTAAAATAAAAATATTTGAATACATTTTTTTTTTCAAACTGTAATTTCGAAGGATATTGTTCAGAAAGAAAAAAAAAAACGTAATTCAGTCTTTCGTTATTCAAATTTAACCCTTAGGCCACTGTTTGTCCACCGACGCCGTCACTGAGACTTCAACGAGAACGAGATGACCGCCGAAGTAACGATACGTAGATTACCGCACGTCCGTCACCCGAGCGCCGTGACGGTCGTGCGGTCATTTTGTTCTCGTTGACGTCTCGGTGACGGCGTCGGTGGACAAACGGTCTTAAGATGTGATGAATTCTCTAGTCTAATACTCACTGTTGCAAGTTGCAAACTGCACATAATCCGTGTTTCCGCTAGCTTATCATTTATTCTCAAGCTTTCAAAATCGAGGCTACCTTAAAAACTCATCAATTTCTCCAACGGGAAATGAGGTATTTCCACAAGATTTACGGTGAACACAGTACCCGTGCAAGCGTGCACCGTGCGGAGAATATAAATTATTTCTGTATCAAGATTGTAACTGGTTGCATAAAGTTTCTTTGTCAAATGGACGTTTATACTGGGTGGGTTCGATCCCCACCCAGGACAAAAATGTATGTGACAAACATAGATGTTTGGTCTGTGTCTGGGTGTAATATGTATTATAAATATTTATTTACGAACAAAAAAATATTTATGTGATCTATCAGCTATCTGGTTTCCATAATACAAGCTTTGCTTATTATGGGGCTAGATGGCGCCGTGTGTAAAATGTCCCCCATTATTTATTTATTTATTATTTATACTGGAAAATTATAAGACAGCGAGAGTGTCACCCCAATTTTTAAAATAAAGATTTTCTGCCATAAAAGCTAGTTGTTTGCTTCCAAAACACTTTTAGTTGGCGTTGATTGATCGTCAATCCAATTAATAGGAAGCTGTTATGAAGATTGTTCCGAAAACTTTTACACCAATTATATTTGAATTGAATTTGTGTGGCATTTTCGAACGAATGATTTTGTTTGCTGAAATTCTCTATGATCTAGTTTTATGTTTATGATTCTAGTTTGTATATAATTGGTTTTTAAATGTATATCAAGTTTTTTTTTTGATATTTTGTTACCACAATGTATTTTATTTTGATGTGATATCAACAGCCTGAAGACGTCCACTGCTGGACGAAGGCCTCTCCCTTAAAGGGAGGTGTTGCCATAATCCCCACGCGTGGCAGGCGGCTTGGAGATCGCAGAATGGTTACCACCGTTAACTGAGAGGACGCTGCTGCCCGTCCTGCGGTGGTTCTGGGTGCAGTTTTAGGACATACCCAGGTCCATGTATTTATATGTTTGTTAATAAATGTATAAATATTTAACTAAAATAGTAAAAACATTGCATTCAACCGGTGGATATGCTTAGATATATGTGCTCATTTCATGGGTGCTCAAAAACTTGGTGCTCAATCGGTAATACCCCACTTTTTTGAGTTAGAAAACAAAATCCAGGTACTTAGGTACTTCTTTTTGTTTAGGTAAGCATAAGTATTTATAAGAATGTGTCCAATAACAAGTTTCTTATTGTCTCTATTAAGGGGAAGTTTTTTTGATCGCGTGTTATTCAGGGTCAGCACTTGCACTGTATTACAGTAACGTTTAATATTGTAATTAATTTCACTACAATAACTCGAACGGTTTCGTTCTTTGGAGTCGTCTTACTGTAATGTAGTGGCAAAGGAGCTGGATGGCCTCGACATCACGTGATGATAAAGCCTGGTTTCGTGAGCTTCGGCGTACTATCAGGTACTTCTGCTTTGGCATTATCCATAGAGATATCCGACGCTGATTCGGGTGGTAAAGGATACATAGAGATTGAATGTTCTTTAAAAATCAATTGCTGTTCGTTTGTGTCGCTAAAACTCGAGCTGGGCCGATTCAGCTGATTTTGGTTTTGAAATGTTTGTCGTAGTCCAGGGAAAGTTTAAAGGTTGAGTAAACGGCTGGACCGATTTGGATGAAATTTTGTGTTCCTGGAGCGGATCATAGCAGCGAGGCCTAAGGCCGAGCTCTACGCGTACGAAGTAGGGGTATCAGCTAGTGATTAATAAAGTTGTTTTGGTTTCAGGTACTTAGGAATACGGAATCCGCTGAAAAGTCGACATCATTCCACGAAGAGAGTGGTGGTCATCAAGATAGCCCTAGTGTGGCTGCTTAGTATGTTTGTATCCAGTTCAATTACAGTTTTAGGTAAGCAATTAAAATAGTATCTTTATTTTTACTCGACTGTCACAAAGGAAGTCATTGTGCTCAATTCACAAACCTACAAACAAACAAACAAACTGCTACAAACTGCTATGCAGTTTGGCAGAGTTATAAATTGAGCTATGTAATTAATACTCTAAGACAAAAAAAAAGTAAACTCTGAAATCGCGAAAAAAAACTCCTATTCCATACATAATCCCCAAGCCTCCTGCCAAGCTTGGGGATTATGGCAAGGGGAAGGCCTACCTACGTCCAGTAATGAACATGTTCTGGCTGATGATGAAAATATCTGAATATTTTTTTTAATTATGAAGGTTCTGTTAAGATGCTCTAGAGACATTATCCAGAAAAAAATAGGGCAATACGTTTGTATGGAGAGTCGCTCACCGGATTCCGCCCTAATACCTCGGCGCGGCAATACATACCTATTGATAGACTCACGTTATAGGTAGAGTATAATTATGCTTTTACTTTCACCTCTGAGATAAGTAGGTATTACAAAACTATTAAAAAGTATCGTAATAAAAGTCCAATGCAAAACTAATTTTCTAAAACGAGTTGAGTTGCAGCTTAGATGCAGTTAAAAAGTGTATTAAAAAAAATGCTAAATATAAGCTTATACATGTTTCGCAGAAAAACATTGAATTAACTTTGGAAAGCTAGAAAATTAACAAAGTAATTCGTTGACACAGTATTTATGGTGCATACGTCACTCTCCTTTCCTGCAAAGTTTATTCGTGAACTCGCTTCGCATTTCGCTTGAGAACAGCTACCAATCACGGGTTGGAAGCCTTCCAACTTTGCTGTCAACCACTGCAAGGTCTGATAAAAACAAATTGATTTTTATTAGAATTTATTGCTACGTAGTAACTATTTTATCTGTGCGCTTGTATAAATGCAAAGTAACCAGTTATTGTGGCTTTTGACTTCGCGCGGTACGGTGAGAACATAACACGCTTATAAAAAAAATATACAACCGACTTCAACTTCGAATACCTCGATGAAATCTTCATATTTTCTAGTAATTTTGATTTAAAAACCAAACTACTGAACTGATTTGGATAAAATTTATATGGTACCACCTCTATTACCTACCAAACAATAAAATAATAATCAAAATCAGCTCATAATTGGCGGAGTAATCTTGTAACATACATACAAAAAAAAAACATACAGTCGAAATGAGAACCTCTTTTTTGAAGTCGATTAATAAGCGAAACCCATTGCAGCGGTAGACTGGTTGGAGATCACTCGACTCGGAATCGAAAAGACGTGGATTCAAATCCTGGGCCGACGAGTAATGAGATTTTTGGACTTTATGTATAGATTTTCATACCAAATTTACAATTACAAAATATACATCGTGTTTACGCGCGCCTGGAGAAAAAAACAATGGCGTACGTGAATCCACCAACCCGCAACCAGTCTTTCGAGTGTCATATTTTTTTTTAAATTAAAATAGTAGGTGTATATTTTTGTTTTGGTTTGTATTGAGTTTTGTTAAATTTCATGGAATCAAACTCTGAATTTTAATTTCTATATTTTAGAGCGACATCAACATCTACCTCTCAACAATTGTAATCAAGGACCAAGCGTCCCAACTTATGATGAATTCTGAACGCACTCCTGTAAAATTCCCGAATCATCAAACGGGTTGTTACATTTCTTGTTCATAATTCCCTCAAGTCGAAAATTGACGGCAATTTACGAGTTATCAGGCAATTTTGTACTTCAGGCAACTTCGTAACTTTCCCACTCTCGGAATCGAAAATTTTATTGGCGTCATTTGGGTTACTTCAAGTCTAAGCGGTATTTTTTCGATCAAGAACTGTGGATCAAGAATAAAATTGCCTAAGTTTGGAAAGTTCGAGACTCCAAAAAATATTCAGTTTATAAATAAAACATTTATTTATTCATTTACAACTTCATATACGCGGACTTACGGGGTTGCGCGTGTCGGTATTAGTAAGCCAAAGCGAGGTTGTAGTACCCATCATTTTGTACAACTTTTACTGTGAGTAAAAAAAACTGCTATTGCATAGAAAAATGTCGCTCACAAAATGTAAAAAACAGCAAATTTTTTCGCTATTTTATGATTAATTTCATAGTAAAAGTTAGCGCGATGATGATGGTAAGTGGTCACGCTTGCCCATGGCAATAGCTGGTTGTAGTGGTAGGTCTCTACTGCAGAGTCCGCCTTAGTAACCATACCTTTGCCAGTTATTATATTATATTATATTATATATGCCAAGCAGTACTGTGCAATTATTACTGTGTTCCGGTTTGAAGGACAATGTTACCAGAGAAATTATGGGTATAAAGAGATTTAACTTCTAATATCTCAGGGTGACGAGCGCAGTGCAGTGCGGCGCAGGATTGTGTTCGCAAGTTCACAATTCTAGCCTTGCTACTGTTAGTGGTAGGGGTGACGCTTACCACCAGGCGAAAGTCTTGCTCGTCTCGTCACTTGATAGCAAAAAAAAAATAATTAAGTCTATGCAATATGCATTACTTTGAGACATTCTATGGCCATTCTTATTAGTTCTTTATTTTCAAGAACAACTGTTTGAAAACACGTGTGTAATACCTTTTTTTTTATTGACGATCTTCTAAAGATGCCCGGGTGCGTTGAGGCGCAGTTAGGTAATCTAGGATTGCACCCACTAAAGCCCTCCGGTGTCCTGCCTAGGTGCTTGATGGAGGGATTCGGGATCTCCAGTGGAACGTATCGCAGTTCTCAGCACTCCGTTTTGGCCCGAGCTTTTAGAAGAAAGAAGAAGAAGCTTTGAGACTCAACTCCAACCATCCCGAGCCTGTGTGTAATTAACCTATAGCAAATCTTTTGTTCCCAGGTCTAATAAACCGCAACAACATAATGCCGACTCCAGACCTCTGCGTGATCAACAACCGCCTGTTTTGGATCTTCGGCTCGTTGGTCGCGTTCTACATTCCAATGCTGACGATGGTGGTCTCCTTCGCGCTGACGGTTCAGCTGCTGAAGAGCCAAGCGAGATTGGCTGCCACGCCTGTGCCGGGAGGAACTCAGAGAAGGTAGGAACAAAGTTTGATCCTATCATATATCAACAGCCAGAAGACATCCACTGCTGGACGAAGGTCTCCTCCTTAGGGAGAGCTTTCCATAATCCCCACTCTTGCAGGCTTGGGCATCGCAGAATACTCACCACCGTTAACCAAGAGGACGCTGCTGCCCGTCCTCCGGTGGTTTTGGATGCAGTTTTTGGACATACACACTCAGGTCCAAGTCAAAAGTCAATCACTGTGAATTTCTGCGTGGAGTTGTTTGAAACTGAATGTATGGAATTCAATATCTTTTTTGAAATGATTAGGGCGGAGCACTTTTAGAACAGTTTTATTTCATCTGGTGTAGAAAGAAATTTAATTAATAAAATATATTTAAAAAAATTCGTGGAGTAGTTTGTGAACATTTCTTGGAGTAGTACTTTGGAAATAGCTCAAACTTAAATAGTGAGTTTAGGCCACATACACCACGCTAGTGCAGTTTCGGGTTGGTGGATTCACATAAGCCATTGGATTTCTTCTCTGGACGTATGCAAGTTTCTTAATCCTCAGAGCTCATTGTTGTGGGTCCGAGATTTGAACCTACGACCTCACGATCCCGAGTCCAGCGGTTTTCCCTTTAGGCTACTATGGCATCGATATATGTTTTTTTCCATGTTGTGTACAAAAATCCGACTTCGTGTCGAGACAGATCGAGATCCAATAGTCGTGTACTAATTAATAGCTCTTGAATAACAGTTAATCCAAAATTAGATATAGTAATTGAAAGTTACGGATAGTTAAGCTGAATACTAAAACTGCCATCAATATCAATAAAATTGTAATACAGAGAAAGATTTCTTTACACAGTTCCCGAAATCTCTGGCCTTGACTTCAGTATTTCATCCGACGTTATTGGAAAACAAACTACTTTATCCCCACAGAAGTTCAATATGATTGATGTGGTTTACAACTTCAACTTATAGCAGTGCACAATAAAATCAGTAAGTGATCTTTCTACATAACGATGTAACAGAAACTAAGATGTAACAGAACCCAAATAACATGTATATTGACAACGATACATTTGTTTTGAGTTGAAAATCACATGATACATTGATGGTGATTGATGATAATGGCTTTGAGCTCCATGCTATACATTTTAGTGGGATTTTATTTAATTTGGATAAATACAAGCATGAAAAAAAAATACAATTACCTACTCTATTAAAACATTAATCTGGCTATGTAATTCGTAAAAACTAATGTAGATTTGGTGCTGATAACTAAGAGATTTTTTAATAAAACCCGCGATTTTTTAAAATAAACTAAACTATAAACTAGATCATTTTACAAAATTATATATTTAATTACTCGGCTTCTACAGGCCTAGAGTATTTTTTAATCTGAATCTTTACGTTTATTATTATTAAAAAAACATACTCAAAAATACACTTATTACTTAATTTTGGCATTGGTTGTCTATGCGCCTGTGTATGATTGTGTATCCAGGTTACAGAGTACGAGTTTAATTAAGTTATCTTTCATGCAAATACTCTGAATACTCTTCATTAATCATAATTTTATTTCATTGTTGTTTTTGGTACCAAATCATTTACAAGCTTACGATACAGAAGACGATAAGTCGAAAAAAGGTAGGCAATTATTAATGACTGAACGATTCGTTTACTGTGAAAAATAAAACAGCTGTGTTCTACAATCTCCAGTGTAGTAAATGTCAAGGGAGAAGTTTCGAGAAATAAAAGCCAAAACACAGTTGTTAAAAAATACGAATAAGGAAAATGTAGGACTGAAATGATAAAATTAACATTTTTAGTTTAATCAGACATGTGAAAGAAATTTCCATTTCCAGACTAAGTAAAAACGCATTTGTATGCAAGCATATCAGTGTAACATAACTTACTTTTTTATCTATGTGGTTTTCTGCTATATTTTGTAAACGTGCTAAGGGTAGTAAAATTTGTAGGGTAAAAGATAGAGATTTTTGGAGCCTAGCCGCACATGGGACACGCGTCACAACATCTAAAAGCTGAACTTCGGACTCTAGTTAACTGACTCCAAAAAAGAAGGAGTTTTTATGTTCGACGGTATGTACGTTTTTTTAAATGTTAGAAGATGTTAGATTTTTTTGAAGTCGGTGGTTATATTTTTATTTACTTGTTTTTATACAGCTTAAATGAACCATACACGATAGATGCTGTCAAGCGCTTCCACTTTACTGGGGCCGCTTTTTAGTTCAAGCGGCGGCGTTTTAGGGTTCATTATAGCGCATGTCCCGTATGCTAGTACACTTAGCAATTCACACGTATGTTTCCATTGTCATAGAATCGCCATTTACGCGAGTTCATTAATATTTAGTGTTAGATTGGTTACTGTTTTCGTCACTACACTGTGATTATACAAAACTCCTTTTGGATGGTGGCCAGACACCAAATATCAGACTCTATAACATTGCGCTAATAAACCCAAATGGCATCTAAATTACTGAAATGAAAGGCTTTTATGCTTTATGTAGCTCTTCACACTCATTTAGAGAAGGTTTGGTGCTCGTAAAAACCTTTTATGTACAATTAAGTGACGAATTGGCAAACAGCCCGAGATATGACTGAATACTAATCTGTTTGGACGCCAGATCCGTGCTTTATTAGTAGGTGTCTATTTTGTCATCATACCGACGTAAAATTTATTTCAGTACCTTTGGTTTAGTCCAGTCTAGAGGCCGGTCCTATGACAGCCTTATAGCTCAGTTGGTAGCATGTCTGCCTTCAGAGCTGTAGGGCGTGGGTTCGATCCCCACCCAGGGCAAACATTTATGTGATGAACATAGATGTTTGTTTTGTGTCTGGGTGTAGTATGTATTATAAGTATGTATTTAAAAAAATATATATATATATATAAGTATTCTATCAGCTGTGTGGTTTCCATAATACAAGCTTTGCTTAGTATGGGGCTAGATGGCGCTGTGTGTAAAATGTCCCCCAATTTTATTTTTATTTTTAATGTTAGAGTTTGGTTTAGCTACTGCCACTGGTTCGTAGACTGCACCTTCGTTTCGTTTGCGTTTGGCTGCCTTTTTGCTTGATTTAAAATGAAGACGCAGCCTATCATGAAGCAAGCTTGCCTAGAAGAAACCGTTTCACTGACGACTTAAAGTCCACTGTTTAACAGTACGCACAAAGAAAGTGAAATCCATTTATGATGACTGATTTATTATGATGGTTTAAGATTTGCCACGCTTGCACTTGCTTGGGCAAGCGTGGCAATTCTTAAACCACATCGTCACTCACCATCTGGTGACCCATGGTCAAACGCCAGCCCATTCTTTCATAACAAAACTTGTCCTCACACGTAAATATACTCGTAAGTACGTTGATACCATTCAAACACAAGTACTTTTGGGACAAAAATCACAGAACAGAAGCTTAATCCTCTTTAGTATTCCCCACCCTTCCAGACACATATATCCAATATTAATTTCAAGTTATTACCTCACTATTATGAATACAGACTCACTAAGCCAAATATTCTGTATCTAGGCCAAATAACAATGAATTTCGTTATTTCTTTCCACAGCTAAGTACATGATATGAAGCTAAAGACTCTCATTAGGTTTTAGATATCGTTCTTATTTTCATATAAGGCTCTGGATGTAGAGTAATATAGACTCAGAATAGGTAAAACAGTTAAGCAGAGTTCACACACGGGAGAAAGCTGATTTAATCGTAACTGTTTCTAAAAAAGAAATTAAGATAAGGCCAGTTTTCAGCTTAGGTAAAAAACGAGGTTAAACAGTGCGGAGACCGCAAAGAGGTAACTTTATTTGCCAATAACTTTACATTACATCATTATTATTAAACTTGGTCTTACTATAAATTTGCCTATCAGTAGACACACTTTGCCAGTTATCCAACTGCCACGCAGTAGTGTGCAAGCATTACTGTGTTCCGGTTTGAAGGGCAATGTTACCAGAAAAATTACTGTGTATGAAGAGATTTAACATCTAATATCTCAGAGTGACGAGCGCAGTGTAGTGCGGCGCAGGATTGTGTTCGCAAGTTCACAATTCTGACACTGCTTCTGTTAGTGGCAGGCGTGACGCTTACCACCAGACGAACGTCTTGCTCGTCTTGTCATTTGATTGTATACAAAAATACATTTTATTATAATCAATCGGCTTTAATTCAATATATATTTTTTCAATTGGGTATGTTTAAGAATACACTTCACATCAACAGCCGGAAGACGTCCACTGCTGGACGAAGGCCTCCCCCTAATAGGGAGGGGTTGCCATAATCCTCACGCTTGGCGGGCGGCTTGGGGATCGCAGTGTGTTACCACCGTTAACTAAGAGGACGCTACTGCCCGTCCTCCGGCGATTCTGGATGCAGTTTTAGGACATACCCAGGTCCCACTAAGGCACTTACACAAGAATACACTTACACTACGGAATGATTAATAGTTAACATTATAAATGAATAAATATGCTTCAAACTATTATCCAAATCGAACCACCTCGAGAGTACCTATACCTATAGATACCAATAAAAAAACTATATCGGTCCACAGTTATCGTAGAAATCGGTGAACATAATACAGTCGAACATAGAACATCCTTTTATGAAGTCGATAAAAAAATATAACGCGATTTGTGGTATACTATTACTATTATGAGCATATTTTAAACCAAAATAGATCACTAGCGACCCAAAATTTGGTGTGCACTTCGCTTAACGTTGAGCCAAAGGACAACGAGTTACAAACTCCACGAGATTAGCGGGGAACAAAGCCGTGGAAAAAACTTTTCAGTCAATCTGCTTACGTGAATTTATGTAAATAGGGCTCCAACCCTTGTTTCGCCTTTTGAATGCGGCAGATAAAAATGTACATTGTCTACTCTTTAGACAGGTGGAATGAAAAGTCGTGTTAAGTACTTAGACTGCTATCACACTAGCGTCTTGCGAGCGTTTTCAAAGCGGAGCGGGCGCGCCGCGAATATGTGACGGACCCGCAACAAACACGCCGCGCAAGCGCAACAAATACGTGGCGGTCGCGCAACGAGCTCGCCGCGAACGGCATTTTGTACATTGTCGTACAGAACCCTTTCGTGCTTGAATGCTTTCGTTTTCTGCGTCTTCGAAGTAACAAAGCCAGCAGAAGTGTTTCCTCGTCGGAATCCATTATGTTGCTGAGTGTATTGTGAGTCGTGAACTCGTCGCGAACAGGCGGCAAAAACGTTGCGTAATCGCCACGTCTCCGCGACGTCTTCGCTGTGCAGCCGCGGCGTATTCGCTGCGTATTCGCTGCGTGCCCGCACCGCTTTGAAGACGCTCGCAAACCGCTAGTGTGATAAGCCCCTTAGCTTTATTTAATAATCTGCATTAAAGAGCGTAGCAAATTTTTTATAAATTGTGGGTTGGTAAAAAAATCTAACATTTTTTTTTATCAGTAAATGCTATGCGGGTTGGTAGCTGTACCGTGAATAATTTAATCGCAAACAGGGTGTATAAAACACTTCGACAACAAAATTTGTTCAGTATACCACTAGATCACGTTTGTATGGGAAATTACCTAAGCTTTTAAATCTATTTAACTCATTTTTGTTTTATTTATACGGGAATACTAACGTTTAATTAAAACAACTCTCTCTCTCTCTCTCTCTCTTCCATTTAACTCTGTTGAGTATACAGGGTTATTGGTACCTTGCGCATAACTACTTAAAGACGTCGTTGGTATATCAAGACAAACAACTTGACAAGCCGCTCCATACATTTTGCAGGGATCAATGAACTTTTTGTATGGAACAGCTGTATATTTTTTTTAGAATTTTCAAAAGTCCGAAAACAAAAGTTGTTCGTCTTAATGTACCAAACACACCTTTAAGAGGTTATGCGCAAGTTACCAATATCCCTGTATAATATAGATCATTGAAAAACGAGCAAAAATTCTTAACGGAAACGTGAGCTGAGTAATGTACACTACTTTTTTGGTATAGAACATTGCAGGGTCGCATTGGCTATGATAAAGTTGGCTACAGTAAGTACTTCCGCAAGCGATCTTAAATAATCTTGGCACTTATAAAGCTCTTAAGTTACTTCTTGCGAAGCGAGTGGTATTGCTAAATAAAGTAAGCATTTATAAAAACTTTTAAGTCGATTGATATTTCAATTATTTTACTCACTGTATAGAAACACATCCAATATAATACTTCTTATAATAGCACAATGAACTTGACATATTGGATAGCTTTGGCCTTGTAAATAAAAAAATGATGCTATACCCATTAATTTCCAATTTTATGACACGTATGCACATAACTCATAAAACAAAGCAGAGAACAAACAACTACGTAGATTTTATTGATCATTACATTCTGTACGCAAACGCTGGATGCTGTATTGAATCGCGGTTTATGATAGGCTTTTAGGAGAGTTTTATAGGAACAATATTGTTTGATCTGGCTTTTATTTGGTCTATTGATAGCTGTTTATCACTGCTAGGAATCCACATGCATGCCAATGGGAACGATATTGTTACATTATTTAAAAGGTATTGTACTAAAGTTCTGTTATCTAAGTGCACATTAATGCTCAACGTCGTCGTTTTTTTAGAGTTTACATAAGATGAAAGAAATCGTCGGGATAAATCTGCGTAATGTTTGGAGAATGAACTCATTGGTGTGACTACGAACCTGGTCTACGAGCTGGTTTCTTTATTACATGATTCTTTAGAATGTCATCAATAATCACTTGTACAACCGTGACCGCATTTTCCAGAAAACCATATTGAATCAAATCGATCATTCGTGTAAGCAATCGGAACCGAAGTTTGCATAAACTGAAGACCTGGGGCGGTTTATGACAAGTTGTCTTTTCTCCCACACGTAAACCTGACATAGCAGGAAATGGTCATTCATACAAACAAATTTTATTATGATATTTAATTCCAGACGACTCGTGTGACGGGTGATCAGAGAGCTGGCGCTTACCTTGGCCAAAGAATAAGTTTGGCCATTCAACGTGGTAATATCGCTAGCTTTTTAGGTACCCTACCCGAAGGCAGTGACCTTAATGCAGTTATTTTACCTGTAGTTTATAGTTTTGATAGGTATTTAGTTTAATTTTTTATTAAATATTATTTATTATATTTTTATAATAAAATGTAAATATTTATGACATTAAAAATACTTAGGAAAGAAAAAATAAAGAAAAATTAAATTAAAATTAAAAAGATCATATATTTAAAACACATAATCATGACTAATATAATGTAAAAAGAGGGGGGGGGGCACCCTTTTCTATCTTTTTTTTTCTGATACGCAGTTGTTTATACTGAAAGAAATTAATTTTTGGATATTGTTTGGTATTTTGTTGAATTGTGAACTTCCGAATAAAATCCTCCGCCGCACTGCACTGCGCTCGTCACCCTGAGATATTAGATGTCAAATGTTTTCATGCACAGTAAGTTATCTGGTAGGTAACTAACACTGCCCAACAAACCGAAATACAGTAATAAGTAAGTAATGTAGCAAGTACCTCCAGGGACAATTCTATAACATAGAGTTCTTCTATAACAGAGTTTCTTACATTGCAGTACTATTAATTAATTATAAATACTATTTTAATATTTTACAAAATCAGTTAAGTCTAATGTATGTTACTTAATTATATTATTGTTCTTTTGATTAATTAATTTAATACCAATGACTTATAACTAGGTGTTATGAATAAATAATTGTATTGTATTGCCCTTTGCAACCATCGGTTGCCCGCGACTTTTACAATGTCGTCGGTCCACCTAGTGGGCGGTCTTCCTACGCTGCGTCTTCCGGTTCGCGGTCGCACTCAAGAACCAAAAAAATCGTATAGTTTGTTGGAATTTCTATACCTGATGTATCTAAGTTCAGGGGCAAAATTTGTACTAAGCATCAGTGTAATCATTACTCCCAAATTTTTTTTGCATAGTTTTGTTTTCATAATAAACCCAATTTAATTTTAAGTTCTAAAAATGGTTCATTAAATTGTGACTCTAGACTAATAATTGAAAGACTGAGAGTTACATAAGAACAGACTTGTAGCATTTTAGAAAGCTTTCCTTACGTCATGCGCGTTCATCAAGAGAAAATCCCAGTTCAATCACAGACGTATGGTTCATCGAGCGATGTGGCCTGCCCATTGCCACTTCAACTTGCAAACCCTGCGAGCTATGTCGGTGACCTTGGTTCTTTGGCGAATATCCTCATTCGGTTAGGTTAGGTTAGGTTGTCGTGCAGTGTGGCGGACATTTCATTTCATTGCATTGCATTGTATTGTATATAGGATAGTAAATCACGCAGACTTGTGTTCCGGTTTGGAGTGGCTCAGGATCTGGATACACGGCTAACGAAATAGTATTTAAATTAATGTGATGTTTTCTCAAACTTTGACTAAGTAAAATAATGTTTACGCGATGAAACTTTAAGTCCGAGTAGTTACTTGCAGAAGCTCAAAACATCATTACATGGTAACACTTAAGTTATTTTATAAGGGTTTCCTAACTGAAGAGAGTCAATCAATCCAATCAAAACGAAATCCAATCACTAAGCCTGCACCATCTAAATGTGCGTCATACATTTAAGGTTATAATCGTTGTGTTTTTAACTGCAATTTAAGTTTTTTATTAAACAATCATCGAGCCGAGCAAGCCTGGTGGTAAGCGTCACGCCTGCCACTAACAGTAGCAGTGCCAGAATTGTGAACTTGCGAACACAGTCCTGCGCTGCACTGCACTGCGCTAGTCGCCCTGAGATATTAGATGTTAAATCTCTTCATACCTAGTAATTTATCTGGTAACATTGCCCTTCAAGCCGGAACAAAGTAATGCTTGCACACTACTGCTTAGCGGTTGAATAACTGGCAAAGGTGTGGTACTTCCCCTAGCGGACTCTGCAGTAGAGTCTTACCACTACAAAAAACACAGTATAGAAATATAGTAGGGAACCCCGTTTGTACGAGTCAGTCTCGCATTAGGTATTGAGTCAAATTTTTATGATCGTAATTAAAAAAACAACTATCCTCTCATCTATCTCCAACTATGCTAAAAATACGTTTGATTAAAAACTTCATTTTCATCGAAACGACCTAAATGTTCTTAAATTAAGATGTCTGGAACGATAATCAGACTCCGCTTCCAATTTAGAGAAATTGAAATTCGTTTAGATAATACACCTCATATCTGTTTGGGGATCGAACTCAGTGGATCGGAATATTATATCCCAGAGGATTCCGTTGATACCATACATTTTTAAAACTCGTTTAGATAAAGAAGCCCTTTTGTAGCCCAAATCCTACGGGATGAGATCGCAGTATTGGATCTATTGAGTCTGTGCAGTACCTGGAGGTTATCCGCGAATTTACAGGATTACCTTTATCGTACAAGAGCTAAATCGATCTGCGATTCATAGCTTTATGCGTGATTTTTCAATTTTATCACTTCATCTGGGGACCATACTTCCAATTTTATTATCATCTGTAATTTTCCCAATAAAAAGTAAAAAAAAAACAAACTAGATGTAGCAACGTCAGCGCTTACCAACAGGACAGTTGACGGTCAAACCAGGACTTGAAGCAGTAATCAGCTTGTGTGTAAGAATAATATCAACATTCTTAACCCACTGCCTTAGAAAATAACTAGGTGGTATCGAAACTGCGCTTGACCTTGTGCATACGAACTCGCCATTACGCTTTTTTTTTTAAATAGGGAACCCAGCGAATTCCCTTCCTAGCTATGGCATGGTTATACTGCCGTAGCAGTTATTTCTCAGATAGCGAGTGATTTGTGCAATAAAGGCTTATGACACTTCCCATTATGCAGGTGGCCTAGTGGTACAAAGTCCCCATACTTCCTTGTATGAATTAGGTCAAAATGTCACACGCCTGCAGCTGGCAGTGGCTGGTAGCACGAAGCTGAAGATAGGGGTGAATGGCGTGCCTTGAGAGAAGCCTATGGTCAACAGAGCATGACTATGGCATTAAATGTGACCTTTAACGATTATTATAAATAAATTGATTATGATTTATAAAGAGCATAAAAATGTTGTCGAACAATCTCATAAAAAATTTTTTCATTTCTTAATTTTTACAACATAAGTTTATAAAAAAAAAACCATTAAAAACTTATAAATTATGGTGCCGCCGTCAGCGGGGCAAGACCCGAACTGCCAGTGGTTAGGGCTGTAGAGTGAGGAGCCTCCTTATAATGCGTGCCTGTCAAGGTTCACTGCCTAGCGATAGCCTCTTAAGGTCTTGGTTAAGGCTCTTCGCTATGAGGCCCTTCACCGAGACTATCGGGACAATACACGTCGAATCAACATCCCACACGGCAGATATCTCGTGAGCCAAGTCAAGGTACTTTATCAATTAGTAGCAACATTGTTTAAAACAAAAGGTTTTCCACATCTCTGTCTGATTCAATGTGTCTTTTTTCTTCGATCGCTACTCAAAGCTCAGCTTTTGACGTATTAAGAGTAACCGAATATCTGCGGAGTTCGTGATTTCTTATCTATCATGTTTCAATAATCCCTTGAGAACGTGGGCTTTGTCGGAGATCGGATTGTGATTCCCTTTTGATGTAGACACAATTTTGCTTTGATTTTCATTTTTCGTGACTTATCATTGTCCTTAGCCTATGTTATCAGTTATTGGATTGTTGGCCATTGTGGGTTTCTTTGTGGCTCTTTTGATATATTTTTTACGCTGATTCTTTATCTTTATTGACTGAATATTGAAGGGCTTGATTTTTGTTACGCGACGGAATTGTTGGTTTTTCTCTTAGATAACTCAATAATGTTAACTCGTAATCAGAATTCAAGCTTAGTTCTTGATAAAGTGTTTTTTTTTTCAAATTATCCATGATCAATTCTTTTCTAATACCAAACAAATAGATTGATGATAAGAATTGCTAAACTGCATTATCGGTTGTTTTAGTTTGGATTTCAACAAAAACTCTGTGTTAAACTGAACTTAGCGTATTAGCTATGAATGAACGATAATTGATCTGGGTATGTCCTAAAACTGCACCCAGAACCGCCGGAGGACGGGCAGCAGCGCCCTCTTAGTTAACGGTGGTAAGTATTCTGCGATCCCCAAGCCGCCTGCCAAGCGTGGGGATTATGGCAACCCCTCCCTATTAAGGGGGAGGCTTTCGCCCAGCAGTGGACGGATCCAGCTGTTGATGATGGACGATAATTATGATCCTATGCTTTATTTGAGATCTAGGTTATATTTCCAAGAGAAACAATTTACTGAGCGTTATTGGCGTACTTCGTCTTCTCCGAATAATCGTGATAATCGTAGGATCGGCGGTTGAATTTCGCCCCTAGGCTCGTAAGTAAGAGTCCTCTGGAATTCACGTACAGATGAAAAAAAAGCCGTATGTGCTTAGTCGGGAGAGCGCAATATAGACTAGGTACTGGAATACTGATTAGCATATTACGGGTAGTCCATTAAAAACAGAATTCACTTTTTTTGTAGGCGATTACATTTCTTACATATGACTGTACAATTTTGCATAACGAGGGGGTGGGGACGACTGAGCGATGCGCTCGGAGCTCTAAGTAATTAAATACTGAAATGACATTCTGTACGCACCGCTACAAATTCATACCACTGGCTTTTCGCCCAAGGGAAACATTGAAAGCCCGCATTTGCCAGTTTGCCGGCACACAACATCTATAGGACGCATTTATTAAAATTAATTTGTTTATAATTGGTGTGGTACGCATTTGACCAGTCTCATCTGACGGTGACAATATGATCGAAGATGTTAAATGTCCAGAGAGGCATATTTAGCCATCACTGACTGAATGGCCCAGTGAATTGAGAACACATGGGCGTTTCATCATGTTTCATTAGCCGGTGGATGCAATGGAAATGGCAGATTGTCCTCTTAACGCTAGTTCATACGTCAATGTTTGTCCTACAGTGTGGCGGTCTATGGGGGAGGTCTTTACTTAGCATTGAACATCTCCGAGCTGATGAAAGGCGTTTTATATCGGTATGAAACGCCTTTCGTACCCTTTATTTTAAAACTAAGATAAGATGAAGGTAATGTCTTGTTACACAGACAATGCGGCGGCTTCGACAATGGCCCACTGCATGGCCGGCGGATTGGAGCTAGAAGTTCCCCAGACCTGTCGCCTAGTAGAACTATGACTCGGCAGCTCACATGGAGAGTCACCAGCGCTGCCAGGTAAGAGCGTTTTTTTTCTTCTAATAGTAGGTAGCAAGCAGGGCTACGCATTACGGTATTACTAAGCCGAAAGAAGGTAATTGTATTAACATTTACAATGTAAACCACTTTTACTATGGGGACTTGTTTTTAGTACTGATTTGTTTAATTGACTTCACGCTTTGACATAACATAATGAAATAATGTTATTGTCTAATTTAATGGTCTAAATCTTATCAACCTTTGTAATTGTTTAAAACAATGTTCTACTAATCTAATCTATTAATTGCCTATTTGGCCCTGGCCTGTGACTTTGTCCCCTTTGCTGTGGAAACGGCGGGCCCGTAGTGTGCCGATGCAAGGAAATTCATAGGGGCATCGGGCAGCGTCTGAGAGAGAAAGGCCGGGACCCCCGCGCTGGGTGGTTTTTGACGCAGCAGATTTCTCTGTCCATCCAGCGCGGTAACGCCGCCGCTATAATGGGCACGTTTGGGCAGGGTGCATTACGGGGAGGAATTTTCGACGAAAAATGTTTTGGCATTTAGATTTAATTTTAATTATCTAGTATTTTGTATGCTTAATTAATTAAAAGGATGGAAGATCTATTAATAATTATAATTAACTTGAATACATTAATATTGTATGACGTACATAAGTAACGTTCATACATGATATACTACTTTATATGATTTTTGACTTATATGTAATTTTATGATATTGTATGTGATAATATATGACTTTTGACTTATATGTAACATCTTTAGGACCTTGTTTACAACAATAAATCATTTTTAAATTAACTTTTTAATTTCATTTATTTAGTAGGTTTAGATATACTAAAGTCTTCAAAATTTGGCTGTACTAATAAAAAAAAAATTATATGATAGCATGAATTTGAAGCTATTTACTATACTATCACGGTAATGATTTCCTCACGATGTTTTCCTTCATCAGAAGCAGCTGTAGCGCATGGTTGAGATTTGAACCTTTGGAGCTAGAGGGAGAGCTAAATCCTTCAAGTAGAGCTTCAGAGAGCTGACTGAATGCGCCAAGCACTCAATTGTCATTGAGCGAATGATTCATTGAACAATAATTAACATCATTGTTTTACTTAGGTTATTTCAAAACTGGCGTGTTGTCAAATATATGTAATAATAATCTTGGAGGATCTCTAAGATAATAAAGGAAGCCATTAAAATTTTTTGTTGTGTGAAATTTGAGACGCTGAAATCGGCAAAACAAACACTTGAACTCGAAAGTGGGTAAATAAAGGCAATGCGATACCAACCCTGCTTGCCCTAACTATAGGGTACTTTGGTGAATATTTAATGTAAAGACTATCGTTACTTTTTAGGAGGCTCTTAGCTGTTTTATTATGAATATTTTTTTCGTGTAGATTACTCGTACTACGGTAGCACGTAACTCGGATGTTTTTACTCGTGATATCCGGTTCTCTCTAACATTTTAGGGGTCTGGAATAGTACATTATGATACGAGTGTGCTATGTTCGTCATTACACTAGAGGCGGTAATATGCGCGCGAGCCGCAGGCGAGCGCGATAAGGAAGCCAAGAGCGTAGTGACTAATAGCACAAGAGTTCCATACGACTGTTTTCGTCACACTTGCGAGGAAAAAACATTTTTTTTTGATAATAATCAACCACACAGCGAAAACGTCAACAAACATTTGCGGAAAATGGCGCCCAAATCAGTAATGCGCGCGCAGGTTGACATTTACTTCAGCGGTATAAGAACTTTTTGTTGGTATTACAAAAAAACTGTAACTATTACCCGGCTATATTAAGAGTGCTTCGTATATGTACGTCTAAATGCAGTCATGTACAAACTTGACTTTACCGGGTTATACCTATTATAGCACCATGTGCCGTAATGTAAAGTAAAAAGCACGCGTGCGTAATAGCTTGGATTATGAGCCTAAAACCGATGCAATAAGATCCAATTTACGAGCAAGTGTGATGAAAACATAATTTATAGTACGTTATGTTTTGTTTTGAGATAAAAAAAACAGAACCGAATAAAGAACCTTCCCCTTTATTGAGGTTAAAATAACAAAATAATATACTTAACAGTGTTACAAGCTGTTCATGATTTCACCTCTACTTAAACACGAATGAAAATTACGATAGATTACTATTAAAAAAAAGTTAAAGTTATTTAAACTATAAGTGCGGTAAGTTGGTTTTTACAAACGCGAAGACGACTACAGTCACGAGTTTGTAATTACCAATTTCCGCATGTGTGCTATACAATATTTTTCAACACATTTGCGAGAAAACAGTGTAATAGGTACCTAAAGTGCTAACTATTCGTACTTTCAGTGCTTTAATAGTGAATTCACTTAGTTTCTTAGTGGTTTCTGCTCATTACTGTTTTTTGATATTTTATTTAATCAAGGCAGACATTACAAATCTTAGAAAAAAAATAAACTAAAGGGAAAACCCCATTCAGAATTATTTTTGTTTTGCTCTAGTGTATGAAATATTGTAATTAAATAAAATAAACTAAATTTCCCAGGGCGCAACGCAACAAAATAGGTATGAGCGTGTCCCACCCTCAACTGAGCTACATGAACGGGTGCGGGTCCAACTCCGGCAAGCACCGCGCGAGAGACGTGGCCACGCAGACTCCGCTTAGCATCATGGCGGAGACCAGGCGGGCCAGGCTGAGGCCACTGAAACTGATGGCTGCCCCCAATGCACTCACTTTAAGGTAACACCAACTAAATGCACTCACTTTGAGGTAACACCAACTAAATGCACTCACTTTGGGGTAACACCAACTAAATGCACTCACTTTGAGGTAGCACCAACTAATCTAAATCCACACAATGGCGCTGGGTGAAATGTCCACCGACATCTATTTATTTATTTAAGACATAAACAAATAATAAGAAATTGTGCAGTAGAAACTGAGCTATTAACTAAACTCGCTTAACATCAAAAGGTTTTTTAAGTAACATCTCTAAAACCAATTAATTTTGAATAACATTTTCTACCGCTCGAAAAAGTCGCGGTTTATTGTGATAGAACAATAAAGACAGCTTATTGCAGGAAACACTGGCTAATGATCTTTCTTATCTGGTTTTTGCTCTGCAGTTATGATGATGATGCAATAAAAGTGCTGCAGATAACACAATAAAAAGATTTTTAATTTTATGACAGCTCTGTGTCAGTGTGTGTGTGTTTTCTGTCAGGGGAAAATCGGTTTAACATTATGCAAGTTGTACTAAGTACATCTGTCGCAGCTGAATTGTAGCAATCGCCGTATTACATTATGGCCAGCCATTTTCTGAACTTTTCGAAACATTTCAACTTTTTTTTGTGAAATTTTCAAAACTGTGCCATTTTGTAATACGGCGGATCAACGTTTAGCCGGATTGCAATCAAGCCTATGACAACGTAACAATGCGAAATTTTTACCGTACTATTTTAACAAGTATTCAGTAAAAATGTATATATACGTGTATATGATAAAAAAGGGCACTTGGTAAGTAGCAGGCATACAAAATGTTTTAATTAAGATATATTTGTATAGGTGTTTTTTTTAATATTATTTGGATATGAAAGCGCCGCCAATGGTATTTTTTAATAAATACAAAAAGCCAAAGCGGCGGATCATTGGGGTTCGAATTTCGAAAAATCCTTTCTTTGTACACCCCTACGCATCGAGACGAATACACCCTCCAAATTTCAAGTCTGTACGATAAAGCAGAAACGACTGTGTCCGTCCCTCTAGGTTAGTGAGTCTTATTGTTCCGAAAGATTGATAACATTGATACAACGTGCAACTGAGAGAAGTGAGCTATCGAAACTTGGATTGGACGTTCGGGTAGTCCCAGGAGTGCCCTTGTAGGATGGAAATCTATACCAAAGTGTAGGCACTTCTATACTTTGGCGCTGTTACAATTTGTCGCAAAAAAGTAGCCACAGAGACAAATCATTGTCGTAAATAATAATTGTACCTACGAACTAAGCATTTAATGCCGTTTTAAACCAACGCACAACGACTTAACACTTTTAAACCCGAAAGACTAATTATTGTCTCTGACATTTAATAAAATAATATTGCAGTAAGCGTTATTAATTGACACAGTCTCAGATGCTGTGGAAATTCGTGCTAAAAGTAATTTTGGATCTCTTGGTAATTAGGGACAGTTGATAAAACTTTACTTTCTATCTATTACTATAGTATTATATTATATTATTTGCTTTCTATAGGTTGGAAAAAAAGTTTAGAGAATAACAAGAAACTATTTAACAAAAAAAAACAACCGAGTTCAAATTAATATGGGACCATCTCGGGAGTATACCCTTTCAAATAAAAAATATATTTTCAAAATCAGCCCATAATTGACGGAGAAATCGGTGAACATACATACCGTCGAACATAGAACCTCCTCTTTTTTGAAGTCGGTTAAAAAAATTATGAATAAGACTGATGACTTGTCACATTTTGTTAAAACTAGCTTTTATGGGTTTGCGTTTAGAAGTGCTCTTGATAACTAGGCTTTTTTTTGTACATTGAAGTGACGAGACGAGCAAGACGTTCGCCTGGTGGTAAGCGTCACGCCTGCCACTAACAGTCGCGGTGCCAGAATTTCGAACTTGCGAACACAATCCTGCATCGCACGGCACTGCGCTCGTCACCCTGAGATATTAGATGTTAAATCTCTTCATAACCAGGAATTTCTCTTTGGCTTTTGAGCTAATCTCGATGAATTAATCAGTGGATATTATGTTACAATCGTCACACTACCTGTGTTGGTAGGAATTTACTGCAGAGTCCGCCTGGGGAAGTACCACAACTCTTCTAGTTATTCTACTGCCAAACAAAAGTGTGCAAGCATTACTGTGTTTCGGTTTCAAGGGCAATGTTACCAGATAAATTACTGTGCATGAAGAGATTTACCATCTAATATCTCAGGGTGATAAGCGCAGTGCACTACGGCGCAGGATTTAGTTCGCAAGTTCACAATTCTGGCACTGCTACTGTTATGGGCAGTTGTGATGATGACCACCAGGCGGACGTCTCGCTCGCTTCATCACTAAATTGTATAAAAACACAATGCTACTGCCAATTTGCTGTAGCAGATTGAATCGCATTTATCGGCATAAAAAAATTAAAAAAATCACACAGCGCCATCTAGCCTCTTACCACAAAATAAATAATAGTACTTAGTACCCATACTAAGCAAAGCTTGTATTATGGAAACCAGATAGCTGATCTTTTTTTTTTGGAAAGGCATACTTCTAATACATAAGTACCTACTATACCACTGAGACACGGAACAAAAATCTGTGTTAGTCACATAAATTTTTGTCCTGGGTGGGGATCAAACCCATGCCCTGCAGCTCTGAAGGCAGACATGCTACCAACTAAGCTATAAGGCAGTCAGTATTAAAATTAAATTTCAATCGGATAATATAATCAGTCATACTAGTTCAAATCATTACACGACAAACAAAATATAAACAAGGGCGGATCCAGGGGTGGGGCACAGGGGCACGTGCCCTCCCCCCTACCTCCAAACGGTTTAAATAATTATAACAAAGAACTGGGAGATTTATAAGGTAACGATTTAATCACATTTGTTTATTTATGCATACCTGGATTATTTATCGACCTGGGTATGTCCTTAAACTGCATCCAGACCCACCGGAGGACGGGCAGCAGCGTCCTCTTGGTTAACGGTGGTGACCATTCTGCGATCCCCAAGCCGCCTGCCAAGCGTGGGGATTATGGCAACACCCCTCTATAAAAGGGGAGGCCTTCGTCCAGCAGTGGACGTTTTATGGCTGACGACGATTTAAGCATAATAAACATGTAATTTATCATTATTTAATTTTTATTAAAAGTATTTTTTTTAGTTATTCTTGGATGTCATTGAAAATGAATCGACCCCAAAGACAGCAAAGGATAATACTAGGGGGAACTTGGCTTATGGCCCATTTGTCCCTCCCAGAAATTAATCCTGGTTCCGCCCTTGAATATAAACATATCACGATTTGTTCCAATTGACTCGACTTAATTCTATACTTTTGGCACGCTTTGTTGCATCGACCTCGGTTCTAGTTTGAGACAAGTCAGGTTATCAGAAAGTTTTATTGCACCGCCGACAGCAGATAGTGTGGCTTGATCACATTTGATTTATTTCACTTGGAATTCTAAGCGAATGGGAGGAAGGTTATTGCAAGTAAAATACCGGAAGAGGGTTATTGCAATTCGTAAGTTTTGGTACAATAAGCTGTTTTTATGGTCCGATTAGTTTTGGATTTGGCTAGAATGTTTTCTCGGAAAATGAAGATATTGAAATGATAAAGACCTATAGTCGACCAAAAAAAAAAACAAATTAAAAAAAAAAAAAAAGAAATCTTCAATTTTTTTTTCACTTGTGTAAGGGACACAAAAAACAGTGAAGTCCACGAATACCTACAGATCCCTTTTTTACATGACAGAATTTAAATACTGTTCATAGTTTACACTGATAACAATATTAGGCGCATCACAGGTTGCTACAAACTCACACCGTCTTGTGACAATCGTCCAATAAATATAATGTTTGAGAATATTAAACAAATTACGCGCAAGTTAAGTGGACCGATAAGAGAAATAAGTTACAAAATGAATCATCTAGATCGAAGTTCGTATTTAGAAGCGAATGAATATTTCATTACTTTTTCGATAGATGATGTCTTTAGTGAGTTTCTTTGGGGATATTAACAGTTTTATTTATGTGAAACCTTTTGCGAGAGTGAATAAATGATTTGTGGTCTCAACTTAGTTACTTATTAGTTTATATGACTCTGATTACAGGTTGAGTTTTATTTTTATTGTTTTTTTGAAATACTATCATGAAGATACGAGCAAGACTTTCGCCTCGTGGTAAGCGTCACGCCTGCCACTAACAGTAGCAGTGCCAGAATTTAAACTTGCGAACACAATCCTGCGCCGCACTGCACTGCGCTCGTCACCCTGAGATATTAGATGCTAAATCTCTTCATACCCAGTAATTTCTCTGGTAACATTTCCCTTCAGACCGGAACACAGTAATGCTTGCACACTACTGCTTGGCGATTGAATAACTGGCAAAGGTGTGGTACTTCCCCAGGCGGACTCTGCAGTAAAGTCCTACCCCTACAAAAACCTTAAATAAACGATATCGTTACGTTAGTTCACTTTTTGTTCTTTCTACTCCAACTCTAATAGTTGTTAATCATCAAAGTTTAGCATAACAGCTGACATTTGCTAAGCGGAAATTAACGTTAATGGGCGATTTTCTGATAGGCAGTAAAAAAAGAAGCTTAATGTAGATGGCGCTGACTTTGCGCTGAGCAGACGTGGCTGTCATTGTCAAGTTTTTTATTTTATTTCACCACAGACTTTACTTACCAGTGATCAAAAATATTAACGTATATTCAGCGCCGTCTATCGAGTAAAAAAATAACAACTTTTTTTTTAACTTTCTTTCAGAAAATCGTCTATTTTCTTACTGGCTATGTCAGTTCTCTCTCTCTCCCACTTCTAATAGATTATTAGATCATCAAAGTTTCTTATTGCAGGTTCCTCGCCAACAGGAAGAAAGGGCGTTCTCTCTCAGCCAATGCTGTCGCCAACGAACAGAAGGCCACCAAGGTCCTCGGGCTGGTGTTCTTCACCTTCGTTCTCTGCTGGGCGCCGTTCTTCTTGCTCAATATACTGTTTGCTGCGTGTCCTGCTTGCGTAGTGCCAGGTAAATACATTATTTATTATGCTTCATTGAGCTAATATCTATAGAGTTAAAACGTGCAAAAAAAAAGTCCGCGCCAAAACTCGGCGCATGCTATGCAGTGCGCTGACGTTTTAAACGACTTAAACTACGATAAGACCAAGCGCCCAAGCATACATTGAACACTATACAAGCGACATAACGACCAAATTCGAATAATCGTGAACTATATAATGCACGTATAGGTATGTACAACGGCACTTGGACGTTTTTCGACTGTTTTCACTTAGAGATTGTCACTCTTTAGATATTAGCTCAATGTTAAGCTTGGATATCTTTCGTCATCATTGGCTAAATAAACAGTATGTCTCTCCATTCGTTTTTATCAGTTAAAACTTTTTATAACACTAAAACTTGTTCGTAACCAGCTTTATTTATTTACTCGTATATAAAAGCTGATTGTTTGTACTTAATCCTTAACCTGGGCAGAAGTTTCCAGACAGTAACCCCGTCATAAAGATTAAATTAGATACCTAACACTAAAATACTCTTTTTTAATCAAGGAAAGGTCAGCCTCAAGGGAACCGGAATCCTAAGCCAACTATTTAAATCAAAGAGTGTTTGTCTCTGTCCGGCGTGGCTTCTCAAGTTACGGATACGATACACAAACATTTCGTGAGAGGATAAATATTATTTTAGGACTTTCTTGGCGCAAGAATTCTATTGTTATGTTCCTGATTCATTTAAGTAGCTTTTTTATGCTTGACAGGCTAGGTGTTTGACTATAGCACATCTGTTGTTAAGAGTCGGCTACCGACTTTGCCCTCTTAGTCTAAATAATATATTATAATTATGGTAATTTTAATGGCATTCTGTTGGGTCATTTCTATACCCTATCTCTACTTTCCTACTTTATTTTAACTTTATATTAAGATAAGAGATGCTTCATGTTTGTTTGTTATTTGGGTCCAAAAGCGACATATCATACAGATAGGGTCACGCGTAACAGTATTACTAAGCTAAAAGGAGGTTATTATAGTCATAATTGCGAGAGAAAAAAACTGTTAGGCCAACCCTGGGTAGGTGGTGAGCCCCAAGCCGCCTGCCAAGCGTGGGAATTAAGGCAACACCCCCCTCTATTAAGAGGAGGTCTTCTTCCAGCAGTAGACGTTTTATGGCTGATGACGACAACCGTGAGTACGTAAAGAAAATAAAACAATGGTTCCATTGAAAAATGCCATTCACTTTCGAAAAATGTATGGAACTGCTTTTTTGCGAATTCGGAGTTAGCCCCATACTTAAAGTTGTTCATAGTGATGATAATAATCTCCTTTAAGGTTTTTCTGACGTTTCAAAGTTTCTGTCAAAATTAAATTTATCCCTGAAAAAAGGCCATCAAGATATAATTAAACTTAATAATATAACCTAAGTTAGCAGATAACAAGACTACCTATAAAATACCTTAATTACTTTTCTTTATAATTGCTTCAGTTTCCTTTTTTCAGGAAACTTCGTAAAGTCAATTATTTATTTTCTCTTGGATAGGTCTTTAAACCTAGACATAATGAGAGTTGTGCTCTTGTGCTAAATTGAGCGGTTTGAGTACTGGAATACGGTTCTAGTAATTTCATGTTGAAAAACTTTCTACCAATAAAATACACCATTGCGCGAAGTGAAACGACGTTGAACGTACATTAGACCAGCGACAATGATAACATGAATGGACGGGAAATAAGCGCACGGACTTTGAAGACTATATGTTGAGTGCCGGCTCTCCACTTGCTTCAGTCATACTCTGCTTTTGCGACATGCGAGCAAGTTTGTACTGTCGTATCGTATACGTCAAACTTATAATACATGTACATGTGTTCTCTTTTTGTCATGCAGTAATTAGGTTCGCTATCTCTATTTTCCGGCAAATGTAATATGCATACTTTTAGCTAGGTATGCTTGATTGTGTTGTGTTGTCTTGTTAATTTTGATCGATTTGCAAGCGCTGGGTCTGTCCATTCCATTATCACCGTAACTGCATTAGACAAGTATAAAAAAGGAGAAAAGGATTACTTGGATAACATATTTTTTCCAGTTAATTTGATTTATAAACCAAACTACAAAAAAGGCAGATTTCGATGAAACTATGGGACCAATCTGAAAGTATTTAATACTTCAATATTATTTTCGCGAATCGCAAAATTTTACAGGTACATGTTTTTGTTTTTGCATTCTGAAAATAAGTTTATGTTCCAGAACACGTGGTGGACATCTGCCTGTGGTTAGGCTACGTCTCCTCCACCATCAACCCCATCATCTACACCGTCTTCAACAGAACCTTCAGAGCAGCCTTCTTGAGGCTTCTCAGGTGTCATTGTACCAGGTAAGTTGACACCCACCCGCGTGAAGAAAAACGGTGATGACGACGACCACCCCAAATTGCCTAATAAATAAGCTATTTCCTTTCCAAGTTTCATCTAGATCTGTCTAACCGTATTGGTGTAAATTAAATAAAACAAACAAACGTAACAAACGTGTGTGAAAATGTATGGTGCATAGTTTTTTCTAACTTCTGGCCTTTTCGAGAAACTCGGAGTCACGTAACGGGCAATGGAGAGAGAGCTACTTATGCTCGGAGTTCCTACGCGCTATAAAATCCGGAACTAGGATATTCGCCAAAGAGCCAAAGTCACCGACATAGCTCGCAGCTCGCATACATCCTGACAAACATTCTTATTTATAATATTAGGTTGATTTGATTGGCGATCACTTACCGTCACAACGTCGTGCTCTTCCCGAAAGCAGCGGTCTTTTCGTGGAAGCAGCGGTCTTCCCGTGGAAGCAGCGGTCTTTCCGTGGAATCAGCGGTCTTCCCGTTAAGCAATGGGAAGACCGCTAAACCCAGAAACGTGAGGTCATGGGTTCAATTAAAACCCCGGACCAATTAGCTACCAATTAGCTCTTTGCAGTTTATGTACGGATTTACATCCCATGGCTTTACGGTGAAATAAAAATAGTGAAGAAACCTGCATAATTACGTCCGGAGAATTAATGGCGTAAGTATGTGAATCCACCAACACTAAACTGGGCCAACTACCGTGAATATGGCCCAATAGTTTTTGCTGACTCAGAGTGGGTTGGCGGACATATATATAAATGAATAGTGGTTAAATATTTAATTTCTACTAGTAGTGTTTTCAAGATCAGTGCTGATTTTATTTATTTATTTTTAACTGATTTCAAAAAAGGAGGTACTCATTTCGACTGTATTTTTTTTTATGATACGCGATCACTCCGCCAATTATGAACTGATTTGATGATTATTTTTTTGGTTGGTAGGAAATACTTCAGAAATGATCCCATATAAATTTTATCGAAATCGGATTAGTAGTTTGGTTTTTAAATCAAAATTACTAGAAAATATGAAGATGTCATACAGGTATTCGAAGTTGAAGTCGGTTGTATTTTTTTAAATAGCGTATTATGTTTCAACGTCACTGTGTACACCAATACAATGTCAAAAAGTTACAAAAATACAAGTCAAGTGTCTTAGCAAATAATATTTCAATAGAAAATCTAGAAACTTTTATAAAAACTAAACAGAAAATTCATAAGGCATTTATTTTCAATTTGTTACCGCTGATACTATCTCACCAAACGATCCTCAAACTAAAACTCGGTTTTCGTTTAGTCAATCCCAACCGGCACCTGCGGAAATGTAACAATGTAGTTAAAAGGTAAGGAAAGGTATCACGTATTTGAAGCAAACAATAGCACGTGAGACAAACTTTTGATTCAGCTAGTTTTCACAATATAACTTTAATGGTTAGCAAAATCGGTAACTCACGACATTGTAAAAGTCGCGGGCAACCGGTGGATGCAAATAGCAGGTTGTCGTACAGTGTGGCGGTCTAAGGGAGAGTCCTTCGTTAAGCAGCGGACGTCTCCGGGCTGATGATGATAATGATGAAAATTGGAAACTAAAGCAAAATGTGACACAGGGGAAACTGCAGAACACCCCTAATCTTTGCCATCCAAGCTTATATTTTAAATGTATCAAAAGAAAACTGACGTGGTTTTGACACATTTTGTTTCATTTATACGGGAATACTCACGTTTAATTAAATCGGATACTCCAACTATAGTTTCGATCACATCCGGTGACCTTTTCCTTTTTCGGTGGCTTTTTTTTTTGGTTTGGGTTGAGTATTCACGTCTCACATCACACATCAACAGCCGGAAGACGTTCACTGCTGGACCTCTTCCTTAAAGGAAGGTGTTGCCATAATCCCCACGTTTGGCAGGCGGCTTGGGGATCGCAAAGTGGTTACCACCGTTAACTGAGAGGACTTTGTTTTATTCACGTATAAATAAAACAAAATGTATCATAAGAAGTTCAACCGCTTAGCTCAAAATATAGTGATCATACTATGAGACTGAATATTTTCGAGTTCATACCATAAGTTAATTTCGTTTTTAAATAGTTTTATCTCACTCGAAAAAATATTTTTACCCGTGACGAAACGGAAGTGTGCGTTTAGGGTGAAAGGTTGTGTGTACAAAAAACAAATTTAATGTACTTCCCTATTAATCACCAAAACGCTTTGCGACCCATTTAGATACGATTTATTATATAAACATAGTAGATAGTTGTTATAGCGTTAACATAACACCTATTGACGCGTCGTGGGATTATAAAATTTTAAAATTTGTTTTTTGTTGTTTATTGTGTTTATATTTGTTTTTTATTTTTTCATGACTAGTCAGTAGGTAGGTACATTGAACTTTTGTTAGAAAGCAAATGAAAATGCACACTAGTAATTATCATTGCAGACAAAACAGGGTGGTTTCTCTGTTTACTTTGAAGGTTAGACTTGCCAATTTAATAGTTACACTAAAATTTTCAACTAAATCGTCTTTATTAGGCAAAGTCCCTCAAAATCTTGGTTATTGCGTCTCGAACAAAAGCTTACAACTCAAACTAAGTAATCGAAATACATTTATTAACTTCAAGTTGGAATCTTGTAACAGAACATGACTCTGTAATTATAAACCTCTTTGGATGCAAGATAAAGAGCTGACTCCTCCAAGGGATGCAAAGAGTTTTATCTATCTCTCTCAGATCACAGTTAACGAGGACTTATTAATAGAGTTTAATAAAACGAGCATAGCAGAAATTTCATTAACATTTCAGAAGATGTATTCGATAAGAATTCATACACATGTAAGTACAGGTTGAAATTGAAATCATCAGTAATATCTTAAGGTATTATTAAAATCATCGATAATCTAAAAAACTCGATTAAAATTATAAATCGAAAAAAAGCTCATCTGCTCCATATATTTTGTCGTGCGTTATTGCAGTTTTTGAATGGTTCAGCCGATTTTTGTCACGTTTTCAGAGTTGGTTTTATGGTACAAGTTGTCTATTATGATGGATGAGTTTAATGACCCCCTGACATAATGCCAATTAATTCAATGTGGTGATATTACTGACTTGAATTGACTTTATATAACTCGAAAAGTGAAGAGAAATACAACAATATACTAATTAAACAAAAAAATAGTATTTTTATTTTAGGTGTCACTTATAAACAAACATTTGATTTACCTACTAATTAAACATTGTATAAAATTATGAATAAAACATAAAAACTACTTAGAAACAAACTTAAACTATTTATCAAAAATATATTAAAGCTAATTTGAATGATATTTCATATTTAGTTTGTGTAGTGGTAGGTCTCTACTGCGGAGTCCGCCTGTGGAAGTACCACACCTTTGCCAGTAATTCAACCGCCAAGCAGTAGTGTGCAAGCTTTTCTGTGTTCCGGTTTGAAGGGCAATGTTACCAGAGAAGTTACTGGGTATGAAGAGATTTCCCCTTCTCCCCCGGACCTCTGCATGAGCAGACGTGTAGTAAAAGTAAAGTCCCTGTCTTTTTATTAATTAAATATAAAAATATCTTAATATTCATCATTAATAAATCAGTGTAAATATTAGGAGCCCATAAACTGTGAGAAGTTCTGCAGTATAAACATCCCTGTGTGCTAACGGTGAGTGCTTTGCCTACGCCGCCGCTTGCCGCTTACGCACACGTCTGCGAACGGTGATGCACGTCGCCTGCGGCACTGCACACTGAGACACTGCGACCGGTTTGTCCGTGCACACGCACGCAAGCCGCGTGCGTGAGTAAACCCAAGACGCACGAGTGTCACCGCGAAGAGTACACACACACACTTGTCGCATCGCTTGAACAGTTCTGCTGGCCTAGTACTCGCTGCCTGCCTTGCCGTCCGTAGCAGACTTCACCCGGCCGGAAATATAAGTCTCTTTATCATAAATTGGATGTTTGTCGTTTTGTTTATCCGCAGTGAGAGAACAAACTACGCTCAACTCAATCGACTGGCTACTCTGAATACATAGTTATATTACATTAAGCTATAACTGAGCTTATCGTTTCGGTTCCATAGCGTAATTCTCGACTATACATAATTATGTCAACTCCACGTACACCTCCACCCTCTGCTTTCCTGCCAGTTGTCTCCGCGCCGCTAGCTCACTGTGTATCGGACCCGAATATATTAGCGTCCGCGATAGGGAAGCCGCGTAACACAAAGCGTAAACATGAAGAATTTTCCGTTGATAAGTCGGAGCTTATGGAAATGTTTAACTCACTCGAAACAAAGCTCGAAACGAGATTCACTACGCTAATGAATACTATGCAGGATGGCATACGATCTAGTTCAGAACACAATGAAGAGATTCGCAAATCGGTGGATTTTTTAGCACAAAAGTATGACGAAGCTGTTACCAGAATTACTCAGCTTGAAGAGGAGAGAGCTTCTGATAAAGGATATATTAAATCACTGGAATCAAAAATTGAGCTATTGGATAGGAGCTTCCATAGTTCATATGTTGAAATTAGAAATGTGCCCAAAAAACAAAGCGAAACTAAAGATGACCTGCTAAAGGTAGTTATGCGAATGGGAGATGCTCTTAGCGTACCTATACAACCTGCCGAAGTACGTGACGTCTACCGCATAAATACAAAAAACGAAAATAACAAGCCAATTGTAGCTGAATTTATGAGCGTAAGACAGCGGGACCAAGTAATTGGTGCAACAAAAACGTTTAATAGGCGTAACGTCAACAATAAACTCAGCACTATGCATCTACAAATTGAAGGCCCGTCTCAACAGGTATATGTAGCGGAAAGTCTGACATTCCAAGCTAAGAGACTTTTCTACCAGGCCAGAGAGTTTGCAAAAGCCAACGGATACAGATTCTGCTGGACATCTAGAGGAAAGATATACCTTCGTCGCACTGAAGGGTCAGCCTTTGTTAAAGTAAATGAAGCCGCAGATCTTGATAATCTAGCACAAAAATGACTCGCCTTGTTACAAGCAAAGATCATAATTATAAGTTTTCTTAGTCTTTTTATATATTTTTTACATATCATAGTAACAATTGATTACTCTTTTTCTTATACTATTATATATTGTAATTGTAACTACCAAGAAAACTACAGCCTGTTAGACTCTAATACCTTTTACCCCCCACGTGTATATATTCACAGATTAATATTTGTTGAACACTTGCAAAAACCATTAGAAATCCTGCAACCAGCTACTACTACTCTTTGCCTTTCCATATACAAGAGTGATCACTACTATATTATAGTTATAATGTATCTATTAATGCGACTTAATATAGGTTGCCGATATAGCCAGCATTCACGCGGTACCAATGTGAATATTTTTGTTAAACGTAATTTCACTCGCATTTATTTAATTGAGCCAAGACCATTATACTTCCAAATACAAGTATTAACCATAATAGAACTAATTAAATATCTAAATATTGAAGTTCCGTATTACTACTTCTACTATAATAATGACTAATAGCCTTATTAACGATGTAATCATTACTGAAGTAGACGAAACTGGAAAAGCAGATTGCTTACTAGTCAGTGACCCCAAACAATGTGTACAGCTAGTTAATTACTCAGAATCGTCGTTTGATAGCTCACTTTGCATATTATCTGTAAACATTCGCAGTATAAACTGTAACATGGACAAATTACTAGCATTCATATCAACACTTAATTTAGATATTGACATAATTGTTTTGTCAGAATGCTGGACAAGTATAAACAATCCGCCTCCGTCTCTTGACCACTATAATATGGCTTACACTAAAAATAAACTAAATCAAAATGATGGTGTTGTAGCTTATGTGCGTGATGAAATTAGTGCGTCGTTTTCTGAGGTTAATATTATAGACGGAAACTGTCTACTTATCACAATAGCTAAACAATACTCTATAATCTGCACCTATAGGCCACCAAGTTTTAGAGATCCAACTAACTATTTAAATTCGCTAGAATTAGTTTTACAAAACATATTGACGGAAAACGTAATTTTAACAGGAGACGTTAATATAGATATATTACCTGACAATCTAACGAGTAAATCAGACAGTTACCTAAATCTTATGGCGATGTATGGACTTAGACAAGGAATTGATCGAATTACTAGAGTTGACCCTTGCACAGGAACTGGTAGATGTTTAGACCATATCATGGTGAAAAGTTCCCTGCAATGGAAAACTTTTGTTTTCGAACAACCATTAACTGACCACTCAGCTACAATGTTGACTATCAAAAACTCTAAAGTAAATAAAAAACCTATTACATATACTAAAGTTAGGATCAACTACGACGGACTAAATGAAGAGCTTAGCAAAGAGACTTGGACTTTCGTTTACCAAGAATGCAATGTAAATAAAGCCACTGAGCTATTTGTCACCCGTCTCCTAACATACATTAACAACAATACTCAAATATCAAAATTACCTAAAAAACATAGACCTATTAAACCCTGGATAACAGCTGGTGTGGTTAGAACCCTGAGAAAAAGAGACAAAATGCATACCATGATAAAAAATAACCCTAATGATATTCTTTTAAAATCACGCTATTTAGTTTATAGAAACATGTGTAATAATATTTTAAAATCTCTCAAAAAACAACACTATCAATCTCAATTAGAAAAACATAACGGTAACATGAAAGAAACATGGAAGGTAATTAAAGAAGTTTGTAATTTTAAGCAAAGTAATACTATATCCTCAGAGTTGCTAAGTATCAAAAACAACCCTAAAGAATCCCTGAACGAAGTTAACAAATTTTTTACAACAATTGGCAAAGATCTAGCTGATGTTATTCTAAATAAAATTAACAAAACAGAGCACGAATTAGCATTAAAATCAAAATTATCCAAAGTTCCCTCCAAATCAATGGCCCTTTTTTTTACTGACGTTTATGAAGTAAAGGCTACTATAAATGGGCTAAAAACTAATAGCGCCCCTGGGTGGGACAATTTAACCAGCTTAACACTAAAGCAAGTACTTCCAAATATTGTAGATCCAATAACATACTTATGTAACCTAAGTTTTGAAAACGGAATCTTTCCCGACATTTGTAAAAACGCTACCGTATGTCCAATTTTTAAAACTGGCAATAAAAATGAACCGTCCAATTACCGACCAATATCGCTTCTCTCTACCTTATCTAAGATAATTGAAAAAATAATGAATAAAAGATTGGTTAAGTTTCTTGAAATGAATGGAATCCTCAGTCACAATCAATTTGGATTTCGTGAAAAAAAATGTACTGAAGATGCAGTACTTCAACTTACTACGCGAATTAAAAACACTCTTGATAACAATGAACGCTGCATAGGTGTTTTCTTGGATCTTCAAAAAGCCTTTGATACAGTTTCAATACCAATTCTTCTAGCAAGGCTTGAAAACGCGGGTATCAGAGGTGTGGCTTTAAATTGGTTTGAGAGTTATCTGACTGAAAGGCAGCAGAAAGTTAAAGTCAGTGATCATATTAGTGATGTTGGATTCAGTAAGTTTGGAGTTCCGCAAGGGAGCACTCTTGGGCCAACCCTTTTTCTTATTTACATCAACGAACTCTGTAAAACCTTTATTCCCGGAATGGAACTATTAATGTTTGCTGATGATACGGTCCTTCTCTTTAACGCAAAGTCTTGGCAGTCGGTTTCAGCCTTGGCCGAAAGAGGCTTGGCTCTTGTTACATCCTGGCTTGAAGACAGTCTGCTGTCACTTAATACTAATAAAACAAAGTATATATGTTTTAGTAAAACAGCTGCTTCAACTCCAACTGTCGAGTTTAATATAACTATTCACACTTACCCCTGTAATCGTCGTGATGATGGAATGTTCGGAAACTGTTCTTGTGCTAAGTTGACACGTACTAACAGTATTAAATACCTAGGAGTATATATAGATGATCATTTAAACTGGGTAAAACACACAACTGAACTGTCAGCAAGAGTAAGAAAACTTATCTACATATTTAAAAACCTACGATCTGTAGCTAACCCTTCACTGTTAATTCAAACATATAAAGCTTTAGGCGAATGTATCATTAATTATTGCATTTGCGTCTGGGGTAACGCAGCTAAAACACACCTAATCGTTGTAGAGAGAGCACAACGAGCAGTGCTCAAAGTTATGATGTACTTGCCATTTAGATATCCGACGACCGATCTATACGAGAAAGCTGAAGTGCTTTCTGTAAGGAAATTAATTATTCTCCAAACCTTAAGAAGGTACCATTTATATGTTGTACCACATTATCTTGCTACTAGCTGTCGCAGTAGAAGATGTCCAATACTGCCAAGCCAGTGTCAAATTGCTCAAAGACATTTTGATGTAGTAGCTCCTACTTTGTATAATGAACTTAATAAAATACACAAAATCAAAAAACTTACTGGTAACCAAATAAAAATACATATAAGTTCTTGGCTCAAGGAAATGGACTATGATGATGTTGAAAATATGTTATCTACAAAATAAAATACCATTTAATTAAATTCACTATTAAATTCTATTCACCTGAAGTAATTTTATTTTTTAGATTAATTTATATATTGGGGACGACATTATTACAATATACATACATACTCATACCTACAACCATTCAAACACACACTTACCTAAAATAAATTAATAGTAGTCAATTGCAAGGTAGTTCCAAATTTATGTAATTTTTATTAATAAGTTTCCTACTTTTTGAATGTATTCTATCATAACTTCATTTTCCAGAGATTGCTCACAATACAGTTTAAATACTTTTCTTAAAACTCAAGATATTATAGATAAATGTGGGTAGTTTGCTGCATTTTTTCTTTCATTTATTTCCTGCTGACTCAATGTATTTTGCACTAAAAATGGGAGAAGACTCTGGTCTCCGAAATACAGTGTAACACTAGTTCGGGAACCAGTGGCTTCATATTTATTTATGTACCTACTACTTTGTGTCAATAAATAAATTGATTGATTGATTGATTGATTGATTTAGCATCTAATATATCAGGGTGCGGCGCAGGATTGTGTTCGCAAGTTCACAATTCTGGCACTGCTACTGTTAGTGGCAGGCGTGACGCTTACCACCAGGCGAAAGTCTTGCTCGTCTCGTCACTTAACAGTATAAAAAAAATGAGACTTAAAATAATTTCGACCTTAACCAAATTCTAAACATAATTATGATTTTAGAAAACCCCAGAAAACTTCACCGAAGGCATTAGTTACGAAGATAAGACAAGAGAGTGAGGGCCTCGTTACTGAACTGACAGGATTGGAGGGCAGCCAAGAGAGCCAATTGAATCGATAGCTGAATCTTGATATTGGCGCATAACTTAAATTGAATTTATTGTTAGTAAATGTATTCGTAACAAAAGGGCATAAGGCATTCTAGTAATAAGCGATAAAGTTATGCGTTTGAGCTTATTTTTTTATTAAAACGTAGCTTATCGCTAGAACTTATTTTCAATGATACGCTTTCTACTCTTAGGTTCTCTCTTCTGTGGAAGAATCACCTATCAAACAAACAAAGAATCATCAAAACAATTCATAATTGGCGGAGTAACTGCGTAACATACTTACATACAAAAACATAAAGTCGAATTTAGAACCTCTTCTTTTTAAGTCGGTTGAAAAACCTGACGATGACATTCAGCTTTATAAGATGGCCTAAAACGACTTGTAACAAATGGTATTTTGCGCTATCGGCATGATAATATGTAATAATGGAAAGCCTATTTCCATTTCAACTGGCCGAATTCACTGCAAAACGGTCTATTTACTGATAGGAATTACGATAAAAGCATCCTATTTAGATGCTTCCTGGATGCTTGAGAGCTTTGATAAAGACGTTGATAGGCGTTATTTATGGCTTACATTACATTTTAGGTTACAATTTAACCTTGGACGTCTACTTAAAGTACGTAACCTAAGTCTTGTCAGGTAAACAGACGCCATCTTGGCCTAATTATAGTAAATGGTTAAAGGTTTTACAACGTTTTAATTATACGGAACAAACACTTTCAGAGTAGAAAAATATCTTCGGCTTATCTAAGTTTGGCACTGCTACCTATAGAATTTAATTTATACAAGTTTTATTACAATCGTTAAAATCTAGGTAACCTTAGAATTTACTGAAAGAATATTTATTCTATAAAATATTTGTTTCGACAAAAACTAATAAAATATTCCATTTAAAACATTATATTAGCACAAGACTAAGGTAACTAACGCCTGTAAGCCTCTGAGCAGGATCTCAAGGTCCCAGAACTTATTTTCTGAGTGACAAAACGTGTTGGATAGAGTAGTAGAGTAGTTGGTAGAGTAGTTGGTAGAGTAGTTGGTAGAGTAGTTGGTAGAGTAGTTGGTAGAGTAGTTGGTAGAGTAGTTGGTAGAGTAGTTGGTAGAGTAGTTGGTGGAGTAGTTGGTGGAGTAGTTGGTGGAGTAGTTGGTGGAGTAGTTGGTGGAGTAGTTGGTAGAGTAGTTGGTAGAGTAGTTGGTAGAGTAGTTGGTAGAGTAGTTGGTAGAGTAGTTGGTAGAGTAGTAGATGCGACCAATTAACTAGTTTCAGTAACCTAACAACGGAGAAAGATCTCTACAATACAAAGGCTTTTCTTACCAGCCCTACTGATAATAACTTACTATCGGGAACTAATAAAACACGACCATAGATGAAAAATTGCTGACACACGTGTCTTGTCGCCCATTACTTGTTATAGCCGTATTATGATCGTGTCTCTGCTAGGAAATTAATTCTCATTGGAGAGAGGTTTCCGATATGACGACTTTAGTCTCTCTACCAGGTTCTGTGTATATTAAAAATAATAACATTAGACGTACTGTGATTGAGCCATATCCACCACGTTGGCTCAGTTGCGGGTGGATGAATTCACATACACTATTGAAATATTTTTTGGACATTATGCAGGTTTATATTTTTCTAAAACCGAAAAACGATAAGGTAGAATCCATACATAAACTTCAAATAACTCAGTGGTACGTGGTACCAACCAGCAACCACCAACCAACCACGACCCAACCACCAACCAAACACCAACCAATCAACAACCAACCACCAATTCACCACCAACCAACTACCAAAGAACCTCCATCCAACCACCAACTAACCACCAACAAACCACCAACCAAGCACCAACCTCCAATCGGCAACCAACTAAAACCAACCACCAATACTAATCACCTCACGATTGAACCAACGTCAACGTTGTTAGTTTCACGGGATTGGAACCAACCACTCACAATTCTGAGTTAAGCCGTCTCCCGTTAGGCTGCCACGGCTTCATCTATCGTAATATTGCGGGTAAAACCACGGAGAGCTGAAATTATTATTAGTGTGGTTATCAGATTCAATATTGTTATTGTTATCCAGAATGTAATTGTGTTTAGATTGTTTAATTAATCAATCCTGTTAATATTGTTTGCATTTTCCAGTAGCGTTTAAATATATTTTGTTTTCCTGTAACCTGTTTCACAACAGTTGCTTTCGTTGTTTTTTTATCAAAAGTTAAATAAGTTTTACACATTTAGGACCTCACTTAAAACTTTGCTATGAAAGTACTTATATAAGGTTACGTTAGTGTTACACTTTATTTTTGTTTTGCGCATAAGATGTTTCTTAATTATAAACTACGATTAAGTAAGGCCACCTTTGCCTTACTCAAAAATTGCTTTAATTGACACTGTGAAATGAAACGCGTGCTGCTAGCTAAAGCCACTTAACGTGTTTTAAGTGAGACTCTATTTATTGCACATTTACCTTTTTTGTTTGATTATGTTACCTATTCAGTTATTTGCTTAACAGACGTGGACGTTGCACCAGGTACCGATCAGTTGGATCCACGAGAGGCGCCTCCCAGCTCTGCGCAAGATCAGCTCTGCCTCTCGCCATATCGCTGCGGCCTTCAGGGATGCAGTCCAGTCCGGCAGGCAACCATGAGACTACGGAGACTGTCCTAATGGAGGGCCCGTTACATGACTATAGTATGAGGTATTAGTGTTAATTAGAAGTCAATCCACAAAGCGCGCACGCATTACTAATAGTAGTAAGTTTGCGTTTGATCAGACCCTTTTTTATGCAATGGAGAGAAAAGACGAGCGAGACATTCCCCGGGTGAAAGCGTCACGCCTGCCCACAATAGTAGCAGTGCTAGAATTGTGAACTTGTGAACAAAATCCTGCGCCACATTGCACTCTGCTCGTCACCCTGAGATATCAGATGTCAAACTACTTCTTGGCGTTTGAATAACAAGCAAAGTTATGGTACTCCCCCAGGCGGACTCTGCAGTAGAGTCCTACCACTACAAAACCCTGTTTGATAATACGCCATATTTGAAGCGTGATTACTTTATAGGAACGTGTTGACTCTGGATTTTAATTAATATTTTATAATCCTACTTTTCGGGAAACACAAACTCCGACAGATTATTCCACAAGACTTGCTGTTTGAGTAAAAAATACGAGATCACAACGCGCGCGCGTGATCTATGGTCGCGTTTGTCTGTAAATAAATACTAATTTATTTTGTCTGTCTCATGTAATGTGTCTCGCTGTTACAAAAACATGTGATTTCTTGTTAGGTGGGTAAAAAGAGCTAGGTGCATCTTGGGTTGATAAATCAAAACTATATTATGTAATAATGTAAGCTCTCTTTAAGACTTTTTTATATGTGGTAAGTACCATTCGAACAAGTCTAGCATTATTTGTATAACTATGTTCTTATTCTGTATAAACTTCCTAAACTTGATTTAAGTTCCTAAATTCTGCAGCTAGTTATCCGGAAAAAAGTACCTATCTCTATGTTTCAAAGAATACTTATAGACATTTTAATGTGTTGTGTGTTTAGTTCATAATATTTTTTATTGAGATTTATTCCATTATGCGCAGTGAAAGTATTTTATTTTTCTCTATTTTTGCAAATTAACAAAAAAAAAGTTTTTTGAAGTTATGTTTTCTATTTGGTTTGATTTACCTACCGATTGACACAAATAGTCGTTTATAAACAAAAACTGAAAATGGGGAGTATTGGGGTATTAGATGTAAGTTGTAAGAGCAATAAAGGGGCGACTAAAACGTAATGTCTATTACTTTTATCACTTTTTACACAAAAAGTGGTGGTAAAATCTAGTGTTGTGTAACCTACCAACTATATTATTTTATATTAATCTCACGAAAACCTGATCTACTTATATCAAATACTAGCTGTAGCCGGTGGGTTTACCCACGATTGTTGCGAAAAAAGGAATCTATGTGTTATTCCAAGATATAAGCTACGTCTATTCCAAATTTCATCCAAATCCGTTTAGCCGTTTCAGCGTGAAGGAGTAACAAACATACACACACTGACAAACTTTCGCTTTTATGACGTTAGTGTGATGTGTCATAATTTACATTAAAATATAAAAATTACCATAAAATGATTTGTATTGATTATATTATTTACATTTATAGAATAATAATATTTGTCGATGAAATAAACGGACCTACATTATGTATAGCCTACAAGTAAAAAACTCTCATACCTCCTTCACAGACTTCCGTTAATATAAGACCTCCTTACTAAGGCCGCCAGAATCGACCACATTGTGGCCAATTTTGAAGGCTTTAGTTGACAGTTCTAAGCTAATTAAAATATTGCTGTCACTTTTTCACTAGGCATGTTAGCTATGGACAGCAATACTTTAGTTAGTTTAGTTCTGTCAACTAAAACCTTCAAAATCGACCACAATAATTATGATTTCTATGTGTAGGAGCGCAAAAGTATATATTATTATATACCTATTTATGTCTGTCTCAATATAGACGCAGTAAACACTTCATAATGATATTTATCCAAAATTATTGTAATTGACTTGACTGATCTATTGCCAAATTGGATTAAATTAATCAGACTTATGAATATGCCAAGTATTAATTAGTATTATGTGCTAATTTATTGTAATAAGAGGTCTAAATCAACTCTCTAAAGTAAAAGCATGGCATTAAGCACAGTCATTCGTTTTTTAAAAAGGTCAAACTTTGTTTACGACAAACAAACGAGTACGACATACTAATGTTTTTTTTTATTTTCTGCGTGTAGCGAAATGCATACCTGTGGTTTTAAATCACATAATACTTTTAAAGGATAATGGGTAATAGTGTCCCCAGTTTTGAAGTAATTGGTATGTTATGTATGTATTATAAGTATGATCAATGGTGGATTTTGTAGTAAATATTATAGGTAATTTTTTTTCATCAGCCAGATTTTTATAGGTCCTGTCGCTGCAGTGGATTCAATTTTTGTTTGTTTGTTATTGACGAAGTTTACAGTAACTAACTGGTGAACAAAAACTTGTCACGTTTTTTTTATTGTTTTCTCTTTTAACCTTAAGTATCTTTCTTCTCCAATTATAATCAATTATGCTGCAATCGTTATATGAAAGCATTATTTATGTTCAACATCATTATTTATTACTCATAGTGTTACAATAAACTTTTTTTTGGGGACGGGTTCCATACACAATTACACATTATCCTTTATAATTAAAAATGCAACGTAAAGTACTTCAGTAGGTACCATACAAATATTTTTTATTGTTATTAGTACTTATTTATGGCTATTTACTTGTAAGTTTAAGGAAACTGAATGTTTAAATAATGTAGAGGTTTGAAAAGAATTTATTGTAAATACCTACTTAAACTTAAGTAGATATGTATGTACTTAATTGTTACCTAAATAAAAACCCAATCTATGATTTTGTATAATGTAAATGTTTTAATGTAGAAATATTAAATGTATTTTGAAATTGTTGTATTTTTATTTCCTTATTTGTCGATAGTCTTTGACGAAGGATAAGGGCTATAGCATCTATCTTCTTCATATAACTTTTTTTATTTAGTAATTAAGTTATTCATTTATATAAGAGTGTGCTTTTGCCCTGCAGTGGAACAGTTAGGACTGAAAATATATAAATAATCATATAAAAATGTGTCTGAGATATCTTCATGAAATACTTTACATAATGTGCATTTGAGTTACAGTTGTATGAAAATTATAGCCTCATAAGTATATAACTTCAATAATAAAATGGATGCCCCGGATGCCGCGGGCAACCTGTGGATGCAAATGGCAGTATGTTGTACAATCTAAGGGAAAGGCCTTTGTTCAACAGTGGACGTCTCCGGGATGATGATGATAATGAAAACGTGCATAGTTACTTCTTTGAATAAAGAAACATTATAACACAAATTAAACAATACTATACTAGCAATTATACCTAAGTATGAAAAACAGCTGATAATATTAAAATATTTTTCTTTGTTTTTTTTTTTTTTTTTTTTTTTTTGGATGACACTAAAAAAGTCAAACCCACATAAAATCTGTAGATTCCGTGGTCCGGTCAACCGGACTGCGGAAGAAAAAACTCTTCGGCGTTCTGGTAACTGTACTACGGCAAATATTTTTTTTTCTATAGTCCGGTTGACAACTCAACCGGACCACGGGCGAAGAGCGTGTATTTGGGAGTAAACGGCAACTTGCCTTGTTGAGAATGACGATGACGATGAAAACCTGGCCTTACATCATTTCGTAAGGAGCTCTTATCGCTTGCACCAAAAACAAAGGTTATGCTCGCACAGTCGTCGAGTTACTTATTGAATAAGTTTTATCGCGCTCTCCTAATAAGTTGCGAATGTATGAAGTATGAGCAAACAACATTATCCCGCGGAATGGATTCCTGAAAAGGATTATGAAGACAGGGATGTATCCAGGCTAACTACTAGGTCAGATATTTTTTAGGTACGTAAGAGAGTCACAGTTACGAATAGTATTTTTTTCACTCCTCTTGCTCAAAAAGTCAATCATTATAACGCACAGAGCGGGGCTAAAATAGCAGATCATGCTCTAGAGGCTAGAGTAACATTTTGCTCTAGGGTCTACATTATATTTTTATTTTTGTCTGTTACACCAATGAGCCTACAAAAACGAAAAAGTTTTTATTCATAAGTAGATAATATATAAATACTCTACTTCATTCTGCGTAATGAAATTTATTACTTATATTATTAAGTAAATATATTACAGAGTCAAAATATAAATAAAGCTGAACTCCGCAGAGTTCATTGTCAATAATTATAAAATAGAATGTCCAAGATCGTTCCCGGCCCCCCGACCAAACGTGCCCATCAAGCCAGCGGCATTGCCACGCTGAATCGCCAAGGAAATGCGCTGGGCAAGAAAATGACCAGAACGTGGGTCCCGCCCTTTCTCCCTCAAACGACGACCTATTTCGGCTACCAATTTCTTGGCGTCGGAGCCCCACGATCCCGCGGTCTCCACGGCGAACGGAACGAACTCGTACTGCGTCTCCAGGCTGGCATACTTGTGCCGCTTAGCTCTGGCCGCCGCCTCCGCCCCGCCGCCAGCCACCTGCTGGGTAGCGGCAAGATGGCACGCAGCAAAGGTGCTAACGCAGGTGGCGTCCCAAATCAGGCAGCGGCCCCTCCGCCACGGAATCAATGTAAGTCCGTCCGGTCGCTTACCATCGGAACGCGACAGACCAGGAGGCTCCAGCGCACAAGGAATCTCCGCATCTACCAAGGCTCGTCTCAGTATTTCATTAAGGGCATGGTGTCTGGGTCTGCGCCCCGCGCACTTAATACAACTCAGGCCATGATAGCCGTCTGACTCGACCCTCGCACCACATACGCACGTGTGGGGCACACAAATCGAACAACCTAGCCGAAGACCAACTGCTACCCGAAGAGAATCAGTGTCTAGGAGCATGCCCCAATGAGGAGAAGGCAGGGCATGCAACCAGGCGCCCGACTCTGGCTTACAAGCAGCATTAAGACGGGCCACGTCGACCCCTAAACTTAAATTCTGGAGCTGACCCAGAACACTCTTGGACGTAATGTCATCCCAACCCCTCTGCGATTCAAATTTCTCCGGGGGATCAGAACCAGGGCAAAGAGATGACCATACGCTACGGGCCTCCGACACAAAGGGGATGCGAACGATGTCACCGTTATTGGGCACTATGTGAGTGACAAGATTCGCAACCCCATGCGCGGAGGACAAGAAAGCAATGGGACCAGACTCCTGCAACCGACGCACACCCAGACCTCCATGCCGAATGGGTAAACTTGCTTGCATCCATTGCGTTCCACTGAGACGAACATTAACTATTTCTTCCAAGGCAAGCTTCAGCAAGTCGTCAAAACGCAGCACTTCGTCAGGGCACTTCCATGTCGGAGCCGTTCTAACTACGTACGTTAATTTTGGCATCGCGAAGCAGCTCCTGAGAAGCGTCAACGACACGTGCGCCGGAAGGTGCCTAAAGTGAACCGTCAGGGAGGAAAGGATATCCGTCTTGGAGTTCAAGCAGTCCGACACGCCCTCTGCAAAAATGGGGGCTCCGAGGAGACTCAACGTACTACGACTCTGGCACTTGATCCCTGGGATCAGGGAAGAAAAACGGGCTTCTGATTTCGCAGCATCTGGGCTGCAAGCAAAAAACTCACATTTAGCTGTATTAACCTGCAAACCCAGACACTCCAAGGCCGGAAAAAGTTGCCTTAAGTCCCTCTCTACCGTATCTGGGCAACCACCAATAGTGCCGTCATCCAGGTACCACAGATTGAGAGGCGCTTGCAAGGAAGAAATAGCTTTGTGGATCGCAAGGCTAAAAACAAGCGGACCCAACGGGTCCCCCTGTTGAGCGCCCTCCTGCGAAAGAATGCGTTCGGAATTAAACATAAGGTTGCTAGGTGTTGAATAGCACTGTGTTACAAAAGGGTATATGGACGGAGTCAGAGCTCGGACTTCCTCCAACATGACACTTCTAATAAAAAAAAATAACATTTTATTTTTGAAAATTGAACTAAAAGCAGCGATCTCTTTGGTAGAATGCGTGCACTGCTCTGCGGCTACAGAAGACATTAAAAAAGAAGCCGTTGGCGCGAAATCATTAGAATTTTTCACTAGTTATAAATTGAATTGAGTGACCGTATTTTATTTTTCATTACTCATACTCAGAAAGTAGGTCTGAAGTTGCCTGAGGAACGGGTTGAAAAATACATTTCAGCCCTAGGGAGAATCAGTTTCAACTGACAGTGACTGTTGCCGTCAAAGTCCCAAAGCATTATTGTTTTGGTATTTTGATGATAATTTTATTTTCTCGCAATCGTAGTGAAAAGTAGAGTGTAAACTCACGGCGCTAAAAACCCATTATATATATTTTTTATTATATATTATTTTAGCCCTTTGTATAACAATCAACTATTATACTAGACAATAGGATACTTTATTGGGTGTTTAATCACAGCACAAAAAAAAAAAGATCAAAGATGGTGTGGTAGACATAAAAAAACTAATTATTCCTATTTTTGATCCAATGGTTCCATCATCAGCTAGAAGACGTCCATGCACAACTGAACGAAGGCGTCCTTTAATAGGGGTAGGGGTAGGGGTTATCATAATCCCCACGCTTGGGAGGCAGCTTGGTGCTTGCTTTGGGGATCCGATGGTAACGTATACGAAATTTAAGAAAAACTTAAGGGTAAGTATAATAATTTTATGATTTTTAAGAAAAATGTCAGGTAGGTATATTTTAAAGGTCAAGACCATTTTGATCAGCTTCTCCAAAATATTAAAAACTAAATCTAATGTCAGTGGTGATAACGAAATTGGTGCCTGCGCAGCTGTATAATATACTCCGGGAAAGAAACTTTCGTTAGTATGGGATTTTCATAAAAAATCCTTTGGTCTTCATTTTTTTATGTGTTATTAGGCATGGTTATAGGACCATAAATCCTGGTTTTCACCACTGTAGTTCTGAAGCTTTCGTTTCTAGAGCGATTAGAAGAAACCCTAAAAACCAGATTTATGAGAGCCGCGCACTCTAAATCTTTACACTAGCGGAGAGCTCTAAGTAACTTGGAAAATATGACGTCGTTTGCTCGAAAATTGTTTTTTATCTTATCTAGCTTACATTCTAGAGCGGTAAATTTTTGAGATATTATAGGAAATAGTATTGGGACCTTAATTCCAAGTTTTCGGCAAAATCGCTCTGCAACCTTCGTTTCTGGAGCGCTTAGAAAAAGCTGAACAAATCCAGCATAACATGAACCACGCGCACGATACTATACGTACCAACGCGGGGGTTTCTAAGTTACTCCATGACCAATCATTATACACGATGTTTTTTCAGATAGTCTAAGTAACTATAGTAGGTTAGTACGTTAATCAAAGGATCTCGCGTAGTTCCAAAATGTATGCAAAAAATTAAATGGTTGATAAACCTTTAGCAAGATCTACTAGCTCGTAACGATTTAAAATTTTAATTAATTTATATTGCCAATATTGTTTTTCATTTTTTACCGACTTCAAAAAAAGAGGTTTTTTTGTTTTTGTATGCTTGTTACGCGGTTACTCCGCCGATTATGAATTGATTTTGATAATTATTATTTTATTGGTTCGTCATACTTACTTCAGAAGTTACATTTTATCGAAATCAGTTCAGTAGTTTGGATTTTAAATCAAAATAACTGGAAAAAGTGTATTTTCCCCTATATTTCAGAGACCTTACTAGTTAGAGGTATATAAATGCTACATGGGGTTTTGTAAGCATTAAATATATTGTATAAAATGAAATCAAGACTGTCTACACTAAAAAGAAGCATTGGACAGCCAGCAACGGTTTGGTAAGTTAAAGATGTTGCAATATTCACAGATTTAACTGTGGTTATATTATAGTCAGACAATGGAGAGTAAATCAGCAACAGATTCTACAAAACAGACGTAGAACCGAGCCTACATTCAAATGCCAGTTAGTTGTTCTCAGTTCCCAAGAGAGCAACATTTTTGCCAAGTTTTAACCGACTTCAAGAAAAGATGGTTCTATGTTATTATGTCTATGACTTTATGTATATATTTTTAGGTATATTGATCGATATCTCCATCTATTGTAGACCGATTAAAAAAACTATTTTGTTTGAATGGCTATACAAACTCGAGGTGGTCCCATAATTGTAAGTAAGTTATACTTGTTATATTTCAACTAGGTGACTTGCTGAACTTCATACCATCAACAGTTTTTTCATAAAATAGACCAGTATTGAAGCTTAAAAAAAAAACAACCGAGTTTTTGCGAGATTACTGTATGGCAATAGGTTTTTTTTAAATATTGATTGATATTTTGCCTGATTAAACAAAAATAGAAAATTTATGGAAATCGTACAAAACATATTGGCTCACGCTCACGTTCGCAAATGAAGTAAGGTTATCTTTAGATCCAAAGATTACGAAAGCTTCGCCATCGCGTAATAAAACAACGTTTGATAATGACTCCCGTGCCGTCATGTTCACGAGTTGCGCCGGAGTGCGAAAGAAGAGAATACTTTTATGAGAGCAAGAGGGATAGCGTGCGTCTCGCTTGGTGAGCGCAGACAGGCGAGGCAGTTCCTTTAGCCGTTTTTACGGGGTCATTTGAAGGCGCGATATGACATATCTCCCTCGTTATAATATAATATATAATACCATTGTTTAGATCTAAGTAGATACCTAACTATGCATCGTTTGAAACTTTGACGTAATTATACACGGTTCAAATAACTGCTCTACATAGTTTCACTTGTTGAGTTCAGTGTTCTGTGAAAGTTTATAAGTTGCTAAAGAGTTTTGTCAGTTTTGCTATAGTTCAAAGGCTTCTCCCGCGTTCCAAGTTAGAACTGCTGGTTTGATGCCCACGCCCTGACCTTAAACCGTGCCTGGATCAAGTAATAAAATTCGCGCAAGTGTTGGTAATGTATTTGGGCAGGCTCAAATATGTAAAAGCAGGTACGTTGAAAGTTGCGAACATCAGACGAGTTTCGGATTTATTTAAATGTGTTAATAAGCTGACGAATGTGTTAGAATTCTGGAACTTTCATCACCATTAATAACTAAATTAGCAATTTCTGAGTAAATTTTGCTGAAGAAATTAAATAATTTGTTTACGATATTTTATTTTCGTAGGAATTTTGATTGCTTTCGTCGTCAGCCATAAGACGTCCACTGCTGGACGAAGGCCGCCCAATAGAGGGGTGTTACCATTATCCCCACGCTTGGCAGGCGGATTGCTTTATGTAAGACTAGAGGTCGCCCGCGACTTCGTCCGCGTACGGAAGAAATTCGGCCTGTTCCCAAAATTCACCACTTTAAAACATCCCGAGCAATTTTTTCCCCCCCCCCCCCCCGCCCCAACTCCCCCAACTCCCCCAACTACCAACTACCAACTCTACCGACTCTACCAAATAAATCCCCACCCCCCTCCACCCCAAACTTAAATCATCCCTGTTAATCAAATATTGAAAAGAGCATTTTTTATTTTAAATGAACTATCCAAATCAAATTTTCGTGACTAAAAGTACAAAAACAAAGGACTTACTTTCATACAAACCTTTCCCCCCCTTAGGGGTCGAATTTCGAAAAATCCTTTTAGTACACCCCTACGCATCGAGACGAATACACCCTCCAAATTTCAAGTCTGTACGACCAGCGGTTTGGGCTGTGCGTTGTCTGTCAGTCAGTCAGTCAGTCAGGACAGAGCCTTTTATATATATTGATTAATTCTAACGTCTTAATAGAGTAAGCATCACAAAATGTGACCCCGAATATTGCGCGTTAACTTGTTCGCATGATATTTTGAAGATGTTATATTTATAAATATAATTATCATCAAAATATTATAATTATATATGTTATAATTATTATGGAGCCAACCACAGAAAAGCGAAGGCCCTACTCTTAGGTCTCTTCAGTGGAGCTAATACTGAAACCGCAAAAAAGGAACAGTTTAATAAAACCTATACCTTACATTCTCTTTGTTTTCTTATAAAATGTCATTCGCCCTCGACAAACCAAACCAGAAACGAAACTTTTAAAATCTGTTGTTCCATCACAGAGCTAAAATGTATAATGACGCTACTGTGCCGACATTAAATTAACACACGTGTAGGGTTAATGATCAGTAACGATACAGTGTCGGCACAGTAGCGCCACGCTGTATACATACAAGAGTTCAATTTTTGAAGTTTTTTTAAAGAGCCATTGAACTTTTTTTATGAAACAGCATGGAAAGGGCTGTGCTTGTTTCATCTCAGTATTACCATAACAAAAAGCTCTGTTTATTATTACTATAGGTACTTGAGTAAGATTTGGACTTCGTATGCTCAAATTTAAACTTAAGAGCGTGTAAGTATCTACTTAATTAAGTTAACTTGCTCAAAGTAAATCCAGTTGAAGTGAACAAACGAAGTTTTGCTCGCAGATACTCCCAATTAGCTCTCTGAATGCATTACTCAGAACACAAAGCGAGGGACACTTAATTATATCCACCCATTTGTACTTCATTGTGACAACATACATTTGAATACATGACTGAGCACAGCAAAGGCAGAGTGTAGGCACCTACTCGAAAAATAAGCATTAGGTAATTAAGTTTTTTTTATTTTTTTATTTGGTCATGACCGGAACTGTCCCGACCGGGTCTGACGATACGAGCAAAAACTTTCACCTGGTGATAAACGTCACGCCTGCCACTAACAGTAGCAGTGCCAGAATTGTGAACTGCGAATACAATCCTGCGCCGCACTGCACTCGTCACCCTGAGATATCAGATGTTAAATCTCTTCATACCCAGTAATTTCTCTGGTGTATAAAAGATAGTTTAGTCCATTAAAGGACATATAGGCCACGTTGTTGGTCCAGTTTCGGGTTGGTATTGGTAAACTCACATACCTAAGCTTTTGAATTTCGTCTCGGGTTTTATGCAGTTTCCTCACGATGCGATGTTTTCTTTGTTTCATTCAGTGCAGCAAGAAAATCCGTATCTACGTAAACTCCAAAAAGGTAATTATAAAAATATAATTATACATTAAAAGAAACATTAAATTAAGATACATAAATAATTAATCAAGTCATACTTAAACGAGTAACTAACTGTACCTGGTGCAAAGGTGCCCATAACACTAGCTGCATTGCCGCGTTGAATGGCAATGGCTAACCTTTGTACCAGATACGAGCCGGAGCGGGAGTCACCTGTCTTCTCCTTCAATCTACTCCCTATTTCCTTAAACCCTTGGCCTCCGGTCCCAATAGCCCATGGTTTCTACAGCGATCGGCACAAACAACTAGTGCGGCTCTATCGCTGCGTACTTTTGCCACTTCTTGTTAACGGCGTCCTCCGCTGAGGCTGCCGGCCAAAATAAAAGAAAAAAGAGGAAGTGTTTAATAAATAAAAAGTTACCATATATTGATATCAGACCTGTCATTCGGTTTATGTGGTTATTGTTTGTCTAACAAAGTACTTGCCCATAACATTACTTAAGTTTTCGTTATTCCACGCAAATTATATAGTGTTATGATTTCTATATTTAATGCATTAATTATTTCCTGTTAAGTTTTACCGACAGTCAATTATTGATTTATATGGTCACCGAAACGCGTTGACTCGTCACTTGTCAAGTCTGAGTAATGGTACCAACTGCAGGGCGATAGAGAGTAGGAGGCTAGAAGGTTGGGATGATTGGCAAGTCCAGGGGCCGTACCGTGAACTGCTTATAGCAGGACCGAATACGCTCAGCTGCCGACGCTGCGCGACTGTGAATTTTATCGCCTCGCAATAAGGTTCGCGGTCGCGCAGTGTCGGCAGCTGAACCTATTCGGTCCCGCTATAAGCAGTTCACGGTACGGCCCCAGGCAATTCGAATCCACTGCTCAAACGGATAAGTCTTTATACTACAATTGTGACCATGATGTTCTTATGTAAAGTGAAGAGAAAGTAAATGATAATCTATTAAATGTACCAGCTTATATCTGAATATATATTATTGAGTGAAGTGAAGTGTCTTTCTTAATATTAGAAAATGCGCCTTGCCAATTAATTAATTAATAACTATCAATAAAAATAACAATAACTAGCAACGAAAAATAATAGCATTAACGTGACGTAACAATAACGTTTAATCAAAATTTCAGCAAAATGATACAAGAAACCTTGGAAAAGCATTTCACCAACGAACGCGAACTGTGAGTGAAGCAGTGAAGGTGAGTGAATTGCTTTTTCACAACAAAAATGCGAAAAAATGTGGGCCATATCTCGCCAGCTCTATCTATTCTTTGGCTGTAGAAATACGTTTTGACAGCTGTCAGAAAACTTCCTATTACGCAATAGGTGCTAAAACGTAGTGGTTAATACATTCTCTTTGGTAGGTGCCACCCACCAAATTGGCCGAAGAAAAGGTTTTCTTGTGTGTAAAACTTCTTTTTACATAACTCTTCTAAATTCTTCTAAACTTGAATTGTACATTGTTTTAATAAGTTTGTAACTTATTTGTACTGTTGGTATAATGGAAGAACTAAAAATATTCAGTAAGCAGCTGTCAGTATGGTGGCTCTCTCGCTCATCTGTAGTAGCCCTGCGTCGATCGTGATTGAACGAATCAAAACGATCGATTCGCGCTTTCTGCGTGACCGACCTGGTCGTCAATCGTTAAAGACCCGGGTCGTGATTGATCGACGCGCGGCCCAAGATGCGCACTTGCCTTCCAATTCATAACGATCTTCCGATCTGCGACCGACCGAGAGACCGAGACCGAATGAATGACCGGCGATTGATACAAACCAAGACGAAACCAACCGGTTTTGTCTCGGTTTGCTTCAAACAATCTCGGTGAAATTGCGTACCTAGCAAAATTCAACTCTATATTAATAGCCTTAAGCCTTATTTTTATTTGTAGGTTCTCGAGACAGATGAACGACATTTTGATCGAATCTTTTTGCTCGGTCACTTGGCTCGGCGGTTACGAAAGATCGAGATCTCCGAAAATGACCGACCGACACAGGACCAATCTGTAGCGATAAGTTAGTCAAATTATTTTATGCAGCATGCAGCAGGTGCGATCAAAATTCTTTAAAAAACGACAAAAGAAACGTTTGCGCGTTTTAGTAGTGTAGAACGCCATCTAGTATTTTTTTGTGAACTAAAGAAACGACCAATAAAGGTTTAACAGACTATTCAAGGTTTGGCTTGAGAAATGACAGTAATATATCTACATATTATCAATTTTTAGACATTTCGCATAACTTGTGTTTCAAGACCTTGCTTCTTGCCAAATTTCATGAGTCTAAGATAATGAATCCCCATAAATCCCATCATCCCTATGAATTTTGATTTAGTTCACTCTAAAAAAACTCGCAAAAATGGCCGTAATTTTATATTGCGTTGACTTAGAAGTATGATTTTTTTACAGCTCTAAAGAACTGTGGCCTTACGTATTTGATATCAATTTCAAGATACCTCCACGCATTCCAGAGAAAAAGGGTCTTGACAGACAGAAAGAGAGACAGACAGACGGACAACGGAGTGATCCTATATTTTTTCCTTTTGAGGTACGGAACCCCAAAAAGTGTTTCAGTATTCTATCAGCTATATCTGGTTCCCACAGTAAAAAAAATGCTTAGATTGGGGCTAGATGGCGCTGTGTGAAATGTTCATAAATATTTTTATTTTTTATTTATTAACTTATTTATCACTCTTAAACTTTTTATTAGTCCAACGAATAAAAGTCAAATGTGTGTAGTAGCCTTTATTGAGATCTATTTATTAGGTTGGTAGTCGTGGAGTGCACTCCACTCACTCATTATTAACTAGATTAGCAATATCTTAAGTGCGCTATTAACCTGCGTCCTGCACTTAACTAGATCAAATACGCAAATACTCTGGAAATATCAAAGATAATGTTTTGTTCTTGTCATAAAATAGTAGATAAAAAAAACAAGTACCTGTCATTTATCAACCGACTTCAAAAAAGGAGGTTCTCAATTCGCCTGTACCGTTTTTTTTGTATATATGTTACGTGATTACTCCGCCAATTATGAACTGATTTTGATGATTCTTTTTTGTTTGGTAGTTAATACTTCAGAGGTGGTCCCATATACATTTTATCGAAATCGGTTCAGTGGTTTGGTTTTTAACTCAAAAATACTAGAAAATATGAAGATATCATCCAGGTATTCGAAGTTGAAGTCGGTTGTATTTTAAAAAAAAAGCGTATTATGCAACTTAACATTTTCCTTTTTTACTGAGAGACATAAAGTGATTTCAAAAAGTGTGGCAACTATCCAGGTTTTACCCTACCCAGATCAATGTTGCCAAATGAAGAAAATGAGAAAGGTAAGCAATCTTTTTCACATTACAAAATTAAACAAAACCATTCGAGAGGCTGAGAGGCAAGAGGCAGGCAAGTCTGCCCAGACCAATCCTTCAGGCAACCTTTGTATGGAAAATAACAAATTCAATGCTGTTAAATATAATGAATTTGGCTAAAAAATACATTGAAACCGTAGTAGCATAATAAGCTGTGGTAGCCTAACTGCGGGCTCAAGTCTCGGACCCGTACTAAGTAATGAGCTTTTTGGAGCTTATGTGCGGATTTTAATTCCATTGGCTTTTCGATGTAAGAAAAAGAAAACAACATGAGGAAAAATAAAATTCATATACTGACAGCGTAACAATCATACATATAATTATGCTTCTTGTTTTTAAAATCATACGGAAATTCCTTACTACACAGGGTTAGTTCTAATCAATTAGCATCCTTTTAAGGGCATATTCTGTACATCAAAACAAACAACTTTTACTATGGGACCAGCATTGAAATCGCGAAAAAGAAAAACAACTGATCCATGCATTTTGCCCAAAGTTGATAAACTTTTTGTATGGAACAGCTGATAATTTTATCGCGATTTCAATGTTTGCACAATAGTAAAAGTTGTTTGTTTTGATGTACAGAATATGCCCTTAGAAGGATGCTAACTGATTAGAACTAACCCTCTATTAATGACTTCCGAATCATATTACCGAAGAAATAAATTTCGCCCTAAAATACAAAACCGGATTACACTCAACCCGGTTTAATTATCCTCCAGTTTAAAACATCATAAAGTTCTACGTACGGATAGGGTTGCCATCATAAAATATAAAAATACAGTAATATAAAAGCAATTGCCGTGCGTTAGTCAAATGTTTAGTTTAGGTTAGGCAATCGTCGTATTTTTTTTTTGTTTTGCTCTCCTAAATAACTTAATAAGAAAATATATTAGGTGGTAGTACGTAGTTAACCGGGTAAATATAGTAATGAATTACAAGCATTAAAAAAAAACAACATATCTACTTCAAAGTAAAATACGCTATTTTGTTTAAGTAGATGGCTTATTTTTCCAGTTATTTTGATAAAACCAAACTACTAAAACGATATCGATGAAATTTCTATGGGACTAATCTGAAAGTATATACATTTAAATAATAATATTTTTTCTAAATCGGTTGATAAATGAAGGAGATCCGAGGTAAAGGATATATAAAAAAACATAAAATTGAATTGGGAACCTCTTCCCTTTATAAAGAAAGTTAAAATAAAAATAAAAAATAAAAGTGTTTACTTAGTGTTGTTTTTTTTTGGAAATATTTGTTAGTTCGTTTTTTTTTTCATAGTTTTTGGCTTCGCATGTTGTGCATTCAGCCAGTGACAAGTATTATGCATTTTCAAGTTTATTTATAATAAAGTAAGTAAGTAAGTTTAAAGTAGTAGTAGTAGTTTTTGTAGTTTTAAGTTTGTTTTTTTATTTTTATTTCAAGCTATTTAAATGTGTCATCAAATCACAGTCAGTCACACGAAATTAGTCACAGTCGAGTCTAACTCATGCCCTAGTAAAGTTGTGGTGACTTTACTATGGGCATTTACGGAGTTTTGAAAACAATACGAAAAGACATGTTTCACCACATTATATCACTTGCCCACACTCGTGAATGTAATTCAACACTCAATGAATAAAGCACCACTATTGTTAACCATTAATTCACGATAAAACACAAGTTTAAGAAAATAATAGAATGCAGCGACATGATTTTTCCATGTTCCCGCCAAAACTCCGTTAGTTTAGTTTTTCTATTAGGGTACGTTGGGAGCTTCGAGCATAAGCCATTGGAAACGCCAAGCCAAGGCTTATCCCTCTACCAAAAATTCAGTGTCGTTTGTATGTTTTGTGAGTTTGTTTTAGTGTTCGTTCATACCAACAGAAATTTGTTTTGTTAGTGTAAAAGTTTATTTAAAGTGTGTCATGCGGACTGACCTCCACTATACAGTACTTTTATAATAGAGGTCAGTGGTCATGCGTGTTTACCTCCAATCATTGCCCGCAAAAATGGCACAAAATCGTGTGAGCAGATTATTGCCATTGGCATCTCCAATGGTATATGCTCATTGCTCAAGATTATGGGAAACCTTTGCCCAGCAGTGAGAACATACTCACTCACTCATCAGCGAGAAGACATGCAGCCCGCATGCTGGACGAAGGCCTCCCCCTTAATAGGGAGGGGTTGCCATAATCCCTACGCTTGGCAGGCGGCTTGGCGATCGTAGAATGCTCACCATCGTTAACAGATAGGACGTTGCTGCCCGTCTTCCGATGGTTCTCGATGCAGTTTAAGGACATACCCAGGTCCCACACATAGAACATACAATACAGGTTAACAAATAAAAAATAAAGTAAAGTTCTTCCTACATTTTCTACATTTTTGTTCCCATAAAAAATAACAAGGCTGGGCTAACATTTCCAGACAAAAGTCCTTAAATCCGGTCATTGTCCGGACGGTTGGCAACCCTACACTCCGACCACCTCGTGACCAAAATTGACACAACTTCCCGACTTTCAGGGCTCAAAATCCTTCGACCCTTAGGCGCCGTTTCCACTTGTGATATACACGTTGCTACGTCGAAAATAGAGGTATGGAATAAATAAATGTAAGCCAACCAAACCCGAGTCAAACGTGTGCACCGAAACTTCCAAACCGTTCCTTAAAATATGTATATCGTACGAACCACCGGAAGAATTTTGCTTTATAGTTCTAAACTCTTTGATAGATCTTTCTCATGTTAGTTTGTTAAGGATATCGATTTCATTAGCTTCAAACGCTCGTTGAAAATCGCCCTTACCGCTAATTCAATAAAGTTTAAACAAACAAAACACGCGATCGCAAACAGGGGGCCGTGGAACAAAGAGCTTATAATGTTGTGTGTGATAGCTGTGGACGCTGCGAGTAACGCGTTTTCTCGTGTAACGGAGTCATCATCAGCCCGGAGACGTCCACTGCTGAACGAAGGCCTCTCCCTTAGACCGCCACACTGTACGACAACCTGCCATTTGCATCCACCGGTTGCCCGTGACTTTTACAATGTCGTCGGTCCACCTAGTTTCCCATCGGTTGTCAGTTCAGTGTAACGGAGTAAGAAACACGAAAAATTTATAAATAAATATATTAGAAGACTAGAAAAACATTCGTATCCTTATGAAATTTATGATTATAACCTTCCTGCATAATTATGATTATGAGAGAGTTAGTATATTATACGTTTATTTGTTACGCTGTAACAGCTCAAAGATTTGAATAAAATTTGGAACGTAAATTCTTATAGAATCATCTTCCTTTTATTAGTCCGCTTCTGCATATAGGCCTGCCATCGATGGCTGGTTGGGTTACATTCCAGCTTAATAGTACATTATGATACGAGTGTGCTATGTTGGTCATTACACTAGAGGCGGTATTATGCGCGCGAGCCGCAGGGGAGCGCGATAAGGAAGCCGAGAGCGTAATGACTAATAGCACAAGAGTTCCATACGACTGTTTTCGTCACACTTGCGAGGAAAAAACATTTTTTTTTTGATAATAATCAACCACACAGCGAAAACATCAACAAACATTTGCGGAAAATGGCGCCCAAACCAGCAATGCGCGCGCAGGTTGACATTTACTTCAGCGGCATAAGAACTCTTTGTTGGTATTACAAAAAAACTGTAAGTATTACCCGGCTATATTAAGAGTCCTTCGTATACATACGTCTAATTGCAGTCACGTACAAACTTGACTTTACCGGGTTATACCTATTATAGTACAAGTGCCGTAATGTAAAGTAAAAAGCACGCGTGTGTAATAGCTTGGATTATGAGCCTAAAACCGATGCAATAAGATCCACTTTACGAGCAAGTGTGATGAAAAAGTTTATTATTTATCTTGTTCAAATATTATAGTTCTACTTGATGTTATATTTTGTATAACCGCTAAAACTAAAACTTTTGCTATAAACAACCAAAATGTTGCATGTCCGTTAGGATAAACTGTTGTGTCTAGAATTTTTGAAACACCTTTATGTACACAGTTTTGAGCAATAAACGTTATCTTATCTTATCCATCACGCTGGCCCTGTTGCAGGTTGGTGGATTCACATACTTCTTTGAATTTCTTCTGCAGACGTATACAGCGTTAGTTCTAATCAGCTAGTATCGCATCGTAGCGCTCGTGGCGTAGCTTGTCTAGGTGAATCTAAACGATCACCGATGTTTAGTAACGGACGGTCCGGTCAGTCTTCGGATGGGTGACAGTGAGTGGCATTTATTTCTGAGCGCTACCGTGGGTCGGATGACACGTTAAATTGTTGGTCCCGGTTGTTTTTTCTTGTTTCTATAACAACAACTGTCAGCCATGTCAGAGGCCTTCGGGCGGCACATTAACTCTGACACTAAGGCTGGCCACTCAGCTTATACGAACTTACTTACTAGTATCCTTTTAAGGGCATATTCTGTATATCAAAACAAACAACTTTTACTATGGGGCCAACATTGAAACAGCGATAAAGTTATCAGCTGTCCCATACAAAAACTTCATCGACCTTGGGCAAAATAAATAAATATTGGGGGACATTTTACACACAGCGCCATCTAGCCCCATACTAAGTAACGCTTAGTAAAATATAACAGCTGTTTTTTGGTGCAATTTCAATGTTGGCCCCATAGTAAAAGTTGTTTGTTTTGATGTACAGAATATGCCTTTAAAAGGATGCTAACTGATTAGAACAAACCCTGTATATGGTTTCTTCACGATGCTCTCCTTCACCGAAGAGCCAGTGGTCTAAAAACCGTACATAAACTCCAAAGAGCTCATTGGCATGTGTCTGGGCCTGAACCCGCGACCTCACGACTAAGAATCGATCAGTCTTAAATACGCGTTACTCCGTATCTACCTATATGTCTAGCGTAAGAACTTAAGTGACTAACTACTATCCAGATTTAATTTTACTCGAGTAGTTAGCAAAATTACGGCCATTTATCTTCTAAAATTAAAATAGTTATTTATTTCAGACGGGAAGACGGGGAAGTTTGGTCATTATAATCAATTTATGAGATTGTGAATTATGTTTCACTTGAGACTTCGGTCTCTTAGGGGCTGGTATTTTAAAGACAATATGATTGTTTAGTCTTTAGCTTTGGATAGCAGACAAATAAAAGGCGCTCGACTAAAACAGGGTAAGTACAACAACAATTAAATCAATTACTATTCTAGCGTCAGTTAATTACTCTACCTAATTCCTAGTAATCCGACTTCGATTGGAATCAATTTAGCGCCTCTAACGAGTCTTTATTACAGCCATTGGCTAGCGCACAGTTGATGCTTTTGATGCAGATTAATGGGCGATTTTCTGACAGGCAATAAACAAAAGAAAGCAGATCATTGTAGATGGCTCTGACTTTGGGCAGATCAGACGTGCCACTCAAAGTCAAGTTTTTTTTACGCCCTTTTTCAAAAATGGTATGCTGTTTCTGACTCGCCCGGTTATTCTGCGCTATTTGTCGAGTTGTAGGATAGGAGGTTATAATTCTTGTTTGGAAAAACGCTCATTAAAATACAGGCTTTTATACTTTTGTTTTATAACTTTATCTTTATTTCATTTAAGACGTATACTTACTTTTCTATAAGTTTGGTTTTTGATCACTGGAAAGTATTATGACATGGATTTAATCTAAGAAGTAGTGTTCGCCCCAGACCGTGACTTCGCAATCCCACAAATCTTCAAAATACCAAATCCCAATTTATCTAAGAATTTTCCAAATCAAATTATTAATAACGAAGATCTGAAGTCATCATCATCAGCCAGACGTTCACTGCTGGACGAAGAACATCCCCTTAATAGGGAAGGGATGCAAGAATTCCCACGCTTGGTCGGTGCCAGCCAAAGACTATAAACCCTGTTGACTGATCGTCCGACTTCCCCTCGTAAGAAAATTAGAAGTTTAAAAACCACTGCTAGCCACTGAGAGTATACGTCAAAATCTCATTGTATTTCATAATCTCAGATTGTGTCATCCCAGTGATTGGCCAATTGCAAGCATGGAACGTTACCTCGCCCCCTGCCCGCAACGATGTGTCGTGTTTGTAGGAGAAATTATGTTCACGAGCCATCAACAGGCTATAATATGATCTGTGGTGCCAGCCAAGCAGGGCAGTTTTATTCTGTATTGCAACAAACTTTCGAAGGGCAAGACCCGCGCGGCGGCGCGCAGCGGTTTTGCTGGCACCGACTCCAAAAATACCTGATTATAAATTGTGAATATTTAAAATATTATTTTCTACTTATTAGTTTAAGTTTTTAATAATATAGGTATAGTTTTGAAGTCGGTTTAAAAAAAATATACTTTATTTCTTTTTTTTTGTTTTTTTTTTGATACTTTTTTTTTTATCGGTTTATATGACATACTGTCTTTGGTAAAAGCACATAGTGTGGAGTAGTGAAAACCTCGTTTGTTTAAGCTATCGATTCGCGTGTTTATGGACAGTGCTGCTAATACAGCAACCAATGTATGTAGACCGCCACATACAATTCAACACTGTTTTGTTTTGAAAGAACTGTTATGAATAAATCACACAGCTTATTAGAAATAAGTTACTACCATATAACCATACCGTAACCTAAACACACTGTAACTTAAACACACTGCAACTTTAACACACTGTAACTTAAACTCACTGTAACCTAACCACACTGTGACATAACCATATTTTTTTTTTAAATTTTTTTAACGTTTGGAAATGCATTTACGCATACCCTCCCGCCGGGGCGGCAGGAGGGTTATGTCGGGCTCGGCACCAGAGTGGCACTACTACCGACTAAAAACCCAACGGTGTTCCATCACTGCGCCTTGCGCCGAGGCCACGGGTACGCTCTCGCATTCGTCCGCGACCTCGACAGCGCTGCCCTTTCGGGCCCACCACGGGGAGCCGAAGCTCCTCCCGCACCGATGACGATGTGTCGGAACACCAGACACATCGTGCATCCACCTCGGAGGCCACGCCAGCGAGATGGGCACCGGACGGCCCCACGTCCAACGCCCTGGCCTCTATGAGGCGGGTCAGGTGAGTGGTCCCGCTGCCTGCCACTTCGGCCGCTGGGAATGGGGAGCTCTGGCCCCTCTGGCCTGTCCCCATCCCGCAGCCCCACCACGACACACCCGGTGGGTGCCCCCTCAAGGAAAGCCCTTGATGAAGCCACCACCCGGCCGTCCCTTCTCGGTCTCCACTGTGCCCTCTGCTGATCAGAGGGACACGCGGAGAGCCCTCACGTCCGGACCAGGTCCGGACCCTCAGTAAGGGCCCAGCCACCACCGTGGCCCTTGGGAATGGAGAGCTCTGGCCCCTCTGGCCTGTCTCCATCCCTCAGGCTCGTGCAGTGGCCTAGCCCCCACCACTGTGGCCGCTTTTGCGGCCCCACCTCGGGTACCTCTTCGCTTCACCGTGGTCCCCCGCCCACGGCTACTAAGCCCCCCCGACCCGACAAGGCGGGTACCCCGGGGGGGACTGTGACATAACCATAGTCTAACCTAACCAAACTGTACCTTAACCACACTGAAACTTACCCTATAAACACACTGTAACGTAAATACACTGTAACCTAAATACACTGTAATCGAACCACACTGTATCCTAACCACGCTGTGACATAGCCATAGTGTAACCTAACCACACTGACACTTCATAACTCGCATAATTTGTCAAAGTTTATATTTTCAGTAGTGAAGTCAAAAGAAGAGAAGGTCGTCAAAGAATTCGTTCAAAACAAACTCATTTTACCGAAGCAACCGCACCATGATGTAAGTTACTTAAACTTTAAATAACTTAGGAAAGTAAATTTACGTACTTACACAACTTGAGTGGTCAAAGTACTACCGAGTTTATATATTTTTGAAGTACCAAAACCAACTTAAAGTTGGGTTACTGATAAACTCGTCTTTATTCTGTGATAGGCACTTTTGCATTGAATTGAAAATCATCTGAATGTTGAATCTATAGGTTTTTAAAATTATTGTACTACTTTTATGAACAAGGATGTTAATGCCTATAACCCTACCAGCGGAAGTATTTGCCCCTTTCATGGGTGACCAGGGGGATATTATAGGCATAAATACTTGATGAAATAATATAATGGCAATACACAAACACAACTTATATCACTCCTTAAAATCACACAACATTTATTAGTTTTAATGTTTCGTCCATGATTTTTTGCAAGTCATGACCAACGAGTTCCGACATTCCTGCTGGTTCGGTATCATGGGATCCAAGAGGCTTATTTGGAGGCTGTCTGTGGAGCGTTCTGCTGCTATTTGCGCTGATTTTTATCCAAGGTCACGCTATTTGGAAGGTTAGGTCAGGGGGGTGTCACTCCGCAGTTTAGGTATGTTCGCCTGGCGCTCCGTCCGGGTAGACAATGCAAGGCATAGAAGTTAGTCGCCGCCCGCACGCTAGCCTCGTCGCACGTAACTAAGCATACGTGATAGAAAGAGAGCGGTATATCTAGGTGAATATAGTGAGCGGTATCCAGCGCTGTGCGAGTCGAATTGCTACTTTATTGCCTAGTAAATAGAGTCCTTATTTATTTCAATTCCTTTGCCGAGTTAACTTGCTGTACGGAGTATTATTATTTATTCTGTGGTTAGGTTGGATGGGCTATTGATACAGTAGGGCATACTAAATATTACAATACAAGTAAAATAATATAACACATCGAAGTTTAAGTTAAGGTTTTGTAGTAATGATATCACAATATGGTCGACAATATTGATAATTAATAATATGGTCGACTGCCACGTCAAGCATGGCCTGTGGCGTGGCTACCGGTGGAGAAAACATCGTAAATAAATCAAATAATCAGTTAAGGCAGTTTATAGTTCCCGGTTTGCTTGCCACATTCGAAATAAAAATGTACGGATACTCCTAGTATAAATAATCCACAAGTTTCAGCAAATTCTTATTTTTAGGATGAAACGATAGGTATATTTTTTGTGTGAAACTAAGTTAGCAGTACTGCGAATAAGGCAAAAGAGACTGTTGCTTATTTGCCACCAATTGATGTAAAAATAATTTTAAACATAATGGACAAGGAGAGTTCAGGTTTCTTGACTGTCCTTTCCCGGGTAGTGTAACAGCTCGTTTTGCCGGCACCTTCTTCTATACCATCTCCATTATTTGACCTTGTGGTCGCGACTATGCTTGTCCTGGCAAGAGCTGTCGGTCTACTGGCTTTGGGGGAGAAGTCTTCAGAGGTAGTAAATTACTAGAATATATGAAGATGTCATCCAGGTATCCAAGTTCGAAGTTGAAGTCGGTTGTATATGTTTTATTAAAAGCGTATTATGAAGAATTACATTCCGGTATGAAACAGTTAATAATCGAATAATAATAATTATCTGTTTGTTTCTTGAAGTATATATTCTCTCTCTTTGGAAGAATAACATAAAGAATCGCAAGCAATGAAGATTGATGACCCCTGCAGAAGTATAAAGCTGTGTCGCAGATGTTAACGACGTCCTCCGAAAACTTCGCAAAGTTCCGTAATAAAAGCAAATTACAATTCAAGTTTAGAGTAAGAAAACTACAAACAATAAGAGAACTATAAATAATTCACTGTTGAACTGTATAAAAACACGTAAATTAAATAGATTTATAATTATAAATGCGAATTTGGGATGTAATAGAAAGTCGGGAGTGTAGAATGTATACTTAGTCTATTTCTGTCCAAGTGTATGCGTGTGTGTGGGGGTGTTGTACACAATGATGAGCACAATGATCTCTTTTCGGGTTACTCATACTATTCCACGTTATCCTGTATATCAAAGTCAGTTGGAAAACAAACTTAATGATATTATGAAAAAAAAATATACAAAAATACAGGTTCCACCGAGATTTGAACTCGGATCGCTGGATTCAGAGTCCAGAGTGCTAACCGTTACACCATGGAACCGGTGAGATCACTAGTAAAATTATACGTTTAGTTTGAGTATAAAAGCAAGTTTCAGCTTTTGAAAAAAACATTGCGTCATAATGTTACGACTCAATCGATTGTACCTATTTTTCGTACATACATTATTATAATCTGTCACTATCTTGGAAGAGCCAGCTATCTTCTATTAGCCATAAAGTAATTATTAGCCTATACTATCTGAAACTTATCATAAATCCCTACTATACAGGGTTACTGGTTACTCGACGTATTCCCGGCAGGATCAGATAGGGATATTAAAACAGTCAAAAAAAAAACAATGCAAAATAAATAATTGAATTAGAAAATAACTTTAAAAGTCCCCAGTGTATGGGCACATTGGGGGGGCTTAAATTTGATGTATCTGCATCATTTTTTTGGTTTATTTGTCTGTTTTCAAGCAACTACAAACAGAACAACTCCTTGACTTTTTGGCTTAATTATAGCACAGAAATTCGACAAAATATAAAAAAAAAAACTTAATTGTTTTACGAATGTTATTTTTAATAACCTATGTTTGTATATTTAAATAATGATGACAGTATTCAGTATATACACAAACCTAAAGTAGGTTTTTAGACAATAGAAAAAATATTGTATGATAGATTTTAAGATTCGATAAATAAAAAAATAATCATAAAAATAATTTATTGACTTGAGGCATTTTAATTAATTAGTATAATTATACTGAATCCGTATTGTAATAATAATATGATCAATATTTTTAATTGACTTATGTAATTGGCGTATTGTGCCGTTTTAGTTAAATAAATTAATAATATTATATCATCTTCGTGCGATCATCTTGCATTGCTTACCAGTTAAAAGTAGGTAGATTTCCTTTCAAATATAAAATATATTTTTAAATCGTTTTTTATGACTGTATTTGATTTTATATGACTAAGTTCTCAGGTAACAAACACCCAAAAATAAAACAACAAATAACTCCACTGATGGAACTAAAATCACCGACATAGCTCTAAGGGTTTGCAATTAAAGTGGCCACATCTGTCGAAGAACTGATAACTGATGGTAAAGAAAGGTTCTACAAACATACAGAGAATTGCCGACTTGCCCCTTGTACGTTTTCTTTGCTTCAGTCAAATACAAAAGGTTATATTTCTTTTAGCAATTAGTTCCTGAAAAAAAAGAAATGACAGAGAGACGTGTCAACAGTAGACCTAGAATATATAAAAAATTATGTTTGCTGTAGAGGCATTATCCAGGAAGTAAATATAGGGTAATATGTTTGGATGGAGAATCGCTCACCAGACCTTTTTATATAAAGGGTCTTTACAGTGCGACGCGGACAGCCGACGAGGAAGTACGAACCGGACGGCAAAATACATCTAGAGTAGCTTGGGTCAACTCGGTTTAGGAACTCGAGTTAACTTGAGTTGAGGTTATTTCAACTCAACTCGAGTTGACTTTGTTAGAGCTCGATTGAACTCGAGTTGCCTACACACCCCGTAGCCGCCGTTACGGGGGCGGCGGTTGGCAGCGGGCGCTCGGCGTTATGCGGGATAACTCGGGTAATTAATTGAACCAACCAATCACAGCGCACCGCGCGCGACGATGGTAATCATTGAGAATATCTAAAGAGTCGCAATCAACAACAACAACAATACAACAAAAACAACAACGACAATTACAATGACAATTATTGTCGTTGCAATAATTAAACAATATTCAACTTGCATTATTCAAATCAAGTTGCCTGAAGAAAATCTTCTGCTCCTTCAAATATCTTGCTCGTTCAAACGGCCTGAGTTGGAACACGAGTTGAGTAACAATAACTTGTTGCAGAGTGAAGCAAACTAAACCTTATAGTAGTTATCTTTGTCCAGTCAACTTGAGCTGCAACTCGAGTTGGAACTCGGTTCCAATTTCAATTCGGTTAGACTAGGTTTAGCAAAATCTCGAGTTCGCCCATAGCTAATCTAGAGCGTCTGCAGCGAAGCGGATGCTTTTACAGCTCTCCGCGTGAGTTGGTAGATTCGGTAGAGTCGGTAGAGTTGGGGGGGCTAAAGAAAATTGCTCGGGATGATTTAAAGTGGGGAATTTTGGGAGCGGGCCGAATTTCTTTCGTACGCGGATGAACTCGCGGGCGACCTCTTGTATAATCTATACGTAAGTGACAACGAATAGAACATACGGAGTTTTTGTTTATTCTTGTACTCGTACTCTATTATAATTATAATATTTTATAATTACTTACCTATATAGTCACATTTTTAAGGTTGCCTGGAAGAGATCGCTTTTAGCGATAAGGCCGCCATTTGTGCACTAGTATTTAATTAATTTATTCCTTTGTATGTATGTTTCTTTGGTGTGAGCAATAAAGAGTTAATCTATCTAATTTTAGTAAATGCCACACCGATTTGTCAAATAATTATCAGTACCCAAATAAAAACGTCACAATAAAATACTCGTAATTATGACTTTTATTCCATGACACTTGAGTACTTTATTATTTCTAATGGCTGATGATATCTAACAAAATGTTAATAATTACAGTAGCTGTAAACATAATCATAGTGCAATTACCTCTTACATGTCATTTAAATAAAGTATATGTAGGTTAAATTCACTGAAAGTTCTCGATTTATTTTGGATGTTCAGTCAGTTGTCTATTTTATAGGCCCGTGTAAACTAGTGATTAGTTCGATGCAGGCTTTTTTAACGCTTATAAGTTTGCGTTTGACCACCAACACGCCTGTTGATAAGCGACGATGTGGCCGAGGATGAAGCATGCAGACTTAGAAGGTACCTATTCACTCTGACTTTGAAGAGGTCTAGATTATATCTCTCAGGAAACAAGGAAACCGGCAGCTTTTCCATTCCTTGGCTGTACGAATTAGAAACGTAGAGTCAAAACGTTTGATACGTATCCAAGGAAAACCCACAATATAAGGGTGATAGTGAGTGAGCCTTAATCAACGCGAACCGGAAGACGCAGCGTAGGCGCGGCCTCCCACTAGGTGGACCGACGACATTGTAAAAGTCGCGGGCAACCGGTGGATGCAAATGGCAGGTTGTCGTACAGTGTGGCGGTCTAAGGGGGAGGCCTTCGTTCAGCAGTGGACGTCTCCGGGCTGATGATGATGATGAGTCTATTGGTCCTGTCCTAAAAAGTTGACCGCAGCACTTCAAGATCATCGTCTTATTTGCCGAGATTATAGAGTTAGTTCTAATCAGTTAGCATCCTTTTAAGGGCATATTCTGTACATCAAAACAAACAACTTTTACTATCGGGCCAACTTTGAAATCGCAAAAAAAAATACAGCTATTCCATACATTTTGCCCAAGGTTAATAAAGTTTTTGTATGGAACAACTGATAATTTATTCGCGATTTAACAACTGATAATTTATTCGCGATTTCAATGTTGGCCCCATAGTAAAAGTTGTTTGTTTTGATGTACAGAATATGCCTATAAAAGGATGGTAACTGATTAGAACTAACCCTGTGTAGCTGAGTAAATTGCTGAGTAATTGCAAAGCACTTGTAGCGTATAATTAGTACGGAAATAAGGAAAGTTCTAAAAAGCCGTTGCAATTAGTTATATGAGTGCAATTGATATAGTTTCTTAAAACCGGTCAAGTGCGAACGGATTGAAAGCAGGTGAAATACTAAATTGGGTTAAGTAGAGACGAAATTGGCGGTTTGGAAACCTTTAGTGTTTTCCACCATAATATCAGGTCATGTCTTTTCTTAGGGAGTCTGTATAAAGAAGTGTAATTTCTATCTTTTTATAATAATATCGCAGGACATTTTTTCACACAGCGCCATCTAGCCCCAAACTAAGCAAAGCTTGTAATATGGAAACTAGATAGCTGATAGAATACTTATCATAGTGAAATTATAAACAATTATTAGTCTTTTTAGTTTGAACACCGTTATCCTTCTAGGATATCATTGTACTCATCATTATGAACAACTTTTACTATCGGGCCAAGCCTGAAATCACGAAAAAAAACAGCTGTTCCATACATTTTGTCCAAGATCGATGAACCTTTTTGTATGGAACAGCTGTTTTTTTTCGTGATTTCAGGGTTGACCCCATAGCAAAAGTTGTTCATAATGATGAGTACAATGATATCCTGTGTTCAAACCAACACCCTGTATAACTTTTCGTAAAACTTTGATTCATAATTTTATGTATGAAAAATAGTTTTTTTGTCTATAATTTTGTTGAAAGGAACACTCCAGTAATTGTTTCTCAGCCTGCGACTAAACTTAGTTTGCTTTTATCACAATTTTACTAAATACGGTGATTTTATGGAAATTACTTGAAATTAACAGTAAGTACATGTTGGTATAAAATAAGTGTCTGAATTGTAGTATTTAGTGGCAATCGGAACTGGAATGATAAGCTTCTACAACCCATTATTGGAGCATTTAGGAAGCATTTCGACATTTACTTCATAAATATACTCTTTTCCTTATACTCGTTTCAATACTATTCTGTATTTTATCAGATATGTGTGTCTATAGCATTGCTTTTAAAAAAAGGTGAAAAAGAAAGTACGAAGTAATAGATTTTTTTATTTATTTTAACATTTCGCCAAACCTAGCTAGACTGCCTTCAAAAAGTTCTGCCGAATACATTGTAAAATTGCGAACTTCTTGTCTACACCTGTGTGGTTTGGCGAATATCGCAGGTATAATTTACTATACGCAAACGCTTAGGAGGATAGAACTAAAATCCTATTGTACTATGTTTTGCAATAGAGTCAATTTGATAACAAGATATTGTGTGGAACACTCTTGGTAAGAGCTCCAACCAATTATTATTTAATATTGATTTAAAAAGATATGATACTTTTTAAGAGTAACATAAAGAGATCATTCGGAAAAATTGTGACAATAGCAGTACAGTTACCTTACCGTTTTCTGGTGGGGTTGAGTAAAGTTATAATATAATTAGTAATTTCATAAAATAAACTAAAGCTACGTAGCGCGTTCATTATAAAATGAGTATGAGGTAGAAACTCTTTGGAACCGAAAAAAGTTAATACTTGCTGGTAAAGCTAGAATATTGATAAGATTAAAAAAAGGAAATATTAGGTCTTTACCTATGAAATTGCCGTTTTGTATGGAATAAGTGAAAGTACTTATTTTTTTAAACTTTTTTATTTCTGTTATTCAAAGTAATAACCCATGCAATCGCCGCATCTTTGCCAACGAATCGGCAGTTTATTGATGCCCTTCTTGTAAAAATCAGCTGGACGGGAGGCAACAAACTCTTCAAAGGCATTTTGTACTGCCTCTCGGGAAATGATTTTTTTACCGACTAAAAAGTTATCTAAATTTTGGAAAAAGTAATAGTCGGTAGGTGCAAGGTCTGGTGAGTATGGCGGATGAGGGAGAGCTTCCAAGACTGTCTGTCTGTCTGTCGAGACTGTCTGTTGTGCAGTATGGGGTCGCGCGTTGTCGTGAAGGAGCTGTGGGGACGACCGATTGACCAAGGCTGGTTGCCGATGTGCAAGCTTCTCCATCATTGTCTCCAGTTCTTCACAGTACACATCTGCAGTAATGCTCATGCCGTTTTGTAAAAAGCTGTGGTTAATCACACCCGCACTAGACCACCAAACAGTGACCATCACCTTTTTAGGGGTCATTTTTGGTTTAGGGCATTGCTTTGGTGCTGAACCAGGATCTAACCAACTTGCTGAGCGCTTTCGATTGTCGAACAGAATCCATTTTACATCGCACGTAATAATTCGGTTCAAAATTCCTTCATTTCTTTGCCTATTGAGCAGCGCGAGGCAGGTATCGACGCGTACGTTGCGCTGGCGATCGTTACGTTCGTGGGGCACCCATCTATCAAGATTTTTTACCTTGCCTATTTGTCGCAAATGGATCAAAATTGTTTTAATGCTAACATCAAAAGCTGCTGCTAGCTCAGCTGTTGATTGAAATTCGTCAGCATCCACAATCGCCTTTAATTCATCATTGTTGACAAAAGTCTCCGGACGACCATGAGCTTCATTTTTCAAGTCAACATTTCCAGAACGGAACCGGGAAAACCAATAACGGGTTGTGCGTTCGTTTGTACAGTTCTCTCCATAAACGTTTTTGATGTTACGTGCCGATGTGTCGCGTTGGTGCCACAACGGAACTCATATTCCATAATTCCACGAATTTTTAAAGTATCCATTATGACGAAATTTTTTCAAATGTAATGAAAATACAACGCTAATCAATAAACAAAAGACAGAGTTTGTAAAAAGAATGTCATGTTTTTAAGACAAAATTAATTTGAATTCAGAATACAAAGCCATTACAAACTTTTTTCCAATATTTGAAATGACCAGTACTGAAGAACGGCAATTTCATAGGTTAAAACTAACCTATTAATTTAATATATTTTGTGTTTAAAAAATGGAAGTCTTTTGTTTGCAGTCTGTCGTAGCGTGCTGTCAAAAATGGAAACAATTTTATTGCGTGCGGTTATTAAGTATCTGTGCATGAAAAATGTCACTACTGAACGAACTAATCAAGACTTGCAAGATACTTTAGGAGCAAATGCACCACCTTGTACTACAGTTGCTCGTTGGTGTGCCGAATTGAAACGGGGAAAAACACCCACCAAACATAACCTTCGCTCGGGCCGCCCCATAATCGTAGTGACCAAAATGATAAAAAAAGTAAATTGTTTAAGAAGAACGTCGTGTCACGGTACGTTTTATATCGTAGCCGATGAAACAAAGATTTTGACTGGTAGTGTGCATAGCGTTTTACACGAACGCTTGGGGATGAAAAAAGTATCCGCGCGCTGGGGCCTCAGAATGCTTACCGATGCACAAAAACAAACCAGGCTGAACATTTCTCGAGCATCATTGGAAATGTTACAACAAGATCCTGATCGTTTTTGTCTCGATTCATAACAATGGATGAAACATGGCTTCACCATTACGATCCTGAAACAAAATTACAATCTATGACTTGGAAAAGACAATCATCTCCAATTCCTAAGAAATTTAAGGCGAGTCGTTCCGCCGGATAGATCATGGGCTCTCTTTTCTGGGATAGTAGAGGGGTGGTCATGATAGAATATCTCGACCCGATCTCGATGGAGCTATTGTAACGGGCTCTTTGTATGTAGAGCAAATAAAAAAATTGCGCTATTCATAGCGCAATTTTATACGCGAGAAACGGCGAAGCAAACTAGCAAAAATTGTTTTGTTCCACCAAGATAATGCCCCGGCTCACAAGTCCACCGTTTCTATGGCTATAATTCGTGATGCTGGCTTCGAAATACTTGAGCACCCTCCATATTCACCCGACCATGCTGCTAGTGATTTCTATCTATTTACGAGGTTGAAAGAGTCTCTGAGAGGACAGAGGTTCGAAAATGATGAAGCAGTAGTCGCTGCAGTACAGGAGTTTTTAGGTGCTCAGGATGAAGAGTTTTTTAAGATAGGAATTTTATGTTTAGAAAAGAGATATTCCAAGTGTATTACGCTAAAAGGCGACTATATTGATAAATAAAATAACATTTAATAAAAGTTACCGGCAACATACTCATTCTCACATTTTAATGAACGCCCCTCGTATTAATTTTCTCAAGGAAACTTCGCTGTTTGTTTTCGTCACTAATTAAAAGTGTAGTTTTAATGGGATCATTATAAACTTGTTTATTTTACAGTACCGCTAACTAGCAAAGTTTTGTATAGCCACCGCGGTAATACGAGTATGTGCTTAAATACCAGGAAACGTGGAATTCAAGAGAAGGATGATGTGAGTACTGAGCTTAACAGCATAATATAATGTTAACTCTACATCATTGGATCAATGTTGGATTAGTTTCAGCACAGGTTTAAGCCATGTCCTTAATACAAAACACGGTACACAGTATGTAATATAACAACACATTAGCACTAATCATTTATCACAAGAACAGCTGGTGTTCCAAAGACGTAAAAATATAGGTAGATGGGCCGTACCATGAATTCATAATGCGGGACCGAATAGGCTCAGTTGCCGACGCCACGCGACTGTGAATAGGCTAGATGACTGTTTTTTTTTATTGTCCGATTAAAATGTGGCCCATAAATATAGCTGATTAATGAAAAGAAAATGAAAATCTGATCAAAAATAAGCAACTTATAAGCATTTTAATATCATGCTAGACAGAGAGGCGAAACAGCAAATCGTGACGTCACTTCTCTGTACGCCATATAAATTATATTCTGACAAGTAAGGCGTGACGTCATTTTTGTTTTGTGGGAAAGGGACAGAGTTGTCTCTAACAAAAACTTTAAGCGCTCATATATCAGAACATTACTAACCGATTTAAATTATTTTTTCAATAAACATACTATATTTACTTAAATTCTTCATCAAAGCTATTGGTTTCAACGATATAAACATCAGTCATCTATTATTGTATCGCCCCGCAATACCGTTCGCGGTCGCATCGGCAGCCTATTCGGTCTCGCAATAAAAGTTCATGGTACGGCTCCTGGTCAGTTTCACAAGTGCCATTTATACTCCGGTCCATATTTTTAGATTCCTAGTCTTTAATTTTTGGGGATATTATTAGACTTGGGTTTATGATCTTAGTGCCTAGTTTTTACTCTTATATCTATGGATCTTTTAGACATATTATAAGGCAAAAAAATATTGCTATAACTCATTACAAAAACAGAAAAAGACCTACCGGGTAAATTAAGTAACAGTTTTTGTTTTTTGTTCACGCTACAGTCTAGCTTGGGATCTATTCATCTAACCAGCCCATGTTCACTCACTGCTGTGTGATTTAGCTTTTTCTCGTTTACGCCATTTTTTCGGCCATGTGCGATCTATTGCCTTCCAACATGCTTCACAATCGTCTGACTATTGTGCTGCAGAACGAAAAGCCTTTGCTTTCCCGGACTATCTAGCCCCTGGCATTTGGTTTGAATAGGTGTCTATTAATAACTGTCTATAATATACTGCTCTGAATTTTCAGGACTTCCTACCTACAATAAACAAGATATTCTCCGTCGCTCGTTTTATAGGTATCACTACTAATGGGCTTAGGATTGGCTTCGTATGGAGCATTAGTTTGATTTTGGTACTATTGGGTATAGTGCTCGCGTCTATTTGGAAGCTGGTGAAATTACTGGGAGGTTTGGCGAAGAACCACAATGCAGGACGTAAGTATATTTTATAGATGGGAATAAATTAGTTAAAGAGGGAATTTTATATGAAGGTACAATGGCGCGAGCACAGAAGCGCCAGCACAGAAAACGAATGCCTCGTCTCTCTTCTCAGTGAGTTCATAAATGTTTGTCGTGGATGAGAAAGGGACCCATGCCTATGCTTTTATGTTAAAATATAATTAAATGACGAGACGAGCAAGACGTTCGTTCGTGGTAAGCGTCACGCCTACCCATAAAAGTAACAGTGACAGAATTTTAAACTTACGAATACAATCCTGCACCGCACTGTACTGCGCTCATCACCCTGATATTAGATGTTAAATCTCTTCATACCCAGTAGTTTCTCTGGTAACATTGCCCTTCAAACCGGAACACAGTAATGCTTGCACACTGCTGTTTAGCGGTGGAATAACTGGCAAAGGTGTGCTACTTCCCCAGACGGACTCTGAAGTAGAGTCCTACCACTACAAATGAGCTGCAAGACAGTCGAGAGAGCTGAGCTATAGATTAAGATAAGTAAAAGTGCTATGTGGTATACCGCATCAAAAAGAAAAAAAAAACACAGCAATAATTGGGATTTTATAGATTAATAATACGCTTTAAAAAAAAAAACTACCGACTTCAACTTCGAATACCTGGATGACATATTCATATTTCCTAGTAATTTTGATTTAAAAACCAAACTACTGAACCGATTTCGATAAAATTTATATGGAAACAACTCTAAAGTATTACCTACAAAAAAAACTTAAAAATCAGTTCATAATTGGCGGAGGAATCGCATAACATACAACCAAAAAAAAATACAGTCGAATTGAGAACCTCCTTTTTTGAAGTCGGTTGAAAATGAAAGTGAGTGCCAAGGCACCAATGGCTTAAACTTTGTTTTAACACTCAGCATTTTTGGTATCGCTGCTATGGTAAAGCTGGCGTTAATATAAATAAATAATAAAATAAATAAATAAATATCGGTGGACATTTTTCACACAGCGCCATCTAGCCCCAAACTAAGCAAAGCTTGTAATATGGAAACTAGATAGCTGATAGAATACTTATTATACTTTTTTTTTGTAAATACATACTTATAATACATACTACACCCAGACACGGAACAAACATCTATGTTCGTCAGACAAATATATTCTTGGAAGAGCGAGCTCTCTAGAATATCGCTTACCATAGTTTTTATTGGGACTTTGCCGTGTTTGTGAAACGAGTGTGAAACCTTTTCACACACTTTTTTGCTTATCAATATTCTAGAAAGCTGTATTATAAAAAGTATCTATTTATGATTATTCACCAGTTACATTTAGCTACGGAAAATACTCACTTTGCTGATAGAGCCTTGACAATGTTTGATTATTAAAATATTTCCAGAATTTTAAACACCTACTATACTAAAACTCTTTGAGTAAATGACGTCCTCAGACGTTTTATTCAATGCAATAAATGCAGTTTTATAGTCAACTTACAAGGGAATTTGAATAATCTCATCTGACGCCTGTCTGGTACAAGGATCTTGTTTTATGGAACACTTAATGCGGTATAAAAGAATTGTCATTTGAAGACAATGTTGGAATTTTTTAAAAGCTTAATACATTGTTAGACCTCTAGTATCTGATCATATGTGTTACAAGAACATTTGAATATAGTTTAGATTCGAAAAGAGTAACAACTATCTCACGAATTGTGAGATAGTTTTAGAGAACTGTCAAATCCCATACTAAAGATAAAAGAAACGAATAAAGGTTGATATTTCACACAACGCCATCTAGCCCCAAAATGAACAAAGCTTTTACTATGGGCACCAAATAACTGATATAATAATAACACGATTTTATGTACTTACGTTATACATTCCTGGGACATGGGTACGTCCTAAAACTTCATGTAGAAACACCGGAGGACGGGCAGCAGCGTCCTCTTGGTTAACGGTGGCGAGCATTTTGCGATGAGGATTACAGCAACCCCTCCCTTTTAAGGGGGAGGCCTTCATCCTGCAGTGGAAGTTTTCTGGCTAATGATGATGATGACATATACAATGACATATACTGGAACTTAACTGGACCTCAAACAAACATCTATGTTCCTCTTTTAAATGGTTGATACAGTTATTTTATGGTATGCTATAAAATTATCCATTATTCCTTATTTTTCAGGAGGCTTTGTTGGACGCTTATCAGGGTCCATATTCTATGGAAATGCTTTATTTTCGTTACTGCTAACAGTACGATTTGTGTCTTCTTGGACAGAGCTCTCGGTAACTTGGCTGAAAGCTAACACGATGTCTGGATTGAATCTACCTCGCGATATCAATATTAGAAGGAGGGCTATATTTGTTACGAGTTTTATTACTACTTGTGCTTGTTGTAAGTAAGTTACTAAGCAAATTAAAAAAACACTTATTTTATCCGATGACGTCATGATCCCTAGAACAAAATAAGAACTACAGAATAGCAGGGCCGGAAAACTAGAATTACTTTACGGCCGATTCCATAGTATAATACCATAACTATTTTACAGAGATTTTTCATATTTTATTAGATTCCATAATATAGTATTATAGCTTAGCTTCAGATCGGCCTAAATAATTTCTACGTATATAATTACCTACAAAAATGTATTCAAATATTAGATATTATCAAGGACGATTATACACAAGATATAATTTTTATAATTTAAAATCTGTGTAACATTAATTTTATTTTCAGTGGAGCATATGATGAGTATGATGTCCGCAACAGGGTTCGACATCTCTCCAGATGAATATTTCTACCGTTACATCATAAGTTCCCATGGATTCCTTATACATTCTCGTAAGTATCTACATAGACTTTGTACAACTACATTCACATTTGTTATTCAACCGCAAAGCAGCAAGTAGTGTGCGAGCATTACTGTGTTTCGGTTTTAATAGCATTGATTACCAGAGAAATAACTGAGCATGAAGAAATTTGGCTTCTAATATCTCAGGGTGACGAGCGCAGTGCAGTGTGGCACAGAATTTTATTTGCTCTTCACAAAATCTGGTACTACGAGTACTACTGTTATGGGCAGACGTGATGCTTACCACCAAGCGAATGACTCGCTCCTATCGTCACTCAATTCAATAAAAAAGTACGTCCACTGCTGAACGAAGACCTCCCTTTTCCTTTCCTTTTTTCTTTTCCTTAATAATCTGGTTATATTTATCACTTTGTATCCCATAATGGTATGAAAATTTTAATTGTTACAGATGAATACACTCTTTGGTTAGCAATTCCAATATTTATTATCAGTAAAGTGGCGACGCTGCTCTGGAACTTCCAAGATCTCCTGATCATTTTGATCAGCATGGGCCTGGCGTCCCGGTATCACAGGTTGAACTTGTACGTGAACTGCTTGATCATGTTTGAAAAGAAATACAAAGATACTCAAAAGGTGAGAAATAAGGACCTTCCACATAAACAAGCAAGTGTCGTCACTGAATTCCATAAAAACAGAAGTTGTTTTGAACAAATTAAAAACAAATCAAGTACGCAATAAAACAAGCCATCAGCTGCCCTGGAGGTCTAGACAAGAACCACTTTCTGTTAGCATTAACCTGCGGAAAGATAATCGGTATGAAAATGACATTAGCAGTCACGTGCCATTTCTCAAGCTAATGTCATTTTCATACAATTTTATCTTTCCGCAGGCGTTAATGCTTACAGAAAGTGGTTCTTGTCTAGACCTTTCTGTTTCCTGAGAGATATAACATAGATTTTTCAAGGCCACAATTAATTATCTTTTAAGTAGGTGGATACCTATTTACGCTGCGTCTTCCGGTTCGTATGTAGTTGCCAGGTTGCCACTCAAGAACCTTTAATCCTTATTAGTTATCAGTTCTTCGAGCGATGTGCCTGCCCATTTCCAGTAGGTGGACCGATGATATTGTGAAAGTCGCGGGCAACAGGAGAATATAAATAGCTGGTTGTCGTACAGTATGGTGGTCCAAGGGGAAGGCCTTCGTTTAGCAATGGACATCTTCTAGCTAATGATAATGAAGTTTTTATGATTTATCTTCGACCGCATCATCACTTACTATCTAACTAGGGTGTTGGTAGTCAAAAGTGAATGGCTACTCATAAAATGTATAGTAACTTATTATCTTGCAGCTAGGTACAGACCTGTATATACAGGTGCAAGTTTGGCGGAGGCTGAGAGAAGCATACGTCCGTCAAGCAGCGTTAGTTCAACAAGTCAACATCAAGCTGGGAGCTTTGATTCTGCTTTCCAATATCAACAATTTCTATTTTATCTGCTTGCAGCTATTTTTTGGGATTGGGTGAGATTTTATTTTATGTGAGGATTGATGTTGAATACTGTTAATGATTTTGACTTGATCTTAAAAGCTTAGTTAAGACTTATCCTACAAATACTTAATCTAGCGCTGAAACTTAAAAATACCTATGCACCTTCAGCCCACATTTTTTTTAACACGTTATGGAACTAAAAAGAAGGCTCATGTTAAATAATAATCAGTGATTATTGTGTTCATTGCAGTGCAAACCATACAAATAAATACGAAATATTTTAGCAGTACTTCAAAGTCAGTTTCGAGCGAGTTTATAATCTTGGACCACCCCATTATTAAAATAATATTCTCGTATTATACGAACCTATGATAAAATTATATCAATCATAGCCTATCAATCCGCTTGTTCCACATATCCCTATTGGTCGTCCATCCCTACTGTTAGGGAAGATAGTAATTTCTACTTTTTGCTTTTTGCTACATGGACGCCCGTTCCACTGGTGTTTCAATTATGAAGGTCAGGTCTCAGAATAAAATTCCAAGACCTGGCTGTTCCCAACCCATTAATATCAGTTTCAGATAATACTTTGTTATTATTTTAGCCAAGAGAGAGGGTCTCTCATCAACCGCGCTTATTACTTCTTTTCGTTGGGCTGGCTTCTCTTCAGGGCGTGTAGTGTCGTGATAGCTGCCTCCGACGTCCATGTCCATTCCAAGCGAGCGCTGGCCAACTTGTACGCTTGCCCAGGCTCTGGGTATAACATTGAGGTAAATATACGCATTTAAATGTTTGCACAGTGCCCTTTTTTGGTCTTTTATTACACTTCTCTCCTTAGTAGACTATTTGACCGACCAATGAGGAGGGCCTGAGGAGGTAAGTAAGCCTGGCTATTGGTTGACAGTGCAAGGCGTAGTGATACTAGCATTCAGATAATAACTGAAATTGGACATTTTCATATTTAACACCTTTGTGACATTTAATACCTTTGTATCTAGAACAAGTTTGACAACGTTTGATGGCACTGAGCTGTTCAGGTTGTGGGATTGAAGTCAAAATCCGTATTTATAAGCTAATATCTACGTCCATTAAGTTTTTCTGGACTGGGCTGATTATGACGACAATAACAGTGCAAATTTGTCATTTCCTAGCGAGTAAGAAATAGAACAATCACAGTCTCTCCGTTTTAAGATCTTGACCACATAAGCTTGGACGTGTCACTTCGACCGTCTTCGCCTTGGAGGACTTACCTCTTTCTTGTCCTCGCCCATTTTCATGTATTTATTAATTGTATTGTATAAAATAATGGCATATTTATTTACAGATAAAAAGGCTAATAAATCAATTAACTAATAACAATGTATGTCTTACTGGGCTGGGGCTGTTCAGCTTAAACAGAAACCTGTTGCTTCAGGTGAGTCTATAACTTCAAAACGATTATCACGTCAAAAGCAGAATTAAAGACATATATGATAATATTGCATCAATATTGCAAATAATAAGTACCTACCAACAAATATTTATAAAACTCTAAAATAACTTTGACTTCTGACTCACTAGCATTATTATAATTATTTTCTCATGAAGTTATGTGTTTCGGATTGTAGGGCTATGTTACCAGAGAAATTACTGGGCATGAAGAAATTTTACATGTAATATCTCAGGGTGTCGAGCGCAGTGCGCAGTGCTGGATTTTGTTGGCAAGTTCACAATCCGGCACTGCTACTGTTATGGGCAGGCGTGATGCTTACCACCAGGCGAACATCTTACTCGTCTTAACACTCCACATAATTAAAATTTATGACAAATATCATGTGAAAGTCCAGAGTCCACTACTATATTTCAAAAACAAACACTCTGTTAACTGGAAATAGCCTTACATCTGCATGATGTAGTACTATAAAAACTGACGTGGTTTTGACACATTTCTTTTTTATTTATACGGGAATACTCAAGTTTAATTAAATCGGATACTCCGACTATAGTTTCGATCACATGCGGTGACCTTTTTCAAAGAGTGAAAACAGAGCCCGACGCGCGTGCAGCTATATCCTGCTTAGCACTCAACGCGCATGCGCGTCGGGCTCAGTTTTCACTCTTTGAAAAAAGTCACCGGATGTGATCGAAACTATAGTCAGAGTATCCGATTTAATTAAACGTGAGTATTCCCGTATAAATAACACAGAGATGTAGTACTAGTTGTAATTTGAGCTCATTTTCACCATAATACTGTACAAAGGTTCTTGAGTGGTGACCGCGAAGCGGAAGACGCAGCGTAGAAAGGTCTCCCACTAGGTGGACCGACGATATTGTATTGTAAAGGTCGCGGGCAACCGGTGGAAGCAAATGGCAGGTTGTGGTACACTGTGGCGGTCTAAGGCGCAGGCCTCATCAGTAGACGTCTCTGGGTTGATGATGATGATGACTGTACAAAAATTGGAGTAACATTTTAGTTATTTATAGTATTACTAGCTGCGTTTCACCCTGTGATTATAAAAACGGTGAAAATGATGATACAAATTAGCTTATAAAATATGTTGTTTCGAGAAATAATCTCCATTCGGATTCGGTTTCGTCCAAATCCTTTCAGCGGTTTAGGCGTAAAGAGATAACAAACACGCGCACACACACACACACACACCGACAAACTTTCGCATCAATTGTGATATTAATTTAGTGTGATATAATGTGGTAATGTTTGATTAGATTACACGGATAAAAAGTCTAGTTACAGTTATACTCGTATCAAGTTAGTCAGTCAAAAACTAGTAACAATAGTAAATCGATTTTCTTCTTAGTGGTATTTTCGCATAGGTATTTCTAAGTATATTTTTGTATCGTATCGAAAATATTGGTTAAGGCATCGAGAAAATAAATAAAATTGTATCTTGCTTTTATTTACTTATTCAAAACTCGTTTTATCGAATATTCTTGCTAAACAAATGTAAAAACAAAAACAAACATTCCACTTCATGTTTCCTCGTAAAATTACAAAGTGAGCACCTCTTTAACTTCGGCTCTTGCCAACTTTACAAATTGTTACTCACCAATTTCCAACCAAATTTCGAGTTGGAACAAAATTTGCTGGGTTCTGTTCATTGAGCTAATATCTATAGTAAAACACTGTTTTAAACTATCACGGTCATTTACTAAAGTTCTATTATTATTAACGGGATATTTACCGTGATTATGTTGTGAAATGAGCTCCCGATATTTCGGCGCTGTTGCATGCACCATGTTCACGAGTAGACTCCACCCGCATTCTTCAGTCTACTCGTGAACATGGTGCATGCAACTGCGCCGAAATATCGGGAGCTCATTTCACAACATAATCACGGTAAATATCCCGTTAATAATAATAGAACTTTAGTATCTATAGTAAGTTTGCAAAAAAATGTCCGAGCTGAAACTCTTTTACTTGACTTTTTGAACGACTTGGACTACGATAACACAAGCGCCCAAGCATTCATTGAACACTATACAAGCAACAATATAACGTCTAAATTCGAACATTTGTAAACTATATAATGCTGTTTTCACTTAGAGATTGTGACTCTTTAGATATTAGATCAATGGTTCTATTACATAAGGTCCCGGCCTTAGCTAGACGATCCCTTTCGCATATTTTCAGGTTAGTTCTAAGCCGAAAGGAGTTCTTTCTACTAATCATTGCGTACAACTTTTACTACGGGGTCAACCAAAAATTAGCAAAAAAAACCGTTTAATGTTATCCACCCTCAAAATGTATGAAACAATAGTTTTTTCCCCGATTTAAGGGTTGGCCACATAGAAAAAGTTGTTAACAATGATAAGTGAAACGACCTTCTTTCGGTTTAGTACCTTTCCGGGTAACACTGTATATTATAAACACAATGTCCTTGACTTTAGCGTTAGATAAAAAGACATCGTACTACCATCGCAATACCCACTACTGGTTGTCCCACTCTCATCGTATGGCCTTAACTTGAAAATAATATTTTCTTCACTCAACCCATCACGTTCATCATCAGCCAGAAGAGGTCCACTGCTGAACGAAGGCCTCCCCCTTAACCGCCACACCGGTTGCACGCGACTTTCACAATGTCGGTCCACTTAGTGCACAGATCATATTATAAGTAGTCTTTAACCGAGTTAGGAGGCCTACGTACGCTACTTACATACGATGTGTCTCCAGATCGTGGACGCCACTCCAGAACCTTTCTTTCCCCGTCGGTTATCAGGTCTTCAAGCGATGTGGCCTGCTCATTGCCACTTCAACATGCCAACTCTGAGAGTTATGTCGGTGACTTTGTTTCTTTGGCGAATATCCTCGTGCCGGATTTTATCGCGCAAAGAAACTCCATGCAGCTCTCTCCATCCAACGTCTCATGTTATTAAAATTATTTTTATAACCGAGTAGCAGAAACAAACATAAAAATACAACAATGTAAAAGCAGGTATCGATCCTGTTTGTTGGCCCAATTTCAGTTGTTTTTCTAGCAAATTTTAAGTTCGGTCGGAACTTAGAACTATCTCAACTAGGTACTCGGTCCTACTAGATGCTGAAACTTAAAAGGAAAGCACATAAGTTTTAACAGGGAAAGATGGCCAAATCTGTCACCATTATTACCTACCATTGGGTTTTTCTTAAAATGCCAGTTAGCTCTCTTGTTTTCTTTTACTTGTTACTCTGACTTTTAAAATGGATACCTAGTCAATACTTTTAAATAAAATAATATTGGGGGGAACATTTATTACACACAGCGCCATCTAGCCCCATACTAAGCAAAGCTTGTATTATGGAAACCAGATAGCTGATAGAATACTTATATAATTATGAAAACTGACGTGGTTTTGACACATTTTTGTTTTATTTATACGGGAATACTCACGTTTAATTAAATCGGATACTCCGACTATAGTTTCGATCACATCCGGTGACCTTTTTCAAAGAGTGAAAACAGAGCCCGACGCGCGTGCAGTTGCGTCCTGCTTAGCACTGCGGGCCGCTGCGCGTCGCGCGCGCGATGACAGCGGTTGCTCTGCGGGCGAGGGGGTAGGGGCGGGTAGAGTGTCGTGCTGCGCCGGCGCTCTCTGGAGCTCTTCATCACTGGAATCGTCTCGTGCGGTGTCGGGAATATTCCAGCACGCGGAGCTCACCACGTCGCCTTCAGATACGCGTCCACTCTCGCGGGCCCCATGAAGACAGGGTCTCCAAGTCGGTGGCAGATTCCATCCTTTAAAATACTTATATACATTTTTTTTTCTTAAATACATACTACACCCAGACACAGAACAAACATCGATGTACGTCATATATATTTTGGTCCTGGGTGGGGATCGAACCCACGCCCTACAGCTCTTAAGGCAGACATGTTACCAACTGAGCTATAAGGCTGTCAAACCTTACAATAGTTAACCTTACAATACATACTTTAACCTTACAATAGTTGGTAGTACCTCTGCTTTGTGAGTTGCAGGGTGTGGGTTCAATTCCTAACCGGGCAAACGGTTTTTGTATTTTTTGTGCTGACTGGTTTTTAAATGTATAATATGGAATAAAATATATACCTAAGTATTCTATTAGTTATGTGGTCCCACTGACCTGTTTTATACACTACTTGTATAATAGAGGTTAGTGTGTGGTTTTCATAGTACAAGCTTAGCTTAGTTTGGGGCTAGATGGCGCTGGGTGTAAGAAAAGTTTATAAGGAGTATAATAATGTGTTTTTATGCAATGGAGTGCGAGTGACGTGTCAAGATGAGCGAGACATTCGCCTGGTGGTAAGCAAATAAGCATCACGCCTGCCCTTATCCCTTAACAGTAGCAGTGCCAAAATTGTAAACTTGCAAACAAAATGTTGCGCCCCACTGCACTGCGCTCGTCACTAAAGCTTGGCTGTTGAATAACTGGCAAATATTACTGGAAAAACTTCCCCAGACGGACTCTGCAATATAGAGTCTTACCTCAAACAGTAACGTAACTATAATGATGTTAAGATTCTATTGAACATCTGTTTGCTTTTTTATCACTATTGTTTTCGCGTTTTTGTTGCTAAGACGTGAGTTGAGGGGAACAATTACAGAGACAAGGTTATATTTGAATTTATTTTAATACCATCGAATTAAGTAATTAAAAAAAAAACAAATAAAAAAATAACCACCCAAAATAAATATCTGTTACATTTTCAGGTGGCAGCTGCAATTTTGAAATACGAGCTCGTATTGATACAGTACGACTACAATTAACCCGTGGTGCGATTATAGTATCCTTCTATAGATTTTAAGAATATTTGTATATCTCGGATAGCGCTACGATATCATATTAATATCATGGTAATCTTAACCGACCAGCAGGGATATCATGTAACTATTCGGGATCGCGATTCGGATCGCGATTTGTCATAAATGTCACTTGTCACTGTCACAGCTTCACAGTATTACGGAGGGATTTCTCTCGCTATCATTATCGAACGAATGCATTGATTTCCTTCGTTAAGTTAAGCTAATCCGTCGGTCTTTTGGCGTTTCATCCTGCCCTGCAGGGTCAAATGAGTTTTGGCAGTGACAGTGACTATTTTTGACAACTCGTATCCGAATCGCGATCCCGAAAAGTTACATGATAGCCCTGCAGGGGCCGTACCATGAACGTTTATTCCGGGACCGAATACGCTCAGCTGCCGACGCTGCGCGACTGTGAATTTTATCGCCTCGCAATAAGGCTCGCGGTCGCGCTGTGTCGGCAGCAGAACCTATTCGGTCCCGCTTTAAGTGGTTCACGGTACGGCCCCAGCTCTATTTGCAAAGCTATTATACTGTATCCGTCAATGTTTCTGTAATTTTTGTTAAGAATATCGATAGCCGATATCATGAGTTCAATTTCTAGATAGAGAATTATGCTAAGTATTAGTTGACAAAAATTGTTAAAATTTTACAAAAAAAAAGATTATAGTCCATTGTGCTTAGAATCAAATAAAAATTAAATATAAAAAAGCGAGACAATCGTCTTTTAATATGTATTATAGTTACGCAAAATGTACCCTAATGTGTAACCGGTGTTAGCGTACTTTCAAAGCCAAGATTATACTCGAAGACACACAAAAGAAACCTTATAAGGAGGACTTAAAAGACAAATGCAAATACAGGGTTAGTTCTAATCAGTTAGCATCTTTTTAAGGGCATAGTAGTAGTACAAAATTACACGGAATAATTTAATGATCATCGTAATCATCACCAACCAGCTCACCACAGCCAAGTCTAGGAGTAATTCAGCTTTAAAAAAAACCGCCAGCAACTTCTGAAGTTTTTTTATGCAGGGTTAGTTCTAATCAAATAGCATCATTTTAAGGGCATAATCTGTACATCAAAACAAATAACTTTTACTATGGGGCTAACATTGAATTCGCGAAAACATTATCAGCTGAGCAGTTTCATACAAGAAGTTCATCGACCTTGGGCAAAATGTATGGAATTTTTTTATTTTTTTTGCGTTTAAATGGCCCCATACTAAAAGTTGTTTGTTTTGATGAATATGCCAGAAAATGCCCTTAAAATGATGCTATTTGATTTGAATTAACCCTGTATAAAAAAACATCAGAAGTTGCTGGCGGTTTTTTTTTAATAAGCTGAATTACTCCAAGACTTGGCTGTGGTGAGCTGATTGGTGATGATTACGATGATCATTTAATTATTCCGTGTAATTTTGTACTACTAAAATTAGTTGACTACAATTGACGGAGAAATAGGTGTTAACCTATTTCTTTATACAAAAAAAAAAAAAACTTACATACCGTCGAACCTCCTTCTTTTTTGAAGTCAGTTAAAAACGACTAAACGGATTTGGATGAAATTTGGAATAGAGGTACCTTATACCTTGGAATAAAACAGGCTACTTATTATCCCAACAATCACGGGTAAAACCGCGGGGCTCAGCTATTTCTTAATATTTTCGTATTTTTCATACCGCGCATCTTATAATAAAATTGGTAAGACTATATTGAAGACATCATTATATTACTTAGAAAATTAAGTGGATTTTCTAAAACTGAATATATTTATTTACGAGAGTATGATCAAAGATTACTCTGGTAATCCCTTATCGTATTACCACAGATAACAAAGAAGCACAATCCACGTCTGCAAGATTCCTTATCTTCGGAATCAATCAGCTAAATCCACTTGTAAGTCTTTATGAGTAAGGATAGAGTTTAAGCCGTGTTTTCGTTGTGCAGATCATTTTAGAATGAGCAATATTTTTATTCTATAAAGAACAGAAGTATTTTTGTTTTATTTATACGGGAATACTCACGTTTAATTGAATCGGATACTCCGACTATAGTTTCGATCACATCCAGTGACCTTTTTCAAAGAGTGAAAACAGAGCCCGACGCGCGTGCAGCTGCGTCCTGCTTAGCACTGCGGGCCGCAGCGCGTCGCGCGCGTGATGACAGCGGTTGCTCTGCGGGCGAGGGGGTGGGGGCGGGTAGAGTGTCGTGCTGCGCCGGCGCTCTCTGGAGCTCTTCATCACTGGAATCTTCTCGTGCGGTGTCGGAAATATTCCAGCACGAAGATTCCAGTGATGAAGAGCTCCAGAGAGCGCCGGCGCAGCACGACACTCTACCCGCCCCCACCCCCTCACCCGCAGAGCAACCGCTGTCATCACGCGCGCGACGCGCAGCGGCCCGCAGTGCTAAGCAGGACGCAGCTGCACGCGCGTCGGGCTCTGTTTTCACTCTTTGAAAAAGGTCACCGGATGTGATCGAAACTATAGTCGGAGTATCCGATTTAATTAAACGTGAGTATTCCCGTATAAATAAAACAAAAAAGTTTGTCATTTGTTTCATATATTTTACTTAGTATTATATTTTGTAAAATACGTAATAAAAATACGGCTTAAACGCCATACTCACGGTAAAACCATTGTTATAATAAATGTTCCACAGATTTTCCTCAATAATGTGGTTTTGATTTTTGGTGTCTTTGCGATCGGTCCTATATATATATATTGATATAATAACGTAACAAGTAATAGTAGATTGTTGACTTAAGGGGAAACCATCTCAGTGCTAACAAGAATGTTCTTCTCCAATAGAGCTACCAACTGCTTTGCCAATTAAGTAGAATTATCTGCCTTACTCGTCATAATTCTTAAACTATAATAAAGCTAATAAATCAACGAAAGCGTTGATGGCGGTATTTGGGACGGAAACCCAGAGATTGCTCGTGTGCAGGTTCAAGTCATAATTTTTCAAACTGTTTATGCTTTAAAAACGTAGAAATACCCAAAGTGTGGAAACACTTCATCAATTTTTAATTAGATAAATAAGTTTTGATTAAATACAACAAAAAATTGCTATATAAAACAAAGCTACATACCTAAACTACTTTATAAACAATAAAATAAAATTAAATAGTCGATAAAAGAGACAGTTTGAAGTATCTATAAATGAGCAAAAAAACTTTTATAGGATAGTTCAAGCCTTTTTCAAGCGATCTCTAATTTCGGGTGATGTGCCCAGAATGCAAACCGCGTTGCCCCGGTGGCTCGCAAGGCTAATTATCTGCTCCAAATAAAGGCCTGAGTTTAGCTCACGCACAGAAACGTACTGGCGCTCGTATTCTTGCTGTCTCTGTATGGGAATCAGATCTTTGGTTGCAGGCTATTCCCTCCTTTAACACTGGTAGCCTTTGAGGCCCAACTGCATTTCTTGTAGCTGTCAGCTTGCGCTTGGGTGCAAGGTGCTGTGAGGCCCAACGCTGCCAGTGTGGTACTGCTGTCTGTTAGCTCGGCCACCTGTTCACGAAGCGCTGATCGAATCGGGCGTCACGCTAGCCTGAATGATATTATACACCGGGTTTTTTCCACCGCCAATGTTCATCTGTGCTCAAACCCTGCACTCTTGGGCGTGACGATGGCAATAGACCTGACGGTATGACACTTGTGCCTTGGAAGTTGGGACGGCCCCTTGTAAGGGACGCAACTTGCATCGATACTTTGGCACCGTCTCATCTTCCTGAGATAGAGTAGGGCTGGTGCGGTGGCAAATTCGGCGGAGCAGCACAAGTGACGCAAATATGCTAAGAGGCGTTTGGTGTTGAGACATTGGGTCCGTGTGGACCGGGAGCGCATCATCTTTTCGGAAATATATCCGAGCGCCTGGTCGACACGATGCGAGATCAAAATGCTGGCGTTTATCAACCCAACGCATAAGCATTGCCATTCAACGTGGCAATGCCGCCAGCATGCTGGCTACACTGCCGCCTGGTAGTAGTTTTGAACATTTAAATTTTCTCTAGACTTTCATCGGTCTGGATACAATCTTTTATTTTTTTTGTGTATTAGGCTAAGTAGTCTTTATAGTTTGTTGTAGTAAAGGCTTATGCCATTAAAAATCTAATTATTCTAAACTAAATAGGTGCCGACGTTGGTGTGATTCCCGTGAACTGCATAAGAACCAATTCATATGTCACTATGGTCCCGGCAATCTGCAACAAAACGAATTTGTTTACATTTTATCAATACGACGACGAGACGATTTGGTGTAATTACACCAATCGCACACGCGTTCCATACGACAATAAATTTTGATCAAGCAAGTGTGATGAAAAATATTTTAATTACTGATTATCAGTTATGTGGGGGACGTTGCAAATTTTAAATTCCCACATATTATCAACCAGAAGACGTACCACTGCTGGACACAGACCTCCCCCTTAATAGGGGGAATATATATTACCATATATATTGCCATAATTCCCACGCTTGGCAGGCGGCTTGGGGATATCAAAATGCTCACCACCGTTAACCGAGAGGACGCCACGTCTTCCGGTGATTTTTGATGCAGTTTTAGGGCATATCTAAGTCCCAGGTTGAATTTCCAACGTCCCATAAAATTTAACAACTTTTACAACGGGGCCATCTCAAAACGTTTTTTTTCGCGTACCAATACCCTGTACTAGTTCCCTGCAAATATACAAAGTTGTAAACGTGATTCATTTGTAAATATCAATACCTTTCCATACTGACATAGCACCGCGTCTACTGAGGAGTCAGCAGCGCCCTAGTTGCAGTGGACTCCGTACGTAATCGCATGCGCGGCCGGCCGATGAACCCATAGAATAAGCATTTAGTAAAGATTGTTGCCTAAAATTTTAGTTTGATTTACTTCAACCGCTCCTGCAAGGCTAAGCAAGAAGTCTGGGACTGGCAGCAAGAGTACCAGTCCCGCCAGTGGTCGAGCTGGAGACCCTGGTCTGAGCAAGCCTACTCTTGGTCTAACCAAATTTCACATCAGGCATTAGAATCCAAGTCAGTGGTGGGCTAGCTCCTGAACAATACCTATTAAAAAAGAGTTCAATATTTTCTAACGTAAAAAACATTATACCTACAACTACACGTTTAAAACAATAAAATATTATTAAATATTAATCCGATCAATTACTTCAAGGAGAACTTCAGGAACTTCCTCTTAAGCAATTTTGATATAACTTCAAAGCAATACAAATTAAGTTCCTGAGCCACTGGAAGACAAAGGAATACCAATAGAAACCGCATCTTCTTAGGGCTTGGCTATACAATGCGGTGCAACGACGGCGTAGCTGTGATGTCTGCTGGCACAAACTAAGTAATGAAAAAATGTCGAACTCATTGTTTCATCTTAATACTAATACCATGTACTGAACGGAATGTCATTAAATATCTGAATCTGAATCCTTAAGACGCTGACAATAGCAATAGCGTCTGTGGTCTCTGTGGTATGTGGCGTGTGTGTCTAATTACATAGGTAAACAAGAGAAGCCGGTGCGCTTGCGCCACTTTTCGTAAAGTAATTTTGTTGGAAAATAATTAAATGCAATAAAGTTATAGCGTAAAAAAAACTATTTCAATAGTAAGATAAATTAAAGTATTACTCGTAACCTTAACTACTTATGGTAATGAGTCTTCATACAAAAAGAAAAGAAAAAATGACTTAACAAATATTTTTTAGAGGTTTGTTTACGATTTTTTTCTATCGATAAAATTATTCGCAAACGTGTTTTAGAAACAATAGCCAACTAGGAAATATGATCTAGATTAAAATTTATAAAAAACAGTGCTGTCGAATTTGTACATTTGGCAAAACATTAACCCGAATGAAGCCAATTCGGATGTACTCAACCTCTTAAGCAAGAGAGCATGGTATTAGCTAAGTCTCTCTAAGTATCTCTCTCTCTCTCGTTGATCAAGTGGCGGTCCACTGCTTGACTGATGCATGAGTAATGCATAATGCACACAACTATGACATCGTGCTTATATATTTGTGACAACTAAACTGCGTGTCTACCGATATATTCTAAATTTAAAAAAGGTTTGCGTTCGACTACATCCTGACGGATGATAAGAACTCATGCGGTTTAAGATAGAGCACGCTTAACGAGGAAAAATATTAGCCTAGGATTTGAAGACAGACAAAGAAGACTCATATTACTTTTCGACAAACAAGGAAGAGTTACAAATCATAGACTGCATGGTTTCTAGATAGAGCACGCTTACCGAGGAAAATATATATGCCTAGATCATATGCCTAAATATATAAATATATATTTGCCTAGGATATGAAGACACTCATATTACTTTACGGGAAACAGATCGTTACAGCATCATTGCTGTGTGAAACAAAAAATGTGGAATCAAGTTGTTTTGTGACGTGAAACGGGTAGCGCTTTCGTGTTTAACTGGCCGTCTGATAATAACAAAAGAAAGGTATAACCTTTCTTAACAAGTCCGAATTACAAAATGTACTATTTTGCATCAGTATTACCATATATTACGATAAGCGTTACAAAATTAATTTAATATCCGTGGTCACAGCTTTTAGTAAGTAGTACTTTTATTTCTTCTGTGCTGTTCGTCCATGACCACTGCTTGCCGCCGTCAACGATGACGCGTCAAATATAAATTACGACGGCTTAACAGCGCATTGTGTGATCAAACCTTCACTTGATACTTGTTCATAGTGAACTAATATTTACTCGGAAAGCGCTTGACTACTTGCCTACTGGTTTAATAAATTAATAAATAATAGACGATTGTTTGCGATTTCAGGGAATGTCCCATACTAAAAGTTTTTCAACTTATTATGAGTATGGTTTTGGCTTAGTATCGGTACTGTGGAGCGTGGCCCTACGGTGCCGACGTCAATTTAACACACGTGTAGGGTTATTGAAATGTAGCCATATTTTTTTTTTAAACTCACAAAAAAAATGATGTTTCATACAAAAAGTTAATCGACGTTGGACAAAATGTATTTTTCGCGTTTTTTTACATGTTTTTTTGTTACTGATCATTAACCCCACACGCGTGATAATTTAATGTTGGCACCGCAGCGCCACACTGTACCTATACGTAACCCCATATTTCAGTGTTAAATACCCAGAGAGCTAAAACCTCCAAGCTATATTTATTTCCATAATTTGATAAATAAGATGAAATTTTTTTAGTCTCGTAAATTTTAACCATAGTTTTTTTTCGAAAAGAGATAAAGTTTATGATAATAGGCTAGATGACTGATGTTTAAATCGTTGAAACCAATAGCTTTGATGAAGAATTTAAGTAAATATAGTATGGTAATTGAAAACATTATTTAAATCGGTTAATAATGTTCTGATATATGAGCGTTTAAAGTTTTTGTTAGACAACTCTGTCCCTTTCCCACAAAACAAAAAATGACGTCACGCCTTACTTGTCAGAATATAATTTATATGGCGTCCTGACAAGGTACGTCACGATTTGCTGTTTTGCCTCTCTGTCTAGCATGATATTAAAATGCTTATAAGTTGCTTATTTTTGATCAGATTTTAATTTTCTTTTCATTAATCAGCTATATTTATGGGCCACATTTGAATTGGACAATTCAAAAAAACCAGTCATCTAGCCTATTATAATAGATCATGTACGGTTGGCTTATAAAAGCGCAGTGGTTGAATCACAACACGTGTGAGATCTATGCTTGTTCTCAGAAAATCCGTGCACCCAACGAGCCGTAGAATCCGATGTTATTATTTAATTACGACCGTCTCTAGCGGAACTGGGGTGACCATCAGTCCGAACTTAGCAAGAACTTACAAATCTATTCAAACACCCCCTTTCTTCATTTTCTCCCTTTATACCCCGCAAATAATCATAGAACTCTCCATTCAAACTGTTATGTGGAACTAGACATTATCTTAATAGAGAATATGCGTTTTTTTTATAGACTCACAAAAAAGCTGACTAGCAACAAAAATAACGAAGTTATAAACATTTTAGTTTCATGTTAGCCAGGTAGGGCATTAAATAGGTTTATGACGTCAAAGACCACGATTTCATACAAATTCTATACTAGCACGTGTTTTGTTAAAAAGGGACAGATGACTCTCTCTCAAATACTTTGAACACGTATATTTCAGAATTTTACCAGCCAACGTCAATTATTTTTCCGACGTAAGAATCAGATTCAGTTAAACTCTCCATTTATCCTATTATTTTTAATAATTGAAACACATCCTTATCCCCATTGTCTGTTCCTCTTGTTGAGATGGTAATCGGTCATCAGATTGACAAGGAAAGAAACAACGCTTGTCACACGATCATAAGCTTGTCTGAATAAAATAGATATCCACCATAACCATGCATTGGAGTGGACGTGGTCTGGAGTGAACACCACGAATCGGGAAACGTAGCGGAGGACGCCCGGACTCTGGAGTGACTTTCGTAAGTCTGGCAGTTGGAAACGAAAAACCAAAGGCTGGGCTGAGTGGCGTTCTTTGGGAGCGGCCTACATCCAACAGTGGACTATTATAGGCTAATAATGATGATGATAATGACAGACGTTACAAAACAGTGTGACCCAATTTAAGCTGGTTATTATTTACGCATTTGAAAATGGAAGACTGCTTATATCGAAATGTCGAACTTAAGTACCTTATTATAAGTTGATTTTCGCATGAAAGCAGTCTTAGGTCGCATGACCACGATCCGGAAGAGAGAGCTAGATCCTCCAAGACTCGGCATCTCAATCGGTCTAATATTTTGTTGTGTTGAAAACTTTCTTGTAAATGGTTACCCTAAGCGGAACTTAACGTTCAAGTTATGAGAGTCTAATGGACGATTTATTAATTCAAACTTGAATTTCGAACCAAGTTGGTAGTAATCAACAACTTCGGTCTTATATTTATAAATATATCAACTTAGTAAATAAATTTAAACTAAGGATACATTTTAAACTTTCTAGACTACGTTATACTAAATTTTCTGTTTTTTTTTTTCTTTCTTTTACTTACTAATCTTACCACAGAAAATAAATAGCTTTCAACAGTGCCAGGATATGAGACATTGTGTTTCAAAAAAATTAGTGTTTATGGCGTCACGAGCGAGACGTTCATCTGGTGGTAAGCGTCACGCCTGCCACCAGCCATAACACAGCAGCAGTGCTAGAATTGTGAACTTGCAAACAAAATCCTGCACCGCACTTCACTGCGCTCGTCACCTGAGACATTAGATGTGAAATCTCTTTATGCCCAGTAATTTCTCTGAGAACATATTGCCCTTCAAACACGGCAAGTAATACTTGCACACTACTAGACATACTACTGCTTATACCAATGCAATGGGTAAAAGTGGAAATACAAAATAAGTATACTTAATCTAAAGTACAATTAATATTTGAAGAGATTAAAGGAACATACGAAATGAATGGATGTTGCTTTGCTATTTTTATTTACAAAATATGAAAGCTAAACACGTACGTGAACCTGGGTATGTCCTAAAACTGCATCCAGACCCACCGGAGGATGGACAGCAGCGTACTCTTAACGGTGGTAACACTTTGCAATCCCCAAGCCAAGCGTGGGGATTATGGCAACCTCTTCCTAATAAGACCTTCGTCCAGCAGTGGACGTCTTCCGGCTGATAATATAAATACGTGAAATTTCTTCGTATTTTTTAATTCTAGAAAATGTTATAGAGTTAAATTTACTTAGACCAAACGACAGGAACCTTAGAAAGTACCGACCTGCCAGACGTAGAATACAAATACAGACTCTATCTGTGCAGCTCAATTTATTACGAGATTAGAGAGAGAGCTAGATCCTCCAAGCGAGATTATGATTTGCCCTTCTATTATTCTCCTTTATGGTTTCTACTAATTTTAAAGACGTCGGCAGTAATAATAATGTAAATTTTATGTATCCAGCTGTCATTTTATTCAAATAATTTTTGAAACAATGCTTAATGGTGAGCTCGGTTTACACGCAAAAATTGTCTCCTCTTTTTGAGTGTCTACCTACACCTTTTTAGTACCTACTCAAGTTAATAATGATAGAACAAAAATTGTGTAATTTTATTGAAGTCTGGGTATGAGTGAGTAATAAAGTTACGAAGGTACATTAAAACTCAAGTGAGTTAAACTTTATAAAAGAAAATGAAATATAGTTCATTTGTTGTTTTTGTGTCAATTGTTTAACTTAACAAACTGTTGTGTTATATTTTTTGATGTTGTTTTTGTTTAATTTTGTCAACAGTTTGTTGAGTTATACAATTGACAGTTAAGTTTAGTTAAACAACAGAAAAAAGTTAAGTTAAGTAAAAGTTAGTTAAACAACTTATAAGTCATAATAATAATCATATTATCATTTGGAATGATTTATGCCATATTCTTCCCGAGTCTTCGGCCCACGACATTAAAAAGTATTAATTCTAGAATAGGTACAAGTAATGGAAAAAATACTTATGACGCACATATCAACAGAATTAATTGGACGAAATGGTCTCGTTAGTTCCATTCTTCAGAAAAAAAATATGGTACTACTTACTTGGACAAAAAAGTCGAACTAGTCTATCAATGAAAGAACCAATAGAACTAATTTGAATAGACCGAAAAGTGCGAGACACACTACAAGCCTAATAAAATAACTAATATCTGCTTTATTATAATCTTACATTAGCTTATGGTTTATCTTCTTTCATCAACAGAGTGAGACTTATATTACGTTATAATCAATTTGAGGTCTTAGAGGATTTAATTCTGGTTACAAGTTTTTTGGTACGACTAACCAAGGATTACCCTGATCATTTTTGTCAACGCATATCGAATATCTACAAGCTTCAAACACTTAGACAATTTCAAAATTCCTCGACCTCGGCATTCAATCCTATAAGGAATACTTACCGACAGAATTAGTCCACGTTTCACATGAAAAAACTGAAGACCGCTCATAGAAGCAGCATCTCCATGTATCTGTTCTAAGAACCTTTCAATCTGAAAAAAAGGAACACGATTACCTATTTAATCTAGATTTGAAGATACTCATGACAGTCTACTGTAAGTTGTACGCCTATGTCTAGTCTAGGACTATCTCTGGGTCCACGTTGCATCAAAGTTTATACTTGCTTATGCCAGATTTGGCTAATGCGTGTTATAATTTATTATTACTATCTTGAATATGGAATCTGTACGGAGCGATCTCCGCATAATGCCTACTAAGTAGCCACAAAGTTGGTTTTCGGTTGCCGACATTTTCTTTTACTTAGGTTCTTAGGCACATCTGCTTACATTTATTATTTTACGAGATGTTTTTATTTTTAGGGTTGCAGAGCAAATTGAAAGCGCTTCTAGTTTCGTATACTTATACTTAGTTTCGCATTATAATCATCACATCATCATCTCAGTGCCTGGAGACGTCCACTGCTGAACAAATGCCTCCCCCTTAGACCGCCACACTGTACGACAACCTGTGCAACCTGTGTTTATTTGCATCCACCGGTTGCCCGCGACTTTTACAATGTCGTCGGTCCACCTAGTGGGAGGCCTTCCTACGCTGCGTCTTCCGGTAAGCGGGCGCCACTCAAGAACCTTTCTTCTCCATCAGTTGTCAGTTCTTCGAGCGATGTGGCCTGCTCATTGCCACTTCAACTTGCAAACCCTGCGAGCTATGTCGGTGACTTAGGTTCTTTGTCGCGTAAAGTAACTCCGAGCATAGCTCTCTCCATTGTCCGTTGCGTGACTCTGAGTTTCTCCAAAAGGCCAGCAGTTAAAGACTACGTTTCAGTTCCATATGTCAACACTGGCAACACACACTGGTTAAAGACCCTCACATTATAATACTTATGTATATTAAACACTAGTTGCGCCCCGTGGTTTCACCCGCGATTCTTGGGATAAAATGTAGCCTATATTTTAATCCAGGGTATGCGCTACCTTCACAGAAAATTTCATCTAATTCAGTTCAGCCGTTTCAGCGTGAAGGAGTAACAAATATTTTATGAATCAGGTTGGCCATCCCACGGAAATACTTCACTTTTGCGGGATTAAATAAAGCCTATATGTTTTAATCTAGAGCATTGAGCTACCTCTATATACAATTTCATCTAAATTGTACTAGGAAAATATTATAATAAATAAATTGCTTGCCATTAATAACCTGCTTACCTCGATGCAATAAGTAGAAGACGACACGTCATACAATGTTATGGCCGGTGCTTTACTAGCCGTGTGAACCCTTGAAGCAGCCATGGTGACAGCCAGTGACCGAAGCACAAGGAAGCCAAACGAGAACACAAAGTACACTGCGTGCTCATAACCGTGGAATGGTCTGGAATGGATGGAAAGTCAGAAACGGAGCAGGAATAAGAGTATTTGATCAGTTTATGTGTGGTACCGTTTTACTTACCGAATATCTGGCTGGTCAACGTGACAACGAGGCGAAGCTTTTATTCCATCACTGTAAAAAAATGTGAAGGATTGTTAAAGGTTAGAACACAATCAAACACACAACAATATAATATGAAAACTGACGTGGTTTTGATACATTTTTGTTTTATTTATACGGGAATACTCACGTTTAATTAAATCGGATACTCCGACTATAGTTTCGATCACATCCGGTGACCTTTTTCAAAGAGTGAAAACAGAGCCCGACGCGCGTGCAGCTGCGTCCTGCTTAGCACTGCGAGCCGCTGCGCGTCGCGCGCGCGATGACAGTGGTTGCTCTGCGGGCGAAGGGGTAGGGGCGGGTAGAGTGTCGTTCTGCGCCGTGCAGCGTCGTGCTGCACGCGCGTCGGGCTCTGTTTTCACTCTTTGAAAAAGGTCACCGGATGTGATCGAAACTATAGTCGGAGTATCCGATTTAATTAAACGTGAGTATTCCCGTATAAATAAAACAAAAACACAACAATATACTTGCAAAGATAAAAAAGGACTTATACGACAATAAGACAATAATAAGAGGTAGGGTAAAATGTACTCCGAAGATTTTTGTTACATAATTTATTCATCATCACCCAGAAGACGTCCACTGTTGGACGAAAGTCTCCCTCTTAATAGTGAGCGGTTGCCATAACCCCTACGCTTGACATGCAGCTTAGAGGATCGCACAATGTTCACCACTGTTAATTGAGAGGACACTGCTGCCCGTCCTCCGGCGGTTCTGGGTGCGGTTTTAAGACATACCCAGGTAAAACAAATAAATTAGTATTCACATATTTTTCGCTAAAGCTTGAGTATGAGTAGATGAGTGGGGGACAAGAACAGAGGTTTATGTCCAGTATTAGTTCAGTCAGATTTCAGGACGAAAACGCTGATGGTAATGAAGACTAAGGTGAAACGAACTAATATTGAAAGCTATTAAATAGAAATAGATAAAAAAAACTCACGCCAAAGTATGAAGCAGCTGCAAGCAAATGAAAAATAAGTTGTTAGCGAAAGAGATAAACACGACTCCACCGATGATGTCGTCCACAGCTCTCACCAGACCCGTGATTCTGTTGTAGTCTTCTCGCACAGTGCGCCAGTACGAAGCTGGTACGTACTGAAATATAAAACAGAAGCTAAAAAACAAGAAGCAATATACTGTTCGTTTTCCTTTGATATTGATCTCTTATTTTCATCTGTGGAGAAACGCTTTAAATAATGATGCTGTCAAAGTAACTCGTTTTGACCTTTGGCATTTGGCCCCCTCTGCCCCCGACCCACCAGAGAAATTACTGGGGATGAAGAGATTTAACATCTAATATCTCAGGGTGACGAGCGCAGTGCAGTGCGGTGCAGGATTGTGTTCGCAAGTTCACAATTCTAGCACTGCTACTGTTAGTGGCAGGCGTGACGCTTACCATCAGGTGAAAGTCTTGCTCGTCTCGTCACTTGACTGTATAAAAAAAAACTTCCGCGGCCGCTGCGGCGAAGGATTGTATTCGCGAGTTCGTAGTTCTGGCACTGCTGCTGTGCTGTTATGTGGCAGGCGTAACGCTTACCACCTAGCAAACGTCTCGGTCGTCTCGTAATTCCATTGGATAAAAAAAAGAACTTTTGTATCCAAGCGCGTTATTCGTTACGGTACAAGGCAAAAGGATATTATGGCATTCGACTTTATAAACGACCCTAACTATGGAACCAGCCCGATATATTCCGAAAATCCACTTACCCATAGAAACATACCATTCAATCTCAACTAAATGCATGCACGTCTTACCTACGCTCGTGGCGTAGCTTGTCTGGGTGATTCTAAACGATCATCGATGTTAAGCAACGGAAGGTCCGGTCAGTCTTCGGATGGGTGACCGTGAGTGGCATTTATTTCTGAGCGCTACCGTGGGTCGGATGACACGTTAAATTGTTGGTCCCGGTTGTTTGTTCTAGTTTCTATAACAACAACCGTCAGCCATGACAGAGGCCTTCGGGCGGCACATTAACTCTGACAAGGGCTGGCCACTCAGCCTATACTTTTTTTTTACCTTGTTTTTCACGGAATTAATGCGGTGATTGACCTGGTTAAGTCGCGATGCCAAGTACGTGCTCATACAGATGACAAAGAGATCAGCAAAGTTACAATTAAATGTGCATTGCATGTTAGTTATCTGTAAAAAATCATAAAATCAGTCAAGCGCGTGTCAGATTGGGTCTCAAAGCGAGTCGCATAGGTCTGTAATTTTACAAGTACAATTACCTATGTTTGTTTTATGCGGTGTACCTGTACAAGACTTACTCAAACGTGACCAGTTTCCATTAATGTTTTTTCTAATACTTTATAGCTTAGAGATTACCTTAGAGTTTACATTATCGTCATAACGAGATTACTGAGCATGAAAAAGAAGCCTCAAACTCAAATGTTATCGTTATTACGATAAAGCAAAAATAAAATAAAAATTAAAAATCAACGTAACTTTGTATGGAAATCCGTCATACGAAAAAATTTACCTCGAACTCAAAGAAAAATAAACAAAATAAAAACTTGATTAAAATTAAAAAATAGTAAGTTACACAATTTATACGGGAATACTCACGTTTAATTAAATCGGATACTCCGACTATAGTTTCGATCACATCCGGTGACCTTTTTCAAAGAGTGAAAACAGAGCCCGACGTGTATTCCCGAATAAATAAAACAAAAATGCGTCCAAACCACGTCAGTTTTCATAATTAGTAACACAATGTTCATAAATATATAATTGTCGTCATCATAATCAGCCAATTATAGTCAACTGCTGGACATAAGCGGCCTTACCTAAAATAATCTCGATTCTCTTAGTCAATGTTTAAACTTCTCTGTCCTTTTCTAGCACGTGCAACTTCACGTCAGAGAGAAGATGGCAGAGCATCTTAAGCAGTGACGGTGACGGTTAACGGTCGAGATTTTTTTTTAAGTAAGGCCGTTAGTCTCTTCCGCTATTAGCTAGATCTTCAGCTATCCGCTTCCAACCACTGCTAGCTGTCGTACATACCTATATCGTCACTCCATCGAATCTCAGGGCGTCCTAAACTACGTTTAATGATTCGTAGTCTCCATTCTAGAAAATTCCAGCCGCTATCGGTTCTGCGACAGATACGACCAGCCGACTACCAGTTCAGTTTACTAATATGTTGAGCTATGCCAGAAGACGTATTTTCCCATAATTTTTACTAGCTAATGGCATACATCTTATGTACCTTATCCTAATAGATTAAGTGATTATAGTGAGGACGGATAGACAAGACAGGCAGGCAGACAGACGTCGTAGGCATAGTAAAAGGGTCCAATTGCAACCTTTCCGGTTCGGGTACGGAACTCTAAAAACTTTGCGAGTATAACCAACGTTTATATTCTTACGTATGTATTCTGTGCAGCTCAATTTATTACGAGATTATGATTTTCTCTTCTATTATTCTCTTTTATGGTTTCTATTAATTTGAAAAACGTCGGCAGTAATAATAATGTAAATTTTATGTACCCAGCTGTCATTTTATTCAATCAAGCAGGACGCAACTGCACGCGCGTCGGGCTCTGTTTTCACTCTTAGAAAAAGGTCACCGGATGTGATCGAAACTATAGTCGGAGTATCCGATTTAATTAAACGTGAGTATTCCCGTATAAATAAAACAAAAATGTGTCAAAACCACGTCAGTTTTCATAATATAATAACCAACGTTGTTTCTAAGAGTTCACCATCATCATCATCCAGAAGACGTCTACTGTTGGACGAAGGCCTCCCCCTTAATAGGCCTCCCCCTTAATCCCCATGCTTTGGCAGGTGGCATGGGAGAGTTCATCATAAAACATAATTATCACCAGCCTTCCTTATCCCTGTGCTGGGCAAGTATAAGCCTCTCTCTTACTATGCTATCATAAAACATAAGAATATATAATATAATAACCTATACCTACCATTGTAATAAGGCCAAAAAAATGATTGTAAGGTATAAACGCCCACATCCAAGGAAAACTATTGACTACAAATGCTTGGAATATGTTTAAGCCTGTATAACATTCCAGGACTATTGAAATGCCCGATATGTCTGAGAGTATATGTTCAACTGAAAAAAAAAAAAACGGTTAGGAAACAACCGGTTATGAAACAGTGTAAATAAAATTAAATGTATCAAGTACGTAACTCTGGCTTGCTTGAGTAGATAGTAAAACAATTAACTTAGAAAAAAATATTCAAACGACTTCAAATCAATATGATTTTACACCTTTCAAATAAATAAAAAGAAATAAAAATCGGTCCACTCTAAACGGAAAAATCGGTGAACATACACAAAAAAAAAAAACACATACATACAGTCGAACATAGAACCTCCTCCTTTTTTGAAGTCGGTTAAAAATGGCTTTTCTTAGCTGAAAATACATCGTATTCGTACATGCTTTAAAAAAAATGTATATGATACATACAGCACCCAGACATTGTATAAACATCTATGTTCTATAGAATGTTTGTCCTGGGTGAAAATCAAACCCACGTCCTCAAAGTCTCGAGGTAGAGATACTACTAACTGAGCTATAAGACAGTTAAACTTATCTTAAATCACACTAATATTATAAATGCGATAGTTTGTCGGTGTGTGTTTGTTAGGTAGGTACCTCTTCACGCCAAAAAGGCTGAACGGATTGGAATGAAACTCGGGATGGAGAAAGCTTATTTCCCGGAATATCATTATTATAGGGTACTTTTTATCATCATCATCATCACGCAGGAGAAACAGTGGCGCACAGCTTGTCTTAAATAAAGATTTAACTGCCTTAAGTTACCTATGGTTTATTATAATAGTTATTTATGATACTAGTGCGGTGAGTTGGTTTTTACAAACAAGTAGACGAATGTAAGAAGACAAAGTCAGCCCTTGACTTTGTCTTCTTACATTCGTACTTCGTTACATTCTTACAACTATCATTACCATAGTCACGGGTTTGTAAAAACCAATACCGCACGTGTGTCATACAAAATTTTACAACACATTTGCGAGAAAACAGTACAATAGACACATAATGAAACAAACTTTATTATTTTGCTTATAAATATCAGACGAAAAGTCGCAACTAAATACTTGATACTGGCAAATGCACAAAGTGCGATGCCATAATCCTCCTAGGAGGAAAGAAGAGAAAAATTCTTTGATATTTCTAATATGAAAACGGCGCGAATTTCCAAATGGGTCCAGTTGTGAACGTGCGCGTGGTGAAAATTAGAACTACAACTTTCGTTTCATTTTACCTTTAGTATTAAAGTGAGACAAACTTATTGAGCAAAAGCGCTTCCAAGGAGGTTCGATCATTCAGCTTATTTATTCTGGTAATGTGAATCTCCTTGGTGGAATTCTTATTATATTTTTATAGAAATAAAAAAAATACCGTGACGGATACGCACGGCGCTATACAACTAGGCGTGCAGTAAAATAGGTTTACCGCACGCTCCGTTGTATGGTGCGTAATGTTTAACTTTCGAACATATCGTTATCGTATATACAGGTTTCTTAAATACATTTTTCGAGCAAATCTGTTATAAAAATGTAAGTACTTACTAGAGGCCAAAACAAGTACAACCAAACACGACATATTGCATTTCTTCCTCAGTCCAGTGTCCAAGTTGGGATCAGCTGCTTCGGTCCTCGCTATCTGCACGCAGAGCTTTGGCCACTTCATGGCGATTCGTAGGAATATTATCGTTGTACAACTGTTTGTAAGGTAAAATACGATATTTGCTGGAAAAATAAAATACTTAAAATATTTTTAGGCCTCCGCACTTTAGCTATGAAGCTACAAGTTCGTTCTAAACGGGTCTTTGAGGTTCTTTGAGGATGTATGCATAACTTTTTGCAGATGGCGCCAACAGCGGTCCATATGTGTCAAAATCAAGTGTTAATCGTTGTTGTATCTATGTGCTCTTGATGAGGGCGTTGTCGATAATCTAGTCCAAGGAAAAACTGGGTACTGTGCCTTGTTTTAAAAATCTATGCAGCTGTTGACGGCCTGTAAATAGGATTTGTAGGTTAGATTGTTGTTTACATTTTTGTTGGACAGTGCTTTAATTAGCGAGGCAAAGGATTGCTGTACAAACCAGTATAAGCAGATTATTTCTGGTAATCTGACTCTATAATATAGAGTTCTTTGCAAAAACAAAACAAAAAACAACAAAATCTAAGTAATTGACAGTTGACTATGCGCAACCACGCCCACGATGCGCAAAAAAAAAACAACCGGAAAAAACACAGTGTGGATCCCCATTGGGATTTCATAATTAGGCGCTATATCGCAGTTAATAAATACGTAGCGTACAAGAAAATCAAGCTTATAGCCAATGATATTATATATATAAGGAGGGATGACATATGAGGGATGGAGATATGACATATCGCGCTCTCAAATGGCCCTAGGAACGCGCAGCCTATCCCTTTTGCTCTCATAAAATTGCTATCTTTTTTCGCACTCCGGCGCAACTCGTAAACATGACGGCACATGGGTCATTTTCAAACTTTGTTTTATTACGCAATGGCGCATCTTTCGTAATCTTTGCCCATACAAAAATAAACATTCTCTCACAACTCGTGCGACAATAATTCAAGCCATATCAATTTCTAAGATTAACAATTTGAAAACAGGTGCTAAAGGAAATTAACATGTAATGGCGTAAACTTAAGGTAGGTACTGGTTACATACTGTTTGAACTAAGAGTTGCATCGTTTTCTACTAGCATCTTGAGTAAACAGAATATCAATCCAATACATTGCATGACTATTGACACTGCAGTGTAAAGAAATCGCCACGACCGGAATGAAAATCTGTGGAATAATTGATATTTTATTATAGTTTTTACTACGACCATTTTAGATATAAATTTCTTCTGCAGGCGACCTGAAGCACATAATAAATAATAGTACTATGTACAGAAAGTTCACTCCGCAAAGGAATTGAAATAAATAAAGACTCTATCTACTAGGCAATAAAGTAGCAATTCAACTCGCACAGCGCTGGATACCGTTCGCTATATTCACCTAGATATACCGCTCTCTTTCTATCACGTATGCTTAGTTGCGTGCGACGAGGCTAGCGTGCGGGCGGCCACTGACTTCTGCTTTGCATTATCGTCCTAGGCGGAGCGCTGGTCGAACATACATAAACTGCGGAGTGACACCCTGACACCCGCCTGCCTGAAGTAAGGCCTCGGCCGCACCGCAAGTGGCACGCTTAGAGGCAAGAGATTAGTTGATCGCTTAGATGGCTCATCCTAATGAACTAGGATGCAATGGAGGAATTGAACATCAAAACGAGTCTTTCTTCAGGTGATATACAGGATCTATAATAGATTTATATATTTCTTGTTTTTGTAAATAATATTCGAGTTTGCTTAGTAAAAGACCAAATGTTCCCTCCCTGTGTGAAAAATTTATCCTCGTTTTTTTTGTTTAGAATTTCAAACGCTTGTCCCTAAGAAGAAATTTTCCAGAAAACTTTGAGAGAGACATATTACCACAACAAAATACACGACTACAAACTTGGGGAGTGTGCTGCAGCACGGCTGCATTTTTGTTTAATTTATACGGGAATACTCACGTTTACGTTTATGGACCTGGGTATGTTCTTAAACTGCAACCAGACCCACCGGAGGACGGGCAGCAGAGTCCTCTTGGTTAACCGTGGTGACCATTCTGCGATCCCCAAGCCGCCTGCCAAGCGTGGGGATTATGGCAACACCCCTCTATTTAGGGGGAAGCCTTCGTCCAGCAGTGGACGTTTTATGGCTGACGAGGAACTCACGTTTAATTAAATCGGATACTCAACTATAGTTTCGATCACATCCGGTGACCTTTTTCAAAGAGTGAAAACAGAGCCCGACGCGCGACCGGCTGCGTCCTGCTTAGCAGACTGCTTTAGAGTTAGTTAGTTAGGCTTTATTAAACGTGAGTATTCCCATATAAATAAAACAAAAATGTGTCAAAACCACGTCAATTTCATAATAAATAAGCATGGCTGCAGCTACAAACTGGTAGTATCGAAACGTTTTGACCATTCAGCTAGCCTCCTAGCTAACCTTCAAGCGTGCTACAAGTATAAGGGAGTAGTAGATTGAGAGCGCAGTCTTGGCAATGCTACTTCATGAAGTACCAAATTAAGACATTTAATAATAGCTAAGGATATTGGAAATTGGGAACTAAAAACCAGGGTTGGCAGAGTTAACCCTGGAACATTGTACATTATGAAAAATGTGACACATGTTTTGTAACCTTGTAACTTTTTAGTAAAAAATAGCAACACAGTATAATCATCGATTATTTGAAACTATTCACTACAGTCATAATTCACGTTAGAGATAAAAATAAAATCATAATCGTAAGAGCCGGAGCCGCGGCGGAGGCTGCAGAGGACGCCAAGCGGCGCAAGTATTCTTCTCTTTCTAACGAATACATTTTCATGCCGCTTGGCGTCGAAACGTTTGGCACATGGGGTCCAGCAACTAAAAAAAATATTAAATATATATCACCACGCTTGGTCGACGCCACTGGTGACAAGAAAGCTGGCTCATTTCTTTAGCAATTCAACGCGGGAATGTAGCCAGCGTTCTTGGGACCTTACCACACGGACACCGTTATTTTTTCGATTAATAATAGTTATTTAATATTTTTTTTAGGTAGTTTTAATTTTTATTAATGTCAAAGAATGAATTAAAATATTTTATCTGATTACCTAAAAAATTATAATTATAATAAAAAAAATAAAAAAACGTTTTTTTTAAAATAATTATAATAATATTAATGAAAGAATGGTAGATTATGCACTAAGGGAATAAAGTAGTGTCTTTCGTGGCGGGCGGCATATTGAACCCTGAGCGTAACGAGGGAGTCTAGGTCCTGAGTGAAGAGAGGGGTTCAAGCTGCACAAGACGAAGACAGGCTTTACTCCAGAGGAGCAAACTCTACTTTTCACACCTTCTGCGAGACAATTAAAAGCCAGGGCTCCAAATTCAGTGACTATCACAGGACCAAACACTGCATTTGTTTCACATTCTTTGTAAGCGCACCTTTTTTTTAAGCTCTGCTTATGGTGGCTAGTTCGATTTTCGAACAAACCTCATTACAATGACATATGGGCATTTTTTTTACTTAGAGTTTCCACGAATTTCCTCTCGAATTTGACGTTCCAAATTCAAATCACTTTATTCCTTAGAGACTTTAATACAACTTTATATCCCTTAAGAGATAATGCTTTACTTTACGTTGAGGTTGCATTATATGTAATTGGACATTGTCGAGCAGGTGTAGTGAAAATATAATTTATTTTGCAACATCAGCAAGGTAATATAACTATAACTAAGTATTAGGTAGGTATCCATAGTTTAAATACCAAATATAATTAAGCACTGCACTAATTGATCTGGGGGTGCCACGGGTCCAAGTTCCAGTGGCGGGACCAGGGGCGTCCTCCAGGGATGCCTTGGTAGTCCGATGATAGTCCGGGTTTTTTTTAAATATTTTTTTTTGGTACCAATCTTGAATTAATAGCTAAAAATAATTTAAATCACATTTTAAGGCTTTCGTTTTTAATTAAAAGTTCCGTTACCTTAGTTTAGAAGCGTCTTGTTCACAAACACCGAGCACAGGATTCAGCCCAAAGCACTGTCCAGTGACAAGCGTGGCTCTTATGGCTTCTTGGAATGTGACACTTTTACCCATAAGCATATTGCTTGACTTGAAAGGGTTACGAATTTTAACAGGATCTAAAACATAACCAAATGATTGAAGTAGGATAGAAACTCCTACACACACATACTCTCACACACACACACACAAACACACACACACACACACACACACACACACACACACTAGACAGATAGTCTTCTCTTGGATCTCTTAGAATAGTAGTTATAAAAAAAGAACACTGGGCAGGAAGAAATTTTCATTGAAATGTAAATATTACAGGGCGACGCGCGCAGTGCAGTACGAGATGTGATTTGTTCGCAAGTTCACAGTTCTGGCACTGCTTCTGTTAAACCACCATGCAAACATCTCGCTCGTCTCGAATGGAGTTATCCGATGCATTAAAAAAAAACTCATAAATATGACAAAATTAAGTCGCATTGCGGTGTTAAACCAGCGCCGCCGTTTTGGAAAAACAAACACAATAACAATACATCTAAACGTTTATCCGAAGTAATATATAACGGCTCTTCTTTTTAAAATGGCTAGCCGTTATGTAATACGGCTAATTCTACTATTTGACTGCGACATATCGTCGTCGTCAGCCATAAGACGTTCACTGCTGGACAAAGGCCTCCCAATAGAGGGAAGTTGCCATAATCCCCACGCTTGGCAGGCGGCTTGGGGATCACAGAACGCTAACCACCGTTAGCCAAGAGGACGCTGCTGCCCGTCCTCCGGTGGGTCTGGTTACAGTGGTAGTCTGGGACATACGCAGGTTTCTTAAAATAAATAAATACAATAGATTTACAACAATCATTCCACTAGATGCGTCGTAAGTCGTAATATATCACGTTATTTGATTTTATTTATTATAATGTTTGCCAAGTCACGGACAGCTATCTATAAATCGGGACTACACCAAAATTATTACCAGAGACCAGACTGCTATAACATTTTTCATAATTATACATAGCTTTTCAATTCGCTTATCCCAATGATTAAAAAAACCGTCAAGCGTACGAGTACTTGCGACTCGGATAACGAGGGTTCCGTACCATCACAAGTACAAACGAAAACCGCGACAGTATCTAATGAATATGCTATGAAACAATCGGCTACCTTTCCGATTTACGAGATATACGTCGTTATAGATCAAAAAAGCAGACGAACTAATATAGACAAACAGAGGCAGATTGCTTAGTCATAGGGTGCAGTTGAACACCCTTTGGGTAAGGAACCCTAAAAAGATGTTTTAATTTATGATCAACAAGATATTTCAGTTGTTACATTTTTCTATCGTTCAAAACATCAAGTAAAAATGTAATAAAAAAGTTATGGGAAGAAAGTAAACAATTTTTTCCTTCCGTTGCATTTAAATCATCATCATCATCATTATCATCATTAGTCCGGAGACGTCCACTGCTGAAAGAATCTTTAAATATCGTGAATAAAATAAATAAATAAATATCGCAGGACATTTTTTCACACAGCGCCATCTAGCCCCAAACTAAGCAAAGCTTGTAATATGGAAACTAGATAGCTGATAGAATACTTATATGCATATTTTTTTTTGTAAATACATACTTATAATACATACTACACCCAGACACAGAACAAACATTTATGTTCGTCACATAAATGTTTGCCCTTGGTGGGGATCGAACCCACGCCCTACAGCTCTGAAGGCAGACACACTACCGCTGAGCTATATGGCAGTAAATAGGAAATGCTTTGAAGGAAAATGAGAGCCAGTTAGGATAACGCCATGTCCAAGTACAGATACACCGCAGTCGCTGCCGCTACTGAGCAGGTACGTGGCAAGTGGCGAGTGTTACGCAAATACTTCTACAGTCAATATTTATTTACCTATCTGTACGACACATTGCATATAACACCAAAGACAAAGTAGTTATGACTAACCACTTCGTCAAGTTTTGGCGGGAACACGGAAAAATCATGTCGTTGCATTCTATTATTTTCTTAAACTTGTGTTTTTTCGCGTATTAATAATTAAAAATGGTGGTGTTTTATTCATTGAGTGTTGAATTACATGCACGAGTGTTGGCAAGTGATATAATGTGGTGAAACATGTCTTTTCGTGTTGTTTTCAAAACACCGTAGAAGCTCATAGTAAAGTCGCCACAACTTTACTAGGGCGTGACTTGGACTCGACTATGACTAACTGTGATTTCATGACATATTTGACTTTATTTTAATATAAAAACTTGCAATTTCATAAACTTGACACTGGCAGAATGCAAAACGTGCGCTGCCAATAACTAAAGAAAAAAAAACCACTTCGTCGTAAGTCAAAGTCAAATGGTAGAATTGCTGTCATTTTGTGATTGAACGACTTCACTCCGGTCTGCCATCCTGACGAGTTTCACTACAGAACGAGCAACGATTGCGAATAGACTAAGGTTGGTATTTTTTTTGTATTTAATTTTGTGAATTACGTTATGTCCGTCATCATGTGAGCGTGAATAAATAACTTCAATTAGTTGTGAATTGTTTAATTGCTGGTCCCTTCTGAGGTGTCATCACTCACTATGTTTACCTTAGACTACGCCATCACTTAATGGCATGTGACGTTTTGGCCTTTGGCCTAGAGCATACAAGTAAGTAAGGGAATTTTGTACCACTAGTCCACCTGCGTATGGGAAATATGAATCCTTTAGGTGAATTGTTGTCAAACATCTGACCTGTCAAAAATTTAAAAAAAAAATTAGAAGGAATTGGAAGCAAAATAGGTAAATGGTATAGGTAAATGCTACTGGTTAATTTTCACAGAGACACTCCACCGAACACTTAATGCACCAGTGCGATGCAATCAGATTGATTTCAAGTTTGCTTACGAAGTATTCTTTGATTCTTAAATTTCAAGTAAAGTAATAGGCTGGTACTGCAGGCTAATCATGTAACTGTTCGGGATCGCGATTCAGATCGCGATTTGTCATAATTGTCACTTGTCACTGTCACAGCTTCACGGTATCACGGAGGGATTTCTCTCGCTATCGTTATCGAACGAATGCATTGATTTCCTTAATTAAGTTAAGCAAATCCGTCGGTCTTTTGGCGTTTCGTCCTGCCCTGCAGGGTCAAATGAGTTTTGGCAGTGACAGTGACAAGTGTAAATTTTTGACAACTCGTATCCGAATCGCGATCCCAAAAAGTTACATGATAGCCCAGCAGGTTGGTTAGTCACCGCATTCTGTGTTTAGTGTTACATTATCTTTGCCAGTGCTTACTCTATAGCGCTCGAGATTATGTCAGAGTGGATCAAATGTCACTGTCAGACACCTGTTTTCCGTCATCTTTTGCCACGATATATAAAATAAAATCGCCGTCGTTTATTTGTTTATATATTATTACCTTGTATTGTTTTTGTTTGTTTCTGGTTATATTTGTTTGTTTAAGCGTACCCTGCCGTGTGGTATGCGTGGGGGACGTCACCAACGGTTCCAACGGAAGACCAGCGCTGGCTGTTCGCAGCCAGCATTATGCTGAGTTGGAACCGGTTTGTGGCGAAAAACTATTTTGTACTGTTTAAATTTGTTATGAGTTTATATTGTCTTGTCTTGTGTACAAAATGTATTTTTTTCTACAAATAAAATATTGTCTATTGTCTATTGTCAAAAAGCCAAAGATTCAGGCATTTATTATGTCAACAGCAAACTAAAGTAGAATGATGAAGACGAGGAAGATGTTTTTATAGTGTTGACTTAAACTTTATTTACTTATTTAATAAGATATATTTGTATGTTTTGTGTTAAGCTTACTTATGCAGCTTGTCGGTCAGAAATATAGAAGTTTCAGACATTGATTCTGGCGTTATATTGCGGAAGTTCATTTTAACCTAACTGTTATACTACATTCATCAAAAACAAACTAAAGATATTAAAGGGGTGCACGTTTTCGATATTAAAGTAAAAATACACTGTAGATATAGAATGTTAAGAGTCTGAATATAGAACTCAGTCTTTTTCAAATAAATCACGTTTCAATTTCTTCCAAATAAATTTAAATACGATTCAAAAGTAGAAGGTAAGTAAAAAGTCTGTGGACGCCAAACTTGATACGTGGAGCAATTCTGGCTCGTCCGATATTCCACTTGAGGCCGGCAGGTCTAAAGAAATTTGACTATCACAAGAATTAACGGAAAAGCGGGTGCTATAGATATTATATTCTCAAGCGTATTCAAATTCGGTCAGATATTCATTCAGTTAATACTCAGTCAACCTAATATCTTTACAATTTTTTCTTGTCTGGGGGTTTTTCTCGCTAGGTGGCGCATCGGCGATGCGGCCATAGTCAACTGTCAATCTTATACATTTTGTTGATTTTTGTTTTTGCTGATAACATTTTATAGACTCGGATTACCAGGGATAATCTGTATAATTATACTTTTTTGTACAGTAATCCTTTGCCTTGCAAATTAAAGATCTGGCCATAATAAAATGTAAACAACTATCTAACCTACAAATCATTTTCCAGGCCGTCAACAGCTGCATAGATTCTTAAAACAAGGTACAGTGCCCAGTATTATGATATATTTTACCCTTATGGATAACTTCATCAAGAATAGTAGATAGATATAAGCAACGATTAACAAGAAAACATGATTTTGCCACATCCGGACCGCCGCTGGCGCCATCTGCGAAAAGTTTTGCCGGTAGAACGTCATTGACTGAACCCGTTGTTGATGATCAGGGTATTGAAGACTATTGACTTCTTGGAAGAGTCAGCATAAATTCATGATTAACTTAGAATTAGCCCGCACACTCGAGATAAGTAAATCTTCAAAGTCCAGAGTCAAAAGTTAATCAGACTCAAAGTGTATTCGAATTTTCATTGAAAGAAAAAACACTTTTTACGCCTTTAATCCCTTAGTTCGTTGTGTTTTAACTCTGGGGAACAATATATCTAGAAGTTAGGTATAAAACTTGGAGTATGTAAACGTGGATAAGAGTTACCTACTCCATACTATCTGCTCTATTTATTTGACTGTTTTGGTTCCATGGCAATGTTTCTGTGTTTTCTGATAGATATTTGTTGACCCGTAAACACGGTGGAACAAATATCGGGACCCCGTTTAGTAACATAATCACAGTAAATATTCCATAAATAATGATAGAACTGAAATGAACAACCATGATACCTACTTTAAAACAGTGTCAAATATCTGCTATTCCGTACACCTGACCGAGAGTGAACGTTATTTTTACATTTAATAGCTTGTTTTTTTGAAATGGAGTGACGATACGAGATAGGTTAGCTTCGTGATTTGTTTTTGCGATTTCGGCGTGAGCCCTATAGTAAAATTGATTCACAATGATGACTAGCTCTTTACGGCTTAGCACTAGTTTCCTCAAACAGCGAAAATTTAGATAGTTTTTATTACAAGCTTGTTACTTGTGGCCATAAATAAGGTCACAAGTAACAAGAGCTTCTCTATTTGTACGCCTAAAACATAAAAACGATTTTAATACGACTATTGGTCTTTGGTCCATTGGTCTTTAAAGAGCAGGTATGTTTGGTCGTTTACCAAATTTCATTCGACCACGCTCTTTAGTCGTCATAAGACAGACAGAGATGTACACACAAACACACACACTTGCGGTGCGATAAAGCGTAGTCATATTGGGTGACTTATCCAACATTTCAATAATCTAGGTCCCGCAAACAAACTTGAAGATAAACAATGGCACCTCAATCTCACGAGCTAAGCTACATTAGCTGAATAAACAACTTCACAAAGCCTAGCGAATTTGAGCCTTATTCACATGATTTTTCACTCAGAAAAGCGAAAGCCCCTTCTGTATTTTTCAGAACTATTTGTATACCTACCACTTAAGCTCAAAGAATAAAATATATGAAAAGTTTGTACAGGTGTATCAAACAACATTGCCAAGATTATAGTAGGTTTGGAAGTACTTCTTTTGGCCTGAACTTTATGTTGTCCAACTTAACCTAATCTTTACTGTGCTGTTTTTAAACAATGAATACTTAGCGTGTTTCTCCCTCTATTTGACCTTAACAGACAATTTTAAGCGACATCTATGAGCGATTTAGAAACCCATATCGATTGCATCAATGTATAGCAAAATCCAGAATGCGAAAGAATATAGGTATGAAAGAGACAGCACAAATGGAAATGCATGAATTAAATAGTTTACTAGAATAACACAAAGGTGTAAGAGAGAGAGAAATTAAAATGATAATCGAAAAGCTACGTGTCAGCCTTTCATTTCTTTAACAATAATGTAAGGAGAAAATTGCAGAATGAGATTATATAATAATATATAATATATGTGTTAAAGGGCACAAAGCCGCGAGTAGCGTTTAGTGAAAGCGCAGCACACCTCTCGACGCCCTAAGCCATCCACGTCAATGTTGCTCCTCTGGCACCAATATACGGTAGCCTTTATGGGGGGCCCATTTAGTGGAGGGCGAGTCATCACCTGCCTTAATATTTTGATGTAATGAGACAAAATAGGCAGGTGCCGTTTCTCATTCTATAGACCAGTCCAATGTTTCATAAAAATTCACCAAAATAGCTCGATATTTATTTACAATTTTATACCTTAATGTTTAAAATAGTGTATCATATTCCATTCACACCCATGTAATAGTTTTATAATGTTATTTTCCTATTCAAAAGGGCCTCTTGGTGTTGGCTTCGGCCCCACCAATGCCTCTTAAAGATCCGGGCTTAGACCCGAGTTTCAAATGCAATAAACGATATAATATATTATTAATATATAATTGATTATATAATAATATATTACTATATAATAGTAATTATTTATTACATAAAATAATAAGTACTAGTAATAATAAAGACTGGGGATTTGACCATGATTTTATAATATGAAAACAGACGTGATTTTGGATTATTTTAGACCAACTTTAAAGAAGGAGGAGGTTCTGAATTCCGTTGTATGTCCTTTTTTGTTACCTCAGAACTCCGTCTTTTATTTACCGATTTATTTGTTTTTTATTTGAGAGTATACTTTTAGATTAGTCCCATATTTTTTTTATCAAAATCGGTTTAGTAGTACCTACTTATGTTTGTCCTGGGTGGGGATCGAACCCCACAGCTCTGAAGGCAGAGATGCTACTGACTGAGCTATAATAATTATCATTCTACAATGTGTAACAAAAAGGTTCAACAATACTGAAGAGTATGTATGTACTCATCATTAATATGAACCACTTTTATTATGAGGCCAACCCTGAAATCACATACATTTTGTCCAGAGTCAATGAACTTTTTGTATGAAACTGCTTTTTTTAATTGTTTCGCTTTTTCAGGGGTAGCCCCTTAGTAAAAGTTGTTCATAATGATGAGTACATACATACCCTTCAGTATTGTTAAACCTTTTTGTTACACATTGTATATTGTCAATAAATGGCCTAGTCGTACATACATACCCTTCAGTATTGTTAAACCTTTTTGTTACACATTGTATATTGTCAATAAATTTGCTGAGTTGTGTTTGTTGTCAAACACACAAATACACAAATGATTGACTATTTGCTTCACTAATTACCTTCTTTTTATGGTTTATGGCTTATACAATACCCGTATAGTATAGTCATTTGAGTGCAAAGTCGCCAAAGTGGCATATAATTGGTCCCTGCTAAGTAGTGCTCGAGCCTTGAGACCGCTTTGATGTCTCAGACCTTTGTATTGCTGTGTATAATGACTTCAAAAAAAGCTGTACTTTTTTTGTTTCTTTTGTTTCAAATTGGCTGGAAATAATGCTGATTAATTTCTCGCATGCAGCCTTTGCATTGCAGGCCCAAGCCACCTGCGTGGGGATTATGGCAACCCCTCTCTTTTAAAGGGGAGGCCTTCGTCCGGCAGTGGACGTCTGGCTGATGAGTGATGCAGCCTTTATTACATACCATACATCAACACATTATCATAAATATTACACCTTATTGATTTTGGTACTAATTTTATTGCTTGGTTACATTAGTTTTTAATTCTCTATTTCTTTTTAATTTAAGTTTGACAAACGTTCTGTGTCATATTCACATTTTTTGTAAATTTGACTTGCCCTGTAACCAAAATGTTATAAGGCCAATAAATTATTCTATTCTATTCTAACACAAAAAAATAAAATAAAAAATAATATTTAATAACTTTAACTAACTATTTAATATTTAACTGTCTACGAAACCTATAAGGTTGGGCGATACTCCACCATCGTGGGTTGGAGAATTCACTTAATAACATGCCATTGAATTTCTTATCATGATAAAACATAGTAGGTATGTATTATTGAAAATCTATAAGTAACTCCGAAAGATTCATAGGTACGTACCCTGATCCGACCACTCCTAGCAACAAGAAGTATTCCGTCTTTGGTATAGGCGCCGGTTACCAAAGGCACACAAACACGCACCGACCTCGCCGGCGAGGTCGAGGACTCCCCAGATCTGTCAGAAGATCTGTTAGATTCTCTCCAAGTAGTCAACCAGATCAATCTACTAGGGCCCCAGGGCATACCCCTTCTGGGGTGCCAGGGCAAGTCTGACCCCACTCCCGGCGACGGCCAAGCCGAGGTTCGTACCGTCTGAGGTGCCCTTGAGCTAGTCGCCTTTAACCTAAACCTAGACCGAGCGCCGTTTGCGCTTGCCTAAAGTCCGGTGACGCTGTAGAGGCCACCTGAGGCCAACAGCATAGTCATTCATAAAAAAAAATAAAAATAAAAAAAAACATAGGTACGTAGGGTTCAAACCTACGGCCATATGATCTTCTCTTAATGAGCTTCCACGGGTTATGGATTGATTTTAACTTTAGAGAAAAACTAGAAAGGACTGAATTAAACTTAACGACGGCTGTAAAGTGCGCTGCAAGCGAGACTGCGATTTTACGCACACCGCACGCCTCATTTTTAACCGTTTTCAAAAAAGTAGGAGGTGCTATGTTCAACGGTATGTATGTTCACCGATTTCTCCGTCAATTGAGGACCCGTTTTTTTTGAATTTTTTTTCTTTGTTTAAAGGTACTTCCTAGGTGGTCCCATATTAATTGGAAGTCGGGTGTTTTTTCTTTTTTAATTTACTTGTTGTTACTGCGCAGCGTCTCGCGCCTAAGTTCAAAGCCCCAATTAAGTTTGAATCAGCCTATAGTAATAATACAATTGTACTTTGTTTAGTAAGCATTGAATATGTTTACCTAGACTTCCAATATTGGAACCTGATAAATAGCTTACAGTTAAATCAAACAGCGCGTTTGTATGCTACTATGGTGATATCATATAAAGACATCAGTGAATTTTTTTTTAAAGTGTCTTCATGTTATACAAGTCTTAACGTGTAAATCCAAAATGGATTGCCCAATAAATATTTTATTAAATACATTAAAAATGAGTCCAAGTAAAATCTCGTAGCACATTCGTAGTCTTCGTAGCTCTTTGCTACGAACGTGTTACGAGCTTCTTACGCAATCTCTACAAAGTAAACCGTCTGTGAAGCAAAATTAAAGTAGATCTCTCTTCTTGAAAAATGTATGATTAAGTAATTGTATTCTTAGCTAAAGTCTGTGTCAGTTTTGGGCAGGCCAAATACCAGATGTCTTATAAAATATGTATTTAATGATCAGAATCCACCATTCATTGTGGCGGCCAAATCGGTAGCTCGTAGGTATTAACTAAACAGACTAAGGCTAGAAACTTTATAAGCATCCAAACACAAGATGAAATTTTAACGCAGCGGCAGTGCGACAAAAATAGGATATAATTGTGAAATCTGATGACTAGCAAGACAGTTGACGCACAGTTATGATGCACAATCAGATAAATCAAACCTTGTCACAGTTTAAAAGTTAAATAATAGCCGTCAAGCGTACGAGTACTTGCGACTTGGATAACGAGGGTTCCGTACCACCACAATTACAAAGGAAATCTGCGACAGTATCTAACGAGTATTCTATGAAAACAACCGGATACCTATTATGATTTACGAGATATACGTCGTTATAGATAATGAAATGAAATGAAATAGATTAATAGATAAAAAAACAGACGAACTAACATATTTATAGACAAACAGAGCCGGATTGCTTAGTCATACGGTACGGTTAAACACCCTTTGGGTAAGGACCCTTAAATAAATTTCAATTTACGTTCTACAAGATGTTCCAGTTTTTACTTTATTTCTACCGTTTAGGTACGTATTTAGTTTTTTTCTGTAGCTATTATGAAATGAGCTAGTTACTTATTGAGCTAGTCCTCAGATAAGAGGTACCACGTTTCAGCCTTTGGGAGTACATTTTCTATGTACGCAGAACGTGCCACCACAAGGACAAACGAAACAGTTGCGATAAAAGAGTGGCACGAGCTAATTTTCTCTGTGGCGCCATCTAGTTCAGTTTTTGGGAACTAAAGAACGTAAGCCAACTGAATTGAATAATCATTCAAGTTTTGGCTTGAGAAATTACGACACATCTACAAATTACCAATTTTCAGATTTTTGAATTAACCTGTATCAAACCTGAATAAAATTGGCACAGCACCGGGGTGAATGCCGTCCAAAAAAAATCCTGTACTCAGCAGTGGAAGAAGAGATGAAAATAGCCTTTTTAAAAAAAACAACCGACTTCAATTTCGACTACCAGCCCGCCTAGCACGCGAGTCGTGATAAACGTCTATCCACTCTTTTTTCCCCGCGTAAACGAGACAGACGTATCCATATTCTAGCTTTATCACTTTCCCGCGCGGGGAAATGACAATTAGTCGTCGGCGCGTGCTATATGCCTATGCCTGGATGACATCTTCATATTTTCGACTTATTATTCCAGTAATTTTGATTTATAAACCAAGCTACTGAACCAATTTCGATATTTTTTTTTACAAAAAAGCATACATAGGCACAGTCGAACATAGAAGATTTTTTGAAGTAGTTAGTGAAAGTGAGTTGTGAATTAAGCTTTTCTACTCACAGTTCCAGTCATTTTTATACTTTTGAAAAGTTTCCATGCTCTCCGTCGGCGTTTTATTTCCGTTGAATGTTGAACGAATGTATTCCGTTGTTGACGTGACATTGTAAAGACCAAGTTCTCTTTGTTTACGTTGGTTTGGTTGATTGTGATCAGGCGATAAGGGCGCAGTTCCCTGTACGAGTAAATAAATCAAATTAATTATTTATAACATTGTTTAGTGATTAATGTGTTTTGAAATGTATGTCGTTTAACCACTTTATCTTGTACCATCACATCTGTTTTTTTATAATATCTAGTGTGAAGACGAGCAAGATGTTCGCCTGGTGGTAAGCGTCACGCTTGCCACTAACAGTAGCAGTGCCAGAATTGCACTGCGCTCGTCACCCTGAGATATTAAATGTTATATCTCTTCATACTCAGTAATTTCTCTGGTAACATTGCCCTTTAAACCGGAACACAGTAATGCTTGCACACTACTGCTTGGCGATTGAATAACTGGCATAGGTGTGCTTCCTCAGGTGTGCCCTGCAGTAGAGTCCTGCCACCACAGTAATTATACAGAATGATGATTTGTTCTGATTTAGTTACATAAAAAACCTAAAAATATCTTAAAACGTGGTGAATTTGGGAGCGGGCCGAATTTCTTCCGTACGCGGATGAAGTCGCGGGCGACCTCTAGTTAAATAAATGTATTCTACTCTATCAGTACGTAATAGTTATATTTTGATACGTGGCTTCGTTCTCTTAGGAGGCCTATGCTGACAATGCTAGGAATCTGCCGTTTCTTAGTCAAAAGCACGTTACACAGTAAAACTGAACTGAAGGTTTATCCCACTTTGTTCACCTACAACAAAAGTTGACACAAAAGTTAAATTGGCTTTGATTTGAAAGTTTTAATACATGTTATATGTGGGTGATTAAAGTTCACAAGAATTATTAAAAAAGTAGCCCCTGTTCACCTGGGTGATTTAATTCCAAGGTGAACAAAGGCCACCAATAATGTCGAAACAAATCACACAGGTGATATCACCTAGGTGCAATGAGTCCGAGGTGAAATGAAGATACTTTAATTAATCACCCAGGTGAACAAAGTGGAATAAACCAAACCGAAGCAGTCGTTGACATGTGAAAATAATAAAAAATGTGTAAAGAAAAATAAATAAAATATATTTAACTTTGTGAGAGTGCATACCTACTAAATTTGTATGCTGCCAACTTATATTGCGAGACTTCAGAATGTATGTCCAGAATATTAAAAGCTCTATGCGCGAGTAAATACATGCAAAATACATATAAAGAACATGTAAATACATGTAAAGTCAACTGCGAAGTTTTGCGAAAGGAACGTAGCCACACCGCCGAGTGCAATTTACATTTAGTTATTTCTTTCAAACGTGTTTGATGGTATTTATTTATATTGTTTTATAGTGCCGTAGTAGAATTATATACAGTTGTGAAGATTTTAATATTTTAAGAATATTTCATTTGGACTAAAATAAAGCCATAGCGGTTGTAGATCCTTAAGTTGGTACGGCCAGGTGTTTTATGTTTGTATTACGCGCATACATTCAAATACGAGTGTGACTGACTATTTGAAGGATTTGATATCTTTCATGAGCGGCATATCGGCATATCTTTCATCTTAATAATATAGCGTTAGATGAAAAAAATTACAAACCCTCGACCTATGATTATATACTTGACAGGTATATATAATCAAAGCCCCCGACTCTCTTAATGTCTCTAGAGAATCGTAGCTCGTGGTATAGTCCTCTGCTGGGCATAGGTTTTATAGTGGTAATACTCTACTGCAGAGTTCGCCTGGGGAAGTACCACACCTATGCCAGTTATTCAACCGCCAAGCAGTAGTTTGCAAGCATTACTGTGTTCCGGTTTGAAGGGCGATGTTACACGAGAAATTAGTGGGTATGAAGAGATTTAACATCTAATATATCAGGGTGACGAGCGCAGTGCAGTGCGGCGCAGGATTGTGTTCGCAAGTTCACAATTCTGGCACTGCTACTGTTAGTGGCAGGCGTGACGCTTACCACCAGGTGAACCTCTTGCTCGTCTCGTGACTTGATAGTATAAAAAAAAGATCTTGACTATGACGTCGAGTCTGTTGAAAAAACAAAAAAATAAAATAACTTTTTTTCGATTTAGGCGCTACAATACCACAGGCAGATACCTACATGAATATACACTACACTTATTATACAATCTATTTGCATCGGGAGTTTTTTTTTTTTATGTAGATTATAGATCTCTTATAATGATATTGTGTCGAAGTTTAGAAACGGTGCTTTTATCCTTACTTCAGTTTGTTTAGTGAGAATTTTGGCACGTTTACATACTCGCAAGTAGTTTGAATCCTGTCTGCTGCAGTACTATTATTTATTCTGTGCTGCTGGTTTGCACGGGGCAAAAAAGCAATTTTTTTTATTTCGTCAGTACAGGGTTACGTAGAATGTAATTATGGCAAGGTTTAGTCAAATAATGTTTTGTCAAATGAAATGAAATATAATATATTATGTAACGTTAATAAATATTTTTTTCATATATGCATCTTTTTCTATAAAATTATTTTAAATTTTCAGCTTTTTGAATTTTTCTTTAATTAATATGATAATTTTAATTTATAGTTTTTATTATTTATTAGCTTGACATTATATTATATAGCATTTGTAAGACATTGACATTAAGCTACCAAACTAGGTTTATACCCTTTATATTATACCATGTCGATGACTTGGCAACATTATGTTGAATGTGAGATTTTTTAAAATGATTTTTAAAATATTTTATGTATGTATTTATTCATTTTATATTTTTTATTGACCATTCATAAGTGTAACTGTTACCCCCAAGCCGCCTGCTAAGCGTGGGGATTATGGCAACACCCCTCTATTGGGAGGCCTTCGTCCAGCAGTGAACGTCTTATGGCTGACGACGACGATGATAAGTGTACTTATTACTGTTAAATGTACCCATTTGAAATAAATAACTTGAATTGAAATATGCTGAAAGAAGATCATGATGTATTGTATTCGTCATGACGACCTTTCAACCGACTTCAAAAAGGAGGTTCTCAATTCGACTGTTTTTTTTGTATGTATGTTACGCGATTATGAACTGATTTTGATGATTATTTTTTTGTTTGGTAGGTAATACTTCAGAGGTGGTCCCATATAATTTTTATCGAAATATTTATTTATCGAAATTTTTATCGAAATCGGGTCAGTAGTTTAATTTTATATCAAAAGTAGAGGTCGCCCGCGACTTCGTCCGCGTACGGAAGAAATTCGGCCCGCTCCCAAAATTCACCACTTAAATCGTCACGAGCAATTTTTTTAGCCCCCCAACTCTACCGACTCTACCAACTCCCCCAATCCCCCTCAACCCAACCCCAAGACGAGATTCTAGCGAAAACTTCTAGCGTTTTAAGCTGACTCTACTTTAAAAAAAAAACAGAATAATGTCCAGTTGACGATAACAAACATGTTATTCACTATCTGGACACGCATGAACATTCTAGCATTATCAGATGAGAGATGGCGCGAAATCACAACAGATAACACTTTTGATTTTCACCAGCTGGACATGCGCGTGCCAGCACCAGGGGCGTCCAGCCCCTTGAGTCCACTTGGAAATTCACCCAGTAAACTATAGATATTTTCGCAAGAAAATGATCTATTTCACAGCGCAGCATAGTGTGCGCGTGGCTTTGTTATCATTACAAGCAAATAAATCAAGTTTCTAACTATCAAACGCTCGGCCGCGCCATTATAATATTTTATAATTTATATTTTTCTTGTAATTCTTTTTTATTTGCGGCCTGGGATAGCGTCCCCTGGGATAGCGTTGCCTGAAGCAGAGGTTAGGAAACCCTGTTCAGTACCAATCAATCATGAAATCCCGAAAAAAACGCTGTTTATTTTGTCGATGGTGAATATAATTTTCCGATGGAACGGCTGGAATTCTTATCGTAATTTCCGTTGTTTTTAATTTAGTTGGCCCTATAGTAAAGGTTGGTTAAAATTACGAAAACAATGACATCTTTTCGGCGTACTACTACTGTGCAGCGAAGCCTTGTATAAGTGTTTTTTTTGTTTAATTTTAAGACAAAAAACTGAATATGAAAATAGATTCTTAAGACTACCACAGGAGCAACAGACACTAAACTTGACTTAGTATTATTTTAATAAAGTAAATTTCAAAGTATATTAGCAGGAGAAAGAATTCAGAATTTTAATCTTCAGTTAAAATATAAATTTCAATTTGATTTGATTACTTTCATACTTTTTGCACATCAAATTCATAATTTTATGCTTCGCAAAATTTCATTTGCAATCTTAATTCATCAAACATTCTATCAAAGATAAATGTTCTAAAGCTATTTGGAAGAAAGTATTTTACGAATTCACAAAGTATTTTCTAACAAAACGAACATTTCATATTAGAGCTCCTTCAACGAGTGCTTAGAAAGTTGGTATTCCCTGGCAAATGCGTTGAATGTCGCAGACCACACTGATGCCGTAATCAAATAATCTTGAGATTCCCAGATTTTGCCTGAAAATATACGGGTAATAGTAACGTGAGATCTTAAAACCATTTGAAAACTATTAAAAGAATTTATCCGCCCTGAAATACCAGAAAAGTAGCCCATTTTATTTTAGATGGGTAGATGGTTAGATTTTAGATGGTATTTTAGATGCTCACTGCAATATTTTCGACCACTGTATTTTTGTACAACAAAACCCACGCACCACAAATACCACAGAAACCATACATAATACCGCAAATAATATAATATTACAAAATCAAAACAGCTAAACTTAGGCCGTTTGTCCACCGACGCTGTCACCGAGACGTCAAAGCAGTAAAAAAAATATTGTTTACAGGTTATGTCCGGAAATACCAATCATAGTTTCAAGAAAAAACATTGGCCCTTTCTCAGAGATGATTTACGTAGCGTCCAAAGTATATCTGCGTACATGACTAAATACTTAAGCCTTTTAGCATTGAGGATAATACTATACCTCAATGCCTATTAGGGATGCGGTCACATTTTTGCAGATGATAAAAACTTTCCTAAAATCCTTTCCATGAGATGTTTGAAGCAAAGAGTTTAGCATCTTTATAATAATAACTAGCTGACTCGCCCCGGCTTCGCACAGGGTTCGCACCTATTTTGAACCGACTTAAAAAAAGGAGGTTATCAATTCGTCACATATGTATGTAATATTAGCTGTGCCCGCAGTTCCATCCACGTGATGATGAAAAACGACGAAGATGATAATAAAAAAATGGCCTTTATGTATGTTATTCCGGGATATAAGCATACCGAGTTTCATTAAAATCCGTTCAGCCATTTTGGCACGAAGAGGTTACAAACATTTACGCACCGATAAAATTTCGCATGTATAATATTAGTGTAATAGCCTGACCTTCAGATATCATCACTCCATCGAGTCTCAGGGTGTCCTGTACTAAGCTTTCGTATTTATTATATCATTGTGTAGATATATCTTCATATACCAATTTTTATCACTATACCTTATATAACAAAGACCTTTCCGTATAAAGTTTCATTCCCCGTTTCTCCCCCTTAAATCATGTCTGTCAAAAAAATTAAAATAATCATATTTTGTTTTGAATGGACTACTTAAATACCAATGTTTATCACTATAACTTCAAAAACAAAGAACTTCCATAGAAAGTTTCATCCCCCATTTCCCCCCCATAATTCAGCCCTGTCGCAAAATCCGTTATTAGCTTACGTCTCCTTTCTATAGACTACCAGAAGAAACCGATTCAGTTGCGACAGACACAAGATACCTAGAATCCTGATTATATTATCTATCTGGAAACACCCACTAAGGGAGCGCATCCCAGTGTTTAGCAGTTCAAAAAAGCCTAGAAAAAAAATGTAAGGAGGTTACACTCACAAAATAGAATCTCTTGTATTCCTCGAAGAAGCGCGACAAACTTATTAAAGGTAATGCCGCCTAATCCACGATTATTGAGCCAAGTGGACAACTTTTAATGAATCCAGCGAGGAACCCGCCGCTGAAAGATTCTCTCAACTTGAAGTTGATATCGACTTTCAAAATATTGCAACTTTGAGGTTGTTCTTGTTTACTTGTTCCTTTAGTACAATATTGTAAGCTGTTGGACTAGAGAGAAGGAAGCTAGACATCCTGTTACTTCCTCCTGTTTAAAATTTTACTGGTGATTTTCCTATACAATTCTGAATAAACAAAATAGGAACAAATCTACGTTCCATCTATCTATATATCTATATTTATATAAAAGGCTCTGTCACAGCCCAAACCGCTGGTCGTACAGACTTGAAATTTGGAGAATGTATTCGTCTCGATGCGTAGGGGTGTACTAAAACCCCAAATCGAAATTCAACCCTTAGGGGTTGTATTTGATTGTAGGGGATTTGGGGTTTTTTGGGGTTTAATCCTTTCTAATGGGCGGGAAAAGGGGGGGATCATTTGTATGAAAGTCCTTTGTTTTTGGATTTTTAGTCACGAAAATTTGGATTTGGATAGTTCATTTAAAATAAAAAGCGCTGTTTTCAATATATTTTTGACAGGGTCGATTTAAGGGGAGGGAAAGGGGGGGGGGTGGAATGTTGTATGGAAAGTAAATTGTTTTTGAAGTTATAGTGATGAAAATTGATATTTGGGTAGATCATTTTTTTTTGCTCGGGATGATTTAAAGTGGAATTTTGGGAGCGGGCCGAATTTCTTCCGTACGCGGACGAAGTCGCGGGAGACCTCTAGTATTATTGTAAAAATTATGTAATTCCATTCCTTGGGTTAGTATTAAAGGCTTCTTAACTTTCTGGCTGTTGATGATGTGCTGTGAAGTTACAAAACACTCTAAAACTACCTCGGTGGAGAGAAAAGTGGACAGTGGCCTCTAGACAGACTCTATAATAAATGGAAAACTGTCGCTTTATTTTGTACACGTGTATCATGATATTAAAGTGCCTGCTTTGTTATGTTAGAATCTAGTGTTCCAGGTGTTTATATATAATATATTTTGTTTACTGAAGCACCAAGTATATTGCGATAGGAATGTAAATTTAATCTCAGTTGTCTGCTAATGTGCACCACATGGGAAAAATCTTGGACAAAAGTTATGTGCATTCTTTAGAATATGTGACCTAACATGTGTGAAAACAAACTTTGAAGTCGAAAACAATAAAAGTAAAATTCAATTTCGTCGGACTCGATTTGGCATAACTTCCAGTAGCTCTGCAGCTCCAATGTTAGTTTTGAGAATCGTCATGATACGCCATAGACGTGACTAAATAATTACAAAACACTGTTATAAACTGTCACAGTTGTTCATTATATTTCTATGATTATTTTCGGGATATATACCGTGATTATATTGTGAATCGGTGCTCCCGATAATTTTGGCGCAGTTGAATACATCTCCGCAGGGCTTGCAAGTTGAAGTGGCAATGGGCAGGCCACATCGCTCGAAGAACTGACAACCGATGGGGAAGAAAGGTTCTTGAGTGGCGACCACGTACCGGAAAACGCAGCGCAGGAAGGCCTCCCAGTAAAGGGACCGATGACATTATGAAAGTCGCGGGCAACCGGTGGGTGCAAAAGGCAGGTTGTCATACAGTGTAGAGGTCTAACGGGGAGGCCTTCGTTCAGCAGTGGACGTCTCTGGGCTGATGATGATGATGATGATGGTGAATACATATTGTTCACGGGCAAACCAGTAATTATCCCATAAATAATCATAGAAATGTAAATATTAACAATACCAATGCAGATAATAATTAACTATAATTATGCTGATGTCGATTGGTCGAAAAACCTTGAAATATTACACTATATAGAAATAACACTACTATTTTGTGCTACTATGTTCATGAGTAAGAGCAATATATTCCTTTAAATCAAAATGGTTAGAATATCGATTTAGGCATGCCATCGGCAAAAGATAATTTTATTAGCTATTTTCGTGCCAATGCGTTGACCGAAAGTACTCGCCCCGTAGCAGGAGTCTTTGGGATTTCTAGTCGGTAGATTGAGACATACCATACGTGACCTTGTAATATTCGATACGGCGCGGCGTGGCGTCTTGCCAATATCTCAAACTTTGGTATTGTGTCACAACATAACATTTTGAAATTATTTGTGAAGGTCTTTCTAGTTTTGTACAAAGAGTAATGTGCTATTTAAATCTCCTTTTTCTTCAAAGTTTTTTGTCTTGGTTAGTAAATGCGGTGGTATTCACTGAAGATGGTCTTCGCTTTTATGTGGTGGTATTAGTGGTCCATAGCATAGTGTCTACATTTTTTGCAAAATGAGTTTTCGAATTGGGAACATAGAGGGATGCAACGACAATAATAAAATATTTTCTTTCCTGGTTCGGCTTAAATATCTCATATGTTTCTTGAGACTCGTACATTTTGCAGCATCAAACTCCAAGATCTATTACGTGAAGAACAAAGGTTCAAGAAGTCTGAACCGCAGTTAGGAACGTTGTGGGCGTAGTGATGACAGACGGAGTAAGGTTGTAAAAGAGTTGTGGCCCAGGCAAGGTAATAATAATATGATTTATTTTCAGATAACAAGGATCCATACAGATAAAGTAATACATAACAATTTAACAATTAATTCTGTCCTAATTTAATGTATAATTCATAATAACAATATTGACCAGTAATTTAGCATGCTAAAACAGTGGTCATTAATCGTCTTAATGATACCATTGCCAGATCTAGAGAGCGTGACTCTGAATCTGCCAATGCGATGCCTGATCAGTCCATCGAGAGCCGGCACGCGGGCCTCCGCGAACATCTTGGAAGCGCTGCACTACCGCGGGAGGCGAAACTTTATGCGGAAAGAGTCATTGTACTGCACCTTAACGGCCTTACCTAAAATAATCTCGATTCTCTTAGTCACTGCTTAAAGTTCTCTGTCCTTTTCTAGCACGTGCAACTTCACGTCAGAGAGAAGATGGCAGAGCATCTTAAGCAGTGACTAACGGTTGAAAAGTTTTTTTAAGTAAGGCCGTAAAAGTCCAGTAGCTCTCTACTTTGTAAGCCGACCACAGCAGTGGAGTGTAAAGCGCGGTACAATAACTCTTAAAAAACAAAACTTTCGCCTCACTTGAGCGGCCCGCGAACTTCCTACCGAGCATGTTTGCTCTGACTGCGAGAGAACGTCTCTCCCTATCGATATCATGATCATCCACAAGGTCGCAGGTTACAATATGACCTAAATATTTGAAATTGGTAACATATAATGGTAAGCGGAGCGTTGGTCGTCCATCTGCAAGACGGGCCACGATATCGTCACCATCGCGGGTCAGTCCTGGATCAGATTAGCACGACCGAGGCACACGGCATAGCAAGATCCCAGCAAGGTTGCGGATGGTGATGATGACTGTATCCGAACACTGCAAATAAAAAAGCCTATAAAACAAATATTATCGATGTATTGTTTATGATTCCTTGTACAGACAATCGAAAACAATAAGCTCTTCATCAATCAACCTGCCAGTTTTGAGTAATGGGAAATTAATGCGCGCCAATAAAAAGTAACAAGTATTTTATTATCAACATGTACATCTGATGGTGTAAGTTTTCAGATATACAACATTTTTATTGTTGACTTAGAGTAAGTACCTAAACGCGGAAGGATGCGCAAACGTGTCTGCTGCCTTTATTAATTAAAGTTATAAGTGTCAAAATGGAATCCAGGGGTGTTAGTGCATGTAGGAGTGGGTAATGTGGGCTATTATAATTAGTACTAGAGGTCGCCTGCGACTTCGTCCGCGTACGGAAGAAATTCGGCCCGCTCCCAAAAATCAACACTTTTTTTACTATGTCAAGGTCAATTTGACCAGAGCGCCTAACATGCGCACCGCGAGAAAATTTTCTCGATTCTACAAAACAGGACAAGGCTACGAATCTGTATAAGTTTGTCTCGTTTTCGCACGACATAAAGACACGACAAAATTTTCTCGCGGTGTGCATGTTAGCCCTGCAGGACAAAAATTAATTTCTACCTATGCTGTTTTTACAACAAAAAACTATGCCGTTATGGAAAAACATGATCCTTACCTTACAATTTTCTCGTCTCCACTCACTTGCGTAAAAAAGTAAGAATTACCTCAACACGAAAAAATTTTTTTATAGAAAGTTTATTGATAATCTTAATTAAGATGCATAACTCTAAAATGAGCTACAAGAAGTCGATATAGTTGCGTCTGAAAGATTCCCAAATAGTGCAGCCCCACTACCTAAGGGTTCGCACAATAAAAGTGGAAATAAAGCTATAACAAAATTTTATACAAAATAGCGCTATTATTAATAATGCAAAAGTATCTAAGTGTGTCTAAATAGCCTAAAGAAATAAAAAACTAGATAAATAAATAGATACAGAAAATATATAATTAACCTATTTCAGTGCAACTAAGTAAAATCTTAGAATAAAACTAGTAAGAAATGTTTAAAGTTAATTAGTTGTACCTAGACATAAGAGATGGCGCTAGCGTCGAGTTAGCTCGCGATGGTGACATTCTCCTTCGTTGTATGACCAGATTTTATGTTAATTTCAATAAATTGTCTGTGCGTTCCGGAAATTTGCATCCTATGAAGTATCATTACCTGGATAGTAAACCTTTGGACGTGTTTCCGTATGTTTGTTACGTAAGTATAATTAAAAAGCAGAAAACGAAAAATCACGCTCATAGAAATTATTTTTATTTCATACTGCTGGTGATGTACATAATATTTATTATTATAATCGAGGTAAGCTTCCTAAATATTTGATTTACGAGTGAAGTTCGGCCAACATGTCAATCTAACCCTTACCTTTTATATCGTGACACTTCACAAATAACTTTAAACGATTAAGTAAACGTTGATTCATGGTTAGTATATATAGGTCCACAGAACGTCAAAAGTATTTTTGTAGTTGAGCTTTGATTATATACTAGTTCCTCCGAGTAGTTGAGCAAACCGGATTGGTATTCAAGAAGGTCTGTAGTTTCAAAATAGTTTTGCGGACGAACTTTGGAATTTAATACTCCAATGAGCGTAAGTAAACTTAGCTTGTCAGTAATTTTTAACCGACTTAAAAAAAAGGAGTATAATTGTTATTTTTAAATATAATGTTAATCGATTTCTCCGTCAATTGTGGACCGATTTTGAAATATTTTTTGAATGGATAGGGTAAACTTCCGGTGTGGTCTTGGAGGATCTAGCTCGCTCTTGAGGTGGCCCCTCATTAATTTGAAGTCGGGGTTTTTTTTTAAAGTTACTTGTATTTTATAAGAATACCGATATTTTTTTTTCTTTTTTTTGTTGTGGCGTATCTGGCCATTTGTCACCAAAGAGGTTTTGGTTTTTATTTGTGAAGAATGCCGATATTCTTTAGTTTTTTATGTTGAGTGAGTGAGAGAGAATGGCTTTACATTTGTACGCCATCGATTTCCATCGTTAGAATGATATCTATTGACTAAGAATATGTTCCTGGTTTTGGTACAATTGTTCTAAAGACTAAAATAATTATTATATATTATTTGTTAGTTAGAGCTTGAAGAGACTTAAAATTTGGGTTTTAGGGTATAATCACTATGAACAAATTTCCGAAACGTAAGAGGAGACGTTGTGAGCTACATGCTTGTCTTAAACATATTTTAAGGCTGTGTCGCTGGTCTGGACACTTCCCAGTTGAAAATTTGAATAATCCCGGAGTCATGAGGTAAGTCATCGGATGCGGGCCTAAATAGGACAACAATACCAATGAAACTTCAAAACTTTCGCGATATGAAAACATAATTTTAATCAGGAAGATGGATTTAGATTGTCGGCGTCGTGGAATCCCGTTATAGTCAAGTGTTCGTATCACGGTATAGTTTCCGTCAGTAACTGATACCGTCAGTGTAGTCTGAGTATCACCAATTTAAATAGACGCGTAGGAAACTAAACCACATTGCATCGTAATTATATCAATTTTAATCTGTTGCAATATGGCATTTTGAGCGTTTTACTTGAAATGCGCGACCAATGATTGGGATTTATGCGTCGTAATTGCTATACAATTTTCTGTGTAACTGGCGACAGCGGTTTTCCATACAATTGCTTTACAACATTGTTTTGACAGCCGTTCTACCTAAGAAGTAGGGTTTTCGCTTTTCTGTGGGACAGCCAGATACATTTTTAGGTTTTTCACGTTTGTTCTTGTTATAAAAGTTGTTCAAAATGATAAAGTACGAGGGTTCCATAGAATAAATCCGTCATCTTAGCATCTTGTAGAAATAATTATTACTCTTTCAGATTTGAGTTAAAATCAGCATATATCGTGTACTACGTATACACCTGGATAGTATTAACATTCAGGACAATGTCGTGTATTGCCAGATACTTTACCATAGAAAAAATTAGTTTTGCCGACCTCCGTAAGTTTTTTGTAATTATTTAGAATTTTAATTATAGATAGACTTATGAAGAAAAAAGTTATAGCCACAATGATATTCTGGAATATTATGCTCGACGCCTGGCATAAGAGTAACCATATAGGAGCAAAAAAATTGGGGTGATATTAATAGATATTATAATAATATACCTACATAGGTGATAGTAGTTAAGTTATAGTTTTGTAGTGGTAGGACTCTCCTGTAGAGTCCGCCTGGGGAAGTACCACACCTTTGCCAGCTATTCAAACGCCAAGCAGTAGTGTGCAAGCATTAATGTGTTCCGGTTTGAAGGGAAATGTTACCAGAGAAATTACTCGGTATAAAGTGATTAAGAGCAGCCGCATACTATGAGAAAAACCCGATAGAAAAACCGGACGGTCGCGCCCGAAGGCGCCCCGCGCCTACACCGTTTTAAATCGTCTGCAATAAGCGTAAGGCCATGTAATAATAATTTAAGTTTAATTTGCGCTTAAACTCTGTTTTACAGCCAGTGATATAGTGGTCCTGTCTGCTTTGGTCGTGACAGCACTTATGTATAGACTGGCAAAACATTGGCCTGCCCTGATACAAGATGCAACCGATACAGAACAAAGTATTGCCAGTTTAGTACAAGTCTCACATCGCACTCATGTGAAGTGTACTATGCTGGCCTATTTTGTTATCATTCTGGGTTTTGGTAAAAAAAAACAATTACTTATTAGCGTATTATACTTTATATATCGTGCACTTTATTTCCATCTTAACTAAAATAACACAAAGAAGTCACCTAAATAAGTTTTGTTAATTAGAGATTGCAATCTACAACTGCAGCTACAACTTTTCTAAACCAACAAAATTTCAGCTAGATTTGGTGATACAAAAGTTTATTGATTCTTTTAATAATTATGAACTTTAAATAATAATAAATAACATAAAAATAGAAGTCTCATAGAAAAGAAATTTTATCTTATTAAAAGAAAAAGAAGTGCAACCTCATCATCGTCATTATTTCTAGTCAAGGTTGTTTTTTTTTGTATTTTAGGTTTTGTATATGGAGGAGGATGTATACCACCTTCTGGTGGAATGCACCCGCCTCCAGCGTGAGAGACGGGCGCTTGAGGTGGCGTACCAATTGAACAGACTGGATGTTGGGAGGTTTAATAGACTGCTGTCAGAACCCGGCTCTGACGCAGCTCGTGAGCTGTTCAGTTGTCTGAGTCGCCTTAAGTGACCCACGCCGCCAATTTTTCCAGTAGATGTGTTTGTATTAGTTTTTAGCACTAGGTTAAGAAGATACGATGGGACTGACATGTACATGTACAAAAGTCCCAAAAAAATGAATAACAAAAAAAAATAATAAGCTTTGGTATTTTTTGTTATTGTTTTATTCTGTTTGTTTTTTTAAATGTTTTTATGCCAAAATCTGTCCACTTGCATTTGCATCCCAAAATCTGTATCCTCGGAGACCAGATTCAGGTATTTTTGTGTACAGTTTTTGGTATAATACAACCTAAACTTGATTTCGGTAAGGCTTACCGGGCACTTGATAGCGATAGCGATATGAAAATTAAATAATAGTAGCTTAAGAGCCAACTACCGGTGCTGGATCTAGCTGGAGTACTGAATGCCCTCATTCAGTACTCGATTCAACGATTGCAATCTTTAATCTTTTTATTATTTTACGTGCTTGCGGGGCTAAAGTGGCTACTTTAGACCCTACGTGGAGCGAAAGGAACCACTTGCTCCCGCAACGGCACGTAAAATCCCTACACACCACGGGAGTAAGTAAAGACGCCTCAGATCTCATGTTTGTCACGCTCGGCTTCACCTCGGGAGGCAATATACATGAGATGAGAGACATTCTTTACTTTTGCCCCCTAGGTGAGTAATCTACTATTAGATACTTAGTTGTAAATACAATTGTAGATGGTCGTATCCGAATTGCACTTGGCTGGCGATTTACATATATTTATTGTTTTTTTAGTGGAACACATTCTATTTACAAATTTCAAGTTCCAAATTGAAGTATTCTGCTCAGATAAACAGGAGTTGGACGTTGAAGTTTTAGATACATTTTTGAAGAAGTATTACTATGCAGTTTTTGATTTCATACCATTTATCAGGTGGTTTGGTGTTCTGGCGGAGGTCAGTTCTTAACTTTTACTTGTTAAATGTGTTGTCTTGTTGTGTTGTTGAAAGCAAAAATATGACATAACACGTTATCTGTATACCGTATACCGAAAAATTTGGAATGGGCTCATTATAAGATCTCTAATTTCTTTCTAAATACTACATCTTAAGCCCGTCACACACATAGCTATCATATAATATTAATATAAATCATAGCATGGTATATTACGATATTTTTTATACAAATTTTCGACTAAGTACGCACTCGCAACTATCAATCAATCAATCTATCTATCTATATATATAAAAGGCTCTGTCCTGACTGACTGACTGACTGACTGACTGACTGACAGACAACGCAAAGCCCAAACCGCTCTGGTCGTACAGACTTGAAATTTGGGGGGTGTATTCATCTCGATGCGGAGGGGTGTACTAAGAAAGGATTTTTCAAAATTCGACCCGTACTGGGGTAAAAAAGGGCGGAAACTTTTGTATGAAAGTCCTTTGTTTTTAAACTTTTAGTCATATACATTTGTATTTGGATAGTTCATTTAAAATAAAAATGCTGTTTTCAATATTATTTGACAGTGTTGATTTAAGGGGGTGAATGGGGGGTGGAATGGTGTATGGAAAGCTCTTTTTTCTTGAAGTTATAGTGATAAAATTTGGTATTTGGGTAGTTCATTCAAAATAAAGCGATTTTTTCAATATTTTTTGACAGGGATGACTTAAGGGCGGGTGAAACTTCGAATGGAAAGTTCTTTGTTTTAAAGTTATATGCTTGGAATGATTTAAAGTGGCGAATATGGGGAGGAAAATAATTAATAATTAACCCAGCGGTATGGAAGCCAACGCAGACGAAGTCGCGGGGTCCTCTAGTATATTATATTATATGACAGTATATCAATATAATTATAATTTGGGTACGTGTGTGCCGGGCTTTAAGCTCAATTGTTTTATAGGTGTTCTAATTATATATGCGATTGATTCAGGCGCTACTTTGCGGAAGTCCATTGTAACCAATATTGTTTTATCTGTTAATTTCTAGTGTGTTTCCGCTGTAATATCGTTTTGAGTACTCATAGGATGAAGGGACAAACTAAAATCTACTGTAACTATCAACGTAAATTGAATTTAAACCTAACTTGAAACAAAAAATGTATGAAACCTGAATCAAAAATCAATTAAACCTGAAACTAATTATTAAATTATTGTGAAAACAAATAATTATTTAAACTGTTTCAATGTATTATTATTCTGAAACAAAAATAATGTTGATTAAGCAGTAAAAAGATAAAAAATGTTAACATATTTAAAAAAAAGTAATAAAACTTAAATAATTATATCACCCTTAATCCTTTAGAAGTAGGTACTTGGTTGCCGACACGTATTTCACCTCTGCACGAGGCATCCTCTTGACTTGTTGACTCCTCAAGCGCTCGGCTGGGAATCAACAGCGGGTTTATTACAGCAGAAATACACTAGAAATTAACAGATAAAACAATATTGGTGCTCTATATATGTCAATAATATAAATTCCGCCATATTGTATTGACTGGGATCATACGACACGTGTCGACAGTTTAGCGGGGCGACTAAAATACCTAGTAAAAACTAAGTGTAATCTAAAAACATCACTAACGGGTCTCTTATTTTCAGTTCATGAAGTTGCAAGATAGTTTCATGTGGAACATAACTGATATAATAGGCATGTGCTTCAGTATCTATCTCAGTTCGTACTTCCGAGCATTGGGAAAAATTATTCGTTCTGACAAACCTAAGGTAAGCATTAATGTCTACATGAGCTTATATTTTACATTTATTAATATCTTGATTATGTACTGATAACAAACTCTAATCACAATCATCATCATCATCACTGGCCCATTTACATCGGTTAGAGATAATTTATATAGCATCCAAATCATACCTGCGCTCATGGCTAAAAAGGTCTATTTTGGAACCATAATTAATGCGGTTAATTATTTTGCATATGCCACGAGAGTAGGCTAGTAGGCTAGTACTCGTAGATAGTCGTCAGCTCGAAGGTGTCTCCTTACACGTTTGTGAGTTAATCTATCAGTCTAGGCAGATATACCGTCCACAGTTACTTTTTTCCAGCGATTGTGTTCTTCTGCCACTTGCCCCCAGCCATCTACCTCAATATAGGCATATTGAAGGAGAACAAATCGCACATAAGAGTTATGGCAGGCACGCGAAAAAATCATTATCGTTGCATTGTAAAATTTTCCAAAACTTTGTTATTTCGCATGTTAATGTTTGAAAATGGTGGTGTTTTATTCTTTCAGTGCTGATTTAAGTGCACGGGTGTGGGCAAGTGATGGCAAAACATGTCTTTTTGTGTTGTTTTCAAAATTCCGTAAAAGCTTCTCGTAAAGTCACCACACCTTTACCAAAGCATGACGTGGACTTGACGGTCATTTATTTTGTGTGACTGACTTAATTGACCTGATAATATCTAAAGGCATTTCTTCATTCTTTCTTCTTTTAAGTCTAGCATTATTTTGTATATAAGTATTTTTTTGGCAATAAAATTACTTTTATCTTATCTTTATTATAAACTTAAAATTATACTTGGACTTGGCTCTAGCAGAATGCACAAATAGCGATGCCAAACGTGAAGACAAAAAAAAACCCACACATGACTGGGTCCTTAATACTCAACAGTGGCCGACCAACTTGTCGTTTGGAAAATCAAATTAAACATAGATACAAGTGACTTGTCTAATTTCAGAACTGGTCGAAAATCAGAGCTTGCTATTCACGACTAGCGATTATGTTGAACATGATTAATGGACAATTGGCTCCTTTCATCCTCCTGACATCGTTCAGCAACTTATTTTTCATCTGCAGGCAGCTGTTCTACAGTCTGCAGTAAGATTTGTATTGTTTTTTAGTTTCTTTAGTCGTTTCTAAGTAAAATACTAATTAGATGTTTAGTTTTATTTTCAGTAAAGACAAAGTGGACTTTCAAATCCCCGATTGTGAGAATAATTTAGAAGCGTAAGTAGAAATCAAAGTCTTTTTATTTTTATTTGAACGGTAAAATGCTCAAGGTGTTCGCGCAGAAATATGCAGCGGAAATCCACGGTAAAACGAACTTCTGGTTAAACGAACTTAGTACTTGTGGCAGTATGGAACCCTTGATGCTTGAGTTCGACTCGCACTTGATCGGTTTTATTTTACTGGTTTTACTAGATCTTAATATGCGAACAGTTTTTCTTTTTTTGTCAGTTTTGGAGGTATAGGGTTTCGGCATAGAGGTAAGAACTGTTCCTACCTCTACATGGGTATAGGGCTTTTTTGACCAATTACTTATTACGCAGTAGCAAATTCGATTACCTACTTGTAGTATAATCGTCTTTGGGATTCCAAAGTACTTTCTATCCTATATATGACTAGAGGTCGCCCGCGTACGGAAGAAATTCGGCCCGCTCGCAAAATTCACCACGTTTTTAACCCCCCCCCCCCAAATCCCCCCACCCCCAACCCCCAACTTAAATAGAAAATTTCATCCCCCGTTTCACCCTCGTAAGGCTACAAATTAAAAAAACAACGATAAACGTTGCGTTAGTTTCCAACCATAAGCCTAAATAATAGATATTTAGATTTTTACTTTGAAAATGAAGGACTTTCCATGCACAACTTCATCCCTTTTTTCACCGCTTCGGGGGTGGAATTTTCCAAAACACTGAATCACATTTAAACTAATTTTAAACCGTCATTCTAAACACACAATTTGAAGATCCTTTGAAATTTGAAATTGACGGACTTTCATATAAACTTTCATCCCCTATTTTACCCTCTTAATGGTGAAATTTCCAATAATACTTTCTTAGTGGATACCTATGATTCACAAAGAACACACCCTCCAAATTTAATGTCTCTTGGACCAGCGGTTTAGGCTGTGCGTTGATAGCTCAGTCAGGACTTTGAATTTTATATAATTATCCAGATTAAAAATTATACACTTTGCTTTTTTTTGGTTTCGAGATAGAGATAGAGATATTAAAAGATAGATAATTATAATTACTAAAATTTATAACTCTAATTTTAGTACTCTACCGACACAGAACTGTGTGAGAAAAGATGGCGCGCCTAGGCTATGGTCCCATAGTTGATGCTATACAAACTAGTAAGTAGTGTAGAAAAACTAGTAGGTAGTAGTGTAGTGGTAGGACTCTACTGCAGAGTCCACCTGGGCACAGAATAAATAATAGTACTACGGCCTGGGGAAGTATCACACCTTTTCCAGTTATTCAACCCAAGCTGAAGTGTGCATGCATTACTGTATTACGGTTTGAAGAGCAACGTTGCCAGATAAATTACTGGGTATGAAGAGATTTAACATCTAATATCTCAGGGTGACGAGCGCAGTGCAGTGCGGCGCAGGATTGTATTCGCATGTTCACAATCTGGCACTGCTACTGTTACGGGCAGGCGTGACGCTTACCACCAGGCAAACGTCCTCGCTAGTCTCTTCACTACTGCAGCTACACGTCTCTCACGACTACAGCGTCAACGTTCCGCTCGACGCCAAGATGCCTACGTCGGCTTGTGAATGAGAACAGAACCAATTATATTATATATAAAGAGGGAGATAATATGTCATCATCAAATGGCCCTCAAATGGCCCCGTGAAAACGGCTCCAGGAACTGTCTTGCCCGTCTAAGCTCACTAAGCGAGACGCGCGCTATCCTTTTTGCTCTCATAAAAGTGCTATCTTCTTTCGCACTCCGGCGCAACTCGTAAACATTCAAGGCACGGAGTCATTTTCAAACGTTGTTTCATTACGCGATAGCGCATCTTTTGTAATCTTTGGACTACAACACATTTCTATAGTAAGCACACAGTACTTTCCTATAGTAGGTAAGAATCGTGACGCGGCGTACCTACGGCGTTTGACGCTAAACGGCCGACGGTGTTTTCTTATAGAAGACTATAGCCTAAAGTTATTTTGTCAGGGTTGACCGAAAGTGTTGAAAATGGAGAATAAATGAATAGCCCAGCGATATGGAAGAGATTTGGGAGCGGGCCATTTCTTCCGTACGAATTCGGAGTCGCGGGGTGACCTCTAGTTTGAAATAAAATATTAATTCAACATTTCGTTTCAGGACAGGTTTAGGTACGGCATATATAGTATACTACATATTTTCATTGTTATTCCTAATACTCCGATCCATGGGCTTTGTTTATTTGGCTACCGATGTTCATACATCAGCCAACAAAGCTGTGCTGCCGCTTTACGAAGTCCCTTCTTCGGAGTACAATGAGGAGGTACAAGTTTCATACAAATACACTGTAATCTGTAATTAATCTTTTTCAGGGTAACGCACTTAAAAAGACCTGGGTATGTCCTAAAACTGCATCCAGAACCGTCGGAGGACAGGCAGCAGCGTCCTCTCAGTTAACGGTGGTTACCATTCTGCGATCTCCAAACCGCCTGCCAAGCGTGGGGATTATGGCAACACCTCCCTTTAAGGGAGAGGCCTTCGTCCAGCAGTGGACGTCTTCCGGCTGTTGATGAGATGATGATGATGCACTTAAAAGGAGCGTTCGAGAACCTATTAGCTTTAAGCATCCGCTAGTCTATCAGTCCTATTTTTTGTTCTGAAAAAACATACAGTCGAATTGAGAACCTCCTCCTCTTTTGAAGTCGGTTAAATGGCTCGTGATCGAATTATAATTTCTCCTACAAATACTACTCACCGTTGCGGGCAGGGGGCGAGGTAGCATTCTATGCTTGGGATTGGCCATTCGCTGGGATGACGCAATCTGAGATAAGAAATTGAATGAAATTCTGACGTACTCGCATTGGCTAGCAGTGGTTTTTTAATCTGCCAATTTTCGTATGAGGGGAAGTCGAACGATCAGTCAACAGGGTTTATAGTCTTTGGATAGATCCCACCAGCCCTGGGATGGGTAGTGGTTATGTGGGACTCTCCATCCTAATGACAGCCTGCACACTAAAAACCCTGTAATGTTCCACCTCCGCGCTTTGTGTTGAAACTACGCTTTCGCACTCATTCGTGGTCTCGAAAGCACCACCTTGGAGAGCCCATGCTCGCCCTGCACCATGTCATTGTGGTCAATTTTGAAGGCTTTAGTTGACTAATCTAAACTTATTAAAATATCGCTGTCACTTTTTTACCAGGCGTGTTAGCTAAGGACAGCAATACTTTAGTTAGTTTAGTTCTGTCAACTAAAACCTCCAAAATCGACCATAATGTATCAGTACAGTAGTCACGTCGTACAATCTCACCTGTAACCGAACGTGCCGTAACCGTCTATCCTAACCTAACCTAACCTAACGTGCTTAATTTGAAATCTTGGTTTCGTATTTAGCTGCACTGATAGACTCACAGAAGAGCCTGCCTTACTTACTATGTAAATGGTGTGATAGTCATGATCAACCAGAAGACGTCCACTGCTTGACAAAGGCTTCTCCCTTAGGCCGGCCGCAAACTATTAAAAAACCCGATGGTCGCGCCTGAAGACGCCCCGTGTACTAGGTCTCGCACACCGTAAGAAATTTCTCGTGACGGCCTTCTCGCTCGCACCTGTTATTATGTGTAGTGTGTTGCGGTCGGTCAGGCGCGCGCGAGAAAGACGTGTCTCATAATTTGCGTACGGCCTTAATGTGGGCTTGCCATAACCCACGCACAGTAATCCTCCGGTGGTTCTGGATGCTGTTTTAGGACGTACCCAGGTGACTATAAGTAGTTCAACTATTATTAACGGCATATTTACCGTGATTATATTATGAAATTCAACTGCGCCGAAATATCGGGAGCTCATTTCACAATATTATCACGGTAAATATCCCGTTAATAATAATAGAGCTATAGTGAACAACCGTGATAGTTTAGTGTAACAGTGTTTTATATCTAGGTGATATCCCAGGTGTGATAGTACTATCAATCAAATAAACAAATAACACACCAGCCCATAGACATAAGGCAAAAATAGTGGCATATTTTAGCTATTCAATTAAATAGTAGGTAATTCTAATCTAAATGAGGATAAGGCTGAAAATGCAAAGTTACTGTTCGTGACGATCCGAACGACAGCCGAACGTGGCTGAATTGCAAGATATGATGCGAAATCTTTTTTTCTCTGAAGTACTGATAAACTGTTAACTGTTAATATTATACTGTTATACAGGGCCATTAGTAACGTGCTAACAGCCCCGAATATTACAATCTGGGTGTATTTAAGTTGCGAGTGAATCGGTTTCTTCTAGCAATGCGTGCTACGTCGTAGACTGCATCTACGACGTAGCACGTTGCCATCAGGCGAGATGGCAGTCAAGTCCAAGCCTTTTTTTTCTTAATTATTGGCACCGCACGTTGTGCATTCTGCCAGTGTCAAGTTTATGAATTTTCAAGTTATTTTATTGAAATCAAGTCAAATATGTCATGAAATCACAGGCAGTCATACGAAATTAGTCATAGTCTAGTCCAAGTCATGCCCTAGTAAACTTGTGGTGACTTTACTATGAGCTTCTACGGAGTTTTGAAAACAACACGAAAAGACGTGCTTCACCACATTATATCACTTGCCCACACTCGTGCATGTAATTCAACACTCAATGAATAAAACACCACCATTCAACTCAGCGCAAGCCTTATATTCCATAAAATAATAACATTGACGTTTCAACCGACTTCAAAAAAGAAGGTTCTCAATTCGACTGTATGTTTTTTTTTGTATGTTACGCGATTACTCCGCCAATTATGAACTGATTTTGATTTTTTTTTTGTGTGGTAGGTAATACTTCAGAGGTTCCATTATAAATGTTATCGAAATCTGTTAGTAGTTTGGTTTTTAAATCAAAATTACTAGAAAATATGAAAATGTCATCCAAGTATTCGAAGTTGAAGGGTTTTTTTTTAAAGTGTACTATCTGTATTCAAATAAATTCTGCCCTGTAAGCAAGAGAAAAAAAAACAACTGTTCCACAGAAAGTTTCCACAAAATGTATGTGTGTAAAGACCTGTTTCTTTGCAAATTGTGAGTTATAATGTAAATAACTTGATGTTAAGAGGTCGTTAATGTCCCTAATAAGTAAGTATTTCCCCAATCTGTTTTTTTTCTAGATACCTTTATAACATAGTATAATGAATATAGGTATAATCTAGAGATTTTTGGAGCAATCTTTTTTTTAAGGTGGAATGCTTTCAAATGCAGCTACGTTTTACCAGAGTTGGATTGAGTGGAATATTCTTCTACGTTGAGCGACAAACAATTTTGCGAGTGAGTGATTTTTATTTAATAAAAAATGTCTTGTTTACTTTGAAATACTGACCGGACCTGCACACCGAGGATACCGCACATCAACACATTTGTACTTAAAAATGTTTTTGGATTTATTTATTTGATACACAAAACAGAATACAGTCTTTACATTTGCATTGTATAGGTTACAAATAATTTGTTCTAGATTGCATTCCTTAATAAATGTGTACACAACATGAACAACACAGAAGCAGTAGGTACCTACATCTATAAGTCAATCGAACATTAAGTAGTATTGTAATTACACAATCAAACATAAGCAGTTATAATAACTCAATTTAAAAAAAAAAGAAAAAGTTAATAAAAAAAAATATGTATAAAAAAAGTTAAAGTTAGTTTTTTACATTTATTTTGTACTTAGGTACATACACACCTCGTCACACATACAAAAACACCCCCGTTTGTAATAAAAAATATGAATAAAATCATTGTTGCAGGTAATCGCCATTATAATAACCTACGAGCTGGTTTTGCTACAGTTCAGTTTGCCAAAGAAACCATTAAATGTTGATTACGCCACTAACATCACATTACAATTGTATCGCGGCATCTTCTAAACTGTTTCTCTGCGCGAAGGAGCTTATTTTTACACGACTGCCCAAAACAGGAGTACCTATAGTGTTTTCAGGGTTCATGTATATATCTATGTATCTCAAAGAGAATAATAAATAACTTCTAAATGTCTGAGCACTGAACAGATTCGGGCTTAGGATTTGATTTGGGTGTATGGGGTGTATTTGAGAATCCTTACGTCATCCCGAGTGACATTGGCATTTTTTTTATATCGTTTTTTTGCAGGGATGTCGTGTATTTTTTTATGATGTCTTGTAGGAATTGATAGTATAATTACATAGCTTACAATGAGCGATAGGACTTTTGATTTAAACAGATTATTGATATTTGTTAGCAATTTATAATCAAAGCGGTCGTATCACAAAATATGGCAGCTTAGTAGAATAAAAGATGTTGTACTCACGTGAATTTTTATTGCAAACGGCACTTTTAACTATAGAATTCCTACAAAATCTCTACATTTTCCGTAAAACGACGTAGCAACTAACACAATAACCGTTTAGCTCCGATACTAAACGACCAAATTGCGTAGTGCAGAAGAGGCACATGTGAGGTTTTGTCTAAACTATTGCTAAAAGCATGGGTATCTTTTACACAATTATCATAAACCAACCATTTCAATAAGCATTTTTTTTATAAAACCGATTTTGGACGTTTTTGATTTGAGGCCGTTTAGCATGGAAGCGATTATTCTTAAAACAAGGCACAGTACCCAGTATTTTTCCTTGGGCTATAAATTGCATTGTACGTATAATTGTCGCTAAGATTATCGACAACGCCCTCATCTAGAGCTGATGAGGGCGAGGATGAATATAGGGATATTATATATCAGCTATGAGCTGATATATAATAAGCAAAGATTAACAAGAAATCTTGATTTTGCCACATCCGGACCGCCGCTGGCGCCATCTGCGAAAATTTTTGCCTGTGGAACCTCATTCGGCTGCGACATATATAATAATTGGTTCATTTGGGAGTACATTTTCTGTATTAGTCTTATATGTTTACTGTGGTTAACCATATTGCATTCAAAGTGCTGTACCGGAGAGTTTCATGTGTGCCGCGGCCAAGCGGATCGTGCAATCTTCAGTTTCGTTGATGGAATCGGCAACTTCGTGTCCAAACTGTTAAGGAGGAATAGGGCGACCGCTTCCCCAAACAAACGTATTCCCCTATTTTCAAGCGACTTAAAAAAGGAGGTACTTAATTCGACTGTAAGTTTTTTTTTGTGTGTATGTTGCGCGATTACTCCGCCAATTATGAACTGGTTTTTAAGATTATTTTGTTTATATTATGGTAGGTAATACTTTATTGGTGGCCCCATACAAATTTTATCGAAATTTGTTCAGTAGTTTGGTTTTAAAATTAAAATTACTAGAAAACTTGAAGATGTCATCCAGGTATTCAAAGTTGAAGTCGGTTTTATTTTTTCTTTAAAAAGCGTATTATTTTCCTGGAATGCCTCTAGAGCAATCATTTGGTTTTTATAAAGTCTTGGTCTACTGTAGACGTGTCTCTGCCATGCCCCCCAATATTTATTTATTTATTTATTAACATGTCATTAACATTTTTTTAGAAATTAATTAAAAAAAAAATTGCCCTCCTAAAATTACTATAAGGATATTTAAAGAGCTATTTTTTTTAACTTAGTGTCTTAAAAATAAGGAAATTACAGAGGTGTCTCTGTAATTAAAATGTAAACAAAAGACCTCGATTTTATAATAAAAAAAAATGATTGCTCTAGAGGCATTATCCAGGAAGAAAATAGGGGAATACGTTTGTATGGAGAAGCGGTCACCCTATTCCCCCTTAATACAAGAAAACGTATAAGTTCTGAAATATTTAGATCACGTCGCGCCCCGGACCCGCGTGACACGTCAAAGTGAAATAATAAATTTAGGGAATCAACTGCCATTTGTAGATAATGCTTCGTTTTGGAGTGTGAACGAGACGAAATGGTACAGGCGTGTGAAATTTTGGCCTAGTTCATACAAAGAGGTATGGGAAATTTGAACCACTAGGACACCAGGCTAGGGAAATGTCCTGAGCTTATAAACGCAATGCACTTAATTTTAAGGCTTGGGTCTCCCTGGGCTGCTCGTTCTCGCATGCTTGTCTTTAAAATGAATAAATCGATCCCAAAGCCGCCTAAGCGCGTGGATTATGGCAACCCCTCTCTATTTAAAGGGAGCACAGAAAAGCGAAGGCCCAAAAGGGAGGCCTTCGTCTAGCAGTGGACGCCTACGGATGATGATGAAAACAAATAACAATTGAGAAGTAGCAGCGATTTATGAGAGTGCAAAGTGATCTTTACGAAATCTCAGAAACTGCTAAAGCTACGACTCGGATATTTTGCACGTGGTTTGTTTATATGCTGTAGGACCTACATAAGACGATATTGAAAAATTCGACTCCTTAATAGGGGGGGCAAAGTGGTATGATGGGATTATTGTACTTAAAAACTTAAAAAGCAACTGACTTCAATGCCTTGTAGCAGATTTCACATTTCACATTAAATTTCACTCATATCTTTGGCCGGTTTACATTGAATTTTTATCAAAATGTCTATTTAACCAACTCTGCAATACAACCCTTTCAAGGTAATCTATAAAATATAAAAGAGAAGCGATGGCAGCAAGCAAGCAGTGGACGTCTCTTGGCTGATGATGATGATGACGATTTATAATTGTCAATCCAATCAACAACACTATGAACAATTTTATCACATAAAAGTATTCCATAAATATTGTAAAGAGTTAGTAAATAAAACAAATTAATGCAGTTTAATATTACACTTTATTTAAGTACGACGCTAAAAACGAAATGCTTCAGCAGTGTCTTCAGATTTCCCAAAAGATTAAATGTAATGAAAACCATTTTACGAACATGGTTCACAAATTGAGGAAAATAACGAAATCGTTTTAACCCAGCCACATCTTTTATACTTTTACGTGCATTGCGAATTTTGCCTCTGTTTAACTAATCGGCATGTAAAATTGGTTGCTTTTCCTACAACGACTTGAATGTACTAAATGTAACACTGGAAATTTTTAAAAGTGGTTGTAGTTATTATTCAAGGAACAACAATCACTGATATCTTAGAAAATAGCTTTTAAATATTAGCTATAAACTTATTAATGACAATGAAAATTACGTATAGTGTAACGATAATAGATTAAGTACATCAAACTCCTACGATGCCATGCTGTTTAGCACACAAAAATAGAACATTCACTTTGCCCTATCTCTAATGAGGTAATTGTTCCAACTCCACTTTCATTTTTTTTTAATTATTTGTGCATATTTGTTCTATCTCCACTTAAGATAAATTAATTTAAATCAATTTAAATAAAAAATCGACCGCGAACCGGAAGACGCAGCGTAGGAAGGCCTCCCACTAGGTGGACCGACGACATTGTAAAAGTCGCGGGCAACCGGTGGATGCAAATGGCAGGTTGCCGTACAGTGTGGCGGTCTAAGGGGGAGGCCTTCGTTCAGCAGTGGACGTCTCCGGGCTGATAATGATGATGAAAAAATATATACAAAAAAACAATAAAACAATTAATTCTTAATCGATTAATTACCATCCATGGATGAAAATTATAACAACAACTTCATTGTTAACTCAAGGATAAAGAAAGGCTTTAAAATGTTGAAACTATAGCTTTCGTTTTTGAATGGAGCTTAAAACTATTAAACTGTATAATGTAACCAATGGTAGATATGTAAAATAAGCACTCAGGCGACGATGAGTAGAGTGCTTCGTCTCACTACTTGATGAAACAAGACAACAGCAAAAACTTAAAACATTCAACCGACTTCAAACTATTGTGTGACCACCACAAGAGTATCAGATACTCTTATAAGTACATCTTTTTTTTTCACATTCGGTCCTGAATTTACCAAATAAATAGTGAAAATACATTTAAAAAATACATACAGTCGAACATAGAACCGGTTAAATTTTTATCGGTAAAAATAGAACTAGTCGCGTTTTACGGGTTAAACTGTTGTGCTCATTGAGAATAATATTGTTGAAGACTTGTGGACGAAATTCTCTTTAAAACTCGTTATCTGTTTCTCAGCCGTAATACTTCAAAGATCAAGGCGTCAAGTCAGCCCTTGAAGCCAGATCAAGTTCACAGCTTCGCAAAAATAGCTGACTCCACAACTCTCGAGAGTCCTTCATCAAGTCGAATTAATTTCTGAAGCCTTTTCTTGCTCAATTAATGATGTAAGCGAGCCACTCAAGAGTTTATTTGCTCAGTTTTTTTAGGTTTTGGTGTTGAGTTTCTTTAGTTAAATATACAGATCTTTCATCGTTTTGAACGAAAATTTAATATAGATACAACTTGTTACAAAAAGGTCTAATACTGAAGGGTACTCATAATATGTACTCATAATTAATAACAACTTTTACTATGGGTCCAACCGTGAAATTACGAAAAAAAAAATTTGCTGTTCCATACATTTTGTCCAAGGTCATTAAACTTTTTGTATGTGTTATGTATGCGGACGGGTGAAGTGACAACTACGGTAGCTGAATGCACACTGATTTAATAGCGGTAACTTGTCGGTGGACGCAGCCACCACTACATACAAAGGACACACACATATGTAGGTACTTTAATATATAACATCTTTCCCCCTTAAAACAACAACCATCTATAACAGTTTCCTGTAATCTAGCAATGGTCTATTTCTGCGAGTACGGCGGCTAGTCATCGATGACGGCGTCTCACCCCGTGCACCTGTAACAGGTAACGGCGGCTCGTCACTCTGTAGTGGAGTCCGGAACTCGGGACTGCTCGCCGTGGTGACCGACCCCGGCGGCTCTGGCGTCCTCGCTTGTGTAGCGACAGGTGACTGGTGGCCTATGACGTCAGACTCTTCCTTGTCAGGGGTAGGGGGTGGCTCGCTTGTTAACCTTGGCGTTCCTGAGGTCACGCCGACGTCAGAGGCTCGTGGGCTCCCGTAAGCGTGAGCGGAAGAGGGCGGCTCACCGGACGTCCCTGGATGTGTCACACCTGTGACCTGCATTGCGCTCGATTGGCCCGTCTCTTCCTCTGGCAATGTCACGTCCCATCTGCCGGCCGTGCTCTGGCTGGATCCAGTACATGGGATATTTAAATTGCTTTTATAAATCTGGTTTTTGTGCCGTACTACTTGTCTAGTACTATTCAGTAGTTTAATTTTGTAAAGTACTTTTCCTATTTTCTTTATGATTAATCCTTCTAGCCAATTGTATTTATTTTTGTTTATATACTGTTTGACACTAACTTTATCTCCCTCTTTAAAATCAACATATTGCCTACCGCCATAGTTCCTAACCTGTGAGCACTGTTTACGTTCGACGAGCTTAGATAACTCCGTTGATAAGGGTGCATCGGTAGCCGTAAACAAATCTAACCTTGAACGGAGCTTATGGCCGAACACTAGTTGAGCTGGAGAGGTTTCCGTCGTTGAGTTGTTAGAATTACGATAATCGAATAAAAACTTTGAGAGATGGCAATGAACATCGTTAACCTTACCCCCCGATAACAGGAATAAAAAAGCAAGCCAGAAAAGCCAGAGGTAGCAAGTGTAGCAACGCGTCCCGAAGCGGCAGCTTACGTAAATTTCGCAATAGAAGGATGTTTACCTCTCACGACGAAACAATTGCAAACGGAAACCGCAAATGATTTGGTTTTAATAAACGTGTCTAGGTATATACGCGTCGCGGTCACTAAATCCAGCAGAGAAAAAATACGGGAGCCCTGTAGTAATTTAACAAACCTAAAAATGATTGCAGCTCACTCACGTTCTTAGGTATAGGCGCATACAAAATTGCCTCAACTTTTTGTGGATTTTTCCTTATACCATTTTTATCAATTATATAACCTAGATAGGACACCTCATTTTGGTAAAATGAACATTTATCCTTACGCAGTGTTAACCCGGCTACTTCTAAACGGCGTAGAACTTCATTTAATCTACTGTCATGTTCTGCCATATCCCCACTGATAAGAATGTCGTCAAGGAAGGCTAGAACCCCTGGAATGTTACCTACAATCGAATCGATAACGCGCTGAAAAATAGCCAGCGCGCTCGCCAGACCGAATACGAGCCGCGTGTGATTAAAAAGACCCCGCGGTGTGTTGATGCATGTCACGTTTTGGGAGTCCTCATGTATTCGGACTTGGTTATAGGCCATAGATAAATCTAGCTTACTAAAAACAACCCCTCCATGTAACTTAGCAAATAGCTCTTGTGCCGTAGGTAAAGGATATTTCTCAACAAAAAGTTGTTTATTAATCGACACAGAGTAATCGGCACAGATGCGTACACTGCCGTCGTTCTTAAGAACGGGAACTATCGGTGACGCATACTCGGAGTGTGGGACCGGTTTTAAAATACTTAGTGATACTAATCTGCTCAACTCGTCGTTGACGGCATCCCTTAATGCAAACGGCACCGACCTCGACTTAAAAAACACCGGCTCGGCGTCTGGTTTAAGTGGTAACCTTACTTCGAAATTCTTAAAACAACCCAATTTGTCGGAAAACACTTTTGGAAACATTTTCGCTAGGTCTTCGTGGATGCTATGAACATGACGTGGCTCAGTGCCGAGGGTCGTTACGAGACGTAAATTAAACGCTAGCATGAAATCGCGCCCAAGTAACGGTGGACCTCCTCCGCGAATGACGTACACCGGTAGCTTAACCGAGTGCTCCAAATAATTTACCCTAACCGTCATCAAACCAATTACCTCCATTTTTGAGCTGGTGTACGTAAATAATTTTTTTGTAGGTGGTGATAACGGTACATCGGAAAATTTTAACTCGTACATTTTTTCAGAAATAACTGAAACGGGGGAACCACTATCGATTTCACACACGACACTCCGACCTTCCATGCTCACAGTGTCCGTCATCGGCACCTCATTATTACAGTTAATGTTGAAAAGGTACTCACCATCATCCCCCTCATTATCATCGGAATTACCTTGCTCGACGTAATTCACTTTTTTACCAGGGCACACCCTTTTCAGGTGACCCTTCCGAGAGCAAATCTTGCACGTATAATTAGAAAACCGGCACTCAGTCGTACGATGACCTTTATAACCGCACACAGCACAGGCCCCACTGCGATCCTGCGATCCTTTAGCAGTAGATCCTCCTCGCTGGTTGATCTTGAACACGGCGTCGCGTGAGGCGGCGACCACGTCCGCGGAGCGTCCCGGCGCCGGGTTGGTGGCGGCGGCGGAACCCGCGCGCGCGCATCGTACGCTCTCAGCCAGTTCCACGGCTTTCCCCAGAGCCAAATCCTTGATATCTTGAGCGAATAACTTGTCCCGTTCGTGCCCGGCCAACATTCCCATCACAAACTTATCCAGCAGCGAATCTTCAAGATTCTTGAAAGCACAATGTGCGGCGAGTCCGCGCAACCGCGCGGCCCACTGAATATGCGTCTCGTCGGTTTGCTGCACCGCTGCGTAAAACTTATGCCTTTCTGCAAACCCGCACCGCTTCGGAGTGAAATGTTTGTCTAAGATCTGTAGTATACTTTCATAATTCTTCGTATCCAAATCTTCGGGCAGGGCAAGATCGCAAGCCAGCTGATACGTCGTCTCGTCGAGTGCGCTCAATAGTACCGCCTTTCTTCTCACTCCCGCTTTGTCCGTAGCTTCGTCGATGGCGTTCGCGATGAACCATTGGAACAATCGACTTTTATAAATCTTCCAATCTTGGTTCCGGTGATCGAAATTATTGATCGCCCCCAACGAAGATGTTACACCGTACATATTTTTTCCTATATGTGGGTAAGCCTCGTCGTCAATTGTTATGTATGCGGACGGGTGAAGTGACAACTACGGTAGCTGAATGCACACTGATTTAATAGCGGTAACTTGTCGGTGGACGCAGCCACCACTACATACAAAGGACACACACATATGTAGGTACTTTAATATATAACAGTATGGAACAGCTGTTAGCTGTAGTTGTTCTTTTTTTCAGTTGAAAAATACATGCCTCCACTAAACAAATGTATGAAAGTATGCCTTTGTGAGAATAAAACAAGTGGTGGATTTTAGACTAAAAAATCTTTACCCAAGGCACGGCATACGCTAGGTACTATTTTTCATTATGTGAAATACCTAATGTGGTACTGGAGTCATTGCATGATTGGGAAAAACTTTTACATTAGTGCGAACCTTGAAATCGTGAAAAATAACAACAGTTCCAAACAATTTATAACACAAACATTTATGTGACGAACATATAACAAGCATTGCTTAGTTTGGGGCTAGATGGTGCTGTGTGAAATGTCCACCAATAATTATTATTTATTTTTATTGTGGACTTAGAATACAATAATATTACATTTTCGTTTGAAGTTAATTTATTGTTTTCAATAAACGATTCGCCAAACGATAAAACTAAATTTCTTGAACAGAGCTGTGGTTTCGTCTATAGTTTTTTTTTTGTACGAAACTGGTTATGGAACTAGGGTTACGTAGACGTCCGAAGGAGTTTTTAAAAACTTTTCGCTATTTCAGTGTTAGTCCCATTGTCATCATCATCATCAGCCCGGAGACGTCCACTGCTGAATTCGTTCCCCTTAGACCGCCACACTGTACGACAACCTGCCATTTGCATCCACCGGATGCCCGCGACTTTTACAATGTCGGTATAGTCCCATAATAAAATTGGTTATTAATGATGAGTCCAGTAACCCCTTAAACTAGAACTAAGTATAACATTTAGAAACTCAAAAATATACTTACGAAGATTTTCCTTGCAAATCACCCTCCTCGCGTGGCACAAGTTCACGAAGTAGTGGTACCCTCGCTTGTACCTGCTGAACATCATGCAGACCGGTTCCTCATCATCAGGCTTCAAGTCATCACACACGTGTCTACATTCCTTGTGGAAGGTCTGGACGTGCAGAGCTGTTTCTAACAGCTTAGCGGGAGTGGCTAACAGAACAATTAATAATAAGTAGGTACTTGTTACGGGAAGCGACGTCAGCCTCTTCATGAGCGCACCAAAGCAGTCCAAGTCACGCCTCCTTCTGTCATGCAAGCCTGTCAAGTCTTTGGAGGGGAAGCGTTATATAAGTCGGCTAGCTGCTATTTCATGTTCTCCCGATCCGACCACTCCTAGCAACAGGAAGTATTCCGTTTTTGGTATAGGCGCCGGTTACAAACACAAACAAACACGCACCGACCTCGGTGGCGAGGTCGAGGACTCCTCAGATCTGTCAAAAGATCGGTTAGATTCTCTCCAAATAGTCAACCAGATCAACCTACTGGGGCCCAGGGCATACCCCTTCTGTGGTGCCAGGGCAAGTCTGACCCCTCTCCCGGCGACGGCCAAGCCGAGGTTCGTGCCTTCTGAGGTGCCCTTGAGCTAGTCGCCTTTAACCTAAACTAGGCCGAGCGCCATTTGCGCTTGCCTAAAGTCCGGTGATGCTGTAGAGGCCATCTGGCGCCAACAGCATCAGTCATTAAAAAAATGTAATAAAAAAAAAACATGTTCCGTTCACCTTCCACCGCCGAATAAACTAATTGTACGCCGTTTTGAGTGTTTTCGTATTGCATGCCGTTTCACTTTAAAAAACCTTGGTATGTCCTAAAACTGCATCCAGAACCAGCGGAGGACGGGCAGCAGCATCCTCTCGGTTAACGGTGGTGAGCATTCTGCGACCCCCAAGCCGCCTGTAAGGCGTGGGGATTATGGCAACACAACGCTAACAAAGGAGAGGCCTTCGTCTAGCAGTGGACGTCTTCTGGCTACCAGCAAAAAGGACTTCTAATTCGATTACCTGGATGAAATCTTTTTTTTTTCAAATATGTTCATTTAAAAACCAGATACTAAACCGATTTCGATAAAATGTATATAGGATCACCTCTGAAATATGAACAAAAACAATCATCAAAATCAACTTATAATTGGCGGTGTAATCGCATAACATAAAAAAAAACAGTCGAATTGAAAACCTCCTTTTAGAAACCGGTTGAGAAGTCGGTTAACAATATAGTAACAGTTATACGTCCTGTCATAAAGGCCTGCTATCAGGGCAAGTTCATAAAGCCGTCAAGTACGAGTCTAGGTAATTGCGATAGTAATGAATATGCTGTGAAAATTTCAACCGGCTACCTATTACGATTTACAAGATATAGGTCAGTAAAGATCGGATAGACGGATGGAGAGACAGTCAGAGTCAGACACGGTAGGCGGCATAATACGAGTATAAGCGTCCAATTTGATTCCCTCTTTTTTTTAATATATTCAAGTGACAAGTTGAACAAGACGTTCGCCTGGTGGTAAGGCGTCACGCCTGCCACTAACAGTAGCAGTACTAGAATTATGAACTTGCGTACACAATTCTGCGCCGCACTGCACTGCGCTTGTCACCCTAAGATATTAGATGTTAAATCTCTTCATACCCAGTAATTTCTCTGGTAACATTGCCCTCAAACCGGAACACAGTAATGCAAGCAAAACACTACTGCTTGGCGGTTGAATAACTGACAAAGGTTTGGTACTTCCCCAGTCAGACCCTGCAGTGGAGTCCTACCACTACAAAGGTTGCCTACCTCTGAGTAGACAACCCAAAAAAACAAAGTTTCAGTCAATTCGTCATTTGTAAAAGTGACACACAAAAAAGAGCGAGAATAGTCTCCCTCTACGACTCAGACATACTACAGGGTTCTATAATTTAGGGCTATTTGCGGTAGTGGCGACTCTATTAATTTCTCAATGGTCTTACCTTTAAAGAAATTAAAAAACAACACTAAAATAAAAGTAAAATGCATTTCTATTTCACTTTGGCATAAAAGACTGATTTGCCATAAAAACCGTTCAGTTGTAAAATAACTGAAATATTGAATTTTTCGAATTGTTACACTGTGGAACGGGAAATATTACTTTAACTTTATTATAATCGTAATAGGTGTAGCTATGTAATTTTATTTTTGTGGCAATGGGCAGGCCACATCGCTCGAAGAACTGACAACCGATGGGGAAGAACGGTTCTTGAGTGGCGACCGCGAACCGGAAGACGCAGCGTAGGAAGGCCTCCCACTAGGTGGACCGACGACATTGTAAAGGTCGCAGGCAACCGGTGGATGCAAGTGGCAGGTTGTCGTACAGTGTGGCGGTCTAAGGGGGAGGCCTTCGTTCAGCAGTGGACGTCTCCGGGCTGATGATGATGATGTAATTTTATATTCTGTCAGTTGGCAGCACCGTCATTATCGTTTAGCGTATTATACTATATATTATGTTATTGTTCCAAATAAACAGATTATTATTATAGTGTAGTCAACAAAATTTTAAATTCACATTAATTCCTGTAAGACTAGTCTTGATTTCATTTTATACAATATATTTAATGCTTATAAAACCCCATGTGGCTATTTATATACCTCTAACTATTACGGTCTCGAAAATATAGGGAAAAACACACATATACATTTTTTCAAGTTATTTTGATTTAAAATCCAAACTACTGAACTGATTTTGATGAAATGTATACGGAACTACCTCTGAAGTATGAAGTACCTACCACACAAAAAAACAATCACCAAAATCAATCAATAATCGGCGGAGGAATCGCGTAACAAACATACAAAAACACACAGTCAAATTGAGGACCTCCTTTTTTGAAGTCGGTTAAAAATGGAAAACTAACGTGGCAATATCAATTAATCCAAATTTGAAATCAATTAGATCTTGCTAAAGGTTTATCAACCACTATGTAAAAAACCGCTATCCAAAATGTAAGCAAAAATATTACTTGCATACTTTTTGGATGGGGATTGGGGAACTACGCGAGATCCTTTGATTAACGTACTAACCTACTGTAGTTACGTAGAATATCTGAAAAAAAAAATATGTATAATGATGGTCATGGAGTAACATAAATAGACCCCCACGTTGGTACGTGTATTATCGTGCGCGGGGTTCTTGTTACGCTGGTTTTGTTCAGCTTTTTCTAAGCGCTCTAGAAACGAAGGTTGCAGAGCGATTTTGGTGAAAACTTGGAATTAAGGTCCCAGTACTATTTCCTATAGTATCTCAAAAATTTACTGCTCTAGAATGTAAGCTAGTTTAGATAGAAAAATCAATTTTCGAGCAAACGACGTCAGTAGTCCAAATTACTTTGAGCTCTCCTCTAGTGTAAAGATTAATAGTGCACGGCTCTCATAAGCCTGGATTTAGGGTTTCTTCTAATCGCTCTAGAAACGAACGCTTCAGACCTACGGTGGTGAAAACTTTTGTAGTGGTAGGACTCTACTGCAGAGTCCGTCTGGGGAAGTACACACCTTTGCCAGTTATTCAACTGCCAAGCAGTAGTGTGCAAGCTGCAGGCATTACTGTGTTCCGGTTTGAAGGGCAATGTTACCAGAGAAATTACTGGGTATGAAGAGATTTAACATCTAATATCTCAGGGCGACGAGCGCAGTGCAGTGCGTCGCAGGATTGAGTTCGCAAGTTCACAATTCTAGCACTGCCATTGTTAGTGGCAGGCGTGACACTTACCGCCAGGTGAACGTCTTGCTCGTCTCGTAACTTGAATGTATAAAAAAACAGGATTTACGGTCCTATAACCATGCCTAATAACACCTCATAAAATCAGGACTGTAGGAATTTAGGAGTGTAGGAGTCCTGCCAGAGGTCATAACTTTTCTTCCTTTTTAAGCTTTAAAAACATGTAGGTTTTTTTATGAAAATCCCATACTGGCGAAAGTTTCTTTCCCGGATTAATAAGCCTTAGGCGTCTCGAGCTGCCATTTTGAAGAGCAAGTTGCTGGTCGATGATTCTGGCCACTTGCTTGCGCCTATGCAAATACTCGCCGTTAGCAAGACGCGAACAACCAAAAATAATAATGTCTGCGGGATTACTCGGGACGGTGGCATGCCTGACAGATTTGATGTCGATCGTACCGTTCTTCAAGATGTATTATCGGTAATAATAGTTCGGTTTAGTCTTGGTAATTTCGTCCGCAATTGTACAGGCGAAACCCTCGTTCTCCTCCCTCGTTCTCGTTCCTCGTTCTTCGTTCTTCAGTCAGCTCGTGACCACGGCCATTGGAACATGGTCGAAAAGTCGAGGTAAATAAAAATAAATTTATTTGTGCGCGATTAAGTCCCGGTGATAAACATAATTATGAAACCCTCGTTATCCCCAAAGAGGTCCTCGAAACCTAACCATGCAGTTCACCGAGGCGAGCTAGTTCACATTGGGGCCCCTTAGGGCCCGATAGAACCACCCGTGCAGCTCCTTGCTCTTCAATACTTCCTTGCGGTGGTCGGTGCTTTGCACAGATGGTTACTGGACTGACAGACTGGCGTGAGCCCCTTCAACTGTCACTACAACGCAATGCACCCCACTTACGTTGTTGATGATATTGAAGACATCACGATTGTGGAAGTTCTTGGTGTGTAAAAAGCCTACAGGACGTAAAAAGTATAAAATATTTTTATGTATGAGACGTGACGTCAGCCTCTCCACGAGTGCGTCAAAGCAGTCCAAGCGTCCTTCCGTCGTGCATGACTGTTAAGTCTTTGGAGTCTTAACGCATCACGTTATAATATAAGTCGACTAGCTGTTATTTCTTGTTCTGTTCATATTGCACCGCCAAATATACAAATTGTACGCCACTTTGAGTGTTTTCGTATTCCACGCTGTTTCAAATGCAAAATAAGTTCTTCGTTAAACTATGCTTTTGAAAGTAACAAGATAATATTATACTAGCTATTCTCATTGAGCAATGTTAAAAATAACTGATCAAGTGCGAGTCGAACTCACGAACGTTTTCAAACCAATACACAAAATAATGTATTATTAAGGCATTTCATTCCATCGGTGACTTAAATTATAGAAAAAATATTTAAACTCCAATTCCTACTCACACGTCGTCAGCTATAAGACGTCCACTGCTGGACGAAGGCCTCCCCAATAGAGGGGTATTGCCTTAATCCCCATGCTTGGCAGGTGGCTTGGGGATCGCAGAATGCTCACCACCGTTAACCAAGAGGACGCTGCTACCCGTCCTCCGGTGCATCTGGTTGCAGTTTAAGGACATACCTACTCACACTTGGTCGGCTTTTATTATTTATCATTATAATTTATTTAATAGTGTAGTATACAAATGTTCTATAATAACACACATCGTCTTTGAGCATCTACCATCGCAGGAACCGATAACTGCTATAATCTATCTCGACAATTTTTTGCCACTGTTTGCGGGGGACGAGGTAAACACGCCTGATAGGTACAGTTTCAAGTAAACTTTCACACTAATATAATATTCCTGTTCATATAAACACACTAAAACAAACACGAAGGATATAATGATCACTGACCTTTAAGAATGAGAGGTATGTCTTGGCTTGCCACCTCCAACGGTATATAGGGTTAGTTCTAAGCATCCTTTTAAGGGCATATTCTGTAGGTACATCAAAACAAACAACTTTTACTATGGGGCCTAGATTGAAATTGCGAAAAAATTATCAGCTGTTCCATACAAAAAGTTTATCGACCTTGGGCAAAATGTATGGAACAGCGGTTTTTTTTTCCGGTTTTATTGGTGGCCCCATAGTAAAAGTTGTTTGTATTAATGTATAGAATATGCCCTTAAAAGGATGCTAACTGATCAGAACTAACCCTGTATATGTAAAAAGACCACGATTGATTTTTCTATACGTATTACTTTTATTACAATAGAAAAACCCTAAAATACTTAATCAAAATAACCTGTTTTGAAAAAATCCTCAAATTTATTTTTTTATTTTGTAGAAAAAACGGATAATTGAGAAAATTTGAACATGCAACCATTTCAACATTTTAATGGTAGGTTTTTGGGTAAGTTGGACACGTTTCGGGTACGGGACTCTAAAAAGTAACTTAAACAAACAAACCAGCTATTCAGCTTTGTTTCAAATGCCAGTGAATTTTCAGCGCCAAAACTCAGTTGTTACACAGAACAAAACAATGAGGAGTGTTAGTGAAACATTTTCACTTTATTACGAAAGCTTGTTTATTTTAATTGTAACAAAGGCGTGTTTTTGACATAATTTTTACGATTTAATCTTATTTCAGTTCATCTTGTTCATGGAGCTTACGTATCTTGTTACTATCGAAACATCAAGTCTAAAGACTGCGACTGATTTGCAACGTTTTGTTGTGATGTTGTATCGAGTTTTTATAACGCGTTACAGTCGTCAGTGCAGCGAGCCGAGCCTCCATGCGAGGCCGAGCGCCTGTTCCTCCACTCGACTGTCGGCACACATCATTAAAGAGCCTTTGACTGTCGGTTTTTTTATGAGTTCCTTTGGAAATGTGTTATAGTAGTCAGAGAGCCATGTGTTCGAAGCGAGCGACCGCTGCGTCTTGTTTCTCGCCGTTTTGTAACAAGATCGCATCGAATGTTACATTAAAAACAAACGGTACGCGTCAATCTCCGCCTTAAAGATACACTACAGCACTAGAAAAGCCACCAATCAGCCAGTGGATCTAATCTGTCGTTATTTATTTTAACAAGAAACCAGACGACAAGATGCTCATTTGATGGTAAGAGATATCACGCGGTACGTGAGCTGCCTTTTCCGACACCAGCCGCGACCGCTAAGATCTAGAGTACCTCCACCCCGCTGACGAATGACACCCCAAAGGAGGGTCGCGCTCGAATTGGCAAACTATAGTTCGATTTAGTCTTCACTGCTAAACTGTAGAAGAACCAGCTCATAAGTGACTATTGTTCCAGCAACCTGACAAAAAACAATGTAATTTATGCGAGTATACCGACTAAAGCGGAACGGTATTACTCAGCCGACAGGAGGTCATCATAGGAAGATATTCATTATTTATTTTTATTTACAATGGGCTACACCCTAATTTAGCGAAATAAAATCTTTTGTAACAATAAAAAAAAACACCCTTGACAAAATTTGAGGAACAAGTGATTATTTTTTCGCGAATCAGGGTAGGCCTTATAGTAAGAGTTGTTTACAATGATGAATACAATCTCGTTTTGGCGTAGTAATACTGTTCCAAGTAACCCTACAGATAACTCACATTAACGGTTTATTAGATTATAGATTTCATGATTATACAGCTTCTTTAGCTTGTTTTTTTTATGACTAGATTACACGGGGTTTCGTAGCAAATTCTTCGTACTAATGCTTAGTACTAATAGCTTTCGTGTAAACGATTAATGCTTAGTATTAGTAAGTTATAGTGCTAGTGAATATAAGTGAATATAAGCTATTTACTAAGCGACAAGTGTCAAATTAATATTAACCGATTAGCACTAAAGAGAATCAAGAAGCCCGTGTAATCTATGTATTAAACATGATATTATTCTGATAGTAAATTACTTACAGTCAAAACAAGATCCTTCGTTACGTAAAAGAACTGTAAGCCACTGAGAGCTATCTTATCCTCATTCACTTGAGTAATGAACCTCGAAACCTGAAAAAGCGTAAATAGCTTGTTATTTAAATAAACAGTCCACATCGCTCGAAGAACTGATAACCGATGAGGATGAAAGGTTCTTGAGTGGCGACCACAAACCGGAAGACGCGGCAGGTAGGCCTCCCATTACGTGGAACGACAATATTGTAAAAGATGCAGGTAACCGGTGGATGCAAATGGCAGGTTGTCGTACAGTGTGTCGGTCTATGGGCGAGGCTTTCGTTCAGCAGGTGACGTCTTCTGACTGGCGGCTCGAAGATAAAATTAGATTGAAACCACACCTTTGCCAGTTAATCAGCCGCTAGTAGTGTGGTAGCATTACCGTATTTCGGTTTGAAGGGAAATGTTACCGGAAAAATTCAACTGTATCTCTATATCTGTATCTCTAGTGTATTTCCGCTGTATTAAAATTAAAAAAACACTCCCGCGTTTCCACTGTAAGTATGACAGTGGAAATACACTAGATATACAGTACAATAATAAGCCTTTATTTATGAATTAGAAAGTAAATAATTGTTGAAAAAAAACTTTACTCGTATTTACTTAATTCGTTATCCATTAATAATTAGGTGTGTAGAGATACAGTATATACAACAGTCGGATTAAAAACTTCCGCAAAGTAACGGCTGAATTAACCACATACCAGAAAAATGAGCGATTTCCCAAACATGAATTAAAAAAAAAAAAGTTGTTTTCTTCAACTCGACAGATAGCGCAGAATAAACGTGCCAGTCAAAAACAGCATACAATTTTTGATAAGTGGCTTAATGAAACAAAATAATAATCTTGATTGATACGTCTGGTCAGCGCAAAGTCAGAGCCATCTACAATGAGCTTTTTTTTATTGCCTGTCAGAAAATCGCCCATTACTGGGCATGAAGATATTTGGCATCTAATATCACAGGGTGACGAGCGCAGGGCAAGTTTTTTGTGCATTTTTTTTTCTTGTGTTAACGTCTCGCTTATCTGGTCACTCCGTCGCGTTTAATAAAAGATCACCCGCCTTTTGGTACTGAGATATTGACTATAAATACTTATGCCTACGCATTATATTATCAGTAAGAAATCGATATACCTCATCAGAGAAAGCTGAAGAAGGTACGCTATATAACGCCGGCGCAGGCACCAACGACGCGGTGTTCACGCTCGCAGCGACCAATGAAACAGTCATAGCCCTTGTTAGTAGTAGTGTGGTGGAAAATACCAAGTACACTGAATACTCGTACCCGCCAAAGAGTCTGAAAAAGAGTTTTGCTCCAAGTTAGTACTCGCTAGCAAATTTACATTAGCGGAAATTTAAAATTTGTGTTTAGCATTTTAAGCGTCTTAAGTTTTAATGAAAATTATGTATTGTATTTTACGGAGACCGAAAACAAAAACCTCATGTGTTAACAATTACAGGACAATTTATTAATTTAAAAAAGGACCACTTCGAGAGTACATACACTTTCAAATAACAAATGAATTTTCAAAATCTATGACTGGAAGATACTTTACCCGGGTGTTTTTTTTTTTTAAATAAAATAATAAAACCAACAAATAGTTTTTATGCACGCCATTATCCGTAAATATTTGTTAACGTTTTCGTGTGGTTGATTATTATCAAAAAGAGAATAAAGTCTGTTTGTTCCGCGCAAGTGTGATGAAAAACGTCCTATGAAACGCATGTGCACAATCATAACACTATCGGCACCTTTATTGCGGTCGCCTGCGGCCCGCGAGAATAACACCGCCTCGAATGTAATGATCAACATAGCATACTTGTATCATAAATGTACTATAATGTTTTGTATGCTGAATAATAAATTCACGAAATTGTAAATCGGCTACTTAATGCAATTCAAAATGTCCGCCTAGAATATTAAAGTACAAACAGTGAGCCAAACATCACAAGTAGAAATACGTGTTGGTATTCATTGCAATACAATGTGAGTGCGATCACCAGCACAATCCATCGTTGAGTCTACTATTGTTGAAATCATTATTCATTCTGTTTTTATTCGAAAAATGCTAAAATATGCAAACTAGAGATGTGGTAGGCAGCTAGACAGGCTTTGCTTTGTTTGACAGACGGGAAACTGATGGTTTTGGTGAATTTTTTATTCAGATTTTGTGTCGGGGCAGATTTATTTAAATTGACAGGCGTTAAAAGCTCTTGTCATTTGATTTGCTGCCACATACTCACACAAAATACCTCTTCATTGTCTGTGGCCACGTAATGGAAAAAAGATGTTTGTATGCTATTACTGTTTATCTCTTTTATTTGAAAATGTTTGTAATGTTTTGCATTTATATTTCTTTTTTCTTGTACTAAGAAAGTGCCTGTATATAGACCTACTTAGATACATGTGCAGAGAAAAACTACGTATCAAGTAGACACTGTTATAGAACAAAATCATTCTTAGTGCCTATTTTAGTACATTGTGATACAAGTGTGCTATGTTGGTCATTACACTAGAGGCGGTATTATGCGCGCGAGCCGCAGGCGAGCGCGATAAGGAAGCCGAGAGTGTATTGAAACATAGCACAAGGGTTTCATACGACTGTTTTCGTCACACTTGCGAGGAAAAAACAAATTTTATTTGATAATAATCAACCACACAGCGAAAACGTCAACAAACATTTGCGGGAAATGGCGCCCAAATCAGTAATGCGCGCGCAGGTTGACATTTACTTCAGCGGCATAAGAACTCTTTGTTGGTATTACAAAAAACCTGTAAGTATTACCCGGCTATATTAAGAGTGCTTCGTATACGTACGTCTAATTGCAGTCACGTACAAACTTGACTTTACCGGGTTATACCTATTATAGCACCATGTGCCGTAATGTAAAGTAAAAAGCACGCGTGCGTAATAGCTTGGATTATGAGCCTAAAACCGATGCAATAAGATCCACTTTAGCAAGTGTGATGAAAACATAATTATGTTTGCATTTTGCTGGACCATAATTCTAGTATGTACTTAGATACTATTGATTCGACAAGTAATTCATATTTTTTTAGACAGATCATATCTTTTTTTTTATCTAATCAAGTGACGAAACGAGCAAGGCGTTCGCCTGGTGGTAAGCGTCACACCTGCCACTAACAGTAGCAGTGCTAAAATTGTGAACTTACGAACACAATCCTGCGCCGCACTGCACTGCGCTCGTCACCCTGAGATATTAGATGTTAAATCTCTTCATACCCAGTAATTGCTCTGGTAACATTGCCCTTCAAACCGGAACACAGTAATGCTTACACACTACTGTTTGGCGGTTGAATAACTGGCAAAGGTTTGGTACTTCTCCAGGCGGACTCTGCAGGAGTGTCCTACCACTACAAAAAATGATTGAATTGTATTTTAGTCGTTGCAATTTAAAAAAAAACAGTCCGGGGTTGATTATAATAGACCAGGAACCGTAATTCATGAATTACAGTGCACTTCGAACAACTAGTTTAGTCAAATTTAACAAAACTATTAGAAAAGATACAAATACATGAAAATTAGACGTACATTTTCATAAAGTGTAATACCATTGTAATACCATTGGCTCCGGACTAGTACTACCACAGGTACTACTGTGTTTCGGAAACCAATGGCTTCTCCCGAATATGAGACCTAGAGGTACCTAAACTAAATGCCAATAGCGCAGATGTAGTACAAAGTTTAAAACAGTATTAAATAAATTTTGTTTTAGTGTTTTATTCATACCCATGTGATTGTTTGGAGCAAACATGCTTTGGATTTTGGGAATCTATACCATGCCTGAAAATAACAATTTAAAATAGATTAACGATAGGAGATTTTTTTTTGTACTTAATACAATTTTGAACCTACTGAAAAAAAAAAAACTATGGCCAGTTTTATACGAATCGCGTCTTTACAGAAGCGTTGGGTTTCAATGTACAATGTGTAACAAAAAGGTTCAACAATACTGAAGGGTATGTAGGTATGTACTCATCATGATCCCCAAGCCGCCTGCCAAGCGTGGGGATTATGGCAACACCCCTCTATAAAGGGGGAGGCCTCCGTCCAGCAGTGGACTTTTATGGCTGACGACGACGACTCATCGAGTTGTTGATGAAGTTGTTCATTGTTTACTATTGGGCAAACCCTGAAATCACGAAAAAATATCAGCTGTGCCATACATTTTGTCTAAGTTCATTGAACTTTTTGTATGGAACAGCTGTTTATTTTTTGGGATTTCGATGTTGGCCCGATATTAAAAGTTGTTCGTAATGATGAGAACATACATGCCCTTCAGTATTGTTGAACGTTTTTGTTACACATTGTATAATGTTTACCTTTTGATTATAAAGTCTGAAATTAATTTAAAAAAATGATAAAATTATGTTCAAGGTTATTAAGTATTTAAGGAAGAACTTACACCAAAATGTTGAAGACTTGAAGGCATATAAAAAACAAGTTACTTGCAAATGATGTGAAAACTAAACTGCTTATGACGTCATCAAAGGATCGAACCAATCGCGTGGCTCTGGTGTAGTCCTCTCGTATCACTCGCCAATGAGATGATGGTAAATAATGCTAGAAAGAGATAACAGTGTGACTCTTTTGAACCCAACCTTCGATCAGTTATACCGATAGAAAAGGTTTTTTAAAGAACCAACAAAAAAAGTACCCACCTTGTATAGGTAAATACTTATGTATTTATTTTGGAAAAATAAATTAATTAAAGTAATCGTACATAACTGTACGTCAATCGTTTTTTTTAAAGAAATAGAACCTCCATGACTATTCAAAAAGTATTTATAGGCCATTTTGGCCTAGTACACACAAGAGGTGAGGAAGCTGTTGTTCTAAGCCTTTACTATAACAGCGTATGATTTGATATGATGTCATAATTATACAGGGGTTTATACAGGATGTTATTGAATTAATGAGCAATATCTTAGGTGGCCCCCTAACTTAAACTCATCATAATGGACAATCTGTACCATGAAACCAACACTGATAACAATTTGCTGTTTCATAAAAAAAATGCAATTACGACAACGATGTGTACGGAGCAACTGATTTGTGTACACGGTTTCCGCGTTGATTTTGCAGTAAAAGTTGTTAACTACCCCTTAGAATGATTCAATGCCCATGAAGTCAATGTCATCCTGTATAAGAAAGTATTACAAAAATAATAGTAGCTAATTATAACTTTTCATAAAACCTTATAATTGTGAAAAAAAAAATATTCCTCCTTAGTCATACAGAAAAGAAACGAAACAACTCAAAACAAATAAAAAAAAACTAAACTTTTACAGTCTTACTTAAAAAAACATTTCAACCGTTAATAACTGCTTAAGATGCTCTCAACTTCTCTCTGACGTGAAATGTCACGTGCAAGAACAAGACTAAGCAGTGACTAAGTTTGAGCGGCGTTTTTAAGTAAGGCCGTTAATATTTGCAATGATATTATACAAGCACGGCATACACGAAGAAAACAATAAGCAATGATATAACCACTAACTAACCTTTTCACTGGCCGAAACCACTTTTTCATTGATTTTGTTGAGTAATCCCGCTAGATAAATACTAGTGCATACTATAAAGAGGTCGAGGTAGTTCCAGTTCATTGTAGAAGTTACGTTTAGTATCTGAAAGTTTATTGTACCTACATAAGTCATTAAAATTCGTATAAGTATATTTTAAAAAAAACTTGTTTATAGTTATTTGAGTACGATTACTGGCTACAATAATCTCAAATATTAAAGTGCATAGGATATAAATATTGACCAAATACGTACAATAATGTATGAGAATAAAGTTTTAGCATTAGCCTATGTGCGTATGGAATATGGTCATACGTTTCTTTAAAAGTTTTAGTTAATTTATATTTCTATAACTAAAAGAGTTACGATTAAATGTTGAAAGCTGCAAAAAAAACCGAAATGAAATTACCATATTTAAATTGTTTGTATACGAGTATTATTTTACATCTTAGTTTCTATTCCAAGTGAAAACACCTAAGTGGCTACAATCAATAAAAAAATACAAAAACAATCTCGCGAATTAGATCGGGATGGGAACACCAGGGCTTTATTAAATTAATATTGCAACTTATTACTTACATTGATAGAACAACAAGCAAAATTAAAACTTTACATAATTATATTACATTTTTTTTTTTAAATATGATATTGGCTTGCGTTTGACTGCCATCTCGTTTGATGATAAACGAAGATGCACATGTCAGCGATCATCCAATAGCTAACGGACTATATTGGTAGTATGGCTGTAAGAGGCTGAAATGTTATTTCTAGCTCTTAACAGATAATACTTATTTGTTATACAAGCCTGCAAAGTTGTTTTTTGGTGCGATAAAGTACTTGTATTGAAATCTGAGCGTAGCGAGGGTTCTAAACGTATGAGATGCAAAATAACTTTGCTGCCGAGCGCAACACACAATATTTCACCTCTGCAGTGACGAGGAAAATGCTAGAGTTATTTTTTTCATGCAGTCTTCGTGCTGGCCAGTGCGATTATTCTAAAAATTATGTTGGCAAACTGACATGAAATAAGTACCAACCTATTACCAAAGATTAGTAGATTGTTGCACCGAGTGTTATGTTGGTGTCCAAGCACGCGAGGGCACTAAATTAACACGAGTGCATTAATTACTCACAAGGTTACCTACCGTGATAAAATATATCTACTCAAAATATAATTTCAAGCTAATGAAACCAAAGTTTATTTTATTTTCTCCTCACACATAAAACTTTTTTAAAAAAACACCAAGTCGGTTTTATTCCGCTGATTTTTATTTCCAGCCAGTATATTTTTGATCTAATGCTCACAACTTATATTAAACATAATGGGAGACATAAACGGCCTTACTACAAAACGCCGTTTAAACTTATTCACTGCTTAAACTTCTCTGTTTTGTTCACGCACGTGACTTTTCACGTCAGCGAAAAGTTATAAAAGCTTAAACAGTAAGTAAGGTTTGAGCGGCGTTTTGTAGTAAGGCCGTAAACATCTGTGGTTTTATATCTAAATAAAAAATAAAATAAAACTGTGCAACCGTGAAATTTCAAATAAAATTTCTGCACTGTTTTGGTTCTAAGCAAAAAATACGTCCTTTGTGATCGGTTTTGTAGAGAATAAAGATAACATTACTACGTACTTAGTTGAAAGAAAACAAAATTTACTTACTTGAAGAACGACCCCAACTGGTATGTTGCTTGACACGTTCAAATCAAAATACCAAGGAAACTGTTCTTTTAAATACTCGTCGTATATATTTGAGTCTGGATGGCATGATACAATGTGCTCTATTTTGTGTAACAGTGACAGAACATGTTCAACTGGGGAGAAAAATAATTTGATTTGAAGTATATGGGTCTTTTTATTAAAGGTGAGTTATGAAAGCAAAAGAAAAATTCAAAAAAAAAAAGAAAAATGAATAACTAATTTGACGTTTGTTAAGAAATTCATCAATTGAACCGCCCTCCCCCGGTGACCCTGTCGGGGCCAAGGGTTCAATTGCCAAATTTGAATATTTTGCGTACGCATATTTAATATCTGTTCATGAAAATTTGGAAAGTATGCAAAACCAAAGTGATTTTAAGGAATCTGAAAAACAAATTGATTGTGAAAAAACACGCTTGACACGCACGCACTTGCGCAGCTTTATTTTTTTTGTTTGAAGCTTGAATTGAAGATATTTTTGAATGTCAGTCTGCAAATGCCACAGTGTAATGTCAATAACAAAAGTGTAATGTCGTTGTGTTAACTGTTAACTTACTCAAACCCATGCTTATGTTAGTAACAGTCAAAATGTAGCATTTGTTCTTAATCCGTTTGTCAATGTACTGGTCCAAGCTACATTTTGCTATGTTTTTCATTAATTTTGCCCATTTGTATCCTATCTGGATAAAAAGAAAGGTTGTTACGCACGTAGAAGCGTAGAAAGCGAAAAAACCTGTAATTTAAAAACAAAATACTGTTAGAAATAGCAACTTTCAGTTGTTGCCAAGTCGGATAACTTGGAGACCTTAGGTTGGTGGTGAAAAAATTGAAAGGAATCTAAAGCATAGTGACATGACACTTTATGTAGTGCATGGTTACTCTAATACCACCGTCCCTTAATCCTTGAAATTAAAATATTTCTGGTAGCCTCACTTGAGATTACTTTCACTGCGAGCATCAGGACAATTCAGCTAACCAAAGCCAAACCGCTTCCCATGCGTTTCCGCTACTTTTCCTATCTGACAGCGGCCGACTAACGACCGTGGTCCGGCCAAGCGTACCTAAAGTTCTTCGAAACCATGGACAAACTGCTCATCGATATAGACATCGCACGTTTATAAAACTTTATTAAGTATGCTTGGCTCGACCAAGATCTTTATAGTCCGCCGCTGTCAGACAAGAAGAGCAGCTCCCGCTACTCTTCCTAAGCATGAATTCCTTCTTAAATTCTACGCATGAGAAGCGGTTCGGCTTTGGTTAGCTGAATTGGGGCCATTGTTTTTATCATCTTTGACATTAGCCATTTTCTTTTACCTATCTTTAGAAAGTATTAAAACCAAATTATAGCTAATAATATTTCTAGTCTAGATAATTATAATGTGCATTTTTATCGAAATGCATATTGTAGGTACTTGGAACCTGGGTATGTTCTTAAACTGCAACCAGACCCACCGGAGGACGGGCAGCAGCGTCCTCTTAGTTAACGGTGGCGAGCATTCTACGAGCCCCAAGCCGCCTGGCAAGCGTGGGGATTATGGCAACACCCCTCTATTAAGGCCTTCGTCCAGCAGTGGACGTCATAAAGCTGACGACGATTTTGTAGGTAAGTACTTATTTTCCCCGAATCAAAAATAAAAAACAAGAAAATGAATGTATCAAAAATATAAAACTACGTAGTTAATATCTGTTAATATGCTATTACTCACCAAGCGCCCCAATCGAAATAGAATTATTTAATAGACGATATAAACATAATACTAGAGCTACTGCCTGACCGATTCCAATAAGGAAACAATGAAGAAATTGCCATGAAAACGGTTTGAACCTGAAAGTAAAAAGATCACCTTGTTTTTGAATTTAGTCCTCTGGGTTTCCATTAGGTAAAAAAGTAATTCAAACGGAAAAAGAAAATTTAACCTTATGTTTGCGACGTTCTCCTCCAAAATGCCCTGCACTGGATTCAAGCCAAGTACCTGTCCAAAAACAATGAGCATTCTCATGGCTTGCTGGTATGACTCCAGTTGAGTTTTTGGCTCAACGATCTTCAATCTTTTTGTTCCGGGAGACACTTCTGGAAATCATAGACTAGATATTGTAGTAAAGGGGTTTGGGTGTCAGTGACGCTGCGACATTTATGGGTGCACCCCAGCAGTTCCCTATCATTTTGTTGTATATAGCTGTTGAGATCTTAGGATTTATTATATCAGAAAATTGTCTCAATAGTTCTACATAATACTACAGTACAGTCAGAGGGGTGTCACTCCGCAGTTTAGGTATGTTCAGCCGGCGCTCCGTCCGGGAGGACATTGCAAGGCTGATGTTAATGGCCGCCCGCACGCTAGCCTCGTCGCACGTAACTAAGCATACGTGATAAAAACAGAACGGTATATCTAAGTGAATATAACGAGCGTCCAGCGCTGTGCGAGTTGAATTGCTACTTTATTGCCTAGTAGATAGAGTCATTGTTTATTTCTATTCCTTTGCGGAGTGAACTTTCTGTACGAGTACTATTATTTATTCTGTGGTACAGTTTGTGCTGTCAATCATAATATTTAAAACCTACAAAACCCGCATGCATAGTTTTTATTTGTACATATTTGAAATAATTTATCATATTGAGAAGTTGTCAACATCAAATTTAGTCACATATTTTTATTTCTTTCTCCTGAAAGTTCTAAATAAAACTGATGATATACCTATATTATACCAATACCAATATGAAACCTTAATGGTTCTATAGAACTACAGAAATGGGGAACTACTGGGACCCAAGTTTCCAATGTCCATAGTGCCGTTGACTGAGTATCGCTTTGGTCGCTAACCAGCTGAATAGCCACTAACATATTTCAATAGCTCGCAAACACTGTTTTTAACAAAAGTTGTTACGAATATTCTAAGTATAGTATCATCCTATTGGGAGCCAAATATTCACAGCTCTTATGTTAAAGCAGTGTTCCTTGGAAACTCACCATGAATCACACCGATTCTTTTATACTTTCATTGAGAAGCTATGGGGGTCTAAAATGCTGTTGTTTACTCTGAAATTAACAATTTATTGTAAGCCGTTGTAGCCTAATCGGGACACCTCTCGATTTGCAATCGTGAGGCCGCGAGATCAAACCCAAGCAAGTACCAATGTGCTCTTTGTATTATAAGTAAGGATTTTCATACAACTGGCTCTTCGGTGAAATAAAACATACTAAGGGAACCTAGTTACAAATGGAGAAGAAATTCAATGGCGTATGTGAATCCACCAACCCGCAACCGATCCAACGTGGCGGGTAATGCCCAATCGCCTTTCGATTGTAGGAATATTAAGTCCAGCTGTGGACTATTAAAAGACTGACGTAGCATAATTAATATTTCTTATTGCATGTAAGGCAACTAACTCTGTTCCAAAATGTAATCATTTTTTTTTATACATTCAAGTGAAGAAACTAGCAAGACGTTCGCCTGGTAGTAAGCGTCACGCCTGCCACTAACAGTAGCAGTGCTAGAATGGTGAACTTGCGAACACAATCCTGCGCCGCACTTCACTGCGCTCGTCACCCTGAGATATTAGATGTTAAATCTATTCATACCCAGTAATTTCTCTGGTAACATTGCCCTTCAAACCGGAACACAGTAATGCTTGCACACTACTGCTTGGCGGTTGAATAATTGGCAAAGGTATGGTACTTCCCCAGGTGGACTCTGCAGTAGAGTCCTACCACTACAAAGACCTAATATAAGATAACAAAAATAAGAATAACTGTGGCACTTACTATTTTTAAATGTGTACATTTTAGATTTTCCTTTGTTTACATCTGTGATAACCTCCACTTTTCTGAAAACAAAAATGATTTAAAGTAGGTTCAGTATTTTTTATATTTTCACTAAAATGACACAACAAAAACTTGCCTGTTATTTAACTGTGATATTTTCAAGGCCTTAAAGTTAATGGTTTCAAGCTCTTTCGAAACTTCTGAAAAAATATATTGTTCTATTAAATAAGATCATGGGTTGAAAATGTATGTCAACTTACTTGTTTGATTTACAAAAATAATAATACGTTTTTTTACCCGTAGAAGTTTTGATGACGTCACCGTCCATTTTCCAAAACAATAATATTTGTTTATAAGTTACTCCCCAAAAAGCGACTGATTCACAAAAATATTCTTACTTTTACTCGTATTATTCTGTCTCGTCTAAGTTGCGTCTAAGTAATCAACTACGAACATGAAGATAATCGTGTTTGAATACTTGATTATCCTGTCGACTTGTCAAATTGACATGACAATAACAATATTGTGCGTGGGAGATAGGTGCCTACCAAGTCCCCTTGGAAGACTAATGGTTAAGTTATTTTGTCTGTTTTACTTCGTAAGTTTCATCAATCACCTAGTTATCGATTAGTGATAATCTAGATTTTACCTGTTTTTTTTTATGAATGACTGATGCAGTTGGCCTCAGATGGCCTCTACAGCGTCACCGGATTTTGGAGGATCACCTGAGTGATATAATTGTGTAAGTAGGAAATATTATGCTCTATGTAAAAGCAACTTTCGTTTTCTTTTACTTTGCTTAGTTTGGGACTAGATGGCGCTGATGTCCACCGTTTTTTAAAATTATTGTTATTCAATTCAATTCAATATTTATTTCGACATAGGATAAAACATGCAATAATTTAAAATAAAAAATATGTACTTTTTAGTTCTGTGATATAGTACCTATTTGATCTTTTGGGCTGGCTAGCAGTATAATCTTCATCACCACAATCAGCCTTAGGTTGGCAGTATCTAGGTAATAAATTAATGGGGGTGTGTGATTGTGTGTGTCTATTTGCCAAACAAATTTAAACTCGAGGTATAATACACAAGTCAAATGCAAATCGTTTCTTTATTGGCATATTTTATTACAAAAATATTATAAAGCGTTCGTACACGAAGACAACATAAGTATCGATACTTTCTCGAAAATCATATAGTGTTAGAACGCTCGGCACTACGCATCGATAGAGTTTCGTAAATGAATTGAACAAACAATAATATTCATTTAACAGGGTCATTGATAAAAACTTCTAAGATCAATTGCTATAGACAATAGACAATAGACAATATTTTATTTGTAGAAAAAAACAGCATTTGATCAGTAATAGAACAGAAGTAGTGTAATAAATGAGGTACTTTTATTACTTAAAAAAATCGCAAAAAATACAGCTGCTTGATTGAAAATGTTTATTTTTATTTTATTTTATTTACCTCAAGTAAAATGTTAAACATGGATGTTTTTTTATTGGCTCGTAAAACTCACAAAATTAATCTTCGATAACAAAATTAAAACTCGTGCATAAAATATTACGAAATTATAACCATTTTAGTTTCATGTTAGACAGAGAGCGCACTATCGTGACTAATGACGTCAGATACCACGAATCCAAACAAATTATAGACTAGCACGTGTTTCGCTGGAAAGAGACAGAACATTTCCTTCCAAAAACTTTAAACGCTTATATTTCAGAGCCATGCCGATTACATTTATTTCTTCGGTATAAATATTAGATTCAGTTATAATTTCCATTTAACATATTACTTTTAGTAAATAAAACCCACGCATAAATACCCTATTCCCTACATCTCCCCATGTACGAACTGTCTAACGTGAACTATGACGTCATCGTTCATTCCACATCATTTGCATATACTGTATCAGTCGATATTGAAATGTAAATGAAGCCAAGACCTGAACTCAATGGTGTAATAGAATCTGAAATCAAGAGATTAGTGAAATTATGGAAATTCATATCTGACTTACTAATCCGAACTGGAATATAAATTTGAGAAGTTGAGTAAAGAAGAATAGTGAAGAAGAGTTTGTAGGATATGGACCACGAAAAAAAAGATTTACATTTTTCCAATAAAAATCAAATTAAGAATACTAAATTTCTCCACAAGTTTCAGAAATTTGGCTGTGGCCACGTGATTAGACCGCGAAGTTCGATCAATTGGACTATGTAAACTTTAAGACCACTGCCCCTTAGCACACGCCGAGGACTAATTGGTATTTCCCCGGGTGGAAACGTGATAAAGCTAGAATATGGACACGCCTGTCTCGTTTTCGCGAGGAAAAAAGAGTGGATAGACTTTTATCACGGCTCGCGTGCTAGCCGGGCTGGAGAGAGAAGTGAATAGAACGGAAAAGTGACGAGACGCGCTAGCCGGGCATAAGTGCAGATGCACTTATGAGAGAGTTTACAAATGTTATATAATATGTTTTTAGGCTGGGAATCCACAAAAATACAATTCAAATACACGCGTAGGAAACCGAACCACATTGCATAACAATTATATCAATTTTAAACTGTTATGAAATGGCATTTCGAGCGTTTTATATAATACTTCGAATGCGCGTTTTTTTTGTTTTTTTTAAATGACTTCTGTTGTTGTCCTCAGATGGCGTCTACAGCGTCACCGGACTTTAGGCAAGCGCAAATGTCGCTAGGCCTAGTTTAGGTTATAGGCGACTAGCTCAAGGCATCAAAGACGGTACGAACCTCGGCTTGGCCGTTGCCGGGAGTGGGGTCAGACTTGCCCTGGCACCCCAGAAGAGGTGTGCCCTGGGGCTTTAGTAGGTTGATCTGGTTGACTATTTGGAGAGAATCTAACCGATCTTCTGACAGATCTGGGGAGTCCTCGACCTCGCCGGCGAGGTTGGTGTGTGTTTGTGTGCCTCTGGTATCCGATGCCTATACCAAAAACGGAATCCTGTTGCTAGGCTTGGTCGGATCGGGCGAGCCCAGCGCCGCCGAGGTGATGATGGCGATGGGGTCGTCCGGGTCGCCCAATACGTGTCTGTGTCTGTCAACATTGTTTTGACAGAAGTTCTAACCTAAGAAGTAAGGTTTTCGCTTTTCTGTGTTTTAGACAGTACTCCACCACGCTGGCTTGGTGTGAGTCGGCAGATTCATCCACGACATTGAATTTCTTCTACAGATATTTATGCAAGTTTTTACGCGATATTTTAATTCACCGAAAAGCCAGTAATAAGTTGGATTTTTGAAATTCGTACGCACAAGAATTAAATATAAGTACTTAGTTAAATCATTGGTACGGGCCCAGGATCATGCCAAAGCGCATCTTCTCACAATGGTCTATCAGTCGTAAGGTTACTCCATAATACGCATTTTTTTTAAATACAACCGACTTCATTTTCCAATACCTGGATGCCATCTTCATATTTTCTAGTAATATTTATTTAAAAACCAAAGTACTCAACCGATTTCGATAAAACTTGTATGGAACCACCTCTGAAGTATTACCTACCAAACAAAAAAGAATCATTAAAATAAGTTCATAATTGGTGGAGTAATCCCGTAACATAAATACAAAAAAAAATAAAAAACACACTGTCGAATTGAGACTTACTTGAAGTTAGATTTTGTGAAGTCGGTTGAAAATAGAAGGATTCGTCATTATGAAAATGGCAAAAAAAGATCTTGTTTCATAATTGGTTATGAGACAGTGAAGAAAATATTTTTTTCGTAGTTATGAATTTTTAGTTACGAATGTGGATGAAGAGGAAAAATGCTATACATATTACTTAGGTGGATTAGTAGATATTACTAAAAGAAATACCTAAGTTTACTGGAATTCAATTACTTCACCGAATAAATATTAATCAAGATTTGTTTACACAAAGTCACCATGAAATCGTGTTTATTTTAACAAACGTTTATACCTACGATAAAAGCACAACATAGATAGAGCACTGTCAAATTGTCCATGTGTCCATTCCACATGTAAACACTAATAACGTTAGTTTACAAGATTCAGAGTACAAAAGTCCAAAATTCAGATTTTATCCATATCGAGTGAAATCATTCAAATTTTGTGTTGAATGAGTGTTTTAATATAACGGTTGAGTATACCTACTTTATATTATTTCAGTCTGGAAACTTTTGAGAATTATAGTAGGTAAATAATTAAAAACTCGAGAATGAAATATAATTATAATTTCAGAGTTACTTACTCATACGCTTTTGGTGCGCTGGTAGTTCCATACTTACAGATAAATTATAATCATAAACTATTTTGGTTACCGACTGTTATATTATATTGACATAGTTTTATCTACCTATATTAGTTTTAATATGTTAACAGTGGTTTTACGTTTCATCAGCATGTAAACATGTTTTGTATAAAACGGAAACACAATAAGTTTAAAGGAAGGTAGGAATGGTGGAATGGTGGTGGGAGGGATGATACCAGCAAAGTTGAATGAAAGTTGAAAAAAACGTAATTTTAAAAATGAAGGGAACTTTATTTCACTACCTTCGATGGACACTGTTGTTTGGTAAATACTCTGGGTTTTTGCCAGTGGTAAACTTGGAATTCTCTGGAGAAATTCCCAGGTAAGATTTATTGCAATACTCTAGACATCATTATTATTAAGGCCCTGAATATGGCACGCTGCTATCTTGCTAGCATATTAATGTTTTTGAAGACAAGTAAATTACTGAATATACCTAGTTATAAAAATTGCAATCAATTAACTGCCGCGAATAATATTAAAAAGTTACAGTTTTTTTTTTTGATCCTAAAAATATGTTATCGAACATATAGTGTTGTGGAGAAAGAATATTTGCTGTATCGACCCACCTACTGGGATAAAGGCAGATGATATGAAAGCATAAAATGCAATTATAAGTAGTAAATCGTTTAAAACTTGGTTTAAAGTACCTACTAACGAGTACTTACTTTACTGGCGCAGTATCCCAAACTGCGTCTTGCCATTCAATATTAAAAATCACATCCCTCTATATCTTGCGCTAATTCATACCAAGTATTGATTCCAAGTTCCCAAAGTTCTTTTGCCATCTCTCCTTTCTATCTATTACATGGGGCGGCCGTCAATTCTTCGGCCTTCCGGTAGTCCCAATTAAGCCCTTCTAACGGCACGATCTTCCCCCATTCTTTCAAGATATCCAAACTAGCGGAATCTATTTAATTCTATTTCTCCAATGATGTTGGTCTCAGAACTAACTCTTTACCAGCTCTTCCTGGCGGAGCCCAACATCATTTGAGAGAAAATCTCATTGATTGTGCTTTAAAGTAAATATTCCGAACTCATCATCAGCCAGATGTCCACTGCTAGACGTAGGGTTCTCCCGTAATAGGAGTGTTGAGGGTTGCCATAATCCCCAATTTTGGTAGGCGGGATCGCAGCTATCTCACAACCGTTCCACCGTTAACCTGACGCTACGGCCTTATTCTGGATGCAGTTTTAGGACACATCATCATCAGCCTAGTGACCTCTTACCTAGGCCAGGAATAAAGGAGCTACCGGGGCCTGGAGGCCGTGGGAAACTGTTAACTGTCATATTGTTTTGGTTATTGCCATAATCCCTACGCTTAGCAGGCGGATCGCAGAGTGTTACCGCCGTTAACTAAGAGGACGCTGCTGCCCATCCCCAGGTCACGGACACACCCAGGTCCGAGGTTAGGTTAGGAAACACCCAGGTCTAAGCTAAAACATACCAAATTTTGCAGGTTCACTTGGAAATCAGTCTGCGCATTTATATATGCAATAAACTTCACCATATTGACGTTAATGGTTGGCCTCCAAGTATACGATTTCGTATGTTCACATTTTGATCTAGTCAAAATGAGTAAGTTTATTAGATTTAAGGCGCTGCAACAGCAAACTTTTAGGTTTTTTTTTGCAACAGAATAGAGTTCAATGTCGCGATTCGTTTGATGTTAGTTGAAAAAGTTTCGCAGTAATATTTTGTTTAAAAGTAAAGGAACTACTTTAGAGAAAAAATTATAGATATGTCTTTACTTTAATAAATTTAGTTTTTTCGAATTACAAAAAGTATAGCCGCTCAACTAGTCGCTCAAAATATTGAGAAATGCGACACCCAAGTTTTTTTTCTGATGTTTTATTTTTTTCGATGCCTGGTAGATTTTGTACAATATTATTAAATAGATAAGTTTTTTTTATTTCAATAAAAGAACTTCCCTGTTAAGGGGAGGCTTTCGTCCAGCAGTGGGAAGTTCAGGCTGACGAGTAAGTATTTGTTGTTAACTCTTAACTATGCACTGTATTTTTCCAAGTGTGTAATAAATCAAATGTTTGTATAATAATAAGTAATAATAATAATCAGTAATGGATATTGCCTAACTGTGCGACGAAAAACCGAACGTTTTACGGATTTGGCTTTGGGCTTTCGTCCAGCAGTGGGCGTGTTCAGGCTGACGAGTAAGTCTTTTTTGTTAATTCTTAACTATGCACTGTATTTTTTCCAAGTGTGTAATAAATCAAATGTTTGTATAATAATAAGTAATAATAATAATCAGTAATGGATATTGCCTGACTGTGCGACGAAAAACCGAACGTTTTACGGATTTGGCTTTGGGCAGTATCTTAATTAACTGATTCTTCATTATCCATACAGTGTTACGCGGAAAGGTTACTGTAGCTCGATACATAATAGTTATCTACCTTTTTCTATCCCGTTCTCTCTCGCGAAAGAAGAAAATTGTGAAACGCGCATAATTTTAAACATAGTACTGGACCAAGTTGAAAGTCATTGTACTCATTCATAGTGAACAAATTTTACAATAAAGTGGCCATCGTAATTGCAAAAAATATACATAAGTATACATTTTGTCCAGGATGAATGATAATTTTTTGTTTTTTTGCGAATTCTGCGTTTGGTCTCAATGAAACTAAGGAAAAGCTGTTGAAAATGATGAGTCTAATAATCTTCTTTCGGTTTAACCACCGTTCCACTAACTATGTATTTGACTCACCAAAAAGTGTTACTAATCAGTTTGTGGTTTATTGCTCTGTGACTGCCATTGAAAAAGTGCTGAAAGTTATATGAGAACATTTTATTAGAATACAATGGCGCTTTCGTATGAGGTGACGTTTAATGTTTACTAACTAGTTTAAATTAAAATTACCCGTGTTTTGGTTGAATCTTTTATTTAATTTCTTACTTTGGTTTTCAGCTATTATTTTAGCCTATTGCAGTTTAAATAATTTTCATGTTTCCTTAATTCTATGATTATAATTATGTAAATATAGTAAGATTTATTACTACATAATATTATTACCCGCGCAGTATTCTGGGCCTTAATAGCGATTTCTTGGTGAATTATGTTTGAATTTAGTTTTCTTTGTAATTTTGACGTGAAAAATAAGCTATCTCGTTTTGTATAAAACTTTATACTCCTATTATACATAAATAGTCTATGCTCGTTGGAATCTAATGTACAAATAGAAGCTACATTTTAGCTATTTACAAATGTAGTCTTGAGTGCATCTGAAATTATAAACACATACCTATTCGCGATTATACCTAAAGAAAAATTGCTGCCTTTACACGACTGCCCAAAAAAAACCGAGATGTTTCTATGAATATAAATGACAAAATCAGCTGTTCTTTATAAAAATCTCATTCACCCTCGCCAAAATGTACCTATGGAACAGAAGATTTTTTTCGATCATTCAGGGTTATCCTCATAACAGCATAGAGTAAGTAAATACTACGTAATAATTAACAGTTGTTCATAATATTGAGGGATCAATCTCAGTAGATACAGGGGCCAGATCCACGATGGATCTAGTGAGATTTTATTTTCTCATTGGATCTGTTTTCAAAGATATGACAGAAAATGTATCTTATGAGATTTTTTTGTTCCCCATAAATCCATTTTTATAATATTGTAAATTTTGATTTAAATTTTGATGATCTATTGTTAAACGTTTTTCCCATAAGATACAGTTTTGAAAGCTGTGGATCTAATGAGAACTTACCCGTAAACTTATTTGGCCATACGAGAGTATTACAATATTCCCTACAGTAAGGAAACGCATTTGATGTCGGGTGACACCGCCGCTCGCGTAGGTAACTAAGCATTATTAATTAATACTATTATATTTTTATTACTTACCAAAAATAAAAAAAAATTTGATGTCAAAACAACAATGTAGGATTCATAGCAAAAATCGTTTAATAATGGATCTACTCAGGAAAAAAAACTCATTAGATCTACCGTGGATCTGTACAATGGATCTAATAAGAAAGAAAGTTCTCATTAGATCTACCGTGGATCTGTACAATGGATCTAATAAGAAAGAAAGTTCTCATTAGATCTACAGATTTCATAACTGTGTCTTATGGAAAAACATATTTCACTAGATCCATCGTAATTAAAAATAACATAAAAATGGATCTAGCGGGAACAAAAAAAAACTCATTGCATACATTTTCTGTCATATCTTTGAAAACAGATCTAATGAGAAAATAAAATCTCACTAGATCCATCGTGGATCTGGCTCCTGTATCTACTGAGATTGATTCATATTGAGGATAATGACTTCTTTTCGGATCAATGATACTGTTAGGCCACAAAAGAGAAAAAACAAAAACTATATTTTTGTTGGTTAGGCCACAAAAGAGATAGGTATCTCTTTTGTGGCTTAACCAACCAGAGACAACAAACAGTTTTTGATATGTAATAAAATCTTTACTAAAAATGCTTGCAATGTGGTAATTATATTTAAACTCAAATTCAAAGTATTTATTTGCGGAGACATGGGCTTAGACAGATACAACATAAGTCACAAAGCTGAGTTCGCCATGCTCTAGCACCATGGCATGCAAAATATGTAGTATGTTAGTATCATTCATAACTCATTATACTTTACAGTTGTTATGAGGTGCTGTTGTTGCTATTATACCTACCCACTCGATTATTACCCCGGCCTCTAAATGTCATAATTTGATGAGACGTACTTTCCATATTTTCGTCTTCAGCTGCTCTAATAGCATCTTTTAAGCTGGAAAAATTTCGAGCTGATATGATGGTGCTTAAACGCTGACTTTTTAAACCGTCTGCGAATTTTTTTATAGCGTTTTTCTCGTTAATCGGGCGTAAGACGTCATATTTTGTACAATCACCTTCTGCCTGGGCAATTGTTAACTCTGCAAAAATCTTCTCAAGGTCTGACCCAAATTGTTGAATTGTTTTGTTACCCTGAATTGAAGTCTGTAGTTTAGCCTGTAAAGCTGTGTCCGACTTTTTAGTTAAGAGAATTTTTTTCATATCTGTTAACAATAAGGATATGTCTGTGTAAGATGGTGCTAGTCGTAATTTTGCTTGTCGTGAAAGTCTCGTTTTTAAAATAAATTGTATCAATAACGGTTGAGCTTCATCTGTTATCATTGAACTATACAATTCAATCGAGTCAATTAAGCTGTATGTGTCATTTTCCCTATCAGTCATTACTGGTAGTAAACTTACTGCTGTTTTTAAGTCAAAATTTACTTTCGCCATTTTTCCAAATTTTCTTTCTATATTTACGTCAGATTTAGATACACTCTCCGAGTCTTGCTCCTGGAATTCACACAAACTTAATATATTAGTATATGATTCATCAATATTTGTTTGATATCTAATTATATAATTTCTAAACTCTGAAGGAATATGCCCTTTTTCTACTTGACCTTCTAATACACATAATATTTCTTTAAATCTTCCAAATAATTCTGCTGCTTCAGACCCTTTCTTTATTATAATACTTCCTTTCCGCCTACTTGGGCCTATTTTAATCAAATACGTTCTTATTTCTTATAAACTAGTAAATATTTCTTTCAATCTATCCATTAAATTTGTAGTCTAAAGTTAATGTTAATAAAGTTCATCATCACAAAAAGTTCAATTGTCCATACTGCTAATACGTTTGTACCAAGTTGGTATCAAATTTAATTCAATTTAGTTGTAAATTGTCACCAAGGCTATTGTCACGATGTTGTTGCAGCGCATTCCAGGGCCTTATCGGCTAAACGGAGCGCAGGTGCATACTGGTTTCATGTTATCACTGTGTAATGCACGGTAGTAAATTTAATTATCATTGTTTAATTTTATGTTTAGTTATTTTTTTTTTTTTTTTTTTTTCACTTCACTTCTTTAACTTTACTCACGTTTTACTTTCACATATATATATATTTTTTTTTTTTTTTTTTTTTTCACTTAATTTATTTTTTATTTTTATGGATTTGTTTCTTCTCTTGCTACTCTCCGAAAAGAGTCACGGACACGGTTGATGGTGTTGAGCATCATTTCTTGTCTTATCCAATTATTGTGTAGTGCTTTATATTTCTTTATTAAAAAATATAATATTGCGATAATCATTATTGCAATAATCACAATTACTAGAACACTAGTTATGCTCATTTGGTGCTTCAAGTGTTCCAGGGTGGAATCGTTTCCCCCTGCGGCATTTTGGTTAATGAAGACTTCGTCCTTCTCAATTTTTGAATTACACATTTTCGTTTTTCAAATTGTTCAGCACTTCACTACATTTCCAATTAATAACTATGCTGACGGCTTCTTCCGACACGTCCACTCGTGTAGCGCCATGCGCCAGCCCAATGGCAGGGTCGCCATGAGGTGAGGTTGTACGGAGCGAGGGGTCGAGGCAGTAATACGACTGACTAGTCCGGACGATCGTTTATTACTACTGAACTTATTCTAACATACACTACAGTTAATTTAATATTGTCAAAATCATTATTTAAATATTATTCATTATCTACATTTATAATTTGCCAAGAATCAATTTAAAAACTCATTAATATTATTATATATTAATATATCATTAATATTATATTGACAACCATATTTGAGCAAAGTCCACCTTTTTGCGTTACTCGAATAGGCGCCAGCAACGTTGTATAGATTTCATTGCTGATGAGTTTAAGCCACCAGCAATTTCCTTTGAAAATCCATTATTGTCGAGTTTTGTTTCAAAAATTGTAAGGTTCATATTGCTTTCCATAAATTCCCGTGATATTTAAAAATTACTTGCATAGCTTAACTAAAGCACTATAAAAACTGTGTGTGGCTGTGGCTGCTAGCTGTATATTATAACTACGTTTTCGGCCTTCAAGCTTGGTCATCATTCTAGCCCTTGCAGTACGCGCCACAAAGACTTCTTACGTTTGGTATCGGCCCTTATTCCAGCTTGTCCATCAAGGGCTGCAATGCTAACCGCGCTGCGATGGCATGGACCTGCGCTACGCTGTGCTTTTAGCCATCATCATCGCCGCCAGCAACGCAGTCATTACAGACCGAGACAGTAATAATATTCCCTACTTTATTTACAGATGGATTGATATTCTTCGTTGCTCATTTCATATTATCTGTGCTGCTTTTCCGATTATGCCTACGATTGACATCATTTCTAATGGAAACCAAAGCTTTGGAGAAATTATTACCACCTGCAAAGAAGCCTCGATCTTCTGTGAGATTTGTCAATCGATTAATGATGGCCGTTATGTTATTTGGCATAAGTACGTACCTATGTAATTATGACTAAGTACCTACGTAATAACTGAGCGAAGTCTTTGCAATGACTAGCTATATTATTTGCTTTCATCTGTCCGGATGTATGTCAGGATATTGTTACTCGCGTACCAACGGGTCAATTTTTTTTAATGTTTATCCCTAGAATTCCCGTCATTTATGAACCAATTAGAAAAAATCTTATTTAAAATGATATTATTATACTTTTCGATTTATCCCATAGAAATTCAATTAAAATCGGTCCAGTAGTATTGTGTATAAATTAAAAAAAACAAGAAAACAATAACACATACAATTAAAACAATATTGTGTATTTTTTTCAAAATACCTTGTTTTCAAGTTCCTAACAAAACATTTGGTCTGGTATTATTTTATTATTATTATTTGTCATTAATAACAAATATATATTTTTTCTTTTTGGCTTTTGGCTGATGATCCAGCCAAATGGATGAAGGTGCCGTAATTGCCATGCACGCTTGGCGCAGGCGGGTTGGTGCTGCCCGTCCCCCGTTGGTTCTGGATGTAGTTTTAGGACATACACAGGCTCATTTTTACCAGGTCCTTTATGACCAGGTATAGGTTATTTGTATCGCTAAAATGTAAATAATATGAGAGGTTGATGTCTGTCTATTAATTCTCCATTATTCAAAATAAATAAAAATGTATTAGAAAAATTACGTTTTAAAAATTCTTATCATATTTAGGTCTAGTAAATCAAATTGTAATGAACTAACTTTCCTTATTTACAGCGGAACACCTGGTATATGTAATGTATTCAGTGTACTTGACAAATAAATGTTTCCGGTTGGAAGAAGACTCTGGGTGGTACATAAAATCCTACTTTAGGGTCTCTTTTTCGTGGTACTTCGACTATTTTCCATTTTCTTACGTGATACCAGCCATATTTCAGGTCAGTTTTATGTTATGAAAACTTCACTTTTAGTTGAGTTTTACCAGAAGGTAAAATTAAAAATTAAAACAGCTGTTTAATTTCATTACCATTAAACAGCTGTTCCATAGATTTTGCCCAAGTTCAATAATCTTTTTGTATGGAACAGCAGATTTTTTTTCGCGATTTCGGGATTGGCCCCATAGTAAAAGTTGTTCATAATGATGAGTACATACATACCATTCAGTATTGTTAAACCTTTTTGTTACACATTGTTTATCACTAGTACGTACTTACAGATCAGAAGATTTAGTCCCGTAGAAAAGACTTTTTCATCATACTTGCTTGACTGCTCGTAATGTGAATTTTATCATTAGGATTTAGGCTCATAATCTAAGATATTAAACACACTTGCTTGTTAACGCCTCGCGTGTCCTGACCAAGATAGCACACTTGTAAAATACAATTTTTAAATCCAATCTGAGCACAGATAACATAATAGTAGGTACTACGTACATATATCTCACTCCCATATAAAAGGCGCCTTTAAACATAGTTGAACCATAACATAATTATCTATAACTACAGACGCAGCATATTCTGTGCAAACTAATTGGTACACGAGTTGCATGTTACAGTGTGAAAATTCCACTTAAGTGTTGAGGCGCGCGCCCAGCTAGCGGGTGCAGACCGTCGTCAACGAGCCAAGCGTTACATTGGAAAATTTACCCTATCTGATACACATACAGTACAAAATAGGTTACACTGAATATGATATTGTTGTTGTTATATATATAATTATGATCTATGTGTATGTGTCTACGCGTTTTCTAACGGAGTGAACCAGCTCATGGGCCTTATTTTTGAATCGTACGCAAGGAAGCGCATGCGAGCGGAGCCGCCTTTAGAATGACATTGAACATTGTTTCAAACAATATCGTTCGACGGTCGGCACCGCACGCATGCGAAATTTTGCGTAAGATTAAAAAATAAGGCCCCTGATACTATAAACTTTTTTTTAGATAGTGAAATTACAAGCTGGAATAATGTGGTTTTATGGAGATTGGATAGTCATGGCAACAAGCATCTATCTCAGGAATCGATTTGAAGATTTCAACCGACTTATAATAGATGACAAAAATTTGGTAAGTAAAAGGATAAGGGCTGAACCCTCGATCTATTCCTTTTCCCCCAAGAGAGGAATCAATTTGCATTATATGGCCAGTCACTTGGTCTATTTTGTTTATATCTTGTCGATCTTAGCAAACATTTGCGGCCTTACTTATAAACATTGCTTAAACTTAATTAGTGCTTAAACTTCTCTGTTTTATTCTTGCACGTGACACTACACGTCAGTGAGAAGTTGTCAGAGCAACTAAAGCAGTGCATAAGCAAAGTTTGAGCGGGTAAGGCCGTTGTTTTCTAAAATTGATTTACTATAGGCTAATATAGGATAAAACCGCGATAGTTGCCGCAGTGGGATAGGTGTCGCGAACTCAAAAACTCAAACTCAAACATCCGTAAATCGCAACAAAGAAATAATAGGTTAAATAAGGAGCGTAGGCGCCGCGCCGCACACCTAATTTCCCCGCAGGCCATCGTGCGGAAAATAGTTGTCTCGCTCGTGAGTGCGATATTAGTCGAATTCATTATTAAGGCTTGTATTTACCAAATTTGCCCCTCGCAAAATCAAATTTATTTAGTCAAATTACTATATTTAAAGCCCAAAAATACAAAATGTTACAGAAGAACATCCGTCTTAGTAACTTTTGTGGATGAAAACACGATTGATTATACTTTCCTCGATAGAAAAAAATAACGAAACAGTGTCTATTTTTAAACCATTTTCAGTTTTATGTCCTAATTACAGCACATAGTCACATTAAAAAAATATGTACGTGGAATAACCCGGCCTTAAGCGGACTAAACTGACATTCCGAGTGTTGCTACTTTTTGGCAAATTTTAAATAGTGCTGGATAAAAAGATTAAGTTTAATAACATATTATGTTGAAACATAGTAATTTTATTAACTTATGAAGTTATATGTTATTAATCGATAATTCTTTTGAACGATAAAACTGAGCTACATCACTACGGTTCTTTAACTGGTAGCATTATTTTGAGAAGTGACATTTTAATCTGTCAGTTTAGTCCGTTTAACCAAAAATCCTAGTTTAATGTACTATACTGCTACATACTCATACTGCCGTTTATTGGAAAGCTGGTTTTTTTTTTTTTTTACTATACAAATACTTTACTAGAAATATTCTTACTACATTAATCAACGAAATTGCAATACAAGGTATTGACGACATTGCAAGAGCACAAATATTTAACGATGCTATAACTGCAGTGCTACAGACTGCAGATACGTACTTTGTAGATACCTCGTTATCTTTCGGACCAAACGAGCTAGATAGCCATAAAATTTATTATCTTCTGCTCAATTTGCTTGAAAGAACATTTATTAGCAGCAATACTTTGAATGGTGTATATTAAAACATTAGCACAGAATAAATAATAATGGACATTAGGCAAGGGTAAAACTGTAAAATCATTTTAAACACTGTGTGAAATGTCTGTCAATATTTATTTATAATTGATTTTTTCTCCTATTATCAAAAAACATTTCTTTTTTTCCCTATTTATTTGTATACAAATTTGGCATTATAAAACATAAATTCTAAATTCTATAGATACAACTTTATTCGTCATTATTTACTTATAGTTTGTAATCATACCCATAGTTTTGTTTTGGCATAACTATCTAATGTATAACTATACAGGAGAAGCCACTGGTTCCCGACACACAGTCTTTGGCTAGTTTGGGAGCCCATGGGTCATACATTTGTGAAATGATTTGTGTCAAAATAAATAATTTTGTTTGTTTGTTTGTTTGATTATATAACAATGAGCAGCGACGGTGATCAAATGAATGGACGGGAAATTAGCGCACGGATTTTGAAGACTATATTATATTGAGCGCCAGCTCTCCACTCGCGTCAGTCATACTCTGCCTTTGCGACATGCGAGCCGTACGATACAACAATACAAATAAATCCAAATTATGCCTTCGTGTGCATTCCCCAAGTGTAAGAACACTACTAATATTCGCAATAAAAATTTGGGAATCATATTTCACAAGTAAATACACATCTTGAATATTTTTTATATGAAGTGATTCCACACTTATGGTATTTCTATGTTTTTAAAGCTTAAACAGGAAGAAAAATTATGCATTAGTTGGTAGCTTATAACAGGTTGGGAAAATTTGGCATCTAAGGCAGAAGCAGTTGGGGCGGAAACCCATAGAGACTGCTCGTATGCAGGTTCGAGTCCTGCCGGAGGTCATAATTTTTCTTCCTGTTTAAGCTTTAAATACACATCACTGTATTTTGTCACAACTGCAATTAATTTCAATAAATATGCTAAGATAATCGCCATTTTGAGGCGGTCGTAATGTTACGAGACAAAGAGACTTCGCGTCAATGCTTGTTCGAGATTCGAGAGCAATAGACAAATACATGGTGTTTTATTTTTGTCATGCAGTAATTAGATTAGATATCTCTATTTTCCGGCAAATGTAATATGCATACTTTTAGCTAGGTATGTTTGATTGTATTGGCTTGTTAATTTTGAACGATGTGCAAGCGCTGGACCCGTCCATTACCTTATCACCGTCGCTGACCATGGGAAGGTGATGATACTAAGCTCAGTGCAGGCAGTTAAAGAACAAATATGACTAATACTTTTATTTTATAATCAAAAGTACGGGCGATTCACTTTACCAAGGGCCTCGATTTTGAATCATTCAAATACGTATTCACACGATTTATGGTTATAATGTCAGTGTATTTTGCGAAAACTCAAGTGAAACATTCAAAAACGTAGCCGCTGTACATGTTCGCCATTTAATATAGTAATATATTTCAAATTGATCTGCTATCTACGACGTACACCTACAACTTAGCGAGCCATTCGCAACGCATGCCTCGCGATATCTGGACAAATTTTAAATTAGTCATCTGCTGTTAGTTTTTTTTAAGTTAGTTATTGTATCTGGGTATGTCCTAAAACTGCATCGATAACCACGGCACGGCACGGCGAGCACGGGCAGCAGCGTCCTCTCTGTTAACGGTGGTGAGCATTCTGCGATCCCCAAGCCGCCTGCCAAGCTTATGGATTATGGCTACCCCTACCTATTAAGGGGGAGGCCTTTGTCCAACAGTGATGATGAGATGTGTTAGTTTTAAAATTGATGTTTTTTGTTTTAGTTCACGAATCGCTTCAAACCGTCTTGGTCCGAATTACAAGTGCAGTACACACGCCTTTCCAAATTGGTCACTATTTTTGACCAACATTTTAACGCTATAGTATTTGTAGCATTCACTTCTAACCTTTACTTCGTGTGCCTGAATTTGTACATCATTTTGAAGTAAGTACCTATTTTTGCACACGTGTTGCGAGGTCAAGATGTCAATGGGTAACATAGTCTCAGTGTCAAAATGTACAAAAGTCGTCATGTAGTTATACAATGTGTAACAACAAGGCTAAACAATACCGGAGGGTATGTATGTACTCATCATTATGAACAACTTTTACTAAGGGCTCAACATTGAAATCGCGAAAAAAAAACAGCTTTTCCATACAAAACCTTGGACAAAATGTATAGAACAGCTGTTTTTTTCGTGATTTCATAGTTGGCCCCATAGTAAAAGTTGTTCATACACAGTATTCAGTATTGTTGTATCTTTTTGTTACACATTGTATATTAACGAGCAGGTGTTAATAAGTACAAAAGACTAAACACTATCTGTCTTATGCATAAAACACTAAAAAGTATTTCAAACCTATTTTAGTTAAAAAGTGTTTTGACTTCTTTTTTCAAACTCGAACCGTAATTCGAAAGAAATTGGACAAAACACTTTTTAACTAAAATAGGTTTGAAATACATTTTATGCATATGACGGTAATGATATACACATCAGGGTCTAATTTAGTTACAAGTAGTGTCATAATGTACAAATAACAAAACATCATTGTGCCAAATTGCATCGTAATCTTGTATAATATACACGGTTAGGGAGCGGTTGTGAGGATGTTGTATACAAGATAACAAACAACAAACAACATAAATGATGAATGATTGTTGAAAATTCACGATTAAAAAGTCAGCTGTTCCATCACAAGATCAATGAAAATTTTGTATGGAACAGCTCATTTTTTTCGTGTATTTTCAAAAGTCATAGAACAAAAGTTGTTTGTTATTTTGTACATGCCCACGACCGCTCCCTATCCGATTAAATAGCACCGTGTATAAATTTTAGCTCTGTGATCGTAATCCAACTATTACAATACCATTACTGATTTATGCAGAAATGTTGCTTATGTAATCGGGATAAAACACGTATACCTATTTCCTAAAGAAAGTTCATCGACTCTTGACAAAATTGTATGAAATATGATATAAATACGTGAAAATGGGTGTGTTTCGTGTTTTTGATAGTTATTTAATCTTATTTTATAATATTAATAAAAAGACTGAACCAAGCATTTTTAAATTTCAGCAGTTTGACGGAAGGTTATATTTATGAAACTGAAGATTGTACTGCAAATCTCAGGTAAGTGCAAATAGAAACAAGAAAAAGTAAACAAAAATTGCTTAGGGTACATAAACAGGGTTAGTGGTGCGCTACATAAAAAAGAAAATCACTTAGTCCAAGATCCGATGAACAACAACCTGCACCCATCTGTTTAGTCGATATGAATATGATGAAAATTGTTGGTTATCAAATTAAGTATGTTAAAAAATAAATTGGAACTGGTTTTTCAAAAAAAAAACCTAGAAAAAAAGGCTTCATACTTTCGATTTCTATTAAATGTATTCGTTATCTCATGTGTGCAATTATTAAATATATTTATTTTTTATTTTTGATTAATCATAGCTTTGCTAAACTAGACTAGACACATAGGTGAAAGTCGTTATTTATCGGATCCTGCACTAACTTGTTCCACACAAAAATGTCGTTTGCACTCAACAAAATATTAGGTACTAGAGGTCCCCCGCGACTTCGTCCGCGTGCGGAAGAAATACGACCGCTCCCAAAATTCTCCACTTTAAATCATTCCGAGCAAACTCTACCAACTCTACCGACTCGACCAACTCGACCGACTCTACCGACTCGCACAACTCCCCCCCTCCCCCCGCAACCTTGAAAGAACTACCCAAATATCAATTTTCATCACTATAACTTCAATAACAAAGAACTTTCCATACAACATTCCACCCCCCTTACCCCCCTTAAATCGTACCTGTCAAAAAAAATTTGAAAACAGTATATTTTTATTTTAAAAGAACTATCCAAATCCAAATTTTCGTGACTAAAAGTCCAAAAACAAAGGACTTTCATACAATCTTCCCCCCCCCCTGGGGGTCGAATTTCGAAAAATCCTTTATTAGTGTACCCTTCCGCATCGAAACAAATACACCCTCCAAATTTCAAGTCTGTACGTTCATCGGTTTGGGCTGTCCATTGTCTGTCAGTCAGTCAGTCAGTCAGTCAGGACAGAGCCTTTTATTATAATAGATAGAAGATAGAAAATAGATAAATAGATAAATAGAACTTCGTGAGTTCAGGGTTGATTTCATAGTAAAATTTGTTCATAAATACGTGTACAATGAGTTCTTTTCGGCTTATTAGCTACTACCGTAACGCGTAAACCTCTATGTAATATTTTTTTTGGCGATTTTAACGTATGACCTAGCTAAGCCTATGCTTTGTGACCGACATTTTACCATGAGACCAACAATGAATTCGCGAAACAAGAACAGCTGTTCTATATAAAATGCTAATCATTCTAGTCAAAATGTATGTTGTATTCCTTGGCTAGTATTCTGTAGTCAAGGAATATTGCTAAAGGTAATGGCTAATAGTATTTCATGTTAAGATTAATAGTACTATTATTTCTTCTGTGGTGATACTTACCTACACACAATTTAGCTTATGGAGAACTCCCAACGCGTAAGAAGAACCACACTTGCTTGTAAAGTGGATCTTATTACATAGGTTTATATCATAATCCAAGATATTACACATGCGTGCTTTTAACTGTACTTTGCAGCACTAGTGCTGTAATAGGTATAACCTGTATTATATAACCGCAAATATTTGTTCACGTTTTTGCTGTGTGGTTAATTATTATCAAAAATAGTTTATATTTCCTCGCAAGTGTGATGAAAATCGTCGAATGGAACGCGTGTGCTTTTGGTAATTACACTCTGGGCTCCCTTATCGCGCTTTCCTGCGGCTCGCCCGTCCTTGTATGTAATGACCAACATAGCCCACTCGTATCATAATGTTATGTATTATAATTTGTGTACATTGCAGTAAACATGCGATAGTAGTATTCTTTAAAGTGAACAACTCGTTTTCCCTCATCATGAGAACTACGATGCTGTCCTACTTGACTTCAGAGGTCCATGTCGCGAGTCGAAAGTCTCTGGTGGCAATGCACTCAATTCCACCTTCAGCTTACAATGGTGATGTATGTATTTGTTCTTTATTTTTGGACCTGGGTATCTCCTAAAACTGCATCCAGAACCGCCGGAAGACGGGCAGCAGCGTCCACTTAGTTAACGGTGGTGAGCATTCTGCGATCCCCAAGCTGCCTGCCAAGCGTGGGGATTATGGTAACCCTTCTCTATTAAGGGGGAAACCTTTGTCCAGCAGTGGACGTCTTCCGGGCGCTGATGATGATGATGTGTATTTGTTGTTTATTTCTCTTTTTGTTTGGTAGGTCATATTCAGAGATGGTCCCACTATGAGCGCCAGTCCTGTTCTTAACGATCGTTACATTTGACATTTAAATCGGTAAAATTCGATATAAATCGTTATTTTCTCAAATTCGTCAAAGAGTTCAGCTGTACCGACACGTCAAATTAGCAACACAGAACGGTACTCGCGGTGCGGGTCCCATATAAATTCATTTTATCTAAATCGGTACAGTAGTGTGGTTTTTAAATCAAAATTACTAACCCGACTGGGGTAAACTGGAAAAAATTAAGAAGTCATCCAAGTAGTCGAAATTGAATTCGGTTGTTTTTTTAAGAGTATTATTGTACAAAAATGTGTGTAAGATTCTCTGTACCCGTTACTGGGGCTTTTTTTTGTTGCCGATGTGGAATTCTTATAAAGATCACCGAATTCACCGGCTGTCAACTGTCGATGTTGGGTTGTGTAGGATTGCACCCACTAAACGCTCCCGGTAACTGCCTAAGTGCTTGATGGAGGGCTCCGGGATCTCCCGTGGAACGCACCGGAACCAAACCCTTTACTAAGCTATCCATATATTTCTCTAACTTTTAATAAATAAACTGTATTTTTTAAATCATTGTAAATGATAGATGGTCTAAAATTTTACATGGATTACTGTGGCAGACTCGTTTTTTTTTTTTGTTTATTCTCTTTCGCTTATACGGCAACGTTTAGATATGTAAAATTTTATATTACGAATAAAATATGATGTAATACATACCGAATACCTTTTCAATGAAGATATCAGAGAAATGACTAGGTACTTATGATGAGATTTTACTCTGATATCTCACAGTGACGAGGATTGTATTCGCAAGTTAACCATTTTGGCACTGCTACTGTTAGAGGCAGGCGTGACGCTTACAACCAGGTGAACGTCTCGCTTGTCCCGTCACTCGAAAGCAAAAATTATAATAACGATGTTTGAATAGACAAAGTGTCATACGATTTTTGTAAGCACCATAACAGCGACACTTAGCTACGTCTGCGACTTCTTGGCCAAAATCCAATTAAGGATAATAATCTATAGGTAGGTAGGTACCCCAGCTATCGGCATGCGTCAACATGATAAAAAAAACTACTATAAGACAAGGTATGACATATCTGCCTCATATTTTCAGATGCAAAGATTGATGACTCAAATTTACTATTCAAAGCTAGGAGTAAGCGGACTAAATTTTTTCTTAATCACTCGCGGTATGCTTCTCGCGGTAAGTTGTTTCTACCGGGTGATGTTGAATTCATTGGTATTATCATATATGGTCATTCAAATCATCGTTGTATAGGTGTATATGTTTTTTCGTTCGTAAAAGCATTTTTGTGTGTGACAGTCGATTTCTTTCGCGTTTTCTGTGATGGTTTCATGGTGCAAGTTGTTCATTGTGCTGAGTTAAATGATTTTTTATGAGAATGCTCATAAATTTAATGTATAATTGTATAAAAATAATTTAAGTATTTATATTAGGTCATTAAGAACCTTCCAGCTTCCATCATGTTGAACTTTTTGAGCATATTTTTTTTTACTTATGTTAATTTTTTTTTCTAATTATGGTGTTGATAATAAGTATTTTGTTTTACAAAATGTATCCAGAAATATGCCTTATACAAGTTTTACTTTTCTTTTGCTTAGTTTACAGCTGTATTGTATTAGTTCTAGTGGTAGGACTCTATTGTTGTAGTGGCACAACTCTATTGCTGAGTCCGCCTGGGGAAGTACCACACCAAGCAGTAGTGTACAAGCATTACTGTGTTTCGGTTTGAAGAGCAATGTTACCAGAGAAGTTACTAGGTGCGAAGAGATTTGACAGGGTGACGAGCGCAGTGCAGTGTGGTGCAGGATTTTGTTCGCCAGTTCACAATTCCGGCACTGCTACTGTTATGGGCAGGCGTAACGCTTACCACCAGGCGAACGTCTGGTTCGTCTCGTCAGTCAATAAAATTATAAAAAACTGGATGCAATAGCAAGAGAAATAATCTCCTTTCCTATTATTATTACTTTAAAAAAATATATTAATTGAATATAGTCAAAAACAGATTACGTGTGATTTACGTTTGCACGTTTGCCATAAATATTTGTAAAGGGCTGAGTGGCTACCCCCAGTCTCAGATTTAATATGCCTTTCGAAGGCATGGCATGGATTGGTCTTTTAGCACCACCTGCAGGGCTAACATGCGCACCGCGAGAAAATTTTGTCGTGTCTTTATGTCGTGCGAAAACGAGACAAACTTATACAGATTCGTAGCCTTGTTCTGTTTTGTAGAATCGAGAAAATGTTCTCGCGGTGCGCATGTTAGCCCTGCTGGTCAAGTCAAGTCAAGAATCAAGACGAGCCTCGAGTGCTACATAACTTTACCATAACCGTACTATTGAAGTCTAGACTGAATTAACACGTTATTACGATCTATATTTCTTTAACACGTCGTCTCGGTCTGGCAATTTTAGAACTCATCAATTATTTTATCCTGATGCATAAATTTGTTTTTTTTTTCAGATGGTGGCAAAATTCATTACGTACGAGCTGGTTGTTGTACAATTTTAAACAGAAAACTCTTCAATACGAGCTACCTACTTCTTGTTATTTAAGCAGTATGCAAGCGTTACTGTGTTTCGGTTTCAAGGGCAATGTTACCAGAGAAATTACTGGGTATGAAGAGATTTAACATCTAATATATCAGGGTGACGATCGCAGTGCAGTGCGGCGCAGGATTGTGTTTATTATCTATCTGCTCTTGGTGAGGGCGTTGTCGATAATGTAGTCCTAGGCAAAATACTGGTTGAACCTTATTTCAAACAATATCGTTCGAAGGCGTCTTCGCTCGCATGCGCGACTCTTGCGTACGATTCAAAGATAAGGTCCCAGGTCTTTATTATTAACAGTAATTTAGGATACAATTTAATTGCAATGGTCACGAATAAGCGTTATTTATTTATTTATTTAAATGCACATGTACAAAGCATTAGAATCTACATAATGTAAAAACAAAAGTAGGACTATACTAAGTATATACCCTGTAAGGGCGTCGCATTAATATTACACATTTTTATAATGTACTTATAATAATATATACAACATTTATGTTAGTGTCTTAATTACACATGGTTTATCACAGGACGAAGATTAGTGTCGTGAGTTTGAAACATATTTTTTTATTACGAGCGCATCTAGTTCATCGCTTTACATTGTTTAGAAATAAGATACTAGCCTAAATTTCTTTGTATGTTTTTATATACAGAGGTTGTAGAAGTACCTCCCAAGGATTAGGGAAAACAAAATGTATATTATCTGAAACAATTTACAAGGGTTCGCAACTTATGCCTTTGAAGCGGCTCTCAAAGGCAATAGAAGAGTGGAAATATAAATGTTATACCTTAAATCAGTTCTTGAAGAGTTTTGACGAATATTTCGTAAAAAATAAATATACACTTGCTTTTAAAATGTGTTTGAATATACTTATAAGATTTAACTGCTGTCTCCCTCATTCCCTTCCTCTGATCACGGTCCATTGCCAGCTGAGGACCAGTTCTCCCGGCAACGAGATCTAGCGCCATTTGCGCTTATCTAAAGTCCGGTGATGCTGTAGAGGCCATCGAAGCTAACAGCAAAATCCAATTAAAAAAAACACGCACGATCATTCCGCCTTCTCGTTTGGGTCCTTCCTAGCGGTCTATGCACGTCTCAGGGCACCCAAAGCGTCATGACGTTTACCCAATGGTTGGGAAACTACGGTTGGTTGGTTGGTTTTTATAACATCTATTCAAAAAGACCTTTTTTGTTCATCGCAAACAGGGCAGAAATGAGCTGTTTTCCGCGCAGAGGGCGTAAGTGTTCTTTCCCGCTCTCTGCGCGGAAAACAGCTCATTTCTGCCCTGTTTTGAATTTGGAATGTGGATATTGTTAGTAAAAGTTCTCCAATCACCAAATAGCTCAACCATGGACCTTGTATGAACATTAAACATTGTTTGAAAAAGGAAGGCGCGCGAAATGCATTCCGCCTTCGTTCGTAGATAAGTTTGTTCACTCAAATTCGGATTTTACTTTGTTTTATTTTAACTCAGTTGTGTATTTTAAGGGGTTTTAGTTACCTGCTGCAGCTACAAGCTGTATTCATTAAATTAGAAAATGGTGCATTAATTCAAATTTATTAAATCATAATTATTATAGTATTAAAAGAAGACACAAACTACACTATGAACCAAAAACACACCAACAAAAAAAAAAGGATACTCAGATTTTGCGTATCTACCAGATATGCTAAATGCCTTCTAAATTCTTTGACACGCAGAGTAAGAACGCGGATTCCTAAAACGCGCTGATTTAGACTAAGTACACAGCACTGCAGGTGCTGTCTTAAGAGTAGACAAGTTGGTCACTTCTCCATAGAAACGCGGTAGTATTACTACTGTGTAATTTTGTAGGTCCAAGAGTAAGTATTATATAGATTAATCTCTTCATTAACTAGGATTGTAAATTATTACTAAAGTAAAAAGTTATTAAACATGAAAGTTATGAGCCAGGAAACATCTTGTATTTTAGCTCAATTTTAACGCCACATTGGACGTAAATAAATAACATAAGGAATACGAAAACTCTAAAATAATTTTTCAAGCGGCATAGTTTAGTCCATAAACATTTCAAATAACTTAAGTTGGAATAAATTAACTCAGAGTTTATTCAACCACATTACTGTACGCGTATCGGGCCGGCCGTGGGACCACAGACTTGGTGCGTGAGGTGGTGTGGCGAGTGTTGAGCGCACGCGAGGCGGGATTACAGGTTGCCGTTCTTTGTTGCGACCTATCGAGCGCGTTCGATACTGCCGATCACGATCTCGTTGCTAATAAGCTGCAGTTTTACGGGATCCGCGGTCCGGCTCTGTGCGTGATGTCATCCTTCATGTCTAAGCGAACGCAGGTCGTGGTGGGTGACAGAGGCCACGTCGTATCGTCTGAGATGGAGAACGGGATGGGCGTCCCACAGGGCTCCTGCTTGTCTAACACCTCATTCAGTCTCCTCCTCAACGACCTACCCGGTGCCATCACTGGCGCCGAGATTTACATGTACGCCGATGACGTCGCTGCGGTGATTACCGCGCCGACGCATAGTCAGCTGGAGTCGAAACTAAACACGGTAGCAAACGAGCTCGACAGCTGGTTCCGTTCTAACGGATTAGCTCTTAATAAGGACAAGACCTGCTTCCTTGCATTCAACCTCAATGGTCACTCAACAAAGACTTATTCGGTAGCAGTCGGCAATACCGCGCTCCAACAGGTACATAGTACGAAACTTCTGGGTTTCCACATCGACGGTGCGTTGACGTGGGAGACGCACATAGACGAGCTTTGCGGGAAGCTGAGCCGCTCGTGCTTCGCGCTCCGGCGGCTTGCGAGCACCGCCACCCGCAGCGTGGTGCGCTCCTGCTACTTCGCGACCGTCCACAGTAACATCACGTACGGGTTGGAGCTGTGGGGCCGCGCTGCCGATCGGAACAGAGTCTTTGTAATGCAGAAACGAGCCATACGTGCTATATGCGGGGTTCAGAACGACGTCTCATGCGTAGACCTATTTAGAGAACTTCAGATACTTCCCTTGCCGTGTGAGTTTATTTACCAGATAGCCCTATTCACCCATGTAAACCTAGAAACGTTCCAACGTAGGGGCGTTCACAGCACTTTAGATTTACGAAGTAATAAAAAGAAAGACCAACTGATCACCCCGTCGCACCGTCTCGTCAAGTCGGAGAGGTCAGTGTATATTCTGGGGCCCGCGATCTACAACCGTATACCAGCTTCCATTCGGGATGCTCCTTCCACCGGGTGCTTCAAATCTAAGCTCAGAGCGTGGTTACAAGATAATTTGTTTTATGACATTGAAGCTTATTTTAAAATAAGAGATTATTGACATATTTTTATAATTATTATTTCATTTTATTACCTAAGTAATTATTATTTTTGACTTACCTACTTAATGAAATTTGACGTGTAACTTTGGTGTTATCAATAAATTATTTGTATTTGTATTTGTATTTGTACTGCAGCCAAAGATCGACAAAAAAATATTTGCTCGCTCATTTATCTTTCTTTCTCCCTTTCCCACAGTTTGTTTGATGAAGAAAGCATGCTTTTTAGCCGCACCCACCGATGAGTTCGAGCCGTCAACTTGTCGATCCTTAATACGATTACCTAAAAGGACCAGTTGAATTCATATCGTAATTATTACATGCTCCACAGCTAAAATCGCGAAGTATTCCCGATTGAGCACCAATCAAAAATTTTGGGAATGGGAATATGGGTCTAATATGGGAAAAAAAAAAAAAACTCATTTTATTAACCCTTTGAGCATCTACGGTAGCACAGCTTCTAGTGATGTCCCTTCTCCTTCTATACTATACTACTCGCATCATTCCTTATTGCTTAGCTATGCGGAAAATTAGGATTACCACTAACAGTAACTCAGTAAGTCAAAACAACTATTAGATGTTACCAACACACGGCCTTACTTAAAATACTTCTCAACCGTTAGTCACTGCTTAAGATGCTCTGCCATCTTCTCTCTGACTTGAAGTTGCACGTGCTAGAAAAGGAAAAAGAAGTTTAAGCAGTGACTAAGGTAGAAAAGATTTTTTAAGTAAGTCCGTTAATTTGGCAATTTAGGCAGTAACTTAAAAATAAACTTTTCTGTGCTCGACATTTCGGCAACCACGACCAAACTTTGATGAAATTAATTTTATTGTTCATTGAAAATTTAGACTAAATTAGACCACAAAACCTCAGCTTTCAAACCCCGACCTTTCCAGAAAATTCGTTCAAGCCACAAGTATGGACTAGGAGGGACAAACTAACTTCTGGACAATATCTATAATGACTTGTAGATTTCATTAACGTGCCTGTTTTGAAACTATTTAAGCCTTATTTATTAAAGGAAATTTAGTACTAAATTTATTTTATTGAATTTATGTTTGGTTTGAACGAAAATCTATATATATAAAATGCTCTGTCCTGACTGATTGGAATGTTGTATGGAAAGTTCTTTGTTTTTGAAGTTATAGTGATCTACTACTACTACTGGCTCGGTACTTAATCCACAGACTTGCTATGTACTATCATCGCTTCGAGGAGCTTCAAAGCTTGGAGGATCTAGCTCTTGGCTGGGTATAATTATAATCAAAGATTCAAAGCCGTCCGTGCGCCGCGCGCACAGACGACGCCTCCTTACCGGCCAGTTGTAACTCTCTGAGGCTTACCGCACATTGATTCGGCATGGCACCCGACAGGCGCGGGACGACCGTAACACACTGCGCATAATTAACTGGTCCGAGCGAGACGGGCGTCTCGAGAAATTTCTTACAGTGTGCGGGACCTAGTAAGTACAAAATGTATGCACGGAGCGCCTTCGGGCGCGACCGTACGGTTTTTCTATCAGGTTTTTCTCGTTGTATGCGGCCGGTCTAAAACTCTTTGGTTGCGGAACACTAGAGTTTGTTCAAAAAAAGAACTACCATGACCACATAGGTGCACCCTCAAATTTTAATCCACGATTGTTTTGTCCACGTTTGGAACATATTTTTTATCGCATATTAGACAATCATGTGAAATGAATGCCTCGTTTTTATTAGAATTCTATTCTAGGTTGATTTATTTTATTCTAGGAATAAAAAAATACTTTTTTATCTATCTATATATATAAAATTCAAAGTCCTGACTGACTCACAGACTGATATATCAACGCACAGCCTAAACTGCTGGACCTAGAGACATGAAATTTGGTGGGTGTATTCTTTGGAAAGTGTAGGTATATCCACTAAGAAAGGATTTTTGGAAATTCCACCCCTAAGGGGGTAAAATAGGGGATCAAAGTTAGTATGAAAGTCCTTTGTTTTTGTACTTTTAGTCACGTACATTTAAAGTGGTGAGTTTTGGGAGTGGACCGAATTTCTTCCGTAAGCGGGCGAAGTCGCGGGCGACCTCTAGTTTATTATAATCTATCAGTCACAAACAGTCAGGTCTTAGAGAACCCCTTAAATAAAACAATACCCAACCAACATATTTTTTTCACGTTATTGTTATAACTCCGTGACCCATCTACTGTTATACGCAAATACTCGAACCTTTACATAGCAGAGGAGCCTTTTTCCATATCTGGAAAAGGTTCCAAATTTCCATGACAAAACTTTGCGAGATTGCCTTTCGCTATTCTGTAAGTGCTTACCGAAAGTGGGATCATGTATAAATTTACTGTATTCTGGTTCTGGTAGACAAGAGAAATATTATCGTCGATGTGTGATATTTTTGTTAATGTTAATGAAAAAGAAAAAAAAACTGAATTTTAATATCTTATTTCCCTTTAAATGTTATTTAGGGAAATAAGCTATCTTCATTCCGATTTTCATTTAAATCTGTTCAGCTGTTTCGGCGTGTATGCCTGAGTAACATACGCATACCTGTGTGTATGTTACACACACATATAAACTTTTACATAATAATATAAAACATCAGCATGGTAAGTATTCTATTAGCTATTTGCTTCATATAGTTCAAGATGTGCGTAGCTTGGGGCTAGATGGCGCTGTTTGAAATTTTAATGAATATTTTTATTATTTTTAAGTGATGAATATTAATTTCCCACGTAAGCGAAACCAGGGGGGTGGGGGGGGGGCACTCCGCAGTTTAGGTATGTTCGACCGACGCTCCGTCCGGGATGACAATGCAAGGCAGAAGTCGGCGGCACGCTAGCCTCGTCGCACGTAACTAAGCATACATGATAGAAAGAGAGCGGTATATCTAGGTGAATATAGCAAGCGGTATCCAGCGCCGTGCGAGTTGAATTGCTACTTTATTGCCTAGTAGATAGAGTCCTTATTTATCTCAATTCCTTTGCGGAGTTAACTTTCTGTACGTAGTACTATTATTTATTCTGTGGCGAAACTATGTTTTTTGTTTAATGACAAAGTCCAGAATTAGTCGACATGATTGTCTCTCAAAACTGTATGATACTGTTTGTGGACGAAAATGTGGATTACGAAGAACATAAGGTGACCTCATGTTCTTCGTAATCCACATTTTAGTCCAAAATAAGTAGGTACCTACTACCTACTATTATTTCGGCAGTATTCTTGCGGACAGGCACTGGGCGGATGTTCTAATAGATTTATATCTCTCCCTCGCAGATTTATAGGCTACCTTGAAAGACCTCTAGTTCTAAGTTTCATTCTCGAACCATTGTCTTGCTGAGATGTTTTTCTTGGAGACTATTGAATGTGCCGGTGAAGGGTTTTCCTTTGATGGTGTAAAAGAGTCAATTTATCTAGGTACTTATCAAGTTATAGTATACTACGTCTTATCTCATTGCGATAAGGTGACAATTTGTACTAGCGCGATGTATGAATCTAAGTTGTGTGTTGTGTTGTCGCGTGTATATAAGGTATAAGTATGTAGGTATTAGGTACGTACGTACGATTATGCAATGATATTTGTACAAAGTTCAATTGCTATGTTATTTATGAGAATTTCATCACAATTTTGTCTGCTATCACACTAATCAAACATTAATTACACTAATAATATAAACTCGAAATTTTGTCGGTATATCTGGCGTGCGTGTGTGTTTCTTTGTTTTCAGCCGTTTTCACGCCAAAACGGCTAAACGGATTTGGATGAAACTCGGAATGGAGATAGTTTATTTCCCGGAATAGCACGATAATATGCAACCTACTTAATATCATCATTATTTTTGTATTATGAAAACTGACGTGGTTTTGACACATTTTTGTTTTATTTATACGGGAATACTTACGTTTGATTAAATCGGATACTCCGACTATATAATAGTTTCGATCATATCCGGTGACCTTTTTCAAAGAGTGAAAACAGAGCTCCACGCGCGTGCTGCTGCGACCTGCAGGGCTAACATGCGCACCGCGAGAAAATTTTGTCGTGTCTTTATGTCGTGCGAAAATGAGACAAACTTTTACACATTCGTAGCCTTGTTCTGTTTTGTAGAATCGAGAAAATTTACTCGCGGTGCGCATGTTAGGCCTGCTGCTTAGCACTGCGGGCCGCTGTGCGTCGCGCACGCGATGACAGTGGTTGCTCTGCGGGCGCGGAGGTGGGGGCGGGTAGAGTGTAGTGCTGTGACTACATATAGTCAGAGTATCTGATTTAATTAAACGTGAGTAGTCCCGTATAAATAAAACAAAAACATTATCATAATCATAATCTTTTTTTATCATTACGCGGGTGAAACCTCTGAGCGCAGCTAGTAACTATATAAAATAACACTTTAAAATAAAAAATACCCAAGTACACTTCATGTTATTATTATTAGCTTTTTTCGCTCACGCACGTAATTATAAAGATACAAAATTATTAAACATGAATATTTTTGATTAATCTATAATAGTACATTATGATACGAGTGTGCTATGTTGGTCATTACACTAGAGGCGGTATTATGCGCGCGAGCCGTAGGCGAGCGCGATAAGAAAGCCGAGAGCGTAATGACTAATAGCACAAGAGTTCCATACGACTGTTTTCGTCACACTTGCGAGGAAAAAACATTTTTTTTTTATAATAATCAACCACACAGCGAAAACGTCAACAAAAATTTGCGGAAAATGGCGCCCAAATCAGTAATGCGCGCGCAGGTTGACATTTACTTCAGCGGCATAAGAACTCTTTGTTGGTATTACAAAAAAACTGTAAGTATTACCCGGCTATATTAAGAGTGCTTCGTACACGTACGTCTAATTGCAGTCACGTACAAACTTGACTTTACCGGGTTATACCTATTATAGTACAAGTGCCGTAATGTAAAGTAAAAAGCACGCGTGTATAATAGCTTGAATTATGAGCCTAAAAGCGATGTAATAAGATCTACTTTACGAGCAAGTGTGATGAAAAGCACATTACGGAATTAACATTAGGACGTATTAAAAACAAGTTTTTTTTTGGTTTTTTTTTTAGCTTGACCTCTAATTTGGATTAATTATTATTATCTTTCAAGCCACCTGCCAAGCGTGAGGATTATGGGAGGTCTTTGTCCAGCAGTGGACGTTTTATGGCAGATGACGATTATTATCTTTCATGAATACCTACTAGTTTAATGTGTCTTGAATAACAAGAAATGTACAATGTACGAGTGAAAAATTTAAAAAACGCGTCTGCCTTGCCAAAAATCATACTATAAAAAGTTATTTTTTCTCATTTGAAAATGGCGCCATACAGCCACCATATTTTTTAATTCAATGTGTAACTAGTGATGAGGTAAAGATTGTAACGAAACCCCATATTTACATCCTAATATGTTCAGACATTTTGAAGTTATGGTGGAATTAAGAAACTCATACAATATTTAATGCAGCCGCTTATCCAAGTGTTTAATTTAATTTATGTCTAATTTTAATTAACTTTATATAGTTGTCTAGTATAATATTGTATGTTGTTAGTTAGATGAATGTTAGGACTACATCTAGAAGGGTGAATGTGCTCCTCGGTCTACTGGCACAGAGTGCGGGCCAGAGAGCGGGACCTGCGTCTCACGGCAACGGAGGAGAGGCTGTGGCACAGAAATGTGCGGAACACAGCCCTGTTGGAGTGGAGGGAGGGACTCCTATCGGAGCCCAGAGAGAGGGGGGCCGGAGCCCAACGACTCCTTGAGGCAATCCGGCCCGTACTCGTTGAATGGGTGCAGCGCAGCCACGGGACTCTAACCTTCCGGTTGACGCAGGTCCTCACGGGACATGGCTGTTTCGGGAGGTACCTGTGTCGTGTGGCCGGAAGGGAGGAGACGCCGGGGTGTCACCAGTGCGGGTCTGCAGAGGATACTTCCCTGCATGCACTGGAGACATGTCCGGCGGCGGCGGGACCGCGACAAGCCCTAGTCGCGGTCGTGGGGCCGGACCTCTCCTTGTCAACAATCTTGGCAAAGATTGTTGACGACGAGAGGCCATGGGAGGCGATGGTTTCCTTCTGCGAGACGGTCGTGTCGCAGAGGGAAGCCGAGGAGCGGGAGAGGGAGAACAACCCTCTGGCTCACACGCTCCGGAGAGCGCGGAGACGGAGGCAAGCTGGTCGTGCCCGCACTCCGTCACCGCTCCGAGGGTCTGGGGGGTCGGATGCGGGGGCGTCCGACTCCCCCAACTAGGGAGAGACCCTCCAGAGATGGTGATGCACCATGGTGTTCCAGGTGCATCACTTGAGCCGAACGGGGGGGAGTATCTCCTCCCGAGGCGGGTCCGCCTGTCCCGCGGCCTTGCACCTGTGCCATCGCAGGAGGAACACCGTGGGGTTTTAGTCGGTAGTGGCGCCACACTGGCGCTGAGCCCGACATCACCCATCTGCCCCCCCGGCGGATGGGTATGGGTAAAGGCATTTACACAGGTACAAAAAAAAAAAAGTGAATGTGCTCGTTAGTTTTTTTTTTCTTTCTAAATTAGTGGCCATGTCAAAATGTTCAACCTGTTATAAGGTCTAATAGAAAAATTCAAAAAAAACCCGAAAGACACTATATACTAGGCTATAGGTACCTAAATGTTTAGAAGAAAAAAAACTGTTTCTTGGCAGGGCTGTCGTGTTTTTTAATTTATTTTTAATTATTTCTTGTAGCATAATAACCGCCCTTGACATTGGGACATTCAACACCACGCTAGAGTTGCGGGTTGGTCTATTATAAGTATACAACATCATTGGGGTTGGTAGATTCGCATACGCAATTTATAGGTTTAGTTTTTCTCCGGACGTATGCAGGTTTCCTCATAATGTTTTTTATTCATCGAAAAGCCAGCGATATGAAAATTGGTACATAAACTCAAAAGAGGTCCTGGTACAGGCCTAGGACTAAACATGATTTCAAGGTTTTGAATCGAGCAGTCTTCTGCAGTGTGGCGGTCTAAGGGGGAGGCCTTCGTTCAGCAGTGGACGTCTCCGGGCTGATGATGATGATGATGATGAGTCTTCTGTACATTTTTCAAAAAATATGTTTAATGAGGCCATATACGTATACGTGCCATCAAATAATATTGACTTCGTCGTCAGCCATAAGACGTCCACTGCTGGACGAAGGCCTCCCCTTAATGAGGGGTGTTGCCATAATCCCCACGCTTGGCAGGCGGCTTGGGGATCGCAGAATGCTCACCACCGTTAACCAAGAGGACGCTGCTGCCCGTCCTCCGGTGGGCCTGGTTGCAGTTTAAGGACATACCCAGGTCCACAAATATTGACTTATTTAGTGATTATTGGGAAAATAATGTTTTTTTATATTACATACAATCAAGTGACGAGACAAGCAAGACGTTCGCCTGGTGGTAAGCGTCACGTCTGCCTCTAACAGTATCAGTGCCAGAATTGTGAACTTGCGAACACAATCCTGCACCGCTCTGTACTGCGCTCGTCACCCTGTGATATTAGATATGAAATCTCTTCATACCCAGTAATTTATCTGGTAACATTGCCCTTCAAACCGGAACACAGTAATGCACACTACTGCTTGGTGGTTGAATAACTGGCAAAGGTGTGGTACTTCCCCAGGCGGACTCTGCAGTAGAGTCCTACCACTACAAAAAAAAACAAATAACACAAAATACAAAAACTAAATGCTAAAACCAAAATTCTTCATTCGCTTACCGCCCGCCGCCCCGTAGCGTAAGCTCACTCGCGTTCGTTCGTAATACTGTGGTAATACTTCATAGTGAACTATGTTAGTTTGAACCAAAGAGAATACAATACTACTAGCGGTCCCTGGCGAATTCGTCCGCGTACGGAAAAAATCGCCCCGCTCCCAAATACTTGTACCTTCCATACCGCTGGGCCGCTGGGTTAATAACTAATTCCTCCCCATATTTACCACTTTAAATCATCCAGAGCAAAATTTTTCATAACTTTAAAACAAAGAACTTTCCATACGAAGTTTCACCCGCCCTATTAGCCATAGTATTAAATACTAGTATTGAACTAAAATGCAAACCGTTTCAATCGGTTATGTCGCCAACCCTGGGGCCGTACCGCGAACTGCTTATAGCAGGACCGAATAGGTTCAGCTGCCGACACTGCGCGACCGCGAACCTTATTGCGAGGCGATAAAATTCACAGTCGCGCAGCGTCGGCAGCTGAGCGTATTCGGTCCCGCTATAAGCAGTTCACGGTACGGCTCCTGGTCTAGAAACTGGATTATCACGGCTTCAAATTCCAACATGTATCTTTTAACTGTCATAATTATTTTACTTAGGTATACCGTTTTCCGGCGAGCTGGCTGGCTCATAACTCATTACCGCGAATAGCTTGCGATGGCCGGAGGATATAATCCCTCTGAGATAATTGTCTCCCAGTAGATGCCCAGAGGCGCCGTTATTAAAGGTTAATTAATCGGATGTACTAGCAATTCAATATTCGTGATACGTATTAATATTAACATTGAAATACCGGAAGTAAAACGTCATCGGAGGAAATGAGGATTTGAAATTAATTGGTAGGTATCGATTATGTACCTATGATTATTATTTTCTAATCTATGTACCTACTATTTAATTTAGAATCTCAATAAATAAGGAAAATGTGGTCAATTTTAACTGCTTTAGTTGACAGTTCTAAAGTAATTAAAATATTGCTGTCACTTTTTACTAGGCATGTTAGCTAAGGACAGCAATAGTTTAGTTAGTTTAGTTCTGTCAACTAAAACCTTCAAAATTGATCACAATGGTGTTGATTCTGTTGCACCGCGTACAAAACTAAACTAATCTGACAGGACTAAAATTATACGCGTCTCTTTTCATTTCATTATGTTAGAAAAGGATGTGAACAGTTTTCGTCCTGTCAAATTAAGTTTAGTTTAGTGAGCGGTGTAACAGAATCGACACGATTATCTTTAGCGGCCTGTTTTATGTTTTTAGCAGCTTTGTGTTTTTTTATGGTAGCAATTTATTGTTTTCCTCTTTGACGCATTCACGATATTGGAATGTAAAAGACGCAGACGGTTGGTTCCTTCAGATGAGTAAGTTAGTGGTACTTATAACAAAATTGACGCATTTGCATGAGTTTCGCCAAAGAGACATGTTTTTTTTATGATCATCGCGCAATTTTTGTTTTAATGGTTGACTGAATAGGCTTGACTGTAGCATTTTTATACTGTAGAGTGACAAGACAAACGCGACTTTGCCTAGCGGTAAAGAACGCCTGCTTGGGCAGGCGTGAAGATGGCTTTACCGCACCAAGAAATAGTAGCCAGTCGAGAAGCTATCTACTAGAAAATACCCTACCATCATTTAATTTTCTCTTACTATGTTTTCATTATGAAAACTGACGTCTTTTTGACACATTTTAAATCGGATTCTCCGACTATAAGTTCGATCACATCCGGTGACCATTTTCAAAGAGTGAAAACAGAGCCCGCGAAATAAAGTCCACGATAACAGCTGCCCCAGTTTTTCACTGTGTTTGGTAATAAATGTTTCGTTCACAGTCTCTACCTATATCCTACTTAGTTTAGTTGTGTCTGGACCACTATCACTAACTAAAGTTAACGGTTGCTAATCTATTTCAAATCTCACGGATACGTGATTTGCTTTAATATTGATTACTTTTCCACTCAAACACTATTTGATGATGGGATCTGAAACGTGTTCCACAGAGTAAACTGAGGACAGAAAGACAACCACAGACACATCTAGTTTATTTTCTATTATTTTTTTGTAACAAGTTATACAAAAAACTAGAACTACCACTGATTGGTAAGCGGTAGGTACGTATTAGGTATTAAGTGATTTGTGATGTTTCCGCCACTAATATGCACGTATACAAAAAAACTGTGCCATTGGTCCAGAAAACACTACAATGAAATAAACTCGGGTAAATCAAGAATATGCTGGGAGGATAAGAATCTTTAAAAAAAACCACCGACTCCAACTTCGAATACCAGGATGTAATCATCATATTTTCTAGTAATTTTGATTTAAAAACCAAACTACTGAACCGATTTCGATAAAATTTATATGGGACCACCTCTGAAGTATTACCTATCAAACAAAAAAACTGAGGTTGTTTGGACATATTTTGGTTTTATTGATACAGGATTCACACCATCTGCTAGAAGACGTCCACTACTGTACGAAGGCTTTCACCTAAATGAGTTGCCATAATCCCTACGATACGATTACGATTTTGCTACGATTGGCAGGCGGCTTGGGCTCACCACCGTTAACGAAAAGGATGTGTCGCGCTGCTGCTGGTGGTTATGGATGCAATTTTAGGACATACATGATTACTTACGTTTAATTCAGTCAGATATTTCGACTAGATAGTTTCAGTCACATCCGGTGATCTTTTTCAAGGTGTGTAAACAAAGCTAAATACGTGTACGATCGCTTTCTGCATCGCACCGATTATCTGACAATGCTATCCGACTATATTAAACATGAGTAATGCCACATATAACGCCACAATGTCAATCCGGTTGCAGGACGAGAGCACGAAACCAATCCAATTGCAGAAAGTGAGACAGGGAGACGTTATTTCTCCGAAACTGTCCACGAACGCATTGGAGGACATTTTCAAGCTCTTGGACTGGAACGGATTCGGCATCAACATTAATGGCGATACACTAGGAACTTTCGCTTTGCCAATGATATAGTCATCATGGCAGAGTCGCTGAAGGACCTCAATACTATGCTAAGCAACCCCAGTAACGTTTCCCAACAGGTGGGTCTTAAAATGAACACGGACAAGACAAAGATCATGTCTAATGTCCACGTTGTGCCCGTACCGGTTATCGTTGGGAACGATACTCTCGAAGTTGTTGATCACTACAACTACCTTGGACAGATTGTTCAGTTATGCAGGTCCAACTTCGACAAAAAGGTCGCCCGGAGTATCCAACTCGGATGGGCAGCGTTCTGGAAATTGCGTAATATCTTTTCGTCCGAAATCCCGCAGTGTCTGAAGACAAGGGTCTACGACCAGTGTGTGTTGCCAGTGATGACATATGGAACTGAAACGTGGTCTTTAACTGTTGGACTTTTGGAAAAACTCAGAGTCAAGCAACGGGCAATAGAGGGAGCTATGCTCGGAGTTACTTTGCGTGATAGAATCCGGAACGAAGATATTGGCCAAAGCACCAAAGTTACCGACATAGCTCGCAAGGTTTGCAAATTGAAGTGGCAATGGGCAGGCCACATCGCTCGAAGAACTGACAACCGATGGGGAAGACAGGTTCATGAGTGGCGACCGCGAACCGGAGGACGCAGCATAGGAAGGCCTCCCACTAAATGGACCGACGACATTGTAAAAGTCGCGGACAACCGGTGGATGCAAATAGCAGGCGTCGTACAGTGTCGCAGTCTAAAGGGAAGGCCTTCGTTTAGCAGTGGACGTCTCCGGGCTGATGATGAATGCCGTATAAATAACCAAAACAAATATAGGTACCTAGTAGGTATTGCTATATTTCATAATTAAATAATTTTATTGACGTTGCCCTTCTGGTCTTTTGTATTCTGTGTCAGTTGTTTGTGATTGATTGCTGTGTGCAGGCACCTGTGTTTGAGGTTACGAGAGTGCTTCGAAGTTCGACTCTGAGTGTAAATACGAGTAAGAGGTCTAGAGCTTGCTCTTAATCTCCCTATTGTTTGTTTTAGTGGTAACTGTGATCAAACTATAGTAGAGTTTAGTTTGCACATAACTGAATGGATTGATTTGCTCTAAACTTTAACTAAAAAAACATAATTTTAGCACATACCTGGGGCCGTACCATGAACGCTTATTGCGGGACCGAATAGGCTCAGCTGCTGACGCTGTGCGACTGTACATTTTACCGCCCAGCAATACGGTTCGCGGACGCGCTGCGTCGGTAGAACCTTGTATACCAAATTTCTTCAAAATTTGTTGAAAAATACAACCTGTACGCCACCAACTTCCATAGCTGTACTATCATTCATACATACAACTGAATAGATGAAAACAAATTTTGACTTCGTTCGCTTCGCTCGCTCGGCCAATTAGAAACATCCTTAGCATATATTTTTTACTTCTTTTTTTAAGCTGGCCCTGTTTATTGTTATTGTTTTTTGTTTTGGTTTAAATTTAGTAATTGAAATTTTAGCACCTTGCCGTTGACAGATTCATCTGATACGAGTATTTGGTAGGTATGTCTTTTGTTTTGATGACGGAGTTTTGGCAAGAACGCGGAAAATCATATCGCTGTTCTATTATTTTCTTAAACTTATGTTTTTTCGCGAATTAATGATTATTAATGGTGGTGTTTTATTCATTGAGTGTTGAATTACATGCACGAGTGTGGGCAAGTGATTTAATGTGGTAAAACGCGTATTTTCTTGTTCTTTTCAAAACTCCGTAAAAGCTCACAGTAAAGTCGCCATAACAACATCTAGAGCATTGAGTATAAGTCTCAACTATGACTAATTTCATGTGACTAACTGTGATTTAATGACATGTAATTATGAATTTTGTTGATATGATATGATAAATTTGATGATACTATGTAGTTTGAAAATTCATAAGCTTGACACTGGCAGAATGCCCAAGTAGCAATAGAGAATAGTGATTAAATCTAATATTTCTTTACTTTATCTAAAGTTGGAAGTTACTAAATCAAAAAGGGCTCCGTGAAGTAGTTTTTTTCTTTAAGGCTAAATGGTTTTAGAATAACTCTACTTTAGCAAGTTGAGAATATCCAAAACCAAGTTAAGTATTCTAAAAACCATTTTGTCTCAAGTATGCCTACAGTTAAATCTAAAAATCTTATTTTACTATACTCAGATCATTGGGAACCACACTTAAAACTAAATTTAATAATTTAATAATCAGTTTAGTCATGCTAAGTAAAAATTGATTTTGCAGATAAACTTAAGATAATTGTAACACTAAGTTCTAGTGTTACAATTATGTGGTGGTGACCATTCTGCGATCCCCAAGCCGCCTGCCAAGCGTGGGTGAGGGTGTGTGTGTGTGTGTGGGTGTTTGTGTGTGTGTGTGTGTGGGTGTGGGTGTGGTTGTGGGCGGGTGGGTGATTCGTGTTCATGTATTCAAATTCATATGTTATACATGTAAAACATAAATAAAGATGTCTAGCGTAGATTGTTTACAATATTTTGTAGCTTATTCAAGTATATCCTAGCAGTGTTTCTGTTTCGTCATAGTTTTTATGAATGATCCAGCTAGTTATAAGTTTTTTTGCAATCATGATAATTCTTTGGATAAATATCTAAACTCTTATTTATAACATTATATAAACGCGTTGACTTATTAACAAATTGATTACCAGCATATGAAGTCTTAGTTGCTTTGACCATAACTGCCTTATCTTTTCTTCTTTTATTAAGAATGTCTGTGTCGAATGGTAGATTCTAGTGAACCTTTAGGACTGAATGTATGATATAAAATTTTCTCACGGCTAGTAACTCACATAATGAATATAATTTAGTAGTAGGAAATCTATAGGGTTTGAAATACATAACCTTCAATAAAATTCGTTGCGCTCTTTCTACCTCTATAAATTTGGTTTTAGCGGCACCGCCCTAAATTGGCAAACAGTAACTTATAATAGATTGAGCTAAGGCGATGTATATTTTGTTTAGTAGAATTTGGGGTGCCACATGTCGTAACGTTTTAAAAATCTATATTAATTTTCTTATTCTGGAGCTAATGACGTCTATTTGAGGAAACCAAGATAATCTTTGGTAAATCTGAACGCCCAGATACTTAGTTGTGATTACTTTATTTAAGATAGTGCAGTTGCAGTCATTATTGTGTAAGGTGTCCGAATTATGGAGCTTAATTTTAAACTCAGTTTTGGGTTGGGTTCTGTTATATATAGTGTAACACTGTAGGGATATGCTTCCCTACGGGTACCTATTGACTTACTATTTTATAGGTAATTCCTGTGTTTAGCTTCCTAATAGCTGAACATGCTTGAATAACACACTTTTATGTATTACTTTTCTTTATTTGGATAATGTTTCTCACATCTCGTTTTTGAGGCATGATGTTCGTCTTAGATTAGGCCCTTGTAGAAAGTTAGGTGCCTTCTTTTACCTTGTATGTTTAGGGCAAGTTGTTATAATTTTCCTTCTTTCGTGTTCACACGATTTCTCCTGCTAGGAACCAATGTTTTCCTGGTTTGTCGGCATACGGGCGTTCTTTGGGTCCGCATGCTGAATCTTTCATGCTCTTCTGGTGCCGGGATCGACGTTTTCGGATTAATTTTGGAAATAATAAATTTTCCTGGTACCTCTTCGATCTGCATGAAACTTACATCGATTGGAGAGCGAATTTTTGTGGTTCATCTGGTGTAGTTAGATTGTGAAATAACTTATTGGTTTTACTTGAATATTGGTTTAAAATTTGGTAAACAAAGCGCTGTCAATCTTGACAGTTGTCAAATTTGACCGTCTGTAGTCTCCATGTAGTTTCGTGAAAAGAGGTTTGCCTGGAAATCTCGACTACATGGAGTATTTTTGGGTAAGGTCTTTTATATTATTAATAGGACCTCTCCGCTCTGTGAACAAAATTTCAGGCTGCAGAGAATTTTAGAAATGGCTCTAGAATACTTTCAAAATCCGTATATAAGGGAGACTTCCATCCCTGGTGCGGGATTCTGTTTTTGGATTCTGATTCTACAACTACTACTGAGATCAATGATACTTATGCCCTAAGGGTTATTGTGATTAAATTTAACCCAGTCTTAATTTTGGACGAGTTGGTCCGATTTGATCTCTTACTGGGCAAACCTTAGGCCCTTCATTGTTCTTTTTTCTTTTCTCATCACAAATTATTTCAGATTCCCTAGACGGTTGCCAGCTCCAGTTCTTGGGGAACTCTGCCCCAAGACCCGTATTCCTGCTTCGGGGAGCTGAAACTCCGAGCAACCCTGGTGTCCTATGTCGTGACTCTGCCTCAAGACCCGTATTCCTGCTTCGGGGAGCTGAAACTCCGAGCAACCCTGGTGTCCTATGTCATGCCTACTTCTGGTTGCGAGAACTACAAGCAAATCTGGTGTCCCATGGTTGTGTCTGCATCTGGTACAGAAGCTCTCCAGTGAACGTATAGGTATGTTGTTACGAGCCTAGCTTCATTAGTGGGGGAAGATCACAGATCTTGGGATTTACATCTTCAAAAAATACAATCCGTCATGAATAACTCTATAAATGTGGTTACGGGATTCACTCCGTCTTTTCTGGTTTATGGTCGTGAGATCATTACATGTGGATCGTTGTACACACAGGTGGATAACATTGATAAAATATGTTTTCTACCAAGGGATATTTACGCGGGTAATTTAGGACTTATGTCATCAATTTACGACAAGGTTCAAGTTGCTATTTATATTGCTCACATGAAGAATGCTTCTCGTTATAACTTATACTATCTTTTGCCAAAAACTGCACTTCATTACAGTTTTTGGCGCCCAACAAAAATCCACAAATTTTACTCTCTTTCTTGTCTCTCAATAAAAAAAAAAAAAAAAAAAAAAAAACAATACTTACACAATGAAGGGTTTTCTTTATCCAATCAGAATTATGATTATTTTTATTCTTTACTATGTCTACATGTTTGTTATTATCTTCTATTAAAGTATTATATTATTATATAATACTTATGAATATATACTATGTCTACATACTTTACTATGTCTACATGTTTGTTACTATCTTCTATTAATATTTGTTTTTATATTCTTTCTTATTAATGTTAATTTAATTATACCTTAAGACTTAGATTTAGTGGTAGATATTAATTGTATTATTATTGTTAATATTAGGATAGGTGTTAGGTTTTATTATTCCTGCTTATCTGCTTGTCTTCTTGTCTTGAATACTTACTTACTTGTAATCTTATCTTATCTTACAAATTGTCATGGATATCGACTATTGGATTATGCAAAATGGTTTTAGCATGATTGGGGGTTAAAGTTTTAACTTTATAGCCTTCCTGTTGGGGTACCGTAAGAGTGTGGAAGTATGAAAGATATAGTAAATATATATTAATATTTTTAAATTATAGGAATGATAGGTTTTTCATGGAAGAATGCCTGCATTGTGCTATTAACATGTCATATCGATTGTTCGTTTCCAAAACTTGTTTGCATGAACTAAAAACATGCTTTTGACTATTCTAACTAGTGATTCAATTGGTTCTTTGATTATCTTAGTAACTTAATTTAGGATTTTCTCTTCGGTTTTCTCGCTTTATCGTTGCGTGCCTAACTTCTCAAAAACGGTTTTTAAAAAAAAAAAAAAATTAAAATACTTAGATATTTTAATATTTTTTTTACCGGGGTTTTTGGGGAAATGTAGGGATATGCTTCCCTACGGGTACCTATTGACTTACAATTTTATAGGTAATTCCTGTGTTTAGCTTCCTAATAGCTGAACATGCTTGAATAACACACTTTTATGTATTACTTTTCTTTATTTGGATAATGTTTCTCACATCTCGTTTTTGAGGCATGATGTTCGTCTTAGATTAGGCCCTTGTAGAAAGTTAGGTGCCTTCTTTTACCTTGTATGTTTAGGGCAAGTTGTTATAATTTTCCTTCTTTCGTGTTCACACGATTTCTCCTGCTAGGAACCAATGTTTTCCTGGTTTGTCGGCATACGGGCGTTCTTTGGGTCCGCATGCTGAATCTTTCATGCTCTTCTGGTGCCGGGATCGACGTTTTCGGATTAATTTTGGAAATAATAAATTTTCCTGGTACCTCTTCGATCTGCATGAAACTTACATCGATTGGAGAGCGAATTTTTGTGGTTCATCTGGTGTAGTTAGATTGTGAAATAACTTATTGGTTTTACTTGAATATTGGTTTAAAATTTGGTAAACAAAGCGCTGTCAATCTTGACAGTTGTCAAATTTGACCGTCTGTAGTCTCCATGTAGTTTCGTGAAAAGAGGTTTGCCTGGAAATCTCGACTACATGGAGTATTTTTGGGTAAGGTCTTTTATATTATTAATAGGACCTCTCCGCTCTGTGAACAAAATTTCAGGCTGCAGAGAATTTTAGAAATGGCTCTAGAATACTTTCAAAATCCGTATATAAGGGAGACTTCCATCCCTGGTGCGGGATTCTGTTTTTGGATTCTGATTCTACAACTACTACTGAGATCAATGATACTTATGCCCTAAGGGTTATTGTGATTAAATTTAACCCAGTCTTAATTTTGGACGAGTTGGTCCGATTTGATCTCTTACTGGGCAAACCTTAGGCCCTTCATTGTTCTTTTTTCTTTTCTCATCACAAATTATTTCAGATTCCCTAGACGGTTGCCAGCTCCAGTTCTTGGGGAACTCTGCCCCAAGACCCGTATTCCTGCTTCGGGGAGCTGAAACTCCGAGCAACCCTGGTGTCCTATGTCGTGACTCTGCCTCAAGACCCGTATTCCTGCTTCGGGGAGCTGAAACTCCGAGCAACCCTGGTGTCCTATGTCATGCCTACTTCTGGTTGCGAGAACTACAAGCAAATCTGGTGTCCCATGGTTGTGTCTGCATCTGGTACAGAAGCTCTCCAGTGAACGTGTCGGCTTCTGGAAGCTTCAAGCAATCTCCACTGCGGAAGTCTTCATGGTGGCTAGATTTCTCTAATAAAATATTCTTCTTTTGACTTTCGATATTAGGAATCCGTAAGGTTACCACTTCCATATAGGAAATTATCAGTATAGGCAAATTCTTTAAAACACTAGGTAGGACATCTATTTTACAACAAGAGAGAGATTAAAATTCTTATAACCTATACTTTCTTTTATTTTAAAACTGCACTTCATTACAACACATGTTGGTCTTAAGAGCATTTAGGGTAAGAAGATTGTGTCTATCAAACTAAAGTATCAATTAATACAAAAAAAAAAAAAAATTTTTCTTGTCAACTTCGGTTGACAAATTTTTTCTCCGGTTTCTTTTTCAGCATTTCGCAAGTTTTCAGGCTGTTTCTGCTCACCAGCCGCCTGTTCTACCTCTGACTCCGCCGAGGTATTGTTTGTAGGGCTGGGGACAGCCCCTAAGTTACTTTATTTCATATTTTCTAAAACACTCTTGTTTTCTGTTTCCATGTCAACGGCGCGCCGTCTGGCGAGTCGGCGCAGTTCAAGCCGTGTCACCGCCTGACGTCTGGCAGACGTCACCGTCCGTCGCGTCACTAGGGAATCTAAGTTTTAAGAGATAAGATTTTTATTGTAACATGGCATCTTCGACCCCTTCTGGGCGAAATGCAGTATCAAAAATCAACGTGGTGTCGCAACATGACATGATACAGTGTACAGAGTGCCCCCAGGCCAAGTTTTTTAAAGGCCAAAAAGGCCTCAAAATTCACAAGACCAGATGTCACAAAATTCATGAAATTCCACTTTCGGCTCCAATTTCAGGCTCAAACGTAGCCAGTAGCAGTTCAATGAGCACTGCTACTCCTGCCAAACCATTTTGGGAGGTTTTAAGCTCATTAAAAAATTCTATTCCGATTTTAAAACGCATCCCGCGTGGTGCTCGAATTTCGGTTGCCCAAAGTTTATCTTTTGCTATTCGGAATGCCGTTACCCAAAATTCAAAGCAGGCCTGGGAACATCTCCTCTCTTTTCCATACAATGTGCTTTACGTTCATTCGGACCCGTCTAACAAAAAATCCCTTACCACTAGAGTAAAGGAAAACTGTGTAAAGTACAAAGTATCGGAAGAGAACCTTTTAGGTCTTGCTAATATTATTCCGCCTAAAAGGCGTAATAATCAAAATTCAAAAAAATCAGACGATTCGGTTACTTTTAAATTAGTAGAGAACAAAATGAGTGATGGTGATATCAAAGGCGCCGCACGTGTCTTGTTCTCGAGCGACACCATTGCCCCCCACACATTAGAAACGGTTCAGTCACTTCGTGACAAACATCCACCTGCGGCGGCAAACCTCCACCTCCCTGAGCCACCACAACCTGATGACGTTGCCATTGATGTCCAGACTCAGGAGATTGCAACGGCTGTGGCGTCTTTTCAGAGTGGCTCAGCTGGCGGCCTTGATGGCCTAACACCTCAACATCTAAAAGATCTTCTATCTTTTAGCTCTGGTGAGGTGGGCGAGACCCTCTTAAAAGACCTTACAGCTTTGGTAAGTCTTATGTTGTCGGGACGAGTCAATAGTGACGTTATCGAAATTTTGTACGGCGCAAATTTATGCGCACTTATCAAAAAAGATGGTGGCATCAGGCCTATTGCGGTCGGCACCACATACCGTCGCCTCGCGGCCAAGGCAGGCTGTAGGCAAAAGGTTGCTCTTTTGAGTAACCTTTTCCAACCAATACAGCTTGGTTTTGGTTCGCGAGGTGGGTGTGAGGCTGCTGTTCATTCTCTCCGGACTTTTTTGGATCAAAATTGTGGAGAGGTGCTACTAAAGGTGGATGTCAAAAATGCTTTTAATTCGGTCGATAGAGGCGCCCTGTTGACACAAATCAAAGACAAAATTCCAGACGTTTTCAACTTTCTTTGGCAATGCTACGGCAATCCCACAAAATTAACATACCAAAACAATGTTTTGTTATCTTCAGTAGGCTGCCAACAGGGTGATCCATTCGGTCCCGCCATTTTCAGCCTGGCCATTCATCCAATTATTCAACGTCTCCAATCCAAACTTAATGTTTGGTATTTGGATGACGGAACCTTAGGAGGTGATGTGAGCACTGTCCTAAATGATTTGCAAATTCTCATAGACGAATTTCGTCTTATTGGCTTAGAACTAAACTTTTCAAAATGCGAACTCTATGATTGCGATTCATGTCCGAACAAAGATTTGGTTATTGCAAAATTTAATGATTTGGCTCCAAACATCAAATCTGTGGATAGATGTTCTCTTCGCCTACTGGGTTCACCGATTTTAGATGAGTCTTTTTCACCTTTCGTAGAAGAAAAAATTCAAAATTTTATGAGTGCCTCCAGGAGGTTACTCAATATTAACGCCCACATGGCGTTTACCATTATCAAATATTGTCTGTTTGTGCCAAAATTTATATACACTTTACGATGTAGTCCACTGTGGAAACACGGTGAGCTCCTTTCGAGCTTAGACAATGTCGTAAAGGAAACACTAATATCGGTTTTGAATGTTGACATGAATGACAGGACATGGTCACAAGCCTCACTACCAGTAAGGTTAGGGGGCTTAGGGATCCGCAAAATTTCAAGTGTAGCTCTACCAGCTTTCTTGTCCTCAGTTCATAGTACACATAAATTAATTGAAAAAATCCTTCTTCCCTCTTTAGGCCATTCCGGTGTAGTAGTAGCTCATTTGAATGAGGCCAAGAATGTTTGGAGGGAGGCTTGCCCAAATACTGATTTTCCGAGGACTTTGTCTTCGCAGAGACTATGGGATGGGCCGATCTGTGAACTAGCACGGAAATCTCTTCTAGATACGTGTACTAGCGTCGCAGATCGCGCTCGTATCCTTGCTGTCTCTGTATGGGAATCAGGTCTTTGGTTGCAGGCTATTCCCTCCTTTAACACTGGTAGCCTTTTGGACCCAACCGCATTTCGTCTAGCTGTCAGCTTGCGCTTGGGTGCAAGGTGCTGTGAGGCCCATCGCTGCCAGTGTGGTACTACTGTCGATCAGCTCGGTCACCATGGTCTCTCTTGCTCAAGAAGCGCTGGTCGGATCGGCCGCCACGCTAGCCTGAATGATGTCATACGCCGGGCTTTATCCACCGCCAATGTTGCAGCTGTGCTCGAACCGAGCGGCCTTGCGCGTGACGATGGCAAAAGACCTGACGGTATGACACTTGTGCCTTGGAAGATGGGACGGCCCCTTGTATGGGACGCAACTTGTGTTGATACTTTGGCACCGTCACATCTTCCTGAGACACAGAGTAGGGCTGGTGCGGCGGCAAATTCGGCGGAGCGGCACAAGCGGCGCAAATATGCTAACCTCGGCAGAGGTTACATATTTGAGCCGTTTGGTGTTGAGACATTGGGTCCGTGGGGACCGGGAGCTCATCATCTTTTCAAAAACATATCCGAGCGCCTGGTCAACGCGACGCGTGATCAAAATGCTGGCGTTTATTTGGCTCAACGCATAAGCATTGCCATCCAGCGTGGCAATGCCGCCAGCATGCTGGGTACGCTGCCGACTGGTAGTGGGTTTGAGCATTTGGATTGTCTCTAGACTTTCATCGGTCTGGATACAATCCTTTTGTTTTTTGTTGTGTAGTAGGCTAAGTAGTCATTGTAGTTTGTTGTAGTTAATAAAGGCTTATGCCTATTAAAAAAAAATTAATACTAAAATGTGTTAAGTAGTACTTCACTAAAACTGTTTATAGTATAAATTATGTATATTATCCTTTAACTAGCACTATTTCAAATGTAACTGGTCTTTGTTTAAAAACCGAAAAAAGTTTCTTTGTCTTTGTTTGTCTAAACTAGCCTAAAAAAACAGTATTTTCTAAAGTAATACTTCATTAAGTAAAACAAGATTTATCGCCATTTTGTGAATTAATAATAATCCATTTTCCGACTCCACTTGATCAAAATACAGAGTAGGTTGAAGAAATATTTTTGATATAGCTATTTTAAATACATTAAATACACACATACTTATAGAAAATGTAGTATTTCGCACTATATGCCACCAATTTTTTTATTTGCAATACAATTATCGAATATTAAACTGTTTATTTTCATGTGTTTTAAAGGCCCGTCTGTTTTAATAACACTTTCTATCAATTTGACACGAGAAACAATCATGCGTTTCAGATTTCCAACACATACACATAAAGACATAATACAGCCTTTTCTAGATATTAGGATTAGTTGTTTAATCGCCATTTTCATAAACCTTCATACACTTTGTTTTAGTATTAAGTTCACCATATTATTTTCCAATAAACAATCACATTAAGTGATGCGATTAAAAAAAAAACACAAATAATGTTTTAACGTTTTTCTTTTTTGTGATTGTTCACAAAATTTCAAGTGTAGCTCTACCAGCTTTCTTGTCCTCAGTTCATAGTACACATAAATTAATTGAAAAAATCCTTCTTCCCTCTTTAGGCAATTCCGATGTAGTACTAGCTCATTTGAATGAGGCCAAGAATGTTTGGAGGGAGGCTTGCCCATATACTGATTTTCCGAGGACTTTGTCTTCGCAGAGACTATGGGATCGGCTAATCTGTGAACTAGCACGGAAATCTCTTCTAGATACGTGTACTAGCGTCGCAGATCGCGCTCGTATTCTTGCTGTCTCTGTATGGGAATCAGGTCTTTGGTTGCAGGCTATTTCCTCCTTTAACACTGGTAGCCTTTTAGACCCAACCGCATTTCGTCTAGCTGTCAGTTTGCGCTTGGGTGCAAGGTGCTGTGAGGCCCATTCGCTGCCAGTGTGGTACTGCTGTCGATCAGCTCGGTCACCATGGTCTCTCTTGCTCAAGAAGCGCTGGTCGAATCGGCCGCCACGCTAGCCTGAATGATGTCATACGCCGGGCGTTATCCACCGCCAATGTTGCAGCTGTGCTCGAACTTTGCGCGTGACGATGGCAAAATACCTGACGGTATGGCACGTGTGCCTTGGAAGTTGGGACGGCCCCTTGTATGGGACGCAACTTGCGTTGATACTTTGGCACCGTCACATCTTCCTGAGACACAGAGTAGGGCTGGTGCGGCGGCAAATTTGGCGGAGCAGCACAAGTGGCGCAAATATGCCTAACGTCAGCAGAGGTTACATATTTGAGTCATTTGGTGTTGAGACATTGGGTCCGTGGGGACCGGGAGCTGATCATCGTAGTAGGCTAAGTAGTCTTTGTAGTTTGTTGTAGTTAATAAAGGCCTATCACATTAAGTTGAAAAGATTTTAAATTTTACTTCATTTAGTCTTAATAGAATTTGATAGATAAGTGCATGACAAGTGCAAATAAATATTGGTAGTCTTAAGTAGGTATTGTAGATATCTTCAAGTCTGTTTCTTTTTCTAACGTTAACCTACAAGATATCTTGAAAACCGTGTTTTAAGAGATATTAAAACCACACTCTTAAGTAGGTCTTAAGTCTGTCTAAAGAGTAGTCTTAACTTTGTCTTAAAATTGTCCTAAATACTGTGCCCACTTTTACTAAACTGTGTCTTGAAGTAAATCTGCGAGATATCTTGAGGGACGTTATAGTTTTAGCCAAGACAACAGCTAGAATTATTGTTTTTATCTTGAAGATATCTACAATACCTTTTCAAGACATTCGATTGCTAGTTGGGTGCACAAAGTGCGATGATTACTAAGAAAAAAATAATAATTAAAAGTTCTAATGGCAAAACCGTTTAATTAATAATAATTGTTTTATCGAGATGCTTGTTTTTATTTAACCTGTTGTCCCACTGCTGGGCAGCGGTCTCCACCAATGTCATCCTTTTGATCTTGCGCTAGCATCTTCCAATCTTTTCTAAACATCCCAAGTTTGTCGCGTCATCGTGTCGGAGGGCGACCTCGGGGTCGACTATTCAGGAACACCCAATCCGTAGAGATATATGCCCACCATTTAAGTCTGGTATACTTATATAAAAAATTATAAGTCTAATATGTTTGCAATATTTCCTAACTGCACTCTGTCATTGTATATCTTACAAGCGTTGAATACGCGACCGAAAGGGTTAACTCTCAATTCTCAACCCCTTAATAGACAAACTAAACTACGATAAATAATTCATAGCTGGTATATACAGGGTTAGTTCTAATCAGTTGGCATTCTTTTAAGGGCATATTTAGTACATCAAAACAAACAACTTTTACTATGGGGCAAACATTGTAATCGCAAAAATAAACAGCTGTTCCATACATAAAAATCATTGACATTGGGCAAAATGTAGGGAATAGCTGTTTTTATGCGATTTCAATATTGGCCCCATAGTAAAAGTTGTTTATTTTGAAGTACAGAATATGCCCTTAAAAGGATGATATCCGATTAGAACTAACCCTGTATAGTAGCTAGTAGAATATAGCTTTAATAAAATGATACCTTCGGTGCAATTCGACATCAGTTATTTAACAGAGCATAGTCTGTAGCAGACTTTGCACGTCAGAAGCTAATGCAAGTGAAATAACTTGCAAAACGCTTCAGTGATCATGCTAAAGGGATAATGTTAGAGTTATGTTGCATCCCAACTAAACTATTGTGATGTGGCTCTAATTCTAAATAGCTGAATAAATACAGTTGCAATCTGTTTCAAGCTCGATTCACACCGCAGCTAAGCAGTTTAGTATGTTCTTTCTAAGGTGTCCAAAATGTTTGTTTTATTTATACGGGAATACTCACATTTAATTAAATCGGATACTCCGACTATAGTTTCGATCACATCCGGTGACCTTTTTCAAAGAGTGAAAACAGAGCCCGACGCGCGTGCAGCTGCGTCCTGCTTGTAAACAATCTTGGTAAGACTATTTTAATAAAACATTTTGAACCTATTACTTTCCTAAAAAATTATGTTCATTTGTAAAGGCGTTAGTTTTTAATGTTCATTATTAGTTAACAAAAATTGTTAAGTTTTAATAAAATGGCACGGACCCAGGAGTCCGTGGTGCTAAATAGCAAACAATAAACAAATAACTATAATTGCTAATTCAACATTTAAGTAAGCTGGGTTAAAAATGTTAATTATATATAATTGTTGTAAAACATGTGTCTTAAAATTTTATAATTTGACCGACACGTTATAAGAGTTAACTTATATTAACTTTTATTAATTATGTTAACTTTAACTGAAAACATAATTGTTAACCTTTTTTGGCTACCTTAGAAAAAATACGTAGGTACCTACGTATAATAGAATTACGTTGTCTGGGCCCCAATTCAGCTAACCAAAGTCAAACCGCTTCCCATGCGTTCCCGATACTCTTCCTGTCTGAAAGCGGTGGTCTAACGATCTTGGTCCAGCCAAACGTACCTAAAGTTTTATAAACGTGCGATGTCTATATCGATGAGCAGTTTGTCTATGGTTTCGATGAACCTGAGGTACGCTTGGCCGGACCACGGTCGTTAGTCGGTCCCTGTCAGATAGGAAAAGTAGCGGAAACGCATGGGAAGCGGTTCCACTTTGGTAAGCTGAATTGGCCTGCTGGTTATTCTTATAAAGGCTGATTGCAAGTGTCAGATCTTGATTGATATGCAACGCTTTCTGTGAATTATTAGAGATTTACATCCATGCTTAAAAACAACACTTTAAGATAAATGACGTTAGTTACGCACCTATAAATTACATAGCATAACGTCCTATAAATTGCTGGAATACAGGGCACTCAGGGATGAAGCGTAGAAATTGCATCTCAAAAAAAACCCATTATAGTTTGACTAATTTATCTCCAAATATAAGTGAGGGGCCACCATGGTAATTTATGAAGAAAACAGCCCGTTTTTAGTTCTGATATATTGACCAAAAGAAAAAATTAGTTGGGTGGCACTATGCATTTTGTCGAATGTATCAAGTTGTGAAAAGTCATATTATTTGGTATTTCGAAAAAGTTTTTTTAGTGTCATCAAACCTTAACTATTCACAGTGTAGACTAGAGACAGTGTAGCTAGGCTAATATTGGTACGCTTGCGGTGTGAATAGTGCTTTATCAATCTCATTAGTGTTTAGGTATTTAAAGTTTGTATTTAGAATTGGATTTAGTTTGTATTTAGTATTTTCAGGCTATCTGGGCGTAATATTTAGAAACAAGAATTTAAGCAAGCCATGGTGAGCAGACAAATTGTAAAGAGATGGATAAATGAGAATTTTAAAAAACTAGCTTAGCAATTTATGAGCGTAAAATGTCTTGGAAGTTAGATATATTTTGTTGTAAGAGGATAAGATATATATTTTCAATCGACTTCAAAAAAGGAAGTTCTCATTTCGACTAAATGTTTTTTTTGTATGCCACGCGATTACTCCGCCAGTTATGAATTGATTTTTGATGAATTTTATTTTCCGGACGTATGCAGGATCTAACTTTGACTCTAGGGCTGGCCACTACGCCTATCGCCTTGGTGTATAAACTACTATTTCGTATAAAACTACAAAAATGAATAAATTATTGATAAGCATTACAGTTTGCGTTTCTTTTTTTTTGTTTGTAGATTGCCCGGCCCGTATAGCCGCGGTGATATGGTCACCGTATCGTGAAATTCAAACCCCTTTGTTATTTCTAATTTCTATTATTTTACTCAAACTAATGTAATTACTAGTTAATTCAAAGAAATTAATAGGGAGTGTTTGATTGAGTCTATTACAGAGCCTGAAATTGAACTGATATTTCAGGCTATCTTAATGTTGTCTGCATAAAATGTTAAGTAAATTTTGTTAATGTTAATACAATAAGATTAAGACTTTAGGGTATTTTTTGTTTTAAGGTTTTATTCTCACCTTATACAGGGAAATTTATTAAAACCTAAATATCATCAGCCACTGTAAACCATTTTAGTTCACGCTGTAATCTCTCTAAATCATCTTGGGCTTCTTCTTTGAACATTTCTTCTTTTCTTAATTCTGACATCTGCAAATAAAATATTCAAAAAATTATGAATGTTAAAAACAAAAGATCATTGTAAAATAGTACTAAATAAGAGAAATCGTTTTTTTATCAACCAATTTTTCAAAGAAAATTAATTTGCGAATAAAACGTTCTGTTGCTCTATGATAATAATTTAGTTTTGTCATAGTACAATGTTTTGTTTTATTGTTTTTATAATTCTTTACATAAGTTAGTAAATCAATCTTATAAAACACTATACAGTACCGGCTGTTAGTTTGAACACCGTTATCCTTCTAGGAATTCATAGTACTCATCATTATGAAAAACTATTACTATGGGGCCAACCCTGAAATAGCAACAAGCATATTCAGATAGTTCGCAACCGAGCAGCCTTCTTCTTAGGCCGGCTCACTCCCCTTCTCAACGAGCGTAGTAAATTGTCCCTTATAAATAAGGTTACAATCTACAAAACTTGTATTCACCCCGTCATGACATACGCCTCCGTGGCGTTTGCTCACGCCTCTAGCATAGATCTAGAGAAACTCCAAGTCATACATAATAGATTCATCCGCAGAGCAGTCGGAGCTAGCTGGTTCATGCGAAACTCCGACCTGCACTGCGATCTCGAACTCCCCTCCATCCGTCAGTACATTAAGTACGCCTCGCGCCGCTATTTTGATGCGGCCTCTCACCATCCCAATCCACTCATAGTCCAAGCCTCCAACTATACGACAGACACGACAGACTCACCCCCCTTCCGTAGACGCCCCAGACACGTCTTGGGCGATCCAGATGACCCCATCGCCGTCATCACCTCGGCGGCGCTGGGCTCGCCCGATCCGACCATTCCTAGCAACAGGAAGTATTCCGTTTTTGGTATAGGCGTCGGTTACCAGAGGCACACAAACACGCACCGACCTCGCCGGCAAGGTCGAGGACTCCCCAGATCTGTCAGAAGATCGGTTAGATTCTCTCCAAATAGTCAACCAGATCAACCTACTAGGGCCCCAGGGCATACCCCTTCTGGTGTGCCAGGGCAAGTCTGACCCCACCCCCGGCGACGGCCAAGCCGAGGTTCGTACCGTCTGAGGTGCCCTTGAGCTAGTCGCCTTTAACCTAAACCTGGGCCGAGCGCCGTTTGCGCTTGCCTAAAGTCCGGTGACGCTGTAGAGGCCATCTGAGGACAACAGCATCAGTCATTCATAAAAATAAAAAAAAAAAAAAAAAAATTGGAACAAAAAAACCTGCTACTCCATACATTTTGTTCAACTTCAATAAAAACATTGTATGGAACAACTGATTTCTATTCGCTATTTCACGGTTGGCCCTATAGTAAAAGTTGTTCATAATGATGAGTACAATGATATCCTAGAAGGATAACGGTGTTCAAACTAACACCCGGTATTATATTATTAATATTAGTTAAAATTAACACTTATTTTTATTAATACAAATGTTCGTAATCACAGAAATGTTCTTGTATAACAGTTTTACTTCCCTGCGATTGTTGGTCTATTGTAGGTACATTGCTGCAATCATATACTTCCCTGCGACTGTTGGTCTACTGTAGGTATCGTACATTGCTGTAAGCAGTACTTTGCATAGTTTATGCCTATCAATAAACGTATGATTATGTTATCACTTTATTGATGTTATTGGTATTTTGACTAACATTACCTGTAAATATTTCTGAAATAATAGATCAAACTTAAAGTTCAGCTAATTATGAAAACAACGTAAATTCCGACGACTCCATGACAATAATTTTCAAATAAAACTAGCTTGAAATTTAAGATCAGAAAATTGCAATATCAATGGCAATGAGCTGTAAAGAGGGGCAGATTAGATTCTGATTTCACGGAGTCTATTTTCGGATTTTAGTTAAAGTCGTTTCGTGGGAGTCGATAATTTTACGAACCGAATTTTATTGCAAGAGTCGATTTACGGACTTTTGAGAGACGGATTCAATAAAATAAAGTTTCCCTTGATATAACAAAGATTAACTCTAAGCTGGGGCTATGGGGTTAACAACCCAATGCAGGGGACATTGTAAGGTAAAGACAGTGTAAAAATATGATTCACAGCAGAAGTGCTTTTGTATTTTAATAGTCGTTAGAAATCCCATAAAGAATACAACGGAGATTTAAACCACACAATTTCCGTAGGAACCCGATCTAATACTGTCTATTGCTACATCTTATAAACATAGAGCGAAATATCTAATATTATTGGGTAATTTTATAAACTACAAATAAATAAATATATTTATTCAGGCTAAGTTTTCGCGACGCTGGAATCTACAATAAATAATCGACTAAGACATGCTTAAGATATGGCTTTCTTAAACATATTATTTCTTGCTCCCAAAAGTAAGCGGTATCTATTAAACTAGTATAATAGGGAATACGCATGTGTTTTTTTTATTGACTCACAAAACAGCTGACTGGCAACAAAATAAATCATCAAAAGTAAAATTTTAATATGTACACAAATAACGAAGTTATAAACATTTTTGTTTCATGTTAGACACTAGGGCACTATACTAGGTTTATGACGTCTTAGTTTTTTTTTTGGAATGACTGATGCTGTTGGCCTCAGATGGCCTCTACAGCGTCACCGGACTTTCGGCAAGCGCAAATGGCGCTCGGCCTAGTTTAGGTTATCCACCTCAGACGGTACGAATCTCGGCTTGGCCGTCGCCGGGAGTGGGGTCAGACTTGCACCCCAGAAGGGGTATGCCCTGGGGCCCTAGTAGGTTGATCTGGTTGACTATTTGGAGAGAATCTAACCGATCTTCTGTCCTCGACCTCGCCGGCGAGGTCGGTGCGTGTTTGTGTGCCTCTGGTAACCGGTGCCTATACCAAAAACGGAATACTTCCTGTTGCTAGGAGTGGTCGGGTCGGGCGAGCCCAGCGCTGCCGAGGTGATGACGGCGATGGGGTCGTCCGGGTCGCCCAAGACGTGTCTGGGGCGTCTGAGAAAGGGGGGTGGGTCTGTCGTGTCTGTCGTATAGTTCGAGGCTTGGGCTATGAGTGGATTGGGATGGTGAGAGGCCGCATCGAAATAGCGGCGCGAAGCGTACTTAATGTACTGACGGATGGAGGGGAGTCCGAGATCGCAGTGCAGGTCGGAGTTTCGCATGAACCAGCTAGCGCCGACTGCTCTGCGGATGAATCTATTTTGTATGACTTGTAGTTTCTCTAGGTCTTTGCTAGAAGCGTGAGCAAAGGCTACGGAGGCGTACGTCATGACGGGGCGAATACAAGTTTTGTAGATTGTGACCATATTCCTAAGGGACAATTTACTACGCTCGTTGAGTAGGGGAGTGAGCCGACCTAAGAAGAAGGCTGCTCGGTTGCGAACTATCTGAATATGCTTTGAGAACGTGAGTCGACGATCAAGGGTCACACCGAGATACTTGGTCTCGGTAGCCCATGGGATGGGCTGGCCGTGAAGCGTGATATGCTTCGAAGGAGGTCTTTTGGTCGGATGAAAGTACACGGCTGCACTTTTATCGGGGTTAACGGTGATAGCCCACTTCTTGAACCAGTCTCCGAGGAGGTTGAGTGCTCGTTGAAGGTTGGCTAGCTGAATGACCTTGTTCCACCCTCTAGTGTAGAGGGCGGTGTCGTCAGCGAAGAGAGCAAGCTACACTTTGGGAGTGCGGGGGATGTCGCAGGTGAATAGCGAGAAGAGGATCGGGGCCACTGCGGAGCCCTGAGGGACTAGTGTCGTCTTAGTTTACGATTCCAGACAAATTTTATACTATGCACGTGTTTTGCTAGAAAGGGACAGATGATTCCCTCCCAAATACTTAGAGCACTTATTTTGCAGAACTTTACCAGCCGATTTCAATTATTTTTTGACGTAATCAGATTCAGTTAAACTCTCCATATAGCATATAATTTTAATAATTAATAGACATGCATATTCCCTATTATATCAGATTCTGTTTCTTGACGTCAATATTTCAAACAAAAATGGCTAAGTCACCAAAATAAACACTTTTAGATCAGACCACAGACTAGAGGAAATAAATAAAATGTAAGTTTGCAAAATTGATCCAATGTAATCGTGCCTAAACAAACATAACATCAATAACACGACACAAATAACATTTGCTTGTTTATTACAACTGTTTTCCAAATCAAGGTACCATACAGTTGAGTGCCCTAAAATTGGAGCATTTGTTCATGAATTTATTATTTTAGCTTACGCTATTTTAAATTCTCTAGTCTGCTAGTTTGACGGGTGATTTATATTTCAATTGATGGTTTGATTTTTCTCACCTCAGGTCTTCTTTCTAAATAATCGTCATCTCTCTCAAAATTGGATCTTCTAAAGATACTCGTATCATAAACGTTGCTCCTTCTATTCAACAGATTCAGTGGTACTTGTTGTCTGCTTCTTAACATTGGCATATTCGCTAAATTGCGTGATTCTAGGTTGTTTGGCAGCTATGCGAACCATACATTTACATCTGCGGTTACATCACAGTAAACAAAAATTTCATCCGATCACTAAATTATGAATAAATAGATTTAAATAAAAACCTCTTTCTTTTTGTTGACATATTTGAATAGACTAAAATGAGAATTTTGAAATGAGAACATTGGTACAGTTTTGGGGCACGCATTGACGGTCAGGATTCTTTGTCTATTTCCTCTAAGTCTTTGAGTCAGATAGAGCACATTTTGTGTAAATAGGTATACTATAAATGATTGTATGTGTTGCAACATTTGTTTGCAGTTTGCATCAGGCAGATTGTCTCACCTCATATCTTCTGTCGTAATAATTATTATCTTCCCTTATGTCTCTGGTTCTTCGATAATTCAAATTGTCTTGGTCCCATCTTCGATTGTATCGGTACAGAGGTACTTGGTCCCTCTTTCGTAAATTACCAATCACAATACTATCATATTCAGGTAAGTTATTATCTTGGCAGTATATTAAAACGATTTGAAAGAACAGTAAGAAAAATATCATGGTGAATTTATGTTTCAGATGGAAGGAAACAATATTCGTGAAATTGTTTCTGATAAAAAAGGCAATCGTGGTTATGACTCATGATATGTGTATTGTGTGTAAACTTTAATGTTTCAATCAAAACAAGAAACTTTAGTCGCTGAAATAGATTGAAATGTAAATCCATTTAAATGATTTTACAGAATCAATGAGATAAGTTTATTTACAAATAAAATACAATTATACACTAAAATTAAATTATAACTAACTAACAACTAAATAAAACCTACCTAGTAAAAACAAACCCTACATAATAAAAATACAAAACTTAAAATTTAAACTAAAAGCCCCGTAGATGATGGAAAGGTGGCCAGAATGCTGGCGGCATTGCCACGTTGGATGGCAATGCTAAGTTTTTGACCAAAATATACGCCAGCATTCCAGTCACCTGACACCTCGACTAAACGTTTCTCCAGGTCCCTATATAAGACATGTGCGGCCGGCCCCCAAGGTCCCAAAGTCTCTACCCCAAACGGCACAAACAAGTACAATCTGTCTAAATACCCATATTTGGAAAATCAATTAGTTACAATTTAGAAGTTTAGTATCATTATCAACCGCCAGATGACGTCTATCGGAAAATGCGCTAAATGACTTTTATAAAATATACCTACTCATTTATTAATTTCGTATCTTCAAAAGAACATGAAATGTGCGAGTGACATAGGGTTGACAAAGAGACTTACTTTTTCTACTGAAAAAGCAAGTTTCGCGAAGACCTCGGTAGACCGAAGGAGAAGGAGATAAAACATAATTTATCTCTCTTTTGCACTCGTTGATTTGTGGTAATCATGTCCGCACGCATGTTAATTATAATATAACTATAGGACTATTAATAGTAGCCCGCGGTTGCACCCGCGATTCCTGGCAAAATAAGTAGTTTAATTATGACTGTGTTATTCTAAGGTATAAGCTACTTCTATACCAAATTTCACCTAAATCCGTTACCATACCAGATGTTTGGTACTGAGTACCAAACATCTAAACATGCAAACTTTTTATTTTTATTTTTTTATGCAGTCAAGTGACGAGATGTGCAAGACTTTTACCTGATGGTAAGCGTCACGCCTGCCACTAACAGTAGCAGTACTAGAATTGTGAACTTGCGAACCTGCGCTGTACTGCACTGAGCTCGTCACCCTGAGGTATTAGATGTTAAATCTCTTCATACCCAGTAATTTCTCTGGTAACATTGCCCCTCAAACCAGAACACAGTAATGCTTGCACACTACTGCTTGGTGGTTGAATAACTGGCAAAGGTGTGGTACTTCCCCAGGCGGACTCTGCAGTAGAGTCGCAACAAAACAAAAAAAAAATTGTATGTAAAGTGATCGTTTCATAGTTAAGTATTTGTTAATTTGTAGTCACAACAACGAACTTACTATAATCATACAAAATACAATAAATCACCCTACAATGTAAACAAATTAAACCGATAGGAATCTACTCAAATAACATAGTTGATACGAAGCCAATTATTAGAAAGGTACCTAATCACGCGACCGGACCGAACGCCTCTCGCTTCGACTAACTTTTGCTCGTATTGTAAACCTTTGTACCTAATGTTATTCTCAGTAATTTCACCGACCGCGATTTTTCACCTAATACTTTAAGGGTGGGTGAAAAATTTAAAGTGGTGAATATGGGGACGAAAATAATTAGTAATTAACTCAGCGGCACGGAAGACACGAGTATTTGGGAGCGGGGCGTTTTTTTCCCGTTGTTTTAATGCTAGAGTGAGATAGCGGCACGCAGCATTCTGGACCTTAAGTTTTATTAGATTCGCACATTATACGAGTGTACTTTTTTAGGTTAGAAAGCAGGAAACAAAACAAAAGATATGGCATAAAAATAATACTAGTAGACCATAGAATATTTTGACATAATAAGTATCTAGTTATTTAATAACTAGCAAAAATATTAATAACGTAATAAGTGCGGTTCCAACTTGGATAAGATTCAATTGGTTCACTTTGCAATGGAACTACTGCGATTTTATTCACACTGTTTCCTTGGGTCTAGTCTAGACTATGGAAATAGCAAGGGGAAAAAACGCACTGGTCCATCGTCGTTTTTTAATGGAACTAGCGCGAATGACCCAAAACATTGGTCTGCGTGACTGTATTTTCTAATGAATTCGGGTAAAAACTCCAACTCGTTTTCAGTACGCGAATGATTCACTATCTGGACACGCGTGAAAATTCTAGCGTGTCCGGATGACGAAATAAAAAGTAATACCAATTTTGAGTTTCACCATCTGGATACACGCGTGTCCAGCACCTCGAGTCCTAACCCAGATTAGCAAAGGACCGGGATGAGAGGTACGAGACGTACGAGAAGAGAGGCCTATGCTCAGCGATTACAGGCTGAAAACATGATGATGCGGTATAACTTTAATAGTTCTATGAATACAACGTGTAACATAAAGATGTGACAATTTTTAATATTAATTTGAGTTTTATTGTTTTTTTGCTGGCCTTTTGATAAAACTTAGAGTCACGCAACGGGCAATGGAGAGAGCTATGCTCGGAGTTACTTTGCGCGATAGAATCCGGAACGAGGATATTCGCCAAAGAACCAAAGCTACCGACATAGCTCGCAAGGTTTGCAAGTTGAAGTGGCAATGGGCAGGCCACATCGCTCGAAGAACTTACAACCGATGGGGAAGAAAGGTTCTTGAGTGGCGACCGCGAACCGGAAGACGCAGCGTAGGATGGCCTCCCACTAGGTGAACCGAGGACATTGTAAAAGTCGCGGGCAACCGGTGGATGTAAATGACAGGTTGTCGTACAGTGTGGCGGTCTAAGGGGGAGGCCTTCGTTCAGCAGTGGACGTCCCCGGGCTGATGATGATGAGGATATTACTTTACTGATGTTAAAAAGTAAATTATAATTATTTTTCTATTTCAAGGTATCGTACTTGTAGGTGCTGATTTACCAACTTATGCACTTTGCACTAAATTGGCTGTTTAAGCCATCAACACTTTACAACAGCTCTAACTGCAACCAACGAATAAAAATTAATTTGAATAAAAATGGCAGGTTGTAGTACAATGTCTAAGCGGTCTAAGGGGGAGTCCTTAGTTCAGCAGTGGACGTCCACTGACGGACGGCCGGATACGTATCCGGTCGATGTTGATGATGACAGCTCTAAACTACTTATGGAGGTACTATAAAAATGTGTTTACTAGGCATTAATGAGCCGCCCGAAGGCTTTTTTTTCTAGTTTTGAATAGTCAGTTGAACTTAAGTGTTGAAAGATTTATACACATATCACATCAGCCAGAAGACGTCCACTGCTGGACGAAGGTCTTCCTCTTTAGGGGGCTGCCATAATCCCCACGCTTGGCAGGTGGCTCACAACCGTTTACTGGGAGGACGCTGTTGCCTCCGCTGGTTCTGGGTGCAGTTTTAGGACATACCCAGGTTATGAAAGCTTTAGGCATTGTGTTTATTTCACAAAAGTTTATAGAAAAACTGCACACATTTTTTTGACATGAAAAAATAGCTCAGAATTTGATTGTCAATTTTAGTTATCGATTCTTTGATTATATTCCCAGCCAGCTAGATCCTCCAAGCATTGATTTGAATGTTAACTACGAGTTAATCAGAAGATGTTTTTTTTTTTAAATCCGTTAACAATAGTTTAGCAAACTAGATGAGATAGATTGAGGGAAGATTGCCGAAAGAGAGAGAAGGCTTATGCATTAGAGTGAATCGAGTAAGCTGCTACTGATGATGATGATGGTAAACTAAAATGTTGGTTAATAATTCTAATGGTAATGAAATGAAATTCATAGCAACACCCCACTGATTTCCAAGGATCCCTAATCACTTACAAAGTAAGAACTCTAGGTAGGTAATCGAAAAGCAATAATCATTAGCAACACAAACTTGCGTGGCTATGAACGGAAGCATTTGTTATTATTTACGCGCCAAGCCGAAACATGGGACAAGAATACTTTAAGAAAAACATGTCGTTTTGGATGCCAACCAAACGTAAGTAGGAGTGACGTTATAGTATTATTATTACAAATAAAATATTGTCTATTGTCTATTGTCTATTATTTTTGACGTAAACCTGGATTTTTACTTTAGTAAAATTTCATAATGCTAAATAAATGGAACACAAATAAAGTTGTAGTAGTTGTGTAGATTGTGCGAAGGTTCAAGCACATACACTCAAATAAGCGTTTTCAAGTAAGTTTGCGTGGCTGATGAAACATGTTTATAGTGGGTCAGTTTAATTTCGGCTTTACTAGACATAATTTTACAGTTTTATAAACCGGTTAAAATCGGTTATAATGTTATTTATAGATCAGCAATATTCCTTAAAATAATAAACGAAGACAATAGATAAAGGACCCTTATACAAATAATTAAGACTGTAATGAAGACTAAAACGAACAAATCAAAGAAATACTCCTGCCTTTTCCAGAAAATAAAGTACATGCTAAAAAGGTTAAAACGAAGTCTGCAGCAACGTTTCAGAAATCTTTGAGAGCGACTCTCTTAATTGGACAACTCTTCTCGTTGATGCCGGTCGTTGGATTGCTTAGTAACAATGCGAGCAATGTCAAGTAAGAAAATTGTTTTTTATTCAACTGGGAGGATAAGATTGGAATTGTTGTTCGCTTTATAATAATAAATAAATCCGAAATGACACAAGACCGCCTTCAGCCGTATAGTTTAGCGATCAGTAAGTAAATGACCTGGGTATGTCCTAAAACTGCATCCAGAACCACTAGGAGGCGGGCAGCATTGTCCTCTTGGTAAACGGTGGTAAGCTGCTTGGAAGCCGCTTGAGAAGCGTGTTGATTATAGCAAACCCCTCCCCTCACCCCCTGACTTTTCGTGTTAAATATCCATACTACGCACGAGAATATATAATATAGAATATATATTATATGAGAATATAATAAGGTAAACAATTTATTATTTATGTTTTACTTTTCCGTGTTCTGTGTAACTTTTGTTTTGTTTATATTTTTGCCACGAATAGACTATTGTCTATTGTCTATACATTTTCAAATTTTGTAATATATAATTTAGAATCGTGTAATTTAAACCATTACCAACGTGATCAAAAATGTAAACTTTGAAGGACTCTAATGCTATCTGACCTTTTTCAACATACTCGTACCTATTGAAATCTACCAACAAATAAAATCATCAAGTTATAAATTTCCAAAAAAGTTTTTTGATATTTATCTCGAGCCGTATAATCTCCGTCTTACAGATTCGTAAAAACATCATGGAAGTGTGCCTACACATTCCTGTCTCTGATTGGTCAGATTTTCATGACGGCCATGTGTGTGCACCGAGCATCTCGACAGCAAACAACGCTCAATGGGACAAGTAAGCCTAATAAGTTTTACGGTCTAGCCACACGATGTGCAGCGGCTAAAGTGCAGGAACACGGAAGTTTCGACATCGTCTTTTTGACTGGTCTTGAGGTCAGTGCGGTGCTAGATTATCAATTATTAATTATTGTGTGGCATTTATTGTATGCATTATTAGCGTTTATTCTTCACCGCTGGTTATCTTGAGAACAGCCATGGACAAGAAAATATGGGGAAACTAAAAGATCACATAAGCTACAATAAACGAATTGTCAGGCACTTGTCTTTCCATATAACTTTACGTTGCCATGACGTAGACCCTAAGAGAAAGTGAGAAAAGAGGATAGATGCTCTCAAAATGTGGTGCTGGATGAGAATGCTGAGAATATTGTGGACTGAATTCTAAAGGATTCAGTATATTTGACAAGAATTTGGCAGCAAGAAGAGTCTATCTTCCATCGTGCAAGCTCGTATCCTCACATTCTTTAGCACATTTTGCGACCTAGTAGTGCAGAAAAAAAATGGGTAGCAAATTAAATTAAATTGTATTTATTGAGATTAAACACGGTCAGGACAATTAATTACATTAGAATCTCACAAAAAATATTATAAACAAAAAAGTAAATAATATAATAAGGGAATACATTCAATACAAAAACAGTTCAATCAAAAATAATAATAATCATCATCAGCCCGGGCTGAAAAATAATAAAAATAAAAGTAAGACATTAAAATTAAAAATAAACATGTCAAAATTCATATAAATGTCAGAAACACAAAACAAACTAAAAGTCATCAGAGTCTGAGTTAATCTTATTGCATCGATCCCACTGATCAGTTAAACTTTCACAATATGTCTGGAAGGATACAATAAGACCATGCGGCAGACCCCATTGACTCCGAGGTAAAGTACTTGTAAACGCGAGGAACGGCAACGGATTGTGAAGCTAGCCCCGCCAGAACCGATGACTACGACTCCGCGGAGAGTGTAACCATAAGAAGAGATTCCGCGTAGGAACGCGTCGCACAAATGTGCGTGCGTAACTGTGCATGTACCTGAGTCTTTATATTTTCTAAATTTAATTTCACAAATGTTTACGCTCTGATAACTAAGGTATCTAAGAGATGCTACAACTTTTGTTGAAATTATTATTTAGAAACGTAACTAAGTTACTGAGTCAATGAATGATCAATACCTTACAAAATTACTTTTATCAACTTGCTTTAATATCCTTTTTACTTATTCCTAGAAAAGCTTTGCACGCATGCTGCAGGTAAAAAGCGTGTAGTTATTCTGTTAAACCAGTAATACCTGTTGCTTTTTCAGCGCCTATAATATTCTACGGTACAGCATGCATCACGATGGTAATGTTCTTTCGTGTAGCCAGGAAGTGGCCCGCACTGGTCAAGATCATATCGAGGACCGAAGATTTGGACCCCAACTTCGATGACAATTTGGCTGTGAAGTGCAATGTCACATGTGTCATTGTACTATTCTTGGCCCTAGGTAAGTTATGAAGAGATCTCTTAATAAGTAAAATATACGAGTTAATATCTCGATTAAGAACTTATTTGGCTTGTATTCTATTATATTTTTTCTTTTAGCGGAGCATATTCTATCATTGATGTCAGGTTTTGCCGGAGGAGAGATCTGTTATCCTACGAAGAGTACTTACGAAGGCTTCGTGAAACACTTTTATCCCTGGGTCTTCAACACTTTGCCATATTCCCTTATTTTGGGAGTAATAACTCAGGTAAGCGTACTCCACCCTAGACCGCATCTTCGTTTAACATCAGGCGAGTTAGCAGTCAAACGCAAGCCTATATCCAAAAAAAAAAGTTTCTACGCGTAGGTTTAGTGGCTATTTTATCGTGTTTTGTTGATTGACTTTAAGTAAGCTAATAAAATATCATGAATGTTTTGATATACAAATATTCCGAACAATTCAAATACTAGTGAGCTATCACATTACACTAATACTATGCGTGCGAAAGTATGCCGGCATGTGTGTGTGTTTGTTACTTCTTCACGCCAATGCGGCTGAATGGATTTAGATGAAACTCGGAATAGAGATAGCTTGTTTCCCGGAATAGCTTTTAGGCTAGCTTTTATTATCATAATCACCGTTTGTCATCATCACGCGGGTAAAACCGCGAGGCGCAGCAAGAATAAAAGTTAGACACTGTTTTAGAATAACATCAGCTATAACTTTACTCAAACATTACAATTCTGCCCACTGTCATAGGCGAGCCCTTTATTTATCTAAAATCTTATAAGCAATATTGTATTTCAATATATTATAGCAGCTGTGTTTTATTATGGGTCAAGTAGGCACTAAAGATTCAATACACATCAGTATTTTTCCCAAGCCGAATGAAAAAGAAAACCGTATGGCAAAGTACTTGATCAGTGAATAGTTGACCTGCATGGGTTAGCAAATATAATCTTTATTTATTTATTAATTATTAATTGATTATCACACTTACAGCTACGCCAAGGCGTGTGACAAACCAGCAGTATATACAATAATAATAATCGATTACATAGAAAAGAAATAAAGTCAAAAAAAATAATAATAATAGATTAAAAGTCACATAATAATTGAATTGAAAAATAATAACAATAATTAATAATGAATGTCAACTTAAATAACTAAGACAAGATCTCACAAATACATTCAATTCAACTATAAATATTACTTTATCTCAATGTGTCTCATCATGAACCCGGAGACGTCCACTGCTGGCTGAAGGCTTCCTCCTAAGACCGCCATACTGTGCGACAACCTGCAATTTTCATACAATGGTTGCCTGCCAGATCTACGCGGTTGGTGTGGTTGGTTGACGTTAGAGCTAGTCACAGAATATTGCGTAATATCTTCTCGTCCAAAATCCCGCAGTGTCTGAAGACAAGGGTATACGACGTGTGTGTTGCCAGTGATGACATATGGAACTGAAACGTGGTCTTTACTGCTGGCCTGTTGAATAAACTTAGAGTCACGCAACGGGTAATGGAGAGAGCTATGCTCGGAGTTACTTTGCGCGATGGAATCCGGAACGAGGATATTCGCCAAAGAACCAAAGTTACCGACATAGCTCGAAGGTTTGCAAGTTTTGAAGTGGCAACGGGCAGGCCACATCGCTCGAAGAACTGACAACCGATGGGGAAGAAAGGTTCTTGAGTGGTGACCGCAAACCGGAAGACGCAGCGTAGGAAGGCCTCCCACTAGGTGGCGGACAACATTGTTAAAGTCACGGGCAACCGGTGGATGCAAATGGCAGGTTGTCGTACAGTGTGGTGGTCTAAGGGGGGTCAGCAGTGGACGTCTCCGGGCTGATGATGATGAGGTCACAGAAAAGCGAAGGCCCTACTTTTACTTTAGAAGTAAAAGTAGTAGTAGTTTGATGGTTTAATAGCCAATTTAGTGCAAAGTACATGAGTTGGAAAATCAGCACCTGTACTGTTTAACCAGAATAAAACCGAAATAAAATAATTAAATAAGGAATCCAGCGCGTTTGCTTCTACGGCGCGGGCATACTGCCGTAACATTCTTACTCAGATAGAGCGTAATACCAAACGATTTGTGCACCAGGTCACTTGCAGTTTCGGTACTACTTAATGATTTTCTCTTCTTTATAGAATAGAAAAGATTTTATTTATGGAAAAAACACATTTTGTACACAAGACAAGACTAAGACTGCATAACAAATTTATTCAATAGGTACAAAATAGTTTTTTTCCACAATTCGGATCCAATTCAGCATAATGCTGGTTGCGAACAGCCAGCGCTGGTCTTCCGTTGGAACCGTTGGTGACGCCACCCACAGATACCACGCGTAATATTTTTTACTTAATAAAGTAAGTAAAAAAAAAGTTAGTTCGTATAGGCTGAGTGGCCAGCCCTAGTGTCAGAGTTAACGTGCCGCCCGAAGGCCCCTGACATGGCTGACGGTTGTTGTTATAGAAACTAGAACAAACAACCGGGACCAACAATTTAACGTGTCATCCGACCCACGGTAGCGCTCAGAAATAAATGCCACTCACGGTCACCCATCCGAAGACTGACCTGACCGTCCGTTGCTTAACATCGGTGATCGTTTAGAATCACCTAGACAAGCTACGCCACGAGCGCTATTTATACTTAATCGAAAATATTGAAATGTGCAACCGCAATTTCTGTGCTCCGTATTCTCTTTAATCTTTTAAGCAGCAGTGCTTTATACATACAGGCTCTTATGTACTGTATTAACAATATTACACAAAACGCACTACTAGACGACTACCACTGATTGCTAACTATATCTTTTGCCGTGTGCAAAAATTTACCACTGTCTAATCTAAAGGATACAAATGCTTACAACTGTGCGACACGAGTGGATAAACTTCCTAACTCGGCTAATTTTCAACCGACTTCAAAAAGGAGGTTCTCAATTTAACTGTATGTTTTTTTTGTATGTATGTTGCGAGATTACTCAGCTAATTATGAATAAATAAAAATGTTTTGGTTGGTGATACTTCAGAGGTGGCCCATATACATTTTATCGAAATCGGTTCAGTAGTTTGCTGTTTAAATCAAAATTACTGGAATAAATCAAAATAACTAGAAATAATTAAGCTAACGTACAGGTAGTCGAAATTGAAGTCGGTTGTGTTTTTTTACCAACGATCTTATATGGTAACATTATAAGATCGTTGTTTTTTACAGCGTGTTGTCTTTACAGTTCTTTCACTTTCAATCCACGTTCATTTGGAACTTCTCCGACTTGTTCGTGATCTGTATGAGCTACTATCTTACTTCTCGGCTGGAGCAGGTCAATAAAAAGCTGCTTGTGGCCCAAGGAAAGGTAGGTTATGGTGCTAATTTAAGTGCTTAGTTTAAAATTAAACTAATCGTATCGAAATTCGGCACAATACTGGCGGTAGAATTTATCACAAGGACGGACAAATCATATTTTCTCTGAAAAATGAGGAACAAATTTCGAAAGGGCGCAGCTAGTAATCCATAATAATTATATTGTAATTGGGATAATTGGGATCTGGGTAAGTCCTAAAACTGTATCCAGACCCACTGGAGGACGGGCAGCAGCGTCCTCTTGGTTAACGGTGGTGAACATTCTGTGATTCCCAAGCCGCCTGCCAAGCGTGGGGATTATGGCAACCCGGTCCCTTTTAAGGGGGAGGCCTTCGTCCAACAGTGGACGCTTTCTGGCTGATGTGTGTGTGTGGTGTGTGTGATGTGGGCTTAAAGCTGTAAATAAATAGTAAATGGTTGCTGTAAAACGATAATTTGTAGTATCCTTACTTTTATTCCTATCCGTTATCAGTCCTAAGTAGCTAAAATTTCACTATTGGAATTACTTTAAAAAAAAAAAAATTTGCTTTCGAGTGACGAGACTAGCGAGACGTTCGTCTGGTTGTAAACGTCACGCCTGCTCTAACAGTAGCTGTGCCAGAATTGTGAACTTGCGAGTACAATCCTGTACGTGCCGCACTGTACTGCGCTCGTCGCCCTGAGATATTAGATGTTACATTTCATCATACCCAGTAATTTCTCTGGTAACATTGCCCTTCAAAGTGAAACACAATAATGCTTGCACACTACTGCTTAGCGGTTGAATAACTTGCGAATGTGTGCTACTTCTCCAGGCGGACTCTGAAGTAGAGTCCTACCACTACAACCTACACTACCTATCTACCTATTAGGCATGGTAACAATGACATTGGATAAAAATCGTATAGTTTTTTTAGAATTTCTATACATAATGTATTAAGTTCAGGGGTTAAATTTGTACTAAGCATCAATTCGGATCGGTGTAATTATTATTCCCAAAAAAAATTGCAAACTTACGTTTTCAAAATAAACCCAATTTAATTTTATGTTCTAAGAATGGTTCATTAAATTAGGACTCTGGACTAATTGAAAGACTAAGAGTTACATAAGAGCAGACTTGTAGCATTTTAGAAAGCTCTCCTTACGTCATTCGTGTTCATCAAGAGAAAATCCCAGTTCAATCACAGACGTATGGTCCGGACGCGTATCAACTTTACGTTTCACTTAGCACTAAGCTGAGCATTGACGTGGAATCGTATTTTACAGAGCAAATTCTCACAACTTTCCGTATGTAAGTGGAACTTGCCGGAAATTTCTGGAAGTTTATACGGACGTGTCGGGTCGTACAAGTAATTGCACTTCGGAAATCGAACTCTAACTACACTTATGTAGAGATTAGTTCTATTGATTCTATTGGAATTGCTAGAACAGTAAAGTAACAGCTTTCAAGGATTATCCACATACTTAGCTGATACTCTTAGCTTACTTATTCGATAATTATTTTGAACGATAATACTGAACACATATCCATTTCTACAGTGACACTCCAATCTGTCAGTTTAGTCCGTCTTATTATGAATCCAACTATAAATCTTATTAGGTCCGCCTTACTTTTGGATTAACAAGACCAATAGGCATGTGCGTCTGCCCCTAGAGATAAACATATATGTAAATTCACTAATTCCATTCCATTATTATGTTCAATCTGTGCACACTCATTCATCATGACCATAATAAATAATATAATTAATAATAACTTTGTTTTCATCACACTTGCTCGTATAGTGGATCTTATTGCATCGGTTTTAGGCTCATAATCCAAGCTATTACGCACGCGTGCTTTTTACTTTACATTACGGCACATGGTGCTATAATAGGTATAACTCGGTAAAGTCAAGTTTGTACGTGACTGCAATTAGACGTACGTATACGAAGCACTCTTAATATAGCCGGGTAATACTTACAGTTGTTTTGTAATACCAACAAAGAGTTCTTATGCCGCTGAATTAAATGTCAATCTGCGCGCGCATTACTGATTTGGGCGCCATTTTCCGCAAATGTTTGTTGACGTTTTCGCTGTGTAGTTGATTATTATCAAAAAAAATGTTTTTTCCTTGCAAGTGTGACGAAAACAGTCGTATGAAACTCTTGTGCTATGTTTCAATACACTCTCAGCTTCCTTATTGCGCTCGCCTCCGGCTCGCGCGCATAATACCGCCTCTAGTGTATGACCAACATAGCACACTTGTATCATAATGTACTCACACGATTTATTTATTGTACGATCAAGAGCTTGTGGAGCTTTACACATTGGATTTTGGATCGTTCTTATTACATTCGCCTTATGTAAAGTTAGTAAGGCTCATCCTACAAACAACTGTAAAGCTTCATGTGCTCTTGACTGTACCTATAATCACAGAATAAATATTAGTACTACGTACAGAAAGTTAACTCCGCAAAGGAATTGAAATAAATAAGGTCTCTATCTACTACGCAATAAAGTAGCAATTCAACTCGCGCAGCGCTGGATACCGCTCGCTATATTCACCTAGATATACCGCTCTCTTTCTATCACGTATGCTTAGTTACGTGCGACGAGGCTAGCGTGTGGGCGGCGACTGACTTTTGCCTTGCATTGTCCACCCGGGACGGAGCGCCGGCCGAACATACCTAAACTGCGGAGTGACAACCCCTGCTATAATGCAGACATTTTTCATATGCAAAATGTGCACCATAATAAATCTGTATGTTGCAGTATTTACCTGAAGTGTTCTGGCGGAGCGTTCGCGAAGAGTACGGTAGAGCGACGCAACTGGTGAGAAAAGTGGATGACGTCATCAGCGGAATTGTCTTCATCTCCTTCGCGAATAACCTGTTCTTCATCTGTTTGCAGCTGTTCAACACTTTAGAGTGAGTGGCATCTTAGGCCATTGCATGAACCAGCGATGACATTTTTTTTTTAAATAAATATTGTAGGGACATTTATTACACACAACGCCTTCTAGCCCCAAACTAAGCAAAGCTTGTATTATGGAAACCATAGCTGATAGAATACTTATATACATTTTTTTTTCGTAAATACATACCTACTTATAAATACATATTACACCCAGACACAGAACAAACATCGATGTACGTCACAAAAATTTTATTGTCCTGGGTCGAACCCACGCCCTACAGCTCTGAAGGCAGACATGCTACCAACTGAGCTATCAGGCTGTCAGGCATTATCGGATCCCTGCTGTATTTTCAAGATCAAAATTTTAAATCTACAAACCTTGCTTTAATTTCAAAGCTCTACCTTTTTAGTGACTGACTAGATGACCCGGTGAATTCGTACCCCGTTTATTTTTCTGGTTTTGTCTGTTCCTTTGGGTTTTTCTTAATGCTCTTTTTCCTTATCCATCCCTGCGCGCTTAGTACGCAAGCCGTGATAAAATTCTATCCACTCTTTTTCCCCTCGAAAACGAGACAGGCGAATCCATAATCTAGCTTTATCACGTTCCCGCGAGGGGAAAGACCAATTTTATTAGTCCTCGTCGCGTGTAGTGGGGGCCACTATAATAAAAAAAAAAAACAATCAAAAGAAATTAAATAGGTGGAGACATTTTCGAGTTTTTGCGAGACTAACCACGGCAATTGATTTATTTAATATTGTAATACTACTCTTATAATACTTACTTGGGAAGAGCTAGATCTCCTTATGTCTTTAGTATATCCACGTAGACACTCTATGAAGCCAATATTCATATCCACTTCACCTTATTTTTATGATAAGCAAGGATAGAGAACTGGAACTGACTCCTCCAATACCTAACCGGGTAATGAGACGAACAGGACATTCGCCTGATGGTAAGAGATAACAGCAGATGTCCAAGGCCATTGTACAGGTACACATAACTCTGAGTACCACAGGTACATTAAAAAACCGATTGCTTGGATGACATCTTTTTTCCAGTTACTTCACGAAACGATTTTGATGAAATATCTATGTGACCAATCTGAAAATATATCCTCTCAAATAAAATAATTATTTTCTTGATCCGTTTATAAATCACGGAGTTGAGTATGACGTACCAAACAACTTAATTGAGAACTTCCTCTTTTTTTAATGTCGGTTAAACACAAAGTCCTGGGTAGCACTTTGAGACTTACGATGGTGGTCCTCAAAAGCCCTGTAAAGTTATTTATAGTGGTCCATTCCACTGAGATCACCTGTGTACTAATCATAAGCCACTCTAAGCTTCAAACCGAAATACAGTAATGTTCATAGTTCATGCTAACTATTTGGCGCATGATATCTGATCTGTTGCGGTAACTATTCAACTATTCTGTTGCGGTTCTGATCAATTGTGGCACTAGCTCATAAGGTTCTTGTATCTTTCTCTTTTGTATTTTTTTGGTGTGCACAATAAAGAGTTTCTATCTATCTATCTATTCAAGCGGCCTCCAGCAATAGGAGATTATGCACTAAGGGAATAAAGCAGTGTATTAAGTCGCGGGCGGCATATTGAACCCTGAGCGTAGAGTCTAGAGTTAACTCCCACGCTAAGTCCTGAGTGAAGCGAGGGGTTCAAGCTGCCCAAGACACACCTTCACACCTTCTGCGAGACAATAAAAAGCCAGGGCTCCATAAATTAAAATTCACTGACAATCGCAGGACTACACACCGTCATTTGTTTCACATTCTTTTCAAACGTACCTTTTTTTTTAGTTCTGTTTATGGTGGCCAGTTCGATTTTCGAATAAACCTCTTTACTCTTTAATATCATGTGGGTATCTTTTACTTAGAGTTTTTCACGAGTATCCACACGATATTTGACGTTTCAAACTTAAAATCACTTTATTCCTTAGGGAGTTTCATACAACTTTATATCCCTTAAGAGTTAATGATTTACTTTGCGTTGAGGTTGCATGATATGTAATTGGACAATATCAAGCAGGTGGTGTGAAAAGGAAATTGATCGTCTACCCAGAAGTCAAACGTAGAGTTTGCCGCTGAAACGACAACAAAAAATTCTATGTCCATTTTTCTATTCAACGCCTATTTTCATTAACTTCTAAGCGTTTGCATTAACGTTTGAAGCTGAAATGTAGTTTAAATCGCGTAGCGCAAAAACGCAACTCAATTTGATGTTCACCTGGCTTCTATTAAGCTTAGTAGTTTATTGCTAAGTAGCTGGCGGGATTAAAATTTTCTGAATTAAAGTGCGAGCCGGTCTCGGGTGCCTAAGGTTCTGAACTACCACACAATATAATAAATACGTAGTGTGTGTCAAAAATGTGTGTGTTCAAAACACTCAACATTGACAAGGTTGAATCGGTTTTATATCAAATTTAACAAAGAAATAGTATAAACGTAAAAATATGACTGTGTGGCAAAAATGTGTGTATTCGTCATTGAGCTAATATCTATAGAGTCACAATCGTGCAAAAAAAATTCCGAGCCAAAACTCGGCGCACGCTATGCAGTGAACCGACTTTTTGACCGACTTTAACTACGATAAGACACACGCGTTCAAGTATGCATTGAACACTATACAAGCGACATATAGCGTCTAAATTCGAACAATTGTGAACTATATAATGCACGTACATGTATGTACAACGGCAGTCGGACGTTTTTTGACTGTTTTCACTTAGAGATTGTGACTCTGTAGATATTAGCTCAATGGTGTTCGTTTAATATATATTTTTGTAAAATTTGGAATACAACCGATTTCACCTTGAACTAAAAATAAAAAGTATGTCTAGTTTAATTTGTACTATAACTCCGAATTTGACGCTTCAATGGAATAACAGCGTTACGATTATGCAAGACTTTTTTTTTTAATCTTGTTAAGTTTTAATTAATACATGAGCGAAAACAACATCAACTATTTATTCGATCATTATTCATGTTAAATGATGGTAGAACAGACTTCATTTAAATTTGGAATAAGATTACGTTTGACCACACAGAACAGACTACCTGATTTGAAGTAATGATGCTTTCTGGGATATGTAGACGGACAAACGTCTTAAGCTTAGTACGTACCTAATAGGATCGTTGAACTCTCTTCGCGTACAGAACCCTAACTTCATTTATCTACAAAGTTGAATATGCAAATTTTGAATTGTTTTATTTACTCACAGGGATGGCATCAAAGGCACTGGAGAATGCAGCAGTAGAGAAAAAAAGTAAGTACCTATTATTTCCCTCCGCCTTATAATGTACAACACGCAAAATGTACACATCAGAAAAATGTATATTATGGCAAATGCAAAATGCGTAGAATGTACAAACGGCAAATATAAACGTAAAGGTACGTTTTGTGACGTACTTAAACTCAATTTTACTTTCAAACGCTAGAATTGAATTGGATGGCTTTGATTTTTGATGTGTAGGTATATATTATAAGCCTTTATTAACTACAACAAACTACAAAGACTACTTAGCCTACTACACAACAAAAAACAAAAGGATTGTATCCAGACCGATGAAAGTCTAGAGATAATCCAAATGCTCATAACACACTACCAGTCGGCAGCGTACCCAGCACGCTGGATGGCAATGCTTATGCGTTGGGCCAAATAAACGCCAGCATGTTGATCACGCGTCGCGTCGACCAGGCGTTCGGATATGTTTTTGAAAAGTTGATGAGCTCCCGGTCCCCACGGACCCAATGTCTCAACACCAAACGGCTCAAATATGCCGAGGTTAGCATATTTGCGCCGCTTGTGCTGCTCCGCCGAATTTGCCGCCACACCAGCCCTACTCTGTGTCTCAGGAAGATGTGACGGTGCCAAAGTATCAACGCAAGTTGCGTCCCATACAAGGGGCCGTCCCAACTTCCAAAGCACAAGTGTCATACCGTCAGGTCTTTTGTCACCGTCGCTATATATTATTGAATGTTTATAAGTATGTGTGATACATGCAGGACGTAGCTATTTAAGTACGCACACATGTATGTACATAAGTATTGTAAAGAGATTTTAGATCCGCGGATGCCGAGAATAGTATGAAGGACTCTAGAGGGAATGTGATCAGCGATTCTGCATATAAATGTATTCACCTATTTTCTTCCTGGATAATGCCTCTAGAGCAATCCTTTTTTTTAGTCTAGATCTACTGTAGACATTCATCTGTCATTTTCTTTTTTAAACAACTAATTGTTAAAGAAAATATAACCCTCTGAAATTCACTATGAAGATTTATGCAGGTTTTTTTTACTAGTGGCATTATCCAGGAAGATAATAAGGAAATACATTTGTAAGAAAAATCAACCGGATTCCCTTTTAAAATTCACCGTTAACTCCTTAACTACAATATTATTAGCTTAGCACAAGAGCATCGAATGTCCCTTCGTCGCTGCATCGCTCGTAGTGATGTCACATATGCGGTGATCTTGCCATCTTTTAATCGACTCGTCTTGTGGATACGGATAACCGGATAAAAAAAAAATTTACCTATTTATTATTTCAGGACAACCCTCCTCGGAGGGTACGAAACGGCGGCATACTTCCTATTCTCCCTCGTATACCTGATCACGAGATCGGTGGCGGTGTCTCTGATAGCCTCTCAAGTTAACACAGCATCTGATGTGCCGGCCTCTGTGCTGTATGATGTGCCTTCACCGGTTTATTGCATTGAGGTAAACCACACACACATCATCCAGAAAACGTCCACTGCTGGACGAAGACCTCCCCTTAATAGGGAGGTGTTGCTATAATCCCCACGCTTGGCAAGCGGCTTGGGGATCGCAGAATGTTCACCATCGTTAACGGAGAGGAACTGCTGCCCATCCTCCGGTGGTTCTGGTTGCAGTTTTAGGACATACCCAAGTCCAAAAGAATGGAGGTAAACCACAGAATGAATTAATTCATGAATGAATGGTTGCCTATTTTTTTTTATTGTTGACATCAAAGACATTATGACATTAATTGTTTTATAATCAGCAATTCTTTTATTTTTGTGCTTTTAAAATAATATTCAAATTTCATTTCCAAATATGTCACAAGAATAAAGTATTTAGGTAAGTATTTAGGTACCAATATTGTAAAAGAGCTTTTAAATTTTGATGGCTATCCAAGATAAACATTTTGTACCAATCTCAGAATGAAAGCAGTGTTGGTACTTTATTTTAACAAACAAGCTTTGACATTCACACACACACAGCACATTTTTATGTTTCTAGGTACAAAGGTTTCTGGACCAAGTAAATGGAGATAAAGTGGCGTTAAGTGGACTCCAGTTCTTCAGCGTGACACGTAGTCTACTCTTAACGGTATGAGCAGCCAACATATTTTAAATTCAGTATTTCGTAACCCAAAAGGTTTAAAAGCCCCAAGCTCTAAATAAATCAAAGACGTAAAAAAAAACAATAATGATTTGTTTATGATTGCATATTCTTAAAACATCTTCATTCAATCACAGATAATACAATACTTTAATACGATCGTCAAAATGATAGCTTGCAATTATAGATGTAGATAAGAGGGTTTGTTGAAAATCGATGAAACAGTCTACTCAGATGATGAAATTATAAAAGTAGATTAAAGAACTATCTCACGGCAAATGAGTGAATGAATGTACACGTCGGGTTTGGGGTTCCCTGATTAGTAAAAACTTCTAAATCCGTATAACAATGGCTTTTTAAGTTTCTTAAAAGCGCCAATAATTTTGTCACATTTAAATATCTTTAGCAGATCTTCATCGTTCAACCTCGCGCTTGAACAAAATTGTTTTTTTTTTTACAATCGATTGAAATTAAGTAATAATGTTTATTCATTTCAGGTGGCCGGCACTATAGTAACGTATGAGCTAGTGATGTTCCAGTTCAATTCATCCTCATCTACCCCTACCCATAACATCACTACTACGACTACACCATCACCAGTGAACTAATTCAATTTGTAGATTTAGATAATAATGAAATAGTAGGTACCTACTTAAAACGGCCCGGGATTTGAATTCACGACCTCAGATTCCAAAGTCGATCGATCTCGCATTAGGCTAACACGGCTCAACTATTATAACTTATGGCTCACAGCTCATACTGATTCAATATAATAATTAAAATAATATAATAATTATTTATTTGGCTCAACGCATAAGCATTGCCATCCAGCGTGGCAATGCCGCCAGCATGCTGGGTACGCTGCCGATTGGTAGTGGGTTTGAGCATTTGGATTGTCTCTAGACTTTCATCGGTCTGGATACAATCCTTTTGTTTTTTGTTGTGTAGTAGGCTAAGTAGTCTTTGTAGTTTGTTGTAGTTAATAATTAAAAACCATGTACTTACCCATTAAAATTTAGAAGGTACTGTAAATAAATTCAATCTTGTATGGTGGTAACACAAATGAAACCTTTGCTTTGATTGACCCCTATAAAAGTCAAACGTACAAAAAATATCATGCGGTCGTTTGAATTTCCATTTAGCATAAAACATTTGTAAAGTAAACAACCCAGGAAACGATTCGTTTCAACGGTTTGTTTGAACCTTGTTTCAAACGCGGGAATAATGGAATTAAACATTATTGTTAAATGTACCAGGATTCATCTGAGAACATGTTATACCTCTGGGCTAGCAGGGAGATCCCATTTTTATTAAAAATAACGAATACTTAATAGTTTAGCGTTTGACCACACCCTGTGCAGTCCACTTTCCTAGGAGGTACCTATTATTTCTAGATTTGAAGACTGGTGTCTTTCATATTGTACATTACGAACACAGACTGCGCTAAAAAGGAAGACATAACACAACTAAAACTATAACTAAAATAGGTTTATTAATAACTAACTGTTGCCCGCTACTTCGTACGCGTATACTGAAAAATGCTTGTGAGTGCATTTTTCACTCAGCATAAGTGGGACATCAATTTCTGCAATTTTTTACTACTCTACGGCTTCCATATTACCCCAAAAGAACAGAAAGCTCAAAAAATATATTAATGTATGAAATGTAAAGCAAACAGATTTTCGGACACAACAAAAACAGAGACCAAAAATAAATAATGTATTTTTATGTAGGTATGTATGTCTTGATGTTTCGCAATAGAACAAAAAATATCTTGTCAACCTACACCGTTGTCCCTTGTCTTGTTGTACCTTAGATGAAGTTAAGTATATATAAATACCTTATTTAAAATGCCGCTTAAAATTAAATGAAGGTGGTTACAAAACCACCCCGCTTCTATATTTTGGTATAATACCGCGGAGAAATTTGAGTGTTTCTATCATAAATAAGTACAGCCCTAAATATAGAAGTCAAATTTAAATTAATATTTATGTCAAATGTCAAATTATTATGTACAGATTTACAAAAATGAAAAGTCTTGGGAGTTGAAAATTCTAGTAGTGTGCTTAATTTTATTTATTTGATAATAAAAATAAATAAATAAAATAAATATTGGGGGGACATTTATTACACACAGCGCCATCTAGCCCCATACTAAACAAAGCTAATAAATAAATAATAGATTCATCTCTCAGTTTAAAATCCTGTAAAAATCCACAGAACATTCTAATTTTCAAATAGCGCAGCGCAGCAGGTAGCTTTACTACTGTGCTAGATAGAATTCCCTGGAAATTCCGTATTTCTTTCATGGAATCTAGACTTGGAAACATTTCGAATTTAATTAAGTTTCCGGAGACTGTAGAATATTAGAAGGACTTAAAACTCTAAAGTACTTATTATGTTTAAACTGTATTCTTCAGAAAAAATATACAAAATTGCGCCACTGTGTTGAGATTTGCCCGACTTGCTGTAGAATAGGGATCTACACTGCGATTTGTTTCCGCTAGGTGGAGTGTCATCGATGCGGACATAGTCAACTGTCAATCTCATACCTACATTTTATTGTCTCTTGTGTTGTTTTTTCAGAGAATATTATAAAGACTCGGATTACCACAGAGAATCTGAATAACCGGTTCGTACAGCAATCGCTTGCCTTGCTAATTAAAGCTCTGTCTTACAAAAAATGTTAACAACTATCTCCTACAAATCTATTTTCAAGCCGTCAACAGCTGGATAGATTGTAAGTACCCAGTATTTTTCCTTGGTATAGATTATAGTGCTAGAAATATGAAGCTTGAAATGTCAAATCTCGAAAAACAAATCAAATCTTGGAATTTCAAATCTTTAAATGTGTATAATCAGGTTGGATGAGCTTTGGCGGGCACACGGAAAAATCATGTCGTTGCATTCTATTATTTTCATAAACTTGTGTTTTTTCGCGAATTAATGATTATAAATGGTGGTGTTTTATTCATTGAGTGTTGAATTACATGCACGAGTAGTAGCTAGTAGTTACAGCAAGTGATATAATGTGGTGAAACATGTCTTGTTTTCAAAACTCCGTAGAAGCTCATAGTAAAGTCACCACACCTTTACTAGGGCATGACTTGGACTTGACTATGACAAATTTCGCGTGACTGACTGTGATTTCATGACATATTTGACTTGATTTTAATATAAAAACTTGAGAATTCATAAACTTGACACTGGCAGAATGCACAATGTGCGATGCCAATGACCAAGAAGAAAAAAAAACAGGTTGGATGTCAAATCTCTTCATGCCCAGTAATTTCTTTGGTAACATAGCCCTTTATAATGAAACACAGTAATAATGCTGGCACACTACTGCTTGGCGGTTGTATAAGTGGCAAAGATGTGATACTTCCCCAGGTGGACTCTACAATAGAGTCCACTATAAAATATACACATTATGGATACACATACTTCTCGCTATTATGGGGGAGGCCTGCGTCCAGCGGTCAAGTGGACGTCTTCTAGTTGATGATGATGGGTGGACATATATTAAGACATATTTTAGTCCTTGGCTTTTAGTTTCCAGTCGACGCTATACACTATTGACTAATTGTAATAATTTCAAGTTTTATTTAGTATCTAAAATTCATTAATTTAGCAATACATCAGAATAATTTAATTTCAAACAAATTTTCTCTACAAATTTACCAACCACCAATTAAAATTTCAATTACCGGCGACGGGAGGACGCCTTATGTTTTGCACCTCATTTAACCCTGTTAAACGGATGAAGCTCTATAATTTAAGGTTGATCTTGTGGCTACACATCGGTACATATCGGTGCCTATTTAATGAGGTTTCACAGGCAAAACTCTTCGCAGCTGATGGCGCCAGCGGCAGTCCGGATGTGGCAAAATCAAGTTTTCTTGCTTAATATATCTGCTCTTGATGAGAGCGTTGTCGGCTTGTACTATCGGTGCCTATTTAATGACGTTCCACAGGCAAAACTTTTCGCAGCTGATGGCGCCAGCGGCAGTCCGGATGTGGCAAAATCAAGTTTTCTTGCTTAATATTTCTGCTCTTGATGAGAGCGTGGTCGGCATGTCCTATCTGTGCTTATTTTATGGGGTTCAACAGGCAACACTTTTCGCAGCTGATGGCGCCAGCGGCAGTCCGGATGTGACAAAATCAGTATTCTTGTTTAATATTTCTGCTCTTGATGAGAGCGTTGTCGGCTTGTACTATCGGTGCCTATTTTATGAGGTTCTACAGGCAAAACTTTTCGCAGCTGATGGCGCCAGCGGCAGTCCGGATGTGACAAAATCAGTATTCTTGTTTAATATTTCTGCCCTTGATGAGAGCGTTGTCGGCTTGTACTATCGGTGCCTATTTTATGAGGTTCTACAGGCAAAACTTTTCGCAGCTGATGGCGCCAGCGGCCGTCCGGATGTGGCAAAATCAAGTTTTCTTGTTAATATATCTGTTTTTGATCATGATCTTGATCTTGATCTTGATCAGGACGTTGTCAATAATCTAGCCCAAGGAAAAATACTGGGTACTGTGCCTTGTTTTAACAATCTATGCAGCTGTTGACGGCCTGCAAATAGATTTGTAGGATAGATAGTTGTTTACATTTTATGTTGGACAGAGCTTTCATTAGTAAGGACCAGGATTGCTGTACAAACCAGTTTATGTAGATTATTCCTGGTAACCAGAGTCTTTAGAAAGTTCTCTGACAAAAAAAACCCATCAAAAACAGCAAAATGTGATGAGACTGACAGTTGACTATGGCCGCATCCATGATGCGCCACCTAGCGGAAAAAAACGCAGTATAGCCCCATTGCTTTGATTATATACCCAGAGAGCTAGATCCTCCAAGCCCCATTGGGTAGAGTTTTTGTAAAAACTAATATTTATACAAAAATATCCGTATCTTATAATCATATTTCTAGGTTCGGGAACTGAGTTGGTCGGCAATGAACTCGATCACGTAATCGAGTCGCCGCAGATTGAATAAAAATGGCTAAACATTGCATTTTGAGCCTTGTGAGTTTTCCTTATTATATTAGATTATTGTAGTTTTATGTATTTGTAAACGTTGATAGTTACTTAAAAGGAGTGTATGAATTACAAGCACGCCATTTTCTGGATAATGAATCAAAATCAAGTTACTTAATTTGTTTAGTCAAAATCGTAATCTTTACCTACGCTTTTTTAATACTTTATAAAGTAAAAAGAGAAAAAAAAGAGAACATTCTTGGATATTTTCTCATTTCTCTTCCAAAAAGATTATAAATAAACTGAACTGTACGTGTGCTGACCACAGTCAGTAAGGGCGATGTCGCACTCCTTATAATTTTTATAAAAGCGGTGATTAACTATTTCTAGTAAATTTATAATCTTCGAAGATAAAAAGTTACTACGTGGTTATTATTCCTGTATGTTCTAAAACTGCGGAGGACGGGCAGTAGCGTCCTCTCGGTTAACGGTGGTGAACATTGCCGCTGCAAGCGTGGGGATAATGGCTGGGATTATGTATAATCGCCCCCCTCCCCCACATCCACGTAGAGGCCTTCGTCTAGCTGTGAACGTCTTCTGGCTGATGATGAATTGGATATTATTAAGAAAGGGATCAGGTAAATTACATTTGATAAGTTTTTTAACTGCTGGCCTTTTGGAGAAACTCAGAGTTACGCAACGGGCAATGGAGAGAGCTTTGCTCGGAGTTACTTTGCGCGATAGAATCCGGAACGAGGATATTCGCCAAAGAACCAAAGTTACCGATATAGCTCGCAGGGTTTGCAAGTTGAAGTGGCAATGGGAAGGCCACATCGCTCGAAGAACTGACAACCTATGGGGAAGAAAGGTTCTTCAGTGGCGACCGCGAACCGGAAGACGCAGCGTAGGAAGGCCTCCCACTAGGTGTACCGACGACATTGTAAAAGTCGCGGGCAATCCGGTGGATGCAAATGGCAGGTTGTCGTACAGTGCTGCGGTCTAAGGGGGAGGCCTTCGTTCAGCAGTGGACGTCTCCAGGCTGATGATGATGAAGTTTTACAACTATTTTGAGTTTGTATCCTAATCATGACCAAATACTGTGAATTCTAAAATTACTCATCCCTCTGCTTTATTGATCTGTGTTGATCGCAGTTCTGCTTGTAGCGTTTCTGCACCAAACGATGAAATCTCATCGCCGATCGTTGATCTTGTTGAAATATGCTATGAGATAACTGGATTTCTGGAATTATAATCGCATTAAGGCTTGTAGGTATTTAAGAAGTTGACATTATCGTCATCATCATGCAAGTGAAACCGCGTTTTATTTAAGAACGACGAAATCGAAATAAATAGATGTTTATCTAAGACAATAATTTAGCACTATTGATATACGAGTACTTAGGGTTATCTGGTTCCCATAGCACAAAAATTGCTTAGTTTTGGGGCTTGATGGCGCTGTGTGAAACGATCACCAATTATTTTTTGTGGCCTTACTGCCACGTTAATCATATGCGTACAAAGTACGTGAGGGCGATCATTTAGGCGAAATCCCTTCGTGCGCATTGCTATAAGTGAAATTACATTACGCCTAAAGACGCCAAGATATTTTTTAATTTCGCTCTTAGATGATGCGAAAAAGGTTTACATTTCAAGGTTTTCAAAAAGAGTGCACTGTTTATCATTGAGCACTGTGTTTCAAACATAGATTTATTATGTAACGGTTTCAAACCAAGTTTTTTTTCAGTTTTCGAGCTTGGAGGATTTAGCTTCGGTAACTTAATCACTGTTTCCGAGCCATCTATAAAATCTTTTGAGTCTTTTGTCTCGTTCTCGAGATAGATATAGGTATAATAAGTACCTACAATCTTTTTGCCTAATCAAATTTAACCAAGTTCCTAAGTCTCGAGAGAAATACAAAAAATAATAGTCTGGATTGTATTTCTTAATTTATTTTGGTAAAATTTTAAGTTAGACAATTCAAATTAAATAACAACATTACTAGTGAATAGAGACGAATCCGATTTTTTTAAAGTAATCCAATCTAATAATGAACTTATGCAACAAACCGTGATCCCAAATAATGATAGAATAAGTACTTATATTACGTTCTTAACGTGTCTATCTTAATTTCTCTACGGTCGGGGTAATAAAAGGAAAGAGTTCCTCATTCACAAAGCTCATTTGGTGAATTGAAGCAACACTAATTCATAGGTGACGATGGTCCCGAGTAACTGCAAAATACAAACTGTGTTTATTAATAGCTTATATTTAAAAAAAAGCCTCTATTGAAGTAAGTAATCGATATCCTTAGAAATTATGTTTTACTCTATTTCAGCATAATTATAAAATTTTATAAGATAGAATAGTCTGCAGCTGGACCCTACCCTTCCCACAGGCTTCGTGGATCTTTAAAGAGCGATTGGACCACATTTGCGGGTTCGTAGATTCACATAATTACGCCACTGACTTTCTTCTCAGGACGTATGTATGCAGGTGTCTTATGAAAACGATGTTTTCCTATACCGAAAATCTAGTGTGTATCTGCAAATAATCTCTAAAGGACTAATTGATACGGACCCAGAATTTGAACCCACGATCATACCGAGCGGTCTCTTAATTAAGCTACCAAGGCCAGCAGCCGCGCGTAGGTAGGGGGCAGAAGGGACCAAATCCCCTCAAATGAAAAAGCGCTCGTACGTAAGAAAAATTGTCGGAGAGATGTGAGGAAGCCGGGCCGAAGAAAGGAAAGGGAAGACAAAAAAAAGTTTGCTCCCCTCCCCCCTCGTCTTGGTTCCGTGGCCTTCAGACGTACAAGACGTTCAAGCTCTTCTTGACCAATTCAGCGGTACTCAGAACTATGAGGAAGTGGGGTATAATATAGGGGGAATTTTGCAGTGGTAGGACTCTATTGCAGAGTCCGCCTGAGGAAGTACCTCACCTTTGCCAGTTATTCAACCGCCAAGCAGGAGTGTGCAAGCATTACTGTGTTCCGGTTTGTAGGGCAATGTTACCAGAGAAATTACTGGGTAAGAAGAGATTTAACATCTAATATCTCAGGGTGACGAGCGCAGTGCAGTGCGGCGCAGGATTGTGTTCGCATATTCTCAATTCTGGCACTGCTACTATTAGTGGCAGGCGTGACGCTTACCACTAGGCGACCGTCTAGCTCATCTCGCCACTTGATTGTAAAAATAAAAACCAAAACATAACATAAAAAAGATAGGTTAAGCGAGGCAATAAAACATTCTGTTATCGAAGGACTTACTGTCAAAATCATAGTTCTCGTTACGTGGAAGAAGTCCAACCCACTCAGAGCTAGTTTGATGTTGTTTATTTGTGATATGTATCTCTCCACCTAGAAAATAATGCAGCTGAAGATTAATTAAATGGGGCAAAATTTTCAAAGCTTAAATATTATTTATTAGGTAGCACCTCGGAACGGTGGTTCTAAAACAGAATTAACTCTGTTGCACTCTTCACTATGAACAGCTTTTAATAAACTTCGTATGGGAGTGCAGTGATACAAAAATCCACTGTTTCTTAGATTTCGTCGAGGGTGAATTACGTATTTCTATGCGATGATATTAAATGTATTTATCTCAATGTTTCTATGGAACAGCTGATTGTTTTTCGATGTTTCTGTTTTTTTTTAACAATCATGACTATCAGCTCCTTTCATCTTAGTACCGTTTTACTTAACCCTATATTGGTCACTTGTTTCATAGAGTTTATATTTTAGTGTTTGCAAAACAGAGGCGGCATCATTTAACAGTCCCGCTGCACTCGGCGAAGACCAAGGTCTTTCCCCTCGAGGGAACGTGATAAAGCTAGAATATGGATACGACTGTCTCGGTTTCGAGGGAGAGAAAGAGTGGATAAACTTTCACGGCTCACGTGCTACATGGGCAGGTGCTGTTAGCATCCTGGTGCCGTATTAATATTATCCATATTCACTCTATTTATACAAACTCTTTGGTCTCACTTGAATTTGACATAATTTGATTTAAATATTTGACTGAACCACGAAAATGTATGACCTGTTTTTGACTTAGTAGGCTCTCTCCAAGAGAGAAATCCTTGCTCCGAGGGTTCTCTTCGAGAGCTAAATCCTCCAAGTAGGTTCTACCTCATTGATTTTCTGTTACTATCCTGTATTACCATACCAGGTGACTTCATTTATCTGTATAATATACCTCAATATTAAACTGTTCACTCGGGAGTCCGTACAATATCAGCAGTGGTCCTTTGGAGTTGGTGTGTATTCTTGCAGCCAGCAAAAGTACCATCAACGTGCGAACAATCAGAAATGAACAGGAGTATACGAAGTACACCGTATATTCAACGCCATAGAGTGCACTATAACCAAATATGTTTTATCAAAAACATCATCATCACCCATAACCCAACACAGAGGACATTGGGCTATCTTTTCATCTACCTCAGTCTTGTATTAACCTTGACCACATTTTTTTATTTGCGTAGCATAACAGCATAGTCAGCCTTTTAAATAGTCTAGGACTTTCAGGACTTTATGCCTACCTAGCCTCCAAGGGCGAATGGGCCATATACACCACGCTGGCCTAGTTCAGGGTTGGTGAATTCCACAGATCATTTATAGCCTGTTGATGGCTCGTGAACTTAATTTCTCCCACAAACACGACTCACCGTTGCGGGCACGTGGCGAGGCAACGTTCTATGCTTGCGATTGACCAATCACTGGCACAGAATAAATAATAGTACTGCGTACAGAAAGTTCACTCCGCAAAGGAATTGAAATAAATAAGGACTCTATCTACTAGGCAATAAAGTAGCAATTCTACTCGCATAGCGCTAGATACCGCTCGCTATATTCGCCTAGATATACCGCTCTCTTTCTATCACGTATGCTTAGTGCGGGTGGCGACTGACTTCTGCCTTGCATTGTCCACCCGGACGGAGCGCCGGCCGAACATACCTAAACTGCGGAGTGACACCCCCCTGTCACTGGGATGACGCAATCTGAGTTATGAAATTCAATAACATTCTGACGTACTCACAGTGGCTAGCAGTGGTTTAAAAACTAATAATTTTCGTGTGAGGAGAAGCCGAACGATCAGTCAATAGGGCTTAGTCTTTGGTGAATTCACAATACGCCATTGCATTTCTTCTCCGAACGCATGCAGTTTTCCTCACGATGTGTCAGTCTTGTAATAATCTTGGCCAAATTAGATTCTAACAATGTTGATCCTTCCAAAAATGAACATGTTTAATAGGCTAGATGACTGGTTTTTTTTAAATTGTTCTATTAAAATGTGGCCCATAAATATAGCTGATTAATGAAAAAAATATGAAAATCTGATCAAAAATAAGCAACTTATAAGCATTTTAATATCATGCTAGACAGAGAGGCGAAACAGCAAATCGTGACGTCACTTGCCAGTACGCCATATAAATTCTATCCTGACAAGTAAGGCGTGACGTCATTTTTTGTTTTGTGGGAAAGGGACAGAGTTGTCTCTAACAAAAACTTTAAACGCTCATATATCAGAACATTATTAACCGATTTAAATATTTTTTTCAATAAACATACTATATTTACTTATGCTTCATCTAAGCAATTGGTTTCAACGATATAACATCAGTCATCTACCCTATTGCTGTAGCCAAGTGTCCTCCAAAAGAGAGTTGTTTGGAAGACATTTGATTGTAAACAGTATTTTGTACTTACTATATAAACATCGCGGTATTCTCTTGACAGGCTTCAAAATGACCCGTATGACTATGACCTTTGCTGAAAAATCCAAAATTAATATAAGTACAAAAAAGATCATTATAAATAATATACATTTTAGTTTTTATTTACATAATAAATACATTTAGTTAAAAAATATTTTAAAAGTACTTAAAATAACCATCAACTTCACTTTTTCATCAACCATGGGGCTTTTAATTTAAGTTTTGAATGTTAATGTTGTAGGTTTTGTTATTGAATATTATATATTTATAATTCGTTTTAAATTTATAAATAATTAAGTTAGATTAATTTATACATCACGCTAATAATATACATACTCGTAGTTTAGAAATATATTTCTGAATAATAAAAACTTGTTAAGGAATAGTGAATAAAAGTATTTTTTCGGAACTAGCGATAGTTACAAAAATGTCATCATCATCACCCTGGACACGTCCACTGCTGAACGAAGGCCTCCCCCTTAGACCACACACCGCATTCACCGGTTGCCCGCCACTTTTACAATGTCGCCGGTCCGAAAATGTAACCATTCATAATTATGAAAATGGAAAAAAAACTGGTTTTACTATTTCTGGGGCAGCGAAGAAATAGTTATTTATTTGTTGTAGTTGCGCGAGTACAGGGTTTCAAATGTACGAGACGCAGAATAACTTTGCTGCCGAACGCAACTAAAAATTTTCACCTCACTACAGCGAGATGAAAAAGCTAGTTTTTTTTTGTTTAAATGTATTCTTCGTGCTCACAGAAAAGAGAAAGCCCTACTTTTACTTCTCTTTTCAGTGTTCGTGCTGGCCAGTGCGATTTTTCTAATAATTATGTTGGCGCATGTAATAAGTATAACATATTATGTATTTTCAGTGGATTGGCGGATATAGAATTTTTTTGACTAGAAAGGTTCGAATTTTAAAAACTCTTTACACGCTAAGTAGCGGACAAAATTCACTTTTGCACTTAGATTTTGAATAAGTAACAAACAGAATCTTTCCAAGCTTCTGAGGCGAACACTATTTTTACGAGCCTGCCGGGCAAAAGTGGTTACTAAAGTAAGCCCCGATACGCAGAGCGAAAGGAACCACTTCCTCCCCGCAGCGGCACGTAAAATCGTATACACACCACGGGAGCAAGTAATCTACTATTTCGTAGCTGGTTATTAATTTCTTGTTACGAATGTGTGTGAAAGGTTATTTAATTCTACACGCTGCTGATTTCGACTTAGTACCTACTACATTTCCGTGTAACCCTGTATATCTAAGATAACTTACTTTAAACTATAAAACAGCTGAGTACAAATCCAATACAAGTTACTGCCGAAGGAAGTTAGAATGTAAATACCAATTTTCCCATTGATTAGTTTTATCAGTCGAGTGATTTTCAAATATTGCACGCGAAATGTGGCCGCTGAAAAATGATCCTGAAACCAATTACCTTAACTTTTTATGAAGTAATTATGTTTATTTATCAGACTATTCGTTTGGTTCTTTTTATGATTTTAAAAAGAAACAAATGAAAGAAATTTTTTTCTTGCTACATTTTTTTTTAGCTTGGCTGAATTTTCTGAAAATTTCCGTAGAGATAAAGCTAAAATTTCAAAAGACACATGTTATATTTTGTGTTTATCGTCGTCACCTTCACCGCGGGTATAATCGCAACATTATAAGATATATAACCTATAAGAGCTAGAGTAAGTAAAGTCTTACCTGATGTACTGCACTTTTCAATAGATCGTTGTGTATAATCAAATGCTCCGTAAGATAGATGCTTATGACCATGATGAGCAAATCGTTGAATGTCCAAATAAACGTTGACTGGATGTTGATGGACTATAAATAAAAATGTTACGTAGCTCTATCAACAGCCACGCGTATTTGTTCTTTTTTAAAAACACTTTTTATTGGAGAAACATTATCATGGAATTAACCTATTACGGGAAAGCGTTTGTAAATCAGTTAACGAGTACTGGGATAGCGTAGTGAAAACATCTAATAACTTTATCGTAGGTAAGTCTACAATCACTTGCTCAGTATAGTGGCAGGATGATTCAAATACTTCTCGTTTTGGTAATACACAACCTGATATGAAGCCTTCCGCAGAACACGAACGTTTGGAGTAGGAAAACCTATTCTAGACTAGGCTTGTTATTATGTAAGATTGATAGATCTATATAATCTGACTGATTGACTGACTGACTGACAGACAACGCACAGCCCATACCGCTGGTCGTACAGACTTGAAATTTGGAGTATGTATTCGGTTCGATGCGTAGGGATGTTCTAAGAAAGGATTATTCAAAATTCGACCCCTAAGGGGAGGAAAAGGGAAACCTTTGTATGAAAGTCTTTTGTTTTTGGATTTTTTGTCACGAAAATTTGGATCTGCATAGTACATTTAAAATAAAAAAAACAGTTTTCAATATTTTTTTGACAGCGACGATTTAAGGGGGGGGGGGGGGGGGGGGGAGGGTGGTGGGGGAATGTTGTATAGAAAGTTCTTTGTTTTTGAAGTTATAGTGGTGAAATTTGATATTTGGGTAGTTTGTTCAAGTTGGGGGGGCTAAGGGGGAGCTTTGGCGGGGGTAAAAACGTTGTGAATTTTGGGAGCGGGCCGATTTTTTTCCGTACGCGGATGAACTCGTTGGCGAACTCTAGTTGGTAATATTGCGTAATTCAAAATGTATTATACAATATTTTCTTTAAAACGGTCTACCTAATTGAACAATTTTAATTGTAAATCGGTGGTGAGGAAAAAGGTGGTAGTTAAAAACGGTAACAAATTATTAAAATCCCAATAATTCGGTTTTTTGATTCATACTTAGCATGCCCACTGGTAAGAAATGTTACTAATGGTTGGCTAGTTAACTATAGTCAGTTTAACAAATGGTTGTGTCGATTTTGACCACGGATCAAAAAAACTGGCCCTTAGGTTGAAAAGTTTTTTTAAGTAAGTCTTCAGTATTTAAATACATACCTCACTAAACACAGCTTTCCACGGAGAATAATTTGTGTATTCATAGATCCAAGGAGTGCCATAACGAAAGTATGTTTCGGTAACGTTGGAAGGAAAACATGCACGCGATACTACTATTTCATAGTACACCGATAAGATGTGCTCCACTAAAAGAAATAATTTTAGGATGCATTAAAATTTGAGCAGCGCATCAGCCCATAGTTAAATATAACCATAAGTATCTGAAATTAGCGTACAATTTCAGAGCAAACCATCTTCCACATGGTATGATGGAATACACAACAGAAGTGAATGTATAAACTAGAATAGTACATTATTTTGCATAATGTATTATTCTAGTATTCATTCATTGAGTAATCAACAGAAATTGTATTAATTGGAATATAAATGATAAATGATATGAGCATAAGGTAGATGTTTGTATGAGGGAGAAGAGGGCCAACGCGAATGTAATGGGCTCTGTTCACGCCCTTTTGCCATTCTTCAACACAACTGTCAGCTGTCACCTACATCACCTGTCAACCTGTCAAAGGCGAGTTCGCGCTTTTTCCATCGAGGTGACAGGAATAGTCACTTTTAAACCAACGAACAAGTAAGTTTACTTCGGGCAATAAATCAATTCTTTTCAGTGTGAGAGCGGTGTTTCAGGTTCAGGCTCTCTGTCCTCCTGTCGCTCTACGCTGTCGATTTACGAATACATCGATTGGATAAATAGCTTTGCTCGCTGCTTAAGCTTATGCCAAAGTTTCGGTATGATAAATATTTTCTGTACAGAATTTCTATTCGAGACTGGCACAAGACTGGTAAAGATGGTGCGCTAAGGATCTATACTCAGCAATGGGTTAGAAATGATTGACCATGATAACGTTGAATATTTAAACAGGATATAATATGTTTTTCTCAAATTATGTAAACGATAATACATTGAAGCATCGTAATCGGCGTGGTTATAGCGTAGCATAAGCATAATCAGCCTTTTTAATATTCCACTACTGACTTAGGTTTACACTGGAAAAGCAATTGAGCCACGCTGGCGCTGCTGTTGCGAGTTGGTGGAACGTACGCCATTGAATTCTTCTCGGGAAGTATGCAGGGCCTCACGATGTGTCCTTCACCAAAGTGCTAGTCGTATAAAACTCGTCCTACTTACATAACCGTACCTACATAATCTCCAAAGAACTCATTGGTACGGACCCAGAATTTGAACCCGCGATTTCACGATTTCGAGTCGAAGTCAAGCGGCTACCAGGGCTTAGGTGGTAGCCTAACCACTTTAAAACCACGGTGTGATTATAGACCAAATTCTAATATCGTACCTACCTGTTATACAGCCCACGCGGGCGAAGCCGCGGCCAACAGCTAGTAATAATAATAATGTACATTGCACATACGTATTTTTTATTATATTTTATCGCAGAAAAAATATCGTCACATAAACTAGATTTTATACATTGCGAGAATACCCAGGACAATAATCTTTAACGCGTCACACAATTTATTTAATACGACACGAGAAAGGTACCCAGGTGCGTTTACACCGGCATCTCAATACGTAAATTGGATAACCAAACAAAAAGGGCATCCTTCCCTCGAAATAAAACGTAGTGTGGTTTTGTTTACAATTTCCAAGGGTCTTGGGTCCCGGTTTAATTATATTTAGACGAGCTTTATAAATTAGTTGGAGTTGGATGTTGGATGGCGTGTTTTTGAGATAAAATAAGTTTGTCAGTATTATTTTTAGTCTGTTGCGAAGGGGGAATCTTTTTTGCATTTCAATAAGCGCCATCTGTAGTATTAATAATCTAATATAATAAAAGGCTCTGTCCTGACTGACTGAATGATTGGTGACTGACTGACTGACTGACAGACAACGCACAGCCCAAACCGCTGGTCGTACAGACTTGAAATTTGGAGGGTGTATTCGTCTCGATGCGTAGGGGTGTAGTAAGAAAGGATTTTTCGAAATTCGACCCCCAAGAGGGGGAAAAAGGTTGGGGGAAGTTTGTATGAAGACCTTTGTTTTTGTACTTTTAGTTACGAAAATTTGGATTTGGATAGTTCAGTTAAAATAAAAAATGCTATATAAAAAAAAATACAGGGTTGATTTAAAGTGGTGAATTTTGAGAGCGGGCCGAATTTCTTCCGTACGCGGATAAAGTCGCGGGCGACCTCTAGTAATTAATAAGATCTACCAAAACTATAGCCGCGTGTACACCGCTCGTCCGTCACGGCAAGATATAGTAATCTATGTATCGCTACTTCAGCGACGTCATCTTGTTCTCGTTGGCGTCGTTGGACAAACGGCCTAACAATAAAAAATGAGTTCACTGGGTAAAATAAATAACAGAGTTACTCTTGTTTCATTGGTACTTTAAATTGCCAAAGTTTACTTTTTAAGTAAACTGGGTTACGCATAACGGTATTACAAAGCCTAAAAGAGGTAAATGGAAAAAAAAAACATTCACCCGCAAGAAAATGTATGAACAACTGTTTTTTTCGCAGTTTCAGAGAAAGAACCCACAAACATGACAGTAACGATCTCTTTTCGGCTTAGTAATACTGTTATGCGTAACCTTGTATAAATAAGCTTCTTTTTTTTATGAAAAATCATACCCATAGCAGCAAACATCATGAAAAACATCGTGACATTACAAATCCTGCCGATGTCTCTGGTGAACGGTGGCAACTGGGCTTCTATTTCCTCCACCTTCATTATAATCTTGGGCCATGAGCGGCCGACGTTCATGAGTACCAAAGAAGATGTGAAACTTGAAGTGTAGAATACGCCATTTGCTAAAAAAACGCAAAAGATAAAAGAAATATGTTGAGATCAAACAAATTTCATTCTCGAGGCACACGCGCGCGTACTTGTGTGTGTTGGTGTGTGTACATTGATTCATTTCCAAGCGAAAAAAACTGCTGTTCCATAGAAAAAAAACAAGCCTTCGAAAAAATTTAGAACAGCAGATTTTATCGTCAATTCATGTTTGGCCTCAACTTAGTAATTTATAATAATAATAATTTATTCTGAAGTGCTTTGAGCACATCTCCAGGAAGGAAACTTCGATGGAGCGGCTTGTTGTGCTGGGCCAAATGGAAGGCAAGCGACATCATCATCATCATCAGCCCGGAGACGTCCACTGCTGAACGAAGGCCTCCCCTTAGACCGTCACACTGTACGACAACTTGCTATTGCATCCACCGGTTGCCCGCGACTTTTACAATGTCGTCGGTCCACCTAGTGGGAGGCCTTCCTACGTGCGTCTTGCGGTTTACGGTCGCCACTCAAGAACCTTCCTTCCCCATCGGTTGTCAGTTCTTCGAGCGAAGTGGCCTGCCCGTCGCCACTACAACTTGCAAACCTTGCGAGCTATATCGGTAACTTTGGTTCTTTGGCGTATATCCTAAGGCAATATCGTAATCGTAAGGCCTACGCTTGAGGCAAGCGTAGTCCTGGCCAATCCCCATCTCGCTGGACCAATTTCATAAAAAAGCCACACTGTACCATAGTGCAGTGTGCTACCTTACCGGGTCACCGGTGTGGTGAACGGCTAGCTCGAGGGGCAGTGGGTTCTGTGTGCGCTCTGCGGGCCTGCCTCTGGCGGGTGAGATGGGGTTAGACCTACCTATCCGAGATAACTAATTCTAACAAGGGCGCCACCAGCACGATAATGCTGGGAAATGAGACAAGGAATTAGCGTCCAAATCTTATGTATTGTAAAATATGTTCTTCAATTTCTTACCATTGTACATCAATGACGGTTCTGTTAGTTATAGGTACATTCTTTAAGATATTTCTATTATGTTAGTACATTTGTTAAACAGTGTAAAATTAAGTACTTAGGTACTAGGTTAAGTATAGATAAGTTAAACCTTTAATATTGTAGTTCTAAGTTTTAAAGTTACACCAAAGGATTGAGACAGAAGGGCCAGTTCTGCTCGTTGAAGTTAAATACACAATTCTTGATCACATAATTTTTAGTTAAAGTCCAAAAACATTCTAGGTTCTTTCTTCGTTGTAGACACTTGACTGACGTGAGAAAATTAAGAGAAAATTGACATACCAAATGCGCGTGGCATTAATATTGATTAATTGAGGTTCACCAAGACATATTTCTGCTTCTAAATGTTATTGCGACGTATCGACGTCGAAATCAAAATGGTAGGCTACGAGTCATTTCGCAGACATGGACGCTTTACAAGCACAAACACTAAACTAAAACAAAGGAGCGGCGGAATCTGCAACAAATGAGACAACGACGTTATTTCTAATTCTACTATAATTTAGGTACGTGGATTTGGAAACAAGACGAGATGGGTTTCTTACCAATCCATCGCTTTGGACCTCATGGAATTGTTGGCCGCCATGCGATCATAATCTGTACAGCAAACATCCCAGGTACTGTGGAAATCAGTGAAAATGATAATCCTCGCTTCAATCTCCAGCGGGCAACGAATCAGGTTGAAAACCAAGTAAAATAACTTACTATTCTGCGGTGTGGTATTTAATTCACAGGAGCGGATTATTCGCCCGCTTACTCCATCAAAAACCAAAGTTAAAAAGGATGTTGCCAGGACTTGCCGGCGTAAAAACAAACAAAACTTTTCTTTCTGAATCGATAAATCAATAAAGGGCTGTTGAACCTAATGAATTCTGTTCTCAATGAAAAAATTACAGGAATCTACGAAATGTCAATGTCAACGTTATTACGTTACTTACTCTATGGTCAACATCTCAAACGTCATACTGTCAAGCGATATGTAAACAAAATCATAAGGGTTTCTAAAACGAAAGTTTTATAAAAAGATGTGTAAAATATTGTGATATCCCACACAAAATGATAAGCCACATCATATTTAACAAGTTATTATGTTCCACCGGCGTTCTTCAGTGAGGAAGGACTCCTGAAGATACGAAGCAAATGACAACAAAAATGTTTCTAGATTCTCTTACTTCTTTGCCTGAAGAACCCCTTCGACTGATGGGAGAAAACCCACAGGATACGTCTGAGCGTCGAAGAACACAAAACAAAGGTTTGCAACAAAAAAACATGATAAGGTTTTTGCAATGCAACATCACCCCCTTTCTAGAGCGAAATGTGGGTGAAAACAACAACATTTCGCGAGGAGCGAGCAGCGGAACCATCCTGGGACAACCAGTGCAAACGCAGTGCTAGCCAAATATCAAAATTTAATAAAGTTTTTTTGAAACAATGGTTTAAAAATGAATTAATTCTTTTCTTAGGTTATAACAACACAAAATGAGCACAAAATGAACAAAATGAACAACAGATCGTCACGAGCATCCCACTGTGTAACCCTTCTTATTCTGTAGGTATCCTACCTTAAGTAAGTTTCTAAATTCTAAGTGTATGAACAATATCATAACTACTAATTCTATAAGTATATAACTTATACTATTCTATTTTAAGACAATAATGTTTGCCTTAGGTTCTTAAAATGGTTAATTCTTTCTTTCTTTCTAACTAAGTTACGGGATGAAACCCTAAACAAAGTAATTCTGTTCTGTTTACATACAGTACTGGTATAAAATTAACCAAGCACTGCACGTAGCTACCTGCTTCGGTGCCAAATAATAGGGGAACTTGCCCCACTGGAAAGTTTGCTTCTTCGTACAATAACGAATGCTAATCATTTATTATGCGAGGTCGCATTGCTAACTCCTACGAGTATTGGATAAATACCTATTGTATTATACAACCTAATGGAACTAGGTCCTAATGGGATCCCTTATCTAAGTAAAACTAAAGCAGAGGAAAAGTGGTAGGTTTCCACCACCATAAACGATCACTCACCCTTACACAGTTCCTTATAAACCTTTCACCCTATCCTGTCACGGGCGATCCTTTCATAGCAGCGGTCAATCACACTCACTCTAATTCTATCATGCTTCATTTCTTCCAAAGTCACCTGTCACACCATACACTCACACACACATACAAACACTTGCATGCCTTCTACTCACCATCCCTATGCATTTTTTAATCCTAACATACAAAACTTAATTTTTTATTTTAATTATTCTATTTTATTTAAATTTAATTAATGGATGTTTTATCCCTATTCTTTCTAAACTACCATGCAATAAAACTACATATATTTCTTAAAGTAGATATTAATAACTACAAGCTATTATTAAGATTTGGACCTAAAATATAATTTCTTACTTATTTATTTAAGGAGAGTACTAACTCTATGGAAATAGTAGTTTATTCTATGACTCCACATGGACTATATCCTTAATGTGAGTTAAGCCAACATGTTTACCACTTAAGGCTCTTAAGCGATACACGAGTGGACTTATTCTTTCTTCGACTACACACTTAATATTTCTAGGAGCTAACTTACTGGCAAAGTTGTCACTCGCCTTGGATAAGACATAGTCCCGTTTCCAGACAACTTGTCCTACCCTTAACCCTAAATGTATTCTATTTCTATTCTCTTCTCGTGGGGTCGATGATGATCTGTCGCTCACCTGGCTATTCTGTAAGTATTCTATTCTATTATCGGAGTGACTGCCTCGGCACACACGGTAGACACTGGCGCTGCACGGGCCGTCGCAGGCTGCTCCGATGCTCCAGACTCGAAACAGATTTCTGATCCCTCTGGAATGTTTAAATCCAAAATTTTAAAAGCGCTTTCGCATTCTTTCTTTAGTTCTTGAATTTTTTCTGTTAACTCCTCCGCAGAAGGTGGAAGTCTGTTAAGCCTAAACTGAATATGGAGATTTCTAGAAATGAGTCTCTCTCTGCGGGGTGTTGTCATCGATTCTGATTCTATGATTTGGAAAATGTCATTAATTTTATTTTCACAAATTTCTAATTCTGTTTCTATGTTAATTTCTGAAGGGACAATGGTCTCTTCCAAACGGGAAGATTTGGATAATGAGGCAAGCTTTGTCCTCATTGCCTCGACCGTTCTGAAGTTTGTATGGCCACGGATCCGTAGCTCATACCGTAGCTCATCCATGAGTAGGTGGTAAAAGTTCATCTTAGCGCTCGCCATGATGGAAGAAGTACCAAATACAAACAATGTATGAAACCAAGAAAAGTAAGACCAACCTCACACGATCCACGATATCAAGGGAGATGACACCGTTGAATGTCGACTGGCCGAAGGGAACCCGTCACACGTTGGGCGCGCCAAAATGCTACCTTACCGGGTCACCGGTGTGGTGAACGGCTAGCTCGAGGGGCAGTGGGTTCTGTGTGGCGCTCTGCGGGCCTGCCTCTGGCGGGTGAGATGGGGTTAGACCTACCTATCCGAGATAACTAATTCTAACAAGGGCGCCACCAGCACGATAATGCTGGGAAATGAGACAAGGAATTAGCGTCCAAATCTTATGTATTGTAAAATATGTTCTTCAATTTCTTACCATTGTACATCAATGACGGTTCTGTTAGTTATAGGTACATTCTTTAAGATATTTCTATTATGTTAGTACATTTGTTAAACAGTGTAAAATTAAGTACTTAGGTACTAGGTTAAGTATAGATAAGTTAAACCTTTAATATTGTAGTTCTAAGTTTTAAAGTTACACCAAAGGATTGAGACAGAAGGGCCAGTTCTGCTCGTTGAAGTTAAATACACAATTCTTGATCACATAATTTTTAGTTAAAGTCCAAAAACATTCTAGGTTCTTTCTTCGTTGTAGACACTTGACTGACGTGAGAAAATTAAGAGAAAATTGACATACCAAATGCGCGTGGCATTAATATTGATTAATTGAGGTTCACCAAGACATATTTCTGCTTCTAAATGTTATTGCGACGTATCGACGTCGAAATCAAAATGGTAGGCTACGAGTCATTTCGCAGACATGGACGCTTTACAAGCACAAACACTAAACTAAAACAAAGGAGCGGCGGAATCTGCAACAAATGAGACAACGACGTTATTTCTAATTCTACTATAATTTAGGTACGTGGATTTGGAAACAAGACGAGATGGGTTTCTTACCAATCCATCGCTTTGGACCTCATGGAATTGTTGGCCGCCATGCGATCATAATCTGTACAGCAAACATCCCAGGTACTGTGGAAATCAGTGAAAATGATAATCCTCGCTTCAATCTCCAGCGGGCAACGAATCAGGTTGAAAACCAAGTAAAATAACTTACTATTCTGCGGTGTGGTATTTAATTCACAGGAGCGGATTATTCGCCCGCTTACTCCATCAAAAACCAAAGTTAAAAAGGATGTTGCCAGGACTTGCCGGCGTAAAAACAAACAAAACTTTTCTTTCTGAATCGATAAATCAATAAAGGGCTGTTGAACCTAATGAATTCTGTTCTCAATGAAAAAATTACAGGAATCTACGAAATGTCAATGTCAACGTTATTACGTTACTTACTCTATGGTCAACATCTCAAACGTCATACTGTCAAGCGATATGTAAACAAAATCATAAGGGTTTCTAAAACGAAAGTTTTATAAAAAGATGTGTAAAATATTGTGATATCCCACACAAAATGATAAGCCACATCATATTTAACAAGTTATTATGTTCCACCGGCGTTCTTCAGTGAGGAAGGACTCCTGAAGATACGAAGCAAATGACAACAAAAATGTTTCTAGATTCTCTTACTTCTTTGCCTGAAGAACCCCTTCGACTGATGGGAGAAAACCCACAGGATACGTCTGAGCGTCGAAGAACACAAAACAAAGGTTTGCAACAAAAAAACATGATAAGGTTTTTGCAATGCAACATCACCCCCTTTCTAGAGCGAAATGTGGGTGAAAACAACAACATTTCGCGAGGAGCGAGCAGCGGAACCATCCTGGGACAACCAGTGCAAACGCAGTGCTAGCCAAATATCAAAATTTAATAAAGTTTTTTTGAAACAATGGTTTAAAAATGAATTAATTCTTTTCTTAGGTTATAACAACACAAAATGAGCACAAAATGAACAAAATGAACAACAGATCGTCACGAGCATCCCACTGTGTAACCCTTCTTATTCTGTAGGTATCCTACCTTAAGTAAGTTTCTAAATTCTAAGTGTATGAACAATATCATAACTACTAATTCTATAAGTATATAACTTATACTATTCTATTTTAAGACAATAATGTTTGCCTTAGGTTCTTAAAATGGTTAATTCTTTCTTTCTTTCTAACTAAGTTACGGGATGAAACCCTAAACAAAGTAATTCTGTTCTGTTTACATACAGTACTGGTATAAAATTAACCAAGCACTGCACGTAGCTACCTGCTTCGGTGCCAAATAATAGGGGAACTTGCCCCACTGGAAAGTTTGCTTCTTCGTACAATAACGAATGCTAATCATTTATTATGCGAGGTCGCATTGCTAACTCCTACGAGTATTGGATAAATACCTATTGTATTATACAACCTAATGGAACTAGGTCCTAATGGGATCCCTTATCTAAGTAAAACTAAAGCAGAGGAAAAGTGGTAGGTTTCCACCACCATAAACGATCACTCACCCTTACACAGTTCCTTATAAACCTTTCACCCTATCCTGTCACGGGCGATCCTTTCATAGCAGCGGTCAATCACACTCACTCTAATTCTATCATGCTTCATTTCTTCCAAAGTCACCTGTCACACCATACACTCACACACACATACAAACACTTGCATGCCTTCTACTCACCATCCCTATGCATTTTTTAATCCTAACATACAAAACTTAATTTTTTATTTTAATTATTCTATTTTATTTAAATTTAATTAATGGATGTTTTATCCCTATTCTTTCTAAACTACCATGCAATAAAACTACATATATTTCTTAAAGTAGATATTAATAACTACAAGCTATTATTAAGATTTGGACCTAAAATATAATTTCTTACTTATTTATTTAAGGAGAGTACTAACTCTATGGAAATAGTAGTTTATTCTATGACTCCACATGGACTATATCCTTAATGTGAGTTAAGCCAACATGTTTACCACTTAAGGCTCTTAAGCGATACACGAGTGGACTTATTCTTTCTTCGACTACACACTTAATATTTCTAGGAGCTAACTTACTGGCAAAGTTGTCACTCGCCTTGGATAAGACATAGTCCCGTTTCCAGACAACTTGTCCTACCCTTAACCCTAAATGTATTCTATTTCTATTCTCTTCTCGTGGGGTCGATGATGATCTGTCGCTCACCTGGCTATTCTGTAAGTATTCTATTCTATTATCGGAGTGACTGCCTCGGCACACACGGTAGACACTGGCGCTGCACGGGCCGTCGCAGGCTGCTCCGATGCTCCAGACTCGAAACAGATTTCTGATCCCTCTGGAATGTTTAAATCCAAAATTTTAAAAGCGCTTTCGCATTCTTTCTTTAGTTCTTGAATTTTTTCTGTTAACTCCTCCGCAGAAGGTGGAAGTCTGTTAAGCCTAAACTGAATATGGAGATTTCTAGAAATGAGTCTCTCTCTGCGGGGTGTTGTCATCGATTCTGATTCTATGATTTGGAAAATGTCATTAATTTTATTTTCACAAATTTCTAATTCTGTTTCTATGTTAATTTCTGAAGGGACAATGGTCTCTTCCAAACGGGAAGATTTGGATAATGAGGCAAGCTTTGTCCTCATTGCCTCGACCGTTCTGAAGTTTGTATGGCCACGGATCCGTAGCTCATACCGTAGCTCATCCATGAGTAGGTGGTAAAAGTTCATCTTAGCGCTCGCCATGATGGAAGAAGTACCAAATACAAACAATGTATGAAACCAAGAAAAGTAAGACCAACCTCACACGATCCACGATATCAAGGGAGATGACACCGTTGAATGTCGACTGGCCGAAGGGAACCCGTCACACGTTGGGCGCGCCAAAATGCTACCTTACCGGGTCACCGGTGTGGTGAACGGCTAGCTCGAGGGGCAGTGGGTTCTGTGTGGCGCTCTGCGGGCCTGCCTCTGGCGGGTGAGATGGGGTTAGACCTACCTATCCGAGATAACTAATTCTAACAAGGGCGCCACCAGCACGATAATGCTGGGAAATGAGACAAGGAATTAGCGTCCAAATCTTATGTATTGTAAAATATGTTCTTCAATTTCTTACCATTGTACATCAATGACGGTTCTGTTAGTTATAGGTACATTCTTTAAGATATTTCTATTATGTTAGTACATTTGTTAAACAGTGTAAAATTAAGTACTTAGGTACTAGGTTAAGTATAGATAAGTTAAACCTTTAATATTGTAGTTCTAAGTTTTAAAGTTACACCAAAGGATTGAGACAGAAGGGCCAGTTCTGCTCGTTGAAGTTAAATACACAATTCTTGATCACATAATTTTTAGTTAAAGTCCAAAAACATTCTAGGTTCTTTCTTCGTTGTAGACACTTGACTGACGTGAGAAAATTAAGAGAAAATTGACATACCAAATGCGCGTGGCATTAATATTGATTAATTGAGGTTCACCAAGACATATTTCTGCTTCTAAATGTTATTGCGACGTATCGACGTCGAAATCAAAATGGTAGGCTACGAGTCATTTCGCAGACATGGACGCTTTACAAGCACAAACACTAAACTAAAACAAAGGAGCGGCGGAATCTGCAACAAATGAGACAACGACGTTATTTCTAATTCTACTATAATTTAGGTACGTGGATTTGGAAACAAGACGAGATGGGTTTCTTACCAATCCATCGCTTTGGACCTCATGGAATTGTTGGCCGCCATGCGATCATAATCTGTACAGCAAACATCCCAGGTACTGTGGAAATCAGTGAAAATGATAATCCTCGCTTCAATCTCCAGCGGGCAACGAATCAGGTTGAAAACCAAGTAAAATAACTTACTATTCTGCGGTGTGGTATTTAATTCACAGGAGCGGATTATTCGCCCGCTTACTCCATCAAAAACCAAAGTTAAAAAGGATGTTGCCAGGACTTGCCGGCGTAAAAACAAACAAAACTTTTCTTTCTGAATCGATAAATCAATAAAGGGCTGTTGAACCTAATGAATTCTGTTCTCAATGAAAAAATTACAGGAATCTACGAAATGTCAATGTCAACGTTATTACGTTACTTACTCTATGGTCAACATCTCAAACGTCATACTGTCAAGCGATATGTAAACAAAATCATAAGGGTTTCTAAAACGAAAGTTTTATAAAAAGATGTGTAAAATATTGTGATATCCCACACAAAATGATAAGCCACATCATATTTAACAAGTTATTATGTTCCACCGGCGTTCTTCAGTGAGGAAGGACTCCTGAAGATACGAAGCAAATGACAACAAAAATGTTTCTAGATTCTCTTACTTCTTTGCCTGAAGAACCCCTTCGACTGATGGGAGAAAACCCACAGGATACGTCTGAGCGTCGAAGAACACAAAACAAAGGTTTGCAACAAAAAAACATGATAAGGTTTTTGCAATGCAACAAGTGTGCTCGCGATGCAACTAGCCGCCATAAATTGAGAAGTATTTCGAGACGAGCGGCAGCCCTGGGGAGAGAAGACGACGGCGAGGAGCCTACTTGTACTATCGGCGCAACCACGACCACTCTACCAAGACTGCACGACTAAGAAGAAGAATATATGATTATGGTATATTTACAATGACGGTACAATGACCTTTTTGCTTAAATACCTTTTTGTATCGCATTAAACCTTAAAACTTTAAACCTTAACCTATATATTTCTGGTGTAAAAAGTTGCTCCAACCATTTAAAAAAAACCATAATATGCTTTTAAAAAAAATACAACCGACATCAACTTCGAATACCTGGATGACATCTTCATATTTTCTAGTAATTTTGAATTTAAAACCAAACTACTAAACCGAGATAAAATTGATCACTTCTGAAATATTACTTACCAAACAAAAAAAAAAACATCAAAAGCAGTTCATAATTGCCGGAATAATCGAGTAACATATATACAAAAAAAACATACAGTTGAATTGAGAACCTCTTTTTTTGAAGTCGCTTGAAAATAAACTCAACTTTAGTTTTGAAAGTGAGCTCATCGCCAAAGTAGTGCAATAATAATAAAACGTAAACCTACTAAACGTAAACAATACTTACTGAAGCGAGGCAATGAAATTTCTTTTTCCAGGATCCAATAAAATAACACAAAACACGTTAAGCACTGTCCAAACATACTGATCACGTAGATTATAGTGTACGCCGAGCGTAGAGTAAACCTGAAAAATAGCGCGGGAAAGTAGAGCGTTGAAGGTGACTGAAACCACAGTCTAAATTTTTCCATCAACTTTCATACCAGAAATTTTATTATAAGAAATAGGCACTATAATATAGGCACGTGATGGTTTGGCGCACGAGCGCAGCGCGGGCGCCAATAGTTCGATTGCATAAATAGGTCTTTCACCCGAGGTAAACGAGTCTTTCACTCTGCATTTTTTTTAAATTTGATTTGAAACTACATTAAAAAAAGTAAAAATATATAAAAATATAATAAAAAAGTAATAAAAATAAGTAAGTATAGCAAATTGCCGCTTTCCCGCTTTTTTATGTTTCTTTTTCTGTGGCATTCTACCAGCCGGTATTTTTTTATTACAATTTTACGCCGCGATATAAAAAAGTGGATGTATTAAAAGTTGGGACATGGCAAGTATAGTTTTAAATTTGTTGGCTGCAGGGATAAACGTTTCTCAAGGACGAAAAGTACTGTTTAATCCCTCTGATAATGTAACTTCAAGCGTACTTTCCATGAATGAGAAATGAAAAATGATTTCGAAAGCTTTCTGTGTGATTAAAAAATTTGATCATAATATTATTATAATTTTTTATGGTTTAATTCAGCGACGGTGATAATGGAATGGACGTGCCCAGCTTGCAAATCGATCAAAATTAACAAGACAATACAATCAACATACTACCTTAAAGTATGCATTTTACATTTGCCGGAAAATAGAGATAGCGAATCTAATTATTGCATGACAAAAAGAAAACACCATGTACATGTATTAGAAGTTTGTATTGTCGTATCGTACGGCTCGCATGTCGCAAAGGCAGAGAATACATGAAGCGAGTGGAGAGTCGGCGCCCAACATTAATAGTTTTCAAAATCCGTGCGCTTATTTCCCGTCCATTCATGTTATCATTGTCCCTGGTTCAATTAGGTAAATGAGATTTGTGTGCAGACAAATGCACATTGTTCTATCGTATTTCCTATTATCTTCCCAAAATTCGTAAATGCACTGCAGAAAGGCAGGACTTTTTTGATGTTACTGTGTATCAAAATGCAGTTGGTAATACGAGTAATTAAGAAATTTCCTAGTTTCTAATTGAAAATCCTCGATTTTATTCGACATTAAACAACCTTTATAAGCAACAATGCTCCCATAAAATACAATCCCTGACTCGGAATTTAATTGGACATTTCATAGTCTGCGCTTCTGAAGGCGGGTGGAATTATCATAGCTGGCGCCGTAACAGCCACTTGTACTGAGCATAAGAAGGTTATAAATCGTGGTAATTAACATTCTAAAATGCGTTATTAAAACCTTTACTCTCTTGGTGAGATAGCTGAATCTTAAGTACTTTTTATGGCAACAAAAAATTAAACAAACGCCAATAATGCTCTCATGGTGGTAAGAAACATATCGCCTGAGTTTTGGCGGGAACACGGAAAAATCATGTCGTTGCATTCTATTATTTTCCTAAACTTGTGTTTTTTCGCAATTAATAATAAACAATAAAAATGGTGGTGTTTTATTCATTGAGTGTTAATTACATGCACGAGGATGGGCAAGTGATATAATTTGGTGAAACATGTCTTTTCGTGTTGTTTTTAAAACTCCGTAGAAGCTTATAGTAAAGTCGCCACAACTTTACTAGGGCATGACTTGGACTCGACTATGACTAATTTTGTGTGACTAACTGAGATTTCATGACATATTTGACTTGATTATGCTATTAAAACTTGAAAATTCATAAACCTGACCCTGGCAGAATGCACAACGTGCGATGCCAATAACTAAGAAAAAAATATATATATCGCCTTCCAACGAACATAGCAGCAGCGGTGCTAAGAACTATAATTAGCAAAACAAAGCCAAAAGAATCGCTGTATTAGTGCTCATTACCTACTCGATTATTCTATATTATTTAATAAAATTAGTCTTGTGATTTCGCTACCTACTCAAAAATAAAACGCAAAAAGAGAGACAGGGCTACTTTTGGATTTATATAATAGTTCAGAAGTCTGAATTAGGAATTACTTACTTGAGGTGATCACTACGGATATGAGAAAGACCTGATAAAGGAAATAGTCCCATAAGACGGCTGCTCATAAAAGTCCATCTTATAGTCGAATGTAACCCTCCGTAGCTGCTTCTGGACATCTGCAGTTTCTCCAAATTTCGGGAATTGAAGTTGCGCCATAATCTTTGCATATTGCAAAAGCAAGTGTCTTTGGTAGGTACTGAATGAGATAGGGGTTGCTTTTAGGGTTTCGTACCTCAAAGGTGGTCAATAGGTTTTTATCTGACAATTGTAACCTGTTGATATTTTCACAAAATATGCGTTAATATCACAGAAAAGCGAAAGCCCTACTTCTTAGGTTAGAACGGCTATCAAAACAATGTTCTAAAGAAACTGTATAGAAAACCGCTGTCGCCAGTTTTACACTTATTTGTATAGGAACTACGACGAAAAAATGCCAATAATTGGTCGCGCATTTGAAGTAAAACGCTCGAAATGCTATTATGCAACAGATTAAAATTAATCTAATTACGATGCAATGTGGTTTGGTTTCCTACGCGTCTATTTAAATTGTCTTTTTGAGTATTCTCAATCTAAAAACATGTATATTGGCAGAATTGTCATTAAGCGCATTTGCACCTAATGCCGGCTAGCGCGGCCCGTCACATTTCCGTTCTATTTACTTCTCTCTTCAGTGGTTAATAAGGAATAAAATGTTATAAGAAATAAAATTAAAGGCATATGAATGAATAAAAAGGAATATTTTATCGTTAATGCTCTTTTGTAAAAATGGTGATACGTTTCTGTTATTAAATAGTCTAAGTATAATTTTAAGCTATTACTTATTTAATTTATTTTGTCGTTTATGTAATTAGGTACGTTAAACTTGGTTTGATTAGAGTATTAGAGTTTAGCTTAGCGAGCTCTACTCACTCTTTCTTTAAGGAGTTAGTTACTTATTATTAGTTAACTGTATTAAACTTAAAAAATAAAGGTCAAGTGCTAAGTTCGTACTAAGAATTTATAACTGAACTCAATGTAACAATTGCTCTTATTTACGTATATAGTAACTTAAAAGCTTTCAAGTAAAAAAAAATGTGCCTTTTTAAGTTTTTGGTAGGTAATCACGAAATATTTTTGTGGTGTGGAACTAGTTCACTATAATTTAGCTGCTTGACGTCATATGCCTTAAAACATCCACTGCTGGACGAAGTCCTCCCCCTTAATAGAGGAATTTAGGTGCTTATCAGTATTAAATTAAATTAAGTTCCTAGTAAATTACTTTTATAACAAACACGTACCTACAGTTTACTTCAGATGTAGAGTAATATTTTATTTAACTATAAAATACTACCTAAAACCCTTCAAAGTTAACCCATCAACTGTACCTACTCAATCCACACAAGCTTTTATAAGTTTTACGAACAATAAATATCTCTAAAAACCAATTCTGTCATTGGTTTTGATATCGAAAACTATCGCGAGCCGATGAAAACATTACTATCACAATATTGTTGAAAAAACAAAAATTGTACGGATAATATTGTAAACATAAGCATGTTGATGTTTTCCCGGGTGTCACAGGTGACTTGCTACGAAAATAATTGTTTTTGTTAATAAAGGTTAGAGGGAAAGGATTAAGTTTACTATAAACCCAAGGTTCAAGAAGAGAAAGAAGAGAGAGGAGAAAGAGAGAGAAGAAGGTCGGTAGAAACTTTATACAGGTACCTTTAATTTTAATTTTAAGGTAACTTTATACTCTAACTAAGATTAAAAAAAGTAAGTTCGTATAGGCTGAGTGGCAAGCCCTAGTGCCAGAGTTAATGTGCCGCCCGCCTCTGACAATCTCTGGCCTCTGACATGGCTGACGGTTGTTGTTATAGAAACTATAACAAACAACCGGGACTAAAATACATTTAGGTAACAAAATAATAATAAACAAAATATAATTAATAAAACCACACCGGAATAACCATAGAAAAGCGAAGGCCCTACTTTTGCTTCTCTCTTCAGTAGGAATAACCATCACCAACCACAACCAAAGGAGGACGGGCAACAGCGTTCTCTCGGTTAACGGTGGTACTTACTGGTGATCATTCTGCGATCTCCAAGCCGCCTGCCAAGCGTGGGTTTTATAGCAACCACACGTATTAAAATGTAGGCCTTTCTCCAACAATGGACGTCTAATAGCTACGTCTAATAGGACGCTAATGATGATAATAACGAGTAGCCTTTCAATTAGTACTAAGAATGTTTCGGAAACTACTGAACCAGAGAAATTACTGGGTATGAAGAGATTTAACATCTAATATCTTCTCCCAAATAAGAAGTCTTACTAAAACCTTTTTGTTACACGTTGTATATATATTGTGTATGTATATATATTTATGTCTGTTTTTTTATATACACACATACATATGTATTTTTCATTTTTGTATAGGTACTTGTTGCATGTTAGCTCTTGCAAGCAAGCAAGCAAGCAAGCAAGCAAGCAAGCAAGCAAGCAAGCAAGCAAGCAAGCAAGCAAGCAAAGCAGAGCGTAAAAATTGAAGAAATGTAAACCTACATCTATTATATCAAAAATGTCGAATTTAAAAATCGATCCTCTTTCGAGAGAAAACTATGATACGTGGGTGATTCAAGCTGAGGCCATTCTAATTAAACAAAAATTATGGAAATACATCGAGACTTCCCCGAATGCTGAAAGTGCGGCTGACAAAGAAGGAGATAGACTAGCAAGGTCAGAACTGATACTTATAATCGCTCCTTCTGAGCTTAAACAAATAAAAAACTGCGCAACTGCAAAAGCAGTGTGGGACAAGCTAAAACAAACATACGCCAGTAAGGGACCTGCGCGAAAGGCGTCTCTACTAAAACAGCTCATATTAACTAGACTAGATGGACAAGATGTACGAAGTCATCTAGATAAGTTTATGGATACTGTGGATAAACTGGCTGACATGGACGTTTTAATAAACGAGGATTTGCTAACGATAATGATGTTATATAGTCTATCAGCAGAATACGATAACTTCAGGGTCGCTATTGAGTCGCGAGATACACTTCCGAAGCCAGACGAGCTGAAAATTAAAATTATTGAAGAGTCTGAAGCACGACATAGCCAGAACATAATGAAAACTGAACCTGAACCCTCAGTACAAGAAGAAGCTTTGTACGCGTCTTGTAAGATATGCAAACAAAGAGGTAACATCTTTAAACGCAAAAATCATAAAATATGCACAAACTGCTGGAGGAACAATAAAGAAAAACCTAGTAAAAATAACAACGACTCTAACAAAAATCATTTTGCTACGCATTGTCTCCTCACAGGAAACAAGAATCCTATTGACAACAAATGGGTTTTGGACAGTGGTTGCACGTCGCATATGACTTATCAACAAACTTTATTTAAGAACATAAAGAGTACTTCTAGAAAATTGAACTTCGCGACAGAAGATCATACTGCAGAGATTAAAGGAATAGTACAGTCTCGTTTACGACAAAAAATGGTGATGGTACTGCTCTTACACATCTACTAGACACACTGTACGTACCTAGTCTTTCTATTAACTTGATGTCCGTCAGCAAGATGACAGAAGCTGGCTGCTCTGTTCTTTTTACCAAAGATAAAGCTACGGTCAATAATCCAAAAGCTGGAATAACTCTAACTGCACATAAACAGGATGATGGTCTTTACTACATCAAACCTAAACATGAGCGCAACAACCTGGCCAATGATAACGATGATACGACTCCAACCATTACTAGAAAGGGGCAATCATCAAACATCTATGACTGGCACAGAAAACTTGGTCACATGAACACCAAAGACATGAAGTTAGCACTGAAAAACGAAAACTTAATTGGATTGAACTTTGATTCATCTGAAACTTTGCCAGAATGTGAAACTTGCATTCAAGCAAAATTGCACCGAGTACCTGCTCTCCGTGAGAAAACAACTCAAAGAACAACAGAACGCCTTGAAATCGTTCATAGTGACGTTTGTGGGCCAATCAGAACACACACAGTAGGTGGAAACAAGTACTTTGTCACTTTTATTGATGATTTTAGTCGATACTGTCGAGTATTTATGATCAAAAACAAGAACGAAGTCTTAGAAAAATTCAAAGAGTTCAAAGAGTTAGCGGAAACGTACACAGGGAATAAAATCAAGTTTCTACAATCAGATAACGGTTCAGAATACGTGAACAAGGACTTCGACAGTTATTTAAAACGATGCGGAATACTGCGAAGGCTCACCGCGCCCTATACGCCAAACCAAAATGGAATTGCTGAATGCAAGAACCGTACCCTCGTTGAAAAAGCGAGAGCGATGATGATTGAAGCACGGGCACCATTAAAATTCTGGGGCGAGGCAGTTTTTACTGCAAATTACCTATCAAACAGGAGTATAAACAATGCCATTCAGAACCAAACGCCATTTGAACGATGGGTTGGGAGAAAGCCGTGTATAAACCATCTCTACGTATTTGGCTCCAAGACATATGTTTTGATAAAAGGGAAAAATGGTCACAAATTCGCACCAAAGGCCATTCCTGGAATGTTTGCTGGTTATTCTGAAACGTCGAAAGCATTTAGAATCTTCATTCCATCGAAAAACGGTATCATGATATCAAAAGATGTAAGAGTTGTGAAGACAATGTTCTACGATGAACAGAATAAAGATGGACTATCCGATATGTTTGATTCTGAAGAGATTCCACAGCAACAACCTCAGCAAACATCGCAACAAATACCACACAAGCAAGTGGTTATTACATTTAACGGTGACGACGAAGGAGAACAGCAATCTGAAATTGACACAAATCATGAAAATGACGACGAAGCATTGCAACAAAACGTAACCAACAGAACAGAATTAGTTCAGCAAACGGAACCGACAAATAATGAAAGTGATTACGAATCTCTTTCCGGCTCTTTCGTTGATGAAAATGATGACACTGTTAATAGTGCTGATGCTGTTGAAGTCGTACCAATTCAAACGAGGTCTTTGAGAGACAGGTCTCATATCACAGCACCTAAGCGCTACGATGATTTTATTTTCGCAGCAGCTGAAGAAATTGAGAATCTTCATAAGCCAAAAGAACCTGTGACTTTCAAAGAAGCTGTTGATTCTCCTGATAAAGAAAAATGGCATGAAGCCATGCATAATGAAATAACTTCATTGATAGATAACCAGACCTGGGATTTAGTAGATTTACCCAAAGGACGAAAAGCCTTACCCTGCAAATGGGTCTTTAAGGTAAAAATGAACCCTGATGGTTCCGTCGAAAGGTACAAAGCCAGGATGGTTGTAAAAGGCTACTCTCAAAAACCTGGAGTAGATTATGACAAAACTTTTAGTCCAGTGGTTCGCCTGAGCACCGTACGAGCACTGCTTGCCATAGCTGCTAGAGAGAATCTAGAGCTGCGACAGTTTGACGTATCAACTGCTTTCTTAAATGGTACCGTAAAAGAAGAAATTTACATGAAACAGCCTGATGGTTTTCAGGACAGCACGAAAAGAGTTTGCAAGCTAAAACGCAGCCTTTATGGACTGAAACAAGCGCCACTTTGCTGGAATACTTGCATAGCCGAGTTCTTGGAAAAATCTGATTTCCAACAGAGTGACGCGGATCCATGCTTATATGTTCGAGTCAGAGGACAATCTAAAGTCTTTATTGGCCTCTATGTTGACGATGGACTTATGGCGTACAACACAAAGCATGCAGGTGATGAGTTTATTAAGGAATTAAAAGCGCGATTCAAAATAACCACGAAACCTGCATCGTACTTCCTCGGAATGGAAATAAACGTGTGCAAAGACAAGACCATTACTTTATGTCAAAAGGCCTATACAAATAAAGTTTTGGAGAAGTATGGAATGTCTAACTGTAAATCGGCACCAACGCCAATGATCAAAGAAAATGATATGGGAGATGAAACGAACGCTAGTGAAAACTTTCCCTACCGACAAGCTGTGGGTGCTTTGGCATATTTATCTGTGGGCACGAGGCCTGATATTTCCTATGCTGTAGGTGTAGCATCACGAAACCTAGGAGCACCTACTAAGAAAGATGTCATGCTTGTAAAACGCATCTTCCGTTATTTGAAAGGGACACAGCAGAACGGTCTGACCTTTGTGAAAGAGTCGCCTTCACACTTAGTCTGTTACAGCGACTCAGATCATGCAGGAGACCAGAGTTCAGGAAGATCGACATCTGGAATTATGTGCTTATTCTCTGGAGCTGCTATTAGCTGGAGAAGCCAAAAGCAAACTACAGTCTCCATATCTTCAACTGAAGCAGAAATCATAGCAGCTAGCGAATGTGCACAAGAAATTATATGGTTGAATCGCCTGCTCAGCAGCCTGATTAATATGGAAAAACCAACATTAAATCTGGATAATGAATCAGCTGTAAAACTTGCGCATAATCCTAGATACGAATATCATAAGCGCACCAAATATCATTATTTTAATAATATATATAATATAATATATATATATTATATTATATATATTATATAATATATATATATTATATATTATATATATATTATTACAATATAGTATTGAAGGGTATGTATGATACATACCCTTCAATACTGTTGAACCTTTTTGTTACACGTTGTATATATATTGTGTATGTATATATATTTATGTCTGTTTTTTTATATACACACATACATATGTATTTTTCATTTTTGTATAGGTACTTGTTGCATGTTAGCTCTATTCTTTCTATTCGTGGTAACCTTTGTTGGCCTAGTTGTACTCATTATACTGTTTTTACCTTCTCCATATGAAGGCTGTTGGTTGTCCAAATAAAAAAAAAATTGCTGCGGTAAAATTGCTTCAAACCGAAACACAATAATGCTTGCACACTACTGCTTGGCGTTTGAATAACTTGCAAAGGCGTGGTACTTCCCCAGGCGGGCTCTGCAATAGTCTTAATTACTATTACGAAAAGAATAAAACTATAGCCGTAAATAGCCTACTACTCTTATAACTTATATTCTCCTATTTTCTGCAGTTTCTTACCAACTCTAGCCAAAATTTAGTTTAGTATACCGGGTGTTAGTTTGAACGCCGTTATCCTTCTAGGATATCATTGTACTCATCATTATGAACAACTTTTACTATGGGGCCAACCCTGAAATCACGAAAAAGAAGCAGCTGTTCCATACATGTTGTCCAAGATCGATGAACCTTTTTGTATGGAACAGCTGGTTTTTTTTTCGTGATTTCAGGGTTGGCCCCATAGTAAAAGTTGTTCATAATGATGAGTACAATGATATCCCAAATATCGGTGGACATTATCGGTGGACATTAATTTCACACAGCGCCATCTAGCCCCAAACTAAGCAAAGCTTGTAATATGGGAACTAGATAGCTGATATAATACTTATATACTTTTTGTTTTGTAAATAGATACTTATAATACATACTAACATCCAGACACAGAACAAACATCTATGTTCGCCACATAAATGTTTGCCCTTGGTGGGGATCGAACCCACGCCCTACAGCTCTGAAGGCAGGCATGCTACCAACTGAGCTATAAGGTTGTCAAAATCCCAATCCCAGAAGGATAACGGTGTTCAAACTAACACCCTGTATTATACCCAGCGACGGCGATAATGGAATGGACGGGCCCAGCGCTTGCAAATCGATCAAAATTAACAAGACAACACAATCAAGCATACCTAGCTAAAAGTATGGATATTACATTTGCCGGAAAATAGAGATAGCAAATCTAATTACAGCATGACAAAAAGAGAACACATGTACATGTATTAGAAGTTTGTATTGTCGTATCGTACTGCTCGCATGTCGCAAAGGCAGAGTAGGACTGAAGCGAGTCGAGAGCCGGCGCTCAACATATAGTCTTCAAAATCCGTGCGCTTATTTCCCGACCATTCATCTTATCATTGTCGCTGATTATATCTATCAAATACTGCAAAAAACAAACACCTATTTTATTTTAGTAATTCAGTATTTGATGATGGAATTTAACGCAAATCGAGATCTAAGGTAAGTATGTCAAAGGTTCCTTTATTCTAAAGTACAGTAACACAATGAATGAAGGCGGCTTTAACAGGAAATTTCAAGAAACCCTGAACTTTCAAAACTCTACGTAACACAAAGAAGTAAACGGAAGAGCTTCTTGAAAATGAGTAGAGACTCTTAAGGAAATTGCGGAAGTCGCCACACGGGGTCGAATCGAAAGTGCTCCTACAAACACTTTTACCATGTTTCTATAGGCATAATAGTAGATTGCTGCATCGAGCGCAAACTGAGTTAATAATGCACGAGTGCTATGTTAGCAAGGTGCGTCATCTAATTTTCTTTCAACTACCAATCTACCTACCGTGATAAAATATACCTACTCAAAATAAACTCAAGTTCATGAAAACAAAGTTTACTAGTGTAAAACAGTACAGTATAATTCATAGAGTAATTAATCGTACTGTTGTAGGTATTGCGTGTATACCCGGAGCACTCACGCTCACTAAAAAGCTATCTTTATAGAATCACAATAATATTCCGACATAGCTCGCAATGTTTGCAAGTTGAAGTGGCATGGGCAGGTCACATCGCTCGAAGAACTGACAACCGATGGGGAAGAAAGGTTCTTGAGTGGCGACCGCGAACCGGAAGACGCAGCGTAGGAAGGCCTCCCACTAGGTGGACTGACGACATTGTAAAAGTCGCGGGCAACCGGTGGATGCAAATGGCAGGTTGTCGTACAGTGTGGCGGTCTCCGCCTTCTTTCAGCAGTGGGCGTCTACGGGCTGATGATGATAATGATGATGTTGTCAGAAAATCGCCCATTCCTTTGAATGATAAAAACTGAACTATTATGCATTACTACGGTTTTTTAGCTGACAGCATTATTTTGAAAAGTGACATTTCAATCTGTCAGTTTAGTCCGTTTAATTATGAATACGGGAGTATTGGTGGGAACACGGAAAATTCATGTCATTGCATTCTATTATTTTCTTAAACTTGTATTTATTCGCGATTTAATTATTTAAAATGGTGGTGTTTTATTCATTGTATGCTGAAATTACATGCACGAGTGTGGGCAAGTGATATAATGTGGTGAAACATGTATTTTCGTGTTGTTTTCGAAACTCCGTAGAAGCTCATAGTAAAGTCACCACAACTTTACTAGGGCATGACATGGACTCGACTATGACTAATTTCGTGTGACTAACTGTGATTTCATGAACTATTTGACTTGAATTTAATTAAAAACTTGAAAATTCATGAACTTGACACTGCCAGAATGCACAACGTGCAATGACAATAACTAAGAAAAAAATATGAATTTGACTATGGATACATTCAGCCTTACTTAAAAACGCCGCTCAAAACTTAGTCACTGCTTAAACTTCTCTGTCTTGTTCTTGCATGTTACACTTCACGTCAGAGAGAAGATGGCAGAGTATCTTAAGCAGTGACTAACGGTTGAGAAGTTTTTTAAAGTAATACTGATTGCCTCCTACCGTATTACAATTACGAGTAATGGCAAATGTCATGTTGACATTTAGGCGCGTTTGTTTAATTATAATGCCAAAATATTTCATTTTGAAGGTAAATATAGCCTACAATTAATTTCAATTTTCGCAAATGTCTTGAACTTTATTGTGACAACTATAAATACCAAAATGTGGTTGAGAAAGTCTATTGTTAAATCTGAATAAACCTTATTAACGGCGTCTACCTCCGTTTCTACATTAAATGAATGGGCATCATTATGTTCCCGACGTAACGGTAGATATATTGTGGGTAATGTCTATGATTTTGATGAAATATTTTAGAGTTATGACAAGCTAGTCCTTAATTAAGAGTAAGTATTTGAAAGACGAGTTTTGGCGGGAACACGGAAAAATCATGTCGTCGCATTCTATTATTTTCTTAAACTTGTGTTTTTTCGCGAATTAATGATTAAAAATGGTGGTGTTTTATTCATTGAGTGTTGAATTACATGCACGAGTGTGGGCAAGTGATATAATGTGGTGAAACATGTCTTTTCGTGTTGTTTGTACAACTTCGTAGAAGCTCATAGTAAAGTCGCCACAACTTTACTAGGGCATGACTTGGACTCGACTTTGACTGGTTTCGTGTGACTGACTGTGTTTTAATGACATATTTGAATTTATTTTAATAAAAGAAACTTGAAAATTATTAAACTTGCAACACTGGCAGAATGCACAACGTGCGATGCCAATAACTAAGAAAAAAAAGAAGTATTTGAAATTATGAAAACTGACGTGGTTTTGACACATTTTGTTCTTTGAAAAAGGTCACCGGATGTGATCGATACTATAGGCGGAGTTTCCGATTTAATTATACGTGAGTATTCCCGTATAAATAAAACAAAATATTTGAAATTGTATCGAAATGACTTATACTTATTATTTTTATAGCCTTCGCAGGTATTATATTATAGAATACCTATCCTTTGACGGTAAGACAATGCCTGCCCATAAACAATTAGACTACAGCAGCGTAATCTAGAACTTTGAGTAACACAAGTAACTTTTTCAAAAAAAAAACAAACCGACCGAAACCAAAAAAAAAATTTTCGAAATTGGACCATAATTGACGGAGAAACCGGTGAACATACATTATTAAAAAAAACATACATACCGTCGAACATAGAACCTCCTCCTTTTTTGAAGTTTTTTTAAGTTTAATTTTTAGTTTTTTTTTTTTTTTTTTAAATTATTTATTAGCTCCACGGACTGTGGGTCCGTGCCTTTTGTCAACTTTAACATTTTTTTATAAACTAAATTTTACACTTAATAACTTAAAAGCTGAAGGCTTTACAAAAAGAATATACCAAAGGAACCTAACTAAGTATTACTAATTATTGCTAGAATTGCGTGTATACTCCGAGCAGTCCAGCTCCCGCAAGCAGCACCCGTTCACGAGTTGACGCATGTGCCAGCCATCGCTCTCCTCAACCATATTGGAGGGAAGAGGGCGACCCGACACACGACGCCGCCGCATGAAGAAGCTTTTTAGTGAGCGTGAGTGCTCCGGGTATACACGCAATGCCTACAACAGTACGATTACTTACTTTATTAATTATACTATACTGTTTTACTCTAGTATTTTTTTTTTCCTCTTGTCAATTAAAGCAATCACCAGTAGATCCAGTCTTTGCTTGACTCTATCAGTGGTCACTTTAATATCGTCTGATTCGTCGCCTCCTCCCGGCCCAGAGCCTCCATCACCGCCACGTTCCGATCTTTTATGGCCATTTGGAGGTTGTACTCCTTGATGGTCTTCGGTGACGTAGCCGACGCTCGCCGCACGAATCGACTGATGGCATCGTCTTCGATGTCGTCGGCGTAATAAATGAAGGTCCCGGTGTGCCGTGATATCGCAACGACTGCGTGCGGGACGCTTTCGTGCAGCTTCATTTTGGCCTTGGTCTTGATGGCGATTACCGACTCGTACGTTAGTCCTTGAGCTTCATGAATGGTAAGGGTTCGCGACCCCGTGCCTGTCCCATATCCCTGGCTTATGAGGGTCTCCTTTTCTTCCTGCGTGTGCACTAGAAAAAGGGTGTTGGGGAGGGTGCTAGGTATTTTCGCTCCTTTGTACCGTTTCTGCTCAAGAGACCTAATACGGGTAGCCGAGGAATATATACCGGAATATATTTCCCTCAGCGCATACGCGACGTCCATTGGGTTCCTATGTGTGCAAAGCAACTCTTGGCTGGTGTTTGTGACCAAATTTGGGCGATGGTACCTCATTTCGAAGAGATTTTCTCTGTCGATGTAAGGTAGCTGATTGACGTCTCCGATGAGGACAAGTTCGCTGGCACCAGACAACCGTACGGCCATTACTATGGCTCCAAAATGGTTCATGAGAGCTTCGTCTACCAGAAGGCGACTGAATCTCTCCCTTCCGAAACCATTTACAAGAGAAGAAGCCATGGTCCGCACCCTGGTTTTCACCAAGTTTCCGATGCGGTGCGATAGCTTTTCCCTCAGGTCTTTTGCTGCCTCTGTTGTTGTGGTGATAATAGCGTCCCGGTCCACATCGAAGTGTCTGATCACCCATGTTGTCTTGCCACATCCTGGAACTCCGTTGACCCATTGTATCTTTGGTACCACCCAGTTCTCCCATTTTGCCTCGACATCTGAGTTCCCTTCGATAGGCTTAGCCATCTCGAGGATCTTGTCGTCCAGCATTATCTTGGTGCACTTGGCGGTGACTACAATTGGGTCATTCGATGATATCGCGTATTTCGGTCTGCCTGTTCGCCCCGTCTCAGTCTCGTTCAGAGCCACAAAACCACTTTCTGTGCTGTAAGCTGCCATATATTGTCCTTTCATGGTTCCTCTGATGACCTGGGAAGTGACGTTATTATATATGGCTGCTTCGGCCTCCTCGAGTCCCTCTTTTAGAAGACTTTCGCTTCCTAGCCTGAAGGACTGCAGGATGTTTTGGCAGTTCCTAAGATTGACTTGTCTTGTCGCTCTCAATGTGGCTAGAAATTCAAGAAAGGCGTTTCTCGCGTGTAAAAGTGTAATTTTTAGTTTTGTGTTGAATACACATTTAAAAAACAAACCGGTAAGTATGTTTTTTTAAATGTGTTTTCATCGATTTTTCCGTGGACTGATTTTGAAAATATTTTTTTATTTGAAATGGTACATACTCCCGAGGCGGTCCCATATTAATTTGAAATTTGTTGTTTTTTTTCTGAAAAAGTTACTTGTTTGTGTAGGTAGCAACACTTACATAAAGCAGGTTATAATAGCACATAAATGCATAATACACATATATTTTTTTATGTCTGTAGACAAGCTGTCGCTTAACTAAAGTTGGTTGGGATCTTCTTAGTAACTATAAAAACACCTTTTCAGAAGATCTCGCTCCCTATTGTATATTGTAATGTTTGGACATTTGATGGTAACAGATACATAACCTAAATAGTACTGTGTACACATCAATGTTTGAAATAACACCTCACTTTGATTTTATGCACAAATGGAAATGGGGTGCTACTTAAAAACTATTTATTTATTTTATTTTATTTATTTTATTATTTTATTTATTTAAACTAACAGCGACAAAATAACTAATTACTAATACTATAGTAAAACTACTGATAACTAATACTATAGTTAAAACTATAAAAAAATAGTTAGTTCATTATTTTATTAGTTATTTTTAAACTATACTAAACTTAGTAGGTATGGGGCTAGATGGCGCTGTGTGTAAAATTTCTCTCAATATTTATTTATTTTATTTTATTCGGGCAACTAGAAACGACAAAATAACTAACAACTAATACACGTTATTTTTAAACTATACTAGCTCTGTGTAAAATGATCCTCATTTTTTTTTAAATTATATTTTTTTTGGCCAACTTCTAATAGAAGTTCGTCCAATTTATGGTGAATATAACTTAAAAAACCGGAATGTTTCGTCTTCCTAAGTTAGAATATTTCTCCCTTCTGTTAATCAACATAACAATTACACCAAGATAATCATCATCTAGTATGTTATATAAGTAATACGGTTATGAGCAAACATCTAGGCTATTGCCCTAGGGACTATTGCCTAGCGACCTCTATAAATTAGTTTAGTTTACATAACAGGAGCATAGCGCCGGAATAGGGCCTTTTGTAGATAAAATGTTTGTACGTTGCATCATCATCATAATTAGTCTGTCATAGTACACTGCTGGATACATATATAAGGCTTTCCAAAGCCATGCTACTCTGTGGCTATTTTCGGCCTTCCGCTTCCAGGCACTTCGAGCTGTCTTACGTGTATCTTCACTCCAGTGAGTCTCAGGGCTGTTATGAAGGATAAGCGACTGCGATGAGCGACTTGCAGCCGCAGTTGCTATTTTGCGGACGGAGTGTGTGACGTCACACTTATTTGCTCAGTCAGCTAACGTCCGCCACGCGTAACGGTCATTCAAACTTACATATTAGAGGTACGATTTTTAATGGTTTTACCCAAAAAAAGTAAAAATTTTATGAGTTGCTCTGTTTCTTTCGTAAAAATAACCGAGGGAAAAAATCAGATGACATGATTGGCATCTCATTTCATTCGTAAGTAATTTTATTTGTATATTTAGTGATCTGTTCTTTATCACTTAAAAACGCGACATTTAACGTGATATTAAGTGTTAATTCAGCTAAGTGTTAATTCACTAGGTTGATTCAAAAAACTTTTCCTAAACACCGCTAGATGGCAGTACAATTTGCCACTCCTCCCGCAAACCTACACCTCCCCACACAGTCACGCGTCTTTCTAAGGAAAAATCCTTTGATCACATCTCTGCTTCTATTTCTTCTGTGGTTATGCCCCTTGCTAAGCAGTCTTGGATTTTTCAATAGATCGTATAGGCCGTGGCCTATGGGCGGCAGCTTCCTAGGGGCGGCAATTTTAGAGGATGCTCGCTCGCTTTTGGCAAACCTAAGTTTGTGCGCGACCATTAACGTCAAACAAATTAACTCGTGGATAGTTTTCAATATTTATATTAAAATAAAATACGCCTAACAAATGCCTTTAACCGAGTGATTTTTATAGGGGGGGACTTGTGGGAGGGAAGGGGCGGCGTAAATGAAGTGGCCTACACAGTTTTAAAAAGTATAAGTCCTACGCAGATCAACGTCTACACTTTGAAGGTCTTCACTCCTCGACGTAAATAAAGTATTATAATAATTTAGAAGAGCGCTAATAGTTTAACGTCTGTACCTATAGTATGCGGAGTCGTAGCTTCCAAACAGATGAATTAATTTTGATTTAGCTTTTATTTTAACAGTGACTTGGTCGAGAAAGTTCTTAGCAACAACTTTTATCAAAATGATAGCGTTTTAAACGCGTGTGGACACGCCGTCAAGCATTAAATTTGTTTTCAAGGGCCGTTCACAGTTATGGGTCGTACCTGACTTTAATGTCTGTTGTTATTGTCGCAATGAAAGGACAAACGAGGTCATTACAGTTAGTTTCTCGTGAATCTTGAGAATACGCTTTACCACTTTACTATTTTAAATGCGAATGATTTTTGTCGAATAGCTTTAAATCATGAAAAATATATTATTTTTAAATTGTTATTTTTCCTTACGTAATATTACCTGATGTTTAATTATTATAAGAGCTTGAGTAATTATTATTTATTCACGCTCACACAATAGAATAAACGACACTATTTATATTTTTAGTCAATTATTTGTGTCTAAATTTGTGTAGGTCCCTACTCCGTTAAAGATCAGAAGGCTCTCCTTTGATAAATAACAAAGGTAAGATATTATTAGAATCCAATATTACTGAACACGACCCGATCAGATCCATTTAGGGATCGTGTAAATCCCTTAATGGCACCAGATATATTATTATTTGAATATGCATAATCTGAGCTTTATTGCTGTGGTCGACGGCATGTTTGTTATAGTCAGATGTTAGAGATGGCAAGAGAAACGCCTGTCTGTAGCTTATAGTCATCGATGTAAGAAACAGATATCACACGTTGTAATGTGAATCCACACTGCGATTTTTTCCAATACGCCACTAGGCGACCGTCTCGGTCGTCTTGTCACTCAATAATATATTTAAAAAAAAGCATTTTTGTTAAAAGTAGCCTCTATTTTTAACCGACTTCAAAAAAGGAGGAGGTTCTATGTTCGACTGTTTGTATGTTTTTAATTTTTTTAAATTTATGTTCACCGATTTCTCCGTCAATTGTAGACCGATTATGAAAATTATTCAAAAAAGGAGGTTCTCAATTCGACTGTATGTTTTTTTTGTATGTATGTTACGTGATTACTCCGCCAATTAGAAACTGGTTTTAAAAATTATTTTTTGTTAGGTAGGTGATACGTCAGAGATAAATAAAAGTTCCATATAAATAAAAGAAATCGGTTCATTATTTTGGTTTTTAAATCAAAATTACTGGAATTATATCTGGAAAATATGAAGATGTCATCCAGGTACTTAACCGAAATTGAAGTCGGTTGTTTTTTAAAGCGTATTGTATGTTATTGTAAGGCTACTTTTATCATAATGTTTCATAGCCATTTTTCGTCATCACATGGGTTAAATTGCGGTTCATAGCTAGCTTAGGTACTATAAATGGCTCTGTCTATTATCCTAAAACATGGTTTATTATATCCCAGTATTGAACTTATTGGCATTTTTGCATAAAAAGGCTTTTAGTTTTATTGATAGCCTTTATTAAACCTTACATAAAAGTGTTTTTTACATAAAACTTTTCTCACTTTTTATACCTAAAAAAAATTAAGTCATAAAATCAAGTCCGCAAACATACGTCCATTTTATGGTCTTCATAAAATATATTTTACAGCCGACACATTTTTGGTCAGCGATAGTGGTTAAGACATTATTTTTATATTTTTTCGGTAGTAAGCAATAAAATATTAATGGGTAGGTGTTCCACTTTATTTTACAAAGAACTGTTATGAGAAAAGTACTTATCCAACCTATCCTATCCTACATTTATCCGACCACTCCTAGCAACAGGAAGTATTCCGTTTTTGGTATAGGCACCGGTTACCAGAGGCACACAAACACGCACCGACCTCGCCGGCGAGATCGAGGACTCCCCAGATCTGTCAGAAGATCGGTTAGATTATCTCCAAATAGTCAACCAGATCAACCTACTAGGGCCCCAGGGCACACCTCTTCTGGGGTGCCAGGGCAAGTCTGACCCCACTCCCGGCGACGGCCAAGCCGAGGTTCGTACCGTCTAAGGTGCCCTTGAGCTAGTCGCCTTTAACCTAAACTAGGCCTAACGCCACTTGCGCTTGCCTAAAGTCCGCGGTGATGCTGTAGAGGCCATCTGAGGCCAACAGCATCAGTCATTCATTTGTAAAGAAACACTGTTGATACACCATTATTAAGTTTATTCCGGGTTAACATGACTCTTTTGCTGAGATAATGCAAATATAACTCTCAATCTGTTTTTCATAAAGAATAGTCTGTTTTTCGTTTCGGCGTCCAACCCAAAACTCTCAGAAGCCCAGAGCCCTCCTTTCTTTTTTTCTTCCGACGCTGCACCGCGCCGCCTCCGGTCCGAATGCCTCGCACTGCACCGCGCCGCCGCGACGGTTTATCTATTTCTTCATCGTTGGCGACTCGCGGTCCTTCAGGCATTCTTACACTGTTAACATAAACGGTCACCTTTGAACGCTCCGCTAACATTCGGCCATTCTGACTTTCGTCTGTCCTCAGACGCAGAATTAATATGATTATTATAGAGAGCAAACATTATACATGTACTTATCGTATACATACAACATACAGGCACAGAACAAACATTCGTTCTTTGCTCATACATAAATGCCTTGTCGGTGAGGGAATCGAACCAACACCCTACAACTCTCAAGCAGACAAATTACCAGCTGAGCTATAAGACAATCACAATAGACCGCACGAGTAGGTCTGGGCGTATTGAAGACACTTATCATACACACAACATACACAGAACAAACATCTGTGTTTGTCACATAAATGTTTGTCCGGAATCGAACCCACACCCTACAGGTCCCAAAGCAGAGTTATTACCAACTGAGCTGTATGACAGTCATAATAGACTACACGAGTAGGTCTAGACATATTGAAGATAAAACTAGCTACTTTAGCGGCCTCACTCCTTCAAAGCAAGTGAAGAGTAACAAGTGAATAGAAGATTCACTTATTATGTCTGAAAGATACAATTACTAGGTTTATGACTTTTCTCTTGGTCTTACTTATAAACGCCGCCTAATGTTAAATGACATTATGTTAGTACTGCGTACTTCATGTTTGTATCGCGCATAAGTTAAATGACGTTCAATTGTTCATTCAAGCAGTGTTTTGAAGTAAGGCCATTAGCATTTTTCAGACCATAATGTCTTTGGTTCAGATTTCATATACGAAGCGGTTAATCTGCTTTGTGTATGAAACCAAGAAAAATAATAAAGGGATACAAATCATTTATAGCTCCTCCTTCACTGGTGATGTGGTCCTCAGCTTAGATAACCTCTGGTATTACTTGTCCATATCCGGAATTTAGTACGATGAATATTAGGTATTATGATTCCGTTTCGGCCATCCCGTATTCATAGAATGGCCTCATTCTATTCACATCAAACTATTGTTCCAGTATATGCATTCGGAATTAAGACTTCGGTTGCTTATAATACGGTCTCTGGTGTGGTCATCTCATGGTCATCTCTGATCGTCATCTGGTAATGCTAGCGTCGGTGACCCTAGGTCCCGACGACTAGCTGCTGCACAGGCGGTGCTCTTACTCTGATTCTTGCCCGGCAACGCTAACGTCAGTAACTCTAGGTCCTGCGTCTAGCCGCTGCGCGGGCGGAGCACGCTCACTCCAACATAAAACTCGTTCAACTCCAAGCACTGTTGCTTGATGGCAGCATCTCTCTTACTCTGATTCTTGCCCGGCAACGCTAACGTCAGTAACTCTAGGTCCTGCGTCTAGCCGCTGCGCGAGCGGAGCACGCTCACTCCAACATAAAACTCGTTCAACTCCAAGCACTGTTGCTTGATGGCAGCATCTCTCTTACTCTGATTCTTGCCCGGCAACGCTAACGTCAGTAACTCTAGGTCCTGCGTCTAGCCGCTGCGCGGGCGGAGCACGCTCACTCCAACATAAAACTCGTTCAACTCCAAGCACTGTTGCTTGATGGCAGCATCTCCATCCTGCTCATTCCAACGCCTGGCCTGACTTCTCTCTGCCTCAACAGTCGGTTCGCTCCGACACCCGACAGGCCCCTGTCAGCGTCGACAGTGTCACTGTTCATTTGGCCTGGCCACTGTCAGCGTTGGCGGCATGCTCACTCCGACTCAAGATCTGACAACACATAGTTAAAAGGCAGTATGACTCTAGGACTTACATCTTTGAATAAGTTTATGATTGTTATTTTTTGTTAGTAGGCAGACTAAGAGCTGTAAAAAAAAGGACTGAAATGCACAGTGGTACATTGAAGGCTTAGGACATCTCCCCCAAGCACGTGGTCCAGTTGCCAATCCCTCTCCAACATGCATGTACTTGGTTAACATGGACATGTTAGACATACATTTTTAGTTTACTAGCCTTAGAGTCAAAGAATTCCCAAGTTTAATGCGAGCGTATTACACACGCTACCCTGTCAAACTTGCGTAGTTTATGATAGGAAGAGAGTAAGATACATAATCATTCCTTCAGACATCATTGACGTCTCTTCTGTGCATTTTCAGCTATATCGCTTTGTAGGTAACACAGTATCTAAACTGCTACCTGGTTATGTTTAACTAATATTGTAGCGATGAAAGATTCTCTCGGTTTTGTACATATTTGTAGAGACAATCTAAATGTTTAATCCACCTTTACTAGTTATGGAAGAACATACCTGTATGATTATTTTAGTAGTTAGGTATGTTTAAAAACAACAAATCTAAACACAGATTTATATTCGCGAAGTAACATTGACAAGGCAGCCACATTTAGCTAAATGTGTATATTAAATGCTATCCAATATATATTTATACATAATATAATATAAGATAAAATAACTTCCAAATATTTCCAGCTGTATACTTTACTGTGTGTATACCTGAATTACATATCGTTTTCGAAGCAAGGACAAAAGTAGAAGATAGACGAATAAACTTTAAGCCCAGCCGCACATGGGGCTCCAACTGAAATAGGATGTCTTACTACTTTGTACTTTTCCAATTTATTTACTCTAATAAGAACCATGCATCTTTTTATTATTATTGGTAAGTAAGTAAGTTCGTATAGAAGGAGCGGCCAGCCCCAGCTTCAGAGCCACCGTGCCACCCAAAGGCTTATAAGCTGACATAGCTTAATGGTTGATTTTTACAGAACAATAGACCAAAACAACCGAGACCAACAATTGAATGTATCATATAACTCACGGTAGCGTCCGAATGTAAATACCACTCACGGTAACCCATCCGAAGACTGACCTAACAATCCGTATATATATATATTTTGTTACTTTATTTATACTTATTTTAAAATGTAAATTTTTCCGTTATACATATACAGACTGTAATAACATCTGATATAATATAAAAATAATATCTTTATTACTTAAAGTTTCACAAATTAAACATTAAAAGTAGTTGGCTAGTCTAGTGTTTTATAATAATCAGGTAGACTGCTGCCGAACTAGGTTCAAGACCTGTGATTGGGCATACATCGCCGTCCCCTCAACTAATAACTGACATAGCCTTTATAAATAATTTTGGCATTATTATGTAGTTGCTTTACTCATATTACGAACTTAACAAAATTTTATTAATATGATATATTAAATTACAATACAATATAATAATTTTAATTTTAGTTTATGTTTAATTTGTGACTATTATTTTATTTTGTAACAATTTTATGTATTTTATATGGATTTTTAATATTCGAAATAAATGAATTTTAATACAATATATATTGTTTATTAAGATGTAAGCAAAATATCAGTAAGTATTTAATTTAATTAGGTATGTATTTTGTTTAAAAAAAATACAAACAACTAGGTAAATATAATTAATATATAAAATTAGTACATACTTAACTATTTATATGTTGTTTACTTCTGTTTGAAACATTACTAAAAGTACTTTTACTTTGAAGGATTGAATCAACCATAATTGAATCTACAGTTATCTGATACAATAATTATACTGTATTTCATAGTTACATGTTCTACTGGAAATAAGATATATTTTTCTTATCTACTCATTAAAAAATATGACAGGTTAAGATGAAAATAATTTAACTTCGAATATCATCATAAACTGATTGGAGACTAATAAGTTATTAGGCTGGCAGTTACCTAAACGGATTCATCAAGCATAATATGTTATTTAAGACAGAATTATGTGAATAACATTTACACACTATGTTGTAACACTAGTTAGTCGCACTCTAAGTGAAATTCCATTAAGAGGTGGTTCACGGATTGAGGGAGAACCATTTAAATCATACTATAATATTCACTTAGTTTTAGTGGGCATTCAGTTTGAATTTGTTGAAATTAAAGTTTGTTTATGAACAGTATGTTCTGATTATATGAGCGATTGATTAGTGTTAACATGGAGGTCAATCGCACTAAAATATTACAGCTAAATCACAATTGAACTTTAACCGCACCGCAACTCGAACACAGCTAGAACATAACCGCTGTCAAACGAACGGTTTTGAAAGTTACAAAAACTAAACTTTAGTAATCAAACTAAGCGGAACCGTCGAAGTAGCTTCTAGCGTTACATTAATTAGAGTGACCGAAAAAAATACCGATTTGTGCAACGTCTGGGTAAATGCTTCCTCTGTTGCTCTAGCCATAACTAGTCTTTCTTTTTGTCAATAAGATACTTATAAACTTGTGCACACTAACTACTACCGCTACAGCGCTGCCAACTTATGGCTATAGCTAGCGCTGGTGCAAGTATTTCTAATACTTGTGAAATTCCATTATTCATAATGCAAACATATTTGCCATTTCTAATTTAACCTAAGTGCCTATAATAAGTTATACCTGTGCGGGCGGGGCCACTGGCAACAGATAGTTATTAATACGGTTGGATGTATTTAATCAATGGCTAGCTATTTAGATTGAACCGAGCAGGTACTTGCCATTACTTGTGTCTCTTAAAGGGTCCAAGTTTACTAATAGTACCTTAGTAAGAGGAAAACCAGTCCACCAACACTATTTCATACTTTAGCTCTTCAATTTAATTAAATACATAGAGTGCGGTCATTCTCAAAATGTCATAGGCTTTAACTTAAAATTTTCATTAAAAGGTCAGGACCGATTTATCAATTGCCGAGAAACCAAAAGAATTTGGTCCAATAGAACACGATCATTTAAATATCGTAGATCCATGAGAGAGGCATTCCCATAATTGACATTTGGCACTAGTAGCAAGTACCCATATACTATCAACAAACCATACCCGTAAAGTATGAACTGATGCAGTGATACACATCATGCAACTCTACGATTTGCAGAGCTACTTCAGCTACAGTCTGGATAAATGGATAAAGAAGGAGAAGATAGACTTGACAGACAAATACTGAATTTCAACACTGTTTGATATAGGCACATCAATAAATAAATAAATACTTATGTGTAACATTATAACAATCAAAATTGAGAATATAATTGGTGTCTACAATAATATAACTATAATGTAAGTAATGTTCTTTTGGGGATGGATTCTCAAGTTATATATATATATATTTTTTTTTTTTTTTTAATGAAATGGCAATTCATTGGTACTCCTTTACTGTGTAAACCGTAATGAGCACTACAAAGAAATTTATGGCAGTCCATACAAATTATTTGATAATTTTATTCAATTCATCGTTTCCATTTCATTCAATGTATTATTTTAGGATAACTACCCTAAACGATGAAAGTTGAACTATCGCGAGGTCTCAGTTCAGGGCGAGCTACAAATTTTGAATTTTTATTACTAATAATGAATTATATTTTTTTGGAATCGTTTCACTGCTTTAGCCTTTCGTGACCTTGCTTGGATCGGCCTAACGGAAGATCAGCACTGTTTTATAATTACAGCACTATGCTGAATTGAAGCCATTTTTGTGATATCATCCCAGGATTGTTAATTAGTTATAGACAATACCTTACCAATGTTACAAAATAAATTTTATTTCTATCGTTCTTTTTAAATAAAAGTTGTAATTTGGATCATAATAATTATGTATAAATTTTACCTGTCTCTTGCGCTCTCGCTTTGATCTCAAATACCATATAAATAGGTTGTATTAAAATATACTTATTTACTTTTGGTAAGTTTTGAGAAAGCGGAAGTACTTATATTATCTTGTTAGATTTATTTTAGCCTAAACAATTATGAACAATATAGGGACTCCCTACATTGTTCATCACTATATACCCAGTTTAATATTGAAAGTATTGTGCATGTAATGAGTATTTTAATTGTGGACCTGCTCTGTATTGATATCCTTGCATTGTATCCTGTGGGCAGAATGACTTCCTTGCCCACCAAATAGTACTTTAGATTCATGAGACATATGACATTTTAGATAGATAAGGCCACATACAGCGTTTTATTCTATTTTGATATTTCAATGTTGTTAATTGTTTATTAACGATGTAGTTTTAATACAATAAAAATATAAGTATGATGACAGTTATTTAAATTCTCCATAAAATCTCTTTTCTGAATGGTTTTAAACACATCTCAACAGGCTATCAGGTCATCGGTCGAGAATATATCAGGTCGAGAATGCTTTTCCCTATTTAACTAGTTTCCATATCACCATAACTGTAAAACAGGTGTATTGTATTTACAATATTTTCTTTTGAAAGATAAAATCCTGGACAGTACCACATAGTCTAGCATACTTATAGTTGTATTTCATTTCCAATAAATAGTTTATTGTCCTTGCTACAACGATAAATGAATCAACATCGTAGTGAAATGGCTGTCAGTTCGGTATTAGTTTAAAAGTCATTCTGTTTTAAAATGTTAGTTATTTTATTCGCATTTTGCATTATCTGTATTACTACCAATTCATATTATTTATGAGTAGGTGGTTCAGTACTTATATGGTCATAACTAACTGGATAGGCATATTATTGTATTAATATTACCTATACCTATAATAATAATTGTTGTCTAGTTCAATTTAACCTGAATTGCAAGAAAACCCGCATACACAAAGTGAATGAAGCCCGACATTTTCTATATTGATAGCAGATTGGTAGATACCTTGATTGTTATTCCAAACACAATCATTTGATGAAATGGTTATTGTAAGAATGCAGTGAGCAGGTTTTATAGTAACCTTAGGCAGACAGTAGATACCTTAACAGTTTGAACATAACTTACCGATATCACAAGTGGTTAAGAATGGTAGGTAGGTAATATTATCTACCTTACGTTTCCAACTTATACCAACTTCACCGTCAAGAAGTAGACTCGTCAGCAGACTTCCAACAGCACAGCTTTGTCACTTGATAGTTGTAGGCTTGTAGGTACTTGATTGCTATTGTAGAAGCAAGATCCAACTTTTCACGTACCTAGTTCGTTGTTATTCTGAAACACAAAATCCAGTAGCTATGGTGGGCGATTTTGTTCAGTTGCCGCTTCTGATATGTAAAGAAACACTGTTGATACACCATTATTAAGTTTATTCCGGGTTAACATGACTCTTTTGCTGAGATAATGCAAATATAACTCTCAATCTGTTTTTCATAAAGAATAGTCTGTTTTTCGTTTCGGCGTCCAACCCAAAACTCTCAGAAGCCCAGAGCCCTCCTTTCTTTTTTTCTTCCGACGCTGCACCGCGCCGCCTCCGGTCCGAATGCCTCGCACTGCACCGCGCCGCCGCGACGGTTTATCTATTTCTTCATCGTTGGCGACTCGCGGTCCTTCAGGCATTCTTACACTGTTAACATAAACGGTCACCTTTGAACGCTCCGCTAACACATTTAAAAAACCTACATTTACCTTAGCCTAGGTTATGCACACAGCCTCACGGATAAGGTGATAATCGTTTAGAGTGAGCGGTTGTTTGTGTGTGCTAAAAACAAATGTTCCCATTTATCACCAAAATGGTTTGACCGTTCTAGAAAATGTAATGGAGTATTGGCGGGGAACACGGAAAAATCATGTCGTTGCATTATATTATTTTCTTAAACTAGTGTTACTTCTAGAATTAATGATAAAAAATGGTGGTGTTTTATTCGTTGAGTGCTGAATTACATGCACGAGTGTGGACAAGTGATATAATGTGGTGAAACATGTCTTCTTGTCTTGTTTTCAAAACTCCGTAAAAGCTGTGTAAAGTCACCACAACTTTATTAGGGCATGACTTGGACTCGACTTTGACTAATTTCGTGTGACTAACTGTGATTTCATGACATACTTACTTGTTTTGATAATACCGGAGCACTATTATTTATTTTGTGAGAATACTACATAAATTTGAACATTCTGCACAACGTGCGATGCCAACAACAAAGAAAAAATGTTTTTTTCTGTAAAACGTTTGTTATACATTGGCGATATTTTAGGTAGTATTTTTTCTTAGTTACTTATTGTGTCGTGGAATTAACAAATTCGAAATTGTATTTTTAATTGTGTACTTAAGTATATTTTTCATGAGATGAAAAAGATGTCGAGATAAAAATTATTGTGGCAACAGATCACAATGCAGCGTTGTCTCGTCTGCGATGTGTTTTAGTCTTGGAGGAGTCAGCTATGTATCGTGGTTAATAACTATTAACTCGTTTTAGTGCATAATTATGATATTACTCAAATTAAAGTGGTAACATTGATTGGCGTACATAGTTTTAAGCCTGAAGTGACATCTATGCAATTAGATGTTAAAGCGACATCTATGACAATTTAATAAAACTATTTACGCAGTAAAATGTCCAATCCTGAAAAAAGGTTCTGAATATCACAGCTTGCTGAAATTGTTCGTTTCATGGTTATGCTTCCGCTGATTGACGATAGATGTCTCTTTACTAAATAGATGTCAGTTTATTGCTGATTATAATTTTTATTGCTATGTAAACAGTTTTAGCTGTTTTACTTATATAAAAACCTTGGTAATTAGCTTGGGAGTAAATATTTATCAAGTATAAAGTTGTGTTATTATTCAGGGTTTGCTAAATATATTAACTTGAACGTTTCTCTCATCTTTTTCGCAAAACGCCTGTGGTCATTCATCTTTTAGCCTCTGAAATCAAAAAGTTGCTATTTTCAACAGACTTCAAAAAAGGAGGTTCTCAATAGGGTAGATGACTGATGTTTATATCGTTGAAACCAATAGCTTTGAGGAAGAATTTAGGTAAACATAGTATGTTTATTGAATAAAATATTTATATCGGTTAGTAATGTTCTGATATATGAGCGTTTAGTTTTTGTTAGAGACAACTCTGTCCCTTTCCCACAAAACAAAAAATGACGTCACGCCTTTCTTGTCAGAATAGAATTTACATGGCGTACAGAGAAGTGACTTCATGATTTGCTGTTTCGCCTCTATGTCTAGCATGATATTAAAATGCTTATAAGTTGCTTATTTTTGATCAGATTTTCGTTTTCTTTTCATTAATCAGCTATATTTATGGGCCACATTTCAATAGGACAATAAAAAAACCTATTTATTTTTTTTCAAATGCAAATGGCATTAGATAAAAAATAACATACAGAACGCTATAAAAAAAATACGCTTGCAAAAAAACATTTTCATTTTCATTTTCATATGATATTAATACCTTGTATTTGGCCACGGAATTGCAGTCTCCTGATAAAAAAAATGTTAATTTTTAATTAAAAACAAATAAATAAAAATTATATATTTTATTATGTAAGTAAGTACTTATCTTTTTTATTTTTCTCATGACAAAACTTCATTAAAGGCTGATTAAAGGCTTAGGACATTTCCCATACGCAGATGGCCTAGCGCGTTGTCTTTATGTGGTTGAACGTCACGTCTTCCGGCTGATGACGTGACGTATATTGTATAGCTACGCAAAAAGTCTTTTAACATAAACTTTTTTCTCTTGACAATATGTCATTGGATCCAAGAGGGAAATCCTTTCTCTGTGTTGGGCATCATTGGAAATTCATCCACAATATTCTTTCACTAAACTTTACAGGGATGCTATTATATAAACCTACTTATTTGCTATTATGTAAACCTACTTAAAGACGCCCCTATACTTTTTTGCTCTTTTTTGCCTAGCTGTAAATGCGTAAGTATTATTTGCGTTTTAGTTAGACGTAGTGGTTTCTCTGGGCGTGAATAAGTCGAGTAAGAACTGGCGATACTCTTCAGTTTTCACGGAGTAAACGATTCTCACGTTAGCTCCATCTTTTTCGCAAAATGTGTTGGTGTTTATTCCCCTCTTTTCTCCTGAAAATAAAAAATAAACTTATTTTAATATAAGTAAAGTCTGTTTTAAACGTGGAATAGCCTCGAAAAGGTCAATGCGTCTTATGTGTTTTTCTATTTGTCAAAGAAGTATGACAGAACCTAGCTAAACTAAACAGTCAAAAACTGTAGAGGCCGATTCAAACTTAATGGCTGCTGTGAACTTAGGCGAGAGACGCTGCGCGGTAGCAAAAATGAAGTGTGCGGTGTGCGTACAATCGCAAAATCTCGCTTGCAGCGCACTTCACAGCGGCCATGAAGTTTTTTTGTGTATGTTTGTTACGCGATTACTCCACCAAATAAGAAATGATTTTGATAATTCTTTTTTTTTGGTATGTGATACTTCAAATTGTATGTGAAATTTATGCTTATGGGACTACTCCCATAAGCATAAATTTTATCGAAATCGGTTCAGTACTTTCGTTTTTAAATTAAAATTACTTGAATTAATCAAAATTACTGAAAATATGAAGATTTCATCCAGATAGTCGAAATTTAAGTCGGTTGTTTTTTTAAGCGTAATATTATTCATCATCATCAGCCCGGAGGCGTCCACTGCTGAACGAAGGCCTCCCCCTTAGACCGTCACACTGTACGACAACCTGCCATTTGCATCCACCGGTCGCCCGCGACTTTTACAATGTCGTCGGTCCACCTAGTGGGAGGCCTTCCTACGCTGCATCTCCCGGTTTGCGGTCGCCACTCAAGAACCTTTCTTCCCCATCGGTTGTCAGTTCTTCGAGCGATGTGACCTGCCCATTGCCACTTCAACTTGGAAACCTTGCGAGCTATGTCGGAATATTATTGTGATTCTATAAAGATTTATTCGTCTACAGCCTTTCTTATATCCCAATACCGAGTAAAGGCCTCTCTCTTACTGTGCCATCTGCGTTGGCCTTATGGTAATCTGCTCCAGGTTTGACCCGTGATGGTGACGATGACATGACTATATATACTATGGTTTTATGTAAGTATATCAAACTTACCACAAACAACGATATCATTCATTGAGTACTTGTATTCTCCAACCAAGTCCGGTCTCAAAAACATTGTAACCACAGCCGGGTCCAGCGCCTGCCACCGGTCTTCTGTCATCAGAGAAACCTTTTCAAACTTGTTCTGTGCCTTGATGATGTCGCTCTGAATAGCACCAAGAACGTTCTCTCGCCATTCCTGAATAATATTAAATTGGAATTTTAAAACCCCTACTCTCTTGAATAGGCTAGATGAATGGTTTTTTTTAATTGTCCTATTAAAATGTGGCCCATAAATATAGCCGATTTAATAAAAAGAAAATGAAAATCTGATCAAAAATAAGCAACTTATTAGCATTTTAATATCATGCTAGACAGAGAGAAGAAACAGCAAATCGTGGCGTCACTTCTCTGTACGCTATATAAATTCTGTTCTGACAAGTAAGGCGTGACGTTATTTTTTGTTTTGTGGGAGAGGGCCAGAGTTGTCTCTAACAAAAACTTTAAACGCTCATATATCAGAACATTATTAATCGATTTTAATTATTTTTTCAATAAACATACTATATTTAATTAAATTCTTCATCAAAGGTTTCAACGATATAAACATCAGTCATCTACCCTATTTTAGCTAAAAGGACTATCCAAAAAGTTCCATTTAAATAGGTTTGAGTTACTGATATTAGGTTAGGGTAGGTCATTGGTTTATTCCACTCTGTTTACCAGGGTGAACAACAAAGTTAAGTTAGTTAAGTTAAGTTGAAAGTTTTAATACATGTATTATGTGGGTGATTAAAGTCCACAAGAATAATAAAAAAACGTCGCCCCTGTTCACCTGGGTGATTTAATTCCAAGGTGAACAAAGGCCACCAATAATGTCGAAACAAATCACCCAGGTGATATCACCTAGGTGCAATTAGTCCGTGAAATGAAGATACTTTAATTTCCACTTTGTTCACCTGGGTGAAATCACCCAGGAAAAAGTGAAATAAACCAGGTCATTGTGTTTTACAAATGAAGTGATTAGAGTTCACGTGGTTTAAGGCTAGAGTTATTAGGTAAACGTTCTTTAGGGATAGCTTGAATTGGGATTTCATGATTAGGGACTTTTTATCGCACTCACCATCAAACGCATTTCAAACAAAATAAAAACCAGATGAAAATCAGTTCATCTACAAGGATTTTAGCTACGAGCTACGATGCCGCAAACAGATATACATTCTCACACACTTTAAACTTACAAAACCCTTCGGTTTGCACCGGGGCCTAAACACAATATCGTAAAGAAAGCGACACAAGCCCTTGGCTTCATCATGCGTGTGTCCACTTCGTTCAACAATATAAAAACACTTAAGATCTTGTATTGTGCCTACGTCCGCAGTATTCTTGAGTACTGTTCGCAGGTATGGAATCCGTATTATAAATGCAATATCTCACGTATAGAACGAGTTCAACGTAAATTCCTCAGATTGTTACAATTCCGCTCAAGAACTTATGACGATGAATATCATCAAAGATGCAAACGTCATCACCTGCTTCCACTCGAGAGAAGACGAACTATAGCTGATGTAACATATTTTGTTAATATTTTAAATGCAAAGGTAGACAACCCTGAACTTCTTAGTAAAATATCATTTTCTACTCCATCAATACGATCCAGACGTACCCCCCTTTTCTACGTATCTATAGCCAAGACAAATTACAAAAAAAGTACCTTCCTTCACAGGACCTCTTCATTTGTTAACAAATACTTATTAAATAATAATATAGACGTATTTAACGATAGCGTAAATGTTATACGCTCTCATTTAGCTTCCGAATTTTTTCATTCACAAATTTAAATTATTTTTTGACTCATAATATTGTACTCTTCCAGTTCCGTTGTTTATGTATACTTACTACATACTGTTGCTACGCAGTTTATGATGTATTTAATCTTTAATTTACTATTCTATTGGCGGAAACTTATAATTAGCCCAGTCATAGAACCAAGTGTTAACATTCATTTATTTAGGCTGTTAGTTTTCCTAAAAATGTAAAATAAATAAATAAATAAATAAATTTATAAAGACACACAGCTTACAGTTAGCTAATATAGGCTAAAACTTGTATTATGTATGTTACTTACTTTGGTAAAATTCAAGTGCTTCTTAATCTGCGAAAAGGGTAACAAGGTGACCTTGTCAGGGGTCGCCTTCTGTGTCATTATGTGGTACGCTTCCACATCCATGTGAGCGTTAAATTCTGGTTCAGGTTCCGTATCGCCTGTAATAAAATGATACGGAGTATTTAATACCTAATTGTGAAAATATATACGTGAGTGGTTAGATCTTAGGTGCCTAAATATAATTATTATGATTATGGTATTATGCTGGTGCCCATACCAGGCGTGACGCTTACCACCAGGCAAACGTCCCGTTCGTCTCGTCACTCGAAGGTATAAAAAAAAACTTAGTTCTAAAGCCACCATCATTTGAAGTACCTACTCGTGGTTTTTTCTGGTATTTTTTATGGCCTGTGGGTGGGGTCCTGACATTACATTCCCTTAAGCTTATCTAAACGAAAAAAGAAAGGAAAAAAGCTAACTATTGCAGTGCTATACTTACCCATGATTAATAAGGCTCTAGTTTGTTTTCAAAAACCTTAATCTAAAAATAATTCTTATCGAATTGTTTTTATGGCATAGAGGCTTGAGTTTAACTGCGTTTAGTCTAATGTTAAGCAAATATGTAGTCTACGATGGAGCACATCGCCTTGAAGAAACCGATTCACTCGCAACTTGAAGACACCCAGACTGTTACTATTGCGAAACACCCACTCGGCAGCGCATATCACTATTTAGCAGCTCCCACAGTTAAAGTATAAGACTTTGGAGCTTTATCTTTGATAAGCAAGAGAGTAGTCTATGGGCTCTCGAATCCACTTATAAAATATGCCTCCTGATACGTTTTTCAGTGGATAACAACGCTTACAGATGGTTTTGGTTAAGTTCAAGACCAATAGAACCAGTCAAACCAGAATCAGACGCTTTGAAAGCAGCTCTCACAAAATTGACTAAAGAATAATAGGCAAAAAAAAACAACTAGCGCCTATTTGATACTTAAACAATTATGTACTAGTAAAATACACTTACTATGGATATGTCCCGCTCCAATGTACAGATGATTCAATCTGCTGATAAAATCAGGATCCAACCTGACTGCAAGAGCCACATTAGTCAAGGTCCCAATGGTGATTACAGTCAGATCTCCTGAAAAGTAATAGACAATGGTGGTCATATTTTTATCGGTGATGGTACTGAATAGATAGTTACATACTATAATTTAATCATCATCACCATCATCAGCCCGGAGACGTCTATTGCTGAACGAAGACCTCCCCCTTTGACCGCCGCACTAGACAACCTGCCATTTGCATTCACCAGTTGCCCGCGATGGTATAACGCGATACGCGGTGTATAACTTAATACAATATAATTATTATCAAATTTATGTGAAAGCTATCTGAAAACGCAGTCTATGCTGGAGCACGCTTGCCTAAAAAAAATCGATTCACAATAGTAATTGAAACTTTAATAAACTTTAAAATTGGCAATTAAACACACCCAGATTGTCAATATTGGTACCACCACGCATTCTACTGCTTAGCAGTTTGCTCAATAAAAGGAATTATACCGTTTTATTCTGGTTTTTGAACCTGGGTAACTGGGTATGTCCTAGAACTGCATCCAGAACCACTGGAGGACGGGCAGCAGCGTCCTCTTGGTTAATGGTACTAAGCATTCTGCGATCCGCACGCCGCTCTCCAAGCGTTGGATTATGCCCTTAAAGGTTATAATCTTGATGCCGTCTTCGTCCAGAAGTGCACTGATTCTGGCTGATATGATACAGGATTTGGTTTTTATCAGGTTTTTCAGGTTTTTAGGAATATCAACCACGAAACAGTGTGCCTTTTCGTACTTCTGGCCGTCCGATAGTACAATAAGTAGGAGAGAATTAGAGCATGCAAATTCGAAGTTCGCTCTCTAAAAATGTTGTATGAATTGTTTACCTTGATGAGCCTTAGACAGTCGTATGAGGGCATCTACAGCGTTTTCCTCCTTTGCAGGCACAAGGTCTGTATAGACGTCACCGCTATCTCCCAGACCATCTTTGCCGTAGTAGTCGGTGGTTGAAGGCGTGGTGACTATAGATCCCCTTGAACCTCTGTAGATAGGTACCTGGAAATTTTAACTGTATACGTCAATTTACAATCTATCTAATACTATAAAAGGCTCTGTCCTGACTGACTGACTGACTGACTGACTGACTGACTGACAGACAACTCACAGCCCAAACCGCTGCTCGTACAGACTTGAAATTTGGAGGGTGTATTCGTCTCGATACGGAGGAGTGTACTAAGAAAAGATTTTTCTAATTTCGACCCCCAAAGGGGGGTAAAAGGGGCGGAAGTTTGTATGAAAGTCCTTTGTTTTTGGACTTTTAGTCACGAAAATTTGGATTTGGATAGTTCATTCAAAATAAAAAAATATGTTTTCAATATTTTTTCGACAGGGACAATTTAAGGGGAGGAAAGGGGCTGGAATGTTGTATGGAAAGTTCTTTGTTTTTGAAGTTAGATAGTAGTCGGTAGAGTTTGCTCGGAATTATTTAAAGTGGAGAATTTTGGGGGCGGTCCGAATTACTTTCGCACGCGGACGAAGTCGCGGGGTACCTCTAGTAAAATTATAAGCATATAAAAACTTACAGCGCAATATAAATGATCCTTATCTTTATCATATTTTTTATCGTTAGTTTTACCTGAAGGTTTACCTCAGTCACAAAAACCTTTCGTTACACAATTCTAAGACATTTTGCGAAATATTTACTAAATAATTACGAAATATGATTATGTTACGTTATGTGAATAATAATCATCAGCCAGGAGACGTCCAACTACCGAAGCCCCCAGCTTTGTCATAATCTCCATGCTTGGTAGGCGGCCTGGGGATTGCAGAATGCTCACCAAAGCTTACCGGCTGCTGCCCGTACTTAGGTGTAATACGAGTACTTATACAACGTGTAACAAAAAAGTTCAACAATACTGAAGGGTATGTATGTACTCATTATTATGAACAACTTTTACTTAGAGGTCAACCCTGAAAATGCGAAAAAATATCAGCCGTACCGTTCTGTAGTGGCAGGACTCTACTGCAGAGTCCGCCTGGGAAAGTACATCTTTGCCAGTTATTCAATCGCCAAGCAGTAGTGTGCAAGCATTACTGTGTTCCGGTTTGATGGGCAATGTTACCAGAGAAATTACTGGGTATGAAGATATTTAACATCTAATATCTCAGGGTGACGAGCGCAGTGCAGTGCGGCGCAGGATTGTGTTCGCAAGTTCACAATTCTAGCACTGCTACTGTTAGTGGCAGGTGTGACGCTTACCACCAGGCGAACGCCTTGCTCGTCTCATCACTTGATTATATTAAAAAAAATAAAAAAAAGTTCCTTGACCTTGGGCAAAATGAATGGAACAGCTGTTGTTGTTTTTTTTGCGTTTTCAGTGTTGGCTCCATATTCAAAGTTGTTCATAATGATGAGTACATACATAACCTTTAGTATTGGTGAACCTATTTGTTACACATTGTATATACAAACATGTTACTTACGTCCTGTCTCCCAATAACTCTCAGTACTTTTTGATTGTTTGCACAAACATTGTCTTCTATGGTGTTTCCATTACCCGTCGTGAGAGCTACCAATTCTGGCCTGAAATTGTTAGATTTTATTATTATAGTTTTTATTCTATAATTATATCATGGAAGACTATGAAACTATTAATACGTGCTATTCACTTCAATCATTCATTCAATCAATGTTGTTACGTTCGAGTAAGTAGCTGTATGTACATTTTGTACATAAGTATTGCGTTTGATTTAACATTTCAAATGTGTTGCAAATTCCCAGAATGTCAGTAACATGAAGCTTTTACAAATTTAATTTAGATAATGGAACTTGCACAAAAATACGTGATTATTTTTGTATGGATCCCACCTTTTCAACATAATGTGGGATCAGACAGGAATAATAAATACCATAAATAAAACGGATCCCATGTGGTATATCTTCACGGGATTGGACCGGAATACACCTAAACTTAAACTTACATACGAGAAAACAATATGAAAATAAGATATCTTAGATATATAGATATCTTAAGATATAGATTCTATAAGATATATAGATATCTTCAAGTGACGACGCTAAATAAATTTTAGTCAAACGTGGCAAGCATTTATGCTATAAGCAGTAGCTACGGCGTAAATTAATAAAGATAATAATTATAATACTATACTTACCGTCTAATGCATAAAAAACTTAAAAGTATTTCGAACCTATTTTAGTAAAAAAATGTTTTATATTCTTTTTTCAAAACTCAAATCGTAATTCGAAAGAAATTTGTCAAAACACTTTTAAACTAGAATAGGTTTGGAATACGTTTTAGCCTTTTATGCATATGACGTAGGTCTTTAGAAATGAAACAAAATTGACAGAATTAATAACGTACCCATCATAGTATTTCTCGTACAGTAATGCTAGAAATATTGCCATAGCATCGTCTCCACCGGCATCATTGTCTATCACAAATTTTAGTCTCTTGCTTTCTTGACTGTAAATAAAAATAGAGGTATAATCAATACGTACGAGTAAGCCATACAATCTTTTTGTGATCTCTCTCTCTCTCTCTCTCTCTCTCTCTCTCTCTCTCTCTCTCTCTCTCTCTCTCTGTTTTAGTATCTTTTTGTTTTCAATGAATTTTCATAATCTTTATTTTACTAGCTGCAACCTTCGGTTTCACCCGCGAGATAATGATATTTTTATTCCGGAAAGAGTTTTATCCAAATCCATTCAACCGTTTTAGCGTGAAGGGGTAACAAACACACACCCGACACACTTTCGCATATAAATAATACGATTAAAAAAAAAACAACTTCAACTTCGAATACCTGGATGACATTTTAATATTTTCTAGTAATTTTGGTTTTAAAACCAAACTACTGAACCGATTTCGATTTCATCATTAAAATCAGTTCATAATTGACGGAGTAATCGCGTAACATACATACGAAAAAAAATACATACAGTCGATTTGTGAACCTCCTTTTTTGAAGTCGGTTGAAAATAGTATGATACATGAACATAAACTATAATGATTCGATAAAAATAACTACGAAAATTAGGAAACACAAATAAAATAGGAATTTAAATAATATTTTTTTGAGATTCAATTAGATTGCCTTACATTGATAATCCGTACTACTTGATAAAAACACAAAAAAGATAAAATCTACCTGTGACCTTTTGTTTCATGCATCGCTAAAACCACACAAAAACCGGTTGAAAGCAAAACACACACAGAACCAGCAATTCGTTTAAAATGTCTGACAGAATTAAATTTCAAATATTGTTTTTAAATCTATTCTCGTCAGCCAGTTAGGCCTAACAACGAATGAAGTCAACTGAGTTTCCTAATACCAAACATACCTCATGCATCCACATAAATAAACGCACAACAACACAAAGGCAGACCGAACAAGCATTATGCATGCGATATGTATACCGTGTATGAGAAACTAATTTTATCACAGCGATACTGCGAGAGAATTTAGCTGATAGTGAGATGACCCATTTAAACGTGGCTAGCTACTTGAACATTCTAATGTGTCGGTTCTGTTATTTACAGTTGTAAAATAATGATAATGACCCAACGATAATGTAAATAAATTAACGTATGACGTCACTTACTGACTTTTGAACCAGTCGTTAAAATGTTCTTTATTTTCTGGGCGCCAGTTCTTAAATTGGCTCCGGTAAGGTACCTACTTTAAATATACTTCTTGTTTGATTTTTGCAGTCGGTACGGTAAAGACCAGTGTAGCAGGCTTACAATAGCTGTTTTTTAAATTTATATTTATGTAAACCGACTTCTAGACTAGACGATACCTATATTATGTACAGACTTAAACTAAAAAGTAGAAAAATAATATTTTAATTACTCCCAAAGCTTCATGCTCTTTACATTAAAGGACAATCGACAAAATTATTGATACTTTTATACCTTTACCAATTTAAAATCAGGTATTTTTGGAGTCGACGCTGGCCAAACCGCTGCGCAGTTCGAAAGTTTGTTGCAAAGACAGGATGCTGTTGTAGGGTATGTATGTACTCATCATTATGAACAACTTTTACTATGGGTCCAACTTTGAAATCGCGATAAAGAATCGGCTGTTCCATACAAAAACCTCATTGACCTAGGACAAATTTATTTATTTATTTATTAAGAACACCAACATGATGTACGTCATTTCCCACATCTGATACATGGTATGGTAGTTACTAGCTAAACATCACCACAATTATAGGTGCAGACTACATGGGTTTATTCAAATAACAAGTCAAGGTAAGATTGTTAGTGAATGACAAATGACAAATGAATGGAACAGCTGATTTTTTTTTCGCGATTTCTGTTTTGGCCCCATAGCAGAAGTTGTTCATAATGATGAGTAAATGCATACCTTTCAGTATTGTTGAACATTTTTGTTACTGGAGTATATGCGGCGCGCGAGTCGCGTGCCGGCAGTAATAAACGAACTACAGTGGAGAGTGCGCGTTTCATTTGTTCCTTAGTTACGTATGCTAATCACGAATACTTCATCTGGCGACGAGGCGGTCAAAAAGAACCAGCAACGATGAACTACATCGGCAGTTTAACCACCTTTGATCACCGGCACCAAGAATTTGAAATTTTTCTCGGGAAGATAAAAAATTTCAATGCGTTGAACAGCGTGCCCGAAAAGAATTGGTGCGCCATTTTGTTAACACATTTGTCGGACGAGTCTTATCGATTGGCGAAAAATTTGGTGCATCCGCGAGACCTGGATTCAGTTCCATGGGCTGACCTGGTCGCGGTGCTCAATGGACATTTCTTGCCAAAGCGCTCCACATTTGCCGATAGATCAAAGTTTTATGAAGCCACTAAATGTGAAAGCGAAAGTCTAGAGGAGTGGGCGGCGCGTTTAAGGGGACTTGCCGTTTACTGTGACTTTGGAACCAGAACTAGAGATGTTACTACGAGATAGGTTCGTGCTCGGATTGCAAGCGAGCCGAGAGAAGGATCGCTTATTCGAGCAAGACTCAAAAATATTAACGCTCGCTAAAGCACTAGAGGTAGCCCAGCAGGCGGCATGTGCTAGAGCTGCACGTGCCTGCGACGGAGCCGGGGGACACCAGGTGAAGGAGGAACCGGTGTACAGGGTCGGCGAGCGCCGGGCGCAAAGGGCGCCGGCGCAGGCCTCCACCTCGACGGCGGCTGGAGTACGTTGTGTAGTGTGCGGATTACGTAACCATTCGGCGGATAAATGCCGTTTCAAAAATTACAAGTGTCTCATATGTAATGCTACTGGACACCTCAAGAAAATGTGCAGAATGCAATTCCTTTAACATTTCCGCTCTAAACATTTTAGGTATAATTACACGATGCCCACGAAAAAGACAGTCATTAATTACTTCTAGCTCCGTTCTACAATTGAAATACGGCGCAATCGTCTCACACTTAACTTTCCGCGGCCAACCTCGCTTCATGTACTTCATAACAGTTGCTAAAACCTTGTCATCCGCAGTGGCGCGCTTGATCCGCTCGAATGAAACCGGTTTGGTATTTGCATTCAGAAATAGCAGGGGAATAGGCATGTCCCTCTCGCTCTGCTCCTCGCTCCTACCACTCGCACTCGCTACTGTTGATAACGGCGCTCGAGAAAAATAGTCGGCGATTACATTATTTTTCGCACTGATATATTGTATCGTGTAATTATAAGCCGATAATAAAATGGCATATCGCTGAAGACGGAGCGCGGCCGTTACCGCTATTCCGTCTTTTTTTCCAAATATTGAAAGCAGTGGCCTATGGTCAGTACGCAGAATAAATGGCACCTGACAACCGTAAATGTATTGATGGAAACGTTTAACGCCGAAAATTTCATTTGTTCCCGTACCCAAAGAAAATGGTAAGGTTAAAATAGCGGGAGATTTTTCTTGTACCTTAAATAAAGTCTTAAAAATCGACAAGTACCCGTTACCGCACATAGAAGAAGTCTTTGCGAAGATTGGTGGCGGAGAACATTATTCTAAGCTAGATTTAAGCAATGCGTATAATCAATTTAAATTATCAGAGACATCACAAGAGTTGACCACCATCAATACGTCAAAGGGACTTTTTAAATATACGCGACTCGTATATGGACTGGCAAACGCGCCAGCTATTTTTCAACGCGCTATAGAAACATTAGTAGCAGGTATAGAAGGCGTTTCATGCTGGTACGATGACATTTGTTTAACAGCCCCGAACAGGTCCTTGCATATAGCTAGACTACGTGAATTATTGAGAAGGTTACAAAATGCCGGGCTAAGACTCCAAAAGAATAAGTGTGCTTTCTTTCAGGAAAGTGTGAATTACTTGGGGTATACTATCGATAAAAATGGTTTAAGAACGTGTTCAGATAAGGTACAAGCGATATTAAAAGCTCCGATACCTACTAACGTAACGGAATTAAAAAGATTTTTAGGTGTAGTAAACTACTACAGGAACTTCATTCCGAACGCCTCCGCGTTGTTGCACCCGGTGCACCAACTACTACGCGAAGGCGCGCCGTGGGCGTGGCAGGCGCCGCACCAGCGCGCGCTGGCCGCGGTGCGCCTCGAGCTGGCCTCGGACCGCGTGCTGGCGCACTTCGACCCGCGGCTGCCTGTATTCCTTACAACGGACGCCGGACCGGAAGGCTTAGGATGCATTCTGGGTCACGTGATGCCAGACGGCTCGGAAAGGCCAATAGCGTTTGGCTCGCGCTCCCTATCACAAAGCGAAAGGAATTATAGCCAAATTCAAAAAGAAGCTACGGCTATAATTTTCGGCGTTAAACGTTTCCATCAATACATTTACGGTTGTCAGGTGCCATTTATTCTGCGTACTGACCATAGGCCACTGCTTTCAATATTTGGAAAAAAAGACGGAATAGCGGTAACGGCCGCGCTCCGTCTTCAGCGATATGCCATTTTATTATCGGCTTATAATTACACGATACAATATATCAGTGCGAAAAATAATGTAATCGCCGACTATTTTTCTCGAGCGCCGTTATCAACAGTAGCGAGTGCGAGTGGTAGGAGCGAGGAGCAGAGCGAGAGGGACATGCCTATTCCCCTGCTATTTCTGAATGCAAATACCAAACCGGTTTCATTCGAGCGGATCAAGCGCGCCACTGCGGATGACAAGGTTTTAGCAACTGTTATGAAGTACATGAAGCGAGGTTGGCCGCGGAAAGTTAAGTGTGAGACGATTGCGCCGTATTTCAATTGTAGAACGGAGCTAGAAGTAATTAATGACTGTCTTTTTCGTGGGCATCGTGTAATTATACCTAAAATGTTTAGAGCGGAAATGTTAAAGGAATTGCATTCTGCACATTTTGGTATAGTCAAAACAAAAAGTTCGGCCAGGTCTAGGATGTGGTGGCCTCAGATACACTTAGACATAGAACGATACATAGGCTGTTGCAGCGCATGCGCTAGTGTGCAGAGCGCGCCGGCGCGCGCGCCCCCCGCGCCGTGGCCGCGCCCGCCGGGGCCCTGGCACCGCGTACACATAGATTACATGGCTATAGGGCAAGTGGTGTATCTTATCGTAATAGACGCGTATAGTAAATGGCTGGAATGCATAAATATGAATAGCGGTACCTCCTCTGGTGCACTTATTGCAAAATTAAAGAATTTATTTTCAACGTTTGGGATACCAAACGTGGTAGTTTCCGATAATGACGTTAAGATATGTTCAAAAGAATTTAAAGATTTTTGTGACAACAATGGAATTGAGTATTTAAATTCCGCGATATATCATCCAATTAGCAACGGACAGGCAGAAAATTCAGTTAAAACATGTAAAAAAATGATTAAATGCATATTGGACGAAGGGAACACCTCATCTCGTCAAGTTCACGACAAATTAATAGGTTTTCTTTTCGAATACCGGAACGCAATACATTGCAGTACTGGCTCGACGCCCGCCGAGCTTATGTTTGGCAGGAAGTTAAGATCAAGATTAGATTTGATCTTACCTACTCAAATAGGGCAGCTTGCAAGTACTACTGATGTTAAAACTGAGAACAAGAAATTAAATAAAGCTAGATGTTTTGAAGTTGACGAGATTGTATGGGCGAGATGGTTTACTGCTCGGAAGGCTAAATGGATGGTAGGTAAAGTTACCGATATAATAGGTAATAGAATGTTTAAGATTCATTTCAACGCCCATGATGTAACCCGCGTAAGGCATGTAGATCAAATAAGGAAATTTGTAAGTTCTACGGAGGGTCCGGAAGAACATGACACCTGCTCACCGATGACTTCCGGACCGTCGCCGGCGCCACCTATAGACGTACTACACCCGCCGCCGTCCCCTTCACCGGCCGCAGTGTGCATAGGCTCGGGCATCACTACAGAAGGAGACAGGAGCATGACGTTTTCAGCGTCGGCGTCACCGGCGGCGACAGCCGCTCGCGATCTTTGCATGCCGAGTGACGACAGAGATAAGGTGGTCGCGGAAGGGGACGGTGAAGTGTGGGAGGAGGCGCAGGATGATAATTTTACAAGCGATGAGCGTCCGGGCGTTGAGCCGGGCCCTAGTAACCGGGAACTGACACCGCCGTCAGGGGCCGGCCAAACGCCCGGCCGTGCTCGAAGAGATAGGGCTAAAATTGACTATAAGAAGTTTCTCCACTAAGTCCAAATACGTAAAATAGTTAAGATAATATAATTATACAGATTAGTACGTACAAAATTACTGTAATATTATATTTATATAATAATAAGTATAAGGTTGTAATACAAGTTTATGTATTGGCAGGGTCTCAAATTAATGTGTGAGGAGTGGAGTATATGCGGCGCGCGAGTCGCGTGCCGGCAGTAATAAACGAACTACAGTGGAGAGTGCGCGTTTCATTTGTTCCTTAGTTACGTATGCTAATCACGAATACTTCAGTTACACATTGTATTACGTATAGAGTATTGATAATAATTATTATAGGAAGCCATTGTTAAGCTTCAAATAACGACAATGTTATGATGTGTACTCGTTAGTAGCTAACTAATTTGGTTACAAACCGATAACAATTGACTAGACTACTTATCATCTAATGATGGGACTCTACTGCAGAGTTCGCCTGGGGCAGTACCACAGCTTTATCAGTTATTCAAACGTCAATCAGTAGTGTGCAAGCATTATTGTGTTTCGGTTTAAATGGCAATGTTACAAGAGAAATTACTCGGTACATGATGAGATTTAACATCTAATATCTCAGGGTGACTAGCGCAGTACAGTGCGGCGCAGGATTGTATTCGCAAGTTCACAATTCTGGCACAGCTACTGTTAGAATCAGGCGTGACGCTTACCACCAGGCAAACGTCTCGCTCGTCGCATCACACGACAGCAACAAAAACAAAGCTAGACGACTAATCATCATTTTGACACACGAATGAAAAAATATTGTTGGTTAAAAAGTTCGTGAAAACGAGGCATTGTAGATCTTTATCAATTGAACACTTATAATAGGTATACATAGTAGAATTGCCAATAAAAAGTACTTATACAGGGTTAGTGGTAATCAGTTAGCATCCTTTTAGGGGCATTTATAATATCCTGTACATCAAAACAAACAACGTTTAATATCGGGCCAACATAGAAATCGCAATAAAAAAAACAGCTGTTCCATACAGTTTGCCCAAGGTCGATGAACTTTTTGTATGGAACAGCTGATAATTTTTTCGCTATTTCAATGTTGGCCGTTTAATAAAACTTGTTTGTTTGATGTACAGAATATGCCCTAAAAAGGATGCTAGCTGATTACCACTAACCCTGTATAAAGTCATAGTAGTAGACTTATGATGTAGGAAGTATAGATACAGAATAGTACATTATGATACGAGTGTGCTATGTTGGTCATTACACTAGAGGCGGTATTACGCGCGCGAGCCGCAGGCGAGCGCGATAAGGAAGCCGAGAGTGTATTGAAACATAGCACAAGAGTTTCATACGACTGTTTTCATCACACTTGCGAGGAAAAAACAAACTTTTTTTGATAATAATCAACCACACAGCGAAAACGTCAACAAACATTTGCGGAAAATGGCGCCCAAATCAGTAATGCGCGCGCAGGTTGACATCTACTTCAGCGGCATAAGAACTCTTTGTTTGTATTACAAAAAAACTGTAAATATTACCCGGCTATATTAAGAGTGCTTCGTATATGTACTAATTGCAGGCACGTACAAACTTGACTTTAAATAAAAATAAATAAATATCGCAGGACATTTTTTCACACAGCGCCATCTAGCCCCAAACTAAGCAAAGCTTGTAATATGGAAATCAGATAGCTTTACCTAGCTTTAGATAGCTTTAGCTTTACCGGGTTATACCTATTATAGCACCATGTGCCGTAATGTAAAGTAAAAAGCACCCGTGCGTAATAGCTTTGATTGAGAGCCTAAAACCGATGCTATAAGATCCACTTTACGAGCAATTGTGATGAAATAGTACTTTAGAGCAGGCTTTTATCTGAGTACGTAGCTACAGTCGTAGCCAGGCAATTATATATTGTTTAGCAAGGTGATCTCTAGATACACTGCAGAATAAACATTTTGTTTCAAGTTTCAACACAGTTTCAAATCCACTTATCACAACTAATTGAGTTAAGACTAAAAAACGGTTGAGTTAAGAAAAAATAATACGAAAGATGAGACGTCATAGGATGAGTGCGGAACAACTCATAATTTATTAAGGGCGTTACAAATACTGTTTGAATTTAACTTTTGCGTTATACAAAATGAAGCACGCATTGTAGTGGTGGACTCTACTGCAGAGTCCGATTGGAGAAGCACCACACTATAGCCCACATTTTTTTTTGAGTTACTTAATCGCTATGCAGTAGTATGCAAGCGTTTCTGTGTTACCTACCAGATGGTACATAACATTGCCCTTCAAACCTTCAACCTTTATCTAAATAGGGTAGGTGACTGATCTTTAAATCGTTGAAACCAATAGCTTCGATGAAGAATTTGAGTAAATATAGTTTATTTATTGAAACAATAATTTAAATCGGTTGTTTATGTTCCGATATATAAGCGTTTAAAGTTTTTGGTAGTGACAACTCTGTCCCTTTCCCACAAAACAAAAAATGACGTCACGCCTTACTTGTCAGAATAGAATTTATATGGCGGACAGAGAAGTGACGTCACGATTTGCTGTTTCGGCTCTCTATCCAGCATGATATTAAAATGCTTATAAGTTGCTTAGTTTTGATCAGATTTTTATTTTCGTTTCATTAATCAGCTATATTTATGGGCCACATTTTAATAGGACAATAAAAAAAAACCAGTCATCTAGCCTATTACTGCATGGGCATGAAGAGTTTTGACATCAGGTAAGTGCAGTGCGTTGCAGGATTTTGTTCGCAAGTTCACTTTTCTGGCGCTGCTATTGTTATGGGCAGGCGTAATGCTTACCAACAGGCTATCTTTTCCCTCGTCTAATCACTCCATTGCATAAAAAAACGCATTACCAAATGTACTAACGTCATTTAGCTTTAGGCGCGGCGTTTGTACGTTTTCAAAGACGGTGTTGTAAAGGGAAGTAAGCATCCCGTTTGGGGATGTAAGCAGTCTTCGCCAGCCATAAAACGTCCACTGCTGGTAGAATGCCTCTCAATATAACCTCCCTAAATAGAGACGGGTTGCCATAATCCCCACGTTTGGCAGGTGGCTTCGCAGTGTTACCACCGTTAACCAAAAGCACGCTGCTGCCCTTTCTCCAGTGGTTCTGGATGCAGTTTTAAGACATAGCCAGGGCCAGGGATGTAAGCAGTGTTTATCTTAAACTTTATCACTGCTTCACTTATTCTTACTATTCAGATATGTCAGAATCTCATATAGTTACTAGCATAGTTACAATTTTCACAAACATCGTCGTCGTCTATCTGACGTATCTGACATATTTGGCGTATCTGATATTATGGGTTATTCACCAACTAGACGCGAGATAAACTCAAAATTGTTAGCACTTATTATTTCGTCATCTGGACACGCTAGAATTTGCAAGCATGTCCAGTTGTCCAGATGGTAAAGTTAATGTAGCTTTTATACCAAAAAATAACAAAAGGAAAAAAGACAAGAGAAAAGAGAGTAGATAACGATTGAAAACCATTTTTATGTCAGATAAGCCAAATAAGTATACCAGATAATATGTCACTAAAAGCCATCACACACGATGAAGATGCTATAATAATAATCAGCGACGATGATCAGCGTCACTGATAATAATTGTAATTATCAAGTTATCTTTAAGTTCAAGTTAAAGTCCACAAAACAGTGGAAAAGTACGGGTCCGATTACAAATCACTGCAGAATAATCGACCGGGCGATGAGAATAATCCCCGAAGCAAGTCAAGGTACTGATAAAACAGCTAGTACACATCTAGACAGCAAAAGGTATGAGCTGATCACTGAGGACAACGTCTTAGAAGGCATTAAACCCGCGTGGAACATTTACACTGACGGTGCCAAGAACAAGGCGGGGGCTGGGTGCGGCTACCACTCGCCGGAGTTTGGACTCAAGGAGGCCATGGCTCTAAACAAAACCACGACAGCACTGCAAGCGGAGGCCATGGGCCTCTTGCTGGCTGCAAAGGCAGTCGTGCCATTCAGTGAGTTTATCGTTGTTCCCAACGATAGGGGTGATAAAGATATCCTCATGTTTACCACCGATAGTGCTACAACCATTTATGCACTAAGAAGACCTGTAACAAGATCTAGAGTCATTGCCGAGTGCCACACTATACTACAAACACTCTCGAATAGGTATAGAACTATAGTAAGATGGACAAAGAGCCACGGAACATGTACAGGTAACAACTTGGCCGATATGCTCGCTAAGGAGGGTGTAAAAAAACAGGTAAGCGACGACGTGGTAGCTCTCTGTAGACCATCAGCGATGGAAGTGCGCGAGCTACTGCGCCGCCACAGCGAAAAAGAGCAACAAAATCTGTGGGACAAGAAAGGCGACTGCAAGCATGCCAAGACCGCTTTCCCAATCCTGGACAGAAAGATCACTAACAATCTGTTGAAGTTGCAACGACAGGACCTTCGTCTTTTAGTAGGCCTTATAAGCGGTCATTGCAACTTGAACAGCCACTTATACAAACTGGGAGCCACGGATAGTCCGTTATGCCGGGGCTGCATGTAGGACAATGAAACCGTAGAGCATGTGCTGTGGCAGTGCAAAGTCACAGAACCAACAAGAATTGCTACCGGATTGCACGAGGCAGCTTTATCTCCGCAACAGCTTGTACGCTTCTCATTATCATCATCATTAACATGTACACTTCCATCTAACCCACTGGAGTTACTATGCCAGCGGCCCAGAGCCTCGCTCCGTTATTTCAAGGAGCTGGGTTGGCTCGGGTAGACGCTGACGGGGGAAATGCACAATACACCCCTAGCGGGACGTCAGTGCAGGACTTATCGCCCCCACGTTGAATAAGAATAAGAATCATCAGAAATCAGAAGAAGAACATATTTCAATATCGCTACTCATACAAAATAAATGACGAACAATAGGCTAGATGACTGTTTTTTTTATTGTCCTATTAAAATGTGGCCCATAAATATAGCTGATTAATGAAAAGAAAATAAAAATCTGATCTAAAATAAGCAACTTATAAGCATTTTATATCATGCTAGACAGAGAGGCGAAACAGCAAATCGTGACGTCACTTCTCTGTACGCCATAAAAAATTAAAAATGAAATTAAATTAGATTGTATAAAAAATTGTAAGTGTAATTGTAATTGTTTAATTGTATAAATTCTATGCTGACAAGTAAGGTGTGACGTCATGTTGTGTTTAGTGGGAAAGGGACAGAGTTGTCTCTAACAAAAACTTTAAACGCTTATATATCAGAACATTAATAACCGATTTAAATTATTTTTTCAATAAACATATTATATTTACTTAAATTCTTCACCAAAGCTATTGGTTTCAACGATATAAACATCAGTCATCTACCCTATTGACGAAGATAATTATATATTGTCAAATTGTATGGCGAGCGATATTTTATCAGATCATATAAAATCATATCGTCAGATCCAAAATGCGTAATATTTCAACATTTTTGGGGAAAATCGAAAAAAAATACCAAAACAAGTTTTCAAATAAAATGTAGCAAATAATTTCTTAAAATTTTATTTACATTTTCATTGATGGCTTGAAGTTTATCATCTATTATTTTAGTTTCTTATTTACACAAACATTCAGTTCCGCAGAAAATATATCGATCAAAAGTTTCTTGTAGGCTTCTTGATTAAAAGAATAAACCAGTCTCACATTGGCTTCTTCTGGACTAAGTGAGTTGAGGTTAATTCCTCTTTGATCACCTGTGAAAAAATCAAACAAATTTCGTTCACTACTAACATTGTATAGCGAAAAAATTGTCGGTACCAAAAATTGTAAAGTTAAGAAGATTAAATTAATTCGTCATTCGAGTACCTACTGCCTTTTAGATAGCCTCTGATATTGGTAAAAATATTGTTTAGAGTTTCTTAATCAAGAAGCTTGGAACGAGTCAGCTCTCTATTTCAATGTATGGAAGACACAGTCACGAAACCACTTTATCAATTTTATTATATATTCAATATCAAAGGAGTCGTGTGCTGCATCAGCCTTTAACATTATAGCCTCGCAAACTAATTGTACCATACCTATTGCATCACTCAGGTCCGATGCAACTTAAGTATCAAATTTATTACGCTATTGAAACTCGATCATATTTTCTAGACATTATCTAAGATCCTGGACCTGAGTATGTCCTAAACTACATACAGAACCACCAGAGGACGGGCAGCAGCGTCCTCTTAGTTAACGATGGTGAGCATTCTGCGATCCCCAAGCCGCCTGCCAAGCGTGGGGATTATGGCAACCCCTATTAAGGGGAAGCAGCCTTCGCTAAATTAAACATGTCGGTATATTCGGTACCGGTTCGGGGTTTCGGTTTCGGTTTCGGTTTCGGTTTCGGTCGGTTTCGGTTTCGGTTCGGTCGGTTTCGGTATTATTTGGTCGGGTTTCGGCAGATTTTGTTTTATTTATACGGGAATACTCACGTTTAATAAAACCGGATACTCCGACTATAGTTTCGATCACGTCCAGTGACCTTTTTCAAAGAGTGAAAACAGAGCCCGACACGCGTGTGGCTGCGTCCTGCTTTGCACCTTTGTTTTTCCCGTATAAATAAAACAAAATGTGTCAAAACCACGTCAGTTTTTATAGCAGATATATTTAGACGAACTTGAGATTATAGCGATTTTTATCGATTTAAATGTCAAATATACGATTTAAATGTCAAATATAACAATCGTCAAGAACGGTACTCGCGCTGCAGGTCACGACATTTTCATTACCTAAAGAGAAATCAATAAACCTTATACCAGAAGTATTCTAACAGCTATCTGGTTTCTATATACCTAACAAGCTTTGCTTAGTTTGGGGCTAGATGGCGCTGTGTGAAAAGTGTCCACCGATATTTATTTATTTATTTTATTTATAAGTCCAATATACCATAATCTATATTGTACTACAATCGTATTTATGATACAAATGTGCTATGTTAGTCATTACACTCGAGACAGTATTATGCGTGCGAGCTGCAGGCGAGCGCAATAAGGGAGCCAAGAGTGTAATTACCAATAGTACACGCGTTCCATACGAAGATTTTTATTATACTTGCGAGGAAAAAACTAATTATTTTTGATAATTATCAACCACTCAGCGAAAACGTCAACAAATATTGGCGGAAAATGGCGCTCAAGCCAGCGATGCGCGCTTAGGTGACATTTTCTTTAGCCGCAAATATCTCTTTCTTGGTATTACAAAAAAAACTGTATTAAAAATACAATATTAAGAAAATACTTCTGAAACATACATTATAGCTCGCAGTCAAGTACAAACTTAACTAAACCGGGCTATACCTACCTATTATAGTGGAGTGCTGTAATGTAAAGTAAAAAATAAGCGTGTGTAATATCTTGGAATATGAGCCTAAAACCGACGTAATAAGATCCTGTTTACGATCAATAAAAATCGTCTCATAAAAATATTCTTATTCTTATAAATATTCGTTGTAGTAAAAAACTTACCGCAAACATTAATGCTGTGATTGGCTAGCTTGAACTCATCAACCAGACTCTGGTCCAATACAATTCCAGCCACAGCTGGGTCCAGTAAGGTCCATTTTTTGGCAGCCGCTAAAGATAGACGTTCGAAATTGTTTAAAGCTTGCATAATAGGCGTATCTATTGTTCCTAATACATTTATACGCCAATCCTGTAAAAGTAAAGTAATTTATTCCCATTTACAACATTATTTAGATAAAAAACCCTTAAAACTATTAAAAATGTATAACGTATACACTATACAATACTTATCCTTAATAATAATAATTTATATTATAAAAAACTAAAAAATCAAGAATTAAAATAAATACGTGAATAATAATAATAATTATCGGTGTACATTTTCTACACAGCGCCATCTAGCCTCCAACTAAGCAAAGCTTGTACAATGGAAACCAGATAGCTGATAGAGTAACGATAAGTATTTATATACTGTTTTTTTGTCCATCTATGTTTGTTACATAAATTTGTGTTTTAGTGGGGATCGAACCCACGCTCTACAGCTCTGAAAGCAGACATGCCACAAACTGAGCTATACCTATGGCAGTCAAACCATAAAACCATAGAATTAAAATTATATAAGTACTAGAAACTTTTAAACTTTCGCGATTTGAACACATAATTATGTTTATCACCGGGACTTAATCGCGAATTGTCGTCGTCGTGGAATCCCGTTATAAGCAAGTTTTCATATCGCGATAGGGTTTCTGAGAAATCTGCTGATACCGTCAGTGTAGTGTGCCGTGGAAACAAACCTACGTTTTAACAAGACCAAATGAGGGTAGGACACCACAACACCCTCATTTTTCACCAAGATGACCCGCATTCTTCAGTCAGCTCGTGGCCACGACCATTGGAACATGGTCGAAACGTCGAGGTAAATAAAAATAAATTTATTTGTGCGCGATTAAGTCCCGGTGATAAACATAATTATATATAAGTACTAACTTAATTGTGGATCAAAAAAGATGATCGACGCTGCAGACCAATAGCTGGTTGTTCATAGAGCAACGAAGTGCAGACAATGATGTCTATTCTATTATACCACTACCACAAGGTAAACTAAACCTAAACTACTTGGACTGAAACTGTTAATATTATATCTTTCTCAAGTATTGATATGAAATGAGACGCACACAAATTTTGAATGTCATTAGATACATTTTCTGCATTATCTTCGAAAACAGATCTAATGAGGAAGTTAAATTTCACTAGATCCATCGTGGATCTGGCCCCTGTATCTACTGAGATTGATCCAGATTACTGAGTGGTGATACAGAATCGACATCAGTGTAAAATTATCATCAGAATAAAATCGTTGTTAAATTGTTGGTCCCGGTTGTTTGTTCTAGTTTCCATAACAACAACCGTCAGCCATGTCAGCCTTCGTCAGCCTTCGGGCGGCACATTAACTCTGACACTAGGGCTGGCCACTCAGCCTATACGAACTTACTTAATTTTATCAGAATAAAGTATAGCAATACCTAATATTATTATTCATAGTTGGCTTGCGTTTAGCCACCAGCTTGGCAAAGAGGCAGTCTACAATGGAGCGCTTTTGCCTAGAAGAAACTGATTTACTAGCGACTTGAAGACAACCAGACAAAAGATGAGATTTCATGAAAACCTTTTTCTTTCTTTCTAGGGATTTTACCATAACTTTATTTAACTTACTTTGGTTGTGTTCAAATGTGTCAAAATCTGTGAGAACGGGATGAATGTCACTTTGTCTGCACTCGCGCTGTCTGTGACTATGCGGTAAGCTTCCACGTCCATATCTGCGTTAAATTCTGGTTCCTGAAAATTCTCACCTGGAGAATATAAAATGACCACTCATCATCATTCTGGTTAGCTTTACATCTAATAATTCGTCACTAAGTGGCAGTTATGTTTGCCATAAGAGTTGATATGGATCTGTGTACTTCCTAAAACTGCTGGAAATTAGAACCACTTTTTTTTCTTTTTTTTTTAGTACAATCAAGTGACGAGACAAGCAAGACGTTTGCCTGGTGGTAAGCGTCACGCCTGCCACTAACAGTAGCAGCCAGAATTGTGAACTTGCGAACACAATCCTGCGCCGCACCGCACTGCGCTCGTCACCCTGAGATATTAGATGTTAAATCTCTTCTTACCCAGTAATTTAATTTAATTTTAACTTAACCTAGAACCATCGGAGACCGGCAGCAGCGTCCTCTCAGTTAACGGTGGTGAGCATTCTGCGATCCCCAAGCCATTTGCCAAGCTTGGGGATTGTGGCAACCCCTCTAAAGTAAAGAGAAGGCCTCGTCCAGCAGTGGAAGTCTTCTGGATGATGATGTAAAACCTTTATACTTACTGGGAAGATGACCAGCTCCTACATACAACTGCGCCAGTCTTCCTATGAACCCAGGGTCCAGTCTTTGGGCTAATGCTATGTTTGTTAATGGACCAATCGCCATTATCACAAGCTCTCCTGAAAATAGTAGAAATCAATTATTATAATTTAATTCAATGAGGCATTTGGATGATGAGATACAAACTTAAATCTGTGTTTTTATATTTTTATCCATTTAAAATATATATTTGGAAGGCCTCTCTCTTAGAGCGCCACACTGTACGACAACCTCTGATGTTTTCTCTGTTAGTACCAGCAATACACATCATGCAACATTGTATATTATTTTCAAGCCTTCATCTGGTGTTTGTTAAAGTAGTAATAAAATTTAACTGCAATCCAACACAATGGAAAGTAAATTCAAGGTCATGTAATGCCAACCGAGATTATAATCTAGCAACCTACCTACTGATAACAAAACTGACAATAACTCCACTACAAAATAGTAGCCTACTATTTATTTGATCCGCGCTAGTAAATATTCTTACATCTGCAATAACATTGTAAAAAGATAGAATGACTGTAAATAGGCGGCTGGCTCTCTGCCGGAGTCTGTGTTTCCGGTAACGTGGGTACAATTATATATTATGGGTGTCATCGAATCTAGAGTAAATAGTTATTTAACACAGATCAGTCTACTTCTTAATAAGCGACATTGTGGTCGAAGATGAAGCACGCAGACATCATTGTCGTCAGCCACAAGACGTCCACTGCTGGACGAAGGCCCTCACTCTTAATAGAGGGGTGTTGCCATAATCCCCACGCTTGTAAGGCGGCTTGGGGATCGCAGAATGCTCACCACCGTTAACCAAGAGGACGCTGCTGCCCGTGCTCCGGTGGGTCTGGCTGCAGTTGAAAGATATACTAAGGTCCCAGCACGCAGACTAAGAAGTTACCTATTCAATATTCTATTAGATCTAGATATATCTCTCAGGAAAGAGCCAACAGCTCGTTTCATGCCTTGGCTGAGCGAACGAGAAACGAAAAGTCAAAACTTTACGTGAGTACCCAAGGAAAAACCACAATGTATAACTGGTATGGTAGGACGACTTCTACTAGTCTTTTAGTAAAAAGGGGATGGTAGATCAGGGTCGTACAGCTCTGAAGCACATTCTCTGAAATAAATTCTATTGAAAATCGGTTCTATACATTGATTTTCTGTTTATTAAGTCTTTTCTAGCTTCATCATCAGCTCGGAGACGTGCACTGCTGAACGAAGGCCTCCTCCTTAGACCGCCACACTGTACGACAACTTGCCATTTGCATCCACCGGTTGCCCGCGACTTTTACATTGTCGTCGGTCCACCTAGTGGGAAGCCTACCTACGCTGCGTCTTCCGGTTCGCGGTCGCCACTCAAGAACCTTTCTTTCCCATCGGTTGTCAGTTCTTCGAGCGATCGAGCGAGCTTTCTAGCTTCATCACAGATTATATATAATTATAGCTGTTTTGTGGCAGCTGTCAGGTCGATTCTTAGCACGGCCTATGTGTATATAGTCAGTGTTTCTATTGAGAAAGTTTTTGAATCGATACAAGTAGACGTAATGGCTCTAAACCATGAAAAAAAGTAAAAGATTTCTCAGCCGCAATAGGTAGTTCGTATACGAGTGGCTAGTCCTAATGTCAGAGTTATTATGCTGATCAAACTCTTCTGACATGGCTTGACAATTGATATACGACATAGAAACATTCGGAACGACAATTTATGTGTCATCCCAGACACGGAAGTCCTAGTTGTAAATGATACTAGTGGTCACCCATACAAAGTCTGATCGGTTCGTCCTTTGCCTAATAACTGTTATGATAAGAATAGTGTAAATAACCTTCATATTTCTTAGAAAGCTCAATAAGACCAAAGGCAGCGTGTTGGTCTTTTGCGTGTATAGGTTTGACGTCGGTATTGTTGGAGTTGTCTCCCAGACCATCGTAGCCAAAGAAGAAGTCTGATTCCACTGATACCAGAAGAGATCGAGTTGCACCTCTGTATATTGGCACCTACAACACCAGAAACAACACTACAGAAACAGTACAAAACATAATACTACCGAAAAAATACTAAAATTCTCTATGATGTTTATTATATTATTAAATATTAATCGTCATCATTTATTATAATATAATAATTAATTTAATTAATCCCATTAATTCAATAAAATTATTATATTAAAATTAATTAAAAAATTATAATTTGGATCTCAAAAAATCACGTCAACCTACAACTTCAGCTAAAAGCTAAGCTAAGCTTTTTCAACTAAAATAGTATTTAAATTTTTGAGAATTTTGTGTATCGCAATTTTTTTTGATTAATATTATTATAGATTTGGGCCGAGAACACAAAAGAGCAGTCAACCATTAATTACTCGTCCAGGTTTGTGAATGAGTAGATACTTTTAAGTACGAATTAGTGACTAGCGTAGTACTATTATTTATTCTGTTGTATTAGTAGCCTAATCAGATAACCCGCTTTAAAAAAAAACTACTGAACCGATTTCGATAAAATTCCTCTTAAGTATCACCTTCCAAACAAAAAAAATCGTCAAAATCGATTCATAATTGGCGGTGTAATCGCGTAACATGCATACAAAAAAAAACATACAGTCGAATTGAGAACCTCCTTTTTTGAAGTCTGTTGAAAACCACTTACTCTATGTTGAAAACTATAGTAAGCTACTGAGAAGACTGCTAGACTCGGAGTGGTAAGATCAAATACCGATAAAGCTTTTTGTATTTTGTGTACAAAATTACATACCACAGGCTTTTCGGTTGAGGAAAACGACGAGAGGAAGTATTCAGTTTTTTTTTTTTAATTCTGTCAACTGACGAGACGAACAAGACGTTCACCTGGTGGTGAGCATCACGCCTGCCACTAACAGTAGCAGTGCCAGAATTGAACTTGCGAACACAATCCTGCGCCGCACTGCACTGCGCTCAGGGTGACCCTGAGATATTAGATGTTAAATCTCATCATACCCAGTATTTTTTCTGGTAACATTGCTCTTTAAACCGGAACACAGTAAGGCTTGCACACTACTGCTTGGCAGTTGAATAACTGACAAAGGTGTGGTACTTCCCCAGTCGGATACTGCAGTGCAGTGGAGTCCTACCACTACAAAATTCACTGATTATGTCAGGAGAAGAGATTTAATGGCGTATGCATACTGGCCTAATCACCTTTGGAGCTTAGACGTATCTTAAGAGGCCTGTACCACCTTTACTTGGCAGTAATTTTATTTGCAGTGTCTTAACTGTTATATATATATTTTTTTTAAATTAAAGGCCATTTAAAAACCCAACTTTCACGCACTCGTTTCTCCCTATTTCTCTTACTTACGTCACGTCTGCAAGTCATGTCTAGAAACCTTTGACTGTTCTTGAAAACTTGGGCCTCATCTACATTTCCATGTGAAGTTGTCAAGGCAATTACCTCCACTCTGAAAAAAAAATAACACAGTATAAGTTACAATTTACAGATGGCGCTTTAGTTGATAGCTTAAAACGGTTTGAGAATTATGACGAGTAAGAGCTAAATTGGCAAAGCAGTTGGGACGGAAACCCAAAGATTGCTCGTATGCAGCTTCGAGTCCTACCAGAGGTCATAATTATTCTTCCTGTCTAAGTTTTAAAAATAGAAAAACCCGCAGTGTGGAAACACTTCATATAAAATATTCAATGTAAAAGTCTTCATATAAATGTATAAATGGTTCGAATTATTGCCTTGAGACTAGCCTATATGCTTTTTTAAAGCATATAAGTCCGCGTTTATCAGCAATTCAGCAGCTATATCGAATACTGAAAAAAATTCTTCAACAGTATCGAACTGTGTAGTGAATATGAAGTGGAATTGGGTAGGACATGTTGCTATTCTTAGTGATGATAGATGTAGTACACAGGGTGACAGGGTGGTGGCCCAGGCAAGGTAGGCGGAGCGCTGTTCGTCCAGCTGCAAGATGAGTCGATGTTATCGTTACTGTCGCAATTAGAACTGGACCAGATTAGCACAAGGGCCTTACCATGAACTCTAAAAACCATGATTGTTAGGTTAAGCCACCGAAATTGCGCGACCGTGAATTTTATCTCCCCGCAATACGGTTCACGGTCGCGCACGTCACCGGCGGATACCCAAGAAAATAGATTTAACATGACTGTCATAGTACGGCCCCAGGATTGAAGCAGATGGTATAGTATGAGAGAGGGAGAGAAGCCTATATCAGCAGTGCGAACAGGAAGGCGATGCGAGGTCGATGATGATGATGATGATGATCGAACAACCACTGCCACTTCAGTTTCACTGCAATTTCATCTAGATCATTATTTGTGCTCTTTTCCCAGCCAAACATGAACAGGGGCTATACCGTGAACCGCTTATTGCAGGACCGAATAGGTTCAGCTACCGACATTGCGCGCTCGCGAACATTATTGCGAGGCGATAAAATTCACAGTCGCGCAGCGTCGGCAGCTGAGCGTGTTAGGTCCCGGAATAAGCGTTCATGGTACGGCCCCTGAGCTAATAGGTAAATCAGAAAAAGATAACTTTAACTTACCCGTTGAAGTATCTTTCATATAAAATACACATGACGACAGCCATAGCATCATCGGCGCCGCCATCGTGGTCTATGACCAGCTTGAGCTTGGAGATTTTCGCCGATAAATTTTTTGCTTGTAACCTAAAACGAGAACGCAATTTACTAGAAATTCTGGTTTCAATAAAATGCGTATACTAAAATATTATAACTACTTCACTCCTATATATTTTTTTGTTTTTTTTAGCAGACTACTATTTGACCGGTAACGTCATTAGAGGTCAAATGAAAGTCAAGTTTATTTTATGTATTTTATTAAAATAAACCCTATCTCATAGTTTAAAGAGTTTTAAACGAAAAAATAATGTACAGGAATGTAACATTTTAAAATGGTTTTGGAATCAGCATCATATATTTTTTTCTTTCCATATCTAATTGTCTTAAAGCGAAAATTAAGAATAAAACGTAGTAATAATTAAGATGGATATTGTTTAAAAAACATTATACAAATTCTACAACCTTATTGAAAACAAATAATAATAAACAAAAACATTCATATTGCATGAATAAATTTGTTAACAAGTCTATGACTAATTGCTTTCAATACACTTTCAAAATGTAAAAATACATTCTAACAATACCTTATCTTTATAAATGTTATATAATATTTATTTTATAATATTCCACTTACCCTTCAAGAAGACCAAACATAGATAAAAACATAACCAACTTTAGATCCATTGTCACTTCTAATTATAATATATCTTCACTTGTTCGTGTCATTACCAATATTCGTGAACTGAAAGATAAAAGTTATCTTACTTACTTATAATTATTATGAGATACTATCTCGAGTGTATAATTAAAAGCTTATTGGTGTTTTAGATGTGTAATTACCTATCTTTTAATTGAATCACTGACGTTTATTAATCACTCTTCACAGAATAACGAATAGTGTCACTTCTATTTAATTATGCACTTTCTACCGCAGTCGAGGTCTTACTTAAAAACATCGCCTAAAGTTAAATGTTCGTACTTACTCTTTATTTTTGCGCAAAAGTAAATGACGTTTGTTAATTTAAGCAGATCTATAGTTACTAGTCATGTCTCAATTAGTTTCGCATTTGATGGCGTTTGCGAGCATTTTCCGCTGCCTGTCTTAGTCTTGGAAATACTAGAGCGAGGCTGTAAGACATATGTTGGGCAGCATAAATTTTCCCGCGAATTACTAACCGAGTAAAAATATTTATATTATTACAAAAAAAAACCTTTTTATTTAATGTAATAATATAGAAAAAAAAACGGTTTCTGATTATATTTATCTAATTAGATACAAGCATTAGGTACCAGACCCACCGGAGGACGGGCAGCAGCGTCCTCTTAGTTAACGGTGGTGACCATTCTGCGATCCCCAAGCCGCCTGCCAAGCGTGGGGATTATGGCAACACCCCTCCATTAAGAGGGAGGCCTTCGTCCAGCAGTGGACGTTTTATGGCTGACGACGACGATTAGGTATTTAAATTTGAATAGATTATTTTTGACACTATCATCTAGTATCCTTCGATAGGAAAACAGGATTAAATTAGATGTTATCAATATAAATCACTGATAAAACCCATTTTGAACACATTTTCGCTTTTTCTTTGTAACTCTTAAACTCTCGCATTTTCAAGTGATTATTACTCTATCAGTTAGGTAATCAAAAATCTAGTATCGTCCAATACAAAATTGTGATTGTTTTCGCGGTTTTCATCAATCAGCATTTACAAAATTTTTTTACTAAAGCGTGACAGCTCTATATTTTTTTAACTGCAGGTGTTCGTACGTAGCACTATCCTTTGAGGTACCTAGCCAGATAAGAGAGTTTCTATATTACAACCTTTGCTAAATTTGGGGTTAGATAATGCTGTGTGAATTATGCACCTATATTAAGTTATTGATTATTATGAATTGAAATAATCAGAGGCTGAACAATTAGATATCAGGCGAACTTTCAGAATGTGTTTATAAGAGAGAGAGGAGCTAAATCCTCCAAGGTTTATAACAATTATTAAAAATTGTTGTTCAATAGGAGCGTCCAGACACAGCGGCTGTGTTTTGTCTGAATAATCGCGTCCAGACACAGCTGCAGCGGCTGTGTTTTGTCTGAATAATCCATCCCATCGATAATTTTTATTTTTGGTTAGTTTTTAGTGAAATATTGTGCCGTCTTGGGGGTGGATGAGCACTCTCATGGCGTGCGTCTTGTTATTTAATTTTTCTGTGTACACATACTTTGGGTTTCAATCCAGTCATAGATTAAGTAAATATTATTAAAAATATTAATTAATCTATGATCCAGTTCAGTACTTTGTTCCATTTATTTAGTAAGAAATCGATTGTTATCTGTTTTGTGTATCTTAAATAAATAAATAAATAGATAAAAAAATACGAACTCAAGTTTATCAATTTGGTTGAGCTAGAGATTTTTACTTACACGTTTAGTATCGTTGAGTATCTAAATAAGAATACTTATTTTCACCACAATACGTGCCGCATTTACTTCGAACGATAAGGTAAAGTTGCGAAAGTAGAACGTAATGAATAAATAGATACATTAATGTGCAAATAATTCAATTTCTTATCCAGCTTGCTTTTATTAACTTAAATAAGTAGATATATTATGTGGGTATATGGGTGTGGCTACTTATTTTTTTTGCATATTATTCTATCTTTATTTTATATTTATACTACAAGTTTTCCATGTTCACTTCTGATCCCTAAGATAAAAAGTAACCCATGTGTTGTTTCAAACTACCTATAAGCCTTAAGGAAAGGCTAAGCCTTCCCCTTAATTATAATATTAGGAAAAATCTACAACAATAAACCCTTCGGCCGCGTACGAATCCGGAGGCTCGTAACCAGTTACGGTAGAAGAAAAATTCTTCGTATACGATACTGGTTACTAAAAAAATACGTTTTTTAATTACACGATAAAAGGCACATCAAATGTTATGTCGTTAGTTTTTTTATGTTAAGTATTATTACTTGATAAAAATTATTAGTAATAATAATAATAATCATCCATGCCGTTTTCGGCTACGGCGACTACTTCTGCGACTCAATCAAGTAAGGAGCTTCGCTGGTGTGCTCGAATATGGCTAATGTAGCCAATTTTGGCAGTAAATGTGCGTGCACAGTCCACGCACGTAAGAGTGCCATTTACGTAATTGTTAGTATTAAGTCACGGAGACGGAGTATATAATTTTTTCTGTGGCCGGAGTCCACAGTGCAGCACGCTAATCAACAAATTGAAAAAAAAACACTTCAAGCCTCTTTATGATTTTTAGTAAAAAAAAATGAGATAATATTATATTATTTTTATATATTACATTATATTATTTTGTACTATGGATTCTTGAATTTGATATTTACTGTAATTGCTTTTGATTTGATTTGCGTCTAAACGCATCTCGCTTTGCGGTCTAAAAGATAGAGTAGTTATAAGCTATTGGTAGTGGATGCTAGAAAATATCCACCACACTAAATTGCATGTTATCAAGGTTATTTTACAACATGTTCAACTAATTACTATTTACATAGATAAATTGCGTTAGGGAAAAAATGTGTCAATTAAGTTCTTTGTTGACATACTTAATACATTTAAATTATGTAAAAACGAATGTCTTTTTCTAATAAAAATAAAAAAACAACATATATTTTTTTCATGTTTAAAAAAAAGTAAGAAAAATTATGATGATGATGATGATTATGAATATTACGCTTTAGTTGATAGCTTGAAACAGTATCAGAAATTATGACAACTAAGGCAGATACTTCTGTAGCTTAATTGGCAAATCAGTTGGGACGGAAACCCAGAGATTGCTCGTATGCAGGTTCGAGTCCTGCCAGAGGTCACAATTTTTCTTACTGTTTATTGATTAGTTTTGAGCTGTTAATTATGGCGTGACTAGATGGCGCTGTGTGAAATGTCCACCAATATGTTTTATTTAAGGTTAGTTTACTTAGCTACTACATAGACAACTACCTACATAGTTTGGAGAGAACATAAGTAGTGTGAATAACATTAACCAAATTACCTAGAGATCTACGTTTGTGTGAAGAGCACGTACGCGTACTCGCGTGCGTACGCGTAGGTCTCATAAGCTGTTTGTTTTAGGGTTCCTTCTAATCCCTGAATTTAACGTCCGTTAATCATGTCTAATAACATTTTAACAAGTTAGTGTAGGATTTACATAGCATACGAAAGTCCTTTTCCCGGACAATACTGGCATCTCCAATTTTCTGGCATGATTGACAGGAGTGATTTTATAGAATACTCGTGACATAGTAAGCGATTTTGCATGAGTAGCTAGTACTTTAGTTTACTGACTCACCTTCTATCGATGGTCAGCCACCAGCACACATAAACAAGAAGCACTAAAGCCACCGTTGACATGGTCAGGATGTATATCCCATCGGTTTTTATTTTGTTTTTCACGCTCTCCCATAATTCCCTGAGGTTTGTCATTGACTAAATCTACTTATTATTGTTTGAACTGCTGAAAACATGTTATACGCACAAACTAAATAGAAAAACTAAAAGACACATCGTTTCTTCACACATAAATACGTATCAATTGAGAATTAAAATCAATTTAAATGCGTCTTTGAGTGATCTTCATTTTCGACTCTATTTCGTAATGGTAAGTTCTAAAATTGAATTTTAGTCGATGCTTTGGCAAGGATCTCCTTTGTAAAGTATTCTATATTTAAATGTTTTTATTTACCGGCGGCACTGGTGCATTTACTAACGTGGCAAAGCTATTTTATTTTTTATTTTGGTATGGAATTCAAATAAGTTGTCTACTGACCTTAGAGTTCCTACTCGTATAACCATAAATGAACACGTTTGACTGGTTGGAGCCTTACCATAATGCCTGGTCACCAGGCCATAAGGGTCAAACCAGACGAACGTGTTTTTATGGCAACACGCATTGAGATGATCAAGACGCTCTCCATAATAAGGAATAGGCGTTATTGCTGCAGCCCATGACTATTATAGCGAGTAGACTCAGAAATTTGAATACAAACAATTTCCAAATTAGAAAATTCAGACTAATAAAAACAACACATTTTAGACACACATTTGTTGAGTCTTATTAGCACAGTAATTTTAGTTGATTAGAAAAAGTTTGAAGTATTTTGGTATTATTTTGGTAATTTGGTGCTATCAAACCGGGTTATAGCAGTAATTTAGATATAGAAATAGAATATATTTTGTGGATGTATTAGAGTACCTAGACTGCGAGATAGTTTGGACAATTTTATTTTGGATGTCAGTAGGTACAGTACATGTTTGGTCGCTTTTTGGAATTGTGAAGGCAAAACGGTAATTATGTCATGTTTGATACTAAATGCACCTAACAACACGATAATAACAAACGTGGTGTAACGTTTGTCTGGCTAGAACCTAATTTTTCTTTCGATATTATTGCAATAAAATTGCTGCGCTATTCATTAGAACTCGTTTGCATTCACAATAATTACATAAATTGCTTTGCAAAAATAATAAACTAAGGCGAACTGTTTGCCATGTTTTATGATTTTGATCGTCACTCTTTTAATAAAAATCAAATAAATAAAATAATTGTTGCGTGAAGCCTGTAACTAAGAACTTATTTTAAATCTAAATAAAAATATTTATAACATATTTTTTTCTGTCCCGGGTAAAAAAGATAAATTCCGTATTTTTTATCTATAATCGTTTGTCCCTTAAGGCCGAAAAAAAGTTGCCAACCCTAGGTACGTACCAAGTTGAATCGTGAATCTAGTTTAGAATCTAGTTAGGCACGGTTTTTAGTGTGTTTATATATGGGCCACATGCACAAACTGCTCTACTAAGTGTTCAACTGACTGTGTCTATCTTTGAAGATTTTATATAATTCTTGCTTTATGGTTTTATCATTTTATAGCTTGAAAGATAAGACTTAGTTTACATGGTTACATCCTATTTATACGAGTATTTAAGAAAACATTCCAGGTGCAATAATGTTAAATAACGTTTGCACTTGTTGTTTTATTATGCTTAAAAATTTGTTTTCCGTGTTTTCTAGCTCTGGTATACAACATCATCATCAGCCCGGTGACGTCCACTGCTGAACGAAGGCCTGCCCTTTAGACCGCCACACCTGTACGCCAACCTGCCATTTTCTTCCACCGGTAGCCCGCGACTTTTACAATGTCGTCGGTCCACTTAGAGGGAGGCCTTCCTACGCTGCGTCCTCCGGTTTGCGGTCGCCACTCTAGAACCTTTCTTCCCCATCGGTTATCAGTTCTTCGAGCAATGATGCCTGCCCATTGCCACTTTGATTTCAACTTGCAAACCCTGCAAGTTATTTCGGTGACTTTGGTTCTTTGGTGAATATTCTCGTTCCGGATTTTATCGCGCAAAGTAACTCCGAGCATAGCTCAGTACATTTCACGTTGCGTGACTAAAGCCCTGAAAAAATAAATTAAAAAAAAACAGGAAAAAAATATAACAGAATCATAAATAATTTTTATAATATAATAAGTTTTTTTGGAAATTTTGCTTTTTGCATTTCATTATCTTAGGTTGTTTACCTTAACAATCGCTTGACCTATTATTCTCATATTCAAAATCAAATTCTTGTTTAGTTTTGAGTACTTATATCTACCGAATGTTTCTGACTAAATCAATATCGGTCTGTAAATGACCGCAGCAACATCCCCCTTTTTCGGGGAAACCCCTTTCCGCACCCTTAGCACAAAGCTATCGAAAAATACTGACTGGTAGATAATATTGTAGATAATAAAGATTACGCAATTACGCATATCTAATACTATAAGAATCTCTGTCCTGACTTAGCAACTGACTGACTGACTGACAGACAACGCACAGCCTAAATAACTGGTCCTACAGACTTGAAATTTGGAGGGTGTATTTGTCTTGATGCGTAGGGGTGTACTAAGAAAGGATATTTCGTAATTCAACCCCCAAGGGGGTAAAAAAGGGGGGAAACTTTTGTATGATAGTCCTTTGTTTTTGAACTTTTAGTCATGAAAATTTGTATTTGGGAGCAGGGCGATTTTTTTTCGTACGCGGACCAAGTCGCTTGGGCTTCTAGGTCTCTATAATCGTTTGCGTACTACTAGTAAGTAATGTATTCTTAAATAAATTCTGTGCTAGGGGTACTGTAGCTGCTAGATACCTCATCATTAGCCAGGCGTCCAATGCTGGACGAAGGCCGGTTTGCCATAATCCCCACGCTTGGCAGGCGGCTTATGGATCGCAGAATGCTCACCACCGTTAACCGAGAGGACGCTGCTGCCCGTCCTCCGGTGGTTCTGGATGCAGTTTTACGACATTCCCAGGTCCAGGTGCTAGATACCTACGGCAGTGTAAATCTTACCTAGATATCTATATATTAATTATTTGAATCAGATAAATATACCAAAGTGACTATTTGTGTTTTTGATCCAGATAAGGAATCAATAAATTACCTAATCAAAAATCTGCATCATAATTTTTAGTTAATTTAGTTGGATTTTCCTACAATGCCTGTAGTTGTAGGTAAACGTCTTGAAAAGCTTTTTTTCTCGCTTGACAATCATGCCAGTGAATTGAAGTCATTTTCCTCTGACGTACTATTGTATTATAGGAAGATCCTGGAAGAGATGAGATTTTAGCGATAAGCCCTTGTTAAACTAACTCTAAGTTTTCGTTGTAGGTATGTAATAATACGGTTTAAAAAAAAAAAAACAACCGACTTCAACTTCGTATACCTGGATGACATCTTCATATTTTCTAGTAATTTTGATTTAAAAACCAAACTACTAAACCAATTTCGATAAAATTCATATGGGACTACGTCTGAAGTATAACCTACCAAACGAAAATAGAATCATCAAAATCAGTTCATAATTGGCGGAGTAATCGCGTAATACAAAAAAAAACATAAACTTTCAGTCGAATTGAGAACCTCCTTTTTTGAAGTCGGTTGATAATAAGTAAGTACTTAATAAAATATCTGTATCGTAATTATTTAACAACCGAAGATCGATCTGAACTGGTGATCAACTGAAGTTTGATCAGCACCAGTTTCACACCACAGAAGTTTCACACTTGGAGGATCTAGACTGGGTGTAGGTATAATCAAAGCGTTTAGAGCTAGATCCTCCAAGGTTTTACATAGTTGTTAACTTAATTTCAGTAAAAAGTTTCTGACATGGTATGGACCTACGTAGTCGAGGAAATTAAAATTTAGCTCAGCGGTATTTGACAGCAGGGAAAATCGTTTCCCAGGGACGAAAAGTAATGTTTTCATCCCTCTGATCAGGTAACTTCAAGCGTACTCTCTGAGTATGAGAAATGCGATAGTGCGACTACGATACTATTTGCGATAGTGGCGCCCCTTTTAATTAACACTCTATTTGGCGGCTACATCTACGAAAATCGTTGTCGTTGCCGTGTCGCGTCGATCAAATTTTAGTGAAAAGCGACATCTAGAACAAATGTTACAAACTATCAGAAGAAGCAACGGGCCGATTCATGTTACATAAGTTTGCTTCAGGCAGCGAAAGGTACCTACTATGTTTTTTTTAGTAGATTTTGTGTATTATTTGAACTTGTGCTAAAACCATTGTTAGTCATAAGTTCATGAGATGAATGTCAGGTGACGCTCAACATTTATACAGGGTTAGTTCTAATCAGTTAGCATCCTTTTAAGGGCATATTCTGTACACCAAAACAAACAACTTTCACTATGGGGCCAACAATGAAATCGCGAAAAAAATATCAGCTGTTCCATACATGTTTCTCAAGGTCGATGAACTTTTTGTATGGAACAGCTGATATATTTTCGCGATTTCAGTGTTGGCTCCATAGTAAAAGTTGTTTGTTTTGGTGTACAGAATATGCCCTTAAAAGGATGCTAACTGATTAGAACTAACCCTGTACTTATATGCAATGAGTCGAACGAGATACTCTACAAGTACACCAACCGACCGAGTTCAAGTTTTATTACCCTTATGACAGCTTTTTCCTATTTTTTTGATTTAAAAACAAAATTTCAGAACCGATTTCGATAAAAAATTTACAAGCTGTTATTGAATTCATGAGCAATACCTTAAAGGGTCATTAAACTAAACCAAAATGAATAACTTATGACCAACCCTGAAACTGCGAAAAGAAAAACAACTGTTTTATACATTTCGCGTCAGTTCGTGGGTCAATGACATTTTTCAAAGGAACAACTGAATTTTTTTTCGCGAGTTTCTATTTGTGAATCCGGAATGAGGAATGTCGAAAGAAACAAAGTCACCGACATAGCTCGCAGGATTTGCTAGTTGAAGCACAGAATAAATAATAGTAGTACGTACAGAACGTTCACTCCGCAAAGGAATTGAAATAAATAAGGACTCTATCTACTAGGCAATAAAGTAGCAATTCAACTCGCACAGCGCTAGATACCGCTCGCTATATTCACCTAGATATACCGCTCTCTTTCTATCATGTATGCTTAGTTACGTGCGACGAGGCTAGCGTGACTGACTTCAGCCTAGCAATGTCCTCCCGGACGGAGCGCCAGCCGAACATACCTAAACTGTGGAGTGACACCACGCTGGTTGAAGTGGCAATGGGCAGGCCCTTTGGGCAGGCCACATAGCTCGAAGAACTGATAACCTATGGGGGAAAATGCTACCCCCAGAAGCCCAAGAGCGGTATCCAAGCTTGGAATCTGCTTAGAAGGCAGAATGATTTTTGAATGAATACATAAGTAGGTACTTACTAAAAATAAAACATACAATAAATTCCATCATATTTCATTTCCATTTTATTTTGATTTGATCATCTATCTAGTGTTCAGAATCCATCTGAAAAATAAAAATAATTAAATGAAAACAAATATCAATGTCTTTCATAAACTACTAACATGTTCTTATTAGAAAAAAACGTTCAGGTAAAATAATTATAAATTTTTACATAATGATTATATAACGCAGTATACTACAGCCCACTGAAGCGTAATAATGTTCCTTCAAAATAGGCTGGATGACTGATGCTTATATCGTTGAAACCAATAGCTTTTGATGAAGAATTTAAGTAAATATAGTATGTTTATTGAAAAATTAATTAAGTCGGTGAATAATGTTCTGATATGTGAGCGTTTAAAGTTTTTGTTAGAGACAACTCTGTCCCTTTCCCACAAAACAAAAAATGACGTCACGCCTTACTTGTCAGAATATAATTTATATGGTGTACAGAGAAGTGACGTCACGATTTGCTGTTTCGCCTCTCTGTCTAGCATGATATTAAAATGCTTATAAGTTGCTTATTTTTGATCAGATTTTCGTTTTCTTTTCATTAATCAGCTATATATATAGATCATATTTTAATAGGACAATAAAAAAAAACAGTCATCTAGCCTATAATAAACAAGACAATAGGATAGATGTTAAATTATTTCTTCATAATTTTGGTACATTATTATCATTCATGGAATAAGAATACCTATACATATAAAATTAAGTTATATTATTATTAACGGGATATTTACCGTTAAAAACAGTGACCTACACCTAAATGTTATTGAACGCAATTTTTCGCTATTCGAGTGCGTGAGCAACATTAATTTTAGGTTTGTTGGCAATAGTTTAATGTTTAAAAAGTTCCTGGTATGTTTCTTTTCAGGGGGAGGCTTATTACTTATTTTTATTTGCTCAGCAGTGGGATCCAACAGACTAAATACAATACAATACAATAGTTTAATGATTCAACTAAACTAACATAATCACATTATTTGAGAACAATACGTTATATTATATACCTAATTACAATATCGGTATCATATATAATTTAATATTACATAAGATTGTTTTAGTCTTATTTATAGTAAACACAATCATATAAACACACTTATTTTATCGTTTATAAGGTGGTTTATAGGTTCAAGGTTCATCGCTATCCACAGAGCTCTAGATTAGGAGCTAAGAGGTTATTAAGGTAGTATATAATTATTTTATTTTTTATGACTTTTATTCAATAATCCAATGTATTGTATTGCATTGCTATCATCCCTATAAAATGTTAGAATAGTGAGGAACCAAATGGTTATAACTCAAAGGAGTGTTTGCTACGCTTCAGTGGATATATGGACTGTGTACCTGATGATAGAACCACCAGTTTCTTTGTTTATCGGCCGCGTCTGCTGGGATTAATTCGGTTTGGTCTGCAGCATCGGGACTTATCTTTATGTGGTTGAAGGCATTCTAAATTCAAAAACGTATGTTATACTTTTTAAAATCACTGGAATGGTTTAAACTCTCCATTAATGGCTCCACACATGCTGAAACTCCAGAGAGACCGTGAAGCAAATGGGACTATCGCGAAAATAGTGTAAAAATTTCTATGTGTTAAGCCGCGTTCTGTGTGGAGGGTCTTAGTCACTGAAGATAGAAGTGAATAGAACGGAAATGTGACCGCGCGCTAGCCGGCATTCAGTGCAAATGAGCTGAATGAACATTCTACCATAAACATGTTTTTAAACTGAGAACACTCAAAAAGACAATTTCAATAGACGCGTAGGAAACCAAACCACATTGCATCGTAATTAGATCAATTTTAATCTGTTGCAAAATCGCATTTCGAGCGTTTTACTTCAAATGCGCGTTCAATGATTGGCATTTATTTGTCGTAGTTTGTATACAAATAAGTGTAAAACTACGTGCGATGCCAATAACTAAGAAAAAAAAAAGTGTGAAACTGGCGACAGCGGTTTTCCATATAATTGCTTTACAACATTGTTTTCACAGCCGTTCTACCTAAGAATTAGAGCTTTTGCTTTTTTGTGGTCTTAGCCATTGAAGTGTAACACAATGAATATACATTTAAAAAAATTACATAAGTATTATGAAATGAAAATTAAATTATTATGAAATAAAGTTTATAGTGAGTATAATCTTTTATTTATGTACCTACAGATTTTCATAAAAAATTGATTATATTTTCATAAATTAAGGAGAGATCAAAAATCAGAAGAAAGAGAGAGAGAGAAAAGAAGGATGTACCTACCTAGTTTTTTTTAAGAAGACGAATGATAATACGCTTTTAAAAAATATACAACCGACTTCAACTTCGAATACCTGGACGACATCTTCATATTTTCTAGTAATTGTGATCAGAGCCAAACTACCGATTTCGATAAAATGTAGATGGGACCACCTCTGAAGTATTACCTACCAAACAAAAAAAACATCAAAATCACTTCATAATTGGCGGAGTAATCGCGTAATATACATACAAAAAAAAAGTCGAATTGAGAACCTCCTTTTTTGAAGTCGGTTGAAAAAGCAATCTAATTACTACCGCAAATGTACTTTAATACCTTTGTTTTCCAAAACGCAGCAGTCTTGTCGACTTGTCCGCTTTCAGAATCCGAATGCACTAAGGAAAAGTCACCATATGTAGCTTTTCCTGGGACATAGAGTTTCTTAGTCTCTTCCACTTCTGACTCCGATTCTTGATCGCGTCGCAAAGACTTGATAATACGAAAAATATCTAGCAGATCTGCTTCTTTGATCCTTTTTATTAATATGACCTGGAATTATAATAAGGTTAAAAAGCCTATAAAACATAGATATACATAAAAATCATTGCTATAAAAGCAATAGTGAAGAAACTGCACATTAACCGTCATATACATAAAACGCTAATATAATTGGTCTTTCCCCACGCGGGAAAGTGATAAAGCTAGAATATGGATACGTCTGTCTCGTTTTCGCGGGGAAAGAAAGTGGATAGACGTTTATCACGGGTCGCGTGCTAGGCGGGCAGTTTTAATTAAAAAGTGTTTTGTCAAATTTCTTTCAAATTACGATTTGAGTTTGAAAAAAGAAGACAAAACACAAGGCTGGGTAAATGATCAAAGAGTATGTTCAAACACGTAATCACTATAAGACACATTTAATCATGGTAAAATCTCGTAAATATTCGCATATAACTGTAGAAGTCATTTTAACCAACTTTTACGAAGAAACTAAACATGAAATCTAAAAAAAACTCGACACGGGGCTAAAAATGTTTTCTTGGAAAGGCAATAAAATTTATTTTTATTGAGTAGGGTTAAAGGAACTCAGATTTTTCCACTTATCGCTATCGGTAGAGCTAGTAAAATTATTTTTCCACCTATCCCTTAGTAGTTAGTTAGTAGGGATACTTTGGTAGAGATAGGTATACCAGACCTTAAGGATGCGATTTTGAAGTCGGTTCTATAATAAAAATTGTATTAAAAAAATGATGACAGTCATGGCTTAGTCGATGTACTCAGAAATAAATAAAAGCGCAATACAAATAATAATTTTCCAGGTACCTGGCCCAAAACGGAGTCTTCGGGTTCCCTATGCAGAAAAAATAATGGTAAGTAGGTATTGACAAATAAGTCTGACCGACCGACCAACTGACTGACAACGCACAGCCTAAGCCGCTCGTCGTACAGACTTGAAATTCCACCCAGACGCTTGACACCCTGAGATATTAGATGGTAAATCTCTTTATACACAATAATTTCTGGACCGTGGGCAAGGTTTGGGTCCCGGAACGTCTCGTGTCTCGAAGTTCCGGGACTTTTAGTAAGTTTTGTTGTCTCGGGTCCCGGGACTTTTGGATCGAGACTCGACACAGGACTCGACGGTTGTTGAAATTGTAAATAGTGTTAATTTCAAACGCTCATAGACTTATTTAATAAACTTTATTAGCTTCCCGCACCTTGTCATTCAAAGCGCCATATTATTAGCTTGACAAATAATTAATACGTTTGCCACCAATGGCCGACATATTGTTGTTGTGTGACATTTGTAGAGATCGTGATTCATGATATTTGTGACACGGCTCAGTCAGACAACTTAAGGTCCATTCACTCATATCAGTGAAGTCACAGTTCAGGCACAGTACGAAATATTCTTTCATACATTCTCGATGAACGCATTTCCACTTGTCAGTGTAAGTGACGACACAATGCTTTCAGTGTCAGTGGGGATGCGTTCATAGAGAATATTTTGTACTGTGCTGGTACTGTGCCGGAACTGTGCCAGAACTGTGACTTCTCTGATAGTGAACCGGCCTTTACTGTTCACATTCATTTTTGTATGTCTCCTTACAATTACTTGGTAATCGATCTAGGCAGGGCTACCGAAAGTGTTTTGCCGGTTTATGAGTCATTCACCAATTTCACATAATGAAGTGAAGGGTTGCAGTCGTGGTTGTTTTGCAAACTCGCGATTGCGACACTCTCTTTTTATCGTTATGAATGTTATAATTTGATTTTATGTTCAACAAATGTTGATTTATACTAAATTTGCTTCTTTATTGATACATCTTGCCAAAAATTTACTCGATTCTAAATTTATTCCGAGAAGTCTTGAAGTACCGGGACGTCCCGGGACTTTGATCGTTGATGATCTCGTGTCCCGGGAGTTTGAAAATGTCGAGACTTTCCAAACCCTAGCCGTGGGTCGAATGATTCGTTAAATTGTTGGTCCCAGTTGTTTGTTCTATATTTTTATAACCATACTGGCCCTCTGTTAGGAACAACCATTTGAAAACGTACCTGAATCTATTCAGTTGTTGCTTTTTTTTTTGCTTGCGTGGATATATTTCCATATTTCTGCTCATACTTCTCCTCTGCAAGCAAAATTATGTGTTCTTTATTTTCTCCCACTGCCTTGCGCACTGTGAAGGTTAGGTACAGGCCGATTCAAACTTAATGGCGGCTGTGAAATTAGGCGCGAGACGCGTGCAGTGTGCGTACAATCGCATAGTCTCGCTTGTAGCGCACTTCACAGCCGCCATTAAGTTTTGAATCAGTCTATACAAGTCAACGACTATAAACCCTAATGACTGATCGTCCAACTTCTCCTCATACGAAAATAAGTAGTTTAAATCCACTGCTAGCTAATGCGAATACGTAAGAATATCATTGTATTTCATATCTCAGATTGCGTCATCCCAGTGATTAGCCAATCGTAAGCATAGAACGTAACCTCGCCCTCTGCCCGCACCGGTGAGTCGTATTTGTAAGAGAAAATAAGTTCACGATCCATCAACAGGCTATAATATGATCGGTGATACAAGTATATCTTAGGCTGGACCTGGGTGTGTCCTAAAACTGTACCGGACCACCGGAGAACGGACTACAGCTTCCTCTCGGTTAACATCATCATCATCATTGTCAGCCCGGAGACAACCACTGCTGAACGAAGGCCTTTAGACCGCCACACTGTACAACCTGCCATTTGCATCCACCGGTTGCCCGCGACTTTTACAATGTCGTCGGTCCACCTAGTGGGAGGCCTTCCTACGCTGTGTCTTCCGGTTCGCGGTCGCCACTCAAGAACCTTTCTTCCCCATCGGTTGTTAGTTCTTCGAGCGTTGTGGCCTGCCCATTGCCACTTCAACTTGCAAACCTTGCGAGCTATGTCGGTGACTTTGATTCTTTGGCGAATATCCTCGTTCCGGATTCTATCGCGCAAAGTAACTCCAAGTATAACTCTCTCCATTGCCCGTTGCGTGACTCTGAGTTAACGGTTAACCTGGTCCTCTCGGTTAACGGTGGTGAGCATTCTGCGATTTCTAAGCCACCTGCCGAGCGTAGGGTAATCCACACGCTTGTCAGGCGGCTGGCAACCCCTCCCTGTTAAGGGCGAGGCTTTCTTCCAGCAGTGGACGTTTTCGGCTAATGAAGATACTAGGTATTACTTGTTTCACAGTTTTGCGTGGGTCATCAGCGCGATTACGAGCCGCGTTTACCGCCTACGCCGGCGACAAGCGTGACTATGCTACCACCAAAGACACTGAGCAGCGTCGTTTTGTTTATGTGACGTCTTTGTGAGAAGCGGTTCAATTGAATAACGCCTGTGCGTTAATAATAATAATAACCAGTTCTGACTTCATTTCATGGTCTCGCCAGATTTTTATTTTAAAATCTTAGCTGAGAATTGAATTCCCAATAAACTCACCGCATGCCTGTATTGTGATTGAGGTGACAACCTTCTAAACCCAGTGTAAAGAACTCGTTCGTTCCTCCCACCATATCTGCAGAAAGAAAAATCATTAAGGCACAGAATGATGCGCGCCACTATCTCGCTAGATCATTAAAAAAAAATTGAATAAAGCATAAGCATAATCAGCCTTTTTTTATCGTCCACTGCTGGACTTAGGCCTACCCTTGAAGGGCGAATGGGCCATATCCACCACGCTGGGCTAGTTGTAGGTTGGTGGATTCACATAATCATTGAATTTCTTCTCCGGACCTACGCAGGTTTCTTCACGATGTTTTCCTTCACCGAAAAGCCAGTGGTACTAGTATTAAAAAAATGAAACTTTAAAAAAAACCTTCTGAAAATCACTGCGCGTTCAGAATTCCTTATACTAAATCACAAAACAAAATTTAAATTCAGTTCAGAAACTTTATTGTAGGTATTCAAGTAAACGAAACTGAAAAAAAAAACAGTCTACATTTAATCATCATCACCATCACCAGTTTTTATCACCACCACAGCGAATTTATTACTAAAATAAGTAAAAAATAATATCATCATCAGCCCGGAGACGTCCACTGCTGAACGAAGGCCTCCCCCTTAGACCGCCACACTGTATACGACAACCTGCCATTTGCATCCACCGGTTGCCCGCGACTTTTACAATGTCGTCGGTCCACCTAGTGGGAGGCCTTCCTACGCTGCGTCTTCCGGTTCGCGGTCGCCACTCAAGAACCTTTCTTCCCCATCGGTTGTCAGTTCTTCGAGCGATGTGGCCTGCCCATTGCCACTTCAACTTGCAAACCTTGCGAGCTATGTCGGTAACTTTGGTTCTTTGGCGAATATCCTCGTTCCGGATTCTATCGCGCGAAGTAAGTAAAAAACAATAATGACATACTTAATCCCAATATTCTCAAAATGTCCATAAACTCCAGAGCCATCCTCCTGCTCTCTATGAGGGAACTTCAAGGATGACTTGAGCATTCCGACCGCTGGCCTGATGAGAGTGTGTCCGGGTAGGATCGGCTCGGCGGAGGGCAAGTGGTGCGGGTACGAGGGGGCCCCCAGGATCACTGTAGGCTCTCCGGGGAGGCTGAAGCGCCTCTGGAAAGGAGCAATTTTTCAACCGACTTCAAAAAAGGAGGTTCTCAATTCGTTTAAGTTTTTTTTTGTATGTATGTTACGCGATTACTCTGCCAATTATAAACTGATGTTGATGATTCTTTTTTGTTTGGTAGGTTATACTTCAGAGGTGGTCCCATATAAATTTTATCAAAATCGGTTTAGTAGTTTGGTTTTTAAATCAAAATTACTAGAAAATATGAAGATGTCATTCAGGTATTCGAAGTTGAAGTCAATTGTTTTTTTTTTAAACGCGTATTATTAATAATAATAATAAATAATCACAAAACAAAACAGTGGAGTAGAATATGGTCCAATCAACCTTCGAAAAGAGGCGTAAAAGAGAGGCGTATGTAATGGCTGATTCAAAACGGAGAAATCGCAAAAATAAACGAAAATCCGAAAAATCCATATTTTTGATTAACTACCTTGACTCTTCTAAAAACCTTGCATTGTTTCTTAGCTCTGAATAATAATTATTACATTTTTTTTCGAGAATTTGTTTAGGTAAAAAGAAAGGTTGTGTAATACCTAATTATTATTTTATAAAATTATATTAAAGACATACATACCATTATTTTGGGAATTTTGGGGCTATCATTACGCCTTTGTGACTGAAATCTGGAACTCTGAATAGAAAATTTCATCATCATCATTATTTTAATTTGTAATTGTATTTTAATTTTATTCTTATATAAATTGTTATTTACATTGTTATATTTTTTAAATTATTATTGTATGTGACAACGTGATATGACTTATGTCAAAATAAATGGAATTTAAATTTGAATTATATATTTATCCTTTTGTTTCTATGTTTTTGTTTAAATAAAGTGGGTTGGTTGCCCTTACTTGGCCCAACAAAACCAATTTGTCGATTTCCAACGATCTCTTAGTTAGCCTTTTCATTAGCAATACTTTTTTTTTTTTTACGTTGGGAAATGCTCTTACCCATACCCTCCTGCCAAGGCGCAGGAGGGTTATGTCGGACTCGATGCCAGAGTGAGACTCGATGGCACCCCTACCGACTAAAAACCCAACGGTGTTCCCACACTGCGCCTATTGTCGAGGTCACGGGTACGCTTTCGCATTCATCCGCGACCTCGACGGCGCTGCCCTTTCGGGCCCACCACGGGGAGCCGAAGCTTCTCCCGCACCGATGACGATGTGTCCGAACACCCAGACACATCGTGCATCCACCTCGGAGGCCATGCCAGCGAAATGGGCGCCGGACGGCCCTACGTCCGAACGCCCTGGCCTCCATGCGGCGGGTCAGATGAGTGGCCCCGCCGCCTGCCACTTCGGCCGTTGGGGATGGGGAACTCTGGCCCCTCTGGCCTGTCCCCATCCCGCAGCCCCACCACAACACACCCGGTGGGTGCCCCCTCAAGGAAAGCCCTTGATGAGGCCACCACCCGGTTGTCCCTCCTCACTCTCCACTGTGCCCTCTGCTAATCAGAGGGACACGTGGAGAGCCCTCATGTCCGGACTCACGGGCCCAGCCCCTGCCGAAGGCTGTTTGAAGGGCAATGTTGCACATATTTTGCTGGGCTAATATCTCAGGTGACGAGCGTAGTGCAGTGCAGCGCAGGGTTGTGTTCGGTAGTTCACAATTCTGGCACTGCTACTATTATAAGCTTTGCTTAGTATGGGGCTAGATGGCGCGGTGTGTAAAAATGTCCCCCCAATATTTATTTATTTATTTATTTTATTTATGGGCAGGCGTGACACTTATCACCAGGTGACGGTCTGGCTCGTCTCGTCACAAAATTACATTTAAAAAAAACGAGGTACTAATCAAATAACCCGCCCCTTGCCGTTCCCGGTGCAAAAGTCTGCCCATCACACTCGCCGCGTTCCTACGCTGAATGCCAATGGCCGTTCTCTGCACCAGGAACGAACCGGAGCGAAAGACACCTATCTTATACTACCTACACAAAAAAAATACAGATGGATACTATTTATAAATCTATTCTATAGGTATCTATTCACCTGTCTAAGAATTTGTCACATTTTCTAGATTTGGCTAAGTAATAATAAGGTACGAGTATATGTGTTAGTCGTTACAAATACGGACAACAGACGTAGGATACTTTTCTTGCAGAAACTTTCGAGAAGACATCAGTGGTTAAAGCTCTGGATACATTGAGCAAATATCAAAAGAGTCACAATCTCTAAGTGAAAACAGTCAAAAAACGTCCGACTGCCGTTCTACATACCTATACGTGCATTGTATAGTTCACAATGGTTCGAATTTAGACGTTATGTCGCTTGTAAAATGCTCAATGTATGCTTGAGCACTTGTGTCTTATCGTAGTTCAAGTCGGTCAAAAAGTCGGCGCACTGCATAGCGTGCGCCGAGTTTAGGCTCGGACTTTTTTTTTGCACGATTGTGACTCTATAGATAGCTCAATGCCTGGATATGACTTTTTAATAACGAACGAAGCTAGCTCACTTGAATATGTGTAAGTTGATCCAAAAGACTAAGTCCATCGCAGTGTAGTACAATCTGAAAATATATTTATAAGTTCACTACAATACGAAGAAGAGGGGTTTAAAGTTGGCTATTGGCGTTTTTTAACTTTTTCACACAGCACGTTTATTCCCCACCCGATAATACTATGCGTATTAGAGTAACTTTGTTGTTATAAGCAGCTGTAGCAAGGAATAAATGAAAACAAAAATGTATGGCTAGATAGAGTGCAGAGTCGTGGGTTATTCACCAACTCGACACGAGGGGCTGGACACGTATGTCCAGTTGGTGAAACTCGAAATAGGTATCACTTTTTACTTCGTCATCTGGACATGCTAAATAATATATTTTCACGCGTGTCCAGATTGTGATGCAAATTCTAGTTTTTTGTTTAGATCTGCTTAGTATATGCTTTTGCTCTCAGAGGATCTAGGGGGCGTCCATAAATTACGTGAGGTGTTTTTTTAAATTTTCTGTCCCTCCCTCCCCCGCTGGTGAGATGTCGTGAGATTTTAATCAACCCCCTCCCCCATCCTCCAATCTCACGTGAGATTTTTCAAAATGTGGGTGTCTTACGCGTTGGATTGTTATTGTAAAAAGAAAAATAATAATTGCCAAAATAGTTTTTTTTTTAATGTTTCAATCAGAAAAAATATTACGTGATATTTGCCGAGACCCCCCCTCTCTCCAACGTAAGATTAGATGAGATTTGACTCGACCCCCTCCCCCCCTTAAACATCTCACGTATTTTATGGACGCCCCCCTAGCTCTCTCACTCATATATAATCAAAGCTTTTGCTTGACCAGTAACGGCAAAGATGCAGTTTATGATGGAGCACGCTAGCCTAAAATAAACCTATCCACTCGCCAAATTAAGACATACCACTGTGCATACCACTGTTTAGTAGTTCACACAATAAACTGGAATCTAACCGTTTTGGTTGTTGAAGTATAAACCGTGAAACGAAGATTTGTCTTTTAGTGATTTCTAGCCAAGTAAGAAAGAAAATAGCATTATGTTAAGTGGGTATACCATGATGTAAAGACTTAACTCAATGATTTTCTCTGCTTAAAGCTGAAGCTACTGTAGAAATATATCTGGCACCACCATCGAGCACCACTTCTTTGAGGAGAGTTTTGGCGGGAATGCTAATAAGTCGTGTCGGTGAAACATGTATTTTTGTGTGGTGTCCAAAACTCCGAAGAAGCTTGTTACTACAAGCTTCTCAAGTAATGGCTACGACTTCACTAGGGCATGATAGGACTTGACCGCGACGTAGGTACTGTGTGTGATTTGGACTGTGACTACGTCTCATTTAACTGGAGAAAGAAGGATCGATGAAGAAAATATGTCTTCGGCTGAAGGACTATAGTATCCATGGCCATGAACAATTTAAAATCAACCACTTCTTGAAGTATTATAGGTACTGTAAGTTCTGTAGGTAGGTAGGTACGTATAAAAAACAAAACTCACTGTCAAAAAAAGAACACAAATCTGGATAGCATCCATCTCATGATCCCATTGTAAATTACTTACATTTCCTTCACCATTTACTTATTTAAATAATAGTACAATAGATTTTGATTATCCATTAAATTTTATCTCGTAGAAGCCAAAGAACGTGAAATTGGTCGCGATAGGTACTGGAAGTTTAATTTCATTTGAGTAGCAAAACTCGTTTGATTCTCATTTAAGTTTAAATTTCTAGTTTGAAGTTGGATAAATCGTTTGTAAACAATATTATGGCGGAGAAAATTCATTTATTTAAAAAACTTTATCTTACTTCTAGCTTCTGATGTACCAAATCTTTATTAGTCCTAAAGGCGCTACATATTAAAGATACTAAAAAGATTGGTATCTTATAAGAACAATATGCTGTGTAACTTGTACCTAGAAATTTGGTCGATAATTTAGAAGTTGATAATTTTTGACAGATTCATATTATTATTTTTTGTAGTGGTAGGACTCCACTGCAGAGTCCAACTGGGGAAGTACTGCACCTTTATCAGTTATTCAACCGCCAAGCAGTAGTGTGCAAGCATTACTTTCTTCCGGTTTGAAGGGCAATGTTACCAGAGAAATTACTGGGTATGATGAGATTTAACATCTAATATCTCAGGGTGACGAGCGCAGTGCAGTGCGGCGCAGGATTGTGTTCGCAAGTTCACAATTCTAGCACTGCTGCTGTTAGTGGCAGGCGTGACGCTTACCACCAGGTGAACGTCTTGTTCGTCTCGTCACTTGAATGTATAAAAAAAAATGTTCCTGTGTATGTCCTAAAACTGCACCCAGAACCACCGGAGGACGAGCATCAGCGTCTCCCGGTTAACGGCGGTGAGCATTCAGCTAGGTGGGCTAGGGGATTCATGATCCCCTAGCCGCTTGCCAATCATGGCATTATTAAGGGCATCCTACGTTCACCAGTGGACGTCTTTTGGCTGATGATGTGATATTATTATATACAACTGGTGTACAAAAATATAATTTTTTTTTGCAAAACTCTGATGCTCTTTAAGTTGCATGAAGAAATTTTTACTTATAGAATACTAGAAAATATTTATTATGTCACTGTAACACGCAAATCTACTGTAAATGAAAAAAAAACATGTTCAAAATAAAATTCAAAATTCAAATTCATTTTATTCTGTAAACATGATTACATGCATTTAGAAACGTCAAAATATACAATCATAATAGTTCACTTTGATATTGAATATGTATTAGATAAAATAACAATTATAATTATTAAGCTCAGCAAAAGCATCGTCAAAATTAAAACTACTAAATCAATATAATTTAAGACAAAAATAATATAATTTTATAAACTAAATATAAATTAAGACTGTTTAAATAAAGTTCTGTCCGTAATAGCATCTACTATTCTGTAATAGCTTTTATCAATCAAACATTTTTTGATATAATTCAATATGTCACTATTAGATTTACATTTGATACAATCAGGGATCTTATTATAAAATTCTATTCCCAGGCAATAGAAGCTATTATTCGTTTTCGTCAATCTTCTTGGTGGCGGTAGAATTCGATGTTGTTCGATGTTGGTCATGTAAGTACATCTAATTGTAATTACAAATTAAATTAACGCTTATGAAGTTATTTTTACTATGTAAGTAACGAAAATAGTTAAACTGAGCAATTTTTTATATGACACAATCAACAGGATCATCATCAGCTCGGAGACGTCCACTGCTGAACAAAGGACCCCCTTTAGACCGCCACACTATGACAACCTAACGTTTGCATCCACCGATTGCTCGCGACAATGTCATCGGTCCACCTGGTTGAGGTCTACCTACGCTGCGCCTTCCTGTTCTGGTTTCCACTCAAGAACCTTTCTTTCCCATCAGAAAACAGTTACATTATTACCATAATTATTATTTCTCGTAGAAAAAAGCAACGTCTCAAAACCACAAGCAAAATATTGAAATAAATTAGAATAATTTCACCTTTTGAAAACTTTTACAGGCTCAAAGACAAAAATTGATTCAAGTTGTTAAATACGGACGAAAGTTCGGTTTAGAAGGCCTGTTTAATGCAAATCGTTATCGAACCCAGGTGGTTATTTATATCATTGGAAAATAAACCCAAATTCAACTAAAACAAAAAGCATTTTTCAATAGCGAAATAGTAAGGTCAAATTGTACTCTTGCAGCTATCACATCATCACAGGTCATTTTTAGACAGAATTTCGGATAGCTGCGTCACTTTGCACCCTCAAAGAAATATTGGTATTTTATCAAGCTACAAAAATATCTGTTTGTCTTCGTGTACACATATTAAGGTAACTGTGTTGGAAAGTACAGTGATATTAAGAAATGTATCACAATAGCAGGTCCTTAAGAATTGCTTACAGCTTCCGCAACTGCATCAGCCTTTCCTCTGCTCTCCTTCCTCTGCTAGCACCATAAGCCTGCCCTCAAAAGGTTTCTCGAAATGTGATTGAGCCTAACTTTAGTTCAGCAAGGGATAATATAGACAGAATTATATTATTCTTATTGCAATAATGGGAGTCGGCTTGTTACTGTGGTATTATCAATATTTACATAATCTTGTTTTTTTTTTCTCCTTAAAAATATACTACACATCGAATGGTAACCGTGAAACGAGCAAACGCGTAGGCAGACGACCAGGTCAAATTAAATTGTTAAGCTTGTTGGAAAGTAGAGGATGGTACTCGTATGTTACTGCATAGATTAGTATACTTAATCTATGGTTACTGGAAAGAATGGCGAACATGAGACGAGACCGAATGCCCAGCAGTAGATAAACACGAACTGGGTAGATTGATAGATAGATAGAAATTATAACGCAGGTTTGAACGCAATGTTTTCCTATACAAAAAAGCCAGCCAATATAATAGATCATACACATCACATCAATAGCCGGAAGACGTCCACTGCTAGGGAGGATTACGGGAGAGGCCTGCCTGTTTTGCCATAATCCCCACGCTTGGCAGGCGGCTAGGGGATTGCAGAATTCTCACAACCTTAAACTAAGAGGACGCAGCTGCACGTCCTCCGGCGGTTTTGGATACAGTTTTAAGACATCATCATTAGCCCGGAGACGTCCACTGCTGAACGAAGGCCTCCTCCTTAGAATGCCACACTGTACGACAACCTGCCATTTGCATCTACCGGTTGCCCGCGACTTTTACAATGTCGTCGGTCCACCTAGTGGGAGGCCTTCCTACGCTGCGTCTTCCGGTTCGCGGTCGCCACTCAAGAACCTTTATTCTTCCCCATCGGTTATCAGTTCGTCGAGCGATGTGGCCTGCCCATTGCCACTTCAACTTGCAATCCCTGCGAGCTATGTCGGTGACCTTGGTTCTTTGGCGAATATCCTCGTATCACACGCATTTGTCGTTCCAAATTCAAATCACTTTATTCCTTAGGGAGTTTCATACAAATTTATATCCCTTATGAGATAATGCTTTACTTTACGTTGAGGTTGCATGATATGTAATTGGACATTGTCGAGCAGGTGGTGTGAAAATGATATTTATAGCGCAAAAAGGCGCTATAAGAGCGTTGTCACAACATGCTATTCAGTCGCAACAGCAGATGTCTTCACATTAACACGGTTGCAGCGCTACTTTGTTACTGTGCTGCTGAAATGCGGTTTGGTGTGGGTGCGAAAGTGGATGTTCTTGCAACATTAATCACCGACTGGCTGCATGCGGTCACGCCGCGGCCGGCAGTTTAACATAATATTATTATAGTTATACAGAGTTTTAAAACGTAGAGATACTAAAACTTGTCAGTTTTGTTAAAATTGAATCCTTTCTCTACCTAAAGCAAATGTTTATAAAATATAGCTAATCATCACCCTAAAGAGTAAAGTACCTAGGAAATTTTCAGGCAATGCCTTTGGTTTTGGACCTGGGTATGTCCCAAAACTGCAACCAGAACCACCGGAAGACGGCAGCAACGTGCTCTCTGTTAATGGTGGTAAACATTCTGCGATCCGCGAGACGCCTGCCAAGCGTGGGGATTATGGCAACACCTCCCTATTAAGGGGGAGGCCTTCGTCCAGCAGTGGACGTTTTCTGGCTGATGGATGTTACGTTATGTACGATAAACATGGCGAGGCAGCAATATAATTAATTATTTACTGGGCAAAAATCCGATAGTAATTATATTATCTACATTTATATGTCGAAACTATAATTTTATGTCTTGTCAATTGTTCATTAGGTCAATAACGACGATACTATAATAATTACTAAGAAGAATCCTTCTAAAGAAGAAAAAAAAAACAGAAAACGAAATACATTTTATTTAAATTATCTTCTATTTATTTTCTTATTATCGTTTTCGTCCCATAGGCTTGAAGTCATCCTGAAAAATAAATTTTGGTAAAAGAGACCAAGCTGCAAGACAAGATTTAAAACCAAATATAAAAATTTATAAATATATGGTGCAAACTCTATGGTTTATGCTAAAATTGCAAGTTGCCAACACAGTGCACACTACAATTTGTTTGTGATGGGAGTGAAAATTTATAAATGCATTTTTATTCATGACGAAACGGAGAAAGCGCAGGATGTAAGTATGTGTATAAATAGGTTTAGAGATTGTTTGTGTGTGCAAAACGCAATTTTTCCAGTTCATCTTCAAAACGGTTTGTTCGATTTAGATACGGTGATTATAGTGTTAACTTAATTTATTATTGTGTAAAGGACATTTAAAAAAAAAAACCTTGTAAGCAGTGTATTCACGCTGCGCGTGCGCTTGTTCGTGGGGCGTGTGTGCTGTGTCCCATGAGTAACTTTTCTAAATATGTACTCATCATCCAGAATATGTCCACTGCTGGACGAAGGCCTCCCCTTAAGTATGTACGAATATTTGTGTAAAAGATGTAGGGATATAGGGCTTACAACTGACTACATCTGTGAGTTCTCCGAACTATATATAGGGCTTAGTATAATTATTTTCTGTGGTTTTGCAGTATAAAAAGACTATTTTGTATAAAAATAAACAACATCAAAAAAAAGCGAATCATAAATTCTTGTCAAATAATAAAATTAGCCCTAGGGGTCACTCCCGCGCGCGGCACCCGGTCCAAACGTACCCAACACACTTGCCGCATTGCCGCGCTGCACAGCAATGGAAATCTGTTGGGCCAAAAACCAGCCCGAACGGGGGTCCCTTCCTCTCTCCTTCAAACGGCGGCCAAGGTTCCGGACCAGTTGTTTGGCCTCTGAACTCCACGGACCCGACGTCTCTACAGCGAAGGGGACAAAGTCGTACACTGGTTCCAGACTGGCGTATTTGAGGCGTTTGCCTCGAGCGGCTGCCTCTGCTCCCGCACCAGCAGACTGCTGAGTAGCGGGGAGGTGGCAGGACGCAAACGTGCTCACGCATGTTGCGTCCCACACGAGACAGCGCCCTTTCTGCCACGGAACCAGTGTTAGACCGTCCGGCCGTTTGCCATCAGTACGTGATAGTCCCGGGGGCTCCAAGACGCAAGGCACCTCAGCTAAAACAAAGGCTCGCTTCAGGATATCATTGATGGCGTGGTGCCGCGGTCTTCTACCTGCGCACCGAGTGCAGCTTAGGCCATGGTGCCCGTCTGCCTCAACCCTCGCCCCGCAGATGCAGGTGTGAGGTTCGCATACGGGACAACCGAGCCGAAGAGCGGCAGCCACTCTCAATGAGTCATCATCCAAAAGCGTACCCATGTGCGGGGAAGGAAGGGCGTGAAGCCAAGCGCCGGACTCTGGCGTAGTCACCGCGTTTATACGGGCGAGATCGACCCCCGTGTTCTCTGAACGCCACTTCGTTACGAGCTGCTTGCCCAGCAGGTTATCCCAGCTTCTCTGCCATTCTGGTTTTAAGGGCAGGCCAGCATCCGGACACATAACTGACCACCTAGCGCTAGCCTCCTCGGCGTATGGGATTCGGACAATGTCACCATTACGTAGGATGCGAGTGACAAGGTCCGCGACTCCATGAGCCGAGGCAAGGAAGGCAATGGGGCCAGTTTCGTGTAGCCGGCGCACGCCCAAACCACCGAACCGAATAGGCAAGCTGGCTTGACTCCACTGCGACTCACTGAGGCACACATTTAGCGTCTCCTCCACAATCTGTTTGAGCGCGATGTCAAAACGTGAAACCTCTTCCGGGAACTTCCAACACGGGGCCGTCCGAATAACATAAGTTATCTTAGGCATCGCGAAGCAAGTCCCCAGAAGTGTCAACGCAACATGTGCCGGGAGAAGATGGAAGTGAGCCGACAGCGATGTCAAGGTCGCCGTTTTCAAACGCAGGCTATCTGACACGCCATCCAGGAAAATAGGAGCCCCCAACAAGCAGAGCGAATCCCTATTCGTTATCCTTAGGCCCGGGATGAGAGACTCAAACGTGGCGCTCGACTCCGCGGCTACAGGACTGCAGAGGTATAACTCACACTTTGCAGTGTTGACCTCCAAGCCCAAATGCTTCAGAGCCGGGAAGAGCATCCTAATGTCCCTCGCCACTACGTCGGGGTGTCCGCCTATCGTCCCATCGTCGAGATACCAAATATTGAGAGGGGCCTCTAGGGCCTTTATGGCTTTTTGAATTGCCATACTGAAGATAAGAGGCCCCAGAGGGTCACCCTGCTGTACACCAACTTGGGACAGGATGCGAGGCGCGGGCTTAGTTAGAATTTAAGCTTAATTGACTTACTTGATTAAAGTACCACCATTTTCTTGCATGGAAAAGTTCAGCTCCAGTTGGGCTTAATTGGTTAAATTGGGGAGCGTATGGATTTATATTCACATGGGCTCCATCAAACTGTAAATATTGAAAACGTATTAGTTGGCAAAACCACTGAACAGAAAAGTGAATAGAACGGAAATATGACGGGCCGCGCTAGCCGGCATTATGTGCAAATGCGCTTAATGACAATTCTACCAATATACATGTTTTTAAACTGAGAATACTCAAAAAGACAATTTAAATAGACACGTAGGAAACCAAACCACATTGTATCGTAATTAGATCAACTATAATCTGTTGTAAAATGGCATTTCCAGAGTTTTACTTCAAAAGCGCGACCAATTATTAGCATTTTTTGTCGTAGTTTCTATACAAATAAGTGTGAAACTGGCGACAGCGGTTTTCCATACAATCGCTTTAGAACGTTGTTTTGACAGCCGTTCTACATAAGACGTAGGGATTTCGCTTTTCTGTGGGCAAAACTACAAAATTAAGATCTTTCAATTCGGTGTTGCATGATTGCGAGAGTGGCGTTGACTAAATAAAATTGTGCCCCTTTTTACGCCGAACCCAATAGAAAGGTTAGAATTGCAGTTAACAGGTAATAATGGGTTACATTTCTGCAGGAAACCTACCTAGGTCCGATGTTTTATAAGAGATATGAATTAAGTTTCTGAAGGCTTAGATAGGTAACTGGACAAGTTCAGTTGCAGCCTGTTTTTTTTTACTTCGAAACATAATAAAGATATAAATACAATCTTTTCAACAGTTTACTTAAAAACGTCCCTTAGGTTAACTAACGACATTTAACTTCTGTGTAATTTACTAATCAAGTGCGCAATACTTACTAATACAAATTAATTTGTATACTTAGGTACTATTTAAAACTTTAAGTGGCTTTTTTTAAGTAAGGCCAGACGAGAGAAGATAAAACATTCTAAATTACTAAAACGTAAAGTTGAATATTGTCTAAACTTTTTAAAAGATACCAGGAATGTCGCTGAACAATTAATAACGTTTCTTGATAACAATGAGACAGAAATATACTGAGCAAGGAAACTCAACTTTGATTTAGAACATTAACTAGAAGATGAGATATTTTATTTCGTAACTTTTCAAATTAACCAAATGAATGAAGTAAATGGCTTGATTAATGAGCATGTATTGATAGTAAATCTAATTTTTTAGAGATAAAACTGAAAAAACTGCTTGTTGAATAATACGCTTTTAAAAAAAAAAAACAACCGACTTCAACTTGGAATATCTGAATGACATCTTAAATATTTTCTAGTAATTTTGATTTAAAAACTAAGCTACTGAACCGATTGCGATAATATTTATATGGCACCACCTCTCTATTACCTACCAAACAAATAAAGAGTCATCAAATTCAGTTCATAATTGGCGGAGCAATCGCGTAACATACATACCATAAATTTTATCGAAATCGGTAAATAGTTTGGTTTTTAAATCAAAATTAGTACAGAAAAATTATGAAGATGTCATCCAGGTATTCGAAGTTGAATTTGGTTGTATTTTTTTTAAAAGCGTATTATCTTATTCTGTATTGCCATCTCTCATTTGCACGCCTCTTCAGGCATAACATGAAGCTCACCTTATTGAATGTCATCAAACGCATGTTTCTACTCGTGTTTAGTGCAAATAAATGAATCTTTGAAAGAATCTAATCTCCATCTCTGTGCACAAGAGACTGGTACATAAAGTACCGGAAAAGGTGATGCTTTAAAGAGAGCATGATGAGCTATTATAATATTACCTAGTGTGATAGTTTTAGTTTAGTTCATGAGGCAATCTGAGTGCAGAATGAATTAAAGGCGTCATTGACCTTATAATACAAAATTTGATGTAACTTACTTTATGATTCCAAAGCCAGTTTTGTTTATATTTATTCTTGTGTATTGTGAACGGGTTCCCGTCATTCTTCTCGATGGAGTTTTCTCCACTTGCTGATGATGATTTTGACTCATCGCTAGATTTTGACCTTATATATAACTTGGACCTGTCTCTGAACTGTGATTTTGGTTTTGTTTTTCGCCTTAAATCCATAGGATCCTGGTAAAAACATGCATTCGCTTGGAACTAATTAGTCACATTGTATATTTCGCGCGATGTTGTGAACGGCGTTTCAGGCACACGGGATTTTGGATTCGAAGCTTAGCGTCGAATTAAACGACCAAAATTACAACACAAAGTTTATTGACAAGAACTACAGAACTATTTGTTAAGGCTTTTAATGAAACGCCCACAATGAACCTAAATAATACACGTAATATAGATATTCGGGAATAGTATAGTCCGCCTGTTGACGTAAGTGCTGACGCATCGTGCGTACACCTATTTCCGAATTTCCGTAGTTAACGTGTAATAATTTAGTTCATTGTGTGCGTTTTGTATAAGCCTTAGCAAATAGTTCTCTAGTTCTTTTCATGTCAATAAATTGTGTGTGTGTATGAATTTTGATTGTTTCAATCAACGCTAAGCTTCGAATCTAAATACCCGTGCGCTGAAACTGAAACTTAACTTTATGTCATACTTTTTTGCTACTCTGTATTCGTAATAATAAAATAAATAAATATGTAAGTTACAAATAAAACGCAGCAATTTGGCTCCGTTGTAGTTAAAAGGGGGTTTCATAAACCCTATAAATATTCTGAAAATATAGGAAAATTGGTAGGCAATGTGCCATTACATAAGAATGTCAACAATGGTATCGGTTCCGTTGTCGCATTTTCTAAGCTGTGATTTAATTTCCGAGTTTAGACAATTTTATAATTTAACATTATTTAGTCTGGATAAGTATTACAAAGAATATGATAATTGTATAATTAGCGGATATCAAGTCATTTACAGTTATAGGGCTCCACAGCGAGCAGTCTAGAGTTCTAAGTTTCGAGTTCTGCGTTAGAGAACTCGAAACTCAGAACTCTAGAACTCTCGCAGTGGGGCCGGGCCTTAAAGGCATGTGACATTTTGGCCTAGTTCATACAAAGCAGTATGGGAAATTTGTACCAGTAGGTATGCTTATGGGAAATGTCCTAAGCCTTTTCTTTTACAATGTAAAAATTAACGCCATGATCAACATGCTTAAATATGCTGTATATTTTACGTCATGACAAAACTATACCTAATAAGATTCCTAACTCTTATGATGGCTTTACAAAATCGGTGACCTATCTTAGATTTCTTTTAGTTTATTGAATAGTATTCAATAAACTAAAATCATTGTCATTGTTATAGTCAATTTGCTAACCGAACCATCGCGACTATTGAGGTCTCATTTATAATCATACAAAATTAGAGATTTTTGCGTTTCTTGCTTTCGTCTTCTTTAGATGTAGGTAATATTCATATAGTCGCTTGGCGTGAGCTATTTTCACACGGCAACATATCGCACTTTTTTTTTCCAGTATTTGATTAATAAACGTAGAAACAGCAAGACGTTCACACTATATATTATTATTAAAAAAACATTCGTGAAAATTACATGTGGTTTTTGCAGTACAAAGAACGTGTGAGTGGCTCTATGTACAGTATAAGCGGCACTGTTTATTAATATATTAAACAAATAATGCAAAACACAGTACTTAGCCGTGTGAACTTAGCCGGAGTGGTGGCGTTTGCCACGGTGGCGCTTGCGTTTGCCTCCCTTCTTGTGACCACTCTTCTTATGACCACTCTTCTTGTGACCACTCTTCTTGTGACCACGCTTCTTGTGACCACCTTTTTTGTGGCGGTGGCGAGATCGATAGCGTCGACGTTGAGTCTCATCGAAGCGACGCAACTGGGATTTAACAGAGCGGCGGACGCGAGAGTGTGGAGCTTGGGTAAGGAGCGTCGGTGTAGATCTTCGGATACTAGAGTGGGCAGCCTTGCGTTGGCGAGCGTGACTAGCTTTCCGGTTGTGAGTGTGAGCGATATGGCGAGGCCGAGTCTTGGCCTTGGCTGCTTTTGCCTGGTGAGTTAGAGACGAGAGACGAGTGCGGCGCCCGTGCTATATGCGAAATTGAACCTATATGGGAAATTTAACCTATATGGGAAATTTAACCTATATGGGAAATTTAACCTATATGGGAAATTTAACCTATATGGGAAATTTAACCTATATGGGAAATTTAACCTATATGGGTAATTTAACCTATATGGGAAATTTAACCTATATGGGAAATTTAACTACTAATCCTAATAACTAGGTATCAATTAAATTTAACATGAAAGTGTTGACTTCAAACTAGTGAGTCAGTATTGGCTTCAAGCTAGGTGTGTACACAATTTGCGCCCCCACTTTCATTGACATCAGGTGAGCTGTGGTCGAATACCTAGTCTATCAGTAGGAATGAAATTAATTTGTAACCATGTTAAAATAAAATATTTTTAGCTGACACCACAGAGATTGATTAGAGCGAAATTGCCAGATATTTTGGTGTGTTCCCAACGCCCCTAAATTGCCAGATATTTTGGTGTGTTCCCAACGCCTCTAATGACGTCTCTTCATCAGTGACACTGATAATTAATTCTCAATGTGACATTAAGTAAAAAAAAACTAACGCTCAGAAAGGCACTTACGTTATTATATTCAGCAAGCACTGAATCTAAGCTGAAATAATAAAAACAAATAATGAATACCCGTGTTATGAAATCAATATTGGCATACATAGTGCATTGATAAAACATATTATGTTTTAAAATAGTGATAATTATAATTAACAAAATTTGCTATTATCAGAACAATTTTAAAGCAAGTTTCATTTTTATAAGGTATGTAACGGTCTACGATAGAGCACTCTCGACTTGAATACACCTACATATACATATACATATACATTGTATCTATAGGTAAAAGTCACTCGGGATACGTATTCAACTATTAGTCTAAGATCCGAAGTAAAACCTACTTTCACCCATCTGTTTAACCGTATTTTTTTTAAATCATATTTAGTATGTTAGAAAATACATCTCGAATGGGTTGTCTAAAAACTCCTGGCCAGGCTATAATCATTTAGAAATTGAAAAATGACTTTTTATTTAATATTGTACATATGAGTTTATCGAATACATTTAATAGCAATCGAAAGTATGAAGCCTTTATAATATGCAAACGTTGGGTTGTCTCCTTTTTCCTGCCGTAACAAATGGGTTGGTAGGTATAAACAAGTATATTGATTCTAGCTATTTTCACTTGTTTGTTTATTAAATAAATGTTTCATCAAAATAAGCGCCACTTCATTGCGAATACGATGTTATAATAATAGGTCTTTACCTATGAAATTGCCGTTCTTCAGTACTGGGGGCTTACCGTGATCTTTTGAATAGCGAGCCACTTGCGATGCAGTTCAGTTTAGGTGCCGAAATTGACTCGCTTCTTTTCGTACCATGAACTCATTTTAACACGATCGTATTTGAATCGCTAGACTCCGTATAGAGTGAACAAAAATTCAGAAAACTTGTCTCTGGATCTAGTACTGTCCTGCTAAGACAGAAAAGGACAATGCTATACAAAAGTATCGTAGACGGAGGAAGAAAAGTATATTTAGGGTCTCGTGCATTAGTTGCGTTCTATAACTCAAGTGCATTATCATTGTCGGAAAGTACCGGTTTTCATAAAAAATGTAAATAACGTGTTTTAAGGCAAAATGTTACTGAATATGTACTAAATCACGGTAAAACATAGTCACAAATGTCATAAGCTTTGATGATTTGCCCTTGATATGCCTTGATAAGTTTGTTTTATAAAACAATATGTTAGTGTGAATGGTGTAAATAACAATTACTTAGTTTTCGAACGCATTTTTTTCCCTCTGTTTTTGACATGACATTTTTTTATCGTATTTCGTTGAAAACAAAACAAAAAGTTTATTTTACTTTATTTACGAAAACAATTATAAATTATTAGTCATGGAATCAGGATTTTCCAAAGCAAACAGCAACATCATCATTTTGCCCAATATTAGCGCATAAAAGCTTGGCAGATTTTTGTCAAAGACCGCATCGGAATTCCAATTGATATGGACTGTATTATACTGTGAAGCGTATTACTTAAAGCTCCATGGGAATTCCGGAATGTTAAAACTGCGATGTAAGTATACACAAGTGTAAAGCATATACCTATTACAAGTTATTTGATACTAATTTTCAGGTTAGATTTACGAAGTAACAAGTGCTAATTAAGAAACTTAATTTCAGGTCCTCACGAGCCTTTAATAGAGACAGCTTTATACGAATGATACCTTAAGCTATGTGTAGCTTAAGCTTGACAGTAAATTATGTACCTAGGTACTTTAAAGTGCTAAATAATACATGTTCAGAGCACAAAGTACATGCTAAGTTATATCACTGCCTTGTCGACGAAGAAGATGATGCCATAATCTCTGTACAATATCAAGACTTCATCGCCAAAGTGGGGAACTATCATGCACTTCGGTGGAATGTTATTGGAAGAAATCAAAACACTTCGAATATTAGAAGATGGCATAATAGAAATCATGTGTCTTATTAATGCAAAGACATACAAAAATTATAAATGGACAACCTACAGAAATATATTAAGTCTAAATGCAGCTTAAATGTACCTTGAAAAATAAAACAATGTTTTTGTGTAGATTATGATACCCAGATTAAGGACAAAAATAAGTAGTATATTAAGTGTGCTACTGTCTTTAATATAACTAAATGATAAATTATTAAACTTTTGGAAAATGTAAATGTATGTGTTGTGTGCGTGTATTATAATAGGTATATTATGTTCATAAATACTAGCTGTGCCCTGTGGTTTTACCTGTGATTTCCAGGATAAAAGTAACCTGTTTTATTCCAAGGTATATAGGCTACCTCTATACCAAATATCATCCACATCCGTTAAGCCGTTTCAGCGTGAACGAGTAACAAACATATACTCACACAAACGGACACACTTTTGAATTTATACTATTAGTAAGATAGTATGAAAACTGTAGAACTATCTTTATTTAAATAAAAACCATCTTCACAATTTCAATGGTTTTATTTTACTATAGAATCTTGGAAATAAATTAAAGCACATACTATGATTATTATGTCATAGAGTATTTTTAAAAATTTAAAATTAATACATAAAAATGGTTTAAGCATATAAAATTTACTCAGCAGATGATTAATGCACTGATGGTGAGCGACTGTTGGTAATTAACGATGATTAGAACAGAGAAATATCACAGTCAAGAGTGCTCTTCTTCAATCACAAAATTTCTTGTAATTTTACTGAGGCCGGACACAGTAGGATTTGATTTTATATTAGTCCCAACTTTAAACAGATGTGGCACTAGATATTTGGGTGCTACAAATGCTTGAACTTATTTATTTGCTTTCGGCTCGCTAGTTTCTGGCAGTTTTGCTCCAACTGTTTGATATCCTGAAAAATAAATGTTTTGTTTTACTAGAATGATTACACACAGCGGACTAGATATTAACAGATAAAACAATTTTGATTAGAATTATTAATAGCTAGGTATATAATGACAGCTCTTATTATAACAGTCCCACAGCTAGCCGCAAGCCTCCTCATGATGAGAATGGTTTAGTTTGTTCTCCACCATACTGGCTATTGTGGGTTGGCAGACTTCGCACACCATATCAATTATTTTTGATGTGTACTGCCTGCAGTATGCAGATTGCCTTACAATGTTTTCCTTCACTGTTAGTGTGGGATACCACACACATGTCTTCTAAAAAGCAGAGGTGTACACCAGGGTCTGCAACCGAGCCTCCTGATTAAATAGACCAATGGTCTTGACTATAGTGACTTTATAGGTACTCGTTTGCTTACATACCCGAACTTGTACCAGAAGAATCTTTTTCTTCTGTCCTCTTGACATTCAAATTTACTTGATATTAGATCTCTTAGATATTACGCTGTATCCTGTTAAAACTTCTAATCTAAACATTATAAAATTAATACCTACCTAATGTGTGCTGCACAATCTTCACATTGTAAGGTTCTGTTCCATTTCACAAGTAGCCGTTACAGCATAAAATTTCTGTCGAACATTATGCTCGGGTATTATTCAAGTCTTGACTACACATAAATGTACCCCTCCCTGTATGTGTGCATCCCGTTTACAAATCCCATTACTTAATCACCGTAAAATTCTCCTTCAGAGCTGTAACAAATAAATAATTATGAATTTTATTGGTACTTGTAATGTGTTTTTTTTTGACAAAATGCATAAGACGATGGAACGTAATAACTTTACAAGGTTTATGAACGTATATACCTAATATAAGTATAATTAATAAAATAAAGACAGCAATGCACCTTTGTTTTACATTAAATGTAATGATTAATTCCAAGATTATAGGTTAAGTATGTTTAGTAGGTATTCTCTATATAAAAACGTACTTATTACCTATGTTATTATAAATTATTAATGAAAACAATTACCTACCTTACAGCTTACATTCCTTTGACTTCAGAGGACGTAAATTCAGGATTTTTTTATAAGTCTTTGAGTTTTATCAATGGGCCTTGCCTTTTGCCTTGTAGATGTTCTATTACAAGCTTCTACCTCTCAAATCTGACTCTCAAATACTCGCAATCCTCGGCCTTCGTTTCGTTTTCTTCAGCATTTATTATTAGGTACGCATAACACCGATAAATTAAAAATTTCTAAGTTAGCAGGCGAAATTTGGGTTTGAAATAGTAACTTATAATGAATCGTTAATATTGTCAGTTTAGCGAGACTGTTATGATCATAATAACGTCAAATAAGAGTTCACGGTACGAATTGAATGAACGATATCAAGCTTTCCGATGCATTTGCGATAATGATTAGGTTTTACCAGAAAAAGATGGCGGCAACCTAAACTGAATAGCTAAAACCGACCTCACGGTAGGATTTTGACGCGCGAGTCAGTTTAGGCCCTATTATGTCTCGCTATAAGAGGTCACGGTAAGCCCCCAGGGGGCTTACCGTGAACTTTTGAATAGCGAGCCACTTGCGATGCAGTTCAGTTTAGGTGCCGAAATTGACTCGCTTCTTTTCGTACCATGAACTCATTTTAACACGATTGTATTTGAATCGCTAGACTCCGTATAGAGTGAACAAAAATTCAGAAAACTTGTCTCTGGATCTAGTACTGTCCTGCTAAGACAGAAAAGGACAATGCTATACAAAAGTATCGTAGACGGAGGAAGAAAAGTATATTTAGGGTCTCGTGCATTAGTTGCGTTCTATAACTCAAGTGCATTATCATTGTCGGAAAGTACCGGTTTTCATAAAAAATGTAAATAACGTGTTTTAAGGCGAAATGTTACTGAATATGTACTAAATCACGGTAAAACATAGTCACAAATGTCATAAGCTTTGATGATTTGCCCTTGATATGCCTTGATAAGTTTGTTTTATAAAACAATATGTTAGTGTGAATGGTGTAAATAACAATTACTTAGTTTTCGAACGCATTTTTTTCCCTCTGTTGTTGACATGACATTTTATTTATCGTATTTCGTTGAAAACAAAACAAAAAGTTTCTTTTACTTTATTTACGAAAACAATTATAAATTATTAGTCATGGAATCAGGATTTTCCAAAGCAAACAGCAACAGCATCATTTTGCCCAATATTGGCGCATAAAAGCTTGGCAGATTTTTGTCAAAGACCGCATCGGAATTCCAATTGATATGGACTGTATTATACTGTGAAGCGTATTACTTAAAGCTCCATGGGAATTCCGGAATGTTAAAACTGCGATGTAAGTATACACAAGTGTAAAACATATACCTATTACAAGTTATTTGATACTAATTTTGAGGTTAGATTTACGAAGTAACAAGTGCTAATTAAGAAACTTAATTTCAGGTCCTCACGAGCCTTTAATGGAGACAGCTTTATACGAATGATACCTTAAGCTATGTGCAGCTTAAGCTTGACAGTAAATTATGTACCTAGGTACTTTAAAGTGCTAAATAATACATGTTCAGAGCACAAAGTACATGCTAAGTTATATCACTGCCTTGTCGACGAAGAAGATGATGCCATAATCTCTGTACAATATCAAGACTTCATCGCCAAAGTGGGGAACTATCATGCACTTCGGTGGAATGTTATTGGAAGAAATCAAAACACTTCGAATATTAGAAGATGGCATAATAGAAATCATGTGTCTTATTAATGCAAAGACATACAAAAATTATAAATGGACAACCTACAGAAATATATTAAGTCTAAATGCAGCTTAAATGTACCTTGAAAAATAAAACAATGTTTTTGTGTAGATTATGATACCCAGATTAAGGACAAAAATAAGTAGTATATTAAGTGTGCTACTGTCTTTAATATAACTAAATGATAAATTATTAAACTTTTGGAAAATGTAAATGTATGTGTTGTGTGCGTGTATTATAATAGGTATATTATGTTCATAAATACTAGCTGTGCCCTGTGGTTTTACCTGTGATTTCCAGGATAAAAGTAACCTGTTTTATTCCAAGGTATATAGGCTACCTCTATACCAAATATCATCCACATCCGTTAAGCCGTTTCAGCGTGAACGAGTAACAAACATATACTCACACAAACGGACACACTTTTGCATTTATATTATTAGTAAGATAGTATGAAAACTGTAGAACTATCTTTATTTAAATAAAAACCATCTTCACAATTTCATTGGTTTTATTTTACTATAGAATCTTGGAAATAAATTAAAGCACATACTATGATTATTATGTCATAGAGTATTTTTAAAAATTTAAAATTAATACATAAAAATGGTTTAAGCATATAAAATTTACTCAGCAGATGATTAATGCACTGATGGTGAGCGACTGTTGGTAATTAACGATGATTAGAACAGAGAAATATCACAGTCAAGAGTGCTCTTCTTCAATCACAAAATTTCTTGTAATTTTACTGAGGCCGGACACAGTAGGACTTGATTTTATATTAGTCCCAACTTTAAACAGATGTGGCACTAGATATTTGGGTGCTACAAATGCTTGAACTTATTTATTTGCTTTCGGCTCGCTAGTTTCTGGCAGTTTTGCTCCAACTGTTTGATATCCTGAAAAATAAATGTTTTGTTTTACTAGAATGATTACACACAGCGGACTAGATATTAACAGATAAAACAATTTTGATTAGAATTATTAATAGCTAGGTATATAATGACAGCTCTTATTATAACAGTCCCACAGCTAGCCGCAAGCCTCCTCATGATGAGAATGGTTTAGTTTGTTCTCCACCATACTGGCTATTGTGGGTTGGCAGACTTCGCACACCATATCAATTATTTTTGATGTGTACTGCCTGCAGTATGCAGATTGCCTTACAATGTTTTCCTTCACTGTTAGTGTGGGATACCACACACATGACTTCTAAAAAGCAGAGGTGTACACCAGGGTCTGCAACCGAGCCTCCTGATTAAATAGACCAATGGTCTTGACTATAGTGACTTTATAGGTACTCGTTTGCTTACATACCCGAACTTGTACCAGAAGAATCTTTTTCTTCTGTCCTCTTGACATTCAAATTTACTTGATATTAGATCTCTTAGATATTACGCTGTATCCTGTTAAAACTTCTAATCTAAACATTATAAAATTAATACCTACCTAATGTGTGCTGCACAATCTTCACATTGAAAGGTTCTGTTCCATTTCACAAGTAGCCGTTACAGCATAAAATTTCTGTCGAACATTATGCTCGGGTATTATTCAAGTCTTGACTACACATAAATGTACCCCTCCCTGTATGTGTGCATCCCGTTTACAAATCCCATTACTTAATCACCGTAAAATTCTCCTTCAGAGCTGTAACAAATAAATAATTATGAATTTTATTGGTACTTGTAATGTGTTTTTTTTTGACAAAATGCATAAGACGATGGAACGTAATAACTTTACAAGGTTTATGAACGTATATACCTAATATAAGTATAATTAATAAAATAAAGACAGCAATGCACCTTTGTTTTACATTAAATGTAATGATTAATTCCAAGATTATAGGTTAAGTATGTTTAGTAGGTATTCTCTATATAAAAACGTACTTATTACCTATGTTATTATAAATTATTAATGAAAACAATTACCTACCTTACAGCTTACATTCCTTTGACTTCAGAGGACGTAAATTCAGGATTTTTTTATAAGTCTTTGAGTTTTATCAATGGGCCTTGCCTTTTGCCTTGTAGATGTTCTATTACAAGCTTCTACCTCTCAAATCTGACTCTCAAATACTCGCAATCCTCGGCCTTCGTTTCGTTTTCTTCAGCATTTATTATTAGGTACGCATAACACCGATAAATTAAAAATTTCTAAGTTAGCAGGCGAAATTTGGGTTTGTAATAGTAACTTATAATGAATCGTTAATATTTTCAGTTTAGCGAGACTGTTATGATCATAATAACGTCAAATAAGAGTTCACGGTACGAATTGAATGAACGATATCAAGCTTTCCGATGCATTTGCGATCATGTTTAGGTTTTACCAGAAAAAGATGGCGGCAACCTAAACTGAATAGCTAAAACCGACCTCACGGTACGATTTTGACGCACGAGTCAGTTTAGGCCCTATTCTGTCTCGCTATAAGAGGTCACGGTAAGCCCCCAGGTCATTTCAAATAGATCAAAAGTTTGGAATGGCTTAGTATTCTGAATTAAAATTAATTTTGTCTTAAAAACATGATATTCTTTTTACAAACTCAGTCTTTTGTTTATTGATTAGCGTTGTATTTTCATTACATTTGAAATTTTTTCGTCATAATGGAAATTTGGAAAATGGAATACTTGAAAAATTTATGTAATTATGGAATATGAGTTCTGTCGTGGCACCAACGCGACACAAACGGCACGTAACATCAAAAACGTATACGGAGAGAACTGTACAAACGAACGCACAACCCGTTATTGGTTTTCCCGGTTCCGTTCTGGAAATGTTGACTCGAAAAATGAAGCTCGTGGTCGTCCGGAGACTTTGGTCAACAATGATGAATTAAAGGCGATTGTGGAAGCTGACGAAACTCAATCTACAGCTGAGCTAGTAGCAGTTTTTGATGTTAGCATCAAAACAATTTTGATCCATTTGCGACAAATAGGCAAGGTAAAAAAACTTGATAGATGGGCGCCCCACGAACTTAACGATCGCCAGCGCAACGTACGCGTCGAGACCTGCCTCGCGCTGCAGCTACAGACAGTCTCCAAGCTGCAAGAGCTGGGGTTGGAAGCTCTCCCTCATCCACCATACTCACCAGACCTTGCACCTACCGACTATTACTTTTTCCAAAATTTAGACAACTTTTTAGTGGGTAAAAATTCAATTCCCGAGAGGCAGTACAAAATGCCTTTGAAGAGTTTGTTGCCTCCAGTCCAGCTGATTTTTCAAGAAGGGCATCAATAAACTGCCAATTCGTTGGCAAAGATGCGTCGATTGCATGGGTGATTACTTTGAATAACAGAAATAAAAAAGTTTAAAAAAAAGAAGTACTTTCACTTATTCCATACAAAACGGCAATTTCATAGGTAAAGACCTAATATTTATTAGAGGTTAGCTAAATTAAAGTGATATCAAATCGTTTCGTTTGAGTGTTCGAGCTTGGGAATGATGATTGTAAATAATGGACACGATGACTGTTGTTGATTATTTTGGTAGTATTTAAAAAAGCTATAAGATTTGTATTATATTTATAATGTAAGCAAACGACATTGGTAAGGCCGCAGGAAAGCATTTATAGACGAGACTGGCAATGGAACAAAATTATGGCGCGCTGAAGAGGAGATGTAATACTCAGCAGTGTGTAGATAATGGTTGAAGATAATGATGATAATGTAACTCACTCATCCAAAATTTCACGACTATTAGCATCTTGTATTGCAACCTGTAAAACACGTTTATTTTATTATATTTTTTACATTCTGTATTTGAGATAAAGACCTTTAAAGCAGCGTTTTAGCGCACTCGTGCGTCCCTACTTCTGTGAAAAACGCTTTTTTAGCAGTATTTATAGGTAACACTAAATATTGAACTTGAAAATGTGTAGCACACTAAAATTGTAGCTTGGTATTTTACCTGATTTTTGCTGCAAATAAATTGATTAGAAGTTAGATTAAAATAATATTAAAATTAGCTTATTGTGCAAGTCGAATTCACACATTAAAGTATGAATGAATTTAATCAATATTTAAACTGGTAGGAAATTGCTTTCATCTGCTATCCTACAAGAACAGTATATTTTTCCGGAATTAAAGGTAGCCATTGTTCTAATCCCGGGTATAAGCTATCCCTTTCTAAATGTCACGAAAATCGGTAAATTCGTTACCGCGTGGTGACGTGGTGCTACTCAGGCTATTATCACAGATTCGCCTTTATAGTAGAGTTGTTATTTTAAAGCTGTTCAGTTATTATCTACGCAACAAAAAAAAATATATATTATAATAGGTCGTTGAAGATCTAGGAGGATCTAGCTCTCTCCCTCGTATATAATCAAAGTTGAAGATAAAGTCGACAGGTGAACAAATTGTCAATGCTCATTTGCCTCGCTTTGAAAACTAAGATAGTATTTTAAGGAGATAACTCTCCAGAGAAAATATTTACCAATTAAAAATAATGCTTACATCGCTTCAACTTCAGATGGATCTATTTCGATAACTATCTGAAAATGTATTATACAACAAATATTATACATGATTTTGAGTAGGTAAAAAATAATAAATCGATCCATCGTTGGGCCATTGCTTTATACGACAACAACAAAAAATATGCTTCTAGTGCCATCTCTCGGCAGTGCTGCGTTGAGCCAGTGAGTTTATTTTAGAGAAAGATAAAAAATATTTAAAAAATCTATAAAACGTACCAATGGATGACTTCTGTGGAATAAAATTACGTACTGTATCTACACCTAAAATCTATCAAAGGTGCATTGTGATTTAGAAAACTTACGTTTAGAAAATAAATAGGTATCTTATTTGTCCTTAATTATACAAAAATATTGATAGGAATGCATACCGTTCTCTATGGTTGAGTTTATTTAATTTAATGGAATTTCGTAGTTGTTCCTGAAATAAATAAATGAACAAGTGGTAATAACAACAGTTTTAGGAACAAGCTTTTAATTATTAGTGGTTAATTAAATAAATGTTATGTTAGTAGCAATACGTTTTTTTTATGTTAAATGGTTTTGTCATCAGAACTTAAAGTGTGCACCAAATATCAGGTCAATCTGTCAACAAGTGGGTAAAATTTAAATTACTAAATTTGAACTAAAAACCAACAACAAACTGTTCAAGATCAATATAAAGCCTTTTATTACAGGTAACTTTTTCAAAAAATACTCTACCGACTTTAAAATAATATAGGACCAACGAGAGAGACCCGTTCAAATAAAAAATAAGAATTTGCAAAATCGGTCCACAATTGACGGAGAAATCGATGAACATACATAAAATAAAAAATAAAAAAACATACATACAGTCGAACATACAACCTTCTCCTTTTTTGAAGTCGGTTAAAAATTTACTAAAAAGGGTCTTGTTAAAACCAATTGTCAGTTTATTACAGTGTTCCCATGACCACCTTTTGGATCTATCAGCAGATTAGTTCCATGTCATAATTTTATTATTGTATTGTCATTCAATTTACATACCTAAGCATGCAAAAATTGAGTTCATAGTGGAACCGGAAAGTAGGTCAAATTAAATTTAGCTTGCAAGATTTGATAACAGACAGACTGGCACAGGGACAGGTGAAACGAAATATGCTTGTAATGAAAATTATTGCTTATTCTAATTCAAAATCTGAAATTGAAATTATTAACTTACCAATAAATTATTTGCTTTTCGAAAATCTGAGTATCGGATACGGTTGTGTGTTTTTCCGAATCTGTAAATAAATTTACTTTTATTTTGCAATGTATGGATTTAGTCTATAAATTATCAGACACTTTTCTATGAAAGTGAAGTTTAGACAACTAAACATAAAGACCACTTCCTGAAACCAAGTTTTTGTTACGACTGTTATGTTATGACTGTTGACATCAGTGAAGTTACGAGCAAATCTTTTCCAAAATTAACGATATTTACTTTTATCCAATTGGACCTGGGTATGTCCTAAAACTGCATCCAGAACCACTGGAGGATGGGCAGCAGCGTCCTCTTAGTTAACGGTGGTAACAATCTGCGCTCCCCAAGTCACCTGCCAAGCGTGGGGATTAGGGCAACACCCCTCTATAAAGGGGGAGGCCTTCGTCCAGCAGTGGACGTTTTATGGCTGACGACGAACGAACGAACGTGAATAGATCGTTTCAATCGACGCTAAGCTTCGAATCTAAATACCCGTGCGCTGAAACGAAACTTAACTGTATGTCAAACTTTTTTAAACTTTTTTATTCGTAATAATTAAAGAAAATAATATGTAAGTTACAAATAAAACGCAGCAATTTGACTCCGTTGTAGTTCCAACTTTTAATTTAAAAAGGGGTTTCGTAAAACCAATAAATATTCTGAAAATATAGGAAAATTGGTAGGCAATGTGCTAAACCATTACATGAGAATGTCAACAATGGTATCGGTTAAGGGACCTCCCTATTAAGGCAGAGGCCTTCGTCCAGTCGTGGACGTCTTCTGGCTGATAATGATGATGACTTTTATCTATCCGGATGTATGGATATTGATACTCGGGTACAGGTCTTATTTTTCAACTTAATTTATTAAGTCTTTAATAGTCTTATCTTTACGAAACTTGGTGTACAGGTTCTACAACGCCTTAGATTTTTTTGGCACCAATTTTTTATTGAAACGATATTTCCCCCAAAAAGGGGGATTGCTGCGGTACCATTTACCTCATGCACTTATTATCAGCATTATCAACATCCGAATGGCGTGTTCGCTGCTGAATGACGCCATCGGAAGAAATACCGGTATCTTCCGAATGACGCGTTCGCTGTGTATGACGTCATCGCCAGATATAACGCTGGCATGGATTTGCCGATCCATTGCACGCAGTCCCATAGAAATCAATACAAAACAATCTGTCCGATCCATCCTCTCCGATACCGACCGATACCGACGCAGTAAACGCGCAACTTTATAAGAAAGTTTGTGCTCGCGAGTTCTAAGCCAGTTGTATTTAGAGGAAACCCCGTTTTAAATATTCGTCTTAGCCTGTCTTTGTCGTATTCTTATCGATTGTACAATGAACAACTGATAACCAAAAGTCATCGTGTGGTCGTCAGCCACTGTTGGACGAAGGCCTCCCATTAGAGGAGTGTTGCCATAATCCCCATGCTTGGCAGGTGGCCACCAAAAATCAAAAGTGATTTATGATAATTAATAAATCTAATAATAAATTAATTGGGGAAGGGGGGTGGAATGTTGTATGGAAAGTTTTTTGGTTTTGAAGTTATAGTGATGAAAATTGATATTTGGGTAGTTCATTCAAAGGAAGGAAGTGAAGTGGGGGGAGTTGGTAGAGTCGGTAGAGTTGGTAGAGTCAGCCGAGTCGGTAGAGTTGGTAGAGTCAGCCGAGTTGGTAGAGTCGGTAGAGTTGAGTACGCTAAATAAATTGCTCGGGATGATTTAAAGTGGTGAATTTTGAGAGCGGGCCGAATTTCTTCCGTACGCGGATGAAGTCGCGGGCGACCTCTAGTAATATAATATAATAGTGATTCATTAATATTCAACGAAGACGGCAAAAGTACTAACGTAAGCATCGTGTGGAAACCTCCATACGTCCGGAGCAGAAATTCAATGGCGTATGTGGCAAACCTGCAACTAGGCCAGTGCAGCGTATTGGATATGGCCCTATCACTCTTCGAGGGCAGGCCTCGTCGTCAGCCATAAAACGTCCACTGCTGGACGAAGGCCCTTTACAGAGAGGTGTTGCCATAATCCCCACGCTTGGCAGGCGGCTTGGGGATCGCAGAATGCTCACCACCGTTAACCAAAAGGACGCTGTTGCCCGTCCTCCGGTGGATCTGATTGCAGTTTAAGGACATACCCAGGTCCAGGAGGGCAGGCCTAAGTCCAGCATTCGACTATTAAATAGTCTGATTATGATATCATCCTCATCATTAGCCCGGAGACGTCCACTGCTGAACTGGCTTCCCCCTTAGACCGCCGCTGTGCACGACAACCTGCCATTTGCATCCACCGGTTGCCCGCGACTTTTAATGTGTCGTCGGTCCACCTAGTGGGAGGCCTATGATATGCTTGATTATTGATTATAGTAATACTAACGTAATTCCAAGGTTATCCAGATTGCCGTACACGGCTGAGCCTCCGAAATCTCTCAAAGGAAACTTGACAGCCGATTTGAGCATGCCTCGAGTTGGTCTCAGCAGGGTATGTCCGGGGTGGATAGGTAATGCTTTAGGCAAGTGCTCAGGCCGAGTTGGCACGCCGAGTATAACTTCTCGTGGACCCATTATGGTTCTTCTCTGTCAATTTATAGTAATAGATAAATGAGGTTACGCGTAACGTTAATAGTGGTGAAAGTAACTTATTTAGTCCCAAAATGGGGTTTGATAATAGTTCGAGGGACTAAATAAGTCTTTAACCCCGAGGTAAACACTATGCTTTTCATTACGAATAGAAGTAAAACTAAAAATAAACTGACACTGACTTGACTGTGGCTTTGACTCATTCGACTTGAAAATCATCAAAAACTTGATACAAATAAATGCTCGACACAGGAAAATGCACAAAGTGCGACGCCATAATCCTCCTAGGAGGAAAGATGAAATGGCGCGAATTAACAAATGGCACTACGTGTGCGTGGGGAAAATTAGAACTACATCTTTAGCCTCATTTTCTATTTAGTATTAAAGTGAGACTTACGTAAGTACTGAGCAAAATCGCATCCAAGGAGATTCAATCATTCAGCTTATTTGTTCTCGTAATGTGAAACTCCTTGGTGGAATTCGTATATATTTTTATAGAAATTTAAAAAAATACCGTAAAGAATACGCACGGCGCTATACAAGTAGGCGTGCGGTAGCTATTTTACGGCACGCCTAGTTGTATGGTGCGTAATGTTTAACTTTCGAACGATGTATACAGGCTTGGTAATTTAACGAGCAAATGTGTTGTAAAAATTTTTTTTATCCCTGGTATTATCACCTACAAAAAAAACTCCTGTATTTTTACTTAGGGCTCAGAATGCTATCTCCCTCGTGCATTTCATAATTTTTGAAGATATAAAATACTTAACTAAATATAGTTACGAAAAAACACGTCCGGTGAAATTACTAAGAATATACAGAAGAATATTACAGCTCGCATTAAAATAATAATTATTCAGTGACTTTGATCATCAACCAGAACATGTCCATTACTGGACGTAGGTAGGTCTTCCCCTTGCCATAATCCCCACGCTTGGCAGGCGGCTTCGGGATTGCAGAATGCTCACCACCGTTAACCGAGAGGACGCTTCTACCCGTCCTCCGGTGGTTCTAGATCCAGTTTTAGGACATACCCAGGTAGAGTGATTTTATATCTTCAACCATGGTAAAACGGGAGCGAGACAGCTGGGCGCAGCATTAAACGGTTGCGTAAAAGAGATCACTAATCCAAAGCCGTAAAGGGATACCTTATAGTTAAATACTTTCAGTTAGTTCATATTCATATTCATTTTATTGTAGCTTAATTTATTGAAGCAGTGAGTTAACTCCAACTTCAACTTCGGTTTTAGTAAATTTATTGTATAATATGTATATTTACCTTAAATATATTCCTGAGACTCGATTCATTTTCTCTCGATACTTCATGACTACGTTGTCCACGACGAATATTTTTTATCTGTCAAATAATAATTACTTTTGATAGTAGAGGATCCGATGAACAAACGAACTTCACCCATCTGTTTAGTCGATGAAAATTATTTGTTACCAAATTAAGTACCTATGTTAGAAAATACATCGGGAGTGGGTTGGCTAAAAAAATCCTTGCAAGGCTATGATTAATTTAAAAAAAAAAATAAAAAAAAATTGCGCACATCAGTTTAACGAATACATTTAATAGCAATCAAAAGTATGAAGCAAGAATATGCAAACGTTGGGATGTCTGTTTTTTCCTGGCGTAACTACTGGGTTGGCAGGTATAAACACATAATTATGTTGATACTAGACATCCTACAAACATCCTGTGCAGTTTTACTACAAGTGATTCAGTGTCAAAAACAAATTTTAGAAGTGAACTTACCTCTGGGTTACTGGCACCTGCTAACATGAGCATATCTCGAGGCCGAATATTTCCGAGCGACGTTGACTTTGTCTTAGACAAATGTTCCGAATCTTGAGGCACGACATATATTACTGTAGAACGCGGTGATTTGTCAACGGGGTCTTTTCTTTTCTACAAAATTTTATCAACAAATAAATAAAAAGTCTTATCAACAAATAAATAAAAAGTCAAGTTTGTAGTAAAGTTTTCGAGAACTGAAATAAAAACACTATCTTTGAAGTTTACCCTCGGAGTGCTTGTCCAACTTACGCTGGACCAGTTTTTACGTTGTGTTGTGTTGTTGACAAAGTAGGTACCTAATTAATTAATGTTTGGCCTCGAAGACTAATCTTCGACAAAATGCTTTTATATAGACCTAGCTTATTTGATATTTTGTGATAACATTTCATTGAAGAGACTGCAGAAAAACAGTAAAAATTCTTGAGTCAAGTGTGAATGTGTGTGTCAAATGAATTTAACGGAGTACTTGCCAATGGGTTACTGTTCTCGAAACCTTGGAGCATGTTTTGAGATAGCCAAAACTGGGGATATCTGGCATGTATCGATTGAGGTTCAGCTGAATTGGAATCTTGAGGCACAAGAATTACCAGCGTACGATTAAGATCGCGATGATTCTTTCTTGTCTGTAAAGGTAGATTATGATATGATTAGGTAAGCGTAAGCGTCCTTAATAAGTGTGGATGAGCCGTGACTAAATTAAAAGATAAATGCACGTAAGGGAGTAAATGTAGAGATGGTGATTTTTTAACGAAGCAACCTTTTTGTGTTCACCATCTATTTACATTATTGTGGAAATTTTGAGTTATGAGTATTACTAAACCCAACAAACAGGGCAAGCTTTCGTTTTAAAATAACAATCTCATGCAAGGAATATCAAGATTACTCTTATTAAACATGTTTTTCCCGATTCGTATTGTCCGCTTCAGCAATTAATACGTAGAAGAAAGTAAACCAGAAACTATAATTATATTTTAGTTTTATTTATACGGGAATACTCACGTTCAGCTGCGTCCTGCTTAGCACTGCACGCGCGTCGGGCTCTGTTTTCACTCTTTGAAAAAGGTCATCGGATGTGATCGAAACTATAGTCGGAGTATCCGATTTCATTCAACGTGAGTATTCCCGTATAAATAAAAAAAAAATGTGTCAAAACCACGTCAGTTTTAATAATATAATTATATTGTGGTCGATTTTGAAGGTTTTAGTTGACAGAACTAACTAACTTGTTGATGTTGTTTGTTGATTTTTATTTTCGCTACTTTCATTTGTATTTATTAAAATTATCATATTAGATATAATATTATATTTATTATGTTATTTTATATAGTAGTTTATTATAAAATATTATAATATTATGTATTAGTAGTAGATTGTAAGTATGTTTATGATTTGTAGGAATTTCTTCTTTACAGCACACCCCGTCTTTTCGTGTTCATATTTTTTCTCCATCCTAAGGTTGCCTGGAAGAGATCGCTTTTAGCGATAAGGCCGCCATTTGTGCACTAGTATTTAATTTATTTAATCCTTTGTATGTATGTTTCTTTGGTGTGAGCAATAAATAATTAATCTATCTATCTATCTAACTAAAGCTTAGAAAATCTCTGAACTAAAGTATTGCTGCCCTGAGCCTAGTAAAAAAGTGACAGCAATATTTTAATTAGTTTAGAACTGTCAACTAAAGCCTTCAAAATTGACCACAGTATAAAGACAAAAATAAAATATCATGATATTCCCAGAATGCCAATTTAGGAATTAATTTTACAATCAATTAATTTTATTAATTATTTTTTTCTAAAGTGTGTCGTCAGTATAGACCACGTTTCGGTAGAGATAGTAAAATTTATAAAAAAATATGTATTTAGTGCTGGCTTTACTCATACCATAATAGCTGTGTGCATCATTTCTGTGGGTTAATGAAGAAGACGATGTAAAAACCATCTGTATTTATTTGTAAGGAACAATATATAAAAAAAAAAGTAGGTAATCGGTGAAGTACTTTTGGAGATTTTACATTATAAACAAACGGACATGTTGTTTTTTTGTTTCATTTTTATTTGTTTTTGTTTTACATGAGTTAAAAATAGACTCTTTTCAAACTTGGATAACTTCTTTTATACTTACGAGGATGGGTGTCTTGTGTATTGATGTGTCATAGGATGAGAGTGGAATAATCCAAGTTGCTACACTACACTTTTTGTTCTATAAAATATGTATTACAAAGATTTTTTAACTAAAACACGAGTTAAAGGAATATCGGAATATCTCGAGTTGGTCCATACATATATAAGAGTCATCACTAGCATCACCTCGTGTGCGTCCGTACTTAGGTACGTATTCTAACATTACGGCTTTGTGCGCTAACATTGACTTCCGGCAAATGCACTTAGGAACAATGCAGCAAGTTTGACTAATAATGGAAGCACATCCGTGGTAAGTGCTCTATACTAAGACACTTTGTATTACTGAGCGGATTTCAACTTGCTTATAGAGTTTCAGAACGACTTTAGTTACTAGTTCAAAAATGCCTTACAGCAATACGCCGTAACATTCATTTTTTTTTGGTTTGAAACTTGTTATATATTGTTTTGGGTCTAGTCTTTTATTTTGAAAATTTACTGTAGCTTTTAAAGTAAGTTATCCTTAGAGTTTTCATCGGCCTTTGTGTTATCTAACTATTTTTAAGGGAAGGGACTCGGAAGGAGGGCAGAAAAAAGAAAAGTAGGGCTTTCGATTAACCGTGCCGCCGGGGTCTATGTCTAAGTTTAAGTTGTCCATTTATTTGTAATTTTATTTTTGTCCTCTACGTTTTGTCTAATTTGTTTATTTGTTTTTTTTGTTTAAAAATGTGATTGTGTCTTTTTATTCTATTATTTATTTTTGTAGTACAAAGGTGAAAGATTGATACGTGATAAAGGGAAACCCAGAGCCAACTACTTAGCTACGAGACGCAACAGTATTGCTTTGTTGAACCTTGAGTTTGACTTCCAGCCCGCACTTATGGTTTCTTCGGTGTTTAAGTAGGTAAGTCTCGCGGCGTCGAGGAAAACATCGTGAGGAAACCTGCGTTATGTCCGAAGAACAAATTTAATAGCTTATGTGAATAAGTCAACCCGTGATTAGCCATTTAGAATATTACTCAATTACTTTTCGGAGATGGGCTTACGGCCTGAATTAGGATACAAAGACTACTTTACTGTTTTGGAGAAACTCAAAGTTACACAACTGGCAATGGAGAGCTATGCTTGGAGTTTCTTGCGCGATAACATCCGGGACTAGGATACTCGCCACAGAACCGAACTGATAACCGACGTGGCAATTAGAACTGATAACCGACGGGGAAGAAAGTTTCTTGAGTGGTGACCACGAACCGGAAGACGCAGCATAGGTAGGCCTCCCACTAGGTGGACCGACGGCATGGTAAAAGTCGCGAGCAAGCGGGGGATGCTATCAGCAGGTTGTGGTATAGTGTGGTGGTCTAAGTATGATGAAAGTAAAAATAGTGTTCTAACGACGGCTTACAACTTCGATATCCATTTGTGGTTTCAATGGCAAAATGTAAGTGTATCAACGGCCAGGAATAAACGTAAAACAGTAGAGCTAACTTGCAATATTCTGCTTGTGATCGATTTTATATTAAACCAGATTACGTGCCTGTGCCACCGAGCGAGGCAAGGAAAGCTCTGTGATGGAGCGAGCTCCAATCTTGTTAATTTACAAGAAGCTTGAATAAAACGATTAAGTTTATGTACGTGGTAAAGTTATTTACGGATGTTCTGTCGTATATTTTCTCAACTCAATACAACATTTTTACCGTTTATTCAAACAAGAGGTAATTCACAAGTTTTTTCATAACGACTTTTTTCTTAATACTTTATCAAGTGTAAAGTAAGATAATTATAGACAATGTATGAGACAGGTGGTGGTAAAGCGAAACTATAGTCAAAGTCATCATCATCATCAGCCCGGAGACGTCCACTGCTGAACGAAGGCCTCCCCCTTAGACCGACACACTGTACGACAACCTGCCGCAGGTTCTTGACTGGCGACCGCGAACCGGAAGACGCAGCGTAGGAAGGCCTCCCACTAGGTGGACCGACGACATTGTAAAAGTCGCGGGCAACCGGTGGACGCAAATGACAGGTTGTCGTACAGTGTGTCGGTCTAAGGGGGAGGCCTTCGTTCAGCAGTGGACGTCTCCGGGCTGATGATGATGATGAATACGTATAGTTTTTTTTTGTAATGCCAGCAAAGAGTTTTTAAGCGGTTGAATAAAATGTCACCTGAGCGCGTATCGCTAGCTTGCGCGCCATTTTCCGCAAATGTTTGTGTCGTTTGTTTTTTCCTCGCAAGTGTGATAAAAACCATCGTATGGAAGGCGTGTGATATTGGTCATTATACTCTTGGATTCCTTACCATACCGGCTCTAGTGTAATGACCCAACATAGCACATTTGTATCATAATGTACTGTTACGTAATACTTAATATAGAAAAAGTATGAAAAAAGATTTTACAAAGAATTATAATCGAGACGCAAAGAAAGCTGTGTCACGTCTGAATTGGTGCTCCATCATCGCTAAGTACCTCATAAACGGTAATAGACACGTGCATGTATGAAATGTAGGTAAAATACGTGAGCGACTCATTTTTGGTTTCTTTCTAAGCTTTTATTTAAGAACATAATATCGAGGTTTAGGCAGAAACGTTAAACAAAACATCGCTCTGTGTTATGTCCATAACTTGCGACTTTTCAATATAATAACAAATATTTGTGTATGTGCTTGCGCATAAGTGTCAGCAAAAGACTTGGAGAAAGTTAATTATTTCTATCATTAATTATTAAATCATTTGTTCATTTGTAAATTTATTACTGTTCTCCGGTTTGAAGAACAATGTTATCAGAGAAATTACTGGGTATGAAGAGATTTAACATCTAATATCTCAGGGTGACGAGCGCAGTGCAGTGCGGCGCAGGATTGTGTTCGCAAGTTCACAATTCTGGCACTGCTACTGTTAGTGGCAGGCGTGGCGCTTACCACCAGGCGAACGGCTTGCTCGTCTCGGCACTTGATAGGAAGTATATATATTTAAAAAAACACGGCAAGTATTAAACACGGATTAATGTATCATTTTGTATAACCATCAAAACTCTATAGAACCTTTCTAGCTCTTCTAGGTAGCCACCTCTTTGTTATGGCAAAACTTGATCTGAGCATATGTTTTTTTTTTACTTTGGGAAATGCATTTACGGGTACCCTCCCGTCGGGCGACAGGAGGGTTATGTCGGACACACTGCCAGAGTGACACCCCTACCGACTATAAACCCAACGGTGTTCCACGCGACTGGTGCCTTAGACCAACCCTCGAAAGGCGACTAACAATCATCAGATCCTCACATTAAGGTGTATGGGTAGGAGAAAATGCATAAACAAGGTGTTTTTGGGAATGTTTTATGGCAAAAATAGAACATGTGAAGCTTTTAAATTAATATATAGTGTAACACATATCATGAAGTTTTATGTGGACCCCGACTACGAGATCCAAATGTTTAAAATGAGTTATAGTTAGCACTCTAAGCACTTGGAATTACTTCGAAGTACCAATATTTTAGATGCTGTTGTTTTCTGTTTTGCATATCGGTTTAGTACCAAACTCAGCACAGTTATTCTCATAGTTTGTACTTTTCATAATAAGGATCACTTGTTTCGATCAGTAATTTAAAAAAAGGATTGTGAACGTAAAACCGATTTGCGCCTACTAAAACGTAACATTTCACGAACGTGTTTTGCTCGTAAAATAAGAACAGGCCCTACCATTGGCGCTTTTGCGGTCTGGCAACGCCCCGTGAAAAAAGCGGGACAAGGACACCGATAACTCGCTCTGTCTCTCTTGCGACGTTGTCAGCTTTGTCGTTCAGCGAGGCGTTATATTAATTACGGAATCGGGAATCGGTAGCTAGCTGCATTCTTAACTAGTGGCCCGTCCCGGCTTCGCGCGGGTGCATTTTTTTATCGTACAAACCTTGTCATTCAATGTTATTAGGTAAAAAAAACATTTTGATTTATGTAAAAGTTTACAAAACTACTAACACTTAGATAATAAGTGTCATAGAAACAATCGTAGTACCTACATTATAATAAGCTTTCATAAAATGTATCACGTCACCAGTTAGTCAACCCACACGTACCAACACCACACCACATGACGATGGTCAATAGTAGTGAAGTAGTACCTATATTACAGAATTACGATATTGACCCTTATTCCGATTATTGAATACGATATTGTGAAAATTATTCCAAACAATATCGTGGTCGCTGGTCAAAAAAGTGGACCGTAACGAAATGGTCTATGTTATGTCGTCTTTCCTAAATAAGTAGGTAAGTACAAAACTGTCAGATTTGGAAACATGAACTAGTATCATTATTTAGCTTAGTTAATCAGTTCGCTGTTATGACCTTGAGGTAAGTCTTGCGACTCGCTGATACTTTCACAATAAAACCAACGACCGTGTGCTATTCGAGAAAAAAGTAAATTCAAAATCGCGACCAAATTCGAGCCCTGCTTTTGCCGCCATTTTTATTTCATGTGGGATCTGCAATATCTCGACCATCTTCAACTTTTCGAGAAAGATCATCGGACTAAAGTTGTTCATAATTAAATTCTCTACGTTTTATCTTTTGTTTTTTTTTCGTACGATGAATTTTTTATAAGTTATAAGTTATGTGTCGCAAAAGCCACCAGTGACCCAAGATAGAGCGGAGATTGAAACAAATTTGTGAGCCGCAGGCCACCTTTACCTAACATTTAAATTTTCGAGAAAGATCATGGGGACTAAAGTTGTTCATTATTCAATTCTCTACATTGTATGGTTTCTGGCTACTGATAAATTAGTTGAAAATAATGGTGTTTATTTATATTAACTCTTAAAAAAACATCAATTTGCTACTACTAAAATCTCATACAAACCTCTACAAATAACGATGACATCTCTGGCAGTAATATAGGTACTACTTCACCGAGACAGTTCGACTGGGGTGCGAGGATGACCGGAGGTGTGACCATCGATATTCATATTGGTCATCCCTATCGTACACTGACGGTATCGTTTGTGGCATTATGAAATCAAACGCAGCACACACACACAGCAGTGCAGTGCACCGCAGTGTGCTGTGTGTACTGTCGAACTGTCAAACTGCTTTGCGGCTAGATGGCGCGCGGGTGATGGCTTATGGAATCAAACTAATGCACTCATTACTGGATAGATGGCGTGCCGGCTGCTAAATGCGCAATTTCATTTTGCCTTACCTTTCACCTTAACATCTCCTATTGTACACAGTTTAAAAATAAATATTACATTTTCATTTCCTTACCGCTTTTAAATAATTGATTCCGTACAAATGCATGTTTCGGTCCTCTTTATTTTCAACGTGTAACAATCTCTGAAAATAAATGCATGGCTTAAGAAACAATATTAAACATAACACGTTTTTTTTTAAACAACCGACTTCAATTTCGTCTACCTGGATGACTTCTTCAATTTATTTGATAACCACCGGAGAACGGGCAGCAGCGTCCATAATCAGTTAACGATGGTGAGCATTCTGCGATCCCCAGCGGCCTGCCAAGCGTGGGGGTTATGGCAACCCCTCCCTAGGTTGCCTCCAGCGTTGGCTTATTGAGCAAGCGTTCTAACGCTATGATGTTTTTTATAATTATAAAAAAAAAATTATAATATGTAATTAATTTGTGCCACGTCATCAGCCATAAAACATCCACTGCTGGACGAAGACCTCCCCCTTAAAAGAAGGGTGTTGCCAAAATTCCCACGCTTGGCAGGCGGCTTGGGGATCGCAGAATTCTCACCACCATTAACAGAGAGGACGCTGCTACCCGTCCTCCGGTGGGTCTGGTTGCAGTTTTTAGCACATACTCAGGTCCTATATTACTATGTGTAATTTTGTAATATTATTATTAATTGTAATCTTATTTTTATTATGAAAATAATAATAATTTTTAATCCTATTCAGCTATAAGTTTGACATGTAAATTGGCTTTACAAATAAATGACTATGATTATTAAGGGGAAGGCCTTCGTGCAGCAGTGGACGTCTTCCAGCTGATGATAGAGGGTTACGCGTAAGTACCTACTCAGAATTATAAACCACTTTTGATAAAGGAGCTAATCCTCAGATCGCGAGAAGCAGCTGTCCCACACATTTTGAGGAGGGTGACATGACTTTTTCGATGGAACAGCTGACATTCCGCGGTGTCAGGGTTGACCCCACAGTAAAAGCTGTTGCACAGGAAATTTTAGGAAGTCTCACCTTTAAGATAGTCTTTACTGAATTGAAAATCGGATTTCCATGATTTTCTTGTTTTGGGTTATTATTACTTTCTGATTTTACTCCATAATTTTCTGGACTTCTTCCTTGGGTTTGTGGATGAGGCTTGATGTTTGATGGATGATATGGGTGGTTTCCTTTATCTTGATCCGAATTCGGCGAGTCATTGACGCTATAACCGTTCAAGAGGTCGGTTAAGGAGAATGAATCACAAGTTGGTATGCCTGCAATCTAAAATACATTGTGGATTGTAGATTTAGTAGAATAGATATAGAGTTATCTGTATAAATGTAGCCGAAGGAGTCATTGCTGAGGAAGTCCAATTTTTGTGTGAACAAGGTAGTGTTGAGACGAGCGAGTCGTTCGCCTGGTGGTAAGCATCGCGCTTGCCAACAATAGCAGTGCCAGAATGTTGACAAAACCCTGCGCCGCACTGCATTGCGCTCGTCATCAGCCATAAAACATCCACGGCTGGACGAAGGCCTAGTCTCCTAGGCCTCCCCCTTAATAGAGGGGTGTTTCCATGATCCCCACGCTCAGCAGGTGGCATGGGGAAAGCAGAGCTCACCACCGTTAACCATGAGGACGCTGCTGCCCGTCCTCCGGTGGGTCTGGTTGCAGTTTACGGACATACCCAGGTCCTCGTCACCCTGATATTATATTAGATGTCAAATAGAGATTTGAATACTGCACATGAAGAGTCATGTCCAGTATTTTCTCTGGTAACATTGCCTTTCAAACCACAACACAAGAATGCTTGCACACTACTGCTTGGCGATTGAATAACTGGCTTATTGAGCAAACAATATACGAATTTGATGAATTTATAACAACTTATTGAAGAAAATGTATGTATGTATCTACTTCCCCAGATGGACTCTGTGATAGACTACCACTACAATTGCCTAAATTACACGGGCTTCGTACTTCTCATTAGTACTAACCGGTTAATTAATATGACACTTGTCGCTTAGTAAATAATGAAATGTAATTAAAAAAACCCCACCAGGGCATTACCCCACTCTGGCGCTCATTATTTTGAGACATTGCAAAGGAGATCTACCACCAAGTAAAAAGTCCAATGCATTATCATCATCAGCAATCCTGAAGAATCTTATTTGCTTAATCATTCATCATCATTTTCAGCCTGTAATTACCCTCTGCTGAGCATATAATAGGCCTCTTTTCAACCAACTTCAAAAATTATTTTCAATTCGACAGTATTTTTTTGTTTGTTTGTTACGCGATTGCTCCACCAATTATGAATAGTTTTTTTTTTTTTGCATCATAACTATAATGTTCATACTTCAGAAGTGGTCCCATATACATTTTATCTAAATGGGTTCAGTAGTTTGGTTTTTAAATCAAAATAACTGGAAAAAGATGTCATCCAGGTATAGTAGCCGCCAATTAAGTTGTTAAGTTGTCGGCATGGCAGGCATGTGCCTGCGCAGGTACGTCGTGTACACCACTGAAGAGAGAAGAGATAGGGCCTTCGTTTTTCTGTTGTTTACACTTGCGTGCAGTATATTTGGCAAGTTTAATGACAAGTTATCATTTTTTTATTACTGCGCATCCCCACTTTTTTACAACTTGCGTGGCGATTACTGTAATCGAAATTAAAGTCGGTTGTTTTATCTTGTACACCACTCATTCCGGCCTTGTGGCATTCTTATCCAGGCTCGACCTTTACCTTCATCTGCTTAGAAAGAAAAATATTACAAACCGACAAAATCACGGCAACAGTTATACTCCATGTCAGTTTATTCATATTTTGTTAAGGCACTGTTAATTAAAATTAATTAAAAATATTAAAAAAACTTTTGCCCATTCATACTGGCTTATAATGACAGACATAAAAGCATAGATATAACTTTGATCGTAAGGATGTGGATCATACAATAACTTTCCAGTAAGGGCACTTTGTGTTATTACCTGTTTCTACTTTCTCGCTCAATAAGCTAATTTGATGAACGACACGAAACGACAAGACAGATGAAAGATGACCGTTGTGGATTTTCGTTAGATAGTGGACACGTAGCTAATTTGAGTATTTTTATATGATGTGTTTCCACACTTTGGTTCTTTCTATGTTTTAAAGCATAATCAATAAGAATCTCTGGGTTTCCGTCCCAACTGCTTTGCCAATTAAGCTACAGAAGTTTCTGCCTTACTCGTCATAATTCTGAAACCGTTTATGCTACCAAAAAAAAAGCTAAAAGTAGTGCTAAAGTGTTGATGGCGATGGCGCCATTTACAAATTACAAATTCCATTTACATGTTACAAAAAAATACAAATGGGAATACCAACCCGGCCCATTTTACTATTGGGCTGGTAGAAAATCGAAAAGCAACATTGTTTACACAAACAACTCGAACTAGCATCTTGATACCATTTTTATTGTGTGAAATGCTAACAGTTGGAATACACTATGTTTTCTTTATGGATGCAATGCATAGTGTTCTAAAGTCACCAATATATCGGTTTCTTCACACTTTGTACAAGTGAATCTAATATTTTAAATAATACTATGTTTTTCTTCATCATCATCGTAATCAGTCCACTGCTGGACATAGGCTTCTCGCAAATCACGACTCAGCTCATTCAGTCAGATCGTTGGCTTTCCGCTTCCAGCTACTAACTAACTAGTACTGCAGTGTTTCCCTTACTGAATTTATACAATCATTCTGAATTACATTGTATGCAAGGCGTGAAATTTGCTTTACTATGCATGCTGCGCTTGTTAATAACATTGTATAGTGGAACATATGCTGATAAAAATTGTCAACCTTACCGTATCCATAACATCTTAGTATAGACCTACCCTCGAAGGTCAATTGGTCACACCACGCTGTCCTGATATGGATTGACGAGTTCACATAAGCAATATCATTTACATAAGCCATTGAATTTTCTTTGACAGATATTATACGGGTTTCGACGTCTTCTTTTCCAAAAACCCGGGGGATGGATTTTTAAAGTAAGAACAACGCGGCAGGCTTGGGATCGAAAACACGACCTCACGATTCTAAGGCGCATCTGTTGTGGGCTACCACGTCTTATTAATGCATCAAATCTTTGCTACCACTTATTCTAAATTAAAATATCATTATTATAAAAATGTCGCAGCTTTAATATACCTACTACATCCCATGTCGATACATCCCGTGAGGTCGTGACTTATCTACATCTAGCCAATCCGAGCTTGAAGTTGAGAGTTCTCGAGCCTTTTCACGGTCGGCATTATGCATGCGGTGGCTTGTTAGCTATTTTTACTTGACTGTATTACTCGGGTATATCTAAGAACGTACTAATTATGCATCTAATCTATATCTTTTCTGAGGAAAAAAAAGCCTTATCCAAATTGTTACAGACTAGATTTTTTGTGTGTTTTTGTAATGATACGTAAATGATACGTTAAATAGCCCGTGAATTATAACCCTCGGCAGATGTGTCGCCGTTATGGTTTGCGAACATGGCGATACACTTGTGTGTTTTTAAAAATATTTGGCAAAACATTTTTAAAATGTTGCTTATGTTAACTCCCCTCATTTTTAAGTAGCGTTTTTAAATAAGGACCAGAAAGAAATAATAGGTACCTACTCTTAGATAAATCTATCTAAATTTTTTTTACATAAATGATTTTGAAAATATTTATAACTATTGTTTTAAAATAATTATACTTGTTTGAACTTAACAAAATAACATATTAAATTTATTTTATGAGTTTATGAAAAACCGGTAGATAAATAATAACACAGTAATTATTGGAAAATAATTATAAACTGTGTTAAAAATTCAATTGATACACTTTAATGTAAGGGTTAGTATATAAAATATCTTAAATTATTTAATACAGCACATTAAGATAACTTAAATAAATTACTACCTCATACTAAACTAATTATTTGATTGTTCTATTTTGGAATGGTTGACATAATTTATATTTCCATTTGATATTTTGACCTGTGATGCAAAATCTATGTTATTTTGAATTTACTATAAAGACTAATAATTTATAATTTTAGTCAAATACGTAAAATACGTATTATTTATGACTCAACACTTGACATAACATTTTTGAAGGCAATACAATAATTTGAAAGTAATACAGATAATATTACCTATGATGGTTAATCAACATTTCTCTGTTAATCAAGAATAAGGTGTCACAGGTCCTCGACACATCTCTGAAAAGTCTTTGTGACAGTCTTAATACTTTGGAATGTTCTTTTATCTTTGGCAGCGTTAATCCCTAATCTACTCCTAACTCAGTTAGCAGGCGGAAAAACCTTGGAAGCGAAACTACCCATGACATTTCCAGGAGGATAATAATTAGCCACTACGTAAAATTGTCCTTCCTTGGTCTTGGAATATCCCACTCCTACTTCCTTGGTGTCTTCCCAAATGACTTGAGTGAAATGTCCAGAGTCCAAATTTGCCGGTTCTTTTCCGAATCGATGGCTTTTAATTTCACTGTACCATTTATCAACCGGATCTCTTCCAGAAACTGTGAAGTTGGGATCTGAAGACCAGGCGTAGAATATGTTCTCTCCATATTCATTCTGATCTCTGTGCTCGGTTATGCCTTTCTTGGCAAGAGTTTTGGCCCACTCTTCGGCATATTTGCACAGTTTTTTACTTAATTCAAGGGGTGGTACACCATGTTTCTTTCTATAATCATTGTGAGCTCGGAGGAATTCATCTTCGAATTTCTCGCCGGATATTGAAGCTGATCTGAATTTGTTCACTAAGTCGGACGCGATGTCTCCAAAGTTTTTGCTGCTTCTCTGACTGGGAGACTTAGGAGGTGGCGATTTTGGTGATGGAGGTCCTAAATTGTTGTTTGATGTTCTTGAACTGCTGTAGCTGGAACGGCTCGTAGAAAACTGCATAGCTCCTGGAGGGGTAACATTTTTGGAAAAGTGACCACTGTAGTTGCCTGGAGGGTAATAGTTAGCGACAACATAGAGTTTTCCTGATTTACTCTTAGCACTACCAACTCCAATTTCTCTGGTTGATTTCCAAACGATTTGTGTAAAATGCCCACACGTCAAGACTTCTGGTTCTTTACCGAAGGAATAGTCGTTGATTTCACTGTACCATTTGTCTATGCAGTCTCTGGCTCTGATTTTGGTGTTTGGGTCTGCTGACCATCCACAGTAAACACTTTCTCCGTAGGTCTGGTTCAGGCTGTAAGCCATGGAGTCTTTCTTGGCCAGCTCGTCCGCCCATTTCTGTGCAATTTTTGTGATGTCTTTGTTAAGCACTAGCGGTGCAACGCCGTGCTCTCTTCTGTATTCATTGTGGAGTTCCAGTGCTTCGTTCTCGAAGTCTGATGATTTTGAACTGAAGAGCTTACTCTGGAAATAATAAAGAGTTTTATGTTATTATATGATACAAAATCCCAATTATATATTATATTTTTTTTACTTATATAATAGAAAGGACGATTATTATTTTTTATAAATATTTAATGAAGTATAATAATATAATACTCGTATGTAAGCTATTAAACTAATATTGGCAAAAGAAAGTCAACATAGATTTCCAGTCTTATTCTTATTTACTTTTCTAATCGTTGAAGAGAATTCTAGAAATTCAGTCACAAACAGAATACGAGAGCTAAATCCAACATAGAAGTAATAGATTATATTGTTTTCACAGCTTGGTTTAACCATTTCTACATCTGAGAATTAGCGGTTTTCTGTGATTTTTACCAATGTTTTATTAGGTTGGGATTTAACATTCGTTACAGTATTTATTTCACTGTTTGTCATTCCTTATCACTACGAGTATATCCGCAGTGAAGTGATTCAATTCTGTTATGCATGGCCACGGTCATTTAGAACTTTGCCTTTGTTTACTTCACACTTGAATTGTTGTAGGTATTATCTGATGAGTAACAGGAAACCGACATTATCAAGGTACTCTCTTTATATTTCCCAACTTTCTTAGAATCATAAAAATAAACGACTTTATAAAATCTATTCAGTATTTGTGCTTTTCATTTATTATCTACATGATTCTATAGATGTACGATATTAGCAATCACATTGAAGTTGAACTCTAATATAATAATATTACTAGCAATTTCCCGCGTTTTCATCCGCAATTCTTGGGACAGTAAAATATAGTCTTAGTAAGATAGTCTTTTTGTTATTCCAAAGTATAAGGTACCAAATTTCATCCAAATTCACACCCCAATTCATTTAGCATTTTTTAAGTGATTGAGTAAAGCACACTTAGGTATTCATCTAACCTAAGCGTTCTAAAATCCAAACATAAAAACTTTGGCATCGTTAATATTAGGAGGAATTGTAGGAAAGTAGAATATTTTCAATTTAACATTTGATAATGACGATGTGGTCGATTCTGACGGTTTTAGTTGATAGTTCTAAACTAATTAAAATATTGCTGTCACTTTTTTACTAGGCATGTTAGCTAAGGGCAGCAATACTTTAGTTAGTTTAGTTCTGTCAACTTAAACCTTCAGAATTGACCACAATAACAAATTAAAAAATGACTCGATTGAAGTTCGCTGCATGATATATATAATTATGGGAGTGCTAAATTTGTTGCTGCTTCAGGGTTGTATGGGAACAATTACCTTCTTCAGCTTATTACTACAATTTCATGTAGCCCAGTAACTGATAGGTAAATTTAAATATAGATTATTAAAAATAGGTAACAAGGAGTGTTATGATAAGAATTCCGGAAAACATATTGTGACCGTGATTATACCGTGAATTCAAATACCCAGGCGCTAGATAAGGTTTGAAAATAGTGCTGGCTATCGATAATCTGTTAATCCTTTAACCCTATCTAGTTTTAAGTGCCGTTGTAAAGATCTAGCGTTGTTTTTTATGTTTGTTTTAAGCAATTCGAAGGTTACTAGTAGAACTAACCAGCAATAGAGAATATGTATGTTTTTTTTATTAACTCTCAAAAGAGCAGGCTCGCAACAAAACAACACATCGAAATAACATTTAAATATGTGCACAAATAACGAAGATATAAACATTTTAGTTTCATGTTAGACAGGGAGGGCACTATACTAGCAAATGACGTCAAAGGCCACGATTCCAAACAAATTCTATACTTAGCACGTGCTAGAAAGGGACAGATGAGTCCCTCCCAAATACTTTGTACGCTTATATTTCAGGACTTTACCAGCCGATTTCAATTATTTTTTCGATGTAAGCATCAAATTCAGTTAAACTCAACCTATTATTTTTAATAATCAAAACACATGCATATTTCCCATAAATAAACCATCAATCCTAAAATTGCAAATAGAGTCAAAGGGTTTTAATAAAGCAGTCAAACGAGAGAAGAACTTGTGTCCCGGAGGTTTTGTACAAGAAGAAATTTTACGATTATGATAACATTATATACGTTTTTTATGATGTAATTGAATACATTTTCAACTAACCGATTGTAATTTTTTTGGTTCAACGGTGACTTGATCGACATTGTTCTTAGTTATAGCTCAAGAAAGTAGCGGATTATTTTATTTATATATTTTTTTTAATGTATTACGTGTAATCTATCTATCTTCTATCTAATATAAAAAAGGCTATGTCCTGACTGACTGAATGATTGGTGACTGACTGACTGACTGGCAAACAACGCACATCCCAAACCGCTGGTCTGACTTAAAATTTGGAGGGTGTATTCGTCTCGATGCGTAAGGGTGTACTAAGATATATATTTTTTGAAATTCGACCCCCAAGGGGGGTAAAAAGGGGAGGAAGTTTGTATAAAAGTCCTTTGGTTTTAGTCACGATCATTTGGATTTGGATAGTTCAATTAAAAAAAAAATGCTATTTTCCAAAAATATATACAGGGATAATTTAAGGGGGGGGAATGTTGTATGGAAAGTTTTTTGTTTTTGAAGTTATAGTGATGAAAATTGATATTTGGGTAGTTCATTCAAAGGGGGTCGGAAGAGTCGGTAGAGAGGGGGGCGTTGCCGGGATGATTTAAAGTGGTGAATTTTGGGACCGGGCCAAATTTCTTCCGTACGCGGACGAAATCGCGGGTGACCTCTAGTTACATATAAACCAGGTATGTAGTGAAATAATATCAAACAAGGTAATCCTGCAGCTTACTTAATTTCTATTTCTATACTTATTGAGTAATTTGTAAGCATGTGTAAAATGCATTATTTTATATCGTTATTATTATCCTTATATAATATAATAAGTTATTTAAGTCATTGCATTGTTATGTAAAGGCAACATCTAAATCTGTCATTATGATTGAATTGTTTATATATGTATATCTACGTCAGCCACCAAAAACTATATAGGTAAGTACCAGGTTTTTTAGTGATGATATCTCAGTGGTTGGAGCGTTTGGATCGCAAGCCGCAAGGTGTGAGTTCAAACCCCAATAATGAGTTTGAGGAAAAGGAAACATCGGGAGGAAACCATAATTATGAAGGTAACGGTGTGTTCGAACAGTCTCATATGAGATTTAATTATATTTATATCCCAGGCTAGGTTACCATCTTCGACCGGGCTGTCATATAATATTAGGTTAATGTGGCCAAACAAACCCAGTGTTATGAAAATCCGTACATATGCTCCAAAGAGCTCATTGGTACGGGTCCGACATTGGATGTTATGACCTTACGTTTTTAAGTCTAGCGATTTTCTAATTAGACTACTATGACAGGCTATTTAAAGGTTTAGAATTTTAGACAGAAGTATTATAGAGTATTTTAATTTGCGTTTTAACAAATAACATATGTAATATACTATGCAGTATATAGATATAGTATAGCTATAGTGTAAAAGGATACATTAGAGTCTAGTGCATCATGCACCAAAGCTGCAAGTATTTTAGATCCATTTGATGTAATTTTACGACAGTCGCATATCTAGAATCAGCTAGAAATAGCAATAGTCTGTACTTGAAAAATTAAGGTCAGCAATTGACATGAGATAGACCTAGTTACGAGTGTTGTAGACTATGGTATAATCTCAATTTTCTATTTTAATCTCACATAGGTATCTATTTTAAGAAGGTTTATATGGGTGTAAAACAAATAGTTATTGAAATAGAAAACTATCCAGGTAATCTGAGGATATTTGTAGTGGTATAGGCTACTGCAGAGTCCGCCAGGGGAAGTACCACACCTTTGCCAGTTATTCAACCGCCAAGCAGTAGTGTGCAAGCATAACTGTATTTCGGTTTGAAGGGCAATGTTACCAGAGTAATTACTGGATATGAAGAGATTTAACATCTAATATCTCAGGGTGACAAGCGCTGTGCAGTGCGGTGCAGGATTGTGTTTGCAAATTTTGGATGGATGAAAAAAAATCTAGATAATCTATCTCATTGGATGCAAATGGTATTTTGGATGGATAAGAATATCCAATAATATTGGTGAATACTAATGGCATAGTTTGAGTGGATAATTATAATAATAAACGAATACCAGCGTAATTCGTTTTTGGTATTAGAAAATAATAGATCGATTAAAGAACTGTTGTCAAAGAGAGAAACAACAGACACAAGACTTATCAAAAATAGGTAACCCTATCTGCCTAGTATGAACGAGATGTAAGCTAACTAACAAACAGGCTACTTTTCTCGCGAAAAAATAAAATATGCAGTTCCCAAATAATAACCGCGGGCGCTTCTCGTTATACTACTTATATTAGTTTGTAAACAAAATATATTATTATAATAATTATGAAAGCTTGCATGTTCAGTTTCACTTCGTATTATCAGAAAGCAAATTGTAATTGTATTACAACATCTAGCACTTTTTTTTAACTATCTATTGATAATAATATAAGTGATCGATAAATATATAACAAGACAAATTTAATGCATTTTGATTATCAAAAAGATAAATTTCACATCAAACACAGTGTAAAAATCCCCTAGCAGAGGATTGTCTAGAGGAATTTAAAGGTTGCTTAAGAGGGAATCAGGTGATCGATTTTCCATACATACGTATTCCCCTATGTTCTTCATGGGTAAAACAAAGACCTAAAAAGTATTTAAAAAATGGCATAATTTTTTTTGGCAATTTTTTATATAAAATCTAGGTCTACTGTTGACATGGTCAGTCTCTGTCATTTTCTTTTTTTCAGCAATTAATTGATAAAAGAAATATAACCCTTTAAATATTTTCATAGTAATCTTTGGAGGGTTTTACTTCAGTGCTAAGCAGGACGCAGCTGCACGCGCGTCGGGCTCTGTTTTCACTCTTTGAAAAAGGTCACCGGATGTGATCGAAACTTTAGTCGGAGTATCCGATTTAATTAAACGTGAGTATTCCCGTATAAATAAAACAAAAATGGTTTTACTTCCTTTAGCAATTAGGTTGCTAAAAAAAAGACAATGACAGACACATAAACAAACAGTATCTAGACATAGAATTTATAAAAAAAATATGATAACTCTAGAGCCATTATCCAGAACGAAAATAGGGAAATACTTGTATGGAGAACTGCTCACCAGATTCCCTCTTAAAGCTTGTCTTTTTGTTTAGTATTTATTTATTTGTATTTTATTTACATCATAAATTAATAAACACATCAATATAATGTAAAAAAACAAACTACAATGACTACTTAAAACGAATTATGCTACTATACACAAAAAACAAAAGGATTGTATGGTATATAATTTACATTTTATTATATTATACACACTAAAAACAAAAAATAATATATCTAGTTTCTCTAAACAAGAAACTATAGAAACGATCTACAAAATATTGGGGCTTAATAGTCGCTTTAAGTATTCATTGTTTATTTTTAAATTCTTTCAAGAAACAAAAAAATAAATGTGTGATAAGAATAAGAATATATTATATATCACGGTACGCTCATGCTCATGATGCGTATTAATTATCTATGTGTATCTATTAATTCGTGATTTTTTTATTTGCATATCTTGTAGACACTGTAAACAAAACTAAAAAAACACACCTAAAGTAAATCCAGGGTTAACAATCTAGAATAATCACGATTCACATAACCCTTTCTCACAGAACGAAAATAATTACCATTTTTATTTGAAGGCCCTTTCCCACGACAATTGCACTTGCTACAATAACAGCTGAACGTCAAATGGAACGTCAAAATTGATAAAGTAGGGCACGACGTCCCGTGCTCACTACACGAAGGATCCTGGTCAAGTCTGATGGCCTAATTTAAACGTTCATATGTAGCAGTGCAGAGCTGGTGTTATCATGATAACGCGTATCCCTACCACTGTGACGAATGTCGATAAAGGTTATAATCGAATTGTTATCACAGAGGATACTCTTAATCATAATGTATGAATAGCTGTTTCGTTTGAACAATAATCTGTTATATCCGGTGGTTTGTTTGATTTTTGCATAATTATTAACTTAAAATTACTTGTAATTACTCAGCATTATGAGATTTGACATCTAATAACTCAAGGTGACGCACAGTGCAGTGCGGTGCAGGATTTATGCAAGTTCAAAATTCTAGAACTTCTACACTGTTACGCGCAGGCGTGATGCTTACCACCAGGCTAACGTCTCGCTTGTCTCATCACTTTAAAGGATAAACATGCACTGAGTTAGCTCTGTTTATTCTAAGCACTAATTGCGATACTGTCAATACCGTTACTAATTTATATGCCGTCAAAATAACAAACCTATAACCTACCTAACCTACCTATTTTGGGATAAACATGTAGCTTCATGTTAATTTAGGATTTTAAACTGCCTACTAACCTAAGCCTAAAAGCCTTACCGAGTTTTATTTAAATCACCTATTTCATCCGTAACGTATGGAAAGAAGCAAACTCATGACTCACTCTCAAAAAATCCTACGCTAATTAATCTTTCATACCAAATTGAATACAATAGTATATTACTCACCTAGGGAGCAAAAGTAAAGAATGTCTCAGATCTCATGTATATTGTCTCCCGAGGCGAAGCCGACAGTGACAATATCTCTGAAGCTTCTTTATTTGCTCCCGTGGTGTGTATACTATTTTACGTGCCGCTGCGGGGTGGATGTGGTTCCTTTCGCTCCGCGTAGCGGGGCTAAAGTAGAAACTTTAGCCCCGCAGGCACGTAAAAAAACCATTAAAAGGCACGCACAGCAAAAAACATCACCATCAAGGTCAAAACCTTTCACAGCACAAACGAATTGACATCACATCTAACTACTCAGTTTCAATCACATCGATAGTTCATTAAATCACTGTTACTTAATTATACTGACGCAATATAAATCACTGCTCATTTCGCGTTACTCCGCACCTCTATACAACAAAGAGCGAAGTAAAATGAAACAGTTAAGGTGCCTATTGTGCAGGGTAATAATAAAACTTGAGAGTGGTAATGCCGAATCACGCAGTTCCGGTAAACAGAGGCTGCGAACAAAGAGGGGAAAATGGCAAATTACTTGATACGTGCAAAAAGTAGATAGCACACGTTTTTATGACGAATGAGTCAGTTGGTTTTTAACTAACGTGAATGACTCAGCTCTACTTGTTAAGTACAGTTGTAATTATTCAGCCAGCCTTATAGCTCAGTTGGTAGCATGTCTGCCTTAAGAGCTGTAGGGTGTGGGTTCGATCCCCACCCAGAGCAAACATTTATGTGGCGAACATAGATGTTTGTTCTGTGTCTGGGTGTAGTATGTATTATAAGTATGTATTTACAAAACAAAAAGTATAATAAGTATTCTATCAGCTATCTGGTTTCCATATTACAAGCTTTGCTTTGTTTGGGGCTATATAGATGGCGCTGTGTGAAATTAATATCCAATGTCAATGTTTGTACCAGGAAACTAATTTTATAAGCTTTTATGTTCTAATGCCGAGGCCACACATTGGCTATTTTGCCGCAAGGGATACACGCATACAGGCTACATAGATGCGTATGCGTCCCTTTTTATTCGGCCAATATAGCCAATGTGTGGCCTCGGCATTAGGAATCTTCTGGAATACCGCGGTACCTGTTGTAGTGAGAATGTTGCGGAAATGTTTAAATTTATGTTGCCCTGTACTTAGTTGTATTTTAATCTAAATCGTTAATACAGGATATATATATTTTATTTTTATTTATATAGAAATTAAAGTGTGAAGTGTCCGCAGTAATATAGCAGCGCACCACTCACTAAACTAAACTTATTTTGACAGGTCTAAAACTGTTTGTATCTCTTTTTTACACGTTGAAATTAAACAAGACGCAATATATTTTGGTCTTGTCGTATTGGTTTAATATATAGACGGTACAACAGAATTGATACGAGTACCAGTGTATTTCAAGCGCTACAACACATTCAATAATGTATAAAATTATACATACGCGTATACAAACTAGACATACGCTCATGAATTCATGATATTATAATCCCCAACCACTAGTTCAAGTTGTACAGCGGGTATTGAATATTTTGTATGAAGTGTTTCTAGACTTTGGATATTTCTTAGTTTTTAAAGCTATTTAAGTAATAACAATTATGACTTCTGGGTTTTCGTCACAACTGCTTTGCCAATTAAGCTACAGAAGTCTCTGCCTTAGTTGTTATAATTCTGATAGTGTTTCAAGCTATCAATTAAAGCTTTGGTGGCGCCATTTGTAAATTTTTGTAACACATATAATTTACCCAAACCGTAACCGTTACAGGTTCCAAGGTCCGACGAGAGAAGTCACACAGGCTTATATTATTGAACAAAACATTTTAAAAAATACATTTTTTAATTATTTATTTGAATATTTTTTTTGCTATATTATTGAATATAACATTTAAAAAAATACATTATTTAATTATTTTAATTATTTATTTGTTTTTTTTTTAATGGGTTATAGGTATAATTATAAAAAGTTTTAACAAATAATAATCATAAAAACTTGGTAATAATAACAGTCATACCACTACTAGTCATAATGTGTGTATGTCTAGGTTTAACTTATTTAATATGTTGTGTTTAATAGGCTAGATGACTGATGTTTATATCGTTGAAACCAATAGCTTTGATGAAGAATTTAAGTTAATATAGTATGGTAATTGAAAACATTATTTAAATCGGTTAATAATGTACTGATATATGAGCGTTTAAAGTTTTTGTTAGAGACAACTCTGTCCCTTTCCCACAAAACAAAAAATTACGTCACGCCTTACTTGTCAGAATATAATTTATATGGCGTCCTGACAAGTGACGTCACGATTTGCTGTTTCGCCTCTCTGTCTAGCATTATATTAAAATGCTTATAAGTTGCTTATTTTTGATCAGATTTTCATTTTCTTTTCATTAATCAGCTATATTTGTGGGCCACATTTTAATAGGACAATAAAAAAATACTAGTCATCTAGCCTATTGTCTGAATTTATTTTGTTTTTGCGTGTGTTATGTTTTTGTCACAAATAAAGTATTTTCTATTTCTATTTATATTTACTACTCGTTACCCATCCAAATACTGACTAGATAGTCAGATGCTTAACTTTTGTAATCCATTTGGAATACCCAATCGAGATCCAGCTTAAGCGCTAATTACATAGTCAATTCTAACTTTAGTATAACAATTATCTTCGTGTCCATCAACGCTCGTATATTTTGCCCATCTTATCATATGGCTACGCTATAATTTTTTGCGCAATAAAAATTGGCGCCATCTAGCCCCAAACTAAGCAAAGCTAGTACTTGTACTATGGAAACCAGACTGATGAATGTATACTTTTTTTTTTCTCGTAAATACATATAACATTAATACACCAACCCTGAACACTCGACCTAAATAAAGCTAGTGTGTAACATTGTACAGTTAAAGTATTGTTGACTTAAATTGAAGTTGTAATCGCAGCATGTTTATTTTAAGTCTACTGTCTCAAACATGGGATTCAATTTGTTATTCTAATTAATCATTTTAATGATCTTTGACTGCGCGGCGGCGGTATCAAATTTCTTACTGCGCTTGATGAATTTGAATTTCAATCTTTGTAAGATATAGTGACTTTAGTGGGAATACACTTTTTTATCTTTGTCTTAAAATGAAAAAATACATTGTGTTTATTTTCAAACTGTAAACATACAATGTGTTTCTTATAGGCGGTTGTTTAAAACACTGGCTTTACCTTATATAACATTTATTATAGAAATCTTAAAATTATGGGGCATACCTATTAGGTCGCAGATGAAAAGAGATGAAGCAAATACTTAACTACTTTTACACTAAAATTAAAATACATTTCCACTAAAAGTACTTAGTCGTACAAGTCATAGCTACAAAAGACAAAAAAGGTACCATTTGAAAAAAAACAATTAAATTCAAAATACGCAATTTTGTTTACTCGGATGACATTTTATTCCAGTTATTTTGATTTTAAAACCAAAACACTGAACCGATTTTGATGAAATTTCTATGGGACCAATCTGAGAGTATATCCTTTCAAATAAATAATTGTTCATAAATGACGAAGTTTTGGGGTACCTAACAAACATAAAATATCTTATAACCGAATTGAGAAGGTCCGCCTTTTTGAAGTCGTTTTTTTCAGAATAAATGAAATGCTTGTGTGGGACGCGACTTGTGTTCCACGACTTAGATGCAGAGTGGGAATGATGCGGCGGCGATTTGGATTTGGCTGAACAACACAAGCGGCGAAAAAAAAAGACAGCCTCGGCAGTTGTTACATGTTTGTGCAGCTTGGTGTTGAGACATTGAGTCCTTGCGGATCGAGCTCACCTTATTTAAAAAAAAATACACAAGGGTCTGGTCAATGTGATGCTTGATCTAAATCGTTGTCAGTCATAAAACGTCCACTGCTGGAAGAAGGCTCTCTTAATAGAGGGGTGTTGCAATAATCCCCACGCTTGGCAGGAGGCTTGGGGATCGCAGAATGCTCACCACCGTTAGCCAAGAAGACGCTGCTGCCCGTCCTCCGGTGGGTCTGGTTGCAGTTTTAGGACATACCCAAATCCAGGATTGATATAAATGCCGGAGCTTATTTGGCCCAATGCAAAGCATTGCTATTCAACGTGGCAATGCCACCAGCGCTGACCAGTAAGATTGTTTCAATACTTTTATTCATGTGGATGTAAAACTTTTATCTGTTTTATCTGTCCGAGTAACAGCATCCTGAAAGCATTCTCAAATCGGTTTGACTGTCAGTACATGAACCATTCTCACATGATTCATGTACTGGCTAATGACTTTATTTTCTGAATTAGTAATTTTAATACTGAATAAGTTTTTGAATTTTGTTTGTTGAATTGAATTAGGTATAATTTTATTTGGCATAATTATTTAAAAGGAGTAGGTATAATAATGATAATAATAGTTGTAACATAATATTGGAATTTATATATGCTTTAATTGTAATATGAATTTAAAATGTAATATGACTTGAAAAATTAGTCGAAATAAAACGATTTGAATTTGAATTTGTATTGTAGTTTAATAAATGTTTATTTAACTATATTATTATTTTCTGCTGTCTTTCGGTATGTTTGTGTAATTTTTTTGAATAATATATTATTAAACTATTAATTAGCTTGTATGTATTTTTTGTACATACTCATATTTTTTTGTACTCACAAAAAAATTGTGTTCACGAAAATTCACTTCTATCGCATTAGGACAAATCCCTAAATTGCAGATATAAGAAGATTACGGCTTAGGTGTATTACCTACGAGTTTCTAGTATCATTTCTTAGTATTTCTTTAGCAATTTAGAATTTTCATCGAGTTCGTAGTAAATATTTTTTATCTGGAACGGGCGATAAGAGGCTTAGATATGGCGCTTACGCAGCACGTACAAGAGCTATAAATACGGCATGGAACATTAATCGAGTGAAAGTAGGCAATGTAGTGTAAACTCTACGGTTTATTGAAACTTGGTTGAGTGAGGTTAGGTATGGCTTGGAAAAAAAGATTAGAAATTAATAGGAGCACTAGTTACTATTGCAAATAGTTATTAGATACTGGAAATATTGAGAACGTTCGAGGAAGATATTTTTGGCTTACGTTTGATCATCATCAGCGTAGATGCGGTTTATAACTTTGGACTTTGGGGCTGGAGAGTCACATGGGCGTCGCCAGGGAGGTGCAAGGAGGGGCATCTGACGCCCCCCCCCCCCCATATTAAAAGAAATGCAAAGCAACTGAAGTCACTTTGCTTGCCTGACCGATAAGTCCCGCACTTCGAAACTTGAGTGAATCCACTAATTCCATTCCAAGTTTAGTATTTTGCTCTGCTGTTAATTTATATTTTTATTAGTTTTAATAGTTTTTTAACATTTATTAATAAGAAGCCTTCTCCTAAATGTACCTTCTCTTTGAATAATTCAAGCTCATAACCTACATTCAATATCAAATTCTTATTAGTGTACACAGTAATATAATTTAGAATCTAATATTAATTAGGTGTAATTGAGTGTCATGTCTTGTTAATCAAACTGATTCAACATAATCACAACCACTTAACAGCTATCAATTGATTTCATCTTGCTGTGTCGTGGACATTGACATGAGTAAAATGTTATTACAGTATTTGGTTTAGTTTAGTTAAATATCTACTGGCCGTAAGAATAAACGTGGAGTTTTGATATAGTTTGCTTAAGCCTTTGTAATATCCTACAAATTTGAAAAACAAGGACTAGATAAAGAACGGATTAATTATTCCAATGATAATCCTCCTATTATTAACACAGAGTACCCATAGTACCTTCGTATATTTATTTTGTTTTATTATCCATCTATCATCATTAACATCATCATCGTCTTTTTCCTCCGTAATTGGATATATACCCACTGCTCAGCATAAGACCACGTAAGTCTTGTTAGCCTATCCTACTTATCCACGTTTACATTATATGAGAAAGGAAAAGAGTAAAGAAGATTCTGTTATTAATAGGGGGGTAAAACCTAAAGAAATACGTGGAATAAGCGATAGTTTTTTTTTTAATGTTAAAACTGGGACAACGACCGCATATTGAGTCCTTATCGAGTTTATAGAAAACTATTTTCTACTACACAGTTTCAAATAATTAGTTCTTGCAATTTTCTGCGCTAGAGTGCGCCTTAGGTATCGTGGAACGCGGTGCGTAACGCAACGTCCTATCTCTCTACAGATAAACAATTTACATAAACACTCGTACTTACGATCAATGAGCACCCAGGAAGGACACATGGCGTTTTCATTATTCAAAAGAATATACAAGTCACAAAACACAGCGAAATAACTTCAAAACAGAAAAATAGCTTCAAAACACAGAAAAATGGCTCCTGCTCAGTATTACGCTGGACTACATCCGAGATATCGTGATAGTCGTATGTTTGGAGATAAAGCATGTAAGATGATTGGCACAATTGACAAGCGGGGCGGATTAAGATAAGCGCTTTCAGCTTTGTTTGTTTGTCATGGTTTAAAACTAGTGATCGTGAAGCCTTGAAATCATGGTATCATAACTAAAGGTGAAGAAAATTAATTAAGACCGTGTCCAATAGCAAAAAAAACATTTTTTATTTTGAGCTCTGATAAAATTATCGACTTACATGACTGTAATTCATGACTTTGTGTGCAGTATTTTTTTTATAAACTAGTTCATCAGGCTGTAAAGTGACCTCGTGCCTCCCTGTATCGAACTTATTGAATGAACCTGAGTTACCTGAATTAACCTGAGTTGCTTATTATCCCACAAAATTTCGTACTAGTGCTACCCAACTCAACACAGTCATTAAAACACACAACGCCAATAAATTTGTATACTCGCTATTGTAATTTTGTTGTTAGTGTTAGTTTTTTTGGTTATTGTAATTTGCTTTGCCTAGAAAATGGTCTACGGCAACAGATATACAACGCTTAAAAAAAAGGTGTAGTACGAGTAATACTGAAGGGTATGTAAGTACTCATCATTATTACTCACATATATACCCTTCAGTATTACTACACCTTTCACTACACCTTTTTGTAACACGTTGTATAGTTTTAAAGGATGCAATTACGATTTGCGATTGACTTAAATTTCTAATACCCGCAAGTTGTGAGTTTTAGCTATTTATAATACGCTCTCGCTACATCTCATATTTTAGACCTCTCTCTTATCGCCTAAATACCTACAAACAGGTGTGAGACTGCTACAAAATAGGTTAGGATATACGTTATGAAGATAACGAAAAAGAATTTACGATTATAACGTAAAATAAACCTGAAGCAATGTTTACCAAACTTAGACTCTGAGATTATATAGAGTTGTGAGATGGGAGCCGCTGTCGCATTATCTGACCTTATCCTAGGCCATTAAAATGGTTAGTTCCTTATTTAGCCATCTTCACGCGTAAATTGGTTGGTTTAATACCGACCTTGGGGCTATCACTCGACTCTTTGTTCATTAAAGGATCTTACAAAGAAGACACTGTCAGGCTTTTTATAGTGGAAAAACACGACCAGATTTGCTAACTTGTTCTATGTTCGACGGTGTATGTTTTTTTTAAATGTCTTTCACCGATTTCTCCGTCAATTGTGGACCAATTTTAAAAAATATTTTGTTTTTGTAAGGGTATACTCCCGAGGTGGTCCAATATTAATTTCAAGTCGATTGTTGTTTTTTTTAAGTTACTTTTTCGTTGGAAGAATTATGTCTGAGTTAGGGAGGTTGGGAGAGTTGGGTTAGAGTTGGGTCACTCTCCCCCCGGGGGTACCCGCCTTGTCGGGGCGGGGGGGCTTAGTAGCCGTGGGAAGTGTCCCCACGGTGAAGCTAAGAGGTACCCGAGGTGGGGCCGCGGAAGCGGCCACAGTGGGGGGCTAGGCCACTGCACGGGCCTGAGGGATGGAGACAGGCCAGAGGGGCCAAAGCTCTCCATTCCCAAAGGCCACGGCAGGGGCTGGGCTCGTGGGTCCGGACCTGGTCCGAACATGAGGGCTCTCCACGTGTCCCTCTGATTAGCAGAGGGCACAGTGGAGAGTGAGGAGGGACGACCGGGTGGTGGCCTCATCAAGGGCTTTCCTTGAGGGGGCACCCACCGGGTGTGTTGTGGTGGGGCTGCGGGATGGGGACAGGCCAGAGGGGCCAGAGCTCCCCATCCCCAACAGCCGAAGTGGTAGGCGGCGGGACCACTCACCTGACCCGCCGCATGGAGGCCAGGGCGTTGGACGTGGGGCCGTCCGGCGCCCATCTCGCTGGCATGGTCTCTGAGGTGGATGCACGATGTGTCTGGGTGTTCCTACACATCGTCATCGGTGCGGGAGGAGCTTCGGCTCCCCGTGGTGGGCCCGAAAGGGCAGCGCTGTCGAGGTCGCGGACGAATGCGAGAGCGTACCCGTGGCCTCGGCGCAAGGCGCAGTGATGGAACACCGTTGGGTTTTTAGTCGGTAGTGGTGCCACTCTGGTGCTGAGCCCGACATAACCCTCCTGCCGCCCCGGCGGGAGGGTATGCGTAAATGCATTTCCCAACGATAAAAAAAAAACAAAAAAAAAAAAAAAAAAAAAAAAAGAGTTGGGTCACTCTGTTATTTATAATAGAATTTATTATAAAGGAATTAATTATACCATGCTTATCATGCCCCAGATTTATATTAGTGTAAATTATTATTGTAATGGAAATGTTTTGTTTAGGAGCGCATTTTTTCATTAAAATACTTTTCTTACAATAGATAAGTGTATTTTTATAAAAGTTATTTATATCCCCTTAGATTGAAGTGATTGTAATAAAAGCACTAGGCGCACTCTGCAATAGAGTCCTACCACTAGGACTCTATTGCAGAGTGCGCCTAGGTATGTTATTAAACCGCCAAGCAGAAGTGTGCAAGCATGACTGTGTTCCGGTTTGAAAGGAAATGTTACCAGAGAAATTACTGGGTATGAAGAGATTTAACATCTAATATCTCAGGGTGACGAGCGCAGTGAAGTGTAGCGCAGGATTGTGTTCGCAAGTTCACAATTCTGGCACTGCTACTGTTAGTGGCAAGCGTACGCTTACTACCAGGCGAACGTCTTGCTCGTCTCGTCACTTGAATGTATAAAAAAAACTTAACTAACACAATTTGGGCTGAGATTTTCCTGACAGTGTCGCTTCCCAGTAGCGTCGGAAAACCAGCCCTATAGGCCAGAAATCTGGCAAGAAGATTGCGCTCTTGTGCTCCGTTGGAATCCTGAGCAAGTAAGACTTGAAGTTCGTGGTCCGAACAGTCGACTCCAGGTTCTGCAGCTGCACTACCGAGGACGTTTCACCCAGCCACTTCTGCACGTACGTGTGCACGTCTGCTCGACGTACTGGGATCCACCCGCGAGAGGTACATCAGGAATGTCGAAATAAAATTAGATATACCAGACCTATTGTAATAAGGAATCTATTAACTTAGCCTACTAATTATGTTATTCGATGTCATATTATATTTTCATATAAGTACTTAGTTAATTGTTTTCTACATTAAGATAACTGACGCACAACCTAAATAAGATACGGCGTAGGCCTAATGATGTTTAAAACATCAACATCATCTTTTTCAGTTTCTATACACCTACAGCTGACGGTTAGGCATCTATCTACCAGAGAAATTACTGGGTATGAAGAGATTTAACATGATTGTGTTCGCAAGTTCACAATTCTGGCACTGCACCCAACTGCGTTAAGCGAAGTGCGGGTCCTGGTGCCATACAAGCACCAGCGCGGCTTCAACCTCGAGCGCGGGCCGCGCCGTCGCCGCCGCCTGCTGGCGCTGCCGCCGGGGCTGCACACTGTCCACGCGTACCACGCGCCCACACCGCGGTTCATACAACTTATGAATTCCATACTCTCTCAACGACCCGAACTTGATATCTTCTTCGATAAGCTGGGCAGATTCAGTGCTAAACTCCTCGCTCACCTTCGTTACAACATGTAATGATTTGGACCTGTCTGTAAATTACGTGTTTAAATTAAATAAAGAATTGAATTGAATTGAACTACTACTGTTAGTGGCAAGCGTGACGCTTACCACCAGGTGAACATCTAGCTCGACTCGTCACTTGAATGTATAAACAAAAAAAAACTCTTAAACACCATAGATCTTACTCCTGTGTCAGTAGGTATTAACCAGGTTGGACCCGTGATATTTAGTAAATTGTCGACCCGACGCGACGAGCTGGTTGACGTCCAACGCTTCGTTTACCTGTGAGACCACCAATCCCAACTGCTTGGCATGATATTTAAAACAAAAGTACGCCTGTCTTGTCAGTGAAAAGAGCATCGTAATACCTGCATGTCTGCAGAAGAATTCAATGTCGTTTGTGACCCTGGCAACACACACCGGGAATATTACCCAATTGCCTTTACCGATCACCGATGTTAAGCAACGGACGGTCCGGTCAGTCTTCAGATGGGTGACCGTGAGTGGCATTTATTTCTAAACGCTACCGCGGGTCGGATGACACGTTAAATTGTTGTTCTCGGTTGTTTGTTCTAATTTATATAACAACAACCGTCAGCCATGTCAGAGGCCTTCGGGCGGCACATTAACTCTGACACTAGGGCTGGCCACTCAGCCTATACGAACATACTAACTTATTTTTTTGCCTTTTCCCAGTCTAATGCCATGCAGTATAGGTAGGTCAAATGAGCGCTTGTAGTAAAAACGTGCTTACAAATGGATGGTTTCATCATATTTCCTGACCATCATTATCATCATTCTTTATCCCGCTGCTGGGCATAGACCTCTCTGTAATTGTTGTGCTATCTGCCTTGGTCACGCGCCAATTAAAATAAAATAAATTTTCTTTCTTTCTTTCTTTTAATTACAAGACATAAGACAAGTATTCGTATAAAACAGAAATTACACTATATTCAAAAATGGAATCCTAATGCCGCAAATTTTATTATGTGACCACCAAAGAGTAGGTAATATTAAAATGTAAGTATTAGTGGCGGTTTCAAGTCAAAATCTGAATGTTAAAATTGAATACCCATTACAGTTCTTAAGTCAGTAGGTAACAAAAAGATGCCTAATAAGCCACAAAGTATAGACCTATGGATGAGGCAATAAAATCTGATTATTTTCACCGATAAAATGCTTATTTTCACTTGTTCTCCTTCTTACATGTCTAATAATTCTCCTTCTCTCTTTCTAGCATGCCGTGACAAACACTCATTGACGGAGCTCGACTGTCGTATAAAGAAACGCAGTTAGCCACATTTGGCTAATTTGGATCACTAGTGTAAACAATTTTAACAACTATTGGTCAACTAGTAGCGATCCGCTGTTTTACACGCTTTTTTACGGGAGATAACGGCAGTCCGGAATATAAGTAGGCCTTGTATTAATCCAGACCAAATCTCAATTCCAGATTTCATATGAGCACACATATTTATTTACAAGCTTTCGCAGTGAATAGTGTAATTAGTTACACCACTGTTGTTAGTGATATCAAAAATAATGATGAAATATTTTAAAACTGAAAAGAATCATTAGCTAAAGAAAGCCTTTAGGTTTTTAAGTTATTAGGTTTAAAAAAAAGTTAATAAAAATTTCAAAACTTGATGATAGGCACGAACCCCGCAGCCCATGGAGCTAAGAAAAAAACTGGAAAGAATTAGAAAGTAGCAGCAATACAGTAAAATTTACCATTTGGACCCAAAATATCAAACTAATAATATTTTCAAATTGTGTTTCATATATTATCTGTAGCACTGTTTAATAGCTTCGACCCAGAGATTTACTAACAGATTACTAGGTAGGTGCATAGATATACTGGGTGCTGGTAGGTGCGTGGGGATTATGGCAATCCCTCCCTTTTAAGGGGAGGCCTTCATCCAGCTGTGGACGTCTTCTGGCTGATGATGTGATGTGTGTGCATAGAGATAGAATTACTAGAGTGTGCATAATTTAATTACACAACTACGTCATCATATTCAACATCATTAGCATTCGTCCACTTTAGTCAAATGCTGAACACAGGCTTCTGCCAACGCACGCCACTAAGTCCGAACTTCCTCTATTCGCATCCAGTCTCTGCCCACTGCCTACCGTCACTCTATACACTTCAGAACTACAATTAAATTTTAATCATCAAAATGTGTCTTACTGTGTTTTATTTTGAAACAACCGAGTTAGGGAGCAGCGATTGAACAAATTTGATGACTGTCGCGTAATAGAATGGCTTTTTGGGCCGTTAATATGCGAATGCTCCCCCAAGTGTGGTATTAGCCGATATCAACGGCATTACTTCTATTGGAAACTGATTTTATGTGTCTAAGTTTAGATCGGGCTTCTTTTACATGCGTTGAAAATAGTTTTTGGTACAATCAATTGTTTTTATGTACTTGGTTGTTTTTTTGGCTGACCTTTATAGATATTGATAGAAAACGGTCGAAAGATTGTTTTTATTTTTTATACGTTTGACACTAAGCTTGGCCGTCTTATATAGTAAGTAGCTCCTTGAATCAGGCAAGGTATTTGACGACAACTCACCTTAGTTAAGAAACAGTGCAGTCGAAGATGGTGTACATCTACCCTGAAATGGGAACATGCTCTAAAATAATTTTAGCTTCGGAAGTTGGGAACACATCTTTAGGTAACCTGCCTATCTGTGATACCTACTTGGTATCATAACATAATATGCTTTGTGGGCTAGCGTGGCGGAGTAGCTCGTTTTACCGATGTTTGAGGCATGCATAACATAACCTTAACAATTTTTTTAACCGACTTCAAAAAAGGAGGAAGTTTTATGTTCAACGGTATGCATGTTTTTATGTTTTTTTATGTATGTTCACCGATTTCTCCGTCAATTGTGAACGGATTATGAAAATTCTTTTTTTATTTGAAACGATATACTCCCGAGGTGGTCCCATATTAATTTGAAGTCGGTTGTTGTTTTTTGAAAAAGTTACTTGTTTAAATGGACATAATCAAATTTGACTGGTCTAATTGTAAACTTACATGGTCTTCATGCTCTTCTGGTCTTGTCTTTATACATGTCTTCGTCGATTGTACTTTTTTTACATACAAAATATTGTTTGTTTTTATGTAACCTATTATAAATCAGTCTATACAAAACCCAAATCTATAAAGCCAAATGAATCCGACAAGTTTGCCAACAAACTAATATCGGCTACTCGTGCTAAGATCCTAAATAAATCAGGAGCCGGCAATTTCACCCCCATTAAGGCTTAATGAGCATCTTGTGCCGGCTTGAGTGTTGAGATATTGGCCGGCTAAACAATAGACAATAATAGACAATAGACAATACTTAATTTGTAGAAAAAAAAACACATTTTGTACGCAAGACAAGACAGTAGAAACTCATAACAAATTTAAACAGTACAAAATAGTTTTTCGCCACAAACCGGTTCCAACTCAGCATAATGCTGGCTGCGAACAGCCAGCGCTGGTCTTCCGTTGGAACCGTTGGTGACGTCCTCCACGTATACCACACGGCAGGGTACGCTTAAACAAACAAATATAACTAGAAACAAACAAAAACAATACAAGGTAATAATATATAAACAAATAAACGACGGCGATTTTATTTTATATATCGTGGCAAAAGATGACGGAAAACAGGTGTCTGACAGTGACATTTGATCCACTCTGACATAATCAACGAAGAAAATTTTTATACGGTGAAAATGTGGACTGAAGACAAAAAGTAAGATGGTATGAATAATTTATCTAATTTATATTTAAGAAAACCGGTCTACGCGTGTCTAACAATTGAGAAAATTCATATATTTATATATTATTAACTAAGCCAGGTAGCATAACAAGAAAGAATATGAATACTGGACAGTTGGAAAAAAAATATGAAGACAAAGAAGCTGTAAAACACAATGTAGAAAATGCACCTTGCATTAACAAGTTAAGTGAAATTATTACAAAAACTGAAGACCAAGCTCCGGCCAGCTCCAGATCCAAGAGATCTTCTGCCAAGTATTGATCAAGCATTACCTACCTGATCGTGATCATTGTGCAAGGTTCAGATTAACCAAAACCGATCCACTTTAGGAATAATTACAATCTAATAATATAGTCGATGAATATCAAATAGTAATTAACTGCTCTATTACCAATTCACGTCCAATATGGATGCATCAACTTCATAATTTAGATTGACTCTATAATAATACGAGTAAATTTATATTTTTGGCAATTTTTGTAGATAAATCAACTCGTCATTATCAATTCATATTATGAGTTCACTGCTAGTAAAAACCCATCCATCCATCCATCAGCCAGAAAATTTCCACTGCTGGACGAAGGCCTCCCCCTTAATAGGGAGGTGTAAAAACCCGTAAAACCCTAATGGGATGACCGCTGGACTTGGAATCGTAACTTTGGGGGTTCTTCATGGGTTCTTTGGAGTTAATGACTATGATTTTCATATCACTGACTTTTCGATGAAAAAAAACACCAGAGGATATCTGCATACGTTAGAAGGAGAAATTCACTAGCGTATGTGAATCAACCCGCAGCTGAGCCAACTCTGGGCAAACTGGGCAAACGCACAATCGCCCTTCGAGAGAAGATCTACATCCAGCAGTTGACTAATAATACGCTGATTGTGCTTGTGTAAAGACTTAGGTACATCCTAAATCTGCAACCAGAACCACCAGAGGACGGGCAGCAGCGTCCTCTGGGTTAACAATGGTGAGCATTCTGCGATCCCCAAGCCACCTGCCGTGGGGGTTATGGCAACCCCCCTATAAAGAGGAAGGCCATCGTCCAGCAGTGGACGTCTTCTGGCTGATATTTATGTATGTATGCTTGTGCAATGCTGGCCTCTTCTAATGGTAAGTATTTCAATTTCAAAAACTGTACTAACAGCGTTATGTCTAACTTAAAACGTCTAAAATCTAAATAAAAAAGTTACAAATTAACGCTTTGTAATGGGTTATAATGTTACAATCCTGGGGTAAGCTTTAAGGTATCATTGTGCTCATCGCTGTAAGCAACTTTTACTATGAGTCCAGCCCTGAAATCGCGAAAAGAAAACAGGTTTTCCGTAGAAAAATGTCCTTCAATGTGATTTAATGTTGGAAACAGCCAATTTTTTGCGATTTCGATTGGATTCTTATTAAAAGTTGTTCAAAGAGGTCAATAGATACTCTAAAAAATACAAAGAGAGACTGGATACCCAGCAATACCTTAGCCAAGGAGTTATTAAATGTGGATGGAGACATCAAGAGGCTAAAAAGATGGCATATATTGAAACTTGAAGAGCGAACATAAATAAATCCTTATGGGATGATTCCGATTAGGGTATCACCTAATAAAAACAAGCCAGATTATCTGATTATGACTGTTACTAGTCGATGGCAGATAAAAGAGGAAATAATAATAATTATTATTATTCCCACTTGACGAGAATCTCGTGAAGGCCAAGAAGGACAAACTCATCAAGTACTTGACTTGGCCTTCGAGATAACCGCCATATGGGATGTTGACTCGACGATCATTGTCCCGATAGTCTTTTCGGCAAACGGTCTTATAGCGAAGAGCCTCGACCAATATCTCAAGAGGCTCTCGCTAGGCGGTTGGGTCAAGGGTCAGATACAAAAGGCAGTGGTCCTTGACAGAACACGCATTGTCAGGAGGTTCCTCACTCTGCAGCCCTAACCACCGGCAGCTTGAGCCCTGCCCCGCTGCTGGCGGCACTCTAGGTTTAGGTTTTTATATTGTAAAAACTTAGATTTAAGAATGAAAATAAATGAGTGAGTAATAATAATAATGAACACCTCACGGTTTAGTACACCCAAGCTTCTAAACCTCTAAAGCAACGCTTTTCACCATAGGTTCAAAACTACGTTTGACATGCTAATCTTGATATATCTATTCACGAATTCCCTTTGAAGAAGAGGAATTTTACCGATCTATTTATACACAAGGAAGTAATAAAACGTAGGCAGTAAAGTTATTCGATATCAAATGTTTATTGCAGTGGGTAGCGCTATAAATTGTCTACCGGCATCTAAACTTCGCTGTTCGACGTCGCATTGGCTTGTGCCTGCTATCTGTTATCGAGTTTGCAGTATGGGCTATTAAAATGATAAATATTTATTGTTTGCCTGTAAGAAACCAAACAGTTGAAGTACCTTATTTAAGGCGAGTATAAAGTTCTATGATTGTTTACAGGATATTTACCGTGATTATGATGTGGACGAGTGTTTTTTACCTCTTCACGCCAAAACAGCTGATCGGGTTGGAATAAAGATAGTTATATCCCGGAATATCATAATTATAGGCTATTTTTTATCATCACCACCAATCACCGTTTTTCATCATCATGCGGGTAACATCGCGGGGTGCAGCTATAGTATTTTTTTTATACAAATAAGTGACGAGACGAACAAGACGTTCGCCTGGTGGTAAGCGTCACGCCTGTCACTAATGGTAGCAGTGCGAGAATTGTGAACTTGCGAACACAATCCTACGCCGCACTGCACTGCACTCGTCACCTTGAGATATTAGATGTTAAGTCTCTTCATACCCAGTAATTTCTCTGGGAACAATTCTTCCGTACAACATTCCACCCCCCTTAAATAAATCGTCCCTGTTTTTTTTTTGAAAATATAAGTTTAATTGTCGTGACTAAAACTACAAAAACAAAGGACTTTCATACAATCTTTCCTTTTTCCTTTCTTTCCTATTTAACGCCTGTTCATGACCATTGTAAGGCTATCCAAAACTTTTAATAACATAACGACTGCATTGGCGCGCATTTCGTCTATCTCTCGGCTCTTTCTTTTAAATCTTTTATTTTTTTGCCAATTGGGATAGGCCTAGTACCTGAATAGGCCATAATTATGTAAATGATGGGTCTATTGAACTTATAACGCACCTTCAAGTCCTTACTGTAAAGATTCCGATTGTCCTTACTTTGTATTACGAGGATCACGACCTTGGTACGGAATTTCACCGTTTATTATTTTTGGCTTCATTTTTCCATTTTCTATCATTTTTATGTACAGACAAAGACATGGCCGTAAAACTATTCTTTACTATCATAGATTTTCTTCTGTTTCTTAAACCATTTCATTTTATGCGAGTAACTCTTCGCAGATGAGAAAGATTAAATGATATGATTATTACACATTCAAGCATTTAAATGACTATTTTAACCAAATGTGAGTTTAACAAGCGCACCAAGGGGTACAGACCACCATACTATACAGAGCTACTTGTAACAGTATTACTAAGCCGAAATAACGACATTCATCGTCAGCCCGGAGAAGTCCACTGCTGAACGAAGGCCTCCCTCTTAGACCGCCACACTGTACGACAACCTGTCATTTGCTTCCACTGGTTGCCCGCAACTTTTACAATGTCGTCGGTCCACCTAGTGGGAGGCTTCCTACGCTGCGTCTTCCGGTTCGCGGTCGCCACTCAAGAACGTTTCTTCCCCAGCGGCCTGCCCATTGCCACTTTAACTTGCAAACCCTGCGAGCTATGTCTGTGACTTTGGTTCTTTGGCGAATATCCTCGTTCCGGATTTTATCGCGAAAAGTAACTCCGAGCATAGCTCTCTCCATTGTCCATTGTGTGACTTTGAGTTTCTCCAAAAGGCCAGCAGTTAAACACCACGTTTCGGTTCCATGTGTCATCACTGGCAACACACACTGGTGGAAGACCCTGGAGAATGAATGACATTGCGTTTACCTATCTAGTCATAAATTATTCTCTTTGATACTCACTCAATTTAAAGTTCATAACGCCTACGAATCTGCGCAGATTACACACACAAATGAATGTTGTTCAGAAGAACTGTAAACATAGGGCATAAATAGCCATTTAATTTTAACAGGGGTACAAACCTACAGCAGGACATACGCTAAGTCAATTCGCAGTGGCACCAACTTATTTAATGACGTGGAAAAATGCGCGAACTAAAATAGTACGTACCAGTTTTACTTAAAAATATGATAATGGCTCCCCACTGAACTTTGCTCGATAGGCCTATTTGTTCATTATGCCAAAACTTGTGTGCTTACCACCTACGCATTTTACAAACAATGTTTTTTCGATCACTGAACTCACTTGGTTTCTAAAGGTGCGTCTACAGACGGCAAGCACTGTTTGCGTGTCAAGACACTTGCGCAAGTTATGTGCATCGCGTAAACTAGTGAGTCGCACCAGAACATTAAATTTAAGTTTGGCCATGCGAGCCATTATAGGGAGCATGTGGTGCATGTTAGGAAGCGATTAGGGTCACCGTTATCCAAAACGGTGGCACAGACTAGAGGTGCGTTGATACACTAAATACGTTTCTTGCATTCCATAGTCGCTTACATTCCAAAAACTATACAGAGTTACGCGGAATAATATTAGCTACCCAGCCGCAAGGAAGTCTTTGTACTAATCATTGTGACCAACTTTTACGTTGAGGCCAACTATACGGGCCAAAAAATATGGGCCAACCGTAATAAATATTTCTTTTAGACATTCTAAAGTTAAACATAGCTGCTAGTATACTTTTTAAAATTCAAAAAAAGGCCAGTAGTGCACAAGCATAATCAGCGTGTTATTAGTCCTACCCTCGATGGGCGATTGGGCCATATTTACCACGCAGGCCCAGTTGAGAGCTGGTGGATTCACATTACGCCAGTGAATTCCTCCTTCCCACGTATGCAGATTTCCTCACGGTGTTATCTTTCATAGAAAAGTTAGTGATACGAAAATCATAGTGATCAACTAAAAAAAAAACCAAAAAGTCACGATTCTAAGTCCAGCGGGGGTATCCCACAGGGTACTACGGGTTTTTACTAGTTACGCAGTCAAAACACGCTGATAAGTATTTGAGATTTCTTGACAAGAAATCTTATCATCGTGTTTTGACAGCAACATTACGTAGATGTTTGATCTGTGTCTATTATTATAAGTGTGAATTTACAAAAACAATAGTACCTACTTATATTAATTTTTATTCTTCATTTATTTATTTTTTACTATTTATAGGCTTGCGTTTGACTGCCATTTCGTCTGACGGTAAACGAAGATGCAGTCTACGATGGAGCACGCTTGCCTAGAAGAAACCGAATCACTCGCGACTTGAAGACACCCAGGAATATTTTATCAGCTATCTAGTTTCATAAGATTTGCACATAAGATTTGCTTAGTTTGAGGCTACATCTAGCCCCTAACTAAGCAAATGTTCACCATTGCTCTAGCTACTTGGATCATGTAAAAGCATCCTTATAAGCAGTTTCATAAATAGACATCAATCACTTTGAGCCAATAAAGCCAGACAGGCGACTGCGGTTTCGCTTTGGCAAGATAGCTGAATATAAACACAGAATAGATAATAGTAACTAATAAGTATTGTTTTGAAAGAAATTCCTAACTTCAATATGAACATAAGCATTTTACTTTAGAGCGCTAGATTTTAGAATATTCAGAAAAAATAAATTTTCAAATAAGTAAACAACCTTAAATTCATGTTTTCGGGTTCCAAAGTAATTATTATATCTAACTCTGCATGACACAGCAGTACCCAAAATATTCAAAGACAATAAACGCCTTTATACGTTTAAATTGGTTATTAGGTATCGGTATACCTATGTATAGTATTACATAATCTGTGATTTAACCACGAAACTACTCAAGAAAATGTTTGAAATGTAGGCTATCAGTCTATCACTTAAGGGTGACAGTAATTATTCTTTATGGAAGGCAGGGATGAGATTATTTTCGTATTTTTTTCTGTGTGTGAATTTAATTTAAACACAAAATGGTCACCTTAAATATATTATTCGTAAATAAAATATGTTTTTTTTAATGTTTACTAGAAAAATTATAAATTAATTAGTGTACTATATATCATTATAGCGGACTAAGCTAGTGGGACCTTGGGTATGTCTTAAAACTGCATCCAGTATCACCGGAAGACGGACAGCAGCGTCCTCTCGGGTAATGGTGGTGAATATTCAACGATCCCCAAGCCAGGCGGCTTGGGGCATGGGGACTATGGCAAATCCTATTATATTAAGAGAGGGAGCGAGAGCCTTCGTCTAGCAGTGGACGTCTTCGGGTGCTAAATGAAAGTCACTAAACAAAACTACACTCTGTATAAGTGAGTTGATAGTTGTTTATCTGTATTAAACCCAATATGACAGACAGACAGCACAGACCGAGCACGCACAGAGCTCCAATATGCCACGATATTTAAGCACGGTTGGCGCTTCTCTTTTTTGCATGCAATGTTCACTGAGAACAATAGATCGAACAATCATAACACTGACCGAGCATTATTAACCCGAGACGCAATAACTCAGTTTTTGACAGCAAAAAGCCGGCACCGGCACCGGTGGGTAATTTCGACCGCATTTCCATTTTCATCGTGCATACACCGCGTACAATACTGGTCGTTAGAACGTTGGTAATGGTAGGAAATTACCTGAATCGTGATTTATAACAGTGTGGTGTAGGGATGGGGTGGTAGGTTTCGTCGGTAAGCCGGATGAGTTCGGTTTCGGACATAGGTTGTTCGGTTTTATTTTTTGGTTTGATATAGGTACCAATAATTTGTAAGGTTTGATTTCACTTTCATTGTTTAAACTGCTAAACAGTGGAATATGTTGACCGAGTGGGTATTTCCAGATAGTTATGACGAGCGTGCATAGCATGATGGTAGTCAAAGGTAAGCAAAAAAACTTCATAGTATTATGGGATTACCTCGAGAGCACAGCCTATAGTTTAGTAGAGTAGAGTTTTGTATGAAGAGATTTAACATTTAATATCTCAGGGTGACGAGCGCAGTGCAGTGCGGCGCAGGATTGTGTTCGCAAGTTCACAATTATTAAACTGTTTCTGTTAGTGTCAGGCGTGACGTGACCAGGCGAAACTCTTGCTCGTCTCGTAACATATTTGTATATATAAAAAAAACGATTTTTCAATATCGGTCCTCAACTGACGGAGATATCAATGAGCATACATACAGTAAAACATTGATTTTCTCCTTTTTTGAAAGTGCATTGTTTTAAGCGACAAACGCCTCAGCCGCCTCACTGTTCCTAATGTAACCGGTATGCTGACTGAGCAGTTCCATAATAATAAGCTATTAAAAAAAATACTTCATATTTTTCAGTTATTTTTATTTATTCGAGTAATTTTGTTTTAAAAACCTACTGAACCGATTTCGATATTATTCATGGGTTCGCCTCTGAAGTACAACCTAACAAAAAAACAAAATAACATCAAAATCAATTCATAATAGGGAATATGCATGTGTTTTTTTTATTTACTCACAAATAAGCTGACTGGCAACAAAACAAATCATCGAAATCAAAAATTGTATATGTGCACAAATAACGAAGTTATAAACATTTTAGTTTTATGTTAGACAAGGAGGGCACTATACTAGGTTTATGACGTCAAAGTTCAGGATTCCAAACAAATTCTATACTATGCACGTGTTTTGTTAGAAAAGGACAGATGACTCCCTCCCAAATACTTTAAACACATATAAGTATTTCAGAACTTTACCAGCCGATTTCAATTATTTTGTTCGACGTAAGCATAAGATTCAGTTAAACTCTCCATTTATCCTATTATTTTTAATAATTAAAACACATGCATATTCCCTATTGGCGGAGTAATAGCGTAACATACATACAAAAAAAAACATACAATCGAACTTGAAAAAAGTCGAGTATAGAGAAATTGCCGGAAACAACCCCATCACTCGTGCTTTGTCGGCCCTGCACAATGGACGTCGACCTCGATAGATACCAGTTAATCTTTTTCTGAAGCTCCAACCAGTGGACTGAAAAGAAATTTGGCCTGGTTTGATTAAATTATTGTGAAAGTAACCTTTCAGGACTTTTCTGGCTTAATTCTTTCTTGTAACGGTTTTGCAAGGAACAAGGATTGTAGTAATGTTTGGCGAATTAGTTTTATTTATTTTATCTCGTTTATACATTTAGCTACGGAAAGATTTCTTTGATATGTACCTACTTCTGCGTAATGAAAGTTAATCGTAGGCATTACTTCAAATTAACAAAAATGTATTAAAATGAAATTGTTGCATAGGTCTTGTATTGGTTTATGCCTACCTAAAAATAAGCCAAGAGTTAATTAATTAGTACAAACTAGTCTTAAACCAGAAAATGTTTTTGTGAATCCTTGATAACTTACTAGAGGTCGCCCGCGACTTCGTCCGCGTAAGGAAGAAATTCGGCTCGCTCCCAAAATTCACCATTTTAAATCATCCTGAGCAATTTTTTTCCTCCAGGAGTTTGAAAAAAGCTCGCTATTCCACCACGATCCTCCAGGAGTTCGAAAAACACTCGTTATTCCACCACAATCCTCCAGGAGCTCAAAAAACACTCGCTATTCCAACAAGATCCTCTAGGAGATCGAAAAACACTCGCTATTCCATCGCGATCCTCCAGGAGATCGAAAAACACTCACTATTCTACTATATATATATATATATATATGTTTGGTATCTTTACATAATATATGCAATAATACACTAATGACATTAACAATGTACCGACATTATATCAATCAAATGGGGGATTCAAGTGGAACGCAGAGAAATGTATCAAGCCTAAGAGTGGAACGCGTGGAATTTTGATTTGCCATTAAACTTGGCAATTAAACTGCCGACCAGTTAGCAATTGGATTGTTGGATTGGATTGTTTGTCTAAAGTGTTAATAGTCTATAGGTGAACCAATTATGTTTATGTAGTAGGATAGATAGATTTGGAAGTTAGCATGGTCATAGATTAAGTATTGTTAGTATACTTAATCTATGGCATGGTTAATATTCGACGGAGAAAATTAACTGCTATGAAATAACTATGGGTAATAAAGTAATAAAAAAATAACAATATCTTTTTATAGCTAAGTCTTTGGACTTCTAGGTTGCTCGCATTTTTATTGCTGGGATAAAAAGTGCTTGAAAATTGTTAGTAGGCTCCAATTACATCATATCTTTCTAGATTCAATAAAATTTTACTCACTACGGCTTGTTTAGTAGTAAAAACTCTGAGTGCTAACATAAACAAGTTCCTTTATTCAAATAAACACTTGATAGTTTGGTATAATAACTATTACATTTTTCTACTCGAGGTAATTGCATTTAATTTTATGTAGGTTTAATAAATTTATGTAGAAACGAGAGGCTAGTCTCAATATGTCCAAGATAAATGTTTTGGTTGACCACCAATAAATACATTTATCTTGGACATATATTGATGCGGCGTGCGGCCTCCTTGTTGGCGCAGCGCCGCCTTCTTTAGTTCGCGGGCTGACCAGCAGGAAGAAAGGGGTTTTTGACATTATTATCGATTCGAAAGTTTGCTTGATATAATTTTAGTTTTGTCTTTATTTTACTCTTGTAAATATTATTAAACATATTGCACTGAATAGTCTACATTGAATTACATTAGGCACCCCACATTATCTTTAAAAGAAAATCTTAAGAATTGCTGTAAAGTGATAAGAATAAAAAAAAACCGACTTCAGTTTCAATTATTGTTTATGTACAATGCCTCCAAACTTCGTTGTCCAGAGCTTTGTCCGTAAACGGTACAAATTATAGAGATTGACGGACCGACCGTGTAGATTAAGCTTTATGCTTCAATTTTCATTACTCTCCTAAAATGTAGTACCCGTAGAGATAATAGTATGATTAAACCATATTATCTCGTACACAAAATGTTAATATAAAAGCTTACTTATACCGGGTGATTTGTTTTACTGTTGGGGAAAAAATAGGGTATTATAAGTATGAAATACAAGCTAATGGCACAGTTAGGCAATTATTTTATTATTTTTCGTGTCAAGATTAAGCGGATTAGCTTAATCTCACGTAAAATCATCGTTATCATCAGCTCGGAGACTTCCACTGCTGAACGAAAGCCTCTCCCTTAGACCGCCACACTGTACGACAACATGTCATTTGAATCCGCCTGTTGCCCACGATCTTCACAATGTCGTCGGTCCACCTAGTGGGAGGCCTTCCTACGCTGCGTCTTCCGGTTCGCGGTCGCCAGTCAAGAACCTTTCTTCCCCATCCGTTATTAGTTCTTTGAGCGACGTGGCCTGCCCATTGCCACTTCAACTTGCAAACCCTGAAGGCTATGTCGGTACTTTGGTTCTTTGGCGAATATCTTCGTTTCGTACTACACAGATAAATCACTATGCATTTATGGGTGCATATTTCATATAGAAATGTTTATAAAACAACTTCAGGAAGTTTATAAATAAATAAATAAATATCGGTGGACATTTTTCACACAGCGCCATCTAGCCCCAAACTAAGCAAAGCTTGTAATATGGAAACTAGATAGCTGATAGAATACTTATATACTTTTTTTTTGCAAATACATATAATACATACTACACCCAGACACAGAACAAACATCTATGTTAGTCACATAAATGTTTGCCCTGGGTGGGGATCGAACCCACGCCCTACAGCTTTGAAGGCAGACACGCTACCAACTGAGCTATAAGGCAGTCAAATAAAAGAATGAAAATCAAAAAATATCATTATAGCGGCGGGAGACGTGCAGGTACTTATGTGAAGTGCTTGAGCGCGCTTAACATACTATTTCATACTTAAACACACACTTGCTTTCGTGTGTCTCATCGGTATCACACACATCCACCACACCCTATTTTTTCCTCCCGGTAATAAAGTCACGGTGTATAATTATTTCAGTTTATAACAACAGATGTATAACTTAAAAATAACTTACTTTTTGTGTTAGTAATGTATGTGGTCTTCGGACAGGTAACCCTGAGTGGTATTTACATCTGCATGAGCGCTACCCTCGATAGGATGACCAACCCCGGTTGGCTCTACATTTTTATCGCAAACAAACGTCAAGCCACGTCAGAGGCCTTTGGGCGTCATATTAATTCTGACACTAGGGCAGGCCACTCTTTTCACACTACTTTGCACAACTTTTATGTAATACTAGCTGCTATTACACACGCGATTCCTGGAATATAGAGTAGCCTATGTTGTATTCCAAGGTATAAGCTACCTCTATAACCATCCATATCCGTTCAGCGGTTTCAGTATGAAGGAGTTACAAACACACACACGAACACACACACACGCTTCGACACACTTTCGCATTTATGTGACACTTCATTTAAGAAATTTATTTTAACATTATAACTAGAGATAGTCGTATTGCGCTTACCGTAGACAAAGACTGAAGACGCCTTACCGTGGACAAAGAGTGAACTGAAGCGTTGAATCAAGTCTTTAGATCTCACTATAGAATACCACCTCTGTGGTCCCGACAGAAACTTGACAATAAAAGAGGAACATACACTTACATATTCTCGTGAAACTGAACATTACATACATACATAAATCGTAAATATTTTATTAACTTACAATTGAATTCAAATACTTGATTACTTTGCATCCACAAAAAAAAGTACAAAAATGAAAATGTTTTTGTTCGCCCCAAAAATCTGGGAGGTCTTAAAAAGCCACGTCCGTCCACAATCCACACAAACAAATAAAAGTAGCTCAGTGGCCCAACAAACGGTGACTGGTGAGAGGCAGGTGGACTTTAAGAGGACCATGGAAGATAGATGGCGGCTATATTATTCATAGTAAAAAAAAAATATTATGGTAGATTGCGTCTGAAGAAGAAGCTGATATCTTTTATTATGAAAACTGACATGGTTTTGACACATTTTTCTTTGCATTGATTTAATTAATCGTGAGTGTTCCTGTATAAAACTGCTTCTGCACCGCCGGAAGACGCGTTAGCAGCGTTCTCTTAGTTAACGGTGGTAAGCATTCTGCGATCCCCAAGCCGCCTGCCAAGCGTGGGGAAGAGGGCTTCGTCCAGCAGTGGACGTCTTCCGGCTGTTGATGTGATTCCCGTATATAAGTAAAAGTATATAAATATTCTGTTAGCTATCTGGTTTCCATATTACAAGCTTTGCTTAGTTTGGGGCTAGATGGCGCTGTGTAAAAAATGTCCACCGTTTTTTTTAAAATATATTAAACTAAAACCTGATATCTGGTACAAAGGCTTCAAGCACTTGCCAGTAGAGTTGCCAATAGTGATAATCTGCCTATTGCATAGATTACACTCGCTTCGTACTCCTCATTAGTACTAATCAGTTAATATTTATATTATACTTGTCACTTATTAAATAGGATCGGACGATTCATTTGCACTGTTACTCACTAATACTAAGCACTAATTAGTTAGTTTACACGAAGCATTCGCTACGAGGCCTCGTATCGTCGTCAGCCATAAAACGTCCACTGCTGGACGAAAGCCTCCCCTTTTATAGAGGGGTGTTGCCATAATCCCCACGCTTGGCAGGCGGCTTGGGGATCGCAGAATGGTCACCACCGTTAACCAAGAGGACGCTGCTGCCCGACCTCCGGTGGGTCTGGTTGCAGTTTAAGGAGATACCCAGGTCCAAGTCTAAAGTCCGAGGCCTCGTATAATCCAGTCATATAATAATGTTCTGCTACTTCTTCCGAGGGACAAAACATGCAAAGCACACATTTTCAAATACATTAATTCTAACAAAACAATTTCTATTCATATGAACTTACACTATAACAAACTCACAGAAGTGCCACTGGGTATGGCTAGTGACTTTTTGGCACAGGGGTACGAATGCACACGTGGAGGGGCATGAAGGAAGGGCTCTAATGGTATAAATATTATGCTTGAAAGGTTCACAACTTCACCCTGAAATAACGAAAAAAAACAGCCGTTCCATACAAAAACGTTCATCGATCTTGGACAAAATGTATGGAACATCAGATTTTTTTTCGTGATTTCAGAATTGACCCCATGGTAAAAATTGTTTATAATGATGATTACGATGATATCCTAGAAGGATAACGGTGTTCAAACTAACACCCGGTATTATCTTAATGGGAGACATTAAACCTCTGTGGTAACTTTATATCTTAATAAAAAATAAATAAACAGTGCATTAACGAAAAACTGTGCAACCATGAGATTTCATATATTAACATTTCTGCACCTAATTAAGTCACGACGGGACTGACATGCCAGTGTTGGCAAAAGTCCCAATTTAAATAAAGAATAAAATATGTTTTTTTTGCACTGTTTTGGTTCTAAGCAAAAAATACGTCCTTTGTGATCGGTTTTGGAGTGATTAATGATAAAATGACTACGTACCTAGTTGAAAGAAAAGTATCTTCTCCACTGGTTTTCCAACATCTACAATATTCCACAGACGCTTCTAATCCCACTTTTTCCAATTTACATTGAAAAAGATTTATTGAAACCAGAATAAATAACAAAGCTGAGCGGAGGTAGAACTCTATTGTTATCTAACACTTTATAATACAACTAAATAATACTTGTATAAAGGTTTCTATTGAAACAGGGGCCAGAAAAGACACTTTTAAAATGTATTGACACATAATATCTTTTGGCGTGTTCCTACCGGTTTTGTTAGGAAATAGAGAAAATAAGAAAAAATATGGAGCATTTTTTTCTCAAAGGATGGTTTGATTATTATAGGTTAGAGATGAAGCTGCCTCATGCAAAATTGCAAACCGGTAGCGATTCTCGTAAATCTTTCTTTTTTTTTTTTGCCATGCATTCTGCCAGTGTAAAGTATTAAACATTTTAAGTTTTTAAAGAATCAAGTCAAACATAGGTACATATCATCAATCACAGTTAGTCAAGTCACAGTCGAATCTAAGTCATGCCCTAGTAAAGTTGTGGCATCTTTACTATAAATATATTTACGGAGTTTTGAAAATAGCACGAAAAGAGATGTCTCACCACATTTATCACTTGCGCATGTAATTCAACACTCTATGAATATAACACCACCATTTTTTATTATTCTCAAAAAACACGAAAAGAAAATAATAGAATGCAGCGATATGATTTTTGTAAGTTCCCGCCAAAACTTATATTCTCGTTATTTCTATTGCTTTGCATTGCCTCAGCACTAGCATTGTGCTGTGAGTTATTTTGTGTATAGTTGATGTAAGCCTTGAGGGATTTAGATCCTATAAAAATTGTAATCATAAACCAATTTGTATGTTTTGTTTTTAAATTTAGTTTAATGTTTTCTGTTTCGAAATTGGAACCAAAACAAATTCCAATTGATTTAAACAGTCTTTAGTCACGAACATTATAAAGTTGTTTGAATATAATTAAAATGGTATTTATTTAATTTTGAATTTCACTTAATTGTTGGTTTTTCATCAAAGTTCCAATGTAAAGTCATTTAATGATAGAATTGATCGAAACTGAAGCAAATTGATTTGTATTTCATTAAATATTTTGTTAGCAGCAATTAGGACTTATGAATGAATGAACAAATAAATAACTGAGTCATCATCATCAGCCAAAAGACTTACTTTCTTCTAAGTAACAACATGCCATGTACCTAATCCTATATAATATGTTTTTAGATAAAAAAACAACGTAACTTTTCTCTCAAATAAATGTAGGTAAGCAATAACATAATCCTATTTCCATTTTTCTTTTACCAAATAAACGTCAAAAAAAGCATAAACTGGGCCCATAAAGCGGCTTATCTAAAGTTTCTTATTCCAATATCGTAGCGACGAAATCGGTATCAACTGTAATAGTCAAAGAATCGCTGGTCAGTTTTCTTTACAGCTAAATGATTGGCTTTTTAAAGTTCGCACAATGGAAGAGAGAGCGAGTTGTCAAATGGGAAAAAAAAACTTCAATATTATTTTGTTTAAGTGACAGAATGCCTCGAGCCACTATCTCATCGCGCATTTCAAATTTTTTTTAAATATAAAATCATATAATAACCAAATGAAAATTCGCCGTCGGTTTGGAAAAAAGATTCGATCAATTCACGCAGCTTTTCATTCACATAACTGGGCATCCTTCACTCGCCATTTTTAAGGAGCAAATTAAGCAATTATATTTATTGCAAGTCCCTCCTTGTTGATGTTAGAAATTTCTCATAATTATATCTCTAATGTGTTGTCATACATATACTTTGATTATATAGACAGGTATAATTATCATTGTACATATAAATATTTATGTTATATATATTAGTTTATTATAAATATTGTAGGTATTTTAAGTATTAGTATGTATTTTTACTATTGCATATATATATTATGTTAGAATAATATAATGGTACATGTTTATGATTTCACACACTTTTCTTTTCTTGCACACCCCGTCTTCTATGCATTCTATAAATCCTCTCCATCCAAAGGTTGCTTGGAAGAGATTGCTTTTAGCAATAAGGCCGCCACTTGTTCCAATATTTAAGTTTATTAAATTATTTCTGTGTAATTCTTGGTGTGAACAATAAAGAGTTAATCAATCAATCAATCAATCATAGCCTATAATCCCATTTTTAGTAATATAACATGAAAAGCTTTCGGGGTCTTATTTGTAAACGTAGATTAGTGTCAGAGTAGTAATTAATACCTACGTATTTTGTCTTTCCTTTAAATTTGTAACTCGGTCGATAACGACAAAAGTCGCATTAAGTATAAGCCTGTCCGCACACGCATTCGGCACGGCTTCCGTCAGGCACCGGTCCGGGGCCGTACGACCGTAACACACTGCGCACAATTAACTGGTGCGAGCGAAACGGGCGTCTCGAGAAATTTCTTACGGTGTGCGGAACCTAATACAAAATGTATGCACGGAGCGCCTTCGGGCGAAACCGGACGGTTTTTTCTTACGGTTTTTCTCGTCGTATGCACCCGGCCTAAAGCTACTACGACTAAAGCCCCTGACACATTAGATAGAAATTAATAATTTGACCATCCTTCCTTTGTGTGTTTGTGTTACGAAACGATATTATTATTACGGAAATACACTACTAGAGATATACAGTATACTACCTGCGTCCCACGGTTTCACCCGCGTAATGATGAAAAAAAGTGATGAAGATGATAATAAAAAGTAACCTATATGTTATTCCGGGAAATATGCTATCTCCAATCTGAATCTCTTCCAATTTTGACGTAAAGAGCTTACAACTATCATACACACACATACACAAGCTTGATAGCAGTTTAGATTCATCTTTCATCTATTGACAGTAAGCGTTAGACGTAAGCAGTAGCTCTTATACTAGAAGGGTGAAATAATGATAAAGTAGTAGGTAGGTAAGTCAGTAACTGGCTGGGGCGAGTCCCTAAATGGGAAACAAATCAGGTCACTAGGCTAACTACCCGTGATTTCATACCTGCTATGTGTTTGGCGTTCACTGTATAAAATCAACTGTTGTTTGAGCGGTTTCGTAGAATTAATTTCACCATTTTTTTCTACTTCTTTTATTTGCGGCCTGCATGTGCAGAGCCAGTGTAGAGTTTTGGCGGGAACACAGTAAAACCATGTCACTGCATCATCATCATCATCATCAGCCCGGAGACGTCCAGTGCTGAACGTCGTTCTCGTCCAAAATCCCTCAGTGTCTGAAGACAAGGGTCTACGACCAGTGTGTGTTGCCAGTGATGACATATGGAACTGAAACGTGGTCTTTAACTGCTGGCCTTTTGGAGAAACTCAGAGTCACGCAACGGGCGATGGAGGGAGCTATGCTCGGAGTTACTTTGCGCGATAGAATCCGGAACGAGGATATTCGCCAAAGAACCAAAGTTACCGACATAGCTCGCAAGGTTTGCAAGTTGAAGTGGCAATGGGCAGGCCACATCGCTCGAAGAACTGACAACCGATGGGGAAGAAAGGTTCTTGAGTGGCGACCGCGAACCGGAAGACGCAGCGCAGGAAGGCCTCCCACTAGGTGGACCGACGACATTGTAAAAGTCGCGGGCAACCGTTGGTTGCAAATGGCAGGTTGTCGTACAGTGTGGCGGTCTAAGGGGGGGCCTTCGTTCAGCAGTGGACGTCTCCGGGCTGATGATGATGTCACTGCATGGTGGTGTTTTATTCATTGAGTGTTGAATTACATGCACAAGTGTGGGCAAGTGATATAATGTGGTGAAACGTGTCTTTTCGTGTTGTTTTCAAGACTCCGTAAAAACTCTTAGTAAAGTCAAACACAACAAGTAAAAACACAACTTTACTATGGCATGACTTGGACTCCACTATGACTGATTTTGTATGACTAACTGTGATTGCATTTCATTTTTGACTTGATAATCTATTACTACAAAAGGCTCTGTCCTGACTGATTGACTCAGCACACAGCCTAAACCGCTGGTCGTAATAAATAATAGTACTACGTAGTATACACTTGAAATTTGGAGAGTGATTTGTCGTGATGCGTAAGGGTGTACTAATAAAGAATTTTTCGATATTCCACCCCTAAGGGCCCAAACAAACGGGAGCAAACAAACTGGCAAACTGCAAAAAACAAATTGAGTATTGAGTAAACTTTTGAATTAAACTTCTTTGTTTTTGGACTTTTAGTCATGAACATTTGGATTTGGATAGTTCATTTAAAATAAAAAAATGCTGTTTTCAATATCTTTTTGACAGGGATGATTCAAGGGGGAAAAGGGGGGTGGAATGTTGTAAGGAAAGTTCTTTGTTTTTGAAGTTATACTTATGAAAATTGATTTTTGGGTGGTTCATTCAAGGGAGGGAGGGGGTGGGGGGTTATTCCAGTTTGTCCATCAAGGGCTGCAATTCTGACCAAGCTTCAAGACCGAGAGCGTAGCTAAGCTTAGCTCGAGGCCACCAAAGCGTGGTCAACAGGTTCGGTTAGAGTCGCTGTGCGAACCAGTTCATATAGATTATCTCGAATAATTCGAGTCTAATAACAGTAAAACCATTAAATTGTAGCAAAAAAAATAAAAAGCAATGGTTGAGATGGACAGTTGACATGGCCGCATAGACGATGAGCCACCTAGTGGCAAAAAATCGCAGTGTGAATCCCCGTTGAGTTTTAGCAATCTCTTACATTTTGATAGCCTTAACCTTACTAACAACGTATGGTCCGAGTCATCCATGTAAATATGTGTGATTTTTTAAAATGTAATTATTAAGTTCTTTTGTAGAAGTAGCTAGATCGTTGGGCAAAATTTTGCAGTCATTTATTTTTCCATTTTGAACTCCATTATTTAAACTATAACGCATGATTTTATTTTTCTTTAAAAATTGCATTTAGATTAAATAGTTTATGAACTTTACTCTGAATGCTTTTAGTACTTCTATGACGCTGTAGTAAATAATGAACGATGCTTTTAATAAGCTTTTTATACAACTTATCTATTATAAAAAAATACTAAAAAGGTTTTAAGGACTAAATAAGTTAACCATATTATCTGATTGTACTATTTTATTTAAGTACGATATCTTTTCGTGAGTCAGAAAATCTTGATGAGCCTAAAGTACTTTGTGATACTTAGATAAACATGAATAAAATATTTAATACCTACTTATTGAATTTTCTCATCTGTACAAATGACATCAAACTAATCCCTTCTTAAGAGATTAAAGATATTTCACATCTTACATCTCAGGATGATGAGCGCAGTGCAGTGCTGCGTAAGTTTTTTTTCGCAAGTTCACAATTCTGGCACTGCTACTGTTATGAGCAGGGTGACGCTTACCACTAGGCAAACGTCTCGCTCGTCTAGGATTCATGCTATTTTCGTCCCGAGTAAGATCGAATTCAAAAAATCTTCTTTGTTCCCACTTTGTATGACGTGTTAGGCCCAATATATATTTTAATTTTATAATTCTCAGTTCGTCCCACTCTTCAGCTAAACATTCGGCCTAAGTATTTTTTCTTTAGGTCGATGTAGTCATTCAATTCCATTAAAAAAAAGATAGAGTGTAGCTGTGGGACGTACTTAGTCAATAAATAAAGAGCTGAAGCGTTGATGGAAATTTTAATGACTCTCTATGCAACAAAGTAATTGCTTGCTACGGCGTAGTTCGTAGACTCGTAGCAGTGTATAGCAAGCGTAGCGCTATGCGTTCGTAGCAATTATTATGCTTAGTTTGCCTAATTATGTGGCATTTTCTGGTGTACACGACAATAAATAGTTTATAATTCTATTATATTCAGTGCGTTTACTTATCTGTAAGTTTATCGCTAGCATTAACACAACAAGTAACTTTTAAAAAAAAAAACAACCTACTTCAAATAATTAATAGGGGACCACCTCGGTATTATACCCTTTCAAATAAAAAAAGAATTTTCAATATCGGTCTACAATTGACGGAGAAATCGGTGAACATAGATTTAAAAAAACATACGAGTACATACCGTTGAACATACAACCGCCTCCTATTTTGAAGTCGGTTAATATTTTAAGCTAGTTAGGCTGGAAGTAGACGCTGCATTGGTCGTTGACGTAAATCACGCGAAGCAGTATAATTTCAGAATTTTGTGTCGCTTTTATCAGCTATACTCTATATTCACATCTACGTACTTTTAACACAAATTGTCAATTTAATAGATGGGTAAATAAATAAGATAGATGGGAAGGGAACCGTACATTGTTCATAACTTTATTACTATGCTTAGATTCACAGAATCAATTGACAAAAAAATATATTTATATGAGAAATAGAGAAAGAGAGAGGAGAGAGAGAGAGAAAGAGACAGAGAGCGCGTCAAATGTACACGTAGCTGCATTTATCTCGGATGTAATTACGAAATTATCTCAAAATATAGTACGCTGCTGACTGGCTGTGGATTTGAGCATTTGGATTATTTCAAGACTTATCGATCTGGTTAAAGTATTTTTTTTGTGTAGTAGGTTAAGTAGTATAAGGGGATGATGTCAAAGTCTTCTGACAATTGCCCGCCATTTTCGGTGTAAGAATGTCTCTAAGTGTAACTTGATGTCGACTGCACAGCCCAAGCCATTTCACATTGCAATCCTTTTTTTAACCTCTTACTTGATTATACATGTATTATGGAAGCAGTAATAGAGCAACTTGCTTAAATATTAAGCATTTGGAAAATTCGATCAGTACTTGGTATAAAAAGTTATCGATGACTTCAGCGTTCTACAATACAATTATTTATTCATAACGCCTAGTTATAAGTCATTGGTATTAATTGAATTTAACAATAATTTAATTTAATTAATCAACATAACCTGGATATGTCCTAAAACTGCACCCAGAACCACCGGAGGACGGACAGCAGCGTCCTCTTAGTTAACGGTGGTAACACTGCGATCCCCAAGCCGCCTACCAAGCGTGGGGATTATGGCAACCCCTCCCTATTAAGGGGGAGGCCTTCGTCCAGCAGTGGACGTCTTCTGGCTGATGAGTGAATCAACATAACAATAATATAATTAAGTAATTAGTCAATTGATTGTGTAAAATTATCAAATCGTGTTTTATAATAAATTATTTAACTTCTATTCAGTTTATTTATACACGTCAATGTAACTTTGATTCCAGCCTTACTAATCAAGACGCGAGTGTTGCTCGTGTAGGCGGCTAATAAGACCTTCGTTAAAGTCAAGTTTTCATATGAGAGGCTTCTCTCAAGTTCAATACAGTCATAGCTGGTATATTTTGCATCAATAATTTTGCAAAGAGTTTTCTGGAAGCTAGCAGAAGTAACAGTAATATAAGTACTTTTCTCCATTAGTTGGATATTAATCTTCTCCGTCACAAGTACCTACTTTTGATTGTTTAATTTAGATATAGTTCTTAGTTAGTAAGTAGTTTAAAATAACCGATGACATTGAAAAAGTCGCGGGCAACCGGTGGATGCAAATAGCAGGTTGTCGTACAGTGTGGCGGTCTAAGGGGGAGGCCTTAGTTCTGCAGTGGACGTCTTCGGTCTGATGATGAAGTAGTTTAAAATAATAGGTCTTTACTTATGAAATTGCCGTTCTTCAGTACTGGTCATTTCAAATAGAAAAAAAGTTTGGAATGGCTTTGTATTCTGAATTAAAATTAATTTTGTCTTAAAAACATGACATTCTTTTTACAAACTCAGTCTTTTGTTTATTGATTAGCGTTGTATTTTCATTACATATGAACATTTTTCGTCATAATGGATACTTTAAAAAATCATGTAATTATGGAATATGAGTTCTGTCGTGGCACCAACGCGACTCAAACGGCACGTAACATCAAAAACGTTTACGGAGAGAACTGTACAAACGAATGCACAACCCGTTATTGGTTTTCCCGGTTCCGTTCTGGAAATGTTGACTTGAAAAATGAAGCTTGTGGTCGTCCGGATACTTTGGTCAACAATGATGAATTAAAGGCGATTGTGGAAGCTGACGAAACTCAATCTACATCTGAGCTAGCAACAGCTTTTGATGTTAGCATCAAAACAATTTTGATCCATTTGCGACAAATAGGCAAGGTAAAAAAACATGATAGATCGGTGCCCCACGAACTTAACGATCGCCAGCGCAACGTACGCGTCGAGACCTGCCTCGCGCTGCTGCTACAAACAGTCTCCAAGCTGCAAGAGCTGGGGTTGGAAGCTCTCCCTCATCCGCCATACTCACCAGACCTTGCACCTACCGACTATTACTTTTTCCAAAATTTAGACAACTTTTTAGTGAGTAAAAAAATTCAATTCCCGAGAGGCAGTACAAAATGCCTTTGAAGAGTCTGTTGCCTCCCGTCCAGCTGATTTTTACAAGAAGGGCATCATTAAACTGCCAATTCGTTGGCAAAGATGCGTCGATTGCATTGGTGATTACTTTGAATAACAGAAATAAAAAAGTTTCAAAAAATAAGTACTTTTACTTATTCCATACAAAACGGCAATTTCATAGGTAAAGACCTAATATATCCTTTACCTATACCTACCTCACTCCTCACCTATAGCGCCAGTTTTTGTGCTTATAGGTTACATAACCCACCCGCAGGAAGAAGTTAGCACCCGAGATACAGAATTTTCTTGTTCGGGTGCTAACACTAACATCTTAATCATTTCGGCGTTACCTACTAATTTTAATATATATGTGTTTATTATGTATCTCAATAAGTATCTATTATTAATTAGGCAATATAACATGTATGCAATGTATTCAATATTGTATGCCATTTGTGTGTGTCAATAAATGATTTATTATTATTATAAGTACTTTTTTTTTCAACCGACTTCAAAAAATTTGGTTCTCAAGTCGACTGTATGTTTTTTTTTGTATGTATGTTACGCGTTTACCCCGCCAATTATGAACGGGTATTAATGATTCTTCTTTTTTTGGTAGGTGGTCTCGTATACATTTTATCGAAATCGGTTCAGTAGTATGGTTTTTAAATCAAAATCACTAGAAAATATGAAGATGTCATCCAGGTATTCAAAGTTGAAGTCTGTTGTATTTTATTTTTTAAGTTTATTATTACTAGAATGTAATATAGTCATGCCTTTTGTTGTTTTGTTATCATTGTATTCTCATTATTGTGTAAAGAATTGAATAAAACAAATATTCTTGTGTTTACAAATGTCAATAATGATAAATTTGTTTACGCATTTAAAAGTAATCAATATGTCTAGGTCATATTTCATTTGCTCTAACGACTTTTTACTTAGCATTGGTAGAAAAAAGTACCCTAATGATGTTAGTTTACGAATAGAGTTGAAATTTAAAACTTTTGTACATTATGATATATTTTTAATGAAATGTAGATGGTGATGACTACAAAAAAATCTAGTACGTGACAAATTAACCCAAGTGTAGAGGAAAACATAAGAGATGTCATGTTGCAAATTGAAACTCGGGGCAAACAACTGGGTAAACGTTCTGGGTATGTTTTTTTAAATTTATTTGAATCTTCTTCTTCTCTCTCTTACTTTATGGAGAGGCGTCTTGCTCCCCTTATTACCTGTGTTACCATAAAATGGGTTAGTATTTTTAATATTTCAAACACGGTCGTCCTGTTCGGCCAAATACACATAGGATAAAGGTGAGATAGAATTGCAGACCGCTACCATAATTGTGTAATTAGCATTAATTAAGCCTGTGTGCGCCAAGCACAAAGTACAGAGAACTAGAAGCTTCCCTCTGTGGGTGTAAAGCTGTGAACACAACAGGTGCTTTCGGGCTTCAAGTCATTCGGTAGCGAGCAATCGTCGCTGCCACACGGTTTTGGCACTCGAGTACGGTCTCGGTTTCGAAATTAAAATTCTGAACTTTCTAAATTCGAATTTGTCTTCTTTCTTAATAGCCAGTGATTTTTCAGTGATCGTGAATAATGGTGGTTTTTTATGCTGAGTTCGCGTTCTTTTAATTTACCAGTGGGTTGTCATCTTAAATGGACTGGATAAAGGTACGAAAAATTATGTTCATTAGAATTACTATTTACATTTATTAATTAAAATTGTATATTATGCCAGTAATAAAAATTGTTTTAACGATGCAGATTTTATTGATAACGTTAATTTGAGTTTATGAATTAACTTCTACACGAATTATATATGTTAGGTTTTAAATATATTTTTCTTTAGAAAGCGTTTATTGAAAGTGAAAAGGAAAATCTCGTGAGAATTATTAAAATACGTGGCGACGCTCTTCCAAACTTTTTAATTAAAAGTGTTTTAAGCCTGAAGTTTTAAAATATTTTAATTAATTTTGTTCGAATACTGAATAAGTAGCTAACTGAACATTAGCTAATAAATTACGATTATTTATGCAGACGGAAGTTCATAGAAAGGACATTTTCTTAAACTATGCCCGTGTTTGTACCAGTGACATTTTAAAGGAGAAAAATAAACAATTATGCACACTAAATCTTAAAATCAGCATAGGTACATAATATAATTAAAAATAAAATAGAAAATAAAAGGAATACAATATGAATAATAATAATGTAATTATTATTAATGTGAAATGTATCTTATTTACGTGTGTGATGTTAATAGAAAATATTGAAATAATATAGACATTAGACTTTTATAATAATTTCTTCGAGTAGGTAATCATTTTATTTCAAGTTTAAAAGCTGTCACACACGAAGAAGTCGCTATAATATTAAAACATATCGCTACTCATACGAAATAAATGACGAACAAGTGATGAAGATATACATTACAAAATTGTATGGCGAGCGATATTTTATCTTAACATGAAATATTATAGCATCTTCGTCGTCTTTGACGGCCTTTAAATTATAATTAAATTATAGCATTTTGAGAATCTTACTGCTCTTTGATTAATAACGGGATCAAACATTGTTTTAAACTATCACGGTTGTTTACTAAAGTTATATTATTATTAACGGGATATTTACCGTGATTATGTTGTGAAATGAGCTCCCGATATTTCGGCGCAGTTGCATGCACCATGTTCACGAGTAGACAAAGGTAGTATCGGGAGCTCATTTCACAACATAATCACGGTAAATATCCCGTTAATAATAATATAACTTTAATAACGGGATATTTACCGTGAATAACGTAAATTGGTAGTATCGTGTTGTTTACTGAACGAACGTGATAGTTTAAAACAGTGTTTTCGAGTATCTTTGGTATTCTTGGTCCATTGATCCTTCCACTGGTCTGATTAGGCTGGGAATTTCCAGGTTTGTGAGGTTTCGGTGGCAATCGATTAATATCAACATTGATCTGATCCAATGATAGACCAGGAAGTTAAGCAGTTAAATCAATAGCAAATGGTAGGACCGTTGAGAATTGACTCATTAAGTACAGTTTATTTTCCACGAATGCGTTTAAATATTCATTTTAAATAACATAACCCATAAATTGATTTTAATATATTATTGGCTTTAAAATGGTAATATACAATGTTAATTTAACGTGTATTGTGTTACCATAGTATTTTTCACATACCTATACTGCCTACATACAAAATTGTATATAACAATAATTATGAAGACCTTAATATATTTAATATTAAATATTTAATACTTAGGTTCTTCAGTTTTGAATTGAAGGTTCTCAATTTGGTTGTATGGTCTTTTTATGTTTGTTACCTCAGAACTCCGTCATTTATGAACTAATCCGGATTTTTTTATTTTATTTGAATGGTTTTTTTTTTCAAATTGGTCCCATAGATATTTTATTTTAATATTGAGTTAGTAGTTTGGTTTTTGAATCAATAGTACTGGAAAAAAGATGTCATTCACGTAAACGAAATATCTTATTTTGCTTTGAAGTCGGTTTTTATAATCGGTTTTATTTAACATGCTTATTTGTTGTTTTTTGGGTCAAATTTAGTAATACAATGTTTACCCCCTTCCTGTTGACAGATGGAGCTGATATTTAGTACCGACTTCTAGTTCTGATAACAAAACAGTTTAAAAATTCTTTTTGTGTTAACATTTTATTTTTTTAGTAGCTTTATTCTCTTCCAAAATTTGAATTCGCTTGAAAAAGATTAAAGGCGGAATTAACTGTTACTTGGCTGGAACACTGTTAGCATGGCGGTTCTATGTTTGCTTACGAGATAATTCTAACCGTGATTATGTCGTTAATAGAGTTCCTCCGGTAAATATTCCGTAAATAATTATAGAAATGTATTTCGTTGCTATTCTATACATTTATTGTTATATCAACAACCGGAAAACGTCCACTGCTGGACCAATTTCTCTTAATAGGGGTTGCCATAATCCCCACGCTTGCCAGGTGGCTTGGGGATCGCAGAATGCTCACCACCGTTAACTAAGAGGACGCTGTTGCCCGTCCTCCGGTAGGTCTGGATGCTTTAGGACATACCCAGGTCCAAAATGTATTGTTAAAATATGTAAATTTATGGACGCTCAAATATTCGAACATAATTATTAAAAAAACTGTATTAACCATTCTTTTTTTAACCTTACGGTCCTAAAATACAAAGTTGAAAATGGATACCCACAACAGAAGCAAGGTTGCTTTACATTGTACATTTTATAACTCTTGGAACTCGGTTTTTTATTGTACCGCATTGTGCGCTACAAAGTTTTGGCATTATTTTTGTTTAGAAGGTTTTGCATTATCCTCGAAATATTAATTTTACCTACACACAATTTATGTATAAAACAAGCTTTATGGCAAATATACACAAATATTAATAATCATCTTTGTTATTAATTAAGGTTTCTCAAAAATATAACATTAGAGATCCGCCCCGGCTTCGCACGGGTACCAACCCAGGATCACCCGCTGGGCTAATCTGAAAATTGCCTGAAAATTACATCAAAACCGCTCCAGCCATTTTGGAGTCCATAAGCATTCATACAAATATCGACTTTTATAGTGATAAATAAATAGAGTATAATTTTTGTATCATTTGTAAGATTATTAATAGATTAGATACATCTTAGATATTATATAGATATATTATTAATACGTTGTGTTGACGGTCATCTGTGAAGATGCGATTTGCTTTTATGTTTCACAACTCATCTGATGTTAAGTGATGGTGTAGTCGAAAACGCTAACCACACCTACACTGGAATGGGAACTGGCTCTCAAGTGATGATGCTGGAACATTTTCTTGGTTCTTGACGTCAGATTTTCAACTTGAGGGTGGTGGCTAGTCAGCTGAGTAATGGAGATTACACTACCACCATGCTCGTGGATTCTTTCCGATGTTTTCCTTCACCAGCAACTCGAGCTCAATTTTGGGATTTTAACCCATGCTTTCCGACGTGCGATCATAACGCGCTAACTAATGAGCTAAGACCACTACAAGTTTTCGATGGGGCATGCTTGCCTAAAATAATAGCGATATCCTTTCAGATCAAATCTATCAGAGAAACAAAGAACATTTACTGGAAACATTCACAGACTTGATGACACTCAGATTGTACTCGTATCTATCGGGAAACAATCACTCAGGAAGCGCATTCCACTATTCAGTTACTGACAGTTCGCACAAAGGAAGTAGAATCAAAGCGCTATGTTCGTCGTATCATATTACACTTCTGTAAATAGAACTAGTTATGAAAATATTGACTTCACCCTAGTCTCACAATAACCTACTCTTCTGTCCGCTGCTTCGCCCGCACAGTTATGGCAAAACCATAGAGAATGTTATCTAGTTGTATTTGGAAACAATCATAGCAGTTTTTCATCAATATCAACTCCCTTTGGACTGGTCCCGTGAACCAACCTGCTACCCGCAGGTTGTCATCTCACCCCCATATCACTTACATCCCACTCCCACGGACCTGACTGAATAATCGTGAACTTGATCCCGTGAATAACCCGTGCCATCTTGTCTCCGTTCGGCTTAGAATATCCTAGCCCGCTCTATTCTCTCTCCAACCCCACTCTTACCAACGACGTAACATAACCCCTGATCATTATTATCTGTTATCCGTAGAATCCGTACGCATCGGTTTGCTCTATTTTCTTGATTTGAAATTCACAAGAATGGTCCCCACGGCCGTCTTCCCTTTTTCCAGATAACTACAATCTGGGGCCACTCGAAGGCTAGAGTGAAAACATTTAGTGTTCCACCTTCGGTCACACCGATGTTTATTTATTACAACCAAGTGAGTTGGTGGTCAAACGTAGGTCGTTTTTTTTTTTTTATGTTATTGTGTTTGTATGGGCTTTGTGGCCACATTCACCGTATTATTATAGTTTCGCGACAAAATTAATAAAAAATCATAATATCATAACATATATATATATTTTTTATTTCGTTGGAGTGTTACGAATTTCAAAAAAGGGGATATTAAGTGGAATAGGCGAAAATAAAAACCAAATAAGTCAAAGAATTGCAAAGAAAAAACCCTGCTCTTGGGTAGGTAAGTATTTTTCACGCTACACTTTTGAATGCTCAAAAATAAGTTTAAAATGTCAAAAAAAGCGTTATCAGAGTCCACCAATATGTGAGTTGCCATGTTTCACAATTAAACATATAAATTGTTTTTTTTTTACTAAGCAAAATGTCCTGAACTTCGCCCTTATGAATTTTTTTAAATTTGGTAAGGATATGAACCTATCTAATTTCACGGCAAAAAATACCTTTGTTCCGAATTAAAGGAGACAAAAGTAATCATTTGTTTTTATAAAATTTCTTACAATATTCCTCAAGTACCCGACCTGTTTCATGGAAGATTTTTAATGACACTTCACTCGTAAAGAAAGTGGTAATGACTCACTCGAAAGTCTCAGGCTGCTTCAGATTTCATTTTTGAGCCACGGAGGTCGGTCACCTTTTATTTAAATATTTATCGAAATAATCTTTTGAAAAAGACTTCTATAGCGTAGATAAGAGCGTACAAACGAATAAAAAACTTTTTTAAAATAAAGGTGTCGTTGATAGTTTTTCGGTACCTCTATCTACATAAAAAATTTATTAAATCGGGTTGTACAATAAATGTCAGGCTAAAAATAAATAGAAAATTAGATTGTTGCAGTGAGAGTGAGTGAGTTCGTATAGGCTGAGTGGCCAGCCCTAGTTAGTTAGTTAGCCCTGTCAGAGTTAATGTGCCGCCCGGAGGCCTCTGACATGACTGACGGTTGTTGTTATAGAAACTAGAACAAACAACTGGGACCAACAATTTAAAGTGTCATCCGACCCACGGTAGCGCTCAGAAATAAATGCCACTCACGGTCACCCATCCGAATACTGACCGGACCATCCTTTGCTTAACATCGGTAATCATTTAGAATCACCTAGACAAGCTACGCCACGAACGCTACGCTACGCTTGCAGTGATTGGCGTAAGTACATACACAAAATGTTTAGTGTCAATTGACAACTTTCCTTTTTTTCTAAAGAGGGTTAAAAATAACATCTTTATGTACTGACAAAATCTGTTACGTTTTAAATTCGAATATAAAGGAACATAACGCAACGATTTTTCAAATTTGAATGCTAGGGACCCTAAAAACCACTTTGAATTTATTTGGGCATTACGCCTTTGTCTGTGTCATGAGGGAAAAAGGTAAAATAAACCTGTCTAAGCAAATCAGAAACAAATTCACTACTTATTACGTAGGTACACGAAATTCCAAAGAATTAGCATTTTGCTCCAGTATTTCCAACAGTGTGTGACCAAACAAATCATGGGCATGTTGACAATGAAGACAGGTTAGATTTATTCGCCAAAAATGGCTTTAGCTGGAAATGGTTAGCGGTTTGCATTGTTTTTGCAACATATGGCAACAATTTAAAAGGGACAGATTTTTTGTCTTATTATATATACTATACTATATACTCCGAGTTACTCCGGAGTTACTTTGCGCGATAGAATCCGGAACGAGGATATTCGCCAAAGAACCAAAGTTACCGACATAGCTCGCAAGGTTTGCAAGTTGAAGTGGCAATGGGTAGGCCACATCGCTCGAAGAACTGGCAACCGATGGGGAAGAAAGGTTCTTGAGTGGCGACCGCGAACCGGAAGACGCAGTGTAGGGAGGGCTCCCACTAGGTGGACCGATGACATTGTAAAAGTCGCGGGCAACCGGGTGGATGCACAATGCAGGTTATCGTACAGTGTGGCGGTCTAAGGGGGAGGCCTTCGTTCAGCAGTGGACGTCTCCGGGCTAATGATGATGATGATGACTATATACTCTATACTCTATACTTTAGGGATACCAGATCCCCAAAAACAACACGAAACGATAGAGAATAATATTTGAATGTAATAATATAATTATTAAATATGTGTAATAATAATATGACAATAAATTATAGTATAATTTATTATATAACTATTTCGTATAAAGTATAGGTAAGTATATAAATACATCGCAGCCGTGCCTCGAGGTTATCTTGAAGTGGATTTCATCATTTGATATTTATTCAATTTGTCGGCCGGATACCGCGTTAGTGCGTTGAATACACACTGCTCTATATGTAATTGTATCTCACTTACATGAAGTGCATATCATCAGCTAGAAGACGTCCACTGCTGGACGAAGAACTCCTCCTTAATAGAGGATCTCCATAATAAAGCGTACCTAACTCAAATCACCTGGGGACCTGGGTATGTCCTAAAACTGCATCCAGAACCACCGGAGGACGTTCAGCAGCGTCCTCTCAGTTAACGGTGGTACCCATTCTGCGATGCCAAGCGTGGGGATTATGGCGACACCTCCCTCTTTAAGGGAGAGGCCTTCGTCCAGCAGTGGACGTCTTCCGGCTGTTGATGTAAGTCAAATCGAATCGCCATATTTATTCAATAGTTACAAGTTACAGTCCCAATTTATACATAATTATTATTTCTACTAGTAAATCATAGCTTGTAAAAATGCTTTCTATGTGTTGTAGCACCTACACTAAGAATTTTTTCTTGTGTTGAAGGTCTACGTACATTCATATTTTTACTTTAAGAAAAAGTATAGGTGTAATATTATACAGAATAGATAGACTAATACACTGTAATATAATTGTATACTAAACATGTCATCATCATCATCATCATCATTATCAGCCAGAAGACGTCCACTACTGCACGAAGGCCTCTCCCTTAATAGGGAGGGCTTGCCATAATCCCCACGCTTGGCAGGCGGCTCGGGGATCGCAGTGTTACCACCGTTAACTAAGAGGACGGTGCTGCCCGTCCTCCGGTGGTTCTGGATGCAGTTTTAGGACATACCCAGGTCCACTAAACATGTAATACTACATAATATAGATACACATAAGATTGTAACATTTAAACAGATAGTGTGGTCGATTCTGGCGGTTTTAGTTGACAGTTCTAAACTAACTAAAGTATTGCTGTCACTTTTTTACTAGGCATGTTAGCTAAAGACAGCAATACTTTAGTTATTTTTGTTTTATTTATACGGGAATACTCACGTTTAATTAAATCAGATACTCTAGCTATAGTTTTGATCACATCCGGTGACCTTTTTCAAAGAGTGAAAACAGAGCCCGACGCGCGTGCAGCTGCGTCCTGCTTGCTTTGCTTGTTCCCGTATAAATAAAACAAAAATGTGTCAAAACCACGTCAGTTTTCATAATAATACATTAGTTAATTTAGAACTGTCAACTAAAACCGCCAGAATCAACCACCATATAAGATTAATTTAGTTAATTTAGTAGTACTAAATTATCTTATTTTATTATATTATGTTATTATTTAATTTTAAGTTAAGTATTTATACTCTGTGATATATTGAGTAAAGTAGCGTAAAATGTAACGTAGAATGAGACCCGAATGATTGATTCATCATCAGCTAGAAGACGTCCATTGCAGAAGAAAGACCCCCCCATAATAGGTTGCAGAGTGCTCACCACCGTTAACCGAGAGGACGCTGCTGCTGTTTCTCCTCCTGTAGTTCTGGATGCAGTTTTAGGACACACCCAGGTCCAATTGATTCATTAACTCGATATTAATCACACTGAGATTCACACAGAAATCATTTAATGAACTTAACTAGTGTAACAAAAAAAAAAGCTTTATTGCTCAAATTAATCTCTTCCAGATAACCTTAGGATGGAGAGGATTTAAATGAGTAGAAGACGGGGCGTGCAAGATTAGAAAAGTGATATCACACACATAAATACATAATGTACTAACATATAAATAAGATGGAGAGGCATTATACGAAAGGCTATGAGTAATAGCTGGCAGCAAAAAGTCCAAATCGAGCTATGTGGAAGATGCCTTTGCCTATGTTGATGTTGGTATAGGAAAAGGTGGAAGCGGATAGCTATAAAATCAGATTATGTGGCGTGCGTTGGAAGAGGTCTATGTCCTCCAATGCGCATGATGGGCTGATTATTATTATACATAATCTGCCTAAGAAAACTGGAGATTCTTGCCTGAGGGTGGACCCCCATGGTCCACCCTCAAAGGACGATTGGGCCATATCCATCACACTGTCTGTTTGTAGATTCATATATACCATTGAATTTCTTCTCTAGATGGCAAGGCTGCTGGCTGCCTTACGATGTTTTCCTTCATTGAAAAGCAAGTGGTATAGAAATCCGTACAGAGACTCCAAAGATCGCATTGCTGGGCCTGGGATGTAAGCCCTTGACCTCACGATTCGAGTCGACAGATTTATGACGATAAAGACAATCCATTTTAAGCTTCTCACAGACAGCTTGCTTGGTAGTTTTTATCGACCGACTTCAAAAAAGGAGGTTCTCAATTCGACTGTATGTGTACTGTATTTTTTTTATATGTATATTACGCGATTACTCCACCAATTATGAATAGATTTTGATGTATTTTTTTTTGTTGTTTGGTAGGTGATACTTCAGAGGTATTCTCATACAAATTTTCTAGTAATCGGTTCAGCAGTTTTGGTAGTGGTAGGACTCTACTGCAGAGTACACCTGGGGAAGTACCACACTTTTGCCAGTTATTCAATCGCCAAGCAGTAGTGTGCAAGCGTTACTGTGTCCCGGCTTGAAGAGATTTAACATCTAATATATCAAGATAACGAGCGCAGTGCAGTGCGGCGCAGGATTGTGTTCGCAAGTTCACAATTCTGGCACTGCTACTGTTAGTGGCAGGTGTGACGCTTACCACCCGGAAACTTAGCGCTTACGAACGTTTTGCTCGTCTAGTCACTTGATAGTATAAAAAAAAAAAACTGGAAAATCTAAGTAACTGAAAAATATGAAAATGTGATCCTAGTAGTAGAAATTGAAGTCGGTTGTTTTTTGGTTGGTTGAAGAGTGTATTAAAGTAAGTAAGTAAGAGTGTATTATTATGATTAGACTCCACTGGTTGAGGCCCGATTATGTGGCAACACATACACGACAACTAAGTGTGTTTATACGTGTTGTTCCTACGTCAACAAAGGCGTGGTAAAGGTTACATAGGGGGACTTTTGAGCGCGTGAAAATTCTTCAAATATTTTACTGGATGTTATAAGGGAGATTTTCTGATGAGGGCCTCTTAAGTAAAGCTCTATGGTAAAACATTCCTAGCAAATACTTTTGAAGCTATGTTAAAGCATTCCTATCAAAAATGTTTGAAGAGATGTTTAAAGAGACATTTTTTAAATACTACAGGTCGCCCGCGACTTCGTCCGCGTACGGAAGAAATTCGGATCGCTCCCAAAATTCTCCACTTTAAATCATTCCGAGCAAACTCTATCAACTCTACCGACTCCCAACTAAATAAGTCCATGGATCTATTTTGTATATTTAGTTTTTTTTTGTGTTGCATGCCGCAAGGCAGTATATCGTGCTACTAACCCTTTTTTACCATCTGTTATATCTTACACACTTACTTGGTCTAACACTGGTTCCGTGGCAGGTTCGCTGGCTTGTGTGGGACGCAACATGCGTCAGTACGTTTGCGTCCTGCCACCTCCCCGCTACTCAACAGTCCGCTAGTGCGGGAGCAGCGGCAGCCGCCCGAGGCAAACGCTACAAATATGCCAGTTTGGAACCAGTGTACGACTTTGTCCTTTTTGGCGTGGAGACGTCGGGCCCGTGGGTGGAGCTCTCACGCCAAGCAACTAGTTCGCGACCTTGGCCGCCGTTTAAGGGAGAGAGGGCAGGACCCCCGTTCTGGCTGGTTCTTGGCTCAGCGGGTCTCCATCGCTATACAGCGCGGTAACGCGGCTAGTGTGTTGGGTACTGTAGTGGCAAGTGACCCTGCCTCAGGTACCTATGTTTTTTTTTGGGTTCTGCGAACGCAAACACTCAAAGCGTCGCTATGAAGTCTCTTCGTCGTCGTTCTCTCACACGTGTTATCTCAATGGAAAGTTTAGAAATCACAAACTTTGAATAGATAAGCAAAACTGACCGCATTCTTATATCCATAAAGCTCAAAGTTGACAGAGCTCTGGCACATATAATATATGTCGTTTTAAAGCAGGATTTCTACCAATATTTAGAACAAAGAGCGTTTATGGCTCGGAAGAATAGTTTTGCTGCACGTTCTTGGAAATCGCTAAATGCTACCAGATGTCTATTTCGGGCTGTGAGAATGGAATGTATCTGTCCAATAGATATAAAATAATTCATGATTAGACATGATGAGACATGGTTACTGTCACGTTTGTACCTTGACAACGGAAGTTAAGGGAAGGCTGAATACTCAGACTACTTAACAACAGTACATTTATTACAGGAGGCTTAGTCACAAATTGTTCTAGGAGATAACTGTATATTTCTCATGTTCCATGGTAACGCATCGGAGGTGCCATCGTCCATCTCGCTCTGGCTGTCGGCTGAGACCTATTGCCGTTTCACTAGACCAACGCGGGGGTGGCTTTGCGCAAGCGACGCCGTTTTTCCAGCCAATCAGGAGCTTCCACGAGCTTCCCTTAACCGAAGGAAAAGGCGTGGTTTGATCATCAAGAAAGAGGGGCTCGTTTAGCATTTTTGCGTCCCTAAGCTTCACTCAAGTTTTCAGGATTATAAAGGATGGTCGTGGACCACTTTGGTGGATAAAAAGTCTGTACTCAGACTATTCATTGTGATTGTGTCATGAAGTCACTCAGATCAAAATGTTAAATCAATTGCGCAAAACAAATTAAAATCATGGAAGTGCACACTGAGGGTTCCAGGTCACTGTATAAACAGCTAAGTACACTGTATCGTTCAAAACGATTGATCCAATTGCAACTGTGAATAGTCATAACTTTGATCATTATAAAGGGTATCTCATCACTGATTATAAATCGTGTTAATATCAATTAACACTTTGCTATCCTGACCTGTAAGGTCTGGATCTTATCAACAAATGTGGATAAAGCATTATCAGTGTGACTTTTGGATCAATCGAAGGAATAGTATTTTCTATAAATGTACATAATCCATCTATGCAAAAGTTATTGTCTATTTAATGTCAATCTGCCAAAACTACTGTATCTCCTGAGCGCGAATACATAACAGACTATTCATTGTGATTGTGTCATGAAGTCACTCAGATCAAAATGTTAAATCAATTGTGCAAAACAGTTTAAAATCATGGAAGTGCACACTGAGGGTTCCAGGTCACTGTATAAACAGCTAAGTACACTGTATCGTCCAAAACGATTGATCCAATTGCAACTGTGAATAATCATAACTTTGATCATTATAAAGAGTATCTCATCACTGATTATAAATCGTGTTAATATCAATTAACACTTTGTTATCCTGACCTGTAAGGTCTGGATCTTATCAACAAATGTGGATAAAGTATTATCAGTGTGATTTTTGGATCAATCGAAGGAATTGTATTTTCTATAAATGTACCTATCCATCTATGCAAAAGTTATTGTCTATTTAAGTCAATCTGCCAAAACTACTGCATCTCCTGAGCGCGAATACATAAGTATATTGTGTATGCATAGATAGTACTGTCACGGTTATCCGTGCCGTTCAATTCACTCGCAACTGAACTAGTATCATTTATTATTCCCTTAACAAGGAATTAATGTGTATAAAATGACATAAATGATTATCATTGATAATAAAAGTAATTGAATAAATGCCGATCAAACTTCTCAGGATACAGTGACAAATATAATTAATCTTGTGATTAAATAATGAATAAAAATTATAAGGGCAATCACGAGTAATGTAAGCTTCTACGTTTACTACTTTATCTAGGCGCCTTCTCAGTTTTCGCTTTGTACTTTTCGCTTTCTGAGAAGCACGTGCGCTAGTAGACGAAAGGTACTTACTTACTTAATTACTGTATTTTCACGTTTCACATCTGAAGCGAAATACATAAACTTATACCTACTGATTTAGATCTGATCAAGTGCGTCCAAGCACACTTATGTAATTACTCGTTGATTATTGATCTTTGGGAAATATAATTTATTTTCTTGCCCTAAAACCTATTGTTTGATTTTATCTTCTGTTATCTATAAGCCTCGATCCCAGATAGGTAGGCTATGTACTAGGGATGTGATTATATTACTCATTCCACCTACTGACAGAACTATTTCTGATAATTCAATTCATTCGAATTTGAGCTATATATTTACATAGTAAATATGTATACACATATGTACAAACATGAATGTGTACATATATATGTAAATATGTATTGTCAATTAGACAGGTTAACGAAGACGTAGCTTCGATGCTGTGTAAGGCTATTATTTGTTGAAGTAGTGTATTGACGTGGATTCGATTGTGGTGATCAACTGGAATATTATACACTATATCCCAAGAACACATCAAGTTATTTTATGTCTCTAGTTAATACACCTTTAGGTTGGGAATACCGACTCGCCAGTATAAATCACCCGTGCCTGACACTCTGCTGTGGTTCTGGTTGCATTCACATGCCCTCCCCTTTGATGTAATGCAGAGCAATACATCGCGGACACCAGCCACCGTCAGCGGCCGCTGATCTTTGAATAAATCCATGGTTCGTATTCATACGAAAAGCCCGCACCCTAAGGTGCGCTGCTGTTTTAATGCGTTCTCACGCAGGCCAGCTGTCCGCCAAAGCAGTACTAGGTACTCTCCTTTTTAAAGGATCTTAGGTCTCGCAACAGAGTGAGTCAAGTGAATGTCAGTTGCCGATTGTGTAAGTTACCACAAATCAGTCACTTGTACCAAACCTTAAAATCTCCTCATTGCTCATCTCAACGAGCTCCCATGCTCTGACCATTACTCTATTCTTTAATATTGTTCTATGGTCTACAAGCCTGAATGTATAACTTCACAATTGAGCATAAGCCGCGGTGTTCTATCACTATAGGTGTACTATTAATTATCAATGTCAGTAGACATGCAGATCCTTACGAAGGAACCACCATCTTAACCGTATCCGTGTCAATACAATACAATAAGCCTACTCTGAGAGCAGACGATCACTTTAAATGAATTTACTAGACCATACTTTCACATATAAACAAGACGATCACTTTATAAGAAATAGATTCTGGCTAAGATTTGCTAACTCCCCGTAACTCGGTGGAAATTGGAAAATCACTAGAATCGGTATAGACGAATAACGTTTACCACTACAGTACGTTTGGGCCGGGTGCTACGCGCGGGAGTTAATATTACGACATTGGTTTAAGGATTTGTTTTAATTTAATTTTATAAAAATTTATTGCATTAATTATTATGAATAAGTTAGAATTACCATGATATTTAAGCAAATCTAAATAAATATCTTATCTCTTACCCATATAAGTACGCATTAAATAAATGAATATAAATATGAACACCTGAGTTGCCTTAAAAACGGAATGATGAAATGAGGTTATTATCCGACCTACTTTTTAAAATTATCTAAATGCAAGATCCGCCTCAATTCCGTCAAGGTCTCAATTTTCGAATCCAATCTTTGACGAAGGCAAAGTGACAGACCAATAATTTACCTCCAAAACGATCTCATTTTATATTCAGGTGAAACATTGCATTATAAAATCTGCCACTTTATCTCGGAAGGTTCATTAGTACTCTCGGGACCTTTGTTACGTCACGCCAAGACCGATGTCAGCGTGATAAATGAGCACCAGCTAATCCTTTCAGCTTACCGCATTCTGAAATCCAAAAATTTGCCTTCATCACCTATCTTTGTCCCCTTTTTTCATACGGACAATATCTTTTGTCCCGCTCGGTTTGCTTGATTGATGGTGTGGGTATCTGTTTTTGCTTTTGCAACTTTTTGTTCTGCGGTGATTTTTGAACGTGGAAGGTTGGGGGTTGGTGGGATTATGAGGGATTAGAAACTCTGCAAGTAAATTTTAGTTGCCGCAAACGAATACAAACTTTAAAGCTAGAGCCATAAAGAAAACTTTCAGTTAAAAAAAATCTCTCACGCACTTCCGATACGTTGTAAAAATTTTTTTATGAAGTTTTCTACGTTTACTGCCATATCTAATTCAAATTGGCTTACTCTGATTATTATTTACCAAGAATTGTATTTAGATTATTATTAATCCACTGCTTTTATTTAAAAGTATGTTATTTAGCGCTCACTAAACGCGTAAGATGCGTATAGCCAAAACTAAGTAAATAACTTTAAAAACCCAAGAACTTTAGATTTGAAAGTAATTGCCAAACTCGCTTTGAGAAAATAACATTACCAAACTCAAAAACCTAGTTTCCATTTGAACCACGTCGGGTTGTTTGGTAAGAGACTTATAAACTTGCCGAAACTGAGTTAGGTTTTAACTGACTGTTAGTTTTAGTCCGCAAACACTGGAACTGAGTTTTAGCTTAGCTGTTTAGTTTTATTTGTGCTTAGCTTTACTCGCGGTTTACCTTTCTAAAGTGGTGTTTAGACCAGCAATATATTGCCGCAACTGTATTTATCTAATTATAATATTATCATAAGTGCCAAAGATTATTTATTTAAGAAACATACAAAACGGAATGCAATAATTTAAGCCTATCTCATTAGTTACATTTTATAGATCTGTACTACATTCTAAAAGTATCTATGCCTAGCTGCATTAATAATAGAAGTATTTAACATAATATACACTAGAGGATTAGGTATACAAGGCAAAGTAAAAATTATTTTTTAAATCTGATACAAAAATAATTAAATTAAACCTAGCATATAAGCATGTTGTAATAGAAAATAATTATTAATGATTACTAGATTTTAACTAATTTTAAATTAAATAGCTATATCCTTTTTAATTGCCATTGAAAGGAACAAAACTTTAAATTGAATATATCATTGTCTCTGTTGGAGACAAGGATCTCATTGTATTGGCGACACATTTTGACAACAGGATTATAGTAAGTATGACGTGTTATTGGAAAACACCTGTAAAGAGAAGATGTTGATTACACAGTTGTAGTTATTATTGTTTATAAAGATGTTAGAGGCCGCCAAATTATAAATATATTTTCTGAGATAAAAAGTAGCCTACATTAATTTTGATAATGTTTTACCTGACGAGCTAAGAGCCTAATATGGAGCGTTATATTTTACAAGAGTGTGTATACTTCGTTAAAGCCGTGTGTATACTTCGGTAAAGCCTCGTAACGTTAAAGTTTGGCCTGGAGGTAACGTTTCTTTTATGTCAATGCTAAGATTCGGTTAAGTTCCAATAGTGATTATCAACATCTAAAAACCATTTTCATTTGCATTTAGCCTTTGATTGTTTGGACTCTTATCGGTAAAACAGAATTCAACCTTTTATATGTATTTGGAACCACTTTAAACTTACGCAAAATAAGCTTGCGCAAATTTCTCGCAAGTCTAGACTGTCCTATGAATAGATTTAGTTCTTCCTGAAAGAGTTACTTGAAACACGAATGAGAACTACAAGTAAGTTACGTGGCTTACAAATTGGTTTCCTAGATTTGCTTGCTTCGCTGAAATAGCGTAGCACTGCTATGGACGGATATTGCTACGGCGTAGACCGTAGAAAAGGAAACGTTTTGAATTTATCCGGTAGAAAATATTATGGCCGCAATGGATGGTCTGTAAAAGAAGTAGGTAGTGCTTTCTATATTTCTAACGAAAGGTATTTTTATCAAAGATGTAGCAAACAAGTGACTTGCCTCCTGACCTGATGATAAGTGGTCAACGCCAACTATATTATCATCATAGTTACAAGCTTTATTATGGGGCCTACTCCGCATTCACGAACAGCTGATTTTTTCGTGCATTTACAGTTGGCCCCTTAGTAAAAGCTGTTCACAGTAATAAGTAGGCACAAAGACCTCCTTCCAATTAGTAATACCATTCCGCATAACCCTGTTTGAAGATACATAATTATAATGGCTGTTTGCTATGTATAAGTATTTACAAAAGAACACTGAGCAATAACGTGTAAATAATTACAAAACTTTTTTAAACTATGTGAATACATGTAGCTTTTTGTAGGGAATTATCTTTCAAACTCATCGTGATAGGTACATAATATACGAGTAAAACAAACAGTAATTTTAATAAAATAAAAGATTATTTGCATGCTTCATTTAAAATACTCTTTGTTATTACGGATATCAAAGCTAATCTACGTAATTAACTCGCAAAGAACCTATTAAACAACACTACCGGACCGGAAACGCTTAATTAAAAAGATAAACACGACAATCTGAACTACTAAAGACTAATTAACTGTCCATTGTGAAAATTATTTATGAAAGCACGATCTAAATTGAACATTTCAAATACCAGGAATAAAGTATAAATTACAATGGTAAGTCATGAAATCTTGGCAGAAACCTTTTTCTTAGAATGTCAACTGGGGATAGTAGCATTAATACGGGTTCAATTATACGAAAGTACGCCTAGAAATGTGAATTGAGTTTCCCAAGCTCTGACATTTCGTTGACAGAAAGTTACCAGTTCGTAAAACAACCTTGCTTTTATGGGTTATTCACCAACTGGACTCGAGGGGGCTGGACAAGTGTTCCCAGTTGGTGAAACTCAAAATACGTATCACATGTTTATGATAAAATTACATTGCAAGACAATGCAACACTATTTTTGTCCTATATAGTCTTTTATAAAAAACGGTAAATTGGTCAATAATTAAAAAAAAATTACCAATTTTTTTTTTTTAATCTGCTGCTAACATCTAACGGTGTGGTTCCGGCAGCCTCTATTGAGAGCCAGTACCCATTCTTAGCTTAGTGTGTTTATCATCATTGACCACACCGGCATTTAACATTTAAGCGAGTTATGGTCAAACACCACACACACCCATACACACAAATAAGATAGTCCGTCAAGTTTAAAAATCACTGACAAACTTTACCTCTGAATCATATTAAAAAGCCTACCGCTTACCAATAGACAAGAAACACGCCCGGTCTCTGAAAAATTCTAACTCTATTCCTATTGTCCTAGAAAAGAAACATAAAAATCAAGCGTGCTCAAACGGGGAACAAACAAAGAATTTCAAAGAGAAAAATTTATAAATCCGATAGATTTCGTTTAGTTCTATGCGCTTTATACGTATAGCTTGCGATAGCCTCGCAATTTGTACGCTAAGAAAATGAAATAAAATGAACTAGGTACCTAATCAATTTGTTATTCAAAAAAGTTAAGTCGTATGGCCGATAAGCCTTTACTCAAGAGATCTTTAGTGAACTCACGCTAATAAAATTAACCTGTTTAAAAAACAGCTTTATAATAGTAAATTTTTCATTCTATTGAAGATTCAGTAAAATGCACTTTTATTTTAAATGTCTATTCTGTTTTAATTTTATTAAAAATTCTTTTGATTAGTATGAGAATGAATGTATGGGATTACAACACGACTATTTTGAAATAGCTGACCCGCCCCGAATTTACACGGGTTAACCGATTTTTTCCCGTATTTTTTTTCCGATTTTTCTCCATAAAAACCTACCTCGAACTTCAAGAAATACTTTAAAAAAACTTTGCTAAATTTGTCTAGCCGTTCTTTTGTTTTGCGCTTAGCAACACATTTAGCAATTCATTTTTATTTATGTAAAAGATAAAAGAAGATAGATAGAAAGATAAATTTCTCATTGACCAAAGTTGTATGAAAATTCGACGTTAAGTCGCCACCTTAAGGCAATAGACGATGATTGGCGTGCTCACGGCACTCCGTTACTCCCTCGGTCGTTTACGACAAATGGCTTCATCAAGCTATAAGGAGGACCTTGGAAAAGTACTGTCTTCGGCGTAAATTGGAAAAGGTTAGGGACAGGAAAGTTTTCGTGACGGTTATTTGTCGAGTCCGGTTTTACTCCATTGTCTACAGGTGAACAAAATTAGAACTATCTATTATTTGAATCAGTCTAATAAAGTACTTGACCAAGCAGAGCGAGGATGTTGGGTGAAGGTGGCAGTTTAGTTGGGAGACCACTTGCCTTGAAATTATGAGGTCGCGGTTTCAAATCTTTGGAGTTTTTACTACGGGATTTTAGGTGTAGCAAAGCATCGTGGGGAAATCTGTATTATGTACGTCCGGAGCAGAAATTAAATAGTGTTATAATGTGAATTCGCCAACCCGCAACATGGCCAGCGTGGTGGATATTGCCAAATCGAATTATTAATAATTATATAAATTAAAAAAAAACGCGACTGCCCTGCCAAAAAAATTTACTAAAAAAAAAACAAATGGCGCCGTACTGCCGCCATAATACTGTTTTATTTTTATTATTTTCTATTTCACATGAGAAGGTGTAAGAGTTCTAACAATACCCCATAGATCTAAATCTGTTCAGGCACTTAGAAGTTATGGTGAAAAATAGAGAATGTAAAAAAAAAAAAAATTTTGATATGGCGCCGTACTGCCGCCATAATATTGTTTTTTTTTTTAAATTATTTCCTAAATCACACGAGATGGTGTAAGGGTTCTAACAATATCCCATAGATCTAAATCTATTCAGCACTTAGAAGTTATGGTAAAAAATAGATAGTAAACTCACATACATACTTAAATTTAATTTTTTTTAATTTTTTTGGGCAGTTGTGTAATAAAAATACTGATTATGATTTATTATGAATAGCAAAGTTTTGGTTTAGCTCTATAATATCAATTTTACTCAGTATTCAAGTTGAATGTTGGCTATAATTAATAAAAGTTTGTAACCATCGATCGTAAAACAAATAAAAAATTTAGTAGACAAATAAGTGTGGCAGGGTTGTGGCCCTGAGAGTCTCTAGCCTAAATCGATTGTGTTTATTTACAATGGGCTGTTACTACTGGCTAGAAATCAAGAGAGATAGTGTAGTGAAATAAAGTCCAAGATTAAGGTAGAGTGTATAAAAATACATTTTGTTTTCTTAATAAGAAACAGGCTATAATAATAAAGCATTCTTCAAAAACTTCAGTATAAAAAATCGGTGAAATTTGGCACCCAACATGACTGCCCAAAAAAGGAGTGTAATGTTTTATGGTTTCATGTATCTATGTGAGTTTATTTATTCCACCTTCTAAATGCCTCAACAGATTTGTATTTATGGGATATCGTTAGATAACTTACATCATCCCGAGTGACATTTGGCATAAATTTAATTTTTTGTTTGGCCGTCGTGTTTAATTTTTTTTTAGCTTTTTTTGACTTAAATACCCTTCTAAGCAAATTTAAATAAATTGTAGAGCCTTAATACATAATGGTACACAATGCAGAATATATTTAGCCAATAATTTAGAAAAAAATACACTTATTTCCATGTGTACTTCATAGCATGCAGTATGTATTCGATAACACGTGTTCTTATACGAAAACTTTTAAATAAAATTTGGTATAGACGGCTAAAATTCTGAAACGGACAGCTACGTTATATAGGCTACATTTAAGTGTCATCATCATCACAATTTTTCATCACCGTTTAGTGAAAACAGAGCCAAAATTAGTAATAATAAAATAGAGTTGGTCAAATTAGCAATTTTACAATTAATGATATTGTTACAGCCCTTTTGTTGGACATATGTATTTATTGAACTAAGAACGAGATATAAAATAAAAACAGTTAAACTACCTAATTAAAACTAAAATAAAATAAAAAATAAAAAAAACGATATAAGAGACCGTTTAAAGTATCTATAGGTACCTATAGATAGTTTAAACGGTCTCTAATTTCGGGTAATGTGCCCAAAATGCTAGCCACGTTGCCCCGCTGGATTGCGAGGCTAATTTTCTGGCCCAAATAAAGGCCAGCATATTGGTCACGTGTGGATTCTAAAAGCCCTTTTTAAGTGGACTGCAATATAGAAACATAAAGTACATTTGAGAGTATGTTTAGATCTATCAACTAAAGCATCGTCGTATTGGTTGTAATAGCTGTAAAAATAAGCATAAGTATAATCTGCCTTTTTATTTGTCCACTGCCGGACTTAGGCCTACCCTCGAAGGGCGAATGGGCCATATCCACCACGCTGGTCCAGCTGTGGGTTGGTGAATTCACATATGCCATTGAATTTCTTCTCCTGACGTAAGCAGGTTTCCTAACGATGTTTTCCTTAACCAAAAAGCTCGGTTATATCCGTACATAAAATCAAAAAGTCAAGCGGTCTCACGATTAGGCTACCACGGCTTAAAAAAGATAACTAACGATAGCTCTAAAAATTATTGCCGTATAATGACGTTTTTGGAAACCTATAAATGCGGTATCCACCATGTCGCGTGGGAAGCCTCTCTATATTTAGGGAATCTAAACACGAGCCCGAAAAGCGAATATAAATGGAGGCTTAATGACAAATCTATTCTGAATAGAAATGGCGCATTTATAACTGGCGACACCGACTCGGTAAGTTTTACGCACGAAGTTAATGCGTTAATCTACATCTTCAGTACGTAATATCATATAAGGAAGTTTGTGAGTTTGCACGTTTGTTCAAAGTAATCGTCAGAGCAATTGAATTAATTTACATTAACAACTGAAGTCGCTGAGCATAGTATTGCGGTCTTTTAGCGACTCTGCTTTGATGACTATATCATCGGCAAAGCGAAGGTGAGTGATGTATTCGCCATTAATGTATATGCCGAATCTGTTCCAGTCCAAGAGCTTGAACACGATTTAAAAGATTTTTATAGATCGTCGAATTATTATTTAACGTGTAGTATCTGAGTGCTGGTCAAAGATCTCCTCAAAATTCTTCCACTTGTTGTTCTCTATCATAATACCATCAATTCCAATCATTTTTAAACTTGAGTTAGTCACGCCATTGTGTTCCCAGGGCGCCAAGACCACTTTAATTTTTATTCAAACCTTATCGATTTAGTTTGAATTAAGCTACATAATTATTTACAATAAAAATTACTTATTTTTATTATTAAATAACATCTAAATTTTTAATTTTAGACTAGTAGTATACATCACTAGTAGAAATATCAACAAAAAATACTATTTACTTATCACTTTGTCGTGTCGTTTCTGGTAGTGCTAGTCGTCGATTGTAAATTTTATTGAACGGCCTATTTTTGCAATGAAAAGCTGAATGGGCCTAAATTGAAACCAAAAAATGTGCATTTGATGTTTTTAAGTGGGACGAATCTGTGATACGAGTATTTAAATTTGAATTGCATGGTGGGACGAAAATGGATTTTTAATCAATAGGTGTTAGTAGTAGGCTGTTTTATCACTCTTGTGAGTAAAATGGGAAGATATTTCAGGCAACCTGAGAATCAGTAATCTAGTGAACTAGTTTCATTTAGGCAAGCGTGCACCATATTAGAGCGAGTCTACACGGGCGTTGTCGGTGCGTTGCGTCATCACACCGCAGTCATTTCGACGCACGGAGTGCCACACTAGTATTACAGCAACGCAATGCCGCTGGCACTACGGCGTCGCAGCGTTCCGTCCTTGTCAGTCTTTGAATGCTTCTATAGCATAAACAGAATACTGCGATGCGCTACGTTGTCGTTCCGACATTCCGACGCTTCCACCCTTCGCTTCGTCTTCTTGCTTTCCTTGTGCGATACGCGAGCATGCGGGGAGTCGTCGTATGACGTCGCAGTACACCGTGTGACATACCGTGGATATTCGTATGAAATACGACGGGGCGTCACCGCTTAGTCGTCGCAACGCATCGCAACGGAGCAGTGTGGCTCCGCTCAAGCTAAATTAGAATTCAAGTCAAATTGGAATTGTAGCTGTTTTCAAGTCTTTTTTAGTTTTTTGATAAATTAAATTGTATTTTTACGTTTGTTCTTCATGCAAAATAGAGAAAACAGGAACAGGTAGGCAAAGTTTGTTTCAATTAAATGCTAAATAAGCCAAGTTTTAAAAGTCAGCGGACCGCGAGCTTGCACTCGTTAGCGCTCAGTTTCTAAACGTCAAAGTTTGTCCAAAAAGAGCTTAGACGTAACTTCTAGAACTTAAATGGAGTTTTTTAAGTGCTACAAACAAAGGAACTTCAGCGCTTGAATTGGAGAATGCGGTTAGTGGGTCCCGATGTGGAGTTTGAGGAACTTCTTAAATGAGTGTACTAATCTTATTTGTATGTGACACTTGAGGCCGCCCCGCGGCTCCGTCCGCGTACGGAAGTAATTCGTCCGCTTCCAAATATCATCCATCATCAACAGCCAGAAGACGTCCAATCTGCGCGCACGTATGACACAGCGCTGGACGCGCCGCCACAGACTCACAAACACGTAGCCCCCCACTTAAAAAGGAGGGATTGCCATAATCCACACGCTTGACAAGAGGCTAAAAATATCATTCATACCTCTGGGTTTTTTTTTCTTAGTTATTGGCATCGCACGTTGTGCATTCTGCCAGTGTCAAGTTTATGAATTTTCACATTTATTTGTTATCATTAAGTCAAATAAGTCATGAAGTCACAGTAAGTCACGCGAAATTAGTCATAGTCGAGTCCAAGTCATACCTTAGTAAAGTTGTGGCGACTTTACTATGAGCTTCTATGGAGTTTTGAAAACAACACGAAAAGACATGTTTCACCACATTATATCACTTGCCCACACTCGTGCATGTAATTCAACACTCAATGAATAAAACACCACCATTTTTAATCATTAATTCGCGAAAAAACACAAGTTTAAGAAAATAATAGAATGCAACGACATGATTTTTCCGTGTTCCTGCCAAAAACCCCTCCTCTGGGTTATTCACTTATACTTTCTGCGTGACAGAACTGAAGTGACAGTGGGCTGGTCAAATATTCTGCATAACCGATTTTTATACACGGTAGTAGCACGATTCATGGTACTAGCATAGGACGCCTTGAGACTAGATGGAGTGACGATATACTTAAGACAGCTAGCTGGTCCAAAACCCAATATCGGTGAGTGAGCGGCGCGTGCCGCGGACTGAGTGGCGCGTGTTGGAAGAGGGCAAGACGCGCTGCTGCGTGCCGCGTGCGTGCTGTGCGTGTGTGAGTTTCGTAACAAAGCATCCTCTTTGTGCTGAAAATCGCAATATAAGCACGGTACTTATCATGAACCTGACTCATTTATTGTCGGAAGGCGCGGGTCTAATTACGTAACGATCGCAGGTGCACGTTACCCGCCGCATAGCGTGCTATACACGGTGATTCAGAAAGGAGAATTATCATAAATGCTGCCTATTTATTTCGTAGAAATTTCAGAATTAAATCATGACATAATCACCCTAATTTTTTGAATGAGAAGTATGGTGTGTTTTTTTTCTGATTTGGATAAAAAAATACCAGAAAGCTTATTTTATATTGAACACTTTATTCTTTGAAGTTTTTATCGATAAATACGAGCAAACGATATTTTCACAATGCGTCGAGTCTTTTTGCCACATTTCTCGCTTACGTAAAATGCGAAATTGTCTCCAGTTTAGTGGAACGCGGTCGCTCCGTAATTGTGTTCTTCTTCTTACGTGTTTACGACGAAGTGCGCTTTCAGACGCATTAACGAATTTACGTTGAAAGGCGCACATTTTGGCAACACAATGATAATTACGCATTTAATGCCAAAGCGAAAGTACTAATTAAGTACCTACTTTTGAAACGACTGTGACTATTGTTAATTACATATTGTTATGACTGGCTTTATTAAAAAAATAATTATAAGGATTATTATTTTTATAAAGTAGAAAATTAGTACAGTCAGGAAAAATGTGTTTCTAAAATGTATGTTTTGATTGTAACAATTTGTCATTAGTTAATAAAATTATCACAAATTATACTTTATTTATATAAATGATTATTATAGTTCTATTTTTAAATTTTTATTTTCTTTTGACATTTAATTTGCAATTTATTGAACATCATTATTACAATACATTTTATTTTATTTTAATTGTATTGTTACTGGACATTTTAATTGTATTTCTGGACTTATTTTAATTGTATTTTGCTTTTTTTAGGGGTCTTGTTACCTGCAATAAATGTTTTTTTTTTATGTAAGATATCTCGCAAGCAGCTTGTCTATCATACACCTACTGATCACTTGCGCTCAGTAACTCTTTGCAAAATAAGAAAAGTTAACGTACCAGTCGTGGCGTAATTTGACTAGTTGGTTCTAACCGAACACCAATGGTATACAACGGACGGACGATCCGGTCAGCCTTCGTATGGGTGACCGCCGTGAGTAGCGTTTTCATCTGATCGCTACCATTCATAATAAGCTAAATTTGTTAATCCCGGTTCTTTATCTTGTAAAAACAACTGTCAAGCCATGCCAGAGGCCTTCGGGCGGCACATTAACTCTGATTCCAGGGCTGGCCACTCAGCCTACATTAATTTAGTCATAATCACCCATAAGATGCCCACTGCTGGACGGAGGCCTTCCCCTTAATAGAGGGGTGTTGCCATAATCCCCACGCTTGGCTAGCGGCTTGGGAATTGCAGAATGCTCACCACCGTTAACCGAGAGGACGCTGCTGTCCGTTCTCTGGTGGTTCTGGTTGCAGTAAAAACCCAGGCTATATTCAGTATGTACGACAAAAAAATATTACGTGCAACATTTAAGAACACGGGATTTTCTAAAAACTAGCGACGCCCGGCGACTTTACCCGCTATCAAATTTACAGTTTGAAGTACATGTTCAATCATTTACCAGAAAACCCGGTTCTATAATATTCATATGAATATCTGACTACGTGTTAAACAACATGGAGTACGCAATATTCCGTATAATATTTTATATTTATATAGGTAACTATATACGGGTTCGTTATCCAAAGGAAATAGCATCACGTCAAAAGTGAAACGATACACGACTCCAGAGAAATTACATCGGTTTTCCTCGACTCTTTTTCTTCTCTGACTTAATAACTTTACTAGCGCCCGCAGAGTAAACTATGTTTTGTTTTCTTTGCGAAATAACATTTCTAACGATAAGGGTCTGTAATATAAACTACTAAAATGTTAACTAAAGTACCCTGAAACTAAATAGATATAGTAATTAAAACAACTTAGCCCGTAAAATGTTTTTTGATAGATGAAATTTTAGAGAAAATAAGGATTTTTCCGTATAATAATAACACTTTTAAATATTTTATTTCAGGTATTTCTATACTTTTTTGTTGCTTTTAGTTAATACGATTAAGAACTCTTAATGGATCTACAATATTTTTTATAATAAAAAAAATATGATATTGGAAAACATTGTGCACAAGGTGATTGTTCTCTTAGCGTATTTTTCTGCATCAATTCTTTCTAGAGTCTTCGATCAGCTGGACCCGCTTGCCAGTGGATCTGCGGGTTCACTTGACCATATAATTTGTTTGTTTCAACCATGTCCATGGGGAGTTGCGATGAGGAACTTACGGCCGTAGAACAGAATTTGCGGACAGAGTGTGTGACGTCATAAATATTTGGTCAGTCTGCGAGAGACCGCCTCACGTAGCAGTCATTCAGGCTTTTAAAACAGATGAACGACTTTTAGTGTTTTTACGCAGTAAAAGTGACAAAAAAATTAAATTTATTCTACGAGGAGACTAGCGAGCCGTTCGCCTGGTGACAAGCATGCCTGCCCATAACAGTAGCAATGCTAGAATTATGAACTTACGATCACAATCCTACGCCGCACTGCACTGCGCTCGTCACCCAGATAATGTCAAACCTATTCATTCCCAGTAACTTCTCTGGTAATATTCCAGGTTCCTGGTCCATTCCCTTCAAATCAAACAACAGTAATGCTTGCACACTACTGCTTGGCGGATCAGTTTTTGCTTAACCACGCTCAACAAAAAAACAACAAAAATAAAGTCGTTTTTGTAGTGGTAGACTCTATTGCAGAGTCCGCCTGGGGAAGTACCACACCTTTGCCAGTTACTCAACCACCAAACAGTAGTGTGCAAGCATTACTGTGTTTCGGTTCGAAGGGCAATGTAACCAGATAAATTACTGGGTATGAAGAGATTTAACATCTAATATCTCAGGGTAACGAGCGCAGTGCAGTGCGGCGCAGGTTTGTGTTCGCAAGTTCACAATCCTGGCACTGCTACTGTTAGTGGCAGGCGTGACGCTTACCACCAGGTGAAATTATATTTCAAAAAAAACAAAAACTAAAAAGCTCAATATTTAACAATAGAAAAAGTATCTATTACTATAATTTTCTGCCATCTGTGTAGCAATAGACCCATCTCAGTCTTTGCTCAGCAAAACACGGACATTTCAAAGCCACTAGCAAAACTACAATACCTTTATTAGTTCTTGCGTAAGCACCAGGCCATCTGGTAAAATATCAGCCTTCATCATCCAAAATGTCTCTCCTTTTGCCTAAGATGTAATTCGTTATTCAAGCGAATCGTTCACCTCACCCGGGCCGTAGTTGGCACAAATTGGATTGGGCCTGCGGTTTTCTAAAGACATCAGAGGGTCTGATTTCATTAGAATTATGGCGTCCTGAGTGAACATCAACGTTGGTTAATGATGTATACGTGCTTGTGATTGACCAGTGAGTAAAGTTAGAAACAGTTGGTTTATGTAAATTATTTAGTTTATCATCACTGCTATGAGGTGATTAAAAAGATATTGAAATCCCATACTATTACAGAGATTGCATTCACAGAGAGGCGTAAAGACTCAGCGCTTAAGAGTAGACAAGTCACTTCTCCATAGAAACGCGGTAGTATTACTCGTACTATTCCACTATGTAATTTTGTAGGTCCAAGACTAAGTATTACTCGATTAATCTTTTCATTATCTAGGATTGCAAATTATTATGAAAGTAAAAAGTTAATAAACATGAAAGTTATGAGCCAGGTAACATCTTGTATTTTAGCTCAATTTTAACGCCACATTGGACGTAAATAAATAACATAAGGAATACGAAAACTCTAAAAAAAATTTTTCAAGCGGCATAGTTTAGTCTATAAACATTTCAAATAACTTAATTTGGAATAAATTAACTCAGAGTTTATTCAACCACATTACCGCAGCCAAAGTTCGACAAAAAAAATTTGCCCGCTCATTTATCTTTCTTTCTCCCTTTCCCACAGTTTGTTTGATGAAGAGAGCATGCTTTTTAGCCGCGCCCACCGAGCCGTCAACTTGTCGATCCTTAAGTCAAATATCAAATCTCGACTGAGCTACAGAAATATTAAAAAAATGCGTGTTGAAATGCTTCCAGTACGGAGCACTAAAATTACCCAATGCAGCATTACGAATCACCCTTTAAAAAAACATCGCCTATAAATTCCCATTCCTGGACATTTCTCTTGAGGGACTTCACAATTCTACCCACTTCACGGATCCGTATGGATACCAAAATTTGAAATATCTTGTCTCCCAAATAGGCTACAACTTGTATCATTTTAGGCACACGCGTGCCTAAAAGTAAAATTTGCATTTAAAATGCCTAAAAGAAGTCTAAGTATTTCTATTAATTGACGGATAATCTCGTATCGTTTCCTCGTTTCAAATACGTGTAAATTGGCACCTGTACTGTGCAGCGAACCATTTCAATTCATGAGCATCAATATTATAAGAATATTATAGTAGATTACTCACCTAGGAAGCAAAAGTAAAGAATGTCTTAGATCTCATGTATGAGCCTTATTTACTTGCTCCGTTGGTGTGTATACGATTTTTCGTGCCGCTGCGGGGAGGAAGTGGTCCCTGTTGCTACGCGTAGCGGGGCTAAGGTAGCTACTTTAGCCCCGCATGCACGTAAATCATATTGTACTTAGTAGATATTACTAGGTTGTTAATTTTAATGTTAAACTTTTTTTTTGACTTAGGTGGCAAACAAGCAGAGGGGAAAGTAAGCACCTGAGAAATCCGCAGAAGTAGAACTTAGTTCGAGTATCTAAGTCCAAGTCTGAGCGTCATATTTTATGTGAGGATGGGGCGACGTTTCATGCGGACTTGGATTTGGCCCGCAGGTTATACGGCCCCGAGGCCGGCCTAAAAGGAAGAGGAAGGACGAGCTTCGAGCTCATAAAAAAGACTGGCCCACCGTAGTACCTAATAGAGAACTATGGAAAGAGGAAGAGGGGAAAACGTCTATCCGTATCCTGCAATGGGTTATGATGGGCTTGTATAATAATAAAAAAATTACGTTTAGAAAAATTTGATTTGCCAATTTGATAACTGGATTAGTTACCTCTCACCGTCTACTTATTTCTTACCTGCCAGCGCGCAAGAACTTACTGCTCTGAGTATATTACTACTTTTCTCCAGTTTCTTTCTTATGACAAACTTTTCTGTAAGATAACGTAAGATAATGTAAGAGATAACTTCTAGTGAGCTATGGACGGGATTCGTTGTATTTACGGATCTACTAGGTTGCTCCCTAGTTTTTTTATTTTATATTATCTACGTGGTGCTTAAAGCGCAAAATGTTTGCGCGCTATTTGTACAGGTCAATTTTTCATATTTTTTTCTATTTGTATCTTCCGTAACTGGAGTCATATTTCCACGTGAAAGCGTATCTGGAACGCACTTCCCTTTGCTTTGACGCCGAGTGCTTTTAAATTATTCATTAATATCGTTTCATTTTAACCGTGACGTCATCAAGCTAAGTGTTATTACTCTAGGTGGTAGCCATTTGGGTACGTGAAGGATCAAGCAGTAAAACCCTAGAGGGTTTGTGCATAAAGGTTAGAGCACATTGAAACTATCCGACGCTATGCGACATTTCAACGCAAAATGATTTCAATGAATTAAGGCGTTTCTATGGAACGCTTTAATTTGATGATTAGGGAGTTGTTTGTGATTAGGGATTACGGAGTTATTTGTAAAGAATATATACAATGGATTCCCCATTGTATATATTCTTCGACATCTGCGTAACGTAACTACGTCCGGGATATTTCGGTAAAGACAACATTGCGAGCTTATTCCTGTGCTTGCTTAACTTGAGCAGTGCTTAATTTATGCATACTATATTTAGAAAACAAAGTTAGTGCCGTAAGTATAAAGGTATGTAGTCGCATTTACTAGTTTCTTGTGTGCGGCGACACGAATCACGCCTTGATATTAAGTAGAATAACTTAGCTAAAACTGTTGTAAAACTGCACTAACATTTTACGGCTGTGAAATGCTTCTTTGCCGGAGTTTGTGACGGCAGCGGTCTGGACCGTGGACATTCAAATGCCCTTGAGTAGTTTAAACTACAGTACAATTGTTATCACTATCAGCCAGGAGACGTCCACGCTGGACGAAGGGCTCCCCCTTAAAAAGGAGAGGTTGCCGAATTCCCCACGCTTGGCAGGTAGCTTTGGGATCGCAGAATGTTCACCACCTCCACCGTCCTCCGGTGCTACTGGATGCAGTTTTAGGACATTCGCAGGTCCGGTACAATTATTACAAGTACAATTGTTAAGCCAAATTTTTAAGAATTATTTCTTTAGGAGAAACGTTAACTATTTTAGAACAGTATAGCAAGGGATTGGTCACCAGCCCGTTGGTCAGATGACCATTGTCAAGCATGTCGAAAACCAGTGAATGAGGCTCGGATAGGACCGGGATGAATTACGTGAAACACAGGAGGCCTATACAATACAATAGTATCATGTCAAATTTCATTAAGCATTGAATATTTTTATATGAAGTGTTTCCACATTTTTCCACTTTATTTTTTCATTATTTCTTCTTTTATTAAGTATGTCATAATAAAATGAAATAATTATAATAATTACAGAAGTGGGTGGACAGTGGACACGAGCTAAATATACAGACAGCAAGAGAAACACTGCCGCAAATAATCGATCGCCAAGCCGCCTTCCAAGCGTGGGGATTATGGCAACCCCTCCCTTTTAAGAGGGAGGCCTTCAGCCAGTAGTGGACGTGCTATGATGATGAAGAGAGACGTCTGTACCCAGCAGAGGAAGAAAGAAGGCTGCAGATGTTGATGATAATACTTTTCTAGTTCAAGACGATACAAGCCGATAATTATTAGGTGACCCATGGGTGACCGTTTGATATTAAGGCTGGCTACCGATCCTATACAAACTAACTTCGAAAACAATTATGTAGTCATCATCAACCATAGTCCCTCCTTATTCCAGCACTACGAGTACATACAAGCTTATCCCCAAGCCGCATGCCAAGCGTGGGGATTATGGCATCACCTAACATTAATGGGGAGGCCTTCGTCCAGCAGTGGATATTTTATGGCTGATGACGATAAAATCATCATCATCAACAGCCGGAAGAACTCCACTGCTGGACGAAAGCCTCCCCCTTAATAGGAAGGGGTTGCCATAATCCCCACACTTGGCACGCGGCTTGGGGATCGCAAAATGCTTACCACCATTACTAAGAGAACGCTGCTGCCCGTCTTCCGGCGGTACTGGATGCAGTTTTAAGACAAACCCAGGTCCATACATACAGGACGATACAAGTTTAAATAATATTTCCCTCTACAAAATAAACATATCACTTATCGAGAAAGACCAAACAAGTCAAGTAATTTCTAAGTCTAAACTAACAGCCTAAACAAATTGTAAACTTTAGTCATAACTTTCCCATGTTTAGAGGAATAACATAGCTACCGTACATTTTCCGATATTATAGAGGTATTTGTAACAACCTAGATACATAATAGTACATTATGATACGAGTGTGCTATGTTGGTCATTACACTAGAGGCGGTATTATGCGCGCGAGCCGCAGGCGAGCGCGATAAGGAAGCCGAGAGCGTAATGACTAATAGCACAAGAGTTCCATACGACTGTTTTCGTCACACTTGCGAGGAAAAAACAATTTTTTTGTGATAATAATCAACCACACAGCAAAAACGTCAACAAACATTTGCGGAAAATGGCGCCCAAATCAGTAATGCGCGCGCAGGTTGACATTTACTTCAGCGGCATAAGAACTCTTTGTTGGTATTACAAAAAAACTGTAAGTATTACCCGGCTATATTAAGAGTGTTTCGTATACGTACGTCTAATTGCAGTCACGTACAAACTTGACTTTACCGGGTTATACCTATTATAGTACAAGTGCCGTAACGTAAAGTAAAAATCACGCGTGTGTAATAGCTTGGATTATGAGCCTAAAAGCGATGTAATAAGATCTACTTTACGAGCAAGTGTGATGAAAAATAATAAAACACTCGGAGCAAGAATTTCCGGCTTGATAACATTTCGTCATTTCTGTCGAATGAGTCTTAGTCATAGTCTAAGTCACACACACAATCGCGGTCAAGTCCTATCATGGAAAATTAAAGTCATGGAAACTTATAGACTTCTTCATAATTTTGAAACCACACGAAAAGACAATGTTTTAGCACGTAATTATCTGTCATTATAGTTATATTTTTATCACTTGGCCACACTCATGCGCGTAAATGAAAAAAATGTGATTGTTCATAAAGTAATTGCTCTTCATACTAATTCTCCTGATTTTTCATAATTTTATGAAAACAGTGAAATTTAATAACAAGTTTACGACACGGGGTCTTTAAATTCAAAATTGCTTTATTTTGTTTTATGGCTGGTTCGGTTAGAATAGGTCGTTGCGACATAAATTAGGGGGAAGAAAAATTACGTTGTATATCGGAAGCCACATCTGGCAGAGTTTTGGGCTATGTTTATACGATTAATGCTAATACCTCTGCGTTTCATATTTTAAATTAATTTGGAAGATATTTGGGATAATTTTATTCAATTTAAATATGCATGTATTTTTAATGTATCAAAATGAGGTATCGGATCGTCCATATCATATTATGTTAAGCATATTGAAATTTATTCTGAAATTATGTTTTCTTTAAACATTACCATGTGAGGGAACCGCTCGCGATAACGAATATAAATCATAGTACTAACTAACTGATTCTCCCTCACCTACTACAACCACACCACATCGCAGCATCCAAATGTGGTAACGCTGTGGCTACGTGTGAATAGTGTCGTTGCAGCTATTGGCAGTTGCGTTGTGGTACCGACTAAATGTCGATGTGGTTGCGTTGTCGCTAGCAGTTGCGATGTGGTTGCGTCGTGTACAGACACAGTTCGACTCCGGCTTTCATAGAGCGCTCACTGTAGTTGCGTGGACGCAACGTTGTATCTGCGATGTGGCCAGGGGCTATTTCACTGTGAAGCTGGTGGTTGAGTTGTGGTTGCGTTGTGGTTGCAATGTGATTGCGTCGGGGTTGCGATGTGAACGGTATCAACCACGCGGTCGATAACGACGGCAAAATGTGGTATGTGTAAATTCTACTATTCTTTTTCAATACAAGTGTGCGCCCGACCACGTGTTGTGGTTGTGGTTGTGGTGTGGTTGTGGTACGTGTGAGTTGACCCTAACTAACTGGTGATTACTAATAATGAATAATAAATACCTAAAATAACATAATAGCGGAAAGCGGGTATGAAAAAACCGGAGCTTATTTTTCCTAAACATTTTTATTTTTTTTATTTCAGTGCCGTTAGGTTTCACCCGTGTTATCTGGGATAAAAACTAGCCAGTTTAATCGTTAATATTATTCTAACGTATACGCTACCTTTATGCTAAATTTCATTCAAATTCGTTCAGTAGTATTTGTAGGATTGAGTTAGAAACATCCAAGCATACAAACTTTGACAGATAAAAAAATATTTGTAGGATTATTAAATGGTAAATACATCAGTTGGGTACATAATTTAGTTAAAGTTAACATTACAATTAAATTAAAGTTAAACACTCGATTTATACATCATCATCAAATTCTATACTGCTGGACGAAGGCCTCCCCCTTAAGGGGGGGGGGGGGTTGCCATAATCCCCACACTTGGCAGGTGGTTTGGGTTCACAGAATGTACATAATCAAATTAAGTATAAAAAAGATCTTGAAATATTTTTATTTTTTAACACTTTCATCTAAGCCACATGTGTAAGAAAAAAATATAATTACAATTATTTATGTTGGGTCCCTAATAATTCCCTAACACATTTTCATCCGAATTATATCTTCCATACCGTTTTAAGAAAAAAAAACATATAAATTCAAATTAAGTTTTTAATAAATTTTAAAATCCTAACAATATCTAATCCTACAGTAAATGAATATAGCAGCTACTCATCCTAATATAAAATCATCCACTTTTTTTAAGTGGAATCATTTCTTCTCCTCACCTAACCTATCCGAGTCGGATCTGTCAGCGAGCTTTAATATGTATACATAGTGTAGCATGAGTAGTGAGGATTTTTGGGTTGAAATGATAAAAAGGCTAAGACGGGGAAAGGGCTTTTCAATATATGTAATTAGACAGTGAGAGAGAGAGAGACACCGGAACCTCTCCCTGAAAGAGGGGGAAGAGCGAAAACCTAAAGTTTTCGAGAAAAAAAAAAAAATTTTTTTTGAGGTTAAGTATAGAATAAAATGTTTAGGAATTTATACTTTATCGACTGATTTCTTGATGTAACTTTCATATAACTCGAGTTAGGATGCTCCGAGTCGGATCTGTCACTCATTTCGAACCTCAAATTCAACTCCGGGTGGGCTCCAGAAGCTCTTGCGGTCGCCCCTGAGTGTCCCTTTGCCACGCCTCCCTTGACCTCCCTTGAGCTTTTGGGTCCCGCGCTTTTTATATACACTCTAGGGGTGTATATAAAACCACAAGACTAGGTGGAGTCGGGTGCTCTGATTCGGATATGTCACCCATTTCGAACCAAACCAACTCAAGTTGAGGTGCACCATGGAGTTGTAATTACGCTTAGATACATTGCACGAGTAAGGCTCCCGCCTTAGCCTAACCTATACGAGTCAGATCTGTCACCGGGCTTTAATATACAGTAAATTATATTTTCCATTACACCACTAACTGAGCTAATTAACAACAAAAAAACTCAATCAAAAAAGCTAATAGCACTAGTCTTTCTTAGGAACAATAACTCTATGAACAAAGAAATTAGTAACATTACTATTTATGACAACTAATCAGTCTTTGGATGTATAACCATTATGTCAAACTACTATTAGGATCGACAAACACAAGGACAAAAATTAATTATGCTGGTAAAAAACTATGTGCATGTATCATTATGACTACAGTAGCGTATGTCTAATGACAAAAGGACAAAAATTAGTATGACAATTCTTAGGACCCCATTTATGTTATACCCATTGAGATATTATGTGCTACATACGTAGTACATAATACTTATATCATTGGTTATACCATTAACCAATATGTTCAAAGAAGGCTAGCTTGCGTTTTATGACCACAATCATATATACGCTCTCTTTTTCTCTCAAGTCCTTGCTCTTTGAATTAATAAATAAGGAAACACAAAAAAAATTGAACATTCATTACATATATTCCATTGATTTCCTGCCTATTTCAGTATTATTTGTAAATGACAAGTAAAACAAATCGTAAACGTCTCAAACCAAATCCCATGTCATTTAATAAGTTAAAATCTTGGAGGAGTTAGATCCTCGACTGGCTAAAACGCTCTATCCTATTGTGGAAACAAAAAAGTGTTAGATATTCTAAGAAATAGCTGTACTTTGGCGAAAATATTCAGGATAAAGGATACTTCGGCTTTTAATAGGAACATCTGTCCAATATATGGGCAGCGACGATGATAATGGAATGGACGGGCCCAGAACTTGCAAATCGATCTAAATTAACAAGACAACACAATCAAGCGTACCTAGCTAAAAGTATGCATATTACATTTGCCGGAAAATAGAGATAGATAATCTATACTTGTATTCATAATCAAACGGACTAAACTGACAGATTGAAATGTCACTTTTCAAAATAATGCTGCCTGCTAAAAAACCGTAGTGATGGATTTTGTTAAGTTCAAAAGAATTATTGAATAATTATTAGTTGCCGTACCAATGCCGGTATGCGTTCTCCGCTGTACCGGCTAGTTAGTTCATATAATACGAACTTTAATTCTATAGATATTGCTGCAACGCGACCTAGTATTTTCAAGGCGAAAGTGCTTGAACTATTATCTGAGTACTAATTCACTACCTACTTTTCAATTGTATACTTGATACTTTGCTTACCCATAAAATGTATAACTTAATTAGTAATCTGTGGTAAATGGTGCTGGTGTCACAATTATTTAAGACAAATTTGGTTTAAGATCTTATATTTAAGTAACATTTATTGTGTCACTGTTTATTTGCCTTAATAACAATAAAAAAAAAAAAAAAAAAAAAAAAAAAAAAAACATTTAGTAACATTTAAAGTGCTGCCAGTGGAAGTGCAGGTAGAAAAGGGAAAACATATTGTGTTAAATAGTTGTTCTGTAAACTGCTACACGGAAATGCAACATTATTTTCATGATTTATAACCTTGGAAAGATTTAAATCGCACAAAAGTAAGGAATTTTACTTTTTACAAAGACTCATATAAATATATCGAAGTATGAAATTATTAAGTTTGTTAGCATAACTTCATAAGTTAATAAAAAGATTCAGTTTCTTAACATATGTTAATAAACTTAATATTTTTATCCCAGCACTATTTCAATTTTGCCAAAAAGTAGCAACACTTGAAATGTCAGTTTAGTCCATTTAATTAAGAATCCGAGTATAATTAATGCATGACAAAAAGAGAACACATGTACATGTATTAGAAGTTTGTATTGTCGTATCGTACGGCTCGCATGTCGCAAAGGCAGAGTATGACTGAAGCAAGTGAAGAGCCGGCGCTCAACATATAGTCTTCAAAATCCGTGGACTTATTTCCCGTCCATTCATCTTATCATTGTCGCTGTGTATAGGTACATTTTTATTTAGCCTTGTTACGAAGTAGTGAAGAGTATTTAGCATAGCGGTATTGTAAGACTTTGGACATTTCACGTACGCAGGTGGCCTAGTGGTATAAAACTAGGTCAAAATATCACACGCCTTTAGTCAAAGAACCACAATTTAAAAGGAATTTCGGAGAATAATATTAAAAGTGTCCTTAAAATTCATAAATTTTAGCCCTCTCACTTCTTTTTCGCTACTCATGTAAGTCCTTTGCCTACCTTATCCAGGTCTGACTAACGTTTTTTTTACGAAATATGGATAAATAGTCCTCGGACTAGTTAATCGGACTAAAGGTCGCAGTAGTCCAATTCATTAGTAGCCTCGAACTTTTGAGACAAAAAAGTCTCATCAGTCCGATCATCGGACTCATTAAACGGACTACTGATACTGGGCCAAAATTTCAACCTAACTTCAAACAAGGAGCTTCCTTTGTAAATCAAAGAGATTTAACCCCCGACGCAAACAGAGAGGTGCTTAAGTTTAACGCGTGCATTTGTATATCTACTTGAATGAAGGAGTCAGCTCTTTATTTAGCTGTGGTAAAGGAGTTTTTTTATTATTTTTTCTTTCCTCCTATGAGGATTATAGCGTCGCACTTGGTGCTTTTGCCAGTGTTAAGTATTTATTTATATCAAGTTTTTGATTATTTTCAAGTCAAATGAGTCTTAGTCAAAGTCAAAGTCACACTTAGTAAGTCACAGTCAAATCCAATCATGCCCTAGTAAAGTCGTGGCAACTTTACTACAAACTTCTTCGGAGTTTTGGAAACGATACGAAAAGACATGTTTTACCACATTATAATATCACTTGCCCACACTCGTGCGTGTAAATCAGAGCTAAATGAATAAAACGCCACATTTTTTATGCATTACCACTCGAAAAAACAAGTTTTGGAAAATAATACAATGCAACTACATTTTTTTTTCGTTTTGTTTCTGCCAAAACTCAGTAGGTATAAAGGAGTTTTTTTATGGAAGAATCGTTTTTTTTGTTTGTTTGTTTGAAAGGTGACTAGATCGAGAGAGTTCTTAGCTGCAAGAAAAATATTTAGGTAGGTACCTAACAAATTTTTAAACTCCATCATCATCAGCCAGCAGATGTTCACTGCTGGGTGAATCCTTCCCCCTTATTATAATTTTTATTCCTTCGAAGAGAACTTGGTTTCGCACTACCTTCCGCCTTATTTTTCAAATCAAATTAAATCATTTATTTTCCTGTTAATGGGTACAAAAGATCTTAAAAAATAGAATTATGATGTCATGCCATTAACACATAATCTGGGGTGCAAAATTGTATCAATATTAACAATAAAACGCAATGTAAATGTCAATGTTTTAAACTTGTTAGATTTTTTTTTTTGGCCATGGATATGTTTCCTTCAGCCGCAAATGCCGCAATACATATTTCTTTATCGATCTTTATTTCTCCTGTAGTCTAGTCAAATTAGTCTTAGTCAGACACAGTCAATGTCAAGTCCAATCATGCCCTAGTAAAGTATTGGCTACTTTACTAGGTACAAGCTTCTTCGGACTTCTTAAAACTACACGAAAAACAAGTTACAGCACATTGTACCACTTGGAGTGTGGACTCATAAGTTTGAGAAATAATGCAATGCGGTGACCTGATTTTTTCGCGTTCCCGCCAAATCTCCGACCTTAAACTTGATCAACAATCGATGGTTCAAGCTTGGAGGATTTAGCCTCTCTCTCAGTCCAAGTGAGGTTTATTTAAGAATTATATTTGAAGACAATTTAACTATTCGTGAATTTTCTCAAGCATTATTGTTTTCCATTAAATAGAGATAAATTATTATTGTTTATTTTCCTCACTTCCGACCCTAATAAAGATAAAATATCCTAATAAACATCCACTTCGTCAACAGAGGCCGTCTTTCAGTAAAATGTTTTAGTAGATATTTGAACTTGGACATAAACATTTTTTATTTCGTGAAGAAGAAATTAATAATGTCTTAGAGACTTCAGAGGAAATTGTGCGCTATTTCTTAGGAAATTATTAGTAATTTAAGGAACAAATTATATTGAATTGTGATCTTTCATTAAGAAAAATACTTACTCTCTCTATAAAATTATATAAGGTACTATCTAAAATGAGAATTATGATAACAACATTGTAAAAAGTTGAATATTTTATATTTCACTAATGAACTAAGTCCATAATAATTTACCTATGTCTGCAGTGTAACTTTTAACTTACAGATGCTTCAGCTTCAGCAGAAAAAATATGTAAAATTTGTCTAAACAACACTACCAAATAAAAACTGGATCACATAGCAAAATTTTTTTTTTCCAGTCGGACTCAAACCGAAAAAAGATCGACTTTGAAAAAATCACCCCTAAATTCGGCGAAATTTTTGGCAACACCAACAAAAACCGGCCCTTAGCCCTAAATTAGAAGCCCGCATCTCAAGGCTCGTAATCACCCAGGAAAAGACCTAAATCAACAACAGCAACTGTTGAGAGTCGGCCAGCCGTAAAGATTAAATGAAAATAAAAGAATCGCTCAAACGTGTACTCTTTGTGCAAAAGTGACGGCTATCTTTGAACTTCAGGGAGTGTTAAGGGTATCTTGGGGAAATGTGAGGGTAACTTGGAAAGATATGACTTGTTGTGGTTGTTAAATGAAATGCCACTTGAATATTGCTCTTTCAATACAAATGTAATAAAGAATCACAATTTTTTGCAACGCTGTAAATTAAAATTTCCTCAAAAGGTTTTTTTTTTTTTTTTTTACTTTTCATCGTTAAATTTGGCCTTGACTTTAATCGCAGTTAGCCCAGAATCAAACTGGATGTTGACCTTAAACAATCTTCGTTTTTTTTTATAAGGTCGTTCGTCTCTACTGAAAGACATTTTATAATATGGCGTCTTTCGTATAGAGACTATCAACAAAAAAATATTTTACAGAAAAAAAGTTTACTACGATTATACTAAACTTACAGAAATTGGCTTCCAACAACTACTAATCCTAAATCCCTACAAGAGATTGTGATTGATGATCATACTTTGAAAACTTAACCAGTCTACCAATTATATTATTTGCCTGAACACTTGTCTACAGATATCAAAATCAGATCAAAGTTATGTACCTACGTTGTAATCAAAACCAGTCAAAAGTACTTTTACTAGCAAAATCAGTCAAAAGTACTTTTGACTGAACAGGTTCGTCAAAAGTAGTTTTGATTAAAATAACAGTCAAAAGTAGTGTAAAGAGAATGCATACTACTATTTCAATCCCGACTACTACATAGAACTCGGTAGGTTCGTTAGGTTGACAGTAACCATCCAAAAAAATACCCGCAAAAGCACTATTAACCAATGTTTTTTTTAGTAGTGGTAGGACTCTACTGCGGAGTCCTCCTGGGGAAGTACCACACCTTTGCCAGTTATTAAACCGCCAAGCAGTAGCGTGCAAGCATTACTGAATTCCGGTTTGAAAGGCAATGTTACCAGAGAAATTACTGGGTATGAAGAGTTTTAACATCTAATATCTCAAGGTGACGAGCGTAGTGCATTGCGGCGCAGAATTGTGTTCGCAAGTTCACAATTCTAACACTGCTACTGCTAACGAAAAAAATATCCATACAAAAAGTTTATTGACCTTGGGCAAAATGTATGGAGCAGCTGTTTTTTTGCGTTTTCAATGTTGGCCCCATAGTAAAAGTTGTTTGTTTTGATGTTCAGAATAAAAGGATGCTAACTGATCAGAACTACCCCTGTATAGGTATTTTAATTAATTTATTTGATGTTGTTAAATTTTACCATCTGATTTCTATTTTAATCTGTGCTGTTCATATACACAACTCCAGCTACATGTAAAGTTTAGCTGTTGATAGATACTATACCTGCTTACAATCTCGGTTATGTTGCGTTGCGATCGTTAAGTCAGGCATAAACTTATTAACGTTGGCTCCTAACGCTAACTTGAAACAAGTTGAATCTTCAGCACAGTTTCGAGGTACATATTGCTCTACGTACTGCATTCGATGCGATTGACTGCTAAAAGGAATCATAAATACTTGGACGACTTATTAAAATTCATTGAACGTAATAATTTCACTAGGCTCATGGTCTATTGAGGTTATTTATAAAGAAATGGTGGTACAGTTATTATAATCAAACGGAAACTTTTACAGCTTCTGTCACTATGAATGGCATTCTTAGGTCACATACTTTTTTCTATCTTAGTTTGGCATCGCACTTATTGCATTCTGACGGCGACAAGTATACGCGTGTTAAGTTTTGTTAATATCAGGTGTTAAAATCACAGTAAAACCCACAAAAAAATTGCCACAATCAAGTTGTAGTGGTTTCATAGTGTCCATGCGATAAATCAACGCTTCAGAGTAGTATTAATAACAAAAAAAACACGATATCCATTAACCGCACCATCTGTAAAAGTAATAATGACGCCAGATGAGTTTTTTAAATCTCTGTAAAAAATCGGATGTGCTTATTAGCGGTTCTGTTGCCATCTATTGATTATTATCATCGTCATCAGCCCGGAGACGTCCACTGCTGAACGAAGGCCTCCCCCTTAGACCACCACACTGTACGACAACCTGCCATTTGTATCCACCGGTTGCCCGCGACTTTTACAATGTCGTCGGTCCACCTAGTGGGAGGCCTTCCTACGCCATCTATTGATTAACTTGGAAGTATTTCCTTATATAATCGTTTCTCTAAAAAGCTCTCATTGTTCTAGTTTCAATTTCACATTCCAAAGCACGAAGACTAGAATATTTATTGCATGGCGCGTAGCTAAAGTTCCCGTCGAAATAAATAAAAAGTAGAAAAGTTTACCTCTACTTCAACGATCTTCGTTTACAAAGATAGAGTGACGAGATATATATATTAATAGATATTAAGGAGTCAGTCCTTCAAGCTGACGAATGAGTGATAAGTTTGTATAACATCATAAATTGATTTTAAAAAAAAACTTCAGTTTAGTGACGAGACGAGCGAGACGATCGCCTGGTGGTAAGCGTCACGCCTGCTGCTGCTCATAACAGTAGCAGTGCCAGAATTGCGAACTTGCGAATATAATCCTGCGCCGCACTGCGCTCATCACCCTGAGATATTAGATGTTAAGTCACAGAATAAATAATAGTACTCCGTACAGAAAGTTAACTCCGAAAAGGAATTGAAATAAATAAGGACTCTATCTACTTGACAATAAAGTAGCAATTCAACTCGCACAGCGCTGGATACCACTCGCTATATTCACCTAGATATACCGCTCTCTTTCTATCACGGAAGTTTAGTTACGTGCGACGAGGCTAGCGTGCGGGCGGGGGCTGACTTCTGCCTTGCATTGCCCTCCCGGACGGAGCGCCAGCCGAACATACCTAAACTGCGGAGTGACACCCCCCTGGTTAAGTCTCCTCATACCCAGTAATTTGTCTGGTCCGGGCCCTTCAAACCGAAATAAAGTAATGCTTGCACAGTAGTGATTGGCAGTTGAATAACAAGCAAAGGTGTGGTACTTCGAAGCGTACTCTGGAGTAGAGTATTACGAGTACCACTACGTTTTTAAATCCAAGTCAGTGAGTATCAATCTGGAAATAGGCGGCCACCGCAGTGATATAAGCATTTTAGTCAGACACAATTACTCCACCGGCTGCCCCAGGTTGTTTGAGGAATATCAGGAGTATCGGAGAACACAGCTCTAAGTTGGAGCAATCATTGAATTGTTATAGCTTTATTTAGTTAAGGAACTTGTGTAATTGTTTGAGAACATTCCAAATGGGGTTTAGGAATACGCGCTTTATTTTTAGCTTAGGTAACATTGATTTATTTCTTTGGTTGAAATTAGGTACCTATAATATGCCTATATAATGCTATTAGAGTTTCGTGTAATTTGTGGACTATTTTTATACTTTTATTTATTGAGTGGGTGATTTTCTGACAGGTAATAAAACAAATGTAGTTTTCTTCAACTCGATAGACGGTGCTGCCTATACGTGCCATTCAAAAACAGCAACACTATTTTTGGCACTTAAATAAAATAAAAAACTTGACAATGACAGCCACGTCTGGTCAGCCTTATCTACAATGAGATTCTTATTTTTTTGTTGCCTATCAGAAAACTGCCCATTGTTTTTGCGTTTACTTGTGTTTGTTTAGTTTTTTTTTCAAGTGACGAGACTAGCGAGATGTTCACCTTTTTTTATTGGCTTGCGTTGCGTTTTTTACCTGATGGTAAGAGTCACGCCTGTCTAAAACAGTAGCAGTGCCAGAATTGTTAACTTGCGAATAAAATCCTGCGCCGCAATGCACTGCCCTCGTCACCCTGAGATATTAGATGTTAAATCTCTTCATACCCAGTAATTTCTGTGGTCTCAGTATAAATAAACCTACGAACCTTCTTAATATACTAGGTGGACCCCGGTTTTGTAAAATCTTCGATTTTAGCAACAGTTGACCCAGTCAGTGAGTAGCATTTATACAGGGCTAGTTGTTATCAGTTAGCATCCTTTTAATTAACACAAAAAAATTATCTTAACACAAAATAAACGTTTTTTACTGTGGGGCCAATATTTAAATCTCAAAAAAAACAGCTGCTCCATACATTTTGACCAAGGTCGATGAACTTTTTGTATGGAACAGCTCCATAATTTTATCGCGATTTCTGTGTTGGCCCTATAGTAAAAGTTGTTTGTTTTGATGTACAGAATATGCCCTTAAAAGGATGCTAACTGATTACAACTAACCCTGTATATTTTAAGCGCTACCGTGGATCGGATGTCACGTTAAATAGTTGGTTCCGGAATTATTTGTGTTCTAAATTTCTATAACAACAACCGTCAAACAATGTCAGATATTATTAACTCCAACTCAGTCTATACGAACTTACTTGCTTGCTTTATTTCTTGTAGTGGTAGGACTTTAATGCTGAGTCCGCCTGGGGAAGTACCACACCTTTGCCAGTTATTCAACCGCCAAGCAATAGTGTGGAAGCATTACTGTGTTCCGGTTTAAAGGGCAAATTTACCAGAGTAATTACTGGGTATGAAGAGATTTAACATCTAATATCTCAGGGTGACGAGCGCAGTGCGGTGCGGCGCAGGTGTTCCCAAGTTCACAATTCTGGCACTGCTACTGTTATGGGCAGGCGTGACGCTTACCACCAGGTGAATGTCCCGTTACTCTCGTCACTTGAAAGTATAAAAAAAGGAAAGAAAAACAAAGATAGTTCAATGCGCTTATAGCAATTATAGTCTGAGAGGTTTCACTAAAAACGCCACTTGAAACCTAGCCATTATTCAAGTATTATTTAATCAGTCTGGCAAACTTGGGATCCATTGCTCTGAATTAATAATGAAGTGTACGATGTCTTATTCTAAAAGGGTCTTGACACGGTCCCTCTTCGAGAGGTGCTTTAGTTTTGACTTCTATATAATTGAGACTTAATAAATAATGCTATATGCCGACCTAGCTCGCAGGGTTTGCAAGTTGAAGTGGCGCAGGGCAGGCCACATCGCTAGAAGAACTGATAACCGATGGGGAAGAAAGGTTCTTGAGTGGCGACCGCGAACCGGAAAACCGTAGGAAGGCCTCCCACTAGGTGGACCGACGACATTGTAAAAGTCGCGGGCAACCGGTGGATGCAAATGGCAGGTTGTCGTGCAGTGTGCCGGTCTAAGGGGGAGGACTTCGTTCAGCAGTGGACATCTCCGAACTGATGATGATGATGAAATAATGCTAGTCTTGAGCACGTGATTCTATTCTATTTGATGGAATTCAAATAATTCCCCAGAATAAATTATATCACGGAAATGCACAAACCCTATCGGTTTCTATTTTCCTTAGCTTTTAATAACGTATTTATTTTGCTGTTTTTTACAAATACTTTTTTTTTCTATTTTTGTACCCACATAAACAACATGTAGAAGAAATAATATTGCAACATGATTCAAGAAAAAATCTCAGCCCTTAAACCATCCTAAAACGGTTTACAACTGGAAACTACTGCTGGAAAAAGTACTTATTCAGATTTCACAATCTTATCCTTAAAAACTGTGTAAAATCTTGAAAATGATGCCAGTAAACAGCAGTTTACCTGTGGACCTGGGTATGTCCTTAAGCTGCAACCAGACCCACCGGAGGACGGGCAGCAGCGTCCTCTTGGTTAACGGTGGTTGGCCGCCTGCCAAGCGTGGGGATTATGGCAACACCCCTCTATAAAGAGGGAGGCCTTCGTCCAGCAGTGGACGTTTTATGGATGAGGACGAAACAGCAGTTTTTAAGTCAGATGTTATATAGTTTTAGGGATAAGAATATTATAATTTTTCTTTTTGTTTTCCTTCTATTTATGTTGAAATAGCGAGAAATCCCTAAAATGTACACTACTTTTTTTATAATTATTTCAAGAAAATTATCTTGATTTGGTTGGCCCTTTGCTGTCTTAAAAACCTTTTTAACTGAGCACAATTTCCGTTCCAGCGATATTATTTACGGTCGAGTTTTTCTCTGGCTTCTGAAATGTCAACGTGCGAAAGATAAAAGAAATTTACTCAAAGGAAATTAGTTAGGACATATAACTAAAAAAGTTTAAAAAAAGACACTGTTTCGGTATTTTTTTCTATCGAGTAAATTATAATTAATCGTGTTTTCAACCAAAGAAGTAACTAAGACGGATGTTCGTCTGTAACATATATATATATTTGTTGGCGTTAATTATAGCAATTTGACTAAATAACATTGATTTTTCGATGGGCAACTTTGGAGTATAGATCCCTTAATGGCGGCTGTGAACTTATGCGCGAGACGCTGCGCAGTAGCACAGAATAAATAATAGTACTACGTACAGAAAGTTAACTCCGAAAAGGAATTGAAATAAATAAGGACTCTATCTACTTAGGTATTTTTTATAGTAGAAACAGTCGCTTTTGTGATGGTACGCCTGCCCATCACCAATAACGTATAAGCAATTTACATCTACTCACAAAATACCATTATCAAACTCAGGAATACCATTATTACCATTATCTCTATCTACTTGATAATAAAGTAGCAATTCAACTCGCACAGTGCTGGATACCGTTTGCTAAATTCACCTAGATATACCGCTCTCTTTCTATCACGTATGCTTAGTTACGTGCGACGAGGCTAGCGTGCGGGCGGCGACGGACTTCTGCCTTACATTGTCCTCCCGGACGGAGCGCCGGCCGAACATACCTAAACTGCGGAGTGACACCCCCCTGGCTGCAAAAATTAACCGTGCGGTGTGCGTACAATCGCAATCTCGCTTGCAGCGCACTTCAAAGCCGCCATGAAGTTTGAATCAGTCTGTACTTAGGTAACAAAGTTGATCGCCATTGAATACTTATTCAGCGCTATTTGTTCTGAAAATGTCACAAGATAGTTCCTCTTTTTTCAGGATATTAGTAAACCGAGATGCTCGGCGTTGTGCCAAGCTTATCCATTTTTTGTGGAAAAGGGAATCCAAAAACGGACAGGGTTTTTTAGCCTGAACCGAGTGTAATGGTCGCAATAAATCTCGTGCCGTGAGAAAATATAAAATGGTGAAAGACATTTTTGGTAGAATTGTACTGTATAGAAGTTTTGCCGATTACCACTTTAGTATTTTATCTATAAGTATATATAAAAGGCTCAGTCCTGACTGATTGACTGGTTGACTGTCTGACTGATAGACAACGCACAGCCCAAACGGCAAAATTTGCTCGGGATGATTTAAAGTGGTGAGTTGTGGGAGCGGGCCAAATTTCTTCCGTACGCGGACGAAGTCGCGGGCGACCTCTAATTAAAGTATAACATGTTTTGTAAAATATTTAATTGGCTAGTGTGTATCTACCGAATTTGAAGCTTTTGAAGGATTTGACTTGTTGGTTTTTTTGATATTATCAAAAAAAATATGTTATCTACTCTTATCTAGTACATGCTTTATGCGAACTCTAACATCACATCAAAATTTTGTTTTTGTTGTGTTTCCATGTGGATTTAGTGCACCGCTGCAGTAATCACTCTGATAAAGATTCGAAACTATAATAATTGATATAAATCAATAATGATCATTATGTCAAAACCACTCCAGTTTCCACAATCAGATTTGCTAGTAACGTAATTGACAAATATACCAAGAACCGTTTATTTTAAATTATCTTTAAGTGACACATTTTCATTTATTATAATTTTATTATTATAATAATAATAAATAGCAGAATAGTTTTGATGATTTTATTTTTTGATTTTAAAACTATTCATCAAACAATAGTATCATAGTGCAAGTGAAAAAAAACCTGAAATCTATTTCCTACCTCATAACATTTTTTTTTTAATTCCTGTAAGGTTTGCGTTTGACCGCATCCTACCTGATGTTAATCAACGATGCGGTCTAAGATAGATAACTCTTACCTGAAATAAACCTGTGTCCATCAACAAATTGATGGAAAAGTTGCCGGATTATTTTTACATCTCTACCTAAAACGTAGAAAGAGAATGTAAGGCTAAATGCGGGCATTCAGCCTACACGCATTAAAGTTATTATGTGCTTTATCATCATTATGCGAAAGCGGTGTCAAATCTTTGACTCCAAAGGAAAATGTCTCGACGTTTTCCTCAGGAGCTTTCACCCTTGTGCGGTTCTTTGATGCTAATTTATTTCTAAGTGAAAAGTAAAATAAATATAAAACAGGAAACGTGCTGAGCCCTCACGGCATGTTAAGGCCGGGTTATTCCACGTTTCAAGCACATTTTTTAATAGTAAGTAAGTAAGTTCGTATAGGCTGTGTGGCCAGCCCTAGTGTCAGAGTTAATGAGCCGCCCTAAGGCCTCTGACATGGCTGACGGTTGTTGTTATAGAAACTAGAACAAACAACCGGGACCAACAATTTAACGTGTCAACCGATCCACGGTAGCGCTCAGAAATAAATGCCACTCACGGTCACCCATCCGAAGACTGACCGGACCGTCCGTTGCTTAACATAGATGATCGTTTAGAATCACCTAGACAAGCTACGCCACGAGCGCTACGTTTTTTAATGAGATCAATCATTAGTCTAAAGCTGTATCAGGTAGAGTCACATTTAGCGGAGCAAAAATATGGCGGTTACGAAGATTCGTGCGTGTCAAACTTCGATTTTTGAAGATTTTCTCAGATTACTTGAAAAGTATAAAAAATAATAACTTTTGAACCACAGCATGCTCTCCAAAATACTATTAACTTATAATACATATTTTTTTAATTTGACTATGTGCTTTAATTAGGACATAAACCTGAAAATGGTTTAAAAATAGACACTGTTTCGTTATTTTTTTCTATCGAGGAAAGTATAATCAATTGTGTTTTCATCCACATAAGTTACTAAGACGGATGTTCTTCTGTAACATTTTGTATTTTTGGGCTTTAAATATAGTAATTTGACTAAATAAATTTGATTTTGCGAGGGGCAAATTTGGTAAATACAAGCCTTAATAAAATTTCGGTATGATCTTTTTATCCGTTGGGAGTTAGATGACATCATATTATCTGATCTCGTAATCGTTTGGGAACAAGTAATTTAAAAAAAAAACTCAACTGACTTCAAATTAATATGGGACCACCTCCCTTTCAAATAAAAAAATAATTATCAAAATCGGTCCACAATTGACGGATAAATCGGTGAAAATAACGTTTCTTCCCCGTGGTCCACTGACGTGGTTCACCTAGGTGTTCCACGGGTATCTTTTTGTACCCGTAGAACACCAGGTGTGCTATATGCACACTGAAGAGAGATTAAGAGTAGGGCCTTCGCTTTTCTGTGACTATGCATAATTCAATGTACCCGTAACACCCATTGTTCACCTCAAGTCCCACGGGTAAGAAACGCTTCAAACAAGGCATTATAAAAAATCTGCCGAATTATAAAATATGACGGAGTGCTGGAGTAACAAGCGTAAATTAAATCAAGTGAATTGAAAACCTCCTCCTTTTTTGAAGTCGGTTAAAAAGGAAGGACTTGGGACTTGGGGTGAACAATGGGTGATATACGGGTACGTTGAATTATGCATAGTACACCTGGGTGTTCCAAGGGTATATTTAATGACCCGTAGTACACCTGGTGTTCTACGGGTACAACAAGGTACCCGTGGAACATCTAGGTGAACCACGTAGGTGGACCACGGGGAAGAAACGGAAAATATTTTTTTTTTAAATACATACCGTCGAACATTGAACCTCCTCCTTTTTTGAAGTCGGTTAAAAATTACTATACTGTGTATAGTTTCGTCTTTTTATTTCTCTACTAGCTGTGCCTCGCGGATTCACCCGCGTGATGATGATGATGATAAAAAGTAGCCTAAATGTCATTCCGGAAAATAAGGTATTCCGAGTTTCATCCAAATCCATTCAGCCATTTATGGCGAGAAACAGTACCTAACATAGACACACGAAAAACTTTCGCATTCATAATATTAGTGTGATTTTATTGTTACAGATGCTGCAGACCAAAATTTAAAAAAATGGACGCAAGCGAGATCTGCCACATTTATGAAATAAGATGAACGGGCGACCAAACCATGACATCAGACCCTAACAATGTATGAATTAGAGTTCTTCCATCTTTCCACGACAGACGATGTCGACGTACCAGCCTACACCGATTGGGAATACCTAGTGAATTATACCATAGTGAGCTATAATATAAGTGAAGTGAACAGTACAGTGAATGGTGAAGAGTATGAGATAAACAATTGGTGGGCGTTAGTGGCGTCACTGTTAGTGCTTGCTACAGCCGCTGGCAATGTGCTGGTATGCTGTGCGATATATCTGGAGAGGAGGCTGCAGAATGTGACGAACTACTTCCTGATGTCGCTAGCTATAACTGATCTTCTGGTTGCCATGTTGGTGATGCCTTTGGGGATACTCACGTTAGTTCGAGGTGAGTTGTTTTTTTTAATTTTTATTATTGATAAAAAACTAAAACATCTTCTCGACCAAAATCCAGCAGTGTCGTGATGGCATATGGAACTGAAACGTGGTCTTTAACTGCTAGCCTTTTGGAGAAACTCAGTACGGTAGTCACATAACGGGCAATGGAGAGAGCTATGCTCGGAGTTAGTTTGCACGATAAAATCCGGAACGAGGAAATTCGCCAAAGAACCAAAGTTACCGACATAGCTCGCAGGGTTTTCAAGCTGAAATGTCAATAGGCAGGCCACGTCGCTCGATGAACTGGTAACCGATGATGGGGAAGAAAGATTCTAGAATGGCTACCGCCACTCAAGAACTCACTCCGCCGCTAGGTGGACCGCGTACATTAGAAAAGTCGCGGGCAACCGGTGGATACATATGGCAGGTTGTCGTAAAGTATGGCGGTCAAAGGCGGAAGGCCTTCGTTCAACAGTGGACTAGCCCCAAACTAAGCAAAGCTTGTAATATGGAAACCAGTTAGCTGACCACTTAGCTGATAGAATACTTATAATGCAATATATATTTTGAAAGCTTAAATCTGATCAATCGGTGAGAAATGTCTGCGCTTGTCTAGAAAGCATAATCGGCCTGTTAAATGGTCCACAACTGGACATTGGTCTACCCTCGAAGGGCGGATTGGGCCTTATCCAGCATGCTGGTCCAGTTACTGGTTAGTGGATTCACATGCCATTGAATTCCTTCTCTGACCGTATACAGGTTTCCACAAGATGTTTTCCTTCACCGAAAACCCGTACATAAACTCCAAAGTACTCATTGGTACGGCCTGGAATTAAACTCCACGATTTCATCCAAGTCTGTGGTCTCCTACGTAATCTCTAAATGCGCCACTAAGGCTTTTCAAATATTAATATTCCAATTATTGAGTGTTATCTTCTGTTTATAAGGTACTGCTGTCTGTTCACATTATTTTATTAATTTATCACCGGTATACTTACATAATCCGTATCATACATATTTTACCGTTTCCTCGCCGACTAAGCACGAATACCTTTACTATCCGGCTTTGTTCATAATCAACGACTACGACACGACAAAACGGAAATATAATTACTAAAGTAAAATAACAAAGGTTTTTTGTACAATAATGAAGAGTAGAAAGCTAGTTTGCCGAGGCTTAGAAGCACCTACAGGGTTAATGTAAATCAGTTGTGCCATATGTTTTGCCGCGAGTAAGTGATCATTTTTATTCTGTCACAACTTTTATTTTCAAAATTGTCTTTCAAAAGTTCTCTTAAAAATTCGTTAGAGTTTTAAAATTAATTAATTCAAGTATTTATTTAGCAGACAAATATTGCAAATTAAACTGACATAATACGCTTAAAAAAACCGACTTCAATTTCTACTACCTGGATGACGTCTTCATATTTTCCAGTTATGATTCCAGTAATTTACCAATCTACTGAACCGATTTAGAATTTTCAGCAGTCAGTTCATAAATCAGTCCACAATTGACGGTGTAATCGGTGCACATACAAAAAAAGCCTACATACAGCCGAACATAGAACCTCCTCCTTTTTTGAATTCGGATAAAAAGGTACGGACCCCGGAGCCAGAGCAGCCCATGCAACCAATCAAAAATGCTGTACAGAAACTGATGCTAAGTAGTTGTTGACTACAATAATTACGTACAGCGAAATATTTTGAGTTCATTATAAGACCACTATTTTTATTTATTTATAGATACCTGGTTAAATTTCTTAACCAAGCTATGAGTAAAGATTCGAGGCAAGGATTTGGGACCACCTAGGCCGAGCGCCGTTTGCGCTTGCCTAAAGTCCGGTGACGCTGTAGAGGCCATCTGAGGCCAACAGCATCAGGCATTCATAAAAAAAAATAAAAAAAAAAAGGATTTGGGTGCATTCCAAATTTATCGCTTCACCTCTGCCGTGTCTCTGCTGTTTTGTTCAAAACTCCGAAGTACAATTTTGAATCTACGATAAGCTAGAAATAGTTGATTTTCCTACACTACTTATTGTACGTTCACGCCACATCTAGATTTTGTATTGGACGATACCTTTAAACAGCTAAAAGTGCAATCGGTCACGAAGACGTTTACGAAAAAAAAAATTGCCTTATTTTAGTTTCATGCAAGCACAAGGTTTTACTATGAAAACTTACGGGGTTTTGATATGTAAAAAAAAGACAAGATAAAATGACTTTCTTAAAAGTAAAAGAATGTTTATTTATTTTTTATTTATATATCGAATCTTAAAATTTAACAAACCATATTTTTTACAACACATTTGCTCAAAAGGTGCATTTACGAAGCCTGTATACATCGTTCGAAAATTAAACATTACGCACCATACAACGGAGCGTGCGGAAAAGACTTTACCGCACACTCCCTTGTATAGCGCCGTGGGTAAACTTTTGCTCAATACGTTTGTCTTACTTTAATATTAAACAGAAAATGTAACGAAATAAATTCTCACCACTACTTTTTTTCTAATTTTCACCACGCGCTATTAGCGCCATTTGTTAATTCGCGCCATTTCATCTTACCTCCTAGGAGGATTATGGCGTCGCACTTTGTGCATTTGCCAGTGTCAAGTATTTCTTTGTATCAAGTTTTTGATAATTTTCATGTCGAATGAGTCAAAGTCACAGTCAAAGTGATGTCACATTTAGTAAGTCTAGTAAGTAAGACTAGTAAAGTCGTGGAAACTTTACTATAAGCTTCTTTGGAGTTTTGGAAACAACACGAAAAGACACTCATAATAGAAACGTTTTAACGAAGACGAACTTTAGAACGAACTTTTTTTTTCTTTTTTCCTCCTAGGATGATTATGGCATCGCACTTTGAGCATTTGCCAGTGTCAAGTAGGTTTTGGTTGCGACTTTCCGTCTGATATAATAAAAACAAAATAATAAAGTTTGGTTCATTATCTCTTGTTCTTCTGTTATCTATTTTCTCGCAAATGTGTTGTAAAACGTTGTATGGCACTCGTGCGGTATTGATTTTTACAATGTCGTGACTATGGTAAGGTGGTACATTCGTCTACTCGTTTGTAAAGACCAACTTACCGCACTAGTATCATAAATAACTATTCTATTGTCTAAAAACCTACTGTTCTAAATGTTATCACCGTCACCAGTCGAGTTGTCCAGTTCATCAGTCCAGCAGGCTAATCATTTGTAACTGTTCGGGATCGCGATTTGTCATAAATGTCACTTGTCACTGTCACTGCTTCACAGTATCACGAAGGGATTTCTCTCGCTATCGTTATCGAACGAATGCATTAATTTCCTTAATTAAGTTAAGCAAATCCGTCAGTCTTTTGGCGTTTCATCCTGCCCTTCAGGGTCAAATGAGTTTTGGCAGTGACAGTGACAAGTGTCAATTTTTGACAACTCGTATCCGAATCGCGATCCCGAAAAATTACATGATCCCGCAGTTGCTTATCGGATCGATAATCGCCGGTTATAAGTAAGAATCCGGGTGCTGACAGCAAAAATAACTGTTCTGTTAGTTTGACAAATTACTCTGGGGTTGTTTTAATTAGTTTACGAAACGACGGTGGAAATGTTTGCCTTAGTTTAAGCGTAAACGGTATCTAAATGGGAAATACACGATCTGGTTGAGTCAAAAAATATTTTGCGAGTAATTTATCATAAATACAATTAATCATCATCATCATCAGCTCGGAGACTGCCACCGCTGAACGAAGGCCTCCCCCTTAGACCGCCACACTGTACGACAACCTGCCATTTGCATCCACCGGTTGTAACGAAACAAAACGTTACATATTTATTTAAACATTAAAATTACAAAATATAAAAATAAAATAAAATAAAAAAAACATTACAATTATAATTTAAATTATTTACAAAAACACAAAACAAATGAAATACATTTAGCTAAATTAAATCCGAACGCGGCTGTGCAATTCGCATGTCGCATAGATTGTATGACTCACGGCCGGCGGGGCATTACTTGAGGTATGAGGGGAGCAAGCCAGCTGAGTGCGCGTCTAGCGGTCATTCAAAGAATTCTAATTCCTGAGACGGTTGAGCCTTGTTTAGCGTATTAGCGGACAAGGGATTTAAAGTTAATTCGCAATAATACAGACCAGCGATCTAGCTGATTTTATTGTGTGCGCCTCAGAGAAAGTGATTTCCCGTTATAGGGAAACAATTTCACGGAAGGACATCTTCCCACTTTGCGTAGTCGAGTTGGGGGGCTACCACCGGTGCGACCCGTGTGCGGCCAAATTTTACACACCTCACATTTACGACCTCGCTGCGCGTCCTAGTGCCGTGGCCACTCCACTGCAGACCCTGAGGCCACCTACCATCTACGACCGGACTCACAAAATAGGGTAGTACTGCGCTACGGAAGTGGAAACAGAGCGAATCTTCAGGTCGAACAACCACGACCCTATAAATTGTATGTGCCTCCTTCTGAGCTAAATCCTGGTAAATTCACTATTCTAAATTTTTACCTATTCTTTTGTTTATAACTTAACTTCATCAATTTATTAAATTTATTCTTTTGAGTACCTATATCTTAGTTTCATTTTCTTATCGCCATATTAGGTAAGTAGAAGCTAAGGAAGGGTATAGCGGTACACGGTTGCCCACGACTTTTACAATGTCGTCGGTCCACCTAGTGGGAGGCCTTCCTACGCTGCGTCTTCCGGTTCGCGGTCGCCACTCAAGAACCTTTCTTCCCTGTCGGTTGTCAGTTCTTTTAGCGATGTGGCCTGCCCATTGCCACTTCAACTTGCAAACGTTGCGAGCTATGTAGGTGACTTTGGTTCTTTGAACAAAATTAATAGAATCAGTCTAAAATAAGACGGTTTTATTAACCTTTTACTAGAGTAATGTTTGTTGAGAAGCTTTTAGATTTTAGACTCTATTACTGAAGCTTACATTCTCCGGAATATAACTGAAGTTGTGCTTATGTTAATCCGAGATATTTTCAGGCCATCTCCATTGCAAATTTTGCATTAATATGTAAAATTTAAAGTGTATAAAGTAACAACAAAAACATAAGTTTTTATTTTATCCCGGATTCCAGTTATGCACCATATTATGTTCTTAATTTACGTGTTTTTATTACACAGTTCTATAGTCACTTTGATTTATAGTTCTCTTGCTTTTCGTAGCTTTCTGTACTCTAAACTTGAATTGTAGCTAATTTATTTGCTTTTATTACGGAACTTTGTGAAATTTTCGAAGGAGGGCGTTGACATCTGCGACACAGTTTTATACTTCTGCAGGTGTCATCAATCTTCATTGGTCGTGATTCTTTATGTTATTTTTCCAAATAAACAGATTATTATATTATAGGTACATTCTCACACACTCACAAACTTTAAATATAGTATGGTAATTGAAAACATTATTTAAATCGGTTAATAATGTTCTGATATATGAGCGTTTAAAGTTTTTGTTAGAGACAACTCTGTCCCTTTCCCACAAAACAAAAAATGACGTCACGCCTTATACTTGTCAGAATAGAATTTATATGGCGTCCTGACAAGTGACGTCACGATTTGCTGTTTCGTCTCTCTGTCTAGCATGATATTAAAATGCTTATAAGTTAATTTTTTTCGTTTTATGGCTGACGACGAAGATTATTTTGGATCAGATTTTAATTTTCTTTTCATTAATCAGCTATATTTATGGGCCACATTTGAATAGGACAATAAAAAACCAGTCATCAAGCGTATTATTATCAGTTATAGAGCCGTGGTAGCCAACTTCGGAGATCGATTGACTAGAAATAATCGAATTTGAATAGTGATTCAAATCCCGGGCCCATACCAATAAGCTATGGATTCATACTAATGGCTTTTCGGTGAAGGTAAACATCGTGAAGAACCCTGTATAAACACAGGAGAAGAAATTCAATGATGTGTGTGTCCACCAACTCACCAACAATCGCCCTTCGAGGTTATCTCTATGCACTTCATCAGCCAGAAGACGTCCACTTTTGGACGAAGGCGTCCCCCGTAATAGAGAGTGGTGCCATAATCCCCTCGCTTGGCAGGCGGCTTGCGGATCGCAGAATGCTCACCACCGTTAACCGAAAGGACGGTGCTGCCCGTCTTCCGGTGGTTCTGGATGTGGTTTTAGGACGTACCCAGATCCAACTGCTGTGGACTATCAAAAGATTTTGTAGTGGTAGTACTCTACTGCAGAGTCCGCCTGGGGAAGTACCACACAGCACAGTACATTGCGGCGCAGGATTGTATTCGCAAGTTAAAACTCTGGTACTGGTACTGTTACGGGCAGGCGTGACACTTACCACTAGGCGAACGTGTCGCTCGTCTAGTCAGTCGAAAGCAAAAAATAATAATATTAGTCAGTCAAAAGGGCAATAAACTTGATTTATATTCGTTGATTTACCAATGATATTCCGAATACAGCTATTCTCGTTTCCGACTGAAGTAGTACCAGTAAAGCCACGTTTCACAAATATTTGTGTTCTGAATAACTGTTACTTACTTTAATGTTGGAATTTGTATGGCTTGCATTGTAAACAGCTTTTAGCTCCGGTAGTCAAATACCGGTTGTCTAAAACAAACTAGTGGTGCTGACACTGGCAGTTGTGAAAATTTTAGAGTTAACAGAAATACATGTAACCTAGTAAATTTCTCTGCATGTAGCAATCTGAAACGAAAACCTGGTAAAATTATGTTTTGCTATCTATAAATTTTATTTTGCTTTTTTATCACAACCACCAGATACACCAGTTCTGATGACTTATATATAGGTATACCTATAGAGGTCGCCCGCCGCGACTTCATCCGCGTTTAGGAGAAATACCCACTCCCAAATATCTTCCATATCCAATTTTCACCCTTTTAGATCAAACCTGGCAAAAAAAACACAATATTTTATTTTAAATTAGTTATCCAAATAGATACCAATGTTCATCACTTTAACTTTGAATAAAAATAACTTTCCGTATCACCCCCCATTTCACCCCCAACCGCCGCCGTTGAATACAACTTTTTTATTTTAAGAATAAGAATAAGAAAATGCATATAACTATTTATATTTATCTATTGCCAAAAACACGAGGAACAATAACAAAATAAAACACCAAAATAATTATAATGATTTAAAAAGAACAGTTGTGCCGGAAAAGAGTGCCGGCCGACTATTTCGTCATTGGGCGCTCAATGATTTAGTCCGGCGGGCAGTCTCCACGGCGGCCGTGCTCGAGGCGAGCGGAATGTCGAGGGATGATGGTAAGCGACCGGACGGTGCTACGCTGGTACCGTGGTGTCTCGGCCGAGCTTTGGTTTGGGACGCCACTTGCGTAGATACCCTGGCACCGTCCCGTGTCGGCAGCTCCGCTCGCAGTGTCGGGGCCGCGGCTGAACAGGCCTAACTACTCAGACATCGAAAGTATTCACAGCTAAGCGCACATTATGACTTTGTGGCGCTGGCTGTGGAAACATTGGGCCCGTGGTCGTCCGACACTAAAAATTTTTGTAAAGATTTGGCCAAGAGATTGGTCCTCGCCTCGGGGGACCTCAGAGCTGGCGCATACTTTGCCCAGAGGCTAAGTATTGCCATTCAACGGGGTAATGCAGCCAGCATCCTGGGAACCTTACCGCATGGTGGCGATCTAGACGGCGTTTTTGTTTTATAGGTACTAATAGTTTTTTTTTTTTAATTTTGTTTTTTTTAGATATATTTATTAGATTAGATATAAAATAAATTTTAAAAATAATAAGAACTATTCAAACACATTTTACAACTATAAGTTCAAAAACAAAGGACTTTCATACAAAAGTTTTCACCCATTTTTACCCCCTAAGGGGTGAATATCTAAAATAAGACGAAGTCATTTTGCGATCTAGCCATTCTAATATTATCGGAAAAATATATATATCCCTTTTTTACGTTTTCAGTACCTATATTTAACACACTATACGAAATATCTGGTGATGCTACTATTTATGAATGGCCTCTTTTCATTGACTTGTCGCCTCCAAGCGTGCGGATTATGGCAACCCTATAAATATTAAATTTTTATTCCCTATTAAGGTCTTTGTCTACCAGTGGACGTCTCCTGGCTGATAATAAATGATGATGAGATATCATCAGTATCATTACCTGACTTCGTTTTCTGGACTGGTTTCCTAACATCCTGTATACTACCGTCTAGGATCAATAATACACTGTAATAAACACGCGCCCTCATTAGCAGCTCTTCTAAGCACCTGTAAAAGCCTGCTACCTATTACAAATACTAGTATAATCATTTATTACCTTAATAAAACATCAAAATCAATTTAAAAAAAAACGATGTCCGCGTTAATCTCCTCCGATCATACTCTAAATAAGGATGACTTGAAGTAACTGCGCTTGAGGCTTATTGGATAACCATCAAGAAAAATGTAGTAGGTTTTACTCGTCGGCCGTGGAATTCGTTATTGGCTTTAATTAACCTTCTTTGGCATTTGCTAGCATATAGATAAGTAGGAAGATGTTTTTGCCGCTAAATTGCTTGTGGCTCATAAGATATACTACTTACACCGTTTTAACCTTAGCCTTGGACCCCGTGGAGTCTGTGGTACTTAGCAACAGTTATAAAATAACTTTGCCCTCTATTTTTTGTAGTGGTAGGACTCCACTGCAGAGTCCGACTGGGGAAGTACCACTTTGTCAGTTATTCAACCGCCAAGCAGTAGTGTGCAAGCATTACTGTATTCCGGTTTGAAGGGCAATGTTACCAGATAAATTACTGGGCATGATGAGATTTAACATCTATTCTAATATCTCAGGGTGACGAGTGCAGTGCAGTGCGGCGCAGGATTGTGTTCGCAAGTTTATAATTCTGGCACTGCTACTGTTAGTGGCAGGCGTGACGCTTACCACCAGGCAAACGTCTTGCTCGTCTCAACACTTGAATGTACAAAAAAAATGTCTTATCTTTTTAGGTCTTGACAATTAATTTCCCTAACAAAGTCATGCAGGGCTAGCATGCGCACCGCGAGAAAATTTTGTCGTGCCTTTATGTCGTGCGAAAACGAGACAAACTTATACAGATTCGTAGCCTTGTCCTGTTTTTAAGAATCGAGAAAATTTTCTCGCGGTGCGCATGCTAGCCCTGCAGGTATCCCAGTTGACAGAAGGCGCCTTAGGGCCTAAACATAATATGCGTCCGCGCGGCCAAGCGGCGCACTTTGAGTTTACACAAGACAATACGGGACGAATTAGAGCGGCCGCAAATTATGAGACACTTTATCGCGCGCGCCGGACCGACCGTAACACACTACGCCCAATTAACAGGTGCAAGCGAGACGGCTGCCGTGAGAAATTTCTTACGGTGTGCGGGACTTAGTACAAAATGTATGCACGGAGCGCCTTCAGGCGCGACCATCCGGTTTTTCAATCGGGGTTTTCTCATTATGTGGGGCCGCTCTTATAGCTACAGCGGCTCGGCCACCGGCCACCGCGACTCGGCCGCTCGCAGACGCAGCATTGTCGCGCGGCCTGCCGATGTTGCTCCTGTTCAGTACTATCTCTGCTTTCGAAGCAGCTGGTCGAGCTTGCGCTGTTTTTGCGGCTGGGACGCTCGGCCGCGCCGCTTCATATTTTTAGGCCCTTACAACTGTGAGGTTGTAGGTTCAATCCCGGGCTCATACTGTTGAATTCTGTGGAATTTATGTACAGATTTTAAAACTGAAACCACAGGCATTTCTATGACGGAAAACTACGTGTGTCGAGGGATAAATTCAATGGCGTATGTGGATCTATCAACCCTCACCCTCTTCTAAGGTAAAGCTATCCAGCGGTGGGATATTAAAGACTGTTGCAGTAATTTAAGGTGCGTTTTTTTATTTTATAAAATTAAATAGTAGATTACTCACCTAGGGAGCAAAAGTAAAGAATGTTTATCACCGTCGGCTTCACATCGGGAGAAAATATATATTACATTTAAAAAAACCCGTATAAATAAAACAAAAATATACATACTTGCATTTACAGTTTACTTGTTCCCGTAGTGTGTATACAATTTTACGTGACGCTGCGGGGAGGAAGTGGTTCCATCGCTCCGCGTAGTGGGGCTAAAGTAGGCAGTTTAGCCCCGCAGGCACGTAAAATATTTTTATTCAATTCTTTATTATCAGCCTGTCAAAGTCCACTGCTCAAAATAGGCTCTTCCAAGAGAAGCCACGCAGCTAATTTTAGCTTCCAACAACTGCCAGCCGTCCTCGTTCTATATCGTCACTCTATCGAGTCTCAGGGTGTCCTTACGCTCCGTTTGTCGATTCGTGGTCTCCACTCTAGATCATGTCAAATTAAATTCTATTCTAATACTAAAAGATTGTTTAGGAACAAGAGTATTGTTACAATAAAATTGGTAATCAGTGATCAAACGGGACAACGAAAATTTCCAATAAATGCTAAGAAAATAGCACAAAAGAGAAGCAGCACTTAATTTAGTTAAATTAAGTGGTGTTAATTACACTTTATAGTTGCAGAACCCACGGTCAATTAAAATAAGGTTGTTTACTATGTTTACAATCCTTTTTTAGAAAACAATCGTGTGATTTGATAAAATAACACAAAGTCAGAAGTCAGAGTTCATGCTATTTGATATTATGAATTAAGCTTGTAATTTGCCATAAGAGTTGTCATTTCACAAATCATAAACGTGTTATATATATATTTTTATCATCCATTGATTTTTATCGGTTACCTACTTAAGGTAATAAAAAAAGGCTTTAATACTCTTGGTCGGAATAGTAAAGTTATAACTAGCTGTATAATAATACAGTTATCACAAAGTTGGCACAAATTATATTAAATTATGAGTACCATAGTACTCATCATCATTATCAGTCTACTAGATGTCCGTCCACAGGCTGGACATAAGCACATGGACATGGTCTAAAGAACATGCCACATGTCAAGATCTTCTATTTAATGCCACCAGCCGCCTTTCAGAGGTCTACGCTCCACCTGGCCACAAGGCAACTCTACGTTTGCAGATACGCGGTCTCCACTCAAGAACTCGTTTACCCTAGTGGCTATCAGTTCTTCTACAGTTATGGCCAGCCCATTGCCACTTCAGTAACATAGTCTATTACCGTGCCTAAAAGGCATAAAATGAAAATTGTAACTCAACAACAAGTATGAAAAAAAACGTCGTTAGTCTTTAGACTGACTTTCGAATGACAACTCGAGACGCAAATGCTCGAGCGCATGGTCCTAACGCGAAAATTCATTCTACGAATTCAAAACTAGAGGCCCGGTTCCATTATCATGTGACAATGTGACAAACGCAATGTGACAAACACAATGTGACAAACACAATGTGACAAATACAATGTGACAAACACAATGTGACCAACTCAATGTGACAAATACAATGTGACAAACACAATGTGACAAACATAAGTGACAAACACAATGTGACAAACACAATGTGACAAACACAATGTGACAAATACAATGTGACAAATACAATGTGACAAACACAATGTGACAAACGTAAGTTACAAACACAATGTGACAATGTGTTTTCAACTTATTTTCTGTAAAATAAAGATGCGTGATAGCTCTTAAACCACTATTACCGTTTAAAATGAATTTTGCTAAACAATTTCGTTATTGTTACATAACTTCGTTAACCTTAAGGAAGCAACGGTTATGATAGACAAACAAACAATTAACAAGAAGGGACTCGTAATTATTTAACTTTTTAATTATCGGAGACTTTATTCAGTCAATTTTAAGAAGTAGGTATTTTTATTTTATTTTAATTGACTTTGTGACAGACATTTTTAAGTCCTCTTTTTATTATTATTATCATCGTCATCCACAGCCTTCCTGCTGAGCTTCTCTAACTATGCCTTCTGCCTTTGTCGTGCTAGTCCAAATACAAAAATAACACAATACTTAAACCAAGATTTTTATAAGAGCGAACGTATTTTTAACCGACTTAAAAAAGGAGGTTCTATGTTCGACGGTATGTAAGTTTTTTTTTAGTTTTTTATGTTCATCGATTTCTCCGTCAATTGTAAACCGACTTTGAAAATTATTTTTTTATTTGAAAGGGACTCTCTTATTTTATACTCTCGAGGTGGTCCCATATTAATTTGAAGACGGTTTTTTTTTCGTAAATGTTACTTGCATCTAAATACATTCCTCAGCCGTTGGTGTAACCGTTTGGTATCCGTGGTCAGACAAAACCAAAGAATAAACCAAACAGCCAAGATTTAAACTGGTTAAAATACCCGTAGCTCATCAGCGTACTGAATAAATTCACCCCGCTCCGAAATATCTTCCATACAGCTGGGTTCATTACACATTTTTTCCTTCACATATTCACCACTTTAGATCAGAACAAAGAAATGATATTGTTTAGTTTTAAAAAGTCTATCCAATTGCATAGGTAATTATTGTATTTGAGCATTTTGTTTGTCTCTAGACTTTCATCGGTCTGGATACAATCCTTTTGTTTTTTTTTTTGTGTAGTAGGCTAACTAGTCTTTGTAGTTTGTTGTCCAATTACCAATTTTCATCACCTAAGAATTTAATTAATAAATACGCGGACGGAGTCGCGGCCCGACATATAGTCGTGTACCTATAAATTAAACAAAAGTGGTATAGTGACTCAAGAAGTTCGTGATTACAATTTGCAGTTATTTGACCATGGCTGACCTTATATTGACTTTTGCATGTCGCACGTTATTAAATCTTTATAGTAGTCATGTTCGGATTTTCTGCAATATTTCACTAAGTGCATTGTTTGAATTTTCATGACTCTCAACCGACTTCAAAAAGGAGGTTCTCAATTCAACTGTATGTTTTTTTTGTATTTATGTTACGTTAACTTCAACAATTACGAATTGATATTGATGATTCTTCTTTTGATGAGAGGTATACATTTTATCGAAATCAGTTCAGTAGTTTGGTTATTAAATCAAAACTACTGGAATAAATCAAAATAACTGGAAAATATGAAGAGGTCGTCATCTTGGTAGTCAAAATTTAAGTCGGTTAGTATTTTTTTTAATAAGCGTTTTATTATCGATGAAGTTACTTATTAATGTGCTATTTTTAACGCACAAAATAAATTATATTATGATATATTATAGTTTTATATATATCTAAATGTTATATAACGCGAAATTGGTGTGAACTATGATGATCAAATGTAACGATTTATTGCGTAAATTCAAATCCAACTATGAGAAATTCCAAATCTCGGAACATCACAAAGACCCAAAAAAGTTGTGGGAAGACAATAAAACAATAAAGGAGGTCTGTGACATACCTTGCCTTAAAAATTATCAGGAAGAGCTCCTACGAGGCTACAATACCCCACAAGAGGCGGTAAACTCTTGCAATCTGCATTTAGCAAAGGTTAGAATAAAGCATGCTGCAGACATTTTGAGTAGACTCGCTGTAACACAGGAGATTTTATGTAGAAACCTAAAGTTAGAAACACAAGGCGCAGACTCTCTGTTCCTATATTCTACTGATCAGTACGAAGTCAACAGGCTGATTTTAGATCTTAAGGTTGATAGTGCGCCCGGAATAGACTCTTTCACTCCTACTCTTCTCAAACAAATCAGATACGCCATTATCGATCCACTTACACATATCTGTAATTTAAGTATGGAGTCTGGTGCCTTTCCTGACAGTTGGAAGATGGCGGTTGAGACACAAAAAACAAAAATGGGTCCAAGGATAGTGCAGATAACTACCGTCCAATCTCTCTTTTATCTATTCTATCCAAAATACTGGAAAAAATTGTGAACAAGCGATTAGTCAACTGTCTAGACAAACATAACCTAGTGTCGGACAGGCAATTTGGGCTTGGAAAGTCTACTGAGGACGCCGTTGAACTACTGACATCCAAGTTGTCTTGGCACATGGATGAGGATAGCAAAAGCATGGGTGTGTACTTTGACCTTGACAAGGCGTTCTACACGGTTCCAGTTCCTATACTGCTAAATAAGCTAGAATGTCTTGGAATTCGAGGAATTTCCCTCACTTGGTTTTCTAGTTATCTTGGTAACAGACAGCAGTGCCCAAAAATGGGTGAATACCTGAGTGAGAAAAGCAGCATCTCCTTTGGTGTTCCCCAAGGAACCATTCTCTCTCCCACTCTGTTCACAATTTATATGAATGACATCCTGAACCTAGAAATTCCACACGCGGATCTCATTTACTACGCGGATGACACGGAGGTAATATTTTACGGCAAGACCTGGCAGGAAACAATCTCTGCCGCGGAAAAAGTCATGACAATTATCTCAAATTGGCTGGACCAGAATCTCCTCACACTTAGTGTCAAAAAAACCAATTGCATCGGTTTCCATGTCAATCGAGTTACTGAACTCAAACTTGGTGAAATTAAACTTCATAAGAACTCTTGCCTTAAACTCAAAACCACTTCCCATCCCAACTACGGATGCTCCTGTCACACCATAAATAAGGTGTATTCTATAAAATATTTAGGTATATTAATAGACCAATACCTCACCTTTGAACCCCACATCATAGCCGTTACAAAAAGAACCACGAAACGAATATTTCTGATGAAGACCCTCAGAGCCGCCGCGAGTATAGAAGTACGAAAATTGGTTTATACCTCGCTGTGTCAATCGCTGCTGCGGTACTGCATAGGAGTATGGGGTGGTGCAGCTAAGTCATTAATGATTGACCTAGAGCGAGCGCAACGGGCGGTCTTTTTTTCTTCTTAGTTATTGACATCGCACGTTGTGCATTCTGCCAGTGTCAAGTTTATGAATTTTAAATTTTTTATGTTAAAATCAAGTCAAATACGTCACGAAATCACAGTAAGTCACATGAAATTAGTCAAAGCCAAGTCCAAGTCACGCCCTAGTAAAGTTGTGCCGACTTTACTATGAGCTTCTACGGAGTTTTGAAAACAATACGAAAATACATGTTTCACCACATTATATCACTTGCCCACACCCGTGCATGTAATTCAACACTCAATAAATAAAACACCACCATTTTTAATCATTAATTCGCGAAAAAACACTAGTTTAAGAAAACAATAGAATGCAACGACATGATTTTTCCGTGTTCCCGCCAAAACTCTCACGGGCGGTCTTAAAGGTGACTGGTGGTGTCTGTCTGGTGTCGGAATGACTGGTAAGCCACGCCGTTACCCCAAACAACAACTCTGTCGCGACACCAAGGTTCTTAGTGTTAGGCAATTGTTTGTGATGAGAGCAGTGGGGAAAGTGCAGATAAACGCACAAGAGCCGCGAAAGAAACCGAAAAGACCTACTTTTTACCTATAACATAGTACGTAAATTAGTAGTGTCAGGGAGCACTCTAATAGGGAAGCAAAGACAAAAATAAAAAAACAGGTTAATGACTAAGCCTTACGACGAGACTGAAGCTCTGGTCAAAGTTTATGACTCTGACCTATAACAAAGCCTTTCATCTACACCCCTACTACGTTTAGTTACTAATTTACTATCTAGTTCAACAACATTACTTTAGCATCAAGCGGAAACTCAAATTGCTAACCCATTATGAAAAGTTCTTAATTATCTAATGTCATCCCACCACAACCATAGGCTGAGTAAACCATTCATGCAAATTTCGATATTTTGACTTTTCTGTGGTTCCAGCTACCTTCTAAAGAGTTGCCTCAAACAGTACTACCTTCTTCAGCTCGCATTACCCTTACCCACATTTTATCCGCTCTGCACCTCGCACCTCCAAACTACGCTTTCATACATCATACACCACCCTACACACATCATATACACATCATACACACATCATCATACCTTCATCAGAACACACACAATTACCCAATCAGACTCAAACAACAATTTTTCGGCGTTTAGTTAGAGTACATGGTACCATTTTATATGTATATCCAATTATTACTGAAATATCAAAATCTATTCCATCAGTATTTCGTTTCGAACCAGTTTGAGTTTTAATTTTTATCATTTATATTTATGAGTACATACAGGTACTTACATATAATTATGTTAAGTTGTCACATGGTATTAATCTCTGTAAATTAAATGAATCTACTACCCACGTAGGCGCGCGTGTAATCGCAATATGTAACATGACAAAACTGGGTTACCTAGTGTACCCATTAGTACCTGCCTTCCGAACGCAATTTGTAATTTCAGTGTGCCAATAAGCGTAATTATCTTATTGTTTATGTAAATCTTCTTTTGGTAATAAATATTATTATTATTATATTAAATATGGTCCAAAAGAAACTTGTTCTCGTTAGCTATTTTTAAGCGTCTTAACCCTCAAGAGCGTAATTTAGGAACCCGTAATATTTTATCCCTTTCGACGCTTTAGAACGCCTTACATAATTATTATATTACAACTCAAAACTCACTCGTGGAAACCGCGAATACGGCGCCAATTTCTACCCACACCCTTATAAATTATCTGTCTCCATTAATCTGCACCCTTGCGTGACGCGCCGATATTAATCACCCCGTGTGCTCCGCTGGTAGCACCTAGGACACCTAGGTCGTGAAACTTAGACTGAACTTGAAGCGGATAAAGCTGGATACTTCAGTTATCACTACAGTGATGTATAACTATAGTATGCACTAAAGTATTTTTTTAGATTACTCACCTAGGGAGCAAGTAAAAAAAAAGATATATTAAAATATTATAATATATATATAAAAAGATCTGAGGCTTCTTTACTTGCGTGGTGTGTTTACGATTTTACGCGCCGCAGCGGGGATGAAGTGTTCCTTTCGCTCCGCGTAGCGGGGCGTTGCTCGATAGTACCTACTTGGATAGCGGACCAAGTACCTATACGCCAACAACGTTCGTAGTTGACAAAAAAATAAGTTGTATAAATCATAAACACAATACGCTCAGTTATCGACTTATCTGAATTTGAAATTCCAGTTTTTTTTTATTGTTATTTTTATTGATAGTAATTAAGTAGTCAATTGGCAAGGCGCACTTACTAGTTTGTGTGAAATAACGAAGACTAAATAAATACTATGGGCAAGTACTTTGTTATTATACAAACAATAACCACAACATACGCATGACAGATCTGATATAAATGAAATAATGTTACTATTTATTTTAGTAAAACTGTTCAGAGCCATGTCTCTTAATTGCCATCGAACGGATTTTTATGAACTATATTTTTTTTGTTGGTTGTGTGAAAATCGCCCATTGGATCGTGGCGGTCAAAAGGTTGACGTAACATAAACATCATTTTACTTTAAAGCAATACACAATAAAAAGCCTAAAAAAATTACCGACCGATTTCGACTAAGTACCTGGATGACGTCTTCATATTTTCCAGTTATTATTCCAGTAATTTTGATTTAAAAACCAAACTACTGAACTGGTTTCGATAAAAATTATATGGCCAGCTCTATCATAATCTATATTATACTATATCAACGTATCACCTACAAAACAAAAAAAATATTTTCAAAATCGGTCCACAATTGACGGAGAAATTGGTAAACATACATAAAAAAAATATTATGTTTTAAGCATGAACCTAGAAAAAAATTCGGACAGATTCTCGCTAACAACATACTGTGTCACTCAGAGTCGGCCAGTTTACTGTACGTACAGGCCGGCACGCACACATTCACACATAAGTCAGCCATTCCGCGGGAAAAAAATATGGTGTAATATTTCAAAAGATTTAAAACAAAGTCAAAGATTTATCCCAGACACGGTTTTCTGTTATAATCTTTAAGTGTCTGTGAAACATAATATTCTTGACGCTAATTCACTTCACACAGTGAGTTGAAATTGCTAACCCGTAACTGTATTCTAGGAATTTCCATAATTGATTCGCGCAAGTATTGACGCACAAGTACGACACGATGCAAAATGTTTTCGACCTTGAGCTTTATCGTGCAGAATCGATTTTACGTCAGCTACATGGCCCTAATTGATACGTACTATGTCGGTAGCGCTTAAAATAGGGAGGGTTTTATGTTTTTGTTGTTTTTAATTATTCCTGGCCATGGACACTAGTCCTTCAGCCGAATACATATTTCTTCATTGATCCTTCTCCACTTAATTGAGTCGTAGTCACAGTCCAAGTCACGGTCAAGTCCAATCATGCCCTAGAAGTCGTGGCAACTTGACTACGAGCTTCTTGGACTTTTGGAAAGAACATAAAAAGACATGTTTCACCACATTATATCAATTGCCCACAGTCATGCACGTCAGTCGGCACTTTATGAATAAAACGCTAATATTTTTAAGCATTAACATCCGTAAAAACGCGAGTTTAAAAAATATAAGTACAATGCAGCCATATTATGATTTTTTCGCGTTCCCGCTAAAACTCCCTTTACTTGACACCCCTTAAGACTCAGAAGTTTTAACTAGCTCCAACAATAACAATTTTGTTCCGACTCTTGTATAAGCAACAAAAAAAATTTTGATTACTATCAAGCAAGCAATTTTTTTTTATTAATAACATTAAAAATTCAACGTATACAGAATGTCTATCTAATTCATGTTTTCCAACAGTGTAAAAATGTGTAATAATGTAACATCACAATAATTATACAGGGTTAGTCCTAATCAGTTAGCATCCTTTTAAGGGCTTAAATTCTGCACATCAAAACAAACAACTTTTACTATGGGGCCAACATCGAAATCGCAAAAAAAACAGCTGTTCTATACATTTTGCCCAATTTCGATGAACTTGTTGTATGGAACAGTTTATAATTATTTCGCGATTTCAATGTTGCTAATTGATTAGAACTAAACCTGTATAGTAACAAAGCACTCGTCTTACCCCGGTAGACACGATATCTAAATTAATGGATTAAGTCCGGGACCGGCCGACATGGCTTCGGACTTAATTTGCCTTCACCTGTATCAGTTAAACGGTATGAATAACAGAGCAACGCGATTGAATCAAATATCGAGACGGGTGAATTTAATTTTGGAAGAGACGGGGATTTTGAAGGAATCCTGTTATGACGTTTTTGTCTGTACAACCCAAAGAAAATAAAAATACAATTCGAATGATTACTAAGTAAATAATTTCACTACACGCGCGTGAATACAGGGTGTGTCTTAAAGAGTGGATATACCTTTACCTACTGGTGGGGGACATCATAACTGTTCATGAAAAAAAAAATAGCTCCAGTAAAAGTGTCACGGTTCTCGAGTTATGGAACATTTTAGTTTTTTTATTTTTTTTTTACCTTCGACCATTCTTTTCGGTGCCAAGGTCACAAATGAAGGTCTTTTATAGATCTGTTTTTTTTGTAGTATTTTTAGATAACTGTTATACCAAATATTAACTGCCGTTTCTGTGTCACACTTACAGTTTTTTTATTAGAAAAATATTTAGCAAAAAAAATGTGTTTTGCCATTTTTTCCCAAAAGTTTGACCTCTTTTAGTGTAAAAAAAATGTAGAGCCACCTAGGTGAATTTTTTAACACTTGATCTCCCTACACTGTTAGAGGAGGTCTCTTTAGAAGATAGGAGAAGAATGTGGCTGCAGCATGATGGTTGCCCAGCGCATTACGCCCGCAATGTGAGAGAGTACCTAAATGAAACATACCCTCGGAGATGGATCGGGCGCTTGGGGACCATTCTGTGGCCACCACGGTCCCCAGATCTTAACCCGCTGGACTTCTTTTATTGGGGGTGCCTCAAGGAGATAGTTTACAAGGAGCCCATCACCTCGATAGAGCAGCTCCGTGAGTGCATTCAAAGAGCGGCACAAAAGATTACCGAATGTGGCCATGCGCAAAAAATGAAGCGCTCTTTTATAAGAAGATGCAGAGCGTGCATTAGTACAAATGGTAGCCATTTTGAGCATTTATTGTGAGAAAATTATTATGAAATAAATGTACTTTAAATGTCTTAACTTGTTTAATTTGCTTATTTTAGTTAACTGCTTTGTTTAACTTTTTTTGTTTGAGAAATTCCTATTTAATAAGTTTATTTTAATATTATTTGTATTTAGAGAAAATGATCTTTACCCATCTTAACAGGAATATTCTTTGAAATGAAAGCTAGAAATACGAAGTGCTATACTATTTCAGAATTCCAATGAAGTAGGCAAGTTTTTAATTAGTAGGGCCACCTAAGTGGCTCTACATTTTTTTTACACTACAAGAGGTCAAACTTTTGGGAAAAAATAGCAAAACACATTTTTTTTGCTAAATATTTTTCTAATAAAAAAACTGTAGCTGTGACACAAAAACGGCAGTTAATATTTGATAGAACAGTTATTATAGAATGTAAAAAAAAAAATGATCGAGAAAAGACCTTCATTTGCGACCTTGGCACCGAAAAGAATGGTCGAAGGTAAAAAAAAAAAAAAAACTAAAATGTTCCATAACTCGAAAACCGTGACACTTACTGGGGCTATTTTTTTATTTCATGAACAGTTATGATGTCCCCCACCAGTTGGTAAAGGTATATCCACTCTTTACGCCACAGTGTATATGCGCTTCCTGAGTGGTTTTTTCCGAAGAGACATTTGGGTATATAGTCAAGTCGCGTGCAAATAGATTTCTTCTAGGTCTAGGCAAGCGTGCTCTATCGTAGTCCGCATCTAGCGGACAAACGCAAGCCTATAATCGAATAAATAAATAAAACTATGGCTTTAAAAGTGAATAAAAAGTAGTGAAAAGTAGTAAAAGTAGTAGTAGTGTTAGTTTTTTTTTTAAAGTGCATCAATGTGTGTGTGAGTGTTGGTGCGTGTGTATGTGTATTGTGTCCATCACACACAACTGTGTCTGGTGCATATGTAAATGAGTAGATATTACTAGCTGATACCCGCTACTTCGTACGCGTAGAGCTCGGCCTTCGGCCTCGCTACAATGACCTGCTCCAGGAACACAAAATTTCACCCAAATCATTCCAGCCATTTACTCACCGTTTAAATCTTCCCTGAACTACGACAAACATGGCAAAACAAAAATCAGCTAAATCGGCCTAGCCGTTCTCGAGTTTTAGCGAGACAAACGAACAGCAATTGATTTACATTTTTTTAATTTATTTTTTCAATTTAAATAAAAATTATGTAAATTTTAATAACCCATCAAATTATCAGTCTGCAATTGAATTGTCAATCAGTCAAAATCAAATATATTTGTTACTATATATATATATAAACTGTATCTGGATTTGTCCCGACGCGAGTCCTTAGACATTCTTAATCTATCTATCTATCTATATATATATGCAAAGGCCAGATACAGTTTTATTCCCTCATAGACGTCGTGTCCTAGGCAGCCTGGTTAATCTCTCTTGAAGTCACAGATGCTCTTCACCTTTGCTACGAAAGAGTGCCGCCAAGCCTGTTTGGGACGCCCACCCTTGCGCCGGCCCTGGGACTCAAGTCTGGCCAAGCTCTGAACTGTGAGCCTAGTCCAGAACTTGTCTGGGGATTTGGTCAACCGTTAGAATTTTAGCATGAGGAAATATGTAGTCTTTGTCTAAAATATTACGATGTTTTGCTAAAATAAGTCCTACGCGATTTTGCGCTACTATCCATATGGATCCGCCGAAACCTAGAAACAATTTAGTTTTATTTAGCTTCCCGTCGTCAGCCATAAAACGTCCACTGCTGGATGAAGGCCTCCTCTTTAATAGAGGGGTGTTACCATAATCCCCACGCTTGGCAGGCGGCTTGGGGATCGCAGAACGCTCACCACCGTTAACCAAAAGGACGCTGCTGCTTGTCCTCCGGTGGGTCTGGTTGCAGTTTAAGGACATACCCAGGTCCACCAATAATAATTATTTTGCTTCACATTTACATAATTATTTGTACTATAGTACCTAAGTCGGTGTCACTTCAAGAAACTTGTTTTCATTTGCACTAGTAATACATACAGTTATATTGTTATTTTTTTTATCATAAATTATTTTATGATGCTTCATGATTGTACCTATTGTGTCTTATCATTTTAATAAGAAAATTACTTTTTTATGGCGACCACCTTTTGTTATTTTTAATGTTTGCTTAATGAGAATCGACCTTTATCTTTTATCCTTTTTGGAGTCACTTAATGAAATTCCCAAATATTCTTACGACAAAATCAACAAATTTAACCCACAGGATAATATTATAGTGTTCAAATAATGGAAGCCCGACAATTCTCAAACAATAGCTTGCCTTGGAACGCAGTTATCTTTCCCTAGATGCAATAGTTAGAGCGGAGCTATTGTAGCTAAAACTGGTTTAATTTAATACGCTTGGCTATTCCAGTCTGTTTGTGTAAGGTCCGCGTTTTGCATTGAAATTTCCTTAGGAATTCATCTTAGTTTAGCTTTAGAATCTGAACTTCATTATGGTCAGCATTATAGTCTGCATAACTCTTCCTACTGCTAGCGGTTTCCTTTTTAATATTTCGTACCCAAAGAGCCAACGTGCACCGGGATTTTATATCTATGCCTACGCTTTCTGTTTCTCTATCCATTATAAAAATTGACTATTTAATGGCGTTACAGCAAACTTACCCCTTTTTAGGGGAAATACCCCTCCAAGCAAAAATCGCCGATGACAAAAAGATCCTATAAATTATAGAACCTGCACCTATACCGCACTCTGTGCTACAGATCTGCTGTTCTCATAACAGTACTGTAAATACTACTAGTAAATATTTTGTAGAGCTAAAAAGTCTTGTCCAATTATTTTGAAACTCCGGATATAAAAACTGCTTACAACCCTTAATACATCCGCATTGCGACTCATATCTGAAAATCATCGCACCGTAGCGTCAGTTCCGATCCAAATCCACGTCGGCATTTGAAGGGTTAATAAATCTACCCTCATTTATTGCACCTGCGGCACTCAAGTAGAGGGGAATTGTACTAATGTAAAGCTTGATTCACATTCAATTAGCAAAAACGGAGGAAAAATAATTAATTTCGTTGGAAAAAACTGGTATAATTGGCGGTCGAGCGATAATTACTATTACCACAATATCGCTGTTACATAATATCTGCAAACGAATGCCATCATGAACCCAGAGACGTCCACTGCTTAACAAAAGCTTCCCTCTCCCTTAGACCGCCACACTGTGTACGATAACCTGCTATTTGCATCCTACGCCACGCTGCGCTGCGTTGAGGCTCTGCTATGGTGCTACGTTGCTACGCTTGAAATTTGGAGGGTGTATCCGAGGGTGTTGTCTCGATGCGGAGGGAGGGGTTTACTAAGAAAGGATTTTTAAAATTAGACCTCCAAGGGGGGGAAAAGGGGGGGGGGAAGTTTGCATGAAAGTCCTTTGTTTTTGGACTTTTAGTAGTATTATTAGTATTAGTAGTATTTAGTAGTTTTATAGTTCATATAAAATAAAAAAATACTATATCTAATATTTTTTTGACAGGGATGATTTAAGAGGGGGGGGGGGGAGGAGGGGGGGGGAATGTTGTATGGAAAGTTCTTTGTTTTTGAAGTTATAGTGATGAAAATTGATATTTGGGTAATTTATTCAAAGGGCAGAAGTTTGAGTTGGTAAAGCTGGTAGAGTCGGTTGAGTCGGTCGTGTCGGTAGAGTCGGTAAAGTCGTAGAGTAGATAGAGTTAGGGGTGTTGGGGACGGCTGGTGGCAAACGAATGCGTAAAGCAGAAGATCGTGCAATGTGGCATTCTTTAGGAGAGGCCTACATCCAGCAACATACTAACATCAAATAGGCGGACGACGATGACGTGTGTATTATGATCTCTACTACATGTTTAGGTGGCGTGACAATAGCTAATCATCAGCCTGAAATCGACCACTGCTGAACGAAGGTCTCCTCCTTGTACAGTGACAGTAGGTTCCGTGAATATAAATATTAAACCTGTGGAGTTACACGAGCGTTATCGTTAATATCGGGTTTTTCCACATATGCCGAGAAAATTAAAAACTGCAGTTAACGTTTTTGCAAGAGCGTAACGTATTACAGGTAGATGTAATTTTCTATTAGTAATAGTTAGTACAATAACGTCGGAATATAAAAGGTTCTCACTTCATTATTACGTTTGAAATCATAATAAGGAAAAAATTACAAATTAAAATAGGTACGAAATAGCCATCTAAGGCTACTCGCCAGGTCAACATCTACACGATATCCTCACAAAGAAAGGCGCGTAGAGATTTGATGTGAATAAAGCCTTATAATACCAGACTACATATTACGCCAATTTCGTTTCATGCTAGCAGTCTATATATATAGCTAAGTATGTCGACTACACCAGCACGGAACATAATTTAATTATCTTTTCATTTATTGAGGTAATTTTTAACGTCAATGATGTTTTGACCAAGCCTGATCAAACAGATTTAATAAAGCCGTGATAGTCTAGTTGGGAACCACTCGACTTGGAAGCGTGAGGTCAAATCCCGGGCCCGTAACAATCAGCTCTTTGGAGTTTATGTACAGATTGTCATTAAGACACCGTGAGGAATCCTGCATTTATAAATATCACCTGCCGGAAACGCTCTGTAAATAATTAGAACTAAGAACTGTTTTTATTCAGAGAAACGAAAGGACCCAAAGTTGACGGATGATTTGATACCCATACCCATAAGTACCTATGTAATGTACAGACTGATTCAAACTTAATGGCAGCTTTGAAGTGCAAGTGAGACTGCGATTGTACGCACATCGCACGCCAAATTTTTGCTACTGTGCAGCGTCTCACGCTTAAATTCACAGCCGCCATTAAGTTTGAATCAGCCTAACATATTATATTGAGCTACAAGCTTATTTATATCGCTAAAAAGTCAAAACCTATGTACATACTCGTAGTAAATAGTAATGAACTAGAGGCCCGCGACTTCGTCCGCGTACGGAAGAAATTCGGCCCGTTCCCAAAATTCACCAAAAATGAACAAAACTCACGAAAATGTGACTAAAATTACAAAAACAAAGGACTCATACAATCATTTTCCCCCCTTTTAAAGGTCGAATTTCGAAAAATCCATTCTTAGTACACCCCTACGCATCGAGACAAATACACCCTCCAAATTTCAAGTCTGTACGACCAGCGGTTTGGGCTGTGTGTTGTCTGTCAGTCAGTCAGTCAGTCAGTCAGTCAATCAGTCAGTCAGTCAGGACAGAGCCTTTTATTATATTAGATTGAAGATAGATAGATATGAGTCGATGTCTAACTAAAAACTGCTATGAAGTTTTGTAGAGTTATAAATTAGAACTACGTATTTAATTATTTATATTCAACAAAAAAAAAGATATCTTAGCTGCGTGTAATCTTTATAATACTACTACAAAACAAAAAAAAATGTACGTACCTATTTCTCAGCTCTAAGACAGTAGCTTTAAAAAGATAACAAACATCTAAGAATAGAAGTTCTCCTCTGCTTTATTGACCGTACTTTGCCAAGGCTTGCCACTTAGCTATAACGAAGCGAGCATTGCAAACGAGCAATATCTATCCAGTATAATCTATGTGTGTATGCTGTGTATAGTCGGCTCAATTTGGCACATCCCCTAGGGTACCAGTAATTGATCGGGCGGTAATTAAAGCCTACATGGCTTTGGTATAGGCTTCCACTTACAGCACCCGATCCGATTCTCTAAAGAACATTATTCTTACTCTGGGGCATGGGCGGCGGTGCAGATGAGATAGAGAACAGAGAACAGAGATGCAGCGGCTTTTAATGAAATGCTTTATACATAATATTAGGCTTATTATAATGATAATAGGCTTGCGTTTGACTTTAAATCTGCCGTGAGGAAACCTGCGTGCGTCCGGAGAAGGAGCTCAATGGTGTGTCATTTTAATAACACAGAATTGGGCCTCCGCACCGTGAACGATAAGGCTCAATCGCCTTTCGAGGGCCTAAGTCACAAGTAATAGGAGGCCTAAGTCCAGCAGCGGGATATTAAAAAGGCTGATTATGCATAATATGCTTGCGTTAGAGTTAATAAAGTCTTTTTCCCGAAAGATATTATAATGCAATGTCCGACGTACGGGCGACACACACGGAGCCATACCGCGAGACGAAGTCAATATGTGGCTCCACAAATGACGTGGAAAAGTTAACCCTTCCCGGTTTTATTATAGGTTCAAAACTGGGTGCTTGGCGCCAAATATTGTAAGTAAAAGTAAGTTTGATACAAATTTGAACCTTCGGTTAATCAAAAAGAGTTGACTTTTGACCGCGCGCGTATTTTGTGTTATGCGCGCATCCAAGCATATCATTTAAAAATATATACGATTACATGATATTTATCAATCATTATTATTATGCATTTCCATAGCGTTGCCGCATTGCAAATCGGATCGGACACTCTAAATGTAGTCCTTATTGCCGATAGTGTACGTTGCTTTGGGTATTTTGTTACCCACATCACAATATCACAAATTTGCTTGAGCATTTCGGTGCCAGGAGATAGCTTGTCATAGATTGTCGAGAGTTATTCGTGTCAAGAGAATACAGGATAATTTACAAAGGCATATAATGTTTTGGTTACAAAATTTTACCATAATAATCTAGTAAAAATATTTAGAGCCTTTTAATAGCAGTTTCGTGCCCATAAATGATCATCGGACGCCAGCTGGCTTTGAACCTACGCTCTGTGGAAAGTGATCCAAAAGCACCAACAAGAACTTCCATCACGACTATAATTTATTATAATATTTAACCGTACGTTTTATTTAAATATCTAAGCGATGAAATACCTTTCCGCAATCGCAAAATAGACAATTTAACAATACGACAACTCCAAACACATTTACAATTCAACCCTCCGCAAACATAGTTTCTATTTTCAATCTATCTCTAATCTTTCCCAAAACAAGCTTCTAAAATCCAATGTTTTCACGAAACAGCCCGGAATAACTGTTTATTCCACGATATATTTCCACGGTAATTTCTAAAGGATTACTCATGTCTTTATAGCGATGTATAAAATGCGGCAGTACGTCAACTTCGTCTAATTACCAGAGACGCAACTATAGAATAGGGGAATTTCCGGCACAGTAACAAAAATGTAGTTGGCGCTGAATCAACGCTGACCAGACTTCAGACTTCAGACGTTTGGCTGTCTGTCGTTGTCAAGTTTTATATTTAAGTTTATGTGTCACAGATCAAAAAAATTTGGCTGTTTTTGACTGGCAAGTATAGTCAGCGTCATCTATCGAGTTGATGAGAACTACATTTTCTTTTTAAAACATATTTGGAAAATCTCCCAATGTTATCGTTTAAAAGTCAGACTAATGGTATCTAAACCTTAATTTTTATACGAAACTCTTTAAAATGATTCAGAAGTTGAGCTTAAGGTCAAATTCGATGGTCCGACTTATCTTCGACGTGACATGATAATATGTATTTATTTCTTCAGTGGGTTGTTCTAAGCGTGGCACGTCCGTACCTTGCGAAGATGCGTCTACAGCATTGTAATATATATTGTAGCAGCAAGGCAAGATGACGGTCAAACGCAGGTCAGTTTTAAAACGAATAAAATTACATAGTAATTTGATTGTAAGTTACAACGTTTTTTTTATCCAAACGTAAAAATAATAACATGCCAGCTACATTAGAGTAGGTATATTTATATGGTATTTGTTTTATAAGTTTTCTTTTGTATGAAAGAGTAAGCTCGGCTACCTTAATCAAAGACGGCGGCTGAGCAAATCTTTGATAAACTACTTTTTCCATTCTGTAAAAACAACAAAAAGGAATTAAAAAAAAGAGAAGGAGAAACAGGGAACAAGGAGAGGAAGGCGGGTTAAATTGTAAATAAAAAAGAACTGTAAATTCGTCTTTGAAGCGCGTCTTATTCCCGAAGAAGTGATTATGTCTTCGAGCATTAATTTTTCTTTACATAATAATTATGTAATTTCTTATAGGAGATTTTTAATCCTGACTAGGGCGTGTAAATAATGCATACAATTTATATATACCAAAAATAAACAGCTAATCGGCAAAATAAGGGCCAAAGCAAAGAACTTCCTACGTCATCCCAAACCAAATTAATTAACACAAAGGGAAAAGTTTACAAACGAGGACTGACAGCTTAATAATAAATTTTATACTGTTCCAGGTCAGCAAGTTGGGTAAGGAGATATTTCAAATTACTAGATAGCCTTAAAAATACGTTAAATTACGCCGTTAAATACGTGAAGGTGAAGCCTGTTTACGAAATGCTGTTACAGCTGCGCCCTTTTTTTACGAAATATTCTTTATTTTATGCCATAGGTATGTGGCAAAGAAGGGTAAGTAGTGGGTAGTTCTGCTATACACAAATCCCGCTTTACTTTACCCAAAAAATACCTAGGTACCCTTAAGCGCCGCTACAATAAATAAAGAACTAATATAAAATAAAAACGATTTATTGCAAGCGTAAACACCAATAGGTTAAATAACATAATAGGTAAGTCTATTTTGTACGAGACCAGATTCGTTGACAGTTATAAGGCATAAAATGTTACGGTATAATATTAATCCATTAAAAAAAGTAAAATATCAAGCCCTTATATTATTGGAACCAACTTCTATTCTTGAATATTTTATATGAAGTGTTTCCACACTTTGGGGTTTTTGTTTTGAAAAAACTTAAAACAAAAATTTACAGATGGCGCCACCAATGCTTTAGTTGATACCTTAAACGGTATGATAAGTAAGTAAGTAAGTTCGTATAGGCTGAGTGGCCAGCCCTAGTGTCAGAGTTAATGTGCCGCCCGAAGGCTCTGACATGGCTGACGGTTGTTGTTATAGAAACTAGAACAAACAACCGGGACCAACAATTTAACGTGTCACCCGATCCACGGTAGCGCTCAGAAATAAATGCCACTCACGGTCACCCATCCGAAGAGTGACCGGACCGTCCGTTGCTTAACATCGATGAACGTTTAGAATCACCTAGACAAGCTACGCCACGAGCGCTACGGTATGATAATATGTTATGTCACGTAAGGCAGAGACTTTTGTAGCTTAACTGGCAAAGCAGTTGAAACGGAAAAACAAACTTTTTCGGAAAGGTAAAAATATTAATATGGCCATTTATGATTTTATCAAACCAGTCCTGTTGTGTATTGATAAAAGCTCTCCAGTGTGTTCAATATTCTGTGATATGACCCAGGCGTTCGATTATGTAGATCACGGGATATTAACGAGTAAACTGGAAGTTTATGGCATACGGAGTAATGTTTTAGATCTAATAAAATCATACCTGAGTGATAGAACACAAATCACTGAAGTCAGTCGAGTGAATCTTGAAACTAAGACTGAAGAGGTAGCTAGATCTAGTAAACGTAAAGTGACGTATGGAGTTCCACAAGGCAGTGTCCTGGGCCCACCTTCATTCATAGCATATATCAATGATTTGCCCAACGCCACCTCGCAACCCATGACATTATTTGCAGATGATAGCACTATCACAATAGCATGTAAGGCATTTGACGTATATGAAAATGACATTAATGATTCCTTGACATCAGTTGTATCATGGCTAGACAAAAATAATTTAAAAATAAACTTAAGTAAAACAAATATCATGCACTTTAGACAAAGAGGGCCTAGCAAATTTAATATTACCTTAGCATATGATAATATATCAATAAAAGAAGTAGTAAGTGCAAAATTTCTCGGTCTTACTATTGACAATAAATTAAATTGGAAGCCGCAAGTAGAGAATCTTTCGAAGAGAATAAGCAGTCAAGCATATGCCTTAAGCCAGCTAGCTCATACTATAAATACAGGTTCTTTACTTACAGCCTATTATGGCCTAGTCGAATCCATTTTGAGGTATGGTATTATTTTTTGGGGGAACTCAACAAATAAAACTATTATATTTAGAAGACAGAAACGCTGTATTCGTGCTATGTTTAAGCTCAAAAAAAGAGATAGCTGTAAACCATATTTTAAAAAACACAAAATTCTTACGCTTTCGTGCCTATACATCCTGGAGACAGCTTTGTTTGTAAAAACAAACCGAGAGCGATTCCCTACGCTGTCTGACACTGTAACTAGGCATCGACGTGACCAAGACAAACGGCGCGTCCATAAAGGAAAGACAGCCCTGATGCAAAACAACATAGTGTGCATGGGACCTCTTATCTACAATAAGATACCAAAATCTATAAGGGAACATAATACCAACCTATTCAGGAATAAATTGAAGATATTATTATTGGAAAAATGCTATTATACAATTAATGACTTTTTAAATGACAAATTTTAATAAGTATGGATTTTTTTGACATTTGGTATTTCGCTATTAAGACATTGGTATTTTATTTTTATTTTGACTGATATATTTTGACATTATAATTTGTTTTTGTTAATTTTCAGTTCATTTTATACTTATTATTATAATTTAATATTTTTTTTCATAATTATTCTTATTTTTGACGAGCATAGTGCCATCTATTTGACATTTGTACGCCTAATCGGCACAACATGCTAGCTCTGTAAGACACTTTTATATTTGACATCTTTTGTGCACAAATTGTATATGTACAAACCAACCATGTTGTATGCAAATAAATGATCTTTATCTTTATCTCTTTATCTTTACGGAAACCCAGAGATTGCTCGTATGCAGGTTCAAGTCCTGCCAGAGGTCAACATTTTTCTTAGGTACTGTTTAAGCTTTAAAACATACAACGTACATAGTTTTTGTGTGGGGTGAAGACAATATTGAAACACATATGCACTTCCTTGTAAACTAGTTCTGTCTTGCAGTTTCACGTAAAGTCATGAAACAGCGATAACTATTCTGCATTGTTTTGCGTTATACTATTTTTGCGTCAAGAAATATGAGTATATATAATTTAATAAAGTTACTGTTAAATTACTGTTAAAGTCTATAAAAATATTCTATCAGTACTTATTTGGTTCCCATAGTACAAGCTTTGTTTTGTTTGGTGCTACACGGCACTATGTGAAATGTCTACCGATATTCAATTTATTTAATTAATTAACCAAAACTATCAAATTAATTGATTTAATTAATTTACCTAAACTATCAAAAACAGTTTAGTACTTCTGATGTTCATGAAACTTCATGTACTTCTGATGTTCTTATTTTTCCGGCGTGGGAATTCAACAATGACATCATTTTTTTCGATCTCAAATAAAATCAATTAAATAATAGTAATTAAACGTTTTAGAGCATATTTTACAAGTATGATTAATTATTAAAACAAAATACCTGTCGGGAAGTGTTATTTACCACTAATATACAGTATTTTTGGTATTTTTGGACCTGGGTATGTCCCAAAACTGCATCCAGAACCACCGGAGGACGGGCAGCAGCGTCCTTTCAGTTAACGGTGGTAACCATTCTGCGATCCCCAAGCCGCCTGCCAAGAGTGGGGATTATGGCAACACTTCCCTTTAAGGGAGAGGCCTTCGTCCAGTAGTGGACGTCATCCGGCTGTTGATGTTGTTGATACAGTATTTTTACATTTATTTATTTGTTGGATTACTTCAGTGCATGATACCGTACGATTTAATTTATTAATTAGCACGACGCACTTACTAATTTGCGTGGAATAACGAAAGCTTAAGAAAAACTATGGGCAAGTACCTACTTTGTCAAGTTTGTGTACTTAGACAAACAATAAACACAAAAAACGCATGACAGATCTGATATAAATAAATGAAATAAGGTAACTTTTTATTCTACTTCATTCGTTCAAAACCTCGATAGGTATATGCAAGCAAATGAAAAGCAAAATATTTCAAACATAAAGTATCAAAAGGACAAACTATAAAATGTCATCGTGTCATAATACAAAATATTCGACGTGGGCGGACGTCACTGTCCGGCGCGCCTGTTCGGTTCGAAACGATTGCTGAAGTTGTGGCCTTTTTGGTAGCGGATTAGCAAACTATTTTCGCCTATAAATTTCTTCGATTTCCGCAAATCAAATTAAGAAAAAAAACTACGTACAACATCTTTGAGAACCTTATACAAGTAGTGTTAAATTCTCTTTAGTAGTGCCTATACAAAAATGCGCAACATTGGAGTATTTATAAAATACAATGTTATTTTAATTATGAAAATGGAGTAGACGATTTGAGGCTGTGATTTTAACAACAGTGCTCTCAAGTTTTGATGCTATTTTCAAGATTCGGCAATAATAGAATCGTATTAATGGTACAAAACGTGTCAAAGCGGTAGCATGGTAGGTAATTTTGCCATAAACATTATTGTTATATCTCTGACAGGCTAGGTGTTTGCCCTAGTTCACCTGAAGTAAAGTGACAATGTTGTCGAAGATGGGACACAAACTTAACCTGGAATGGGGATTGCCTCTTTAGTAGGGCAGCGTTAGGTGTTTGTTGGCAGATTTTCAAATTGAGGCTGGTAGCTAGCTGAGTAGAAAAAAAAACTCTACCACCAGTCTCTAGAGTTTCCTCACAATGTTAAATAAATTATATAATTTGAGCAGCTTATCCGCTTTCCGCTTTCAACGCCGCCACACCGTCCAAAGAGCTCGGTGCTGCCAGTATCGTTTTACTTCAAATTTGCTGAACTTGGCAAACATCGATTGGTCACTAATGATGGTCGGAATGTGGGGTGTTTGTTTGTTGTGATAAAAGGTCGGGTTGGGTGAAACCGCTGCGTGGGATGATAAGGTTTCCACGTAATTTCACTTTAACTCAATTTGACGATTTAACCTCTGGCCCTGATTCTTGTTTGTCTGATTATTGTGCAATACAAATGTATTGTTATTGTAACCTAAATTAAACTATAAACATTTAACCATTTTTTTATATTTTATACGATGTGTTTCCACATTTTGGATATTTCCTCATATTTCTATGTTTATAAGAAAAATTATGACCTCTGGCAGTATTTGAACATGCATACGAGCAATCTCTGGGTTTCCATCTCAACTGCAAAAATAATACAATATACTTCAATATGCAGGTTCAAGTCCTGCCAGAGGTCATAGTTTTCTTACTGTTTAAGCTTTAGAAACATTTAATTAATTAACCATTACATTATCATAAATCACCATCATATTAAATTTGACATGGAATGTACTGACATTTTTTGTATAGTTGTGGAGCGATGGGAAGGCTACCCACCATAATACAGGTGTTGCCATATTATAGTTCGGTGCCATAAGCATAGCATAATCACCAATTTACTAGTCTACTGCTGGACTTAGGCCTACCTTAAAAGAGCGATTGGGTCATATCCACCACGCTGGCCCAGTTGCAAGTTGGTGGATTAACATACAGTCATTGAATTTCTTCTTCGTTTGGTCAAGATCAAGTTCGGTAGCTATGTATGCAAAATTATGTGTCCACCTAGTGGGAGGCCTTCCTACGCTGCGTCTTCCGGTGCGCGGTCGCCCGCGAAATTATGTGATATAGGTGTGTAAATAATATATTCATCATCATCATCAGCCTGTGTCGTGTCGACCCACCTAATGTTATGTCTTGGGGCAATCTCATCCACGTGTGACCCGCGATGGGTTTGATGTCGTCGACCCATCGGGTTGGGATATCGATAAGCCTGGTGGGCTGACTTATAAGCATTATTATATTATAATGATGACTTCGCTAAAACTCATATTTCCTTTGTTTACAGGGTATTTCCCGCTATCAGCAGTATACTGCCTCACCTGGCTCTGTCTGGACGTCCTTCTGTGCACAGCGTCAATAATGCATCTTTGTACTATCAGCATTGATAGGTAAACTTTAATTGAGGCATTTTTTTACAATGGGCGGTTTTCGGACAGGCAATAAAAAACAATTTTATAAAACTCCGTTATTTGGCGTTGACGAGACCTGATTTTGAATAGTACTACCTAGTCTAGGGTTCTGAAGATTTTGAATGAATAAATCAAGGTCAAAATGTCCACATATTTCATTTACATCAGTTCTGTCATGCTTTTTTGTGGTTATTGTTTGTCTAAAAAAATACTTGCCCATCGTATTTCCTATGCTTTTGTTCTTCCATAACGCAAATTAGTAAGTGCGGATTAGTAATTAGTAGTGTGTTTGCTTTTTCATTAAACAAATGCGAAAAAAGATAATCATGTCTAGTCAGCGCCATCTATCCTTTGACTGTAGAACTATGTTTTGACAGCTGTCAGAAAACCTCCCATTATCTTCATTATTAGGTAAACCGAGAACCAGGATAAAAGCGTGCATTGAGATGTTAGAATTAAACCTTCCCCAGACTGACACGGCCTGTGAATGAGAATAGTATCTAGTACGTACATAAGATTTGCTCTCTTATAAAAAGCGTTTAAACAACGTTGAACCACAATATACCTAAAATTATAGTAATATTATGATTTCAACGGTGTGTATGTCGCAGTCAAATTGCAAAATACGACGGCTGCAACGTATATATTATTTATTAGGCTGAGTGCATATACACGCTTTGCGTCGGCTTAGAGTCTTATTCACCTGCGTGACGCTTAAACATCCAATTATCGGAATAATTAAGGTGCAATAAATGGTGCATTAAGCAATGCGCTACATGGGTGGCTACACTATCATTTGACTTTGACTATCGCCTAACGTCTAATGACGTTTTATCTATCTATACAGTACGCAAATATATCGTCTATATTTGCGCACTGTATCAAATACCGCGTTAAGTACTGGCATTACACGCAAGTGAAGCATTAGAGTCAAGTCAGATTTTATTTTGTTTTAGGTATCTTTCCCTTCGCTACCCAATGAGGTTCGGCAGAAACAAGACGAGAAAGAGAGTCACTGTCAAGATCGCTTTCGTCTGGATTCTGTCTACTGCAATGAGTCTTCCATTGAGCTTGAAATATTCCAAGGTAAACAAAACTTCTATTATCTATCTATTAACACCAAAAGGTTAAATGTTTAGGTTTATTAATATTATTATAATATGAGACTGTTAATTAACGGCCTTACCTAAAATAATTTCGATTCTCTTAGTCACTGCTTAAACTTCTCTGTCCTTTTCTAGCACGTGCAACTTCACGTCAGAGAGATGGCAGAGCATCTTAAGCAGTGACTAACGGTTGAAAAGTTTTTTTAAGTAAGGCCGTAAGCATGCAATGACCGGCAGGATTTTGCTTGCACAACGAAACTGCTCTAGCCAGTGAGCTACGATTGTCTTTTGCCACGGCTTTGAAATATTTTTATATTTCTTTTTTGGTGACAAAATACACCAGTACAGTAATCAAAAATCTAAGCAACTGTTTGAACAAGGAATAAAGTATTCATACTTGAAAATCTTTTTCGTTCTTTCCCATTCCAGTTTTATCGTCTGAACTATTTCTTTTGTCAAGCTATTAAACCCCCATCTGAAAGTAATCTCCCCAAAGGGCTGCAAAATGATGTCAACCCTTTATGGGCTGCCCGTGAAGTGTTACCAGCATGAATTCTTAAACACCTTCGTACAAGTTCGCCCTTGGACGTATAAACCACCGAGTCTTGTTTCAGCCGTTCTAGATGTCACCCCTCTGGCTATGAACCGAAAACTTTATTGTAACATGGGTAAACAACAATGTCAGTACTGGACTTAATGTGTTAGTAAATATCGTTTACAGAACTAAATATGTATAGGAAGCGCAAGTAAAGTAGTTAGTATTATAATCTGGGTGTCTTCAAGCCGTGAGTTAATTGGTTTCTTCTAGGCAAGCGTGCTTCATCGTAAGCTGCATCTTCGTTTAACATCAGACGAGATGGCAGTCTAACGCAAGCCTATAAATAATAAAATTAAAAAATAAGTTCCATACATTTAATGTTTTTCATATGAATTTTTGATTAACCTGTTATGGCCCATAACTGGGTAAAGGGGTCTTCAATTTCTTCCACTTATCTTTATTCTAGTGTCAAGGGGCAATCTAGGGTTCGACTAGGGGACACCCTATGCCAGCTATGCCCACTCGTCTAAGTGCATTCAGAGTTTGTCCACCTACACTCCTATTGAGTCTGGCAGATTTGCTTCCCACGCCTGTGATACTATGATTAATGTTTTTTTAACATGTCCCGTGGATTGTTTGGTCAAAGTAAACACGCCTGTCATTTGAGTCGCGTCCTTCTGGACATTAATTTTATATGACGTGGAATTAAGTGTCACTTAAAATAATTAGGTTTATTATTAGAAGGCGTATTCGCACGCAGATACTGTCATAAGTCTTTTAATAGCATTTTTTGCGTGATTTGAATACAAATTGCGACAGTAAGATATTTTATTTACTGGGCTATTTAGAAAATAAGAGCTTTTAATTAGTGCTTGTTGACTTTACAGTGTATAATTGAAGTAATTATTTTGTAGTAAAGGCAAAAACTTATTATCGACATCATCATAATTTTGAGATAATGCTAGTGTTTTTTTGTGTTTATTTTTTAAACACTATTTAGAAACTATTTAACGTTTATAATTAAAATTTAAATTTAAATAATTTATTTTCAGACTTTGTCCTTAATAAGATTCACATTAAAACATTATAAAAATAGATCACTAAATTCAAGAAAAAAAAATACAATAATAATCAAATAAAATAATAATATATCAATCAATATCTGAATAATAATATCTTTTTCATCGAAACCTATATACAGGGTTAGTTTTAATCAGTTAGCATACTTTTAAGGGCATGTTCTGTAGATCAAAACAAACAACTTTTACTATGGGGCCAACATTGAAATTGCAAAAAAAACAGCTGTTCCATACATTTTGGCCAAGGTCGATGAACTTTTTGTATGGAACAGCTGATATTTTTTTCGTGATTGCTATGTTGGCCCCATAGTAAAAGTTGTTTGTTTTGATATACAGAATTATACGCTTAATAGGATGCTAACTGATTAGAACTAAACCTGTATATAAACCTAACAACGTAGGAAAACCATTCTTTATTTATGTCAATAGTGTTGTATGTTCTGTAGTGGTAGAACTCTACTGCGGAGTCCGCCTGGGGAAGTACCACACCTTTGCCAGTTATTCAACCGCCAAGCAGTAGTGTGTTCCAGTTTGAAGGGCAATGTTACCAGAGAAGCTACTGGGTATGAAGACATTTTCACATCTAATATGTCAGGGTGACGAGCGCAGTGCAGTGCGGCGCAGGATTGTGTTCGCAAGTTTTCAATTCTGGCACTGCTACTGTTAGTGGCAGGCGTGACGCTTACCACCAGGCGAAAGTCTTGCTCGTCTCGTCACGTGACAATATAAAAAAAATGATTATTAAATTTAAAAATTACAACAATACAATTTAAAATTACAGCGGAATTACACTAGAAATTTTACTTTATCATGGCTGATATCACAGAAAAGCGAAAGGCCTACTTCTTAGGTAGAACGGCTGTTAAAACAATGTTGTAAAGCAATTGTATGGAAAACCGCTATCGCCAGTTTCACACATAATTGTATAGTCACTACGATGAAAAAATGCCAATTATTGGTCGTGCATTTGAAGTAAAACGCACGAAACAACAACATATTAAAATTTATCTAATTACGATGCACTGTGGTTTGGTTTCCTACATCATCATCAGCCCGGAGACGTCCACTGCTGAACGAAGGTGCTGGTCCTCCTCCTTAGACTGCCACACTGTACGACAACCTGCCATTTGCATCCACCGGTTGCCCGCGACTTTAACAATGTCGTCGGTCCACCTAGTGGTAGGCCTTCCTACGCTGCGTTTTCCGGTTCTCGGTTTCCTACGCGTCTATTTAAATTGCCTTTTTGAGTATTCTATTTAATCAAATCAAATCAAATCAAATCATTTATTACGCAAAAAAACATGTATATTGGTAGAATTGTCATTAAGCGCATTTACACTTAATGCTGGCTAGCGCGGCCCGTCACATTTCCGTTCTATTCACTTCTCTCTTCAGTGGTTGATATATTTCGTCGTCAGCCATAAGACGTGCACTGCTGGATTAAGGCCTCCCAATAAAGGGGTGTTGCCATTCTCCCCACGCTTGGCAGGCGGCTTGGATATATTTACAGTATATTTACTAATTCTTTAATTCATACATACATCTAAGGAACATGAACAGTGGAGGAACTTATGCTATAGTTTTTTCTACCGGTCATCCTCGAAATTTTATGCAGTATGCTACCTTACCGGGTCACCGGTGTGGTGAACGGCTAGCTCGAGGGGTAGTGGGTTCTGTGTGCGCTCTGCGGGCTTGCCTCTGGCGGGTGAGATGGGGTTAGACCTACCTATCCGAGATAACTAATTCTAACAAGGGCGCCACCAGCACGATAATGCTGGGAAATGAGACTAGGAGTTAGCGTCCAAATCTTATGTATTGTAAAATATATTCTTCAATTTTTTATCATTGTACATCAATGACGGTTCTGTTAGTTATAGGTACATTCTTTAAGATATTTCTATTATGTTAGTACATTTGTTAAACAATGTAAAATTAATTACTTAGGTACTAGGTTAAGTATAGATAAGTTAAACCTTTAATATTGTAGTTCTAAGTTTTAAAGTTACACCAAAGGATAGAGACAGAAGGGCCAGTTCTGCTCGTTGAAGTTAAATTTACAATTCTTGATCACATAATTTCTAGTTAAAGTCGAAAAACATTCTAGGTTCTTTCTTCGTTGTAGACACTTTACTGGCGTGAGAAAATTAAGGGAAAATTGACATACCAAATGCGCCTAGCATTAATATTGATTAATTGAGCTTCACCAAAACATATTTCTGCTTCTAAATTCTTCTAACTGTTATTGCGACGTATCGACGTCGAAATCAAAATGGTAGACTACGAGTCACTTCGTAGACATGGATGCTTTACAAACACAAACACTAAACCAAGAAAAAAGCGGCGGAATCTGCAACAATGAGACAACGACGTTACTTCTAATTCTATTATAATTTAGGTACGTGGATTTGGAAACAAGACGAAATGGGTTTCTTACCAATCCACCGCTTTGGATCTCAAGGAATCGTCGGCTGCCATGCGATCATTCTCTGCACGACAGGCATCCCAAGTACTGTGGAAATCAGTGAAAATGATAATCCTCGCTTCAATCTCCAGTGGGCAACGAATCAGGTTGAAAACCAAGTAAAATAACTTACTATTCTGCGGTGTGGTATTTAATTCACAGGAGCGGATTATTCGCCCACTTACGCCATCAAAAACCAAAGTTAAAAAGGATGTTGCCAGGACTTGCCGGCGTAAAAACAAACAAAACTTTTCTTTCTGAATCGATAAATCAATAAAGGGCTGTTTACACGCTGTCCGCGTTGGCAACGTGTGGAAAGACACTAATGAATTCTGTTCTCAATGAAAAAACTACAGGAATTTACGAAACGTCAATGTCAACGTCTCAAACGTCATGCTGTCAAGCGAGATGTAAACAAGATCGGAAAACAATGTTAATTTCGAAACATATATTGATTCTAAAACGAAAGTTTTACAAAAAGACGTGTAAAATATTGTGATATCCCATACAAAATGATAAGCCACATCATATCTAACGAGTTCTTATGTTCCACCGGCGTTCTTCAGTGAGGAAGGACTCCTGAAGATACGAAGCAAATTACAACAAAAATGTTTCTAGATTCTCTTACTTCTTTGCCTGAAGAACCCCTTTGACTGATGGGAGAAAACCCACAGGATACGTCTGAGTGTCGAAGAACACAAAACAAAGGTTTGCAACAAAAAACATGATAAGGTTTTTGCAATGCAACAAGTATTAAATTCATAAATGTATAAATCTACGTACCTATGCGTGATCGCGAGTGACCGACGGCGATACTTAAAAACGCCGCTCAAACTTAGTCACTGCTGCACATGACACTTCACGTCATTGAGAAGTTGTCAGAGCATCTTAAGCAGTAACTAAGTTTGAGCGGAGTTTTAAAGTAAGGCCGTAAGTTTCGAGCATTACTGCTATGATTGGTTACCTCGTGGACCAACTCCCACCAAAATACTTAGGTACTAGAACTATAGCATTATACAGATTTCCTGGAGATTTGAGTCAGTAAGTTAGTTTCTTTTGAATTGCTCCGTACATAGACTTAGACTTTAGACTAAGACTTCCTATAGACTTTCTACATCATTCTGATGATGAAAGTCTTAAATTACAAGTAATTTCAAGTTCATCTTCAAGTTCGTATTCAACTTCAAGTTCATCATCAGAATGATGATGAAATTCTGTAAGTCATTGACAACTTATTCAGCCCGTATAGGGCAAAAGCCTCCTCCCTCTTTCGCTAATCTTCCAGGTGCTTCCACCAGTTATTTCAAGAAATTCTTTCAAACTGACATAAATTGAAATTCTTTCAAATTGGCATAAAATGAAATTCTTTCAAATTGACATAAATTTAAATTCTAACTCCGTCTACGTAAACTAGCATGATTAAATAAATGAAAAACCAATCAACTTTTTACAAGTTATTGACGTGATTTTTTGGCAAAATGTTTGATGTGTATACTTGTCGTAATTCCCAAAGCCAAACTTGTACAAAACATCATCATACGAGAGTCTTGAGACCGTAAAATACATGATAATGGAAAATCCATTACCCAAAGAATTTCTTCGCGGGGCTAAAGTTCGTATCGCTGAGTCCAAATTAGATTGGCGTTTCATTCAGGTTCGGTCAAGTCACAGTGTTCCACCGGTGAACGGACTGGAGTCGATTTTCCCTCGAAAATGGACAAAAAGATTTTAATTTTACGGTCACTTACCAAAGATCGAACGGTTTTCCCAAGGAATTTCAGAATCTGGAATAACGCTTGGTATTCAAAAAGTGTTGCTACACACTATGAGCAAACATGTCTTAAGAATTACTTACACTTTAACAGCCTTACCTAAAATAATCTCGATTCTCTTAGTCATTGCTTAAACTTCTCTGTCCTTTTCTAGCATGTGCAACTTCACGTCAGAGAGAAGATGGCAGAGCATCTCAAGCAGTGACTAACAGTTGAAAAGTTTTTTAAAGTAAGGCCGTAATTCTACTCAAATATAGGTAGGTACGTACAAACCGTCCAGGAGTCCCATTTTTGAATCTTTCGAATACGTATTCGCACGAGCTATCGTTCGAAAGTCAGTATTTTTTGTGCGTAAACTCATGTGTACGATTCAAAAATAAGGCCTCAGATGCTACCAAGTGCCTTTTTGTGTAATTTTTTTTTCCACTGTATATTACTAGTATAATTGTTTTGTTAGCATGGTAACTATTTTGTATTGTAGGCAACTGGATTACAACGCGGCTAAACATAGGCCACCGTATTGTAGAACGTATCGCAATTACAATCCGGTTAAACGTTGATACACCGTATTACAAAACGGCTCGGTTTAGTAAAATGACTAGCTTTTATGTAATACGGCGAATTAGTGGACGTCTCCTGGCTGATAATGATGATGATTTAAAAAGTGAAATGCTGAATATGCCCGTAAAAGGATGCTAACTGATTAGAACGAACCCTGTTTATGTAAACTAAACGTACTAACGTAACCATTTTTAAATAGCAACCCTGCTCCTTTCTTTAGACAAAAATGTCAACCAAATCTCTGTTAAACCCGCTAATTAATCATACATAAGAAAATATTAAATATATCAAATTCCAATTTAGGTACAGACATTCTAGTTCATTAATAATTTATTAGAGCTATAGAGCTCCATTAGCGCTACAAATTAAACAGTAGATTCTCATAGAGCATTGTAAGAGGAATCCAAATTGATTTTCAAAGTATAAGTGTACGTCTGCAAAGTTAATGAAATGGTTCGTCAAACGCGGCGTTATAATTTAGACTTTCTCGAATAAAGCTTCTTACAGAATGGCAACAAAACGTACATTAATGCCTACCAAGCATTGCAAATCACACATAATCGGCGTTGGCTTGGTTATAGCGCTTTTGGCCTCGAAAATCAGCATCATCATTGTTAATATCATAATCTGTCTATCATATTCCACCGCTAGCTAGACATAGGTCTCCCATGGCACACCCGAATCCCTGGAACTTGATGAAACTAGAAAATAATATAACTAAATAATTATTAAAACTCAGAGTCACACAACGCAATAGAGAGAGCTATGCTCGGAGATACTTTGCGCCATAAAATCCGGAACGAGGATATTCGCCAAAGGACTATAGTCACCGACTGAATAAACAACAGGAAAGAAAGGTTCTGGAGTGGCGACCACGTACCTGAAGACGCAGCGTAGCAAGGCCTCCCACTAGGTGGACCAACGACATTGCGAAAGTCGCGGGCAACCGGTGGATGCAGATGGCAGGTTGCCGTACAGTGTGGCGGTCTAAGGGGGAGGCCTTCGTTCAGCTGTGGGCTTCTCCGGGCTGTTGATGATGATGATGAAATTATTATTTTACAAAGATATCTAATATATTCATTAGTGTTAATATCGCTGGTATATAGCATGTGACTTGCACAAAGGCCATTTTGTAACCACCTTCTATTAGTACCATATTATTATGGCTATTATTAATATTAATTTTGCTTGGCATGTTGCGTTGCAGCTTTGTCTGTACACTGCTTAAAACATATCTTTGTAATTTTAGGTCTCTACGCGTATAAAATCAACAGATCAGATCTATATAATTATAATCAATATATTATATAGATTTACAGGTAGACCGATACTTGCTTATACTGTTACTCGCAGACTGGTAACAATGAACCAAATGTATCGGAAACTCGCGCTCTTTAAAAAAAGCTATAACTAGAGACTATCTTAACGTGTAACCAGATTATGTTACATAACCCATCATGTTATGTTACGTGAGCCTATTACTTTTATATATGTCACATTTTACCTGACCTGGGTCACCTGACCCACCACCACCTGGGTCACCTGACCCACCACCCCCTGGTCACCGGACCTTGGTATGTCCTAAAACTGCACACAGAACCACCGGAGGACAGGCAGTAGCGTCCTCTCGGTTAACGGTGGTAACACTCTGCGATCCCCAAGGCGCCTGCCAAACGTGGGGATTATGGCAACCCCTCCCTTTTAAGGGGGAGGCTTTCGTCCAGTAGTTGACGTGATCTGGCTGTTGATGATGTCACATTTTTAGTTTCTATGCGTAATACATAGGTACTTACTTCTGGATAGAACACTTTATAACAAACATTTTTAAACCAAACAACTAGAATCATACAAAGTTTTAAAGAAATTGTTAAAATGAGGACCAGTACAATATTTAAGTTAATTTCTTGTTTTTTTTAAGTTCGTTATTATCATACATATTTATTAATCTTCCTTACCATCAATATTATAAATGCTAAGAAAGCTAGCATGATAATCTATAATTACTCTCTACAAGTACCTAGAATTATTGTTTTAGGTTTATTCAAACATTATTTTTTCTAGTGATCTCCAACATTTTTAATCTGCTAATAAAATTGTAATTCCCTTAATAACGTTAGGTATGGGATAGCTCAGCAGTTAAATCGTAAAATCAAAAATCCAAATGTATGAAAAGAGTTTTCCTGTGGTCTACTTATATGATTCGAACTTGGAACTACCGATCGATTCGCGATACAATAGCTCGTTATCGACGACCAGATTATATTGAGCACAATACGATTCAATTAAATTAATTGAAATCATTGGAATTCCTGAGTGATTCATTGTTTCGACGCCGAGTAAATTCGCAGCATCACAAAAGGCGTAAAGTTGCGTTACGAAAGTGTTTACCAACTTATTTATATTGAAAGAAAGTTAATCGTGTGCCTAAAAACAATATGCAATAGTATCCAAACCAGTAAACAGGTGCCATAAACATAATCACTATTAACTTTATCTATATTCGACTAATATTAAACGTGTCAAAGTTTTTATGCTTGGACGTTTGGATGTTTGAATGTTTGTTACTCAATAACTCATTAACGACTGAACGGATTTGAATGAAATTTGGTAGACAGGTAGCTTATACATTGGAATAACTACTATTTTATAAACCAGGAATTGCGGGTGAAGCCGCGGGGCGCTGCTAGTAAATGATACTATACATTTCAAAGTTATTGTGTTTGGATGTTTGTTACTTAATCACGCAAAAGCGACTGGACGAATTTTAAAGAAATTTGGTATAGAGCTAGGTTATACTTTAGAATATCAATATACATTTTGTTATATACGATCGAGTGACGAGCGGGACGTTACCTTGGTGGTAAGCGTCACGCCTGCCTATAACAGTAGCAGTGCCAGTATTCTGAACTTGCGAATACAACCCTGCGCCGCACTGTACTGCGCTCATGACCCTGAGATATTAGATGTTAAATCTCGTCACACCCAGTAATTTATCTGCTAACATTGACCTTTTAACAGCAAAACTAATGCTTACACACTACTACTTGGCGGCTGAATAATCGACAAAGGTAAAATTCCCCAGGTGAACTCTGCAATAGAGTCCTATATACCACTAACAACCTAACACAAGGATTTTTTTATTCTAGTAATAAATAAATAAATATTGGTGGACATTTCACACAGCGACTATAGCCCCAAACCAGGGGGTGTCACTCCGCAGTTTAGGTATGTTCGGCCGGCGCTCCGTTCGGGAGGACAATGCAAGGCAGAAGTCAGTGGCCGCCCACACGCTAGCATTGTCGCACGTAACTAAGCATACGTGATAGAAGAGAGCAGTATATCTAGGTGAATATAGCGAGCGGTATCTAGCGCTGTGCGAGATGAATCCCTACTTTATTGCCTAGTAGATAAAGTCCTTATTTATTTCAATTCCTTTGCGGAGTAAACTTTCTGTACGTAGTACTGTTATTTATTCTGTGCCCAAACTAAGCAAAGCTTGTAAACCGGGCAAGGCACTGGTGGTCAAGCATAATAATGGTGCGGTTTCGATTACACAACGTCTTTACTTTCCAGAACGCTGAATCCGCGGTCCTCAACGGAGGTTCGTGCATAGTCCACGCTGTTCCGATTAAATAAGTTGTCCTTTTTTTCCAGAACGCTGAATCGGTTCTCATCGGTGGTTCGTGCATGGTCCCCGACCCTCTATACAAGGCCATCGGCTCCATCATCTCGTTCTACATTCCTCTCGGCGTGATGTTGCTGACGTACGCCCTGACGGTGCAGCTACTGGCGCGGCAGAGGAAGGGGCTGGGAGCTGGTTGGGCGCCCGGATGGCTTACTGGGGGCACTCCTATAGGTAAGGTCTTATAGCATAAGGAAAGAGAGGACCTAAATCCTCCAACGGCGTTTTTTTCCTACTTTTAGCTGCCTTATTGTAGTTCGTGATTTTACTAACTAAAATGTAATTATCGAGTAAAAAAACTCATTATATTAAAATTTACCAAATTAGGTTCCACAGGTAAAACTTTTCGCAGATGGCACCAGCGGTTGTTCAGCTGTGGCAAAATCAATTATTTTAATGTTAACCGTTGCTATATCTGTAAGTTGCTGTAAGATATATCTATCTATGTGCTCTTGATGAGGGCGTTGTCGATAATCTAGTCCAACGAAATGTACTGGGTACTGTGCCTTGTTTTAGGAATCTATGCAGCTGTTGACGGCCTGAAAATAGATTTGTAGGTTAGATAGTTGTTTGAGAAAGAAAGAAAGATATGTAATTTATTTTGCAACATCAGCAATGTAATATAACTATAATTTAATTACAATCCTGTTCTAATCCGGTGATGTTACAAAAATGGCATTTTAAATTGTATGCTGGACAGAGCTTTAATTAGCAAGACAAAGGATTGCTGTACAAAACAGTATTATAATATGAAGGTTCTCCCTGGTAACCCGAGTCTTTAAAATGTTCATTGCAAAAACAAAAGAAAAAATAAGAAAATGTATGAGCTTGACCGCGAACCGGAAGACGCAGCGTAAGAAGGCCTCCCACTAGGTGGACCGACGACATTGTAAAGGTCGCGGGCAACCGTTGGATGCAAGTGGCAGGTTGTCGTACAGTGTGGCGGTCTAACGGGGAGGCCTTCGTTCAGCAGTGGACGTCTTCGGGCTGATGATGATGATGATGATGAGCTTGACAGTTGACTATGGCCGCATCAACGATGCGCCACCTAGCGGGAAAAAACTTAGTGTGGATCCCCTTTAGCCTGAGATAAAATAAAACAAACATAAAAATTATTACAGAACACGGACGAGAAAGTGGCTGGTGCCTAGAATATGCAATGATTTGCAGAAATTTTGAAATTTTTGAGAAACAATTTATAAACAAATCTACAAAATTTGCCTTGATAAAACTACTGTTAAATAGAATGGCTCCGTGTCGAAAGGACAGGATCAGGGTAAATGACGATGTAAATAATATGTGTACCTATAAGTTAACATATATTGAGTTATAAGCTTACTTATACTCAATATATACTTTCGCTGAAATGTCAATACATACTCCTACATACTTGTAGTAAATAGTAATGAATATAAGAGTCGATGTCTGCCTACAAACTGATATGCAGTTTGCCAGAGTTATAAATTGAGCTATGTAATTATTTCTCTAAGACAAAATAATAATAATAAATAATAAAACTTATCAGACTCACCATCTAGCATACAATGCAGTAATCGTCGGTGCAGTAAGATCTTGGACTTTGTTTTTATTTTGGTGCCATTGCAATGGCCGTGCGCCTGCGCAAGCGCTATTCGTACCTTCTTGCTCGCGCGACGTTATCCCGATAAATGAGATGCCATTTTCGTATTGTTTTATTTTTTCGTAAAACAATTGCATCTACTCAAATTTTCTCGAAGCCTCTACGCCAGACGAAGGACATCGGAAATCTAGGTCTGGATAGATCAGTTCTATATCTATTTTAAATATCAGCATTAAAAAAATAACAGAAAACTTTATTGAACATTGAACTCGGATACATTCTTATTTGCTTTATCTTTGGCCTTTGAGATAGAGCAGAGAAAGCTCTGGATTCCCATTCCAATTCCATTATTTTTTTAAATGACATATTTGACTCGCTACGTAGTATAAAAAGAAAGATGTACTTATAATCTTATATCTTATTGTGCCAATTATTATTATTACTACTAATAATCGGTAAGCGCGGACCTATTTTTTGTGAACAATATTGTGACGTTTGTTAATAAAATTCAGGTTTTGTGAGTGATTTTGACAATACTGTCGACTCGCCACTGCTGACCAACTAACACTCTTTTTTACTGTATCCTGGCGAAAGTGCGAAGCCAAGAAAAAGAAAATGTGGCTTTCTCTAAGTATACTTGCGCAGGTTTCTTCAGTACGTCATGCCCCTGGTGGGCCCTCGCTTCAAAGTCCCGGTGCAGCTAGTCCAGCCGATCGGGTCCCCGATGAAGGCCGCAGCTCGCTAACGCCGCCGGCGCAGGTCTCCCGGAGCGAAGGATTTTCAATCGTTGATTTGCCACGCCCTCTATGCTGAGGTAGAATGGAAGCAGAAGAAACTTGCACATGCTGCTTGAATGCAGCAGCGTGATGTAGTGACCTACATCACATTCAGTCCATGCGCCTTGGAGCGCGCGCGGCGCGCGCCTCAGTACGCGGCAGCTCGCCGGCCCGTTCACACGGCACATGGACTGAATGTGATGTAGGTCACTACATCACGCTGCTGCATTCAAGCAGCATGTGCAAGTTTCTTCTGCTTCCATTCTACCTCAGCATAGAGGGCTGTCTGTAACCCAATGTTCATTTTTTCGATCTATTCCCTTCTAATAACAAAAACTCATACCACGTGGTATTAGTTTATTATCGTAATTAATTTCTATTCCCAACGAATACCACATTTTAAATATTTAATTGAAGTACAAATCTTATTCCCAACGAATACCAAAACATAACTTTTGGTACTGTCACAGACACAATTTATTTTGCTTTCGAATAATTATGATCATAATACAATACTAAACCTTTACAAGTGCACTTCAGTTCAGCATTCAGGGTTTACTAATAATTGTACTTAATTATGTTGTAGAAAAGTCAAAAATTATCGATGCCGTTTACAAAATCAATGCTACAGAAATAACAAACATCACAGGAAAAGACTCATCAGACTTTGGACGCGTACCGTGACAATCCCACGCGTTTCGTGCGTGACCTTTTTAAGCCGCTGTGGGCACAGAACAAACAATCGTTTAAAGGTAACCGTGGGTGTAATAATTACAATACAATTAGAATAAATTATTCACTTCTCTCCAAAAAGACATTTTGAGTGAGATTTTGAGCTAATTAAGTGCTACGAGGAAGTCAGAGCTTGTACATTTGAATAGGTAAAATTAGAAAAGATATAAGTAAATAGATAGCCGCAAAGGATTTTGAGCTGTTGAAGTCCAAAATTCTTTTTCGTAGCGCTCGTGGCGTAGCTTGTCTAGGTGATTCTAAACGATCACCGATGTTAAGCAACGGACGGTCCGGTCAGTCTTCGGATGGATGACCATGAGTGGCATTTATTTCTGAGCGCTACCGTGGGTCGGATGACACGTTAAATTGTTGGTCCCGGTTGTTTGTTCTAGTTTCTATAACAACAACCGTCAGCCATGTCAGAGGCCTTCGGGCGGCTCATTAACTCTGACACTAGGGCTGGCCGCTCAGCCTATACGAACTTACTTACTTACTTTTTAGTCCAAAATACTTAGTGACTTAGAACTTTTATGATCAAACGTGAAATTTTGCATTAGGATGTGTCCAGACATTACGATGTGAAACGATCACGACACATGTTTTGGCCTGAAGCATGAGACGTCGTTCGTTCAAACGGCACGGCACATACCTGACGAGACGACACGTTAAATTATTGAGTCAAGGGACTTGGGATTCATTTCATTTTTAAACAATAGATACCTACGTTTAATATTGAAAACAACAAAAGCTAAGAAAACGCACGAAGATGTAATACAATTTTACGTAATGAATCGATTGGCATGGTGCTCGAGCATACAGTAACGTAACGAAACATCATGGTATCTGTCCTCTCGCTACGCACTGCTCGTGTGTTAGTACCACACCCTTAAACATACAGGCATGCTTATACGGAATTACTTGTAATGGTATTACTATAATAGGGTAGATGACTGATGTTTATATCGTTGAAACTAATAGCGTTGATGAAGAATTTAAGTAAATATAATATGTTCATTGCAAAAATAATTTAAATCAGTTATTAATGTTCTGATAAATATATAAGCGCTTAAAGTTTTTGGTAGAGAAAACACTGTCCCTTTCCCATAAAACAAAAAATGACGTCACGCCTCTGTGCGCCATACTTTTTAAAATAGAATTTATATGGCGTACAGAGAAGTGACGTCATAATCTCTCCTCGTTCTAGCATGATATTAAAATGCTTATAAGTTGCTTATTTTTGATCAGATTTTCATTTTGTTTTCATTAATCCGCATTTTAATAGGACAATAAAAAAAAACAGACATCTAGCCTATTAAGCCAGTCATCTAGCCACTCTGAAAACGCGCAACAAAATTCGACTGTTCCTTAGAAAAAAGTAACTGGCGCTCTAAAAAAGGTAAATAATAGGTTTTTGTTTTTTAGTTATCAGCATTGATCCCATCGTAAAAGTGTTTACAATCTTGAGTACGATAAGTTCCTCTTAGCTGAGTCATCCTGTTATTCGTTACTTATTGTCGCACAGTTGCGTCAATAGTAGATTACTCACCTAGTGCCGTGATGTGACCCTATACGATTTTACGTACCGCTGCGGGGAGGAAGTACTTCATTTAGCTCCGTAGACATGTAAAAAACTGTGTCCACTTGTTCTATTCATCCAAACAAATACTGCAAACGAAATCGTCAAACTTTTCCATCTCTCAGTATTTATTCTGTGTAATTATGACAACGATTTGTCAGTAAAATATCTCCGAGATTAAAAACCACTTAGTGCGGGTAGGCTTAAATTGAAATCTTTGAAAAGCTCGCATTTTAAAATGAACTGGGAGAAGGTCGCACTTGTTAACTAAATGTTTGCGCTTCTGTAATTGCTACGGACTTCTAGCTTTTTTTTAATCAGACCTTTTTTAGTTTTTAATGAGGTTTTTGTGTAAAAATGAAGATAAGCCACGCTTTGTTGGCTTAAAGTTAGACAATCTAGATTAACCGCCGTAATAGGTAATTACTCTAGCCGTTTTATAATCTTGAAAGAACTTAGTATTCGAGATGAAACCTTAATTCATAATTAAATAATGAATAACAAGCTGTACTCTACTATTTAATCCTTGGAGACTTTACCAGCCGATATCAATTTTTTTTTTCAATTTGATCAGATTGCCTCCTTCCACTTAGCTCCACCGCCAGGATCCACCGGGGTCCAAATCTCCATAATGTCCAAATTTTTTTTTTCTCCTCTTGAATCCACCACAGGATCCATAGGTATTTTTTGCCTCTTAAATCCACCGGTGCATCTGAAGATATTTTATTTTCCTAATGAATCCACCATCCACCACAAGGCTCCACCGGTGGAGCAAAATCATCTCTCTACTTAGCTTATTATATTTAATAATCAAAACATCCCTAATATTAGATAAGAATAAGAATAATAATATATTTATTGCCAAAAACACGACGAACAACACTAAAATAAAACATAACATTCGTTGTTTGGCAATAGGGGTACGCTCAGCGCTGTGCTGCGTGCTCCCGGAGGGTCACGCAGGGCTGGTTTTCAGCGTACTCCTTTGCTCAGATATAAATACTTAAAGTGAGCATTATATGCAGTGGCGGGTATTCCCTACAATACGAAATAATTGCAAAATTAAAGTAAACATTACTATTTATATAAACGAAAGTGTAAATGTGTGTGAGTGTAAACGTGCGTGAGTGAGCAAGTGCCAGAGTTTGTGTGTGTGTCTGTGTCTGTGAGCAAGTGAGTGTGAGTGAATGTGTGTAAAATGAGTGTGGTGTTACACCGGTGTCTTATATAATTTTAAAAGATGCTAGTATGTTGATAAGTATCAAGTCCGATCTCAAAATCAAGAGGTATTATTTAGTTTTTATTTACGTTCAAATCTTTGCTTCCAATCACTGCCAACTGCCAATGTACCTACAGGGCGTAGTAAGCCAAAAAGGGATCATTAAGCCAGCCCAGAAATCGCTCAAAAAAACTGCTGTTTCATAAAAAAAGTTCATTGACTCGTGTCAATATGTATGGAACAGTTAATTATTCCTTTTGCGATTTCGGGGCGGCTCCATATTAAAAGTTAAACGATGAGCACTTTTTGCCGCGAACCGAAAGACGCAGCGTAGGAAGGCCTCCCGTGTGGCGGTCTAAGGGGGAGGCCTTCGTTCAGTAGTGGACGTCGCCGGGCTGATGATGATGATGAGCACTTTGGTCTTGAACGCCCTAAGCTTATACCACAGTACATAATAGGTACCTTTTATACATATTATGAGGAAAAAATAGCTTACAATAAAATAGGGGTAGATATTCCCGATCGAGCACAAATTTCTTGAGCACCCATGAAAAAAGCACCTAGCATATTCCTAAATTAGCATGAATCAAAATTTTGGGTTGGTGCTATTATGGGAACAAAAAAATAGCTAAGCTAAAGCTAAATTTATATCATAGCCATATCCCACAGCACACTGCTCTGACTTGCTACTCAAAAGATGAAAATAACAACTAATACGAAATCAAGTAAATCTACTCTTTTTAATAAATTTCCAGCTTTATATTCACCTTTTTATACAGATCTAAATCCGGAACCATCAGCCGACGCTACCGAATTCTCTAATCCTAAAACGCAAGTTTCCCAAACCCGGCGCGCAATCCGGTAAGAAATAATCATTAGGACGGTACGGGGATCGCACCAAACACGAAATGGTTTTCCGACAAATCCTGCCTTCTACATTTAGAAATGTAGCTTGAAACTTAGTAAAGCAAGAGCTACACTGTAAGGCAATAAGTAAATGTTGAATAGTACGCTTTTAAAAAAAAAATATCCGACTTCAATTTCGACTGCCTGGATGACATCTTCATATTTTCCAGATATTTTTATTTATTCCAGTAATTTTGATTTAAAAGCCTAACCAGGGGTGTCACTCCGCAGTTTAGGTATGTTTGGCCGGCGCTCCGTCCGGGTGGACAATGCAAGGCAGAAGTCAGTCGCTGCCCGCACGCTAGCCTCGTCGCACGTAACTAAGCATACGTGATAGAAAGAGAGCGGTATATCTAGGTGAATATAGCGAGCGGTATCCAGCCCTGTGCGAGTTGACTTGCTACTTTATTGCCTAGTAGATAAAGTCCTTATTTATTTTAATTCCTTTGCGGAGTTAACTTTCTGTACGTAGTACTATTATTTATTCTTTGGCCTAACTACTGAACTGATTTCGATAAAATGTATATAGGACCACCTCTGAAGTATGAGCTACCAAACAAAATTATCAGAATCATCAAAATCGATTCGGAATTCGGATTGGCGGAATAATCGCGTAACATAAGTACACACAAAAAAAATACATACAGTCGAATTGAGAACCTCCTTTTTTGAAGTCGGATGAAAACTAAAATGCAACTTAAATGAAATCCAGAATCCTGGCGGCACATTTATTATTACAATACAAATGACACATTCTTGGATAGGGATTATTGACCCATTTTTCAATATCAAACACGATAACTAGTAATTCTACGAGCAGTAGACGTCGCGAGCACAAATTTTCATTTCATGTGGAACCAATCAGCTGGTAAATAAAATCCGCGGAAAATATCCATCTAATCAAAAATAACTGCCGAGAAAAAAACTTTGGAATTTGTAGTCTGTATACCAAGTTTCGTCACGATTCGTGGAAAAGTACGACCTGGGGCCGTACCGTGAACCACTTATTGCGGGACCGAATAGGCTCAGCTGTCGACGCTGCGCGACTGTGAATTATATCGCCCCGCAATACGGTTCTCGGTCGCGCAGCGTTAGCAGCTTAACCTATTGGGCGTTTTCACACTGACCAGAAACGATATCATTGGAGTGCTAGTTTCATACAATTGGTACTACAGGCATTAAACGATATCGCGACGATATCGTTGGCCAGTGTGAAACCAGTCATTATCGTTTGTCAGTGTGAAAGCGTGTAGTACTAATTGTACGAAACTAGCACTCCGACGATATCGTTTCTGGTCAGTGTGAAAACGCCCTCGGTCCCGCAATAAGCGTTCATGGTACAACCCCTGAACGCAAGTACCTACCAACATCCAGGCCCTATTTTTAGTGCATTATTTATCATTTCATTTCATTTCGAACAAATAAAAATATAAATAAATATTGGGCGGACATTTATTACACACAGCGCCATCTAGCCCCATACTAAGCAAAGCTTGTATTATGGAAACCAGATAGCTGATAGAATACTTATATACATATTTTTTTTCGGAAATACATACTTATGATACATAACTACACCCAGACACAGAACAAACATCGATGTACGTCACAAACATTTTTGTCCTGGGTGGGGATCGAACCCACGCCCTGCAGCTCTGAAGGCAGACATGCTACCAACTGAGCTATCAGGCTGTCAAAATCAAATGTCAGTTTTTGCATAGACTTCGCTCTCTTGGTTAATAATATTTTCCCCTTTAATACGCGCAGTGCTAAGAAGCGTCGATTGACATCTCAATTGTGGCAAATTCTAAATAGTTTAGGTTATGTCATTAGTTAATAGGAAACATAAATAATTATATTTTAAGTATGAATATATCAAAAAGGTTTCGTATTTGGCCGTGAACAGAAGCTCTAAATAAATCCAAATGGAACTCATACACTGAAAATATTTAAAAAGCTATGTTTTCGCTTTCAAAACAAAGTTATTGGAAAAACACCAATCCATTTGCCTTCCTCGGCAAATATTAGTAGAGTGGGGTTGGGACAGGATAACCTGTCGGTTTACTCTGATATATGAAACGTTAAGGCTCTCAAGCTTTCAACGGATTAATATTTGAAGTGAGGCCGCGTGTATGACGCGCTTTATCGCCCCGACCGGTAGCAAACAGCGAAATAGTCCCATCACCCTTGCTGTCAGGTTGAAAGTAGGATGATGGCTAGGGCGGAAGCATTTTAAGTCCAAACAAAACATCCTAAAACAAAAATAGGAATGTGCAAGTCAAGGGCGTAAGCGACGTTCTCGCGTCTGTCTCGTCGTTCGGTTGGCATTAATGGAACTCATTCGCAAGAAGAGTAAGCGATTCAAACATTAACCGTCAAATGCAGATAACAATAAAAAGTATTCTTCTTTTTTCAAACTCAAATCGTAATGTGAAAGAAATTTGACAAAACACTTTTTAATTAAAATAGGTTTGAAATACGTTTTAGCGTCTTATGCATATGACGATAAGTATTTATTTTCAAAAGTTCTGAAACGTGCGCGGAGGTAATTATCTACAAATGAATCTTTAAAAAAAATTGAATAGGTACTAGCTTATTGAAAGACGACGCGCTTTGGAATCGTCAAGTTATGAGCTTTATTTTGGCCCGTAACAATGAGTTCCATTCCTTTGGTAAATAGATGCGGATTAAAAAAATATACAGTTGACTTTTTGGCGAAGAAAAATTTAAAATTATGAAAATCTTGACATTAGCAAAGACATTAGTATGCATCGATAATGAATCTTTAGCTGAAATTTAAAAAATCCCACAAAAGTACAAACAAAGTCGTCATCATCAACATAATCTAGAAAAAGATTAAATTTACTACGTTTCACACAAACAACTTTCAGCAACAGTCTGGTGATTTGCTAAAACGGCGGCTCGTCCGACTAAATACCGCGTTTAGTTAAATGGATGTTGCCGAGATTAGCACTTATTTTAGAGTTCCAAACTCGACGATATTAGCGGCTTACGAATTATTCAACTTTCACCTAATGCAGGCTTAGAATTAAGTATTCAACTTTCACATAATGCAAGCTTAGAGCTACATTGACAAATGTACCTACATTAAAGGGTTTTAACGAATAGGTATATTTATGTTATAACCTTAATTATCATAAAACGTAGGATTAAGTTACTATTTAAAAAAAAATATTTTTAATACCACATTAAAAATAAAAATTAAAAGCATTAATCAAACCAGTTGCTAAACAGGTTTGCTTGATGCATCTATTACATTATTTATAATTTTTTTGGTTTTAAAATAAATAAATGGCTTATATTAGCTGTAAAGAAACTACTTATTGCTCAAATCAAAAATAGCTTCTATAAAATAACTATTACTTATTATATGTGTATCGTAAGAGTCACATAAATCTCCCTGCCTAATAAATTGTTCGTCCTACCTATGACCCGTATCCGGGCCATTCAACGCCTATCAATAAACATTACAATGGCTATTACAAAGGACAAAATGGAGGATCGCGGTAAATTTTTGCTTACAGCTATTTTATGGGACATAAATACAGACATAATCGATGTTGGGGGCTTATTGGGATTTGATAAGCATTTATCAATGAACACAAACAATTGTTTTTCGTAAATGTTGGACATTCAATTTTGGAAATGTTGGTTTTTCGGCGATTCCAATATTCATCATCATCATCAGCCCGGAGACGTCCACTGCTGAACGAAGGCCTCCACACTGTACGACAACCTGCCACTTGCATCCACAGGTTGCCCGCGACCTTTACAATGTCGTCAGTCCACCTAGTGGGAGGCCTTCCTACGCTGCGTCTTCCGGTTCGCGGTCGCCACTCAAGAACGTTTCTTCCCCATCGGTTGTCAGTTCTTCGAGCGATGTGGCCTGCCCATTGCCACTTCAACTTGCAAACCTTGCGAGCTATGTCGGTAACTTTGGTTCTTTGGCGAATATCCTCGTTCCGGATTCTATCGCGCAAAGTAACTCCGAGCATAGCTCTCTCCATTGCGTGACTCTGAGTTTCTCCAAAAGGCCAGCAGTTAAGACCACGTTTCAGTTCCATATGTCATCACTGGCAACACACACTGGTTAAAGACCCTTGTCTTCAGACACTGTGGGATTTTGGACGAGAAGATATTACGTAATTTCCCGAACGCTGAAATCAATAAAAAGAAACCAAACGTAACATTGCATTGCATTTGCTTGGCAGCATTTAAATATTCAATCAATTTATATCAGTCATAAAATAAATAAAATAGACTAAAATATAGTTGTGATTTCAATTTACATTAGTTTATACTTGCTTTACTAATAAAAAAATGTTTTTTGATCAGTCTATTCAACAAAAAAGTTTCTCATGTTTCCTGAACATATTATAGTCTCAGTGTTTTTTTTAGATTTGTCCTAACAATACGTTTTTTGACAAAGTAAAATTAACACAAAGCTAGCGTAAATGAACGAGAAAGTGAAAAGTGAAACTCGTTCAAATATCAAAGATGTCAACAATGAAATGCGTGAGTTTATACAGTATATTATTGGTGAGGCTTCACTAAAAATACATCGAATCATATCTAAGGCGCTTTAGCGAATCCTTGGAAGCTTCCAACATTGTGACGCCCCGCCTAAAGTTGAAATGAAATAACAACAATCCCGAGCGAACGCGACAAGATTAATCTATTTAATCGATCACAGTCGAGATCCAATTCGATTATTGTCTCGCACCGTTTAAAGAAGCATTTAATTCGCGAAATCCAATCGAAAAGTTTAACGATCGAGTTTAAAATGTTTCGGAAATTGGCCGATGATTTACATTCGCTTTTCAGATGACGAAAGTTCTCTCGGAGTTCGTGGTAATACGATTAAAATATTCTGTTGTCTCTTAGAATTTGATTCACGTGAATGACCGCTAATAGCCTTGCGACGCTGCTACAACGGTTCCAAATTTAAAAGACAATAATGATTTTGTTCTTACCTGTACCAGAAATTCTCCTGATTTATCTTCTTCTTTCTTCTTTTGTTTTTTTCTTCCTCTTGTGGTCTTGTGGTGGTTGGTTGTTGGTTGTGTCAGTATTAGGAGTAAAATTTACGTAGTTAATAACTTTCTGGTAGACTGGATGCTGGTTAACGATAAAGGAAAAGGATAAATTTGATTTTGTAATGGTGGGACTCTACTGCAGAGTCCGCCTGGGGAAGTACCACACCTTTGCCAGTTACTCAATCACCAAGCAGTAGTGTGCAAGCATTACTGTGTTCTGGTTTGAAGGGCAATGTTACCAGAGAAATTACTTACTGGGTATGAAGAGATTTAACATCAAATATCTCAGGGTGACGAGCGCAGTGCAGTGCGGCGCAGGATTGTGTTCGCAAGTTCACAAGTCTCGCACTGCTACTGTTAGTGGCAGGTGTGAAGCTTACCACCAGGCGATCGTCTTGCTCGTCTCTTCACTTGACTGTATATTTTTTTTATTAAAAAACCTCTACAACTCTGATACGAAACTGTATAAACGAAGTTTTTTTAATATTTGTATTGCCTTCACGCCTGATGTAAGCACGCTTTCCTAGAAGAAACCGATTCACTCGCGACTTGAAGATACTCAAATTGAATACCTACCAACAAATACCGCTTTTTTTTAATTATCATATTTTTCGCAGGTCGTCGCCCTACTTGGCGCAGGTTTCTTGGACCTCGTGGTGCCACACCTCAGCACTCAGCGACTTCAACTGAGACTGAACTGCCACCTATAGACACCAGGGACCTTTGGATCCAAGACTCCAGGTAACATTCGGCAAACAGGAGCTTTAGTAGAGATATTTGAAACATTACTCCCTATAGCACTCGCGTTAAACACAAATAAGAACCGTCTTTAAGTATAGACTACAAGAAAACTATAATATATTATAGTCTTACTTAAAGACGGTTCCGATTCGGTTCTGTTTAATACCTATAGATAATAATTAGGTAGTAACAAAACTACATTGAGGCCTTGTGCACAAATGACTAGTCTTTACGTAAAATGAAATACATACATATCCGGAAATGAAATAGGTACATAAATAGGCGATCCGCTTCTCAGGTTATGGCGCGGCCATATTGATGTAGCTTTTTTCCCGTAAGAGCGAGTGATTTGTGCACAGGTTCACGCGCACTTTTGGTAATATATACTTATTGCCTATAATTATAGGACTCTCCGTCTGTAGTTTTTGTAGTGGTAGGACTCTACTGCAGAGTCCGCCTGGGGAAGTACCACACCTTTGGTAGTTATTCAACCGCCAAGCAGTTGTATGCAAGCATTACTGTGTTCCGGTTTGAAGGGCAATGTTACCAGAGAAATTACTGGGTATGAAGAGATTTAACATCTAACATCTCAGGGTGACGAGCGCAGTGCAGTGCGGCGCAGGATTGTGTTCGCGAGTTCACAATTCTGGCACTGCTACTGTTAGTGGCAGGCGTGATGCTTACCATCAGGTGAAAGTCTTGCTCGTATCGTCACTTGACTGTATAACTTTTTTTTTTAAATATGGAGTTTAGAATGGCTAGCAGCGTTTTCTAATGCTATAGTATTGACTACTTTCTTCAAAATTGTTTCCAGAAAATGAATTATTGTAGGTACAGGCTTGCTTTTGTTGTTCCTGTGACGTTGTAGATTATTATACATTGCATGTGTATGATATATAGTTATTAAATACTTAGAAGAAGAAAAAAATGAACAAACATACAATTAGCTTTATTTAAATCGGCGTCCGCATTCGTTATAATAGGGTAGATGACTGATGTTTATATCGTTGAAACCAATAGCTTTGATGAAGAATTTAAGTAAGTATAGTATGTTTATTGAAAAAATAATTTAAATCGGTTAATAATGTTCTGATATATGAGCGTTTAAAGTTTTTGTCAGAGACAACTCTGTTTCCCACAAAACAAAAAATGACGTCACGCCTTACTTGTCAGTTTAGAATTTATATGGCGTACAGAGAAGTGACGTCACGATTTGCTGTTTCTTCTCTGTCTAGCATGATTTTAAAATGCTTATAAGTTGCTTATTATTGATCAGATTTTCATTTTCTTTTCATTAATTAGCTATATTTATGGGCCCCATTTTAATTGGACAATTAAAAAAAACCCGTCATCTAGCCTATTATATTGAACTAGCTTTTGCCCGCGGCTTTGCCCGCGTAGTAATGTTGAATACTGGAATTCGGTTAAATCGGGGCCCAACTCAATTGAATCACTAAAATACGTATATTAATGCATTTTTTCCAAACCACTTGCAAGTCTTTAAGTTTGCTTGAGGATGACCAAATTTAATATTAAAAATTAATTTAGCAGCTTAGGCTGTACAGTACCTATAATAATTATGTCCGTCAAACAGTCGTCTGCGTGGACCTACAAAAAAATAGCCTATGTCCGTTTCCGAACCTTATGCTATAACTACCTATCCAAAAATGCAGCTCCATCTGTTCAGCCGACCAATAAATACGCCCATCCCCGTCCCCATTCCCAGCCTCATCCCTATAAGCGGCCCCTTCCCCATCCCGATACCAAATGTCATTTTAATATGAACACGCCCATCCCCGTCCCCATCCCCGTTCCCTCCCTCATCCCCATCCCGAACCCCATCCTCACCCCATCCCATCCCCACCCCCATCCCGATTTCAACTTTCATCTTAATATGGACACGCCCATCCCCGTTCCCAGCCTCATCCACATCCACATCCCATCCTCACCTGTCCCCACTAAATCCCCACCCCATCCCCACCCACCCCCACCCCATCCCCATCCCCACCCCATCCCCATCCCCATCCCGATACCAATTGTAATCTTAATATGAACATGCCTATCTCAGTCCCGTCTCCGTTCCCAGTATCATCGCCACCCCCACCCCCACCCCCATCCCCACATCTATCCCCATCCCTATACCAAACTTCATTTTAATATGTACAGCCGTTACAAAGTTAAGGAGAAACAAACGTACTATCACTAAAACTTAGTTTTTTTTAATACTAACAGGAGCTGATTTTGAAAAAACTGTGACACCCGTATCTTCTTATTTTTATAGTAGAATATGTATACCAAGTTTTGTATCAATCGAACCAGAGAATAAAAAGTTTCATACAAACTTTAACACCCCATTTAACCCCCTTCGGGGTTGATTTTCGAAAAATCCTTTCTTAGTGGGCGTTTACACCTCTCCGAAAACATACCCTCCAAATTTCAAGTCTCTACGTTTAGCGGTTTGGGCTGTACGTTGTCTATATGTCAGTCAGTCAGTCAGTCAGTCAGTCAGTCAGTCAGTCAGTCAGTCAGGACAAAGCCTTTTATAGTTATAGATTAAAAAATAATTTAGCAGCTTAGGCTGTACAGTATCTATAATAATTATGTCCGTCAAACAGTCGTCTGCGTGGACCTACAAAAAAATAGCCTATGTCCGTTTCCAAACCTTATGCAATAACTACCTATCCAAAAATGCAGCTCCATCTGTTCAGCCGACCAATAAATACGCCCATCCCCGTCCCCATTCCCAGCCTCATCCCTATAAGCGGCCCCTTCCCCATCCCCATCCCGATACCAAATGTCATTTTAATATGAACACGCCCATCCACGTCCCCATCCCCGTTCCCTCCCTCATCCCCATCCCGAACCCCATCCTCACCCCATCCCATCCCAACCCCCATCCCGATTTCAACTTTCATCTTAATATGGACACGCCCATCCCCGTTCCCAGCCTCGTCCACATCCACATCCCATCCCCACCTGTCCCCACCAAATCCCCACCCATCCCCACCCAATCCCCATCCCCATCCCCACCCCATCCCCATCCCGATACCAATTGTAATCTTAATATTAACATGCCGATCTCCGTCCCGTCTCCGTTCCCAGTATCATCCCCACCCCCACCCCCATCCCCACATCTATCCCCATCCCTATACCAAATTTCATTTTAATATGTACAGCCGTTACAAAGTTAAGGAGAAACAAACGTACTATCACTAAAACTTAGTTTTTTTTAAATACTAACGGGAGCTGATTTTGAAAAAACTGTGACACCCGTATCTTCTTATTTTTATAGTAGAATATGTATACCAAGTTTTGTATCAATCGAACCAGAGAATAAAAAGTTTCATACAAACTTTAACACCCCATTTAACCCCCTTCGGGGTTGATTTTCGAAAAATCCTTTCTTAGTGGGCGTTTACACCTCTCCAAAAACATACCCTCCAAATTTCAAGTCTCTACGTTTAGCGGTTTGGGCTGTACGTTGTCTATATGTCAGTCAGTCAGTCAGTCAGTCAGGACAAAGCCTTTTATAGTTATAGATAGAATAGAATAATATTTATCATAAATTTACATTCACAACAATTTTACTTATAATAATATATCATGAATGTTTCTTTATTGGAATGATCTTTAATCCTTGACTGAACTATCATCACCATGAGAATAGCTAGATCGCAAAATGACAAAATGACATCGAATTCTAGGATCATTTTATGACGAAATTTTTTTTTAAAAGTTTTTGTGCTTATTTTTTGTTTAGTTTTTTTCTGTTTTGTTTCATAAAATAAAATAATCCTAGCATTCGATTGTAGCGCCACCTATCACGTTCAATTTATACTTGTACTTGTTGTGATGTTAACTAACAGCGATGTAGTCATTTTGCGAATTGGACATTTTGAGATGTGGAATAGATGAGATTAACTCAAATTGCGACTCGGATATTTTGAGATATGGCACAAGTGAGATGAATTCATTTTGTGATCTAGCCATTCTAATACTGACCTAGCGCTGCTACTACTAGCGCTCGTGGCGTAGCTTGTCTAGGTGATTCTAAACGATCACCGATGTTAAGCAACGGACGGTCCGGTCAGTCTTCGGATGGGTGACCGTGAGGGGCATTTATTTCTGTGCGCTACCGTGGGTCGGATGACACGTTAAATTGTTGATCCCGGTTGTTTGTTCTAGTTTCTATAACAACAACCGTCATGCAGCCATGTAAGAGACACGCGGGCGGCAAATTAACTCTGACACTAGGGCTGGCCACTCAGCCTATACGAACTTACTTACTTACTTAATACTAACCCATGTCAATAATTACTAATAATAATATAATAATAATAATAAACTTTATTTGAGCAAAACAAACATAGATATTTGAAGTTAGTAGGTAGGATTTACAGTTTAAACTAATGTTAGTGGGTAGATAAAATAACTTCGTTATACATAATGAACCCTGAGTCTCACACTAGGGGAGTCCTGTGTCGTGAGGCTCAGTGCCTTCCATTTAGATTTAATTAAAGTAATAAGCAGTTTTTTTATTTATTTATTTTCTATTCGTTTTACTCAATAGAGTTCGTTTTACTCAATAGAGTTCGTTTTACACAATAGATTACTCCCTTCCTCAGTTCATGATCATAATCAGGCTATTTAATAGTCTACATAGATAAGGAATACAGATAGTAATAGTAGGTAGGTAGGTTGTACTTATACGCTGAAAACCAAATCAAGGTAAATATGAAATGACATGCTCCACAAGGAATTGAATTTATACAGAATGTACATATTTCAATTTGCAACACGTCAAGATAATCTGAATCGGAAAGCAATGGAATTGGTGAATTCTCGTGTTGCTCATGTTTTCATCAATTTGAATATTAATAAATCTTTATTTGGCCTTAGGTGTATCATTATTTTTATTGTATCATTGCAAAATTAGGTTATTATTATTTAGGTTGATCAGAAACTTGTTGATATTAAATTGACGCCAAACTTTAATTAAAGGACGAATTGGGGTTAACTTCCACAGTGATTACTTAATATCCATGTAATATCACATAGAGGTAAAAGTTTGTACGAGGTATAAAGCCCTAAAAACCAATTAATTCGGTTTGACAATTATTTCACAGAAAGCAACAATATCACTACATAATGGCAATTTTTGATATTTCCTAGTTAATATCTACCACTGGGAAGAAATATTACCCGAAACAAGAGAAAATTATGAAAAGTTGTTAATTACAAATAAATAATGCGTATTTTTAATATCGGTTCATTCTTTTGGGAGATACGAACAACAGACAGCCCACCTAGCACGCGAGCCGTGATAAAAGTCTATCCACTTTATTTTCCCCGCGAAAACGAGACAGACGTATCCATATTCTAGCTTTATCACGTTCCCGCCTCGGTGCGTGCTAGGGGGGCAGATACATAAAATATAATCGTCGCCAGCCATAAAACGTCCACTGCTGGACGAGGCCTCCCCCTTTATAGAGAGGTGTTGCCATAATCCCCACGCTTGGCAGGCGGCTTGGGGTTCGCAGTGTTACCACCGTTAACCAAGAGGACGCTGCTGCCCGTCCTCCGGTGGGTCTGGTTGCAGTTTAAGGACATACCTCGGTCGAAATATATATATGTATAAATATAATAAAATAATATTAAATCAAAAAGTAGCTAGTATAGTATTATAATATTATAGTAGTAGTAGTAGTAGTAGTTATAGTGGTAGTATTAAATCCACACAATTTTTGTCGATGTAATAATGTCTTTCGGATTTAAGATTTTTTTATGAGTACCTGACCAAAATGGTACCACTTAATACCGCTTATAAAAAAAAATACCAAAGGCAAACCCGAGGCAATACTATGGGTACGCAGCCAACAGGCTGGCGGTTCTTTTTTGTATAATAATAGGTATAAATATATATAAAATAGATAAGGGGTAGATAGAATGTAGGTACATAATAAATATTTTCATCACACTTGCTCGTAAAGTGGATCTTATTACATCGGGTTTAGGCTCATAATCCAAGCTATTACGCACCCGTGCTTTTTACTTTACATTACGGCATTTGTGCTGTAATAGGTATAACCCGATAAAGTCAAGTTTGTAAGTGACTGCAATTAGACGTATGTATACGAAGCACTCTTAATATAGCCGGGTAATACTTACAGTTTTTTTTTGTAACACCAACAAAGAGTTCTTATGCTGCTGAAGTAAACGTCAACCTGCGCGCGCATAGCTGGTTTGGGCGCCATTTTCCGCAAATGTTTGTTGACGTTTTCTCTGTGTGGTTGGTTATTATCAAAAAAAGTTTGTGTTTTCCTCGCAAGTGTGATGAAAACAGTCGTATGAAACTCTTGTGCTATGTTTCAATACACTCTCGGCTTCCTTATCGCGCTAGCCTACGGCTCGCGCGCATAATACCGCCTCTAGTGTAATGACCAACATAGCACACTTGTATCGTAATGTACTATTATTTTCTTTACCCGTCCATGTACATAAAACCTACTTATGTATTTTTTCCACTGAATATGGTAATGTGATTTGTCCCATAAAGAAAATTAAAAAGCTTTTCTGTTCTTGCGTTTAATTTGCACACAAATTACTTTGGATAACAAGGCTCATGCACCACTTACACAATTTACTCAAGCATTTCACTGCATAATAACACTTTCTTATAATAGTAAACTTAGTTCAAATATTGACAGATTTTATGCTGAAAGCAGTTACAATATGAAACTTAGCTGTGAGATTGTAGTTCGATTAGTTTCATGCTGGAAAAGAGCTAAATATACAGGGTTAATTCTAATCAGATAGCATCCAAATAGTACATCAAAACAAATAACTTTTACTAAGGGGCCAACATTTAAATCGCAAAAAACAACAGCTGTCCCATGATTTTGCCCAAGGTCGATGAACTTTTTGTATAGAACAGCTGTTTTTTTTTCCCGATTTCAATGTTGGCCCCATAGTAAAAGTTGTTTGTATTGTTGTACAGAATAAGCCCTTAAAAGGATGCTAACTGATTAGGACTAACCCTGTATCACATCACATCACATCAACAGCCGGAAGACGTCCACTGCTGGACGAACGCCTCTCCCTTAAAGGGAGGTGTTGCCATAATCACCACGCTTGGCAGGCGGCTTGGGGATCGCAGAATGTTTACCACAGTTAACTGAGAGGACGCTGCTGTTCTGGATGCAGTTTTAGGACATACCCAGGTCCAACGTAATAACCCTGTATTACAGGGTTATTGCGCCGAATGGTATTACTAGTGCTACGCATCACTACTAGTAGTTCGCAGCGAACTGAGACCTCGCAACTCCATATCTTCCAAGCCCCTTGATTAATTTGACTCATATTTAACTTGACAATTGTATTTGCACAAAATACTTGCTTACGAAATTTCATAAAGATCAGATCAACGATCTTCGAAGAAATATTATATACAAAACGTCCATTTGCCCCTTAGACTCGTCTTCTTAGACTCGATCTTTGATTCGCTTGGTTCAATAAAAATAAAAAAAAAAAATGGGAATATTGCCATGAAATCAGCTGTCATAATATTAAAAAAAAACACACTCAACACAATGCAGCAGAGCACAGAGTGCGCAGCTGACGTCATTTAACATTAATCAACGATTTAAAGTAAGGCGGATACAAGAGCTATGCTGAAAAGCTTCCATTCATTCCTATTTCCATACTGTTCATAATTTTCATACACAAGTAAAGGTAGGAGCCAAAAAATATAAAAATCAACTGTCATTTCAATAGAAACGTTTTGTACGGTTCGCATCGCAAAGCAAAGCGCACTTCAAACATTGTACATGTTCCTAGGTTTATATAGGTGCGGCGTGTTACCTGCAATAGACACTAGTGGTGCTTCGCAGTGAAAATGTTGAGTACAAATATATTTTGAGGTTAAAAGTCTGGAATAAAGTTAAAATGTTTGAATAGGGAGGCGAGAGTGGGTCTGGTTTGGACCGTTTTAAATTTTATTTCTCTGATGCAGTAACAGTTTTAGTTGAGGCTTTAAAGTGCACTTTATACACGACTGCCTAAATAAGGAGTGTAATGTTTTCAGGGTTCGTGTATCTACGTATGTGAGTTTCTTTGTTCCACCATAATTTTTAAATCATCATCATCATCATCAGCTTGAAGACGTCTACTGCTGAACGAAGCTGCTATATGATGTAGCATGCCTCTGTAACAAATATAGAACATAAGTACATATACCAATATTGACACAGACGTAATGTTGCACAGAAATGCCCCGAGACTGAACCGATTCACTTCTAGAGAAGTCATTGCATGTACAAAATAAATTTAACTTTTATCATCAGCCCGGATAAGTGCACTGCTCAACCAAGGCGTGGCTGTGGCGGTCTAAGGGGGAGCCCTTAGACCGCCACACTGTACGATAATCTGCCATTTGCATTCACCGGTTACCCGCGGCTTTTACAATGTCGTCGGTCCATCTAGTGGGAGGCCTTCCTACGCTGCAACTTCCGGTTCGCGGTCGCCACTCAAGAAACTTTCTTCCCCATCGTTTGTCAATTAATTAATTAATTTTTATAATAATTAATTTTCCTGGGCTAATATTTTTAGTCACAAAAGGGAAAAATCATTCAGAACACGAAAATTGCAAAAACGTGATTAGGGTGTTAAACGTAGGAGCCATTGAAATCTCACTCACTCAGAGTAACTGGTTATTGATACTCTAAGCTCACCCATGTTTCGGTTTCTATTGCAAGAAACATTATTACAACTCAGTAAGGTTTTGCTTGGAGACATTGAATATGGTTGTTTATTTGACTGGTAGCTAAATATACGCCAAGTTAATTTAGTCTAGAAAACGGTGTAAATAAAGCTCCTCCAAATACAAGAACTAATCATCGTCCTTAAATCTATAACTGTTTTTCCATAACGACTAAGTATGCCCTTGTAGGTACCTAATGTAATTGTAGCGTATTTCAATGTTACAAATTGAGGTATTGTTTCAATTATTTTTGTCAGCTGGTAATCTCGGCCTTGGCCTCGGGTTGAAACAGAACTTAGACTACAGAATTAATAGGAGTACTACCTTTGACCACCCACACAAATTACAGGGCCGTCTCTATCTGTTTAAGTACTGTGTTGCCAGTGGAAACTTGTATTATTCAAGAAAAAGATAATCTCGTTATAGTTCCATTGCAAAGTTGTATGTAGCGACTAGCCGAGCAAGATGTTTGCCTGGTGGTAAGCAATACGCTAGCTTCTAACAGTTGTAGCAGTGCCTTGTGAACTTGCGAACAAAATCCTTCGACGTACTGCATTGCACTGCTGCATTGGGTGAACATCATTTTATGCGTTTTTTATTTTGTGGTATATCCACCTGAAATTCTCTCAATTGAAAACATAAGGAACTTTTAACGACAAAGTGAGTGACGTATCAAAACGATAATGCTTACTAAGAATATTTTTGAAATGTATCGGTTTTGTTGGTTTTACCGTACAGTAAAATGTAATAATGTGGTCTTTAACTGCTAGCCTTTTGGAGTAACTCAGAGTCACACAACGAGAAATGGAGAGAGCTATGCTCGGAGTTACTTTGCGCGATAAAATCCCGAACGTGGATATTCGCCAAAGAACCAAAGTAACCGACATAGCTCGCAGGGTTTGCAAGTTGAAGTGGCTGTGGGCAGGCCACATCGCTTGACGAACATAACTGGTGGGGAAGAAAGGTTCTTGAGTGCCGACCGTGCACCGGAAGACGCAGCATAGGAAGGCCTCCCACTAGGTGGACCGACGACATTGTAAAGGTCGCGGGCAACCAGTGGATGCAAATGTCAGGTTGTCGTACAGTGTGGCGGTCTAAGGGCGAGGCCTTCGTTCAGCAGTGGACGTCTCCGAGCTGATGATGAAAATGTAATAAAATATGATGGATTTGTCGATCGTGTTAATTGTCGTAAGTGGCAATAAATAGCTCAAAAATACAAAGATTTTTAATTATTATCGCAGATAATTTGATAAGCGCATATTTTTTTCGTAGATAATTTTATCAAGTATGTTGTATTTTAGTCAATTGACAAAATAGTTGATGCGATGTTACGTCCCGACGCTTCTAATTATTATTTTAATTCTGAATGGGGAATTTAGGATGAGTCCTACACTGATATCCTACTTGAAGTGTCTTATGCATGACATACGAGGTACTCTGTGTATGGATTTCCTCTACCAGCCTACCCAAACCAACCAAGCTCCTTAAGCATCGGAGCACAGCCTTGGCAAATTGTTCCACCCTTACTTTACAGGTGTTTTGGTACATGCTTGATGTAGATTTTCCTTGAAGAATCCAGATGTCATTCGTATATTTTCTGTGGTTTTGTAGTGCACATGCTCCACGGTCCTGTTTTCCTGTAGACAGTCCCGGCACAAAGAGCTGTCTGTAGCAAAAAATAATACTGTCTTTTTTACCTGGACTTATTTTGTACAGGAATTGCACATCATTTTGTCCTGTTCAAAAAGAAATCCTGTTTAAAGTAAGTACCATATTGTAAGTTATAGATACACCGAATACTAATTACCTACATACTAGAATATAACTTTCAGTAGTTAAACACATGCCGTTACTGCCTACAATCTCGGATTTAGAAGATAAGCTTCGAAAGCAAATGCTGACTGCCGCATAAATTGTCAACACCGTACCATTAACATTTGGGGCAATGGGTTCAGGTGAACGAAGCCATAAAATCTTGCTATGTAGCCTAACCCTTTCATACGTGCTTACTTTGTAAGGAGTTGTTTCCACGAGCATTGATGCCGTGTCGACATCGCACAATTATGTTTATCTATTTTTGTTACACTGCTGGTCACAAGTAATACGACAGTATAATATAATCTATATATATATAAAATTCAAAGTCCTGACTGACTCACTGACTGATATATCAACGCACAGCCTAAACCGCTGGTCCTAGAGACATGAAATTTGGAGGGTGTATTTTTTGGAAAGTGTAGGTATCCACTAAGAAAGGATTTTTGCAATGTCCACCCCTAAAGGTATATAGGTGATGAAAGTTTGTATGAAAGTCCTTTGTTTTTGTACTTTTAGTCACGAAAATTTGGATTTGGATAGTACATTTAAAAAAAATGCTGTTATCAATATTTCGTTGACAGGGACGATTTAAGGGGTGGAAAGTTGTATGGAACGTTCTTTATTTTTGAAGTTATAGTGATGAAAATTGATTGATTTGCTCGGGATGATTTAAAGTGGTGAATTTTGGGAGCGGGCCGAATTTCGTCCGTACGCGGATGAAGTCGCGGGCAACCTCTAGTAACAATATAATAACGAAACTAGCCTGGTTAGCCTGTCGGTTTTTTAGAGAATACACCATGGTGAGTGTGCACAAGAACTACATGACCTCATCTTGCCATCGCCGTTCTTCTACAATACAACTAGACGCTCGAGGAAAAGATACCCTCTTACGGTGGAAATTCCTTTTAACCAGACTAAACGTTTCCAAACCACGTTTTTGGCAAGAACTGCGGAGGTGTGGAATTCCTTCCGTCTGTCTTCCCGGCTAAGTACAACCTGGGGTCGTTTAAGAAAAACGTGAATAGGTATCTCCTAGGCAAGCGTGTTCCAGCGTGTCTTTTTTTTTTTTTTTAAACTGCGAGTGAGTTGTTTGCGGCGGGAACACGGAAAAAACATGTCGATGCATTCTATTATGTTCAACCGACTTCAAAAAAGGAGGTTCTAAATTCGAATGTATGTTTTTTTTGTGTACCTATGTATTTTGATGATTCTTTTCTGTTTATTTATTTTACTTTTTTAGGAAAACTAACAGCCTTTATAAATGAACTATTAACACTTGGTTCTCTGACTGGGCTATTTATAAGTTTCCGCCAATAGAATAGTAAATTAAAGATTAAATACATCATAAACTGCGTAGCAACAGTATGTTGTAAGTATACATAAACAACTTGGTAGGTAATACTTCAGAAGTGGTCCCATACAAATTTTATCGAAATCTTTTCAGTAGTTTGGTTTTTAAATCAAAATTACCAGAGAACATGAAGATGTCATCCAGGTATTCGAAGTTGAAGTCGGTTGTATTTTTATTTCAATAAGCGTATTATCTTAAACTTGTATTTATTCACGAATTAATGATAAAAATGGTGGTGTTGTATTAATTGAGTGTTGAATTACATGCACGTGTGGAAATAATGTGGTGAAACAAGTATTTTCGTGTTGTTTTCAAAACTCCGTAAAAGCTCATAGTAAAGTCACCACAACTTTACTAGGACATGACTTGGACTCGGCTATGACAAATTTCGTTTCACTAACTCTGATTTCATGACATCATTTTTTGTCTTGATGATTGATACTATATACTTGAAAATTCATTTATACTTGGACACTGGTAGAACGTGAACTAGTGCAGACATCACTTGGAGTCGTCCAATCGTCCGTTACTTGTGGCACTAGTTCATAAGGATATTGTTTCTATTGCTGTTTTTAATTCTAGTGTGCACAATAAAAAGAGTTTATATCTATAAATCAAAAATGGTCGATGATAAAAAATCTATGAAATAACACAACCTATGTACCGACCGAAGTTGTTTAAAAATACGCCTGTACGCGAACCAACATCCTTACAGCTGGACAGATGAAAGCAAACTTTGCCAGTTGTTGCAAAAGCTTAACTCGCTCCGCTCGGTCAATTATAACCACAAAAATATGCTTGCTACTTTTGGTTTATCTCAACAGTTTTTAATTTTACCAGTTCTCGCCTGTAATAAAGAAACAAGAAAGCATTCGTTTTTGTGTTAATAGATCTGAGGTGATGAAAAACTACCTCTTATATCGCAAAACCTTGAGCTGAAAGATGATACGCTTACGAGAAACGATATACCTGTTACATACAGCGTGTTTCGAGATACGTATACACTCTAACATTGTTATTTAGGTTTTAATTTCTGTTTGTGCTTACGTCTTTCCAATTTTCTTGTATTTCAGAGTCTAAGAAGGCTTGTCTTAGGCTTCATCGCAAAGTTATTGCGAAGCGTTTTAACGGACAAACGAAAACCTATTTTCAAATTTGAAAAAGTCATAATATAGCGCGTTTTAGGTAAACTAGTTCACCCAAATTATGTGGCACAAATTCACAATTGAACATATTGTCAAATAGATGTTTTAATTCAAATTTTCATTATCATCATCAGCCCGGAGACGTCCATTGTTGAACGAAGGCCTGCCCCTTAACCCGCCATACTGTAAGTACGACAACCTGCCATATGCATCACCGGTTGCCCGCGATTCTTACAATGTTGTCGGTCCACCTAGTGTGTGGTAGTGGTCCTACGATGCTTCTCAATTCAAATTGAACTCAAATTATTGATTGTCAACGCTGAATTCAAATTTTAATTGCTCTATAAATGATATATGTATATTTGGACACCTCGTCGTCAGCCATAAAACGTCCACTGCTGGACGAAGGCCCTTTATACAGGGGTGGTGCCATAATCCCCACGCTTGGCAGGCGGCTTGGGGATCGCAGAATGGTCACCACCGATAACCAAAAGGACGCTGCTGCCCGTCCTCTGGTGGGTCTGGTTGCAGTTTAAGGACATACCCAGGTCAACACTCCCTCACTCACTCATTTGGACGCCTACTGGACATCAATATCTGGAAAGAAAAGTGTTATTCACTATCTGGTCACGCATGAAAATTCTAGCGTGTCCAGATGGCGAAATAACAACTGATACCAATTTTGAGTTTCACCAGCTGGACACACGCGTGTCCAACCCCTCGAGTCCACTTGGTGAATAACCCGAGTCCATTTGGTCGAGATCGGTCTTTTTATCATAACACTTTTTATTTTTATTTTTGCTTTTTATGTACGTTTACCTCGTTTTCATGGATTTTGTGATTACTGGTTTCAAAATGTGCCAAATATGTATAAATTTAGATAGTGGGAACGACTTATTATCCTCTTTCTAATAGATAATTAAGTATTCCTTTTATATTATTAGTATTTATTAATAAATATAATTATCATAACTTTCACAATTAACTTATAATTAATATCATACAAAAATAAACAACATCAAAAAAAAGCGAATCATAAATTCTTGTCATTAAATTGACAAGACAATGACAATGACATTTGACAATTGACAATGATCAAAAAAATTACATAAATTAAGTATTAGTATTAGATCAATAAGTCTGTAAACCTCTGCAGGGCAGAAGCTAGCGAACTAAATATCTTTATTTATTTATAATCGATCTGTATATAACCTAGTTTTCACAGAGAAATAAATCATTCATGCATTTGTATTTTTGCCGACACCCCTTGTATAGTAGCTTAAATCACCAAGCACAAATAGGTCACAGTGGGAGCTCTCTCGAAAATATTGACGCCGTCTATTGGCCTTATATTCTTACCTTCTCGCTCTTATTCCTTATTTTCTTGTCGTATTATTTTGTCTTCTCTTTGGCTTTGTGTGAAAAACTGTGTCAGCTTTTATAGGCGCATAGAACGCACAGCTTACATACAAGGTTTCGTTAGGTATGGGGGTCGCAGTCCATAGAAAAGCGAAGGCCCTACTCTTAGGCAGTCAGTATTGCGTTAGTTTTTTACTATATTTTTATACAGCAACAGTTATTTATGCAATGCAATTGACAATATCCAGGCAGTTTCATTGCAATTGGTTGCCAAGCAAAATGCAGCTTTAAGGTGCACGCCACTAACTAACGCTTGCGTATTTCAATATTATTGTTGAAGATATTAAATTATTATAAGATATCAAATTAATAAATCGTTTTGAAATGTAGCAATCTGTGAAATTACTGAGAATAACTTTACGATTGAGCAAAGGGCAAAATTTTGATTCAAGCTAGTTTTCATCCATACACGTGGGGAAAACCTAAACTCCCACTTGAGGTACTGAAACTTTTTTAGAAATAAAAATAATATTCTTTACTGAACCTATGTATTGTTATTCTGTGCAATTTCGCAGACTACAATTCTATACTCAGTGATTTTATACCAGCATTAAAGATATTGAAATCGGCGTGCGAAATATCGGCGCACGGTGATCTGGACCAGGGGCCTTGTTTTTGAATCGTTTGCATGGATTGATTGCGCATGTGATCGGAGCCGACTTTCGAACGATATTGAACCTTATTTCAAACAATATCGTTCTCCGCTCGCATACGCAACCTTGCGTATGATTCAAAAATAAGGCTCCAGCAGGGCTAACATGCGCACCGCGAGAAAATTTTGTCGTGTCTTTATGTCGTGCGAAAACGAGACAAACTTATAAAGATTCGTAGCCTTGTCCTGTTTTGTAGAATCGAGAAAATTTTCTCGCGGTGCGCATGTTAGGCGTGATGGACTTTCTACCTCTGTCATTAGCGCGCATAACTGCGCCGTATTCCGCGCTTTAGGCATCTAGGCATTTTTTTAATGTATTTGAGTGACGACACGAACGAGACGTTCCTCTGGTGGTAAGCATCACACCTGCCCATAATAGTAGCAGTGCCAAAATGGTGAACTTACGAACAAAATCTTGGGCCGCACGTGTGCTCGTATCCTTGAGATAGACAAACCTCATCATGCCCAGTAATTACTTTGGCAAAATTGCCCTTCAAATCGAAACACATAATGCTTGCACACTACTAATTGGCAGTTAAATAACTAGCAAATGTGTGATAATTCCCCAGGCGGACTGTGCAATACTACTAAATATGTAATATTAATGTCGTAAAACGCTGCTTTATTTGTTATTCCCAAAATAAAGTCAATAAAGTAAGTAAGTAAGTTCGTATAGGCTGAGTGGCCAGCCCTAGTGTCAGAGTTAATGTGCCGCCCGAAGGCCTCTGACATGGCTGACGGTTGTTTTTATAGAAACTAGAACAAACAACCGGGACCAACAATTTAACGTGTCATCCGACCCACGGTAGCGCTCAGAAATAAATGCCATCACGGTCACCCATCCGAAGACTGACCGGATCGTCCGCTGCTTAACATCGGTGATCGTTTAGAATACTTAGACAAGCTACGCCACGAGCGCTACGGTCAATAAGCAAAAAGCCTAGTAATTTAGGAGACCAACCGAGTGAGTAAATTCGCCAAATATTCGCTCCAGTCTGAGCAGTTCTTTATGTGTCCGTGCATTGTTATGTAAACTATACGAGGGAATTGATCTGGTTGCTCCGCGCAAAGGCAGTTACGTTTTATGTTAGGTTTTCGGGAAACGTGGTTTATCTTGCGCCAGAGATCGTACGGTTCACCTTTTTATTTGGGGCTTTTGGATAGACATTTTCAATTCTGAGCTAGCTAGACTACAGTTATACTGCTTTATGTTTGGATTGTTTATTACAATTCAATAAAAAAACGCAATTATCTAAATAGTGATTCCTGATTAGTTATCTACTTTTTTTTACTTCTCTTGTATTTTTGCCAGCTGTGGGAAATTTCTACAAACTAGTTTAGTAAAAGCATGAAAAAGTCACTTTTTACGGATAAAATATAAACCATCATAGTGCAATTAGGCAATATGGTCTTTACTGGAAAAGAACCGCAAGTCGCAGCTATAGTCTATGGGGAAATTATTTTTTTATATTTTACAGGCCAGGTGTTTGACCACTACTCACCCGAAGTTAAATGATGATGAGGTCTAAGATGATTAACATGCCAACAATGGGAACACGGTCTCAAGTGAGCCCGCCGGAATAAACCGTTCCCACCCACACGACACACACGACACACGTAGTATGGGTCCGTGACCCGTTCAGGGGCGGAGGGTGGTCTTCAAAATACTACGCTTAGTCACGGAGGGGAGAGGGGGGTCTTCCGTTTTCGTCACGTATTCAATATTCTCTAGTGAAATCTCGCGCTTTTTCGAGCTATAAGTATGGCTTCAAATATGGCGCGCAGTGTTTAGCGCTTTTTAAACACATTTTTTTTACATGTTTTATATGTAATCACGGTAAACACGCGCTCCTGGCGTCACGCGGCAAGCGCCTTTTAAATAAAAAAGACAAGTATGAGCAATTTGCTTTAAAGGGTAAACTTTATTAAACACTAATGTGCTATAGTTACAAGCCAAACAAAAAAAACACGTGTTAGAAAATAATTAAATATTACGGATAAAAACATATTTTAAACTTTTTAACCTACGCTCAGTTAAAAGCCCAAAATATATCAGCTATCCATTCGTGTTATAAAGCCTGTTAAATCTACATTACTTTAACCATCTGAATTTCAAATTTTATAGCTGATCCTCTCTTCTGGTTTTCCTACGTGCTGCGTCAAAATGTTGAGCTTTCAACTTTATTTACCTACTACATGGATTTATAGGTAAATAAAGTTATTTTAATTTAAATAACTCTGACACTCTCACTCTGCTCTCTGGCTGGCCACACAGCCTATACGAACTTACTTTTTTTTATTTAAAAAAACAGAAAATATATATTAAGGCGAGTTTTATTAACTTATCAAAATACATAATAATAATCTCACTTGATCTATTTAGCACACGCAAAAAAGCAGTTGCATTAAATATATAAAGGCGAGATATAATCCAAAGTCTCAAGATCAGTTATGCTTAGTATTAGTACCTAAGTGACAGTGGAAGGGAATAGAACCCGATCCTAATTCCGATTCCCGATTCACTTCAACTTGCAAACCTTGCGAGCTATGTCAGTGACTTTGGTTCTTTGGCGAATATCCTCGTTCCGGGTTCTATCGCGCAAAGTAACTCCGAGCATAGCTCTCTCCATTGCCCGTTGTGTGACTCTGAGTTTCCCTAAAAAGCCAGCAGTTAAAGACCACGTTTCAGCAAAATATTTACCGATTAGTATTAATGAAAAGTGAAAAGCCCATGTAATAGATTAGAGTAAGAGCAACCAAAGCCGTAGCCAGGAATTCATTCCGGGGGGCGGTCGAGCTCTGGACCAGAGACAATAAGTAACAACTCGACGATATATACGTAAGTAGGTATGTATAAAACGGTGGGTTGGCGAATGCATGGGGGTTGCCCCCCCTGCCTACGGCCTTGAGGGCAACTGCAGCATGGCTTTGTGCTAACTAAACGCTAATTCCATACTAAGCAGACGCAACAGACTAAAACATTTTTCATTAAAATTTCAGTATTCTGCACAAAACATTGCTTGAAAAGTAATAAATAATAATAAATAAATATCGCAGGACATTTTTTCACACAGCGCCATCTAGCCCCAAACTAAGCAAAGCTTGTAATATGGAAACTAGATAGCTGATAGAATACTTATATACATTTAAAGTGTAAGAACCCTTTGCGATTCGCAACAACTCTCTAACCACTTGTTGAATCAATTTAACGGTTCGAAAATTTGAAGCACGTTCCGTTTACTTTATTCATTGTGGATTTAGTTATAATTAGTGGATTGTTTTTATTTTAATTTTAATTTCCGGCGTCGTTTTTCGCTTTAGTGACTTTATGTGGTCGATTTTGATGGTTTTAGTTGACAGTTCTAAGCTAATTAAAATATTGCTGTCACTTTTTTACTAGGCATGTTAGCTAAGGACAGCAATTCTTTAGTTAGTTTAGTTCTGTCAACTTAAACCTTCAGAATTGACCGCTACTTATAGCTTTGTTTTAGTTAGCTTGTGAGTGCATATCATTAGAAAAACTTGATACCGTGATAGTTTAAAACAGTGGTTTAAAGATTAATGAGTTGACAATTTTATCTATATACTTTTCTTTTACTCCTAATTGCTCAAAAAAGGGTGCAATATCTTTCGTGTTGAATTTTTTTTTTGAAATGGTACTAGAAACTCAGATATTCATTATCTACCTATAATGTTCTTCACATGCAAAACTTATACCATTCTGCAGCGGGTACCTACTGAGTATTAAAAAAAAACATAATCTCTGTTGTAGGTACAATTTCTTAAAGTATTGTCGCATTTTTTTTACAATTAATACAATTACCTGATACAAGAGAAAAACAAAAAAAAATTGAGTAAAAATATTTAGGTGGTACCAAATTTAAGGTCTTACTTTAAAACGCTGCTTAAAAACAAAGCGTCATTTAAATTAAAGTGTAATACAAAAAATTTGGTACATAAATATGATAATCAAACGTCTTTTAGCTTTAAGCAGTGTTTTTAAGTAAGGTTCTTAGAGCGAAGCCACACGATGCGTTGCGGTGACCAAACGTTTGCTTCTTCGGTGCCGATGCGACATTCTACATAGAAAAATCCGTGGTATGCCACAAGGTGTCTTTTCACCGCAATCTTTTTAAACAAACATCACTATGGTGCGGCAACGCAACGTACCAGCAACGCAGGTGTGGCTTCACTCATAGTTCAAAGTAATACAGATCAAGATGTGTCTTAATGTTTCTAGTGTTAAATGTGCATTAATAATCCATTATGTATCTAACTAATCGTGCTATGTATAAATGTTGACTGTGCATTAATGTTCCACGTGGATGTGTGTGTAGTCCTCATACATGTGTTGTGTTGCACAGCGAGCCTGCTCCGTCCGCCATGTCCGCACTGCACCAGTTCGGGGCAGAGATGTTGCGCCTATCTCGCGGCTTGGAAGCTTCCGCTGCGACCAAACCACAATTCAAAGGGTATACAATTGGCATTATTTGTTGGCTTCAAACTACGGCTACCAAATCATCTTTTTCTGTCTCTTCGTCACATCATACAGCCAATCAAACCTGGATATTCACGTTTATTTTCTGTTGCAGGACAAACATTTCGGAAAAGGGTGGAATGCTCACGCCCGGTTCCATCAGTGTATCGTCTAGTTCTCCGTCGTCAATGCTTCAGGATAGACGGAGGCCATCTTCCACATGTGATCCCAACACACCCCTGCATAGGCCAAGGAGTGCATCCGACGATGAGAGCAACGATGGTCTCCTAGCACCGACCACGTTGACGGCGAAATCCCGAAGCTCTGAAGACGGACTGCTTCTCCCACCTCCTTGCACGTGTCCGTATTTTGGCCATGCAGAAACAACACCTCCTCGGAGAACTACGGAAGTGGTTATAGTCCCAGGAGGTGACATTAGTTGTAACGGGTATTCGAGGAATGGCAGCACAAAAGATGAACAGGCGACACCGTTCTTCAGGAGATCGAGTCGCGGCGCCTCTTCTATGGTTACTTGGGATGAAGCGAGGCGATTTCGAAGAGGGTCTAGCTTTGGTGGAGCACGAACCACTCTTTCTACTCCAGTGCGCAATATACGTCCCCAAAGGTCAATAAATAGACAAGCCCAATCTGTGACAGCGACGCCTCAAAGGCAAACTCCAAGACCACACCATTCGAGAAATTCCAGTGTCATATCTAGAAACTCATCGCGCCACGGAAGGATATTGCGACTAGAACAAAAAGCCACCAAAGTTTTAGGGGTAGTGTTTTTCACGTTTGTCGTTCTATGGGCGCCATTTTTCATCTTGAATATGGTTCCGGCAGTATGTGAGGAATGTGAAAAGCGAATCCCTCCTTGGGTGTTCGATTGCGCGTTATGGTTGGGATACGCGAGCTCTATGGTTAATCCTATATTTTATACGATATTTAATAAGGTATTCAGGCAGGCTTTTAAGCGGGTCCTGCTGTGTCAGTATTTCAAGTCTAGGAGGTAGCCGCCACCCTGGGAGCGCGTCCGACCGACATCAGATCCTGGGCTGGGAGCGCTCTCAGTGAACCGAAATGTTAATGTAAGATCTCAGTTCGTTTGAACTCACCGAGCTTTAATATACGCTTTTAGGTATAGTACGCGCCAATATTAGATGTAGAGGAAATTATGGCAACAGGTTTTATTTTTCGATTTACATGCGATTTAGTAGCTCTTACACCAATTTCTATTAACATTTCCCCTTAAATGCTGTATATCAGATGAAAATGTACCTCATTCTTCTTTCTTGTGTGAGTAATTTTACAATGTAATTTTGATCAAAACTGTAACTAAGTAAATAATAATTGTAAATAAGCGCACAAAATAAATTAAAAATTAGAAACCTAAAAATAGAACCAATGCAAAATATTTACTCGTTTATACAACTTTAAAAAAGGGTTCAACAATTCTGAATGGTTTGTATGTATGTAGGGTATAATGATGAGAGTTACATACATACCCTTCAGTGTTGTTGAACCTTTTTTAACACGTTCAATCTATCAATCGTTTATTCCAATTTGGTACAGTTATACTTTTGAACGTCGTCAAAATAACTTGTATAGGCTATGATATTTTAAACTCGTTTATATTATAATTCGACATTGTTAGTATTTTTTCATGACTTTCTGTATGAATTTGAGATATATTTTATTTAATTATCTTCGTTCCAGGGCGTAATTCCCTAACGAACGTTAGAAATGAATTTGGTGGCGAGGCATTTTGAGGCCAACGCGGCATGCTTAGAAACGACGCTGGACGACGATTAAATTTTGAGATACATTTTAATTTAATAAACAAAGGAGTTCAGTTGAAAACTAATATTTAGCAGGTTCTCTCGAGCACTTAAACATAAATATATCCATGTAAAAATTAAAATGCAAAGTTAGAGATTTTATTATTTTATAATTCGATTCAGACTTTTTTTAGCCTGTTTTCAGAATTGTATGTACTTAATCAAGTAAATTATTATATTAGTACATTATTAAACCAATATCTTTAAATGTGTTGTATAATTTTTGTAACACCGTTATTTAATAGTGTGGTCGATTTTGAAGGTTTTAGTTGACGGAACTAAACTAACTAAAGTATTGCTGTCCCTAGCTAACATGCCTAGTAAATAAGTGACAGCAATATTTTAATTAGTTTAGAACTATCAACTAGAGCCTTCAAAATGGACCACAGTAAATACCTAAAACATTTGATCTAGAAAAGATCTTTTTTTTCGCTTCGCCTCGGTGACTCGCCTCAATAGATATATTTTTACCTAGTATGTTTTAAAGAGATAAAAATGTACCTATGTTGTGAGTAAATTAACGTCTAGATCTAGATTATCTAGTCATATTTAAGAGTCGCGTCAAATTATGAAAAACATAGTTTTTTTTGTTGTGAGTCAGATTTTGTAACAAATAAGTGTATCTCTTTTAGATTCTTGATAATCTATAAAATTTTATGACTGTTATTTTAGTTTTACTATCTTGAGCAATGCTTTGGGTGTCATATCTTAAGAGGGAATCTGATCTGCGATTCTCCATACAACCGTATTTCCCTATTTCCTTCCTGAATAATGTCTCTAGAGCAATGTTTTTTTTAAATAAAATCTAGGTCAGTTATAGGCACGTCCCTGTGTTTCCTTTTTTCTCATCAACTCATTACTGAAGAAAATAAGGCCCTCCAAAAGTAGCGAAAAGCGCCCCGTTTTTACCGCCATGATCAGAGCTTTTAACATAAAAAGAGGTGACAGAAATCTAGGCATACTTTTTTTTTAATTTGAATGCCAAAAACTTATTGAACCGGCTTAGTTTTGGAGGAGAAACAGGGGAATACGAAATGCCGAATGACTATTCAAACATTAGAGCTACGGAGTAGAAATATAATTTTATTGTGATTACGTTGATCTCATTAATGACCTAAGTAGGTGCTTGTTCTTAACCTTAAGATAAAGGAAAATATAAATATTTAGGAATGTTTATATGTTTGTAAAAATGTACATAAAATGTAGATTCTATATCGATGGTTAATAAATTACGTAGATTTATGAATATCTGAATGTGTAAATAATATGAAATGTTATAAAATTGTAAAAAGATTTTATCGTTTCAAAAGCAATAAAACGATTTGATCGTACATTGTTCTTAATTTTATATCCTAACTAAATGTGCCCCGCGGTTTCAACCTCGTGATGATGACAAACGGTGAAAAAAGGTGATGATAATAGAATATAACACTTTCTATCATCATCAGGCCTGTCCGAGAAATGACCTATGTCCATTCCGAGTTTCATACAAATCCTGATGGAAAAATGTCTTAAACTGGTTGCAGTAATGTCCCATCCCAATTCCACCCATTTTCAAAATAATTAACCTGGTAGCAAAAGGTGCCTTCCTTAAAACGACCATTTCTCAAAATGTCCTTTTCGCAAAATGTCCCCCTTCGCAAGATAAAACTGATGTTTCTGTCAGGTGTACCAATTACTCTACCCATCAAAAATAACAACTTTTAAAACCATCGATCAATAATATCAAGGCAGATTTACTCCAAAAAGGTTCTTGAGTGGCGACCGCGAACCGGAAGACGCAGCGTAGGAAGGCCTCCCACTAGGTGGACCGACGACATTGTAAAAGTCGCGGGCAACCGGTGGATGCATATGGCAGGTTGTCGTACAGTGTGGCGGTCTAAGGCACGGTCTTACACAAATAAAGTACAAATTAGCTTGCACTGAATATTATGACATTGTTGTAGTTTTATGTATATCTCTCGCTAGACACTTTCTATGGGAGCGAATCTCATCATCATCAGCTTGGAGACGTCCGCTGCTGAACGAAGGCCTCCCCCTTAGACCGCCATACTGTACGACAATCTGCATGCCGCTTTTATATACAAAAGTTAAATTTATGACTACCCCTCAAAAAATATAACAAAATATGCTTGTGTTATAACCGACTTTATAAAAAGTGGTTCTCAATTCGACTGTATGTACTTTTTTTTGTATGTTTGTTACGCGATTAATCCGCCAATTATGAATAGATTTTGATGATTCTTTTTTGTTTGGTAGGTGATACTTTAGAGGTGGTCCCATTTACTTTTTTCGAAATCGGTTCAGTAGTTTGGTTTTTAAATCAAAATTACTGGAATCAATCAAAATATCTGGAAAACATGAAGATGTCATCCGAAATTGAAGTCGGTTGTATTTTTTTTTAAAGTTTATTTATTTATTTATTAATTATTAATTGCTTGTCACACTTACAGCTACGCCAAGGCGTGTGACAAGCCAGCAGTACATACAATAACAATAATCGATTACATAGAAAAGAAACAAAGAACTTATATTTTATTGACTTCAACTACAAAGCTGACTGTCAACAAAACAAATCGTCGAAAGTAAAATTTTAATATGTGCACAAATAACGAAGCTATTAACATTTCAGTTTCATGTTAGACACTATACTAGGTACGTTAAAGTTAGCGATTCCAAACAATACTATGCACGTGTTTTGCTAGAAAGGGCCCTCCCTCCCAAATCCTTTGAACGTTTATATTTAAGAACTTTACCAGCCGATTTCAATTATTTTTTCGACGTAAGGACATCAGATTCAGTTAAACGCATTTATTTTATTGTTTTTAATAATTGAAACACATGCATATTCCCTATTTCGCTCGCTCCCTTTTATCACAATCGGCTTATTACAGTCCACAGATTGACATAAGCCTCTCCCAAGGCAAACCACTAAGCCCGATATTCGACTTAGCTTTTAGGCACTGCTATTTTACGTACCTACCTATATCGTCGCTCTACAGGGTTAGTTCTAATCAGTTAGCATCCTTTTAAGGGCATATTCTGTACATCAAAACAAACAACTTTTACTATGGGCCAACATTGAAATCGCAAAAAAACAGCTGTTCAATATATTTTACCCAAGGTCGATGAACTATTTGTATGGAACAGCCGATATTTATTTCGTGATTTCGATGTTGGCCCCGTAGTAAAAGTTGTTTGTTTTGGTGTACCTATTATGCCCTTAATAGGATGCTAACTGATTAGAACTAACCCTGTATAGTATGCTACACTACGTTTACTAATTCATGATCTCCTATCTAGAACACGGCTACCTTAATAGTTATTGGTTCTGCGATAGATAAATGACCGGCCCACTGCTAGTTCAGCTTGCTAAAATCGCTTGAGCTAATGGAAGACCCGGTGTTCCTATAAGGGACGGTATCTGGGACGAAGCAATTCGCCATAAACCTAAAGCCTTAACGACATAGCTACGTCCGGCGCCGGCGCCGGCCGCGCCTCGTGGCGGAGCCGCGCGCTCGGACCAACCTGCTCGGCCAGGCGCCTATGACGCGCGCACTACGCACTCTCAACGTTATCGCGTCTGACACGGACATATTTTATTGTACTCTGAGTGAGTTCACAAAAGCAGCACTATAAATAGATAGAAACACTTTATTGTGCACACCAAACATAACATTACAATAAAAGAAACTATATACACTGTACTACGAAAATGTTAACTATTGTGGTACTAATATTGGACTTCACTATCGCATTAGGCACGCCAGTAAAGATAGTTATAAGAAGTGAAAAAAAAAAAAAAGAAAAGCTTATTAGCAAATTCTTTCCGTTTTTTTTTATACTATCAAGTGCCGAGACGAGCAAAACGTTCGCCTGGTGGTAAGCGTCACGCCTGCCACTAACAGTAGCAGTGCCAGAATTGTGAACTTGCGAACTGCACTGCGCTCGTCACCCTGAGATATTAGATGTAAATCTCTTCATACCCAGCAATTTCTCTGGTAACATTGCCCTTCGAACGGGAACACAGGGAACACTACTGATTGGCGGTTGAATAACTGCAAAGGTGTAACGGCAAAGGTGTGGTACTTCCCAAGGCGGACTCTGCAGTAGAGTCCTATCACTACAAATCAACGTTATTCATTTATTTATTTTCTTTCTTCTTTCTTATGTTATAAATTTCTTTACAATATATTATACATTATATTTTGTCTTAAAGATTTTACACGTAACCAAAATACTGGCGTTTAGTCTGGGACAGAAAATTAGCCTAGCAATCCAGCGGGGCAATGCGCGGCCAGTATTTTGGGCACATCACCTTGAATTATAGGTTTGTTAGTTATAGATACTTTAAACGGTCTCTTAATACCGACTATTTAATTTTATTTAGTAAAATATTATAAAAAATACGTAAAAATAAGGTTACCGCTGGCAGGGAGGCAGGGCTCGAGGCTACAGACTGAGGACCCAGCTGACAATGCATGCCGTATCATGGATTACAGCCTCTTGGATCTAAGTTTAGTATTATAGTCCAACTTGGGACATCTTTTCGTGATTATTTTAGGTACTAAAGGCCACATCTATGTGTTGGTAAATCTTTGCAAACTGAAATTAAAACCAACTTTATAAATAGCAAAGACAATACACCAAAGGAGCCAGTACTTAGCTTCCTCATTAATGAGACGACCCTCATTTTCTCGAAGGCATTATCGGAAAAATCTTCTTGTAAGAAAATGGACGTCTTTGTCCTTTACAACAAGGTGAAATTAAATTTTTCAAAAGTTTCTAAGTCTTGCGCTTGGCTTGCTACAAAAGGAATTGTGAGCTGGCTAAAGCAGTGAATCGTTTTCGCAACATAACTTTGATACGTGGATTAACACTATACAACTTGTAACAAAAAGGTTCAACAATACTGAAGGGTATGCATGTACTCATCATTATGAACAACTTTTACGATGAGGCCAGCCCAGAAATCGCGAAAAAAAAACAGCTGTTCCATACAAAAAGTTCATTGGCCTTGGACAAAATGAATGGAACAGCTGGTTTTTTTCTCTCGCGATTTTAGTGTTGGCCCCTTAGTAAAAGTTGTTCATAATGATGAGTACATGCATACCCTTCAGTATTTTTTAACCTTTTTGTTACACATTGTATATAATATTATAATAATAAATAAATATATAATAATAAAGAACTGTGAGTATTTGTCTTACTGGTAAGTATATTATAGAGCTTTGATTAGGTAGGTCTTTAGGACATAAAAGACACAAATAAAATATTAGGTAAGTACATGTTCCAACGTCTCACTCACTCTTACGAACTAAAAGGTAATTTGCAGTCTGTACGGAAACCACAAGTGTACAATAGTTCAAAATAATAATATATGGCAAATTAATTATATCAAATCAAATCAAAAATCAAATCATAATATATTTATTGCAGTTTGTTGGTAAAACTAGATGTGACATACAGAGTATAATCTGTTTTTAAAGAGCTCCGAAAACAAACTTGTCTCTAAATAGACATGCAATATTAGCCCTAGCATATTCATTACTTGCTAATTATAAGTTATTAGTATTGTTAGTGTACAAAGAAAATGTCATAATATAGTAGTTATGTCAAGTTAAATACAATGTCCACAATGTTATAATGTCATTATTAGTTAGTCAATGTTAGTATTCCAATTTAAACCCTTATCATTAATAAATTCTTTTACGGTGTAATAGCACTCAGTCAGTAGTATTTTTTTTAATTTCAATTTGAATAGATTAGTATTTAGATCTTTAAGGTTTCTTGGCATCTTATTATAGATTACCGGCCCCATACAAAAAATGCTGTCATTTAATAATTTCTTATGTTAATTTCTTATAATAATAATTACTTTATAAAAATAGGACTGTGACGACTTTAAATGTTTTGCATGTGGCGAATTTACTTTGTGCCGAAAAACAAACTAATAACCTTAACTTACTTATAGGGATCCCGTATATAAAACGATTTTTGTTTTTGCTCTATAATGAAAACTCTAATAATATAAGTGCTTAGAATTGTTTAGCACGGTATCTCAATAAGAATCCTTTTACATTAATTGGCATATTTTTTTCACGCAAGTGGCAACTCTGGTATTTAACAGCTGACAGAAGGACTTACATGGAAACGAATAAATAAAAATAAAAAAAACATCTGTCACCATTTCTGTAATGCAGCTGTAATGGGTTTTAACAATGACAACGCGTCCTTATTTTGTGTAGCGCTCCCCAGCAATAATTATAGGTGACAGCTGTTAAATACCAGAGCACATGCACCAGCAAGATGTTATCAAGCCTGGAACCAGCAAAATGTTATCAAGAAATCCTTCCTCCGAGACATGCACGAAAAAAATGCAAAGAAAAAAAAAGCATTCTTGATGAGACATCCTTTATAAGTCTGGCTCTGAACATTAGATAAAAAAAAGAAGAAACATTTAATTTTTATTTTATCACGGTGTATTATGAGTATGGCGTGTGACACGAAACTTACTACCAAAAGTTCGAGTCTCACATTTTTTTAGCATAACTGTAGTGATATTTATTTTTCATACATCCATGCAAATAGCTACACAATAAACTGTACCACAGACTCAATAACTCATGGCTACCAAACCAAATATTAAAGCTATAAAACCTTGTTTTAGCTGACGAACATTTCGTCGTCCCGATAGGAAATGGGCATAACTCAATGACAAATATTTATTATCTGTTGTCGCCACAATTTTACGAGGAAATGAACGTAGAAAGATTTCACTTTATAGTTATAGGTACTGTTTTGGCAGTAAACAGGATCGAAAACATTTTTACGGCCCTGAAATAAAGTTACGGGCGAAAAATGTGATTGAAAATAAAAACCGTAAGTATAATAATAAATAGTGGTAGTAAATAATTTCATTACAACCTGACAAGGATATCGATACTTGGAATAGGTATGTTTTTTGTTTTATTTAAACGGATTTACTCACATTTAATTAACGGCCCTGAAAAAAACTGCATCCAGAACCACTAGAGGACGGGCAGCAGCGTCCTCTCGGTTGGCAGTGGTGAGCGTTTTGCGATCCCCAAGCCGCCTGCCAAGCTTGGGGACTATGGCAACCCTTCCCTAATAAGGGGGAGGCCTTCGCCCAGCAGTGGACGTCTTCCGGCTTATGATGACTCACATTTGAATAAGTGGGACAATCCTACTCCAAATATACTTGCGATCATATCCGATGACCTTCTATAAGGAATGAAAGCAGGATCCGACGCGCGGGCGGCAGCGTCCGGCTTCGTGCTGCGGACCGCTGCGCGTCGCATGCGTTATGACAACGGTTGGTTCCGTCACGAAAAATATGTCAAAAATCATAGTAAAATGCATTATAGATACTTTTCTTTGTAACCCTGAAGTAGAGAGCAAGTTTCGTTTTTCATAGAAACAGAAGTTTTTATTTTTCAAGTTTGGCCCCTTAGTTAAAGTTGTTCATGGTGATTACAATAACGTCCTTTCGGCTAGTTATACCATTACGCGTAGTCCCGTTCTTAGGAGGTGCATAATTTGAACCTATATTTTGTCACTCGTCAGCAAATTGTCACTCTATGGTTACATTATTAAACCACAGAGTAATAGAAGCAGAGATGTGATCAAAGGATTTTTCTATAGAAGGACGCGTGATTGTTAGGGGAGGTGTAGGGTTGGCGGGAGGAGTGGTAAATTCCGCACATGGTGCTGCCATCTAGCAGAATTCAGGATAAGTTTTTTGAGAAGTGCTTTATCGACTATATTGAGAACTCTTATAAACGCTAGATTTACTAAAACCGCAAAAAAACTCAAATAAAATTACTTATGAATGAAATGAGACGCTAATCATGTCATCGGAATGACATGATTAGAGTCTCATCATTTTCTCATTTTCTTTTCACTTTTACAGCGTAAAAACACTAAAAGTCGTACATCTGTTTTGAAAGCCTGAATGACTGTTACGTGAGGCGGTCGCTCGCAGACTGACCAAATAAAGTGTGACGTCACACACTCCGCCCGCAAATTCTGTTCTACGGCCGTAAGTTCCTCATCGCAACTCCCTATTCTCCATGTTATAAACCTTGTTTCTAAACTCCAAATCACGTCTCACCCACACAATTAATCACCGAAAACTTTAGCAACGCAAAGAGTCATTTAATTTAAGTGAGTACGTAATTTCCTTTATCAGCATCATCAGCCAAAAGATGACCACCGCTGAAAGAAGACCTCCTCCCTAGACTACCGCGCTGTACGACAACCTGCCATTTGCAACCTCCGGTTGTCCGAGATTTTCACAATGCCGTCGGTACACCTAGTGGGAGAGCCTTCCTGAGCTACACTAATTTTCAACCGACTTCAAAAAAGGAGGTGTTCAATTAGACTGTAGGTATATATATATTTTGTTGTATTTATGTTACGCTATTACTCCGCCAATTATTAACTTTCAGAGGTGCTCCCATATATTTTTTATCGAAAGCGGTTCAGTAGTTTGGGTTTTAAATTAAAATTACTATAAAATATAAAGATGTCATCTTGGTATTCAAAGTTGAATTCCGTTGTTTTTTTTTAAAAAGCGTCTTAAGTATATTGAGATGAAAATCTGAAGTTTTAACACGGTACAAAGGTGGATATAAACCTCATCTAGCTATCTACTACGTAGTAATATAACTCGATAGCTAAGACTTTATATTAAGTGTATTCAGGATATTTCCTTCACAGGAAACTCAACCTTTGTTCTGTAGTAGTAAATAAAGCAATTGTCTTTCATTATATTGAACCAGCGCTGAAAACAAATGAGATTAAAAACTTTTACGATACAATAAAACTTTTTCGTTAAGTTTAATCTATGTTCAAGTTTCAGTGGAATCAATTAACGAAATCGGATTAATTTTGCTTGAATATTAAACAGCTACCATAACAGAGATTGAATTGAAACGCTGTGAAAAATTTAAACGGTTTTTGGACTTTGATTGGTTTTTGTTTGATTGTACTTAAGTACTGAACTGTTTTCGGATACCTAGGTACTTTTATTTTTATATCATGATCATAATTAGCAGACAAAGCTGAATTATTTATTTTATTTTTAGATATAGTTATTTTTATTTTTATTTTTTTAAACATGTTTCTTATAACTTAAAAATTTATACGATATAATATTTATACAATATGTAACAGGAAAGTTTAACAATACTGAAGGGTATGTATGTACTCATCATTATGAACAACTTTTACTTTGGGGCCAACCTTGAAATTGTAAAAGAACATGTCAGCTGTTCCATACATTTTGTCCGAGGTCAATGTTTTTTTTTATGTATGATGAGTATTTATAATTCTAACAAATTGTTTAGTCCAAAGTTTCAAAAGGCGCTCCTAGCCTACAAAACGACTGTTTAATAAGTTAACTAACTTTATTTTTTTTCAACATGGTATCTCTTTACAATACAATACAATACAACTTTATTGAACACCAGAAATATAGAACAACTTACAACTAATCAGGGTACATTATTTGGCAGTACAAGGGGCGGCCTTATCACCTGAAGCGATTTCTTCCAGACAACCTTTGGATGGACTGGACTAACAACAACAAGGACAAGTATTAGTTGTTACGTCGATTCTCTTATCAGCAAGATTATATTAACGCTGACTTGTACAATTTTTTTATATTTATTATGACAATAAAGAACTTTAAAAAATCAAATTAATGTTTTTTTTTAAGGAACGGCTGTTTTTTTCGCGATTTCAAGGTTGTAAAAGGTTGTAAGGTAGTAAAAGTTGTTCATAATGATGAATGAGTACATAAATACATACCCTTCAGCAGGCGCGGATACAGGGGGGGGGGGCAATGGGTGCAATTGCCCCCCCCTGAACCCATCATTAAAATTCCTCATAGATACTTGTTTACAAGAATCGTTATTAACTCATTGCTAACTTATATTATGTAGATTAAGTACATCGATCGATCAATATTTTTTACTTGAAATTGATGTTCAAAAAACATCGCTAGTGTGTTATTTTCACCTTTTCAAGGAGCACTTCGGCATTGCGTTCGCTTGTCAATCCGTGCGCAACTGAAATTCACAGAGTGCTTGGAATCTATACCATCATCAGCCCCGGAGACGTCCACTGCTGAACGAAGGCCTCCCCTTTAGACCGCCACACTGTACGACAACCTGCCATTTGCATTTGCGGTTGCCCGCGACTTTTACAATGTCGTCGGTCCACCTAGTGGGAGGCCTTCCTATGCTGTGTCTTCCGGTTCGCGCTCGCCACTCAAGAACCTTTCTTCCCCATCGGTTATCAGTTCGTCGAGCGATGTGGCCTGCCCATTGCCACTTTAACTTGCAAACCCTACGAGCTATGTCAGTGACTTTGGTTCTTTGGCAAATATCCTCGTTCCGGATTTTATCGCGCAAAGTAACTCCGAGCATAGCTCTCTCCATTGCCCGTTGTGTAACTCTGAGTTTCTCCAAAAGGCCAGCAGTTTTAAAGACCACGTTTCAGTTCGATAATCATAACTGGAAACACACACTGGTCGAAGACCCTTGTCTTCAGACACTGCGGGATTTTGGACGAGAGGATATTACGCAATTTCCCGAACGCTGCCCATCCGAGTTGGATTCTTCGGGCGACCTCTTTGTCGAAGTTGGACCTACCTAACTGAATAATCTGTCCAAGGTAGTAGTGGTCAACAAATTCGAGAGTATCGTTCCCAACAACAACCGGTACGGGTACATCATAGACATTGGAATGATCTTTGTCTTGTCCATATTCATTTTAAAACACACCTGTTGGGAAACGTTACTGAGGTCGCTAAGCATAGTATTAAGGTATTTCAGTCACTATGACTATAACATCAGCAAAGCGAAGGTGAGGGATGTATTTGCCATTAATGTTGATGCCGAATCCGTTCTAGTCCAAGAGCTTGAAAACGTCCCCCATTGCGGTCGTGAACAGTTTCGGAGAAATAACGTCTCCCTGTCTCACGCCTTTCTGCAATTGGATTGGTTTCGTGCTCTCGTCCTGCAACCGGATTGACATTGTGGCGTTTCTATACAAACACTTCAGCGCTTCGATATACCTATAGTAAATATGACATCGCTGGAGGGACTGCAACACCGCCCAGGTCTCGATTGAATCGAAGACATTTTCATGGTCCACAAACGCTAGACTTAACGGCCGATTATACTCTTCAGTCTTCTGTATAATCCGGCGAAGCGTGTGGATGTGGTATATAGTGCCAAAGCCTTTCCGGAAACCGGCTTGTTTGGGAGGCTGGAAGTCATCAAGCCTGCGTTCGAGACGGTTCGTAATGACACTCGAGAACAGCTTGTACAGATGGCTCAGAAGTGAGATGGGCCTGTAGTTCTTCAATAAGGTGTTATCTATTTTCTTGAAGAACAGCTCCACCACACTCTTGTGCCATGCTTCAGGTGTAGGTTAGGTACCTTCGTGAATGACGGAATTAAATAACTTCTGGAGGACTAAAGTATTGTTTTCCCACACGCTCTCAGTACTGTCGTTATTCTGACATCACCTGACACCTTGTTGTTCTTAAGCTGTCTGAGAGCCAACCTAATCTCGTAATGGCTGACGTCTGGGATGTCCTCAGTGTAGTGTCGGGTCAGTTTAGCTCTTGTGTCCCGAGCATTACTGACAATGAGGTTGCTGTGTTGAGGTGTACAACTGTCCATAAAAACTACCGAGCCTCTCGGAATCTATATAATCAGTGGTTATCTTTGCCATTCTTGGCACGGCAATGCAATATCTTTGGTTTTCTGATAGATAGTAGCAAACTCGAAAACTTACGGGAACCGTAAAACTTTCTGTCATAATTATTATTCTGTTTTCTGTTAATACTATTTGTATTGAACATTTGAGGCTCGCCATACATTCGCTTATTTTTACTCCATACAAAAAAAAAACAAGTATTGGAACGTTATCCAGTTTCCAGTCAAATCTTTGTCAAGTTTTGAACAAAGCACTGGGATTGTTCAAAGCCAGTGCTGAATAAACTCGACGACGACTTGACGACGATTTGACTAATTACGGAAACTGGATATGGCACTGTTGGTATTCCAGCATAGTCCTGAGGACATGGCAGTTTGCTAACCTGCAATTTGTGCCCAAAAAAGGTAGTTATGCCAACCACAGGCCTATCCAGGTCACGTCCACACTCTGCAAGATTATGGAACGTGTATAACCAGATTATGGAACGTGTATAACCTCCTCAGAGATTGGCAGTATGGGTTTCGCCAAAACCGGTCTACGGCTACCGGCTACTGGAGATCTTGTAGCGTATACTATTCACGGCCCGATAGGCAAACGAAGTCAACGAAGACCGCAAGAAAGATGGGCTGATGAGATTGCGAAAGTTGCCGGTCATAGGTGGCTGTTGCTTGCTAAGGAGAGAGATAAGTGGCTGGAAATGGAGGAGGCCTTTACCCAAAGAGGGGTCCTTAATGAAATATAAATTGTAAATAAATATAAATTTGTAAGATGTCCTATTTAATAAGGAATAAAAAGGCTTTTTTATTTTTATACTATTCACATCTGGAGTGAGGCCATCGAGAAACACGAGGAATCGAAAGGCTTTCGAGCAAGCTTTTAGCAAGCTCTCCTCATATGGCTTGTCCACTGGTTTCATTGCTTGGATTTCGTATTTCCTGATGGACCGATGGATTTAAGTGGTTGTTGATAGCCACTCGTCCGAACAAATGGCTTTCAACGCCAATTCTAATTATTATTATAATGCCGGTGTTCCTCAGGGGTCGTTGCTCTCTACGACTCTATTCCTGCTGCACGTTAACAATCTGCTAAAACACGGTAGGTACACTTGGGTACCGATGATATACCGGGATCCGATGCACTAACCAGTGGGCTAGAAATCCAGTGCGCTTGAATTTATCCCTTAAGGCAGTCTCGGATTGGGGCGATGCCAACCTGGTCAAGTTCGATGCAGCTAAGACCCAGGCGCCTGCCAAGCGTGGGGATTATGGCAACACCGGGGTATAAAGGGGGAGGCCTTCGTCCAGCAGTGGACGTTTTATGGCTGACGACGAAGACCCAGGCGTGTCTGTTCTCTGCCAAAAAGAGGCCATTTGATCTGGCTCCTACTTTCCGAAATGACTATCCGTGCTGATATCAGAGAGCTTTAACCACTGCACATTAATTGACTCCAACCCTCAACTTTGGATCCAATATTGAGTCAAAGGCTCAATTGGCTGCTAAAAAGCAAAAGGTCCAAAAAAAAGGTCCTCTCTAAGGTACGCCACACTTCACGCCAGAACAGTTGCTCAAATTATATCAAGCACAAGTTCGGTCGTACGAGGATTACTGCACACACGTCTGGGATGGACCGGCCAAGGCGACCAGCTCGAGGCGTTAGAGTCCATTGAAAACGCGCCAAGTAAATCATAGGTTCCTTCGTTCAGGTTAAGCTCCAAAGCCTTGAACATCGACGCAAAGTTGCTGTCTATCGGTTTATTATCGGATACATTTCGGAGAGTATGTTTTGGTGCTGCATTATCTGATCCCACCCTGTCCGTTCTACTATCGAACGCCCAGGAGCTCTAAAAAGCGGTCCGTTTCATGGTTAATATTCCGAAAACACGGAAAAAACAGTTCGATTCCACCCTTATTTTGCGAATTGCTAAACAGTAGAATGCGAGTCATTCTTAAAGTCTCGAGTGAATCGGTTTCTTCTATAGGCAAGCGTGCAAAACCGTAGACTGCATCTTCGCTTAACATCAGATGAGATAGCGGTCATTGCCATTGCAAGCCAATATTAAAATAAAGTTGTATATTACTCACCTAGGGAGAAAAAGTAAAGAATGTCTCACACCACAAACATGAGATCTGAGGCTTCTTTACTTCCTCCCGTGGTGTGTATACGATTTTACTTGCTCCTGCGGGGAGGAAGTGGTTCCTTTCGCTTCGCGTTATGGAGCTTAAGTAGCCACTTTAGCCCTGCAGGCACGTAAAAATACAAGACCTAAAATAAATGTTTTTTTTTTTAATTTAGGATTCATTTTCTGGAAGATAGATAAAATCACACAAAAATTGCCCCCCCCTCAACGAAATCCTGGATCCGCGCCTGCCCTTCAGTATTGTTGAACGTTTATGTTACACGTTGTATAAGTATGAGTCTGTATATTTTTTTTATGTTTTAAAAGACTCTGCCCTTTTAGACATTTCTGCAGACCTCCAAAGGCTTAGAAATAAGTTAAATATCCTTGAATATACGAGTAGAACTGTGATGGTTATAATTATTCATACCAAGGTAATATTGAATAAATATATAATATTAATATTGAATGTATTTGTGAATTCTTGTCTTAGTTATCGAAGTTGACATTCATTATTATTGTTTTTCAATTCAATTATTATGTGACTTTTAATCTATTATTATTATTATTTTTTGACATGAATTTTATTACTTTGTTTCTTTTCTATGTAATCGATTATTGTTATTGTATGTACTGCTGGTTTATCACACGCCTTGGCGTAGCTGTAAGTGTGACAAGCAATTAATAATTAATAAATAAATAAATATAACCATCACATCCTCTTTCTAATTGGAATATAATTTGTTAAGTAACTTAAGTAACATAACCTATTCTATTTTAACTCTTGAGTATTTTTTTGTACGTTCATGTGACTAGACGAGCAAGACGTTCGCCTGGTGGTAAGCGTCACGCCTGCCACTTACAGTAGTAGCAGTGCTAGAATTATGAACTTGCGAACACAATCCTGCGCCGCATTGCACTGCGCTCGTCACCCTGAGATATTAGATGTTAAATCTCTTCATACCTAGTAATTTCTTTGGTAACATTGTCCTTCAAACCGGAACACAGTAATGCTTGCACACTACTTCTTGGCGGTTGAATAACTGGCAAAGGTGTGGTACTTTCCCAGGCGGACTCTGCAGTAGAGTCCTACCACTACAGATTGTCGTAACTGAGGTGCTATGGCTTTATTTATGTTCCCAATGCGAGGTTTTATGACAGCTGTCGGAACGTAGACCTACAACCAAGGATAGATGGCGCTGACGAGACATGGTTGTCTTTTTTTTGCATTTGTTTAATGAAAAAGCAAACACACGACTAATTACTAATCTGCAAGGAAATATAATGGACAAGTACTTTTTTTTATGAAATTCGCTATTTTATTTATTGACCTTTTGACCTTGCTTCATTTCTTCATTATCTTCATAACCCACTAGTTAGTGATACTATTCAGAACAATGTCTTGTCAACGCCATCTAGCGGATTTTCATGTATTTTTTTTATTGCCTGGGGGATTGCACTGGTTGTAACTTTCGTCTAACACTACTTCTACGTCTCACCTTATATTCGGCACCCGAAACCATCCACATAATCTAAACCAACGAAAAACGGACTTTATTTAAGGGGCGACTAATGCCAAAAGTAAGTAAAAGGTGTATTTTTAAACACATAGTTTAATGATAAAGAACGTAAATATTCAGATTAAAAAAATACTACAGGTAGGGGAAAAACCTAAAGAAGCCGAATAACCGAATAGAATTTTGGAAAATAATCTGGATTATTTTAAAAAAATATACAAATTTCCAACAAAATAAAACTGTTTTAATTCAAATGCTCTAAATTATCAGCGACAACACCACATTATTTTTTACGAATTACGTAGCCAAACTAATGTTTTAGCACAGTAGCCGTTTTTTTTTTTATTTCATGCCTACATTTTGAATAATAAAATAAAATCCCACCTAAATTGCTCAAACCCATCATCATCATCAATTGTATCATGCGATTTTCGACTCTAAACTAATGCAAGACGCGCGGGTGAAATATGTAATTTTTCTGGCATTAGTCGCACTCTTAACAGAAAAAATATGAAGCTCACCTCAAATATTAGAACTGGGAAACGTTCAGTCGGAAATAAATTGTAGGAAAAGAGACTCTCCATTATATCCCTTAGGGAGCTGTGCGGACGAGCGACATTTTTAAGTCGCAACTTTTTGTTTCTATAATTTCAGTTATATGCAAGTGAGGACAGCACCCATCCAGCAGGACATTATTTAGAGACAAAATGAAGTCATCATAACATGCGTTATTGTGCCTGAAGAGATCCCGTATAGAAATGTAAGACATCAGCTTCCAACACGTCTACTGGGAATAGACCTACCTACGTATAGGGCGATTGAGCAGCTCCACAAGACTGGCTGATGTGAGGTTTGATGGATTTCAAAGTCTAAACCACTGGCTTTTCTGTGAAGGGAGACGTTTTACTAAGCCCTACTGATTTAAAATGGTGACAGTTATGAATTTTGTAAGCCGAAACATAATTATTCCAAGATCTAAGTAAGTTGGTTTTTATGGCCAACCGATTCTTAATGTGTCGGCCTAATGCATCTGATATGGCTTGAGGATTGACGTTATATAAATATAGAACAAAATAGCCCGGATAAATAAGTAATAGGTAAGTACCTATTTTTTTATCTATCAGAAATGTCATAAATATTATAATTGATTGGAATCGAAACGTTTTGTGCGTTCGTGGGGAAAGTCCACCATTTACGGATAGCGCTTTGGTCGCGTTTGTCTGCCCGTAAAATTGTAGAAAGAGGCAGGTGGAACCAAGTGGTTCTGTCAAATAACCAAAAATATCCCGTCTACATCAGTTCTTATTATCCGAGAAAATACCTACCTTTTGCTCAATAAACTGGCAGACCCTTAGTAAATAACGACATTCATATTTAATCAGATATTCTTGTATTAAGGATGAAAAGCGTAAAACATTGTGGGAATATTCGGGCACTGTCATTTTTGGGTCCCAGGGGCGGACTTCATTAAAGACTTTGATAAATTGAACGCTCACTTAAGACTCTAGAAGGTTATTGTCGTTTATTTATCATCATTAATTAATTTCTATGTATCTAAAGCGTATTTTCAATTAGAGGTAAAGTTTTTTAAAGGACAAAAACAGTAGGTACTTACAACTTGAATTCTCTTCTGGATTTCTTGGGCTATCGCAAATAGTATCTCAGATACAATTTCAGACAGATAACGTATATGTATGGAAACATAGAACCTAATGTAGGTAGGTACCTACCTAATCTAAATACAACCACATCCACAGAGACAACAGAACCGATTATTTAAAAAAATATCTTTCATTAACATAACTCAAATTATAATGAAAGTCTACGATGATGGTGCACGATTAATTAGATGGTACCTACGAGGGCTACACTAAAAGTATCGGGAATGGAATATTTCCACTGTTTCTGTCATATTAAAATCTTTTTAATTGAAAACTCCTTGGTTTTAAAAATTGAATACCATTTATTTATTTAAAAAAATATTCTCGGTCTTGTCACAAGGTTTTGTCAAACTTGTTTAGTCGTTGAGAAAATGGAATTGACTCGAGAAAATTCAAGAGCGATGATTTATTATGACTTTCGAAGTGGTTTAACACAAAAACAGTGTGTTGACCGGATGATTTCTGCATTTGGTAATAAAGCCCCATCCAAAACCACAATTTATCGCTGGTTTGCTGAATTTCAACGTGGACGTGTCAAGCTCAGTGATGATCCCCGTCAAGGTCGTCCAAAAACTGCAGTCACCCAAGAAAACGTTGATGCTGTGCGTAAGCTGATTGAGGAAGATCGACATGTGACATACCGCGAAATTCAGGCAACTTTAGACATTGGCATGAGTCAAATACAAATAATCTTGCATGAAAAATTAGGTGTAAAAAAGTTGTTTTCCCGATGGATACCGCATTCGCTCTGTGAAGAGCAAAAAGCGGCTCGCGTTACTTGGTGCGTCAGAACTCTCGAAAGATTCCACGCAGGATCCTCAAATGCTGTATACAACATCGTATCAGGTGACGAATCCTGGATATACGCGTACGAACCCGAAACAAAAAACCAGTCACGAGTTTGGGTGTTCGAAAATGAGTTAAGCCAACAAAAATTGTTCGTTCACAAAGTGTTGCAAAAAAAATGGTGGCCACGTTTGTCTCCAAAACCGGCCATGTTACGACTATTCCTCTTGAGGGACAAAGAACGGTTAATGCAGAATGGTATGCTAGCATTTGTTTGCCACAGGTCGTTTCTGAACTCCGTAAAGAGAACTGCAACCGCCGCATCATCCTCCATCACGACAATGCGAGTTCTCACACCGCGCACAGAACAAAAGAGTTTTTAGAGCAAGAAAACATAGAATTATTGGACCATCCGCCGTACAGCCCCGACCTAAGCCCTAATGATTTCTATACTTTCCCTAAAATAAAGAATAAATTGCGTGGACAGAGATTTTCATCACCTGAAGAAGCTGTGGACGCCTACAAAACGGCCATTTTGGAGACCCCAACTTCCGAATGGAATGGTTGCTTCAATGATTGGTTCCATCGTATGGAAAAATGTGTCAAATTTCGCGGAGAATACTTCGAAAAGCAATAAATATATTTTTAAATAGTAATGTTGTGTCACTTCCTTGATTCCCGAAATTTTCAGTGCCGCCTCGTATTTACTCTAGATTTGGGGATATCCATATTGTACGTTACGGTGAATACACCTTTCAGCAGAGTTCCACAACCACAACCTCGCTGTACGAATCAAAAATGTGGAATAGAAATGCTTGGCATTCCCCACGTAAGTACAAACTTTCTACTAGATTTTGTATTCTATGCCCAAGTTTGAAACAGATTCAACCCTGTGCCCTCTCGCACCGTTGACGGCCGATGATAGATGTTTGTTCCCAACGTTCTATTGGATTGGATCGGTGCCAGCCATAAATCCGTGTTTATCTGATTCACAACTCCAGGACGTGGCAATGCGATGTTTTCCTAAATCTGCTGTTTTTATTTACATAAGCGGAATAGCCGAGATTATGGATTCAGGGTATTGTTTGTTCTGACAGTCCCGAGTACGTTTATTGTATAGGAGGATGAAAAGATTCTGTAATTGTTTATGTGAATTATTAAAATAAGTGAAATAAGTGAAGTGGTGATAAGTAATAATAGACAGAGCTTTGTCTTTCTTCAATGAAAAGGCGATTGTATACCTACGTAAGAAATCTCAGATTTGACTGATTATTTGATTGACCTGGTCATCTCTGTTTCGTCTTATAACTGCAGTAAATTGACCGGAGAAAGCCGGGGCCAGAGAAACGAATGGGGTGTTTAAAGAAGCCCACAAAACATTGAGTACCTGGTACTTCCGCGGTCCCTAGAATTTTAACATTTGCACGTCTGCTTGCAGACTGAGCAGAGAATAATTAACACAATAAGAGTACAGATACCTTTACAGGAACAACTTGCTGAATACATTTCATATGACCAACTTGCATTAAGTTTAAAGGAGTGAAAGCTTTAACACGTTTTCTTAAGCTATTGTAAGTTCACCAATTGTGGCAAACAATGTTACCGTTAGGCATTATTATACTTACGTCTTAATACGTGTGTACCCTCATCCTTCTGTACTTCAATTGCCCGTAGGTACCTCTGGGGTTTCAATCGGGTTAAGCCATGCTTTAATTATGTCCCATCCCTTCAAAGATTCAATTATAATTGTGAAACCTTAGGGTTTACTGTCAAAATTATAATTTTACGTTGTTTTGTGCTGTTTGAACCATTTGAACCAACCATTATTTTTTTAGGAGTCACTATACAGGATTCGTCACTTTCCTATAATGGACTCATGATTTTTCTTAGGACGTTAGGATACTTTAAAAAAAACATATTAATCTAACTACCGATTTATAGTATTATTGTTGACGTGGCGCAGGACGCAATGAGTTTCGATGGAGTGACGATATATTTATACGTAAGGCAGTGGCGGAAAACGCATTGACGAAGATTAGGGTGAGTGGAGTACCTTAAGAGATGAAGAGACTAATTCAATTGAAACCCCAAAGCTTATTTATCAATCTAATATCCAGAAATAACGCAAAACAATCGATTCCCTTCCGGGAAGGCTTAAGGAAATGTGCCACCGCCAATAACTTGGTTTCCGTTGACGCATAATTCATCTGCGAACTAGCGCCCCTTTTTTGATTTATAGATGTCGATGGAGCACGACGGGAACGTAGAGTCAGGCTTACTCTAGATGAGGCGAGATAAAACTAACCAGAAATAATTACGAGTATATTGTGAATACTGGAGCTCTATAGTAAGAAGTGATCATTTCAAGAAATTGAATTATTTGTGCTCCTAAACCGCCGAAACGGTTATAACGATTAGGTACAGTTGCTAAGACGTCACAAAGAATACAATCCTATTACTCTACGTCAATGGAATGACGAGACGAGCGTAACTTTTGCGTGTTGGTAAGCATCACGTTCACGCCTGCCATTAAGGATGCACCGCCCGACGGCTCGAACTCATCGGTGGGCGTGGCTAAAAAGCATGCTCTTTTCATCAAACAAAATGTGGGAAAGGGAGAAAGAAAGAGCAATGAGCGCGCAAAATTTTTCATGTCGACCTTTGGCTGCAGGATTGTGATGAATATTATAAACTACTGAACTAATTTATTCCAACTAAAGTTATTTTAAATTTTGATGGACTTAACTGTGTCACTTGATACATTATTTTACAGTTTTCGTACTCCTTATGTTATTTATTTACGTCCAAATTTAAAATACAAGATGTTTCCTGGCTCATAGCTTTTATGTTTATTAACTTTTTACTTTCTTATTAAATTACAATCCTAGATAATGAAGAGTGAAATCGATATAAGTAATACTTATTTATTTATTTATTTATTTATTAAGAACACCAACATGATGTACGTCATTTCCCACATCTGATACATATCATCTTAGTATTAGACCTACAGTATTATATAGTGGAGTAATATTACTTCGCCGTTCCTATGGAGAAGTGACCGGCTTGTTTACTCTTAACAGTATAGCAGTGCCAGAGTTGTGAACTTGCGATGTGAATACAATCCTGCGCCGCACTGCACTGCGCTCGTCACCCTGAGATATAGAATGTCAAATCTCTTCATGCCCAGTAATTTTTCTGGTAACATTTCCCTTCCAACCGAAACATAGTACTGCTTGCACACTACTGCTCGCCAGTTGAATAACTGGCAAAGATTCGGTACTTATAAGGGCGGACTCTGCAATAGAGTCCTATAAAAAATAGTTTAGTTTACTAAAATGATTAATATAGCAGCCACCAACGCTTTTGTTGGTAGTTTATAACAGGTTGAGAAATTTGGCATCTAAGGCAGAGACTTTTGTAGCTTAATTGGCAAAGCAGTTGGGACGGAAACCCATAGAGTCTGCTCGTATGCAGCTTCGAGTCCTGCCGAAGGTCATAATATTTTTCATCCTGTTTAAGCTTTAAAAATATAGCAGTTATAGTTTAATACTACTACGGCTTATCCAGTTTCGCCACTACCGCGTCGCCGCCATTCTGTTCAGCCGTGGGCGGGGCTCGTATCAGCATCCTACGCCACAAATGGACGAGTTAATTTCGTAATGACGGCACTACTCGCTACTTGTGTATTACGTATGGAGCTGAAAAGCGGAATTGATAATTTGAGAGGAGTAGATAGACTGTTGCAAGCACTGTTTGGTTCAAATATATTTTAGGTTAAATGAATAAATATTCGCAACGGCTGCGGCCGCACGCGGCTGCGATCGGCCGTCAGTGACATTCTAGACAAGGGTGATCCCAAGTTAGAGCGAGAACTCACTGCTCCCTCTTATCGCTTACTTACTTACTTACTTAGGTATGCGCGGTGACAATAGCAAAAAGATGCCAATAATCTCGCAGATCCTTCTTCACGATGTCAGACCAGTGGTAATTGAGACACCCTACTGAGCACAAACACTTACTGCGGAAAATTCTTTTTATTTAAGTATTTAATAATCAAAAATCCAAAATCACAGATTGGGTTCCTAAACCCAAACGACCTCAGGGTCGACCCAGACGATGGTGGCGTGACGAGTTGAATTCGCACGACAAGCACTGGACCACCAAAGCCGAAGACCGAGCAGTCTGGAAGGAGGGAAGGGAGGCCTTTGCCCAGCAGTGGGACAATACAGGCTGAAAATAATAATAATAATATTTTATAATCAGCCTTGTATCGGCACACTACAGGAAACCTAAGTACTTACAAAAACAGAAGATAGACATAAAGAAACAGAAAATTATTTTCCATAGATATACAGAAACAGAAGATTCACTCCCATAGACATACAGAAACATAAGGTTCACTCCCATATACATACAGAAACAGAAGGTTCACTCCCATAGACATTCAGAAACAGATGATTCACTTCCTTCGACATACAGAAACCGAAGATACACTCCCATATACATACAGAAACAGAATATTCACATATATAGACATACAGAAACAGAAGATTCACTTCCAAAGAAATCGCGTCAAAAAATTATTTTATAATTTGTTTGATAGAATAAAATGGAAATCAACAAAAAATTTGAAACTTGAGAATGGACTTCCGCAAAGTAACGCCTGAATTAATAACACTATAGAGTATGGGAAGTCGGTATCTATTTAGGATATTTTTTCGCGTGGAAGAAAGCTTTCCTTTAATTTTCTATTGATAGAGCATAAAAATGCAATGCCTAAATGTTCTAGCAGTAAACCTGTAACCGTTTCAGTTTTTGTGATATTGGCGAATGAATATGCACATTTTGTTCGAAACCTGCTCTGAGTGAATCTGATCTGATCATACGCTTTAGGATAGTAAGGCGAGACTATTCCGATCCAGTTCCGAGTTGATGTGTGCTCTTTGATCTTTTACTGTGCATTCCTAAGGCGCATTTTACAATTCAGGCAGAGTCCATATTGTCCATCCTCCATAAATCTACCAGGATCGCTGTCAGCCTGAATCGCATCACGAAGGGTCACATCGTCAGTCCTTCATGGGGTCTATTCATTCGAGTCGACATCAAACGGCCTACTACTGACTCGGCGAAATGAAATATAAATTTTCTAACTGTCGCAATTTTACTGGAACTATTTCCACTCATATTTTTGCAATAAATTATTATGTTTATTGACAAACATAGATGTTTGTTTTGTGTGTGGGTGTACTAAGTATTAATAGTATAAAATTTACAAAAAATTATGTATAAAAGTATTCTATCAGCTACCTGGTTTCCATTGTACAAGCTCTGCTTAATTTGGGTCTAGATGGCGCTGTATGAAAAATGCCCACCGATATTCAATTTATTTTTTACTTAGAGGTCGCCCGCAATTTCTTCCGCGTACGGAAGAAATTCGGCCTGCTCCCAAAATTCACCACGTTTTTACCCCCTCGTTGCATGAAATATCCAAATATAAATTTTCATCAATATAACTTCAAAAACAAAGAATTTTCCATACAACATTCCCCCCCCCCCTTTCCCCCTTAAATCTATATTTTTAAATTACTGTCCAAATTTGTATGAAAGTCCTTTGTTTTTGTACTTTTAGTCACGAAAATTTGGATTTGGATAGTTCATTTAAAATAAAAATGCAATTGTAAAAAAAAAACAGGTACGATTTAAGGGGGGGAAACGGGGTGGAATGTTGTATGGAAAGTTCTTTGTTGCTGAAGTTATAGTGATGAAAATTGATATTTGGTTAGTTAATTCAAGGGGGGGGGGGGGGTTAGAGTTGGTAGAGTTGGTAGAGTCGGGAGAGTTGGGGGGGGGGCGTAAAAAATTGCTCGGGATGATTTAAAGTGGTGAATTTTGTGAGTAGGCCGAATTTCTTCCGTACGCGGTTGAAGTCGCGGACGACCTCTAGATAAAAATATTTATCTAAATTAATATACTTAGGTAAAACTTGAAACACTTATCGTGAATATTCCACACATATATTTTTATATATGTATTGTTTGTGTGTACACATACAAACAATCAATATTTAAAAAAAGTTTGCGGTAATAAATCTTTGATTCCCATTCAATATCACACACGCAAAAAAAAGTTCGTATAAGCTGAGTGGTCATCCGACCCATGGTAGCGCTCAGTTACAAATGCCACTCACGGTCATCCGTCAAAGTTGGTGGTCTTTTGGGAATATCGCGCTAAAGACTAAGACACGACGAAAAATAAGAGGCATAAGGTAGCACCCCTGATCTATATGTACAGCCCGTTCGCTTCCAGCCAATCATGTTTCACAATATAGCGGGAAATTCGAGGAATATCAATACGGTACATGGCTTTCGTGTAATACAACACTATATGATGCAGCATACCTCCGTAACAAATATAGAGCATGGGTACAAATACCAATATTAGCATGGACGTAATGTTGCACAGAGATGCCCCGAGACTGAACCGATTCACTTCTTGACTTTAGAGAAGTCATTGCATGTACAAAATAAATTTTACTTTACATGAATGTAATTTGACCAGTGTGTGTTGCCAGTGATGACATATGGAACTGAAACGTGGTCTTTAACTGCTGGCCTTTTGGAGAAACTCAGATGCACGCAACGGGCAATGGAGAGAGCTATGCTCGGAGTTACTTTGCGTGATAAAATCTGGAACGATGATATTCGCCAAAGAACCAAAGTTACCGACATAGCTCGCAAGGTTTGCAAGTTGAAGTGGCAATGGATAGGCCACATCGCTCGAAGAACTGACAACCGATGGGGAAGAAAGGTTCTTGAGTGGCGACCGCGAACCGGAAGACGAAGCGTAGGATGGCCTCCCACTAGGTGGACCGACGACATTGTAATAGTCGTGGGCAACCGGTGGATGCACATGGCAGGTTGTCGTACCACACTGTACGACAACCTGCCTTTTGCATCCACCAGTCTAAGGTCTAAGGGGGAGGCCTTCGTTCAGCAGTGGACGTCTCCGGGCTGATGATGAATGTAATTTGTTGCTGTCTATTGAGAGAAGTCCTCCACCTAGACTTGGGGTATGTATCCAGAACCACCGGAGGATGGGCAGCAGCGTTCTCACAGTTAATGATGGCGAGATTTCTGCGATGCTCAAGCAGCCTGTCAAGCGTGGCGATTATGACATCTTCTCCCTATTAAGGGAGAGACCTTCATCTAGCAGTGGACGTGCTCGGCTGGTGATGATAATTGTAGGCGTTTATCCTACTCCTTCCTTTACTTAATACAATTTACATGTTTATAAATTATGTACACAATATATTTATTTACATAAATTACCTACATAATATTTATATATAATAAAATAACATAATAACACACACCTACATTAATTTCATACATTACAATATTTACACACAACATTCCACATACTGGAATCGCTAAACGCTCGCGCCTATGGCCTAACGCCTTGCACCGCGAAACCGGTTCGTAGCATCGCCGCGGCTGTCGGCCGCGCCGACCCGCGCGCGCTCCGCTGCGGTCTCCAGTCGCTTACCTACTATCGCTACGTAATTGTGTCGCTCCGCGCCGCCATCGTACGATCGCTTTTGTAGCTTGTTGTGTCGTTTAAATATTGCACGTAGCAACCTACGAATGTTGCGATATATGTATGCTGACAAATTAAAACCAATCTCTCAACTATTGAAGTGTTTTACCTCATCCCACTGGACCTGGACTAGTCTACCTTTACTGGTGACCCCCGCTCAAGAACAAATAGAAAGTGAGTCAAAAGAACAATATATCTATAAACCGTTCTCATTTGCTAGTAATCATTGTCCAAGACGATAATTATTGTAGACAAGTAATAGACGTACGACATTTTAAAAAGGTTGGGTCCAAAGTCCACTGACGGACGTGTGGTCCAAGTAACAAGTTGAGATCGAATTAATTCCACCGGCGGTAACTAGCAACTACCATGTCGACTAGTAAGGAGGCTAATAAGGAGGGGCGTGTCCCCGCGGAACTTTTCCGAGTTGGAATACGAGTCCCACCATTTTGGCCCGAAGAGCCGGAGATATGGTTTGCGCAGGTAGAAGGTCAGTTTATGGTGTCGAATATAACCTTGGACTCCACAAAGTTCAATTACGTGACCGGCCAGCTGGATCATCAGTTCTCTAAGGAGGTAAAGGATATTATCGTATCACCTCCCCTGACAGACAAATATGAGAAGCTGAAGACTGAGCTCATCAAGCGGCTGACTGCATCAAAAGAAAAGAAAGTGCAGCAGCTATTGATGCACGAAGAGCTCGGAGATCGCAAGCCCTCACAATTCTTGAGGCACCTTCAGGGTCTCGCTGGATCTGGCGTACCTGAAGATTTTGTCCGTACCATTTGGAGCAGCCGTCTTCCCAGCAATGTGCAAGCCCTACTAGCATCACAGCCTCATAGCTCATTGGAGGTATTATCTGATTTAGCCGATCGCGTCCAGGATATCGTCACACCAGCACGCCAGGTAGCAGCTACATCTCAATCAGTACCCGGATCTTCGATGGAATCAATGTCGAACGAAATCGCAGAGCTGAAACGTGCCGTGAAAAATCTGACAGTACAGTTGGACAGGCAGAATAGACAGCCAAGATCCTCGCAGCGCTCTAGTTCTAAGGAGGGAAGAAACCGATCTGCTACGCGCTCGAACTCAAATTATCGCAAGTTTCCATTTTGCTGGTACCATTCCAAGTTCGGCAGAAAGGCGAACTCGTGTCAGACTCCATGCGACTTTGGGAAGTCGGAAAACTCCAGAGGCGATCTATAATGGCGACAGCAGATTGCTTACACTCGTCTGGTCGCCTATTTGTCACCGACCGCAGTTCGAAGGTCCAATTTCTTGTGGACACTGGAAGCGATCTCTGCGTTTTCCCTCGGGCTGCGCTTCGTGAACGTCGGGAGAAGACGAACTACCAGTTGTCAGCGGCTAACGGAAGCGTCATTAACACCTATGGTTACGTCCAACTCAACCTAAACATTGGCTTGAGGCGTAATTTTCCTTGGAAGTTTGTGGTTGCAGACGTAACCAAAGCTATTATTGGCGTCGATTTTTTAAATTACTATCATTTAGTAGTAGATATTCGTGGCCGCCGCTTGATAGATAGTGCTACTTCTATGTCTACGTTAGCAACAGTCGATAAATCTGTTTATAACGTGCTTTCTGTTAAGGTATCAACTGGAGACACGCGATATCACGCGATTTTGAATAAGTTCCCCGAAATAACTCGACCAGCTGGCACAACACCGACCACTTCACACAGCACCAAACACCACATCCGCACTATCCCCGGCCCCCCAGTATCGTGTTCCCCTCGCAGGTTAGCTCCTGATAAGCTGAAGATCGCTCGAGAGGAATTTCAGCAGATGCTGAATTGCGGTACTGCGCGTCCTTCGGAGAGCCCGTGGTCTTCTGCTCTTCACCTAGCTCCCAAGAAGGACAACGGCTGGCGTCCTTGCGGGGATTTTCGTTTGCTGAATGCTAGGACCATACCTGACAGGTACCCTATTAGGCATATCCACGACTTTTCCCATAGTATTGCGGGCTGCGAGGTGTTTTCGACTATAGATTTGGTGAAAGCATATAACCAGATCCCAGTCCACGAGGAAGACATCCAGAAGACTGCCATCACCACACCTTTTGGTTTATTTGAGTTCCCCTATATGACGTTCGGTCTAAGGAATGCGGGACAAACGTTCCAAAGGTTTGTAGATGAGCTGACTCGTGGATTGGACTTCTGTTACGCTTATCTAGATGACTTTCTCATCTTCTCTCGCACAGCTGCTGAGCATGAGAGCCATCTACACCAGCTCTTCGAGAGGATGAAGCAGTATGGCGTTCTTGTGAATACCTCAAAATGCGTTTTTGGAGCATCTGAGGTAATTTTCCTAGGATACCATATCTCAGCAGCCGGCACTAAGCCAACAGAAGCCAAGGTCCAGGCTATTGGAGACTACCCGGCACCAAAAACTGTCAGACAGCTCAGGAGATTCTTGGGTATGTTAAATTTTTATCGGCGATTTTTACCCAATGCCGCACAAACCCAGGCCCCTCTTAACGCTCTTCTGACAGGTTCAGTCAAGGCCTCACATCCTGTTGACCTCACTGGAGAAGCACTTACAGCTTTTGAGCAGTCCAAAGCGAGCCTCAGTAACGCTGCACTACTGGCACACCCAGACTGTGAATCAAAGCTAGCTCTTGTCACAGATGCGTCTGATTTAGCTTTGGGTGCTGTCTTACAGCAATATAAAAACAAATTATGGCAACCTCTGGCATTTTTCTCGAGGAAACTCAGTCCTTCGCAGCAGAAGTACTCACCCTATGACCGTGAGCTGCTGGCCATTTATGAAGGCATTAAGTACTTCCGACACATGCTCGAAGCCAGGCACTTTACTATCTATACCGACCATAAGCCGCTGTGCTTTGCGTTCCACGAGCGTAAAAACAGCTGCTCTCCACGTCAGTATAGGCACCTCGACCTCATCTCTCAATTTACGACTGACATCCGACATATATCTGGCAAAGATAACGTCGTTGCCGATACTTTAAGTCGTATCGAAGAGCTTCAGAAACCGGTTGAGCATGAAGTGCTGGCAAAAGCTCAAGCTTCTGACCCTGAGCTGACTCGACTTCTCACTGAAGAATCGTCCCTGCGGTTTAAAAAGATGACCCTGGACAGTAGCCGAACTCCATTGTATTGCGATGTAAGTATGTCCATACCTAGACCATTCGTGAGCAAATCGCTTAGAAAGCAAATCTTTGACACCTTGCATTCTTTGAGCCACCCTGGTGCAAATGCGACAGCTAAGCTTGTAGCACAAAGATATGTCTGGCCAGGTGTACGCAAAGATTGCCGCGAATGGACACGATCGTGTTTAGCATGTCAACGAGCGAAGGTAAATCGTCACGTGTCAGCTCCTGTGGGCACGTTCAATTTACCTCGCGCCAGGTTTACACAGGTCCATATTGACCTTATAGGTCCCCTACCACCGTCCCACGGTTACCGTTACTGCTTGACAGCCGTTGACCGTTTCACACGGTGGCCAGAAGTTGTGCCAATCGCGGATATAACGGCAGAAACCGTTGGTCAGGCACTAATATCCGGTTGGATCGCAAGGTTCGGATCACCGATCGACATTATCACGGACCGTGGAAGCCAGTTTGAATCCTATCTATTTCAATATTTGTCCAAAATAATAGGATTCAAACACCGCCGTACCACGGCTTATCATCCGGCTTGTAATGGCCTCGTCGAACGGTTTCACCGCCAATTGAAGGCCGCTATAATGTGTCACGCGGATTCTAATTGGACGGAAGCGTTACCCTTAGTCTTACTCGGCATCCGTTCGGCATTTAAGGAGGATATGAACGCCTCCTCTGCCGAACTTCTTTATGGCGAGCCTTTGAGACTACCGGGTGAGTTCTTCGAAACCCTCGACAGCGGTACCACTGACGTAACTGATTTCACCGCTCGTTTACGTACGTTTGCTGAGAAGTTGCAACCAACTCCAGCGTCACGTCACAACAAAAGCAAAATCTTTGTTTATAAGGACCTTGCTTCTTCTAGCCATGTCTTTCTTAGAGAAGACGCGGTTAGAGGGGCACTTCGTCCCGTATACTCAGGCCCGTACCAAGTCATGGAACGGGGTGACAAGGTTTTTAAATTACTGGTCAAGGGAAAACCAGTCACGGTATCAATAGACCGCCTTAAACCGGCCTACATGCTCGTTGACTCCCCTTCGCCCGACCAAATAGTACCATTACCGGAGAAACTAACTCCGCCAAACTCACCGGTCAATATATTACCGGAAATACCAACTTCAGCAACCCCCACCAGTTAGAACCACTCGTTCTGGTAGGCAGGTGCGTTTTCCAAATTTTTATCGTCCGTAGTGACGGCCTCTGGAGGGGAGTGATGTAGGCGTTTATCCTACTCCTTCCTTTACTTAATACAATTTACATGTTTATAAATTATGTACACAATATATTTATTTACATAAATTACCTACATAATATTTATATATAATAAAATAACATAATAACACACACCTACATTAATTTCATACATTACAATATTTACACACAACATTCCACATACTGGAATCGCTAAACGCTCGCGCCTATGGCCTAACGCCTTGCACCGCGAAACCGGTTCGTAGCATCGCCGCGGCTGTCGGCCGCGCCGACCCGCGCGCGCTCCGCTGCGGTCTCCAGTCGCTTACCTACTATCGCTACGTAATTGTGTCGCTCCGCGCCGCCATCGTACGATCGCTTTTGTAGCTTGTTGTGTCGTTTAAATATTGCACGTAGCAACCTACGAATGTTGCGATATATGTATGCTGACAAATTAAAACCAATCTCTCAACTATTGAAGTGTTTTACCTCATCCCACTGGACCTGGACTAGTCCACCTTTATAATGATTGAGAGAAGTGAAAAGATACGCCGCGAAATCTGAAATAGTGAAGATGTTGATCATGGGTCCGTAGTAATGAGGTCTTTGGAATTTATGTACGGATTTTGAAAACTCATACCAAAGGAAGAAGGAATTCTGCAAGAGTCCAAAAAAAACGACTGTAAAGAGCTAATGAATTGTATTGCGAGTGAAATTTGTTGCAACGAGATACTCCTCAGACCGCGGGTCGCACCCTATCACGCAACACCGTCCTAGGTCCGCCACAAACTTCTTAGCTTCTGAACACCACGACCCCGCCACCTCCACAGCAATCGGCACGAACTCGATGGTGTACATACTAAATATACTGTACACAGTACAAAGAGTTGACTCATGCGTCGATTGTTTGGGCATCTCTATCGAATATCATCTATATGAATAATGGCTTGGCGATGCTCCTCACGTTCATATCACAACTTCTCATGTCTGTCTACGTCGTCGTCGCGTGTAAATCCCGAGACAGTACACTTGAAACATAATGATGCTCGCACCACCTGTTTCTAAATAAACTGTTTCAAAACGTAGTACTAGTTGTAATGCTGTGCTTGAATCTTTTCTGAATCAATTTTATTGTGTATTTTATTACTATCTTAGGCTATTTTAACATGGCGTTTTTTCGCTGATCCCAGTTATTTTCCAAATCGGACAGACGGGCAAAAATACACACTTTTTGGGTATGGAACTCTACAACGGAATTTCCAAGTTATTAATAAGTAAATAAAGTTTTCACATAATTTTCTATAAAAATGGGGAAGACGAAGATTTTTCTGATTGCGTCTCTGTGGTAGAGACTTTGGCCTAGCAGTAGATTAGATTGGATAGGTCAGTTATGAGGATAGGGTAAACGGAATCAGATTCGATTGGTTATTTAAAAAAAACACTACTGCTACTGCTATACGTTTCTGAGGCCAAAACTTCGTTCTTAGTTTCTGTAATAGAGTTTTCTAAACCAAATTTGGCCTAGCAAGTCACCATTAGGGCACATACTAGTTAACTAAGGGTCACCGTCTTCGATATATATATACTTAGGTATATAAAAACTCTACTGGGTAAAACTCTCTCCCGTCCACTTTGAAACAGCGCGATCTTATGTCAAATTAGTGACTTAACGCTTCGAAGCTGCTTCAAGGTCATCTCGCCAACATTTCTTTCACCTGCCTAGGATTCATTGTAAGGCGCCGACAGCGTTATCCCTAGGGCTTAGGCCCATCTAGCAGATAACTGTTTTCTTACAAAGAGCTATCGCGAAATACCTTTTTTCTTGAAAAAGGAAACAATAATTCACGCTATTCAGGCTTCAAACACTTGGCAACAACAGTGCCACTAGTTTAAATAATAATCAGAATTGTTACACTAGTTAATTTTTTGGTGTGATTATTATGACTGTCATCATTTCTTGGTGTGTACAATATAGAGTGTTATAGAGTGTTAATCTATATATCTGTCTATCACTAGTATATCCAGCAACTACTACAGACTCACGTAATCTATAGTATAGCAAGCTTTCGGGCAGGAATAGAACGTTAGAAGAGAGTTTTTTTTTTGTTTGCCACAAAGTGGACTAGGAAAGAAGTAGTGAGTAGTAGTGACATTTTTCAACACAATTATTATTATTAATTATTATTAATTTGCAGGGATTAGTGCTCATCTTTGTAAAACCCCGATTATTAGTCCGTTAGAGCAAGAAGAAAAAAAACCCATGGGGAAAAAAGGAAAAGAAAAGGGGAAAAAGGTAAAGGTAAAGAAGATAAAGTTTAGGAAACCTATTTTGTCTGATAGGAAACATTTCCTGTCAGCGTGTATTATAACAATGTTATCAGATATTCTGCTAATCCAACGTCAAAAGCCACAAAGAGGAACACAGAAACTCTCTGAAATAATCGCATCTATTACTTTCATACAATTTTTCAATTATCTCTTACAAAAAGGAACGATAAGTTTATTCATAGTTCCTTAGTTTATTTTAATACTTAGTTTAAAGTTTTTATAAATCAAACTATTAGGTAAATAAATTGATAGTCTGGTTATTTAAATTCTATTAAAAAAATACTATGAAAGTCGTTTTACTCATCGTCTCATTTGTAAACCTGGTCTGAAACCCTTTGCATTCAAAAAATATTTTTAAGTTCTCATAATATTTGCTTTTAAGCCGCAGATAAAAGTGCTATAAGCTCCGCTTTAACACAATATTTAAAGCTTATTTGACACACAACACACACACACGTTTATTTGACGTACAATTTATGATTGAAAATGTATTAAAATGTATTTTTAACGGTTAAATTTCCCAACCAGTGTATGTTTAACACTTCTAATTTACGTCTGTATTTTTTATCAACGAATAGGTAATTTTATCTACTATTATTTTATTAGGTACAACGAACGTAGATAGGCATGATGATTATAGTAACTTATTATTAAATACAATGTAATGAAAAGCCAATAACAAATACCCTATAACAGGTTTTTCTTTTTTAATAAAAATATTTAGTAACATAGAGTATACTGGCTTCTAATTATCAAGTCTAATAAGGCAATGTTAAGAGTTTAATGTATTAACCAATTTTAGCGCGTCGTTTTTATATGGTAGCACTGGGTATAATACATTATAAGGTCGTAATGTATTATAACCCAGTACCCAGTGTTACCCTATAAAAACGACGTGCTAAAATTGGCTAATACATTGAACTCTTAACATTGCCATAATAGACTTGATAATAAGTAGCCAGTACCTACACTGTTACTAAATAAATATTTATTTGAAAAGAAAAGCCTATTATAAGGTCAAGTTCAGCCACTTCACAAATTAGCAATTTTCGAGCGCAACTTAATAGATAAATTGCCAATAAAAACACTTACAACTTTGTGTCTCGCTATGAAGCCAAAGGTTCGCAGTTTTAGTTCGTTAAGTACCATTTAGCTAGAAGATTCTGTATTTATTCGCTTTATTTTCGGAATAGCTAAAGCTACTAAGTTAAGTCGTTGTTTCTTTAATAGTTTTTCAGTGAAGATGCATAGCCTTTTATGTTCAAAAAACGCATTAATCATTTGAATTTGACGTTTTATTAACATTATGAGCACAATACACGAAGCTCATAACTTAGATCATTCTTCACTGTAGCAATAAATTATTTCTGGAAAATAATAAAATTATAGCTAAAAAGTTGTATTTCATAGGAGCGCTCACTAGTAGCGCAAATAGTGCTAAATACTAGTAACTCTGTTGTCTGCGGAAGATGATTAGATGAATTCACCCACTAACACGATTAAACAAAGCAAGAAGATAAAACAGTTTCCTTCACTCGCCATTTTTAAGGAGCAAATTAAGCAATTATATTTATTGCAAGTGCCTCCTCGTTGATGCTAGAAATTTCTCATAATTATATCTCTAATGTGTTGTCATACATATACTTTGATTATATAGACAGGTATAATTATCATTGTACATATAAATATTTATGTTATATATATTAGTTTATTATAAATATTGTAGGTATTTTAAGTATTAGTATGTATTTTTATTAGTATGTATTTTTACTATTACATATATACATATATATATATATATATTATGTTAGAATAATATTATGGTACATGTTTATGATTTCACACACTTTTCTTTTCTTGCACACCACGTCTTCTATGCATTCTAGAAATCCTCTCCATCCAAAGGTTGCCTGGAAGAAATTGCTTTTAGCAATAAGGCCGCCACTTGTTCCAATATTTAAGTTTATTAAATTATTTCGGTGTAATTCTTGGTGTGAACAATAAAGAGTTAATCAATCAATCAATCAATCAGTTTATGTTTCAAGACGTTTTTGTCATGCTATAAAAAACCACTGAGTCGACGGTTTCTGATGGATCTTTGGTGTTTGTCTTCTACAGAGTTTAGAAATATAGGTTCAAATGAATACACGTCTTTGTTGTTTGGTGTAAATCGATAATTCTAATGATTGTTAACTAAACGCAACAATGATAATTAACATTAAAAAACTTTGAAGAATTAATAGGTGTTATTTTATCGAACTAAAATAGTTTTATGTAGCATGCATGGCATTATTAGCCCGGCGTGAGCTAGGTCGGGTATGTCACAGCCGTGAAGTTTTTAAACGGAGATAATTTAATGTTATTGGTTCCATAAGAAACCCTTTGGCTGTCCCGTGGAGGGAAGGGTGAGGGATGCAAGGTGCAATGTTAACTTTGCACTTTGCTTTTAACCGGCTGCGCCGGCGTCGGCTTGAGATACATTTGCTCAAAGGTGGCTGGGGTACGTCATATCTGACCTCGCAGTCAGTGTCACATTTTTGAGTCTATTCTTAGAAGACATTTTGATTATTTTCTTCTATTGTTATAATCAGAAGGTATAAAACCAGAGTGTGAGTGAGTGTGAGTCAGTTTACCAAATTGGAATTTTGTTTATATTTTATTCGACAAAAAGTTACAGAACCGAAACTTGTACTTATCGGAATAAAGATAATACCTACTTTTGTTACCTATGTATAAATATATGATTTCAATTTTATTATATAGTAAGTACCTTGTCGAAAGTATACTATGACTATAATCCCAAGTAAAAAATAAATAATACACAATCATATAATAAAAAGATCGGCATTTATGTTTCGGGTATCTCACACCCGCCTAGCAGCTGGTGTAACTTTTCTCACCTCACTCACACCGGGTTAAGTGAAGAGTTTTTTAGAATTAAATGCCCAAAGTGTGTTATTTTTATTGAGAAAAAGAAGTACTTGGCTACCTGATTCCAATCAGAACGAGAAATTGTGAAAGCCACAATTCATTTCCACTGGATAGCAATCAAATTTCCTGACGATTTCTGACTTTTCCGGGATGACATGCCTGTGTCGGTCTGTATCTGTGTAGAAAAATTGTTGGTTCCAAGGCACATAATTTTTTTGATGTTTAACCTAATTGCCTTGAATAACCTGCTATGGGCAGGAATCATTCATAATATCAATAAGTTAAACGAGTAAGTATTAAGACTTTATGAAATTTTGTTGCAAAGAAACTGTGTCTTATAAAGCCTAAACGCCGTAATAGGTTAATATGATTAAAATACACAAATATAAATTTTATTAAGAGCAATTTTATTCACAATCAATTTTCAAATTTACAGATCTTTTACTGATTTTAAGAGTGTTTTGAAATGTAATGACGTTGGGTTGCAATTTGCCTGTCATGAGAATCATACTATATACAAAATAGGGCCAACCTTCAAAGAAAAACCAATAAAAAAAGACAATCATCTGAATCGATTGAATTTCAAGTAAGACGTCGCCAATGTGTCGTCCGTCGTTCTGATGGCCATAAATCGCTCCAGGCCCAACCCTTCCGAACCCTTGTTACACTGCGAGACACTAATAGCCCATTAGTGGTAATATTCGAGTTATATTCGAATCGACGAACGAATAAAGTTAGTTTTATTTAGTGAGAGGACCTGACGTATCAGGTCCTCGTAATACTATTGTATCGAAACCTTGACATTGTTCGGTCTAATTGTAGATTGGTCTTCTATAATTTTGATTTACGATTACTAAAATAGAAATAGGTAAATGACGGTATTTAAACGTCTTGTTAAATGGTAAACTAAGTGCCGATTGGTAAATGGTGAATACTACTTTATTTCAGTACAAAATTGTAGGCAATGTCAACGTTTTTGACGTCAGAATAACATATGAACGTAAAGCTGGTTTTTCACTGTGAGATATAATATAATATAAATATATTAAGCAACAACAAGTGCTATGAAAACAATAAAATCTTATCTGCTTATCTGCTGCTTGAGTAGGTACCTATATTAAGAATTGCTCGAGATGATGTTACGAAGAAATAAGTTAAGATAGTGAAATAGCAACAAGGAGATAATCTCAAGATATCCTTTAATTCGATCCTTCCTCCAGTCGTACCAAATTACAAGTGTTCTGCTCGTGCCTACCCTCGGTTTTTCTATCTTACATAAATTTGTTGACAGTATAAAAATAACAATGATCTTAAGCATTTAATATTCTAAACAGCATTTAAAGAATAACTATTAATTAGACTAACATTATTATTATGAAAACTGACGTGGTTTTGACACACTTGCACACGGACACGCTGCGTCCTGCTTAGCACTAACGACACACACGATGCAGCTGCACGCGCGTCGGGCTCTGTTTTCACTCTTTGAAAAAGGTCACCGGATGTGATCGAAACTATAGTCGGAGTATCCGATTTAATTAAACGTGAGTATTCCCGTATAAATAAAACAAAAATAGACTAACATTAGTAAGGTATTAAACATAAATAAAATTAACTTAAGTATTATGGAGAACTCGAATCATGATTAGCTGAGTATCAGAATAATAGATAGATAAATGCAATTACTAATTATTTGTATTGCTATGAACGTTGAGAAGCAGACGTGGCAACAATATGATCCCTTAACATACTTTTAAATGGAACCGTTCACACCACAGTAGGGCTTACGCTTTTCTGTCGTTCACACTGAGATGTAATATATATTATTACCTCTCTGAAAGCCAATCGCCTTAAAATAATAATATAATTATCATATCGCATAGTTAAAAGCCAGCTTAATCGTCAATATGCTTATTAATATCTTTAATTGTTATAGCTATTCAAAATTCATTAACTAACAGGATTTGAACCTTTACACTCGTTTATATTCTTGGCTATACGTTGATGGCAACATCTTAACAACAAGACAAGTAGATATTGAAATTCTCCTCAAAGCACAAGAATTAAGTACCTATACAAAATAATTATATTATTATACATACATATTACATGCAAATTACGCAGGGTTTTTACAAAGTTGTGTTATAGTACATTTACCTATGTCCTTCTATTTTCGATTGAAAGTGTTACATGAAAAAAAACCTACAATATATTTTTCATCAGTTTCGAAGACGCTAGAAAAATAAATACTTGGTTGACGGGTTTACTAGCATCAAAACTCGCATAACTGCAACGTTCGCCATCGTGAACAGTAAAGCCGGCGGATTGATTGAAGTAAATCCGGTTCAAGCCGCTCTGAACTGCTCTGAACTGGTTTAAACCGGTTTGTAAAAGTGCAGGTTGCGTCCGCCGGGAATTGATGCTTACCTCGAAGCTCTGGAACAAGTACGCTCCTGCATAGAGTTTTTATGTAAATTTAATAATTTTGATATGGTTTTTGAAGTTTAACTTTTTCATATCAAATTTTTGTAAGAAATTTAAATACAGACCGACATCATAATTGTCACGCTTAACACTGGCTGCAATTTTCGATAAACCTACGATGACGTTCCAAGTTAACAGCGTTTGTTTTTCAAGATTCAATTTATTTTTCTATATTAACTTAATGACGCCCACAATATATACTCAGACTTGACGACATAACATCGCATTAAAAAAATAAATTATATTGTTACTATAAGATAAAACTAAGCCATAAAAATACGCCAGGCTGTCTTTATGTTTCAAAAGCTTTATCTTGTGTCCGTACCCAACAGCAAATATTTTTAAGTAGGTAATTCCGTTGGAATAGCCGCGCTGCTCGGTCGTACCGATATTTTAAGATAACCCTTCCTTTTCCGCAGTAAAAAGGTATTGAATGCTTTCTAAATAAAAGTCTAGCTTTGTAGAACGACTTAAGGTAGGTATTATAGGTGAACGACCGTAGAGCGTTTGGAAACAGGTTGTCTGACTGGTTTAATAAATCAAATATAATATTTTCGATAATTTGCCCTTTGAGCATAAACTATAGCAAGCCAAAGCGTAAGTGACGTTATCTCATCGTCATATAACAGTTTTGTGAGTTTGTTTTAGAGTGCTTCATATTAACAAAATTTTTTTTAGTGTGATAATATGAAAGGTTCTTGAGTGGCGACCGCGAACCGGAAGACGCAGCGTAGGAAGGCCTGCCACTAGGTGGACCGACGACATTGTTAAAGTCGCGGGCAACCGGTGGATGCAAATGGCAGGTTTTGTCGTACAGTGTGGCGGTCTAACGGGGAGGCCTTCGTTCAGCAGTGGACGTCTCCGGGCTGATGATGATGATGATGATAATATGAAAACTGACGTGGTTTGAATGATTTTTGTTTTATTTATACGGGAATACTCACGCTTAATTAAACCTTGAGAGAATACTTGAAATTATGGAAGATTTAAATTGTAATAGTACAATTGATGGGTGATTGAGACGTATTCACCACCCTGGCCCAGGTGCAGGTAGAGACACAGATTCACATACGCTATTTTTTCGTCGGACTTATGCAGGTGTCGTCAAATAAACTCCAAAGAGCCGATTGGTGCAGGCCCCAGAATTGAACCCCTGACCTCACGATTCTGAGTCTAGCGATCTTCTATTAGGCTACTACGGTTTTTTAACTCACAAATAAACTCTGTGTCAAAGTTACTACAGCCACAAATCCATTTCAAATAAACAACCCTTTCCTGTTTTGCATTCCTCTTGAAATTCGCAAAGTATTTTTATCCCAAACACAGCGTTTTTCCGCTGCCATAAAAGGTAATTTGCTAACGTGGGGCGTCCGTACTGAAGAGCTGATGGCAACATTCAATTCCGTTCCAATTCAGGTGCCTATTGACAAGGCTTTCGGCCGGAATGCATTTGCTTAAAAGCATCGTCAGTAATATTTCAGCACTGTCTCGGTTGGATTTAAGTGGAGGTACATTTACTTACTATGCTCGTTTTGAGTTTCTTACTTTTGGAAATGTATTTTACATACTTAAATATAAAACACAAAAAACTGGGAAACTAAAACTCGGTATATTTAGCCATATTTATGGATTATTTCGTTTCATCATCATCATCAGCCCGGAGACGTCCACTGCTGAACGAAGGCCTCCCCCATAGACCGCCACACTGTACGACAACCTGCCATTTGCATCCACTGGTTGCCCGTGACTTTTACAATGTCGTCGGTCCATCTAGGTCACCCGTCACGTGGTCGGTCTTATTTCGATTACTGATCGCTAATTGTAGTGGTAGGTCTCTACTGCAGAGTCCGCCTGGGGAAGTACCACACCTTTACCAGTTATTCAATCGCCAAGCAGTAGTGTGCAAGCATTCCAAGCAGTAGTATGCAAGTATTACTGTGTTCCGGTTTGAAAGGCAAAGTTACCAGAGAAATTACTGGGTATGAAGAGATTTAATATCTGACATCTCAGGGTGACGAGCGCAGTACAGTGGGGCGGAAGATTGTATTCGCAAGTTCACAATTCTGGCACTGCTACTGTTAGTGGCAGGCGTGACGCTTACCCCCAGGCGAACGTCTTGCTCGTCTCATTACTTGATTTTATATATTTTTTATTTATTTTTTCATATACCCAAGTACTTATTATTTTCGTTATTTTGGCATATATTTTAGTTTGGCATCTAACTCGCGTGGTGGTAAGCAACGATGTGGCTGAGGGTGAAACACGTCGATCTAGAAGAAATCTATTCACTCTAGCCTTGAAGAAGCCCAGATAGTATATGTATTTATTTAGTAAACATACAAAACAGAATGTAATTGACATTAGACTAAAGTTGTATATACATATTGCAGATATGTATCACACTCCAAAACTATGTATGTCTAGGTGCATTAAAATATCGGAATTAAATAGTCACTAGAGGAAATTACAATTTGTGATTAAAATTAAAAGTGACGTACACAGTCAAATTGGGAAATAAAATTGAAATTGCATTGAAAATTGAACCAGTGAATTATAACTTAGTGCTAATTAATGAAATAATAGTAATATTTTGCTATACATTTGTGTCGAGTTGGGTCTGAGGGAACCAAATTTAATATTATTCAAGTCAAATTGTAAAGGCCAAACTAAGGTTTTAAGTTGAAACCTAAAATATTTTTTTATTGCTTTTGAAAAGAATATAACTTTCGATGGAATATATCTATGTGTTTGTTGGAGACGAGTAAGTAGTTCTCTGGAAATAAGAAAGAAGAACGGGAGTCCCATTCTTGTGAAGTGCGAAACAAAGAAGAGATAAAGTTCAATATAAAACATCCACCAACCCTCAACTGGGAAGCGTGGAAAATATGGCCCAATCGCCCTAAGACCAGCAGTAGACAAATAACAGGCCGTTTATGCCTATATGTAAAAAAAAAATAGTTCATTATGATACAAGTGTGCTATGTTGGTCATTACACTAGAGGCGGTATTACTCGCGCGAGCCGCAGGCGAGCGCGATAAGGAAGCCGAGAGCGTAATGACTAATAGCACAAGAGTTCCATACGACTGTTTTCATCACACTTGCGAGGAAAAAAAACTTTTTTTGATAATAATCAACCACACAGCGAAAACGTCCACAAACATTTGCGGAAAAAGGCGCTCAAACCAGCAATGCGCGCGCAGGTTGACATTTACTTCAGCGGCATAAGAACTCTTTGTTGGTATTACAAAAAAACTAAGTATTACCCGACTATATTAAGAGTGCTTCGTATACATGCGTCTAATTGCAGTCACGTACAAACTTGACTTTACCGGGTTATACCTATTATAGCACAAGTGCCGTAATGTAAAGTAAAAAGCACGCGTGCGTAATAGTTTGGATTATGAGCCTAAAATCGATGTAATAAGATCCACTTTACGAGCAAGTGTGATGAAAAATATGTTACTACAGCTGACTTATTATGAGTATGTAGGTACTAGATTTAATTTTTTGAATTAATAACTACCTTCATACTAGTTTTCTGAAGGAGATAAAATATTATAATACCCACAAAATACCATTTTAATAAAATGTTATTCCTTTTTATATGTTAGTGTCGTCACATAGAAACTTTCATGATATTTTTTTAGTATAATTGTTGTAATTACTATCAGTAACTTTGCCCCTGGGCTAGGTGTAGCTACTGTTATTTTTTCTAGTTGTAATCGAATTGAAGTCTGTCCTAACTAAACCTCGACTCGGGGGGTCATATAAGAAAAAATAATAAGACAGACTTAAAATCAGAAAAGGTGGGATGACGATATCAGACAAGTGGCAGGAGTGATGTGGAACAGAGTAGCACAAGAACGGCATGAATGATAAGGTTGGAGGAGGCCTTTGCCGACTGGCAAACAGATCTACAGAAAGTAAACAAGACACAAATACTAGACTAGAATAAGTATTTAAGTTTAAAGTTTTAAAATAAGTTTAAATAGAAAATCGGGTCTAAATGTAATAGAACACTAAGATGATCTGAATAAAAGGCTTATATTATTATTATTAAAATCTGGATCCGCCCTTGAGTAAGTATCGTACGCATACAGATTATCGACAAATTCGAAGACCTTCAAATAACCTAAACTTTAATACAGCTTACACAAAATTAGGCGAGAGGATACAAAACAGAATTAACTAATCTTAACTAACTTAAATGTTTGTTGACGTAAGACCATTAACAATTTAAGACTCGATTATCGTAACCCTTTTCGTTTTCCCTCCCTAAATCCAGCTTTCAGCTGAGCTCCGACTATTTTTGCCGTCATGAGATTCTAATAATGTTTTTATAGTATTCCGATAGCCCCTGATATTATTTCAAAGAAAGAAAACCACTGAGCAGTCGCCAAGAACACCTTTTTATGCTCAAATGAAAATGGTAATGTATTACTATACAACAACGGTAACTATTGGAATGAAATTGAAAATTCTTATTTGTTATGAAAAAGAAAATGAATGGAATGAAGAGTTAGAGTAAATACTAAAGTGATTTCGGGGTAAGTCCCACTGTAAAAGTTATTCACAATTGTGATTTTTTTGACTCCTGTTCGGGAGTTTTACACGATTGCTAAAAAAGGAAAGTAAGTTATTAGGGTTCATGTATGTATCTATGTTTATATGTGTTGTTTTTAATTCCACCATAACTTCTTAATCCATGGCCCATTCAGATCAAAATACTATTATGAACTTCCTGTAATCAAAAACTTTATAGCAAACCGTCGTTTTAGCATAAAATGATTCGAGGTATTAATAATTATAGAAATAAAACTGAAATTCTCCAATTATTATAGACTGCATTGCTATCCTGGTAGATCTAACATAACCTGAAATAACTTTCCTAACCAAATATTCGGTTCAATCTAATTAAATTATGTCACGATTCACAAAATGCTTCTTTTTGAAAAACAATCTTAGATGTCTGTTTTAAGGTTTAATTTAGAGATTCGGAATAGCAGCAGTAGCAAATTTCACGTATTTCAGGAGTATTGCGGTGACGGTTCTGTATATTTATTTTATAGTATCTAAAGTAGGGCATTACCTAAAACTGCATCTAGTACCAGAACCGGAGGACGGGCAGCAGCATCCTCTCGGTTAACGGAGCATTCTGCGATCCCCAAGCCGCGTGCCAAGCATGGGGATTATGGCAAACCCTCCCTATTAAGGGGGAGGCCTTTGTCTAGCAATGAAAGAAAAGAATGAAAGAAAGAAAAATGATTTATTTTGTAACATCATTAACGCAGGTACTAATATAACTAATTAAAGTTAATTACAAATAAAATTAAATTAAAAGTGATGTCACAAAAATGGCTAAGCTATGGCTATGGCAATGGACGTCTTCTGGCTGATGTCGCAGAGATAACTGTAGGTCTTGTTGAAAGAGTGAAGCCGAGGTAAAAGCTATACTTCAAGTAAAATGTAAGTATCTGTTTTTAAGTTTGCTCGACGTTTACTTGAGTACTTATAACTATTACTACCATGGAATAATTATCTACCTGTGTAACACGAATATTAATTATTTTTAATTCTATTTTAGTTCAAAAATCGGCCGGTCCGGTGCAGGAGAGACAAAAATATTAGGGTCGGGAGTGGTGGTGAAAGTTTTTAGTGACATTATTATTATATTTTCATGTACTAGTGTAATTCCGGCTTATCACATATTATGTTGGAATCACTGTAACTATGCATGAAAAGCGTTTTCAGTATATATTCAGTAGAATGAAATGAATTCACACATTTTCTTCAGAATTATTAAGAAAATTCCAAAATCCAATGAACTTTCATCATCGTCTGCTTCGTTTTTTAAAAATCTGTATTATTATTTAAATCACTAATCTACAACCCTTACCATTCATTTCTTTAATGGGCTCGACTGTCAGTAATTGGGGGCTTCCGTCCATGTACACTGCATTTTGAGAGCGTAGAAGTAAAAGCAATTGTGTTGTTTATAATGCTTGTAACTATATGTAAATACACTCAAGATAATTTAGACTTGTAAAGAAAGCTTCATCACTGTCTCCCTCTATATACCTTTGGTTCTGAGGTTCACCTATTGCCTGAAAGGATGCTATTAGGTGCTCATGTGCCAATTTCACTAAGGAGTAAAACATTATTCAGAGTGTCAAGTGCAAACGTAGAAATTGTTGATAGAGTAGAGCAGTACTTACTTTGTAGCTTTACCAATGACTGTAAAAACATAAACAGCCTTAATAGTCCACCGCTGGATTTAGTCTGCCATCGAAGGGTGACTGAATTAGATCCACCACGCTGGCCCAGTTGTGGGTTGGTGCATTCACATACGCCATTTAATTTCTTTCCTGACGTATGGAGTCTACGGTCAACTGGACCTGCTCGCCAGTGGAACCGCGGGTCCAATTGACCCCATCATTTTTTTCTGTATTTTTATTGGACCCACATTCAAACTGATAAAAAAAATATTGTTTAAAGCTACCAGTGGGTACAGTCGAGCACAAAATTGGTTGGTCAAAATAAACGCTATTCAATTAGGTTTAAACGTTTAGTCTCAATCAAAAACTACTAAAAAAACGATTAATTAAATGAATTATTTTAATAATTAGTTTATTTAAGCAGGCCTATGATTGACTGACCCGAGCAGGAAATCCGTAAAAAGGCCTATTTGCTTGACCTTGGTATGTCCTAAAACTGCATCCAGAACCACCGGAGGACGGGCAGCAGCGTCCTCTCAGTTAACGGTGGTAACCATTCTGCGATCCCCAAGCCGCCTGCCAAGCGTGGGGATTATGGCAACACCTCCCTATAAGGGAGAGGCCTTCGTCCAGCAGTGGACGTCTTCCGGCTGTTGATGTGTGTGTGTGCTTGACCTTGAAATTAGCGGAGCTCGTGCACTTAATTTAGATGTTTATTATTTCACGTTTTCTTACATCGAAAATCCAGTGGTATATATACGTATGGTATATATACGTATATATACATTATGTACATAAACGGCAAATAGCTCATTGGCATGGGCCAGAATTCGAACCTGCGGCCTCAGGATTCCAAGTCGAGCGGTCTCCCGGTGTGATTGTCTTGCCATATAGTGCTCTTAGTAACTCTGTTTTTCTAGAAATATTCTTCTCCGCGACTATTCACTTGTATATAATATATAATAAGGTATGCGATCCAAGTGTAAATGAAATCCTGGAAGGCCGTGGAATTCAGGAAGATCGCAGGAGTTGTACGAAGTGTTTATTAAGTTCGCCATGTTGTTTAGTATAATGTCCGGCCTGGTATAGTTTGGGTTCGTGGTCTGATAAGTTTTGTCGTAAGTAGACATTAGGTACGTATTAATGCGGTACGTGGGTGTTCTTGTATCTAGTTGGAGAGTAAATGAGCTTAGAACATTACAGTAGATACGGACAAGTTAGCGAAATTGGCGTGCGACGTCGTGCTTGCTTGAACTGAAAGTAAATTGGGAAACAGTTTCGAGCAATAAGGTTTTCCCCTATGAATACATGAACACGTAAAGGCCGTCGTCACACACGATGAAGATGCTACAGTATTTGATGTTATCTTAGAACATATTTCAATATTTATATAATTGAAGAACCAAAGATACGAAGATACTATATAATTTTTAAATTATATGGTGAGCGATATTAGTGAAATATTATAGCATCTTCAAACGTGCGTATGTCCTGAAACTGCAACCAGAACCACCGAAGGTTGGGCAGCAGCGTCCTCTTGGTAAACGGTGGTGAGCACTCTGCGATCCCCAAGCCGCCTGCCAAGCGTGGGGATTATGGCAACCCCTCCCTATTAAGGGAGAGGCCTTCGTCCAGCAGTGGACGTCTTCCGGCTGTTGATGTAAACGTGCGTTCAAATCCCGAATGAAATTGACGCAGTTGCTGCGTTCCGTGAACGTCACGTGTTCATGTTTTCAACCGACTTCAAAAAGGAGGTTCTCAATTCGAACAGTCCGCCAATTATGAACTGATTTTGATGTTTTTTTTTTGTTTGGTAGGTAATTCTTCAGAGGTGGTCCCGCATAATTTTATAGAAATCGATTCAGTAGTTTGGTTTTAAAATCAAAATTACTAGAAAATATGAAGATGTCATCCGCAGGTATTCGAAGTTGAAGTCGGTTGTTTTTTTTTTTAAAGCGTATTATTATATAGGGAATAATCCCCACGTCACTAAAGTGTAATTTAAATGTAAGCTAGCCATTCATTTTATGTAAAAATGATATAAATAAATAAAATTATACAACATACCATCAAAAAATATGTTATTTGTTTATTACATATAAATTACTTTTTATACTAATATAAGGGATTTTCTGCACGCTCGTAAATCATTGTAAATCAATTATAAAGAAAACATGTTTTGCATTTACAATAATTGAAATAATTTTTTCAAAGAAAAAAACCTCACAAGGAAGACAAGATTACCATTTGTAAAGTTATTATGAATAAAACGGAATGTTATTTTTATAAGCATCAAAAAAAGCATAAAGCAAGGCCAACAAGAAGTGCTCATTCAGTATGGAGAGAGCCTAGTAATCATCTAGTCTAACTCCAGCCATCTAGTCAAAGGCACCGTTGATATGAGTGCAGTTTAAAACAACACTGCAAAGCTAAAACAACAACGTGCAACTGTATATGAGGAAAGTTTTAGTTGAAATGGTCCTTCCAAAATTATAAGATAAAGTTTGCATATTTGCTAGTATGAATTTTATTTAAATTGCCATTTAGAGATAATTGATAAGAAAAAATATAATAATATAAACTGAGATAAAGGTTAAGCCGGACTCAAACACCTGAGCTATCAATCATGAAAAGATAGAATTTCTCCTGAATACAAACGTGAACACGGTACGTAACGTACACGGAACGCGGCAACTGCGTCAAATTCGGTAGGAATTTGACGCACATTTGAACGTAATGTGAAAAAACGCTTACGATACATGCAACTTACATTGTCGTGTATATCTATATATACAGGGTTAGTCCCAATGAGTTAGCTTTCTTTTAAGGGCATATTCTGTACATCAAAATAAACAACTTTTACTACGGGGCCAACATTGAAATCGTACCACTTTCATTATGTCACCCCTTTTTTTGGATTTCCGGGTAACAATTAAATACACATTTCAAATATAACTTTTTATGGCTTCTATAACCAAATGGAATTTGAAATCAAACTATTATAGGAGAACAATATCCTATTATCCATTAATGTGCACTAGAAAGGCACTTTTTGGTCTAAGTGGTAGAATATTAAGAGGATTCTAAAAGCTCAACTTGTACATTTAACTTGCTAACTGAATTGTCGCTCCGAATAGTCTAATGGACGTGAAACGACACCTCCCTTACTGGTGAGCATGTCCAGATAATTATTTTAGATTAGTTAGATCGTTTTTAGGCTATTATCATTTACTAGATAGTTAAACAGATTATCTAAGGCATAATCAAATTCTATGGTTATAATCTACAGGGTGTAGCGTAATTAGTGGATAACCTTTGTACAAACAGGTAGGCGACATTATAATATTATTGTTCCGTAAAATTATCATAGTTCATAGTCTTATAGTAGTAAGGTCGCAAATCAAAGAATTTTCTCGATCTGTTTTTTGATTAGTAGTCTTGGTCAGATGTGCTATCGAATTCACACTGCCATTTCCGTGTCAAAAGTATAATTTTTGTTTCAGAAAAATATTTATCTCGTTTCAACTCCAAAATTATGTGAAATATATAAAATTTATTTTATTATTTTCCGAACCAGCACGATGTCATTTATCTCATATTTAGAAGAATTTACAACTTGTCATTATTTTTTACAAATGTGTTTTTTGATAGGTACATGGGTACATATGAATTACGAAAATATGAGATCAATATACCAGTGGTAAATAAACACCACGCAAAAGTAAATTGAATTGAAAATGGAAAACGAATTGGAATTGAAAAGAACAAGATGTGCATTACACACACATCTTGTTCTTTTGAATTCCAGTAAAAGTATCAAATATCGTATATCTACTATACATGTAAAAGCTTTTACTGTCGAAAAACTTTTCGACACGCATTAATATTCCTAAATCAGTACCTAATACACATTAAAAAATATTTATGGTTCGTCACTGAGCACTTCACGGGTGTCAGTGCTCTTTGAAAAGTTTTAGAAGGTCCCCCAAGCCTCGAGCAATCCCATCTAAATTATTTATACGCATTAAATTCATTTGTCAAGTTGACGCTTTTATACAATGTAAGAATTTTCGAGGTACTATTTTTTTTCAGTGGCGTCTGAGACACAGTGGTGGAGAATCTCCTTCACGAGTCTTGAGGTTGACGGGTACGATTTTGGCTGGCACTATTTGTATGATGGAGAGAGTTTCTTTGCGGGATAAAATCCGGAACGAGAATATTCACCAAACAATCAAAGTCAACAACGTAGCTCAAACAGCTGTAAGTTGACGTGGTAAGAGGCAGGCCACATCGCTCGAAGAACTGACAACCGATGGGGAAGAAAGGTTCTTGAGTGGTGACCGCGAACCGGAAGGCGCAGCGTAGGTAGGCCTACCAGTAGGAGGACAGATGTATGAAAGTGAAAGTAATAAAAATAAATAATAAAGTAATTGTGAAATTCGCGGGCATCCGGTGGATTCAAATTAGCTGGTGGGTAATTCGTGGTGTGACGTGACGCCTAAGGAAGGTCTTTGTTCAGCAGTGGATGACTCCGGGCTGATGATGATTTGTATTTTAATAGATTTGAAAATCTTCTCTGGGCAGTTATCCGTTTCTATTTGTGTTCCATGTAGCATCTCCTACATATAATTATGTTTATAACCGGGACTTAATCTTATGTGTTCAAATCGCGAAAGTTTAAAAGTTTCATCTCCTACATAGACAATCTTAATACGGGAAGTTACTGATTTAACGTTATAAATTTTGCAAGACAAGAAAGTAATTTAAGTTACTAACAGCCGAGCTGGTGACCAAACGCTTTTTTATCCACGATAAAAAAGGTAAATTACTCATACTAAACTAAACGTGATATGCGATTTGTGTAGTAGAATTCATAGATGCGATTGTTTTTCTTTCTAAACAAACAACTGCTCGCCGCAGTTTCTTGTAAACGCTTCAGTTTTGCTCGAAATGGTATAATAAATAATTAGGGAAGATAAGTTTATTGAAATCATAGCCAATATTACGAAAAAGAAGAAAAAATACCCAAACACAATATGTTTTCAACTTTAAGTAGCTTTTTCCGTAATTCTTATAAGCTTATGTTTTTAAAGCTTAAACGGGAAAAATAAATATGGCCTCCGGCAGGACTCGAACCTGCATACGAGCAGTCTCTATCTATCTTATAATTGAAAATGTTTTTATTTCCTTTGGGCATCCTGGCAATCCAATATAATATTATTTATGAAATCTTGATACTTATAATACAACAAAAGGTCAACAGTCGCAAATAGTCGTGGACTTATTCCTCAAACCGACAAAAAGCGATTGAAAGACAAATGGCCGAAATAAACAAAATAAAACCTTCGAAAGAATTTTTCTACAAGTCCCGGGAAATGGGAGAATGTGTACAACGTATCCCGGGAAAATGGAAAAGGGTGCATACAACGTATCCCGTAAAGGTACTGCGTATGTATGAAGGGCGGATCAAATTGTGTCCCTTCGTCTATGGCGCCACGTGATTGAATTAAAGTCTGTAGCGGTCTGAAATATACGGCGACGTGCGGAGTTTTACCATTTTAATAAGGTTATATAGAATTGCTATGCAAGCGATTGGAAGAAGGCGACATCACTAAATTTGGAGACGGTTGTATATAGTAATAATTGTGTTAAGCGACATTATTGACAGAGTATTATCTATGTATCTATACGGTTTTTTTTGCTTCAGCAGTAACACTAGCTAATATCGTAGGTACTTTGTTCACGTTTGAACAGTCAATAACTTGTTTCTTATACCCTACTCTGTTTCGAATAGACCTTAGAAACTTATGACATTAGGAGATTTCGCAGGTGGCCTAGTGGTACAAATTTCCCATGCCTCCTTGTATGAACTAGGCCAAATGTCACAAGCCTGTTTTATTTTTCACACTTGCTCGTAAAGTGGATCTTATTGCATCGCTTTTAGGCTCATAATCCAAGCTATTACGCACGCGTGCTTTTTACTTTACATTACGGCACTTGTGCTATATTAGGTATAACCCGGTAAAGTAAAGTTTGTACGTGACTGCAATTAGACGTATGTATACGAAGCACTCTTAATATAGCCGGGTAATACATACAGTTTTTTTTGTAAAACCAACAAAGAGTTCTTATGCCGCTGAAGTAAATGTCAACCTGCGCGCGCATTGCTGGTTTGGACGCCATTTTCCGCAAATGTTTGTTGACGTTTTCGCTGTGTGGTTGATTATTATCAAAAAACGTTTGTTTTTTCCTCGCAAGTGTGATGAAAACAGTCGTATAGAACTCTTGTGCTATCAGTCATTATGCTCTCGGCTTCCTTATCGCGCTCACCTGCGGCTCGCGCGCTTAATACCGCCTCTAGAATAATGGCCAACATAGCACACTTGTATCATAATGTACTATTATGTTATTATTTATTCTAAACATTTTATTTACGATATTTATTTTTTATGTTGTTCCTTACGACTGATCCTTGATCAACTCATTTTTTTTTTATTATCTCAATTTGTCCTAAAGGACATTTAGGCCTAGTTCATACAAGGAAGTTTGGGACATTTGTACCACTAGCCACATGCTTATGGGAAATGTCTTAACTCACCCGACTGAATTATTTTAATTTATTTTTGGTCTATGGCTAAAAAAATGTGTTTTTTGCATTATATAAACACACTTTCGATACTTGGAGGTACTTATACTCGTAGTATACCATAATATGTAACACGAATAACAGATGAAGTTACTACCTTCTTCTTCTTTTGATTATGACGTCGCTCTGTGTCATACATCTGACCATTTGCCACTATACTTAGTGTCACTATTTCAACATTTCAATTTTTTGATGATATTTAGTGGAATGAGTCTTAGTCACGGTCACACACAGTTAAGTCAAGCTCAAGCCTAAATTATGTCATAAACGACAACTTTTTACTAGAATACTCACGTTTAATTAAATCGGATACTCCGACTATAGTTTCGATCACATCCGGTGACCTTTTTCAAAGAGTGAAAACAGAGCCCGACGCGCGTGCAGCTGCGTCCTGCTTAGCACGCTAAAAAACCGGATGTGATCGAAACTATAGTCGGAGTATCCGATTTAATTAAACGTGAGTATTCCCGTATAAATAAAACAAAAATGTGTCAAAACCACGTCAGTTTTCATAATAAAAAACTTTTTAATACAAAAAAAATGTTTTTTTTCGCATTCGCGCCAAATTTCTCTTACTAAGTACTGAATTTGATCGATCAATTCTACAGGAAGTTGTTTAACCCTAGCTGCCAAAAAGTCTTTGTATGTGAATAAAAATCCGCAGATCCGCAGTAGCTCTAGACTTACGCCACTTTCACAAATTCGTCCCTCGAGTAGCCGGTCCCTACAAAGATACGGATGGCCGAAACTCGACTTTTTGACAACCCGCGTGAATACCCCTTCATTGTGACCACCGCCGCCGCGCCGTTTTCAGATCTACCACTTTACCATATACAGTTCACTAAATAACGGAACTAAAATGTACTATGAGTTTTGTTAAGAAAATGTAGCAGTAGCTCCACTCTGGTTTTCTGATAAATCGGTTGGTCTACAGCTCTAATTCGTGAGTATACCTTTACGTCAGTACCTTTATGCGTAAGTGTACCTTCCTAATGCGATATTAATCTTGTTACTCGCGTCCCTTTTTTATATTTATGTTCATAATAAATTGTGTGTTTGGAGTTTTTTAAGAATTTTCTTGTATTTTGAGAGCGTAGAATATCGAGTAAGGAACAAACATAAACTTTCTTTTAGAAGTGTGTAAAGATAGCAGTATTTTTTTTGGCATATTCTTGGTTGACTCCTTAATAAAAGGTACTTACAATGATGCGTACAATGACCCCTTTCCCCTTAGTAATATTATATAGGTAGGTATACTTACCCTGTTTTCTGTATCAGGGTAATCGCATCAACGTGTGTAGGTGTGTTTTAGCGACCGCCGAAGTACTCCATGACGGGGGGGCTAACTACTTTGGTCACCCCCCTTCTTTTCTCTAACCCGGCTTCCTCCGGTCCAAATGACCGCAGTTAAAAGACGAAATAGAGATGACTATTTAAGGTATATTATTAGTTTAATCTCTCCGACAATTTTTCTTACGTACAGAAGACAAAACGCTCTGTGAATCACAAGGAAACCTTTACCAGGTAGTAAACTTGGACCCCCCCCCCCCCCCCTTCTGTTTGATTTAACGGGGTGAATTTGGCCCACTTGCGCGGCCGCTATGGCTGTGTTTTGTCCTTACGACACATTTACGCTTCGGAAATTAGGTCCTATTCCAGCGTACGCAAAGTAGGTCTCTTAGGTCATCGCACCTCTCGAAAGCGGATTTCCAAGTGGTTCCCGAGCTAAGTATATTCCGTCGAAACTCGACGAATCACAGTAATATTTCCTCAGAAATCCGAGAGAGAGCAAAATAAAATTCCATCTTACACAACAATGCCTCGACTCGAACCATTTGTACGACGACTGGATTTCTACAACAGCAAATATTTATTTTGAGAGCTAGTGATGAGATGTAAACGATGAAACTGCAAACTAAAAGCTACTTTAATGATATCTTTTCTTTTGGGAAGGGAAACTCGTACGAAACGGTTTGATTCCACTTTCTTTATTCGAACTGCTGAACAGTGGAATGTGCTGCCCGAGTGTACCCACCCACTCGATAATTATAATCTGGGTGTCTTCAAGTCGCGAGTGAATCAGTTTCTTCTAGGCAAGCGTACTCCATCGTAAATATTCGTTTAACATCAGATGAGATGGCAGTCAAACGCAAGCCTATATATAATATTTAAAAAAAAAACATATGGAAATATCGCTACTAGGAAGCGTATGCACTCCGCCAATTATAAGTTCATTTTGATGATTTTTGTTTGGTAGTTCATACTTCAGAATTAGTCCCATATAAAATTTAACAAAATCGGGTTAGAAGTTTGGTTTCTAAAACAAAATAATTGGAAAAAAAAGATGTCATCCGGATAATCGAAATTAGAGTTGTTGTTAAAGTACTTACCTATTATTAGTTTTGATTAGTTATGGTAGTTGACAAGACCCTAACTAAAGGCGCTATGAGTTTGCGGACTTTTATGAAGGTATTCATGTGAGTATGGCATTCGTGTATGGCTTCGAGGCATGCTCTTCCTCGGTCAATATATTGAAACACTTCAAAATAGTGAATCTTTGATCAATGTCTTCTAGTAAATAAATATCCAGACACATCCATCTCTACGATCTTCCGACAGATTCCCGCGCCTTTGTAAAAATGATTTTAAAGAAACGACCAGCATTTCAATCCAATCGTATCTCTTTATTCGTATTTCGTTAACCACAGCGGTTCGACCGCGGTCTCAGGGTGAACTTCGGGAAAGCACTTGAAGTGCTCAAAGTTTTCGCCAAAGTATGAGTATTGCAACATAATTATGTGACAGACTATATAGGGTTATACAATGTGTAACGAAAAGTTTGAACATTATTGTAGGGTATGTATGTATTCATCATTATAAACAAATTTTACTACGAGGCCAACCTTGAAATTGGGAAAAAAATTGCTATTCAATACAAAATGCTAATTAAACCTTGGGGAAGTTCTATAATAATCATAATTTATTCATCAGGTATCATAGACTCATATATATCATTAAATTAAATTAAATGTATAGCAGTAGCTATCATAGTCGCAGTCTATGGAAAAGCTGTTTTTTTTGCGGTTTCAAGGTTGGTTGGTCGGTACTTAGTGACATGTTTGTAAATCATAACAAACAACTTTAGTTCCATGACTTTTAATAAGTACTTAATGTAAATAATTCGCCATTAATAAAAAAATAATATATATATGTATATAAATAGTTTGACTTTATTAAAATATTTATATAAATTACAATATCCTGTATACCTCTAAGTATGCGTATTCAAATGAAAACAAAAAAAACATAATTATAAACAAGTATAATTACAAATTATAAAAAACTTTATACAACTTACTTCACATCTTAAGATTTCTTTCCGGTACATAGGTACATAGGTTCCTGACTTCCGTCAAAAGTCGTTCAACGAAATTCGTTTCGTTTCCTTGATCGAAAATTCAGAAGTATAATAAATAAATATGATATTGTGAAGTTGCCTGCTAGAGATTGTCAGGTAATTACCAATTACCCTGTATAACTGCCACGTGAAAACTTGGAAATTGTAAACTCAAGCTTATAACTTTTATTTAAAAACTTGATTAATGCTAATGATTAATGTTGTTTGCTCATACTTTTGTGTTGTGTTTGGAAGTACAAACAAGTATTTTTTATTGCACGGCCTGGTCCAACTTAATTACTTAACAATATTCAGCCTTACCTAAAATAAAGCTTAAACTTCTCTGTCTTGTTCTTGCATGTTACACTTCACGTCAGAGAGAAGATGGCAGAGCATCTTAAGCAGTAACTAACGGTTGAGAAGTTTTTTTAAGTAAGGCCGCTAATGTTGAAACATAAAAACTGACAAGCTATGAAAGTTAATTAATAAAACAAAAATGGGACTATTTTCCTAAACCACGCAATATTTTGGATTGATACTAATCAATCCAAAATATTGCGTGGTATTGCTACATTATTAATAATTTTTTATACATCCCAAGATTTTAATAGTGAATCTTTTTCAGCCACATTTTTAAGCCTTTTTTTTCCTTTTTGGCACTGCACATTGTGCATTCTGCCAGTGAAAATTATACCAATTTTTTAAGTTATAATACGTTATCAGCCAGAATACGTCTACTGCTGGACGAGGGCCTTCCCCTTAGGGAGGGCTTGCCATAATCCTCACGCTTGGCAGGCGGCTCGGGGATTGCAGAATGCTTACGAGTACCACCGCTAACAGAGTGGACGCTGCTGCCCAACCTCCGGTAGTTCTGGATGCATTTTTAGGACATACCTACCCAGGTCCGTTATAATAGTAGCGAGTCAAATAAGTAGTATAATCGTAGTCTAAGTCATGACCTAGTAAATAAAAATTGTGGCAACTTTACTATAGGAAAGTTTTTACGGAGTTTCGAGACTATATCTACTACAAAGTTTTTACGGAGTTTTGAAAACAACACGGAAAGACATGTTTCACTACATTATATCACTTGCCCACAATTTTTCATGTAATTCAACACTTAATGAATAAAACACCACCATTTTTTATCATTAATTCGCGAAAAAACAAGCTTAAGATAATAATACTAAGAATGCCGCGACACGATCTTTCCGTGTTCCCGCTAAAACTCCAAAGTTGAGGTTATGTTCTAAACACGTTCTAAAATCTACAATATTCGATTGACGGTAGCGTTATACTAAGATTTTTTAGTTATTTTTTCGTACCTTACAGATAAACACAAAAAGTTTGATTAACAAAAAAAAACCTTAATTTTCACTCTTGAAGGAGTCAGCTCTTTATCTTTTCAAGTTTTCACTCCTTCGAAACTTGCTCAGTGTTTATTCAGACAGTCAGTCACAGGCAGATGAACACGCAAAGAGATCGAAACAAGACTGAAACGGGCGGTTTTCCATCACGAATTTAATCATTTCGTATCTATAGATAAGTAGTTGTAGTACCTACTTTACTGATATTTGTGTTTGAGGTTAGAACATTTTGGTCTAGTGAGTATGTAAAAGTCGAGTTCTTTCGCATAATTGTGTTATTCCTATTTTACTTTGGCATAGTGAATCTGGCATAATGATTAATGTCATTATGATACTTTTGCATTTATAGTTGTTGGCATACTGTATAGAAAGGCATTATAAAATTTTCGGCTATTTTGCTTTGGACTATGTTTGAGTCACATAATAGCCATTAGTCATATTGTTTTGTAGTCATATTATTTCGTAGTCATATTATTTCATAATCATGTTTTCGTAATAAGATTTGACTTTAGTTCTGTTTCTTTAGTTCAGAACTAAACTTGAGCTGAACTTATGTGTACTGTGACAGTAAGCTAGGTTAGGTTTATATTATATCTGAAAAAAATATAATAAGCTTTTTGAAGAAGAAAAGAATAACCGACTTCAATTTCGACTTTCGATGTCATCTTCATATTTTCCAGTAATTATTCCTGTAATTTTGATTTGAAAAACTACTGAACCGATTTCGATAAAATGTATATGAGACCACCACTGACCTACCAAAAAAATAAACTAACACTATTGACGGAGAAATCGGTGAACATACATTTTAAAAAAACATACATACAATCGAACCTCCTCCTTTTTTGAAGTCGGTTAAAAAGTAGATGTTTGAATATTAGATATATACTGTGACAGTTGGTTAGGTTAGGTTCTTAAACGATGTTAATGTTTGGTATGCCGATGAGCAATAAGTTTTTATGTTGTTATGCGATAATAGGCTAGATGACTGGTTTTTTTTTATTGTCCTATTAAAACGTGGCCTATAAATATAGCTGATTAATGAAAAGAAAATGAAAATCTGATCAAAAATAAGCAACTTATAAGCATATTAATATCATGCTAGACAGAGAGGCGAAACAGCAAATCGTGACGTCACTTCTCAGTACGCCATATAAATTCTATTCTGACAAGTAAGGCGTGACGTCATTTTTTGTTTTGTGGGAAAGGGACAGAGTTGTCTCTAACAACAACTTTAAACGCTCATATATCAGAACATTGTTAACCGATTTAAATTATTTTTTCAATAAACATACTATATTTACTTAAATTCTTCATCAAAGCTATTGGTTTCAACGTTATAAACATCAGTCATCTACCCTATTATATTATGCTATATTCTAATATGCCTAGTTAATTGTTAAGGTAGCTGTAATGATGCGGAAAATATTTAGGCGTATCCATTTATGTTGAATTATTATTATGCTTGTGCTTATTGTGCGAAATGCAATTATGCTTAACTAAAATATGACACTGAATTTTAGGCGGAACAATAACGATCCGTATAAGTTAACCCCTACCACAGAATACATAATTAGGACAAGTACAGAAGATTCACTCCGCAAAATCATTTAAATAAGTAGCGACTCTTGCTACGACACAATAAAGTGCAATTCAGGACGTGCGAGCGCTAACTACCTATAGTTATATTAACCTAGAAATTGCTTCTCTGTCTAGCGCGTAACGACTGCATTTTTCCCACTGAATTGGCCCGTCTAGATGGGCCCGCCGCGTACATACGTACATAGCTTCATTATACTTTAGTGCGGAGTGCGCCAGGACTGCCAATATTTTGCTCACATGGAATCGCATCGCATCTATTCTTCGTCAAAGTACTAGTTTCCCTCTGGATACAGGAGTTGAAATTTACTAAAGATATTGTTGAGATACAATAATATAGAATGGCCTGACTGCCTCCGAGCTGGGATTCGGAGGATAAACAGCCGCCAAGGTAGTTCAAAAGGAGGTGAAAAGTTGAGTTGGATGCTTGTAAAAAATGTTGAACCACAATAGCGGTCAACAGAGCAATTAGAGGGAATTGAGGCCTTTGCCCAGCTATGGGAAAAAATATGCTAAAATAGCAATATAAAATAAACTTTCGTACAGTAGTGCCGGATTGATTTTATTAGGTTTAAAGATATTTATTCTCATATAAGACATTACATCACCTCCATGAGAACACTGCTATAATATTTTTATGTAGTTAATTGTCGCAAGATGCAGCTAATATACATTTATAACATATAATAGGTATACAATGCAAATCAAATTAATAAATTAATGTAGTTACAATTAAAACAAATTGACAAATAACACAAATCCATCTGATCTGAGCTTAACTTGCATATTTTTTATTAAATTAAAAATATATGCTAAAATAGCAATAGAAAATAAACTTTCGTACAGTAGCGCCTGATTGATATTCTTTCGCCCGTCATGTCATCAAAATCAGCTAGTTGTATTTCCATTACCTTTTTTTTTCAATTGCTACTCGATTCTCAGATAGAGTCGTGAATCGGGACGTTTTCAATTAGCGCCGATTCCGGTTCATTTCCCGAACGTGACAATAGTTTCCTAAGCTACGCGTCTCTGAAGATACTTCTTGCAGAAATCTTTTTTCCTTCAGTATAAAGCGAGGCCGTAACCTAATCGGGAGACCGACTTGAAATCATGAAGTCACGGGTTCAAACTAAGGCCCGCACTAATAGGCTCTTTGAAGTTTATGTATGGATTGGCTTTTCGGTGAAAAAACATTTGTAAGGAAACCTGCAAACGTTAGGAGAAGAAATTCAATCTGGACTCGCGTGCCATATACAACGTGTAACAAAAAGGTTCAACAATACAGAAGGGTATGTATGTACTCATCATTATGAACAAATTTCACTATGGGGCCAACCCTTCAAATCACGAAAAAAATATCAGCTGTTCCATACAAAATGTTCACATCAACAGCCGGAAGACGTTCACTGCTGGACGAAGGCCTCTCCCTTAAATGGAGGTGTTGCCATAATCCCCACGCTTGGCAGGCGGCTTGGGGATCGCAGAATGGTTACCACCGTTAACTAAGAGGACGCTGCTGCCCGTCCTCCGGTGGGTCTGGGTGCAGTTTTAGGACATACCCAGGTCCAGGTCAAAGAAAAAAAAACGTAAATGATAAAATGTAAGGTACAGCTGTTTTTTTCGTTTTTGTTGGCCTCATAGTAAAAGTTGTCGATAATGATGAGTACATATATACCCTACCGTATTGTTGAACCGTTTTGTTACACGTTGTATACATATACAGGGTTAGTTCTAATCAGTTAGCATCTTTATATAGGCATGTTCTGTACATCAAAACAAACAACTTTTACTATGGGGCCAACATTGAAAACGGATTGTATTCGCAAGTTGACAATTCTGGCACTGCTAGCGGCAGGCGTGACGCTTACCACCAGGTGAAAGTCTTGCTATCTCGTCACTTAACCGTAAAATAAAAGTATTCGGGAAATTTAATCAAACAGAATTAATAGGACATCTATTTAGAATCTATTTGCCCGTCGTTTAAGCATATTATCATTCGAAGCTGACTCATTAGCTATTAGCTAATTAAAACGTGAAATTGGCTTATAAAGTTCGCATGTTCGCGTAGGCAGTAAGTATTTAGTACAGGTGCTTATTAAATTAATGTTATCTACTCACATGACTCCGCCTACGTGTTCAAACTTTTTGTTTGAGACAGTTTAACATAATCTACACGTGAACGCTCAGGTGTTGTTTATGCTGATGATAATGATATCTAGGAAGATTTGATTACATAATCAGTTTATTTGAACTTTTCACGGCCTACTACACATATAGAAGTTCGATATTTTTGTTATGTTGGCAGTCCTATCGTATCTTTTTTAACTATTAAGATATAAAACTAATTCAAGCACATCTATACAGGGTTAGTCCTAATCAGTTAGCATCTTTTTAAGGGCATATTCTGGACATCAAAACAAACAACTTTTACTATGGGGCCAACATTGAAATCGCAAAGAAAATATCAGCTGTTCTATACAAAAAGTTCATCAAACTTGGGCAAAATGTTTGGAACAGCTGGTTTTTTTACGATTTCAATGTTAGCCCCATAGTAAAAGTTGTTTGTTTTGATGTACAGAATATGCCCTTAAAAAGATGCTAACTGATTAGGACTAACCTTGTAGGTACCTATAAGGACTAAATTGACGGTGCGGGTTCTGACCGACAAAATTATACATTATTTAGTTTCTTGTGGTAAAAAGGCAATATTTACTTATTTTCTACTGTTAACTACTTTTTATAATTATTTTGTATTATCAGGGGGTGTCACTCCGCAGTTATGGTATGTTTGGCCGGCGCTCCGTCCGGATGGACAATGCAAGGCAGAAGTCAGACGCCGCCCGCACGCTAGCCTCGTCGCACATAACTAAGCATACGTGATAGAACTCTCTTTCTAGTATATCTAGGTGAATATAGCGAGCGGTACCCAGCGCTGTGTGAGTTGAATTACTACTTTATTGCCTAGTAGATAGAGTCCTTATTTATTTCAATTCCTTTGCGGAGTTAACTTTCTGTACGGAGTACTATTATTTATTCTGTGGTATTAGGTACTTTCATGGATACTAAAAATACATTCAGACATATATGGCGCAACGCACGGTAAGGTGCTTACTTCACGTATGTAGGTACGTACCTATAATATAAACCTGCCACGAGAAGTTAAACACAAACATTATTAAATTTTGATTAAGGGAATAGTTTCTCAACTTCGTCGCTTACTCTGGTCTTTGAAACATAGAGTAATTTCAAAGTTTTGGAAATGCATGTCCGTCAAAGTGTTAATATAATAATTATACTAAAACTTTGGCTAAATATCTGCAGGAGAATTTAGAGAATGTTGTGAAGACAATGCATTATAGAACAGAGTACTTTGATTCTTTATATGTTACCAGAATTTGCGGAAGAATTTTTTACCTTTAATGCGTCCTTCAACCTTCACCTGCGTGTAACGGTAATTGATACAATACGCAGATATGGCCTGGTGTTAGCACGCTAATAGGCTAGTGGCATTATTAAGGTTTAATACGTTAGGTGTTATTTAAAGTCAAATGATAGTGTAGCCGCCCATGTAGCGCATTGTTTAATACATCATTTATTGCACGTTAATTATTCCGATAACTGGACGTAAAGCGTCACGCAAGTGAAGCCCTAGCATTACACAAAATTAAATCTTGACAAGCGCTAGCGGGCTCTGTACTGCAACGATCGACGGACGTCTATAGCAGACAAAAAATGGCCTATAAAAACATAAAAATACGCCTAGTTATAAATTGATTTTTTGATTTCTCTCTTTTTTGGTATTTTTTGGGTGTATTCCGATCGGATCCTGTTGAAATTATCTGTGACAATCTCTATGACGTATGCTTTACATTGTTTTAACTTGTCATGGTATGGCAACACTGCACAGACAATGTCTTCACTTCCGTTCTAACTTTTTCTTCGCCTCACAGGCTCGAATACTGTAATATTTGTTTTGTGGTGTCCTAATAATTAAATCGAATAGAATCACTTATAATTATTGACGTTGTGATATGGTCTGCTGTTTAATGAAATAAACAAGAGTTATATCAGTGAATCCAAGTTTTATTTTAATTGTGTCATGACGACCTAATTCTAGGCCTTGAATACACACGCACATAAACCCGCTGCTGCTACAGACACTCAGCTCATCAGATCCCAATGCCTGATCCCACGCTATTTATTTATAATGTAAATTTCCGGTCTGAACCTGCCTGCCTAATTGCTCATTCCGGTCGGATCCCAGTCATGGTTTTAGGGCCTTGATTAAATAATAGTAACTCTTCATGTAAGTTAGCAAAAAAGGTTCTGGATTAATAAAACTAGTAGATCTTACGACCCAACTGCCGCACCGCACCGCACCGCGCCGCGCCTTCTGAACAAAGAGAGAGAAAGAATGGTAGGTATGTTTTCCTCCCTCTCTTTCTTTAGTAATATTTTGGTGCCTTGACTTACAGAGCACGGTGATGTAATTACGCCGTGGCGGTCAATAGGTTAAAGTTCATCAAACAAGCAAAAATTAACTAAGTAGGTACCTACATTTGGTTTCATTATTTTATAATTGTTTTTGGTTGGCTTGGTATCTAGATTAGCTACAAGTCCAATGAAATGGCAACAATACAATAGCATAAATGTTTATTTCCCACAATTAGGCAGCCCGCCACGGCACAATGAAATAAAGCGACAACGCGCAATCATTTTAAATACAACCCCCATCGCAAACATAACTCGTGCAAATATGTTTTAAAACAAACTCAATTTAAGCTATGGCCAGAGATGTACCGTGGGAGTAACGGACACATACAGATGCTTAGAATGATGATCTAAAAGAATTGGTAAATATTTTGTACATTTCGGAAATGGCTTTATCTTAGAATCCGTCCAAATATTCGTGCATGGTTTATATTCATATATTTTTACAAATTAAAACGGCAAAGATTTAACGGCATTACAATCATTAAATTAATAATTATTAATAATAATATAATTAAAATTAGGCACGCATTGTCAGGAGGTTCCTCACTCTGCAGCCCTAGCCTCCGGCAGGTTGAGCCCTGCCCCGCTGCCGTCGGCACTCCAGGTTTAGGTTTTTTATAATATTTATGTTTTTGTATTTATATTGTAAAAAACTTAGATTTAAGAACGAAAATAAATAATATTATTAATAATAAAATTATTTAATTAATACTCATTTAATTAATACTTATTTAATTAACAATTAATTCATTAATAATTATAATTGTTATTAATTAATTAATTAATATTCTATGAACACAAAATAGTAAATATAATCCTTTATGATCAGACTGCAAGCTATCTTAGCCGAGACGTGTTTTAACTCGAGCCGAAGGCAAAGGCGTTATTTGAGATGGAGGTCAGTACTTACGCTACAAGGATGTCCTAAAACGCCATCTTACTGCTTGTAACATCCCGCGCGAAGGTTGGGAAGACCTCGCACAACAGAGACGAGATTGGCGCAGCTCTGTTTATAAGGCAGTTATGAACTTTGAAGAGCGTCGATTGCAAGACCTCGACGCGAAGCGCCTTATCATTAAGACCCGTCCGAAGCCTTTCTATATTTACACCTACAATGCAGACGGTCAACTGCACTGTGCGCCTTGCAGTAGGACCTTTAAAAGTAAATTTGGTTTTGCCAGCCACCTGTGTGCTCGCTACAAGAGCTAGCAAGGTTCGCCATTGACGGACACGTCAAGGAGGACGATGATGATGAGAGGTTATGTTTGTAAATTCATAGCATCAGCTGACTAAACAGACCCACCCTGTGTCATCTCTTCCGATTACAAATCCACATTTCCAATTTAACCTGTAGACGAACCCCGCAGTTCATTTTAATCATTTTTTGGACGAAAGTGTTCTATCCTGAGGGATTTTATAAGCGTGCCGGATTGAAGCAAAATTTTGCTGAGTTTTATGAGTTTTGCAAGTGTCTTCTCCAGTAATAAATTCCTTGGATAATCGGCGGCCTGAATACGTTAAAATTATTACTTTTTCGTGAAATATGGCGAATGTTTGGAGATTAGGTTTGTAAGATTGAAAAGGAAGGTTCTGGAAGATTTATTCTCAAATTCAAAGGCTCATAGAAGGTTTTTGAGAATATCGGAATACGTAAACGATACAAAACTACGAAAATAAGAGTTTCCATTTACGCCCGATATTATGTTCCTAGAATATTTTTAAAATATTTTTAGAACACATTTGCTCGAAAAATGCATTTACGAAGCCTGTATACATCGTTCGAAAGTTGAACATTACGTATCATACAAAAAGGCGCGCGGTAAAATAGCTAGGCGTGCGGTAAGTCTATTTTACCGCACGCCTAGTTGTATAGCGCCATGCGTAAACTTTTCGGTATTTTTTAATTTCCATAAAAATATATAAGGATTCCATTAAGGAGTTTCACATTACGAGAATAAATAAGCTAAATGCTCTAATCTCCTTGGAACCGCTTTTGCTCAATACGTTTCTTTCACTTGAATACTAAAGAGTCAATTATTCAGTGGCGACTTTCTGACTGATATTTATAAACAAAATAATAAAGTTAGTTTAATTATTACTGTTTTCTCGCAAATGTGTTGTAAAATTTTGTATGACACTCGTGCGGATTGGTATTTTGGATGGATTTTTATGGATTATTGGATTACAAAACTCGTGACTATGGTATGCCCTCGACTACATTGGACAGCGTCAATGGGGACAACGGGAGTACACCGATTTTACTAACATTTTTCAATATTTTAGGGACGTACTTTATTTATTTATTTATTATTAATGCACAATGCACACTTACAACAAATAGTTATAAACTAAAGTTAGCATTCGAGTTCATAGACCCCGTTAGGGCGCTGCAATATACTTAATAATACCTACTATGGTAAAAGTCACTCTAGAGCTTCTAGCTGTAGTTTACATTTACTGGTGCCAATTGGATTTCGCAGAACGTTTCAATTTTCGTTTAGACATTGGAAAAGACATTTTCTTGCAACAATAAACATAACAGGCTAGGTTAAGATTTTTGCTAAATTAAATTCAAAGGAGTACGTGAAGCCACCATCCTGCACGAGGTATGTGTGATAAAAATTGGCTCAGTCACCGTTCAGGTGTCAAGAAGTTCAAATTTACCGCCAAAAAGATGGCGCCACTGCTGCAACGACGCTGCGCGGAACTAATTAATTAGAACATCAAGTCGGAGGTTTAAAAGGGTGCCGTCAAAATAAAGAACTGGGCGGACACTTCCGCTGTAGACAGCCAATCGCGAGAAGGCAGCGAGATGGCGTGTTTTGCTTCGGGGAGCGAGGACGTTCCTGGCCCAGTAAAAATATTACCACGGTACGAGCAACACGGAAAAGTAATATAGTTTCAGCCAGATTGGCGTAGAAAAAGTGATCCATTGTGTTTAAAAATTAAAAGCTAAGTATAAAACCTCTCAAATGTTCATAAATGTATAGTTTAATTAGAATACGTTCATCATAAAGTGCTGTTGATTATTTACTGAATATTATGAGATTATGTGGAAATCTGATTTTATTTCCTAGAATATAATAACTACCTTATTTTATCCCTTAGATTTGTAGACTTGATCATGTGGGGTTTGAGGCGAATATAATAGCTAACAACTTAAAACTTAGTGATAACCTACCCACATTTGTGCAGTTGTCATAGGCACGTGGTATTGCAGTTTTATAGACATCTAGGTAACTAGGTAATTCAAAATAGGATTTTATATTTAGTCAACTCTATTTCTAAAGTTATATGAATAAGCAGTAATAGCAATTGCATAATATGCAATTGAGGATTCCGTAACGATGGTAACCCTGTCTTATCCTTCCAAATAAGTGACACTTGTGAGGATAATAGAAAACGCAGGATATTATGCAATGATTTAATTAGGTATCTTTACTTGTCCTGACGCATGATTTAACAATTTTCAGAAGTGGGATGAATTCCCCCCGCCGCATTCGGTCACGTGATAGCCGGTCAAACCGCAGCTGGTTACAACGCAGCCGGAGCCGGTCACGCAGTCCCTTGAGGTGGGACTTCAAGAGAAATGAACGCCGTGAACGTGCGGAGCGTAGCCGCAGCCCGAAGTCCGGATCATCACGCTGCCGATCGAGACCGTGGGCACCGTGGCATCCAGAGGCGGGGCAGCGCACACGGCCAGGTGCAGCCTACGAGGATCCAAAAAAATCTGGTAGGATCAATCCATTTTATTATCCTAACGTAGTAGTAAAGGCTGACATAGTTCCTGAATTTGATCCTGAAAAGAACGAACTACCGGCATTACAGTGGTTGAACAAGATTGAACAGCTGGGCGCTATACATGGTTGGAGCGAGAATGTAAAAAGCTATTACATGCAGGCAAGGCTAGCAGGACTAGCAAAGACGTGGCACAATACCTTGCGTAGTTACGAATTCACATGGGCAGAATGGAAGAATAAAATTTTGGAAGCTTTTCCACAAAGCATTGACTTTGCAGAGAGTTTACGGGAAATGTTAGGTAGAAAGAAGTTACCAAATGAGACAATGACACACTACTTTTATTCGAAGAGTACCTTACTTACTAAATGCGAGATAAGTGGCGAAAAAGCTGTTTCCTGCATGATTGAAGGGTTACCTTTTCACCTGAAAACTATTGCGAGGGCTGGAAACTACAGGACTTTAGCACAATTATATTCTCAATTTCTCTGCGTGAATGACGACAAACGAGTGACGTCATTTCAATTGCAAAGGACCATGCAGCGGTCTCGCGAACCATCTGGAGGCGGACCATATAGGGAACCAGCTGCAACAGCCGTCCGCGATAATGATAGGAAGTCTTTCTCTTGTTTTCTGTGTGGTGAAGTCGGCCATGTTGTACGGTTCTGTCCCAAGAATACGAACATCAAATGTACCAATTGTGGAAGGACCAATCACAAAACAGAGCAGTGTTACCGAAAACCAACGAACGTCGTTGAACTCTCGCAGGTAAATGAATGTTATTTCAAGGGTGTTCGTCTTAATAACTCTGAAGTTACCGCTTACATGGACACTGGGGCGCAAGTGAATCTAATGACATATGACTGCGCTTTGAAATTAGGCTTATCGTTACAATCTTCCGATGTTTTTGTCAAAGGTTTCAATGGGGTTCCAATTAAAGCTCGAGGTCAGGCTTCGGCCTCGGTTGTTGTTGATGGGATTCAAATCGTTTCAGATTTCGTCGTTACAGATGCGCCTTTGAATCGTGCTGATGTTTTTATTGGCCAACCGATCATAAATAGTAACAAAACTAGATTTACGGTAGCAGGAACCACGGTTAAACTCGAAGGTGCTAAGAGCGGTGAAGCGGAAATAGCTGTCATCGACACCTTTATTGAACCTGATAAGATTAGAATTCTTTCACTAGAGGATATTCAGGTTCCACCACAATCTACAATGTACATCGGAGTTCATAGTGATGCTCAGCTTGAAGCATCAACCATACTCTTCGTTGACTCGCGCTCCTGTGCCTACAACGACGTTGAATATAGCGTTCCTGCGTTGGTATCTTGTTTTCCCATCAAGGTCCTGCCGATCACCAATTACAGTAAGAGCTCTTTGTCAATACGAAGGAACCAATTGTTAGCACGGGCTTTTGTTTCGACTGAGAGTGAAGAACGTAATACAACAGAATTTGGCGATGTACATAAATCCATCATGAGCATCGACGTTGCTAAAGTAAATTGTGGATCTAATGATTCTCGGGTTACACAAGAATTGATTAGGATTTTGCAGGATTATTCGGATTGTTTTTCTGCTGATACATCGGAGCTAGGAGTAACCAACAAAGCAGAAATGAAGATTGAGCTTAGTTCTGACAAGCCTATTTGTTACAGGCCTTATAGGATGTCGTTTGCAGAGAAGGCAATTGTTAGGAAGAAAATTGATGATATGTTAGCGAATGGCATCATTAGGGAGTCTTCTTCAAATTACGCTAGCCCTATCATTCTGGTGAAGAAGAAGAACGGTGATCACCGCTTATGTGTTGATTTCAGGAAGCTGAATAATATCACGGTCAAGGACAAATACCCATTGCCGATAATAGAGGAACAGATAGAAAAGTTGGAAGGTAAAAGGGTTTTCACCACCCTGGATTTATCACAGGGCTTTTATCAGATACCGGTGGCTGAAGAGTCTGTTCACAAGACTGGTTTTGTTACTCCAGAAGGTCATTATGAGTTTCAGCGAGTGCCATTTGGTCTGTCGAATTCTCCAGCCGTTTTTCAACGACTCATGGATAAAATATTTGGTTCCTTACGCTATGACAAGGTGCTCCCGTATATCGACGACGTGCTTTTGCCAACAACGACGGAAGCTGAAGGAATAGGCTTGCTCAAATTGACCTTGAATATAATAAGGGATGCAGGGCTGACCCTAAATTTAGAAAAATGTCATTTCTTACAGAAGCAAATTAATTACTTGGGTTATGAAATCAATGGGGATGGGATTAGGCCTGGCAGTAAGAAAATAGAAGCTGTAGCTAACTACAAGGAGCCGACTAGCCTACACGAGCTGAGGATGTTTTTGGGGTTAACGAGTTATTTCAGGAAATTCGTCCAAAACTATGCAAACATTAGTTTTGATCTATACAAGCTGATGAAGAAAAATGCGGCATGGGAATGGGGTCCAGAGCAACAAATGGCGTTCGATAGGCTGAAAGAGGTATTAGTTTCAAGGCCAGTGTTGTCTCTTTTTCGTAGCGAAGGTGATGTCGAAGTTCACACTGATGCTAGTAGTAGAGGTTTGGCAGGTATTCTATTGCAGAGGCAGGACGGAAATTTGAAGCCCATTGCTTATTTCAGTCGTAAAACCAGCAAGGAGGAAGCCATGTACCATTCCTATGAACTTGAAGCGCTAGCGGTTGTAGAGTCCGTGAGGAGGTTCAGAATATACTTGTCTGGAAACAAATTTAAAGTCGTTACAGATTGTGCAGCGGTAAGATACACTTTCGTGAAGAAGGATTTAATACCGCGGATAGCCAGGTGGTGGCTGTCAATTCAGGAGTATGATATGGAGGTTGAACATAGATCTGGCAAGTCTCATGGTCACGTAGACGCTCTTAGTCGTTTTCCCGTGGATCCTGCACCAGTGGCTGATATTAACATTGTGGACACGTTTGACTGGGTTGTTTGTTTGCAAAGTCAGGATGAGAAACTTCGTATTATTAGAACCAAATTAGAATCGGAGGACGATCACGACGATGTGTCTCAAGACTACTGTTTAGAGGAGGGTAGACTATACAAAATTATAAGAGAGGGTGAGAAACGACTAGTAGTGCCTAAATATGCAAGGTGGAACATAATGAGAAAATATCATGATTGTATCGGACATCCAGGCCTTAAACGCTGTGAGAAAATAATCAAAGAAAACTTTTGGTTTGCTGGCATGACGAGGTTCATACGAAAGTATGTCAACGCTTGTTTAGATTGTTTATATAAAAGGAGTCGGTACGGACGTCCTGAAGGTGAACTTCATCCGATAGAGAAGGTTCCAGAACCAATGCACACTCTTCACGTGGATCATTTGGGACCGTTCTGCAAGAGTCAAGCAGGTCACTCGTATTTGCTAATGGTTGTTGACTCATTTACGAAATTTTTGTGGGCCGTTCCAGTCAAAACTACGAAGAGTCGTGAGGTAATACAATCTTTGGAAAAGGTGTTTTGCCTATTTGGATATCCCAAACGAATAATTTCTGATAGCGGGTCTTGTTTTAAAAGCAATAGCTTCAAGAAGTTCTGCCTAGAGAATCAAATAAAGCATATAATCAATGCAGTGGCGTGCCCACGAGCCAATGGACAAGTGGAAAGATATAACCGGACGCTACTAGACTCCTTGAATACTAGCGTTGAAAATGAAAGGGATTGGGATACTCGTATTCCAAGTATAACATGGGGAATGAATAATCTAGTTAATTCTTCATCGGGTTTCTCGCCATATAGACTAATGTTCAAAGCATCACGCAGTCGCTATCAGGGTATGGGAGATAACGTTTGTGACAGCGAAAGTACTGCAGAAGACTTCAGGCAAGCTGCATCGGCGAAACTAACCAAGACTTCAGAAAACATGCGCAAGTACTTTAACGCCAAAAGGAAATCGCCGACGAAATATAAAGTAAACGAGCTTGTACTGTGGAAGGGTGCTGCTGATAGAAATATCAACGTGAGGCGAAAGTTGAAAGAAAAATATAGTGGACCTTATAAAATAGCGAAGGTTCTCGGGAATGACAGATACGTGATTGCCTCACTAAAAAGCATAAAGGGGTATAAGAGATTCACAGCATTGGTGTCTTCAGACTCCATAAAAAGATTTCAAGGTATCTGTTCTGGATCCAGTTCAGATGATAGCGAAGTGGACAGTACGGAGGAACCGATTGATTTGCTAGAAGGATGACTTTGGCGTAGTTGCATATTATTATGCCAAATACATGTAAATATTACACATTTAATATGAGTTCAAAATAAATGACACTTTCAATTTCAAAAGTGCTCAAGTAATGGGCAAATATTAGAAAATATCTTGGTAAATCTGGTAATTTTGATCTGGAAAACATGGAAAAAAAATGGTTAATTTGGAAAATGGTTTAAATGAGAAAGATGGTTAAAATGAAAATCTGGTTAAGTAGAAAATGGCTAAAGGGAAAATAATAATTAGATGGGAAAATACAGTATGGAAAATGGTTTGATGAAAAATTATAAAATGAAAGTTAAAATAGCATATTTGGATGTATGACAAAAATGGTATAATGGGTTAAAAATAAAGGACATCAATGGCAAAATAGTCGTAATGATGATAAATTGATAGATATTTTACATGTATTGTCTTATGTGTATCGAAAAAATTACACCTACACTAATTAAATTATATATGTCATAAAATTCGATTGCAATCCAGTTGTATAAATAACATTTCCCCATTTATGGTCAAATATTAATAACACTTACTTATTATTATTTTTAGGAAAAGTTGTTCCTTATTTATGTACACAGGATTTTCTCCTTTGCAGGGACGCAAAGCTGTCAGGATGGACGAGTGTCAAGAAGTTCAAATTTACCGCCAAAAAGATGGCGCCACTGCTGCAACGACGCTGCGCGGAACTAATTAATTAGAACATCAAGTCGGAGGTTTAAAAGGGTGCCGTCAAAATAAAGAACTGGGCGGACACTTCCGCTGTAGACAGCCAATCGCGAGAAGGCAGCGAGATGGCGTGTTTTGCTTCGGGGAGCGAGGACGTTCCTGGCCCAGTAAAAATATTACCATGGTACGAGCAACACGGAAAAGTAATATAGTTTCAGCCAGATTGGCGTAGAAAAAGTGATCCATTGTGTTTAAAAATTAAAAGCTAAGTATAAAACCTCTCAAATGTTCATAAATGTATAGTTTAATTAGAATACGTTCATCATAAAGTGCTGTTGATTATTTACTGAATATTATGAGATTATGTGGAAATCTGATTTTATTTCCTAGAATATAATAACTACCTTATTTTATCCCTTAGATTTGTAGACTTGATCATGTGGGGTTTGAGGCGAATATAATAGCTAACAACTTAAAACTTAGTGATAACCTACCCACATTTGTGCAGTTGTCATAGGCACGTGGTATTGCAGTTTTATAGACATCTAGGTAACTAGGTAATTCAAAATAGGATTTTATATTTAGTCAACTCTATTTCTAAAGTTATATGAATAAGCAGTAATAGCAATTGCATAATATGCAATTGAGGATTCCGTAACGATGGTAACCCTGTCTTATCCTTCCAAATAAGTGACACTTGTGAGGATAATAGAAAACGCAGGATATTATGCAATGATTTAATTAGGTATCTTTACTTGTCCTGACGCATGATTTAACACAGGGATGAGAAGAAAAAACCCACATCAAAGAAGAAAGTTAAGTAGGGTAAGACTTTTTAATTCTATTCCCTTTCAGAACCTTTCAATAAAATTGTGGTGATGTACAACTACAGAATTGTAACTTTATAAAAAGCTTTTAAAAAAAAATACAACCGACTTCCACTTCTATTATCTAGTAAGTAGTTTTGATTTAAAAACCAAACTACTGAACCGATTTCGAAAAATTTATAGGGGATCACTTTTGAAGTATTACCTATCAAACAAAAAAATATCATCAAAATCAATTCATAATTGGCGGAGTAATTGCGTAATACAAATACATAAAAAAAAAATTGAGAACCTCCTTTTTGGAAGTCAGTTGCAAAGCGTTGGAACGCTCCAGAGAAATTTATAGGCACGCTCCAATACAATAATTGTTTGCATGTGAATTTTCCAACATGGCGGCCGGAAAATGAAATACTGACCTCGAATTCGTATCTACGGGTCACTTTTACTACAGTCTAGCTTGGCTTATGGCTTAGTTCTGGCGCTGATTTAAAAGGGATATAAATAAGTTCTAACCTACTCTTTTCTGAGATAGAACATCAATAAAACCACAGAAAAGCAAATGCCCTACTCTTAGTGAAACCAAAGAAAAGGTGAAGAAAACAATACAAAAAGACTATCCTTGAAATTTACCTCGTAAGATTTTTCCATTTCACAATGTCAAAACATGGTCTGCAAAGCGTCGGACCACAAAAAGAATTTAATCTGTTGCCTGGAAAAACAGCGGCCAAACTGAGGCAGGCTATGACTTGCTACGCACGTGCGATTTCAGCGACTGATAATTTAAAAAAATCTTCCTGGGTATTACGAACCGCTATCCAACTGACATTTAGAGTGAAATTTTGCTCACATATCAAACAAACAGTTTGGTTGGTCTGTGACGTAGGTATTTGTTACCGGTTGTTGTTGTTGCTAGTCTATGGAGCACCACTGTTGTGCAAAAGCTTCTCCTCGACTTTTCCAGTTTTGGCGGTCCTTAGCGAACTCCTGCCAGTTTTTATCTAAAGGCCAATTTACATCAGACGAGCGAATGCTCATTCTATCCCTTCTCCGTCAAATTCTGTTACCGTAAACAGAGACAGAACATTTCTTCGTTGTTTTTAGATTCTATGGAATATTCTAAGAATGCTCGCTCGTTTGATGTAAACGGCATTAGAGCGCGCGAACAGTTGCTTAGAGTGTTCCTACGTGGTTGGACGTGGTCGCTCCACGGAGCGGTCTCTTCAAAATGTTCTTGTGTTCTAATTCTTGTTCGTTGATATTTTGGTGTAAACGCTGAAAACGAGATTTTGTTTACACTAAAAGATCAAGAAATAATGCTCTTGTTCTAGCTATTTTTGTCTAAGCCCAACTTAAGGTGTATAGCTACCTCTGAAGCGACAAATCGCCAACCTGCGACATTTTGTCGCATCTATGCGATAGCCGGCTATCTCCGGTATTCATTACGCGTTGTTTTGCCGCGGTAAGTGCATTGTTGCGGTACAAAAACTCAGGCGAGCGGTGTCTGTAGCCATTGTTGCTTGCTCGTCATTGTTACCGTAACACGGGTATTTTGGAATGTTTTTTACTTAATATGTTGTTACAGTGAGCTGCTTTCTGAGATTTTCTCTTGAAATAATTTTGTATTTTCGTAGAATTTTACCAAGCATGTGAAATACTGGCTTTTCGGTGAAGAAAACATTGTGAGGAAACCTGCATACGTCCGGAGAAAAAAAAACAATGGCGTGTGTGAATTCACCAACCCGCTAGTAGACCAGCGTAGTGGATAAGGTCCAATTGACATTTGAGGCGTAAGTCCAGCACTGGACTCCGTATACGATATTTTTATATTAATTTAGAACAGTTTGTATAAATAATATTTTTGTGACACGACAGACACGGTAGGTGACTTAATAATAGGGTACAGTTAAATTATCTTTGAGTAAAAACCCTTCAAAGGATTTCCACTTTCGGTCAATTTGCCAACTGCGAAATATTGCACATAAAAAAGTGTGTGGAGAAAACCCAGACCTAGAAAACTAGCGAGGGACCGAGTTTTGTTTAGTTTTGTTTTCGAAATACGGTAAAATCATGTCGCTGCATTGTAATATTTTCATTGCACTGTACAAAAAGTTTCAACAATATTGAAGGGTATATTGAAGGGTGAAGGGTAAGGTGTACTTATCATTATGAACAACTTTTACTATGGAGCCAACCGAGAAAGCAAAAAAAAATCTGCTGTAGAACATGAGTATTTTTGCGTGTGTATAAAATGTGTTTTTATGCCGAGAGTAGCGAAACGTTCGCCTGGTGGTTAGCATCACGCCTTGGGCAGGCATCACGCCTGCCCATAGCAGTAGCAGAGCCAGAATTTGTGGTCTATTATTCATTAAAGGCCGAATCACGTGCAATTAATATTTTATTCAACTATTACACAAAATTAAGATAAGTAGGTACTTGATTAAATAATAAATCAATAAATGGTTACTTACCAGTGAAACTGATAAAAGCGTGTTAAATCTAGAAGAAAGTGCTTCAGTAAATCACCGGTATAGCCTCATGAGCTAAGCTAATATAATCCTTAGTACTTCCCACTAAATACATAGCCCGGTCAATTTACGAGACTTATTAGGGTGCTTCTTGCAAATGTCTAAATAAAAACATTTTACTATAATTGGCATTATTTGCTGACGGACAATCAGTAAAAAAAAATTATACAAATATGAACATGGAATATTGAATCACTGTCGAAGGTTACAGTTTGTAGTGAATCATATACGGCCGGCGTGCGACTAATTGTGGGAATTTTACGATGACGTCACACGCGGTGAGGACCAGCCAGGGAAATTAGTGTCGGGCGCTTATTTTGAAAATTATGTATCTCGGAAACTAATTGGTTTATCGAAATATTTTTTTCACACTTTTTATTCATATTATTGTTTTTAATTGAAAATACGAAAAGCTGAAAATCTAAATGTGTGCACATTCTTAATTATTTCAATACAAGCAAAATTAAAAAAATTGGATTATTGTGGAAACGCATTTTGTGTAATTTTAGCTTTTATATACGAGAGTAATAGGTTACGTTATAATACGTAGAAAACAAAAAGCATTTTTTTTTTCTAGGTCAACCCCTAACTTTCCTGGGCTAACAGGCAAACCTCTAAGTAGCGAAATAAACACGCACATTATCTCGCCCAAGAGAAAACTAGCACAAAAAGGATTAACTAACTTGGCCAATAACTTGAGAACTTTATCCATATAATACTCCAGTCCAGTGTTTTCCGCTTGGAAGTCTTGGGATATTTTTCTTTCTATACGAGCTATTTTCGTCATTTATGTGAGATTGTAAAGATTGAATTTAAAGACTCGTATATGCTCGTAACATATTTTTTATTAATTGTACCTACTTATTTCTTGCTATAGGACTTAAATCATGGCCTCTGGCTGGTTTGTTTGTCTAATATACTGACAGATTCTTAAAGTTAAATTGAACTTTAAGAGGGAATCTGGTGAACGATTCTGCATACAAATGTATTCCCTTATTTTCTTCCTGGATTATGCCTCTAGAGCAAGCATTTTTTTTTCATTAATTCTAGGTCTACTGTAGACACGTCTCTGTCATTTTATTTTTTTCAGCAACTAATTTCAAAAGAAAATATAGCCCTCCAAAGATTACTATGAACATATTTAAAGGGTTGCATTTCTTTTAGCAATTCGTTGCTGAAAAAAAGGAATTGACAGACATGTCTACAGTAGACTACTAAGTTAAGTTATTTAAGTTATTGGGTAAGCGCTAGAATATTTTGACATCGCATAGCTATATTATGCTCTGTCTTCACCACTAATCCACGGCGTAAAGAAACATAAACCCGAAGCCCTAATTAACTTACGATAGTTGACTTGGTAGACCAAAACCCGCGATGGTAAGTCAGGGGTGTGTCACTCCGCAGTTTAGGTATGTTCGGCCGGCGCTCCGCTCCGAGAGGTCAATGCAAGGCTGAGGTCAGTGGTCGTCCGCACGCTAGCCTCGTCGCACGTAACTAAGCACACGTGATAGAAAGAGAGCGGTATATTTAGGTGAATATAGCAAGCGGTATCCAGCGCTGTGCGAGTTGAATAGCTACTTTATTGTCTAGTAGATAGAGTCCTTATTTATTTAAATTTCTTTGCGGAGTGAACTTTCTGTACATAGTACAAATGTTTTTTGTTTTTTTTTCCAATTGTGATAGTATAAACATTTTTAACATATTCAACAATATCTAACTCATTAACAAAAACTAATGAAGTATTACGTGTCATGCAGCACCTGCACTAACACTAAGAGTCTTGTGTCGCAGGTGACTACGTGTCCCTTACAAATATTGTATACAAAATTATATGCAGCCGAGTGCTACCTTCTTCACAATTGGTAAGTATATTGTTAATTTAATTAATTGATTAAATAATTATATGCGTGTGTGTGGGTGGGTGTGCGTGTGTGCGAGGCACATACCCCCCGTATGTGTATGGGGTGTGTGGAGTATGTGTGTGGATATGTTTGAGAGTGTGTGTATTTTGTGTGTGAACTATTATTTATTCTGTGGTTAAGTACAGTCTCAGATATAAATTCCTAGCCTGAAATGGTCTTGATGTGTTTTGCCACTTGACCTATTTCAAACATAAATTTTTATCTAGTAATAATTTGATCACATATTATTTCCCTCACAGCCTTTGTCCTGAAACTACAATATCCTCGTGACGATGCAAAATTAATTAATCATAATAATTTCTTGTCGAGACTACAATGGCGCGTTAATGGAGGCTACAGGGTAATGCCTAGTTGAATAAGGTCGTTGGTAAAGTATTTTAACGTGAAAAGCTTTATTTTGAGCATGATGTCTTTATTTAGGACGATGAGAGAGCCTTTGTGCCTTTATAGATCCAGACTGACGCTTTCCCTTTTTGTTAGGTCTCGACTCAATTTAGTAAAAGGATCTACATAATGACTCCTTAATATGTTATCCTTTTGCACTTCTTCCTTGTCTATACTAATAGAGGCTCTAGCATCGGAATTTGAAAGATTTACGTGTACGTAAACGATTATAAATACTTAAGGTGAGACGACGTTTCATTCACGTTTGTTACTGTAGTCGACTATCGGACTTACTTGTACCAAACAGGGTCAAATTTAGCGGAGCACAAATTTCACATGTGTCAATCTTGTGTTTTTGAGGTTTGTCTCAGATGACTCATAAGGTAAAAAAAACTAAATTCAATAAATAATGCTTACCTATTGCTATAATGTTTGTATATCTTTACCATGACAACTCTTATCAGTAGGTATACAAAAACACATTTAGTGTATCATTTTTAACCGACTTCATTAAAGCAGGAGGTTCTATGTTAGACGGTAAGTATGTTTTTTTTTTTTTATGTATGTGCACCGATTTCTCCGTCAATTGTGGACCGATTTTGAAAATTCTTTTTTTATTTGGAAGGGTATACTCCCGATGTGGTCCCATATTAATTTGATATCAGTTGTTTTTATTTTTAAGTTTCTTGTTGATAATATCTATCGAATCAATCATTATAAATTACGCTTCCAATCACACAATCCTACAAATACTATACACATATACAATTGCTACGAAAGTCAAAATGTATATTTGAAATTTTATTTGTCACAGGTGCCACCTCGTTGATTTTGTTTGTTGTTTTTTATTTTCCCTACTTTAAATTGTATTTATGTATTTTATTATATTAGATATTTATATTATATTTATTATATTATTTTATAGTAGTTTATTATAAAATATTATGTATTAGTATTAGATTGTAGGTATGTTATGATTCGTAGGAATTTCTTCTTTACAGCACACCCCGTCTTTTCGTGTTTATAATTTTTCTCCATCCTAAGGTTGCCTGGAAGAGATCGCTTTTAGTGATAAGGCCACCATTCGTGCACTAGTATTTAATTTATTAAGTCCTTTGTATTTAAGTTTCTTTTGTGTGAGCAATAAAGAGTTAATCAATCTATCTATCTATCTATATTCACAATTTCTCAAAGTGTGTGACCACAGATTATTATATACTATACGTGTGGCTTAAATAAGTGAAACACCTATTCAATAATTTGTACCCAAAGATTACCTACTTATATCTACGTAGTTATTAAGCAACCCTGGGACAGCCCTACAAGGTTGCTTCCGCCTAATCAGTCCCTACAGTGTAGAGTATGAAATTAACAGAGACTCAATTATGGTCCAGTGATATAATTATTCCGGTGGGTATGGTTCCCAGTTACAGGTTTGCCGGTGACATTAAGCCCATTTTATTATCATCATTGTAATATGCAAGAGCATGTAAATTTTACACAAATACCTAATTCAAATAAATATATTAGAGTAAAATGGCCGTAAATAGCCGTTGTAGCGGGAGACCGCTTGACATGGCAACTTGATATCATGGTTTCAATCCCAGGCCCATACCAATAAGCTCCTTGGACTTTGCGTACGGATTTTAATACTAAGTACTGACTTTTCGGTAAAGGAATACATCGTGTAAAAATGTGCATTATGCCCAGAGAAGACATTTATTAGCGTATGTGAATCCAACGACCCGCAATCGGGCCAACGTGGTGGGTATAGCCCAATCGCCCTTTAAGAGTAGATGAGGAGCTGTGGACTATTATCAGGCTAATTATAGAGTAAAAGGACAACACACAACAAAATTTTGTCCATACTCCGTTCATTCTTACCTGACTAAATTTGTAAACAACAATGGCGGATTCGAACCAGTGACAGCTCTTAGTTTTCTGACAAATGTCTATGATTTGTCGTAAATCTGCCATTGTTGTTTACAAATTTAGTTAGGTAAGAGAAAATAAACTACACCGGTTTTTTGGCAGTAAAATTTTGAAAAGTGTGCTTCAGATCTACCTGATTTAGTTTTTCCCTGCCCATTCTACTATCGGATGACCAGAAGCTCAAAAAAATATCTTTTCATGGTTGACATTGTAACTCTATGGACAAAGATAAAAGACGATATCTCAAAGCTGCAGGCTATTCAAGTATCTGTTCGACAGTGACAAGTGACAATTATGACAAATCGCGATCCCGAACAGTTACATGAGTAGCCTGCTGCTCCAAGTTTATTAACAAGAAGACCTATAGAAGTTAGCTCTCTGTGTTTCTTTATCTATAATGCTGCTATGAGTAATGACCCAGATCGACGGGGACAAATGTGACTGATCAATCTGCTGCGACTTTTTGTCCTTCATTAAACATACATATATCTGACTTTGACAAACGGTGTTGATATCCTTGGTGTTATGCATTTCTGGATAATTTCTTGTTATCCTTGCTCCAGAGAAATGACCAAGAGGGAAATCCTTCCTCCGAGCCTTGCTCCAGAACGAACAAACAAACTTGGATTTGTGTTCAATGAGGTTCCACAGTCGCCCAAAATCCCGCAGTGTGTGAAGACAAGGGTTTTTAACCAGTTTGTGTTGCCAGTGATGACATGAAACTGAAACGTGTTCTTTAACTGCTGGCCTATTGGAACAACTCAGTCACGCAACGGGCAATGGAGTGAGTTATGCTCGGAGTTATATTGCGCGATAAAATCCGGAACGAGGATATTCGCCAAAGAACCAAAGTCACCGACATAGCTCGCAGGGTTTGCAAGTTAAAGTGGCAATGGGCAGGCCACATCGCTCGAAGAACTGATAACCGATGGAGAATAAAGGTTCTTGAGTGGCAACCGCAAACTGGAAGACGCAGCGTAGGAAGGCCTCCTACTAGGTGAACCGACGATATTGTAAAACTCGCCGGCAACTGGTGGATGCAAATGGCAGGTTTTCGAACAGTGTGGCGGTCTAAGAGGGAGGCCTTCGTTCAGCACTGGACGTCTCCGGGCTGATGATGATGAGGTTCCACGGGCAAATCTTTCCGCAGATGGAGCCAGCGGCGGCCTGGATGTGGCAAAATCAAGCTTTCTTGTTAATCGTTGCTTAAATATATCTGCTGATGAGGGCGTTGTCGATAATCTAGTCTAAGGAAAAATACTAGGTACTGTGCCTTGTTTTAAGAATCTATGCAGGTGTTGACGGCCTGAAAATAGATTTGTAGGTTAGATAGTTGTTTACATTTTATGTTGGATAGACATTTAATTAGCAAGGCACTTACTTAAGGTTTTTTTATATTATCATATTTTTTATATTATTATATATGACGATACGAGCAAGACGTTTGCCTGGTGGTAAGCGTCACGCCTGCCACTAACAGTAGCAGTGCCAGAATAGGCGTGTGGCCTAATGTTTAATTTATGACAAATAACAGGTTTAGTGATGAATATAACTAAATACATTACACAAACTGAAAAAATAAATTGTATTGGCTGATAAATCTCTGAGATATGAGCGTTTATAGTTTTAGGTGGGGACAGAGAGGGGATGCTCTATCCCTTTCTCGCATAGCTCGTGTTAGTGCAGCATTTGTATGCCGCGCCTGAGAATTGACGTCATAGCTCATTATAGCGCGCTCTCTGTCTAGCTTGAATTTAAAATACTTAGAACTTATTTATTTTTGAGTTATTTTAACTTTTGTTTTCGGTGATAGGCTCTATTGATGATCAACTTTTTTATGAGGTAATAAAAAATTAGTAGTCATCATGCCTAATCCTGCACCGCACTGCACTGCGCTCGTCACCCTGAGGTATTAGATGTTAAATCTCTTCATACCCAGTAATTTCTCTGGTAACTTTGCCATTCAAGCCGGAACACAGTAATACTTGCACACTACTGCTTAGTGGTTGAATAACTAGCAAAGCTGGAGTACTTCCCCAGGCGGACTCTGCAGTAGAGTCCTACCACTACAAAAAATACTTTATAAATACTTTATTTATTGACTTTTTTTTACGCATTTGAACTTAAAGACTGACCCGATAACAACATAGATGGTGGACGGACCCAGAAGCATAAATATTTCTACCTTAGAGAAACAATAATGTATACCATTTAATAAACCTACTTACAGGTAATCTAACAGAAACACCCAGCTATCGAGGCGTTTCATTTGAAGTTTACAGAAATAAATCAAGTCTTCATTTTGCGTAATTTTGCCATATCTTTTTGTTTGACTATCACTCTAAGCAAGCAATATCAGAATTCAATGAAGTGTCACCGTACCGGCGTGGCAGCGTAGTTTTGCACCTCGGGGAGTAGCATCGCTCATCCACTATTCATGAGTTAGGGCAGCGATGTGGGACGGAAGCTATAGAGTAGCTTATTTAAAAGATTTTTCCTCTTCTTACCTGAGAATTTGGTGATATGGTACCAAATTATTAAGTAGTTTGAAAGTTTATTTTTGTTTTATGTAATGTAGTTTTGCATCTATGATCTGGATCTGGTCTAGGATGGCACACCCTTACCTAGAAGGAATCTATTTACTCTAAATTTGAAAACAAATATTTTGTACGTTACACGTTAATCTTACGTTAATCAACTGATCCATACAACTTGTCAGAGCCAATGAACTTTTTGTAGAGAACAGCTGTTTTTTTTTGTCGCGGTTTCAAGGTTGGTCCTAGAGTAAAAGCTGTTCAGAATGATGGATACATACATACCCTTTAGTATTGTTCAATCTTTTTGTTAGGTAAGTACACATTGTATCTATCTATATATATAAAAGGCTCTGTCCTGACTGACTGAATGATTGGTGACAGACTGACTGACCGACAACGCACAGCCCAAACCGCTGGTCGTACAGACCTGAAATTTGGAAGGTGTATTCGTCTCGATGCGGAGGGGTGTACTAAGAAAAGATTTTTCGAAATTCAACCCCTAAGGGAAAAAGGGGGGAAAATGAAAGTCCTTTGTTTTTTTACTTTTAGTCACGAAAATTTGGATTTGGATAGTACATTTAAAATAATTACAGGGACGATTTAAGGGGAAAGGGGGGTGGAATGTTGTATTATATATACTATATTTGGGTAGTTCATTCAAAAGGGGGGAAGCTGGGGGGGGGGGGGTCGATAGAGTCGGTCGTGTCGGTAGAGTCAGTAGAGTTGGTAGAGTCGGTAGAGTTGGGAGAGTTGGGGAAGTTGGGGGGGGTAAAAAATCTCGGGATGATTTAAAGTGGTGAATTTTGGGAGCGAGCTGAATTTCTTCCGTACGCGGACGAAGTCGTGGGTGACCTCTAGTTCACCTAGTATAATTTCTGAGTTTCATAAATAAAATATTGGTCGGCATCCCGCCTGCATTTAACAGTCCCTGCAAAATGTACCAAACCAACCAACTTGAGGTATCAAAATAAGAGAACTTAATTTGCACGATAGGTTGTGTACAGAAAATATGATAGTGGCGCTTGCACACAGCTCATCAGATAAGTACGTCTCCCGGTACTCGGTTTCACATAATTTCCCTCTGTTGCATAATTTAGGCACGCTTTGTTTGTCCATTTAGTGGTTCTACGTGGTTGTACTAGATTCTACGTAGAAGCCGCGCTGAGTGGTTAAAAGTGTAAAAAGGGAATGGCAATATTGATAAACAATTTAACGGTTGTAGTTCTGTTCAGAAAGGCTCGTGCACATTAGCGTGGGCTGCGCCGCGTCGCATTGCATTGAGAAAAAAAAACATATTTTCTGTACACAACTTATCGTGCAAATTAAGTTATTTACTTATTTTGATACCTCAAGTTGGTTGGTTTGGTACATTTTGCAGGGACTGGTAAATGCAGGTGGGATGCCGATCAATATTTTATTTATAAAACTCAGAAATTATATTGGTGAATACGTGTGTACTTACCTAACAAAAAGATGCTGGCCTTTATTTGGGCCAGAAAATTACAAAACGTGGCCAGCATTTTGGGCACATTACCCGAAATTAGAGACCGTTTAACCCTTTGCCTGACCTGAATATTTTTTTTATCAATAGGTTTGCTACCTATAGATACTTTAAATTTAAACGGTCTCTTAGAATAGAATAGAATAGTTTTTATTACCAACCACATAGAGTAGTACATATTTGCTTAAATTTGGTACATAGTAAAAAATACAGTTATTTTTTTATCAAGGTAATTAACGGTGAACCCCAAACTAGGCTCGAGGCCTGTATCTTGGGGCTCAAGTGCAATGTTACCATTCAGAATTATGTTCGGTTACGTAAATAAAATGCTTAAAATATAGGAACCCCAGTGGGTAGGTATAAGGTAGTAGATATATTGAAAACAACTGAAAGCTAAAAGCTAAGCTAAGCTAAGCTAAGCTAAGCTCTTATATCGATTAATATTTTTTTTAATATTAGTTTAGTTTTAATTAGGTAGTTTATTTAATTAGAGATTTTAGATTAGATTTTAGAGTTTATGCCAACGACGATATAGTAGGTACAAGATATTCTCGTTGCCAATACGAAGAAAAAAATAAAATTGTTACAAAAAGATTGAACAATACTAAAGGGTATGTATGTACTCATCATTATGAACAGCTTTTGCTCTGGGGCCAAGCTTGAAACCGACAAAAAAAACAGCTGTTCTCTACATAAAGTTCATTGACCTCGGACAAGATGTATGGAACAGTTGATTTGTATATAATAGTTTCAGAAAAAAGCTTAAAATATTCATTTCCTTGCACCAAAACAGTCAGGAAGGTCTAAGAAATGACACAAGCGCAATCTAAGTCAATGTGTAACACCTAGTACCGACCACCAAGTAAATAACGTGTTCTAGATGTTTTATGTATTTTTTGAAATTTTTGTGTATATTTTATTCGATGTTTCTTGTGTATCAAGCTAAAGTAAGCTAAAACGTTGTTTTCTTTTTGTTCTGTTTATTCTGTTTATTTTATTATTATTGTAAGATTGCACAGCGTACCGTGCGCACCTGCCGGTCCCAACAGAAAACCAGCGCCGCAGCAGCCGGTTTCGTGACAAAGAATATAGATGCTCACTATTTAAGTATTTTTTAAATTTCTTTCTTTTGTATGAAATTTTGTGAGTATCAAATTGTATGTCTCGAATAATAATAATTTTGTTCAAAATCAAATCCACAGACAATGAAGGGACGAGACAAGCTAGACGTTCGCCTGGTGGTAAGTAGTAACAGTAGTAGTGCCAGAATTATGAACTTACAAACAAAATCCTGCGCCGCACTGGACTGCGCTTGTCATTCGGAGATATTAGAAGTCAAATCTCTCCATGCCCAGTAATTTCTTTGGTAACATTTATGCTTGCACACTACTGCTTTGCGACTGAATAACTGGCAAAAGTGTGGTACTTCCTCAGGCGGACTCTGCAATAAGAGACTTACCACTACTAAGAATCCTACCACTACCAAATCAAATCAATGTTTTACTCGGGAATGAAAGATAAACTGACTATAACGTTTGTCAAGAAATATACCTATGTGAACGTTACCTTCTCACTTCTAGTAGGCTTGTGTAGTCACTGAAGAGAGAAGTGAATAGAATGAAAATGTGACGGGCCGCGCTAGCCGGCATTAAGTGTAAATACGAATGCGCTTATTGACAATTCTACCAATATACATGTTTTTAAACTGAGAATACTCTAAAAGACATTTTAAATAGACGCGTAGGAAACCAAACCACATTGCATCGTAATTAGATACTTTTGAATCTGTTGCAAAATTGCATTTCGAGTACTACTTCTACTATCTACTTCAAATTCGGTAAAATTCAATTCGGTTCAAATATGTAGGTATACAATTTTGTGTTAAACTGGCGACAGCGGTTTTCCATAAATTGCTTTACAACATTGTTTGACAGCCGTTCTACCTAAGAAGTAGGGCTTTCGCTTTTCTGTGTGTGTAGTAGTTAATCATGCAAATGGAATGTAGAATGAATAAACGATACACACATCACATAGCACGTGCCGTTCGAATTTCTAGTGAAAAACTCTGAGCGTGAAACTGCCGAGTTTTTTCGTTGCAAAACCAATCTCGAGTAGTGCGTACAAATTCTAGTACATTGAATTTACGCACTATTCAGGATTGGCATAATAGATTTTTGGCGTTTAAATAAACGCCAAAAAAACATCTCATTGTTTATGCGTTGAGCTATTTAGCTCATCACATGAGGATCCACTGGTAATGCCGCCAGCAGCTGCTGGCATGCTAGATACGTACCATACGTTGTTATTGCGTTGGATGCGTATCCAACGCAACAACGTATGCAACGTTGCCAAATGGCAGTGTATTTGAGCATTTTAATTGATTCTTAACTTTCATCAATCTATAGACAACCTAATTGTTTTTGTAAATAAGATTTGAGGGTTAATTTTAAAGAGCGACCATTAAGAGACTTATTAATAACTCTTAGATTGTTGACTATATTACTTTATTGTTCATAGTCTTCCTGCTGTTTATTTGCTTATTTATTGCCTTGTCTCAATTTTAATGGTTTGGCCACCCTCTATAAAATTTTGGCATAGTGATAGCTGAAACTCTGAAAAATATCATAGACCACATTTTGTTGCCATCGTGTCCATTTTTATCTCAATTTTTCATCGTAGGCGAAACGGTGCCTTAGCTAATCACGAAAATATTATAAATGCGAAAGACTGTCGGTTTATGTGTTTATATAATGTTTTTACCTCTAAAACAGCTGAACAGATTTGGATGAAACTCGAAATGGATAAAGCTTATTTCTCGGAATAGCATATAGGCTATTTTATATCATCCTCATAAATGTTTTATCATCACGCGGGTGAAATCGCGGTCCAGAGCTGGTTATGCCAGTAAAGTTAAATTTTAAAGCATTCATTAAGTACCTAATTATTTATTTTATTCATTAACTATAACTATTCACGTTTCTTTATGAAACGTGAACAGTTTCGAATCTATAATTAAGAGAATCCCCAAAATAAATTCCATTTTACGGCCATTCCGTTTTTAAAACCTAACTTTTAGAAATAATAACATTATTTTTCCATTTACAGAAGCTTAACTTTGAATAATTGATTTATTCATTACGGAGTCCTCCGGGAATCGAAGCGAAAATATCCTGATAGGAATCACAAATGGAGTAATTTCGTCCAAAAGACTCTGAAATAAGATGTTTGAGTAAATGTGACATCGATTTGGCACAGTCAATGCAAGAGTACCTTTTATCTCGTTTTAAATAATTAGGTGATGAAACTAATGAACAGTTTTTTTTTTATTGCGATTGACCACTTACTCTCTGCTAGCGAAAATGCGCGATGCGAAAGGATGGAAGCAAAGATGCGGTCTACGATGGAGCAGTCAGTTACAGTGTTGATAGTTCAATTCTCATTCAGTTTACATTTACTAGGTATCTATCTACACACTAAACATTTGAAGAAGTTGAATAAACAGAAGCATTTGAAGAAGATGAAGAAACAGAAGCATTTGAAGAAGATGAAGAAACAGAAGAAGATAAAAATATAGTACCTATATTTTGATACAAGTGTGCTATGTTGATGTGCTAAATCGCGGGCAACCGGTGGATGCAAAGGCAGGTTGTCGTACAGTGTGGCGGTCTAAGGGGTGGCCTTCGTTCAGCATTGGACGTCTCCAGGCTGATGATGATGTGCTATGTTGGTCATTACACTCGAAGCGGTATTTTGCGATAAGGAAACCAAGAGTGTAATTACAAATAGCACACGCGTTCCATACGACGATTTTCATCACATTTGCGAGGACAAAACAAACCTGTTTTGATAACAATCAACCACACAGTGAAAACTTCAACAAAAATTTTGATTCTGATTTTGCGCGGCAAATGGCTCGCAAACCAGCGATGCGCGTAGGTGATATTTTCTTTAGCGGCATACATAGACATACATTCAATAATAACTATTTATTGGTATTATGTATACAAAAAAACTGTATTACCCGGCTATATTAAGAATGCTTCTTAAACATATATGGTACAAACATGGCTGTCAGGTTCAAACTTAACATAACCGGGTTACACCTATTATAGCACTAGTGCTGTAATGTAAAGTAAAAAGCACGCGTGTGTAATATCTTGAGATAAGAGCCTAAAACTTATGTAATAAGATGAGAATAAGACCACTTTACAAGCAAGTGTGATAAAAAATTATTACAACTAAAAATTTTACGACTACATCTCTACAAACCTACTTATAAATGAAGGTCCAAAAACCCCAATACAAAAGGACGTACCTATGTACTAAAAAGATACAAGGGATCGATTTCTTAATAATTTTTATGGTTTTTGCATACAAATATGACTGACTTTCCAACCACATTGTTTGAAATCGTAATCGAAAATTTCATGCGTATGATTAATATTTTCCACGTTTTCGAATTTGGGCTCTGCTAACTTAAGGGGCATTATCTCAGCTTAGAACAAATGTAACATACACATTCTCCATCTCAAATAGTATTTTAACGAGTCCCAACCAGAGCAGTGCTAGCAAACATTAGCAAAAAGCCAACCATTCGCCCAACGCCCATTAGTGCTGCCCAATTGCAAGACCAAGACTTATAATTATACTAGCTTAGTATTTTTGATTTTACGTCAGAAATTATTGAATTTCATTTTGCGGGGGGGGACAGAGAAACCTGCTTTACCAGGTATTAAAATTGGAGGTGGCGCAGATTTGCCCAGTTGCCCAGTTTTATTTTAGGGGGGTGCATTTGGCCCTTTCTGCCCCCCGCTTCCGCGGCCGCCTTTCTTCTGCTATGAACTTACTGCTCCTCTAGGTTGCTGCACCTAAAACTTTTGCCTGTCCATAAAATAAATCCCGCGCCGGAAAAATATTAAATGTGCAATTTCTGTAACTAATACCTAGACGATACTGGCAGTTCGGTTTTATTCATAACCAAATCATGCAGAGTCTATCTTAGTCATGATCTTGCTACAATTTCAACAGTGGATTTAACAAGTGCTATTTTACGCAATGTGGACGCGAGTAGAATGGCTCATCCAATTCTCGTTCATACATTTTGTTGCTATTGATTTTGTTAGGTTTCCTTTGCAATATTTGATGAAATTCGTTGTTAAACTATGGATACAAAGATTTGACAATATAAGTACATATAACGCTACGAAAAAACATTTAAAAGCACTATTTACATTACCTTACCACGTATTTAAATAAAATAATAAAAATCAGCTTATCATACAGCTAAGCACAGGTCTCTCCCAAGCACTGAAGATAGAAGTGAATAGAACGGAAAAATGACAGGCCGCGCTAGCCGGCATTAAGTGTAAATGCGCTTAATGACAATTCTACCAATATACATGTTTTTAAACTGAGAATTCTCAAAAAGAGAGATTCTTAATTGTTTTTTCTTAAAGAAAAAAAATTTAATAGACGCGTAGGAAACCAAACCACATTGCATCCTAATTTGATCAATTTTAATCTGTTGTAAAATGGCATTTCAGGTGTTTTACTTCAAATGCATGACCAATGATTGGCATTTTTACGTCGTAGTTTCTATACAATTATGTGAAAACTGGCGACAGCGGTTTTCCATACAATTGCTGTACAACATTGTTTTGACAGCCGTTCTTCCTAAGAAGTAGGGCTTTCGCTTTTCTGTGCTCCCAAGGCACACCACACATACTTCGGCTTCACTGCGATACAATAGAAACCTTCTATTCATTTTACAGAAAGTCTTGGTCTTGAAAAATACCCAAGACCAATAACAGCCTCAAGATGATGACGGATACTGACAACACTAGTGGCCATAAATTCAAGGGCCGCCCTACCAGTTCCGACACTGCCATCGCTCACCACTATCGGTTCCTAAAAGCGTATTTGTCAGGAAAACGTTGGCGCGGACGATATAAATTGACCTTCTGTAACAGATTGGCATACTTTACTGCACTGGATGGGCGTTTATTGTTAGGGTTATCCGTTAAGAACGTATTTAGCTTATTAGCTATTTGGAGACAAAAGTAATAAATTATTGTATTGATGAAACGTGATTTCTAACGGTGTGCAAAATTTTGCTTATTCTATACAACTAGCTTTTGCCCGCGGCTTTGCCCGCGTAGTAATGTTGAATACTGGAATTCGGTTAAATCGGGGCCCAACTCAATTGAATCACTAAAATACGTATATTAATGCATTTTTTCCAAACCGCTTGCAAGTCTTTAAGTTTGCTTTAGGATGACCAAATTTAATATTAAAAATTAATTTAGCAGCTTAGGCTGTACAGTATCTATAATAATTATGTCCGTCAAACAGTCGTCTGCGTGGACCTACAAAAAAATAGCCTATGTCCGTTTCCGAACCTTATGCTATAACTACCTATCCAAAAATGCAGCTCCATCCGTTCAGCCGACCAATAAATACGCCCATCCCCGTCCCCATTCCCAGCCTCATCCCTATAAGCGGCCCCTTCCCCATCCCGATACCAAATGTCATTTTAATATGAACACGCCCATCCCCGTCCCCATCCCCGTTCCCTCCCTCATCCCCAACCCGAACCCCATCCTCACCCCATCCCATCCCCACCCCATCCCGATTTCAACTTTCATCTTAATATGGACACGCCCATCCCCGTTCCCAGCCTCATCCACATCCACATCCCATCCCCACATGTCCCCACTGAATCCCCACCCACCCCCACCCCATCCCCATCCCCACCCCATCCCCATCCCCATCCCGATACCAATTGTAATCTTAATATGAACATGCCTATCTCAGTCCCGTCTCCGTTCCCAGTATCATCGCCACCCCCACCCCCACCCCCATCCCCACATCTATCCCCATCCCTATACCAAACTTCATTTTAATATGTACAGCCGTTACAAAGTTAAGGAGAAACAAACGTACTATCACTGAAACTTAGTTTTTTTTTATACTAACGGGAGCTGATTTTGAAAAAACTGTGACACCCGTATCTTCTTATTTTTATAGTAGAATATGTATACCAAGTTTTGTATCAATCGACCCAGAGAATAAAAAGTTTCATACAAACTTTAACACCCCATTTAACCCCCTTCGGGGTTGATTTTAGAAAAATCCTTTCTTAGTGGGCGTTTACACCTCTCCGAAAACATACTCTCCAAATTTCAAGTCTCTACGTTTAGCGGTTTGGGCTGTACGTTGTCTATATGTCAGTCAGTCAGTCAGTCAGTCAGTCAGTCAGTCAGGACAAAGCCTTTTATAGTTATAGATAATAATACTCTATACAATAGGTCAATTATTGTGTGGCTTTTAAATAAGCAAGTAACACTTAACAGCTACAAGATTTATTCTCTTGAGTTTAATGACGTTTTTTCAATATTTATTTTCACTTGTTCAATTTTATTTTGACTTTTTATTTTTATAAAAATAAAATAACAAGTGAAAAATACTCATTATTTAAACACCCCGAATCTCTAGGTTGATGCTAAAATCACTCTCGAACAAGTTCATCTTTCAAACGAAGAAAACTTAATGACAATCGGTTCATCGGCTATAGGGTAGATGACTGATGTTTAAATCGTTGAAACCAATAGCTTAGATGAAGAATTTAAGTAAATATAGTATGTTTATTGAAAAAATCATTTAAATCGGTTATTAATGTTCTGATATATAAGCGTTTAAAGTTTTTGGTAGAGCCAACTCTGTCCCTTTCCCACAAAACAAAAAATGACGTCTTACCTTACTTGTCAGAATATAATTTATATGGCGTACAGAGAAGTGACGTCACGATTTGCTGTTTCGCCTCTCTGTCTAGCATGATATTAAAATGCTTATAAATTGCTTATTTTTGATCAGATTTAAATTGTCTCTTCATTAATCAGCTATATTTATGGGCCACATTTTAATAGGACAATAAAAAAAACAGTCATCTAGTCTATTACAGATAGGTACACATGTCAGACAAACAGAACTGTCTATACAGTTCTGTTTGTGCCGGAGGCTAAAACCATCGTGAAATATAAAAGTTGGTAAAATTCCGATGAATCTATTCACGGCACAGCAACAAAGCTAATGAGAAGTCCCAACGATTCTCCGATTGGCTCGAACAATAACTTGGCTAATAAATTTTTATGAGATTACCGTCGGCATGGAATTTCATTTAGTTCTCGTTTGTTATCGAAGGTCTGTGATGATTTTATCTTTTCGATTGAATGGGTTTAAATAGTCAACTTTTTTCAGGAGGTAAGCGGTTAATAATGTTTAATACTGCCGTTATAAAAATAATTAATTGGACTGGATTAAGCCGATATAAGACAAGAATATCTAAAACAACGAAACTATTTGATGTTTTTTATAATATAAGATAGATCGGTTATAGCCGTCAAGTCAAATAATGTGCAAGCATTCCTGTGTTTCGGCTCGAAGGACAATGTAACCAGATAAATTATTGGGCATGAAGAGATTTGATATCTGATATCTTAGGGTGACGAGCGAAGTGCGCTGCGGCGCAGGATTTGTTCGCTAGTTCACAAATCTGGCAGTGCTACGTTTATGGGCAAGCGTGATGCTTAGCACCAGGCGAACGTCTCGGTCGTCTCATCAGCACGTAGAATTAAAAAAAAACAGCTAGTGAGCTCCTGATGGTATGAAGTCATCCTGCCTACCGACTCGACTGAACGCAACCTCGCGACACGAGTATGAACGTGGCCTAAGATATCTTTTCACGCGACCTGTCTCTCAACACGAGTAAATGAGACGTGAACCAAATTTAATTTATTTAAAGTGATACTGCCTGCCATAATCAGGAGTTGTCAGTTACCATGTAATTTCTCCTGAGATTGCTTCTCAGCGAAGGAAAGAAATTAAGTTAAACATTACGAAATATGACTCCAAGCTTGAGTTAGTTACCTTAATCTTGAGTTCATCAAGTTTTGTGCGAAACTTAGCTGTATTTGCAGATTTTATTACTTATCGTAAACATAGCGACAACATCTTGCAAGAAAGTATTTTTTTCACGGTGAAAAATTGGATATTTTGAATAGAATTTTACAAAATAGGTTTTATAAATACGTCCTGACGTCAGAATGGCTGGCCACTTTCTTGTCACTTCTCTTCGCTTTTATCGAGGTACTATATAATTGAATGTATGTATCAGATAGTAGCAAAACAGTAGTAAAGTAGCGCTCGTGGCGTAGCTTGTCTCGGTGATTTTAAACGATCACCGATGTTAAGCAACGGACGGTCCGGTCAGTCTTCGGATGGGTGACCGTTAGTGGCATTTTATTTCTGAGCGCTACCGTGGGTCGGAGGACACGTTAAATTGTTGGTCCCGGTTGTTTGTTCTAGTTTCTACCTATAACAACAACCGTCAGCCATGTCAGAGGCCTTCGGGCGGCACATTAACTCTGACACTAGGGCTGGCCACTCAGCCTATACGAACTTACTTTAGTAGTAAAGTTTTTTATTTACCACACATCAAATATCTTTAGCGGTTCTGACGCTTACCTTAAGTTGATAAACGTAAGACCTATAATGGTATTTCACCACCATTTCAAACAATCAAGATTGTTCATAAGGTTTTCCCTGATTATGTTGTCATTCACAGAGCTCTATTCACAATATAATCACGGTAAATATCCCGTAAATAGTCGTAGACGGTAGCTATAGTAGGAGTAGGTCAACAGAAAAAAGTCTCGAATGGGTCGGTTTTCAATAGGTATGCAATTATTGATCATGGTACGCAAATAGCGCTCACGGCGTAGCCTGTAGCGCCCGTAGCACTTTGTAGTACTCGTAACGTAGCGTGTAGCGGTTGTAGCACGGCTGTAGTGCCCGTGGCGTGGCGTCTATTATAATAATTATTATTTTATTGTTTTAATATTTTGTTTTAATTTTAACTGGAATATTATTAATTTATTAAATTAATTTGCATTATAATAATAATAATAATAATTTTATCGAATAATACTCTGAGAGTTTTTGTACATAAAGTTAATTTGTATTATATTGTGACTTTTGTATACTGTATATCCTTTTGAATTGTAACTTATTGTTATAAATAAATACTATGAACTACTCGTGCGTCATTCAAAGTACTGTAAGATAGCTTAAGAGTAAACAAACCGGTCACTTCTCCATAGAAACGGGGAAGTAATATTACTCAACTATGTAATGTTGTAGGTCCAATACTAAGCATAAGCATTATATCGATTTATCTCTTCATTATCTAGGATTGTACATTGATAAAAAAGTAGAAACTTACTAAACATGAAAGTTAAGAGCCAGAAAACATCTCGTATTTTAGCTCATTTTTGGACGCCACTTTGGACGTAAATTATTAACATAAGGAGTACCATATACCAGCTTCCATTCGGGATGCTCCTTCCACCGGGTGCTTCAAAACCAAGCTCAGAGCGTGGTTACAAGAGAATTTGTTTTATGACATTGAAGTTTATTTTAAAATAAGAGATTATTAACGTATTTTTTTGTAATTATTATTTTATTTTAGTAGGGGTTTTTTTTTGATATTTAATGAAATTTGACTTGTAACTTTAGTGTTATCAATAAACTATTTGTATTTGTATCAAAACTCCAAAAAAAAATGTATTTAGCGGCATAGTTTAGTCCATCAACATTTCAAATAACTTTAGTTGGAATAAATTCAACCTCGTTTAATTCAACCGGTAGTTTTTTCAACACAACTCTGCAGCTAAAGGCTGACATAAAAAAATGTGCGTGCTCATTTCTTTTTCTTTGTCCCTTTCCCACACTTTGTTTGTTGAAGAGAGCATGCTTTTTAGCCACGCCCACCATTGAGTTCGAGCCGTCGGGCTGTGCATCCTTAATATGTAGAAGGCGCTGTATCGCAACTCACGCGACCAATTAAAACTTCCCACCCTGGCGATCCCTAAGCACTAGCGATGTGCGCAGGAAATTAATATAACTTTTTAAATGGCAAAGGAAGCGCAAGTGCTTTCTCATCTTCAGGACATAGAGGGCGTGGAGGGCGTGGAGCGATCCATCGTCGAAGGCAATTGGAAAGCTTTCTTGAGAAAGGTTTTTATAAACCGTGGGTTGAAGTCACTTGAGCTAAGTCGTGTCAATATACTTTCGGGGTATAATTTTAATTTGCATTATTCAATAGTCTGTTCAGCAATATTTTGCTTAGTCTTTAGCAGGGACCGCGGAACTACTCCAGGACGGGGGGCAAACAGAGAAACCTTTTTTGCCGTATTCAAATTAAAGGGGGGCGAGCCCCCCTTTTTAATTTTATGGGGGGCATTTGCCTCCCCCCCCCCACTTTCACAGCCACTGGTCTTTAGCTTCAGTTAATGGACTTAAATAAAATATTTTATACAAATATACAATGTTATTTTCACGTGTCTCAAGAACAACTTTTTCTGTAATAAGACTAGAATATCGGTCGGCATAAAGTAAAACTTACTCTGACTTATTATTATTGAATCTCGCAAAACAATGCTCAAATTATTACGTAAGTACTTCATTATTTCGGTATTTTACGTAAGGTTGAGATTTTTATTAGGTTTCTGTACAAAGTGCAGGTATTTTAGAAGGTGTGCTTATACAACCGGGGTGAGGTGTGTGGTGTGTGGTATGTCTAAGTAAAAGTTATTGCTTCGAGAAAGGGATGGTATTGGCCGTGCGCTGTGACGAGAGAGAGAGATCTTGATCCTCCAAGGCTGTGACTCGACTTGAGGGGCAAAATAATTGTATTATAATACACGCTTTTAAAAAAAACAACCGACTTCAATTTCAACTACCTGGATGACTTCTTCATATTTTCCTGTTATTCTGATATATTTAAGTAACTTTGATTGAAAAAGCAAACTACTGAACTAATTTCGGTTTTCGACCTACCAAACAAAAAGATATCAATATTAATTCATAATTGGAAAAGTAACCGCGTAACAAACATACAAAAAAAACATAGGGTCGAATTGAAAACCTCTTTTTTTGAAGTCGGTTGAGAATACAATAGCACACTCTAGCAAGATAGCAAGCGACAAAATATGAAACCGTCGCGCGACGTCCAAAATCACGAGAAAATCTCGCACCTGCGACCTTCATCCGAGACCAAACCCAAATAATAACTCTTATGGAATACCCTTGGAAGGCCTTCCTTTATTAGGCTCTAGTTATTATGCCACACGCGGTCCCGGCCTTTAGCTATCCAATCTCGTGACAGCGGATCCGGGGGCCAGCATTAGTATGCCGGGTTCGTCTGCAAGATAATTTTCCACTTTTCTGCAGCAGAGACTTGCTGGACTCTGTCAACCGAGCTTATTAACTTCGCAACGTCAATGAGGTTCCACAGGCAAAGCTTTTCGTAGATGGCGCCAGCGGCGGTCCGGATGTGGTAAAATCAAGTTTTCATGTTAATCGTTGCCTTTATAATTATATCTGCTCTTGATAAAAGTGTTGTCGATAATCTAGTCCAAGGAAAAATAACTAGATACTGTGCCTTGTTTTAAGAATCTATGCAGCTATTGACGGCCAGAAAATAGCTGCGCCGCCAGAGATCCAAAAAAACCATCCCGAACAAGCGAATTCCTAAATTCCTAAGTCCACTCCCTTGACTTGTTTGACCACTAATTCCAGTTGTAATTCCATTGCAAGTTTAGTATTCCTTGCTGCTAAAGTCTATTCTCTACTGAAAAAGCGGAGAGAGGAGAAGTGGGGAGGCAACATACCGCCGCTCTCAGTAGTCACGAATTTTGCATTTTCATTTTCGAAAGCTATACGCTGTTATCGTTTCTTTCGCGTGCCCCCTTCGGTTACCTATATTATTAACTTTGACTTTTTGACTGGCGACGCCCTTGGGAGGCCTTCGTTCAGCAGTGGACGTCTCCGGGCTGATGATGATGATGATGTAGTGGAAACTGGCTATACTAATAAATAAATAATGAATATTGGGGGGACATTTATTACACACAGCACCATCTAGCCCCATACTAAGCAAAGCTTGTATTATGGAAACCAGATAGCTGATAGAATACTTATGTACATTTTTTTTTTCGCAAATACATACTACACCCAGACATAGAACAAACATCGATGTTAGTAACAAACATTTTTGTTCTGGGTGGGGATCGAACCCACGCCCTACAGCTCTGAAGGCAGACATACTACCAACTGAGCTATCAGGCTGTCAAATACTATCCATACTATGGATAGTATAGTCCAAGTGATAGCCCAAGAGATGGTCTTGCATTAATGATTCGCGCAGAACCAAAGAAACGAGCGACGTGTAGTCTTTCCTACCCAGTTCTTTTGTTTTTATAATATTTTATTTTATTTGCGTTTATTACGGAATTTTGTGAAATTTTCGGAGGAGGGCGTTGACATCTGTTTTCTTGTGTTCTTCTGCAGGTGTCATCAATCTTCATTGCTGGTGATTCTTTATGTTATTGTTACAAATAAACAGATTATTATTATTATTACAAAATAATAGTTAGGAAAAGTATGAACTTTACTGAAATGTGAACTTTATTATCACAATTAACTCTCACGTTCGCGTTTCTCCGCATCCAATAAATTCACTTTTACTAGCAATAACTAAAAGTACCCGGAACCCTATGAGCGTAAAATAAAACTTTGTCCGTCAAATAAAAGTCCATTATCATCAAATACCATCTTAGAGTTAGGTTAGCATATAACCTAGGGTACCTATATAAGTATTTTGCTATAAATTGAAAGTCCTTTAATTATCTAAGGACTTACAATTTTATTAATAGGAAAATTGTCTGCCCGCTGTTATAGCAGCAGGCAGGACAGTTGTGCATGTAATTCGGCACTTAATGAATAAAACACCATTATTTTTAATCATCAATTCGCCAAAAAACACTAGGTTATGAAAATAATACAACGCAGCGACATGTTTTTCCGGGTTCCATCTCTCAATCTGGGTTTTAGGTAAGGTGTAGAAAAGCTGAAATACCATGTAAGCGCCATCTTGCTTGGATTTGATTTAATATGGCTCTTAAGTTTTACACCTCTATTAAGCTTGTGTTCATTATTTGGGATTTACGTCAGACTATACACGCTATGTAACCCGCTTTATATATACATAAAGCGTGTCCCAGTATAATTACTACAATATAAGTATGTACGTATGTGTGTGTGTTAAAATTAGAGGTAACATTTTCTATTTCATTCCTTGTAATGAAATATTAATTGTCCTTGTTTTATTTTCATTGGACTCTTACAGAATAACTTTTGATCTGTTGAAAGTTGCTTCGTGAGAAATCTTACTAGGGAAACAAGCCATTTGCAGTGTATGATTTCATTTTAAAATCGTAACCACTAGAAAATAAGAACTATAATGTTACTCACTGTCAGGGATCGAGGAGCAAACATTTGACAAATTTGTTAAACCCAAAATGTGAAGGGCATAAAAAAGTGCGTTGACAGATGCAATTAGTTTGAAGAAATATAACACCTAATAATTTTGCTTAAATAATGTTGTGTTGCCATAAAATAATAGACGGACGTTTTCAAGTGTGACTAGTTAATAAACAAGCATTGTAGTCAGGGTTGTCAAAGGCTAGAACAACAATTCGTAGTTTTAACATGACTTAATATTTTAAGCATCATTTTGAATTCAGATAACTTGAAGTGAGATGTAAAATGATAATTCAAACGATAAATTTCATTAAATAAATTTTGAGTCATTCTGTTTCTATATTTTATAGTATATATATTATTATTTAAATGTTTAAGATTTCGTGTGACATTTTAATAATATTATGACTTTCTAAATTAATAGCTGAAGCTTTATAATAAAGTGTTTCTTATTAAATTCAGTTTGTAGTACGTTACATCATAGTGTTATGTGTGATCATAATATCTATGTATTTTAATGTCAAATTATATATAACATAAATTACAAAAATATAGTATCTTGGTTTACTAAATAGTCTACCATCTTAGAATAGAACAACGAAAGGGCCTAGCCCTAATATTGGCGTCATCCTGTCGGAAAGAAAATAATAATTTACGACTAAGGTTTTGTCCCCAACAGTCAGTAAGGACAATTTCAAAATGAATAAGATAAAGTAGAGCATCTATTTGTATGAGATTAACAACTTTTGCACAATTTATAAATAATTACGTATTGAAATTAATTGTTGATTAATTTTGATGTGAAACTAAATTCAAACACAGTAAGGTAACTCTAAACAGTTAAGAAGAATTTCCTACAAAATACTTTAATAATTTAGTAATTAAGTCAATAAATGAGTTATAAGATTTCTTAACATAATTTAAATTAGTTATTGACCTAAGGTGATAATTTACTTCACTTTTGCTAACATAAATATTTTCTTTCGGAGTTCTCATACTGCTATTGGTTTCGCACAGAATTTTTAACAAAAACTCGAGTATTTTGAAGTACGTACTAGTTTTTGTGTGATTTTACAAAACATCGTAAATTTAATATAAAGTGTTGGTTTTAAATGGTGACAGGTAGAGATTACACATATCGAAGTATGTTTCATGGGAAGAAATTAAGTAAAAATGGGGACAGTCGCGGATTATCGGTAAAACAGGACGGTCGATTCCTGATCAGAAACCCAGTCGCGGATAATTAAGTACTTATTGTTTATAGTAAAAGTGATATTAAACTAGAGTTCATACTAAACTAAAAGTGAATCGTTAGACACAAAAATCTAGATTAGTATTTTAGTGTTATTAATTTATGAGTGAGTGTAAAATGGTGAAATAGGAATGCAGTGAAAGTGTATTTGTTTTGTAAATTCAGTGTTATACATATATATTATATTTATTTAATCTAGATGGGTATGTAATGTATTTTGTTAAGTTTCAGACTTCTCACTGTTGTTCCTGAGTTAGGCGTCGCGTCGTTTAGACTACGTTGTCTTTATTCTTATATTTATGTTAGGTAAATAGTGGGTATTTTGCCATTCATTATTTACAGGAAGCGCGGCCAGTGAGGTCTACGTCGTAAACGGGCTTTTCGGGGGTAGAATATTTACCTTATTTACTTATTTTAGGTTTATTAGGAGGAGCGAGTTTTGTATGTTTGTATGAGAGATTATCATTATAAATGTATACATTTCAATTATAGCAGTCAAACTCTTTTATTGTTTCAAATGGAATCTTGTATACACCATACATGATATCAACGATGTAACACATTTATGTACTGGATGTTTGCAAACAAAAATTGCTGCAATTCCAACTTATGTAACAATTATATTCAACAAATCGAAGCAGTATAAAATGAATGTGTGTGTATGTAAAAGTGTATCATCATGTACCAAATCAAATCATAATTATAGAACGAGATAAAGCATTATGCTGCAACCAACTTACCTACAACTTACACATACCACATTTCTCAAGTATTTTATAAACTGCTGAGAGATATCTTGGACCGGAAGTTCCCGCCAATTATTGGAATTCTCGTTGGAATTGCTAACATCCTAAAGGATTTTCAGTTATTTTTCATCCTTCATATAAAATTTGTACTATAAATTACACACGTGCACACTCTATAACTCATAGAAGGACTGGCAAGGATAGTCGGCTGATCTTCGAGACGGACACCTTGAACTCTCTCTTTCGCCCACAACACACACAGAAGGACTGGCAAAGGTAGTCGGCTGTTCCTTGAGACGGGCCCTTTGATCCTCTCTTTCGACCCCAAGAGGGAAAAGACGTGCGAAAAAGATTAATCGTACGCACAGGGTTACTCAGGATCCTAGCTCGAAATTAGGGCCAGCTGGCGGACCTATATTTCGTGTCTGGAATCCGTTCATGCACTAGGTACACTCACCACAACTAAGACCATATAATTCCTGTAGGGAATAGTTCGAGTCAAGGAATTATTTGGTCATAAATCAAATCAAATCAAATCAAACAAAATGTAATATCAACAAATCAAATGTATGAATGTGATGTATGTTTCTGAAAAAACGGTGATGTATGAAACTTATCGGTATGAGATATGACGGTTTGAAAGTTTAGACTTTCGTGGTTAGGTTGAACAAACCTGGACTTTGTTGGAAATGGGTGGGGTGTAGGTTGGAAGGTGAGCCCCATATCTTTCATTTCGCTTAGAGCTCCTATTCACAGACTTTTAAAGTCTAGACTCCTATTCCCATGCCTATATTCTTTTAGGTGTAGCGGTCGTCGGAGTGCAACGAAGCGTAACTTAGAGTAAAGTTTACCTATAAGTAAATAAGTTATATTATCACATAAAATATTTAACTTTATAATTATTTATTTTAAATATGAATATATAAATGTATATTTAATTTATGTTTGACTTAAATGTGCCTCTTTTAGCGTTTTGTGGCCACGAAGATAGAAGATGGATCTCGATCCCGGAGTAGCTGGTTCCTGAAAATTAGCTAAGTTGCATGCTTGAAATTACTTGTAATTATGGTTCATTTGTTTTATTTTATTTTATGAATCTATTCGATTTTGTTGACTTTCCAGCATTTTTCTTCATGTACGTTATTTGATTTAATAATTATGTTTTTAAATAATTTTAAATAATTTTTATTCTCGGTATAATTTTTTATACGTGATGCTTATTTTGCGAATGTTTTAGTGTAATTATTATATCATTATGGTTGATTATAGCAGCGATTCCGCTGTGCGCGTTTATACGATAAGTGATTACGGCGATATTTGATTTTATGCTTTATTCATAAAACACAACGTAAACTACACAACGTAATTGGGTCCTAACATTTTAAATTCTAGACGATCACTATTTATTTTATTTTATTAAATAAAATTATATTAAACTAGACGATCACACCTGGCCATAATAATAAATTAAGTAAATTTTAGTAACGACATATTTAAGTAGGTTAAAAAAAAAAAAAAGTTTGATGATTTATGTCACGTTAAACGTTTGGTTCGTATAATTATAAATAAATAATCTAACATATATATAGGTAGATAGATAAAATCGGTTACAGTGGTGCCCAGTGACCAGAATATGCGTCACTAAAAATTTAATCAACTCGATTAAATTACGTATAAAGAATTTGAGTTACTATGGTAGTTAGGTTATAGGGAATCCTTTAAGTAGATAATAAATCAGATTTGTAATCCCTTATAAATAAATTAAATTTACTTGCACTAGTATATCACAAAGATTTTAATCTTAAATTAAATAAAACTTATTTTAATAATAATCAAAATTAGGCAAATAGACATTTCTTTAAACAACTAAATAGGTAAGTAAAATTTAAAAACTTAGATTGTTACTTTAAATAGATGAGAAAATAGTTAGATTAAAACATAGCTAGTAAAATATTTATTTAATAATAAAGTACATTTTTGATTTATATTTTCTCTCAAAATTATAATTATAATAATAAAAGAAGTAATTAGGTAGTTAAAAGACTTAGTCAAATTAATCAAATTAAATTTAATGTAATACTTTAGAACGTCAATAGCTGATACTTTGTTAGGCATTTAAAAAGGGGTACTTTGTCTGATAGGAAATTTAATTGCGTAAGCGTATTTAATTACATATTAGGAAGTACTTAAATCGGCAAATCAGCTTTGCTAACAATACAGTTAACTAAATTTTAGGACACAAAAAAAAAATGTACACAAAAAATATGGGTCAGCTAACGGTCGAGGGTTAAGATGTCGGAACGTGGTTAGGGACATATGTTTGGAAAAAAAAAAAGGAGAAACTAATGCTGGGTAACGGTTATCAAGATGACGATTTTAGTACCGGGGCAATGACCTCGCCACTTGATTACAAATAGAGAGTTTTAATGACGTTTAGATATGGAAGGGATAGTTTCTTTTGTTTTTAACAATTTTAGTATTGTTGTTATTTTATTGGGGCAAATCGGCATTTGTAAGTATGTTTGTATGTTTAAATTTAATGTGTGTGTTTACATTATGCATGTTTGTTCAACGATAATTTAATGTGTTGTACATTGATCGTTGTGAAATTTTGTAGACAAGATGAGTCTATAAGAAATGAGAGACATTTCGGTTCGTTATTTTGTGGGGTTATGGGTATAAGGGTTAGTTTCAATTCAGGGCCAATTACTAATTTGTTTATTGTGTTTTACAATTAGATTGGGTATCATTATTAAATATATGGAAACAATACGAAAATAATTATACCATTGTTTGGTAAAGTTTTTAATAGATAAGTATATCATAAAATAAAATAAAATAAAACTGCAACAATAAAACAAAAATCTGTTTAAGTAATATAAAATCTTATTAAGATAATTTAGTACCCAATACTTTTCTTTTCTTTAATTTTTGTAATTGAATAAAATTTATTTAAGATAATAATATTCAAACTCTCGTAAGATGCAATTTGATCTCGTCATAAACTTTTAATCATTTCTGTACTTGTGTAAAAAATAAATTAAATTGGTTTAATCATAAAAAAGGGAGGGCTACAGTTACTAAGGATTCATTTGAATGACTTTTGTAGATAACATTAATTTTATAACGAATCTAGTCCAGCATTACCCGGTAAACAGGCATCATAAAAAAAAAAATATGTAGGCATCAATATATATATATATAAAAATACTTTGATTAATTATATTGACGTTGTGCCTGTAGAAAAAAAAATTGTTAGTGGGCTACCTATTATGTGATTTTCTCCGTGTTTACATTTCCGAGAAAATAAAAACCCGTCAAAACTCAAAGGGGTGTTCTGTAACCCGCTTTATATATACATAAAGCGTGTCCCAGTATAATTACTACAATATAAGTATGTACGTATGTGTGTGTGTTAAAATTAGAGGTAACATTTTCTATTTCATTCCTTGTAATGAAATATTAATTGTCCTTGTTTTATTTTCATTGGACTCTTACAGAATAACTTTTGATCTGTTGAAAGTTGCTTCGTGAGAAATCTTACTAGGGAAACAAGCCATTTGCAGTGTATGATTTCATTTTAAAATCGTAACCACTAGAAAATAAGAACTATAATGTTACTCACTGTCAGGGATCGAGGAGCAAACATTTGACAAATTTGTTAAACCCAAAATGTGAAGGGCATAAAAAAGTGCGTTGACAGATGCAATTAGTTTGAAGAAATATAACACCTAATAATTTTGCTTAAATAATGTTGTGTTGCCATAAAATAATAGACGGACGTTTTCAAGTGTGACTAGTTAATAAACAAGCATTGTAGTCAGGGTTGTCAAAGGCTAGAACAACAATTCGTAGTTTTAACATGACTTAATATTTTAAGCATCATTTTGAATTCAGATAACTTGAAGTGAGATGTAAAATGATAATTCAAACGATAAATTTCATTAAATAAATTTTGAGTCATTCTGTTTCTATATTTTATAGTATATATATTATTATTTAAATGTTTAAGATTTCGTGTGACATTTTAATAATATTATGACTTTCTAAATTAATAGCTGAAGCTTTATAATAAAGTGTTTCTTATTAAATTCAGTTTGTAGTACGTTACATCATAGTGTTATGTGTGATCATAATATCTATGTATTTTAATGTCAAATTATATATAACATAAATTACAAAAATATAGTATCTTGGTTTACTAAATAGTCTACCATCTTAGAATAGAACAACGAAAGGGCCTAGCCCTAATGTTGGCGTCATCCTGTCGGAAAGAAAATAATAATTTACGACTAAGGTTTTGTCCCCAACAGTCAGTAAGGACAATTTCAAAATGAATAAGATAAAGTAGAGCATCTATTTGTATGAGATTAACAACTTTTGCACAATTTATAAATAATTACGTATTGAAATTAATTGTTGATTAATTTTGATGTGAAACTAAATTCAAACACAGTAAGGTAACTCTAACCAGTTAAGAAGAATTTCCTACAAAATACTTTAATAATTTAGTAATTAAGTCAATAAATGAGTTATAAGATTTCTTAACATAATTTAAATTAGTTATTGACCTAAGGTGATAATTTACTTCACTTTTGCTAACATAAATATTTTCTTTCGGAGTTCTCATACTGCTATTGGTTTCGCACAGAATTTTTAACAAAAACTCGAGTATTTTGAAGTACGTACTAGTTTTTGTGTGATTTTACAAAACATCGTAAATTTAATATAAAGTGTTGGTTTTAAATGGTGACAGGTAGAGATTACACATATCGAAGTATGTTTCATGGGAAGAAATTAAGTAAAAATGGGGACAGTCGCGGATTATCGGTAAAACAGGACGGTCGATTCCTGATCAGAAACCCAGTCGCGGATAATTAAGTACTTATTGTTTATAGTAAAAGTGATATTAAACTAGAGTTCATACTAAACTAAAAGTGAATCGTTAGACACAAAAATCTAGATTAGTATTTTAGTGTTATTAATTTATGAGTGAGTGTAAAATGGTGAAATAGGAATGCAGTGAAAGTGTATTTGTTTTGTAAATTCAGTGTTATACATATATATTATATTTATTTAATCTAGATGGGTATGTAATGTATTTTGTTAAGTTTCAGACTTCTCACTGTTGTTCCTGAGTTAGGCGTCGCGTCGTTTAGACTACGTTGTCTTTATTCTTATATTTATGTTAGGTAAATAGTGGGTATTTTGCCATTCATTATTTACAGGAAGCGCGGCCAGTGAGGTCTACGTCGTAAACGGGCTTTTCGGGGGTAGAATATTTACCTTATTTACTTATTTTAGGTTTATTAGGAGGAGCGAGTTTTGTATGTTTGTATGAGAGATTATCATTATAAATGTATACATTTCAATTATAGCAGTCAAACTCTTTTATTGTTTCAAATGGAATCTTGTATACACCATACATGATATCAACGATGTAACACATTTATGTACTGGATGTTTGCAAACAAAAATTGCTGCAATTCCAACTTATGTAACAATTATATTCAACAAATCGAAGCAGTATAAAATGAATGTGTGTGTATGTAAAAGTGTATCATCATGTACCAAATCAAATCATAATTATAGAACGAGATAAAGCATTATGCTGCAACCAACTTACCTACAACTTACACATACCACATTTCTCAAGTATTTTATAAACTGCTGAGAGATATCTTGGACCGGAAGTTCCCGCCAATTATTGGAATTCTCGTTGGAATTGCTAACATCCTAAAGGATTTTCAGTTATTTTTCATCCTTCATATAAAATTTGTACTATAAATTACACACGTGCACACTCTATAACTCATAGAAGGACTGGCAAGGATAGTCGGCTGATCTTCGAGACGGACACCTTGAACTCTCTCTTTCGCCCACAACACACACAGAAGGACTGGCAAAGGTAGTCGGCTGTTCCTTGAGACGGGCCCTTTGATCCTCTCTTTCGACCCCAAGAGGGAAAAGACGTGCGAAAAAGATTAATCGTACGCACAGGGTTACTCAGGATCCTAGCTCGAAATTAGGGCCAGCTGGCGGACCTATATTTCGTGTCTGGAATCCGTTCATGCACTAGGTACACTCACCACAACTAAGACCATATAATTCCTGTAGGGAATAGTTCGAGTCAAGGAATTATTTGGTCATAAATCAAATCAAATCAAATCAAACAAAATGTAATATCAACAAATCAAATGTATGAATGTGATGTATGTTTCTGAAAAAACGGTGATGTATGAAACTTATCGGTATGAGATATGACGGTTTGAAAGTTTAGACTTTCGTGGTTAGGTTGAACAAACCTGGACTTTGTTGGAAATGGGTGGGGTGTAGGTTGGAAGGTGAGCCCCATATCTTTCATTTCGCTTAGAGCTCCTATTCACAGACTTTTAAAGTCTAGACTCCTATTCCCATGCCTATATTCTTTTAGGTGTAGCGGTCGTCGGAGTGCAACGAAGCGTAACTTAGAGTAAAGTTTACCTATAAGTAAATAAGTTATATTATCACATAAAATATTTAACTTTATAATTATTTATTTTAAATATGAATATATAAATGTATATTTAATTTATGTTTGACTTAAATGTGCCTCTTTTAGCGTTTTGTGGCCACGAAGATAGAAGATGGATCTCGATCCCGGAGTAGCTGGTTCCTGAAAATTAGCTAAGTTGCATGCTTGAAATTACTTGTAATTATGGTTCATTTGTTTTATTTTATTTTATGAATCTATTCGATTTTGTTGACTTTCCAGCATTTTTCTTCATGTACGTTATTTGATTTAATAATTATGTTTTTAAATAATTTTAAATAATTTTTATTCTCGGTATAATTTTTTATACGTGATGCTTATTTTGCGAATGTTTTAGTGTAATTATTATATCATTATGGTTGATTATAGCAGCGATTCCGCTGTGCGCGTTTATACGATAAGTGATTACGGCGATATTTGATTTTATGCTTTATTCATAAAACACAACGTAAACTACACAACGTAATTGGGTCCTAACATTTTAAATTCTAGACGATCACTATTTATTTTATTTTATTAAATAAAATTATATTAAACTAGACGATCACACCTGGCCATAATAATAAATTAAGTAAATTTTAGTAACGACATATTTAAGTAGGTTAAAAAAAAAAAAAAGTTTGATGATTTATGTCACGTTAAACGTTTGGTTCGTATAATTATAAATAAATAATCTAACATATATATAGGTAAATATCTAAAACCGTTTACAGCTAGTAAGTTTAACTGCGTACACTTGTAATACAAATAGCTATAGGACTTGTATTACTATGACTACAACTTGTACTGTTTGTTACTTGTAGTACTATTATTTGACATTTATTAGTTGACAGCCTGATAGCTCAGTTGGTAGCATGTCTGCCTTCAGAGCTGTAGGGCGTGGGTCGTACATCGATGTTTGTTCTGTGTCTGGGTGTAGTATGTATTATAAGTATGTATTTACGAAAAAAATATGTATAAGTATTCTATCAGCTATCTGGTTTCCATAATACAAGCTTTGCTTAGTATGGGGCTAGATGGCGCTGTGTGTAATAAATGTCCCTCCAATACTTATTATTTATTCTGTGTTATTAGTATGATGAGAAATGAGAAATTAATGGATATGGTTTAAGCTTATTAGACGTACTCAAATCTTGTCTAGTACCTATGGTCCCGCGGTTTTAAATATCTTAAAAAAAGTGTATTTTTAAGCACAAAGGTGCCTCAGCCTCTTGGCGCGTGTGTCGTGGACGGTTGTGTGTGGAGCACGCGATCAACGAAGTTGCTGCACGTGTGACTCCATAGCGAACGAGAGTACAGTTGTAGGCGGATCAGTGTGGATCGGCTGGAGCGTGTTGGAGCGGCGTGGCGCGGCAGGACCGCAAGACAATAGGGTAGATGACCGATGTTTATATCGTTGAAACCAATAGTTTTGATGAAGAATTTATGTAAAGGTTGTGTATGTTTCTTGAAAAAATAATATAAATCGGTTAATAATGTTCTGATATATGAGCGTTTAAAGTTTTTGTTAGAGACAACTCTGTCCCTTTCCCACAAAACAAAAAATTACGTCACGCCTTACTTGTCAGAATAGAATTTATATGGCGTACAGAGACGTGACGTCCCGATTTGGTTTTTTTCTCTCTGTCTAGCGTGATATTAAAATGCTTATAAGTTGCTTATTTTTAATCAGATTTTCATTTTCTTTTCATTAATCAGCTATATTTATGGGCCACATTTTAATTAATAGGACAACAAAAAAAACCAGTTATCTTGCTTATTCAAGCCGTCAGACAAGTACGATCAATGATCCATGCTCTACGCTCCCGGATCGCGCATCGCAGGATCGGTGATTCAAAATTGGATCGTCTGGTGTGGATCCGGCTATTGGACAATCAACAGTAACAATGCGAAATTAATTCTTACTGTATAGTACGAATTACTACTATTATTAGTACTTTATTGTATCTTTGTTACATACAACAAAAATTAACAAAACCTGGCACGGCGCAGCAGAAGCCACATTCACTACAGTTGCGATGGCGACTGAGTTAAACAACCTAGACCCGAGTTACACAGACAGACTTTTTTTACATTTAAAGACAAAAAAAGGGTTGGGAAAAACACGTGAAAACTGCAAAAAAAATCTAAAATTACGTAACCTAGAAAAAAACCGTCAAGTACGAGTTGGACTTGCGAATTGGACCACTAGGGTTCCGTACTACGAAAATTCTGTGAGTTTTTTTATAGACCACCTACTGTTCACGAGATAATATATGTCAATATAGACGGACGTACAGACAGACAGATAGGCAAAAAGTGATCCAATAATAATAAACAATAATACTCGTTTATTTCAGGCAACAGGAATTTCAATAATTATAATAATAATAGTTTTTTTACATGATGAATACCTTACAGATATTCATCATGTAAAAATAATCTTAACCAACACAATGAGGGCTCACTTTAGTGGTTCTTTTTTTCCTGTTAAATAAGGTAAAGTAAATAATAAGCTTTTAAAAAAAATAAACAACCGACTTCAATTTCGACTATCCGGATGACATCTTCATATTTTCTAGTTATTTTAATTTATTCCAGTAATTTTGATTTTAAAACCAAACTACTGAACCGGCTTCGATAAAATTGACATGGAACCACCTCTGAAGTAGCACATAACAAAAAAAATAAAGATCATCAAAATCAATTCATAATTGGCGGAGTAAATACGTAAAATACATACAAAAAAAAACATATAGTCGAATTGACAACCTCTTTTTTTGAAGTCGGTTGAGACATTTGTCAAAATTTAAATAAGTTCACCTATACGCTAACGCATGAAAACATCAATTTTGCACCCGACGACACGTGCGATAGAATTTACCTTGAATTTTAATCGTCTCATTACTCTGCCCGTTTAGATATAATTTTCTGAACCAACACGCGGTACGAGATACTCTTTGATAAATTAGCATTTTGCTAATTAGTACTGCGGCGGGGATACAGTCATAGCCATAGACATACATAGTAGGGACGCGTTGGACGCCATTTTGAAATGTCGCACATTCGTCGGTGTCAAAGAAACGCATTGACACCAATGCCGGCACAGTCTGCGACACGTCTGACGTGATTACTTGCAAAATGCCAAACTTTGTGGTGAAGGGTTGTACGAATTACGTTTCAAAGTGCAGTAAAAGGTGGCGTTTCAAATGACCAGCAAGTCAACATTTAAAGTTGAATTAAACTTGCTTTTACACAAATACTTTTATTTTTAGGTAATAGGTTTCTAGTTTCGTACAGTTTGCGTTTCTTCTACCACACCTTACTGGCGCTGCGCGTAGTGACTGCGAAATCCGAGAGATGGCGTTAACTTTTTGTCAAAGAGAACTAATCTTACGATTTCTTAACTCAGGCGTATCTAGACATAGAAATCATTGGTCATAGGATTGTAATTATGTTAGACGAGTAGGCTACAGGCATTTGGCCAAAAGAAACATCACATTAGGACTGTTTTTAAATTAAGTAACATTATTGAAGTAGAAAATTAAGCGGGACGTACAGAAAATAAGAACTTTTTACAAAAGCTATTAAAATTAATTAATTTAGGTAATCACCGTTAACAGACTGGCAATGGGCACATCGCTCGAAGAACTCATAACCGATGGGGAAGGATGGTTTTTGAGTGGCGACCATGTACCGGAAGATGCAGCGTAGGAAGGCCTCCCGCTAGGAGGACCAACGACATTGTGAAAGTCGCGCGCAACCAGTAGATGCCTATGGCAGGTTGTCGTACAGTGTGGCAGTCTAAGGGGGAGGCCTTCGTTCAGCCTTTGACGTCTTCTGGCTGATGATGAGTTACCAGACTGCCTTATAGCTCAATAGGTACGTCTGGTAGGTAGTACTTTTTGAGAGCTGTAGGACGTGGGTTCGATTCCCACCCAGGACAAAAATATATGTGACGATGTTTGTTCTGTGTCTGGGTGTTGTATGTATTATTTATGAGTACTTATTTAGAAAAAATAATGCCTATTCTATCAGCTATCTGGTTCCCATTGTACAAGCTTGCTTAATTTGGGGCTAGATGGCGCTGTGTGAAATATCTACCAATATAATATTTATTTATTTGCGGTTACAACGTATTTAAGAAGTTAAGGATCCTGTAATACTCAGGTAACGTTTAACAGTCAAACATAAAATGCAAACTTATAGTTACGCGCAATCTTAGGCAACTGACTAAGATTCCACGTATCTTTCATAAAACATTTATAGTTTGTGTCGCGAACCAAAACATTCAACAGGCTAATTATTGCAGTGTGCTCTAGGAAGTAGAGCTTCGCTTTTCTGTGAGTTTGCTCGGGTATTCTAGAGCCAGCTTGGCAACTGTATAGCCAACAAGCACTCGGCTTAAAAAACTAAGGGACACAATATTTTCTTTATTTGTACATTTCATGCGTATGAAATATATAATAGTAGAAAACTCACCTAGGGAGCAAAAGTAAAGAATTTCTCAGATCTCATGTACATTTTATGACAAACATGAGATCTGAGGCTTCTTTACTTGCTCTCGTGGTGTGTGTACGAGTTTACGTGCTGCTGCGGAAGGAAGTGGTTCCTTTCGCTCCGCATAGCGTTTTTGCAGGTTTTTTTTCCAGTCCTCTACCGATGTATTTTCTAACATACTTAATTTGATTACAAACAATTTTCATCGACTAAACAGATGGGTGAAGGTTGGGTGAAGGTCGTTGTTCATCGGATCCTCTACTATTAGACAGCCGCTGTGAAACCCAGTATATTACTCTGCTCTATGGTGAAACCGCTACCCGCAGAGCGCGTTCCATTTTTATACTGTGATGGTTCCATGTTTTTTTTGTTTTAATTTTTTTTTTCATTTTCATTTTCTTTGTCAAAGGCCTTCGGGTTGAAGAAGGTTTGTCAATTCAATAGAAAAGATGAATATGGATGATGATGGTGAAAATAAAAGAACCCTACCCAGCTTAGATGAACGGTCATCATACTTGGAATGATTGAGATAAGATGATGATTTTTTCAACAGTTTTCTCATGAAAAAACGTAGTGCCACGGAAATATTCCGTTGGAACATACTTATCCTATTTTTGGAGTAAATTCTTATTATTTTATTTAGTTGACCATGATTATATTATTTTACGAGACACGTTTCAAACTTGTAAAATTGCGTAAAAATATGGTTATTCCTCGCCGTAGATGAAAATTTAATTAAATTAATGTTTAATTAGCAGAAACGCGTAAAACTAGAAATTCAGAGTACATTTTAATGTTAAATATGTAACTCACCTCGATTAAAAAAGCAAATGTGTGCTTTGTGCGTACTTAACAAAGTAATACTACTAATGGTTGATTTGCCTACTGTAGTTTATTTCCCATAATAAGCATTTTCCCAAATAAAAGCACCATACTACTCTTAATAATAAAACAATTTCGTTCTAAAAAATAAACTAAAATACAAGTTAAGAAGATTAGTTGGAACACGACCCCGTACCGGATTTCCCATAAATCGCCCTGGTGCTGAAACTTTCACAATTTCTACTTGCTCAATATATTCTTTGATTTTTGTGCAATTTATAATATTTTAAAAGCGTTGCCATGGAATATTATAAACGACACATAACAGCGCGTTGGCCTACAAAACTGTCTAAAACATTTGGTGCTCACAAACGATAATACATCATTGGAAATGGGCACATGAGCTAGCACACTATTAAACACAGTATGACTGAAATACACAAACTTTACTAGAAAATTAATTAGTTGCTTTTTTTCTCTAGAGCCTTTCTTTAACTTAGCCTAAGCAAAAAAGTAATACTTTACTGAGATTGTTACAAAACAACAAAAATAAAACAAAGTATAAATAATTAAATAACTTTATCTCATTAACAGAGCTAAGCAAACAAATTCAACAATTTACCAATTTAATAATTCGTCCTGTAAGTAAATACCAAACTACTATAAAGACAAAATCATATGTTTGCAAGTCTGTTTCTAGTTTTGTTTATTCATATTTTACGCTTTAACGGTATCGGACCGTCGCGTCGTGATGAGTCTAGATAAAAGCTAAATAAATAAATAAATAAATATTGGGGGAAAATTTACACACAGCGCCATCTAGCCCCATACTAAGCAAAGCTTGTATTATGGAAACCAGACAGCTGATAGAATACTTATTATTGTATTGTATTTAGCCTGTTGGATCCCACTGCTGGGCTAAGGCCTCCCCCCGACTTTTCCAGTTATGGCGAAAATCGCCATGCTTTATTATCCCAATTTTTGTCAGAATAGTTTTTTTTACTTTTTTTTTTGTAAATTCATACTTATAATACATGCTACACCTCTAGTGAATTATATAAAAGAAGTAAATATTTTTTTAACAGACAAAGTTTTGCTATCGTCGAGCTTCAAACCTCTTTATTGAAATCAACCGAAACTTATCGATGTCCCACTATATTTATAACTAAGCCCAGAGTCTATGCTGTAAAGATTTATTGTTCACGCGACCGAAGCAACCATCGCGAGCAACATGCTACAATGTTTATGAAAAATATGTGATCTTTCTACGTGTTTTATGTTCTTTGTATCATTTTATCTTGTCCATTTGCAGGGGCATTTGTTCTGAGAAATGGGAGCACATTTGTGTTAGGTTAGGCTAGAGTGGGATAAGTGAAAATATTCTGGGTAAGTAGGTCATTATAATTTAGGCTAGCCTAAATGCCACATAGCATCAGTGGAAAAGTATATAGTGTCCTTTCAGAGACACGTCTAGTTAACACTAAATACCGTCATGATTATCTAATATAATAAAAAGCTCTGTCCTGACTGACTGACTGACAACGCACAGCCCAAACCGCTGGTCGTACAGACTTGAAATTTGGAGGGTGTATTCGTCTCGACGCAGAGAGGTGTACTAAGAAAGGATTTCCCCCCCTTGAGAATTTTGGGAGCGGTCCGTACTTCTTCCGCACGCGGACGAAGTCGCGGGGGACCTCTAGTAATAACATAATTACTACATATCGTTAATAAAATTTATTATTATATTATATTCGTCATAATTATAATAACGTCATAATTAACGTCTTGGAAGAATGTATATAGTCTAACGACTCTTTCATGACGTAACATTGACTGACGATGAGTTATAGCCATAACCACAAAAACCTTTTTTTTCTGTAGTGGTCTTTTTTTTGCGGATTCAGTCTAGGGAAGTACAACAACTTTTATAAAGACAGTTATTTAACCGTCAAGCAAACATCAAAACCGAAACTTCGCTACATTTTTAGGTTAAATTCATTCTATTACGTATCTTTTAACTAATCGTGAATTTTCAAACTTTGGAGCAAATTTCGAAGACAAAGGAGACGCCCGGGCTCTCTTGGTATTTTTTTTAAATGCAGTACCTTAAACTAGAACACCGTAGCCCATAATACAAGGCGACACTTTATGTCAGCTCTTGACCTTTCAAATCGCCGGTAGCTGTTTGCTACAGAAAATAAAACGTGGATATTATCGCCATTACGACTGTTACGAGCACTCGTTGTTTGAAGGCTTATATTGTCTTGGTATTTATTAGGTCTTTATTTTCTCTCAGTACATCACTGAGACTACTAGACAATGTTTCATTTTTTATTATCTGGACAATAATACAATTCGGTGACTCGGAAGCGAAACGACACTTTTAGTCTGTAATATTTACTAATGTACATGCAGTTTTATGATTATTAACAGGATATTTATAAAGTGGTTATATTGTGAAACGAACTCGCAATATTTTCGCGCAGTTGCATGTACCATGATCACGGGCAGATACATATAACATAATCACGGTAAATATTCCGTAAGTAATCATAAAACTGTAATGAACATCCGTGACAGTTTAGAACAGTATAAATGTTCCTACTTATTTTCATGCCAGATAGATGGGAAACATGCAGACGGACTAGCTGATTGTAAACAACCACATAATCAGATAGAAGACAACCACTGCTGGCAGAAGCCCTCCCCCTTGAAAGGAAAATTGACGCTGAAATTGTAATTGTTATAATAAAAAAACCAAACTAATGTTGATTTTAACTATTTGAAACGTGAAAACTGACGCGGTTTCGACACATTTTGTTTTATTTATAAGGGAATACTCACGTTTAATTCAATCGGATAAGTACTCCGACTATAGTTTCGATCATTCATAATAACGTCACTGGATGTGATCGAAACTATATTCGGAGTATCCGATGGAATTAAACGTGAGTAGTCCCGTATTAAATAAAACAAAATATTTTAAACGTGTTATTTATGATTTTTGTGAGAACATAGCTCACCGGTTCTGTTATTTGAAATATTCCGTAATTTCACATATAATCCCTTCTTCACACACTGCTCAAGTAGTTACTCGGCCAATAAACCGAGGGAGTACGTTTCTTACCAATATCAGTTTCTTAGAACGTTTCATATGAGCGAATAGACGTTACATTATCTCCATCACAAAGGACACTAGTCCTATGAGCACTGTATTAAGATATGGAGCTGCTTTCGCTGCCTTTGAAAGAATATCTATTGAAGATTTGAAAAGGTTTTTTATTCTGTCTGGCAGATAGAAGCTTTTCATTTCTGGTCTTTATCGATCGAACGGAACAAAGGTTTTTGAGTCTACTAAATTAAATTCAGGTTTGAATCTTTATTAATGTGTTGTTTACCTATATCCAATTCGACAGTTAGCCTGTTAGTTCAAGTATCGGTTATTGGATTTAATAAAAATCCAGGTAAGTATTTGTTTTTGTTTTGTATTTTTGGTATATGAGTATTTGTTCGGATGTGATCAAAACTATAGTCGCAGTATCCGATTTAATTAAACGTGAGTATTCCCATATAAATAAAACAAAAATATTTGAGTGTTGTACCGAAACTTACAGGAAGGCGCGGCGTAGGTAGGGTAGGCCTCCCACTAGGTGGACTGACGACATTCTGAAAGTCACGGGCAACTGGTGGAAGCAAAACGCTGGTTGTTGTATAGTGTGGCGGTCCAAGGGGGAGGTCTTCGTTCAGCAGTGGGCGTCTTCTGGCTGATAATGATGATGACGACCCAATTTTTTTCATTTTAAATATTATAAGCAAAATCAATCCAATGTAATCCATTTTACAATGTCCTAAAACGTACTTTCTCAAAGAGAAGCGGTGTGCAAAAGAGCAGACCTGGCGCGGTGAAGGAAACGCCGGGGCGGCAGCAACGGTCGTCCCAGCTTTTTCACCCTGGTGCCGTGGCAATAAATTAAATCATCGTCCCCTGCGTGCAGTAAAAGCCTGCTGAAACGACCACTAGGCTCGGGACTGTTGGAACCCAAACTTAACCATCCTGATCCTCAGTATCTTTCAGCAAGCTCTTTCTGCACTTGATAGAAATCTTGAAAAACTGATGAATTGAACAGGAAGGAAAATATACGACTGTTACATCAGAGTTTGTAAGAAAATGAAGATTCCGCATTAAATTAGAACTTATTTCCAAAGTATAAGATTTATTTGAACTTATTTGCGTTCGTTATCACAATTCTCATTCCAAACTTTATTACCAAATTTGCCAATAAAAGTTTCAGAATTTATCACAGTACAAACGAAACCAGAAGGCGTTCTTTAAAAAAACGATTACGTCGTTTTATGATAATTAAATATTATTATGCTGTTTCTACCTACTTTTTAAATTCGATAATTTTATTCCATATTATTATGCGCTACTACTCCATTCCATTTCCTTATGGTATGCCGAATCCTGAGTGTGGTCCCGTGTTTCAACTCAATATTAGGTTCGAGTTCCACACATTTTGTAAGTATACCTTTTGCTTTAATTTGCATCTTTCACAAAGTCGATCTCAATAATGCTGTTGTTTATACCTTTATCGAATAGTATTTTATATATCTCTGTATATATTAGTTTATTATTTTATGGTTAGGTAATTTAAGTATTAGTATTGTTATTTAAAAATTGTTTAGTTAAGTTCTATTTCTGTATCTTGTAGTTATTTAATATTGCACACCCCGTCTTCTATATGTTCTTCGAATCCTTTCCATGCAAAGGTTGCCTGGAAGAGATTGCTTTTAGCAATAAGGCCGCCAATTGTAACGCTAGTTTCAAGTTCCTTTTTTGTGTTGTGATCATAATGACTGTTATCATTTCTTTTGGTGTGTACAATAAAGAGTTAATCTATCTATCTTATTTAGTATAGACAGCGACTCGTAATCTATCGGGAATTGCACCTAATCTAGTTCGAAAGACACATAACAGGTCAAAATAATTAGGACAGGCAGACGAGACAAGCTTAGAGGATCCCGTTGGCACTCTTTGGGAAAATAATGTGGTTTTTAATGAGTCGGTTAATAAAGTAAGAATTTTTTTTATTAAACTTGGGCAGGAATCTCTTACCATCAGGGGAACATTTTGCTCGTTTCGTAACTTGTAATCATAAAAAATATGCTATGGCAAGCTAATAACTAACAATCGATGTTTGTCCGAACAATCAGATCTGCGGTCGCTTTGTTCATAAATTGTCCTTGAACAACTTTCGTTCCTGATAGCCGTAGACTTGTTTGAGTTGCTTGTTTGAGTGGTTGTTACTAATTGGTAGATCGTTACATAATCGGGCTATGCGGGTTTAGAGTTCCCCAATAGAACAATCTTTAACTTTTTAATTAATGTTGTGTTTTTTTTTTATTTCTAATCCGGGCGGTTCGTCGGTGGAAATAGCTACTTACAATCTAACTCCCTACATAGATTTGGGAATAGATGATCTTATTACTTAAACTATGTATTCGATTGCTAAAATTTTCGGATTTGTACAAGTAAATAGTCAAAATATGATGAAGAGGGGCGTAGCTAGCTACGCCCCACGGTTTCACCGGCGTGATGATGAAAAACTGTGATAGTGACTATGTATGTCTATGGATAGTGATGATGATAAAAATTTGTCTTTATGTTATGCTAAGAAGTACGCTACCTCCATTCCGAATTTCATCTAAATCTGTTCAGAAGTTTTGGCGTGAAAAGGTAACAAATACACACATACCGACAAATTTTCACAATAATATTAGTGTGATTCACTAAATACTTTTCTTTTTTTTTTTTTTTATTAGGGTAATCTATAATAATATACCTTAATTTACTCACTAAATACTTATTTCACTATTTATTTATTATTTAAATTTCTTTCTTTTGTATGAACTTTTGTGTGTGTATCTATTTTTTTGTCTCGAATACATTTTCTTTCTTTCTTTCTTTTTTTTTCTTTCTTATTTTAATTACAATCTAGCTTATTCCGCTAATAAGTAATTTAGTTCTAACTTAATATATTAGGTAATTATAAGTATTTCTAAGAATGTGTCCAATAACACGTTTCTTAGTGTATCTATTAAGGCGAAGTCACTTTGATCGCGTGTTCTTCAGGGTCAGCACTTGCACTGTTTGCACTAATGCTTATTATTATAATTCATTTTATTAAACTAACTCGAACGGTTTTGTTCTTTTGAGTCGCCTTACTATATTGAAGTGGTCAAGGAGCTGGATGGCCTCGACATTCACATGATGATGAAGCCTGGTTTCGTGAGCTTCTGCGTACTTTTTTATTACTCTCTCGACGCTATCTACTTGAAGGTCTCGATGAAGATCGCTGTTTCTTATGTACCAAGGTGCATTGGTAATGTCCCTTAGTACTTTGTTCTAAACAGCTAAATAGACTGACATAAAAATCTTATGCAGTTTAGTAATCTACCTTAGGCCGCTATCAATTTTCAACCGTGCTAACTTCTAGTAATGAAGAAACGTACGACTAGCACAAAATTACAATATTTTATCGGGCACGTCTGGTCTCTAAGGGCCGGATATTGATCCGTAGTTAAGCCAACACTTTGTTAAAATCCCAAGAATTCGGTTTTTTGATTCATAGTTAGCATGACCAGTGGTCAAAAATGTAACTAATGGTTAGCTAGTTAACGAAAAAAATATGTATATAAGTATTCTATCAGCTATCTGGTTTCCATAATACAAGCTTTGCTTAGTATGGGGCTAGATGGCGCTGTGTATAATAAATGTCCGCCCAATATTTATTTATTTATTTTTTATAACTATAGTCAGTTTAACAAATGGTTATGTCGATTTTGACTTCGGATCAAAAAACCGGCCCTAAGTAAATAATGACACTATGCTATGAGTACACATTTATTCTAACTTTAAAGGCTAACTTTAAAACACACGGCGAAGCGAACGCGTGGCGAGGCATTTATATTTCATTTAAAAACCGCTTCTAATTCGCTTTTAAAATGAGACTACAATCAAGCGATACTATACATTACAAAATGGAAACGCCTCGCCACGTGTCGTGTGTTTGGTTATCACCTTAATATATCAAAGTCTACCAAGAAATTACAATCTTATCAATCACGTGGGCATATTTTTCGATCACATTCCCGTCATCCGAGACGTCTTAATAAACGTCACAGAATGCAGACGGTCTTATCACTGCTGCGCGGCTATAGCAGTAGCCTGCTAGGATAGTGACCCCTCTGCTTGGGGTATAAGGACGTCTAGCATGAGGTTCCTACTTGGCCCAGGAAGTCTGTGCCATGGCTCCGAGGAGGTACTCGAGCCCTCGTGTCGCACGAGCACGTACTCCGGCCACCACACGCTAAAACACTACTTGATGATATATATTTATTTATTTATTACAGATGCCTAAAAAAATTTAAAACAGGTCTTAAATATTTCACTTATTATTAGCATGGTAAAGGCTAGATGACTGGGTTTTTTTTATTGTGCTATTAAAATGTGGCCCATAAATATAGCTGATTAATAAAAAGAAAATGAAAATCTGATCAAAAATAAGCAACTTATAAGCATTTTAATATCATGCTAGACAGAGAGGCGAAACAGCAAATCGTGACGTCACTTCTCTGTACGCCATATAAATTCTATTCTAACAAGTAAGGCGTGACGTCATTTTTTGTTTGGTGAGAAAGGGACAGAGTTGTCTCTAACAAAAACTTTAAACGCTCATATATCAAAACATTAATAACCGACTAAAATTTTTTTTTTTTATAAATATACTATATTTACTTAAATTCTTCATCAAAGCTATTGGTTTCAACGATATAAACATCAGTCATCTACCCTATTATGCACTAACTATAACGGAACAATTAGTACGCTTTGTGTAGCAGTCCTCACTACACCGATGAGCATCGGATACATCCAATCATCACACACATTCATTCATTGGCTTAGAGGATGACTCCTCTAAGCAACTGAGAGAGATTTAAGACTTTTTAGACACACAAACTTCTCTCCTCTCCTCTCCAGCTGACGTTCTCTATCCAAAGTTGCGTTGTATTAAAAAAAGAAAAAAAAAATTGTGTAGTGGTTAGACTCTACTGCAGAGTCCGCCTGGGGAAGTACCACACCTCTGCCAGTTATTTAAATGCCAAACAGTAGTGTGCAAGCATTACTGTGTTCCGGTTTGAAAGGCAATGTTACCAGATAAATTACTGGGTATGAAGAGATTTAAGATCTGATATCTCAGGGTGACGAGCGCAGTGCAGTGCGGCGCAGGATTGTATTCGCAAGTTCACAATTCTGGCACTGCTACTGTTAGTGGCAGGCATGACGCTTACCACCATGTGAAAGTCTTGCTCGTCTTGTCACTTGAACGAATGAAAATAAAAGAAAAAGAAGTTCATATTAACAAACAGTATTTTGTCAAAATTGTTTAAAATAATTTCTTTGCAAGTATATTATACTTGTAACTTAAAAAAAAAAGCTAGGCATGCTTTTTTTTAAGACCAAAACTCTGAGTGCGCCCAGTAGCTATGGTCACTGGCAGGGCCCTAGCTGGTAAAGGATTTTCCAAACAATAAGCCCTTGACACAACTATCTAGTATGTATTAGTAAGTATATTACTATCAAAAGATGTCTGGCCATGACTATTGATACTATTTTGACTATCTAAAAAGATTAACTGTAATTTTAATTTAACTTCGTAATTATTGTCAAAGATAATATTATTATAGTCAGATATGCTTGGAGGATCTAGCTCTCTCTCTCTCTATATATATAATCAAAGCAGACATACCTACTTCTATCTTTGCAGCAAGATTACTTTACTAATTTTTTAACTTATTAACAAAAGAAAAACCACTCTAACTGATTCGTATGAAAGTCTTGTCAAACAATAATTGGAAGAGTCAGCTCTGGGTGTTTAAACACTGAAACGATCAAGCTAGATCAAGCTTATTGGACTGAAAATAAAAATTTGCCGAAAGAGTATCATTGCTGCTTAGCTTTAGCATAACTATTTATCCCTAGCACTTTCCTAATAATATAAACACTAGCTATTATAGTAATAGATACTAGAATGGCAAGCCCTAATACTAAGGGTACAATGACGTCCAACATGAGGTACTCGACCAAGGATGTCTGAGCAGCAGGGCTGAGAAGGTGCTTCGAATCTTTGTGGCGCAGCACGTGTTCTGTCCACCACACGGCGCGTTGTAGGGGTGTCTCGGGCTGGTCGCGAATTATCGCCTTTACTTTTTTCATGTTTTTCTTATAACTGTAATCAAACGTAGAGACTGTAACGAATGAAACCCCTGTTTCATCATAATTACGCTAAAGCAGCGTTGAAACGAAGCTAAAAATTTCAATAGTTTTGGGATTATACTGTTGTGGGATTGATACGTTAAGAAAGCCATTGAATCATAATTATGCTGCTTATTCGTTTTCATATATTTGCATTGAACTAGACACCTAAACTAATTTATATTGTATGAAAATCAAATGTTTAATTTTTTTTCTTACCTACTCCGACGTCACGAGTTCAATTTAGTACTCGACTCCTAACAACATATCAGGCTTGAGACGCGAAAGGTAACTCGTACTGTAACTCACGTGTTACCTTTTACGGTATCGACATCTTTTCTGATCCAGATCTTTGATTATTTCATTTAAATTTCTTACCTTGGGTCATTGGCAACGGTGTTCACTGCTTTCACTAGATCGTCAGCCACCATGGTGAGAGAATCAATAGCCACTCCGATACCAAGCTCTACATATTTGTTGATATTGTAAAACTGGTCAGCCATAAATGGGATCCCAACAAGCGGCACTTCAGCGTCGATTGCCTCGTCAGTTGACTGCAAACCTCCTTGCATTACGAACAATTTTATTTTTGGATGACCTGGAACAAGAAACTTACTTTTCGAAGATTTCAACGGAAAACATAGATCAGGCACTTAATAAAACAATTTTTTTTAATTTTATTCTGTGTAAAATAATGAACTACTATTATTTTGACATACCTAAAAGGTCACGTTGTGGAAACCATTTCTGGACCCTAACATTCTTTGGGACTCCGTCTAAATTGTCGCCGTCAAATTTCCATAAGATATCATAAGGAATTTTCTCAAATGCTTTTAAGAAAGCATTCAAAAAATCTTTTTCCATAGACGAAGGTCTGACATTGGTGCCCAAACTAACATATACAACACCACGAGTAGAACTGTCCAAAAAAGACTTCAAATCCTAGAAAAAGATATAAACATATATTATGCAGATAATACAGGCAAGAGATGAAACAGGGCAGGTTCACTCGGATAGAGAACGCGTCTAAACTTAGATATATCTATAACTACAACAATATCAAATTCAGTGCAAGCTAAGTATGTTTAAGATAGTGTACATTTTCCACTGTAACGCTCGGCTAGTTGACGACTCCCGCCAGCTGTGCGCTGAGACACGCGCACTACGGTGAAATTTCGTCACTGTAACATGTAAATACTATACAAATTAGCTTGCACTGAATGTGACATGATTGTTGTTTTAGCTATATATTGTTGTTCAACTATGTTTAAAGACGTGTTTTCTATGAGGGTGGGTCATTATGTACGTAGTACTATTATGTTATCTGTGGTAATAATATCCCATGAACTAGCATCATTGTATAAATAGCAGTTACAGAAAATAAAAACCCTACCTGTGGCAGTTCTTTTGGTGGTTTCAAATGCGTCGCTCCTAAATAGACCGTTCCAGGAGGCACAGGACGGTTTCCATCAAAAATAGGATGAGAGTTTACTAATAGCAACGCCACGTTCTTTTTTAATTCAGCTACAGTGGGCACATTAGGTCCAAATTGAGATATTAAAAAGTCATTGTCAAGTTGTTCGTTCTCTTGATCAAATCTCCAAAATTTATATTCGGTGTAAAGTTGTTTAATTTTATTTATGAGGCCACTTTTATAATTGTCTCGGAACATGTGTGGATAAAACACCGGATGTCTAGCTACAGCACCGACTGCCTCGTAATTGGTGGTTGTTCCGTACATGGAAGAAAACAAAACCACTGGAGCATCAAATATTTTCCCAAACATCAGCGAAGGAAAGGATAAGCTTTCAATTATGACCAAATCAAACTTCTGACTCTTGTCATTTATCAATTCTTTGACTTCATCAACCTTAAATAAGTATTGTATAAGGTCCATCATGTTTTTATTCAATGACATTATCGTATCAGAATCCATAATAACTCCACGTTTCATTACTGGCATATTTTTCATATTTAACGATACCAACACCTTATATCCATTACTTATATCAATTTCAGTCAGATTTTTTGGAGATTCTTCATTTTTGTAGGCTGGATCTGGAGTTACAACAACGACTTCATGTCCTCTCTTTACTAATTCTAGAGTGAGAGCTCTGAACACTACTTGATGACTTATTGACGGAATCGGATAAACTCCTAATATTCTCGCAGATTTAACACTTTCCAAACAAATAAATACAAATACAAACGCCGCTAATAACCGTGACATCGTGGAATCCAAATACAACACTGAAGCATGAGATGACAAACATGCAGCTTTATATCATGAGGAAGGAAAATTATTATTATAATAGAAAATTTAATCTGTAATATACAAAGCCGTCTAGTGTGAGTCGGTCTCGCGCTTTGAGGATTCCGTACTACCACAAGTATACTAAAATAAGGTTTATTATATTACATGCATTTTCTTTGATTCTGGGCGCATATGCCTTATTGATCTTACATTCCATATTTTCTGGATAATCTGCTCTAGGAACGATTGTTCAGTAAAAACCTCGACCGGCTACCTATTACAGTTTACAAGATATAGGTCATTACTAAGATGTTTTTACCTGTAGATGAGTTGTCCCCCCGCTATATTTACTAGACGCAATCAAGGCAATTGCCGTGATTGCTACTTTTTCTCTCTCTTCACTCTCTCTGTCTTTCACTTCCGAATGTCCGGTAATACGCTGCCGCTAATCGTATGTTTTTTAGCAAAAAGATGGTGATATAATGTCTTTCTGTGTATTTACACAGAAAAGACACTGCACAATCTACACAGGCACTGGTAGAGACAAAAAAATGTTACTGTATTTTAATTGCAATGGTAAAAAATGAAATTTATTTTATCTTATGCGACTGTTGTCACTTTGAAATGGATGACCGAGATAGATAGATCGTCTTGTGTGAGAGAGTGAAAGAGAGTCACACCGGCGCGACGAGGGCGCTCGCTCTGGCCAATCAACTTGTGTAGCTAATTACGCCGTAAGAAAAATGTTATATGTGTCTCTTTATAACAACAGGTGTGGCGTATAAAGTCGGTCATATTCTTTTCATTTCTTCACAAACAGCATAGAAACATGTATAAGTATATCTATATAGGCAACTTCTAGTCAGTTTTTAAATCAGTTATGTTCAACTATAACTACTCTATTTATTTCAACTCACTGGGTTATTATAGATCGGATAAACAGATGGACAGACAGACACAGTCCGTTAACATCACTAGTACCTGAGAAAAATATTCTTAACATACAGAAAGATAGACCGACACAGTGACAGATAAACAACGAAGTGATATGGTACAGATCCCTAAAAACAACTAATAGTATTTCATACCTACTGATAATCATGTAGATAATGATATTTTTTCCCTAAATAATCTACATCGATACAAGATTACTAATCACAATATCTATGAAAATATTATGTACAAAATACGTAACAATAAAAATATTAGATTATATTGTCTGAAAGAAAAGCTGACAACAATTTTAAATCACCAACAAGTCCAATCCGGGTAGAATCCGGCGATAGAATCCAGAACGAGGATATTCGCCAAAGAACCAAAGTTACCGACATAGCTCGCAAGGTTTGCAAGTTGAAGTTGCAATGGGCAGGAGAGGATGGCATGGAGAGGAAAAGTTCTTGAGTGGCGGCCGCGAACCGGAAGACGCAGCGTAGGAAGGCCTCCCACTAGGTAGACCGACGACATTGTAAAAGTTGCGGGCAACCGGTGGATGCACATGGCAGGTTGTCGTACAGTGTGGCGGTGGCGGAGGCCTTCGTTCAGCTGTGGACGTCTCCGCGGGCTGATGATGATGATGAACAAGTCCAAGGTAAAGTAAAATAACCACAAATAATAAACATAAGCACAAATTAATTACGTAGTTCTATAACTTTAGTGTAGCTGACTTCAAATTTAAACTATCGTACTACTATGAGCTGGCTAGCACCACCCTCAAGCTAGAAAACTGCTGCCAAGCACATAACGGTATGTTCCAGCAATACCTTGAGAGAACCACTTCCCATTCTAGGCTACGTGGCTACGGCACCTTCGACCTCACTGTCAATTAAGATCAGGTGAGTTGTACTCAAATATCTAACCAGCCAAACATAAATAAATTGGTACTCATTCCATATTAGCTTATTTGTATTTACTTCATCAGATCAGCTTATAACTACTACTTTTGGAAGCACTTCCCTAATAAATGTTGTAAGAAATGAAAAACTCCCTAAAACATATTGTCCTTAGCAATGTACAAATATGTAATCGAGACCAGCAGGGCTAGCATGCGCACCGCGAGAAAATTTTGTCGTGTCTTTATGTCGTGCGAAAACGAGACAAACTTATACAGATTCGTAGCCTTGTCCTGTTTTTAAGAATCGAGAAAAAAAACTCGCGTTGCGCATGCTAGCCCTGCTGGGCGGTATCGACTATAGCTATATCGAAGTGCTGAAGTGTTAATATGGAAACGCCACCATATCAATCCGATTGCAGGACGAGAGCACGAAACCAGTCTTTATTTCTCCAAAACTGTTCACAAACGCACGCGAGGCCATTGTTCAGCTGTGAAAGTCTCCGGGCTGATGATTATGAATCAATGTACAAAGCTACTGTTGGCATAATGTTTATGAGCAGTTTTTTTTTCTTTATCGAATTTTAAATATTATAGATAACATAGACTACTTTTACCCCATTGAAACCACGAAGTGCTGCTTGCAGGTATAGGCTTGTTAGTTATGGTGGTAACTTATTTTGTACTCTGGATTATCTCAGAGAGCATACGATTCGAACAGATACACAGCATACAAGGAGTGATAACAGTCCCCAAAAGAAAAAACCAAGGTCTGCATTCTGTTTTTGTATAATATTAGTGACATTAGTGACAGTTATTAGAATATTAGTGACAGAGACCTGGTATGTCTTTAAACTGCAATCAGAACCACCGAAGGACGGGCAGCGTCCACTGCCAAGCGTGGGGATTATGGCAACACGGGCCTTCGTCCAGCGGTGGACGTTTTATGGTTGATGACGAGTGAACCAGATAGTGAATTATTCTATATTCTCATCGTGAGACAGCGAAAGCTTATCATGCCATACTTACCGTCGTGATATCATTTCCATTATTATCTCTGATTAATATCTGTCAGGTCTGGATATGAACATCGATTATGTCAGTTCAATTAGCTCACTGACTACTAAGTTTAACATTATTGCATGGTTACACTGTGGTCAATTTTGAAGGCTTTCGTTGACAGTTCTAAACGAATTAAAATATTGTTGTCGCTTTTTTACTAGGCATTTTAGCTAAGGACAGCAATACTTTAGTTAGTTTAGTTCTGTCAACTTAAACCTTCAAAATCGATCACACTGTATTGATGTATCTATATTATACAGGGTTTTCTAATCAGTTAGCATCTATTTAAAGGCATATTATATACATCAAAACAAACAACTTTTACTATGGGACCAAACATTGAAATCGCGAAAAAAATATCAGCTGTTCCGTCAGCTGTTTTTTTGCGATTTCAATATTGGCCCCATAGTAAAAGTCGTTTGTTTTTATTTGTTTGTTCCATCTAGGGCTGGCCGCTCAGCCTACGAACTTACTTACTTTTATGGAACAACTGTTCAAAAACAGCTTAATATTTTTGACATGCGTCACAATATGATATAAAACATTAAAAAAAAACAATTTCAGCCACGTCTGGTCTGCGCAAAGTCAGAGCCATCTACAATGAGCGTCTTTTCTCATAAATTGCCTGTCAGAATATCGCCCATTTTCGTGATTTTTCTGTCCGCGCTATAGTGATCCCTGTATTTATTCGTTTATTCACGCAATCTTGGAGGATCTAGCTCTCCTGTCTTGGGTACATCAAAGGCTGCAATGCTGATCGTGGAGCTTTGTTGGGAACACGAAAAACTCATGTCTCTGTACCTATTGTATTATTTTCTTAAACTTTTCCGTGAATTAATGATAAAAATGGCGGTGTTTTCAACCGACTTCAAAAAAGGAGCTTCTCAATTTGACTGTATTTTTTTTTGTATGTATGTTACGCAATTGATGATAATTTTTTTTGTTCGGTAGGTTATACTTCAGAGGTGGTCTCATATAAATTTTATCGTAATTGGTTTAGTAGTTGGGTTTTTAAATTAAAATTACTATAAAATATGAAATCTATATAAAATATAGATTTCATCCAGGTATTTCGAAGTTGAAGTCGAAGTGTATTTTTTTTATAAAAAGCGTATTTTATTCATTATGTATGTTAAATCACATGCACGAGTGTAGGCACTAAAATGAAGTGTAACATGTCTTTTCGTGTTGTTTTCAAAACTCTGTAAAGCTTATAAGCTTTACGGCACAACTTTACTAGGGATGACGTAAAGCTTATAAGCTTTACGCCACAACTTTACTAGGGATGACATGGACTCGAATATGACTAGTTTCGTGTGACTAACTGTGATTTCATGATATATTTGACTTTGAAAAATCATATACTTGACACTGGCAGAATGCACAAGCTGCGATGCCATAAATGAAGGAGAAAAATGCTGACCGCGCTGTGATGGGCTAGATTTTTTAGAGATCGGATAGGCAGAAAAAGATATAAGTATTATATCAGCTATCTAGTTTCCATATTACAAGCTTTGCTTAGTTTGGGGCTAGATGGCGCTGTGTGAAATTAATGTCCACCGATATTTATTTTATTTATTAAGTTTTGTACTTGTCGAGAAATGTGACAAAAACCTCAAAAATCGAAGTCTTACAACATGCACGAGTTTGCGTAACCTGCAAATTTTTGCTCCGCTAACTGTTATCCTAATTGCTACACTATAAGACCGATGGTCAACTACAGTAACAAACGTACTTAAAACATAAATTAACCTAGTTTTAAGAATAGTCTATGTCCGCAGTGGACAAAAAAGGACGATGCTGACGATTATGATGATGATAATAATGATTGTGGTCGTGATGCTGCGCCCGTGGTGATATTATTAAAGGTGACGATGATAACGGTGACAATAGTAATTAAACTCTACAATTAGTTGACTATCAAAATTTACAAAACTTAATCAAAAGCCAAGCAACACTCATGAAGTTGAAGCTGACGAAGACGAGTTTCATTACTTCCAATTCGATCACTGTTTAAATCATTACATTCTCAGAACTAAGCAAAAACAAGAAGTCTCAATCCGAAGTGTAGATAGTGGGCCGAAACTTTTCTATCAACTTCGCCATAAGATGAACACTTCGGCAAGATTGAGTGTAGCTTAAGAAAACATTGAGTGCGTGTAGGCGTGTGTATTGAGAGGGATCTCCGAATATTTGTGACAAACTACTTAACACCTACGCACAAACTTACTCTGTTCAAACATTGAGCTAATATCTATAGAGTCACAAACGTACAAAAATATTACCGAGACAAAACTCGGCGAACGCTACGCATTGCGCCGACTTTTTGAACGACTTGAACTATGATAGCACACAAGCGCCCAAGCATAGATTGAACACTATATATGCGACTTACGGCTTTACCTAAAATAAAAATTCTCGATTCTCTTAGTCACTGCTTAAACTTCTCTGTCCTTTTCTAGCACGTGCAACTTCACGTCAGAGAGAAGATGGCAGAGCATCTTAAGCAGTGACTAACGGTTGAAAAGTTTTTTTAAGTAAGGCCGTTAATGTCTAAATTCGAACCATTGTGAACTATATAATGCACGTATAGATATGTACAACGGTACTCGGACGTTTTTTGTCTGGTTTGACTTAGAGATTATGACTCTTTAGATAGTAGCTCAATGTGTTAAAAGCTGATTTTCGTGTATAAAAATGCAATAAAAACACGTATCGATGTACTTTTACACGAAGTTTTGAAGTAACAAACGGAAGAAATAGGAAGAAGTACTTATTTCCTGAGTACGCTGCAAACTGGTAAAGGGGCTGCTGGAGTGGGTTTGAGTATTTGGATTGTCTCTAGACTTAAATTTGTCCGGATACAATCCTTTTGTTTTTGTGTAGTAGTTTTAGGTAAATATTATGTATATTGTTTTTATTAATAAATGAGCTTGACGGATAAAAATATGAATTATTTATTTAGTTATTAATATAAAAGAATTGTAAACGAAAAAAACAACTAAAACACATTAACTTCTTAACTAGAGACTAAACTACTTAACTACAGAAAATGCCCCCGACTCCGTCCGCCTACGGAAGAAATTCGCCCCGCTCCCAAATATCTTCCATACCGCTGGGTTCTTCACTTTTTTCCTTACCATCTAATCAACTCAGTTTTTAGATCAACTCTAAATATAATATAGTTTATGTTTTGAAAAGTCTATTTGTTCAGGCCATAACGCCTTCCAAAACATTCGTCGCAATGGACGCGCGTCAATTAATGCTAATAGCTAAAGTCACAATTTCACATTCGAACCGACCATCATACTGTATACATCGATTTATTTCAATACAAGTTTATATTGCAATTTGCACCACTACGTACTCCAAAGACGTAACATGGTGGCCCATGAGGGGAATCAATTGTAATCCGCGAAAATTGGAGAAAGAAGACTAAATTTTTGAAGACGTTTGCCACGACGACGGTCAATCTTTCCTGGGACAAGTTTGAAACCTTGCAGTAGTGGACTAAAGCTACGGGAACCAGCCGATGGAAGATTGAAACCTGGACGAAAGAGCAGTGATACCGCTAAAGCATCACATCGAGCATCGTCAGCGCGTCCGACAAGATAAGTGTCGTCATCTCCTAACTTCACTAACCCCATCCAAAATACCTATAAATCCTATCTAACTATTCAAAATACTTAATTCACTTGTGTAAATTAAAGTGTTTTGGTGCTTAATATTGCCGAAAACCTAGAAAAACTGCAAATTGTATCATCATATTTCTTTTCGATCTACCTACATTAAAAATAAATTATTGAAATAAAGTCGAACATTTCGCTTTATCTTTCTAAAATATCATCATCCAACTGTAAAAAGGCAAAATTCCCATCATTTTAATCATTATTTTGCCATTTCTATAAAAAAAACCGCTGCGTAATATTTCGTAAATGTAATTTTTTTTTTCGTTGCAATTTCTTTGCGTAATTTTTCGCTTTATTCATCGTTCTTTGTGATCAAATCATACTGTTATCCAATACTTACCATATTGGCCGACTATTTCAGGCTTTCAAACGATCGGCGCGCGCATACGTTTGCAACAAATTTTGCTGCAAATTGGTGCGTAGGCGGCGACCGGCAGACCATAACCGGGCGGCGGCCGCCGGACCGGAGACGACCGGCTTCTCAACAGGTGACACCGAGACGAGGAGCGTGAGCTCATTCAAATATCTCTATTTACATTTTACAAACTCATTTCAAACTTAAAGCACAAAAAATCTGATTCGTCATAATGTCAGAAACTAAGCAACTATACAAGGAATTAGCAACTAAGAGAGCGTCCGTCAAAGGTCAAATTACCAAATTTAAAAACTATTTGAACAATATTTCTCAGGAAGATGGACTGAGTAGCATTTATAATAAAACTCCGTTCACTGGTAGACACTTATAATTTCACAACTGGGCAGAGTAACGGCGTAGGCAAACAAATGAGTTTACTCGTTGGCTGTGCAGAACAGAATGCCAACCTCGCTCCGACCACAACCAGCCATGGCTTTCTCCTCCTTCCATTTTAGTCAATACATATACCAAAGGCCGTTGATTCAAATAAGTACTACAGCCGAGTCAAATCACGGAATTGCTAGTCCGTGTCAGAGTCAAATCAAATACTCGCATTAATATTAAACCTAACACTCGTCCGTCCTGACCTCGTGCATGCCCTCATGCACGTTGCCAGGAGAACCTAACACATGGCCAGTCGAAGCAAGAAACAAGTGAAAAATAAATTATAAAATAATTCTAAATTATCTTACACAATAACTAAATGAATGAGTGCATCAAATCTATATAGATATTCTCAAATCCGATTCCATCCTAAATAACCTAATAATAACATAATAAATACATATTATTATTCTTATTTATATATTTATTACGACCTTCTAATTACATATTCTGTGAACCAATCAATTCTCACAGAGTTGGTTTTCCCGCAAACCAATCAATTCTTACGGGTAAAACCAATTTAACCACACCACAGTATCTTCTTTATTTTCTAGCCGTAAACCAATCAATTCTTACGGAAGAAATAGTTTTTATATTGCAAACCAATCAATTCTTGCTTATCAAACATAACATAATATATTATTTATTCTTAACATTTCTAGTTATTATACTCAACTTTTATTTAATTTTTTATGTATCGCTAAACAATAAATCAGTCGACATTAATTATTTAGACATGTGATCTGTAATATGAAATGTTTGATTACATGACTACACATTTTAATAGTACTACATAATACCAACATTTTAACTCACTGTCGTAATACAATAAATATCCTAGTTAGTAAATATAGCCCGTGTAGCAAAAGTGACGTTACTCTTCAAAATTATTTTTATAACACTGTTTACATTAACTATCACTGTTGCTACCGGTGCCATCATCATCAGATTCATTTATTTCTAATGCGGCTACATGAACCCAAGGCAACATTCTATCGGAAGCGACGGTAGTTTTACGTTTATTTTTGGTACCAGTCAAACCTGGCACGGATGCAAGTCTGTACCTATCATGACCCAAGACCTTCGCAACTCTGTAGGGACCCACGAATGATGGAAGGAGCTTCTTGCTCTTTCCATCATTCGCAAACGAAGTTTTCGTTATTTTTACCAAGTCCCCTTCACTGTAAATGCGAGCAGGATGCCTATATCTGTCATACCTTTCTTTTTGCCTCTCTTGCTCTTCATCAATTTTGTCTTTTACTTCTTCTCGGAGAAGAGCTATGTCACAATCTTCACGCGTCTTTTGAGTTATTTCATTAAGCCTCGGATCATTTAGTTGGCCCTAATAATATATTTTGCAACATTTTATTTCGAAATATCCTGTCCTACTACACCTCTGCGCATAAAAACAAATGCATCCTCCAAATTCCAAGTTTCTACAACCAGCGGTAGGCTGTGCGTTGTCAGTCTGTCAGTCAGTCAGAAAGGACTTTGATATATGAGTACTGATTAGATTATATATTTCGAAGGTCAAACTCTCCCTATGTGTTCATTATATAGATTTTTATAAGCATCTTAAATTAAGTAGGTCGTATTTTATTAAAGCTAGACAAAACTAAAAATTACTGTGTTTTTTTTAATTATCTAACCTATTTAAGAATATGAAATAATTTTAAGTGCGAAATAACGAAACAAACACGACACGTACAAGAACGTGTACTGTACGAAATAAATTATACAACACACAACAGTATACCGATCATTTTCTCGATCATGCTTATCACATGCCAATTAAATTAGTAGCCAAAGATTTCTCACTTGTGTTTTCATTCATAAATAAGACTTTTAATCACAAAAAAAGTTCAACGGATGCGACCAAAACTACCCGAGCGACTGAAATTATGTGCGACTGAGATGTCCCGTATGAAAAAAATAACCATAGTTAGCCGTAAGTTTTCATAGCAGAAGATTTCTCAGTGCATCTTGACTTTATCGCGATTGTTTATGCTTAACACTTGTTTAATAACATAGAAAATTAGCATTAAGGCAATGGATGTCAGGATTGTGAATCCTATTGCTAAGGGTATAAGGACGTCCAACATGAGGTATTCGGCCCAGGATATTTGCGCTGCACCAGCGAGCAGGTGTTTCGAGCCTTTGTGGCGCAGAACGTGCTCCGTCCACCAAACTGCGCGTTCCAGCGACGACTCGGGCTGGTCTTGCATTATCGCTTTCAATTTCTTAATATTCTCTTTGTAGCTGCAATGAGATTTGTTTTCTAGTTTGATTTACAGGACTGTATTCAAACGTGGTTGAATGATGATCTTTGAAAGAAACAATTCGAGAGGCAGTCAGATTACCGCAGTCAATCATTAGACCTGTTTTTTTTCTACCCTGATGTCGGTCGCGCGAACAAATATAGGTACAATAAGTTCAATAGACTTAAGTGGCACATAAATATCCATATTTATGGTCACATGATCGACGTCAGCTAATGATTGTGTGTGATGTACTACAGGAATATCTAAGTTCAAAACCTTTTTTCTCATTTTTCTAGTGAATAAGCAGTTCACGCACCTTCACTGCTTCACATCACAGTTTGCGTTGGTTGGTGAAGTGCTTGTCCAAGTTTTCTTGTATCATTTTGATTAATTGCTATTTTTACGTTACGTTATTGTTATTATTGTTTGTTCATAGCTAGTGTTATTTTTATTGATAGTTATTAATTAATTAATTGGCAAGGCGCATTTACTTATTTGCGAGGAATAACGAAAGCTTAAGAAATACTATGGGCAAAAACTTTGTTAGACAAACAATAACCACAAAAAAAGCATGACAGATCTGATTTATATGAAATACCGTTACTTTTAATTTTTTATTCGTTTAAAATCTTAAGGACCACAGACAATATAGTGAAACTGTTCAGGGCTATGATGAGGCCATGTCTCTTCATTGCCATCGAACGATTTTAAAGTACTATTATTTTTTTTTATTGGCTGTCAGAAAATCTCCCATTATTACCAAGAAGTAATTTTATTCTATGCTGTTAAATCATCGGATGTTATTTTTTTCTGTCTTACCTCCGATCATTGGCCACGGTGTTCACCGCTTTCACCAAATCTTCTGCCACCATGGTGTATGAATCAAGAGCTACTCCAATACCAAATTCTACATATTTATTTACGTTATACCACTGGTCACCCAGAAATGGGATCCCAACAAGCGGCACTTCAGCATCGATCGCCTCGTCAGTTGACTGCAAGCCTCCTTGCATTACGAACAATTTTATGTTTGGGTGTACTAGAACAAATAAAATTGCTCACAGTATATTGCAAAAGCAAAACTAAATGTACAACAATTTAAAAGATTGATAGATAACAAATATTACTTTTGTAAATCACAATTTTCATTAGGTTTCATTTTTACATACCCAACAGGTCACGCTGAGGGAACCATTTCTGAATCTTCACATTTTTTGGAATTCTGTCCAAGCTGTCGCCATCAAATTTCCATAAAATATCATAAGGTATCTTCTCAAAAGCATCCAGGAATTCATTCAATAATTCTTCGTGCATTAAAGATGGTCTGACATTGGTGCCCAAGCTAACGTATACAACTCCACGAATGGAGTTGTCCAGATAAGAATTCAAATCCTGATAAATAAAATAAATACTATACTAGCAGTTAGCTGAATGGAGTTTTCAAACATATGTAAAAAGCAGATATAAAAATAAGTAATGGGAGGTCAATTTTCTTTAGTAATTATACCACTTATACTCAAATATACAAGCAAATATATAAAAACAAATTCAAGGGGGAAAAAATGGAAGGCCACTTCTTGTGCCTTGCATGTTAGAAAATGTAAAAAGTTAAAAATAGATAAATCTCTACCTGTGGCAGAACTTTTATGGGTCGTATATGCGTCGCTCCCAAGTAGACCGTACCCGGTGGTACGGGACGATTTCCATCAAAAATGGGATGACAATTTGCTAACAATAACACTACACGCTTCTTCAATTCACCAACAGTAGGCACGTCAGGCCCAAAGCGAGAAACCAAAAATTCATTATCAAATCGCTCATTCTCTTGTTCAAATTTCCAAAATTTATATTCTGAGTAAAGTTGTTTAATTTTATTTATGAAACCTTTATTGAAATTATCTCTAAACATATGTGGATATAACTCTGGGTGTCTTGATATAGCACCAACTGTCTCATAATTGGCAGTTGTTCCATACAAGGAAGAAAACAAAATTATTGGAGCATCAAATATTTCACCAAATATAAGCGTAGAATAAGATAAACCTTCAATTATAACTAAATCGAACTTATGATTTTTGTTGTCTATTAATTCATTAACGGTACTAAAGTTAAATATATTATAGGCAAGCTCCATCATATCCTTATTTATCGAGGTTAGAACATCAGAACCCATGATAACTCCACGTTTTAACAATGGTGTGTTTTCCTTATCCATAAACATTGCTAGCATTAATTTGTAACTTTCACTAATGTCAATTTCAACTAGATTTTTTGGAGACTCTTTGTTTTTGTACACTGGATCTGAGGTGACAACAACTACTTCATGTCCTCTCTCTACTAATTCCAGAGTGAGAGCTCTGAACACTACTTGATGACTTATTGATGGTGTAGGATACACTCCTAATATTCTGGCAGATTCCACACAAATTGCCAAAAACATAGGCACTAGCAAAAATATTGGTAATAACCGTGACATTGTGGAAGAATGAAGCACGATTCCATCTACCTGTAGTATTATACTTTTCCGATAATTGTAATCAAAAATGATTACTGCTGCTGATTACTTACTGATTATCATTAGTTTCGATTTCGTTTGCTGCATAAAATGAAGAAAAATATTACTAAAAAAGATTACTTACTGCCTGCTTAGTGCCTTTGTTCAAATCTATGGATATCGATAAAAACGTGTGTTTAATCTATAACTATAAAAGGCTTTGTCCTGACTGACTGACTGACTGACATATAGACAACGTACAGCCCAAACCGCGAAACGTAGAGACTTGAAATTTGGAGGGTATGTTTTTGGAGAGGTGTAAACGCCCACTAAGAAAGGATTTTTCGAAAATCAACCCCGAAAGGGGTTAAATGGGGTGTTAAAGTTTGTATGAAACTTTTTATTCTCTGGTTCGATTGATACAAAACTTGGTATACATATTCTACTATAAAAATAAGAAGATACGGGTGTCACAGTTTTTTCAAAATCAGCTGCCGTTAGTATAAAAAAAAACTAAGTTTTAGTGATAGTACGTTTGTTTCTCCTTAACTTTGTAACGGCTGTACATATTAAAATGAAATTTGGTATAGGGATGGGGATAGATGTGGGGATGGGGGTGGGGGTGGGGGTGGCGATGATACTGGGAACGGAGACGGGACGGAGATAGGCATGTTAATATTAAGATTACAATTGGTATCGGGATGGGGATGGGGTGGGGGTGGGGATGGGGTGGGGATTTGGTGGGGACAGGTGGGGATGGGATGGGGATGAGGCTGGGAACGGGGATGGGCGTGTCCATATTAAGATGAAAGTTGAAATTGGGATGGGGGTGGGGACGGGATGGGGTGAGGATGGGGTTCGGGATGTGGATGAGGGAGGGAACGGGGATGGGGACGGGGATGGGCGTGTTCATATTAAAATGACATTTGGTATCGGGATGGGGGTGGGGAAGGGCCGCTTATAGGGATGAAGCTGGGAATGGGGATGGGGATGGGCGTATTTATTGATCGGCTGAACAGATGGAGCTGCATTTTTGGATAGGTAGTTATAGCATAAGGTTCGGAAACGGACATAGGCTATTTTTTTGTATGTCCACGCAGACGACTGTTTGACGGACATAATTATTATAGATACTGTACAGCCTAAGCTGCTAAATTAATTTTTATTCTATAACTATAAAAGGCTTTGTCCTGACTGACTGACTGACTGACTGACATATAGACAACGTACAGTCCAAACCGCTAAACGTAGAGACTTGAAATTTGGAGGGTATGTTTTCGGAGAGGTGTAAACGCCCATTAAGAAAGGATTTTTCGAAAATCAACCCCGAAGGGGGTTAAATGGGGTGTTAAAGTTTGTATGAAACTTTTTATTCTCTGGTTCGATTGATACAAAACTTGGTATACATATTCTACTATAATAATAAGATGATACGGGTGTCACAGTTTTTTCAAAATCAGCCCCCATTAGTATTTCAAAAAAACTAAGTTTTAGTGATAGTACGTTTGTTTCTCCTTAACTTTGTAACGGCTGTACATGTTAAAATGAAATTTGGTATAGGGATGGGGATATATGTGGGGATGGGGGTGGGGGTGGGGGTGGGGGTGGCGATGATACTGGGAACGGAGACGGGACTGAGATAGGCATGTTAATATTAAGATTACAATTGGTATCGGGATGGGGATGGGGATGGGTGGGAATGGGGTGGGGATTTGGTGGGGACAGGTGGGGATGGGATGTGGATGTGGATGAGGCTGGAAACGGGGATGGGCGTGTCCATATTAAGATGTAAGTTGAAATCGGGATGGGGGAGGGGATGGGATGGGGTGAGGATGGGGTTCGGGATGGGGATGAGGGAGGGAACGGGGATGGGGACGGGGATGGGCGTGTTCATATTAAAATGATATTTGGTATCGGGATGGGGATGGGGAAGGGGCCGCTTATAGGGATGAGGCTGGGAATGGGGACGGGGATGGGCGTATTTATTGGTCGGCTGAACAGATGGAGCTGCATTTTTGGATAGGTAGTTATAGCATAAGGTTCGGAAACGGACATAGGCTATTTTTTGTAGGTCCACGCAGACGACTGTTTGACGGACATAATTATTATAGATACTGTACAGCCTAAGCTGCTAAATTAATTTTTAATATTAAATTTGGTCATCCTCAAGCAAACTTAAAGACTTACAAGCGGCTTGGAAAAAATGCAATAATATACGTATTTTAGTGATTCAATTGAGTTGGGCCCCGATTTAACCGAATTCCAGTATTCAACATTACTACGCGGGCAAAGCCGCGGGCAAAAGCTAGTGTGTTATAAATGTTTACAGGATGACAGAGTATCAAATTTTATCTTGTCTTTTAAATCCAAAATGATCTTGGGGATGTATCAATTTTTGTATCATATTAATAATAGATTGTTTACAACTTACTAGTTATTGGTTAGTAACTGGTATACATTAAGTTTAACTATACCATTTTATATTATATTTAATTAAATACTCCTTTTTAATTAATTGCGGCTCCTTGGTGGAGGCCGATGGCCATCACGCACTGAGTTGTCGTCGCTGTACAGGGAGGTTTCCGCGACATCATGCCCTGAACGACATAGTCCGTAGAGCCCTTGTGTCGGCGACCATCCCCTGTGTGCTTGAGCCTCCGGGTCTATGCAGGTCTGACGGTAAGAGGCCGGACGGACTGACTTTGGTGCCCTGGAAGAACGGCAAGTGCCTGGTTTGGGACGCTACTTGCGTCAGCACTGTTGCCGCCAGCCACCTCAGTCGCACTATCCACTCCCCGTCAGCGGCCGCAGAGGATGCCGGTAAAGAGGCTAAAGTACGCCGCTATGGAGCCGCTTTACCACTTCGTGCCGATAGCTGTGGAGACCCTGGGTTGTTGGGGCATTGAAGCTAAGGAGCTTATCAGGGAAATAGGGCAAAGGCTCAATATTAAGACAGGTGACTCCCGCTCCGGTTCGTACCTGGTGCAGAGGATGGCCACTGCCATTCAACGTGGGAACGCGGCGAGTGTGATGGGCACCTTTGCACCGGGAACGGTCAGGGGCGGGTTATTTGATTAGTTATTAGGTTATTTTTAAGAGTTTTATATTGACAATATTGACATGTGAAATATTTAATTCAATGATGTATATAATTAAATTACAATTACTAGTATTATTTCTGATTTAGAATAAATTGTTTATTAAATACTTATGTATATTATTGTACAAGGTAATGTTGCACATTGTCTAACACACACACATTGTGTCTAGCACAATATTGCATGAATTTCATCCCAAACAAGTACTAAGACTTTATAAAACAATAATACGCTTTTTTTTTACAACCTACTTCAACTTCGAATACCTGGATGACATCTTCATATTTTTTAGTAATTTTGATTAAAAAACCAAACTCCTGAATTGATTTCGATAAAATGTATATGGGGCCACTTCTAAAATATTACCTTCCAAACAAAAAAAGAATCATCAAAATCAGTTCATAATTGGCGGAGAAATCGCGTAAAATACGTACAAAAAAAAACATACGGACGAATTGAGAACCTCCTTTTTTGAAGTCAGTAGAAAAATAATTAGGTACATAAAATCTAGCTACCTAAGCTACCAAATTAGAACTCACTAAAAAACAGTACCTACATTTTATAATTATACCCTTTGATAAATTATATGTCTAGATAGATTGAAGGAACCTACACGCGTCGAAAAAAATTGCGGCTTACTATTAGTCTCCAAATTCATCCCCGCCACTTAGTGTCAGTCGTGCCGTCACTGGAAACGTACCAGTCGCTAAACAAAATGGAACTGTAAAAAATTACGAGTTGTGCAATTAAAGTGTGTAGGAATTAGAAAGGCCCCATAAAAAGGAGGATTATGGCGTCGCACTTTGTGCATTTGTATTTATTTGTATCATGTTTTTGATAATTTTCAAGTCGAATCAGTCGTAAGTCTCAGTCAAGACCAGTCAAGCCCTAGTAAAGTTGTGGCACCGTTACTACAAGCTTCTTCGTAGTTTTGGAAACAACACGAAAAGACACTCATAAAAAACGTTTATTAATATTAGAAACGTTTTAACGAAGAAAAATTTTTACTCGTTCACTCTCTTTGTTCACTCCTCGTTCAGCAGTAGACAGACAGAGAAACACAGAGAAACATGTTGGTTTCTCTCTCTAAGCATCCCGCAGCTGGATGCGCGCACGACGTGCACGATGCTACGTCCAGCATAGCGGCCAGCGGCGGGCTGTACAGCATGCAAGATGGTGCGTAGAGTACTTAATACCAACTATTTCAGGTTAAATTAGTTTTTGTTTGTTTCTGGTCTTTCAGTCTTTTGTTTCAATGCACTAAAATGAAAATTAAAAATTCACTCCAATCTGATTATGCCATATTCGCTCGCTACTGCTACCTGTGACTAGCTTGTAGCCGTCATATTTCTCCAGCGCTCACCCAATTAGCTACAATCTTAGTTTAAGTTTCTTCTTGTTTTCCTTAAATTGTAATTTGAAATGAGCACGTTGGCTGTTTAACAATTTTCATAGAAAAAACTTGCTACAAAAGCGCTACGTAAGTGCTACGTAAGAATGTTGTAATATGGTATTTGAAGCGCCAAAAGCCGTCTTTCATGAGTTTCCGCTTGTGTAAGCAGGGTTGATTAGCATAGCGGTACCGCCGTGTAGATTTATGCTGATTTATGTATGTATGCATTGTTGTCTATAGCTGTGCTCGCTGAAAAACCTAATGTGAAGGCAAATTGTTATGGAAATATAGTTTTACCAGACCAAAGGTTAAAAAGCTTTGGAATTAAATGCTTGGGATTGTGACTAGATGCTTGTTATTTTAATAGTATTCTCCGCGTAACTACATATTTCAAATTCAAATAAAAAATATTTATATTATAGATTTATGTGTAAGATTAATTGTGTATGTGTAGACTTTTACAATGACAAGCAAATTACAATGGTGGCCCCCGTGTTCGCCCATAGCGCCATGACGCCTTGTCTTCGAACTATATAATGGAGATTGCTTGTATTTCGGAGACGAAGCGTCACCGCAACGAGAGCATAATCATGGAAAGACGAATTTAGATGTGTAAGACTATTTAACAGTTATATTATGAATATGCACAATCACCTACATTAACTACAACAAACTACAAAAACTACTTAGCCTACTACACAACAAAAAACAAAAGGATTGTATCCAGACCGATGAAAGTCTAGAGACAATCCAAATGCTCAAACCCACTACCAGTCGGCAGCGTACCCAGCATGCTAGCGGCATTGCCACGCTGGATGGCAATGCTTATGCGTTGGGCCAAATAAACGCCAGCATTTTGATCACGCGTCGCGTCGACCAGGCGCTCGGATATGTTTTTGAAAAGATGATCAGCTCCCGGTCCCCACGGACCCAATGTCTCAACACCAAACGGCTCAAATATGTAACCTCTGCCGAGGTTAGTTTATTTGCGCCGCATTATTTATTCTTTAAAACATAAAAATATCCTTTGCCCAAATTCCTCCTCCGAACCTGCATACGACTTTTCCGTCCCAACTGCTTTGCCAACTAAGCGAGTAAGGCAGAGACTTCTGCAGCTAAATTGGCAAAGCAGTTGGGACGGAAACCCAGAGATTGCTCGTATGCAGGTTCAAGTCCTGCCAGAAGTCATAATTTTTCTAACTTTTTATTCTTTAAAACATAAAAATATCCTATGCCAAAAGCCACGAAGAAAGAAACCCGTGTAAGAAAAAAACTAAAAAGTAAGCATTAAAGGTATTAGGCATTTTGGCCTATTATACAGGTTGTTTTTAAATTCAGTAGCAATATCGTAAGGGTATTTTTTTTTATTATTATTATTTATTAGCTCCACGGACTGCGTGTCCGTGCCTTTTGTCAACTTTTACATTTTTTTATAAACTAAATTTTTATATCGTAAGGATTCATTGAGCTCATCTTAATGCACAACTTTTACTATGTAATCAAAGCGGAAATCATGAAAAAAGAATCTGCTGCTTCATGCATTTAGTCGTGCAGTATTTTTTTTGTGTGGGACATTCGTTTTTTTTTCTCGTTTCCAGTGTTAGTTTCATAGTACAAGTTGTCCATTACGATGAGTTTAATGACACCCTAAGATATTTTTAATTGATTCTATAACTCCCTGTAGTTGGTACAATGAGGTAAGGGAAGTTTGTACTACGAGGTCAAATCCTTATAGGAAATGTCATATGTCTTTAATTTAGTAACTATTTGAATTGCAAAACTAGTATTCCAACTAAAGTGAGCGGATTTCCCTGCGGTGAGGGCCACCGCAAACGTTTGTCGTTGAACGTAGCGTGAAATCGCATAATGTGGCGACATTACCGCATTATGGAACGCGTGCGTATCATATACTTACTGGTTTGTTTGGGGATTTATGTTATTTTCAGTTTAACGTCGATTATGCCGGCTCTGTCGGAATTAAAGGGTATATGCTGAGCTGGAAACTCGTAGGGTACATTACATAGGTACGTAGGGCGTTCATTATAAAGTGAGAATGAGGTAGAAACTCTTTGAAACCGAAAAAAGTAAATACTGGCTAGGCTGGCTATATTTATAAGATAAAAAAATGGTAATAAATTGTAAATATTTGTTTTTAAAAATTGACGTCTTTTGTTTGCAGTCTGTCGTAGGGTGTTGTCGAAAATGGAAAAAATTGAATTGCGTGCGGTTATTAGGTGTCTGTGCATGAAAAAATTCACTACGGAACGAACTAATCAATACTTGCAGGATACTTAAGGAGCAAATGCACTACCTTATTACAGTTGCTCGTTGGTGTGCCGAATTTAAATGTGGAAGAACATCCACCAAATATGACCCTCGCCCGGGCCGACCTATAACGGTAGTGACCGAAGAAATGGTAAAAAAAGTCGAGAACATTGTTGTAGCAGATTGTCGTGTCACGGTACCTTTTATAGCCGATGAAACAAAGACCTAGACTGGTAGTGTGCATAGCATTTTACACGAACGCTTGGGGATGAAAAAAGTATCCGCGCGCTGGGTCCCCAGAATGCTTACCGATGCACAAAAACAAACCAGGCTGAACATTTCTCGAGCTTCATTGGAAATGTTACAACAAGATTCTGATCGTTTTTTGTCTCGATTCATAACAATGGATGCAACATGGCTTCACCATTACGAACCTGAAACAAAATTACAATCTATGACTTGGAAAAGACCATCATCTCCTACTCCAAAGAAATTTAAGGCGAGTTGATCCGCTGGAAAGATCATGGGCTCTCTTTTCTGGGACAGTAAAGGGGTGGTCATGATAGAATATCTAGACCATGGAGCTACTGTAACGGGATCTTTGTATGCAGATCAAATAAAAAAAATGCGTAACGAAATATGCGAGAAATGGCGAGGCAAACTAGCAAAAATTGTTTTGATCCATCAAGATAATGCCCCGGCTCACAAGCCGCTGCTATGCCGTTGCTATGGCTACAATTCGTGATGCTAGCTTCGAAATACTTGAGCATCCTCCATATTCACCCGACCTTGCCCCTAGTGATTTCTATTTATTTCCGAGGTTGAAGGAGAATCTGAGAGGACAGAGGTTCGAAAATGATGAAGCAGTAGTCGCTGCTATACAGGAGTTTTAGGTGCTCAGGATGAAGAGTTCTTTAAGATAGGAATTTTAAGCTTAGAAAAAAGATATTCCAAGTATATTACGCTAAAAGGCAACTATATCAAAAAATAAAATAACATTTAATAAAAGTTACCGGCAACATACTCATTCTCACTTTTTATTGAACGCCCTCGTATACCTTGTGTAAAAAAGCGACAGCTTGATACTATCGCGTCACCTCGTTTCTCGTGACATTGTGGTCCATTTTGAAGACTTTAGTTTAGCTTTAGCTTAAAGTTATCAAAATATCGCTGTCACTTTTTTATCAGCCATGTTAGCTAAGGACAGCAAGACTTTAGTTAGTTTAATTCTGTTATTTAAACCCTTCAAAATCGATGGCATTTTAAAATCTAATTAATAATTGATCTAATATCACGAATGGAGAAGCCATTGGCGATAATCTACCACTACACCTTCGAGCATATTACAGAGAGTATACCAATCTAATATCCCCAATGGAGAATCTTTTTATTTATTTATTTGATACACAAAACAGAATGTACACTGTTTAGCATATAATTTTATACATAAAGTATATCCATCGGCGATATTGCACAATAATAAAACAAATTACTGTTACTATGAACGCACACTAAAACAGATTTACAACACACAAAGGATATAATTTATAATTATGGTCACTGCGAACTGTAATTATAAATTAATTAATACTTTTGGCACTATGGTTATTTCTTGCCACGCTCAATGGTGTATAAGTACTTGAAGACAAAATGTTAAATACAGATATTAATATGTCACCGTCATCATCAGCCCGGAGACGTCCACTGCTGAACGAAGGCCTCCCCCTTAGACCGCCACACTGTACGACAACCTGCCATTTGCATCCACCGGTTGCCCGCGACTTTTACAATGTCGTCGGTCCACCTATTGGGAGGCCTTCCTACGCTGCGTCTAATATGTAATTACATACAATTGTAAAATAAGATACATTTTATTTTATTTTTATTTTAGGTTAAGTAGATAGATCGATCGGGTAGATACTTTATATTTTGTTTTAGTTAATAAAGATACCTACACCTACATAAGCATACAGATTTGCGTAAACAAATGTTAATTATTTCAACTATAAATAGAAACGATTTTAATGAAACACGAAAGTTCTGAGCATCGCTTTAATATGTAAAAACAGTACAGTGTAAAATTTCTCTAAAGTAGACACAGAAACAAAAATAAGAAGTTTCGCAAATGTTCAAATCGCGTGGGAGTTGAACAAAACAATTCGCCCAGTTTCATTTGAAGCGTGTTTTAGTTGTTCAAAACAATTTGAAATTGATAGAAAAGGCGTCTTTTACAGAGGAACTTTCTTAAGCTCTGTGGGCGAGAAAATTGTAAAATTGTTTTCGATAATTCTGATTTTAAGTTTTCAAACAGCCAGCTAGATTGTTTTACCATGTTCGACCGCACTAGGCATGCATTGTGTTGTTTGTTGTGTTTGTTATATATCATAGCTGATCACGAAACTCAATTACCAAAACGAACCAAACCATAAGACTGTGCTAGCAGTCCTTGGGATGGGCTGCAGAGTGAAGACGACCGCTTCTAATAATGCGTGTCGCGTCAAGCATCACTGCCTTTGGATCTCACCTTAGACCGAACACCATCTGGCGAGAGCATTTGCGGCGTAAGTAGGCGGTATTATGCGCGCGAGCCGCAGGCGAGCGCGATAAGGAAGCCGAGAGTATATTGAAACAAAGCACAAGAGTTTCATACGACTGTTTTCGTCACACTTGCGAGGAAAAATCATTTTTTGAATCATTTATGGTTGATAATAATCAACCACACAGCGAAAACGTCAACAAAAATTTGCGGAAAATGGCGCCCAAATCAGTGATGCGCGCGCAGGTTGACATTTACTTCAGCGGCATAAGAACTCTTTGTTGGTATTACAAAAAAACTGTAAGTATTACCCGGCTATATTAAGAGTGCTTCGTATACGTACGTCTAATTGCAGTCACGTACAAACTTGACTTTACCGGGTTATACCTATTATAGCACCATGTGCCGTAATGTAAAGTAAAAAGCACGTGTGCGTGATAGCTTGGATTATGAGCCTAAAACCGATGCAATAAGATCCACTTTACGAGCAAGTGTGATGAAAAAATATTTTAAAAGGTTGTATGTATTGTGCATAAAACTTGTTCAGAATTGTTTCTTTTTGCATTTCCGATTGTCTTTTGTTTTTTCTAATATTTATCATGTTGATACGTTTTGTTTTGTTTTTTGAAGACGCAGCGTAGGTGGGCTCAGTAGGTAGGCCTCCACTACGATATTGTGAAAGTCGCGGGCAACCGGTGGATGCAAATGGCAGGTTGTCGTACAGTGTCGCGGTCTAAGCGGAAGGCCTTCGTTCAGCAGTGGACGTCTCCGGGCTGATGATAATGATGATGATAATTCAATTTTGAATTAAAAAAATACATTAACGCCGTGCGTTAAAAAATAATAATAATATTTAAATGTATGATAACCAGCTATTAGGTTCGCGCTGATCGAGGGCCAGTTTGCTATCTCGAACGACACGGCGGAGAGTACCAAGGTTTAGCAGTAGCATTTTTAAGTATGTATAAATTAAATTATTAATGCTACAGCTTTTTTTATATTAATACCTATAGCATAAAGCTCTTCGAGCAAACACCAAAGGAGGTGGAAAGCTAAGGCATACCCGTCTGCCAAAAGTTACTTGGTCAGATTGGTCAGTGGCCATATAAAGGTACCCTTTGTATGTGATGTGAGTTTGCTACAGTATGCGTTCTCATACGAACAGGATTTCGTTTTATTAATGTGAAACTTTGCTTTAAGTGTGCCATGCGTGTTTACTTCGTCCCCCGCAAAAAGTGGCAGAAAATGATGTAGGCTTCTCCATTGGTATACGCCAAGAGTGTGGGCAAGTGATATAATGTAGTGAAACGTGTCTTTTCGTGTTGTTTCCAAAACTCTGAGAAAGCTTGTAGTAAAGTTGCCACGACTTTACTAGGGCATGATTGGACTTGACTGTGACAAGCATAAACTACCCATAAACTACGTCAGCGATCTTATTAAAGGCAAGATTAAGTAAATTGCTCCTCGGCAGCGGGATGCAACTGACTCGCCTAATACCTGCCCTCAGAGAACTCATTAGAGCAAGGATGCAGAGTGCAGACAAAAGATGCATGATTGCAAAATGGAATAGAGATATATTTGCATATTTCTTTCTTTAAGAAAAATAAAACAAAATATGGCAAAAAAAACATTTTTATGAGTGATATTTGAATATTATTATTTTATATAGGAGGACTTAATGCTAAAGCATTTTCTACCAGTCATCCACGCGGTTATAGAGATGGGATGTGACTACATCCCTTACACATGTAGGTACGAAATAAATTATAGTCTAGAGCAAAGACAGTAATTAAATTTCAACTAACAATTAAATATAGGTTTCTAGATATTTTTTATGACTAATAAATATAATTAAATACAAATCATTCATCAGAAAATAAAATAAACCATAATATATATTATTATTATATAATATACAGGTTTAGTTCTAATCAGTTACCATCTTTTTAAAATTCTATACATTAAAACAAACAACTTTTACTATGGAGTCACCAAACAAATCGCGAAGAAATTTATCAGCTGTTCCATACAAAAAGTTCAACGACTTTGGGTAAAATAAAATAAATATCGGAGGACATTTTTCACACAGTGCCATCTAGCCCTAAACTAAGCAAAGCTTGTAATAATTATGGAATCTAGATATCTGATATACTGATAGCTGTATACCGGGTTAGTTCTAATCAGGTAGCATCCTTTTTAGTGCATATTCTCTACATCAAAACAAACAACTTTTACTATGGGCCAACATTGAAATCGCAAATAAAAAATTGCTGTTCCATATATTTTGCCCAAGGTCGATGAACTTTTTGGATGGAACAGCTGATATATTTTTCCGATTTCAACGTTTTGCCCCATAGTAAAAGTTGTTTGTTTTGATGTACAAAATATGCCCTTAAAAGGGTGCTAACTGATAAGAACTGACCCTGTATATACTATTATAAAATATAAATATTTTTTGCAATTGATAAACAAATATGTAGGTACGAGAGATCGAATGGTTATAAAACTAGAGCTGTTATTAAATAGTGTTCACACACGTCATAGATTGGAGAATCGATGGCGCTTGTCGAATTTAGATAGGGAGCCATAATACCTAGAGAACCTCTTACATTCAAACAAAAAATGTCCAACTTATCCACCCCACAGCTTCTTGTCCTGGGCGGGTCACCTGCTCTTGTAAGCGCCTTATCTCGGGAACAAGCTTCTCTGTCTTCATTAGCCGCCAGGGACTTAATGAGACTCAATTTACATATAAGTGCTTTGGTGAGTATCTACTAAAAAACAAACATTAAATACTAAGAAAATTCTTGGGAATGATAAGATAAGATCTTAGATCAAATAGGTATACTATAGAATACAGTCTCAAAGAAAATCAAACCTCAAAAGCGCCAAATATCTTACCTCTCCAGCTAATATAAAAAAGTCCACAAGCGTATAATGTTACATTTTAATAATGAACCATAACAACCTGTAATAGCGTTGAAAAACATTCGTGAGCGTGTAAAAACGTGAAAAGAGCGTGTTTACATTAAATAAATTATAAATCTATTTTTTAATACCATATGCTCAAAAAAAGCATTTACAAAGCCTGTTCGAAACTTAAATGGTTCGAAACTGGTTCGAAATGGTTTGAAATTGGTTCGAAATGCTTCGAAACTTAAAAATTACGGATCATACAACGGAGTACAATTTATAGCACCACGCCTAAGCTTTACGGTATTATTTTTGATTTCCATAATAATATATTAAAAAATCCACCAAAGAGTTTCACATTACGAGAATAAATAAGCTGGATGATCGAGCCTCCTTGGAAGCGCTTTTGCTCAAAACGTTTGTCTCACGTTAATACTAAAAGTTAGACGAATGATTTAGTTAGGAGTTTTGGCGAGAACCCGGAAAAATCATGTTGCTGTATTGTATAATTTTCTTAAACTAGTGTTTTTTCGCAAATTGATGATTAAAAATGGTGGTGTTTTATTCATTAAGTGTTGAATTACATGCACAAGTGAGGGCAAGTGATATAATGTGGTGAAACATATCTTTCCGTGTTGTTTTCAACACTCCTTGAAAGCGTTAAGTCGCACTACAACTTTACTAGAGCATCACTTGGACTTGACTGTGACTAATTTTATTGACAGACTATGATTTTATGACTTATTGGACTTGATACAACAAAAACGTATTACTTACATACGTTTATACTTGACTCTGGCAGAATGCACGAAGTGCGATTAACAAAAGGAAAAAATATTTTGACAGTTGGTTTTGTAGACATTTTGACATGTCCAGATCGCTGCTGGCGCCTTCTGAAAAAAGTTTTGCGTGTGATTCCCCATTTTACGACTATAAAGAAGATTGTAAGAAGTACTCTAAGGCTTAGGTTTACTTGCGAATGGCTAAAATTTGCCAAAAAGTGGCTAAATTGTCATAGTTTTGGTTGCTTTTACTTGGAAGGAGGGCTATTTTTTGAGCAAAAAGGTCTTGTTTTCTTGATAGACCATCAAACAAACAGACGAACAACCATGTGAGCCTATAAGAATTAAATCAACTTTTAAGGTTCAAAAGCTCTACAAACAAATTTTCAATATTAGTGTATCTTACATTCGTGTAACCAGCTCATTGGTTTGACGATACTATAAATCATCATTATTTGGCGGTTGCATAACTGGCAAAGGTGTGGTACTTCGCCAGGCGGACTCTGCAATAAAGTCCTACCACTACAGAAAAATTAGAAAATTAAAAAAAAAAAAATGCGTTTTTGGGATAGTAGGTAGATATCTAAATATAGATAGATACTCATAGATCTACTCCAAGCCACGTATAATCGGGCCTAATTAATCTGAACCGCAACTGTTCGGTGTACCAACAACGCATGGAATCTGATGTTTGATATATATGTATCTAGATATAGATACGTACTCATTGTATTGCTCGTTGTTAGGCTGTAACCCACAGAGTAATAGAAGCAGAGTGTGAATGTGATCAAAGGATTTTTCCTTAGAAAGACGCGTGACTGTGAAGGGAGGTGTAGGTTCGCGGGAGGAGTGGCAAATTGCACTGCCATCTAGCGGTTTTCAAGAAATGTTTTTGAGAATCGAACTAGTGAGCTGAATTAACACTTAATTTCTTAATATCACGCTAGATGTCGCGATTTTAAATTTTATAGTACGGATCACTAAAATATAGAAATAAAATTACTTACGAATGAAATTAGATGCCAATCATGTCATGTCAATGTTTCCCTTTGTCATTTTAACATAAAGAAATAGAGCAACTTATTTCATTTTTACTGTTACTGAGTAAAATACATTAAAAATCGTACGTCTAATATGTAAGTTTGAATGACCGTTACGCGTGGCGGACGTTAGCAGACTGAGCAAATAAGTATGACGTCACACACTCCGTCCGCAAAGTAGGATCTGCAGCTGCAAGTCGCTCATCGCAACTCCTTATCCTCCATGCTGAAACCACACTGACTGGACTGGCCCATAGAATATAAATATCAGGTGTAAAAGTTCAGGATACTAATACAATTAAGAGCGTCGCCAGCCTATGGCCCAGGGGAGGGCAAGTTGATATATGAATGTTTTGTTTTTTATACAATCAACTGATAAGACGAGCTGGACTTTCGACTGGCCAAGCCACTAATAGTAGCAGTGCTAGAATTGTGAACTTGCGAACACAATCCTGCGCCGCAACTGCACGGCGCTCGTCACCCTTATCGATCAAGCAAATCAAATAACCACCCCTTTCCTAAGTAGTTTCATAGTAAGTATAATTTGGGTGTCTTCAACGGATAATTAATATAATCTGGGTGTTTTCAAGTCGCGAGTGAATCGGTTTCTTCTAGGCAAACGTGCTCCATCGTAGGCTGCATCTTCGTTTATTAACATCAGACGAGATGGCAGTCAAACGCAGTAACACCTATAACAAATTAAAAAAAAAACCTAAGTCCACACTTAGGACTTCGGTTTCTTTGCATTTTTTGAATCCCTAGGAAGGAAGGAGGCCAGCTTCCCCTTCCTGCACCCCCCTGGCAACGCCCATGCGAGAGCATCTCGTTCTTCTCATGCCTCGAGTTCAGTTCATAGCATGGTGTCATTCCTATATCTCATTATCCATGTTAATTTTCAACCGAGTTAAAAAAAATATCATTGGTCATAATGCGTATTAATCAATGTGCGTCTAAACCTTCACAATCCAGTGAGCATTCGGCTTTAACTAATGACTGCTATTAATGTTTGAACTGTTATTAATGCATATTAACATATTATAGGCGTACCTAGCTAACAGTTAGGTAAATGCGTGCCATATAGTTTGGCTTGTACAGTGCATCATTTAACATGTGAATCATAATTTTGATACCCCGCGAATTGTTTAATTGAACGGCTGAACCAATGTCTGTACTGGAATGATTCGGTGCTTGTATTTTTTATATGATATACTAGCCCAGAAATGTTGGGGTTGACCTAGAATAATATAAAATAGCTTTTTGTTTTCTATGTATTATAACGTAACCTATCTCTTGTATAAAAAGTCTCAAATTACATAAGATGCGTTTCCGAAACAATACAAAATTTTAAATTTTGTGATTATTTTAATAATTAACTATGTTCACATATTTAGATTTTCAGTTTTTCGTATTCTCTACTAAAGACAAAAAAATCGCTTAAAAATATATTTTGATACGCCAATTAGTATCCAAGATTTTATTATGAAAACTGACGTGGTTTTGACGCATTTTTGTTTTATTTATACGGGAATACTCACGTTTAATTAAATCGGATACTCCGACTATAGTTTTGATCACATCCGGTGACCTTTTTCAAAGAGTGAAAACAGAGCCCGACGCGCGTGCAGCTGCGTCCTGCTTAGCACCGCAGCTTAGCAGCTTTAATTAAACGTGAGTATTCCCGTTTAAATAAAACAAAAAAGAATCCAAGATATATTTTTTTTAAATAAGCGCCAATCATCGTCAAGCGGCATTGTACAATTCGCACAAGTTGTCGCACGCCGGCCGTATTACGTTTCACTACGAACTGTTACCTTCAACCATGGTTCACTACTACTTAGTTTCAATATTCCACGGTCATATTTGTATAATTTTATTTTTTACCGATTGTCCGTCAGCAAGTAAAGCCAATCATAGTAGAGTAGTTTTATTTTGTAATTTGCAAGAACCGCCATACAAGTCTCGTAAATTGATTGGGCTATACCTACTATCATAAAAAAGCGCCGAGAGCGACCGAAAATAAGTCACTGTACACTGTCATTGTGAAGTTTTTTTTTAAATACCTAATGATACCTTGATATCGCTATAAAAATCACTAATCAGGCTTCGAGCATATACCTGTATATGCACAAAGCCTGATTAGTGATTTTGAGTATGTCCTAAAACTGGAACCAGAACCACCGGAGGACGGGCAGCAGCGTCCTTAACGGTGGTGAACATTCTGCGATCTCCAAGCCGCCTGCCAAGCGTGGGGATTATGGCAACACCCCTCTATTAAGGGGGAGGCCTTCGTCCAGGAGTTGACGTTTTCTGGGTGATAGGATACATAGATTGTAGACTCGTCATCAGCCATAAAACGCCCACTGCTGGACGAAGGCCTCCCCCTTAATAGAGGGGTGTTGCCATAATCCCCACGCTTGGCTAGGATTGTAGACTAATATCAAATTATATCAAAATAGGAAAACACCTAAATTATCCACGCTGTGACACTTTAATTTAATTTCTTCAAATGAAAACCGAATCTGGAATATTTTGCTACTAAAAAAGTACATGATGAAAATTCCCAGCGAGGATTCAACAAAATTTTCTCATTTTCCTTTTAAATTCAGCACTGCTCTGGGTTTTATCTAGACAGGTCTGTCCTGTCCCTTACTAATAGTCACGGACTCTTTGATTGTATAGACAGGTATATAATCAAAACACGAACTCTATACACCTAGTACTTATTTTAAATTATAGTTAATACTCAAAATAATATTTAGGTATTGTATTTTTGTTGTTTAATATTATGATTGTATGTATATTTATTTCATTTTGATAATGTATATAATATATATATATATATATAATTATTTTTGCAATAAACATACTATTAAACTCCTTATAAAATACTAGATATTTAAAATTAAATCATAATGCGAAAACATTATTCGTCGAAAATTACCCACCCAAATTGTATATTTATTATATTTTATTTTTTATTTTATTTTCTGTTCGTTATAAGTCATTCATTTTTATTACAATGCATCAATTGATAACTAATGTAAAAATACTACATATTTTTTTCTAAAACGAAGAACACAAGATAGTTAATTTAAAATAAAAAGCACAGGGATGATTTAAAGGGGAAGGGCATGAAACTTTGTACCTATCGAAAGTTCTTTGTTTTATAACTTAAAAAAAGTGAGTACTGAGTGTGAAAGAGATGGAAATTGGTATTTGAATAAAATACACGAGATCAACAATATTTTAGCCAGGGTAATCCAATGGGGTGAAAATGGGGAGGAAAAAATTATAAAAGCCCAGCGTTATGGAACACATTTGGAAGCGGGGGAATTCATTCCGTACGCAGACGAAGTCACGCGGCAACCTCTAATTTTATGTACTTTAATCTGATATAAATTATTTACTAAGTAAAATATGATCAGCGTATGTTTCTCTGTGTAATAGAGGAACGGTTCTCAAACTTTCTTTTTTTATAGTGCCCGTTTGTGTCGGCTTAACAAAGTATGCCAATCATTTGAATGAACAAAGTACTCGTATGTTCGGCTGCGCCTCGTGAATCCGCGTCAAAACGGTCGACCAGAGAGAGGTATTTGGTTATTTTTTCTAAATTCTCGCGGAACCCTAGGGTTCGGCGGAACACACTTAGAGTATGGCTGTAATAGAGAAACATTAGTAATATAAATAGTTCTATTCCAAACCATCAGTCTAAAAATACGGCGCCATTTCATAAAGATGGTGTTATTTCCTTTACCTATTTTATTATTCATTGCGTTCGCTCACCTTCAGTTAATTAAAAGGAAATTTTAAGAAAGATAATCATAATTAATCTCTTTCAACTGGTCGCTTGGCAGAATTATTTTGTTATCTAGGTTCTACCGGAGTCTACCTTGTTACTTGTTGTCTACCTTTAGGCTAATAAAGACGTTATAAAATCTAACTAAGTATTTGCATATTTTTTTAACTTCACCTGTGACCAGACGGTCTGTACATACGCATCTATCACGGTTATACGTTACGTTTATCTACGCATTGTACATTTGCCATTATGTATATTTTCCGGTTTGTACATTTTGAGTGTTGTACACTATGCCGGAGGGAAAATTTGCGCGAATGAGGTACCATACGTAGAACAGTGTGGGCGTAAATGGAAACTGCTTTTTCATAATATATTTTACGTATACCTAAGTATACGTGTACACTGTATCTAGTAAAATAGTATCAGCAGTGGTATATTGCTTTTATAATAAGTATAATTATATATATATCATTTATTTATAATATTATAAATGCGAAAGTTTGTCGGTTTGTGTGTATGTTTCTTACTCCTTCACGCTGAAACGGCAGCACGGATTTGGATGAAATTTGTTACAGAGGTAGCTAAAACATAGACTAACATAAATCTGGAAACCGCAGAGCGCAGCTAGTACTACATAATTCAGGTATTTTTTAGGTCAACTTGTATTTTTTTTTAAGCCCGCGCGTTTGACTACCAACTTGCATGTTAGTAAGCGACGATGTGGTCGAAGATGGAGCACGTAGACTAAGACGGCACCTATTCTCTTTATATCTCTCAGAAACCATGAAGCCGGCAGCTTGTTCCAATCTTTAGCTGTACGGAATTACGGATTAGAAAAGTGGGGTGAAAAGTTTGCTACGTATCCAAGAAAAATCCAGAATATGATAGCGAGCCGTTAAAATCAACAACATTATATGTAATACCTACTTTCATAGACAACGTGTTACCAAAAAGTTTAGTAATACTGAGTGTACTCATCATGTACTCATCATTATGAACAACTATTACTATGGGGCCGAACTTGTACCTCGAAAAAAATCATCTTTTTCATACATTTTATTCAAGATCAATTTAACTTCTTGTAAGTATGGAATAGCTGATTTTTTCGCGATTTCATGGTTGGCCTAATAGTAAAAGTTGTTCATAATGATGAGTACATACATACCCTTCAGTATAACTAAACCTTTTAGTAACACGTTGTCTAAGAAGGTACTTAAATCCTTTTAGAATGACTCCAGTTTAGGCCACGAACCAATATGAGTTAAGCTTTTCAAAAAAAAATACGGTTACATTGTCATCAATTCTGAAGGTTTAAGTTGACAGAACTAAACTAACTAAAGTATTGCTGTCCTTGGCTAACATGCCTAGTAAAATAGTGACAGCAATATTTTAATTAGTTTAGAACTGTCAACTAAAACCGTCAGAATCGACCACACTATCGGCCCTACTTAAAAAAAACTTTTCAACCGTTAGTCACCACTTAAGATGCTTTGCCATCTTCTCTCTGATGTGAAGTTGCACGTGCCAGAAAAGGACAGAGAAGTTTAAGCAGTGACTAAGAGAATCGAGATTATTTTAGGTAAGGCTGTATATGTGTATACAGGCATCGCTAAAACCAATGAATAAATGAAACAATAAGTAAAAAGAACAATAAGTAATAAGTAAATGAAACTTTTAAACTTCGCGATTTGAACACTGTAATGAAATGCAGTTTTAAAATAAAAGATAGTATAGGTTATAAGAATTTTAATCTCTCTCTTGTTGTTAAAGATAATTTTCCTACAAAGATTTACAAATAAAATAGATGTGCTACCTAGTGTTTTAAAGAATTTGCCTATACTGATAATTTCCTATATGGAAGTGGTATCCTTACGGATCCCTAATATTGAAAGTCAAAAGAAGAATATTTTATTAGAGAAATCTAGCCACCATGAAGACTTCCGCAGTAGAGATTGCTTGAAGCTTTCAGAAGCCGACACGTTCACTGGAGAGCTTCTGTACCAGATGCGGACACAACCATGGGACACCAGATTTACTTGTAATTCTCGCAACCAGAAGTAGGCACGACATAGGACACCAGGGTTGCTCGGAATTTCAGCTCCCCGAAGCAGGAATACGGGTCTTGGGGCAGAGTTCCCCAAGAACTGGAGCTGGCAACCGTCTAGGGAATCTGAAATAATTTGTGGTGAGAAAAGAAAAGGAACAATGAAGGGCCTAAGGTTTGCCTAGTAAGAGATCAAATCGGACCAACTCGTCCAAAATTAAGACTGGGGTAAATTTAATCACGATAACCCCTAGGGCATAAGTATCATTGATCTCAGTATTAGTTGTAGAACATAGAGTAAGTAACGTAATAAGAGACGGGTGTTCCATAGAGTTAAACGAAAAAAACAGTCACTCAAAATGTTTTTTCTTAAATACCAATAAAAAAACAATTAAAAGTATGAAAAAAATATAAAAGGATATTGAAAAAATAACTTTTGACGTAATAGCAGAGCTGACATTGTCAGCCTGACAATATAATCACCTCAAATAGGGATGTACATATTTTTTTATCGATAAATTTACTACAAAAATGTAGGGGGGATTGTGGGGGGGGGGGCGTAGGATAATGTAGGGTATATTAATTTAAGATCTCTGTACACTTAGTTGCAAAAAAATAAATATGAATGTATTTTATTTCATTTTTGGCAGTTTTGTTTTATTTTTATTTAGTGAGTTTATCCATTACATACAAACATAAATCTAATCTTACAAAAATATCTAATCTTTTTCACTTCTCTCTTTATAATATTAGTAAGTAAGTAGTGTAGATGGCCGTTTTTTTTTTGATTGTCTTCGATTTGCTGAAAGAATCCACTGATGGTGACATCTTCGATGACGTTGTATCTCAAGGATCTTGTGGTCAAGCATTATCTTCGCGCTCTTGGCGGTGATTAAAATTGAGTCATTCGAGGGTATCATGTGTTTCGATCTTGCTGTTCGCTCCATCTCAGTCTCATGCAGAGTCGCAATACCACTTTCTGCACTGCAAGCTGCCATAAGTATTGTCTTTTCATGGCTCCCCGGATAACCTGGAAAGTGACGTTATTATTATATTATATGGCTGCTTCCGCCTCCTCTAGTCCCTCTTAAATTAGATTATTGCTTCCTAGTCTGTTTTTTTATTTTATTATTATTGCGCTATGAGCGCGAACACCAAGCGCGTACTGGCGCTATTTTGTATTTTTTTTAACGTAAATAATAAACATCGACAGTCGATAAAAAAATGGACAAACACTATTGTTAGACTATTTATGGCTTATTTTCTTAATATTCCTTATTCTTTAAGCTAAAACTGTAAATCAAGTAATTCTTATTCTATAACAGCCTTACAAAATTAGTTTTTGATGCTTACCTATCTTCATCCAAAGGAAATTTTGCCAGGAAGATTCGCTTTTGGTCATTTGACTGGCCGGATTTAATAACACATATTTGACACGTTTTCATTATTTTTCATTATTATTAGGTTACACTCATTGAACTCATTCACATAATACCATGTTTTTACGTGATAAATTTAGGAATTTTGGTTAAAACAGGAAAATTATGCTTAACAATAACAACAAAATTTTGACAACTAAATTAAATATTGACAGTAAAACGTGCTTAAAACTCTTTGGTTGGCGACTGCGTAAATAGATAACTAACCTAAGCACTTTTATTCCGGGAGTTTTTGGCGGGAACGCAAAAAATTATGTCGCCGCATTGTACCTATTATTTTCCAAAACTTGTGTTTTTTCGGGTTTTACTGCATTAAATTAGTGGCGTTTTATTAATTAAGTGCCAGTTGACGTACATGAGTATGGGAAATTAGTATAATATGGTGTAATATGTCTTTCGTGTTGTTTCCATAACTCCGAAGAAGCTTGTAGTAAACTTGCCACGACATTATTAGGACATGATTGGACTTGACCGTGACTTACTGTGTGTGACTTGGACTGAGGCTAAAACTCATTTAGTCGGAATAAGAAGCATCGATGAAGAAATATTTATTCGGGTGAAGGCCTAGTATCCATGGCCAAGAAACATATAAAACACCATTATTCCTAGTGACCGTTTCATATATGTCTTGTCTATTCATGTCACTATGGCACTCTCGCCAGTGTTGTAGAATCAGAATCCAAAAACAGAATCCCGCACCAGGGATGGAAGTCTCCCTTATATACGGATTTTGAAAGTATTCTAGAGCCATTTCTAAAATTCTCTGCAGCCTGAAATTTTGTTCACAGAGCGGAGAGGTCCTATTAATAATATAAAAGACCTTACCCAAAAATACTCCATGTAGTCGAGATTTCCAGGCAAACCTCTACTCACGAAACTACATGGAGACTACAGACGGTCAAATTTAACAACTGTCAAGATTGACAGCGCTTTGTTTACCAAATTTTAAACCAATATTCAAGCAAAACCAATAAGTTATTTCACAATCTAACTACACCAGAAGAATCACAAAAATTCGCTCTCCGATCGATGTAAGTTTCATGCAGATCGAAGAGGTACCAGGAAAATTTATTATTTCCAAAATTAATCCGAAAGCGTCGATCCCGGCACTAGAAGAGCATGAAAGATTCAGCATACGGATCCAAAGAACGCCCGTATGCCGACAAACCAGGAAAACATTGGTTCCTAGCAGGAGAAATCGTGTGAACACGAAAGAAGGAAAATTATAACAGCTTGCCCTAAACATACAAGGTAAAAGAAGGCATCTAACTTTCCACAAGGGCCTAATCTAAGACGAACAACATGCCTCAAAAACGAGATGTGAGAAACATTATCCAAATAAAGAAAAGTAATACATAAAAGTGTGTTATTCAAGCATGTTCAGCTATTAGGAAGCTAAACACAGGAATTACCTATAAAATAGTAAGTCAATAGGTACCCGTAAGGAAGCATATCCTTACAACACATAATTATGTTTATTACCGGGGGTGTGCGCGATTAAGTCCCGGTGATAAACATAATTACATAATAAGTAATTAATACTATTTAAAAGGTACTTAAGACAGGTTCATAAAACGTTATAGGTATGTTATAGATAATGACTTACCGTCAAAAGAGTTTTAATATTGCCTGCTTTTAACTTTTAACCGCCGTTTTTTAATATATTGGGCAATTTAAGCTACTTAATGGCGAAACAAGTAGCCTCTTCAAAAAAGGCCTAAAGTTCAAAGGGTTTGCGAAACAAAAGTATAATGACCATAAATCTCCTTAATGTACCAGTCACAGACCATCGTCCTTAATTAACTTTTTGGGGTTCCTTCTTGCATGTAATGAAGAAGCCGATTCTTAGATGCTACGATAACAAACGTTTTACTTAGGTAACTGTATATAATGCTCCATTCTCTTTTTTTTAACCAACTTCAAAAAAGGAGGAGGTTCTCAATTCGACTGTATGTTTTTTTTTGTATGTATGTTACGCGATTACTCCCTCAATTACCAATGGACCTACCGATTTTGATGATTCTTTTTTGTTTGGTAGGTCATACTTCAGAGATGGTCCCATACAGCGACAATGATAAGATGATATAGGAAATAAGCGCACGAATTTTGAAGACTATATGTTGAGCGCCGGCTCTCCTCTCGCTTCAGTCATAATCTGCCTTTACGACATGTGAGCCGTACGATACGACAATACAAACTTCTAATAAATGTACAGGTGTTTTCTCTTTGTCATGCAGTAATTAGATTCGCTACTTAGCTCTATTTTCCGGCAAATGTAATATGCATACTTTTAGCTAGGTATGCTTGATTGTGTTGTCTTGTTAATTGTGATCGATTTGCAAGCGTCCCGTCCATTCCATTATCACCGTCGCTGGTCCCATATAAATATTATCGAAATTGATTCAGGACTTTGAAACATCTACAAAAACAAAAAATATATAGGTACATAGGTTATATGTCGCTAAATTTGTCGTGTCGATATAGCAGATTTAGACGAATTTGAGAATATACCGATTTTTATCTAATTGTACCGATTTAAGTTGAGGTAAATGTAAAATATAACGATCGCCAAGAACGTATCATCAGCCAGGTAATCGAAATTGAAGTTGGTTGTTTTTTTTTAAACATTTCAGAGGGAGAGACCCTTTCCTCATGGGGCCCGCGAGAGTGGACGCTCATCTGAAGGCAACGTGGTGAGCCCCGCGTGCTGGAATATTATCGACACCGCACGCGACGATTCTAGTGATGAAGAGCCCCAGAGTGCGCCGGCGCAGCACGACACTCTACCCGCCCCCACCCCCGCGCCCGCAGAGCAACCGCTGTCATCACGCGCGCGACGCGCAGCGGCCCGCAATGCGAAGCAGGACGCAGCTGCACGCGCGTCGGGCCCTGTTAACACTCTTTGAAAAAGGTCACCGGATGTGATCGAAACTATTATAGTCGGAGTATCCGATTAAATTAAACGTGAATATTCCTGTATAAATAAAACAAAAATGTATCAAAACCACGTCGGTTTACCTTAAGAGTAGACAAGTTGGTCACTTCTCCATAGAAACGCGGTAGTATTACTACTCCACTATGTAATTTTGTAGGTCCAAGACTAAGTATTATATCGATTAATCTCTTCATTATCTAGGATTGTAAGTATTACGAAAGTTAAAAGTTAATAAACATGAAAGTTATGAGCCAGGAAACATCTTGTATTTTAGCTCAATTTTAACGCCACATTGGACGTAAATAAATAACATAAGGAATACGAAAACTCTAAAATAATTTAACAAGTGGCATAGTTTAGTCCATAAACATTTCAAATAACTTAAGTTGGAATAAATTAACTCAGAGTTTATTCAACCACATTACTGCAGTCAAAGGTCGACAAAAATAATTTGCGCGCTCATTTATCTTTCATTCTCCCTTTCTCACAGTTTGTTTGATGAAGAGAGCATGCTTTTTAGCCGCGCCCACCTATGAGTTCGAGCCGTCAACTTGTCGATCCTTAAAGTAGGTATCTACTTACTCTATATTATAGTCTATGTATACAAGAAAGCCCTTCAAGCAATAAGTACATAGACATAATAATGCGATTAAAATCAACAACTATTTCCAAACATAATCAAAAGAACCCTCCTAAAAAAATAAGACGAATCTCTGCATTACATTTTCGCTTCGCCAGAACTGAAATACGTTCTCTCAGATTAACTTTTCCTCGAAAAGGCAACGGAATGAGTTTTGAAATAAACTTATTAGCAATGTATTTTGCTTTGTCCGTTAGTGCACGAAGCTACCGATTTATCGTTGGGGTTTTTAATTATTATCTCATTTTTTCGTCCCCATACCATCCATCACTTTACATCCACCCTATTTAAAAATATTATTGTTTTTGTTTTAAAAAGTCTACATACTTACCAATATACCAATTTTTTTTATCACTGTAACTTCAGAAACAACTTATTTCCATACAAATATTTATCCCCCATTTAAGTCATCCCTGTCAAAATATATTGAATGTAGTACTACATTTTATTTTAATTGGACTATCCAAATACCAATTTTCATCAATAAAACTTTTCTATAAAAAAATTCATCCCTCATTTCACACTCTTCAAACATTACGTCAAAAAAATAATTAAAACTGTTTTTTTTTAGGTGATCTATCCAAATACATATTTTCATCGTTATAACTTTAATAAACACAAATAACTTTTCTTAGAAAATTTCATCCCCAATTTCACCCCTTTAAATCTTCCCTGTCTAAAAGTATTGGAAGCTGCATTTTTATTTCAAACTAGAGGTCGCTCGCGATTTCGTCCGCGTACGGAGGAAATTCGGCCCGCTCTCAAAATTCACTACGTCCCCCCGGACGGGCCGAATTTCTGGAGGGGCCTCCAACCCCCCCAACTTGTCACCACTATAACTTCAAAAACAAAGAATTTTCCACCCCCTTTCCCCCCCTCCCTTAAAACCGTCCCTGTAAAAAATATATTTGAAAACTGTTTTTTTAATTTTAATTGAACTATCGAAATCCAAATTTTCGTGACTAAAAGTACAAAAACAAAGGACTTTCATATAATCGTTTCCCCCCCTTTTCCGCCCCTTAAGGATCGAATTTCAACAAATTCTTTCTTTTAGTAGACCCCTACGCATCGAGACGAATACAAATAATACAAATTTCAAGTCTGTACATCCAGCGGTTTGGGCTGTGCGTTGTCTGTCAGTCAGTCACTCAGTCAGGACAGAGCCTTTTATTATATTAGATTAACTATTTAAATACAAATTTGCACGACTAAAAGTTCAAAAACAACCGAGTTCATACTAAAGTTTTTACCTATTTTTACCCCCTTAAGGGGTTTAATTTCGATAAATCCTTTCTTAGTACACTCCCTGTCCACGCGCATCGAAGACAACTAGACCCTTAGAATTTCAAGTTTATACATGCATTGTCTTTCAGAAAGTCAGGACATTGATTCTTAAAGTATTAAGTAGATGTCACAAGTCAAAACACTATAATTTTGGTGTCGCCGATATTAATCGTCGCCTCATGTACGATCAGCCCTCACAGTTCTATAGCCATTTTTCTGTTTTCTGCTATTATAAGTACCTAGGTAGTGTCAAAGGCGGTTTTCCTATTGATGTTTACCTTTGATATGATTGACAAGCTATTTATGTGTTGATTTAAGGAAATCTTGTTACAATTAAGTACTTATTTATACGGGAATACTCACGTTTAATTAAATCGGATACTCCGACGATAGTTAAAAATGTGAAAAAAATGTAAAAAAAAAAAAAAAAAAAAATGTAATATGTATGTATGTTATATTTGTGTAATGTGTGTGTAATGTGTGTGAATGTGTTGTAATGTGTTTGTAATGTGTGTGTGTGTTATGTGTTTTAATGTGTCAAAACCACGTCAGTTTTCATAATAAAATTAAGTACTTGTCTTATTATAGGTACCTATGTAGTACATTAGATGCGATGGGTATCTTTCACTGCGACAGGTAATATTATGTAAGTATAATTGGAACACTGCTTGCCGTAAAGCGAGCAAACCGGCACGACAGCGACACTAATCCATCTGTCGCGAAGCTCACGGTATGGACGACCATGCCGCCCACGAATTGGTTTATTCCACTGAAGAGACCTAAGAGTAGGGCCTTCGCTTTTCTGTGGGTTTATTCAGTCACCAAAACAGTTTTGTTTGTTTAATTCGTCTGGATCGTACCTATTGTTAAATCGTCGTAAGGGATTTGTTTAATTTAAATTTTTAATTTGTATAATGTAATGGAACCCGAGCTTAACGAGAGAGTTTGCGCTGTTTAGTGAATTTATTGTGATTACTTATACTGAAATTAGGACATCTATATCAAATATCATAATAGGTCCTTAACACATTTTACAACACATTTGCTCGAAAAATGCATTTACGAAGCCTGTATACATCGAGTTGTATGATGCGTAATGTTTTAACTTTCGAACGCGTTCGAAAGTTAAAACATTACGCATCATACAACTAGGCGTGCGGTAAAATAGGTACTTCTTGCTAGCGCCGTGCGTAAACTTTACCATATTTTTTTTTTTTCTATAAAATTATATAAGAATTCCACCAAGGAGTTTCACATTACGAGAATAATGATCGAACCTCCTTGGAAGCGCTTTTGTTTAGTAAAGTGTAATTGTGTTTTGTAAAGCGAAAAATTAAACGAAAGATGTAGTTCTAATTTTCACCACGCACACGTAGCGCCATTTCATATTTCCTCCTAGGAGGATTATGGCGTCGTAATTTGTGCATTTGCCAGTGTCAAGTATTTATTTGTATAAAGTTTTTGATAATTTTCATGTCGAATGAGTCTAAGTCAGACTTAGTAAGTCACAGTCAAGTCCAGTCATGCCCTAGTAAAGTCGTGGCAACTTTGCTACAAGTTTCTTCGGAGTTTTGGAAATAACACGAAAAGACAATCATATAAGAAACGTTTTAACGAAGACGAACTTTAGAACGAAGTTTTTTTTAATCTTTCCTCCTAGGAGGATTATGGCATCGCACTTTGTGCATTTGCCAGTGTCAAGTATTTTGTTGCAACTTTCCGACCGATATTTATAAACAAAATAATAAAGTTTGTTTCATTAACTGTTGTAATTCTGTTATCTGTTTTCTCGCAAATGTGTTGTAAAGCTTTGTATGGCACGCACGTGCGGAATTCCTGAAAATTCCAACCAACAGTCCACTTCTCAATCCACCTCTTTTTACTAAAGGAACAGATAGACAACGTAAAACAATGGTAAATGCACTTCCATAGAAAAAGCGTAGGTTCTCGAATGGCGACCGCAAACCGTCCTACGCAGCGTAGGCGCGGCCTCCCACTAGGTGGACCGACGACATTGTAAAAGTCGCGGGCAACCGGTGGATGCAAATGGCAGGTTGTCGTACAGTGTGGCGGCCTAAGGGGGAGGCCTTCGTTCAGCAGTGGACGTCTCCGGGCTGATGATGATTGTTTTGTTACAGTTATATTAAAGCGTTGTTCTGACGCATTTTTTATGAGAGTTCATCTTTTGCTCTAGGGTCAATCTTAGCACCTACCTACCTTTATTAAGGACTTGTTAGTTACTGCCAGAAAAAAACACGCGTGATTTTTTTCAAAGCGCAGATTCTATTAGACTTAAGTCTATTTTGCTCATCAACGGCTTACGTGACGAGAATGATACCAAGAATGTTCAGCCTTGAAGCTGCCTTGACGTAGGAGGTACACGAGGCACAGGGAGTGATGAACTAGATGTAAGTAGGTAATTGAATTGCGTCGTACGAGACGAGTCAGCAGCAGGAGTACCGTTCTTAAAGATCGTTATATTTGACATTTCAGTTTGATAAAAATCGGTATAATTATTCTCAATTTCGCCTTAATTAATTTGCTATAGGAACACCGACACGTCAAAATTAGAGACATAGAATGGTACTCGCGCTTCTGGGATCGACAATAGAGACCGATAACAGCAACGACGTTAGCTGTGGATGTTGATATAATGATAATCCCACAAAGATTCTTGTTTTTCTGGGGGAAAAAATGTGTTTTGTAAATGTGGTTCACGACCACCGATTTCTTAACTAACCCATTAGAACCTGGGTATGTCCTAAAACTACCGCAAGCCAAGCCGCTTGCCAAGCGTGGGGATTATGGCAACCCCTTCCTATTAAGGGAGAGGCCTTCGTCCAGCAGTGGACGTCTTCCGTCTGTTGATGTATGTCCTAAAACTGCATCCAGAACTACCGAAGGGTTTGTACCGGCGGTGGTGACCATTCTACGATCCCCAAGCCGCCTGCCAAGCGTAGGTACTAATGGCAAACCCCAACCCCCCATTAAGGGGAAGACCTTCGTCCAGCAGTGGATGTTTTGTGACTGTTGATGATTCCTACTAACTGGTGATGGAAGACCTTTTAAGATACCACTCTCTGATTTTTTATCTACAGGTTCGTTTTTAATTATACGTTTTACATACGATGGCACTTATGACAGGTCCATAGAACGTAACGTGTTTCTTAAATATAATGTGATTCCTGTTATTTGTTGTTATTTTATATACTGACTTTTAAAGTAGGTAATTTTTTGTTTTTTTATACATTCAAGTGACGAGACGTGCAAGGCGTTCGCCTGGTGGTAAACGACACACCTGCCACTAACAGTAACAGTGCTAGAATTGTGAACTTGCGAACACAATCCTGCGCCGCATTGCACTGCGCTCGTCACCCTGAGATATTAGATGTTAAATCTATTCATACCCAGTAATTTCTCTGGTAACATTGCCCTTCAAACCGGAACACAGTAATTGTTTGCACACTACTGCTTGGCGGTTGAATAACTGGCAAAGGTGTGGTACTTCCCCAGGCGGACTCTGCAGTAGAGTCCTACCACTACAAAATGTATTTACCTACTTTCAGTATTTTACTGAAAGCTTGGTAATATTAGTTTCCTTGCAGAGTTATTTCCTTCCACTTAATATTCCCAAAGGATTTAGGTCAGAATTAAGCGGATTTCAATAAGCTATAATCGATGGCGAAACCATTTATCAGGTCGACCTCACCTAATACTTACACCTAATGCTGACTTCTAAGACTTAGACCTTTGCTACGAGAGAAGCACTGAAAGTTTTTAGAATATCAAAAACAAACAAAGACACAACTCTTTAATTCATTTATTGTTTTTCAAAATAATTATCCATTTTGTACAAAGCTTCCTAACGCCCAAACGTTCCTGTAAGATTTTTGTACTTGACTCATACCAATCCAATCCGTGGTCGCCTAATCGGGAGACCGATTGACTTGTAATCGTGAGGTCGCGGGTTCAAGCCCAGGCCCGTACCAATGAGCTCTTTGGAGTTTATGTACGGATTTTCAAACCACTGGCTTTTCAGTGAAGTAAAACATTGTAAGGAATTGAAATATTGAAACTAAGTACCTAGTAAGTACTTCGTCTCAATATTTCCAGGTCATATTTGTATTATTTTTTTTACTGATTTTCCGTCAGCAAATGAAGCCAATCATAGCTGAATATTTTTACCTTTTATTTTGCAAGCACCGTCATACTCGTAAATTGATTGTATAGGAGGTACTTGTTTTTTCGCATTGTTTTTAAACTACCACTTTTAAAAACTTTGTGATACCCTGGTATTATAAAGAGTATTGGTTATTATAGTATTATATATTATCTTTGGTATTGGTAACTAGTTAGATAATCATCATTTTCAGCTCGTAATCGCCCACTGCTGGGTATAGGCCTGTCTTCTTGTACGCCCCTCGTCCCGACCCTGTGCCAATCTTAGCTTGATTCGACCCGCAATGTTTACATCGTCGACCCAACGAGCTGGTGGACATCCGACGTTCGTATAACCTGTACGTGGCCATCAATCCGTCAACGCTTTAAGAGCCGCCGCACATTATGCGAAAAACTCGATAGAAAAACTCGACGGTCACGCCTGAAGGCGCTCCGTACATACATTTTGTACAAGGTCCCGCACACCGTAAGAAATTTCTCTTGACGGCTGTCTCGCTCGCACCTGTGAAGTAATTGAGCGCAGTGTGTTACGGTCTGTCCGGCGCCGGACCGGTACAGTGTGCAGCCGGTCTTATTCTCCTGCCCAGCCATTTCAGGTTCGTGATTGTCGAACCGACAATCATGACGCTAGATCAACTTCAGCGTAAATAAATAAATAAATATCGGTGGACACATGACACAGCGCCATCTAGCCCCAAATTAAGCAAAGCTTGTACTATGGGAACCAGACAGCTAATATAATACTTATTAATAAAATATGTAAATACTTACTTATAATAGGTACATACAACAGACATAGAACAAACATCTATATTCGTCACATAAGTGTTAGTCCTGGGTGGGAATCGAACCCACGCATAACAGCGTGCTACTAATAAGGGCTATAACTAACAAACAATTTTTGCTCTACGACTTGTAAAGTTAGTGAGTCGGGTCTAAGCGAACATTTTTTATTTGTTGCCGCATTAAATCTACTAACTTACCCATTCGTTACACATGACCTCGAAACATTTAGTACCCGAATATTTTTACATGAAGTGTTTTTTTTTCACGCTTTTAGTATCTCTTTGTTTTAAAAGCTTAAGCACTAAGAAAATTATGACCATCAACGCATTAGTTGATAGCTTAAACGGTTTGAGAATTATGACGGGTAACGCAGAGACTTCTGTAGCTTATGGCAAATCAGATATGGGACGGAAACCCAGAGATTGCTTGTATGCAACCGTTATTCTTAATAAACATAGATTTAGTACCCGGTACGATTTTTGTCATCTCGAAACACGAAATTTGCTAAAGCGCTTAATTTTAATAGAAATACTATACATGTGAATTCTAATAATTTGTAGATCATATTCCAACCAAGGGCTCGATTTTATAATCCCTCGAATGCGTTTTCGCATGACTTAAAATGAAAAAGAAAATCTCAAAATTTGATCACGATAACACATGCTTATGGATAAAAAATCCAACCCAATCCCAGGTCTTAGTGACGTAAAATTGCATCATTGTTGTTTAACTCTGACATAGAATTGCATTCACATCAACAGCCGGAAGACGTCCACTGCTGGACGAAGGCCTCCCCCTAACAGGGAGGGGTTGCCATAATCCCCACGCTTGGCAGGCGGCTTGGGGATCGCAGAATGTTACCACCGTTAACTAAGAGGACGCTGCTGCCCGTCCTCCGGCGGTTCTGGATGCAGTTTTACGAACATACCCAGATCCATGTCAAAGTTAAACAACAATAACGCAAGTCTATGTCAGAGTTAAACAACAATAGAATTGCATTATTGTTGTTTAACTTTGACATAGAATTGTATAATTGTTGTTTAACTTTGACATAGAATTGCATTATTGTTGTTAAACTTTGACATAGAATTGCATTATTGTTGCTTGACTTTGACATAGAATTGCATTATTGTTGTTTAACTTTGACGTTACTATCTATCCTTAGCATTTGTCTTACAATGTAGATAATAGCTATTATTGCATTAACCGCTAGGATAATGAGCCCTATTGCTAAGGGTATAAGGACGTCCAGCATGAGGTACTCAGCCCAGGATGTCTGTGCCGCGGCTCCGAGGAGGTGCCTCGAGCCCTTGTGGCGCAGCACGTGCTCCGTCCACCACACAGCGCGCTGCAGTGGAGTCTCGGGCTGGTCGCGCATTATCGCCTTCAATTTCTTTATATTTTCCTTGTAGCTGATATATAACAAATTGTTGAAACGAAGCAAAAATCAATTATTCTGAGGGTGGTTACACAGCACCTTATTTTTTAAATAACTTTAGACCTACACCATGAACAAACATGAATCTATATTATTGTATATATTGTTCATCTCTATCTATATTATTGTTCCTCTAAATTAAGATTTCTTAATACTTACCTGCCTATCATTTTAATCAACTTCTCAAAAATTATGATAAGGATTTATTTAGGTAGATATTACATTTTTTATTACATATTATTTATAAAACTAAAAATAACTAACTGTATTAAAAAGTTTATTTTTTATTATTTTATTATTAGTACTATTTTAAAATACCTAAAAAGGTTTTAGCCTTATTGTGGTTAACCTCACTTGATGTTAAGAGACGGTGCAATTGAAGATAGTTAACACACTAAGCTGGCTCAAAGACCTCGTCAAGTCACGTCATCAGCCATTAAGCGTCCACTGCTGGACGAAAGCCTCCCCCTTAGAAGAGTCATTATCCCCACGCTTGGCGGCGGCTTAGGGATCGCAGAATACCCACCACCGACTGACTGACGCTGCTGCTCGTCCTCCGGTGGTTCCGGTTGCAGTTTAAGGACAAACCCAGGTCCAAAAAAAACACCTCGGTATGACCTAAAACAACATCCAGAACCACCGTTGAACGGGCAGCAGCGACCTCTTGATTAACATTCTGCGATCCCCAACCCTGCTGCCACGCGTGGGAATTATGGCAACCCCTCCCTGTTAAGGAAAGGCCTTCATTCTACAGTGGACGTTTCTCTGGCTGATGACGAAACACACTTAGCCTGGAATGGAAGCTGGGTCTCAAGTCAGGCTGCCGTCAGGTGCTTAGCTAAATACTGCTGACTAAGGTTGCTAGCCATCAGAGTACTAGAAAGCACCCTACCACCATTGATCGATGATAAATACAATAACAAGAAATCAAAGCACCCCATGACAAGTCTGACAAGTCCCCATGGCATGTCTTACCTGGGATCGTTAGCCACGGTGTTTACCGCCTTCACCAAATCCTCCGCTACCATACTGTAAGAGTCAAGGGCTACGCCAATGCTAAGTTCCAAATATCTATTGGTATTGTGCCACTGGTCTCCCATCATTGGGATCCCAACAAGCGGCACTTCAGCATCTATTGCCTCATCAGTTGACTGCATACCTCCTTGCGTTACAAACAGTTTTATGTTGGGGTGACCTGAAAGAGTCAGGGTTATTATCTTATCATTGCGATCTTAATTTAGAGACTCTTTCATAGTTGTAGTCTAATTGAAGCTTTGGTAGTCTTTTCGGTGAAATATATTAATTTGAGGAAACCTGCAAACTACCAGAGAAGAAATTCGATGGTGCATATACATCCAGTAATCCACAACTGGGCTGTTTTGCATATTGCCCAATCGCCTTGTTCAGGTGAGTCTATACAGGGTGTTCATTTAAACCACGGACATATTCTAGGATATAATTAGTAATCATCATTATGAACAACTTCTACTATGGGATCACCTCAGAACACATGAAAAAAAATTGCCTTTTCATAGAACATTTTCATTCACTCTCGACGAAATGTATGGAACATCTAATTTTTTTATCGCGATTTCAATTGCGGACCCATAGTAAAAGTTGTTCATAATGATGAGTACTATTATACCCTAGAATATGTACATCGTTCTAATGAACATCCTGTATACAGTGGAAAATGCTGAGTTTACTGCTTCCTTCACTATTGGATGATTTCTAATAGCAGTAGTTAATTATCTAAAAGGAAAAGTAATCCTGTTTTATTTTTATAGAATAGGATTTGATACCCAGAGGACACTATTTCATACGATTGAAAAAATTTCTAACCATGTACCTACTATCTTAACCAATCTTAATTGAAGTGGATAAGACCTGCACTTCCCGTGCCAACCTAACTCTTTGAATTACCGGAATGAAGTTCTGGGTCGCTAACCATAGTACAAGCTACAGGAATGCCTAAGCGTAATTTTATTTTGGACAGGCTTCACTCAATGGCTTTATCTGTCTATATACTTCTAGTTGTAGCGAGCTGCCGCAACTATTAAACAATATTGCACAAGTGTTTTTACAAACCCAATAAATCACGTTGCGGAAACCATTTTTGTATCCTCACATTCTTTGGTATTCTATCCAAGTCGTCTCCATCAAATTTCCATAAAATATCATAAGGTATCTTCTCGAATGCATCCAAGAATGCGTCCAGGAAATCTTTATCCATTCTAGATGGTCTGACGTTGCTTCCCAAACTCACGTACACCACTCCACGAGTTGATTCATCTAAGTAAGATTTTAAATCCTGGAAAGAATAACAGCAGATTAGTATATTCATCCCCAAGCCGCCTGCTAAACGTGGCGATTATGGCAAACCCCCTGATTAGAGGGAAGGCCTTCGTCCAACAATGGACGTCTTCTGTCTGATGATGTGTGATTATATTCATTGCTAAAAGCAATATATGAAAATCCAATACTGTACATTTAATTTTTTTATTTTTATACCGCGTATGAAAACGAAGAAAAAATACAGCTTACAGTCAAGACAAAGATCATTGAGTCAACATAATTACTATCAATAAACCTACCTCTGGTAATGGCTTCGTTGGTTCCATATGAAAAGCTCCCAAGTACACAGTTGCAGGTGGAACTGGACGATTTCCATCAAGAATGGGATGAGAATTGGCTAAAAGTAGCACCACATGTTTCTCTAATTCTTCAACGGAAGGTATTTCAGGTCCAAATTTAGTTTAATTTTTTTTATTGACAACTTTTTTAGTATGCTGATCACATTTCCATAGTCTATATTCTACATATAGCTGTTCAATTTTGTCTAGTAAGCTTAGGTTTCTAAACTTATTTCTAGCAAAATTCGGGTATAAGATAGGGTGTCTTGCAACTGCGCCAACAGTCTCATAATAGTAGGCAAGTCCAAACAGCGAAGATAACATGATTGCTGGAGCTTTGAATATCTCACTGAATATTAAAGGGGCATAGGACAGAGGTTCGAATATGACTAAATCAAATTTTTGATTTTTATCATTGATCAGAAGTTTGACTTCAGAATTATTAAAAAAGTTAAGATTTAAATTGAACATGAGAGTTGTCTCTATCATAGCATCAGCATTCATAATGACGCCACGTTTTGTATATTTCTCTAAATTCGTCAACAATGGAAGTATCATTCATACGGGAATACTCACGTTTAATTAAATCGGATACTCCGACTATAGTTAAAACAAAAATGTGTCAAAACCACGTCAGTTTTCATAATAATGGAAGTATCCCTTCATATTCATCACTTGTGTCGATTTCGATTAGATTTTTTGGAGATTCTTTATTCTTGAATACTGGGTTAGGTGTCACAACGACCACTTCGTGTCCTCTATTGACTAATTCTAAAGTAAGTGCCCTGAACACCACTTGATGACTGATAGATGGACTGGGATAAACTGCTAATATTCTAGCAGACTCGATTTCTATCAGAATAATAGGAAGAAGCAAAATTTTCGCGACAAACCACCACATTGTTGTAGTTCTTGAACACATGTAAAAATTATATTCGCATAAACGTAATTTATATTAAATTTTCAGATATTATCTTGATAATATAATGTACTGAGATTACTATAGAAATGATAACGAAAGTAACTGTTTATATCTAACAGATAAATTTGTAGTGTACTTTGATCAAAAACATTATAAAAATCGATATTTTATACAGATAATTATAAAAGAGAAAACAACAACTGACATAAACAGAAGTATTATATGTAACAACAACGCCAACACAACTGCATACAAACAAACAAAAAACATACAGTTGAATTGAGAACCTCCTCCTTTTTTGAAGTCTGGTAATAATCAAAGAGGATATAAATATTGTTTTGCTTGATACTGAAAGCTGTAACGATGACCAACTCATAGAATCGTAAGGATAAAATGAAACGCGGTAAGTTATAATGGGCTCGATGGGTTCAGTATCGAGCTTATACTCTGGGCCAGTAATAAAATACGACCTATTTGTAGGCGTAGGACTCTATTGCAGAGTTCGCCGGGGAAGTACCACACCTTTGCCAGTTATTCATCCGTCAAACACTAGTGTGCAAGCATTACTGTGTTCCGGTTTGAAGGGCACTGTTGCCAGAGAAATTACTGGGTATGAAGAGATTTAACATCTAATATCTCAGGGTGACGAGCGCAGTGCAGTGCGGCGCAGGATTGTGTTCGCAAGTTCACAATTCTGGCACTGCTACTGTTAGTGGCAGGCGTGACTCTTACCACCAGGCGAAAGTCTTGCTCGTCTGGTTATAGCCCTGTATTGTTGTGGCGGATTAAATAACATAATAAAGAATGGGAGTCTCCATATGGAAAAAGCATTTTTAAAAGATTTTTGTGAAATTTTCATGCAACAATACACATAGAAACATACTTGCTTGGAACATTAAAGAGCAAATTCTAAAGTTAGGGTAATATAGTATTATTTTATCTGTGGTAAGACTGCCTCGTTAATTTAGGCAACAACAAATAATAAAAACCGGCCAAGTTTGCGAATAGAATAAAATCGCAATTTTGACTCAACTCAACACCTACGTCCACTGCTGAAGAAGATACAAAGACCGCCATACTATACGATAACCTGCATTTGCATCCACCGCTATGTCGGTAACTTTGGTTCTTTGGCGAATATCCTCGTTCCGGGATTATATCGCGCAAAGTAACTCCGAGCATAGTTCTCTCCATTGCCCGTTTCTCCGATACTGTTCACGATCACACTGGTGGACGTTTTCAAGCTCTTGGAATGGAACGGATTCGGCATCAACATTAATGGCGAATACATCACTCACCTTCGCTTTGCCGATGATATAGTCATCATGGTAGAGTTGCTGAAGGACCTCAATACTATGCTCAGCAGCCTCAGTAATGTTTCCCAACAGGTGGGTCTTAAAATGAACATGGACAAGACAAAGATCATGTCCAATGTCCATGTTGTGCCTGTACCGGTTGTCATTGGGAACAATACTCTCGAAGTTGTTGACCACTACAACTACCTTGGACAGATTGTTCAGTTAGGTAAGTCCAACTTTGACAAAGAGGTCGCCCGAAGCATCCAACTCGGATGGGCAGCGTTCGGGAAATTGCGTAATATCTTCTCGTCCAAAATCCCGCAGTGTCTGAAGACAAGAGTCTACGACCAGTGTGTGTTGCCAGTGATGAAATGAATGAATTGAATTCGTCGCTCACTAAAGGAGTATTAACTAACATTATCATGCAACCAAGCAGTCAAGCCATTCAAATATCGCTCATAAATCTCGAAAAGTCGGCTCAACTTCAGACTTCCTCCGTAAGACGGCCTCCTAACCTACAGCTCCTACGAGACCCGTCATAGATTCTGCTGACGTGTAATAAACGGTGCATCTGGGACAGCGACTGCTAAACAGTATGTCAACTCGAGAGTGGTGAGTTATAATGGTGAGTGTCATCATCAAAGGTGTTACCACCGTCTGTAATAGTACATTAAGATACGAGTGTAATGATCAACATAGCACACTTGGCTATGTTGATCATTACACTCGACGCGGTATTACCCGAGAGTGTAATTACCAAATGCACACGCGGTTCATACGACATTTTTATCACACTTGCGATGAAAAAACAAACTTGTATTGTTATATTAATTTTCATCACACTTGCTCGTAAAGTGGATCTTATTGCATCGGTTTTAGGTTCATAATCCAAGCTATTACGCACGCGTGCTTTTTACTTTACATTACGGCACATGTTGCTATAATAGGTATAACCCGGTAAAGTCAAGTTTGTACGTGACTGCAATTAGACGTACGTATACGAAGCACTCTTAACATAGCCGGGTAATACTTACAGTTTTTTTGTAATACCAACAAAGAGTTCTTATGCCGCTGAAGTAAATGTCAATGATTTCTGATTCTGATTCTGATACGTGCGCGTGGTGAAAATTAGAACTACATCTTACGTCTCATTTTCTATTTAGTATTAAAGTGAGACAAACGTATTGAGCAGAAGCGCTTCCAAGGAGGATCGATCATTCAGCTTATTTATTCTCGTAATGTGAAACTCCTTGGTGTAATTCTTATATATTATTACAGAAATAAAAAAAAAACCGTAAAGGATACGCACGGCGCTATACCTAGGCGTGCGGTAAAATAGGTTTACCGCACGCCTAGCCAAGAGTACCTATTTTACCGCACGCTTAGTTGTATGGTGCGTAATGTTCAACTTCCGAACGATGTATACAGGCATTGTAAATGCATTTTTCGAGCAAATGTGTTGTATATGTAATTATACGCACGTGGGCCACGCTCTACCGCCACAAAACGCCGCCACCGAGCTGCGGACTGCAGTTTTCATACATTTTATCTAAGCAGCAGCAAGCATTTATTGGATAATGTATTATATAAGTACAACAAATTTTACGAATTGTGAGAGCAAGAAGTACCAAATTCACTTCCCGCAGCAGAATGTTTAAGATTTCTCCTCTAAAGGCATGAGACATTTTGGCCTATATAGTTCATACAAGAAGGTACGGGTAGCTTGTACAACTATGCCATCTGCCTTTAATGGTTTGAACATTGACTACTTACTGTCTACAAATTGTACGAATTTTGAGAACAAGAACTAGTTCCCGCATCAGAAACTTAGAGATTCATCCTGGAGCCAATGGATTTTTAACTTAAGTTTCACTCACGACCAGCGACGGTGATAATGGAATGGACGGGCCCAGCGCTTGCAAATCGATCAAAATTAACAAGACAACACAATCAAGCATACCTAGCTAAAAGTATGCATATTACATTTGCCGGAAAATAGAGATAGCGAATCTAATTACTGCATGACAAAAAGAGAACACATGTACATGTATTAGAAGTTTGTATTTTCGTATCGTACGACTCGCATGTCGCAAAGGCAGAGTATGACTGAAACGAGTAGAGAGCCGGCGCTCAACATATAGTCTTCAAAATCCGTGCGCTTATTTCCCGTTCATTAATCTTATCATTGTCGCTGCTCACGACAGCCAACTTGCAAAAAGGAAGAATTATGATACATTGCAGTTTGCGTCTCATATTCATGAATTGATTTTAATATCTGTTTCACCACTTGGTTACTTTTCTTACAAAAAGTTATGGCAGGAATTTACTTTTTTTGCTCAGAAATAAAGCATAGCATAATCAGCTTTTTTAATGATCTCCTGCTGCACTTAGCGGCCTACCCTCGAAGGGCGATTGGGCCATATCCACCTCGCTAGCCCAGTTGTGGGTTGGAAGAATTTACATACGCCATTCAATTTATTTCATCTTTCATACAGGTAGGCAGGCAGGTAGGAAGGCTGTATGGTGCTGCTGGCTGTGCTCGCGTGGGCGAGTAAGATGCAGGATGGCCTAACTATTGTCCGATTTGCCTTATCTGTGCGAATCGACTGAACCGGTCGTCTCAGCTCTATTGACGTGGGACATCACTACGGGGACTATTGCGCGCAAACCCGGATTCTCTTAAGTCACTCGGGCATAGCTTAGAATTTTGAAAAGAATTGTTAATACTTACAGTGAATGCTGACGGGCTTATAATTATAATCGAAGACATATATCTACAGTTTAGGAGGAGACAGCATCCTTCTTAACATTAGGTAATTTTCTTACCATAAGCAGGGGGCTGTCACTCCGCAGTTTAGGTATGTTCGGCCGGCGCTCCGTCCGGGAGGACAATGCATGGCTGAGGTCAGTGGCCGCCCGCACGCTAGCCTCGTCGCACGTAACTAGGCATACGTGATAGAAAGAGAGCGGTATATCTAGGAGAATATAGCGAGCGGTATCCAACGCTGTGCGAGTTGAATTGCTACTTTATTGCCTAGTAGATAGAGTCCTTATTTATTTCAATTCCTTTGCGGAGTGAACTTTCTGTACGTAGTACTATTGTTTATTCTGTTCCATAAGGTTGGTTAGTTCCATATTATTGTTATACCTACTTAAAGTATCAAAACAAAGAAAAAAACAATTTGTACCAACCGCATGTGAGTTGATTTCGGCTTAGCATTCATTTTCCTTACGGCTAATGGGATGGAAAGAAAACTTTCCAGAATCATGATTTGAACTGAAGCCCGCGAATGTTGATTATCTAAGGTTCTAACTACCTATCTACTTTAAGGCTTAGGGACAAAGATTCCCTTTTCCCGTAAGTACAGTGAAGTGACATAGAGTCAAATCCAAAGTAAAAGATCCTGCATAATTCATCAGGCTCAACTAAACCTTCTGAAGTTTTCTCTTCAAATCTGCGCAATTCCCTCATGGATGGGATAAATCAGCTAATCTGAGGAGATACGATAAATCTAAGAAACGTCTTAGTAGGCAATAATATATCATTTATCATTTTAAATGTTTTGCCTAGGGCGGAACGGCGAAGGTTGGCGAGGTATCAGAAGAGGTTTGCAAAAAATCAAATGATAAACAGAATAATTACTTTAAAAATAAAAACTACCGACTTCAATAGCAACTATCTGGATAACATATCCACATTTTCCAGTTTATTTGATTAAAAAACCAAACTACTAAACCGATTTTGATACTACCTTTGAAGTAAGTATGACCAAACAGACAAAAAAACTAAGGATCATCAAACTCAATTAAAAATTAAATCAGTCCTGTTTACCCTCGGGCGAACTTCTAGCTGTCTCAGTGCATTCCATAAACGGTACGCATTAAATAGGCATTACCTCTATACAAGGTTACGTTAACAGGTGACGTGGCCTTGTAATGAGGTAATGTAAAATCAAACGTATTTATTTGTATGGGATATTAACTATAATTTGGTAGACGCTTTACAAAGTTATGTCGCTTTTATGAAGCTATCAAAAAGCGATTAACTATAATGGTCAGAGTAATAATAGACAACCTAAATTATTCAGTCAAAGACACAGAGCTAAAATGTATACAGGGTTAGTTCTAATCAGTTAGCATCCTTTTAACCCTTCCTTTGGCACTGGCACCGCTGCGGCCCCAATGACATTTGTCGTCGTCTGGCGTCATGGCTGCTGCGGACGCAACGACACGGTCTGTCTATTGTTCGTTATTCCGACCTTCTACCTGCACGGATCCCTTTTTAACTTGGAAGACAGCTCGTGTGTAAGATAAGGATGGATTTACTCGGGGGTTTTATACCCTTTAACTTTACTTTTCTCCGGTCTCTTACTTCACAAGTGTTCGCGCGAAGACACGTGTTGGAAGAAAAAGTTAAGGTGTGAATATTATGATTGAATATTGTAGAATTGTGTATTATTATGTAAATAAAACAACAATCTTCTTTAAAAAAAAGTTTTATTTTTTCATATTCGGTCTTGTGTCCAAGGAATGGGCAAAAAAACCACTTTCTCTACTTTAAGCATAATACTGACAACACCTATGGCAATTTTATTGTATTATCTGTATTAGAAACGGATAGCTTCAATCAAGACGTTGACAATGACATATGGTAAGTATATAGGTTTCATACAAAACTACAGAGAAAAATTGATTTAGGGCTTATTAGAGTACGGCGCGGCAATTTTGCGAAAAAAATGCGAGTATCGCTTGCCGGACTACGTCATTGCGCAATATGACGGCCGCCGGCTGAAGGGTTAAGGGCATATTCTGTACATTAAAAACAAATAAATTAAACTGAGGGGCCAACATTGAAATTGCAAAAAAAACAGCTGTTCCATACATTTTGCCCAAGGTCGATGAACTTTTTATATGGAACAGCTGATATTTTTTTCGAGATTTCAATGTTGACCCCATAGAAAAAGGTTTTTTTTGATGTACAGAACATGTCCATAAAACGATTCTATTTGATTAGAACTAACCCTGTATACTTGGTCAAAGAGGATTTTTTAAATTCATATAGGTAAGTAATGCCATCTATTGCAAATCTAGTGAAACTGCTCACTCGTAACTTGAAACCCTGAAACATTCACGGATTTTGTCCAAAGTTTTTAAAAGAACCGATTTGGTTTGCTGAAAACACGAAGATATTAGATAGATGGCGCTTTGTTTATTTATTTATGTATTAATGTACACAAAACAGAATACAGTCTTAAAAGAAACAGAATTAAATAAAGATAACAGTTACGAACTAAACTATATCCCAAAACATGTATACACATCATGGCCGATAGCAGTTTAATAAAGAAGAAGTTATGATTTAATTAAGTAGTTAAACGCTTTTAGTTATTATAAATAATACAAACCAGTATTATTTAGCCTGCAACTTTAATAATGACATGTCTTAACTGATGTATCATTATGGGTTACTAGTTGTGAATATTATCTTTTTATTTGTACCAGGTTACCAGGTTGTAAGTCTGAAATTTTCTTATACGTTTCTACATTAGGTGCTTTGCTTACCGTCTTAATGTCGGGATAATAGAGTATGACATCGATATCCCCCGCCCGCAGTAAGGCCCTGCCGTAAGGCAATCTGCTATGCGATTCTGTAATATATGCCTCACTAAGTGAATTCAGGCTCGGGATGGTCGGAGCTAGGACTCCGACTCCATGTGTAAGAGCCCGGGGATGGCCGGCCACGCGCAAGATCGTAGCTTCACTGTCCGCCAAGCCTGGCCATGCTGCCAGATTTTTACTTATAAGGCGAAGCTAGTACACGTTTCTAGCACGTTGTTTACTGTTGTCGATCATTGGCTTTATGTTGTAGCATATAGGATAGCATTTAGCGGAGCAAAAGTTTGGGGAATACGCAAATTCGTGCGACTTTGATTTTAAAAGATTTTTGACATATTTCTCGATAAAACTAATTCTGTTTCACTGATCTCTAAAAAAATTAAATAAGTGCTTACTGCTTACCTACGATATACCTACCTATTGCTATGAAATTTGCATATTATTTTACTACGGAATCCTTTGGCTGGCAACGAAACACATTTTTCTGTGTTATCTTGGATGAGATTTTCTATCGAATCGATAATTCTAAATTGCGTTTCTTCTTTTCCGATGCGCTTGTATATATTAAATGAGTTTATTTTTATTCAAATGTTATAACGGCTTAGGACACTTCCCTGATCTTGACCTGGGTATGCCTTTAAACTGCATCCAGCAGCGTACTGTCGGTTAACAGTGGTGAGCACTGCGATCCCCAAGCCGCCTGCCAAGCGTGGGAACCACGGGCGTATCTATATCTTCGTTTATGCAAGCCTATATTATATTTAAAAAAAAATTATCTTTCTCACGGGTCGGGGGTCCATTTTTGCTGGGATAAACAATAAAAGGTGGTAGCACGAAGCAAGGCTGTAAGCAGGGGGGGGGCACCCCCCGAAATGAGCTCGACCACATCGCAACCACAACGCAACCCCAACGCAACCACAACGCAACCTACACAGTGAAATAGCCGCCGGCCACATCGCAGATACAACGTTGCATCGACACAACGACAGTGCACGCTCTATGAAAGCTAGAGTCGAACTGTGTCTGCACAAGACGCAACCATATCGAAACTGCTAGCGACAACGCAACCACATCGACATTTTGTCGGTACCACAACGCAACTGCAAATAGCTGCAGCGACACTATTCACACGTAGCCACAGCGTCACCACATTTTGCCGCTGCGATGTGGTGTGGTTGTAGTACGTGTGGGTTGACCCTTACACATTATCATTAACATATGTAAGTAAAAAAATCTAGTAGTAGTAAGCCCGGCAACCTGAACCTAGGTATGTCCTTAAGCTGCAATCAGACCCACGGGAGGACGGGCAGCAGAGTCCTCTTGGTTAACGGTGGTGAGCATTCTGCGATCCCCAAGGCGCCTGCCAAGCGTGGGGATTATGGCAACACCCCTCTTATTGGGAGGCCTTCCTGCAGCAGTGGACGTTTTATGGCTGATGCCGAATCCCGGCAAAGTACGGTATCTAAAAGTTGAATACCGCAATAATCAAATGTCGAATTTATTATCTTCTACCTGCAGGACTAATCTGTTGCATTTAGTCCATGAACATACCTATTGATGATCACCCATGTTCACGCAAGAGACATAACCCTCGAATACTTGCGCTATCACAAATCTGATAGAAACGTTTCATTCAGTGATAATACTTAAAGTTATCTTAAACAAATAATTAGTGTGGTGTTAATCTGATAATTTTAGATTAGTGCCTCAATTGTTTTTGGTAAGGTAAGTCATAAGCTGTACTTAATTATTTTGGTTTAAATTATTTCACATCATCACATTGGTAATACACCATCAGATAAAAAGAAAAATTACTCTTCCAATCCATCATTAAATCAACTTATAATAACGCTTTTTTGGGAGCCGTATGTGAAAAATATCCAACGGAGCTCTATGACAGCGCTGTCGTCCTGCCTGTCATTGCCAAACCTTTTGAACCCTGATTAAGTGGCCGGTTGAAGTTTTTATGCCATAAGCACACCCAGTTAGATGCTCCTAGTAACGATAAGATACGGTATGGAAAAATGTACCTTGTTAACATTTTCACCTTTTTTTCAATTCGGAAAAATTTAAGATTGATGTAATTGGCTTAAAAATTGCATATTGAAACGGTAATAACTTATCTTACCTATTTCGATTCAATATAAAAGTAAGGTAAGGCAAGTAAGGTAAAAACATAAGCGCACGATGCAGGTTTAGTAATAAAACAGTTTTGATAATCTTTTGGCACGGGAACTTTAACCAAAACTAAAATAATAATAAAAGTAAACGTCTTTTATCTGACAGGGAAGCATGAATCACCAATGGATATGGGTCGCCGCCATAATGGGCATAGCTGCAGCTTTGCCCACGAAACCCCACATGGAAGCTGAGCAGCTCATGAAATTATTCCAGGTCAAAGGTATGGATGATATTATATTTTTATTAAACAACACTAATTTTTATGAATGTCTAAAACTTTAAGAGGTCATTGTACTCATCATTATGAACAACTTTTCCTATGGGACCAACACTGAAATCGCAAAAAAACAGCTGATCCATACATTTTGTCGAAGGTCAATGTAAAACAAGCGTAAAACTGTAATTAAAAATACTGGCTGGTAGAATGCCAAAAAAAAAACATAAAAAGGCGGGAAAGCGGCATCTCGATCTTCAGTTGTTTTTTCAAGTGCTAATTATTTACGATATCTCTACTTACTTCATTTTTATTTACTTTCCTCATATTCGAAATGAAAAGCAGAGTGTTTACCTCGGCATTTAGGCAATCGAACTATTGGCCGGCTAAACCATCTCGTGCCTAAAATAAGTCATTTCATTGACTATATTGTAAAAGACGAATAAAAGTATTTTGTAAAGATCTGCTCTGCATGTAACTACATTACAGGTATACATAACGAGTAGGTCGTTTGCAATAAATAATTGAGTATTGACAGAGGTTATTATACTTATTTTACAACTTTTATTATCGATCCAACCATCAAATCCTACTTTATAGGTACCTAGCATCTTTTATAACCATTGCATAATTTAACCGACTTCAAAAAAGGAGGTTCTCAATTCGACTGTATGTTTTTTTATGTATGTTACGCATAGACATACATATAGTAGGGAGGGGTTGGACATCATTTTGAAATGCAATTAAATAGCAATTGATAATAAACAAATAAATAAATGTCGCCTAATCGTTGGTGTCAAAGAAACGCATTGACACCGATGTCGGTACAGTCTGCGACGCACGTCCGACGTGATTACTTGAGTGCAAAATGCCAAACTGTGTGGTGAAGGGCTGTACGAATTACATTTCAAAGTGCAGTAAAAAAAGGTGGCTTTTCTTATGGCCGGCAAGTCAATATTAAAAGTTTAGTTAAACATGCATTTAGACAAAAACTAAATTTTTTAGTAATATGTAAATCGTTTCTAGTTTCGTACAGTTTGCGCTTGTTCTATCACGCCTTACTGGCGCTGCACGTAGTGAGCGCAAAATCCAAGAGATGGCGTTGACCTTTTGTCAAAGATTCTTACGATTTCTTAACTGGGGCGTATCTAGACATAGAAGTCATTGATGTTACGCGATTACTCCGCCAATTATGAACAGATTTAGATGAGATTTTTTTTGTTTAGTAGGTCAGAGGTGGTTCCATATACATTTTATTGAAACACTTCAGAGGTGGTTCCATATACATTTTATTGAAATCGCTTTCTAAATCAAAATTACTAGAAAATATGAAGATGTCATCCAGGTACACGAAGTTGAAGCCGATTGTTTTTTTTTAAAGCGTATTATTTATAGGATCTTTGTGTACATAATAATCCAGGAACCATAATTTCAGAGATTGGTCGAAACAGTGCCATCGAGAACATCATCATCGAAGCAATGGAAGACATTCGGCAGACCATGATCACGGGCAGTGACCAGATTCCCGTGCTGGACCCGCTACGCGTCGAGCACGTCATTGCGGACGACTCTACTATACCTATTCCTGGGTAAATATTGCTTACGTTCAATACATAGATGTTTCTGAAGTGCTGCCTTTAGATCAAGTCAGGTTCTTATAAGCTGAGTGGCCAGCCCTAGTGTCAGAATGAGCCACCCGAAGGCATCGACATGGCTTTACGATTGTTATGGAACAATATCTCATCAGACCTATGGTAGCGCTCAAATGTAAATGCCACTCACGGTCACCCATCCGAAAACTGAGCAGATCGTCCGTTACATAATATCGGTTAACTTTTAGAACTATCTATTTAACCTACTCTACGAGCGCTACCTCACCATAGTCAACTTTAGATAAACTTATGCTAAAACTGCACTGCACTGCCCTGCACTTTTACAATAATTTTCAAACCTTCTAAATAATTATTTTCTTTAAAATGGTCCGATTGCGTTGTGACAAACGCTGTCAAATAGCCTACAAATTAAACGTGACAAACGTCTCGGCGACGGGATAAAAAAAGAAAAAAGAAGTATTTTCTTTCACTTTTATAACATAGTTCGCGATCTTGTGATCTCGCTTTCATGAACACGAAGTGATGGCGAAGTCTAATAAGTACGTCATTGCACTTAACTGATTTCTGACTGATGACTGACTCCCCTTAACGTGTGACGTAATATATGGATGGCCCCTTAATAATAATAACATAGGCAGTGGTCCTTGACACGGCACGCTTTGTTAGGAGGTTCCTCACTCTGCAGCCATAACCACCGGCAGCTTGAGCCCTGCCCCGCTGCTGGCTACACCCTAGTTTGTAAGTTATTTATAAGTATTTTTGTATTCTTATATTTATTGTAGAAAACTTAAATACATAAGAAATGAAATAAATACGTGTATAATAATAATAATCGTTTATTTCAGGCAATAGGAGTTACTTACACGGGCCCATATAAAAGATACCTTACAGACTAACATACATTATACGCTTCAACATTTTGTCTACGCTGAGCTCTCGCTCGAACCTGGGATTCAGTGCATCCTTATCTAGAATAACCCGTCAATATAATAATACCATGTCTAATACAATTGACATTGACATTTTTGGTGACAACATTATTCGTTTCAGGAAGTCTTTAAGGCTGCTTTAAGGTCTCTGACTATGTGAGCATCATTGATAATAATATATATATATATATATATATATATATTTATAATTAAGTAATTCATTGATATAAAATTCTCTAATTGTATGATTAATCTTTTTAAATTTAAGTTTTAATTGACATTTTTATTTTGACTTTTTTTATTTAATTTTCCTCGAAAATATTGTTATTGCATGCTGTCTTCACGTATAATTATTGTGACATTTGGCTTTATACTATTAGTTTTAAAACGTTTTAAAAATGTATTGATGAACACAGTGTTGGTGAACTTATATAAATAAATAATAAAATAAAATATGGGTATGGGTGAACTCAGTTCGTTTTATTGTTTCAGAGCCCGCGCAGAACTGAACGACTTAGTGGTTTCGAAGCTGAGTACTTTCGAGCTCCAGGAAGTGAGCGTGGTGAACACCAACGTTTTGCTCCGCCGTTACCACGTGCAGTTGCAGGCTGAGATTCCGCTTGTTGATGTTGACGTTGGTAAGATCATATTGGCCGTAGGCTTTAAGCCCAGATAACATAATAGAACTACAATCAATAAGTATACTGGGATTATATCACTAGCTCAGGTGGTAATAATACGTTTGCCTTGAGTTGTAGGGCGTGGGAACGATTCCCATTCAGGACAAATATTTATGTGACGAACATATATAGATATTTGTTCTGTCTGAGTGGTATATGTTCTAAAGCTCTTAAAACAGATATACTATAAACCAACTGAACTATAAGGCAGTTATTTTTTATTAAATGTGGTAACGAGACAAGCGAGGCGTTCGCCTGGCGGTAAGCATCACGCCTACCCATAACATATTCATTAAAATAAATAATAATATAATATAAAATAATTTAAATTTAATGAATATTAATAAAATAAATAATAAAAAGTAGCAGTGCCAGAGTTATGAAGTTACGAACAAGCCCTGCGCCTCACTGCACTACGTTCGTCACTTTGAGATATAAGTTCAAATCTCTTCATGTATTCAGTATTCAGTATATTTTTTTTTTTAACAGGCATAAGCCTTTATTAACTACAACAAACTACAGTGACTACTTAGCCTACTACACAACAAAAAACAAAAGGATTGTATCCAGACCGATGAAAGTCTAGAGACAATCCAAATGCTCAAACCCACTACCAGTCGGCAGCGTACCCAGCATGCTGGCGGCATTGCCACGCTGGATGGCAATGCTTATGCGTTGAGCCAAATAAACGCCAGCATTTTGATCACGCGTCGCGTCGACCAGGCGCTCGGATATGTTTTTGAAAAGATGATGAGCTCCCGGTCCCCACGTACCCAATGTCTCAACACCAAACGGCTCAAATATGTAACCTCTGCCGAGGTTAGCATATTTGCGCCGCTTGTGCCGCTCCGCCGAATTTGCCGCCGCACCAGCCCTACTCTGTGTCTCAGGAAGATGTGACGGTGCCAAAGTATCAACGCAAGTTGCGTCCCATACAAGGGGCCGTCCCATCTTCCAAGGCACAAGTGTCATACCGTCAGGTCTTTTGCCATCGTCACGCGCAAGGCCGCTCGGTTCGAGCACAGACTTGCAGACTTGCTTGCAAACTGTTGCTAACATTGTCCTTTATACCGAAACACAGTAATGCTCGCACACTGTTGCTTGGCGGTTGAATAAATGGCAAAGGTGTGGTACCTACTTCAAGCGGACTCTACAATAGAGTCCTATCACCTCAAAGCTACCCTACAATTACATCCTTGAGCAGTCGAGTAAAAAGTCAACAATGTTCGCATCTGTGATACGTGTACAAGTCGGACTAACGACATAATTGCTAACTAAATAGAGACTGGGAGGGCAAAACCAATATTAGCTAAAGGAACTTCAAATAGCTCCAATGTAGACTTTCATCCTCTTGATAACTAAAACATAGTATTTGTTTAAAAAGATTAAATAAAGAAGTCCTTCTTGTTTATTAAAGCAAATAGCCGATGTTCATTCAGTTGCGCTTGGATCATGTTCTAGAAATCACTATTTACACAAAAAAATATCTTATACTTGTACTTGTATATTTTCAGGACAATACGATCTTCTCGTAAATTTCTGGGGACTGGACATTTTCGGCAAAGGCGATGCTAAGTTAGTATAATTATGTAATTTTTTGGGAAAATGCTCTGTATAGTATACTATGACAACTTTACTAGGGCATGGGACTAGTGCTTGACTGTGACTAATTTCATGTGACTGACTGTGATTTGATGACACGGTATATATAACTTGATACTTTATAAACTTGAAAATGCATACTACTTGACAATGGCTGAATGCACAAAGTGCGAAGCCAAAAACTAAGAAAAAAAACATAGGCTTTATACAAGACAGCTCTACATTTTGACTTCGTTCAATCGTTTTTCAAAGTTAAAATTTTTTTTTTCAAAGAGAAATATCTGTATTTTTTTTTAGTAAAGTGATGAGAATGTTTGAATGAACACCAAGCCTATAACATAAAAATAATTGAAATCGTATGTTAAACACCGAAAGCTTTACTTTGCTGGTTGCAATGTAGATCTAATAACTGTTTTATTATAATTAAAATTGTGTATCTTTAAATACAGGATATCTATAACCAAGCCATGGGTTAAGATCGACACCAATGTAAACATAAGGTTGGGTTGGCTGGCTATGTATTTGAACATTATGGACTTGCGTTTGGAATTCGGTCTTGCTGATATTCAAGTGAGTATTTACTTTTAAACAAAGAGTTGGATAGTCGTCGGCAGCCATAAAAACGTCCACTGCTGGACGATGGCCCTTTATAGAAGGGTGTTGCCATAATCCCCACGCTTGGAAGGCGGCTTGGGATCGCAGAATGGTCATCACCGTTAACCAAGAGGACGCTGCTGGCCGTGCCGTGTGCAGTTTGATAGTAAAACATTTAAATTCAAACTTTGTATCTGGTAACGTAAAGCAGAATTTCCAGTACGGACAAGAACTAAACGTAAAACTTAGTGCTTTCTTTTCAGTTGGCCATTACCGGCATGTTCAACGATCCATCGGTTGACGATTTCATTAACAGATTCTTGAGGAATCTCATCCTAGAGCTGGCTGAATTCTGGGTGGTATGTAAATTTGTTTTAGTCAGTCAGCGTAAAATGGAACGCCGTGCCGTGCGATTAATAGGCCTACCTTTGATAAATTATATGTTTAGATAGACTGATGGATCCTAAACGCGTCGAAAAAAATAGCGGTTAACGGTTAGCCTCTTATGCACGCACACTATAACAACGACAATGGTGCAACGTGAGTGTAAGACATGGCTGTCACGCACACTATTATAATAATGTTGGCCTGTCATTTTTCGTTCATAAACAGTACGAGACTCTATCTAGACATATTATTTATATAAGGGGCCTACAATATAACTTACGTAAGGTAATAGAGTCGAAAAGTAGGAGATCGAACTGAGTATTTCAGGCAAAGTTTATGTAACTACAGCTTTAAACGAATACAGCTTTACGTATAAACGTTTACGTATATTGAATTCGTCTTCTGCCTTTCCTTTCTTTCAAAACTGTTCAATAGATAAAGACAAGATGGGTTAACTATTCCGAGGCTTCTCCACGTTTTTATCGTAAGTTATGATAAAAAAAACTCAGCTTGATTGCTAGTATAGTATTATTTTATATGTCGGTCGATCAAATGAGTGGTCATCCTCCTAAGCTCGTATCCTAAAATAATATTAATAGTAACTACTGAGATCGCTTCATCATCATGGACAGGTCTTTTGTCGCCAATAAGCCTGATATTGAAGCGATGAATCGGTCCCAACGCTGGTAGTGCTCTTCGGCATCACCAGCCTACACGACGAAAAACTCGTTAAGGCCGAAGCAAGTGGTTGACTTGGCTCACGAGATAACCGCCAGGATGTTGACTCTACGATCATTGTCGTCACGGTGAAAGGCCTCATAGCGAAGAGCCTCGAAAGATACCTTATGAAACTCTCGCTAGCCGGTTGTGTCAACGATCAGATCCAAATCCTTGACACGGATTGCCGTTGCCAGGAGGTATTTAATAACCAGAGGATGTATTTTTTTATCAGAGAAATTACTGGGTATGATGAGATTTAACATCATTCTGATATCTCAGGGTGACGAGCGCAGTGCAGTGCGGCGCAGGATTGTATTCGCAAGTTCACAATTCTGGCACTGCTACTGTTAGCTACTGCTACAGGCGTGACGCTTACCACCAGGTCAAAGTCTTGCTCGTCTCGTCACTTGACCGTATAAAAAAAATAGATTCTTCACTCTGCAGCCTTAATCCCCGGTAGCTTGAGCCCTGGCCCGCTCCTGGCGGCGTCCATGTTTTTAGATGTTTTTCACACCACCTGCTTGAAAATGTCCAATTACATTATCAAAGCATTATCTCTTAAGGGATATAATTTTGTATGAAACTCCCTAAGGAATAAAGTGATTTGAATTTGGAACGTCAAATTCGTGTGGAAACTCGTGGAAAACTCTCAGTAAAAGAATGCCCATATGGCATTGTAAAGAGGTTTGTTCGAAAATCGAACTGGCCACCATAAGCAGAAATCAAAATAAAAAAGTTCGTTTACAAAGAATGTGAAACAAAAGACGGTGTTTTGGTCTTGTGATTGTCAGTGAATTTTAATTTATGGAGCCCTGGCTTTGTGTTGTCTCGCAGAAGGTGTAAAAAAAAAGAAGGTGTGAAAGGTGTGTAGAGTATGCTCCTCTGGAATAAAGCCTGTCTTCTTGGGCAGCTTGAACCCCTCGCTTCACTCAGGACTCTATATAACTATATAAATCTAGACTCCCTCGTTACGCTCAGGGTTCAATATGCCACCCGCAACGTAAGACACTGCTTTATTCCCTTAGTGCATAATCTACTATTATGTTATTCATGTTTATTTATTTATGGTAGAAATAAAGATCTAATAAATGGATAAGTACTTTTTTTTTCTTAAAAACGTTGCTTTAAATTAAATAACGTTAATCAATGCAACGTTTTTAAGTAAACATAGAAGGTTGGATGTGAAAAAAACTAAAATGTTTTTTTTTCCAGGATGACCTCTCTGACATTATCAGCCCCATAGTGGTGGATGTGGCGAACGACATTCTTAGTGAGATCAACTTGATCGGTCTTCTGACATAAACCGCGAGAAAAATCTTTCTGATCAAATGTGACTATGTTCTGACTGGTATTGACTTCATATTTCTTATTTAAGAATAATAGGCTAGATGACTGGTTTTTTTTATTGTCCTATTCAAATGTGGCCCATAAATATAGCTGATTAATTAAAAGAAAATTAAAATCTGATCTAAAATAAGCAACTTATAAGCATTTTAATATCATGCTAGACAGAGAGGCGAAACAGCAAATCGTGACGTCACTTCTCAGGACGCCATATAAATTCTATTCTGACAAGTAAGGCGTGACGTCATTTTTTGTTTTGTGGGAAAGGGACAGAGTTGACTCTAACAAAAACTTTAAACGCTCATATATCAGAACATTATTAACCGATTTAAATAATGTTTTCAATTACGATACTATATTCACTTAAATTCTTCATCAAAGCTATTGGTTTCAACGATTTAAACATCAGTCATCTAGCCTATTCAAACCTCTTGGCCAAGCTAAGCTAGTCTAATGTGTTAATGTTATGATTAAATTACAGTTTTACTTAAGCTATGTTTTTTCTTGAACACAAGTTTACGGATAATGGTAGATACTATTAAGCCTAAAAAAGTAATTGTAGTCATCATTGTGAACAACTATTACTACGGGGCCAACACTAGTAGCAATCGTGTGCAAGCATTATTGTGTTTCAGTTTGGAGGCCAATGCCACCATTAAATTACTGTGCATGAAGCGATTTGAAATCTGATATCTCAGGGTGGCGATCGTAGTGCGGTGCGGTGCAGGATTTTGTTCGCAAGGTGACGATTCTGACACTGCTACTGATATATGCAGGTGTGATGCTGTACCAGCAGGCGAATGTCTCGCTCGCCTCGTCACTCCATTATATTAAAACAACCTAAATTCGCGAAAAAAAAGAACCTATTCCTAGGTTCAGATCATTAGGTGGTCCATAGAAAAATGTAATTCACCCTCGACAAAATGTAAAGATGAATTTCATGAATTCTGAGTCGGTACCATAGTAGGTAAAAGTTGATCACAATGATGTATAATCACCTCCTTTCGGCATAATAAAACCGTTTTGCGTAACGCTGTATACCTCTCTTAATCACTATCCAAACAAATGTTATACTAGCACGTATTTTGCTTGAAAGGGACAGACTCCTCCCAAATACTTTGAACGCTTATATTTCAGAACTTTACCAGCTGATTTCGATTATTTTTGTGACGAGTTAGTTTTTTTTTATATGTGGAGAGTCTTATCCTATTATTTCAATTATTGTAACATTGTACACAGGAATTCTTAATAACTTTTTCTATTAAATTCCGCTAGATGGCGGAATTTAACACTCCTACCGCAAACTGCGCCCAACCACGATCACGCTCCCTTATAAAGTTTTTTTTTTGTTTGGCTATCGAGGGGCCAGAAAAGTGGGGCTTATATATGCTCACACTATTAGGTGGACCGACGAAATTGTAAAAGTCGTGGGCAACCGGTGGATGCAAAGAGCAGGTTGTCGTGCGGTGTGGCGGTCTAAGGGGGAGGCCTTCGTTCAGCAGAGGACGTCTCCGGGCTGATGATGATGATGATGATGACTCTTGAGGTGGTCCCAAATAGTTCGGTTCATTTTGTTACTTGTATTGTAATGCCACAGCAACGCGTACCAGGACAGCTAGATTAAAACCCATTAATAAGTTAATGATAAAAATAATACTGATACCGTTCTTTGGATAAGGAGTTCCTAATCCTAGATACAGAAAACAACATAAAAACAAAGACCAACATTTTTTTAAGTAAATTTTATTTCAACAATAACAACTGAAAAATATATTAAAGCAACTGGCAACTTACACGACCCGTAAGTTCCTGAGATATTTTACGTTCAAACCATTCCAAAGGCTAGGAAGTTAACTTGATTGCGAGTAAGATCTGTTTACAAATTTGCCTCAATGACGTCTTTAGCGATGATCTCGATGAGCTCGTTGATCTCAGCCTGTAATGAAAAACAGTGAACGAAATTAATTATAATTATCTACTGACCTGTGTCGCTGTAGCATATTAAATAAATATTGGTGGGCATTTGACACAGTGCCATCTTGACCCAAACTTATATAAGTTAAGCTTTTAATAAGAGAATATGTATAGAATATGTATGAAGACACTGAGTTTTTTTTTTGGTAAACAGATACTTATACATACAACACCTAGACACAGAGCAAACATCTATGTTCGTCACATAAATGTATATCCTGGGTGGGATCAAACCCATGCCCTACAGCTCTCAAAGCAAAGATACTAACAAATGAGCTATAAGGCAGGAATCGGGCTATTGGGAGACACATAACGGACATGTGGGATACCTTGTTGAGCTACCAATGAGCTCTTTGGGTTTTTACGTATGATTTTTTTAAATGCATCATTCTTAAATCAGACTGAAATTGATTCTTGAATAGTCCACTACGGGAGTTAGGTCTACCCTCGAAGAGCGATAGGGCAATATTTAGCATACTGCCTGGCCCTGGCCACAGAGCCTGGCCCTGGCCACAGAGCCTGGCCCTGGCCACAGAGCCTGGCCCAGGCCACAGAGCTTGGCCCTGGCCACAGAGCCTGGCCCTGGCCACAGAGCCTGGCCCTGGCCACAGAGCCTGGCCCTGGCCACAGAGCATGGTCCTGGCCACAGAGCTTGGCCCTGGCCACAGGGCCTCGCCCTGTTGCGTATTGGTAGAATCATATGTCATTGAATTTCTTCTCCGGAGATATGACGGAAACTGAATATAATACGGAATACTGTTTATACTTACGGAGAAGGCGTCGAGAGTGTTGGGAATGGTGGCTCCGAGGAAGGTGTTCAGAGAGTTAGAGAGGTCCCAGTTTTGGACCACCACGTTCATTGCAGACTGCAAGACAGAAATTTAAATATATATATATATATAAGCAAGAATTGAGCTAATATTTTTAGTTTTTCTATTTACGTTCAGTTGTATTATTATGCTATGTTTTCTATTTTTTTTATTGATTTTTTCCATTAATTCACTATAGATCGTTTAAACTATCTATATTCTATAGGTTTGCTACTTATAGAATACTTTAAACGGGCTCTTATATCTATTATTTAATATTAGTTTAGTTATAATTAAGTAGTTTAGTTTGTAATGTTTTCGTTTGTTTTGTTTTAATAAATAATAATTGTTACTAAAGTAAATTCAGTTGTTTGCATTCAAATTATCTTTTGGGCCGTCCCTTCGAACTAAAGGCCGTCCATTGATTACCTCGAGAATAGAGTAGCGCTATATACACAACCGCGTGCAGGTAAAAAGATAGCGTTAACGCGCTCTAGTTAAAACATTAAATAAATGCTGATTGCAACAAAATCAGGAAATCAATCAATTTTGTACGGAACTATACTAAAAATTATGATTACCTAAGTAAGTTCTTATAGGATGAGAGGCCAGCCCTAGTGCAGAAATATTGTGCTATCTGCTATGTGCGATCTGAAGGCATCTGACATTACGTGATAGGGTAATATCGCTTGAATATGCATCAAGGTAATAAAAAATAATAAAAAAACACGTGTAGAAGTAGATTTTTTTGGTGTTTTTTTGATTAAATCGAGATAAGTTTTCCTTCCGAGGGATATAATACCGAGGTCATGGAGTCAAAGTTAATAATATAACTAAACTTAAAAGCTCTAATGCATATTCTTCAGAGATAAATATAACCGAAAAAGCGCATTTCTTCAACATAGTATGGTTGGCTAATTAATTATGTTTATCACCGGCATTTAATCGCGAAGAAAACAATTTATTTCAGTTTACCTCGACGTTTCGGCCATATTTCAAATGGCCTTGGTCAAAGAAGACACAATTATGGTTATGGTGGATAAATATAATAATACAACGTGTAACAAAAAGGTGTGATAATACTGAAGGGTAGGTATGTAATATGTATGTACCACGGGCGTAGCTATAGCTTCCACATGGCGGTCGAGGGTCAAAAAATGTACTGTAAACAGGCACGAAGACGATATATATTGTATTAACGTGCCGGAGGAGCTAAAGTGGCTATTTAGCCCCGCTACGCGGAGTGAAAGGAACCACTTCTCCTCGCAGCAGCATGTAAAATCATATACACACCACGGGAGCAAGTAAAGAAACCTCAGCTCTCATTTTACAACCGAAAAAAGGAGGTTCTCATTTCGACTGTATGTATTTTTTTGTATGTGTGTTACGCAATTACTCCGCCAATTATGAACTGATTTTGATGATTCTTTTTTGTTTGGTAGGTAATACTTCAGAAGTGGTCCCATATACATTTTATAGAAATCGGTTCAGTAGTTTGGTTTTTAAATCAATATTACTGGAAAATATGAAGATATCATCCAAGTAACCGAAGTTGTAGTCGGAGGTATTTAAAAAAAAGCGTATTATGTCACCCTCGGTTTTGCCTCGGGTGACAATATACATGAGATCTGTGACATTATTTACTTTTGCTCTCTAGGTGTGTCTTATGCCACTTCGTTCCCACCGGCTGTCATAGTATGACACCAACCCCCCCTTTATTAATAGTACATTATGATACGAGTGTGCTATGTTGGTCATTACACTAGAGGCGGTATTATGCGCGCGAGCCGCAGGCGAGCGCGATAAGGAAGCCGAGAGTGTATTGAAACATAGCACAAGAGTTTCATACGACTGTTTTCATCACAATTGCGAGGAAAAAAACAATTTTTTTGATAATAATCAACCACACAGTGAAAACGTCAACAAACATTTGCGGAAAATGGCGTCCAAACCAGCAATGCGCGCGCAGGTGACATTTACTTCAGCGGCATAAGAACTCTTTGTTGGTATTACAAAAAAACTGTAAGTATTACCCGGCTATATTAAGAGTGCTTCGTATACATACGTCTAAATGCAGTCACGTACAAATTTGACTTTACCGGGTTTTATCTATTATAGCACAAGTGCCATAACGTAAAGTAAAAAGCACGGGTGCGTAATAGCTTGGATTATGAGCCTAAAACCGATGCAATAAGATCCACTTTAAGAGCAAGTGTGATGAAAAAGCATTATGAACAACTTTACTATGGGGCCAGCCCTGAAATCGAGAAAAAACTGTGCTGATTAACAGGTTCAACATCGACGTTGATTGCTGTTCAATAGAAAAGGTTCAATGACGTTATGGAACAGCTGTTTTTTTGTGATTTCTGGTTTGGCCTCATAGTAAAAGTTGTTTATAATGATGAGTACATGATATACCCTTTAGTATTATCACATCGTATTGTTACACGCTGTATGTTCAAATAAAAATTTGAAAGTGTCGGTTGGCTCCTGTCTTGTTTAGGTATACCTCAATGCTAGCCAGAGAGAAGTTCATGGAGATGCTGCGCACTGAGATGCCGCTGATGATACCGATGGCGACACGGACATTGCCGATCACTCGGATTCTGTTGATGGCCAGTCTGAAACAATATGCTAGTTGTAGCTCGAGAAAAAACATTTGCGAGATGTATAAATAATTATTTTATTTCGTCAAATAGGTACATTAACATTTTGATCTTTGAACATTTTTCATCTTCTGCTTATAACAGACATTCCTAGCGCTCGAAACTCACCCGACGCCGATTATGTTTCCGTAGTTCCTACAGGGGGTGCGGTTGGGTCAAGATTGGTGGCTGAGTTCCTTTTCAACCGACTTCAAAAAAGAGGTTCTCAATTCATCTGTATGTTTTTTTTTGTTTTTGTATGTTTGTTTCGCGATGAATCCGCCAATTATGAACTGATTTTGATGGTTATTTTTTTGTTTGGTAGATGATACTTCAGAGGTGGATCCATATAAATTTTATCGAAATCGGTTCAGTAGTTTGGGTTTTAAATCTTAATTACTAGAAAATATGAAGATGCCATCCAGGTATTTGAAGTTGATGAAGTTGGTCGTATTTTTTTAAATAGCGTATTATTATTAGAAATACAAATACAAAAGGAATTTGATCTCAACAAAAACACAGATACACACAGAAACTAAACAATGAACAGAAAATAAGGTTTTACACATTGATAGTATTACTATAATGATTTCTATGTATCATAGAGTTAAAGTTTGTATCATTTTGTATTTATGACGGTAACCATCATTGGCATAATGTGTATTAGTCAATGTGCGTCTTAACCTTTCAAATTAATGCTCGGGAAAAAAACAACGAATCGTGATTTACAATGATGACATTTTGATAACAATAAAATAAAATAAAATAAATAAATATTGGGCGGACATTTATTACACACAGTATTGATTAAATTAATTATTAATTATTTAATTAACAATGATTAAAAGGTGCATCGGAATTCTTATTAAAGCTTAGAATGTTGAAAGCCGCTATCTTGCTCGCATTTTCACCATTTTTGTAAATTTATAATACGCTTTTTTTTAAACCCGACTTTAATTTCGATTTCCTGGATGACATCTTCATATTTTCCAGTTATTTAGATTTAATCCAGTAATTTTGATTTTAAAACCAAACTATGGAACCGATTTCGATAAAATTAGTATTGGACCACCTCTGAAGTATCACCTACTAAACAAAAAAAGGATTATTGCAAACTAGCTCGGTAATGTTTTTTTTTCAGTATTTTCACCGACTACGACTTTTCATAACTACAGTCAGTGATTTTATAAATTCAAAAATGTTGAAATGCGCGAGCGAGGTAGAGGCGCACAATATTTTGAGCCTTAAATATCCAAAAGTAACAAAAAGGTACATTGTAGTAGTTATACTGTATTTTATCTTTTATCACAACACGAATCACGATATTTTTATCTGTATTCAAATTTATCATTTAATTAATATAATATGATTTATTGTTTTGTTTTTTTTTTAGATTATGGTAATTCGATTAGAGTAGCTAGGTCAGATCGTCGTTAGCCATAACGTCCACTGCTGGACGATGGCCTCCCGATAGAGACACCCCTCTATATTCTCAGTTCGAATATTCTTAAGTGGTTTTTTTGTATGTTTGTTACGCGACTACTCCGCCAATTATGAATTGATTTTGATGATTCTTATTTGACAAATAGATCTATTAACAGAGCTACCAACGCAAAAGACTGACTGGAGGAGTTTAATCAGAAGTAGCAGTGCGGGAACAGTATTAATGTTTGCAACTACTAGTGGTACTTCCCCAGGCGAAATCAAACCACCACCACTGCAAAGCCTCTCCTAGTTAGGCGTGCTCACATCTTCGACCGGATTGTTATCCCACACCCATAAACTTAACATTAGGTAATTTGTGCTGAAACACTCTCAAACTCACAAAAAAGTCATAATAACTGAAAACATTGCTCATCAATTCATTAACCAATACTTAATACTGGATTGTTTGCACACACATTTGTTTTTTACAAAAGGTTTACATTTTACATTGTTTACAAAAGGCAGCGATCCTTAACTCGGCACGCACTGTCAGGAAGTTCCTCACTCTGCAGCCCTAACCACCGGCAGCATGAGCTTGAGCCCGGCGGCACTGTAGGTTTAGGTTTTTTATAATATTTATGTTTTTAAATTTATATTGTAAAAAACTTACCTAGATTTAAGAAAGTAATTAATTATGTGAATAATAATAATAATTTATTCTTCAAGTATCATAGACTCATGACCCACCCTTTTTGGCCTAAAGTTAAGTTTTTTCGAGGTTAGGCCCTTTTTTCGACAACCCTATCGGGCTATATATCAGATAAAAATACAGTTACAACATACCTGCCGGAAGCAGATGCGGAGTATTCCTCTCCAAATAAAACAACACCGACATCAGCTTTTTCTGAAATAAGAAAAATACCATTAGCGACTTTAAAACACAAAAAGAGACAAATCCTTTGGTTATGTAGCCGACGGAATTCTTTAATTAAATTTACTAAAAAAAAATTTTTTTTTCAACTGTATTAACACCAATGTTATTTTTTGCGTCGTTTTGCCTGGAATAAGAAAATATAACATGAAAATGTGGCTATGAAAATAAATAGGCGCTTAAATAAGAAATCATTAGTTAATATTCCATACAGAGAACAGAAGGAATCAAATCACTGCCAATGGGAAGCACTGCGATTATTTCCGCTCTGTGGCGCATCGTAGATGCGGCAATAGTCAACTGTCAATCTCATACATTTTGTTGTTTTTTTTTATTTTTTACTCTTATTAGACTCGGATTACCAGGGAGAATTTGCATAATATACTATTTTGTACAGTAATCATTTGCCTTGAAAAAAATATTGCTAATTAAAGTTCTGTCCAACATAAAATATAAACTACTATCTAACCTACAAAACTATTTTTTAGGTCGTCAACAGTTGCATAGATTCTGAAATAATGCAAACAGTACCCACAGTTTTTCCTTGGACTGGATTATCGACAACGCCCTCATCAAGAACAGATAGATAAGCAACGATTAACAAGAAAACTTGATTTTGTCACATCCGGACCGCTGCTGACGCCTCTGCAAAAAGTTTTGCCTGTGGAACCTCATTGCGAGTTGGACTCGCGCACGAAGGATTCGTAACACTACACTTGTGTGCTTTGTGTTGTAAGCATTTATAGTGAGTGCCTGAGTGCGCTTGGCGGGTTTCTATTACTTGTTATTATACTTTAGGATTTGGTCTATAATTACGGCATTTTTTAATTCTTCATTAACTGTTATTTAATCCGCCATAGTAACGCATATTCAGCAAAAAAAAACGGGGAAGATATATATGTTTTAATAGATTGTATGGACGGACATACACACAAACAAACAGTCGGAAGACGTAGGCTTAAATAATAGGATTCCGTTGAACCCTAGCAGGCGGTGACTTTCCGTGGCTCTAGTGGAAGTCATTAAAGCGACTCCGGACCCAAGTGGGCCGCTGCAGGAGCAACCTTGCTTGAGGAAACTCGGACGCCGAGAGAACACAGTGCGAATACGGAGCTCCTGCCTAGACAGTTTCACATTCACACCTACTCTCGTGTTCTCGTTGCCCGAGCTTGTGCACCACTAAAGACTTACACATACACATTACACAATGCCACTGCCTGCAGCAAAAATTAATCGCTGTTGCTAAATACTGAGAGAAATCAGTCTAACTTTCAAATACAAGAACAAGAATCACCGACACACCCTACAAAACCCTCAAGAGAACCAAGAAACATTGAAGTTATCTGACAAACTTACGTAGAGTAGCTTCGATGAGAGGAAGCTCGATGTCGAAGGTGAGACGAGTAGTGAGGACGGCGAAATTCATGTTATTAATGACAATGTTACTGAGGCCTTTGACCAGGAGCTCCTCAATTAATCCTTCTGCACTGAAAATGCTGAAAAGAAACAGTTCATTTAGAAGTTACATTGAAAAGGAAATTTACTGTTAGGCTGTGAACCGAAGACGGTCGAAAAGAAGATAAAGATAAGGCCACTTTTTTTTCGAAACTAAGAGAGTTAATCATTCATGTTATCAAGAAACAGAGAGAGAGAGAGAGAGAGAGTTATGTGGAACTTATGCTTTATTTTGAAGTACGACCAATTTGGGTGGCTACTCAGCCTATACGACCACACTTCAAATTGAAAATGTATATCAACACCTCGGAGGAAGGATTGAAATTTCTCTGATCAACACAATGTCAAATGTCAAGCTATTAAAATTGCTTGCATTTTGGGTACTTACATTGACGATTTTGAATCAAAATGCATGCATTCTTTTTTCTTTTATATACCTTCAAATAAAGCTGGGAAAGTTATACAAGTCATTTTCTACTTACATAGGTACTGGCAGAGCAGGATTGCCACTTTCGCTCTCAATGTATAACGGGTCTAGGCCTGCATCCTTAATTTGTTGACTAACATCCTGGATAGCGCTAGCAATGGAATCGGTGATCAGCCGCTCATTTTGTAGATCGATTTCTGAAATTATAATTATTGATTAATTTTCTATATTGCTATCATGTGGTGATTATCTAATTAGGAATTTAGGCCTAAATAAACACTTGATGTATTCTTCTGTTTTACAAATCTGATTGCTATTAGCTGCCTTTTGTGTAGACCATCTTTCCTATGTATACAGAGGGTGAATTATTCTACTCTATTTTAGCAATAATCATTATTATCGTCCTGGACCGGGACCTGGGTATGTCCTAAAACTGCATCCAGAACCACCGGAGGACGGGCAGCAGCGTCCTCTTGGTTAACGGTGGTAACACTCTGCGATCCCCAAGCCGCCTGCCAAGCGTGGGGATTATGGCAATCCCTCCCTATTAACGTGGGAGGCCTTCGTCTAGTAGTGGACGTCTTATGGCTGACAATGAGTATGATTATTATCGTCATCGTCATTATCCATATTATTATCATTATATTATTTGCCGTAGTCGACTTCTGGACATAAGCAGAGACTGTTAGAGACTGGGTGGCGTGTCTTGGAAGATTCTAAGACACTTTTCTCAGCCACTCACTCATTTCACTCAGCCAATCTTACGTACTTCGTCACTCCATCGAGTATCAGGGAGTTCTGTGCTACATTTGCTACTGTAGAACACGTGTGCGTCTGCGTGCGCACAGTCTAGTCACACACAGTCTAATCTCTCTCAGTCTAGTCTAGTGTTTTATAGTTCAAAGATGTTAAAAGAAACATCGTAAAGTTGTAGATAAAGACAGTTCAGTCCAAAATCTAGTGCGGCAGTTAATAATGTACCAAAAACCAGTTTTGGTGTTTTTTTACCTCACAATAAATTATGTAATTTAAGTACATCACTCTAATATGTGCCCATGAAAATTATCTGGGTAATTCGGGTATGATAATCACAAAAAACCTGGGACCTGGGTATGTCCTAAAACTGCACCCAGAACCACCGGAGGACGGGCAGCAGCGTCCTCTTAGTTAACGGTGGTGAGCATTCTGCGATCCCCAAGCCGCCTGCCAAGCGTGGGGATTATGGCAACCCCTCCCTATTAAGGGAGAGGCCTTCGTCCAGCAGTGGACGTCTTCCGGCTGTTGACGAATCACAAAAAAATATGAAAAGACATTTCACTCACGTTGTAATTTCGGTAAGGCACTGATGCCCACAATGAAGACAGCAAATGCGATGAATGATTTCATTTTTTTTACTGAAAAAAAAGTAAGAAATACGTACTTGTTTTCGTATGTCTATTAGATTGTAAAATATAGGCGCTATGCAGACACAACTTCAGTTGACGCAACTATCAAGTTTTTAAAGCGGTTAAATTGCCAGTTGCAGCATTATAAGAGTCAGTTTACGTATGCGCAGTTTCTCAAAATTATAATGAATATCGTAAAAGCAGCGGCGAGTTGCCAGTATTGCCGTAACGGGGAGCTCAAAATGCACCGTGTGCATAGCGCCTTAGTTAATTAAGTACTGCGCATTTAAGTACTTATTATATCGCAGCTGTAAACATAAGCAACATTAGTTTTGCCGCGAGATTGAAATGATGGCGCTTATTTGTTCCAACGCCTAAAACATTACCATTCAACGTGGCAAAGCCGCCAGCATGCTAGGTACGCTGCCGACTGGTAGTGGGTTTGATCAATTGCATTGTCTCTAGAATTTCATAGGTCTCGATACAATCCTTTTGTTTTTGTGTAGTTGGTTAAATAGTTTAACATTATCTATGTATTTCGTTGTATTTAGTACAAAATCGTTTTTTATTCACGTTAAAAGGAAATAAAGACGATATAAGGACGTTACAGATCGTACTAAGTACATAACGGTATAATAAAATTACACTTTAAATCACTTATGCCTATGAGTTTAAAAAGCACGCGAGAAAGTATAAGTCCATTCTATTAGCTGATGTCACTGCTTACCTCAAAGAGTCTATTATATTCCTGTACAAACTGCGCCTAATAATTCATAATCCCACTTTTATACTATTACACAATCAGTGATTAAAATCTGTTCTAAATCAAATTACTTAATTGACATTAAGATAATGGTATCATACTGATTTTTGCAATAAACTTACAATAATCCTCGAATATTTTTATTGGTTCGATAAAGGATGTACGACTCGTTGGCAATCCCAAAGATATAGAGCTGACTCCTTCAAGATTCTAACCAAACTTGGTGGAAAAAGGTACATGCTCGAGTGGAGGTGCTTGGCGCAGTACGAAGTAAAGCCATATGATTTCTACCCATATATATAATAGAACATAATTTTGCGGTTTCTAATTTTAAAAAATGTTGCTGTGAGTGGCAGCTTGTGCACCACGTGCCCATATCGGCAGTCGGCGCCGCGGTTTGACGAGTTATAAACTTTATGATCAAATCTAAAGGATACACACTGGGTATACAGCATATAACAAAAAGGTTCAACAATACTAAAGGGTATGTATGTACTCATCATTATGAACAACTTTTACTTTGGGGCCAACCATGAAATAGCGAAAATTAAACCAGCTGTTCCAGACATTTTGTCCAAGGTCAATTATTTTTTTGTATGGAACAGCTGTTTTTTTCCGCGATTTCAGGGTTGGCCAATTTTACTACGAAATTGTTCATAATGATGAGTACATCCATACCCTTTAGTATTGTTGAACCATTTTGTTATATGCTGTATACCCAGTGTGTATCCTTCAGATTTGATCATAAAGTTTATAACTCGTCAAGCCTTGTTACAGGTTGTATAATCAAAGGATACACACGAGATTCTCTGTTTATTTTGACGATGTATCTCAAGATTAATAAATCTATATCCTACCATTTATTAGAAGTGCTTAGATACTTTTACGAAATAGGGCTGGCCATGGTCACAATAGGTACGAACTTTTAAACTGTCAAGATTTTGTACTTTGTTTAATTTTTGTCAAGCGTAAATAAATAAAGTGCTCGACACCTTGACTGTCGATAGATAACATGTAAATAATTAGCACAGCTTTGATGCCTGCGACATGCATATTATGCGACATAATCAGTAAAACAGATCAAGATTACATCGATTTGAAACAGAAACCTAGATTAGGTACTAGTTGGCAAGTAAGTGTCATGATAAATAATAATACTAAAAATAAGAAACTTAATTATTCATTAGAAACCAAAGATAATAGTTAAATAGTTAGAAACATACAATTGATAATTAACGATAATCATTTCAGTTACTACCTATATACTCGTATGTGCATGCTGGTGGTAGGAGTAGGTTCCTGTGTATATGGTTCTGTACGGAATGGGTACCTACTACTTAGAAGCTTTAGAGGATTTTTAAAGATTGAAGCTAGCTCAATATTATATTATGGAAGAGAGTACCTAAAATGCTAGTAGTAATTTCTCTTCATACCCAGTCATATATCTGGTAACATTGCCCTTCAAACCGAAACACAGTCATGCTTGCACACTACTGCGTGGCGGTTGAATAATTAGCAAAGGTGTGGTACTTCCCCAGGCGGACTCAGCAGTAGAGTCCTACCACAACAAATCTACAACTCAAAATCAAACATCACTCCAAAAACAAGCCTCTACCAAGGAAATCAGAAAAATCAGAAAATTCAGTCCGAACATCAGCTTTACGCTCTCCATCGAGTCTCAGAGCATCCTACTCTAGTTTACTCTACTTTACTCTAAAAGACGTCTATCCCAATGGTGATCGGTTCTGCGGCATATAGTATGTGAACAGCCCAATGCTATTTAGAAGAGGTTAAAATGTTATTTTTAATATGCGAATCTCTAGACAATGAAATTCGCTGCCTGAATTGGTATTTCTCGACAGATATATACAATGTATTTAGGTGTACAAACGTAGTTAGGTGTCTTCAAGTCTTGAATCAATTGGTTTCTCCTAAACAAACGTATTCGGGCTTAAGTTACTTTGTAGCATAAGGTGATAATTAGCGGTTATAACGCTATGCATGTTAGCTAGATCTTCCAAGATGCAGGTTCTTTGTTGTTTCCATGTTACCGAAATCACGCAGATAACAACATTTCCTACCACACGTACTGTTTATATCTAGCAGGTAATATCATATTTAATGCAAAGTAATTTTATTAGCTTAATTGTACATGTATTCGTTGACAGATAAACTATCATAGTACCTGCTTATCCGATAGTAGATACGTATCATAGAATATAGTCCTGTTAACAAGGAATTACGCATTAAACGCGTAGCCCTGAAACAGCTTATACATTCTTAGATAAAATGATAAAGAAACAAGGCAAGTACACTGTAGAAAAAATATTACTACCCGCAATACGGATATCCTTGCTGGTAAATGATATTATGATTATAGTACCTAAATAGGCTTTTTTTTTCAAACTAATTAATCTCAAATTTAATAGATTAATCACAAATCTATTAAGCAAAAAAATTACGGTGTCCATGTGGTAAGATCCCAAGAACACTAGCTACATTCCTGCGTTGCATTGCTAAAGAAATTCTCTGCGTATTATTAATAGATATTAATATAATCTTAAAATAAAATTTAATGTTGGTATATAATGTAAAAAATTAATCTGAGATCGTGGGTGCGCTCTCAGATTTTTCACCAGGGCAGGCGCACTCCTTATTGTCTACGGCGCTTGTCACACACGTAGCTATAATATATATAAATATAAATCATAGCATGGCATATTACGATATATTTTCTATAGAAAAATATAAATATATATTATAGCTACGTGTGTGATACGGGCTTTATAAGGGGAAAACCCTTCTGAGCTTAGATGTATCAAATTTGACAAAAGCAACGGACCCCGGAGTCAGCGGTGCAAACAAATAAATAAAAAAGCCTAGATATACCTATTTTCTTTATTTTATTTTATATGGGAAACTAGCAGCGACAGAATAACTTAATAGGCTAGATGCCAGATTTTTTTATTGTCCTTTTAAAATCTGGCCCATAAATATAGCTGATTAATGAAAACAAAACGAAAATCTGATCAAAAATAAGCAAGTTATAAGCATTTTAATATCATGCTAGACAGAGATGCGAAACAGCAAATCGTGACGTCACTTCTCAGTACGCCATATAAATTATATTCTGACAAGTAAGGCGTGACGTAATTTTTTGTTTTGTGGGAAAGGGACAGAGTTGTCTCTAACAAAAACTTTAAACGCTTATATATCCGAACATTAATAACCGATTTAAATTATTTATTCAAAAAACATACTATATTTACTTAAATTCTTCATCAAATCTATTGGTTTGAACGATATAAACATCAGTCATCTACCCTATTGCTAAACATTTGGAAACTATGCGCCATTTAAGAGTTTCCGTATATTGATACTAATTTGATACTTATCTGCAATTACTTAAATGCAATTAAATAATATGTATACTAAGTATAAGTCAAGGAGATACACCAAATCAGTTTACAAGAACGAAAATGTCATATTCAGTGCAAGCTAATTTGTATCTTTTTTGTAGTTAACAGTGGATCTATATTCCATATACATATCTATATATTAGTTATCTTATTTCCATATTACTGGCTTTGCTTAGTTTGGGGCTAGATGTCTCTGTGTAAAAAGTTATAACCAATATTTATTTATTATTATCATTTATTTATTATAATCTTCAAATATATCGTCTCTCTACCAGTACCTGAATAAAAGAGATATAAATATAAATCTTGTTCAAGAGTGAAATCTTATGTTCAGGTTCAGGGGTAAAATCTTTTGTTCTAGAGATTGTAGGTTTTGATGGGTCGAGTGAGTAATTACTACATCTGTCAGTAAGTGTATCTTGCAAAGGGGAGAATTTGCCAAAGGGTCATTTTGAAATATGGTAATTTTAAGGACTTTTGCTACCAGTCATTTTGCGAAATCGGGTGGAACTGGGGTGGGTCATTTTTCCATCAGAATTTGTATGAATCTCGGAATGGAGATAGCTCATTTCCCGGAGTAACATACAGGCCTATAAATAACGCTTTCTTTCATCATCATCATCATCACCATCACAGTTTTTCATCATCTCGCGGGTGAAACCGCGGGGCGCAGCCAGTTATATTATACTCTTGTGTACTTAATTATTTTCTAATATCTATAATATAAAGGTAACAGAAACAATCATTTATATACAAGCGTTTATTTTCATAATTAAACACAAACTTTTGCAAACATTCAATAATGCAATTATAGCACTAGCTACGAATAACTTACTCGAAACATTTTTTGCTATTATAGTATTTAAAAGATTTGCGGACTGTTTCACCACCAGTCGATAAAAATTATATTATATATCAATATTCTAAACCATTGCCTGAGCTATATTTTGATCTTCTACATAATATATTTAATAATTACTCTGATTACTATGTTTTATTTTTCTCTAAATTTCAGTAGCCAGTGAAAACATTAAAAATAGTTAAACTTACTTTTGTCAATTATGGACTTTTAATATTTGTAAAAAAATGTGTGTTATTTACTCTTAAAAATTTGTGAGCAAAACTAGAAAGAAATCCTATTCCGCTTTCTACTACCTACTTACTATAAATACGCTGAATTTAAATGAATAGTCAAAATAATTTTCAGGCTTGACTATAGGATATAAGGTCTAAGTCTCCAGAAGAGGGTTTCTTTCTAGACTTGCACTTCATTTTCAAAAGGTAGATATTTCATGTGATTTAGCATAGTTTTTTTTTTCAAAATGGCGTTGCGCTTACGTTGCAATTTGAGTTGAGCATGCCAGTTACCGCCCGCCGCTCCAAATACGTGTGTGAATCGTCATAGTATGAGAGAAACAGAAGTCAGTGTATCCTTCTATTCCCACCTGGGTAGCAACACTGGCAGTCGATCGGGGAGGTCAGACAGGAATTCTAAGAGCTAGGACTTAATTTCTAATTCCCCGAAACGAATTAATCTTCCAACAACTTCTATCAAGCAGTAGTGAAACAGATCCGCACAGAAAAAATAACGATGCCATATTAAATGCGTAGGCCTTAGAATGTCGTGTCCGTAACGCTTAAGTTTTAGGCCATTCTTCATACATCGAGTTTAGGCCTATTCAGACCTAGGCGTTATTTGCTACCGCTGTGGGTAGAGAGATATACCGCGCGGATATCGGTCGGGTTTTTGTATGAATTTCCGCAGCTAGAGCGAAATTCGCAATCGTCTGGGTGAACGGTATTTTTTCGGTATCGCCAGTGGAATAAAGCTTGGATCTGAATAGGCCTTTAATTAATAATAACATAGAGTTCTTTGGAAATTGGGCTAGGAATATGATAGAGAAATGAAAATGATGCATTCTATAAATATGAATTGCTATTACAGTTAAATCTCAATTTAATTTAAAATGTGAAGCCCTTAATTTGGAGACTATTTTATTTCCCGATCTATTATTGTCTCGTTGAATTTATTTTTTTAAGAAATTTGCTTTCTTTTCGTCGATAGTCGTCATATAGTATTTTAAAGCAAGAGATTAATTTATTTGTTATTACACAAATAAAAAAAATATTTGAATTATTGAACTCATAAGTTACATAAAGTGGTTACATAATTTGAGTTATTTTTTAAATTGTTAAGCATATGATTCAAAAATCTAGGTTAAAATATCCTGGAAGTGTGTGTCAATAATTTTAATATTTGAAAAATAACTGGCGCCAAGCTTAATTATCGTATTATTTAACAACATCTCAGTAGGTATTTGTAATTTTATGATTATAGTAAAGTATATTTTATGATGCAACCACATTGTATTATTGTCTAATTTTACTAAATTATTAAAGAGCAAAATAATGTGCTGTCCAAAAATGTGTACTTTAAAACGAATGCTAACATTAATAAAATAGATTATAATAATAACTTTCTAGAAACAAAACTATTATTATAATATTATAGAGGATAATTCTGAAAAACTTTACAATAAAGTTATATTTTTACTGTTAGCTGTGTGGTCGCATGTTAATATTGATGATAAAATGGAATAAACTTATATTATTATCCTTCTTTATACATTACTATCTCATTTGGCACTACGCGACTGTCGTGGGCCTTATCACAAGGTACTATGGTGTAGATTCCAATAAGACATCATGGTGCTGATACAATAAGATGCTTTTAACGAATTTTGGTAAAACATCTACATAAGTTCATTACATAATCATATTTATTTACAGTATCTTTCTGATTTGGACCTTGAGTATATATTGTATATTTTTAGTTAGTTGAATCGCCAGTTCCAATTTCACCATGTGTGTCTTGATTGAAATCATCTTGTATTAACTTCTAAAATAAATCAGTGCATGACAAGAAGTAACGCATCATCTACATCTACAAATATCATCTAAATTAGTGTATCAATATATATAAAAGTGAACAAGAGGCACTCTATAGGTTTATACGCAGGTTAAATTAAGCGTAGTTGTTGAAACATCGAATTAATATGTTAATTATAATATAATTCGTCAATGTTGGGCGCTGTTCCCTTGTTTTTGGAGAAGCAAGTCGTATCATTTATTTTACACATCCTACTATATTGTGAGGATACAATTCTGTCTCCGTTCTGGGAGGCTTCCACGAAGACTAACGAATTATAATAATCATCGTGAATACTGATTCTATATTACATAATATACTAACATCAGCGAACGAAGATCTCGTGCAGAAAAGACGTCCGCATTCATATTTATCTAATTAGAAAAAAGAAACAAAAGCAAGAGATTCTAAAATTACATTTAGCACTTACTAAATCTCATAAGGTATCGTCTTCCACAACAGGTTATAGTTTTTTATATACCTTTAATATAGGTACCCGCCCAAATCGCCCTTTTTGTTTAAAAGGTACAACGAGCTCCTACGTTAGTCTAACATTCATTAAACACGTATTATTTACAATAAGGAGACTTATCTTTGATTCAGCTGTCTCGAAGGTACTGTGTGTGTTTTTTGTGTAAGTATCACAAACATTCATGCTGACCGTCATGAAGGGAGATGGGAGATAGAGATTGTTGACATCTTTGGTTTTATAAATATACCTACCTACTGAAAGATTTCAATGAACGCAATAGCCGCTATTCACCGCATGGACAACAATGAAGTAGATTATTGTATTCTATTCTTTATGATTATCACACAAAAAACATTTTGACTTCAGTGATTTATTATCTTAAGCTGAACGATTCGTAAAGTCTATAGTTTGTAAACACCAATATTCGAAAGCTGAACCGATGGACACTACGTTCTAAACTAGACGTATGCGATATTATACGTATTTTACTAATTTTGTATGCTCTAACACATTTAGTATACTACGCTCTGTACAATTCTCATCTTCAACTCGTGTTTCATCTAATCCATAATTTTCCTTCTCTTGAACTTTTATTTCATCTTCTTTTATCTTAACCTTCATTTTGGGACGTACTTTTCGTTTCCGTCAACCCTTACGTGAGCTGAGCGTCTCTGATACAACGAACCATAATACATGTACAACTTTCTAATATTGGTCCGCTACAGAGTTGTGAAATGATCTAGCTTATCTTATCTTACGTTCTAAGGCTAGAATGAACTTAAACATCTCTATGCCTTTGCGTGATATGTATTGCGTTAGAGGCGCGTTAAAGCTAACATTTTAATATCTTTTCTACGTCTCGCTAAACACCGTACATCATCCTTCTTATATTTAGTTCATTGGAAAGCTTATTATGCTTTAATATTCTTAGTGTTAACGAAGACAAAGTTTACAATTTCATAATTATCGTTAATCTCATCTGGCAGAAGATTTTAACCCTACTCGCGAAAGATATGTAGATACTTATTAAATACTATGACAAAATTACGACTACGTATTCTATATTTTTTTATTAACAAGTGATATGTTGTTGGAGGCATCACTCCTTGAAATATAACATTAATTTTAATAGACAAGAGACTTACAATTTTCATTGAACTTAATAATTTACTATAATATAATACGAACATCAATGGACTTAGCGCAATATAACACTTAAGGTGGCTTACAACTAAATGTACATAACTCTATACATATAAAAATAAATCGATAATAAAATATTCCAGATTTTTTCGACGGTAACATATAGACTTAGTGACTCACATTACTAATATTTTAACTATAACAGAAGATTTAAGGAATTTCAAAGGGTTTGGAGTTAATTTGTGTATTGGACTGGGCACTAAGATCTGGTAGATGTTTCATGTAATGTACTTAAAGAGCCAGTTGTGTGCGAAGCCGGTGAATCCAGTAGCGGTCAGGATGGTGAAACTGAAGAGGTCGGGTGATGACCATAGTGAATTGGCTGCATTAGTACAGTTTCTTGGAGGTTCTGGCTTGTCTGGAAACAGTGAAATGTAGGTGAATATTAAACTGGATACACTGCTGTAAATCAAATCTATCAGTTATCTTTAGGTAACTGCTGCTCAAGATAAAAATATATTAAGAAAGTTTAGCACTATATAGGGAACAATCCAAAAGCCATGGTAGCCTAATAAGCCGTGGTAGCTTAATAAGCTGTGGTAACCTAATAAGCGATGGTAACCTAATCGGGAGACCGCTCGACTTGTAATCGTGAGGTCGCAGGTTCAAACCCAGGCCCGTACAAATGAGCTCTTTGGAGTGTATGTACGGATTCTCATACCACTGGCTTTTCGGTGAAGTAAAACATCGTGAGGAAACCTGCTTACGTCCGGAGAAGAAATTAAATGGCGTATGTTAATTCACCAACCCGCAACTGGGCCAGTGGGGTGAATATGGGCCATATTCGCCCTTCGAGGGTAGGCCTAAGTCCAGCAGTGGACAATTAAAAAAGCTGATTAGGCTGATTATTATTTTTTATGGTTATAAGGAACTTTCTAGTATTCTGCTGGTTAGTGACCACGCTGTCAAATAAATAATATTCCGCCGCGCACCCAACGGTGTGTTTCGGTATCCTCCATTGAGAATCAGTTCCCATTCCTGGCTACCATCCCATATCATGGCTATATATGTTATCATCTTCTATCACATCGTTAAAAAAAGTATCCTCTTCGGTATTCGATGGTATCGCGATTCAGAGCTAAAAAAAATTATATATATTTTTTGCTCTGTGGTTATGATGCTGGCAACCCTGATTTGACACTTTTTAGAGATAGCAAGCAACTTTGGGTTCAAGTTCCTTATGTAGATAGATTGAACCAAAGTACTGGTTGTTTCACCTGCCTATTACCAGGGATGATAACAATCATGTTATCGGGTTGGGAGGGTAATTCTATTTCAGATCACTGTTCATAAAATTACAATTAGACAATTTTTTATCACATCGTTATATCATCACACATCTATCACATCCTCATATCGCTGCGTGCTTGACGTATGGAACATCAAGCTCGTCAACCATAATCCATTTGTTGTACATACTCGTACTGTATGTTTAGTGTATTTATATTTCCACTGTACTACAGTATACAACAAATGGATAAAAATGACCTTCTGCAAAGTAACGCCTGATTCTATCTTGTCAACCATACTAAAAACAAATTATTGTTATTATAAAAAACAGAGCCAACAACAATAATATATTAGTGAAACATCATCATGACGTAATAAAACGTGTATTAAATGTATCAAAATAATCTACTGATAACCTTATCTTGGGATTAATTCGTTCCAAATATCGTACAAGTATTTAACCAGGAACACCTGCTGAACCTGCTGTTGGAGAACGATAAGTATTTAAGCATACCTGAATGGTACATATTTTCACGTAATTCACTCATATGTAAAACTGGGGAGCTAAAATGGTTGCATTTAGCAATTCTGCATATTATGATCCTATGATAATCCATATCGCTAATCGTAAACCGGTCAGTTAAGCGCCAATTCAAACTATGATTTTGCTAATGATTCTATTACGGAATTCATTAGTTTGACAGTTTTCTATAGAAAGTCATAAAATGGTGGATGAAAGATGTATTGCATAAACTGCATAAAGTCAACTAGCAGATTCGTAAGAAGTTACTCGAGATTCTGCTGAGAAAAAAAAAGGTAATTTCTTGCCTTTATACTGCAGAGTGGATTATGAGTTTGTTGATTAGTATACCAAGTTATAAAATATTGTACCCGCTGATAAAATTATATTAGAAGCATTAGGTAGGGTAGGCCATTGGGGTAGGCAGTGTCTTTTTGTCTTTACGGAGCGCACGTCACTGTCAATACACAGTACCTACCGGAACAATCCTATGATGAAGACAGAAAGGAGAAAATCTAACTTCCTAAAAAAACAGAAAATCGGCGAGTTTGAACTCATTTGTTTGATCTTGGACTCTTTTTAGGTGTTTTTTTTAAGTACTCATTTTGGTTATTGTTTTCAATTTTATCGGACCTAGCTCTCTCTCATTTAATCAAAGGTCATTACTTACTTGTAGCAACCATCAGCTGCGGCAGGTACTTCTGCCAGAAGGCGCATTCCTTGACCCTGGCTCCGTGGCCGATGGAGCTCGAGTTCACATCCAGGGAGAGGTACTCTCGAGCTGCCGCCGTGTGGGGAGGCCAGTACACGTCAGCCATTTCTCCGCCACGGTTTTGTGAGGGATTCCTGAAAATACAATGGAAATTATGTAAATACCAATCGTGAGTGTGTAAGCTTCTGCATTTTTTATAGTCAACGAGAAAGTCCTCTTTTTTGATTAGCTATCTTACTGAACGTATTCTTTGGTTATTGAAAGACATTTCGGTGAAAGGATCATTTTTAATCCACTTAAAAAAGGGGGATGTTTTCAATTCGGTTGTATTTATTTAATGTTTGCTACTTCAGAGTTCCATCATTTATACTTTTTTATTTATAAAAATATACTTTCAGAACAGGTCCCATAGAAATTTCATAATTTGTTCAGGGCTTTGGTTTTTAAATTAAAATAATTAGAAAAAACATGTTATCCAAGTAAACGAAATTGCGTATGTTGCTTTGTAAAAGGAAGTTTTTTTTAAAAGCTTGTTACGCCGAAACATCTCAGTTCTGGTTTTAAAATTCAAACCATTCTGAATTCATCGGTTTCTATTTGAAAACCTTTTAATAAGCCTATATTTTTTTACATTATCCCATCCTGATAACCTACATAAACCATATTATCATGTCGTCTCTCTTCTAATGGCTCTTAGCCCTAAACCATAAAAATAAACCGTAATATTTCATACTTTGGTACAGATGCGTGTTATATGACACAAAGACATGTACAGCATAAAAGGACGTGATAGATACAACAAAACTATAATGGTTCCTCAGTTGGTTTACAGAACCTTAAACATGATTTATGACAGCTTCCTTGTGAGAAAAGAAAAATAAATAGGTGAAACGTAGGAAAATATTAATGATAATGATACATTTAAAATTAGATCACTTTTGCAGCCGTGTCAAATACGTACCCGCTTCTCGCAAAGTTCGCCCAATATCTCATAATCCGTTTGCTGAACTCCACCTCTTCCGGAGAATAATTCTTTCCAGGGTTCAGTGGTTCTCCGAAAATATAGTTTATTTCATCCGCATGCATCACACCAGTCCACGAAGGCCACGGGTGATTCTTGCTTCTATGTTTGTAGTAGTAAGTATAAACTTTATTCCCAGTTTCGGCGTAACGTAGCGCAAACTCGTTCACGCCGCAAGTAAAATGGTAGTCTCCCACCATTTTGTCGAGAGCGTTTCTATTTTTCACGGGATCGTCGACGTTCAACCAATCAGTATATTCGAAAACGATCGCTTGCCTCGCTACATCGTTCACATAAGGGTTTAACTCTCTAACAGCCTGTACGTACTGTTCTCTCGTTATTCCAACGTTTTCTTCTTTAGGAAATAACTCGGTGAGATAGTAAAGTATGAAGTAATAACCTTCCTCAGTATTGGATCCCATTAAAATGTTGGCTTTTTTAAAGTTTTGATGAACAAGGGCGCGAGATGGCATCTCGTCTAAGAAAGCACCGTCGATTATTGGTACGAAAGGAAACTCGCAAATCCCAAGAGTGCCCCATTCGTTATTGACTAGTTCGTCGGCATTCTTTTTACGTAGGCAGTCAATCATCGGACCTGTGTCTGTTCTCGAATGTGGACAGTGAACAGCTTCTGCCAAACGGATTCCGCGTAAAATACTCTCTTCTCTAGAAATGATGGCCCAAGGTGCTGTCGCAGACCCTGACTGCATAATAGCTTGCGAGAATAAGTTTCTCGATAAAGGAGATAGCAAATGTAAAGAAACTGATACAGCTCCTGCTGACTCTCCGAATAAAGTCACATTATGTGGATTCCCTCCAAAATAGGCTATGTTATCTTTTACCCACTGCAAAGCCATGAGCTGGTCAAACATTCCTGCGTTTCCTGGTACATCAGGGGTATCAAAATACAGAAAACCTAGAGACGCAACTCTGTACTGCATCGACACGTATACGACTTTTTCTTCGGAAACAAGAATCTTAGGATCATAAATGTCCAAAGTGGCGGTCCCCGAATAAAAACCACCTCCAAACACCCAAAGCATGACTGCAGCGTTTTTGGGTCGGGGTCTCGGTGTCACTATATTTATGTAAAGACAGTCTTCTTGCATATCCGTATTAGGATTCCACATCATCGCACCGGGAAAGTCTCCGAACACAGTGTCAATAATTTGGACGCATGAGTGTGGCAGTGTTGTTGTGTTTAGTATTTCATCACCCCAGCTCTCTACAGGTCTAGGGTGTCTAAACCTTAAGTCACCAAGTGGTTTTTGAGCGTAAGGTATTCCGAACCAGGCGTCGACTTTTTTCCCTGTGGCGGCCGTGAGAGTGAGACCTCGCACTCGTCCTTTTCTGGTACGAACGATCAGAGGATCTTCTTCATCCGGGCCGTATGGATCTTTGTGATTCGCGGTGTGGGGTTGGGGTTCGTCAGCCATTAGTTGTTCGGATCGTTCATTGAAGCGGTCATCGTATTTAGACCGCTTGGATGAGGTTTCGGCGTCGCTGGCGCGCTTGGAGGAGGTCTCATGGTCCTCCACGCGGGGGAGGATGGTGTCGAGCTCGGGGTTGTAGCGCACCGCCTCGCCGTGGCCGCGGTAGGGCTGGGGCGGGTGGTCGGGCGCCCGGTGGCGCGCGCGGTGCTCGTGCGGCCCGGCCAGCGCGCGCGCCGCTAGCGCCGTCAGCGCCGCCAACACCACGCGCATGCCGCTGCCGCTCCTGTTCCCAGTTCTACCACCTGGAAATAACCACGAAACAATTATGAGAACACAAAACATTATTCTTAATCATTGTTCATCACTTTTAATTGTCATCATCAACGGTTTTTCATCAACCGTGTGATGATGAAACATGGTATTGATGATGATGATAAAACTAAAGTTATATATTAATTATTTCGAGGAATAAGCTATCTCCATTCCCAGTTGCATCCAAATCCTATCAGCAATCTCTGGGTTTCAACATAGAAATACCCAAAGTGTGGAAACACTTCATATAAAATATTTTATTAATAGTTGTTCATAATTTTTCGAATTTTCGCTGTTCAATATTTGGCTTCAATATAATTTATTTTTATTTAATTTTAGCGATCCCAGAATCACCCTACTATGTTAGTCGAGCGTCGAGTACCAATATCTAAGCAGGTGCTTTCACCCATTGTTTGTAATTTCCTAAAAAGCAAATTCTGAGACACTCTATAACATCGATCACATTATGGATACTTGATGATTCATGAAATTGCTAGACGACCAATTTATCATACCCCAAAGACATGTCAAGGCGAAGTTATGAACACACAGAATAGTAGACAAAAAGATAGTGGTCACACACTTGAAAATAAGTTGGTACGTAAAATAACACAACCACGTTCACGTTTCAGGCACAAGGTGATAAACAAGCTATTAAAAAAACAACTTCAAAACAAAAACTCAATTGCGTTTACTTGAATGGCAACTTTTTTATACTTCGGCACCAATTTTTTTCCCTTTTATTTTTATTTGAATATTATACTTAATCCGATTTTAACAAATTTCTATGAGATTAATCTGAAAGTATAATCCTTTCCAATAAAAAAAAAAACCATATCGATGAAGCAACAGACAAAAATAAAACAAGCGAATTGAGAACATCCTCTTTTTTTGAAATCGTTTAAAAATATATATTTGCACCCTTCAAATCTCTTCAATTGGACTTCAAAAAGAAGAAATGTAGTTAAAATTATTTTTTAAGTAAAAGCCGGTGGTGTTAAATAATTTAAAAAATCTACCTTTTTTTAGTGGTAGGACTCTACTGCAGAGTCCGCCTGGGGAAGTACCACGCCTTTGCCAGTTATTCAACCGCCAAACAGTAGTATGCAAGCATTACGTACTGTGTTCCGATTTGAAGGGCAATGCTACCATAGAAATTACTGGGTATGAAGAGCTTTAACATCTAATATCTCAGGATGATGAGCGCAGTGCAGTGCGGTGCAGGATTGTGTTCGCAAGTTCACAATCCCAGCACTACTACTGCTAGTGGCAGACGCTTACCACCAGGCGAACGTCTTGACCGTCTCGTCACTTGATAGTATAAAAAATAGGTTTTTTGATACTATCAAGTTTTATTTTATTTTGTATTTATTGGTAATATAGCTAAATAAATAAAAATCGAATATGATTTTCCCTACGAGATAGTTATTTCGTGGATAGTTGACCGTCAGTCTGCCAAATATTAGCGCTGCCGAGTGGCCGGCGGTGTTTGTACGCGAGTATTGACAGACAAACAGACAACACTTGCGGACATTGCTGTCGGTTAGCCGATATCTAAATAAGAAATCGTGTTGGATAAACAGTTACAGAACCAGTATAACTTTTATTCTATTTTATTTTTTATTTTTTTATACAATCGAGTGACGAGACGAGCAAGACGTTCGCCTGGTGAAACGTCACGCCTGCCACTAACATTAGCTGTGCCGGATATGTGATCTTGCGTACACAATCCTGCGCCGCACTGCACTGCGATCGTCACCCTGAGATATTAGCGACCTTACTACAAACCCCGTTTAAACTTAGTCACTGCTTGAACTTCTCTGTCTTGTTCTCGCACGTGACATTTCACGTCAGCGAGAAGTTGTCAGAGCATCTTAAACAGTGACTAAGGTTTGAGCAGCGTTTTATAGTAAGGCCGTAGATGTTAAATCTATATGTTAAACCTCTTCATACCCAGTAATTTATCTGGTAACATTGCCCTTCCAACCGAAATACAGTAATGCTTGCACACAACTGCTTGGCGGTTGAATAGCTGGCAAATGTGTGGTACTTCCCCAGGCGGACTCTGCAGTAGAGTCCTACTAGTACAAGCCGTCTATGAAGGCCTTAACCTACACTTCATCCGACGATTTTAGCGTCAACTTTTATCCAATGACATGTAACATGTGTATGTGTTATGTGTTTTGTATGTATTATAAATATGTATTTACAAAAAAAGTATAATACATAAGTATTCTATCAGCTATCTGGTTTCCATATTACAAAGTTTGCATTGTTTGGGGTTAGATGGCGCTGTGTGAAAATGTTCACCGATACTTTTATTTTTAATTAAATGGACTCGAATCAAAATTAAGGTGCTCTAGGGATTTATAAACGTGGAATTGGAATTAGTAATCCGCCTTTTGTCTTTTCCTATCTTTCTTTTGACTCGGATAAGAGCAAACAAAACTCAAAAAAAAACTTTTGGGTCGGGGGTTAAAAAGGGGAAGAAAGCATAAAGTCTTAAGTTATTATCCGTCTTTAATAGCAAATCGGTGTAATTCAAATTTGGTTTCACACGATTTCTAAGGTATAAGATACAAACTATTTACAACTATTCTTTTGTAACCTAGTTAAAGACAAGACAAACTCTTTGAAAATGATCATCTCCAATATACAACAATATGTCTCATCCAATTGAATTGAACTGGGAAACCAATTAATTACGGAGGCATTGTAGTTGAACAATAGGGCTCCGCAGCGCTCGCTGCAAACAAAACGCCCCTGTAGCCCCGGGATGCGCAATTCCGAACCGGGAATAATGTTGCGGACAGGTTCTCTTCTATATCTATACAACGTGTAACAAAAAGTTGTAGTAATACTGAAGGATATTTATGTACAATTGTACACATCGTTATGAATAACTTTAACAAGAGGGCTAACGCTGAAATCACGGAAATACTAAAATACTTAAATAAAAAACAAGCGGAAGAAACTCAGTAGTTGGAATAAAAGATAGGTATCTACATTAAAATATTTAGTATTTTAACATATTAGCATATCGTTGAAGCAAGATGTTATTTGAGGAATAAATACGCAATTGTGGATAATTTGGGCGGCGCAAGGCTGCAAATTCCAATAACCTTATTATTTTATTAGGTTATTCCATAACCTGCTGTTCCATAGAAAAAGTTAATAGACCTTGGACAAAATGTATGGAACCGCAGATTTCTTTTTCTCGAGTTCAGGGATGGCCCCATAGTAAAAGTGGTTTTTAATGATGAGTACATATATACCCGTCAGTATAGCTACTACACCTTTTTGTTTTTTCTTATGCCATATATTAAAAATAGTATGCTGTTTTTGATTGGCACGTTTATCTGCGCAATCTGTCGAGTTTAAGGAAACTACTATTTTTGGAATGTTTGGAAAATCGCTCATTATGAGATTTTCGAAACAAGTTTATAAACAAGGAGTTCTCATCAACTCGATAGATGGCACTGACTTGACGTGCCAACAATGATTTCTATGGCTATACATGATGTCGATTTAGTCGATGCTTGCCAATCTAAAACAGGACAGCATAATAATTTTGACCTGTGGCATGTGTGGCCCAATTTTTTTCTCTTATAAACTTGACAATGACAGTCAAGTCTGGTCAGCGATGGGGCAGCGCCATCTATGTATAGGTACTATGAGTTTATTTTTTTATATTGTTCCGGAAAATCCCCCATTAGGACAACAAAGTCATGTTCACGAGTTATTATAATCTCGGCTGTACATTATAATGTCCCATTTTCAAAGACACTAAACGCTCGACAAAGTCATACTGGCAATTCAGACCCTGCGTCAAACGCGAAAAAGATCGCGTCCAAATCTGAGCATCAATTAAATCTCAAGGGCGCTAAGTCTGATAAGGCCTGTCGCAATGGCCCGACTTATTGAATTGCAAATTGGCTGTATCTGCAGCGACCTTCAGCACGCGATGCGGTGATATCGGCGCGCTTCCGGACGCCTACCTATATGCTCTGGTCATCCACATATATTGTCTTCAGTACTTCTTTAACATACGTATATTAGCTTTACTTGTATGTAATAATAGTAAGATACAAGTGTGTTGCTCATTACACCAGAGGCGATATTGTGCCGAGAGTGTATTGACCAATATCACACGCGTCCCATACGACGTTTTTCATCACACATGCGACAAACTCTTTTTGATAATTATCAACTACACAGCGAAAACGTCAACAAATATAGGTACACAAAGCAGCCACAATTGCTACGATTGAACATAGCCGTAGTGCACGTGCGTGATATTTATTATGATAATTTATGAAAAACATTTACGTAAGGTACGTAAATGGACTAAAGGGATAATTTTGATAGTTATAGATATTAAAATTTTTTTTTTCAGTGACGATACCTGACATTAACAAAAAAATATTTTAATTAAGGCTTAATAAAATTGAAATGATAGGTATAACCACTTCACTGCAACCATGGGGTAATATAATTTATTAGCAAGTATAAGTTGTTATTTTACGAAGTTGGTAGGTATCCCACGTTTATGGTATTTGGCGAAACAAAAATTTTGATTTCAACAATCGCCATAAATAGCGATATGGTTCCCTGTTTTTTTTTTGTCTTTTTTTTGGGGGAGACATTAGAATTTTTCATATCTGGTGTCTCCTCCAGGCCGGGGAGATATAAGAACTTACTTTTAAAATAATATTTTGAGTACTCCTGTACCTGTCAAGCATTACATTAAATGAAACCATAAAAATAATTCTAATGTCAAGAAAAACGTACCTACTTACTACCTAAATATTCACTTTTGTCTCGTCATCATCAGCATTTTAGCCATAAGACATCCACTGGTGGACTGGTGGTGCTTCCAACCGGTACTTTCGGAGATTGATGGAGGAGGCCTATTAAAAGAATAAAAAACATTTATTGCAGATAACCAGACCCATATAAATAGCAAAACAAAATAGAAATAAGTTCAGATATACAATAAAAATGTCCAGTAACAGTACAATCAAAATAAAATAAAATTAATAATAATAATGATGTTCAATAAATTGCAAATTAAATGTCAAAATAAAATGTTAAAATATAATAATAACAACAAGTATTAAATTCATTCAGTCAAAAAAAAGTCAGTCATAACAGTCATAATTAACAATAGTCACAGTCGTTTCAAAAGTAGGTAATTAGTACTTTCGTTGCGGCATCGGTACAGCAACATGTCTGTTACAGCAATGCCGCAGGAAAGCACAATCGAGTCTGTCCGCAATCATCGCCAGGACGGTATTGGAGCTGGCCCGCACTCTGCGCACCAAGGACATACCTATGTCCACCAGTCTATCTTACTTATTTGGTAATTCGCGAAAATTCTTAGAGTTGGTATTTTACATTTGTGGTATCGTCCATCGAAAAGCTTACGATCGAACCGATTTGATTAATTTCAGTTGAACAATAATATAATGGGGAATAGTGAAGATATGCTGAGATTAAATAATCCACTTCTGCGTTTACTTATCAATCTGGTTGTTTCTTTAAAAGGCATGTGACATTTTGGCCTAGTTCATGTAAGGAAGTAAGAAAAGTTTGTACCACTAGGCCACCTAAGTATGGTAAATGTTCTAAGCCTTTAATACTACCGGGCTACGCAAAACGGTAAAACCAAGTCCTCCTCATTGTGAACAACCTTTGCTATGAGGCCAACCCTGAAAAAGGCAGCAGTTCTATACATTTTGTTGAGGGAGTAATTTTTTTTATAGAACAGCTTTTTTTCTAATTCAGACTTGACCCAATAGTAAAATAAATATTACAACCTTTATTTAAACTTCGCTTTACCCTGTTTAGTAGTAGGTAATTTTATTTTCAAATATCCTAGCTATTACAATAATAATTAGCTAATATTCGCCACGTGACCCGCCAATAAGAGCGCCGCAGAAGGGTGGAAGGGCTCAAAACAAAATTTATGGCCGATTTTATATCCCACTGAAGCCTATTACTTGCTGGAGGATTCCGACCGCCAGTTCATGAAGACCTAGCGGACAGTGACCATGCCTTTCGGCTAAGAAAGGAAACTCAATGTTTAAAAAATACTTGTATACAAATAAGGATAAAAAGGTTTTTAACTTCTGCCCTTACGAAATTTTTCCAATTCATGAATCACTTAACTTGTATTTTGTTTTTACACGACTACAAAAAAGAAGATTTATAATTCTAGCAATTTATGTACATAAGTATTATTAATGCACAAGTTCGTGGTTTACCTTGTATCTTATATGTTAGTAAGCTTCTAATAATATTTTGAAAGATTATAGTGTATTATATACACCGTCAATATTGACGCTTATAGACCAAGATGGAAATCCTTTCTCCGAGCGTATAAGTAGCCCTTGTACGCGTGTTGTGGGATTAATGACGTAATAGTAATTTCAATATGGCGAATTTTATAACGATCCAAATCCTAAGACAGCTATCAGATTAATCGAAAAATTATTATCACATAACCAAGTTTGTTTAGTTCTTAAAAATATTTTACTTTTTATTTTTAAAAATAAATCTGTTAACTTTAATTATTTTTCATAATTTTGAGTGAGACCGTAATAGTACATTATGATACGAGTGTGCTATGTTGGTCATTACACTAGAGGCGGTATTATGCGCGCGAGCCGCAGGCGAGCGCGATAAGGAAGCCGAGAGCGTAATGACTAATAGCACAAGAGTTCCATACGACTGTTTTCGTCACACTTGCGAGGAAAAAACATTTTTTTTGTGATAATAATCAACCACACAGCGAAAACGTCAACAAACATTTGCGGAAAATGGCGCCCAAATCAGTAATGCGCGCGCAGGTTGACATTTACTTCAGCGGCATAAGAACTCTTTGTTGGTATTACAAAAAAACTGTAAGTATTACCCGGCTATATTAAGAGTGCTTCGTATACGTACGTCTAATTGCAGTCACGTACAAACTTGACTTTACCGGGTTATACCTATTATAGTACAAGTGCCGTAATGTAAAGTAAAAGGCACGCGTGTGTAATAGCTTGGATTATGAGCCTAAAAGCGATGTAATAAGATCTACTTTACGAGCAAGTGTGATGAAATAGTTATTTATGATACTGTGCCGTAAGTTGGTTTTTACAAACGAGTAGAAGAATGTAAGCCCGAGACGAAGTCGAGGGCTTACCATAGTCACGAGTTTGACGGGATATGAACGCGCGAACCCACGAATTCAAGTCGATCGGGCTCTCGATAAGGTTACTACGGCTTTCAGCATAACATCAGTTTGATAAAGTGGATTTTCTTATCATCAAAGAACACTTTACTTATTCAGTGAGATTCTCTGGTCACCCTAGCAAGCCAGCGTGTATCTGTTTCCGCTGGTCATATTCCGCCGCGGAGCAAGAGGTTTGAAACTCGAAGTATATTTTCTCGGCAGAAAATTACTAGGTGGTGACGAGAAGCAATCGAAGACTTCATAAATATATGAAATGGAGTTAAAGATGCGCTGCGCTGCTATTAATGATTTTGTGGAATTTACACGACGTTCTTTCGTTTCAAGGGGATATCTTCTAGTCGCGAGTGAATCGGTTTCTTCTAGGCAAGCGTGCTCCATTGTAGGCTGCATCTTGGTTTAACATTAGACGAGATGGCAGTCAAACGCAAGCCTTTAAATAAAAAATAAAAAAATGAAATAAAAAGACGATTTAAAAAGGGGTCAGAATTTTTGGGAACCCTTCGTCCTAGTAACGATGTACTAGAGTCTAGTAGACTTAAACTAGACCCATTCCTATAGTTATACTTAAGTAGTTATATACTTTTAGATTTTAAATTGATGATATTCAGATAGCGTTAAACAATGACCTGGGTACGTCCTAAAACTGCAACCAGAACCACCTCAGTATGGGCAGCAGCGTCCTCTCCGTTAACGGTGGTGAACATACTGCGTCCCCAAGCCACCTGCCAAGCGTGGGGATTATGGCAACACCTCCCTATTTAGGGGGAGGCTTCGTCCAGCTGTGGACGTTTTCTGGCTGATGGGGTTAAACTATGACCAAAGATTATGTGTGTTGCAAACAATCCTGTATTACTGATTAATGAATGATGAGCAATGTTTTCAGTTATTATGACTTTTTTGTGAGTTTGAGAGCAGCACAAATTACCTAATGTTAAGTTTATGGGTGTGGGGTAACAATCCGGTCGAAGATGTGAGCACGCCTAACTAGGAGAGGCTTTGCAGTGGTAGGACTCTATTGCCGATTTCGCCTGGGGGAAGTACCACCAGTAGTGTGCAAACATTACTGTTCTCGTATTGCTACTTCTGATCAAACTCCTCAAGTCAGTCTTGTGCGTTGGTAGCTCTGTTAATAGATCTGTTAGTTAAATAAGAATCATCAAAATCAATTTATAATTATAATCGCGTAACAAACATACAAAAAAAAACACTTAATCACACTACAGTCGAAATGAGGATCTCTTTTTTTGAAGTCGGTTGAAAAGAAAGGTTGGTAGGTAACCAGTCATCACTAGAAAGCGTCCTACAACATTCAAAATAAGTACCTCCAAGTCCGTAATAAGGTAGCTTGTAAGTATAACTAGTATGAAGGTTCATCTCCCATATTCGCCCTCTACATGCCTCCCTACATGCCTTCCGTGCCTGCACATACAAATGACATGATTACGTCACAGAATAGAAAAGCAGACAGACAACCCCTTACGAAAATGTTTATGGAACTTCTGAAGAGTTGTATTGTAAGAGGCCTGTACGTATTTAAAATTACGTAATTGCGTATTTCGTTTTAAAATTCATTTTAGTATTAAAAATACACCAAACTGCGAGATTTGGACCTGTGTAACGATCTACGGGTCTAGAGTATTGAGTTTGATTACTCTAATATTTGGGTTCTGCATTCTTTATAATTTAGAATTGTTCATAAATATTTAAAAAGTATAATATGTTCTAGAAGCGAGAATGGTGCGTGTTACCTAAGTGTTGACACCTTTAATAAAATAATAACTACAAAGGTAAATGTGCGATAATAGTAGATTGTTATACAAGGGATGAAAGTGACCTATGCCTATGCACGAGATGGTTTGGGGTTCCAGCCAATAGTTTGAGTGCGTCTATAGGTCTTTCACCCGATCTTAACACTGCGTTTAATTTCGAACATGTAAATAAAATAAAAAAGTAATCTGTAACGTAAATAATTAGCCTGCACAAAACAACTGAAGATCTAATTGCCGCCCCCCCTCGTTTTTGTGTATATTTTTCAGTGGCATTCGGTCTGTATTTTTTTATAACCTACAATTTTATAAACAACAAACACACAAAAAAGAAACACCCAACAAAGTACAAACACACAACAGCCAAAAAAGTTGTACAAAAAGTTAGGACATGGCCTATGTACTAACATATGTACTAAATCAAATCCCTGGAATACGCCAGATTTCTTAGCTACTAAGTACTGAGTTTCTTCCCCTTGTTTTTTATTTTAGTACCTACAGTAGTTTTTTTTCTAAATTTGGTGTAAAATTCAGTTTTGGTGTCTTACCAATTCAAGTGTCGTGAATATATCAAAAACTTATGTACTAAATCAAATCCCTGGAATACGCCAGATTCTTTAGCTACATCAACGCGTGGTCGCGTCCGACTAGTGGAAGATTTCTCTCTGTCACTTCCTAATCTGCGACACGTCCCTTCCTACCCGATTCAGTGCAACGGCAACTCTTCTCTGAATAATAACGCATATTTACTTAGGTTCTTTACTTAGCGACGAGTGACGGATATTACATACCGATGCTGAATAAACACGTTCAATTTTGCAACTGAAAACGTGACTTCGTGACTCTTTTACGGTTGACAAGCCAAGAGTTTGACTATAACACGTCATGAGAATTCAATTCTATTTATTATACACAATGCCCTGGCTTGGCTTTGCATGGGATCTGGGTATCTCCTAAAACTGCATCCAGAACCAATGGATGACGGGCAGCAGCGTTAGCCCACTCGGGTAACGGTGGAGAGCATTCTGCGATCTAAAAGCCGATTGCCAAGCGAGGGGATTATGGCCGTATTACATAATGGCTAGCCATTTTACAAAACTGAGCCGATTTGTATAACGGCGCGAATTAACGTTTAGGCGGATTGTCATTGGGATACGTTCTACAATACAGACGGCCATACACGTTTAGCCGCATTGTAATCAAGTTGCGAAAAATGAAAAATTGTAACCTTACTAAAAAAATACCCCTTGATAAATAATAGAACCCCTATTTCTATCATAAAACTTTATTTTTTAACACACTACCTACTTACACTTAGTAAATAGGTAGCAAGCAAACTAACATTTTAGGAAAACAAAATAGTTAGTTACACTTAGGTTATGAAAGCACCAAAGCGCCGCGAGTGTCGAAAATGTGAACTAAATACTGCCAACGCGGTGCATCACGAGCCGCTCCTCAATTATATTATGGCTAGCCGTGTTGTAGAACGCGAAGCACTAATACAAGGCGGCGGACTTTCTGTCAACAACAATACAATTTGGCTAAATAGTAATACCGAAGAATCCAACTCGGATGGGCAGGGTTCGGGAAATTGCGTAATATCTTCTCGTCCAAAATCCCTCAGTGTCTGAAGACAAGGGTCTACGACCAGTGTGTGTTGCCAGTGATGACATATGGAACTGAAACTTGGTCTTTAACTGTTGGCCTATTGGAGAAGCTCAGAGTCACGCAACGGGCAATGGAGAGAGCTATGCTCGGAGTTACTTTGCGCGATAGAATCCGGAACGAGGATATTCACCAAAGAACCAAAGTTACCGACATAGCTCGCAAGGTTTGCAAGTTGAAGTGGCAATGGGCAGGCCACATCGCTCGAAGAACTGACAACCGATGGGGAAGAAAGGTTCTTGAGTGGCGACCGCGAACCGGAAGACGCAGCGTAGGAAGGCCTCCCACTAGGTGGACCGACGACATTGTAAAAGTTGCAGGCAACCGGTGGATGCAAATGGCACGTTGTCGTACAGTGTGGCGGTCTCAGGGGGAGGCCAGCGTTCAGCAGTGGACGTCTCCAGGCTGATGATGAAATAGTAATACGCCGCGCGCCGCTTAATAAAACCGCTCCTTTTTTCTAAATTGCTTGCCGTAATATAACATGGCGTATTCTGCAATTTGGCTGCGACATACATATTTGATTCAGATGATTTATTGCCTTTACAGTACATGGTGTTTATAAAATTAAGTAGGTACATAAGTTCAACGGATTCTGTCGGGCACAGCAAATTAGAAGAGAGAAGAATATTAATTAATTAATTTGACAAATTAATAATTAAATAATATTGCAAAGACTGTTGCGTTAGGTTTACTTGCGAATTCCTTACCTAGCACTATCTCCGAAGCGCCATGACCGCTGCTCGCGGCGTGTGCTGCGTGAGAGGCCGCACCTCTTCACATCATCTGCTCCAGGAGCCAGCTGCAATAAATACAAACAATACTTTATGTTTTTTTTTTAAATAAGATATTATTCATCATCATCACTATCATCCCGGAGACGTCCACTGCTGAACGAAGGCCTACCCTTAGACCGCCACACTGTACGACAACCTGCCATTTGCATCTACCAGTTGCCCGCGACATTCACAATGTCATCGGTCCACCTACTGGGCAAGTAATTTATTTTAAGATTCACTATCTGGACATGCGTGAAAATTCTAGCGTGTTCAGATGATGAAATAGCATGTGTAACCAATTTTGAGTTTCACCTATTGAAAGAAAGAAAGAAAGAAAGAAAAATGATTTATTTTGTAACATCATTAACGTGGGTACTAATATAACACACGCGTGGCCAGCCCCTCGAGTCCAGTTGGTGAATAACCCGGGCCTTTCTACGCTGCGTCTTCCGGTCGTGAAGAGAGTTTATTAACGTATTTTGTATATATTTTTTGTGACATATATGTAATGATATTTGACGTGTAACTTTGGTGTTATCTATAAACTATTGTATCGTAATTGTGTTCATAGCCAGCTGCAACTGTGCCCAACGAATTCCAAGTCATCATTTTATCTTATCTTATCTTTCTTACATATAGAACGTATTACAAAACAGCTGTTTTATCCATTTTGACCAAGATCAATGAACTTTTTGTAAGCAGATTTTTTTTCCGCGATTTCATGGTTGGCCTGATAGTAAAAGCTGTTCTCATAATGATGAGTACATCATCTTTCAGTATTACTACACTAGACCTTTACTACATTATTTGTTTTCAGAATTTATTAATAATTACTTTCAGGTTTAATTGTTTTTTTGTTTCAGGTTTAATGAATTTTTTGTTTCAGGTTAGTTTCAATATCAATTTACGTTGATAATTACAGTAGATTTTAGTTTGTCCCTTCATCCTATAAGTTCTCGAAACGATATTACAGCGGAAAAACACTAGAAATTAACAGAAAATACAATTTTGGTAACAATGTAACGCCTGAATCAATCACATACTAGACCTTTACTACTAATACTACAACTTAGCTTTACATGAGATCTCACAACTTTTAACGGTGAAAGGATTGCGTTGCAAGACTTATAATTTTTGATTTGATTCTCTGGCTGTGATTATGCTTTTTATTCGAATACCGTCCAGAAAGCCAGCTTTTCATTTCCCGAAGTTCAGTTCAATCCATAGCCTGAGTTTCCAAGCGTTATATAAAAGATTTACTCCACATATCAAAGCAACTGACCGACTCGACCACGAAGTACGTGAAGCTTTCGTTTTGACCATTTTCTGCACTCCTATAAAATGTAGAGATTATGTATTTGGGAGCGCAGTGACTGGGATTGGTACGATAAGAGTTGTGAGATCACAAGCAATGTTAATGAGACCTAAGTTACCGTACTCAAGTGCTCAATAAAACATCAAACTAAATAACAAATAAAAAACATGAATTTACACAATCTATACATCAAAAATAAATATGATATAATAATTCGTTAAATAATAAATACAGATCAAATATACATGGGGAATTGGTATAAGCCTTTATTAACTACAACAAACTACAAATACTAATAATACTACTTAGCCTACTACAAAAAAAAACAAAAGGATTGTATCCAGACCGATGAAGTCTAGAGACAATCCAAATGCGGCATTGCCACGCTGAATGGCAATTCTTATGCGTTGGGCCAAATAAACGCTAGCATTTCGATCACGCGTCGCGTCGACCAGGTGCTCGGATATATTTTTGAAAAGATGATGAGCTCCCGGTCCTCACGGACCCAATGTCTCAACACCAAACGGCTCAAATAATGTAACCTCTGCCGATGTTAGCATATTTGCGCCGCTTGTGCTGCTCCGCCGAATTTGCCGCCGCACCAGCCCTACTCTGTGTCTGGAATTGATTGCTTGGTTTGATAAAACTTATGTAGCGACATAGAAAAAATAATTTTTGAGTCTCATCAAAGTCATAACTTTGGGTTAGTTAAATGGATCAGATTTAAATTACTCGTATAGAGTTGACACTATTTTTATTTATGACATGATTTATGTATAAAAACAAAACTTTATGAATATAATATCGTTCAGCTGTAACTCTCTCTCTTTCTCTCTCTCTCTCTCTCTCTCTCTCAATTGTTAATAGTTTTTCTTTTTATGTCATATATTTATGTTTTGCGTTTGACAGCAATCTCGCCTGATGCGGTCTACGATGGAGCACGAAAATCTAGAAGAAAACAAATCACTTGTTACTTGAAGACATCCAGTTTAATGAGAATATAATAATAGTAATATATAGCCCAGATAAAGAAACAACAAGGAGAATAAGAACTTTTAGTATTAACTAAAAAGAGACTAATTTAATCGGATACTCCAACTATAGTTTCGATCACATCCGGTGACCTTTTTCAAAGAGTGAAAACCGAGCCCGACGCGCGTGCAGCTGCGGCCTGCTTAGCACCAAAAAAAATGTGTCAAAACCACGTCAGTTTTCATAATAAAAAGAGTCTGTTCAAAGTGTTATGTCTATTCATAATATAAGCATCTATCAAAAAATGTTTTTTTAATATCTACCTTTACAAAGTTGGATAAGTTTTATTTAACTGATTGACTGAAATTGATTGATTGATTCCTATTAAGGAGAGGCCTTCGTCCAGCAGTGGATGTCTTCTGGTTGTTGATGTAATGTGTGATTGACTGAAAAACCACTGAATAATTATTTTACTTTGAGTAATATTCTTAGTTTGGACGTGGGTATGTCCTAAAACTGCATCCAGAACCACCGGAGGACGGGCAGCATCGTCCTCTCGTTTTACGGTGGTAAGCACTCTGCGATCCCCAAGCCGCCTGCCAAGCGTGGGGATTATGGCAACCACTTCCCATTAAGGGGGAGGCCTTCGACCAACAGTGAACGTTTTCTGGCTGTAGATAAATATTCTTAGTTTGCACATTCGCTTAAATTTAAGTACTGTTTACCCATTTACATAACTGTCCTCAATCTCGGGCACTTAGCTGATTGCACCCATGACGAACGGAACATTGTACTCGTCGCTTATAACGTGCTCTTGAATAAATGAGACCGCTTTACTTGCAGAGGCACACACTAATTTGATTTACCTATACAAAATCGTTTACGACCTAAACATACTGTGATTTGATGGTACACTTTTACGAACTAAGTGTAACTAGTTATCTAACCAAATTGTGTGAAACATTAATGTATAATAAATAACCAAATCCCGTGCCGGTACCGATAAGTTCTTTGGAGTTTATGTACCTACAGATTTTGATAAGATGAAGGAAAACTGGGTAGGAAACCTTCAAATGTCATCATCATTATCTTCATCAGCCCGGAGACGTCCACTGCTTAACGAAGGCCTTAGACCGCCACACTGTACGATAACCTGCCATTTGCATCCACTGGTTGCCCGCGACTTTTACAATGTCGTCGGTCCACCTAGTGGGAGGCCTTCCTACGCTGAGTCTTCCGGTTCGCGGTCGCCACTCAAGAACCTTTCTTCCCCATCGGTTATCAGTTCTTCGAGCGATGTGGCCTGCCCATTGCCACTTCAACTTGCAAACCCTGCGAGCTATGTCGGTGACTGTTTTTTGGCGAATATCCTCGTTCCGGATTTTATAGCGCAAAGTAACTCCGAGCATAGCTCACTCCATTGCCCGTTGCGTTTTCTTCTTCAAACGTAGGGGGAAGAAATTTAATGACGTATGTGAATTTGCCAACCCACAACTGGGCCAGCGCGGTAGATGTGGCTCAATCGTTCTTCGACGTATGTCCAGCTAACTACCTATATATAAACTGATTATACTAACATACTGGAAATAACTCGAAAAACTGAAATTACTGGGCATAAAGAGATTTCACATCTGATATCTCAGGGTGATGAGCGCATTGCAGTGCAACGCTGGATTGTATTCGCAAGTTCACAATTCTGCACTGCTACTGCTATGGGCAGACGTGACGCTTACGATCAGGCGATCGTCTCACTGGTCTTGCCACTCAATAACATAAAAAAATATACAAGCCACGGACAACAACAACCAACAGGGACACATCAGTATAGGTACAAGGGGGACGTCTTCGTCCAACCATGGACGTCTTCTGGCTTATGAGGAAATATACGAGCAATGTCAGCACTTCATACCGCAATAACTTCATTTAATTTATTACGTGCCTGAGGGTCGAAAGGAACCACTTCTACTCAGCAGGAGCACTTAAAATTGTATACGTACCACGGAAGCAAGTAAAGAAGCCTCAGATCTCATATTTGTCACCCTCGGCTTCACCTCGGGAGACAATATACACGAGATCTGAGGCATTCTTTACTTTTGATCCCTAGGTGAGTAATCTACTATTCCGTACTCTGTGGTACTTATGCAGGTTTTGCTCATCATGCTTTCCTTCACCGGAAAGCCAGTGAAAGCCTGGCTTCCCGGTAAAGGAAAACATACGAGTTTTTTTATTCTAGAGAACTCAATGGTACGTACTCAGGATCGATTCAACAGCTAAGGATTGTAAGGTGACCTGAAGGTGACGAATTAAAACAAAAAGCAAATTGACCTAATAACAATAGAGTCACAAAAGAGCAAAAAAAATGCCTGTGCCAAAACTCGGCGCAAGTCATACAGTGCGCCGACATTTTGAACGACTTGAACTACGATAAGAGACAACCGCTCAAGCATACATTGAACACTATACAAGCGACATAACGTCTAAATTCTAACAATCGTGAATGTACAACGACACTCGGACGTTTTTTGACTGTTTTCACTTAAAGATTGTGACTCTTTAGATATTAGCTCAATGCGTCAGGGACCTTCGAGTCTACCTATGATTCGGACAAGCAGGGCTGATTGTTCCATTTATGCAAATTGACTCACTCTCTGTTTGTGACAAAACATGCCAGTTTATCCGGAGGGCGAGAGCTGAAAATATTTCAGCGTTCGCCCTACATTTTTGCGTAATGAAGCGCAAATTATGCAAAGTCACACCGGGGTCACACGCTGCCCGCAAACTGTGGCTTTATTTACAAAAGGGATCCCAAAAAGGGCAATTCCTTCAATTTAGTGGAGTTTTAAACTTTGAGTTTTGCAGCCCTTGGCAACGTTGTAAATTGGACTCTATGTTCAAGGTTATAAATTTGCTTTGGTTATAAGGATACGATTAGTTCGGTAATACCTTAATCAGTAGTCAGAAACGACGCAAAGTACTGAACGCGTAACTCAGTGACGTCTTCAGGTAGGTATTGATGTTTGCATGATGATCAGGTACTTTATAGCTGTGCCCCGCGAATGATGAAAAACGGTGATGATGATGATGATAAAAACTAGACTATAAGTACGTTATTCCGGGAAATAAGCAATTGATTCAATTCATTTAAATTTTCATCCAAAGCCGTTCAGTCGATTTGGCGTGAAAAGGTAACAAACACACACACACATATCGACAAACTTTCGTATATATTTATAATATTAGTGTGATGAATAATTTCGAAATTTGAATCTGATGGTCGGTGAGATTTGAGTAGAGACGTGCTGTTGCCTTATTTTTAATGCGCAAAAGTTGCGCATGCGAGCGGAAGGTACCTTCAAACGATATGGTTTAAAATAAGGTTATATCGTTCGAAAGTCGGCTCCGCTCGCATGCTCAACTTTGTGTACGATTCATAAATAAGGCCCCCGAGTGGCGTGTACTGGTACGTGGTTCTATTATTTATTCTGTGGTACTGGGAAGACGTCACTCAGGGGCCTTATTTTTTTAACGTACGCAAAATTGCGCTTGCGACTAGTAGACTATGATAGGTTGATGATGAAAATGTTACATAGGTACATTCAGCATGTTCTTTACATATGCTTATTATCGTTTAATAATAGTTCTAAAACAAATATTACGAGGGGCGTTCAATAAAAAGTGAGAATGAGTATGTTGCCGGTAACTTTTATTAAATGTTATTTTTTATTTTTTTAAACTCTTCATCCTGAGCACCTAAAAACTCCTGTACTGCAACGACTACTGCTTTATCATTTTCGAACCTCTGTCCTCTCAGAGACTCCTTCAACCTCGGAAATAGGTAGCAATCAAGTATTTCGAAGCCAGCATCTTGAATTGCAGCCATAGCAACGGCGGACTTGTCGGTCGTCGGTCGGCCGGGGCATTATCTTGATGGAACAAGTTTCAACAACAAGTTTTAGCAACAGTTTTTGCTAGTTTGCCTCGCCGTTTCTCGCGTATTTCGTTACGCAATTTTTTTATTTGTTCTGCATACAAAGAGCCCGTTACAGTAGCTCCATGGTCTAGATATGCTATCATGACCACCCCTTTACTATCCCAGAAAGGGGAGCCCATGATCTATCCGGCGGAACGACTCGCCTTAAATTTCTTAAGAGTTGGAAATGATGGTCTTTTCCCAAGTCATAGATTGTAATTTTGTTTCAGGATCGTAATGGTGAAGCAATGTTTTATCCATTGTTATGAATCGAGACAAAAAACGATCAGAATCTTGTTGTAACATTTCTAATGAAGCTCGAGAAATGTTTAGCCTGGTTTGTTTTTGTGCATCGGTAAGCGTTCTGGGGACCTAGCGCGCGGATACTTTTTTCATTCCCAAGCGTTCGTGTAAAATGCTGTGCACACTACTATTAGAAATCTTTGTTTCTTTGGTTATAAAACGTGCCGTGAAACGACGATCTGCTAAAACAATGTTCTCGACTTTTTTTACCATTTCTTACTACCGTTATGGGGCGGCCCGGGTGAGAGTCATCTTTGGTAGATGTTCTTCCACGTTTAAATTCGGCATACCAACGAGCAACTGTAGAATAAGGTGGTGCATTTGCTCCTAAAGTATCCTGCAAGTCTTGATTAGTTCGTTCCGTAGTGACATTTTTCATGCACAGATACTTAATAACCGCACGCAATTCTTTTCCATTTTCGACAACACGCTACAACAGACTGCAAACAAAAGACTTCAATTTTTTTTAAACAATAGATAATCAAATTTTTTTTCTTTTTTTTTTCTTGTCTATATTCCAGTTTTACCAGCCAGTGTTTACTTTTTTCGTTTCCAAAGAGTTTCAACCTCATTCTCACTTTATAATGAACGCCTTACGTATAAACCTAAATTTTACATTTTACAACGCATTAATTTATACAGTTGCTATAAAAGCGTATTGGAAAAACACTATGGTGCCCTATTCAGTCTATTTTGAGCGCTCATTTACAACGGCAGCAGTCCTATGCTTTCAATGCACTGCAGTTAGGGGTAAAAGTCATAGGCGGGGTACACAGGGATATTTCAATCACGAAACACTGTGAAAAAAAGTGTAATTCATTTGCATGTTTTAGACCAATGTTCCTAGTATGTGCTTTTTTAAAACAGGATTTAAATTAGTTAACTTCATTATCGCATAAGTGCAGCTGTAATTATTTTCAAAATATTCTCTTTTAACCACCCGTTATAAAGTTTTTGTGATTGACCCCAAACTGTGACCTGGCCATCCCAATATCCTACAGGTTGTTGTACGATTTTACGTATTTTAAAACAATACAAGGTGATACAAAAAAGTGTAGTAACACTAAAGGGTATTAATGTACTCACCATTATGAACTGTTATTAAATGTTACTATGGGGTCAACATTCAAATCGCAAAAAAAAACTGCTGTTCCATACAAAAATTGAATTGGCCTTGGACAAAATTACGTGGACACTACGGTTATTATACGTAAGATGTAATGTTTTATGAATTAATAAAGACATTTTGAAACGGAACTGAACTGTTACATATTTTTTCATCACACTTGCTCGTAAAGTGGATCTTATTGCATCGGTTTCAGGCTCATAATCCAAGCTATTACACACGCGTGCTTTTTACTTTACATTACGGCACTTGTACTATAATAGGTATAACCCGGTAAAGTCAAGTTTGTACGTAACTGCAATTAGACGTATGTATACGAAGGACTCTTAAACTAGGGTAAGCCGGGTAATACTTACAGTTTTTTTGTAATACCAACAAAGAGTTCTTATGCCGCTGAAGTAAATGTCAACCTGCGCGCGCATTGCTGGTTTGGGCGCCATTTTCCGCAAATGTTTGTTGATGTTTTCGCTGTGTGGTAGATTATTATCAAAAAAAAATGTTTTTTCCTCGCAAGTGTGACGAAAACAGTCGTATGGAACTCTTGTGCTATTAGTCATTACGCTCTCGGCTTCCTTATCGCATCATACCGCCTCTAGTGTAATGACCAACATAGCACACTCGTATCATAATGTACTATTACGGTTTCATTGTACTTTCTTTATTCGAACTGCTAAACAGTGGAATGCGCCTGAGTGGGTGTTTCCCGATAATTATAATCTGGGTGTCTTCAAGTCGCGAGTGAATCGGTTTCTTCTAAGCAAGCGTGCTCCATCGTAGACTGCATCTTCATTTAACATCAGATGAGATGGCAGTCAAACGCAAGCCTATATATAATAAATAAATAAAAACTGATAACTAAAACGGATGTCACTCGTACTCCCAACCTATGTCGACAGCAAAACGGACAAAACTGTAAAAGCTTCGATAGCCGAACAACAGTACTCTTGACTTGAAACGGTAGCCATTACAGTACGGCCCACATCACTTTATCGTTTACTCTTGCACCGACAACCTACACTTTTACCAATACTAAGCTACTCGCAAAATAGGTCGTATACAGAGCTTTTGAAATCGGTAAAAAATATGATATTTCGAGCGAGATCAGTAATTACTTTCTGGGACTTTATGAACAGCAAATAATTAAAAAAAAAAACAAATCCTGACTTCTAGACTATACCTATATTATGTACAAACATAGACTAAAAAGTAAAAAATAATGTTTTAAATACTGAGTTCGAAACTTTGTTGCAGAGGCAGGATTAAACTGTCCTTCTTGGCTGGCACCGATTCCAAAAATACCTGATTACCTGAAAAAACATACAGTCGAATTGAGAACCTCCTCCTTTTTTGTAGTCGGTAAAAAAATTGACTTTCTGTTTACAAACATTGATCTGAATTATATTGTTTCTTAGAACGAAGCGAACAAAGGAAGATATTGTTTATGACATTTAAAACTTCAAAGTAAACTTAAACCCAAATAAATATATAATATATAATAACTATAATAAATTCACACATGAGTGATACCACGTATAAAATATATTTTCTTTAAAATTTAATATCTTTGCATTAAATAAACATAGCTATACAAAACCTAATTACTAAGAGTTACAAAACTAGAGTGCCACCGGAGTGCCAGGGCCCAATCTACCGGTGGCTAGGGCTACAGAATGATAGGGAACCCCATGACGTCAAGGATCACTGCCTTTTAGATTTGATCCTTGCTTGACCCAACCTCCTAGCGAGACGTGTTGGTCCAGGCTCTCTGCTATAAGGGCTTTACCGTAACGAGTATCGGGACAATGATTATCAAATAAATTACTATTTCGCGAGTTATCGTGGTGATTGGAAAGAAATTACCTTTTCTTAGCATTGGGACATTACAGATTAGACAAAAATATGTTGAGTTGTTTATATGTTAAGGTGTGCGAACTCTATGAGCATTAAACAGGTTGAAAGCTTCGACTGGAAGCCGTCAAGTTTTACCCCGGATGTTAGCTCGCGCTATAAACCCTCTTTATAGCTCCCTCTGGCTATAAAATCACTTTTAAAATGCTGCATTACGGTTATAATTGCAGAACTTTACGATTGCTTTATGTGAGTCGTAATGGGTGGGGTTTAAATAGTTTACTGTCATGGGGGTAGTTGTATTTGGAAAATGGATAATGACGACTTCACTTGAGAAATGCTATAGGCTCACATATTGTTGGTGCTGAGACAAAAAGAGTTCTTTGTACTTGACATATTGTATAACTTTGACTGTGACGAACTGATTATTAACCGACATTACTTTTTCCAGCTCTCTTCGGAACTTTGGGAACACGAATTGTTACGTACTGTTTCTGTGGGTGATCTAAAGTTTTGATGAAAAGCAAACCTCTTTGATTGACCATATCTTTACAAACCAAAAATAAATAATACATTAGAAAGCCAAAGTAACAGAAACATAATATTTAATTATGTTTTGCAGGAAATAAAATCAGTCGACTTTTTGAGATAATAACGCTTTTTGAACGGGATAAGCAAATTGTATTTTTTTTTTTGTTTTTTTTTTTAATCTTCTTTTATTTAGGAACATGGAGTCATTATTGACTATGTCAGTCCCATAGTATACTCACAAAAAAATATTTATATAATACAGACTCTTGTCTTGTTTTGTTTGTATTGTTGTTTATTGAAGTATTGAGTATTGTAAATAAAATAAAAATTTGGTGCAGTTTTTTTGTATTCTATTGAGTGATGAGACGAGCGAGACGTTCGTCTGGTGGTAAGCATAACGCCTGCCTATAACAGTAGTATAGTCAGAAAAGGGAATATGCATGTATTTTTTTTATCGACTTACAAAAAAGCTAACTCGCAACATAACATATCATTGAAAATATTTTTCTATATGTGCACAAATAACGAAGTTATACATTTTTTGTTTCATAATAGACAGATAGGGCACTATAGTGGCGAATGACGTCAATGTACACGATTCCAAAAGAATTCTATCCTAGCACGTGTTTTGCCAGAAAGGGACTGACGACTCTCTCCCAAATACTTTTAACGCTTATATTTCAGAAAAACTATCGCTCTAGTTATATATTTTTTTAAATATTTATACAAATGCATAATATTATAATACCCTTTGTGAACTTGTGATCTAAAATCCTGCGCCGCTAAGATACTTATTATAAATCTCTTCATTTCCAGTAATTTATCTGGTAGCATTGCCCTCCATACCGAAACACACTAATGCTTGCACACTACTGCTTGGCGGTTAAATAACTGGCAAAGGTTCCCCAGGCGGACTCTGCAATAGAGTTCTACCACTAACTGTCATTCATTATACATATAATTATGTCAATCAAGTCAATAAAGTTTCTGTAAAAAGTGGTACAGGAATAGCTGTATTTTCAGATATCAGATGTATATGGTAGTACAACAAAACGAAGAAATTTCAAATAAACAAATTAAAAGAATAATTTGAAAACCATTTAATTTCGCTAAACTAATATATCGCTTAAAAGGTAGTCCAAGATCTGCTTAAACATGCCCCGAAATAATTATATAACTTGACCAAACAAAATACTGCAATACGAACCAAAACCAAGTTCGCTAATTCGCGGAACTGGCACACTGCCGGCTCGTAAATTCATATGTTCAACTTCTGCCTAATAAACGAACTACATATAAAAACATGTCTGAGTTCGCGCGAAGAGGAAAATATAACGCTTATTCCCTTGGAGAGAAGTCACGCAGGGGCCGTAGAAAGAGCTTGAAGTTTGGGGCGACAAAAGTTAAAAAGCATATTATAATAGATAAATAAAATTAAATTAATACATGGTGATGGAAATGATGGCGGTGGCACTCACATAGGTTTTCACACTTTAGTCAAATTCAATATCCAAAAAATGTAAGAATAGCAACGTATAAAACCTACCACCCGAAAAGTAATATTACAACATGGACAATTCATGGACAATTCTGTTATGAACACTTTAATATATTTATTTAAAAAAATACTTTGTAGCTAGGCATTGAGCTAATATCTATAGAATCACAATCGAGCAAAAAAAAATGTACGAGCCAAAACTCGGAGCATGCTATGCAGTGCACCGACTTTTTGACCGACTTGAACTACGATAAGACACAAGCGCTCAAGCATACATTAAACACTATACAAGCGACATAACGTCTAAATTCGAACAATTGTGAACTATATAATGCACGTATAGTTATGTATAACGACAGTCAGAAGTTTCTTGACGGTTTTCTCTCAGAGATTGTGACTCTTTAGATATGAGCTCAATGTAGGTAGGTAAGTATTTCGGCTTGCAAATGGTGAGGACGTAGTAGAGATAAAATCTCCCCATATAATATAAATGCACAAGAAATCTGAATCAAAACCATTGAGTTTGCTACGTTTTGCGTTGTAGACGTTACGGCCAGGGTTTTAATATTTCAACAATAGAAATAGATATTTAATATGAAAATGTATCATTAATAAAAAGTACCCCTGCCACTCTACAGCGCAGCTCTCAAACAACTTCAGGTATTCCACGCCTTTTTGTTGACCTGTTGCTGGCGAAACCTGGGACCTGGGTATGTCCTTAAACTGCAACCAGACCCACCGGAGGACGGGCAGCAGCGTCCTTTTGGTTAACGGTGGTGAGCATTCTGCGATCCCCAAGCCGCCTGCCAAGCGTGGGGATTATGGCAACACCCCTCTATTGGGAGGCCTTCGTCCAGCAGTGGACGTCTTATGGCTGACGACGGAAGGTTTTTTCAGGTTTGCCCATTATTTAGTTCTTATTACGTCCACATAGCATAGCATTTCAAATTTAGAGGGGGAGGCGGAAAACGGAGCTTAGAAAGGAAATATACGAGCGGTTGTTTCTTCCGCGCGTGCCGCGTAAACATGTTTTCAACATTTTGGAAGCTCATAATGATCATCAAACCTCTCATTAAAAAACTTGCTAGGGAATTTGAATAAAATTTACGTCATAGGCTTTTCTTTTCAAATGCTAGTGAAAAGCTATTATACCAGCTGTTTCTTTTGCAGAACCGATAGTAGACGAACATGAGATATGAGGCTTCTTTAGTTGCTCCCGTGGTATGTAGGTATAAGAATTTACGTGCCGCTGCGGGGAGGAAGTGGTTCATTTCATTCCGCGTAGCGGGGCTATAGTAGTTTACTTTAGCCCCGCAGGCACGTAAACTTCTTTCCTAAAAGTTTTCATTGCTTTCTAGATTTTAGTAGTTTTGAATCTCTTTTGAAGAAATAGTACAGTAAAACAATAACAAAAAATTATTTAAACCTTACTTTCTTGCGGAGCTGGGTAAGCAGTGACCTAGATAGAAAACTTTCCTAAAACAAATAGCCAAAGAAAAACGCCGCTTTTTGTTCCAAACTCCGGTCGGTAGGTATTCATAACCCTCTTGAGTGCAATTTGTCCAGGGAACGTCGCCAAGTACCCTCCACGGCTGAACTAAACTGAACTTGTACTTTGTAACCGAATAAAACTGACTTTTTCTCGTTGCTTTTTTATCAAACTACCTTCTTAGTTGTCAAGGCGAGCCACGACCTGCTCGTTGTTTATATATGAAAATATTATGCGAAATTTAAGTTGGTAAGTTAATTAATTAAATAAAAATGTGTACTTATGTGGTTAGTTTGTCAAGCGAATAACATTGGAGATGCCAATGTCGATAACCTGTCTACATAATTTTCTGGAACTTTTGCGGGGACGGGCACCACACGGCATACAATTTCAAATACTTTCACACTATATAAGAAATTCCTGTTCGTATGAACGCTCACAAAAATTAACTTCACATCAGTGCCGTAAAGAAGCTGTTAAGTATGTGCTCCACTGCATATACTGCACCTACACATAATATCAGACGTGATGGTGGTCAAACGCAAGCCCATTAACCACCTCCAGATATACATAATTATGCTTGAAGGTTAATTAAATAAATAAAATAAATAAATAAATATTGGGGGGACATGTATTACACACAGCGCCATCTAGCCCCATACTAAGCAAAGCTTGTATTATGGAAACCAGATAGCTGATAGAATACTTATATACATTTTTTTTCGTAAATACATACTTATAATACATACTACACCCAGACACAGAACAAACATCGATGTACGTCACAAACATTTTTGTCCTGGGTGGGGATCGAACCCACGCCCTACGCCCTACAGCTCTGAAGGCAGGCATGCTACCAACTGAGCTATCAGGCTGTCTATAATTGAACATTAAATTTACTTAAGCAGAATATTGTTGCAAAGATAGGAAAGAAGAGTATATAAACATCTAATCACAAACAAAGGAAAATAACTTTCTTCCCTAACGTTTCGTTAACTGATATAACCAAACTAGAAAGTTACTTGAATAAAATGGAGACTGCAGCGGTTTATTAAATTATGATATTAGGCGACAAAAGCAGGTAAGTATAGGTGATTTCTAGACACACGTTTGGTACGTAGACTGTACCATCCTTCAATACTTTAGGCTAATCTATCTTTCCGATGGGGAATAAAGGTTCATGGGTGGCGACCACGGAACAGAAGGCGCAGCAGCGTAGGTGCACTAGTGGACCTAAGAAGTAGGGCTTTAACTTTTCTGTGAAGTGGACCGTCGACATTCTGAAAATTGCGACCAATCCGTGGATGCAAATGACAGGCTGTAGTCAATGAGATATTATAGAACATACTATCTCAATGGTTGTGTACAGTATGGCGGTCTAAAGGGGAGACCTTTGTTCAGCTGTGGACGTCTCCGCGCTGATGATGATGATAATGACACTATCAAATAAATTCAAATTGGAATCCTTTTAATTCGACTAATTTTTCAAGTCATATTTCGATGTTTTTATTGTATAAACGTCAATAAAAAAACAAACATCTATAATATTTACATATGTACAAAACTTAAAATAAATATTTAAACTATATACTAAAAACTACTTATTTACAATAAAATATATAAATAAAAATAAAAATAAAATTTAAAAACCTTAGTTCCTATAAAACAAAAACGCCGTATTATTATTATCATATTACATTTTAAATTCATTTTACAATTAAAACATATATAAATTACAATATTATGTCAAAACTATTATTATTATTATTATTTTCTTTTAAAAATTGAATTTCTAATTTAAAATTACTAATTCAGTACATGAATCATGTGACAATGGTTCATGTACTGACAGTCAAAACGATTTGAGAATGCTTTAGGATGCTGTTAGGGCTGGCCCGGACTCTGCGCACCAGGTACGTGCATCGCTTGCGCTTTCACTATCTATGACGATGGTGACGTGGCAATGAGCAGGCCACATGGCTCAAAGAACTGATCACCGATGGGGAAGAAAGGTTCTTGAGTGGCGCCGCGACCGGGAAGACTAGGTGGACCGACGACATTGTAAAAGTCGCGGGCAACCGGTGGATGCAAATGGCAGGTTGTCGTACAGTGTGGCGGTCTCAGGGGGAGACCTATGTTCAGCAGTGGACGTATCCGCGCTGATGATGATGATAATGACACTATCTATGACGACGGTGGCAACTGGCACAAACAATCAAAAACAAACAAGAATGGGGTATAAATGGAGAGAGATGAATACTCCAAGCAGTAATGTAATTATTAATGTTATTAATGTAATTATTTTGTTAGTCTGCTTAATTACACAATTTTATGTTTAACACCTTCTGTTTTTTAGGTTGACAACTTACACAATCTTACATTAAGAAATAGCCTACCACGCCACAAAGCCCACAATTTGTAATGTTCGATTCATATCAGAGCCAGCGTTCTGAACAAAAAGAGTCATTAATTTTGTTTCATTTCGAAACGGGCGACACGGAATGATGCAAGACTGATGATTCGGACAATAGTGTATTCGAATAATTTATTTGTAAAGAAACAAATTTAATTATTAACAACATAAAACTGTCTGGAATACATAAAACAAAAACTATTTAAAATTACTGACCTACAAACGAATATATATTTAAATTAAATCACTGTTTTAAACTATCACGGTTGTTTACTAAAGTTCTATTATTATTAACGGGATATTTACCGTGATTATATTACATGGTGCATGCAACTGCGCCGAAATATCGGGAGCTCATTTCACAACATAATCACGGTAAATATCCCGTTAATAATAATATTTAAATTATACTAATACACATATACAAATGAAAGTAAAGCAGAATATATTACTCGCAGTTTCAAATATTTAAAAAACCACTTGAAATGAAACTTATTTTAATTGATAAGTCGTTAGTTTTGTTTTAACGTATCACGGTTTTTCATTACAGTTCGGTAAATTTCTCGTAAATAATCATAGAATTTAATCGTTTATTTGTTTGCTTATTAATTTAAAAACACGGTCACCCATTACCAGATCACCTACAAACTTATAATTATTGAGATTCTTTAAAAGTAGACAGTCAACCCACCTTAAAATAGCATAACGATTCATTCGAATATTTTCAAAACTAAGTTGTTTTTCTCGTCTCTATAATTTTATTGTTTGTAACTGGCAATATGTTTTGTGATTAATTAATGTTTTATTCGTTTTATTCGTTGGTGCCATAATTTTAAGGTTTCTGTGGTTACGGTTATGTAACCCCATGGGCTATCGGATATGCGACAGATATAGCCCGCTGAATTAATTACGATGATAAACTAATACCACTGGTATTAGTTTTGTGGTATTGGAAGGGAATAGATCATAACTTCAGCTTGCTAATATACTGAGCTATGTCGCTATGTTTAGTTCTCTGGGAAAACTAAAATCACACCTAGATGAATTTGAATTTTGAACTAAAATAAACAAATATTGGTGGACACAGCGCCATCAAACCCCAAACTAAGCAAAGCTTATAGAATACTTATTGATAAATATACACCATTTTTGGTAAATACATACCTATTTATAATCACTGAGTTATACATACTACCAGCGACAATGATAAGATGAATGGACGGGAAATAAGCGCACGGATTTTGAAGACTGATTGTTGAGCGCCGGCTCTCCACTCGCTTCAGTCATACTCTGCCTATGCGACATGCAAGTCGTGTGATACGACAATACAAACTTCTAATATATGTACATGTGTTCTCTTTTTGTCATACAGTAATTAGATTCGCTATCTCTATTTTCCGGCAAATGTATTATGCATACTTTTAGCTAGGTATGCTTGATTGTGTTGTCTTGTTAATTTTGATCGATTTGCAAGCGCTGGGCCCGTCCATACCATTATCACCGTCGCTGCATACAACACCCAGACACAGAATAAACATCTATGTTAGTCACGTAAATGTTTGTCCTGGGCCTACAGCTCTCAAAGAAAACATAAGTACTAACAGCTATAGGTGGCTTTCAGCGATAGGTGGAGCGAATTCTTGAACGCAAGCTTTCGTCTCGTCATAACTCTACTGCTTGAGGGTTGAGTTCAACATATTGAAACATATTTCAAACTACAGGTCCCCCGCGACTACGACGGAAAATCGCCCCGCTTCCAAATACTTGTATCATCCATACCGATCGATTAATTACTAATTATTTTCCTCCCCATATTCATCACTTTAAATCATCCCGACCCCCCAAGTCCTCCCTTAAGTAAACCCTGTCCGACTTTTTTTGTTTTTAAAATGTACTATCAGTTTTTTTCATCTATAATTTCAAAAACAGAGAACTTTCCATACAACATTTGATCACCCATTTCACCCTCTTAAGTCATCTCTGTCAATAAATATTGAAAATGTCTTGTTTTATTTTGAATTCACTACCCAAATACCAATTTTCATCACTATAACTTCAAATAAGAACGTTCCATACAAAATTCCACCCCCATTTCACCCCCTTAAATCATCCCTGTCGAAAAATTTTAAAACAGCATTTTTTTAAATTAATTATCCGAATACAAATTTTCATGACTAAAAGTTCAAAAACAAAGTACTTGCATACAAAAGGTTTAGTTAATAGATTTGAGAAAGATCAATGTTAGGGTTGTAGCATAAACACCGGTGAACTATTAGGTACTAATCGGAACAGAGTGGTCAAAGCCATCGTCGAGCCTTAAGGATCAGCTTCGAACGACCAAAGCTCTAACACTGTCTACGGGGACACGCGGAAAGTACTAAGCCGAAAGGAGCTCAACGTTTTCATGGTTATAAAGAACTTCCTAGGGAACCAACCTTGAAGTCGTGAAAAAGATGCTGTCCAATAGAACAATGTAATTCCCTTAATGAACTGTATGGTACAACAGATTTTCCCTCGCGATTTCTGGGTTAGTCCCATTGTAAAAGTTGATCACAATGATGACATACAGCTCCTCCAGTTAGTACTCCAGTTTTGCGTAACCCTGTTTACGCCAATACTGTAGGCAAGCAACCCGTGGCCCGTGACCCTCCCTCCGATCCAAGGACAGTCAATACCATAACGTTTATTTAACGCAGGAACACATTAACATACGCTACACCTGTATCGAACACACACATACTATTAACAGTATGAGAGCTTCTTATTTGCCGGCTTGCCTGGGGCTAGCTGGGAGAGCTTTATCGCACGAGTTATCGATAGAAACTCATTAGAATGATTCAAAAACTGGCCTCTGGGCAGATATTATAATTTTGTTCAAATAGATGTTCTGTAATAGGTGCCATACAACACCCCTCTATTAAGGGGGAGGCCTTCGTTCAGCAGTGGACGTTTTATGGCTGACGACGAGGTGTTCTCAACATTCGACACATATTAGTGGCTGGGCACTATGCCTCTCCTAAGGGTAATAACATTATTATGGCAACCCGATCTTTGAGTTTTAGAACATGAGACTCGATGGAATAACAATTAAGTAGAATAGTTAACAAAAAGAAACAAAAACAATAGTTAGTGGGTTGAACTGAAACGAGTACCTTAAAATCTTAAAGCTGTAGGTAAGCTTAGCTATTGTACTTATAATAACTGTATTTATATACAAAAAAAATATTGGAGGTCATCTTACTTGTCTATGCCTCTTTATTTAGGCCTCTCGCACCTTGGATAGCGTCTTGCGTTCGCGTGCTATATCGATATTTTAATATTTATCGCGATTCTATGGATAGTGGCGCGGATAAAGCATGTGCCTAAGTGTATAGCTCGCGACTTAGTGCACTAAGTCGCGAGCTATAACAAAAATCATGTTATTCAAAATTCCGTTCAGCGGTGAAGCCAAAAAACAATCAATGTATGCGTGACCATTACGTACCTAATTATTATCTTTGACACGCACACAAGTGTTCGAAAATTGTGGCAAGTTAAGATTTTGAAGCAAATAGTAAAGAAAGTATTGTCATCGTAAGAAAAACAGCATTATTTTACCCTTGAACTATAAAGCGTTTTAATTTTACTTTTTCCTCAAAACATGTTTTCAAGAAAATTTCATAAGTACTGTTGTATGAATGTCCATACTGTAGTACTGATAACCTCGCTTCCTTCCGTAGTCGCGTAAACGCTCCCGGTACATTTGTCCTTTTACCTGCCAGGAAAATCAATACCGCCCATACAGGTTGGGAAAAATGTGTATACAGGGTGTCATATTCTTTTGAGCGAATCTGTTGTAACGGTACCTATCTAATATTCGGTGGGGTGGGCAGATTTGCGCCCAATTTTCAAGCCTGTTTTGTTATTTGCCGGGATTTTTATTGATCTAAGTTGTTTTAATAGGCTGGTCATTATAGTAATATTCTAGAAGATATGTGATAAGATGATATGATAAGATGTAATCATGACAAAGCTAAAAGCGGGAACATTTTAGAGCACTCGACACAGGCATCGATTCTGCTGATCGCATTAAAACCATTTGAATCAGACAACAGAGACGTCATTCAAAAAAATGACCTTGAGGTCATTTTTTTGCTTCAACGAGATGTTCTGGATGCAGTCTCCGCCTCTTGTTTTGTACACAGAGAATGAGAGAGAGAGAGAATAGAGCTTAATCCTAAACGTAGCTCCAAGTTCGTACCTCGGAGGAAGGATTTCCTGGTTCGTACGGATTCCAAAAAAAACAGTGTCAACACTTTCGTCGTTCATTATAGCTGTCAAACATAGTTTCGAAAATGCACCGATAGGTGGCGAAGGAAGCACAGGACGGGGGGTGACGAAATCTTGGATTTTTCATTACTCTATTGACATATCAAAAAATCAGAACTACCGGACCTTTTGTACGGTAAAACTCTCTATTTACTGTACTTACTATCTACGATGGACCTGGGTATGTCCTTAAACTGCAACCAGACCCACTGGAGGACGTGCGCAGCGTCATCTTGGTTAACGGTAGTGAGCATTCTGCGATCCAAGCCGACTGCCAAGCGTGGAGATTATGCCCTCTATCTCTATCCTCTCACCTCTCTCTTGGAAAGCTTTCATCCAGCAGTGGACGTCTTATAGCTGACGACGACTATATACTATGGAGCACGCTTTGAAACCAAATCACTCGCGACTTGAATACTTACAGTAGCCCTGTTGAATACTAAGACACATCTATACTATAGACTGCGCTATGGACACCTCTTTTGTCAAAATATGTTATAGTTTTGGAGATTAGGAAACGGAATTAAAAAATCGTAACCCTAATTTTTGCGTAGTCGGTTAATAAGACAAACTACGAACGAAACTCATCGTATGCTTTTCTAGATTCTAGCGCAGAGAGGCGTCCTTGGATCGAGCTCAAGGATTTTCCATACGCTATTATAATAGATACGTGTCTGCTTTCACAAGATCTTTGTCGTTTTGGAATATGATTCGCAATTTCCCTACCAGATAACATTAGGTACACAGAGTAGTATTTTGCAAAGAAAATATGAAAAACTACGAACTGCGCAAATGTATTAAAACATGTATTTAAGTAAATATAATATAGTGATAGATAGAATCTCTTTATTGTGCACAAAAGAATTAAAAACAACAAGAACCTCATGAACTAGTGCCACAAGTGGCGGCCTTATCGCTAACAGCGATCTCTTCCAGGCAACCATGGTATTTAAATAAATTGAAACTAAATACAGACGAACTTAATGAATAACACGCCACCATTTTTTACATTAACACAAAAAATCACAAGCTTTGGAAAACAATACATTGCAACGACATGATTTTTTCGCGTTCTTGCCAAAATCTTTTGCCATGGTGTTGCTATCTAAGCAAAAATGTATCCAATTTAGCTCAGCAGCGGCATCAACCAGTCAAAACCAGTCAATCAGTTTTCTTTGTCCAGGAAGCATAAAACCTCTGTCGCCTACCTTGGTTACAGACATTAGCGTCATTAATCATTAACTCATTATAGCAGTAAGTGAAGATTACGCCATTTTACTCACTCACGTTTAAGTCAACGCGTTCGATGATCAAAGCATGCAATGATGCGAACACCGAAGTTCGACGAAGGCAGAATCGATACAGACCAAGGTCTAAGAATTTTATCGATAGATAGAATAAAATGGAGAAACGTTGCTTGGATTAGAATATCATAAATTAGAAAGAGACCATCTTTTCCAACAAAGTGGCACTAACTTTTTTTTTTTTCTAGTTATTGGCATCGCATGTTGTGCATTCTGCCAGTGTCAAGTTTATGAATTTTCAGGTATCTTTTATTAAAATCAAGTCAAATATGTAATTAAATCACAGTCAGTCACACGAAACCAGTCATAGTCGAGTCCAAGTCATGCCCTTGTAAAGTTGTGGCGACTTTACTATGAGCTTCTACGGAGTTTTGAAAACAACACGAAAAGACATGTTTCACCACATTATATCACTTGCCCACACTCGTGCATGTAATTCAACACTCAATGAATAAAACACCACCATTAATTCGCGAAAAAACACAAAATTAAGAAAATAATAGAATGCAACGACTTTTCGACAACGAGTTTTCCGTGTTCCCGCCAAAACTCTCGGCACTTACTTTATTCTTTTTTAATCCCAAAGGAGGAATTGATTTATTCCATTTTCGAAATTTCAAAGTTCTAATCATTTTCTTTCATTTTATCATCAGTTTAAATTAAAATCAAGAAAATATACCACTGAATAGATAAACTATTGTGTGTGAAAATCGTGTGATAAAACTGATCAATTTTGTCATTTATAAGCCAGAGTTTATTAAGAAAAATAAATAAATATGTCATTCTTTTAAACAGTTGTTTATTTTCTCGCATGTACTTGGACTATCTGCGGTAGATATCTGCATATTTGACGAAATGCGTGTTTTTTATTTTTTTAATACAATCAAGTGACGAGACGAACAAGACGTTCACCTGGTGGTAAGCGTTACGCCTGCCACTAACAGTATAGCAGTGCTAGAATTGTGAACATGCGAACACAATCCTGCGCCGAACTGAACTGTACTTGTCACCCTGAGATATTAGATGTTAAATGTCTTCATACCCAGTAATTTTTCTAGTAACATTGCCCTTCAAACTGGAACACAGTAATGCTTGCACACTACTGCTTGGCGATTGAATAACTGGCAAAGGTGTAGTACTTCCCCAGGCGGACTCTGCAGTAGAGTCCTACTACTACATGCTGACCAACTGCGAGTTGGACGAAATGCGTATTGGACCAAGTGCTACTAGGTCGTATATCTGATTAAAGATTCTGACTTAGAACATTTTGGCTTAGTTGGTATCAGTAAATATGATAATTTGTTTAGCTGGGAATTTGGGAACTGGGCCACATGCGCGTGGGAAATGTCCTCAGCCCTTCAATTTATTTTGCTTTCTTTAATCTTTAAAACTAAAACTAAAAAGACACGTGTCGCATTGAAACCTTCCTTCTTTTTGAAGTTGGTTTGTAGATTTCTAGTATTTTTCCGCTTAAATAACTGTGTCTTTGCAGATATACGGGGTGTTAGTTTGAACACCGTTATCCTTCTAGGATATCATTGTACTCATCATTATGAACAACTTTTACTACGGGGCCAACCCTGAAATCACGAAAAAAAACATCTGTTCCATACAAAAAGGTTCATCGATCTTGGACAAAATGTAATAGAACAGCAGATATTTTTTTCGCGATTTCTTGGTTGGCCCCATAGTAAAAGTTGTTCATAATGATGAGTACAATGAAATCCTAGAAGGATAACGGTGTTCAAACTAACAGAGCGAATAATTGAACTGCCGCCCACACCGCCTCACTGTGGGAAAGCCCCATACAAACCCGTCTCAAAATCGTTTCACGCGAAAGTCATAGTTATGGGATAAAATGAATATATTAATATAGTCTTATAAATAAGCTTTCTTTTCGCTATTTTATTTTATTTTAATTGTTAAAACTAATGTATATAAATAGGCATCAAACTTCACTCATGTTCAGTAACGTAATTTTGACGCTATACGTTACTACAATTCAACGCCACATTAGTTTTTTCGCAACTCGCAACTCGTTTTTTTTTAATATAAGTATACGAGTATTATAACATTTTTGGAATGCTTATAATCTTTTCATATTCATTCAATTAATATTATATATATTGATTTAATAAAATAAATTAAACAATATAGTTTAACATGGTATGTTTTTAGGCTATTTTTTTTTTTACTAGAGTAACCGTTACCGCTGCTTGCCGCTGTCGAGATATTTATTGTATTATGATCTTTATACATTAGTTAAAATTGCGCCTTTTTGTGCCTTTTTTGACACGGTACCAAAATATATCGTGAGATAATAACGATATATTTCAACTTCTTTATATTTTTCATAAAATTATTTGTTGGTCAAATTAATAAATAAATAAAAACTTAAAAAGTTGATAAAATGACGGATGCTCGGAGATTTTTTCAGAATTACTCTTGCTAGGCAGACATTATAGGTAGAGGTACATAATGTGGTCGATTCTGGCGGTTTTAGTTGACAGTTCTAAACTATCACTGTCCTTAGCTAACATGCCTAGTAAAAAAGTGACAGCAATACTTTAGTTAGTTTAGAACTGTCAACTAAAACCTACAGAATCGACCACAATATTACACACTATGTCATGTGGAATGGCTATTGATTTATAATAGTTCTGTGAATATATATACATTATAATATAACATAGCCCAACAACCAATTTGATTATTCTGTTTTTTTTTATTTTAAATCTCGTATTTTTATGCGGAAACTCGTCGGTATGGGTGTATATTCACGTGAGAACAGCTCAACGGATTTGGATGAAACTCGGAACGGAGATAGCTTATTTCCCGGCATAGCATGTAAGCTACTTTTTATCATCATCATCGTCACCGATTTTCATCATCACGCAGGTAAAACCGCGGGGCTCAGCTAGTTAAGTAGTAAATTGAATTTTCAAAATTAAAATAATTTCAATTAAGCTTTATATATCCATGGACATGTGTGCAAAATTACAGCTCATTGAGTTTTGAACCAACTGAGATACGGAATTTTGAGACGAAACATACGCGATTTTCCCATAGTGCGCCAGGCCAAGAGAAAGAGAGAAACACATTTCCCTTTCTTTTTCTCATTGTTCTGGTGTTATTGTTTCCACACGGAGATTCAGTTTTGAGAGAAACTTATATATTCTTCCCTAGGATCAGAGTTCTTTGTGTGCAGGTGAAATTGGCGCAGTCGTTTCTTACTCACATCTAAATCAGATTACGGATTGACCGACATTCTAGCTGCAATTCAATTCCGTTCCGGGCGCCAGCTAGCCGGGTAAAGTGCAATGCAAACCGGAAGCGATGCCGGCCGGAAATTGGCCCCGGGCGAGTGGCCGATGCCTGAAGACACTGTTTGTACACTACGTAGACTTTATGTTAGTATACATGTGTAAAATTAGAAGACTAGAGATCGAAATTTGAATAATAACGAGTACAAATTACTGCAGCTCGTCATCTAGAGAAAGGTGGCTGGGAAAGAACGTAGGTGCCGGTAGAAGGCGGTATTCCAATAGAAGGAGGTATAAAGCTGCTACTTAGAACTTGCTGGAGACCACTCCCGAAAGCGAGATAGTTTTCTGTTAATATCAACAAGTTGAAAAGTCGTTACAGTTTTCAATTTTGACTCGAGTATCGTCGCTTTGGTGGTGAAGAGAGTCAACCCACACATTACAAGTTTCGAGATATAGAGCTATTAAGTAGAGAGGATATACGAAAAAAAATTGTCAATAACTTCCAAACCGTACATTACGTTTTAATAAGATTGGTGTTGCATTAGATAAATATGAGTTTTATTTATTAGGTAAAATAAACAAGGAGGTAATTTAACTGGTATTAGTGTTAATCATTGTTTTGCACTTAGCTCTCTTCACCGCCAAAGCGACGGTATGTTATGTTTATGGCAGAATTACAATCGAATCGACCGAACAATGGGCAGGCCACATCGCTCGAAGAACTGATAACTGGGAAGAAAGGTTCTCGAGTGGCGACCGCGAACCGGAAGGTGCAGCGTAGGTAGGCCTTCCACCAGGTGCACCGACCGACCGAAAGTCGCAGGCAAACGGTGGAAGCAAACGGCAGGTTGTCGTACGGTGTAGTGGTCTAATGGGGAGGCCTTCGTTCAGCAGTAGACGTCTCCGGGCTGATGATCATGATGATGAACAAAACGTTTCCGTGTACTTACGCCTACATAAAATAAATAGTTACTGGCGACTTGTGAAAGATTCCAATTTCTTATTGTTTTTGCCATCTATCCAAATTTAAACAAAGATCTGACCGGTTCGTCCCAAATAACAGTAACACGATTTGCCCGGGTTCTGTAGACAAGCCGAGTGCAACATAATACCGGAACACGGTAGCCCACAGGAAATTGCCGCTGAGTAGCTCTCCTTTGAACTTGCGGTTGTAGGAACAAGCTTTGTAGTTACACTTAACTCGCTTAGTTAATCACTTCCTGCAGATCCGACGATCACGATGATGTAAGGTATATAATTAACTAGAAACTGTCAAAGACGAGTTACCTATAATAAACAATCATAAAAAGATGATAAAAAGGTTATATTTATTCTAAGTTTATTCAAAAACTCAAAATAAATCAGATTAGACAGATTTTAGATGTGTTAGACCTTATTTCGTAGTCTACAAATTCTATAACAAATCGAGAAAAATAATATTTTAAAACATGTGGGTTCATAAACCACCGATTCAAATAAAAATAATCAAGTAGATAAGTAATAGGTAAATCTATTACAGTCCTCTAAAAGCAGCACTGCGGGCGTATACTAATAAATCCATGTGGGTTATTTATGACAAATTCGTACACTGCAAAAGTTCCGCGGTTCTAAATGAAAAAAAATGCATTGCTCTGAAGGAGAAAATTTTATGCATAAAATAGCTCGTGCCCATTCGTCGACCTCCTTGTAGAGAATATCATTAGGGCATCGTAACATTTGCAACCGCATTTATACGGGACTACCTCAGGCTGGGGGTGGACCGTGGACATTAGGCCGTACTCTAGTTCCCCGCTTGTGATAAAATGTTAAAAAATTTTCGCTTGACATAAAATAATTTAAGACTACACGTAACTGGCTAATAAGAAAAAAAATAAACACAAACATTTTCTATGCGGCCTCTTCATATGCAATTTATTATACTACGATACAAAAAAAAGGTAAACAAAAAAAAATCTTCTTTGTTTATTAATTTAGAAAGTTTTTTTTTTAATAACTACAAAGAAAAAAGTTTATTGTTTTACAACACGATTACTCTGCTCGTTTTATGTAATTTTATATTAAGTTCACATAATAAAGGTCATGTTTAACTCTTAGTATTAAAGTCAAAATAGGACAGCTTCTCCAAATTTTCTTCATCTTCGAGGCGATAAAACTGATCAACTATTGTCGATTACCGTTCTCTACCCCAGTAACCAGTTTGACCCGCCATCCACTCAACTCCGTCGGAGGTTAATTTCCGGACGAATAAAAATCTTTGCCTCAGCTAATGAAAGAGAAATTAAAAAGTTACGCTGCGCGGGAAACGAAAAAGCTTTTTTTTTCTTCTTTATTGGCATCGCACTTCGTGCATTCTGCCAGTGTCAAGTATAGAAAAATGTATATTTCAAGTATTTTAAAGTATCAAGTACAGTACTAATAAGTCAACAAAATATATACAGTCAGTAAGTCACAAAATCATAGTGAGTCATACAAAATTAGTCACAGTCAAGTCCAAGTGATGCCCTAGTAAAGTTGTGGCGACTTAACTATAAGCTTTCACAGAGTTTTAAACACAACATGGAAAGACATGTTTCACCACAGTTATATCAATTGACCGCACTTGTGCATGTAATTCGACGCTGAATGAATAAAACACCACCAGTTTGAATCATCAATTCGCGAAAAAACACTAGTTTAAGAAAATAATACAAAGCAGCGACGTCATTTTTCCGGGTTCCCGCTAAAACTCACGGAAAAACTTGAGGCATTCGGCTGTGATTCGGATTGAGGCATTTTTTTTTTTCATAGAAACATTTTAACGCTTTTGTCTTTTCAACAGAAGCAGAGCTAATGTGAACCAAGAGAAAATGTATTGTGATGGATTTTAGGTGCGATATGAGTATATTTTGGAATAGTGATGAAGAACTCCGAATAAATCGTACTTATTTTTTTTTTATTCCTTTAAGTATAGTACTCGTAGAGGTGGATTTTTGTAGTGATGGGGCTCTATTGAAGAGTCCATCTGGGGAAATGCTACACTTTTTTTAGTTTGTTAAGCGCCAAGCAGCAGTGTGCAAGCATTATTTATTATTTATTTATTTATTTCGGTTTGAAGGAAACTAGAGCAATACTGGCCATAAAGAGATTTCACATTTAATATTTCAGGGTGACGAGCGCAGTGGAGTGTGGCGCAGGGTTTTTGTTCGCAAGTTCACAAATCTGGCACTGCTACTGGGCAGGCGTGACGCTTACCACCGCAACGTCTAGATCGTCTTGTCATTCAATACCATACAAAAAACCTGCTAACATAATTATTATAAGCAAAGTGATCGTTTTAAATGTTTTTATTTATCTTTTATTATAGTCAGTTATCACGCTAGAAGACAATGAACAAGAAAAAGTGTCAGGCCACAATATTACACAGGATGTCTTTACACTTATTGTTTTTTTTATACAATCAAGTGACGAGACGAGCAAGACGTTCGCCTGGTGGTAAGCGTCACGCCAGCCACTAACAGTAGCAGTGCCAGAATTGTGAACTACCGAACACAATCCTGCGCCGCACTGCACTGCGCTCATCATCCTGAGATACTATATGTCAAATCTCTTCATACCCAGTAATTTCTCTCTTAGTATGTAATGAAAAGCCAAAATGCTTAAAAAAAAAGTAATATGAACTTACCAATTTAATATTAAACCATAGATCTAATGTAAAATGTGTTGTTAATTCGTGCCGTAAGCCGTAACGTTGGTAGCGAGAGTCGACAACCTCGCCTCCCGGCTTTGCTCACTCACATTGCTCAACTTAATCAAAGTTGACTACATTGCAACATGTTTTGATTGTTAGGTGATTTTTACAAATTTTTATGTATATATCTATTCATTTATGTAATAATAAATATTGAAACAAGTATCACCGACAAAATTATATACTACTCACATTACTAGTATATTCAATCAATTTTGCCAATTTGATACACTATTAAGTTTAGATAGATACACCAAAAAGCAAGTACGTACTTAGTTAAGACTTATTACTGGAGTAGCAAGTTCCAACGTGGAACATATAGGTAGTCGAGTTCCACTATTATGCCGGGAGAGTTGAGAATTAAGTCCCGAATCAATACAGTTTTATGTAATTCGGTGAGTTCGGATGAAGTTGAGTACCTAACTATAGGAGTTTATTTACATTAGAGCAGGGTTACAGAGCGGCTAAGACGGTATGGTGAAAAGATCGGGTTCTCTAGATTAGGTGCCGCTAGTTAGAGGCGTCGAATGATATTAGCTCGGAAATTAACAAGTGAATCGGTCTCTTTTAGGCAAGCCGCAAGCGTGCTCCATCGTAAACCGCAGGCGTTAGAGGTCAAATGCAAGCCCAAAAAATCACATGTTTTTTCGTAGGATATAATTTAACCATTACAAGTAATTACACTACTTTCACTATTCTTTGACGAAAGTCGCGTACGGTACTCATTATACAAAGTTCAATGAGGGCTACCGTTTTTATGCTCACTAGTTGGAGCCACTGGCGAGTAAGGTCCTAAAGTATAGCTGATTATAGCTGTTAATGACGTTTTAAAATACTTTTTTAAATAGTAACACAAGCACCTGCAGGGACATTATAACAACATGATCTCTGAATTAGCTGTTCTTTCAGCACGATTAATTTTGCACCTCTTTCCTTAGCTCCGTTTTCAAATCACTGATATTTCACTGACCGAGCCTCGAGTATTGCAAAATATTCACAATTAAGCCCGTGATAAAGACTCGTTGCAAAATATTTCTATTAAATGTGCATAAATGCCGGCAAATAAACAGTGACCGTATGAGATTTCGGATATCGGACACCTCACTCTACACTAGCGCCTCTATAGCGGCGATTTTAAATGCGATAGTCACATTGTATTTGATAGATGAGATGATGATGAGACTTTTACGTGCCTGCTGGATTAAAGAGGCTACTTTAGCTGCGCTACGTGGAGCGAAAGGAACCACTTCTTCTCCACAGCGACACGTAAAATCATATATAGGTACACCACGGAAGCAAGTAAAGAAGCCTCAGATTTCATGACATTATACATGAGATCTGAGACATTCTTTACTATTGCTCCCTAGGTGAGTAATCTACTATAATTTCGACTATTCTTCATTCACGTAAACTATAGAAATTACAACAATTACGTTCGAACAGTCATCATTTTGAACCTAAAACTAGGCATTATTGAAAAGCGCCTAGCAAAGGTCGAACGCAATTTGTATCGGCCCATTAATTGTCATGTAATTTGTAGCAATAAAAATCGTAAATAACACAAATTAACGTAAAAATGACCATTTATAAATCACACCTAGAACTTCGCGTGAACCTTCATTAGTCTCTAACTACCAATTTTGTTACTACCACATAACAATACCGCCGAAAAAAGCTACTCTATACGTTATTACGATTGGAATAATGTTGTAAGTTCTTTTCACGATCGCTCTAGCTAAACAAGTCGTATGTTCGACCACTATTTTCCAACAAAAATAGACAGAAAAGCCATAAAAAACTTTACGTTTTCAATTATAAAGTTCAGAATTTATTGTGAAATTGTAATTTTGGCGTACGATAAACCAGTTTTTCCTAAAAGAATGTTTATTTAGTTGTTTGTCGTGACCGGTCGCCGTAACTCGTTCATATTACAGTTTTCGTACGTACGTAAACATGTTTGACCAATATACGGTTTTGTAATTTTCACTTTGGTTTATTTGACGTGAATATAGAGTTAGTACCACTGAAGAGAAAGGTAAAAAATAGGGCTTTCGCTTTTCTGTGGTTAATACAGTCAGGCAAGACTTAAAAACCTTATTTCGAAGACTGTCAAATACCAATCTTGGACTTATGTCAGAGAAGTAAAATATAGGGCTTTCGCTTTTCTGTGGTTAGTACAGTCAGGCAAGACTTAGAAACCTTATTTCGAAGACTGTCAATTACCAATCTTGGACTTATGTCAGAGAATTAAAAAATAGGGCTTTCGTTTTTCTGTGGTTAGTACAGTCAGGCAAGACTTAGAAACCTTATTTCGAAGACTGTCAAATACCAATCTCGGACTTATGTCAGAGAATTAAAAAATAGGGCTTTCGCTTTTCTGTGGTTAGTACAGTCAGGCAAGACTTAGAAACCATATTTCGAAGACTGTCAAATACCAATCTTGGACTTATGTCAGAGAATAAAAAAATAGGGCTTTCGCTTTTCTGTGGTTAGTACAGTCAGGCAAGACTTAGAAACCTTATTTCGAAGACTGTCAAATACCAATCTTGGACTTATGTCAGTGAATTAAAAAATAGGGCTTTCGCTTTTCTGTGGTTAGTACAGTCAGGCAAGACTTAGAAACCTTATTTCGAAGACTGTCAAATACCGATCTTGGACTTATGTCAGAGAATTAAAAAATAGGGCTTTCGCTTTTCTGTGGTTAGTACAGTCAGGCAAGACTTAGAAACCATATTTCGAAGACTGTCAAATACCAATCTTGGACTTATGTCAGAGAATAAAAAAATAGGGCTTTCGCTTTTCTGTGGTTAGTACAGTCAGGCAAGACTTAGAAACCTTATTTCGAAGACTGTCAAATACCAATCTTGGACTTATATCAGTGAATAAAAAAATAGGGCTTTCGCTTTTCTGTGGTTAGTACAGTCAGGCAAGACTTAGAAACCTTATTTCGAAGACTGTCAAATACCGATCTTGGACTTATGTCAGAGAATTAAAAAATAGGGCTTTCGCTTTTCTGTGGTTAGTACAGTCAGGCAAGACTTAGAAACCTTATTTCGAAGACTGTCAAATACCAATCTTGGACTTATGTCAGAGAATTAAAAAATAGGGCTTTCGCTTTTCTGTGGTTAGTACAGTCAGGCAAGACTTAGAAACCTTATTTCGAAGACTGTCAAATACCAATCTTGGACTTATGTCAGAGAATAAAAAAATAGGGCTTTCGCTTTTCTGTGGTTAGTACAGTCAGGCAAGACTTAGAAACCTTATTTCGAAGACTGTCAAATACCAATTTTGGACTTATGTACTATTATTAACTAAAAATGTATATCAACGAAGATTGTCTTCAATTACTGCCCGAGTTGGTGTTCCCGATAGATGCTAAGTATACCTATAGGTCTTAGAGAGTCGAAGAAATCGGTTACTTGCAGGAAGGCGTGCTTTATCGTAGACCGCATTCATTTTTGTTTTGGACAGGTATTTGGCATTTTTGTTATTCTCAAGAAAACTATTAACATGAGTTGTAGTCAAAACCAATGCTTGACACATGTATCATATTATAACGATAAATATCGCATAATAAATAATTATAAAACTGCAATGCATTTTGTTCAAGGTCCATGAACTTTTTGTATGGAACAGCAGATTTTATTTTCGTGATTTCATGGTTGGCCCCATAGTAAAAGTTGTTCATAATGTTGAGAACATACGAGTACATACCCTTTAATATTGTAACCTTTCTGTTATAGATTGTGTATTTAGCATATCCAAACACGAACCAGGGGGTCTAGACAAGAACCACTTTCTGTTAGCGTTAACGCCTGCGGCAAGGTAAAATTGTATGAAAATGACATTAGCAGTCACGTGACATTTCTCAAGCTAATGTCATTTTCATACGATTTTATCTTTCCGCAGGCGTTAACGCTAACAGAAAGTGGTTCTTGTCTAGACCCTCAGCAGCGCGAGTACCGTTCAATGTCGCTAAATTTGACGTGATGGTATAGCAGATTCACTAGACGAATTTGAGAATATACCGAATTTTATCGAATTATACCGATTTACCGAAGAACTGACAACCGATAGGGAAGAAAGGTTCTTGAGTGGCGACCGCGAACCGGAAGACGCAGCGTAGGAAGGCCTCCCACTAGGTGGACCGACGACATTGTAAAAGTGGCGGGCAACCGGTGGATGCAAATGGCAGGTTGTCGTACAGTGTGGCGGTCTAAGGGGGAGGCCTTCGTTCAGCAGTGGACGTCTCCGGGCTGATGATGATGATGATACCGATTTAAATGTCAAATATACGTTTTAAATGTCAAATATAACGATCGTCAATAGCGGTACTCGCGCTGCAGTATTACAAACAATGATATATTGCAAACTGAAGTGGTTTTGACACATTTTTGTTTTATATATACGAGAATACTCACGTTTAATTATATCGGATACTCCGACTATAGTTTCGATCACATCCGGTGACGTTTTTCAAAGAGTGAAAACAGAGTCCGACGCGCGTGCAGCTGCGTCCTGCTTAGCACTGAAACTATAGTCGGAGTATCCGATTTAATTAAACGTGAGTATTCCCGTATATATAAAACAAAAATGCCATATTGCCTTGGACGATCTAGCTCTCTCTCTCCATATTGCTTAGAAAACTTGCAACAGTAAGAAAAACAAAGGAAATTGTTTTGGCATAAGAACTCACCAATTCCTCAGCATGCATTTACCGCAGTACCAGAACACCTGGCTCTCATGGCACGACGCCAAACATGATTCACTGACCCGCTTCGATATTCATCACTATCGAGGGCTGCCAGCTCTCAGAGTTGCCAGGTTTCTCGTATGAAATGTAAATATTGTATGTATGCGAACGATGTATTGAAAAAATTGTGTGCGGTGGTTAAAGAGTAAAGGGTTTAAGTTTAATCAAGCAGTATTATTTTGATCAAGAAGTAACTTCTTGAAAACTTTAACCACCAAACTCTGATAACTCTTTTTAAAAATGATAATGATGATTGCTATTTTCATATAGACCATAGAACAGTTTAACCTAATAGTAGGTATAAGTAGGTATGTGATGCACCAGGGTGGATGGGTCCCAATCTGAAAGTTTCAACGATAGGCCATAACCGTGAAAATATAATATCCTAAACTTTTAGACCTTACTCAATATTCCTTAATTAATTAACCAACGATACAGAATAATGCAAAACTAAAGCGTCCTTTAACTTTAAGCGACGTTTCTTAAGTTCTCAAAATATTGCTGAGGCTTTTAATTCGTGAACAGTTTATAACTATTATATTGTGTGATGATCATGTTCAAAATGTAATATGGTTTTTTTATTAACTTATCTATGGCAGGTAATTAAATGGTCAATATTAAATATTCGGTGAGTTAAAAAGTTATTTTGATAGGATAATATGTTTTGTCGGCCATAAAAACCAACAGCAATACCTGGACCTATGGCTGGACTGGCTATTGCTGATATAGATGCTGACCAGGGGCCGTACCGTAAACCGCTTATTGCGGGACCGAATAGACTCAGCTACCGACGCTGCGCGACCGCAAACCGTATTGCGGGGCGGTAAAATGCACAGTCGCGCAGCGGTTCAACTCGAGGATTATCAGAAAATAGGTAGATATATATTGGGCCTGGGTATGCCCTAAAACTGCATCCAGAACCACCGGAGGACGGGCAGCAGCGTCTTCTTGGTTAACGGTGGTGAACATTCTGCGATTCCCAAGCCGCCTGCCAAGCGTGGGGATTATGGCAACTCCACCCTTTTAAGGGGGAGGCCTACGTCCAGCAGTGAACGCCTTCTGGCTGATGTGTGTGTATGAGGTAGATATACTGGTCAACTTTGTGGCACTAATCAGGAAATGCGAAAACAAAATACGAGTCCAGCGAGCAAAGTGTGGGTGCTGGTTCAGGGGCTGGCGAAGCGCTAAAAGTATGTAACTAGGTTAGGTTATTATCATTTTCATCACACTTGCTCGTAAAGTGGATCTTATAACATCGGTTTTAGGCTCACAATCCAAGCTATTACGCATGCGTGCTTTTTACTTTACATTACGGCACTAGTGCTATAATAGGTATAACCCGGTAAAGTCAAGTTTGTACGTGACTGCAATTAGACGTATGTATACGAAGCACTCTTAATATAGCCGGGTAATACTTACAGTTTTTTTGTAATACCAACAAAGAGTTCTTATGCCGCTGAAGTAAATGTCAACCTGCGCGCGTATTGCTGGTTTGGGCGCCATTTTCCGCAAATGTTTGTTGACGTTTTCGCTGTGTGGTTGATTATTATCAAAAAAAGTTTGTTTTTTCCTCGCAAGTGTGATGAAAACAGTCGTATGAAACTCTTGTGTTATGTTAGTCATTACACTCTCGGCTTCCTTATCGTCCATCCCTTATATCCTTATCAGAAAATACCGCCTCTAGTGTAATGAGCAACATAGCACACTTGTATCATAATGTACTATTAAACGGTCATCATACATAATATAATTTTTCATCACACTTGCTCGTAAAGTAGATCTTATTACATCGCTTTTAGGCTCATAATCCAAGCTATTACACACGCGTGCTTTTTACTTTACATTACGGCACTTGTACTATAATAGGTATAACCCGGTAAAGTCAAGTTTGTACGTGACTACAATTAGACGTACGTATACGTAGCACTCTTAATATAGCCGGGTAATACTTACAGTTTTTTTGTAATACCAACAAAGAGTTCTTATGCCGCTGAAGTACATGTCAACCTGCGCGCGCATTACTGATTTCGGCGCTATTTTCCGCAAATGTTTGTTGACGTTTTCGCTGTGTGGTTGATTATTATCACAAAAAAAATGTTTTTTCCTCGCAAGTGTGACGAAAACAGTCGTATGGAACTCTTGTGCTATTAGTCATTACGCTCTCGTCTTCCTTATCGCGCTCGCCTGCGGTTCGCGCGCATAATACCGCCTCGAGTGTAATGACCAACATAGCACACTCGTATCATAATGTACTATTATTGTATCTTATGAATATTTTAAAACTGTTTTGAAATCGCACCGATAAACCATATCATAAGATTAAAGATTTAGTCGATTTCAGAATAGCAGCAGCTAAACAAGTACCCGATAACTTTTTGAATTGGCATCGTGCCATCTTTAACCAGAAAATATTACTGCATTTTCAACTAAGCCTACTGGTAACCCTGAATTAGACAGTATAAGTGGAAAAATAGACAACCTTGCTAATGCACCATTCTTGCGGAAAACACCACTTTGTGCCTGCCATTTGCCATGCTTTTGTGTGATTCCACTGCTATGCATTAAATTATGTAAAAATAGGGTAAGTAAACATTTCGAGGAACGCGTAATTAAGTAGTTATTTTAGTTATCAAGAACATGATAAAAAATTGTCTTGAACGAAAGGAAATGATAGAGGATTGTAAACAAATTTCGTTAATATAGTGGCAAGCGTCATTATTAAATACAACTAAATACATAGACTTAAAGCCCACTTGTAGTAGGTAACTAAGTCAAAAAACAATCCACAATCACTACACTCAACAACAATACACAAATCAATTGTTTCTAGAGTTGATACCAGTCAGCACTGTACCTGGTGGCAATTCTCCGTGGCATTGCCACGTGGCTTTATTTTGTTAATAATCGTTAGTAATACTTGTGTCATTCGATTCAACCCAGCGACAATAGTAAAATGAATGGACGGGAAATAAGCGCACGGATTTTGAAGACTAAAATGTTGAGCACCAGCTTTCCACTCGTGTCAGTCATACTCTGTCTTTGCGACATGCGAGCCGTACGATACGATAATACAAACTAATAATTTTAACTAATAATTAATACATGTGTTCTCTTTTTGTCATGCAGTAATTAGATTCGCTATCTCTATTTTCTGGCAAATGTAATATGCATACTTTTAGCTAGGTATGCTTGATTGTGTAAACTTGTTAATTTTGAACGATTTGTGCAAGCGCTAAACCCGTTCATTCTATTATCACCGTCGCTGATTCAACCTTCAAATTTTACCTATACCTACCTACCTAAGTCCCAAATTAAACTATTTCAATTTTACACTCGATCTTATCCAATAGCTCATACTTTCTCTACTTAATATGACTTGGCGAGATCAATTTACTGTATGACACTTATAGATTGACCCCCTTGCTATTCAGTGCCAAGGTTAGAATCAAGAGGGGTAATTTATCTATTGACATGATTTGAATCACGCGACAGTATTCGGTCACTCGATGACAGATCTGCATCATCGCTATTTGATGGAGAGGGGTTTGCATCAATTGACCTAATTCGGTCACTCAGTAGCAGATTTGCATCACGGGTCGTTAGAACCAGAAGCGGCTGCAATGAGTCAGTAATATTCATAAAACAATTGGATATCACGCGACGAGCTGGTCGAATTGGAGCCGAGTCCCCTCGGGGCCGCATCCGATTGCAAGTGACAGCTTTATGACTGACAATACTACTGTGAACTGTGACTGAAATGAATAGGGACTTTAGGGCTGGGCTTCTTGATCACTGAGTAAATGAATGGCAAATAGGAGTGCTAAGGGACTTCAGCCGTTACGTGGTACATTCTGGTATACCACCATTGTATAGATAGAGATTCCAGTAGATTTCAATTCTGGTGTGATTGAAAATGGGTACAATACATATCCTAACAAAGACGTGAGAGGATTTTGGTACGGTTGATTTGAGATGATGAACCAAGAAGATAGACAAAAGACGTAATTAATGGCTAGAGGTAGCACTGCGGAGTTTGGACTAATTTAGTTAAACCATCAAAAATCAACCCCTCCGGTTGACTCCCTCGGTTCAATTTTTGATTATAAAAGTTTCAATTAACAATTTCTACAATGTGACAGTGAAAAACAATGAACAGTGAATTTTTACAATATCGTCGGAAGCACGGCAAATGTTGAACCATCACGTGTTGGCGGCTTAGGACCAAAAATTTCCATTTCTTGAAACCACTTCTTGAAATTCAGTCTATGACGCTATTGTTAGCGCAGGTACTGATACTTGTGTATAGGTGTTGCTTCTTCTGATATACGTAAGAATTCATTTGAATTTCATTCAAATCGAAATTACTTTTTGGAATGAGAAATATAAATTTTAGTGTATACAAATTGTTTGTGTCTATCCATTTTTCATTATTCAAAATTAAAAGTAAGTACATAAATTAAATATTATACTCACAATAAATAATTGCTAATGGGAAGTTTTCTGACAGCTGTCAAAACGCAGTTCTACAGCCAACGGATATGGATAGGCGTTGATGAGATATGATTCTCTTTTTCTCGCATTTGATTAATAAAAAAACAAAAACACTAAAATTACTAATCCGCACTTATTTATTTGTGTTATGGAAGAACAAAAGCATAGGAAATACCATTGGCAAGAACTTTGTTAGACACACAATAACTACAAAAAAAAATACCACAATAAAACAGGGGTATTCACAACTCAATCGGAAAGGTTTCCGTTCGGATCCACATTGTCCGTCCCAGTCCTCTACATTCCGGATGACAGAGTCATGATGTAAATTAAATAAGCTTTATTTATTTTTTGCCCTTTTCACCTTGTTCATTCAAAATTTTCAGAACCACAGACTAGGTAGTGATACTATTCAGAATCATGTCTTGTCAACGCCATCGAACGGATTTTTATGAACAATATTTTTTTATTGTCGGTGTGAAAACCGCTCATCACAAAACAAGATAGCAATTTGTATATGCTTGTATTGGGCAGTGAACTATAGATAATAGCAACTATGTAAGCTTATTCAAACTTTATTACGTCACCATGTAGTGTAGTATTGCATCGTGTTGTACTGTCACAGGTGGTCCTCGGTAGACTGAAACCATTTGTCACTAGGAAGTGATTAAAGCCAGACTCGTAGTAGACAGGTATAGTTACGACTACGTCTTGTAAGTTTGATGAAAGATGGAAGGTAAAACCAACGTGCTTGAGAGCACGTTTGTTTTATAAATTACAGGTCGATAAAGTAGAGATTTTAGGGGTTCCATACCCAAAGATATCACAATGGAACTCTACTGTATATTTTTAATCGTAATGGGTAGCCAGTGGAAGTTTCACGGAATATGTGTCAACATGGCGGATAATCTAGCCTAGGATCTCTTAGAGCAGGGGTCTTGAAACTTTTTAGTCTAAGGGCCAGACTGACTGGTCCACAAAGCACTAAGGGCCAAGATCAGAGGGCCAAGATGAGACTAGCTCATCAGATTAACATAACAAATCGTCACGTCTGTGTTTCCCGAAGAGGTGATGAACATAGATGAACAGAGATGTTTTAACATTTTTGCCATTTACCAGGCACATTTCCAGACTCAGAACTGCTACTGAGAATTTATTTTAGTCAGAAAACCCAAATAATTGTCCGACCTGAAGACCCAGGATTTCTGGATTACAAAATGACGCTTTCGCCACTCAACCAGTGACCATTCAGATGCCTTTGTTTAATTTTATTTCAGAAAATAAATAAAACAGTGGGCCGGATTGGTGGTGCTCATGGACCGGTCTTGCATGGCCCACGGGCCGTAGTTACGAGACCCCTGTCTTAAAGTAAAATGTGTACCACAGAACGATCTCCCGACTGCAATGACAATTTTATTTATCTGTTTAGTCAGCGAGTAGTGACCTCTCGTTTTCTCGTACAGGGGTATAGGTAACTTGCGCACAACCTCTTAAGGGCTAACTTTAGTACATCAAGACAAACTTTTGTTCTGTACGACTTTTGCCAAAACGTACTAGTTAGCGTACGTACTAGTATACTATAGTTAAAACAGGTAGACTACAGGCCACGACAGTTCTCTTGCTGCACTAACCATACATTATGATATGCAAATGTACAATGCGCGACGCCATAATAATTAATAAGAAAATATTATTTATAGTGGGTTTCAGCACTTGGATTGTCTCTAGACTTTCTTCAGTCTGGATACAATCCATTTGTTTTTTTTCTGTGTAGTACGCTAAGTAGTCTTTGTAGTTTGTTGTAGTTAATAAAGGCCAGTGCCTAAAAAAAATGTTAGAAATAAAGAAAAATACTTTCTAAGACTTTCTTCTTCTTTCAGAAGAAACATAAAAAAACAACTCCTGTATAGTGTAACCACCTCATAGTGCCAAATAAGCGACATAGATAGATACTCGTACTAGTATCGGTATGTACTAGGTATCAAAATCGGTATCCGTACGACTCGGAGTAAGACGTAAGACGAGTAAAGAGGTGCACATTTCTCACAAATTGGACAAACTTTTACTCGATGTCTCTACGAGAACACTTCGTGCCAAATAAGCGTTACGGTATTTTTCGAGGCGGTACACCAGAGCTGTCTACGGAAGAAATGAATAATAAAAAATCGATTAAAATTATATCGGAACTTTTTTTAATAGATTGTCTTCAAATCAGAAGGCGCTTGAACAAAATTATTCATAGGAACTGGCCAGAAAATTGTGAACCAAAATTCACGAAATTTTCGAAGGACTACCTCTACTTTAAGTGTCAGGAAACAGGAATAATCATATTAAAAGACCCCTGAACTCCTAATGATGAAATACCTTAAAAGATACCTTTTTATTAATTACTATTTTATCATCGTTATTAAGCCTTTCAAAGTCCACAGCTAGACATGGGAGAGGCCTCCATGACACGCTTTTCATTTTAATCCATCTTCCTTTTTTTGAATACCTTGTACCCAGTGAGCTAAATACTCCCTAAATACCTTCGAGGATAAGTAACTAGATACTACTAGGTTAAGTACTTAATCAAAGATTAACACAAACTTCTATAAGTTTTTGAATTGATACCTTTTCGTATCCAATGTCATTAGATTTTATCTCTGGAAATAAAAACGTTTTCTGTGTCACCAAAGGGAGAAGAAAATGTATATTGGATGGATTAGAGTGTATAAAAGATTCTGTTACAGCGTAGGTACATAACAAAGATGTTTTAACAGCTCTATGCTTATTTATGGGATATTTACCGTGACTATATTATGAAACGAGCTCCCGATATCTCAACGCAGTCACAAGCACCATGTTCATGAGCAGTCTAAAGAGTGCGAGTGGTTGTCAAAAAGAACAACCATGATAGTTTTGTAGTCGTAGGACTCTATTTCAGAGTCACACCTTTGCCAATCATTCAACTGTCAAGCAGTAGTATGCAAGCATTAGGTACTGTGTTTCAGTTTGAAGGGCAGTGTTACCAGATAAATTACTGTGCATGAAGAGATTTGACATCTACGATAATATCTCAGAGTGACGAGCGCAGTGCAGTGCGGCGCAGGATTTTTTCACAAGTTAACAATTATGGCGCTGCTACTGTTATGGTCAGGCGTGATGCTTACCACCAGGCGAACTTGCGGCTCGTTTCGCGCTTCCATTGCACATAAAAAGTTAAAAAAAAAAGTTACGTTATCCTTGCAACACGGCCTGCATAGTGTGCACCAGCCTTTACCAGCAAGCAGTGCTCGTTAGCAACGCAACATTTCGAGTAAGAACTTGAGAACACGTGCTAGCGGCAAATAGGGCTCATTTGTCATACCCCGTCGTCGACCCTCCCCTCCACCCACTCCCCCTCGGGCACCACATCCATCACAAGCGCTGTATACGGTTACACACAGAGGCTAAACTCTAGATTTCACTAAGTTTTCTTAAGGTCCTATAAGACGTACTTTTCACTAGCCCCTTATATGGCACGCTCTCAGAGTAGTTCATCCATCTTATGTCTTTGCTTTTGTTCCAAATTTGTTATAATCTGTAACAAATCCGTATCCGTGTCTGTATCCTGACAGCTATCAACGCACAGCCTAAACCGCTGGTCCTAAAGACATGAAATTTGAAGGGCGTGTTCTTTGTGAAATGTAGGTATCCACTAAGAAGGGATTTTTGGAAACTTGAAGAGGGTAAAATAGGGGATGAAAATTTATATGAAAGTCCATCAATATCGAAGTTAGGATTTTCAAATTTGTGACCGAAATCGTTCGTTTCGATTCGATCGTGCGTTTTTGAAAATTCCACCCCGAAGGGGTGAAAAAAGGGATGAATGTGTATGGAAAGTCCTTGATTTTCAAAGTAAAAATCACATATTTATTATTTAGGCTTAAGGTTGGAAACTAATGCAACGTTTATCTATGTTTTTTTAAATTTCAAGCCTTAACACTAGCGCTTGTAGTGGCACTTGTGGCACTAGCTCATAAGGTGTATCTTTCTCTATTGTATTTTTTTGGTGTGCACAATAAAGAGTTTCTATCTATCTATCTATCTTAAGATGGTGAAACGGGGAATGAAATTTTGAATTTAAGTTGTTCGTCCCTAAATTATGTATTCAAGTACTAATAATGAGCACGTGTATCGCACGTTATTACTAAGGATTTACTGCTACGATATATCACAAGAAACTATCTATAAATAAGTTTTATGTAACACAAAACTTTAAAAGAGTAGCAAGTCAACGATACTGCAACACACTACTGAAGCCAAAGATGTGAAATTTGGACAAGTTTCCTTTTGTAATGTAAGTTCGTACTTTGACATGTTCATATATTAAATGGTGATGTGATGATAGGTTATGGTTTGAAGACCAACATCCTACATGGTCTATCTTCTTATAAGGTCCTAAGAAATAAAAATATGATCAATCCACTAAAGCCCAAGCTCTTCACGAAGGTGCTAGAAGCTTCGTAAACACTCTTGATTGGGATCAAAGATGTATTTAATAATGACACACGCATAACACGTCTCCGTTTTGCATAATACCTGCTTAGCTAGGAACGTGGCTGACCTCTAGAGTATGCTCAAAGAACTCCATGAGTCATTCCTGAAAGTAGGTTTTACGATAAACAAGGGACGAACAAGACTAAGATCATAAATCACGACATCCGCGTTCGGAAGGGTCTTTTTTTGGAAAATTGGATGATGTCTTTGCTCAAGATCCCACATAGTCTGAAACCCAAGGTGTATAATTGATGAGTCTCCTATCATCACATACGGTGCTGATACGTGGTCACTAATGACCAGTTTAATATCCAAGTGGCTCAAAGTGCAATTGAATGGGCCATGTTAGCAATCACTCTCCTAGACCGTATGCCTAACGTGGAGATTCGACTGTCAACAAATGCCGAAGAGGTGGATAAATGAAGCGAGACTCAAGTGAAGATGAGCAGGACACTGGTCATAAGGCAAGACGGGCGGCAGGCCAAAGTAGTCAAGGGATGGTGGCCGCGGAACGGAAAGTGGCTACCATCTCGCTGTTCGGCCGACATTGTTAAGGCGGCAGGAAAGCAGTAGACTAGACTGGCACAGAACCGGAAGATATGACGTGAAAAAGATAATTATACTTAGCAGTGGGTTGAAAAATGATTGACGATGATGACGATGAAAATTTAAACAGCTTATATTATGTATTTTTCTCAAATTGTAATAACGATAATACATTGAAGCATCAAACTTGGTGTGGTTATAGCGTAGCATAAGCATAATCAGCCTTTCTATTCCACTGCTGACTTAGGCCTACCCTGGAAGGGCAATTGGGCCACGCTGGCTCAATTGCGGGTTGGTGCAATGGGTGTCTATAATGTACAACATAATATTTGCCGACACGATAATGTACGGCATAATAATGCACAGCATGATAATTGGTGTACATGTACATCGAATATCATGCTGTACAATCCATGTCTTACAATACTGGCCGTCCATTTTCGGCTTGTGTCTATAAAGTACGGCCCTATATTCTACAGCAAATAATCCGTGTACACATCCGTGGAACATTAATAACCGATTTAAATTATTTTTTCAATAAACATACTATATTTACTTAAATTCTTCATCAAAGCTATTGGTTTTAATGATTTAAACTGAGATATTATCATATTATTATTATATTATAGGGTGTCATATACCCTATTATGGACATCTTTGAATGTCACGGTGTCAAATAAATTTTAATCATTATTATACCTAACTATTAATATGATACAACATGAGATCGCCTGCAATGAAACACGCTCTCACACACATACTTATACTTACAAAACACTTTTGCATTTATAACATTAGTGTGTTTTCTGTGATTATTCGGTATTACTAATGTATTACTCTGTATTAATACTATTTATTGGTTTAACATCTATTATATCATCTATAGCTCACGTCGGTTATTTCAAGTAAGGTAGTTACAAGCTTTTGATAAATTATATCTAGATAAACTGATGGATCCTATACGCGTCGAAAAAAATAGCGGTGAACTGTTAGCCTCTTATGCACGCACACTATAACAACGAGAATGGCGCAACGCGAGTGTACGACATGGCTGTCACGCACACTAGTATAATAATGTTGGCCTGTCATTTTTCGTTCATAAACAGTACGAGACTCTAACTAGACATATTATTTATCAAAGGTACAAACATTGTTCTCTGTTTTACACAACACAAAACTTCAGCACTCAAAAAAATATTAACAGATACATGTCTGATTGGATTCTGTACATTTTTCCTGAAATAATGCTATTATTTCTGTTTTTATGTTTTGCTTCTGAAATATGAATTTCAGATTTGCAGCGGTTTCAGAGAGGTTCCAGCGCAGGAACGATGACCTTGAATGGTGCCGTGAATACAAAACAGCTGACTAATTGAGGAATGTTGAACTTTCGAAATAATCGGGCTTTTGAAAAGCCATGATTTCAAGCTTCATAATGACTGTTATGAAAAGTCAAGGTGAGCGGTTTGAATTTTAAAATCGAGATTTGTTTCCACGTAATACAAGACACGGACAAGTCGTGTTCTCGGTTCTCAGCTACCAACCGAGATTGACACTGTTTTAAAAGAACTTTACTACTTTTTGTAGTGGTAAGACTCTACCGCAGAGTCCGCCTGGGGAAGTAACACACCTTTGCCAGTTATTCAACCGCCTAGCAGTAGTGTGCAAGCATTACTGCCCCTGTATTAAGGATGACGATTACTGTGTTACGGTTTGAGGGGCAATGTTACCAGAGAAACTACTGGGCATGACATAAAGAAATTTGACATCTAATATCTCAGGGCGCAATGCAGAGAGATGCAGGATTTTGTTCGCAAGTTCACAATTATGGCACTGTTAGTGTTATGAGCAGGCCTGATGCTTACCACTAGGAGAAAGTCTCGCTCTTCTCGTGGCATTGCATTAAAAAAACTAGAGAACGAAAACATCTTGAGGAAACCTGCAAAATTATTTCCTATCCTTCTATAATATAAATATTTATTTTTCTAAGTATATGCATTTTCTTCATATCTCTAGAATATACGAGGATGTATACTACATAATGCCAAAGAAAAACCTTGAAAATATTAACGTTTTGACAGACATGGCAAACCCGGAACGTCTCACATCCCATGCCCGGGTATACCGCAGTGCGGCGGTCTGCGGCGGTAGGCCCGGATCAACTAGTGGGCCGGGTAATCGACTGTTTACCTCAAATTATGGGACAGCGGGACCCGCGACCAGCATGACCAATTTTTCCGGGGAGGCCTCAATTTCGGACCGAACCCGTTTTGTCAGTTTCGAAATTAGAAGCAGAATTTATTCATAAACCTATATATCCTCACCTTTTTTTTTTAATTTTTGTGCTTGATAACAGTTTGCGTTTTATACATCTCGCTTATGATGCGATTTATGGTGGACCACATCTGTCTAGAAGAAAACGATTAACTCGACACCCATATTTAATCTATGGTAATATGGTCTGTTTAAAAAATAAGTGTGTTACTGAATATTTAGCAAAATTTTTTTTTCTATGACATTTAATTACTATGACTATGGACATAAGTACATTTCGGAGAAATTATTTAAACAAATATTTAAAATATAATATTATAGTAATATCATTATTTAAATGTAGGCACAACTAGTTCTAGCAACGTTACTGATGTACTGCTAGTATAACTAAATCTCCTGTGAACTGTGAAATGGGACGATTTAGAAAAAATAAATAAAAGAAGTTGATTGCTACTCAGTTAAAATTCTTTGTTGCTACTGCAATCAACTTTTTTCTTGGTTTCTTTTACTCTGGTGCCGATTTAAATGACCTATCCAACGAAGCCGTTTTTTTCTTAGTTTTTGGTTTCCCACTTTGTGCATTCAGCCAGTGTCAAGTAAGCCGATTTTTTCTTATTAGCGTTTTTGACGTGTTAATACAGATTGTAGTTTTTTTATTATTTTAAGTCGAAAAAGTAAAGCCAAAAAAAAGCTAAAGAGTTAATCTAAAAATATAGGCTGTAAAAAAACTTGGTTAAAACTGTTAACAGGCATATTCGTATAGGCGGCAAATTATGCGCTTCGACAATTTTCGTGTTTTGATATAGAGAACGAGATATAATTACCGAGGCGTAGAAACCTTAATTGTAGTAATTACTAACTATAAGTAAGCTATAAGCTATATTCGTTCTTCCCGCCTGTACAACACATAAACAAGTTTAAATCATTTCAGCCACGTCACAGTTAAGATCAACGAACTCTGATCACGAAAACGTAAACCACTTTAGCAAAACAGAGTGTAAAATACGACACGTAAAGAATGGTTTATTGAATTTCACCTCGTAGGTAACTACTTACTTACATTACAATAACTTTAAGCGTACTATTCGTATTCCTTATACCTATGTACCTTACCTCAGCTTATGTTTACTGATTTGCAAGATTTTGTTGCCACAGTGTGTACATAAGCGGCGATTTCTAACCGACTTCGAGGCGGTTCTATGTTCGACGGTAAGTATGTTTAAAAAAATATTTATTTTCACCGATTTCTCCGTCAATTGTGGACCGATTTTGAATATTCTTCATTGTTTGGTAGGTGATACGTCAGAGGTGGTCCCATATTAATTTTATCGAAATCGGTTGAGTAGTATGGTTTTTAAAACAAAATTACTGAAATTATAACTGGCAAATCAGGTAGTGGAAATTTAAGTCGGTTGTTTTTTTTTAAAAAAGCTGATAATAAGTAAGAACGAAGAGGGTATATATTTATAACCGACATCAAAAAAGGAGAAGGTTCTATATTCGACGGTATGTATGTTTTTTTTTAAATGTATTTTCACCGATTTCTCCTTCAACCGATTTTGAAACTAATTTTTTTTATTTAAAGGTGATCCCATATACATTTTATCGAAATCGGTTCAGTAGATTGGTTTTTAAATAAAAATTACTAGAAAATATGAAAATGTCATCCAGGTATTCGAAGTTGAAGTCGGTTCTATTTTTTTTTTAAAGCGTAATATATTTTTAACTTGGATAGTTTAAAAAGAAATTAGGACATTTGACAGTGTCCTTGGGAGATTGTATCGGCGCTGGCACGATGACGAAATAACGCCTCGAGTTCCAACTATCTGCACCCTCCGATGATATATTGTCCTAGCTCACGAAAACTAAAGGTCAGACTCAGTGGGGCCGTTCTTAAACATTTCTAGCTCTATTGTAAGAAAGGAACGAAATGAACCGACGACGACAATGGAAGAAAATATCTAAAAAGCTGTGCTTCACGTTTTGCCCGGTATTCTAGGAACTTATACATTTTCGCACACTCAAAATTCATGCAACATTGAATAATAATAATAATTGTCAGGAGGTTCCTCACTCTGCAGCCCTAACCACCGGCAGCTTGAGCCCTGCCCTGTGTGAGTGTGTGTGTGCATCTGTGTGTGTGTAAATTTCTATAAACACTTTCATCCAAATCAAATCAGTCGCACAATTTGTTCAATTTTGAAGGCTTTAGTTGACAGTTCTAATCTTAAAATATTGCTGTCACTTTTTTACTAGGCATGTAAGTTAAAGACAGCAATACTTTAGTTCGTTCAGAACTGTCAACTAAAACCACCAGAATCGACCACATTGTGGTTGATTTTGAAGAGGAACATGCCTAGTAAAAAAGTGACAGCAATACTTTAGTTAGTTTAGAACTGTCAACTAAAACCGCCAGAATCGACCATATTATACTGGTAAAATAGTCTGTTATGTTATTATAATATAGTCAGTGTATAGCCATTGCCATTCAGCGTGGTAAAGCTGCCAGTAATTGTAGGCACCTTTACGCCAGAAACAGTGAGGGGCGGGTCATTTAGCAGGTGAAACCGCTGGCGCCGCTAGGATAGTATAAGCACTATAATTTTGTATCGCTTGCAACAACAACAATGTTAACGTGGTATTTCGACTGGACATTTGCATCGCACGTCCTCCCAAGCACCCTTGAACCGGCGACGGCACGGTCGGTGTCGCGTCGTTTCGCCCACGATTTCACCCCAAGATATTTCTGTGCCAACCCACGCATAGTAACTGTTCTTTAACCTGTGCCTTCTACCAGCTGATTACCTACACACTGTATTGCTATTTTAAAGCCGTAAAAGGGGTGTGTCTGTTTTGTACGTGTATAATCTACTTGGTTATTGCTTCGCAGACCGCTAAGCGGCGGGGATTAAGAAAGGTAGCTCGCAGACTGTGTAGATTGGTATCGGGCTGGTATGACTTAGGTACCAGACTGGTGTATCTGGCGGATGTAACAAACTTTTTATGAAGATTGTAGTCTCTCTTTATCACAAGTTGATCAATAATTGTTAAATTGTTCATTGTTGTTGTTTGTTGTGAAGAACATCATTTTAGGTATGTCATATAAATTTTTTACATAATTTTGCGGCCATCGCCACTAAATATTTTAGTCGGGCGAAGCGAAGGTCTTTTGGACGAATCGGCAAACAAATGTTAGTCTTTAATTTTTGTTTATCGGACGATAATTGGGGATCCATCGATCTTTATAAAATGATGTTGGCAAGTAAGCAGTTATCGGAAATACAATTTAAATTTAAGCTAGGTAAATCGGTAATGGGATTGTGAAGATAGGTCGCGAGGTCATAGTTCAGGACGAAATCTAGTGTAATAACGTTTTAATATAATAATTATGAATGTTTTTCTTTTGATTCATATCTTACACATAAAATAAGAATTAAAACAGTAAAAAGTATCTACTTTATTTTTGCATACTTACATGGCCAAAGCCGCCGACAGAAGCTAATGCATAATGTATTATGTAGGTGTTGCTAGATTTTATTACACTCTGTGACCTGCTTCTTTTTATTGCGCCCCCCTATTTTGCGATAACGATCTGAGATATCTTTTAGTGGCTTAGGGTTGTCGTGAGATTACAATGTTGTGGGCTTGTGTGAAGGAGACCAAGCTATTCAGTATTTTATATATTGTAAAGAATAGGTATCTGCAATGTTCCTTTGCGTCTTCCCATACGAGTTAGTGGTCAAATTGGGTGCAAAAATTAAGTTCATCATAATATATTCAATGACACGCAATATAACAGTTCCATAGACTGTTAAACATTACCTACGTCACTTCTGATGCCGATATTTTTTTACTGTACTAAAATTTACCATTTTAGAAATATTCCTGAAATTTTCTCTTATACGAATTTAAATACAATCGCTACATTCACTTTAAGCTTCTTTAGAAAATTCAGACTTAAGTCTGTAATAGACAGCTCGGTTGGTTCATCGATACACAACTCAGATATTCGTGATATTTACAGAGTTCACAATGAGAACAGCTCAAATACAAACACACCGATCGTAGTAGAAACAAGCTCAACACTATTGAAAAATGATTTACTCAAGTCCTGCAAAGCATTTAACATAAAACAAAGGAATAAGTCAACTGCAAAAAAACCTGGGATATCATACATCTGAGGATACACCTATATACGAGCAGCTTACTGCGCATGACCTTGTTAAATCGAAAGCGTACAAGTTTGCCTAGACTGCGTATGGGAAGGTGTATGTAAGAAAAAACACAAACACGCCAGTGATTGCAATAAAAAATGAATCCCAAATCCAGCGTCTACTAAATGAAAAATGAATATGTGTCATTATACTATGCGATGCTCTCTATTGTTATATATAGGTACATTGCATATTTTGTCTCTTTGCTATGTGATACTTATCAATTGTACCTGTTATTTATAAAATCTGTCACATACTACATCTGTACTATAATTATCAACTAAAAAAAACTCAAGCACACTATAACTCACAAATACAAATACGTTGCTCAGCATAAACAATAAAAGCGAACCCTCTCTCAATTATGAAAAGACTAATAATAATAGCGATATTACTTTTACGAAATATCTTAGACACGAACACCACAATACATAGTATTATGTTTCCTACTTATATTACAAGAAATATTGCGTTTTTACCTATCTACATATTATTAAAAACGTATAAAATCGAACCAAAAATACTGCAATTAAAAAATAATAAAACCGTACTATTATTGCAGAACACTTACAGATTAAATATAATCAGTAATAAGTATACTTTATCCAAACATAAACATAATTACGCAAATTATCAAACTAAAATATCTACCACAAGCTATCTGTTGTATTCGAAGTAATTACTCACAATCACCAGATACACTTAAGTTTAATACTTATACACACACAAACCATACCCGTAACACCCAACTAGTTAAAAAAAATTTATTTTCTGTCCAACTGTCTGTGATTCTGTTTTGTTTTTGCGTGTGTTATGTTTTTGTCACAAATAAAGTCTTTTCTATGTCTATTTCAACTCCTAAATGGATGATCAATTAAAAACTATAAATCAAATAGATAATCTGGTTATTGCAAGATCGATTGAGTGTGACTGTACTGAGCTAACTAGACACTATAATATACATAAAACAGACCTTACTATGATTTTACATAATATTAGGAGTATATACAAAAACTTTAACGACCTCATGATAAACCTATCATGCCTTACTTTCGAAGTCGACGTGATAATCCTAACCGAATGCAGACTACATCCTGATAAACCCATCCCAAAATTAAATAACTACTACTCAGTTTCACACCAACTTAACCAAAATGAGGTAGTAGTCTACATAAAAGAAAGTCTTAAATCAAAAGTGACTGGAATACAACTTTCTCACGCATCAGGCTTACAAATTGACGTACTCAATAATACCATACTTGGTATTTACCGCTCTCCGTCAAACCCTAATGCTTTATAAATTCACTATCTCGACATTTAGATTCCCTGAAATCTCGGAAAAATATTATAATCACAGGTGATATTAATAAAAACATATTACTATAGATAACGAGCAAACATATGACTCAAAAAACAGAATATAGTAAAATAATATAAAAAAAAAGAATATAAATGAATATAAGAAAAGAATATAAAAAAGAATATATAAAAGAATATAAAAAAAGAATATAAAAAAGAATAAAAAACAGAATAGCCTATCTTGATACGTTATCAGCTTACGGTATTCTTCCTGGACACACCATACCTACAAGGGTAAAAAAATGTCTTGACCATTTCATGATAAAAATAAATTATACAAAACATTATATTGGCTTTCATTGCAATTTTAAAGACTAACAGTAACTGACCATCTTACAACTTTCTATTCTATATCCAAATTGAAAAACCGTCCAGTTATGTCTAATATACAAAAAAAAAGATTTTAAAAAATCTTTAATATACCTCCAGAAGAGGAACCTGTCACGATTACTTTTATGCGATAGTCCTAAGTTTATAACTGATAGTCTAATTCAAGAGCTCACTACCTTGATATATGAAAATACCACTATATTAAATATACCAAAAAGTAAGCGAATAGTTAAACCTTGGATCACAAATGGAATACTGAAGTGTATTAAAAACCGTAACGAGCTCCAGAAAGAATGCCGTAATGACACTTATAATGAAATTAAAAAAATTACACATATGCGTTATAGAAATGATTGTAAAAACCTTATAAAAAAGCTAAAAAGAAGATATGAGAAAACCCTACTTGAAAATTCTATTAAAAATAATAAACTACTCTAGAGAAACATAAAAACATTAACATATACAGATAAATCAAAAAGCTCTAATACAGAATTACTATGTACCTTAAATAAAATCCCCTCGATTCTGCAAACCTGATTAATAACTATTTCGCAAATATATGCAACCAACTAGCTGATGAGATAAAATCTACCATAAACAAAGATGACTCAGATAAACATTTAAATTCCATACCTAGTCAACCCAAATCGTTTGTCCTACTAGATACAGATAATGAAGAAGTTAACCGTATAATTATGAATCTAAAATCAGATAGTGCTCCGGGAAATTATACCTACTGTCACACATCTGGTAAACCTATGTTTCAAGCTGGGTGTTTTCCCTACCTCATTAAAAAAAACTATAATAACCCCTATTTACAAGAGTGGAGACAAAGACAACGTAAATAATTATAGGCCCATTTTGGATTCGGTCATGTTCTGGCCAAAATTTTAGAAAAACTTTTAAATACTAGACTGCTAAATTATCTTGCCGAGTTCAACATATTGTCCCCGTATCAATTTGGGTTTAGGAGTGGAGTCTCAACGGAATATGCAGTAACCAATATAGCTACACTTGTTACAAAACTACTTACAAAGGTACTAAATGTATGGCGGTCTTCCTAGACCTAAAAAGGCCTTTGAAACCGTCTCTGTCCTCATTATTGTAAAAAAACTAGAAAAAGTCGGTATACGAAATGAACACTTGTCAATATTCAAAGATTACCTAACAAATAGAAAACAAACAGTTAAACTAAAACATATTATGAGTGACGATATTGATGTTACATATGGGGTTCCACGGGGAAGTGTTTTAAGCCGTACCCTATTTCTCATTTATATCAATGAAAACCATGCAAACATATTTTCCTATGCTGATGACACGGCAATCGTCTTCACTGGTTCTAATTGGGCTAATGCAAAGACCAATGCAGTACAAGGTATGGTTCTTGTCGCGTCATAGCTAAAAAGGCAATCTTCTTACTCTAAATACGACCAAAACAAATTATATTTGCTTTAGTATACTCGATAATTCTCTGCCTAGTGTAGATCTGAACCTAAAAATACATAAGTGTAGTAATTTGATTAGTCCCATTTGCAACTGTCCATCTATATGTAAAGTTCAAAAGGTAAAATATTTGGGTGTGATGTTGGATCAAATATAAAAAATAGCAGGTACCTAATCAATACTACTTCACTAACGAATTACTTAACACTATTATCTACACATACACAAAGATATCTAAATAGGAGATTTATTATGGCACATCCATCATAACATGGTCCAGCACATGGACTGAATGTTATGTAGGTCACTACAATAGTATAATTTATATGTATATTACATTACTACATATATACATTAGAATACATATATATTTAACAACATTACTCGTCTAAACAAAAATATAAGATATTTGTTCTATAGCTAGTATGTTAAAAATATAAGCTACATACTCTTATGATAATTGTAAAGTAGTAGTGTTATGACCTATAGTTGTAAAATATACATATATATATTCATACCTAGCCTAAAAATGTAAAACTTTGTTATATTAAATGGATATATGAAAGAGCGGAGTCTCCTGGCACAGGCATTTTTCCAACCACTAACTATAAGCAAAGATTGATAAAGCAAATAATTTTGTATTATTCACATAATGAATCTTTTTTTTTTTTCATTCATTTTATTATTATATTTTTTTTCCTTTTTCATTTTTTTTTTTTTTTTTTTTTTTTCGTTAGGTTGACATTATAGGTGGGTTTAGAACCAATTGGTGGTGGACTTACCTACTTTAATGATAGAACTGAGAGATGCCATTGGTTCGAATGATTGTTTTTTACGAGCTTGGTCACATAAAAAAAAACTATAGATTAATAAACACCTGAAGAATAATGTAAACGGTGACCTTTAGGTTAGTACAGTTTAAATAATAATTCCAGTACTTAAGTACATACAGATGACCTTTAACTCAAATTACTAGTAGTAAATTTCTGTTGTGGAATCAACAATAATAAACGTTGAATTGCAATGATCGATTAAAACCTGAACAAAGAAAACTTCAATAACAAAGGTTTCCTTTTATATTTCCAATAAAAAGTTTTCATATAAATCGTGCTTCTCTGTGAGAGGAAATTAATTTAGCTTTCAGAGTTTTGTTTTTCTTTGTAGTTGATAAAATCAATACATAATAAACTTACCTATGTACCTTCTTGTGTTTTTTATACCTACATAGTATTGCACTCACAACTATTAATAAAAAGAAGATAATTATCATACAAACAGTCTATCTTGGTTGTTTTTGTGTACCGTTACATCCTTTTGTAAACTTTTATACCTATATCTAATATCTAAAACGTCACGACATTTGAGATAAAAATTTGGAAAACACACCATAATCCCTAATCGTCGCGTGTGCAATATTTTGCAATAATACCGCGGTAGGAAGTTCGACGGGTCAGCTAGTTAGTTAGTAATTATATATACTATTATCTTGAAGCATTAAAATTGGGTACTTATGTTATGGACGTTAGTTAAAAACATTTCAAGCAAAGTGCACAAAAGAAAAACATACAAAAGTAACTATGACGCCCTAGCTCAAGAAAATATACTTTTCAAGGCATCGCAGCGTCTGAATAAAAAACATTTCACAAAATAAATAATATAAGAGCGCGAATTCCCCCAGACTCCTCCGGGCCCGTAACAATTCGCTTAACGAAGGCGGTAAAGGGGGCGACACACGACTCACTCAGTACGCGGTGCGTATTGAACGCGTATCACTAAATCTACTAAACCCAAATTGCGTATTGTTTTTTTTAGATGTATCAATTAGATTTAATAAAAATGTAGCTTGCAATACGATGACAACAAAACCTGTTGACTTACAGTCCCTACACCAACCTGACGCCAAACATACACTTGGAACAGCGCATGCTTGCGCAAGGACTGTTAGTTCGTCATTTGAATGAATTCCCGCTACCTTCCCGCTGATCACACACGCTGACTGTTAAAGTTACCGTTATTCTAGCAATGGTAAACAAAGTTCTTACGTTACTCTATTGTCCAAGGCGTTGAGATTGTTTGTGAATTTAGCTGGATGGCGTATCAAAGTTTAGGTATTTATCTGTTGCAAAATACAATCCTATAGGTAATTCAGTGTCAACATCTTAAGTTTCAATAAGCGTGGTCACAAGACACTGCCTTAAATTGCATCATTGATAGCGCTTATTCAATTTAAAGTATCAATCGTGATGTAACAATTGAGGTCATCTACTTTTATATGCAGACGTAAACATCATGGGCGACTTGTTTGGCCAAACTGAAAAATTTGAACATGCGCGGTACATATAGTAATAATAATAATATAATAATAATAATTTCTTGTAATAATGTGTCCTTTTTAATTTAATTTATTATTTGTATATAGGTAGGTCCAACTTCGACAAAGAGGTCGCACGAAGAATCCAACTCGGATGGGCAGCGTTCGGAAAATTGCGTAATATCTTCTCGTCCAAAATTCCTCAGTGTCTGAAGACAAGGGTCTACGACCAGTGTGTGTTGCCAGTGATGACATATGGAACTGAAACGTGGTCTTTAACTGCTGGCCTTTTGGAGAAACTCAGAGTCACGCAACGGGCAATGGAGAGAGCTATGCTCGGAGCTACCTTGCGCGATAGAATCCGGAACGAGGATATTCGCCAAAGAACCAAAGTTACCGACATAGCTCGCAAGGTTTGCAAGTTGAAGTGGCAATGGGCAGGCCACATCGCTCGAAGAACTGACAATCGATGGGGAAGAAAGGTTCTTGAGTGGCGACAGCGAACCGGAAGACGCAGCGTAGGAAGGCCTCCCACTAGGTGGACCGACGACATTGTAAAAGTCGCGGGCAACCGGTGGATGCAAATGGCAGGTTGTCGTACAGTGTGGCGGTCTAAGGGGGAGGCCTTCGTTCAGCAGTGGACGTCTCCGGGCTGATGATGATGATGATGATTAATTTACGCAGTGATGTAGTGAGTAAGAGTATGGTTTGTCGAGACTTAGATTCGAGTTTGATTTCCAGTGATTATCGTAATACCTATACATAAGTTTAAAACAAAAGCTCGTTATGAATGATTGATGTTTTCAAACATTTTAATAACCAGCTGCATGCTTTAGTGTGCCCTGTGAACATGGTGCATGCAACTGCGCCGAAATATCGGGAGCTAGTTTCACAATAAACAGGTACATTATCCTCTAAATAGTCATATTGCTGTAACGAACTACCTTTACAGTTTAAACTGTGTTTTAATCGATGAACAGCTTCCAAAGCTTCATAATTTTGAACAAACAAATAATTACATCGTTATTTAGGTAAGTATAGAATATTTTTACTCATGTGTGTCGCTACCTTAACCTCTAGCGTTTCACATACATATTGCATTTTGGTCACGTTTGTAGTAAGGAACTCAATGCTACCCTTACAACGGGATTCAGGGTATCTAACTATAAATCCAGTGAAAACTGTCTTAGTATTATTAATATTTGGAACTTTTGCTTTTTCGATCTTTCAAATAGTTCCTACAGCTTTAAATGCGAGCACCTTACAAGAATTACTTGTAGTAACAACCACAGACTATAATATACAGGTAATGTCTCCCATCTGTTGGTACAAGGTTATCTTCACTCATAACGTCACGTCAACGTCACCTGTATATTTCTTCATGAACACTCATAGCAACTAAATATGACAAACACCTTTCGCAGTCGGGAGGAATCCCGTTCTGTCTGAGCCGTTCTATATTTTTCTTTATCTCCTTTCAGTACAAAGCGGCAGAAATCAGAAACAATCATGATTTATATTTTGGCAATAAATATATGTAGAAAAAAAATCACAAACAAAATCATTGATTTACTTATTACAGTGTAAAGACATGGCAAACGGATCATACTTAATGGTAGCGACTCTGTGTTTAGCACAAAATAATATATTCCTCTCTAGTGTGAACTCAGTGGCTAGTCGACGTCACTGGAGCAAAACGTAGTTATTAGAAAACAATTCGAAGTAGTGTGGAATGTTTGATACAATCTTAACTCTACAGTAGAGTATTTTAGGACAAACTTCCCCACTGCCAAGCCTACGATGGCGCTAGTTTTTCAGGTAAACGTTTAGAGGGGCATAATCTAATAACATTATATCGATCTTTAAACAGAATACTATTTGTTCGAGAAAAGCGCAGATTAGCTGTATCGCGGGTTAATGCACATGCAAAGTTATAAACTAAATTCGCTAGATGGCTCTGTTGACAAATCAGGTTTGGCAGGTTGACAGAACTGTTTAGATGTTTGCTATCTAAATGCAAATTGAATGCAAATGTAGTTGTGTAGCTGAAACAGATTCTGTACACAAGTTTATTAGTTTAACTTGAGATTTGGTGAGCTTTGAACGTTAACTTTCTAGTCTACGTCAGTGGTTGTTAGTTAAATATTTGTATCTACCCCTAGCACAAAATAAACAGGATTACATTTTTATACATTCAATTGACGAGACGAGCAAGATGTTCACCTGATGGTAAGCGTCACGCCTGCCACTAACAGTAGCAGTGCTAGAACACAATACTTGCGAACACAATCCTGCGCTGCACTGCACTGCGCTCGTCGCCCTGAGATATTGGATGTTAAATCTCATCATACCCAGTAATTTTATATAGTTTTATATAATTACATGGAGCGGTAAAACTAAGCCAAAAAAAAAACAGCTCAATGAACTCTTTATTATGAACAACTTCTACCATGAGACTAACCTTGAATCTTGTTCGATCGAAAAATGGAGCTGGTGTGTGTTATGTACCTATGTATGTATGTTTGTTAACTCTTCCCGCTAAAACGGTTGAATGGATTGAGATGAGACTCTGAACGGAGATAGCATATATCCCGGAATAACAAATAGGCTACTTTTTATCATCATCATCATCATTACGCGGGCGCAGCTAATATGATAATAATATATTATCGATAGTCGTTGAGTTTTGTTAATGTCCACAAAAACACTACAACTAAGGTACAAGTCTTATGTCGTTAACCTAAAAAGGTAGGCAGTAAGTAGGTTGGAACATTGGGGCTATCTATGTTACGGCAAATAAGTGGTCTACATGTTATGTATTTAAGTAAACATTATAAAAGAGGAAGACATAAGACTGGCATAATACCAGAAAAGATGGCGTGCTGAAGAGATCTAATTACAGCAGTAGGCAGAAAAGAGTTATTGATGATCATGGCAGCTGTTTTTAGCTAGTTTTATCTGGTTTTTTTTAGTCGTTATTTTTAAGTTTATTTAGATATTTTAACTTTTTATTAAATTTACTTATCAAATCTTAAAAATCTATTAAAACAATATTTATACTTTTATATGATTCCTGTTTTAAGTGATATATGTCAAGACTGTACCTACCAAGACTTTGTAATATTACGACGCTGCACTATTACGTAATTTTAATAAGACAAAATTTTTTTCCTTCTTTTTCTTATTTATGAATATAAAAATTCAATCATTTTAGTATATTTTATGAATTAAAATAATAAGAATAGTGTACTACAGTAAGTACTGACCCAGAAGAACACGCGATAAAAGTGACTTCCCCTTAATAGAGACAATAAGAAACGTGGTATTAGACACATTCTTCGAAATACCTATTATATTAAATTACTTATTAGCGGAATTAAGCTAGATTGACATATAATTAAGGTAAGCATAGAAAATTTTTCCTTCCTAAAAAAAAAAGATTTCAACAAAATCGCTCAAGAATGATACCATACAAAGACTAACAAAACTAGCTAGCAGTCAATAAAAGATGACTAGAAAACATTAGTACAATAATTTACCTATATTGAGGTAACTAACGAGCCGTTAGGACTCACACAGATATATTATACATATATTAGGTAGGTATACGTATAATATTTCAGAAGAAATTCTCTAAAAGATAGTGAAAGCCGTACTAAACACATTGTGTAGTTTAGATGAACGAAGTTCACAAACAGACGCGTGAATTGAGACTTCATATTAAACTATTTCGTTAACAGAATAAATAAAAGTACTATTATTTATTCTGTGGTACTAATAAAGGCTTTTGCGCATTTTAATAAGGCACAAAACTACAGATAGAATAATACTCTACTAGTATACAACACATAGCAAGTGCTATATACGTATAATAAGATGTAAGTATGCTATGAGTGTATAGTAAGGCGGCAAAGAGTCTATTTTACTTTACAGGTGAATACGAAACAACGACACGGCAATCTTATGACCCCTCCCGACAAAATTCTACTTGTAATCTTCTCCATCCGCATCAAATAAACATTTGAGCGTCACTTCTAAACATTTCCTGCCCGGGGTATAGAGCGGAAAAAATAAACAGTCCATGGAAACAAAGAATTCATGGTCCGCGCACCAAGGTCGTCTGTTTTAGGACAAACATAGACTCTCTGCACCATTTCAACCAAAACCATTTATAGCAAAGCTCCATATCCTAATCAGTACCAAACAAACGGCAATCGCTTTCTGTGAACAAAACTTTTTGATCTAAATTCTACGAGACTCAGATACGTGTATGTACGAGTAGCTCACATCAATGCTTCACTTTCAGTCGGAGATGCAATTAGCTAACCTCTATGGCACAAAGACAACGGCCGTGGGATAACGCGCGTGTACCACCCTGGCAAGACCTTGTCTTGACCGTGAAAAAGTGCTTCCGCCAATACGGATTCTACGCAACATCGTAGCTACTGCTACGGAGCAACGAGACTAGCGTAGCATCATTTTCGTAGCACCATTAAAGCAGTGGTATTATGTAAGTAGATAAGGTATGAAGACTGAGATGATGATTTTGATGTAGAGTGTAGACTTACTGGTATATAGACGTCTCGTTCTGTCGGGTTGAAGGTCGGTGGTGTGGGGAGCACTAGCGCGGGCGTCTGCGACGGGCGGCGGCGGCGGACTGCTGGCCCGGCCCGAGCCCCGCCGCCCGCGCCCCGCCCCCACGGATAAACAACGTGCATTGTATCTGCGGGCCTACCGACCGTACTTCATAGCGTACACAGTAGCCGAGCTCTGCTGCTCTAACTCCTACCAGGCTCAGTGTCCCCAACGTTGACAATTTATCGCCATTTTAGGCTACTCCGGACGAGAAACGGCGACTAAAAAATCTGAAAGGCGTTCGCCGTTTAGGCTACTTTAGGCAGCGACAATGATAAAATGAATGGACGGGAAATAAGCGCACGGATTTTGAAGAATATATATTGAGCTCTCCACTCGCGTCAGTCATACTCTGTCTTTGCGACATGCGAGCCGTACGATACAACAATACAAATAAATACAAATTATGCCTTCGTGTGCATTCCCCAAGTATAAGAAAACTACCTACTAATATACGCATTAAAAATTTGGGGATCACATTCCATAGGTATACAATTCATCACTGTATTTTGTCACAACTGCAATTAATTTCTATAAATTATGTTAGGGTAATCGCCATTTTGAGGCGATCGTAATGTTACGAGACAATTAGATTCGCTATCTCTATTTTCCGGCAAATATAATATGCATACTTTTAGCTGGGCAAGTATGCCTGATTGTGGTGACTTATTTGTTTTGAACGATTTGCAAGCGCTGGGCCCGCCCATTCCATTATCACCGTCGCTGACTTTAGGGACAAACCATTTATTAGTTTTTTTATGTAAGGTTACAAATAAATAAGCTAAGCTAAATGTTGTTCATATCATAAGATATGAACAACATTTATTTTTATTTATAGCGATGTTTTTGCGTTTAGGCAGGCCGTTTGCGTTTACCAAAAGTAGCCTAAGGCAAGGCTACTTTTGGTAAATACTGAAAGTCGGCTACTTTAGGCTACTTGTGCTGTGGAAAATGGCGACTTCAGGCCATACGCCGCTGGCAACAAAATTCGTTTCTGAAAAAAAAAGGAAGTGACAGAGTGTGTCTCTGTCACAGCAGACCTAGACTTTATAAAAAATATATTCTAGAGGCATTATCCAGGAAGAAAATAGGGGAATACGTTTGTATAGAGAAGCGCTGACCGGATTCCCTCTTAAGAACGAGAGAAAAAATAGAGGGAGATGCGTTTTATTTCCAAGTACGAGTTGATCATTTGGAATCCAATCAAGAAGTGCATCTAAAGCTGGGATGAATATTATTATGGTAGCTCTATAATAAATAAATCATCGGTGCGCAGTTATCATGGCCAGCTTACAAGCTCGCCAAATTTTGTCGGTGTATTCCAAAAGCTACTCCATATCTTTCAAGCTTTTTCACTGTTCCTACAACGTGCTTACTCTAACCAACACACACTTACACATCTCTACCTTTTCCATTAGCACAACAACCATTGCTCCCTGAGCACTTGTCTTCAATCATACCGAATATACTTAGCCAGCAGTGTAAACTATATGAAAAGTCTGGCGATAATACACTTCGGAAGCAGGTTATCAAATAAATTTTCCGCCATAGTAGTTCTACTGTGGTAGTTGTAACGGTATAGATTTTGGATTTAGTCTCGTCGGAGTTTAAATCTAGTATAACTGAAATGACTAGTTTCCTTGTACTAAAATTACTGCATTTTCATTACATAAAAGCGGCCATTCTACACTATGTCTCTATAGCTTTGCTTTGATAACAATAATGGTATTATAATTATTTTTCTACGTGTTCCTTCTGTATTTAATCACGGCATAATTTTCATCAAGAAGCCTTTGTCTCAATTAAAGGTTCTACGCCGTAGCAGCGTAGCACCTAGTGATCTACGTGTGCTACGAATGCTACGACGCATACTTGCTCTGACTTTTTCCGTCAGTTCATGATTGCCTATCAGTTTTATTTGCATAATCAGGTGTTTTATTGTCCACTGCTGGACTTAGGCCTACCCTCGAAGGGCGATTGGACCATATCCACCCCACTGGCCCAGTTGCGGGTTGGTTGATACACCAACGCCATTAAATTTCTTTTTTGGACCTATGCAGGCTTCACAATATTTTCCTTCGCCGAATAGCCATTGTATCAAAGTCCGTACTTAAACTCCAGAAAGCTTATTGGTATGGGCCTGGGATTTCAACCCGTAATTTCACGATTTCACGTTTCAATCGGTTTCCCACGGCGGAAACTTAATAAGCCTAAAGCCACGGTGAGGTTGTAGACCAAATACTATAAATCGTACTTTTTTTAATTTTATTTATTTAAAGAATCTTAAAATCTATCAAACAATATTTTTTTCTATTGTCTAAAAACCTACTTCAGGTCTGTCTAGACAAAAAAATCTCGACAATCGTATAAAAGGCATTTAAACATGTAAACAACTTACGAAATAATAATAACATCATGATACCTTCCTACGAATGCGCGCGAACACACAAAACAGCTACAGTAGGCAGGGTACACTATACCACTTACCTCTAACTAGTCCAGATCAAGCGGGCAAAGCCACGGGTAACAGCTAGTAGATCGATAACTCTTGTTAGGATAAAAGTGAATTAAATCAATGAGAAACATATCATAATTCATGCCGATGCATTCAAAAGCTCATAAATGCATCAAGATCAAGATCAAGATTAAATAGAGAGCCGTAAACAATACACAGAGATCGCCATTGCCACATATTAAAATGCGCATAATAATAAAAATTGAATCAGAACTGCGCTCGCGGACACAAAGAGATGAATACAAGAGGGAATTCAATCTGGTTTATGTGGAGCTGCTAGGGAAGAGAATATAACTATTCACTGCAAAACTTGCAACGTATCGATGAAAAATCGCGGGTCAAACCTGCATGAGATTGGAATGGGACCAGTATGGTACTAAGACGAATGACGAAGAGGGATGGTACTAAGAGAGACAAACTTATGCTCAGCAGTGAGGATTACAGTCAAATGATGATGATATCTATGGATGCCAGGGTTTCATTTTGTACTATAATTTTGTTACCAATGAGCTTTTGGAGTTTATTTACGGGTTTTTTATTACGTCCAGAGAAGAAATGGCGTATTTGAATCTACCAAACCTGAAACTGACCTGGGTATATCCTAAAACTGCATCCAGAACCGCCGGAGGACGAGCAACAGCGTCCTCTTAGTTAACCGTGGTGAGCATTCTGTGATCCCCGAGCCGCCTGTAAAAGGAGAGGCCTTTGTCCAGCAGTGGACGTCTTCTGGCTGGCGATGTGATGTGAAACCCGGAACTGAGCCAGCGTGTTGGAAATGGCCCAATCTCCCTTCGAGGGCAGGTCCAGCAGAGGACTTACAAAAAGGCTGATTCTACTATAATTACAGTAAATACTTCGTACTAGCTAAGATAATACTACTATACCAGGTCATCATTATCATCAGCCCGGAGACGTCCACTGCTGAACGAAGGCCTCCTCCTTAGACCGCCACACTGTACGACAACCTGCCATTTGCATCCACCGGTTGCCCGCGACTTTTACAATGTCGTCGGTCCACCTAGTGGGAGGCCTTCCTATGCTGCGTCTTCCGGTTCGCGGTCGCCACTCAAGGACCTTTCTTCCCCATCGGTTGTCAGTTCTTCGAGCGATGTGGCCTGCCCATATATGTGGTATGTGGCTGCTATACCAGGTACTAGCCATTTATTTACACAAAGTCAGAAGTCAAAAGACAATAGAAAAATTAAATCATCTGCGAATTTTTGTGTAAAGTACTATATTTTTTTACTAAGCGTAAGTACTATAACTTTCTTAGTAATAATGTTATTATCCTTTTCATTTTTAAAACACGAATTAATTAGTTTAACTTGCAACTAATAAACTATAGTAAAGGCATAGGGCCTTGGACAATGCAAAATGGTAGATTTAGGATGGTAGTTTTTTTAGATGTTATTCATATCAGAAGACCCGTCTCCATCTCCCGTCTATATTCATGTGTATATTCTTCCTTACGGTTGTCTGGATGAGATCGCGATTTAGCGATAAGGCCGCCAATTGTGGCACTAGCTCATAAGATTCTTGTTTCTTTTTCTATTGTTGTTTTGGTGTGCACAATTAGGAATACGTATAAGTAAATATACATGTATTACAAATTCGCTTTCGTCCTTTCTTGCAGAATTTCATCACATCTCTTTCACACTCGCAGACCAGTATGGTTAACGTAGGCGATTTATCGCCATTTAGGCTACTTCGGACGACTAACGGCGATGAAAAAATCTGAAAGGCGACTGGTCCATTTTAGGCTACTTGAGGGACAAGCCATTTATTGGTATTTCTATGTAAGATTACAAATAAATAAGCTGATATAAACAATTTTATTTTTATTTTTAGTGATGTTTTGGCGTTTAGGCAGGCTGCTTTAGGCTACTTTTGGAAAATTCAGAAAGTCGGCTACTTTATTAGGCCACTTCCGCTGTGAAGAATGGCTACATCAGGCTCTACGCTGTTGGCAACACTGCTCGCAGAAGTAACAGTCTGCCGTCTATGGTAGCCTTTAACCTACACACTCTTAATATCGTGGCAATGCGTTGCCTTGCCTTTATCGATAAGTCGATGAAGTCCCACCCCTACGAACTTTAATTAAAAAACACACAATGAAGTTGCAGCGCTGTGAGTGAAAATATTAAATCTTTGTATTATTCCGAGCACATTCTCAGTGGCGCCACTGTGCTAAATTTACTATGAACTGTGACATCAACTAGACTATATAGTTTTCCATTATCGCTATTCTCAATCACGTTCTTACAAAATTGTTCTTGTTTTATTTTACTAAAATAATACCAATATGATGCAGTTCTCATAATAAGTGATTTTTGTTTATTGATTTCTTTGTCCTTTTTCCGAACACCAACAGAGCAATGAATACAGTCCAAGAGCCAGAGCGAGAGCAAGACTTTCACCTGGTTGTAAGCGTCACGCCTTCCACTAACAGTAGCAGTGCCAGAATTGTCATCTTGCGAACACAAACCTGCGCCGCACTGTACTGCGCTCGTCACCCTGAGATATTAGATGTTAAATCTCTTCAAGCCAGAACACAGTAATGCTTGCATACTACTGCTTGGCGGTTGAATAACTGGCAAAGGCGTGGTACTTCCCCAGGCGAACTCTGCAGTAAAGTCCTACCACTACAGAATACTTATAGGTAGATGCCCTTTGTCTTCACAAAGATAACTGAGCTTGTCCATAACCATCCATGATCCATGATGATTATCCATGATCCATGATGATTATCCATGATCCATGATGATTATCCATGACGATTGTCCATTATCCATAATGATATCCGTGATAAGCAATATCTGCGGGGCGCAATTACTTTCCTTAAAATACTGGTACTTTAACTGCGACCCAAAATGTAAGAACGTAAAATTATGATTACTGCCGAAGTGACGCAAATAACAGTCAGTTAACGGTAACTGCCAAAGAGCAATAACGAATCAAATCCAAATTCTATTTTAAGCATTCTAGAATAACTTTTCTAAATCGACCTACAGTTAAAAATATCCAATGGTGCCTAAAATACCGACTGCCGGAACCATTCTACTAGAGATGGGGCTTTTCAGACTATGCTCATCTAAATTGCTTCATAGGTTGTTTTGTTACCACTCTGTAACAACAAAATGACAACTTACCTACACTCTACATTTCAATAGGCCCTGCGATAAAGGTTCCTCATAGTGCAGGGTACACTTGAAAAGTAAACTTTAAAAGTAAATCTTTTAAGTTTTTGACTGGTGCTGGACATATATAGACTGGTTGTAAGTATTTATTATTTATTTTAATTTTGTCCTATGTAATGAATTATAATCGATGTGATGTAGGAATGTAAATTTAACATTAAAGAAATAAATAGATATGCAGGTGAAGTAAAGCTAAGTAATGTGTTTATGACAAATAAATTATTTGTATTTGTTTGTTATGTTCCAGAAATGCCATCGTGTTGTCCCTTAGTTACAACTGACAGTACACACCTGTATTCAGGGGCATAAATGTTCCGAGGTCAAGATGTCAATGGGTAAGTCTTAGTGTCAAAATGTACAAAAGTCGTAATGTATTGAACGAGCAGGTGTTAATAAGTACAAGAGACAGAACAACATTGTGTGATAATGTACAAATGACGAAAATATCATTGTGCCAAAATGCAAAGTAATCCAACTATCACAGTACCATTTAGAAATTTCGGTAATGAACCGGGCCACGGGGTGAAAACCACCCGAAAATATTTCGAGGTCTCTTAAGACCACCCTTTTGGACTTATTGATTAGATTTTACACCACATGCCTGTTGTATTGAAGTTCAACATAGTCAACCTACCTTGCGTAGCAGACGCGGATCCAGCTCTCAAAAAAGGTTGTGGTCATGGTCATACGCGCTTATAGGAGGGGTGGGGTGGGGTTAGTTGGCTAGGGTTGCCAACATTTATTTAGCGAAAAATAGTATTTTTCAAAATAAGCTATAACAATATATAGTACACTCCATAAAAATATAGTACCTACTTATTTTAAAGAAAGAGCAAAAAAATACTTAGTATTAATCTTAATATTTGTTACTCATTTATTTTTACTAGAATTATATTTTAGTAATACGCCTTTTCCCACTCCTGCTTATATTTTTGTAGTCTTTTCTGGATTTTTCTTGTTTTTGTGTCACACTTGAATTCAAATTCAAATTCAATTTTTTTTATTTTACTAAAGATGGGGTGTAACAATTTAATAAGATTGTTACAGTATGAAGAATAATAATATTTAGATCGCCATGTTTTAACCGGAAAGGTATGCAAAATTAAACTTAGTAAAATACTCTACACAAAACTTAATTAAAATTCAAATTAGCATTAAATAACAGTATTCTTAATAATAAATAAAATCCATTAAGAACATAATTGAATTATATATAGGTGCATGTCATTCAAGTTACAATTTCAAATTATTGAGATAAATATGCTCATCATTCAGAAACTCATCGATCGAATAATATGCCTTTTAAATTAGAAAGTTCTTAAGTTTAAATTTAAATATATCAGTATTTTGAATGAACTTGAACTTGACCTTGACGCACTGGATCCATTTAATAGAAATACAGTATTTTTGCGTACAATATATTTTTCCAACAGTATATAGTTTATATTAGCTACTATTACTATATATTAGCTAGGCTAGCTCTCAAGAAAATCACGACAGAGGAGCTCGCTCATTCACTAAATGTTTGTGTACGTCCCAAATTTCGGACGACTTATTATTTATTAATTTTATTTTATTAAGGTTTTGGATGTAACAAACAATTAGCTTATCTATAGCAAGCAGAGAAACCTTCTTGGCCAGGTATTAAAATTGGAGGGGGCGTAGCAAGCACACCCCGTTTGCTTTTAGGGGGGGGGGGGGGATTTGACCCCCTCTGCCCCCCACTTCCATGGCCGCTGCCAATAGCCTAGTAAAGTCCCAGGTTCTCTAGGACAACTTGATGCGACTAATTAGAGGCATATTTTATGACAGAAGACCATCGAACACATTTTGTGTGGTCATTTTTAGACTCAAAGGTCTATAGTGTGCCCTGGGTATCATCAATCAATGCGATGCAATATGATTCGACTAGAGGTCGCCCCGCGTCTCCGTCCACGTACCTACGAAATAAATTCACCCTGCTTCCAAATATCTTCCATACTGCTGGCTGGGTTATTAATATTTTTTTACTCCCTATATTCACCCTTTTAGATCATCCCTGGCAAAAAACATAATTTATTTTGTTTGTAATAACTCTATACAAATATTATTTTCCATAGAGTAATAAAAATTGGTATTTGGACTTCAAAAACAAAGAACTTTCCTTACAAATTTTCATGCGCTTTTTCACCCCTTAAGTCATCCCTGGCAAAAAATATTGGAATCAACATTATTTTATTTTAAATGAACTATCCAAAAACTATTATTTACAACAAAAAGTTCAAACTCAAAGGACTTTCATACTAATCGTTTTCACCCATTTTTACCCTCTTAGGAGTTGATTTTCAAAAAATAATATCTTAGTACCACACAACATTATTTTATTTTAAATGAACTATTCAAAAACTATTTTTTACAAAGAAAAGCTCAAATACAAAGGACTTTCATACTAATAGTTTTCACCCATTTTTACCCTCTTAGGGGTTGATTTTCAAAAACACATTTCTTAGTATCACACCTATCTACGCATCAAGACAAATACACCCTCCAAATTTCAAGTCTCTACGGCCAGCGGTATAGGATGTGCGTTGTCTGTCAGTCAGTCAGTAATTCAGGACATTGATTCTTATAGTTAGAATAGAAGATGAACTATCCAAATACTAATTTTTACAAGTAAAAGTTCAAAAACAAAGGTCTTTCATACTTTATTATGAAAACTGACGTGGATTTGACACATTTTGACAACGGTTTAGGCGTTGTCTGTCTATGCGAGTAAGCGAGTGAGTGAGTCAGGACTTTGATTCCTAAAGTATTTGTACTAAATACTTATTCATAATTATTTTAGCGCAGTCTGAAAACCCCCTTTAACATACCTTGCAAACTAAATTGAATCGCTACCCGAGCTTTTCCACGTGAACGCACCGACCACTCCACCCAGACCCGAGGTATTTCATTAAATCCTACTTCCCCCTTTCAAACCTCGTTCTGTAGAACGCTGAAAGAGACCAGGCTACGCTGGTATAGAACGGACACCCATGAGCCCCCAGCCACAGAATATGAAACAGTTACTGCGTCGAAGATATCGAAGCTTCCCTAATTTTAGATTTTATGGTTTGGTTATTTTAACAGCCGCAGTTATTGTCAATGTCTTGCGGACGGCCGCGGGTAGTACGTTTCGCGGGTGAGGTAATGGCGGTTATTTAATGATGGAATTGCCATGTGCGTATTAGACAGGATGTGGAAGTAAGACGATGGTGACATTAGCCTGGAGATAAAACAAGATTATAAGAAAATCTGAAATCAGACCACCCACAAGCCCAAGGTCTTTTTTAAGCGGTTCTATGATTGGCTAGAGATACGAAGCCGTATTCTAAGACCCTGTCCCCAAGTCAAAAGGCAATGACGTCCAATATCTTCGCCGTCGCCTCTGAGCAGAAACAGCCGGCCTATGCTGCAAGCTAAATTTGATCACGTGTATATCGATGATAGAGCCTTTGTTGCTATTGGTTAGTACGTCCGGCGTGCAGGGCATGGGCAGTGTGGTCAACGTAGGCGATATATCGCCATTTACGCTACTCAGGACGACGATCGGCAATGAAAAAATCTGAAAGCCGACTGGTCGCCTTTTAGGCTACTTGAGGTCCCTCAAGTAAAATACAATCAAAAATTTACATAGAAATTCATTTTTAGAGGTTATTTCACGATTTTTTTCTATCGAGAATATTATTCACAAATGTGTTTTCGTAACAATAGCTATTATAGGAAATATGTCTAGATTAACATTAAATTTTTTCAGTGCTGTAGAATTTGTACATTTGGCAAAACATTATGAAGGAAGGAATGAAGCCAATTTATGTGTACTCATCCTCTTAAGGGCGAGTTCCTATTCCAAACTAGCGATGTTTACAATCTTCGATCACACTATCACGTAATATCAAGTAAGCTGTGGTCAAACATCTAGCCTGTCTAAATATGGGTATAGGGATACACTAAGATAGAAAGTTGCAAGTGTCTTGCAGATTCCACGAAAAAAAATGCCTTCTAAAAATATTCCTTATTTTATGATTATATTGGTAAGCATGTGCTTGCATAACTTATAAATGTAGGTCACAAATTACCAAGTACGCCAGCCACAAAATTCAACATTAATATTGCATCAACTTTAGATCTAATTAAATAAAAAAAATATTAAATAAAATTAGATAAATCTTCTAATTAGACCGAATGCTTATTCTTCCAATTATAATAGGGGATATGCATGTGTTTCAATTATTAAAAATAATAGGATAAATGAAGAGTTTAACTGAATCTGATGCTTACGTCGAAAAAAATATTGAAATTGGCTGGTAAAGTTCTGAAAAATAAGCGTTCAAAGTATTTGGGGGGGATTCATCTGTCCCTTGCTAGCAAAACACGTGCATAGTGTTAGGTTACATTATAGTCTAGTTAAGTATTGTAAGAGTTAACGTTATTATTATTTAATTTATTTTGTACTAGAGTTTAGTTTGGCTACCAATAATTGATGAAGATTATTTTTGTGATCTACTATTTGTATAACTAATATTATTTTTGATTATTGGTTATTGATTATTTTGCTTAGTATCGATATATTTTCATAAAATACTGTTTAATAACCTATACGAATGGAAGATAATTAATTTCATGCGTATTTTATATCATTTAATAAGTTATACTTTGTTTTTTTTAATAATGAGTAAAACCTATTCCCGCCGTCCCGGCACTTTAAAAAAATGCGAGCAACGGTGATCGGCGCTACGAGCGCATGCGCGCTAGAGCAAAAAGTTGCAACAAGAGTGTCCGCGTTGGAACAGGATTACCATAGGATTACTGCAGCTAATTACGATTATGTGTATCGGATCTGTGCTAAAATTGTAGAGTGATATATGGCAGCGCTGGTTTTAGAAATAAATGTGTAAAAAAACCGTGAAACCGTGGTCTGAATTTCTGGCGTAGCCAAAAATATAGTATACAATGAGTTTGGAACTTTGACATCATAAACCTAGTATAGTGCCCTGTCTTACATGAAACTAAAATGTTTATTTATTTATTTATTTAACTAATACGGTAGACACACCAATTACATTAGCTAATAACATTATTTAATAAATGGTAGGCACAAGTTATAGTATGTGCGGATACACATTTGTCACGTTTATATTAAAGGAAAAATAAAAATTCCAATGCAAGAATGATTAATTTTACATAATTATTACAAATAAAGTCAAAACTTCAAATATAGGTACCTAATTTTAATAAATTCAATATTAAAAGATTATAACTTCGTTATTTGTGCACATATAAAAAATACTTTCGATGATTTGTTTTGTTACCAGTCAGCTTTTTTGTGAGTCAATTATAAAAACGCATGCATATTTCCCTACTGAATTATCTCACCAAGTTAAATTATAATATTTTGTCGCTTAGGTACCATCCCTGCTATCCCTGTCTATTTCTACTTGCCTAAATTCGTGTCGAATACATAATGGCGTGAATTATTGGTACACACAGGTAATGCGGCCTGATGTGCCAAGCCGCACTGCGTCCATTGCAGTTGATACAATAATCCTATCATAACGATCGGATACAAATTATACATAACTATAAATAAAATGGATATACGTACCTACCAATAACATAGCTATATCTGTAGGGTCGCTTTTTTTTAAATACATTCAAGTAACGAGACGAGCAAGACGTTCGCCTGGTGGTAAGCGTCACGCCTGCCACTAACAGTAGCAGTGCTAGAATTGTGAACTTGCGAACACAATCCTGCGCCGCACTGCACTGCGCTCGTCACCCTGAGATATTAGATGTTAAATCTCTTCATATCCAGTAATGTCTCTGGTAACATTGCCCTTCAAACCAGAACACAGTAATGCTTGCACACTACTACTTGGCGGTTGGCAAAGGTGTGGTACTTCCCCAGGCGGACTCTGCAGTAGAGTCCTACTACAACCACTACGTTAATTTACGGTATATAACGTTTCATACGTTAACGCACAAGACACTCTCGTGATGGTAATAATACCTGCCCATGACACAAGACGACCATGACCATTGTATTGGTACCCAAAACTTATCGTAACACTATTAAGAGTCCACACTACCTCAGCTCAGTGGGGGTCAGCGAACAGAGTATAGATGTTCTGTAGTGGCAAGACTCAACTGCAGAGTCTGTCTGGGGAAGTACCTACCGCACCTTTGCCAGTTATTCAACGACCAAGCTGTAGTGTGCAAGCATTACTGTGTTTTGGTTTGAAGGGCAATGTTGCCAGAGAAATTACTGGGTATGAAGAGGTTTAGCATCTAATATCTCAGGGTGACGATCTAGTACAGTGCGGCGCAGGATTGTATTCGCAAGTTCTCAATTCTGGCACCGCTAAAGTTATGGGCAGGCGTGATGCTTAGCACCAGGCAAACGTCCCGCTCGTTTCGTCAATCGACTGCATTAAAAAAAAGTGACGATATACGTAAGACTGGTAGTGGCTGGAAGCAAAAAGGTCGGGCTGAGTGGCGTGCCATGAGAGAGGCCTAAGTCCACCAGCGGATTATTTAGGCTGAATATGATGATGATGATGACGAGTTTAGTTCTAGATACAGACTGCGTTTAAAACGTAATAACATGACTCTTGTCTTCGTCTTAACTCTATTAAAACCATTTTGTAGGTTTGTCAGCGACCCGGTGCGACGGATTGGAATATTTTCAATTACCGATAAATATCTCCAGATTCGCTGCCTCGACTGCTTATTCCAGAAAAGGTTTTGACATGATCAAGTAAATAAATAAAAGTAAGTATAAAGACGTCACTCTAAGGCATAGCGCTAAGGTCTCTGCTAGAGTTTCTGGGACCATAGTACCTGGACCTGGATATTTATTGAAACTGCATCCAGAACCACTGGAGGACGAGCAGCAGTGTCCTCTCGGTTAACGGATCCCCAAGCCACCCGCCAAGCGTGGGGATTATGTCGAACCTCCCTATTAAGGGAGAGGCCTTCATCCAGCAGTGGATATCTTGTGGCTATTGATGATAGGTACCATAGAATAGAATACCTACACAAATGGAATAATTGTCATCACACTTATATTATAGAGAACAATTTAATTTCATTCTATTCTGTTCTGTTCTGTTATGTTCCGTTCTTTTCTGTTCTGTTTTATTATGTTCTGTTCTGTCACGTTTTTATCAAAGTTTTACAGAAAACACAAGTAAATCTCTAGAATATTCTACAGTTCATCCGGAATAACTGCGCCACCTCCCCTCACCTACTTTTATCAGGAACATCTTTATGAGGGAAATTTTCACGGAATTCTAATTAAATTTCTCGGAGACGGGACCGACGACTAAGGGGAGAACTCCCAAATATGTCTTTTGTGTAGCTAAATGTATGGTCGGTATTTAATTATTTGATAATTTGATTAAGTTGGTAGAGTAACGATTTTATTACCTGTGGAGGTTATTCCAATTTGAGTATCAAACCAGATGTGCCTACTGCCTACCTAGTGACAATGGTAAGATGAATGGACGGGAAATAAGCGCACGGATTAATTACTTATTAATTAAATAATTAAATATAATTATTAAGACTAGGTATATGTTGAGCGCCGGCTCTCCACTCGCGTGAGTCATACTCTGCCTTACCGACATGCGAGCCGTACGACAATACAAACTTCTAATACATGTACATGTGCTCTCTTTTTGTCATGCAGTAATTAGATTCGCTATCTCTATTTTCCGGCAAATGTAATATGCATACTTTTAGCTAGGTATGCTTGATTGTTATATTTCTTGTTCATTTTGATCGATTTGCAAGCGCTGGGACCGTCCATTCCATTATCACCATCGCTGTAGGTAGGTACCTATGTATACATATACACGTTTAACAAAACTGTTTTTTCCGCATTTCAAAGGAGGGATAGAAGTTTTCAAAGGTGATCCATATTTAAAGTTGTTCATAATGATGAGTGTAATAATAATAATGATATCCTGGAATACTTCCATCGTTCACCGAAACACCCACCAGTATACCTTTCTTGTTGTTGTAAATAACTCACAGTCACATCACAGTTATAATTAGGTACCTACCTACTTGTAAATACATAAGTACAGCGCCCAGCCATAAGACAAACATCGATGTTCGTCATATAAATATTTGTAGGTACTGGGTGTGAATCGAACCCACACCCTACATCTCTCAAGGCAGACCAACTGACGTATAAGACAGTCAAGTCATCAGATATAACCTACTCGAAGGAAGACAAGTAAAATGATATCCAAGGAAACTTCCAAAGCCAAAGTTCTAGGAAACACTGCGAAGCTGGTCCCGGGGCTACCCTCAATAATAAATAGCTGCTAGAATTGCGAAGTTTTTTCTTGGAACCGCGCTCTCAAGGTCGAGCGAATATACAAATACGCAGATTATGTGAAAGTATGTGAAGCAAGTGCAGGTTAACATTCGCAAATAAAATAAAAAATAAGGTCTTTGTGCTATCTCCGTGCATTCGTGTTTGTATAATTCCAGGACCCATGGTTCGCATCTCGGTTGCGTATCATAATGATAATGATTATCCGTATGGTACGTGATTATCCGATAATCGCCGTCAGCGGAGGGAGGGTATAAAGTCATTTAACTGGAGAAAGAAGGATCGATGAAGAAATGTGTATTCGGCTAAAGGACTAGTATCCATGGGCATTAACAATTTTAAAACAACAATGGCTTCTAATGTCAATGTCAACGTCAAAATCGAGACTGCCAGATAAGATTCAGCAGTCCTCTAAATTAAGGAAAATAAAAAAATAAAACTAAAAATGAAGATCAATGCTCTGAGACGAGAGAAAAATTTAAAAGAGTTTTTTTTTTATATTTTCTTAAATTATTCGAATATTCGAGACAAAATAAATAACTGAATATAGGATGTATATGAATTCAACTTGAAATACCTACCGATGTAAACTGAATAAACTATATTAGAATTGGATTCGCAGCTAACTTTACTCTCTTGCCCATACAAAAATATTTTTTACATCATTACATTATGTAATTCATTTCAATGCAAGATTCAGAACACATCATTTTAATGCAAGAGTCATGAGATGCGGGCTAATCAATATAAGAGGGTGGCAACACTTAACGGTTGTCAAGTCAACTTGTCAATGTTTTCATTGAGAATTTGACACAGGGTTTCCACTTTTAGGGTTTTTTTCGTTTTTTAGGGAAAAAATACCAGTATTATGTAAGGGTTAGGTACATTTCATTTCAAAAGGGTTTAGGGAGTTTTGGGGAAAAATCTAACTTAATGTGGTAATCCTTATGTTTATGGTCTCAAACTTGTAATGAATGTAACTTGTCTAGTTTTAATGGACCTATTAATTGTACTATGACCGTAGTTACAGATGACATAGAAACTAAGTCGTATTATACCAGTTATTTTGTTGTTCATTCTGCATTGCAGAACAATAGCGACAAAATATTATATTAATCGTCTGAGTGAGAGTGCCTATCCAATGTAAGTGCAGCGAAAACTGTAATAGTAATGCTTCGGCTTCAATTTAGGTATTTTTTTCTTTATTATGGTCATGCCCCCTAAACCAAGGAGATTAGAATTAGCTTTAGGGAATTTTTGGGACAATTCGACAACAAACTAGGCAAAAACCAAAATTGAAAGTGGAAACACTGATTTGAGACATTGAAAAAAACACACGTCACATGCACGTCACGAACGATCTTATCGAAAGGGAAAATAATTCGTGATTACAACATAAATAAATATTTTTGGTTCTGTTGTGTTCATCCTAAACGCTAGGCAAAAACTGAATATATCGCAACATGGCTTCAATACCTTTAATGTACGCACAGGATGATTGTGAGCTTGGAGGAAAAGAATCTATCGAGGTGAGTGGTTTTGTTTTTCGTCATTGGTTTTCCTGAACATTTTGTCTTCTATTTTTTTAGATAATGTCAATTAGTCGCAGCTACGGCCTAATCTGTAAATATTCTATTGTTAGTGATGTTACAAGACTTACCAGATATCCACGACGTTTAAGCATGTCTCGTAACTTATAATAAAGTATTTCCAATAAGGTATAGAAGCTAAATACCCCGCGACCCTGAACTCTTAAAGCAATAGAAACATCAATATCATTACCTCTTTTAGAGTTCCTCCAATGTTTGATCAAGTGTTTCAAACTAATCAAAAAGCTAGGCCTAGCAATTCTATTAATTATAAATTTTCATGGTTTTGTTAATCGCTATCTGAGAAATTACCCTACCTATCTCTAATTGGGTTTAAGGAATCCACCTTTAATTACACCTGTCTAAAAAAAAATCTACCATTTCTAGAGCAGGCTTATGTATTGCAATCAGTAGAAACAATTGCTAAAATATTAACTTTACTGCCTTTTCACCACTACACAGTTGGATAAATCTTGAAAGAGTAGAAGCTAAGTATGTCTTATGAGTCGCCATCTAAGCAAACATTACGAAAGATGCGCTATCGCGTAATAAAGTAACGTTTGAAACTGACTCCTGTGCTGTCATGCTTACGAGTTGTGCCAGAGTGCGAAAGAAGATAGCACTTTTATAAGAGCAAAAGGGATAGCGCGCGTCTCGCATAGTAAGCGCAAACAGGCGAGACACTCCCTGGGGCCATCTTCACAGGGCCATTTTAGGGTGCGATATGACATATCTCCCTCCTTATATATATAATATCATTTCATCTAAGTGGCACAGCGGAAGGGAAGTAGTAGCCGAAAGGTCATTGTCCTAATTTGAACAACTTTTACTAACCACCCTTGAAATAAAAGTAAAAAAATTTTAGCTGTTCCATAGAAAACTTCATTAATGTTTGACAAAATACAAACAGTTTTTTTTGTGTTTTCTGGGTTCGCCTCAAAATAAAAGTTGTTCATATTGGTCTATTCATTTTTGGCTCTCTTTTGATGTCTTAAATATTGGAGGTAAAAACACCTTTATAAACTGTTTTAACTGTCACATTTGTTGAATAGAAATGTATATAAAAGAATCTATAATATTGTTTCGAGTACTAACAGGATGAAGGGGCAAACCACCAATAAAAAACAACTGTAATCATCAACATAAATTTAAATTCAACCCAACCCTTAATCCTTTAGAAGTACTCACTTGCCGACACGAGGCATCCTCAGGACGTGTTGAATCCTCAAAACCAGACTATTAAATGTTTTTTGTTCATGTTTCAGAATAATATTACATTGAAACAGCTTAGATAATTAATTGTTTTTATAAAAAAAAACATAATTCGTTTCAGGTTTAATTGACTTTTTGTTTCAGGTATAATTAATATATTGTTACAGGTTAGGTTGAATTGCAATTTACGTTGTATTTTATCGGTTCATCCTATTAGTACTTGAAACAATATTAGAGCAGAAATACACTTGAAATAAACAGTTATAGCTATTTTTCTCAAAGAATCTATGTTTATGTAGAGGTATTTCTAAATATGTGGTTCAATACCATATTCAAAACTAATATTTATTTATATCTGTCTCATTTGACTTGCTAAGACTGCTTATGAGATAAAATGCAAATAGTACTGGAACCACTGTTTACCACAGAGATAAGATAGAGAATTATGCTATCTTATTTATATATAATCAGTAACAAAACTAAACCTGTTAGGTTTTGATGAATATCTATGTATTTTCATTTCCTTGATTTGTATTACATACTTAATTACACGAACAATTAACTATAGTATCACAGCTAGGTGATACTACGAGTCTCAGACACATTCTGTGGAATGTAGATATGGTCTAGCTGGACAGTTCTGGCAAGACAAATAAAAACTTAACAACACTATGGGGCCAAAACTGGAATTCGCGAAAAAGATATCAGGCTGTTTTTTTTCGCGAATTTAGGGTTGGCTTCAAAGTAAAAGTTTTTACAATGATAAGTACAGACCCTTTTTGGCTTTGTAATACCGCAATGCATAGCCCTGTGTAAACTGATAAACACTAACAATGACATAAGGTGACATTACATTTTTCCAGTTTACATGAAAACTAGAAAAGGATAATTTTAGTATCAAATGTTATTATAATGTCTTACAAGTCACTAGTTAAGTATTGGTGTCATTCTTCACATAAGTATGCTTTCGAAATAAATTACTTTCATAAATGGGTTAGGTTAGTCTATGGTCTATGATCTAAGCTTTAGACCTGGGGCCCTACCATGAACGCTTATTCCGGGACCGAATACGCTCAGCTGTCGACGCTGCGCGACTATGATTTTTATCGCCTCGCAATAAGGTTCGCGGTCGCACAGTGTCAGCAGCTGAACCTATTCGGTTCCGCTATAACAGGTTCACGGTACGGCCCCAGGGGTCTCCAAACTACGGCCCGCAAGCACCACAGATCCGACCCGCTGTTGCGGATGTGCCTGGTGTCTGGCCCAATCTTTAATTTATTTTCATAAATCAAATTAACAAAGGCTTAATACAAAAGAATAACCAGATGTTTAAAACTGTAATGAAATGTTAAACAGACTGCCTCATTGTTCGAAATAGCATCGTTTTCAAATCCCGAAGTCCTGGTTTGCCCTGGTTGCCTGGCGGTTTTCAGGCAAAAAAATACTCAGTAGCAGTTCTGAGTCTGAAACTGCGCCTGGTAAATGTCAAAAATTTTTAGTCATCTCTGCCCACCTCTTCAGGTAATACAGACGCGACGATTTGACATGTTTATCTGATGAGCTAGCCGTCACCGCTAGATCTTGGCCCTTGGAGCTTTGTGGAGCAGTCAGTCTGGCCCTTAGGCTAAAAAGTTTGGAGACTAGTGAGAACTTTCACTGGGTGCCCTTGGTAATTGAAAGGGTAAAAACAAAAGAAGTGTTTATTAATTTTGAGCTCATAATTATGTTCAAATATAATTCACTTCAATATGTCATTCTTCACAAAAAAACTTGCTGAATAACTATGTATTCCCAACAAGAGAAATAAAAATTTCAATGCCCAAAAAGTCAATGAGGATTGACTTTTTGTGGGATGTTGGGAGCGAACACTTTATTTGGTAAATGATGCTTGAATATTAGGTGCCAAATTGAAGCATTTAAAACTAAGTTTGAACCATTGAGCTAATAACAATAGAGTCACAAACGTGCAAAAAAATGTCCGCGCCAAAACTCGACTTATTGAACGACTACGATAAAACACAAACACTCAAGCATACATTGAACACTATACAAGCGACATAATTCGAATAATTGTGAACTATATAATGCACGTATAGGTATTTACAACGGCACTCGGACGTCTTTTGACTGTTTTCACTTGGATATTGTGACTCTTTAGATATTAGCTCAATGGTTTTATCATATCTTTTTATTCCAGGATGACTTTGCGTACCGCAATAACGTGATGAACGCGGACAAGGAGATCCGTCTCGGCTTCATCCGCAAAGTGTACGGTCTCCTAACTGTGCAGCTACTAACAACAGTTGCTATTGCTGCCGTCCTCACTCTGGTGGAGCCAGTACAGACATTCATACATAAGAAGTGAGACATCATTCCTTCTTTGTTACGATGGTTATACACTCTCGATGAGAGGTTTATTTTGTATGTTTATATTACAATTTTTATTTTTAATTGAAATGTAGCAAACGTGGCATAGCTTGACTAGATGGATAAAACTATCACCGGTGCTAATTAAGTTAACGATGTCTGATCGCGAGTGGCACTTACATCTGAGTTCTACTTTGAGTCGGATGACACGTTAAATCGTCGATCCCAGTTGTTTCCTCTACGACAACAACCGTCCAGCCAAGTCAGAGGCCTTCGAGCGGCACATTTATCGTGACACTAGGGCTGGCCACTCAGCCTACACGAACTTACTTACTTACTTTTTAGGGTTCTATACTTCAAAATTAAAAAGGAACCTTTATAGGATCACTACGTTGTCCGTATGTATGTCTCACTCACTCACCAGCCAGAAAACGTCCACTGCTGGACGAAAAGCTCTTATTAAGGAGGGGTTGCCATAATCCTCTCGCTTGGCAGGCGGCTTGGGGATTGCAGAACGCTCGCCACCGTTATCAGCCCGGTATGTCTGTCTGTTTTGTTTGAAGTGAAATTGGCAAACACAGTACTAAACTCTGTTCGCTGAGAATGTCTAATATAGAGCGTTCTCTCTTGCACAATAGGCTAGATGACTGGTTTTTTTTTATTGTCCTATTAAAATGTGGCGCATAAATATAATCTGATCAAAAATAAGCAACTTATAAGCATTTTAATATCATGCTAGACAGAGAGGCGTAACTGCAAATCGTGACGTCACTTCTCTGTACGCCATATAAATTCTATTCAGACAAGTAAGGCGTGACGTCATTTTTTGTTTTGTGGGATACAGAGTTGTCTCTGACAAAAACTTTAAACGCTTATATATCAGAACATTAATAACCGATTTAAATATTTTTTTCAATAAACATACTATATTTACTTAAATTCTTCATCAAAGCTATTGGTTTCAACGATATAATTATCAGTCATCTACCCTATTGTAAGTAAGTGAAAAGGACGGTACTAGCTATGACAGTAATAACTATTTTCGTTATCTGCGACGTAAATTTTGTCGATTTCCCTATTAGACATTCTCAGCGAACAGATTATAATAGTCATTACACAAAGAAATAAACAAATTGTGTGTTTCCAGTGACTGGCTCGTGTTCGTAGCGTTCATCCTCAGCATGGGGACGCTGCTGGCACTCATCGCCAAGCGGAAGGACTCGCCAGCGAACCTCTACCTGCTGGCCGCTTTTGTAAGTTTTTTTTCTTCTGCAATAGAGTGACGAGAATATTGAGTCGTTCGCCTGGTGGTAAGCATCACGTTTGCCCATAACAGTAACAGTGCCAGAGTTGTGAACTTGCGAACAAAATCCTGCGCCGCGCTGCACTACAGGGTACAGCTTGGGGTGTACTAAGCCGAACAGGGGTCATTGTACTCATCATTATAAACAACTTTTACTATGGGGTCAACCTCGAAATCGCGAAAAAGTCTGCTATTCCATAGAAATAGTTTATTGACTCTAGACAAAATGTATGGAACAGCAACAGCATCAACGTAATTTCAGGTTTAGCCCATAGTAAAAGTTGTTCATAATGATGAAAACAATTACCCCCTTTTGGCGTAGTAGGGAATGCAGAATGACTGTCAAAAGATCTTATCCGCCTTTCAACTGCAAAAAAAGAGGTTGCTATTTTTTTTGTATGTATGTTACGAGATTACTCCCCAAATTATGACTTGATTTTAATGATTCTTTTTTTGTTTGGTAGGTCATACTTTAGAAGTGGTCCCATCCCATCCCATATATAAATTGTATTAAATCGGTTCAGCTGTTTGGTTTTTAAATCAAAATAACTGGATAAAGGTGTCATTCAAGTAATTGAAATTGAAGTCGGTCGTTTACATTTTTATTTTTTAATTTATTTATTTATTTAAATTTCCAGACTGCCGTCCAGGCGTACACGATAGGCGTGGTAGTATCGTACTACAACACCGTGATCGTACTGCAGGCGCTCGCCATCACGTTCGCCGTCGTTCTCAGCCTCACTCTGTTCACTTTCAACACCAAACGCGACTTCTCTTTCGTTGGATATGGGTGAGTTTATCGAATCAAATCATACATTTATTCACAAGTTTTAGGTGTACAGGATGGTAGATACAAAATTGTGCGTCTATTGCCAAAACTTGCCGGTACAGGCGTATGAGTATGAATTAAGTTTTAAAACTACACACTTCGTCTTACTACACTGGGGGCTTGAGTAATAAAGCAAATGGGAGTATTTTTGTTTTATTTATACGGGAATACTCACGTTTAATTAAATCGGATACTCCGACTATAGTTTCGATCACATCCGGTGACCTTTTTCAAAGAGTGAAAACAGAGCCCGACGCGCGTGCAGCTGCGTCCTGCTAAAAATGCAAATGGGAGTAATTACAATTCTATGATTATTTTTGTGGTATATTTACTGACGATGCGTTTTTTTTTACGGGAATTGTTTAAAACTTTTTATTGCCCTCGCCGTTGCGAAAAACTTTTACTACGGGACTAAATTGATATCACGAATAAATCTGCTGTCCAGTCCAACACATTTAGAGTGGTCGCACATTGATTCAGCACGGCACCCGACAGGCGCCGGACGACCGTAACACACTGCGCACAATTAACTGGTGCGAGCGAGACGGGAGTCTCGAGAAATTTCTTACGGTGTGCGGGATCTAGTACAAAATGTATGCACGGAGCGCCTTCGGGCGAAACCGGACGGTTTTTCTCGTCGTATGCGCCCGGCCCTAGTCATGAATCAATGTTTATTTTTTCTTACTTTGTATTTTGATATTATTTATATTCATCTACCTGTCTCACTAAAAAGGGGTACGCGAAAGGAGTTTGATACGACGACGATACTTCCGGTGACGAATTATTATGTTTAAATAAAAATATTATAATATGGTAATATTGCAAATCATATTTATTTACATAAAATCATGAAGGTCGATTTTGAATAGCCTCCTTGCCAGATACTCAGTTCCATTCATTTAGGCGCGCATACGCTATATTATATGAGCGCGAAAACTACGCACGCATTAAGCGAGTTGGCGCCATTTTGAAATTTTCTTGGTACTGATTTGGTTTTCATATGGTTACGTATTTTATTTCCTTATATTTCACTTTAAGGCCAGGTATTCCACGTTTCAAGCACATTTTTTAATGAGATCAATCATTAATCTAAAGCTGTATCAGGTAGAGTCACATTTAGCGGAGCAAAAATATGGCGGTTACGTAGATTCGTGCGTGTCAAACTGATTTTTGAAGATTTTCTCAGATTACTTGAAAAGTATAGAAATTAATAACTTTTGAACCACAGCATGCTCTCCAAAATACTATTAACTTATAATACATATTTTTTTAATGTGACTATGTGCTGTAATTAGGACATAAAACTGAATATGGTTTAAAAATAGACACTGTTTCAGTATTTTTTTCTATAGAGGAAAGTATAATCAATCGTGTTTTCATCCACAGAAGTCACTAAGACGGATGTGCTTCTGTAACATTTTGTATTTTTGGGCTTTAAATATCGTAATTTAACTAAATAAATTTGATTTTGCGAGGGGCAAATTTGGTAAATACAAGCCTTAAATTTTCTCACAAACGTATTGAATAACGTCGTATAACACACGTGCGTGAAGGTTATTGTAAACTCGGGACTATGGTTTGTCCTCTCGTTTACAATAACCTCCTTTCCGCATTTGTATCACAATGTATTATTTAATTATTTTCCAGCATCATGGCCGGCCTCTGCGTGCTTATAATCGGCGGTCTGCTCCAGCTATTCATCCAGAGCTCTGCATTCGAAGTGGCCCTGTCCTTCACCGGAGCCATCCTGTTCAGTTTCTTCCTAATCTTCGATACGCAGCAGATGATGACTGTCCTCTCCCCTGAGGAATATATCTTAGCTACAATCAACTTGTACATGGATATACTTAACCTGTTCCTTTACATTTTGCGTATACTGAACGAGTTAAACAGGAATTAGTAACTGTAGTATTTTGAGGAGCTATCGTATCATTTTGTAACGTTTTAATAGTAGTAAAATGTGAATTACTATACATAAATGTTATTTTCGTTCGGTGTTTGGAATGAAATAGGGTAGATGACTGATGTTTATATCGTTGAAACCAATAGCTTTGATGAAGAGTTTAAGTAAATATAGTATGTTTATTGAAAAAATAACTTAAATCGGTTAATCATGTTCTGATATACCTATGAGCGTTTAAAGTTTTTGTTAGAGACAACTCTGTCCCTTTCCCACAAAACATAAAATGACGTCACGCCTTACTTGTCGGAATAGAATTAATATGGCGTACAGAGAAGTGACGTCACGAATTGCTGTTTCGCCTCTCTGTCTAGCATGATATTAAAATGCTTATAAGTTGCTTATTTTTCATCAGATTTTAATTTTATTTTCATTAATCAGCTATATTTATGCGCCACATTTTAATAGGCCAATAAAAAAAACCAGTCATCTAGCCTATTGTTAAAAATTTGTGAAATAATGGAACTTCTTTAAAATTTACGTTAAATTGGCTATATCATCAAGATATTGTGTAATCTAACACCAAGAGTGTCAAATGAAGTAAATCCGAAAGTAAAGTTATACATTTCTGACAGGAGTGTCAGTATTTCAGTATACACTCGCTTTTCACACTGCACTCAGGGCACGGTATTCAGGATGGAAGAGGCCGCCTACTAGCGTATATAGCCCAACTTCTCTTTTTAACAATCCCAAAATGCACTAATTTGAACACTTTAAATATAACTAGATACGATAATTCTCTTTTTACAGTTGCGTCCTTAGATAACTTCATACCATTATATGTGGACATCATTGAGCTAGTTAGTCTTTAGAGTCACAAACGTGGAAAAAAATGTCCGCGCCAAAACTCGACGCACGCTTTGCAGTACGCGGACTTTTTGAACGACTTGAACTACGATAAGACACAAGCGCTCAAAGCATACATTGAACACTATACAAGCGACATAACGTCTAAATTCGAACAATTGGGAACTATATAATGCACGTATAGGTATTTACAACGGCACTCGGGAAGTTTTTTGACTGTTTGCACTTAGAGATTGTGACTCTTTAGATATTAGCTCAATGGTGGACTTAATTTTTTCATAAAATATTAATGAAAACCGTTTGAAACACTATCGCAAACTTTGTATAGCAATGTACAAAGTTAATGTTGTATACCTATATTTTACCACTAAAGTTTTACTGAAGTATTTTAAAATGCGTATTATAGAGTCGACCATCTTTGTCCCCCCAATTTTTTTACATATTGTTACATGTACTTTTCTTTAGTTCAAGTGTTACAATGTGACGCGCTGCATTTGAGGGACAAAGTAAATTGGACTTTAGTTGTACCTATCGATGGAGTCTTTTAGGCTGTGAGAGTGAAATTTTTATATACCTACCTGCATATTAATATATTAATTTTTGAATTTTTCATTGTTATGATTCTGATGTAATAATGAAAGCGACAAGTTTCTATTCAGTTAAGCCTTATTAAATATCAGAAGGGTTCGTTATTTAGCGAATGATTAGGGTCCGACCACATGATGCACCGCGTTATCGCTTTGTTTAAAAATGTTCCATCACAAACATATCATAGCGCATCAGAAACGCGCCCGTTAACGCCACAACGCATCGTGTGGCACCCAACCTTAAAACTCGCCTTAAACTTTCGCCCTTTCGCTAGTATTTGGTGCAATTTAAAGAGCTTTTTCGTGTGATATTTATGTGAGCAGCTAACTGCACAAACATTCCTTTGACTAATTAATTTATGCAAAACATGGTATTGTTGAATTGTATAGTATTGTAATATAATTATTGTTTGGAACCAAAACAGTATTTTATTTTTACCTAATCGTATTTTACCGCTTGTGGGCGATATCCCTAATGCAAGTTTACGAGTGCTTACCTCGCGCTAATGGGCGCGCATCGTCACTGTGTGCACGCGCACGTGATGCCTGCACGCCTTCCTTACTCGTACTTAAATCAGGATGTCGCGTCAGTCACGCGTGTCTCTGTTGAACCACATTACAGAATGTTCATTTGAACGTTTTTTTTTTCTATACATTCAAGTGACGAGACGAACAAGACGTTCGCCTGGTGGTAAGCGTCACGCCTGCCACTAACAGTAGCAGTGCCAGAATTATGAACTTGCGAACACAATGCTGCGCCGCACTGCGCTCTTCACCCTGAGATATCAGATGTTAAATCTCTTCATACCCAGTAATGTCTCTGGTAACATTCCCCTTCAAACCGGAACACAGTAATGCTTGCACACTACTGCTTGGCGGTTGAATAACTGACAAAGGTTTGGTACTTTCCCAGTCGGACTCTGCAGTGGAGTCCTACCAGTACAAAAAACGATGGACATGTTCTAGGATTTAATGAAGTACTCATCATTATAAACAACTTTTACTAAGGGATCGCCTTTAAAATCTCAAAAAAGCAGCTGTTCCATACATTTCGTCGAGAGTGAATGAAATTTTTCTATGGATAAGCAGATTTCAGATTTTTTCACGGTTCCAGAGGTGATCCCATAGCAAAAGTTGTTTATAATTATGAATACTGTTATATCCTAGAATATGTCGGTCGTTGAAATGGACAGCCTGTATAAATGTATGCGCGACCGACGTCGTTGATATGTTGCGTGAAAAAGCAACATTATTTTACGATTCAGAACGACGAGTAACAAATCATAAGCCTTTAAACCTTATTGGAAGAATTTATTTCAATTTTCATACAGATATCACATACATAAAGTACAGCACGATTATAAAATCACTAAAAAGATTCTTAAAATATTTACAACAATTTTAATACATTTTTGTTTTATTTATACAGGAATACTCACGTTTAATTAAATCGGATACTCCGACTATAGTTTCGATCACATCCGGTGACCTTTTTAAAAAAAACAAAAATGTGTCAAAACCACGTCAGTTTTCATGATAAAACAATTTTAATATTAGTATCATGAACAATGAACATCTTACAGCAATGCCCCGCCATAACATTTCGAAAATTATTATTGTAAAATAATGTCGGTCACTTGGCCCGATTTACATAATATAAACCCTAAACATAGGAGCATTATTTCAGTATTTATTGGCATTTCATATACATTGCAATTGATGTATAATGTATTTTCCAGTAACCTCTTGAACTTGAACTGTTATAAGTGTAGGTGCTATATCATCATAGTTAACAATATAATTACGGCCAAAGTATTTATAATGTGCTAGCACATAGGACACGCGCCACGGCAACAAAACGCCGCCGCTTGAAGTGTAAGCGCTGGACAGCTACTTCTACCGTGTGCGGAGAGTTCATATAAAATGTATGAAAACTGGATTCCGCGGTGCGCGCATGCGGCTAGCCTATTTCATTGTCTCTGAGTCATTCTTAAAAATCTGTACAAATTGTGTAGTAAAAATTATTTCAATGGATATAAGTAGGTAATATCAATGTATTTATTTTCACTAACTATAGTACATTAACACTACTACTATAGTCAGTTCACTATGGGATGACATTTGCTGATAGCTAAACTAAGTTATTCAAAAGTGAATGACATTCTGGATTTCCTTTACCTTGCTAGTTTTTGCTGTTGCAACCAATATGTATACCAGAAAAGAAATATTAAGTTCAGATATTAACATCTAGGTCCTTATTTAAAACAATGCTAAAAATTAAATGACTTTAGTTAATATCGCACACTTCATTTAGTATTTCGCAGATATTAAATGTAGCGGGCCAGAGCATCGCTCACAATGTTACAGGAGCTGGGTTGCCTCGGGTAGACGCTGGCGGGGAAATGCATAATACACCCCAAGTGGGACGTCAGTGCCGTCATCTTGCCGACTTTCATTAAGATGTTAAATTATGTCTGATTATTTAAGATGCCTTTTGTAAGACTGCTACAGTTTTGTAATTTACTGCATATGAGTGTTCATCCAACAACAAATGAATATAGTCTTTTCCTATCACTTTTATCACTGTTGAATGTCACTTTGATCATATATCACATGTTATAAGAATAAGAAGTTAAATTACATTTGATTATTTAAGAAGCATTTTTAAGTAAGACCCATACAGTTTTGAAATTTACTGCATCTATGAGTGTTCATCCAACAACAAATGGATAATTATAGTCTTTTCCTATCACTTTTATCACTGTTGGATGTCACTTTTATCACATATCACACTCACTAACTTCGGTTCACAAATTCCACTCTTCTCAGACTCTGTATCCTCCATTCCGGTTTCAAAGAGCACAGCATCTTTCTCCAACGGATTTATTGCCAAATGCACTTTCATTTCACTTATTTCATCTATAGTTGGAGGTTTTTCTTTTGGCAGATCATTAATTTCATTTGAGGAATTTTGTAAACAAATCTCTTGTCTGGTAAGTGGCTCCGTTTCTTCAGTCAAAGAATTTGATTCTTTTCTAGGTTCTTCTACGTTTTCACATGTGATATTTATTAATATTAGTTCAGGTTTATCTTTATTTGGTGAACCAGGAACTTGACTATCTTCATCTATTGTTTCTGAAGGTTTTTTAGAAAGTAAGATTTCATCTTCATTTGTTTTTGGTAAAGAGTTATTTATGGATTCTGGAGAGGCTATTACTATAGAAGGTATTAGGGATAAGTTATTTCCAGTGATGCTTTTGGGATCTTGTGATAAGTCTGTGCTGTCTTTACTTAAAGGCTCAGTTTCGGGTTCTATTTTTACTTTAATACCTTCCACTGGTTGAACAGTCATTTCTTCATTAGAGGACTCATTCTGAGGTTTCTCAACTTGTTCCATTATCTCATCTACAGTTGTAGGTTCTGGAAGTCTATTTTCAATTTCTTCTGTTCCAGGTTCAGAAAGCGTATTTTCAGATTGTTTTTGAACTGATATTTCAATATCTACGTTTGGTAACAAAGGTATTTGCTTTGGCTCTTCCAAAGGTTCTTTTGTTTCTTCAGCTGATGGTTCGATTTTGATTTTAATTGTCGTTGGTTCATCTGTTATTTCTGCCGCAAGCTTATTTTCGGAAGCGGTTTCAACTGATTTATCTGTTGTTTCAAGATTTAGCTCTTTAGCAAAATGAACTTGTTTTTTAATTTCAAGCTCTTTTTCTGACATCAGAGATGATTGAATATCCATTTTTACATCAGATGACCAGGCCTTGACCAGTTCTCTTTCTCTTTCAACTACCATATCTTCTATAGGCGGACTTGGTATTGGTTTAGTATTAATTTCTTCAGTTTTGTCCCGTTTCTGAGATACTTTACATATGCTTGTAGGTTGTGGTGTTTTTTGTGTTCTTGGTGGAGGTCTGAAAACCAGAAAAAACCATAACATGAAAAAATTTAGTTCGAGAGAAAAGTCTATGAGAAGCAAAATTTCTAACCACGTCTCTAACTCATGACAGAGGAAGCATAGACTGGATAACAAGCAAAAGCTTAAGGTGTCCACTGTAAATGCTAAAAAATTATTCTTAACTATTTCTTGGGGCCGTACTAACTGCTTATTGCAGGACCGAATAAGTCCAACTAACGACGCTGCGCGACAGTGAATTTTAATGCCCCGCAATACGGTTCGCGGTCGCACATCGTCGGCAGGCCTCTGACCATCCAAATTAATTTCAAAGCAAGTGTTTACTAAATGTACAATTTGTTCAGAGTAAAAGCTGACCGTGTGTGATCGCGCCTCGCGGTTTTCGCGTTTTTCTTCTGACAGCGCGAGCCGTGCCGCATCAGCTGCTGGAACGACGCGAACTTGCTGTCGCAGACGAAGCACACGTGCTCGCTGTGGCTCGCTCGGTGCACCATCAAGTCTGTGCTCGTCGTGAAACCTGCACAGTCAACACAGAGCCCATTTCAGGAAATTTTTAATGTTTTTGTCTTAAATTCTGAATTGATGAGTTTTGTTTAAAAATTAAGACCCTAATATAAAAAACGAACCTTTACATATTTTGGCTAAGTATAAAATATCAGTATGTTACTGTGGATTAAAAAACAAATCTCTGGTAACATCACATCACATCTAATATAACAAATTCGAAAGTTTGTCGGTATGTGTGTCTCATTACGCCAAAACGGCTGAACGGATTTAGATAAATAATAATAATAATTAATCAATATTGGGGGGACATTTATGACACACAGCGCCATCTAGCCCCATACTAAGCAAACCTTGTATTATGGAAACCAGATAGCTGATAGAATACTTATATACAAATATTTTTTTCGTAAATACATACTTATAATACATACTACACCCTACTACTAGATGAAACTCGGAATGGAGATAGCTTATTTCCCGAAATAACATAAAGGCAAATTTTATTATTATCATCATCGCCATCATCATGCGGGTGACACGGCGGGACGTAGCGAGTAATAAAATTAATAAGATGAAGTTTGAATAACAAAACTTACTCTTGTCACAAGAGTTGCAAGAATATTCTTTGACTTGAATTTTATTCTTAACTGGTGATGGACTGCCCGGTGCTTTTCGTTTCACGCTAGCGTAGGAATGTTGAGATATCACATGTGCCTGGAATATAAAGGTATACCTTCACAATTAACATTCAGAGGCTCTCGCCAGGCGGTTGGGTGAAGGGTCAGACCCAAAAGGCTGTGATCCTTGACACGGCACGCATTGTCATGAGGGTTCCTCACTGCAGCCCTGATCACCGGTAGCCTGGCTCCTACCCCACTGCCGGCGGCACTCAAGGTGTACGTTTAAATGTTTTATTTTATAGTTGTAAAAAAATGAAAATAAAACGACGAGTCTAAACGTCTAAACGAGAAAATAATTACATGTCCCAAACATATTTAATAAATTAAAACCAGTCAACTGCGAGTTAGCTTCAAGCTATACTTTCTTTCGTTTTTGACTACGTTCAGGATGCTGTTGGGGTTGTCTTGGAGGTGCAGCGCATCTGGCATGTTTGCGGAAAGGAGCGGCCTCGATGCTCAACCGCGTCCGGGGCAGCGCCAATAGCATCCTGCGCTTAGTTGCGAGCAGGTGTGACTGCCCTATAATTACCCATGCAGCCAGACTACATGTATTAGATATGACAATTCGTAAGTATTGATAAATTATATTTTTGACACGTATTCTAATTTTTATTTTATTTTTAATTTTATTGTGTTTGAGTAATGCTAGGGCTTCACCTGCGTGACTTGCAGGCTGCGGGCTTTACGTCCTGTTATCGTAATAATTAACGTGCATTAAATGATGTTTTAAACAATGCGCTACATGGGCGGCAGCACTATCATTTGACTTTGAATATCGGCTAATGTCTAACAACGTTAATAATGCTACTAGCCTATTAGCGTGCTAATACCCGGCCATACATGCGTACTGTATAAAATACCGCGCTAAATAATGGCATTACACGCAGGTGAAGCCCTAGAGTAATATGTATAGTATGGTCTGCAAAAAAAAACAATATAGTTTGTATAGTGAATAAATTAACTATACAAAAATCAAGATTAGAAATGCAGAGTAGTAGTTCTCATGCAATGGCTATTAAAATATTTAATAAATTGCCTGACGACTTAAAGAGTGATGAAAACGTGCATAGTTTAGCAAATAAATTAAAAAACTTGCTAATAAAAAAAATGCTATCATTCCATACAAGACTTTCTTAACAACAAAACTTTATGAAGCAATCAAACAAAAAACAGATCGAACCGCTCCACACTAAATTGCCATAACCTCATGTGGGTCATTATGTTAATAATGTTAGTTACATAAGCAGCATAATGTGCAATAAACACTTTTGACTTTGAAATAAATGCTATTGGAGCTATTGGAAAATATAATATTCTATTGGTATTTTTTTATTAACAGAACCAAGTAAAACACAACTTTTTAGTTTTCAAAATATTATGTACAGAACTATCGATGCGCTATTCCGACTTGCGCCAGTCTCAGAAGGTATACAATATTTTTGCTGCTATCACGGATCACTGCTGATACAACAATCATATTGATTGTCATCAATCAACATTGTATCATTTGATTAGTGAAAACATTTCAACTAGCTTCAGTTCAACTACAATAAATAACAGTAAGGTAAGTACCTTCAAACCAGAAACGCTGTTGAACACTTTGAAACACAGCATGCAATCTAACGGCAGATCTGGTGGAGCCTCTAATAACTCGTCTTCACTCCAGGGTTCTTCCTTTATTGTGTTATTTAAAAACTGAAAATGATATTGCAGATTAGTACTCAGTTTAATGGTGATCAGTACTCAGCCTGGTGATCAGTACTCAATCTGATGACCAATTCTGAATCTGATGATCAGTACTAAATCTGATGATCAGTACTCAATCTGATGATCAGTACTCATTCTGATGATCAGTACTCAATCTGATAATCAGTACTCAGTATGATCAATCAGTACTCAATCTGATGATCAGTACTCATTCTGATGATCAGTACTCAATCTGATAATCAGTACTCAATCTGATCAATCAGTACTCAGTCTCATGGTAATCAGTACATCAAGACAAATAGTCAGTTACAGTGGCTAGAGCCATGGAGATGTTCATTACACAGTTTTGAACCATGGTGGTCTTAATTTTTTATTATTGTAATCATGTGTTAAAACTTCAATAAAAAAATAAACATAACCTAAAACCGAAAAATAGAAATGGATTACCTTATAAGCTCTCTGAATAAAATCTACTTTATCGAATTTAACTATATGTATATTTCAAAAACTCACGTCTTCTAAATCATGTTTACGGCTAGAGTCATTAGAGTTAGTAGTCTTATCTCTTGTTTTATCAAGATCACCTGAAAATAAAATATGTTCTTGTTATATCACTGGTATAAATATAAACATTAGACAGGTGGCATAGCAAGAGAGGCCTATAACCAAGTGAGGAAGGCTGCGGATAATGAAAGAAATAAAGAAATTATTTATACCTACCACCACTGGCAGCACACTGTGCACCACTGCACGGTGCACCAGTGGTGTGCAATGATGATGAGGATGATACATAAGCTGGAACTTATGGGGTTATATAAAACGGTAGTACAGTACCTACTACACTAAAAAGAACTCATTGTATTCAGCCGTACAGACAACTTTTACTATGGGACCAACCCTGAAATCGTGAAACAATATCAGGCATCCAGGGTATACATTTTATTGAATGCAAAGGATATTTTATTTGTTTTGGACCTGGGCATGTCCTAAAACTGCATCGAGAACCACCGGAAGACGGGCAGCAGCGTTCTCACTAGTGAACATTCTGCCATTCTCAAGCCGCCTGCCAAGCGTGGATTATGGCAACCCCTCTCTATTAAGGGCCTTCGCCGAGCAATGGATGTCTTTTGACTGATGATGATGACATGAGAAAACGATGAAACTTGTTCATTGAATTGTGTTGTTTTGTAAACGTCCCTTGTGTTTGCTTCAGGTACATGGTGGAAAATAAGCTCAGAGTCTAAATTTACTATAGATAACTGAGCACCTGTTAATTGACAGTTTACATCTTAACCATTGGCCAATCCTAGTAGCGTTTGTCTTCTCAGCTATACACGCGACATTGGCGAAATTGCGGCCATATTGCAGAGGCCATGATAGATTAAAACACTCACCATTCACTAGTGCTTTGAATTGAACAGGTGCACTCATCTCTTCAGGCTCAATCTTAATATCCATTGTAGGTTCCCAATCCTGGTCCATATGTGCATCAGTTTCATCTTCAGACAGCACCTCCTGTTTAATCTCTACTTGTATTCTAGGATCCCCATCTGTATTTTTGTTCAACAATATCGGCTGAGGCCATGATGTTTCAGCAATACTTGTTGATTTGTTATGGTTAACTTGTTGCCTCATTTTAATGTCACTCTTCTGTACCATTATCATGAATGCACAACCATCTAATAAACGACGGTAGCATGTTACACATATCACTTTGGAGTACTCATCGGACTCCGATATCTGCAAATAGATGAAAATAATAATTATATTGATATAAAACAACTTTTGACTATTGCTTCTTTTAAATTATATTCACAAAAAGGTTGCCAGAAGTGACAATGTAATCTTGTATAGTACCGTTAACAGACATGCGAACCAATGAGAGCAGAATAAAGTGAAACTTGCAGATCTGTTTATACTATTATAATTTCACTGCTTTTCTACATACATAAAAAATAATATTTACTTACCTCAACATCTGCAAATGTCGACAAGTCATCAGCCAATACGGCACCCTGTAGAGCTTCGGGCTTGAACCATGCTTCATACAAATTGTAGGTAGTTTTATTGTCTGTCTTTTCAAGACAAGCTCGACATTTCTTAAAATAATCTTTTTGGTTCTTCGCTGAGTTGTAATCTGTTGCGGTATGTGCGCGAGGAGAAGAACCTTTGTCCATTGTAGTAGCTTTTGATATTGACCTGCAAGTATTTGAAACTTTTATTATCGAAGTAAGACTTTAACAAAATTAAAAAATCCTGTGTTCAGATAGACAAACACCAATAAGGGTTAAATTATTATTTTACTATTTTGGTACAGAGCCCCAAATTCATGAACTTTACAATAAAAAGATGAGAGGAACCTTTAAACAGAACTTTCATCACTTTATTTATTAAACAAAGTGAAATAAATAACAATAAAATATATAATTGACATAAATAAGTACTTTATTCTGGAACATAAAACACTGAAAAGTGTCACATCTATCTTCTATATATATAAAAATCAATTGCTGTCTGTTTGTCTCGCTAAGACTCGAGTACGGCTGGGCCGATTTAGCTGATTTTGGTTTGGAATGTTTGTCGTAGTCCAGGGAAGGTTTAAACGGTGAGTAAAAGGCTGGACCATTTTCTTTTTATTTACAAGTTTTTTACTAGAAGTTTACTTTAGTACAGTTTAATTAACATTACTGATAGTTTTACTCAGTAAAGGGCTCGAATCCATGTGGGTGTGATGCATTGTCGGCATTGTCTTGAAGTATTATATGTATGGCCGTGCAACTTTATGCTCTAATATTATGTTAATTTAAGCTTAGTGATATATAGTAATTCCATACTGCTAATCCTCAATACTGTTTTTATTGACGTTCCCATAATGTCTTTGTTTTTTTTTTTTGTTCTTTCTCTTGGTACTGATGACAAAGAGTAACCATAGATTAAAATTAAAACTTGTTACATTTAAACACAGTTCATTCAGTAGGTCAACGATATTGATTATGCAAGATTGGCATCTAGATAATTATTTGTAGCTTTAGTAAATAAATGATGAATTCTGTATTAATATAATAATGATGTAACTAAAGTATAGGGCTACATTTAACAATGAGGATGGAGCATGCCGACTTACTTATTCACTCTGGCCTTAAAGGTGTAATATTCATAGTTTCATGTAGTCTACTGTATTTTGTGCAAATTCTAACTTATCTTTGGCTCTATTATGATAATTTAATGCTGCATGGTATACCTACAAGTCAACTATTATATTTTGCAGGAAAATTTTATACAAATGTAGTCCTTAAACTCCCTTGCAAAATCTTTAAGTACACAAGAACTAAGTACTAATAACACAATATTCTAGAGGTAAGTATATATATGTTAGTATTGCTTCTTTAATAATATAATACTTATTTTATCTTTATAAAACTGTAAGAATCAACTTGAGACTTTCTTTGTGCTTGACATTATCGGCCTTACCTAAAATAATCTCGATTCTCTTAGTCACTGCTTAAACTTCTCTGTCCTTTTCTAGCACATGCAACTTCACATCAGAGAGAAGATGGCAGAGCATCTTAAGCAGTGACTAATGGTTGAAAAGTTTTTTTAGGTAAGGCCGTATATCTCCTACAAAATCGGTAGCTAAGCATACCGTAATATGTATTATTCCTTGTTTAAACCAAAGATAGATAGATAGGGATGCTAAGTGCGTACTTACATCGAAATTATGATCTTCTTGACTAATTGCACCACTTTTTAAGGATGGGTTTTTTCAAGTACACTGAGAAATGTATGCCTGGTGCAGTCATTGTAGTGATATCAGTTTGGTGCATAAAAGAGTGTAATATACTGGAAAGTTTGATGTTAAGCATTACAATTATTTGTATAATGGAATTCATGTACCTAATATAATAGGTAGTTGATAGGAAAAAACAAATACAAAATCTTTAATATTTATATACAGCTGTAACAAACTCTTGAACTACAATACAAATCAAAGACGTATTTTAATGTACAATACGTACGTATACCTGCCTGCAAATAAGACAATGTATACAAAACAGTAAAGTTTGTAAACCAAACACCACAAAACACTGCGTTTTTTAGATTCATAACTCGATATAACTTATAACCTGCAATTCCCTTTCATAGCTTTCATTATTCTCTTGTCATCAAAGTCAAAGATGAAAGAAAAATAATGAAAGAACTAGTGTTGCCCATAGATAGGCTACTATCGATACTCTAGTCTAATTCGCAATAATATAGATGAAAGACTATCGATAGAATCAATATTCTTATAGATATTCTAGTACAGATATAACAATATTATTGATGACTCAGAATAGAATCGATACAATCTATCTTAAAAAAGACAGTAGAAAAATACAAAATAAAAAAGAGACAAAACAAAGAGAAATGAAGTTTGTGTACCAGAGTTTTTTCAACTTATTATAATAATACAACCTTTATAACCATGTCAATACTATTAAAAAATAAACAAACATCAACAGCCCAATACGATCTGTGGTATCGATAATATCCATAATAAACTCGTTCAGGATAAAAATGTATCGATAGCATCGACAGCGTGGCGACAATTAGGGTTCGATTTTATCGATACTTTCGGTAATACTGCTAGTCAGAATAGTTTTATCGTCTAATCGAGATAATTTTAGGTAAGGCTGTCGGTATCCTATCTTATTTTCGAGGTCAACTATCTATACCAGCACCCTTATCATGGACGTTCGCGATTCCGATTGCGATGGCATGCCATCCTGCTCGTACCAAACCACTCGCGCCATGCGCCGTCCTGCTCGCGCACGCTCGCAATCAGAATCACGAACGTCCATGATAAGGGCACAGGACTATCGATCGATAGTTCGGTATCACTACAAAAAACTTGTCATTTTTTTTATCACAGAAGACAAAACGTTGACATATCAAATAACTACTCTCTACTCTAGGTTTTTTTGGCGGGAACACGGAAAAATCATGTTGCATTCTATTATAATCCTAAACTTGTTTCTTCACGAATTAATGATTATAAATGGTGGTGTTTTATTCATTAAGTGTTGAATTACATGCACGAATGTGGGCAAGTGATATAATGTGGTAAAACATGTCTCTTCGTGTTGTTTTCAAAACTCCGTAGAAGCTCATAGTAAAGTCACCATAACTTTACTAGGGCATGACTTGGACTCGACTATGACGAATTTCGTGTGATTAACTGTGATTTCATGACATATTTGACTTGATTATACTATTAGTACTTGGAAATTAATAAACCTGACACTGGCAGAATGCACAACGTGCGATGCCAAGAACTAATAAAAAACTACTCTCTAATTTCTAATAAATAGAGATAAACATGTATGAGTTTTGGCGGGAACACGGAAAAATCATGTCGTTGCATTCTATTATTTTGTTAAACTTGTGTATTTTCGCGAATTAATGATTAAAAATGGTGGTGTTTTATTCATTGAGTGTTGAATTACCTGCACGAGTGTGGGCAAGTGATATAATGTGGTGAAACATGTCTTTTTGTGTTGTTTTCAAAACTCCGTAGAAGCTCATAGTAAAGTCGCCACAACTTTACTAGGGCATGACTTGGACTCGACTATGACTAATTTCGTGTGACTGACTGTGATATCATTACATATTTGACTTGATTTACATATAAATACTTGAAAAAATCATAAACTTGACACTGGCAGAATGCACAACGTGCGATGCCAAGAACTAAGAAAAAAAAAAAAAAAACATGTATAGACACTTCTCTGATAGACAGAGGTGTTGTCTATGGTTAGACAGCATAAATATTTGTCTGTGGTCAACAAATGATACAGACAGTTAAGCAGTTCACTTCACTCACTCAATTCACTCATTAGCCGACAAATAACGCAGTGCTACCACTTTTAGGGATTTTTCCCTTTTATAAGGGAAAAAAGACTAATGTAGCGCGGGAACGGTTTAGGTACCGCGTCGCGCAGCAAACGCGCGACCATATATTGTCATCGCGATGGGTAGGGCGAACCAATAGCGCGCGGCTTGACGCGGAGCGCGGCGCTTACAATCCGCTCCCCTAACCCCGCGCCTCTCGGCGCTGGGGGACGCCTTGCGGCGGTTACGACCGACGCGCGCCAGCCTGCGCGGGACCTCTCTCGACGACAGACGCGCACACGCACACATATTTTCTTTAACGATCTTTCGTGATCCGCGCTACGAACCCTTTTTGTAAAGTTTTTATAACGCACTCTTGTTTACTACGCCAAATAAAAGTCATACAGTGAACTGTTTGTGTTTGGTGTTGCCTCCCCACGTTATACTAATATTATGAAAGGTTTAGGGACATTTCATTACGAAAGGGATTTAGGGCGTTTTGGAAAAAACCCAAACTTAATGTGGTGTATTTGTATTTGTCTATTGCTCTCGAATCTCGAACATTCACGAGAATTGACGAAGGATTCTCGAAGTCTCTCTGTCTCGTAACATAATTATTTCGATCGCCTCAAATTTTATATTTATTTAATCGCAGTTATGACAAAATACAGTGATTTAATGTGTATTTACTTATAATTGTGATCCCCAAATGTAAATTGCGAATATTAGTAGCGTTCTCCCCATGGACCTTACATGATGTAAGCTCCAAGGTTCTCACACTTGGGGAATGCACACAAAGTCATAAAGGCTTGTGTCGTGACGACCGATGGGTGTCATCACGAAAGTTCCCAATTTAACCCAACCTGGCAACACCAACGGCTAAAGTAAGGTAAAGTAAATTGTCTATGTTCAAGTATCTTATGAGTCTGTTTTCATGCAAAGCATCAACCTAAAGTTTAAATATCTCGTGTTGTGTATAACAGTTGTGAAAGTTAACAAGTGAATCATTTCCAATACGGGACAGCCAATCATCCTAGATAATCGACAGCTAAGTATCTGACCGTCGAGTAACCTATTTCTGTAATTACCTACTTATCGTAACGTAAATTGAACGCAGGAGCACAAAGTAACAATGAAATGGCGGGTGGGGTGATGTACTTACCCACGGAAACCTGTAGAGAAGCTCACGTGAGTGATGGTCGTAGTAGAGAAGACCAAAGGAAGCGTTGGGGTCACTCTCCTACGATGGGAGTTTACAGAAGGTGACCCCACATGAAAATGGTGCTCCTGTTAGGTGATGGTTACGGCTGACTACCTTATCAGTGGGGAACCATCACGAGTTCAAGGGACCGAGCTCCTGTTAGGTGATGGTTACGGCTGACTACCTTATCAGTGGGGAACCATCACGAGTTCAAGGGACCGAGCTCCTGTTAGGTGATGGTTACGGCTGACTACCTTATCAGTGGGGAACCATCACGAGTTCAAGGGACCGAGCTCTTGTAAAGTGCATAACCAAAGAAACATCACTGGCGCGATGATACTTAGCATTCACTTATAGTGTCTTTTAATTACAGGTGGTAACGCTGAGACATCACACGGGAGCGGTACTCTAAGAGGCGACTACCGAAGCCAGGTAGAATAAAGAAAGAGAAACCAGGACGTTACAGGGGAAAGAAGGCTAATTAATTGTATCAGGAATGAGGAAACCTAGGAATCATCAGAATTCTATCGTGGGGGTTATTTCAGTAGCGAAGCACATTAATAAAATACTATAAGTCAATTTCTATGATATGTAATTATAACTATGAATAAATCTAAATACACATAAATATGATTTACAAATTAAACCCTCCGCGACATGGTGGAGATGCTGGGATACGATTAATTAGCCAAAATTAACAAAATTACCTATATTGTTAAAATAAATGTAACTGTCCTGGTGAACTTGAAAAATATACCTAGTGGCGCCATCTTTGGCGAACTAAAGAAGTACCTCTCCGTGGATGTCTTAGGGTCGAAATTTGAATGATAAATTTCCGATCTTGAACTAGTCGAAACTTGAACGCAACGAAAACAGACTTGTCGATGTAAAGAGCATGCTTTATTTGTTGGGTTGGCACTAACGGAAACGCGAACAGAAAAGTGTTCCGAATTAAGGTAAAAGACTTTCTTAATGAGTGTCTTCATACGAAAAATTGTTTCGAGAAATCTTATTACAAAAAATTTTTAGGTGTTCATACCTTCAGAATACTGTTTCTATATTAATTAATAAACTCTATTAACTAAAGTATATCTTCACGTGTAAGTGTTCGTTATTTTAAGCATATTTATAAAATCTTTATAAGTAAGGACGGATGTGAATAGTTCCAATTGTAAACATTTGAGATGAATAGGAACGCATGAATACCAACATGATAAACGCGGACGCTACCGGACGGACATTACATTAGAAGGAAATGTTTTAACGTTCGACGTTTTGAAAACTCTTTTCTTAGCTTGTTTGTGTGTTTTAACTTGTATTTAAGTATCGAAAATTGTGAGATAAACCTTTACACTCACTGTAAAAGTTAAGGAGTGAAAATCTTATGGGAGACAACAGACATATTTCCAGCTTGGAATTATATTTGAAAGGTAACAAACTCACATACGTTTTACGACTAACGTTGAAATATCCAACAGTAATTCGACTGTAGTCTCACGCAAAGTGCTTGGCGTCGCTTACTCTCACATTACAAACGACATTGAGATTGGTATATACCTACAGTGATAATCAATCACGCGCTGTTAGGCGTTACCACAGAGTAATAGAAGCAGAGACGCGATCAAAGGATTTTTCTATAGAAGGACGCGTGATCGTGCGGAGAGGTGTAGGGCTCGCGGGAGGGGCGCTAGAGTCCGCACATGGAGCTACCATCTAGCGGAATTCAGAATAAGTTTTTGAGTCGTGCTTTATCGAAAAAAGTGGAGAACTAGTTAAAAACACCAAGAAACATTACATATTTTCTAAAACGAACCTTAGAAAATACAAATAAAATTACTTACGAATGAAATGAGACGCCATTCATGTCATCAGAATGTTTGCCGCGATAGTTTTTACATGAAGAAACACAGCAACTCATTTTATATTCACTTTTACTAAGTAAAAACACTAAAAGTCGTACGTGTGTTTTGTAAGTCCGAATGACTGTTACGCGAGGCGAACGCTAGCAGACTGACCAAATAAGTGTGACGTCACACAATCCGTCTACAAAATCCACAGGTACGGCCCCAAGTTCCTCATCACAACTCCCTATCCTCCATGGGCGTTACACACGCCTCATATTTGCACTAGTGTGTTAAATCTATGTAGCCTGCGGAATTAAAGGGGTATATAAATAACATTTCTAAAATATTAAGTACACATCCAGATTACCCGCGCTCACCTCTATTCTTATGTGGAGTGCATTATTTATGCTGTGCGCACGCGGCATGTTATATTAAATCAACGGGTATTGACATGAGATATTGGTATCAATTCCAGGTCTTCGAAATGGAGAAACTAATGCTGCAAAGATTGAGCATCATTACTAACCAAATAGAGCAAGCCACCGCACAGGCAGTTGCTCACAGCAAGGATCTGAGCAATATGGAGGAGGCGGAGATTACTGCAAAAAAGTTGGAAACTGGTATCAATCGCTTCAACTCAGAATTGCTTAATTATTTTCGTCTAAACACGGAACCATCAGCCGATGAAATATCTTCATTCAGCGAGATCCAACTGAATGGAGAAGAGACACTGTCGGAATTAAATGTAAGACTGGAGAAAAGGAGGGAGCAAAGACAGGAAGCTACTCTTAGTGAGGCAAATGCGAGTAATGTAACTATGCAATCAAGCAAATTACCAAAACTGAACCTCACTCAATATGATGGGAATATACTCGAGTGGCACCAGTTTTGGGATCAATTTCAGTCCAACATCGGCTGCAGGAACTTGTCAGATGTGGACAAGCTTCTATATTTAAAATCGTCTCTGATGGGGAACGCTAAGGTTGCCATAGAAGGCTTAGAAGTCACCAACAAAAATTACTTGATAGCCGTGAATACCCTAAAGGAAAGGTTCGGTAAGGAAAGCCAAATCATTGACGCCCATTATTCTGCTCTGTACCGTATTAGGAGTGCAGAAAAAACCTCCGAGGATGCTAGAAGGACTCTCAATGAAGTGGAGAGGCATCTCAGAGTGCTGAATTCCCTAGGGGAAGATATCAACCACAACCATTTACGTTTTCTTATTATGGAGAAATTTCCAGAGTCTTCAGAGTTCCAGAGAGTGTCTATGAAATGAAAATGATGATTAAGACAGAATCTATCGAAGATATGCGAAAATCTCTAGAAACAATAATATCAGCAAGAGAAGATGCTAGTCGGATCGTCCAAGACAATGGCAAGACATACACGACTGAAAACCTCCATATTAAAGACGCACAAAATAAGACTGTTAATAAACCAAAGACCAACCAGACCTTCAATTATCAAAAGCCGGGTTCCAGGGAATTAAGACCATATCACAATAAAAGGAATGCGTACCCAGAAGAACGATCAAATTCTGAAAACCAGGGGAAGAGACCTCATGGAAAGCCTTGGCATAGTAGTGATGATCGTGGGCCAGAGAAGAAGAGACAGAAACGGAATTGTGTATTTTGTGACGGAGAACACTTTAACGATATGTGCAAAGTAGTGAAAACCCTTAAAGAGAGAAGGAACAAATTACAGGGACGTTGCTTCGGCTGCTTCTCTGGACGTCACATGATCAAGGAATGTAAAGTCAGACTATACTGTGTACATTGTCGACAGGAAGGGAAGCATAATAGAGCACTATGTCCAAAAAACTTGACAAAAGTAGAATCTACACAGTCATTTCAGATAAATGCAAAAAACTCAACGGTGCTGCAAACTGCTGTAGTAAAAGAAAAGAGCTAAAATGGGATACTTGCTTACCTTCTGATTTAACAACCAAGTGGACTGAGATTGCAGAAGAACTTGAAAGTATTCAAAACATTATTATACCAAGATGTTACTTTAGAAACAATGACTATAGCAACATCCAGCTGCATTGCTTTGTGGATGCATCAATGCTAGCATACTCGGCAGTAGTTTATATAACAAACAGGAAGGAAGTAGCCTTTGTCATAGGAAAATCACGCTTAGTGCCAATCAAGGACCAGGAGGGGCTGAAAATCCCTCGCCTAGAGCTTTTAGGGGCACTAATAGGAAGTCGACTTGTTAAGTATGTCACTGAATCTCTTCATATTGAGTTTACACAACAAATTCTATGGACCGACAGTCAAATTGTCATAGATTGGTACAATTCTAGCAAACTATTGACACCTTTCGTCACACGAAGAATTGAAGAAATAAAGAAAAACACACATCTGACAATAAGGAAAGTACCTACTAAATTGAATTCAGCAGACGTGGCAACAAGGCCGAATCGTACAACAGAGGACAAACAAAAATGGTTGTTAGGTCCAGATTTTCTGTCAAAAGACCCAAAATCATGGCCTTTGAGCCACAGGAGCTATAAATCCCTTTTGTGTGGGGAGGGTCTGACGAATGAATTTGGATCAGGAAATAATCAGGGTAGAGATACTATACAACAAAAAATCTCACCACAACCTATGAGACCACCAAACAAGACCTCATTGAAAGCTGGAAACGAGGCCAAGTAACACTCAACCAATTCAAGGATATGTTTGCAAACCAGTACTTACCCAGTTTGCGTGAAAGATTCCAGCATTCACACAAACAGAATAGAGTGACAAGCTTGAAAGAACCTAAAATCGGAGATATTGTCCAAATAAAAGGAGAATCGAAAAATCGGGAGAACTGGAGAGTTGGGAAAATTACTTCTCTTCCGGTTGGAGCCGATGGTCTTTGCAGAGTTGCAAAGGTAAAAGTTGAAAATACAGAATATACTCGTTCTGTGGGTCATCTTTATCCCTTGGAGATAGAAGATGACATGCCTGCGATGAAACTAAAACCACACAGAGAGCATAATCAAATACTTCCCCGAATGCCACCGATTCAAGCAAGAATTACTAAACAACCTCCAACAGAACTTACAACTGCGGCAGATACTGACGCTCAGACAGACATCGACATGATATCTCCGGAAGTGGAGGCATTTACCAAAGAAGATATGACACCTCCAGCAGTGGAGACAAACCCTGAAGAATACATACCTCAAGTAGTGGGGACATATCCAGAAGGAGAAACATCTCGGAGTAATACTCCAGGTACACCTGAAGACAGTCAGGATGAGGAGCACAATAAGAAAAGGGGATCCAGAGTTGCGTCGCAAAGAGCCCGAGAGAAGATCAGGGAGTGGACGCGGCAACTGACGACCCTATTTTAACTTTCGTCGTCGGGAGTGTCGTGACGACCGATGGGTGTCATCACGAAAGTTCCCAATTTAACCCAACCTGGCAACACCAACGGCTAAAGTAAGGTAAAGTAAATTGTCTATGTTCAAGTATCTTATGAGTCTGTTTTCATGCAAAGCATCAACCTAAAGTTTAAATATCTCGTGTTGTGTATAACAGTTGTGAAAGTTAACAAGTGAATCATTTCCAATACGGGACAGCCAATCATCCTAGATAATCGACAGCTAAGTATCTGACCGTCGAGTAACCTATTTCTGTAATTACCTACTTATCGTAACGTAAATTGAACGCAGGAGCACAAAGTAACAATGAAATGGCGGGTGGGGTGATGTACTTACCCACGGAAACCTGTAGAGAAGCTCACGTGAGTGATGGTCGTAGTAGAGAAGACCAAAGGAAGCGTTGGGGTCACTCTCCTACGATGGGAGTTTACAGAAGGTGACCCCACATGAAAATGGTACTCCTGTTAGGTGATGGTTACGGCTGACTACCTTATCAGTGGGGAACCATCACGAGTTCAAGGGACCGAGCTCCTGTTAGGTGATGGTTACGGCTGACTACCTTATCAGTGGGGAACCATCACGAGTTCAAGGGACCGAGCTCCTGTTAGGTGATGGTTACGGCTGACTACCTTATCAGTGGGGAACCATCACGAGTTCAAGGGACCGAGCTCTTGTAAAGTGCATAACCAAAGAAACATCACTGGCGCGATGATACTTAGCATTCACTTATAGTGTCTTTTAATTACAGGTGGTAACGCTGAGACATCACACGGGAGCGGTACTCTAAGAGGCGACTACCGAAGCCAGGTAGAATAAAGAAAGAGAAACCAGGACGTTACAGGGGAAAGAAGGCTAATTAATTGTATCAGGAATGAGGAAACCTAGGAATCATCAGAATTCTATCGTGGGGGTTATTTCAGTAGCGAAGCACATTAATAAAATACTATAAGTCAATTTCTATGATATGTAATTATAACTATGAATAAATCTAAATACACATAAATATGATTTACAAATTAAACCCTCCGCGACAGCTTGTGACATTTTGGCCTAGTCCATACAAGAAGGTATGGGAAATGTCCTAAGCCTTTGGATTTATCTGTATTGTTGTATCGTACGGCACACACATGTCGCAAAGACAGAGTATGACTGATGCAACGACAATCGTCACGTCACGTCATCAGCCATAAAACGTCCACTGCTGAACGAAGGGTGATGCCATAATCCCCACGCTTGGCAGGTGGCTTGGGGATCGCAGAATGCTCACCGCCGTTAAGTTAATAACTAGGTATGTACAAAGAAATCACATCGACAAAGCCACTCAAAAAAAGGTTTTTTCTATGGCACTCAGGAGGGAAATCGTAAAGAAAAAAAAAACTCGTATACTATGACAAATCGTAGAACATACATGGGGTGTTTTCAGGAAGCCCTTGGTACGAGAAATAGAACATTATCTAGTTGACATCACCGCTTGGACCAGCCTGTACAATATAGATCAATGGGATATGGGAGCATGGGAGATTTTCTGACAGGCAATAAAAAAAAAAAAAGAAGCTCATTGTAGATGGCTCTGACTTTGCACAGATCAGACGTGGCTGTCCTTGTCAAGTTGTTTAATTTAATTTCATGTGCCACATATCAAAATAGTATGCTGTTTTTGACTGGCACGTTTATATGTTTAGTCTGCGCTATCTGTTGAGTTCAAGGAAACTACTTTTTTTTAAATCATGTTTGGAAAATCACCCATCGCTCACGCAAGAACAGTGAATTTATTTTTGTTCGCCTCCATACGGGGAATAGTTTAGATAAAAAAATATAGTACGAAGTTCACTGGGTCATCTAGTAAAATAAAGAAATTATGATGATCAAAGTCAAATCAAAGTTTACATTAGATATGGTTTGAGATCTTAAAGCATAGTTAAAAACATCAATAAAATTATCAGTGAAGATATTATAAGTTTTAGTCTATTTTGCTTCATCAAAAAACCATACACTGGCAAAAGGAAAAAACAATAAAATCTTAGGCCCTCGAGCATGGCCTCAAGACAGTTTTTGAATGGTTCTCTTGCAAGCGTATTTTGTGATATGTTTACAAAAATACAGTACAGCGGAAACTGTTAAAGAATACGTAAATTAAATTATACACATACCTGCCAAGATTTTCCTGGATACTGGTCAAACTACTGGTTTCTGTCATGCCTGTGAATCCTATGTCGTATGCTTGAAGTGTCATAGTGTTTTTATTTACTATTACTTTTATTGGTTCGGCGTTTGTTAATACTTTTGTTGGCAGTAACTCATTAAGAAATGAGTGACTTAGACAATCATCAGGAACAATAATTTCGTCGACTTGTTTTTTGGTAGGATTTAAAGGAAATATCATGGGAACATAGTCAATGCTCCTAGGGTTATCCGATTTTCGCCCATGAAGGAAATGTGAGCGGCAGATCATATCATTCGGACCTGGGTACCAAGGAGATCCATCAGAACTGTGCAGAAAAAGAAAACAGTCATGGTCAAAAAGTTATAAAGTTACGGCTCATATTATCATGATGGAAGAAGAGCTCATGAAGAGCCACTTCGCCGGAACACAGTTATTAAATGTTCGCTAAATTGCGTCAAAATGTATGTGACAGCTGATTTTTATCGCAAGTTTTAAAAGTAATGGAACAAAAGTTTCTTATTTTAATGAGATTATTAGCTAGTTGATGTGGGATTATTCTGCCAATTACCAACTTAAGGCATTGAAGTCGAACGAGAGGCGAGCCAAGACGCTGAAAAGCAACCACATTTTGGTTATCTCGGCTGCAAGTATCCATGTAAGATTTTTGTTTTATTTATACGTGAATACTCACGTTTAATTAAATCGGATACTCCGACTATAGTTTCGATCACATCCGGTGACCTTTTTTTGTGTGCTAAGCAGGACGCAGCTGCACGCGCGTCGGGCTCTGTTTTCACTCTTTGAAAAAGGTCACCGGATGTGATCGAAACTATAGTCGGAGTATCCGATTTAATTAAACGTGAGTATTCCCGTATAAATAAAACAAAAATGTGTCAAAACCAAGTCAGTATCCATGTAAGGTTGCTTGCTTGCCGGTTTTCTATCCATTTCAGAGAGTGTTCTCGGTAGCATACCCTGATTCCACGTGCCCCTTCTTATTACCAGACGGCCAAACAAAGGCGACCTAAGCGCCATCCGTTTATGGTGGATATTCCCACGTACGCACTAAGCGCATCGATTCCACATTTTACAAGAAGTGGAAGTATATTTTTATTAATTCTAATAAAAATAAATTATTATTCCAAAAGTTAATAGACCACCAGATAAAGGCATGTTGTGACATTTTATCCTAGTTCATACAAGGAAGTATGTACAAATCGTCTTTTTACGGGAAATGTTCTAGGGCTTTAAAAAAGTTCTAGTAAAAAAGTCGTATTTTGTTTTACATTGACACGGTAATATACTGTTATTTAAAAATAAATCTAAGGTGATTCTGCTTAAAACACGGTAATTTTAGACTGCTGACACGGTAGTTTGCAATTTTCATCTGGCAAGGCAACCGTGTTGTTTACCTACTTACTTTGTTTTTATAGCAGCTATCCATTTCTTTCTTTGATATAAATGCGTTTCTGGTTTGGGAAATTTATAGAATCCATAATTGCAATTTTCCTCAGTATATTTTACAACAACCATTCTTGTTGTACATTATTACAAATTATTATATATTATTAGAAACTAAAATTATTTTGCAAAATAATAATAATCAGCACAGCAATCCACAGATAACGAAACGATGTGATTACTTTGTGCACAAACTATGTCACTGTCGTTGTATGTATCATTGTTAAAATATTATTGTTACTATTATAACAAACCCACGATATTAGGGCATTTGAAAGTGAAACCTCTTATTTATTATTTATGTTAAGTATGACAAAGACTAGTCTACTCCTGAAATTGGACAGAACAGTGATGGCAACGTTTTGATCATTGATTTCCTGGTTTTGATCTTAGACCGTCTAAGATTAGACTAGAATTGTTCATTCTTCTAATATTATGACACATAAAGTCTATAATCATGATAGACACATTAAAGAAATAGGTATTTATGGTATATTTACCGTTTGTGGAAAATCGCGTAAAAAAACAAAGTATTAAAGATGTTCCAACAGATTTTCAGTGCATATTACGTAGTATTCACTTACTCCATGCAGCAAGGTATGCACCTCAACTGGTAGGAACATTATACAAGAAATGAGTTCGTTGAAAGAACGAACTTCGTTCTTACCTGCAGGCTAATCATATAAAGTTGTCACCACGGTCGTTCCTGTACTTTGCAATAAATTCTCTCTTTGGACTTCGTTACGAATGTGCACTGATACAGGGAGGCTATTCTCAAGAGGTGAGATGCCATCTCATCTCGAAAAAAATCTCTATCTTCGACTTTTCTTATTTTCTACTCTATGGTTCGACATATTTACGATTGCTGGCGCACGAGATACATCGAGTTGTCGGTGGTTATGAGATGAGATGCAATCTCATCTCGTAAAAACTCTATATTTTCGAGTTTTCTCATTCTCAACTCTATGGTTCGACATATTTACGATTCCTAGCGCACGAGATACAACGAGTGGTCGGTGGCAGTCGAGAAGCCAATGAGATGCGTGTCGCGGCTTTCAAGCTTCGATTTGTTGCCGTTTATTGCTATTTTTATTGACATTAGGCTAGAGTCCGCTTCTAAGCGAGTGATTAGTCTACTTTTTTGAGTCGCCGTTGGATATACTCGTTTTTTGGATCCATTAAAATTACAAAGAAACATATTTTTTGCCATATTTTTTTTTTTTCTTTCTTTCTTTTTTAATCTGTGGGGGACTGTGGGTAATAAAAAGCGGGCGAAGCGGGCGGCCATCTTGTGACGTCACATTGTACAAAATTACAAAATCAATTACAAAATAAATAAAACGTCGTGTGATAAAACTTTCGCGGTTTGCTGAGAAAAATCACATAATTTCTATAGTGCCTGCTTTCACGAAATGAAGTCAGGCTATACAAAAGCTGATAGTGCAAGTCTGCCAAAAGTAGACTCATTGAAGGGTGCAATTCCATATAATCCTGCCTTTTGCTCTGCCGAGTTTCGGAATGCAAAAACTTCCCTGTAAGTACAAAATAACCGAAATAAACAAAGTATTATTGTGTAATTTATTTGTAAAAGTCGATATGTATAATTCTTCCTTCAAATAGTCAACATTTTATGAAATGATTTTAACTAGGTTATATTTATAATTTCAGATCTTCGCGACAGTCGTACGGTGATGACGCTAAAGAGGAAGACAAATTTGTGTGAAATAAAACGTAAAATTTGTCCAGAACATAAGGTCCGTCAACAGTCATACTCAGTCTTCGATGAAAAGGAAGGAATAGTACAAAGTGTCCAGTTTGCTGACTGCCCTGCCTCCAAAGGTGTTGCAAACATGCAGTGGCTTTCTTAATGTGGACTCACAGAAAAAGTGAGGAACCATCTTGCAATGCCACTGAATGTTACTGTCTCAAGTGGCAGCACTCTAAAGTACATGAAAATCAAAGAAATGCGTAACAATAGAGGTTCTTTAAGTACCCAACACGATGACAATGTCTTGTGCGACTTTTTACAAGAAAGTAAAACAAGAAAATTGCTGAATTGTCAAATTTTAAAACATCAACCTGATTATGAAGATGATGTGTTTCAGTTGCTCTCATTGCACTATTTGAGTTACAAATTTAATTCTGAAAATGACTGATCAGTTTATAAACAAAATTCATCCAGTGTTTACTGAAAAGAATGTTGGTGATGCAGAAAGGCTAACATGTGAACAGCATGGAGGAGCTTCGCTATGCAAGAATAACAAATACAAATAAAGCTAGTCACATCGAAAGCTTTCCATGTGACTCGCTGTAAAACATCAGATGGCTCATTAATCGGAACATTAATGGGTGGAAAAGTGCCTGACATTGAGTGGAGTTGCTATGAAAAGGGGCCGAAAATTAGAAGACCTTGTAAAAGAACAATTAAAACTACAACTTGGTGAAATTTCTCAGTGTGGCCTGTTTATATAATAAAAGTATCCTATGATAGCAGCATCACCTGATGGGGCTTTAAATAGTGATACTGTTATAGAAACAAAATGTCCAGTGAATAAAAACTTAAGAAAAATATGTTTCGGACAGCAAAGCCACCGCTAAGTACTTCACACAAGTGCAACTGCAGATGCGCTTAACTAAATTAAACCCATAGAATATGATTCTAACTATGTAAAAGATTTACTATGTAAAAGATTTACTCTGTAAATTAGAATTTCTTTGGAAGGAAAATGTTTATCTATTAGTACCAAATAAAAGAATTAAACCTAAGCAAATCAAGTATTTTTAATTATAGCATCCTGTAGGTTTATCAGTGCACATGCAATAATAACACATTCATTCAAGTATTTTATCACTTTCTAATTGACTACAGAATGATAACATAGAGAATTCTCGCAAACGTCATATAACTCTCAATATGAATCCTTAAACTCACTTGTGCACTATTTTGTTTTGTTTTGATTACATCCTGTTTTGTCAATTTAGAGTTAGATGTGACACTTCGGGGTGTCACTAAATTAATTTATCTTTGCAGTAAGAGTTCTATATTTAAATCCTCTACCTGCAAGTATAGACACCATCCATCCATCCATTATCAGCCAGAAGACGTCCACTACTGGACAAAGGCCTCTCCCTTAATAGGGAGGGTTGCCATAATTCCCACACTTCGCAGGCGGCTTGGTGATCGCAGTGTTTCCACCGTCAACTGAGGATGCTGCTGCCCATCCTCCGGTGGTTCTGGATGCAGTTTTAGGACATCCCCTTGTCCCGATCAGATCAGGGCCAGGTCAGGTGTGTAGTATAGACATACCTGGTTTTAAACAATCGAAACAGCTGCAGTTCTGTACTAACAAGACATCAGTGGTTCCGCTGTATCCAGGTGAAATATAATTGATAATAGCATCTGGGGTGCTACTGATTAAGTATTTGGCAGTATTAGCTTTTTAATATTCTAACCATGTTAAAGCCTGCTCTACAGATTTTGATGGTTTTTGTATTTCTATTTCGAGACAATCAATGATAAGTACAATAGATATAATGGTACTTATGTCTAAATGCAATAGGTAAGTTTCGTTTTAGTGATCTTTTATTTTATTTTATTATAAATTAATACAATACACTTGCAATAAGAGCTACAGATTTCATGAATATTTTACTGGTATAAGACAGCAACAAGCCAAATTGATCTCTGAGCTCAGAAAATGGTGTATTTAGTCTTATTTTTTTTAAACGTAATAATATGTGTTCATCGGGTAGCTTTGTATGGTTTTAAGGGTATATAACGTCAATAAAAAATAACAATCAAGTGGCAGCACTCTAAAGTACATGAAAATCAAAGAAATGCGTAACAATAGAGGTTCTTTAAGTACCCAACACGATGACAATGTCTTGTGCGACTTTTTACAAGAAAGTAAAACAAGAAAATTGCTGAATTGTCAAATTTTAAAACATCAACCTGATTATGAAGATGATGTGTTTCAGTTGCTCTCATTGCACTATTTGAGTTACAAATTTAATTCTGAAAATGACTGATCAGTTTATAAACAAAATTCATCCAGTGTTTACTGAAAAGAATGTTGGTGATGCATGGAGAATATCTATATAATATCTTGGATTATTCTTGATTAATCCTACAGTATTTTCAATTGACATTCGGCATAGATATTCAGCTTTAATTTTCCTTTTTATTTCACATAATTCAGATTGATCGCTGCTAGTTGGTGTCGTTGTAACTAAGGACTGAACTGATGGGGAAGTGTCAGTATTTAACTGTGATTGTTTTGATTGTGATGAACTGTTCGAAGATGACTTGATTGTGATGACTTGATCGTGATGAACTGTTCGAAGATGACACTTCCAGCTTTTCATTAAAGAGTAATTTTCTCCTGATTTTTGTATTTCCAGCTGATTCATCTCCAGACTTTATTTTAAAAGGTGATGTTGCAGTAGTTGTAATATAAGTCTTTATAGAAGAAGTATTATTATCCTTAGCTTGACTAGAAGTTTCTACATATTTCCTCCTAATCTTGAATTAATTTATTCGTTGCGTAGGGCATTAATACTTGTGTCACCTGATCTTGAAAATTAGTGCAGTCTTCCTTATAAGTAGCGGACAAAAAATCTGAAAAAAACAATACTTATAACATTACATATAACAGGTATATAGCAAAGATATTCTACTACCTACTTAAGAACTTTACTACAGATGAAACTTATAAACAGATAAACTTAACAAACCTATTTTTAAACCATTGAGCTGATGACTTTTTTACTCACCGCTTGTCATGCCTGATGTTGCTGGCATTTCAGTTTCCTTAGCAAGTATTTCTTGTATTACGTCCATACGTCGTCTTTTGCTTTCGGCTGATCGAGGCTCTGGCGACGCGGTACGTTTTATTGTGTCTGGTCAACATTGAAATTTCGATGGCAAACAATAAACAGTCAGGCTTCATTCTTATTTTGGCGACTGAACCCATCACACGGTATTGGATGTAATTTTCCATATCATTAGGCAACTGTAAAGTGACACAAATATATGAATAAGTATAGGTACTTTTGTCATGTTTTAGATTTTACCTATGTACAAAATGTTAGGTTACGTTTAATTTATTTTTGGTTAGATCAGAAGTAAGTTGATTTCTTTTAAATACTTACATCAAAGTGTTCTTCACAAAATAATATCGCACATTTATCAGACCGGGTCGCGGCGTGCTAATTGTAACCACTGCTTTCGACGTTCAGGACATATAATAGGAAAGTGTATAAACATTTTGTCGGGATATTTAACTGTTGTACTTCTGCACATAGGCACGGCACACGTCCCTGTAGCTTGTCATTTTCACAATTCCAGTAAATAAGCCGCAATCCGCTCAAAATAATTTTAAGTAATGCGTCGATAACTTTGTTATTTTTATTAAAATGTGACGTTGATTTGTTTATTTTAAAATTATTTTCCGTAAACTGTCAAATGTCAAATAGTTTTTTTTCACCCGGGCCGGGGGACCATTGACGTTCCTTTTTCCACAAATACTCTGAACTACTGAAGAACGAAACTTTATTTATTAATTCCTAGTTATTTACATTTTTCCACTAAAAGACAGTATAATAATAAGTATAAACTAGTTAATTACATTGAACAGTACGATATCTAATGAATCAAGGCGTATAATCAGAAGAATGGGATTTAATGTATACTATATCGATTTCACCGATTTTCCGTAATTAAAGTTGAAAGAAATGGAACGTAATATAACTGAGATGTGTCCATCTCATCCATGAGAATACCAAAAGCTATGTTTTTGTGAGATTTTCATGCGAGATTGAAATCTCGAAATCGACATAAATATCTCATTTTTGAGAATAGGCTCCCAGACTTGTGTTAATAACATTTTTTTTTTGAAATAAATTATCACCTACAACCTTAGATGAAATATAGGTCATTTAATCTAAGCCTACAACTCTTTAATATATATTTTTTTCACTCAGGTATCTCGGTCATATAAAAAAAAACACTACTTATCTAATCCCGCGCCCCAATGAACGCCGCGTCCCGAAATGCGTCAAAATCGTTGTTGGGCTGTAAGCGATAAATGTCGTTCCGTTTTGATTATTGGGCTGACAGCGCTATCAGCGCGAAATCATTTAGGAATAGTTGAACATGGGAAACAAATAAACTAACCTCTTTACTAACTACCGGTTGTCGTTGGGAACGATACTCTCGAAGTCGTTGACCACTACAACTACCTTGGACAGATTGGTCAGTTAGATAGGTCCAACTTCGACAAAAAGGTCGTCTGAAGAATCCAACTCGGATGGGCAGCGTTCGGGAAATTGCGTAATATCTTCTCGTCCAAAATTCCGCAGTATCTGAAGACAAGGGTCTACCAGTCCAGTGTGTGGTTGCCCACACTCGTGCATGTAATTCAACACTCAATGAATAAAACAACACCATTTTTAATCATTAATTCGCGAAAAACACTAGTTTAAGAAAATAATAGAATGCAACGACATGATTTTTCCGTGTTCCCGCCAAAACTCCATCCCGAAAAGTTACATGATAGCCTCGCAGCTGCGGAGCTATCATGTAACTTTTAGGGATCGCGATTCAGATACGAGTTGTCATAAATAGACACTTATCACTGTCACTACCAAAACTCATTTGACCCTGCAGGGCAGGATGAAACGCCAAAAGACCGACGGATTTGCTTAACTTAATTAAGGAAATCAATGCATTCGTTCGGTTACGATAGCAAGAGAAATTCCTCCGTGGTACTGTGAAGCTGTGACAGTGACAAGTGACATTTAAGACATATCGCGATCCCGAACAGTTACATGATTAGCCCGCAGCGGGCTTGGTTTTGGCCTAGTGAGTGGGGGAGGCAATAATGTACGACACAGATAATGTACGGCATAATAATGCACAGCATGATAATTGGTACATCGAATATCATGCTTTGCAATATCGTGCCGGGCAATATCATGCCGTTCATTATCGGCTCTGCTCAATACTGCACACCCCGATATTTTACAGACTGATAATTGATGTATAAGTACACGAATTCCTTATTTGTATAGCAGTTAGGTTCAGGTTTTTTTTTTGAGATATTTTCTCGGCTTATTGGCTGTACATTATATGGCCATACATTATAGACACGAGCCGATAATGGACGGCCAGTATTGTACGACATGGATTGTACAGCATGATATTCGATGTACATGTACGCCAATTATCACGCAGTGCATTATTATGCCGTACATTATCGTGTCGGCAAATATCATGTTGTACAAATTGTACATTATAGACACCCGTGAGCATTTAACCATAGAGTAAGTAATACTAATACATTTAACTAGAGTGGGTCTCATCTCAAGAATTTGTTCAACTTGTGCCCACCCAACAAACAATACTTTTATTCAGGGAGCTTGTGCTAGTGTGCCTAGAATAGAATAATTTCATAAAATGGAAGACAATACGCCAACAGTCAGTTTAATATCATGCATGCACTTTGTTCGTCGTGGTGTAGCCAAAGCTGTTCCTGAGAAGGTAGGTAAAAACGTACTACTAGGATTGAAATAAATCTACTTATTTCACACCGTACATTTACAAAACGTTTCCTTTATGTGCGTTGCAGATCGAATTAACTGAAAAAGAGTTGGAAAAGATAATTAAACAGACTGCAGAAGACTTACGGTAAGCTAGAAAACATGTAAACAATAGAGTAACCTCAAAAATATAGATGGAGGTTAGTAATAATTAACCCTCACATTTTTAGTTTGACAGAAGCAGGAGACGACCAAAGTGACGAGGAAGGCCCCACTGTTGCTCCTGATCCGCCAGCTAATCCTGACGATGAGTTTAACTTTGAAAACTATGACGAGGAAGAACCTAGTAAGTTTTAACCAAAGTTGATATAATGATGTTTGAAAGAACGATAGGTTGTTGTTGTTGTTGAGGCCTGGTTACTTGGTGGGTACTGGTTCTCGAAAAAGGCCTTTCGAGAACGAGGTCTTGAATATGTGTTTTGAAAATAGTTTTTTATAGTTATAGTATTCATAGTTTTTATAGTTTTACATGAATTCTCTGTATAAACACTGTTTATGGCGAATGTTGTATACGCCTGTAAAAGGTGATCGTATCAGATCCTTGTGTTATGTACCTACTTTAAGAATGTGTAATATGTTAACTGTTGGCGTATCTCAATAAATAAATAAAATGTGGCTAATGCATCATTGTGGATCCGGATGGTGGCCAACTGTCCAGTGACTCGAGTAAAACTCTACATAGACTACATTGGAAATTCTGAGCGTAAATCGATCTAGAACCAAATTATTTATGATTATTTTTATTATTTATTTTCAGATAATCCCATAGGCCTCGGCACTGTTGCCACAGTACCAAACTTGGGAGACCTCAGTGAAAATGTTCAAATCAGAGTAAGTACAAACACATATACAATAAAATATTATAAAATCATGCGCTTGTGACCATAATGGTCATCATCAGCCTGGAGATGTCCACTGCTGAGCGAAGGCCTCCCCCTTAGACCGCCACACTGTACAACCAAATGTTGTCTGTCCACCTAGTGAGAGGCCTTCCTATTCTGCTTCTGCGCTGATTACTTTCTTATTCTTACTTATTACATGAACAAAATTAACAAATGTTATGTCTTTTGTATTAATTTTTTTTTGTCATTTATTCTATTTTATTATAAATGATATTTATATAGTTGATATTTTAGAAGATTATAATCTTTTTCACATAAAATAGGTTAGCCCAAATGGTTAATGTGCAAGTGGTTTAACTAGCACCTCTCGGCGGTTTTTATTAGTTTTTATTCGCCTCAAGAATTTTTAAGATTTCTCATTTTGCTGGCTTTTAGAAAATATGCTACTTTAACAGCCTCTTTCTAAAGGTTTTTTATAAAAGCGCACTATATCAATCTCCATACCTTAATAGATCCATGTCAAAAATCAAGTCTGCCTGCTCTCACTGCATGAATGAGGAAAGGAACACACATAGACACACATAATAATGAATTAACTAACATTGTAATAACTCATCTTTTTCTACAGACCGAGGGACCGGACAGTGATGAAGAAGATGATATAATTAAGCCCAGTGACAATTTACTGCTGGTTGGACATGTAGAGAGTGATGCCAGTGTGCTAGAGGTTTACAGTAAGAATCCAGTTATATTCCATGTTTCTAGTTCTAAATAGAAAATCAGACAATTGCATGCAATTTCATATCCTAACTCTCATATCTTCTAAAATTGGCGTTTGCATATTTTGACTTGCCAGGTGTGTGCACGTCATGTAATAGGTCTTATGAAATTATATGAATATGAATACCTATGAAATTGCCGTTCTTCAGTACTGGTCATTTCAAATAGAAAAAAAGTTTGGAATGGCTTTGTATTCTGATATCAAATTAATTTTGTCTTAAAAACATGACATTATTTTTACAAACTCAGTCTTTTGTTTATTGATTAGCGTTGTATTTTCATTACATTTGAACATTTTTCGTCATAATGGATACTTAAAAAATTCGTGTAATTATGGAATATGAGTTCCGTCGTGGCACCAACGCGACATAAACGGCACGTAACATCAAAAACGTTTACGGAGAGAACTGTACTAACGAACGCGCAACCCGTTATTGGTTTTCCCGGTTCCATTCTGGAAATGTTGAGTTGAAAAATGAAGCTCGTGGTCGTCCGGAGACTTTGGTCAACAATGATGAATTAAAGGCGATTGTGGAAGCTGACGAAACTCAATCTACAGCTGAGCTAGCAGCAGCTTTTGATGTTAGCATCAAAACAATTTTGATCCATTTGCGACAAATAGGCAAGGTAAAAAAACTTGATAGATGGGTGCCCCACGAACTTAACGATCGCCAGCGCAACGTACGCGTCGAGACCTGCCTCGCGCTGCTGCTACAGACAGTCTCCAAGCTGCAAGAGCTGGGGTTGGAAGCTCTCCCTCACCCGCCATACTCACCAGACCTTGCACCTACCGACTATTACTATTTCCAAAATTTAGACAACTTTTTAGTGGGTAAAAAATTAAATTCCCGAGAGGCAGTACAAAATGCCTTTGTAGAGTTTGTTGCCTCCCCATCCAGCTAATTTTTACAAGAAAAACCAATAAACTGCCAATTCGTTGGCAAAGATGCGTCGATTGCATGGGTGATTACTTTGAATAACAGAAATAAAAAAGTAAAAAAAAATAAGTACTTTCACTTATTCCATACAAAACGGCAATTTCATAGGTAAAGACCTAATATTATGCTTGTCACACTTAAAAATCACTTACGTACAAAGTTATAAAAAGTCAGAGTTTGTGTAGAAATAATGTTTTTCTCAGTGTTCATACACACAAAACCAAATATATTTTTTCTACACAGAAAAATATTTTACATTTAAACACGCAACCAAATATTTCACACGTAAGCAAATTATTTATTTCTACATTTTAAAATATTTATTTATGAATAAAACATAAATTTAATACCTAGCTTATTACACTGGCCAAATTATAATCCTAGCAAGTCACTGCAAGTGCTAGGTTTTAAAATTGTTCATGTCTGTTGCTTGAATTTTGATATGGTAACATTTTTAATCTAAAATTCACATGCGATCCTAGTATGTGATTAGTACATGCTCTATAATGTCAAAACTACAGGCCTAATGAGATTCACCATCCAATGTCTCAAACTAATGACACCACTCCAACGGTCACAGAGAGGCTACCATCATGAGGGTATCTTGTTCTTCGCGTTACTCAATGTCACCATAAAAAATAAGATTCAAAGATACACATATGTAATGATAATGAAGACAGAGTTAAAATACCATTTGAGGCCAATACAAAAATTGCTAACCTTTTTTTTCCAGTATTCAATAAGGAAGAGGGGTCATTCTATGTCCACCATGACATCATATTACCATGGTTCCCGCTGTGCATAGAATGGCTCAGCCACGACCCTTCCGATCCTCAGCCAGGTAAGAAGATCTTACTGTTTTTTTATTACAGGTCCGTGCAGTTGCATCCGCATAGGTTTTTGTTTGTTTTAAATAAAATGTAGCCTAGTGTTAAACTAGTTCCAGTCCAAATTTCTCTCCAATCCACACAATGCATACATTTATAAACTTGCTCATCATCATCATAATCAGCCAATCATAGGCGATTCTAAGCGAAAAAATAATAAGGGGAAGAAAAAATACTTTTTTAAAATATTTATTATTATATTATTAAATTAAAATTATTATTTTTATAAAAATTTGGCTTTTTTCTGAATAAATCATTAGGCGAACAGGCCTTATTGAGAATAAGTCATATGGGGAACTGGTCTTCGAAAAGTGAAAGCCATACTTTTTAGATAGAACTGCTGTCAAAACAATGTTGTAAAGCAATTGCATGGAAAACCGCTGTCGTCAGTTTCACGCTTATTTGTATAGAAACTACGACGAAATAATGCCAATCATTGGTCGCGCATTTGAAGTAAAACGCTCGAAATGCCATTTTGCGACAGATTAAAATTGATCTAAATACGATGCAATGTGGTATGGTTTCCTACGCGTCTATTTAAATTGTCTTTTTTAGTATTCTCAGTTTAAAAACAGGTATATTGGTAAAATTTACATTAAGCGCATTTGCACTTAATGCCGACTAGCGTGGCCCGTCACATTTCCGTTCTATTCACTTCTCTCTTCAGTGGTTATAACAGTCAGTACTTCACTTTGGAGTGTACGGTGTACTTCAGTTTAAGTCGTTATGCGGATAAGTCCAATGTCGACTAAACCCTACAGTCCAACCATATAATATCTACAGTTCCTTTGTATCTTCACAGGTAACCTATGCGCGCTCGGTGGTATGGACCCAGTAATACAAGTATGGGACCTCGACATAGAGAACTGTTTGGAACCCGCATTCAAACTTGGAAAAAAGCCGAATAAAAAGAAGAAAACCAAGCGCGTGGGCCACAAGGAAGCTGTGCTCGATCTGTCCTGGAACAGGAACTTCACGCATGTCATGGCCAGCGGATCGGCAGACAGCACTGTACTGCTTTGGGACTTGGACCAAGGCACGCCACATACGAAACTCGACTATTTTGAAGATAAAGTTAGTACTTTGCCCTTGGCCTCTGTCCTTTTGGGCTATAAATCATACTGTAGGATAACCTACAATGCGTCCGCGATGCGTGGAGCTAAAGTTTATGAAATATGTTTGCCTACCTGCTAACCACCATACTTCCTCCGTCTTGGCGAGCTCAGCCAGGAGTAGATCGAAGTCCGGCGTGGTGGAACAAATAGTAGGAGCACTTCGTCACTTCCCTGATCTCACTCGCGGGCTATTTAACTCTAAGCCCACCAAAACACGCAGTGAATTATAGGAGAAACAGCACGCGGCGTATCCCGAAAATGATCGCGCCCAAAACCGACCGTGCATTCGTCAGTTCTCTCGGGTGACTACTCGCTAGTGGTGAGCGTTGTCCAACGTAGATAGTTGTACAACTATCTATCGCGCTACACAACGGTCACTCGTTGTCCAACCATAGCAAAACTAGTTATTTCAATAACGAGTTGTTTCACAAACATCGCTTGTTATGTATGAAACGAAACCAACGTTATTTTCACAACGCTCTAAATTCGCGCAAACTATAGCGTATAAGAAAGTTATCGACATAGCGGGTTGGAGCGAATAAGGCAGATGGAGCGTTACCATGCGTGCGAGTAGGATAGCTATACACGTTGGGCTGATTTAAATTTAGAGATTGCGAAAATGTGACTTATTCCCAATGTATTTAGGATGATCATCGTTTGGTAAACGCATTTACGTTAAACCGTAACGTATCGCATTTAAAAATTTGGAAATAGATAGTTGCTAGAAACAGATAGTTATTTAAACGTTGTTGGCCAACGAACAACGGTTTCGTTGCGTTATTTGAAAAACCGCAACGACACATTACTACAACTCGGCCGCTCCGAATGAACAGGCGCGGGCGCCGGCCGACCCGCTCCCCGCGCGCCCCGAGGGGGGGCGACCGACAGCACGGGAAGGGGTCGCGCGCGGCGCTCGTGGCGATTGGTCGCCAACACATACTGATAGGAAACGTATGTTTCGTCATATAATGGTCACACAATCACCATTCTCTAGCGTCTATCTACCTATTCACGTTTCCAGGTGCAGTCCCTCCAGTTCCACCCGCTGGAGGCGCAGACCCTGCTGTCGGGCGCGTGCGACGGCCGCGCGCGCGTCACGGACTGCCGCACGCCGGACGCGCACCGCGCCTGGTCCCTGCTGCCGGAGATAGAGCGCGTGCTCTGGGACGCACAGAACCCGTTCTGTTTCGCTGTGAGTTATGATAAATTAGTACCCCTAGACCTGGACCTGGGTACGACCTAAAACTGCATCCAGAACTGCCGGAGGGCAGCAGCGTCCTCTTAGTTAACGGTGGTAACACTCTGCGATCTCCAAGCCGCCTGCCAAGCGTGGGGATTATGGCAACTCCTCCCTATTAAGGGGGAGGCCTTTGTCCAGCAGTGGATGTCTTCTGGCTGATGAGTGAGTGTGAGTAGCCCTAGCACAGATACTTGATAAATACGCGTTACGTATTATTAGAAAAAAAAAAGAAAAAGGTATCTTTAGGCACCTTATGAGGTAAACAAGCTCCATCTTGGACCACATCATCACTTACCATCAACTGAGCTGTGGTCAAATGCTATCTCCATTTTCTTACCGCCAACAGAGCTGTGGTTAAATATTAATCCATGAATTTAAAAAAATATATATTTTTTTCTTCCATCCTGAACAGAGTTAAACGCAATGAGCCAGTATTTATACTTTTTTCGGATGATTTTTAATATCTAAAGAATTACCTTTTTTAAAGGTATAGACTTAGTAATACTTATTTGATGTCAGTGCGCAACCTCATTTTTAGAATATTTGCACTGGCCAGCGTGAAGACTGCATGAAAAAAAAAACTAGCATTTTCTTTGCTGTAGTTTGGCTGTAGTGAGGTGAAAAGCCAAAACCCACAACCAACCAACCTTAACCTTGCATAACAAATAACTATTTCTGCTATGTACTGACTGCCTTATAGCTTAGTAGTAGTCTGCTTTGAGAGCTGTAGGGCGTGGGTTCGGTTCTCACTTCCCACCCGAGACAAACATTGTGAATTCTGGATGTTGTATCAAAAGCGTGCATATACAAAAATAAATACAATGTGTAACAAAAAGGTTCCACAATACTGATGAGTATGTATGTACTCATCATTATGAACAACTTTTACTATTGGGCCAATAAGCTGTTCCATACATTTTGTCCAAGGACAATGAACTTTTTGTATGTAACAGCTGTTTTTTTTTCGCGATTTCTGTGTTGGCCCCATAGTAAAAGTTGTTCATAATGATGAGTACATACATACTCTTCAGTATTGTTGAACCTTATTGTTACACGTTGTATATAAGTATCCTATCAGGTAATAGGGTAGATGATGTTTATATCGTTGAAACCAATAGCTTTGATGAAGAGTTTAAGTAAATATAGTATGTTTATTGAAAAAATAATTTAAATCGGTTAATAATGTTCTGATATGTGAGCGTTTAAAGTTTTTGTTAGAGACAACTCTGTCCCTTTCCCACAAAACAAAAAATGACGTCACGCCTTACTTGTCAGAATATAATTTATATGGCGTACTGAGAAGTGACGTCACGATTTGCTGTTTCGCCTCTCTGTCTAGCATGATGTTAAAATGCGTACAAGTTGCTTAATTTTGGTCAGATTTTAATTTTCTTTTCATTAATCAGCTATATTTATGGGCCACATTTGAACAGTACAATAAAAAAAACCAGTCATCTAGCCTATTGGTTCCTATGGGAACCACTACTACTTCTTATAGTATGGTACAACCCAAGCTTTGCTTAGTTTGGGGGCTAGATGGCGCTGTGTGAAAATGTCAGCCAATATTAATTTAATTTATTTATTGTTATAGATGAGTAACAATGAAGGCAAGGTGGCGTACGTAGACTGCAGGCAAGACGAACCTCTGTGGACGCTAACAGCGCACGAGAAAGAAGTCACAGGTAGATTTGCATGATCTCATTCCCAACTGCTACACAAAGTTTACTAATTGTCCCGTTTTAGTAGAGTGTATGATTATAGATTACCATGCTAGTAGTGTTTTATATTTTTTGTTAAGCGTGTGTAATAAATAAAAATAAAAATAAAGGGGGGGGGGGGATCATGTACCCACAGTAGCGGATACATAAGGGGGGCGCGGGGGGCGAGCGCCCTCCCCTTGGCGTTTGTTGCTCCGCCAGCACCGCCCATCTGCCTACCTAGTGATGTCTCGTTATCGCCTAAACTTTAATTCATAACGACTAATCAAGAATGTAGTTCTACTCATTAACTATAAATGGAGTATTCTGCTCAAATTAATTAACGATAGCTAAAAATCTCTCCGTCAACCGTTGCGCGGCGTGTGCATCTTTTGTTCGACAGTGGGCTTGGTCGGACGGGCCGAGACTACCACTTGTATTGTTTCAATGTTTATTACTTCTCATAGAGAAATTAAACACTGTTATTTCCTGTGGCGGTATTTTTATACACCCATGAATGACCCGACAGCGCCCCCGCCCCCCCCTTGATTGCTTTCTGTATCCGCCACTGCCTGCCCATTTAATTCCCATTCCCTTCTATCGGACAGCCAGGAACTCAAAAAAGCGACAACGTCTCATGGTTATACCAAAAACTCGTATGAAACGGTTTGATTCCACTTTCTTTATTCAAAGAACTGCTGAACAGTGTAATGCGCTGCCCGAGTGGGTGTTTCCCGATAATTATAATCTGGGTGTCTTCAAGTCGCGAGTGAATCGGTTTCTTCTAGGCAAGCGTGCTCCATCGTAAACTGCATCTTCGTTTATCATCCGACGAGATGGCAGTAAAACGCAAGCCTATATAAATAAAATAATAAAAAGATACAAAGGCTGTCTATAAACATTTCTACGGGTTGGCAAAGCATCGATTGTATTGTAACACCTTTAATGTTAGGCGACGGTGCGCTTACCATCTTACTATGAGACGGCCGTTTGACATGGTTTGCCGGTCTTTATATTAGAAAAAAAAACAAGTCGTCATCATCAGCCCACTTTTGTTCACAGGATATAGGCCTCTCCCAATGCGCCACACAGCCCGATTTTCGGCTTTTCGTTTCCATTCACTGCCCACTGCTTAGTTATGTCGTCACTCAATCGAGTATCAGGGCGTCTCACGTTACGTTTGCCGGAACTACGCTATGTTTGGAAGAAATATTTGAGTACTGTTACTGAATTGGTTATATGATTTATTTACAGGATATTTACCGTGACTTTGTTGTGGCGCAGTTGCATGCCAATGTTAACGGGTTGGCAAAGCATGGAAGCAGGGAGCGTAGTGTTGCTGAGTCTTCTCGTAATAGATTAAAACAGAGCGCTACTGAATTGTAGAACATTGTTAGCTTTTTTGTTTTATTTATACGGGAATACTAATGCTTAAATTTAAAAAAAAAACGGATACTCCGACTACAGTTTCGATTACATGCGGTGACCTTTTCAAGAGTGCAACAACACATACAACGATTATAAAAAACCTAAACCTAGAGCGCCGCCGGCAGCGGAGCGGGGCGGGTTAGGGCAGCGGGGCGGGACGGGGCGGGGCAGCGGGGCGGGACGGGGCGGGGCGGGTTGGGGCAGCGGGGCGGGACGGGGCGGGGCAGCGGGGCGGGGCGGGTTGGGGCAGCGGGGCGGGACGGGGCGGGGCAGGACTTTGAGTATTGTTTTTTTTCAAGATTGAAAACAAAGCCCCACTCGCGTGCGGCCGCGCCCTGCTTAGCACCGCGGGCCGCTGCGCGTCGCGCGCGCGATGGCAGCGGCTGCTCTGTGGGCTGTGGGCTTATTAGCTTTTGCTCGCAGCTTCACCCGCGACATTGTCAATATAACAAAAAACAGAAAAACCCATAACGTGGAAACACTTCATATAAAATATTCAATATTCAATGTAGTTTCCAATCTGAAAGATTTTTTTTGATTTGGATCTGCAGTTTCGGGATTACTTTTTCATCCTAACTTACCAACTTACGTCTCTATAATATAGTGATATACAATATTAACATTTTCAGGTCTAATTTTGAGCGACCGAGTACCAGGGCTAATGATCACGACAAGCACAGACGGAAAACTCAAAACTTGGGACATTACGAGGTAACTTTCTTGTACTTCTTTATTTATATTTGTTCACTCGATAACTGTTGTAGGCAGAACGTTACGGTGGTGGTCAGATTCTTATGTAGGCAGGATAAAGTGCTGTAATAAATGGAAGGACGGAAAAAATACTTCTACGTGCTCCGCGTAGCGTAACTAAAGCAGCCACTTGCTCCCCGTAGCGGCACGTAAAATCGTATACACACCACGGGAGCAAGTAAAGAAGCCTCAGACCTCATGACATGAGATCTGAGATATTATTTACTTTTGCTCACTAGGTGAGTAATCTACTATTGCGACTGAATATTCTTGGAAGCAGGACAGAAAAATTATTACATTATGACAGCTGCTCAGGCAAAAATACATACTAGGTACAGAAATTGTTGTTTTTTTGAGACTCTTTGTCTCACTTAAAGTAATCTGCTTTCGTCCTGCATCTTATACCGTATTGGGTCAAAGTATAATATTTTAGTTTGAGAGGATGTACTTTTCGTCTAGATAAAGTCAGAGAGACTTTGTTTATACCTAGAGATTTACCATGTTCTTTCTATCATTTCCAGGACCTTGTAAAAACATTATCCTCTAAACCCTTGCAGATAAATCAATCTGTGAAAACTTTGGCTTATCAGTTCATATTTTTCTGTGCTTATAAAATAAGTTTGAAACATGTTTGTTTTCCGATTCATCAATAAATACAGTAGAATCAGTTTATACTACTTGTCTTATAACAATCGGCCTCTTTTTGCGACGTAGCGGCAAGATCAACCACAAATAAAGCCGTCAAGGTAAGAGTCATCTTGCGACTCGGACAACGAGGGTTCCGTACCACCACATGTAGTAGGTAATCCGCGATAGTAACGAAAATTTTGTGAATTTATTACGATTTAAGAGATTATAGGTCAGAAAGATCGGAAACACAGATGGACAGACAAACAGACACGGTAGGGGGCTTAATAATAGGGTACAGTTGGATGCTCTTTGGGTACGACCTAAACCAATTTCCCTAAAATAATTTCCACTTTCGCTCAAATCCCCAACTGCGAAAAAAATTAATAAATGTGTGGTGATAACTCAGACATATATTTTCTTGATGTTTTCAAAACTGAAAGCTCTTTACAAACCCGCCACAACTTTACTAAGGCATGACTGGGACATGACCGTGACTGTTTTACCTACCGACCGTCGCGTGCCCTAAAAACGGCGGACGGAACGTTTGCGAGTTTTAACACCTAGCTAGTGCCATCTAGTATTTTTTTGGGAACTAAAGAAACAAACAAAATAACTATTTAATTTTTGGCTTGAGAAATGACGATATATCTACATATTATCAATTTTCAGATGTTTCCCATAACTACTGTTATGAGACCTTGCTTCTTGCCAAATTTCATGAATCTAGGTCAACGGGAAGTACGCTATGAATTTTGATTTAGTTCACTCTAAAAAACTCGCAATAATGACCGTGATTTTTATTGTGTTGACTTACAAGCTTTATTTTTTTACAGCTCCAAGGGACCGTGGACTTACGTATTCGATATTAATTTCAACTTGATATCTCCACGCGTTCCAGAGAAAAAGGGTCTTGACAGACAGACAGACAACGGAGTGATCCTATAAGAGTTCCTTTTTTCCTTTTAAGGAACTCTGAAAAGTACGAAAGTACATCCGTTTTTACATCGTCCGGTGAAAATAACGTAATATTGACAGCCCCTTAACGGTCACACTATCCGGATTCTACTGTATAATCGAGTGCATTAATGAGTGTATTTTCCGGCAGTAACCCGCCCGTGCAAGTGAGCGAGCGCACGTGCAGGGTGGGCGCGTCGCTGTGCGCGGCCGCGTGCCCGGACGCGCCGTGCTCCGTCGCCGTCGGCGGAGACAACAAGGAGAACTATATAGAACTCGTCGATCTTAACGTCAATGAGCAGTGTGAGTACACTCTACCATAGACAGGCTCGCCATCATCAGCCCGGGGACGTCCACTGCTGAACTTAGACCGCCACACTGTACGACAAGCTGCCATTTGCATCCACCGGTTGCCCGCGGTTTCACAATGCCGTCGTCCACCAAATGGGAGGCCTACCTACCTACGCTGCGTCTTCGGGTTTGTGGTCTCCACTCAAGAACCTTTCTTCACCTTCAATTATCAGTTCTTCGACCGATGTGGCCTGCCCTTGCCATTTCAACTTATAAACCTTGACAGCTATGTGAGAGCTCTGGTATATGAGACCATCACGAAAGTACAATACGCTAGATGACTGGTTTTTGTTTATTGTCCTATAAATATGTGGCCCTTAAATATAGCTGATTAATGAAAAGAAAATGAAAATCTGATCAAAAATAAGCAACTTATAAGCATTTTAATATCATGCTAGACAGAGAGGCGAAACAGCAAATCGTGACGTCACTTCTCTGTACGCCATATAAATTCTATTCTGACAAGTAAGGCGTGACGTAATTTTTTGTTTTGTAGGAAAGGGACAGAGTTGTCGCTAACAAAAACTTTAAACGCTCATATATCAGAACATTATTAACAGATTTAAATATTTTTGTCAATAAACATACTTTATTTACTTAAATTCTTCATCAAAGCTATTGGTATCAACGATATAAAAATCAGTCATCTACCCTATTTGTGTAAATGCAGCTGAGAATCTTTTTTTTATTTTTGGTATCGCACTTCACGCATTCTAGTATCCCGGTGTCAATATAATTATGCATTTTTTTTATAGTATCACGTCAGTCATAAAATCACAGTTAGTCCCACAAAATCAGTCACGGTTAAGTCCAAGTCGTGCCCTTGTACAATTTTGGCGACTTTTCTAAAGGCTTTGACGGAGTTTTGAAACTGAATTATCTTTTATGTTTGGAAAGCAACAGCATCATAGTTGACATAACAGCGAAGTTTTACATTGGTCAGGAGAAGGTTACTATAAATGTAATGTTATTTTAGTTCATTTTGGGCTACGACTTGTAAAAACTACGCTGTTATTATATTTCTTACCCATGACTTCACCACCTTTTAGAAAGAATAACTGTAACTCCATTACCTTTACCTTTTTATCAATACACGTGTAGTAGCCTCGGTATTAGATAATCTGTATTTTCCTTTTTTACACGACTGCCCAAAAAAGGAGCGTATTGCTTTCAGGGTTCATGTAATGTATGTATCTATGTATTCGAGTTTCTTTATTCTGATTCGTAATCTCTGAAAGCCTGAACAGAATGGGATGTATGGGGTATCATCATTCCGAGTGAAGGTGGCAATTTGGCAAAAAAACTTTTTTGTCTTGGCAGACGTGTTAAAAAAAATGGATTGTTCATTTGTAACTCAGTGAATAAACACAAAAATATCTACTAATCCATGTTAAGTATGTGGTCCATGTTTGTCGAAAGAGGCAAGAGCTTTTAGCCTTTCTGTAATTCAATATTTATGAAGTGTTTATTTTTTTCAGTTTCAAATCGTTTCGGATCACGGCCCCAAGTCTCCATCTCAGCAGAACCCAGCGAAGAATCCATGGAAACGTAGATTATAAGCAGACATATTGATAATAAGTTTTTTTTCGAAATAAAGTATTTATATATTGGTTTTAAAAATTGTTTTTGACTTGATGTCCATTATCTTTTAGAGAAACTGGATTCAATTAATATTATAGTTATATTAAAAAGGTACAATTATAAAACGTGTTACATAAAGGTGTAGTAATACAGAAGGGTATGTAAGGTATATAACCTTATGAAAAAAACAGCTGTTTCATACATTTTGTCCAAGGTCAATGAAGGGTCAATGAAGGTCGTATAGGGGCTAGGTACTGTAGCTATCGAAGTAACAGGACTACTAATGGCTCACTATCGAATGTCTGAGTAGTGAGCACCAAGACAGTGACGCCTTACGGCGCGCCCCAATATCCAATCCTCGATCGGGAGATCAATCCAAGATAGAATGTGATCTCCCGATCTATGTCTTACCTACATCCCAATAGCAAAGAATGACAAGCAACTATCGATGGTCTCATTGGATTTCCTACTATAGTATTGTAACTCAAGGTTCTGAGTGCCACTGCAATAGTTGTGGTTAGACGATTTCTCTATAGTTTGTCGAGCCTGATTTCGGACGTCAAAAAATTTGCTAAAGCCAATGATTTCTATGTCTAGATACACCTGAGTCAAGAAATCTTAAGTCTAATTTCTCTTTGACAAAAGACAACGCCATCTCTCGGATTTCGTGGTCACTACGTGCAGCGCCAGTAAGGCGCGGTAGAAGAAGCGCAAACTGTACGAAACTAGAAACGACTACCTATTACCTAAATATAAAAGTTTTTATGTAAAAGCAAGTTTAGTTTAACTTTAAGTTTGGTTTGTCAGCCCATGAGTTAATTCTGCTTTGTTAACTTGTTGATGGTTTCTTGCGATACAAGCTTTCGCTTAGTGCAGGGGCCGCTGCTACTTTGAATTGTACCTAGACTCTTCACTACATTTTAATTCTAATGACCTAAATGCTGTATATGTTCATTATAGTAAATAAATATTATTATTATTTAAATGTTGACTTACTGGTCATAAGAAACGGCACCTTTTGTTTACTGCACTTTGAACTGTAATTCGTACAGCCCTTCACCACACAGTTTGGCATTTTGCTCTCAAGTAATCACGTCGGACGTGCGTCGCTGACTGTGCCGGCATCGGTGTCAATGCGTTTCTTTGACACCGACCAGTGGGCGGCATTTCAAAATGGCGTCCAACCCATCCCTACTATGCCATAGACATACATGTCTATGGCTAAAACCTAAATTTATCGAAACTTTTCCGCCAGGGGAACGCACAACAGCAGCGCGAGTACCGTTCTGTATGTCGGTATAGCTGACATAATTGACGAATTCGAAAAAAAATACCAATTTTCATCGAATTTAGCCGATCTAAATGTCAAATGTAACGATCGTTAAAAACGATACTCGCGCTGCTGGGGCCTTATTTTTAAATCGTACGCAAAGTTGCGCATGCGAACGGAGCCTACTTTCGAACGATTTTGAACCTTATTTCCAACCAAATATCGGCTCCGTTCGCATGCGCAACTTTGCGTACGAATCAAAAATAAGGCCCCTGGTTTTATAAGAATTTCTAGGGCCAATCATTTATACATCTCTAAAGTGAGAGAATCTGTGAAATAACGGTCTGTGCTGATACTCGTATCAATGGTGAATTTTTATTTTATTACAAAAATAAAAATGACTATATATTATATAACAATTTGGAGTCATCGAGTGACATAGAAGCGTATCCAACACCAAAAATACCCTCACGCACCGTTACCCCGGGGTTGCCAGTCTCGTCATAGTTTTGACCGCGAATCGCTGGAAAAGAAACTTTGTTGTAGTTTCATCTTTGTTGTAGATCTTCTGTAGGGGATCCGGTATTACATACAACGTGTAACAAAAAGGTTCAACAATACCGAAGGGCATGTGTGTACTCATCATTATGAACAACTTTTACTAAGGGGCCCTGAAAAAGCAATAAAAAAATCAGCTGTTCCATTTTGTCCAAGGCCAAAGAACTTTTTATATGGAACAGCTGTTTTTTTCCGCGAATTCAGGGTTGACCCCATAGTAAAAGTTGATCATAATGATGAGTACATACATTGTTGAATTGTTGAACCTTTTTGTTACACGTATAATATTAAACCTCTTCAACTCTTCATCTGTGGTCAGGGGTCAATGATGACGGCAAGCAGAGAACATTTGATTCTATTTATTTGGGACTTTTTATCGGCTATCCTACAGGAAACTATTTTTTTGGAAATGTAACGGAACGTAGGCGACGAAAGCCGTCGATCCAGCCATGCCAGCCAGCCTACACTATCTCCCTTCACGCCATGCTATGGTTTTTTCCCCTTTTAGTTTTTTTGCCCTCACGCTCGATTAATGACAATATTTTTGTTCGATAGGATCGCTTAGTCTAAGTAGCTATTTTATTTTATAGAATTTAATATAGTATTTTATTATCTTTGGTAGAACCAACCCGTCGTCGGCAAACTAAAAAAAAACTTTATTCCGAGGTTTCGTAAAAATATATCTACATAGTTGTATTCTACACGGAAACACGGATTTCGTGTTTACTCGTACGTATAGTGATACAATCGCCGCGCCGTAGACAGCGCTGGAGCCTTATTTTTGAATCGTACGCAAAGTTGCGCATGCGAGCGGTGAACTATGTTGTTGGAAATAAGGTTCAATATCGTTCGAAAGTCAGCTCGCTCGCATGCGCAACTCTTGCGTACGATTCAAAAATAAGGCCCCAGCTCGTTAGATTTTCGCCCTATTTTGGACTCGGCTACTTCAGTAAAACAATTATTTTATAACAATGAGGTTAATGTATTTGCAACATAACATCTTACAACAACTACATAAAATAAAAAATATTAATAAACAAATGGAACTGTCAAAGTTAATGCACTATTCTGGTATTATTACTTCAGCGTCTTAATACTGGAATAAGCATATTTCATAATTTATAACGATTAATCTAGAAGATAACTGTGATTATTGTAAAAAAATTACTTGAAAAAATATACGACCAAAAGGTCAATATTTTGGCTCCGTATCAGATAGACTATCAGGGTAAATCACTATATTTGCCGAACGTCCGCATGTTAAAACGTCTACGTGGTGACAACGTCTAGAGTGGCAACACAACTTAGTAGTAAAACGTCCAAGAGTTTTGGCGGGAATGCGAGAAAATCATGTCGCTGCATTGTGTTTCAATTGTGTGTATGGTACTTATTAATGTGACTGCTAAATTGATGATTTATAATATGAGTCTATGATACTTGAAATAAATGTTTTTTTTTTAATTGTATTATTTTCCAAAACTTGTGGTTTATCGAGTGTTAATGCATAAAAATAGTGGCGTTTTATTCATTAAGTGCTGATTTACGAGCAATAGTGTAGGCAAGTGATATAATGTAGTGAAACGTGTCTTTTCGTGTTGTTTCTAAAACTCCGAAGAAGCTTGTAGTAAAGTTACCACGACTTTACTAGGGCATGATTGGACTTGACTGTGACTTACTGTGTGTGACTTGGACTGTGACTACGACTCATTTAACTGCGGAAACAAGGATCGATGAAGAAATATGTATTCGGCTGAAGGACTAGTATCCATGGCCAGGAACTATTAAAAACAACAACGTAAAACGTGCAAAATGTAAAGTACTGTCATCAAGAGAAGTATCTTTTTCCAAAATACAATTAATATGCGGTAAAAATAATTAAATTAAATCTAACTCGTTTGAGGATTTTAAGTAGGTACTGCTTGATAAAAATACCCCATACCCCCTTTCTATCTACATACTGGCTGGCCACTTTAAATTCTATAACTTGATGGATGGATGTATATAGTCCGACCAACTTATATGTGCGGATGATAGGGAGGGATCCCCATCGTAATTTTAGAACAAAACTTAAAGCAGCCTGTTGTTTTTTTAGTTCTTTTGTTTGCCCAACAGAATAAATAAGTTGGTAGTGTAATATGGTTGGTATAGTGTGTAATAAGTTGGTAGTGTGGTATGGTTGTAATATGGTTGGTATGGTATGGTTGGCCGCCTGCCAAGCGTGGGGATTATGGCAACACCTCCCTTTAAGGGAAAGGCCTTCGTCCAGCAGTGGACGTCTTCCGGCTGTTGATGTGTGTGTGTGTGTGTGTGTGTGTGTGTGTGTGTGTGTAATATGGTTCAATTGAATTTTTTATTGAATGTCATATTTTTTTCCTGGCTGTATTGCATTGATTTAGTTATAGGTAAATTATTATAATATAATTATTATTAGGTACGCTTTTTGTTTTACAATCATTGTTAGTTGCGTTTTTTTGTTACTTATTTTAGGTAGTAAAGATATGTTCACTGTTTTGTTTAGTTACTGGCTTTCCCTAACTTGTTGTATAATGGACTACTAGCAGGGGGGTGTCACTCCGCAGTTTAGGTATGTTCGGCCGGCGCTCCGTTCGGGAGGACAATGCAAGGCAGAAGTCAGTGGCCGCCCGCACGCTAGCCTCGTCGCACGTAACTAAGCATACGTGATAGAAAGAGAGCGGTATATCTAGGTGAATATAGCGAGCGGTATCCAGCGCTGTGCGAGTTGAATTGCTACTTTATTGCCTAGTAGATAGAGTACTTATTTATTTCAATTCCTTTGCGGAATTAACTTTCTGTACGTAGTACTATTATTTAATCTGTGCTACTAGTAACCTTTTACTTTTACATATAGACGTTCTAACATGCCGACGATATGCAAACATCGTCATTTACTCTGGTAGTCCTTCTGATATGGAGCCAATATTTTTCTTCATACTGAACACGATTGTAGAAGGCAAGTACAAAACTGTTACAAATCATAAGACGTACAGGAATCGCGAAAATATAAACATTTTGAATCTCATTCATTTCACAGCCACTTTAATTCATACACTAAAATGTTTTAACAAATTATTGCTTTTTGAATATTGGTGTCAACTCAATTTCGACGAACTCTCTGAGCATTTTATTTTGTTCTTAGGCATTATGAGCCTTTTTTTGTTCTTACATTTTTTACAACCTATACAATCGTATGTTTATAATGCATTACATTAGTACATTTAGTCCTAGTTCAATAAAAATTGAAACTAAAAATTATTATCATAAGATCGTCCAGTATAAATTGAAACAGAGTAGGTAAGTTGTTGCCATTACTAAAATGTCAATTTATACTGGACTGCCGACACTGGTATAGAGTAGTGAGAGTAAGAGATAAAATCTGGCTAATCTGGTCAATTTGCGAAACACCGGGTTCTTTCATTTTCATGTTTTTCAATTTCAGCGTTGGTAGTCCGTTGTACAATAACCTCCTTTCAGCTCAATTCAGTTTCGCGTAACCCCGTTTATATAACGCCAAGTTATTAACGCATAGAAAAATAAAGTCAGGCAGGACACACAAAAACTCAACAAAGAAATACCCAAGCGTGGAAACACATCATTAATATTCTCTATCGGTAAAAAATATTAGCCATATCTTATCCCCTAATAAACTCTACCCATAATAAAAGCCCCACTCACTCCTCACGCTTGCAAGCGGAGTCGTCCGCGGGGAACTTGGTGACGGCGTCGTGCATGGCCTTGGCCACGTAGGCCACGTTGGAGGGGTTCAGGCCGCAGATGTTGATGCGGCCCGACCTCAGCAGGTAGATGTGGTACTCCTGCACCAAGTACTCCGCCTGCCGCAGCGTGAGCCCCGTGTACGAGAACAGACCGATCTGCTTCACGATGTGCTCCCAGCTGCCAGGTGTTTGGAGCCTACAAGAACAAACATTTTTCAGATTTTCGCCAATCATCGTCACCTACTAACTCAACAGCCATGGGCGGATCCAGGATTAATTTCTGGGATCACATGACCTAGTTCCCCCCTAGTATTGACCTATGTTGTCTTTGGGATCGATTATTTTTCAAAGACATACAAGAATAACCTGGACTTGGTTCCCTGGACTGGTTGGATTGGTTCCTTGGACTTTGGTTAAACGGACCTGGGTATGTCCTTAAACTGCAACCAGACCCACCGGAGGACGGGCAGCAGCGTCCTCTTGGTTAACGGTGGTGACCATTCTGCTATCCCCAGGCCGCCTGCCAAGCGTGGGGATTATGGCAACACCCCTCTATAAAGGGGAAGGCCTTCGTCCAGCAGTGGACGTTTTTATGGCTGACGACGACGACGACGACGACAAGAATAACTATAAAAATACTTTTAATAATGATTAAATGATGAGTAATTACATGTTTATTATGCAAAAAGATACAAATGTTATAAAAGCGGTATTTTATAAATGTCCCAGTTCTTTCTTATATTTAAACCGTTTTGGGGCACGTGTCCCTGTGCCCCACCCCTGGATCCGCCCTTGACAACAGCCAACTCTGCTGTTGATGTTGCAACACTACAGATACGTTGCCGAACTCTGTTGACACACTCTTGAACTCAGTATGCAGAACTGCAGGTCCCGTGGTGGGCGCACCACATTTTCCAGGTGTGAGGATAGAAGAATCGCATAAAGCGCAGTGTGTGATTTTCATAGATTGGTACGCGAAGTTGTGTTACAGTAATTACATAAATCGTTACATGAAGTTATAGTTATTTCATAGATCGTTTCTTTAAATTATGTTATAGTTCTTTCCTAGATCGCTACGTGAAGTAGAATTCTCACCTGACCAGCTCGGCTCTGAGGGCTTCTCGCATCTGAATGACTCTCGTAGACATTAGCATAATGTGGTCCTTCCTGTTAATAGAAAAAAATATGTTTACAATATACGAATATAAAAACTGTTTATTTATTGTGAGAGTGTGTCTATGTTAGTTCTCCACGTTATAACGGCTCAACTGATTTTAGTGAAATTTGAATGAAGACAGCTTATACAGGGTTAGTTCTAATCAGTTAGCATCCTATTAAGGGCATATTCTGTACATCAAAATAAACTTCTTTTACTATGGAGCCAACATAGAAATCGCGAAAAAAAATATCCGCTGTTCCATACAAAAAGTTCATAGACCTTGGGCAAAATATATTGAACAGCTGTTTTTTTTGCGATTTCAAAGTTAGCCCCATAGTAAAAGTTGTTTGTTCTGGTGTACAGTCTATGCCCTTAAAAGGATACTAACTGATTAGAACTAACCCTGTATTGTTATACCACCACGGTCAGGTCGGCAGTACACTCACCACTCCTGGTACAGCTGCTTGTTGGAGAGCACGGCGGCGACGACGCGCGCGCCGTGCGCCGGCGGGCTGGAGTACATGCCGCGCACCACCCACGTCAGCTGCGACTTGCACGCCGCCACGCGGGCCGCGTTGTTCACCACCACGGTCAGGTTGCCCACTCGCTCGTCTGAAATTACATAACTAGTTTGAAGGAGCCGGCTACACACCTACAGCGCTCCCAATTTATTTGGCGTTGGCCAAATGGAAGACGAAAAAAAAAACGAGAAGCTGTCAGTTTTATTCAAAAATTGGAGGCCCTGGCTCATCTGCAGAGATAAGTTAGTCGGGCTATAGGTCACTTACCTAGACCGTAGACCCTAAAGAATATTATTGTTATATCTAGCTCAGTGATTGGGTTTTGTTTAATAATCGAACAGATCCTGAATATATATTTTATTTACATATACGCGATTAATCCCTTCTATATGAACCGGATATGCAGTCTATAGTTTCGAACGTCTGGAGACCTTCATCAAGGAGTGAAAGCATTCACGGGACACGTGACCTCGTCATTCTTTGCGCGCAAAAAAGTATCAATATTAAGCACTCACTGTAGAGTCCGAAGTTCTTGGCGTAAGACTGGGCGCAGATGAGCTCGAAGCCTCGCTTCACGAAGTAGCGCACGGCCCACGCGTCCTTGTCGAGGTCACCTGACGCGAAACCTTGGTACGCGCTGTCGAAGAACGGGAATAATTTCCTTTCCTATACAGAAAATATAAAATTATAAGACACAGGTCACTTGACAGGTTATTATATAACTTTTTTAATGATCATGAAGTTAGTTGAACATTCTACTGCTCCTTCGACTGGAGTCAACGTCAATCGCCGCCGGGCAGATTTCGGTGCATCCGAATTCTATACTACTCATTTTTAATACAAAATATGCGCCCGACCACGTGTTGCGGTTGTGGTACGTGTGGGTTGGCCCTTACTCGTATCTCCCAGTTTTCAGTTTTCTGATTGGTGCAGATGAATTCTGCACCAATCAGTAAGCTCTATCGTGACTGACCTCCATGACGTCAGCGATCTTCTCCCACTGCTGCTGCGTGGGATCGATGCCGGTGGGGTTGTGCGCGCACGCGTGCAGCAGGATGACGGAGTTCTCGGGGGCTGCGCGCAGGTCCTCTATCAGTCCGTCGAAGTCTATGGCGCGCGTCTTGGCGTTCCAGTACCGGTAAGTGCGGGGCGTCGTGAAGCCGGCGTTCACGAACACTAGGTGGTGGTTTTCTGGGAAAACAGAACATTACAATCAACCCTGGCGTCAACCACTCTGTTGAACATATTGAGTTAATTGTTGATTCCACCAACAATTATTATACAGGGTTAGGGGTAATTAGTTAGCATCCTTTTAAGGGCATATTCTGTACATCAAAACAAACAACTTTTACTATGGGGCCAACATTGAAATCGCGAAAAAAAACCAGCTGTTCCATACATTTTGCCCAAGGTCGATGAACTTTTTGTATAGTATAGTATAGTAAACGTTTTTTGTTTTGATGTACAGAAATGAAATGATCTTTATGCCCTTAAAAAGATGCTAACTGATTTCCACCACTCTTGTGTTTTTTTTAAATTGTTTTATTAGGAGTTATAAAATTATTTCATTGTTCTTAATGAACTTTCCCCTCAGCAGGAAATCTTTTTTTTGTGGTGGTATTTCCGATGTGGTTTATTGTCGTTATCGATAGTTCATTCATACATAAAATAATGATATTACTAAACATTCATAAAAATTGTGTAATGTGGGCCATGTGGGTAGTAATAAATTTGCTTCCGAACAAAGATAAACTGAACATTTCAGATTTCAATAAATAATATAAAAACATGATTTCAAAGCTTCTGGCTTTCTAAAAAAACTTTGCAAAAGCCTAAAGCTTTCGTAGGAATACAAAAAATTAAGGTGCAGGATGCAGTCAGGTACATACCCCACGTCGGCGAGGAGTAGTAGAAGGTGGTGTACTTGAGGTGCTTGTAGAGGAACTCGGAGCCGACGCGCAGGCTGCCCGTGCCCGACAACGTTTGGACGCCGAAAGCCTGTCGTACCAGAATACCAGGATAGTGTTATTTTTAATAGTATTAGTATCGTATTATTATGTGAGTTTTGTAATTATTATGCTCCATAGATAGCGAGATATAAATAAATAAATATTGGTGTACATTTCACACAGCGCCATCTAGTTCCAATCTAAACAAATCTACTGTACTATGGGAACCAAATAACTGATGGATAGATATATATTTTTGTAGATACTTATAACACATGCTAACACCCTGATAAAGAACATACATCAATGTGTTTCACATAAATATTTGTCCTAGGTGGGGATCGGACCCATATCACAGTGGAGCTATGTTCACCAATATGTATTTATTTTTATTTAGGTATAGTGTTACTTACACGTCCGGCTGCGAGGACGGGGTTGTCCTCTCCGAGCAGCATGCTCACTGAAGCGGATGAGAACTGCTCCATTCCTGTGGGAACAGTCGCAATTGTCAGCCAATATACCAATAACCGTACTTACCGGACCTAAGTATGTCCTAAAACTGCATCCAGTACCACCAAAGGACGGGCAGCCGCGTCCTCTCAGTTAACGGTGGTGAACATTCTGCGATCTCCATGCCGCCTGCCAAGCGTGGGGATTATGGCAACACTCCCTATACCAGGGGGGTGTCACTCCGCAGTTTAGGTATGTTCGGCCGGCGCTCCGTCCGGGTGGACAATGCAAGGCAGAAGTCAGTCGCCGCCTGCACGCTAGCCTCGTCGAACGTAACTAAGCATATGTGATAGAAAGAGAGCGGTATATCTAGGTGAATATAGCGAGCGGTATCCAGCGCTGTGCGAGTTGAATTGCTACTTTATTGCCTAGTAGATAGAGTCCTTATTTATTTCAATTCCTTTACGGAGTTAACTTTCTGTACGTAGTACTATTATTTATTCTGTGCTATTACGGGGGAAGCCTTTGCTAGCAGTGGACGTCTCCTGGCTGATAATGATACCAATAACCGTGGTAGCGTAATCGGGAGACCGTTTGACTTGTAATCGTGAGGTCGCGGGTTCAAACCCAGGCCCGTACCAATGAGCTCTTTGGAGTTTATGTACGGATACTCATACCACTGGCTTTTCGGTGAAGGAAAACATCGTGAGGAAACCTGCTTACGTCTGGAGAAGAAATTAAATGGTGTATGTGAATTCACCAACCCGCAACTGGGCCACCGTGGTGAATATTGCCCATTCGCCCTTCGAGGGTACGCCTAAGTCCGGCAGTGGACTATTATAAAGATAATGATTTATAACTCAATGTGTGCAGTGCGGCGCAGGATTTACTATTATAAAGATAATGATTTATAACTCAATGTGTGCAGTGCGGCGCAGGATTTACTATTATAAAGATAATGATTTATAACTCAATGTGTGCAGTGCGGCGCAGGATTCACTATTATAAAGATAATGATTTATAACTCAATGTGTGCAGTGCGGCGCAGGATTTACTATTATAAAGATAATGATTTATAACTCAATGTGTGCAGTGCGGCGCAGGATTTACTATTATAAAGATAATGATTTATAACTCAATGAGTGGTGTGCGGCGCAGGATTTTGTTTGCAAGCTCACAATTATGGCACTGCTACTGTAAGTTAAAGTTAAAGTCCGCGAACCGGAAGACGCAGCGTAGGAAGGCCCCCACTAGGTGGACCGACTACATTGTAAAAGTCGCGGGCAACCGGTGGATGCAAATGGCAGGTGGTCATACAGTGTGGCGGTCTAAGGGGGAGGCCTTCGTTCAGCAGTGGACGTCTCCGGGCTGATGATGACTGTAAGTTACGGGCAGGCGTGATGCTTACCAGGCGAATGACTCGCACGTTTCGTCACTCCATTGAGAAACATTACGATAGCGCCAATGGCGTATGTGAATTCACCAACCCGCAACTGGGCCAGCGTGGTGTATATGGCCCATTCGCCCTTCGAGGGTAGGCCTAAGTCCAGCAGTAGACTATTAAAAAGCCTGATTATGCTTATACCAATAACTTTCTACAACAATGTCATACTCAGTGCAAGCTAATTTGTAATTTATTTGTATGAGACAGTGTGTCCATTTTCAACTGTAGCGCTTGGCTCGTTGACGTCACAGTGGAATATCGATACTGTTCTATACAAAAAAAACATTTTAACTTGCCAGGACTGACTATGACAAGATTTTTGTTAAAGATATACGTATACTGTGGTAAAATTATCTTTAGACGCGTCTTCTATGGCAGTGAATATTCTGGATTATGTTTAGTACCTACTATAATGTTTTCTGTGCCTATTGAATACAGTGAATCCAGTTTATAATCCCGGTTATGGAATTTGTCAGAGACCTTCAGGCGGCATTAACTCTGACTGATGACACGAGGGATGATCCCTTACCCTATACCACATAATAAATAATAGTACTACCCTATACGGACCTGTGTGTGACCATACGGAGGTCAATAAAGAGTAAGAAAGTGCGTTCTTAGTGCACTTTCGCGAATACATAGATAATTGAGATTGTTTCATAGTACATTAGCCAATTGGCCGCACGCCAGAGCCAATTTTTTCTTACAAAAATGTGCAAAAATAGTTACGACGTTCTGCATTTCTTATATTTTGGTTTCTCAGTTTCCAGATACAAAACTCTCTAACTGCAGAGCTGTAACATAAACTAAGATTTGTGTTTCATAATAATAGCCCAAGTTCAACTTGCGCACCAAGAAGTTTAGAGAAATTGCATATTATTTTGTTGTTTTACTACAGAATAAATAATATTATATATAGGCCACAGGTCACACAAGCGTGTTATACCTAACTCAAGTTTGACCAAAGAATATAGTTCAATAATTGCTGCGTTCCGTAATGCGCTAAAAGTGATCATATCGCGAAACCGACCAAAGTCAGCGACAGTGATAATGGAATGGACGGGCCTAGCGCTTGCAAATCGTTCAAAATTAACAAGTCAACACAATGAAGCATATCTAGCTAAAAGTATACGTGTTACATTTGCCAGAAAATAGAGATAGCTAATCTAATTACTGCATGACAAGTTTGTATTAGAAGTTTGTATTGTCGTTTCGTACGGCTCGCATGTCGCAAAGACAGAGTATGACTGACGCGAGAGGAGAGCTGGCGCTCAACATATAGGGCCTTACTTAAAAAAACTTTTCAACCGTTAGTCACTGCTTAAGATGCGCTATGCTATCTTCTCTCTGACGTGAAGTGTAACATACAAGAACAAGACAGAGAAGTTTAAGCAGTGACTAAGAGATTCGAGATTATTTTAGGTAAGGCTGTATGTCTTCAAAATCCGTACGCTTATTTCCCGTCCATTCATTTTATCATTGTCGCTGACCAAAGTCACAATTATTACTCGATCAAATCAAAGCCCTTATATTTTGTGACTATTTGGTCGCGATATTATCACTATTAGCGCATTACGGAACGCAGCAAATACAACGTAGTATGACGCTTGTGCATAAATATCGGCTACCTATTGCGGTCTAAAGGTCATAATATTATATACTCATAAATAATATTATGGGTATACGTATCAATGTAACGATGTTTTACAAAATTGCGCTATTCTGTAAAACATCTAAACATGACGTCATTTGATAAAGGTTTGATAATAATATCACCATATCATTACGTAAACATTATACACACGGTACGGCGCAATCTTAAGATTCTTCTGTAAGTAATTACGTCAACATGTGGAATTGTACCGTGGGCAAAAGGTGGAGAACTGGGTGATAGCATCACGGAAACGGCATGGAGGGATGGGAGCGCCCAGCCGGCATAACACGCACCGAGGACATAATTATCTTTCCCCTTTGCGTAGGTACGACAAAGATAGATAAGGTCGCAATCCATTTAGCGGCTCAGGGCCGAATCACTTACATACTCAACATAGACAAGCACCGCTAATGAGAAAACGCATTCAAGCTAGGTGTTAAAAAAACATATCCTAGAAAGAGAAGGAAGCAAGACGGGAACAGGAAGTGGTTGTGGATATTACAGGATTTAAGTGGCTAATAGAACTCACTATCGAATGTTTCAAAGTTGCGATTGTAAAATGAAGTAATGCTCCAGACTTGGTTCTGTTACTCAAAGTTCCGGGTACTGCAGTGTTAACAGGCAGGCGTTACCTCTTTTCATCAGGAAAGTGATATGTTCGATTAATTCGTTGTGACCATTCAAATCATTAAGAGGGAATCTGGTTAACGACTCTCCATACAAATGTATTCCTCTATTTTCTTCCTGAATAAACCCTCTAGTTTTTTATAAAGTCTAGGTTTACTGTAGACATGTCTCAGTCATTTCCTTTTTTTTCTGCAACTAACTGCTAAAAAAATATAACCCTTTAAAAACTTCAGTAATAATTTGGAAGGTTATATTTTTTTTATTGAATTATAGCTCTTGACTAGACACATTAACCAGGAAGAAAATAAGGGAATACATTTTTATGGAGAATCGCAGACCGGATTTCCTCTTAACTTAAAATTGCGGGAATAGTTTTATTTATCCATCAAATAGGAGCGCTGCTGTGGATGGTACGCCACCACATCGCTCGACAATAGCGGCGATTTATAACCTTGAGATTCAAATTGATAAAGAATCATTTAAAACTACAACGTTGCAGATAAAGACGTTAGATAAATTAGCAAAATCGATAAGCTATCGATACGTAAGTTATTAAACTATAGTTACGTTATATGAACTAAAATGTCTTCGATTAGAATTCGTAGGAATAAAATAGCATATTTCTTACAACATTTTTGTTCTCTTGTTTACGCATCACGCAATATCCAATAAAAAGATTCATTGGCCCATTTCCATCTACGAGTAATGACTTATGTAGCATCCAAAATACTTACATCTGCGCTCATGGCTATAGGCCTTTTCGGAAGTCACAGATGCGGTCACAGTATATGACTATATATACTATAGGACTATGTGGAATGTGTTTAACCGCCTCTCCTGCCTAACATACATAGTCAGAGCAGAGCGTCGAATCGTTCAAGGCTCAGGTGAAGCAGCATTACCTTTGCCAGCTTGCAGAATTAGCTCAATGAATTCTTATGTTTTTAATTTTTGCATGGACACTGTATTTTTGTATATATATATTTGGAAAACTTATTATACATCAATATTTATATCTATTTGTGTATACTATTCGTATGTAGTGTTATTTTTTTTTTTTAATAATTCATTCATCCCATTTTCATTTTTTCACTACCACCGTTCCTATTTCACATTTTAACTTTTCCTATTCATCCAAGGGTTGTCTGGAAGAGATCGCTCTTAGCGATAAGAACGCCTTCTGTGCCTATGTGTAGTGTATTATGTTTGTAATGTCCTTTCTATGGTGTCAATAGTGTTATTGTATTGTATTGTCCAGGTCTCAGCTCCGTACAAGAGTATGCTCAAGATGCATGTCTGGTACTCGAACCAAAGTTTTCACACAATTAAAAACCGTGATTTTTCTCTCAACTTTACAAGAGTTCCTTTCGAAAACTGGTTTCACAGTCTTCTACGTCCAGGATGACGGACAGCTTTGCTTAACATGGCCTTTTAGGAACTATGAGCTACTTGTACTTTTTAACAAGCCATAAACATTACATAAACTAAAGATTGCGTGAGTCAAAAAAGTTTGTATACATATGTAACAATGTCTTATTTTATTTATTTTATTTTATTCGGGAAACTAACAGCGACAAAAAAACATAATTACTAAACATATAGAAACTATGCGCCATTATAGAGTTTCCGCATATTGAGACTAATTAGACACTTGTCTGCAATTACTTAAATGAAATTAAATAAATAATATGTAGGTATACTAAGTATAAGTCAAGGAGACACACCAAACCAGTTTTTGGTAATATTGAGTTTTATCGAGTTCGCGGATGAATTAAATAAGTCAAATTCGGGATAGTCTTCCAGTTTATTTATATAGTTAGATGCTCGTAGAAAGAAGGAGTTCTTAACTGATATACTTATTGTGTTAATCAACTTGTTTTGAATTAACATGCGAAATGCAGATAAAACAACTTTGTTTATGTGTTTTCTCATTTAAGACTCTAACAACACCAGCTCACATCAGATCCACACTGGATCGAATACCTTCAACTGATATCTGAAATTCTGACCTTAACTTGTGAATTACATAACATTAAAATGTGGTAAGTTAACTAAGATAACCTTAAGTTATGGTGTTTAAAAACTTAAATAATGGCGACTAAGAAATAAAGGCATGTTGTTTGTTACTTTAGTTTATCAGTTCTGTCATTAGGTAAAAATTAAATCAAAACAGTTTAATCTTTTGTTTCTTATCACAATTAATGGAATTTAATTTCAACGCACAAGATTCTAGTTTGAAAAAAGTTGTAAAGCTTGAAAATCATGCAATATCTTAAAAAAAATTGGAAGTTATAAAGTACACTTGAGGCGGTATTATGCGATAAGGGAGCCGAGAGTGTAATGACCAAATGCGCACGCGATCCATACAACGTTTTTCATCACACTTGCTAGGAAAAACAAACTTGTATTGTTATTAACTTTTCGATTAAAATTTTATTAATAGTCAACCACACAACAATAACGCTTACAAGTATTTGCGGAAAATGGCACGCAAACCAGTAATGCGCGGAGTGTGATTTTCTTTAGCCGCATAAAACTCTTTGCGAGTGTTAAAAAAAAACAAAGTAATACCCGGCACCCGCCTATATTAAGAATACTTCATATACATACATAACTTGCAGTGAGGTACAAGCTTAACCAGGTTATTATACCTATTATATCACTAGTGCTCTAATGTAAAGTAAAAACCATGCATGTGGATGTGTGGAACCATGTCTTGGATTATGACCCTAAAACCGATGTAATAAGATCCACTTTATAAGTGTAATAATGAAAAGTCAATTATAAAATTTTAAAAACTTCCATTATTATGCAACAAATCAAAGTAGTAAAAATTGCACAATGAATAGCGTGATTAAAGTTAGTATACACATTAGTATAAACACAGTAACAGTACATAACAATAAAGGATGTGAGTTAACTTAATAGATTGTTAGTTATTAACACCAATTAGGGCTTTCCTGTGGCAGATAGAGATTAGTAGATAGATGGATTAACTCTTTATTGTGCATACAAAAAAATATACACAAAGGTTAAATAGTTTCAAATTAGTATAACAATTGGCGGCCTTATTGCTATTCCCAATCTCTTTCAGGCAACCTTAGGAAGGAGAAAATTGAAAAAAACTAAAAGATGGGGTGTGCTGTGTTGAAGAATTGTGTACAAAATTAATCTTATATACAATGTGTAACAAAAAGGTTCAACAATACGAAAGGGCATGTATGTACTTATCATTATAAACGACTTCTAATATGGGGCCAACCCAAAAAATCGCGAAAATAAAATCAGTTGTTCCATACAAAAAGTTAATTGACCTTGGACAAATAGTATGGTACAGCTGATATTTCTTTCACGATTTCAGGGTTGGCTCCATAGTAAAATTTGTTCATAACGACAAGTACATACATGCCCTTCCGTATTGTTGAATCTTTTTGTTACATGTTGTATACCAACATTCTAGTACTACTGTAGTGTAAGGTAGGTACTTGTAGCAGTGGACTATGATAGGCTGATTATTTCATAGACAGACAGACATGTCTGCATATTTGTATTAGGAAGTAGTCCCTATCCCTATGATATTTCCTAGTTTGGACAGAGTTAGTGTATGATGATGATAAACGAAGGTAGCTCACCAAGGACTGGCAGGTACTCATGCAGGAGAGTGTCGTCTGCTGCCATCTGCTTTTCAGTTTTTCGCACCACAGGCAGCACCCAAGGTTTGCCATTTTCGTCTCTGTATGCTAAATCAAATTTGTTTTTTGTTAACAATAAACAAAAGGCGTTCAATTGGCGTTGCCAAGAGATGGCGCTAAATAATGAGAATATTTTTTATTAAAAAATTTTTTTTACCACTTGTATTGCTATTCAATTTGAAGCAGATCTTAAATGATGTACGTGTACCCGTACAGTGATTGTAAGTCGCCCCTTTTTTTTGCTATGGAGTGATGAGAAGAGTGGGATAACCACCAGGCGAATATCCCTCATAGCATTACGCATTCGTTTTGATTGTATAGCGAACATATTAGCTATATTAATTCCTTTATCAAAGGGATGAAGATGATGATACTGAACGTTGCACAGCGGAAAAGGAACAAATATTGTGTTTGTTTAACAATCAAAACAGAAGGTGATTTCCAAAAAAATACCATAAAACTGATTATAGCACCAACTCTTGACAAAGTTTTACTAGCCCATCCAACTTAAATAATAAAAAATACTAACACACACTACAATTTATTTTTAAAGTTATATTTGAATTTTTTTTGGTTTACCCAAAATAATGTCGTATGCACTTATCTCTATTCAAATAACTGCAATCACATTTTAGAGTACGTAGACATTAAGGTGCATCTGATAATTTATTTTGGTTTAAAAGTCCAGGTTGTTATTGATAACATTTTAATACAAACAAAAGTGTTATTACATAATAAATCTGTTTGAAACTCATGTATAATATTACTTACCGCCAACGCTCAGATTGACTTTATTCTGGTATGTGTCTTCAGTGAATAGTTTCATTAATTGGAACACCTCAATAGGTGGTCCCTGCTCTACACAATCGAAACGCGAAGCCATTGCGCTGGTTATTACTTCTGATATCTCACGATACACCGGTGTTTTATGCGAATGGCAAGCAGTGTAATTAAGTGTATAATTACTAAGACTTTGATGCAAGATCCTTACAAGCAAACCACAAGTTTGTCCGTAATAGTTTTAAAGAGTTTTGTGACTTTTGTGTCGTCTGCCGTGCACACCGTACCGTACACACAATAATTAGACTAATGTTGCCATAAACCACCAGACAATATTTGCTATTCTTAATCTGATTAAGTATGCACAAGTGCCATGATAAAAGATGATAATGTAAAAAAAAAAACAAAGAGGGTAGCTGATTTACAAGGAAGAAACTCAAGTAGTTCAAGTGGTGCGTGTGTGGTTTCGTCTTGCTTTGCACGGTCACTGGATGCAAGTTATAAAGTATTCCGCAGGTTATAATAAGAAGGTTATATTATTTTATTCACCTAGAACTCTGGAACGTAGCACATTCAGTTAACTTCAAGACAAGTATAATTTGATAAACAATGACGCCAATTCTAACATCCTACTAAGTTAAAACCGAGCAAATTTAATTTTCTTCATGTGTGACTTCAACCTTGTATTCTTTGATACAAGGTTTGTTTTAATTAAAAAAGAAGGTAATATTTGTCAGAATTAGCGATTAATCTATAGACGATAGCCTGCCAGACATGCCTAAGATGAACTTTCTTACCACGGAACGAGAGTCTCCATTCGTTTAAATTCCACCTTAAGGTTAACTATTTGTACTTGTACTTGTTTTATTCTGTGCCTTCAAGTGCCATCCTAAAACAGCATCCAGAACCGCCGGCGGACGGGCAGCAGCGTCCTCTTGATTATTGGTGGTGAGCATAATGCGATCTCCAAGCCACCTGCCAAGCGTGGGGATTATGGCAACGTCACTCTTTGAATGGGGAGGCCTTCGTCCAGCAGCGGATGTCTTCTGGATGATTAAGTGAAAAAGCGCCGCTTTTTTAGGTATTATTAAAATGTCGTCATCTTAGTTGCAACACGTTTTGAGATGGCAGTAAGAAAATGGAAACTTTTGAGGCGCAGTAACAATTGATTTTACACTAACAGGTATTAGTGACTTATCAAGTTAAACCAATGGTATAACTTGATAGTATAACTAAAGAATAGATGCCGGGGGCAAAAATACCTCATTAAGAAGTAGACAAGATTTCAATGACATTATGAAGAAATTAAGCTTGGTCGGACAAAAATTTGTGGCAAGTAAGAATCAGCACCACTGTGGTTTTGTATAATTTCACAATAACTCATCAAACAAACGTTTAATTTCAAAAACAATGTAGTCGATTTTGTAGGTTTTAGTTGACATTTACTAAACTAACTAAAGTATTGCTGTCCTTAGCTAACATGTCTGATAAAAAAGTGACAGCAATAATTTAATTAGTTAAGATCTGTCAATGAAAGCTTTCAAAATTGACCACAGTAGGTACATAAACATTTTTATGTTTTTGTTAAAGCTTAAACAGGAAGAAAAATTATGACCTCCGGCAGGACTCGAACCTGCATACGAGCAGTCGCTATGGGTTAACAAAAACATAGAAATACCATAAGTGTGGAATCACTTCATACAAAAATATTCAAAATAAACATTTTTATCTCTTTGTGCATGGCGCGTTGACTTCAAACTGCGTGTTTAAAGGGTTGTATCTAACCAGTAGAGTGTGAAGAGGTACCGGTAGATGATAACACTGAAGTAAAGTCACTGAGTTCTGACACAATCTGTTTATTTCAATTAGACTCTACCTCTAACTCATACAGATCGAAAGAAGCAAAATAACGATTTATTAAATTTAAAATTATATTTTTACCACAATACAGTCATGTGAACGGACCGGAAGATGAAATATTACTTACTAATCCCCAAAACTAAGCATTAAATTATTTATTATGTTATTATATTATCGGTGTCACGTTTGTATCCACTTGAAACGAAACGACAAAACAAAATTACTTGGTGTCCTCAAAGGAAATGGGTGGACATTTATATTATCATCAATCCAACTCGTTTGTTTGGCATGTTTGATTATTTACAGATTTCTAAAAAAATACGATAGCAGGAGTTGCAAGTCAAAAGTTATCGGGTGGAGTGAATATCATAAATCCAAATCAGTGACCAATTGGTTAATATGCATTGCGATTGCGTAATGAGCGCATTGTCTTAAATCTGGCAACATTAATTATGAGAGTTGAGAGTTGACCTTTCTCAATGTCAAAAACGTCATGGAAACGTCATTAAATTTTTTTTCTTAGTTATTGGCTTCGCACGTTATGCATTCTGTCAGTGTCAAGTTTATGAATTTTCAAGTTTTTTTTAATTAAATTCAAGTCAAATATGAATAATATGAGATCACAGTCAGTCCACGAAATTAGTCATAGTCGAGTCCAAGCCATGCCCTAGTAAAGTTGTGGCGGCTTTACTATGAGATTCTACGGATTTTTGAAACCAACACGAAAAGACATGTCACCACACCACATTATATCACTGGCCCACACTAAATCAACACTTTAGACTTTAGGGTGCGGTCCCAGTAGATCAATGAGTAGAACGGTCTGCTGTCTGAACAAATGACCCGCCCGCCTAGCACGCGAGCCGTGATAAACATCTATCAACTCTTTTCCCCCTCAAAAATAAGACAGACGTTTCCATATTCTAGTTTAATCACGTATGGGCGCACGTGTAAAGGAAATTTAGTCCTCGACGCATGCTAGGGGGCCGCAGGCCCAGCATGACTAAATCTTCTCCATTATTGTCATGAAAAACAGAACAAGACTACAACTTTGTATAAGTCTCAGTTTGGCAAGACAAAGTGATGATAAAACTTTATCGCGAGGCGCATGCTAGGCCTGCTGGGCACAATGCTGCTGGGTTGGTAAAGCACCGTACCTACCTACCAGACCATCTAGCTGAAATTAAATAGTATCCATAGTAAGAACTATTAATCAAAACTTTATTGTCAATAGGATAGGTAATTATTTATTGAATCCAAATACATTCGTTTTTAAATTACTCCAAACTACCTACACAAATACTTAATTGGGTAGCTGCGGTTCCTACTTTGCTTTTCTTAGCATTTGAATTCCGTATAGACAGGATTTTTAATCCTCTTGGCTCTAGGATCATTAGATCTTACCACAGTATAAGTTGACTTATATTCCTTGTTATCACCATCATTCATTGCATAATTATAACATCCAATCACTCCAAGAGCAATCCCTATCAAAGCCATTCCTGAAGCACCCATTATTTCTGGTATTTCCCAGCAGCCTCTCTTAAATAATGCAACGAGGCCCCTGCCAAACCGTACTTGATGCTGGATTTCTTTAGGCTCGGGAGTCATTGTAATTCAATATTTTCAAAATAACAATGAACTATTATTGAGTTAAAGCAAAGTTTAGAGTTTTAAAATAGTTTTATTGACTGAAACGTCAATGACAAAGAGAATATAAAGACTTCGTTTCAAGGAGGTTTATTACACTAGTGTTGTTATACAACGTGTAACAAAAAGGTTCAACAATACTGACGAGTATGTATCTACTCATCATTATGAACAACTTTTACTATGGGGCCAACTCTGAAATCACGAAAAAAAACAGCTGTTCCGTACAAAAAGGTTCATCGATCTTGGATAAAATGTATGGAAAAGCTGATTTTTATTTCGTGTTTTCAAGGTTGGCCCCATAGTAAAAGTTGTTCATAATGGTGTGTACATACATACCCTTCAGTATTGTTGAACCTTTTTGATACAAGTTGTATATATCCACCTACATTAATACAAATACAAATAAATTAATTACCGTAAAATAAAGTAAGTACAAGTTCATTTTACAACACAAGGTACAGTAAAACACAAGGCATAAAAATGCATACAATTAAAATAAAAACTTGTACCTACCATTAGTTCACCTGCACCAAGGGCATTTTTTGTCCACTTGGTCCACCCCAAGATAACTTGGTGTACCAGCTCGCCTAGCTCGCGAGCCGTGATAAGCTTCTATCCACACTTTATGCCCTTCAAAAACGAGACAAAGGTATATTCTAGCTTTACCACGTTCCCGCGCGGTGAAAAACCAAATTGTCCTCGTTCAGGGGGGCAGGGGACTTTATTTCTCCCCATAGACTTTACAGCCTGCTTTGCTCAATAATATTATTATTTTTACCTTGCTTAACCGTTTCATAATACTTAATACTTGTAGCGAGGAATGTAGGTAAGTACCATGGAGGATGTACTTCTATTACTCTGTGGTAAGTACCGTACAACGTTTTGGCGGGAATACGGAAAAATCATGTCACTGCATTCTATTTCTTTAACTCGTGTTTTTTATGATTAAAAAAGGTGGTGTTTTATTCATTGAGTGTTGAATTACATGCATGAGTGTGGGCAAGTGATATAATGTGGTGAAACGTGTCTTTTCGTGTTGTTTTCAAAACTCCGTAAAAGCTTATAGTAAAGTCACCACAACTGTACTAGGGCATTACTTAGACTTGACTATGACTAATTTCGTGTGATTTTATGCCTTGACACTTTATGAAAATGCAAATACTTGACACTGGTAGAATACACAAAGTTCGATGCCAAAAATCTAAGAAAGAAAAAAAAAACAATAAACTTGACATTCATGTAGTATATTATATTTTCTTTGCTTGATTGAGTTGACAATTGATTGACATATTATAAAAAGAGTCGATTTGGGCAGCGTTGCCAACTTAGCCACTTTGTTACTAGATTCAGCGACTTTCTCATGTTAAAGCGACTTTTTTTGCCTTTAGCGACAAAAATAATCTAGCGACGTTTTAACGGCATTCTTACGTTATGATTTCATTCATAACTAGCTTTATAAACGATCTACATTATGTAATACCAACACAACTATGGTACCAATCTTATGATGTTTCTTGAGCAGCCGGTACTCGAGAACCAATTTGAGGAGTTTTGGAGGGGAACACGGAAAAATCATTGCATTGCTGCTGTGCTGCATTTTTATATATGATCAAGTCATGACCGTCCCGGCTTCGCACGGGTGGACTATTATTTTTGAAGCATTTTGGGATTAAACGTAGAGTAAGTCATTGAAAATAACTTTTGATGAATACTTACCATAGAAAAACTGTGAGAATACTATAAAAATTAAGCAGTTAAGGTTTAGTAAAATAATTTATAAGTAGTTCTGAAAATAACATTTTAACTGGATTAGGATTTAGGGTTTCTTACCTGTGGTCCACATTTAATATGTGAACCTTTTATGTGGCCGTTTGTACCGTTTATGTGTATACCTTTTTGTATCCGTGTTCCACGAGTACACTGAATTAAGAGTGTACTCGTGGAACACGCAGGTGTACTATGCGTACCTAATTCAATGAACCCGTAGAATACCCATTTGTTTACTCGTTCACTCCCATGTTCTTCCTTTTTATCCGACTTCAAAAAAGGAGGTTCTCAATTCGGACTACGCGTAATTCAATGTACCCGTAGAATACCTATTATTTACTCGTTCACTCCTATGTCCTTCCTTTTTAACCGTCTTAAAAAAGGAGGAGGTTCTCAATTCGGATTATGCCTAATTTAATGTACCCGTGGAATACCCATTGTCTACTCGTTCACTCCCATGTCCTTCCTTTTTAACCGACTTTAAAGAAGTAGGAGGTTCTCAATTCGCTTTAATTTTTTTAATGCTTGTTACCTCGGCACTCCTAAGCACACACTTACTCAGCGATATTTTAAATAGCTTATTTCAAGTCGTCTAATAAAGAGTAGGTATACTACCTTTGGTATCTTATTGTAAGTCCTTACGGTGCGGTGGTAACTTAAACAAATAATTTTATCTAATTGCGTACTAATATTATAAATGCGAAAGTTTGTTAGTGTGTGTATGTTTGTTTCTCCATCACGCTGAAACGACTGAACGGGTTTGGATGAAATTCGGTATAGAGGTACTTTTTACCTTAGAATAAAACATGGCTACTATTTTTTTTATTTTTTTATATAGATATTTTTGACTCATGGGAAATACTTTTTATTATATCTATTCAAAGTTCCTCGCAAACAGGGCAGAAATTAGCTCTCTTTCGCGCGGAGGGAGGTTTATACATTTTTCTCCCTTCGGGCGGTGATTTGAATTTGGAATGTGGATATTGTTAGTCAAAGTTTCAATCACCAAAGAGATCAACCACGGACATTGATTGTATGAACAAGTAACATGCTGTTTTATAAACGAGAAGGCAAAAAAAAAAAGTTTGTTAAACAAATAAAAACGCCTAAAATGCATTCCGCCTTCGTTCGTGATTGTTTACTCAAATTCGGATTTTACTGTATTTTATTTTATCTCACTGTATATCCTCGATAATTAAAAGTGAGAAGTGAGTGTGAGTAGTGAGAATGAAATAAACGTCATCATCAGCCCGGAGACGTCCACTGCTGAACGAAGGCCTCCCCCTTAGACCACCACACTGTACGACAACCTGCCATTTGTATCCATCGGTTGCCCGCGACTTTTACAATGTCGTCTGTCCACCTAATGGGAGGCCCTCCTACGCTGCGTCTTCCGGTTTGCGGTCGCCACTCAAGAACCTTTCTTCCCCATCGGTTGTCAGTTCTTCGAGCGAAATAAACGTAGATACAATAAAATTCTAATTCATAAGTAGCACTTCAGTTCAGCAGTTTCTCATAGAGAGTGGATAAAAAGTAGAGTGTCCACATCGGGATCGGGATTAACACTATTTTTAAGCTCGAGTACTTTGAATTCCTCACTGTGCTCAGGATTCTACTTTAGAATCTTTCGCTACATTCTGGATTCAAAGAAACACTCTCGCTTTAAAAATAGTTGTTTTTTCCCTTGGTAAGCAATCTTCTATTATTGATTCCAAGTGGGTGAAATCATGAGTAACAGCTAGATAAATAATAAAAATGTATTGCGCAATCTAGTGAGGAGGTTTTTGGCGGGAACGCGGAATAATCCTGTCGCTGCATTGTATAGTTTTATTGTTTGACTCGTGTTTTTTCGCGAGTCAATAATAAAAAATGGTGGCGTTTTATTAATTAATTGTCGAATTACATGCATGAGTGTGGGCAAGTGGTATAATGTGCTGAAACATGTCTTTTAGTGTTGATTTCAAAATTTCGTAAAAGCTTATAGTAAAGTCACCACAACTTTACTAGGGCATCATTTGGACTTGACTATGACTGATTTCGTGTGACTACTGTGATTTTATGACTTATTTGACTTGTTTCTCTAAAAACTTGAAATGCCTAGACTAGACATTGGCAGAATGCACAAAGGGTGACACCAAAAACGAAAAATAACAAGTAATTTTAGCGGCATCTAGCTACTTTTCAACCGGCTTCATATTCTTAGCGACATTTCCTACAATCGGGTTGGCAACACTGGATATTTGGTTGGCGATCGAGCAAAGAAAAAAGAAAAGCAAAGAATTATTTATTCAACGTTTCGAAGAAAGAAAATTGTTTCGAAACAGTTTGCTAAATATCGGATTTGAAATGGCTGCTGCCTCTAGAAGATCCCTTGGTCAGCTACTTCAACAGGGCTGGAATGAGATTCCTGAAGTGTTAGCCTCAACTGGAATGGCAGTCGCAGGCATCGCTCTCGGTATTATTGGGTGCTACAACTACTCAAAAAACGACGGAGATAATAGAAGGTACAAGATGACATACGTGGTGATGAGGCCGGACGACCCAAGAGTCGAGCGTATAAGAAAAGACTAGGAAAATTAACTTTGTAAATTATTCTGAAAATGTTAGTGTGAATTATGTAATAAAGCTTACTGTGGATAAATATACGTTTTGTGTATATCTACTATCGATAACTTTGCACCCTTTTAGTGAGGTAATAAAAATTCAGTGAAGTTCAAAACATGTTTATTGTGTTACCATCTCAATAGAGACATTATTTCTGTAAATTGCCTCTATCATTTGCCAAACAATATTGAATCTGTGTATCGAGCAAGCAAAGTTTATCATCTTACTTGAATAAAGTTTTTAACTACTCCAGCCAGACAATAAAATATGTTGGTCATCCGGTCAGTCATAAGAACATTAACTAGGCTTAGGTCTTTCACCCATAAAGATATTCACAAATCCATTGGAAAGGTTTCCGTATTCACACTATCCGTCCCACTCATCTATGTTCAGGATGACAAGGATGGAGGATGCAAAATTAGAATCTGAAGTTCCCACACCATGTGCACCATAGCTCGCCAACTGATATGCCACTCTCTCAGATTGGTTTCCACCTACGATGCTGCCTAAATTTGACTACATTTGTTCATTCTTTCTTGATCCATTGAGATTATTTATATGACTAGTAATGAAGATGTTCTTTATTTCTATGGGATTCATATTAGATTAGTGTACAAGGTACTTGAATGTTGTGGATACATCACATCCTGTGTTAAACATTGCAACTTGTAAAGTGGCAAATGACTAGCTATTAAAGTAACCTAATAAGTTGGCATACAAATGCTGAGTTCCGTAATGCACCAAAAGTGATAATATCGCGAATCCGACTAAAATGAATAGTCACAAAATATAAGGGCTTTGATTTGATCAAGTATTATTGTGACTGGTCGGATTCGCGATATTATCACTTTTAGCGCATTGCGGATAATGCGCTAAAAGTAATAATATAACGCAGCCAAACCGAGATTGAAAAGTCAATGTTGTGTTGTAATGATTTTGTTTAGCTGGAGAAAAGCTATAATTATAGTGTTGTGCCATAAGTGTCCTATAGCTTGGGGCAACCTTTTAGAATATAGTTTAGAAGACCAAAATACTATGTAGTATTATTTTCTGTCCTATTTAATTTGTGAGAACTGTGCGCAGTTTTTTTGCTCTATAATATCCGGAATGAGGATATTCACCAAAGAACAAGGTCACCAACATAGACAGCTCTCTCAGATTGCTTTTAGCGATAAGGTGGCCATTTATGCACTAGTATTTAAAAAAAAAAACCTTTGTGTGTATGTTTCTTTGGTGTGAGTAATAAAGAGTTAATCTATCTATCTATCTCTCAGGGTTCGCAAGTTGAAGTGGCAATAGGCAAGCCACATCATTAAAATAACTGATAACCGAACTGGGAGAAAGGTTCTTAAGTGGCAACCATGAACTGGAAACTAAAATCAACAACTCTAAAAATGTTGCCATCTTTTCCCATGCAAAATGTGAAGATATCCAAATAATTACATACCTTCCGATTAGTTTGGTTTAGTGAGAAGTTCAATAGAATCAACACTATTACTAAAAACAAAGTTTATTAAGAATACCTTATTGAAACTACTTTATTTTATACTGACATGATAGTAAGGATCACTGATACATATGCTGCGTTCCGTAATGCGCTAAAAGTGATAATATCGCGAATCCGACCAAATTTAATATTCACAAAATATAAGGGCTTTGTTTTGGTGAGTAATACTTCTGACTTTGGTCGGATTCGCGATATTATCACTTTTAGCGCATTACGGAACGCAGCAATAATAGGAACAACTTGGTAAGTATTTTAAAACAAAATAGATGCACAACTATTTCACAAAACAGTCACGAAAATGCACACCGTATCTGTCTGTTAAACATAGTGTTGAAATCCTCTTTGATGTCTGTTATTCAGGAAGGTTCTCTTTTATGCTGTGGTACATCCATAAAACGCGGGTTAAGAACCAATACTAACTATCTCAAAAAAGTAAACTTTGCTACAGAATAAAAACAGTATACAGCTCGGATTTGAAATTTATTGGATGTGTTTAGATAAAAAATAACAGCACGTTACTATAATTTTGGAAATTTTGAGATAGTTATTTGACAGGCTGTACGGTGCGGTGTTTTACACGCGTAACGGGTTAAATCTATTAGCGTAAAAATAACAAGTAACTTAAAAAAAAACAAATTCAATCGACTAAATTAATATGGGACCACACCCTTTCAAATAAAAGAATCAAAATCGATCCACAATTGACGGATAAATCGGTGAACATAATTAAAAAAACATATATACCGTCGAACATAGAACATCCTCATTTTTCGAAGTCGGTTAGAAATAAATACAAAAATTTAGACAGATGGTATTGTTTCTTAACCCGCGTTAAATAGCAACAGCAAAATTTTACATCTATTACAGAAAGAGATGACAAAAAAAGACTAGTATATGTGACTGAAAAAGCAGCCAGCTGCTTTGATATGACAGACTTGTGATTCAGATAAAAAAAAACAAATAATACTAAGACATGAATATGAAAAGAAACTACTCAATAGTGGAGATAGCAGACTATAGGCGGGAATAGAGTAAACTAATACTTGTATTACATAGAAACTAACTAACGTCATGAAACAATTTTTACAAAGATTTAACCCTTTGTAAGGTAGTGGCAACTCCGTTGCCACCAGCATTTTTTTAAATTTTCGCGGTACCTGAAGCGTTTAAAGAGTTTTTTTTTCGAGAAATGGCAACATTATAAATCATAGAGTTGAAAAAAAAATTGGTTTCAATGACAGATGTCATGAGTGTCATATGGGAATACGTTAAATCCGAAAATTTGGGCTGAAACGCAATTTTTTAAAAATCTAACTTCATCTAGGAATTTCGCTTCTACGCTGGAAAGTTTTTTGTATTATATTGATTATTTGGGATGTCTGGAGCCATATTAGGCCATATTTTTAGCAGTCACTTGGAAATATTTTTGTAAAATGCGTTTTGTTTAGGTGGCAATACAGTTGCCACTGCCTTAGCATGAGTGTATTATATTTTCGGGATATAGGCAGGGTTTTTGGTTTTTTATGGGTTTTTTATGAATATAAATGTTAGAAATATCTAAATTGATCTTACGCGTGATTTCTTGTTCTAATCTGGATTGATAGTTTGCTTTTTCGATGAATAAATAAGTAATTTTCAGAAAAAAATGCATTTCATTTCCAGGCAGTGGCAACTACGTTGCCACCACATTTAAAAAAAAAACAAAAACGCAAAAATCAAAATACTCTCAATTTGCATTGCTTAGCATATTATTAACAACTCCTACTGGCGTGTACGTTGCTACCACCTCTAGTTTTCTCTGCCTTATAAAGGGTTAACACTATAAGGGAACTATTTTACAAAAATATCCTGAATAACTACCTATCTGTTCTATAAAAATATATTTTGCTTTCACACATGATACTTTTTACCAGCAACAAGTTGACAGATCATTTTTATAGCACAGATGAGCTCTTGAATATTTAAAAAAAGGAAAAGTCTCTAGGCAAAAACCTGCGTGTTTGATGGTATGATTGATATCTAATAAACTTCCATGATTCAATATTACGGCGATATTACACGATTCACTTCTGCTTTTCAATTTGGATAAAGCAACTAAATCAATTTACATGTTGGCAAAAAAATCTTGAAACAAACTCGGTTTACGTGCCTGCGGGGCTAAAGTAGCCACTTTTGCCCCGCTACGCAGAGCGAAAGGAACCATTTCCTACTCGCAGCGGCACGTAAAATCGACCACGGGAGCAAGTAAATGAGCCTCAGATCTCATGCTTTGCTCCCTAGGTGAGTAATCTACTATTTCTCTCCTGGCAATACTATGGATAATTATGAATCTACTTCAGACGTATAACAGGGTTGCTAGTATTTAGAACTTTTTCGATAGTAGCGCCTAATAATTTCTACTATTTTTTGCCAAGCTTTATGTAACTACGAAAGTGAACAATTCAACAATACACAATTAAAAAAACACTTTTTCACTTGTTGTTCACTTACATTTCAGCGTCTTTCAACCAAAGCGATCAAGTCGGTTGAAACTTGTCATTTTACCTTTATGTAATAAAAACTCTCTCGAAAACCATGATAAAACAAAATGTGTGATGGTCATGATGTGAAGTAATTATAACAGACTATTTCTTCTTCCCTTTCCCCGAGTTCGTGCCCTTGCTGTTGGACTTCCCCTTGCTGCTACTCGACTTATCACTGCTCGAGGACTCTGATTGTTGGCTCTTCTTCTTCTGTAAACGAATAGATTGTTTATCATGATGATCTTTCCAGAATCGTCAATATTAGAGCAATGTGCAGCAGTTAGACAAGTGTTGCAAACTAAATTTATTATCACTAATGCTAGGGCTTCACCTGCGTATTGGCATTACACCTATCCTATCCTTCCTATTTAGTGCGGTATTTGATACAGTACGCAGATACGGCCGGGTAAGTAAAAGTAAGTTCGTATAGGCTGAGTGGCCAGCCCTAGTGTCAGAGTTAATGTGCCGCCCGAAGGCCTCTGACGTGGCTGACGGTTGTTGTTATAGAAACTAGAACAAACAACCGGGACCAACAATTTAACGTGTCATCCGATCCACGGTAGCGCTCAGAAATAAGTGCCACTTACGGTCACCCATCCGAAGACTGACCGGACTGTCCGTTGCTTAACATCGGTGATCGTTTAGAATCACCTAGACAAGCTACGCCACGAGCGCAACATGGCCGGGTGTTAGTACGCTAATAGGCTTAGTGGCACGATTAACGTCGTTAGACGTTAGGCGATATTTCAAAGTCAAATGATAGTGTGGCCACCCCATGTAGCGAATTGTTTAGTGCATCATTTATTGCACGTTAATTATTTCGATAACTGGACGTAAAGCGTCACGCAGTAGAAGCCCTAACATTAAGCTTATTAAACGGGTTAATGTCTGTTTAATCTCTGAATTAAACGGAACAAGCTGAACATTTGTATAAGCCTTTATTTTGGCATTCTAAATCTCAAAAGTCTCATAGGTCATCACGGGTCAGCGTTCTTAGATACTCAAGGTAAAAGGCCGGAAAAATAAGTTTTTGGATATATCTCGCCTCCTTTCCTTCAAATCGTGTTTGATTTTAAATATAGGTTGTACTGTATAAAATTCTCTACAAATTTTGTTTTACATAATTCTTTATTCGTTTAACCGTTTTTGAGATTTATCTCAAAAACGCGGATTTATCTCTCTTTACTCTTTACCGCGAAGAGTTCGTTTTTGGGATGGATAAGATTCATTCGCGGCGAATGTCACAGGAACCGTTTATTTTTCCAGCATAACAAGTAATAATGTCAGTTTCCGACCCTTTAATCTATCCATGTCAATTACGTCGCTTCGTTAATCATTGCTACGGGAAAGTAGGACAACCAAACCACCACACTTTCGCTTTTATAATATTAGCAAGGATTCATTTATTCATTTTGAGGCCGGCCGCACATTGTTTCGGTCCGGAGCCGCGGTCGCCACCGGACCGAACGTCACACACCACACACAATAACATGTGCGAGCGAGAGCCGTCACGAGAAATTTCGTACGGTGTGCGGGGCCTAGTACAAAATGTATGCATGGATTGCCCTTCGGCGCGACCATGAGGTTTTTCTTATAATGTGCGGCCGGCCCGAATATGAAATGGAAACGCGTTGTGCATGCATACGTGGCATGGACGATCAGCCCGGATACTCCACTGCTGAACGAAGGCCTCCTCCTGTGTGACATTCTGCCATTTGCATCCACATTGCTAGTGGGAGGCCGCGCCTACGCTGCGTCGCTGCGTCATTAGCCCGTTTGTCTGCGTATTCAGTAAGAGAGCGCCTAGCTGGAAGTTTTATTTTTGTAAATAATTACAAACGTTACCTAAGTCCGTCAAGGCAATAGAAAAGTATACTGTTTTTTTTTGTCGTGCGATCAGTCTTTATGACTATAAGCAGATGATATGAAGCATTTTATAAAAAAAATAGTTTAAAAAATATATATTTAAGCACTACCTTTATAAGTGTATCGTTCTCCGGGTCACTGTCTCCTTCCTCCTCCCCGTCCACAGCCTCCTCCCCGTCCAGCCCGTCGTCGTGCGCGCGCGCCCGCTTCACGGCCCCGGGCGCGTACGGCAGCGCGCCGGCTTTCTTGTTGTACGTCCGAGTCATCGCAGCTTTCACCTGAAGCAGAAAACGAACTTAGTAACTGCCTAAACGAGTTTTGGCGGGAACACGGAAAAATCATGTCGTTGCATTGTATTATTTTCTTAAACTAGTGTTTTTTCGCGAATTAATGGTTAAAAATGGTGGTGTTTTATTAATTGAGTGTTGAATTACATGGAAGAGTTTGGCAAATGGTATAATGTGGTAAACAAACAGCTGTTCCATACAAAAAGGTTCATCGATCTTGGACAAAATTTATGGAACAGCTGTTTTTTTTTCGCGATTGCAAGGTTTTTTTCTAATTTTTTTCTTAGTTATTGGCATCGCACATTGTGCATTCTGCCAGTGCCAAGATTATAAATTTTAATTTTTTTAAATTAAAATCATGTAAAATATGTCATGAAATCACACGAAATAGTCATAGTCGAGTCCAAGTCATGCCCTAGTGTTACAAGTTGTATAATTTTTCTATTAAAGCATATTTTATAATTACATACAACACCACTGATTAACAGTATTATGATAATAGTCTAGGCCTTTTCAGTATCTGCAATAAAAAATTTAGTTAGATGCTTCCTTACTTTAGAATCTATCAAGACGGTAGGGTTCCTCTGGCCCGGCCACACGGACAGCTCGGTCAGCGAGTCCAGGTCCTCTCGCAGCAGGTTGTAGGAGTCCAGCACCTGGAGGGACTGCTCGATGCCGTCCGCCCTGTCCCTGATGAGGGGCGTGATGATGGCGTCGCGGAGCTGAGCCGCGTAGTCCAGGAATATTGACGACTTGGAGCCCGTTGTGCTGGGGGAATAATCACAGTGAATATTGCAATGCAAGCAAGTAATAATATTTAAAAAAAACCTTTATTCACTGACATTATTATCAACTTCTTGATTTTTCTCTTCTTGAAAATCAAGAAGTTAATAGAACCTACATACATTTACTACAAAACATATACCGTAATAGCACAGCTGCCATAAAATTAAACACCGCAGGCCAGTCCTTCCTCATCGAGAAGGGAGTCAAACAAGGCGCCGAAACTGTTCACGGCCACTTTAAAAGAGATCTTTCGCAAATTGATGCCAGGCTGGGAAGAGAGGGGCATTCTCGTCGGAGATAAGAGACTTACCAATCTTCGATTGTCGATATTGTCCTTTTCTCCTCCTCGGCACTAGAATTGGGTCACATGTTACAAGATCTGAGCAAGGCAAGCCTCGATGTCGGACTGAAGATGAATATGTCAAAGACCAAGTTAATGACCAACAGCACACAGCGCAAGATATCGGTTGAGAGTGTGGAGATTCAATATGTCCATGAGTATGTTTATTTGGGCCAATTAGTCTCTTTCCAGGCGAGACAGGAAGCAGACATTGCACGCCGCACTGAAAACGCATGGAGGAGCTATTGGTCCATGAAAGATCTCATGAAGGGAAATATGCCACTACCCCTCAAACGCAGGCTCATGGACATGTGCATTCTACCCATTCTGACGTACGGAGCACAAACTTGGTCTTTGACTAAAGATCAGAAGTCCGACCTCGCAGTCTGCCAGCGGGCTATGGAACGCAGTATCCTCGGCGTCAAATTAATTGACCCCATTAGAAACACCGCACTGCGTTCCAGGACTAAAATAGCCGATGTGACCCAAAAGGCAGCCAATTTGAAGTGGGACTGGGCAGGACATGTCTGCCGCATGTCGGAAGATCTTTGGGCCAAGATTACGACCCAGTGGAATCCAGATTGCAAACGACCTCGCGGCAGACCCAAAAAGCGATGGCGGGACGACCTAGACAAACACCAGAACGACTGGTCCGTTGTAGCTCTGGACAGAGACATATGGAAAGAGGGTAGGGAGGCCTTTGCCCAACATTGGGACAACTGAGGCTCGTAATAATAATAATAATTATTATTATTAACCACTAAGTACAGTAAGTACTAGATACTAGTTTATATTATAAATAATTTAATATTTATTTTCAACCGACTTCAAAAAAGGAGGTTCTCAATTCGACTCAAAACTTTACAATTACTTCACACACACTTCATAATTATTATGATTTTATTATCTGTTCAACTTATGAAAGGTTTGGTTGCAGCTGATTTAGGATGTATTTTATTTTTATTTTTTTTATTTAATCAAATGACGAGACGAGATTCCGACAATAATTGGACTGTGACTACGACTCATTTAACTGGAGAAAGAAGGATCGATGAAGAAATATGTATTCGCCTGAAGGACTAGTATCCATGGCCAGGAAATATTAAAAACAACTTACCTGAGTCGAGTATGTGCGTGTATCTCCTGGCACATGCGGTGCATTTTGTTCGCGCGCGAGTTCTTCCCGAGCCACCCGGGGAACTGGATCTGGCCCGCCACGTGCCCGGACAGGTAGTGCCCTGGCAACACCGAGCTGTACATCGCCTGGGGACATTTTTTAATTTTTTTTTAAAATATGTTTTAAGCTTGTGTTTTACTGCCATCTCGTCTGATGATAAACGAAGATGCAGTCTACGATGGAGCACGCTTGCCTAGAAGAAACCGATTCACTCGCGACTTGAAGACACCCAGATTATAATATTGAGCCTCAGTAGCTGTTTTTCTTCGGGTATAAGAGTAATTATTTCACAAAAAGAATTACAATAATTCACTATATGAGACATATTTAGCATACAAAAATATTGTTGATTCTTTATATGTAAAAGGTCATAATAGCCTGGTTGGGTTATACCAATTATTTTATCATCTGACATTACTGTAACTCACAAAACTACGGAACCGAATGAATATTATGAAACACAACTTGACTCAAATAATAGCATCACCTAGAGAACCTCATCGGAAGATAGCCTGTGGCCAACCATTTGGCCAACCGACCGGCCAACATTGTGGATAAATATTATGTTGCGTTTTTTACAGTACAAGAAAAATACACTCATAAATGCATTACCGTGCTCTGCTCGCGAAGCCACTAATACCTACCCACAAAAAGCAAAGATATTCTATAGTAGATTTCTCACCTAGGGAGCAAAAGTAAATAATGTCTCAGATCTCATGTATACCGTCTTTCTAGGCGGAGCCGAGGGTGACAAACATGAGATCTGAGGCTCCTTTACTTACTCCCGTGGTGTGTATACGATTTTATGTGCCGCTGCGGGGAGGAAGTGGTTAAAATAACCACTTTAGTCCCGCAGGCACGTAAACATAATTATATAACTAACCATTTGTTTTAAGGCCCTTTTTTTTGTTTTAAATACATATAGTCCCGTTGGACCGGCAACATGTCAATTCTAGTGAAGTATTGACGTCACGCCGTGGCGTACAGGGGGTCTAGACAAGAACCACTTTCTGTTAGCGTTAACGCCTGCGGAAAGAATAAATTGTATGAAAATGCCATTAGCAGTCACGTGACATTTCTCAAGCTAATGTCATTTTCATACAATTTTATCTTTCCGCAGGCGTTAACGCCAACAGAAAGTGGTTCTTGTCTAGACCCTATGGCCCTATTGTGCCGCTACCTATTGTGGTAGTTGTCATGTATAGACGATTGTGGCGCTCACTGCGTCTATAAACAGTACCTGCATCGGGAGTAAGCTCCACGCTTGGCTGCTTCTTATCCGTTTGTCGATAGTGTCGCCAAAAGCAATGCTGTCCGCTGCTTGGCTTATCCGCTGTAGAACTTCGTGCCTATAAAAAAAATATAGTTTTGCCTTTTTAATTATGTTATCTTACTTGTTACTAATATATATATAAATAATAAATAATATAAATTCGAAAGTTTGTCGGTGTGTGAGCGTGTGTGTATGTTTGTTACTCCTTCACGCTGAAACGGCTGAATAAATTTAGATGAAATTTGGTATAGAGGTAGCTCAAGCTCTAGATTAAAACATAGACGCGTTTTATACCAACAATCGCGGGTGAAACCGCGAGGCGCAGCTAGTTGCTCATATCTATGACTGAAAATACTTAAACTGCATGCATACAGCGTGCTGAAAAGGTGCAACATCAATAAAGTTTGACCACGAGAAAAGACCATTCCTCGTGGTCAAACCAGTTGGACTAAATAGTTTGACTAAGAGGAATCACCGGAAAGGAATCAGGAACCAAGATGCCCAGTCGGTTTTAAACTCACTTTGGACAGTGCAGCTGCACTTGCAAGTAGTTTAAAGTGACTCACTTTGGACAATGCAGCTGCACTTGCAAGTAGTTTAAAGTGATTGACTTTGGACAGTGCGGCTGCACTTGCAAGTAATGTAAAATGACTCACTTTGGACAATGCAGCTGCACTTGCAAGTACTTTAAAGTGACTCACCAGCACTTGCAAGTAGTGTAAAATGACTCACTTTGGACAGTGCGGCTGCACTTGCAAGTAGTTTAAAATGACTCAATTTGGACAGTGCGGCTGCACTTGCAAATAGTTTAAATTGACTGACTTTGGACAGAGCAGCTGCACTTGGAAGTAGTTTAAATTTAGTTTAGATCTACAACCGTATACCAGCTTCCATTCGGGATGCTCCTTCCACCGGGTGCTTCAAATCTAAGCTCAGAGCGTGGTTACAAGAGAATTTGTTTTATGACATTGAAGCTTATTTTAAAATAAGAGATTATTGACGTATTTTTATAATTATTATTACATTTTATTACCTAAGTAATTATTATTTTTGACTTACTTAATGAAATTTGACGTGTAACTTTGGTGTTATCAATAAATTATTTGTATTTGTATTTTGTAAAATGACTCACTTTGGACAGTGCGGCTGTACTTGCAAGTAGTTTTCCTGCACGAAGAGCGGAGCCAGGCTGTAGTCGTAGAAGAAGAGGTCGCTCTTGCCGTTGATGTTCATTGACTTGTGGTCTTCTGCTGAGAACACCTTGCGGATTGCTTCCCACGGGCCCTGATTATTTGAGATTGAATACATGAAATTACTTCTCATCAGACGACATAACATCAGTCCTGTCAGATTTTAAATCATATGACTTAAATAGACTTTTTTTGTAAGTCTATTTGAGTTATTATCACTGTATGTTTTCCAAATAAAATAAGATAAATAAATAAATGGGCGGATTAGATCTTTCGGCAAATTATAGATAACCGCCAAACAATTGAGAACTAAGCTTCAAGCGCTTCTTTCTAGTTTTTTGTTTAAACTCTGGTTCACTGCGGACGACTGACAGTATTTTTTACAAGTTTTAATGAACTTACCAATTTGACATCTTTCTTGGTAACAGCGGCGTCCTTACTAAGCCTGTCAGCGTCCATTCTAGAAGGATCGATGGCCCACATCGAGAGAAGGTTCAGCGTCTGCCGCACGTCCTGGTTGGCCGACACTATGAGTTGGCCGAGGACGTCTGGCGGTATCTTTATGTTCTCCCGACAGCATACAGATCGCATTGCCGCCTGAAATGTTAATATGCACATTTGAAATGGATGCAAATACATTAGAAAGTGGAAAACGCATATAATAGTAGCATAATTTACAAGAGTATAATTACAAGCGCGTAGTATAATTTACAATTTACAAGAGTTGGTTTTTTATATCTGCCGTATTGTTTATATACCGTCTTGCATAAAACACTAAAAAGGATATCAAACCTATTTATGTTAAAAAGTGCTTTTTCTTCTTTTTAAACTCAAACGTAATCCTAAAGAAATTTGACAAAACACTTTTTAACGTTTTAGCGTTTTATGGATAATATTATTAGCCGCGTGCGCCGCCCGCCCCTACGTGCAAATTTAGAATTATACTCCTGTAATTTTTTTGTAATTAGTCCAAACTGCAAGTCCGACTCTCACTTGACGGCTTTATTTGCATAGACTGTTTCCCAGTCCTAGATCAAATTCATCGCAGTATCTGTTTTTCGTCAGCTACACGATGCCATCCAACTAATCTAAGCCTAGTTACAGTTGGTCATAGGAGTACCTTGATCTGATCGACCCGGGGTCTGCTGAACCTTAAATCATAGCAGTAGTTGACGAGTGAGCGCATTTTCTGGCTGTTTCTGTCGTTGCACATGCATATTATCGGCACTGACGACGTCTTGATCAGTCCTATCAGTTCTTGGAGACCACCTAAAAGAAAGAATAATTATGAGTCATGATTATTCAGTGTTGAATTACATGCACGAGTGTGGGCAAGTGATATAATGTGGTGAAACATTCGGTGTTGTTTTCAAAACTCCGTAAAAGCTCATAGTAAAGTGGCCACAACTTTGCTAGGCCATGACTTGGACTTGACTATGACAAATTTCGTGTGGATAACTGTGATTTCATGACATATTTGACTTGATGATACTATAATATAATATCATCAAGTCAAGATAATGTCAAAATAGATATAGTTGACAAGTGCGGTTTGAAAAAACAACACGAGATTGATGTTTTTTCAAGCCGCATTCATGATTTTAAATCAAGCCTTGGACTGATTCTTACAGATACATGACATCCTTACATTCTTTACATCTTACATCTTGCATTAAATGTGTCTGTTTATTTTGTTATAAGTATCTAACTAACTAATAACTAACTAAATATTTCTATTCAAATTTTTATTTGCATCATAATTATATTGTCGAATAACTGTTAATTAATTTAGGGTTAATATTTTATTTTATCTAATAAGTTTGCTGTTGTCTATCTAGCATGAGGTTTATACCTATAATTGAAGCGGCACTTATCATGTGAATTGTGTGCTTATCTAAGTTGATGAATTTGTATTGGTGGTTGCTTTGTTGGTGTAACATTTAAATAAATACAAACTTGAAAATTCATATACTTGACACTGGCACAATGCACAAAGTGCGATGCCAGCACTCAAGAAAAAAAAAAGATTATTAAATAATACTACCACAATGGCATTCTCCGTGGCCTCATTTAAGTTGTTAAGGTTAGAATGTGCCACACAAAAACTTCTGGCATATCGTGACGGTTTTTCTAAGGTTCCTCCTCGTGGTCAAACTGGATAGTCTAACTGATAATAAAATCCTTGTGATCAAATTGCTCGGATTAAAAACTCTCTTTCTACTTTCTAGGCATTGCATTCTGCCAGTTTAAATGTTTGTATGTATGCTGTTACTGGACAAACCAACTGACATTTCTATGTGTTGTCCTACTATAATTAGAACAACATTTGGTTTTAACAAGCCTTTTCTTTTTGTAGGTACCTGTTTATTATAGTAATAATAATAATAATCGTTTATTTCAGGCAACAGGATAATAGATACCTTATAGACTAACATACATACATATTATAAAAATAATCTTAACTAATACAATTTGTGCTGAGATTTTCCTGACTGTGTCGCTTCCCAGTATAGTGCCTTGGTCCAGTGATGCCGGGGCCAAAAAAAAACTGGTATAGTCCATGCGCGAGCAGCTCCACATTCAGAAATAAAATGTTCCGCACCAATCACGGACGTCGGAGCTTCAATGGATGTTATTCCGACCAAAGATAAGTAGAGTACTTATATTATAGCTGTACCAGAAAGAGTATAAAAAAAAATGGGGCGCTACTTTCTATGCAAACTCTTCAAAATAACGTATAACTTATTTTTGTTTTATTTATACGGGAATACTCACGTTTAATTAAATCGGATACTCCGACTAAGCTTGTGTGCTAAGCAGGACGCAGCTGCACGCGCGTCGGGCTCTGTTTTCACTCTTTGAAAAAGGTCACCGGATGTGATCGAAACTATAGTCGGAGTATCCGATTTAATTAAACGTGAGTATTCCCGTATAAATAAAACAAAAATGTGTCAAAACCACGTCAGTTTTCATGACGTATAACTTGGCAACACTGAATAATATTTTGTATTGAAAACTTTTAGTTCCATTTTATTTAATTTCTATTCTTTCTGGTACAGCTATACCTCGCCTGGGCCTGGGCCAGTGACTTGGAATTGTTTGCGAATGTAGCTGTCCTGCAACAGATTATCTTTATCTAGTTAAAATGTAAGCTACCTCTATCCTCGTTCCCCGCCATGCCGTCAACTTCGTCCATAACCAACACGTGTTTCTTGGTCACCGCTTGTTTTCCCGTATCACCTGAAACGTTACTCATGTTAGTAGCTCGCCCCTAAACTGACCTGAGACCACTGTTACTCTCCAATATTAGAAATGCGAAAGACTGTGTGCGAGTGAGCGTGTGAGTATGTAATATTTTTATTCATTACTCATACTCGGAAAGTAGGTCTGAAGTTGCCTAAGGAGCGGGTTGAAAGTAATACATTTCAGCCTTAGTGACAGTTGTCAAATGACAGACAATCAAATTATTTAAAAAAACTAGTTCTATTTTCACATAAATTTGTATTGAACCATGTTCCAACTTTTTTTTTTCTCCTCAGTGGATTATGATCCCGCACTTCTCGTGCATTTCCCAGTGTCAGTTTATTTTTAGTTTCCTTGTATTGGTAATGAAAAGCACAGTGTTTACCTCGGGGTTTAAGACTTATTTAGTCCCGAGGCGGGGTTTGGGGCCCGAGCGTAGCGAGGGCGCTAATAGTTCGAGGGAGTTACTTTCACCCCTAGGATAACAATGTACTATTCTTACTACTTCGGACTGCACTGTAACGACTCAGCGGATTTGAGTGGAATTTGGAATGGAATGGAGATACCGAAAAATAGTACTACGCCAGAACACTAAATAACAATTAAATATCTAATCATAAATCGTACAATTTGCACACTATGCGTATAGCAACTCGGCAATACTCTACTGAACCGCTAGGCTCGATGGCATCACGCGGCCGACGGTGCAGTGCAGTGCCGGCCAAAGACGCCTACAATACGCAAAGTTTATTGATACCTAAACTTCACAATGCCGAGCCTGCGCGCTTATACAATGTATAACATAGGCTAATTTTTATCCCAGAAATATATATTAGTTTTCGGAGGATAGCGAGTGCGATAACCGCGGAACGCTGCTAACAACCGCTATTGTGTGATGTGTATAAAGAGATTTGACATCTAATATCTCAGGGTGACGAGCGCAGGACCTTGTCCGCAAGTTGACAATTCTGGCACTGTTCCTGTTATGGGCAGACGTGATGCTCACCACCAGGCGAACGTCTCGCTCGCCTCGTCACTCCTCTGCATTAAAAAAAAAGTGTTTACCCTTAGCGTAAGCAGAGAGTGAAGTAGTGGTGAGCAACTCTCCAATTTGCTCCTTGATGAGGGTCTTGTTCCGTGTATCCGAAGCGTTGAACTCCACCATGTCGAAGCCGAGTTGTTTGCACACTAGCGCCACTGTTGTCGTTTTGCCTGGATTCAACATGACATTTGAAAAGAAAATATTAGAATAAATGAACCACTAAATAATTCTGGTTGCTCATGAAAAAACAGTAGCGTGCCACGACAGGACATATCTGGCTGCCTGTTCAACTACACATCCTACGTGCCTACATTCCTATCTCTTGGAGTCTATATTTTTATTTTGTATTGGATGGTAGGATTGCGTTTAGCTCTTAACTTGTCTGATGAAAAAGAAAAGATATAAAGTTTTTTTCTCTCTCTCTCTCTCACTCTCTCTCTCTCTCTCTCTCGTGAATGATATATTCACAATAACACGCTTTTAAAAAAAAACTACCGAATTCAATTTCGATTACCTGGATGACATCTTCATATTTTCCAGTAATTTTGATTTAAAAACCAAAATACTGAACCGATTTCGATAAAATTTATATGCGACCACCTCTGAAGTATCGCCTACCAAACAAAATAAGAATCATCAAATCATAATTGGCGGAGTAATCGCCAATTATGAATTGATTTGGGGGGGAGAGGGGTAAAATATTGTAAAAAATTGGTCACGTAGTATGGGTAAGTTCCCTTACTTGAATGATACCCCAACCGATAGGATAGGTATCTACTTACTAAGACGTTTTTTTTAATAGAGCCAGCCACTCCTATCATACACTAATCTTCCTCTCTTTCACTGTCACATAAAGTTCCTCTCTTTCACTCACGCTTTAGTAAAATAAAATCCGTACCGACTCCTGGGGGGCCGGAGAGCAGAGCTGCTTTGTAATAGCCACCGTCGTCATTCTTGGCCCACGGACTGGGCTTAGCTAATTTAGCTTTCCTGTTCAAGTACCACTTCGTCAGCCAGTTTATAAGTCTGCAAAATAATAAAGATAAGTTAAATCTACGCTAGATGGAGTAACTAATATACGAAGGTACTGTGTAACCTCGAATGAGACAAAATACTATGTCAATGTGTGCGTAAGATACATGTCGAACTGACAAAGTTTGTTTCGCAACTTGAGTGGCCGACCTTGAAAAAACCAGTATGTGACCCACGCTGTGAGGGACAAAAAATGGTGTTGCTGTGTCTCTCTCTGATACATTTGTTCCGTGTATAGGTGTCTCTTCATTGTGCGAGTGAGGCAGAAATATGTCACTTCCTTATTTATATTTTGTATTGGTTTCTCTCTCTACGGTTAAAAGGTAAGAAATCAAGACTGAGACCTAGACTGTGTTTTTATACGCAGCAAGTCTAGTGAATCGGTTTCGTTTATGCAGGCGTGCTGCATCGTATACTGCGACTTCGCATAACATAAGGCCAGACGATGGGACTCAAACGCATCCCTATAATCTACTAAAAACAAGTAGGTAATTAAGACCAACGAGAACATTTTCTATGTTCTTCGAATCCTTTCCATCCAAAGGTTGCCTGGAAGAGATCGCTTTTAGCGATAGTGCCGCCAATTGTAACACTACTTTTGAGTTCCTTTTTTTGTGTTGTGATCATCATGACTGTTATCATTTCTTTTGGTGTGTACAATAAAGAGTTAATCTATCTATCTATAACGCCTGCACAATTGCCGATCGCTAGCTGTATCCAGAAATTTAATAACAAGAAGTAACTTTAAAAAAAACAACGATTTCAAATTAATATGGGACAACCTCGAGAGTATACCCTTTCAAATAAAAAATATCGGAAAAATCGGCGAACATACATAAAAAAAAAAAAAATTAAAAACAAGTAATTTAGTAACTATTAGTAACGTATTTTTTAGTAACTCGCAGTACTTTGCGATAATAATTATATATTGTGATAAAAAAATCCATGGTGAGTCTCACTAGTTACAGTTCCCTTCCAACCGGGACACAGAAATGTTTGCACACTACTACTTCGCGGCAACAAATACAAAGTACAAAGTAGTAGAATGCACTCTTTTTCTCTATTCAGTATAACCTGGTTCTATTATATTCAGTATAACTTGGGTCTATTCTATTAAATATAACTTGGGTCAATTCTATCCAATACAACTTGGGTAGTTGGGTCTCTTCATCAAGACAGTAAATAGGCAATTAGTCCCTCACAAGCAAGCATACCCCGTCTTAGACCACCTTGTCACTTGGAATCAGGTTTTGGATGTTGTTAAACGCTAACCTATTTTATATTAGAAAATATAGTTTGATAAATTACCATGTTATGAATGTAGTACTTACTTGTTAACATTACTATTTTCTCCCAACTGGCCGATGATCTGTTTCACAGTTTGGGGCTTGTGTTTTTCTACCCACATTATGCCGCTCACTTTTGTATCTACATTGCTTTTTATATCTGAAATTATTCCAATAAGGATTAAGAGCAAAGCTTTAATGTAAGCTGATGTGTTCTACCCGTAAATATAACTATGATTTCGTTTTATTTTTCCGTTAAGCTAATCTAATCCTAAATGATCTTCATTATCTTCATCTGTTCATGCGATTGATGCCAAAAATAAAAAGATTATGTGCTGTGATAAGGGATATATATGTCATTTCAAGTTAGGAGACAAAAAATTGGTGTGGTGTACCTAGTTATGAGCTGGTAACCAATCATCATCAACAGTCAGAAGACGTCCACTGCTGGACGAAGGCCTCTCCCTTAATAGGGAGGGGTTGCCTTAATCCCCAAGCTTGGCAGGCGGCTTGGGGATCGCAGAATGCTCACCACCGTTAACTAAAAGGACGCTGCTGCCCATCTTCCGGCGGTTCTGGATGCAGTTTTAGGATATACCCAGGTCCACAACCAATCAAAATTTGAATATTCCAATGTTCCTCACAGTTGCCACATTTCGTTCCTTATCATGCTATCTAGTGCATGCTCTTTAGATTCGAATCGTGTTTTTCAGAATTTCGTGACTTAGATATAATAATAAAAATTATTGATTGGCTAATATTATGTTCTTTCTAACGAAATTAATAGTTTTTTCTGTTTCCTACCTGTTGCTGACTTTGATTCTTCTCTGTCGAGATTTGTACTTGATGTTGATTCGCTTTCAGATTTTGAACTCTTTTCCAGTTTAACTACATCTAATTTGGTTGGGCTTCTTGACTTCTCGCGATTTATCTCTTTAACCTCTAATTTGTTCTTTGAATTGTCCTTGGAATGTTTCCGTTCTTTATTAGTTTCTGTCTCATCTCTTTTGCGGTGATCTTTTTGCTCTGATTTTTCTTTTTTGACATCAGATTTGTCAATTTTGTCTCTACTACTTGAGGGTTTTACATGATCTTTATCTTTTTTCTTCTTTTCACTGTCCTTATCTCTACTTGATTTTCTACTGTGATCTTTTCCTCTTTTACTATCTTTATTGTGATCAGATTTAGTTTGTTTGTTTGAATCTTTGATTAATTTCAAGAAATCATCTTCGTTTATAATTCTAATGCCTAGTTCTTGAGCTTTAGCCATTTTGGCTGGACCAGCGTCTTCGCCGGCTAATACGTGTGTAACCTAAAGTCAGTACATATTTGAATGAACTAAATACTTACAAGAATTTGTAGAATTTTTGTTTTATTAATACAGGAATACTCACGTTTAATTAAATCGGATACTCCGACTATAGTTTCGATCACATCCGGTGACCTTTTTCAAAGAGTGATAACAGAGCCCGACGCGCGTGCAGCTGCGTCCTGCTTAGCACGTGCTAAGCACTTGGCTCTGTTTTCACTCTCTGAAAAAGGTCACCGGATGTTATCGAAACTATAGTCGGAGTATCCGATTTAATTAAATATCAGTATTCCAGAAAACAATGAAAACAGTGCCCGACGCGCGTGCAGCTGCGTCTTACTTAGCACTTGATAAGCACTTGACTCTGTTTTCAAAAAAAATATATCAGCTGTTCCATACAAAAAGTTCATTGACCTTGGACAAAATGTATGGAACAGCTGTATTTTTTTTCGCGATTTCAGTGTTTGTTCCCATAGTAAAACTTGTTCATAATGGTGAGTACAGACGTACCCTTCAGTATTGTTGAACCTTTTTGTTACACATTGTATACAAAACGTACCTTCTTACTAATGCCACTTTTAATACAGCCGCCGTATTTGTTAATGGTCTCAACAATTTCCTCCCTTTCAAAGGAATCCAACACTCCCGTCAATAAGAAGGCAAAATCTTTCAAACAGTTGGGTGCACCCTGGAAATAATTTGTTTAGGAATGAGCGACTCAAAGTAGTGATCCAATATATAGAGTGTTCATTTCATTTGAACGACGGACTTATTCTAGGATAAAATAGTAATAATACGTCCGTCGTTCAAATGACTCATATACAGGTATATGAGTATTATACAGGCTTTGTCGTCAGATCATTTTGCAGAGAATGTATGGATGTAGAAACCGTTTCTTCTGCCTCCACGCATTCGCGAATATTATAAAGAGTGCAGTAGCGTGGCGCAATTACGTATGTAAAATGATGATCCAGCGGGGATCCTGGGGGGGCACGCCGGCGAGCTGCTGACCTTCCTTGAGACACCGGTTGATTGGCCACACCGGAACGCATAGGGGTCAGGCGAATGGCTTGAGTGGCCACACTGTACAGCACCGTCCCTTTGAAGGATGATTGGAACAATAGCTGCCCAGGCAGGTTGGCGTCTTATAATAATATGTAAATTGTAGGTGTCCACAAAATTTTCTACTGATCTTCAAAATTCTTGTTACATGAGTTTGTGACATAAGAATTTTTATGTAAAAAAATAATCTATTGGTACAGCCTCGGGATCGAACCCACAGGATTGTAAAGCGCGTTTTCTCTCAACTGACTGCCACAACTTATTGATAAGCATGATTATCATAGTAGCAGTTTCTTATAATAATCAAGTTTAGCTTACCCCTGGCATTTCTTTTGCCCCCAAATGTTTAGGACCAGATCTGTTCAAATAACTCTGGTACAATTTTGCAGAATGCATTTTTCTTTCATGCCTTTCTTCATCAGTTAATGCTGGAAAATAAAGAAAAGGTTACTATCCAAACTCTATTCTTTGTACATCTTTTTGTGCATCATGTAAAATTTAATATATTTGTTGTTTTTAATTCTTATTGAATATAGATCTTACTGAACTATGAAGTAATAAGTTGCAGCCAAATAATTAAGCAATAATACACTTTAAAAAAAAAACAATGGACTTCAATTTCGACCATCTTCATATTTTCGAGTTATTTTGATTTATTCCTGTAATTTTAAATTAAAAGCCAAACTACTGAATCAATTTCGATAAAATTTCTATGGGACCATCTCTGATGTATACCTTCCAGACAAAAAAAAAACATCAAATCGATTCATAATGATTGGCAGAGTAATCAGTTAAAAACATAGACGAATTGAGAACCTCTTTTTTGAAGTTGTTCGAAAATATCTGATTAATTCCTTACCAGATTCGTTGAGAGTTTTGTTCATTCTTCTTTTCTTATTTTTAGAGCCTTCATGATCTTCTGTTTCGGATACATTTCCTGTGATGTCATGATGTTCAATTTTTATAACATCTCCATTTGTTTTTGGTTCTGTATGAGTATGAGATTTATTTTTGCCAGAATGTTGTTCATCATTCCCTCCAATGAAGTCTACAAACTTCCTTTTACTTATTTCTTTTATTTCCTTTTTAATATCATCAACTTTTTTACTAATATCTTTGGAGGTGGATGGTAAACTTTCTACGTGAAATTTAGATGGAGATTTCTCATGTCCATTTGTTTTGGTGGATGATTTTTCATTTTTATTTACTGTATTTAGACTGTTATCCTTATGGTGTTTATTTAAAGTCTTTGGACTATCGTCTTTATAAGGATCAGTTAGATTTATTTGTTTGTCAACATGATTTTTCTGATTTTTCGCCTCGAGTTGATCCAAACCATCAATTTCAAGTAAACTCTTTTCAAACTCTTCGTCAGAGTGTATGCCAGTTTCGGTTTTTTTTCTTTCTTTCTTAACAATGGGTTCAGTTCGTTTAATAGGGCCATTGCCAAACAGATTAGTGGCTTTAACTTCTTTCAATTTGTGTTTTACTGGTTTGTTCTTAGAGGTCTGAATGTTATGGCTAGTTTTCTTTTTCTAAAATGTGTATAAATCACTGTTTAGCAAAAATTATAGAGAAAAGTTTCTAGATAATAAAAGTCAACGTAATAAAATCAGCACTGATACACAACCTGGGGTCTTATGTGCATTTTGCCTGCCAAGCCAGCTCCTAAAAGGTCCTGAAAGTTATAGAGGACAGTCTTGTTTTCTTAGCATCATGGCACGCATGTTCCATCACTTGTACATCATAGCAAACATTATAGTAGATTGTTTACCAAGGGAGCAAACAAAAATTTTGAAGGCGAGTGTTTCTTTGAATCCAGAGCATAGCGAGAGATTCTAAAGTTTATTTTAATTAAGTAAAACATTATTGTATGTTCACAATGAACAAAACTGTTGATACTACCATTAATTAAGATCCTAATGTAACACAGTTAATGGACCTGGGTATGTCCTAAAACTGCATCCAGAACCACTGGAGGACAGGCAGCAGCATCCTCTTAGTTAACGGTGGTAACACTCTGCGATCCCCAAGCCGCCGGCTAAGCGTGGGGATTATGGGGGAAGCCTTCGTCCAGCAGTGGACGTCTTCTGGCTGATGTGTATGTAACACAGTTAAGACAATAAATATTATCTGAAAGTAGAATCCTGAGCGCAGCGAGGGATTCAAAGTATTTGAGATTTTTTCGCACACCTTACGGTTTCAAACAGCCTGTTACTTGTTCATACAATGTCCGTGGTTGATCTCTTTGGTAATTGGAATTTGTACTAACAATATCCAAATTCCAAAATCAAATCACTTTTCCTCCGTCCGGCAGAAAAGAGCTCTTCTCTGCCTTATTTGCGAGGAACAAGGTCTTTTTGAATAGATCTGATAAAAAACGATTATTCACGGAATAAAGTATTAATTCTGGTTGTAACCTTGGAAAACAAGTTTCTCACCTTATTTACTATTTGAACGTCAGGTGAGTCTGGTATAACATCATCATCATCATCTTCAATCCTACGTTTTTTTGGTTCAACTGCTTTTTTGTTTACTGGTTGTAGCCAATTTCTTATATCCTGAAAATATTATAACTTTCAGTATTAGTTGTTTAATAGAGCCATAATAAAAATCTACACTACTCAGTGTTATATGCAACTTATTTAATTAGATTTTAACTGTCTTATGCATAAAACACTAAAATCAATTTTAAACATGTTTTAGTTAAAAACTGTTTTGTCAATTTCTTTCAAATTAGGAATTGAGTTTGAAAAAAAAAGACAAAACACTTAACTAAAATAGGTTTGTTATAGGTACTTTTTAGTGTTTTATGCATAAGACAGTAAATGTATATCTAGATTATAATTACGTGCAGACATCTCAATTTATAAAAATAAAAAAACGAGTAATATGGTGGGGCTTAACCTTGACATAGAATGCGTTTATGCTATCTAGTATAGGGTAGTTATATGGCGGTGGCTTGTCTATGAGTGCGAGTATGCTAAGTATATTATAAGGTATGAGCCATTTGACTAAGCCAGTTCCAGATATCACTGTTAGCGCATGCATAATTATACTTTACTTTATTTTTATACAAACATGCACTTTATTTTACATAATAACTTATTGCAATTTCAAACAATATGCTAAGTAAATTAATTATATGTACATGTTTCATTTATGTATATTTAAATGCACATTTAATACTTTACTAGCACTTTAATCTATTGCAGTACTTATTTAAGTTTTCTTCTATGATACCTTTACAACAATATTTTAGCAACTGCATTTTATTCTTACAATAGCACAATACATTTGGTACTTACCATTGTAGCTGCTCTGCAGATCTTAATCTCATTAACTCTTTGAGAAGAAAATTTACCAGGATTTCTATTGCAGTACTTATTTAAGTTTTCTTCTATGATACCTTTACAACAATATTTTAGCAACTGCATTTTATTCTTACAATAGCACAATACATTTGGTACTTACCATTGTAGCTGCTCTGCAGATCTTAATCTCATTAACTCTTTGAGAAGAAAATTTACCAGGATTCTTGAGGTTAAATAATGAAATAATTTGGTAGGAGTTGGTAGGTCAATTCCACACCATACACACCACCTTCAGAGAATTTGATTGATAATTCAAATGAGACGCTTATTATTGTTTATCTTCGTCAGTGTTGTACAATTTTATTAATTTCGTAACTTGCTAAAGACCGATTCACCAAAGCGCAATAATGTAATTTTTTTTTCAAACAAAATCAAATTAAATCAGTCAGTTTGAAATGAAGGGAGGCAATAATGTACGACACAGATAATGTACGGCATTATAATGCACAGCTTGATAATTGGTGTACATGTACATCGAATATCATGCTGTGCAATATCATGCCACGCAATAGCAGTCTATATACAAATAAGGAATTCGTGTACTTGTACATCAAATATCAGTCTGTACAAAATCGGGGTTGCCCACCCCGATTTTGTACAGACTGATATTTGATGACACCCCGATTTTGTACAGACTTATATTTGATGTACAAGTACACGAATTCCTTATTTGTATAGCAGTTAGGTTCAGGTTTTAAAAAAAAAAATACAATTTGACAAATGTACTCTGATTGATAGCTGTAGGTACAATATAGGGCCGTACTTTATAGACACGAGCCGATTATGGACGGCCAGTATTGTACGACGTGGATTGTACAGCATGATATTCGATGTACATGTGCACCAATTATCATGCTGTGCATTATTGTGCCGTACATTATCGTGTCGGCAAATATCATGTTGTACATTATAGCATGAAATTATGAAATGACAACTGATTGACATTTGTTATTTTTAATAGTTCCTGGCAATGGATACTAGTCCTTCAGCCGAATAAATTTGTTCTTCATCGATCCTTTTATCTCCAGTTAAACTAGACGTAGTCACAGTCCAAGTCACACACAGTAAGTCACAGTCAAGTCCAAGTCACACACAGTAAGTCACAGTCAAGTCCAATCATATCCTAGTAAAGTCGTGGCAACTTTACTACAAGCTTCTTCGGAGTTTTGGAAACAACACGAAAAGATACGTTTCACCACATTATATCACTTGCCCACACTCTTGCTTGTAAATCAGCACTTAAACGCCACTATTTTAGTAATGTGTCGTTGCTGTTTTTTCAAATATCGTAACGAACCCGTTGCTCGTTGGCCAACAACGATTTTATTTTATTTATTTATTTTGGCACACAAAACAGAATATAATCAATACATTTCAAAGCAAAAATGAGAATAGGTCCAGAGCTAGACTATATTCCTAAGCATGTGTACACAACATGATCAAGACAAAACACAACATGATAAAAGCAAAAAAAAAGCATTAAATAACTATCTGTTTCTAGCAACTATCTATTTCCAAATTGTTAAATGCGATCAAAGACCTTTAAGTACATATATATCGAAGAATGCGATACGTTATGGTTTAACTTAAATGCGTTTACCAAACGATGATCATCCTAAATACATTAATAATAAGTCACATTTTCGCAATCTCTAAATTCAACTCAGCTCAACGCGTTGCAACGTGTATAAGCTATCCTACTCGCACGCATGGTAACGCTCCATCTGGCTTATTCGCTTCGTCCTGATAAGTTGATAACTTCACATACGCGATAGTTTGCGCGAATGTAGAGCGTTGTGAAAATAGCTTTGGTTTCGTTTCATACTTAACAAGCGATGTTTGTGAAACAACTCGTTATCGAAATAACTAGTTTAGCTATGCTTGATCAACGAGTGATCGTTGTGTAGCGCGATAGATAGTTGTATAACTATCTACGTTGGACAACGCTCACCACTACACCATTTTCGAAAAAACACAAGTTTTGGAAAATAATACAATGCAGCGACATGATTTTCTCGCGTTATCACGCAGTGTTGCCAAGTCGGTAAGACTATTACGTAGTATTTACTAAGACAAGAATTGGCAAAAAAAAAACAAAAAGTTGACAGATTGCATAAAATTCCATACTTACGAAAGTTGTCAACTAAAATTTACATTTGACATTGATGGCATAGAGTACATTATACATGCGGGAAGTTGATGGTTCCTGTATGTGTGTATGTTTGTTACGTATTCACGCCAAAACATCTAAACGGATTTGTGTGAAACTCGGAATAGTGATAGATTATTTGCCGGAATAATATATTTTATATGTTACTAAGTGGGAGGTCTTCGTTCAGCAGTGGACGTCTTCTGGCTGATGATGCTAGTTACTTTTGTCATCATCATCAACGCCGTTATTCTACATCACGCGGGCAAAACAGCGGGGCGCAGCTAGTTTTTTAATGATAAGCCGTGTATAGTACGATTCAAACTTAATGGCGGCTGTGGAGTGCGCTGCAAGCGAGACTTTGCGAGTGTACGCACACCGCACGCCTCATTTTTGCTACTGCGCATCGTCTCGCGCTTAACTTCACAGCTGCCATTAAGTTTGAATCAGTCTGTACCTATTATACCGTGAAAGAATGTCTGGACTACCATTTAAGTAACCAAACGTAGCATAGGACTACACCCTATCATTAGTTGGAGTGACTATATACCTGCTTAAGACAGATGGCAGTAGTTGCACAATTTCATCATCATCATCAGCCACAAGACGTCTGAACGAACTGCGAACTGTTAACTGACCGCGACACTGTACGATTACCTACCTTGCATTCCGTTTGTACTCACCGGGTGCCCGCGACTTTCATAATGTAGTCGATAGAAGGAAGCCTACCTACCTACGCTGCGTCTTCCGGTTCGTGGTCGCCACTCGCCACTCAAGAATCTTTCTTCCCCATCGATCGGTTATCAAATTCTTAGAGCGATGTGGCCTGCCCATTGCCACTTTAACTTGCAAACCCTGAGAGCAAGCAAATTAAAACCCGAAAATCTCACTGCCGTGCCTTGGAAGATCCAGCAGTGAACTATTATTATTTGCTTTAGCTGAAAATACAGGCGTTTTCAATTATTTCGCTAAAGACTTTCAGTCTTACCTAAAATAATCTCGTTTCTCTTAGTCACTGCTTAAACTTCTATGTCCTTTTCTAGCACGTGCAACTTCACGTCAGAGAGAGAATGGCAGAGCATCTTAAGCAATGACTAACAGTTGAAAAGTTTTTTTAAGAAAGGCCGTTTATTTCTGACAATTAACATTTTATTTTCAAAGGCACGTTACAAATATTGTCCTACAGATAGTATCTATTTTATTTTGATACTATACCATTGTGCAATATTAGCTCGATGTTAAAACAGGCAATATTTTGCGGTACTTGAGTAGGTATTGTCAGTGGAATACAACCAGTCCGCGCTTTCAATACAAATATTAATCAATATTAATCTCGTACTCGACACTCTCTTTAGTCCTTGATTATTTGCGTCCCCTTAGGTTACAACTAACATTTTACTTTTTGATCAGAGATATCCTTTATAGGATCCAAACACATCTTTCGAAGAGCCGAGTACAGACACAATGATTTTACTCACGTCTTGAGGCCATGACGGTCCCACTCCGTAAATAGATCTCACGAGAACTTCCATCACATTGTATTCGTATATTTTTCTATCTAAAGCAACCACAATGTACAAAGCAGTGTCTACGCTAAACGCGCTAGGTCTCTCTCGTATAAAGAAGTCGTTCATTTCACAAGTCCCATTGGCATAAAGAATGTGAAGCGTTCCATCACCTATCAATGGTATGCACTCATCCATTATGAAAGCAGGCCTTATCAGTGTAATATCTAAAAATTCTTCAGCTACTCGAATTGGTATAGAACCATATTCTTTGTGGATCACAAGAAACTGTGTTTTGCACTCAACATAGTATAAATTATTTGAGGTATCCAGCACGAATTGAGTCGCGCATATGATTGTTTCCACTCTAGTTCTGATTGTACCGCCGTTTTCCAATGTAAATATTTTATTAGCTGTAGTTAAAAAGTAAATTTGATCAGTGCCATTGGCTTTTTGCAGTTGGATTATGTCGTCCCTGAAAGGTCCGAGCTTCTTGGCTGATAAGGTTTCTCTATCATATCTGAAAACGCCATCCTTCGAACCAAAATATGCGTTTCGATCGCTGCCGTAGTCTACGGTGGAATCTCGGCCTCCTTCTAGGATTTCATATGCAGCTAGATCTTCTAGGACGTAAATACAGGATCCTCCGTCGAATCGTGGGTCCGTGACGGTGAAGAAAACAGATGGAATGTCAGATTCGGCGCGTATCTTCTCTTTGTCGTCAGCTTGTACGAGGAGTTTTGTGATGTTATATGCAGAGGTGAATATAACTTGTTCTTCCTTGAATATGGAATCATTGAAAGAGTATATGAAGGAGAATGGCGCGAGGAAGATGAACGTTGCTACGGTTGGCCACATATTATCCGCATCTGTAATTCATAAAGTATAGTGAATACGCGTGTTGCTATCTGCGTCCAAATCAACGATATTCTTAGAGTTGCTTTAAGTAAGTGCGTATATAGGGTTAACTGCCAGCCCAAGAGACTGAGTTAAAGTGCCGCCCATATATAGGACTTTGACTGTAAAATACTTTCCCCGGCGAACTTGGGGACGTCCCCATAAGAAAAAGACGCCTTCCTTACCTGTCGCTGTAGCCTTTTATTCCACTGAAACGATATTTTGCAATCGGTTTACAATCAGATGTTTGCTCCAATATTTAAAATAAAAATAAAACAATATATAATATATTACAACACGAATCACAACTAGCTCCCACCAAAGGTTCGTGTGAATAATCACTTGAGGAATAGTGACAATATGTTTAGAAAATAATACGTAAGGCAATGATATCATAGCCATTATATTAGAATTAAATAATTCTTCTAGGTGTGGCATCATTTACGTTTGAAATTTACATGTAGGTGAAAATACAGGATGTATCATCCTGACTTTCATCCTAGTACAGTTAGAAAATCCGAGGTCTCAGGTAAAAGCTAGTTGAACTTATCAATCTTTTACTTTCTTTCCATGAAGCCGAGCCATCTTCAAGGTGAATACTCCAGGCTGTCTTGTGATTGAAGACACCAGAGTGCCGTTTTGGGGCCTGAAGATAGGATGATCTTGTCAGGGGCCGTACCGTGAACTGCTTATAGCGGGACCGAATAGGTTCAGCTGCCGACACAGCGCGACCGCGAACCTTAAGGGGGCGACTAACGCCGAAAGTAAGTAAAAGGTGTATTTTTAAACACATAGTTTAATGATAAAGAACGTAAATATTCAGATTAAAAAAATACTACAGGTAGGGGAAAAACCTAAAGAAGCCGAGTAACCGAATAGAATTTTGCAAAATAATCCTGTTTATTAAAAAAATATATTACAAATTACCAACAAAAAAAAAACTGTTTTAATGCAAATGCTCTAAATTATCAGCGACAACACCACATTATTTTTTACGAATTACATAGCTAAACTAATGTTTTAGCACAGTAGCCGTTTATTTTTTTTATTTCATGCCTACATTTTGAATAATTAAATAAAACCCCACCTAAATTGCTCAAAGCCATCATCATCATCAATTGTACCATGCGATTTTCGACTCTAAACTAATGGAAGCCGCACGGGAGAAATCTGTTATTTTTCTGGCATTAGTCGCACTCTTAATGCGAGGCGATAAAATTCACAGGCGCGCAGCGTCCGCAGCTGATAGTATTCGGTCCCGCTATAAGCAGTTCACAAAAAATCGCTATGGGGCGACGCGTCACCTGGACAAGCATATAGACAATAGAAATAGACTGTACATATTTTTATAGACTGTAATTAAGTTATGTTAGTACATAACTTCATAATAGTTATTTATTGGGCAAAATATCGATCTATCCTTACCTTAGCTTATCCAGAATTTTTAACTTACTGTATGAATGTAGGTATAAGTAGTGTATTAGGAATAAATAGTTAAATTAACGCAGTAAAGAGTTATCGTGCATGTGCTGCATGTATAAAGAGCACATTAAAACAGTGTATTTGCCATAATACTATTAGAACAATAAAAAAACACTTGGTAATTATTTAGTTGCAATGGAAAGAAGGTCGAACTAGACCGTCAGTCTACTAGACACCCTGTATACTAAATAGATTCCGACAACATGGGCAAGCTTATGTTTACACTCCCACCAAAGATAGGACACAATGGTGATGTTTTATAAAGAGTGCGATCTATATTTTTAAGTTTGCAGTCTAGTTTTGACAATACTCCGCGAACCATAAGGTGCCCAATATCACTAAAATTGTGTATTACAGTTGTGTTATTAATAAAGAGTTCTGTTTATTAAATTAAGTTGAGACAATTTTCAAGAAGAAAATCTCTCGGTACTCCAATTCTTACCCATTAAATTAAAACGATTAAATTGTTAATAAGTCAAGAGAAATAAATAACAATAATCATATGGCGAGTAACAAAAGAAAAAAAAATATTAATATTTATTAATTATTATGCAAAGTTATTGCGGTTTTACCAGATAATATACAATAAGTATTACCGGAACCTTTGTTTGACCAGGAAGAAGCTAGAGCTCCTACTACCTATCTATTTTAATCACCTATGTTTATCCTACTAATAAAAAAATATTCCTTCACTGAAACTAGTTACGAAATAAAAATCATTATGGTGTAAAAAAAAAAAAAACGTTCTTCCTAGTAACCAGTGGCTTATAACGATGACTTTTTCTTCTGCCGTAACTGCGGTTATGAACCTCCGGTTTCGTACGCGGCCGAAGGGGTTTCACAGACAAATAAAATCATTGTATCATTCTAAGAGTAGGGCCTTCTCTTTTCTGTGGTATCATTGACTATAAATGACCACAGAATAAATAATAGTACTACACACGTACTAAATAGATATTATACATTACTATGTGGAGTCAGCAAAGGGGAATTATTGTGTTAGTATAAGTAGGTACTTTAGGTAGATATAGCTAATGTAATCAAAATAGGTATAATCTATGTAATCTTGTTCCAGTTCAAGTGTTGTGGATTAACGATGACGTCGCCAATGATCACAGGAGTTTTCGTGCTACTTGTAGTAATCACGAATGCTGAGAAGTGTGACCGAACAAGGATTGGGAACGATTACTTCAAACGACAACTTATTGCCACCATCGTCGGCTACCCCACTGGCATCGTGATAGACCCAAGAACTGAACACATATTCTTCATTCTACACAAAAAAAACTATACAAAAGGAATACATCTGCTTAAACATGGATCTCTGGGAATTAAAGCTTTGCCGGTCGCAGACGAATTGGTGGGGCAATGTGTGGCTGTGGACGTACCCAACAATGTCATCTATATAGGAACCAATCAAGGTCTCGTCATCTACGATTACTCGAGAACTGAAATAACCGCTGAAAGACCAATAGGCGACGACGACGTGAGACATATTTTCATTGACAAGACTGATAACCAAATGTACATAATAACAGGAACGAATCATGAAGTATTTAAATTTGTGAACGGTTCAGCGGCAGTCAAAAGATACGATTTGATTCCAAAGGCATATAGCTTTGTGCAAGACGCAAAAAGGAACGCGTATTACGAATTTGTAGACGGAAGACTGTACTTCTTTTCTGTCGATTATTACGAACCTATTCAATATAAAGGCTTTACTAGAGCACTGAAATATATTCTCCAACTGAACAATCGCGACGAAGCTATTGTGGCTGTCAAAGGATCGTTATTTAAATTGAGCTCGAAGAGTATCCTACCAGTTAAGATAGCACAACTTGGGTTTAAAATTACAGGAATGGCGTTTGATAACAAAAATAACATAGTAATAGGCACTAAAGGAAAGATGTATAGATATAAACCTATAGATACTAATGATCCTTGCCCAGCCGATGATTATTTTATGTCTACAATTTAGTCGTGTTAATATTCATTCACATAGTCGTGTATTTCTATTCTCTTACTTGTTCCTGGCAAGTATAATAATAGAGAACTAAATGTTTTGTAACCTGGGCAAGTTCTAAAACTGCATCCAGAACCACCGGACCACCGCGGGCAGCAACGTCATCTCGGTTAACGGTGGTGAGCATTGTTCGACCCCAGGCCGCCCGCCAAGCGTGGCGATTATGGCAACCCCTCCCTATTGAGGAGGCTTTCGTCCAGTAGTCAACGTCTTCTGGTTGATGATGTGAAGTGTTTTGAGCTAGGTCGTTAGAAGCAAGTCTTTTGAGCGAATGTTAGATTAGCAAATCTTATTTAGGTATCTTCTAAATATTGCAATAAAAATACTTATTGCTCACCATCATTGTCACATCATAAATAATGTTTGTGGCAGAATTAGGTGTTTATTATAGGTTCAAATAAAAAAGCACATTTAGATCTGTTTCCTATCTTTAGTTATCGTTTTTAAAAATAGGACTTACACCAATCCCAATCCTATGTATAATATTACCTTATATACCAAGCCAGTGACCGTTACATCTGGGATTCCACAAGGAAGCCATTTGGGGCCTTTACTATTCGTTATTTTTATATACGACCTTATTGATTCAAATATGGAGGATGCTCAAGTATTTCGAAGCCAGCATCACGAATTGTAGCCATAGCAACAGCGGACTTGTGAGTCGGGGCATTATCTTGATGGAACAAAACAATTTTTGCTAGTTTGCCTCGCCGTTTCTCGCGTATTTCGTTACGTGTTTTATTATTTGTTCTGCATACAAAGAACCCGTTACAGTAGCTCCATGGTCGAGATATTCTACCACATGACCACCCCTTTCCTATCCCAGAAAAGAGAGCCCATGATCTATCTGGCGGAACGACTCGCCTTAAGGGGGCGACTAATGCCAAAAGTAAGTAAAAGGTGTATTTTTAAACACATAGTTTAATGATAAAAAACGTAAGTGTTGATATTAAAAAAATACTACAAGTAGGGGAAAGACCTAAAGAAGCCGAGTGACCGAATATAATTTTGGAAAATAATCTGGATTATTTAAAAAAACAAAAACAAATTACCAACAAAAAAAACTATTTTAATTAAAATGCTCTAAATTATCAGCGACACCACCACATTATTTTTTACGAATGACATAGCCAAACTAATGTTTTAGCACAGTAGCCGTTTATTTTTTTTATTTCATGCCTACATTTTGAATAATTAAATAAAATCCCACCTAAATTGCTCAAAGCCATCATCATCATCATATATATTTGTTTTTCATATTATATATTGTATATATTTTTGGTTTATTTTATTATCTAATTAATTATTTGTATTTAATTTTATTTATTGGTCATTTAAATTTATAAGTATAGATATTTTTAGTTATTAGTTAATTGAAATGTAATTACTGTATTTGCTCTTAACTATAATTTATTTTGTGCGCCTACATCCCTATCTCTTTAACCGCGGGGATGACTGGTAGAAAATGCTTTAGCATTAAGTCCTCCTTTTGTACATTAATGTATTTATGTGTGCAATAAAGAATTAAATCATCAATTGTATCATGCGATTTTCGACTCTTAAACTAATGCAAGACGCGCGGGTGAAATCTGATATTTTTCTGGCATTAGTCGCAATCTTCAATTCCTATGGAGTTGGAGATGATGGTCTTTCACAAGTCATAGATTGTAATTTTGTTTCAGGATCGTAATGGTGAAGCCATGTTTCATCCATTGTTATGAATCGAGACAAAAAACGATCAGGATCTTGTTGCAACATTTCCAATGAAGCTCGAGAAATGTTCAGCTTGGTTTTGTGCATCGGTAAGCATTCTGGGGACCCAGCGCGCGGATACTTTTTTCATCCCCAAGCGTTCGTGTAAAATGCTATGCACACTACCAGTCGAAATCTTTGTTTCATGTTTCATCGGCTATAAAACGTACTGTGAAACGACGATCTGCTAAAACAATGTTCTCGACTTTTTTTTACCATTTCTTCGGTCACTACCGTTATGGGGCGGCCCGGGCGAGTGCGGGCGAGGGTCATCTTTGGTGGATGTGTCCACGGGACACCAACGAGTAACTGTAGAATAAGGTGATGCATTTGCTCCTAAAGTATCCTGCAAGTCTTGATTATTACGTAGTATTTACTTACTCTATGGTCTTGATTAGTTCGTACCGTAATGAAATTTTTCATGCACAGATACTTAATAACCGCACGCAATATTTTTTTTCCATTTTCGACAACACACTACGACAGACTGCAATCAAGACCATAGAGTAAGTAAATACTGTAAATCGAGACTTACATTTTTTTTAAACAAAAGATATTCAAATAATTTCCTTTTTTTAATCTTATAAATTTTACAGCTTTACCATCCAGTATTAACTTTTTTCGGTTCCAAAGAGTTTCTACCTCATTCTCACTTTATAATGAACGCCCTACGGTGTTACGGTAATAACTTACCGAATAAGGTAAGAAACTTCTTGAGCGGGCAAGAGTAGGTCAATATTTATTTTTAGACTTCAAGTAAGAAGTTTCGTCCTATAGCCTATTATTTTTGGTCCCCATCTATCGTTCATTTTACTTTTATTGTCGATCATAGATTCTCTTTTCTACGAAAATGATCAATTCTCTTTATTATTTTTGAATAAATGTTATTTCACATGATTTTATTAAACATTCTGATAAACGTAAAGTTCACGAATAGTAATGCGGGCACTACAGTTTTTTACAACAGGCGTTCTAAGGCGGACTGTTGGAGCGACAACGATATAGTGAAACTGCACGCTCGGAAAGCATTCGAAGAGTTAATTCCACACGTGAACCCTGATGAAGTCGACGCCAAGCATATCACAGATGTTCTCCGATATTTCCGAACAGCTCTGTATGCAGTTGATAAAGACACAGATCCTCGAATCTACAAATTGCTACAAGAAGCCATTGCGGACACGATAGGAGCCCATCTCAGAAGCGAAATCCTTCCAGCGGTACGATTCGCTTATTACGCCGGTTATGTCCCATATAGAAATGCGAGGCAAATTCACGATCTTATGGACGACATTAAAAGTTATTTGAATACACAAGGATTAGGATGGAATAAACCTAAAAGAACATCCCAAAAATGGGCAAATTTAACCGTAGCGAAAATACTGATTGGGGCAGGGTCGTTCTTCGATCCCTGCGCTTGCTTAATCACGAAACGGGATTCCAATTCTTGTATCCATTTACCGATACCTAAACACGACGACTCCCGCGAGCCCTCCGTGGTGGCGTTACCCTTCAAATCTGGGGGGTTAGTGAGCCTGGTCTCTCCCGAATCCAATAATGTTTTGCTGAAGTACTACACGACCGCATCCAGGTGCATATTGAGTAGTTCCCCGGAAAAGTGCAGACATTCAGACTTCGTGAGTTTCAACAACGAACTGTGGCACTGGATGAAAAGAGAGGTGGCTCCGCATCTCATAGACGAAAAGTTGTACTCGGCTTACGGGGGCATTCTGAGGATAGCCGCTGCCGTTCAGAACTACGGCAAGGGGTTGTCACGCCGAAATCTATTCTATTACGAAAACGCCGGCGTATCAAGCTGGAACCCGTGGAAAAAAATCACAGAATCATACATCTACATAAACGCCGACTGGACGCCGACGGTGTACGTGGCAGTGGTCCTTCTGACAGCATTCTCGATATATCTCGTCCAGATCTGCTACAACTATATCTGCGGAGATGCGGGCGGCTGTAAATGTAAGAGCAACATAAACGTATCCTCTGAGAAAGACTTTAAGCAACCCTCCGTGGAAACCAACATGATGAACCACTCATTGACCATGCTGCCCCCGCAGCGCAGCGCAGTTTTCTACAGCGACAGGAAAACCGAGAGGCATCCTTCAAATACCAAATCTGCATCTCTCGGGACAATTCGAACGGAGAAAGTGTACGATATGAATGAGAACACCGAGAAAATGATGGAGGTGATAATAAGTGATAACGAGGAGAGTTTAGTTGCGGAGATGTCGACGTGCAGTTCGGAAGAGAATGATGACATTTTGATTGAGACTGAACGCGGGAAGCGGTCTAGTAGTCCACCGAAGCTGCAGACGTCAATGTCCGAGCTGACAGTGAGCCGAGCGCGGGCCGGGCCACAGCCGCTGTACTCGACGAGCACCATGACGCACACGCTGACGGGCTCGTCCCGCGGCCGGCACGCGAGCGACTCCGCCTGGAGCGACAGTGACAGCTGCACCTCGAGCCGGTCAGGTAGCTCCACCAGCTCCAAGTCCCGGCGCTCGCGCAGTTCCCGCGACCTCGCCTGGGCCAAACGCGTCGTTTCAAAGCACTCTCTGCGCAACATCGCAACCACTTCAAGAACAGAACTGGACCACACATCTTACACGACTCCGACCTCACGCAGGTGAATTTTGTAGGTACGTATTTTATGTTCTAATGTTATTTGTAATGTAAGTCATATTGCTAAGAATATACCTAATCTATACTTAGATGATTTTTTGTTTTATTGTACTGTAATACTTTATTCAACCTTTAACATTCCGCACTGGACTTACCAGGGACCGTACGGTGACAACCATGATTTTTAGGTTATGGCACCGACGCTGCGCGACTGTAATTTTATTGCACCGCTGTACAGTTCGCGGTCGCGCAACGTCGGCAGCTGGATAAATCATTTTTAAGGCGTCACAGTACGGCACTTGGACATATATAGGCTTACCATCGAAGGTAAATAGAAGAAAATAAGACTTCTATACACCGATTAAATGTTTAATTCGCGTAACATAGTCCGTAATATAAATACAATATCTTTCGGCACCAACAAAATCAACATCTATAGAAACGATACATTGAAATTTAAACAAATAAAAATGTATAAATATATCACATGTAACACAATTTGTACATACGTTTGACGTCTCAAATCTAGTAACCAGTGATTTATTGCAATAAAATTCCTTTCGTATAACTCAATTCGATTATTCTAAATTAAACACGCAGTAGGAGCCGTCAGTTAAGGTGACCCCTTGCCGGAGTGAGGTTTTACTATGATAATTGACCGTTTATAATAATCAATAATCAAGTTAACACATCACAATACTGTGCCTGCCTATTGACTTCTTTAAGTAACTCGGTCAATCAGACCAGGAAACATCAAATTATTTTATAATAGTATCGAACATGCAACTTAAATTATGTGAATAATGTACCCTATTGATGTATGACTTACGAGCATGCAGTGTTCACTTCTAGAACTACTTTCTACATAATACAATAGGATAGGTACTGAATTTGTTAATGTAAAGGCCAGTTTAGAGAAACATAAAAAAAAAACTCAAGTTATTCATAATGATGAGGGAGTACATACATACTCTTCAGTCTTATCACACCTTTGTGTTACTCGTTAAGGCTCCTTAACAAATGCCTCCAGCTGGCTCACTTCCATAACAGCTCCTTGCACGTGCCACCTGCTGTTATGTGTATTATTATGTCGCAGGGATATGATAAAATCAGAGATTTGATCAGTTCCCGTTCCTTGGAGATGTCGAAATGGCAACTCGACTTTATCATTTCTTCAAACAAATCTAGTGATTCGATCAAATCTCCGTTTTTATTATCTCCCTGCGACATATACACTGGCTGGCATGTCTGTACCTGGTAAGCAAGTTGATTGCGCAACATTTGATATTTGCACAGCAACTGGCATGCAATATGAGGAAGGGGTTGCAGGGGCCGCAAAACCGGCAGCCAAGGGGTTTGAAAGTTACTAGCATGCGAGGCAGCAAATTGCGTGCAAGTTTTTTGTGCCGGCATTGGTGTCAATGCGTTTCTTTGACACCGACGTGAGGGCGACATTTCAAAATGGCGTCCAACCCGTCCCTACTATGTCTGTCTATGGTAATTTATTTATTTGTAAGCACTTATCAGCCCAATTTTTGATTTATAATTTTGTATTAAAATTCACATATTATGAGGTATTTACTTCTCGATCACAATATCGATTGAATTTAATAATTAATTGTGTAAATCATTTAATAATGTAGTTTGTAATTTACTATTGTACTATTGTCTCAATGTATATATGGCTATAAATTGTTTCTACCTAACAAAACTAGTTAATGCGCGCACTAACCCTAGTTGATAATTCACTATTAGGACCCCAAGATACCGGCTGAGCCGAGTTTGGGGCCCATTGCTATTTCCTTACTTTAAATAACATATAGACAATAAATAATTTTGAATTTGAATTGAATTTTACTTGCCATTTACTTACACATGCCATTAACTAGCATGCAAGCTACTGAATCGTTTTACAGGCATGTGTATTCCCGCCTTTATATTTTTTTCCAAAAAATACTACTTACATTACTGCTAAACTAAACTACTAGCCCGTTTTTGAAGAAATGTTGAATATTGTGTTTAAATTACCAATATAAACAATTATGACGGCTTTATTTAACAAATCAATTTTTACTAGAAATGTTGTGGTCCTTGTTTAATAAGCTGTGGCGAATAAGATAATGACAAAGATACAAACACAAGTTCAAAAAAAGGGTTAACAGCTCAACAGATTATATAAACGGTCAGCAACTTATTTCTGGTGCTACAAATAAGTGATGTGAAAGAAAATGAACCTTAACCTTCAGTTTCATAAAAATCAAATCGATCCGAACAATATAGTTTGGTGCGTTTTTATGAAAAGAATGAACGACTCGAGCTCTGGGCCACCTTAAATGCTTTTTGCAATCACTATCTTAAAACCGGACTTACTGGTTGTGATGTATACTGTTCACTATCCAACATTATCTACTGTTGATAATTTCCTTATCAACATTTCTGCTATCCTAGCCTAGTTTATTTAAATATGGAATTCTATACTTACATGTCTAACACGTAATCACAGTAATCTCAAAAAATATAACAATCTGAAAAATAAAAAAAAACGAAATATACAAAAATAGAGCATATAAAAATAAATATCGATAAAAATTATAAATATAAAATTATGCTTTTTGGATATACATAAGTTTTTGTCCATTTAAACTAAACATGACTAAATCGTTACAATAATAATATAGTTGAAAAAAAATACTTCGAATAAAAATATAACAAGCATTGTATAAATATATCTTTACATAATAATATACAAATTATTCAATTCCGATTTATACAAATGCTATCATTACATCCCTAGCCCTATCTGACCTAAACAATTCTATCAACATCTTAGTAATGAGTGAAATAAAAACTAATTATACAATACGTGCGATAGAGATAAAGTCACAGTGAATCACATTAGAAATTAAACCTAATTGAGATAGCATAAAGATCATTTCCGTATGTTTTTGTACTGGCGCTGGCTCCACTTTCTGTGCATGTGTTTGACGATGTATAGAGGGAGACAGGACACTAGTGTGATTAGCGTTACCTTCCACCAAAAGTCCCAGTGTGTTATGAAGTCTGCGTCTGTACACAATGAGAAATATATTTTTTAACATCTACGATTCTTAATTATGAAAACTACCAAAGTAGCTGAGGACATCTCTAGCTTCGTGACCATGGTCAGCGCAACCATGATCAGATCGATCAGGATCAGATAAGTCACACATCGAGGAAAACGCAGTTAATATGTAGAGCATGGCTTGTACATGGCTAGACGCATTAGATATGGGGCCGCCATAAATCAGTGCCACGTGAACACGGTCAGCGCCATCATGATCATGATCGATCAGGAACGGATAAGTGACTTACCGAAATACGTAGTGAATATGAGCAACGTGGCTATGTACATGGCTAAACTGAGTAGTTCAGCGGCCGCCATAAATCAGTGCCACGTGAACACGGTCAGCGCCATCATGATCATGATCGATCAGGAACGGATAAGTGACTTACCGAAATACGTAGTGAATATGAGCAACGTGGCTATGTACATGGCTAAACTGAGTAGTTCAGCGGCCGCCATAAATCAGTGCCACGTGAACACGGTCAGCGCCATCATGATCATGATCGATCAGGAACGGATAAGTGACTTACCGAAATACGTAGTGAATATGAGCAACGTGGCTATGTACATGGCTAAACTGAGTAGTTCAGCGGCCGCCATGAGCCAGTGCCACGTGACCACGTTCAGCGCCACCATGATCAGTTCCGTCAGGATCAGGGCTGTGTAGCTGATCTCCACTATGTGGATCAGCTGGTCTTCGAATAAGACGAGCGCGCCATACATTATTACGGCTCCTGAAAATAATGTGTAATAGACAAGTGAATAAATCGTTTAGCTTGATTTTATTATCATTACTATCTCCGCGTGATGATGATAATGAAAAAAGTTGCCTATATGTTATTCGGGGAAATAAACTATCACTATTCCAAGTTTCATTCAAATCCGTTCAGCCAATTTGGCGTGAAGAGGTTAACAAACATAGTGATTTGGTACTTGATTAGTGGGTCCTCTCTGCTCAGTACGTCGCCGACGAATATATTATTAAAGTCTAAGACCCAGGTTTGTAAAGTTTTTTTAAATATTTATTTATGGCCATTGGGCCATAATATTTATTTATTTTTAGAGTAACGAAATAAATATGTGGGATAGAGTAGTGCTAGTATGAATTTTAGACGTACGCAAACGCATACCTGCTAGCTTGTGCCTTAACAGGTATGACGTATGAGGCAAAGTCTGGTTTTTATGTATATTTTAAATAATATTGTTAATAATCCATAATCAGTATTGCCAGACACTTCCCGTCGGCGGTAATTTCTGCCAGACGCTTTTAAAGCTCGTTAAGCACAGCGCATGGCAGGTTGTCGTACAGTGTGGCGGTCTAAAGGGGAGGCCTTCGTTCAGCAGTAGACGTCTCCGGGCTGATGACGAAGCACAGCGCATTTCAAAATATTAGGAACAATAGTCGCGGAAGATGCAAATCAGCAATTAAAAAGAAAACTATCTGCCAATGAGCACATCCGTTACTCACCCTGATAAATAGAAATCCCGATCCATATGTAGAAGGTCTTGTAAGAGAGCTGCCGTCCTTTAGTCAGTTGTTTGTATAGTTGCGGATACTTGAGAGCCGTGGAGCTCGGTATATCCTTGTCAAGCACCTGGAATGAACAGGAAGTTACAGCTCGCAATCACCACAAATAAATAAAATTACCTATCGGTTGATTATCCAGCTCAATTCACTGGCAAAGAAAAAACAAATGGAACCACAATATACCTCTATATAACTACAATCACAATAAGTCATAGACACATCAGCCAGAAGACGTCCACTGCTCGACGAAGGCCTCCACCTTAATAGTGGGGGGTTAGCCATAATCCCCACGCTTGACTGGCGGCTTGGGGATCGCAGAATGCAGGACGCTGATGCCCTTCCTCCGGTGTTTCTGGATGCGGTTCTAGGACATAACCAGGGGCTTTATTATTGAATCGTACGCAAAGTTGCGCATGCGACGGACCCGTCTTTCAAACGATATTACAATATCGTTCTCCGCTCGCATGCGCAACTTTGCGTACGAGTCAAAAATAAGGCCCCAGCCCGCCTAGCACGCGAGCCGTGATTAACTTCTATCCACTCTTTTTTCCTCGCGAAAACGAGACAGACGTATCCATATTCTAGCTTTATTACTTTCCCGCGCGGGGAAATACCAGTTAGTTCTCGGCGTATGCTAGGGGGCCAGAAGTCATTTTAATCTGTGGTCAACGTTGCTGGTGCACCACCTACATAGCTTATTACTAATACTACTTTAACATAATATTTTGCTGCGTACTGTTTGTTGACTCTTAAATAAAATAAAATAAAATAAAGTCATATTCAACCTGAATTACCTGTGTTTGTTTGAACTTACCAATGAGAAAACAGGCAGCATAGTGAAAACGGTTCCATAGCCGACCATCAGAAAGCCAGGGTAGAGAGACACCGATGAGAAATAGAACACGACCGAGAACACCGCCTGAGGAAAAAACAAAAATAATGCAATCATATATTTATGGACATGAATTGGGTACTTTTCTAAAAAGATAAACAAGCTGTAAAATCGTTAATACTAAGCCTAATCGCCCACGCGCCACAGCTGGTAGAAGTAGCTGTCGCGCGCTTGCAGGCGGCGGCGTTTTGTGGCTGTGGAGCGTGCTTGTGTGCTATTACACTAAGGGCCTCTTTCACCAACCTCAAGTAAAGTGTTGATTAGTTACTTTCCGATTCGTGCTAATTGCCGAGTAGATGTCCTAAGTAACTTGTGCCAGTTTCACAAACAAAAACTAACCTTCAAGTAACAACTCGCCGATTAAGCAGAATTAATGTACGGAAACGTTCAATGTTCACTCAGTTTTGCTTCCTTTACTGTCACAAGTGTCAAACGTCAACTTTTTATAATCAAAAATAACCTCGTGTGTGTGGATTGTTGTGTCGTGGTATATTTTTTTTATCAGATAACGTCTATACCTACTTATATTATGTACTTTTAGGTTACATTTTATATACATCACATAAATGGGATGGACAATAACTTATTTTAAAGAAGAGGCACCTTTTTGAGTTTCATTTTTTATCTGCTGATGCACTTGAATGTCTTTTTTCTTAAACCAAAAAATATTTCATCATCAAAACGAAATAATCAACACGTTAAAACACGAATTCTCGGAACTCTTCGTGAGGTATGAGAAAATTGTTACAATCTTTTATTAGATCTTCAATTAATTCAATGAAATCCATTTTTAACGTATACGTGCGAATTTCGTGAACACAACCGCAGGTGCAGCAGGTACCTACAATGACAAAAGACAACTGTATAATTTGTCTTACTCGTCGGTTAAGCCCGCTAACGGGCAGATGAAGTAAAAACTAATTTAAAGGCCAGTTTATATGGCGATTAGCTCTACTCGGACATTATGAAACTGGCACAGCATGTTACTTACCACTTTAACCGGGGAGTAGCTTACTCGGGACTTTACTTAGGGATGATGAAAGAGGCCCTAAGGGCCCGTCTGCCCGTGCCACACACACGAGGTTATTTTTGATTATAAAAAGTTGACGTTTGACACTTGTGACAGTAAAGGAAGCAAAACTGAGTGAACATTGAACGTTTCCGTACATTCATTCTGCTTAATCGGCGAGTTGTTACTCGAAGGTTAGTTTTTGTTTGTGAAACTGGCACAAGTTACTTAGGACATCTACTCGGCAATTAGCACGAATCGGAAAGTAACTAATCAACACTTTATTTGAGGTTGGTGAAAGAGGCCCTATATGTAAAAACTAGCTTTTGCCCGCGGCTTTGCCCGCGTAGTAATGTTGAATACTGGAATTCGGTTAAATCGGGGCCCAACTCAATTGAATCACTAAAATACGTATATTATTGCATTTTTTCCAAGCCGCTTGCATGTCTTTAAGTTTTCTTGAGGATGACCAAATTTGGCATGTCGCGTTTGCAATACTTACTTCAAAACAAAGCCGTCTTGTTGAATTTTAAACAGACAGACAGATGGACATGACAAACTTATAAGAATTCCTCGTAGTACTACGGAACCCTAAAAATGTCTGCTAATGACGCTATAGTTGCCGGGGCCTTTGACCCGAAAGATTACAATATTTCTTTGTAGACAACGTTTTTGATTTTTTTGTTGGAAGGTGCTAAAATAGCCAGGCTTTCAGGGGAGCTAACTCGCGAGCAAGCCACATAGAACTGACCATGCGAAAAACAGTCCTGCCTTAAATCAATACCAGCGTATTTTAAAGTTTGACCCTGAGCCTTATTGATGGTCATGGCAAAACAAACTTTTAGAGGAAATTGAAGCCTTTTGGAGTCATAAGGTAAGTCACTGGGAATCATGGGAATACGCGGCACAAACACTGTTTCGCCATGGGCACACCCAGTCAAAATGATGGCCTCAACCAGATTACGATGCAGCATTTTTACTTGTAACCTGGTTCCATTACACAATTTGGGTGGTCTTAAATTCCGAAGGAGCATGACGGGTGTACCTTTCTTCAGGATAAGCCTCTGATATGGTAGCCCCGCTGGTCTTAATGAATTTAAAAACTCAACTGGATAGTTTACAGCATCATCATTATTGCATACTGTATCAACAGAGTCAATGAAATGAAATAAGCTTAAGCAGAAAAAGTATGATAACAAAGAACGTAAAAAGATTACCAAAATATCGCAAGAATTACGAAACTTCGATAAAATACAGTGCTGCACTGATCGCTTAGGTAGACTCGGTGTGGGTTGGAGTGGGGCGCGCTCGAGGTACAGCGCGTCATACTCGGGTTTTAACGTATCTGAGCCGACGCGGGATGGACGTTTCGAAAGCGCTGTGCTTGGTGCGTGCACCGGATCAAGTACATGTGTTTAAAATATTTATCTTCTTACGCATAAACACTCGATTAGCTAATCTATAAATATAACATTTTTTTTTCAAATGAAAAACTGACCCGTGGCCTTCCAGTTTTGAATTTGTTTGAAAATTCTGAAACATGTTTATGTTTATTTTATCTTATCTCTTAAGTCAAAAAACTTAACAGCCTTAAATGAATGGTTTCGGCAAAATGGTATTTTAATGATACATTGAACCCCTTGCGAATTTTTCAAAATTGTTGCTGAGTGTGCGTTTCTCTGCATCAGCCCTTAACACTAATGGTATATCGGCCTACCCTGATTGGGCCATATTCACTACGCTGGCCCAGTGCAGGTTGGCGGATTCACATACACTATCGTATTTCTTCTCCTGAAATATGAAAGTTTCCTCATAATGTTTTCCTTCACCGAAAAGCCAGTGGTATTATCCATGCGTAAGTTTCAAAGAACTAATTGGAACAGGCTCGCCCGGGTTCGAACCCGCGACCCCAAGAATGTGAGTCGAGCTTGATCTCACTGAAGCTACCACAGCTTGAGCTGAGTGTAAGTTTACACCACTCAAAATTTTGTTTAGGCATTTAAAAGTAAGTTAATTTAATTATAAAAATTAATTTAGCAGCTTAGGCTGTACAGTATCTATAATAATTATGTCCGTCAAACAGTCGTCTGCGTGGACCTACAAAAAAATAGCCTATGTCCGTTTCCGAACCTTATGCTATAACTACCTATCCAAAAATGCAGCTCCATCTGTTCAGCCGACCAATAAATACGCCCATCCCCGTCCCCATTCCCAGCCTCATCCCTATAAGCGCCCCCTTCCCCATCCCCATCCCGATACCAAATGTCATTTTAATATGAACACGCCCATCCCCGTCCACATCCCCGTTCCCTCTCTCACCCCCATCCCGAACCCCATCCCATCCCCACCCCCATCCCGATTTCAACTTTCATCTTAATATGGACACGGCCATCCCCGTTCCCAGCCTCATCCACATCCGCATCCCATCCCCACCTGTCCCCACCAAATCCCCACCCATCCCCACCCCATCCCCATCCCATCCCCACCCCATCCCCACCCCATCCCCATCCCCATCCCGATACCAATTGTAATCTTAATATTAAAATGCCGATCTCCATCCCGTCTCCGTTCCCAGTATCATCCCCACCCCCACCCCCATCCCCACATCTATCCCCATCCCTATACCAAATTTCATTTTAATATGTACAGCCGTTACAAAGTTAAGGAGAAACAAACGTACTATCACTAAAACTTAGTTTTTTTTTATACTAACGGGAGCTGATCTTGAAAAAACTGTGACACCCGTATCTTCTTATTTTTATAGTAGAATATGTATACCAAGTTTTGTATCAATCGAACCAGAGAATAAAAAGTTTCATACAAACTTTAACATCCCATTTAACCCCCTTCGGGGTTGATTTTCGAAAAATCCTTTCTTAGTCGGCGTTTACACCTCTCCAAAAACATTCCCTCCAAATTTCAAGTCTCTACGTTTAGCGGTTTGGGCTGTACGTTGTCTATATGTCAGTCAGTCAGTCAGTCAGGACATAGCCTTTTATAGTTATAGATTCATATAAACACGCCCATCTCTGTCCACATCCCCGTTCCCTCCCTCATCCCCATCCCGAACCCCATCCCATCCCCACCCCCATCCCGATTTCAACTTTCATCTTAATATGGACACGCCCATCCCCGTTCCCAGCCTCATCCACATCCGCATCCCATCCCCACCTGTCCCCACCAAATCCCCACCCATCCCCACCCCATCCCCACCCATCCCCACCCCATCCCCACCCCATCCCCATCCCCATCCCGATACCAATTGTAATCTTAATATTAACATGCCTATCTCCGTCCCGTCTCCGTTCCCAGTATCATCGCCACCCCCACCCCCACCCCCATCCCACATCTATTCCCATCCCTATACCAAAATTCATTTTAATATGTACAGCCGTTACAAAGTTAAGGAGAAACAAACGTACTATCACTAAAACTTAGTTTTTTTTTTTTATACTAACGGGAGCTGATTTTGAAAAAACTGTGACACCCGTATCTTTTTATTTTTATAGTAGAATACGTGTACCAAGTTTTGTATCGATCGAACCAGAGAATAAAAAGTTTCATACAAACTTTAACACCCCATTTAACCCCCTTCGGGGTTGATTTTCGAAAAATCCTTTCTTAGTGGGCGTTTTCACCTTTCCAAAAACATACCCTCCAAATTTCAAGTCTCTACGTTTAGCGGTTTGGGCTGTACGTTGTCTATATGTCAGTCAGTCAGTCAGTCAGTCAGTCAGTCAGGACAAAGCCTTTTATAGTTATAGATAAGCTTTTACTAAATAATTAGCAAAGATGTATTTTAATGTACTGAATATAAATTTTGTTTATACATAACCCTAAAATAATGTATTATTAACATTAACGTCAAAGTGACGTCACTACCTGAGTACAACTTCATAACTTGTAATTGGTCGGCCTTGCCCAATATTGATTAAAAAGTTGACTTATAGTTGGGTATCCCGGAGCGAAAAGCAAGCAATGAAGATTAAAAAGTATGCATTGAATTATTTTTTGCATTTAAGAGTTAAGCATTGGTGGGACACCGGGAGCCCTCCGTCATACAATCCCATCTAGTCTAGACCGCGAAAATTTGGGGTTTCCAATTAGCATTGAAGATATCGGCCCTTCTCATTCTACCAGAGGTGGCCAGAAACTCCAAGAGTGACATTGTTGCATGGTTAATAACCCCTAATATACTCATCGCTCATGGCTACAATCTAGATTATTAGTTTGGGGATTTTTATATTCTCTAGATTATACATTTGGAGTCGGACATTTTTCGATAGATTATCTTCTCGTCAACAAAAAAGCTGTGGAGTTATGGAGTTGTTTGTTAACCTGCATGGTGGAAACAATAAGGCCGCGGTGCACTATGAAGAGGCAGAGCGCAGCGGATCGCATCACAGCTCGCCGGCCGTGCACCAATAGCAGCCGAGCCAGGAACGCGAACTGACGGATGCTGACGTCACCGGCCAGGGACGCCGCGCGACCCTCCGCGCCTTCAATACCCACACCTAGGGAGAAAAGAATAAAGATCAAAATCAGCTGCAATCAGAACAGATGTTTTGACTTCATCTTTCCCATGGCCAATTCAAATAAGACTAAGATGAAGTAATTTATTGATAGATTAAGCTAGCTAAATTCACGAAAATTTCAACTCACTTGCCGGGTCGGGGGCAAGGTAAGTAACTTTACTTATCATTGGCTAGAATCATCAACAGCCAGATAACGTCTACTGTTGGACGAAGGCCTCCCACCTAATTTTGCCATAATCCCCATGCAGAAGGCGTGGGGGATCGCAGAATGCTCACCACCGTTAACCGAGAGGATGCTGCAGCCCATCCTCCGGTGGTTCTGCACGCAGTTTTAGAACACCCAGGTTTATTGGCTGGAATAGCGTTCATTAAAGCTCGCAAAGGAATTGTCTCACGCTCGCAAAACATCCCATTCGCGAAACTCAAGTGAAACATACCGATATCAGCTTCCTGTATCATGGCGACGTCGTTCCCGCCGTCCCCGACGGCCGCGACCACGCACCCGCGCCGGCGCAGCAGCCGCGCCACGCGCGCCTTCTGCGTGGGCGAGCAGCGCGCCACCACCACGCCGCTGCAGCCCTGCAGCACCTCCACCAGCTCCTCCTCGTACGACTCCAGGCACACCTGGTGCGGACACCGACAAAACGAATCACGGATTGAATTGGGAGCCTTCCTCATGACGACGTTTTAATGAAAAGCTAGGTCAAAAGTAAACTATAGTTCAGTATTTGTTCCTCAGTAAAAATGGGTAAAAAAACGCGGGGGGGGGGGGGGGGGGGGGGGGAGAAGCTGGACGAAGGCCTCCCCCAGCCAATGCACAGCAATGTACATGTGCAGGCAATGTACAGCCAGTATTGTACAACCAATAATCCGTGTCCCACCCTAAAAAGGTAACCACTGCCGACGATTAGGTATGTAGGCGAGCGTTTCGGGGATTGTATTTATGTAAGGATAATTATGGATTTAAGGATGAGTATTGTGGTATCGTCCCTTGTGAGGATAAGACAAGTATTGTCGTGCCGTCCCCTTACCTCCAGAGTCTCCCCTTCAATGATCAAGTCGGTTTTGTCGTCAGTCCGGCGGAGAGCCTCGAGCAGCTCGTACGCGTCGCGCCGGTTGGTGCACTCGCGCGCCGTGTGCCACGTGGTGCCGCCGCCCAGGTGCAGCGAGCGCGCGATGCACAGCGCCGTCTCCAGCTTGTCGCCCGTCAGCATCCAGATCTGACGTTACAATAACACAATAGTATGTTTTACTATTGTGGACAGGCTAGTATTTCACTACTACTCGAATCACGTGTTGTGACGTTCCGGTCGAGTGTAAAAACTAGGTCCAAATGGGAACCGACTCTCAAATGAGGCTTCCGGGACGCATGCGTCCGTGACGCCATGTTTTCGATTGCTAGCCGTGAAACTTCCGGAACGCATCGCTAGGTCCATGACGACATGTTTTCGATTTAAGACATGGTGTTGCCAGCCGTGACATGGAAATACTCTACCACCACGGTATGGTTTCACGATGTTTTCCCTCACCAGCACCTCGAGCTGTTAGAATTTCAACCTTGCCTCAAATGCCATGCCTTGCGGCGTGCGAACCGAACTCGCTAATCATTGAGCCATCATCAGTACGGCTCGTATGTAATATCTATATGTCACTGAAGCTCAAAATGAGGCAACCGCACTTATACGACTGTGGTATTATGAGACGGCTTTAGACTCTTAAAAGCGGAGAAGCATCTCAACGCCCTCGAGTACGTTACAAATTAGCTTTTTACTCCCTCGGCAGCAGCGCGGGCAACTGCACGGTGCGCCTTGCAGTAGAACTTTTAAAAGGAAATTTGGTTTCGTCAGCCACCTGCGTGCTCGCCACAAGAGCTAGCAAGGTTCGCCATTGACGGACACGTCAAGGAGGACGTATACAGTCCACGGAGCAGCTCGGACATGGCTGCGGCTGTCCGCTCGTTGTACTACTAGATACCTTGACGCCGGCAGTGCGCAGCATGGCGAGCGTCCTCGGCACGTCCTCGGCGAGGCGGTCCTCGACGCCGGTGAGCGCTAGCAGCGTCAGGCCACGCTGCAGCTCGGACATGGCTGCGGCTGCCCGCTCGGTGTACTACTAGATACCTTGACGCCGGCAGTGCGCAGCATGGCGAGCGTCCTCGGCACGTCCTCGGCGAGGCGGTCCTCGACGCCGGTGAGCGCTAGCAGCGTCAGGCCACGCTGCAGCTTGGACATGGCTGCGGCTGTCCGCTCGTTGCGGTTCGTCAAGCTCAGGCGGGCTTCTTTGTATTCAGTCTGGAAAACATTCAAAATCATTTCAGGCTACTAAAGAACCTACTACTTTGTACTCTTTCTTTAGCAAGTAAAAGAAAAGTAGAGTAAGTAGGTTCCTACTAGGTAAGCGTGCTACCCTTATAACACATCGTTGCACCACCGGGCAGGTTGTGGTCAAACGTAAAACTACTAAGAAAATAAAAATGTTTTGGGGGTTGGCATTCATCCAGCAGTAGACATTTTCTGGCTGATGACGTGATGTATTTACCTCAAACTCCATGTACTCTTGTAGGGTGAGAGTCCTCTGGGCGACCAGTAACGTCCTCAGCCCGTCGGCCGCGAGTTGACTGCACTCGGAGCTCAGCCACGCGGAGTCTAGCAGCTTCGATAGCGCCACGTCGGCGCCTTTGACGTAGTACGTTATTGCGCCTGAGTTTTCCTCCTGCGAATTACCACTGTTAAAACACTATTTTTTATGTACCTTCAGGCCAGGCAGATTTACAACCTGCAAAATCGGTGTAACTACACAGGGGCCTTATTTTTGAATCGTACACAAAGTTGCACATGCGAGCGGAGCCGACTTTCGAACGATATTAAACTTTATTCCAAACAATATCGTTCGAGGGTCGGCTCTGCTCGCATGCTCAACTCTTGCGTAAGAGTCAAAAATAAGGCCCCAGATTATCATAGTTTCCTAATGGTTCCGACATTTTTAAGTTTGTATCATGTTTGCTTCTGCTACTAGCTAACTAGCTATCAGACAGATACTCTTTATTGCGTGCATGAAAAATTAAAACAGAACAAGATACAAACATTTCGGACCTTATATTTGAAGGCATTAGACATTTATCAGCGTACCTGTACAATGATGCCCATCATTTTGCTCTCGCTAGTAAAGGGGAATATCTGCAGTATGGTGTAATTGACTATTTCGTTCGCCGCGCGCAGTTTCAGGGAAATATTATGCAGATCGCGTCGGTACAGCGATATGCCCATCTGCAATTAAGGAAAATCTTCAGCTGTTTTCTCTTCTTTCCTCCCGAGATTATCATGACCCGAATGTCTAGAGTTCAATTACCCTGAAGGTCACTTCGCAGTAAGTCCAAAATCTTCGTACCCCGTAAAAAAAGTACCTCCTGAAGCACTTTTAAAATGTTAAGATCCTAGACTAGTGCGGCCCCAAGTATCAGCTGAACTTGAGGAAATACGAATAGCCCTTATAGAAGTGACGTCATATTTATGGTCCGTTTACTGTCCGAAATCTGCTAATTCCCCACACAGAAAAAGAACAGCAAAATCCAAGGAATTAATCAACAGATTGAAAACACGCAAAAGCCTTATATCCTTTAATGGATACAAAAAAAAAACACTTTGGATGAGGACAAGAATAAGCAACTGAACCAGCGTCATATTCCTGTAAGTACCTAAATATAAGCACATGTTAAACCCGGTGAAATCCGGGGCACTGTCTGTAGTAAATTAAATCAAACATCAGTCATCTAACTTTTTGAACGTTATAAACTAGATCTCACCATATCAGTCCACTTGACGAGAGCCACTTCATCCGGGCTGGAGGCCTGGTAGTCGCACAGCTGCTGTTGTGGCACCGCGCCGCCGCAGCTCTCCGACATCACCGAGCTGCCCATGTCTGCCAATATAATTGGTATAAGCACCGGCCACTCAGATATAAGCCTATAAGCCTATGTGTTATAAAGCCAAGACATGGAAAAAAAGGTAAAATCTGAGGGAGGGCGAACGTCGGACAATGTAAACGTGGGGTACGTTTACATTGTCCGATTGTGACTAAACGATTTGTCTGCACACAAATATCGATTCTAAGCATCTAGCAATAAGGTTGCGAGTTGTTACTATCGCCAACATCAAAATGGTATTTCGACTGTTGGAGTACCTTCTATCGATTCTGTTATAACTGTAATTCTAGCGATATTGATAGTTGACGTTCTTTGACGAATTCAGCTTGCTTTAATCTATACCAAGCTACTAGTCAAGTAGCCGCGGGCTCGCTGCCAGCGCATCTGCCCCGCGCCACTGGACGAGTCCCTAGCTCGGTCACAACACACCTGACTGTGCCTCGTCCTGCTGCTCGCTCACGTCGTACACCGGGGTGACGTTGTGACACGGCGCGAGCACCACCACCGCGCGCCACACTTGCCGCGGGCTCGCCGCCAGCGCCTCTGCCCCGCGCCACTGGACGAGTCCCTAGCTCGGTCACAACACACCTGACTGTGCCTCGTCCTGCTGCTCGCTCACGTCGTACACCGGGGTGACGTTGTGACACGGCGCGAGCACCACCACCGCGCGCCACACTTGCCGCGGGCTCGCCGCCAGCGCCTCTGCCCCGCGCCACTGGACGAGTCCCTAGCTCGGTCACAACACACCTGAATGCGCCTCGTCCTGCTGCTCGCTCACGTCGTACACCGGGGTGACGTTGTGACACAGCGCGAGCGACACCACCGCGCGCCACACTTGCCGCGGGCTCGCCGCCAGCGCCTCTGCCCCGCGCCACTGGACGAGTCCCTAGCTCGGTCACAACACACCTGACTGTGCCTCGTCCTGCTGCTCGCTCACGTCGTACACCGGGGTGACGTTGTGACACGGCGCGAGCACCACCACCGCGCGCCACACTTGCCGCGGGCTCGCCGCCAGCGCCTCTGCCCCGCGCCACTGGACGAGTCCCTAGCTCGGTCACAACACACCTGAATGCGCCTCGTCCTGCTGCTCGCTCACGTCGTACACCGGGGTGACGTTGTGACACAGCGCGAGCGACACCACCGCGCGCCACACTTGCCGCGGGCTCGCCGCCAGCGCCTCTGCCCCGCGCCACTGGACGAGTCCCTAGCTCGGTCACAACACACCTGACTGTGCCTCGTCCTGCTGCTCGCTCACGTCGTACACCGGGGTGACGTTGTGACACGGCGCGAGCACCACCACCGCGCGCCACACTTGCCGCGGGCTCGCCGCCAGCGCCTCTGCCCCGCGCCACTGGACGAGTCCCTAGCTCGGTCACAACACACCTGACTGTGCCTCGTCCTGCTGCTCGCTCACGTCGTACACCGGGGTGACGTTGTGACACAGCGCGAGCGCCACCACCGCGCGCCACACTTGCCGCGGGCTCGCCGCCAGCCCCTCCGCCCCCGCGCCGGTGGGGGACGTGGGAAGGGATGCGGCGTCGTTTGTCACGTACTGGGTTAGTAGAGCTTGCACCTGTAGGGGTAAAAACGTGATATGTCCTAAAAATTTTGTTCAAAAAATAGTGTAAACAAATATGCAAATTTCTCAAAGGTTTACTCAAAAGTATATCATCACGAGAGAGGAATGATCATTGAGACTCTTTGAGAGATAATCCTAATGTAGAATGGCATGCAAAGTAACTATGATTTACTCGTAGTTTTTCTACAGAAACGAGTACTATATTCGATTGTAAATTTTAGGCATGATCAACCGTGCAGCGCGGCTAAAAGAAATCTAATTACAAACCTCATAAAAGTTATTCTTGTCAAACAGCGCGTTCCCGAGGTGCAGTTTCTGGAACACCATTTCATTTTTAGTCAGTGTCCCAGTTTTGTCTGCTAGCAGGTACTGTATCCGTCCCATTTCTTCAGGTATCGTGGTGGTGCGCATCACTGTGCCTTCTATGGCTTTGTCTCGTTGGACGGTCCAGGAATAAAATGCTTTGCCCATTTCTAGGTTCACGCGTAAACTGTGGAAGGAGGAAATACATATTTTCACTATCTTCTTGAAAACCCCACTTCAAATAAGAAATCCGTAGGCACCCAAACAAGAACCAATGAATCTGTTCATACATTTCGGAATAATCAACGTACATAAAAAAGATTCCTGTGAAAGGTGTGTGTTGCCAGTGATGACATATGGAACTGAAACGTGGTCTTTAACGGCTGGCCTTTTGGAGAAACTTACGAGTCACGCAACGGGCAATGGAGAGAGCTACGCTCGGAGTTACTTTGCGCGATAGAATCCGGAACGAGGATATTCGCCAAAGAACCAAAGTTACCGACATAGCTCGCAGGGTTGGCAAGTTGAAGTGGCGCAGGGCAGGCCACATCGCTCGAAGAACTGACAACCGATGGGGAAGAAAGGTTCTTGAGAGGCGACCGCGAACCGGGAGACGCAGCGTAGGAACGCCTCCCACTATATGTATATATATATATATATATTTAGGTGGACCGACGACATTGTAAAAGTCGTGGGCAACCGGTGGATGCAAATGGCAGGTTGTCGTACAGTGTGGCGGTCTAAGGGGGAGGCCTTCGATCAGCAGTGGACGTCTCCGGGCTGATGATTATGATAAAAAAGATTCGGATCAAATCGAGACCTTCACTCGATCTTCTTAAAGATTACCTTCCTCTTTTTTTGAAGTGGAAAAAAATAGGCTTGCGTTTAACCACACCCTAATTTTAAACGGTGCAGTCTAGGACATCCGTCCTAGACCTACGCTTACCTAGAAGGAAGCTATTTTCTCTAGTTAGTGGTACATGGTAATACCAGGGAGAATCTGCATATACTAGTTTGTACAATGTAGCAATCCAAAGCCTTGCTGATTAAAGCTCTGTCCAACGTAAAATGTAAAATTTAAATGTACAATGTGTTAAAATGTAAATTGTATATAAGTATTCTATCAGCTATCTGGTTTCCATAATACAAGCTTTGCTTAGTATGGGGCTAGATGGCGCTGTGTGTAATAAATGTCCCCCCAATATATTTATAAACAACTATATTACCTACAAATCTATTTTCAGGCCGTCAACAGCTGCATAGAATTTTAAAACAAGGCACAGTACCCAGTATTTTTCCTTGAACTAGATTATTTATCGCCAACGCCCTCATCAAGAGCAGATAGATAAGCAACGATTAACAATAAAACTTTATTTTGCCAATTCCGGACCGCCGCTGGCGCCATCTGCGTAAAGTTTTGTCTGTGGAACCTCATTATCAAGTTCAAATATCAGCCAAAATGTTCAAGGGGCTTTTTTTTATAATTATTTATTAGCTCCACGAAACGCAGGTCCGTGCGTTTTGCCAACTTTTTACATATTCAAACACACATATATACATAATATCATATATATATTATTCTTTTAACATTTTTAATTATTTTTTTATATTAGGTATTAATATTTTTTATGTATTTTTTTTTATTCTAGGGGTTTTGTTTTTGGGTCAATTAGCTGCGGACTAGTAGTATTTAGTAAGATGAATGGATCACTCACCTAATAGGTATGATGTAAGAGAACAGCAACACAAATCGGAACAGGAACCCGTACCAGGGTCCCGTGAACCCTTTCAGTACGATCAGTAACATGGAGACGAACAAGGTCGCCACGAACAGGACCTTGGTCAGGTCGTTGATTTGTAAGTCGAGGCGGCCGACCTTAGAGCGCGGGGCCGCGTTGTTCATCACACTGCGGGTCTCACTCCCTGGAATATAATGTTGTGCTGTCAATCCTAATACATAAAACCAAGTCGGGTTAGTTTTTGGCTTCGCACTTTTTGCATTTAGCCAGTGTCAAGTATTATGCATTATCAAGTTTTTAAAGTATCGTGTTATATATATGTGTCGTCAAATCACAGTCAGTTACACGAAATTAGTCGCAGTCGAGTCTAAGTCATGCCTTAGTAAAGTTGTGGCGACTTTACTATGGGCGTTTACGGAGTTTTGAAAACGAAATAAACACGAAAATACATGTTTCACCGCATTATACACACTGCGCACAATTAACAGGTGCGAGCGAGACAGCCGTCTCGAGAAATTTCTTACGGTGTGCGGGACCTAGTACAAAACGTATGCATGGAGCGCTTTCAGCCGCGACCGTCCGGTTTTTCTATCGGGTTTTTATCATAATGTGCGGCCGCTCTTAATCTAATGTTATTGTCTTTGTTATAATCTTTGATTTGTTGGATTTGTCTCCGCCCCGAATAGCAGAATATCTATAACAACGTCGATAAAATTTATGAAAAACAATTTAAAGGCGGTACGAAGTTTGTAAAACTCCCGTAGATTTGCTCGAGTTTGCCAGTTATTCAAGCGCCAAGCAGTGATGTGCAAGCATTACTGTGTTTCGGTTTGAAGGGCAACCAGAGAAATTACTGACCACGAAGGGATACATCGAATTTCTCAGAGTGCAGCACAGTGCACAGTGCACAGTGCAGCGCGGCGCTGGACTATTTTTGCAATTTCACAATTCTGGCACTCTACTGTTATGGGCATTATGCTTACCAGTTACCACCATGCGAACGTTTCGCTCGTCACGTCACTACATTTAATAAAAAAAAGTACCTGTATAAACGACCAGTCCAGTAGCCTGTCCAGAAGCGACGACACACCCGCTCCATAGCGTATTTTCTATGTCTAGCGAATCGCTCTCCTCCTCATCGAGCCGGATGCAAGTGCCGACAAACGAGTGAATATCTTTCACTGGTTTCTCGACGAAGATCTGTGCGTTTATGTCGAGTAAATGTGCGTCTGTCGGCAGCTTCTGTGTAGACGGCAGGGGTATTCTGGAATGACAATGGAGGTGAGTATTTGTTTTTAAGAATAAGAAGACAGTGTTTGCATTTTAGGTTGTGCTTTAAATCGTCGACTCTTTACGGAAGTACTTAACATAAGTTACAGACGTTTAAAGAATGCACGAACGGTCGCGATGTGATGCGGGTGGCAAGGCTGCTCGCGCTACATGAATCAGAATTCTATCCTTTCAGGATTTACGTGTTCATAAGATGTTGTGAATAATTATGTACCGATCTACGTAACACCTAATGGGAAGAACGCTAGCTAGACTCGTGGTCGTGGATTCAGATACCGAGCTCGTATCAATTGACACTTTTGAGTTTATGTACAGATTTTCACTTCGCTTTTCGGCGAAGGACAACATAGTGAGGAAATCACATACGTCCGGAGAAGAAATTCAATGGCGTATGTGGATCCACCAAACTGCAATACGGAAAAAGCATGTTTTTTTATTGTCTTACAAAAAAAAACTTCATCATTATCATCAGCCCGGTGACGTCCACTGCTGAACGACAACCTGCCATTTGCATCCACCGGTTGCCCGCGACTTTTACCACAGAAAAGCGAAAGCCCTACTTCTTAGGTTAGAACGGCTGTCAAAACAATGTTCTAAAGCAATTGTATAGAAAACCGCTGTCGCCAGTTTAACACTTATTTGTATAGAAACTACGACGAAAAAATGGCAATAATTGGTCGCGCATTTGAAGTAAAACGCTCTAAATACCATTTTGCAAAAGATTAAAGTTTATCTAATTACGATGCAATGTGGTTTGGTTTCCTACGCGTCTATTTAAATTGTCTTTTTGAGTATTCTCAGTCTAAAAACATGTATATTGGCAAAATTGACATTAAGCGCATTTGCACCTAATGCCGGCTAGCGCGGCCCGTCACATTTACTTCTCTCTTCAGTGACTTTTACAATGTCGTCGGTCCACCTATATGTATATATAGGTTTCTTCTTTCCTTTCTTCCCCATCGGTTGTCAGTTAAAAAAAGCTTACTCGCAATAAAACAATTCATCGAAAATTCAAATGAATAACACAAACAATGAAGTTATAAACATTTTAGGGACGGGGAGGGCACTATAGTGGATAATTACGTCAAAGTCCACGATTCCAAACAAATTCTATACAAGCACGTGTTTTGCTAGAAAGGGACAGATGACTACCTCCCAAATACTTTGAACGCTTATATTTCAGAACCATATCAGCCGATTTCAATTAATTTTTCGATGTAAACATCAGATTCAGTTACAATCCACCACTTATCCTATTATTTTAATTATTGGAACACGTCAATCGCCCTTCGAGGCCTGTGTCCAGCAATGGACTGGTTAACACGCTGATTATGTTGTGCTACTGACAGCCTTGTAGCTCAATTGGTAGCATGTCTACCTTCAAGAGCTGTAGGGCGTGAGTTCGATCCCCACCCAAGACAAATATTTTTATGTGACGAACATAGATGTTTGTTCTTTGTCTGGGTGTAGTATGTATTTACGAAAAAAAGCGGTATATAAGTATTCTATCAGCTATCTGGTTTCCATAATACAAGCTTTGCTTAGTATGGGGCTAGATGGCGCTGTGTGTAAAATGTCCCCCAATTTTTTTTTACTGTGACAATCGCGCTCGTCTATACAGGTAAACCTTTTTGAAGTAAATACAACCAGGCGTATATACATTTCTGAATGTCACCATAAAAATGTATGGAAAAGCTGTTTCTTTTTTTTCGCGATTTCGTGGTTGGCCCCATGGTAAAAGTTGTTCATAATGATATACATACATACCTTTCAGTATTGTTGAACCTTTTTGTTACATGGTGTATAATCTGTATTCACAAATAGGCATGCAAGTATGTACTATACCACCTACGTATTTGTAGCTAGCAGCATCACTTTGTATAATTTTTATCGGGCATTGCTTCCATACCAGGAAAACTGAGTAATTTATATCAGCTTAACTTCCGATGCGCAATTGTTAATTTTGTTCAAAACTTCCCTTTAGTTTTGAGTTTGATATGAACCATAGTTTTATTCTCGTCGGGATCTAGTCCACTACGGACTACGGCATAAATCTTAAAAGTAAAAATCACGGAGCCCGCCTTCAAGCACCAAGACAGGCCTACAAGGGATTTAGTATGTGCAATTCTACATAGAGAGAGCTATGCTCGGAGTTTCTTTGCGCGATGAAATTCGGAACGAGGATATTCGCCAACCAAAGTTACCGACATAGATCTCAGGGTTTGCAAGTTGAAGTGGGAATGGGGAGGCCACATCTCTCGAAGAACTGATAACCGATGGGGTAGAAAGATTTTGGAGTGGCTATCACGAACCGGAAGACGCAGCATAGACATTGTCGACGACATTGTGAAAGTCGCGGGCAACCGGTGGATGCAAATGGCAGGTTGTCCTACAGTGTGCCGGTCCAAGAGGGAGGTCTCCGTTCAGCATTGGACGTCTTCTGACTGATGATGATGATGAATTCTACATAGCCCGAGCACCCCGATGTACTCGGGCATCTTTTGAAGATTTCCTCATGTCAACGCCAACCTTTCAACCTCGTTGTCTTTGATCATACAGTCATTTAACATCAGCTGTGAAAACGCTAGCCTAACTAGTAAGCTAGCTAGTAATCAGCGCAGTAATTAGCGTATCTGAAGGCGACGTGGTGAGCTCCGCGTGCTGGAATATTCCCGACACCGCACGAGACGATTCCAGTGATGAAGAGCTCCAGAGAGCGCCAGCGCAGCACGACACTCTACCCGCCCCCACCCCCTCGCCCGCAGAGCAACCGCTGTCATAGCGCGCGCGACGCGCAGCGGCCCGCATTGCTAAGCAGGACGCAGCTGCACGCGCGTCGGGCTCTGTTTTCACTCTTTGAAAAAGGTCACCGGATGTGATCGAAACTATAGTTGGAGTATCCGATTTAATTAAACGTGAGTATTCCCGTATAAATAAAACAAAAATGTAGTTAGTAATCATTATCACAAAGGGTTGAGATATATTTTCATTTAGCAGTTCTCACCGCAGTTTCCAATCGATCTCCCCGTCGAGCTGGTCCGTTCTGATGAACACGGTGCCCATGGTCTCGTTGGTCCGCAGCAGGATCATGTCTGCTGGCACGCGTTGCCCCTTTACAGAGAAACAAGATATGTACCTATTGTGCCACAACGCTGCCGCTGAAGGGAAAAGAGTGTTCTGTTTGTATTATGTCACTATTCACGCTAATAATCTATAACTATAAAAGGCTTTGTCCTGACTGACTGACTGACTGACTGACTGACTGACTGACATATAGACAACGTACAGCCCAAACCGCTAAACGTAGAGACTTGAAATTTGGAGGGTATGTTTTTGGAGATGTGTAAACGCCCACTAAGAAAGGATTTTTTGAAAATCAACCCCGAAGGGGGTTAAATGGGGTGTTAAAGTTTGTATGAAACTTTTTATTCTCTGGTTCGATTGATACAAAACTTGGTATACATATTCTACTATAAAAATAAGAAGATACGGGTGTCACAGTTTTTTCAAAATCAGCTCCCGTTAGTATAAAAAAAAAAACTAAGTTTTAGTGATAGTACGTTTGTTTCTCCTTAACTTTGTAACGGCTGTACATATTAAAATGAAATTTGGTATAGGGATGGGGATAGCTGTGGGGATGGGGGTGGGGGGTGGGGGTGGCGATGATACTGGGAACGGAGACGGGACGGAAATAGGCATGTTAATATTAAGATTACAATTGGTATCGGGATGGGGATGGGGTGGGGATGGGGTGGGGATGGGGTGGGGATGGGTGAGGATGGGGTGGGGATTTGGTGGGGACAGGTGGGGATGGGATGTGGATGTGGATGAGGCTGGGAACGGGGATGGGCGTGTCCATATTAAGATAAAAGTTGAAATCGGGATGGGGTGGGGATGGGATGGGGTGAGGATGGGGTTCGGGATGGGGATGAGGGAGGGAACGGGGATGGGGACGGGGATGGGCGTGTTCATATTAAAATGACATTTGGTATCGGGATGGGGATGGGGAAGGGGGCGCTTATAGGGATGAGGCTGAAAATGGGGACGGGGATGGGCGTATTTATTGGTCAGCTGAACAGATGGAGCTGCATTTTTGGATAGGTAGTTATAGCATAAGGTTCGGAAACGGACATAGGCTATTTTTTTGTAGGTCCACGCAGACGACTGTTTGACGGACATAATTATTATAGATACTGTACAACCTAAGCTGCTAAATTAATTTTTAATATTAAATTAACTTACTTTTAAATGCCTAAACTAAATTTTGAGTGGTGTAAACTTACACTCAGCTCAAGCTGTGGTAGCTTCAGTGAGATCAAGCTCGAATCACATTCTTGGGGTCGCGGGTTCGAACCCGGGCGAGCCCGTTCCTATTAGTTCTTTGAAACTTACGCATGGATAATACCACTAGCTTTTCGGTGAAGGAAAACATCATGAGAAAACCTACATATTTCTGGAGAAGAAATACGATAGTGTATGTGAATCCGCCAACCAGCACTGGGCCAGCGTAGTGAATATGGCCCAATCAGGGTAGGCCGATATACCATTACTGTTAAGGGCTGATGCAGAGCAACGCACACTCAGCAAGGATTTTGAAAAATTCGCAAGGGGTTCAATGAATCATTAAAATACCATTTTGCCAAAACCATTCATTTAAGGCTGTTAAGTTTTTTGACTTAAGAGATAAGATAAAATAAACATAAAGAATTCAGAATTTTCAAACAATTTCAAAACTGGAAAGCCACGGGTCAGTTTTTCATTTGAAAAAAAATGTTATATTTATAGATTAGCTAATCGAGTGTTTATACGTAAGAAGATAAATGTTTTAAACACGTGTACTTGATCCGGTGCACGCACCAAGCACAGCGCTTTCGAAACGTCCATCCCGCGTCGGCTCAGATACGTTAAAACCCGAGTATAATGACGCGCTGTACCTCGAGCGCGCCCCACTCCAACCCACACCGAGTCTACCTAAGCGATCAGTGCAGCACTGTATTTTATCGAAGTTTCGTAATTCTTGCGATATTTTGGTGATCTTTTTGCGTTTTTTGTTATCATACTTTTTCTGCTTAAGCTTATTTCATTTCATTTGTTATTTAGATTTCGTATAATTATCGTTATTTGTTCCTTTAATTGTTTAGATTGCTATTTAGTTTGTTATTCGTATTTTTTTTAAAATTTTAGTTTACATTGTTTGTTATTAGGTTTTTTTATATTGTTACTGTTGATATTGTTATTTAGTTTGTTATTTAAAATGCTTAGTGAACTTCTGTTCATTCATGGAGCGGAGGTAAAACACTATGTTGTTCCCATCGTTGGTGATGGGGCGTGTCTTTTTCGTGCGCTTTCTTTTTTAATGCACGGTACCCAAGAAAAGGCAATTGAGGTGCGAAAAAACATCGTTACTCATGTAGTAGCTAATTGGGAGGAGTTTGAAATCATGGCTCATGATTCAAATGGCGACAACTACACCACTGCGACTGCATACTTTGATGACATGTCACGGCAGTCGAGTTGGGGCACTGCGTGTGAACTAGCCGCTGCAGGACAAATATTATATGAGTTTGAGTTTGAAGTTTATGAAAATGGCAAATTGTATGTAAAGTTTGGTACAGCAGGAAGACCTATAAAGCGGCTACGATTTACGGGAAATCATTTTGATGCGTATCTGTTAGAAGACATAGATATAATTTCTAACGGCACTCCACGTGTTCCAGTAGTAGCGAAAAAAATAACTAAGCAACGTGTTGAGGTTCCTACATCTCCAAGTTGCATTCAAACAGAAGATATAAGTTCTGACGCAACTTCTACTTTGCCTTTGTACTTTGATTCTTTAGCTGTAGAGATGCCCAAAAATAATTACAAAAAGTCTTCAACTCATACCGTACAAACTTCTTCAGCCCGATATTTTTCTGAACTGAATTCACCAACATTTACGGCTCAGTCTGATAAATTAATTTCAATCTGAAATCGATCGACGGGGAAGAAATGGTTTACGACTCTGTTGATACGGTATGCAATAATGATGATGCTGTAAACTATCCAGTTGAGTTTTTAAATTCATTAAGACCAGCGGGGCTACCATATCATAGGCTTATCCTGAAGAAAGGTACACCCGTCATGCTCCTTCGGAATTTAAGACCACCCAAATTGTGTAATGGAACCAGGTTACAAGTAAAAATGCTGCATCGTAATCTGGTTGAGGCCATCATTTTGACTGGGTGTGCCCATGGCGAAACAGTGTTTGTGCCGCGTATTCCCATGATTCCCAGTGACTTACCTTATGACTTCAAAAGGCTTCAATTTCCCCTAAAAGTTTGTTTTGCCATGACCATCAATAAGGCTCAGGGTCAAACTTTAAAATACGCTGGTATTGATTTAAAGCAGGACTGTTTTTCGCATGGTCAGTTCTATGTGGCTTGCTCGCGAGTTAGCTCCCCTAAAAGCCTGGCTATTTTAGCACCTTCCAACAAAAAAGTCAAAAACGTTGTCTACAAAGAAATATTGTAATCTTTCGGGTCAAAGGCCCCGGCAACTATAGCGTCATTAGCAGACATTTTTAAGGTTCCGTAGTACTACGAGGAATTCTTATAAGTTTGTCATGTCGTATGTAAGTATTGCAAACGCGACATGCCAAATTTGGTCATCCTCAAGCAAACTTAAAGACTTGCAAGCGGCTTGGAACAAATGCAATAATATACGTATTTTAGTGATTCAATTGAGTTGGGCCCCGATTTAACCGAATTCCAGTATTCAACATTACTACGCGGGCAAAGCCGCGGGCAAAAGCTAGTATTATATAAATGCGTAAGTTTGACGGTGTGTGTGTGAAAATAATAGGTTACAGTTTTTCATAATCACGCGTGTGAATACGCAGAAGCGCAGCTAATAATCAAAACTACACTAAAGATTCACAAGAAAAATCCTAAAAGAAAGTACGCGCAACCGTCAAGCATTGTATAAGAACGCTGGTGAAAGTAGAAAAAGCGAATTAAATAAATAAGGAATCCTGCGCATCCGTTTCCCACCTACATCGCGGCCATAATGTCGTAGGCGTTCTTTCTCAGATAGCGTGCAACAACGGGTTATTAGTGCACAAAGTCACGCGCAGTTTCGGTACTACCTTGCTGTTGGCTCTACTTATGCCCTTACCTTGTGCAGCATCACGATGTCTCCGACGCGAAGTTCAGCGGCGGGGACTTGCTCCGTTTTGAAGGGGCGGTAGTCTTCCACCGGCGCATCGAGGACTATTCGCTCGTACCGCTGACGGTTCACTTCGCGGTCTCGCCTGCAAGCAGTACAAACTAGTTGAACAATTGTACCCAATGGGTTGGGTACAATTGTTCAACTAGTGGGTATTGTTCAATAATTGTTGGGTGGCTTCGATTATCCGATAATTTACATATTTTTCCCTTTTTGTTTTATTTATTCGGGAATACTCAAGTTTACGACCTCCCACTAGGTGGACCGACGACATTGTAAAAGTCTCGGGCAACCGGTGGATGCAAATGGCAGGTTGTCGTACAGTGTGGCGGTCTAAGGGGGAGGCCTTCGTTCAGCAGTGGACGTCTCCGGGCTGATGATGACTCACGTTTAATTAAATCGAATACTCCGACTATAGTTTCGATCCAATGATTTCTTTTCGATCACATTCGGTCACATCACAAACAAAAATGTGTCAAAACCACGTCTGTTTTCATAATAAAATGTTCCCTTTATAAAAACGGACTTCTTTTCAAGCAAGCTTTAAAACAAACCAGTAAATCTTATTATGACTGTTATATAAGAGTCGATGGCAGATAAAATAGGAAAAAAAAACACAGACGTGGTTATGTCAATTTTTGTTTTTTGTGCGAAGCAGAACGTAGCCGCACGCGGTCGAGTTTCTGCACCGTATGTGACCGAAACTATAGTCGGAGTAACCGGATCATTCCACTATGTTCCACCTGGGTGAAATATATACCTGGTGAAATATCCACGGTGGGCATGCGCATAACCCACAACCCTAATTGAGGTAGATAAAATGCTAATCACTAATAGAATAATAAAATTGAAAAAAAATTCATGGTCCGAAATTTGGGATGCACTCCACCTTTGTATAAATGCAATGTATCGATCGTAAGCGAACTCCGACTCGCATCTAGACGAGTTTCGGGTGGCAGTAAAAGAGCCATATTTATAATTTTTTTTGATTTGTTTTTTTTTTTTTTTTACTGAATATTTTTTTTCGTGATTTTTTTTTCCTTCTGGGCTGGCTGGACCGCGCCTGGCTCTGACAGCATCATAGTAAAAGAAGCTGCACACCGCGGTTTCACCCGCGTGATGGTGAATTACTGTGACGATGATAAAAGTAGCCTATCTATATGTTATTCAGGAAAATAAGTTATCTATGTTCCGAGTTTCAACCAAATCCTTTACGACGTATTGGCGTGAAGAGGTATTAAACATACACACACACACATATCGACAAACTTTCGAATGTATTATAGGCTAGATGACTGATGTTTAAATCGTTGAAACCAATAGGTTTGATGAAGAATTTAAGTAAATATAGTATGTTTATTGAAAACATTATTTAAATCGGTTAATACTGCTCTGATATATGATCGTTTAAAGTTTTTGTTAGAGACAACTCTGTCCCTTTCCCACAAAACAAAAAATTACGTCAAACCTTACTTGTCAGAATAGAATTTATATGGCGTCCTGACAAGTGACGTCACGATTTGCTGTTTCGCCTCTCTGTCTAGCATGATATTAAAATGCTTATAAGTTGCTTATTTTTGATCACATTTTAATTTTCTTTTCTTTAATCAGCTATATTTATGGGCCACATTTGAATAGGACAATTAAAAAAAACCAGTCATCTAGCCTAAATAAAGTGTAAATTCGTGTGACAACTTACCTATATCTTCTAAAATCATCAACAGCCTCCCTGAACAACGTAACAGAGAGCACAAAGCACAGCGGCCCCCAGTATGTGTACAGATACCCGATGCGGATGCTCGGGATGAACTGGCTCAGCGCCATCACCAGGAAATACAGGTTCAGGAAGAACCGGAACTGCTCAAACAGCACCAGCGGGAGGAATGTGAAGATGTTGTATTTCTGGAATGTTATTCATTTATTTTGTGTGCTGTTCTATTTGATTATCGTTCTGTTGAAGTATTTGAAGATTTTCTGTTATAAGTGTCATCATCCACATCCACTGCTGAACGAAGGCCTCCCCCTTAATAAGATAAAGATAAAAATAACATTATTGCCAAAAAATATACACAAATGCTAGAATAAGGACACAATAAAAGAGTAGGAGCTTGTTCAAAAACTACTCGATCTAACGCGTCATCTAAGTAACTAGCTAAAAAGCGGACGCGGCGGATCCCTACATTCCCTATTTATTAACCGACTTCAAAAAAGGAGGAGGTTCTATGTTCGAACGTATGTTTCTTTTATGTATGTCCACTTCTCCGTTATGTTGATTTCTCAGTCAAATGTGGACCGATTATGAACATTATTTTCTTATTTGAAAGAGTATACTCTCGAGGTGGTCGCATAACAGGGGGATAGCCATAATAGGGTAGATGACTGATGTTTAAATCGTTAAAACCAAAAGATTTGATGAAGAATTTAAGTAAATATAGTATGTTTATTGAAAAAATAATTTAAATCGGTTATTTGTTCTGATATATATGTGTTTAAAGTTTTTGGTAGAGCCAACTCTGTCCCTTTCCCACAAAACAAAAAATGACGTTACGCCTTACTTGTCAGAATATAATTTATATGGCGTACAGAGAAGAGACGTCACGATTGGCTATTTCGCCTCTCTGTCTAGCATGATGATAAAAATGCTTATAAGTTGCTTATTCTTGATCAGATTTTCATTTTGTTTTCATTAATCAGCTATATTTATGAGCCACATTTTAATAGGACAATAAAAAAAAACCAGTCATCTAGCCTATTCCCACGCTTGGGCGCTTGGGCTAACAAAAAAAGTCAAATTAAAAATAAATTAAACTAACTGAAATTGCTAAATATTGTTATAGTAGAATCTGTTTAATACCACTTTACTTAACAGCTTACTGCTTTTTGCTATGTAGCAGCACGCTCATGTTTGGTTTTCTATACTTACAGTACAGATAGCTATAAAAGTGAATCTGTCCATTGTATTTGTATACATCATCAACATGGTCTGATTGCAGTCGCACTATCAGGATTCTAGTCTATGTGTAATACGTAATATAATGTACTAGTCCTGTGTCGATTGTGATAGAACAAATCAAAACGACCGAATCGGGCTCTCTGGGTGACCGACCCGGTCGTCAATAGCTAAAGTCCTGGGTCGTGATTAATCGACGCGCGGCCAAAAATCCGCGGCTCTTGCCTTCTCGGATATTCACGAGCATTGACAATGGATTCCCGAAGTCTCTCTGTCTTGTAATATTACGATAACCTCAAGATGGCGATTACCCAAACATATTTATTGAAATTAACTGCAGTTGTGACCAAATACAGTGATTAATGTGTATTTACATAAGGAAGGTGATCCTCAAATTTTTATTGCGAATATTAGTAGTGTTCTTACACTTGGGGAATGCACACAAAAGCAAAATTTGGCTTTATTTTTATTGTCATATCGTACGGCTCGCATGTCGCAAAAACAGAGGATGACTGACGCGAGTGGAGAGCCGGCGCTCAATATATAGTCTTCAAAATCCGTGCGCTTATTTCCCGTCCATTCATTTTATCTTTGTTTCAGCGGCCACCGACGTAAGACACTGTATTATTCCTTTAGTGCATTGTACCACACATCCCACACCTATAATACATCTGTTTCAGTATTAAGGCAACTGATTGTTTACATACTGCCTCATTGTAATTAGCAATGAAATCGAAAATAAGGTCAATTATTTGGACATTCTTAGAACAGCCAAGGAATATACTCTTTGATTATTATATTGTATATATTATAAATGCAAATTGAGATAACACTTTTTAGGTAGGTACTCACTTGATTACAGACATAGTTGGGAGGGTACTCTTCGTTCGGAAGTAGCCCTATGTTAATCTCTCTTGAACTGAGCTCCTTCTTACGAAGCCTGAAAAATGGCAACCTAAAAAGAAAATAGTGTTATTGAATTGTTGTCACACAAAGAATTCTTGCGTCTGAGACGTTTCTTCTCACCTTGACCATAGGGATTTCTTTTTAGGCCTTCCCAACAACGGCGTGGTCTCCATGATTGTTATTGAATCTTATATCTACAACTTTCTACTTCTTCATAATAATGATTAAAACTATTTCGCTTATCTGCTACAAAATTACGATTTAATTTTATTACAATAAACAAACTGAATGCACTGTTTACAATTTACACAATACCATAGAGTAAGTAACGTAATAACAATACAGCCAGGCACCACGAAAACTAAAATCTTCACTGATTACTGAACTTTTTTGACACTGACAATGACAGCGTACAATACAAATAGACTTCCGGGTTTTTTTTGTAGAGAAATTAAAACATACGGGTACATAACCCGTTGTTTTCGTTTTTCTACGGTAACCGATACACGCATCTAAGTTTTAGTTTTATGCTGGGTATAGACGGGACCAATGAACGCCAACAAATATGTTGCTCTCTCGTTTAGTTACAATGTACCCAATGGACCAAGATAGAACTATGTTCATTGGCGTTCGTTCGCCAACCTGTTTGTAGCCAGTATGACTCCACAATAATAGTAGATTTCAGGCTGAAAGCACTGGCAATATTAGTAGGTAAATAAATATGGCCGATGCTTGCTGTCAAACTAAACTGTCAAATATGTCATTCAGTCAAAAAACTACGGTCCGGGCGTAGTGTCGTAGAAAATTGCGATCTCTTGAATTTTTCGGTGCGATCTTTGAATTGGAACTAGAATATTGTAATAATATCAGCAGTTTCCATATTTCGTCTTGTATAAGTGTGAATAAATAGTTATTTATGTGAAGTCTGATTAGATCAATGACTTGGAATCGCGTATGATGGTTGACAATCCGGGAGTAGGGGCTTCTATGCGTCGTTTCTCTCCCTCTTTTGCGCTTGTTAGAAAGTAAGACAAGATGGTGTTTATAGTAGTGTTTATTTCTTGCGCAGGATATATTCAAAGTTCGGCGTAAATATTTATCGCATCGAATATAACAGTCGCTAGTTAGTCAAGTAATTAAATTTTCAAGAGGTCTCGTTAGATCGGGATGCGCCACGGGAGGAGAGTGCGCGCCAGTAGTCTCCCTCGCTGCGACCGGGCACACCTCCGTTGACCTATTTTCTGTTAATGCATCCAACTCTACTATTTATGCAGGGGTGTTAAAGTGGGGTGCCACCGGTTTGCATTTGTCGTGCTATAATGTAATTTATCCTCTCAATAAGGGTGTAATAATGCTCATTAGCGCGTTATACTAAAGTAAATACGGTAATTTCAACCCCTAGTAATAAAAGTCAGGGCATCAGTCAACAATAAGCTTTATAACCCATATACTGTATACTTGTCCGAACAGTGAAGAAGATAAGTGTGAGGTATCTCAATGTGTAGTAGTGTAGATACAATAAGTGTGCAAATGGCACCAGTGAGTTCTGGTTTGGAGCGAAGTGCCAAGAAGCCGCTATGATGGACTCAGACCTACCCCCTGGGAGCTGTAATTCCACCGGGCATTTGTCAACAATAGGATACCATACATATCCAGGTTTGACCCATTCTCTACTACAGCTCTAAAAGACATCATTGAGTTCTACTGACATATGCATCATTAAATTATCGACATAATATACATAGTAGTGATAGTGATAATTAATGACCGTTGATGATAGGATGCAATAAATTCCTTTAAATACAGAAGTCAGAATTATTAGCATTCCTTTAAAATCAAAAAGTAAAATGTAATAAATATAAATAAAACATTTTCTATAATATTTCTGTGGATTAGGTAGGTATATTTGCTAGTAACCAAGGGCCTTAAAACACCAGTTAAACTTCTTCATACCTTCACCTTCAAAGTAGCTCTAAGATATCTAAATCATGCACAAATGGCAGGCAAACTAGAAATAGGTGGTAAATAACAAATGACATCATCCAACTAGCTAGATAGGTACTGTTCATATTACATTTTACACGACCACAGAGAGTTAAATAATTTATCACTTAGATCCTAGTCAGAGCGTTGCTAGTATACATACTAGAAGTGAGCTAATTTAAATTAGTTACTGTGGTCGATCCTGACAGTTTTAGTTGACAGTTCTAAACTAATTAAAATATTGCTGTCACTTTTCTAAGGACAGCAATACTTTAGTTAGTTTAGTTCTGTCCACTAAAACCTTCAAAATCAACCACACTGTTGTTAATGTGGTCGATTCTGAAGGTTTTAGTTGACAGTTCCAAACTAATTAAAATATTGCTGTCACTTTTTTACTAGCCATGTTAGCTAAGGACAGCAATACTTTAATTAGTTTAGTTCTGTCCACTAAAACCTTCAAATTCAACCACACTGTTGTTAATGTGGTCGATTCTGACGGTTTTAGTTGACAGTTCTAAACTAATTAGAATATTGCTGTCACTTTTTTACTAGGCATGTTAGCTAAGGACAGCATTACTTTAGTTAGTTTAGTTCTGTCAAGTTAAACCTTCAGAATTGACCACATTATAACTATAAAGTTTTTTTTTTGGTACATGATCTTCTTATTTCCTCTTTTAAAATGCTAGTAAGTTGGTGTATATTTTTATTAATTAATACACAATTAAGTATATTAAACTTTCAAAAAACATTTGGTAAAAAAAAAAAGATAAGTAACCTCATGTACAGTCTAAAACCTACTCAAATAGTCGTCCGCACCGCACACCATGATCTGACCAAACATCCTCAAGATTTAGATTTAGATGAAGATAGTTGCGTTTCTATTATTATTTATGTTTTATATAAAAGTCGGATATTTTTGATAGCCGAGTGTTATATTTTAGTGGTTGGAAAAAAATATGAATATATCCTGTACCACGATCCATCCTGATCTATCCTTTTCTCTCTCATACTTATTAGTATAAAAAGAAAAGTAGTAAGTATTAGTATTACATTGCTGTAGTAAACTAAAGTAATTTAGGTTCTTGCTTTAAAACCTGTCAAAATCCTATTAAAACTGTGACTTGATTAGGTATATTAATAATAAAATTGTTATAATATAATCGAGTCACAGTATGTGTTTAATATGTTAAATAGTTATTGAGTAATATTTGTACTAATGATAATTACATATTTAGGTAATACATAAAACGGTAAAAAACTTACTTTAAACGGTCTCTTATATATATTGATTATTGCATTTTTAATTTTAGTTTAGTTTTAATTAGGTAGTTTAACTGTTTATAATTATAGTTCCTTGTTGGTATATAAATAAACCTCATTAATGTATTGTAATAGATAAGATTCGAAATACGGTATTCCCATTGAAAGCTTTGTAGTTTTCAACATACTTCAAAAAAGGAGGTTCTCAATTCGACTGTACGTTTTTTTTTTATGTTACGCGATTACTCCGCCAATAATAATTGTCACACTAGAAAATATGTCATCCAGGTATTCGAAGTTGAAGTCGGTCGTATTTTTTTTAAAAAGCGTATTATTATGCAATTGATTGAAGAGGAGCAAGAGTTTAGCCTGGTGGTAAGCATCACTTCCTGGTTGTAGTTACTGTACTGACTGATTCATGTCCACAGTGAAATTATAAAATGGTATTAGGCAAAGAGACATATGCAAAACAATCTGCTGATGTAACATCTGTCCATGATCATTGCAACGGTAGTCAGACCTTTGAGTAACAAAACAAACTCAAGGGCATTCCTGCATTGATGCTTTTTACGTTGAGACATTTGATGTATTGTTTGTTCGGTGAAGTGATCCAATGACTACGTTAACAAAAATGCTTGATAAAAACCTCACCTGGAAAGCCTCGCTGTAAGAGACTTACAGAGATTATTGACTTGTTAAACATATGTATCAGGATGTTCGATGATGTGATCCGATGATCGACTACATCAACAAACATGCTTGAAAAAACCTTACCTGGACATCCTCACTTTAAACGATTATTATTGATCTCTTAAACATTTTTACCTTGATGTTTGATAATGTGATCCAATGATCGACTACTTCAACAAACATGCTTAAAAAAACCGCGCCTGGAAAGCCTCTCGTTAAGCAATTATTAATGAACTGTTAAACATGTACCAGTACTTACTATGTATAATGTTGTATTATGTACTATGTTATTGTGTGTCGTAGGGCGGATGCACCACTCTATGAGCACGCCGGCGGGCGTGGATGGCGCAGGCGGAGGGTCGCGCACGCCGCCCGCCACGCCCAAGAAGGGAGGCAAGATGCTCGCGGTCCGCGTGCAGATGCTCGACGACTCCATCTCCATGTTCCAGATACAGGTATTTATTTAGACGTTTGCCTAACTGATGAGTATTCCCGTCTGCGAACCCATTTCCCAAACACCCGTGAAAATAGCACCTAGCACATGATTATATTCCACTAATAGCACCAATCAAAATGTTGGCTTGCTGCTTTTAGTGGAATGAACAATAAATCTGATTTTATTCCACTTTGCGCAGTCACTTCCCATCACGCAGTAGGCAGCCTGGCTGCTTCAGTCGAAGTATTGAGCATTTTCTTGGTGATCTGGTGCGCGGGGTTCAATAAGCCATCACATATCTGATTGGCGGCGGAAACCTGGTTGCCGCAGCCAGGCTGCATAATGCGTGGGAGCTCTTACACTACTGGATTTCCTCGACGAAGTTGATCTCAGTGCGAAGTATGTGACTACACGCTCATGTAACCTCGCGCGGAGCTCGTCTAGTTCTCGGACTCCGGCGCAAAAATCGACAACGATCGGAAGTCGCTCGAGACGCTATTGTAGTGGACGCTTTTGTGTAAGTCCTTAGCCTTACATTAGGGCAAAAGGGGGTTAGAATGTATCTTGTCACTGATCTCAAAAATGTGTTAAATATAATTACTATGCTTTAAGGTACATAATCTATGCAAACTGTATGGTTGACGACATAAAAAATACCATTGTTTATGTGTTTGTAAAGCTATCGAAATCAGAAAACACCTAACAGTTTCACTATCATCAACATCAGTCCGGAGACGTCCACTGCTGAATGAAGGCCTCCCCTTTAAACCGCCACACTGTACGACAACCTGGCTTTTGCATCCACCGGTTGCCCGCGACTTTTACAATGTCGTCGGTCCACCTAGTGGGAGGCCTTCCTACGCTGCGTGTTCCGGTTCGCGGTCGCCACTCAAGAACCTTCCTTCCCCATCGGTTATCAGTTCGCCGAGCGATATGGGCTGCCCATTGCCACTTCAACTTGCAAACCCTGCGAGCTATATCGGTGACCTTGGTTCTTTGGCGAATATCTTCGATCCGGATTTTATCGCGCAAAGTAACTCCGAGCATAGCTCTCTCCATTGCCCGTTGCCCATTTCACAATAGGTACGATTGATTAATGAAACTACCATTCGACTACATAATTCTAAATCCCAAGCTTGGTAAGCAATTCCCACCGGGTCGACACATATAGGTGCCAATTCCTAAGTCAATAATTGCCCGACAGCTAATTACAAGCCTGCTGCCAGTCTTAGCCTGGATATTAGCTCAGCCGCTTACGTTTAATTTGTTCTCACGGGTAAACCATTAATTAACTTGGAGCTCTTATGAGAGGGCAAATGTACTGTTTGGACGGCTAATAGGTTAGGGAAATAATGATAAGCGGGCGATGGTACGGTATGTACTCGTTGATAACGCGCCTCTGTCTTATCGTTAGATTATGTTGTTTTAATTACTCACCCATCTTATATCTCTGATGTTTTAATTTTAACTATTGCTGCCCTGTCATCGCGAGAAGCGTGAGATTAGTCTGGCATTGCTGGCGAGTAGCATTAATTAGTGGGGCCGTACCATGAACGCTTATTCCGGGACCGAATACGCTCAGCTGCCGACGGTGCGCGACTGTGAATTTTATCGCCCCGCAATAAGGTTCGCGGTCGCGCAGTGTCGGCAGCTAAACCTATTCGGTCCCGCTATAAGCGGTTCACGATACAGCCTCTGTTCTACGTCGTCATTGCCAATAGTAGAACCAGTACAACGAGATTTTTTTGTCTACGGATTCGACTCTACATTCACTCATCAAGAACTCTTATAACTATCAGCTTTATTCTGTGTTCATGTTTAGGAGGTTTTAGGTCAGGCAAATAGCTATATATGTGCTTTCGGAATCCCTTTTAAAACCTAAAAGGTTCGGCCTGCGACGAAGGTATGGCCTTATCTTGAAAGGTTGGTCAGTAAAGACGATAGAGCTTGAAATATCGAGATACCGGTATTTTTCAAACAAAGAGCTTCCGGTTGTCCTCGGAAAATCTGCAGGTCGGTAAAAGATCACTTCCTTGGGTGAGCTATTCAAATAGATTCCGTTTTATTATTAACGTGGCTTAGGCCCCCGTAATAACACTGGCACTAAGCGTTACCACCCACCCGCATAATATTTCATTTTTATTCGCTGGTGTAGCTTCGGAAACTAGAAATATAGTATGGGATCTCACGACTGTGGTGCGAGTTCATTGTAAAACTTCAGTTATTATAACATAGAAAAATACTTACGTATATATTGATTGTTTGCTGTACAGTACTGTCAGTAAACAAACTTGATAAAAAAACAACAAATAATACCGAACATTTCAAACAAAAAAAGAATTTTCAAAATCGGGCCACAATTAACCGAGATATCGGTGAAAAAAAACGTAAATTAGAAAATTTATTTTTTACGATTAGAAATAGAAATTCGTGAAAGTAAGAATGTAACTATGTCTTTAGTATAGTATAATTACATAATTTTCACCTTCATCGTTTGATAATTCTACAAGTTGTATGATATCTGATCACGCGTGTGATCTGTCCGTTTATACAATGTGTAATGTAACAAAAAGGTTCAACAATACTGAAGGGTATGTATGCACTCATCGTTATGAACAAGTTTTACTATGGGGCCAACCCAGAAATCGCGGATAAAAAAACAGCTGTTCCATACATTTTGTCCATGGTCAATGAACTTTTTGTATGGAAATGGAGTAAAAGTTGTTCATAATGATGAGTACATACATACCCGTCAGTATTGATGAACCTTTTTGTTACACATTGTACAGCCAATTATAAAACAGCTTTCTCGCGTAATCTAGCAAAGGATTCTTTGCGAAACGATAGGTTGGAGTTACGAAAGCTAGTAAGTTAGTGGTTTGGTACCTACGTAAGGTAGTCGGCAGAATCTGAAAGGTAAATACGAAGCGAAGATTGATTGCGTCTCTGTGGAGACGATAACTTTTACACTTTTCCCATGCCTTAATATACTAAATCCTTACTGAGCGTATATTTTGTAGGTAGTTAGGTACCACGTATTATTTCCATTAATATGTATGAACGCAGAATATTCCTTATTGGATCAAGTGGGGATTTGCGTTGTATGTAAATGGCCCCGCAATGTAGTTACACCTTATTACGGAAGGAAACAATTTGAGTAATCGGGTTTCATTTGTTCCGGTTCATTTTGAGGGAATATAACGGAAAGGAATAATAATACAGAGAAATATTATAATCTGGTATAGTAGTATAATAATACGGGAAGTTATAACAGTTATTATTGCTTATTTTCATTTTATCAAAACAAAGGAAGTATTTAATTAGTAGAGTAAACCAGTCGTGTGATTGCAATGGTAAAGCGCTACACAACAAAGGCGCTCTCTGCATTCCTCCAAAGGTCGCGCTATTTACATGAAAACAAAAACTAAAACACCTGTATGATGTCATGCATACATGGTATGGTATATGGAATATGGAGGTATGTACTGCTCGTAGTTTTTATTTTTCAATTTTTTTGTAGAAAAGTGGAAACTATTTGCTTATGCATACGGTTACCAGTTGTTTGAACTGTTTGTGATCCCTGAACCATGTCCTCGGCTTTGATCCCTTTAAAGGTTCGCGAGTTTTCGCTGCGCATTTTGATGAACCTGCCAAAGTCATAAAAGAGTTTTAAGTCTAAAATGCAGAAGTAAAGGCGCCGAGAAAAAAAAAACCGAAATACATCTATCTTTGTATACACCAAGCAGCATTTCAAAGTTCCAAATAGTGCCAAAGTTAGGTATGCGAGGCATTCTGGAAATGTAAAGCGCTTCAGGAATTTGCGTCTGCAGCCGAATTCCACGACTGTGTATAGATACTCTAATACAGGGGTTCCCAAAGTGGGCGATAACGCCCCCTTGTAAGCGGTAAGAGGCCCAGAAAAAAATATGGGGCCGTTGTGTATTACCTACTGCGCTCAGATTTCAAATTAACTCTTGCGAGTTATAGTAAAAGTCTCGTTTAGAATTAATGTTTAATCTCCGCTAATATAGCTCACAATAATTAATTAATTTAATTTGAAGTTATAGTGGTTTTTAAGTAGGTGAAATGGGGGCGCTAAAAATAATGTATTCTTTAAGTTTATTGTGTACTGCCCAGTAGACAAAATAAGTTTGGGAACCCCTGCTCTAATAGACAACAATGCATTTAAACACACATATTTATATAACAAGTATACACTGTGTATACCGACTCAAAAAAAAAAGAAGAAAAAAAAAGACTGAAGTCAGGAAGTGCAGCTTTATATGTGTTGTATTGTATATATTTACTGGATAAAAACTCGCCGATTTTATTTTTATTAAGTACAAGTTCTCTTTATATAAACGTACCTACTTAATTACTTTTGTATGAGGTCTAATATTTCAACATCACATCATGTTAAGCGGAATCAGCCCGTTCCAAAGCCAAGATAGATAGATAAGATAGACGGGCAGCCAATATCAACTCGTACATCGTGGGCATTCCCCAGGTACGTACCAAATGTTTTGAATCAACGTTTTTAATTTACAAAGCCAGGGAATGGCACAAACGCCGGCTTCCTTGTTTCCTAAAGATAAACTAGGTCTAAGGTGAGAGTGAAGCGAGTCAGAGTGAGTCCTGCCAGAGGTCATAATCGTTCTTACTGTCTATGCATTCAATAGATTCATAGAAATACTACGTAGTACTATTATTTATTGTGTGGAAATACCCAAAGTGTGGAAACACTTCATATAAATATTCTATAGTGTTAAATAAAACATTCTGTAGGTACCTTACTCTCTACAAACTTTTGACTTTTCAACATTATTCTAGAGTTCTTAGAAAAGATCACACTAATGACTTTTTCTATTGGATCTTTTATCTCATATCCGCCTTTACGAGAGGTTACGTCATTCCTTTTAGTTAGGTTTATCCAGTGCAGAGGTCGTAAACTCTTGAATAAGCCCTTGTTTGTTCAGCGAGGAGAGCGAAAGCAAAGATCTGTAGGAATGGAGTTGATTCTTTGAGGCGGCTTGACTTCTTATATCCCCATCAAGTAGGTCTTATTAAAGGTATAATAAGATAGCATATATGAGGGTCGTCAGGGCAGGCTCAATTAGTTTTTTGTTCAGTAAGCTTACTAACTTATTAGGTACATTCTAATGTTTTTTTTGCGTATCTTAAAATTGCCCCGTGGGTCGAGATGGCTTACCTTAATACTGGAGCTATGTTAAAATGTTGGTTTAATCGATTTTAAGGTGCATCCAACTCGGTTTCAAATCAATTGATATTTATTAAAATAGCTCTAGCTAAGCTTTCTAATCCTAGAATCAAATTAATGAATCATTTGCATTCCGGTTCGTGCCACCGGATACTTGTCCAAAATGCATCGGGCAAACATGTACGGAATTAGTATTCCTATGTCTGTACATGTCTGTCTGCCTAGGAGTTGAACGTCCTTCATTGACGATTTGAGATATCTAACATTTGATCTTAAATTATTAATTTGTCGTGTGTTATCCAGGAACTTGTAACATTAATGGTACAATTCAATGGTAAAAAAAGTACAGAAGCCTCAGATTGTCTTCCGAGGCGAAGCCGAGGGTGACAACATACATGAGATCTGAGACATTCTTTACTTTTGCTCCCTAGGTGAGTAATCTACTATTTTAGATTTCGTGACCCGAAGTGCCAACCCCAGACAATGTTACTTTAATTTTAAAGGTAGATAATAAAATAAGAGCAACATAAAACTATATATCTAAAAAATACGTTTAATACGGAGAATGAAATCAGATCAATAAATTATTCACATAGACCCACATAAAAGTCATATTACTAAAAACTATAATTAATTGATTTTGCAAATTGTTTTGGAAAATTAAATCAATTGATTATTTTATTTTAATAGAAACCTCATGTCATGATGCCGAATAGTGCAGTTAAACTTATCGGATACCGTACTCTACCATGAATAAAAAATTTGGGTCTGTAAGTCTGTTCATCGAAATGTTTGTTTACAAGCCTTTTGTAGGACCTCTTAGATTATTTAATTAGAAGTCCCGAATACGAAACTCATAAGACCTAATTATCGTTCGCGGAAAGCTGACACGGGAGTTTCTGGGAGTTTCTATCGGTTCGTTTTCCTTAGACTCCGTTTACCAATGCATCGATTCAATCTCTGGCGCCAACGTGTTCGATATTCGATATTGCTACGATTCACCCCTTGCCAGTTGTAAATTGAACTAAAGGACAAGGGGTACCTTGTCCTTCGAAAGAATATTTTTAAGTGGAGCTTTTTTGTCTCGTACGCTCTGTAAGAAAAATATTTTTACTCTACCTTTAAATTTATGTTTCCAAATTATGTTTGCACAGACGTTGGTATTAATTGGTATCTACTCTGATACATACAAATATTTTTACTCTGCCGTTAAATGTATGTTTCCAAATTATGTTTGCTCTACGTATTAAGAAAGACGTTGGTATTAATTGGTATCTACTCTGATACATACAAATATTTTTACTCTGCCGTTAAATTTATGTTTCCAAATTATGTTTGCTCTACGTATTAAAGAAAGACGTTGGTATTAATTGGTATCTACTCTGATACATACAAATATTTTTACTCTACCTTTAAATGTATGTTTCCAAATTATGTTTGCTCTACGTATTAAAGAAAGACGTTGGTATTAATTGGTATCTACTCTGATACATACAAATATTTTTACTCTACCTTTAAATGTATGTTTCCAAATTATGTTTGCTCTACGTAATAAAAAAGACGTTCGTATTACTTGGTATCTAACACTCTGCGTATGTTCCTTCTTTCTTTTTACACGACTGCCAAAAAAGGAGTATAAAGAAAAATAAAGAAAAAGAAAGAAAAATAATTTATTTTGTAACATCATTAACGTAGGTACTCATAACTACTGGTATAATGTTTTCAGGGTTCAGGTATGTATATGAGTTTCTTTATTCCACCATAACTACTACATGCCTGATTAGATTTGGATATACGGAGTATCGTTAGAATCCGTACATTATCCATTTTGAAAAAGGAAACGAACGGCTTTATAGAGCCTTTTTCAAAAGTGACAATTGTTGTCTTCTTTTTTATTATAGTTGTTTTTCTGGGAAAAAGGCAGTCGTGTTTTTTTAATTAAACGGTTTTAGTTAGCTTGCCCTGTTTGTTTTTGTGGTTGTTTTTTTGGTTACATTTAGTAATTGAAAATTTAGCCCCTTCCTGTTTATAGATTGTTCTTATTTTTTATTTTTTTTGTGCAATCAAGTGACGAGATGAGCAAGTTGTTCGCCTAGTGGTAAGCTTCACGCCTGCCACTAACAGTAGCATGCTAGAATTGTGAACTTGCGAACACAATCCTGCGCCGCACAGCACTACGGTCGTCACCCTGAGATATTAGATGTTAAATCTATTCATACCCAGTAATTTCTCTGGTAACATTGCCCTACAAACCGGAACACAGTAATGCTTGCACACTACTGCTTGGCGATTGAAAAACTGGCAAAGGTGTGGTACTTCCCCAGTCGGACTCTGCAGTGGAGTCCTATATACCACTACAAAAAGGACATATTAGTAGGAAGGGAAAGTATATTTGTGTGGGATGGGGTAGTGTAGGTACATGAGAATTGTAGAGTCCTACCAAAACCGTTTAACTTAAAGGAATTAAGTATTACAACTTTATTTTATTTTTAATTAGATGTCCTGTTTCTTTACCGCTCTGCCACAACGTATGTATTAAATGCCAAATTACTGCATTTCAAATTGATTCCGACTTCACCGGAACATTGAAAATACGACCTAAAGTGGTACTACATCAGTGAAACTCATTTAGGGTGTAGCGATTTAACTTGCAAATTAAAATTAACAATTCATTGGTTGTTAAAGCTTGTAACAATTGGGTCTCAGGATTCACCGTTCCAAGTTAATTTATCGCTCGGGAATGCGAACGAGAACATGAAAAAACCCCTTACAAATAGCTACGAGAACCTACAAATTCTGCGTCAGAGAATATTGTTCCTTCACGTAAAATATTGCTTTAAACCTGGAAACTTAAGTTTTCCAACTAAAAGCAATATAACGGAGTACGCAACTCGAGCTAAAATTGATAACATACTAGGTACTTGCTTTGATGCCGTTCCGTTAGGGTTCCTACACAATGGACACAATCACATTTTATACGGCAATGTTTTTCCTCAATATCGTTTACCAAGTTTAGTAATAGAATTTTCCTTCATCTTTCCCATTCAGTCGTATCTTCCCGCAGCATCTCTACTCAATCATTGGAGTTTGTTCATTTATGCAGTTGAATTTTAGCCTTTTTGACTTCTTAGATACGAGTTGTTTCGGTCTGTTTCAATAGTACGATGGTGGTCACCTTTGACGATCCTCGGATAATGACTAAGTATCCATTTTTTCGGTGTAATCGATGGCATTTACGTTATGTTACGTCGCGGAATTCCTTGCGCGTCCGAATTTTCCGGATGAAACTGTCCCATTGAATCTAGCTCTGTAGGCTCTGCGTCAACCCTTATCTCGGCGGCCCATTGGCTCGCCGCCAGAGTTTGCACACGAGGGCATGAGCGAGGCAGTTTTCATTGCCCCAACGACTCTATTGTTCTTTAGAGTCCCGCTCTTGGGCAATTTAACGCGATATTAGGGGAGTGCCGTATTTTTTGGTAATCCTATGATTTATCATCATTTATGCTGTCCTACTTTTTCCGCTGACGTGGCTAGTGGACGCACGGACGTTTGCGCTTCCTTTTATGTCGACGGTCGACGAGGGTTTCTTTACATTGATGCGATACATTTCGGTAATGGGTTTATGATTGTTCATTCTTCACCTGACGATATTGCGGAAGTAACAGAGGTTAACGAAAAAGTTTGTACGATACACTTAAGTACATAAATCGTCCTCCAGGATATTATTAAAAGTGATCTGTTTGAGCTGCATCTAGAACGTCGACTGCTCCACTCTACCATCGATCGAAGATCGATCGATTGGTATGGCAAAACCCTTAAGTTGAGCTAGGTGTAACACGAAATTTTACAATCAAAAGTTTGCCAAAATGCCCAAACAGCTAACTAAAGAGTTGATAATGACGATGATGTACAAAAAAAAACCTTTGATCGCATGGCAGTTGTGGGCATTTTTAATTCTATGAACCGACACAGCTGTATTACTTTACTGGGGCGAACCGCTTACTCAGCTATAATTGCTCCAGTTTTATAGCTCAAGCAGCACCGTTTCCGAACTGCACGAAATTCTCGCTAATTACCCTCTCGCGCGCGGTTAGACCTTTCAGCGTTCCAGCACTGTTGCTAATGTTATCACAGCTATTTTACCTTTCAGCCGACGTTGTAACAGCTATTTTAATTGGTTTATGAAATGCTGTTTCCACGTTCTGCGACCCGAGTAACAGTCTCGTAACTGTGGATAATTGGCGAGGTTAACGTTCACCCTTCTTAGCCATATTTTTATATCATTAACCTGGGGCCAAAATCTAGCTTGGAATGATCATTTGCTGATGGACAGTACGGAGTACGAGTGTAAATAGCTAAAGAGGTATATTGGTAACTGGTATCGATTCGGTTAAGTACCGTTTCCAAACTTATAACCTATGATAACTAAAGTTGTCATCCTTTAGTTAATTTTAGACAATGGTAACACACATCGATATCATTATATATATACATATGCTGTAGTTGAGTAGTCGGCTTGAATTCAGTGTCTATCGAATAGAAGTATCAAAACTTACGAAACGTTGGTTTTAAACTTGTAAAAATAATTACGCACAAACAAACTGTAAATGTGTAGGAATCTTTATCACAGGAATCGATGTAACTGTAAAATCGTCATCTTTATTCGAACAGCGTACATTTTCTAAGAAAACGTTTCAGCTTCATTTTAGAAGATAAAATGCGAGTTTCTTGGACTTTTGTTAGTGTAGTTTGTTGACCTCTCTCAGTTCATTTTTAAACTTAGTACTGTGTATTTTACTAGATGGCTAGCCACGAGCTATCGCGATATTTATTCCAGAATGTTTACGTACAAACTATCAACAATGTAAATATTTTTAATGTATAGCGGAATATTTTCCGATAAGAAAATAAGTTTTCCTCGTGTATAGAATATTTACGTGTATAGTAAATAGGAAGCTACTTAGAAAAGTGCTGTAAAACGATTCTGCTAAGAGTTGGTTGATAAAAATTGAACAGCAGCATAATTCTTATAAATTAACCATTATTTAAGCGTAACCTGGTAATAATAAAGCAGAGAGAACTTCTAATTCCCCACCGTATGCGCTTTTAACCTTTATGTGCTTATAACATAAAGGCTTTTTCCAATTGACAGGGGTCGCAGTGACGTCAGAGAGAACCTCGGGACCTGTAAATAAACAGAAGCGAAAATAAAACGGGTTGGCCTAATTGTTTACTTTAAGAATAGGGCGTCTCAGGGCTGAATAATGAGGCTTTATGGTTATTGGTTTAGTCTGGAAAATCGATTGCTGGCCTCATTTCAACTTAACTTTTATAATTGGTCCGAAAATGTTGAAGTGTCTTCGTAGCGTAAAAATTGGCTGCATTTTAGGGAGGATGCTAAAAGCTACAATTAGTTGTTTTAATTTAAGATAGACGCTATTATCCATTTTCGTTTTATTTATACGGGGTTATACCCACGTTTAATGAAACCATGTACCTACTCTGAATAAAGTTTCAGTCACATCCTGTGACCTTTGTCAAGGAGTGTAAACAGCACGGTTCTCCCTCTCCGAGCTGCTGCGCGCAGCTACTGTGCTGCTGCATGTGTGATACCAAAAAAAATACCAAAACCACGCCAGTTTCCATAGTAGACCGTCGAAACTTAAAAATCTACCATGCTAGGAAGCCTTGCTTATCATTGAAATTGAGCTAAACATAAAACATTTTTAAGTGACGAGACGAACAAGACGTTCGCCTGGTGGTAAGCGTCACGCCTGCCACTAACAGTAGCAGTGCTAGAATTGTGAACTTGCGAACACAACCTGCGCCGCACTGCACTGCGCTTGTCACCCCTGAGATATTAGATGTTAAATCTCATCATACCCAGTACTTTCTCTCGTAACATTATCCTTCAAACCGGAACACAGTAATGCTTGCACACTACTGCTTGGCGGTTGAATAACTGACAAAGGTGTGGTACTTCCCCAGTCGGACTCTGCAGTGGAGTCCTACCACTACAAAAAGGACATCTTAGTAGGAAGGGAAAGTATATTTGTGTGGGGTGGGGTAGTGTAGGTACATGAGAATTGTAGTCTCTATTTTAAAGTAAGTATACCGCTAATACCACATTATAGATGCAACACCAGACTAAACAAAATTGGATGAGTTATGTCTGGAACGGTTTTATGGTGATGACATAAGAATTTAAGACACAGGCTGCTTTCTTACAAATTGTACATAATACAAAAATAGCACGCAAGTCATAAAACCAGTTCATAATACGAACACCCACGTCTATCAAAACTAACGAACTAAATATGGGTTTGTGACCATTGACCTACAAGTAACGTACATATAAAGTCATTTTAATGTGGGTTCTATATAGATATTTGCTTTTAAATTGTAACACTAATTGCCAGTGTCTAGATTCCACAATACCAGTGTACTTAGGTCATTTTTTCTACAAAATACTATAAGGCGTCTCTCGTCTAGTTGCCACAGTTTAATTGAGATATGAACGTGCTATTGCATAGCACTTGCATCAGATTGGTTTAAAAATAGTTTTGCACATTGATTTGATAGAGTTCTTTTTTTTGGAGCTACTTCGTAATGTAATTTTGGTACTGACACTTTTTCAATTTAAAGTTTTAGAATAAGTGTCATTTACAACAGACTTTAAAAAAGGAGATTCTCAATTCGACTGAGTTTTTTTTTAATGTTTTTGTTCCGCGATTTCTCCGCCCATTATTATGAATTGATTTTGTTGGCTATGTTTTTTGTTTCGTACGTTAGTGCTTCAGTGGTGTGGTGGTCCCATATATAAATTTTATCGAAATCAGTTTAGTAGTTTGGTTTTTAAATCAAAATAGGAAAAAAGATATCATCCGGGTAATCAGAATTGAAGTAGGTTGCTATTTTTTTTAAAGTTTTTGTATTCTTATTGAAACTCACTTTGCCTTTATTAGTCTAGCTAACTACTACTACTAGCTCTCTTTCTGTAATGTAGAAAGTTTATTTTAAGATTGAATTCAGACTATAAAGAAGTGAAATTGTCAATAAAAAATCGGTACATAATTGAGGGAGTAATCACGTAACATACATTAAAAAAACACAGTCGAATTGAGAACCTCCTCCTTTTTTGAAGTCGGTTAAAAACGATTAATATTCTACAGCTGATAAAACCACTACTGGGTTTGATATTCTTATCAGTTTACTTTCCTTGTCACGTACTACAATCCTTTCCACGGGAGAAAGATAAACTTTTGTGTACAGAGCACGGTAATCCAATTTATCTTCAACGATATTTATAATACGCTCCCCTCGCTCGACTCCAATCGAGATAGGGAAGGGGCAGTAACCCTGTAGCAAGATATCGACATTGATCAACGTATAGTTAATCTTACAGATTTTAATGCATTTTGAATCTTCAAACTAGTACTTTTAATACCAAAATAATCGTTAAGAAAATTATCGGGGGAATCCGGTGAGCGATTCTCCATACATACGTATTCCCCTATTTTTTTAACCGACTTCAAAAAAGGAGGTTCTCAAATCGACTGTATGTTTTTGTATGTATGTTACGCGATTACTCCGCCAATTATGAACTTATTTTGATGATTATTTTTTTGTTTGGTAGGAAACACTTCAGAGGTGGTCCCGTATACATTTTATCGGTGCAGTAGTTTGGTTTTTAAATCAAAATTACTAGAAAATATGAAGATGTATCCAGGTATTCGAAGTTGAAGTCAGTTGTAGTTTAAAAATAAGCTTATTATATTCCTGGATAATGCCTCTAGAGCCATTTTTTTAAAATAATGTCTAGGTCTACTGTAGATATGTCTCTGTAATATCCTTTTTCAACAGACTTCAAAAAACGAGGTTCTTTTCCTTTCTTTTTTTTGTTTTAAACAGGTAAAAGTTTTAAAGGTTTATTAAAACTACGTTTTGACAGCTGTCAGAAAACCTCCTATTATAAACTGATTTTGATAATTCAGCAACTAATTGCAAAATAATAAGCTTTTAAAAAATACAACCCACTTCAACTTCGATTATCTGGCTACTGATATTGATAAAATTTTAATGGGACCACCTCTGTTACCAGCCAAATATAAAAATAATCATCAAAATCAGTTCATAATTGGCGGAGTAAGCGCGTAAAATACATACAAAAAAAATAACTTACAATCGAATTGAGAACCTCCTTTTTTGAAGTCGGTTGATAAATAGAACCCTCCAAAAATGACTATGAAGATATTTAAAGGGTTATATTTTTTAGCAGGAGACTCGCTCACCAGATTCGCTCGTAAATAGTAAAATAAGAAAAATGTTTTGTTAACAAACCATAATTAAACCTCAACATTAATTTTGAAAATTGCAATTCGTAGGATTCGGACTGTATTAATTAAAAACATATAAATCACGTAAAACGCAGATCAGATTTGTTGAGGTTGGAATAATATGAAACTGTGAAATTGATTTTATGTCAGCTATAGAAATTGCAATTTCACATGCGATATAGTATGATAACGACATTGTATTTAGTCTTTACATCCAGAACAGGGTCATCAATTAGGGCTGCTAAGCTCTGTTAACTAAAAAAAAAAATTACAACCGACTTCAAATTAATATAGGACCACATCGGGAGTATCCTTTAAAAAATTATCTAAAAATGAAGGAGAAAATGGTGAACATACATAACATAGAACCACGTCCTCCTTTTTTGAAGTCAGTTAAAAAATGAGCTAATTATAAACTGCATCACAGTCCTCGTTGTAGATATTTTTAAAACTATAAAATGCTCGATCTTGACAAGCATAAAGGTTGCACGCAAAATCCATCGACTTCAAGCGCTGTATCTTTATTCCCATCACTGTTTGTGTCAATGCGCGCGTCTCGTTGTTGGTCAGTCACGCGAGGTCACGAGAGATTTACCACAACTAGGGATGCGTAGTGCAAATTTATAGCCTCAGCATCCTTTATTGGGGTCTTTATATTCATAGCTCATAGTTTAAAGTAAATAAATGACAACCAATTGATTTGGTTTTGTGTCGAGACACATCGAGAGAGGAACATCAACAGCCAGAAGACGTCTAGGTATTGCTTGCCGAAGGCGTCCTTCTTATCAGGGAGGAACATAATTCTAGGGCTTCACCTGCGTGTAATGCCATTAGTTAGCGCGGTATTTAATAAAATACGCAGATATGGCCGGGTGTTAGCGCGCTAATATGCTATTGGCATTATTAACGTCGTTACTCGTTAGACGTAAGGCGGTAGTCAGAGTCAAATTATAGTGTTGCCACCCATGCAGCGCATTGCTTAATGCATAATTTATAATTTATTGCACGTTCATTCCGATAATTGGATGTAAAGCGTCACGCAGGTGAAGCCCCAGTACAATAATTTTAAAATGGAAGTGAAAAAGAACGACGCCGACGTTGGTAGTGAGATTGAACAAAAAAGAAGAACAGTAATAATAACATATACATTTTGTTTTTAATTAATATAATATGCTTCGACTTCAACTTCGAATACCTGGATGACATCTTCATATTTTCTAGTAACTTTGATTTAAAAACCGGATTTATTGAACCGATTACGATTAAATTTATATGAGACCACCACTATTACCTACCAAACAAAAAAAATATTGAGAACCACTTTTTTTGAACTCGTTTGAAAACTCAACCGACTTCAATTTCGATTACCTGGATGTCATTTTTTTTCCTGTTATATTGATTTAAAAACCAATCTATTGAACTGATTTTGATGAAATTTCTGTGGGACCAATCTGAAAGTATATACCTACTTTCAAAAAAAACAAATCGGTTTGTAAATACCGGAGTTCTGAGGTAGGTAACAAATATACAAAAAATACATACAACCGATTAGAATCTCGTCATTTGAAGTCGGTTAAAAAGAAAACTGATCGCAAACATACTTTTTACAGGAACGAACTCTATGATGTTTATAAGAACAGACATTTGGCTTTCTCTAAAGCTATATTCTCAGTGTAGATTCCAATGTAAATGGGCTTCAAATTTGATTCTCGGCGATAGCTGTGGATGCCGCACAGAGCTAAGTTTCACTTTCATTATCCATTAAAGGATGTCTAGTGCTGATTTATAGCCGTGACTTGCTAGTTACTCCAGCTCTAAGACCAATCCCGGTTTAAAGGTTACGGCAGGGCATTGTCCGATCTAGATCAAAGGTTTACTAAAAAAAACTCAACACTATAGATAACGCTATTCTAGTCTAATCTAAGACGCTCAGCGTAAACCGGTAAATCTAGAAGCATAAAAATGTGCACGGGATTTTCTTAACGTAGTGAGAAAGAACTTTTGCCAGGGCCATCTTCTATTGGTATGCCAAGTTTACACCTGCAACACGAAGACCGTGATTAGCTAGTCATAAAAATGTAGCAGGAAATTGGATCTTTAGTACATGATTGCGGATATCTTTAAAAAATCTCTTCGGGAGCAATTTCCTTTTCCCTACGTAATTTTATAATACAGTCGTTCTGAATGATTACACGCTAAAAGTATTACGGATATCATTATAGTTTTTAAATTAGGATGAAATGGCTAAGACGGGTACTTCAATAAAGGCCGTCACAGACGACGAACATGCTATATTATTTCATGTTAAGATAAAATATCGCTCGCCACACAATTTTGTAATACATATACCGGATGTTAGTTTGAACACCGTTATCCTTCTAGGATATCATTGTACTCATCATTATGAACAACTTTTACTATGGGGCCAACCCTGAAATCACGAAAAAAAACAGCTGTTCCATACATTTTGTCCAAGATCGATGAACCTTTTTGTATGGAACAGCTGTTTTTTATTCATGATCAGGGTTGGAGTAAAAGTTGTTCATAATGATGAGTACAATGATATCCTAGAAGGATAACGGTGTTCAAACTAACACCCTGTATATTATTTTCGTCACTTGTTCGTCATTTGTTTTGTTTGAGTAGCGATATTGAAACATGTTCTAAGATAATACATTAAATATAATAGCATCTTCTTCGTGTGTGACGGCTTTTACTCTTATTTCATAGCAATTTTCTTATCGTGCATCTTTATTGAACGAGGTCAAAGAATAGCTATAAGCATACAAAATCCATCCGTTCGCTTGTTCGGTTTCGGTATGTGACACGAGGTCGCGCCCCGATGCCTCCGCAGACGTACAATAAGCCCTCTACCAGGCTTGTTTAGTTCGGATTTATTGCTACGGCCTAACGACGCATCTTGTGCTCATGGGGGAGTGTATTGGTTAACGAACCGAGAATGCTTTGCGTTTATATTTAGTCCCTTTGTTAACTGATCGATTGTCTGGCGGTCAAGAAAGATGGACAAACGCTTAACTCTTTACTCAGGTTGTTAAATTTTACAGTCAGGTTTTTATCAGTTTGGTCAGGTAAATGTGTGGATCTATAAATTAGGCAGCTATTATTCCAAGATCGGAGACGTAAAATTGTATTACGTTAATGATGAGTTGGTGGTGTGTAAGACGAATCCATGACACTCCTTGACCTCAATGTTTTGCATTGAGGAAAATAATTACTTAAGTAGGTACTCTCCAGTTTCCTTCCTCGTTGAAAGGCTTCTGTGATATTGATGTTTTGAAATTTTCCAACATGCGTCGTGCTTAAAATAAACCATGCTTAATGTTTGCCCTTACCAAATTTAGACTGATGACCGCCTACGATGCTTGTTTCCGCGTTTAGACCTTAATGGTCGAGGCGAAGTGACTTCACACTACAGTTTGACGTCTCATTCAATGTTTTTTTATTCAATTGTGTGACGAGGCGAGCGAGACGTTTGCCTGGTGGTAAGCATCACGCTTTACGTCTACGTCCATAAAAGGGGGCGTTCATAAATTACGTGAGGTGTTTTTTTTAATTTTCTGTCAGTCCCTCCCCCCCTGGTGAGTGGTCGTGAGAGTTTATTCAACCCCCTCCCCCATCCCCCAAACTCACGTGAGATTTTTCAAAATGTGGGTTTCTTACGTAAACGCGTTGGATTGTTAGTGTAAAAAGAAAAAAAATATTGCCAAAATAGTATAATTTCTTTTTGTTTCAATCAGAAAAAAAAATGCGTGATATTTGCCGAGACCTCCCCTCTCTCCAACGTAAGATTAGATGAGATTTGACTCGACCCCCTTACCCCCTTAAACATCTCACGTATTTTATGAACGCCCCCTAAAGAGCATTGCCGAAATTGGGAACTTGCGAACATAAACCTGCGCCGCACTGCAATGCGCTCGTCACCCTGAGATATCAGATGTCAAATTTCTCTGGTAATTTTTAGTAACTGTAAAATATAATAAAGTCCTTATCGGTTTCCAAGACTGCGACTCTATCTGCTTGCATAGAGGCTCGCTAGATCACTTTCTTTCAAGGTTTTCAACGCTTCTATATCTTACAATTACAATACATGACCTTAAAATTGTATGTATTAGCAATCAGATGGGTTGGATCGTTTATGATACTATGACTATAAAATATCCGGTTATGTGAAGCCCAGTTTTATTCCCTTCCGAGTCCTGTTACATCTATTTTATATTCAACTTGGGAACTTGGATTCCTCAGGGAGCACTGCGCTTGACTTCGCAAGTGCCTGAGCGTGCCTATGCTTAAAAAACCTTACATATTTCCTGTCCAAATATACAAACTTTGAAAAATATGGCGGTACGGGGTCGCTAGATGTAAATTTGAAACAGGGTTTAGCAAACAACGGAAATATAATATACGAGTTTCAGTTACAAGAACCTTAGAAGGGTAATCTTATCCACGTCTTGTGTTACTCGCATTAGTATTGCACTGCTCTGTTTAATTTGTACAATACATTTGTTATTTTCGGTGCAGCTATATTCTGAACGCTGTCAAAATTCAGTCGGTTTGGATTAAGAAAGAACAGATCTAACCTATATAGCTGAAAATTAGGCAGTTATTCGATAAACATAGGTACAGGGAGAGTCTGGTTGAAGCACTGAAGAGAGAAGTGAATAGAACGGAAATATGACGGGCCGCGCTAGCCGGCATTAAGTCTATTTAGACTTAAGATAATTCTTCCAATGTACATGTTTTTAAACTGAGAATATTTAAAAAATACAATTTATAGACGCGTAGGAAACCATACCACATCGCATTGTAATTAGATTAATTTTAATCTGTTGCAAATTGGCATTTCGAGCGTTTTACTTCAAATGTGCGACCAATGATTGGCATTTTTACGTCGTAGTTTCTATGTAATTATGTGTGAAACTGGCGACAGCGGTGTTCCATACAATTGATTTAAGACATTGTTTTGACAGCCGTTCTACCTAAGAAGTAGGGCTTTCGCTTTTCTGTGGGTTGAAGTATCTTTATTGACTGCCCTAAACTGGTAATTAAATCCATACTTACTCGAGTCAGTAAGAGATTTCCTTATCAATTAATGTGATTTCTCTTCAACAACATACGAAACCATAGCGCTGGTACTTGTAGATAGTTAATGTGTGAGAACTGCCACATGAAAACCATTAAGGATTTCCACTTGGCTAAACAATTAGGGGATGGTATGGATTAACCTTAATGTGGTTCAGCTAACTGCTTCGGTAATGTTTGCAGACAATTTACCCAAGAATAAAAATACGCACCTGCCGCTTTCGGGCCATACTTTAATCCCATAGATTATTATAGTCTTATTTATATAAATAGTAAATAAAGTTATATTATTATTAACGGGATATTACGAACGGGACGGGGTTATTACGGGATTATAGAACTTTAGTAAACAACCGTGATAGTTTAAAACAGTGTTTTAAATAGTAAATAGCTTGCCTTACGTAAATAGCTTTCTATCAAATTTTTTTTCTTATGATATCTTACAGCTAAGTACATAATTAGTAAATTATAAATAAAGATTAGATGGCCAGTTAAACTTTTTCACAGATCCCAGGAAGAATAGACAAGTAATACTGTAAAAAGACTTTCACATAAATAAAAAATCTACAAAATAAATATATACTTACAATAGACAAAAAATAAACAATAATAAGAGGTTTGGCTTCCTCCTATTAACTTTTGAATATTGTGACATTGATATAGGAAACGAAGTTAGAAGAAATAATAGAAACGAAGTAGTGTGCAAATCAAGTCGGACATAGTATACCTACTACATAACATACACACATGATCACATGACATATTTATTTTTATTTTTTGGAGGACTTGGTGTCGCACTTCCTGTGCTTATTTTAGCTGGTCTGAAATAAAGTTTTTTTTTGGTATACTTTTTTTTTATGCAGTGGAGAGACGAGTATAGCAAGGCGTTCGTCCGGTGGCAAATAAAAAAATAATTTACAAGGAATTGGAAATTATTGGCCGTCGCTATTTTGTTTTTGTTAAAAACATGACCGGCAAGCAGCGAAAAAGACACAATGGCTTCCAGTTAGTAGTTTCAATGAAGAATTGCTAAAAGTCGTGCAAAGATGAATGTGTCTTCTTAAACGTGTTATAATCTGCAGTTCTATTTTTTACTATAATGTAAAGTAAAAAGCTCGCGTGTGTAATATCTTGGATTATGAGCCTAAAACCGATGTAATAAGATGCAATTTACGAGCAAGTGTGATGAATAACTTATTATGGAACTTTGAACACAGCTTATAATTTTGTTATAACATCCTCTAATGTAACGTGTAACCTAATTAAACTTTGCTACCTGAAACTGACATGTGACTGCCTAAAAGTTGCTTCATACTAAAACAAAGTATTGTGTTTGCGAAGGCGGCAATAAACTAGGGATTAAAGGTTGACTGGGAAACATTTCGTAATCCGGAGCTGATTCGATGTTATAAGCTAATTGATGTGGGCTTAGTCCGGCTTATAGCAGGGGGGTGTCACTCCGCAGTTTAGGTATGTTCGGCCGGCGCTCCGTCCGGGAGTACAATGCAAGGCAGAAGTCAGTGGCCACCCGCACGCGAGCCTCGTCGCACGTAACTAAGCATACGTCATAGAAAGAGAGCGGCATATCTAGGTGAATATAGCGAGCGGTTTCCAGCGCTGTGCGAATTTAATAGCTACTTTATTGCCTAGTAGATAGAGTCCTTATTTATTTCAATTCCTTTGCGGAGTGAACTTTCTGTACGTAGTACTATTATTTATTCTGTGCTTATAGTGTTAGCTTAGTATGAGGTAGACTTGAAAACTAAACTATCACTATCCTAGACCTACTTAAGAGATATTTGATTAGTTAATTTATCCAGAACTCAGACGGAGAAGGTACATAATAAGAAAACGTTGAATTGGAAATATATAAAGTACGTCAAGTTCACTAATAAGTAAGTCGGTAAGGACAGTAAAAAAAGCAGTGGTAGTAAAAGCCATGGTAGTCTAGTGGGAGACCGGTCGACTCGGAATCATCGAGTCGTAGATTCAAATCCCGGGTCCCTAGTGATGAACTCTTTGGAATAAATGTACGGATTTTCGTACCAACGGCTTTTCTGTGAAGGAAAACATCTCGAGCAATTCTGCATACGACCGGGGAAGGCATTCAATGACATGAATGAATGATTGACAGTGAATTATGATGAATGATGATTATATGAATGAAGCAGCTCGCCACTGGGCCAGCATGGTGGATATGGCCCAATCGCTCTTCGAGGGTAGGACTATGTCCAGCAGTGGACTAATTAACATGTTGATTATGCTTACGTGAAGAGATGTTATTAGTTCGTCAATATTGATGATTATAGCAAAATGATCTAAAGACTAACACTCCAATTACTTTACTGGGGCGGGCGTGACTGGACTTGATCGTGATTCGTGACTTACTATGCTTGAACTCTACTGTGTCTTGTTTGATTTGACAGTGTTTATAAAATTTAATTACTTGATACTCGCAAATGCACAATAATCTCTCAACAGAAAAGGATAAAAACCCTTTTCAACCGACTTCAAAAAAGGAGTTTCGCGATTCGACTGTATGTTTTTGTATGTATCTAACGCGACTACTCGGCAAATTATGAATTGATTTTGATGACTCTTTTTTTGTTTGGTAGGTAATACTTCAGAGGTGGTCCCATATACATTTTATCAAAATCGGTTCAGTAGTAGAAAATATGAAGATGTCATCCAGGTATTTGAAGTTGAAGTCGGTTGTTTTTTTTTAAAAAAGTTTATTATTGGATTCACTTGATTAAATGTGAATTATTTGTTTCAGTCTAAGGCGCTGGGTCGGGTGCTGTTCGACCAAGTATGCCGGCAGCTGCATCTATTGGAAGCGGACTACTTCGGTCTTGAATATAACGACACAAACGGGACGAAGGTACGACTAGCTTCTGTTCCACTTCACACGGCCGTAGCCAGGGGGGGGAAGGCATTAAGGGACAATGCCCTACCTAACATACCAATGCCCTACCTTAAAATAAGCAAAGTACAGTGAAGCGCCCTACCTGTAACCACAGTTGCCCTACCTTAAATTCAGGTCTAGCTACGGCCCTGACTTCACACATCAAAAGCTTCAACACTGTTTCCAACTTATACATCTGCCGTGTTAGTCTGAAAATATTTTAGTATTTTGCAAATGGGTATGTTATGATTACCTACTGTTGTAATGCGCTTCTGGACAAGCGTGCTCTATCGTAGACCGCATCTTCGCTTAACATCAGGCGAGTTAGCGGTAGAACGATCAAATAAAAAAAAAGCAAGTTACTTTATCAAATAAAATTCAACCGACTTCAGATTAATATGGCGCCACCTCGGTAGTATAGCCTATCAAATAAGAAAATTATTTTCTAAATCGGTTCACAATTGACGGAGAAATCAATGAACATAAATTAAAACGAAAAGAAATTGGTACCGTCGAACATAGAATCTCCTCCTTTTTTGAAGTCGGTTAAAATAGTTTTACATAGGTGGCACAACTAGGACTAACGCTATAACAGATGTGACGGATGCGACCACTGCGGATCAAAGACGAACGAAACGAACGAAGAACGAGGTCAAAGAGAGTAAACATACACATAATTTATTGCAAAACATTTTGGTAACAGTAAAAGAGGTGCCATTTGCGTTAATAATAATAAATGCTAAAGGCAGCGTCTTCCAGTTGTGAAGTAGTAAAATTACTACTAACTAAGACCCTATTATAGTTACCCCGGCAGTAAAAGTAGATAAGTATATGAAATTTCGTCAAAAAGCCACATGCCTAAGAGAAATGTCCTAACCTCTACTCTACATAAAAGCAGTAGGTAAATAATACGCTTTTAAAAAAAATACAACTGACTTCAACTTCGAATACCTGGATCACATCTTCATATTTTCTAGTAATGTTGATTTAAAAACCAAACTACTGAACCGATTTCGATAAAATTTATGTGACTACCTCTGAAGTATTACCTACCAAACAAAAAAAGAATCATCAAAATCAGTTCATAATTGGCGGAGTAATCGCGTAACATACATACAAAAAAAAACATACAGTCGAATTGAGAACCTCCTTTTTTGAAGTCGGTTGAAAAATAATAAAAAAGAGAACTATAATACTAAGGTAACTAGGAGCACAAACAGATAGGTACAGAAGTCAATCACATGTATGTACTTCACTTTTCGTACCTACTTTCGGTGGTCGCGCTAAGGTTGTCAATTTGCGCCGAGCAGTTTTGTTTATAATGAGGAAAATGAGCGTATTTTTTTTATCATCCATACGTAAATACAAACATACATACATAGACTGCTAAAACCATAACCCTTCCTTTTGGCCTGACCGTTAGTCGGGTAAAAAAATACTTTACAAGATATCGACATAATCATAATTTTTTCGCAGTTATTAATATAATTGGATAAAGTTTAATTGAAGACAAAAAGTGCGATTATTTTACATTTTGCTCGTTAGATTATTAACACAAGGCTTATACAGCTTATAGTCCAATAAATACCTAATATAAATTGTACCTACAACTGGTAGCTTAAAAAACGACAATTCACCATTTAATGTTGAATTTAAACAACCGTCCACTAAACAGTTATAATAACTTTTATTTTGTTGCTCCATTTTTGATATTCCTCTATCGTAGCTGACTACGAAACTCAACTGCCAAAACGGCAACCAAATTCTTGTTTCATAATTGATTACGAAACAATGAAAAATAATTCTTCTTTCGTAGCTGACTACGAAAATCAATTACCAAAACGGACCGAACCAAAAAAGTTCACAGACGCGTGTCTCAAGCAGATGGCACTCAGCGCTCGCACTCGTTTGAACCAGTGCGAGACATCGTGTCCGTGAGCGGTGTCTACGTGTGTGTTGCTTGAGCGCACTTTCTATGTTGATTGCCTTCTGTACCTATCTCTTTTGTGCTAGGAGGTAGGTTAAGGCCGGGCGCATACGACGAGAAAAACCGTCCGGTTTCGCCCGAAGGCGCTCCGTGCATACATTTTGTACTAGGAACTACACACCGTAAGAATTTTCTCGAGACGCCCGTCTCGCTCGCACCAGTTAATTCTGCGCAGTGCGTTTCGGTCGGTCCGGCGCCTGTCGGGTGCCGTGCCGAATCAATGTGCGTCCACTCTAAGTAAAGACGAAGAGAAACCTTAAAACCTGCCTAGGTTCAACACATTCGTAAATCTCAGTTTACAAAGTGATTATGCAATGCAATAAGCACTTGCAGAAACCATACGCGAGCTGCGCTATAATTGGATGATCTACAACTCTGCATGTCTACTGCAAGCGAATGAATAGCTCAAGCGATGAGTGTGCTTGAACTTAGTTACGACGCAACAGTAAGTTAGTTTCTCGTATAGTTGCCATTGTCATTGTTGGAAACTATTATTGCTTGGTGGTGTTAACTTGATTTGTTTAACTTTCTACATTATAATAAAGAACTTGATGAACATTAATAAATTTGGTAGCAATGATGTTATGGCTATGTATTGTAGTATCTCATCGGGCTGAAATATTAGTAGTTACTAACCTGGTCCAACCTGGACTGGATAACTGTTTTTTTTGTAAATACATACTTACATAATAAGCCTTTTAAAAAAAAAACAACCGACTTCAACTTCGAATACCTGGATGACATCTTCATATTTTATAGTAATTTTGATTTAAAAACCAAACTACTGAACCGATTTCGATAACATTTATAAGGGACTACCTCTGACGTATCAGCTAACAAACAAAAAAAGTATCATCAAAATCAGTTCATAATTGGCGGAGTAATCGCATAACATAAATACAAAAAAAAAAACAACATACAGTCGAAATGAGAACCTCCTTTTTTGAAGTCGGTTGAAAACTTATAAATACAACATCCAGACAAAGAACAACCTGCGCCTGGTGGAAATCGAACCTACGCCTTGCAGGTCTCAAGGCTAGGTCAGCCTTGAGACTATGTTTTTATTTATTTATAATAATTCGCTTTTTAAAAAAAATACAACCGACTTCAACTTCGAATACCTGGATGACATCTTTATATTTTCTAGTAATTTTGATTTAAAAACCAAACTACTGAACCGATTTCGATAAAATTTATATGGGACCACCTCTGAAGTATTACCTACCAAACAAAAAAAATAAAATCATCGAAATCAGTTCATAATTGGCGGACTAATCGCGTATATCACACACATACAAAAAAAAACATACAGTCGAATTGAGAACCTCCTTTTTTGAAGTCGGTTGAAAACAAAATGCAACGTGGCTTTGTCGACAGTACTGGCTAGACGTGGAGAAGCCGATGTGCCGGCAAGTGGGCCTGTCGATGCTGGAGCCGACGCTCCGGTTCTGCGTGAAGTTCTACACGCCGGACCCGGCGCGGCTCGAGGAGGAGTTCACCAGATACCTGTTCTGCCTGCAAGTGAAGCGCGACCTGGCCACGGGGTGCATACAGTGCAACGAGAACACGGCCGCCTTGATGGCGAGCTATATTGTACAAGGTTAGTGTTTTCGCAGGGTGTTACAGGCGGGGGTAGATATACTTGAAGATGTTGATTTACACATCAAATAACCTTTAGTGCTAGGTTCGAGAGTAGTACTTACTTAGCAGTCAGGGTTGTTTTATTCCTCGTATAAAATTGGCTGGTAAATTTTGTATAGGGATTCAATTTTTATTTCGTATACTGACCCCAAAAGTATCGCCGCTAAGTTCATCTAGTCTCTTGCCTTTCTTCTGACTTACTGATCTACTTTATGAGGTCACAGGTACCAGGAGTGACAGAAATAGACGGGCCGGGAATCTTTTTACTGCATTTGACAATGTAAAAAACACATGCACTTAAAATATTTCTGAATGGTCCAAAATTCAAGTGGAACGCGCGCAAATGTTCAGTATTTCTCACCATATTAAATATGGGTATTTCTCTTTTTACAGCGGAGTGCGGAGATTTCGTGCCGGAAGACTATCCTGACCACACTTACCTGAGCAGTTACAAGTTCTTCTATGGACAAAACGCTGAATCAGAACGGCGGATAATGGAAAACCATAAAAAACACATGTAAGTCTACTAAATTACACACAGCAATAATACTTTTTTGTTGTTATTTTGATAAGTTTTTTTTTTTTTTCTCTTATACAATCGAGTGACGAGACGAGCGGGACGTTCGGCCGGTGGCAAGCGTCACGTGTGTCAACTCATAACAATAGCAGTGCCAGAATTGTGAACTTGCGGATACAATCCTACGCCGCACTGCACTGCGCTCGTCACCCTGAGATATTAGACGTTAAATCTCTTCATAACCAGTAATTTCTCTGGTAACATTGCCCTTCATACCGGAACACAGTAATGCTTGCACACTACTGCGTGGCGGTTGAATAACTGGCAAAGGTCCCCAGGCGGACAGTGTAGTAGAATCCTACCACTAAAATGTTGTAATAAAGATTATTTTCATTTCATCGAATCAGAGTTTCATTCCACATTCTTAGGTTAACATAAAAAAAATTAAAAAAATCTTCTTAGTACGTAAAATACCAAATATATTAGTCGTAGACAATTGACAGTTCATAAAAAATTGCGATACGGACCAATCAACCTTAGTTTAATGAAACAAGTAGTAAAATGTTATTATAGCTGCATACATATTTATAGTTATATTTTTATATCTTAACGTACCTTGATTTGTTACAGAGGCCAAAGCCCAGCTGAAGCAGATTTAAACTTATTGGAAACGGCACGGAGATGCGAACTGTACGGTGAGTCGCTAAAACATTCATAAATATGCTAATGCAACAGTTAGTAGACTACTAAACGCCTTTGTAAATACCTAATGGGGTCACCCGGCTGAACTGGGACGATTCATAAAAGTAATTTATACTTCATTAAAAAAAATGAGGTTATACGGGCTGAGTGGCTCTAATTTCAGAGTCAATATTTTGTCTGAAAGCCTCTGACATGGGTTTACGGTTGCTGTTATAGGACAAACAACTGGTACTGATAATTTAACGTGTCATCCGACTTTCGGTAGCGCACATTTGTAAGTCAGGTCAAGTTTATTTTGTGGTGGGTATTTGAGGTTTTGTACTGAATCTGGCGAAAGTTAATGTATGTGGATAGCCCGCTACCGGGAATAAACTAAATACCGATCTCCGGTTTATCCAACGTCGGTCGGCGACTTGTAGTTAACACAAGTTTAACTCTAAAGCTCAATTGCAACAATATCTAGCTGACAAAACAATGACAATGAATTCCCGATAGCCACAATCAAGCCACATTCAAATCGGGTATTAATCGGTTTCTTCTAGACAAGCGTGCTCCATCGGAGACTGAAGACACGGAGACAGAAATAAATAAAATAAATAAATAAAAGGGAATCCGGTGAGCGATTCTCCTTACAAACGTATTCCCTTAGAATAAATATAGGTCCAGAAGTATAATTCAAATACAAAGCACAGCGCTCCATAAGTTATAGTTTTCTACGCGTGTGAGTTAGCTCCGCCCATCGCGAGTGTATTACTTACCACGCTTACGTTTGTGTGCATGACGCGTGTAATACCAGTGCAAAGAGGTTACCCCAAAGATAAGTGGGAATTTTTAGTCAGGGGATTTTTAGCTAGGGAACTTTCGTGAGGGTAATGTAATGGAATGTAAGCTATAAATAATAACGTTTTTTAATAATAAAATTATAAATGTAAACAGCAATTTTAAATAACTTGTAAGACTCTCTAGGGATAGTGTATACACTACAATGCTCTGCGGCGGAAGGAACTGTAGCTATATAATGTTTTTTGTTATGGAGAAGTCGAGAGGTCAAGGCGTTTACTTACCTATTTTAATGATTAGCGTTTCTAATCATTAGGCGACAATGATTTGGCCACTAAATTGGAAACAATGATGGTGCGCGTACTGGGAATCTGGACGTATATTTAATCTAAGCGTGTTCCCTTCAGTTTTCCTGGATAATGCCTCTAGAGCAATCTTTTTTTTTGTAAAGTGTAGGTCTACTGTAGACGTGTCGTCTATGGCATCTCCTTTTTTACAGCAACTAATTGCTAAAGAAAATATAACCCTCTAAAGATTACTATGAAAACATTTAAAGGGTTTTATTATCCATAAAAAAATCCTTTCCCAGGTATAAAAATGCACCCGGCGAAGGACCATGAGGGCGTTCCACTGAACCTGGCCGTTGCACACATGGGCATCGCGGTGTTCCAGCACTTCACTAAGATCAACACTTTCAGCTGGGCAAAGATTCGCAAGATATCCTTCAAGCGGAAGAAGTTCCTCATCAAACTGCATCCTGAGGGATATGTGAGTTGGTTCATCAACGTGCTATATATAGCAGCGCGTATTGACAGTTTTTTCCCTAAGATTAACCTTTCAACGCCACGAAATTTGAAATTTTCGTGCCCTCGGCGCCACGATTTTATTAGAAATGTATCATTATCTATGTTTTTTGGTGCCTTGGCGTACATGCACGGCGACGGTCAAAAGCTTAAATAAAGTGGTAACAAAGATCTCGTTTCCAGCCTCAGAGAGCATACATGAGTGTACAGTATAATGCGCTCTCTTTTTGCTTATAATAAAAAGAACCCATTAGTATCATAATCTACTGGTGGATATAGACGGGCTTCCCGTAGGGCAAGTTGTCGTACAGTGTGGCAGTCTAAGGAAGAGGCCTACCTTCAGCAGTGGACGTCTCCGGGCTGATGATGATGGTGATCGAGAAAATGTTTGACTCTATTTAAAAATTTCAGCCCATAGATGAAAATGTTTATCAACCACTTCAAAAAAAGAGGTTCTCAATTCGACAGTTTTTTTAAATTTATGGTACGCGTTTACTCCGCTAATTATGCATTGATTTTGATCATTCAACATTTTTTTTTTGTTTGGTAGGTGACACTTCAGAGGTAGTCCCATACAAATTTTAGCAAAATCTGTATAGTAGTTTGATGTTTAAATCAAAATTACCGGAATAATCAAAATAACAAAGGTTACCTGGAAGAGATTGCTTTTAGCAATAAGGCCGCCACTTACAAACGCCACGAAATTTGAAATTTTCGTGCCCTCGGCGCCACGATTTTATTAGAAATGTATCATTATCTATGTTTTTTGGTGCCTTGGCGTACATGCACGGCGACGGTCAAAAGCTTAAATAAAGTGGTAACAAAGATCTCGTTTCCAGCCTCAGAGAGCATACATGAGTGTACAGTATAATGCGCTCTCTTTTTGCTTATAATAAAAAGAACCCATTAGTATCATAATCTACTGGTGGATATAGACGGGCTTCCCGTAGGGCAAGTTGTCGTACAGTGTGGCAGTCTAAGGAAGAGGCCTACCTTCAGCAGTGGACGTCTCCGGGCTGATGATGATGGTGATCGAGAAAATGTTTGACTCTATTTAAAAATTTCAGCCCATAGATGAAAATGTTTATCAACCACTTCAAAAAAAGAGGTTCTCAATTCGACAGTTTTTTTAAATTTATGGTACGCGTTTACTCCGCTAATTATGCATTGATTTTGATCATTCAACATTTTTTTTTTGTTTGGTAGGTGACACTTCAGAGGTAGTCCCATACAAATTTTAGCAAAATCTGTATAGTAGTTTGATGTTTAAATCAAAATTACCGGAATAATCAAAATAACAAAGGTTACCTGGAAGAGATTGCTTTTAGCAATAAGGCCGCCACTTACAATATTTAAGTTTATAAAATTATTTCTGTGTAATTCTTGGTGTGAACAATAAAGAGTTAATCAATCAATCAATAACTAGAAATATGAAGATGTCTAGGTAGTAGAATTTGAAGTAGTTTTTTTTAATAAGTATTATCATTTTATTATCAATCTTCTTGTTTAGGTATGCGATGTGGGTCAAATAAATAATTTAAGCAAATGATGTAATATGTTGTTTGCAGGGATATTACCGCGAAGTAGTGGAGTTTTTCTTCGAAGGACGCAACGAGTGTAAGAACTTTTGGAAGAAATGCGTGGAGAACCACGGCTTCTTCCGCTGCAGCAGCGTGCCGCGCCTGCCCCGGCACAAGACCAGGGTCATCTCCAGGGGGTCCTCCTTCAGGTACGCCTCTAATGACACGACACTTGTTTATGACTGCCATATAGCTCAGTTGGTAGTGTGTCTGCCTTCAGAGCTGTAGGGCGTGGGTTCGATCCCCACCAAGGGCAAACATTTATGTAACAAACATATTTTTTTGTTCTTTGTCTGGGTGTAGTATGTATTATAAGTATGTATTTACAAAAAAAAAGTATATAAGTTTATAAGCATTCTATCAGTTATCTAGTTTCCATATTACAAGTTTTGCTTAGTTTGGGGCTAGATGGCGCTGTGTGAAAAATGTCCTCCGATATTTATTTATTTATTCATCAAAACATCCCGTATAAATACTTACAAAAACGTGATTTCTTACTTACGAGGTTGGGCAGAAAAGTCTATCATCCCAACTTCACATCACATGGTTGACTTCACACGATGTGTGCCATCCACCACGTTAAGCGCCTACACCGGGGCCACCGTGGTAGAAGAAACAATTTTTCCTATCTGCCCCGGTAACGGGGCACCGGAGTGGATGGGACCGACAAGAAGTCGATAAGACTGCCTATTCCCACATAAAATTTCAGCAAAGCTGTTAGCAAGAGTTGCCTAAAACTGCATCCTAATTCCTTTTGTGTGCTGTTGTCGTCTTATTCCTACAAAGTGAGTTTGTTAGAAAATTTAAAATTATATGATAGCGGCCAAGTTTCGCTTGGCCGAAATAATGTAGTCAAGATAGTATACTGATTTGAAAAATAATCATATTGTGTTGAAATTTTCAGGTATAGCGGTAAAACGCAGAGGCAGATAGTCGAATTTGTAAGAGACAACTACGTAAAACGACAAACATTCCAGAGGTACGTTACAAGTTGCAAATCTAGCTTTAAGCTTGGCCATGTACATTGTAGAATGAAATTTAGCAGACACAAGATCAAGGCAATATCTAGAATAGAAATTACACGCTGGGTTTAAAAAATAGAATAATTTAATAATTGTGTCAGTACCTTTATTTTGTGTCAAATGGGTAAATGCATGTAAAGATCGTAAATTTTAAAAGCTTATGTGCCGCTATAGCAAACGAAACATAGCTTTTTCGTACCTTTTATAGGCGTAGTTAGAAAGCTTATAGACGCAAACTCTAGCATACTATATCTATGTCGATTTATGGAGGGTATAGGTACGTTTACTAAAGGGATAACAATAGAAGAATATGGTTGAAATATAAATCTAAGCGTATATTAAGTTATTTATATAAGAAGGTGAGTTAGCATGGGCTGGGAAACACTAGCTTTTGGTTTTGTCTTGTGGGCGTTTGTGTGATTCAACATACCGGAGCAATATAATGAAAAACCAGAGGTTTGCATGAAGTATTAAAAAGTCCCTAAAAACGACTAATGTCAAACCAATCGGTTAGACATCGAGAGGCTTCGATAGTTTTTGTATCATCGATGGTGATTAGCATATTCGAGCATGCGCTGTAAAGTTGAGAATTTCGCTTCTTCCAAGATGTAAACGATCTTAGAGTTGTGTTGCTAAGCAACCGTGGCAATCGGTCGGAGGATGGTGTTGTCGAGCTATTTTTAGGGATTTTTTAACAGTTTGTGGGTCTGCGCTCCGAGGCTGGCTTAGATTTAGATCTCACACTGTATCCTAGACCCGCGCTAGCGTAGATACAAGACACGCTTCCGCTCCGGCGGTACTCCGCGCTGACTCCTCTCTTCGGCCTCAGCACTTCACGGGGCGCAGCGATAGCTCGCTTTCCTTCGCACGTTTGGCGTTTCCAATTCGAACCGATGAATAGTGCGCTAGTTACTCACATCAACTTTTGTAGATGTCTTTGCTAGAGTCGCATTTGAACGCCGACTAAGGAACGCAGGCCCACACGGGAGTCCACTGGAGCGAAACCAAAAGCTGGTGGCCTACCACGAAGCGAGACACCGAATTTAGGCCTCATTTTATAAAACCGCGATTCGTACGACATTACTGATGATAACTCGTAATAAACTCAATATTATACACTGTAATAATGTGCCGTACTCGATAAAAGGAACCCTGACTTTACCAGACAATAAAACTGTAAAAGGGCATTTTAGGTCCGGTATCCACTAAAGCAGAGTAGAGCGACAAGACCTTGACCAATAGAAGTTCACGAAACAGCCATCTATGCGTTGTAGTCGAGTCTTGCGGATGTATTGATCAACATCGCGCCGTTCGTCGTAACTTGGCTTTTGTGGTCTTATTCCGTGGGACTTAAAGTTGAATTTTTGCGAGTCAAGAGGGTAAAATGGGGTCTATCTCGGTGGTCCGGTCGTGTGATGAGTGTGAGTGGGGACGGGGGCGGGGGGAGGTCCAAGGTCACCATCCTCTGCCCGATGCCGCAGGTCGGGGTCGTTCCGCGCGTCGCGGTCGGTGGGCGGGTCGCGCGGCAACGTGGCGCCCGCGCCGCTCAACCAGAGCATCTCCGCGCACCCGCTGCTACCGCTGCCGCCCGGCTCCGACGGTACGTATACGTGTGAGTGCGTGCACACACACATCACACACCCTTTTTACACACACAACGGAAATATATTTAGAGGCAACGCTCCGTCCTAGCATGCACATCACCAAAATATTTTAGTTATAAATTTTTTTCGCTTAATAATTTATTGTTCCAAAAAATCTAATCCAAAATACAAACTCCTTACCGCCCGTGTCGAACCATCTTTGTATTGAAAATTTCCGGTTTACTATTCATTAAACTGCTGCTTCATTTTATTTTGTCCTGCTAAAAGTAGAGATTAAATGCAAATTTAAGTATATTTATAATATTCATTTATTGTGTAAGTGTGATTTATATGGAATGATTCAGAAAGAGAGCTGTGGGGTGAGCGTGCTCGGACTACTTATTGGCACGGCTACCCTGCTATCCAGTGAAACAAAATACACTTTAGGGTATCCACATCGTCGCTTACCAACAGGCGAGTTGGTGGTCAAACGCACACTTAAAAGAGATAAAAAAAAAAAAAAGGTTATGCAGAAAAAAAGCTCACGTGGGGTTTGAGAGCGCTACTCTGTTTCAGTACCTAGATAGCAAAGCAGACATACAAGCTGAGTTTTACATTTCCCAGAAGAACGGAATGGGTTGCAATTTTTTTTTTAAATGTTTGTTCACTATTTGGCCACGACAGTTTTTGCACGAGCTATATCAGTGAACGATTCCCACAAGACGCACCGAAAATACAAAGTGGGTGTATTGTGGTTTTGTGTGCAGCGATTTCCCTGGAGTGGGAGCAGCAGCCTCACTACCTGGAGGCTTCTCTGATGATGAAGGGGTACAGTGCGGCGGAGGCGCGGGCCGCAGCGGAGCGCGCGCGCAGCCTGCCGGCGTGCGCGCGGGACGCGGCTCGCCCGCCGCTACTAGCTACCGCCTATGCCAGCACGAGGGACAAGGTACCACACTTCGTTATACATCACTCACCCCTGAGGCGCCCATTAGCCCACTAGTTAGATACAAAACAATGTGGAGCGAAAAGGTCGAAGTTCATACCCCTCACCGCTAAAGTCCCCATTCTGCACCATACTACTAGTAAAATCATTAACAATAAAGAAAAATCTCGTGTTAGACTTATTGTTTCCGAACACTATTATTCATAAATCGTCTATTGCTTATATGGATATACGGTAGATGGAATGTTAAAAGTCGAAAATGAGATAGAAATCTAAGCCTCGGCCACTTCCAAACGCCACGGCTCATTCTTGATCGTAAATTATAATGTGCTCATTGAGCCTTTTAATTTAACACCAATGACATGTTTCGCTCAATTATTTTTGTTGATATTTAGGTGAGAAATCCGTCATACTACACCATTAGTATGATGTCATAACTATCGTAATACCTTTAAGACATGCGGAATGCTCAGTAGTGTCGATCAACACATTGTTTAAAAAAATATGATTACGTAGGTAGTTTAAGAGTAAAATATACTGATACCATCAAAGGCACCGAACCTCTATCAAACAAACTCGAGGTATTAAAGCTCTTATGATTCTGAGCTTTTGAGTAGCAAAGAGAGAATATTCATCACCATCATCATTATCAGCCCGAAGACGTCCACTGCTGAACGAAGGCCTTATATCTCCCATACTTACATATTCATACTCATTCGGAAATACGAATGTTGCCGCGGACTATCCCTCGTTGAAATAGACATCTCGCATGGGATAAACATTTTCAGACAACACATTAGTATGATAATAGCCACTCCAGTGGCACGCCAGTTTAGGAGTCGCCCCTAAATGGACCAATCAACGCTCATCATTCCGCTCCCGCGTTAGCTGTCTCAATGGTTGTACTGCAAATAAGTTATACGTAATGTGTGCATTACGTATTATAAGTCATGAAGTCTTTGGCCAAAGCATACAAGTTCAATCGTAGTACCTGCTTTAGTTTTTTCACTAGGAAAGAGTAGCGGCTACCTCCATTTGAAGTGTCAGTATTTCAAGTAAAGTGTCAATTCAGAGTGGGTGTAGAAATTGTTTCTATTTTATTTTATTCTCATGCGATTAGAAAAGTTTAAAAATGTTTGACATCAAAATACATTGTGCATTTCGAGCATTATTTTGTTCCGCTTTACGATAGAAATGTTTGGTTTGTTTCCTTTCAGCTCACGAAACTGTACTGCAATCAAATCGTAAGAGCCTTACAAAGTTGACGTGTTCCCATGTCTAATATTTCATTCTCATCTTTAACAGTCTTCGTTCATACATGATCTAATTTGGTTTTTGATATTGTGTTGAACAGAAACCAAGCTACGGTCTCAATAATATCCATGGCATGGCCCCGTTCCAAACTAACCTTTACATGTCCTTACTATGTGGTTTATGGTTTACTAATTTAGCTTCACACTATATTCAAATGTGTTGTTTTTATTATGGATTTGCCATATTGCTTTGCAATTTTTTCGCACTAGTCTGTAATACTCACATTTTCCGTCAATTATGCATGTGGCACTGACAACCCCGGTAACGTCGCTCGCTACTAGTCCGATGGATCGCATGCACTGAACTGGCGCGGTATGTTCGCAGGTGGGCGAGCTTGTGACCCGTGCGGAGGTCAATCATCATCCTACGGAGGATTCGCCTCTGCCTCATCGGACGACGACACCGTCGGTGAGTGAACACATCCCGACCCGCGGCGAGCGCACGACCAAGGGCAGAGCGTCACCGTGTCGTATGTTTGTCAGGTTTCTCCGGAGCCGATTATATGGAGCCGGGCGAGTTCGGGTGTGGAGAGTGGTCGCGGGCGCGCACCCACTCCGCCGCCTCGTGCCCCGGCGCGCACGGCAGGTCAGAGCCCCCCGCCCCCGCGGCCCGCGCCGCCCCGCGCCGCTGCCGGCACGCGTGCCTCCCCGCCCCCGCCCTCTAGCGGGTACCCGGACTTCGTGCTCGCCAAGCGGTCGCACAGCTTCCGCAAGTCGTCGGAGCGGCTCGAGTACGAGCTCTCGCAGTCGAACATGTACTCGGCGTGCCCGTCCACGCGGTCCAGCCGCTCGGGCGGCTCGCTGCTGCTCGAGCCGGACGAGTCGCCGCCGGGGTCGCCGTGCGCCGCCGCGCCCGCGCCGCGCCGCGCCGCCTCCGCGCGCAACCTGCGCGACTACAGCTTCGACGAGACGGGCGGCGCGCGCCACCGCGCCCAGCGCCGGGTCGACTCGCCCGTCACGCGGTACGACGGGGCTCGCACGCTTCCCGCGGTGCCGGGCGCGCGCGCCGCCTCCTGCGAGCGCGCGCCGCTCGACCGCGCCTACTCCGCCTCGTTCCCGGGGTGCGGCGGCGAGACGCGCCTCGAGCCGGCGCCGTTCCCGCGCGCCTCCTCGCAGGACGACGTCTCGCACGACAGCTACGAGCTGATCGAGCGCTCCGACTCGGAGTCGGAGACGAGGCGCGGCTGGCGCGCCGGCTGCGAGCGCACGCGCTCCTGCTCGCTCGACTCGGGCAACGAGCTCTCGGAGGAGGAGGGGTCGGGCGCAGGCGGCGCGCCGCGCTCCGACTCGGACGTGCCGCTGGACGCGTTCCTGGCGGACGACCCGCGCGTGCTGCCGCGCGAGCGGCTCGGCGTCTGCTCGGACGGCGCGTTCTATCGCGAGATCCGGCGTGCGCTCGGCTCGCGTCCTTCCAGCCAGGAGTCCCGCAGCGAACACCACGACTCGAAGCGATCCAAGAGCAGTGGCGAGTCCAGCAAGAAGTCCCGCGACAGCGTCTACCACACGGACAGCAAAAAATCGCGCGAGACGCTCAAGAGCAAGAGTTCGGACCGCAGCGGGTCGCGCACCTCCAGCCAGGAGGACTCCAAGTCCGAGTACTACGAGTGCCGGCGCGGGCCCTACGACCCGTACGAGGAGCCGCGCCGCGGGCCCGCGTACCTCGACCCCTTCGCTGCCGCCTCGCCCGCCTCGAGCCCGGACTTCTACGACACACACGAGTCGACCTTCGTGGGCGGCGAACGGATCGAGTACGAGGACCGGCCGTACGGCAGATCGCACGAGGACCTGATCGCGAACTTGGCCACGTCGCCCGGCTACTACCACATCCCGACGCCGTACTCGACGTTCCCGTCGGAGTCGCGGCGCGGCGGGGACGCGCGCGCGGCCCCCGGCGCCGCCTCGCTGCCGCACGTGCCGCGCGAGCCCCCGCCCGCGCCGCCGCGCGCCGACCCCGAGCAGGACGCGCGCCGCGCCCGCGTGTACGGCTACCGGCGGCGGCGCTCCTCCGACACGGTGTTCAGCTTCGACAAGGAGAAAATCGAGTCGCTGACGCGGTCCGGCAGCCGCGAGTCGGCGCCGCCCGCTCACCTCGCCAAGGACTCCTCCAACGAGTCCGACGTGGCGGTGCGCGTGCTGCCCGCTATGGACAGCATCGAGTACGCCAAGAAGAAAGCGGCGGCTGCCGCGTCGCCGAGCGCACCGTTGCTGCAGTCCGAGTTCGACAAGTCGATGCGCGGCAAGCCGTACGCTCACTGCCGTAAAGAGAGTCTCAAAGACGAGCTGATCGCCAAAACGCACTTCGACGAGTACGACCCGAAGTTGATCCTGGAGACGAGCTCGAGCAGCCGACTGGCGGACCCGATGCCGGCGCCGTACGCGCACCCGACGGTCGAGCGCACCAAGAGTGACCCCAACAGCCTCGCGAACCGGCCGAGGTTCAACGGCGTCAATTCGCGCCGGCACGTGCTCATGCACCAGAAGTCGATCGACCTGACGCCGGCCGAGTCCAGCGACGAGGACTACATGTTCCGGCAGATTCCTAGTGCGCCACCGATCGCCACCAAACGATCGCACTTCGAGCTGCCGGTGCGCCGCCCGGACGCGCCTCGCACGCCCTTCGACTTGCCCAAGAACTACTTCGAAGAGTTCGACGCATTTAAAGCCGGCTTTGAGGAGGGCAAGCGGGCTGCTGACGATGGTTACGATATTCCGTATGTACTTCACAAGCGGCATGTTATGAATGGTACTGCGCCCGCTCCCGCGCCTTCATCCGCACAGCCTCCGCCCGATATTGTGATGATGCCGCCGCAGGGCCGCCACGTAGTAAGTGCGCACCCGCGCTGCAAGTACCACGACCACCCCAAGTCGCCGCGCTCGCCGAAATCACCCAAGTCCCCTAAATCCCCGAAATCACCAAAATCACCGAAATCGCCAAAATCTCCCAAATCGCCAAAGTCTCCACGAAACAGCGTACAAATCGAACACAGCTCGAAATTCCTCGAAGTCGAGAGTCGAGACTTTCTGTTCACGCAGAATATAGATTTATCGAAGGTAGATCCGATCACGCTGGAAGTCGACAAGAGTTGCCAGATACAACTCTTGCCGAGCCCGAAGCGTGACATCACCAAGAACTTAGATCCGATACTTCTCGAGACTCTCAACTCAAAATTGAGTCAGATAGAAAGTGATTCCGCCACGAGCTCCAAAACCGATAGCGCTTTACAGGAGCCTCAGTATCAGCAAGATATTAAATTCGCTATTAACGGTCGAAACGTGCAGCAACCACCGATCTGTGTCGCACCAAAGCCGATGACGGCGGCGGAGAAGCTCCGTGCTGACATAAAATCGAAATCGGATAAGCTACCTCCAAGCAAGAGGATACCCAAACCTCGTGGTAGCGCCGGCAAAAAGGGAACAGGCAACAAAATAAAAACTAAAACTAAAGATAAAACACGAATCACGTCCTTCTCTTCAGACGACGAGAGCGTCGATTCTGATGATGTATTCGGCACTACCGAGGCAGCACCGAAGCTCGAGTTTTCTCCACCGCAGTCTCGAAAAGAACTAGAGCCTATATTGCAACACGAGTACGATAAAATTACATCGGGCGCGTGGCACAGGGGACAGACCATGAGCTCCACAGAAATAGAGGGATCTCCGCCTCAGTGTCGAAAGCTAGCCGAACTTGAGGCTAAATATAATCCTCAAATCCTCGACAGCATTAGCGGCAATGCCACGGAATTACGTCGAATTTCCGAACGGTCCATTTCCATTCCGAGCTCTGAGGACGAAATCGCCATTAAACTGGCCGAGCAGCAAGTGCAGCAGCAACAGTTGGATCTCCAACAGTTAAAACAGATCAGCAAAGAGAGTTCCCCTTGGGAATACAACGAGAACATACCTTCTCCTATTCTGGAAAGTATTGAATTCCTAAGATCTGATGATGAACATTTTGCTGACATGGAAATTCAAAAAGTGACTGGTCTCAGAGCTCTTTCAGAAGAGAAAAGTGAAGCTGTGAAAGACGACAAAAAAGACCCTAATAAGCTTAATATAAAGAAGAGTTTGCGGGACGAGTTGATTTCGCCTATGCTCCGCAAACAAGGCGGCACTCCTATTCTCTTTGCTCACGCCAGACTCAATTTGTCCGAAGGGTCGGTGTTTTCGTTGCAACGACAAAAAGCTACACTAGACTCCCCTACTGCGAGCCGCCGGGCTAAAAGTTTGGATACACCTGTCATACAGCTCCACCGACTGCCACCCATGAACGCCTTCTCCTCAAAAGACGACACTGTCTCGGACACAAACGAAGAAGGTGAAGTACTCGAAGAGAAATCAATCCTTGATGAGAAAACAACGAAAGTGACGGCGCCCAAAAAGGAGACTATTGAAAAAATTGAAGAGGTCGAGGAAGACCAACCTGAACCGCCTGAAGAATTAAAATCTGTTGTGATTGATAATGAGGAATTGAAACTATTGGAGGATTTGATGGAACAGCGACGGCCTCGATCGTTCAAACGCAGATACGATTTATCTAAACTGAAGTCGCCGACACGTTCTCCCTTGAGTAGATCTCCGCTATCTCGTTCTCCGATATCTAAGTCACCGTCAAGATCCCCGACTTCGTCTCTAAACTCACCTAGAGGTAGTATCAGAAAACTTTCCGACCTCAGTGAAGACCAAATAGTTCCGGATATTGAACGAATTAAGCGAAAAGATAAGAAGAAGTTAACGTTGAAAGCTAAGCCTGACGAAAAACAGAAGATTACAAACAAACTTAACAAAGGGGGATCATTGGACACAAACGCTACCAAAGTGAAATCTTTGCAAACGCAGAAATCTTTACCATCATCCCTGAAAGAACGCCCAGATTTCTTGACCGTGCCCCCACTTGACTTGGCCCGAGCTAAAAGTCAAGAATTAGAACAGGCAGCAAAGAAAGTCTCCCGAGAGAAATCAAAATCATTAGAGAAAATGGACACCAAACGAGGAGGCAGTAAAGAAAGGACCAAGTCTCAGGAAGAAAGCGATACAGAAATAGCAAAACGCAAGGAAAAACAGCAGATGCTATTTGAAGCAGCTTTAAAACAAACCAAGACTTTAATCAGTCCAGTGAAAGATACAATACCGCCTTTCCCACCGCCCGAAGACAAAATTCTCGTCAAAACTGAAGGCGATAAGATAATCATTGAGACTAAAATTAACAGTAAAGCCGAAGATCATGTCTTTATTGCAAAGTCTCCCAAGAAGCTGGATAATAAGATGAGTAGAAGCTTTGAAGACCAAAAGTCGACTAAATCAAACAACAAGATAAATAAAAGTATGGACGATAAGAGTCAGTCTATGGAAGATAAATTCGATGACCTCGCAGCTCTACAGAAGTCTCCTAAGACATTGTCTAAGAAGCAAGAAATCAAACAACTTATTGAAGGAAAAGTCGTGTATCAGAAAATAAGCCCAAGTGCCAAGTCAAAGAGTTTAGACCGGAAAATCGATAGCCATCTCGACGCCAAAACGAAATCCAAAAGTTTAGACAGAAACTATGTCACGCCGCCAACACTCCAGTCCCCGGATGGAACGGAAAAGCACTTTATACAAGAAGTTGTTAAAGTTGACGTTCACCCAAGTGTGCCAAGCGTTCGGGAAGAGCCGGAGATGCCCGGTCAAGAAGTCAAGGAGGTGTCGCCCTCGAATAGTTACAGAGAGAAAACTGAAGACGATTCTTCAATGGAATGGATGTCGAGCTCTCAACATACAGTTATCGAAAACGATACGCAAACGGTGATTATAGAACGCCGCAAAATGGATATATATAATAAACAGCGAGAACTGCAAGAAAGCAAAAGCAGCCAAGATATACATGAACTTGTAAAATCAGAACAGAGACCTGAAGTTTCTCGAGTTACTAGCGAAGAGGAGTCACTGACCGAAGTTAGTGATTTAAAAGTTTCTGACGACAGTCATATGCTGGGTATTTGTCTACCATATATTGACGCTGACAGTTCTTCCGACCAAGATCAAGGTTCGAAGAAGGCTAAGCTACAACGTGTCCAAAGTGAAGATACTGGTTCCTGGATTGAAGATGATACTGCGGATACTGAATTACCGCTCACCGATGGTAGCGCGATCACGTCAAGAGGAAGAAAGTTAGATCCGCAAGGAACGTTTGATGAATCCTCCGCTAGTATGGTAGAATTCTTAAAGCACGAAAATGAGTCTATGTCACAAACGGTTTCGGATATTGAAACTGAACGCGATGCGAAAGTGGCAAGAGAACCTAGGAATATGGACTTGAATCTCAAGTGGAAAAACAAAAATAAGATAATCGTGACTCCTCCTCAGGAGAACAGTCCTACTATAGAAAATATTCCTTTTATCGATTCTAGTACTTCGAAGTCTACAAATAAGTCTGAATCCGGCGAACACACTGGCAGTTCAGGTAGTGATAAGTCACCAACAGAGGCCAAACATGACCACAAAAGTTTGCTCACGGCTAAGTCTAGGCGAAGCGAGCTTCTCAAGTTGAGTGCTGAACGTTCGCGCAGCTCTGAGTCAACGTCTTGGACAAGCATAGAAAAAGATGTTAGTCCGTCTAACAATATCAAGGGAAGCTCCATTGATGACGAATCAAGCGTCAGTTGTTCTATTGCGCGACCTTTAGGCATATCCCAGGACATTGAAAAACTTAACAAAAAAGACAGGGAGTGCTTAGAAGAGCTTAAACAAGCTATGGAATATGGTGAAGAACACTTGCTCTCTCAACATACTTTATCTAGTGATCATTCAAAATCCAATTCGAAATCGCCATCGCCAGTACCTGAAATGGCACGCATCGAGAGCCCTAGAAGTCCATCTAAATATGGTAGAAAATCTCCAACGCCGACACTAGAGAAACAAGGACAAGTAGATTCTCAGAAGGCTCCTACTGATTCGGAGTCAAGTTCTGAAAGTATTGATAGAACTGTTGAACAATTATCTCGGCCAGGTGTAAAAAAGAGCGTTTTGGATAAAAAAGGCAAAAGTGTGATCGAAGAATCTGAATCTAGCCATTCTGGGACTTCTAAAATATCCAACGCCGTGAAAGAACTACACCGAACTGTTAAAAAGACAAAGATCGCTATTACAATTTCGCAAGAAGATCAAAATACCACTATAGACTTTGACGATGATGGAAATGTCATAACTTCCTCGTTTGAAAAGGAAATCATGAAAAAAAGGTCCTTGAAAGATCAGGATAATAAAAGTTCCTCTAAGTCAAGTATGGATACAACGACCACTACTACACCATCTAAGGGTTCTCTTAGTGTTGACGATTCCTCATCCAGAAGAAAAGGACGACTCGATGAGCAGAAGAGTTCATCTAAATCCAGTATGGATTCTAGAGGATCTCTCAGTGTAGAATCTAGGGGATCATTCGAGACGACAGAATCTACTTCAGGATCTTTAGGCGAGGCCTATCGTCGCGGCGAAGAATTAAAACCGACATGGCGTCCTTTCTTAAGTGGTAGTGAAAACAGCACTAGTATCGAGGAAGCGTGGATTCCACAAGATCAGGAAGGATATGAAAGCATGGCTCTAAATAAAGACATATTCGAATACAACAATCAACGATTACTTGAAGATTTCCAAACATTTAATAAAAATCCACCCCTCTCTGCAAATACGTCTAAAGATTCTACCGAAGCTGATTTCACGGATGACCTTAACGATTTTCCTGTCAACTTCCTATATCCAGCGACATCTTCTACAAGCAACGATGTGGTTATCGGTTATGGACAAAACTTTGGTCGTACTTTGTCACGTATTTCAGAAAGAAGCACTGCGTCAGAAAAAACAAGTGCCGATGAAGATTCAACTAAAGCTTGCTCTCGGTCTGAGAGTATCAATGAAGAGTCTTTGAACTCGAGCGATCATCAAACAAGTCTAAGTTCCGATCCGCCTAGCAATGCCAATGTTGCCTACATATCAGATACTGACAGAAGAACCTCGGCCGAAATGCCAGACATACCGATAGACCAGGCAAAAATAAGCGAAATGTATGCAGAGTCTAGAAAAGAAGGCAAAACTGAGAAAAATGGAGATGATGACCATTTATCCAAAAAATCCGACGAAAACTGGATAATCAATGTCAAAGCTCCTTCAAAACAGTCCTCCGCGAGCGAGAGTCAGGATTCTGAAGATTGGCCTTTGCCAGAGCTGCCACCGCAAGCTGGATTTAAAGCATATGATACAGATGCGACGAGCCGTCGAGAATCGAGTGAATTTGATCAATGGCCATCTCTACCGTCGAGCTTATTGGAAACACCAATCATTGAGAAAGTTCATATTTACTACATGAGCAATGAGCCAGAACAAGCAATGCAGGTGACTTTGCAGTCTGAAAGTTCAAAAGACCAACTTCAGGGTTCGGATGAAGATAGCGACACTTTGAATAACGATGAAGATTTAGAAAGAGATGTTCAATCAAAATCTGAGAAATCAACAGAGCTAAGCGATGATCGTCCACAGAAAAGTCCCAAGGTTATACCGTACGACAAATCCGGTTATATGGTTGAGCCACTAGAAAGGCACGATGAGACTACGTGTCTTAATAAAGGCGCAGTGCCGAGCTATGACAAGTCGTGTCTTAGCGGAACGATTAGTAAAGCGTCATGTCTTATGGATATGGGTTCTTGCTGCACTGGCGCTGAACAGAAATCTTTTAACGCCAAAGGCAACATGGACAACAAAGTAATAATAAGCCAACCACAGAAGTCTCCTACTAATCATAGCCCGATATATGAAGATGATCATTTGTATACAGATGACGTGTTTAGTGGTGACAGCAAGTCGTTGTCACCAGATTTTGATAGAGGCTTTTCACAACTGGGTACGAAGTATTCTTTTGGATCCAACAATTCTGACACCTCTATTGATGATCTTCTATCGCAAACCAACGCAGAGGAGACCGTCCGTGCTGTCGCAAAACTCAGCACCGGAAGTGCAAGCGCTTGCAAGCGATGCAGTCACAGTAGTCACTCCGAAGAAGAAACCAGTTCATTTGGAACTGATTTAGATGGTACTGTCAAAATCGGACTGCCACAAAAGAAATGCACACACAGTTCGCATTCAGAAGATACATCCATATGTTTAAGTATTTCTGAATGGTCGACGGGAACTAACACAGTGCGGCAGTACGCAAATCTCTCTGCTTCCGAAAGTATATCGGCTGTGTCCGTACCTAAAAGTGAAAAATCTGAAAATGTATCGGCAAAAGTTTATTCATCCTCTCAAGCAAGCAAAAAGCAGGCTCCGAAACCACCAAAGATGAGCTCGCAAGCAGAAATGAGCTCTAAAAGTAGCAGTCTAGATAAAAGTTCAGAAATAATAAAATATGACAAACTTTGCAGTTCAGAAACGACTATATCTCGTAAAGGGATGGATAGCAATAGTTCTGGGACCAAAAGTGACAGCACTTTGACTTTAGCGCAGTCTATTTCCGACTGGTCTGCAAGCACTACGCATACTTTAGTAGCTACGGCACGCGAGGATCAGCATGAAGCTGATAATACTAAATCAGAGGCCACAATCGCAGACGAGCGTCCACCTGAAGACGATGACGACGATGAGGCGGAAGATAAATATGAAATACAGGTGACTGTTACTAAACCTACATCCCCGGTGCCAGACATGCCGGAGCTCGTTGAACCCGTGCTGCGGCTCACCGCCAGCTACACTGGAAAAACTGATAAATCTTCATCGATTAGTTACAGCGACAAGTCTGACAAATCGAGTTCAAGCTCATTGAGCAGTTTACAGAAACACACAAACGGTGTGCTAAGATTCGAACAGAGGCTTAGAGGGTTCCAGCATCCACAAGACGCCACTCACGAGCGTTATCATAACGCTCCGCCGAAAAGTTTGAGCTATGAAGAACAGTCTCACAGATATTCGAAGCCTACTATGCGTTGCCAAAGTGAAGATAGTGGCTTCAAGCCTTACTATGCTGAGCCACAGCCAGAACTTGATATAGATATGCCTTCACAACTTTACAGTCAAGAGGAAAAGCACAGCGAGCGTTATCAAAGCCAAGAATTCTCGAATATTATGCGGGAAGACCTGGGAGGTCAGTTTATAAGATCAGATTACAAACCGTTGGCTAAACACGCCAGCTATGATGACAAAACTTTATCGAAAAATCAAATCAAAGAATATAAAACATCCCAGCAATATCGCTGTAAACCGAAAAGTTGGTCGTTCCACGAACATTATTTGTCATCCTCGGATTTGCCTGTCGTTTCTGTGCCTGAACTACCTACCGTACACAGGGATTTGCAGGAACATAAATCTGCAGACAGATCTGTCAAGACGCCTCTCTCTCGCTGTTCCCCGTATTACTCCAGTAGCCTGAGCTCGGAGTCTCCACCTATTCAGCCTCTAAAAGCGCCGGTCAAGAAGTCACTGTTAGTGAGGAACATTTCACTTAAAAGTCCTCCGAGTGGCAACGACACCGATAGCTCTCTAGATGTTATTAGAGATCCGCGCGAACGTATGAGGACCTTCCGGCGTAAGAAGCAAGTGACAAGCGCTCGAAAACGGCAGGAGAAAATACAAGATGTACAAGAAGAAGACTCTACCAAGAGCCAATACTCGTCTGAGAGTGACAAACATCACAGCGGCAAGCATCTCACTGTGGACGAGTCCCTCCGCCGCATGGAGAGCTCCGAATGCTCTGACAGCTACCTGCCGGAACTAGAGTCGGGCTCGTCCGAAATGTCTAAAGGCGAAGTGCAAGAGACAGCGAGCTACTCCGAGGATGAAGGGCAAGACGAATACGAAAAGTATAAGAGCGCTAACTATGAGGCGAAACAGTTCCCTGTAAGCATTACTCCGGTCCAGTTTCAAGGGTTCGGCTCTTCGGCTGACGAGGACGAAATGGGTTTTCCTCGCTTTAACAGGCTTGGCAGACTGCGGCACCCTTACCTAGACTCGCAGGAACCGTCGTACGTGCCGGAGGAGGCTCTCCCTCGACAATCTTATTCGAACAAGAGCAGCCGTCAGTCTTCACTGAAGCGGACCAAATCCACTGGCTACCGCGTGTCCGAAGAATTAGGGGAACCTTCCGGACAGCAACAACAACGAACGTTCTACGAAGAACAGAGCGACAGAGACGACTCAGACGATTACGCTTACCCAATTGATACTATTAAGCGTGCTCCAAAGACGTCTAAATCGGGCAGCTACATTTTCGAACGCGGTGAGTCTGTAGCGTACTCCGATATGGAGTTGCCGCGGGACAAGGATGAGTACGAAGAATACAGGGGCAGTCCTTACCCGGACCAGTACGAGGATGTCGGCATGTTTCAAACGCAGGAGTGCTACCCGCAGTACGCGCCCGGCACGGAGGCGGACGACGCACAATTCTCCCGCGACCTCGATCAGCGCTTCAGCTTGAACAACGTGGAGAGATTCTACTCGAGCCACTATGTAGACTCGCAGGCTTCCAGCGATAGTCCCGAGCAAAAGTTTGACGTATCAACATTGCCTCCGCCGCTTTGCTCCGACGACGAAGATATCGAGTAGGCGCTTTAGGCGCTCTCTCGCGGGTTAGATCGTACCGCGTCGGCTCCGACGAATGTTCGGAGATGGAGTCGATCGTGCCGTTATCTAATGTATTAGTTTAGTACATTTATAGCGAGTGGCGATTAGCTAGCTTGAATTATTCTTGATCGTTGTCACCCCTCCTATTGGTTGAGTGTTCATTATGCGGTGCGAGTGCAGGCCGTTGCATCGGCCTCTTTTCAAACGTTTAAATTCTAACTAACGCAATTATTGTTATTGATATTAGGGTACTCATTATATTGAATATTTACATTGTCACTTTCGATATTTAGCAAATAATGAATTTAATATCTAGTGCCAATTCCCGGGTAGCGCGACCCCTTCGACTATCTTATATGCGGAATTAGATATACCCCTAGCTTTATAAGGACTATTTTGGTCATATCTGTATTGGAATACACATTCAAACATTCAAGACAGTCTGGTCAGTACTTTACGGAGTATGAATTGTTCATGTCTCAAGATTAACCCTTACGCGATTTCTTTTATCGTATGGTTAGATACGTACCTAGAGCTAAAGCTTCGGGGTGAATAATTTAAATTAATACAGGTTTATTAATTGTACTTAGTGCCAATTTTTTCTAGTCGAATAATTTCAAATATCTTTGATCTCTTTATTAACTGATGGAAATTATTCACAAAATAGTATTATTATGTAAAGGCTGTGATTTTAATTTGTGTGTTGAGATCCAAGATCTTAGTTGTTTCGTCGGAGTGTGTTGAGCTCAATTTGAGGTTTAGTTAAGTTATTGATTAGTTGATTTTTACATTAAACTTACAGCTCTGCCCGTAAGGCAAAGTTACGTGCAAAAAGCTATGTGCTTCAAGGCACTCATAACATTGCGACAGGAAATGGAATGTACAGCTTTTGAACTGGTTACTCAGATGGGATGGGTTATTCCACTATGTTCATCTAGGTCCTAGATGATTTCACCCAGGTGAACATTTTCCACTTTGTTCCTAGATGAACAAAGTGGAAATGATAGTTTTTCACATTACCTCGGCATCAATGCATCTAGGTGATTTGTTCGATATAATTGGCGCCATCTGTTCACCGTTGAATTGAAGTCTCCCAGGTGAAATGGGATAACTTTTTTTTATTATTCTTAAATATGCGCTAACTTTCAAGTTATAAGGATCATTCTCCAATGGCTAATGTATCATTCACAATGTATGCATTGGTGTTGTCAATGTGAGTGACCAGTGTAAGAGCCGCAGCCCAATAACCGGGTCGTCTCGTAACCGCACAATTCATTTCATCCATACGACACTAGACTTGTACAACGTGGGATCTGCAATCGTGCCAAATATGCTCAATTTTTCCAACACCGTTTTATTATTATTTATACTTATTGAATTTTTTAACGAATATTGAAACGTTATATGTAATAGATGGAATAGATGAGAATATGTGTCGTGTGATTGTGTAGCGCTATAAATGAAGTCATCGAAACGATTTTCTAGATCTGGGTTTATTGCCTGTTTTGCTATACTATTGAACTGACTCATTGTTTACTACGCTAATAATACATTATGTCGATCTCTTGTATTACGTTTGTTTTAGAAATACACAAAATTTCAACTCATTGTATCCCATAAATAGTTTATATACAGCGTGGCGCTACGGTGCCGACATTAAATTAACACACGTGTAGGGTTAATGATCAGTAACCATAAAAATAATGTTAAAAAAAAACACCGAAAAAAAACACAAGACAAACAAAAACACAGATGTTCCATACAAAAAGTTTATCGACGTTGGACAAAATGTATGGAAAATCTGATATTTTTTTCGCGTTTTTTTTTACATTATTTATATGGTTACTTATCATTACCTCTACCCGGTTGTTTGTTCTAGTTTCTATACAACAACCGTCAGCCATGTCCGAAGCCTTCGGGCGGCACATTAACTCAGCTTATATGAACTTACTTACTTTTTTTATTAACCCTACACGTGTGTTAATTTAATGTCGGCACCGTAGCGCCACGCTGTATGTATTTCGCATATTTAATTATATTTAACACAATGTAATCTCAAACATAATTATGTTCCTTACAATTTTATACCTTTGCTATTTAGTACCAAACTATACCTTGATGACTTAGATAGGAATAAAATAATATTGAAATAGACAAAGTGTATGTAAAGTAGAGTCAGCACGTACAATAGCAAGCTTTTGGTTCTTAATAATAGAACAAGAAAAACACTATCATCGGTGGCTAGTAACATTACATAGTGAGAATATAAAATGTACTGAAATTTTGCTCGTTAAATGTAGTCCTGTTCAAAAACATTTGACTTACTGCCGAATGAAACAATGCAAGAAAATTTTTTCGAATGAAGTGGTTCTTTTACTCTAGAACTCTTGTGTTAGACTAAAGGATATTGATATGGTTCATTGATTGATTAAATGCTTTGTCACCATTGCGTGTGTAGTAAAGGAAAGCCCTTAAACAACCTTGAGATAGCTAGCACTGAATATAGAAGCAAGGCACTTGATTTAAGACAGACACGTTTCAAAAGCCAGTAAAAATACAGAAACAAATGACTCACTTATCAAAGGCTTTTCGTTTTTAAAATATTTCTTGAGTAAAAGGAACACTCAATGCCTAGTAAATAACTGCCCAACTTCACTGCTGTATAGTGTTCAATTTCCCATGTTATCGTGGAGCGTGCACGAAGCAATCTAGAGTTAGCTAGCTGTACGGGCTCGCGCCCCCTAGTTAGTGCAATAAACGTCAAATGAAATGTTAGTTTAAGTACTTCCACTTTTGAGAGTGAACAATCCGATAGACTGTAATGTTGCGATTCTATTATAGTTATTGTTTCAAAGTATAGATATCTATTCGAACGTACGCGGTAATCGTTACCTCTGCTGCGAAAAAAACTCATGTAATCCTTTGGTTTCTATGAAAAGTTTCGCTTTTGATATGACAGCGGCAGCGAAGACCACGCAAATTTGAATAATCTAAAATATTGTTTCGTATTTTGAAACGTTACTTCCTTTTTGAAATGTGACTGTGAGTGTACTTTGCCCCCGAAATACACGACACTACCCCGGTTAGGGGATAGTTAAACAATAAATAAATGAAATTAAACAATCACTGACTTTCGATTCAATATTTTTTATTGTTTTAAAACTTTTAACCGATTTTATTGGTCGAAATCCTGTTTGAGTTTCAATGGTCAACTAGTATAGTATTATATTATCTTTGGTCTAGAATTACTTAACGAGGTATTTATTAGACTTTGGATGGAAATAGAAATTCAAACAGAAGTTCCGTTACCTTTATTAGCAAACCTGGATTACCATGTAAGTGCAAAAGATTAATAGGCATGATCGTATATGTTGTTCACAGCTTAATTTCTTTGTTTTATTTTCAGCTTGTATGTTTCAGGGTCCCTATTATTTTATAAGTTTTTTCCTATTTTCACTGTTATTAGTGTTGTGATTGTTTTAATGCATGGATTAAAATATGTTGCAATTTTTTGTGCGTCCACGTTACTATTTTATTGTAAAAAAATATTTTACACAATTCTTATTGCGTTTAGTTTATCATCGCAGTATCTATAGATTCCACTGCGATCACGAGACTAGTTACTAAATGTCTCGTCTTTTTTTGAATGTCGTTTTATCTCGTTTGTTAACGAAACGCAGTCAAATGCGGTGATGTGTTAAAGAGCTATTAAAATGTTTTTTTTAAAAAATTATTGTATTAACAAGTGTTATAAGTAGTGTTACGCTCAACAGATGAGACATCACCCGAGGAAGATATCACGGTGTCATCGGCGAGCCTCTGTATGTCGCCCAGCACGGCGGCTGACGTCACCACGACGGAGAGTGACGTCACAGCACCGGCGGCAGCGCCCGCGCCGCTTTGCGCCTCCACTCCCTACGCACGTACCCGGCTTCTGAACGGACATGACGTCACCGATAGCCGGGGGAGGAGCGACAGTGACGTCATCAACGGCAACGCCCACGGTATTTTTTTCTCTACGACCCACACAAATTTTGACTCTATTAGATTGTTTGCTGTCCATAACCATAGATTAACATTACCAATAAAACGTCCAAAATTACTGTAGAACAATAAATTAATTTTCATTAAAACCAACCCTATTGCTATCCTTTAAGAGTCAAATCTTAAATGCGCGACTGTCATTGATGACTTCCATCTCCCTTCTATAAAAGCGCTGCAACAAATTGCAGCCGTTATGCGTATGTTGAGTCCACAGCCAGCGATGGTGATAATGGAATGGACGGGCCCAGCGCTTGCAAATCTATCAAAATTAACAAGATAACACGATCAAGCATACCTAGCTAAAAGTATGCATATTACATTTGCCGGAAAATACAGATAGCGAATCTAATTACTGCATGACAAAAAGAGAACACATGACCAAATTCACATGCCGAATAACGGAAAAATAGGAGAACTAATATATATTATGAAACACCTGAGATCAATGTAAACCCCTATTTTGTGAATAAATTTCATTTCATTTCATTTTATGTACATGTAAGAAGTTTGTATTGTCGAATCGTACGGCTCGCATGTTGCAAAGGCAGAGTATGACTGAAGCGAGTTGGGAGCCGGCGCTCAACTTATAGCCTTCAAAATCCGTGCACTTATTTCCAGTCCATTCATCATATCATTGTCGCTGTCCATAGCCATACCACAGAATAAGTGAGATCTAGTTACGTGCGACGAGGCTAGCGTGCGGGCGGCCACTGACCTCAGCCCTGCATTGTCCTCCCGGACGGAGCGCCGGCCGAACATACCTAAACTGCGGAGTGACACCCCCTGGCCATACTATTGTAATGATCTTTTCTTGCCTAGAGGAGTTTTAATTTATATTTGAACTTTACTTTATGTTTAATGAAAGTCCTGAGCGCCTAACATGCGCACCGCGAGAAAATTTTCTCGATTCTACAAAACAGGACAAGGCTACGAATCTGTATAAGTTTGTCTCGCTTTCGCACGACATAAAGACACGACAAAATTTTCTCGCGGTGCGCATGTTAGCCCTACTGGAGTTGAGAACCCTTGCTAATTTCTAGTAACTATCAACGTTTTTGATTACTTAACATTAACCATTGTTTACATGCTGCTTTTATCTTGATCATGTTGTGTACACATGCTTAGGAATATAGTCTAGCTGTAGACTTGTATTCTGTTTTGTGTGCCAAATAAATAAAATAAAAATAAATAAATAATTTGCATTTGCGGCAAAATTAAAGGGGTGTGTCAAAATTTGATACTTCCAAGAGACTCGATGATAAGTAGGTGACATATGTTTTATCTCACTTCTATTTCAGTAACCGTATCGGAGTCGATCAACAGTATGGACGTGCTAAGCGGCGGCGAGAGCGACGCTGGGGATACGTTATCTAGGCGGAATAACAACAGGTACAGTCTTGGTCAAATCACAATGTTTTATACAATCTGCTTTGTTTCTCAATGTCAATGTTTGCTATCTTAAGAGTAAACAAGTCACTTCTCTATAGTAACGGTGGAGGTAATATTACTCCACCATGTAATGTTGTAGGTCCAAGACTAAGTATTATATCGATTTGTCTTTTCATTATCTAGAATTGTAAATTGATAAGAAAGTAAAAAGTTTATAAACATGAAAGATATGAGCCAGGAAACATCTTGTATTCTAGATCAATTTTAACGCCACTTTGGACGTAAATAAATGACATAAGGAGTACGAAAACTCTAAAATAATGTATCAAGCGGCATAGTTTAGTTGTTTAGTTTGATACCTTCAAGAGTTATTTTGTGCTGCAGTAATATTTTTCATTTGTCATCGCAGTATATCGTCCAGCATACTGGGCACACTGAAGGAGAGTACGATAGAGCTGCCGAGGCGGCGTAATTGTGATATCGCGTACTTCGTGGCCAAAGAACTGCTCATGACTGAACGCACCTACAAGCGGGACTTGGAGCTCGTCACTGTTGTAAGTACACATAAAGCTGATCACAACTTATGTAGGAGTTAAATAAATAAATATTGGCGGACATTTCACACAGCGCCATCTAGCCCTAAACTATGCAAAGTTTAGTAAGTAGTTATTTCAGTACAGTTTGGCAAAAAAGAGTGGAAATAAATTCCTCGCGCCACTATCGTAAATAGTTCTAATACTAGCAACCCGTAATCGTCGTCAGCCATAGAAAGAACGTCCACTGCTGGACGTTAGCCTCCGCCCTTTATAGAGAGGTGTTGCCATAATCCCCACGCTTGGCAGGCGGCTTGGGGATCGGAGAATGGTCACCACCGTTAACCAAGAGGACGCTGCTGCCCGTCCTCCGTTGGGGCTGGTTGCAGTTTAAGGACATACCCAGGTCCCAACCCGTAGTACGTCTGAGGAATATGTATGTATGAATTTACTCACTGACAATTAAACTGTGAGAGAAAAACGTTTTCGTTTCAAAAACCTTTTTTGACAAGCTATGCTAATTTCAGCTGCATAAACAAAACAGTACAGTTCCACATTTTTACGTACAAGCTGTTTCTGTTTCTCACATGTCTGTTTCAGTTTTTTGTTTTTTGTTTTGTTTTTGTTTTTTTTCTGTCATTCACGGAGATTGCCGAAGACACACGAATATACCCGAAGCACCGTAATTAATCGTGGTACCGTATTGCTTCAGACGTGGTCGCAGAGAGTGTCGGCGCTGTCGAGCGTGGGTGCCGAGGTGGTGGCGACGCTGGCGCGCTGCTGCCTCGCGCTGGAGCCGCTCGCGCTGCCGTCGGGGGCGCTGCTCGCCAAACTGGAGCGGGTGCTCTGCTCTAAACCAAACGGTCAGTACTCTAAGGCCAACCGCCCACGGAGGCGTACGTTCATAGACTGCCTCGACGAGAATGTAGTTTATTTTTATTTTTAATACTATCTAGTGACAAGACGAGACGTTCGCCTGGTGGTAAGCGTCACGCCTGCCACTAACAGTAGCAGTGCTAGAATTGTGATCTTGCGAATAGAATCCTGCGCCGCACTGCACTGCGCTCGTCACCCTGAGATATTAGATGTTAAATACCTACATACCCAGTAATTTCTCTGGTAATAGATCCGGCAATATATGTGTTGACTATTACAGTTCGTTGTGTTGCCGGGCCCGGGCTTAAACTTTGCTGCTGTCTTTTTTATTGCAATAGAATGACGAGACGAGCGTGACGTTCGCCTGGTGGTAAGCGTCACGCCTGCCACTAACAGTAGCAGTGCTAGAATTGTAAACTTGCGAACAAAATTTTGCGCCGCACTGCACTCGTCACCCTGACATATTAGATGTCAAATCTCTTTATGCCCAGTCATTTCTCCTCTGACACGCGTTTGTTCTGTTAAAGACTTTACGTGAACGTTACAAACGAGGAGTTGGAAATTTAATGAATGATTTTGACTTTTGCAGATAATGAAGAACCAGAATACAAGAAAATAGCGGAATTACTATACGAATATATTTCAAACACTGCAGATGTAAGTTTTCAGCATAATTATTAACAAAATAACAAAATTAGCTCCAACTGAAAGCCTACCTGCCACAGACCTGTATTGAAGTAAACTGTGAAACCATTCCAAATTGTACGAAAACTAACCGTAAGAAAAAAATAATTACGCTTGTCAATTGTCAATGGTTCATACATACTATGACGTCACGAGAGCCTTACTAAACTCGACTCCACAAAATATATCGGGTTGATACACTTACCGTCTTATGCATAAAACACTAACACCTATTTTTAACCTATTTTAGTTAAGAAGTGTTTTGTCAATTTCTTTCGAATTACGAATTGAGTTTGAAAAAAGAAGACAAAACTCTTTTTAACTAAAATAGGTTTGTAATACGTTTTAGTGTTTTATGCATAAGACAGTCAAGGTAGATCGACTTAAGGCATCTGAAAGGTGTGTCATCTGCCCTATTGATATATAAAAAGACAGCGTACGACATAGTCCGCTATACATAGGCTGATGATAAACGGTGATGATGATGATAAAAAGTAGCCTATGTGTTATTCCGGGAAATAAGCCGTCCGATTATCTCCATTCCGAGTTTCATCCAAGTCTGTCCGGCCGTTTGGCGTGAAGTGAAGAACTAACAAACATACAATACAATACAACACAACTTTATTGCACACCAGAAATATACAACAACTTACAATTAACATACACGGACACATATCGGCAAACTTTCGGATTTATAATATCGGTGTGATGGTTTTGTTGTGGATCAGGCGTACAGCGAGTACACGTCCCGCGCGGGCGCGCTGGTGGGTCTGGCGGAGTCGGTGCGGCGCGGGTGCGGCGCGGCGCGGGCCGCGTGCGGCGCGTTCGACGCCGCCGCGCCGCTGCCGCTCGCCTGGCTGCTGCTGCGCCCGCTGCACCGCCTGCTGCACATACACCGCGCGCTCGCAGGTACCGCCGCCTGCTAGACTAGAGTCGGTGCGGCGCGGGTGCGGCGCGGCGCGGGCCGCGTGCGGCGCGTTCGACGCCGCCGCGCCGCTGCCGCTCGCCTGGCTGCTGCTGCGCCCGCTGCACCGCCTGCTGCACATACACCGCGCGCTCGCAGGTACCGCCGCCTGCTAGACTAGAGTCGGTGCGGCGCGGGTGCGGCGCGGCGCGGGCCGCGTGCGGCGCGTTCGACGCCGCCGCGCCGCTGCCGCTCGCCTGGCTGCTGCTGCGCCCGCTGCACCGCCTGCTGCACATACACCGCGCGCTCGCAGGTACCGCCGCCTGCTAGACTAGAGTCGGTGCGGCGCGGGTGCGGCGCGGCGCGGGTTTAAACGAGTCATGACGTTGCTTTAGAAGTTTCGAACAAATTTTCGAAAAAAAACAACAAGATTTCAACTTCATTCATATCTTCGTTCAGAATTTGACTGAACAATTTCATGCATCATAATGTATCGTCACTGTGTTTAATTGCAGAGTTGTGCGCGAGCGCCGGCGACGAGACGTCGGCAGCTGCGTTAGAACTAGTGAGTGACGCGGCGCGACACGCGCGCGACCAGCTGCGGCACGTCGAGAATCACGTCGTGCTATGTCACCTGCAGCGTGACATTGCAGGTGATCTTACCTACTAAAAGGCATGAATTAGTCCTTGAGTAAAGAAACGGACAAATAGTATGTTTTTAATGTTTTATAGAAACAATATCATCACAGTACACTGTGCTTGTCACCTTTTTGCTCTCAACTCCCTGTGTGCTGATAAAAAAACGTTTTTTTGCAGACTATTCTATTCATCCTGGTCTCATTTACTCTTATCTTTAATCTCCATCACATTTAAACTTGATAATTGGCTATTATGGCGATGATAACAATGAATGCCGTTGCCGCTCCAATTCTCATTATAAATAAATATAAATAAATAAATATTGGGGAGACATTTATTACACACAGCGCCATCTAGCCCCATACTAAGCAAAGCTTGTATTATGGAAACCAGATAGCTGATAGAATACTTATATACAATTTTTTTTTCGTAAATTCATACTTATAATACATACTACACCCAAGACAAGTTACAACGAGATCGAAACGAGTTACCATAAAAATATACCACGTTGGGCGCCAAAATGAAATTCCAGAAAATGTGGCGCCCAACGTGGTACGTTTTTATGGTAATTCGTTTCGATCTCATTGTAAGTTGTCTTGGTTTTATGGTCTCGGTGTCACAACGAGAGTTATGTTATATACGAGCGTACTATGGTCACAGTGAGACTCGAGACGTAGGGAGCCGAAATGAAATTCCAGATATTTTGGCGCCCAACGTGGAGCAAGAAAATGTCTTTATCCTTTCCTAACTTAAATCATAAGCTATGGTCGTCGTGTGGTCGACATGTTCACTACCTGCCCTAGGATATCGGCTGATAATTGTAATTCTGTTCCTAGGCTACGACAAGCTGCTGGTGCCAGATAGAGAATTCATCAGAATGGGTTGTTTATACAAGCATTCTACGAGAGGACTGCAACAGCGTATGCTTTTCCTTGTAAGTGGCAGATATCTTACCATATATTTCAGGTAAGACTGATTCACATAGAAAAAAAAACATGTAGAAACATGTGAACATGTGATTGTAGAAATCCAAATGACTCAATTTAATGGCTCATGGTTTAAGTACATACATACATACATATCAGCCAGAAGACGTCCACTGCTGTTGTTGAGGGGGTTGGGGGTTGTTGAGAGGGGTTGGGTTTTAGTACGCTCGATCTGAACTCTTATATGTCCTTTTTTATAAGTTTCACAGCCAGCAAAAATATTAAAAAATAAATATTGCGCTGCGTCGAATTCTCATTGTTCATGCATACATTGTTCGACTTGCTATCTTGGAAAAATTTAGCATTATGTAGCAGAAATGCGTATTTTTTTATTTTTTTTCAATAAAAAAATTGGCGAGATCAACTCGTCCCGCAAACTCTTCTTTATATTGAGCTTATTTGGGTCTTTTTTGTCGTCTTTCACAGCTTGTGTAATGCTGTATAACAACTCTGGCTGGCCACTAGCCTATGAGAAGTTACTTTTGATGGTGTATGTGTGCTTTTCAGTTCAGCGATGTGTGCGTGGTGACGTCAAAGGCGGGCGGGTCGCAGTTCCGAGCGCATTTGGCGTTGGCGCTACTCACACTGCGGTTGGAGCCTAGTGAATTGCCGCACTCATTTATGCTAAATGGTAATCTGTCTTGCTGTTTAGTTTAATATATATGTCTTTGGACTGCTGGAAGGGATGTCCAGCGCGATTCTACGTCAGTTGACTAGTTCAGTACTAGGCCTAATAAATAGTTAAGCCATACCTTTAGATCATGTATCGTTCATTCAACGTTTTTGCTCACTAATGATATGATACGTGTAATATTTTATACTAGAAACTATCTTAGGTTATTCTTGTTTTACTTGATATTTTGTTTGAATACGACATACCACCTACATGTACAATATTTTCGACGTCATGTTTCTTGTGATATTTAAATAAACCAGCCGTTTAAAATATATATATATATATATATATCTTTGAACCTAATGTCTCGATCACTGCTGTACCGGTCGGTATAATAATTCCCGTCTTGATTTAAAACAAGTAATGCAATGCGAGTGCAAGGTTATCCAAAAGGACTCTATTGCTAGGCGTACGCCGTATGTCTGACTTTCCGACAGTGTATCCTACCTTTACAGCCCTGTATTATTTTCGCCACTTTATTTCACTTCAGTAATAAGTGACCAGCTATGATACCCTCGATACTCAATGCTCGCAGTCGGCTGGTTTTATTATTATTTTAAAACCTGTAAGTATATGTTTTAGGTCCGGATGATCAAAGCGTGCTATTGAGTGCGAGCAACGAGCGCGAGTTCGAGAGCTGGTGGCGCGCGCTAGAGGGCGCCACAGAGCTGGCGCAGAGTCAGCTCGCGGACGTGGACACGCAGCTCGCCGAGGTGGACACGCAGCTCACGCCTTACGAGCAGGAGATCGGTGAGTGTCCCCAGCCCTGGCGCACTGCACAGCAGGGCCGGACCGTCCATAGGGCGAACGGAGCGGCCGCTGCAGGCGCCGAATGCGCCCCTTGATCCTTGACGGCGAGTACTCTAAGGGCGCCGCAGAGCGTTTTTGGTGACGGTGTAGGGGGCGCTAAAATCTCGCTCCAACCTAAATCTGGCCTCGGTCCCGCACTGGTGCACAGCTTAGGTACCGGTTTATACGGACTTTGCCTTCGGCCGGGACCTTTGTATGGGTTACCTGTTCATTCGCATATTGTTTATGTACACATGGTTCGCATGTTGCATATTGTTACATAAAGTTATTCTGCATATAGATCTCGTCATAATATATTGTAGTCATATTATTCGACGCACATATTCTATTGTAGTCATACTTATAAATGTTGCCCTAATATAAAAATATATATATATATATATATATATATATTGGTATTTTAATATTTTTGTTATAAAAATACCAGTACTTATATTTATTTATAATTTGGCAAACAAACACATAAATATAATAATATACAACGTGTGCAAAAAATTATCAGCTGTTCCATACATTTTGCCCAAGGTCAATGCCATACAACTTTTTGTATGGTCCAGCTGTTTCGCGATTTCAGGGTTGGCCCCATAGTAAAAGTTGTTCATAATGATGAGAACATCGATACGTTTCAGTATTGTTAAACCTTTTTGTTACAGATTGTATAATATCCTACCTATGTAATATAATGATTATAATTTCTATTGTTTCATTATTTATATTTTATATGACGGGTGCGGGTTGGCGCATTCACATACCCCATTGAATTTCTTCTCCGGACATGTAGCAGGTTTCCTCACGATGTTTTCCTTTACTGAAAAGCAGAATATTACGCTCGCGCGGCGCGTTTTCTACCTATGGGCAACCACGGCTTCCAATGCATTTTCCTTATTTGTGCCAATCATCACATAGTGTGTGTCGTGCAGAGAGCGCGGGCGCGGCGCTGGGCGCGGCGGGCGGCGGCTCGCTGGCGCACGTGTGCTGGCACCGCGCCACCTCGCTCGCCAGGGACCAGCTGCACCTCGCCATGCGGGTAAATAACCTTTTTTTAATACTCCTGAACACTTCACAAGCGCCATGTAGCCCATTTGGCTCAGACAACTGATAGAACACTTATACTAGTGCGGCGCAATGATGGATAACCTTATAGCTACGGTTAGGTGAAATCGTGATGGTATTTTCAGTTTCAACACTCAAATTTTTCGGAACATATTTAATTTTCCGATCAGATCATGATCACGGTCGGCATGATATGGCCACAGAATAAATAATAGTACTACGTACAGAAAGTTCACTCCGCAAAGGAATTGAAATAAATAAGGACTCTATCTACTAGGCAATAAAGTAACAATTCAACTCGTACAGCGCTGGATACCGCTCGCTATATTCACCTAGATATGCCGCTCTCTTTCTATCACGTATGCTTAGTTACGTGCGACGAGGCTAGCTTGCGGGCGGCCACTGACTTCAGCCTTGCAATGTCCTCGCGGACGGAGCGCTGGCCGAACATACCTAAACTGCGGAGTGACACCCCCCTGATATGGTGCCCAATTTTGACTTTGATTTATTTGACTACTTAATAAACTATAACTGTTGCTCAACCCGGAAAAGCCTTTTTTAAAATCGCAAAAGGCGGAAATTATCACGTAACTGACATAGAAGCTGAATACTGTATCAGCCTTTAACGTCTCACTGGTAGGCTTATCCTCCTCGGGCGACTGGTCGATGACTCCACAGCCCACTCTATAGAGAAGCTGCATACCGTACGGTAATGTCTCGTGTGGCCCAGACGCAGCTGTCGGGGTACCTGCTGCGCAAGTTCAAGAAGTCGCCGGGCTGGCAGAAGCTGTGGGTGGTGTTCGCCGCGTTCTCGCTCTTCTTCTACAAGAGCTGGCAGGACGACACGCCGCTCGCCTCGCTGCCGCTCCTCGGGTAACTACTTACAATAACCTATTGATATATTACCAGCGTAGGCGCGGCCTCCCACTATATATATATATATATATAAGTACTTGCCAATATAAAGTTCGTTCAGCAAAAAGTCATGGAATCTAACGTGGTATAGACACATTTTGAATTTATTTATACGAGATTCATCATCATCGTCAGCCAGAAGAGGCCACTGCTGGACAGAGGCCACGAGAATCGAGATCACTCGCGTTTAATTAAGTCCGATACTCCGAATATAGTTTCAATCACGACTGTCATCGAAACCCCGAAACCCTCCCTTGTTTCGATTGGATATAATCGAAACTATAGTAGATTACTAACCTAGGGAGCAAAAGAAAAGCATGTGTCAGATCTCATGTATATGACGAGGACGACAAACATGAGATCTGAGGCTTCTTTACCGGCTCCCGTGGTGTGTATACAATTTTACGTGCCGCTGCGGGGAGGAAGTGGTTCCTTTCGCTCCGCATAGCGAGGCTAAAGTAACCACTTTAGCCCCGCACGTAAAGTATATTTAGTGAATTAGGAATGGAATTAAGTCGGATAATCCTTTGTCTGTTACATAGAAAAAAATTATTCGCCTCCGACGAATTTTATGGAACTGCTGATATTTTTTCGCGATTTCTGAGTCAGCCCAATAAATAGGTAAAAGTTATCCACAACGATGAGTACAATCGTCTCCTTCGGGGTTAGTGATACCACATGTAACCCTGTACATCGATACCAGTATTGTATGGTCTGCGTGCGGCAGGTACGCGGTGTGCGCGCCGAGCCCCGACGACGGCATCGAGAAGGAGTTCGTGTTCAAGCTGCGGTTCAAGAACCACGTGTACTTCTTCAGGGCCGATAGCCAATACACCTACAGCAGGTAAACTTGCTTAAACTATGTGTGTGTGTGTGTGTGTATTTGTGTGGTTGCGGGTGCGAGTGTGGGTGTTAGGGGGTGGGGTGAGACAGAGTACGTAAGTCTGTCAAGCTGTAACGGCAGAATGCATTTGGATGAAATTGCAAATGGAGATACTTATACTTGCTTATGTACGTACGAGTTATAATACCACTGTTTTTTGATGATGCCTGCATTGTTTCTTTTATTTATTACATTACGTTATTGCGTTACATTTTTATTTCAGTTACATCCGGAGACAGAAAACGGAAACTAGGTAGTGGATATTGCCTAATCGCCCTTCAAGGGCAGGCCTTACTCTAGCAGTAGACTATTAAATTGGTTGATTACGTTATTTAGTATATCCAGGATTAACACATACGACTTTGTATCTCTCTATACAGGGTTAGTTCTAATCCTTAATCCTTCTAGTTTATCCTTTTAAGGCCATATTCTGTACATCAAAATAAACAACTTTTACTATGGGACCAACATTGAAATCGCGAAAAAATTATCAGATGTTCCATACAAAAAGTTCATCGACCTTGGACAAAATGTATGGAACAGCTGTTTTTTTTGTGAGATTTCAGTGTTGACCTCATAGTAAAAGTTGTGTGTGTTGATGTACAGAATATTTATTTATTTATTTCTTGGAAAACAAACAGCTATCGCAAACTCATTTGCTAGGACACAGAATAATATAAACAAATAAGCCAAAAAAGTTTTCACTAATAGCAACATTGGATACAATCCAGTTGAATAGTAATTAAGTATTAGGTATACAAAATATAATTTACAACGAATCAAGTATATAGATAATCAATTTTAGTTTGCTAGAAGAAGAATATAATGTAAAACAGAAGTTAAATTAAAAACAAAAGACATTGAAACAATAACGAAAGATGCCATAAAACACAAAAATATACCATATCAAATATGCATATAGACAATTAAAATTAAAACATAAATTTACAATTTAAATTTAAAAGGTAGCCAATTATTAAAGTTAGCTAGAAGAGTAATATACAGAACACAGAAATTAAAATAAAAAGAAAATACATTGCGACACTAACCAAAGATGATACCATATAACACGAAATACCATATCAATATATAGATAATAAAAATAAAGTAAGAGACATGATAGAACATATAACTGGAACTATGCGTCAATGAAAAAAGTTGAAGCTACATAATTTTTGAAGAAGTATTGTCTCGTAATAAATAAGTCCGTGTACTTAGAAAATATTAAATTAAAGTTGTTACATACTCGTAAAAAGAAGGAATTCTGCCTGTAGTTGGTCACACATGAATCCTATATGAAAGAATATATATATATATATAAGAATATGTCCTTAAAAGGATGCTAATTGATTAGAACTAACCCTGTATATTTATGGTTCACTTGGGCAGACTGTGGGATTCTACTGCTAGTAATATACTAATATAAAGTATTATGTTGAAATATTCAAAAACATTAGTAATCATCATCATCATCCAATTTATATTTACCGTTATAGGATTGATTTGCCAGCGAAAAGTACACATTATGTTTTTGCCCACAGGTGGACAGAAGTACTTCAAACGGCGATGACTGAATCACACCACGACTAGTATTTTATATAATAGGAAGTAAGAAGTATACTTCAAACGAATGTTCTCCAAATTAGTAGAAAAAAATTGGTGCCATACGTGTTGCGCTCACGTAAACAATATCTCAAATATTTTGTAATAAATGTACACAAATGCAACTGAGTTAGTGACTATTGTTATGATGAAAACAATAATGTGTTTATTTTATTTAAATCAGATATGTAGTTAAATTTTCGTCGGTAGATTAGGAAGATCTTTTGCATAGTCCGCTTGGTTAGGACACTTCCAAGCAGTGGTGAGCCAACATTACAATGTACCGTATTGAATGGCAATATTTGCATGAAATTATGAAGTATGATGAGATTTTATAGTGAGATCTCAAGGTGCCGAGCACAATTCTCTGCCGCGCATGGCTTTGAACTGTTTTTCGTTATTCTGACTGGGACTGTCAGCAGAATAAAGCCTCGTCAGAGGCCTTCGGGCGGGACTTACGCAAAAGCCAATTCAGTCCAAGAAGCTTACCCACAATGGAGATTGCATTCAGAACATTTCTTTGAAGTGTAAAAAAATTACCTTGAATGGCGTCTCTGTTGTCTGCTGTTTCCTGAATAATCGCTATAAGTTATATAGTGAGTGACAGCAGACGTAAGACGTTGTACAGGTCATTTTTATGCTTCAAAGTAATGTTCTGAATGTAATCTCCATTGTGGGTAATAAGCTTCTTGATTCAGCCTATACGAACTCAGCCACTCACTGGGACTTACCCATGGGCAAGCAGGATATTTACCGCCAGCCCAAAAAAATAGTGTTTCCTCAATTAGACATGATTTTTCTCCAATTTGTGTTTTTATTCATTCAAATTGTATTAAGGGCCTAATCGAATAGTATTTATTTTTGTATTTGTGATATGATTGTTGTATGTAGGTCTTATTGTAGGTATCTAGGTAATTTTTAGCGTATATACAAGAAAGGTCACATATTGAAATGGTAATTATAATACATTGTATTCAAAAGAATAGTATTTTTGACATATTGAATCATAAACATCACAGAGTAGCTTGTTTTTTTTACTAATTTAAATGAATTTTGGTAAGGTTGTCTACACACTGAACTCGTCGGTTCTAGCGGCACAGCCTGTTCTAATTTCCGCCCAGGTTAGGCCTAGACGTCTAAGTCTGAAGCTCTGGAGTAAGCTGAGCGTTATTTTAAAATAATCGTGTAAACGGGTTGACACGCGTCTGCTACCCGGCGGCATATCGGCCACTATACTCTGTCCATTATGATCTAGCTTTGTAACAAGTTTCAAAGTTATGTCAACTGTCGACGTAACATTGTAAAGAGGTAAAGCTAGATCACACGTATTTATTTCTATGGGATGTAATATGCTAGACATATTACAACGTTATGTCGCCAACTTTGCATGAGCTGTCATAAAACGATGAACACAATGAACAGAGTATAACCCACGGGGCTGCCTCCGACCCGGCGGCTCCGTGTGTATAAAGTTAGACAAATATTTTTTTGAAGGTCCTCGTCACCGCGCATATCTTCAAAATATTGAAATGCGCGAGCGAGTTAGCGGCGTGACGTATTCTGGGTCTTAAGCATTAAGGATGGCAATAGTGGTCTAGTATCGTGTTGTAAAAGGACAATATAGCGAAGAGCTTATTCGTAACTTCCAAAGCTAGGTAAAAAGTTCAAATTAGATTTGGGTACGCTTATTTTAAGTTATAGAATTCACTTTGTAATAAAAAAACTGAAGTGAATATACTCGTTTTATTTCATAAAATTTGTTATCATTATTCACATTTAGAACATAACGATAGTCATATGAACGCTATGAAATTTTTATAAACTATTTAAACATAAACATTTTGCCGTTCGTACACAAGGTGACGCGAGTGCGTCTTGAACGTGGGTCGTGTGTTTCAATCTTCATAACTAAAGTTGTAAGATAGTCATTTTAGTTCTATAAAGTAGCTGTAATCGCTTAAATTTCATTGTAGAAAGAAAGCGGTCTGAAGCTTGACGTGACTTCACGTTTTACGGGTGCCTTACAAATTTTATACTATTGCTGCAAAATCTAGTTCGGTCGCGTTGTGCACGAACGGTTTCTTCTTATGATATTTCTTACACATATATTGCGGTCAATTTTGAACGCTTTAGTTGACATATATAAAGTAATTTAAATGTCGCTGTCCCTTTTTTATCTGACATGTTAGCTAAGGACAGCAATACTTTAGTTAAGTTTAATTCTGTCAACTTAAACCTTCAAAATCGTCCACATTGTGATGAGTAAAACACCTGTAATTGTAAGAGGTCAGTTCTAAAACTATTTAGGTTATTCAAATGCTGCTGAGATCTAAGTTCTTTGGCATTTGCCATGAGTGGCATATAACTAACAGATCCTTGAACTTACGTATTAGGGACATATTTTATGGCACATTTTTGTTTGTCTATAACTATTTAAAATGTAATCAAATGTAGTATAAGCGAAAACCACAATGAAGTAAGCTATGAAACGTAAGTATAAACTATCCTACGAAATTAACTTCCTTACCTAATAATTTACATTATGTACATTATCAATATTATTAAGAAAAAAATGCGTCTTTACTTTCTAATAAAATATGATATATGTATTACATACCATACTTCAGATTTTCTAGAATAAAAAATTGTATCAAATTACAATACAGTCCTTACGAGAACGCTACTTGCGCTACTCTACTTAAAATTTATCTATATATATATATATATATATCTTGGTTTTACCAAAGTCATGGTTCGTTTGATGCGGTCTGACCGTAACACTCAAAAAAAATAAACGAACACTTTGGGACAGGTAAATAAAAAATCGAATAATAAAAATAAAATAAAATATCTTGTCCTAAGCCGTAGTAATTGATTGGGTAGGACCCAATCAATTGGGAAATGTAATGAAAAATATAGCCAAAAAATTTACAACTGAATTAAAGGAATTTGATTCATTCGATATTAGTCTTATGGCGATACCTATCTAATGAAGATTTATGTTAGGTTGTTAGGCCAGTAGGCGAAGTCAGGAATTTGCAGAACCCGTAAATAGAAAATTACAATAGTAATGCAATATTTCAAGTAGGTATTCTCGTCCGAGTTACTTTCTATTCGTTTAAAGCCGGCTGCACACTGGGCTGACATTTGTGTGTGGCGCCATGTTTATCGATTATCGCCCCCGAATAAGACAGACCGAGGCATGATGACCAAGTTTAACAACGAAGTAAGTTATGCAGAGGATTATATTTTGCCGGGACCTACTTATAAAACAATAGCATCCTTACCATTCTGTCAAAGTTATTGCCATTTACGTGATAAGGTTTTGGTTATTTGCCTTTATGGCACAATGCGTGTTATAGGTTTGGCCATTTGCCAAATCGCGTATATGGTACTTTACGTATTTGGCACTACGCGTTTGGCTTAATGCGTATTTTGGCCTTATCATATCGGTATCATTATATTTAGTATTTGGCCGTATCATATATAATCGGTCATATGCGTCGAACCCGTTTCTTTTACGACTACTCCACATGCGAATGGGAAAGCCCTTCTCTATGCGCAGGAACATCAAGAGCATGTTTGTGTCCAAGAAAGGGGAAAGAAGAAAGTTTTGACCTGTCGCGTCCCATTATTGTGTTAAAAATGTAAGTAAATTATGCTGCTGCCCAGCCTAAACCTCATCACTTGTACGAAGTATCTAACTCAAGTACAATTGAGGTTCAATCTATATCCTAGTGAAGCCGTTGTCTCCGTTAAGTTCCTTGGCCCGTTTATCCTTGTCTTTTTCTTTGGCGGCTTCTCCGTTGAGCTCTTTGGCGCGTTTCTCCTTGTCCCTGTTCCATGAGCGCAGGAAGGAGCCGGTGGTCCCGGAGCGGGCGCGGAAGGTGTCCGGGACGGGAGCGTCGCGGCGCGGGGCGCGCGGCGAGCGCGAGCGCGGAGACGACGACCGGTTCGAGAAGCTTGCCGCTTTTAGTCGCGCGCCTGGAACGTTGCATGATGGTTTATTACCTTACTGCGTTTGAAAGTGTGCTAACACTAGCATTTTACCTACTAGTACCACAGAATAAATAATAGTACTACGTACAGAAAGTTCACTCTAGGCAATAAAGTAGCAATTCAATTCGCACAGCGCTGGATACCGCTCGCTATATTCACCTAGATATACTGCTCTCTTTCTATCACGTATGCTTAGTTACGTGCGACGAGGCTAGCGTGCGGGCGGCCACTGACCTCAGCCCTGCATTGTTCTCCCGGACGGAGCGCCGGCCGAACATACCTAAACTGCGGAGTGACACCCCCCTGCTAGTACTTAGCTTACCGGCACCGGCACTGCAAATACCTAGTGGGAACGATTAGCGAACCAAAGCCAAATCTGTATAAAGACCAAACTTGAGCTTGTTATGACGTTGCGAAGTGTTCGGCGATTGTAAGCGAAATCATATTAAACGGAATCTATTGTATACCTGTTAATGGTTATCAGCTATCTGGTTCCCATAGTACAACCTTTGCTTAGTTTGGGGCTAGATGGCGCTGTTTGACATCCACCAATATTTATGAATTTTTTATTTGCTTGGTTACCGAGCTGGTTGAGCCCCCGGCGCGGGGGGTGTGCCCCGGGTGCGGGCGGCGGGTCCGCGTGGTGTGTGGTGGGTGTGTGGGGGGCGGAGGCCGAGCCCGCGCCGCTGCGCCAGTGCCGCTCCACCATGCTCAGCGTCTTCGGCCGGATACCCAGGCCATCCAGCTCCACATCCTCGCTGGAATATCAAAACGGCTTGTTTTCGCGTAGTTGCACAAAATCACTTGTCTGTGCTAACAGAACATTTTTTGTTAAGCGTGTGTAATAAAATAAATAAATAATATTTTTTTTATTGAAACCTCAATTCCACTTACAATATCGAAATGGATAAACGAAGCACAATATTGTGAGTTTAGGTTGATCGAAAAAGTCCATAATTTGCAAGGTGTCCTAGATAGATGATATATCTGGATATTTGTTACTCAAACACGCAAAAACAGCTGAAAGGATTTGGAAGAAAGATGAAACCATATAGTAAGTAAATACTACACCTAACCTAACCTAACCTAACCTAACCACCAACCATCCATCCATCCATCCATCCATCCATCCATCCATCCATCCATCCATCCATCCATCCGTCCGTCCGTCCGTCCGTCCGGATGAAATCGCACAACTACTAGATGATTGATAATACGAAGAGGCAGAGACGCAAAGAGTATGTTACCATCAAGGAGTTTATATTACCACATTTAATATGTAGGTAGGTTAGGTACTACATCTACAATGTGATTAGAGGAATCTAGTCTATTTTTTTTATTCAATCATGTGACGATTTGAGCAAGAAGTTCGCCTGGTGGTAAGTGTAACGACTGCCACTAACAGTAGCATTTCCAGAATTGTGAATCCTGCGCCACACTGCACTGCCATCGACACCCTGAGATATTAGACGTTAAATCTCTTCATACCAAGTTATTTCTCTGGTAATAATGCCCTTCAAACCGGAACACATAATGCTTGCACTACTACTGCTACTTAGCGGTTGAATAACTGGAAAAGGAGTTGTAATGCCCCAGGCGGACTCTGCAGCAGAGTCCTACCATTACAAAAAAAAGAGGAAAAGGAAAAGGATTCAGAATTAGAAGATTTATCGACAAAGTTTAGGAGTCTCCATTGATTCTATTTTCTGAACAATACTGGCAATCTCAAACAGCTTCTAGGTTCAGCGTTAAGTTCCATTTTCAACCGACTTCAAAAAAGGAGGAGGTTCGACTGTATGTAAGTTTCTTTTTTTTTTGCCAAATTCTCCGTCAATTGTAGACAGTTTTTTTTTTTTTTATTTGAAATAGTTACTTGTTATACTTCTATCTGAAGATTTGAGTGGTATGGTCAGTGGGAGAGAGTGCGTTGTCTGGTCGAGTGTGTACGTACGTGCGCCGGGTGCGCGTGACGCGCTCCAGCATGGTGAGGCGGCGCGCGGTGCGGGTGGGTGCGGTCTCTGCGCGCGCGCCGCGCACGCTGCCGCCGCTCGTCGCTGCAACACACGGTACGTTACCACACGCCGACACTATACAAGATGTTGGTTTTGCAATCCCGCTAAATTTATAGAGTTATATATACTCATTGTTATGAACAACTTTTACTATGGGGTCAACCATAAAATCGCGAAAAAATATCGGCTGTTACATACAAAAAATCATTGAACCTTGGACAAAATGTATGAAATAGCAGTTTGTGTGTGTTTTTTCGCAATTTCAAGTTTGTTCATAACGATGAGTATTCTGCAAATTTAGCGGAAATGCAAAACAACAGCTTCTATAGCTGCATACTGCATAAAAACAAAGCCTATATAAATACTCTCCCGATGAATCGTATGAACGCCCGAAAAATGGATTCATTTTGATATTTTTATGTGGTTTTGGCAGTCCGTTTCAATCTTGCATTAGACTTGCACTGTCTGAGGCTCTAGTACAAAAATTTTAGAATTACTATACGCGTTCGTATCGTTTACGATAGAAAAATATATGAAAACTGTGACAGTGCAGCGTTATCGAACGTATATGGAAACTACATTTTTCATATTTATTTTCCTTTGTTTACGTACCTACTACGTAATTCTCTAAAAGTCTCGAAATTCCTATGCTATAATAGATCCTCTGTTTTGTGAAGAGGATAAGATCATTGTAAAACAAGTAAGGTGATAGTAGGTATAAAGTAAGTTCTCTGTAAGAAGTTGTTATTAGGCTTCCAGATGGCACTAAAGATAAAACTGAACAATTTGACAGTGGTCTTTAATATTATATTTACTTCGTAGGTGGCGATTCCAGAATACAGAATTTATTTCTGCCGCCCTTATTTCTCTGGCACCAGAAATAATGTTTGCACAGGGCTAGTAGCCCATGCAGCATCCAGTAGTGTAATTATATAGGGCCTTTAGTTATAGTTAGTAGATGTGACGTACGCCTGTCGACAGCGTCGAGCGGATGCGTGTTCATGCGCTTGCGCATCATGGTGTAGACGATGGCGGCGAGCGAGCGCGGATGCTGGTGCGGAGGCGGCGCGGGCGCGGCGGCGGGCGGCACGGCGCCGCGCGCGTGCGTCACCCACCACGTCTGCATCACGCCCTTGCCCTTCACGTGCACGCCGCCGCGCGCCGACAGCCCGAACCCGAACCGCTCCAGGATCTGTCACATCACACACGATCTCACAGTCTAATATATGTGTATGTGTATTATATGTAAGTATATCAACAATATAGTACACATAACATGACATCAACATCATCGTAACATGATTACTACAATAAAATTTATATGAATACTATCAAATGATAATCATGTTGATAATTTATCATGATTCATGTGTGTCACTGTCAATTCACAGTACCGCCGGACATTCATGGCACGTTTTCAAGTAAACTTTCACACTAATAAAACAAAGTCCTGTTCGCTCACTAAAACAAACTCACAACATTGGAAAGGGCCCACATACCGTGTTGATGTAGCGACCATAGAGGGTAGCGACCTACAGTATTTTATCTGTCGTGTCGGTGACTTTTGGCCTTGGCTTGTCACCTCCATTGGTATACCTATGCTCGAAGGTGATTCGGGGTGTCACAGGCTGTTGCAGCAAAATAATGTTGATCTACCCATCGAAGTGAACAGCTTTTGTTTTATATTGATACCAAAAAAACTGCCTTTTTATAGAAAAAGTTAAAATACAAGTTTAGACCCCAAGTTTTCGAAAAAAAAACAAGCGTTGCCTACGGCGGTGACCTCTCACCACAGGAGGCCCGCTTGCCTCTCGGTCCCTACATGTTACAAAGAAGCAGTCGGCACCTCCTTGGCATCGCTGGTCACGTGCACGCGGTCGACGGCGCCGGTGGTCTCCATGCGCGCGGCCTCGTTCACCGTGTTGCCCCAGATGTCGTACACCGGCTTGCGCGCGCCGATCACGCCGCCCACCAGCGGCCCGCAGCTAATACCTGCGCATGCGAAACGACCACAAACATACATATTATACTGGGTTCCTATAGGTTGAGTGGTCAGTTATAATCTCTGTGGTTCTAATGTCAATATTGATTATGCCGCTTGAAGGCCTCTGGCATGGCATTGTACTGCAATACTTAGTATGATTATTGCAGATTCCTTCTGGGGAAGTACCACACCTTTCCCAGTTATTCAATCGCCAAGTAATAGTTGCAAGCATTACAAGCATGTTTCGGTTCGAAAGGCAATGAACTGTTACCAGTATCAACGACGATATATACAAGGAGACAAGCGGGCCTGAACAAGAAATCGTCCGCCGATGAGTAGTTACCTATACTAGTACACTAGATGGCGCTAAGTGTGTCAAACTGCTTAAATTACGCAAAAAAAATTAGATCTACCACGATCTGCTAGGTTCTTTCATACAAGTAGGTTACAGCGTTATTTGTGCTAGTACAAGTCAAAACTGCTAGATGGCGTTTTTATATGCATTTGCAACAACAATCCAACGTCTTAATATATCGTCGTTGCCAGTGTGAAGAGATTCATCTAATAGTCAGGGTGACGAGCGTAGTGCAGTGCAGTGCAGCGCAGGATTTTGTTCGCAAGTTCAGAATTCTTGCACGGCTACTGCCTACACTGTTATGGACAGGCTTATACATGCTTACCACCAGACGAAAGTTTCGCTCGTATTGTATTGTCTCTCCATTGCATAAAAAGAAATGGCTTTATTCTTTTTTAATATAATGTGTGATAAGATAAAATAAACTCTTATCGGTCGAAATGAATGTTTTTTTGATTAATTATAAGCAAATTCTCATACAAATATATACGGGTTTATGGCAGAACGGTATTCCTTACCCGAAAGGAGGTCATCATTCATCATTGTGAACAACTTTTACTAATATGGGACCAACCCTGAAACCGCGAAAAAACTGCTATTCCAGTCTCTTTGTCGAAGATGAATGACTTTTGCTGTGGAACAATTGATTTATTTTCGCGATTTTAGTGTTCACCCCCATAGTAAAACTTGTACAATGACCTTCTTTCGGCATAACCTACCATTCCACGTAACCCTGAAAAATTACAAAAAAATACAACACGGTTTTTACTGACATTCGACGGCGGTAAGCCCTCGCAGGCTCATTGCGCTCGCGCGCGTTACTGAGAGTGCGTTTCTTACTCACCGACACGAAGCTTGAATTTGTTGAAGCTATGTTTGTTGACATTGTCGAGCGCGTCCCGCAGCGCGAATGCATAGTCCACCAGGTCGCACAGGTGCGCGCCGTCCAACTCGCTCGGCCTGGCCTGTCAACACACAACGACTAAGTAATAAGTACACCTAACTTAACATATCGGTGATATTTTAGAACCACCTAGCCACGCTCCAGTGCTACCACTGAACTATATAAGGTTGTCTGAAATGTTTGTTTCAGATGGTTTCACAGTAAGTACGACTAAATATGACAAAGCGCATTCAGTATTTTGTACGAATGTTTCCACTATCAGTCTTCCAGCAAAATACACAAACGGTAAAAAAACATACTTACAACCTTACAACGCATAATCTTAACCGATGAAACTAGACGAATTAAATATAAGTGTTTACCTATATCATGAAGGTTACTTTGCGCGATAAAACCCGAACGAGGATATTCGCCAAAGAACCAAAGTCACCGACATGGCCCTCAGGGTTTGCAAGTTGAAGTGGCAATGGGCAGATTGGGCAGGTCACATCGCTAAAAGAATTGTTAACTGATAGGGAAGAAAGGTATGGAGTGGCGACCACGTACCGGAAGACGCAGCTTAGGAAGGCCTCCCAGTAGGAGGACCGAGGACATTGTGAAAACGCGGGCAACCGGTGGATGCAAATGGCAGGTTGTCGTACAGTGTGACGGTCTAAGGGGGAGGCCTTCGTTCAGCAGTGGACGTCTCCGGGGTGACGATAATGATGATATCATGAACAAAGGAAAGAAAAGATAAACCGGAACCGGAGAGATATCGGTAAAGTGATGAAGTTTTTAAGATGAAGTCGGTAAAAAAAAATTACTTACGTCATATTTGGGATCAAGTCCAGAAGCTGCCATGTAGGTGGCTCCTATAGTCTTGATTTTCTCGATGCTCGTTTTCCGAAACCGCTCGTCTTCCGTCAGCAGCTTGTCGAAGTCAACTGCAAGCAGACCACTGAAGTTAAGTTTTAAATCGAGCTCCAGGCCCAGGATCCCGGCACAGCAGGCATACATGTATGGCAGCCCTTCATCATGCGATTTTACCTGCCCAAGAATGATTCAGCTGCTAAGCAGTTCCCGATTGAAAAACCCGTCTGAATGTTTTGTAATCTGACAACAATTTCCGGTAAGGCTTGCCGACAGCTCAGGTTTGACTCGGGAAAATTGTAGATGCAGGTATTGTGAGTGACCGAGGAAAGTGAATCAAGCAAAGGCATCAAAGTCTAATGGGCGTCTATCACAGCTCGCGTGCTAGGCGGGCATAGCATACATCCGGAGAAGAAATACGTTTGTGAATTCAAGGTAGGCTATGTCTAGCAGTGGACTATTAAAAGGCTGATTACGTGATAGTCAGTAGTCAGTAATAGAGTAGCAGTAGTAGAGTATACAAGCTGAAGTTCCTTCATTTGACAATTTGTAATATATTGTTTTAACTGGCCAGAACATGATTATTTTCTAGTGTAGTTTCTTATCCACCGCTCGATCGACATTAGCACCCATGTAAGACAATCAATAATATCCCACAGCATAGACCATTATCACGATGATAGGGGGATACCGTAATCCTCACGCTTGGAAGGCGGTTTCTTAGATTAGGGTTAACCAAGACGACGCTGCTGCGTCCGGTGGTCCTGGATGAAGTTTTAGGACATACCCAGGTCTCATACCTCGTTAGAATGGTTGCGTTGTTCTGTATGGGTTAGGATGAGATGACGTATCTGTGTTAGTATATAGTATTAGGTACATAATTTATGTGACATACTAATGATCTCGTTGAGCAGTCGCATGCAGTCGATAGCCTTGTCGTTCTCCTCGGAGTAGAACTCGTGGAAGTTGGGGATGCCGGCGAACATCACGCCCACCTTGTCGCGCTTCTGGGAGTACAGCTCCTGCGCAACCAAACATCGACCTTATCACAAATTAATCCTAATACAAACACCACAAATTGAAACTTCATGATCAGTCAGAAGGCGTCCACTGTGGCACGAAGGTCTCCTCGGTAATAGAGACGGGTTGCCATAATCCCCACGCTTGGCAGGGATCTATTTTAATTGGGGATCACAGAAAGCTCACCACCGTTAACCGAGAGGACGCTGCTGCCCGTCTTCCGGTGGTTCTGGATGCAGTTTTTGAAATTGAAACTTATATGAACTTATGGTGAGATGATTTCACTGAAATTTGGAGTGGCTTTTTACTATCCTGAAACAATTTAGCGTGTGAAACTTTGGGCTCAAGTGTAGTAATGAGTCTGCTTACATTAGGGCAGCGCTTCTTGTTGAGGAAGTGCAGCACGACGTGGTCAGGCAGGATGTGCTTGAGCAGCAGCTCGTTGGTGCGCTGTGCGTCCTCCATGTCGCGCAGGTCGCGGCTGGCCTGCTGGTTCCACAGGAAGTCCAGCCGCGACGTCACCTCCACCAGCCGCGCGTGGTACACCACCACCGCCAGGAACACCGCCAGCAGCAGCCCCATCCGCGCGTACGCTGGGCTGCAACGTGTGCAAGTCATGGAAACGACGTTCCCTGATTTTTAACCTTGAAAGGCTAGGTTTCAAAAACCTAAAACACACGTCGTCAGCCAGAAGATGTCCAGTCTTGGACGAAGGCTTCGCTCTTAATAGGTCGCCATAATTGCATTTGGCAGGCGGCTTGGAGATCGCAGAATGCTCACCACCATGTGACATTAAATTGTAGGTCCCGGTGGTTTGTAATTTATTTTTGAATAATGTTTCCGTGTCAGGCTTTCTGGCGGAAGATTAATTAAGACACTCGGGGCTGGCCTGGCTACTAAGTCTATACGAACTGACTTTCAGTATGATTATACATACATACTTACATGTCACTAGTCTGAGTGATTATCGTGAAGTATTTACTGTAGAAGACGAACAGCAGAGTGCAGAACATAAAGACATAGGAGAGCGCTAGACACGTCTTGATGACGTAGTACAGCTTGAGGATGGAGGTGAGAGCCACCAGGCACAGGATCCACGTGAAGACCACGTACTCAGGCCGCTTGCACTCGGCGCAGGAGGAGTCACTCGCCGGCAGGCCGGTGTCAACGCTGTCCACATCCGGGAATTGACACGTGTACAGCATAAGTGTGCTGAAATCACACCACATCACTCCTGTCACACTTCACAATAAAATTATAAATACTAAAGTTGTTGTGTATTAGTGTGTTTGTTGTTTCTTGACGCCTTACTGGCACAACAGATTAGATACATATTTTGGAATCATCATCATCATCGTTTAGAATAAGTGTATCTTATAATCTGGATTGACACACAGGCAATTTTTTATCACGAAGGAAAAGGAATTCTCGTAGAGTAAACCAAGATATGGCTATCTACCTAAAGATGGCATGGATGTTACTTAGAGATGGCCGTGTTAATTAGAGAGCGACGTTTCCTACAGATAGCCATGTTACTTAGAGAGCCACGTTACATAGATATGGCCATGTTACTTAGAGATGGCCAAGGGTGACGCCAGCCGTTGGTCCAGGGGGGAAAGTTGATAATATGGGAGACGGGGGGTTGGGGGGGGGGGGGCACGAATGATTGGTAGACGCGATAACAGCGTATAGTGCTTTCGAAAGAGAAAATGCAAAAAAGAGCTCCCCCCTGCCCCCTGGCGACGCTAATGGAGTTGGCCCTGTTAATTAGGGAGCCACGTTACCTAGAGATGGCCATAATGGTGACGAAACAGCAGATGTACGTGTTGCGGCGCCTCTTGGTGCGGCCAAGCGCCGCCGACAGGCGCGTGAGGTGGTTCAACCACGGCTGCCGCTTGCAGCACTCGAACTCCTCCACCATGAGGACCCCGAACAGCAGCGTCAGCAAGATCGTCATCACGATTAGCACGATCATCAGCAGCTTGCACCTGCCGCGCATAATGTAATATAAAAAACCTATTGTAACACACAAACTCCCACGAGGAACAATGTTATCAGATTAATAACATCAATATCTAGTAAAATAAAACTTTTTGGTAGCTGTTTGTTACATTTTCACGACTAATCGGGATTGATCATGATTTTTAAATCTGTGTGATTTAAGCTTCAAAGCTATTGCAGCGTAGAATGTGCACGCTGAGGCCACTATTTAAGCTGCGAGGGTACATTTGTCCACCTGCGTGTTTACCTTTCCACTATGCACTGCACAAGTGCACATGCTTCGAACAGATATTGTGACGCTATCCCTCCTCCCATACCACCACCACACTGCTGTTGTGCTGTGTGCAACATATATACCTAAGGCCTTACTTAAAAAAACTTCTCAACCGTTAGTCACTGCTTAAGATGCTCTACCATCTTCTCTCTGACGTGAAGTGTAACATGCAAGAACAAGACAGAGAAGTTTAAGCAGTGACTAAGAGAATCGAGATTATTTTAGGTAAGGCTGCTCGTGTCCGCCGCGTTGAGCTGTGTGGGCAACGTACTCGTATATGTTGCGTATAAGGTACGTAGCCGGGCCGTGGGATTCGTCGGATAATTCAGACAAAAAACTCACAAAACGCAAAGCCGAGTAGGTAGCTATAATAGTGCGTAGCGATCAACGTAGATATTTTTTAGCCTACGAGAAAATACGAAAGAACTGTAAGATCGCGGGTAGGACAGCAGAACGTTTACCAGAATTAACAGTTAATACAATTCAGTTTATAGCGGTCATACCGTGGAAGAATGATCTTTCTAATATATAAAACAAAGTCGGGTTAGTTCTCAGGTACACCATTATATAAAACTCAAAAACTGCTGGACCGATTTTTATGATCAATGATTTGTTGGATTTTCCCCCCAAATAGCAGAATAACAATAATAATTTGATTTGAATAATTTTTGAGAAACAATTTATAAACAAATCTACATTTAAATTAGCCTTGAAAAAACTACTGTTAAATAGAATATCTATGTAAATAACCCGTGTACCTATAAGTTAACATATATTGAGTTATAAGTTTATTTATCGCTAAAATGTCAATACCTACTCCTACATACTCGTAGTAAATAGTAATGAATATGAGAGTCGATGTCTGCCTACAAACTGCTATGCAGTTTGGCAGAGTTATAAATTGAGCTATGTAATTAATTCCCTAAGACAAAATAAACAAAAAAAATAAAAAAAACTATTTAATTATCAGAAAAATATAGGAAAATAAAATGTATAGGCGGAACGAATTTCGCTGGGTCAGCTAGCCTACTATAGACTAAATAATATTATATTGATAGCACAGTGGTAAAGTACGAGACCATTGCAGAACTTTCTATGATATTCCTGTCACCTGTCACTCTCATTTATGTTGGCGTAAGAGTCACGGAGAACGAAACTATCGTAAGCACCAGTATACGGAGGCTGTAGATATGGACCTGCAATGCATGACGGCCTGCACGGCGACGATGCACGCCCAGAGCACGAGGCAGCACATAACGCTGGACTTGAAGGTGGGCTCCTCGCGCTGCGCGAAGTTGCTCTCCTCGTCCGGCGAGTGGAACCGCAGCGACCACGTGCCCATCTTCTCCGAGCGAAGCCGCTGGTTCGACCCCACTTCGATCGAGTTTATAGTCTCGCTCTCCTGAAATATATTCTTGTCAGTACATTTCTACGGCACGGTTAGAGCTCCCGCGAATTGAATGTCTCGGGACTTTGGTACCGGTGGGCAAGATTCGGGAAAACAAAACATAGGATATTCCGTGGGTAATGACCTCCATTGAGATATAGATGTACGAAAAACTTCTTCTGGGGAGAAAAACTAAACTGCCTGAGGAGGCCAAACTACAAAGGTAAGCCAGAACCTGGGACCGGACCAGACACGTGCATTATACACAAGCAATTTATATAAATTTTGCATCATTTTGGTCAATATGGCTGCTTTATTTACGTATTTTCTATCAGATCAGGTCTCATCATGAGCGGAACATCTCACGGAGTCGTCCACTGCTGAACGACAACCTGCCATTTGCATCCACCGGTTGCCCGCGACTTTTACAATGTCGTTGGTCTACCTAGTGGGAAGCCGCGCCTACGCTGCGTCTGTCTATACACAGGCGAAATGCATACCACCGATCCGAGACGAACATCTCGCTCGTCTGAACAACCATTGAAAAAAAAAGTACCAGGTGGCATGCAGACGGGAAGGCGTTGATAAATAAACTCACCTCGTATGCTTCCTCCTCTGAGAAAGTGGATATGTCGTCATCGTCATCCACAAACACCCTCTGTCGTCTTACTTGGTAATACTGCCAACACAAACAAAAAAAACGTTAGATATACTTAATATTTAAGGTTCCAAGGAAACATCTAAGAAAAACACATATTTACCTACGCCCAATTCAAGTAGAGTAGATTTAAGTAGCATCTACTTAATTTGGTATATCTACTATTTGATATTTCGAAAAGAAGTGCCTTCAAATTTTCTAGGTAAACTATCTTAATAAAAAAATTGCTATATAAAATAAAAATAATAAAGTGTAAGAAAAGCTTACGCTGCGTTTTCACTTAGCGTTTTAATTCGTTCAATTAGCGAGACAAATTTATTCATTTGGTGTCAATTGATTTGCTCAAAAGCTGCACGACTTTTGTATGCGATTTATTCCAAGGAGTGAACTGATTCGAACGAGCGCTCGGTAATCGATCTATAAATCGATTTTCTAGGTTGATCCTCGTAGTCAAGCATTTCATTATCATCAGCCAGAAAGCATCCTCCTAAATAGGGAGAGGTTGATATAGTCCTCACGCTTGGCAGGTGGCATGGGGATCACATAATGCTCACCACCGTCAACCGAGAGGAAGCTGCTGTCCGTCCTCCGGTGGTTTTTCCTCGAATACATTCGGTCGGTAGGCCAAGTGAAAACGAAGCTTAATAATCGCAACGATCTACTGATAAAGGTGTGTGTAAGGGTTTTCACCATAACATAAAGAGATGGAAGGTACTTTTGTACGATATATAATTCAGACAACTAACCTGGCATCAAGTAGGCCATCTGTTCGTTGTCTGTGTTGATAAAAAAACAATTAGGGTAGGGTTCGATAACACACATACAGCCTTACCTAAAATATTCTCGATTCTCTTAGTCACTGCTTAAACTTCTCTGTTTTGTTCTTGCATGTTACACTTCACGTCAGAGAGAAGATGGCAGAGCATCTTAAGCAGTGACTAACGGTTGAGAAGTTTTTTAAGTAAGGCCGATAATTACTAAATAGATATCTTAAACTGGTAGTTAAGTTACGCATATATTAAACTGATACTTAATTAATTTATGGATGCCTAATATAAACGCAACTCGATGAAAAATTTAAACACAATATTTACATAGGAACGAACATTCATAGGACAACATTTTTGATGAGATGCCCTGAGACTCGGGGCAACTCAAGCCACTACATTTACAAACTAATTGTGGCTTATTTTACATCTAATATGTAAACAAACGATACTTATAGTACTTTATTTGAGCTAGGTATTTATTTTTACAGATAACTACCGAAGAAAGTCGACTTATTATTGAAATCGTCCGTTACCCGTTTATGCCTATCGCAGAAAAGTTGCGACAGTGGTGATTATAAGATTTCATACAATAAAAAATACTGTGTTCTGTTTCACACCTAATCAATTAAAGCGCTGAGTATCTAATCCTATCTGTAGAGTTGCTGAGTCTCCTGAAGTTGCAACTTTGCAAGTTTGGATGAGTCGCCGCCGTGCAGCGGTTCCTTTATTGGATAGTTGCGTCACAGCGTGGTGCTTACGTCTTGAAAGGGCAGCTCGGGTGGCGTCCAGGAGGCGGTGTGCTCCTCCTCCAGGATGCTGCTCGGCCGCCGGTCGCCGTCCCACTGCAGCTGCGACCCTCTGCTGAAATGCAACACTTACGTCGTAATCGTCGTAAAATGTATCATTCAGGACCTTGAAAATGGCGCCAATCGCCATACCTTTTCATGTGCTATTATAGTATTGATTATAGCCGATCAGCCGCGATGCACGGAATTGTAGAATACTTCGATACTGGGTGTAGTGGGTGCGAGGTAGGAGCTCATTGCCGGATCACAATTTTTATTGTGACTACTACATACATACTATTGTTGTACCTTTTTGTTACACATTGTATATACGGATTATTTTTTCTCGACTGCCCAAGAAAAGACAAGACAGGAGCGTTTTTAATTCTTTGATCTCTAAAAAGAATTAACGGGATTAGGATTATACTGAATCTCGGAATGTCGGACTGACTTGTTCTGCCTGGAGCGCGCGCGCCGCTCGAGCGCGGTGGGGCGCGGCGCCTCCGAGCTCCGGACGAGGAAGGTGGTGATCTCGTGCTGCTTGATGTAGGCGCTGCGCGAGCCGCCCTCCCCCGGCTCCACCTCGAACGCGTGGTTCATGTGCGCCAGTGTCGCGGCTGATATGTGCACGCGTCTGTTATCAATAACATACAGAAAATCATAGATACTAATATGTATCTACTACGTAGGTAGAGAAACCCCATAAAATACACATTTAAACATACTGAAATATACCTACAATAATTTTGGATGCAGTATGTAGGTAATGACATATTATAAATCATATTCAGTGCAAGAAAATTTGTACTTTATACCCATATAGCCATGTTTAGGAAAAAATGACTATATACCCATATAGTAATTTTTGCTTATAAGCATCAAGACACCGAGCCACTTGCCTCGACGATGTCACACGACAGAAGGCGCCCAGGATGGCGCCAGGTTGTATGTATAAACTCGTAGCTAAACTTCTCAAAGAGCCAGGCCTGAATCCTGATGATACCTAACCTGACACCAGGTTGCACCAAATCTAATAAAAATAATAATGTAAGCCTCAGAATAGTAAAAGACCTCCGGTCGAAGCACTAGGACGACGTTGCCACCATGCTTACATATTTTTCTTAAATGCCCAAGGATTTCCTATAGAACTCTTTATTACGTATTAAACCGCCGGAAGAAAAACTTATTCTTGGAAAAACCTAGTAGGTAAGAAAATTAAAAACGAAGAACTCCATGTCATTGAGCTTTCACGTACCTTCTTACGTACAATAATACAGTCTAAGAGGCTTGCAACATATCGTGGCTATATGGGGCATTTTTATGGCATTGTCTAACTAATGCCTCGTTTCATATACTAGCAGGTCAAGCTTTGTCAGAGGCGTTTGAGAAGCATGTTGAATCTGACAAAGGCTGGCCACATGTACTAACTAATTTGTCTTCTTCTCTATAGCAGGTAAACGGTTACTGCAAAATAAGTGTATCTTGGATGCGTTACCCGGGCAGGCCACCGCTCTCCATGTGGTTGGCGACGTCGACGTCGTGCGACCACAGGTCAAACTGCCACTTGAGGTCGCCGAGCACGCCGCACAGCACCGTGCCGCTGTGGATGCCGATCCGCATGTCCAGCTCCACCTGGAGACCACAGTGTTAGTTGGTAGCTCTCCTTTGCACGAAGTCGTCTAGATAGGTATCACGTAGAATCGGATGTTCTACCGTCAAGAAGGCAGGTTGTGTTCTGGCTTAGAGGGTTCTGTAGCTATCCAAATCACTTGGGTTGAGACGGCCCGCGGAGTTCGGCTCATAAATAGTAATTATGTTTTATTCAAACGTACTAAAACGTTAATTTATTTGGAAATTCGATGAGACCTGGTAAATGAAGTGTATTATAATTGGAATCATCATCATCATTGCAGCTTAACCACCCACTGAAGGGCTTGTTTGGGCGGAAGCTTTTCTCTCTCATTCTCTCACCTGTCTTTGTTGTTAATCTTTTTCCACTCTCACGCAGCGACAGACGAATAGCGAATTGACGTGATTTTTTTGCATGCATTTATCTTTTTTTATCTGTTGGAGTGACGCGACGGGCTATACAGTCGCCTGGTGGTCAGCGTCACGCTTGCTTGCAGTAACAGTGCTAGAATTATGAACTTGCGAACACAATCCTGCGCTGCACTGCACTGTGCTCTTCACTCTGGAATAATTAGATGCCAAATCTCTTCATGCCCAGTAATTTCTCTGGTAACATTGACCTACGAACCGAAACACAGTAATACTTGCACCTGCTACTTGGCGGTTGAATGAATGGCAAAGGTGTGGTACTTCCCCAAGCGGCCTCTACAATAGAATCCTACCACTGCATAGTTTTATTGTAATTTTTTTTTTTGTTAATTTTTGAGGTCGGAGTCAGTCTGTAAGAGAGCGAGTGAAACTATGGGGCTCTACTTATTCAAAATAAAGTGTTATGTAAGTGTATACATTGTCGTTCTTCCGGAGGTCGTGTATGGCGCGTATCATGTGCAGCCCCATGTTGACGCAGCAGTAGGCGTGGTCCGACCGCGCCTCTGGCAAACCACTCACGCAAAAATAGCAGTCGCCCAGTAGCTTGATGCGGAGGCAGTGGTTCTCCTGCAAATCGAATGATAACTTACTACGGGCTCTTCACATCATATTATGATCATGCATATAGGTATTTTTATATGATAGAATAAAATAGTACATCATATTTTTTTATATAATCCAAAAACACACACACAACATACACTCACTGAACACTCAAGAGAAAGGAGTTTTAGTAGTAGTTTAGTTAGTGTAGTTTTAGTAGGTTGTGTAGTAGTTTTAGGAAGAGTTTTAGGAAAAACCATTCCTTCATCGGAATGTATAATTTTCATTCAATTGCACCTTTGCATAAAGCAAAAATAAATCAATAAAAAATTATGATAATCAAGACTAATAAGTAATAATAATAATATTTATTGTGAGCTTACCGCAGCCAAGTCATCGAATCTAGCAAACAATTTGTTGAGCAACGTCACGAGATCATGAGGGCTGCATGTGCTGGATAACTCTGGAAACAGAAGACTTGATATATCACTGGCAATGGCATTTTTTCCCTAGAAATCTTCAAAAAAGACCTGTGATCTGAGCCAGCTTTTTCAATTCAATGACCAATATAAATATTTTTGGAAGCATTTGACATTTGTGCGACCACCGCATCTGGTGTGAATTGGAAATGAAGCTTTGGCACATGAATATATAAATAGGAGTTGGAAATATTACGAAGTTTTTCGTACAAGTTTCCCCTTGTCGCACGATGCTTTGAGGAGTCATCTCGGCGCACGATGACACACTTTGTTGACCCCTCCCTCCACCTTACGTGTGACGTAATTTATGGATGGCCCCTTACAGTACATAAAGCTCAGTAGTTAACTCACCTGCGATTCGAATACTGACTGACTGGATCGTTCGTTGTTTTACGTCAGTAGATATCTTTGAAGACCATCTAGTACTAGTGGAGCTGTATTACCCAAAGCCAAGAATCTTAATTCTTTCATTTGGGAGGAAGTCTCTTTTCCTGCTACTATTTACCCTGTGAGATTAATCGAGATCGTATTAAAAGATATAATATCTCACCCGTAAAGCCTTTGATATCTGCGTATAAAATGGACACGTTGCTGTGCTTCTGAATGTAGAGATTATTGAACTGCCGTTGACAGTCTCTCAGCTCTGTCGTCATGTGGGTTGCGTCATTGTAGATCTTTTCTGCTAGAAAATCCGGTATCACTGGAAAATATCACATTGGTTTAGCTTCTATCTTCATGTCCGATTAAATAATGACTTTTGAAATTTGGATCGTCCATAGTTAAGTAAATTTTTTGGAAACTCATAGTTACTAAGTGTGTAAAGGCTGGGTAGTCAGCCCTAGTGTCAGAGTTAATGTGCCGCCCGAAGGCCTCTGATATGGCTTGACGGTTGTTGTTGTGGTTTTATGGATAACCACATCCGACCCACGTTCAGATATAAATGCCACTTACAGTCACCCATCCGAAGACTGACTGGATAGTCCGTTCCTTAACACTGGTGATCTTTCAGACGCACCTAATCGAGCTACGTCACGAGCGCTACATAATAATTTGATGCTCTACCGCGGAGCCATGCAGGCTTAGAGTATAGACTCACCGCTCCGGAATAGTTTCTGATATTTCTTGGTTTCTTGCTCGGTGCGCTGATGCATCACCATACTGCGATAGGTCTCACGGAACGCCTTGCGCTGTCCGCCGTCCGCCAGTGACTTGGCGTACATGCCCGCGAAGTTTACGGCCGCGTACAAGAACGAGTTGGCCATCAACACGCGGACCTTGCACGATTCCGGCTGCAAATGAGAGTAGCTTTAACACAGTGAAATTAATTGTACTTTTAACGGGATCTTAACTCGTTGAAGAGACTTCAGTGTCAAACAACATTTTATCTATTCATAAGTTCGTTATACCGAGCTTATATGCAAGATCGCTCGTATGCGAAAACAAGCTCTATGCAATCATCTTGGCAGATTAATGAGCTTTGCTTGAAACGAAAATGGGAATTGATTATCAAATGATGCTGCCGAAACATACCGAAAAAACCTTACGCGCATTTAGCGGTTTATATAATTGACCAAACTTGCGTGGGGGAATATAGCCCAATCGTACCTTTCGATGGTTTACATATGCCCAAGAGAGGGAAAGACGTAAACTGGATTAGTCTCTAACATCCTACTGTTAGGAGTAGACCTACCTTCGAAGGAAAGCTGATCTAGAGCGCATTGGCAGATTCACATGTACCTTTGAATTTCTTCTCCGGACAAATACCAATGATTTCCTTGCGATGTTTCTACACCAAAAAGCCAGTGGTATGTTTTTTTTTATCCACATATTATATTCCGCAGAACTAATTGGTACAAAGAAACCACGAGTTCACAATTGCAGCCACGTCCAAAGGCGACATCACGGTTTTGATTGAGTGTAAACGAAATATTTTGTGTGGGTATAAACCTACAGGGCTATTAGCTTAGGGTGTAGCAATTAAGCCGAAAGAAATCATTGTGAACTACCTTCACTACGGAGCTAACCAAGAGCCAAACCCTTAAATAAATAAATAAACGGGTTTTTGACTCATGTTTTTAATTTCCGCGATTTTAGCGTTAGCCCTATTGTAAAAGCTATTTACAATAATGTGTACCATGACCGTCTTTCAGCTTAGTACATCCCAAGTATCTAGCCCAGCAGAGCGCTGACCATTTGTGGCATGTAGGCGACGGTGAGTACGGTGGCCATCACGTGAGCCAGCGACGTGAGCGCGCCGATGATGATGCACCACCACAGTGAGAGCGGCAGCATGGCGTACGGCACGAACACCACGAACACCATGTACCACACCTGGTTCTCCGGGTTCTGGTACCCCAGCCCCTGGCCGCTCAGACCTGCGCAACACACCAACAACCACATTCCAGACTAGCTCTACATCCCCTACATAAATATCTTATAGAGCACCCAAACCTGCAATTAAGTCACGCTTCTCCGTGACTTAAGTAAGACCATTAATGCACGGTGTTAAGCATCCTCGCTACGCTCGGGCGCTAACTTAACACCGTGTAATAATGGACTACTTATAGACAAACGTATCCTAACGTTATATTTACTCGACTATGCAGCGTTGCCAACTCAGATAAAAAAAAGGCGAAGACCAGACTAGAAAATTACGTAGAATGAGTAAAAATTGCATATGAAAAGTTCGTAGATCTACGAAGTTTTGTTTAAGTGAAAAACCCTAACAGATTCTGGCTAAATTATATCATCATACGCAAATCAGCAGCTGAAATCACCTAAGTAGCAAACAAATATTTAATAAAACTGAAATTTGGGTTTCGAAAATCGTTCAATAACACCAATTTGAAATCGAATCGAGCTATAACTGGTACGGAGAATGAAAGACGTACATCTAGCTACAATATGAGCCTTAGCTTAATGAGTATGTTGATTGGCAAATTTTTAAAAAAATACATAGTTTATGGGACTGAAGTTCGTAGCTTTGCAGGAACGGCCTAAAATACGTAGATCTTAAAAAGACGTAGAGTTGGCAACGCTGCGACTAAGCAAAAAGGAGGGTCTATGTACATAGTCTGCACCAATAATATTTTAGTAAGTAGATAAGTAAGTATGTTCATGTGTTCACTCGCATTTTCTAAACTACAGCTAGATATATTTTGACAAATGAGATGTCTGTCGACGCATCTTATCACTCAGCGTGTCTTAAAATATAATATCATTTAACTTGATGTTAAAAATATTTCGATGTCATATCGCGAATGCAAGAAAGAGCCATTCGGCGGAGCAGCACAAGCGGCGCAAATATGCTAACCTCGGCAGAGGTTACATATTTGAGCCGTTTGGTGTTGAGACATGTACGTTGCCGACTGGTAGTTGGTTTGAGCATTTAGATTGTCTCTAGACTTTCATAGGTCTGGATACAATCCTTTTGTTTTTTGTTGTGTATTAGACTAAGTAGTCTTTGTAGTTTGTTGTAGTTATTAAAGGCTTATGCCAAAAAAAAAAAAGAAATAGCCTAAAAATCTTTTTAAAGACACCTCTCACAAAAAACTAGACACAAACTTTATATTTTCAAACCGTATATCTAGTCGATAAATCGGTTAGATATATGGGGGTAAACGGATTAGGCCATTTCCCATAGTTTCACTGCTTATAGGCCATCTACATAGACGTACAAAGGTAGTACTACTGTACTACCTTTTCTTTAACTTCTTTAACTTTAACTTTCTTTAACAAACTTGAACACTAGTCCAAAATGGCATATGCCTTGAAAAAATATTAGAACAGTTTAGCAGGAAGGCACTTCCAACAACGACATCCAGCGCCTTGATAGTGTAGCCCGAGCAATGAAGCCGGAACAAGTATGAGTCCCGCACCTAGTCTGTTACTGTAGGTCATACCCTGCGCGACGAGCAGGATCCAGGTGGCCGCCGCTGCCCAGTGGAGGTACGCGTTGGCGAAGCAGCGCCAGCAGCCCAGCAGACACACCGCCACGTTTAGGAAGATGAACGCAGCCGTGTACGCGATCTGGTAGGTTGTGGCTGTAAATATCCGCAATAACATGTGACATTTTAAAGGCTTTGTATATGTACCACACATGTACTTATGAGGCCTCGTGGTACAGATTTTTCTATACCCACCTTCTTGTATCAACTAGGCCTAGGCCAACATTTTCTATGCCTTAAGTGTAGTTTTTTTATTATTCCTAAAACATATTCATTTTCAACTGTAATATGAAATGAAAAATTTAAATCATCATCATCATCGGCCCGGAGACGTCCATTGCTGAAGTAGGCCTCCCCAGCGACGGTGATAATGGAATGGATGGGCCCAGTGCTTGCAAATCGATCATAATTAACAAGACAACACATATGCATACCTAGCTAAAAGTATGCATATTACATTTGCCGTAAAATAGAGATAGCGGATCTAATTACTGCATGATAAAAAGAGAACACATGTACATGTATTAGAAGTTTGTATTGTCGTAGCGTACGGCTCGCATATCGCAAAGGCAGAGTATGACTGAAGCGAGTGAAGAGCCGGCGCTCAACATTTACGGCCTTACTTAAAAAAACTTCTCAACCGTTAGTCACTGCTTAAGATGCTCTGCCATCTTCTCTCTGACGTGAAGTTGCACGTGCTAGAAAAGGACAGAGAAGTTTAAGCAGTGACTAAGAGAATCGAGATTATTTTAGGTAAGGCCGATAGTCTTCAAAATCAGTGCGTTTATTTCCCGTCCATTCATCTTATCATTGTCGCTGCTAAAGCCTACTCCCTGGGAGCCCTTCCTACGCTGCGTCTTCCGGTTCGCGGTCACCACTCAAGAACCTTTCTTCCCCATCAGTTAATATCAGTTCTTCGAGTGATGTGGCCTGCCCATTGCCACTTCAAACTTGTAAACCCTGCGAACTATGTCGGTGACTTTGGTGCTTTGGCGAATATCCATGTTCCGGATTCTATCGCGCAAAGTAACTCCGAGCATAGCTCTCTCCATTGCTCGTTGTGTGACTCTGAGTTTCTCCAAAAGGCCAGCAGTTAAAGACCACGTTTCAGTTCCATATGTCATCACTGGCATCACACACTGGTTGAAGACCCTTGTCTTCAGACACTGCGGGATTTTGGACGAGAAGATATTACGCAATTTCCCGAACGCTGCCCATCCGAGTTGGATTCTTTGGGCGACCTCTTTGTCGAAGTTGGACCTACCTAAGAGAACAATCTGTCCAAGGTAGTTGTAGTGGTCAACAACTTCAAGAGTATCGTTCCCAACAACAACCGGTACGGGAACAACAAGGACATAAAAAAACTGATCACAACAGAACAGTGAACAGTTCTAAACAGTGTTGTGTGTACATTTTAAATGCGTTATATGCGATACCAATTGGCAAAGTTATTGAAAAATAACCAGTAACTAGTAGGTCTGCGAATAGTAGACTTCGCGGCCACACAGCACAGTATACAATATGGAACAAAAAGGTTTAACAATACTGAAGGATGTATGTATAATTATGTTTATCACCGGGACTTAATCACGCGTTAATAAATTTATTTTTATTTACGTTTCGACCATATTCCAATGGCCGTGGTCATGTATGTACGTGGTATGTATGTAAGTACTCATCATTATGAACAACTTTTAGTACGGGGCCAACCCCGAAATCGCGAAAAAAAAACAGCTGTTCTATACATTTTGTCCAAATCAATGAACTTTTTGTAAGGAACAGCTGTGTTTTGTTTCGGGATATCAAATTTGGCCCCATAGTAAACGTTGTTCATAATGATGAGAACATACATACTCTTCAGTACAATTTCATAGATTTTTGTCTTTGGTGATTATGGCTTCGAGGGATATTTCCCTCAATGAGGGGGAAATTTTACTTAATTTTTTTTTTTACAGGCTTGTCTGGAATTGAATAAGCACTCTCTACTAAGTAATAAGTAATCTCTACTAAATATTCTCAATATCGGTCGGTAACGCAGCATACCCCCCCGGGTTAGCCCCCTTTCCCCCTTTCTTTTTATTAGAAATCGACGTAATCAAAATACATTTTCTAATTACAAACCTTGATTATGAGTAGTTCGAGATTCATTTAAACTTGTGAAATACGTTATAGTCAAACACACCTGAAAATAATAATTTTGTTAATAATCTTTTTCACTTAAACGTAACACAAATATTTGAACAACATAACTTAAGGTTACGGGAGTTTATTTGCGGGATATTTACCGTGATTACGTTATGAAACGAGCTCCTGATATATCGGTACAGAAAAAACATCGTCTGCCCATGAACACGGTGCATGCAACTGCGCTGAAATATTAGCTCTCACAACATAATCACGGTAAATATTCCGTAAAAAACCTAACAACTTTAATTAATTACCGTGATAGTTTAAACCAACATACCTTAAGTAACAAATCTACAATATTCACCATAATTAGTGACTTTTGTCGCTGCCTTCGAGAGTAACTTTGATAAAGTCTCTCCACTAACTTATCCTAGAAAAAAATACATATTCATTAGATAGAGCCATTACTACAATATACAATAAATCAATCTTAGTCACACTAATATTTTAGCACCAAAAGCAAAGTAAGTTAGCATAGTTTGTGAATAAAGCGTGTGAGTACTGAGTTATACTATTTTTCGTTTATTTATTATTATTATTTAAGGATTTCTTTGAAAGCGTTTCCTTTATTATTATTTGTATACCGGCAAGTGACGAAACGAGCAAGACTTTCACCTGGTGATAAGCATCACGCCAGCCACTAACAGTAGCAGTGCTAGAATTGTGAACTTGCGAATACAATCCTGCGCCGCACTGCACTTCGCTCGTCACCCTGAGCTGTTGTTAAATCTCTTCATACCCAGTAATTTATCTCATAACATTGACCTTCAAACCGGAACACAGTAAGGCTTGCACACTACTGCTTGACGGTTGAATAACTGACAAAGGTATGGTACTTCCCCAGGCGAACTCTGCAGTAGAGTCCTCACTCACTCACTCATCAGCCAGAAGACGTCCACTGCTGGAAGAAGGCCTCTCCCTTAATAGGGAGGGGTTGCCATAATCCCCACGCTTGGCAGGCGGCTTGTGGATCGCAGTGTTACCACCGTTAACTAAGAGGACGCTGCTGTCCGTCCTCCGGTGGTTCTGGATGCAGTTTTAGGACATACCCAGGTCCAGTAGAGTCCTACCACTACAAACATTTTATAACAATGTAGCCTAATTCGGCTAATAAGTAGTTTAGTTCTAACATAAGCTACTAGGAAAAGTGTCCAATAACACGTGCTTAATGTCTCTAATAATTAAAAGGAAGTCACTATAATCTCGTGTTCTTCCGGTCTAGCGCACTTTTCGTATTGTAATAATAATTATTAAGTACCAAAGTCATATTATTGTTATTTCAATGTTATTCAAAACATTGACGCGCTTCCGCAAAAACAATCGCCGACTAGTGAGTGCATGTCAACAATTTGAGAGGAAATAACGAAAATAAGATTGAATTAATTTCAAATCCATTTATGCAAACAAGTCACAATAATAACAAATGAACGCTGTAAGTAGACATTACTTCCCAGTCTCGCAGCAAAGAAGTATTGTGGATAGTTCAATTACAATTATACCTTAAAAGTATTCGTTATTGAGGGCCAGTATATCCCTTTGTAATACCGAGCCGTTCGCAGCATGTCATGTTCAGCTGGTACTGCAAGCAAATAAAAACAACATGTTTTTTCTAAAGCAGTGCTTTTTTATAACATTTTTTAAATGAGAAAGTGAATTTAATACGTAATAAGTAGCTACGAAATTCGTAGCACTTTGCTACGCCTCGTTGCTACATCATGAAACCTTGCTATTTTAAATTGTATTGTTAGCTTTAATTAATTATCTATGCAGTTTAAATTAATAATAATAAATAAATATATGATCGTTAATCGATTTTAAAATTTGTAGTATTTACAAATTTTAAAATCGATTTGTTTAGCTTCTCGATTTAAAAATTGCCAGTGGTTTAATTAAGATTAATGCTTTGTACGTATAAGTACTTATTTTAATAGTTTAAATGGGTTTAAGTACCTGGTTCCGAGTGTCTATGTGATCTGGTCGTATAATTTGAACCACTTATTGTACTTATTCGATGCTGCAACAAGGAAAATAATTAAGTAATTAATTATAGTACATTATGATACGAGTGTGCTATGTTGGTCATTACACTAGAGGCGGTATTATGAGCGCGAGCCGCAGGCGAGCGCGATAAGAAAGCCGAGAGCGTAATGACTAATAGCACAAGAGTTCCATACGACTGTTTTCGTCACACTTGCGAGGAAAAAACAATTTTTTTTCGATAATAATCAACCACACAGCGAAAACGTCAACAAACATTTGCGGAAAATGGCGCCCAAATCAGTAATGCGCGCGCAGGTTGACATTTACTTCAGCGGCATAAGAACTCTTTGTTGGTATTACAAAAAAACTGTAAGTATTACCCGGCTATATTAAGAGTGCTTCGTACACGTACGTCTAATTGCAGTCACGTACAAACTTGACTTTACCGGGTTATACCTATTATAGTACAAGTGCCGTAATGTAAAGTAAAAAGCACGCGTGTATAATAGCTTGGATTACGAGCCTAAAAGCGATGTAATAAGATCTACTTTACGAGCAAGTGTGATGAAAAAGTAATTACGCATTAAAATATCGGCTTACATATTATATTATTTTATAAGTATACTTGTGTCTGGTGTTGAGTATTTTACCATGTTCAAATTAAGTTCAGTAAGTAATTAGGATTTATTGTCATGCGGTCACCAATCGCCTTTGAGAATTCATGTACAAATGTAAAGCTGGGTTCATAATCTTTGTAAGTATATCCGGCCTTAAGTAAATATGCTGCTTTACTAGCAGCGTTATCGCTGGAGTCAAATGAATGAATAAATAAATATCGCAGGACATTTTTTTCACACGCCATCTAGCCCCAAACTAAGCGAAGCTTGTAATATGGAAACTAGATAGCTGATAGAATACTTATATACATTTATTTGTAAATACATACTTATAATACATACTACACCCAGACACAGAACAAACATTTATGTTCGTCACATAAATGTTTGCCCTTGGTGGGGATCGAACCCACGCTCTACAGCTCTGAAGGCAGACACGCTACCGCTGCGCTATATGGCAGTCAGAATGAATGATGAATGTCTTTAATAACGTTTTTAAGTAAGGCTGATCATATGATTTATATAAGCTTACAGCAAAGGTTTAGAGTTTACTAAAAGTATGTTTATTGTAAGTGCTATCCCAGTTTTACACTTCTTTAAACCAGTGATTCATTTATTATAGTTACTGTGGTTGCTTACGAGATATTTACTGCGATTTTCTGAGCAATCGAGCTCCCGATGTTTTCTAAATTAAACGCACCGGGGACCCATCGAGGGCCTATCGTGTGGAGAAGACCCGCTCCCCAAGTACCAAGTCAGTAAATAGTCATAGAACTGAAGGCTCTAAGTATTTTTCGATAGTTTCTGTACTAGAGGTAATTTATAGCATTAGCATTAGTGACACCTGGTCGTCGTGGGCGGAGTTGGAGGCGCCGTCTCCGGGCAGTCTCTCGCCGTCGGGGGCGGGCGGCGCGGGCGGCTCGCGCTCTCCGCTCGCTCGCCGCTCAACGCCGCCGCGACAACACTACAAAGTAAATAGAGCAAAACCTTTAGGAAACCTGAAACATTATCCCTACACTAGTTTTGTATTAGCAAAATAAATATGCCGATGATATTGACAAGTTGCTAATAAAATATTATCATCTTGCCTGGTCGACGCTACACGTGACCAACACGCTAGCCTCTACCTTGAGCAAATGTTTCTATAATAATTTTTCATGGCTTTATGGCATAGCACCAACAATGAATTAAGCATCCTACTATACCACTACAGCTTTTTTTATAGTGACAGGTGAAGAGAAACTCGAGACTCCTACCCCGATGATAAGATAAGAGATACCCACCCATGAACCCACCACCCGTGCATGACCATTGCACCGATACCCAGAACTGTGAGTAACAATAAAGTGCAGGGCTTAGCTGTATTAGCGTTCACCATAGAGAACGCTAATACAGCTCTCATCTCTACGTAAATTTCCATTCTACGCAACGGTAGACGCGTAGGAGTCATCAGTTTGCAACAAACAAACAGCTGTCCGAAGCTAATGGTATCGACGAGCAAACGCATTACCGTGTCGTGATACCGCTGATACCACAGATAACAACTCACTGTCTGTAGCTTATGTTTTGGGGAAATGCGACGACCGTACATTACCTACTCCACTGTATGACATTTATTAGAGTTTGCGATTTCAGTCATGTACAGAAAATGATAACAGGCGCGAGGCCGCAGAGCTTTGGTTCGAATCAATAATCAAATGAATCGAGTAACTTGAGTTGCCGGTAAAGGAAAAAATGGGGAGGAAACCATACCATAACAATAATAATAATTTAAAGAAGAGCCTTGACCAACATCTCAAGACGCTTTCGCTAGATGGCAGGGTCAAAGGTCAGATCCAAAAGTCAGTGATCCTTGACACGGCACGCATTGTCAGGAGGTTCCTCACTCTGCAGCCCTAACCACCGGCAGCTTGAGCCCTGCCCCACTGCCAGCGGGACTCTAGGTTTAGGTTTTTTATAATATTTAGGTTTTTAAATTTATATTGTAAAAAGCTTAGATTTAAGTTAGAAAATAAATATGTGAAAAATATTTATTTATTACAATTTCCAAAGAGTACGTTGGAACAAAGAAAGCAATATAGAATTTTGCTTATCTTAATTGGTATAGTACCTTTAGAATTGCTGTCTTCCACGCTAGGTCTCGTCGGAGCCTGTATAGCAGAGTACAGTCATTCATCAAGGAAGGCCCTTTGGCCATATATTATACTTTACCATAATAAGAGTAACCAAGTTCTATTCTATGTCTACATTCTAAGTTTAGAAATTCTATTTTTACTTTCCTAGCAAATCTCATTTTTTTTACAATAAACCGTGAAGGTTACTTCACTTACCACCGTGAAGGATACTTTCTAGTACCTACTCCACATGGTAGTGAAACTACCGCGATAGAAGGAGTGAACTCAAGTCGGAAGTCTGTCTCCAGGCACCTAGTAGTGTGTTCCCAGCCTCATTTGAGCCAGTTTCCATTCCAGGCTAGGTATGATAAGCCATCTTGGACCTCAACGTCAGTTATAACATCAGGTGGTTGCTTGGGTGCTGCTTGTAGGGATTTCGATGGAATAATTTATCCTATTTTCTTCTGATTGTAAAAGTACCTACTCAGTACTATGGTCGCAAGGTACACAAATTATTTAATTTGTTTTCAGTTAAAATTGGGCTTAAAAATTTAATATTCCAATCGAGTGAAAGGCAAAGTCACAAACTTGTGCGTTAACCCTAATCAAAACCGTGACATGGCGACAGGCAGAGTAGGTATATAGTCGTTTAAAACATTTTTGTTTGCCTTAGAGATTCAATTAAAAATAACAAATTTGATAACTGTGTCGGGAATCAGAATACATTTATACAGGAGCAGAACATGAAATATAACAATTTTGTATTTGGTACATAATAACCCTCCCTTTATATGTGTCTGTATGGACTATGAATGGACTGCATCTTCTTATATTTGCGCTTTATCTTGATGACGAAAATTTAAGTGATGCCGCATATTATTAATGTTATTAAGAGACTTAACATAATAATATAATAATAATAATATTATCAATATTGATATTATTAATATTGATATTATTATAAATAATAATAATATATATTATTATAAATAATATATATTATTATAAATAATAATAATATATATATATTATTATAAATAATAATAAAATCAATTAGGTATTATTATTTTCACAAATTAAACACGTAATATTTTTTATATTTTAGGGTTTGTATATATTCTAATTAGTCTCGATTTTATTTTAAGTACTTTTCAATGTTTTTATTTTATTTTATAATAGGTACTTTCTTTGCTTTGCCTCCGTACCATTCATAATTTACAAGATTACAATTTAGTAAAATCATTCTAATTATTTTTCAAATCAAATAATTCAAAAAAAATGCCATCATCCTTTCGGATCATCAAAAAAAAAATAACTATCTGCAATTATAGTATTAAATCAGATGAATGTGGTGTATCTAACCATTTCGGTGATGTCTGGGGTCCGTTCCTATAAATTGTAATAGGCATAATGACTACAATTTTTTTATTACGTCATAAAAAAGCTGATCATCAATAGAGCCTATCGACGAAAACAAAATTTAAAATAATTCAAAAATAAATAAGTTCTAAGTATTTTAATTTCAAGCTAGACAGAGAGCGCGCTAAACTGAGCTATGACGTCAAGCCTCAGGCGCGGCATACAAATGCTATACTAACACGTGCTTTGCGAGAAAGGGATAGAGCATTCCCTCTCTATCCCCACCTAAAACTTTAAACGCTCATATCTCAGAGATTTATCAGCCAATACAATTTATTTTTCCAGTATGTGTAATGTATTTAGTTATATTCATCACTAAGCCTGTTATTTGTCATAAATTAAACATTAGGCTACATGCCTATTTCACTACTTTTATCGAGCTAAATAAAAGGATATCAAGCATGTTCTGCGGTCAGTCAGTCTGCGGTAGGGAGAAGAACATAAATTACTACTACTAGTAGTAGTATTTTATATCCTGTATTTTTTTAATGTTGTCATTTATATTTTACTTAAGTATAAATAGTACTAGTGATTGAGCTATAATAAAATACCTACAGAAAACTTGATTACTTATCATACTTTTTTGATTCTATTTGTCGTAGCTTTTCGTCTACACATGAATCTACTTTGTAGGTTCGGTATTAATTTTTGTGCAATATTTTCTAGTGGTCACACCCACGTGTCAATGTATTTTTTCTCTTCCGGCCCAAACTGGACTGAACAAAATGGATGAGTGTTTTTTATTGTAACGACCTTTCAACCCGGCTTTGATATCATCATCATCAGCCAGAGGATGTCCACTGCTGAACGAAGGCCTCTGCTGCTGAGCGCTACTCTGTACGACAACCAGCCCTTTGGTATGATAACTGATTGCTGTTAACTCAGACAAAAATTGCTACAATACATTAAATTGGTTTGTACTCGTACTCGTTGGGACCTGGGTGTGTCCTAAAACTGCATCCAGAACCACCGGAGGACGGGCAGCAGCGTCCTCTTGGCTAACGGTGGAAACACTCTGCGATCCCCAAGCCGCCTGCCAAGCGTGGGGATTACGGCAACCCCTCCCTATTAAGGGAGAGGCCTTCGTCCAGTAGTGGACGTCTTCTGGCTGATGAGCGAGTACACTCACTCGCGAGTGAGTGTACTCGTACTCTGCCGAAATATTAGTTTTTTCCTTAAGCGCTTGATGAGATATTTTTACTTTACTTTCTGATGCCACAGAACCAAGACGAGTAGTCACTCGCGTGATTACTTGGAGGAGCCAGCCATTGAAATTGAATTGAATTGAATTTTATATCCCTGATTGCAACCTTCAAGCTATAGTTGCCCATTATATTTCAGGTCCTTTTAGAATTTGAACTCTTTCTCTTTCTTTTCGGTTTCTCTGAGAGAATTAAATAGATACTATACTATTCGTAGTAGAGTATAGTATTATATTATCTTTTCTAGTAGTAAGGATAAGATTTTAGATAAATAGTCCGTAGTAGTACGCCTGTAGATTTTTTGAGCACTATAAGAAACCACAGAAAAGCGAAGGCCTTTATCTCTTCAGTGATAAGAAACAATCATCTATCTTCCTACACATTGAAGTATCAAAATGTAAATATTAATTGATCAGAATCTTACTAACAATATCATCATCGTCATAATGTTAAAGTGTATAGGAGTGTGTGTGTGTGTGGAGAGAGTGTAAGCCACCCTCGCCATTTTCCGATACAAATACCCGCGGTCCACATCACGGATATGATAATATTCGGTCCCATTTCTCGGCAGAGGGAACCATTTCGTGGCGGCTTTTTTGTATAAATAAACAATCGATTTTTATCATCGCTGATACATATTTTGCTCACTCTACTCTATTCACTACGATACAAAGCGGCTATCGACCTACACGCGAATAGAAGAATCGAAATTAACTACCTATAGCACTTTTACCATTTTTCTTTAGTTTTCCGTCATTCCTCAGTATCAAAATAATTTATTAATTATTTTGAACTATTGTTCATCTATTTGGTCTGAAATTTTGCAGCACATTCAGTCCACTGCAGGGCATAAACCTCTTCCCACTTTCCCCAACCTTCTCCCGATTCAGCTTCAATCTTGTTCAGATTTTCCACAAAACTTTTAGATATCGTCTCGCCACCGTTACTCTGGCCTTCCGGGACTGGACTCTACCTGTCATCACGTTTAACTTGTCGTCGACGTACTAACATAATAGCCAGGACAAGCACGTGTTAGCAATCAGATTAACGAGCTCTCAGCTATCCCTCTATCCCAGAGCCCTCAGCCTCTACGAAATTGCTTACTTTGAAATGTCAATCAAATATGCAAATCGATCCGACAACTTCGCGTATTTCGATGTAATAAATAGGGAAATGAGTTTTAGAACCCATTACCGACTAATAGGGGATAAGGCAGAGATTGCGGTTGGATACGATTTAATGCCTACTAATCTAAGGGTTTAAACTTAACATAGCAGTACACAATTTAAAAAAAATTGCGCAGGCAATTGCAAGGGCAGAATAAACATGGGAGAGAATAGCCCACATATATACTATCAATACATTATGCGTTTTGATTTTACCAAATAAAACTAAGGAAGTATATAAAGATCAGGATCAAGAAAATAGCAAAATATAATTAAATCCCAATGTTTAGTCGACGCCGACAAGACGAGAGCTGGCTCATTCTTCGCGAAATGAATCTCTGGAAATTTAGCTAGTGCTCTTAGGACACCTGGACACCAATTGTTGTACATATTTAGACAGTTTAAAAGTTTGTATATATTAATGTAAATTAAAAGTAAAAAACTGACCGGGCTATGTCCTTAAACTGCAACCAGACCCACCGGAGGACGGGCAGCAGCGTCCTTTTGGTTAACGGTGGTGAGCATTCTGCAATCCCCAAGCCACTTGTCAAGCGTGGGGATTATGGCAACACCCCTCTATTGGGAGGCCTTCGTCCAGCAGTGGACGTCTTATGGCTGACAACGACGAAATATAAAAAAATTGATATTAGCCCATGTTATCGGATCATAACGTGGGCTGTTAAATATAACAAGTTTTCAGTCAAAGTTTATTTTTGATATACACGACTAGTGACTAGTGTGTTATCAATACTTACTCGCTCTGGAATTGTCGGAAAATCCCACAAAATCGCGTATCGTTCGAGGCAATCCTCCGGAGCCTTCCCCAATTTGCGTACATTACTGTTTGCGAGACGATATCTTTAAAGACGTATGTAGGTATTTTCGTCTCTGCCAATCACTGAAGAGAGAACTGAATAGAACGGAAATGACATGCCGCGCTAGCCGGCATTAAGTGCAAATGCGCTTGATGTCAATTCTACCAATATACATATTATTAAACTGAGAATACTCAAAAAACAATTTAAATAGACGCGTAGGAAACCAAACCATCGTAATTAGATCAATTTTAATCTGTTGCAAAATGGCATTACGAGCGTTTTACTTCAAAAGCGCGACCAAGTGAAAATGGCGACAGCGGTTTTCCATACAATTGCTTTAAAACATTGTTTTGACAGCCGTTCTACCTAAGAAGTAGGGCTTTCGCTTTCATGTGCTGCCAATAGTGTCAATCATTCGTTTATTTTGATTTTTTCCAGAGTTGTTTCTGGTTACCCGTTTTCCTCAATCTTTAAGACATACGAGGCATCATTACAGATAATTGAAGGGAATAACATGGGCTTAACGCATCGGATTTCAAGATATTAGACATGTCTGTCCCACTAACTAGGATACATTTTTCTTCCCCACAAGACTTGTGTTTGACGTAAATAAATACAGGAAAAGCTTGTAAGAACTCGACAAATTGATCAAAGCTACTCGAGAAATGGAATGAAACTAATTAAGATTAATATGTGATGATAGTGAGATAAGTTACACAAAGCTTATCTTAGTAAGTATAGCTTATTTTTGTTTCTATGGGAGACTTCCATAATAGTACATAGTATACTATCATATATGATTATAATCTGTGTTAGTACGCATACAGGCAGACGTGTTCTTGTATTTCGTTAATTTTATTATAGTTTTTATTTTAACCGTCCATAAGGTTTTATTTGTTTACCATATTCTGATCTCCATCTTTTTCGCATTACGTACTTTCATAATTATATACAAAGAAAATAAAGTACAGGATGCTCGTATAATACCCAATGAAATAATGTCGAAAGCATGTTTAGAACAGTTTTCTTGTAGAATGCTTACAAATGCATCTACACCTTACTTTGATCAAATATACTATAGAAACACATAGTCGCTATGAAAATCAAACCTCAAAAGTTGCCCCGCGCCAGTGCTTACCTACATAATTATACAGGTTTGTAGTGGTAGGACTCTACTGCAGAGTCCGCCTGGGGAAGTACCACACCTTTGGCAGTTATTCAACCGCCAAGCTGTAGTATGCAAGCATTACTGTGTTCCGGTTTGAAGGGCAATGTTACCAGAGAAATTACTGGGTATATGAAGAGATTTAACATCTAATATGTCAGGTTGACGAGCGCAGTCAGTGCGGCGCAGGATTGTGTACGCAAGTTCTCAATTCGGGCACTGCTACTGTTATGGGCAGGCGTGACGCTTACCAGGCGACAGTCTTGCTCGTCTCGTCACATGAATACCTCTCCAGCTAATATAAAAAAGTCCACAAGCGGATATTATTTCATTTTAATATTGAACCTTAACCCATAACGCTTAAATGCCATAAAATTTAGTACATTATTTAGTTTTATTTATTACATAGTTACATTCAAATTCATTTATTTCAGGTACGAGACCCATATTGTGTAGCAAATACAAAAATATAAAATATTTTACACACAAAAAACAAAAAAAAACTGTCCTAAAATGTCACAAAATTTTAAATGTCATTATTATATTAAAATTTAATTAAATAATTAAAGGTCAATATCCCCGTACAAACGGCATTACTGGAACATGCCTAGTTACGGCAAACACATTACATTAGTAAAACATTTGTGAACGTGTAAAACATTCGGCATCGTAGCACGTCACACGACTGGCGCGGTCACACGCGACTGAGAGCAAAACTAGGCGTATTACGCTGTTTATGCCTTGTTTTGACGGTGCCATTTTCGAGCGGCGATCAAGGATTTACCCTATATTTCATCGCAGACACCTTATGCAAAAACTTCAACTCAATAATAGGGTTTCGCTGGACACCTTTTGGGTACCTAACCCTAAATACGCTAGTCCTAACACGAATGGCGTCAAAAGCATACAATGTGGAAATCCACTAAAAAAAAACAAATTTGTGATACAAGCTTGTTTATGATATGATTAAATCCGGAGAAAAATCAATTGATAATGTATATGATTGGTCTGTACGAGCATAAGCAAAGCCATTTCACGGTGATTACGCTCATTGGACAAGCCCAGACGATCCGAGAAAGGTCACCCGGGTCAAACCCGGCCCGGTCACTCGTTAATAACACTATCGGAATGCCTGTTTGCTTTAAGGTAAACAAAAGCTGTTGTCGCCATCACAATAGGTTTTATCTCAATGGGGATCCTCTACACTGCGATTTTTGCCGCTAGGTGGCGCATCATCGACAACTGTCAATCTCATACATTTTGTTGTTTTTTGTTTTATTTTTGCAGAGAACATTTTAAAGACTCGGATTACCAGGGAGAATCTAAATATTGTTTACTGGTTTGTTCAGCAATCCAAAGCCTTGCTAATAAAAGCTCTGTCCAATATAAAATGCAAAGAACTATCTAACCTACAAATCTATTTTCAAGCTGTCAACAGCTAGCTGCATAGTTTTTGAAAGACACATTACCCAATATTTTTCCTTGGACTAGATTATCGACAATGCCCTCATTAAGAGCAGATAAAAATAAGCAACGATTAATTAGATAACTTGATATTGCCACATCCGGACCGCAACTGGCGCCATCTGCAAAATTTTTTGCCTGTGGAACCTCATTTTGTTACGCAAGCAACTGGCTGAGCTTAGACTAGGCAATCTATCGCCCATGCAGACTTGCATTTTGCGGGGCTTTTATGTTTAGGTTGCATAACGTTAAATGACGTTAATTAGTTTTGTATTGCGCAGCGCAGAAGTTAAATAACCCATACTCATTGACATTAATTTATGAATAAAACATGTACAGCTTTGCACGACCATCTCTAACAAGCAACAGTGCGTTTGGTTATCGAAAACACAGGCTTTATTATCTAGTTTGTGGCTCGGAGCGTATCTATTTAACAAATTAACGGCTAAATGATAAAAAATATATTTATCTTAATTTAGGTTAATCTCGTCTCTATTGAACTAACTATGAAGTATAAACAGTTAAACTACATAATTATAACTAAACTAAAATAAAAAACGATATAAGAGACCGTTTAAAGTATCTATAGGTAGCAAACCTATAGATACTATCTCTTCTCGTTTAATTTTCTACTTTAAGGCTTGTGTTTTGGAAATAAAAAAATATATATTTTTTTACTATTATTTGACTTAAGCAGCGTTTTTTTTAAGTACAAGGCCCTTAGTGTATTCTAGTCCTTTCAAAACGTACGTCAGGTCTTCTTACCACGTAGCCGAAAAAGTTAAATAAATCTCGATGGGAGATCTATCTTTGAGCGTGTTCATCGGACTACCCTCTAATTCGATTTGAATTTTGTTTGCGCGGCACTTTGGATTTTTATTCGTCGAACCGGCAGAGCAGTCGGACCGAAATGCGTTATTTCTGGACGAACGGTCATAAGGACGCATTTTTATCAATTTGTTGACGAGATGAATTCACGAGCAAAAGTCTGAAGTGTCATAAACCTGATGATGATGATGCGTCAATTTTACTGCGTGATAATGTCTGTTTGGTGCTTCCAGCTCCATTGACTAACTTTACTGGCGGTACATGGTGCTGGTGGGCTTGGAATCAAAACAGTATTAGTAGCCTATATAGTATATATACCTAATTTTCTGGTCTGAGAGTAAGTAAGTAAGTTCGTATAGGCTGTGTGGCCAGCCCTAGTGTCAGAGTTAATGTGCCGCCCGAAGGCCTCTGACAACAACCGTCACCCAGACGGTTGTTGTAATATAAACTAGAAAAAACAACCGGGACCAACAAATTAACGTGTCATCCGACCCACGGTAGCGCTCAGAAATAAATGCCAGTCACGGTCACCCATCCGAAGACTGACCGGACCGTCCGTTGCTTAACATCGGTGATTGTTTAGAATCACTTAGACAAGCTACGCCACGAGCGCTACGAGAGTCAATTATAATCTAGATATTTTTAAGTTCAGAGCAGATATACCTATTTGGAATAAAAATGCCTCCTAAAGTATTTACAACACAAGTATATCGGCTTGCTACATATATTTTTTGTATAATACCTAAAAGGCTTGCGTTTGTCTGCCATGTAGCCTGATGTAAGCGAAGATGCAGTCTACGATGGAGCAGCTTGTCCAGAAGAAACCGATTCACTCGCGACTTGAAGACACACAGATTGTATCTATCGGGAAACACCCACTCTGCCAGCGCATTCCACTGTTTAGCAGTAAGCACAGAGAAAGTGGAATCAAACCGAACGAGTGGAATCACTTGAACCACATTGTCGCTTACCGACAGGCAGTTGGTGCAAATGCGGACTTTTGCGTGTTTAAAAAGGAATAGTAGAGCGCAAAATATAAAATAAAACAATAATAAATTTCACTGTTTTAAATTATCACGGTTGATCTATTATTATTTACGGGATATTAAACAAAAACTAATAATAAATGTAATTAATATTTGAATGTTTCTTAATGACATATTTATATTCCAATAAATATATAACTCTAAAAATACATCATATACACGAATCTGTACACACATAATAATCAGAGATTGACTGTATACAATAATGTAACATATAAAAACATATCTGTTCTGCGATCTACTAAACCAGTGTTTTTCAATCTTTTTGATTTCAAGACCCCTTTACAGGGTGAAAAATTCTGGCGACCCCCTTACAATGTACAAAGAAATAATTCAATTAGAAGACTATATGCGTGAAAGAATTTACATATTTTGATACATTTATTCATTATTAGGACGTTACACTCTGCAAGAAGCCGGGAGTTTTGAAAGTAAGTACGAGGTAAGTTGGTTAAGATTACCCGCTACTTGACTTGGATGCCTTTTTCTTTTTGCCCGCGACCCCCCGATCAAGGCTTTGCGACCCCCCTAGGGGTCGCGACCCACAGATTGAAAAACACTGTACTAAACGTTTGAAACGAATATTTTCAGTAAAATAATTTGAAAAGCACGTAAGCAAGTGTGCTAGTGCGGTAGGTACAATTGTGAATTAGAAAGTACATTTTTAAGGTCTTATCTTAATATCAGCTATCATAGTATTATATTATCAGTGATATCAACAAACTGCTTGATAACATTAATCAGGGTAAGCTACAAGCTTTAGAGAAGCTAGCGCTGTTACGAGCAACTCTATATACGTGAGAAAACCGGAAGCAACGTATACGAAATAGACTGCATGGGGCTCATTTCCACCCTTTGAAAGCTAGTTCCTCCAAGTGTCCACCTAACAATACGCCGGATATACGGCAAATTAAATGTAAAACAAAGCTGCAGCATTGTACTTAAAGCTCTGCATGTTTGCACAGTGATGTAAGGAAAATAGGCTAGATGACTGGTTTTTTTTATTGTCCTATTAAAATGTGGCCCATAAATATTGATTAATGAAAAGAAAATGATAATCTGATCAAAAATAAGCAACTTATAAGCATTTTAATATCATGCTAGACAGAGAGACGAAACAGCAAATCGTGACGTCACTTCTCTGTACGCCATATAAATTCTATTCTGACAAGTAAGGCGTGACGTCATTTTTTGTTTTGTGGGAAAGGGACACAGCTATCTCTACCAAAAACTTTAAACGCTTATATATCAGAACATTAAAAACCGATTTAAATATTTTTTTCAAACAACATACTATATTTACTTAAATTCTTCATCAAAACTATTGGTTTCAACGATTTAAACATGAGTCATCTACCCTATTATAAAAACTCTAAAATGACAATATTAAGTTGTTCCCAGTTTATACTTCCATTAAAAATCCACCACAATATTATATTCATTTAATATTTATGTATTTATATTCTCTTGGTTTTGGCTACGGCTCTACTAATACCTCGAATAAATAGACCCAAGAACCAAGACAAAATATTAAATTGCACAACTATCATTATCTAATTTTCAATCGACTTCAAAAAAGGAGATTTTCAATTCAAATGTTGATTATTATGAATATGTTTTCTTTTGGTATAAGTAGGTCATACTGCAGATACCCTTTTATTTTTTTAAAAGCCATTTCAGTGGCCAATCAATAGGTACTTAAGTACCTAAGCAATTTATTAAAAGAACTGCATTATGAGAGACAAAAGGGGAGGCTTAATGATTTTAACCCATATTATTATTTAATTTTAATTTTATTTGGACAACCAAAAGCCTTCTTTTCTTACGGAGACAGTATAAACAGTATATATAAATGAGTACATCTAGGCCAACAAAGGTTATCAAGACGTGGTAGTCTAGTCTAGAGGGAGACCGTTGCTCGGCTCGAAATTAGTTCTTTGATTCTTCTTTGTTCATCCGCCAAGAAGGGACACGGCCGACAGGGTGACGAGCGCAGTGCAGTGTGGCGCAGAATTGTGTTCTCAAGTTTAAAATTCTGGCACTGCTACTGTTAGTGGCAGGTGTGACGCTTACCACCAAGCGAACGCCTTGCTCATCTCGTCACTTGATTTTATTTAAAAAAAAAAGAGATATTTTCACATTATTTTAACCCATTTTTTTCATTACTGTACGTACCTATCCTGCCTGGTTTAGTCTAGGCCGACCAAAGTTTTTAAATACTACTTTTTGTCTGTTTATTTACAGTGACTTTCTCAATATAGTTTCGATGATGACACTCGATGATTTAGGTTTACCGACAGTGTCCTCCATGTCTAATAGCTACTTATCTAAACATTCGCAAGTTTTTTCTTAATATGTACAAAAATTACAGTTTCAGCTGTCCATAAGGATTTTTGTGATTGCATAATGAATACCTGGAATAGGATCTGGGTAAGGTATGTCCTAAAAGTACATCCAGAACCAGCAGAAACAGGCAGCAGCGTACTCTCGGTTAATGGTGCAGAGCATTCGGCGAACCCCAAGCCGCTTGCTAAGCTTGGGGTTTATGCCAACCCCTTTCCCCCTATTAAAGGGGAGGCCTTCCTCCAGTAATGGACGTCTTCTGACTGATGATGATAAAGAATATAATTTATACCTATATACGCAATAAATTGAATTGAATTCAATTGAATACTCACGAGGGTATTTTTTCATTAGGAGAGGTGATTCCCGTTTACGTTCGTTTTTCATACAATTCCTATCGAAGTGATTAGATCCAATGCTTGGAGTACATACCTACCTTACAGCTAAAATACAATCAATTACATCAGATAAGTTGGGTTCGGCCGATCGTATTTTTCCTTTACGATACATGATTTGATGACTTAAATTTCGATGAGTACTGGGTAAAATGGTCGCGTTTAGCAATTTGCATATGATCCTAATAGGATTAATTTCGAAAATCGTAATACGGTCTTAAGCGCCAATTCATCCTAATGATTCTATTACGGAATTCATTAGTTTGACAGTTTTCTATAGAAAGTCGTAAAATGGTCGATGAAAGATGAATTCATTAGAAGTTACTAAGATGAACCACTTTTAGGGGAATTGCTTAATGCGGCCATCTTAAACCCCCTGGCGTCTATTTAATTTTGAATAAACCTTTAGTCATAAGTGATATCTCGATTTGAAAGATACATGAAAGGGCGGCCCTTCGATGGTAGGCCATGTCCAGCAGTGAAATACTGAGAAGCTGAATACACTAAAGAGACGACAAAATTATCTCATGGCATGACTTGCTGGTCGAATAACACCCGATATTATAAATTTTATCCAAGTTAGCCAATGTGCTTACCGATCTCTTGAATAAGAACTAAGGGATCAATCCTCTGGCACACATGGCTTAATCTGAGGCTCCGAGGGCATCTAACAATGAACTGAGTACTGACTTGGCCCTTATTAAGGCGGACTGCAAACACGGACGCCCTTCTATTGACCCTTCGGTTTAGCGAACGGGGCCAAGTGGCTTTGTTAGGGCTGACTCTACTAGGTCCCTGCCGTTTCATATAACTACGTTTCATTTAGGTAATTTCACTTTTACTAACATTGTTTCGTATATAATCGCTTGGCATATTTTTAGTTTACATCATTTTTGTTTCAAATAACATTTGTTTGATATAACAACGGTTGCGATAATGTTCAAATAGTACAATGTTAATTTGATATAATATTTGTTTGGTGTGATTTTTGTTTTATCTAATTCTATTTCATACACCCGACTTGAGTTTGTTAGGTTTGAAATGTATGACACATCCGAAAGAGCACCCTGGCTCCACCTAGGCTTATTTATGGTCCCAACCCCTTGAGTGTATATAAAAACCGCTAGAGCTTCTGGCGGGAGCCTACTAGGAGTCTCCTCCACTGACAGAACTGAGTCAGGCGACATGTGTCAGTACGTTTAGCTCGTTTTTTTTAATTTAAACCCACTTCCTCTCCCCATCTCTATTTTGTAAACTTATAAATATTTTGATACGTACTTACCCATTAGTTAGATTTAACAGATATAAATTTAAATAAATATTAGGTCAAGTTTGATAATGAATATTCGGTCAAACAATATTATTCAAAGTGAACAATTATGTGAAATGAATTTACATAAAATGAATGATTATGCAAAATAATATAATACTAAATAAATATTAGGTTAAATGAATGATTATGCGAACTAATTTAATAAGAACTGAAATTGTATCAAGTGAAATTATAGGAGAAGTTGTTATACGAGACAAAGGAGAACCGACTCTAGTTGTATCTGTAGTTCTGAGCCTTCGTCGGCAATCATTTACATATTCTAGAGTTAAACTAAATACTAATTAGATTGTCTGCAGGTACCGTACCGAAATTGAACCTTAAGAACAAGGATTGCAGTATAATATAAAATAAATAATACCTAAATATAAATATTGGGTGGACATTTTTACACAGCGCCATCTAGCCCCAAACTAAGCAGAGCTTGTACTATGGAAACTAGATAGCTGATACTAAAATACTTTTATTGTTGTATATAAACATACTTACAATACATATAACACCAGACACAGAACAAACATCTATGTTCGTCGCATAAATGCTTGTCCTGGGTGGGAATTGAACCCACGCCCTACAGCTCTGAAGGCAGACATTGGTACTACAAGCTGAGCTGTAAGGAATCAATAGAATCGCCTTTTTCGAAATACCGTTTACTTATCTCGGTTTTATTAATTTTTTATTTATTTTACCGTTATTTTTTTTAATAGTCTCTTCATTTCATTTCGGAATCAATGCACCTAGGCGATATCACCTGGGTGTTTTGTTTCGACATTATTGGTGTCCTTTGTTCACCTTACCTTAGAATTAAAGCACCTAGGTGAACAAGGACGACTTTTTTTATTATTCTTGTAGACTTTAATCACCCACATAATGTATTAAAACTTTCAAATCAAAGCCAACTTAAGTTTTAAATGAATTTTATGTAAATTAGACGTTTATACAAGTAAAAAATATATAAAGACGGTGAGCATGAGTAACAACATATAATTAGAATAATAATACCGTGCTTTTGCCTAGCACTGAACCCTTTTTCAGCACATTACTGAAAGATTCAGGACTAGGCTAGGCTATCGGCTTCGAAGGGGGGGGGGGGGGGGGGGGGGGTTATCGGGCCTTAACGGGTTCCGATGTGGACTTGCTCGTGTTGGTGAACTGGTTGCGCTTCAGGGACCTCTTTGGGGAAACCGAGGGGTTTGCCTGTGCAATAGGGTAGATGACTGATGTTTATTTCGTTGAAACCAATAGCTTTGATGAAGAATTTAAGTAAATATAGAATGTTTATAGAAAAAATAATTTAAATCGGTTAATAATGTTCTGATATATGGGCGTTTAAAGTTTTTGTTTGAGCCAACTCTGTCCCTTTCCCACAAAACAAAAAATGACGTCACGCCTTACTTGTCAGAATAGAATTTATATGGCGTACAGAGAAGTGACGTCACGATTTGCTGTTTCGCCTCTCTGTCTAGCATGATATTAAAATACTTATAAGTTATTTATTATTTTTTTCTTATTTTTGATCAGATTTTAATTTTTTTTTCATTAATCAGCTATACTTATGGGCCACATTTTAATAGGACAATAATAAAAAACCAGTCATCTAGCCTATTGCGGACGAAGTTATCAAGACGAACAATTACCGGAAATATATCATGAAGGACGATACGGTCGCCATCTGTCGGGCATGCCACCGTCCCGGGGAATCTCTCCGACATATCATTTCCGGTTGTTCGCATCTTGCTAACGGCGAGTATTTGCACAGGCATAACCAAATGGCCAGGATCATCCACCAGCAACTTGCTCTTCAATACGGCCTTGTCGAGTCAGAGGTGCCGTACTATAAATACGCACCAGCTCCAGTTCTCGAGAATGGTCGTGCTTTGCTCTATTGGGACCGCTCTGTCATCACGGACAGGACTATTGTCGCCAATAAGCCTGATATCGTAGCCGGGCAGTGCTCGTCGACGTCACCATCCCACATGACGAGAATCTCGTAAAGGCCGAGAAGGACAAACTCAGCAAGTACCTTGACTTGGCCTTCGAGATAACCGCCATGTGGGATACTGTGTTGACTCGACGATCATTGTCTCGATAGTCATTCGGCAAACGGTCTCATAGCGAAAAGCCTTGACCAATACCTCAAGAGGCTCTCGCTAGACGGTTGGGTCAAGGGTCAGATACAAAAGGCAGTGGCACTTGACACGGTTCCTCACTCTGCAGCCCTAATCACCGGCAGCATGAGCCCTGCCCCGCTGCCGGCGGCCTCCTAGTAATTTTTTTTTTTATAATTTGTATTTTTAAATTTCTATATTGATTGTAAAAAACGTAAAAAACTAAGATATTGAAAAATATATATACAGGGTTAGTTCTAAGCAGTTAGCACCCTTTTAAGGGCATATTCTGTACATCAAAACAAACAACTTTTACTATGGGCCCAACATTGAAATCGTGAAAAATAAAACAGCTGTTCCATACATATTGTCCATAGTCAATGAACTTTTTGTATGCTCGCGATTTCGTTGGTGGCCCCATAGTAAAAGTTGTTAGTTTCGATGTCCAGAATATGCCCTTAAAAGGATGCTAGCTGATTAGAACTAGCCCTGTATATAAATATGTATAAAATAAATATGTGCGTAATAATAATATTTTATTTCATGAGCATCGATTGTTTCTTATGTTATCTTATTAAGTATACTTATTATAATAATTTTAATGCATGCAAATTACAAAATTTAAGAACACTGAGTTAAATACATTATAATGATAGATTTTCAGGTCGTCTGTAGCGTCTGTCCGGTGTCAAGTTTGTCAACAACAAAGTCCACAAGAGATGTAACGGCATCCTCCGTTGACCTGCCTGAGCGGAAACCAAATTGGTTAGGCGACAGAATCGATTCTGTTTCGAGAAAACTTATCAAACTTTTGGTTGCCACTCTCTCCAAGATCTTGGATATGGACGGAAGAAGTGATATAGGGCGGTAGTTCGATGGTTGGTCTTTATTACCTGCCTTATGGACGGGACAGACATTGGGCTCATTGAATAAGTCTGGGAAGATGTCGGAGCAAGAAAATTGGGGGTATTGTTTGGGCTTTCCTTACATCTCGTTGAATTTAACTATGTATAGGTAGACTGGCCCAATCACGTTTTACTTATTAAAAAAAAATAACAGGCTTGATTTGAAATGATGACATAAAAGATCGAAAGCAATTTTTTTTTCTATGCTGCGTCTCAGTTTGTCTCTATGCAATTATTTGTTTATTTGTTTATTTTTTTATTTTTTATTATTTGAGTTAAGCTAAGGCTTAAGTTGCAGAGGAACTCAATAGGAGCTGCTATGACATGTTTAACGGATTTAAGTAGTTTATTAGATATGTTATCTCCACCAGGTGCAGACTTTGTTTTAAGTGCGGTAATTAGTTTACAAACTTCATCCACATTATCCGCCCCAGTGCTCTACATTCCAGATGACGAAGAATGTGGTACAATATTCTGACAGCTGTCACGAAACACCTAGGTGATTTCACCCAGGTGAACGAAGTGGAAAAACCTTTATCTCATTCTATCAATTGTTACGGAAACGCTTTAAAAGAAACGATGCCGCATAAGTAGTAGTTTGTTTTGGCTTTCAATTTTAACATATATTTTTTTTTTCTATGCTGCGTCTCAGTTAGTCTCTATGCAATTATTTGTCTATTTCACATTAACGGAAAAGAATATAAAAGTGAAGGAATCATTCACCCGTTGATGTTATCGGGTATTGTTTGGGCTTTCCTTACATCTCGTTGAATTTAACTATGTATAGGTAGACTGGCCCAATCACGTTTTACTTATTAAAAAAAAATAACAGGCTTGATTTGAAATGATGACATAAAAGATCGAAAGCAACATAATTTCAGCCACTATTCCCAGTTCCTGCGGGGCTATCATGTAACTTTTCGGGATCGCGATTCGGATACGAGTTGTCAAAAATAGACACTTGTCACTGTCACTGCCATCTCATTTGACCCTGCAGGGCAGAATGAAACGCCAAAGACCGACGGATTTGCGTAACTTAATTAGGAAATCAATGCATTCGTTCGATAACGATAGCGAGAGAAATCCCTCCGTGATACTGTGAAGCTGTGACAGTGACAAGGACATTTATGACAAATCGCGATCCGAATCGCGATCCCGATCAGTTACATGATTAGGCTGCTGTTTACTGAGACAGTAGAAAGGTTACACGCTTCTGGGACAGATTGTGCCGAAGGAAGCAAGGTAAACAGAGGGCGCCACGTAGTCTACAACTTTATAACTGGGACCTGGCTGATTTAATCTTGCACATAAGTGGAACACATAGCTGTTGACATTATGCATAGTTTATTGATTTATATAAGATAGCTCGCATTTTCACAAGACATAGCCTATTGTTATTCAGGTCACTAAAACTGACTGACTTACTAAAATTGTTGTAGTTATCATCTAGTAGAGTGCAATGAAAAAGACAGCTATGTTTTAGTAAGTTTATATCTGTTAACGAATAAGCTCTAGAATAACCTGTACAGTGCAGTTTTATATGTGAAAAAGGAAGAATTGGTTTTTATTATTTTCTTAAACTTGTGGCGTTTCGCAAATCTATGTATATAAAAGGCTCTATCCTGACTGATTGACTGACTGACATACAACGCACAGCCCAAACCGACTTGAGGTCGTACAGGCTTGAAATATGGAGGGTGTATTCGTCTCGATGCGTAGGGGTGTATTAAAAAATGATTTTTCGTAATTCGACCCCTAATTTACGCTTGTAAATGCATCAGCCATAAAACGTCCACTGCTGGACGAAGGCCTTCTCTTTAATAGAGGGCTGTTGCCATAATCCCCACGCTTGGCAGGCGGCTTGGGGATCGCAGAATGCTCATCACCGTTAACCAAAAGGACGCTGCTGCCCGTCCTCCGGTGGGTTTGGTTGGAGTTTAAGGACATACCCAGGTCCCGAAGGTCGAAATACCGTTTATCTCGACTATTTTTTTAATTTATTTTACCGTTTGCTTTTTTTTTTAATAGTCTCTTCATTTCACCTCGGAATCATTGCACCTAGGCGATATCACCTGGGTGTTTTGTTTCGACATTATTTGGTTCATTTATAGCTTCTAAATCTAAATAATTTATTTACATTTGAATTAAGCGATACTTACATTACTGACAGGGCAGCGGTCAGTCTCTTCTTCGCAAACTGCTGAAGGTACTTCCACCATGGTCTCGAGCCAGTTGTCCCCTTGAAAAGACAAAAAACCATTAATGACAGCATTTTAAAAGATATTTATAGATATCTTTTAAAACGCTCCTGCTGCTCGCGCTGATTTTAAACGCTAGGATATCTATAGCTGTTCTTGCCGTATGTCAGTTTTTTTTACATTGTTTTAAAAACGGAACGCAAGACACACCGTAGGTAGACCTCCACTAGGTGTACCGACGACATCGTGGAAGTCGCAGGCAACCGGGATACAAATGGCAGGTTGTCGTACAGTGTGGTGGTCTAAAGAGAAGGCTTTCGTTCAGCAGTGGACGTCTCCGGTCTGATAATGACGATGAAAAAATAGAGATTGGATACATTTATTTTGTGTAGTTTAGTGTTTTGTATGTTTGTGGACCTGGGTATGTCCTTAAACTGCAACCAGACCCACCGAAGGACGGGCAGCAGCGTCCTCTTGGTTAACGGTGGTGACCATTCTGCGATCCCCAAGCCGCCTGCCAAGCATGGGGATTATGGCAACACCCCTCTATAAAGGGGGAGGCCTTCGTCCAGCAGTGGACGTTTTATGGCTGACGACGAGTGTTTTGTGTGTGTGTTACGCCACTTAAAGTTAAATGACATTAGAATAGTACTTAGCACTTTTTTTATTGCACAGAATTTAAATGACATTTGTTACCAAGCAACAATATAAGTCCGTATTTTTTTACAAGCTTAATAATTAAGTACCCCTTACCATAGACTAAGTATATACTTAGGGCAGCTTGCGTAACAGTCCTTAAATGCGTTTAGCCGACCACTTAAATGCATTTAGGTGACTAATCACGTTTAGCATCTTGCACAACAAAAAATAAACCCTTAAATATGTTTAGCGAACTGTCAAAATTAAACACTCCGGAATGACCGTTTAGCGAAATTTAAATGTGTTTAGCGCCATATTGAATGGTCAGCTGTTCTTGGTTATTTTGTATTTTCGTGTAAATAATAAAGAAACATCATTTGTGATGTGCTGTATCGGTGCAGTTGCAATGTTTTGTTTAAAAAAATATTACCTATAGGTATAAACCATCTACAAATTCTACAATGGATATGTGGGATTTCTCAGAAGATGAAGAGATGTGAGAGATGTTTTTAGCCAGACCATTGCACCAAGGCAACTATTTCCGAGGTCAAGATTATTTGACGACTTTTTTGAAGATAAATTTCATATTTCATACCACAGGTGATTTTGCTACTAAAAATAGACGTCATGTATTTAGGTAGGTACTATATAATTATATTATATACCTACTCATATTTAAATAAAATACCATGCACTTTTTATTCAATATTCCTATAATCATTTACTACTATACCAGTGAACAAAGCATTGAGTTCCTGGTACAAAGGCTTCACGGTAACTTAACGAAAACAAAAAAACAACAAAGCAGTCAACACGTGGCATTATTTGAAGTTTACAATTAAAATGAATTCTGTTCTACGTAAACAAATCAAAAATGTGAGTGCTTGACTGTGCTTGACGATGGTTTGACGGAAAAAAACAAGCAATGCGTCGAACGGACCGCATGTGGTCATTTTATGGGACGCGCTAAAAACGATTAGTTAAATAGCATCGGAAAGCGTCTTACGCAAGGCATCGCTAAATGCATTTAGGCAAAATGTGTTTAGGCAGCTAAACGTGTTTAGTTAAATGAAATTAAAGGCCATACGTTATGTAAGCGGCCCTTAATCTATGCCCTTACCGACAGACCTAGTGATATTTTAAATAGAGACTAAGTATTTTCTTACTAAATATGTAATTTTTAATTTTATTTTTGAGTGATGTTCAACGTTAGAAATGCTTTGATGCCAGTTTTTGCGAAATAATTATAAGTCCTCACTGTAGTGACCATGAGTGATAAAAATATGTCATCTCTCTATTTTATTTTCTAACGCCAAAGAAAATCCGACAAGACGGATGGCGTGCGTACCGCGCCATTGTGGACTAGAGCATTTGAAAGCTCTTACGAAGCTTATGGCAACCAATATGAATCAAATATACCTACCTACACCTTCGCTATTCTTGTCATTATAACCTTTGACGCACATCGATGTACTGATGATTTACTATACGTATAGATAAGCAATGGGTTGGGTTGCCGTGGTAGCTTAAGAGTATAGACGCGCCTTATAATCGCAAGATTGTCGGTTCGATCAGCCCGTATGTTTTTTCAGAATCAAGATCAAAAATTCAATGGACAAAATTTTGTGGGCCATCTGGACACAACATCATCTTGAGAAGGAATTTTATTAGGTACGTATGTGAAACCGTCAACGCGCTGGGCCAGTTGTTTCGAATAGCTCAATCAAGGTGTCAATAATAGTTTAGCATGGGCATTGGGCATGTTCAATTACTGATGCTAGCGTTTTTAGAAAATATAACAGAAATCTGGACAGACCATTTACACCCATAGTAGGGTGGATTTCCCAACAGCAAAATTTACGCGGCACGGATGAAATCGGTAGTGCAGAACTATTTAGAGTTCTAATATTTTTTTCTAGGTAGAAGAGGTAGTTAGTTACCTATATGGGGCAAAAATATTTCTTGATTAGGATTTCAGTTAATTAGGAAAAAAAAATGGTAAAGCCCTAAATTGTTCATTTCAGTGGCCGTCCGCACTACACTTTCCACTGTAATTTCCCTTGTACAATAAAATCTATTGGTTATTTAGGTTTATGGCTTCTTTTATAAAAATCGTGAATAATGATACCATTACCACAGAGTAATTTTATAATAATATCTACCCAGTTTAAGATCTGGTAAGTGAAAATATATGTGGCCCAGAAAGTTCTTTCATTTCGGTGACTAAAAGATTATCAAGAATATTTTTGCACAGAACAACTCTCTAGCTGCTAGCTCATGCGCTTAGAACCTACGTACCAGTGCCGCCTAAATGGTTATCGTGGGATAATGTGCGTTGCTTGCCTGCGTGTGCCCGAAAAAAACGCTAGTATTTAAAATCGGTGGCATGAGACAACTATCTTTTCATTTCCGTGAACAGGTATAGCTTGACCGCCCATGAGCTAATATATTTAATTTAACATTCGAGAATGCGTTTGTACTACGCTGATTTGTGTAGTATCCATTATGTTCTATAGTATATCGTTTTCTTTTAGTGCTAATTTTTGTCCTAGATTTTAATTTCGGTGTTATCATTTCGTTTGATTCGGTGGCCTTGACTGTCAACCGAAATGATAAAAAACCCCACCGGAATGATACAATTTCTTATTTCGGCGAGTGCTATGAAATTCGGTGAATTATTGTTTCATTTCAGTAGATTTATTTATCATTTCGGTTATAAATTATGTCATTTCGGGAAAATACAGGACCTTCGGTTTTCGGCGGGTTTTAATTTCGGTGGGTAGGTTATTTCATTTCCGTGGCTAGTTATTTCATTTCAGTGAATGACTGCTTCATTTCGGTGCCATCAAAATTTTAAACTTGTATATCTCAGAAGTTTATTAAGATATTTTGATAGCATTAACTATGAGCATGAATAATATCAAGAAATACAATAAACCACACTCAAAATTTGAAAAACGCAATAGTAACATAGTTCACCGAAATGAGAGAAAAAAACAGCTTTGTTGAAATTCACCCAGTAATGACAGTGCCTATTTGCTGCCTATTTACCTCATTTTTATCTTCTCGTGGCAGACTGTGAGTGTCACATTGACGAGTGCAGTTCATTGCAATGTGAACAAGTGATAAGCGACTTGTTCAGCTGATTTAGTTAGTTAACCGCGTAAAAAACAAAGGTAAAGTAACTCGTTTTTCGTTAAATGCTCGTTTTCTAGAATATTAATTGCGAAAAAACAATACGGCCGAGACGAACAATCCATGCCAATCGGTGGAAGCTTCCAACATCTAGATAAATAGCGCTTTAATGTTTTCTATCATAGTACAAACATAAAACCAATCACCAAACTATAGGTATTCCCATCCCTAACTACACAAACATATTTTAGCTTCCATAATTTGCAATTCCGCACACCAAAATAATATTGGCACAGTTACTTTGATATATTTACGGTGTTTGCCTGTTTACTCAATAAAAGCTTTAATAATGGAAGGCCGTAAAATAAAAATGCAGGCTAATAATAGACTTATATCTTTCGTTCTCACTGAAAATATTTACGATATTATCTTCGCTCCGTGAAGTCTTTTGACATAGCTGAGAGCGGTGCGGTACGGGTGCGGTTCTGGAAGGTACCGAGCCAAATGGTTCCGGATATAGTTTTATTGGTTTCTCGAACGGAGAATGCTTTGTGTTGTGGGGTTTAACGGACATAATTATATTTTTTATTGCATAACCGAATATTGTGTATTTATTATGTAGGTACATAATATATGGGGCTACGTGTACGGTACGGTAACGGTATCTAATATAATAAAAGGCTCTGTCCTGACTGACTGACTGACTGACTGACTGACTGACAGAGAACGCACAGCCCAAACCGCTGGTCCTACAGACTTAAAATTTGGAGGGTGTATTCGTCTCGATGCTGAGGGGTGTACTACGAAAGATTTTTTTGAAATTCGACCCCCAAGGTGAAGAAAAAGGGGGGGGGAAGTTTGTATGAAAGTCCTTTGTTTTTGAACTTTTAGTCACGAAAATTGGGATTTGGATAGTTCATTTAATATAAAAAAATGTGTTTTCAATTATTTTGACAGGGATGATTTAAGGGAGAGGGGGGGGGGGAGAGTAGGGGCGTGGAATGTTGTATGGAAAGTTCTTTGAAGTTATAGTGATGAAAATTGATAATTGGGTAGTTAATTCAAAGGAATGGAAGGGGGGGGCGGCGGGGGGTAGTTGGTAGAGTCGGTAGAGTTGATAGAGTCATAAAAAATATATATAGTCATAGAGTTGGTAGAGTCGGTAGAGTTGGTAGAGTTCGGGGAGTTAGGGGGAGCGGGGGGGCTAAAATGATTGCTCGGGATGATTTAAATCATCCCGAGCAAAATTCACCACTTTAAAGTGGTGAATTTTGGGAGCGGCCGAATTTCTTCCGTACGCGGACGAAGTCGCGGGCGACATCTAGTTAGTAACTAAGCCGACAGGAGGTCATTGTACTCAATATTGTAAACAACTTTTACTATGGGATAAAACAAGGAAACGCAAAAATGACTATGAAATAAAAAAGCAAATTTTGCCAGTTATTGCATAGAAGCTCGCTTCGCTCGCTCGGTCATTTAGTTTACTCATCTTCGAGTCAAATCATACACCGTAAACATGATACAACACTTATCGTTTGTTATTTTTGAGCCCACATCTGTGTTTATGAGGAGTAAACTAACTACAGTAAGATTAGGCCGTTTTACGAGAAGGTTGTAAAGCGGATTTAACAGAATGCGACCACAGAAACATAAACCAACAGATGTGACTCTTCAGAAGCCACGATCATTCATCAACATACGCACACACATGCTAAGAAACTAAATTTGTTCTTTATAATAAAATAGTCTGTTTCTATAATCTATTAATGCGTCTTTACGAAGATATACTTTACGATACTAGTAATAACAATAGTTAATTGTGAGAAAATAATGGCTGTGAAGTTACTGAGTCACTTTCGTGGATCATCGCGTCACTTTCGTGGCATCTAGAACTTCAAAAACATGTTTCTCCCAAACGAGACTCACGATTTGATTAATTTACACATGAATTGACTCGTCTTAAAAGGCGCTATAAGTTTATTTACACAAATAGTTCAGATAAGCAAAGAATAAAATTTGCCACGAAGGTGACGAAGGTGACGAAGGTGAGAATCGTGGCGAGTAGAATTACCCATTTAGTGAGTTACGCATATCAATTTCCTTCTTTGATATACGTAGTTTTTTACTAGTAGGTATACATATTTACTAAGTTTGACTAAGCACCATCGCTTAATAGTGCCGTATTTATATTTTTTATGAGTGTAGGCCACTTTATTTCCGCCGCCCCATATACCTTTCTAAAATAATAGGGGCGGCAGCATCCTCTGAAATCAGCCGCCCCTAGGCCGCGGCTAAATGCGGCCTATTGACAAATCCAGGACTGTCGCTTAGTCAAAGCGAAAACGGAACTCGCGTGGGATTCGGTTTCTTCTGGGCAAGCGTTCTCAATCGTAGACCGCATCTTCGCTTAAAACTTCTGGCGTGATGGTGGTCAACCGCAAGCCCATTAGACCATAAAAAATTATAGCGACGCCCCGTTTTTAAAGCCTTAAGCGCCTAGCCTGCCAGCCATATAAAAATCGGATCTACCACTTAACCTAATATACTACCGCCTTACAACAAAGGCTTTCAGCGAATTGCTGCTACGCCAATATACTTTTTCCTTACCTAGAAATTGCTTTCAATATGTACCTATCTACTGGTACGATTATGTATCCTACTAGTTGACCCGTCCCGGCTTCGCATGGGGGTAAAAACCCATTTTAAGGCCGAGTATTCCACGTTTCAAGCACATTTTTTAATGAGATCAATCATTAGTCTAAAGCTGTATCAGGTAGGGTCACATTTAACGGAGCAAAAATATGGCGGTTACGCAGATTCGTGCGTGTCAAACTTCGATTATTGAAGATTTTCTCAGATTACTTGAAAAGTATAGAAATTAATAACTTTTGAACTACAGAATGCTCTCCAAAATACTATTAACTTATAATATTTTATTATTTTTTACATTGCTTTTAAAAGCAATGTAAAAAAACTCTTCTAAACCATTAACTACTATTTTTCTTTTTCTTTTATATCTTGATAACTATCTGTATTTATATAGCTGTCAGCAAGTTATGCAAGTCGGTATAATAATAATATTTCTGTATGTTTAAATCTTAGCTTCAAAACAGTGTCTTCTTAGCAGCTTGATCAATTTTTTTTACATGTATTGGGGGGGGGGGACATTTATGACACACAGCGCCATCTAGCCCCATACTAAGCAAAGCTTGTATTATGGAAACCAGATAGCTGAAAGAATACTTATATAGGTTTTTTTTTTTCGTAAATACATACTTATAATACAAACTACGCCCAGACACAGAACAAACATCGATGTACGTCACAAACATTTTTGTCCTGGGTGGGGATCGAACCCACGCCCTACAGTTCTGAAGGCAGACATGCTACCAACTGAGCTATCAGGCTATTTAGTCATGTGTGGATGATGTGGTTGGCTGTGCATTTACTAAGCTTAGTTAACCTATTCTTTTTTATTGCATATTTAATGTACAGCTGTTTGTCATTCCTAAATAAATAAATAAATAAAACCAAAAAATATTTATTTTCTGACACATAGATTTATATTAGAAATTCATTAATAGATTTATTTGTTCATATTATAAATATGTCCTTAAATGACATTACAGAGTCAAAATAGAAATAAAGCTGAACTCCGCAGAGTTCATTGTCAATTTTTTTTTTGTTTGTTTTTTTTTTTTTATCTAGGTATCAATGTTCATCATTACAACTTCAAAAATAAAGAACTTTGCTTTATAAAGTTTAATCACCCGCTTTACCCCCTTAAATCATCCCTGTCAAAAAATATTAAAGATATCTTATTTTATTTTGTATGAACTAACCAAATAGGTACTAACTTTCATCACTGTAACTTCAAAAACAAAGAACTTTCCATGTAAATTTATATCCCCCGTTCCCCCCCCCCCCCCTTAATTCAGCCCTGTCGCAAAATCCGTTCTTAGCTGACGTCTCCTACCTATAAACTACCTACCTGCCAAATTTCAGCTTCAGGGTTCAAGTAGTTTTTCAGATTTCGTGCTTAGTCAGTGAGTGAGTGATTTTCGCTTTTATATATATAGATTACGGAGCGGACACTCTACACGACTCGACTCAGTGTCACGCCGCTATTTACCTGATGATTCACGAAGCATTACCTTATTTTTGTAACGTGATATATATTTCGTGTTGGTACTTTTCTAGACCCTTTTATACTAAGCTGTAATCCTCACCACAAGGTAACGTCATTTTCACGAGACGGGCATAAAGGGCGTGTCCGGTAGACAATTAGGTTGTTTTTGGGCGTATTGGATTACGGTTAAGGGGCTTTAAATTCACAAAAAAAAGTTGAATTAAGGAGATGATGCGCTCTGCAGGATGCGCGGAATCCTGAACCTAAGCGCTGTGTTTTTGTGTAAAAAATCTTATATAATATTAGTTTTGTATCATGAATGACTTACTAAATCGACAAATGACTAATTACAGGATATATAACTAGAGTTATCAAATGTTTAAAGTTTTTAAATGTGTAAAAAGTAGGACTCAAATGAAATAAAAAGAGAATCGAATCGAAACGGGGATCTATTGTATTGATAGTTTAAAAAGCGGTTAGATAGTATGTACTTTGAGATTATTTTCTATCGAGTAAAATTATTCAAATCGTGTGTAGAATTAATTGTTTTATTAAATAAAACGTTTGAGTTTACCTTAATATATATATTTTTCCTTTTGGAAACTATAACAACTCTAGTACAATAACATGTAAAATTCCAGAGCGTGAATTCCGTGAACTGGTAGAGCTTTAAAAACGTATTTACGAATATTTCATACACGAGATTGCTTGGAACAGTGGGAAGTGTTACGCCAAAAAGAGAAGGTGAACTCTTTTTGTTCGTACTTCCTAGTGCATCTTATGTAGTTAAAAGCCAATACAAATTTATTCTATTCATGAGTAAGATCACTTTTTAAAAATACTGTAACCAACTTTTAGTTGCGTTGAGCAGAGTTTCGTTCTCATTATTTTAGAGTTGGTTCCAAACTAAACAAATATTTACAAGAAAATACAGCTGTTTTGTATAAAAATTACATTTCACGCACCAATCTTCGTAACTGCCATATTTTTACTCCGCTAAATATGGCCCTATCTCATTCAACTTTAGAATATATAATGATTGATCGCAGTAAAAAATGTGCATGAAACATGTATGTGCGAGACCTTAACAACATGGTTCAGTAGATTGGATGTCTTATCCATGTGTGTTAACCTCACCTGGTTTTCTACTCGCAGGAGAAGGCATGGTGAGCGCAGCTCTTCAACCACTGCAACAATAGAAATATTATTAAGTATATAATATATATTATATAAGTATTTTATACATACTATACTTATTATATGCAGAATATTTAAATAAGTTTGTAAAGCATTTCGTATAAACAACCTTTATTATCGTGAAAAAGTCCGAAATTCACCAACAAATATAGGGTTTGTCTCCACGGATCCCAGGACCGGATTGAGTTAGCCACGGATCACGGAGAGTTGTATCCACCAATACCGTGATCCGTTAACCTCGCAAAAACAAATTTATATTTTACCCGCTGATCACGGTGTCTGTCAGTGCCGGATTTATATTTTTTATGAGTGTAGGCCACTTTATTTTCGTCGCCCCATGTACCTTTCTAAAATAATAGGGGCGGCAGCGTCCTCTGAAATCTGCCGCCCCTAGGATGCAGCCGCCCCTTGGCCGTGACTTATACGGCCTATTGACAAATAGCCCCGTGTACCTTTCTAAAATAATAGGGGCGGCAGCGTCTTCTGAAATCTGCCGCCACTAGGATGCTGCCGCCCCTAGGCCTCGTCCTATACGGCCTATTGACAAATCCTGGACTATACGGCTACAAAAAATTTAAAACACATAACCGTAACTGATCACGGTGTAGCAAGTACTTTTTTGTTTTATGTTATACCTAGAATCACTAACTCAGCAAGTTTATATGTACGTATGTTTATGTTTTTGCTACAATATCTACACTTTGCAACAGCAGTTACAACAATAAGACAAAGTTAATAAACTCAGCAAGCGAACCTTATAGCTATAATAATATTATATGTCACTACAAAATGGCTCTAACAATTTTCATAATGGAAACGTGGTTAAACTTCGACACTAAAGTTTACTTACTCTAACTTGGTAGCTCCTAGTTAGTAATGTTCAAATAACAATTTAGTGCTGATTAATTTCATGTAGGTACTTATATAAGTTATACATTATAATATAACATATCGTAGGTACCTCTACCTACTTACTGATCTATAAATGCTTAACTTTACTGACCTATATTGATAGATGGATAGATTAACTCTATTTATTACAAAACTTTCCCAGCCGATATCAATTATTTTGGGGCAACGTGGCCAGCATTTTAGGCACATTACCCGAAATTAGAGATTGTTTAAACAGGTTTACTACCAATAGATAGTTTAAACGGTCTCCTAAATCTATTATTTAATTTTAGTTTAGTTATAATTCAGTTGTTTCATCATCATCATCATCATCCAAAAGGCGTCCACTGCAGGACGAAAGTGAGGGGTGGCCATTATCATAATCGCAACGCTTGGCAACCGGCTAAGAGATCGAAGTAGTTTAGTTAGTTATATTTATTTACTATAATATTATTTGGAATAAACATTCCATGTATAATTCTTTCTAATTATTCAATTAAACTCTCCCTTCACTCCACATAACCTAATTTTTTTTTTATAAAAAAAGTACACATTAACGTGTATTCATTGGGTGGGTCGCATTTGGCAAATGCAATTAGATGGAGGCAAAGTACCTGATCCAGGCATAGATCCCAAGAACGTAGGCGAGAAGACGTATCTTAGTCTTGTCTAAACCTTGCCAGCAATGGAAAGAATTCAATGAACCATCCAAAGGAAATTAAATGCAATGGATGGTTTTGGTTCTCACCTATCGCAGCGAGATCTGGTAGAACAAAAAATAAATTGTAAGTACTTATCTATATATTCATTATCAGCCAGAAACGTCCACTACTGGATGAAGGTCTCTCCCATAATAGGGAGGGGTTGCCATAATCCCCACGCTTGGCAGGCGGCTTGGAGATCGCAGAGTGTTACCACCTTTACCTTAACTAACTTCCACTTAACTAAGAGGACGCTGCTGCCGTCCTCCGGTGGGTCTGGATGCAGTTTTAGGACATACCCAAGTCCATCTACATATTAGTAGGCTAAAATCTCTAGAAATATACGGCGTGGGTCGTCCTAGTTCTAAACTCTATATTAACCCCAGGACATAATATATTACCTAAGCAGCAAATCTCGGTGTCATGTCTGGTGATAAATCTAGGAGCGTCAATTGAACGTTAAGACGCCATTTAATTACGGAGGGCACTTCTAATAACTACACAGCAGCAGCTAGTCCTGTCTAGACGTCCAAATTAGAGACTATAAAATATACCCATACGTGTCTGTTGGGCCTATTTTATTTTCTAGAGCCGTAACGTGGGCCATCACTCTTAATCAAGATAAATACGGGGATACGCAGGACAAACTGAAAGGAGCTCATTGTCAACAGCTTTTACTTAATGGCCCAACTTTGAAATAGAGAAAAAAATCAGCTGTTCTAACTCGACAAATTGGTGGAACTGTTGTTTTTTCGGAATTTCATGGTTAATCCCTAATAAATAAGAACAACGACCTCCTCTCGGCTTAGTGCTACCATTCCGCTTAAGGCCAGGGTATTCCACGTTTCAAGCACATTTTTTATGCGATCGATCATTAGTCTAAAGTTGTATCAGTAGGGCACATTTAGCGGAGCAAAAATATGGTGGTTACGCAGATTCGTGTTTTGAAGTTTTTATCAGATTACTCGAAAAGTATCGAAATTAATAATTGTTCAACCAAAGAAAGTTCTCTACTATTATCATTTAATATATGATTTTTGAATGTGTCTATGTGCTGTAATTAGGACATACATAAGTATAAAAATAGTCACTATTTAGTAATTTGTTTCTTTTGAGGTAAGTATAATTAATCGACATGTTTTCAATCAAAGAAATAACTAAGACGGATGTTCGTCTGTAACATATATTTTTTGGTGTTAATTCTAACAATGTGACTAAATAACATTGATTTTTCGAGGGGCAACTTTGGAATATTAATACGTGTCTGTAAGTAAACCTCCATCTTATTATATTTTAAGAAACATCACAAATAAGTGTTGGTTACTTGGTAATCAATACTCAAGTAGAAGCAGAACCGTCTGTGTCGTTAGAAATGGGTTTTGTGTTATACTCATTTACGCTTATTTCAAAAGATGATCAAGTTCCACACAAAAACAACATTAATCGAGGCTGATCCGCCTCAAAGAGATGCTCACTCGAATGGAAATGGGTTTTTGCTGACGAGTCGCGTCCACCCTGCTCTTTCAAAAGATAATCTAAGTCCATTGATCCCCATACCTTGTTTTTACATCTCAGTATTATATATTTAAAAAAGGCAGAAAATAATTTTGTTTTCTGAAGTAAAAAATAACAACATTTGAATATTTTCTCCTCACGGTATTACAGGCTGTATAAACTAGGTTTTAACAATAACATTTTAACATTTCACGTCACCGTATTCAACCAATATTATGTAGTAGTTGAATGACACGATCTATGCCCGAAAATCAATTGTAGGCGAATACTTGAAACAGCTAATAAGGCCAAATTAAGTGACGATGTAATGATATAAGTACGTATGGAACCCATTGGAAGCAAAAGGCCGAAGATTGAAGCTGAGCGGTTTAGTAGTTTAGTAGCAGTGGACTACGGTATATAGACTGATGAAACTGACCAAAGATTTATGGGAACACATACAGATAGCTAATCAAAGGAAGCATGATACCTAAAGCTAAGGCTAAAGGTTTTCGAGTGGCGAACACAAACGAGCAAACGAAGTGCAGGGGAGGTCACAATGTCGTCGGTTCATCGGGTTCCGATGGATGACATTGACGACCGACGACATTGTGTCGGTCGCAGGGAGTTGGTGGACGGAGGCGACATAAGCCCGTTGGCACTCTTTGGGGCCTATGTTCAACAGTGGACATCTAAAGGTTGAAATGATGATGATTGCTAAGGTAGGCAAGGTAGCTAATAAGAACCAATTAGAGTATCCCGCAGACATTGATCGAAATAGATAACGTCTGTCCCTCAGTCTGCATGGAAACCAAGCGTGCTTTTTTTGTAATTACCGATGGAAAAAAGTTTCTCTCATATCGGCTAATCTTTTTGTGGAGTTTTTACAGGTTGAATGCACACTTAGGCATTTTTTTAAATTTCAATCACACACACAGCTTTCACAGCTTTCTTTTAAAGCTTTCATAATTCGTTATTCGTTTAAACATGTCCAATGTTTTATTATTTTTAACCCACGAAGAAAATAGAGCGGTGTTAAAGGTGTGTGTGTCGCACCTTGTGTCGCATCGTAGCTTCCAAATGTATGAACCTATTTTGATATACTTAATTCAAAGTTAGGCAGTTTAGTCCGTCTGAGTCCGTCTTACTATGATTAGACAGATTAAACTGTCATTTTGAGTGGTGCTACTTTTTGGAAAAAATTAAATAGTGCTGGGATAAAAGGATTAAAATTATTAACTTATGTTAAGAAACTTAATGTTTTTAGTAAATTATGTAAGTAATTATGTTAACAAACTAAATAATTTCTAACGAATTTAAACGAAATTTGAACTAATTCGATGTTTTTCTTAGTAAAAGGTGTAGTTCCTGACCTATGTACGTTTTCAATCTTTTCAAGACAAAAATCAAAAGAAAATAATGTTGCATTCCCTGTAGAGTTTTACAGCATAATTTTATAACTCAATGTGTTTTCCTTTTTCAACCTGCAGTTTCACTGGCAGCACTTTAAATGTTTAACCACAGTTAATCATTATTCGATTGGTAATTATTTCTTTATATCGATCACTATAATACGGTTTATTGGCTGGCAGTATTATTTTGAAAAGAGACATTTCAATTTGTCAGTTTAGTCCGTCTAATTATCTAATGTCCGTAGAATCGACTATAGTTTTTTTTTGTACGGTGGCTCGGTCGAGATAGATCTGACAGACTACAACTACAACTCAAGAGATGGCAGGGTTTTTAATTTGATATTAAGTATTTGCTGGTCTTTATATCTTGACTCTGTCTCGTATCAGATTATATAGCACGAATAGAGGAGTATTTGATCTCATCTCGATGGAAACATCTCGCCCCCCGCCGGCGTCTAATTTCCCACTGTTGGCTAATTCTCTCTCGTTACCGCAATAACCCCCTGTTACTCTAATTCATTAGGGGTAGGTATCGTGTGACTAAGGCTACATGAACACACACTTGAATAAAAGTTATTGTCTCCATAAACACGCTACAATTTATTTTAGTCGAAGTCACTGGAATATAAAAATATTGCTAATCTGGCACCAAAATTCGTTATCGACCGTTCTTTAGCGGGTAGCAAGTAATCTTCCTCAACATTTTGATTTTGATCAAAATAGTGAGACACAATTGGCACGTGCTATTTTCTCATTCCATCACACAAACCCTAATTTTCAACTTTGTATTGTAGAAAAATTGCTTTAATTTTCTATGCTTTCTCGGAGGAACTAGGCTGGGTATATAATCAAAGTATGCTTTAAATGCCATAAGTAAAGGACATAACTAATCTACTTGAGTGCTCGCACTGAAGAGAGAAGTAAATAGAACGGAAATGTGACGGTCCGCGCTAGCCGGCATTAAGTGTAAATGCGCTTAAAGACAATTCTACCAATATAAATGTTTTTAAACTGAGAATTACTCAAAAAGACAATTTAAATAGACGCGCAGGAAACATCGTTGCATCGTAATTAGAACAATTTTAATTTCGTTTTACTTCAAATGCACGACCAATAATTGCCATTTTTTCGTCGTAGTTTCTATACATTTTGTGTGAAACTGCCGACAGTGGTTTTCCATATCGTTATGACATAAATTCCATAGTCCTTTGAAGTGATTGATCTTCACATACGAAAATCACTAAATGTCGCTACAATAAAAGAACACCCTTGATTGCAAGTAAAGCAAATAAAGCAAATGTCTACGAGTAAGTATGTCAAGTGCCTATCCAGAAAAATCCTGGACTTACCAATCACAGAGTAATATCACGCTTCACGAAATTCAAAATGAAGATGATGTTAATAATGTTGTTGATAATATCCATTAAAAAAAGGTTATTTTGAATTTCGTCTAAATAATTGCAGGTGGATTTTGCTGCTTTTGTATTAGGAATGGGGCTCAAATATACCTTTTTTTTATACATTCATGTACGATGACATGTTCGAGACGAGCAAGACATTCGCCTAGTGGTAAGCGTCACGCCTGCCACTAACAGTAGCAGTGGCAGAATTGTGAACTTGCGAACACAATCCTGCGCCGCACTGCACTGCGCTCGTCACCCAGAGATATTAGATGTTAAATCTCTTCATACCCACTAATATCTCTCTGGTAACATTGCCCTTCAAATCGGAACACAGTAAAGCTTGCACACTACTGCTTGGCAGATAAATAACTGGAAAAATTGTGGTACTTCCCCAGGCGGACTCTGCAGTAGAGTCCTACCACTACAAAAGTAACCACCCTATTATACCTAAGTAATATAAAGCAAAGTAAATATTAAAAATCATCGGAGATTACTTGATAACAAGCCCCGAGGTTATCCAATCAGAGAATGAATGGACAATCTTATTGTGTTCCAAAGAATACCTATGAGGGAACAATATATCTGCCATATTTCTCCGAACTCTGTGATTAGGATCTGATTACATCTTTGCTTTCACATAAAAGTACGGAATCCACGAAATTCGAACTTCATTCTATATTGGAAGGCCGAACCGAATTTTCGCATGCATGTGGTTCAAGTCTTCCAACTGCAGCGCGAATTACCTTATATTTCACGTGTCGGTATAGCAGATTTATTAAGAAGAATTTGAGAATATATATTTTTCGAATTTTACCGATTTAAATGTCAAATATACGAATGAAATGTCAAATTAAACGATCGTCATGAACAGTACTCGTGCTGCTGGTTCCAACGATCATTCATACTACAATATCTCAATTATATCGCTAGGCTACTCACGCTTACGCGTACTTACTTTACTTCTAAATGACGGGTAATTTTTTTTCTTAATAATTAAAAAAAAACGAGTTTTATGTGTTATTTAGTCACATAGGAATTTAATTTGTAAAAACATATTGCCTAAAGACATGTGACATTTTGGCCTAGTTCCTACAAGGAATTATGGGAAAATTGTATTGCCAGGCTACCTACCTATGGGAAATGTCCTAAGTCTTTTATTAATATTACTTGTTACTAAAGGAAGATAAAGATACATTTTAATAAAGCTGTATTACATCAAGGTTTCGCGCAAAAATTCGTCGCCGAAGTAAAATAATATACAAGGTTTCAATGTCGAATTTGGCGTATAATTCCGACAGCTACGTCAACATTGCATAGTAAATCGTACGAGAACACCAGGCGGAATATAAAATACATAAATAACGTCGAATTGTGTGGTAACGAGACATCTGTGCAAACAGAGACTAGTACGCATATTGTACTGCCGGCTTTATTACTTACGATACGACGGGAGGTAATTAAACCACTAGATACGTAGTAGGTAAGTAATTTAATTTTATTTTGTCGTATCGTAACGTAAGTAAAATGCAAGCTTACACAATCATCAAGAGTCAATCTCGTACTATACTTACTTGATAGAACCCGGGTTCTCGGATAGGTGAATTTGATGATGGTTGTTATTGTGCTTATTTTGATATTTTTTTATCATATTTACCTTCAGTTTATTGAATTTTTGTACCTAATTCTTATTCCTCTGTTATAGTTATTTCTTATTCCTCTGGATACTAAAATTCAAATGCAAATAACTTTTGAACAGGTTTAAAATAAAAGGTGCCTAAATCATATAAAGGTGGTACATGAAAGTAGGTGTTGTAAGAAAACACCTAATTTCATGAAATGTACGCACTAGCTACGCGCTAGTACGTAGTCAAATGTGACAAAAAAAACCAGAGGAATAAAGACGAATAATGCGATCTCGACGAAACACCGCGCTACTACTTGTCGTGTCGTCATGTATGAAGTACGCGTTCAGCGCACAGTAGGTAGGTTGGTACGTTCATTCTCCCGGCATTAGGTGGCAATATCCGACTGCTCTCTTTGTGGACTTTACTTACCAATTTCCTTGCTTAATCCAATTTGAGACGCTCACTCTGCGGCGAACACGACAGAATTAATTTTGTATCGAATATGACTGACACACAGAGCTCTTTAGACTGACACGAAATGGAGCCAAATCTTGAAGTTATTATTTAATCCTTGTCACAAAGGTCAAAATGGATTGCTTCCATTATACAAGTATATGAAATAATTAGGATTCACAAACATACCACGGATTTACTATACGTAATAATAAATAAAAACCTAATAGATGTCGTTGGATAATTATCAATAAACAGAGACAGAATTAAATTTATTTTGCCAGTTTTAATTGGTTGGGGAACAAACAATGACAATCCGGGATTTGAACCCAAATCCCGGGCCCGTACCAATGAGCTCTTTGGAGTTTATTTACAGCCTTTCTTTTTTCGGTACAGATAAACATCGTAAGGAAACCTACATACTACCGGAGAAGAAATTCAATGGCGTATATCAACCTGCGACTGGGCCGACGTGGTGGATATGGCCCAACCGCGCTTCGAGGGGAGCTATGTCCAGCAGTTGACTATAAAAATGTTGATTATTCTTTCACATCTCACCTATCTATCGCCTCTCTGTAGTTCTCCGCCCGTGTATCACTATGGGCTCGTCTAATAGAGACTTCCACTTAAGCTTTTATAGGGGGCTTAAAGATATATGCATTTTTAATCTTAGTTGGAGGACAGAGAATAAACCTACTTTTACACCCGACATAAAGTTCAACACACACATCGTGATGATCTCATGTCATAAAGTGGTTGTCCCATTTATTTGCTTCCTACTTTTTATGTCTCATTCTTTTAGGTCAGGGGTCGTTGCGGGGGTTAATTACTTCTTACAACCTTACAAGCTTGTTTGCCGAAATTGCTACTTTATTGCTGAGCTGAGGCTGAGACGATCTTGTAAGACCTTACCTATACGACTATGTACAAACTCATGAAATAAGTAAGTCTAAGATACCTAGTATGTACCTCTCTGCGGATCTATCGTTATTGTACGTAAATAACACGGATAAGCTTTGATATTTTTAGTAAAATATTGTTTTATGACAATACCTAATTTCAGAGGGTGCTTCAGCATTAAATGCTTATTAAAATTGTGATTGCTTGCTTTATCTTTACTTTACACGTAACAGTAGTGCCAAATCGAAAGAATGTCATCGTGAAAACCTTTAACTATGGAGCCAACCCCGCAATTAAAGTTCATTTTTCTATGACATATATATCTTTTCACGTTGGCCCCATAGTAAAAGTACGTAGTACTATTATTTATTATGTGGTCAAAGTTGTTCATAACTTTGAATAAAATTACCTCAATTCAGCTTAGTACTACCGCTACGCGTAACGCTGCACAAGAACCAAATGTGTAATTCAAAATATTAAAACTAAATAAATACTACTTGCATGTTATATTACATCGATATATACATTCATGCTTGGAGGATCTGGCTACTTCGTGTCTATCCAAATTTCTTGAGCCTTGAGTGAGTAAAAAGTTGATTAAAAATGAGGCTGGTTCTGAATTTGAAATATAAACTGGCATTAAAAAAAACTCAGCACATAAAAAAGCGGTATAAACATACATTATATTTTTCTAGGTACCTACTCACATTCTCACGTCGTCGCGTAATGACATTCTCTGTCACCTCCCAGCCTATTACTTTTTATGTGGCGCTCCATACATTTGGAGCTTTTTATGCTTGTTTGGGAGGCAAAGAATGTTTGATTCAGTTTTTACGACTTCTCTTACATGATTGAATTTAACGTTACTACTTACTTAACATTCCAAATGTAATAAGAGGTCTACCACGTTACCGCGACCCTATTTTAATTTTCATTTCGATAGGTAGTCTGCCTCCCTATTTTATTTCGCCCAAGTGGACGTCTTCTTGCTGTTTATGAGGTAGTCTCATCATCAGCCCGGAGATGTCCACTGCTGAACGAAGGCCTCCCCCTTAGACCGCCACACTGCACGACAACCTGCCATTTGCATCCACCGGTTGCCCGCGACTTTTATACAATGTCGTCGGTCCACCTAGTGGGAGGGCTTCCTACGCTGCGTAATTATACCCTAATAAAATAAAATCTTTTTCCCTATTTATGTGCCTTAAGTACCTACTAAACCTACCTAACACGTTAAATTGTTGGTCCCCGGTTGTTTGTTCTAGTTTCTATAACAACAACCGTCAGCCATGTCAGAGGCCTTCGGGCGGCACATTAACTCTGACACTAGGGCTGGCCACTCAGCCTATACGAACTTACTTACTTACTTACTTACTAAGCGGTGCCTTTTTATCTAACCTTTGCTGCCACACAGCTGGGTATTTTTTTCCTAATCTATACCCCTACACTTTATAAATTCCTGGACATACACAAAGTATTCCATTGAATTGAGACTGTATTGTAGTTTAACAAGAAATGCTCGTTACGATGTGTCAATATAACGGCAGACATCATTATGGAATAACGAGCATCGTGTAGCATGTAGCGGTGCTACGAATGCTACGAGCGGGTCGTCTACGAAGCTGCTACGACATTCTACGCCATCAGGAAATTAACAAAAAACAATTGATTGCCAACAATCACATAATCTCTCTGACCTTTGAAGTTTTCAGTTAATAATAGACAAAGAATTGTGGTTGCTCGAAAATGTATTTTTCTATCTAAGCTAGCTTACATTCTAGAGAGGTAAATGTTTGAGATATTATAGGAAATGGTTTCCAAGTTTGCACCCAAATCGCTCTGCAACTTTCGTGTCTAGAGCGCTTATAAAAAGGTGAACAAAACCAGCGTTACATGAACCACGCGCACGATATTATACGTACCAACGTGGGGGTTTCTAAGTTACTCCATGACCAATACACGTTTTTTTTCAGTTATTCTCAGTAATTTTACTAGGTTAGTACGTTAATCAAAGGAGCTCGCGTAGTTCCAAAATGTACTTAAAAATAACAAAAATTTGTTGTTGCCTTTAGCAAGATGTACTAAGTCATATCGATTTTAAATTTTGATTAATTGATATTGCCACGTTTGTTTTTCATTTTAACCGACTTCAAAAAAGGAGGTTCTCAATTTCACTGTATGTTGTTTTTTACATGTTTGTAACGCGATTACTCCGCCGATTATGAATTTATTTTGATGTATTTTTTTTGGTAGGTTGTACTTTAAAGGTGGTTCCATATACATTTTATCGAAATCAGTTCAGTAATTTGAATTTTAATTCAAAATAACTGGAAAAGTGTATTTTTCCCTATATTTCAGAGACCTCACTAGTTAAAGGTAGGTATATAAATAGCTACATGGGGTTTTGTAAGCATTATATATATTGTATATAAAACGAAATCAAGACCATAGGAATAAATGTGAAAATTAAAATTTGATGACTACACTATAATAGGATTTTAAAGAGTGAGGTGCAAATGAAAGTGGTGCGATTATCCAAGTACGGAACATACTCTAACTGTCGCTATGTCGGTAGAATCAAACTGGTGATTATGATAATGTTTTCTCTGTACTTAAATTGTAGTCAAATTATCGTCTCGAAACCCCAAAAAGTATTTAGTTTAGTACATTACATCAACTATTATTTAGTATCTTTGATTATACACCCAGCCAGCTAGATCCTCCAAGTTTGGTATACGTAAATATAGAAGGGCTTATTCAAATCATTCTGATTTTATTCTTCTGAAAATACTTTTCGTAATCAGTTTTACTACCGGATTCGCAAGATTAAATGAGCCACGAAACTGTGAACTTCGACAAAAACATTTGCATAATTTACCGCTTTATTTACTTTCAGCGAAACCACCCTTCCTCTGAGAAAGGAAAGGGTTTTCATACAAACTTTAGCTCTATTTTCATTCAATAATCAGACGCTAAATTTATTAACGTAAATTTTTTTTGTAAAATCTTTACGAAATAATAATATTACTATGAGTAATCAACAGATTATTGAGTGATATCACAACAATGGCCACAACTCAGCATGATGCTGTTCAACAAACAGCGCTGGTATTCTGTTGAAGCCTATTCTAGCTATTCTACTCCTTGTAGCAGTGGACGCCTTCTGGCTGATGTTGATGATGATGTCGTAAAACGAGCTCCCGATATTTCCGCATGGTTACAAGCTGTGGTTACAAGCACCGCATGCTCACGGGAGACAACTGCCGCTACTCAACAACTCTCAACCCTGCAACTGCCCCGAAATATCGGGAGTTCTATTCACAACATAATCACGGTAAATATTCTATAAATAACATATAATTTTTTTTTTTTTTTATTTATTTATATATATTTTTTATTGTAAATAAGTAGTTTTTAGTATATAGTTTAAATATTTATTTTAAGTTTTGTACATATGTAAATATTATAGATGTTTGTTTTTTCGTCGAAATAAAAAAACTATCACAGGTTTATAAAAACATTAAAATTAAAAACTTTAAAACATTTGTGTTACGGTATAATCGAAGCTGTGTGCGTGTGTGTTTGTTTGACTTCTATTTTCGAAAGTCCCAGTGGGCACTGTGGGCATGAGAAACTCGACGTAAAGAGAGCTCGACGTGTAATATAAAGAGCGCAACGAATAGTCACGATTAGCCATATATGTTAACCGAGCTATTGTTACTAAAGGATATAGTATTATTAGGTTTTGATAGTTCGGTAATATATTCCAAACGGACTATTATCACTGAAAAGTTGCAATAGTTCGGACAACCGGACCATCGATTGAACTACCGACATGTCACCAATATTTTGAGTCCAGAATATTTATGTTTCTCTGCAAATGTAATATAGTAGACACTATTATACACTCCTATGATAACTACTCTAAGACTACTTACCGCAAGAGTGATATGAGCATCAAACACGCGAGCGGAGCGTCATTTCGTAACCGCTACATCATCGTAGGTATAAGGTCAGGGTCTCGGCGGCGACCCGGGCTTCACCAGACCAATGCATCTGCTGCACTGATCGATAAAGAAAAATGTACCTATGCGGCTGAAGGAATTGTGTCCATGGCCAGGAATGATTAAAAATAAACAAATCACGTCTTTGTTTTTAGGCGGGCAGTTACTTGGAGGACTTAGCTCTTTTTTTTAATGAGAGTCCCACTTTTTTGTTTTATTTATACGGGATTACTCACGTTTGATTAAATCGGATACTCCGACTATAGTTTCGATCACATCCGGTGACCTTTTTCAAAGAGTGAAAACAGAGCCCGACGCGCGTGCAGCTGCGTCCTGCTTAGCACTCATCAAACGTGAGTATTCCCGTATAAATAAAACGAAAATGTGTCCACACCACGTCAGTGTCCCACTGTTAGTATAAATTTCCGTTGAAGTTATATTTGACAATCATTATGGAAGCAAGTAAATCCTGTATAGAATTAATTAATTGGTATGATTTGTTAGTTTAATGAAGTACATAGAATATATTATACAATTTTATTAGTAACTGACATACCATTCATTTTGGAGCATTGAATTATATAGAGTTAGGTATATAGGTACCTAACTGAGTACGTCATGATAAGAAACAATTTTTTCGAAGCTTATTCTACTCGTATCACACAAATATTAGTAAACACAAAAAATTTGTTTGCGTATGTTTAAAATTGGGTTTCGTAGTGACGGAGGCTCCCATTTATTCCGACTCCACTCCGTGACAGCGGAATGGATTTGAGTGCAATTTTGTTTAGCTATAGCAATTACGATATATACAAATAGTTTAGCTACATCTTGCAATAAAGATACTTGGGATTTTTTATGATTATTTATGAGCAATATAATATAAAATATCGGGGAAAACCGCAGGGTAGAGTATAGTGACGAGTGCTCTAATCAATGATTTCTATGTCTAGATACGCTAGAGCTAAGAATTCTCTTTGACAAAAGGTCAACTCCATCTCTTGGATTTCGCGGTCACTACGTGCAGCGCCAGTAAGCCTTGGTAGAAGAAGCGCAAACTGTACGAAACTAGAAACGACTTACCTTTTACTAAAATGTTTAGTTTGTAAAAGCAAGTTTAGTTTAACTTTAAATGTCGAGTTACTGGTCATAAGAAACATCACCTTTTTTTACTGCACTTTGAAGTGTAATTCGTACAGCCCTTCACCATACAGTTTGGCATTATGCACTCAAGTGGACGTGCGTCGCAGACTGTGCGGCCATCGGTGTCAATGCGTCTCTTTGACACCGACGAATGCGCGACATTTCAAAATGGCGTCCAACCCGTCCCTACTATGTATGTCTGTCTATGGTTCTAATAATGAAGTAAAGATTCGCCACAAGAGACAGACTCTATCAGAAAGTTTCCTGATTACCACACAGCTTATGTTGATCTTATTATTAATTGGACGCCACCAAGAACAAAACTAATTAAGTCGAATAACGAAAGTGGCCCATTTATCTTGCTATTGCAAAAATCAGAGGGTTTTCCTTCCTTGCCCATCCGATTATATATAAAAAAGTAGTTTCCCTATGGATTGCTTGCGCTGCTCGGCGGAGTAATAAAAGTTAAGTGTCAATATCATATTTTTTCCCTTTATTTGTTTGCTACTAATCCTGCTACGCCCGTTGTTTGTCTGCCTACAAGTTTAATGCCGCGCCTTATATCGGCCACTGTGTTTCGACTTTGAGTATATGGTATTATTTTTGTTGAAAGCCAAATGAGCATCAAGATCTTAAAACTAGGTGACGGTAGAGATAAAGATCTTAAGACACTGCAATTATCGAGTATCTAATGTTCAAGGGCGGATCCAGGGGGGGGGGGGCATGGGGGTCATGACCCAATCCCATCTTTAGCCGCGGTGCCAATCTGCAGTTGTGGTTGTGATAATAAATTAGACTTTTGTCGCTAAGAGTACAAACATTAATTTTGGAAGACGGGACGAACAAAGGCAAATATTATCATGGGGGACGAATAAAATACTTTTTAATATTGTGGGCCGAAGACTCGGGACGAATATGGCATAAATCGACCCAAGATGTGATCTCACAAGTTCTTTGATATTACTTATGTAGTTTCATGGCAGATTCACGTCTCTGGTCTTCTGGTGTTGACCTTAGCTCCACCAATGCTTTTCAAATATGGCTAGGCTAGACCAGAGACTAAAATATAATTAACCACTTGGTATTTTTTACTTAGTTATTTTATTTTAAAGATAACTTAATTCTATTTAAATTCCATGCAAGCACAATCGTTACTAATGCAAGTACATAACAAAGGTCAATTTCAAATTGTAATGAAATTGTAATATCAGTGTAAAGCTATGCTTAAAATAAGTTTATTTCAGAGTTTGGAATGCTACTCACGTTCTTCTATGCGCGTGTAGAAAGTTTGAATGTAATAGATGCCAACGTATTGTGCTGACAGAACTGTGCAGAGCGCTACAATAACATGCAAGTTACATGCAGTACGAAACTTTTGAATTGAACGGAGAAAATGAAGAAAACATTAAAAAAATATATTATAATACTTAATTCAAAAGGCCTCTGAAGCTGTGAGGCTGGCAGTAGGGATGAATATATATAAGGAGCAGAAAATGTGGTGAAAATGTCTTAAAAGTAAATGGTTTTACATAACACTAACATTATAAGTAAATGCAAATGTTTACCTGAGTGTGTGCCTTAGTGTGTATGCCTTTTATTATTTATTTTTTATTTTTACTTTCCACAGACACACATCAAATATCGCACGGACCTAGCTTTTTATTAAGATAATATAATATGACGTGTGCATGCCTCGATCAATGGTGCCTACATTTCTTCTCAGTCAAATACTAACTACTTTTTATCCCGAAAAGTATACGATTCTCATTCATACATTCAATAATCAAGCGAGATTAAATATAGTTTTTAGTTTTAGTTGCAAGGTTGCAAGGTATCCACGATTTAACATGGTTAGGTAAGTACAAAAGGATAGGTATCAGTTCCTGGGTTTGCAAACGCACCTATAGACACATATAAATAATTAAATAATACTCCTTCATTTACATTCGTAACTAAAAATCTAAAACTAGCTACGAAAAAATAATTTCCTTTGCTATTTCAAACTAGTTATTAAACAGGATTAATTTTTCCATTTTCATAATTTTTCATAACCAGCTAAGAAAAAAATATTTTTTTTCTCTGTTCATAACCAGTTATTAAGCAGGATTGTTTTACCATTTTCATAATTTTTCGTGGGTAATACTTAATACTGGCCTGCGTATTGTATAGGGCAGCCATCTTGGAGTTAGACGACATGAACAACACATACAAACGAAACGACACGTCCAGAAACTGCTGTACATTAAGGACCTTACTTAAAAACGTTGCATACACTAAATCAGTGCTTAAACTTCTCTATCTTATTCTTGCACGTAATACTTCATGTCAATGAGCAGTTGTCAGAGCATCTTAAACAATGTTTAAGTTTTTGCTACATTTTTAAACAAGGCGTAAGCCTTAAAGCGTGATAAACTCCGGCGATTACTCGGAGTGGTCACTGGACACCGTTCGCTCTCTAAACAAACAACTTTGGAGTTACAGACAATTCTTTGGCGAGGTTACATGGAGGCAGATGAATCGGCCGCGCACATGCTGCTCGAGTGCAGCAGCGTGGCACAACAACGAATCATCGAGGACGCTCCGGGAGGCCTGCGCCGGTGTCAGCGCGTTGCTGACCTTATTCGAGGCCAGCGAGAGGCTGTACCAGGATTATGCACCAGAGGCCCATCCTATGCGCTGAAAAGGCCCGCGGATCGACCACTACCAAGTGCAAATAGGTAGGTATAACGCATTCTATTGTATCTCAATGTAAACAGTTCACTGGCCTTTAACAACTTCAAGACCACTCGATGTGTCATAGCTGCGACGTTTACTCACCTACGTTGTCCTGTAGTCTAGTCGTAGGGAATTAGGGATATAGACAGACAGTAGTCATTGTACCTACTATTTTCATGAATTTGTGTGCTTTTCGTGACGGGAAAGATGTTTGTTGATTTGTTGCTGATCTTTGTAGAATAGAAAAGTACTAATAATTAAACTATGTTAAGGGCTTAAAAGTCTTGTATCTCGGTCTTTTAAATGAAAGTGCATTTGAGAAAAAATAGTCAACACGAAATATCAAGAATGATATAGGTAGGTATATATTAAAAATATATTCAAATATCCTTGACCTATTTTTAGTACATTATGATACCTACAAGTGTGCTATGTTGGTAATTACACTAGAGGCGGTATTATGCGCGCGAGCCGCAGGCGAGCTCGATAAGAAAGCCGAGAGTGTAATGACTAACATAGCATAAAAGTTTCATACGACTGTTTTCATCACACTTGCGAGGAAAAAACAAACTTTTTTTGATAATAATCAACCACACAGCGAAAACGTCAACAAATATTTGCGGAAAATGGCGCCCAAACCAGCAATGCACGCGCAGGTTGACATTTACTTCAGCGGCATAAGAACTCTTTGTTGGTATTACAAAAAAAACTGTAAGTATTCCCCGGTTATATTAAGAGTGCTTCGACCTATTATAGCACAAGTGCCGTAATGTAAAGTAAAAAGCACCCATGCGTAATAGTTTGGATTATGAGCCTAAGAGCGATGTAATAAGATCCACTTTACGAGCAAGTGTGATGAAAAATGTATTATATGTATATGTTGACTGTATTGTATTATCAAAATAATGTAAACAAAAATAAGTAATACAAAAAATTTCATGAACCGTGCACTTGGTTGATTATCATGGGTATCTGTGAGAGCCGCTATATACTAATTTGTGAGTTTATAATCGTACCTGCCTACTGCCTATTGTATTTATGCCTATTTCTTAATGCAGCAATTCGAATTCAGATAAAATGTATAGGTACTTACTTGCTTATTGCTTTGAGTCCTACGAGACCAAAATTAATTAATCGCTTTGTTTTTCGCAAAATGAAATAGTTCGCTTTAGCCAAAAGGCTAAAAACCACAGTCCTAAAGCTATAAACCCACTTGCATTTACGCATTCTATTTCATGTTGGTAGGTTTGAGAGATTGTATGAACTAACGTCATCGCAGCCTTTTTTCTGCGGAATGGTGGATCCAGGAAAATATATAGTAAGCTTTTTTGTGTTTTAATTTTGTTTATGTTTATTAATATTGTGTTATTATTATATACATATCAAATACATTTTACACTATTATCATGAAAATATCAATTGCCCAAACTCTTTTAGACGATTGTTGTAAAAAACGAGTAAATAATTATTGCAAATCATTGACCAAATAATATTCATATAAATATATATATATCTATATATAATCATTATAAGATAATTAAACCCAATTATCAAACTCATGTTTCCATTTCCTCAAAGACACATTTGATTTTACCTTAAACAATTGCTAATCCAAACTTCATATGGAATTATTTACGCACGGAATTTAGTTTGTCACAATATATACTTAAGCTCATTTTCCTCAACGCCAATTGAATATTATTATCCTTAACTCTTTACTATATGAAGTCCTAAATAGGTATTGTATAACTTGAAATTTCAAATAACTTAATTAAAAGCTCATAAAAAAGTACAAAATGTAAAAATCTCACCTTAATCTTCTGTCATGATCACATTTATCAGGTTACAAAACACTGAAACTTTTTCAAGCGTCCACATAACTCATTCACACTTTAGTCGCTGATAAAGATCTATTAAAACTAACGGAGTGTGATCTGAACAGTTTTCACTTGGCTCCGTCCCGAGATAAACGAATCACTGAGCGAGGGTTGGAAGAATTAACTTTTTTTGGCAGGAAAACTTTTAAAGGACGAGCGTAACTTAGCGCTTCAGTCGAGACGTGCTCGTCGCTCAAACGCTAATGTGTGACTGAAGTGACGACTGCTGAAAGGTACTTACAGTGCTCTACTAAACGCTGAGCATATAACGCCCCAAAAGGCTTACAGCAAGATACTGGACAGGATACAATGTATTGTACATGCATAATATTCACACGGTTGACAGTTTGTATTGGAGTTTGGAGGCTTCCGCAACTTACCTACTTGATATTTGTACAAATCACGAGTAGCTATTAAAGATATTTAGAAAATAAATACTATGATAAAAATAATTATATTTGCGACTCTAAAGGAAGATTAAAGATTACTTAAGAGTTTTACGTTTATTTACAGAAAAGCTTCGGTATTGTTTTTTTTAAATCAGTAAGCAGACATTATTCAGCAGATTCTTGCAGTTTTCAATTTTGACTTAAAATCCAAACTACTGAACCGATTTGGATAAAATTGATATGGGACCACCTCTGAAGTATTTTACCTACCAAACAAAAAAAGAATCATCATAATTGGCGGAGTAATGGTACAATCAATGGTACAATGGTAAAGTACAAACACAAAAAAAATATACATGCAGTCGAATTGAGAACCTCCTTTTTTGAAGTCGGTTGTAAACATAAGTAGCTAAGTATAGAGTAGAGTAGTATAGGTAAAAAGTAGGTGTATGATAAAACACTTCGAAAATATACAGATCAATGCCTCATAAGAACTTCGAAAGGGAAATCTCGTGTCGATATTCTATTGTACAAGTGGGCGCACTCGTTAGTTAGTTACTTATTGATTGAGCATTTTATCTCACAATATCTCATGTTGAGTACCTATGCACTGGATGCGCGATTTATGAACAAAAAGGTTTTATAAACAGTAAGAAAAATTATGAGCTCTGGCAGGACATGATATAAAAATAGTGTTAAATAAAATCTATATAAGGTCCCACCATCACGAAGAAAGAAGATCACTAGAAGCTGGCGTAGGTGCTCAAACGGGAATAAAATCAGATTATTTTTGTGTTTCCATAGCACCAAGCCAACATTTTTATTGGTGCTATTTTGGGAATATACTATAAGTGCTGATTTTGTGGGTGCTCAATCAGGAGTACCCCGAAAACACAACCCACGCATACAAAATATTAAACACACACACAACACACACATTATTATTATTGTGTTATTATTGAACATTTCATATAAAATATTCAAAAAGTTTTATGGAAAAATTCTGGACCTAAGTTTAGAAAAAAACTAACCGTGAATGGTATTATAGGAGCGTACATTATGTCTGTATGCATAATATAATAAATTGTGTAATTGTATATACAGGAATGAACGATGATCATATTCTACGATATAATATTGAACTCATCATTATGAAAATCTTTTACTATGGGACCGCCTCTGAAATAGCAAAAAAAAAATCTGCTGTTTCATACATTTCGTCGAGAGTGGATGACTTTTTTCTATGGAACAGATGTTTTTTTTCTCGATTTTAGATTTGATCCCAAAGTAAAAGTTGTACATAATGATGAGTACTAATCCTAGAATATGTCCGTCGTTCAAATAAACACTCTGTATAGTTATTAGGTCTCTAGACCACAAATCTGCAAACGTCCCTTAGGACGCCTGAGACTAGGTATAACCCTGGCATAAAAGCTAAAAGCTATAAAGCTGGCAGTAGCTAGAAGCAGAAAGCCGAAGATCGGACTGACGTTTGAGTGGCGTTCCTGATATGCGAGAAATGTCTATATAGTCTAATCTGAACTAGATAAATTACTGGGTATGAAGAGACAACATCTGATATCTCAGGGTGTCGAGTGCAATACAATGCGGCGCAGGATTGTTCGATTCGCATGTTCACAATTCTGAAACTGCTACTGTTAGTGGCAGGCGTGACGCTTACCACCAGGCGAACGTCTTGCTCGTATCGTCACAAAAAAAAAGACATAGACTGTAGTGGTAGGACTCTATTGCGAAGCGTGGATGCCTGGAAGCCGGACGCCTGGGGAAGTACCACACCTTTGTCAGTTATTCAACCGTCACGCAGTAGTGTGCATGTTTCTGTAGTGTTTCGGTTTGAAGGGCAATATTACCAGAAAAATTACTGGGCATATAGAGATTTGATATCTAATACCTCAGGGTGACAAGCGCAATGCAGTGCGGCGCAGGATTGTATTCGCAAGTTCACAATTCTAGCACTGCTATGTACTATTATAGGCAGGCGGCCGTCTCACTCGTCTCGTCACACAATTCCATAAAAAAAAAAAATAGACATCTCTCAAGGAGCCTGTCATCGTCCCATCATAGCCCTCTGTCCTATGATAGGCTGATTATAATGATGATGTATATAATTGTAGGTAGGTCGGTGTTATTTTTACCCTTAGAAAATCCTTTCCCATATGAACAGACTTCCTCTAAATACATGTGTATATTAGAAAGATAGAAAAGAAAGTCGGAGAGTGCTTATATAGCTCAGATTATTATATTATATAATCTAAGGCTTATAACTTCTCTTTGTGCTTATTTTCATTCTAAGTTGCAGTCTTGGGATAATCTCCGGCCGGAGAAATGCTTCAAACGTAAAAGTAGCTAAGTTTACTTCAAATCCGCGCTCTCAAGACTCAAGAGAGCCTTCTCTTGAACGTGGAGCCTCTTGCATTCTTGCAGGTATTCTAACTCAATCCACGACGGTAAGTGGTGCTTATCTTAGATGTGCCCTATTGATAAATAATTCATTGGAGTTCAAACTTGCAAATTCAAAGTTCATAAGGGGTGAAAAAGATTAATTGCGCTAAAATGCGGAAGTTTGCGAGTATATCTGACACTCAGTAGTAGGTATCTACCTAGATACTTGGTACCTACCTATAGTATGCAGGTTAGTTTTTCATTTTTAATATGTAACGGAGTTACATCATATTACATGAGCTTCAGTGTTATTCAGTATGGAAGTAGTTTATACCCTAGACACTTTTTCTCCCGAAAAAATATGCAGTTCCTGTAATATATTGGGTAAAATCAGGAAGCTGAAGTGAAACGATATTTATCATTTCGCTCAAGAAAAATAGAACAGAGCAGGCCTTTTTCACTACACAATGCTTGTAAATATACAGAAATTATATTATTTATATTATTTTATGATCATTGATGCATTGACATTAAAAATAATATAGATATACCACCTAAAACCATGCTCCATCTATTCCTACGTCAAGCGGTACCGAATTATATAAGATTATTCGGTACCGTTTGATTAAGTAAGTAAGTATCCTTGCTCCTACTTATTTTAGTTACCTACTTACGGCCTTACCTAAAATAATCTCGATTCTCTTAGTCACTGCTTAAACTGCTCTGTCCTTTTCTAGCACTTGCAACTTCACGTCAGAGAGAAGATGGCAGAGCAGAGCATCTTAAGCAGTGACTAACGGTTGAAAAGATTTTTTAAGTAAGGCCGATAGTCTCTAGATCTCAGCTGATGCCTTAATAAAACTGACACTAATTGCAGTTCTACTGGTCTTTCGTCTAAAATTCCTCTAGGATTTCTAATGATAGTAAAGCAATCACAGTAGGTAAGTATGTATAGTGTATAGGGACACCTCATTTAGAAATAAATAAATGCTGTCTAAAGAAAATGATTCCCAGATAAAACTATGGTAAGTACTTACTAAGTATCTATGACTTTTTATTTGAGCAGTTTCTATATGTACACTTACATAAATACTCGACAGGTCACAATGTTTACAGTTGAACATATTCGTAGACATACCTACTGAGACACGAGCAATGAAAAGACAGTCAGTACCTACGGTATTCAAATAGAAAACGGGACTGTACGTGGTGAAAACTCACGTGAATAAGAAGGGAAGCCATTTTTCTCGGTCTCCGGACCTTCCTGTCAGCTCGACAGCCGTTTTCATTAGACGAAATATGCGAAATATGCTTCGTTTCTAAGGTTTCTACAAAACAATTCGTTGTGTTTCAACACATTTCTACATAAAAGACCTAAAGTAAAAAAAATGTATAAGTACTATAACTTGAACTTTTTTTTTGTAATAGGGTAGATGACTGATGTTTATATTGTTGAAACCAATAGCTTTGATGATGAATTTGAGTAAATATAGTATTTTTATTGGAAAAATAATTTAAATCGATTAATAATGTTCTGATATATGAGCGTTTAAAGTTTTTGTTAGAGACAACTCTGTCCCTTAGCCACAAAACAAAAAATGACGTCACGCCTTACTTGTCAGAATATAATTTATATGGCGTACAGAGAAGTGACGTCACTATTTGCGGTTTCGCTGTCTGTCTAGCATGATATTAAAATGCTTATAAGTTGCTTATTTTTGATCAGATTTTAATTTTCTTTTCATTAATCAGCTAGATTTATGGGCCACATTTTAATATAGGACAATAAAATAAGCGTTAGGTATCTCTCGTAGCAGTGTGCAACGCGGCGTAGTCTATAGAGGAATTAAAATCACTTAGATCATTATTTCAAAACATGATGTCTGATATTTGTGAGAATTTCGACATACCTACTTATGAAAAATGTAATCATTCAATATCATTCTGTTATAAAACGTTAATCTAATTAGCATGCAGGAATAATGCGGCCGCCATGTTTTTAAAAGTTGTCGGCTCCCGCCTTTTTGCGAGAGCAGTTTTAGCCCGGCCGCATACAACGAGAAAAACCCGATAGAAAAACCGTCTGGTTTCGGCCGAAGGCGCTCCGTGCATACACATCTTGTACTAGGTCCCACACACCGTAAGAAATTTCTCGAGACGCCCGTCTCGCTCGCACCAGTTAATTGTGCGCAGTGCGTGTTGGTCGCTCCGGCGCCTGTCGGGTGCCGTGCCGAATCAATGTGCGACCACTCGAGTGGTTGCACATCGTCTCTCGCACTCTCGCACGTCTCGAGAAATTTCTTACGGTGTGTGGGACAAAATGTATGCACGGAGCGCCTTCGGGCGAAACCGGACGGTTTTTCTATCGGTTTTTCTCGTCGTATGCGCCCGGCCTTAAAAGTATCAGTAAATTATTAACGAACTAATTTAAATGCCAAACAACTTCTTAGAACTTTAGTGACTACTCGCAAAAACTTCCAGATCCTTTCTAGGTTTCCATCCAACCCTATTAATAAAAGAAAAATCCATTTGTGAGATGTTTGAACAAAGTGATTTTGTGAGTTGAACTTTTCTTTCTGTGATCTTTTTGGCTGTAGTAGTTTTAGCCTTTATTATTTTTACTTTTAAGTTTCGATTTCAATCAAGTGCGAAGGTTTTGTATTCGTACACTGTTCTGGCTTTTATTTTTTGTTTGAAAGACTTGCTGAGTTATCAAGATATGGTAGGGCATTGACCTGGGCATGTCGTAAAATGCATGTAAAATGCTGCTATCCAGCAGCACCACCGGAGGACGGGCAGCAGCGTCCTATTAGTTAACGGTGGTAATACTCTGCGATCCCCAAGCCGCCTGCCAAGCGTAGGGATTATGGCACCCCCCCCCCCCCCCCCATACACAATATGACAGCAAACCAAAAACCATGGCCCCCAGTCCCCGGCAGCTCCTCTATTCCTGACCTAGGTAGCAGGTCAGGTAACGGACGAGCAAGGGAATCACCGGAAGACGCCCCGCTACCACCCCCAACATAAGACTTTGGCCCTGGCAACACATAACATTCGGACATTGACTCGTAGACGTTGCACCAAAAACGTTTATGTTTACAAATTTATTTGTAATACAATAAAACTTAGCGATTCAAATAATATAATAAAAAAATATAAATCCAGTTAAAATTATCTTTGAGTTGATAGTAGGGACTACAAATTATTTGAGGCCAAATTAAAGTTTGATAAGTACAATACAATAGTTTATTGATAAAACCGAAATTACAAGTAAATTTTCATTAAGTATGTCACAAAAATAATCACTTAATCAAAATCGAATTATTATACAAAAAATACCTTTACAATCAAATCAAATCAAATCAACGCGGTGGAAGGAGCATCCCGAATGGAAAATAAGACCGTAGATATTTCTAGGCACAGATAATATATAGATATATATATATAATATAGATATCTAGGTTCAAATTAAAGTCGAAAATTGCGCTTGCAGTATTTATCTGTGCTAAACTTTTCCATTAACTACCTAAAAGTGAAAGCAAATTCTTTGGAAAGAATTCCAATCGTTCCTTTCTCAAACGCAATTGATTTGGAAAAAAGCATTCCTGGGCATTCACTCGCGTCAATACCGAAGTCGCGACTGAAACTGATACCTACTCGTATACATGTACGTCTGTATATAGAGACTGCTAGATAGATAAACCATTGTAGTAAATAATGTATTTGTTAGGTATAGATAACTACATAGGTACTTCTACACACGTATGAATCGTATGATAGGAATAGGCTAAAATATGTACTTACGTACTCTATGCTATGTACTATACTAAAATATGTGCAGCAGCTGTCTACGATCTGAAAATAGTTTTGTAGGTTAGATAATTGTTTACCTACCTTTTATTTTGTACAGATCTTTAATTAGCAAGGCAACGGATTGCTGTAAAATGTTTTTTTGTTCCCTGGAAATCCGAGTCTTCAAAATGTTCTCTGCAAAAACAAATCAAAAAACAACAAAATGTATGAGATTGACAATAGACTACGGCCGCATCGACGATGCGCCACCTAGCTGAAAAAATTGCACTGTGGATCCCCAATAAAACCATATGGGTATGCGGAACGTTAAATAAGTAATAAAAAAATAAAAAAGTTTTATTTCAGGCATTGTACCCATAAATTATAAATAAAAAATTCTTTAAAATTTACACTGTAAAGAGGTGTTTGTCAAGAAATAAAAATAGAAATACGGATGATGCACAATAGTGCTAGGTTTTTTTTTGTTCTTGTCCATGTGAACAGAGACCCAGTGCCTAAACATTGGACCCCCCATATCATCAGAAATAGCCACAAGAATTTTGTTACCGGAACAGCGCAAGCAATGCCAGAAGGAGGCTACTCGTGAACGTATTACGGCAAAAAAGTCAGGGAACGCCCCGCCTCAGCGAACATACTTGACGCCCTACAGTACCGCGGTAACCTCTTATGAGTCTTGAATGCGTCATTATACTGAACTCTTATGGTGTTTATCGCTTTCCGCGTGAACGTTGTCCACAGCTGACACGTATACATGCATAGGCAATACGCTTGTTTTTACGTCCATACTGCATTTCGCAAACCGACGAGCAAGCATGTTACTTCTGATGGCGAGGGCCCTTCGTTCTCGTTCAATGTCGGCATCATCTTCCAGCCGTTTCGTTAACAAATGACCTAAATATTTAAATTGTTTCCCAGTTTTGACTGCTGTGCCATTAAAATGTACTTCGGGCGCCCTATCCGGACCCCTACCTGACGCGAACACCACCATTTCTGTTTTAGAAACATTGTATTTCAATCCATGCGCATTAGCATAATGCTCACAGATTGAAAGCAGTTTTCTCAACCCCTTGATCGAGGGACTGAGGAGCACCATGTCATCCGCATAGCTCAAGTTGTTAACTATGCCGAAAGGTAGAGAGGTAGGTAGATATTTTACTATGGACTTGGAAATCACAAAAAAACGGCTCGTAGCCCTAATATGGTATCGGTACCTACTAACCTATGTTAATCACGTGTTAAGCAAATATTATTTGTAACTTAATGTATGAATGAAAATAACAAACAACAATGACGTCAAAGCAATGTGTAGCAAATAAGTTGTACGTGCATAAAACGACTACCTATCGACAAATAACTTGAACGGGCAATGGTAAAGCACTCAATTAAGTATGTTATTCATCACTTAGGTAGGTATAGGTATTTAATTATACGCAACGTGAAAGTTTCTTGCAATGGCGCTAAACATCAAATTAAAGAGCACAACACTGTGTTTACCTACATAATAAGCGCGACTACGAAATAATGTACGAAAGCGGCATCATTTCATGGTTGATGTTCCTAAGACACGTAAAACGGTTTGATTGTGCGAAGCGCTAAGCATTGGAGTGCGCTTCCGGAGTGGGTGTTTCCCGTATTATTATTTTTTATACAAGTCAAGTGACGAGACGAGCAAGACGTTCATCTAGTGGTAAGCGTCACGCCAGCCACTAACAGTAGCAGTGCCAGAATTGTGAACTTGCGATCACAATGCTGCGCCGCACTGCACTGCGCTCGTCACCCTAAGATATAAGATGTTAAATCTCTTCATATCCAGTAATTTCTCTGGTAACATTGCCCTTCAAACTGGAACACAGTAATGCTTGCACACTACTGCTTGGCGGTCGAATAACTGGCAAAGGTGTGGTACTTCCCCAGGCGGACTCTGCAGTAGAGTCCTACCACTACAAAACCACAATACCGATAGATACAATCTGGGTGTCTTCATAAGTCTTCGAGTGTATCGGTTTCTTCTAGACAAGCGTGCTCCATCGTAGACTGCACCTTCTGTACTTCTGCAGACTGTACATCTTCGTATAACATCAGGCGAGATGGCGGTTAAAACGCAAACCCATCAAATAACAAAAATATACTTTTTTTGGTAGGTCTTATCCTGCACTGACCAAATTAATGACAAATCTTGAAAAAATACCTATCACAGTTAATGGTACCATAATAGAATATATAGAAGAATATACTTACCTTGGCCAAATAATATCCCCAAAAGACCTCACATCAAAAGAAGTAAACAACCGAATAAATTTAGCATGGAAAAGATATTGGTCTCTCAAGGAAATTGTGAAAAACCCTCAAATGCCACTCAAAGCAAAGAGGAAAATATTCGATACGTGCATTTTACCCATCATGACATATGGATGCCAAACATGGAGCCTCACAAAACAAAATATACGCAAATTAGAGACCTGCCAACATAGCATGGAGCGAAGCATGCTCGGCGTCAAACTGAAAGACAAAATAAAACTAGAAAACATAAGATATCAAACTAGAATCAAAGATGTCACGTACTGTATAAGAAAACTAAAGTGGAGGTGGACGGGTCATATGGTGAGGAGCAGTAAAGACAAATGGGCTAAGGACGTAACAGACTGGTGTCCAAGACAAAATAAAAGAAGGAAAGGTAGGCAATGTCGGAGATGGGAAGACGAAATTCGGAAAATAGCAGGGATTACATGGAAGAGGAAAACCCATAATCGTGAAGAATGGAAAGCTCTGGGGGAGGCCTATGCTGGAAAGCAAGAAAATCTCGATTTCGGTGTCAAATGAACATTTAATACTAAAACATTTGTAAGATTGTTGAATAAAGGCTATTATTATTATTATTCACGTATTTATTTAAATTCTTAATTTTTTAGTTTTTTACAATATAAATACAAAAATTATAAATATTATAAAAAACTTAAAAACTAGGGTGCCGCCAGCAGCGGGGCAGGGCTCAAGCTGCCGGTGGTTAGGGCTGCAGAGTGAGGAACCTCCTGACAATACGTGCCGTGTCAAGGACCACTGCCTTTTGTATCTTTTTATTATTATTATTATTATTATCCTGCACTGACTTCAAGCTCGGGGTGTATTGAGCATTTCCCCCGCACTCAGCCAGCATATACTGTAATAAAAGTTATAGAACAGGATCGAATTACCGGGACCGTTAACTGCTGGCAAAAACAAATAGTCGGGCCGATACGCAGATGCGGTGTAAAACAAAGAAGTATCGGAGCGACGACGGTTTGGACCGCTGGTATAATAACTCCAGTACAGGAGTTTTGGCACACGGAAAACCATGTCGCTGCATTCTGTTATTTTCTTAAACTTGTGTTTTTTCGCGAATGAATGATTAAAAATAGTGGTGTTTAATTCATTGATTGTTAAATTACATGCACGAGTGTGGGCAAGTGGTATAATGTGGTGAAACATGTATTTTCGTGATGTTTTCAAAACTCCGTAAACGCCCATAGTAAAGTCGCCACAACTTTACTAGGGCATGACTTAGACTCGACTGTGACTGTGACTAATTTCGTGACTGACTGTGAGTTGATGACACTTATATATACCTAACTTGATACTATATATATATACTTGAAAATGCATAATACTTGTGGCTGAATGCACAACGTGCGAAGCCAAAAACTAAGAAAATAATAAATACAGTACAGTAGGGAGTTTTGGCGGGAACGTGAACCAAATCATACATTTTGTTTTTGTTAAAATTGTGTTTTCTTCGCGAATTAATGATAAAAAATGGTGGTGTTATATTCATGTATCGAATTATATGCACGAGTGTGGGCAAGTGGTATATAATGTTGTGAAACATGTCTTTTCGTGTTTTCGTTTTCACAACTCCGTTTAAGCCAAAGATAATGTATAATACTTATAGAGGTACTTGTAGTAAAAGCTTATAGTAAAGTCGCTACAACTTTACTTGGGCAACACTTGGATTTGGCTGTGAATTTTTTGTGTGGATTTATAACTTATTTGATAAGTTATAAAATTGTCTTGATAACATAAAAACTTAAAAATAATAATATACGCTTTAAAAAAAATTACAACCGGGTCAATTTTGACTACCTCGATAACATCTTCATATTCTTTTCTAGTTATTTTGATTTATTCCAGTAATTTTGATTTAAAACCAAACTACTGAACCAACATCGATTAAATGTATATGGGACTACCTCCGAAGTATCACCTACCTAACAAAAAAAGGATCATCATAATCAATTTATAATTGGCGAAGTAATCGCGTAACATACATACAAAAACATACAGTCGAATTGAGAATCTCCTTTTTTGATGTCGGTTGAAAATATACTCGACACTGGCAGATTGCACAAATTGCGATACCATAAATAATGAAAGAAAAATACTCCAGTGGGTTAGATAGAATAAATAGGTGCATATTTTCTCCCCGTGATATTACAATACGGCCGACCTACAATTTGAAGTGAGGATCGAGGTGAAGCACCTGCGCCGGATGCGCCGTGGAGTGAACACAAGACCTGAAGTTGTGCGCTTTCTTTTAAAAAAGTACATGAAAATGTCTTTTGTGTTGTTTTTTCTTTTTTTTTGTGTTGCTCTGTGAAATTTTATGAATGATTTTACTAAATGATACTTATTACTTACCGAATGTGTTACTAAATGAGTGAAAACTTTAAATAATATGAACAATAATGCGTATTTTTTTTAATTCTCTTGAGTGACTGAACAAGACGTACTTACCTATGCCTGATGGTAAGCGTCACGCCTATATGACAGTAGTGAACTTGCGAACAAGATCCCGCGCCGCACTGCACTGTGCTCTTCCCCTGAGATATTAGATGTTCATGGCCAGTAATTTCTCTGGTAACATTGCCCTTTACACCGATATACAATAATGCTTGCACACTACTACTTGGCGGTTGAATAAATGGCAACGGTGTGGTACTTACATCCCCAGGCGAGACGTCCTACAACATACAAATAAAATGAAATAAAAAATCGTAAAAAAAAAAAGTTTTTTTTCATATTTTATATTGAGTTAAGTAATTCAAATCATGATTGAAAGAATAATTTTGACCAATTAACGTTTCAGTACCTGTACTGTGTATTTTTTCCGTTTCGGAACTTTAAGAAATTCTACTTGTTTAATAAAATGTAACATTGCAGAGTTCGTTTTAGGCAGTTTGTGAACCGATAGGTCACACACATATTATGCACGATTGCAGTAAGGAAGTATGTGTAGGCTGCCTGCCCTTGCTTGCCTTTGTGTAGTGGCCAGTCTTAATGTCAATACCCGAAGGCCTCCAACAAAGTTTTTTTGTTTTTTCTTAATTTTTAGCTTCGCACTTTGTGTATTCAACCAGTGTCACGTATTATGCATTTTCAGGTTTATAAAATATCATCACAAGTCAAATATATATGTCATAAAATCACAGTTAGTCACACGAAATTAGTCACAGTCGAGTCTTAGTCATGCCCTAGAAAAGTTGTGGCGACTACTATGGGCTTCTATGGAGTTTTGAAAACAACACAAAAAGGCATATTTCAACACATCATAATCACTCGCCCACACTCGTGCATGTAATTCAACACTCAAAGAATATAACACCACCATTTTTTATCAATAATTCGTGAAAAATTAAGAAAATAATAGAATGCAGCGAAATGATTTTTCCGTGTTCCCGCCAAAAAACCCTCCAACATTATTTTGAGGTTGCAGTTCTATTAGGAGGATTATATCGCAAAAACAAAAACAGCTGATCCATACATTTGCTTAAGGTCGATTAACTTATGTATGGAACTGCTGTTTTTTTTCGCGATTTCGATGCCCCCATAGTTAAAGTTGTTTGTTTTGATGTACAGAATATGCCCTTAAAAGGATGCTAACGGATTAGAACTATCCCTTTAAGTATAGGATATTTATATCGTGTTCAAACTTTACAGTTCTCTGTACGTATATTAACCTGATTTCCATATCGTTGAGCCAGTGTCAGATTCATACTCCGTTCACTAAGCCACATTGACCCCAAAACAAACGTTGTAGGAAATAAATGTCGAACTGCCATTACTCAACTTTCTAGACCGAACAGATTCCCAATTCCGTGCCTTTCACGTAAAATTGTGCTGAACCCATCTAATATTATCAACTATAGCATGATCGGTAAACTATACCAACTAACCTATTTATACTCGTAGTTACTAAAACACAAACAGTAGTCAACAGCTGGTATCGACAAAACAACTTTTACCTATACTGAAAAAACTGAACCGCACAACCATTGATTTATTACTTTCTGTAATATATGGATAGGGTTAATGGAACATTCTCAATAGGTGTGGCAGTGTGTAGGTTCCACAAAGTGGTGGTTGGTGGTGGGTAACATTTCTCTCCAGTGTCAGTATATCCCACCACTCAGTCCCCTCGCTGGCGAGCGTGTCGAGCGACTAAGTCCACTCGGTCGCTCGCCAACCATAGTCGTCAACTTTGTTGGTAGGTATATAGGTGGTCGTGGTATTTAAGAGCGATAGGGCTTAGTTATGTAGAGAACGATGCGAGAAAGTGGAAATTTGGACGGCGAGACGGCTCTATTATATTCAAGTAAGACACAGGATTTTTAAAGACTTTTGACTGCTAGGTTAGTGATAATTTATTAAAGTTTATTTATATATACAGGCTGCCTTGAGCCTGCCAGCTTTGCCTAGTAACGCAACAAGTAGATACTGTTTTTTCTTTGGAAAAGTAAGTTGTTAGTAAATATAAGTTATTTTCCCAATGCACATACATTTAATTCGTTTTAATCGTAAAAGTATACATCTTTCAGACACTTTGTGTCGGGCATCATAGCTTTCCCCTGGAGGAATCAGTTTTCCCCATACTAGCACGGCTTCGTTAAATATTGGTTAGTGAAAAAAGTTATAGCAATGGTGTTACAGAAGAAGGAAGCATTAGCTGAGTGTAGACAAGTAGACAAGTGTACACAAGTTCCAAATGAAAGGTCGAGCCTCCGTAAAGTTGGGTAAAAATACTACTTCGTTGTTCCCGTTTTACCATGACGTATATGTGTAATCACAGGGCTGTGAATAATGCAAATTACGTGGTTCTCTTTAATTTCATCGCTATTAATCATCTGGTATCAACTCGATATCGGAATCCGTTGAACCAGATTACAAGCATAATCTCTGACGTCACGCTTGAGCTATAATAGGTACTACTTACACGTAGGATCTGCCTACCATGGTCAACTTTCAGGATCTGGTAGGAATAGTATTGTTACTCATCACTTCATCTTTATGAAGTAGGTAGTGGCAATGGACCTCATCGCTCGAAGAACAGATAACCGATGGGGAAGAAAGGTTCTTGAAGGAGACTACAAACCGGAAGACGACATTGTAAAAGTCGCGGGCAACCGGTGGATGCTTGTATGCATATGGCAGGTTGTCGTACAGTGTGGCGGTCTAAGGGGGAGGCCATTGTTCAGCAGGGGACGTCTCCGGGCTGATGACGATGAGACTGAATCCCGGTACCTATATACATGGGCGAATATAATGGGTTAGGGTGTCTGGAACACCGGACCCAAACAGTCACATTTTACTATTTACCTATTTAAAGTCTACTTAGGTACATAACGTAGAAGCAGGTTATTAAGACATAAGTACGAGTGCTTATATAGTAAGTACTGGTCTCAGATATTCGACTTTTTTATGAGTAGCTTAAAAAAGCCAAATATTTTTACATGATTGATCACAGATCGTTTTACCAGGGTCTATGTGGTTGATGTTCCCAAAACTCAAAAGAAATGGTTTGATTCCACTTTTTTTGTGCGAACGGCTAAACTGTTAAAATGCGCTTCTTGAGAGAGGGTTTTCCCGATGGATATAATATCTGGGTGCCTTCCCAAGTCGTGAGTGAATCAGTTTCTTCTAGGAAAGCGTGATACTTCGTTGACCGCATCTCCGCCGTGTTAACGGTCAAACGCAAGCCCAATTAAAAAAACCTACACTCGAAGCATATATAATGTGTCGTAAGTACTCACTTCTGCTGATTCAATTAGCCACATGCAAGTCATTTCCAATTAACTTTGTCATTTACTTTCCCGCGGAGAGTTGTTTATTGTTTGTGCGACCAAAGTCAGCTTTTTACGTTGCGATGCGCCCAGCACGATTGATTAAACATGAGGTCGACGCCGGGGTGATAAATCAGCAACGTCAGGCTTCGACGTTCAACGGCAAATTGTATTGGAAGCTTGATAAACCCACTGGGTCTGTCAATGTACTTATGTACGGTATGTATACACATAATATATATATATACAGGGCTATTAATAATTACCTTACAATATCGCAAGCTGTTTATCTACAGCTATAACTTATAAGATAAGCTAAAACGGGGTCATTGTATTCATCATTGTGAAGAACTTTTACTATTTGGCCAATCCAGAAATCATCAAATCCATCATTATTTTCTTGTATCAAGTGATCCAAATGTATGGGACAGTTAATAAAAATACATATTTGTTCCACCAAATAACTTTGCAATGGAACTACTGCAAGTCTATCATTATTCGCGATTGTAAAATCTAACCCGTGAAACAATCGCGAAAAAAAACGCGTTTGTTCCGTCATGGAACTTTTAAATGGATCGAACGAATGTGAGTGTTGAAGTGGCAGTGGGCAGGCCACATCGCTCGAAGAACTGACAACCGATGGGGAAGAAAGGTTATTGAGTGGCGACCGCGAACCGGAAGACGCAGCGTAGGGAGGCCTCCCACTAGGTGGACCAACGACATTGTAAAAGTCGCGGGCAACCGGTGGATGCAAATGGCAGGTTGTCGTACAGTGTGGCGGTCTAAGGCCTTCGTTCAGCAGTGGACGTCTCCGAGCTGATGATGATGAATGTGAGTGTACTAATATATTTTAAGATGGGCAGCAGCATCCTCTCGGTTGCTGGTAAGGTGGTGAGCATTCTGCGATCTCCAAGCCGCCTGCCAAGCATGGCAACTCTTCCCTGTTAGGACGTCCACTGCTGGACGTCTTCCGGCTGATGAGTAGGTATGTATATCTAACGCCGATGCTGATTAACAAAAATGAAATGAAAGCTTGGAGGAGTCTAGCTGGTTATACAATGTGTAACAAAAAGGTTCAACAATACTGAAGGGCATGTATATACTCATCATTATGAACAACTTTTACTATGGGGCCAACCTTGAAATAGCGAACTAAAAATCAGCTGTTCCATACCAAAAGTTCATTGACCTTGGACAAAATGTATGGAACAGCTGTTTTTTTTTTCGCGTTTTCAGGGTTGACCCCATAGTAAAAGTTGTTCATAATGATGAGTATATACATGCCCCTCGGTTTTGTTGAACCTTTTTGTTACACATTGTATAATATAATCAAAGACTGATAGTAGTAACAGTTATTACCTATGAGTAGTTACCTAGAAGTACGAAATTCAAGTCCCTCCAGTTTCGCGTACAAATTGGGATTTTCTTTGATATATTTTAAATATGTTCCTAAGTTACTTTTCGCAAGAGTCGAGTACATAGAGTTCAGCGCTCTTTTATGAGCTACATAGCCCACTCCTAAGCCTGCGGGTACAACAAAGAGCTCTAAGTTCACTCGAATTCATTTCGCGCAAAAATGTCAGACACATTCAACAAAAGTAAACGCAAACTTTCTGAGAGTACTTCGAGTGGAAACTGGTAACAAAGTTAAGGGTGATCTTTTTGAAACAAATTAAAAGCTGTATCTAAAGCTGTTCGTGCTATAGGTACTTACCTACAAACTGTGCTTTGCTTTCCCAGAGATAGATATACTTACTTACTGATCTTTATGTTTTTTTTTTACTAAGTATGGCCCAACAATGCAATCGCGAAAAAAATGCAATTCCATACAATAAGATCAATGGACCTTGGAGAAAATGTACGAAGCATCTGGTTTTTTTTTCGCGTATTCACGGGTAGCCCCATAGTAAAAGTTGGATTCATACCATTTTCGTCCCGATAACGTTCGTTGTTTCATATCTACCTCTGTAAATGCGGCGGGAATGCAAAACAACAGCTTGTATTCAGAATGTGGCGTAATTTTGATTTTCTGATCAGCCATGGACCTGGGTATGTCCTTAAACTGCATCCAGAACCACCGGAGGACGGGCAGCAGCGTCCTCTGAGTTAACGGTGGAAACCATTCTGCGATCCCCAAGCCGCCTGCCAAGCGTGGGGATTATGGCAACACCTCCCTTTAAGGGAGAGGCCTTCGTCCAGCAGTGGACGTCTTCCGCCTGTTGATGTGATGTGTGTGATGTGATCAGCCATGGCACCCCCGGGTAACGGGTTGATTACTGTGTACTTTTTGTTCGAGAAAAAAATATTATCTAGATTTTTCGTCTATATTCATACAGGAAAAATATTTACTAGGTTACGCCACCTCCTGTATAAATCTAGGTAACGTGCGACTACGGATAGAATGATCTATTTTAAAGAAGGGTAATATTATTTTTTTGAATGACTGGTGCTGTTGGCCTCAGATGGCCTCTACAGCGTCACCGGACTTTAGGCAAGCGCAAATGGCGGTAAGCCTGGGGTTATATCTTAGCAGTCAATTTATAAAAGTGTGAAAGTATGATAAATAGTCTATGAATTAAACTTTTACAACTGATTTATTCGTATTTTAATTTAATAGATGAGATTCTTCGGAGCGGTGTCTGTCGAAGCGTTTTAGCTTTTAGCGTTTTAGCGTCTTAAAGGGTAGGCACCTATATGACGTCACAGAAAATTCAACATGGCGGATTCTAACCTAAATTTGCAACTCAAAAAATATTTGTTGAGACCACACTACCACAGTATACAATCTGTAACAAAAAGGTTCAACGATACAGAAAGGTACGTATGTACTCATCATTATGAACAACTTTTACTATGGGGCCAACCTTAAAATCGCGAAAAAAAAACAGCTGTTCCATACATATATTGGAACTCTTGGGTCGAATCGAGACAGACATGGTTGTGTGTGGTTTATTTTTCAGCTAGTATACAAAATGCAAAGTGGGTGTACGAAAAAGGAACTCCGCTAATTCCACAAACTATAGACTACCAAAGCGGGGGATCATGACCGCGGGTCAATTATATACAGGGTTACTAATTAATTGAACAGGGTTTATTATTCTAAAGGTTAATTAATCTAACAGGGTTCTAATCAGTAAGCATCCTTTTAAGGGCATATTCTGTACATCAAAACAAACCACTTTCACTATACTATTGAAATAGCGAAAAAAACAGGTGTTCCATACATTTTTCCCAAGGTCGATTAACTTTTTGTATAGAACAGCTGACAATGCGGAGTTTCTGGCAAACGTATTATCATCCGGCTAAACGTTATTACGCCGTTTTTTAAAACAGCTTCGCACTTTAAAATGGCTAGCCGTTATTAGGTAATACGGCGTATTCTGCGATTCATATATAGGTATATAAACAATAAATTTGTTAACGTTAACCTACAAATATTTATTGCCGACTCAATGCGACCACATCTATCAAACTGTCTGTAACATAAAAATGTAGTAAAAACGCTTTCATTTGTTTGTGTTACCACAGCCAGTGGAAAACAATTGAACGTCGCAAACAAATAATGTTTAGCTGGATGTTCGATCATATCGATTTTCTCGACAAAGAGAGATAAAAAAATATTAAGAAATCCTGCTTTAGATCTAATTTATAAACTAGAATCATCCTTTCTGTCGATGCAACCGATAAACACTACTTACCGTTGTTTTGAATCAATGAATCGCAACAACAAATACAATGTAAAATACGTGTATTGCCATGGTAGCCTAATCGGGAGACCGCTCGTCTTAAAATAGTGAGATCGTGGGTTCAAACCATGGTCGTAGTCCATACCACTGAGCTCTTTGGAATTTGGGTAAGAGGCCTAAGTCCAGCGGAAGTCTACTAAAAGACGGATTATTAATTAATTACTAAGACTGATTTATTATTGTCATCATCATCTTTAACTTTCCTTATCTCACTGCTGGGTATAGGCCTCTCTCTTGCTATGCCATCTGTCTCGGTCACATCACTATCGTATACAGCAGCGGTCGGCAACGCCCGGCTCGCGGCTCTTCTTGCGGCCCGCGACTGTTTGGTAAATATATATTTTTTCCTCATATCTTTGTGTTGTATTTATTGAAATTGAAATTGATCTTTATTAGGAACATAGAACAAATGTACATTTATAAACACTGGTAGAACGATGAACGGTATGAACGACTGAACTAACAAAGAAGTATAATAATTATAAACAGATAAACTACCTAATTAAAAGAAAACTAAAATAAAAAAATACATAATCGATATAAGAGACCGTTTAAAGTACCTATCTATAGGTATCAAATGACCTAGAGACTATAGACTATAGATAGTTTAAACAGTCTCTTATTTCGGGTAATGTGTCCAAAATGCTGGCCACGTTGCCCCGCTGGATTGCAAGGCAAATTTTCTTTGTAATTCGTTGCACCTTCGTCGTTGACGTAATCCTATGAACCTACTAATAATATTTAAATAATATGTTTTCCATTTTTTATATCACGTATCTATATATAGATTACCTATTCCTACCTATTTTCAAAATTATGAACAAGTGCGGCCGGCCTCTACCTTATTTTGCCAATGTGGCCCTTGCTAGACAAAATATTGCCGACCGCTGGTGTACAGCTTCGACCCGCGACTTTATTTATATAGTAAATCTAGCTGCCATATAATTAGCAAGCTAATCTAGCTTATTTTTAGTTCAAATGAATTTAAGTTAATTTAATTATTAATTTTGTTAAACTTTGTACTACATCTGCGCTATTGGCATTTAGTTTATTTAAGTCCTATATTTGGTTGAGGCCATTGGTACTAGTTCGGAGCCAATGGATTCAGTATTACACGTTGTCATTATGTCCAATAAATGTATGTATTTGTATTTGCCAGACGACCAACGCTTCGTTTACCTTGCCTGATTAATATAAAATCATCCTTTTTAATATTCCACTACTACATATAGTATAGGGCCTACCTACGAAGTGCGATTGGGCCATATCCACCACGCTGGCCCATTTCCTCATCATGTTTTCCTTCACTAAAATGAAAGTGGTAAAAAACTGTACATAAACTCCAAAGAGCTCATTGCTACGTGTCCGGGATTTGAACCCTCCACCTCACGATTTCAAGTCGATCTGTTTCGCAACTAGGCTACCACGACTTCAACGTTATTTATACTAAAAGAAAAAAAAAGAAAAAATATGGAATCACCTCAGATGTATCACCTACTAAACAAAAAAAAAACATCAAAATAAATTCATAATTGGCGGAGTAATCGCGTAACATACATACAACAAAACAACAGTTTAATTACAGTTTATGTACAGTCGAATTGAGAACCTCCGTTTTTGAAGTCGGTTGAAAACTAAGTATAAAAAAACCTAGCAATTTGAAACTACCTATCTCCTGACATGCGCCTGACGCATGAAGGTATACCTACTTACCTATTATAACCTTTAGGTTTAATATTGAAGACTTACAGTATGAACGTCATTTGGATGCGAGCTTCACATGATTGAAGCGGCTGTGAGCACCCATCAATCAAGGTGCTTTTATCGCTGAATATCAAATTTCATATACGGTAGGGCGGTGACCGGGGTAAAGAGATGTTCCCTGCCTTCAGGGGTAATAAGAAGAAGGTATCTAGGTAGGTAGAGTAGGTACTTACCTCACCACAGACGAGAAATATGCAGATGACACTAAAATTATTTTGACTACAAAAGTCTTTAGCTTTTGGTATATAGTAGGTAGGTAAGTTTTAAAAGTAGTCAAAAATTTTAAAAAATTTGTCTTATGGCCAGCCCGGAGTCAGTGGAGCTGAGCAACCAATAAAAAACTAAAATTCTGTGGATTGTCGATTCAGTGACAAAGTGAGTGAGTAACTGACTGAAATTCAGCAAGATTCTTTCAATTATTTTGAAAAATGTAATCATGCATGATAACATGAAGTAGACTACAAATAAAAAAATAAAAACTCCAACTCCGGCATAATTCCGAGTGATAAAAGTGAGTGACTGAAATTCAGTGTTTTTTTATTATTATTTTGAAAAATTAACACAAATTATTTTTAGGTTTTCGTAATTCTTTGTTGTATTATTTTAAACATTATTTGATATTTGAAAGGCAAGATGTTTTCCCACACTACAACCCACCTAATCTTAAACGACGCGACGCGACGGTGCGCTTGAACCAACCTAGCTTGGAATAGGCACAAGCTCTCAAGTGAGGCTGGCTGAAAATACCGTCACGGTGTGTCGAAAAAGGATTCTGATTATCAAAAATCTTTGAAGTAGCAAGTATAGGTATGCCCTATATCTAATCTTCTTTTCATGTACCTGTTCGTCACTTTCTTAGTTTTCCATCTCGGTAAAATATCAAGTCACATAAAACAGCAATAAAATACAGATATTTTCCTAAAATGCACGTTGATAAATGTTAACGCGAGATGGCAGTCAGAATACGCAACCCTTTTTAAAAAGATTATTTTAAAACAACATACTGATAAGTAGACTATAGGTACCTACTTTACAATTCAATTTTTGATGAAAATTGCTATAATATTTTACGTCTGATTCAAATGTTCATTACTTACATGCAATGCGAGCGCCCAACGCGTGATCAAAATGCTGGCGTTTATTTTATTTGGCCCAATGCTTATTGCCATTCAACGTAGTTATAATGCCGCCAGCTTGCTGAGTACGCTGCCGGCTGGTAGTGTGTTTGAGCATTATGATTGTCTCTAGACTTTCATTGGTCTGGATACAATCCTTTAGTTTTTGTGTAGTAGATTTAAGTAGTTAGTTGTTGAAGACAGTAGGCTTTTACCCAAAAAAATACATTTGCCTACACGTATATATCTACTTCTACGCTTATTTTTACCTCTTCCATTGTATGTACTTGTACACTTAGCGAAGAAAGAAAGCTTCGTGTCCTAAAGCTTTTTATTAGATTAAAACGTCAGTCAAGTAAGTAATATTTTGATAAAGGAAACCGCTTTGTCCACGGTAAATGTAGGTCAAACGGGCTGCGACACCGTACTTTAATAACTTTAATATTTTCCGATGAGACGAGAAAATGATGGGAAAATATACACCATTTAAACTTACTCAACTTCAAGCTTGCAATGCCTATACCTTACTGTAAGTCGTATTTATGCTGTTAGTATTACTGGGTGTGAGGAGGACGTTCCCGAGAACGAAGGCACATGTGTTCGCATAATACTGGTTTATACGAATGCCACAGAATAAATAATAGTACTTTGTAAACATCGATCAGCCCGAAGACCAATGAAGTGATAAAAGCAATTTTTTAAAAATATTAAACTCGCGTTTTTCTTTTTAGTTGTATCGTCTTAACCTGTCTTTTGTTTCCGGAAGCGTTTCCATACAGAACACTATGCAGGGAACAAAAGGTTTAAAGAGCTAGAAAAAAAAAAGGTAATAATCGTAGCTAGTTTTTTTAAATAACCAACACACTAACTCTGGCAAAACGTAAATAAGGTAAGTTACGTAATTTCCAATAATAATAACCACTATATCAAATGAAAACGATCCCTAGCCAAATAAGCAACTTTTGTTACAGGTCTGTACGAAATATAGCTGCATAGCCATACTCTGTATTCATAATTATAGGTGAAAGAGTTAAGGTAGGTAATTAGGTAGAAAGATAAGTGGGTAAAGGGTAGCTAAGTGGGTATTCTTATCGTTAAATTGTCAAGGGTTAATTGGATTGCTTGGCATATTATAGCTAGCTGAAAGTAGGTAGGTTAAGGTACTTTATATCCACGAGTCCCCTAAGATTTCCAACTGCAGAGACGGGAATCTAAAAGATAAATTAGATTACTTACTTAAATCAACTTGTACCTACGTATAACTTATACCTAACTTAGACGTCCCTAGAAACCGTGTCTTCTTTTCTACAAAAACTTTCTCAAAAGTGTAGTTTTTTCACCTTATAAAAATTAAGATGGAAGGGTTCTACATAAATCTGTGTCCCTAATCCAGTTTGTGTTATCTTTTCATTTTATCCAAGCTTCAGAATTCCTTCTTTGTGTACCAGAAAAGAAGCTGTCTAGGTATTCACGTCTTATAAGTTAACGTATCCCTCCCTATATGTAGCGACTTAAGATATACGATAAGATCACATCATACTATACGAGTACTATAAATATGTGTGTGTCTGGGGGTATGTGCGCGTGTGTGTACGTTATGTACCTATTATCAGCGACAGTGATAATGGAATGGACGGGCCCAGCGCTTGCAAATAGTTCAAAATTAACAAGTCAACACAATCAATCATACCTAGCTAAAAGTATGCATATTACATTTGCCAGAAAATAGAGATAGCGAATCTAATTACTGCATGACAAAAAGAGAACACATGTACATGTATTAGAAGTTTGTATTGTCGTATCGTACGGCTCGCATGTCGCAAAGACGCGAGAGGAGAGCTGGCGCTCAACATATAGTCTTCAAAATCCGTGCGCTATTTCCCGTCCATTCATTTTATCATTGCCGCTACCTATTATCAGACTTTTTTCACTAAACTCCGTGAAAACTAAACAGAATTAAATTAAATTTGGCATCAAGAAATTAGCTTGGACTGAGGCCTTCCTCTTAATACGAAGATTGCCTTGATCCCCAAGCTTGGCAGGAGGCTTGGGGATTGCTGAATACTCACCACCGTTAACCGAGAGGATGCAGCTACCCGTCCCCCAGTGGTTCTGGATGTAGTTTTAGAACATACCCAGGTCCCAGGCAGACCAAGCAGTGGACGTCGTCCAGCTGATGATAAGATTACTTAGCTTACACCTACCTACTCTGGATTACACTTTTTCTTATCAATTTACCTTTAACTATACATACATTTTCTATACATCGCCTATACATTTTCTATACATCGCCTATACATTTTCGCCTATCTATACATATCCTGTTCTTTCCGTATACGTCATGTGTAATAAATAAGTTATTTTTAAGAGCAGTCTATACTGTCCGAACTTTTGATTTAGTATATAATAATATAATAATAATATTTATTTCCATTTACAAAGCCACTTAAAATATAAAGTAATAATTATTATATTATTACATCTCTTGGACATGTTTACAAAGACAGATATTGCTTGGCTTGCGATAACAAAATAGGTTGATTACACAGAACCTACACTAAGCAAAGCTTGTATTGTAGGTATCTGTTATCCTTCCAGTAGGGAATAACATAGCGCAGTATGGATTAAATGTATATATAACATATATATATAATTTACTATTATAAGCGTTGGTGTGTTTGTGGTGTGTGTGTTTGTGAGCGTGTGGGTGAGTATATGTAAGTGTGTGTGTGTGTGTGCGCGCGTGTGTGCGTGTGTGTGTGTGTGCTGTGAAGGGTTTGTGTCAGTCATTGTATGTGTATAAAGAGCTGACTCCTCCATGTGTCCGTCTGGTGAAAACAACACTATAGGAGCCTGGCTAATACGGAGACCTGCGACAATACAGGTGCCAACACTGAGAGATCATTAGATAACTATATACTATTACTATAATCGGAGTATCCGATTTTATTAAACGAGAGTATTCCCGTATAAATAATACAAAAATAGATCATTAGATGCTCTTTCCAGACGCCCCATGTTTGTAGCGTTGCGGACTTTTAGCAAAAGGACCATTATACAGGTTTAATTTTAATTAACCGGCCACCTCTCTCTAGCAGCTAAGCAACTTTTGTTCTACGACTTTCTACAATAACGAGTTTTTTCCTACTCGGTTTGTTTGAAAAATACTGTTAAGATTTTAATTAGCTAAAAAAACGAGTTTGTCAAAAACTCGTAGAAAAAGTCTGATGTTAGGATAGTAGGAACCCATCAGAGAGGCGGCCAGCTCACTTCAATATCCTCTCGAGAGAGTTTTCAATACAAGACTCAAGTTTGTGTTTCAGTTACCCTAAGACGTCGGCGACCGACAGGGCCTGACTTCGACATCGTTGTCGTCAGTATATCTATCATCCGCATAACAACATGGTAGTAATTATCCTCTCATTTGGCCCAACGCATGAGCATTCAACGTGGCAATGCCGCCAGCATGCTAGGTACGCTGCCGACTGGTAGTGGTAGTTTGACCATTTCGATCGTATCTAGACTTTCATCGGTCTGGATACAATCCTTTTGTTATTTGTGTACACAAAAAACAAAACAGTTACACCTATATGTTAAGTACTGGTAAGTAGTTAAAATAAATAAATAAGTAATATTGCGTGGACATTTTACACAGCGCCATCTAGGCCCAAATTAAGCAAAGTTTGTACAATAGGAACCAGATACTTAGCTGATACCTGGACCTGGGTAAGTCCTTAAACTGCAACCAGACCCGCCGGAGGACGGGCAGCAGCGTCCTCTTGGTTAACGGTGGTGAGCATTCTGCGATCCCCAAGCCACCTGCCAAGCGTGGGGATTATGGCAACACCCCTCTATTAAGGAGGAGGCCTTCGTCCAGCAGTGGACGTTTTATGGCTGATGATGATGATGATGATGACTTAGCTGATAGAATACTTCGTTTGCTCGCTGCCTGCCTATAACGCAGTGTGCCTTAATCGCGTTGTGCCTAAATGTAATTTCCAATAAGCTTTTGGACTAAGTAGCCATTCGGCTATGTCGCTATTAGTCTATTTCTTATATCGTCCATTTCGCCATACGACTTTATCGCTATTAGTCTATTTTATATACTTTTTAGTCAATAAAGTATTATCATTATTATAATGAAAACTGACGTGGTTTTGACACATTTTTGTTTGTCGCGTCGGGCTCTGTTTTCACTCTTTGAGAAAGGTCACCGGATGTGATCGAAACTATAGTCGGAGTATCCGATTTAATTAAACGTGAGTATTCCCGTATAAATAAAACAAATAATCATTATTATACATAGTAAATTATTCTTATATCATCACGCTTACATCGCGCAATATCATACATACCTAGATTGACATTATACCTGATCGTTCATGTCTATTTAGGATTTTATAGCAGGACTAATCAATGCGCATAATATCTGCCAGACCTGCTGGAACCATAAACCGAAGATTTCCAATAAGTCGTAAAGGCTTTATCCAGGAATTCGAACTAAACAGGTGACTTACGCGGGGCTGCGCGTATCGGTGTCACTAAGCCGAAAGGGGGTCATTGTACTCGTCATTGTGAAACACTTTTATTATGGGGCCAACACTGAATGCGCGATCAAATCTGCTGGTCCAAAGAATAATGTAATTCGCAGTCGAAATGTTTAGAACAACTGTTTTTCATTCGCGATTTCAACTTGGACCTCCTTTGCGCTGAGCAATACCTATATGCGTAACCCTGTACATAATAGTTTGTAGTTTGTGAAAACTTTAACTCCCTTATTAATAAAGCTTCGTAGCTTAGTGCTACTGCTGATGTTTTTTTCTCGATATAATATCGAGAAAAAAACTTACTCCGAAGCTACTCTTTCACCGAGTTATATCGAGAAAAAAACATCAGCAGTTTCATCCATCAAAAATGTTTATTGTGGGTTATGCCTAAGAGATAGAATTTTTGAAGACCTTGTTAAGGTGTACAATACTGTATTACTTACATTATTTTGATCTGTCTCGTAGGGTTCAGCCAGCGTTTGTAATGTAAGCAAAAAAAAAGGTGTTTATTTACGACATCACATTAGAAACCTCTAAAATTATAAGTGTTTCTTTACTATATTATGCATGTACTAGACATATAAACCTTCCTCTTGAATCACTCTATCTATTTTTAAAAAAAACGCATCAAAATCCCTTTGCGTAGTTTTAAAGATGTAAGCATACATAGGGACAGACAGACAGCGGAAAGCGAGTTTGTTTTATACTATGCTATGTAGTGATGTAGGTATGAAAGATAGGAAAAGACAAAAGACGAACTGATCCGTCACTAATCCATCATTAATAAAGGGGTTACTATTACTACCCCTGTTACGTGTATCTACTTATGTATTAATATATTGTATCAAGAACTATCCACTGCCAGAGTCAAAAATAAACAAGTACTTAGGTACTTTAAAAAAAACAACCTAGGTACTTTAATGTCGATTAAGTATCTGGATGACGTCTTTTTAAAAAACCTACTTCAATTGCGATTACCCGGATAACATCGTTTTTTCAGTTAATTTTGATTCAAAAACCAACTACTGAACCGGTTTCGAATAAAATTATAGGTATGGGATCATCTGAAGTATGCCCTACCAAACAAAAAAGAATCTACAAAAACTTACAAAAAAAAAACCGATCGCCACCTCGCCAGATATGAGATTTCTACGATTGAGCCCGATTGAAAGAAGAAACCCATTCACTCGCTAACTCTTCCTAGAGAGAAGCGGATCCTAAGAGGATGTTGGCTAGTTACCAATAGCCCTGTAGGCTGTACATTTGTATATAAGTCGTCTAACGCCTACACTAACCTTCACACGTCATGCCTAGACTCTTCTGTATTCTGTACTTAGATAACTGTAGCCCGTAAAACTCGCGCCCGAATGTTTTTGTCCCCGAATAACAAGTGTTATCGACTATCATTCGTTATCTGAACATGATAATACGGACACTGCTTTGAAAGCTTTATCTACCTAGGTATAACTAGAAATGTTGCCTCCCGAAAATACGATCCACCTTTCAATATCATTGTAACTAATATTACCTATATGGGTCTCCGCCGTTTCATATAACCACTTTTTATATATTTTCACTTGAACGAACAACGTTTCGTATGTAATCGCTTTGCATATTTTTAATTTACGTATTTTTCGTTTCAAATAAAATTTGTTTGATATTACAACGGTTGCGCTAATGTTCAAATGATATAATGTTCGTTTGATATAATATTAGTTAGGTGAGATTTTTGCTTTATTTAATCCTATTTCAAATAAGGTTCGAAATGGGTGACAGATTCGAATCAGAGCACCCCGACTCTACCTAGGCTTGTAGTCCCTACCCCTAGAGCGTATATAAAAAGCGCAGTAGCTTCTGGGCTCCCCCACCCGGAGTATCCCAGTGACAGAATCGCGTCAGGCATCATGGCGTCATCAGGTGTCAGTGCGTTTAGCTTACTTTTTATTAAAACCTACTTTTGTAAACTTATAAATATTTTGATATGTACCTACCCATTAGTTAGATTTACCAAATATATTTAAACAAATATTAGGTCAAGAATATTTTTTTTAAATAAATATTCGGTCAAACAATATTATTCAAAGCGAACAATTATTAGAAATGAATTTATGTAAAGTGAATGTTTATTCCAAATAATATTATATAGATAATATAAATAAATATTCGGTTGTATGAATAATAATTATGTGAACTAATTTTATATGAACTGAAATTATGTAAAGTGATATTATAGGAAACATAAAAAGCCTACATTGAAAAAAATGCTTTTATAAATTATATTAATTAGATTGATTATGTGCATTATGGTTTTAAAATTCAGATATTACCTATTTAAATTGTTGTTTTTTCACATGATCTATCCCTCGAAAGGTACCTATAACCGATTAAATGAAATTTACTCATACAATCACCGAAAAATCTTCGTGTTACACACATTTTATTTGTAGTCCTGACGATAAGTATTCAAGTGATATTCACTCTATCAGTTAGACATTCATAGGTTTTAGTTTCGTTGATTATGTTGCAATCAGTGTTTATTAATTATTTTGACTAAAACGCGTTAACTCGCTTCTCATATGGTCGCGATCAGTGTATATTTCGCTAACCTTTTCTTGAGTCAGCGTGGTAGCCTTTTTTTTTTTTTTTTTTTTTTTTTTTTACGTTGGGAAATGCTCTTACGCATACCCTCCCGCCAGGGCGCAGGAGGGTTATGTCGGACTCGATGCCAGAGTGAGACTCGATGGCACCCATACCGACTAAAAACCCAACGGTGTTCCCACACTGCGCTTATTGTCGAGGTCACGGGTACGCTCTCGCATTCATCCGCGACCTCGACGGCGCCGCCCTTTCGGGCCCACCACGGGGAGCCGAAGCTCCTCCCGCACCGATGACGATGTGTCCGAACACCCAGACACATCGTGCATCCACCTCGGAGACCATGCCAGCGAGATGGGCGCCGGACGGCCCTACGTCCAAACGCCCTGGCCTCCATGCGGCGGGTCAGATGAGTGGCCCCGCCGCCTGCCACTTCGGCCATTGGGGATGGGGAGTTCTGGCCCCTCTGGCCTGTCCCCATCCCACAGCCCCACCACGACACACCCGGTGGGTGCCCCCTCAAGGAAAGCCCTTGATGAGGCCACCACCTGGCCGTCCCTCCTCGCTCTCCACTGTGCCCTCTGCTGATCAGAGGGACACGCGGAGAGCCCTCATGTCCGGACTAAGTCCGGCCCTCAGTAAGGGCCCAGCCACCACCGTGGCCCTTGGGAATGGAGAGCTTTGGCCCCTCTGGCCTGTCTCCATCCCTCAGGCTCGTGCAGTGGCCTAGCCCCCACCACTGTGGCCGCTTTCGCGGCCCCACCTCGGGTACCTCTTCGCTTCACCGTGGTCCCCCGCCCACGGCTACTAAGCCCCCCCGCCCCGACAAGGCGGGTACCCCCGGGGGGGAGCGTGGTAGCCTCAACCAACCTCGATCAAATTTAAGGGCTCTATATTCTTAAGTTGCTCCTCGCAAAATCAATGTTATTTAGTCTATTTATATTCAAATTACTATATTTAAATGTTATAGACGAACATTCGTGTTCGTAAATTCTATATTGAAACACTTTCCTCGATAGAAAAAAATACCGGATGTCTTAATTACTACACATAGTCACATTTTTTTTTTATCAAATGATAATATTTGTAGTATTTCGGAGAACTTTCTATGGTTGAAAAATTATTAATTTCGCTTCGGTTGTAGCTGCACGAATATGCGTAACCGCCATATTTTTGCTCCGCTAAGTGAGACCCTACCTAATACAGCTTTAGACTAATGATCGATCGCGTTAAAAAATGTGCTTGAGACTTGGAATATCCTGGCCCCAGGTGTTCGGTTCCTGTAACTGGTTCAAAAATGGCAATATTTTCAACATTTCGGTGTTTATGATACAAATCGAAATATTTGAACATTTTCACAAAACTTTTAAATAACTAGAACACCGCTAGGTAAATTTCGCTAATTACTTTGAAGAGCTAAATCTTCCAAGACTAATTAGGTATATCACTTAAAAGATGGTCCAATACCTGGGATACGGTCTACAAAACCATCACTAGTAGACAATCAAACTTTTTTACTAAGTATATGTAGGCAGTAACGTATGCAGGAATAAACTTGGTTCCTATTAGTATAGGTACGTTTCGTCTGGACGCCTGTTTTCCTTCCTATATGAGCGCTTACAGTTATTGCCATTCAGAGTACCACCATTCCATTTCCCACCCACCATTCTGCGATCCCCAAGCCACCTGCCAAGCGTGGGGATTATGGCAACACCCCTCTATAAAGGGCCTTTGTCCAGTAGTGGACGTTTTATGGCTGACGACGACGACGACAAACAAATTACAGAATGTGTATAGCTCGTAGAGCTATCAACTGGTTATGTTAATGATCAAAAACAAAATAGGTAACTTTTTAATATAGATTTATTTTTAAAATTGACGAGTGTAATCTGTATTTGTATGTCTTTAGATTTAGAAGCGCTAAGCCTTAGATTGGTCTAATACCACTCAAAGATGTCTAAACAGCGCTGTAGGTGACACCTTCCCGACTTAGGCACAAGAGAAGCGTAATTAAATTCATTTGTTCTCGTTAATTCAATCACGCAAAGGTTCAGACGAGAACATGAGAGAAAGGAGTCTTTGCAAAGGGTTAGTAGGTACTAGGTAGGTACCTACACTTTATTCGTATTACATAGGTATAGGTTATATCACCACTCAGGCACTTGTGTCAGGCTCGCTGCTCAGGCTAAATTCCTAACTAAAACAACTGTCATTTGCAATAGGTAGATGACCTTGCATTTAGATAAACGACCATACGGAAAAACTAACTAAGTAGGTATATTGCAATAAAGTCGCAGAAAATACAATAGTAAGTAGTAGTAAGTAGTAGTCGTACGTACCTACTTACAGTAGGTTAAGGGGGCGACTAATGCCAAAAGTAAGAAAAAGGTGTATTTTTAAACACATAGTTTAATGATATAGAACGTAAATATTCAAATTAAAAAAATACTACAGGTATGGGAAAAAACTAAAGAAGCCGAGTAACCGAATAGAATTTTGGAATATAATCTGGTTTATTAAAAAAAATTATACAAATTACCAACAAAAAAGAAACTGTTTTAATTCAAATACTCTAAATTATCAGCGACAGCACCACATTATTTTTTATGAATTACATAGCCATACTAATGTTCTAGCATAGTAGCCGTTTATTTTTTTTATTTCATGCCTACATTTTGAATAATTAAATAAAATCCCACCTAAATTGCTCAAAGCCATCATCATCATCAATTGTATCATGCGATTTTCGACTCTAAACTAATGCAAGACGCGCGGGTGAAATCTGATATTTTTCTGTCATTAGTCGCACTCTTAACTCCTATAGACAGTGCGTCTGAACATGTATCACAATAATTATCAGTTCTATAGTATTGGCCTTGTCTTTAGCTACATTGTCAATTTGTCATATTTTGTGCAAGCGTATTTGAACTCTAATAGTACAGAACAGTGTCGATACTGTCGATTATACCACTGCAGTACTGTAGCACACGTGCATGCAGCCGGCGGGAGTTGCGTGATGTCAACGGGCCAAGCGCTACAATGGATAATAGACACACTATCTTATACATATCACACATTATATATATATCTAAATAAAGTATAAATTAGCTTAAATGGAATATGACATTGTTTTAGTTAAAGGCAATGATATTATATTTAAATAAGGAGGGTTATGGGTATGTATAAATCTATAGTTAGACGCGTGTTCTATGAGAGACTCTCACTTTTATCAAAGCAGAGTTTGACTCTCTGATAAAGTTACGCATTTTTTTCAAAAGTGCAATATCAGCTTCGGCCTATTGCACATACAAGCACTGCATTCGTTTGAGAGATATTGAATTTAATAGAAACTAAGTGATATCACTTTTGTATGTACCTATTAGCGGTTAATTATAAATGTATCAAAGATCATTTCGTTCCTACATACTTTTTGTATAATGTATGGTGTGTATGGGTATGTCCTTAAATTGCAACCAGAACCACCGGAGGACGGGCAGCAACGTCCTATTGGTTAACGGTGGTGAGCATTCTGCGATCCCCAAGCCGCCTGCCAGGCGTGGGGATTATGACAACACCCCTCTATAAAGGGCCTTCGTCCAGCAGTGGACGTTTTATGGCTGACGACGAACCGCACTCGGGACTAATTTTTTAGGTGCGGGGGGGGGCGCTCACCCGGGAGGGGGAGGGAGAGTGGATACATTTTAGCTTCGCTCTATAAAGTACATAACTCTATAAAAAAATATCTCTAGATACGCCAATGATCCCGATAGAAAAAAGAATAGCATTAATTTTGCGAATTATTCCATACATTGCGATCTAGAATACTTGAACTATATTATGCCCAGTAAAATATTAGTATAATCAGGTAGTAGGTATAATTTTATTAGAAATTACTTTCCTTTACAAACACACACTACTTACCCAAAGAGAATTTAACACTACGTACTTACCTATGTCCATTTGTCCCAAACTCTAATGACAGCGGAATGGATTTGGATGAAAGATAAGGTGGCAGCTTAGATCTAGGAACCTACCTACCTTGGATCAGCACATGTACCTATATATAATATTCTACTTTACTTATTCAAAACAAATACATGAAATATAAATGTAATTTTTGCTGTAAATCCACTTACCCATTCCCTAGTCGAAGATGTACCAAGACAAACCGCAAATACCGCAATCTACATTTACTCCACAAGTCCACATAAACACGCTTTAAAACGATTCAAGTTTTCTTGTTTTCGCAAGTTCACTATAACTAACTCAGAGTATGCGACGTGCTTTTGCTTCTGCTGTGCTATGGGTCGCGTGCTCTCTGCTACGTTATCGAGGTAAAACTAGCCGCAATGTTTAGAGCACTATAGGCGCTGGAAAAAATCGTAAGCTATAAGGCGAAGTTTGTTGAATCCATCCTTTAATCAAATTCTAATTGTTTTTAGCATGATAGATATATAACTTTACATATTGTATCATCATCATCATCAGCCCAGAGACGTCCACTGCTGAACGAAGGCCTCTCCCTTAGACTGCCACACTGTACGACAACCTGCTATTTCCATCCACCGGTTGCCCGCTACTTATACAATGTCGTCGGTCCACCTGGTGGGACGCCTTCCTATACGCAGCGTCTTCCGGTTCGCGGTCGCCACTCAAGAACCTTTCTTCCCCCATCGGTTGTCAGTTCTTCGGGCGATGTGGCCTGCCCACAGCCACTTCAACTTGCAAACCCTGCGAGCTATGTCGGTGACTTTGGTACATACATATTGTATAGGGTGTTTTATTTATACATACTCCAACCGATGATTATTCTTTACATTATCACGTAAAGCTATATCAGTAATGCCACCTAATATCATGCTACACCTATTTAATTAAGTAAAATACTATGTACCTACCTATATTTGATCTACAAACTGTTGCAATGCTTATTCATCAGTGGAGGAAAATACCTAAAAAGTAGGGCTTTCGCTTTTCTGTGAGGAAAATAGTGTCAATAGTAAACCATCATTCAAATGCATGAGACATTCTGCAATTCTTGGGTCATGGGTCCGCATGCGCGCATTTACCTAAATAGAAGAACATAATTTTGTATGCCAACAGCACACTATTGGGTATATCTTATCGTATCTAGTAGGTAAATCGATTGAGACTTTACTTGAACTATTCGTATATTAGGTACAGGTCAATAGGTACATAGCACAACTGAATAGTACAGACAAGGACACAGGACACTGTCACAGGACAGTGATAAGGACAATGTCTCTGCGTCAGTCTCCAATCCTCATCTATAATCTTAAAATTGTTGCATTTTTGCGTATGGCATGGCTGTGGCCCTCCTCCTGGGTTGCAAGGTGTGTGAACCCTAAAGATGCATCTGGTTGAGAGCGATGGCCACCACGTACTGAGGTGTCATCTTTGCACAGGTAAGTTTTCGCGCCACCATGCCCTGAAAGACATTGTGCCGAGAGCCTTTGTGTCGGCAAACGTCCCATGCGTGCTGGAGCCACCTAGTTTGCTCAGATCGGACGGCAAGAGGCCGGACGGACTGACTTTGGTGCAACTATTTTAATGTGGTTTTAATGCTACAGACAGAAAGTTGCACAGAAAATCTCATATGCATGGTCGTGTGTGTACCGTACCTACTATAACGCTGATGATGTTGCGTTGCTCAGTAGTATATAGGTAATTGATTCATAAATAATTTGTTTGTGTTGTACCTATACCTCAAAAGTCAATATCAAAGAAAATTAAAATTTCAACTGATAAAATATCTCCTATTATATGTATTTGCCGACGTTATAAGTTACTTACACTTTACTATCTAACTGTACTAATTGTCTATTCACAGTAACGTCTCTCTAACGCTCTCGCTTACTCTCAACACGGATTATAAAATTATCACATGAAGTTTTATCACCAGCTTGAATATATAATGTGTAACAAAAAGGTTCAACAATACTGAAGACACCAACACAACACACACACACACCACACACACACACACACATCACACCGTACACCGTACATCATTATGAACAATATTTAGAATAGGGGCCAACCAAAAAAATTATGGAACAGCTGATAGTTTTTTCCTGATTTCAGGGTTGGCCCGATAGTAAAAGTTGTTCGTAATGATGATTACATAAAGGTCACCGGATGTGATCGAAACTATAGTCGAGTATCCGATTTAATTAAGCGTGAGTATTCCCGTAAAAATAAACAAAGATGATTACATAGATACTCTTCAGCATTGTTGAACCTTGTTACAGAATGTATAATAGGTACATTACGGTATAGTTAAACATACTGCGTGTACACTTATCAGTTATTTCTTCCCGAGTAATATACTAAAATTAGAACAAAGAATTATAAGAAACACTATGCACGGATATTTATAACTAATTTCCTCAATTAAAAATTATTTATAGTTTCATGACGCAATGATTGTTACGTACATAGATAATTACAAAATAATAGGTATGGGGGTAATTATAGCTGAAATATATATCTATAAAGAGGAAATATAAAAGAAAAAAAACCATTGCTTGAATTTAGTAACTTTCCATATAATCATATAAAGTTTATAAATATAAGCGTCTCACGTCACAGCGTTCGGCTTTCGTTCGACTACGGCATTCGACATTCAAAGCCAAAAGTGGCAACACTTACACTACAAGCGGTAACTGTGCGACCAGGACAAATACTATAATAATAAAATATACAGAGTTGTCCGATAAAACGCACGTTGTCTTATGTTGAAAATACGACAGACAATCGGAAGATCTAACGAGTAACAATTTTCCTTTGGATTAGATATTATAAGTAACAAATAAATAATTGACACAATCACGTCACCAGGCAACTTTAATTTGTTGATTTCTTTTAATTCACGATAAAAGCATAGGACATTTCGGCGTAGTTGCATATTTATGTTTAACCTCCACGCAAACAAATGGGTGTTATAAGTTTAACGGGTGTATCTGTGTATTTGTCTGTGGCATCATAGCTCCCAAATGGATAAACCGATATTGTTTTTTATTTTATATTTGATGTGTGTTCTATCAAATGTTATTAGCGACAATTCAAGACAGACAAGGGATATACATAAAAAAATATATTATTTTACTACTAGGCCAGCAGGGGTATTCACAACTAAATCGGAAAGGTTCGGTCGTTCGGATACACATTCTCCGTCTCTATCATCTTGAATGTAGATGACTGGGATAAAAGTGGATCCGAACGGAAACCTTTCCAATTGAGTTGTGAATACCGGGTCTGCAGTTGCACATGGAAAATGTCCTATGCTTATTGCATAAACGCCACAAAATATATTCTAAGTTCCACAATTTAATTGTTATTATTCTCAAAAAAAAACAAATCCACAATAATCTTACACAAGTTACCACAGCTCAAACATTGCAAATTCTTAAAAATACATAATTGTTTATTTCACCTCTTTGCGCTTTTCACTAGGAAACATTACCAATATTATAACCTATAATAATAAAATTAAGGTAATGTAATAATGATATTTTCTCATTTGGTGAACATAGATTTGATCTATCCAATGATGGAAGTAAAAAAAACCATATCGAATAATTGGAAAATTACGTAGTTCTGGCACTTTTTTATTTTTACGGCAACTAACCAATTGAGCCTGATACGGAGTTTCGATCACATGCGGTGACCTTTATCAAGGAGTTACAAGCGAGACGCGCGTGCGTCCATTCCCGAATTAAAATATATGAAAGTAAAGTGTTTACCAAGGCCTTCACAGTTAAAAAACTCTTTTAGTTACAATTATATTAGGGTTAAACGTTACAAATGCTTACATCTTAGGAGAAACTTATTTGACTAGTAAAGTTTATTTCGAAACAGCCTGGGGTTACAAAAAACTATTCTCCATAGTTCAAAATCAATAAAAAGTACTTCAAATAAAAAATGTAGCCGAAATTAATAAAATGGGGTTTTGTTTATAGTTAACATCAACTTGTCAGCACCAAAATATTTAACTTTAAATACGCACATTAAATTAATAAGCTATAAATATCTGATATAATACACAATAATGCATAACAACGGGTGTGTATAGGATGAAGGGATATTCCCACTGATTTAATTATTAATAGGCAGTGTTCAACTGAACTGTACACGAATAGACATTTCACCTTATCTTATTAATGTTATCGATTGTTGTACCATTTGCTAAATTTAATCTGAAAGCTATTATAAAATTGTTGCCACCTTTTTCTTGCATACGTTACAATAGGCTAGATGACTGATGTTTGTATTGTTGAAACCAATAGCTTTGATGAAGAATTTAAGTAAATATAATATGTTTACTGAAAAAATAATTTAAATCGGTTAATAATGTTCTGATATATGAGCGTTTAAAGTTTTTGTTAGAGACAACTCTGTCCCTTTCCCACAAAACAAAAAATTACGTCACGCCTTACTTGTCAGAATAGAATTTATATGGCGTACAGAGAAGTGACGTCACGATTTGCTGTTTCTGCTCTCTGTCTAGCATGATATTAAAATGCTTATAAGTTGCTTATTTTTGATCGGATTTTCATTTTATTTTCATTAATCAGGTATATTTATGGGCCACATTTTTATATGGCAATAAAAAAAAACCAGTCATCTAGCCTATTAAAAGAAAAACAGATAATTTTATCCTATCAGATTAGTTTAGAAAGTTACAACATTTTAGACGCCTTTGAGTTACGGACTTAAATGTGTTTTAAGAATTACAAATATATGTAAAGAATACAGTATCTAAATAATAATATTTAACACGTTTTATAATCTTTTTATGTTTATAAAATTAAATAAGTTTATAACTTTAGTTTCCCATTTAATGCGAAAGTGTATAAATTGGAAGAGGTTATAGCCCGAATTAAAAATAAAACAGTATGACTGCAGTAAATATTACACTTATACAAGACATCTCTTAATACTATTGATTATTTATAAATACGAATTATACAATACATATTTACCTTCGAATTGAATGGAAAAGCTAAATAGATACGAAGCGAGGTAAATGGGCCACACTACGTAAATACTACAAACTCTACATTTGCTACTGAACACTTGTTTCAAGGACGACCCGCCGGCTGGATTGTTACGAAAAGGTATCTCTGCCACTATCATGCCATCTCACTTGTGCTCACGGTGCGGGTAGTTCGTGTGAGCGAGATAACACAATAGCGCTAGGGAGTGTTAAGACTTTCGTTATTATTTTTGACTTTTTTCTTCGAGCAATAAACTCTTTTTTCGACTGTAAAATGTCAAATATGTCGATCGGTAGAATAGCATACTTGCACTGCTGTTGTGAATATTACTCAGATTTTGTTTTCCATAAATTTTTATCCTTAAGTTAATAAATAAACATTTAGTATAAATAATAAAATATATAAAAAGCAACGTGAGATTCGTTTTAGCCTTGCAATAAATAATTTAAATATTTACGACATTACTGTCGCGGTAGGCGAGGTTTCGACGGACCTTCGTAAAAAATGTGAGTCGAGGCGAAGCCGAGGCACATTATAACGAGAGCCCATGAATGCCTGCTTGCTGGCAACGCTTGAATATTTCATTTGATTTATTGTAACAATACTTAGAAAGAAATACTTTTTAAATACAATTTCTTTTAATATTTGCCACAAAGAATAGCATTTTGGTTAGCTTTTTGTAAATGAAATGCGAAATCAAAGAAATGTGTTAATCTCAAAAATATTTGTTTCTGGACTAAAGGCCGTACCATAATGTCAAAAACGTTATTACTATAATTTTTACATTAAACAATTCATCACTCTCTCAGCTGTAAAGAAAATTCAATGTGACATTAAAATAGGAATATTTTTGTGATTGCAGTACAGCCTCAACTTGTCACTAAAGTTATTCCCTCCTATATTCAGTAATAAATCTCTCTCTCGAATACGTATCTTAAAATAATTATGTACTGAGGTCTATGATTATGTGCGTGTGATATATTAAGTACGTATAGTAAGATGTATACACAATAATATAAACGATTACAAAGTCTGTGTCGTATTTTATGTATAAAAAATGTTTCAGATCTTTTCGAGACTGCCGTTTAGCAACTGTAAAGCCCAAATTTAGCCGCTGATGTCGACAGACCGACGGACTTCAGGGGCTGATTATTATATTATTGAGGAATTTAGGCCTAAAGGGTAGGACGTGTTTAGGCATGACGCCTAAACACGTCCTACTAGCGATATAACAACCAACCTTGTGCCTATGTAATTGTAAACAGATTGAAATTTCGGCAATCGACTAGATTCTAATCTATAAAGATTAGATTCCTTAGCCCATTAGGATACGGCCGTTCTTGCCTTACCTACGCACAAAGTTACTTCCCTAATTTTCACCCATGAATTTTGCTCTTTTAGTAAAACTTCATTCACATAACTCTAGGCCCCGTCTGAGTCCAGGGGCCGTACTGTGACATGTTGAAACCATTCACTTTAGGTTTAACCGCCGACGCTGCGCGACCACGAACCTTATTGCGGGGCGATAAAATTCACAGTCGCGCAGCGGCGGCTTAACCTAAAAAGCATGGTTTATAGATTTCAATGGGCCCAGAAGATTAAACTGAACTAACTTTATAATGTAAAGTTAATAATCATTTTGTGTAACATACAGCAGAATTTCTAACGAAAAACTACTGTTTGTAAGAAACAAATAAAAAAAACTAAAAATTTGGTGTATGTTTTTATGAACACTTCTGTCTACCTCTAGATCTGACCGAGGCTGGATCCATCCATCACAGTTCCAATTGAACGTGAATCAAGCTTAACTCAGTGATTACTACGCCACCCATAAACAATAAACTTTGGCCACCAATTCTTTGTTAACTGCAGTCGTGACGTCACATAATAAATCATAGTCACTAATGACTACGTAACGTCGAAACTTGCTCCTCAATGACTCAACACAGCATTTAAAACACAATTATAATCCATAACAGGTACCACTTACTCGTTAACCGCGGGCGCAGCGATCCTAAGCACGGGTTTTCCCCCTATACACATGCATACACACACATTCCAACTACCAAAGTTCAATCACATTTAATGATAGACTCGATTACCTCATCAGTTAGAAAATATAGTAGATTCATAGGAGCTACACCGACGAAATCCGAAAGAGGATCACGACATGAACATACCACGCTGTGATCCGCTCCGGATGAATTTTATTCAAATATCCACCTTATCTTTAAGCCCATTACGTAGTTTTCGTGGTACCCAACCCAAATTATAGCAATATTTCTTTACGCGCGCAGTTTTTTCTTTCCCCTGCCAAATCACAAACTTTTTTCAGACGCGGATTTTTTCTATATAGTTTAATGGTTTCTGGCCAGCATGCACCCACCATGTTGCCCCTGTTCATACGTGGGCGGGGTCGGGGTGGTCCTCTTTCGGCAAGTCAGCGACGACGTGTTTGGCGATGTCGCGCAAGTCCTGGTGGTTACCGTGCGCGGCCAGGTCGAAGTCCGACCCTGACAGCGACGCGATGTGGTTCCAGTTCGGCTCTGTAGCGTCACCTGTATCATTGAGACAATATTATAGCACTGATTGAAGTAACAAGAAAAATGAAACTGTGAGGAAAATATCTATGATTTATTATATTTTTAAAGGAAACGGTCATTTGTTTAGCAAGTTCATGATATTTGTAATGGCTTTTTGGCAACCTTATTAGGAATCTTATCCGCCGTATCAGATCTCCGATATCAAATTCCATGATATTGTCGGCAGATCGCGTATAGACGAATTCTGTTGTTCTTGTTCCACAAATAGTCTAGTCTACATTTTTGTTGTATTAGTGTCAAGTCTATGAGAATGGAAGGTTTTCTTTAGACTATGCTGTTTGACCCCAACCTCAATCGGTTCAGGTGTTTAGATGTTTGCTTTAATCCCATAAACACACTTAATGCATATCGCATTTATTTTGGGTTTACATATATATTTGTTTATATGTAAACAATTCAATTTTCTTGCCTTAGAGCCAGTAGATTATTCGTGTAAGTAACTTGTGACTAAAATGTGGTCATGTTAAATTGCCATTATTATGTCATGTTTACCTAAAACATGACATAATGGCAACTCCATGAAATTCTATCTATATCATCGTTGAGTTTTATGGGCATGCTTGATGTCACTCAGTCACGGAGAATTCGCTATAGTGCTGCTTGTGTGCGCCGCAGTGCTACCGAAGTAGCCGCTGACCGGCCAAACCAACAAGTAAACCACAATGACATAATATCAGGTAGTATTGTGTAATTGATGTAGTGAGTCAAGCGTTTAGCCAAAACCATGAAATTACCGCGAACAACAACTCATCAGCTGATATGCACCAAAAGCGGCCTATATACCATATCCAAGCATAAAATGCGTTAAAAATGTCTCAGTGACTTGTTAGTTTCACGCTGTAACTGAAATCTATGCTCATACCTCGCTCTAAACGTCTGATAAGCACATTTCAACTACTCAATTGCAAATAAATATTCTATTAATATATATATTCGCTATAACAGATAATAGAACCCAGAATATTCTTCCTAATGTAGGTACTTGCGCAGTGGACCAGAAGTAGTAACAAGAGAAAGTTCATATAGCCAATAACAAATAAGAATATTTCATTAAATTGCTGCGCTGGTATTGGCCGACTGCATTCCCGACAATGCAGCGACAAGAAAGAATAATAAATGTATAGCAGATAAAAGCGTGTTTTTTTTTTTCTTTAATAATATGTTGTGATTAATTGTCTGAATTTCTTTTGTTTTTGCATATGATATTGCCATAAATAAAGTATTTTCTATTCTATTCAAAGATTATTTTTTTACGCGTTATGGTACTGTCGGAAATAGGTCTACACTATATTGTGCAACGGAGTGTCCGTTGAGGACTTAATTTGTAGGTTTTAGTGTATATCAGACGTTTATTTATCTGATACGAAGAAGGGCGCGGGCTTTTACAATCCTCAGATACATTTTAGCGAAAATAATCTATAATTATCTTGATGTCTTAAAACTACATTCAGGACATGCAGCAGCTTCGTCTCGATTAACGGTGGTAAGCATTCTGCAATCCCCAAGCCGTCTGCCAAGCGTTATTATAGAGAAGCCATTAAGGTAAAGGCCTTCGTCCAGCAGTGGACGTCCTCTGGCTGATGATGATGTTGAATATATATCTGACATTGTGACAGATCTCTATTTAGCTAAATCTAAACTGTCATATAATTTTTCTTTATTGGAATTTGTCCGAGGGTTGTAAATGCTCAAGACGGTTAATACACGCACGCCTAACTACCAAGCTATATTGTGTTGAGTTGCAATGTGTAATGCGAAAAACATGATTCTTGTGCGGTGTCGTAAAGAACAGAGCGATTTTATAAGATTACGCTTTTACAACTTTCACTTGGGGGCCGAATGCAAATTTGCAAAAAAAAAAACTGCTGTTCCATAGATAAATGTAACTCGTCGTCGTCAAAAAGTATGGATCAGATTTTTTTCGCGAATACTGGCTTGGCCCAATAATAACAATTGTCAGTCCAGGGGTACAATGATCCTCTTTACGGCTCAGTGCCACGTACGTAACCCTGATTTATTTATCAACCGACTTCAAAAAAGGAGGTTCTCAATTTGAATGTTTTTTTTAAAATGTATTTTATTGTATTAAGTATCTTACGCGATTTACTCCCTCAATAGGCTAGATGACTGATGTTTAAATCGTTGAAACCAATAGCTTTGATGAAGAATTTAAGTGAATATAGTATGGTAATAGGCATGATGACAGTACTTAATAATCAAAGGCACAATGGTTTTAGAGAAAAATATATGATAAAAGGACTCATAAAAATGACCCATTTTTATTAAAAACATTGAGATCGATAAGATTTTCAATAAAATAAAAGTACAAAATACTGCAATCGGCCATATTAACTCAAACGCCAATCAGAGCGAATGACGTCACACCATAGTAACCCTCACCGTGTTGTATGAACTTTTGGTTGTAATTACGCGTTTTGATTGATTTCTGTATCGTAAAATTACCTAATTGAGTTGTTGTTTATTCGTAGGCTTGTGGTAAAATCAGAAAATCCAAGAATCGACGATGGAACAAGGTTTTATTAAGGCAAATACCTCTAATTTGCCCAGAATTGATGTGTTGATGTTGGGATAGTTTCTTGCACCCAATAAAGACTTTATCTCATCTGAATTTCGTAGTGTGAAAACTTCCTTGTAAGTACACTTTTATTAATATTTAGTGCATATAATTAAACTACCACAAGCTTTTTTAACACTGGATGTCATAGGCTGATTTTGAGGTTAGCTAACTCACATCTACAGAAGGCTTCATGTTTCCTACTGTACTATTTTTATTGCTAAGTACCTACTAACCTCATCAAAAGCCAGAAGACGTCCACTGCTGGACGAAGGCATCCCTCTTAATAGCGATTAGTTGCCATAATCCCCACGCTTGGCAGGCGGCCTGGGGATCGTAGAATGCTCCTAACCTACTAACCTACATTTCAGAAAATATTACGTATAGTTCCAGAAACAGTAATGTGCACCCTCAAATTCAACATCTGTCAGTTGTTAATTTTAGCAAATAAACACCACCTCACTTATCACTTTCTGTATTTGTACATATTAATATAATCAATCTTATTTCTTTCAGGTCCTCACGACCATCATATGGGGATGATGCTATCAGTTATGTGCAACTTATTGGAAGGAAGGAAAAATTTGCACTGTGAAATGCAAAGTTTGCCCCGAACACAATGTCCATGCGAAGCTGTATGCGTCACATTAACAGTTGATGAAGACAAAGAAAAGGTAACATCTGTCAATGCCATGACTGTGTTGCTGCTCAAGGTGGCTGCAAGCATACCATACGCCTTATGTGGGTCCATCGCAGGACCGAAGAACCATCTTGTACTGAAATACCTACAATGTTAATGGCTGAAATCTATACTATCCAGAGTTGGCATTATCCTGAAATTTATAACAGCAAAAGACTTGTTGACTTGTCCCACAGTACTGGGAAAAAAGCAGAAAGAGAAAAGTTAGTGACTGGGCTAGTGAAGTATCAACCAGGTTATATTTGTAATGACTTACTTAGTGCATCAATGCACCAACTTGTACTGAAGTATAAAGAAAAATGCTGAGACATATTTTTGGATAAAATAAATTTGACGGATGAAATTATAAATAAAATTGAAAATGGTACCCGATACCAGTACCAAAATAGCTTTTGGTAAAAGTTGAGATATGGCCGGATTACATATCTAGGGCTTATGAAGTCAGTCGGTGCCAGAAAGGTGACGGAACGCTGATATCGCTCATCATGGGAGGGAAAATCCCAGACACACTAGCCATGAAATGCAGTAGAAGTTTAGAGAATGAAGTGCTGATGAAGTGATGTGAACAGTAGCTATGAAACTGGGGAAGAAAATAAAGAGTTGTGGACTAATAATATCCAAAAACTATCCAACGATAGCCGGTTCACCCGATAGCATTTGTCAAGATAATTAAATGCCCCATGAGCGATAAAACTTATCTCAATTATGTAAAAAATGGGAAACCCACTAACAAATGCTACGCCCAGATGCAAATGTATATGAGTGGACTTAAAAAGTGGGTTTTTTTTGAGTGGCGAACCCTAATTACTCTACAAATAAACATGTTGAAATTTTATGTGTAACATTCGATGAAGAATTTGTGAAAGATTTTTTTTGAAGTGTTATTGCATTCTGGAAATCCTACGACTATCCATTTTGTTATATAAAAGTACAGAGTAATAAATTAAAATGCAGATATTTCTTGTTTATATTTAATAAGCGAATCTTGTAAGTTAATTAACCACACACTATTATTATTACATCATAAAGAACTTTGACCAAACTGACGTTAAGACAAGCTTGGGACAAGTTTGTGTTTTATCATATGAATCTCCCCAAGTGCAAATTCTCAAGCTGGCTATTTGTTTAGTTTCCTTAGCTACAGAAGACAGAATGCAGGTGCGGCATCAACAGTGATGTTTTCTGATTTACCATTCCAACTAGGTAGGTACTGTTGGGGTAGCTTTGCTTCTGAATGTTGTGTTATATGTACTTGAATTGATTTATCTATCAGTTTAGTTGTTACTTGTTGAGCTCCTTCAAGATTTTGCTGAACTGAAAATAAAGATAAGATATTAATGCTTTACTATGCACAAAAATTAAAATAGAAACATGAACCTTAGGGACTAGTGCCACAAGTGGTGGCCTTATCGCTAACAGCGATCTCTTCCAGGCAACCATGGTATAAAAATAAATTACAACTAAAGACAGACAAGAGATGATCAACACCTTATTAATAAATATAAATTAAATAAATAAATAATACTGCAAAACACTAGATACAATATAATAAAATGTCTTAATAATATTTCTTTAAATGGTGATGGAAAAGATAAAGTCCACAATATATATAAAATACCTACCTATAACATTTAAAATGCAGCATTTTTTTTACTTGTTGATTTACATTGACGGTATACCTACACATGAATACAGTCTGATGTTAGGTATATAGCTTTTGTTTATAGTAACTTATATCTGAAATGAATACCTACTTGTGTCATTATTGGACCTGGGTATGCCCTAAAACTGCATCCAGAACCACTAGTGGACGGGCAGCAGCGTCCTCTCAGTTGACGGTGGTAACCATTCTGCGATAGATTCCCAAGCCGCCTGCCATGCGTGGGGATTATGCCAACACCTCCCTTTAAAGAAGAGGCCTTCGTCCAGCAGTGGACGTCTTTCGGCTGTTGATGTGTGTCATTATTTTGTTAGTTATAAAATATATTTTTTAACTTCTTTGCTGCAATATGTTAAACCATTAAATTAGATATATTATCTTTAAAAATATGTTCTTACCTGAACTTCCAGGTGCAATTTCTCCAACAACAATGTTCTGTCACTATACTATTTTCTTCTAATTGCTTTTCACATACTACAAGAGCCATCATTATCTTTCGTTTCATAAGTTAGGTGAGGTCGTTCTATAGTGTCAGATGTTCTTGTTTTTCTGTCTGGTTGGCATGTATAAATACATGGTTTCATACGCACTTGTGATACCGACCACATCTGCATATAATTTCTGATATCATTTGGCAGCTGAAATGAGAATAAGTACTCCATTGTAATTGATAACAATAATGCCATGAACCTAGAAAAAACGGTTCTTTTTTTCTAGGTTCATGAATAATGCTAACTATAACCAAAACAAACATAACCTCAATAAATTGCAACAACAATCACATAAGCATTTCATATCAAATAAAGATTTTGTATTACACACCTTTTAATCTATACTGATATAGTAAATACATAATCAAAGTGGTCTTCACAAGAATAATAGACGATTTCGTAGCTACATCTCCTGGGTCTCGCCGTGCGAGCTCTAACCACTTATCTCTCACATTTTCTGGTATGGAACGTAAAAAACTTGTTTGTTGCGAGTTTCTATTGATGTGTTTTTGCACACACACCACTTGTAAACTTTGGAATTCGCCTCCAACACACGAAATAAGTAATAGTTTATGACTTTCTTCGTTGAGCATATGCCGCAATGCGATGGTAACTAAGTCGTGACGTCACAAGCTGACGCCATGACACTTACGGTCGTTTTCGCGCGTATTTCAATTTAGATTAATTAAAATGCAATAATTTCCGTTAAAACGTAATATATTGCTGAAATATAGTTTTTTTCGGCAATACTAGACGTATATCTACATTATAGAAGGGTATTTCAAAATCTGTCATCATGCCTATTGAAAACATTATTTCAATCGGTTAATAATGTTCTGATATATGAGCGTTTAAAGTTTTTGTTGGAGACAACTCTGTCCCTTTCCCACAAAACAAAAAATGACGTCACGCCTTACTTGTCAGAATATAATTTATATGGCGTCCTGACAAGTGACGTCACGATTTGCTGTTTCGCCTCTCTGCCTAGCATGATACTAAAATGCTTATAAGTTGCTTATTTTTGATCAGATTTCAATTTTCTTTTCATTAATCAGCTATATTTATGGGCCACATTTGAATAGGACAATAAAAAAACCCAGTCATCTAGCCTATTATGTACCGATTTTGATGATTCCTTTTTTGTTTGATAGGACATACTTCTTTCGATATAATTTATATGGGAGCACCCATATAAATTATATCGAAATCGGTTCTGTAGTTTGGGTTTTAAATCAAAATTACTGGAACAAATCAAAATTACTGGAAAAAAATATGAAGATGTCATTCAGTTAAAATTGAAGTCGGTTGTTATATTTTTTTAATGCGTATAGTATTTATTAATTAATTTGGCAGTTTTACAAGCTGGCCTCCTCGAGGAAACTTGTCTCCGCCATAAATGGCCAAATGTAACACCAGAAGCATTGCCGAATAATTAATTGACGTACATTCGGTTAAAAAACGTGTTTCTGTTCAGGACAACGTGCGCAGAATCAACATCATCCTTTACTTATATTTAGTGCGTGTATCAGCTTTTTGTTAGACTGTTCAGTGTGCAATCGAAAATATGGTTAGAAAAAAATTTATTACTTAATATCAATTATTTACTAACATAACCTCATTCAAACCGTGTTAATGTGTTTAACTTGTGTAAGTGTTTATCTGAACAACTGCAAAGTCATGCGGTTAACAAACAACTCTGACGGGACTTACATGAGGGCCGGTCGGAGAAACCTGCTCAACTTACGATTACTTGTCAATAAAAGCTCGCCTTAGTAAGAAATAACTTAGAACACTTCAATTACTTAACGTGGTATATCATTACTAGAATGTTTACAAGTTTAGCTTTGTTTTTCAGTTTTGATGTAATTACAACGTCGGCAACGAAGTCACGAAATCGCGGTCGCGCTAGTCGTCCGCACATGAATATTCACCTTTAACACATGATAAAAAGGTAGCATTTGCGGTGAGATTCGCGCGCCACCACTTAGATCGCGGCAGGACGGTCCGCGCCTACAGAAGGCCAAACCTCACCGAGGTTACACGTGACCCGGCGCTCAGATAATATAGACGTGTGACGAGTGCTGCGCGCTATAAAAACCTGTCAGATCACGTGTTAGGCCCAAACTTCACGTCTTAAACGTGAAGTTTGGGCCTAATATTGCCACCAATGTCACCAAATCGATACTACATTACCAGCCGAATATTATAGACAATAGACAATAGTTTATTCGTGGCAAAAGTATAAACAAAACAACAGTTACACAGAACACGGAAAAGTAAAACATAAATAAAAATTGTTTACCTTTTGCCACAAACCGATCCAGAGTTTATATTATGTTTCATGTGAAATTTTACACTGGCGAATATGATGACCTAACACATTTTGACTCTGTTAAGGCTTATACGTTTGAACGAATAGAAGTGTAAAAATTCTGAGCGTTGTAATGATATACCACGTGTTTCAGTACAGAAGTAAGAGTTTTGCAAAATACTTTCAGATGAAAGATCAGTAGGTAACTTGATAAATTAATTGAATTTGTTTTTGCAAAACCGTATTAAGACTGCGTAGTACGTGTATGATACATACTTATCTCTCGGATAATAACTAGCATTTATAAAGCTACTATACCCAATCTACTAGGATCTATCAATAGATAAGTTAATACTTAAGAACTTTGAGGAATCCATTCCTCAAAGCTTTTTACAAGCGGGGAGTTATGAAAGCAAATTTCAAATTTTCGAAAAGCACCACAAAACTACATTTTACAATATTCACACCAAACTACTGAAAAAATTATGTTACCGATCAATTTCCCAATCAAGTTTTCAAATAGTTTCCAGGACGTCACAATGTTTTTGTTAAATCTTTCTCTATCAGCATTCGACTTACTGGTCAAAGTATCAAACACACAAAACACAGTCTTCGGTACGTTTGTCACTCACTGGTCCACATTCATTGAATATTTCAAATGCCAAGTAGGTATTTTTAAGATACGTACAGCACAATTACATAAAACCTGCGACAATACGTCGCGCACGCACACGCACGCGTAGACGCATTTGTGGCGGGCGCATGTATGTAGCGAGCTGCAAATGCGGCGCTACTATTGTTGTTGCACAAATATATGGCCTGGGTATTTGATTCAGTGGTATTCCACGATACTATATACACAGCATCGGATTTCAATCTGAACCACGTCTAACACCGCCAAAGGCAAAGGACCAGTGAGCACAAACGCTGTTAGTAAAAAAAAGAACACAGAAAAAAGATAGAAGCGTCGTGCTGCGTACCAGGAACCGCTACACTAAACGGGCGTAGAGTGCGCGAGGTCACCGCGCCCGAGCGTCGAGTGACCCGGGCCGCGGGCCGGGCCCGCGTGACCTTGACCTTGTGGCTGCGGCGTGGGCGTGGCGCGCGAGCGGGCGCGCGTCTCCTCCAGAATGAACGTGTTGATGACGTACGCCTCGCGCCGGATCCGGTCGCGCAGCTCGCCGGACATGTCCGGGATCGCCCACCGGACTATTATCATCACCAGCGCCACCACGTTCTGGTACCAAACAAATATTAATCTTTTTGAATATTTTTGTATGAAGTGATTCCACACTTATGGTATTTCTATGTTTTTAACGCTTTAGTTGGTAGCTTGTAACAGGTTGGGAAATTTGGCATATAAGGCAGAGACTTCTGTAGCTTAATTGGCAAAGCAGTTGGGACGGAAACCCATGGCGACTGCTCGTATGCAGGTTCGAGTCCTGCCGGAGGTCATAATTTTTCTTCCTGTTTAAGGCGGCACAGTAGGATACCAGTAGATACGTGTGGCATAAATAACTCTATCACCTCTTGACTCTTCTTTTATAACTAACCTCGAATACGACCACGAACGCCAGTCTAGCGCCGATGATGTGCCAGTACCAGTTACTGTGCTCGTAGTTGTCGCCTTCTTTGTAGTACCAGTAGCCAGGATAACTGCAAATACAAAAAAAAACTAAATAAATATCCGATATTTATTTATGATTTATATTTATTTTATGGTTTTTTTTTCACACAGCGCCATCTAGCCCCAAACTAAGCAAAGCTTGTAATATGGAAACTAGATAGTTGATAGAATACTTATATATATATTTTTTTGTAAATACATACTTATAATACATGCTACACCCAGACACAGAACAAACATTTATGTTCGTTACATAAATGTTTGGCCTTGCTGGGGATCGAACCCACGCCCTACAGCTCTGAAGGCAGACACACTATCGCTGAGCTATATGTACTATTGATACAGTGCAATATGAGCTCTAACAACGCTGACATACGGTCTAATCTAGTACAAACTAGCATGTACTCTGGTCGTAGATGACGTAGTCTTGAGTTCCTACTAGGTAGCGCTATGTAACATCCCGTGTGTGCTTGATTATTTTCAGCAATTTAAAACTTAACACTATTAGATACGGTACAATATAGCACGCACCTGCACATGGGTTGATCGTAGTTGCTCTCGATCGGCTTATGCTCCAATATGGTGACGTTGAAGTCCGCTAGCGTGTGGTTCACGTATCCTTTCAGACTGTTGTCGTGCGCGAACTGATACACGAGGCGCGGGATGAATTCAGACGTGAACGCTATTATGAAACCCTGTGGAAATAATACATGTTGAAAAGTATCTTCCTAGTGCAAAACAAAACCGAATTTCGTCTGTCTTGCTGAGTTGCTGCAGAGTGATAGCAAAACATTGGATAGCAACACTCCAATACATTTTTTTTGTAATTTAACGTAGGTATTAAGCTCAGTAATGGAAACAGAGTTGTTCTGTGACAAAATATAACGTGCGGTCTTGCCTCAACTATTAAAACGGGTTCACACGAGATTTGTTATCTAAACACAGTTGCAAAGGAAAAACACCCTTATGGCTTTTAATAAATAAGTTCTCACGTTGGTGATGATGCTCAGCTTGCCGATAGAGTCCAGTATCCTGTACCAGACGCCGATGTCGTTGACCCGCTGAGGGACCGGCCTCCGGTAGCACGTTAGGAACTTCTTGGCGTCGAGGCGCATTTCAAGCACGTTGTTGATGAGAGCGAACAGCGGTGCGAGAGGGAACGCTGCCACGAATATCGTCACGAATCCGTACTGGAGAACTGAAAAAAACAATACATAAAACAATTCTAGATACCTTTTTCTGACTGAAAAGAAAAATCAAGATTAAAACAAATAAGTATTGGTGGAAATTTCACAGAGCGCGATCCCAAACTAAGCAAAGCTATGGGAACTGATAGGCTACTTGATAATCCAGACTGCTACACTATAATTCTGATGACTGATGGATATAGTGGAAATGTGCCAAAAATTCGCTCACCCATTTCCAGATATTCAGGAAACAGTCCCATGTTGCCGAAATCAACTAGCTTGAAGTCTTTCACCCATTGCATCGGGCTTTTTATCCTGAAACATAATACTATATTATGATACAAGTGTGCTATGTTGGCCATTACACTCGAGGCGGTATTATGCGATAAGGGTGCCGAGAGTGTAATTACCAACCGACGTTCTGCATAAATCGTCATTTACCCTGATAGTCCTTCTGATACGGCGCAAAAAACACATTAGGGTAATTTTTTGTGACATACTTAATGAAATTTAACGTGTAACTTTGGTGTTATCAATTAACTATTTGTATTTGCACACGCGTTGCATACGACGATTTTCATCACACTTGCGAGGAAAAAACAAACTATAGGTTTGTTTTTGTTTATTAACTTTTTGATAATATTCAACCGACAACAACACAGCGAAAACGTCAACAAATAAATACTTAATAAAAAGGAATAGTAGCCTAAACCGCTCGTCTTGAAATCGTGAGGTTGCGGGGCAATCCCAGGCCCGTACCAATGAGCTCTTTGGAGTTCATGTACGAATTCTCATACCATGGCTTTTCGGTGAAGAAAAAAAACGCATCGTAAAGAATCCTGCGTACGACCGGAGAAGAAATTCAATGATGTATATGCATCCACCAACCCGCAAATTGGCCAGCTGATGGATATGGCCCAATCGCTTTTCGAGAGTAACGCTAAGGCCAGCAATGGACTATTAAATAGACTGACTCTAGTTTCTAGTGTTCTGTCTGGAGGCTGAAAAATAAGCGCCTTCGAACATTAAACAAGAGGGTATGCTCACTTTTTCTTCCTGCCTATAGTCCGTATGATGTACCACCAGCGCAGGAGATAGGGCATCAGCATTTCGACGACCGTGTTGATGAACTGCTTGCCCACCATGATGATGGCCAGCTGGATGGACAGCTCCAGGAGGCAGCCGCCCGGCGCGCACTGCGCAACGTATACACACACTGATTTAGAGGGGCTATACATAGATACCAAATACCAATACATAGATGGACTTGGGTAAGTCCTAATAACTGCATCCAGAATCCAGAACCACCGGAGGACGGGTAGCAGCGTCCTCTCGGTTAACGGTGGTGAGCATTCTGCGATCCCCAAGCTGCCTGCCAGGCGTTGTGATTGCGGCTACCCCTCCCAATAAAGGGGGATGCCTTCATCCAGCAGTGGACGTCTTCTGTGTGGATCCATAGATACAAACTAAACTGGATCCATCCAGAATCACCGGAGGACGGGCAGCAGCGTCCTCTCGGTTAACGGTGGTGAGCATTCTGCGATCCCCAAGCTGCCTGCCAGGCGTTGTGATTGCGGCTACCCCTCCCAATAAAGGGGGATGCCTTCATCCAGCAGTGGACGTCTTCTGTGTGGATCCATAGATACAAACTAAACTGGATCCATCCAGAATCACCGGAGGACGGGCAGCAGCGTCCTCTCGGTTAACGGTGGTGAGCATTCTGCGATCCCCAAGCTGCCTGCCAAGCGTTGTGATTGCGGCTACCCCTCCCAATAAAGGGGGATGCCTTCATCCAGCAGTGGACGTCTTCTGTGTGGATCCATAGATACAAACTAAACTGGATCCATCCAGAATCACCTGAGGACGGGCAGCAGCGTCCTCTCGGTTAACGGTGGTGAGCATTCTGCGATCCCCAAGCTGCCTGCCAGGCGTTGTGATTGCGGCTACCCCTCCCAATAAAGGGGGATGCCTTCATCCAGCAGTGGACGTCTTCTGTGTGGATCCATAGATACAAACTAAACTGGATCCATCCAGAATCACCGGAGGACGGGCAGCAGCGTCCTCTCGGTTAACGGTGGGAAGCATTCTGCGATAGTTTTGTAATCTTGTCACATTTTCACATAAGTGTGCACTCTATTGTGTCAGAGCTTGTATGTTAAGTATAGGAAATCCCGCGCCAATTTGGCAAGATGCATGAACACAAAAAACATTTGGCTAAGAGCCAAGTATACGCTTATGCACGCATAAAGATTTGAAAGACGGCGAACTTGCTGAACAGTATAGTTCAATTAGATGAAAGCTAATCAAAACCTCCAGGATCGTCGATATTACAAATGACCCATACTTTAGATTCACTTTTTTCACTCTTTTAGTATTCGTTAAAACTAGCACATACCTCTTCCTGCCTGTGCCCGAACAGGCGGACGAAGTCCCCGGGCCGGCCCACGAACTTGCCTTTGAAGAACGCTATGTAGAATATCGACGCGTAGTAGTTCACGAACTGGAGGAGATAGATCTTGAGAGTCAGCGAGTCGTCGAACTCCGTCTGGGTTCGCAGGAGTTCTTTCTCTGTCAACCACTCCGCTAGGTACTGATAGATCTGGGGAACCAAATACCGGCGTTAAATCATATATTTTTTTTTTAATCATGCTCGGATATAGACCGACACATGTTGGTTAATACGGGGTACGCATTTTAGAAGAGTAAGCATTGTCCCGATGTTTAAAAAAAAGTAACATGCAAACCTAGCGATAATTAGGCATGAATCAAACATTTTTTTACCCGACAACGGAGAAATCAGAAAATAAGTTACCGCGCCTGCATTGATGTAAAATATAATTAACTTAAAAAAAACACATTTTTGTCTGTTTTCTCTAGGTTTTGTAAGTTATTTGATCGGGCACTTAAAAAAAACAGTACAATATTTCCACACTTTTATTTAACTTTTACCTCGCCCCGTTGATTGCGACCTTTTTTGTTAAGATGACTGTTACCACTTACACGTGACATTAAGATTCATGGTCTTCTAGGGCAAACGAGAGCAAGCGCGGTGGGTAGGGAGTAGTGACGTCAGACGTGTACTCACGTAGTTGAATATACAGATGAAGACGAGGTTGATGCAGGCGGCGGTGGCGGTGGTGAACATGATGGGGCTGTACGTGATGAGCTTGTTGTCCTTCTGGCGCAGGATGGAGGCGCCCAGCAGCGACATGCGGTACAGCACCACGCCCAGCACCGTGGCCAGCGCCAGCACCACGAGCAGCGCCACCACGCTGAACGACATCAGCGTGGCCGGCAGCCGCATGCGCCAGAACGGGACCATGGGCTCGCGCTCGCCGGTCACCACGTTCAACTGGGGACAACACCGGTTGGTTCATTCTAAACACGGCAAGCATTGTAATTGGGACCACACCCAGGTCCCAATTACAACTTCATCCAGAAACCCCGGTGGACGGGCAACAGCGTCCTCTTGGTTAACGTTGATGAGCATAAAGCAAAGGCAAGCGCGAGGATTAACCATACAAATTTAACAGCATTAATATCAATCATGAACGTAATTTAGCGTAAGAGATTACTCATCATCATCAGCCAGAAGATGTCCACTGCCGGATGAAAGCCTCCCCCCGTTAACATCCCGGTTTTTCCATAATCCACGCTTGGCAGGCGGTTTGGGGATCGCAGAATGCTCACCACCGTTAACCGAGAGAACGCTATTGCCCGTCCTGCGGTGGTTCTGGATGCAGTTTAGGACGTACCCAGGTCAAGAGATGGCTAGTAATGCTTAAATAACTGCCAAATTTAAAAACCTCGATGACATTGAACTAGGATAATAAAATCTCATCTTGCTTTAGGTCGACGTGGGTTGAAGGGCCTCGCCTACCTTATTCGACAACAAGCCGTACCTGTGTGCGTTTGACGTGCGCCAGGCGCGCCAAGTACTGCGGCCTCGGATGCTCCTCGTACACGTCGAACCCGGTGAGGTCCCAGCGGTGCGTCATCTCGGAGGAGTATCTCTTCCACAGCTCCAGGAAACACGCCGCTGGAACAAACAATGCGTGAAATTACAAGTGGATTGAACGAGAAAGTAAATATAAAGAATCATCGACACTGAGGTTACTTTTAGTGGAATAACATTTGCGAATTTAAAATGCAGATTCTAGACTTTTGCTAGAGAAACCTGCACCGCCAGAACCTAGACGTACTACATAGTTAATTTCCATTTCACCTTAAAGGTTTTTTTACTTATTTTTTTTTACTTTCTTGCTTTCACTTAGCTTTATCATCGAAATATGGTATTTGCATAAAATGAAATTTGCAGTTAAAAGCAAACCCTGGTGATTTGATTTTACAGTTTTTTTTCAGTTTTTTTTAATAATTATTTGGTGCTACGTTCTATAATGGTTCATTCAAACACGACAAGCATTGTAATTGGGACCTGGGTAATCTGGGTATGTCTTAAAACTGCATCCAGAAACACCGGAGGACGGGCAGCAGAGTCCTCTTGGTTAACGGTGGTGAGCATTCTGCGATCCCCAAGCCGCCTGCCAAGCGTGGGGATTATGGCAACTCCGCCATATTAAAGGGGGAGGCCTTCGTCCAGCAGTGGACGTTTGCTGGCTGATAATGTACGGTCTTTAATGGTGTGTATGTTTTTAGTGCTATAGAAAATTGAGTTGCTGTAGTACAGTTTTTTTTTTAAATTAATTAACACACAATAGTAAGTAAGTATGTAGTTTCCTATGTTAAAATTTTTGCACACCTTGTAAGTAGATCGGAAGATAACAATAATTATTATGTGAGTTTACTCTCCACATACCCCAGAAGCTCATGAAGACCGCGAAGAACAGTGTGGTCGGGTTGTCGAAGAGGTAAGTTATCCGCGACTGCATGCACGTGGCTCTCAGGTCCCAGTAGTCGCAGTGGTAGTCGCACAGCGGACACATCTTTATCGTGGAGTTGTAGTTGCAGATCTCTGCGCTGGAACACGTACAACGATATACTTATTACGGGAGGATAGAGAAAAAACAACTATACTGCCTAATTGAAATTGAAATAGATGCCAATCAACCGACTTCTCTTCGAAAAGGAGGTTCTCAATTCGACTGTATGTTTTATTTATTTTTTGTATGTTACGCGAGAACTCCGCCAATTATGAACTGATTTTGATGATTCTTTTTTTGTTTGGTAGTTAATACTTCAGAGGTGGTCCCTTATAAATTAATATAAATATTTTATTGAAATCGGTTCAGTAGTTTGGTTTTTAAATCCAAATTACTAGCAAATATGAAGATGTCATGAAGGTATTCGAAGTTGAAGTCGGTGGTATTTTTTTAACAAGCTTATTATCTCTGTCCATTTTTATTAATTAATCTTAAGCCCATTCTACAGAAAGTAATCTCGACAAACAACAAAGCTCGAGTAGGTATAGGAACAACCTGCATGAAAACCTGCGCTGTTAGAATATTAATTTATTCTTGCAGCATGAGCTGATTTTGCCACGAAAATGTTTAGTCTCGTTTACATACTGTTCTATTTTATTGTATTTTGTTTATGCAAGAATGGGCTAGCACATCGTCACTTACTACTAAGCGAGCTGTTGTTAAACAGCTCGCTTAGTAGTAAGTGACGATGTGGTCTACGATGAAGCACGCTTGCCCATGAGGTGTCAGTCTTTTCTTAAAAGAGATCTAGTTTTTAATAAGTAACACCGAAGCAGGAAGAGCATTCCACTCCTTAGCAGCTTGTTACATATCTCAAACCTGATATTTTGTCAGGATTCGAGTACTAATTGCTCTCGTAACCTTATTGCAGGTACGTAAAATGTAACTCTCATGGTTTTCTAACTTCATTATCGGTATATAGGATTTCTATCGGATTTGCATGATCTTATTCCCCCCTGTCTATTCTTCTATCGGACGGCTAGGACCACGAAAAAGCGACACCGTTTCATGGCCGATATACCGAGAACTCGCACGAAACAGTATGATTCCATTTACTTTATTCTAACTGCTAAACAGTGGAATGCGCTGCCCGAGTGGGTGTTTCCCGATAATTATAATCTGGGTGTCTACAAGTCGCGAGTGAATCGGTTTCTTCTACGCAAGCGTGCTCCATCGTAGACTGCATCTTCGTTTAATATCAGACGAGATGGCAGTCAAACGCAAGCCAATAATGTAATAACAAGAAAATATATAATAGGGTTTAATATGAATTCAAACAAAAACATAACACAAAAACAAAAAACAAACAACAAAAACACAAAAATAAATGGGGTTGGTACTTTTTATAAGCCATTTCATATTCAGATTCTCTTCGCTTTAATTTTTTTTCTTCTCTCTTCTTTCACACTAAACAATATTTTTTTTGTATTTCTCAAACAAGGTATAATATTATTTTGTAGTAGTCGTCGTCAGCCATAAGACGTCCAATGCAGGACGAAGGCCTCCCAATAGAGGGGTGTTGCCATAATCCCCACGCTTGGCAGGCGGCTTGGGGATCGCAGAATGGTGACCACCGTTAACCAAGAGGACGCTGCTGCCCGTCCTCCGGTGGGTCTGGTTGCAGTATAAGGACATACCCAGGTCCGGATTTTGTAGTATGCTGTCTGTAAACTCACCTCGGTTGGTTCGTATTAAATGTGGCGACTGAATAGATAAAGCAGATCAGTCCCACGATCGATGCTGGGATCAACATGTGTGTGTAGAAGCCGAGCCATGCGAAGTATAGACCTGCGAATGTGATTGTACACATATGTTATAAAACAAGACAGTGTAGTGATCGCATGCTTTTTTTAAGTAATGGAGACGAGACGAGCGAGACGTTCATGGTGGTGCATCACGCCTGCTCATAAGCATTGCCAGAATAGGCTAGATGACTGTTTTTTTTTTAATTGTCTTATTAAAATGTGGCCCATAAATATAGCTGATTAATGAAAAGAAAATGATAATCTGATCAAAAATAAGCAACTTATAAGCATTTTAATATCATGCTAGGCAGAGAGGCGAAACAGCAAATCATGACGTCACTTCTCTGTACGCCATATAAATCTATTCTGACAAGTAAGGCATGACGTAATTTTTTGTTTTGTGGGAAAGGGACAGAGTTGTCTCTAACAAAAACTTTAAACGCTCATATATCAGAACATTATTAACCGATTAAAATTATTTTTTCAATAAACATACTATATTTACTTAAATTCTGCATCAAAGCTATTGGTTTTAACGATATAAACATCAGTCATCTACCCTATTGTGAACTTGCGAACTGCTCCTGCGCTCTGAGATATTAGATGTCAAAACTCTTCATACTCAACAAAGGCCACCAAACAGTCATGTGCACTGTGTAAGCATTACGGTATTTCAATTTGAAGGGCAATGTTACCAGAGAAATTACTGGGCATGTAGAGATCGGATGCTTAGTTTGTTTGAATGGATTTAGTTTTTTTTATCGAAAAGCGATTTACCGGCCGGATACCCGCGGGAAACTGAATTTTGTATTCTAGTTCACAACGATGTTTTTGCAATCAATATTTAATTAGCCGTCTAGGGCTTAGCTACCTAGTACAGATCGTACGATTTCTGTAACAAATATGATGCATTATTTCGGTTATCACCGCACATCTCGGTAAACGATCCGTTAAAACATTCTTGAAATATGTTGGTTTCGAAATAAAGCAATAGAAAAACACATCTTTGAACATAAAATAAGAAATAAAGAAACAAGCAAACATTGTGAAGATGGTGTGTGGCTGGTGTGGTTTAGGGGAAATTATGAAATAGGTATAATCACAGAAAACAGCAGTTAGTACGTAAAGAAAATTCACTCCCATAGAAAACGAGTCTAAACATCGTTGAACCACAATATATCTATGGCTAAAAACATTATCATAATTATTCAGAGCAAGCTAATTTGCACTCTAACGGCCTTACTTAAAAAAACTTTTCTACCTTAGTCACAGGTTAAACTTCTCTGTCCTTTTCTAGCACGTGTAACTTCACGTCATAGAGAAGATGGCAGAGCATCTTACGCAGTGACTAACGGTTGAGAAGTTTTTATTAAGTAAGGCCGTAATTGTTTAGAGCAGTATCGACATTCCACTGTAGTCCGACGGCTCAAAGGCGCGCGCGCGCGTGCAGCCGGCGGGAGCCACGTGACGTCAACGAACCAAGCGCTGCAGTGGAAAATGGACATTGTCTATTACGAATAAAGTACAAATTAGCTTGCACGGCATGTGACGTTGTTGTAATTATAGGTTATAGTTATATCCACAGTTAGAGGCTGTTTCAGTGGGAGGAAATCTGCCCTGGTATATCCTCGGGCACAGTAAAACTAGAGTTAAGTAAGTTCGTTTCTCACCTATCTTAACACCGAAGTAATCCTTAACGTAGTCGAGGGGCTGGTACTTGATACACTTGGTCACGGCCGCCCACTCGGTGTACAGTAAATGCCTCATTGAGCCGGGGGTTTTGAGATTACCCTGCAATAAAATTAACGCTGTAAGCCGTCAATTCGTTCCGTTACTTTTTCTCTAATATTATCTCACTCGCTCTATGCTACACCTTCCATGCATATGTTTTTCCTTATAACAATAGGTTATAAGCGCCGCGATGTCTTTACGTCAAAAATAAATAGAAATGGTTCCCAATGGCTCGATAGATGGAAGCACAATTTGTTTGGAGGAGTCGGCTCAATTTAGTTTCATATTTCGAGGACGGTCCATAATTCACTATTCATCGATTAGATCGCCATTTGCCAGTTTCAGCTTGCGATATTTTAGCTTTATTGTCCTTGGTGCAAGAATACTATCTGACCCAAGAGTGGCATCTTAGTGGTTACTAAACACGGCTGTGTGAAAAGTTCTTATTGTTACCAAGTTACGTAAGTCTCGTTCTCTCTCTCCCCCTCATATTCGAATATTTTTGAAAAATACTTGCATCTGTCAAGTTATTTTTTTTAATCCACGCAGCTGTCATGTCGTCTTTGGCGATGTTACAAAAAGGCAAGAAATGTCGATCAATAATTTGCTCCCTCTTTCAATGACATACTTCACTAGCTCTCTCGTACATAGGTACGTGGCGTAGGTAATATTCGTGACCTAGCTTGACTAGGTTGTTCTAAACTATCACGAATGGCAACGGACGGTCCGATCAGTCTTCGGATGGGTCGACCATCCGACAGTGACATTTACATCTGAGCGCCATCGTGGGTGGGTCTATTGACACATTCAATTGTTGGTATCGGTTTTATGTTCTATATTTCTTTTACAACAACCGTCAAGCCATGTCAGAGGGTTTCGGGCGGCACATTAACTCTGACATTAGGGCTGGCCACTAAGCTTATACAAACTTATTGCATTTTACCCACATAGTGCTACTATTTTCTTTAATACTTAAAACTTTTTATTGACGCATGGCACATTGCCATAGTCGAGGCAAAGTCGAGGCGTTGGCGTGGTTGAGGAGTCAAGGCGAAGGCACCTGCGCCGCGCCGCCGCACCGCTGCTCCACCTCGACCCCGCCCCGACGTCGCCTTGACTGCGCCGCGACTGTGGCAGTGTGCGCTGATCAATTCGATTGAATAGATAAGCTAGAAGAGGCGCCGCCCCGACGCCGCCGCCTCGATTATTCATTCTGTGTGCGATACGTCTTACTCTCTCTCTCTCTCTCTCTCTCTCTCTCTCTCTCTCTCTCCTGTGTATACTCACGTCGTGCAGCGGGTAGGCGGCGCTGTAGGTGCCGTCGGAGATGAGGCGCGTGATGCCGAACGCGAAGTCGTCCGCGACCGACGTGCTGAACTTCTTCCGGTCCAGGATGAACTGCACGATGCGGGACCGGATCGACGGAGTCCAGAAACACTCCGCGCTCGTGTCGAATCTATAAGTCGACATAGAACATTTATACGATTAGCTTTTTGGGTATTTTTTGGGCACCAACATTTTTTATTTGTTTGTCTTTTGGCTTGGCTTTGACATTAACTTTCGCGATGTTTAACAAAGTTGCAGTCTACGATAGCGCACGCTTGCCTAGAAGAACCCGATTCAGTCGCGACTTAAGACTCCCAGAGTTCTGAATACCAAAGTAATTAAATTGAAAAATTGCGGTAGTGGAGCGGTGCAAGAAGGGTACATTTTCGTTACGTCAAAAGACGCGTGACTTCTGTCGGGCGTCAATATCGCTGTCATCAACACGCATAATTTGGACAGGCCGCTCTGCTACGTCACATGCCACCCCTCCCGCACCGCTCCTCTACCGCAGGAACCTACTCAGTTAAGCGCTATGCCTTTAGTATATGATAATAAAGATAAAAATAGCACTTACAAATACTCCTTATCTTTAGAATAAATAGCAGTCAGTCGGTGTTTCCTCTCTGGAAACAGGTCCTGGTCAACCCGTATCTTGGCCATGAAGCGGTCCCAGCACGCGTCCATCTGATCTATTAGACTGTTCGTCTTCTCGTGGACATCTTTTAACGCTGAAAACTGCGGGAACACTATCTAGTATTAATTAGAACTTTCTAGATGCATCTATGATTGCCAGAGTACTGATGTGTTTCATTCCTCCAGCCTAAGCTGTTTCACTCAACATGCTGAGCAGTCAAGCATGTCTTTAAAGGCGTCCCCTTAATGAATTGACATATGGTTCCTATGTGTGTACAGTATAATGTTTTAATTTCATTGTAAATTGAAAATGACCCCTATATAGTATACCTTACAAAATAATTTCAAAAGACAAACTGCAAATGTGGCACGTCGTGCTTGTTCTCTGATTTATCATGGCAATGCAAATTTAATGTATTGAGGTTTTCTCGTAAAAAGCCATAAATGTAAACAAAAATGGACTAATGGATGGAAACTAAAGATAACCAAAGTTATATTATTATTAACGGGATATTTACTGTGATTACAACGGTGATAGTTTAAAACAGTGTTTTAAAGATAACCAGGCTCGCACAGTTCTTTTGTCGTTAATCTATCATTTTATAGGCAAATAAGTTAGATGACAGATTGTAGTTTTGTCTACAATACTACTACACTACCCCACAACCTCTACAAACAGATCTTGTAACAGGGGTAGTTGTGTATCTACCACACTACCACTACCCACAGACAAAATCAGATCGAAAAGAAAAAATCTAATTAAGTGCTACCTTGTACACCCCTAGCTACAAGTGCACCGTGTCATTGTACAGCCTATTTCACTATGGCCTATAAGTAGGCTATTTTTAATGATTGATACATGAAGCAGATGGCAACCCCAGAATTTTTAGTCAAACCTCAAACCAAACGCAGTAGTTTATACTGCGATTTCTTGTTAAGCTCGGTGTGATTTTCATGAGGATTACGATGCATTGGTGGATTATGTACCCTAATGTATTTGTGTCAGGTTTTATATCAAATATTATAGCTAGGTATATTTATAGGTGTCTGGCCGATGTATTGTTATATAGGCCGTAGAGCACACCCGTCAGATAATATTGAACAAACATACTCTATGTGGATCATTATACAATATACATTTCTTAAAAAAAGAGACTAACAAGATAACCGCCACCGCAGAATTCAAAAGTCATTTTAATTTGTTCACTGTAAAAAAGCAATGCATTTCGATTTCGAGGTCATGCCAATTAAAACACATAATACAGTCATAAGTGAGTTGTGTTGATTTTCACATTCACAAAGGTTTTAATAATATAAAACATATAACTGGGAAAATAGGGATGACGTAAATATTACTTTATGACAATAAGATTAGCAAATACCACGTTAAAAATAACAATGTGATTCAGTTAGTTGAGGGTATTAGTAACGCTTGCCCAGGCACCGCATTATTGTTAATAATATTAAGTATGATACAATATAAATTAGTAAGTAATGCCGTAGTGCTCAATAGTAACAATGGTTTCGTGAATTCCATAATACTGCATTACTTTATAGACGTCAGTCATTTAGTTTTAAAATAATTAAGGTAGCGTTTACAAGGGGATCATACACTTGGCCGCGTAGAACGCGCCAAACACACCTTATATTACAGAAATCATATTAACTACTCACTGATCTGTGGCAGTTGCTTAACTTAAGTATTAGAATGATTTCCAGTACATGCGGCACGTAAAGCGCGAACGGTCGTATCATATCAGAAATATCCAATACGCCTGCTTAAGCTGGAATATGCTGTCTCATTTTCGCCCACGGCACTTCTGCCAAGCGAAAAGTAGACAAAACATAGACGTAGTTGTATGTTTGTAGAGCATATCGAACATAAATGAATAAAACGAATATTATTTACCAAGCCTAGCAAGTTTAATTAACATTTTAATATTTGTTACGTAAATATTAGCTGAAAATTTGAAAAACATCGAATCACGACATCTATAGTTGAAATTTCACAACACTAGCTGACCCCATATTAAAGCGACACCTACGAGTAAAGTTTACGTAACCCTTATGTATTGGCTATCTCTTTTTAATAAACAAGGAAACAAAATTTAGAGAGAAGGCAACTTTTATCTGTATAACAAAATGTTAACCTTTAAAGTTTTCTTATGTTACCTTTATTTTAATTACAAAAGACGGATAATCTGGGGATTTAAATCTTATCTATTTATGCACCAATATTTATTTTTAAATTTACTAATTCCGATTTCCAAAACATGTACCTACTAAAATTCTATTTTAATTTTAGTTATAAGATAATTATTATAAGTTGTAATTTGTTTGTAATTAAAAATAAATTATTATTATCTGAATAAAGGTAGGCTTACACTTGCCTCATAAACGTACTTACTGGGTAGTATATAACGTATAAAGCCCGCGCGGTACGATGCGTACGCTAGCGGAGACGCACTAAATTGGTGGAAGTTCATTTAGAACTATTCTCCCTTTCTCTCTATACTCAATGTTTTGGTAGCAATTTTATGTATATTTTTTTATGGTCCTTGCAACGTGTTTGGAAATGAATCTGAGATAAAAAGAGATATCCACATAGGAGGTTGCATAACGGGTCCGTCACTACACGTTAGCTCAGCAAAGCAAGCCATGCGCCTTCTCACCACTGCATTACCTTAGACATATACATGGCGGCATTCAGTATGGCATTCGTCCGCCCACTTTTTCTTATTTTACTGCATTCCTACGAACACACACGTTGTTACTGTGCAACGTACAACACAATAATGAGATTGTACGCGTGGCAATCTTCTAAAATACTCTCACACATTGAAGAAGCGTGTCTGTGATATAAAATGACTTTTCATCACACTTGCTCGTAAAGTGGATCTTATTGCATCGGTTTTAGGCTCATAATCCAAGCTATTACACACGCGTGCTTTTTACTTTACATTACGGCACTTGTACTATAATAGGTATAACCCGATAAAGTCAAGTTTGTACGTGACTGCAATTAGACGTATGTATACGAAGGACTCTTAATATAGCCGGGTAATACTTACAGTTTTTTTGTAATACCAACAAAGAGTTCTTATGCTGCTGAAGTAAATGTCAATCTGCGCGCGCATTGCTGGTTTGGGCGCCATTTTCCGCAAATGTTTGTTGATGTTTTCGCTGTGTGGTTGATTATTATCAAAAAAAAATTGTTTTTTCCTCGCAAGTGTGACGAAAACAGTCGTATGGAACTCTTGTGCTATTAGTCATTACGCTCACGGCTTCCTTATCGCGCTCGCCTGCGGCTCGCGCGCATAATACCGCCTCTAGCGTAATGACCAACATAGCACACTCGTATCATAATGTACTATTCTGTAGCAAGTCTAGAAGTGTATTTACTATCGTAGGGGTACTTCAAATCGCACGCCGGAATATTGTTGTTGGGAATGTACCTTTAATAATTAATTCATTTAAATACAATGGTATACCCTTAGGCGTGCAAACAATGTTAACACAACATAATCATTCGGAAAGACAGATTTATCTATTTGATATGTATATAATTATACCTATATCAAATACAGTCACCCGTGTTTTAATATTCATGACTGTAAACCTTTACTTGTGTAGGCGAACAACATTGAAGCGACCATAACCTTAGTAGAGACCAGCCAAATGTCCCAAATACGCGGACTTGCGCTTAGAAGTTCTCCAAGTGCCAATTAGATAAAAACATTGCCAAATTAATATATTTCAAACATAATTAGGTATTCAACTTCTAAAACTGCTAATAATATTACTCTCAAGGGGGATCAACCCTTATGAATAATGTTGACACAGACAATACACAAGTAAAAGTTCATGTCATTTACAAGGACTTTAGATAACTAATTAAAAGCGTAAGCCCTCGGGAAACCATTTATTTAAGCCATAACACGAGTTTCGCAGGGGGTCCTATTAGTGCCTAGTTTATATAAGTTTTATTTATAAAGTTTAGACTTACCTTCATTGGCATTCGAAGTTTTAATATCTCGCTGTAGTCTCTTAAAACCATTAGAGGAGCGTGTATCTGAAATAACATTAAGTACTTACATTCATAAATGTTATCATAAGCTGGCAGCGGATAAAACCGTGGGGCACTGCCAGTTTACCAGGTTTTCGCCTAATGTCAAATAAGTCTTATAATTATTTAGCCAGTATTTTTCTATAGATTATACATATAGACACTTATCGTGGCTTAAAGTCAAAGGGCGGTTTTCTGCAAGCCAGTAAAAAAAAATAACATAAAAATCCGGTATTTGGCGTTGACGAGCCATGATTTGGACGATTTAGATCAGTAGTATAATTTATATCATCTGTCATCCGGAATGTAGAGGACTGGGACCACAGAAAAGCGAAGGCCCTACTTTTACTTCTCTCTTCAGTGACTGGGACGGATAATATGGAACCGAACGGAAACCTTTCCGATTCAGTTGTGAATACCCCTGCTGTATTGTCATGGCTACATTACTACGGCATACATCATTTGGCTGTAGAACTGCATTTTGACAGATGTCAGAAAACTTCCCATTAACTTTTAAAATGTTGGTAGCATAAACTTGAACATTCATATACTCGACTCCGGCAGAATGCACAACGTGCGATGCCAATAACAAAGAAAGAAATAAAACCTCCAAATTCAAATCTTTCCTTCTTTTCTAAATGTCAAACAACTGTTACGTCAACATTGCTCTGCTATGGTGTTGCTAGTGCTACCTAAACAAAAAAGCAGCGTGCTGAAATCCCACGAGTTTTCTTTCTGCACAAAATATGTCTTGGATAAGATTTTCGAGACGTACCTTAACAAAATTCAGTCCATATAGATTGTCAGGGTCCTCCCTCTCGAGCTGCAGGCCCTCAGCCTCCAGGTTGGCCTCAAAGATCTGCCTGCGCCGGATGGCCTCCGCCTGCGCCTCAGGCTTACCCGAGACCTCCTTGTTCTTGTCCCACACCAGCACGTAGTCTATGGACCGGACCCCGTCGTTGAACGTCAGGGAAGGATTGTTCATAACGCCACCCATTATTATACTGAAAATGAAACATTTAAGGGTATTTTATCTGGTCAACTTGCTCCTATATATGCTCCCAGAACCTGTCAATGGAGGCCTGAGTTACATGGTAATACAAGTGTGAAACCGACTTACTGTCTACATCAACAATAGGGTCTAGCGGGATAGCCTTGAAAAGTGTGCCCCCAAAGCCTGGAGTTCGAAACTATTGTCAAACGATACCTTTTATAGAGATAACACAATGTACAAAATTCCACCCCCTCACTACCCTCCGGGGGGCTACTACACCCAATTAAACCTAAAACTGTTTTTTTCTTCTCCAAAACGAAGAAATTGACGGATTTGAAATTTTGCACACGTATGGATGTGATGTGACATAGAGTAATAATATAAAACAACAAGAGCACTCTAACTAATTTATACAAAGGGTTTTTTTTTTAAATTGAAACATTCTGTATTATGATTTTCTTTCGTGGTACAAACACCATATATTTGTTTAAATGTGCCATCAACCAACCTACGTAATCCCCAAGTTTATCCTGTCTAGCAAAGGTGGAACACTGCTAAATAAATATATATATATATAAGCGAAAGTAATTTGTTTTTGAAGTTATAGTGACACAATTTGGTATTTGGATAGTTCAATTAAAATATGGTATGTTCAATATTTTTGTCAAAAAGTATTTGGAAATATAATTTACAACACATTTGCTCTAAAAATGCATTTACGAAGTCTGTGTAGGTATACATCGTCGAAAGTTAAACATTACGCACCATAAAACGGAGCGTGCAGTAAAATAGGTAGGTACTCTTAGCTAAGCGTGCAGTAAACCTATTTTACCGCACGCCCAGTTGTATAGCGCCGTGCTTATCCTTTACGGTATTATTTTAATTTCTATAAAAATATATAAAAAATCCACCAAGGAGTTTCACATTGCGAGAATAAATAATTAGACTTAATGATCGATCGAACCTCCTTAATAATCATGATGACATTGACGAAAACTTACAAAGTTTAATGTATAGTACAATTATTACACGTTGGTTTGTATTTATTTAATTTTTCAATTGCGTCGTATAGCGTGGGAAAGCACAAATTGAGGTGACGGCTTTTTCGTAATAAGCAGAATTTGTAATTTAACTCGACAATTTTTTTTATATTATAACAGGATGTCTTGCAATGTCACGACACGAAAGTGACTCAATATCTCATCGAGACTTCTCAACCCACGACATCTGCTTCCATAAGTGGCATAGATACCCGCTTTCGAATTGTAAACTGCCTTTTGCCGGTTGAACGAATATACAACTCTGAGGAAGTAGATTTGATAATAGAGAATCATCAGCATCAATCAGTCCTATCACAATTCATAGCAAAAATAAATCTTACGGCTAATGAAATACAATTTCTTACTATTATAGATCAGCACGCGACGGGGAATGTTAATATTATGTATATGTACTGAGTCATTCGAGAAACATAAAATATACAAATTAACCTATGTGGGAAGAGCACAGACGTATAGTATTGAAAAGTATCAAAGCTGGTATTTTATTACCCAACCAACAAACTAAAAATTAAACCAACTAAAATAATATGTTAAACACATAATTGAAGAAATACTATAATAAATTAAAATACCCTTAAGATGATTTACGATACTTTGGTAAATACTGCTTATGAGATAAGCCTCTCAGTGTCCATTTTTACTGTTAGAGTTACGTTACATAAGTGATAAGAAGTTAGTACATGCCATTCCTTTAAGCATTTCGGTAAAGTCCATGCAAGTGTTCCCGAAAATCGAAGATGTGGCTAATGGACCATGGCCTTTCTAACTTAAGTTTAACTATAACTTTGATTCAAGGTATTAAGTTCCATATAAACATAATAGTAGACGATATCAAACAGGTAATATTAGCGCGCAAGCAAAAGCTAGGCCAAGGGCCTAACGCAAAGTAGGTAGATTTAATTTCTAAATTTACCAGAACCTCTACTAAATGTCCTATCGCTTTTCTTTGCATTACGCTAATGTTGAAGTCTAGTGAGCATCGAATGCAGTGTGTGATATGTCGATGGTTCATCCGTTACTCACGAGCAATGGTTGCCTGGCGGTTTGCCATTGCCGCTGGGGTTGACGCCCCCGTCGGGGACTCCGCAACCGCACTCCTCCGCGGCGCGGGTCGACGCTTCGCTACCGTTGTCCCTGAAAGTACTCGGCGCTTTGGGACATTTGACTTCAACACCTAAAACGATGTCACGGAAACTTCTAGAGACTTCGGATAACTAGTCAGACATCTATATACAGATTTAGAAACTACTATCACTGAATAGTGTGAAACACATTTGAGTTAGATACAACTACAGCTGATGACTCACAATTAAAACACGACGGTCAAGGGCAAAATTATTAGCATAACAATAAGGATACATTTGAACAACAATAAATTTATTGTTAAAGTAAAGCAAAGAAAATTTAGTGCACTCTACTAGTAAACACACAACATTTCGAATCGGACGACACGAACATATACATAAGATATATATATAATTATAGAATAGAAAATCTAGACGATCTGGAATCTGGATATAAAAAGATTCCTCGAAGTAAGCACATATACCACCCTCTTTTTATCACACCAAGTCAAATTATACCAGATACTGACTTACATTAACATTTTTGTAAATAAAATATGTCCGGTAGAAAAATCGAGGGGGTGTAGCTGGACTCTGTCCGGTAGTATCTGGTCCCCGAGATACTGTTGTAATTCCTCAGGGTAAGAGCTACCTGCAAAAGGTCACTGTCCTAGGTTCCAATGTATGATGGGCAATGTCATTCACCACCACCATTTAAAAACTCATTAGCCACATCGCAGAATATGAAATTAGGAACTGTTAACATTTTTAGTGCAAAAGCTATTTATTAATTTTATATTGTTGCAAACTGCGATAACGATAATATAAACTAAGCAACGCGCATTGTTATTGTCATTGTTATATTTGCGAGGGAAGTCGCGATCACTTTTCTTATTATTATTATGCAGTAGATTGCGCATATCTATTACATCTTATAATGAAAGGAAATAAACTAACTAAAAATATATCAAATATACAATGTGTAACAAAAAGGTTCAACAATACTGAAGACTATGTATGTACTCATCATTATGAACAACTTTTACTATGAGACCAACATAGAAATCGCGTAAAAAAATCAGCTGTTTCATACATTTTGTCCAAGGTAAATGATCTTTTTGTATGGAACAGATGATTTTTTTTTTCGCGATTTCAATGTTGGCCCCATAGTAAAAGTTGTTCATAATGACGAGTACATACATAGTCTTCAGTATTGTTGAACCTTTTTGTTACAGATTATACAGGAAAAGTTATCGAATTTAGTCCAACAACTAACGTGATATAAAACGTTGAAAACATCACATGCATTGTATAAATGATTTGTGCAAAAGCTATGTGCAAGTAAAGGCAGAAAAGCACTATATTATTATTATTACAGATTTCGTTGAAATACAATTCAGGCTGAAGTCCAAGGCTACTACTTAGCACCTATGGAAAATGAATTGGTACGTCTCAATAGCCCTAGCTACATTATTGGCGCGATATCAATGAATTGAATCAAAACAACGAGTGTGATACACGGGTGATGACATCATGTAAGCCAATAAAATAAGGTCGGCGAAATGTTTCAAGTAAAACCCCTAGCCATTGAAATTTAACAATGGCTTATATAGAGATGCACATAAATAAGTATAAATTTTGAAGATATATATAAACACAAATGATGGGTAAACATGAATGAATAACACTATTTTAGCTAAGAGTATGTGCTAATAATAATAAACTCAACTTATTTTTATATATTTTCCTTCCTGTTTTGGGATACATAGTCGTCAGCTCTAGTATCATTGCTAAATTCTGGTGGGCACGAATATAAATGTAGAAGTTAGATATTAAATAAAGTGGTTTTTTTAATACAGTATTAGAAACTAGAACTAACTAACTAAAACTTAATAATATAAGTAAAGATAATGAATTTTACAAAAAAATAACTTTAGTTCACATTAGTCATTTCTACCACCTCGATGTCAACAATCCTTTGTTCATAAAATGCTATAAATGCTACAACACTGTTATATAACTTGAAAATAAATCCTTTGATTAACTACAAACTTTAACAAGTTCAATGACACACACAGCCATGATGATGACTACGATATGTATGACACAAGTGTTTAGCACCTAACACATACAAATGTGCTCGTGATAAGCTGGGAATGTTACAAGAAGTTTAATATATAACAAGGACGGAGCACGAACATTTTAAAAAGTAACTGAATTGAATCCATTTAATTATTATCGAAAATAATCAAATGAATGAGTCAAATAATGACACCCTGCGGCACACCTAAAACTATCGGTTCCAAAGGTTTTCAAAACTGATGAACTTTTCCTTACGTTTTAATAATTGTACAGCTAGAGTATCTATTTAAAACTTTTGTTGAATAAAAAATGTGCCAAAAGTGCTAAAAATAAAAGGCGCTACATTATTCCAAGCTATACTAATATCGATAAGCGTTATTTTTATTGGTAAAATTGTTGTTAGTTGTGTTGTGTAATTTGTGCTACTACGAAATAAAACAAGCCCTCATGTAGAACCCATCATTCGTGATCAGCTCAATCGATATCTACTGCCACGAGCCTGCGAGACTGAAGCAATTGAAACGAAAATTGCTATAAACTGATCGTGCTTGAGCCATTGTGCATGCATGCTATTCAGACCAAATGGTGCAGGTTTTTGCCTGGACAATTCGGTCTCTCTTTGTTTGGCAGCCTTTATAGGTCACGAACAGGCCAAAGAGTTGCGTAGTGCGTGGTACGGGCCACTCACCGGTCGGTGTTCATTTCCTGCGAGAGGTTGTCCTGGTAGTTGCTCAGGGCGGACATCGCGTGCAGGTCGCTGAGCTTCTCCTGCTCCTCCCTCTCGGCCTGCCCGGACAAACACCACTTCAAATACTCTGCTTAAGAACATCACCATTAGATAGGCTTCAAAGTATTTGTTACGTTACATTCATTTTATAGATTACAAAGAACATGTATCGAACCCGATGTTTCTTTTACCTTCGTGTTATAAATCTACTTCGATGTTACACCCTAGAATAACCTGTAAATAACTACTTGTCTGTCGTAGATTTTAAACTCGAAATACATCTGGCTCTTAGGCTAACTTTTGAATAAAATACGCTGGTTCCTTGAATTTGATCTACAACCTAAAAGTCTTCAAAATCATGAAAGACTAATCGGAAAAGAATAATTTATATGAAGATAAACTCGAGCATATTTTCTATTTTCACTGAGTGACGAGGTATTCATCACATTTCTCTATGACAGGTAGTTATAGTATATAATGATGTAGTAGTAATTTCACTGGAAAGATTGACCTTCAATACGGAACACAGAACCGTAGCTATTATCAAACCTAATGAAAGCTAGCAGAACCGGCATTTCGTAATTATTGAAGCTGAAATAATGAGTAGGTAGATCCTGTGAATCTACAAGAAGACGTTTAAAAGTAATTTGTTGCCCGGAATTTTCCATGCTTTACTGCGGACAGTTACCTGTAGTTATCAAAGTTTCAATCATGTATTTTTGGTAGAGACTTTGTCCCGAGTGTCTGGTGTGGTTTGGTCTAGGAATCCTCTTAGACAACCCTCTCTGAAGGGGTTTTTTTAAATCAAAATTGGAGGAGGATTATTAGATCAAAATCTATAAATTACTTACCCTATCTAAACCATTATTTAAGGACTGAACAGACATTGAATGTATGAGTTTTTGTCTGGTCAGGCGGAATGTCTATCTCACGCAACATGGCCACTATTATTGCCTGTTAAAGTTGGACGACCCGTGGGATAGTACTAAGGACTACGTTAAGAAAGGGTTCAATCTCAGTAGATCCAGTGGCCAGATCCACGATGGATCTAGTGAAATTTTATTTTCGCATTGAATCTATACAAACACTCAGTTCTTCTCTAATGAGATAACATGAGCGCAAATTATTCTTAGGATTGAAGTTACTTTCCTGTAGTATTCATGATCTCATTATTGCACGACTCGTGATTCATTTCACAGAACGAGCGCCGAAAAGCAAACATAATAAGGCTCATTTTACGACTGCAGTTAACCAAGTTAAACATAAACTCATTACTCGCAGCCAGGGGAGTGAGCATTACGGAGATAACAAAGCAAGAATTAATCACGTTACATTGAATCTTTTGCGGCTCCCACCATCTCGACAGTAAAGGTCGGCCCTCCACAAGGCGGCGTCGTACGCCAAGTAGCAAAACACTTCCACTATCCACTGGCCGATCATACCTGCCACAAGACTCACAAAAAACTGCAAGAAATGTTAGCGTTACGTACCGAGGAACCGACCTTGACTTGCGTCCGCGCCACTTACTGATTCATCCGAGTTTCATTATCAATCAAAGAACTTTTGAGAGCTATGTTAAACTCTCTAGCTTCTACCTTTCACACGACATTGATGTATCTGATAAGATAAATTTTTACTATTTTCGTGGTAGAGCGAGAGACGTTCACCCGTTTTAAAATTAACTAAACAACTAAAACATTTTCGATAGCTAAATGTTGGTTAATACATGCGGGTGAAGGCAACTATTCAACCGCACGCGATATCTACACAGGCGACTTTTTGTTGAGTGTGCAATGCGAACAAGCTAAGGGACATTTTTCAGTACACTGGGAACCGAGCCAACTACGACAAGTAAACTAAAGAATAAGTGATAGTATAACAATGGTACTTCTGTGTGGTAGTTATTATTTAATCTGTGGTACTTCTCTTACTCACCTACCAGATACATACTGTACTGTACTAGGTAAGCAGATTCTTCAGATACATACACAGATACGATTATCTTGTACGGATTTTTGGAATGTACCTACACTGCCCTCAGATCTAAGCTTAGATTATATTTTAGATAGATATCTAAGCTTAGATACCGCCATTGGTCTTCTGAGGCCAGTACACAGAATGGCTGATAGTACACCACTCTTCTACCTACTTATCCTGTATTTTTTTAACTAAATAACGGTGTCACTATCATTGATATAGGTTTTCATAAACTCAACAAACATACAGACATATTTTTAAATTTGAGTTTCATGTTCTGCTCATTACACTTTGAAATCACTAAAATGCTAAATCTGTCTTGAATGACATGTTGTTTGTTTAGGCCAGCCAGGTGACGTCTATAGGCATTCAATCATTGGACAAACACAGAACCAATTGTAATGCACAAGTACAATCATTAGCATATTACTAAGCAGACATTATAACTCTAAACCGACACTATAACTCAGTATTTCGAACGTTCATTTTCTCAAAAGCCGATACGCCTCAGGCGCTAATTAAAAAACTTGTTACCTAAAATTGCAAAGTTGAAATAAAACAGTAAGAGCCATTGTCCTGCAACATTCATTAATAGCATTGATTGTAATATAATCTATTTATTTATCAAGGGTAAAATAGTAGATTGTTTACCAAGGGAGCAAACAACTACATTTAAGACGAGCCAGAGTCTTTCTTTGAATTCTTATTTTTGAATCGTACGAAAGAGTTGCGCATGCGAAAGGAGCCAAACTTCAAACGATATTTTTAGGAATAAGGTTCAGTATCTTTTAAAATTCGGCTCCGCTCGCATGCGCAGCTTTGCGCACGATTCAAAAATAAGGCCCCTGAGCTGCGCGCTTATGAATAAGAATAGTACCTACCTATATTTATTTCATTGTCATTACTTGAAAAAGATACACATCAAGTTAAAATAAAACTAAGGAAAATCCGAATTAACAATTCCGAATGCATTTAGTGCGTTTTTTCCTGTTTTTTTTTCTCGCGCTTCTTTTTTGTTATGCATGCAGCCTGTTACTTGTTCACACAATGTTCGTGGTTGATCTCTTTGGTCATTGGAACTTTTACTATTATCAATATCCACATTCCAAATTCAAATCACTTTTTGTCCCTTGGGCAAAAAAGCTATTTTGTTCCCTGTTCGCGAACAAACTAGCTCTTTCTGAATAGATGTATAAAAATTAAATAAAATTATTATTTAATTATGGGATATTTTGATTCGTTTGATAAGCAATTAGGTCTGTGTTGTTAAAATCCACACGGTGTGGCGCCACTTTTTTCACTGAGCCAATAACATAACTATCAAGAAATATTATTCGAATTCTTATTGTGATGTTCAACATAGATGAAACACAACTAGGTTGTTTCAATAGACACTATTGCTAGTGTGCACAAGACTTTATAATGGTTCAAACCACTTATCTTTATTAGCATACGCCTAAGGGATTATGTGACAAATTAGCCATGCTTATACAATTCATAGCTGTTTCATGTTCACTTTAACTTTTAGTTAAAAAGCAAAAACAAATACTTAAATATTTATTGGTTTTATTAACTTCATATCACTTCAATAAAAGGTTGTGTGGTAAAATTCTATAAATTGTGCCAAAAACCTCTCAATCACATTCACTAACAAATAGCTTAAATGGATCTCTAATCGAATACCTCAGCAGGACACCAATATATAAAATGGGGGAGAATGGAGCTACATTCCTTTTTGAACCATGCTGCTTTGAGATAAAGTGTAATATTGTGTAGTTTATGTCGGGCGCTCTGTCTACTTGCTATCAACACCCTATTTCCATTATTAGATTATAAGGACACATGTTGACATACAGTACCTAACGAAAAAGTGCCACAGCTTATATTAATGCTACCTCGTGTACCCTTTCCTGGTTTAGAAAAATAGGAGTAAAAGAATACAATAGATTATAATATACTATAAACGGGTAACAGATCATAATTATATTCTCCTACAAACACGACTTACCTTTGCGGGCAGGGTCTATGCTTCGATTGGCCAATCTCTAGGATGAAGCAATCTGAGTTATAAAATTCAATGAAATTCTGATGTACTGGCAGTGGCTAGCAGTGGATTTAAGCTTCTAATTTTCGTATGAGGGGAAGTTGGACGGATCAGTAAGCAGTAACAGCGTTTATAGTCTTTGAAACAGGTGGTGAAGTTTGTGAATTTGTATGTTTGTCAAGCTAATCTAAACAAAAAGTATTAATATAATATATAAGTACCTATTCTAGCTATCTGGTTTCCATATTATAAGCTTTGCTTAGTTTGGGGCTAGATGGCGCTGTGTGAAATTTCCACTGATAATTATTCATTTATTATCATCAAACTACTGATTCTGCACTACTTCAGTAACACCGATCTGATTTACATAAACCTTGTACCAGAATAAAGCACTATTACTGAGTGTTATTGGCTATATTTTAATGTAATATCAAATAACAGACGCAGCAAAATGTGGCTGCAGCATTTTTATTTTATTTAGACTTTCATTTAACACATTATCATGTAGGTACATTACATATGTTTTACTATTTTAAGGTACGAGTATTATTTACCTAATACTTTATATAACAATAATTACTAACTAATTATGACTACACAGCTTATCAACATTGGAATTTAATAGAAAGGCCACTGTATGCATGTGATAACTTATCATAGATTTATTTTAATTAATGAAGCTTGTCCTTTGCCATATTATACCTACATAACAATGATATTATATATATTATCTACATAAGCATAAAGTTAATAACAACCGAGACTATGTATAATAGCTAGCTGCAAGCTGCAAGGTGTCCTATAGTACTACGATGGCATCGGCACTTAGAGACCGAGGATGGGGAAGATGTTTGGGCCTGTTTTTCCTGGTGTGGTCGGACAGTCTAGCTTTGCGTGGTATATATTAGGTCAAATGCCTGTGTGTGTATGTATTAAAGAGTTTGTTTTTTTTCTAGCAAGTGTGATGAAAATCATTGTATGGAATTTGTGTGCTACTGGTAATCGTGGTACTGATAATCACTCTCGGCTCGCGCGCATAATACCGCCTCGAGTATAATGACCAACATACACACTTGTATAATAATGTACTATTAAAAATGAGTGTATAATATTTTAATATACATTGCATTTTGTGTTAAAAATCAGCCCACAATTTCAGTACACCTTTATTGACAAAGTCGATCTACTATTTCTAAGTTCTTTTGTAATCCTTATCTAATGTTGCCTTAATGCTAATGGTCTTTTTTTGGAGTAATTTGTGGAAATCATTATTGCTTTGAAATTAAAACACAAATATTTACTAATTAGTTTTATCTTAAAATTAGCACAAATGGACATAGAAAAAACTACCTAATAGGTATATTCCACGTATGGAATATGAATCATATTTTTCCAGACTTGGGGAAAACTAGCCAGACTCCCAAATAATCAATTAAACTATTATGATTGTATGTAAAATTGATATCATGAGGATATGTAAATATATAATATAGTCTTAGAAATGGTTACCTATTCTAATAAATAATTTATAAATTTAGGTAAATATTTTAAACAGCACCATCTAGCCCCATTCTAAGAAAAGCTTCCATTATGCGTAAAGCTGTTTTTTTTTTTTTAATTAGTTACACTTACAAACACAGAACAAACATCTATGTTTGTCACATAAATGTTTGTCCAAGTGATGGTGAGGATCAAAGCTATGCCCTACATCTCTAAAACTGAAGGCAGAGATCCCACCAACTGACTTTGAATGGCAGTCATATTATTTATTTTATTTTACTAGAAATAAAATAGGAAATAATCATACCAATAAAGGCAAGCATGAAGCAAACCCATGGACAGATTAGAAAACGCAGTAAGTATCTACATTAAGAATAATTTACATGAGTCGCTGGCACCAGAATAGCGATCATACCAGCATTGGCCAGCTACTGGCACTGTGTAATTAGTTTTTGTGCAAGTCCAGCCATGCCAGCGCTGGCATACCAATCGCTGTCGCCAGTGACTGGCCTTGTGTAAATTTTGTAAACACTTTTTCAATTTCACTCTTGCCTCTTTCTAGTTTTATTGACACCCAGGATCATAAACTACTGTAGTTCCTAAACCCTGTGCAGAAATACACTACACTAATCGCAATCTATATTATGGGAAATCTATGCCTGGTATTTTCAGTTAACATTGCCTGACAATCGCGAAAACAGTACATTAAAATCATGATGATAATCCTTGCTATATTACATAAATACAAAATACAGGTTTATGCATAACAATACTAAGCCCCAAGGTCAATGTCCAGTAAACAACTTTTACTATGGGGCCAATTCTGAATGTGCAAAAAAAAATTCTGACTCTTTTTTGTCGAGGATAAATGTAATTTTTATAGGTAAGCTGAATTATTTTTGGGATTCCATGGTTGGCCCTTTAGTCATAGTTATTCACATTGATGAGTACAATGAGTTCCTTTCAATAAATGAACCCAATGAAATTCATTGAATCAATCAATTGCGTTTTTTTTTATATAATTGCATTAAGGAAACAGTAGATATTAATATAAGATTCAGTTTAGATAGGTTTAGCGTACTTGTATACAATACAAATGGTATACAAGAAACAAATTTCAATTGCCATAATTTGGTGTTATTGAGACTTTTTAGCATATTTTTAGGTCAATGTCAGACTTTTAAGTTGAAATGTAACTTACCAATGAAAATGAAGTAGGTATCTACCCCACTTTAAAAAATACTCCAATTACCCTGAAAAGGTTTTTGTCCATAGCTTTACTAAAAAAACTCATGGATAACCAAATATATGCATGAAATAGAAAGAGGATAGGTTCCTATTAAGTTTTTTCATTTGATTGATCAAAAAAGAAATAAAGTTACCTCTTGGAACTCATTGTCCCCATCTCCATTCTGGAACAGTTGCTGGATTGCGAGGTCATTTCTCTGGGCATCTGATAGGAAAGATTCCGTTTCCCCCGCGTCAGATCTCCTGTGGTGGATTTTCACTCCTCCCGTATACAAAGGCGTCGATATCTTCGGCGTAAACACATTCTCCTCCGGTTTGGCCAGAAGAGCTTTCGGAATATCCTCTTCCAGAGAAGGTGAGCCGTCGGACATCACATATAATTAACACTAATGCCTTTCCGCAACAGTCATGACCAACACGATTCCTTTTGAGAAGCTTACGTGATTAGTCACAGATTTTTTGTTGAATCCAATGATTTATTTCAAAAACTTTGAGATAGCGTTAACCGTAAACGTAAATGTACTGGAAAACACACAGATGTTTTGGAAAAACATATAGGAAGGACGGAAGTGAACCGATTAACCAAACTTTTACGGAACACCGACCGAACGAGCGAATTTGAGCGAAGCGGACTCGGTTTACGGATTATACAAAATAGATAAAATTAAGGAAGGTTTTTATTTGGGGTTACAGTCACAACACAGAACCACATAATATAACGTTAAGGAGAGATGAAATTATATAAATCTGCACAAGAACGAAACGATATTCTGTGAATATCCTAATTTGTGATTTCGATCTGTCTGTTCTGTCTCATACTCATACATCCTCACTTGTCAATGTCACTGCCAAAACTCATTTGACCCTGCAGGGCAGGATGAAACGCCAAAAGACCGACGGATTTGCTTAACTTAATGAGGCGTATTCTATTTAAAAAAAAAAGTGTTAGTTCCAAAAAGCTTTTTCGGAGTTTAGAGATCTGTCTCGATGGGATTTCATTCTTCCCATCGAGTCCCTGTTACTGATGAAACTTTTTTATCAAAAGGTTTTCCCAATAAGTCTCGATGGGAAGAAAAATCCCAACGAGTCAAACTGTGACTGGCAGGCTGACGCGAGTACGAACAAATTGAATTTTTGTAAGGAATTTGTGTCGCAAATAATGGCGGCCTGCAGGCGGGGTGGGACGGGGGTAGATCCATTCGCCCTTCATCGGTCATCAGTTCATTCGCTCATTCCCAGTCATTCGCCGTTCTTTGTCCGTTTGTTTATTTTCTTTTTTGCTTTCGAGTTTAATTACATTTTTAATAGTTACCCGAACTATCTAATAGCTTGATATTGTTAACTAAGAGTGTAGGTAAGCTTGGAGTGATATGCCGCCAAGACCGCGGAGTGTTACGTGCGAAATTTGCGGGTTTAGAAACTGCCGCATTGGAATTAATAAAAGGTTTTTTATGGCCAAGTTTCCTTTGGATGAGACCCGGTAAGCATCAAATTACATTCTGTAGCCGCATACGGCAGTAAACGTTCATATAAATTAGAACTAAAAAGATTGCTTACATTAAATAAACAAAGATAGTGATGTACCAAAATTATCGATAACTTAGAAACCGATAATTTAGTGATTATTATGTATGGTTAAACGCAAGCATACTTTTTATAGAAAAGGAGTTTTGTTTTATTTATACGGGCTTACTCACGTTTTCAAAGTAATAATAGAGCTATGAAAATAAATTTACTATATAATTATGTCAGTTCTGAATATCAATTGAAACGGCAGAGAATACGAAATAACTCAAAACGGAGTACAATTAGTTTAATCGGCGGTGGAATATGAACAGGGCATGAAATAACAGCTAGCCTACTTATGTAATAACGCTTCCCCTCCAAAGTATTGACGGGCTTGCATGACGGAAGGAGGCGTGGCTTGGACTGCTTTGGCGCGCTCGTGGAGAGGCCGCCGTCACGTTGGTAACAAAATAGTATAAAAAGAACAGAATCACCACCCCATAATATGATTGTTTTTGTTTCTTTCAGGGCGTATGCTGAAGATAGCGCGCTAGCATGGTCGCGATTCGGTATTGAAAAATTGTATAAGCGGCGCAAAATGGCGCGGGTGCGTGCCTTCGGATTTCACACGCGTGACTGGCTACTATATTTTGTATTTTAATGTTACCTAGATAAATAGTTTGAATATAAAATTGCGTTTCATTTTGCTTACATCTAATTTCAACGTTACTGTAATATGGATTATCCGGTAAATTATAAAAAAGGGTTTTTTAGCCTGTGCATTAGCCGGTACATTTTATCGATAAAAGCTGGACTGTCACAACCCTATTCGTTTGTTTGGTTGGTACCCATGTGGTGCGAATGAAGTACTTACTTGTTATATTGGCTACAAGATGCCACACAAATTCGTAAAAAAAAATGAATTATTGACTCGATTAAATTGACTCGATGTATGGAAGTCCCGTCTCTTCTAGTTAAATGCTCAATGGTGACTGGTTTTGGTGTGACTCGTTACGAACCCACTACCATACGTAATCGGTTTGACCGTGTTTCGGCCGAAGGACTTGTATCCATGGCCAGGAATAACTAAAAAAGATTAAACGGGGTTTGACAGAACAGATTCTGTGCTTCTTACGCCATCTAGTAAAACATCACGAACTATTCTTTTTTTTTAAACAAACGCCTCATTAAGGAAATCATGTAGGAGCTTGTTGGTACCTATGGATATAGCCCTCCTACCTCTGGCTATACGACGTCTTGCAGAGTTTCACTAGCGGCGGTAATTACTGATGTAGAAATAATTACAATCACGGAATCATGTGAAAATGGTTTTATTTTCACCGATACAAACTAAACAATATAATATCAACTGACATAGTGTGTATGACATTAATAGACTGCAAACCTTTCAATTTAATAAACAAACTTAAGAAACCACTTTTCAACAAATCAATGCATTCGTTCGATAACGATAGCGAGAGAAATCCCTCCGTGATACTGTGATAAGTGACATTTATGACAACAGGCGATCCGAATCGCGATCCCGAACAGTTACATGATAATCCAACTGTCTGCTGCTGAAAAAAAAATTACAGATCTACGGCCTTACTTAAAAATACTTTTCTACCTTAGTCACTACTTAAACTTCTCTGTCCTTTTCTAGCACGTGCAACTTCACGTCAGAGAGAAGATGGCAGAGCATCTTAAGCAGTGACTAACGGTTGAGAAGTTTTTTTAAGTAAGGCCGCTAGTGTTGGTGTAGCCGCTTCGTGATAGGTCACTAACACTATCGATAGATGATATTAATAACCTGCAATAGTGCAATAGTATCAATGAGAGTTTTGGCGGAAACGGAAAAATCATGCCACAGCATTCTATTATTTACTTAAACTTGTGTTTTATCGCTAATTAATGATTAAATATGGTGGTGTTTTAGAATTACATGCACGAGTGTGGTGAAACATTTCTTTTTGTGTTGTTTTCAAAACTCCGTAGAAGCTCATAGTAAAGTCGCCACAACTTTTCTAAAGCATGACTTGGACTCGACTATGACTAATTTCGTGTGTCTGACTGTGATATCATGACATATTTGACTTGATTTTTATATAAATACTTGAAAAAATCATACACTTGACACTGGCAGAATGCACAACGTGCGATGCCAAGAACTAAGAAAAATAAAGAAAAAAAAGCATCATCGGCACGGCACAGAGAAATTTAAAATTTCTCTGGCACGGCAACTGTAATTTTTGACATTGACATCTCATCTCCAGATTTTTTTTTGGACAAATATGTGACAGTATCTAATTCTGAGTAATACCAGATAATTATTTATATTTGTGCTACTTTAGCAAATCAACATTGTCAGAGAAGCTGTCAAAGCCAAGATTTCGATATATTTCTCCTTTACTTTGCTGTGAAGTAATTGTTAAGTGAAGGAGGTTGTTCTATATATTTTAGTTTATTCTCTTCGCCGCGTTCCGAATTGAGTCAAAATCACTGTTGGTGCTGTGAGCGCGATAAAAACCCATTCCGAATTGTCGTTAGCACGTCTACGATAGCAGTCTCGACGTCATGGATGACGTCATTGGCGCCATCTTGCGTTCACAGTGATATTGCTGCCCAGCGTTAGCACTGTGAGAGCTGTCAAATCTGAAGTTTAACTCTAACAAGATAAGTATGGAAAGTAAAAGGCAAGTTGTTTGTAAATACTTAAGAAGAAGAAAAACTGTTATAGGAGACAATTAATGTTGGTCGTGATTAATGATGAGACAGCTGATAACCAGATCCAGTTATATTTAAGTTCAGAGCAGTTCGAAAGAAGTTAGTTTAGTTTCCCATGTTCAGCCATTCCAAAATGATATCGTGCAGATAGCGCTGTCAGCCCAATAATCAAAACGGAACGACATTTATCGCTCACAGCGCCAACAGCGATTTTGACTCAATTTGGAACGCGGCGCTTATCTTCCCATAACAAAAAAACATAGTATTATTTTATTTGAATATTGCTCAGCAACATACAAAAAATAATAATGCACTAGCACTATGGATGATGTATTTATGTTTTTCATAAATATAAATATTTTACTGCGGGAAATGTATGAATTCTGAGACATTGTTTGCTCTATGGAAAAGCCAGTATTGGCCAACATTCGTGTAGATTACTAACCAAGTCATCTACGGCAGCTGTACCTGTTGGAAGCAGCGCCGGCACTGTAAGCAATTCTAGCAAAAAAACATATAATACACATGGCAACAATTTCTGCCACGCTGCTCAAAAAATGTCATTTTGCGTCGCCGAGTGAAAACCGTGGTGATTAGGTTGCCGGCGAAATAATTTTACATTTCTCTGTAGTTTAGCATAATATCTATGTGTTTTCATGTTTTAAGAGTAAAATAACCCGAGCTCACCATGACCGTAGAGGTGCAAAGCAAGGCGAAGCTGCCTCAGCTATCGTCGGATAAGCAACTAACATTCATCAAACTTGCTGTTTTATCAATGGCAGCGATATTATGTGAGTGTTTCTAGTTCATTTTCCCCATCTACAGTATCTCTGCAATGCAGAAACATCATATTTGATCAAAGATTAAAAATATTTTACATGCATTCTTAGACTTACGTGGTGTTCTATTATTGCTAAGCGTTAGCGGCGTTAAGTTGTCCATAGTTTTAAAACATGTACAAAACCGTAAAAATGCTAATACTTGTTATCTACAACTAGTCACGACTAGACTACATAGTAAGGACCTACTCAAAATCTTTATTGATTTTGATACCACAGAAAATTCAGAGCTTAAGCTTTGAAAACAGTAATCAGACATGCTGATGGGATAAAAGTACTGGTAATGGAGTTACACACTGCCTTTATTACAGCTTCACTTTTTAGGTAATCCACTGGCATAGAAACCCGCTGTGGATGTTAGACTTGGACAACAGAGTATGCTAAGGTTCAGACAAAGTGTGGAACTGTTTCCCCACTTCCCATGTGTTTCACTTGTACATTATTTATTAAGGATGCACGGTCTGATGGCTCAAACTCATCAGTGGGTGTGGCTAAAAAGCATGCTCTCTTTATCAAACAAAGTATGGGAAAAGCAGAAAGAAAAAAAATGAGCACGCAAATTTCTTTCATGTTGACTTTTGGCTGCAGGATTGTGATGAATATACTACAGAACTAATTTATTCAAACGAAAATTATTTTTGAAATTTTGATGGACTAAACTATGCCGCTTGATACATTATTTTAGAGTTTACGTACTTGTTATGTTATTTATTTATGTCCAAAGTGGCATTAAAATGGAGCTAAAATACAAGATGTTTCCTGGCTCGTAACTTTCATGTTTATTAACTTTTACTTTCTTATCAATTTACAATCCTAGGTAATGACGAGATTGATTTAAAACTTAGTCTTGGACCTACAACATTACATAGTGGAGTAATTTTACTTCCCTGTATCTATGGAGAAGTGACCAGCTTGTTTACTCTGAAGTGGTTGAATTGAGTATAACTTTTGCAAGTTTATCTTTTTAATGGAATCTTCCCAGAATCCAAAAGAAACCTGACCCTATCCAAAGACTGACTGGATCACCCATTACTTTGATGAACTTTTTAGAATACCTAGTAGAACAATGCCATGAATGCTGCTTCTGTATAGTGTTTACATAGTTCTTCAAAAAGTAACAGCATTTTACAACATATTATAATAATTAATTATTAAAACTACAATAAAATTATTATTGTTAAATATTAACAACATTTAGCTTAGTGATACATGATAATGCTGTAACAATCAATATATGAAGCCTAAATAAATAATAGCAATAAGTATCAAATTCCTTAAATTCAATAACATGGTAATTCCAAAGGCTCTAAAGATTTCGACTGTGCAGCTTTATAAACGTGAAATCTTTATTCAGTAACACATTTACGATTATAATTTCAGCTTTTGCAACACGGCTGTTCTCAGTGCTTCGCTTTGAAAGTGTGATCCACGAGTTTGACCCTTATTTCAACTACCGAACTACCAGATACCTCACTGAGGAAGGGTTCTACAATTTCCACAACTGGTTTGATGATCGAGCATGGTATCCCTTGGGTCGTATAATTGGTGGTAAGTTACATTACTAAATATTTAGAGCTACGTTCAACGGTAGTTGTTGGCAACAATACTTTTAAACATGTTTTTAATTCTTTCTTTATGTTATAAATTTTTGTTTTTTATAACAGTCTTTGTTTAAATGCGGTGATATGAAGTTGATTTTCCAATTAAAATATTAAAAACCTTAAAAAGGCTTCTCTTTGTGTAGCTGGTCTTTTACAGTAGTACTAAGCTGAAAAGAAGTCATTGTACTCATCATAATTTATTATGGGATCAACTGTGAAATGGAGAAAAAATCACCCGTTTCATATTTTGTATCAGACAATGAGACTTTTTATTGTCATTTCTGGTTCACACATGTTTAATTGAGTCGGATGGACTGGCTGTAGTTTCGGTTATGTCTGGTGATGTTAATGAAACATGAGTAATCCTGTATGAAAAACAAAAATTTGTCATAACCATTTAAGTTAAATCCGACCACTGTTCTTTCCACTACTGTTCTGTCTAGCCCCATACAATAACAATGTAGAAAATGCGACCAAGAAAATATGTTGAAAGAATTCTACATCATCCTAGCAACTTAACTAAACTTAGTTATATTAGTACCTACGTTAATGATGTAACAAAATAAATTATTTTTCTTTCTTTCATTCTTTGATAATTTTGATTTAATTTTGAAAACTTAGATACTAAAAAATTACTAGCTAAATATTATTTTATCCTAACCTAGATATTATTGTAGAAACTTCAACTTTAGCAATCTAAACAATAAATTCCAATTTACACTATATATATGAAATAAAATAAAAAATAACATTAAAACCCAAGCCCTTTGATTAAGATATCTAGCCAGGACCTCAAGCTTTTAAGCCCACATGCAACCACTAGCAACAGAGGTAGTCAAATTTAAACCTTATGTATATGTATACAACAAGGTATGAATGTTAATGAGATACAATCTACAGGTCTATCTACTTTCAGGTACAATCTACCCTGGCCTCATGGTGACATCAGCTACCCTGTACAACATAATGCAGTTCTTAAACATCACCATAGACATCAGGAATGTGTGTGTATTCTTGGCTCCATTCTTCTCTTCGCTCACCACCATTGTCACCTACTTGCTTACTAAGGAGCTCAAGGTTAGTATTTTTACTATAATACACTTTAAAAAAAAAACAACTGACTTCAACTTCGAATACCTGGATAACATCTTCATAATATTTTCTAGTAATATTGATTTAAAAACCAAACTACTGATACGATACGATTTTGATTAATTTTATATGGGACCACCTCTGAAGTATTACCTACCAAACAAAAAAGAATCATCAAAATCAGTTCATAATTGGCGGACTAATCGCGTAAAATACATAAAATAAAAAAATCGTTAGTCGAATTGAGAACCTCCTTTTTTGAAGTCGGTTGAAAACTGATATTGCATAAGCATAATCAGCCTTTTAAATTGTCCACTGCTGGACAAGGAATAAGGCAGCACCATGCTGGCCCAGTTGCATAGTGGTGGATTCACGTACAAGTTCTTGGTTGGTTTCTTTTCTTCTCGGAGGCTCCCTCAGAAAGGTTTCCTTCACCGAAAAGCCAGTAGTATGAAAATACGGACATAAACTCCAAAGAGCTCATTGGTACGAGTCCGGAATACGAACCCACAACCTTACAACTCCGAGTCAGATAATCTCCCACCTAATAAACTAATATATGAATCTGGTATTGACTTGGTGAAAAGATGGGATCTTTAGAAACATCAAGGGAAGCTGTAGATTTTAGGTATTTTACCCAATAGTCTCAGGAGTGTAAAGTACACAGTACATTATGTATGTTGATTAGTTCCTATGTCACTCATATATCTAGACTACCACAGACTGATCCATATGAGTATACAGTCATTAGATTCATGTTTATCTGCAAAAGCTACACTTTTAAGATGGGCTACTAGTTTTTATTTTTGGCTTTAGGCTACACCTGATGAATCTGATTATGTACCTTTACAACCAGGTGCTCCTACACTAGATTTGAATAAGCCATTTAAAAGTTAATAATATAGTGAGGTGCTTTCGTAATGTTTAGTGCAATTTTTAGTTTAAGATCTTTATATACCTAGACAAGAATAATTCTACAACATCATATCAAAAAGGATCTAATCATGATTTTGTGTAAGATAAAACATTGATTATAATCTGAAGTAAACAAATCTTTTACAGCTAAAATATAAGCAGGTATTTTGTCTGTCCTTAGGCAGACGGTTGTGGGCTTATTATAGTCTTATCACTTGTCATTTTGTGTCAGGAAAATATAAGCGAAAATAGTGGATGGTGAAATACACACATAAATACACATGCACGTTTGTCAATTCATATTTTTATTTATTAATTCTGTAAGCCATTAAGTCGCACAATGGAACAGTTTGCAAAAACATGATAGATAGTTGGTACACTGACTATTGCTATACATATTTTTATTATGTTTCACAGACAAGGTGAATGACCATAGATCCTTCAATGTTACTGTAAATCACACTAAGTCTGGAATGAAAACTGTTTTACAACATCATACCATCTCCTGATGCTGTTCGCTGTCATTTGCAATAGGCTAGATGACTGGTTTTTTTTAATTGTTCTATTCAAATGTGGCCCATAAATATAGCTGATTAATGAAAAGCAAACAAAAATCTGATCAAAAATAAGCAACTTATAAGCATTTTAATATCATGCTAGACAGAGAGGTGAAACAGCAAATCGTGACGTCACTTGTCAGGACGCCATATAAATTCTATTCTGACAAGTAAGGCGTGACGTCATTTTTTGTTTTGTGGGAAAGGGACAGAGTTGTCTCTAACAAAAACTTTAAACGCTCATATATCAGAACATTATTAACCGATTTAAATAATGTTTTCAATTACCATACTATATTTACTTAAATTCTTCATCAAAGCTATTGGTTTCAACGATTTAAAATCAGTCATCTAGCCTATTGTCCCATAGCGATTGCGCTTATGTTAGCTGAGCTGGCATGATTGCCAATGACAAGCAAAAAATTACACATACATCATTATTATTAATCATCAATCAATATAATTTATCATGTTGATTTGGCTTTTGATTTGCACACACATAGTTATTTTTGCACACTAACAAAATGAAGCACATCTTAGCACCAAGTTTGAAAGGTGGCACTAAAGCACTTATAGTTAATAAACCCAGCCAATACCGTAACACGCAATTGTTTCGTGCTGCAGTAAGCACATAATTATGTCTTTTACTGCTAGGTGACTGCCTAAACAGGTACAAATTACTGCAGCTTAGTAAGTAGTTAGAATTAGTTTGTTGACATGCCTGATGGTAAGCAAAGGTGTGGTCTCGGATCCAAGAATAGGTGCTATTTAATCATTTATTTGGGACAATAAACAGTGGCGTAGCCTATAGTTACAAAATAACTTAAATTAATAAATGTGATAACTACGCCACCCACAGCATTATCCACAAAATACATATGAATCCTTGCATACGAATAAATACGAATATGTACCGATGGCGCTTTGGTCGCTTTTGTCTGGCCGTCTGATAATAGAAAGGTAGAATCAAGTTGAGCAGTTCCAGGGCACACTCAGCGAAATGTATTTGATGTAAAACCGACAAACAAGCAACCCTATGTCGATGCTTTGTAACCGAGAGAAAACTTTGCCAGTTTGCATTCTCTTATATTTAGATCTCTTGTTTCTATAAAACTTATGAATAATGTGTTGCAGGATGAAGGAGCAGGCCTGGTCGCAGCTGCTATGATCGCCATAGTGCCCGGATACATCAGCCGTTCCGTCGCAGGCAGTTATGACAATGAAGGCATTGCCATATTCTGCATGCTGCTCACATACTACTTCTGGATTAAAGCTGTCAACACCGGCACTATAATGTGGGCCACTATGACCGCTCTAGCTTACTTTTACATGGTATGTATTCTCTCGTCAGCTGAAGATGTCCACTGCTGGACGAAAACCTCCCCCCTAATAGGGAGAGGTTGTCATAATCAATAGGCTATTTGACTCTATTGAAAATATGCTACAAATTGATATAATCCTAATAAATTGCAGCGCCCGTCTATATAATTTGATATAATCCTAATAAATTGCAGCGCCCGTCTAATAATTTGGTCCCCGATTACGTGATGCGAAACACTGTGATTGGTAGCAACTTTTGTGACGTCACAGCGAAGTAAACAACGACATCTAACATGCATTTTGATCACGATTACAGTGAAATAAAGCTATTTTCAAGTGAGTTACCACAGATATGTCTTACATAAACCCCTTCTTTTACTATATCTATGCCTTGATCGCTTTCTTTCGCTTGTTGTTTACTTTGGTGTGACGTCAGATATGTCACGTGATCCTAATCGCGTAATGGCGCGTTTTTTTTCTCATTTAAACATTCACATCGATTTTTACCGAAAATACCACAGATCTCGAAAAAATATTGATGTGGTGTGGATTAAATATAGTAAGAAATTATTTAAAACAATTTCCTTATATTAGTCAAATACCCTATTGTGAGATCAATCCGTTAATACTGTAAGATCTTGAATATTATCAATTGATTGACTTACTGTAAGTTTTAAACTTATGCAGATGTCTGTAGCTTAAACAGTTGTCTTCTCAGTCAATCATAGATCAATCAGATGAAAGCTTCACGTCAACAAGTCTATGTGGCTTGCTGATTTTTGCTCTTTCATACAAGTTATACAGAACACAAATAATAATAAAATGTTAATCATTTATTAATATTATTATGTAAACTGACATGATTTTGACACATTTTGTTTTATTTATACGGGAATAATCAAATCGCATACTCTGACTATAGTTTCAATCACATCTGGTGACCTTTTTCAAAAAGTGAAAACAGAGCCCGACGCGCGTGCGGCTGCGTCCTGCTTTGCTTTGGAGTATACGATTTAATTAAACGTGAGTATTCCCGTATAAATAAAACAAAATGTATCAATTTATCACCATATTTTTAGCCACTAATGCAGGCATCGCAGAGAGGCCTTTGCTGTGTAGAGATCATGACAATACACACTGAATTTGTATTGCAGAAGTTGCATGTGTCGTTGTGGGATTGAAACCATTTGATTCTTGGCAGGTATCATCGTGGGGTGGGTATGTGTTCCTCATCAACCTGATCCCGCTGCACGTGCTGGCGCTCATGCTGCTCGGCCGCTTCTCCGCGCGAGTGTACGTGGCGTACAGTACACTGTACTGCGTGGGCACTGTGCTCTCCATGCAGATATCCTTCGTCGGGTTCCAGCCCGTGCAGAGCTCCGAACATATGCTGGTAAGATACAAGCAGCTATGAATGGTGGTTCATCATCACCGAAGACGTCCACTGCTGAACGAAGGCCTCCCCCTTAGACCGCCGCACTGTACGACAACCTGCCATTTGCATCCACCGGTTGCCCGCGACTTTTACAATGTCGTCGGTCCACCTAATGGGAGGCCTTCCTTCCTTGAATGGTGGTTACTCCATTTGAAACCAATTTTCAGGATATCCAGTTCTTGCCTCTGGGAATATAGATTTGGAATAGCTTTATTTGTCTCAGTACTGTTTTTTTTGCATTTTAAATATTTATTTTATTGTGTTTTGTTAAAATAGGTGAGACGTGCACAAATCATCGAAATATAAAAAATACATTTCAATTCAACTAATGTGATTGGTTGATTCCTGCACATGTCTCCCCTTGTGTTGCATGCTCTATGAGAACGGGTGCTAACACCTTCGGTGTAGAGAATGACAGTGTTCTGGTGTTCTCCAGGCGCTGGGCACGTTTGGCTTGTGCCAGCTGTACGCGTTCACCCAGTACCTGCGCGACCGACTGTCGCCCGCCAACTTCGAGCTGCTGTTCAAGGCTTTACTCACCACCCTGCTGGCCACGCTGGGCACCTTCGTCATCGCGCTCACTGTTACTGGTAACTGTATAGCCTCAGTATAACAAGTATAACATCCTGCAGTCTCAATACAAGAATCTTTAACCTTTCGACCGCCATAATTGCAACGTCCCAAAAAACAACCCATTAAAAAACAAGGATTTGAAAATCTGATATCTATACAATACAATACAACTTTATTGCACACCAGAAATATAGAACAACTTACAACTAATCAGGGTACATTATTTGGCAGTACAAGGGGCGGCCTTATCACCTTAAGCGATTTCTTCCAGGCAACCTTTGGATGGACTGGACTAACGGAGGCAAATGCAATTTGGTCGGTGGTGTACATAATATAAAAAATATAATAAATTAATATAGCAAATTAAAAAAAAATAGTTATGTTTTATAGTTTTTTTTTGATAACATGTCATTTCACAGTCTTTTCTTTCTTTCTTCTTGTGTTTTTGTGTGTTTTGTATAATATTGTAGCGTTCGATAGCAATCGACTATGTACCTAATAGATTTGTTTTATATCGTTACTTACAACTTGGATTGTATGCAGTCTATTTGCTATTTGTGAAATCTTTTTTGGCTTATTTGTTCATACTTTTCCTATGTGTCCTATATTTTTTTTGTGATAGCTGTTTGTTTTCCAAATAATAAATAAATAAATTCTAGAGTCGTACCCAACTAGCGTTTCACAAGCATTGGTGACGTTGGCGCGCAAAAGGTTCTACTGCGTTCGACCTGTATGACCTACGGTAAACGGCCGAAATGTATACTCTCACAGTTGGAGCGGTCCATAAGTTCAAAATCGCTCAACGAGCTATGCTTAGCGTTTCTGTAGGGGGCCTATCTTGGGCCTTATTTTTGAATTCTACGCAAAAGTTGTGCATGCGAGCGCAGCCGACCTTCGAACGATATTGTTTCAATATCGTCCGTAAACAGTCCATAAGTTCAAAGTTGTTCAACGAGCTATGCTCGGCGTATCTCTAAGGCCCCTGGAACGAACTAATTTGCCAGACAACTAAAGTCACCGACATGGCTCGTTAAAGTATTAGCTAGCTGGATATGATAGCTACAGATATGACCAGCTCACTGTGGCAGTGAGCTGAGTTACAAAACCGATAACTCTTGGGGGACGTGTTTTAGAGTGGAGACCATGAATCTGCAACAGCAGCGTAGGACGCCCTGAGATTGAATGAATTCATGATTAAATAATAATAATATTCATTTATTCATCAAGTATCAAAGACTCATATACATAAGCAAGTAAGCAATTATTTAATTAAAATTGTCTGAACATCCAAATTTTCATAGACCAATAACTTTCAGGTAAAATTTCTCCCTGGACTGGACGGTTCTACTCTCTCCTGGATCCGTCATATGCCAAAAATCACATTCCCATTATTGGTGAGTATCTGTTTTTTTATATGTACTTCAATAATCTTCATTTTTTTAAATATATTATCTCGCCCGATGTTAAGCAAAGATGCAGTCTACGGTGGAGTATGCTTGCCTAGAAGAAACCGATTCATTCGCGACTTGAAGACACCCAGATCGTAACTAATCTATCTTTGATTCTCTTAACGAGTGTGAGAAGCTATCATATTTTAGCAAAGCAACAGCACCATAATGTTGCCTATGGCCAGGCATTGTTTGGCTATTTTCAGGCAGAGCGGATTCTCTGGTCTATCTATAAAAAGAAACCGTAAGAATATATTGTAAGAAACATGTACATTTCGCGTCTACGTCATTGGCGTTTACGTGATAGGGGCGAGACCCGCAGTCTGGGGAGTATCTCGTGCAACAGATTTCCCTCGCAATACAGCGGGGGAACGCTGCCTGCCTAATGGGCACGTTTGGGCGAGGGGCTATAGTTTGTCATGATCTTTTTATGGGCACGTTTGGGCGAGGGGCTGTAGTTTGACATGATCTTTTTATGGGCACGTTTGGGAGAGGGGCTGTAGTTTGACATGATCTTTTTATGGGCACGTTTGGGCGAGGGGCTGTAGTTTGACATGATCTTTTTATGGGCACGTTTGGGAGAGGGGCTGCAGTTTGACATGATCTTTTTATGGGCACGTTTGGGCGAGGGGCTGTAGTTTGGCATGATCTTTTTATGGGCACGTTTGGGCGAGGGGCTGTAGTTTGACATGATCTTTTTATGGGCACGTTTGGGCGAGGGGCTGTAGTTTGACATGATTTTTTTATGGGCACATTTGGGAGAGGGGCTGTAGTTTGACATGATCTTTTTATGGGCACGCTTGGGCGAGGGGCTGTAGTTTGACATGATCTTTTTATGGGCACGTTTGGGAGAGGGGCTTTAGTTTGACATGATATTTTTATGGGCACGTTTGGGCGAGGGGCTGTAGTTTGACATGATCTTTTTATGGGCACGTTTGGGCGAGGGGCTGTAGTTTGACATGATCTTTTTATGGGCACGTTTGGGCGAGGGGCTGTAGTTTGACATGATCTTTTCATGGTCACGTTTGGGAGAGGGGCTGTAGTTTGACATGATCTTTTTATGGGCACGTTTGGGCGAGGGGCTGTAGTTTGACATGATCTTTTTAGATTTTAATTTACTATTATTTACTTGACCTTGAAATAAATATTAATATTATTATTAATAGTTCATGTTGTTGAATAAAAAGTGCATTGTTTCGTTAATTATATAGTGTAATGTAATATTCACGTTTAGAAAAATGTTCTAACAAATACATTTTTGTAGTTCTAGAGTTGGTCATTGCTATTGACCTCCTACCCCAGCCCCATTAAGTGAGGTATTTATCGTCAAGATATTTGTTGCCTACTGACACAAGGTCACAATTTTTATCTCCAGACCAAATAGAGGGGTGTTCTAAGTTTGACGTGTGTAACGATGTGACGATGACCCTCGTGTGGCATTCGTCCATTCGGCAGTCGTTCCCGAACGTCTGACCGATTTTGATGTAGTTTTTATTTTATTTTGCTATGTTTCAAGAAAATCTGTCGGGGCTCAACTGTTATACAACGTGTAACAAAAAGGTTTAACAATACTGAATGTTATGTATGTACTCACCCTTCAGTATTGTTAAACCTCTTTGTAACATATTGTAAACTGTATCTCTATCGTATTTCCGCTGTACTACAACCCAGTGCGTTCAGCGGAAATACACTAGATATACAGTATACATTTGGATTAAAATTAAATTCCTCAAAGTAACGCCTGATTCAATCACAAATCTATCGGGGATTATGGAAAAATTTCTTTTTAAAAAGTAATACATTAGAGTGTCCGCTCCGCAGCGTCCGTGTCGGAGCACCAGCCCACGTCGTGGTCGTCGTTCTACTTCGACCTGCAAGTGCTGGTGTTCCTGTTCCCCGCCGGCCTCTACTTCTGCTTCAGCAAGCTCACCGACGCCAACATATTCATCATCCTCTACGGAGTGCTCAGCATTTACTTCGCTGTGAGTATTAAAAAAAAACGATGTGACTAGAGCTGTGTCAGGATGTATGCTAAAACAAGGTATTATTACTCTGCTGGGTCCAGCTTCTACCTAACTTCTCAGTAGGATAAGGCTGTGGATAACTGTGTTTTTTTCTCTAAATCTGTTGCTTAGCACCATTGACTCCGGGGTCCATGCCTTTTGTCAAAACTTTAACTTAAAGTTATATTAACTAATACTTAACATAAGATCTAACTACTGTACTTTAATCGTCATTTGCAAATCTAAGCTTCTTGATTTGTAATTTCTCAAGATTATTTGATTTTTAAACTATGAAAATCCTTATCATGTAAAGTACTTGCGTCGCGTGCGCTCACAGATCATATAGCTTTATAGCTAGTTGATGGCTCGTGAACATAATTTATCCTACAAACACGACTCACAGTTACGGGCAGGAGGCGAGGTAACGTCCCATGCATGCGATTGGCCAATCACTGGGATCACGCAATCTGAGTTATGTAATACAATGAGATTATGACGTACTCGCTGTGGCTAGCAGTGGTTTTTAAACTACTAACTTTCGTTTGAGGGGAAGTTGGACGAGCAGTCAACAGGATTTATAGTCTTTGCGTGGGCCCGAGCTGAAGGTACTGTAGTGAACCAAACATGATGACACAACGAAGCTTGAGCGCGTCGCAGCGATGTTGAGACTACTCCGTCGACTCCGCGCCGTGAACCTTGCACTTTGATCACTGACTACCCGCATTTCACACCAATATGCCCAATACTAGCCATCGTATCCTGACCTTCCTCTATGTGTTACAAACAGGGCGTGATGGTCCGGCTTATGCTGGTACTCGCTCCGGTCATGTGCATCGTGTCAGGAGTGGCGGCGTCGAGTCTTCTGAGCCTTCACGTGAAGGACATAGAGCCGAAAGTTGAAAAGCACGAGAAGAAAAAGAAGCATGATAACAATTTGGTATTCCGCTCAGAAGTAAGTCACAGATCGTTTATGTATGTTATAAGATGTAGTATTAGCAAAACATTCTGTTAATTTTTTTTATGTCATTTACAAAAATCATTAAAATCTTTCGCAAAAACTTTATCACATTACATCAACAGCCTGAAGACGTCCACTGCTGGACGAAGGCCTCTCCCTTAATAGGGGGGAGAGGGGTTGCCATAATCCCCACTCTTGGCAGGCGGCTAGGGGATCGCAGCATGCTCACCACCGTTAACTAAGAAGACGCTGCTGCCCGTCCTCCGGCGGTTCTGGATGCAGTTTTAGAACATACCCAGGTCCAAAAACATGAAAGACCATAATTATAAAATAAAGAAAGTTACTTTTTTTACTATTGACTTCACAGGCTTTGTGGCCACAATATACTTGATGTATGGTCGGAGATGGCAAATAACCTAACCTAACCTGGTATGGATACCTCATGCTCGCACTCACACACAAGCGCTCCTACTCGAGATGCCCGTACCTTTAGGATTATTTCGCCAGTGGACTACCCACTTTATTTTTACTCTATAATTCAGTCATCTGACGAGAAACATCTAAATACGCTAAAATAACTATGTTCTGTATGTAGTCAAATTTATATTTTTATATGTGTCTGATACCCACTTTTTTCTCTGTAAATACGGACATAGTTATAATATAACTGCATAGTAGTTAACAAGGAAGGCACTGAAGCTCACGACACAGGACTCCCCTAGTGTGAGATTCAGGGCTCCCCCACGGAGTGTGTACCTACTATTTTCAAATTATTTAAAAATAAGTTAAGTATATTTTTAGAAATGTTAGTACTTACATACTTCATAAGCCTTGTAATAGTCTCAAATAAACATTATTATTATTATTATTATATGGGAACCGGGTCTCAAATGCGGTTGCTGGAACATAGTGTTACTTAGCGACCCGTTTTTCGCTTTACGATATTCTCCTTCACCAGCAGTTAAGTTCATTGTTGCAATTTATTAAGTCAGAAAAGGAAAAAAAAATTGGTTACGTTACTAGGCAAAGTTAGGGCAACTTGTAGCAAACGCTAGGTTTGGTGAACAGCACTTTGATTTAAACCTCTACGGCAGTAAAACCTTTAGAACAAAAATACTAGGGAGGGATACACAGTCTCTATGAAAATCTAACCACAAAAGTGTCCTCGCGCCAAAGCTTACTTTTAAAGATGTCCTTTCCAGCTAATATAGAAATTGTCACAAGCGGATAATGTTTCATTTTAATAATGGAACTTAACACCCTGTAATAGCGTTGTAAAACATTAGGCATCGTAGCACGTGACACGATTGGCGCGGTCATACGCGACTGAGAGCAAAACAAGCCATATTACGTAATTTAAACCTTATTTTGACGGGTATATTTTTGAGCTGCGATTGGGGATCTACCCTAGTATGTTTCATCGCAGGTAAAACCGCGCAAATTTATGTGAAAGTGGTATTGTGTGTGTGGTACTTCTAGACTAGTGAGTACATACACATAGTATAAGGTGGTGCGCCGTGTCCCCGCAGGTGGGCGCGCTGTTCGTGGGCGTGCTGGGCTGCCTGCTGGTGTCGTACGTGTTCCACTGCACGTGGGTGACGTCGGAGGCGTACAGCTCGCCCTCCATCGTGCTGTCGGCGCGCGCGCACGACGGCGCGCGCATCATCTTCGACGACTTCCGCGAGGCCTACACCTGGCTCAAGATGAACACGCACGAGGTGACATTATATTTTGTTATGTTTTTAACTGTAGTCTTTCATCAGACTTTAGGCTTATTTAAATGACTGTCTAAGAAAACTTATTCCAAAATCAGCTTTAAAATGGCTCTGGAGCTTTAAATATCGAAAAGTATGGCGGAGAGAAAGAAAAGAAAGACTGGAGTATTGCGGAAAACTAGCCCCTACCCTCTCAGGGGAAAAAGGAGAAAAACGCCTCTCCATTATCTACACATAATATGTTCACTATTTGGCAGTTAATAAAAAGTTGACATAGCTTTGCAAAGCCTCTAGCAAATTATATCCCATAGAAATAAAAACGCATCACTAAGCATTACCTTTTTACAACGTTACATCAACAGTTGACGTAACCTTGAAAAGATGTCATCCTAGATCAAACGTATACATTTTTAGAGATATAATTTGTTAGACGCTTTACAAAGTTATGTCGCAAACTTCTTATTAGCTGTCAAAAAGCGATTACCATAATGGACAGAGTATAGTTTCACAGACGGAGTCTTTGTATCATCTTTAAGGGTCTCTCATAAAGTAAACCATCTTCATGCGTGCTGAATGATAAGTGCAATGGGAGATTTTCTGGCCGGCAATTAAAAACTCACTGTAGATGGCGCTGACCAGACGTGGCCGTCATTGTCAAGTTTTTATTTTATTTTAGTGCCGTTGACCAAAAATATTATGCTGTTTTTGACTGTCACGTATATTCAGCGCCATCTATCGAGTTGAAGAGAACTACTTTTTTATTGCCTCAGAAAACTCCCATTTTTTTAAATATTTATCTTTTTATTGAAATGGCAACATTTTAATTACATTCAGGACGCGAAAGTGATGTCGTGGTGGGACTACGGGTACCAGATAACGGCGATGGCGAACCGCACGGTGATCGTGGACAACAACACGTGGAACAACACGCACATCTCGCGCGTGGGCCAGGCCATGGCCTCCTCGGAGGAGAGGGCCTACGAGATCATGCGCGAGCTCGACGTCGACTACGTGCTCGTCATATTCGGCGGCCTCGTCGGGTACTCGTCCGACGGTGAGTTACACAGACACAGCTACTGTACACGGTTGCTGGGTTCCGGTTTGAGGGTATGTCCGAAAACTGCATCCAGAACAACCGGCGGACGGGCAGCAGCGTCGTGTCGGTTAAATGTGGTGAGCATTCTCGATCCCCAATCAATACGATCGTAGAGCGACGCCATTGTGATGGTTGATCACAATGGCGTCGTACGGAGTGTTCACAGAAACTATTCTCATAGCTGTTTGATCGCCGCCATTGCTCATCGACAAGTCATTAAAAGAAATTATGGTGTGTAGAAGGGAGGAGGAGTACTATATTATAAGTGTGCAGCCTTAGTCAGTGAATAACAGTTCCAAATCCCTCCGGAATGGCGCTAGCGTAGCTAAGTGTGTGGGAGTGCCGAGTACCATTTTTGTGAAACTTTAAATAATGCGTTTGTTGTTTTTATGAAAACTTAAAATAAAAGAACAATAATTACCAAAATATGTATTGTGAAAAGTAAAAAAAAAGCTGTGAAAAGAAAACCGCCATGCCATAACGAAGCGGAAGTTCAAAAATTTCCTCTGCTTGTTCGATAGCGCCACCCTAATTTCGACGGACACCTTTTTACTCCTTCTATTCTACATCCCTAAGTGGGATGCAGGCTACAGACGTTAATAGCGTTACGCTAGAGATGGCGCCACTAAACTTTTAGTCCACCAAAACTGAACTACGTGCCATGATACTAAATAATGAAGTAGGTATTATTACAGCACGTGCCGACATAATGTTTTTTCAACCGACTACAAAAAAAGAGGTTCTCAATTCGAATGTATGTTTTTTTTTGTATGGTAAGTAATACTTCAGAGGTCCCATATAAATTGTATCGAAATCGGTTCAGTAGTTTGAAACTAGTTTGATTACTAGAAAATATGGGTGTCTATAATGTACAACATGATATTTGCCTACACGATAATGCACAGCATGATAATTGGTGTACATGTACATCGAATATCATGCTGTACAATCCATGTCGTACAATACTGGTCATCCATTATCGGCTCGTGTCTATAAAGTACGACCCTATATTGTACACCCAATAATCCGAGTACATTTCTCAAATTGACATAAAAAAAAACCTGAACCTAACTGCTATACAAATAAGGAATTCGTGTACTTGTACATCAAATATCAGTCTGTACAAAATCGGGGTGTGCATTATTGAGCCGAGCCGATAATGTACGGCATGATATTGCACAGCATGATATTCGATGTGCATGTACACCAATTATCATGCTGTGCATTATTATGCCGTACAATATCATGCCGAACATTATCTTTGTCGTACATTATTGCCTCTCGAAAATATGAAGATGTCATCCAGATATTCGAAGTTGAAGCCGGTTTTTTTTTTCAATTGTATCATTGTCTTCGTCTGTTTGTGATGTGCAGACATAAACAAGTTCCTGTGGATGGTCCGCATCGGCGGCAGCACGGAGCGCGGCGCGCACATCAAGGAGGCGGACTACTACACGGCCGCGGGCGAGTTCCGCGTCGACGCGGACGGCTCCTCCACGCTGCTCAACTGCCTCATGTACAAGATGAGCTACTACAAGTTCGGCCTCGTCTACACCGAGGGCGGTCAGTCGAGCTGAAGCTCTTGCTAACATATTTTTTATTTTATTTTTGGCGTCTCAGTTAGTCCATTCTTTGTAAAGTACCTTAGTTCTGTAGTGGTAGAACTCTACTGCAGGGAAGTACCACACCTTTGCCAGTTATTCAACCGCCAAGCAGTACTGTGCAAGCGTTATTGTGTTCCGGTTTGAAGGGCAATGTTACCAGAGAAATTGCTGCGCATGAATAGATTTAACATCTAATATCTCAGGGTGACAAGCGCATTGCAGTGCGGCTCAGGACTGTGTTCGCAAGATCACAATACTGGCAATGCTACTGTTAGTGGCAGGCGTGACGCTTACCACCAAGCGAACGTTTTGCTCGTCTCGTCACTAGATTGTATTAAAAAAAACCTACTTAAATGTTCATAAGCTTGTCTCTTAAGTCGCCGTTACACTGTTAAGTTGCGAGTGCGAGTGACAAGTGGAAGTGTAAACTAATCAGTAAAATTAACGTGTAAACGCTGATTTGACTTGACACGTTTGATACGCAAAGTGTATATCAGGCATTGGTCAAATATAAGGCGTTTCTTAATAAAGTAGTCTCGATAGTAAAAGATTTAAAGCGAGGGCGAAACCATCGGCGCGGCGGGACGGGGGGGGGGGGGGGGCTTGGGGGGATTCGCTTCCGGACTTACCCGAGTATAGCCGAACAATTCCAACCGAAAATAATAACCTTTTTATTATATTCTATATGGAATGATTGTGTACCGTTTGCTGTAGGCCGGCCGCCCGGGTTCGACCGCGTGCGCGGCGCAGAGATCGGCAACAAGGACTTCAACCTGGACGTGCTGGAAGAAGCTTACACCACGGAACACTGGCTCGTGCGCATTTATAAGGTACTTACTATTTTCTTATATAACTAAAGATCATTTTATAGATACCGCTCGTGTAATTGCATGTTGTCGGTGCCTATAATAGGCTAGATTACTGGTTTTTTTAATTATCCTATTAAAATGTATCCCTTTAAATATAGCTGATTAATGAAAAGAAAATGAAAATCTGATCAAAAATAAGCAACTTATAAGCATTTTAATATCATGCTAGACAGAGAGAAGAAACAGCAAATCGTGACGTCACTTCTCTGTACACCATATACATTCTATTCTGACAAGTAAGGCGTGACGTCATTTTTTGTTTTGTGGGAAAGGGACAGAGTTGTCCTTAACAAAAACTTTAAACGCTCATATATCAGAACATTATTACCCGATTTAAATTATTTTTTCAATAAACATACTATATTAAATTAAATTCTTCATCAAAGCTATTGGTTTCAACGATATAAACATCAGTCATCTACCCTATTGTATCAGCATCTAGATTGTTTTCCTTAATTGTGTCAAGGGGGAATAGGGCGAGCGCTTCTCCATACAAACTTATTCCCCTATTTTTTTCCTCGATAATACGTCTAGAGCAATCATTTGTTATATATTAAGTCTAGGTCTACTAAGTAAGTAAGTTCGTATAGGCTGAGTGGTCAGCCCTAGTGTCAGAATTAATGTGCCGCCCCAAGGCCTCTGACATGGCTGACGGTTGTTGTCATAGAAACTAGAACAAACAACCGGGATCAACAATTTAACTTGTCATCCGATCCACGGTAGCGCTCAGAAATAAATGTCACTCACGGTCACCCATCCGAAGACTGACCGGGCCGTCCGTTGCTTAACATCGGTGATCGTTTAGAATCACCTAGACAAGCTACGTCTACTGTAGACGTGTCTCTGTCATTTCCTTTTTTTTTCAGAAGCTGATAGCTAAAAAAAATACAACGCTTTAAATCTTTAAATATCTTCATAGTAACTTTTGGAGGGCTATATTTTATTTAGCAATTAGTTTCTGAAAAAAAAAAGGAAAACACAGAGACACATCTACAGTAGACCTAGACTTTATAAAAACAAATGATTGCTCTAGAGGCATTATCCAGGAAGAAAATAGGGGAATACGTTTGTATGGAGAAGCGCTCACCAGATTCCTTGATGTATGATATGTTGGTATTGGTACCCAATAAATAAATATTTCTTACTTATTTGGACCTGGGTATGTCCTAAACCTGCTTCCAAAACCACCGGAGGACGGGCAGCAGCGTCCTCTCGGTTAACGGTTCTCGCCAAGCGTGGGAATTATAATCTGGGTGTCTTCAAGTCGCGAGTGAATCGGTTTCTTCTAGGCAAGCGTGCTCCATCGTAGACATCTTCGACGTGCATCTTCGCATCAGACGAGATGGCAGTCAAACGCAAGCCTATAAATATATTTTTTTTAAATGCCAACCCCTCCCTATAAAGGAACGTCCTATACGGCTAGGCCTAGGGCACTGTAAAGTTTAGGTACGTGTTCATACTTAAAGCCTTGCTTGCGCCAGTTATTCAAATGCAAAATTATTGTAGAAATAATGTGACATCGCATCTACACAGATGCACTTTGAATGTTTTGACCCAAACAGCTTAGTACCTAAGCTTACGCCTGATTTATTTGTACCTTATTTACCCTTATCTAGCTGCTCACTTCAACTTTATATTTTTAGGTTAAACCACTCCCGAACCGAGGCGTATGAGAGCCGCCGTACTGATCGATACCGCGCCGCTTAGACCTGCGCCCGCGCACGGCCCCCGCTACACTTTAACCACTACATGCAAGAGTTACTATGGAACTGTCGCACACACCGCCGATCCTATGCTGGCGACCGAGCGAGGTATCGAAATCGTGCTTCGGCTAAGTGCTATGCGAATATGTACTCTAACTACTTCACAATAATGTAGCATCGGGATTAATGTCCTTTTTGTATTTCAAGCGCTCGTGACCGTGCTACACGATTTACGTCGGAATATTGCCATTGTTAGGGTAGTTGCGTGCGAGCCAGCGGGCGGTCGCGCGAACCAACATCGGAGCGCCACCGGAACTAATAAATTAAAATGCAAATTGAGGTTGATTTTTCAATAACTTTCAACTATGACAGCTTCCTGAATTTATTTGCCGTTTTTCTTTACTGTTGGACGAAAAATCAAATGATTTTCGTTTCGTAGTGAAGAAATCTTTTTATGCATCAAATTGTGCTTTTATTGTATTTGATTTTAAAAAAACACTGTTTTTAATCGCGGTTGTTAATTACAGTTATATGAATATTTATAGGATATTTACAGCGTATGTGCATTGAGTTAATATCTAGCTCAATGCGTATGTGTTAAATAATCTGTCCATGCTAAAGCTATAAGACCATGTGTAGAAATGTCTGTGAAGAATTTCCTATGGCCTCTAAACTGCCAATTTACTCAAACATTCTATTAGTTTGTATTAAATTGTAATAGTTGAAACTAGAGTTATTGAAATAACGTCCTCGGAATACGTTTGAAGGCAGTATTGATCAGGTTATAATCGGCGATGAAAAAATGTAAACTTTAAGTATCGAAAATGATAACAAATTGCGGAATTAAGTGAGTGTGTGATCGACTTTTTTATTTGAGAACATTTTCGGCCTTCCTTCAATTAGACTGCATTTAAGAAACAAGTTTTCAATTATTTAGGCTAGTTTTTAATGTGGTTTAGTTCTAAAGTGTGCATATAAATAATGCTTAGTAACTGAACTTGTCGTCTGGATAAGTGCAATGTACAGAATGGATTGGATGGATGATGTTATGTATTGTTATGATTTTATTACCATTAATCTGTGTGAATGATGGTACGCATCATTCTACATAAGCTTCACTTGGTTTACTATATTAGTGGAGATTATGAGACAATATAAGTAAGGCCATAATCCCCCTGTGAACAAAATTAAACCCACATGCAAGTAAAATGGATGTGGTATGTATTGTTTTATTTATTTTTATAAAGGTGCTCGTCCAGATAAGTATATGCAGTTATGCAGGCTTTCCGTTATATACATGATACGCTAAAACGTGTTTCAAACCTATTTTAGTTAAAAAGGGTTTCGACAAATTTCTTTCGAATTACGATTTGAGTTTGAAAAAAGAAGACAAAACAATTTTTAACTAAAATAAGTTTGAAATACGTTTTAGTGTTTTATGGCTAGCCTGCAGACTAAAAACTCTTTTGTTTTTTAAATAAGCGTCACGTCTCGCTGTTTTATAAGGTTCTGACCGGGGAGGGGGTTGAGGCGTTTTAAGTGTTATGTGGTCTAATTTTCATCCTCTTATAAACAAAAAACGTTGCAGTAGTAGTAATGTTTTATTCTGGTGTTTCCTATAATCCCCACTGATGAAATTATGGGAATGTGTTAGCAATAATGTTAGTATATTATTTCTTACCAGGGGTGGAGACTGAAGCGTATCTATTGTGAATGTCATAATTGTTCGTTTTCATATGAGATGCGACAGTAAAAAAACTTATATCTCTGTTTAGTTTATAAATAAAGCGCACAAATAGCATGTTTCCTCACAAATTTTTTAGGGTATGTAGCTGATTATAAAAACGCATTTCGTAAAACTCATGACATTCGCTAAGATCTTTAATGTTAGTCATTCATGTTTCTAAAATGTAAACAATTAAGATGTAAAAAATCATTTTTATTTTTGTGAAAAATAAAGTTTATTAATACGTAATTTAATTGTTTTTAATTATACTAAATTGGTCGTTAACCATGGCAAACTAATTATTGCCAACGTCATCGTCTTCACTTTCCGAGCAGTCTTCAGGGTGGAAGGTGTCATCATTGTTGTAGTGCGGGTTGGGTGGACGGAGGTGTTTCGGTTTGCGTCTTTTTCGCTCCACTACAGGGATGTCTCCCACCTGAAATCATATGTTCACGTCTCTCTCACGTTCATGCTCAGTTGGTAGCACGTCTGCCTTGAAAGCTGTAGGGCGCGAGTTCGATTCCCACCCAAGGCAAACATTTATGTGATGATGTTTGTTCTTTGTCTTGGTGTTGGTGTTGTATGTTTTGTAAAAAGTATATCAGCTATCTGATTTCCATAGTTCAAGCTTTAATTAGTTAGGGTTAGATGGCGCTTTGTCATAGTTTCCAGTGTCGGTATCGGCACAGCTGATAGTCAAATTGAATGTAATTATTGTAACAAGTAGAAATTTTAAATAACCTGACTCTTGGGTTGCTGCTAAGAACAGTCTAGATCAAGTTGCTTTTCAAAAAAGAAAACTAAGTCAAAACCAGTGGACGTGTTGTAGCTTCCAAACAGATTGGAAGCTACAACACGTCCAGACAAAACTTATAACAGCCAATCTTATTGCGACGGGAGTTAAACAAGGTACAGTCAGATTTAAACTTGAATGTGGATATGCGTGAGGTGTAGAGCATAAAGCTGCAAGAGATATAAATTAATATCGCTCACCGTACTTTTGAATGGAACCGTTCACACTGAGATGTAATATACAATCTGTAACAAAAAGGTTCAACAATACTGAAGGGTATGTATGTACTCGTCATTATGAACAACTTTTACTATGGATCCAACGCTGAAATTGCGAAAATAAAATTATGCTGTTCCATACAAAAAGCTCATTGACCTTTGACAAAATGTATGGAACAGCTGTTTTTTTTTGCAATTTCAGAGTTGGATCCATAGTAAAAGTTGTTCATAATGACTAGTAAATACATACCCTTCAGTATTGTTCAATCTTTTTGTTACACATTGTATATTACATATCTGAAGGCCAATCGCGGGATTTAATATACATATGTTATAGCTCATAGCGAAAAGCCAACTATAGATGTGCATAGGGCAATAATGCGCTTGCAGCATACTTTACAGGCGACAATCAGATTGTACTATTATAAATCTAGCCATAGTTTCATATCTGGGGTGGTATTCATGTCGCAATCAAATTGCAGAATACCCCGTATTACATAATGGCTAGCCATGGCGTTTTGATAACCTAAATGTCACTTTTTAAGTTAGTTCAAACTACTACTCCTTCTACTGACTTACCAAGTACCTTATTAAAACATAAAATTATATTTTATACTGAATACCATATTATTTTATTAATATGGTAAGCATTTTGCATTGTAGGCATCTTTATTACAATATGGCTAAGCATAGGCGGCCGTATTGTAGAACGTATCGCAATGACAGTCGGGCTAAACATTGATCCGCCGTATAACAAAAGAGAGAAATAAAACAGAGTCGCTGTTTTGTAAAATGGCTAGCCATTATGTAATACGGCGAATTCTACACGGCTGCGACATTAACACTATGTGTTTCATGCAGAAATGAAACAGTGCAAGCTATGATTGCAACTAATTTAGCAACTTGGAAACAGTTCGGTTGGAATACCACATTACCTGCTGCACCATAATGAAGGCGCCATTTCCATCAATAAACGCCTCCTTGAATGCTTGATGCAATGGTTTCTTTTTGAAGACTACACATTGATGTCGGAGAGTGTCAAGTGCTCCTTCAGGGATATCTGTAAGAGATGCTTTATCTAAAGTACACATGCATATATGGAAAACTAACTGAGAAGAAAGTATGTTTTTTTTTATACATTCAGGTGATGAGACGAGCAAGTCGTTCCCCTGGCATCACTCGCTACTAACAATAGTAGTGCCAAAATTGTGAACTTGCGAACACAATCCTGCGCCGCACTGCACTGCGCTCGTCACCCTGAGATATTAGATGTTAAATCTCTTCATACCCAGTAATTTCCCTGGTAACATTGCCCTTCAAACCGGAACACAGTAATGGTTGCACACTACTGTTTGGCAGTTGAATAACTGGCAAAGGTGTGGTACTTCCCCAGGCGGACTCTGCAGTAGACTCCTACCATTACAAAATAATTTATAAAAGTCATAATAAACTATGCTATAGATAAAACAAATCTGATTTTGTTTTCTTCTTTTTGATGTAGGTTAAAAAACTATGAGGACTTCGTTATTATTATAAGTACCTATTTCAATGAGAGAGTACTGCTTAGGTCTGATGTCATAGATGCGATAATCAAGTTTGAGGGTGACTCCGACAACCTCAGATTCTTCCTCATTCTCATTTCGCGCCGCAAATGTTATCTCAATGTGAGATCCATCCAATAACTTGAATAACTGAGCCTCAATATTTAGCATTTTCTGAAATTAAAAACAGTAAATGTGGTAAGTACCTTTATTCCATTGACACAGCACATTGGTAGTGATTATAGGAAAGTAATGACCTTAAAACCTGGACCTGGATATGTCCCTAAACTGCAACCAGAACCACCGGAGGACAGGCAGCAGTGTCTTCTTGGTTAATGGTGGTGAGCATTCTACGACCCCCAAGCCGCCTGCCAAGCGTGGGGATTATGGCAACACCCCTCTATTAAGGGTGAGGCCTTCATCGACTAGTGGGCGTTTTATGGCTGATGACGAATGGCCTTAAAAATTTATGCCTACAGTTTTATTGTTTTGGCTTGCGTATGACTGCTATCTCGCCTGATGCGCAAATGTGCCTGGGCAAATGTTTTTGTATGGTTAAGATGACAGCAGCTTCCTTGATGCCTATTGGTGATTTGGACAATAAGAAAAAGAAACGTCTGGTGGGCCTTGGTGAAGATTATGGTTTAGAAAGTCTTAATTTTGTGGCTCTAACTAACCTCAAGTTCATCATATTGGTGCAGCCGGTCGTAGTATGCAACCAGCGCCTTTCGTACTGAGAGGAGACACTCTGGTTGCATTACCTTGTCAAAGTCGTCCAATACTGCTGATAGATTGAAACCCAGTGGGAGGTAACTCTTTGACACCTCATTAGCCTCTGAAATGTTATAAAAGATTTAAAAATGCTAGTATTTTATGTACCCACTGTGCTTGAAATTTTCCATCTGCAGGAATTCTATTTCCTAGCCAGAATCATTTATATGGTTAGTAACATTGGTTGAATAGACAGAAAATGTATGGCAATAGATTTACATTTAGCCTGTTGAGTTGGAAATCTTCATAATTAGAGATAAGATAAAGATAAGTTTATTAGTAAAAACATATAACATTAAAATCTATAACATTAGTAACGATCATCATGTTTTTACCACAAAGGTGTACAAATATGAGAAGCGAGTACTTTTCATACCTGCAACTACATTCCAAAAAGAAAAAGATTTATTGATTTAATTATTCAAGCGACACATAAAATTGGTATAAGTATGAGGCAAGTGTAACACTTACCAATCTGAACTAGCTGCTACTACTACTAACTTAACGTTTACGTGTTCCCATTAAAAGTAAAAAATTAGCTAGGTCTACATCCATGTGTATTTTTCGGAGTCACAGATATGCAGCATAAAACTAAAAAAAAAAAATTGTAGAAGATCTGCTGCATCCTTAACTGTATATTTTTACTGCATGTATGATAGCAATGTTTTTATAGCTAGGACGTGTCGACAATAACCTAAAGAATGTAATATATATTTTTATTTCAACTACCTATTAGTTACAATATACGAGAGTATATTCATTTTGTTTTGTATGACATAGACAAATGAACTATTAAATTAGTTTATTTTATTTTGTTAGTCAGGTTGACATCTCCTAGCGTTACAATTATGTATTAGTCTTATCTACATCTGTATGTACCCTGTGAATAGAGCTGTGGGTTTTATTTAATTTTATAATACAACTGTTTGCTGTTCCTTAATAAATAAATAAGTACTTACACAGTAGAATAAAAAAAACCGGACATATTTACAAAGTAGCCCAATATCACTCTGGACATATTGTGTTAATAGAACTGCAATGAGTAACTGTGATAATTAAAATCAGCTTCTTACCATTCTTCATTGTAATCATCAGCTCATGTTTAACCTCGCAGTCTGTGGGATGCTGCATGTGATAGATAATTGCACAATGTTCATCTACAACATATGACTGTACTTCTACTCCAGACAACATTGACATCAGCTCTATTTCTTGTTTCAGCGAGTCCACGGAGTTTATTAGCATTAGTTTCTGCAGTAATTAATCAAAGTATGTTATACAATATATTGTCGCAAGCAGCTGTTAGAAGCTTGAAAGTCAGAACTATATCCATAGATAGTTGTTACAGACTTTTTTATTTTTTACATCTAGTAACCAAGACCATTAAATTCTAGATAAGTGAATGTATATTACAATCTGTACATACATGTATATATCTATATACATAGTTATGTATGAAATTGGAAATATTTAGGTGCCAACACTATTTACTTACTTCAGGTCTTACAAAAAGTTCGGATTTCTTTTTAGGTGGAGCTCTAGTGCATTTGTACTTATTTCTCTGGAGCTGGAAAAGGGTTTCCTGCTTCTCTTTTAGTGCCTGCTCCAATTTGAGTACTTCCTCTCGTAAGTCATCGCAATCTTCTTCGGGCAGTCGTGTCGCTAGTGATATAAAATGATATCAAAAATGTACTAAGTAGGGAAGAAAGTAGAATGTGCACTTATCATGGACGTTCGTGATTCTGATTGCGAGCGTGCGCGAGCAGGAGGGCGCATGGCGCGAGTGGTTTGGTACGAGCAGGATGGCATGCTATCGCAATCGGAATCGCGAACGTCCATGATAATGGTGCTGGTCATCGACGTACATATAAATAAAAGAACTATCTTTACAAAGATCAATAATATACATTATATTGAGTATCTTCACCTCTCTTAAATAACTTCGTTATCTTTGTCTGCTTTTTATAATTCATTATTTAAATAATTTAATAACGAGCACTATGTACTATAATAATAAAATTCGGCCGATCCTATTTTCAGGCAGTAACGTTCGTTCAATCATTCGTTCAATTGTTCATTCAGCACCACAGATAATAAAATCATTCGGTCTCTAAGGTTCAGTATTGCCATTGTGAGGACTGAAAATTCATCGATATTCTGATGATATGATGAGCGTGAATAGGTTCCTTTAATAAGATAGATGAGAGTTTTGGCAGGAACGCGAAAAAAACATGTCGCTACGTTGTATTATTTTCCTAAACTTGTGTTTTAGCATATTCATGGTGGTGTTTTATTAATTATGCTGTGATTTACGCGCAAGAGTGTAGGCAAGTAATATAATGTAGTGAAACCTGTCTTTTCGTGTTGTTTCCAAACCTCCGAAGAAGCTTGTAGTAAAGTTTCTACGACTTTACTAGGGCATGCCTGGACTTGGCTGTGACTAACGTGACTTGCTTGAAAATCATCAAAAACTTGTTATTTAAAAATACTTGACACTGGTAAATGCACAAAGTGCGACGCCATAATTCTCCTAGGAGGAAAAATGTGAAAAAAACATAGATGTCAATGTCACTGTCAGTAGTCAAAGTCAAAATCGGAAGTCTGAGTCGACTGGACTTAACCAACAGGATTGCCAGTTCAGAATTTTATTTGCTAAAATTAGCTATCTTTATTTGTATGGACGAATCTGGATAAGATACTGATACGAGATAAGATAGACTGTTATAAGATACTACAAACAATATCCGTTAAATTATACATCTAAATAGATTTAATTTAATTTTAAGAAGTTTTTACAATGTTCAAGTCCGGTACCTTATTTTAATATTAAAATTGTAAATTGCATTGAATTTGACTTATGTAAGTTAATTACATATTTATAAAATGTCTGCGTTCAATATATAATTGTTACAATACTAGCTGCTCTCCGTAGTTTCACCCGCGTGATGATAATGATGATGATGACGATACAAAATAACTTGTAAAATTTGTAGTTCCGAGAAATAAGCTATCTCCATCCAAATTGCCATTACCACGATTAAGATATAGTCGAAAAACATTATAAAGTCGTATAAGATAACTTGAACTTTGACCAAAAAACAAATAGAAAAGCTGAGAATATTTCAGAGAGGAATAGAGAGGAGTTATATAAACGTGAAACTAAAATACCGAATTTAAATCGCACACATTAGAAAGAAAACAAAAGGCAAAGATGTCATGAAAGAAATTTAAAAACTAAAATGGAAGTGGGCTGGCCACATACACAGGCTAGACGGAAATAGATGGGCACAGATATCAACTAACCCCTAGAGATAAAAAACGCAAGAGAGGCAGACCAATCCATAGATGGAATAAAGACATCATACAAATCGCGGGAAAACTTTGGACTAGAACTGCCAGAAACAGGCAAGAATGTAAACAGCTAGAAGAGGATTTTAGCGCTATAGGCGGTTTTTATACAGATACATTATAATAACAAATAAAAACAACTATAACTACTAACTACTATAATATACTAACTAATAAAATACTAACAAATTTTTAATAGATATCTCATACTAACCCTACTAAAATAATATCAATATCAAACTCTGTTTTAAATTGTATATACCCACTTGGGTGTGACATTAAAAAAAAACGATTCATTACGATATATGATGAAGATGATGATGATGGTGAGTGCACGCCCTTGTCTACACTGCTCGGCCTGGCGCCTATCAGCTAATCAAAATATCCTAAGCAGCTTAGCATATTTTATAGTAGTTCAGCTTAGCCTAAGCAATTGTGTTTTTTTTTAATGACTACCAGCTTAGCATATTTTATAGTAGCCGAGAAGGCAACACTGTGTCGATCCTTTTGCTGCGTTCCGTAATGCGCTAAAAGTGATTATATCGCGAATCCGACCAAATTTAATAGTCACAAAATATTAGGGCTTTGATTTGGTTGAGTAATACTTCTGACTTTGGTCGGATTCGCGATATTATCACTTTTAGCGCATTACGGAACGCAGCATTTGTCTCGTCCTTGCCTTAATTTGTTTTGCTTTTGATTTTCTATAATTTTGTAGATTTATTGAGTTGAATTTTAGGATGATGGTGTTGCTGATTCAATATGTGGCTTATGAGTGGATCGGAAAATCGCAGGCTATCATAGAAATGTTCCGGAGAAATTATAACCTATGGAGTCCACCATCATCATGAGTAAAGGAGATCAAGGAGATCAGGAGTAAAATATTTGCTTATTTGTGTACCTCCACCGCATAAATGCTTCTTTATTGTTTTATTTATGATGCCGGTGCTCAGCCCAGGTAAAGGAGAAAACAAACAACAATTCTGATACCTAGGGAGGTTCACAACTGCCGACAAAGCTGATGTATCTCACTGAATAATGTAATGACTTACATAAGCATTTAAAACGTTTTTATATTAAAAACTTCTGTTACCTACCTGGACTGACAGTTACTCATAGTTTTAGTTATGTCTCTTACATGAATAATAATAAAATCATATTATTAATAAAACTTGTTTTTATTTATATAAATTACCTACTATGAACTGGCTTACTGATACCACCAATTACCAATTATTGAATAAGAAATTGCCAAGTGCACGAAATGTTCAGCTAGGTTACTTTTAAGAACAAACTGTGTTGTGGTCAGTGCTGTAAATAGCCTTTCATGTGCCAGGTGCGAGCAGCCTATAATTGCATCCTTGCAAAAAATATTCAAAACTTGTTCCTACTCTGGTAATTTTTGCGCCCCCTCAGGACCAGTGCCCTGTGCCTGGGCACTGCTGTCACGCCCTATTTACGGCACTAGTTGTGGTGTATGGCATGGACCCTTCCAACTGGATCATTCAACATTGTTTGTTATTTGATGTAAAATAAGACATAAATTATATAACATATCTTTTGTTCTGTGATCTTCCTGTACTAGTCTACTACATAGTAACTAAATTCTACCTAAAGTACTTAGTATATTATTATATTATCTTTGACCTAAAGAAAGTAATTAAAAGTGACCGAAGCTAAATGTAAAATTTAGTATTTAGGCACAGCCTGTATATCCATAATACAAGTGATCCACGGGAAGAAAATATTACCCCTGGTACTGCCAGGTGAACTAAGGTGGACCATGAGAAGAAATAAAAGACCCTGGTACACCTAGTTATCTTGAGGTGGACCACGGAAAGAAAAAATGCCCCTGGTACAGCCAGGTGAACAGTGTAGGTGGACCACGGGCAGGGACCGATTCAGTTCAAGCAGTTTTGCTCCGGGCCCCAAAACAAGATAATAAAGGCCGATTTGTTTGGTTCCCAAACGCACCATATTCTTCTTAGAGGTGGTTGTGCAAAGCTATAATTACAAATGGGGTAGGTACTCTAAGGTGTGACCGTTCTTCAATGTTCTGCCAATGGAACCGCTTATAAAAATTTGGAAGAAAGAGAAAGAACGAAAATACATTCCATATTGATATAATTAGATACAACACAAATTATTAGTGCTAGTGCTTTGACACACTTCTTCGATTGATCTGGCCACTGGTCTATTGCCGCATGCTTTATTTTCACAAGTATTGAAGCCACTGCTGCCACAATATCCAAATCTTCAAAGCAGGCTTTCACATCTAAATCTTCCCATAGTCTGTAGTTCAATAGGTGGAGGTTGACACTATCGGAGGGCTAATGTTAATGTAAGGCCATAAAATTGGGTCAATTGTCCTTTAACCAACATTCCATGGTTCTCGCTTTGTGTGGAATGGTCCAGTTGGAATATTCAAAGCTTTTGGTAAAATAAAGTTTGGCTCGGTAGCAACAGTCTCCATATGATCATCGTGGTGCTTTGTGACCACCTTGTCTAACAACACCCCACCATACAACTATGACTGTGGCCAGATGATGGCCTCTTTCCCTGATGATGGCACCTTCTCAGAAGCTTCTTTGAACTTCTTTTCTACAGTTAAGATTTTCTCATTCGTAAGTATGATTTGCTATTATACACCCTTTGCGTGCTGCTGCCACAACTTCTTCGCTCTGGTCGCTCTAATGCGTCGCAGAGCTGCTGTATGCTGTAAAAGGGACTTCAGCAAGTTGATTTCGACTGGTCTTTTTCGTGCCTTGTGATTTTGATGGCGTTTTGTTTTGCTATGTTTAAATGTTGACTTATGGGTCATAAGAAACACCACCTTTTGTTTATTGCACTTTAAAATGTAATTCGTACAGCCCTTCACCCAATGATATTATAGGAGGGAGATATGAGTAGGTAGAATTTTGAAATACTTATTCGAATAGGTACTTACTTATTTCAAAAGTTAAGGAATAGGCTTTGATTAGGTATATTCAAAGTATATTGGAATAGGGATATGTAGTAGGTATTGACTAGACTTCTGTAAAGGTAGGTAGGTAGGTATCATGGGTAGAGTCTAGACTTCCTACCTCTATAGTAGTATGTTATTTAAATTTATTATGTAGGTAAAGTACCTAACCTCATAGATAAAAGTACATAATAAAATAAAATTACGCTTTTTTAGGGTTTCGCACCCGAAGTGTCTACTAAGCTACCTACTACCTACTATACCTATCTTACTAGCTGATCCGCCCCGGTTTCACACGGCGGTAAATAAACCGACACGTTTGTATGTACCTAATATCAGCGACGGGATAATGGAATGGACGGGCCCAGCGCTTGCAAATCGATCATAATTACCAAGACAACACAATCAAGCATACCTAGCTAAAAGTATGCATAGGTAAAACATTTGTCGGAAAATAGAGATGTCGAATCTAATTACTGCATGACGAAAAGAGGACATGTACATGTATTAGAAGTTTGTATTGTCGTATCGTACAGCTCGCAAGTCGCAAAGTCAGAGTATGACTGAAGCGAGTGGAGAGCCGGCGCTCAACATAATTATAGTCTTCACAATCCGTGCGCTTATTTCCCGTCCCTTCATCTTATCATTGTCGCTGTGTAATAGCTGTGCCACGCGGTTCCACAGCGTAATGATGAAAAATGGCGAAGATGAGTAGGTATTAAAAAAATGCTATAATGTTGTTATAATGTTATCCCCTTTATGTCCCGGCATATGAGTTACTTATCTCCAATCCAAGTTTCATTAAAATCCGTTCAGACATTTGGCATGAAGAAGAAACAAACATACCTACACACAGATAAACTTTCGTAGGTATTTATAATATTAGTGTCATATCCATCCCCTGTTTCACCCCAAAATTCATTTCTATAAAAAAAATTGAAACATACTTTTTTGTTATGAATGAACTATGTATCTAAATATCAATTTTCATCATTGAACTTGAAAGGAGTAATTTGTTCATGACAAAAAATCTTAACAGCTTCGCGCTCGCTACGCTCACGTGTGTGTTGACTTATGGTTTACCTATTATTTACAAACGACGTGAAATCCGCTCTAATTCGTCTTTTGACTCACTTCGGTCGCGCAATATTGATGCATTCTTATCAAGCGCCTTGTAATAAACAGCAGAAGTAGGTACCTATCATAAAATCATCCTTAACTTGGTCTGCTCAGAGTATAGACGAAGAGCTAGATATAAGTAGAATAAAAATCCTCAGTAGGTATATTGTACATTCCTTTTGTAAAGCACGGACCTCGGAGCAACCAACAATAGATAAAATATCTTTCATTATTCATGTAATTATTGTCTAGGTCCGTCGTGGATATGCCACCCCCCTACCCCTCTAGAATTAAGTCTTGACACGTGCAAGGGACTTAAATATACAGCTACCCTTATATTTATATTTTTTTAGGTATCAGCCATGATAATGGATACGTGACCCGCTTATCAAAATAAAATGATCTAAACTATGATAAAATGCTTTTTTTTTATTAATAATATAGTTATTACTTATAAGTATAAATATTTTTAATCCTTGTATAATTAATTATACTCTTACACTTAAATAATTTAAAAAAAATTATAATAATATATTTTATCATAATTTAGATCATTTTATTTTGGTAAGCGGATCACGTATCCATTATATATATATATATATCGTCTGTCCGTTCGATCGTCCGATTTAAAAATATATATACTTATAAGTATATACATATATATATATATATATATAAAGGTATAAATAATTATTTATATAGATGACCCACGTAGACTTAGTTACGGTGCGGGGGACCCTAAAAAACGATGCCTACAATCCATGGAGGTACCAAATCCTATGTTAAATGCCCAATTGCCTACATTATTAAAAAATATATCATACCTACATAAAACTTTATTTTTTAAATATTAATTCGTAAGCTTCAATCTGCCTGTTACAATACGGTTCACAATATTCAACAGGGGTTATTCACATCACCATCGGAAAGATTTATTAAGCTGTGATAGGATGGTCAGGGAACCCGTAAGTACCTCTAATATTAATATGGCTTTTTTTTCTGCCTCCTTATCCCTATCTTGTTGTTATTTTTCTGTGCGGGAGCGTTAGGGATAACGTGTTTGCTACGGAATCCTAAACGTCATACTATGACACGCACTTGGCGTCTTGGCAATAATATCTATGGAATTTATAAGAAGAAAAAAATACATCAAAATAAATCATATAATGTACTAAAAAATACTGCAATTTATTAACGTAGGTACATACGTGAAAGATTTTAACATTAATTATCATAAAAAAATATCCGGTATTCTGTTTTCCTTCGTAGTTGGGAACGTAATAATATCAGTGTACATTGCCTTGTAATCATAGAACACATGGAAACATTAAGACAAAACCACACCTTTATTCACTTGCGCACGGCACAGTAAGCTTTATTGTTAGTGTTATATGGATGCATTCACAGCACGACGTAAGATGGTACTGAGTGGAAATAGCCAAAACAAACCCCGATGACGTCCACGCACTACTAACGCAAAGACAAAAACAACAACACATTCAAAATTTACTTGCACACATGCACAAAGACCTGACAGCACACTTACATCCGAAATCCTTAGAATTGCCAGTAAAAACAAAAACCGCAAGGTACATATTTCGTAACTTTTAAAGTTGACATACAAAGCTAGCTATTCATGGTCAAAACATATTTTATTTTTAATGTAAGCACAGAGAGAACAAATATTAGCAATTTACTGTCAAAAATTACAGATATGTCAATGTCACTGTCAGCTGTCACTGTCATTTTTGACTCTAGACTGAGTATGAATAGCTGTTGCGATAAAATTCCTTCACTATTTGTTTATTTTTAAAATTCAAATCCAAACCGTAACCGCAGTAAACATGTTTGCCAGCTATCATACCAGAGTGCTAGTAGAGTGCTAAATAGCATCTAAAAAGTGCTAGATAGTTATGAATTTTCAAAAGATTTTGAAAAATTAAAAGTAATATTCGCCGCGTTCCGAAATGAGTCAAAATCACAGTTGGCGCTGTGAGCGCGATAAAAAACCCATTCCGAATTGGCATTCGCGCGTCTACGATAGCAGTCTCGACGTCGTGGATGACGTCATTAGGTCAATGATGGGAACATTGCACTGACTATCGTTTGCTAATAATATTGCTAGATCTAGCACTCAAAGAACTCAGCTGGCAGCACCGGTAGTAATTAAATGTCAATTGTGACAGTAACAAAACGTGCTGTATTGTCACTGTCACAATTGTTTCTTTTGTTAGTTTGCCTATATGGTTCGCTATAGTGGTATGGCCAAAGTGCTTGGCCCTATGGGTGATTTTACGAGTCAAATAAAATAATAATAAGAAGCTCATTGTAGATGGCTCTGACTTTGCGCAGACCAGACTTAGCTGTCATTATCAAGCTTTTTATTTTATTTCATTTGCCACCTTTGATTAAAAGAGAGCTAGATCCTCCAAGTTTGCCACATATCTAAAATATTATGCTGTTTTTGATTGGCACGTATATAATAGTCTGCGCTGTCTATAGAGTTGAAGACAACTACTTTTTTTTTAATTATGTTTGGAAATCGCTTATTGCGAGAGGAGCTAATCCTCTAAGCTCCAAGCTCAACAAATTATCAACGGTTTTCCCAATTCATACTTCTTTGTCTTATCGTTGTAAAAAAAAAGACAAATAATACTATCACTGGAATTTATTACATACTATATATTATTATGTACATTATGAATACTTACAAAATTATAAACGTTATTTACAATAAAATACCATTTGTTGCGCGTTGCTAAAAGCAAACCCCATTGGCTACTTCCTATTTGCTCTGATTGGTGTTTTACTAGACCCGTTTCTAGAAGTGTCTCCATTGGCTATTTCATTACGTCCAGGGGATACCTTGAGAAAACGATAGGAATGATTTGATTCAGTTTCCCCAAATCGCGCTTTCCTCAACATTTTCCTCAGCCTTGGGTCGGATAAAAAGGTTTCGTAATGTTGTGTTTATGGAGTAACTAGAGCTGATCACACACTGTTAACTCATGATGATTTCGTATCCTCGCTAAATAACCATCTTACGTTGCCAATAGCCAATAAATCTTCTTCAGATAACCGCCCTTCGTTCCACTTCACGCGTAACCTGAAAAGAACAACATATTTGCAGAAAGAACAGGCGAACCACTAGTTTTTAAGTGGAAAGCATTTGACATTGGGCACAAAAGAATAAATAGACTTATTGCTTGGCATAAAAATAGTAGTAATTAATACGGGCGCCATTATCGCAAATAGTTCTAATTATTATATTAGCAATAGCAACTCTACAATGATTGAATCGTAATTATCCATAGTATTGTTAGGAAAGAAAAAAAATTGTTTTCCTCTAAGATATATACAGGATGTCCCAGACGTCGACGATAAGCCTGAAACGGGTGAGACGGGCCCTGTCATACAATAGTTATCTGAAATTATTTGAACAAAAGAGTTTTTAAAAATGCAAGAAAAAATTTAATATTCTACGATTCACAGGTACATTTTTCGATAACAAAAAAATATTAAAACATACATATACAGATTAGTAGTAACGAAAGTTAAAGACCATTACCGGGTAAAGATTTTCTCGTTTTTTTCAAAATACCTATAATTTTAATTAACTACCTACATAACTTAGATTTTTTTGTTTCGGTTTTTGTGATTCCCACCACCCTCCTATCACCCGTTTCCGTCTTATCGTCGACATCTGGTACACCCTTAAAATAGTAAAAGTGTAAACAAATTTCTAGTATACAATGTGTAACAAAAAGGTTCAACAATACGAAAGGGTATTTATATACTCATCATTATGAACAACTTTTACTATGGGGCCAACCCTGAAATCGCGAAAGAAAAATCAGCTGTTCCATACATTTTGTCCAAGGTCAAGGAACTTTTTGTAGGGACCAGCTGTAATTTTTTTCGCAATTTCTGGGTTGGCCCCATAGTAAAAGTTGTTCATAATTGAGTACATACATACCCTTCAGTATTGTTGAACCTTTTTGTTACACGTTGTATAATAAATACCTGTCGACCGTGTGCGTGGGCGACCAGAGCAGCGGCATGTGACGCGGGCGCATGGCGGCCAGGAAGTGGTTCCTCCAGAGCTCCTCCAGCCGCAGCAGGCCGCCCGGCTCGCGCGCCAGGTAGCTCCGCACCACGCCCGCCCCGTGGCACTCCGCGCCCGTAAGGACGTTCTCCACACTGGACAATGACAACACTGCCTTACTTCAGCAGGCCAGACTTTTGGCGGGAACACGGAAAAATCATGTCGTTGCTTTCTATTATTTTCTTATACTTGTGTTTTTGGCGAATTAATGATTAAAAGTGGTGGTGTTTTATTCATTGGGGGTTGAATTACATGCACGAGTGTGGGCAAGTGATATAATGTGGTGAAACATGTCTATTCGTGTTGTTTTCGAAACTCCGTAGAAGCTCATAGTAAAGTCGCCACAACTTTACTAGGTGTTAACGCGGATTGCAGATGCGGTAAGAGAATGCGGGGTCGAACAGCTGTGTCACACAAATGGAAGAAAGGATCATTAAGAGCGAGCACTAACCTGATCTGCCAATCCTGGATGCTGTTAGGCCCTCAAGGCAGCGACGGCGAACACAGAACTTTATACACACGCGACAAGATCGCGGCGCGGGAGGATGCGGTGGCGGAAGAGAAGAGAGGAAAGAAAAGGATAAAGGCAGGAAAGAAGCGGGGACAAGTCGATGAGTATGGCGCGGTAAAATGGCAGCAGCAGTGTGCGCGTGCGGTGATAATCTCTAAAGCGAATGCGTCCGCCGCTTTTTATCAAAGTGAGAGAAAATACTTCTTTTTTTGTCCCCGTCGCCGTGACGTTTGTCACGTTTAATTTGTATGCCGTTTGACGGCGTTTGTCTAGGTTTTTTGATTAGACATACAAATCTGATATTGCGTCTGCATTTGACTACTAATTCAAAGAACCACTGTTTTTCTTTAATTCAAAGAAATTTATTTTTTATCACATCTATTCAAAAATACCTTCTTTGTTCCTCGCAAACAGGGCAGAAATGAGCTGTTTTCCGCGCCGAGGGCGGGAATGTTCTTTTTTATGCCCTGTTTTGAATTTGGAACGTGGATATTGTTAGTAAAAGTTTAAATCACTAAAGTGATCAACCAGGGACATTGTATGAACAAGTAACATGCTGTTTGAAAAAGGAACACGCGCGAAAAACAAAGAAAATAAGTTTTTGAAGAAATAAAACGTAGGTACTATTCTTATTCACAAGCTGCACTTACTTATTTTCTCATAGAGGGTGATAAAAAGCAGAGTGTCCACCTCGGGATCAACACTATTTTTAAGCTCGAGTACTTTGAATCCTTCGAAGCGCTCAGGATTCAAAGAAACACTGTCACTTTAAAAATAGTTGTTTCCTCCCTTGGTAAACAATCAACTGTTTGACGCGAAAAACATTCACCTAGAATTAAGAGGCGCGAGGCCGTAAGCCCACGTCGCCCACGCCTTATATTGTATTTGAAGAGCTATAATTTAAACAGCGGGCACTTTACTACTTGTTATAGGATACTTACATGACAGATAGCTCTACAGCTTGTTGCAGCAGCTCATCTGTTACTTCTGTATAGTCGGTGTAGTAGTCGAGGACCTCTGCCTCCAGTGTTTTCCGCCTCGATTCCGGCAACGTGCACTTTCCTAACATGTTGTTGATGAGAGCACGCGCTGCCATGCGAACTTTTCTGCAAGTGAAACCCGATAGTTAATGTTGTGTAACATAATTACACTTGTAGTGATGGTCATCTAAGTTCGTGTAAAATGCCTGTGGCAGTTGCAGGTGTGTCAACTTGCACTGACGAGAGCGAGCTGCTCGCGCGTGTCGGTACACTCACTTGCACTGGCGGTCCTCGACACACTTGCCGCTGTCTGCGCGCGGCGAGCTGCTCGCGCGTGTCGGTACACTCACTTGCACTGGCGGTCCTCGACACACTTGCCGCTGTCTGCGCGCGGCGAGCTGCTCGCGCGTGTCGGTACACTCACTTGCACTGGCGGTCCTCGACACACTTGCCGCTGTCTGCGCGCGGCAGCGGCGCGAGGCAGCGCGCGGCGAGCTGCTCGCGCGTGTCGGTACACTCACTTGCACTGGCGGTCCTCGACACACTTGCCGCTGTCTGCGCGCGGCAGCGGCGCGAGGCAGCGCGCGGCGAGCTGCTCGCGCGTGTCGGTACACTCACTTGCACTGGCGGTCCTCGACACACTTGCCGCTGTCTGCGCGCGGCGAGCTGCTCGCGCGTGTCGGTACACTCACTTGCACTGGCGGTCCTCGACACACTTGCCGCTGTCTGCGCGCGGCGAGCTGCTCGCGCGTGTCGGTACACTCACTTGCACTGGCGGTCCTCGACACACTTGCCGCTGTCTGCGCGCGGCAGCGGCGCGAGGCAGCGCGCGGCGAGCTGCTCGCGCGTGTCGGTACACTCACTTGCACTGGCGGTCCTCGACACACTTGCCGCTGTCTGCGCGCGGCAGCGGCGCGAGGCAGCGCGCGGCGAGCTGCTCGCGCGTGTCGGTACACTCACTTGCACTGGCGGTCCTCGACACACTTGCCGCTGTCTGCGCGCGGCGAGCTGCTCGCGCGTGTCGGTACACTCACTTGCACTGGCGGTCCTCGACACACTTGCCGCTGTCTGCGCGCGGCAGCGGCGCGAGGCAGCGCGCGGCGAGCTGCTCGCGCGTGGCGGTACACTCACTTGCACTGGCGGTCCTCGCCACACTTGCCGCTGTCTGCGCGCGGCGAGCTGCTCGCGCGTGTCGGTACACTCACTTGCACTGGCGGTCCTCGACACACTTGCCGCTGTCTGCGCGCGGCGAGCTGCTCGCGCGTGTCGGTACACTCACTTGCACTGGCGGTCCTCGACACACTTGCCGCTGTCTGCGCGCGGCGAGCTGCTCGCGCGTGTCGGTACACTCACTTGCACTGGCGGTCCTCGACACACTTGCCGCTGTCTGCGCGCGGCAGCGGCGCGAGGCAGCGCACGGCGAGCTGCTCGCGCATCGCTTGGTCGCGCATGTTGCTGCGCTGGTGGCACCGCGCGCACAGCAGCACGATGTCGTGGGACGAGTGGTCCTTCATCGTGTCTGGAATAGTCCAACCATGGAGAAATGCTATAGCGGACATCTAACAAATTACAGACAAAATAAAAACATTTGCGGTTGTATTTACGACTTTATATGCAATTGTTATGATGGGTGGATTATCTATTCTATTTGTTTTGTTTTAATTTGTAAGTGCCAACAAATATTTGTACAAGGACCCTGCGTAGCTGATGAGCCAAACACATTGTTATCCCCATATTTACCTGGAAAGTACTTCCTATATTCCCTCGGCACGATGTTCTTCCTGATGTAGGAGTCCTTCTCTCCGCACACCACGCACTGGTTCTCCTTCACCTGCGTGTAGTAGCGGCCGGTCTCGCCCACGGAGCGGCCCGCGGGCTCGAACCGCAGCCTCACCGTGAGGGGGCTCTCTCCGACGCAGTCTGCGAGCTCCCTCTCCACGTACCTGGATATAACAGTGAGCATTGTCATTCACACAACCTACAAAAATAATTATTGATATGATGTTGCTTGAGAAAAAACAAGATGCTTTGAGAATACTTCTGTAGCATGGACCCTGGGAATCACCCGGGGAAAAGGTTATTCAATAATATAACGCTGATTTTAAGGTACAAGTAGCGAAACATGAAATGTTAATACTTTCAGTACACTACGCTATCTCGCTGTTCAACATAAAGTTTTTTAAAAGAAATAAAATCACTGAATATCGTTATGATACGAAAAATCATACAATCAATTTACTAAAAATAACATAAAATTGGGTCGAGGCCTAAATCAAAATCAAGGATAAAATCACATTTAATGACTAAAACTAGTTTGATGAAAGCGATATTTTTGCGTGAACCTTTGATTGATTGATTGATTGATTGAACCTTTGTTGTGTTTTAGCAATTTTATACCTATTATAGCACAAGTGCCGTAATGTAAAGTAAAAAGCACGCGTGCGTAATAGCTTGGATTATGAGCCTAACACCGATGCAATAAGAACCACTTTACCTTTACGAGCAAGTGTGATGAAAACAGTTTTAGGACATACCCAGGTGTAAGAGTAAAACAAAGTAATCTTTGCGTTTTTATTGCCACGGAGCCATCATAGCTTGGAGGATCTAGCTGGCTGGGTATATAATCAAAGCATCATAGTGCGTGGTATATAGTTACCACATAGCTTTTTTGCCGTCGATGGTGCTGAGGACCTCTCCGTCCGGCGCCTGCAGGAAGCAGTTGTCGTACAGAGGTTTGGTCCGCTTCATGTGAGGGTAGCGCTTCTTGCTCATTGCCTCTTTGTGTTCCTTGACTCGCCTCATTTTGTCTGGTCTGAAATTTGAAGATTATTCAAAAGTGTGTTTTCAACCGACTTCAAAAAAGGAGGTTCTCAATTCGACAGTATGTTCTTGTATGTATGTTACGCGATTACTCCGCCAATTATGATTTGATTATGATGATTCTTTTTTAGTTTGGTAGGTGATACTTCAGATATGGTCTTGGTTTTAAATCAAAGTTACTGGAATAAATCACGAACACTGAAGAGAAGAGTAGGGCATTCGCTTTTCTGTGATCATGAAGATGTGTCATCCAGGTATTCGAAATTTAAGTTGGTTGTTTTTTTTTATGTGTTATAACGTAGGATTGTTAGAGAAGTCACGCAGTGACGTCTCACTCGAAGTATATTGAACGTACGAACAATGAGTTATATATGTGTAGGGCTACGCGTAACGGTATTATTGAGCTGAAAGAAGGTCATTGTACTCATCATTTAAAACTACTTTTGTTATGGGGCCAAGCCAAGCAAGGCCAATAACAAAAAAAGGTACATTCGTTAGCAAGGCCGTAGCCAGGAATGCATTTCGGATTTTGTTGGGGATCCAACACCCCAAAACCCGAGAGGGGCAGGCCATCGCCGTTTCCCGCGCCTTCGTCGGATCAAGTTGAGTTTTGACTTGTGATTGACGATGGTCTCTGATACAACAAGCCGGCGTTTGTATGTATGTTTGTATATATATTTGTTTGACGAAAACTTGCGAAACGTTCGTTGGTCCGATATTTATGGAATTTTGTAAGCAAGAACTTCATGCAAATGCAATGATCAATTATTTTTTTTTTGATTTTTGATTTTTGATTTTTTATTGTCTTATTAAAAAGCTTAAATATAGCTGATTAATGAAAACAAAATTAAAATCTGATCAAAAATAAGCAACTTATAAGCATTTTAATATCATGCTAGACAGAGAGAAGAAACAGCAAATCGTGACGTCACTTCTCTGTACGCCATATAAATTATATTTTGACAAGTAAGGCGTGACGTCATTTTTTGTTTTGTGGCTAAGGGACAGAGTTGTCTCTAACAAAAACTTTAAACGCTCATATATCAGAACATTATTAACCGATTTAAATTATTTTTTCAATAAACATACTATATTTACTTAAATTCTTCATCAAAGCTATTAGTTTCTACGATATAAACATCAGTCATCTACCCTATTAGAAGATATGGGGGTCTCGGTTCGCTGTGAATTACTAGTAGTTTTGAATGTATTAGTTAGAATAGCTAGGATTTCCGTACTTACCCACCCTGTTTTGGAGAACCGATCTGCTTGTAATGGAAGTCAGCGTATTGGCCGCACACATAGTCGAGCATGTCCCAGATGCTCTCCTCGCAGTCGGGCGGACTCCACGCTGGCCTGCGGTCAGGCCGGTCGAGTTCGTCGACTAGTTTAACAAAGATGCAGATAGCCGCGTACGCGTCGGACGCCGCGTAGTGCAGCTGGGCTGGAGTTAGGCTCTCTGCGTCCCAGTTACTACAGCGTACCTGTCGAATAAATCACACTAAAATATGTAATGTATCAATAATACGCTTTTTTTTTATTAATCATAACCGACTTCTACTTCGAATATCTGGATGACATCTCCATATTTTCTAGTAATTTTGATTTAAAAACCAAACTACTGAACCGATTTTGATAAAATGTATATGAGACCACCTCTGAAGTATTACCATACAGTCGAATTGAGAACCTCCTTTTTTGAAGTCAGTTGAAAAGAGAGTGGGCGTTGCTAACTCACATTAAGATTTGTTCATCATCATCAACAGCCAGAAGACATCCACTACTGGACGAAGGCCTCCCCCTTAAAAGAGGACGTTTGCCGTAATCCCCACGCTTGGCAAGCGGCTTGAGGATCGCATAGCTCACCACCGTTAACCGAAAAGATTTGTTATCTATAACTATAAAAGGCTTTGTCCTGACTGACTGACTGACTGACATATAGACAACGTACAGCCCAAACCGCTAAACGTAGAGACTTGAAATTTGGGGGGTATGTTTTTGGAGAGGTGTAAACGCCCACTAAGAAAGGATTTTTCGAATATCTACCCCGAAGGGGGTTAAATGGGGTGTTAAAGTTTGTATGAAACTTTTTATTCTCTGGTTCGATTGATACAAAACTTGGTATACATATTCTACTATAAAAATAAGAAGATACGGGTGTCACAGTTTTTTCAAAATCAGCTCCCGTTAGTATAAAAAAACTAAGTTTTAGTGATAGTACGTTTGTTTCTCCTTAACTTTGTAACGGCTGTACATATTAAAATGAAATTTGGTATAGGGATGGGGATAGATGTGGGGATGGGGGTGGGGGTGGGGGTGGCGATGATACTGGGAACGGAGACGGGACGGAGATAGGCATGTTAATATTAAGATTACAATTGGTATCGGGATGGGGATGGGGATGGGGTGGGGATGGGTGGAGATGGGTGGGGATTTGGTGGGGACAGGTGGGGATGGGATGTGGATGTGGATGAGGCTGGGAACGGGGATGGGCGTGTCCATATTAAGATGAAAGTTGAAATCGGGATGGGGGTGGGGATGGGATGGGGTGAGGATGGGGTTCGGGATGGGGATGAGGGAGGGAACGGGGATGGGGACGGGGATGGGCGTGTTCATATTAAAATGACATTTGGTATCTGGATGGGGATGGGGATGGGGTGGTGATGGGGATGGGGTGGGGATGGGGATTTGGTGGGGACAGTTGGGGATGGGATGTGGATGTGGAAGAGGCTGGGAACGGGGATGGGCGTGTCCATATTAAGATGAAAGTTGAAATCGGGATGGGGTGGGGATGGGATGGGGTGAGGATGGGGTTCGGGATGGGGATGAGGGAGGGAACGGGGATGGGGACGGGGATGGGCGTGTTCATATTAAAATGACATTTGGTATCGGGATGGGGATGGGGAAGGGGGCGCTTTTAGGGATGAGGTTGGGAATGGGGACGGGGATGGGCGTATTTATTGGTCGGCTGAACAGATGGAGCTGCATTTTTGGATAGGTAGTTATAGCACATAAGGTTCGGAAACGGACATAGGCTATTTTTTTGTAGGTCCACGCAGACGACTGTTTGACGGACATAATTATTATAGATACTGTACAGCCTAAGCTGCTAAATTAATTTTTAATATTAAATTAACTTACTTTTAAATGCCTAAACTAAATTTTGAGTGGTGTAAACTTACACTCAGCTCAAGCTGTGGTAGCTTCAGTGAGATCAAGCTCGACTCACATTCTTGGGGTCGCGGGTTCGAACCCGGGCGAGCCCGTTCCAATTAGTTCTTTGAAACTTACGCATGGATAATACCACTGGCTTTTCGGTGAAGGAAAACATCATGAGGAAACCTACATATTTCCGGAGAAGAAATACGATAGTGTATGTGAATCCGCCAACCTGCACTGGGCCAGCGTAGTGAATATGGCCCAATCAGGGTAGGCCGATATATCATTAGTGTTAAGGGCTGATGCAGAGAAACGCACACTCAGCAAGGATTTTGAAAAATTCGCAAGGGGTTCAATGTATCATTAAAATACCATTTTGCCGAAACCATTCATTTAAGGCTGTTAAGTTTTTTGACTTAAGAGATAAGATAAAATAAACATAAACATGTTTCAGAATTTTCAAACAATTTCAAAACTGGAAGGCCACGGGTCAATTTTTCATTTGAAAAAAAAATGTTATAATTATAGATAAGCTAATAATAATAATAGCTAATCGAGTGTTTTTGCGTAAGAAGATAAATGTTTTAAACACATGTACTTGATCCGGTGCACGCACCAAGCACAGCGCTTTCGAACCGTCCATCCCGCGTCGGCTCAGATACGTTAAAACCCGAGTATAATGACGCTGTACGTCGAGCGCGCCCCTTTTTTTTTTTTTTTTTTTTTTTTTTTTTTACGTTGGGAAATGCACTTACGCATACCCTCCTGCCAGGGCGCAGGAGGGTTATGTCGGACTCGATGCCAGAGTGAGACTCGATGGCACCCCTACCGACTAAAAACCCAACGGTGTTCCCACACTGCGCCTATTGTCGAGGTCACGGGTACGCTCTCGCATTCATCCGCGACCTCGACGGCGCCGCCCTTTCGGGCCCACCGCGGGGAGCCGAAGCTCCTCCCGCACCGATGACGATGTGTCCGAACACCCAGACACATCGTGCATCCACCTCGGAGGCCACGCCAGCGAGATGGGCGCCGGACGGCCCTACGTCCGAACGCCCTGGCCTCCATGCGGCGGGTCAGGTGAGTAGCCCCGCCGCCTGCCACTTCGGCCGTTGGGGATGGGGAGCTCTGGCCCCTCTGGCCTGTCCCCATCCCGCAGCCCCACCACAACACACCCGGTGGGTGCCCCCTCAAGGAAAGCCCTTGATGAGGCCACCACCCGGTTGTCCCTCCTCACTCTCCACTGTGCCCTCTGCTAATCAGAGGGACACGTGGAGAGCCCTCATGTCCGGACCAGGTCCGGACCCACGAGCCCAGCCCCTGCCGTGGCCTTTGGGAATGGAGAGCTTTGGCCCCTCTGGCCTGTCTCCATCCCTCAGGCCCGTGCAGTGGCCTAGCCCGCCCCCCCGGTGGCCGCTTCCGCGGCCCCACCTCGGGTACCTCTTAGCTTCACCGTGGGGACACTTCCCACGGCTACTAAGCCCCCCCGCCCCGACAAGGCGGGTACCCACGGGGGGGACGTCGAGCGCGCCCCACTCCAACCCACACCGAGCCTACCTAAGCGATCAGTGCAGCACTGTATTTTATCGAAGTTTCGTAATTCTTGCGATATTTTCTATATTATATTTTCTTTTAGTTTACATTGTTTGTTATTAGGTTTTTTTATATTGTTACTGTTGATATTGTTATTTAGTTTGTTATTTAAAATGCTTAGTGAACTTCTCTTCATTCATGGAGCGAAGGTAAAACACTATGTTGTTCCCATCGTTGGTGATGGAGCGTGTCTTTTTCGTGCGCTTTCTTTTTTAATGCACGGTACCCAAGAAAAGGCAATTGAGGTGCGAAAAAACATCGTTACTCATGTAGTAGCTAATTGGGAGGAGTTTGAAATCATGTCTCATGATTCAAACGGCGACAACTACACCGCTGCGACTGCATACTTTAATGACATGTCACGGCAGTCGAGTTGGGGCACTGCGTGTGAACTAGCCGCTGCAGGACAAATATATGAGTTTGAGTTTGAAGTTTATGAAAATGGCAAATTGTATGCAAAGTTTGGTACAGCAGGAAGAGCTATAAAGCGGCTACGATTTACGGGAAATCATTTTGATGCGTATCTGTTAGAAGACATAGATATAATTTCTAACGGCACTCCACGTGTTCCAGTAGTAGCGAAAAAAATAACTAAGCGACGTGTTGAAGTTCCTACATCTCCAAGTTGCATTCAAACAGAAGATATAAGTTCTGACGCAACTTCTACTTTGCCTTTGTACTTTGATTCTTTAGCTGTAGAGATGCCCAAAAATAATTACAAAACGTCTTCAACTCATACCGTCCAAACTTCTTCAGCCCGATATTTTTCTGAACTGAATTCACCAACATTTACGGCTCAGTCTGATAAATTAATTTCACCTACATTTACGGTACAGCCTACTCAGTTAACAAATGACAAATTAATTTCACCTACATTTACCATCCCAACTATTCCCAGTTCATCACATTCTAATTTACCGACCTGCAGTGATATATCTCCCACATATATTTTTAAAGAAGCCTCACAATCTTCAGAAGTTCTATGTCCATCCATCCATCTGTCTGTCTGTTTAAAATTCAACAAGACGGCTTTGTTTTGAAGTAAGTATTGCAAACGCGACATGCCAAATTTGGACATCCTCAAGCAAACTTAAAGACTTGCAAGCGGCTTGGAAAAAATGCAATAATATACGTATTTTAGTGATTCAATTGAGTTGGGCCCCGATTTAACCGAATTCAAGTATTCAACATTACTACGGGGGCAAAGCCGCGGGCAAAAGCTAGTTATGATATAATTGAAGGTGTATTTATTTGTAGATATATTTGTAATTTAGTTATTAATTTTATTTGTATAATATTTGTAATGTGTAAAGTACGAAGGCCGACCACCGACCACGCTAAAACCAAAATGGTAATAAAGCGGTGGCGCCCTCTCTCACGCCCACTCTCTTTTTGAACAGACTGAACATACTCTATAGTAACCCCAGTAGTAGTAGTCTCTTTAGTTTATTTTAATTTCAAACTTAATTTCAATTTCAATAATTGTGTTTATATAAGTTATTAATGTGACTGCTACTGATATGAATTTAATTTAATGATGTATATGAGTCTTTGATACTTGATCATTAAATGATTATATTTATTTATTTATTTATAGTACTATTATTTTATCTATGGTAAAACTACGAGACGCAATTACCTAATATCTAATATGCAAATGTAACTCGTTCTTTGGCATAAATTTTACTATGTGACCTAATATAGGAGAAGCCAATGGCTCTGAAATACACTAAATACTAGTAGAGCCACTGGGTTCAAATCTAATTTTGTACCTACTTATTTATGTCAAATAAATCTATTTGTATTTGTTTACTATTGACACAGCTAAACTGTTGAACTAATTTTGATGCGATTTTGTAAGGCGTATCGTGCATCCGGACTTGTAATATAGGTTATACGGATAGTTATACCAGGGGGGTGTCACACCGCAGTTTAGGTATGTTCGGCCGGCGCTCCGTCCCGGGTGGACAATGCAAGGCAGAAGTCAGTCGCCGCCCGCACGCTAGCCTCGTCGCACGTAACTAAGCATACGTGATAGAAAGAGAGCGGTATATCTAGGTGAATATAGCGAGCGGTATCCAGCGCTGTGCGAGTTGAATTGCTACTTTATTGCCTAGTAGATAGAGTCCTTATTTATTTCAATTCCTTTGCGGAGTGAAATTTCTGTATGAGTACTATTATTTATTCTGTGACTTAAGGTCGCGTCACACGTCTATTAATAGTACTCATACTACTCTTGTTATGTTATTGCGTTATTAGTAAATGTCGTAAGCTGAGAAAGTATGGTGCAATGCTCGTGCAATGAGTATACTGAGTGAATCATTCTGTGATGATTATCTTTTCAGGGAAATCATGAATACGTATACAGTATACACTCAGACTTCTTGGGGCTTCCAAGTAATATAAATCAATATTATTAAATAAGCTTTCATATCTCTCCCGCATTCCACGGGGGAGTAGCGGAAAATGGCGCCATTTGTGCGCTACACTCGTGTCAGTTGCACCTTTTCACAATATACAGTCACATCTATGTCACCATCGTTAGCCAGAAGACGTCCGCTGCTGGACGAAGGCCTTCCCTTTAATAGGGAGGGGTTGCCATAATCCCCACGCTTGACATACAACTTGGGAATCGCAAAATGCTCACCCCACTATTAACTGAAAGGAAGCTGCTGCCCGGGACGGTGCTGCGGTGTTATGGTTGTATGCGAGTCTTTACTCACGTCTAAATAGCTGACCTGCTTTGGATTTATGGGGTATCGTTAGAATCCTTACATCAACAAAAAAAAAAAAATATGTTTGTAAGTTAGGTTCACTATTTAGGAATTATGCACCCTATATCGATTTTTGTGTACTTTTTTTAGCTATAGTTTGTGCATAAAGCTGTTTGTGAACTTCCAATAAAAAAAATAAAAAAAAAAAATAAAAAAAAATAAAAAAAAAAAAAACATCTTGAGCAAGACTGTATATAAATATATTGAATATAAACGTTTTTTGGCAGGGCAGTCATGTTTTGAAATTTTTTGAAATTACTTTTAATCCTTACCTTTAAACTCTTGTCCAACGCTACTCCCAGTAGAGACTCCGTAAGGTGTGCCAGTCCGCCCGCTTTGTATCCGCACATTTCCGCAAAATGTCTCAAATCAACCGTAGACACAGTATTAACACCATAGTCTTGTGCCAAATAGTTTGCATCATTTAAAGGCACTAAGCCTACTTTGTAAATGCTTGAGTCTTCTAGTAAAGCCTGTAAATGTAACATTAGAATCACAATATTATTCAGTATTAGTGGCTTGTGGTGTACTAATTATTGTGACATTATAATTTATGATTTACAATTTTTGCAATTAATTATAACAAGTAATTATTTTTTTAAACAACCTTCTTCAAAGCCACACAATTTCGTTAACTTCAATGACATATTTTTACCGTTATTTTCATTTAAAAACCAAACTAGTGAATCAATCTTTTAAATAAAAATAAGTTTACAAATCGTTTTTAAGTGATTGAGTGCCGCAGTAAAAAATAAAAAAAATATTATAAATAAACTGAGAACATCCTCCTTTTTTGTCCTTCGGTTAAAAACAGGATTTGGCAATAATCTAAACAAAACAAGTATACGAACAAACATAAATACACCTATTTTTTCCTGTTGCTTTATGTCCTTAGCTTCGTTTGGTATTTATTTTATTTTAATATAATACCTACTGTGCAGCAGGGGTGAACCACACAGCTATCTGTATCGCCCCACAGCTATTGATTAACTTGAAATGATTCAGCATATGATTTAAAAATTAATATTTACATGCAACAGTTCTATTATCATTTACGGGATAAATACAACACTGCCTTGTATTTTTTTAAGTTTTTGCAGATACTGTGATATTTACTGTGGTTGTTTTATTTGATACGGTCAAGTGACGAGACGAGCAAGACTTTCACCTGGTGGTAAGCGTCAACCCTGCCACTAACAGTAGCAGTGCCAGAATTGTGAACTTGCGAATACAATCCTGTGCCGCACTGCACTGCGCTGTCACCCTGAGATATCAGATGTTAAAATCTCTTCATACCCAGTAATTTCTCTTGTGGGTAAACATTTAGGTGATGAAATGAACTGAACTGTAATGAATAGAATAGTGTTTTAATTTAATGTTTTCTGTCTGGCTTAAAGTCACTCAATATTATTATGATTAGTTAAGCAACAGGCCAATCAGAATAGCTGTTTTTTTGTGTGTTTTAATTTAAAAAAAACTCAAATATAACACAAAAAAATTGTTAAATGTATATGAGAAGAACACAGTACCATCGATATAATAAAATAAACTTGAGCCACATTTTGCAGAAGCTTACCAATTAGCCTCATGTTTAATGTGTACATTCCACTTACAATTAATGAAGGTGGTAAAGGTTCTTCCATGAGGTTTAATCTGATTAAAACACAGAATCCGTCATGAGTGGCCAGCTGAAGTAATGCAACAGGTTTTCGTTTAGCTCCTTCGGTTACCCATTCACAGTCAAAGCCTACTGCATTGTGATTGTGCTCCATACTCCGGCTGTCAATTAACAAACGATTTTGTAAACGTAATTGCACATAAAACAATTTGTTATTTACCTCATCAGACTTAATATTATGTAGTTAAATGTAAAGAAGTTCCAAAGTTATTGTTTTTGAGCAATTTTATGCTTATTGGTTGTACATTATGATCATTGTCTTGGAATATTAGGTAGATAAAGCATGCTCACTTTATTATGCTATATGTCGCAGATCACAGGAGTAAAAGTATTTACAAGGTATATAATTATACCATTATTAATTTTATACATAGCCTGTTTGAGTAGGTAAAGGTCTGAAATATTGTAGAGTAAGCAATTTATTTAGTTATGTTTTTCTCACCTTCGAAGTTGTTTGATTAGTGGCTCGCATTCTTCAGATTTCGACACAACATTGATATTCATTTTAAATGCTGCTTTGAGTCGCTTGTATACAGAGAACGCAGCATACGCACAACTTAAAATAAATACAGCAGTCGTCAGACTTGTGAAACAGATTTGTGCTTTGGAAAATACAGTCATTGTGTCACGCTTATTTTACTACGTAAATAAAAGTAGGTACGAATTAGGAAAACATTTTACTTGTTCACTACAAAGAATAATTTTACTAGGAGGTTCACTATCACGAAAACTCAATTTTTTATCGGGTGTCTACGGTGTCTATACTATAATGTACAACATGATATTTGCCGACACGATAATGTACGGCATAATAATGCACAGCATGATAATTGGTGTGCATGTACATCGAATATCATGCTGTACAATCCATGTCGTACAATACTGGCAGTCCATTACCGGCTCGTTTCTATGAAGTACGGCCCTATATTGTACAGCCAATAATCCGAGTACATTTCTCAAATTGACATAAAAAAAAATACCTGAACCTAACTGCTATACCAATAAGGAATTCATGTACTTGTACATCAAATAATAGGCTGTACACAATCGGGGTGTGCATTATTGAGCTGAGCCGATAATGTACGGCATGATATTGCACGGCACGATATTGCACGGCACAGCATGATATTCGATGTACATGTACACCAATGTGTGTCTATAATGTACAACATGATATTTGCCGATACGATAATGTACGGCATAATAATGCACAGCATGATAATTGGTGTACATGTACATCGAATATCATGCTGTGCATTATTATGCCGTACAATATCATGCTGTACATTATCTGCAGCGTTGCCAATTTGTGGGAATTCCCCGAATTGCGGGGAATCGTGACTCGAGTGGGGATCAGTGTGGGGATTGGTTCTGTGCGGGGACTTGTGGGGAATTTCGGATTTTACATTTTTGTTTAATAAAATCTGCAACGCTAGTGGCCGGAATTAGGAAATCAGCACAGTACCTATATTGTAGACACCCCTAAACTAAAATACGTAGGTACAAAACGTTTTAGTTTCATATATTTTGTTATGTGTGTTGCAAAAATCTGGAACTTTTACCATCTTTGCTGTTTTCTTAGGACTGTAACTTAAAGCATCTCAAAGGCAAAAGTGAATAGATGTTTTCGAGATTAACGTGCTTCTTTCTCGACCACACCATCGTCGCTTACCATCAGGCGAGTTGGTGGTCAAACATACATCTATTTCCTATTAAAAAAAAAAAAAAACTCAATGCTGGATTTCGCTTAACACTAACTTGATACAGTAGCGATGCTGAATGCTACTGGCTAACAGCCTTACCTAAAATAATCTTGATTCTTTTAGTCACTGCTTAAACTTCTCTGTCCTTTTCTAGCACGTGCAACTTCACGTCAGAGAGAAGATGGCAGAGCATCTTAAGCAGTGACTAATGGTTGAAAAGTTTTTTTTAAGTAAAGCTGTAAAAGTGTTGCGGTTTAAAAAATGCCGTGGGATAAGATTTATTTCCAAAATCCAAAAGTTGCGATTCGGTTACTACTTGTGCCAGTGGTTTCGAACCTACCGATTTTCGGTATTTCTACCGATTTTGGGCCTGTCCAACCGAAATACCGAATTGGGCCGGTTTTTAATGGGCAATTATTGAAAATTCCAAAATAGGATAAAAAGTACGTTTTTTTTTGTTTGAAAAAGTATAAACCTGCCGATTTTTGATGCTAAATCTACCGATATTGCATTTTCTCATGCTTCCATTCACCAATGCATCCGTGGAGAGGAAGTTCAGTGACTTAAATAATATCAAAACAGCAAACAGAAACAGGGAAAACGAGCTCCCCCTAGTAAGGAGGCCTTCGTCCAGTAGTGGACATCTTATGGCTGGAGATGAAACAGAAACAGACAACACAGAGACACGATACATATTATAGTATCTTTAATGGTATTCTAAAATTCACACCAAAAATAAAATTCTTAAATTTAAACGTATGGCACAAAAGCTAATTAAAAAGCACGAAAAACTGCTTGAAATTCAAATTTTTGTTTTATTTTTTGTATGTGGGGAATTGATTTTTTGAGAAATTGGATTTTTTTTCTCCCCAAATTGGGGAATTTCGTCAAAATTTTCGGGGAATTCGGCAAACGGGCATTGTTAACGCTGATTATCTGTGTGATCTGTGTCGTACATTATTGCATCCCTGTTACTTTTGAGTCTTGTGGAATATTGTGGTAATTTTCAAGGAATAAAAATAATCATGGCTCGGGATAGAAGTCCCGAAAGACGACGTTCCCGCTCACGTGAGAAGCGAGACCGAGAGCGCCACGATGAGCGCGAATCGCTAAAAGATAAAACCAAGCGTCGCGAAAGATCTAGGAGCCCCAGGAAAGACCGTGACAGGTCTCGCAGTCCAGCCAGAAAAGAGTCTGATAGAGCCAGGAGTCCGCGCAAAGACCGAGAAAAAAGTCCGCGGAAGGATACCGATCGTACTCGGAGTCCGAGTAGGAAAGAGCGCGGTCGATCTCGTAGTCCTAAAAAACGTGACAATAAAGAAAAAGATAGGCGGTACGATGACAAAGAAAAAACAAAAAAGAAAGACGAAGATAAGAAAGAAAATGATGAGTTAAAAGAAGATGAACCGAAACCTGTTAAACGTGAGCCATTGTCACTCGAGGAGTTATTAGCCAAGAAAAAAGCAGACGAAGAGGCTAGAAGTAAACCTGTTTTCCTCACAAAGGAGCAACGAGCAGCGCTCGCGCTAGAAAGACGGCGAGAACAAGTGGAAGCAATGAGAGCGAATGTAGAAAGACCAGCTATAACCACTATTGATCTTACAGGCTCAAAGCGAGATGAAGAAAGGAGGCATCGAGAGGAGAAACAAGAAAAAGAGCGAGAACGAAGGGAAGAGAGGGAGAGAGAAAGGGAACGCAAGTACGAAGAGAGAAAAGCAATGAATGATCGCAGAGGTGATGACAAAAAGGATAAAAATGATGATGTTTCTAAGGTAAAAGATAAGGAAAGGGAAGAAGAGGCGATCAAGGCAAGATATCTCGGTATTGTCAAAAGAAAACGTCGAGTTAGGCGATTGAATGATAGGAAATTTGTCTTTGACTGGGATGCATCAGAAGATACATCAAATGATTATAATGCTTTATACAAAGAGCGGCATCAAGTCCAATTTTTTGGGAGAGGACACATTGCAGGTATTGACATTAAATCCCAAAAAAAAGATCATAGCAGGTTTTATGGAAATCTATTAGAGAAAAGAAGAACAGAGTTGGAAAAGGAACAAGAAAAATTACGCCTCAAAAAGGTTAAGAAGAAGGAGGACAAACAAAAGTGGGATGACAGGCACTGGTCTGAAAAAGAACATGATGAGATGACAGAAAGGGATTGGCGAATCTTCAGGGAAGATTATAATATCACAATTAAAGGTGGAAGAATACCAAATCCAATACGTAATTGGAAGGAAGGTGGCTTCCACAATGATATAATGGAAATAATCAATAAAGTTGGCTATAAGAGCCCTACTCCAATTCAAAGGCAAGCCATTCCGATTGGCTTGCAGAACAGAGACATTATTGGTGTGGCTGAAACTGGTTCTGGTAAAACATTAGCTTTCCTCATACCGCTACTCACTTGGATCCAATCACTTCCTAAGACGGAGCGAATGGAGGATGCAGATCAAGGGCCGTACGCCATTATTTTGGCGCCGACCCGCGAGTTAGCACAACAAATCGAAGAGGAAACAAGCAAGTTTGGTATTCCATTGGGAATTACATCTGTTGTTGTTGTGGGAGGACTTTCGAGAGAAGAGCAAGGTTTTAAATTGAGATTGGGATGTGAAATCGTAATCGCTACGCCTGGTCGTCTCATTGATGTTTTAGAAAACCGATACTTAGTACTGAATCGTTGCACTTATGTGGTACTCGATGAAGCTGATCGAATGATAGACATGGGTTTCGAGCCAGATGTACAGAAAATTTTAGAGTACATGCCTGTCTCTAACATTAAACCAGACTCTGATGCCGCTGAAGATGCATCATATCTTTTAGCGAATTATAATACAAAGAAAAAATACAGACAAACTGTGATGTTTACAGCGACTATGCCGCCGGCGGTGGAGCGCCTGGCTCGCAGTTATCTCAGGCGCCCGGCTATCGTCTATATCGGATCGATCGGCAAGCCTGTGGACAGGACAGAACAAGTAGTCTTCATGGTCGGTGAGAACGAGAAACGCAGAAAGTTGACGGAGATACTGCAGCGCGGAGTAGAGCCGCCAATCATCATCTTCGTCAACCAAAAGAAGGGAGCGGATGTTTTGGCTAAGGGTCTGGAGAAATTGGGCTTCAATGCTTGCACATTACATGGTGGTAAAGGGCAGGAACAGCGAGACTTTGCATTGGCGAGTCTCAAAAACGGCTCGAAAGATATTCTGGTGGCGACTGACGTCGCCGGTCGAGGTATCGACATCAAGGACGTCAGTGTGGTCATTAACTATGACATGGCGAAGTCTATCGAAGACTATACTCATCGTATCGGTCGTACTGGTCGTGCCGGCAAGACTGGTAAAGCTGTTTCATTTGTGACTAAGGATGACTGTATGTTGTTCTACGACTTGAAACAAGTGTTGCTCCAAAGCTCTGTTTCAACATGTCCTCCAGAATTGATGAACCATCCAGAAGCTCAGCATAAACCGGGGACTGTAGTGACTAAGAAGAGAAGAGAGGAAATGATATTTGCATAAATGTTATTATAATATACATAATGTATTTGAATGATTCACTGGCTAATAAAGATTGTAGATTGCATAATTTGTTTTGTTTTTCAATAAATTTAGAAATGAATGAGAGAAGGTATGTATTAAAAATATAATTCATTTATTTGTAAAGTGGTTTAATAGCACTGTATGAGACTAGCTAACAATAAATAAGTTATTCACTAACACTTGATCTTCGTCGTCATTGCCGTAGTTTACACTGGCTACCTGAAATAATAAAATTATGTAAGAAAATCAAAAGAAGCACAGCAATACCATGAGCATGTATTACCAAAATTCAAGAAAAACAACCATATTAAATGACTAGCCACATGGATCTAATTTGTATGGACTTGCTGTTTTTTCTCATGTTTAGCTACCTCGTTTTATTAAAGTTGTGACTGAAGGGAAGCATTAAATATAATTAAAATGTAAAAATAGGGAATATAATAGTCATCTAAAGGTCTCAAAATATTCCGGTACTTAGTGGGAATCAAAGTTTCAACATTGCTTCTTTATTAGTCATTTGGCGTGGTGTTCCATTCCACGGGTGTTGTTTCTTACCACACCAATGGATGCATCGAATGACGGTAAGTGCAACAGTCGACGTCTATCGACAGGTCGCTACCATATATGAATTTAATTTATGTAGGCTTAACGAATACGCAGTATTGACGAATGTGACGTAAATCATATCTAATAATAGACCGATAAATGTTAGAATGGAACAGCCGACGTAGATCAATGGCATCGATCATTGGTGTGATAACACCGTAAGAGTACCTAGTATACATAGAGGTAGGAACTAGTATATTGTTCTGTGGAAACACCCTTACTGGCAAGTGCTTACGTTCTGTGTCTCTAAACAAGAGTAGAGACCCATAGGGAAGCGCGCGCGCTCACCGAGGGTCCACAAGGATTCCTTGAACGGATTCGATTCCCGCTTGGGTAAAATTACACGTTTGGTAATACAAGGGCATCGAATCTCACGTGATCTCTGATAAATAAATATGCATGAACTTACTCGGATTTTTTTAATTGTCTTTAAGTCCTTCCTCTGCAAAGTCTGAAATCAACACAAACCATTAGTGTTGTGTAAAATAGCTTGAAACTTCAATTCAAAGCGTGCAATAAGCTTCATATAAATGCAAATAAAACTTTATTTTTTCGATCATTTCTTAAACGCATTATCTTAAAAGAATAGTATTAGTAGGTAAGCATTATGATAAGTCGGGTTAGAAATTATTTGATGAGTTTAAAACATTTGATGCATTGTGATTGGATAGAAGGTTGCATGGTATTTTTTCATGATTACAAGTAATGAGACAAGCAGACGAGACTTCATATAATCACGAGCGCAATTTTTGTAAATAAAGCATATCTTTTTTGAAATCAATACATTATATGGAGACGCGAATTGAGTTAAACGCATACCTATTTATAATAAAACAAAAAAACACAGCGCCATCTAGCCACAAGATAAGCAAAGCCTGTACTATGGGAACCATAATATAACTGATATAATACTAATAATACTCTAATAACTTAAATAAATAAATAACGACATTTTTTACACATAGTTTAGAAGGTACGAAAAAATAAACATAGATACACATTACACAAGATGCTAAAATGCGTTTTTGTCCTAGTCGAGCAAAAATAGCTCGACGTCTCGTCGTCGTCGTCGTTAATAAGTCCCAAGCTGAAGAAACCAAAATAAGTCAGGCTGAAAAACAAAAGCAAGCCGTGCACCAACATAAATCATTCAGTCCTTCAAACTCTGTGCAATGAGCATGCAATCACCCAGCACCACACATTCTACCTATTCCGTCTTCCCAGCCGGTTTGGAGTCCACCTCGTCCTTAGAAGGCGGGGGCATGACAGCCTGCTTCACTGAAGAAGCGACTGATACCGCCAAGTCGACAAACTCGGAGAAGTTTTTCGGAAGAGACAGCTCCGGGAATTTAACCTCCAGTTGGGGGTCACCTGGCTTTACTGGTGTAACACAATGGGCATATTTTTAACTAGATCTAATATTATTTGCTTTCTTGTATTACTATAGATTAATTAAGGCCATATTTAGTTCAGTATAGAGTTAAATTTCAAGTGAATGTGAATAATTAAGGCTAATAGGCACTACTGATTACAAAAACATTCTATACCGAACATTATCTACTTAACTTCAAAAAATCAACGGTCACACGTCACAGTGACCATCGCATGCTATGAGAGTGATTGCGGCATTTTGAAAATGATAATGTCCTATCATAATCACAATATTTGTTATAATTCAATGTAAGGGTGCTACCACACTAATCGATCGATGGCATGGAACAGTCGACGTTGATCAATAGGATCCTAACATTGAAGCAACAGAAATATTGCGATTATGATAGCTCATTATCATTTTCAACATGCCGCGATCACTCTCATAGCATGCTACGGTCACCGTGACATGTGACCGTTGACCTATTGAAATATGTCATGAATGACATTGTATACATTGACTTTACTGCTGCTATTACATCGGATAGCAATAAATAGCCTGCGGTTTCACCAGCTATTTCTTATAAACAAGTACCTATTTGTTATGTTGGCATAATTACCTCCATATAAGAAATTATATGCAATGTTGATGTACTGCTTAGCCAGAGCAGAGTTGTTCCACACGACCTCCTTGGTGTCCTCAGGGAAGCACACAAGACCCATGCCAGTGGTGCCCAAGCCTGCGTAAAACACCCTCTGAAAATAACAGTTAGCATGAGGAAAGTTTGATGGTAACGGGAGGTAGGAAGTTGTTTAGATTGTGATAGTGTACTAAGCCATTGTTATAAATCTATGTGCTAATAATTGCTTCAAACCCTGATATTTGGTGAACTGTGGAGAAATGCGCGTTGTGTTCTGATATTTTATTGGACAGAAGACACAGCTCACATTTATTGCGAGGTAATTTGACCCTAAGTTGACATAAATAGGTTGTTCAGAATCAACAAACAAGTAAAATAAAAACATACCTATCCTAGTTTTTAATTTCGGCAATGGAAAACTTCGTGAGCAAACCTGCTTAAAGACTGCAGAGCAAATTCAATGGCATAAGTAAATCCATCAAGCTGCTCTGTCAGGCCAATCACCGTAAGTAGTAGAGTAGTAAGAATAACATGTCAATAGTCCAGTATTTTTCCAGTTGTCCAGATAAAACTATACTTACTCTAATTAATCCTCCTCTTAATCCAAATATGAATCCTGTCAGACCACCCATGGCCACTGCTCCATATCTTACTTGTTTGTTCTCCTCCTCACGAAGATAGTGAACAATCCCTGAAATATACCATAAAGAAATATTTTTGACACATAATAATAGGCATGATGACTACATTTTTTTAATACCTCATAAAAAAGCTGATCGTCAATAGAGCCTATCAACGAAAACAAAATTTTAAATAATTCTAAAATAAATAAGTTCTAAGTATTTTAATTTCAAGCTAGACAGAGAGCACGCTATACTGAGCTATGACGTCAAGCCTCAGTCGCTGCATACAAATGCTATACTAGCACATGCTTTGCGAGAAAGGGATAGAGCATCCCCTCTCTATCCCCACCTAAAACTTTAAACGCTCACATCTCAGAGATTTATCAGCCAATACAATTTATTTTTTCAGTATGTGTAATGTATTTAGTTATATTCATCACTAAGCCTGTTATTTGTCATAAATTAAACATTAGGCCACACGCCTATTAATTCAGTTCATATAGACTGGGAAAATACATTCATTGGAATAGGCTAGATGACTGATGTTTAAATCATTGAAACCAATAGCTTTGATAAAGAATTTAAGTAAATATAGTATGGTCATTGAAAGCATTATTTAAATCGGGTAATAATGTTCTGATATATGAGTGTTTAAAGTTTTTGTTAGAGACAACTCTGTCCCTTTCCGACAAAACAAAAAATGACGTCAAGTCTTACTTGTCAGAATAGAATTTATATGGCATCCTGACAAGTGACGTCCTGATTTGCTGTTTTGCCTCTCTGTCTAGCATGATATTAAAATGCTTATAAGTTGCTTATTTTTGATCAGATTTTATTTTTCTTTTCATTAATCAGCTATATTTATGGGCAACAATTGAATAGGACAATAAATATAACCAGTCTTCTAGCCTATTGTGAGGTTGTGGGCTTGATCCCGGGGCAGTGCCAATGAGATGATGGGACTTTACGTATGGATTAAAAAAAACTAGAAACATACCATAAACTGGCTTCTCTGTGTAGGGAAACATTGTGAGGAAACCTGATTAATGTTATTAGTATTTGTGAATACCACAACACACACCAGGAAATCCGGACAACCCTAATATTAGCTACTGACATGCCTTGATTGTTGCAGTAATAAGATAAACAATGAGGACCCACTATTAGATATCATCCAACATAATGTGTCTACAGCTGGATATGAACAAATTTGGTAAGAGATCATCCTAGATTGCATTAAGTAGGTATAGTATAGCGTATAGGCTGAGTGGCCAGCCCTACTTTCAGAATTAATGTGCCGCCCGAAGGCCACTAACATGGCTGACGGTTGATTAGATTTAGTAGATTGCATTGTGTTAATCACATAAAAAAGTAATAGTGTATAGTAGAAAAAAATATGTTTATTCTCTTTGTTTGGGACTTTGCTTGGTCTATAGTGTTTAGAGGAAGCAAACATCATGTTGTTTTGAATAGCTATAAACATAATTAAAAGAAAACTTACATTCACTCTTATCTTGTAGTTCATGGTATTTGTCTTCTACTTGGTGCTTCACCATTTCTGTGTGTTCAACTGCAACTTCCAACTTTTCTCTTACAGCCCTCACTGGTATTAAGAGTGATTCTTTTAAGTAGTTTGGCTTCTGCTTCTTTGCATTTTCTTCTTGCAACCTAATAAAAATTAGCAATTTGTAAGTTGCACCAAAATCAACGAAATCTTGACTTATCAGTGATAAATTTGACCTTGAATGTCGTTTTCAAAATTATCTAAATGCATTTTACGATAAAGGAACAAAGAAAGCACAATTTATGTTGAAAGAAACTATAGATAATTTATTGACCACCTGCATTTTAGCGAACAGCATTGAATAGAATTTGACAATGCGAAGCTTTTTAAAGCAAGTTTACTTACTCAGCAAATTCAGCGTGGGGCGCTTCGTATATCGGTAGTTCGGAGGGTCTCATCGGCGGCGGACAGCCCGGTGCCTTGGAAGCTTCGGGCAGTGGAGTCGCAGCTCCAACCACAGGCATCAGGGCCGCTATTCCGATAGAACCTATCACCACTTTACGGAGCATCTACGACAACAAATACAACGTTCATAAGAATACACTATCAAGGCAAATCGCTATACATAGACGCCTGAATGTGTAAAATCAAGAAATCTTACCTCGAAGGAGATGTAAACCCGATAAAAATGGGAAAATTACATAAATAACAAGGCGAGCAAAATTTTCAAAAATCAGCTGCACAATGACTTTGATCACTTGTTTGATTTGACATTAGATATTTTTTTCTTAGTTATTGATATCGCACGTTGTGCATTCTGCCAGTGTCAAGTTTATGAACTTTCAAGTTTCATTATTCAAGTCAAATATTTTCTTTATTTTATTTTATTCGGGTAACTAACAGCGACAAAAAAACATAATTACTAAACATTTAGAAACTATGCACCATAAACTATATTCTTTGATTATATAAGAGAGAGCTAGTTCCTCCGAGTCTATATGTCATGAATTCATAGTTAGTCTCACGAAATTAGTCATAGTCGAATCCAAGTCATGCCCTAGTAAAGTTGTGGCGACAATACTATGAGCTTCAACGGAGTTTTGAAAACAACACGAAAATAAATGATTCACCACATTATATCACTTGCCCACACTCGTGCATGTAATTCAACACTCAATGAATAAAACACCACCATTTTTAATCATTAACAGCCTTACCTAAAATAATTTCGATTCTCTTAGTCACTGCTTAAACTTCTCTGTCTTGTTCTTGCATGTTACACTTCACATCAGAGAGAAGATGGTAGAACATCTTAAGCAGTGACTAACAGTTGAAAAGTGTTTTTAAGTAAGGCCGTAATTCGCGAAAAAACACAAGTTTAATAAAATAATAGAATGCAACGACATAATTTTTCCGTGTTCCCGCCAATTCCATAATTATTATTGTCAAATGGAGGAGTTTTGGCGGGTGTTTTGTGACATATTTGTCTTGAATAAATACTATTGAGCAATCGAGTAATAAATCTAAAGCAATATGGAATATAATTAATAATTACAAACAACAGGAATTAAAAGACTACATTACGGAGATAAATATACACGGAAACATAATATCTGACCCCAAAGAAATTGCTCAAGGTTTCAATAATTTTTTCATTGACGAAATAGGACAAGTTTCTGGAAATTCTGAGGTTTTGAGAACTCTTGGACATTCGAAATCAAACTCGTGCTTTTTGACACCTACTAATGACAAAGAGGTAGAAAAAAATATTCTATCACTTAACAATACAAATAGTACGGGATATGACGAGATCTGTACTCAAGTAATAAAGGCAACTGTAAAAGTTATAGCTCCTGTACTTACACACATTATTAATAGTTGCATTGAAAACCGCATCTTCCCTGAAAAATTAAAAACTTCTATCGTAGTACCTCTTTTTAAAAAAGACGATAGAAATAAATGCTTTCCTATAGACCAATAGCTCTTATACCGATGTTCTCAAAAATTTATGAAAAGGTTATACATAAACGTCTAAATTATTATTTCGAGAGTAATAATATTTTCTCTCCCGAACAAGTAGGTTTTAGGAAGAAAAAGGGGACCGAAATGGCAATTATGGACTTCCTGCTTAAAGTGTATAGTGGTCTTGAGAATAAGAAAAGGGTCACAGCGCTTTTTATGGACATGACCAAAGCATTTGATCACGTACATCACGATATTTTGATCAGGAAGCTAGAGCACTACGGCATACGGGGCAATGCGTTAAAACTATTCAGGTCATACCTCTCGAATAGACAACAAGTCACAGAAATTACAAGACTAAATTCAACTGCTAAGATAGAAGAAAAATTTCGTTCCGACAATCGATCTGTGAAATACGGTGTCCCACAAGGGAGTATATTAGGACCTCTATTATTTTTAGTCTACATTCATGACTTTCCCCACGCTATCAATCATCCGTTGATTATGTTCGCTGATGACAGCACGGCCCTATTTACTGACGACAAAACGTGTAATCACGAATCAGACATAAACAATTCTATTATAACTATAGTGGACTGGTTACAAAACAGCAACCTTAAAATTAATCTAGAAAAAACACAAATAATGACATTCAAAACTAATAACTCAAAATCGAGATTATTTTAGGTAAGGCCGTTTGTATAATTTATAATGAAGATCAATTGACATATTTTAATTTAATTTTTTTCTTATAACATTGTTATGTGTTTTATTTGATTGCATGTAAGAAATAGATGTTTTAAATGTTGATCTGTTGGATGTTGCACTAATTGTATTATCATATTCAGTCTGTGTATATCTACTAACTACTACTAATTTCGCATACCAATAGGTTAAAACATGGCGGCGCACCTATTATGTAATTTTCAACCCTTTGTAATATACCCATGTTTGTGTAATAAATGATTTGATTTGATTTTAATAAAAAAAACTGGAAAATTAATAAACTTGACACTGGCAGAATACACAACGTGCGATGCCAATAAATAAAAAAAAAGATGAAACTGACATGAATACTAGCATGACAGTCGTTTTGCAGTTTTTCGACAAGATCCTTTTGCGCCGCTCACACTTGTAAATGGGATCAATTTTCATGCGCTTCTGTTATTGGAATATTGTCAAGCATCCTCTACGTATTTACCACTTTACGAATCTGGACCCAACTGTGACCAAAAAGTTACATTGATTGAGTACAGACACCCATTACACACATTACATTCGGGCAGTGCTGGCCAGAATAAAAATAATGCTGCACAAAATAATATATGTTCTGTGTCGGTTCTCATTGTAGAGCTGTTGGCGTCGAGAACGCTATTGGCTTATTTCGGAATGTACCCAAAATGTCAGATATAGAAATGTCACTAATTGACACTGTCACTACCATCATTTTCATTTTAATTTTCAAATTCTGTCATGGCCTCAGTTGCAAGTGGACATGTCACAATGTTCTCTTTCTAGTTTTTCTTTTGTGATAAACTGTGATTTCTGTGCACGCTTCAATTATAGTGAAAACAAGCCGAATTCACAACTCACCAGACTGCTTGTTCAGTAGGGTTTTTTTTTATATTCCGCCCCACTTTTCATTTGCGTCGTGTGTTGCTCAAACAAATAAAGAATGGTGATCGTGAGTACGGTTTCGGAATTTACGAATCAATAGAACTATTGTATAACGTTACATTTGGCTCTGTGTAAATAAAATTAGTTTCGAAATGTCCGGGTTGATAGCTGGCCGCGTTTCGAAACACAGGAGAGTTGTAAAAACCCGCTCAGGTATGCAGTAAAATGCATGAAATTAGCGTAGAAATAGGCTTAGTAACTGCTTTTGAGCAATTCTTTTCACTAGTCTGCTTTCCTCCAAATGGTACCTATTCAAATTTTTACATTAACCTAACCAGATTTCTTTTTAATTAACATTTTAAAGTTAATTATTTTGGAAAACACTAATAAACAACATTTTTGCTCCGTATAAAATAAAAACTTAGATGAAAGTAATCTTATGTTATCTCCAAACTGGTGTATTTAAAAAAAATACTGTGAAACAAATCTGGTTTAATATGCCTAAAAATAAAAGTACCTTTATTCAAGGTTTCTTCCTTTCATTTCTATAAAACTTGATTTTACCTTGCATCTCTGCACATTAAGTTGAAAATAGCTTGGATGATGATGTTGAAACGTTTTGGATGATTACTAACAATAACTTGCATTACTACAGGACTGTGAGGTGCATGATTAGCCTGACGGTTGCTTAGCTCAGCTGTAAGTCGTCTACGAACGAGGAATTCTTTGGGATGAAATGGTACATACGCCTTCACTATCATTATTATTTATTCTGGGTCAATAAGCTGACTTTTTATCTCTTCATTGTTGGAATAGAGCTTGTTTTGATTACAGTTTAGTTTGATATAAGTTGTAAGAACAGATTATTTGACTGTCCTCAATTTTTCTTGTATTTTATATTTTAATAATCGTAACTATGATGCTGAATGTACCTTATTTGGTACCTGTTGTAAGTTAAGCAAGCTCTAATATTTATTATATTCAATATTTATAAGGTTGGTGCCACGCAGAGATGCCTCTCGACCACAAACACACCTTATCCATCAAACATAGTCTCGCACTTATTATTATATTAATCAACAAACAGTTTAGAAGTAATATTATTAATGGAATGGTTTTAGCATGTGCATCTTTTCTCACAACCTGGAAGAGAACTAGCTCCCACAAACACAGGGTATCCCTACTGTGGGAGCTAGGGTCTTAAATCTTATGTGTAAATTACATTGCTTTTTAATTTATTATGATACAATGTTTCAAAACATGAAATAAATTCAATTTTAAAAGAAGTTATAAGATAATGTAATTTGTAAATATTTTTTGCAACAGAATAAATTATTATTATTAATGTTGATATTTTACATTATGTAAGATCAGAGAGAAATAAAAATATATGCCACATTTTAATTTTAGAGTGCTTAGTAAATTTGCATGGTTTTGTTTTCTAGTTGCACATTATTTTTTCAAGGGTATACAAACTGTACTACCTATTTTTATAATTGGTTGCATGAATGGCGGACACTTTGGTTCTGTTCAGTACCTAAATATAAAATCAATTTTGCTTGTTTGTTAGTTTTTTTAAGATTTTCATCTTTAATTAATACAAATGTTCAAAGTAGGCCTTGATAACGGACCCTTTTTCAATTCCTGAGTTGGATTTCATTATTGAGCATTTGAATTGCAGCATTCCGGAGCTCGAAACTTTTAATTTTAAATAGTGATAAGCATACTAAATTGTATCAGTATTGAGTAGATAATCTACTTTGTTATTGATCTCCAGCTGTGTGTGTGACCAACTTCTGAACAAGCTTTCATCCCTATTTAATTCATACAATACAGAGAAAGAGTTAATTAATTATCCTGTATCTGGGTCCATCCGTTTAGGATGTGCAGTACCTGTCGCTTTTGGTTTTTTATGGTACTACTAAATTAGAAAGAAACGGTTTTTTTTTAAAATTACAAACGATAGATACTAACTTCTTGCATTATTCCAGAATTTTGTTAAAAACGGACTTCCTAGCTCTGTTTTCTATATATGTATAGCATTTCATGACTTCTGTTTTTGATCAAATTTATGCCAATGAAGTCCAATGTGATTATACTTTTTATCTTGCAAAGATAGAATACTAGGAAACCACAGCATATTATAGCTAGTCTAGAATATTTTACAAGTTCTCGGCCTTTTGTAATAAATCTTAATAGTAAACAAAACTTGAGGTTTATTCATGTTCCGACTTCAATGCCATGCTCGGGCAATCATGTCTTGTTGAAAAGCCGTTCTATAACAGCTACATTTTAACTGGTTACTCCTATGTCACAGTCAGTATTGTGGAAACTACCTTTGCATTTCAAAACAAGATGAACTATCTGATAAGGACATAGTGCTACAGTGAATGCTTTGTAGCTACACTGTAACTGGGACCATTAGCATAACAATGATGTCCATTTTACTGCTAAGGCCAATACATTTCCAACTAAAACTTTTTTTATGCAGTTAAATGACTTTGTGCTTCGTCACCCTGAGATATTAGACTTCATATCTTTTCATGCCCATTAATTTCTCTGGCAACTTTGCCCTTCAAACCGAAACACAGTAATGCTTGCACACTAATGCTTGGCGGTAGAATAACTGGCAAGGGTGTGGTACTTTCCCAGGTGGACTCTGCAATAGAGTCCTACCAGTACAGCATATACCAAAATTGTTTTATCTGTTAATTTCTAGTGTATTTCCGCTGTAATATTGTTTCGAGTACTCATAGTTTGAAGGAACAAACTAAAATCTACAACACACATACAGCACACAGAAAACACACACACACAGCATATAGCAAAGCCTTAGATAATAAGCTCTAGGATTACGTTTTATATGTAAATTCTAGATACGTCTCCACATTACCTACAGCTGGGTGGGATTTGTTGAGCGTTCGAAATAGTAGCTAGTAACATGCACATTGAACTTGCTAAAATCAAATCATCTACAACCACACAATTGTTATGGAAGTAACAATATTAAAATAAAATTTAATAAGCTTTCCCTATCTAAATAAAATCTTCCTAATTTCTCTCGAGTTGTAGCTGAGAACAATCAATCAAGTCACTTATCAAACAAATACCTAAATCAAAATTAGTATCCATTAACATAGGTAACTGTGACATTAGCCAAGTGGTGGGACTTTATAGTGTCTGAAGGCAGGAACCGTGGAAGTACTCCATGAAGGGGGGGCGCTTCTTCGGGAAACTTATTAGGTTACCCCCTTCCTAGGTCACTGACTTTTTTAACACACACTTTGTGACACTGAATTGACCATCACTAGGTCAACCAATCAAGTTATCAGTCAAATCTCCGACAATGTTTCTATATGGGTTTTTGTACAGGAATACTATATAATGTTTAACATTCTGTAACTCTATTAAATACTATAGGTAGGTACCCCATGTTGTAAAATCTAAATACTCTTAATAGTGTGTGATACAGCACTATTTATCTATTTGTATAATCCGGCTGTTATTTTACTGTTTGGCTAGGCAGGTATGTTTTATGATAGGTACAGAAAACTTCACCAAATATGTTGACGAGGTATAAAAATGATAAGATCATAAGACAAAAACACGTTATAGGTACCTACGTCGTCCATAAATTAACATTTTTTTTTTAGTTTTTCACAAAAACCTATATGGTACCATCCTCTCCAGTACATACCCACTACAAAAATTGCGATTTACACATCACACTATGTTGACGTACGACTACTACGTCATGACTACTATTTATTCATTTGACGGTATCGCACACGAACACGACTGCATGAGCGTGGCATGGTCTATTTTCGCGGCCAATTTAGAACGTCAATAACGCTGCTACAAACCATAAGCCCTTCATAAGGTCCGCAAGCACGTACGCAACGCAACGTCCGTCTTGTTTACCTGCATTTGATTGAGTAGTTGATCGAACACTCTATTTTCCTTCGAGATAAACACAGAAAAGCGAAATCCCTACTTCTGTGAGATAAACGACATCAGCTGATGATGACAGTGTTGATTGATTTTGACCGCCCGCACTCGCGTAGAAATGAACGTGGTCTGAAAACACGTTACGCAAATACTTTAGATGAGTAGTTAAAATTGTTCATACAATTTCCTAAAATCAATCAATCAGCGCTCAAACCACTTGTCTTGCACCACGATACTAAATTGCTAAATTAATCACTAGACCTCGGTCACATGCAGACATGTGATTGGGTGAATAGCTTTTCACCTTCACCTCTAAAGTGGAAGTGTGTTATAGTTAGCTCTCGTATACAGAAGAGCTGAACTGCTGTGTTGTGATATTTAGGCAAAGATCTACCCTGGTTTCTTGAGACTCTTTACTACGCCGCGGCTTTAGAAACGCGAAGTTAATTTTACTCAAAAATTCTCACTGATTGTCAGTCAACAGATTCTGCACTAGACTTCGGTATACCTACAGCGTGAGCATTAAGAAAGTATTTTTTAAAATAAACCCCCTAAAAGGGTTAACTAGAGAATGGATTAGTCGTTTTCCAAAACCACTGGTTTTAAGTAAACGTTCGGTGTTAAAAACGTGAATACAAAAGTACACCGAAATCGGAATCTCTTCGTCCGAACCCTATGACCTATTTCGATCATCACATGAGTCTCAAATATACCGCTATACATTTCATATTCGGCCTGGATTTGGAAACTGTAATGTAAGACGTTCTTTTGTCCCAGTTTCATGCATCATGTAATGGTAACCCTGTGACTAGTTATCGTGGTTATTTTCTATTCAAATCGATTCTTTTCGTCTGACGACGCGGCCTTGTCAGGTATCCGCTGTCCGTTCCACGGGGATTTGCTAGCCTTGGCTGCGGCACAGATTAAATAAAAGTTTCTTGCTGCGGAATTAAATTAATTAAACGAATTGATTGCCCATTACATACGACGGCGAAACATAGTATCTACTGCCGTGTGTTGAGTGAGATAAGGCGATAATAGTTTTTTGAGGTTCATTGAACGTGATGAGGATGTAAATATGTACTTTAGAGTAGGCAGCGTGCCTTCGTGTCTGCGAATTTGTGTAAGATCGCACTTCCAGTCACGGCTATCTCGCTTATTTGTACGTTTTCAACCTTTTCATACATATTTTTATAGCGATTCTAGAAATAAATTTGAAAGTTATGATTCCTATTTTATTGGGCATATTTGAAACATATCTGATTAAGTATAACGGAACATTATTTTAACTGAACAAGTATTTTAAATCTAAAATTATCTTCTGCACTTTTACAAACGTTTTTAATTTAATATTTAAAATTTAATAGGGGTTTTTATTATATTTAACTGTGGCATCGTGGCTAAACGGATGAATTTGATTTTGGCTTAGTTATTTATTGCATTCAAGATCACGACCGAGAAAATTCTTGAATTTTGGGAATTGTTAAAACAGGAGAAAGAGTTCTTAGCTATATCTCAAGAGGGGGATTTAATTTTTTAATCTTTGTTAAGTTACATCTGAGGAAGACGGTTGGTATAGTTTACGTTATGTTACTACAACATAATTATGTAATTTTATTAATATAAAAAAAGCAATGTTCATTTTGTACGTTGCTTTCATTTATATCGTTTGTCTTCAAATGTGTACAGAAAACATAGTTCTATCTAGAACAGGAGAGGGACCCTTAACACGATAAGCCCAACAAAGGAAAGCGTATCGCTCGTTAAGGGCACCCATCCCGGTAAGGGTTCTCATTTAATCAGCCATATGGAAATCGAAGCCGAGATCTTTTCGCTATATCAGGACAGGACGCTAGTTGATAACACAGCGTGGTAGTCTAAATGCGTATTCGACGTAAAATTCCTCGTGGAACCCTAAAACATCACGCCTAGCGGCGACAACTCGAGGGTTAACTCTCGAGACTATTTATATAGTCATCTTGACGAAGCATGCCCTGAATAAGCATGACCCTTTCAGTACCCCTTGCTTTGCACGGAAACTATATCAAATAATAGGTAGTTCTCATTCGATATAATGTTTGAAAAAAATTGTTTACGTTTACTGTCTCTGTTTTCATATATTTTTCTGTCGAATATACATACTACTTAAGTATATTTCGATGTATTTTGTGCTAGGGATTCTGGAATAGCGAACAAAGCGCCATTTGTACATATGCCGGACGTGTACTAGGCACCGCGCTTCAAGATACGTGACGCGCTACATCCTCTCTTATTGTATACCCAATTCTGATGTATTTGTTATAAAGGCACCAAGGCCGCCCGCTTACGGGAAGGAAATGTGTAAGCCTTTACTGTTATACCAGACTTAGCAGTCAGGTTCAACAGTCTCGTACGCCAGGGAAAAATTGATAGTGTGACCCAGTGTGACCTTATCATTCCCGTGTCAGTGGTCTGCTAAATCTAGACACGCAATCTCCCAGTGTCTCACTCTAAAAGCAAATCACCGAAGTATTACGCATACAAATGCTTTCCGGGTTTACTCTTCGTTACACTTAATTACGCGCCAACCAACTTGAAAAGAAACATGTAGATCCCCCATACATTACCTATAAATACCTGCCCACTAGGCTAAATACATCTCATTAGTCGTTCTTCCCCTCGGATTTCTCTGGAGTTAACGTACCTGTGGTTGCTTTACATTTATTTGAACTAAGATTTGTCAAAATCACAGGTATAGGTCTAGTTTCAAATAAATAATAGAACGACATAAACTGCATGTAGTGTTGTATGTAATTACTTAAAAAAAACTCTACCAAATCTGAACTCCTGTGGTAGATTAGATCGCTCCACCATCAAAACAGCAAATAAAGCTGAGTATAATAACGCGTAGCCTAAACCGCTGGCAGATAGCAGCAGCGTCTAGTAGCATGATATTTTGTAGAGGAGTTATGACATAGTAGACGAGCACTGAGTTTTAATATTTAATAAAATATACAAAAAAATATAGCAATGACAGATCCTCGCTTCAGAACCCTACGAAGTCTCTCAGTCCAAAAGCTGCAGCACGGAATATGTTCTCTGTTTTGTGAGCTGCATCTATTCTTTTACTTAGCTAAATTGTCATACAGTTTCAAAATGTTGTATATTATTGAGCGTGCAGTGAATATGCAGTACATCTCTCGCCCTAAGTGGCCTGTCATACGCATGTCTTCTACCATACATAACCATACCATACGGTAGCCAGAATTCTATATTAGTTGGCAAGTGATCATCTACCTTAACATCTTGATGTATTGAGACTTTATCTATTAGGCACTGGCTTCCTTGTGTTTTTCTTATCGCATACACCTTGATATATTCATATGATGAAACTTGCGTAGGTGTCAACGATCTTAGAGATACAGGTAGCTCGCACATCTGTGTATCGTCTGTAATAGGCATTAAATAACTTGATAACTGTTCGTCAATATAATTATGTCCCGGTACTAATGCCATTCGTCTTGTATTTCCAGTGGCGAGAATGATGGCAATAATGCAGGACAGGAATAGCGAGGAGGTACCGAAGGAGTTCCTCGAGACGGGGCGCACGGGCCGCCGGAACGCGATGCCTGACATCCTCCACCCGCAGGGCGCCGAGGTCACCACCGCGGACCTGCCCTCTAGGCTCCAGCAGCTCGTCACTACAGGCAAGTAGCGGAAATGTGACAACTAGCCCAAAGAAAACGAAAACTATAATCAAATAACAAAAAGAGTGATTGGTCCATTCGATTTCAATTTGAAACGTTAATAAAACTGCATTGTTCTCTTCCGTGATTTTCCCACACTGTGTGAAATAGACGTGATGACCGCATACTAGCTAGAAGAACGTCATCTAAACGACACTAACGTTTTTCCTTCGTCAATGGTTTGTCAAGTTTTTCAACTACACTCCAGGACGATTGTCGCCAAACGTTATCAATCTACATCAATTGAACTTTGCACCTCTTAAATTTCAATGAAGCTGAACACTAATTGCTCTTTATTAAAGCGAAACCTGACTCGGTTTGGTAAATAAATGTTCATTAAGCACGACAATGAATGTCAATGATACGGGCATTATAAATTCAAAAATGTTCAGTTATTTCTTATTATACAAGGCTACACGCGACGGTGATTTTAAACCGAAAGGATATAAAATATTAATCGCTATCAACAACCTTTTCTATTTCTAAACTTTCCATACCCTGAAATCACGAAATAACCGTTTATTGTCCGTGGCATTACCAGTCTTACTACCAGTAGTACGGGAAGTTTTTTTTTTACCCGTGTTACAACCGTGGTAGTAAGATTGGTAATTAACACAATTAAATTAATTCAATTACTTAGTTGAATAGGACTTTAAATTACTAACAGCTATTCCATATCTTTGGTTGAATGTCACTGTTATTTTAAGATCACATGAAAAGTTGTGATTTGACAAAAGAAGAAGATGCTGGTACGTAGGTAGCAACCGAAAATGGCAACCGGGCTTACCGTGTGACATATTATATGAACGCCCACTTGCCTACGTCAATGTTCATAATTAGCTCTTCAAAAGCCACCTAGAACCTAGAAACACCTAGATGTTTTGCACACGAGCCCCCAGACTATATAAGCAGCTAGGGATATCACTCTTCCAAGAAATCTTTTAGAATCTGCCTCGGCGCCCACCTATTATATTACCAAACTCAAACTGGCGTATAATATAACATAGATAAACATCTATATATATATACAGACACATGTTTTGCCCTAATGACGTCAAGCAATAAGACTATCATCCATTACCATTCCATTACACATCGTGATGGCATTTCCATGTGACATTAACACATAATTACGTACTGTGCCAACGAATCACTTTGTAGAGGTACGTTCTTGTTACGACTCCTCGATACTGTGTTGATATCGCCCTTCATAACGGAAAGAAGTGTGACTGATAAAGGTCAGTCGCACTTAGATAACTTAAGTTTCCATGCGGCTCGCTGCAAACGCTATAATCTTATCCTTGAAATTAATATTGACGTATTTAGTCAAGCCTTATCTGCTTATCTAATCGTATAATCGCGCAATAAATATAATCTAGCTGCCGTCGAACGCGCAGACGAGTTGAGCAATAGATGGGAGGAGGGAAAAGTAGGGTTGACCACACAGACAACAGAGAGGTCCTTCTACTCTTTCGGTGTGGTGCTTTTCTTTTTCGGATATTACTGTGAAGAAGGCGAATTTTATATATTTTTAGGTGTGTTTTGGTACAGTCATCCAACCAGGATTGTCTACTATGTTTATACCGGCTGTTAGTTTTAAAACCGTTATCCTTCTAGAATATCATTGTACTCTTCATTATGAACAATTTTTACTATAAGGCCAACCCTGAAATCACGAAAAAAATACAGCTGTTCCATACAAAAAGGTTCATCGATTTTGGACTAAAATTATGGAACAGCTGTTTTTTTTTTTGTGATTTCGGGGTTGGCCCCATAGTAAAAGTTGTTCATAATGATGTATTGGCTCCGTATCAAAAGGACTATCAGGGTAAATGACGATGTTTGCAGAACGTCGGCACGTGAAAACGTCTACATGGTGGCAAAACGACTTACTAGTAAAACGTCCAAAATGTGAAAACGTCCATTATACAAAAGATCAGGGACATGATATCCTAGAAGGATAGCGGTGTTCAAACTAACACTCTGTATAAGACCTTTGGTTGTAAGTACCTTTATTTGATAAGATGATTATTATGATGCCTAGCTTGATGCTCAGTAAAGTTAATTATGGTTATAGTCGTGTTGGTCATCATAAATATTCTAAAACTCTTGTGTGTTATCCAATTGTATACTCCATCAATCATCATCCTCCCACAGCTTATATCACTCATGGGAGACAAAAAAAAATTGTCTGTATTGATTATTACCAATCAAGTAATCAATTTTGTGTGTGTACATTTTTTACTCTCGAATTTAGCAAACTTGTGCTCTAAAAGTTGTTCACTTTGATGGGTAGATCTGTTTGCTACATCATTCTGAAACACTCTGTATATTCCCAACATGTAATTTCATTAAATTTTTACCACATTGTGGTTTAAGTTTATATAGAATTGAGAAAATAGATCTAATGTCATAATTTATCATATGTAACACGATAGCTGATGGATAAGTTTTTCCTCTGGAAATACCTCGTAATCATATCTATCTGTCAATAGTCAATACTTGATCTGGTAATGATGCCCATTCCATTGACTTATGATTTTCTGATGGGGAAAAAACTGCTATTCACATCCACAAACGTAGCAAATTATCTCTGTTTAATGTTCTGTCTTTTTACGTGACTGTGACAGACTTGTAAAGTTCAGGTGTATCATTTTTTTAAAACCTGTTTGGACTTATCAAGGATGTTAAATAAGGAATGACATGAAACTAAAGCCAATCCTTGGCCCTAGTACGAGGCCGAAACTGGTAGCGTAATTTAATCTTGAACCAAAAGCAATAAGAGTCATTATCATCACAGCCCACTGCATAAACCTCCTCCCTTTTCGCCAATCTTGTCCAGGTGCTTCCACAGAACTTCCAGATGTCATTCCGACACCGTAAGCAAAAGGAATATTAAATAATATTGAACATTATATTTATTTTATTGGATTAATAGATTGTAGAGTCAACAACTCGCCGTCACACCCGACTAGCTCATAAATAATATAGGCAATTGGTTATCTCGATCCACCTGTCATGCCGGGGCATAATTCGAGATACATATCGCGCGATGACGTCCTTCCCTCGTGGTAATTCGAAGATACCGCCGGGTTATCTACCTCTGACGTGTTTGGTGACATGATTAATTAGGAGTAGGTATTGGACACGACTGCAATTAGCCGATTGGCAGCCGAGGTGGCACGGGTGCGACCTTGGAGCATGTCATGGACGATACCTGCTATTTGCTTAAGAGCCATTGAGCTAATATCAATATAGTCACAAACGTGCAAAAAAATGTCCGCGGCAAAACTCGGCGCATGCTATGCAGTGCGCTGAATTTTTTGAACGACTTGAACTACGATAAAACACAAGCGCTCAAGCATACATTGAACACTATACAAGAGACATAACGTCTAAATTCGAACAATTGTGAACTGTATAATGCACGTAGGTATGTACAACGGTAATCGGCCGTTTTTTGACTGTTTTCACTTAGAGATTGTGACTCTTTAGTTTATTAGCTTGTGCTAATAAACTAAAGAGTCACAACTACATACGTACATACGTCTATATACGTATGTGCTCCAACCATTGTTGGTTGGAGCACGTTTTTTAATGACCGACCTGTTGTCGGACAAGACGTGGTTTTCAAAAATATATTAGTGTCAAATGCGGACTACATTTTTATAGCATTTTCATTGAACTGATTGATTATTATACTGAACATCTCGCTCTCTATCCCAGCAGCACTTTTAAGGCGGAGACAATTGAACTGTCTTTTAACGTTAGTTTGCAATGTATAGAGTTCCTGTTACGCGTTACAGTAGTCAGTGAAGAGCCATGTGCTCAAAGCGAGCGAACGCCACATTTTGTGTATCACCGTTTTGTAACAAGCTCGCCGCGAATGATCATTACTCCGCCTTTAAATTAAAAGACGAGTATTAGGCTTCAGAAATCCCCCGGCAAAAATGATTACAAGAAATTTTAGTTTTGATATCATGTAAGTTAATGTGGCTGTAATGTGGTGATTAAGGACCAGGAGCTCAATACTTCAAGGATGTGGCAGTTTTCTATCTCCTTTGCTAAACAACAAGATATCAAAATAGTACAACACATCGTAATAAAAATCACTTAACCATTTTTTATGCTATAATAGTATAGTTTTATGCCATAGACGGATACAACATAGACTCTTTCAAAACTCACATATATTGTGATGTCATGTCGTCATTAATGTACATTGTGCGATGGGAGCTAAACAACTGGTGAGGCGATGACTTATTAAGCGCCTTAATAAGCGGACGACGACCTCTAAATAATTACCAACAAGAATCATCGGATCCCCGAACCAAATCTCAGGTTTAGCTTGGTATACGTACTTCTGTTTAGGTTACTTTGTGATTTGAACACAGAATAGGGTATTCTGTGACTATGAAGTAATCTGGACTCGTATTCTGAGCATCCCTGAGTCTATTATAATTGTAATCTTACAGTAAGCGGATTACTGCTACCCTTCCGTTTTTGGAACCTCCACGATCCTAGGAAGTATCAAGCTCATATTACCTACTTTGTTAGCACAGTGTCTCCGATACAAGAGAACGCTGGCTGCCTGAACTGCCGCGGATCTCCGCTGGTTCTACCAGTCGGCCAATTAGCTCGCGCATGTTCGAATATTGGAAGTTCATAAATAAAAGATAATGCAAAGCAAACCCCATCAAATTGGCCATCATTACGATTATCTTCTTTTACCCCTGGTCCTATTTGCTCAGGATATGAAGACATATGGGCCATATTGTACCACTAGAAGTCGTCCGCGACTTCGTCCGCGTCCATCTCGAGCAATTTCCGGATAGATAGATATATTCTATTAACTTCTTTGCCAATCGCATATTTTATACAAGCTGTTGTTTTGCATCGTCGCCATATTTACAGAGGTATTGATTTACAATGAACAATGCTAATGTTGTTGTTATGGGATCAACAAAGAAATAGCAAAAAAAAAAACGCACATTGAAACCATCCATACAACAAGTTCATTGACTTTCGACAAAATGTATGGGACAGTTTTTTTGCGACTTCAGGTTTGATTCTGTAGTAAATGTTGTTCATAATGATGAGTATGATATCTACTTCTGTAAATATGGCAAGGAGGCAAACAACAGCTTGTATAGTTGTAGTAATAATAAAATAGTCGACAGTATCTTTAGTGATTTAAATATTGTAATTGCTCTCAAACACAATACAAAACGTCAAAAACATTCTCAATCTAATCTTAAATTAAAATTAAAGTCTCGTTCTCTCGTGACAAGAGAGAAAATGAAACAAAGTTCAAAGTAACTTTTCAAACGAAAATGATCTTGAAATTCGTGGTCCAGGCAAACCAACTTGATCTAAATTGTAAACCAATCTAATAATAGTTGAACAGTGTTGTTCAACCTACTAAGTGTTACGATTAATTCGTGCTATTCAAAACAAAATCTATCTAAATCGATTAAAAACGTTAATAATTACTAAGCAGCTATAGATGCAGTAGTACGCACCAGTCGGACAGAAACAGACTTTTAGAGATAAAACTGTTATGCTAATTAACGGATATCGACTGTCGGCAATGACAGCTTATCGACTCATTGCGAAGCGATAGCTCGGTACTGAGTTACTGTTATTTGTTCTGTGGCTGGGCGCTGATGACCCATAAATCTCGACCCTATCGAAGAGATACGCCAGTCGCCGGTAAATATTAGTTATCGGAACTGGGCTAATGTATGATCTATTTATTTGTAAGTGCGTTTCTTTCGTGATGTTGAAGTACGACCTTCATATTTCATATCGGTTTGAATCGACCCTCTATTGAGTATGGCCCTCCTCTCCCATGCTATCATCTTTTCTTATAATTTCATTTAGTAAAAATTAAACAAATTGTGGACGCAGGACGCAGGACGCAGGTCATCATCAGCCAGAAGACGTCCACTGCTGGACGAAGGCCTCCCTTTAGGGGGTTGCCATAATCCCCACGCATGGCAGGCGGCTTGGGGATCGCAGAATGCTCCCCACGACGCTGCTGTCTGTCCTCCGGTGGTTCTGGATACAGTTTAAGGACATACCCAGGACGCAAGTACTGTGTGCTAATTTGAGTGTTACTTAGGAAATGAGATCGTAATAAAGACCTATAAATTTGGACATATTCCGATCGATGCTGTCAAATACCGGATTTTATGGTTGTGCTTATGCTGCATAATGGCTAAATACAAAATTAACAAGCTCATGGGTATGGAATTGATTACGGAGCGCAGTGCATAATTCTCGTAAAGGTTCCACTTTATTGCTTCCGCTCGGTTTCAAAATGTTATGTAAACAACGGTTTTCACACTTTTGTTAGTGAAGCAACTGTTGAACGGCAGATTTTTACAAACTAAGCATTTAAAAGCTACACTATTCATACCAAAATAGTTCTTAAGGCTCAAGAAATACTGGCCACTAATAGCTTCTCCTTAGTTATTAGTTAGCTACAATAAACTTAGATACACATAAGATTATGTGTTTATTCAGGGTTTCAATCAATAAAGAACTATAGACCGTTGTAATAGAATGTAAATTCGTTTACAGACCCAGACAACCCTCAACCTGGTCCTTCGAACACAGACGTGCAGAAAGCCGAAGATACACCAGACAAGAAGGACACGTGCAGTTGAGCTGCCTCGCCCCCGGTCGCACAGACCCGCATTGGACTTGCCCAAAGCTAAAGTAATCTCAACCAGGTATAGTATTACTAAGCACTGAGTAGTGTGGTCCCACCTTAGTGTAGTGAGGTGATTTAGTTATCGATAGGCGGACGGTTAGGTCAGGAGCGAACAGTATTGATGCTCCAAATACTGTAGCTTCTTGTAGAGTGCTAGGGGTAGTACCTAAGAAAATAGTGACGTGTCAGTATGGAGTCATGTTAGGTTAACTAAACAGTATTAGCCAATAAACAGAAAACTTCGATGATATAGCATTAAACTTTTTGTATGCAAGGTCGGTGTAAATCATGCAAAGTGTATTTTAGGCTTTATTTCTATGCGTCTAACGTGCATGTTTACTTGCAAAAACTTCGCTTTGCCTGTTTTACACCGGCCTATAACTGTGAGTCGTAATTCGAATTAAATTGCTTCGAGAAAGTATTTCTACTTCTTGTCTACAGTGGTTAAGGTTTGGATGTGCCCACGGGTTACCCCTATAGATACCGCATATTAAAATGTATGTCCGGGTCTAATTTTTTCGCCACAAAGAATAAGTGGGGTGTGGGGGCTGGGAGTAAGTACCTATTCCTAAACGCGCCAGTGAGAGCAAAGTTTAAAGGGCTATTTTGGCCGACCAGTACTTGAACTAAGGTCGTCTTTCATGTGCGGTATGTAAAGGGCAGGTCTGCGAATCTGCGGGTGTACCACAGTGCATGCTCTCACCAATATAATATTTAATCATAAGGTTTAAAATGCGCTGAATGTAAACATGCTTTATAATGCATATTAGTGCCTATATCTTACAGATTAACAGTTGTATGTACTATTTTGCATAGTCACCGTCACGGTCACGATTCAAATAATAAATGTATAAATTTTATTTGCATAAAATCAGCATCTGTAAAGAATACTAAAAATGACCTATTTTTAGCTAGTCATTATGCTAGTTAGGTTCTTTTAACTTTCTTTAAGATTGTGTAAGTTATTGTATTATTGTTTGCATGCACTGTGGTGGCACTACACTGTTTACAGGTAGGATTGTCGAATTTATATTGTTGGGATATATAGTTAAGATAGTTAAGATCGGAATTGTATTGAATGGTATATAACGATATAATTATATCGTGTATTTGTAAATTAAGTGGCAGTTAATAGTGTGTACTAAATTGATTTGTTTAGTTTAGACACGTTGGCCAAAGTTTATTTACACTTCTGAAAAACTTAAAAATGACAGTAATCCGTTATTGGTTCCGTGAGACTTTATTCACAGTCGCATATAATCGTATTATATCGATACCGACTCCAGCAGGCCTAACATGCGCACCGCGAGAAATTTTTCTCGATTCTACAAAACAGGACAAGGCTACGAATCTGTATAAGTTTGTCTCGTTTTCGCACGACATAAAGACACGACAAAATTTTCTCGCGGTGCGCATGTTAGCCCTGCTGGTTTGGATTGCAATTGACAACAAACGGAATCAACAGCCTCACTTCGGACTAAATCCTGTATTAAAATTGGAAATGCTATCGATGTTTAAACGTATTGCATTGACAGCCACAACAGTAGAAAATATTTTTTGCTACAAAAAAATAACGCTATAGGTGCGTTTATATATAAAAGAAAAAATATGTATAAACTTATCGCTAGTTTTTACCTCAAACACGAGCCCAGCTCAGCATAATAAAGTGACGACGCAAATATCTTTATTATGCATCTACGGCCTTACCTAAAATAATCTCGATTCTCTTAGTCACTGCTTAAACTTCTCTGTCCTTTTCTAGCACGTGCAACTTCACGTTAGAGAGAAGATGGCAGACCATCTTAAGCAGTGACTAACGGTTGAAAAGTTTTTTTAAGTAAGGCCGCTAGTTTTTAACTCGATATTTGTATCGTATCGTATTGTATCGAGTTTTTTTAACTCATACATAATAAAGATATACGGGTGAAGGTGTATAATTAAATCCCATACCATTAAACTTTGATAGTTTTCGCAATTACACTGCTGATCGACACCATTAACAATAATATACTATTATTTTACTATATACTTGGTGCAATGACCTCTTTTAATTTCAAAGACCTCAAACAAACTCTTACATTTTTGTATGAAGTTGAACGTATGTATAATGTAAGTATATTCTATTTTGCATGACAATGAAAAACATATTACAAATCAGTTGTATCTGCACCAATGGCGCAAGTCATGGTGCATACAGTACCAGGTGCAAACGCTAGTTGCATTTGCACCATTAATGAAGCAAACAAAACTAATTATTTGCATCTGCAACATCGATGGTGCAAGTCAATGGTGCATACGGTACGTCGGGTAATTGAATATATTGCAAAAATATAGAAATCAACTTACATTTTTTGAATCCAAAAAATATTGGACGATAGTTTACGTATTTCACATTTGAATAATTTTAATATGTATTTGTCAATATTGACTATAATTATTACCAGGTGCAGCTTTTACTACACATGTAAAATTGAATTAGACAATACTGAATACATTAATTATATTATGTCTACGTACTAGGTAACTATATGTAGGAACGTTGACACCAATGTTAGTAAACAATAAATTAATAATAATGCTAAAAAAATCTTAAACATTTAGATATTCGGCATAATGCTAGCACGTACTACAGTAACCAAGTTGATTGTCGTATAATTTTAATAGAACTTCACGTATATGGAAGTTCGTTTAATCACTGATTGTACTTGGTGATCGTACTTTACATTAATTGATTTCTAGTACCTAATAGCAATACGCCAATAGTTGATCTATGTACTTTATAGACAGCTTATTATGTAGTAAGATGCGCAGGCGGTGAATTTAATGTCAAATTATGAGCAGCTGTTATGGTAGCTAAATGTGTACGTAATTTATTTTATAAGAATATGCTTTTACGCTTAGAACTTTATTTATTTCCCTTTATATTTAGTTTAGAATGCATACGTACTGTCTGTTCTTAGAAGTAAATTATAGATAAAAATGACAGCCTAGCTGCCGTTTTGTTGAGACAGGTCATTTAAAAAAAATTAACTGTTTCAACGTAAGTAGTGGAAAGTACAATTTTTTAATAGTTAACTAATTTTTCCTCAGCTTTATCAACTTTGATCAGTTGTTCAATAATTTTACTTAAAAAACTGATCAGATGTTGTGAAAGCGGGATTTAGTGTGATATTTTTGAGTACCGAAAATCGCTTAAAGTGTTTTGGTGCTGAGCTTTGTTGTAATTGTTTTCTTTACTGTTATAATTGTTTACTTTTACTTATTATTATAGCATTATACCCACAATGATATCTCAGTAACATCGTGCGGCTTTGTAATATTCATCTAGTCATTGAATACACGTTACGGCGCGGAAGCCACCTGCCGCATGCAGTTCAAGGGCACAGTTTTACAAAGCCGCGAGGTGTTGCGGTGTCAATTAAGCTTAATGCTTTATTTACTTCTACAAACAATACAATACGAAAAAAAACGAGACAAATAATCTTAGATCTTTAGATTATTTACTTCTATGTATTTGGTGCACCAAAAATATGTAACGATGACCTCATACAGTTCTCATTTATTGCTAAGTACTTTATGTAGTCTAATGAGATTAACAACTGCATACGTTACCTTCGTTTCACTCTAAATGTATTGTTGATAAGTCTTTAAAAACGTATCAAACAAAGTACGTCAATTATATTCTTCAATTTCTCGTGATTGACACGTACTATATCAATTTTAATACTTCTGAATCTATTCAAGTCATTAAAATGTAGGTATGGTAAATGTGATAAAGCCAGGTAGTTAGGGAGTTATTTTGTTTGAGATGAATCTCAGACGATAGGCACTGGTTTTATAAGATTTTGTACGAACAGAAGCTTAAGAATTTAATTTTTGACTATTTATGAGTAATGATAGTGAAGAAAAGCGTTTATTTTGGTTTGTTCCCAATTTACCTTATTGCCGTGTTAATTAAACAACGCATCTATTGCCTTAGCAACTTGAAACTTGTCTATAAGAACATCGATTATTATATTCAATGTTTTAAATCTATTCCAAAGTTGAGAGCAAAATGGCGTATGTCTTTAAGGATCGACAAGTTGACGGCTCGAACTCATCGGTGGGCGCGGCTAAAAAGCATGCTCTCTTCATCAAACAAACTGTGGGAAAGGGAGAAAGAAAGATGAATGAGCGCGCAAATTTTTTTTTGTCGACCTTTGGCTGCAGTAATGTGGTTGAGTAAACTCTAAGTTAATTTATTCCAACTTAAGTTATTTGAAATGTTTATGGACTAAACTATGCCGCTTGATAAATTATTTTAGAGTTTTCGTATTCCTTATGTTATTTATTTACGTCCAATGTGGCGTTAAAATTGAGCTAAAATAAAAGATGTTTCCTGACTCATAACTTTCATGTTTTTTAACTTTTTACTTTCGTAAACTACAATCCTAGATAATGAAGAGATTAATCGATATAATACTTAGTCTTGGACCTACAACATTACATAGTGGAGTAGTAATACTACCGCGTTTCTATGGAGAAGTGACCAACTTGTCTACTCTTAAATTAGAAACATACGCCAGTTAGTGTTGTACTTTGTTCGGTGCATCATGTTATTTTGTGAAACAATGTTCTTAGAATAGTAAAGATGCGTAGCCACTGTGTTAGAGCTCTAAAGTCCATAATGTATATCTTAAATAATTCGATAAATTCCTAATTCGAAACTTTTATACCTTAAAAATGTATGTACCCAAACTCTCGTAGTGATTGTTCCGGGAACTTTATAGTTTTCTCGCTAGAGCTATCGGTGTCGTAGGTAGAATTTGAATAGTATCGAAGCTCGTCTAGACGTATTGTAGGTTTTGTACGTTTATAAAACGTGAATGAATACATTTATAAATATATCAATACAAACATTTATAATATTATGTATGTTGCTTAACAGAAATGTGATGAATTCAATTTTATAGTAAAGTATGTATAACTCTTGAATTATTGTAAGCTGGCGCATTTTAACACTGTCACAATTTTAAATGATAAATCATTCATCTCTGTATCGCTTAGTAGAAGCCTACAAGAGCGAGAGAGAGAGCGTTTTCAATGCTTTTTCATGCGATGATACGTCTGATATGTTGTGTTAGACACTTCATGATCAAATATGCCAGCTTTCGATTATTGGCCCGTACTTGATAATTTGGACTACTATAAATTGATTCACACATTCGCGTTTCTCTAACGTAAACTTTAAAATATCGTTTATGAATTTAATCACGAAACAAGTGAGAATAATTATTTATTAAAGCATAGATGTATCTATTTCTTCAGGCATATCTGTGTCTCATGCTAGACAATAGGATTATCGGTATATCGATGTTGCAAGCTTTTATAGAAACATCTTTGTACAGTGTGATCTCAATAATATAAAGTCTTGATTTCACTTGAATCAGTACCATTGAAATATTGGTTAGAGTAGTTTTGTACCTTTGAGAAAACAGATTAAGAGCTAAAAATTAATAGCGACTGTTTTCCAAACTATTATAAATGCTTTTAGTTTTGTCACATCTCATAATTATGTTAATACTCTTTTTGACTGCACGACTATAAATTCCTTGTAACTTCGTAGAATGCTTAAAAATTGTTTAACAGACAAGCTTTTATATTTAGTACAAGTGCTATTGTTTTATCAAAGAAATAAGCTTAAAGATACATTTTCCTAATTCGAAACACACCCCATAGCGCCAAACCAAATTCGATGTTAGCTGCTAACACAGCAGTAATATGAATAAAGAATTTAATTAGTAAGAATGCAATTAGTGTCAATTATAGACAGTTCATGCCGAGGCTCTATGGTGAAAATGTATCAGGTGTCCTTTTTAGTGCCCTTCCCTAACCTAACAGCGCTATTTTGTTTCGAAGTCCGTTAAAATGGTAGAATTTATTCTCATGGATACCTTTCAGTCTGTAATTGAACGCTGGCTAGACAGACCGGGCAAACGTACACCAAGATACGCTGTCTCGTTTTGTTACATTGAATTGAGCACCAAATTCATTGGATTTCGTTTGGCCGGTCTGTACCTAGCAGAAGGAAAACTAGAAAAATGTGCACTAAATCAGTCTGAAACAAGATTAGTGTCTTTTCAAACTTTTAGATTTAGATTTTTAGCTCTATGGTAATCGTAAAATTACCAATTTTCTGTTTTATCTATGAATGTGGGACGGGCTGTAAGTATAATTGACAAAAATCTATAAGTACTCATATTATAACAACTTAGGCAGTTGACAGTAAAGTTTTACAACCGACAACGCATCGACAACGAAGTCTTAGAGTTTGACTGGTTGACGTGTCTCATTGTCGCTCGCACATTGTTTTTGAAATTATTGAATACAATTATGAATAACTATTGTTTTTTTTAAATATATTCAGCGCTTCTTACGATTATAACCAATATGAGGCATTTAGAATTATTTTTTTCTCTTTTGGTTGACCAGAGTAAATGCGTAGTTGGTAATTGTGCCTCTAAAATAGGCTATTTGACTATATTGAAAATATGCTACAAATTGATATAATCCTAATAAATTGCAGCGTAAAAAAACATATCTATTTATTTTTAGACTTAAATAAGTTTATTTTCTGCAAAAAAAACGTATTTTTTTTATTATTTTGAAGCGTGGTCACGTGATGCGAAACACTGATTGGTGGCAACTTTTGTGACGTCACACCGAAGTAAACAACGAGATCTAACGTGCACTTTCATCAAGATTACAGTGAAATAAAGCTATTTTCAAGTGACTTACCACAGATATGTCTTACATAAACCCCTTCTTTTACTAGATCTATGCCATGATCGCTTTCTTTCGCTTGTTGTTTACTTTGGTGTGACGTCAGATATGTCACGTGATCCAAATACGCGTTATGGCGCGTTTTTTTCTCATTCAAACTTTCAGATCAATATTTATCGAAAGTACGACATATCTCAAGGAAATATTGATGTGGTGTGCATTGAATATAGTAAGAAATTATTTTAAACAATTTCCCATTAGTAGTCAAATACCCTATTGTCAGATTGCCGCCGGTCAACCTATAAGAAATATCCGAATAAAAACTTGTTCTAAGAACGCCTTAATGTGTGTGAACAGATATAAAAGAACAGAACAGATTGTTCAAAATGCATTTAATGCATAATTTTGTATGACGTTAAGAAGAAAATGAAATGTGCGAGCCAGACAAAACATAAAAATAGCATTATAAATTCCACGTCATAGCGTTGCAACTATGCCAGTTTGAGGATATCTAGTATTAAAAGATTTGTATCGTTTTGTATCCAGTTTGTCGTAAAGCAAACAATGATAGTAAAGAAAAATAAAATACACATTAAATAAATTATAAATAAGTGTTTTGTATCACAATCCTTCCCATTTGATTAATAAGGAGTAAGACAGTCCATCCTCTTGAAAATCACCACTAAATAGAATAAACAGACGACCAACTTGGGGCATCATTTTTTAATCGTACGCAAGAGTAGCGCATGCGAAAAAGCCGGCCTTCGAACGATGTTGTTTGAAATAAGGTGCAATATTGTTCGAAAATCGGCTCCTTTCGCATGCGCTACTTTGCGTACGATTCAAAAATAAGGCCCCTGGTCGTCTGACCAAGCCATACAGTTTTGACCATACAGGCTAAATTAATGATACCTACAGTGAGTTTTGATTAATTCTGAAATTGCAAAATTTACGAATAAGTAGATTCGTTACCGCACGAACAAACGTTTCAGAGTAAAGAACTACGTTTATCATACCTACTACTTTTTGCTTATTTTTTACAGGCTTTAATGATTTTTGTCCACCACCTTTTAAGTTAAAAGTAATAGGTATAATATATTTTAAAGGGCGTTTTGGGCACGCTTTTGCCAATCAAACTGTGCAAACGATTTTGATGTTCGGTATAGAGATCAAAGAATACTATTACTCACAGGGAGATAGAGATGGCTGAAACTCAGAAAATGGACTTAGGCTAAATTTTTAGTCATCATAATGCGTTTGAAACCGCGGGGAAGACTAGTATTACAAAAATGTGGGTAAGTACCCACCTAAAGATCCAGACTTAAAAGCTAGCTACACCGAACAAACACCCTTGGTAAGTGATGTGGTACGATAGCTATGATATGGGGGGTGCCTTTAAGTCAACAGAGAGAGAGCATAGAAAAATTTAACACTACGTTATAAGAGAGTGAATAATATATCAGCCAGAAAACGTCCACTGCTGGATGACACCCTCGCCCATAATAGGGAGGTGTTGCCATTATCCCCACGCTGGGCAGGCGGCTTGGGGATCGCAGAATGTTCACCACCGTTAACGGAGAGGACGCTGCTGCCCATCCTCCGGTAGTTCTAGTTGCATTTTTAAGACATAAGAATAGGTTTCTTATTCAAGCGTGCTGCATCAACGCATCTTTGTTGAAACCAGGGGTCAGTATTCACAACTCAATCCGAAAGGTTTCCGTTCGGATTCACATTCTCCGTCTCTGTCATTCTGAATGAAGATGAATGAGAGGGGATAATGTGGGTGGATCCGAACGGAAACCTTTCCGATTGAGTTGTGAATATGGTGCAGGGGCCTCATTTTAGAATCGTACGCAAAGTAGCGCATGCGAAAGGAGCCGACTTTCAAACGATATTGAACCTTATTCCAAACAGTATCGTTCAAAGGTCAGCTCCTTTCGCATGCGCTACGCTTGCGTACGATTCAAAAATAAGGCCCCAGGTGTACGTGTAGTACCAAACGCACGCTTAGAATCGTCATAGAATAGTATTACCTAATTATAGTATTATTAATTATCCTTGGTATTACTGAACGTGACCCTATAATCCATTAAAAATAACTTGCCAGTGCTGCCGACTCCGACATCACGCAACTTCCGAGCATGGTTTTCATTCGTTGTAAGGTTTCGTGAGTGAGTGAGTATGGTTCTCGTGTGGTGTATTGAAAACACTGAACTCTATTTTATACATACTGTACTTGTACGGCCTTACCTAAAATAATCTGGATTATCTTAGTCACTGCTTAAACTTCTCTGTCCTTTTCTAGCACGTGCAACTTCACGTCAGAGAGAAGATGCCAGAGCATCTTAAGCAGTGACTAACAGTTGAAAAGTTTTTTTAAGTAAGGCCGTTTATGTATAATATAAAGGTCAGTGATTGTGATTGAAAATGAGATTGGAGTTTTGGCGGGAACGCGAAAAATAATTTCGCTGCATTGTATTATTTTCCAAAACTTGTGTTTTTTCGAGTGTTAATGCATAAAAATGGTGGCATTTTATTAATTAAGTGCTAGTTTACGCGCAAAAGTGTGGGCAAGTGATATAATGTAGTGAAACGTATCTTTTCGTGTTGTTTCCAAAACTTCGAAGAAGCTTGTAGTAAAGTGGCCACAAATTTACCAGGGCATGACTGGTCATGACTGTGACTTACTAAGTGTGACTTAGACTGGGACTGACTTGATTTGAAATTCATCGAAAAGTTTATATAAAAAAATACTTGACACTGGCAAATACACTACGTGCGTCGCCACAATCCTCCTAGGAAGAAAGAAAAAAATGAGGTAGAAAATATATATTTGACAGTGACAGTCTATCTGTGTGACAAATGACAGCTTAGGTATTAATCATTCACAAACGGATGTGGTCGTGGAGAAAGTAAATTGCAAATATTCTTTATTTTTGTGTGTTTATCACTACCGTAATTGTGAAATGAAAATTTCCGCGTCGTGAGAAATGCTTTTATTTTCGTGCTGTGAATGTCGCGAATGCCAAACAACAAGAAAATCTGTGATGAAATGTTGGAAAGTGGAGGTGACTGACACGAAGTATTTTGCAAGTTTTATGTGATTTTGTGTAGCTGTATTAGCTAAAAATATAAAAATGCCGAGAGGAGAACATCGGCCGAGCGTGCTGCTATCGCGAGAAGAGAACGAGATGGTTTTCAGCATGATAGGGCCAAAATGCCAGGTAAGGCCTTATGGGTTGGAGCTCATTGGTATTCCGCGTGATTCAGGCCGCTGATTACGTATCGTGTACTGTATCTGCGAATTATCAGTCGATAGTAGCACGATAACGGCTGTAACACATCGATTCTGTGAGCTATTAAGGTATCTGATTGTGTAGACTATAAGGCTAAGTTGGCACCTACACAAATTGTTTCCTTGTTGAATCAGCTGATTTAAAGAAAATTCTATCATAGATAATTATCTAGTGTGTTATCTATAGAATAAAATATTTACTGTTTTTACCTAGTAAACACATTTTTTTTACTTTTGCACAGGCTAAGAGTAATACTGTTATTCTTAATCACAATTTTATTATTTACCTATGCTTTATCATGTAAAGATAATTAGTACAATAAAGTATGATAATCAAAATAGAATGGGAGCTGCTCTCACACATTAAAATTAACCTTGTAATATTCAATTGAAATTAAAAAAAATGGAAAGGCCATTAAAAATATTCATGAATAACTAAATAAAAATAAATAAAAAATTATCAACATTTTACTTCCATAAAAAAAAACAAATTTAATAAAATTGACCTGACCCTAACACCCACTCATTTGGGCTCAGAATGATTTATCTGTAGCTCATCTACCTTCAGCAAAAATGATAAAACTTGGGCTTGTATTTTTGTTAGGTTCAAAGATCTTTATTTAAATATCACAAGAAACATTACATCTCACTTAGGCGATATCTTAAAATTATACATTATCAGTAGAATTTTGTGGCCAGTGGGCACTAAATACAATTTTGGAAATATTAGCATGACTGAAAATAAATGTATAATTATGCTTTAGTAGGCAAGTAAACTTCTTAATTAAGAAATTATTGTACATGTAGGTGGCATGTCGTATTCAAACAAATTATCAAGTAAAACAAGAATAACCTAGGATAGTTTCTAGTATAAAATATTACACGCATCATATCATACCTACATAATGTGGTTGATCCAGATGGTCTTAGTTGACAGTTCAAAACAGTTAGTTCATCTTTATAATTCAAGGAAAGACCAGAAGTCATTTCAGTAGTTTCATAATATTAACAGATTACTTTAGTGCAAATCAGTAATAAGATCATTAAGAGTAGATAAGTTGATCACTTCTCCATAGAAACGCGGTAGTATTACTACTCCACTATGTAATTTTGTAGGTCCAAGACTAAGTATTATATCGATTAATCTCTTCATTATCTAGGATTGTAAATTATTACGTAAGTAAAAAGTTAATAAACATGAAAGTTATGAGCCAGGAAACATCTTGTATTTTAGCTCAATTTTAACGCCACATTGGACGTAAATAAATAACATAAGGTATACGAAAACTCTAAAATAATTTATCAAGCGGCATAGTTTAGTCCATACACATTTCAAATAACGTTGGAATAAATTAACTCAGAGTTTATTCAACCACATTACTGCAGCCAAAGGTTGTCAAAAAATAATTTGCGCGCTCATTTATCTTTCTTTGTCCCTTTCCCACAGTTTGTTTGATGAAGAGAGCATGCCTTTTAGCCGCGCCCACCGATGAGTTCGAGCCGTCAACTTGTCGATCTTTAAGTGTTCTCATAATATTCATTATCATGTTTGTCTGTTTTTAATTTGTTTGGTTACACCCGTAAGTGGGAAGAGCTGATAACAGCTGCCCAAGGCAGTAATCAGAACTACTACTGTAACTGTATTATGCATAAAACACTAAAAAAATTACTAAATTTATTTTAGCTAAAGAGTGTTTTGTCAATTTCTTTCGAATTACAAATGGAGTTTGAATAAAGCGTTTGTTGCCTGTGGTACTACCAGTATTACTACCAGTAGTACCACAGGTATAAAAATATCCCATAGAACTACCAAATCTATCTATCTATCTATCTTTGGTTATGGCCTCTATTTCGCCAATGTCGCGTGTATAACTACCAAGTGATTCAGTAGTACCATGGCCATAACCAAAGAAAGATAGATAGATTCAACCTAAAATAACAGTTTTATCTGTGGCATAATAGAGTTAGGTGCAAAGAGACAATGCAATTTTTACATAAGTACATCTGTCTTTAACTGCATGCAGATGTGTAAGTATAGCACAATCCTTTTCTGCAGGTAGCCTGTTAAAAATAAAAATATGACTTAAGACTACATACATAAAATAAATGCATTGTCACAGTTAATTGACAGACAAAACGATCCTTTAAAATATCAATGAAACATTATGTAGGTTTCAAAGAAATGTATGTGGGTGGTAATACTAGAGACATAAATCATACATAAGCTGTCTTTATGCTTTAACATGGTAACATTGCCTTAAGAAAGCCTTGTAGGCAGTATGATTTCACTCTATAGCTTGTAAGGGGCGAAAGTGCCATAAATCTGGATCCTGTATACATATGTTGCAACTGTTGCAAGCCTGTAGAAGGGAAAGTTTAATTCACTTTCTTAGCTATAGTAGGACTTGGTGTTTGGTAGCATTATTGTATTTTAATGGCTCCCTGGCTTATTATTATGATTAGAAGCTAAAGTGAAAGTAGTTGTTGGTGTACTGATCAAACAATAGATCTTTATTGCAACTTAATTAGTTAAAACTAAACAGAATACGTATTCGGAAGTACAAGGGCGGCAATACCGCCTAAATCGAATTCTTCCAGGCAATTATGTATTATCCTTTTACCAAATTGAAAATTTAGAATTTGGTGGGTGGTATGTTTTTATTTTTATAGCATAAAAAGAATACCTTACTACAAGCATAGCATTTAGCTGAGTACATTTCTGCGGTATTGTAGCGGTGCGGGAGGGGTAGCATATGACGTAACATAACTGTCTGTGTAAGTGAACAGTCTGTAAAGTGACCTGTCCTATCCAAATAATAAAACCATAATCTATGCATTATGCATAAATTACACAGGCTTCGACCTTCGTACTTCTCATTACTACTAATCGGTTCATCACTTGTTGCTTAATAAATAAGATCGGGTGTAGCAAGTGTATAGAACACTTGCACTGTCGCTTACTAATACTGATACACTAATTAGTACGTGTACACGAACAACAGCCGGGCCAAATGGAGGGGGGCCACCCGCTCCGTTTGAGGGCATTTGGCCCCATCTGCCCTCCACTTCCGCGGCTGCTGTTCGTGTACACATAGTAATTAGTGTATCAGTATTTAGTATTTCAATGGAGGGGGTGGCCCCCCTCCAATGTTAATATGTACCTGGTAAACGTTTGTCTGTTTGCTGAATTTGTTTCAAATAACAATCATGCAAAAGTAGAAGTTTAAGAGGCCTATTACAAAAATACGCTTAGATATTAGCTCAATGGCGTAGATGCAGTTTCCTTGTTGAAATTGTATACCTACTTTCTTTCTTGTTATATATCTTACGGAATTAAAAAAATATATAAATTCAATTCATTTTTGTTTCTTTTATTTAAACACCCGTAAACTCAACAGTGTCTTTTATATGGGTTAGATGGTTTAGAAGTCATTGTTTGTCGCAAAAATCACAATAAAGATGCTTAATTACGAGCGACGCGGCTAGCGTGCGTGGGTGGCCACTGCCCTGCCATTGGCCTACCAGAGCGGCAAGCCGGTTGAACGTACCTAAACTGCGGAGTGACACCCCCCTGGTAGTACTAAGCATTAGCTACGAAGCCCCTGTAATCCAGTCATAACACATGTTGATGACTGCGATACTGACGCCCGAGCCCGACTAAAGTCACGCGTCATTTTATGTAACGAAAACACACCGCTCCCCTAGCGAAGGCAATCGCTGGTAGTCAAACGGACATCGGATCGCGAAGAGAACTAGATTTTTTGAAAAGACTATTCTGTAATAGAAGATATTATTTTTCATTTTCAAAGTCTTAAGACCGTTTCCTAAGTCGGTAGGACCTATCTAGGTAGCGGCTAGGTAGGTTTTCCTTAATCCTTCAGATTGCATATTATATGCGCGAGTACCTATATATGTTTTTTTTTTATACAATCAATTAACGAGACGAGCAAGGCGTTCGCCTGGTGGTAAGCGTCACACCTGCCACTAACAGTAGCAGTGCCAGAATTGACTATGTATGTTTGCTTTATGTGTGTATGCACAGAAGCAGAAGTTTGCCAGGCCCCAAAGCGCTTGCACCCACCCCGGTGGGTTCTCAGTCACTTATCGATATTCAGGCAAAAAAACATCTCAAAGTTGCTGCTTAGAACTAGTTGCGATAAGAGCCCCGTTTAATATCTCCTTTTTTTGTCAAGTTATATAATCTCTTATCTATATAATTATGTAGTCTAAATTGGTCATAAGTGTGCACAGAGCAGGAAAGACAAAACGATTTTTTCTCAGGCGTGTGATATTGCTATCCCTGCTAGTAGAGACTCAATTTTTTCCGAATTAGGGATATCTTTGCGGATAAATGGCCAATGATTAAGCGAATGTGTTATTTTGTATAGCTGTAATCAACCAGTAAGGTTATATTTGTATTATCAGTGTTTTTTCCTGATATACAATTAACCTAACTTTGCAGGCTATCTTACATTACTCCAAACATGCTTTTTGTCCCAACAAACATTAACCAGATATAAATTAAAAATCCTCTTTTGTAACGTACCAACTTCCCAATTCTCTCAAATTCTAGAAGGCTCGAAATCTCTCGAATTCTAGTATAATTATGCTATGCGTCTTATGCATAAAACCTTACTAAATATTTTAGGTAAAAATTGTTATGGCTTCTTTTTTCAAACTCAATTGCTTAGTAGGTACTTAATTCAAAAGAAATTAATACTGAGGGTATTTTATTACCGACACGAAAAAAACTTGGGAAGAAATAGGGGGTGTGGTAAGGTGCCCGGAATCCGAATGACCAGAGTCAGAAAGAGAGTAACTGTACATTTACTGTGGGACTTTTTTACCGAAGGATAAAATGTGCACCTCATGTATTGCAGAGTTTAGCGACGGCCGTGGTCCAGCTGTTCACGACGGAGGGCCCCGCACACTTGGAGTGGAAGAAGCGTGACACGGGCGTGCTGTGCCTTATAAAGGACAACGGCAAGCGGTCGTACTTCTTCAGAATCTACTGCCTCTACCGGAAGGTGCTGGTCTGGGAGCACGAGGTCTACCTGCAGATTGAGTACAAGAGTCCCAGGCCGTTTCTACACACATTTGAAGCCGAGGTAATAACTATCACCTATGTAGCATTGAAAAGGCATTTATGCAGTTCATATTTACTTATTTGTCTATAGATTTTGTGTCGGCATGGACTATTTTTAAGTCTGCCTATGGGTTATATTTTTAATTTTACTTTGATTGCTTTTTTGCATAGCTAAAGTCAAAGTCAAAGTCAAAGTCATTTATTGATAAATATTAATTTACACGTCATAATACTTCAACAATTATAATATTGTCGTATACAATAATATACAATAATTAAGCTATTCACTGAATATTCAATTCAATGTCAGTACTAAATATATCAAATAATTATAATTATAATGTCAAATGTTTACATGTCAATCAAAATAATTATTTTAATCTAATTTTACCATCACTGTTCATGAACTCATTAAAGCCATAAAATGTTTGGTCGATAAGCCAGCGCTTCAGTCTGCTTTTAAAACAACCCACACTCGGAGCGGTTGTGACTGTTTCAGGTAACAAGTTATATACTTCCGGCCCCATAACGTGTGTCAGCTTGCCTGATTTCGCGAGGGAGCGCGAGATACTGACCAACTTATCCGGGTTGCGTATGTCGCAAACGTGTCTCTCTCCGCGTCTGCTGTATAAGCCAAGATTATTTCTCACATACACTGCCACCTGAAAAATCAGAATGGCAGGTAGTGTGAGTATCCCGAGCTCCTTAAAGTATGGTCTAACGGAGGTGCATCGCGACACGCCCACGATAGCACGCACGGCCCGTTTTTGCGCTCGGAACGCGCGCTCCCAGTCAGCAGCGCGCGCGTATAGCTCTGCGCCATACTGCAGCCTGGAGTGCACCGTGGCGAAGTAGCACGCGCGAGACACATCCGCGGACACCACTCGGGAAACCCGCCTGAGTGCGAAGCTTGCACTACCTATCTTGCAGCACAGCTTATCAATATGGTGCTCCCATGTCATGCTGCGGTCAATCTCGAACCCCAGAAAGGTGGTACTCTGTACCTGTTCAACCCTTATGCCGTCTAGCAGTACATTTAGTGGCCTTGTGGAATGGCCTGAGAGACAAAAGTGTACATAATGTGTCTTTTTCAAATTCAGCATCATACCGTTGATGCGAAACCACCTGTTTAAGTTATTTATACTAATATTTAATTGTTCTTCTAACTGGTCAACTGTGGAAGCAGTTACGATGGCTGCCACGTCATCGGCATACATGAAGATGTCTGCGCCGGTTACGGCGTCAGGAAGATCATTCAACAGGAGAGAGAACATAATGTTCGAGACCGACGAACCCTGAGCCACTCCCATGGTTGCCGACAGTGGTTCTGACTTGTTACAGCCATCCCCAGCATCAACTACCTGGGAACGTCCCCGCATCATGTCTGTCAATACTGCATATGACTTACCAGCTATGCCGTAGTGTTCCAGCTTTACGGCAAGTGTTTCGTGATCTGCGACGTCGAAGGCTTTAGATAGATCGCAGCACAGGACAGCTACTTGCTGTTTACGTTCACGAGCGGCTAACACGCGGCGCACCACCTCACGAGTCAATGAGGTTGTAGACCGCCCTTCCCGGTACGCATATTGACGCTCAGAGAGCGCTTCGGTTTCCGTCAGGTAGGCTACTATTCTTCTACTCAAGCCGTTCTCGAACACCTTGGCTATTGCAGGAATTATCGAAACCGGCCTATACCCGTCTATATCATCCCGCTTGCCCTTGCCTTTAAATATCGGGGACACTCTTGATATTTTGAATGCCGACGGGTACGATCCTTCCTTAAGACACTTATTAAACAGCGTCGCAAGCACCGGGGCGAAGGGCACTATTGCCATTCTTATTAGCTCCATTGATAAACCGTACACATCCTTTGACTTTTTGGGAGGTATTCGGATCGAGACAATTCGGAATACCTCATCGGCAGAAAAGCTCGTGAGTCTAAGGGAGCGGTCAGCGGGGCTGCGCGCAGATACTAAAGTGCGGTACACAGAAGGAACATCAGCTTTAGGTGCACCACAAGCCGCTGATGCGTTCAGAAACCGAGCATTCATGGCGTTGACGGCATCTTTTGGGGAACTGAATTTAACTCCATTACTGTCCTTCACAATTTCTGAAAAGTTAAGTTTAGGAGTGTTATTTTTCCCCCTCTCCAAATTTACAACACCCCACATTGTTTTTGACGGGTTATTACTTTCTTGAATCATACTATTGTAATGATTCGTTTTTGATTTATTTATACTATGGCTATATTTCTTATTGAGGTCGTCAATCAAATCACGTAATGGTGATTCGTCCGGGAATATTTCGCTCAATTTAGAAATGTCAAAAAGTAAGGCCTTCAGATTCATTACATCGGGTGTGATCCACGACGAGTTACGTTTATTATTAGGTTTTTTCTTGATTGGGAAGCAAATGTCATACTTATTTACTAGGACGTTAGTTACTGCCATGGTGAACGCATCGGCAGCCTGATTCCTCTCGCTCACCTCAGTCCAGTCTACACTGTCAATCGACATAACAAAATTCGCGCGATTATTCTGTGAAAAGTCCCGAGCGAGGCGAGTGAGAGGTGGTGGCGGTGCAAGGACGCACGTCACAACTCCACGCACAGCTAGATGGTCCGACAGAAGCGTGCGCACTGGACTAGCTTGCACAGACCCTCGTAGGGCGTTCGTATATACATGATCTATGCATGTCGATGTAGTGTCTGTGATGCGGGTGGGGAAGTCTACCACTGAGCTCACGTTATGGGCGGTAAGTAAGTCAAATAGGTTTTTGTAGTCAGTGGTCGTATTGTCCAAAATATTAATGTTCATGTCACCAACAATTAGAAATGTTTTATCGGTTTCGCTGAGCTTATCGAGCAAACGTTCCAAGTTATCTAAGAAGCCGCTTACGTGGGCCAGGCCCGTGCGGTAAATACAAATGATGGTTAAGTCAAAATCTAAATCTAAAATATCAATGGCTGAAATTTCACAATATCGTTCTACGGAAAACGCTGATATCTCAGCATTTTCAATACATTTGAGTGCTTCATTGACATAAATGCACGAGCCGCCGTGCATTATAGTATTCCTACAAAAGCTAGATACCAATTTATAGTTTTTTAGATGAATACATTGTAGGTTAGGCGCTGTTACCCAATGTTCAGTTAACGCTAAAATATCGCACTTTAGGTCAGTCTCTAACAGCACTTCAAGCTGTTGCGTTTTATCATTAAGTGAATTAATGTTTTGGTGACACACTGTAATTTGTCGCAAAGGTACAGATTGTTCATTAGCACGACGCAACTGGTTCTGAAGTGCGGCGCGTGGCTGCTGCAAGCGCGGATGGGCGGGCTCCGGGGCGGCGGCGGCGGGAGGTCTGCAGCGCGCGGGGGGCTGCGCCTGCGACCGCGGCCGCTCCAATATTGCTTGCGCTGCCCACGGGGTCGGTGGACGGGCGCATCGCCCGTCCGTCGCTGCGTCGAAACCACGGGCTAACCTCTACTTGTTTTGGCCAGTTATCTGCACTCATGAAGTACTCGTATCTACTGTTCGGTACAGTCACGGCGAATGAGGCATAGTGTGTATGTTTCAGCGCTAGTTTTTCAACGCTATAATCCAAACATGGGTTTTTCCTATGCATGTACGTTTTTAAATTTTCAGGCGTAGTATTCGGTTTCAAGAAACACACGTGTAATTTCTTTACTCGTTCTACTGCTTCTAGCTCTCCATCTAAGGTGCCGTTGCCGTGTACAACCTGTCTGGTATATGACCGACGATCTTTGCGTCTCCTCACTGTCTGCCATGTTGTATCGCGCGACGATAACACTGGATCAGCCGCGGTTACTTCTGGTTCCATTTGTGCTTCTTCAGTAGGTTGGTTCCGCAGCGGCGCGCGCGCGTTCACCGGTGATGGCACGCACGTCCCAGACCGCGTGGGCGCAAGCGCTAGCGCGTAGGCCCGCACCGGCGGGGGCCGAGCCGCGGGGGCCGGTCGTGACGGCGCGGGCGCGCGCGTGTGCGGAAGCGCCGGCGGCGCGGGTGCGGGTTCAGGCACGGGTGAGGGCGCGGGCGTAGGAAACGAAGGAGGCTGCGCTGATGGAGCCGGTGTTTTGATATTCGTTTTACAGGCCGTTACTGTCGGTGTCAGGGGCTTCAGTTCGTCGTGTCGGCTGCACTCACATTTTTTGAATGTATCGAATAATTTCCCCATGTCAGCCGCGTATTTCCCTATTCTCGTCTCATAGCTCGCGATCGCTGAGACAGATAGGCTCAGTTTTTTGTCATACTCGGCTATAGTTGATGCGGCTTGTTCTATTTTTGTTTTATAACAATCTATAAGGGAATTTGATGTAGAAAGTTGTACCCTTATGTTCTTTATTTCTGTCCGCAAGTCCTGAATTTCAAACTTTAGCTCATATGTGTCATCTGTGCTTGACTCATCTCCGTCATGCATACGAGTACGCGTAACTTTTTGCCGAACTGTTACATTTGCATCTCGCTGTTTTTTAGCAGCACCGACCGGGGTCAGGCTGTTATCCCCACCTTTTTTCGCGGTGCATCGGCATTCAGGGCAGACCCAAGATGCGATTTGTAATATGTTCACCTCTTTTTCTCCAGTACAAAGAAGGTGATACGTCTTGTTACAGCTTTTTATAGTACAAAGCAAATATTCTTCTTTCTCAACATCTAGTTTACCGCAGCACGCAGCACAATTCATATTTACGAGTCGTATGGCAAATAAGTTAAGGCAAAATTAATATAATGAATGTGCAAAAATAATAAAACAATTATTATACAGGCCTTAGTCCGGGCTCGAACTCGGTGTCGGTACAATCGAACAACCGACTCCTTAACCGTTCGGCTAACAGGCTTCTAAGTACTGCGTCGAAAATAGCGTTCGGTAGCTGTCAGGCCGGCAAGTATTGAGTACTTAGCCGTTGGTAGGTGACTCATTTGCTAACCGCCGGCACTGTCGAATCACTGTTTACGCACACTCCAATTGATTTTTATTCACAAATGAGGGTGATTTGAAAAAAAATGTTCAATGATATTTACTGATTTGATTGAATTTAATTTAATTATAAGTCTTTAACACTGTTCCCTCATTTAAACTATTATTTAAACAACACTTCACAGTTTTTTATACAGTCTAAGTCTTTACAGTTCGCAAAATTCTCACTCGTATTCACTTTTTGTTTTTGATGAATTTATCGTATTTCCACAGTAAATACGTTAAAATAACACTATCACTATGTTTTCCGACCAAATGTTTACTCGTTTAACATACTATATTGATGAAATACTACAATTTACTATTTTTAAACAATTTTTCAACACAGAGACGATCTGTTCGCGGTGACAGCGCGGGGGGGTCTATGACGGGCTTTTAGTTGACGGAGCCTTCTTTCTAATCATCTTTGTCAACCATTATCAATACACTATTGAGTAGAGGTCTCCTCTTCAGCCCGCCATCTTTTCCAGTCCTGTACCAGTCTCGTCCACTGCCTTCCTGCCGCCTTAACGGTGGTCCGACCAGCTAGTTGGTGCGGTCTGCCCTACCCGGTAGTCGCTTTCCGTTTCGCGGCCACCACCTTCTTTCTAGCCTAAGCAAAATGTTTGTCGTGTCACTGAGACTAGGCCTCTATTATATGTATGACGGGATGTTCCAGACAGGTTTAGCGATACTTAATGTAAACAACTTTTAGATCACAAGGTTGCAATTAAAAAAAATATAGTTTCTGTTCAAAATTACTAGATACGTGATCAATTTGTCATGGCATTTTTTTTAATTTTTTTTCTTTTCCGTGTTCTATTATACTAAAAGTTGTACAACTTTTAGTATTGCTACACCCGCCTGAGCACCCTGTATAAAATCTGTACCCTCGCATACGGACGCAGATTTTTGTCTCCGTCGCATCACTGCTCAACACTGAAGAGAGAAAGGAAGCAGGGCTTTCGCTTTTTTGTGCTACTTAACATCAGGCTATTGTTGACAAACTCGGAACCTGATTTGAATTTTTAATTCGTCTGTAGTGGTCCTCTGCAATGAAATACGTTTTATTTCTTGTGGGCAACTGCCTTTACTAACTAGAATCTATAGAGACAATCCATATATACTCACACTCTAGCCCCTGGGCAGCGTCAGTGCCGTAAATAGGGCGGTGCCAGCGGTCCCGGGGCACCGGGCGCTGGTCCTGGTGGGGCGCAAAAATGACCAGACCAGGAACAAGTTTTTAATATTTTTCTTTTCAAAGAAGCTCGCAACGGACGCTTTCTTTTTAAGGGCACAATTATACAAGCTCGCACCGAGCGCTTTCTTTTCAAGGGCGCATCTCGCACCGGGCATATAAAAGGCTATTTACGGCGCTGGGCTGCGTACTAAGCATGCATGCATACCATACTATTTTTCTTCCATTCTAGTTCTAGTTTCCTCTAGTTGTGTGTTGGTTGTCAGGTAATCAGACAAGCCTCATTAGGACTAAACTGGAGTAGCACAGATTTTTTAGGGTCATCGATGTCATAAAACTCGACTTAAGTAATTACTCCAATACATAAACTGAAGCTATACTCCGAGTAGGCTAGGCTATATTAATAACGTTATTGATTTTGTCGTTAAATAGTCCAATAGGTCAATGTCTGCCACAAACTTCGGAAGAATTCCCACAGAATAAATAATAGTACTTGGTACAATTACCTGGCTACATTTTATGACTTTACCTTAGGTACTTGTAACGATAAGGAGCTTTATTTTGTTTGGGTATATTGTAGGACTCTACTGCAAAGTCCGCCTGGGGAAGTACCACACATTTGCCAGTTATTCAACCGCCAAGCAGTAGTGTGCAAGCATTACTGTGTACCGGTTTGAAGGGCAATGTTACCAGAGAAATTACTGGATATGAAGAGATTTAACATCTAATATCCCTGATTGATCGCTGATTATGATTTTGACTGCCTTATAGCTCATTTGGTTGGTTGTCTGCCTTCAGGGCTGTAGGGCGTGGGTTCGACCCCCACCCAGGGCAAACATTTATGTGACGAACATAGATGTTTGTTCTGTGGCTGGGTGTAGTGGTGTATAATAAGTATATTATTTACAAAAAATATATAGTAAAAGTATTCTATCAGCTACCTAGTTTCCATATTACAAGCTTTGCGTAGTTTGGGGCTAGATGGCTCATGGCGCTGTGTGAAAAATGACCACCGATATTTATTATTTTTATTATATTGACCAAACGCTGCCCGAAGAGGGCGACTAACAGTTTGCACTTAAGGCCCGGTCACTTTGCTAGATCCTCCAAGTGCGGCCACTACACATAATAGCTACTACCGCGATGCATGTGTGTGCGAGTAGACACTCATCACACTCATCATCAGCTGTTATAAACCGCAACTATGCAGCGTGTTTTAGAATATATTTCGTACCACACCTCTATGTCCTACTAGTAATGACCATGATTCACCGATGGACGCACGAAATCAGCGTGAGGACAATACATAATAACTATTAATAAACAACAACAATGTGTCACGCCTACATTGACATAAGGCTATTAATCTATAGGTCGATAATATAATGTGCGAGTACGAAATGAGTTATAAAGACCAGGGTTTTCAAATCCATTACATCGATATGATAATTTTCCAGCTGTTGAACTTTAACTATTAATGAATGGCCTTTGCGAAGGGATTTCACAATTCTGCCAATGTCACGTAGAAAGAAAGACCGTCAAGCGTAGAGATTGGGTTCTACTGGTTTAAATGTTAGTGGGCTTCGACGCATATGACCAAAAGCTCAACCGGCCTAAACACAAATGTTTTCGTGGGCCGTGCCCACTCCAGAAAGGTCTAGTGCTCACCCCAGGCTGTTGGGTTACCGATTAGAAATTCTAGGCTGTACACTTAACTAACTTGACTCGGCTTCTTCGGCCATCGGATTTCAGGGGCCAGGCCCCCCTGGAAAATAGCTCTAGATACGCAAATGCCTTAGGAGAATCCGTATCAGACCAGCCCCCTAGCACGCGCCGAGGACTAATTGGTCTTTCCCTGCGTGGGAACGTGATAAAGCTAGAATATGGATTTATGGATACGTTTGTCTGACATTTTCGCGGGAAAAAAAGTGTGGATAGACTTTTATCAAGGCTCGCGTGCTAGGCGGGCAGAGGAAGTTTTCCTAAAATCGTTTTCATTATTTGTAATAAATAAAAAAGCATGAATAGTAGTGTATTAACAATAACAAAGCTTCGGATTGGGTAGGTACATATAACGCAGTGATCTGCTTAATATTTCTTCACAGATTACGATAACCTACGCTCTATAACAACAAACACTTTAACAGAACACAATTATTTAGTGAACAAGATGTGAACATGTTTATTTTTATTTTCAGGAATACATGACTGCGTTCAATTTCGCGAACGAAGAAGAGGCGCGGTTACTGAGAACCATACTCATTGAGAAAATAGAATTAAGAAAAGTTAAGAGAGAAGGTAATTAATTATTTTTTTCTGGTGGATTATATTGAACGGTGGTACAACGCTGAAAGAAGCTTCATCATCATCATCAGCCCAGAGACGTCTACTGCTGAACGAAGGCCCCCCCCTTAGAGCGCCACACTGTACGACAACCAGCCATTTGGGTCCACCTAGTGGGAGGCCTTCCTACGCTGCGTCTTCCGGTTCGCGGTCGCCACTCAAGAACCTTTCTTCCCCATCGGTTGTCAGTTCTTCGAGCGATGTGGCCTGCCCTGCGCCACTTCAACTTGCAAACCTTGCGAGCTATGTCGGTAACTTTGGTTCTTTGGCAAATATCCTCGTTCCGGATTCTATCGCGCAAAGTAACTCCGAGCATAGCTCTCTCCATTGAAAGAAGCTTATTGATAGGATTTTAATTGAGCTGTAAAAAAAAATGTTCCATACATATGTACATTTTGTGCTAGTAGAAGTGATAGCAAGGACATGGCGGCACCATCGCTTGGATTGAGTTGGAATAAGATGCCAGTCTCACTCAGAGAGCTCAGAAGCTAGAGCAACCCAATCGCTACGCAGACAGGTTTGAAGCCTATCGTCGCGTCGGACGGTGATTTTTACATTAAAAACGACTAGGTATCTAGTAAGATAAAAGTTCCACCATCCCAAGAAATGCTATGCTTTTAAACCAGATCTCCGACCTTGATTCATTATGTCTATAACATTAGAGGTTATAAGATAATATTTACTGTCAAAGTTGTTACATTACTCGAATTGTAATTAGTCAGTTCGCATAATTCTAACCCAGCGTCGCAAACGCATTTGTACTATCTAGAATAGTATGTAAGTAATGAACTATTTAGTAACGCATTGCATGAATGTGCAAAACGGTTAATTATACAACGTGTAACAAAAAGGTTCAACAATACTGAAGGGAATGTATGAACTCATCATTATGAGCAAATTGTACTATGGGGCCACACCTGAAATCGCGAAAAAAAAACAGCTGTTACATACAAAAAGTTAATTGAACCTCAGGCAAAATGACACATCAAACATGAACTGCTGATATTCTTTTCGAGATTTCCTAGGTTGGCCCCACAGTAAAAGTAGTTCATAATGATGAGTGCATACATACCCTTGAGTATTGTTGAACCTTTCTGTTACAGATTGTATAGTTTGTTTATTTTTGTATTGTCTCTGAAATAACGACCTTACTCAAAAACGCCACCTAAGATTAAAAGACGTTAGTTAGTACTGCGCACTTCATTTATGTATTGCCCTGAAGTCAAATGATGTTTATTAACTGAAGCAGCGTTTTTAAGTAAGACGCAAAAAAATTGCCAATCCATGTTTGGCTTATCGGTAGTCCAACCAGTCCCTACTATGTATGTCTATGTTGACACATTTATCTTTCTTTGGTAACCCATACCTACGCGATTCCAGAGTTGGCCCCATAGTAAAAGATGTTCACAATGATGGACAGTGAACTCCTTTCGTATTAATACCACCTTTCCGCGTATACCCCGTATAATTATTATGTTTTGGAGTGTAATTAATACCACAGGATATTTTATCCTAGGTGAATGTAGGAAGCGACATTGGCAGCGGCTAGGAGCCCTGTATTTACTAACACGCCGGTCGTATAATGAGCGCGCAATGAAAACAACTCTATTTTGCTTCATATAATAGTCATGTCATCTAACGCGTTGTGATAGCGCCCCATATGTTCGAATCCGTCATTATTTTATCCACATATCCGGGAGTCGCCGTGATAGCCTAATGTGATAGGGTTCAAATTAGAGAAGTGACTAACATTATTCATATTTTTCATAACAGTTACAAGTAAAATGATCTAGGGCCATAAATATTATAACATGATATTCACAACAACCATATTATGATATTAGTATACGCAGTAGTAATACGCAGTATTAGTTACCATCTCGTTCGCGGTTACGCTCACTGCTACGCACTCGCCAGAACACTGAGGGAGAATAGTTGTTATACTGTTATTTGACTGTTCCGAGTAACAGTTTCGAGAGCATATCAGTCGTAAAGCGCTGAATTCAATATCTACGCTGCGTCTCTCGCTGCGTGGTCGCTACTCAGGAACCTTTCTTCCCCATCGATTATCAAGCAATACTATGTTACAGAAAAACGTCAACGAGCGCTTCTAGCTCAGAGAGTGAATAGTACGGGCTCGGTGCGGCAGAATGGCGCGCCGCCCCCCACGCCCGCCGCCGCGCCCACGCCCGCGCCTGTCTTGCCCCCCAAGGCGCAGCCTATGACTGGTAGGTAACACATACACTACACCATATGTAGGATACGCTGCTTGGTATACTTAACCCTGGCAGAATGCACAAATTGCGATGCCAAAAATTATGAAAAATAAAAAAACTCGGGAATCCATTCGAGACTCCGCCTGGAGAAGTACCACACCTTTTCCAGTTCTCAACCGCCAAGCATCGCTGCATTTCGGTTTGAAGGGTAGATAAATTACTGGGCGTGAAGAGATTTGACATCTAATATCTCAGGATGACGAGCGCAGTGCAGGGCGGCGCTGGATTTTGTTTGCATATTTACAATTCTAGCACTTCACTGTTATGGACAGGAGCTTGATGCTTACCACCAGGCAAACGTCTCGCTCATCAATAATTTGCATAAAAAAAACGTGCTTACTTATTTAGTGTCTTATATTCCAGTGGGCAGTGCGTACACGTTAAAAGGCTCCAAGAAGCCGAAGGGTCGGCCCAAGATCACGAAAGCCGACATCGGCTTACCGCAAGATTTCAAACACATCTCGCACGTCGGATGGGACCAACATAAAGGTACAAATGTCCACTTTTCTTCTTTGTTTATTGTCATCGTAGTTTTTCGTTCGTGGACATCAGACGTAGGAGATCTTGAGGTTTTCCCTCCTTACAGAGTTAGATAGCTCCGGAGCTCCTTTTAGCTCTATACGAATCGGGCAGCATCTTAAACCCGAGCGTAAAATCGAAAAAAAACAAGCGTGTCTCCATTTCAAGAAGAATGAAAAAAAAAAAGCTTATGTTGTAAACAGAGGAGGATATCTTCAAATCGGACTGTACTGGGGTGAAGCCGGGCTTTGTGGATTTGCTTAAGAGTAAACAAGCCGGTCACTTCTCCATATAACCGGGGAAGTAATATTACTCCACTATGTAATGTTGTAGGTCCAAAACTAAGAGTTATATCGATTTTTCTCTTCATTATCTAGGATTCTAAATTAATAAGAAAGTAAAAAGTTTAAAAACATGAAAGTTATGAACCAGGAAACATCTTGTATTTTAGCTCAATTTAAACGCACTTTGGACCTAAATAAATAACAAAAGGAGTACGAAAACTCTAAAATAATGTATTTAGCGACATAGTTTAGTCCATCAAAATTTCAAATAACCTTAGATAAAATGTCACATCCCTTTATTTCAATAACGGCATGTGACATTTTAGCCTAGCTCATACAAGGAAATATGGGAATTTTGTACCACTAGGCCAGCTGCGTATGGGAAATGTCCTAAGCCTTTAGTTCAGTAATTTATTCATCACAATCCTGCAGCCAAAGGTCGACATGAAAAAATTTGCGCGCTCATTTCTCTTTCTTTCTCCCTTTCCCACACCTTGTTTAATGAAGAGAGCATGCTTTTTAGCCACGCCCACCGATGAGTTCGAGCCATCGGGCGGTGCATCCTTAATCTAACTCTATTAAGTATAAAGTATATTATCGTTGTAGGTTTCGACGTAGATAAGCTGCCGACTGACGAACTACGGTCGTTCTTCTCCAAAGCGGGGGTCTCAGAGACCCAGCTCGAGGATGAAGACACGCGCGATTTCATCTACGGGTTCATCGAAACGCACGGCGGGTTAGACGCCGTCAAAGAGGATCTCTACAAACCCAGCAAGAGTAAGTACTTAACTCACTGTACTAGGAGAGGTCTTGGAGACCCAACTATAGCTAGGTGGCATGCGATACTTCGAATGATTTAAAATAATTAAACTAGTATTTCAAAATGTTTATCGTCACGGGTTTCTCAGACCAGCAGCGCGAGTGTCGTTCTTAATGATCGATACATTTAAACACAAATACATTACATTACATACACATGACACACCATCAACATCATGACATGATTTACATTTGACATTTAAATCATCAGGCATTTTCTCAAATTCGTCAAATAAGTCAGTTATACCGGCACGTCAAATTTAGCGACATACAGAACGGTACTGGCGCTCCTGGAAGTATATACATCTAACCTTATCAACAATTTATACAACGTGTTATAAAAAAGGTGTAGTAATACTAAAGGGTATGTATGCACTCGTCATTATGAACAACTTTTACTATGGGGCCAACCTTGAAATCACGCAAAAATTATCATCTGTTCCATACATTTTGCCTGAGGTTCAATTAACTTTTTGTATGGAGCAGCTTTTCTTTTTCGCGATTTCATGCTTGGCCCCATAGTAAAAGTTGTGCATAATGATGACTACCCTTCAGTATTACCACACCTCTTTTAACACGTTCTATAGCTGGTCGCGGAAATTTGCGTTGTTCGCCGATGTTGTCCTTACATTACTACTAATACACTACTAATGTAAATAGCGTCGGTCGCGGTGCTCTCTTACCCGATGTTTACGTTTCATTTTTGTGACATAAGAACTAAGTTAACGCCCCGTACTAGTGCGCGAACATTACGGACCAAAAGAGTGTCAGTGGCCTGTAGCCAGTTACCGAAAAGTGCCTAAAAACGTATTATTCCTTATCGAATAATTTTGTCGTTGCAGTTCTGTATCTTTAATATTTTTAGTGTACCTTTACTATAATATTTCGTTTTAACATGCATAACAATTATAACGGCAGTAAGGCACGCACCGGAAAACATCGCGTCATTAAATTCGTTTCAGTTGCGTATTTTGCTGTGATGTTGAATGTTTTACCTGCAGGTGTGAGCCGGCCGCTGCCGGTGCCGACGACACCGGCGCCGCCGGTCCCGGCGCGGAGCCCTGCGCCCGCGCACCCGCCCGCGCCGCGTAAGTACTGTTGCATCATTCATGACGCACATAGTGTACACTCTATTGGGAGTCTGAGGTTCAATATTTTTAAACGGTTTTATTTGCTCTGTTTGCTGTTTGCTGTGTTCAAATTCATGTGTAAACTCGTGAAAAACCCCTAAGTAAAAAAATGCCCATATGGCATTGTAAAGAGGTTTGTTCGAAAATCGAACTGGAAAAAAAATTGGGTTTACAAACAAAGAATGTGAAACAATAGACGGTGTTTAGTCCTGTGGTCCTGGCTTTTTATTGTCTCGCAGAAGGTGTGAAAAGTAGAGTGTGCTCCTCTGGAATAAAGCCTGTCTTCGTTTTGGGCAGCTTGAACCCCTCGCTTCACTCAGGACTCTATATAACTCTAGCCTCCCTCGTTACGCTCGGGTTCAATATGCCGCCCGCGACGCAAGACACTGGTTTATTCCCTTAGTGCATAATCTACTATTATTCCATTTGTATATGATTGTTCCAGCGTCCCGCGCGCCGCCGCCGCCCCCCTCCCGCGCGGTGCCGCCGCCCCCCGCGCCGCCCGCGCCCCGCAACCCGCCCCCGCCGCGACCCGCACAACGTACGTACACACTGTACCCTAGTATGACTTTTGATAGTTCACTTTTATTGCAATACGTTTCTAAAATCCGTCGAGTCGAGCCTCATCATCATCATCAAAGCTCTTTGATTTTCACACCAATGGCTTTTCGCTGAAGAAAAACATCGTGAGGTACCTGCAAACGTCCGGAGAAGAATAATGGCGTTGATTTATTGATTAACTCTTTATTGTTCACACCAAGAATTACACAGAAATAATTTATTAAAAAATATTATACTAACAAAATAATAAAATATAATAATAATAAAATATTTTATTATATATATATATATTTTTTTTTGTGCAGCAGTGGACTATTTATTAACAGGCTGATTTATATATTTATATAATACACAAAACAGAATACAGTATTTGCATTGTATAGGTTACAAATAATTTGTACTAGATTGCATTCCTTAAGGATCGACAAGTTGACGGCTCGAACTCATCGGTGGGCGCGGCTAAAAAGCATGCTCTCTTCATCAAACAAACTGTGGGAAAGGGAGAAAGAAAGATAAATGAGCGCGTAAATTATTTTTGTCGACTTTTGGCTGCAGTAATGTGGTTGAAAAAACTCTGAGTTAATTTATTCCAACTTAAGTTATTTGAAATGTTTATGGACTAAACTATGCCGCTTGATAAATTATTTTAGAGTTTTCGTATTCCTTATGTTATTTATTTACGTCCAATGTGGCGTTAAAATTGAGCTAAAATACAAGATGTTTCCTGGCTCATAACTTTCATGTTTATTAACTTTTTATTTTCGTAATAATTTACAATTCTAGATAATGAAGATATTAATCGATATAATACTTAGTCTTGGACCTACAAAATTACATAGTGGAGTAGTAATACTACCGCGTTTTTATGGAGAAGTGACCAACTTGTCTACTCTTAATAAATGTGTACACAACATGAACAACATAGAAACAGTAGGTACCTACATCTATAAGTCAATCAAACATTAATTAGTACTGTGATTATGCTTTAGAAAACAACATTACAATAGTTTATTGATAACACCAAATTTACACGTTAATATCACGCGAGAGTATGACTAAGGAACTTATTATACCTACTTACTACGTAGGTAGGTATACAATGTGTAACAAAATGGTTCAACAATACGAAAGGGTATGTATATACTCATCATTATGAACAACTTTTACTATGGGGCCAACCTTAAAATCGCGAAAAAAAAACAGCTGTTCCATACAAAAAGTTCCTTGACCTTGGACAAAATGTATGGACCACCTGTTTTTTGTTTCGCGATTTCAGGGTTGGCCCCATAGTAAAAGTTGTTCATAATGATGAGTACATACATACCATTCAGTATTGTTGAACCTTTTTGTTACACATTGTATAAGTAGGTAGGTACCATACCAGGAAGGATCACTGATCAAGAAAAGCTGTTCGAAAGAGACTAAGTACTAAGGCGGTGTCTCTTTCTAAAAGGGCGACCATTGTATTATATCAACTAATCAGTGAGTAGTACTTTCTTACATCCGCTCACAATAGTTCATAAGTCTATGTTCTGGATTCTGGACCAAGTTAGTCAAAAAAATTACAGTAACACAATATAGAAAATAAAAAAAATAACTATATTACAAAACCGACGCCAATCGCAAAGACAAAGAGTCCGCCTTGTTTTTTTCTGTGTTTAAAATGAGTGACCAGTATATTGCCATCATGTTACTCGTATCTTTCAATGACTTTTGACAGCCTTATAGCTCAGTTGGTAGCATGTCTGCCTGCAGAGCTGTAGGGCGTGGTTTCGATCCCAGGGCAAACATTTATGTGACGAACATAGATGTTTGTTCTATGTCTGGGTGTAGTATGTATTATAAGTATGTATTTACGAAAAAAATAGTACATAAGTATTCTATCAGCTATCTGGTTTCCATAATACAAGCTTTGCTTAGTATGGGGCTAGATGGCGCTGTTGTAAAATGTCCCCCAATATTTATTTATTTATTTCAATATTTACTTTTATCAGAATGTAGACAGTAGACACATTTTTCTATTTAGTGAGATATTAAAGCTAATTCATTTAGTTGCCTATATAAATGACCCTTGTGGCTTTTTAGTTAAATTAAGTAATTCCAAATGTCTATTTTGTTTCTACCATGCCAACTTTAATTAGCTAGCAACTGTGTGAAAGGGACACAGTGCCCGAATAGTGAGTCTTTCTCGCGACCGTTTTTCCTTATTGAATTAAAAAAACAACTTTACCTTGTTGGAATAAGGTTCAAAATCTTTTATAAATATTAAATGTCGAGTGAACATTCCCCGGTACGTAGTTTATAAGTTCCTTGGGTATGACATCGCAGTGTACATGTTGTGACAGTTGGAAAACTGTAATGACAACTTTTTTGACATATTCCGAGAATCAAATCGACCAATGGGATAGGGGCAAAAAAGCCGATAGTGATTATTCGGACTATTAGAATATTGTACAAATTTAATTAATAGTTATTGTTTTGTATTTGACATTTAGGAAATTGTTTTTATTATTCTTAGTTTATTTGACATTTATATCATTTGTAAAAAAAAAACCTGACATTACTTATTTTTATGCAATTGTTGTGAATTAACTTTTTTCTGTATTATTTTGTGAGTTAAATGTAATTGATTCTATCGTTTTTATCTCAATAATAAATAAATAAAAATAAATGTTGCAATGTGTGGTACAGCGCCGTCGTCGGGTCCGCCGTCTGTGCCGCCGCCCCCGCCGCCGGGCGTGGCGCCGCCGCCCCCGCCTCCGCCCCCCGCTGCGCCCCCGCCGCCCCCCGCGCCGCCCCTGCCTACCGAGGCGGCCCTGGAGCCCGACGCGCGCTCCGCGCTCATGGAGAGCATTCGGAGCGGGAACAAGACGCTCAAGGTTAGTCTCTCCTCTCTGTTGTAAGATCCTTATGTAATATCGATGTACATACAATGTTGTGGATTCCTTCAGTAATACCGATGTACAATGTGTTACGCCAGATTTTGTCTTATAAGATAATAATATTGGATAATAATGGTGGAGCTAAATAGAATAATATTTTATTGTTCATAAATGAACTTACAAAGGGCGCAGCTATATATATTTCATTCGTTTTACATGGTCTGATGGACCGAAAGAGTGTAGATAAAAAAAAATGCAATCTCGATTTATATCTTTAAAAACGAAGAATGCGCGAGGGAGATGGCGAATCCACGACTCTTAAGCCCTTAGAGCGGCCACACACTGCGCACAATTAACAGGTGCGAGCGAGACGGCCGTCTCGAGAAACTTCGAATACCTGGATGACATCATATTTTGTAGAAATTTTGATTTAAAAACAAAACTACTGAACCGATTTTGATAAAATTTATATAAGACCACCTCTGAAGTATTACCTACCAAACAAAAAAAGAATCATCAAAATCCGTATCCAAAATTGGGGAAGTAATCGCGTAACAAAAATACAAAAAAAAAACAGTCGAATTGAGAACCTTCTTTTTGAAGTCGGTTCTTCAACTTGCCGCATTTATAACGCTTGGTGTGCACGAAGGAAGTTGACGCTGGGTGTTGTTGCAGCGCGTGGAGCCGAGCCAAGCGGCGCGGCCGCAGGCGGACGACAGCAGGAGCAACCTGCTCAGCGAGATCAGGCAGGGCGCCAAACTCAAACCCGTGAGTATACTTCTTGCATCTACTTTACATTTTCATTATTATTTTAGCCGACTAACAGGCATTTGACCAGACGAGCAGCCATTTACGACCATTCGTATCTCGTATCTGTCATTTAGAAAGTCTAAGGGTCAACCCACACGTACCACAACCACACCACATCGTAGCGACAAAATGTGGTGACGCAGTGGCTACGTGTGAATAGTGTCGCTGCAGCTTTTTGCAGTTGCGTTGTGGTACCGACAAAATGTCGATGTGGTTGCGTTGTCGTTAGCAGTTGCGATGTGGTTACGTCGTGTGCAGACACAGTTCGACTCTGGCTTTCATAGAGCGCGCACTGTCGTTGCGTCGACGCAACGTTGTATCTGCTACGTGGCCGGCGCCTATTTCACTGTGTAGCTGGTGATTGCGTTGTGGTTGCGACGTGGTCGGTATCTACCACGCGGTCGATAACGACGGCAAAATGTGGTACGTGTAAATTCTACTATTCATTTTCAATACAAAACATGCGCCCGACCACGTGTTGTGGTTGTGGTACGTGTGGGTTGACCCTTATCCACGCACAAAATCAAACTGACAGGCCTAGGAAACTGACTACTATGGATATTATGCCAGACTTTACTTTAGAATAGTACAAAACTGAGTTTTAAATTCACGAAAGAGTAGGAGGCTGTTGCTATTTAAAAATCGTAAAGTTAGTTTACTATATGGCCACAGGGTATTTGGTGGCGTGGCATTCAACTTGACCAGATATTTACCTTTCATCAGAAAGTGTATCATAATGTTCACGTTCCTCTTAACTATGATGTAAACACTACTTTACCTGCTGTAATACTGTTAGGGCTGATAAGGCTTTTACCAAAACTAATTACTTTATAGTATTCTCTTAGGATATTATTACTCAATTTAAAAATCTGTTTTCCAAGTTAACGAATGTAAACATTACTATTATTCCATAAGTGTTTTTTATGGTTTTTGCCTATAATATCGACATACTATTTTGAGTTTTTTTTGTGTAAAGTTGCTGGTTTTGTTTGTTTGGGTTGTTTGGTTGCTGTTTGTTTTCCAAATAGTGTTATATTAATAATTATAATCCCGGCAGGTGTCCCGGTCGACGAGCAGCTCGGGCAGCTCGGGGCGCGCGGGGGAGGCGGGCGCGGGGCTCGAGCACGGGCTCGCGGGGCTGCTCAAGCGCGCGCTCGACGAGCGCAACCGCGCCATACAGGACAGCAGCGACGACGACTCGCACTCCGACGAGTCCAACGACGACGACTGGGACTAACCACGCCACCCCACGCCACACCACACCACGCCTCGCCACGCCACGCCACGCCACGCCACGCCACACCACTCGCCCCGCGCGCCAACAATCTCTACATAACACTTTCTGTCATGTGAAAACGAGTTGTATGTTATCTGGCAAGTGGAACGTCTGCAGATCTGTAGTGAAGAGTTGTTTCACACCGATCGACCTTACGTGTCACTTTTACTGTCTCAAACCTGACATTTTGTTAGGTGACTTAGTTACGAATTTTTTTTTGGTTAGACCACATGCATCGTTTTTATTTTCATTTTGTAATAATATTGTAGTTTATTTCAATAAATGTCTATGGCTCTCACCGCACGCACCTTTTGTCATGCGAAAACGAGACGGCGATATATCTTGCAAGTGGAACACGTTTCCCAGAAATTATTCTCGTACTCTTTTTGTCGCTCGAAAACAGACGATGTTACGATTTATCTGTCTCATTTGGGCAACACATAATATTTAGTAACATCGAGCGCGGTGGGCTGCGTGGCCGACAGGACGAGACTGTGGATAGTATAACACGAGCTGTGGATATGGCCGCACCTTGCGATGCTAACCTGGGTGTATTTTCTTGGTAAACAAGGGGAAATCTAGAAGACTAATGGGATACAGCAAGATTAGGTAGGATTGTACCTACTAAAACCCCAGTGGTTTACCTCCTTGCCCAAAATCTAACCTTGCTGTACCTACAAAAAACATAAGCAATTTGGCCATAGATATATCGACGTCATAGTGATGTGTACAACTTCGATGACCGCAGTCATATGCGAATATCCACCCTAACCTTTTGATAATAAGGTTACATTGTGGTCGATTTTGAAGGTTTTAATTGACAGAACTAAACTAACTAAAGTATTGCTGTCCTTAACTAACAAGTCTGATAGAAAAGGGACAGCGATATATTAATTAGTAGCCTTCAAAATTGACCACAGTATCCACATTTAAGAACTCTCGCTTGTGGGCGCATTACTGCGCCACTGAAGGGAAGAATGAGAAGAATTTGTATGCAGTGGAGATGCGAGTGTTGAGACTGGTGTGTGCAAAACAAAAAAGCAAATCAAGTGTAATATATTTAAAACCTGTAGCGTAAGTAGTATCCTAGGAAGTGTGGACAATTTAACATATCATGAGGAGAGAGGGTGGCTATGTAAAGGGTAATTCAATGCATAATGTAAGCGGACGATCTATGGAGGTGTGGGTGTTCTGTGTGGAAGGTGATATATGAGAGAGGGGTAGAGACAGCCGACATAGTGAAAGGGAGAAAGAAACATTTTAGACCGAACTCGCTTAGGGAACGTACCCACACTACGTGACCCATTTTTTACAATGTTTGAACTCGCTACCACCCGTAGTATATTATGGCAAGACCCCTCTAATTTTCACGTAGTAATTCATAAATGAATATAGTTTTAAATAAATTTTGCTAAAAATGTAAAAAAATGGCTAATTTTTGTCTTTATAAGCGCTTGGCGTTTCTTTCTTTTTGCTTGGTTTTGTTATTTAACGGTGGTAACACTCAGCGATCCCCAAGCCGCCTCCCAAGCGTGGGGATTATGGCAACCCCTCTCTATTAAGGGGGACGCCTTCTGGCTGTTGAGTAAAGGCGCTTGCCGTGTGACACTTAGAGTGCTTGAAGATGAACTTACCTATAATTACAAGTAAAAATAAAATAAAAAATGTGAGCTTAAAAAGCGGTAAACGCTGCGTGCCATATATATAGCTCGAAAAAGTAGTATTTTGATGGTCCCCCTCCCCCCTGGTCAGGTACGTTCCCTTATGGAAATGGGATGAGGACAGAAAAAAACAGTTGTGAACGCAACGAACCCACACGTCTCTTACGAAATGCTACCTTATTGTCAAGTAGTTGGGGCGGATATTGGGCTGCAGAAGAGTAGCGCAGTGGCGACGGTCTCGCATTCTCGATCCTCTATACTATATAAATAATACAAAAACAAAATTGTTTACATAAACAACAAAATTGCTTACGGCTGCCACCGATGTTGTTTTACAGGCTTGTGAGTGCGTTTAGTTATAATATCAGTGAGGGTTTCTTAGCACATGATGCTAAGAAATTTAATTGTTTTATATTATGTTTATACTAAAAGCGTTCAAATACGACCGAACTGTAAATGTCGAGCAGTGTCGAGTGATCATCGTGCCAATGGCGAACGTATCAGTGCAGAATGCGATTTTTTTAATTGCGTTAAGTGTTAACGTGCATTAAAATTGGTATGAAATAAGAGCGATGCCAAAGCTTGACACTAGATGGCGCACATATCGTACAAATTGTAGTTAACGTCAACTACAATTTGCTACGATTAACTGCTTGGTCAGTTCGTGAAATAATAATATACTACTCCTACTAATTACAATTTAATACTGTTAACTGGGCATATATTATATAAGAGCAGCGCCATCTAGCGTCACGATTTGCACTGACCTTATTTCATACGAATCTTGCGATGAGCTAATATCTATAGAGTAACAATCGTGCAAAAAAAATGTACGCGCCAAAACTCGGCGCACGCTATGCAGTGCGCCGACTTTTTGAACTACGATAAGACAAGCGCTCATACATTGAACACCATACAAGAGACATAACGTCTAAATTCGAACAATTGTGAACTATATATTGCATGTATATTGTATAGGTATGTACAACGGCAGTCCGACGTTTTTTGACTGTTTTCACTTGGAGATTGTGAACGCGATTGGTAAAACTCGCGCACGGCACTGGATGACCGATACTGTTATATTATGTCAATTATGGGAGGATCACGAAAACTAGTCAACACATTGATATAATGTTATTATTTTGTGCAAAATGTTTAGATCCTACTCGATCGCGAGTATTTAATATTTCTTTTTTTACGGTGTCGGGAAATAAATAGTTCCGGCTCTGTATACTGTGATCACAGTAACAACTCCTTCCTCATTGAAAGGGTAAGTTTGTAAGGAACTCCTTACTCGGTGACTGCTGAGCTAAAGTCGCGCTCAGACAGTATAGAGTTATTATTATAGAAAGTTTATCAAAACATCTATAATTTATATTTACTGTTTTGCACTCTGCCAATTCGCGCGAAAACTTTTTAACATATTGACGAATAACAAAAGAGACTAACGAAACAAATAATTATTTTAAAATGACATATCTTTATGTTGCTAAGTATATATAGTGCTAGTTCGCGCATTATGAATGAATAACTTTATTTTATAGTTTAAAATACTTTTCCAACGTCTTTGTTTAACTGATTATTGAGTCATAAGTAGGTAATTTATGTAAATTTGTATGTGATTTATATTTTAGTATTCCTTATTTTCTGTCTTATGAAACTGGAGAAAAACTTCGGTACGTATTAACTTTAAACTTTAAATTATTACAACTCTTTGTTACTTATATTACTAACTAAGAAAGAATATGTTATGTAGGACTGTAGGTTATTAAACCCAAATCACAACTACTTTGTTAGCTAAAATATAATTTGTCAGCTTGCCATTGTTGGTTTGCTATAAAATTATAAATCAGTCTTAAAATGTTCAAAACAAAAATTCGCCTTCTCAAAAATAACACCATACATCAAACATCCCAACTAAATTTTCCGCGGTGGCCAAATGAAAGAATAACTCTACTCCATCGAGATAAAGTTTATCTCGATGGAGTAACTTTTGCTATAAATTATAAATTTTCAAGTCGGAAGAGAATTTAGTAATGTGATTCTGCTATAAACGCGTACCGCTTCTTGTATTTTACTGTTCAAGCTGAACGACTGAACGCGAAATGGTGATTTTATGCTCCAAGTCCTTATTTCGTAGATAGTGTTAATAGTTAATTGTACTAACTTGTAAACTGATGTAAAATATTATTGTAAGTTTAATCGACAGTTGTAAATTGTTTTAGGGTGGACACGCACCAAAAACAATGCGATATCGCTACGCACGATTTGCGTAAATGGCATTAATTCTGAAGGTTTGTGTTGCTAAATCGCATTGTTTTGAGGTGTGTCCTTAAGGCAGGTCTAGCGCACGAACCGCGATAAATGTTTATTTCACCCTTATAACAAGACACCAGCGCGAGTACCGTTCTATGTCGCTAAATTTGACGTGTCGGTATAGACGAATTTGAGAATATACCGATTTTTATCGATTTTACCGATTTAAATGTCAAGAGACCTGAGTATGTCCTTAAACTGCAACCAGACCCACTGGAGGATGGGCAGCAGCGTTCTTTTGGTTAACGGTGGTGGCCATTCTGCGATCCCCAAGCCGCCTGCCAAGCGTGGAGATTATGGCAACACCCCTCTTATTGGGATGCCTTCGTCTAGCAGTGGACGTATTATGGCTGACGACGAAATGTCAAAAATAACGATCGTCAAGAATGGTACTCGCGCTGTAGTAGCGTGAGTACCGTTCTTAACGATCGATAACTTTGACATTTAAATCGGTAAAATTTGATATTTAAATCGGTAGAATTGGATAAAATTTGACAAAAACTTAGCTATACCTTATTCATATTTAGCGCCTTACAGAACGGTACTCGCGCTGCTGATGGTATCTATCCCGTGTAAAATCTGTCTCACGGGATAGAAAGAAATAAGTCTTATCTTTATCTCACTGTAGCACAGATGAAAGTCAGGTATGTGGTTTGTTCGCGGCGCGTGCTATGCCTGCTGGAGTGATTGGCGTTGAGCAAGGATACTTGATGTAAAATAGCGCATAGCAATCTAACCTTATGTGCCTTACTTATAAGGTTCACTGAATATTGCACTGAAACGGTTACACTTCACAAAGTTAGCCTTGTTCGATATGGATTCCAGTCTGGCTTAGCTTATTTGGTCCAACTGCAACAAATATAGCACAATTTTAAAATGTTTATTATTGTCCAAGTCTTGGTCTAATTCACATTTTCTGAAGTAGTGTAGTATGATCCATGTCTCAATTAGTAAACAATTCAACCACTTCAAATTAATATGGGATATACCACCCAGAGAGTATACCCTGTCAAATAAAAAAAGGATTTACAAAATCGGTCCACAACTGACGGAGTAATCGGTGAACATGCATAAATAAACATACATACCGTCGAACATAGAACCTCCTCTTTTTTCGAAGTCGGTTAAAAAACGTTATTTTTTTTGGCATAGCGATGGTTTGTTCCCAACGAGTACCAGTGTCAGTCAGTGTTACTCGATGGAATTTTATTTGGTAATCAGGACTTGCTACTGTAGTAGTTTCAAAGCCGGGTTATCCAAGTTATTGGTTAACTTAGACCTAAATGATGGTCAGATCAAGTACTGGGAAAAATTAGAAAGAAAGTTTGTGGTATTGGAATACCTATAATTTTTGCGATTAGACCAAGTACTTAATAACCTAGTCCGGAACGTCGCCCCTGTAAATAGTGTAGTTTGTAGCAACGTCCACGCTGACTCGCTCATGATCGGTGACAAATTGTAGATAAAGTACCTACGTGTAGTTAGCAATAAATTTTACCATTTATCATATCGCTGTGGTTCTACTTACGTTTTCGTTTATTCCGTGTACGTTTGTTTTTAAACGGTTTATGGGTCACTCGCGAAACCGACACAAAAGCAGAACAAATAACAATACCTAATATAAAATTCAATAGGGCTGTATTTCTACAATATTCTTATTTTGTTATTTTACGTGCCTGCGGGGCTAAATTGGCTACTTTAGCCCCGCTACGCGGAGCGAAAGGAGCCATTTCCTCCCCGCAGCGGCACGTAAAATCGTATACACACCGCGGGAGCAAGTAAAGAAGCCTCAAATCTCATGTTTGTCTCATGAGATCTGAGACATTCTTTACTTTTGTTCCCCAGGTGAGTAATATACTATTATTGAACTTTGCCCCGCTCTCTTTGAAGTTATAGTATAGAGCAAGAAGACGTAAAAATCTAAATGGGTTTTAAGAGGGTTTTAGAAATTGTAGTACGTTCCATAGCTAGATCCTCCAAGCCATTACTAGCTTATTCAGTGCTTATATTTTGGGGTTAACAATGAAAATAATTCCCTAAGCGAAAAAAATCACTTTCTAGTGCTGGGAAGTAAATCGTAGATTTAAAACGTTTGATTTCAGACTGGTGGACGAGATTAGCCTTAACTTTTATAAACGGTTTATTTTACGAGTATATAGCAATAACATGTATAAATAAATAACATAATTTATTCAGTATTTTGTTTAATGTACGAGTAATGTTATACGCTACAGTATATTTTAAATACATAAATGTAAACTAGGATTAACTAAAGCGGTGAGCTATTTTTATAATATTAGCGTAAAGAATACCTAATGTTTTATATTGTTAATGTCGTGATTACTTATTATTTACGGAATCGCCATCTATCTATGTAACATTTGTTATCCACCAACCGTAACGTTGCATTGAATTTACAGCGGTGATCCCTTCTGTACTCTGAACAAACACTCCTATAACACCACTATTTTTTAATATACAGCGATATTCCAAGGGGTTATTGTACTCGCCGTTAGGAACAATTTTTATTATAGGACCAACAGCGAAATTGCAAAAAAAAAACTGGTCGATACGTCCCTCTTAGACTAGTATACTTAGTATTATATTGTCTGTGGTAAAAGTTGTTTACGAATAACCCTTTAAAATATCGCTAAGTAGTTAATAAAACAAATTGGAGTATTCACGGTTTTAAGAAACGGTGGTATAAACCCGAAAGAAGCTTATTGTACACGACGCCTTTCACTAAATTACTGGCGTATACATAATTTGACCATCATGTGCAACTGTTTTCTTTGTGATTACAGGGTTGGTAGTAAAAGTTGTTCATAATGAAAAGTACAATAAACTGCATTCGGTTGAATACCACCGCACTGTGAACCTGTTAGTATTCCTATGTACTAGGATACAAGACCGGTGTGATACTAAGCCGAAAAAGGCTCTTGTATTCGTCTTTATAAACAACAAAACAATAGGATTAACTTTTAAATCAGCTGTTTCATTCAAAATTATATTTCCAATTTTGCGTTCAAGAAAGTATGGAACAGCAATTTTTTGGGACTTTATGAGTTATAAAATCCCCCCTAGAAGAAGAAAAGAGTTTAGAGAGTTTCTAGAGTTATTCATAATGACGAGTACAATAAGCTCTTTTCGGGTTAGTACTCTACTACACCGTATTTATTTACCTTTCGTCGTAAAAGCAACCGAGATAATCCATTACACAAATAATAGATTGATCACATTATAAGTACCTACAGAGTTATTACAGTTTACTTCAACGCAATGTGGTTGATTGCAAATCTGACCACTCGAATATCTGTCTTATTTCCTGTCACTAAGGTATTAAGGTAAGGTATCTAAATAGAGCGCTCTTCCGCTCGCATCTCGTATGATTTTATTGTAATGTGCATAAGTGCATTATAGTGGATATTCGAGCAAATGTATTTTAAATCAATTCCAGAAGCGTTAAATAGACTATGGCTGATTATCTGTCCCCGTATACCCAATCGAATCGGATTATATTCGAAAACTCTCACCATCTCAGTCTTCTGTTAAGAATGACGGAGACAGATAGTGAAGCTTCTTCAGTAAGTGTAGAAATCTTTCCGATCGGGTTTATACAAGGTTTATATGGTAGCAAACGTGAAACGTAGTAAACATCTTGACATGACTCTGCATAGGCCCTGTCTAGCTAGGCTCTTGTCAGAGTTGTTCCGTTGATCTCAAACCAGATACAAACACGGTGATTATGTTTAAAATTGTATTCTAATAGTAACAAGACTAGCTCACATGACCATCAAGCCCTGTAATGTGTATCATAATTTATGCGTACCTAAGGTCTAAGATTGTTTGTCATACAGAGGGGATCATTGTGTAAACGAGGTGCATGTTGACTAAATGAAAAATAAAATGATTAATTAAAATTATCTTTTTATTTTACTCAATAACAACTTTACCATTATTGAATTTAAAATTTAAACTATGTCACAGGAATTTGACATACAAAAAAACAGCCGCTTTCATACCGAAGCCTTGCCGCACACGGGCCATTCGCTACAACCACAAAAGACGCCTACCGAGTTGAGAACGGCAGTTTGCATATATTTTAAATAATTATAGACACACCGCATACACGGTTACGGTTGTCGCTACAAATCACGAATCAGTGGCAGCGTTTTGTGGCTGCAACCGAGTGGTCCGTGTGCGGATGCACTAAGAACAGGGCAATACTGGAGACTAGTTGACAGATCTCAGGAACTAGAATGGCGAAAACATTCCTCTCTTTTTTACTGTGGGGACAGGAACATTTTTAGTAAGCTAAGTCCTGTCAACTAGTCTTTATAATACATTTCAGCTGTAGGGCCTTATTAGGAAACACAGAGTTGCTTCGAAATAGTTAATCCGTCTTATGTGTTTTGCTTTTGTTCATATTTAACTCGATGGGTAAAGCAAAAGATGGAATAACTATTACGCTACTCCACGTTTAATTGTGTATGTATAAAAGTAACAATAATAAAACTTAAAGTACAAAAATATCGGTCACAGATAATCAAATAATCACTCAAAAAATTTAAATGCAATTTTATTTCACCATCTATTTGGTAATCAACAAAATTTTGTAAAATTTTAGGATATAAATGTATGTTTCATAATAATATTATGATGCCCATTCGGAAGGCGTTCCAAAACAGGACTATGAATAATTTTGCTATCCTGATCTTGTCGACTGGAATAAGATATTATTATTCAGTTCAGTCAAGGAAAGCCTTCGTGACGTCGATTCTATTCTAACATTTACTACAATTACGTTTGACAGCTCTAAAATATTAAAATGTAAATGTTCTGCATCACTTTCAGCAGATGTTAAGATAAAACGGGTTGGAGTTAATTTCAGTACAGAAAGAGAATTACTGTATGCTGACCGATCAGCCGCGTCAGACATAGAACCGCACGAAGGCTTCTGACCAGGGACCGATATCGATAAATTAAAATATCGATAACTGTACCGATACTTCTAAAACATATCGATATGTATACCACTTTTTTCAAATATCGGTATAAAGGTATCGATAATTTTATCGATACTCTATACCCGATATGGCGTGGCGACAATATTGCCAGATTTCTCGGCTCTGCGGTGCGGAATGGCAACAGCACCCGCAGCGCGCGTTCTCTTTATTAGAGCGCGGCTTGCCCCTCAAGTTTCGACGTTTTGTTTGTCCGTCTAAATAATGAAATATTTTAAAAATATATGAAAAATAGGGCGCAATAAACAAAACCATGTTTATAGACATTTTGATTTGAAATTAATAAAAACAAATTTTAATCAATGTATTGAAATAAAGTATCGGTATCATTAATGTATTGACATAAAGTATTAGTAACAAGACCGATAAACAGATACCCAATTAATTATCAGTATATATATCGATATTGCGATATCGATACCATAGAAATATCGATATTACAGTCCCTGCCTCTGACATGGCCTGACTACGACCTACAGGACTTATAGGACAAACAACTTGCGAGAGTTCATGTAACTTCTAACCCGACTCATGGTTGTAAATGCGGTCACCCATCCAAAGATTGACCGGATGGCACGATCTTTCAGGAACAGTCATACTTCTTTCAGAGCCACCAGCGCCAGCTAAAAGTCGAGCTGGCCACGGTAATCCTATTCAATTAGAGATGAACCGGCGCCATCGACATCAAATACACGATACACGATTTCTTTACCCTTTCTTCATAAATGTTCTAAAATTTTGACCAGAGAAATAGATACTTACATTAATAATTTCTAATATCTAGTATTTAATATTGGAATACAAAACCCGACTACAACACACATAATCAAGTTTTACCCACCACATTCATTTTCATCTCTTAAATCTAAACTACAGTGCATCTTACGACAGCTGCTTTATAAGTTAAGGCAATTACCTCATTTGCACGGTACGGTATGCGTTATCTTATTTGGCAAATGGCCTAAAAATCGTTTTTACATGTTTCCAGGTACTTGTATTTTTAAGACGACCTGCAGGGCTAGCATGAAATCGAGAAAATTTTCTCGATTCTTAAAAACAGGACAAGGCTACGACTCTGTATAAGTCTGCCTCGTTTTCTCACGAGATAAAGACACGACAAATTTTTCTCGCGGTGCGCATGCTAGCCCTGCAGGTTAAGATTTGACGAGCATTGCACGATTTGCATAATCGTGCCAAGGACAGTCGATAATAATAAATAATAAAATACAATAGCACTAGTAAATAATAAAATATAATAGTACAACGTACAGAACTACAATCATTCATATTCAGTGCAAGCAAATTTGTACTCTATTATATAGCTGTCTCGATATTCCAGTTTTTGCTGTGTTAAATGCGACCCTATGTCGTTAATAAAAGCGTCCGCATCGGTTTAGAACAGAGTAGTAGCCGTCGTCTATGCAGGAGCGGCCGGGATGTAATTCGAAAGCTAACCGCATAATACCGTACGACCGCACCGACAAAGAAGATACTGCCTTATTCCAATGAAAAATATAAATACAAGTTTAAGATAAAAAGTTCGCTACCATTAGGTAATTTGTATCTACCTTTATCATCATAATCAGCCTACCATAGTCCACTGCTGGATATATGCTCTCCCGAGGCACGCCACTCAGCCCGATCTTCACTATCCGCTTCCAACCACTGCCAGCTGTCTTCATCGAGTCTCAGGGCGTCCTACACTACGTTTGCCGATTCGTGTTCTTCACTCTAGAACACCTATATAATGCTAACATGTCAGATCAACTGCTAAAACAACAGTTTGCAATATAAGATGCACAAAACCTTCATCTTACATAAGAATTGAGACTATCAGTATACACCTAAACTACTTAATCTTACATATGACGCAGATGAATTACTTGTAATGGAGCCGAGGACAAACGAGTAGAGGAATCATGAGCTTTAAAGATTCGAGCACAATATGCCCGCACCGGGGCGGAGCGGGCAGCATTGCGACGCAAAATGCTTCCTTAGTACATTAGCGACGTGCCAAGCCTCAGCGCATTGACGGATTTCAAGATTTTTTTGGGATGCGGCCATCGCTGTGCTCGATCCATTATGCGTGCATTATAGCGGTTTTAAAAAAAAGTCAATTTGATAAACGTACACGGATTATTGGCTGCACAATATAGTGATTCCGAGTCACTGATATCGCGCATTTTGTATAATTTTCGAATAATACTGGCTTTATCCATTCTCAAGCAAATTTATTGGAATAATATTTACTGCCTGCACCAAATCCAGGCAAGATGGAGAAAGGTCCGTTTTTAAAACCTTATTATTGTTATAATTGTTGCTGTTAAAACGTCACATTCATACGCAAACATAGTCATAATCATTGATTTGGTAGGCAAGTTATTCTATTAAAGAGTTTAGTAACTTATTTCAAAATCTAGAACTATAATCCTAATGTACTAAGAGCATAATGATACTTCTTAATTTATTTACATTATCTACATTGCGTAGTCAAACAAGTGAATTATAAAGAAACCAGATCTTTGTCATACGATAAATACATACTTATACATGGATAACGCAAACAATATAAAAGAAAACGAGTTCAATTAGCATCACAATGGTACCTAAATATCGCTCACTAAGCATAAATATCTATGTTACAGATGGCGGTATAGTAGCTGGTATTTTTTGAATATTTTCGCTAGGAAAAAATTTAAACCTACCTAACGTATATTTATAGACATCGAACACTTTACTGCTATGTTTAAATTCTATGACTATTACAAATAGTCCTCAAACCGGAAACGATTAAATACTTCCAATCTTCATTTCACTTCATGCACCTTCTATTCACACATTCATGATTAATACTCGTGATCAATCATTCTCTAACCTGGAGCATATGCCAATGGAGATGGCAAGCCGTCGCGTACCAAGACCAAGAGGATATGGTTAGTGACAATTCTGACCTTTTGTATGTTTTGTGAATTTGTTTTAGTGTTCGTCCATACAAATAGGATTTCGTTTTATAAGTGTGAAAGTTTGTTGGCAGTGTGCTGTTACATCGTCCCCCGCAAATAGTGGCAGATAATTATGCTGCAGATTATCGTCAATGGCTTCTCTATTGGTATACGCTCTAAGTTCCCTAAAGAATTTGAAAAGTCGTCAATAAGGAACAATACGCACGCAACTAACGCATATGAAGCGTACATTGGTTCGCGAGCTCTCCACAACCAACTACATTAGCAGTAGGTTTAACTAGAATCATCGATGACAACAACGGGCGCGTTCAAATCCGTCGCGTCCAACGAATCATCGCTGAGGTCGACGATCTCGTCGATCTGGCTCGACTGACTCTTCGAGTCTACGTCGATTTCCTTCTTTTGGTAAAGCGAGAGCACGTCCGAGATGATCGGAGACTGGACCATCATGTGCAAGTTGCGCTCGTCTTCCGCCAGCTGCCTGTCTATCGGCTGCGCGCGCGGCAGCTCGGCCACTCGGGGCCGGCTCGCCGGCTTCGAGTAAGTTTTCGCGACTTTGGGCTTCGACTGCGCTGGCAACACCTCCGGCTCGGGATCCGGGTCTTCCTCGTCGTCCGTGTACCCGTAGAACTTCTCGTCGTCCTTCTCGTCTTTGGGAGTGTAGGAAGATATGAGAGCGGACAGGTCCACGTCGGACGTGAACACTTTGGAAGGGTCCGCGTCTTCTTTGGCGCACTCGTGTCGCGCGTACAGTCGGGACGACGTGAAGTACTTCGCGCACAGCTGGCAGCGGTTGACGAGATGCGCGCGGTAGTGGTTGTGCAAGTTCGGCAGGAACTCCCCGCACACGACGCACCGCTCCGCCTTCACGGTGGCTCGGTAATGTAGCTTCTTCGCGGATTTATGCGCAGTTTTCATGTGCTTCATGAAAGGCCCGTACTTCACGAAGCGCTCCTTGCACACTCGGCACTTGATCGGCCGCTTCACGTACTTGCGGCTGCGGTGGGAGAACGCGTGGATGTTGAACGCGTCGATGGTTTTGAACTTGAGGTGGCAGAAGCGACACGAGATCGCGCCCGACGTTCTGTGTAAGATATCGTGCTTCTTCTTGGAGTCCTTCTTGGTGATCGGCTTGAAGCAGAACGTGCATTCCTCGTAAACTCGCGCCGGCGTGTCGGCGCCGAACGTCTCCTCCTCGGCGTCGCTTTCGATGGCGCACAGGTGGTTGTCGTAGTCGAGCCGCGAGTAGAAGTACTCGCTGCATTTCTTGCATTTATTCTCCTCGTGGTACTGCAGGTGGCGCGGCAGGTTGTAGAACATCTTGTCGCATATCGGGCACTTCTCCTCTATGGACTCCTTCGGCTCGACGATCCACTCCTTGTCGTCCCCGTGGTCGTCCTTCATGTGGTCGATCATGTCGCGGAAGGCGACGAACGTCTCCTCGCAGTGCTCGCACTTGGTGGGCTCGTCCGCGTTGAGCGTGTAGAGGTGCTGCGTCTTGTGCCGGTTGTAGGCGGCGCGCGTGTTGAACTTCCTGGGGCAGTAGAGGCAGCCGAAGTAGCCCACGGAGCGGTGGTACACCTTGTGGCCCGCGAGCGCGTACTCGTTCTCGAAGGTTCGGAAGCAGTAGTCGCACACCGTGTCCGCGCTCGCCGCGCCCGCGCGCCGCTCCACCGCCACGCCGTGCCGCGCCCGCAGGTGGCAGTCCAGCTTCACCTGCACACGAACACATGTTCATACTTGCACCGAGTTCCATTTTTATACGTTCAAATGACGAGACGAGCAATACGTTCGCCTGGTGGTAAGCGTCACGCCTGCCAGTAACAGTAGTAGCACTGCTAGAATTGTGAACTTGACACAATCCTGCGCCGCACTGCACTGCGCTCGTTACCCTGAGATGTCAAATCTCTTCATACCCAGTAATTTCTCTGGTAACATAGCCCTTCAAACCGGAACACAGTAATGCTTGCACACTACTGCTTGGCGGTTGAATAACTGGCAAAGGTGTGGTACTTCCCCATGCGGACTCTACAGGGGTAGAGGGGGGGGGTAGGTTTCATTAGAAACAAATCGAGTTTTGTATGTGTGTACATTGCACAGTTCTTTGACAATAACTCATAAACAGTTGAACCGATCTTCATGGAATTTCATGAGCAAGTAGTTCATGCAAATGCAATTTTCGAGTATGAATTTGAGCTAAATCGGCTAAGAAGTTCACAGAGGCCCCGAGATCGCAGGTTGGATCAAACAGCTAATAAAAACGTTTTATAAACAACTCTGTCCAGCGTGTTAACTGAACGTCTGACCACAATGCTGTATAAGTTAAGATGAGAGCTGAAGATTACTGATAAAGGGAATCAAGTGCAACCTATATGTCAACCTGCAAATAGCACTTACCGAAACTACAGCGCGAGTACCGTTCTAGACGTTATGTTTGACATTTCAATCGGTATAATTCGATAAAATTCGGTATATTCTCAAATTCGTCTAAGTAAATCTGCTATACCGACACGTCAAATTTAGCGACATAGAACGGTACTCGCGCTGCTAATTTAATAAGTAACCCAGCATTATGTTATTAAAAACTGCATTAACAACAAGGTAAGTACCTGGAGATGGAAGGCCTTATAGCAAAGCTCGCACTTGATGCGCCGCGCGTGCACTTCCGTGTCGCCGACGAGCTTTTTCTTCTCGCAGCTGAACGCCAGGTGTCCCTCCAGGAAGCGCAGCCCGCCGAAGTAGTCGTAGCAGTAGTTGCAGCGCAGAGAGTTGTGGTAGTCGAGGTGCCGCTCGAAGTTGCCCTTGCTGGCGAGCACCTTCAGGCACACGGCGCACTGCAGCTCCTGCAGCGGGCCCGCCAGCGGCGCCGCCGCGCGCTCCGCGATCCACGTCTCCCGCACGCCGTGCGCGTCGCGCAGGTGGCGGTGCAGCGCGTACCCCAGCACGAACACCTCGGCGCACTGCGGGCACTTCAGCGGGCTGTCCACGTGCTTCCTCGTCAGGTGGCCCTTGATGTGTAAGTTGTGGGCTTTCAGCGAGATCGTCTTGCGACCGCAGAACTTGCAACGGAAGAAGTTCGGCTTCCGTAGATGCATCTCTTCGTGTTTCCTGAGTCGCGACTCGTCGAGGAACACCTTGGCGCAGAGCTTGCAGGAGAAGTAGGCCGGCGGCGGCGCGTCCGGGTCTTCCTTGATCATTTTAGACTCGGGATGCGTGCGCCGCAAGTGCCGGATGAGCCGCACCAGGTCGGGGTAGTACCGGGAACAAATCGGACACTTCACTTTATCCTTGCGCAGTTTCTCGAGCCGCTTTTTGTGCGAGGAGTGGTCGAAGTTGTGTCCTTTAACGTGCCGCCGCATGTACTCTTCGTCGATATATCCTTTCCCGCAGATGTTGCACTTGAAGGGGCCGTTCTCGTCTTCGTAATGCGCGCGAATGTGCAGCTCCAGATGTCGCTTGTTGGTGAACTGGAGCTGGCACATCTGGCACTCGTGTCTCGCTCCGTAAAGCAGAGTTTTCGATTTGTGCCAGATGAGGTGATGCTTCAAAGAGGTTTCGGAAAGGCAGACTTTCCCACAAAGATTGCAAGTCGATGTCCCGTCCATGGATGCTTTATCCCCCCAATTTACGTGTCCGACTACAGTATTCATGGCGCTCTCTCCCTTTTTATAATGTATGGCCATGTGGGATAAATAGACCTTTCTGTATTGAAAGACGCGTTTGCAAATGGAGCACTGGTAGTCCTTGTTCTGGAAGCGTGTCTGCTTGTGCCAGTTGTTGTGTGCCTGGGCTGCGCGCAGGTGTTTGCTCTTGCGGCCGCAGATGGCGCAGGTGAGGAGCGCAGGGTCGATGTTCGGGTCGTGGTAGTGCTCGCGCATGTGGATCTTGAAGTGGCATTGGAACTTGAATGTCTGAAAACGAACATTTAAGATGACCTATTACTTTTGGCAAAATTGTTTGTCATCAGATAAATATAACTTTAAATTGTGTCACATACAGTTAAGATTTTAGCGAAGAATTTTGACCAAATTTGATTAATGATGAACCAGTAATAGTGGATAACGCGATCAGTTCGTTATCGAACATCGTAAGAATAACCATAGCAAGGTAGAAGAGTTATTTCTAACGCTCAGCTGGCTAGCTACCACCCTCAAGTATGTTTCGAAATCAGTCAGTGCGAATTCCAAGCTAGATGTGCGTATCACTAGACGCCGCACATCGACAACATATGATGTCACATTTTGTGTCTCACACCTGATATTTTGTCAGAAGTTAAGAGGGAATCTGGTGCGCGATTCTCCATACAAACGTATTTCCATATTTTGTTCCTGGATAATGTCTAGAGTTTTTTTTATAAATTCTAGGTCTACTGTAAAAGAGAAAATGACAGAGACATGTCTCTGTTATCTAGGAACAAAATAGGGGAACACGTTTGTATGGAGAATCGCTCACCGGATTCCCTCTAAGTATTAAATTGCTCTCAAGACGTCATGGTAGGTACAAAAAAATTACATGCTTGGTTTAAATACAGTTTGAAGTGGTCTTGAAGTGCCCTTTAATACAGGCCTGTCTCTATGACCACATATCCACATGCCACGTCACATCAGGTGAGCTGTGGCCGAATGTTAGTCCAAGTTATAATAATAATAGCCGGGCAGTGCTCGTCGACGTCACCATCCCACATGACGAGAATCTCGTAAAGGCCGAGAAGGACAAACTCAGCAAGTACCTTGACTTGGCCTTCGAGATAACCGCCATGTGGGATGTTGACTCGACGATCATTGTCCCGATAGTCGTATTGGCAAACGGTCTCATAGCGAAGAGCCTCGACCAATACCTCAAGAGGCTCTCGCTAGACGGTTGAGTCAAGGGTCAGATACAAAAGGCGGTGGTACTTGACACGGCACGCATTGTCAGGAGGTTCCTCACTCTGCAGCCCTAACCAACGGCAGCTTGAGCCCTGCCCCGCTGCCGGCGGCACTCTAGGTTTAGGTTTTTTATAATATTTATGTTTTTAAATTTATATTGTAAAAAACTTAGATTTAAGGAAGAAAATAAATATGTGAATAATAATAAAAACTCACCTCCTTGCAGACGAAGCACTCGTGCTTCTTCTCGAGGTTGGCGCCGACATACGAGTGCCAGTTGACATGCCGCTTCAGTGAGATGAGCGTGGGCATCTTCTTGCTACAGATTGGACACGTGAACCCGCTGAGGTCCACGGTTGGAGCCGCCTGCATCATAAAACAGATAAACAAACATTTGAGGACATTTCACACAGCGCCATCTAGTTTTAAATTAAAGAAAACTTGTACTATGTAACCTCATTACTGTAAAAAGACTTTTCTTTTTTTTGTAAATAAATAAACATTAAACATTTTAAATTGACCATTCGTGCACTTAAACAGAGTTTCGTACGAAAAGCGACAAAATGTCGGTGAAGTGTGAACATATTTCATTCATTGTAGATCTTTCTTTATTTTCTATTACATATTCGTTTGTTTAAAAGACATATGTCATTGCAGGTTTATATAGGGTAACATTCTAGATGTATCAACGGTCAATGTGATCTAGGTCTGTATGCTTCATCTTCAATGACATCATCGCTCAGCCACAAACGAGTTGGTGGTGAAACACGGATTTATTCGCCACGTACTAAGGTGAAGAATGTCCTGTTTTAAAAAGTTTTTCTGCAGAGCTACAGCACAGAGCGTTTTAAGCAGGACGCTATAAACATCTCTCGAGGTTGACAATATATCAACACCATCTCTATTCTAGCAGGATCATAGATTTAACTAAACGTGAGTAATTCCGTATATAGTATAATTCCATATGTACCTGTGGCGGAACCTCTCCAAAGCCGTTGTGACTCTGGATGTGGTCCAGGGGTTCCGCCTTCGTCACAACGACTTCACAAAAATCCGCCAAGTCCGCGCCTAGGAACTGCCGCGGCACTTGCTCTTTCGTATGCTTCAACCTGATGACAAACTCTCCATTAGTTTAGAGCTACAGCATAATATTACTGTTAAATAGAATACCTACCAGTAATACCTACTAGTAAATAACCTGTGTACATATAAGTTAACATATTATATTAAGTTATAAGCTTACTACTCGTACATACTCGTAGTAAATAGTAATGAATATGAGATTCGATGTCTGCCTACAAACTACTATGCAGTTGGGCAGAGTTATAAATAGAGCTATGTAATTATATCTGACAAAGAAAAAACAGGCCCATAACTAGCTAGACACCATTGAATATCTTAAAGTAATGAGTTACAATACAGCCAACAAGACTCTTCTCAGTTCTAAGTACTGCTGCAATGATCATAGGCTAGCCTCATTTCTTACCATTACTTCAAAATATATTGTAAATGGTCAGACTCTGGCTTCATAAAGAATTCATTGTTGTGTTAAATTATTGTTCTCTGTTATGTCTAGCATTTACGTAAATATATATAAATATATTTTTGGCCATAAAGTTATTTTTATCTTTTTTTTTTTGTAGAATCCACACATTTGCTAGTCGTTCAAATACCAAGCTGAAGTGTGCGAACCACAATTAACTATCACTATATTCCAGATTCAAAGATAATCTTTTTAGTAAAATAAAGAGATGAAAAGAGTCAACCTCACATATCTCAATGTGATGAGTACAAATGATGATGATGATGATGATGTGTATGTGATCAGCAAGCAAGGTTTCAACTAATGGCATTCCTAATTCTGAAGGGCGCTGACATCTTCTAGGGCAAGTGTAATTTTCTTCTTCTTTCTACTTTTTCGTTCTACCCACAGACTACTGATGCAGGCATTTCCTACTTTTGATGTACACTGTACAGTTACCATTTTGATTGGCACACTTTATTGTGAGAAGTGATTTTGGTAAACTTTTAAATCATCCTTTGTTTATTTACGATTTGAAACTAGATCTACTTAAAAAAAAATTTGATCGCTTTGGAGAAACTTAGCCGATATAGAGCATATCTTACCTATGAACTAGTTTAATATGGCTCGCCAAATTGCTACAACTCTTGAACTTCTGCGCGCACTCTGCACATGTATAAATGTTCCTCGGCTTGATGTTCATTGAGATGTGCTTCTGATTGTGCTCATTGATGGCGCTCACTTTCATCTCCAAGTCACAGAGCAAGCACCTCACAGAGCAGTCTTTAAGGTTTATTTTCGCTCGCTTCGTTCCGGAAGACATGTTGTGCTTCGTTCTCTTGTGATGTTCAAGGAGACGTTTGTAAGAGAACATTTTCTCGCAAATATCGCAGGTAAGGTCGTCCGTCTCGTCATCATCTTGACTAGATTCAAAATCTGAAATCCGGTGAGCCTCGCTCAGTAAACTCATCGATGTTTTGTCCGGAGGTTCGTTTTTCACTCTCATTTCATCTTCCGTGTGTTTTGCCTCGTGTGTGGCGAGCGACTTGCGATACTTGAACTCTTTGTCGCACACGCCGCATTTGAGTGGTCCGCCGGGGACCGACGTGCTATGAGCAGATTGCATGGACGCTGAATCTTCTTCGAAGGTGCTTGGTCTGAAATAAAAAGAAAATGTCTTAGCATCAACTTCTCTTCATATAAGTATGTTAATTTTCCGCAAATCTAGGCATAATGCAACACGTTTCAAAAGTGCCAATGCAAACACGTTTCGTTGTTTGGACTGCTACAAAAACTGGGCGCCCAATCGTTGTTGATTCAGTTAAGTTCTATCTATCATATGTTATCGAAATAAGTTCATGATAGTCGATATTACTTCAATGTTCATCTGAACCTTCTTCAAAATGATGGTATGTATGATGGTATGGAATGATACCAAAGGAAATAACAGTCATATTATTAGAGGTCTTCGGACTTAGACTTTTATCTATTCTATCGACGAATCTGTTTCAAACGCGTCTTACTACGTGTTAAAACTTAGAGAAAGAACAGGTAGTTTACCTCGAATCACCATCGTCGTGTACGGTGTCATCGTTATCGTCTATATTAGACGCATGAGCTGCCAAATGAGTGACGAGCATTTCCTGAGAGAGGAGTTTCTTGCTACATATCCGACATTCGAAGGAAGACGCCGAGGGGTCCTCGACCTTGGCCGCTCGAGGTTCGAAATGGATGTTCTTTATGTGGATGAAGTAACCATTTTTCCGGCTTGAAACCTTCTTGCAGATCGGACATTCGAAAACAGATCGCATGTCCTTCTGTGGGCATGTGCCGAAGTGAGATTGGTGGACATAGTAGTCATCGAATGGCTTCTGACAGTAGATACATGGAATAGTGAACACGTTGGAGCCCTCTTTGAACTTCAGACCGGGTTTCGGCCCAGCCTTCAACACCTTCGCGTCGATCTCTTTCTTCAGAACAGCCGCGTGGACAACTCTCAGATGTTTCTCCAGATTTTCTACAGTTTTGAATTTGGCTGTGCAATATTCGCAAGTAGGTTTCTTTACTGTGATCTTGTGTACGGCGTCTATCGGTTCCAAGGTTATAAACAACTCTTTTTGCGGTGACTTTACAGGTGACTTTTCAGACGATTTTCCTGCACATGATTCTATGTGTCTCTTTAGCATGATCTTCAATTTGAAGATTTTGTCGCATCGAGGGCAAATAAGCTTTTCATCGTCTTCATACGACGTATCGGCAGTTTTATTAGGTGTACTGACAGAAGTGACCGAATTGCCAGCGACGACCGCATCAAAACTATCCTTCTTCCCGTGGACATTCTTCATGTGTACCTTCAAGCTCTTTCTCCATCGGAAAGTTTTGCTGCAAACGTCACATTTGTTTTCGTTAGGCTTGATGAGCGGTTCGTCAGAATCATTATCTGTCTCTGGGACATAGCTGGAACCTCCGTTGTCTTCGTAATCGGAATCGCACTGAGAGTTGGAATTGTTGACGGAAAGTCGTGGTCTTTTCTGCGTTCTGCGAAGCTCCTCCACGCGTTTGGAGCTGCTAGGCCGGCCATAATCCTGTGACCGACTAGCTTCAGAAGCATTATCGCTTTCGACGCTTCTCTTCCTATTTCTTTTGACCGGTGTTACTTTGGTTTCTATGAATGACGACTTTAAATTGGAACTGTCAGTGTGTGTTGAAAATGCAGAATCGCTACTTTGTCTGTTCGGAGGTGGTGGGCTGATGCTGAAGCCTAGAATGAGGTAAGAAACAATAGACCAACGTTATGCAGAATATGATGAGGGTCTAGCAGAGGTTTTATGGCTAAGTCTGTGTAGGGCTGGGGAGGTCACTCTCTAAGGCGGATTTTATATGGCAGCACTGCTTATTTACATTGTATACAAGGCTAGTATGCAATAATCGAGTATTCTTTGAAATCCAAATGTCTCACTTCTCACTGTTGATTTACAAAGCATTGACACCACCAATAATCAATAATCGTGAATATTTTGAAGTGACCTAGGCAAAGGTGGTATCGGAATATACTGCGCCAATATGCAATGCAAACTAATTGTGTGTAAATAGGAATAAGCGCGGCAGGGCAGTGCTCGAAGCGCTAAAGAGTATGTAACGCAGTTACGCAGATACGCAGGTTGGATCTGCGACAACACAGGAATTGAACCCTTGATTATGTGTAAATAGAACCGTATAGTTGGGAAATAGGACTTTCGCTTACACTCATTACAAACTTTAATGGAGCAGTACGCAAAATTCATGTATGTATTGGAATCCTAAAATGTGAACAATAACTTACAAAGTAGGTATACGCAAGCAGTTTTCTATGGATGAGTACTGGCCTTCTATAGAATGCAAATACGCGGCAGCACTAAGAGAAATGCCTTGAATATAGTTCAAGTGAAGCCTGTTGAAAGGACATGGGACAAGTGACACGGGCATTTATGCCGAGGGATTAAGATTTAGATGACACTGAAAGTGATTTTGACACCTGCCACTTTAGCACTTGTGAATGTGACATCTAAATTACTGATTCAAAGCGGGGGTAATAAACCAGCAGATGTTCCAGTTGGGGTGTTTTGTGCATATCTTTAGCCGCTTCCATCAGCTAAGCTCCTTCAAATATATAGTACCTACTACCTATGGCCACCTCACTTTAATGCCTGACACTCCTGTAAATATAAATACTACATAGCATTTTAACCATACCTAACAAAGAAATACAACTAATATAATAGTACACAATTTCAATCTATCCAACTAGGAAGGCATCATCTACCAAGATACAAGCTAGCATTGAAAGACTTTTTTATGCTTGTCAGGCTATTTGTTTGACTACAGCTCACCCGACATCCAGTGACGGTCCGGTCGAAGATAGAATAGAATAGCAGCAAATATGATAATAGAATGAGATTCAAGTTTATGTAATGTAATAATAAAGCCATACCCGGAGGTGGTACATAGTTGCGCCGTAATTCCTGGTCAGCTCTCTCACATTGCTGTTTAAATATGTAGGCACTGCTGAGCTTTTGTATGCACTCAGAACACACTTTATCTGGTAACCCATCACCTTCATATACCTAAAAGAAGATAAACTATGTAGCAGTTTTGTCTCTTTAATCCTTCCCCTCCTTTCCGGACCACTTGCATCTGAACATCATGACACAAATAAGACTAAGTACTTAACATTTTGGATTAATAAAGTTGCTTTTACGATTTAGTGTTGGATTAATAAAGTATTAATCAATGAAGTCAAGTGGAGTGGAGTATCAATGAAGGGGTAAAAAATTTGCTTGTGATGATTTAAAGTGGTGAATATGGGGAGGAAATTAATTAGTAATTAATTAACCCAGCGGTATTGGAAGATACGAGTTGAGAGCGGGCCGAATTTCTTCCGTACGCGGACGAAGTGGCGGGGGACCTCTAGGTCAACATACAAATAAAAACTGGTTTATTACTTTTTGTTATGGGCATACTTTCATAGGACCACCAACTCACCGGTTGGTAAGCGACTAGGCGGTTAAAGATAAAGTACAATATGGGGTCCTACAAGTTGACATATTTATTATTGTCCTATTGTCATTAGTCCTATGCAACTAGTCATAAACTAATGTACTGATGTAAACTAATGTAATGATACATGCACATAGATTTTGACAAGCATAAATATTTTTTGCCTTCGTAACTCGTATATTTCAATCCTAATAGTAGTGCAACATAATAATAATAAATACATCCTAAGATTTGTTGTTATAAAAAGATTAGTACTAATTCCTTTATTCATAGACTTTATTGGTCCTAAGAGTTAATTCTAATAGATTTTCAGATTAACAATACATTTTATTATATCAGTTTTATCTGTCCAGAAAGTTATGGAACCCACAATAGCTTGTTAGATTTTGTTATATTTTAGCCTAGTAGGTTATAATATCAATAAAAGGCTGTTTAGTTTTGTTATAAAATAGGTGTTTCAGCCCAAAAAGTTACAAAATCGATGGTATTGTAAGTAGGTTGGAAGGTTTTTTTTTTATTTCAGTTCAATAAGATAATGAATCAACAGCAGGTTATTAGGTTTAGTTTTATTTTAACTCAGCAAATTTTAAAATCGGCCATAGGTGTTTTGAAATGATATTATGCACAGGATTATTATTCTGTCGGTATCTCTACATACATACAAATATGATACAGATAATCATTCATTCTGATCTAATCGTTCATTTTGATAATTGTATTTAATTATAAAAAATACATTTGACGTAAGGTACTTTATAGGGACTACTAAGGCATTATGACATTTTGCCCAAGTTGATACAAGGAGAAAAGGAGGTATGATTAGGCTACCTGCGTATGGATATTACCCATATGATTTTGGGATAAGTTTTATTGTGGCAACACAAAGTGTGGGAGCAAGAAATAACTAGGTGGCCACGCGTCCTAGATTTCTACTAGTAAAATTTCTCTGTCTATAGCACTAACAAGTATTTGACATTTAATTATGGCTGTGTTTCTATTAGGATGAGAAGTTGATATGTTTATTTACTATAGGATTAGGTATAATTTTATTATGATGTGAAAATTTATGACTTAAATAATAGGTTGTGGATAAAGTTTTTTCGTATTTTGTATGTATGAAGTTGTAGTAAAATCTCTTCAGTTGTACTGTTTGTATCTGGCTGGTTTTGATACCATTAAAAATATGACATTTTAAAAAAGGAATACAAAAAGTAAAAAACAATTTCCCGCCATATTTCAATTGTTTTTTTGTTCGATAAAATGAGTGAAATTCAATATATTTTGAGGTTTTATTACAACAAAGGGAAAAATGCGACACAAGCCGCGAATAAAATTTGTGACGTTTATGGAAATGCAGTATCATCAAGAGTAGCACAATGTTGGTTCAAGCATTTTCAGACCAGGAATTTTGATGTCAAAGATGCAGCTCGCTCTCGCCCTGTTACAGATAAAGTCGATGCCATTTCTGAAAAAGTGGAGCAAGTTCGGCATATTAGTAGTACGTAGCTGAAGAACTGAGAATCGACCACAAAACAGTTTTGACCCATTTGAAAAAGTCTGGGTACACAAAAAAACTCGATATTTGAGTGCCACACAAGCTCACTGAACGAAACCAAATGAATCGTGTACTCATTTGCGATTCTCTATTGAAACATAACGAAACCAAACTGTTTTGGAAAAGATTGATCACTGGTGATGAAAAGTGGATCACCTACAACAAGAACGTGCGCAAACGATCATGGTCAAAGGGCAGTCAAGCACCACAGACTGCAGTGAAACCCGGATTAACACGTAATAAGGTGATGACTATATGGTGGGATTGGAAGGGCGTCGTTCATTTTGAGCTTTTACCGCCGGGCAGAACCATCGATTTCGGATCTCTACTGCCAACAGCTGATGAGACTCAAACGTGAAAATGAAAAAAAACGGCCAGAATTGATCAACAGAAAGGGTGTGGTCTTTCATCATGATAACGCCAGACCCCACACATCTTTGGCCACTCAGCAAAAATTGAGAGACCTTGGTTGGGAAGTGTAAATGCATCCACCATATAGCCCTGACCTTGCTCCCTCAGATTTCCACCTGTTTCGGTCTCTTCAGAATTCTTTGGGTAGTGTTAGATTAACATCAAGAGAGGACTATCAAAACTACTTGTTGCATTTTTTTGATCAGAAGGTTCAAAATTTCTACAGCAATGGGATTATGTCGCTACCTACAAGATGGCAACTTGTTATCGAACAAAATGGCACATATATAATATAATGAAATGTAATTAAACTTGAAAAAAAATGTCTTGAATTTGTTTATAAAATACGAAGAAACTTTTTCCCAACCTTATATTATCTTGTGAATATTAGTAACAGTGATGGTATGTACAGTGACGTTATGTGGGCTTACTATTAGGACTTAAAACAGTATGTCGAAGATAAGTACTCCAATTTTTATGTCAATTATTAGAGAGCCACAATTTAATATAGTTTAAACCTAGAGTATATGTAAGCCATTGGAGGTAACAACGGGCCACCTTGGCTTACCACCTCCAACGGTAGGTATAGGTATGCTCTTTTACCATCAGTACTTACTGATACTAGGAACATTCGATGTTAACGGTAATATTTTGCGTTTTTAAGTTCCTCCATAACACAAGTGCATCTAACTAAGCATTTCGTCAGAGATTAACTATCACTGAAATAAATGTTGTTTAATCGTAAACAAGCAAATCAACAAAATGCAACTTTCGGCTTTTTCTGGCAAAATGAGATCAGTCAATCGCTTTTCTGGATTGTGTATTGCGTGACGATGATGAGGAGATCTGACAAGGTAATATCTACTTACTTTTATCCTCGTGCAATCCATAACCATTTCTGCGAGTTGGACGGCATTGTCGACCGTAAAAATTGAGTAGAAATCGCCGAGCTTGAGACATAGTCTGCATTTTCCAAGTTTGAGGGCCATATTGATTTGCTGATTTTGTGCTCCGAAGACTTCATTTCACTGAAACTTACGTCTACCACCAAGCACCGTTGTAGCAATACCTAGATGAGAAATGTTTTAGGATATCTTCAGCACAAATTTGAAGAAAACAACTCGCAAGAAACAAATTCAGTAGTACCTTTTCACCGGCATATTCCGTGAACCCGACACCAAGCCATTTTGTTTTTTTTTTTTCTCTGATCTGCACTGTGATTGTACAAGAACAAGACTTAATTTTTTTAGGTATGTTTTTGTCTTATGTCTTATCTATGCTTCGTTCCGTAATGCGCTAAAAGCAGATAAATTGACTAGGCTAAAAGTGATAATATCGCGAATCCGACCAAATTTAATAGTCACAAACACTTTTAGCGCATTACGGATAAAATTAACCAAAAAAAACATAAAAAAACAAACAATACAAATATTAGTAGTATTTACTCACTCTATGACAAAATTGACAAACGGGATTAAACATATTCTCTGATATTTTGTAACCTCAGTGCATTTATTACTCTTCTCTCTCTACACAGTATTTACTTACTCTATGCTCTACACTCTATGCCCCAGTATATTACTCTGCTCTATGCTCTATGCCCAATTAGCTGTCGAGGATCAAAAACTGAACACACTGTTTCCACCAGTGAAATGTTATAGGGAAATCATGAAATCCTTCCTCCGAGGTTTCCACCATTTAATATTAATGTTATCTTTTGTACACTTTACACTTTTTTTAATTGTGTGTTGCTTAGTTAAAAAATATGGCTGTTATATCAAAGCAATTAAAAGTCAATGTTTAGTTTCTTACATGATTTAACATCTATGATTATGATTGTAATTTGTAATTATATCAAACATTATATTTTTAATATATATTGTATATCTACTAAAACATGTGTATTTTTTATTTTCTAGATATACATTGAAGTCGGCGTCACGTGAAGCTGTGGGACCAGAAAGTACTGTAAACAAAAAGCACTTTTTGTTTACAGAACTTCAGAAGTCTGTAGCTTCATGTGACGCAGGATAATTTGTGTAGGTACCTTTCTTATTATAAATTTAAAAATAGCCTCCTAGAGATTCAAAAAATTCCCGCCTCGTTTGAAGTACCTTTGAGTTTTTAGGGGCATGGCGATAGTTTCATAAAATGTATGGAGTTGGTGTTCTTCTCCCTGTTATAGTATATAGTATTCTTTGTCTATGCCATAGAGTACATTATACATACCTACGCAATGGTCTATGCCTAGTTAAATGCTCAATGCAAATGCAGTGAGAGCTGGAATAATGTTGAATACTGTATGTATAAATTGATGTTTGTTAGTTTAAAAATGTTTCCTTTTTGTATATGATATTTTGCAATGATTGTGGAGTCTAATTGGTTACACTATTAAAGTCTGTATATTGTTTTAATTATACAGTGTATCGAGCGGTAACATAGGCCGTGGGCGTGGACGCGGACGTGAGCCCGGGCGCGGTCGGTGGCGGCGCCGCCTCCAAGGCAAGCCGTCGTCGCACCGACCCCTGCTCCGCGGAAGGCCGCCACTTGCGGTCACCCTGCAGTACCGGCCTGGCCTGGCCTGGTCGCAGCAGGCCGCTGCGGCTGCTGCGCCCCCGGCCCCCTCGGCAGCTGAACCGGGGCCCTCTCAGCAAACGTAAGTAATTTATAGGACATTGACATTTTTTTTTAAGTTAGATTGATATATATTCATAATTATAGCACATTAAATATTGATTTAATGATTATGGATTCAATAACTGAGCAGCTTTAATTAATAGTTTATATTATAGCTTTATAGAGACCGTTGAAATGCTAATTATAAATGGAAGCATTATTGAAATAACATGTTATACCTCACATCGCATCATCAGCCGGAAGATGTCCACTGCTGGACGAACGCCTTTCCCCTTATTAGGGAGGGGTTGCCATAATCCCCATGCTTGGCAGGCGGCTTGGGGATCGCAGAATGCTCACTAATGTTAACCAAAAGGACTCTACTGCCCGGCCTCCGGTGGTTCTGGATGCAGTTTCAGTACATACCCAGGTTTCAGACACCATGCAATTCTACTGGGTGTTCTACTGGCAATAGGTATCTTTTCTAATTGCTAACATAATTATTATAATTTACATTCTCTTATTTTTGTCCTACAGATAATAATAGAAGACACAGAAGCGACGGTGGCGGCAGAGGACGAAGAGGAGTTATTAATTAGCCGCCGCCGTCGCCGACATTTATTATTAATACTATTATAATCATCATTTATTATTTTACTTACTAAACAATTTTGTTTTTTTATGATTGTTTTATTTGTAGTGATCCAACAATAGTAAATTACTCACTTAGGGACAAAAAGTAAATATTTTTTCAGATCTCATGTATATATACAAAAAATATGAGATCTGAGGCTACTTCAGTTGCTCCCGTGGTGTGTGTACGTTCTTACGTGTTGCTGTGGGGAGAAAGTGTTTCCTTTTGTTCTGTTTAGCGGGGCTCAAGTAACCACTTTAGCCCTGTAGGCACGTAAATTCTGTTCTTGATAGGAAAACTATTTTAAAAGTGAACCTAGATCTCAGACAGAGGTAGGAGATACATCTATGATCCCAGATTAGATTATTAGATGTTACATTTCAGTCTGAAATGTATTATTTGCTGCGACCTATCAGGCAACATGTTACACTGTAGTGTTATTTACACAAGATATATTATAACAATTTGTAATTCTATTTCAAACATACATACAAACATTTTATTTGTTTATTATTTATACAAAAATATTCATCAAGTAACAAAGACTCATATACATCATTAAATTAATGCAATATTTTTTTATAAAATTAAACTTAAACAGATCCTTAAATCAATGTCGTAATATTAACTCCCGCGCGTAGCACCCGGCCCAAACGTACCCAACACTAGCCGCGTTACCGCGCTGTATAGCGATGGAGACCCGCTGAGCCAAGAACCAGCCAGAACGGGGGTCCTGCCCTCTCTCCCTTAAACGGCGGCCAAGGTCGCGAACTAGTTGCTTGGCGTCAGAGCTCCACGGGCCCGACGTCTCCACGGCAAACGGGACAAAGTCGTACACTGGTTTCAAACTGGCATATTTGTAGCGTTTGCCTCGGGCGGCTGCCTCTGCTCCCGCACCAGCGGACTGTTGAGTAGCGGGGAGGTGGCAGGACGCAAACGTACTGACGCATGTTGCGTCCCACACAAGACAGCGCCCCTTCTGCCACGGAACCAGTGTTAGACCATCCGGCCGCTTGCCGTCGGAACGCGATAGACCCGGGGGCTCCAAGACACAAGGAACCTCGGCCGACACAAAGGCACGCTTAAGGATGTCATTGATGGCGTGGTGCCGCGGTCTTCTGCCTGCGCACCTAGTACAGCTTAGGCCGTGGTGCCCGTCTGCCTCAACCCTCGCCCCGCAGATGCAGGTGTGAGGTTCGCACACGGAACAACCGAGCCGAAGAGCGGCAGCCACTCTCAACGAGTCATCATCCAAAAGCGTGCCCATGTGCGGGGAAGGAAGAGCATGAAGCCAAGCGCCGGACTCGGGTGTTGTCACCGCATTTAAACGGGTGAGGTCGACTCCCGTGCATTCCGATCGCCACTTCGTTAAATGTTTAATGTTACCAAGACAAACATTATCTTGGTAACATTTCTTTAATTTAAAGTTCAGTAAACCATGTAATTAAGTACCTACCAATTCTTGTGAAACATTATTTATTTATGAAACATTATTTATTTATAAAGATGACAGTGAATACTACTACTACTACGAATACGAATACAAATAATTGCAAATAAAATCTTATCGCTACCTTCCTGTTAAGTAATATCGTTTCTTGCGGTCCATCCATCCATCGAGTAATAATAATAATGTAATCAGAAAGAATTCAGTGTAAATTATTTTCAATCATCTTTGGGCCTAAACATATGCAAAGACGGCCGCACGACGGAAATCGCATAAAAGAGTGGTCGTCGTGGTCGTGGCTAGTGGTGAGCGTTGTCCAACGTAGATAGTTGTACAACTATCTATCGCGCTACACAACGATTACTCGTTGTCCAACCATAGCAAAACTAGTTATTTCAATAACGAGTTGTTTCACAACCATTGCCTGTTAAGTATGAAACGAAACCAACGTTATTATCACAACGATCTAAATTCGCGCAAACTATAGCGTATTTGAAGTTATCGACATAGCGGGTTGGAGCGAATAAGCCAGATGGAGCGTTACCATGCGTGCGAGTAGGATAGCTATACACGTTGGGCTGAGTTGAATTTAGAGATTGCGAAAATGTGACTTATTCCCAATGTATTTAGGATGATCATCGTTTGGTAAACGCATTTATGTTAAACCGTAACGTATCGCATTTAAAAGTTTGGAAATAGATAGTTGCTAGAAACAGATAGTTATTTAAACGTTGTTGGCCAACGAACAACGGTTTCGTTGCGTTATTTGAAAAAACCGCAACGACACATTACTAGTCGTGGCGCCCGCAGTGTTTCCACTTTCAATTTTGGTTTTTCCCTAGGTTCTTTTCAAATTATCCCTAAAATTCCCTAAACAAATATTTAAATTCCTTGGTTTAGGGAGAATTACTATAATCAAGAAAAAAAAACCTCTAATTTGAAGCCGAAGCTCTACTTTTACAGTTTTCCGCTGCACTTAACATTGGATATGTAATCACCACTGTTACTCAGACATATAATAGAATATTTTTACGCTATTGTTATGCAGTGCAGAATGAAAAAAAAAACAACTGAAGGTATAATACGACTTAGGTCGCCTGTAACTACGGTCATAGCACAATTAATAGGTCAGTTAGAGACCAAAAAAACATAAACAAAAGGATTACCACATTAAGTTCGATTTTTTCCCCAAAACTCCCTAAATCCCTGTCGAAATGAAAGTTTCCCTAAACCCTACATAATATTGATAATTTTTCCCTAAAAAAGGGACAAATCCCTAAAAGTGGAAACACTGGGCGCCCGCCGCCGCTTTGCGCATTATCATAAAAGCAACCGCACCGCCGAACAAATCGCAAGTCCGACCGGTCGATGAAAATAATAAACTCTTTACTCATTGCCGTTTATTTCATAGAGAAATTAAACAATACCGGCCTTACTTAAAAAAACTTCTCAACCGTTAGTCACTGCTTAAGGCCCTATTGCACCGAGGTGTGTACTGTGTAGGTATTTGGACGATACCGCGGCCTCCGCTATTGTATCGTGCGCGTGAAAAACATCGTCGAGCGGGCTCGAGCCAGCCGCGCGGCTTCGTAGTGACTATTACTCGTTCTGTGATCGCGGCTTACGCCACAGTCTAGCATAAACGCAGTATCAAGGAGTATGGACGATATAATTTTATCAAGCGTATGTTAGCAAGACATATTTATAATGTGACTTTTCTACTTATTACTGATATTAGAATTTTTAGATACTTGTAAGACGCATGCCCGTCAGACACGTAGCTATAATATATCCTACTTATATTATAAATGCGAAAGTTTCTGTGTGTGAATGTTTGTTACCACGTACCTCCGTAACTACCTAACCAATTTTAATGAAATTTTCAGTGTGGATAGTTTAGGTTCTAGAATAAGACATAGGCATAATTTTCAAAAATCTACCCACCCATAAGGGGGTTAAACAGGGGGTTAGTTTCTATGGGTTTTTTTTATTCCTTAGTTCGACTCACTCGAAACTCGGTAAAAATAAACTTTAGAGTAAATAATAAAATACCTATTTTTCTTTTTCCAAAACTACTCCTAGGGGAGGTGCCAGAGGGTTCTAAAGTTTTAGTGCTTTTTTTCATTCCGGTTCGATTCCTTGGTTCGATTTACTCAAAACTCGGCACAAATAATCTACAGAGTAAATAATGAAATACGTATTTTTTATTTTTCCGAAAGTTATTGCCTGGAAGAGATTGCTTTTAGCAATAAGGCCACCACTTGTTCCAATATTTAAGTTTTTAAAATTATTTCTGTGTAAGTACCTAATTCTTGGTGTGAACAATAAGGAGTTAATCTATCTATCTATTTTCGGCTAGAGAAGTTTCGTGAGAGTGCATGGAATGTAAGCTATAAATAATAACGTTATTTAATGATAATAAAATATGTAAACACTAATTTTAAATGTCTCTGAAGACTCGTTAGGGATAGTGTGTATGTGTATACACTCTACATTATTAAACGTAAAATAAAAATAAAAGGGAAAAAAAACGAATTTAAAAATCATTGTCACCTTTTTCTAATCATAAAAAATTGGTAGATAAACGCCTTGACCTCTTTAAAAAATGGTAGTGTTCTAATCAGAGTGTGGGCAAGTGATATAATATGGTGAAACGTGTCTTTTCGTGATGTATTCAAAACTCTGTAAAAGCTAATCGGCCTTACCTAAAATAATCTCGATTCTCTTAGTCACTGCTTAAACTTCTCTGTCCTTTTCTAGCACGTGCAACTTCACGTCAGAGAGAAGATGGCAGAGCATCTTAAGCAGTGACTAACGGTTGAAAAGTTTTTTTAAGTAAGGCCGAATATGTAGGTAAGGTCGCCACAACTTGGACTTTACAAGGGGGCGTGACCATGTGACTGACTGTCATTTTACGATATTTTTGAGTAACTGCGATTTCATGACTATGACTTGATTATACTTTTAAAACTTGAAAATGTATATACTTGACACTGGTAGAATGCATAAAGTGCGATGCCAAAAAGTAAGGAGGAAAAAACGGAGCTAAAATCATAAAGCAATCAAAATGTAAAAAAATACAAAAACATACTGAATCTTTATTTTTTCTTATTTATTGGCATCGCACGTTGTGCATTCTGCCAGTGTCAGGTATAAACATTTTCAAGTTTTAATAGTATAATCAAGTCATAGTCATGAAATCACAGTTAGTCACACGAATTTAGTCATAGCCGAGTCCAAGTCATGCCTTAGTAAAGTTGTGGCGACTTTACTATGACCTTCTACGGAGTTTTGAAAACAACACGAAAACATATGTTTCACCACATTATATCACTTGCCCACACTCGTGCATGTAACTCAACAGTCAATGAATAAAACACCACCATTTTTAAACATTAATTCGCGAAAAAACACAAGTATGATATAATGTAGTGAAACGTGTCTTTTCGTGTTGTTTCCAAAACTCCGAAGAAGCTTGTAGTAAAGTTGCCACGACTTTACTAGGGTATGATTGGACTTGACTGTGACTTACTGTGTGTAACTCGGACTGTGACTACGACTCATTTAACTGGAGAAAGAAGGATTGATGAAGAAAAATGTATTCGGCTGAAGGACTAGTATCCATGGCCAGGAACTATTAAAAACAACAACGCTATATTATAAATTAAATTAAAATAAATATTATAAATTTATGTAAATTAAATAGTATATTACTCTGCTCTATGAATTAAATCCAGCGATGATGATAAAATTACATCCTCGTATCTTAACTAAGGATTGGTGTTTAATACAACTCTTGAAGTCATTTTTGTGCTTCACTACTTATTTTGATTCGCAGGAGGCAAAATAGACCCAGAAAATGTATTATTTCACAGGTAGCAATTTGTTTGGACAATGGATCGGTTGTGAAGACAACATGATAGACAAGTTTATTAATTTCTCTAATAACAAGCAAGTTCATTGTGATTTTGATGTAAAAGTCGCTACGCTTGTATTCATTGGTTGGTCACACAATATATTTTATTTCAACAACAAGTTTTACATCGTAGGCGATTATACAACTTCAGGACAGCATGTCGAACAAGTCAAGCTACCTGAAGAGTGCTTAAACAACTCCAACCTTACCATAGTTTCTGATGATTACCGATTAACTATAGTCAACAGAGAGAAATGCACATTCTGGTCAGTAAATTTGGAAAACAAAGAAGTAAAAGCACTAAATTTGGCGGTTGAGGCACCAATAGAAAGTGACGCGAAAAGGTCAAAGAAAGAAGACCATATATTAAAATGTGCAGCTACAAATGGATCGGTTGCGTTTGTCACAAGCAGCAATTTAGTGTACTGTGGCTTATTACCAAATCTCGTCGACACTAGTCATTGTATAGGAGAACCAGTTGACATTCAGTGTGGTCATGAGCATTACATGCTACTGACTACAGCAGGCGGGGTTTACACATGGGGCAATGGAAGGTAGTTGTTTGAAAAACACTGGCTAAATGTGAATCGATCTTGTGTACCAAAATATTTGATTCGATAACTAATCAGATTTAGTTTGTGATACTTATCCCTTTGACCACCACTGCACAAACCACTGAATAATTGCATCGCCTTGCCCTGCACCAAAAAATACTTATGGTAATATTTTATTATACAGGGATTTCAAAATGTAATTATCCATCAGACTAGTGGTGATGTTCAAAAGTTTCAACTTTAACTTCAACTCTTGATTAATGGCCTTTGTGAAGGTTCAAAAGGTTAACATTGGTCTGACTCAAATTTGCCAATATTTCACTAGATTATAATATCTATATTGTTGATGACATCATAGTATTGTTGGTTTCAGGAGATTGCAACTTGGCCATGGAGATGTGGAGATTTTAGATACACCTACTGAAGTTGCAGCACTAGCTGGAATTAGAATTGTTAAAATAGCAGCAGGTGGCTGGCATTCTCTGGCACTTAGTGAGTTTGGAGACCTATATGCTTGGGGTGGCAATGATACTGGCCAGCTAGGAATCAAAGAAATTTCCAATTACGAACCATTTGAAACTTTTTCACTGCCCAAAGTAGTTGATATTTTTGATGACAGCGGGGCCACAGTAAATATAAACATCAAAGATATCGCCTGTGGCTCTAAACACTCTGCAATATTATTAGATGATAACAGCGTTTGGACAAGCGGCTACAATAAATATGGACAACTTGGACATCCAATAAAAGAAAATCCACACATCAATTATTTTAAAAAATGTTGTTCTTTTGAATTTGCTTGTGGACTTGTGTGTGGACCATGGTCAACAGTAGTAAATGTGATAAAACCCTACAAAATAGTATTATTTTTGTATCAACACTGTAACAACAAACAACAGAGACAAAGTATATACGTAATAATATCAGTATTAATATATTCTGTGGGGGTGATAAGTCCTGCACTGACATCGCACATGGGGTGTATTGTGCCTAAGTATTAGTACCTATGGTAACCATGACTTTGTTTGGTGGCGCAACCATCTGATGCTGAAAACAGATGAAACGTGAAATGAAAAAAACAGATCAAGTACCTACTGTACTAAGCCTTATATAAGGCCTGCTTGAAATGGCTTCTCTTATCTTGGGCCGACTAGGGTTCTAAGCCTATTATTTCTATGATATTGTCAATTTAGATTACAGAGACATCTAATGTTTACACTTGTTTGTGTATTTATAAAATATCTTCACCACCCAAGGAATATTGGCACCACCACATTTGCCACCAAATAATACTACATAGTACATACTCTAGTATCGAGATGTCCGGATGTTTGCCAAATCCGGACCACCGCTGGCGCCATCTGCGAAAAGTTTTGCCTTTAGACATGGATACCAAAATTTATATTTGTCTATTGTTTTGCCTGTGGACTGTGGAACAATAGCAAATAGCAAATTTATATTTGTCTATGCAAAACATAGATTATGGAGTTTTGGCGGGAACACAGAAAAAATATTTTCTTAAACTTGTTTTCGCGAATTGATGATTAAAAATATGGTGGTGTTATTCATTGAGAGTTTTAAATTACATGCGGTGGAACCACTGACATCTATTAAATAAGTACTTGTGGAATAGAGGTCAGTGGTGGAATTGGTGGAACCTCACTGCGCGCGTCACCCTGAGATATTATAACCTGAAATCTCTTTATGGCCAGTCAATTCCCTGGTAACATTGCACTTACAACTGAAACACCGTAATACTTGCACACTACTGCTTGGCGGTTGAATAACTGACAAAGGTGTCAGTCTTCCCCAGGCGGACTCTGCAATGAATCCTACTACTACAATAGCCTAAAACACTTTAAACACATGCGGCCTTACCTAACATAATCTCGTTAGTCAATGCTTAAGCAGCTCTCAAGTAAGAGGTTATCGAGGCGTAAGCGGAAACTACTAATTTTCAGTTTTGTTTCCATCCATTGCTTGATACTTACCACCACGCGAACGTTTCGCTTGTCTCGTCACTCAATAAAATTTTAAAAAAGTTGTTCACTATAATGAGTACAGATAAAAATAATGATCGTTGATGATCGTTTGTAATGATCGTTTACATTCTAAACGATCACCGATGTTAAGCAACGGACGGTCCGGTCAGTCTTCGGATGGGTGACCGTGAGTGGCATTTATTTCTGAGCGCTACCGTGGGTCGGATGACACGTTAAATTGTTGGTCCCGATTGTTTGTTCTAGTTTCTATAACAACAACCGTCAGCCATGTCAGAGGCCTTCAGGCGGCACATTAACTCTGACATTAGGGCTGGCCACTCAGCCTATACGAACTTACTTACTAACGGCCTTACTTAAAAAAACTTTTCAAACGTCATTCACTGCTTAAGATGCTCTGCCATCTTCTCTCTGACGTGAAGTTGCACGTGCTAGAAAAGGACAGAGAAGTTTAAGCAGTGACTAAGAGAATCGAGATTATTTTAGGTAAGACTGTTACTTAGTACAATGACCTCCTATCGGCAATTCGGTTTAATACTACCGAAATGGCGTACGTAGGTTAAGTTAACTCGACGTAATCGATGATTATATACTACTAATGATACTATGCGACGCCACAATCTATTCAAGAAGAACGAATTAAAAAACTAACAGAAAAAGATTTTATATGTCAATGTCAATTTATTTTATTAGTTGTTGGTTTTAAAAGTTCCTGGCCATGGATACTAGTCCTTCAGCCGAATACATATTTCTTCATCGATCCTTCTTTCTGCGGTTAAATGAGTCGTAGTCACAGTCCAAGTCACACACAGTAAGTCACAGTCAAGTTCAATCATGCCCTAGTAAAGTCGGGCAACTTTAATACAAGCTCCTTCGGAGTTTTGGAAACAACACGAAAAGACACGTTTCACTACATTATATCACTTGCCCACACTCTTGCTCGTAAATCAGCACTTAATGAATAAAACGCCACCATTTTTATGCATTAACACTCGAAAAAACACAAGTTTTGGAAAATAATACAATGCAGCGACATGATTTTCTCGCGTTCCCGCCAAAACTCTCAATTTATTTTAGGCACAGCAGTGTTGTCAACGCAGCCCCTTCGGAGCTAGATCTAGCGCTATTTCGACTGGTTCAGCCCCGAAAATAATGATTTAACTCATAATCCCAATTTGACTTAAAGTAAAATATAAATTTATATTGAAAAGGCCTGCACCTCATGAGGGCCGGACATCAACGTGTTTAGCACATGTGCAATTCTGTGCAACGGATTCAGCGCAGACTCATCTGATGAAGACGCCAGCATATAAACTGCTTAAAATAAACATTTTCCAGATTTTTTCAATTTATTTATTTATCTATATAAATGTATATCTTAATTATATTTAAAAATTAACTTCTCTTGTTAATAATTAATTAGCAATTTAGCCCATTTTTTCAATTTTTGGGCATATCTCACACACATCATCACATCAACAGCCGGAAGACGTCCACTGCTGGACGAAGGCCTCTCCCTTAAAGAGAGGTGTTGCCATAACCCCCACGCTTGGCAGGCGGTTTGGGGATCGCAGTGTTACCACCGTTAACCAAGAGGACGCTGCTGCCCGTCCTCCGGTGGTTCTGGATGCAGTTTTAGGACATATCCAGGTCCAGGTCCAGGTTGGGCATATCTAGTTAGCCCTATATCCTGATAACCAGTTGGCACTTGGCAGCTTGGCAGCACTGATGCACAGCTTGCTTTGCTTTCCTTTCTTTGAGGAGTTTTGGCGGGAAGGCGAGAAAATCATGTCGCTGCATTGTATTATTTTCCAAAACTTGTGTTTTTTCGAGAGTTAATGCAAAAAAATAGTGGCGTTTTATTAATTAAGTGCTTATTTACGAGCAAGAGTGTGGGCAAGTGATATAATGTAGTGAAACGTGTCTTTTCGTGTTGTTTCCAAAACACCGAAGAAACTCGTAGTAAAGTTGCCACGACTTTACTAGGGCATGATTGGACTTGACTGTGACTTACTGTGTGTGACTTGGAATGTGACTACGACTCATTTAACTGCAGAAAGAAGGATCGATGAAGAAATATGTATTCGGCTGAAGGACTAGTATCCATGGCCAGGAATTATTAGAAACAAAAACAATCCTTTCTTTATTTCTTTGAAGTTTGAAGTTTTCTTTCATAATTCATTACATTTTCTTTTCATCAATAATTGTATAAATATATATATTTTTTAATTTAATTAGTAATTATGTGAACTATTCAACAGTTTTCGTGATAATTCCAATTCATATTATATTGTAATGCTATAAACGGCATTGAGGAAATAAAACTGTTTTTTGTAAGTTACCTATTTTCTTGTTTTGCTAGATCAACATTTAAGATCGTTGGCTATCTCCAACCCTATTCAACGCTAAAGGAAGAAATGGACATGGACACTTGCTATCATTTTAATTAAACGGAAAATATTGTCTATTTGACGGTTTAGCGATTGCTCCGAACAAGAGCATTCTTTGCAAAGAATAATATTTTTTTGTAATGGCCCTGTAAAAACTAAGTTTTTTCATTCTGTTTCGTAAATAGGTAGGCAGCCTCTAAAATGGAGTTTGACGACTCTTGTAAATACATCCTGCACGCAAGGCTGATGGTCCTGGAAGACAAGTACGACAAGGCCTTCGACATACTTCTGGCAGCATTCGAGCGGATGCCCTCACTAATACCCATCTATGAAGAAGAATTCTGTGCTGTGCTGCTTATGCTGAACACAATGCTTGCAGAATCAGATTATAACCGAATAACAGACATATTCAATAACTTCACTAAAGCCCTCAAAATCTTCCCAAACAACCCTCTCTTGTTGAATGACATTGGCAAATACTTGTACAAGTATGGCTTTCATAAAGAAGCATTAGAACAGTTTGAAGAAGTATTGCAAATATGTCCAACATATGCCAATGTAGAGAAAAATATCAACTCCGTAAAAAATTTGCTTGTGGAGAGGTGGCATTTTCGAATGTTGAATGATAATCTTCGAAATGAATCTTATAGGCAGGCCATTCACCAGACGGTCACCCAAGAAGACAATGTTCTCGATGTTGGTACTGGTACCGGACTGCTTAGTATTTATGCTCGTGAAGCAGGTGCTGCTAAGGTCACTGGGTGTGATGGCTCTAAAGTTATGTGCAATTTAGCTGATCACATTATTTACGGTAACAAAATAAATAAGATAACAATATTTAATAAGATGTCAACAAGCTTGGCTGTCTGGGATTTGGGTGGAAGATGTTCCAAGCTGGTAACTGAGATGTTTGATGCTGGGCTATTTGGCGAGCATGTACTACAAATGCTGTCTCATGCTCGGCCCACTTTGTTGACTGATAAGGCTCTGGTAGTTCCTAACAAGGCAGAATTTTTTGTGATGGGAGCTCAGTGTGACCACCTCAGCAAAAATTACAAGTTGAGCTCTGAAGCAAAATCCCTTCTCAACATCCCATCACTGAATGTACATGTCTATACACAAGATGAGTCCTATGATAGTGAAGACGTACACCTAATTAAGGAAATCAGATATTTAACAAAACCTATGTCATTACTGAAAATAAATTTTAATAACCCGGATGAAATATTGAAAACTCTCGAGAAAACTGAGCCATATGAAGTAGAACTTGTAGCACAGGAAAATGGCCAAATAGATATTTTGATTGGATGGTTCAATTTATACTTAACAGATTCTATAACAATTACCACAGACCCAAGAGCTCCTGATAGGGCCAATGCCTGGCAACAAGCTATATTCTTTGATGATATACCAAGCACAGTGCAGGAAGATGAAGTAGTAAAATACAAATTCTTAATGAACGGTGGCCAATTGACAATGGTACCCAGGTCGGATAATCCAATCACCAGAGTGTCATCAGCTGTTATCCGGTTTTTAAATGACACTGATTATGTAAAGACAATAAGCAACTGTTTGTTTGTAGCTTATGAACATCTCACACAATTAAAAGAAATATCTGAAATAAATATAGTGGACCTATGTCCTTTCCCTCTATTTGGCTTGCTGATGCTAAAGCGTGGAGCTAGATCCCTGACATGTTGTGTTGCAAAAGAAAATGACAAAGATTTCATAATGAAGGTATTTCTAGAAAATGAAATACCTGAGTCTAAAGTGACTGTTGTGTTAGGTGATAATTGGAGTATGGAAGTCTTTGAAGAGAATTTTTATCATGCAATATTCAACCATTCTCTGGAACTATGTGGAGATGTCCATGTAGAACGAGAACAGGCGATTCAAAGTCTCAGGTCTAGCAAGCTAGTGCAAGGTGGTTTATTCATGCCACAACAAGTGCAGGTGGTAGCTCAGTTAGTCAGCAGCCACTGGCTGGACTTGAACAACAGATTGTATGATACCAATGTTAGTAACTATACCATGGCGACATTTCTCAACAAGTACAAAGTGACCCAGAACTTTGATATAGACTTCAGCACATTGAAATATGTTCCGATATCAGAACCCATTGTAATATGTGACTGGTCAAATTCAAGTAGACGTGAAGAGAAATCTGTGACCATTGTCAGTGATGGGTATGCCAATGCAATTCTATGTTGGTACCATATTGGAGTCATGGAGCCGACACAAGAATTAACAACCAACAGACCTAACAGTTTCATGAATGGAATGTTATTTCTCACATACTCCAAAGAGCAGTTGATTGCTGGTAACTTGGTTAAAATTATTCAGTTCAAGGATAAAGATGGGAGTTTCAAATTGGCAATGGAACTAGTTTAAGCTTCCTCCATAGTTTTAAGTTAATTGATCTCATCATCATCATCATCATGCATTTTGTAAATATTGATTAAAATAATTTGTGCATAAGGTACATACTCTTTTCCTTTTTTTTTTATTATCCCCTTCAATTTAAGCAACTGATGTAGTCATCAGTCAGTAGTAGGATACAATAGTCTATTTCCATACTTTTAAGTGTTTACTTGTCATTGGAATCACAGAGTATCCTTTCATAAATTATGGAGCAGAGAAAAAAAAAAAACTTTTGCATTTAAATTTTATCGTAAATTAATGAATTAAGAATAAGAAATTGATGCAATCTCACGGTTAATATGAGGACCCAAAGAAGGCAGGGTCAGAATGCGCAAGTTTTCCGAATTGCTGTTAAATATGTAATAGTTTTTTTTGAGGAATGAAAATCTTATATTGGTTTGGTGTCCATTGCTGGCTGGATGAACAAATTTCAAATTACCACAAACATTTACACGACGTCATGATCTAATTATTTGCCATAACCAAAATTAGATTTTCGATACTTTTCCGCCAGGAGTACGCACACTACCTATAGGTCTATACTCGAAAGGCGAATAAGCCACTACGCAGGCCCAGTTGCGGGTTCACACACGGAATCGCGGGTGAAACCGCACCGCATGTGTGCTTCACGTCAGAATCCGCACCCGCCATTCTGATATTATATACCTACGTATAGTTCGGGCATGCTTTTCATTGTAGCTTTCAGCAACCAAAAATCTTATAGTGGTTAAAATTAAAAACAGCAATTTTTGTAAAGTGGCGTTTATTCAAACACACGCAATGTTCAGGAGTGGTCGGCCGCCATGTGGGCTGTCCGACCCGGCGGCGCAAACCGGCTTAACACGCGGGCGCAGAATGTTTCCACGGGGCTCTCAATGGGGACTGCACTTGACATAATATGTTATTAGTAACTGCCTCGAGATCGATGTAGGGTAAGTGCATTTTTCCCGATGTTAGGTGGCTTAATCGAAAAGACCGAAGCCCATGTCGTCGTCGCTGGCTTCTTCTTCTTCTTCGACCTTCTTCTCTTCCTTCTTTTCAGCGGCAGGAGCGGCAGAGGGAGCAACGGCGGCGGCCACAGCGGCGAACTTCGACGGGTCCTAGAATAAAATGGAATAACATGAATACCTAAATCATTTAAAGTAAAGGTTTGATGCCCTACATACGCCTTTCTCGGCTGTATATCGGAAAATAAAAGAGAACTCACTGCTAGGAGAAATAACTAGTATTATAAAAGCACAAATGTCTTTTCAAAATGCCAGTGCAATGTTTTCTTGTTGAAACTATCACACTAGGATAAATTTGAATACTTCACTGTAGTCTGAAAGCGAAGCCATGGCGTTAATATTACACTCCATGGTATTAAAACAGACAAATGAAAACGGGTATTAATAACAGTTTTGTATAAACAAACTGGATATAAAAGAAGTTTATATTAAAATCCTGCTATATTTTTCAGGCCTAAAAATATGCTATACCTTGATGTACTCCTTGATGGTAGTAGCTTCCTTGAACTCAACCTCTGTGACGGCGGCAATGGCCAGCAGGTTCTTGAAACCGTTGGCGATGGAGTGAGGAGCCGATGCCAGAGTGGGGTATCCGATGGTCAGCGAAATAGCCGCCACATTGGCCACTCCAGCCATGAATTTCTCACGAAGGTCTTCAGGCTTGATGTCCAGGATAGCCGGAGCGAAGATGGTGCCCGAATCATACACCTGTCAAGTTTTCCACAATATTCAATAACATTCTCTTTTGAGGCAATTACGTTTGTATTGCCATTTTATTGGTTATTCAATTAAATCAGCAAGTTTAATTTACATAATACAGATAGACGTGAGAAAATGTTTGCCATAATATGTTACAATTCAGTGACAACACTGATAACATTCAAATACTATGGCAAAGTGTTTTCCCAAAGATAAATTATCAGAATGCTCATCAAAAGCAATCTGTACTCAACACTTTGGTAAAGGTTTAGAGGATTATTTATCTTGTACTGTACCTTGACAAGGTGTTTGTGTGTGTGTAGTGCAGTCAATTGGTATCATAATAAACAAGAACTGTCCAAGTTAGAGCAATTTAGATTGATTAGAGTTATTGCACCATAAGTAAATAAATAGGCAAACATACCTGCTTGACAACAAGACCATACGAGAAGGGAGAGATGTTCAACATGTTGAGCAGGGTGGCCTCTGAAGCTCCCACCTTGTCTCCAGGCTTCAAGATGTGCACATCGTTGATGATTTCAATAGTACCTGTGTAAGTAGAATATCACCATCATTTATTGAATCAAGTAGACAGACATTATATGAAATCAAAAAACATTATATAAATTTTTTTTGGATTTGGTTTGTGTTTTACACCCTGCCTAACATCAGGCAACATTGTGATTTGGGATGGAGCATACTTTTCAATTTAATGGATCTCTGGTTTAGGTGTACCTTCAAAATGCCAGTGCAATGTTTTTGTATCACAACAATCACACTAGGATAAATTTGAAGTTCATTAATGTTGTCTGAAAGCGAAGCCATGGAATTAATATTACACTCCACGGTATTAGGACAGACAAGAAGCTCTTTTAATCAACTTCATAAGGTAACTATTTGTATGTCATAGCCTTGCTATAACGATTTAACTGTAGTTTACATTTGAAGTTAAACACAATGTCTTACCCTTGGAAATCTTGGTGGGGATAGACAGAGCCTGGAAGAAGGAAGTCTTCTCGGGACCCAGACCGGTGTTATGAGCGGGGATGACGACAGACAGAGGGGCGATAGCACCAGGACGCGCCGGCGCGCGGACCTTGTTCTCCAACAGCTTGTCACGGACTTCAACGAGGTCTCCGCGAGTGAACACGAAGCCAACATTGCCCTTGATGTGAGGCAGCAGCTTCTCAAGGTTGGGGTTGGACTCAAGATGGTCCTTGATGGCCTTGCGCATCATGGTGTTCTTGCCCATGAGCACGATGCTGGAGCCTCGTAGCGAGATACGGATCTGCTGCATCTGCGTCGAGCCCACGTTGTCTGCACCCACGATGAAACATTTTGGGTACTCATCTAAGAGTTGCTGTGGGATAGATACCAGTTCTTAGCTAAAGTATACAGATATACCAGTTTCTAGCTGGGGTTTTTCAAGACCTGGCCATAACACAAATTTAACGTCTCTTAATTACTTAGGTACAACAAAACATATATTTTTTAACCAATATATGAACATATTGGTTGGTTAAAGTGTTTACTATTACTCATACATAGAATATGTTTATCCAGAATAATCCAGATGGTGATGACAACATTTTTTTTAGGTTATGTAGGTATTTAAATATGAATTCAAACTTACGATGATTTTGGTGAAGTAGTTGGTCTTCCAAGTAGCCTTGTCCTCCCTACCCATCTTGCTGAGTGGTGTAGGGACTTCGTAGAAATTTAAGGACTGAAATAAAGTTGTGGATGTTGAGTTAACGTCGTCACAAGCATATCACAAAATATTATAGATTCAAAATATTTCGTATGCTCGTAGGCAAAAAACGATTATAAATTTCACTAGGAAATTCATGATTCCACTCATAATTCACGATTATTATTAATTTCACTCACCAAGACAAAACGCACAAGCTTCTGTGCGGGACAAAAATGGCGGAATGTTATTAAGTGATGGGCATTCAGCTGTTAGCATGTGCACCGAGTGGATTTTATCACATCGATCGATTAAAAAAATTGAGCAATCGATCGATTTTCAATATAATATTATTATTATGAGCTTCTATTAAGTTGTTTGGCTAAATGTATGTGAAATTTAATGTATTAAATGCATAATATAAAAATGTATATCATTAAAATATGGTACATTTAGGCTCTGATATATTCTAGTGATATTACGATATCACTAGAATAGACTTATAGAACTTTCAATGACCACTGAATTTGGACGGAGGCAAACTTGCCGCAGCGAAGTCATAAGTTTTAAGACTTTACAGTTGTGAGATTGTTGAATATGGTAAACATTGTGACATGACGTATATTAATATGCGTATTTTTTATGGTTTGTCTTTGTGTAACTTACAACCGGTATGGATGTGTTCCTAGTTGTCTCCACAACAGGAAATGGTCGGTTGTAATTCTCGAAAATGGGGCCAGTAGTAGTTATGACGTCAGAAAGATGGCGAATAAATATGCAGTTTTTTTTACGATTTCTCGAGTTCTATTTCACCAAATGGGGCGTGTGGGGTGTGATTTGAAAGGTTTTTTAATGTACTAAAATTGTTTTTCTAAAAGTTATAGCGTAAGTGTAGTAGTTGTGAATATATTCGACGAAAACTGTTTTTCTGACCCAATACTTTTACATATTTACCAGTTTAACTTAATAATGTGCAACTGTAGCAATATTAAAATAAAATAAAATAAAAAATAAAAAATTAATTTTACACTATGAAAGATAGCACAATTTATTAGCTTTTAAAAGCTACCGTAAGAAATTTCTCGAGACGCCCGTCTCGCTCGCACCAGTTAATTGTGCGCAGTGTGTTACGTCGTACGGCGCCGGACCGGTGCCTGACGGAAGCCGTGCCGAAAGTGTGTGCGGACAGGCTTAATATGCCAAAAGAGGTCATTGTACTCATCATTCTGAACAACATAAGGGGCCATCTTAAAATTCATAAAAAAAACAGTATAACGCGGGGAGGCAACACCAAACACAAACTGCTCACTGTAAGACTTTTATTTGGCGTAGTAAACAAGAGTGCGTTATAAAAACTTTACAAAAGTTCGTAGCGGGGATCACGAAAGATCGGTTATCAAAAAATATGTGTGCGTGTGCGCGTCTGTCGTTGAGAGAGGTCCCGCGCAGGCAGCCGCGCGCGTCGTAGCCAAGGCGTCCCCCCCCCCCCCCCGCCGAGAGGCACGAAGTTAGGTGAGCGGATTGCAAGCGCCGCGCTCCGCGTCAAGCCGCGCGTTATTGGTTCGCCCTACCCATCGCGATGACCATACATGTATATGGTCGCGCGTTTGCTGCACGACAACCTAACCTATACCTAACGCTGTACCTAAACCGTTCCTGCACTACAACAGTAGATTCCTCTCATTTTGTCGAGGGCGAATTATGAATGTAATTTTCTATGCAATAAAAATAATAAAAATATCGGTGGACATTACTTTCACACAGCGCCATCTAGCCCCAAACTAAGCAAAGCTTGTAATATGGAAACTAGATAGCTGATATAATACTTATATACTTTTTGTTTTGCAATAAATGTAAATCAAATCGGTTGTCTTGACAAAAACATTTTTAGTCCCTGTGAGTAAATACTAGTTTTCGAGTAGTCCTAGCATGATCGATTTATTCGGAATGACTGAACGAGTGACCAACTTTGGGAGACATCACTAAAAAAGATGTCTGATTTGTCACTTGACATTGACAGTGGTATTCATGCCGACAGTGATCCTTCTGTTTTTTATATTTATTTTGGCACCGCGTTTATTGCAGTCAAGTATTTATACTCGTATAAACAGTTTAATTTTTTTATTATTACTATACATATTATTACGTTATATATTGTATATATCGTCCTCGCTGTTAAACATAAAATAGTCATGTACTCAACCAGAAGCTTGTAATAAAGGTGCCACGACATCACTCTAGGCCATGATTGAGGTTGGCCGTGACTAAATTGTGTTTCACTTTGACCGTGACTATGACTTATTTGACTGGAATTTATCAAAAACTTGAAATAATAAAATACTTGATTAGAAGGAGTTTTGGCGAGATGCGAAAAAATCACACAAATGTCAAAATATGTCCCTGCATTGTATTTTTTTCCAAAACTTGGATATTTTCGATTTTTATTGGTAAGTGCTGACTTACGATCACAGTGATTAAATATAAACCGAGGAGCTAAATCCTCCAAGTACGCTCACGATTGTGGGTAAGTGATATAAAGTATAAACAATTTACACCACACAACATAATCACGGTAAATATCCCGTTAATAATAATAGAACTTTAGTAAACAACCATGATAGTTTAAAACAGTGTTTTATAAACAATTTATTTATTTATTTATGTATTGCCAATGCACACATTGCATTAAGTTTTAAAAACTAGAGCCCATGCTTTAGAGTTCTTTTCATGTTATTTTCAAAACTACGAAGAAGCTTGCTGGAAAGTTGTCACGACTTTACTTGGGTATGACCGGATTTAACTATGACTTATTATTTATGACTTTGACTATGACTAGGACTTATTTGACTTGGAATTCATCAAAAACTTGAAATATTTAAATACCTGACACTGGCAAATGCACAAAGTGCGGCTCCATCATAATATTTTAGAAAAAAAAAAGGAATTGCGGTTGGCTTGCAGCGAAAAACCTGATTTGTTCATTGATTTCGTTTTATATCTCTCTTTCCGTGTATAATAGTATTTAATCTTTCAAAAACCCCTGTTTGCAAGGGTTCTAAAGCCATGTCCCTGTTTCGGAAACCAAAAAAGATCCAGAGACGCATGTTCTGCGCCGATGACGAAGAGGACGGTGATCCGGAGCCTCCACCGCCGCCTCTCATCAGCCAAAAGCGGGACAAAAAGGAGAACACTGCCGTTAAAGCGCCGAAACTCCTGAGCTTTGCTGATGAAGGTAAATATAGCTGTTAGCTCCCCAGAGATTTAATAGGACAAATTTTTTACGACCTCTCATCACTACATTCACTTTCGAGTCTTATCAAAAGTGTCTGGGCAGAAAGAGGGCTGTGGTCTTCCTTGTTGTCATTTCTTTAACTCGCTGCTAAGTTACGTTATGAAAGCATAAAATTTCATGGTCGGCGCTAAACATAGTCACTGTCATTTTGTTAAAGTGGCTGTTTTATTAGCAAGTTTAAAAGCTGTGAAGAAAACAAGCATATTCAGTAGTACTAGAATTGCATTGTCCAAATATAGTTTAAATCTCATGTTGTTACTTGTAAAGCAAGCACAGACTTCTTTAACATCACTACATACAAGGCCGTCTTAAGCTTTGCTGAGGCCCTTGGGCACACAAGTATTTGGGGCCCTTTTGGAAAGTAAAGAAAGCTAATTTGACTTACATTTTTCTACTGGCTTTTATTGTCATAAATCGATCCCAACTAAACCAAATAAGTCAAATGTTATGAAAATTGTATACTTCTAAAAGTAAAAAGCCAAAAAATGTAGTAAAATTACCATTATTTTGACTTAAGCTTAAACTAAAATTTTAAGACAAAAGTAAGTTTTATTTACGACCAGGGTGCTTACTGTTAGTGTGCCTACTAAAAACAAATATGTTTTGAGAATTAATGTGAGAAAAATTTACGGTCCTTCGGGGCCCCCTGAGGATGCCCCGTGTGACATACAAGAAGTTTCACTCTCATACAAAGTTCCTGGCTGGCCATACTAACTCTAAACGCAAGGTACGCTCGTACCTAAACTGTGTGTAAACTGTGTGTGGCAAGCCTGATGCAAGACTCGTTTAGTAAATTTGATTTTATTTGAAAAGTCTCCACTTTCATGTCCAATATTGGTCACCTCGCTTGTTCCAATATTTAAGTTTATTAAATTATTTTTGTTTAATTCTTGGTGTGAACAATAAAGAGTTAATCAATCAATCAATCAATCTCAAAAAGCCTGTTAGTTTAATTACCAAAAGAACCCCAATCCAAATGACTACCTAATTATTTTCTCCTGCTGTCTTCATAAAAACAACAATAATAATTATAATTACTGTCACCTTTGATTTTGTGACTTCATCTGGCATATCATTTGCTATAATCATGCTCTAACTTCATTCCAGAGGAAGATTGTGAAGAATTTCAAGTAAAGAAATCATCTCAGAGCAAGAGACTGTCGAAACGAAGGGAAAAAGAAAAGAAAAAGGTCCCTGATGGTGATAATAACAAATATGACAAAGACAATAATATGCACGAGGTAAGGTATCTGTGGCGACCGCGAACCGGAAGACGCATCGTAGGGGCGGCCTCCCACTAGGTGGACCGGCGACATTGTAAAAGTCACGGGCAACCGGTGGATGCAAATGGCAGGTTGTCGTACAGTGTGGCGGTCTAAGGGGGAGGCCTTCGTTCAGCAGTGGATGTCTCCGGGCTGATGATGATGATGAAAGTATCTGTGCTAACTCAGATTTGCACAGAGCAGTCTTAGGACCTACTATAAATCAGTGGTTCCAGAAGCGGTGAATTATTGGAAAAATAAACCCGTCATAAAATCAAGTTTTAGTATAGTTACAAATTATACTATGTATATTCTATTATTTGAAATGGAGTTGTAAAGACAGAGAGACTTCACGACTTAATTGTAGTGGTAGGACTTTATTGCTGAGTCCGCCTGGAGTTGTACCACACCTTTGCCAGTTATTCAACAGCCTAGCAGTAGTGTGCAAGCATCACTGTGTTTCGGTTCAAAGGGCAATGTTACCAGAGAAATTACTCATGATGAGATTTGATATCTAATATGTCAGGGTGATGAGCGCAGTGCAGTGCGGTGGAGGATTTTATTCGCAATTTCACAATTCTGGCACTTGTACTGTTATGGGCAGGCGTGACGCTTAACACCAGGCGAATGTCACGCCATTCTCATCACACCATTAAACAAATAAAAAATATTAATTACTAAAACAAAACTATGGAAGATACAATAGGCATGATGACTACACATTTTTTATTACCTCATAAAAAAGCTGATCAACAATAGAGCCTATCAACGAAAACAAAATTTAAAAAAAAACAAAAATAAATAAGTTCTAAGTATTTTTATTTTAAGCTAGACAGAGAGCGCGCTATACTGAGCTATGACGTCAAGCCTCAGGCGCGGCATACAAATGCTATACTAACACGTGCTTTGCGAGAAAGGGATAGAGCATCCCCTCACTATCCCCACCTAAAACTTTAAACGTTCATATCTCAGAGATTTATCAGCCAATACAATATTTTATTTCAGTATGTGTAATGTATTTAGTTATATTCATCACTAAGACTATCATTTGTCATAAATTAAACATTAGGCCACACGCCTATTGCAGCCAGCAAGTATTTAAATAATAAGATGTTTTGATGCAATAGCTATTTACATAATTTTCAGGGCCCATTTAATCCATCTAGTTTGGTAAATAGTAAGAATCGGACATGCACATTGTAATTTGACTGTTTGTATAGAGAAGCACGTATATGCAGTGTTTGCGTTCTGCTTAAACAGATGGAAATGTACATTTGAAACAGTTACTTTAAAAAAGGATATTGTCTTGAGTTGCTGTTGCACAATAGGTTTTGGTGCATAGGCAGTCCTAGATGTTGTTTTCTATATGTGCTTAAACAGCATTTGAGGGCACTCCCTCAAAAGAAAAAATATATATAAAGGACATGGCAAGGACGTGAGAGTAGGTGGTAGTGCATTAGGTTAGGTAGAAGCGTGAGGATTGTATGCTTCTTATTCAATGTGAGAGACACAGTCTTCCTGTTGGTTAGGTTAGTATGAATGATGGAAGAAGCAGTAAATCTGTAGCGTTGATCCAAGGCTATAGAGACTATATCTTGAAAATGCAAAACTTCCATACACATTGCGAACAAGAAATAATAAATACAATTTCTAATTCAGGATGACAACGGAAATCATGCTGACATACAAGAGATCGAAAAACCAAAACATAAAAAGAAGATCACCCTGGAGGGCCTTATACTGTCGGGGCGCGAAGCCCTGGCTGCTGATGGTGCCGGGGATATGTCGGAGAGTGAGGGGGAGGAGGTGGAAGACGAAGACAGCAGGGGGTTCCATCAGTACCGCGCGGAGTCGGTCAGGGCTGCGCTGGCGGTCGCGCCCGGGCACATACCGGACGCAGCGCTCATCCACGCAGCGAGAAAAACCAGACAGCAGGTATGAGAGGTGAGGGACTAGCGATGGCTGGCACGGGACACTCCGCTACTCATTTCAACCGTATAACCACAGAAGAAATAATAGTACTATGTACAGAAAGTTCACTCTGCAAAGAAATTTAAATAATAAGGACTCTATCCATGAAGCAATAAAGTAGCAGTTCAACTCGTGCAGCGCTTGCTATATTCACCTAGATAGCTCCTCGCTATGCGAAAGCTATGCGTAGCTCTGCTAAGTCACGTACCATTCGCCTGGTTGACGGGCGCCGGCCGAACGTACCTAAACTGTGAAGTGAACCCCCCTGGAATAACTAAGAAAAATCGGTCCAACATCGTTGCAAACTTAATTTGTTGTGTTGTAACTGAAGACAACAGTGTGCAGTCTTTCACAGGCTACATAGAATGATGTTGATGATTTTCGGTCTCATATCAATCTTCATGCCAAGCCATCTGTGGTTTCAATCACTCTGTTATCTATTTCTGTGTTTTACACATTTTTCCATTTGTTTTTCTATGAATCCATACGAATCTTTTGTTTTATAATAATTTAAAATGTTGAAACAGGTAAGCAGTTATAGTGGAAGTTGACTACAAGAATTTACTAGTCGCATTGTTACTAAACTTTATAAATATTAGTCCACAAGAACAAAATCAAAAATCTAACTATTCTTTGTGTCGTTGCAGAATTATGTAGTATGCAATTGATGATTGTATAAAAACCGAAGAAAAATGTATATTGGGTATAGATTGAAACTTTTAAATTACATTTCCTGTTGTTTATGTACTTCGTATTTTTTGTAAATATCTATGCTAAAGCCACAGAAAATACATTTAAAAAAACGTACATACCGTCGAACATAGAACCTTCTCCTTTTTCGAAGTCGGTTAACAAAAGTAGAAATTACTAGCATCTTATTTACATTCTTTTTATTTAACCTATTTTGTCCCACTGCTGGGCAGAGATCTCCGCCCGTAACGTTCTATCTTAACAGAGTCGAAAAAAAATTCAAATACTCTGAAATAATAACCTGGCTACTACTATTCTGAAATATATGATCAATCTAATTCCCTTAAATAAGCGATTGATTCCGGCGCGAGTAACGAAAGATCGACACCGCTTCAGACGAGAATTCTGTGATAGTTTATCTAATGCGATAGTTTGGCAATGCACTCGTGTGATACGTTTGTACATCATCCGTTCCCCGCAGGCCCGCGAGCTCGGCGACTTCGTGCCGGTGCCGTCGGAGGCGCCGCCGGGCGCGCGGCTGGTCCGCGAGGGGGACGCCGACGACTCGGCGGACGACGAGGAGGGCAGGATCATCGTGAGAGGGCTGGACTTGCCCAGTGACAAGCCCAAACGTAAGTAAATGAGGACGAGTGAGATATGTACGCCAACTTGCGTACCGCTGCGTACGGAGGGAAGCGGTTCCAGCACAAAGCACATGCCTGTGCATGATTGATTGAGTCACTGGCCATTAAATAATAGTGAGTGGTTTACAAATTTCTAGAAGTAACCGATTGTAGTGCAATTTTGTCAAGGAAGTAGTAGTTTGCGTGTTACTTTTCATCCTATAAAGTAGACTAGAAGACATTTATTTCCTAGTCTAGTTTGAATAAATTATTGCATCATTGCTTAACATCAGATATCAGGCAGCGTCACAGAAAACCGAAAGCCCTTTTTCTGTTGGCAGGATGTAGTAAAAAGCAAACATAGTTTGGATAGGAAAAATGACAACCATGCAGTATCACTTTTGAGAAGGACACCTACACATTTAAGAAAATAAAAACGTGATTTGACAAGTTTTGTGTGCGGACAGGTGGCACAGCAGCTGTACAGTCAGATGAAGAAATAAATAGCGAGGCAGAGGAGTGGGAGGAACAACAGATAAAGAAGGCCATGCCGGCCCTGCCCGATGTCACCGGTAAGAATAAGAAGAATAAGAATATATTTATTGCCAAAAACACGAGTAACTACTAAAATAAAACACAGCAGTCGTTTTTGTTTTATTTATACGGGAATACTCACGTTTAATTAAATCGGATACTCCGACTATAGTTTCGATCACATCCGGTGACCTTTTTCAAAGAGTGAAAACAGTATAAATAAAACAAAAATGTGTCAAAACCACGTCAGTTTTCATAAATACAACAGTCGTTGTTTGGGTACGTACGCTCAGCGCTGTGCTGCGTGCTCCCGGAAGGTCAGGCAGGGCTGGTTTTCAGCATACTCCTTTGCTCAGATAAATGATGTAAGGTGAACAGTAGAATACAGTGGCGGGTATTCCTTACAATATCAAATATGTAAATGCAATATTTTTTTAAAATAAAAATTACTATTTATATAAACTAATGTGTGTGAGAGTAAATGTGCGTAAGTTAACCAGTTCCCGGGTGTGTGTGTGTGTGTGTGAAATGTGAGTTTGGTGTTACACCGGTGTCTTACGTAATTAAAAGTTGCTTCAAAGTTATTTTTTTGATGTCATATAATAAACATTTGTATTTTAGCTTAAAAATATTAAAACTAACAAGTTAAGTTACTGCTTAGCTGGATGAACGCTGGAAATGTTAAGAAATTTTACTATGGTTTCACTTACGCCAGCATCGATACCCTTATCTATACCCGTCAGCTTGCACGTATTATCCTCTCTGAGAGAAGTATGATAGGCATCGCCTATTGGTGATTTTCAGGCAAACGAAAAACAAGAAGCTCATTCTATATAGCGCTGACCCAACGCACGCCCAACGCTGACCAGACTTGTCTGTCGTTAGTGGAGTTTTTATTTTATTTTATCTGCCACATATCAACAATATTATGCTGTTTTGAATGGCAAGTACAGTCAGCGCCATCTTTCGAGTTGATGAGAACTAATTTCTTTATTAAATCACGTTTGATCAATCGATCATGCTCGATCATCATGAACAAACTATGTGATTTCGTCGCACGTCGCACTAACTTACGAGCAAACAGAAACCTCTTCAGTGTCGTAATTGGAGCTCGCGCGACCACAGAAGCAATTTTCATCGCGCGATGAAATCGCAACGTTTGCTCGTACGATCATTACCCTATAGGCGTGTGGCCTAATGTTTAATTTTTGACAAATAACAGGCTTAGTGATGAATATAACTAAATACATTACACATACTGAAAAAATAAATTGTATTGGCTGATAAATCTCTGAGATATGAGCGTTTAAAGTTTTAGGTGGGGATAGAGAGGGGATGCTCTATCCTTTTCTCGCAACGCACGTGTTAGTATAGCATTTGTATGCCGCGCCTGAGGCTTGACGTCATAGCTCAGTATAGCGCGCTCTCTGTCTAGCTTGAAATTAAAATACTTAGAACTTATTTATTTATGAATTATTTTAAATTTTGTTTTCGTTGATAGGCTCTATTGATGATCAGCTTTTTTAAGAGGTAATAAAAAAATTGTAGTCATCATGCCTATGAGGACGAGGTTTTAGCCTCGCGTTCTGCTACTGACAAGCGTTGAAGGTCCCAACTGATGCTACTCTTATGACAGACATGTCATACCAAAGCTGTATTCAAAGCTAAGGTGTTTTTCTGACTTCTCATTGGCCCCTAGGTTTTTAATGCAGTAAGAAGAGGAAGAAGAGCAAGAGTACCAAATTTTTTAATGCATTGAAATACCCAAAGTGTGGAAACACTTCACAAATATTCTCGTTGGTGTACTAGTCATATGTTTGATATTTGGTGGGCGCGGCCGTCTCCGCGCCCGCGAGTGAACACACGAACAAGTGCTGCGTGTTACCCGCAGGTGACGGCATAGAAGTGAACCCGTTCAGCGTGGCGCCGCCGCCGCCGCGGCTGGCGGAGGCGCCGGCGCACCTGCGCCCGCTGGCAGGCTCTGCGCACGCGCCGCTCTCCGCGCCCGACCTGGTCGAGGCGCTCCGGCACAGGTAAACACGGCAAACCTGCTTTCCTACTGACTTGTAGTGTAGGACCAACGAGACAAATATTTAAATAATCGGTCGCTTTCCGAGTGGGTGTTTCCCGATAGGTACTGTATAGGTATATATATTCAAGTCGCGAGTGAATAGGTTTCTTCTGGGCAAGCGTGCTCCACTGTAGACTAACCCTTATCGCTTGACATGCTGACATACGGCGTGGCGGCGGTCAAACGCAAGTCCATTATTACTATGATAAAATAAAATCTTTTGAAAATATGCCTTCGAATATTTTTATTAATATTTATAATATACTACCATAGTTTGTTCTACCTATCTGTCCGAAACCGGGGTTCAGAATCTGGGACTGAGGACAACAATCGCAGTGAATGCTTCTATTTTAGAAATACCTTAATAATACAATAGTTGTTTGATAACACTAAAGTTAAACTTCTACAGTCTTACTTAAAAAAAACTTCTCAACCGTTAATCACTGCTTAAGATGCTCTGCCATCTTCTCTCTAACGTGAAGTGTAACATGCAAGAACAAGACAGAGAAGTTTAAGCAGTGACTAAGAGAATCGAGATTATTTTAGGTAAGGCTGCTAGTTGTCAGTGTCCAAAATTTCTAAAAGGATTGCGTGTGGTATAGAAAAAGATTGGTAATTCTAACATTAGAATACTACTTCTCCAAGTAGCCTTCTAGTGTTAAAATAACTTGCTAACTTGTCTTTATCTCTAGACTGGATGAGCTGCAGACAGCGCGGGCGCACACTGCCTACAAGCAGGAGGAGCTGCAGACGAGGCTGCTGACCGCAGCGCGCGTGCGCGAGTCGCGCGGCGCGCGCACGGCCGCGCTCGACGACGCGTACAAGCGCGCGCAGGCGGCGCGGGGGTACCTCACCGACCTCGTCGAGTGTCTGGATGAGAAGGTATTGACTTTACATGGGATCTCACTACTTTATACGGTGGAAAAATTGCGTTGTTTATTTTTTTGCAGGGTACTTTTTTGGCTTGATATAAGGAAGTAATGTAAGGAAGAAAGATATAACACAAGCAAATAAAAGCCTAAAGCCTAAATCGGATTCAAATACAAAATTTTGTTCGACTTCCCAAGTGATTACACTGTAAGTGTCACTTCAGACTTCCCAATTGATTACTCTGTAAGTGTCACTTCAGACTTCCCAATTGATTCTACTGTAAGTGTCACTACAGACTTCCCAATTGATTATACTGTAAGTGTCACTTCAGACTTCCCAATTGATTATACTGTAAGTGTCACTTCAGACTTCCCAAGTGATTACTCTGTAAGTGTCACTTCAGACTTCCCAATTGATTACTCTGTAAGTGTCACTTCAGACTTCCCAATTGATTATACTGTAAGTGTCACTTCAGACTTCCCAATTGATTATACTGTAAGTGTCACTTCAGACTTCCCAATTGATTATACTGTAAGTGTCACTTCAGACTTCCCAAGTGATTACTCTGTAAGTGTCACTTCAGACTTCCCAATTGATTACTCTGTAAGTGTCACTTCAGACTTCCCAATTGATTATACTGTAAGTGTCACTTCAGACTTCCCAATTGATTATACTGTAAGTGTCACTTCAGACTTCCCAATTGATTATACTGTAAGTGTCACTTCAGACTTCCCAAGTGATTACTCTGTAAGTGTCACTTCAGACTTCCCAATTGATTCTACTGTAAGTGTCACTACAGACTTCCCAATTGATTATACTGTAAGTGTCACTTCAGACTTCCCAATTGATTATACTGTAAGTGTCACTTCAGACTTCCCAAGTGATTACTCTGTAAGTGTCACTTCAGACTTCCCAATTGATTACTCTGTAAGTGTCACTTCAGACTTCCCAATTGATTATACTGTAAGTGTCACTTCAGACTTCCCAATTGATTATACTGTAAGTGTCACTTCAGACTTCCCAATTGATTATACTGTAAGTGTCACTTCAGACTTCCCAAGTGATTACTCTGTAAGTGTCACTTCAGACTTCCCAATTGATTACTCTGTAAGTGTCACTTCAGACTTCCCAATTGATTATACTGTAAGTGTCACTTCAGACTTCCCAAGTGATTACACTGTAAGTGTCACTTCAGACTTCCCAAATGATTAATGCCGCAAATGTCATTGTCGATTTTCCAAACGATTGTGCTACTAGTATCAGAATTCTTCAGATTCTCTCCAAATGGTTGCACTGCACAGTATGTGTGACTTCAGGTGCTGTACCATGAACTCTTATTGCGGAACCGAATAGGCTCAGCTGTTGTCGCTGGGCGACTTTGAATTTTATCTCCCCGCAATACAGTTCGCGGTCGCACAGATGAGACTATTCGGTCCCGCAATATGAGCTCATAGTACGGCCCCTTATTCCCCAAATAGTACAAATAGTAGCAAATGTTGTGGTCCTGCCGCAGATGCCGCTGCTAGAGGCGCTGGAGGCGCGCGCGCTGGCGCTGCACCGGCGGCGCTGCGAGTTCCTGGTGGAGCGGCGGCGCGCCGACCTGCGCGACCAGGCGCAGGACGTGCTCGCGCTCGCCTCCGCCGGTCAGTACAGTGACACACACGCGATATTATACTCGCAGCGGGTCCCATGAGCACAGGAGCGCAGCATGCTCACCAACGTTTACCGAGCGGACGCTGCTGCCCGTCCTCCGGTGGATCATCTGGATGCAATTTTAGGACATACCCACGTCCACCAGACCACCAAGTTTCCGCTAACATGTGCGTATTTGCTCTTTTGCTCAAGTGAAAGAACTAAAAAGAAATGTCTATTTTGCAATACTCATAGGGATACATACGGCTTTCGACAAAATTATCTACCCACATATTGATACAAATCTCCGCTATGTTCATGAATATAAACATTTTCTTATTCTGGAAGCTGTTTTAGGACATACCCAGGTAAGCGTGGGGAATATGGTGTTGCCATATTCCTCACGCTTTAAAAGAACAAATAAGGTACCTATAGGTGTGTGAATACAAGTTGTGGTCGCAGGGCGGGCGGGCTTGGGGCGCGCCCCGGACTCGGAGGAGAAGGTGCGGCGCGCGGCGGAGCGCGAGGGGCGGCGGCGCGCGCGGCGCCTCAAGCGCGAGGCGGGCGGCGCGCGCCACCACCGCGACGGGGACTCCAGCGACGACGAGCTGCCGCCGCCGGAGCGCCAGCACGACGCCGACGAGAGAGGTACTTGGTACTGCGCGCCTCGAGCGCGAGGCGGGCGGCGCGCGCCACCACCGCGACGGGGACTCCAGCGACGACGAGCTGCCGCCGCCGGAGCGCCAGCACGACGCCGACGAGAGAGGTACTTGGTACTGCGCGCCTCGAGCGCGAGGCGGGCGGCGCGCGCCACCACCGCGACGGGGACTCCAGCGACGACGAGCTGCCGCCGCCGGAGCGCCAGCACGACGCCGACGAGAGAGGTACTTGGTACTGCGCGCCTCGAGCGCGAGGCGGGCGGCGCGCGCCACCACCGCGACGGGGACTCCAGCGACGACGAGCTGCCGCCGCCGGAGCGCCAGCACGACGCCGACGAGAGAGGTACTTGGTACTGCGCGCCTCGAGCGCGAGGCGGGCGGCGCGCGCCACCACCGCGACGGGGACTCCAGCGACGACGAGCTGCCGCCGCCGGAGCGCCAGCACGACGCCGACGAGAGAGGTACTTGGTACTGCGCGCCTCGAGCGCGAGGCGGGCGGCGCGCGCCACCACCGCGACGGGGACTCCAGCGACGACGAGCTGCCGCCGCCGGAGCGCCAGCACGACGCCGACGAGAGAGGTACTTGGTACTGCGCGCCTCGAGCGCGAGGCGGGCGGCGCGCGCCACCACCGTGACGGGGACTCCAGCGACGACGAGCTGCCGCCGCCGGAGCGCCAGCACGACGCCGACGAGAGAGGTACTTGGTACTGCGCGCCTCGAGCGCGAGGCGGGCGGCGCGCGCCACCACCGCGACGGGGACTCCAGCGACGACGAGCTGCCGCCGCCGGAGCGCCAGCACGACGCCGACGAGAGAGGTACTTGGTACTGCGCGCCTCGAGCGCGAGGCGGGCGGCGCGCGCCACCACCGCGACGGGGACTCCAGCGACGACGAGCTGCCGCCGCCGGAGCGCCAGCACGACGCCGACGAGAGAGGTACTTGGTACTGCGCGCCTCGAGCGCGAGGCGGGCGGCGCGCGCCACCACCGTGACGGGGACTCCAGCGACGACGAGCTGCCGCCGCCGGAGCGCCAGCACGACGCCGACGAGAGAGGTACTTGGTAATGCGCGCCTCGAGCGCGAGGCGGGCGGCGCGCGCCACCACCGCGACGGGGACTCCAGCGACGACGAGCTGCCGCCGCCGGAGCGCCAGCACGACGCCGACGAGAGAGGTACTTGGTACTGCGCGCCTCGAGCGCGAGGCGGGCGGCGCGCGCCACCACCGCGACGGGGACTCCAGCGACGACGAGCTGCCGCCGCCGGAGCGCCAGCACGACGCCGACGAGAGAGGTACTTGGTACTGCGCGCCTCGAGCGCGAGGCGGGCGGCGCGCGCCACCACCGCGACGGGGACTCCAGCGACGACGAGCTGCCGCCGCCGGAGCGCCAGCACGACGCCGACGAGAGAGGTACTTGGTACTGCGCGCCTCGAGCGCGAGGCGGGCGGCGCGCGCCACCACCGCGACGGGGACTCCAGCGACGACGAGCTGCCGCCGCCGGAGCGCCAGCACGACGCCGACGAGAGAGGTACTTGGTCCTTGGGGCGCGGGCTGTTTCCGCACGACTTGAGCTCTCGGTGCGTAGTCCCGGTGCAGCTAGTGCAGCCACGCGGTGTCTCCGAGGAAGGCCAGCAGCTCGCTGACGCCGGCGCAGGCTCCCGGAGCGTCCTCGGCGACCCGAGGATCGTTGTCCGTGGTGTGCCACGCTGCTGCATTCAAGCAGCATGTGCGCGGCCGTTTCTTCTGCCTCCATGCATCCTCAGCATAAAGGACTGTCTGTAACCCCAATATTAAAAAGGTGTTTGTTTAATGAGCAGTCTCTGGCGACCACTCCAACTATTCGTCGGAGTTTGTCACGAGAGAGATACTTTCTGCCGTCCTACAACAAGAAAAGCGTTAACCCTCAGATGGCCGATTCTGACTTATTAATGCAAAGGGATATAATTTTAAATTCTCTATCTTCCTATCTAAGAATCATAGTTCAGTAGTAAAAATCACAATATTTGATTATTCCTGTGTTAAAAAGCAACTAAACCACAACTTATTCGCTTAACGTACGCTAAGGTACCTTACCTGCTCAATATGGCGATTATTACCAAGTCATCTATTTAGCTAAATGTACGTTATCTGGTTATTCCTGACTAAGAAGACGCAAAGTGAATTTAATAAGTCCCAAATGATCCATCGGTTTCACAAACTTTGCGGAACCGAGGGATAATTTGGGAAAAGGCGTCATATCATAATTTTGGTCCTTCGAGCTTGACACAAATTCTCGTTTTATTTCTTTTTTTTTAATTCTGTGTTTGATATTTTATAGTTTAGACTAATTCCGTTCAACACCGACAACGTAAAACACCACAACCACAAAAGCCTAAGGTCGCCTCTTTTTCAACAAGTATGACGTCCCGCTTTGTTGTCGCGTATACAGGATGTCCCAAAAGTCGATGCAAGCTGGATGCGGGCGAATCATAATAGTTATCAGAAAAATATAAAAAACGCGTAATAAGTTATATATTTTTAAAATAATAGGCATTTTAATCATCGACATCGATAATGTACAGAATCATTATTCAGGATTTACAAACAAAAAAAAAAAAGAATGAAGATTTGTAGTAACGGGAGGAAATTAAAAATATACATATACATATACACCACTACTTTATTTAAGCTAGCTTAATTTTAACACGCGATTTATACCTATACATACATCGTAAATACGCTGTCAGTACACCTCTATATGCCATAGTGCTTCAGTTATAACAAGTTTATAATTACAAATATCCTGCCACAAATTATGAACACCATATTATGATAGTATAATCAAAATACTACGTCACCGTTTATCAATGAACGCGCTCATTCCTTCTCTTACGATTATAACCCATTTCACTCGCACCTCCTCACAAGGCTATTCACCCCGCAATGATTGATGTGTCGAATCATAATGGAGTAGCGTGGGGGCAGCTTTGTAAGCATTATATTACAAATGTCGCGAAATCACTTTCTGGTATTGATAATAATGATGAACCGACCTTATTGTGTTCCAGAAACAATACCTACTACTACTGTAGCTTAGTTTGTCTCGGAAACGATTTTAAATACATTTCGATTCTAACTTTCACTTCATACTTTTACGGGCTTAGGACCGGCAAAATTATGTGATGTGTTAATTATGTGACTGATTAAGTATTTTTTTATTAAACACTTTGAAATGTAAGTTAAATGTTGCAAGAAAAACTTGGTAATTTTGGCGTATTTAAAAAGTTGGAATCAACTTTACAGTGATTGGTAATTAAAAAGATTTGAAAACACTTACATTACAGGTATTTTAATAATTGTTCGAAATGTCCACCTCCACTGTCAATGCACACTCTAGCACGGTTCACTAAATTGCTCTTTAGAGAGTTCAAAACGTTAACTTCACATCTCACTTCATCAAAAGCGCCTATGATGCGCTGTTTTAATAATTCGACGGTGTCCGGTTCACCAAAATACACTCTGCGTTTAATTTCATTCCACAGATAAAAATCCATAGGTGTTAAATCCGGCGAGCGGGCCGGCCCACCACGACCGATCCAGTGGTCTCCGAACTGCTCGTGAAAAGACCCGTGGTCCAGCAACCGCTGATACGCACTCACAATTGTTATTCGGGTCGGCTGACGAGAGTCCGGGTACAGCTCACGATACATTTGCACGGCTGCAGTGGCATTTTCGTTACACATAAAATATGCACGTAACATTAAAGTGTATTCAGGAGCACTGTATTGATACGTCATTATCAAAATAGCGCATCGACGACGCGGCGCGAAAGGTCACTGCAACCCGTGTTACCTTGACCGCAATTAGCACGCGACTAATACCGCTACGTTGGTGTCGTGGTGGCTCCCTTTGAATTTGGCGGCCTTGCGGCGACCGGAGTCAAACGAAGCCGCCGCTTACGATGACTTTGATTACAGCCGCCCGCCGGCGTCGGCGCAGAATTGAGCGAAGAGCCCTCTCTTCGCTCAATTCTGCGCACTGCTTATGAATGACTTTAATCAGCTGACGCACATAGTAATAGAGTAAATTGCGTAAATGGTTGTGTTGCATATTTAGTGTCCAATAATTACCAAATTTTTGAGACATTTTTTTTACCTCCTATTTTCAGTTTTTTTCTTCAGGAATGTGTTCATTATCGGAAATAGATAACGCTGTTAAAATTAAGCTAACTTAAAAAAAGTAGTGGTGTATATGCTACTTTTTTCAATATCTTTTTCGTTATTTGGGACGAGTTACAATGTCGTGTTGTGGTTGTGTTGTCAGAGTCGATCCGCGCGGCGGCGGCGGCGCTGTTCGCGGATGCGCTGCCCGCGTGGCGCTCGCTGCGCGGCGTGTGCGCGCGGCTGGCGGCGTGGCGCCGGCGTGCGCCCGCGCACTACTCGGACGCGCACGCGCCCGCCGCCGCGCCCAAGCTGCTGGCGCCCTACGTGCGACATCAGGTATACTAACCACACCACACACCTGTCAAGTACTACACAACAAAACCACATCAAACTGTATTAAAACTAAGCGTGTATTTTTTTTGTGCCTTTTATGAGAGCAGTTTAGTATGTACTCGACTCCTGACAAAATATCAGGTTTGAGACACGAAAGGTGCCACGCAAGGTAGGTCGAGTTGCGACATCTCCTTCAGTTTAGATATATATATTTATAATACATATTTATAATATATATTTATCTTTCTTTCTAATTAAGTACCAAATTTATCTTATAGTAATCTCTTCGGATATTGTTATCATTATAAACCTCTGTTTTATAAGTTATCGAATATTGAATGTAAACATTTAGTTAGTTTCTATAACTTACTATATATAGCTGTTAGTTTTCCAAATATTGCAAAATAAAATAACATAAAATAAAGTTTATGTGATACTAAATGAATCGATTACAATACTAGCTAACACAACATTATAGTAAAAGCAAGTCTCCATATTGATGATCAATTAATTTATTAACAAAAAAAAACCCTGACCGAATGTAATTTAAGTTCTGCAAGTATACCCTGAAAAGATACGGTCAGCAAATCTCTTAATCTCCTTGTACATGGGGGAGGATCGTTCTAATACAGTCACCTGTTGCAGCTGATCCTGTGGAACCCACTGGCCGATGAAGACAACGACGATTTCGAAAAGATGGAGTGGTACAAGTGAGTGTGGCTTCTGTTTCATCTTACAAGAGCTCTGTTTCTGTTTGTCCAACTTGCCTCAGCCATTTTTGTGAAGCTACGAAATCGTAATATAACTAAAAAAATCGTCTACGATGACGTAATTTTCCATGAGGTCTATCCTTACTGTGTATTATAAATGCTAGTGTATGTTTGTTCGTGTTTTACGCAACAACGGACTGACATTGACGTTTTGGTATAGATATAGATTAAAGAGTCAGAGATATACTACATTAGGAAAAAAAAAAATACTAATCATAATATTTATTCCATAGTTACAAGTCACAGTCCCAATTTGATACATAAATTTTTTTCTACTAGTAAATCTAGTGGCGGATTTACACATTTGCCGCCAGCAGGCAATTCAAATTTTGCCGCCCCTCCGACCTCTCCAATTCGATACATGAGGGTGAACTATCACAATCTTGTGCAGTATTGTGCAGTAATTGTCGTAATTAAACCACCCTATTCCTGTAATTTGTATGATTGTGAACTAGGGAATCGATGTATCAGTTCCTAAATTATTTTTTGTAACCCAGCGACTTAGTTAAGATTTCTTAAGAAATACTTAGTTCTTATTTAAATCAAAAGTTTTGGTCTAATTTTGCCGCCCCTTAAATCTGCCGTTCTAGGCTCAAGCCTAGTCAGCCTGCAGATAAATCCGCCACTGAGTAAATCATAGCTTGTAATAATGCTTTTCTAAACAAACAGTTCTTGTGTTGTTCAGTGGGTGAGCGGGCCGTAACGTAATTATCCAAAATAGTTTAGGACGCCCTGAGAGTCGATGGTGTGACGATATACGTGAGCAGGTAGTGGCTGGAAGCGAAAAGCCGTGCCTTGGAAAAGGCCTATGTCCAGAAGTGGACTATGGTAGGCTAATTGTGATGTTATCGTCAGATGCCTGATGATGTACGGCGTGAGCGAGTCGCGCGAGTCGGACGACTCGTCGGGCTCGTCGGAGGGCGAGGGCGCGGGCGCGGGCGCAGGCGCGGGCGCGGCCGCCGGCGCGGGCGCCGCGCGGGACGACCCCGACCTCATGCTGGTTCCCACCATGCTGAACAAGGTAGTGCTGCCTAAAATTACAGGTTAGTAATAGAACGTTAAGTTTCGGTATCTAATAGTACTCTCTTACAGCATCTCTGGGCGACAGGACACGAAGCAAATATTAACTTCTATTTGAAGCTCGGAGACAGCCACACAGACCTAATTTCAATAACTTTTTTTTAGGTGAATCTTTTATGTTTTTTTGACCGTACAACATACAATGGTGTCGATTCTGTTGCACCGCTCACTAAACTAAACTTAATTCGACAGGATGAAACCTGTTGACATCCTTTTCTAACATATTTCTAACAAAATTAGAGTCCCCTTACCATGTAGTAGATTGGTATGGAAAGAGTCATTCAAGTTGCCCAGATGTCGCAATAATATGTTACTACATTCTCAATTGGTTCGTATGTGTGCTAGCTACGATAAGGAAGCGATACGGAAAAATATAGATATTTTCAAACTCGGTCTGGCTTTCCTCTCTTAAAATTGGGATAAATAATCTTTTGAAGTAGCCCACTACAATAAGATATACGTTTTTTGTTTTTGTAAGATAATAACAGTAATAATTATGGTAGATAAAACTTTTAAGTTTGTAAGTTAGGTTCACTATTTAGGAATTATGCACCCTATATCGATTTTTGTGTACTTTTTTTACTATAGTTTGGGCATAAAGCTGTTTGTTTACTTCCAAAAAAAAAAAAACATTGAAATGAACTGAGACGCGTATAATTTTAGTCCTGTCAGATTAGTTTAGTTTAGTGAGCGGAGCAACAGAATCGACACCATTGTCTGTTTTGTTACTGTTTTTTAGAAAAAATATACATATATTTAAAAAATTTAGATTACTTGTGTCACCGTAAAAGTTACTAGATTTTGTCCATCTGAGGGCGCTGCTGTGGTAAATTACTTTATCCCTTTCGTTAGCAATACCATACCATAGTACAGCGATATTGATAGGATAGAGCGGAGCTTGACAGGCAGTGGCGGTGGCCAGGACAGTTCTCTTTTTCTGCACCATCAGGTTCCACTTGTATAAAGTTTGCCTCAGGCTGCCGCGGCCTGCGGTAGCGACTATAAATATGCGACCAGTTAAAACCGTGGCTAGGCTTGCCCACACTGGCAGTGTGATGCACGCTTAAAGAAGACCCGAGTTCCGGGCTACCTGAAACTTAAATTCTAGGTATCATTGCCGCTCAACTGGCCTGAGCAGTAGCGAATGGTATCTGATAATTTTCAGTATCGTAAGAATGAAAAGTAATTTGTTTTTCAAGAAGTCAGGTTACATTTTGTTTTTATTACAATTATTAATTAATATTTGTTATTTTAATTCCGCCTGCCAAGCGTGGAGATTATGGCAAGACCCCTCTATTGGGAGGCCTTCGTCTGGCAGTGGACGTCTTATGGCTGACGATGACGACGATTACTTTAAATTGCGTTTACTGATAATGATGTTTTTGAACGTTTTGTATGCTATATCACTCGTTTTTTTATGGGACCAATGGAGCTGTGGTATTTTCTAAATGGTGGCAGCGACGGTGCCACCAGCAACTTGACACCAAACTATCACAACAGACTTAAAAATAAAGATAATAATTAAGATATTATAGCAGGGCGTTTTTAGTCAAGATTTCAATTGACTTTTAACTATATAAGCTTACGATTTTACTGAAATTCTTTTGATAAACCTTACAAACTGTATTTTTTTCATTCGTTTAAGGCTCCAGTTTAGGGCTTTAGCCCTTTAGTAGCTCCCCTAGTTTAAGCCTAATGATGGTAAAGTTAAATCGACGGTGCCACCAGCAACTTGACACCAAACTATCACAACAGACTTAAAAATAAAGATAATAATTAAGATATTATAGCAGGGCGTTTTTAGTCAAGATTTCAATTGACTTTTAACTATATAAGCTTACGATTTTACTGAAATTCTTTTGATAAACCTTACAAACTGTATTTTTTTCATTCGTTTAAGGCTCCAGTTTAGGGCTTTAGCCCTTTAGTAGCTCCCCTAGTTTAAGCCTAATGATGGTAAAGTTAAATTTTAACCTAGAGTTTTTTCGGGGTTAAATGCTAACGCGACTGGGCTAATTGACCTCCAAACCGGTATACTTCAAAACTAAGCTAAGCGATGCGTTTTCGCAATGCAAATTGCTTTTTTACAGGCTTGTAATATTAATTGTCGTATCGATATACATTTTACAGTTATACTTTGTTCTGATGACGATACAATAACTTTGTACCGTCGAGCTTATCTGATGATGGAGCCAGAAGGTGGTTACTGTAATTCCAGAACGGCTCATAGTAACTCTGGAGTTTGGCCTCATTTGATTTGTTTTAATGAAACGCGTACACTAAGCGACAAATAAGTGTCTTTTGTTTGAAAAAAATATGATAATTAATAACTACATATTCTAATCTAATACTAACTTCTCTACTAATATTCTCAAGCAAGATCGGCATTGAGCAGACCTTAAGTCAGTTTAGTTTGTCCGGAAAACATGTCGAGCCGCGTTTAGAATTTGCGTTGCGATTACGCAGTCCGCTTCGTGGGGGACGATAAGGTGACTCGTGCGTTTCCCTCCCGCAGAGCTAGTGGAGGCGGCGTGGGACCCGATGTGCGTGCGCGCGTGCGTGCGGCTGCGGCACACGATCGTGCGGCTGGCGAGCGTGCCGCACGCGGCGCGCCCGCTGCGCCGCCTGGCGGCCGCGGCGCGCGCGCGCCTCGACGCCGCGCTCAACGCGGACGTGTTCCTGCCCACGCTCCCGCCGCAGTCAGTATACCCACCACACGACACCGTGTTCTATAGAGGCCCTAAGGCACCTGTCTCACCGCCGCGCCGGCGAGTTAACGATTAGCTATTGATCATTTTCTCGGTCAAGAAAAACTTAATGGCGGCTGTGAAGTTAGGCGCGAGACGCTGCGCAGTAGCAAAAATTAGGCGTATCGCAGACTCGCTTGCAGCGCACTTCACAGCCTCCTTTAAGTTTGAATCAGTCTGTAGCAGATATATTAATAGTTAATTGCTGACTATTCACACAGCCGGCAGGAACTGGTTTAACGCAGCTACAAAGGCTATCAACGAAAAAACTCGCTTCACGACGCTCGCAACTACACACTGGCTGCTCCCCAACTAGTTTCTAGTTGCTAGCTTTGCCAACTATCGCCGATCGCCGGTAGTCGGACAGGTGCCTAAGAATTCGGGACTCTACAGTCAATAAACAATGTAACCAAACCATAATATAAGTATGTAATATACATTATTTGGGCCAATTTATTTTTATGTATGTATAGTAAATACTACCGAAGCAAGCCGTTTTTGTTTACATATTATTGTTTAAAGGCATGAGACAATTTGGCACGTACACAAGTGTACAGGGTTTCGCGGATAATATCCAAAAAGTAATTTTTCTAAGGAACAGCAGTTTTTTTTTGTTTCGCGTTTTAGAGGCTGGCCACGTAGTAAAAGTTATCCAAAATTATGTTACAATGATCTCCTTTCGGTTAAGTACTGCTGATTCGCATAACCCCGTATGAAGTAAGTTTTACCATTAAACCACAAGCTTAGCGAAATGTCCTAAGCCCTTATAGGAAGAGAAGAATCCCGTGTGAAGCGAGAGTATAGAACATGTTTCCTTCTCGCAGGGTGATGGAGGGCGCGGGCGGCGCGTTCTGGCGGCGGTGCGCGGGCGCAGGCGTTCGGCTGCTGCGGGGCGCGCTCGCGCTCACCGCGCCGCCCAGCTTGTTGCGCGCCGACCCGGTCGTTAGGAAACTAATCGGTACGTATCTTTATCTCTACCTACTGACATGCTTCTTTTGCAAGCAGCATATGATAATAATAGGCTAGATGACTGGTTTTTTTATTGTCCTATTAAAATGTGGCCCATAAATATAGCTGGTTCATGAAAAGAAAATGAAAAAATGATCAAAAATAAGCAACTTATAAGCATTTTAATATCACGACAGAGAGGCGAAACAGCAAATCGTGACGTTACTTCTCTGTACGCCATATAAATTCTATTCTGACAAGTAAGGCGGGACGTCATTTTATGTTTTGTGGGAAAGGGACAGAGTTGTCTCTATAAAAAACTTTAAACGCTCATATATCAGAACATTATTAACAACAACAAAATTTTCAATATACACTATATTTACTTAAATTCTTCATTAAAGCTATTGGTTTCAATAATATAAACATCAGTCATCTACCCTATTATGGATAATTATTGAAACATTTGTATTTAGATAATAAATCATTGAAACCGTTGTTTCTTATCATTGAATCGCAATACCAACTAAAACTTAAAATATTGCCGTAGCCGTAGCTATACTATGCTATGGAATAGGGGAAAAGAAATGTAATGGCGTATGTGAATCCACCAATCTGCAACTGGGCCAGCGTGGCGGACATAGGCCAGCGTGGCGGACATGGCCCGATCGCCCTTCGAGGGTAGGCCTAAGTCCAACACCGGACTATATGAAAGGCTGATTCTGCTATGCTATTGAAACATGAATTTAGAATTAATTTTTCGTTTGATTAATAGGTTTTATAATTATCAGCTGATGCTAGAGGTTAACGAACTACCTCCGTTCATTGACCTCTAGAGTCAGCATTTTTTTGTGGTGTATCGTATTAGTAGTCACGTGCGTGTTCGTTTGAGGTATCGTTTCCCCCGCCCTGTACAACGTATCGTTGCAGAGACGCTGTGCTGCGCGGCGGGCGCGGCGCCGGGCCCGCAGGCGGCGCTGGCGGCCGCGGCGCTGGCCGAGACGCTGCCCCGCGCGGGCGCGCTGCGGGCCGCCGCGCTGCGCCGCCTCGCCGCACTCGCCGCGCTCGCGCTCACTCGCCTCGAGACTGACAACCCCTTGCACTTGTTAGTATATATCATTATATAATAATTATATATTTCTTCCGGAAATCCGGAACGAGAATATTAGCCAAAGAACCAAAGTCACCGACGTAGTTCGCAAGGTTTGCAAATGAAGTGGCTGTGGGCAGGACACATCACCCGAAGAACTGACAACCGATGGGGAAAAAAGGTTCTTGAGTGGCGACCGCGAACCGGAAGACGCAGCGTAGGCGCGGCCTCCCGCTATATATATATATATATATATATATATACACATATATATATATAGGTGGGCCGACGACATTGTAAAAGTCGCGGGCAACCGGTGGATGTTAATGGCAGGTTTTCGTACAGTGTGGCGGTCTGAGGGGGAGGCCTTCATTCAGCAGCGGACGTCTCCGGGCTGATGATGAATACATTTCTTTATTTCCATCTATAAGCCGCAGCAGCTTCACTCTTAGCTTCTGCGGACGTGTACCAGCTCGTTGGGTTGACAAATCGCAAAGGCGAAACTGACTAAGATTGGCACAGGACCGGGATGACCGGCTTACAAGAAGAGCTGTGCTCAGCAGTGGGCGATTACGGACTGAAAATTATGATAAGACACTTAAAACATAAAATAAGAATTATTTCAAATCTTACAAATTTGAGACATTCGGTTTGTGGTGTCAAACAGGTCCGGTAACACTGAGCACTTGTATTGTACGTTTCTGTAATCCTCTAGCTAGGGAACAAAATAGCGCAGTATGGAACAACGTACAATATCCAATTATGTACAATTTACTATTATTGTAAAAGTTAGAATGATTGGGATGTGGGTGTATGGGGGTGTGTTTGTGCGTGTGTCAAGCATGTAGCGTCAACATTTAAAAATAGGTAATATTTGATAGAGTTGTCAAGATGACCCAAATATCAATGTCTTCTTGTCGGTTCGCGCCTTGGACCTTGTAAGGTTTAGGTTCGCGCCAATCGATAGGTTTGGAATTAAAACGTAATTAAATTCAATTTGTGTTTTAGTAAAATAACAAGATATAAAAGTTATAATATTACGTCTGAATATTGCATGCTCGGAAGCCCGGCTTACAAGGTCCACATTTGCCTAACTTTCACGTGTATATCTTGTTTTAGAAAATCACTGGAGCAAGCGAGAGCAGTTATAACTGAAGCGAAGTCGATGGAATGACATTCAGCCTGCCCTCCGAGGTCACGAATAAATAGAAGAAATTGTAACATTAGTAGCCGGAGCTAGCGCGTACTTCGAGATAGAATAGGGAATATGCATGTCTTTTTTAATTGATCCACAAAAAACTGACTCGCAACAAAAACAACATTTAAACATGTACACAAATAACGAAGTCATAAACATTTTAGTTTCATGTTAGACGGAGAGCGCACTAGCGTGGCAAATGACGTTAGAATACAATATTCCAAACCAATAGGGTAGATGACTGATGCTTATATCGTTGAAACTAATAGCTTTCATGAAGAATTTAAGTAAATATAGTATGTTTATTGAAAAAATAATTTAAGTCGGTTTATAATGTTCTGATATATGAGCGTTTAAAGTTTTTGTTAGAGACGAATCTCTCTCTTTCCCACAAAACAAAAAATGACGTCACGCCTTACTTGTCAGAATATAATTTATATGGCGTACAGAGAAGTGACGTCACTATTTGCTGTTCGCCTCTCTGTCTAGCATGATATTAAAATGCTTATAAGTTGCTTATTTTTGATCAGATTTTTATTTTCTTTTCATTAATCAGCTATATTTTGGGCCACATTTTAATAGGACAATTAAAAAAAAATACAGTCTAGCCTATTCTATACTAGTTCGTGTTTTGCTAGAAAGGGACAGATTGTTTCCTTCCAAAAACTTATAAGTTATTTTTTAATATAAGTGTATACCGGCTGTTAGTTTGAACACCGTTATCCTTCTAGGATATCATTGTACTCATCATTATGAACAACTTTTACTATAGGGCCAACCGTGAAATAGCGAAAAGAAATCAGTTGTTCCATACAATTTTTTTATTTAACTTGAACAAAATGTATGGAGTAGCAGGTTTTTTTGTTGCTATTTCAGGGTTGGCCCCATAGTAATAGTTTTTCATAATGATGAGTACAATGAAATCCTAGAAGGATAACGGTGTTCAAACTAACAGCCGGTATTTCAGAACTTTAGGTACCAGCCGACTTCAATAACTTCTTCTATGTAAATATGAGATACAGTTGAACTGTCCACTTATCCTATTATTTTCAATAAACGTAACACATGCATATACCCTATTATTATCGTAACTCAAGGCACAACCATAGGAAATAAACCCAGTAAATAGATAGCGAAATGACCACAAAATCTAATTTTTTTTTTGGTTAAAATCATTAAATCCCTCGATTCTCATGTGATGTGCTTAGTTCTTGTCCTAATTGTGAGGTTTTTAGTTGCCTTTTACTGTTGTGGTTGTGGTAAAATAAATGTGTTCTTCTAAATTGTTTCTAAAAGATATTGACTAGATATTCTGCAAGTCGAGTCTCCTAGTAGTCGATGTTGTCATTTGAAATTCTGCGTACGATATAGTGCTCACATTTCAATATTTCGCTTTTAGCTGGTTATGCTGGATTCAACCGCTGGGTCTATGAATAATGACATTAATTTTGTCACAGCGAATGTGCTGAAAATCTAATCTCCCCTTTTATGCCATGTTTGGTAAACAAGCGGACGGGTAGCCTAATGGTAAGTGATCACTGTCGCATATGCCTGCAATACCAGGGGCACCACAAATGTATACGCTGCGATATGAATGTTATTTGATTGCGCAGATGTTTAATACATATTGTATATAAGCGAAAGCAATAAGAGTGAAATAAAATAATTAAGTATTCCATTATTCGTCTTTGATTATTTATACACTCGTTTATTTCCTGTCTTAATTTTTTTTTGTGTAATTATTTTAACTAAAATGTAGAAAATAATATTTTAAATACATTCTTTTTTTATTAATTTATATTTTTGGAGTCGGGGCCAGCCAAACCGCTGCGCGCCGCCGCCGCCGCCGCCGCGCCCCGTGCCGTTCGAAAGTGTTGCAATACAGGATAAAACTGTCCTTGGCTAGCACCGACTCCAAAAATACCTGATTATAAATTGTGAATAGGTAATATTGTTATAATATAATTTTCTACTTTTTAGTTTGTTTTATATAATTATAGGTATAGTCTTGAAGTCGGTTTTTGTATATTTATTTAAAAAAAAAACTATTTTTTATGGTTAGTAAGTGAGTTTTGTTTACGCAACGGTCCCAACAGTTTAGTTTTGGATATGAACAAATTGACAACATTTAATTTTTGGAAAGGTACCAAAATTCTAAAACCATTTGTTGATTACGTCGTATAAATCTTAAATAAAAAATATATAAAATATTTCTATTCATTAAGTTTGAAGTTATTTAAAAATTACGATAATAGATGTGAAGTTACTATGCCAAAAGCGATATTTAAAAAGTAAAATTATGTCTTGCCATCTAATTAATTTGTCCCGTTTATATATTAAATTTAAAAAGATTTCAAGCAATTCAATCTATAGTGATACCATAACGTAACGATACATAACTTCAAAAATTAAAGAAAAATTACGTAGGTTCTAGTTTCGCTGGCACGGCTAGCCAGCGTGATGTTTATATTTTCTTGAAGTATTTGAGCGCTTGGCAGGTGCCAAGCGCTTGCAAATGGGGGCGAGCAACAATCATAACGCCATCTATGGATATATGTTTTGTTTTTGTAGATTTTTCAAAAAGTACTGTATCAATTTCGATAAAATTTATATGGGACCTCCACCACCACCTCTGAAGTATGACCTACCAAACAAAAAAAAAACATCAAAATCGGTGCATAACTGACGGAGTAGTCGCGTAACATACATACAAAAAAAAACAGTTAGGTCAGTTCAGAATTGAGAACCTCCTCCTTTTTTGAAGTCGGTTAAAAAGGTTTGTGGCGTCGCACCGGCGACAATGCCTCAATATCAACATTTTAGAACCGTGGAACATTGTTTTTTTTGTGTAGTGAAGTGATTAGACGAGCTAGACGTTCCCCTGGTGGTAAGCATTACGCCTGCCCATAACAGTAGTAGTGCCAGATTGTTAACTTGCGAACAAAAACCTGCGAAGTGAGCAATTTCTCTGGCAACTTTGCCCTTCAAACCAAAACACAGTAACGCTTGCACACTACTGCACTACAGTAGAGTTGTAAGCCGACACAAGTTTGGAGGTACGACCTGTGCAACGCGACGTCTTAACGCCCAGATAAATGTAAGTCCTAGTCGTTGTTCTACGGCTTTTTTAACTTACCTACAGGATTCTTAAAATAGCGACATTTATTAAATAAAAATAACGATTTCCGTGTCAAAGGATCTTTATTTCTTTGGCGTTACATCCTAGAAGTGGGGAAATTTAAGTCCCGGCCGGAAGCTGCATCAGTTCTATAACCACTCGCTGTCCACCTCGGGATAGTATAAGTTATATCACAAAGAAAACAATCACATTATATGCCGTAAATAAATATAAAATAATATTATACAATATTAGTAAAGAAAGTTATTTTTTATTAGTTTTTAAAATTCTTCGTGACCTAAATCTAGACCATAACTCCATTCGCTAGCATGTATGTATGAATAATTTATATACATTGATCTATCATACAATATAGGTTACACAATTACACATGTACATACATACCTATCCAATGTTGTGGTTTAAAGTTTCTTCTCAAAGCACGATAGAGCATAGATATTAGAATATATTCAATTGAATGTAATTGAAAAATCACTGGGGACTCGAAAATTTTGCATTCATAGAAACTTTGAACCAAAACTACAAGTTTTACAAGTTAACTAGCCATTTCAATTAACAAACGCCCAATAAACCCGTTTTAAAATTTAAAATTCTACGGCCTTACTTAAAAATGCCGGCCAAACTTCTCTGCCAGTCACTGCTTAAACTTCTCTGTCTTGTTCTTGCACGTGACACTTCACGTCAGAGAGAAATTGACAGAGCATCTTAAGCAGTGATTAAGTTTGAGCGGCGTTTTTAAGTACGTGTCAATTTTTGGCTTGTGTGTGTCACGCGCGAGAAAGAGACAGCTGAAACAGGCTTATTCGACGCTTGCAAGCGAGAAAAACGTCTTTCACCACAAGATAAAAATTTCTTAAAAAAAATTATGACTAAAATTTTACTTACAACTTATTCTAAAGCTACTATTATAATACAAATAATATGTTATAAGAGTACCATGGTCGGCGTAACATTCACGTTTGTCTCACAAACCCAAGCCCAAACAAACTTCACGAAAATTCTTTAAATATAGAAGCTAAGATTGTCCAGAACTTGATATGCAAGCTATTACCAACTTTTTAAAATAATGCAAAATTAGATAACATATATACAGAACCCTTCTTCTAGATTCATTAACTCACCATACGCATATAATTTCGAGACGGATTTAAACTCACTACTGACAAAAAAATACTCATAGTAAGTATATTCTAATAACACATGGAATATGGGAAGAATAAGGTTGTTGACTGCTGTTAGATTTATTAAGAAAAACAGGCTTTTATAGTGACAAAATATAGTAAAGTATTTTATTTGTTGCTTGGCAAAAAAGTGCACAAATTAATGGGCGTGCTATTATGGCAAATAGTTCTAAATACTAGCAACCCTGGAGCATTGATGAGTACGCTCTGTTGATCAAACAATGCAGAGGTCATATATGAGTTCAACCATTGACGTGTTTGTCCACATTATTGCCAGGTGAGAAAAAAAGTTTTTGGTTCTAGACTTTTTTGGCAAGCTATACAGTGAAGAAGTTAAGGCTTAGCGCATTTCCCATAGGCAGGTGGCCTAGTGATACAAACTTCCCATACTTCCTTGTACAACTAGGCCAAAGTGTCACATGCCTTTATTACGCCGGCATGCGTTCTGTTTTACTCAACAATGTGTTCTACCACAATTTTCGTTAGGCAATACTCTGCATTAAAATGTTAAACTAGATTCAGGTTGGCGAGTTTACCACCCAACACCTAATCTATAAAGTGAGACGTGATCCGACAACTTTTTCCAGCGTCACGTATCAGGTCACATCAGTGGATTTCGGGCCTTACATTTGCGAAAAGTATACTTAAAAAACGCAGACATTAACTGATTGACAATGGACATTAACCAGAACAAAGGTGATTATTTTCTTCGACTATTCAACATCGCGTCGTAATTTTTACAGTTCCACATGTTATATTTTCACTTATTCATTATAATGGGCAATGGAGACACAATGACAATGTTAACCACAGGCACACTTACCGAAGAGTTCCTCTATAAACACTGATATCAACAGACCGAGAGACAGGTCAACATTGCACAATCACACCAGTAGTTAAAGTTTCACATTTCACTGTCAAGCAGAGCAGAGCTCTAAAGAGCTACTACTAAAGCTGATACTAAAGTATTCAAACTATCGACTGTTTCCGTCACGAACCCGCAACAAAGAGTGAAGCTACACGATGCGTTCGACGCAACGTATACTTTTTAGGTACCGACGTTCTTACACAGAAAAATCCTTGTCACACGGCGCGGTGCGACGGATCGGCAACGACTTTTTGACGTCTGCCGAAGCGAACGGTTTTGTGTAGACTTTCTTGATGTAAACTTTCAACTCTCGTAGTATGTGTCGGGTCCTGGTTCGTGCGGCGGGTGGTGTGTCCGGTGGTGCGGGGGCCGGTGGTGCGGGGGCCGGCGGTGCGGGGGCCGGCGGTGCGGGGGCCGGTGGTGCAGGGCCCGGCGGTGCGGGGCCCGGCGGTGCGGGGGCCGGCGGCACGCGGCTGGCAGTACTGCGCCGGCCCGCGGGGAGGGCACACGTGTCGCGCCTCGCCGTGTGTTCATAAGCTGACGTTACGCGGAGTCGAGTGCGGCGCAGGGATCGCTGCTACACCTGTCATGAAAGTAAACATATAATAAGCATGTGCATGTAAGCAAAATACAAAACGTATATGCGATCAGTGTTTTTTACACTTTATTGTAGTGTTAGGACTCTGTTGCAGAATTCGCCAAGGGAAGTATCACACCTAATGTCTATCCTGCGTACGTACCTATTTCCCCGCGCGCGGGGTTGTTGATGGAAAGGTGCGCGGCGAGCGAGCTGCGCACGCGCCGGGCGCGGCGGCCGCGCGCGCGCCGCTCCGACTCCGTGGCCGCCGCCGGCACCAGCGGCGCCGTGTCCGCGCTGTTGCCGCTGCAATACACAAACATTATCGTTACCATAGCTTTACAAAAAACACTTATAGACTATTATCGTAGACTGTATCTTCGTTTAACATCAGACGACATGGCAGTCGAACGCAAGCCAAGTAATAAAAAACAAAAAAAAATGTAGCCTTATAGCTCGCTTTTGTAAAAGGTTAAAAAACCCACTTTGGCGAGCGAACGCCGATAAAGCAAAATGATTATTATTCTCCTTAGAAATATAATAATTAAGAACAGAAAGTGAATTAAAATAAAACCTATAGCGCATGGATAGAGTAGCTTTCTGTTTGTGCAATATTAATGTAAATCAGATCAGTAGTTCAATAATTACTTAGAACATATAAACAAAGTTACTTCACCTCGTCATCCAAAATTAAGACTTTGTTATGCCTCTCAGCCACGTACTAACTTTTCCGGGACTTGGGTATGTCCTAAAACTGCAACCAGTACCACCGGAGGACGGCCAGCAGCGTCCTCTCGATTAATGGTGCTGAACATTCTGCGATCCCCAAGCCGCCTGCCAAGCGCGGTGACTATGGCAACCCCTCCCTGTAAAGGGGGAGGACGTCTTCTGGCTGATGATGATGACGTACTTACTTTTCATCGTTGTTCCTGTTCATGTGCTCATTGTCGTTCGGCGGTGTCGTGCCCGCCTGAAACGTACGATCACATGTCAACAACACATTCAATCGGCTTTGAAATCTAATCAGAAACTCTTGCTTATAACATAAGAAATAATTGCGACACCAGAAATCAGATGATTTACCCAAATAACACACTTTCAACCGTTTACCGTTTAAATTACCGTTGGAAATAATAATAACGACATGAAAAAAATAATCATAATATAAATAATTGTTTATAAGAAAGTGACTTGAGCGTTGAGCGTCACTTTCTTTCGTGAGGGACTAATGTGGCAACTAGAATAAAAGGGACTCTGGTCAGAAAAAAAAATCTCGCTAAATGTGACCTACATTATCGCGTACCTAAATGTTCACCCAGTTTTGTAGACTAATTTAAAAAAAATACAGTTTATGGGAGCCAGTATATCATCGCATCGGTTGTCGCTTTCCGTCGGTCGCGTAGGACAATGGGAGATGAGATAGAGACAGTTACCTCGGTGTTGTCTCCTCTCTCGTGGCGCGCGCGCAGCCTCGCCATGAAGCGCGTGGCGCGCGCGAACGGGTTCTCGCGCTGCTCGTCGAACGTGCCGCCCTGATGAGATACACTTCGTTAGGGCATGAGGCGTCTGTTCTGAAAGGGGTCGAATTCACTGCCCCATCCAGAACTGCCTGTACATGTATACCTGTCATGGTATGCACCACTGTCGCAAATAAACTAGTTAAAAACAGTGTCGCAAATAGTTCTTAATACTAGCACCCTATCCGTAGCCACATCCGAAGCTGATTGGATGAGTTCCGCCACTGACGTGATATTCCACAGTACTGCTAGGAGAACAAAAGTTTTCGATACAAGATATTTTTGCTAAGCTATACTTATATTTTCCGTTAAAAACTACGGTAGCAAATGTAGCGTCATTCCTGTTCTTTATAGATTCACTTGGCTCCTTCGTAGTGATAATGGTAGCAAATATAATTATGGTTGGTCGCACACCGGACGCGCGCGTGGCGACGTGACAGGACACGTTACCTGCGTGACGGGCCGCTCGGGCAGCAGCGGCTCGGTGTCGTCGCTGGAGGAGGAGTGCCGGCGCCGGCGCTCGCCCGTCATGAACACGCGCCGCTTGCACACCGGACACGCGCGCGTGGCGACGTGACAGGACACGTTACCTGCGTGACGGGCCGCTCGGGCAGCAGCGGCTCGGTGTCGTCGCTGGAGGAGGAGGAGTGCCGGCGCCGGCGCTCGCCCGTCATGAACACGCGCCGCTTGCACACCGGACACGCGCGCGTGGCGACGTGACAGGACACGTTACCTGCGTGACGGGCCGCTCGGGCAGCAGCGGCTCGGTGTCGTCGCTGGAGGAGGAGGAGTGCCGGCGCCGGCGCTCGCCCGTCATGAACACGCGCCGCTTGCACACCGGACACGCGCGCGTGGCGACGTGACAGGACACGTTACCTGCGTGACGGGCCGCTCGGGCAGCAGCGGCTCGGTGTCGTCGCTGGAGGAGGAGGAGTGCCGGCGCCGGCGCTCGCCCGTCATGAACACGCGCCGCTTGCACACCGGACACGCGCGCGTGGCGACGTGACAGGACACGTTACCTGCGTGACGGGCCGCTCGGGCAGCAGCGGCTCGGTGTCGTCGCTGGAGGAGGAGGAGTGCCGGCGCCGGCGCTCGCCCGTCATGAACACGCGCCGCTTGCACACCGGACACGCGCGCGTGGCGACGTGACAGGACACGTTACCTGCGTGACGGGCCGCTCGGGCAGCAGCGGCTCGGTGTCGTCGCTGGAGGAGGAGGAGTGCCGGCGCCGGCGCTCGCCCGTCATGAACACGCGCCGCTTGCACACCGGACACACGCGCTTGTTCTGCGTCAGCCACGGGTCTATGCAGACCGCGTGGTAAGCTGCAACAACAGTGATAGGTTAAAAAAAAAAGTTAGCCCACACACACACCTTAGGTATAAGGTAATATTTAATCCGCCAGCACTTTTGTGGTAGACAATCGTGCGGCCTACGATTATGACAGAAAAATAAGACGGGATTCCGGAGCGTGAAAGAACTTATGGATGCACCGCCCGACGGCTCGAACTCATCTGTGGGCGTGGGTAAAAAGCATGGTGCATAGAGTTTTTGCATATTTATTTCTTTAGTTTTTTTTTTTTTTGGTGCATATGGCTGCCCTAGGCCCGGCCCAATCGGCCTGAGGCGAATCCACTATATAGACGTGGTGTGCGCCGACTGACCGTGCGCGCAGGGCAGCACGCGCAGCAGGTCCCGCTCCTGGTAGTCGTCGAGGCAGATGGCGCACGTGTCGTACGGGTCGCCCTTGCTGAACTTGCACGTGGGGATCTTGGCGAGCGCGCGGTCCGGCAGCCGGTGCCGGCGCGCGCGCCGCCGGTCCTTGATGCACTTCACTATCTGCAACCACAGACAAAACAACATTTTTATAGCCTCAGTAGTTGCGCCTCGCGGTTTCACCCGCATGGGGATGATGACGACATATAGTAGCTTACCGGGAAATAAGCTTCCTCCATTCCGAGTACCATCCAAATCAGTTGAGTTATTTAGGCGTAAAGAGATACAATTAAACATAGACAGACAAATACACGCGTATACCTACAAACTATAGCATTTATAATCTTAGTGTGTTGTGGTTCTGGATGCAGTTTTTAAGACATACCCAGGTCCACATAACAAAAAATAAACAAAATTACATACTGTTCCATAGAAAAATGGTATTTACTATTTACCATCGACAAAATGTATGGGAACGGCTGCTTTTTTACGCGTAATGTTCAAAATTGCTGAATTGTTGAGTTGTTCAAAATGATGACTACAATGACCTGGTGTCAGCTTAGTAATACCTAAACGCGTAACCTTGTATATTGTGCGTGTTTTGTCTAGCATGAATTTTCTTGTCGTTAATTGATCTCACAAAAAAAATGCATAACAACAGGCTAAACTTTTTTTTTAGAATCAGTTAGAAGACATCAAAACCGGCCTTTCTTACCATAAATATAAGTATGACGAGCAGACACAGGACGACAACTATTGCGAAGGGGAGCAGCAGATGAGTGTTGATATTGAACGGCAGCTCGCTGTTCACCATTATATAGTACCTAGGAACAACATAGTAGTTTGGTATACGTATTCTTTTTTTAAATTATAAATTAATCTACGTTTGGCCACAAACTCGATTGGTGGCCAAATGTAGTCTGGTATCAGAGCATGCACTTTCAACCATAATTTGTAAAGCTTGGCCATAAAGTCTTGAAACAGACTTTTCAAAAGTTTTTTTCTTCTTTTTTGGCATGGTTTGCGTATTCTGCCACTTTGTATGTTACAAATTTTTGGAGTGGTCTGTCATTATTATAAAAAAAGATAGGAACCAGGACCCAGCAGTCCGTGAAGCAAAGTTTAGTCAGTTTTTTCTTAGGTGTTCTATTTTGTAACCAACAACGACGGAATCTGGCGGATTAACAACCAATCACAGCCTTTGTGATAAAACCAAGTGCTGTCATTGGTTCGAATCCGCCGTTGTTGTTCACAAAATTGGACATCTCATTTAATAATGAGATGTCCAATTTTGCTGCATTATTTACTACGCTGGACTTAGGCCTCTCCTACTGCATACTACTTAGCCTCAAGTTTTTCGCCACCAATCCCCATTACCACGTAACTATGTTTTGCTTCATCGAGTCTCAAAACATTTGCCGGTTCCTGTACTCCATCGCCACTCTCCAACGGTTGTCGCTCCCGCGACAGGTGACCAGCCTACTGCCTCTCCAACTTGCTAAGACACCGAGCTAAGAGGGTGTCGGACGGTCGATGATAAAAAAATGTTATGTCGTCGTCAGCCATAAGACGTCCACTGCTGGACGAAGGCCTCCCAATAGAGGGGTGTTGCCATAATCCCCACGCTCGGCAGGCGGCTTGGGGATCGCAGAATGCTCACCACCGTTAACCAAAAGGACGCTGCTGCCCTTCCTTCGCTGGGTCTGGTTGCAGTTTAAGGACATACCCAGGTCCAGGTCCGTAATGTTATGTAGATGGTAAAAATGTGTTTAAAAAGAGAAGTGACTCACTCTTGGTCGTAGAGGTATAGTTCCGCGAGGGTAAGGCCGGCGATGTCGCTCACGAACACCGATGGTATTATGATACCGTCGGAGTCATCCGCCGTCATAATCTCTGCAACAACAACATTATCACGATTAATAAGCTTCAGACTACGCTATAAGTCCGTTATAGGCTGGCTGATTAACTCTAATGTCAAAGTTAATATGCCGCCTGAAGGCCTACGACATGGCTTGATGGTTGCTGTTAGGTCTAAGATGGTACAGCACAATCAATCGGGGCTGATAGTTGTACATGTTCCGTAAGCGTTCTTTTGTAAATGCCTCTCACAGACAGTCATAGCTTTCCCAACCACCATTCCCCGGTTGCCAAGACACGCGATTTTTTCTGACTTTATTACAGGCTTGCATTATTACAGCATGAAACTTTATTTCAATTTCCGTGATCGGTCTATTCTTGCTCCGCAGCAATCATCGATGGACCCCGCTTGCCTATATATTTCGACTACCTGGATGACGTCTTCATATGTTCCTATTAGTTTGATTGATCCCAGTAATTTTCATTTAAAAACCAAACTACTCAACCGATTTCGATAAAATTTGTATGGGACCAGCTCTGTAGTATCCTACAAAAAAAAGTATCATCAATATCAATTCATAGTTGGAAGAGTAATCGCGTAGCATACATACAAAAAAAAACATACGGTCGAATTGAAAACCGCCTTTTTTGAAGTAGCCCCGGAAAATTAGGGGTTGACCTAGAATAAAATAAAAATAGCTTTTTGTTTTGTACGTATTGTAACGTAGCCTATCTCTCGTATAATAAGTCTAAAATTAAGCAAAGTGCGATTCTTAAACAAACCATAATTATTAATTTTGCGTTTATTTAAATAAATAAGATCGTTCAGACATTTAGATTTTCAACTTTAAATATTATCTATTAAAAGCAATAAATTCGTGTGAAAAAAAATTATAGCTCCGCCAATTAGTTTCAGAGATACATACTTTTCAAAATAAGCGCCCGACACAAATTTCCGCAGGCTGGCCCTCGCCGCGTGTGACGTCGTCATACAATTCGCACAATTTGTCGCACGCTAGCCTTGTACGGTGCACTAAAAACCGTTACCTTCGACCGTGATTCAATACTACTTCGTTTCAATATTCAAAGATCATCTTTGCTTAACTACATTTTTTACAGATTTTCCGTCAGCAAATAAAGCCAATCATAGCTGAATATTTTCATTTTTTAATTCGCAAGAACCGTCATACTAAGTCACGTAGATTGACTGGGTTTAAGTCGGGTGAAAATTAAATAAATTCGTCAACCTTCTAGTTATGTTAACAAATGAGCATTATAAAACGGGAGATATGGGCACACAATATTAATTTGATGATCAACATACAAAGAAATAAAGTAAGCTATGATAAAATACAAAAAGAAGCTCATTGAATCGAAAGCAACGGAGTCGTTGAGCTATTCCAGGAAACATGATAACACTGTTTATTATTTTCTATATTTAGTACAATTTGTGCGAGTTCAAACGTACTCGGTGATATTTGGAGGGCATTAGAGTTTGTTTTCTCTTGACACACATTTAGCTCGGAATTTATTGAACGGTTAATGAGGTCTTTAATCGAAGTATTTTAATGCATTATGCTTTTGAGACTCGGAAAAATAATAGTGGAAAATGCTTTATTCGGTGTTTCCTTTCTTTCCTTTTATACACACTAATATTATAAATGCGAAACTTTGTGTGTTTGTTACCTCTTCAGTCTTCATGCCAAACCGGCTGAAAGGATTTGGATGAAACTCTGAATGGAGCCAGTGTACGTAAAAAAAGCTTCGCAAAGCTTCGTAAAAGCGATTTCTAAACCATACCCCTCTTATAGGTACATAATTATACAGGTTTACGCGTAAAAGTATCACTAGGCGAGCCGAAAGGAGGTCAGCATATTATTCATTATTAACACCTTCTACTCTGAGATATAACCTTAATTCGCGAAAAAAACGCTGTTCCATAGAAAAAAATATGGAATAGATTTTATTTTCCGCTAATTCAGGGTTGGCCCGATAGTAAAAGTTGTTCACAATTATATGTACAATGAGCTCCTACTGGCTTCCGCCCGTTTTGCGTAATCTTGTATTCTTATAGTCTCATCTCAGGGGGCCTTTTTATTTATCGCTTATAAGTTTACACTTGACCACCAACTCGCTTGTGGGTAAGCGAAGATGTGGTCGAAGACGAAGCACGCAAATTTAGAAGATACCTATTCACTCCCTTGAAGATGTCTAGATTATATCTCTTAGGAAAAAAGGAACCGGCCGCTTGTTCCATTCCTTGGCTGCACAAATTAGAAACGTGGAGACAAAACGTTGGTACGTATCCTGCGATGAAATATAGGGTAATTCCTGATCACCGCTCGAAAACGACACCGCCAAAACAAGGCATAAATAGCGTAATATGCCCTGTTTTACCCTCAGTCGCGTGTGACCGCGCCAATAGGCTAGATGACTGATGTTTAAATCGTTGAAACCAATAGCTTTGATGAAGAATTTAAGTGAATATAGTATGGTAACTGAAAACATTATTTAAATTGGTTAATAATGTTCTGATATATGAGCGGTTAAAGTTTTTATTAGAAACAACTCTGTCCCTTTCCCACAAAACAAAAAATGATGTCACGCCTTACTTGTCAGAATAGAATTTATATGGCGTCCTGACAAGTGACGTCACGATTTGCTGTTTCGCCTCTCTGCCTAGCATGATACTAAAATGCTTATAAGTTGCTTATTTTTGATCAGATTTTAATTTTCTTTTCATTTATTTATGAGCCATATCTCGGGATGACTCTTGACGCCAAGCTACGCTGGAAAGCACACGTTAAGAAAAAGAAAGAAGAATTAAATTTACGTTACAAACAAATGTATTGGCTACTAGGAAGGCATTCCTCGCTGTCAATGCGGAATAAACTGTTACTCTATAAGCAAGTCCTGATGCCAGTGTGGACTTATGGGATACAGCTGTGGGGCTGCACCGCTCAGAGTAATATGCTAATAATCCAAAGATTTCAGAACAAAGTACTAAGGGACATTACCAATGCACCTTGGTACATAAGAAACAGCGATCTTCATCGGGACCTTCAAGTAGATAGCGTCGAGAGAGTAATAAAAAAGTACGCAGAAGCTCACGAAACCAGGCTTCATCATCATGTGAATGTCGAGGCCATCCAGCTCCTTGACCACTACAATATAGTAAGGCGACTCAAAAGAACAAAACCGTTCGAGTTAGTTTAATAAAATGAATTATAATAATAAGCATTAGTGTAAACAGTGCAAGTGCTGACCCTGAAGAACACGCGACCAAAGTGACTTCGCCTTAATAGAGACAATAAGAAACGTGTTATTGGACACATTCTTAGAAATACTTATAATTACCTAATATATTAAGTTAGAACTAAATTACTTATTAGCGGAATAAGCTAGATTGTAATTAAATTAAGGTATACTATTATAGAGTACCCTAATTAAAAAACAAAAAATAATAATTTATGAGCCACATTTGAATAGGACAATTTAAAAAAACCAGTCATCTAGCCTATTGTATGACGTACTACGACGCCGAATGTTTTACAACGCTATTACAGGGTGTTAAGGTTCATTATTGAAATGAAATAATATCCGTTTGTGGACTTTTATAGATTAGCTGGAGAGGTGTGATATCTGTATAAGTAAGCATTGTCGCGGTGCCACTATTGACGTTTGATTTTCATAGAGACTGTGTATCTATAGTATACTAGAGGTAGTGCCTGCAACTTCGTCCGCGTACGGAAGAAATTCGGCCCGCTCCCAAAATTCACCACTTTTTTTACTTGTTCTATATCAAAATTTATATCTATTTGTGTAAACTATTAGTATGTAATGTATTTATTAATCTTGTCTATGTCACATTTTAACTTTTCCTATTCATCCGAGGTTTGTCTGGAAGAGATCACTTTTAGCGATATGACCGCTTTTTGTGCCTATCTGTAGTGTATTATGTTTGTAATGTCCTTTATTCTAAGGTGTCAATAAAGTGTTATTGTATTGTAAGAGGCTTTACCTTTCCTTCCATTTTAATGACGTTATCTGGGATCCTTGCGTTCATCATGTTCGAATGCATATTTAATCCACTTTAATACACACTAGGCACATTTAACACACCGGCAAAAATAATCAACTATGTATTTTGGTATGAATATGAACAAAGATTTCGGTCCAGTACCAATCCTTCGAGTTTTTTTTATTTCAGAACCATAACATTTTGAAACACAACGTTCAGTAAGTAAGTGCACAGGCGGAATGAAATGGGACGCCCCTTCTTCCTACAGTTCACAAACAAACAGCTGTTATCGGACAAGAGTCAAGGCATTATGAGTACTTAGTGCTAACGATTAATTGTTTATTGGTGCATTTGTGGAGCTTATCAACGTTTCAAGACGAGAGGTCAGGATTTCTTTCCCGATTATAACTTCCCTGCGTCTGTTTTTGTACCTAGTTGAACTTTCTGATTGACCGAGCGAAGGTCTCAGAGTCTTCAGGGGCAGATATATATATTTACAACACATTTGCTCAAAAAGTGCATTTACGAAGCCTGTATACATCGTTCGAAAGTTAAACATTACGCACCATACAACGGAGCGTGCGGAAAAGCCATTACCGCACACTTCCTTGTATAGCGCCGTGCGTAAACTTTACGGTATTTTTTTAATTTCCATAATAATCATTTAAGAACTCCGCCAAAGAGTTTCACATCACGAGAATAAATAAGCTGAATGATCGAACCTCCTTGGAAGCGCTTTTGCTCAATACGGTCTTACCTTAATATTAAACAGAAAATGTAACGAAATAAATTCTCACCACTACTTTTTTTAAAATAATTTAAAAAACTCGTGACTATGGTAAGTGGTAAGCCTACCATTCATCAACTCGTTTGTAAAAACCAACTTACCGCACTAGTATCATAAATAACTATTGTCAACGTTGGTCTTCTTCAGTCAATTTTGTAAGTAAATATTTGAAAGCATAAAAGCATAATCAGTCTTTTTCGGAGGGCGATTGAACCATGAGACACCATTGAGACACCACGCTGGCCCAGTTGCGGGTTGGTGGATCCACATACGCCATTGAATTTCTTCTCCGGACGTATGTAGGTTTCCTCACAATGTTTTACTTCACCGTAAAGCCAGTGGTATAAATCCGTACATAAACTCCAAAGAGCTCATTGGTACGGGCCTGGGTTTGAACCCGCGACCTCACGGTTACAAGTCGATCGGCCTCCCGATTAGGCTACCACGGCAAAAGTAAATAGTTGATGCCCATACAATTTTCAAGTTCGAGCTTGAGCTTAATCGGTAGAGTAAAATTTAATTTAACTACTAAATATTTTTTTTGTAATAACTGAACATCGCGAGGGCTCAGTTTAGGGCGCGTAAGATACGATGTGATTTTTTGGTACCTTAATTCTATAATTATGAATAGGTATGTCATCTATTTGCCCAGAATACTATGATTTCTGTTATTCCATTAGATAGGATGGGAGATTTTAAGTATTTATCCAAGTAGGGGTAGAAGTGGTATGTTAAACATCCAAAGCCGTGCTGCGTTATTTTAAAGAGTTCGGCTGCTGGGCAGGCTGGTTGGGCACGACACGCCAATGTGCAGGGCAGGTATTCATAGCCCCTCAGGATTAAAGTTTGAAATTTTATTTTATTGAATGTGACGCAGTGCAATCTTAAAATAACTACATAAATTGGTCAACTCAGCCCGCAGCCCATTCAGCCCGCGGGCTCAGATCGCTTTAAGTTTTTTTATTGGTAAATTTGAGTGACCAATTTGCCCATATTTGCTTCACTATGGACCTGGGTATGTCCTAAAACTGCAACCAGAACCATCGGAGGACGGGCAGCAGCGTCCTCTCCGTTAAGTAGGACTTTTATTAACTAACGTGGATAGCTGTTATCGAATGAGTTACAAATTCGTATTAGAGAAAAACCAAGTGACGGGTCAAGTATTCCGAGCTTAATGCACGTGTAAGATCCTAGTTTTGCAACATCAAATAATATTCAAACTAAACAAGCATCTGAAGGAACACCTACGACAAAAATGTTGAAAAGAATTAGAATATCGTCGTTATACGACACAAAGCGTCGAAAGATAACAAACGCCTGCACAGTCAAAATAAATACGTAGCAGTTACTGCGAGGTCGCGCTATTTTGGCATCGCTTCTTAGTACGAGAAGTCTTTGGACGGTACCAAACCGCGCTTATCACACAATTTCAACTCTAAAAAGCTTTTATATATCTAACTAGAATCACATGCGAATGTGCTATTTTAGTTCTTACAAGAAGTGATTGAGTACATTATGTTGTTGTGAACACGACGGACGTCTAAATTGAAGGAAATTGAATAGAGGACACTCGTGTTTTTTAAGCTCTTAATCATGTCTGTGGTGCAGTTTGTAGTGCTATGCAGTTTGGTTTCAGTAACTCGTAAGTTTTCTTTTCGTTTCGATGTTGAATGTGTATAATTGTATGGGTTTTAATGTGATTTTTGTGTTTTCATTTTATACCAGTCGCGGCGACGATACCGATTCACGGTGTAAGTATTTTAGCTTTTTTTTGTACAGATATTATCATTTCTAATAATATTGGACGTAATGACTAGCTGACCCTGCGAACTTAGTACCGCCTATATATTTTTTTCGTGAATTTTCCGATGTTTAATAGTTAGGTAATTTAGGTATTCTGCTATTCGGAGCGGACAAATCCAACAAATCAAAGATCATAAAAATCTGTCCAGCAGTTTTGAGTTATAAATGGTGTACTAACCTGACTTTGTTTAGGTAGAGTTAACTAATATTACGGTGACGGCAAATACATTGTATTATGAACCACTAGAGTCCTTTAAATATTTTCTTATACAGCTGTACAGCAAACCAACTCAGATAATTTTGAGAAGAAAAAAAAAATAAAGTCGCTTGTTTGCGAATTGCTTCTTACACAATGTAGGAACAAGCCTTGGAATAAAATAGACATTCTTACATAATTACATTCAGGTGTGCTTCGGGTTGCCTATAATTTTGCGTTCATCCATTAAAAACAAAGCGAGAGAATAAAGGAGACTAGACTCGGAATCCTGAGGTCGTGGGTTTAAATCCCGGGCCCGTACCAATGAGCTCTTTGGAGTTTATGCACGGATTTTCAAAGCACTGCCTTTCGGTGAAGGAAAACATCGTGAGGGAACCCGCATACGTCCGGAAAATAAATTCAATGGCATGTTTAATAGGCTAGATGACTGGTTTTTTTATTGTCCTATTAAAATGTGGCCCATAAATATAGCTGATTAATGAAAAGAAAATGAAAATCTGATCAAAAATAAGCAACTTACGAGGGCTACACTAAAAGTATCGGGAATGGAATATTTCCACTGTTTCTGTCATATTAAAATCTTTTTAATTGAAAACTCCTTGGTTTTAAAAATCGAATACCATTTATTTATTTAAAAAAATATTCTCGGTCTTGTCACAAGGTTTTGTCAAACTTGTTTAGTCGTTGAGAAAATGGAATTGACTCGAGAAAATTCAAGAGCGATGATTTATTATGACTTTCGAAGTGGTTTAACACAAAAACAGCGTGTTGACCGGATGATTTCTGCATTTGGTGATAAAGCCCCATCCAAAACCACAATTTATCGCTGGTTTGCTGAATTTCAACGTGGACGTGTCAAGCTCAGTGATGATCCCCGTCAAGGTCGTCCAAAAACTGCAGTCACCCAAGAAAACGTTGATGCTGTGCGTAAGCTGATTGAGGAAGATCGACATGTGACATACCGCGAAATTCAGGCAACTTTAGACATTGGCATGAGTCAAATACAAATAATATTGCATGAAAAATTAGGTGTAAAAAAGTTGTTTTCCCGATGGATACCGCATTCGCTCTGTGAAGAGCAAAAAGCGGCTCGCGTTACTTGGTGCGTCAGAACTCTCGAAAGATTCCACGCAGGATCCTCAAATGCTGTATACAACATCGTATCAGGTGACGAATCCTGGATATACGCGTACGAACCCGAAACAAAAAACCAGTCACGAGTTTGGGTGTTCGAAAATGAGTTAAAGCCAACAAAAATTGTTCGTTCACGGAGTGTTGCAAAAAAAATGGTGGCCACGTTTGTCTCCAAAACCGGCCATGTTACGACTATTCCTCTTGAGGGACAAAGAACGGTTAATGCAGAATGGTATGCTAGCATTTGTTTGCCACAGGTCGTTTCTGAACTCCGTAAAGAGAACTGCAACCGCCGCATCATCCTCCATCACGACAATGCGAGTTCTCACACCGCGCACAGAACAAAAGAGTTTTTAGAGCAAGAAAACATAGAATTATTGGACCATCCGCCGTACAGCCCCGACCTAAGCCCTAATGATTTCTATACTTTCCCTAAAATAAAGAATAAATTGCGTGGACAGAGATTTTCATCACCTGAAGAAGCTGTGGACGCCTACAAAACGGCCATTTTGGAGACCCCAACTTCCGAATGGAATGGTTGCTTCAATGATTGGTTCCATCGTATGGAAAAATGTGTCAAATTTCGCGGAGAATACTTCGAAAAGCAATAAATATATTTTTAAATAGTAATGTTGTGTCACTTCCTTGATTCCCGAAATTTTCAGTGCCGCCCTCGTATAAGCATTTTAATATCATGCTAGACAGAGAGGCGAAACAGCAAATCGTGACGTCACTTCTCTGTACGCCATATAAATTCTATTCTGACAAGTAAGGTGTGACGTCATTTTTTGTTTTGTGGAAAAGGGACAGAGTTATCTCTAACAAAAACCTTAAACGCTCATATATCAGAACATTATTAACCGATTTAAATATTTTTTTCAATATACATTCTATATTTACTTAAATTCTTCATCAAAGCTATTGGTTTCAACGATATAAACATCAGTCATCTACCCTATTCCACGAACCCGCAACTCGGACCGGCGTGGTGTTTTTTTTATACTCGCAAGTGACGAGACGAGTAAGACGTTCGTCTGGTGGTAAGCTTCACGCCTGCCACTAACAGTACCAGTCCCAGAAATGTGAACATGCGAACACAGTCCTGCGCCGCTCTGCACTGCGCTCGTCATCCTGAGATATTAGTGTTAAATCTCTTCATATCCAGTAATTTCTCTGGTAACATTGCCCTTCAAACCGAACACAGTAATGCTTTCACACTACTGCTTGGCGATTGAATAACTGGCAAAGGTGTGGTACTTCCCCAGGCGGACTCTGCATTAGAGTGCTACGAGTACACACTGGATATGGCCAATTTTTTCGAGCCTTTCGAGGGTAGGTGTTTGTGTAGCAGTATACTATTAACAGACTGGTCATTCTTGCTTGCCATTAAATTCCTCCAGTGCCAGCTGCGACTTCAACGTATAAAAAAATGGGATATGGAATAAGATTCCCTTTCAGGGCCCGCCTCCAGCGTGTGACCCCAGCACGGGGATAGGCTGCATGCCGAGTCCCAGAGATTGTCCAGAAGGCTGTACTTGTAATAGGTTAGTGCTCACATTATTTATGCTATTGTTTATTACGATTTCTCACTCTCTCACTCATACTCATCAGCCAGAAGACGTCCACTGCTGGACGAAGGCCTCACCCTTAATAGGGAGGGGTTGCCATAATCCCCACGCTTGGCAGGCAGCTTGGGGATCGCAGATTGTTACCACCGTTAACTAAGAGGACGCTGCTGCCCGTCCTCCAGTGGTTTTGGATGCAGTTTTAGGACATACCCAGGTCCTTATTACGATTTAAGTACTAGTAACATAAACAAGCTATGCACTTGAATACGTGGCAGTTTCGAGCCCCAGAATGTAATTGAGCTTTAAACGATAACCTCGGTTAATAGGGTATATGCATGTGTTTAATTAATAAAAATAATAAGTTAAGTGGAGAGTTTATTCAATTCCAATAAAACTAATGAAATCGGCTGGTAATGTTCTGAAATAGGCTAGATGACTGGGTTTTTTTTATTGTCATATTAAAATGTGGCCCATAAATATAGCTGATTAATGAAAAGAAAATGAAAATCTGATCATAAATAAGCAACTTATAAGCATTTTTCATATCACGCTAGACAGAGAGGCGAAACAGCAAATCGTGACGTCACTTCTCTGTACGCCATATAAATTATATTCTGACAAGTAAGGCGTAAAGAAATTTTTTGTTTTGTGGGAAAGGGACAGAGTTCTCTCTAACAAAAACTTTAAACGCTCATATATCAGAACGTTATTAACCGATTTAAATTATTTTTTCAATAAACATACTATTTTTACTTAAATTCAAAGCTGTTGGTTTCAACGATATAAACATCAGTCATCTAGCCTATTACAGCGTTCAATATATTTGGGAGGCAGTCATCTGTCCCGTTCTAGCAAAACACGTGCTACTTAGAATTAGTTTGGAATCGTGTACTTTGAAGTCATTAGCCACTATAATGCCTGTCTGATATGAAACCAAAATGTTTATATCTTCGTTGTTCGTCGCACATATTAAAATTTTAATCTCGATGATTTGTTTTTTGCGACAATAAAAAAAATGCATATTCCCATTATAAATGCATATTTTGCGATCCGCTGAGTGCGTTGCTAGGCAAGATCGAATGCGGTCCTGTAATTCTTCGCCCACGCGCCCTTCCTTAGAAACGCTAGCCTATTCGTAATAATAAAACTTAATTTATAGAGGCCAAAAGCTTATAGCTAGTCTACCATAAAAACGCAAAGCTAAAGGACTATAGGCGACACCTACAAAAAAGAAATACAACCTTTTTCTAAATCTTTTTTAACACTCGGTTGTTTTTGTTTCAGAACAGATGTAGTGGATACGACTGAGATAGAAAGTCTGAAGAGACCGAACGAGAAAGTAGAGTTCAAATTTGTAAGAACAATCACAAAATACGGCATCGCTGGAGCATCCGGTAAAATAGTTACTAATTTGTATTATAAACTAATCAAAAGCATCTACGAGTAGGTAACTTTTTATGCGATTTTTATAGTTTTTTTTCAAATAGTATACTTTTAACGCTTGAAAGACTGAAATAAAAAAAGTGTGTAGAGCGAACGGGAATCGTAGAGTAAAAAAAATAAACTACGAATATAATTAATAATACCATACAATTCATGCAACTTCAACAAAACAAAACAACGTGCAAACGGGGATAGCATTTTTAAGCCTTCCATGGATTACTAAGGACTACTTCTATACTCTGTGCATAATGTAAATATTTTTTTGACAGTGCATGCAAAGTTGACGACATAACATTGTAAAGCGTCTAGCAAACACCTCTTTACAAGGTTATGTCAACTGTCGACGTAACCTTGTAAAGAGGTAATGTTAGATTAAACGTATTTATTTGTATGGGATATAATTTGCTAAATATAATGGACAGAGTATAGATTAATTTAGATTATTTTAGTTAGAAAATGTACGTAGTTTTTTACATTTATAGGTTTTTAAATGTAATGTTACAGATGAGAACGAATTGGCCGAAGAAGACAGTATAGCAAGTACGATAAAAACAAAGCCATAATCTAACAAAACTAAAACAAACTTTATAAATAAGTATTAGTTGACTATTGGAACTAAATGGTTCCCATATTACAAGCTTTTCTTAGTTAGGCGCTTTCAGAGTATTAATAAAATAAAATAAAGTATTCATAGAATACTTTTATTTTTTATACCCATTGAGCTAATATCTAAAGAGTCACAATCTCTAAGTGGAAACAGTCAAAAAACGCCCGAGTGCCGTTGTACATACCTATACGTGCATTATATAGTTCACAATTGTTCGAATTTAGACGTTATGTCGCTTGTATAGTTTTGGCGCGGACATTTTTTTTGCATGTTTGTGACTCTATAGATATTAGCTCAATGTTTATACCAGATAACTTATAGAATACTCCAAATGAACTAAACGAACGGACTGCTTTTATATAATCTGTACAAAACACTAACGGCGTTTGATTAAACGGAGATTTTAGTGCTTTGGGATCTTTACTGCAGGCTTTTTGTATTAACATGCAATGTCAATGTCTTTGTTGTTACTGTTAAACTAACCCATTCAGGAAAGCGCTCTTTGAAGTGATCAACTTCCAGAAATACTTATTCTCTACGTCCCAATCCCAACTAACGCTCCCACAGAATCGACGCTGGGAATAATAACTCCTTCCCGACTCTTCGAATTAGGATCCACACTGCGTTTTTTTCCCGCTAGGTGGCGCATCATCGATGCGGCCATAGTCAACTGTCAATCTAATACATTTGTTGTTTTTTGTTTTGTTTTTGCAGAGAACATTTTATAGACCCTGAGAATCTGCATTAAATTGGTTTGTATATCAATCCTTTGCCTTGCTAATTAGAATGTGTCCAACAAAAAATGTAAACAACTATATAATCTACAAAAAAAAATTCAGGCCGTCAACAGCTGCATAGATTCTTAACAAGGCACAGTACCCAGTATTTTTCCTTTGACTTGATAATCGACAAAACGCCCTCATCAAGAGCGGATACATATAAACAACGACTAACAAGAAATAAATATTTTGCCATATCCGATCGCCGCTGGCGCCATCTGTGAAAAGTTTGCCTGTGGAACCTCATTCCCGCACGGCTACAAAAAGACGAAGAACATTTTTGTTTTGTTTTCAGCGAAGCTTAACGAGAAGGTGCAATATGTGTTCCGAGGCATTATTGTCTCCGCCATACTGTTCATCGCGTGCGCCTGTTTATGTGTCATGTCTGTCTGCGTGTATTGCTGCCATATTAGGAAAACGTAAGTTGGAATATTCTACCTGTAGGATCCGAGCAGCGTGAGACCCGGGGCTAAAATGGTCGCGTTTAGCAATTCTGCAATAAGATCCTATGATGATTCATTTCGCAAATCGTAAAACGGTCACTTATTCATACTATGATTCTATTACGGAATTCATTAGTTTGACAGTTTTCTATAGAAAGTCGTAAAACGATGAAAGATGAATTGCATAAAGTCAACTAGCAGATTCGTTAGAAGTTACTCGAGAGCAACTTTTTACAATTCATTTTTATTAGATGAACTACTTTTAGGGAAATTGCTTAATGCGGCCATTTTAGACCCCCTGAACGCCAGCTGTATGAGTTATCGCTAGCTATTACTTTCTGTGCAACCGTCCACATAATATATGAAAAAATTACGGAAAAAAACGGTTTCATAACTGGTTATGAAATAGCAAAGAAAAAAATTTGTCCGTAGCAGGTTATGAAAAAAATACGAAAGAGCAAAAAAAACCTGCTTTATAACTGGTTATTATTATAAAACAGAACGACTGATCCGAATTTTTGGTTACGAATGAGGATGAAGGGAATCTAAGTACCAACGACAAGTAAGACGAGATTTGACATCTAATATCTCAAGGTGTCGAGCGCAGTGCAGTGCGGCGCAGGATTTTGTTCAAAATTCTGACACTGCTACTGTTATGGGCAGGCGTGATGCTTACCACTAGGCGAACGTCACGCTCGTCTCGTCACTCCGTTGCATAAAAAAATACCTAACAACCAAGAGAGTGTTAATATATTTTGCTATTTCAGAGATCGTAAACTGAAGCAAGAAGTGGAAGCTCTGGCGAAGAAGTTAAAAATCGACGTGACAAAGAAGGCCGGACCGTCGGTCAAGCGGCCTCGAGACCCCATGGGAGAGAGCTGCAACGTCGTCGTGCAAGACGCTAACGTCTTGTGCGTCTGATTCTACGAAAATATGACATGTTTTTTTTAAAGTAAATAAACAACATATGATTTATGGCAGAGTAAATGAAATGTTTTAGACATGTTCCTTAGAGAAAATATATGATACAATAACATTATTGGTGTCTGAAATGTATACAGGCCGCCTGGTAGAACATTTGACATATTGATAGAAGATAATGAACACTTGATGGTTGCCAAAAAATCCTTTGATGGGAACTCGTTTGAGTCCCATCAGAGTTGACGCTGGGAATAATGATTCCTACCCAACTATTCCTCGTCATTGGTGGTAGTCGATAAGAATTTGAATACTTAGCGTCTTCTCACCCTAATATATGTAGATTCCCACTATGTAATACTTGTTTAATAATCCACAACACGGCACCTTAGCAGAGACCGCGTGGAACTCTGCCACGGAGTCGTACCGTGTGTACTGACCTAGCTCAGTGGAGTTGACGTTGTGCACGATGGCGAGGTTGTAGCCGGCCGCCTGCGCGTTCCGCACCTGCGTCTCGTACGAACACGCGGTTGCGTTCCTGCACAACACCCGGGATACATTGTTAACAGATAATAAAACTTTCTAGATGTGTTTAACCAATAACTAGGCAGAACCGAAACATCACGTGACCTTGTCCACAAATTTCTCGTTTTACGCGAAATAAAATAAATAAATAGGGAATCTGGCGCATCCGCTTCCCAACTACGGCGCGGCCATATTGCCGTAACTATCTTATTCAATGAGCGCAGTTTAGAGAGTTATCGTATTACCTACTTGTGATAATCGTTTTCTTTTCTAAGTATAATTCTATTCGAAATTGATGGCGGCTTTCAGTGTGCGAGATGTGCGGTACCGTAAAACCACGCTTGCAGTGTAATTCATAGCCACCATTAAATTTGAATCGGCTAGATCTAGGCGAATCACTATCTTTGTTCAGATGAGACGATTCCGCTGTTGGGTCAATCCTGAAGCACGCCATTGGCTCAATCAGAGAAGAAAGGCGCGGAAACGAATGATGACTTTACAGAGCGTAGCGGTTTAGTTGTCTATGCTCACAAAGTATTACCAGGGGTTAGGATGGTGTCAGTAGGCGTAATTTAATTAGAAGAGCAATTACCTAAGTATCAAAGACAAGTAAAAAAAAAACTTGTGCAAAATGTAGTCTGCAGTGCCAATAAGTGGGTCCTAATGGTTTTATTGCCTAAGTTCAATTTTATCCACAAGGAATTTTTAAAGAAGCCTTCACAGTGCCTCGTATCACCTCACAAACGGCTATGGATCCCGCATGCAGCCACTAGATCGATACGAATGATAAGCGTGAAGTATATGTTATACTGTGGTCATATTAGTGGCTATACATAACTGCATAGTTATAAGTATATGAGGTGCTTAGTAAAGGGGGAGGCCTTCGTTCAGCAGTGGACGTCTCCGGGCTGATGATGAGGTGGTTAGTACTTTTTCAATATCGCATGAATCCTCCCACACTGTACTTAGTCACTGAATCGACTGATATAGATATCAATTTATTGGAAATACATTATGAATGTTTTGTTGTAGAGTTATTCTAGTAAAATTGCTTTTCTCGTCTGGTCTTATAGAGGTTTATAAAATATAAATAAATAAATAAAGGACGAATAGTATTTTACGGTGACTAGAATACGACACGCCGCTATTTCGTCCGCACACCTTTTAACTCTTGTGAAGAAATAAAATCACTGAATATAAATGTGATATATCGGTGAATTTGTAGTTTGAATCAAAATGCAAATTTTACATACTTAATCCTTGTGGTGGTATTATGCAAGAAACGTGCAAGCGAGATGGTGGCTCGCCGTATTCTAGGCTTCCATGTCCACGTTTACTTGATGCTTGCTTGTTTGCTTGGAATCGAGCTAATCGCGAGGGTGATAAGACTCAAATTCGCCTACCACAAATTCACTGTGGAGTCAGTCGCGTCGGGCGGAATGTTGGAAACTTTTTATGTTGTGAGTAATACGGTTGCGATCGGGACTCACTTGGCTATAAGCACAATCCAGTGCTTAGTGAAGTTCTCTTCGATTGCGGGCGGCTTGGTCATGTTGGAGCAGCCGTCAGCGGGCTCCCCTGCCACGAGGAGGCCGCGCAGCCCGTCGGGCGGAATGTCCGGCCCGAAGTCTGCCGGCATGTCGCGGAACTCCTCCTTTATCTGAATAAAAAAAAACAAGATTAAATATGTGACTAGCGCTGTTCGCGTCGGTTGTACTCCGCCTAGCCTAGAGTGATGTTAGACGATTTCGAGTCTCTAGTCAGCGGTTATAAATAATCGCTGTTCGAACCTAGACTTGATTAGCACAGGACTGAGGCAGACGAAAGAAACAGATATACTTAATGGGATTTGGAATGCTGTGGAAGATGATGAAGATGGAATGATAATTATGAATGGTCAACAATTATTTTGGTTTTTGTATGGACTGAGCAATCAATAAAGTTGAAATCGAACATGGAGTATTTTCTGTCTCACCTAGAGATTGGAAAAACAGCCATAAATATTTAAAATAATAGCGTAATCTCTCTTATCTTACGTTCTATAAAACGATCTGTCTAGTTCTCCGCTGACGAAAAGTGTCACGCTGCAAGCGAGACAATTTTTTTGAACAGATTCGATTCATTCGATTATTGACCGTGGTATAAACAAGGGGCAAATTATTATTGAGTAAGTTATTGAGGTCATGAATAATTAGTTACAGTAATAAAATTGGAAGTACTAACAAAAGACTGCATAGCTACAATATGCAGGACTTTCACGGTGTTTATAGCCAGAGCTGCCGCCATCTTCGACTTGCATATAACTTTTTCAGATCTAGGTATATATATATATATATATAGATGTATATATCACTTTTATTAACAATTAATAACTGCTTTACTTCATCCTATACCACTCTTGCAACGTCGACCCACCCTTGCATTGTCCATTAATTATGAAAAACTTGTTTCACTTGTTTATATTTAAGCAGTTTCGAGCACTCTCAGTTGATATATTTAGTTACACAACACTTATTAAAGGTTTGTTTTGTTATCGACTCAAGGTTTTTTTATATCAATTTATCGACTGACTTCTCCCCCGGCTTGGTACAGACTGACGGTCGGTTCGGACACTCACTTGAGCCTAGCTATATGAAAATACTGGCATTAAATTACAGAAGTTCAGGGTACAGTCGAGTGCTCGCGTTAAAAACCTGTTAAACTAAGTGTCTAGAAGGTATTATCCAAGTTAGGTGTCCTATAGAATATCTTGTTTAACAGAAAGACTTTGGACGTAACAGGCTTAGCAAAATAAAGATGTGTTAGTTTAAAATCCACATAACTCAACAGTTCAGTTCAGTTTTTTTTTATGTTGCCTTTGCAAAAAGTTCTAAAACTTTGTGTAACAATAACAAATCACTTTATCTAAAAAGCTAAAGTATCACCAGAAGCGTAACCCGCATCGTAAGGAGCACTAATGAAGTTCGGCTAGCGATCGAACGCTCATTATCAAGGTGGAAAACTCCCCATGTTTGTTAAGATAACAATTATCAAGTTTGTACAATGTACGGATAGGAAAATAGATACTATTTATAGGGATTAACACAACACAACACAATTTTGGCTGTTATTACCATCGATGAAAGAAGCAGCGGATATGGCACGCCATAGATACAATGAGAAAACAGTGGCGTATTTTAGTTTTTCAAACGAATAGCAACTCTAAGCTTAGATTATAAGGCTAAAAGTGCAAAGTAAATTATTGTTCGACACGTCCTGAATGACAGCCGAAGATGGGCGAATTGCATGCAAATTGCTGCACCGACGCGTTTTGGCTGTGTAAGGCGCATAGCACACTGCCAGAATCGAGGCGGCGCGGCGGCGGCGTGGTAGAATAGTCAAAGCGAAAACGCCTGCGCCGCGCCGCCGCCACGTCTGCGCCGCGCGCCGTGACTTTGGTAGTGTGTGCTGACAGGGTTGGAGCCCTCTCCAACCCGACCGGAACCTACATGACATGATATCCCGGAAAAATTTACAATTTCTTTAGGTAGCCGCCGCCACCACGTCTGCGCCGCGCGCCTTGACTTTGGTAGTGTGTGCTGACATAATATATCCCAGAAAAATGTACAGTTCCTGTAGGTGTAGGATGACGAGTGAAACCGGGATACAAGTTTCACTGAAAATATTGCCCTTCAAGTCACAGGACACATCAAGTGAGACACTCGTAACGAAGAGACGCAAGGCAAAACTTATCAGTTAACCCGAGATAACATCGAATTGCATTGAGAAAACAATCAAATTATGTGCGCATCTACGACCTTCTTCAGATAGCATGCACTAGCACTACAAGTTTTGCCTGCGAATTTCTATTTCTTGACCACCTACTCTCAAATTGGTAAGCGACGATATGGTCGAAGAAGAAGCACGCAGACTTAGAAGATACCTATTCACTAGACCCGACCCTGAAAAGATCTAGATACATCTTTGAATCAAGGAAGCCGGAAGCTCGATCCATTCCTTGGCTGTCAGGTTTAGAAATGTACGTATTCGTACGTACTTTGTGATACTTTTCCGCGGTAAAAATATTCCTGTAGGCCTGCACTAGCTAGACATTAGACCAGGATAGCTCTAGTATCCTGGACTAGCGTGAAAATTGCACTTTCGTTCTCATGAAAGTAACTAGTATCCTATTTTTAACAAATTTCAAAAAAGATGGAAGTTCTATTTTCGACTGTATGTATTTTTTATGTATGTCCACCGATTTCTCCGTCAAAGGCGTTCCACAGTTAAAACTTTTCGCAGATGGCGCCAGCGGCGGTCCGGATGTGGCAAAATCAAGTTTTCTTGTTAACCGTTGCTTATATCTATCTGGTCTTGAATTGCTTATATCTATAGTTGATGAGAGCGTTGTCGATAATCTAGTCTCAAGGAAAAACACTGGGTACGAATCTATGCTGCTGTTGACGGCCTCAAAATAGATTTGTAGGTTAGATAGTTGTTTACATTTTATGTTGGACAGAGCTTTAATTAGCAAGGCAAAGGATTGCTCTACAAATCGTTGTTGTGGGTCAGTTTGTTGAGCCATTATTACATTACAATCTTAATAAGACTTAATGGTACGCAGCGTGACATTTTGTATATAGGTACATCAGTTTGTTATCGTACTCGGCCAGTGGGTTACACTTGGATAACCTAGTTATCCTCCACTGGTTGACGTTTTTAGGAAGGATTATTCAAGATATAATAGTTACTTATCGCTTTTATTTTTTACTGGAACTGGAACTGAAAGGTTACATGCTTGGACATTATTATTTGGTGCATTTAAATTATACATACAATAAGTACACAAAGAACAACTTAGAACCATCTATAAAAGGATACGCAAGTACAAATAAAACTCAGTTTTAATAAAAATAGGAAACAGATAGGCCAACAATAAAACGAACCAAATAATATGATAATGTAGTAGTAGCTATGTTCATTGGCTAGTCTAGTTTCGTCAGGTTCATCGAGTTACACGACCACTGATCAGCTCTATTTCGAGTCTTGCGCGACCTTGGAGAAGGGCCTAATATTACGTATTGTTTACCTTTTGAACAAAACCGAGAGGAAAAGCCGAAAAGTCGTGGTAGTTGGGGGAAGGCCAATTTGGGTTGTTCAGCAATAGGGTAGATGACTGATGTTTATATCGTTGAAACCAATAGCTTTGATGAAGAATTTAAGTAAATATAGTATGTTTATTGAAAAAATAATTTAAATCGGTTAATAATGTTCTGATATATGAGCGTTTAAAGTTTTTGTTAGAGACAACTCTATCCCTTTTCCACAAAACAAAAAATGACGTCACGCCTTACTTGTCAGAATAGAATTTATATGGCGTACAGAGCAGTGCGTCACGATTTGCTGTTTCGCCTCTCTCTCTCTCTAGCAGGATATTAAAATGCTTGTTTTTGATCAGATTTTCATTTTCTTTTCAATAATCAGCTATATTTATGGGCCACATTTGAATAGGACAATAAAAAAACAGTCATCTAGCCTACTACGTTTTGACAGCTGTCTGAAAACTTCCCATTGTCATGTCAACATTATCCGATTTATTAGTAAGTACGAAGCTCGTGTAAGCTATGCTTTGTACATCACGTCACTCGAGAAACTAATACTCCTTAAAAAGTTTGCTTGTCTTATTTGTGCTTGAAGGGGTTTTAACTCTGGTTCAGGAGATGCCGCTGGCGATAATTATTTGCCTACATCACTTGCAGCCACTTCTTGCAGGGTACTAGGGACTAGGGTATACCTCTTCCTCTAACACTTTACCAAAATAAACTTCACACTAATAAAACTAATTCCAGTTGTTTGTGAGTTGTTGTGTTTAAACCAGAGAAATTACTGGGTATGAAAAGATTTAACATATAATATCTCAAGCTCAGGGTGACGAGCGCAGTGCAGTGCAGCGCAGGATTGTGTTCGCAAGTTCAGAATTATGGCACTGCTACTGTTAGTGGCAGGCGTGACGCTTACTGCCAGGCGAACGTCTTGCTCGTCTCGGCACTTAAGAGAATTAAAAAAAGAACACTAAAACAAAGACACAACACACGCAAAGGACATAATATGGTCACTGACCATATTTTTTGGCTGAGTGGTACGCTTGGGATTGCCACCTCCAATGGCTATGCTCGAAGCAGTCTGCGATTATAATTATGTACAAGTGGCACACCAAAATGAGCGTGTATAGCGTTTCTCTCATAATCATCTATAGGTATTACGTAACATTCTTGGTTTACCTAAACATGGCGACGAAATAGCCTCAGAATAGATTCAGGTGATCTGTTGGCACTTTTCGTCAGATATCGCATACGAAACCAATGAATCGATGCTGATTGAAACATGATGCATCGCAACAAGTTCCATGAATGCATGCACTGTAGACATCGACATGCAACACAATATCCGGCGGTCTGTGAAATTGGTGTGTCATCAATTTAATAATGCGAGTATCACGCACTATTTTTGGGTGAGTATATTTATTATGTTAGGTATTGAAAAGAAAGCCATGGGACGTGGTAGCGACCCGGTAGGGCGAAGATGCGGCGCGGAACCGTGAGGTCCGATCCCGAGCTCGTACCGATGAGTTCTATGGAATTGACGTCAGGGTCTCCAGATTGGGGGTTTTTATTCCTATTTTGGGGAAAAATAAAAATATTGGGGAACTAATGGGGAAATTAATATTGCGGGGAAAGTTTTGGGGAAAAACAAACACTCAGCTTTTCCATACATTTTGTCCAAGGTCAATGAACTTTTTGAATGGAACGCCTGTTTTTTTTCACTATTTAAGGCTGGCCAGATAGTAAAAGTTGATCATAATGGTGAGTACATTAAAATCATTCAGTATTAATACGCTTGGACGGACCACGATCATTAGACGGCCGCTGTCAGACAGGAAAAGTGCGGAAACGCATGGGAAGTGGCTTCGGCTTTGGTTAGCTGAATTGGCCTGCAGGTTCTATTCACTTGCACTGTCACTTACTAATACTAAGCACTATATTCTATGTTTTTAAAGCTTTATACAGGAAGAAAAATTATGACCTCCGGCAGGACTCGGACCTGCATACGAGCAGTCTCTATCGGTTTCCGTCCGAACTGCTTAGCCAATTGAGCTACATAAGTATCTGCCTTAGATGCCAAATTTCCCAACCTGTTAAAAGCTACCAACTAAAGCGTTGGTGGGACGTTGGGAGTTGGGACGGAAACCCATAGACTGCTCGTATGCAGGTTCGAGTCCTGCCGGAGGTCATAATTTTTCTTCCTGTTTAAAGCTTTAAAAACATAGAAACACCATAAGTGTGGAATCACTTCATACAAAAATATTCAAAAAAATAAGCACTAATTAGTAAGTTTAGACGAAAGGTATTAGTGCTAAGCACTAATGCTAAGCACTAAGCAACAACGCCGTGTAGTCCTGTCAGAAGAGAGGAATAATACATGAGGATGTCTCGTGCAGAGGTGAAACACGTGTCGGCAACCGAGTAACTACTTCTAAAGGATTAAGGGTGATATAATTATTTTTATGTTTATAGCCGGGACTTAATCGCGCACAAATAAATTAAGTCCCGGCTATAAACATAATTATGTGTTCAAATCGCGAAAGTTTAAAAGTTTCATAATTATTTTTGTTTTATTAACTATAATATATTGCTCATATTATTTTTGTATGTTAATAATTATTGTCAATTTACAGCTTAATCAACATTATTTTTGTTTCAGAATAATATTGCTTTGAAACAGCTTAAAATAATTTGTTGTTATCAGAATAAATTAATAATTAGTTCCAGTTTGCTTGATTTTTAGTTTCAGGTTTAATTATTTTTTTGTTTTAAGGTTAGGTTGAAATTCAATTTACGTTGATAATTACAGAAGATTTTAGTTTGTCCCTTCATCCTATGAGTACCTACTCGAAACGATATAACAGCGGAAATACACTCGAAATTGAGAGATAAAACAATTTTGGTTAACTACTATGATTTTTTTTTTTTTTTTTTTGTTTTTTTTATTTATACGGGAATACTCACGTTTAATTAAATCGGATACTCCGACTATAGTTTCGATCACATCCGGTGACCTTTTTCAAAGAGTGAAAACAGAGCCCGACGCGCGTGCAGCTGCGTCCTGCTTAGCACTGTTTAGCACGATTTAATTAAACGTGAGTATTTCCGTATAAATAAAACAAAAAAAAAAAAAATGTGTCAAAACCACGTCAGTTTTCATACTATGAATTATTTATATTAGATAAATATTAATAATTTGTATGCCTAAACTATAATTCATGACGTCGTTTAAGTACTCGAACATCTGTACAAGAATAACCAACAACGTTTAGTCACATTGACCTGAATTAACTAATTCAACTTGGGAGTAATGTGAACAGAACAATGAACTGATGTAACTGATAATAATACCAATTAATTACTGAATTAATCATTTGCATGGTGTCTGTATTAATTATCTGGCGGTGAATGCTTTATTTACTGTATTGTGTTTTTAGAATTGTATTAAGAGTAGAGAACAAGTAACTTTAAAAAAACCTACTGCAAACTATTATGAGACCTAGAGAGTTTTTCCTTTTAAATCAAATACAAAAATATTCAAATTTTGACGAAAAAATAAAAAAAGGTGTGTTTTTTTCATATCGTCGTCAGCCATAAAACGTCCACTGCTGAACGAAGGCCTCCCCCTTAATAGAGAGGTGTTGCCATAATCCCCACGCTTGGCAGTCGGCTTGGTGATCGCAGAATGGTCACCACCGTTAACCAAAAGGACGCTGCTGCCTGTCCTCCGGTGGGTCTGGTTGCAGTTTAAGGACACATCCAGGTCAAGGATTTTTTAATGTATGTTCAGTGAACATAAAGAAAACATACATACAGCCGAACATAGAACATCCTTATTTTTTGTAGTCGGTAAAAAACGCAAAGGCAAGGCAAAAAGCAGGGAGTATGATATCTTTGGGAAAGGTATGAATGCATCTAGGGTATGTCAGAATAAGAAGACTACTTAGTTTCGCCTTATTGCAAGCGATTATATCATTATTAAGATCATATGCGATGCGGTCTGCAACCTTTATTTGAAGTTTACACCTACTCTACAATTTGCAAGTCTCCAGGGATTCACTCTTACAGGCTTTTATTAAAGTTTAATTTTGTTTATCATTAACAAAACAGGTTTTCTGAATTAAGTAGGACCTTAGGTCATCCACCTAAAGAGCATTATTTATTTATATTTATTATTTACTTGGTGCATAAATTTTGTTGCAAATAGAAATAATAATTCCGAAACAAGTTATCTGTTTGTGATAATTATATCAAAGAATAAAAAATGTTAAAACTAAGCAAGTTCTATAGAAATAATGGGGTGAATATCTTCGAACATATTATAACAATGGATATGCCAATGGTGATAATCTGTCTATATCATTTTATTTCACTTTTAGCAGGGGATGTGGTAAACATGCATGGCACACTTTCAAACTAATAATTAAATGCCGGTTTGTATGAACTGACACTAAAGCAAACACAAGACACACAAAGGGTTTTTGTGAAAACACTTATGGCTGAGGGGTATACCTTGCCTTGGCTTGACAGCTCCAATGGTATATGATTGAAAGGTAGACAGTACTTGTTATCAATAATTTGGTACATTTTATATACCAAAATATCCTGCAGTAAAAAAACTTTCTGTACCCTTAATGTTCCCTTAAGGATGCACTGCCAGACGGCTCGAACTCTAAAAAGCATGCTCTCTTCATCAAACAAGTGTGGGAAAGGGAGAAAGAAAGAGAAATGAGCGCGCAAATTTTTTCATGTCAACCTTTGGCTGCAGGATTGTGATGAATAAACTACTGACCTAATTTTACTACAAAAAGTTATTAGAAATATTGATGGACTAAACTATGCCGCTAGACAAATTATTATAGAGTTTTCGTACTCCTTATAGGTATATATATTTATTTACGTCCAAACTGTCGTTAAAATTGAGCTAAAATACAAGATCTTTCCTGGCTCATAACTTTCATGTTTATTAACTTTTTACTTTCTTATCAATATACTATCCTATACAAATGTATATAATACTTAGTCTTGGACCTACATCATTACATAGTGGAGTAATATTACTACCCCGTTTCTATGGAGAAGTGACCGGCTTGTTTACTCTTAATGATTTTATTTTATTTTATTTATTATTTATTTATTTATTGATAGGCGAGCAGCATTATGCTGATGTGCCTATATCAAACAGTGTTGAGTCAGTATTTGTCTGTTAAGTCTATCTTCTCCTTTTTTATCCATTTATCCAGACTGTTCTAGATCCTTATTGTTCAACATGCCTTCAGCACCCTTAGCATGTGCCGAGGACTAAATGGCCACTCCACGCGCGGGAATGTGATAAAGCTAGAATATGGATACGTCTGTCTCATTTTCACAGGGAAATCAGTGTGGATAGACTTTGGTCACAGCACCCATTCAAGGTGGGCTGTAGTATGCAGTGTTGAATCTTCACATTCTCCTAGTAGGGCCAAAGATAACTTGAAGCCGAATAGCATAAATATAATCATCCTATTTTAATAGTTCACTGCTAGACATAGGCCTGCTTTCTACTGTTCTGCACCATCTTTTTAGCTTTTTGATTTCTGATGTCCATATTGCGGGTCAAAATTACTGCTCTGTGGACACCAGGGACCGCGGAAGAACTCCTTGACGGGGGGCTTAAACAGAGAAACCTTCATTGCCAGGTATTAAAATTGGAGGGGGCTCAGCACCCCCGTTTGATTTTAGGGGGCATATGGACCCCACTGCCCACTTCCGCGCCCACTGGGGGACACCAATAGCGAATCCAACATTACCATTAATCCAATCCAAACTACATCACAAATCAATGCAGCTATAACACAGGTAAGGTGAGAAAAAGAAACACACTAGATTTCCTTTGCATTTTTAACATGAACATGTTCTCTTCTTCCAGTTTTTAACATCATTGGTGTACTTACAGTGTGTGGAATATCCCGTGTGTAGGTGATGATGGTGCCACATACAGCCGTGAAGACGGCCGAGAGCCCTATGAATGTAGCGAGCCACATGATGTCTCTCTTCACATGCTCGAGCTGTCAGAGGAAGGGCCACATCTCACATGGTCCTACTTGGGCTATAGAGACTCATGGTATGCTCACATAGTTTTGACACCTGAAAATGGGATAACAAAGACTAAAATAACCCCAGAATAACTCAACATTTCTTATCATTTGAGGCCTTTGTCCAGCAGTGGACGCCTTCGGCTGATGGTGGAATGCAACTTATTATTTCCAGGTTTTTTTTACTATTTCTTTTTTAAAAAAACCTCCGTCTCTCTTGGAAGTGACACATTGAAAGTAAGGCTTTTTAAAATATTTTTTATTTTTTTTTATATCAACATAATAGTATAAGCAATTAGTCAGTAGTATAATACTCAGTTTATATCAGTTGTATTAATGTACCCAACAGAGTCCAAAGTCAACACACTTAACAATTTATATTTCATTGATGGGTGTGTTAGTGACAATGATATAAAATACTTGAGTATAGGTACGTAAGGAAGAACAAAACGCTCATCAAGCCGCCTGCTCACGAACTAACACAACACACGCACAAAGGAGTATGCATCATTTTATAGTGAATAATATTGCCATGGTTTCGCCTGCATAGTTAGTTACCTACGACTTTTGTAAATACTTGCTGGATATAATCTAATTAATTGTGCGACCACCGAGCGGCCTTGGGTCACGTGTGTATCGGCAACAATATTTCTGCGGATGTCCACACAGTCAACACAAAATTATACTTACATGCAAAATATTTTTGCGAACTCTTGAACAAACAACAAGGTTGATTTAATGAAGCATGAACTTACAATGCACGAAACGGAAGAGTTGAGGAATTGAGTAGTATAAATAACGAATATTATTGTCAAAAACACACGATCTTAAGAAAATTGTGGAACATAAAGCAAGAAAAAAATATTACGACTGATTCATTTTCCTTCGTTTCGTTTCATTTTCAATTTTAATTTTTTTTTTTTTCTTCTTTCCCCAGTAGGGGATTTTGGCTCCGCGCGATAAACGCATTTGCCATTTTCAAGTAATTTTAGGTTTTGACGGTTTTGGAGTAAAGGTAGGGAAACTTTTTACGCGATAGCTAGGATAAAAATATTAGGAAGGATGGATCAAGAGAGTGGATTGTTTAGGTAAGTACTATAAGAAATTCGTAGGTACTTGAAGAATGAAACTTATCTACATATCTACAATATTTACAGTTTTATATTATTAGAGATGATAAAGTCTGACAGAGAAAGGTAGATAGAAGGGGTAGAAGGAGAGTCGGTAACAAGGAGAGATTTTATGTTTGTAGGTAATGGGACACGGAGGGAAACTAATTCATTATAAAAGGAGGCATGGTCATATAGAGGACAGGAGAAAAATAAATGATCCAGGTCCCCGTAATCACCACAATATTCACATTGCGGACTATCTATAATGTTAAACCGAGCAAGGTGGGCGGGACAAGTTGTGTGTCCAAGGCGCATACGGATTAAAACTGTTGTCGGGAGCTTGCCGAGTCTCACAACAGAAAACCATGGCTTACTTCGGATCATTGGTTGTAAGCTAGCGTAGTAGTTCCCTTTTAACTTGCTGCTGTCCGCCCAGCAGGCACTCCAGGAATCCTGAAGGTACTTTCTGGGAAGGGCAGCCAAATCATGCGTATAATTTAGAAAAGGAAACACATCACCACATGACACTGCTTCATTGGCAAGTCTGTCTGCTTTTTCATTGCCCGTGATTCCGCAATGGCTAGGAGTCCAAACAAAATTAATAGTCAAATTTTGAAGATAACATAGGTGGAGTTTTTTTCTGGCTTCAATAATAAGAGGAATTGGCGTTTTTGATTTAAAAGGGAATTTCATGAGGGCTTGTAAGGCACTCATGGAATCACTTATTATAATGCTGTGTTTCAGTTTAAAAAGTAGAACATACTCGATAGCTTTAACGATACCAAGACATTCACCCGTAAATACTGACATTTCAGGTGGGCATTTTATCTTTTGTACGATGTTGTACTGAGCGTGGTAAAGACCCACACCTACAAAATCATGCGATAAATGTTTTGAGGCATCCGTGTAAATTTGATGCCAATTGGGCCATTTATCGGCAACACTGAATTTGAAATACGAATTAGCATTATTTTTATCAATATCTAAATTAAGGCAAATTATTGGAGATTGTAACAAAGCTTCATAGTCACAATTAAACAGACTGAGAGTGCTAGATCGATATGTTGGAGCATGTAATGTCTTATACCTAATGAAACTTTGAACCAAACAAGGTAGTGTTTTATGTCTCCAATAATTAGAAGACTCGGTAAGTTCAGTTAAAACTTGAAGTTTAGAAATCAAAGGACTGTTAGAAAACTGTAACACACGATAAAAAAGACGATCAGATAGGAATTGTCGTCTTAGGTGTAGAGGAGGGTCTCCGCATTCCACCTGTAGAGCATTTTTTGGGCTTGATTTCATAGCCCCGGCCACGATTCTTAATGATTTTGATTGTATGTCGTCCAATTTCTTAAGAGCAGCGACGCTACTAGGCCCTAATAAAAAGATTCCATACTCTAGAACACTTCGTATCAGAGCGTTGTAGAGAAGCTTCAAAGAAAAAGGATGTGCACCCCACCAAACTCCTGATAGACATCTAAGTAAATTTAGAAGTTTCTCACACTTTGTGGCAATGTAATTACAATGTGGTAAGCCCGTAAGCTTAGAGTCGAGATAGACACCCAAAAATTTAACTTCGGTGTTAGATGGAATCAAATTTTTATCATAGTGCACAAAAATATGTGGAGGGATCCGTTGACGTGTGAAAAGAACAGAAGAACTCTTAAGCGGAGAGACGCTTAGCCCATTTTTACATGCCCAATTTCTTAGATAATTTAATGAATGCGATATGTGACGGTGAATATCACCTATCGATTGCCCAATGGAGTATAAAACAAGGTCATCGGCATATTGTAAAACATAAGCTGATCCACAAAGAGACGATTCCAAATCGTATGTATAAAAACTAAACAGAATAGGACTGACCACTGACCCCTGTGGAAGGCCATTCCATACGAGCCTGCTCTGGTCTCGTGCCTGATCTAATTTTATAATTCTTCCTGACAAAAGATTAATTATAAAGCATGATAGAATATCGGGAATGTGGAGTTTATTTAGTTTCGATTTTAAAACATCAAGAAGAACATTGTCATATGCAGATTCTAGATCTAAAAACACTGCAAGGACTGATTCATTCCGTGAAAATGCGATTCTTATATCTGTCACAAGAGTACCCACACTATCTAACGTACTTTTACCTTTACGGAAACCAAATTGTGTCTCAGGCAGAATACCTCGGCTTTCAATTATCCATTCAAGACGATTTTTTACCATGTTTTCTGCAACTTTAGATATAACTGAAGATAATGCAATTGGACGGTAAGACGATGCTTCTGATGGATCTTTTCCTGGTTTCAAAATGGGTACCACAATTTGAGATTTCCAAGAAGGAGGAATATTTCCTGTTACCATAGCAGTGTTAATTATGTCCAAATAATATGAAAGTGAAGATTGACTTAAGTTGGCGATAAACGAATATGGTATACCGTCTTCGCCAGGCGCAGAATCTTTTACAGCAGATAATGCACCTTGTAATTCGTCCATGGAGAACAGATGATTTAGAATGTTCTCATCAGATATGGTAGGAACTAAATTGAGAACAATTTCTTTATTTGGTACGAAAGACGGAGCTAGACGATTCAAAAATGTATCTGCCAAATTCGGGGGTAATGACGATGAAGGGGTCACACTTACACCTCTTCTGAACCTTCTAATATTACGCCATACAATAGAGGAGCTTACATTTGGAGAAATGGAAAGACAAAATTTTCTCCACCCTTGAATTTTTTTCTCTTTTAGTAATTTGCGAGTAGTGTCTAAAACATTAGATAAGATTTGGTAATTCTCATTGGTCATGTCTGTATTGTACCGGTTTTCAGCTTTTTTCCTTTTTTTAATCGCTTCAGTGCATTCCTTGTCCCACCAAGGTGGAGAAGGAATTATACCTGAAGCTGAATTTTTAAGGGGAAATATTTCATTAGCAGATTGTAGAAGAGCATTAGTAAAAGCAAATGTACAGTCAGTAGCGCCATGAGATATGTTAGGTAAATTTGTTATCTTTTCTTCAACTTTTGCCTTAAATTTGGACCACAATGTATTGTTATTAATATTATAACGTAGACGCGGTTGTCGCGGAGACTTTCGGTGCCAAACATTTAATAGAGTTATAAGAATAGGGAAGTGGTCACTAGCAAAAGTATATGCCAGTGTCTCCCATGTCACAGAGGAAGCTAAACTCGGCGAACAAATGGAGAGGTCTACAGCACTCGTTATTTCGTGAGGGGCTGTTCGGCGGGTTCTTGAACCTGTGTTTAAAACACATAAGTTGTGCGTATCGATTATTTCTAATAACTTTTCTCCATAGAAAGAAGAAATAGAAGATCCCCAAGAAATGTGGTGACAGTTAAAATCCCCTAAAATAAGAAAAGGTCTAGGTAGCAATGATAAAAGATTTTGAAAGTTTTGAAAGACAATCAGACGAGGAGAGTGGATGTAAATTGAAACAACACAGATATTACCTACTTTTGCTGCCACTACAGAAAAATTATCATATGTAGGAAGAGATAGAGGAGAAAATGAGATGGTCTTTCTAATAAGCAAGGCGGCGCCGCCATGATTATCAGATCTGTCATCTCTTAAACACGAAAATCCGTTTATATTGAAAACGGAGCCCGGCTTTAGCCAGGTCTCTGAAAGTGCTACTAAACAAGTATCATACTTGTTTAATAGGTATATAATTTCGCTTTTTTTATGAACTGCACTCCTGCAGTTCCATTGAACGACTTTGTGAAAGACTGCCATTATTAAAGGTTTTAGAATTTTTAAACATATCAATTAAAGGAGCGACGATGGACGGTATTTTTATATTAGACTGGGTCAATGTATTGATTAAGATTGATAAGATATCAGAAGTTGTCATTTCTAAAATATTTTCTGATGTCTTGGTCAAGGCACAGCCATCTTGTGGAGTAGGGATGTTATATTCATTGTACATTTTTTGATGGGCTACTCGGTCATAACCAGTCCCTGGTTTGGGGGCTGGACGACGGTTTGTAAAAACAGTTTTTCTATAGGAACTTTGAATTGGTCGTTGAGTAGCTGAAGTCTGAGAGGGTAAAGTCCGGAAATGAGAGGTACTTTTGAAAACTGGCTTAACTACATCAGCATATGATTTTGAAACAGGGGGTATTAATTTTGTCGCTTCACCATAGGAAATACTGTTTTCTGCCATTGACATTTTAATTTGTCTTTGCCGTGTAAACTCGGGGCATGATTTATTAATAGCAAAATGCGATCCAGAGCACAGACAACATGACATATTTTCTTCTTCCGTATCACAATTATCAGCATTGTGATCACGACCACATTTAAAACATCTAGGTTTGGACCTACATTGAAGCTTTGTGTGTCCATAGCGGCAACAATTGTAGCACTGGATGGTGGGGTATGTATAAAGTTCAACTGGCAGAGAGTTGTAGCACATGAAAATTCTATTAGGTAAAGCTTGTCCGTCAAAAGTGACCACAACACTCTGAGTTGGTTTCCAAACAGGAGAACCTTCTACCATTGTCTTGAAATTAAGTCTCCTAACTTTCAAAATCTTCCCACAACCATCCGGAACAGATATGTTATCTACAACCTCTTCTGGCGTCCATTCTGATGGTACACCACGGATTAAACCCATTCGTGTAACATTAAATGTTGGAATAAAAGCTTTCATATTGCCGTGTGCTAAAATGCTGCTACTGATGAATATGTTGGCATCATTAAAATTCGAGAATGCTAGAGTAATTCTGTTTCTGCCGATTTTTTTTACAGAGCCATTAATGATGTTACGGACATTATTTTTTTTCAGAAACTTACCAAATGAAACCGGGTGTAGGATAGTTCCGTCATCTGGAGTTTTAGTCTCTCGCTGCACATGTACAGTGAATGGAGCAGTGTCACTTGGATGATATATATTTCTCGCTATAGGGGATACCTGAGGACCTGGACCTTCAGTATTAATCACTGCAGGAGGACCTACTGGATTTTCAATGTGAATATTAGCTGCAACCTTCTTGACAGAGTTGTCACTGTTGCCCTCGCTATCAGCACAGTCACAACCCGTCTTACCGTCTATAGCTTGTGAATGTTTCCTTATTTTTTTATTACAACTTTTGCATATTTTATTTAGTCTGCTTCTTTTGCGACCAGTACGCTGGTTAATTGACCCATCCGTGTCCATACCAGACTCATTAGAAATTATGTTATGTGTTGTAACAGTCACATAATTATTTGCCGGAGGGACCATGTCCCTCGGGCCGCCGCCGCCGCCGCCAGGGTCGGGCGGCTCGCCCATAACGAAAAAGGCAAAATACTTACCGAACCAAAGAAACTATACACTTACACTAAAATATATACAATAACTACTATTTTCATATACACTAAAATACTCTACTGATCCTTTCTATAAGAAATTTTAATTATTGAAAAATACGTGGAAAAAATACACCCGCCTAATTCGATGTTTCCCGCGCTTTTTTTCATTTTCAATTCAGTACATCAAAAAATCAAAGATGTCAAAGCTTTTTTTTTTCGTGCTTAGTTTTTGGCTTCGCATGTTGTGCATTCAGCCAGTGTCAAGTATTATGCATTTTCAAGTTTATTTATAGTATCAAGTTATATTTAAGTGTCCAAATCACAGTCAGTCACACGAAATCAGTCACAGTCGAGTCTAAGTCATGCTTAGTAAAATTGTGGCTACTATGGGCGTTTACGGAGTTTTGAAAACAACACGAAAAGACATGTTTCACCACATTATACCACTTGTTTTTAATCATTAATTCGCAAAAAAACACAAGTTTAAGAAAATAATAGAATCCAGTGACATGATTTTTCCGTGTTCCCGCCAAAACTCCTTCGCTCATCTACTTTCCTCCAAAGCGGATTACGGCGTCGCACTTTATGTATTTGCCAATATCAAGTATTTTTATATTACTTGACGGATTCCCTAGTCAAACGAGTCTTACTCACAGTGTGAGACACACACAATAAGTCACATTGAAGTCTAATCATGCTCTAGCTATAAATTTATCTGTGCTCTATTAATGTCGTGGCAACTTTACTACATGCTTTTTCGGCGTTTTGAAAACTACACGAAAAGACATGTTTTATTTTATCATATGACATTGTATCTATCACTTGCCCACGCTCTTGCGCGAAAATAGGCATTCAATAACGACACCAATAATATGCATTAGCCTTCGAAATAACACAAGTTTTGTGAAGTTCAGTCCAGCAGTAGACTATTTATTGTAATGGCTGATTATGCTATTTCCTTTAATATTTTGTTTATAATTATAATGCATCGTAATAAATAACATGACATTTTACCACTGTTAACAACTTATTCTATCTTTTGATACAAATTAATCGAGTATTAATTACAAATTTCGAAAGGAAAGCCTCGAAGATCGGATCTGGCTGGGCAGAGACCTTGCCTTTAGATCTGTGGTTTTTCCCTACATCTGAGAGAGAGAGGACAGCGTATGGTTTAGATCGGTCGAAAATATCAATATTTGTTTGGTATGTATTGTATACCTATAGATGATACTATTTAGCCTCGAATTAAAAGACATAGATAGACACGGACTCTACATGCTTCAGGGGCCAGGGCCGGACCATCCATAGGGCGAACGGAGCGGCTGCTCCAGGCGCCAAGGGTCAGGGGGCGCCGAAGCCACCCCTTGACGGCGATTACTCTAAGGGCGCCGCAGAGCGTTTTTTGGTGACGGTGTAGGGGACGCCAAAATCTCGTTCCAACCTAAATCTGGCCTCGGTTCGGCACTGCCAGGGGCCTTATTTTTGAATCGTTCGCAAGAGTTGCGCATGCGAGCGGAGGCGACCTTCGAACGATGTTGTTTGAAATAAGGTTCTATGCAGTTCGAAAGTTGGCTCCACTCGCATGCGCAATAAGAATCCTGGTTCTTTGGACATATTTCTTTGCTACTTATACTAGCACTATAACTATTTTGCTCTTGTGTTTTTTGCAGGCGTTTTCAATTAACAGTTCTTTTTATTAGTTACCGTAAATAATAGAACTGTAGTAATGAACTAATGAACATAAGTGATAGTTTAAATCAGTGTTTCTATTTTAATAAAGTTTAACTAAAGTTGGGTGGCACATTTTGTACGAAACCACATAAACAAAACTAAAGACCTAATATAAGATATAAATAAACACATAACTAAATAATGTAGTACTCGTATTGTTATCTATAGGTACCTACCTATATCTAAAATCCGACGCAGTAACCTATACTAACCCTACGTAAGTTACGTTTAAGTACCTACGTATAAAACATTTTGCTAGGTATATTGAAGTTCTGTTCACATAACATACCTATACAATCTGTAACAAAAAGGTTCAACAATACTGAAAGGTATGTATGTACTCATCATTAACAACTTTTCCTACGGGGCCAACCCCGAAAAAAATATCAGCTGTTCCATACATTTTGTCCAAGGTCAATGATTTTTTTGTATGGAAAAGATGATAAAAAATCGCGATTTCAAGGTTGGCTCCATAGTAAAAGTTGTTCATAATGATAAGTACCATACCTACATACCCTTCAGTATTGTTGAACCTTTTTGTTACACAATGTTTAATAAACTAAACGATAATAATACTAACTAGAATCAATATGTGACAGGGCTTTCTGTAGTATGTAGATTTGTAGCTAATCTAGTTAATCAAAGGAATAAACATGAGCAGAGGAAACAATAAACCAATTTAACCAATTTGTACTGAAATTTCTTGAGAATCAACTCAAAATAAACTCAAACGTACCAGTGCCTCAATAGGGACTGTTTTTGTGAAGTCTAACGGATTATGTGAAAGCTCAAGTACTGAAACCATGCGACTTTGCCGCACTGCGCTGTCTGCTTCATATGAAAACTTTCTCGGAGCTTTTATCCAAAGCTAAAAACTGTATTGGTCAGCAACAAGCCTCGCTTTTGAAACGTTTCTAAACACATTATATTTTAATATAACGCATATAAAGTATATTTTTCATTGACTTATAAATTAGTGAATTTTCTGCAGTCGTTCATATGTGGTGGCTTCATACGCTGGCGTCTGGCAGTCCGCAGTGTGCGCTTGTGACAATATAGAGTGGCCGCGCCAAACAGTGTTGTTTTTGAAGCGTGTTAACTTTTTTCGCGTGTGTAAATTTCACTCGTGTTATTATTTAGAATATATCCATTGTTTTTCACAAGTGGCTGAGACTAAGAGTGATACCTAAAGCGCCTACGTGTTATAATGGTAAGTTGGCAGATGTTCCACTTTTATAGATATTTCGTTTTAGTACTTAACTATCTTTATTTTTATTTACGAAGAATTTTTTCAGTGCCCGTTATACGCCAGACTACAATTTAATTTTACTAATAAAAAATTTAGGTAAAGTAAGGTAAAGCATGAAGCTAGTGAAAGGCATTGAGTCACGTTTAGTTAATTAGGTAGAGTTTAGGTAAATAAAAGGAAAACGTATAAAAATCAAAGCTCAGCTTCCATTAAAGCCGATCATTTCTTACGCTGCACGATGTTTCTTTCAGGATAATCTCTGAGGAGTGATTCTTGCTCTACCATCTACCGTTGCTACTACGTACCTATCTTATGTATTTTATTTAAATATTTTTTTCACCATCAATAGGTAGGTAACGAATTTAGATACTTCAAAGATCATTGCTTCAGAGGGTCAAATTACAGTTTCAGTATCTTATATAGCTTGGATTTCTGTCAAAGAAAAGCTAAGGCTCTATTTATACCTATTCCCTACGTTTGCCTTGCCCCGCAGGCAAGATACGGGCCATCTTGCCACCCCTCGCTCGGAAGCGCAACTCTTTCTTGCCATACACCATGTTATGGTAACAGAAAATAAAATACCTAAAGATATTGCAGGAACAGATCGTATAGAGTTCAGTAACAACATCATAATAAAAAGTACGTACGCCTGTGCACTGAAATATTTCAAGCTTTTCAGTGAGTCATAATTATCATTACTACGGGGATCAGCTCAATGGTAATAATCAAAAGAATACTTAGGTAATAATAATAAACATCGAATGTCATCAAAATTACATTTACCTGTTAAATCTCAATCTCAGCTGCGCAAAATCTCAGCCGGGACCAGTGAATGACGTCTAAAATAGTATCAAAATAAAAAATAAAAACGGATTAAAAGAAACAGTCAGTAGGTACCTACTTGCGTGCACGCTCTACAAAAGGATTGTGTGTGTGGATTGGATTGTTGTATAATTAAATCCCCGTCGCCACTCAAGTCCAGTCTTCCAAGAGAACAAAAATAGAAGCAGCGGCGGCGCTACAATCGATTTCACATTTCGAAATATAGGTTTATAGGTAGGTAGGTTGGTCTACTTACCAATATTATATTTCTCGATTTTTACAAAATTGTTTTCCTTATTGTTGTTTATTTTTATTTGTAGATCAACATCATAGCATTGCTACACGCGCCTGAAACATAATGTACAACAATTATAAATACTTAGGTAACAAAAGTCACAATTATAAATAGACACTTAGGTACCTAAGTACCTACCTATTAAAAGTATCTAGGTACCTACATAATATTATAGTCTTAGAGGATTCATAAGCACTTAGGTACCTGCATCATCATCAGCTCGCAGACGTGCACTGCTGCACGAAGGCCTCCCACTTAGACCACCACACTGTACGACAACCTGCCATTTGCATCCACCGGTTGCCCGCGACGATAATCGATGGGGATGAAAAGTTCTTGTGTGGGGACGGCAAACCGGAAGACGCAGCGTAGGAAGGCCTCCCACTAGGTGGACCGACGACATTGTATAAGTCGTGGGTACCTGCATTAGTTAAAATAAATAAGTACGTGACTAATTAATAGTTTCAAATTCTGCATCAACGTCATGTATTGTAATGAAGTACTAAAACGCTATTAGTATTCAATGCCCATTGTGTTCGGCCTATAGTTTGGGATAGAAATAGTTAAGTATCTACTTAAGTACCTACCTACTTACTATTGCTCACTGACCTAATCGTCTAAATATAGTAGCTGTATGTCCATGGGTCTACCAAAAAGTCTTACAAAATCGGTTTAGTAGTTTTGTTTTTGAAACATAATAATTGTAAAAAAGGCGTCATCCAGTTAGTCAAAATTTAAGTCGGTTGAATACTAATTTTAAATGTTTAACTTAATTATTGTTCTCTTGTATGCATTTACGTATATATATATATATATATATATATATATTCGCAATAAAGTTATTTTTATATTTATCTTTATCTTATCTTTAAATGTATACACACAGATATAATAATAGTTACTTGCCTACTTCAGGTTTCTTCTTCTGACCTTAAACCTTTGAACTTCAGGGTTAAGGTCCATGAATTTATTCCTATAATATAAATTGCTGAAGAGTTTCCATTGCAAGGTTCAGCACCCCTGTTCAGAATGGCGTTGGAAACTTCCGATTCGATTTTCGCTTCCTCCGTCTTTGTCATCCTGAATGTAGATGAGTGGGACGGATAGTGTGGATCCGAATGGAAACCTTTCTTTCCGATGGAGTTGTGAATAGGGGTGCAGATCTACAAAATTAGAAACATAACCAACAAAAAATTTTTTGTTTTTTTCGCGTCTTCTCCTTTTCTACTCGTTTACGGCAATGTTATAGGTATATAATACTTATTATCGTTCTATGATTATTTATGAATTTGTTACCGTGATCGAGAATCGATACGAGCTCCTGATATTTCGGCGCAAAAAAAACATCGTCTGCCCGTGAACACGGTGCATCAATTGCGCCGAATATTGGCACCTAGGTTTACAACATAATCACGGTAAATATAAATTTCCAGTAAATAATCATAGGATTGTAGCTGTTACCAACCGTGATAGTTTAAAACAGTGTTCATTTGTTCATTGTAGACATAAGTAGTTCAGCTTTTTGTAGTCAAAATAAAAGTTTTCGTTCGTTATTTTACTTCAAAGGTCAAGTGTATACCATAGGTAGGTATGTGGAGGGAGGCCTGTGCGTGTTCGTCTGCTAATCAGAAAGGCCATCTGGCCGTTACATCCCCTTTCTTGGTCATTGCTTGGATTGCTGACGAGGCACGGCAAGACTTCCGTCTATTAGCTAACTTCTTACTTAAAGTCTAGGATCTAGGTATGTATAAATTAATTTGTACAAACAGTATGTCCACAATCATTGAGAGACAGATTAGAAAAAAAAAAAAGTTTAAGTAATTAGGTAAGTACCAAAATTATTATTCAGGATGTTTGAAAAACCCCTGAATAATAATTTTGGTATATTACAAATTTTTCGTTCCGACCCCTATTTATTTATAGCAAACTCTGGAAAGATTTTAGCGTTCAGAGTTTGACGTTTGCTATATCTGTGTCATACTCGATATACCTACATGTGTCATGTGACATACAAACGCTATAGGTGGTCGCAAAAAAGAAATGAGTCGCAAGAACTAGGTAACTGTATGAAAGTCTGATTTGAACACAACGAGCGGCGACCAATCTAGAGCTCCTGTAATCCGTAGCGGAAGAAAATAGAGTCGCAAGGTCTATCTAGAGATTAGAGTTCTACGTTATCTGTTACGTATGCTATCGAAAGGGAAAAGAGTCGTAAGGACACCGAAATTATGAACTGAATACACAGTCAGCGGTCTATCTAGAGTTTAGAGATCTACGTTAATAGTGACGTATTAGATATCGAAAGAGAAGAGACAAGGACACTGAAACTCTGAACCAACTCTGAACTAACATAACAGCTTATTACAAGGGCTGGGTGAATACCTGAAAAGTAAAATATTCAATACGTGGAGAAATGTACACCAGAATGCGAACCGTAAATAAGAAATAACTGTGATAACGAATACTTATAACCACTAGCTAACCTAACCATTGACCTAATATCTATAGCTATTAGATTATAACTGTTTATTTTTATGTTTATTCTGTAACCAAAATTGTTTTTTCTGTTATTTAATTTCTTCATTTTAATTTTTTGTGTTGTATATTGCCTGAATAAAAACAATTTATTATTATTACTGTTATATTTTTTAAACTTAAACAGTAAGAAAATTTATGACCTCTGGCAGAATTTGAACCTGCGTACGAGCAATATCTGGGTTTCCGTATATACCAACTGCTTTGCCAATTAAGCTACAGATGCCTTACTCGTATGACGTAAGGCAGAGACTTCTCGAACCGCTATCAACTAAAATGTGGAAACACATCATATTTATAAAAAAAACATTTATTATTATTATTATAATAACAGCCCGCGGTCAATTTTGAGTTTAAAACTCTGCTTTACTGTAAAACAGGTGATCTGGAAAGAGAAGACGAGTAGCAAGAATACTTATTAATTATTTAAGTTGTGAACTCTATCGCTCGCTACGAGGACGCCGGCGCCTAATGTTAAAATATGTAGGGTACTTAAAGAATTCATGTCATCCGATGCAACGTCGTATGATTGGTTTAGATTAACTGTAATTGTTGTTTGTATGTATAAAGTCGGCTATTATAACCAATCATGGGTCCCTTGAGAACTTGACAAGTCATTAAGAAAGCATTTACAAGTTTAATTAGCTTATTTACATTTGTAATAATACAAAACTGCGAATATCTGACTGTTTATAAATTAGCAAAGACCTTCATTTGACTCCTTTTTAGGGTAGTCTTACAAAAGTGCCAGTAAGAGTCATTGGACGTGAGCTATATCCAATAATTATGCAAAACATTTGGAATGGAATTCAGATAATAATGTTATGTGTTACAATTATGCACACATTTAACAGCACTTAACATAAGTAGGTATACATAAATATAATATATCTTGCAGTGTACTGTACCTAAGTGTTTCGCTATACCATAGAATAAATAATAGTACTACGTAGCTATACGCTTGGGGTATTACCTATATCGTAATTTTTTACTTTTGGGAAGGTATTGAATTTTAAAGACTTTTGGCGAAGCAACGCGAAAGACACGCTGACCGAAGTGATGTGGGTTCAATTCCCAATGGTCGCACATTTTTGAAACTGTTACTAAACTATTATCATAAAGTCAGTCTTCAAGTAAATTAGTACTATTATTATAGTATTTCTAAAGTACGAATGATGGCCTCGTGCCGTAGTGCCTAATCACGCCTCCACTGTGAGCTATGGGGTGAAGGCCCATGAGCTATTCAAATGAAGCCGTGTGCATTGTTATTTTTGTACTTAAATCATTTGGAGACCGCCCACAATATGGTTACCATTATCATTGTTGTCTTGTCAAATGCATACCATTAGCACTGCAAAATTAATGAGTGACAAACAATTTAAAAAACAAACGGCTTGAGTTTCCATTACTTTTTCCAGTATTTTAATTTGAAAACCAATCTATTGGACCGATTTTGATTAATTTTCTATGGGACCAATCTGAACGTTCCCATATATCCATTCAATTAAAAATTTTTTTTCTAATCGGCTTATAAATTACGGAGTTCAACGGAGATCAACAACAAAAGTTAAAAAAAAACATAACACTGAGTTGTGAACCTCCTCCTTTTTTGAAGTAGGTTAAAAACCTCGGTCGCCGTTCTATTACGCCCATTCTTCCAGGTCACGCTAGCTGCAGCTCCATTTTTAAACGTACCTCTTTATTCCATATATTTGAAACGAAAGTAACCATAGGTAACAATTCCCTGGTTCAGTTCAGAATTAGCTACAAAATGTTGATAATCGACGAAAAGTAGCTTTATTATAATTATAATATTATATACTTGTTGGTATTTAATTGAATAGGTCCATTTCGGAGAGTGTACTTCGGATTTGGATGATCTTATTCTCCCTATACATTTTTCTATCTTACGGTTGTTTGAACTGCTAAACTAAATGCGCTGCCCTAGTGGTGATGGTGATGCCCGATAGTTACAATCTGGGTGTCATCAGTCGCGAGTGAATCAGTTTGACGATCTCACACTGCATCGCGCCACGCCACGACATGCGGCGCGGCGCGCCGTTGCGCAGAAACACGGAGCAACGCGGACGGCCACAGTGAATCGAAAACAGGCTCTCGAAGAATGTGGCAGGACCACTTTCATTTTACTAGGTAAAAATTATATCATTAAAATGTAGAGATAATGTATATTAGTTGATAATGTTGTTTCATAATGATTGATCAACAAATCTCCGTTGAACTCCGTAAAATAAATTATTTGATATACATTTAAAAAAAATGTATATCATCAGTTTCCTAGAAAACATCAATTCAAATTGGACCTGCTGGGGAGCATACTCTCTGGCAGGACCACATTGTTCGGGACCGAACTACTTATTTTTACTAGTTAAAAATTATACCATTAAAATGTAGAGAAATTGTATATTTTTGTAGCCTTAATTAAAAAATATATAAGTTTATCGCTAATTTTCTAGAAAACATCAATTCAAAATGGTCCTGCTGGTGAGCACACCTTCTGAAAACTCGTATTTTTTCCTTCAACTCAACTGTAAATGCTCACATTTTTGTAGATACCAAATTCACAAAAGTAGGTTCTTGCACCTGATTAAACATGTCTAAACATTTTACATACCTATAGTTACACTTGTATATCTATATTTTAGTAGACTTACGTGGAAATTGGAATTTGATTTGGGAAAATGGGAGAAACTTGGACAAGACCCCCAAACCTTTTTCCACCCCTAAAAAATTTGTTCCTGCAGTTTTATGTGTCTAATCTAAGAGATCTAAATGAATAGGACAATACTGTAAAATTAACTCTACCAACACGTATCTTAGTAGTAAAAAATATCGTAATAAAACGTTGAAGTAGGCGCGCGAAATAAATTGTACCTACAAGGTACAAGGTATTGGATGGTGGTTGAAAAACTACTGGGCTACCACGGCTAAAGGCATGTGACATTTTGGCCTACTTCTTACAAGGAAGTATGGGAAATTTGTATCACTAGGCCACCTGCCTATGGAAAATGTCCTAAGCCTTTAGTTATAATGCTACTCGGTACTTTAGAACGACTGCATCAAATATGTAAGTGAAGCTGTATACCTGGTTAAGTATTTATGACCAAATTTTCTAAACACGATTCTATGTTGCGTTATTCTTGTTAAATAAGGGTAAGTAAGTAAGTTCGTATAGGCTGAGTGGCCAGCCCTAGTGTCAGAGTTAATGTGCCGCCCGAAGGCCTCTGACATGGCTGACGGTTGTTGTTATAGAAACTAGAACAAACAACCGGGGGACCAACAATTTAACGTGTCATCCGATCCACGGTAGCGCTCAGAAATAAATGCCACTCACGGTCACCCATCCAAAGACTGACCGGACCGTCCGTTGCTTAACATCGGTGATCGTTTGAATAAGTGTTAAATTCTATTATTTACCTCTTCACTTAGCCGTGGTTCACCGTCAATAATTCGTGGGTTTATTGGCACTCCTAATTTTACGAGATTATTATATTAGGTGTGAATAAAATATTGGCTAAGCTACCAAGAAGTTAGGAGCTCACCGTTGATTGTAAGAATCTATTATGGTATCATGCGTGGGGTTTTCAACTTCGACCAAACATAGAGCAATGCAATATGTCATCATAATCATCATAATCAACCTATCATAGTCCACTGCCAGACATAAGCCTCTGCCATGGCACGCCAGTCAGTCCGATGTTCAGTTTTCCGCTTCCACCCATTGCCAGCTGTCCTATGTGCTATGTGTATATGCTTAGGTTTAATTTATTTATTATGTTGTGTTTAATTGTCTGAATTTATTTTGTTTTTGCGTATGTTATGTATTTGTTACAAATAAAGTATATTCTATTCTATTCTATGTATATCGCCACTAGTCTCAGGAAGTCCTGCGCTACGTTTGCCGATTCATGGTCTCCACTCTAGAGCAAGCAGTACGCCTACACAGCGGTTATCGGTTCAGGGGCTACTGCTATGCTTGGTGTTTTTCTGAGGGATGGTAACTGGAACGAAGTAATTTGATTAATACATGTCAAAAAAAATCTTCTCCGGACGTTCCTGTGCAGGCTCCGTTCGCCATGTTTTCCTCTATAACTAAGATTGATAGCCTTATAGCTCAGTTGGTAGCATGTCTGCCTTCAGAGCTGTAGGGCGTGGGTTCGATCCCCACCCAGGACAAAAAATTATGTAACGTACATCGATGTTTGTTCTGTGTCTGGGTGTAGTATGTATTATAAGTATTTATTTACGGAAAAGAAGTATATAAGTATTCTATCAGCTATCTGGTTTCCATAATACAAGCTTTGCTTAGTATGGGGCTAGATGGCGCTGTGTGTAATAAATGTCCCCCCAATATTTATTATTTTTAAGATTCAATATTATCATCATCATTATCAGCCGGGAGACGTCCACTGCTGAACGAAGGCCTCCCCCTAAGACCGCCACACTTTACGACAACCTGCCATAATTAAAAAGATTAAAGCCAAGATTAAAAATAAATACGTACAAATAATACAGGAACCAATTGAGTCTCCCAATAATGACAAAACATCAGTTAAGAGTAATGGCCGAACAATAAACTGAAATCAACTATTGTGAGAAGCTGTTAACAAAACATGCGACATAATGACAATGGCGCAGAACTCGGCAACCGACGCTGAATGAATGGATGAAATTCGTGACAGGAAGTTTGTGTGGCACTTCCATATAACAACATTCAGCTAGATAAATAGACACGGAGATTTTTTTTATAGAGCATGAATTTTGTGACCGCTTTGAACTTGATTTTAGTAAACTCGGGAGGTGGAGGGTAGGCATTAGGCAATAGGTAAGGTAAGGTACAACTACCTAGTTGATCTAATAATAAGAAAAAGGTTTTTTATACCATTTTTTGTTTATTATCTTATTCATCATCATTTGAAACGACTTATTTGTCCATTTCAATCACATTGAAAGTGAACTATTCTGCAAAGTTTTCTGACCGCGCTGGGTCGTAGAGAGTGTATAGTATTCTTTAGCTGGGTTTTGCTGCCATTTGGCAAGGCGTCATAGTGCATTACGAGGACGGAAGTAGAATAATTTTCCCTCCAGGAAATGCGGGAAACTGGAAAATACATTTCCTCTACATTTTAATGATATAATTTTTACCAAGTAAAATGAAAGTGGTTCTGCCAGGAACCGTTTACACCAGGAAAAAATCAGACAACTCAACGTTTGCATATTCTATAGGCTTCATACTTTCGATTGCTATTAAATTTATTCGTTAAACTCATGTGTGCAATATTAAATAAAAAGTATTTTTTTAATTTTTAATTAATCCTGGCCAGGTTTTTTTTTGTCAACCCACTCCGGATGTATATTCTAACATACTAAATTTAATAAAAAAAAAAATTACAAACAGATAGATGAGTGAAGAATTAAAATAGTACAGTTGTCTTGGACGATCTAGCTCTCTAAGACAGTTGTACAGCGAAAAATTGTTTGTTGTTCAAAAACCTTTTTTGCTTTTTCAAATAGCAGACGATCAACGGAACGACGCGTTTTTTTGGCAAACAATGCATGGAATAGGTGGGAATTCGAACTAGTAATTTTTATAAAGTAGGTATTACCAGGTAATATTATTACCAGGTAGGTATTATTAGGTAGGTATGAAGTTAATACCTGACATGTAAATAATGGATTTACCAATAAATAACTATGACTATGACTACCTACCTATTAAGTGGGATATAATAATTATAAATTATATATAATATTGTATAGTAGCTTGTGTTATAAAAATAATTCAATAGTATACTTTTCTTGGTGGTGAACCCGTGAACGCGGAGCTACTAATTCGATGATATTATCCTCTAACCGGATCCTAGACACTACCAGCCACCATAATTAGCCAACAAACAACCATGGGTCCCAAACCGTGTCCTGATTCGACACGACCGCTAATGACATAATTACGCGGCAATTTCCTCTAAACGGCAGCTTATTTATAGATTTTCTAATTGGACACCGCTTACGTTAATTAACACAGCATCCGGTGACAGGATAGCTCTGCCAGCAGGTATTACAACCACTGAATTCAACGTTATCCCATGTTACACAATTGTAATAGTATGAATATAGTAGTTCCTACTAAATAATACCTAGGTTTCGGCATAGTTATGATAATTAAAATTTTAACTTTAGTTAATTATATATCTATGCGGAATCACAAGCTTGAGGTCTTAGATTATTATACGTATATAATCTAAGCTTGAAGTATACCAAGCCAAAAGGGTGAAAGGAATTTTCGAAATTCGATCCCTAAGGGGGTAAAAATAGGTGAGAACTGTTGTATTTTGAATGTCCTCCGTTTTTGAACTTATCGTTGTGAAAATTAATATTTGGAAAAAAAAACATTTTTTAATATTTTTTTGTCGTTTAAAGGAGCGGAGGAAAATTAATAGTGATGTGAAGAGTGAATAGTGAATAGTGATGTAAATTGGCATTTGGATCTTAAGATGCATCATTACAGCTTTCTTGTATTTGGATAGACTTTTTAAAATTAAAATTGTTTTGGATTCCCGCCAGTTGTCCATAACGATGACCATATATATCTACCTCTGTAAATTCGGCCGGATGGATTATATAGGTAGTGCCACATTTATTGGCGGTCAATATATTTGGGAGCGCGGCGAATTTCTTCCTTAGGTGGACGGATTCGCGGGGTGACCTCTAAAATAAACTTTCACATTTATAATATTACTGTGTTATTTATATTACTATATCATATATAATTTTTAATTTCATGCTTAAATATGGGGGGGGGGGGGGGGGGGGACATTTATTACACACAGCGCCATCTAGCCCCATACTAAGCAAAGCTTGTATTATGGAAACCAGATAGCTGATAGAATACTTATATATTTTTTTTTCGTAAATACATACTTATAATACATACTACACCCAGACACAGAACAAACATCGATGTACGTAACATAAATGTTTATCCTGTTTCCTGTTCCTGTTTATGTGTGTCCTGTTTTGTTTGTGTGTTTATCCTAAGCTCTTTCTAAAATAATAACTAGTTTAGCCACTACAGATTACCTATTTGTTTAAATGTAGGTATACCTACTCTATGCAAATATTGCAAAGCTTCGAATTTGTTTGCCTCTAGCTTACCGTTACACATTATTTACATCATCTGCTTGCTGGTTGGTAAGTATGAGGCAAGAAATATATGCTATGTATAGATAATACTGCGAACCACGTGTAGGGATTCTCCGATCGTCACATGGCTACAGTCCAGCGTTTGCGGTCGCTTATCTGAACGCAGTCGTGTATTTTTTATCAAATGTTTTTCGATATATAAAGACCGAATCCGGTCATTCAGTACCAAATCAATGGTCGACCGGGGTAAACGCGCCGCGTGATTATTTAATTCTAAAGCCTAAGTGATTCGCAGAGATGAAGGGATCACTGTCTGATGTGAGGGGAGATGTGAAGCATTTTGAGGTAGGTCACTCTGCAAGCTTGTTTGTTTTTGATAGCATTGACTACTGCCCCAGTAAATATACACTAGCTAGTGCTAAGTTTGGATCGTTCTCTTATTTTCATGCATTTAGCACTGTAGACTGAAGCTTGTGCAAATTAGTACAGTCCCAAAAAAAATTTAGTTTTATTTTTGGCTAGCGGTGCCCCGCGGTTTTACCGCGTGATGATGATAATATTAACCTGTATGTTATTCTGGGAAATAAGCTATCTGCATTCAGTTTCATTGAAATCCGTTCAGCCGACAAGTTTTCGCATTTCATCGCTTATTACGACACCACGAATATGATTTTTCTAAATTTAAAGGCGAGACAAAAAACTGTATATTTTCTATTTGATCGTAACATACAAATCTGTTGCCGTTTATTAGTTTATTTTACTAATCAACAACACAGACATGTATTTTACGACCAAATGAAAATATACAGTTTTTGTTTCATTTCTATACCTATTTAGAAAATTCATATTCGAGATTTCAATATGTAACAAAAAGGTTCAACAATACGGAAATATATATATATGTACTCATCATTATGAACAACTTTTACTATGGACAAACATTGAAAACGCGAAAAAAAAACAGCTGTTCCATACATTTTGCCCAAGGACAATGAACTTTATTCATGAAACAGCTGTTTTTTTTCGCGATTTCAGGGTTGGCCCCATAGTAAAAGTTATTCATAATGATGAGTACATATATATATATGAGTACATACATACCCTTCAGTATTGTAGAACCTTTTTGTTACATATTGTTTAAGCGACGGTTTGTATTAGTATTTTGATTATGGTTTGATAATTAAATTTGTAATGGTACGAGTATTTTATTATGAAAACTGAAGTGGTTTTGACACATTTTTGTTTTATTTATACGGATAATTAAATCGGATACTCCGACTATAGTTTCGCGTGCGGCTCTGTTTTCGCTCTTTGAAAAAGGTCACCGGATGTGATCGAAACTATAGTCGGAGTATCCGATTTAATTAGACGTGAGTATTCCCGTATAAATAAAACAAAACTTGTACGAGTATGTAACTACAAAAATCAAACAGACTTTCTTTTACTAGTTCTGCACAAAATCACCTATACCCAATTAATTTTAATCGTCTTGTCTTGCGACTTGAGGAGTCAGTGCTGGTTAGTAAATCCAACAGCATAGTTAGCAATGTCAGCTTTCTTGGAATGCATGCCAGGTTAGGTACGTATTACGCCTGCGCTTTTCTCGACATGTCGATATACTCAATAGATAACTACAGACAGTGGATATAGTATTATTTAAAGCCGTTCAATTGTCTAACGTGGGTTAGTTAGTTAGTTATTAAGTTGCTTTATGACACGATGTCACATTTTATCACCATTTTGTTGTAATTATAAATATTCAAGCCGGCGTACCGCATGGGTCGAGACTGGGACCTCTGTTCTTTATTAAATCTTACTCGGGTGTACCATTTTAGCTTGTTACGATATCTTTAGTTATTAAGTTCCTATAGTATCCGAGAACATTAAATACATTACAATGAACGTAATCATCAATTATATTGAAATGTCTAGTTAATAGACAATTTTGTTACCTTAGACATTGTTCAAACATTTATAATTCATTGGGATTATTAATGGATACGATAATAGCTTTACTTAGCATAGGTACATAGTTATATAGTTATCTGTTTTTAAAACCTTCTGAATCATTTATACGAGTCATCTAGTCATCTAGTTTGGAGCTATAGATGGCGGTGTGTGAAATGTCCACCAATATTTATTATGCAGCGTTAAAACTGCAGAATGCAATTACCTACTATACCTTTAAGGCGAGACGAAAATAAAACAAAATGAGCACCAGAGCAAAGACGAATCTGTTCACCAGGGTCACTAATGCATAAATAATTTTACATGTATAACAGAAACATCTAGGTAGTTAGAAAATGCATTCCCCGCAATGCAGATACAACGACGAAGATGTTTAGCACCAGTTTTAATCATGTTTCCTCATTTTTTTATGTTTGGCTACCTATTCGTATTAACAAAATTCCAGAATACGCAAAAAAAAAACCAAACCATATAATAAGAAAATTATCATTTATTACATCGTATTGTTCAAACGTATTGTTATTTATTCTTTGTTGGTATTTGGACTTGGTTTTACTCTACTTGGAGTATTTAGCTTCCCTTCTCTACGTTTGTTATAAAAGGTTTAATAAACGATAAAAAAAACAGTTTAAGTCATGTTTACAATATATTGAAAATAAACTCCTTCAACTTAGATAATTTAAACAGCTAATATTATAAATTGAAATAAAACATAAGGTGAATTATAATTTTAGCAAACGAAAGACGATGTAAATAATATGTGAACGAATTTTATACCTAGATACCGAAATTGAAATAAAACATAAAGGTGAATTATAATTTTAGCAAACAAACAAACACATTTTTCAAGATTTTTATTTTTCCATCATTTTTAGATGAAGCATAATAAAAATATAAGTAGGTACCTAAGTTTATACATAGGTATATTTGTTGGACGATAACTTGTTAACATATTATAAACTCGATAACAGTTGTTGATAGGATCTTTATGAAATTTTATACTTACGCAAATACAATTTTCAAGTTCGAATATGAGCCAAATCGATCAAGAGGTTGTAAAAAAATAAATGTGGCGAGGTCATTGTTCGGGGCGAATACGACCCGCCCGGCTTCGCACGGGGGCAGAGACCAAATTTTGACCGACTTCAAAAAAGGGAGGTTACAAATTCGACACTATTATGTCATATTACTGGAATTGCAATATATTGTCTGAATTAAAGATAGATAGACTGTAAATAGAGATGATAAAATTGATCATTAATGTTTTTTGATTGGAGTAACTATTATAAATCATCACCATCCAAGAGACATCCACTGCTTGTCGATAAGGCTTTCGCTTCTTTATATATCTTGTGTATATGTGTCCTTGATATATATGTTTATATTTTTTAGGTATAAGCCTTTATTAACTACAACAAACTACAAATACTACTTAGCCTACTACACAACAAAAAACAAAAGGATTGTATCCAGACTGAAGAAAGTCTAGAGACAATCCAAATGCTCAAACCCACTACCAGTCGGCAGCGTACCCAGCATGCTGGCGGCATTATATGTATTTAGACTACATGAACGGGAATATTGCAGAGTTGGTTATATAGATATTTGGTGAAAATTCTAGTAAACCTTCCAAGATGTGAGTGAAATATAACGTAAAAACTGCTGCACTGCATTTAAGTCGGTTGCTTTTCAAGTATGAAACTTTTTTAAACTTAGTACAAAAATGTCATCATATCAGTTTGCACCCTTTATTTGGAATTTTTCAATATCGTCTTATGTAGGACCAACGACATAAAAACAAACGAAGTGCAAAATATCCGACTCGTAGCTTTGGCAGTTTCTGAGATTTCGTGTAGGTAACTTTGTACCCCCATAAATCGCTTCTACGGGTTGGCATTGAAAAAATATGAATGAAACATAATTTTTTTCTCCTTCCTCAATATGTACCTATAGGTACGAAATTTTATCGGTAACATCGAAAAAAGTTTTTTTCCCATACAAACTTGCACGCTCCATTTGACCCCCATTGGAGTGGAATTTCGCAAAATTCCTTCTTAGTGAGCATCTACGTCCTAACAACAGACCACATGCAAAAATGCAGAGTTTTTGAGATTTCTTGTCCGAAAGTTATGCGCTTCTCTTTTATATACAGGTTGTTAGTTTGAACACCGTTATCCTACTAGGATATCGTTGTACTCATCATTATCAACAACTTTTACTATGGGGCCAACCCTGAAATCATGAAAAAAACAGCTGTTCCATACAAAAAAGTTCATCGATCTTGGACAAAATGTATGGAACAACTGTTTTTTTTTCGTGATTTCAGGGTTGGCCCCATAGTAAAAGTTGTTCATAATGATGAGTACAATGATATCCTAGAAGGATAACGGTGTTCTGTATTTATTACCTGTATATAATAACAGCCTAGTATTAGTTAGTAGTTAGGAATCCTCTAATTATTTCGAATTATTATCTCAGACTCATCTCATATGCATGCAAAAACTGGCGACGCTTAATATATGCCACAAAAAATGAAACCTAATCAATTGTGGCACAAAAAAGGCCACAATGGATTCGGTATTACCAAAACATTTAATATACTCGGTAAATTACCACTATCCTCAGAAAAGATTGCTCATTTCATTGTTAAAACCAAGAAAAAGGAAACCTCTATTCTTAGCTCTGGTTCCGAACAATGGAAATCAGTAGATAGGTATATTCAAACACGGAAAGATCCAACTGAAAAACACATCAGCATCTCAACGGCAGATCTCATTCATTAAAATAAAAGATCTATAATCTTAGTACAGAAACTTTCTTAAAATACGTAATCTATGTAAAATGTATCAAAATTAGGACAGCACTTTAAATAAATGTTAAGCTGATGGTGAGCTTTAACGAAATAACCTGCCTGCCGGGCGAAGGTACCGCTTCCTCCTCGCAGCGGCGAGCGATGTGGCTGTCCATTGCCTCTTCAACTTGCAAACCCTGCGAGCTATGTCGGTGACTTTGGTTCTTCGGCAAATATCCTCGTTTCGGGTTTATTCGCGCAAAGTAACTCCGAGCATAGCTCTCTCCATTGCCCGTTGCGTGACTCTAAGGTCTTTCTGCGTCACATTAACTCTGACACAGGAGAGCAACTGGATGTGTAATTCAGGTTGCCATTAGCACGAGAGGGGCTGACACATGATAATTACAAATATTTTCTTCTTGTTTCAGGATGCAAAAGAAGCGCTGAACAAGACAGCGGACAATGACGTGGACGGGCTCGAGAACATCTTGTCGCACGTGGGAGAGTTCGGCCGCTACCAGAAGCTTTTGTTCGTGGCGATGCTGCCTTTCGGCTTCTTTTTCGCGTTCGTGTACTTCGTACAGATGTTCATCACGGCCACGCCGCAACGGCACTGGTGCCGGGTACCCGAACTCGAGCATCTTGATATGGAGCTGAGGTAATAATAAGTGAATAGTCTAGGTGGCTCCGATGATAGTGTCGATGTTAAATATAATTATTAAAGTGATACTAGATTCATTCTAGATTTCAATGTATGGGAAAACAACAAAATATTTTTAATTTGTTGGAAGTGTAGGTGTCAAATGACAAATGGTCTAAATTGTAATTTTTGGAACGTCCGATTTTTTTTTGTTAAAAAATAGCTCAGAAACTCACACCAAAATTAGTTTTATACATTTTTGTAGTTAATTTAACAGGAACCAAATGACTCCTACATTATTTTGGCCTAGCTTGTAGGTACTGTTTTCTTGAAAAGTAAACAAATCTGTAAAACTGCACTCTTTTCAAAAGAGCCCTCTCTCCTAAAAAGCGCAGTAAAAAATATATTTTGATTTGAAAAAATCTAAAATTAATCATAAACTTACTATGGGGTACTTACCCTCCCATATTAAGGGAGAGGCCTTCGTCCAGCAGTGGACGTCTTCTGGCTGATGAGTGAGGTACTTAGGTACCTAATGAAGAGTAGAATATAAAACTAAGATACCTCACATTGCTGTTTGTTTTGAAAGGCACACGTGGAATAACGAGACGTACCATCGCAAGTCTCAAAGTAATTAGCGCTAAAACAGTGATGCTCTGTATTGTGAGATCCAACATCAATATCAACGGGGTTACCCGTTTTACGGTACCACAGAAACAAACATTCTCGATACTAATTATAATTAGTAACAATATATGTACTTACTCAAAGTAAGTACCTATCAGTTATCAGGAGCACGTGTAACTCATAATTATTTGTTGTTTCTACAATCATACCTAAGTGTTGTTACGGGTGTTGTGTTTGTTTTTGTTTATTAATGTTATGTTGTTGTTATGTTATTGTTATTCTGGAAAGTTGCCTACCAGTTTCCATGTCCGGAGACTATTTTACGACACAGCTATAGTAAAGTTGCTAAGTGCACTGTGCACGCTCATTTACTGCCAAAATGGGCTATATTGGCAATATTCGACCACACCATCTAAGCAGGCTAAGTCACAAAAGTGGTCGCCCTAGCCGAAACCGAAACCGGCATGGTTAGTTCGAATGAAGTTTATAGAAAATATATAACTCCGCAACTCTGACATTTATAGGCTGACACAATCTCCTAAAACTTTTATAATCGTAAAAGCGATTGTTAACAAAAACATTTCAGTTTTGATCTATTCTTCAAACATTCAGTTAACCTTTAGGAGTATTTATTTATATTACACCGCAAAGCAAACAAACTCTCGTGTATGTACTATTATTTCTTCTGTGATCCCGTCACAGAAGAAAAATGGTCCCGTGTCAGGTGTGGCGCCTAAATAACAGCATAACAGGTGGCAAACCAAGGCTACGGAGTACTATTATTTATTTTGTGCCAAGGCTTAGCGCTCTGCCAAAAGATTCAGTGACCCTTTGTGTGTGTTGTGTTTGTTTTAGTGTTCGTTCATATTTTATAAAAAAATCTAAGAATTTATATTTCACGTCACAAACTCGGAAAGATTCATCATTCAAAATCTGAGTGCAAAAGAGAAATTTATCCTCTGCGTAAAAAGAGTTTTTAAAATTTGAACCTTTCTAATCAATAATTTTCTATACCGCAAGTCCACTGTAAGGGTCAACACACACGTTGACCCTAAAAGCATAAGTAATTTTTTTTTTTTTTTTTTTTTTTTTTTTTAATAGAGAGGCAAACAAGCATGCGGCTTGCCTGATGGTAAGCTCACCGCCGCCTATGGACACCTGCAACATTAGAAATGTTGTCGATGCGTTGCCAACCCAGAGAGATATGAGTAGATGCCTTTTTTAAAACGCTCCATATTGTAATTCCTCGGAAAGACCTTCGCGGGGAGGACATTCCACATTTTGCAAGTGCGCGGAAGAAATGAGCGCCAGAAACGAACGGTGTGGGATTTCCAGATTTGCAAAATGTGGGGGTGAGCCTTTAGACGATGGCGGGATGTGCGGTAGTGGAACTCCGATGCGGGAATAAGGTCAAAGAGCTCATCAGAGCATTCCCCAAAAAACAAGCGGTAGAAGATGCAGAGGGAACCCACGTCCCTACGGAGGCTGAGTGGGTCCAGCTTGTTGGTGAGCTTAGGATTGTCGACAATTCTAGTAGCGCGTCGCTGTAGGGAGTCAAGAGGCTGAAGCTGGTATTCCGGCGCGCCATTCCAGAGGTGGGAGCAATACTCCATGTGGGGCCGCACTTGTGCTTTATAAAGCAGAAGCCGCTGATCCGGCGTGAAGTATCGCTTTGCTCTGTTAAGCACACCAAGCTTCTTTGAGGCGAGTTTCGCCTTAGCCTCTAAGTGACCCCGAAACTGGACTTCACCAGAAATGCTAACACCCAGGATCTCCAAGCTCTTGGAGATCTTGATCGGGATGCCCTGAAACCGCGGAGCGGCAACAAACGGAGTTTTCTTCGCAGAGAACGCGCAAACTTGTGTCTTGGTAGGGTTAAATCTTACAAGATTTAGATCACCCCACTCCGAGATTCTCTCGAGAGAGTTCTCAATACAAGACACAAGTCTGCCTCTGTTTTCCTCCACCTCGACACTTCGAGCGCCAACACGGCCAGTGTACTGTGCGTCGCCAGTACTATCATCTGCATAGCAATGAATGTTGTTGTTCAATTGCAACATGTCGTTGATATGCAGGATGAAAAGTGTAGGCGACAACACTGAGCCTTGGGGTACTCCAGCATTAATGGGCATAGCATCAGAATAAGAGCCGTCAACGACGACCTTAATCGATCGCCCAGAGAGGAAGCTGGAGACCCAGGTGCACAGCGCCGACGGTATGCCATATGATGGTAGTTTAGATAGGAGTGCTCTATGCCAGACCCTATCAAATGCCTTGGCAATGTCAAGACTCACTGCCAGAGCTTCACCCCCACTCTCGATGGCTGCTGCCCAGCGATGCGTTAGGTATGCTAGAAGATCGCCAGCTGAACGACCATGACGAAACCCGTATTGACGGTCGCTAATCAGCTGGTGTTCCTCCAGGTATCCAAGGAGCTGGGCGTTAACCACACGTTCCATTACTTTGGAGAGTAATGAGGTGATGGCAATAGGGCGGTAGTTCGATGGGTCTGTACGATCACCTTTTTTGGGGATCGGATGGACAAGGGCGACTTTCCATGCAGACGGCACACATCCCGAGGTGTATGATAACAGAAACAGGCGCTTTAAGACAGGAGTCAACTCTGGCGCGCACATTTTAAGAACGATAGCCGGAACGCCATCCGGCCCGCTCGACTTTCGCACATCAAGGGATAAGAGTTCCTTCCGTACTGCTTTCTGCGAGAAGCGTACTTCTGGCATGGAACTTTCGCACCGAGGTATAACTGGCGGTAGCGCACCCCCGTCGTCGAGAGTCGAGTTTGAGGAAAAGAGAGAGCCAAGAAGATCGGCTTTATCCTTCGCGCTATGGGCTAGGCTGTTATCCGGCTTACGGAGTGCTGGTAAAGTTGACCGGCAAAAATTCCCCTCTGCAGCTTTGGCAAGTGACCAAAACGCTCTACTACCAGATGGGAACCCTGCTAACCGATCGCCGATCCTGCTCACATGTTGTTTCTTGGCCTCGGAAGCTACCTTCTTACAGGACCTTAGAGCAGCATTGAGCTTTTTTTTTAGAGCATGACACGCAGGATCCTCAGACGCACGCGCTTTGGCCCATGCCTCATAAGCTTCAAGCTTGGACTTTGAAGCGATGGCACAAGACTTATTAAACCAAGGGCGACTCCGACCACCAACGCGAACCGAAGAGCTAGGAATAAAACATTCCATTCCTTGCAGCACAACGTCAGTTACGGAATCAGCACACGCATCCAGACCATGCTGTGCGAAACAAAGCTGCCCCCAAGGATACGAGGAATAGAACTCTCGTAGTCCATCCCAGTCAGCTGCTCCATAGTGCCAAACGGTGCGCTTCCCAGGAGGTTTGGGGCAGTCGCGAATAGTGATTGGCACCTCGGAACGGATTAGGCAATGGTCGGATCTGCCCAAAGGGGCCTCGACGGATACCCGATACAGTTCCGGGTTGGAGGTCAGCAGCAGGTCCAGCAGAGAAGGAGTATGGCATTCGATATCGGGAATTCTGGTTGCATCGGTAACTAATTGAGTGAGTCCGTAAGCCAAGGCAAAGTTCCGAGCAGAACGCCCTGCTTGATCAGTCTTGGTCGAACCCAACCACTCAGAGTGGTGGCAATTAAAGTCGCCAAGAACGATCGACTCCGCAGAAACATGTTGCTCCATCACTTTGTCAGCTCCCGAAGCGACATGTTCAAACAGGCGAGTGGTTTCCTGGTCTCCGCTATGAGACCTGTAAAGACAGGCGTAGATCCGTGTTTGTCCACCATAGTCTACACGAGTCCATAAAATAGACAGATCTTTGTCCTCCAGGGCGTGAAGACGTCGACAGCAAATATCCTCTCGCACATACAAGCATACTCCAGCACGTGGAAGGAACACATGTTCCAACGAGTAGCCAGGGTACATGAGGTAGGATGTGACCGCGGGCGAGGATATTTGAGTCTCGGTCAAAAAGAGCATGGCAGGCTTCGCCGTTTCAAGATGGTAGTGAACGGCGTCAAGGTTGGCATGAAGTCCTCTAATATTGCAAAAGTCCATTTGTAGTGTGGAAGGTGCAGCCGCTGAGTAACGTTTACTCTTTTTTGTACTGGCCATGATTTGAAGAAGTGAGGAGGAAATTGGGGAGAATGTAGCATGCACCGCCACTGTTCCAAAGACAAAGTATGGCGACTCAAATCGACCAATAGGGCAGATGAGTGACTGGCTGTCACGGGGTACGGAAGGGCCCCCGGTCCCCCCTGCTAGCAACTGCCGGGTTCCACTCCGGTCTCCTACTCCGGCACAACAGTCACTGCGCAGGATTATGCGTGAACTGGCGGAACAGCCTCCCGAGGCGGAGTTTATAAGGTGATCCTCGGGTTCGGGTCCCCGTTCTGGCTCACGGGCGGCCAGCGGATAACCGTTTCACCGGGTCTCCCTGACCCCCGTGGCACCCGGTCACGTCTGCTCCATGTGGAAGATTCTTACGTAGCACCAAACGGTCTCAGGAAGAGTAAGGGTGCAGGCTACAGAGGGAGCGGGAGAGGGGCTGGTTCTCCCACAATGGTGCAGAAACACATCACTGCAAAAGCAAGTGATATTTGACGGCACGCTTTAATGGGAGGGTGGTAACTGTCCAGGCGGACTTTGGGGAAGCCCTACCACCAAGGTGTTGAAGTGGAGTTGCAGCCCTCGAAAGGGCTGGCAGGGGATGCGACAAGCACGCCTCCACGCTTATCCCCCAAATATAGTTATTTCATGTCACTGCACCCAGCGACGACGGTGATTTCATTTTATCATTGTCGCTGACTGCACCAACATCATTTTAAGAATAATCGCACTGGCCAGCACGAAGCCTGCATGAAAAAAAAAAACTCTTGCGTTTTCCTCGCTTTTCTTGAAGCGAGGTGAAAAGTTGTGTGTTTCGCTCGGAAACACACTTTCGCTCGAAAGTTATTCTGTGTCTCGTACCTTTGAAACCAAGCAGAAACCATGCTGCAACAATAGGTAGGTACTTATAGGTACTCGCACCAAAAATATACTGCAGAACAAATAACTATTACTATAGTGTGAAAGTTTATTTGAAAGAGTTCCATGGGTCGTCCGCAAAAAGTGGTAGAAATTATTGTAGGCACTTTATCACCATTGCTATCTGTAATGGTATGTACTATGTAACTAGGCGACATTTGCATTTATGCTTGAAGAGGGGCTCGACGAGGGCGGCGCTACGGCGATACCACATTATTGAACCTTACCTTCAGAGGTCTAATCTAAGCAAACTACCGGTTCCTCTAAGCGTTCTCCGTCCTAGACTGCATCGTACGCAAACCTATTATGAATAAAAAATAAAACATAATACTTTCAGGTGTCATACTTTATTTAGCAAGGTGCCTGCACATTTTCCTAAAGTAAAGCCAAGGAGCTTGTTCTGCTCGTAGTGACGTAGAGAGGTAAAATACCTACCTGACACGCACACCCAACCTTCCACCATCCGTTTAATAATGCAAGATATCCTTGCATGTCGCCATCCACAATTAGGTACGATCTAGCTAGGTCTGTCTGATCAGCACATGACCTAGGTAGTTAGAGGATAGATACTGGAATATTTAAGCAGCTTTGACTCATAGAAGAAATATACTTATACTTGCGTATAAAACTTCATATGAATTTTCTTAATGCTTATAATTATTTCAAACGATAAAGTGAAAATTGATAAGGCTTTGATTTAGGCCATATTGAAAGGCAGATAGGGATTTTGCCACTTCACACGATAAGGTAGCTACCTACTACGTAACATTGGTAGGTACTTGATGCAATCAATATCGCTTGCTTGGAAAAATAAACTATTTTTATCAACTCTTCCTTAGCATCTACTTATCTAGGTATCACGTTGCTGGGGGAACCACCCAATGTTTTGATATGTTATACAGGTATTGAAATGGTACGTATTTTGCGCACGGTTTGTGTAGATGAGGACACGTTGTGCCAATGGTACCTAACTGTCGTGAAACCCGCGGTTGGATGCCTTTTCGTCGCGCTCAAACTTCTATAAGTTTAAGACACGCAAATCTCCAAGTAAAGCCTCAGTCAAACAGCTCGGGTTATTTATTTACTTTGTATTACTCAAGTAGGTACTTACACTAACAGAGCAGTAACATATTTGTGTCAAGGTGGTCCACTTGTATATTTTGTATGTAATTGTATTGTAATATTGTAAATGAATGTAGAAGACGCGAAACAATTGTCGTATGTCGTATCGTAGCAAATAGAATGAATTGATCTTTCTACCCCGACGAGAAAAGACGTGAGACGTGACTTTATGAGGGTCACCATAAATCTAAACGACTTAGGAACTGCATGGAAAGAACTTGATCGTCATATTTTGCAGTTTTTTCGGTCTACTACAGGGTATAAGCGTCCTCCCTCATTCGCCAAACTTCCCTGTTAAGCGCGAGGTGCTTCCACAATACTTCTGGATGTCATCTCGCCACCGATGGTAAGCGCATTCCCGGAAGATCAGTCCAACGGTGGCGGGAAATGGCTTATCCCAATATATTTTTTAAAGTTTGGCAAAAACTCCATTCACAAATCATGGCAAACTGATAGAATAGAACAATACCTATTTAAGTTCAGCGCGATATTACAGACGTAATCTTACGGCGCCAGGGGCGGCTGCGGGCGGCGAGTGGGACAAGTGTTCCACGTTCAGCGCCAACTGGAGCCAGGTACTGCTGAACCTGACTCCGCCCGACCCCGGCACGCCGCGCGTGCCGTGCCAGCACGGCTGGGAGTTCGAGCTGGGCGACATCCCCTACCACACCGTCGTCAGCGAGGTGAGTCCGCTGGTGCATGTGGCTGTTATAGCTAAACTCCGGTGCTATTGAACTTTGCCCTGGCCGACCCTAACTAGCATGATATGTGTGGTATTGCAATACGCACAAGGCGTTGCTCAGGGGTCTGGGTGGAGAAAAGCCTTCGTACCAAATAGCCAAAATAAAACGTTACGCACCGATTGTTGCCATACCCTGAAAAGGGTCATAATGTATCACTAGGTTATCAATGAACATGACTGTTACTTAAGATCCCTGTGTTACATAATTATGATGCAATAAATAATTGATTAAAGGCCATAATTGGAAGATTTTGAGTTAGTCGCCGTTACTACAATGAATTCCTTCGTAGTCGATAATCGGAATAAGAGAGCTTGCAAGATAGAGTCTGAAGGTCTCCAACTTCTGAGGATGTTTTGGTTTGTTTGTTTTTAGAAATATTCCATGCAGACAGACATTTCTGATAGAGCCATGTGTGATATTCCAGCGGGGATGGGTGTGCGAGTACGCGGGGTACGCTCCGACGGCGCAGGCGGTCTTTTTCGCGGGCTCCTTCATCGGAGGGCTGTTCTTCGGATGGATGGCTGACCGATTTGGCCGCGTGCCTGCCTTGGTTGGTAAGAATATTACTTAGTTGCGATAAGGCCACCAGTTAGTCTAGCTAGTTTATGGTGGACATTGTATTGGTTATGTTAGGATAAGCAACATTGTTATCTAGATATTTTTGATAACTGCTTGTTATTTAGGTATCTACAACACGTGTGTTTGGTAGCACGATTCTGGCTAATGAGCAGGATGAGGTCACAGGTCGCCAGGCAAGTATTTGCTATGGATTACTGGTCATACTTTCTAAGGTGTATGTTGCCCATCAATTTCTTGTCAGTTATAGGTACCTGTGCCCATAGATCTAGTTTAAAAAACTTTTTTAACTAGAAACACAAAAACTTTTTTAACTAGATATGTTCCTCCAAAAGGTCCGTCGGATTGGATTTACTTAATCGTGTAAACCTTACGAACTTAACTGTTGTTTCGGGTTCATTGATCGCGCATTTGCATGCAGGCGCGATATTATCGAGTGTTAGATAGGAATCTACATTTACATAGGCATAATTATTGTCGACCTTGCTTCCTTCTAATTTTAGCTGACGCATTGGTCTGATAGTCTGCCACCTTGCCACACCCCCGCAGTTTTCGCTTCTAAAAATAAACCAGACGGTGCTGTTTTTTAATTTAGATTATAAACTTGTTTTAAATTATTTTCGCTAGACAAATCAATTAGTCGTAACATTAATGACCAAGGTTTCTCCTCATACATCGACGATTATACGAGTACAGTCGAACAAGGTTCTCATAAAAGGTGGCCAAACGAGGAAACTAATGTTTCCTCAGGATGTACAACCTATACATTTTCTTAAGAATGTTGACTAAAGCTCATCCATTGAATTGTACAGAAAAATTCTTCTTATTGTACACGCTCGATATTTTTCTGACCACGGCAAGGCAAGTCAATCATGGCATATTGCAGCAATTACTCGCTAATCAATAAAATGTATGCATAATAAACTATTGCAGATTCTTACTTTGCGGTCTGATTTACCTACTACTACTCCATGTGTTTTCGATTACCAATCCTACCTTGCTAATTCTCTTCAATGCTTCGCTTGTTATTTTAATTACTTAACAGACTTTGAAACGGATCTATCTTGTTACTAGGTATCTAATCGATTGTAAGGTATCTAATGTTGTAGACGTACAACTCATCAAACTAGTTTTTACCGAAACCATTTTACAAAAAGTCTCGTAGATTCAGCACACCTAACACAAACTACCTACTGTAATTCATGTGTGTGACTAAAAACTGGAATTACCAAAAACATAGACTGTAAAATATTATGCATAAAGATGTAGCGAGAAATGGTAATATCTCATAATTTAATATTCATTACCACTACACGACACGTCTGACCATGATGAATTCGGAAAATATCGCCGAACAGAATCATACAGTAAGTAAGTAAATTGGCCAACTTGTATTGGTAAGTTGGCCAAATATCCGATCGACGACGCAAAGAAATAATTTATTACCTTGGAGGATTTAGCTCCTCTCTTTTAATACTGTTTGTTTGGGTTTGTCTCCACGGATCCCGGGATCGCAATCACTAGATTAGACGTGTATAGATAGCATTTTATGTATGGAACAGTTGAAAGTTGAAATGCTTGAAGTTGATTATAATAAACATGCCTAGCTTAAAATGGGAACTATATTTCAAGGATACACTCTCGGGCGCTTGGAGATTTACTTTTGAATCCACGATTCTAAGATTCATCTATGATTCTTCCTGATGTAACGCGATAATTTTGCTGTTCCACCGGTACCCATGCTGCGTCCCCATATACAGTAGTGATGCAATGGTGATGAAAAAATCTTTGCCACATGTGAGGCAACTGAGAGTGATGTCTCAAATGCAGCAGTGCAGATTTTTGTTGGACAACGAGCTAAACGTACTCACCCGCGTGCGTTAATGAAAAACGGTGACGGTGATGATGATAAAAAGTAGCTATAGCCTTGAAATATGTTATCTCCATACCGAGTTTCACCCAAATCCGTTCAGGCGCTTTAGTGAGAAGAGGCCACAAAAACACACACACACACGCATGCCAACAAACTTTCGCTTTTATAATACCTATTAGCGTTATTATAATCAACCCCGAAAATACCCAGCATCTCAACCTGCAGTTTTATACGCTATAATTTATAAAACTTTGCCTTGACCTAACACATCGATCATCATCATCATTCTTATTCATCTCATTCATATTTAATCGTCACAATCGTCTGTTTTAATTGCAAGTTCAAACATGCCATGAAACCACACGGGCTTAAAGTGTCTCTCACATTAAAACCTCGTTACTGACTTACCTAATACCTTCCAGGGTGTAACATGATAGGCTGCATCGGAGGCATCGCAACGATATTCACTACCGGGTTGTGGGACTTCGCGTTCTGCAGGCTGCTCGTCGGCATGGCCTTTGACAACGCTTTCATGATGATGTACATCCTGGGTAAGATTGAATATTGGTTCAAATCTAAACTTTCTTGAGATAACAGAAACATTCTACAGCTTTTATTCTGTACCGTAAAAATACTTTGCTATTATTATTTACGGGATTTTTACCATGATAATGTTGCGAAATAAGCTCCCAATATTTCGGCGCAGTTGCATGCACGATTTATGGCTGACAAGGATCAAGATATCAATCGAAATATCCTTAAATTGGCTGTATCAAAACGCTCTCAAAAACAAGCCTAAAGCGGTGGGGTCTTAAAATATCACAGAACTAAAATGTATATATACTATACATGTAAAATATGCAATTTTTAAGGCACTGACCCCGGAGCACCCGGCGTACGTGGAGGTGAGCAACAAATAAAAAATAACATTTTTTTATGGAGTCCATATAATATAACGTACACAAGAACCGGGCTTATACAGTTTCTTAAATCATTTCCAAAGACATATCTTCGTTTACCCTATAAGGTATATAATATATATTATATTGATTGGTATTCATTAATACCTATATATATATATATTTAAATGAGTCAAAGTTGAAGGCCGAGCCACGATTGGACTGCGAGGTTAACGCCGCGGGTAAAAAGTCAAAAAGACCCCATCAAGATCCTCATTACCAAAGGCTACAAGGTTGTCGTTCCTTATGGTTTCCTTATACAAAATTGCAATGCCAGGCCACGGTCCACTCGCTAGCTCCAAGGTAGGCTCGTCGGTGATTTGTGGTCATTATCGGATCGAGTCATGAATGTAAATGCAGAGGAAGCACGGCCTGCAATGACGTACATGCTGACTTGTTTATAAGTAGGTCAGCGACGCATTGCAATAGCTCAGTTCAGTTGTGGAAACTTCGATATTGGCTTTCATTTGAAACACGTGCTTGACTACAGATGGTACTCATAGATATATCGTCGAGTTGAGATCATCCTTATGTTTATCTTATCGAATGCTTGTATCTATTAGCAACTATGTACGATTGGGGTTTTTTAAGTACCTAAGTATGACTTGATAGTCCTTATCGAAACGTGGTTTGATAGATGTAGCGTTTTTTTTTTTCAATATGCCGATTGAGGTAATTGTCAAAATAATCAAGCTTTCATTAATCGATTAGAAAGGTGCGCGTAATAATCCCTATGCGTCCTCACGCTTGGCGCCTAATAAATAACTGCAGCAGCTGATTCCCTTAAACTACTAAAAGAGCCTATTTCCCAGGTACGTACATTCTGATAGCATCATACACAGCAGGCAAAGATTTACTATTTACACTAGATGGTGGACGGTAGGTACACTTTTCGAGAATTTTCCAATGCTTACATATAAGGTGCGCTTTAACTTGATAGATCGGCACAAACTCACGTAAAATCGTCTAGCTGTAGGTATCATAATTTTACAGGATTCCTAGCAAATAACTCATATGGATACACCCACAGAAAAGCGAAAGCCCTATTCTTAGGTTCTCTCTTCAGTGGATATACCTGTCTCCCTGTAAGCGATCGGTATTCTGTCTAACATGGGTCTAACTGATAAGGCCGTTCGCCGCTTGTCCCCGTTCGCACTCTTCGTTTTTAATGTATGGTTTATTCCTAGTGCTGGAATACGTGGGTCCTCGGCAGCGTACGTTCGTGGCCAACATGTCCATAGCGCTGTACTTCGGCGGCGGCTGCCTGGCGCTGCCCTGGCTCGCGCTCTGGATGTCCGACTGGAGGAAGCTGCTCTGGCTCACCTCGCTGCCCATGTCCTGCGTGCTGCTGGCGCCTTTTGCAGTGCCCGAGAGCGCTAGGTAAGGTTTCATGGGTTGGCTGACCTGTATTGAAGTAGTTGAAGTGACGTACCTCGATCTTCCTCGACCTTTTGATTCTCAAACCTGATATTTTGTTAGGAGTCTAAATTGTCCTCGTGATGTCATAGTGTAGATACGAAACATTTTACACGCTTGTTTAACATATAGATTGAAATAGTTTTGGAGATTGAAGACTCTCCCCTAGGTAGGTCACATTTCTTATAAGTAGGTACACTGGTACAGTTTATTTCTATTATTGCCAGATAAACGTGACCAAAGAGCCATTCTTGTACAAAAGCATTTCGATTGTACATTTTTATTGCCACAAGGAGGATAAATAATTCTGTGGTAGTCTATGCTAAATAAACATAGTTGCCCATAAGATCTAGTAAAAAAGGCCCTTTTTACCTACTTGTGATGCGAAGGGTAGGTAAACGATGTGCATGGTTGCTAAAGTCTATTAACCATAGTTTCATAACTATGTAACAAGATTCCTTTTTCTTTCCTTTGTCATACAGATTTTATAAAATTTTACAATATTTTTTCAGGTGGTTACTGACTAGGGGGCGCGTGAACCAAGCTGTTGATGTGCTGAAGAGGTTTGAGAAGGTGAACAATACCAAGATCCCTGAAGACGTATTGGAAGATTTCATTGTAAGTTTGCAATAAATTATTGAGTAAGATATGATCGCTTATCTGGTATATCAAATCAACCAGTAAACGCTATATAACAATAGCTTAGAAAAAAACATATTTTATTCAAAAAAGCATTCTTGCCGTGGCAGACAACTAAAGCATGTAGACTCATAGTGATGCCCTCCTTCCAGGTAACATGCCGTCAAACAAAGAAATCCGACGAGACCATAATAACCCTCTTGAAGAGCGCGCCTCTCCGCATGACTATGATAATCATGGTGTTCGTGTATATGGCCTGCGCTATCATCTTCGACGGCCTCGTGCGGATGTCGGAGAGCCTCGGGCTGGACTTCTTTATCACGTTCACGCTGACGTCGGCGACGGAAATACCTTCTGTCACGCTACTGGCGCTAGTGCTGGACAGGTGAGCATCTAGAAACTTCGAACACTGTGATATATTTATTGAGATGGTTTTCTCTTGGGTTTCTCTTGGTTTTAGGGTTTCGCAAATTCATACCCGAAGGGTTTCCGAATAGACCTTTGCTACTTGTCAATCTTACATTTTGTGGCATTGATCTTTGAGCTGGTTAAAATGTTCAGAATTTCAATAAAAAATTTAAGAAACCATTTAGCATATTTTAGCATTAGAATTTTATACAAATGGTTTAGTAAGCCCAGGCTTTCTTAATAAATGGACTTAAAAGGTTTAGGACATTTCCTTTCCGGTACAAATTTCCTTTACCTAGTCCTTGTATCAACTAGGGCAAAATGTTTTAGGTTAAACGGGTGCGGACACCGAAAACGTGTTTCTAACAGTTTTGTGCTTGCTCTGTCAGAACAAAAACCAGCCACGTGCTAAATCTGTATATATTTTCTTTCATATAGCAAAATTGCCCCGGCTTCAAGATACGACCCGACCGCCAAAATTACAAGTAAACCGTCAAAAAACATTAGACCTCAGACCTCATCACGTCATTGGAACAACTGAAACTTATTTCACCGCTTTATTCGTATTTCAGATGGGGCCGTAGATCACTCACTTGTGGACCACTGGCCACAGCCGGGACTTTAATAGTCATCGCCATGTTTGTGCCTAAAGGTAGATATTTTTACACAACAACAAATACGTCAGTTTATATATACACTCGGTCACAGGGCTTCAATATATATATTGGCATTAGGCACCTATACAATTCAGAATTCAGCGCAGACAGAGAGACAACCCTAGTTCAATGCCTATAGTAATAGGCGTTCACCCGGATCGTAGCGCAGGTTAAGGGTAGAGGCGCGGATCTTGCCTTTGGTGGATTCCCGCAACTTCTTCTTGAAAAGACTAAGTACTAGACTACTACGGCATCATTCCCGCGTTTTCAAACTGGTAATCGTGTGCAGGTATACCGGCGACGGTGCTGGCGATAATGGCGCGGTTCTTCATCAACATGTCGTACAACGCCGTGATCCAGTGGGGCACGGAGCTGCTGCCCACGGGCGTGCGTGCGCTCGGTTCCAGCATCCTGCACATGAGCGGGTACATCGCCACCGCGCTCTCGCCCTTCATCGTCTTCTCTGTAAGTTATATTATAAAATAATAGAGTCCTTATCGTTTTCGATGACGATACGACGACCCTTACTGTTTTCTAGCATGCGCCCTAATGTGGCTTGCTAGTCCAAATTTGACAAGGGGGCATCTTGCCTACTATATTGGCTCTACTACTTGGGAGGAGCTTGCAACAAGAAGGTCATCTTGGTGATCTACGATTTATAAAAAATAGTGAGTTACATTAAAGAGGAAGTTGAGGAAGGTGATGGAACTTGCAACGTGGAATGTTCATGGCATGATCAAATTTAAGACCGCCGAGGACAGAAACACATGGAAGAGGACTTCAGCAATGAAGATGCCGACTAAAGAGAGCGAGAAATGGAAAGAGGAAAGCGAGGCTTTGCGCTGCAGTGGCTAAAATAATAGCTCCAGGGGCTTCTTCATGAAGTGTTTGGTTTGTTGATGGACGTACAAAAGAGCGGTGTTCAGGGAATTTTGCCCTCTTCTCTTAGTATACGCGAAAATGATAATTTTCGATGTTCCATTATATTCCAGCTTATTTTTGATAGGGATAGTATCTTGCTGTTGTAAATTCCGATTGGTAGGTTCTATTGATGTTATAAAGTGTTGTGTGTTTGGCAGGAGCGGGTGTGGACGCTTCTGCCGCTGCTGATCCTGGGCAGCATAGCTCTGGCGGCGAGCGGCGCCGCGCTCGTGCTGCCCGAGACCAAGGGCCGCGCCATGCCGCAGACCATGGCCGACGGCGAGCGCATCGTCAAAGAATACTCACTGTGCGGGTCAGTATCACAACAAACATGTAATACTAAGTCACACTGAATTGGGATTTCATGGGAATGACTGGCAAAGTCTTCCCTTCGCTGATTCCATATCTCTCTGTCCAGAGCTAGAATGGGTCAATCTTGATGCTTATTGAGGTTGTCCCGCCGCCGCCACATTTTAGGTTTGCCACAAGGTCGTTAGAAATCTGAATCCCACTGGGGGTAATCAAGGCTGAAAAAGGATCCGATACGCGGCAGACATGGCTAGCTTACATGAGGCTTGCCTTCTCTGGACAACTAACATCTGCTTAGTTGATTTTTTAAAGAGCTGCAAGCGAGTGCTAAGAATATGGAACTCTAGCAATTGGTGTTGTCCATATGTTGCCAATCCGGAGAGATGGATATAGAAAGCCCAATTTAAAACGCGTAATGTTGATTTTGACCGTGCAACTGTGCGAAAGGATAATATGCACCAAAGACTTCGAGGGAAACTAAGTCAGAAAGAGAAAGTGGTATTCCGTGATTCTGGCATGCACACATTTTAGTAATTTCACACTTAATTTCTTCAAAATGCAATTTAAACCTTGTCTAATATAGGTGTAACTGACTAGGTATTATTTGTTTTCGACAGGAAAGCAGAAAAGGATGACATTGAAGTACCGCAGTGGAAGACTGAAAATAACAAGGCTCTTGTTACGTAGCGCTTATAATTTTAGGTTTGGAAGAAATAAAATGTAGGTACTTACCTATAAGGTATAAATCAATTTAATTGTCTACAGTAGTACTATACTATGGTAATGCAAATGCATACCAACGAATGTGATGGTTAAATGAAAGAGATATGTGTTACAATAATGAAATTAAAATAGGTATTAGCTATGATAATAATTAATACTATACTGTATTACTTAACTTTAGATATTACTATTTCTTCAGGTCGTTACCGATGTAATTTTAATTTAATTTAATTTCTTTTAAATTAAATTAGGTATGTATAAAAATATTATGACAACATCGTAGTCGTAGTAACTCAGTTGAGTTGACTCGCATGGCAATATTGTGAGGTTATGGGTTCGTTCCCAGGCCTGGTACCAATGGGTTCTTCGGAATCCACTAGCGGATTTTTGTAAATCCTTACTTACGACCACCACAGTAAATCCTGCTTTCAAATAAAAATCGTATTTATATCAAGCCAGGCTTTAAACTTTTTATCACTCCTTTTTGTGCACGGGTAAAACGGTAGGGGCAAACTTAGTAGGTAGGTATACCTACTTATCATATCATGTCAATTGTTTTTGTAAGTTTTGTAATATTAGATGTTGACGTAACACAATTATGCCTTTTGGACTCTCTAACGCAAAATAGTGAAAAAAAAAGTACAAGTTTAAACATAAATTATTTTTAGGAATGATAAACGTGTACAAAATATTGAGTAGGTATATTTTTGTATTGTTATTAGATTAAAGCTTTTAAAGTTGCAGAATTTTCTAATATTTTATTATAACGAACTCTCTATCGGCTAATCGGTCTATGTGAAAACGTCGTATTTTAGGTATACTAAGACTTGTTAATAAAATATCAAATGGTGCGATAAAACTACGTTTTTTTAATGAAATCACCCAACTCTTCTTCTCTTTTTATTAACAAATATTACAAATACAAATATCTTCGGTGTTTAAGGTAGTGGGCACTGGGCAGTGACAGAAACGAAGAACTGAAGGTCTGTCTGTCTGACGTGCACGACTGCACGTGCATCAGTAGAGGTCATGTCCAGCAGTGGAATAAGGTGGGCTGATGATGATGATGACATTGTGTTACGTGAATTTGTTTCGGCTCTTGGAAATTTGGATGAAGGTCGCATTTTCTGAAACTAGTAAACAAGTATCAAAATGAAGCTGCACGCACGCGGTTGTTGCGGTATTACGGAACACTGGGACCATAAAAGGTAGGTAGTTCCTACCTCTATGGCTTGGACCTTGCATCTACTACGCCGACGACATCGAAGATGCGATGCCATCAGTCGATTCGTACGGCGAGCGTTGGCTGCGACACCGGAGACCATCAAAAAGTACAACCTCCAGATGGCCATAAAAGATCGGAACGTAGCGGTGATGGTGGTCCTGGGCTTCCCAAGCTTTATTGTCGCCTCCTCCCGGAGGCGACTATAATGTCAGCAGACGAAGTGATGTGACTACTGATAGAGTCAAAGCCAGTGGGAAAGATAAGGTTTGCAGTCTTCTCTATCAGCAGATATATCTGCTGAGTGTTGACCGACCCTTGACGGGAAATTGGGCGAAACTCGGCACGCTGGCCCGATGAAACGTTTGCCTTCATTCATTCTCTTTAAAAAATCAAAGATAAGGTGGCGCTTGAATAATAATACCATTCGCGGTTTCTATCAGAGTATCAGATCAGATAGGAAGTCTAAACACAACGTTATATATTATTGTGACTAATTAAGCAACGGAACTAATTAAAGATAAAAAAAGAAAATCTGTCTTCGTATCTAGTTAGTATTGCATCAGAAAAAAACTATTTGTTTTGTGATGCCCCCCTAAAATCAAACAAGCTTTGCCCCGATGCTCCGATTTTAATACCTGGTAAATAAGGGTTCTCTGTTTGCAACAGCAGCACGAGTACCGTTCTATGTCGCTAAATTTGACGTGTCGGTATATTAGACGAATTTGAGAATATACCGAATTTTATCGAATTATACCGATTTAAATGTCAAATATACGATTTAAATGTCAAATATAACGATCGTCAAGCACGGTACTCGAGCTGCAGGCACAATAAAAAAAAGTTGAGATGAAATTTATGACACATACCTACTACCTTACATCAGAAATACCTACAACCTGGTTAATTCACAACTTTTTGGCTGTAGGGCATCACTGAGCCAGCTCTGTGCCATAATCAATATGTTTTAGGCAACATAAAAATAAAAAAGAGCTAAAAAAACGCAAAAAAAATTAAAAATTAAACAATCAAAAATAATCAATCTAATCATAAATAATCAAAAGATATTAGAAACATAACCGGCCAAGTGTGAGTTAGATCCGCGCACCAATGATTCCGTACCACCATAGATTAAGAATAATAATATAATATAATATACTTAATCTATGGTACCACTCCTATATACGAGTTGAGTTCATCGTAAAATTGCGTTTATCGTAAAATTTAGTTTTTAGTTGAGCTCTGATCGAAATTTGTGTAGCGAGTGCATGACTCGCACTTGACCGTTTGAAATTATTTCTTGTTAAACTATAGGTACTAGTCTATAATCACGCCAGATGCTTCTTATATATTACTGTATTCACATCGTCGCTTACCAACAGGCGAGTTGGTGGTCAAACGCACACTATTAACTGTTAAAAAAAAGGAAAAAACCTTTAAAAAATGTGTTTCATGTATGTTCTATTTCTTAACTTTTTTAGACATTATTTGTTATTTTATCCGCCACAATATTAAACATATTCTGAAAAAAAAACAACTTTAGGGTTCGGAAGATACATAGGTCATTATAATGTGTCGAACGCACAGATGACACATGTTTATTAATTGGCCACGTTTGGGTACGGAATTCTAAAAATAATAGATACTTATATAAAAATACACATATTAAAACTACACGTCATTCAAATATAATCATATATTACGCTTATTTGTTATTATTATTATTATTTTGTTAATATTTTAAAGGCAAAGGTAGACAACCCTGAACTTCTTAGTAAAATATCATTTTCTACTCCATCAATACGATCCAGACGTGCCCCCCTTTTCTACGTATCTATAGCCAAGACAAATTACAAAAAAAGGACCTTCCTTCACCGGACCTCTTCATTTGTTAACAATTACTTATTAAATAATAATATAGACGTATTTAACGATAGCGTAAATGTTATACGCTCACATTTAGCTTCCGAATTTTTTCATTCCCAAATTTAAATTATTTTTTGACTCATAATATTGTACTCTTCCTGTTCCGTTGTTTATGTATACTTACTACATACTGTTGCTACGCAGTTTATGATGTATTTAATCTTTAATTTACTATTCTATTGGCGGAAACTTATAATTAGCCCAGTCATAGAACCAAGTGTTAATACTCATTTATTTAGGCTGTTAGTTTTCCTAAATATGTAAAATAAAAAGAAAAATAAAATATTATAGGAAACTGTAGGTAAGAGCATAAAAATAGGCTATTAATATATTAATATTACACAATAACACGCAATTATTTGGCAAGACAAAAGAACCAACCAAATATTAAGAGCGAGGCCTTCTTCCGATACTGGCTGTTGATGATGATGATTTCGCAAGATCTCGGTTCAGTTTAGTTAAAGGGTCTCACTACGATTCCTGTAAACGTAAAGCAGCCACATTTAAAATATTTGATCTTATATGCTGCTACGTCATAATTATCATCTATCTGATATTTTGTGAATAAAAAGCCATGATAAAGCTATCCGAGCGCCAGAGATAACTCGCCCTCAAACGTGTGTTACACTTACAGTACAGTAATAGTTTTTAGGAGGTCGTGTTTAATAATTTATACGTTTGCTGTGAGACGTTAATGAAAGGTCTAAAATGTCTGTTACTTCACTTTCTATCACTTCACGTGCAAAGGTTTGTAATCTGTTATTTTATAAGTCTAAACTAGTCTTTAAAATTGTTATAAGTTAGGTTTATTACGTAGACAATTAAAATTAACTTTAAAAAAACCGACTTCAAACTATTGTTATCAAAGGGTTCAAGCTAAATCAGCTCGGGTAATCAGCTTGAGATGTCGATGTGATCAAAGAAAAGCGGAAATTGTTAGTTTTTATTACTAGGGCAAAATTATCGTTATGCTTGATATTCATAATGCGATTAAATTGTATGCTTTTTTTATGATTATAGTGAAAGTTGTTATGCGTAAACATTTATGCGGCTTACTCGTTAAGCGTAATGATATTTCTGGATGATTGTTGTAATGCTAATCACCATTATGACGTTTGTTTTCATGCGTTCCGATATAGACCCCATAAATCCAAATCTGTCTGCATTTAGAAGTTATGGCGGAATAAAGAAACTCACATACATGTATGTACCCTGAAAACATTACACGCCTTTTTTTGGGTAGTCGTGTAAAAACTTGTGTTATTATAGTTTAAAAAACGTTTTTTATTAAAGTAAGCAATCAATTTCGAATACTTTGATGACATCTTTTTTTGAAGTAATTTTGATTTAAAAATGAAACAATTTTGGTGAATTTTTTTATGGGACCGATCTGAAAGTATGTCCTTTCAAATAATTTTCCAAATTGGTCTATAAATGACAGAGTTCTGAGGTGATAAATATTTTAAAAAACATAGGTACAACTGAATTGAGAACCTTTTCTTTTTTGAGGTCGGTTAAAATGTTGAACAGGAGGCCCGTCTACTGAACCATCCCGCCGAGGAGCACGACATCATGGAGCAGATCCTGGAGCACCTGGGTGGGATGGGCACCTACCAGCGCTACCTGTTCTTCATGATGATGCCCATCATGTTCATCTACTCGTTCGTGTACGGTGTGCAGATGTTCGTCGTCGCCACGCCTCAGCAGCACTGGTGTAGGGTTCCCGACCTGATGCATCTCGATGTAGACCTGAGGTACCTAGGCGATTGAGAACTCTGAGATCTTTTTTTTAGGCAATAGGCACCTTTGCCTTACTTCCCCAGGTGGACTGCTACCATTACTGTCTATTTAAAATCGTTAAAAGTATAGGAGAATTCGATAGTTTATTCCCATACGGCCATCTATCTGCAGTGGTTCCCAAAGTTGGACAGCGACCCGCCCAAGAAAAACTTTGAAATTCGGGACCCCTAGTCGGCTTTTCGGCTTTAGACCCTTGAGTGGCCATCATCACTCAAAAATAAAAAATTAGAATTATGCCATTGGCTCCCTTGGCGCTGTGGAGTGATCGTATACGATTTTTTGTCCTCTCAGAATCAGAAAAAGCGCCAGACAATGCTGTAGTTGTTTATATAAAAACAAAAAAGAATCCGGGGCCAGCAGACAATCAATCTGCGTAGTCAGGATAATGTGTTGACCCGGATCGCTAAGCAGGTTGAAAATGTGGCGGTTGCAGAATTTGTTGTAAAAAAAAAACTCGGGCTAAAACGCAGACTACTCTCCAGAAAGCACTTTGCTTGCTGAATCGATCTTTTCCACTCAGACGGAATCTCTCAATTCCTGGCGCCTCGTCAGGCTTGGACTGGGACCGGTGCTCCGTGTTCGACGCCAACTGGACGCAGGTGTTGGCGAACATGACGCCTCCGGCGTCTGACACGCCGACGGTGCCCTGTCAAAACGGCTGGGAGTTCCTATACAACGACATACCATACACCACCGTTGTCAGTGAGGTGAGGAATCCTCGTGTCATCTTTTTGCGTGAGTGATCAGGATCATCAACCCACTCACCAGTAGAGAAAATAAATAAAAATAATAGGCAATAATAAAAATAGGCAACGTTTAATATTTGGCTGACGACAGTTTTTTTTGCAATAGAGTGACGAGTGACGAGACAAGCGAAATGTTCGCCTGGTGGTAAGCATCACGCTTGACAATAACAGTAGCATTACCAGAATAATAATTATGAACTTGCGAACAAAATCCTGCCCCGCACTGCAGCTGATAACTGATAGTGTCACTGACACAAGTTTATTTATTTATTTATGATACACAAAACAGATAACAATCGATTTCTTACTAAATAAATGGAAACAACAATCTCAACTGGATTGAAACCCAAAGTATGAGTACACAGAAAAATAAAATAACAAGACGTATATACGCCATGAGAGTGCTCATCCGCAAAGCAATAAGCTTGCAGCTAGGAGCCAAGGAGCTCTACCAAGACGGCACAATATTTCACTAAAAACTATCGATGGGATGGATTATTCAGACAAAACACAGCCGTTGTGCCTGGACACTCCATCTTACGATTGAATTGGAGGATATCCTTTACGGTTTTTATGTAACTATAAAATTTAGGAACATACACATCTAATTATGAATTGGTTTTTAACAAATCATCATAGCAAATCATTGTACTTTTTTTTCTTTTTTTTTGTAATATAGTAACGAGTTTGTTAAGAGTCTTGTTTATGGTTCCAGAGAGAATGGGTGTGCGAGAAGTCAGGCTACGCTCCAACAGCGCAAGCTCTGTTCTACGTGGGCTCTCTGATAGGAAGCGGGTTCTTTGGTTGGATGGGTGACAAGCTCGGGAGAGTGCCGGCACTAGTCGGTAATGTGCTAATGACAAATGGTTTTTCTATACCTAATCTAAAGGCTATTTGGGGCAAATGTTTGCTATTAATATTCACTTCTCCATCATTTAATATGGCTGAAGTCTTCTGAACTCGAACTACACATCTGTACCTATATGTGTGTTAAACTATAGTAACTGCGTACATCACTATTATTCTTTATAAGAATAATACAGTAATCAGTTTTTTCTGCTTCTTCGATTTACTTTATCTTTTCTTTTTTTTCATGTGTAAGTAGTAAGGCTCTTGCCTGTTTCTTCTCTCTTGGCTATAGTCTTATAGCTTTCCTTCAGAATTAAAACGTTAACAGTTCCAAAATCTGATAGCGTGTACCGCGCTCGACGCCCTGGGATACTTTTGTGTCACGTAGTAGGTACCTAATTACACTGGAAACAGCAAAATCTTCGATCATGTTTTATGAGATTTACGTTTTCAGGATCGAATCTCATCGGGTGTGTGGGAGGAATAGCCAGCGTATTCACGAGTGGTTTCTGGGACTTCTCCTTCTGCCGGTTCCTCGTCGGATTGTCTAACGACAGCGGTTTTATGATGATGTACATTTTAGGTATGAAAACTCAATGTAATTATGACTGCTAGGGCTGGATCTTCTTACTTTTCAATATGGAAACTATTTTCAATAAACATAATACGCTTTAAAAAAAATAAAGCCGTCTAGTCTGACTCGTTCTTGCGACTCGGACAACGAGGGTCCCGTACCACCACAAGTACTAGGTAATCCGCGACATTTTATTTTTTTCTAGTAATTTTGATTTAAAAACCTAACTACTGAACCGATTTCGATAAAATGTATATGGAACCACCTCTGAAGTATTACCTACCAAACAAAAAAAATCAAATCAAATTCAGTTCATAATTGGCGGAGTAATCGCGTAAAAACATACAAAAAAAACATGCAGTCAAATTGAGAACCTCCTTTTTTGATGTCGGTTGAAAACTTAATCTTTTTTGCCATTCTCCTAATACTTATAGAGATACGATAATAGTAGAGATCTGTGATACTTTCCAAACAGACTAGGTTCATCGTATCTACATGGTCACTGGCAGGGACTTAATCATTTCCTTTTGTTTTTTGTGTTTTTGTGTAGTAGGATAAGTGGTATAAGTAGTCTTTGTAGGTTGTTGTAGTTAATAAAGGCTTATGCGCATGCATATTATAAAAACTACTGTAAGTAGATACAAGATTATATAGAGTTAATAAAAATCTGGGTGTTTCCTTGTGGCCTAATTAGATTGCCAAACTTATACAAAAGATATTTTTAGGGAAAATTTTAACTCGTAATTTCAGAATCTGAGACGAAATATTTATTTTTACTGTATACATGGCCATCACGTCAAATTTTAAGCAGATGCGATCTATGACACGCTTGCAAAAAGAAACCGATTCACTTGCTGCTCAAAAACACTCAGAAATTTTCAGAACTATCAATATCGGTGTGATCATGGTTGATCATTAACCCAATCGTATGTGCTCTAGTGCTGGAATACGTGGGGCCAAACCAGCGCTCATGGGTGAGCAACCTCTCCATGGCTCTGTTCTTCGGTACGGGAGGAGTCATCCTGCCGGTGCTGGCTTATGGCCTGAGGGACTGGAGACTGCTGTTGCTCGTCACGTCGGCGCCTATGCTGTTGATTCTGGCGGCGCCGTGGGTCGTGCCGGAAAGCGCAAGGTGAGTTTTGTATGATTTCACTATTATACTTTTGTGCCATAATATTAACCTATTCTAAGAAAGGAAATGTACCTACTTGTCTACTTTTTACCGTATTTTTTAATTCAATTGTTGAAAGGAAGAGCCTGGAGCCCACGACTCAGGAGACCCTAGTGTGGGATCCAGGGCACACCGAAGAACCGCTGTCTTAGGTTTATAGTTTTCTTTATTTTAATGTTTAATCAGTTGCTCTTCGGTATATTTAAAATTGTATAGTGTCTTTGAACAAATAAACAAATTATTATTGATAAATAAAAATAAAAAAGGTATACTTACCAGACACCTGCATCTTTTTTGGCCTTTCTTTACTTTCTTTCGATTATGAAACATTCTTTGGATAAGTAGATTTTTTTAAGGCGAGGTAGAGTAGAGGTATTGAAAGTGTACTTCGCGCAATCGTGAGGATGATATTTGGATCCCGATCAATCAATCGATAAGTTCTTCGGAATTATCGTACGGATATTTAAATGAATACATTACTGGTTTTTTCGGATATGGAAAAATCGCAAGGAATCCTGCAAATATCCGGAGAAGAAATTAAAAATTTCTGAATTACTTATTTACAATAAAATATACATATAAGTATATTTAAAAAAATAATACCCTAGTACCTATAGAACAAAAACGCCGTCTAGATCGCCACCAGTCTTTAGTAAATATTATTTTGCAGATGGTTAGCGTCGATAGGAAAAGTAAACCGAGCAGTAAAAGTGCTGAAGAAGTTTGAAAGAATCAACAAGGCTAAAATACCAGAAGAGACTTTGCAAAAGTTTATCGTAAGTAATTATTATATCCGTAATTAATATTGTCTATTTTATATCCGTGTTACGGCCCGGTTGTAGCGAGGTACGTCCAGGCGAGTAAACGATAGGCACTAAACGGTAGGCGCGAGCAAGAACGAGGAGAAGGCGCGAGCGCTTAAATTGCTAAATTTAGTAGGTTTAAAAAAAATATCTAAGAAATACTGTAATGTTAAAAATCAAAAAACTAAATAATACTATATTCTATATTATTCTTAGTTCTAGCTAATTGAAATGCCGATTTAGAGTCTACTTTGTAATTTTTTTCAATATCGGTCATTTTGGATTTTACCCTCTTAAAAAATAATAATTCAATATTGCTATAAGCCCGCCTCAAGCCTAAAACACTCAATCAATTAATATACCTCTATCTTAGAATTTAATAAATTTCTGAGTTTGAAAAAAGAAGACGTCATAACACTTTCTAACTAAAATCAGTGACAATGATAAGATGAATGGACGGGAAATAAGCGCACGGATTTTGAAGACTATATGTTAATGTTAAGCGCCGGCTCTCCACTTGCTTCAGTCATACTCTGCCTTTGCGACACGCGAGCCGTACGATACGACAATACAAACTTCTAATACATGCATGTACATGTGTTCTATTTTTGTCATGCTGTTATTAGATTTGCTATCTCTATTTTCCGGCAAATGTAATATGCACACTTTTAGCTAGGTATGCTTCATTGTGTTGTCTTGTTAATTTTGATCGATTTGCAAGCGCTGGGCCCGTCCATTCCATTATCACCGTCGCTGACTAAAATAGGTTTATTTGTTTTATGCTTAAGACCCTAATAGTGTAGTGTCGCAATAATATTCAAAAATATTGCGTAAAAATATCAAAATAAATATTGTGATAATGTAGGTATAGAGTAAGTACTTACTTATATCTTATCTCATCTCAACAACATATCGCTTAGCCAACGTTAGATCATTTATGATTCATTTGTAATATGCGGCGATAGGTTATTCCTGCGTTCATTAGCCAAACAAAGGGGTTCGAACATTTTTATATGGAAGCTGACATAACCCCCGCAGCAAATATTTTTTTCAAAGTGGCCGCGCACTATGAATGTTTTATAAATACAAAACAGCTGTTTCATACATTTTGCCCAAGGTCTATTAACTTTTTGTATGGAACAGCTGATAATTTTTTCGCGATTTCTATTTTGGCCCCATAGTAAAAGTTGTTTGTTTTGCTGTAAATAATATACCCTTAAAAGGATGCTAACGGATTAGAACTAACCCAGTATAAACAAAAAAATACAAGTAATTGTCACGTTCCCGCTATATTTGGAGGTAAACATTGTCATATGAGAACAATTACAGTAGTTAAAAATGCAGTAAAAAATAATTTAATTATTAAAAAAAAAAAATTTTTTTTTAAATTAATTAGTAATTAGTTTCCAGATTGATTTTACTCTATTTATTAGAAGATTTTATAAATATTTATTTCCGGTTATTGCACGGTTTTCTCTATTATTTAGAAGATTTATTCTATGCCACTACCACAGACATCGTCATCCAAGAAGGTGGAGACAGACGAGTCCATGGCTGCCCTGATACGCAGCGGCCCCATCCGCAACAGCTTGGCCTGCGTGATCTTCGTGACCTGCGTCACCGGGATCCTCATCGACGCAATCATAAGGCTGTCGGAGAACATCGGCCCAAACTTCTTCGTCACCTACGCACTCTCGTCCTTGACCGAGATACCGTCGCTGTCGCTCGTCGCTTTAATACTGGATAGGTGAGTACACTTTTAAAAGGCGCGGTAGACTAGTTGGAGAGAAAGAGACCCGAAAGTGTAGGGTTTACGATTTTTAGTTCGTTTCCGGATTTTTACTAAACATACGCCTACATTAACTCTACGACTCATAGCACTAATTTTTCCGCGAATAAAAGCAGCTAGAGGAAATCTGTATAATTACGTCTGCAGAAGAAATTCTGTGGCTTATGTGAATTCGCCAACCCCCACCGGGCTAACATCGCCCATATTACTCAAACACCCTCCTATGCCCAGGAGTGGAGTTTTCTCATTCTATTATTTTGACTTAGGACTTGTTAATAAAATGAAATTGTGTCACTATGTACGTGTATATAGGTAAACAGGGAAATAGGCATTTAGTGACTATCAGTGCAACACATGACATTGTTGAAACTGATAACAAAACCAAAATCGGCGCCACAGTACAGCCACGTGAAAAGCTAGTAACTCACGGAGCGGTTTTCACCCGCGGCCGTCACGGTTGCCGCCGCAGTTACAGAAAGGACGCAAACCTGGGAGATTACAGATCGGTCGAGATTCAAAGTGCACTACGCAGCCCGCGAACCGACCGCAAACAACGCGGGCAATGGCGGCCACACTCGCGAGAAACCGCGTCCAGCGCGGTTCTATTGGTTTGGTACGCCGCTGCCAGTAACCGTGCCCGCAGCTGGCGTAAAACGCTTAGTGAAATATGCTCCTCAATTAATACATTTCAAAAAATCTGCACTCTACGAAGGCCACGAGTCCGCAAAGGCGGGTGAAAGGAAAAACTCGTGGCCGCGGGACGCGAGTGAAAACTGCTCCGCGAGTTTCTAGCCTAATTCCAGTCTTAGTCTACTACGATAGTGTAGTGTAGTATACGGTAGGTATATTCACGTAATAAATTCGAGGAGTTTGATCGTTGGCATCTGGTAGTAATATGATAAAGACAGATAATAAAATATGACAAAAATAAAGGTAGCCCATAGACAGCAATGATTTGGACTTGATTATTTTGATAAAGTGTAACAGTTTAACAAAATATTTATCGCTAATCACTAGTATCAATGAATACAATGAAGTCGCATTATTTGTCGGTATGTGCGTTTAGTTATTCCATGGACTAACGTAGTCATTAACGGTTATTCACAACTGCGCAACTGGTTTTGATCTAAGATGTTTTTACCTAGTTTTGATATGGTTTTCACTATCCTGAGATGTTTTCCCATAACATTTATGTATCTTATTATATGAATCTGTGGTGGCCTAATTACGAGACAGCTTCAGAAATCCGCCAGAAAAAACTCCAGATAACCGCTCCGAAACCGAGAGCACTAAATCAGGCATCCGGATTTCGTTTGCAAGTTCACAATTCTAGCACTGCTACTGATAACAGTAAGCCAAGGGCAGACGTGATGCGTAAACTTACCACCAGGCGAACGTCTCAAACGTCTATTTACACCATTTCATTTTTAAAAAAACGCAAATAGTCTTAGAACTGTATCTACTGTAGGCATTGAGCTAATATCGAAAGAGTACATCATAAGAGTGCAGCATAATGTGCAATAAACAATTTTGACTTTGTGTCTCAATCTAAGTGAAAACAGTCAAAAAACGTCCGAGTGCCGTTGTACATACCTATACGTGCATTATATAGTTCACAATTGTTCGAATTTAGACGTTACGTCGCTTGTATAGTGTTCAATGTATGCTACAGCGCTTGTGCTTTATCGTAGTTCAAATCGTTCAAAAAGACGGCGCACTGCATAGCGTGCGCCGAGTTTAGGCGCGGACATTTTGTGTACGTTTGTGACTCTATAGATATTAGCTCAATGACTGTAGGTACCTAATGATTTAGTTACCATGTTGCAGGTTGGGCCGCCGCTTGCTGTCCTTCCTAACGGTGTTCTCGGCTGGAGCGCTGTGTTTGGTGTGCGCACTAGCCCCTCAAGGTAAACTTCAGCTAGACACGCTTGTTTAACGTGTTCTGCGTGCTGGAAACAATAAAGAACAATGTAAACTAAAGATGTTACATGTACTTAAAAAATAAACAACCGACTTCAATTTTGTTTACTTAGATCAAATTGTTTACCAGTTACCTATAGTAAAGATTTAAAAACCTAACTAAAAATTTAACAAATTGCGATGAAATTTCAATGGGCCAATCTGTAAGTAATATCCTTTAAACAAAAATAATTTCCAAATCGGTTATTAAATGAATTAGTTCTGAGGTAACAAACATTAAAAAAACATACAACCGAATTGAGAACCTCCTCTTTTTTTAAGTTGGTTAAAAATATGACGTCTTTTATCTGCATCATGGTGCTCATTATTTTAAGAATTTCGATGGTGAGTAAAATTAGTCCTATAATTTTATTGACCGAAGCAAAGCGTGTATGTTTGTTTTGTATGTATTGTTCGATGATAACTGACGGACCGTTGATCCGATCTTTATAAAATTTTGTAAGCAAGTAGTTCATACAAATACAATCATCAAGTTCGAATATGAGCCAAATTGGGCTTGGAAGATATCCCCATATATCTTCCCGTCGCGAGGTCTCAGTTCGCGAAAAACTAGTAGTAGTTATTAGTTATAGTAGATACTATAGTACACAGCTACACATTATAGTATAGTATAGTATATTAGTAGTGTAGTGTGTAAGTTATACTGTATGTTGGAGTCACTTATTGAGTTAGAAGTTATACTGTGTGTTGGAGTCAGCTATAGGGTAAAAAAGCGCTGCGCTGTCGGCAGGCCTGCCGCAGCTGGTGTTGGCGCTGATGACGCGGTTCAGCGTGAACATGGCGCTCGGGATCCTGATGCAGCTGGGCACGGAGGTGCTGCCCACGGGGCTGCGCGCGCTCGGCTCCTCGATCATACACATGACGGGGTTCGTCGCCACCACCTGCTCGCCTTTCATCGTCTACTCAGTGAGTGCTACCATTAGACAATTAAGAAACCCTGACAGCTAGGCTGGTGGGTGGTGGGTGGGGGGCTTGGGTGGTGCAATAGACAATAGTTTATTTGTGGTAATAAATAATATTTAAGTACCTAAAAATAATTTCACCTTTTGTCCCCCCGAGTCGGCATGATGCCGGTTGTGACCAACCAGCGCTGGTCTCCCATTGGGCCCGGCAGGTGACAGTGGAATTACAAAACAGTACACACATTATACAGATGTGGCGTAATGAATAGATGGCCATACCTACGGATAGGGGACATCATGGGTGTTCAGTAAAAGTAGCCCAATTTTCTTAATATCTCAAGCAAGGGTCTCTGAGTCAAAGGGGACACGGGACAAGTCAGCGTTTGTATGTATGTTTGTATGTTGTTCGACGAAAACTTGCAAACCGATGATCCAAAGCCCCTTGTAAGAACTGAAGTGCATTACAATTATCAAGTTCGAATATGATCCAAGTTGGTGTACAAGCCCCTTGTAAGAACTGAAGTGCAATTACAATTATCAAGTTCGAATATAATCCAAGTTAGTGTACAAGCCCCTTGTAAGAACTGAAGTGCATTACAATTATCAAGTTCGAATATGATCCAAGTTGGTGTACAAGCCCCTTGTAAGAACTGAAGTGCATTACAATTATCAAGTTCGAATATGATCCAAGTTGGTGTACAAGCCCCTTGTAAGAACTGAAGTGCATTACAATTATCAAGTTCGAATATGATCCAAGTTGGTGTACAAGCCCCTTGTAAGAACTGAAGTGCATTACAATTATCAAGTTCGAATATGATCCAAGTTGGTGTACAGGCCCCTTGTAAGAACTGAAGTGCATTACAATTATCAAGTTCGAATATGATCCAAGTTGGTGTACAAGCCCCTTGTAAGAACTGAAGTGCATTACAATTATCAAGTTCGAATATGATCCAAGTTGGTGTACAAGCCCCTTGTAAGAACTGAAGTGCATTACAATTATCAAGTTCGAATATGATCCAAGTTGGTGTACAAGCCCCTTGTAAGAACTGAAGTGCATTACAATTATCAAGTTCGAATATGATCCAAGTTGGTGTACAAGCCCCTTGTAAGAACTGAAGTGCATTACAATTATCAAGTTCGAATATGATCCAAGTTGGTGTACAAGCCCCTTGTAAGAACTGAAGTGCATTACAATTATCAAGTTCGAATATGATCCAAGTTGGTGTACAAGCCCCTTGTAAGAACTGAAGTGTAATTACAATTTTCAAGTTCGAATATGATCCAAGTTGGTGTACAAGCCCCTTGTAAGAACTGAGACATTGCGCCCACTCTTTATAAGTTACAGATATATAACGTCTGCGGCCAATATGACAATAATGAAAACAAGCTCACCATCAAGAATAAACTTTTCTACCATTTTGAACATTTTGACGACGGCCATTCCATTCCATTTCAAATTGTCAAATTTCAATTTTTAACTTTTTGCCATCTTATTGGGCTGCAGGGAAGATTCTGGCGTAGCTTGCCTCTGGTGATCCTGGGAGTGATGGGGCTGCTCGGTGGCGGCGCGGCGCTCTTGCTGCCTGAGACCAAGGGCAAGCCCATGCCGCAGACCATCGCGGACGGAGAGCGGCTGGTCAGGGAGAGCACGCTTTGCGGGTGAGAATCTATCTACGAGGAACTGCGGTCTATTACGTCTTTTGTGATAAGGTACGAGTGTAGCTTGTCAAATAAGAGTACCTACACAAGTCACTATCGTAATAGCTCTTAATACCAGCAACCCTGGAGTACATCATGATTAGCCAGAAGACGTCCATTGCTGAACAAAGACCTCTGCCGTAAAACGCCACTGTTTGAAACCCTGCGCGGCATGCATTGCTTCGACCCTAATTCATGACGATGTTCTAAACCCAAAAGCCACAGGTATGTTTTCAATTTTCATAGTGACTAACTCTTTCATTTCTTCTCCTAACAGCAAACCAGAGAAGGACGACTTGGAGGAACAGGATGTGGTGTTCCTGGAGAACAAAAATGCAATCGGTCTGGGTTAACATCACCGTAGTCCCGACGAACAAACTATCTGAATGTCTCTCCGTGTTCTTGACAACCCTGAGGATACGTTGGCCCCTGGCCAAACTTTGAGCAGAGCCTTCCACATAGATCTCAGTAGTTCAGTAATCTAGTTTACTTTTCAATACAACCGTGCTTATTTTCGTAAACACCTGTACAAGTACTTGATGTGTAATTGTACAGGTCTTTACAGGAAAATGTACCCCTTTTGCTTCTATCTAAAGTGTATTTCTTGTATTGTTCTTTTTGTGGTGTCTATAAAGTACTAATACCTGGAGTATTACGTAGTATGAACCAAGAGTATTACTAATGACTATTTATTTATATAAGTATACAAGTTATAAAAGTTCATCAACTCTTTTGTATTGCGTAACATATCTTTATGTAGTCATTAATTTGTGTTTGTTCTTGTTCCACACGGCTACCTAGTTGATTAATTATCCCATGATAATACAAACATATTATATACTGAAGTAGTAACAATGTATATAATGTAATATTTAAGTGATTCGTTATTGTATGGGGCTGACATAGACGGATAGTCTAAACGTCCCTAAAAAATAAGGAATAAAAAAAAACTAAAAAAATGTGTTTGTTATCAAATGGCTTAGGACATTTCCCATACGCAGGTGACCTAGTCTTGGTACAAATTTCCCATACCTCCTTGTATGAACTAGGCCAAAATGTCACATGCCTTTATAAATTGTTTGAGAATTTGTTAACTATTAAAGGAGGTGAAATTTGTTGTTCTAAGATAGATTTCGTTCAAGAAAATCCCGGCAACCCTGAAAATCCCTTACAAACATAAAAAAACCTTCTTTCACTAGTATAACCTGTGATACTACACAAGACCCCTCCCTATGCTAAACTACAACGCTTTTATATTGGTGTACAGAATGAATAAATAACTACTTATTGAAAGCAGTAGAATGCTCTTTATTTGCTCCCACAAGCTTTTCATGGTATTTTATCTTTTAATTAATTATATACAGTGGGGCCGTCGATGAGACATCGCCAGCGTGGTAGAGAGCCGCGGGGGTAGACAAAGGGGATCGAGGAAGGAGCAGGCGACAGGCGGTACGATGCCCCCGCGCCCCCGTGCCGCGCGCGTGATGATACTCTCTCAGTAAATGATACTATAGTTACCCTCCCTATTATAGGTCCCCCTAGGCCTATTAGGCCTTCGTCCAGCAGTGGACGTTTTCTGGTTTGACAATAGTTATGACAACCACATAAAACCTACCAGACCTACCTTAGACACCGACAATGGGCGTTTTCACACGACATTATCGTGAGCTCGGACGACACAACATCGTGAGGATACTGGTGTGTGAAAAGGTATAGTCGCCTTGCGTCAGCAAAAGCTTACATCTGCCCGCGCTTCCAAAAGTGGAATGGTGTACCGACGTGCGAGACAAGTCGTGTCGACAATAATGAATGTCGTGCCCTTCGTGTCGTAGTTGACACAGTGTGCAAGCGTTTAGTAGTAATTGTATGAAACTACAAGTCCGACGATATCGTGTCGGTGTCGTGTCGTGAAAACACCCAATCAGAAGCAATGTCGTTGGCAACGAAAAATAATACAACCAAATAAAAATCAACATCATTTTATTGACTTAAAACTTCATTAAATTTGCCTAGATTAAAGCTATTTTATGCTGAGGTACATTTTCCCGTTGATGTTCTGTTTGACGGGGTTGATCCGCTTGAGGATCTGAGTCATGGTCTCCACGAGCCGCTCGCTGCTGACGCCCGTGCGTTTCGATTTGAACTTGGTCAGTAGTTCTGTGGTCGTCATAGGCTTGCGGGCGAGGTAGCGCCTCACGGCCTCCTCAGTCACGCCGCACTCGCTGGAAAAAATATTATTTATATACCTATTCTATCAGTTATTTAGTTCCAGTACAACAAGTTTTGCTTACTTTGGGGCTAGATGGCGCTGTGTCAGAGGCTTGTAACGTGTATTTTATTAATAACAATACAAGACTGTTTTTTTCTCGCAATTGTGATAAAAAAACGTCGTATGAAACACGTGTGCATTGGTCATTACACTCTCGGTCCCCATTTTTGTTACACATTGTATCCTACTAATATTATAGGTATTTTTTTGTATGTATGGATGTATGGATATTTGTTACTTTTCACGCTGAAACGGCTGCACGGATTTAGATGAAATTTCGTATAGAGGTAGCTTATACCTTAGAATATAACATAGGCTACTTTTTATCCCAAGAATTAATACCGCGGGGCGCAGCTAGTATATATTTGGTCAACGATAACTTCCTATGATAACCATTGACCATTGATCCGATCTTTATGAAATTTTGTAAGCAAGTGTTACATGCAAATACAACAACTTGATAAGTTCGAATATGAGCCAAATTGGTCAAGAAACTCGGATGGGTTCGCGAGGTCTCCGTTTTTTCTTTGTTAGTTATTTATAGACGGACGGAGTGTTATATCTGGACCGATGAATAGACAAGAAAATTACTTACGTTAATGGTATTTCGATTCAAGGTCTAGTCTAGCCACTTTCGCATTGTTTTGTAGATCTAGCGGGGTACTCACGTGTAGGCGGGGTCTAGCTTCTGGCGCTTGTGCGGCGAGTGCGCGGCGCCGGCCGCGTTGGCGGCGGCCACGGCGGCACTCGCGCCGCTCGGCGCCGGCGCAGGCGAGCCCGCGCGCGACCCGCCCGCGCTGCCCGCTGCAACACAACACATGCTCACACTGTAGTGTCTACGATGTACCGAAATGAACCGGCTCATGTGGTTTTTTTTCTTCGATTTTGGTTTCGCACTTTGGCTATTCTGCCAGTGTCAAGTAAAATGCAGTTTTTAAGTTTTGATAGTCACATCATCAGCCAGAAGACGTCCATTGCTGGAAGAAAACCTCCCCACCGTAATCCCCGCACTAGGCAGGCGGTATAGGACATGAAAGGCAACTTGCCTATGCGCCTGAAACGTAAACTCATGGGCATGTATGTGCATTCTCCCCATCCTCACATACGGCGCTCCGACTTGGTCTTTGACAAGCGAGCAAAAATCCACTCTGCCGCGGCTCTCTCTGTGGCGGTTTGCCAACGAGCCATGGAGCGCAGCATACTGGGTGTAAAGCTGCTAGATCGTATTAGGAACTCAGTACTGCGCTCCAAAACACAGATCATTGACGTAACTCAAAAGGCTGCCATGCTAAAGTGGGACTGGGCTGTGGACACGTCTGCCGAATGCCAGCAGAGCTATGGGCGAAATCCACCACAGATTGGGTCCCGGCAGTTAAACGGCCACAAGGCCGGCCTAGAAGGAGGTGGACAGACGAACTCGATGCCCATAAAAAGGAGTGGCCCACCATAGCACTAAATAGAGAAAAATGGAAAGAGGGAATTGAGGCATGTGCCCAGCAATGGGACAAAACAGGCTAGTATAAATAAATAAAACTATTAGAACTTACCTGTATTATTAGAATGTCCATTCTTGTCGTTGTGTTTGTCACTTTTGCTCTTCTTGCTCGGTTTCTTGCTATTGCTCGCTTCCGCGTCGGTGTCCGAGTCCGAACTGAACTCACTACTCGACTCTGTAAAACATGTTTATAATGAGTTTCATCATCATCATATAACCGTCCTATCATATTCCACTGCTAGACATAGGCCTCTGCCACGTATATCGTCACTCTACGTATTCGATTCACTAATTTCTGCTTACCTTTCTTGACGTCGTCGGCGCGCGGTTTCTTCTTCTTCTTGGTGAGCTTGGAGGCGCGCTCCTCGCCCTCCTTGGTGGGCTCGTCCTCCGCCTCCGACTGCTCCGCCTTCTGCTCCTGCTCCTCTTCAGAGTCCTCGTCCGATGCTAGCAGATTCCTGTCAAGTGTCAACAAGTCTCCGGTAGGGTCATTCCTTTGACGTATACTGCACTGGTATGGGCACTGCATCCATACCATCCGAGGACGGGCAGCAGCGTCCTTTCAGGTAACGTGGAGAGCATTCTGCGATCACCAAGCCGCCTACCAAGCGTAGAGATTAAGGCAGCCCCCTTATTAATGGGGATGCCTTTGTCCTGCAGTGGAAGTCTTCTGGCTCATGATGTGATTACTGTACAGGCCCTTTACTACATAATACATTAGCGCGACTTGATGCACATTGTTTGATATGCCGCCATGTTTGGGTTACGACATTTGAATGTAATCCACTGTCAACCTCCACCTACCTGCAACTGGGCCAGCGTGGTGAAATGGCCCATTTGCCCTTTGAGGCCTCTGCAGTGGACTAACAGGCTGATTATGCTTATGCCGCTGTCAACAAAAGGCAGATCCACTATAAATCGACGCCATTTTGGAGGGCACTTTAGCTTAAAATTATGTCACAAATCGCGCATCCCAAATACCCAATGGATACCTCATGACTCATGAACAAAGATTTGTTCATTGTACAAGTCATCATCTTTCTAGTCAGCATATATGATATCCACTGGTGGACTGGGCGTCCCTACCAAAACACGCCACTCAGAACAATCTACAGCTGCACGAAGTTTGTAATTCAAAAATATTCACAAATGTCTCAATCTTCATTTTAAGACATAAAGATTGTAATGTATTAGTAAATATAGAAATTAATTGTTGTAATTCAGGACTATCATTGTGTATGGGAACATTAATCCATTCTATAGTATGATCATTGGACCATTGTTTGCAGTTAGAATGTCTTTTAACTCCGTACTCACCTTAAAGCGCCTTCTTCCGCCACACCTTTTAGTTCTTTGTTTGCTTTGGTTTCATGGTCGGACTCACTGTAACATGTACATGTATAACATAATTACTTTATGCTACATACAACGTTATTATTAGTATAGAGTTAGGCCGAAACACTAAGTTTATATTTCAAAGAAAAAGAATATAAAAAAATTAGTCAAAAGTATTCAAAGCTCGCAAAGTTACGCTATTGCTAAGTTGGCCTGTTGTTCCCACAAAATCATGGTCACCGTAACGCAAGCTGTTTGTTTCCGCACGGCGGGGCTGCGCCGCCGCCGCATCAAAGGGTTGCCGCCGCAGCGGCGATCTATTGATTTGCATTGCTAATAACTGTGTCCAAATTGCACTGTTTTTTAAACATTGTTGGGACAAAATGTAACGTGGTGTAAAAACTATACCAATCGATTCTCCTAGTGATTCTGAACAAACTACTTTCAGGTTTGCACTATACTAAAAATAACGTAGTAGAAGTGAAAAAAAATACCACAAAATACATGGGCGCCATAATAAATCATGTCGTTAAGAACTTGGTAGCTTTCCGTATGACACAACTATACTTGGTAAAAAAGAGTAGTAATTAATAGGGGCAGCACTATTGCAAATAGTTTTTGATACTGGCAGCCCTGTTACTTAGTTATAGGAAGATGATTGGACGAACGAACCCTCTGATGACGTGATTACCCACAGTATTCCATTAAGAGAGAAAAAGTTTCAGTTTTAAATCTTTTTGCCAAGCTATAACAATAATAATTATTATTATTACATGCCTTGACATTTAGTTGAATTCTAAAAGAAACGTGTTTTCAATTCCTGAATTCGATAAACGCGGGATCATAATCTCTACAAATACGTAGTAACGAAACAATGATTTGAACTAAAAAAAAAAAAAAATTTAAATAAATTGCTTTTATTTCCAAATTGGTCGGTTTGGAAATTCTTGATTTATACTTCTTTCTTTACCAGATGACAAGTTTTAGATAAGACATAATTTCCCTGATGAAGGCGGTACAACAAAGTACATCCACACCTTTTATGATGCCCCTTTCGGTTTTTCCGCCTATCATCAGTTTTAAGTCTCTCTTAGTAACATTTTTAATGCTTAACAAGATAGGTGTTTAATCATACATAACATGACGTTACGTGACGGTGTCGTCTAAGATAGCAAACACAAGGAATGGCATTAACATGGCAATCCACTCTACTTATGACAAGTCGATACCCCGCTAGTCTTCCTCGGAGTTTTCATTGGCAACACTCAACTTTTTTTTCTGGAACAAGTCTATGGTTGTGCACTTCAAGTGACTTTGAATAAAATATGAGGCGCCTTTTATTTTCTCATAGTGGGTGATGAAAAGTAGAGTGTATCACTCGGGCGCAAAATATATTAATGCCTCGGGCGACGTACTTTGAATCCCTCGCTACGCTCAGGATTCTACTAAAGAATCCCTCACTTTGCTCTGGATTCAAAAAAGCGCCCTCGCCGTAAAAATATTATTTTCTCTCTTATGATACAATCTACTATTTACCTGTCTGACGAGTCTGAGATGTAGTCCTTCTCCCTTCCCTCCTCGTCTCCGTCGTCGCTGTCTTCAAACGCTTCGTCATTAACTTTTTTCTTTTTCTTCGCCGCACCCACTGAAAAGTCCTCCTCAATTTTAAAGGATCCTCCATGCTACCTTATAAAAACATCGTTTGATTTTTGCACTACTAACGCGAGTTTTTAAAAATAACTTTATACCATTCCCCGTCTAAAAAGCTTATATTATTCATTGAAAATAGTGAATAAAAAGCTAAATCTTTCTTTTTCTCGTATTCATGATAGTATAATACAACATATAGTATGCAACTCTTGAATAAAACGGATTTATATCGAGGGCCGTGAATCACTCGCGTCGCTCAGGATTCTAACACTTGAATCATGAATCACTCCCTGCGGTCTTCATTCAGTCGTTAGAATCCTTCACTTCCTCGTGATTCATCTATGGCATTCGCTTTAAATCCGTCCTTTATTCACTAATTGCATAATATACCATTTTCATCTCACAAGCTCGGAAAGGTCCTGTTTATCATTCGAAATCTGAGTGCAAAAGTGCATTTTATCGGCAAGCGTGGAAAGATTTTTTTAAATTCGAACGTTTCTTTTCAATACTTTTCTATACCTATCGCCAGTCCACTGAAAATGCATTAACCTTTTAATCTCTATAGAATAAAAGATGCTTGTTATGCTTTAAGGAAGTCGATCTCAAGAGATTGTTAGTATGGCCCTGTATTGCTTTGCTTAAAATTTTATGTACCTTTTTTCTTATCCTTTTTCTTCTTGGCAGCTCCGTCACTATCTTCGTCCTTTTCCTTCGCTGCGTCAGAGTCTGACGAGTCGTCGTCGGAGTCTATCCACTCGTCCATTTCAGATATCTTCAGATCTGAAGCAAGCAAAGTAATTTGAACTTTAATGTCAAGTTTATTTTATTTTATTGTTTCCCTAAAGTGTTAACGCTGACTGAAGCGGCCCAGAGAAAGCGGTCCACAATTATGTAAGAGTTTCGCAAAAGACCATAATAGATCAAAATAGTTCTTTAAGTTCGAACTTTGCTCAGATTTTGCATAAAGATAAAGATTAATTTATTTGTATTGAATATGTGATTCATAGTTCTTATTATTCAACCTTAGTGTGACTTGCTATTTTAAACCCATGTAGTCTACGCCTATAATAGGCTAGATGACTAGTTTTTTTTTATTGTCCTATTAAAATGTGGCCCATAAATATAGCTGATTAATGAAAAGAAAATGAAAATCTGATTAAAAATAAGCAACTTATAAGCATTTTAATATCATGCTAGACAGAGAGGCGAAACAGCAAATCGTGACGTCACTTGTCAGTACGCCATAAAAATTCTATTATGACAAGTAAGGCGTGACGTCATTTTGTCTCTACCAAAAACTTTATACGCTTATATATCAGAACATAAATAACTGATTTAATTTATTTTTTCAAATAAATATACTATATTTAATTAAATTATCCATCAAAGCTTTTGGTTTCAACGATTTAAACATCAGTCATCTACCCTATTGTGATGACGTTTAGCTGGTCTCCGTTAGTTTTCAATGACGTACATCATGTTGGTGTTCTTAATAAATAAAACACTGATAATAATAATTTTGTAGTGGTAGGACTCTAGTCAACTGCAGAGTCCGCCTGGGGAAGTACCACACCTTTGCCAGTTATTCAATCGCCAAGCAGTAGTGTGCAAGCATTACTGTGTTACGGTTTGAAGGGCAATGTTACCAGAGAGATTACTGGGTATAAAGAGATATCTCAGGGTGACGAGCGCAGTGCAGGGCGGCGCAGGGTTGTGTTTGCAAGTTCACAATTCTGGCACTGCTACTACTGTTAGTGGCAGGCGTGACGCTTACCACCAGGCGAACGTCTTGCTCGTCTCATCACTTGAACGAATTTAAAAAAAAACTATTCTCTATTTTTCACCAATACTATAAATGTATATATATATGGTTATGTGAGCATGTAACTCATACACCTTATGCATTTTCATCACACTTGCTCGTAAAGTGGATCTTATTACATCGGTTTTAGGCTCATAGTCCAAGCTATTACGCACGCGTGCTTTTTACTTTATATTACGGCACTTGTGCTATAATAGGTATAACGCGGTAAAGTCAAGTTTGTAAGTGACTGCAATTAGACGTATGTATACGAAGCACTCTTAATATAGCCGGGTAATACTTACAGTATTTTGTAATACCAACAAAGAGTTCTTATGCCCCTGAAGTAAATGTCAACCTGCGCGCGCATTGCTGGTTTGGGCGCCCTTTTCCACAAATGTTTGTTGACGTTTTCGCTGTGTGGTTGATTATTATCAAAAAAGTTTGATTTTTCCTCGCAAGTGTGATGAAAACAGTCGTATGGAACTCTTGTGTTTATGTTAGTCATTACACTAGAGGCGGTTTTAACGAAGGAAGCCGAGAGCGTAACTTGTATCATAATGTACTATTATAACACAGTTAGTTACGACTTTACATTGTAAAGCAAACAAATTTGGGCGTGTAATTCGGAATGGAGATAACCCCGGTTATATTTTTCTTGCAAAAATGTATTGTGTTGTGTCTAATGTATTTTTCTTGTAAAAATGTGTTGTATTGTTGTACATTAGCGGGTGAAACCGAGGGACCCTACTAGTAAATCCCATGGTATAATAATATACTCCCCCAGGTATGACACTCCCGAGCGACACAGGTCACGTGGGTGACACAAGCCTACGTCATCGACGTGAAATTACCAGTAGCGTGAAATCATAACTCCACGTTCTCCGTATATTAGCTGTGGGAATCCCATAAAACTATGTTAATTCGTGTTTAGCTTAAATCATTTTGCTTGAGCGGTCTCGAAATGACAATTGAAATGATTTGTGTATTTTATAATTAATAAATTATTAAAAGATTTGATTCCCAATTTTCAAATTTTGTTGCCATAAAGTGGCAACTGGAGTGACGTAAGCAAGTGTCACTCCCGGAGTAGCAGACCTTGTTTTAATGGATCATGGTAAATTCTAAGTTTCTTAAGTTCTAAATACAACAAAATACCCTCGGGAAAAAAACTCGTTTAATTAAAAAATGCAAGTTAAGCTCAGGTCAGATGGATTTGTGTTAATTGTCAATTTGTTTCAATTGTACCTACATTAATTTATTAATTCGTTTTGCATTGTATATAGGTACCTATTATTTACACCAATATTATAAAGAGGAAAGATTTGTATTTTTGTATGTTTGTAACGAATAAACTCAAAAACTACTGGACCGATTTCAAAAATCGCCATTAGAATGCTACTTTATACCTGAGTAACATAGGCTGTATTAATTCCTAGAAAAAATTAGGGATCCCTATAAAATTTCAATAATGTATGTAACCCAAGGTGTAATTTTTTTGCCATAAAAAAATCTTTCATCGCTTGCGCTGCGGAAACTATAGAAGATAGAACAAAGAAATGTTCTTCAGTATTAAATAACTTATCAATATCTACAAAAAACTTCGCGATTCCATATTTTATGTCCAACTATGGTAATTATGTTAATATATCGACGACTTTTCGACATCTTAAAAGTTGATCGAAATGCCGACCAAAATTTGACCACGTTATCCATACCTTTGTATGAAGCCTTATCCATGAATCATTTCATATTCAAGAATACAGGTACATTGAATAACGCATAGTACACCTGGGTGTTCCACGAGTACACTCTTAATTCAGCGTACTCGTGGAACACGGATACAAACCATACGTGGATACAAAAAGGTATAAACGGCCACATAAAAGGTTCACATATTAGATGTGGACCACAGGTAAGAAACCCTACAAAATAGGTAGGCTCGAACGCGCGGTCGGACATTGATTATTTTGACTTTTTCATAGCATAGTTTTTGTTCCAGTTGAAATGTTCTTTTCAGAACTACTTATAAATTATTTTACTAAACCTTAACTGTTTAATTTTTATAGTATTCTCACAGTTTTTATATGGTAAGTATTCATCAAAAGTTATTTTCAATGTCTTGCTTAAAGATACTTACTATGTTTAATCCCAAAATGTTTAAAAAATAATAGTCCACCCGTGCGAAGCCTGGTAGGGCTAGTGTGTTATAAATGTAGATTAGCTGCATCTTGTGACAATGATCTACTTAAAAATATTATAGCAGTGTTCTCATGGAAGTTATGTAATGTCTTATATGAGAATAAATATCTTAAAACCTAACCTAACTTTGTAAGATTGCTCGTATGGACCAGATACCCCGGGACTAAGATGCACCGGGCTGGACTAGCTGCACCGGGACTAAGCACTGCTTATGACCAGCACGTCGTGCGGAAATAGCCCGCGCACCAAGTACCAAGACTGGTACTTGGTACCACTATCTTTACCAAGCTATATGGTAAATACCAGTTGTACCTTTCTTGGCCTTGGCACCCTTGGGTTTCTTTTCGTCGGGGTCGTCAGCGTCGTCTGTGGCGTCATCCCCGCGCATGCGCTTCCGAAACATGAGCGAGAAGTAATTGATCACCTTGTTACGTCTGCAAATTAAAAATATGCAAAATAAATTATATTTTAACAAATTCTCGTGTTTTCAGTTGGTATTCGTACAATTAATACTAACCTTCCGAATTCTTGCTCTGCTTCTTCAGCCGATAGAGCTTTGTACCGTTGTATAGGTTGGAAGTTATACCTGCAAGTTCATATTTCTATCTAAAGATTCACATATTAAATAAGCATTAAATTTACTACAGTCAGGAACCAATTCATAAAACGGTAGATGACTTACTCATCAGCCAGAAGACGTCCACTGCAGGACGAAGGCCTCCCCCTTAATAGGGAGGGGTTGCCATAATCTCCACGCTTGGCAGGCGGTTTGGGGATTGCAGAGTGTTACCACCGTTAACTAAGGAGGACGCTGCTGCCCGTCCTCCGGTGGTTCTGGATGCAGTTTTAGGACATACCCAGGTCCAGGTTTACACAGTATGAACCTATTATACCCGGTTTGTATCTATCTATACCATGGTACTACAGGATACCATGAAATTTTGAGGGTGTTTTTACTGTAGAGAAATCTAGGAAATGTTTTAAAAAATCTGACGTTTCATTGAAATATTGTAATTAGCCCAATAAAATGTATGGACCAGCTGTTTTTTTTGTTTCGCCAATGATGATTAAAATGAACTCATTTCAGGTTAGTTCCGCAGCGTCAATGGCTTGTCTTGACTAGTTGGTTCTAACAGAGTATCAATAAGCAACAGATGATTCGATGAGTTTTCGGATGGGTCATTGTGAGTGGTATTTACTTCCGAGTGCTAATGTGGGTCGGATGACACGTTAAATTGTTGGTCCCGCTTCTTTGTTCTATATTTCTATTAAAGAAACCATCAGACCATGTCAGCTCAGTAGTATTACCATTCCTGTAGTGGGTAGGCGTCAATAGCGCCATCTGCTGCATGTGTGAACACATAGTACGCTGCATTCTCTGACACACCACCTTCTCTGATCCCTTTGAACCTAAAACAGTTGAACAAAGTTATACAACATATATTATAGATTATGCTATAGCAACTTTAAGACCTAAAATTAAACTACAATAATTTTGAATTGAATGATAGCAGACATAATTCTTGATGAAAGACTAATAACCGATGGGGAAGAAAGGTTCTTGAGTGGTGAACACAAACCGAAAGACACAGGTTGTTAGCTTGACCGATGACATTGTAAAAGTAGCTGGCAACCGGTGGATGCAAATAGCAGGTTGTCGTACAGTGTGGCCTGTCTAAGGGCCTTCGTTCAGCAGTGGACATCTCCGGACTGATGATGATGATGAGACATGATTCTATTAGCTTTGTAGGTCTATGTAACATAATTAAACCCATGAAATGTTCAGCTACAGATATATTTTTAAGATCTTTTCAACATATATAAAAATAAACTTATTGGTATACTATATTTATTTTGAAATAACAATTTGATTGAAGCCATTAGCTTGGATGAGATTAGGGTAATCATAATATTGTATCCTAGGTAAAAACAAAGAAATGAATTTAAAAAAATATATATATTGGACTATAGTTGTTACTCGCTGTTATTCAGTATGCAAAAGAACCAATGTCACTCAGACACAGAGTAGATTTCTATCAGTAAATATTTTAAAAAGAGAGCTAAGGCAGTTAAGATAACATAACAGAGTATTTTTATTACACAAAACATAGTATCAGTTATCTCATTTTCATTTTCTTGTGAGTTCTTCAGTTGTTATGCCTCAATTCTACAAAAATTATAAAAAGAATAGATATACTCACTTTTTTCCCGTCTTGCCCCCGACTTTAAGTATCCATGGCTGGTCTTCAGGTTTGTACTTTCGTGATATAATGCCGAACTTTTTGCGCCGCGCCTCTTCTCTCACGTCACGGCCGTACTCTGAGCCCGCACCAAATCTGACAAGTATAACTAACTATGAACTACATCAAACTATATTATACTCTGTGTAAGAGTAAAAGAAACAAACTCATAAGCTCATAGACTGCATTCTTTTCTCTAATAAAATTATTGTCTAGCTATCCCTGTCGCATAATTCCAGATCAGCAGACTTAGCATGCGGACCGTAACAAAATTCTTCTTCAAATAGCCATCCAGGGTGGCAATGCCACCAGTACGCTGCCGACTGGTAGTGGGTTTGAGCATTTGGATTGTCTCTAGACTTTGATCGGTCTGGATACAATCCTTTTAATTTTTGTTCTGTAGTAGGCTAAGTAGTCTTTGTAGTTTGTTGTAGTATATGGTAACTCATTAAATTAAATTCTTCTCTATTCTTACAGTCATGAAAAAATAGGACAAGGCTAGGACTTTGTAGAAGTCTGTCTCGTTTTTGCATGACATGAAGAGATGACAAAACTTCATCGTGAGTCACATGATAGGCCTGCAGATCCTAGATTATGATGTCTTTAGTTCTGTTTCAGTGCAGAAATATAAAAAAGGCTCGCTGCAGCTGAAACTTACTGTCTCAATTACGTGTGAGATTTTTTATCAGCCAAATAGTGACACAAAATTTCTTTCTTTAAAACTAAATTCAACAATTAAACAAAACAGAATAATTGTAAAAACATTCTGCCACATCCACAAACTTTTGTTGACAGTATACCTAGCACTTTTATATGAGTCATTTGAGTAATAATAATGTTTGTACAAACTTGGGCATATCTTCGTCGAATCCTTTGAATTCTTTGATGTTGTTTTCTCTTTCCATCTTCACATGAGTCCATTTTGCAAAGTCTACATTCAAAGTGGCATTGAACCGCATCACATGATGCTTTTTCTTCACGTTTTTAGGAACTCTGATTTTAAATTCTTGTACTGATGCAGCATTAGGATTCTGCAATGTATAGGAAATCATGAAAATATGCCTCAGAAATTATATTTAATAAGAACATTCATAAGACCAATACGTACGGAACCTCCCGGAATCGACATTTCTCGATATTTTTCTCTGCTACAGGTTAAACTTAAACAATTCAAACTGAAAGATATTTTTTTGGAATAAATTATATTAATAAACTAAATACTTAGGAACTTCTTAGTTCTATCACAGATATCGATAAAAATCAGAGAAATATAGTAGATAAAAATAATGATTACAAGATTCGCGAAACGCTGTTTTGTGAAACTGAAACGCAAGAAACAATTGCTACGTTCCGTACTGCGCTAATAAAAGTGATAATATCGCGAATCCGACCAAAGTGACAATTATTACTCGATCAAATCAAAGCCCATATATTTTGTGACTATTAAATTTGGTCGGATTCGCGATATTATCACTTTTAGCGCATTACGGAACGCAACAGAAGTACGAATAAACAAAAAGCACTGCTGTGTTGCCAGTTGGTGTTTTTTATTATTATACCGAGCAAGCCTTAACTTTTTTCTCGACTAATGGGGATCCACACCAGACTGCTTTTTTTCCGCTAGGTGGAGTATAGTCGATGCGGCCGATTGACAGTCAACTGGCAATCTCATATATTTTTATGTTCTACAATTTAATGGTTTTACTCTTATTAGCCTGCCAAGCGTGGGGATTATAGTATTTGTCAATGCCGTTAGGCAGAGGCACAAATGTCGAAATAGTATTTTTTCAAGACTTAAGAGAGCACGAAATATTAAGTAGCCGTGAAGAATTTCCCTCTTGGTTATTGAGGTAAAACATGTTTGGTTTTCAAAACTTCAAAGAAGCTTCTATGAAAGTTGCTAGGACTTTACTAGGGCATGATTTGGACTTGACTGTGATTTACTGTGGCTGTGACTGTGACTAAGGCTGTCTCATTATATCTAATTATGATGATCTTATGCTAAAATGAGACATGATCATGATGATCATAATAAGATCTTCTCACGATGCATTATGTATGGCGCTGGCTGGACGCACGACGAGGCCACGGAAGTACTACCAAAAGAAGAGGTCTGACAGCCTTACCTAAAATATTCTCGATTCTCTTAGTCACTGCTTAAACTTCTCCGTCTTGTTCTTGCATGTTACACTTCACGTCAGAGAGAAGATGGCAGAGCATCTTAAGCAGTGACTAACGGTTGAAAAGTTTTTTTAAGTAAGGCCCTAATAGTATAGCGTACAAGCCTTACAGCTTTAGTCTGTCTTATGGGAGAAAGAACTAAAAAAAACAAGGCATAATTTTTTCTATATCTGTCTGTTCTGTTTGGTTCTGTTCTGTCTGTCTGAACCATGGACGTACTAAACAAAGCTACTATATCTACTATCACAGAATTTTTATTAGGCTACTATGGTCTGAACTTAGTGTTAAATTCTCTTTGTGTTGGAGAGCTAGATCCTCCAAGGTCTGCTGTCTGTTCTGTTCTTGTTTTTTTTTTGTTAGTTATTGGTATTGCACGTTGTGCATTCTGCCAGAGTCATGTATATGTTAAAGTATAAGTAGTATTAGCACGTCAAATATGTCATGAAATCACAGTAAGTCACACGAAATTAGTCAAAGTCGAGTCCAAGTCATGCCCTAGTAAAGTTGTGGTGACTTTACTATGAGCTTTTAGGGAGTTCTGAAAACAACACAAAAATACATGTTTCACCACATTATATCACTTGCCCAGACTCGTGCATGCAATTCGATACTGAAAAATCACTATAATTTTTTAACATTATTTCGCAAAAAACACTAGTTTAGCTAAATAATAGAATACAGCGATATGCTTTTCCCGTGTTCCCGCCAAAATTACAAGGGTTCAGCAGCCTAATCATGTAACTTTTCGGGATCGCGATTCAGATACAAGTTGTCAAAAATAGACACTTGTCACTGTCACTGCCAAAACTCATTTGACCCTGCAGGGCAGGATGAAACGCCAAAAGACCGACGGATTTGCTTAACTTAATTAAGGAAATCAATGCATTCGTTCGATAACGATAGCGAGAGAAATCCCTCCGTAATACTGTGAAGCTGTGACAGTGACAAGTGACATTAATGACAAATCGCGATCCGAATCGCGATCCCGAACAGTTACATGATTAGGCTGCGGGCTAATCATGTAACTGTTCGGGATCGCGATTCGTTTTGCGATTTGTCATAAATGTCACTTTACATGTGCTGCGTTCCGTAATGCGCTAAAAGTGATAATATCCCAAACCCGACCAAATTTAATAGTCACAAAATATAAGGGCTTTGATTTGATTGAGTAATACTTCTGACTTTGGTCGGATTCGCGATATTATCACTTTTAGCGCATTACGGAACGCAGCAATGATTAGCGGCTGATCTGCCTTGTTATTGTTTTGTATTTGTGTCGCTTTCGCTAATAGTATAATTTGAGTATAATTGTAAACACAACATAAAAACATGGGTAAAAAGAAAAACAAGAACAAAATCAGCGGTGCTGTGAAGACCGCCGCCAAGACCGAGAAGAAATTAGCCAACAAACTGAAGAAAGAACTGGCAAATCTAGGAGAGGTTAGTTCACAGCAAATCATGCTTTCGTAATAAAATTTTAAATGTCTTGCAGAGGATATTTATGTATGGGAGAAATAGTTCTTACATGATAAAAATAGTGCCACGCTGTGATCTAGTTTTACCATATTTCAAGCCACTGGAAATATTTGTATATTTATAGCAAGCCTAACCTAAAATCTACCGTAACCTTTTAAAACTTATTTATTTGTATTTGTAACCTGCTTAATTAATAAAAATAATGCAAGAAATATATCATGCAGGACGGTACCGATTGCCATCTGTGGGTCATGTTGTTGTTCTGGGGAATCTCTCCGACATAATATCATTACTGGTTGTTTGCATCTTGGTAATGGCGAGTATTTGCCAAGCCAAACTGACTGACTGATTTGTAGACTGTCGCACTCATCATCCCAGTCCAGCATTATGAAAATCTCATGAAGGTAGAGAAGGACAAACTGAGCAATTAGGAATCTCGACTTGGCTCATGAGATAACCACAGTGTGGGATGTTGACTTGACGATCCCTGTCTCGATAGTCGTCACAGTAAGCGTCTTATAGTGAAGAGCCTCGAACAACAACCACATACCTATAGCAGATTATATATATATGTTATGTATGTGTATTTGTGTATATGTATGTATGTATATGTGTATAATCGATCGGTGTATTACTCAGATTTCACAGACAAATAAATCATTCATTTGTTCAGATTTGGCCATAGCAAAGGTCTCGGATATAGCCAATAGGGTAGATGACTGATGTTTATATCGTTGAAACCAATAGCTTTGATAAATAATATGAGTAAATATAGTATGTTTATTGAAAAAATCATTTAAATCGGTTAGTAATGTTCTGATATATAAGCGTCTAAAGTTTTTCTTAGAGACAACTCTGGCCCTTTCCCACAAAACAAAAAATGATGTCACATCTTACTTGTCAGAATAGAATTTATATGCCGTACCGGGAAGTGACGTCAAGATTTGCTGTTTCTTCTCTCTGTCTAGCATGATATTAAAATGCTTATAAGTTGCTTATTTTTGATCAGATTTTCATTTTCTTTTCATTAATCAGCTATATTTATGGGCCACATTTTAATAGGACAATTTAAAAAAACCAGCCATCTAGCGTATTATGGTCATGAAGTCTACAACACTCATATTGGTTTTTCCAGGAAGATATCGCCAAAGTGATAGCAGAGATAGAGCGAGAAGAGGCCAAGCGCTCTGCTGCTTCAGAGAAGACGCTCCCTGGAGCGCCATCAGCGAGGGCCTACGCTTCGCTCACCCCACACCCAACTAACAATGAGCTTATTATGTTCGGTGGAGAATACCATGATGGGCAAAAGGTATAAAGTAACTAAGTTAAAAAAAAAAAGTTTTGTCGTAGCTTGCTATACAGACATGCTATGCTATTCATGTTGTAGTGATTAAATGGATTTGATTGAATTATGTAATGGAGATAGCTCATACTTTGAATAAAAAGAAATAGATATAATTTATTTTGCATTATCAGTAAGGTAATATTTATGACTATAACTAATCAAATGTCTTTATTAGATGTCGGCGTCATTAGATTATTTTATTATTTGAATCGATAATTAAGCACTGGTTTAAATTATCACGGTTGTTTACTAAAGTTCTATTATTATTTACGGGCTATTTACCGTGATTATGTCCTCTATTAAGGGGGGGCCTTCAGCCAGCAGTGGACGTTTTATGGCTGATGACGTGACTTGATGTTGTGAAATGATCTCCTGATATTTCGGCGCAGTTGGTTGGTTATTAGGTTGATTGTTAAGTAGTTAAGTATCTGATTGACAAAACAGCAAAAATTGATCGACAACAACGATTGTAAAAATCGAGCAAATTTGTAAGTCAATTCAATTCAAATCATTTATTTCAGATCCTATAAGAAGATCCATAAAGAACATACAGTCATTATTACATAAAATTATTGAAAAAAATATAAATTACGATTAAAACTATGTCAATTGAATATTGTATTTTAAGTAGCTGATGGATTCTATTGATCAACAAATTACACCATATTATACTTACAATAAATAAAGATTATCAAAAATCGAGCAATTCTGTAGGCACCTTAAGTCGAAAGTTTCACTTCTGCTAACCAATCATCAACACACACAGACAGAAGTGTACAACGAGCTCCTGTTCTACAACCCTGAGAAGGGCACGTGGCGCCAGCTGAAGGCACCCGGCGCGCCACCACCGCGCAGCGCGCACCAAGCTGTCTCTAGCCCTGCCAATAAGTACGTAAAATTTAGTTAAAAGTATTGCTCGCTCAACACAAGTAACAATTTCGCCCATAATAGATTTTTACGGCTAACAAAAACACCCATCCCTACAACAGGCTTTTTGAGGCTTCTGAGTTATAACAAGATATGATTTGGTCCATTAATTGGCTTATTACCAGAATAATCCAATTAATTTCCAAAAAAAAAAAAAAAATATATATATATATTTTGTATTTTTTTTTTAGCATGGTGCTATTTCCCTCTTTTGTTGTGTCGCATTATACCTATTACATATTAATAGAATACATACATAGTAAATTAACATACAAAGCTGGAGTTAAATAATTTCCTTCTTATTAAATAAAAAAATTCTATATAGGTATCTTATACAAATATTATAATTATTCTTATCTTATTTATAATTTTTCTTTCTTTCTAGTGTTTATTTAAGGTTTATTTGTTTTTGGTTTACATCAATAAATCATTAATTCATTCAATACTAGATTGGGTATCTCTATTAATTTTTATAATATGTGTGTGTGTTTATATATATAATATTTTTCTTATAATTATCATATTTATATTTCAGGGGCTAAAAAATAACCTATTTTTTATGTTAGCATAGGGCTTATTCCATCCATATTTCATCCGATTTAGTATGATTTCACACAACAAATTCAACACCGACTGTAATGACAATTAATATTCTGTTTTTTTTTTTTTTTAAACAGTCTAGTGACGAGACGAGCAAGACTTTCACCTGATGGTAAGCGTCACGCCTGCCACTAACAGTAGCAGTGCCAGAATTGTGAAATTGCGAATACAATCCTGCGCCGCACTGCACTGCACTCGTCGCCCTGAGATATCAGATGTTAAATCTCTTCATACCCAGTAATTTCTCTGGTAACATTGCCCTTCAAACCGGAACACAGTAATGCTTGCATTCTACTGCTTGGCGGTTGAATAACTGGCAAAGGTGTGGTACTTCCCCAGGCGGACTCTGCAGTAGAGTCCTACCACTACAACAATTATACTTACCTCTCTAAAATAATGCATTCTTTTTGTTATGTATTGTATTTGTAACTACACCTCACATTAAATATTCACATCTATATAATTTTCATATCTGTAGTTGTATTATATGAAAATGTTATTTTGGTAGAGGAGAGCTGTGGGTGTTTGGAGGAGAGTTCACAAGCCCGACAGAAACCCAGTTCCACCACTACAAGGATTTGTGGTGCTTCTCACTCGCTGACAAGAAATGGGAAAAGGTAATAAGAGATTTGAATTCTTGCTTTTATGATCTAAACAGTTTTTGTACAATACCAATCACATGGGTTGCATCCTGCCTCTTGGCCAGCCCTATTGCTAGTTTTTTTTTACGAAATCAACTAATGAGAAGCGCTAGTTGCTCTCCTAATGGTTAGAGAAACTGCCCATAACTAGATTGCATCAGAACCCTGAACTGTAAGCAGCAAAATAAAGTCCGAGGCACGAAAGCGTTGGCATTCATTACTTTGCGACTTTTCATAGCTTTTTTAATACAATCAAGTGACGAGACGAGCAAGACGTTCGCCGAGTGGTAAACGTCACGCCTGCCACTAACAGTAGCAGTGCCAGCAGTGCGAACTTGCGAACACAATTCTGCGCAGCACTGCACTGGTCCCCCTGAAATGTTAGATGTTAAATCTCTTCATACCCAGTAATTTCTCTGGTAACATTGCCCTTCAAGCCGGAACATAGTAATGCTTGCACACTACTGCTTAGCGGTTGAATAACTGGCAAAGGTGTGGTACTTCCCCAGGCGGACTCTGCAGTAGAGTCCTACCACTACATGATTATTTTGATAGTGAATCTCTTAAGCCCTGTAATTTCTCTAGCAACAGTAGCCTTCAAACTGGAGCACTGTTTATTTTTACAGTTTGTTTAATGCTTGGACTTGGGTATGTCCTAAAACTGCATCCAGAACCACAGGAGGACGGGACGAGCTCCTGCGATCTCCTAGCCGCCTGCCAAGCGTGGGGATTATGAGACCTAGGGAGGTATCTACCACAGAATGTGTATCCTGTCACCAGGTGGCAGCCCCGCACGGGCCGGCGTCCCGGTCGGGTCACCGCATGGTCCTGCTCGGCAAGAAGCTGCTCGTGTTCGGCGGGTACGCGGACGACGGGCGCGAGTGTCGCTACTTCGACGACGTGCACACGTTCTGCCTGGAGACGCGCGCGTGGGCCCGGCTGGGCCCGGCCGGGCGCGGGCCCAGCGCGCGGTCGGCTTGCGTCATGATGCCCGCTGGGAATGATTCCGTGAGTTTTTTCAAATGTCAAAAAGCTTTTTGCCAGGCTGTGTTCAAAATGTTCAAGTTGTTACAGTAGTGGTAGATGAGTATCAACAGCTACCCTATTGGGCATGCAATACAGGTTATACAATTCAATATAGATTAAATTGTATTTGAATTGTTAAATTTATTATTAATTAATGAATTATGATAAAATTACAACATTTATGTCAAATACTTAATTCATTCAAATAATGTCAAATTATCAAAATTTTACATGGGATGCTAATATTACATTTTACACGGAATGACAATATTTCTGTCTTTTAGGAAGCTGTAAATTTTATAGTAACACTTATTTCGTAATAATTTTGTGAGGTTATATTTAAATTGGTTACATGTCATATCTTTAATGTTATCAGGTAGGTGATTGAACAATTTGGTACACATTACATAAAAACTTAACATAAAATGTTGTTTTAGACCCGTGAGCAGGTAGTACATAATATTTATTGTGAGTTTTCCGATATCTACGAGTATCCTTTATATCAAAGCTTTTTATATTTCGTTTTAGAAATAATCATGCCTCTAAAATGTATATTAAAGCAAGGGGAATAAGTTTGAGTTTTTTAAATAGGGGTACACAACTTTGTATTTTCTTGGCTCCAGTCCTCCTCTTTCATTCTTAAGATATTTCGTTCACCTGATTTGCTCGCGGCTTACTAATTTGGTGCGTAAACGGCTCTGTTGGTTGTGGTTACGGGCGTTTACAAGGATCATTGGTGCTAAAATTCACCGAAATTTTTGAGTAAAAAAAACCTTCTATTAAAAATTTACATGATGTTGGCAATAGGGAATATGTATATATGTTTTTTTAATGACTCAAAAATAACTGACGGCCAACAAAACAAATCATCGAAAGTAAAATTTTAATATGTGTGTAACGAAGTTATAAACATAGTAGTTTCGTGTTGGGCACTGTACTAGGTTTATGACGTCAAAGTCCACGATTCCATACAAATTCTATACTAGCACGTGTTTTGCTAGAAAGGGACAGATGACTCCCTCAAAACCCCCAAATACTTAGAACGCTTATATTTCAGAACTTTACCGCTGGTGACAATTTTTTTTTCGATATTACCATCACATTCATTTATCCAATTTTTTTTAATAAGTGAAATACGTGCATATCCCTATTTGGTAAGTATAGATAAAATACTAATGTTTTTTTATGCAATTGAGTGACGAGACGAGCGAGACGTTCGCCTGGTGGTTAACATCGCCTGCCCATAATAGTAGCAGTGCTAGAATTGTGTACTTGCGACCAAAATTTTGCGCCGCACTGTACTGCGCTCGTCACCCTGAGATATTAGATGCCGAATCTCTTCATGCCCAGTAATTTCCCTGGTAACTTTACCCTTCAAACTGAAACATAGTAATGAATGTACACTACTGCTTAGCGGTTGAATAACTAGCCAAGGTGTGGTACTTCCCCAGGCGGACTCTGCCAATATAGTCCTACCAATACAAAAATCGAGTTTTTCCTTCAAATTAAAAGATATCCTAACAAAATTGTCTTTGTTACTTTTAAAATTTTATAGTTATTTTATATCTTAAATAAGTGCAAGTGAGATAGCTTTAGAGAATATGACGGCTAGTGCTTCGAATCTAGGCCGCAGCTCTCATAGATATCGTAGATTTTGTACAGCAATAATGTGTTGTCCGTTTCCGTGTTCAGGTGTACATCTACGGCGGGTTCTCGCGCGTGCGCGAGGGCCGCACGGAGCGCACGCACACGCACGCGGACCTGTTCCGGCTGACGCGGCGCGGGGACGCGTGGGCGTGGCGCGCGCTCGCGGCCGGTGCGCACGCGCCGCCGCCGCGCGCCTCGCAGGCCGCCGCGCACAACGCGCTCACCGACAGGGGATACGTCTTCGGAGGAGTCTGCGTCAGTACCATAGAATTTATTATTTTCTACCGACTTCGAAAGAGGAGGTTCTCAATTCGACTGTGTTTGTGGCGCGATTTCTCCGCTGATTATGAATTGAATTTGATGACGTTTGGTAGGACATGCTTCAGAGGTGGTCCCTTATACATTTTATCGAAATATGTTCAGTAGTTTGATTTTAAAATCAAAATAATTGAAAAAAAAATACCTAGGTAATCGTAACTGAAGTCGGTTATTGTAAAGTACTTGTATCAAACTAACATAAAAATTAAAAAAACTTTACCATTTCAGGACGTGGAGGAAACAGAAGAGGACATCCGCGGCGAGATGACCGACGACATCCACCTGCTGGACCTGGAAGCTGGCAAGTTCCACGGCGTCGTGCTGAAGGAGCAGCAGAGCGGCGCCGGCGCACCCGCGCGTACTGACACGGAGAGCGCTGCTGAAGCCGCTGAAGGTAAGTGACGACTTACAGCATATTTTTGTGCAAATCGATATTTATAATACAGCGCAACTGAACCTGGATATGCCCTAAAACCGCATCCAGACCCACCGGAGGGCGAGCAGCAGCGCCCTCTCGGTTAACGATGGTGAGCATTCTGCTATCCCCAAGCCTCCATCTAGGTCCTTGTTCAGTAGACGTCTTTTGGCTGATGGTAAAAGAAAATCATAAATGTATTCTTATTGTGTAGTGGTGACCGAGTCGGAGGGCTTCACGCTGAAGCTGGGCGGCGCTGCGCCCGCCCCCGCCCCCGCCCCCGGCGCTGCGCCCGCCCCCGCCCCACGCCCCCGCGCCGGCCCCTCGCCCCGCATGTCCGCCATGCTGGCAGTAGTGCGCGGAACACTCTACTTGTACGGTGGAGTGTTAGAAAAAGACGAAAAACAGTTTTACCTCAGCGATATGTACAGTTTAGGTGAGTGATTTATGGTCTTTCAATTTATTTAATTACGGAGCGAAAGGAACCACTTCCTCCCCGCAGCGGCACATAAAATTGTATAAACACCGCGGGAGCAAGTGTAAAGAAGCCTCAGATCTCATGTTTGTCAGTCATGAGACATTCTTTACTTTTGCTCCCTAGGTGAATAATCTACTATTGTGCTCGGACATACAAGAATTGGTCCCGTGATAGTAAAGTCAGTCAACGTACTATAGTGGGACCGCATATTATAAGAGTCGTCGTTTGACATCTCTGTGCCGCGCGCGCGAAAACTCATTTAAACGGTCTCTCTACAAAAGTTTAATAGCTATGCAGTCTATTCAGACATCCGTGTCCCGTCCCTAGCATAAAAATCAAAAACGAAAAATACGTAGTAATATAAACTATAGAAAAATGAAAAACAGTCGTTTCCGTTTATGATCTTGTTTCATTGGGTCCTAATACGAGGGCGGCACTGAAAATTTCGGGAATCAAGGAAGTGACACAACATTACTATTTAAAAATATATTTATTGCTTTTCGAAGTATTCTCCGCGAAATTTGACACATTTTTCCATACGATGGAACCAATCATTGAAGCAACCATTCCATTCGGAAGTTGGGGTCTCCAAAATGGCCGTTTTGTAGGCGTCCACAGCTTCTTCAGGTGATGAAAATCTCTGCCCACGCAATTTATTCTTTATTTTAGGGAAAGTATAGAAATCATTAGGGCTTAGGTCGGGGCTGTACGGCGGATGGTCCAATAATTCTATGTTTTCTTGCTCTAAAAACTCTTTTGTTCTGTGCGCGGTGTGAGATCTCGCATTGTCGTGATGGAGGATGATGCGGCGGTTGCAGTTCTCTTTACGGAGTTCAGAAACGACCTGTGGCAAACAAATGCTAGCATACCATTCTGCATTAACCGTTCTTTGTCCCTCAAGAGGAATAGTCGTAACATGGCCGGTTTTGGAGACAAACGTGGCCACCATTTTTTTTGCAACACTCCGTGAACGAACAATTTTTGTTGGCTTTAACTCATTTTCGAACACCCAAACTCGTGACTGGTTTTTTGTTTCGGGTTCGTACGCGTATATCCAGGATTCGTCACCTGATACGATGTTGTATACAGCATTTGAGGATCCTGCGTGGAATCTTTCGAGAGTTCTGACGCACCAAGTAACGCGAGCCGCTTTTTGCTCTTCACAGAGCGAATGCGGTATCCATCGGGAAAACAACTTTTTTACACCTAATTTTTCATGCAAGATTATTTGTATTTGACTCATGCCAATGTCTAAAGTTGCCTGAATTTCGCGGTATGTCACATGTCGATCTTCCTCAATCAGCTTACGCACAGCATCAACGTTTTCTTGGGTGACTGCAGTTTTTGGACGACCTTGACGGGGATCATCACTGAGCTTGACACGTCCACGTTGAAATTCAGCAAACCAGCGATAAATTGTGGTTTTGGATGGGGCTTTATCACCAAATGCAGAAATCATCCGGTCAACACACTGTTTTTGTGTTAAACCACTTCGAAAGTCATAATAAATCATCGCTCTTGAATTTTCTCGAGTCAATTCCATTTTCTCAACGACTAAACAAGTTTGACAAAACCTTGTGACAAGACCGAGAATATTTTTTTAAATAAATAAATGGTATTCGATTGTTAAAACCAAGGAGTTTTCAATTAAAAAGATTTTAATATGACAGAAACAGTGGAAATATTCCATTCCCGATACTTTTAGTGTAGCCCTCGTAGTTTTCAATTATAATAAAATTGATATTTATTTGAGAAATTCTATCCAAATACGCGCATACGCATCTTACACTATATATATATTTTATGGAAATATCTTGGCCACTTCCACGTCTCCACAAGCTATATTAATCTTTATTGCAACGCTTGCTAAGTTGACATTAGCTTGCCACCTAAACAACCTGCATTAATTTGAAACTTATTTTTTCCTTTTCAGATCTAAACAAACTGAATGAATGGAAGACTATAATAGAACAGCCCTCGCTCCCGGACTGGCTCGGCTCTGACTCGGAGTGGGACAGCGAAGAATCTGGCTCCGATAGTGAAACCAGCTCAGATGATGAATAGAGTAAGGATATTATATCTTATTGTATATATCATAAGGATTATTATTGAACGATGTAAGATAATGTGAATGAGCTGAGAGTGACTGTTGGGTGAAAGATCTGGTACGAATATTGATAAATATTATTAAAAGAAAATGATTCTTATTCAGTTGGTCTAATGTGCATTTTTCCAAGAACAGGTAATGATAATGATGTTAAAAATACTGCATTATAATAGTAGGTATATATATATACATACTCCTAGGGAGCAAAAAAGATCTGAGGCTTCTTTACTTGCTCCCGTGGTGTGTATATGATTTTACGTGCCGCGGGGAGGAAGTGGTTCCATTCGCTCCGCGTAGCAGGGCTAAAGTAGCCACTTTAGCCCCGCAGGCACTTAAAATTTATATTTAATCATGATGGTGGATTGAGAGTTTTCTCAAGTGAATGCTCACTCTAGTGATGCCAAATTCCGAAACCCAACACTGTTCGAGTTTGTCACTTTTGATTTATTTTGTGTTCAGACGTTTCACTTTTAGTGAAAAATGCTGAAGGAAAGGCAAATAAAGTCAAATCCCAATTAAAGGAGAGCTACTAATAATCAGGATGAAATGACATAAGTAATGTTATTGTTATAAGGAAAAAAAACTTATTGCGTGTAATCTTAAGTGTAATATTCCGATACCGTATTTAGATGTTAAAAATCCAGATTGGTTTAGAAATCAAACCTGTGTTTATGCGTCAAAGAAAATAAACCATAATGTCTATGGAAGAAGAGTGGCATTTGTAAATATTTTTGTAAGATGTAAGCAAAACTAAAATGAATATGGAGTGGAGTCTATTTAAATAAGTATATATATGTATATATATACATACTAGTCTTACAAGAAATATACAAATTAACTGAATATACGTTTAATCGTTTTATTTTTTTAACGTCTCCTGGCCCCCTAGCACACGCCGAGGACTAATTGGTCTTTCCCCACGCGACAACGTGATAAAGCTAGAATATGGATACGTCTGTCTCGTTTTCAAGGGGAAAATGAGTGGATATGCGTTTATCACGGCTCGCGTGCTAGGCGGGCTGGTCAATTTGAACAGACAACTTTTAGCTGTTGTCTGTGGTGACCCTTATAATGGGGTTAAGTGGAACGGTAATATTAACCCGAAAGGAGGTTTGTACTCGTAATTAGGAACAGCCTTTATAAAGATACAAAGTGAAAGCGCGAAGAGCTGTTTCATAGAAAAAAAAGTCAGTCTCGACGAAATGTTTAGAGTAGTTCTATTTTTCGCGATTTCAGTGTTTATTTTATTTTATTCAGGAAACTAACAGCGATAAAATAACATTATTGCTAAAGATTTAGAAACTATGCGCCATTTAAGTTTCTGCATATTGAGACTAATTTGACACTTGTCTGCAATTACTTCATATCATCATCAGCCAGAAAACATCCACTGTTGGACGACGGCCTCCCCCTTAATAAAAGGGAGGGGATGCCATAATCCCCACGCTTGGCAGGCGGCTTGGGGATCGTAGGCACCCGGATCGTTGATCGGGTTGGAGGACGGGCAGCAGCGTCCTCTTGGTTAACGGTGGTGAGCAATCTGCAATTACTTAAATGCAATTAAATTATATGTAGGTATACAGCTACTTGGCTCCAAAGTAACAGTTGTTCACAATGACGAGTACAATGACCCCTTTCGGCTAAATACATCTATTTATAACCTTTTCAGTCATAATTATTTGCTATAAAGAACTTTACTATAAATAAGAAAAAAGCTTTCTAAACGATTCAGAAAGCGGCATAATTATTATTATGTAGGGTCGGTCTCAATAAAACGATAATGCGTGTTATGTACTCATCAATCGTATAATCAAATACATACACAATATAAAACGTTAACACCACATGAGGATTTATGTCTAAACATTGCATTTAACAGTATTTAATTCAATGCCGAAACAAGTACAAAAATGTTTTAGAAAGCCAGATATAGTCCAGATACCTTGAATATTATGTCGATTTTAAAAGAGTTTTTTGATAAATAAAGACTTAGGAAAAATTACGGTCTCTCTCTAATAGATCGCCATGAAAGAGATCAAATGAAAAACTTTAAAAATCGACCTTATGCCTTTGTAACAAATTTCACATAAAACATTGGGTGCAATATAACATACAAGGCAACGCAAAGATTTCGTGTTTTGATCGACCGACCGGCCCTAGCGAGGGAAGGTTGACAGTCAAGACAGTGAGTTGTTAAATATTTACTATGCATAGAAATTGCTGCCTTCCATATCACATAGCACATAATGTATACGCGGCTTAAGGAAGGTAATTCTAATGTATGCTGGACTGATTTGAAATTATTATTGTAGTATCGCACTGTTAGGGTAAGTATACAATTATTTTAAATTTAGTGTCACTCATTTTAAATAACAAAATAGCACGTACTATGAAATTTTCAAACTAAAATGACGAAGTGACCTATAGTTGGTCTAAAAATGAAAATGTTGATAACAATATATTGTGAATTGTTTGTTTTTTATCGTAGAACTTCGTAGACTTTACTTAAAAACGCTGCTTAAAATAACTAACGTCAATTAACTACTACGCAATACAAAAATTAAGTGTGCATTACCAAAGGCAATTCTAACTGAAGTTACTTATTTTTGAGAGGCAGTTTAAGTGAAACTCTAGTTTGCCAAAAAATCGTCGCTTAAAATGCTTAGAATTTTATCTAGTAATAGATTTAATCAAATTCTTGAAATTTCTTTTTATGATGCCGTTTCACAAAGCCTCTGGTCACAGAAAAATAAATCATATTATAAAGGCAATGTTAGGTTAGGTACATGATATACTAACAGCGTTCAGGTTCAAAATGTCTCTCAGCTGGTACACGTAGCGTTTCAATTTCGACATAAGCGGAAATATTTATATTTTATTATTTAAAAATAAGTGACGCATTAAATTAGTTAACCTTAAATAGATGGCACATTACCGTGATATACATTTTTGGTCCCCGTAACTTTACGATTTGTAGCTTTTATTCTGTAGGTTAGGTATAGATCGACAAATTAAAAGTAAAATAGCACGGGACAGCGCAAAACAATCTAGTTAAAAGATAAACCGACGCTTACCACCAGACGACCGTCTCGCACGTCTCGTCAATAATAAAAAAAAAAAATACTTGGTTTTGTGGCAACCAAAATCTAAGCTCTTCGTTCTAATCGAACACTTCTAAACAGTCTAAGCCTTCTTCGTGCCTTTTCCTCCACATCGGGCCAAGTAAGATAACATGATAAAGGCAGAGTTTGCTCGTCTACAGGTTCGAGTCCTGCCAGAGGTCATAATTTTTCTTACTGTCTATGCATTAACCTTTCGTAAGCCGGAACGCGGATCCTATCCGCCAACGTTTGTTTACCGGCAAAAACGAGTAAGATAAATTGTATTATTTACGGCCTGGTACACTTTGTTACTCCAATATTCGACGTGGCTCGCTGTAATGACTCGAGAATGCTCACATTGTAACATGTTACATTACATTCATTCAAGTGATTCGTCCCGTTAGGAAATGCACCTCCAGTGGTGCCTCATCATTTGCTATTTAATTTGTCGATCCATAAACATTTCAATTCATTTAACTATTACTTTGTGTTTATTGTGTGTTACGGTCAATGTGTATAATTACGTATTTTTGAAAAATACCTAGATATCAATAAAAATGTAAATGTATATGTTCTATAATGCGTGTAAAATTGTACTCGACAATAAATAGCCTTTATCAAGGACTTGTGTTTATCGTCCTTGGCCTTTAGTAACATTTTTTAGTAATCATGTTTAGGTATTCTGTTACAAATTAATTTGTTGGTGTTTTAGAAAAGCCGATGCAGTTATACTGCCACATGAGAACTTAGCAAAATTAACTATCCTAAGTAGAAAAAAAATGGCAGTGAAAGAGGTGTTAAATATTTCCTGTGTTACTTGACCGAAGTACTTCAATTGGTTTTTATTGTGCGTTCATAAAATTTGTTACAGTAACTAATATTACATACTGGGATTGGTGTTTTAAATTAATTTACATAATGACAGCTGTAAAAAACTAGCTACAGACCGTTTACTTCTTAAGTAGCTGCGACATTTTTAAATTACGTATTTTTTTATTATTACTATATAGTAACACTTAAAATGTACACTGGAAACTAGTATAGTAATTCCCAATGTATTGAGACGGACGTTTAACAATTTTCCTAATTTATAACATTGTACGCGACACAATACTTTAAGAATTAGTATACGATATATCCCTAGCAAAATAAAGCTGAAGCCGAAAATAATTCAAAATAATATTGATCAAGAGAGGGGCGATAATGATTTCATAACAGATAAACACCCTGTATTTTGTTCTATTTGGTCCTTTAGATTAAAAGTGACCCAACTATATTTTTGTATTTCATAAAAATAACATAAAAAGCAAAAGTATCATCAGTCGATAAAATGATGTCAATATTGATAAATCAATTATTAACCTAATAATAAGTAATTATTTGATTAAATTGTTACTTTTTAATTAAAAAATATCGAAAGCAAATCAGTCTCCTTACCTTAATTTTAGATTTATTATTAACTACGTATGTACATTTTCTTTCGTAATGGCCTTGCATTCATGATTATTTCACATCAATATATTAATTGATGTGAAATAATCATAATTATGAGAAATACATCATTAGGCTTAGTTAAAAATGACGTACATTAGAAATTAATATTGTAAGTATATGAATGGTGATTCGGTTATTAGATGATTTGAAACGAGGATTTATTTAGGTATTTATTTTTGCTATAGGGAAATGCATAATGACTAAATAATAATGACAAATGATATGATTTTATACAATTATACCTAAAATAAGCATACGTAATTCCATACATACAACATACATCCAAAAATTACAAAAAAATCATACATTCACTATCTAAGAATTATAATTTACAAGTTATTTACAAAAAGATCATTTTCAATAAATACAATAATAATTTGGCTGTTTTTTTGTGCTAAAATAAAAAAAAAACTCTTGAAATAATTTCTATTACGCCGTAAGTTAAAATTAAATTCGACTCGCTCACGGCTCACTCTCGACCGCTCGAAAACCGGCGTGAGCATTATTATTGTCGTTCACTTCGCAACGAAACGCAAACGAAGCTTTTATAAAAAAAAACAAATAAATTAAAATTCACTTCACAATCCACTATGTAAAATATGAATTTGTTATCAGTTCCCGCATCGTCCCTCACTGATTCCACTCGGTTTTATATCACAGCAGCGCGCGCTTTACAACCTTATCGCTATAAACAAAACGAAACCACCTTTCATCTAAAAACTATAAAACATCTAGATTTTTTATAGCGACAAAGCGCTAGCGCGATCGCTCCACGTCGCTGACTAGGCTGTTACCATTCTACCCTCAAAAATGTTTAAAACAGGTCGGTGACAATAGATCCGAACCACGCGCACACGACGGGGAGCGCGTACGTGAAGAGAGCTCTCTGCAGAGAGGGCTCGGCCGAGTTCCCGGGGTGCTCGCGGGTCGGCTCGGAGGGGTCCGTGCGCGGGCCCCCGGCGTCCGAGCGCGGGCCGCCGGCGCCGGCGCCGACTGTGTCCACAGGCGCGGGCTCCTCAGGCTTCGTTTCTGGAGGCAGGTCGTCGACGTGCGTGCGCACCATGACGTTGTTGGTGCTGGGAGGGTTCACAATGCTGGGGATTATGGGCGCTTCGGGGACTGGAGTCGACGGGCCGCCGGGGTACTCTGTGGGCTGCTCGTAGTCGCCTGAACCTGCGGAGAAAGTTTAATAATTGATAGAAGTGTGCTTTTCTTTTGATATTTCGCGGAAGATCAGATCTGGTTCAACCTTTTGTTATCATCGTGTATCTAAAAATGCCACGTGCATACCGTCTCCATCCTCGGCGTCCTCGTCATCATCAGGCGGGCCGTCGTCGCCGCTGTTGTAGTCGTCTCCCGACCCTGAACCTTGCTCCATATCTTCGTAATCGTTGAAATTGCTCGCTGCTGATTGCTGGTCTGAAATAAAGAACAAATCGTCAGCAAAGCGTCATTTATAGGATTAAAATTGAACAGGCGACTCCGTGTGCTTTGGGCTGACTATAAACGTTCGTTGTTGTGCTTCATTTTTAATCGGAGTCGTACAGCGTAAATACATCGCCGTGATCAGTACGCCAAGCTACTAAATACCACAGAACAAAGATTCCAAAATCGTATATCGATAACTAACCACGACTTTTTTTTTTGTAGAGTAAACTTACTGACGTTGGAGTACAGGGTCCGCTATTGGTTGTCAAGTACAGACTGTGACTGATACTCGGACGTGTGGACGAGCGTCCACCTTATTTAGCTAACAATAAGGTGCTTAGGTCGTAGCAGACTCCTTTGTTCCTACCTCTGTCGTTGTCCTCGGGCCACTCGACTTCCTGTCCATTGTAGGCATCCTTGAGCTTGGCGGTAAGTTTCCGTAGCATCTCGCCTTGTGCCTGCGCAGTGGTCACCGCGCCTGGGTTCACTACGCCGCGCACCTCCGGGTTCGACGCTTGTCCTGTTAGTCCATCGCCTGCCACGGCCAGTGTGTAGCTACAAATTAAATGAAAATAAGTATCTTGTTAGCGAACATAGTAATGCAGAGTCAAGAAGGCAGATGCCACAGAAAGAGAAATGATCTGCAATGAGATAAATAAGTTATTTATAAGACTTGCATTTAACCGCTAACTCGCCAAATGTTAAGCGAAGATGCGGTCTACGATGGAGCACGCTTACCTGACGTTAATGACATATTGCTGAAGAATGTGTCAGTAAGTGTCATGTCGAGGTGTCAGAGGACATGGCTGGCCGAGCCCTCGTCTTCGGACGACACCTGTCAGCATCTGCCAGCGACGTCGCGCCCGTGCGCTTACCTTCCAACGTCAGTGCCGTTGAAGCAGGGCGCGTGCGTGATGCTGGTGGAGGTGCACAGCATGACGGGCAGCAGGCGCCAGAAAGCCTTGGTGTTGCGCATGCGCGCGCGCGTCTCCTTCACCAGCCGCTCCAACGCTGGCCCGCCCCACTCGGACCCTGGAAGCATGGAGTATCTTATTCTCACTGCTGAAGCCATTGCATATTTCCGTATACATATTTCTTCGCCGATCCTTTATAAAAATGCTGCCTGCTAAAAGCTGTATTGGTGGGCATCGAGAAAGTAAATACTGCATTGATGGGTTTTAACGTTTAAAAAGTCTAAGGTCATCGAATAATGATGTAGGGTTGTAAATATCTATATATTGCCTGTTTTGTGTCGTGTATATATTTATGTGATGTGATGTTGGTCTTGTGTAAGTAATTGATGTTGCCATTACTGAAAATGTAATTTGTATATATAGTATTCCATGCGATATCCGCGTGCGTGACGTCACCTGCCGGGCCCAACGGAAGACCAGCGCCGGTTGTTCACTAGTTCGCAACCGACATCATGCTGTGTTGGGTCCGGTTTATGGCAAATGGTAAAACAATTTATTTTTATGTTTTAATTTCCGTGTTCAATGTGTTTGTTGTTTATACTTTTTGCCATAAATAAACTATTGTCTATTGCCATTGCCAAATACAAAAAAAAAAAATCTGCAATATGAACAAACATAACAAACAATAAATCAATATTAAAAGATGACGATGATATTATAATAGATGATTATGCCAAAGATTCCAAATAAATGTTAATTGAACGTTATCTTGGGCTAAATGAGAAAAATATTCTATGGTCGTTTGGCCGTCCATTAAACGGCCATATGACCGAATTAGATTTTGGTATATGAAGGTTTTTTTTAAATTAATATATAAGCAGGTGTTATTATGTATATAGAAAATATAGTCAGCTAAGTGGCGTATCTTCGTAGTTCATGATCAGATTGTTTTTGTCGTTTATAATTTTAGGAGTTTCTTTATAATACGATTTAGTAACGTAAGTTCTACATTTTGCCGGTAAGGTCAATGGTACTGGCTAATAAGAACGAAGCGACCTAAATATCCCTAATTTAGGATTATCGAAAGGAAAACTCACCATGACTTTCGTCATTTTTGGTAATAGGCTTCTTATTCTTCTTTGGCCCCTTTTTGCCGTCGAAGTCGTAAGACTTGAAGTCTATGTCCATCCCGCTCGCAGCCGCCGGCTCTGGATCTGCGTCTCTCTTCCCCCTCACCTTCTTCTCTAACGCCTCGTACTCCTCTAATTTAAGATTTCCCCTCAAGTAGTCGAGTAAGCTATTTCTCAGCTCCGATCTCTGCGCAGCTGCAGCCAGTTCTCTTTTGATCTCTTCGTTAGTCGGCATTGCGTGTTCTTCTAATCCATTTCTCGAATGACTCTTTCCGTTGTACAAGCTTTCGAAGGAGCCTTCGATTTCGAAGTCATCGACGTCATTTGTTTTCTTATCTTGATTCCAGTCGAAGTCAGATATGGCTCTGACCGCTCTCCGGCTCTTGCTGGCTGGTGTGAAGGGACCGGTGGCCGCGCCGCCGCCGAGCACTGGTTTCCCGCAGCCAGCGAATATCTTCTGCGAGATATCCTGGTTGTGCTCCTGGAAGCTCATGATGGCCTCCGAGATCTTGATGTCGATAGGCTCGACGACCATAGCGATGTTGAACGGACCGAGGAGACGGTCGCTCACTTTTTCTACGGCCTCTGGAATATGGAAAATTTTCAACGATTAAACCTTAATTATTTTATTTCTTATCGGCTGACCGCTGACCTTTTGAACTTTATTGGCGCTGGCGATAACTACGGTATTACGGTTGCCGATGCAAAAAACAATTGGCAAAACAGCTACTTCAAAGAAACACAATAAGATCGTTTGTTGCCCGTGGTCCTATCAGTAGGACCACGGGCAATTTCCGTTGCCGTAGTTCTACATACCTATGATTTAAAATGAGTCTGTCTCTCGATATGATGGCTCGTCAATAATACGTTCCTAGGTTTTCTATGGATCAGTTTTACAATATTTTTCTGTTAACTCACCGACATAACCATCCCAGTACTCCGAGATGTCTGCGTGCGCCGGCAGACAGCCGCGGATCACGTTGTGGCAGTACCGCGAGCACGCCGGGTGCGTGACGCCGCCGCACTGGCCGCAGTACTGCAGCCGCGTCCACGCTGTCACGCACTCCGTCGTCACGCCGGCCTGGAGATACAACAATAGCAATTTGTTAAGTATAGACGACTCACGGACCTGGGTATCTCCTAAAACTGCACCCAGAACTGCTGGAGGACGGGCATCAGTGTCCTCTTTGTTAACGGTGGTGAGCATTCTGCGATCCCCAAGCCGCCTGCCAAGCGTGGGAATTATGGCAACACCCCCCCCCTATTAAGGGGGAGGCCTTCGTCCAGCATTGGACGTCTACCGGCTGTTGATGCTTTGATGTGAGACGATGCAAGATGTAGTGGCTCCATTACATCGGGAAGCGGACCGTAATAAAGATGGTGTAAGAACTGTTCAGACTCACTGTCCTGTATTGAAGTAAGCTACAAAACCATTTCAAACTCTTATGAAAAGTATTTTTTTTGGCACGCATACCTTCAATTACAATTAGCAATTTAGTACTCGACTCTTGTTAAAATATCAGGTTTGACCGTCATTTGACGAAATGTCAAATGACGGTCAAACCTGAAACCCAGCTTGCTAGGTACGCAAGCTGGGCCAATTTACGGCATCTATTTGAATAGTGCTCGCGCTGGACAAGGATTATAATAAATCTGACTACGAATACGAACCGTTGTATCCGGGGTTTATCTCTAGTAAGATTTCTAGGGTCGAATACTCGCTCGGGCGCATTTGCAATGCAAAAGAAACTAACGGGGATTGCATCAGGGTCTCAACAAATTGCAGTCAATAAGTGAAAAGACTTGAAGATTAGCCTGTCACGAGGACGAGCTTTATATAGTTTTGAGATTTTTATTTAAGTAAATAAGGTATATTGTTATATTGACTTGATTGTTATATTCAATTAAGAAAATAAAATGATATACTTATTGTAAACAAACGAATAAAATTCAAAATATTAAAAGTCACAGAGTATGATAAGTACATTCATTTTCAAGTTTATCTAAGTACATTGCATACTATTTACATTAATTTTTTTTGAGACGTTGGTACCTTTCAAGTCTCATTATATTTACTAGGTACGAATAAATTCTCTAGATAACCCTGTTAAAGCCAAAGGGTTATCAGCACATACCTCGGACGGTCGTTAAAAATCCAATTGCTAAACCGGCGACAATTGCGACGTTAATCTGAATCCCAGGCATCGGCATCCCTACAGCGCCTCTGGAGAGACAAAATTAGCTCAATTTGTATACCTACGGCTCACGCTACATCAACAATCCTCAATAAATCCGCGAGTATTCGGCCCAGTAGTAGTGTCGCTTGGCGCCGACTGGGATCAACGAACCAACACTTGGCGACTGACGACATGACTCACTTGCTATAGCTGAAACTTGCCAGCAAGTTGAAGGTCGAATCCGACGTGAATATAGATTTGCATTGATTACTTATTTGCATTGTAATAACACTCGTGCTATTGCGCTAGACGGCTAACTAGACAAGCCAGTTTCATCTTTACATCGTAAGCGACACGACCGGAATTTCCATGACAGCATTTTGCAATATCTGTTTGACTTTACATCCCAAATCATTGCTTTTAGGCGGCAGTAAAAACTAAATTGTTTGGAATGGCGCAGGATGTGGTTACTTTGCATGAATTACCAGTTTGACACACTTGGTACTGCCGCAATCAAAACCTAACTCAGTACCTACCTACATATAAGTCTGACAATTTTATTCTGATTTCCGACCCTGGGCGGTTTTGGAAGCTAAATTGAAATCGTATGCAAATTTTACAAAATCCTATTTAAATAGGCTATACCACGTAGGACGGATACGCACGATGCGTTCATAATAAGCCCAGCCTTTAAAACAAATGAAAAAACCTACCCAAATTTATGGAGTTCCTAGATAGTAGGCACCCAATGGTATTGCTACTGAAAATACAGGCATCTATAAAACGAATATCCAGCTCGTATCAAGCCTGTGTCTCAGGGCATTAGCCTGCCTATTTCTTGTAACTCTATTTATTAATTCACATTGCTCTAAGCATCGACTCCGTATGAATAATGTAATCTTGACACTGTTTCTTGTCCGGTATCCATCAGATTAGCATAAAATATCATGAAGAGTCTAGGCCAGCTTATTTTTTTATTGATGTGATTGTTAGTTTGTCCAAAGGTCACTCATACTGAGAAAGACGGTCTAAATTAGATTTTTGATCACAGAATTCCTTAAGATCTTTATATACAACACTAAAATTCCGCGTTCTATCGTAGACAAATGATTTATAATTATAGCACCACGTTAAACAATAAATCGTCGTGGTTACCGATCAATAAGAGTCATTTAACTATCACGGGTAAAAAGTAGGACAGATGATGATAATATTAAACAACTACTGAATATTTATACTTTTAACGGACGCGTAAACCTGTGCCTTGGTATATATAATTATATCTCCAGCTGTCACCCTCGTCACAAACCTAATCGACTTGCCAAAAATATATTCCATCGGTAGGATTAAATTTATTTAGCTATGACCGGACAGGACTTGGGACCTGAGAATGTCCTAAAACTACATTTAGAACCACCGGAGGACGGGCAGCAGCGACCTCTTAGTTAACGGTGGTAACACTCTGCTATCCCCAAGCCGCCTGCCAAGCGTGGGGATTAGGGGCCATCCATAAAGTACGTCACACGAATTTCATGATTTTTAGACCCCTCCTTGTCACAGGTGGTCACATTTGTGAATAATTTAATATTTCAAATTTCGCGATTCAATTTATTAAATTTGAAATGTGATGTCACAAAACTAGGACACCCCCCCCCCCCCCCCCCCCCCCCTCTTGTCACACCATGTCACATTTTGTCGACCCCCTCCCCCCCCTTTACATGTGACGTACTTTATGGATGGCCCCTTATGGCAACCCCTCGCTATTAAGGGAGAGGCCTTCGTCCAGTAGTGAACGTCTTCTGGCTGATAATGGACAGGACATGTATTCGATTGAAACATATACAACCATCTCTTGTACGTAACCTTCAAGTCGTCGAGTCGTGGCTGTTGTGTAAGCATTATCTTTATGTGGTGTCCAAACTCAATCCGTCTTATACATTAAACACTAAAAAGTATTTCAAACCTATTTTTGTTAAAAAGTATTTTTTTATATTTTTTCAAACCCAAGTAATTTGAGCGTTAATAAAGCGTTTTTTGCATATGACGGAATGACGATAGAGAAATTACCTGGAGCATATTTCGTACGACGTCGGCGCCGGAGCGCAGCGCCTTGTGGAAGGTCCTGGTGGCCACCACCGCTCGCTTCAGCTGCATCGTCAGCTTGTTGGGCACGTCCTCGAACGGCTGGATGTCGCGCATGTTCTCGTTAACGCATTTCAGATACCTGGAGACAGGATCAGCATGAATCATTCTGAGACGGTCAAAGTCTAGGCGAGTCAGCAGCGCGAGTACCATTCTTAACAAGGATGATTTTAATCGTCCTTTTAATCTGGAGAAAGCGAATAAATGACCCATCATAGCAAAAAGTCCAGAAGATTGATACTAAAAGTAGGTCACCATGATAAGAGGTCAGAAAGTGAGAAAAACCCTAAAGAGCTCCAGAAATGCTCTGAAGTGACCAAACGCCAACAGATTGTATTCACAGAGATGACACTTATGATTCGATTCGATGAGTCTTTATAACTTCGCCCTGTATTTGCATCAAGGACATAAACCCACAACTTTCCGCCTACCATAAGCCAAACCACAGATTAAGTAATCGTTACTTCAGCCAAACAAACAAAGTAGAGGCATTTATAGGAAACGGTCCGCTGCAGATGCCACCTGATTCCATTTTAGGACCTTTGCCCCATAACTCCGGACATAGGCAACGCTATAAACATTTTAGTGCGTTTAAATCTTCGACATACTAAACAAGGCACGAGCCAGTATCGTGTGGCAAATGCGAGCCGTACCATAAAGGAGCAATCCTACACCGCCTCATAAAAGGGTTGTTAGCGCACAATTGTTTATGAAGACGCAACTATAAAGCACTTACACGGACGACTTGAGTGTTATGGACACGTAAACAAGCTATTATGGCCAATAGGGCATAAAGAGCGATGAAAAATGAATTGAGATAACAGGAGCTACTGTACGAATCGGCCAGGGTTCGTGGCTGTTAAATTTAAACCGGTAATAATAACAAACAATTGATTTAGGATGTCTGAGCCCGCGGGCGCCTCGACGTCTGTTTTCAGAGGTTCGGGTTATGGAACAGCGTTGAATCGATCCAATATTACATGCAAGGGGCTTTTAGTTCCAGGGTCATGACGGTTTTTTTTTATTATTCACGTGGGATATAGATAAGCTGTTGTCCAGCTGTTTCGAGCTTAGCAGATCTAAAAAAACTGAATTGTTATTTTCGAATAGTTATTATCGTACAGAAGGAGAGACAAAGACCGGTACGTTCTACATTGGCCTTGATATGACAAACCGCCGTGCCGTAGGTATATGTACATACCTATCCTAAGTAAATAAATCCTATCGACAAACTCTCTTCCGTTCAGTTCGATAGTTCGAACTGACGACAGTCTACCAAAGTCTAAGAAACACCGAGTTACTTACGTGGAATCGAACTGGTATTGCGAGTTGAGGACTGTGAACATCTTCTCGTACAGGATGCCGAAGAATCCGTCCATCATCACGCTGAAGTTGGTGTCGCCGCGCGTGTAGTACCTGGAACCACGGTACATTTCTTAGTACATTCAAAAACGGGTTGTTCCTCACTCGTCCTATGATGTCTCATCCTTATAGTTTGTAAACGGGAGTCTGTTTTAATAGTGCAGTGATATAACTCTAGAGTTTGAAGGAACCTCAAAGTATTTTCTGAACACAACCGTTATCCTCATAAAGATTTAGTTAATATATTTGACTGTTATATACAGTTTGACCAGCATTACACAGTACTACCTACTACACTACTTGCCTACTAACGTGCGTAGTATAGTTATAGTTAGTATAGTCAGCTTATGAAAGTTATCAAAATTGACAAAACCCTTGCTATTCTACAACAAACAATCATGCTTTTTGATCTAGAATAGGTACATGTTCAAGAGGATCATGGTGTGAAGATGAACCAGAATATCCATGACTATGTAAAATGTATTGTACAATTTCTTAGATAAATAGAAACCACCAATTCGAACGTGGAAACTTGTAGACTTTGTAATGGTTTTTTGTAGAACATAATTCATACGAGATTTTCTAACGATATGAAAGGATGCGGGACCAGCATAAGTGCAGTTATCCAATGAACAAGTCCTGCCGACATTACATCATCGCTTGTAAGACATCTGTCCAAATGTATTTATCTGCATCAAAGCATTACCAACACGTCACCATAATAGTTTAGTTGCCAATGCCAACATTGCTCAACTAGTGATTGGCTTATTCGAAATGGTTGTCATTATGTATCCCGTAAAATCAGTTCGATTTGACTGTACGTGGGCCGTGCTAAAAGGTTTGGCAACTACAGGGTGTATTTCCCGATAGAGATGCCGATTTTTTTATCAAAGTCTTGCATCATAAAAAAATTGTACGCAAAAGTCCAGCACTGGGTCAAAGGAACTTGTTTCATCAAAAATTATTCCTTATTAAACATCCTTTTAATTTTACCTTTCTAACTGCTCAAAGAGTTGTTCGAAGACATACGAGTGCTGTTCGTATATCATGCCGTATGTGCGCTTGAACATGGAGTGAAACTCTTCCCGAGATAGCTTCAGCAGCTTCCTGAAGAATTCTGGAACAATGCAAAGAACAGGGTTAACTTTGAAGCAATAATGGAACGGATCGAATTATCAAACGCTATCTCGACAGAAAGCACTCTATCTTTTGCAGTGGAATCTGAATTAGGTTCCATAACCCATAACTATCATTGCATCTTATAATAGGCTAGATGACTGTTTTTTTTTATTGTTCTATTAAAATGTGGCCCATAAATATAGCTGATTAATGAAAAATATATGAAAATCTGATCAAAAATAAGCAACTTATAAGCATTTTAATATCATGCTAGACAGAGAGACGAAACATCAAATCGTGACGTCACTTGTCAGTACGCCATATAAATTCTATCCTGACAAGTAAGGCGTGACGTCATTTTTGTTTTGTGGGAAAGGAACAGAGTTGTCTCTAACAAAACCTTTAAACGCTCATATATCAAAACATTATTAACCGTTTTTTTTTTCAATAAACGTACTATATTTACTTAAATTCTTCATCTAAGCAATTGGTTTCAACGATATAAACATCAGTCATCTACCCTATTGTTTGTTTTGCATCTAAACTGGATGTTGATAACATAAATAACTTAAAATAATTGGGGAAACCAATCTTGTTAGTAGGTAATAAGCTTATCCAAGGACGCTTTGCCAACAAATGCGTTCAAGACTGGAACTACTCGTGTAATTTCAATGGTGAACTCTCGAAACAAATAATGAAAGATTTCGCGTAATTGCCAAAACCCGTAAAACTTCTTTGAACTTTGAGAGCTTCCCGGATTTTCTATTGAAACGAGAAAAATAAAACAAAACGTTTCCTCACTTTTAACGAAATTCCGTAAAACATTATATACGCTGTACATTAAATTTCCGTGAAGAAGCATGAGTCGAAATGAATCGGCTTCTCCGAAGTCTATAAAACAAATGTCTGCCAGTACAGTATTGTCGGTACCTATTTCTCCTGTCACTGCCCAAAATAGTTTACCTATTGGGCAAAGAGCGGGTGCGGTGCTCGCCACATGTTTGTTATCAATCTCCTCAGCAAATGTTTGAATTGGATAAAATATGATTTGAAATATGCGAGGAATTTATATGAGCTTCGGAATATGTCAGGGCCTCTAGGGTAGTTTGATAGGTTATTAGGTCAGTTATAGTGGGAAGGCAAACCCATACCAACTCCAATCATTTAGTAATGATCAAATTCAGCTTCAATACGCAACAGTTCTATTATTATCATGAAGATGATGGTCGCGAGTTTGTTTTTCATTTGTCCAAACGATTTGGGCAATCTTGCTATTGGTCTGCTGGGTCCCACTTGTTTAGTTAGCAAGAGCAATTTTAAAACCAAATGTTTAAAGCTTGTATTAGAGGATTAGGTATTCAAATGTTAAATGGTCAAAATGTAAAGAAGGAAGATTTGCTCTAACAAGTATTACTACATATAAGTAGACTGTAATACGTAGTTTTGTAGATACATTTTCTACGGTGCCTGTAGTAGAAGTGTATCTGGAATGCAGATTATACAGGTAGAGCAGTAGAAGCAATTAGCGCATCTACCCTAGCGTGGATGATTACAGGTTCATCACTTAATCAGTTGTTGAACTACCCACGAGGCGGGAAAGTGCGGAACCGAAAAGAACTGACCAGTGATAGCTAGCCTTAGAACGTAACAAATGTGGCAAAAACGATTAACAAGTAAAAAACACATATTAATAATATGTACCAATAGTTTTTACCGAAGCATAAAAAAGCATTGTAATAGTTATGTTTTTTTTACTCTTCGGTGGCTGGTGGTTTTAGTACAGGGTTTCCTTTGCCTTTTTTGAATCACTATCATAAAACTATAATAATATAATAATAATATATTATACTCCAGGCATTTTAAAAACATGATTATGGAAGACTTATCTAAGAGACAACAAATCTGCCGCCCGGTTCATGTTCATAGGTACCGTCAAAGCTCAAGCGCATTGGATGATAAGTATAGTTCCCACTTACGTGTCTACCATAAGTATAACTAATAGAAGATAAGGTGAATATTCGTAAGTTCCTAGAGCGAGAAACATAATGTTTCCTGAAAAATTTAATGAGGTCGTCCATCCAAATCCTATTGTGCGATCCGACTAAGGCGAGCCAAGGAAAGGCAACAGAGAGATAAACTTATACCAACGACAATATATTATACTGTCGTTGCTTATACTCGTGTTTTATTAATACGGGATTAAATACTCAGTAAACACGTTTAAAAAGATCATCGGATGTTATCGAAGCTATAGTCGAAGGAGTCAAAATATCTGACGAAACGTGAGTTACCATAGAGTACCTAGCCTCAGAAGGCCTTCCTCCGAGACCTACCCTCATATAAAAACAAATACCACTAGGCCACCCGCGTATGCTTGGTGCATGCGTGTGGGAAATGTCCCAAGAACGTCATTGGTCAAAAAAAATGGCAAAACACGTCAGTTTCTTTAACAGGCATGCATACATTTATCTGCTCTCTCGTTTTTTCCTTAGGCTGACAAATAAGTTTGTAAAGAGTAAGTATGATTTGCTCGAAGTTGGCTCGAAGGCATAAACAATACGAAAACTGACGGTCAATAGCTGGAATGTAGCTGAAATGCTCGGAATGACATACTGACTAAGGGGTAGACGTGGAGCGAGATATTTTAAGCTTCAATCAAGCATTGACTTTCTGCTTCAAGACAAAACACAGGTACGTAGTCTAATACGGTCTCTTTATTTTAAAGTGTTCTATAGCAAGTGAGTATACGATTTCCATAGAATTTTATTACTCTCTATGGGTCAGGCGGTAATATATATAATATCATGTATTATGTGCCTAAACGCCGATTACCAACCGAGCTAAGTAGGAGCTACTTATCTGAACAATAATCACCAAAATACGAGCAAGTGTTATCATAATCAGGCGATAAGGTTAAGGAACCCCGTTACGAACCGTCGACCACGCGTTTGCCTCTACTCTAATGCACATCGTCACGGCACGCGTGCCCCAATTACGGTCTCATTATCGCATTGCGTTTGAAAAAATAAATAATAAACTATCTTTAGTGACAGAATAGTTAGGCCATATAGAGGGCGGAGGCCAAACATACACGCAAACTTTATGCTAAAGGGGGTTATTAATTTTAGCATAGGTACGTATACGGACTAGGTTACCGGCTTCTAATAATAGATTAGTTATGTATATTACCTGCTACATCCAATTATAAATAGAGAGATTAAAGTTAATGCCCCATATTCACTAGGAACAAAATCTCTCGCGATACGTGTTAAGATGAGATGGGACTTAATAATATTTATGCTATTGAGTGACGAGACGAGCGATACGTCTAGTGAAAGTGACTGAACACCTAGGCTTAAATGTATCTCTTCAAATCTCCTCTGAGTGTACACGGAGCTGAGCTTACTGTTTTTAAAACCAATCTACGTTTATTCATCCCTCTGATAGAGCACTTCACCAACTCAATACAAATAAAACTGTCGCAGTTATGACTACAGTTTATTTTATTTACTTATATTCAGTACGTAATAACGATCTTAATAAGAAACACAACATTCTGTGCTAAGCGAAAAACTGAAGATCGGGAGAGCATCGGGAGAGTAGGCCAGAGAAAACCGTCTAGAAAACCAGGTGGAAATATCTATATCCAGCAATGGATTATATGCACTGATGGTTATGAATTAAACACGTAATGGTGACTATGACATTATATCTAGATAATTCGTCGTTGATTTATGCCATATTCGACCCGAGAAAGGTAAGATGTGGCGGTGCCAGTGCCACTCCAACTGCAAAAGTATTAGGAAGTAAGTACTATTGTTCTTTCTGTGGGAAAAGCTCGACTCTCTTCCGTAGCTACGTATATGGCACGTGTGTATATGCGCCTTTATTTGCTTTTAGGGGTAGCATGGTTAGTTGCGCGAAGGAGAGGTACTATTGTCTATTCTGTAGCGTAGGGCGCTGCAAGGGCTCTCTCGTCTCCGAAAGCCTGTAAGTGTTACCTCACAACTATACCACAGATGAAATAATAGTAGGTACTACACTATACTTGCAAATTTACTTATTTACTATTAAGGATTCCTTTCTTTTTCAACCGACTTCAAAAAAGGAGGTTCTCATTTCTACTATGTTTTTTTTGTATGTATGTTACGCGATTTATTGGTTTCCGCCAATTATGAATAGATTTTGATGATTATTTTTTTGTTTGGTAGGTGATACTTCAGAGGTGGTCCCATATAAGCTTTATTGAATTCGGTTTAGTAGTTCGGTTTTTAAATCAAAATAACTGGAAAAACGTGGTGAATTTTAGGAGCGGGCCAAATTTCTGCCGTACGCGTACTCACTCACTGACTAAACACGAAATCTCGAAAACTACTCGATCTTTAAAGCTGAAATTTGGCAGGTAGGTAGTTTATTTAGTTTTAGTTTATGTAGGAGACGTCAGCTAAGAACGGATTTTGCGACAGGGCTGAATTAAGGGGGTAAAATGGGGGATGAAACTTACTATGGAACTTCTTTGTTTTTGAAGTTATATTGATGAAAATTGGTGTTTGGGAAGTCCATTCATAATAAAACTTGATGTTGTTAATATTTTTGACAGGGATGATTTAAGGGAGTGAAATGGGGGATGAAACTTTATATTGAAAGTTCTTAGTTTTTTGTAGTTATAGTGATAAAAATTGGTATACATTGGGTAGTTCATACAAAACTTAAAATAAATATTTAAACTATATACTAAAAACTACTTATTTACAATAAAATATATTTAAATATATATATATATACTAGCTTTTGCCCGCGGCTTTGCCCGCGTTGTAATGTTTAATACTGGAATTCGGTTAAATCGGGGCCCAACTCAATTGAATCACTAAAATATGTATATTATTGATTTTTTTCCAAGCCGCTTGCAAGTCTTTAAGTTTGCTTGAGGATGACCAAATTTGGCATGTCGCGTTTGCAATACTTACTTCAAAACAAAGCCGTCTTGTTGAATTTTAAACAGACAGACAGATGGACATGACAAACTTATAAGAATTCCTCGTAGTACTACGGAACCCTAAAAATGTCTGCTAATAACGCTATAGTTGCCGGGGCCTTTGACCCGAAAGATTACAATATTTCTTTGTAGACAACGTTTTTGACTTTTTTGTTGGAAGGTGCTAAAATAGCCAGGCTTTTAGGGGAGCTAACTCGCGAGCAAGCCACATAGAACTGACCATGCGAAAAACAGTCCTGCCTTAAATCAATACCAGCGTATTTTAAAGTTTGACCCTGAGCCTTATTGATGTTCATGGCAAAACAAACTTTTAGGGGAAATTGAAGCCTTTTGAAGTCATAAGGTAAGTCACTGGGAATCATGGGAATACGCGGCACAAACACTGTTTCGCCATGGGCACACCCAGTCAAAATGATGGCCTCAACTAGATTACGATGCAGCATTTTTACTTGTAACCTGGTTCCATTACACAATTTGGGTGGTCTTAAATTCCGAAGGAGCATGACGGGTGTACCTTTCTTTAGGATAAGCCTATGATATGGTAGCCCCGCTGGTCTTAATGAATTTAAAAACTCAACTGGATAGTTTACAGCATCATCATTATTGCATACCGTATCAACAGAGTCAATGAAATGAAATAAGCTTAAGCAGAAAAAGTATGACAACAAAGAACGCAAAAAGATTACCAAAATATCGCAAGAATTACGAAACTTCGATAAAATACAGTGCTGCACTGATCGCTTAGGTAGACTCGGTGTGGGTTGGAGTGGGGCGCGCTCGAGGTACAGCGTGTCATACTCGGGTTTTAACGTATCTGAGCCGATGCGGGATGGACGTTTCGAAAGCGCTGTGCTTGGTGCGTGCACCGGATCAAGTACATGTGTTTAAAACATTTATCTTCTTACGCATAAACACTCGATTAGCTAATCTATAAATATAACATTTTTTTCAAATGAAAAAATGACCCGTGGCCTTCCAGTTTTGAAATTGTTTGAAAATTCTGAAACATGTTTATGTTTATTTTATCTTATCTCTTAAGTCAAAAAACTTAACAGCCTTAAATGAATGGTTTCGGCAAAATGGTATTTTAATGATACATTGAACCCCTTGCGAATTTTTCAAAATCCTTGCTGAGTGTGCGTTTCTCTGCATCAGCCCTTAACACTAATGGTATATCCTACCCTGATTGGGCCATATTCACTACGCTGGCCCAGTGCAGGTTGGCGGATTCATATACACTATCGTATTTCTTCTCCGGAAATATGTAGGTTTCCTCGTGATGTTTTCCTTCACCGAAAAGCCAGTGGTATTATCCATGCGTAAGTTTCAAAGAACTAATTGGAACGGGCTCGCCCGGGTTCGAACCCGCGACCCCAAGAATGTGAGTCGAGCTTGATCTCACTGAAGCTACCACAGCTTGAGCTGAGTGTAAGTTTACACCACTCAAAATTTAGTTTAGGTATTTAAAAGTAAGTTAATTTAATATTAAAAATTAATTTAGCAGCTTAGGCTGTACAGTATCTATAATAATTATGTCCGTCAAACAGTCGTCTGCGTGGACCTACAAAAAAATAGCCTATGTCCGTTTCCGAACCTTATGCTATAACTACCTATCCAAAAATGCAGCTCCATCTGTTCAGCCGACCAATAAATACGCCCATCCCCGTCCCCATTCCCAGTCTCATCCCTATAAGCGCCCCCTTCCCCATCCCCATCCCGATACCAAATGTCATTTTAATATGAACACGCCCATCCCCGTCCACATCCCCGTTCCCTCCCTCATCCCCATCCCGAACCCCATCCCATCCCGAACCCCATCCCATCCCCACCCCCATCCCGATTTCAACTTTCATCTTAATATGGACACGCCCATCCCCGTTCCCAGCCTCATCCACATCTACATCCCATCCCCACCTGTCCCCACCCCATCCCCACCCCATCCCCACCATTTCCCCACCCCATCCCCACCCCATCCCATCCCCATCCCCATCCCGATACCAATTGTAATCTTAATATTAACATGCCCATCTCCGTCCCGTCTCCGTTCCCAGTATCATCGCCACCCCCACCCCCACCCCCATCCCCACATCTATCCCCATCCCTATACCAAATTTCATTTTAATATGTACAGCCGTTACAAAGTTAAGGAGAAACAAACGTACTATCACTAAAACTTAGTTTTTTTTTTTTATACTAACGGGAGCTGATTTTGAAAAAACTGTGACACCCGTATCTTCTTATTTTTATAGTAGAGTATGTATACCAAGTTTTGTATCAATCGAACCAGAGAATAAAAAGTTTCATACAAACTTTAACACCCCATTTAACCCCCTTCGGGGTTGATTTTCGAAAAATCCTTTCTTAGTGGGCGTTTACACCTCCCCAAAAACATACCCTCCAAATTTCAAGTCTCTACGTTTAGCGGTTTGGGCTGTACGTTGTCTATATGTCAGTCAGTCAGTCAGTCAGTCAGTCAGTCAGGACATAGCCTTTTATAGTTATAGATATATATATATATATGATATTTTAAATATTTTATGACAGGGATGATTTATGGGGGTAAAGCGGGTGTTTAAACATTATAAAGCAGGGTCTTTATTTTTGAAGTTATAATGATGAACATTGATACTTAGATAGTTCGTTCAAAATAAAATAAAGTGATTTTAAATATTTTTTGACAGGGCTGACTTAAAGGGGTGAAACGCGGGATGATACTTTGTATGGGAAGTACTTGGTTTTCCAAGGTATAGTTGATGACAACATTATAGGCAATTTTTTTATCATCAGCTTCGCCGTTTTTCTTCAACACGCGGGTGGAACCGCGGGCACAGCTAATATTACATACGTACGTGTCGAATTGACGACTTCCTTTTTTTGAAGTCTGTTTAAAATAGGTATTTACCCCCGTGCGAAGCCGGGACAGGTCAGCTAGTCTCTTATAAAATAACTGGTAATATTATCAAAACAAAAATAAAACTCGCATTTAAAATACCCACAAAGAATACTAGTAAGCATATAGGTATGTTACAAGTAGCGTTAACCAAACTATGTAGATAAATTAATGAAATCGACCTTTATCCCAATCTATTTCAATAGGCTGAAGTGAAGTAACGAATATCACTGAAATAATGTAGTGACACCATCAATCGCCGCAACCTTGCCTTCGAATAAAATAAAACAAGCGAGGTTGTTCACTCCAACGAGAGAAGCTAAGCATACGCGTGCCACAGGTGAAGACATAGTTCCAGCGACTGAAACAGCATAATATACCACAGTTGGTTGCTACGGGAGCGTGAGAGCTATATAGCCGCAAACTTATAAAGGCACATAATAGAAAAAGTTTCTTAGAGTTTGGGAAAATTGCGAAAAGGGCGACGTTTTTCACAGATTACTTGTGAGATCGCGGGTTCAATTCCAGGCCCGTACTAATGAGCTCTTTGGAGTTTATGTACGGATTTGTATTCCACTGGTTTTTCGGTGAAGGAAAACATCGTGAGGAATCCACACGTCCGGAGAAGGAGTTCAAAGGCGTATACAGGGTTAGTCCCAAGGCCGTAGGCATTGGGGGGTTGGGGGTCCAACCCAACAGTTAGCATCCTTTTAATATATTTTTTATTCTGTACATCAAAACAAACAGTTTTAATAAGGGGCCAACATTGAGATCGCAAAAAAATATCAGCTGTTCCATACAAAAAGTTCTTCGACCTTGGCCAAAATGTATGGAACAGCTGTTTTTTTAGTCTTTACTTATTATGTCTGTGTATAATTTATAGATCAATTCAATCAAAAAAAAACATAGGCTAGATGTGACCCATAAATATAGCTGATTAATGATAAGAAAATGAAAATCTGATCAAAAATAAGCATTTTAATATCATGCTAGACAGAGAGAAGAAACAGCAAATCGTGACGTCACTTCTCTGTACGCCATATAAATTCTATTCTGACAAGTTAGGCGTGACGTAATTTTTTGTTTAGTGGGAAAGGGACAGAGTTGGCTCTATCAAAAACTTTAAACGCTCATATATCAGAACATTATTAACCGATTTAAATTATTTTCTCAATAATAGTACATTATGATACGAGTGTGCTATGTTGGGCATTACACTAGAGGCAGTATTATGCGCGCGAGCCGCAGGCGAGCGCGATAAGGAAGCCGAGAGCGTAATGACTAATAGCACAAGAGTTCCATACGACTGTTTTCGTCACACTTGCGAGGAAAAAACAATTTTTTTGTGATAATAATCAACCACACAGCGAAAACGTCAACAAACATTTGCGGAAAATGGCGCCCAAATCAGTAATGCGCGCGCAGGTTGACATGTACTTCAGCGGCATAAGAACTCTTTGTTGGTATTACAAAAAAACTGTAAGTATTACCCGGCTATATTAAGAGTGCTTCGTATACGTACGTCTAATTGCAGTCACGTACAAACTTGACTTTACCGGGTTATACCTATTATAGTACAAGTGCCGTAATGTAAAGTAAAAAGCACGCGTGTGTAATAGCTTGGATAATGAGCCTAAAAGCGATGTAATAAGATCTACTTTACGAGCAAGTGTGATGAAAACATACTTATTTACTTAAATTCTTCATCAAGCTATTGGTTTCAACGATATAAACATCAGTCATCTACCCTATTCTCTCTATTTACGCAGGGTTACGGCTGTAGTCACTAGTACCTACTATTATTTATTTTCTGTGCTATTATACCACAAATTAGTGAATAGTACAAGTTGCTACTACAGATGCCGTAAATAATTCGTTCTATAGTACTATCGCGTTGGATCGTCTTTCAAGTGACAGCTACAGATGCGTCTATATGTAGAGAATTTCGTTACAGTGCCATACATTTTTCTTTAGAATTGATTGGCGGAGCCACTATCGCGTTTTGTTCTACCTCTAACTGAAATGTTTAGTTCTTTCATTTGGCCACCTCTGTGGATGATTTACTACGTCTATCGGGTTATGGGTATTATTTATGTGCATTCGGTGTGAAGTTACTGATGGATGTTGCGACAAGGCGTCAAGACCAGCGTCTGAATGGGGGGGTCTACCACGATCTTATTACGTTACGCGACAATGCGATACAAATTCGATCCAATGTCATTGCTGTTTTATTTGTCATCGCGATAAGATTTACTTTATGGATGTGTTCGCATGGTTCGGGACTTGTCTTTTTACGTAGACGCATCTTATCGCATCATTTTTTTAAAGACACGTCCTTGTTTTATTTTTTAAAGCTTATTCGATGCATTCGTATTATAGTTGGACAGAGGAGTTGGACCACGACCCCGTATCGATATTATTATCTATATTTACAATTTTGTCAATATTTTTTCTTATGAATAATTAACCCATAAAATGTATAACCAAATCTAACCCTTTCAAATGTGCTCTTGATCAAAATATCTGTAATTTAATTACTTATCAATGTTAGTTGATTAAATTTACTAGAGTAGCCTACTTAGTCATCATCATCATCATCAGCCCGGAGACGTCCACTGCTGAACGAAGGCCTCCCCCTTAGACCGCCACACCGTACGACAACCTGCCATTTGCATCCACCGGTTGCCCGCGACTTTTACAATGTCGTCGGTCCACCTAGAGGGAGGCCTTCCTACGCTGCGTCTTCCGATTCGCGGTCGCCACTCAAGAACCTTTCTTCCCCATCGGTTGTCAGTTCTTCGAGCGATGTGGCCTGCCCATTGCCACTTCAACTTGCAAACCTTGCGAGCTATGTCGGAACTTTGGTTCTTTGGCGAATATCCTCGTTCCGGTTCGTACTTAGTATGTTGCGGTAAAAAGCCATAAAGATATTACATCATTATTATCTAAGTAGGTATATGTAATAAAAATGAATTTTCACGTACCTACCTTTCCAATTTATAACTAGACTTTGCGTAGCCGCCAAATATTTTTGTGCCGATGATAACAAAATCTAACTAACATACTGCGGTAACTTGGCGGTAACAAATAAAAATAAAAAGTAAAAAAACTAATAAACAAATAATACAAAAACCTTAAAACCAAAAGGGGAGGCCTTCGTTCAGCAGTGGACGTCTCCGGGCTGATGATAATGATGATGACAAAAACCTTAATTTAAGGTAGTAAATAATAATAGTAGTAAAGTATAATAGTTTTGGGTCTTCGTCACCGCTGTACTTCGAGCGCTTTAAAACTTGTGGTAGCCCCTCGTGGATGTGCCGAGAGGCATGAAGACGAGTGTGATAACAGCAGCAGCCGTCTCAAGTGGAGACAGCTGGGGCTGGCCAGGGTTATCACTACTCTTTGTTATGTCGAAAGCTTCTTATTTGAAAGCTCTAGGTACATGCCAAGCGATACAATCTCTACATTTCCTGTTTCCACTCTCAAACAAAAAAAAAGTAAGTAGATAAAGTAAGTTTTTCAGTAAATTTATCTAATATTATTATTATCAAAATTAACGTAGAAACGGCTAATAATATTTTAGCTAAGTACCTAGTGTGAAAAGTGTTAATTGAAATAATCATGATTGTACTAAAATATTATCAGTTGGAGTTGTACCTACTATTTTTTCTTCAGTGTCCATGCTTTACCCAGGTGCCTAGGTGGAGCAGGGGCCGTACTCCTCAAATTACTATCAGGAACGAACGAAATATTTTTCATGTAGTATGTATTTTTTTACTACATATACGTGTTAATGGCAGGTGTAGCAATACTTGTGTTGGTCTACCCCTAAAAAATATCAAAATTTAAACACAAGTTCAACAGTGTTCTCGCCGATTTTATTTCAGATTCGGCCAGAAAGCTTTACAGGCTAGCAAATAGACAGTAAGTTTTTAATTACATGTAATGTTTTGTTACCAGCAAGCCTAACATGCGCACCGCGAGAAAATTTTCTCGATTCTACAAAACAGGACAAGGCTACGAATCTGTATAAATTTGTCTCGTTTTCGCACGACATAAAGACACGACAAAATTTTCTCGCGGTGCGCATGTTAGCCCTGTAGGGCGGCATGTTCGCATTAGCGACAAAGCCCTTTATTTAAGAAAGAAAACTTTTTTGTGTGAAGAGTCATCTTATTTCTCAAAAGTAAACCAGTGTTCTTAAAGTTGTTCAGTTTCATGAAAAGATCGCAAATACCATTAAATTGCTACATATATCGGCTTGAAAACTCCGTATTACCTAACACCTAAAGGTTGAATCGCTTTACAGATTTTTATTTAATGTAATACACTGTACTACAGAGTATTATTAGATTTGACTATCTAAACTAAACTCTACTGTAATGTTTATATTTTATGATACATTTGCAAACAGTTTTTTTACTAAGTTTATAATGATTTTATTTATTAAAAATACTTAATTAATATCTCCTACAACAGTAACTCTAAAATATCCTTATATTTAATTATAGGTGTCTTCTTTAATCATCTTTACAACTCCATATTTGTGTATTCTCAGAAATTCAGAACCAAAAGCTTCTTGCCCAAATACGCAAAACATATCCTCTTATATATTTAGTCAGAGCCGAGCCATGTGCCGGTGGCTATAATCGCCGCACCAAATAAGAAAATAACTTAATACACAAACGTATTCACTGTTTCACAGTAAGTATTACTTTTTCTCTGTAATTCGAACCGATATGTTATTACCAATAAGTGTTTTGACCGATTTGCGTTCGTTAGCTGCCACAGTCGATCATTATTATTTAATAAATCACCAGCACGACATCTGTCTGTTTCATTTAAATTTGATTCGTGGAGAAATGAATTGTTCGTGTTGATATCCGTTCTGAGTTTCGAGAAATGTCCTGTAAGAATTATGCTCTAAAAAGTGCCAAAAAAGTAAAGACGCATTATACCTAGTGGAACCATACATGCAGGACTTTTAACACAGAGGAAGGAATTCTGTAGTGGATCCACGCAAGGCTTCTTTACGTAACGTATGGAATGCCTATAATATGAAAAAATTTAGAAGACTCCTCGCATTTTTAGCACTGATGAGAGAACAGACGGCAATCAGTCGTAGGAGAACTCGATGCTTGCCACACTCCCACACTCACGCAATACCACGAATCGATCTTAAAAATATAAATTTAAATTCACGATATAAGCCTTTCTCTTACAAAATATTTAAAAATTGATTTTTATTCATTAAAAAAACCATGTGAGCGGGAATGGGAACACTTTGAGGATAGACACTTAGTCAATCTCTCACCAAACCGTTCCCAAGATGCCACTAGGATAAATGCAACGAGGATAACCTTAGAAAATGTCGTATTAAGACATATTTCAGTCGACTTGCCGACGCCGGCTGTACAGCAGCACAATCCGACCAACTTACTAATACATACAGCAGAGGAGCCACCACCGCATCTTCTAAACAAAACTGAACAGCCTGTCATTGACATCGTTTACTTCTTTCATTTGGTTAACTCTATAGGTAAGTTGGTTGTGCTGTAATTGCATTGGAACGGTACAGGGACCGGGCCAGGCCAAACATGGGCAGAGCGGCCACTTGCCCGCCGTCGCCGCAGACGGAGAAATCAGCCGATGCCTGATAGCTCCCAGCTAACCGACAGGTATTGAATTATTATGGTGATCAGCGGGAGGAATGTGGCCGGTGACAGATTTGTGGGGTTTACATGAGAACGAAGATACGAGTACCGGAGTACCTACATTATTTATCAATGTGGGATTTGCGTGGAGGTACCTATACTGAGAAAGAATTTTATAAATGCGAATATTTGCGAATGTATCACGGTAGAGATATACCGTGTTCATTTATTTTGTTTACAATCGCCTCCGTAACAGCTGAATGGATTTTGGATGACATTTTTTTAGTAAAGTGAGAGGCAGCTTACAAGCTGGATTTTTAAATCTGATATGGTGGGCGCTACGTAAAAGTTATGGTCTTGAGTATAGACCGGTAGTATAGGCCTATAATTATTCAAGATCGCTAAGTCTTCGACATGTGTTTTTATTCTATCCTTAACAAATTGCCCTTCAACTTCTAATGTTAAAATTAAAAACCACTCAAACAAGATTTATTCGTGAAAGAAAACATTGCACCAAAATATTGACGTGACGATTTGTAACAAACTTATACGCGATATAAAAAAAACCTACTTCATAAACTATCAAAATTCACATAAACCATGCAACAGTGAGATAATCCCAACATAAACTACAAGGCCTGGCTTTAATCGAGAGATCAAAGATCAAAAGCAGGCCAGCTTGACGGATGTGTCCAACTGGGCTCTAACATTCAGCACAGATTTAGCTGAACCGATAGTAGTAATAATACGAAAACTAGGGCAATACCTGCGATCTGAACGCTAGCACATGCATGTTTTATACTGTTGCTAACACCATTTAGCCATCTTTGATTTGAACTTTGATTTTATAGTCCGCGGGTACTTTAGTTTTTTAATTAGCTTGGTGATTATACAACTAGCGTAAGACACTTGTAAACACTTTAACTATTATTTACATAAAGTTTGTAATATAAATGTATAGGTACTTATACATACTATGAACATGTTTCAAACGTAGCGTAGGACGTTGTCCTTCCATTTGATAGCGATGACGATATGCAGAAAAAACATATATTGACAGTGGTCGGAAGCGATCTAGCTGAGTGGCTTGCCTTGGGAGGGAATACACAACATTGGATGGTGAGATTATGACGATGATACATTATTATCTGGAAACAGACGAGATGGCAGTCAAACGCAAGCCTATAAAGTACCAAAAAAAACTGATTAAATTTACTGTACTTATTAAAGATTCGAAGTTTTTAATGTTTTATGGAGCCGTATTACTATATACTCTATTTCTCTCGATACTTTAATAACATTCCTCACCAGCAGACTCCCAAGCATTCATATCGAATCAATAGCTTGCCACCAAGCCATCAAACGTGCCCATTGAACGAGGAACAGACAAGTTAATTACTTTGTCCGGTCCGCCATTACCCTATACCAATATTGACACTTTCCACCATTTCGTGGCGAGAGAAACCGTGGACAACCGTGGACCAGCCGGCTCTCCCACGGTTCGTTTGTTATGAACTAGTTATGTCTCTCTGTTTTGCCTGTAATTTTCCAGTTGCTCCTTATTTCACTGGATTAGAGTCTAAATTAATCTAAGTCTACGTAATTTTAATCGTCATTATTCTTCCTAGTCTACACTTCATAAATTCTTCTTCTAAAATTACATAAAAAAGTATTCTCAACTACTGATATGAAAAGATTTTTTTTTAGTTTAGTCTGTGATATCGAGTTTTTTTGAGTTTGTAAAACCTAGTTCATTGAACTATGAGGTGGTAATTAAAATTTGTAGTTCCACGATGAGCGTTCAGAACTATCAAAACAGACTATTATAATACTTGTTAAAGCTTAAAAGTACCTACAACATAAAAGTAAAGCATTAGTCACACTGTGAGATTACCATAGTCCTTGCTTAGCAAGGAGACATAGGTTGTTTTTATATTATGAGCAGACTTTTACAGTGGTAAAGGTATAGTTTCGGTAACGCCATGGTAAGAAATAACCAGGGTCACTTTGATAAAGACGCTGCGCTGGCAAGCTCACTGTCTTGCATAGGCTCAAGAGACTTATGCTCTGATGAATGACCATAGTAAAGGCCCTGGTGACCTTGGCAAAGGCGCGTGAGACCTTAGTAAAGGCTCTGGTGACCTAGGTAAAAGTTGTTTGCGGCCTTGGTAAAGGCGCTGGCAAATCCCTTGTGTAGCATATGCTTTAGTGAGTGCGATGTATAATGTATAGTTGCAACAGCGAACAATGACGGTCAAAGCAACATGTGAAGTACCACGTAAAAGCTCAAGTGTCCGTAAAGTAAGAACTCCTTTATGGCGCATTCAACGCGATGGTATTTCAATTCATTATGAGGTTTACGAGAACGTTCGCATCTTCACTCTTTAAGACTTGACAATGTGAGACTCGTCGAAAGCTTGCAAAGAGAAACCATTGCAGTTTCACTTGTCTTGGACACTGTATACGTGTAGTCTGTTATTAACTAAAGTGGTTAACTACTTATTCGTTATTCACTGAAGTATACCTGCTTACATCGTTGCATTCTTAAAATAATCAAATATAGAAGAAATTTTACATAATGATATCAAGTTTTTATATTTAACGTTACTTATGCAAAAAACATATGTTCCATAGGAATTCATTCCCTTTCGGCAAATTTTCGGCAAAATGTATGTAAGAGCAGATTTTTTGCTGGAGGTTTTGTTATGCTTAACTGATCTGCTGACAGTGTTTATCTATGTTTGTATACCATAACTAGCCACCATGGTATAGATAGGCCATAGGGTAATAAGTGCGTAATACGTGTGTATAGTCAATAATGCCTAAATCGATCTTTTAGATAACATTCAATTCTCCGTATTTTAGTTAAAATTAGAACACTTCGGTGAACAAAGATTTTTTAACCTTTCAAACTAAATCTGATAGCTCATGATTGTAATGAAGCTGATGAAAACTTCAAGTAGGCTTAAACGGTTCTCAGAATCCGTTTTCCTTACCCAGTAAGCCAGAGAAGACTCCAGTAATAGCTATCTACAGCGTCACTTCCAACACCAACATGTTTACTAGGATTAGATAACTAACTTCGGCCCTATTCACGTCAAACTATTCACTTGAAGAGAAAGAGATTACTTACCCCAAGTTAAATTGCCTCGAGGCTAAAGGACTCTCCTGTCTATTGGTGTACTAAACTAACTATACTTACTGGATTGGATTGAAAGTCCTTGTGAATAAACAAGCAAACTAGTTAGCCTTCTTAATTAGAGAATTATTTTTCTTTTATGTTATGGGTGAAGGAGAAAGGCAATAGGTTTGTCGTAAACTCTCATTACCTATGTACCTACAGCCATGTGTAGCTTTTAGGAATTTTGGCTTCATTTTGCCGAAAAAAGAGGTGAGCAGGGATTTTCTCTATAATAAAATTGTTCTTCGTTGTTAAGGTCGGCAAGGATCGGCGTAGGAGAACTTATCACGATTATATTACAGTAAAAAAGATTTAAACCAGAAAAACAAATGCCAGATCAAAAATATACTCCCATCCGACGTGCATTTATTTGAAAACGCGAATTAAGAAGAAGTAAAAGATGTGTCAGGAGAACGTAACAACAGGGCAGAATAAGATGTAGTCTGCTTGATGCAAAAAGAAGGACAAGACAACGAATAGGTACATATTATGTTGATACGAGGTGCCACGAAAACAAGGCTAGAAAAGCAGATATGGTCTGCGTGAACAAAAGACTGTTGAGGGAATGTATGTAAGATGAAAGCTCTTAGACAGAGAAATGGAAAATAATTGAAGGTAGATTCTCTACCGACGCGAACTCATATACTGAAGGAAATATTGTCTCTCTCTCATTTGCTTTGCTGCAGTTGTCAGCGCGAATCAAATCTGCAGGTCTGAAGGAAGAAGGTAGGAAAAAGGAACAACCAAGTAAGTACCTTACATGCTGAAGTCTTTATTTAGTCTGCGAAAAGCATGCGAAAAGGTACACACTTCTTTCTGTCATTCTTCACGCTTTCAATCGCTTGAAAACTAAAGCATTTATATATGCTTTTGTTTTATACCTTTTTTGTATATAATTCGATACTATTATATTATATACTCGTAGGTATGAGCAATGTATGAGCAACTTTTGCTCGATAGCTACAGTTCTAGAGTACCTAACTAGGTTACAGATTAAAGTTAATAGTCCCTAGTAACTGAATGTGAGCGTGAGTGATACGTCTGCGTCATGGGTCAAATTAGTTTGCGGTGCACTCGATATTCCCAGCATAAATACCAATTCTTTATATTTAGAAGAACAAAGCGAAACCGCAACGCTGTTCACCGGCTGCAGACTAAACAACACCCCTACAATGGGTGATTAAAGAAAATTATTGAGTCTAGACATTGATAAAATAAATATTAAATAACTTTTGAATGAAAATGAAATGACTAAATTTTACTAAAGTTTGTAGGTACCACAGCACAGATTATATAAAAGGAGGTACCAGCACAGAAAAGATAATACTATACTATACTAGTATAGTACTTATGCTTATGTTAGTAGTGGACGGACGGACGGACTATATAACCGAAAGAACTGGCTTGAGCTACCAGTAGCAACGCAGCGCCTATACCTACCCCTAAAAGACAGCATGAATCGCAAAAAAAATTGCCTACTGACCTCCAAGCTTTATTTTGAAGATATCTATGGCACTTAATGATGATGATGACTTATAAGGAAGTCCTGCAATACTTTTGTATTTCGGTGGATATACGTCGCATAATATCAATGCTCCTTGATTGTTTCGTTTGACAATTTTGGTAGGTATGGTGTATTTGTAGCGCGTCTGCTTTACAGTGTCTCTACCATGAGTTTTTAACAATTTACTCGCTAGCGAAGGCGTAAAATATTTCTATGGCAAATCGTACAGCGCCACTAGCGGTCACCTTAAGAACTAAAAATCGGTAGTATGAGTCACTACGTAATAAACCTATCGAATCTAGTCTCGCTAGCGTCTAACGTTTTGTATCCGTTGCTTTAATTCGGTACCATGAGTCACAAATTTGACAGATGCTATCGATAAATACCGTTTCGATAATAGTTAAGTCATTCGCTAGCAAAATAAACCGTGAAAGCATTTCGATAGCTTATTTTATTGTGAAAGTTTATTTAATTTTGAGTGTTATTTTTGCGAAAGAAGTAATTTACCATGGAATACGTTAGAGGCGGCTGTGTATGAAGTCGAACGACGCGAACAAGGGAATTTTCAAGCTGGCATGAGAATGATTTTTGGAAATCCACTTCAACACTTATGCACTTGAAACGAAGTATTTCTATAAAACACTGGCTTACAATCGTTCGAAGTTATATCACTTTATTTAAAATTATTATTATTTTTTATAAAGTAAAAACAAAACTTTCCATATACTCCACCATTAACTGAAATTGTAAAGAACTGGTTCGCATTTTAGGTACTTAGCTAAAATAAGTTAGTTTGCAGAAATAAAATAAACTTGAAGCCAATTAAACAACCAAAGTAAACAACGAACGTGTTGACCCTGACAGTTTGACTGAATATAACCAATACAAATTAAAAAATCACTAACAATAACATACTCACGCACTCCTCTAGACGCTTTCGATTAGCAGGGTTATTTCAATATACATCTTACTCTGTCTATGGAGCATAGATAGAAAGAGGCAGCTACATTCAGTGTGAAGTTAGGAACGTACTACGAGAGTACCAACATGCCGACGTGATAACTACTCGAAGCAGCGAGCTAACGCTAGCGAGTAAGTAAACGCTCACGTAACTCATGGTACGAGTTTAATCGAAAACTATTCGATGCGCGTTTATACGCTATCGACTGAAGTAAGTTTTCGACAGCAAGTCATGGTAGAGGTACAGTGTCTCTACCATGAGTTTTTAACAATTTACTCGCTAGCGAAGGCGTAAAATATTTCTATGGCAAATTGTACAGCGCTACTAGCGGTCACTTTAAGAACTAAAAATCGGTAGTATGAGTCACTACGTAAAAAACCTATCGAATCTAGTCTCGCTAGCGTCTAACGTTTTGTATCCGTTGCTTTAATTCGGTACCATGAGACACAAATTTGACAGATGCCATCGAGAAATACCGTTTCGATAATAGTTAAGTCATTCACTAGCAAAATAAACCGTGAAAGCATTTTGATAGCTTATTTTATTGTGAAATTTTATTTAATTTTGACGGTTATTTTGTCGAAAGAAGTAATTTAGCACGGAATATGTTAGAGGCGGCTGTGTATGAAGTCGAACGACGCGAACAAGGGGATTTTCAAGCTGGCATGAGAATGATTTTTGGAAACACAACACTTATGCACTTGAAACGAAGTATTTCCATAAAACACTGGCTTACAATCGTTCGAAGTTATAATAGCACTTTATTTAAAATTATAATTATAATAATTATTTTATGTAATTTTTATAAAGTAAAAACAAAACTTTCCATATACTCTACCATTAACTGAAATTGTAAAGAACTGGTTCGTATTTTAGGTACTTAGCTAAAATAAGTTAGTTTGCAGAAATAAAATAAACTTCAAGCCAATTAAATAACCAAAGTAAACAACGAACGTGTTGACCCTGACAGTTTACTGAATATAACCAATACAAATTAAAAAATCACTAACAATAACATACACACGCACTCCTCTAGACGCTTTCGATAAGAAGGATTATTTCAATATACATCTTACTCTGTCTTTGGAGCATAGTAAGAAAGAGGCAGCTACATTCAGTGTGAAGTTAGAAACGTACTACGAGTGTACTAAAATGCCGACGTGATAACTACTCGAAGCAGCGAACTAACGCTAGCGAGTAAGTAAACGCTCACGTAACTCATGGTACGAGTTTAATCGAAAACTATTCGATGCGCGTTTATACGCTATCGACTGAAGTAAGTTTTCGACAGCAAGTCATGGTAGAGGTACAGGTGTTCTGGAGTTCGATTCCCGACCGATATGTTTGAATGAATAAAAGGAGGCGTTATCATTATTACGTGCCGTGGGCGTTAGCTGTTTAGCTATCTTTGGAACTGTAAGTGAGAAACGTTTTAGATATTAACCGACTGCCCGAGAAAACAGAAATCTAGCAGATATTAGAATCTTTGGACACGACAGTGAATATCTGCAAAAAGTTTTGATAGAAAGACAGCTCTATATTATTATTCCTCTGAAGCTGAGCTAAGTAGAAATTCTCATGAATCGGTAAAGCGTACAGAGTACAAATTGAGTGTGCAGAAACGCGGAACGTAGTTATACGACTTTGAGTTAGACCCTCGGATGCCCCGGAGGCGGGTCGGTGGTATTGTCGAAACTCAAGGGAATAGCACTGATGAGATTGGCACGTGACGGAAAACGAGGCCGATACCGACTTCTAGACATTGGAGATTATTTGAGGACAGTTTTTATGATCTGAGAGATCATGAAATTCGGACTTCCAATGGAACACCCAGTCATATACACTGCAGTATCAAGTGTTTAGTAATTAAATTCCATCATCATCCTAACTAATAATAAATAATTAAAAGCTTGCCCTGTACTAAGCCGGGACTAAATCGGCTGTTGCCATAATGGTCCGATTATTATATTTTGACGATCCAGCGTCTCGACCGATCTTGGTAAAAATTGCTAACGGGATGGAAAACCTTTAAAAAAGTCTTATGCTACATTTAATAGTTATCCTTATTACAGTTTTTCAGCACAACGCGAGTGACACGGAGCACAGCTAGAAGCTAGATAATATTATATTATCTTTGGCTAGAAGTAACCGAATGAAATTTATGAACAGTATATTTTAAATTGCCATTTCACAGAAAATCAGTTGGAAGCAAGCAAGCAAGTTGCTCAACAAGGAGGATAAAATTATTCTATTCGAGGTAACGACAAGTAAGTAATACGTTCGTATGCTTCCCATGATATTAATACTCTAAAAAAACGGCTTGACCAATAGTCAAAGTGCCAAAGTGTACCAAAGTTTCAAAGTACCGTAAATGTCGTATAATTTTCCTCGATCTACAAAGTTTCCCCTATAACACGATCTTACATATCTGTATGTCTATTACTCTGTGCTCAAAACACACTTATCCAAACTAAATCACCTGCAAGTTTTAAAATCTCATAATTGGACGATAAACAGAACCTTGCTTGCCTTGTTGAAGAAACTGATACAGATATTAGAAGCTAACATATTCTTCCTGTCTCAGTATCCTTTCAATTGTAGATCGTAGAGGATCTTAAAATAGGCGGACTTCCCGCTGTGGAGCGCATTTGCAAGCTTGCGGGTGCGACTTCCGATAACCCGAGCGAGCTATTTATACCCAAGCCGCGAGCACTTAGCAAGTGCTGTTACGAAATGCAAGGAGTGCGGATAGGTCATATGGCATCATCGGTTTACATGAGAACTATAGCTACACTACAGTCTGTGATAGACAGTTATTTTTCAAGCGTCTGTAGGTACCTGTGTCTTTACCGACAACGCGGCTCTTCTAATTTACCGGGTCCTGTTTAGCTTCGCACAAAATAATAAAGTTCCGAAACCCCATCAGTATTCTTATCAAAATTTGAAAAAAAATACAACTACGTCTCTCTACCAGGTATTAATTGCTATGAAAACTGACGGGGATTTGGCACATTTTTGTTTTGTAGGTTCGGTACTAGCCGCACGCGCGTCGGGCTTTCCTTTCACTCCTTGGAAAAGATAGATGTAGGTAATCGAAACTGCGACATTAGATTTAGTTATTTAGTTAAACCGGAGTACTATTATTTGTTCTGTGGTTAAACGTGAATATTCCTGTATAAATAAAAGAAAAATGTCTTATCCAATTTACTAGCTTTACCACTTGGTAGTTATACTGTGTAGCAAAGGATTATATATCTGAGTTCTCTTTTAACCGACACTTCAAAAAAGGTTCTCATTTCGACTGTATGTTATATATATATTTTGTATGTATGTTACGCGATTACTCCGCCAATTATGAACTGATTTTGATTTTTCTTTCGAAGTTTGGTAGATAATACTTCAGAGGTGGTCCCATATAAATTATCGAAATCTGTTCAGTAGTTTGGTTTTAAATCAAAATTACTACAAAATATGAAGATGTCATCCAGGTATTCGAAGTTTGAAGTCGGTTGTATGTTTTTTTAAAGCGTATTATTATAAGCTAGGCTAGCAAATATTTATAATTTGCTACGTTTTTGCGCTTGGTCTTGCCATAATTTCTGGGCCAAAAGACTCACGTGTTTTTTTTTGCCACTGACTAAGAGACTACCAAAGCGCTGCGACTGATGATAAAAGCATCATATTTGAAATTGTTAGCCATACAACATCATCCATATCTAATTCGAAACTTTATCAGTTAAAAACGCTACTCGATCATTGTTTAAAATGATACAATTGTACATAAAGTCCACCTTTACTTTAGAATGAATTACAAGTAGGTAACTAAGGAAAAGTTAATAAATTGAAATGGCACGGGTTTCTAATTTTCAAAACAAGAGGTTCTCAAATATTTTCACAATGGTCCCAAATCTTAACAGGGTTTGTTTGTCAAGGCAAATATAGTTGTAGAGATAAGATCAATAGAACTTTTAGTGTTTACTCACCGTCAAACCGCGATGCCTTGTTCGCGAGCATGTCTGCGAGCTTATTCAGTTCGCTTCTGAGCGCGCCTTCGAGTTGCGTTTTTGCTAAGTTGGTTAACCGCGTGCGTGACGCGGGACCACAACACCCTTTGTTGAGGCATATTCCGTCTATATCTGGAAAAAAATTAAAACGTGTTAAATCTAAAGTGGAATAAAGTAGAAAAAATATAATTCTCTTTCACCTCACAAGCTCGCTTATCATTCGGAAAATGAGTGCAAAAGTGCATTTTACCGGCTTAAAGAAGGCTTTCAATAATTTCCAATACCGCCAGTCTACTCAAAATGTATAAATTAAGTAATCAATGACGTATATAAGTAATACTTATTTCCTGTCAGTGCGCCAACTTCATTTTTAGATTAAACGCACTGCCCAGCACGAAGACTGTATGAAAAAAAACTGTAGCATTTTCCTCGCTGCCTAGTGAGGTGAAAAGTTGTTTCCCTCGGCAGCAAAGTTATTCGGCGTTTCGTGCCTTTGAAACCTTCGCTACGCTCAGGATTCTACATTAATCCTAGAGAATCCTTCGCATGCTCAGGTTTCAATAACAAGTACTCGCGCCAATAAACAACTTTGCAGCTTTGCAAAACAAATATCAATTTTATACGCCGATATACTGCCGATAGTGGCAGAAAAAAATCTAATGGAGCCTATAACCTGGATTGGGTTACTCAAGACACTTCAAGGAGCTGAAGAAATTATGAGAAACGTTAGTCGTATCTTGAGAGATTTACTTGATTGTTTTATAATAGGTATGTATTTTATTTAAGAGGTAAATAAAACAACGTACCTACCTACTTTCATAACATATTTTTGTGTCTAATAAAGAATTTAAATAATGTTTAACGAGATTCGGGGATGGCAGTTCAAATAACTCACTGACGGACAGATGGCCATGTGATGGAAAGCCAGTACAACAATGGATCTAGATGATATCCAGAAGTTTTGCGAATAGTACCTAGTAAAGAAAAGATTGACGGTGAGCAGGGAATAAAAAATTTTTTTAAATAAAAACTTTATTTCGGACAAATTATCCATAAGTACAGTGTTAGTAGTAGTGTTTCAAACCTATGATATTATTTTAGTAGTAGTAAGTAAAATTATAGATAATATTTTTTTTATATATTTTTTTTAAATATTGGCGTAAAACGTGAGGTTTCGAGATGATTATGATTATGATGGTTATGATTTATAAAAAGTCGTGAGCTACCCACGACGTTTACAACAAAATCATGTTATTTTATATCGTAGGGTACGCATACATACATTAGTATACCATTTATTGTTATGATAATGACATTTAAATGGAAAGTAGCGATATGAAAACAGCAGTTCAACTTCCTCGTAGAGCTTAGCAATTTCCATCTCATCCATGACCAATAAACAAGTCGTCTTTGTTATAAGTTACGAGCATAATGACTCATGCTTATCCTGTCTGACTCGACACGATCAGAATAGCTTACAATAAAATAATAAGCTATAAGTACTATAACAATATGAGTACCTATGACTAATGTAATGAGGAATGAGCAAGCAGCTAGGCATCAATCAATTTTAATGTCTGTTTAATTATTATTTGCTGTTAAAAATTGGTCGCTGTGTGAACAAACCTAAATAACATTTAAGTATATTTTTATTTAAGTATTCACTGAAATTATATAAAATGTGCGTACCTATATACATTACATCCTTCCGGCTATATACATATAATAAGAACAATTTATTTATTTTTTTTGATTAGAAACTAAATAATATTTTTAATAGAACCCTATCTTCAAACCTACCAACCTACCAAACCACCTCCCATAATCTACCAAATGAACTGAAGATAAGCGGCCTTACCTAAAATAATCTCGATTCTCTTAGTCACTGCTTAAACTTCTCTGTCCTTTTCTAGCTCGTGCAACTTCACGTCAGAGAGAAGATGGCAGAGCATCTTAAGCAGTGACTAACGGTTGAAAAGTTTTTTTAAGTAAGACCGAAGGTTCTATTCCAAAGTTGCCCCCCAAAAAAACAATGTTATTTAGTCAAATTGCTATAATGAATGCCAAAAAATATATTATGTTACAGACGAACATCCTTTAGTTATTTCTTTGGTTGAAAACACGATTGATCATACTTTCCTCGATAGAAAAAAAATAGCGAAAAAGTGCCTATTTTTTATATACTTTTTTCGGTTATATGTCCTAATTACAGCACATAGTCACATTAAAAAAAACATATATTAAAAGATAATAGTATTTTGGAGAACTTTCTTTGGTTGTTTTTTATTTATTTCGATACTTTTCGAGTAAACTGAGAAAAACTTAAAAAATAGAAGCTTGACACGCACGAAACTGCGTAACCGCCATATTTTTGCTCCGCTGGATGTGACCCTACTTGATACAACTTTAGAGCAATGATCAATCGCATTAAAAAATGTGCTTGAAACGTGGAATATCCTGGCCTTATTAATTTAGGTGTATGTGTTTTTAATTGATTCATTGTATTCAAAGATGTGGACTTGGACTTGGTCCCTATAATATAAAATATGCCAAACATTGATTAGATGATAAGATACTTGTAAGTAAATGCTCAATAATTAGGGTAGATGACTGATGTTTATATCGTTGAAACCAATAGCTTTGTTGAAGAATTTAACTAAATATCGCAAGTTTATTGAAAAAATAATTTAAATCGGTTAATAATGAAACTTTTAAACTTTCGCGATTTGAACACATAATTATGAGGAGGTTATTATTATGACGATAATTATGTCGAGGTAAATAAAAATAAATGCGCGATTAAGTCCCGGTGATAAACATAATTATCGGTTAATAATGTTCTGATATATGAGCATTTAAAGTTTTTGTTAGAGACAACTCTGCCCTTTCCAACAAAACAAAAAATTACGTCACGCCTTACTTGTCAGAATAGAATTTATATGGCGTACAGAGAAGTGACGTCACGATTTGCTGTTTCACCTCTCTATCTAACATGATATTAAAATGCTTATAACTTGCTTATTTTTGATCAGATTTTCATTTTCTTTTCACTAATCAGCTATATTTATGGGCCACATTTTAATAGGACAATTTAAAAAACCCAGCCATCTAGCCTATTATTATTTAAGCGTATAAAAAACCGACACTAAAAACCGAGTGAGTCTGTCAGACAAAGGCTCTTTGTGATATAGCCACTGTTATGTTTTCCAGTGACCATGTTTGTTCATGAAAACCCTTGTTACCCCATCGATATAAACACAGATCGAAGATGAAGGGTCGATACGAAGCGAACAAACATACATTTCATTGAACAGCAAGTAAGTGCAGGCATAGAATACGGAATAGTTTGTATAACACGAGAGAGGCCCTTCGATGGGGTCGCAAATAAGTTTAAGCAAACTGCCTGGCTCCGGGCGTTATTGCATTAGATCCTGGCAGACAGGGAAAACAGATATTGATTTTGTAGTAAAATACTTTAGATAGTATAAAAACACTATTGAAATAAAATCTCTCAATTTGTCGTTTTGTAAGCAGCGACAATGATAAGATGAATGGACGGGAAATAAGCGCACGGATTTTGAAGACTATATGTTAAGCGCCGGCTCTCCACTCGCTTCAGTCATACTCTGCCTTTGCGACATGCGAGCCGTACGATACGACAATACAAACTTCTAATACATGTACATGTGTTCTCTTATTGTCATGCAGTAATTAGATTTGTTATCCCTATTTTCCGGCAAATGTAATATGCATACTTTTAGCTAGGTATGCTTGATTGTGTTGTCTTGTTAATTTTGATCGAATTGCAAGCGTCACCGTCATTGTTCTGTAAGTGCATTCTTTGGCAAATGTTTACCACAGGCAATCATAGAGCGGAGCGATCAGTGATTGTTTGTGATTTTGTTTCTGAAAATACATATAAGTATAGGTACACAAAAAGCCCGGGTTTAGTACGTTATTTAAAGTTAAATAACAAAATGTCTTCATCAGCCTATTAGACGTCCACTACTGGACGAAAGCCTCTCCCATAATAGGGAGGGGTTGCCATATTCTCCACGCTTGGCAGGCGGCTTGGGGATCGCAGAGTGTTACCACCGTTAACTAAGAGGACGCTGCTGCCCATCCTCCGGTGGTGCTGGATGCAGTTTTAGGACATACCCAGGTCCATAACAAAATGTACAGGAAATAACAAAATGTACTTAGATCAAATTTTACTGGTCCAAGAAAATTTATATTTCTAAGGTTATTTACTGTGATTATGTTCTAAAACGAGCTCCCGACATTTCGGCGCAGTGTCATACACCATGTTCACGGGTAGACAAAAAATATAACCCGTTATTAAAAATAACCTTACATTAAAGTAGGTACCCCTAATACTTATAAATATTAATATATATTATATATTCCATGTTTTTAAAGCTTAAACAGGAAGAAAAATTATGACCTCTGGCAGGACTCGAACCTGCATACGAGCAGTCTCTATGGGTTTCCGTCCCAACCGCTTTGCCAATTAAGCTACAGAAGTCTCTGCCTTAGATGCCAAATTTCCCAACCTGTTATAAGCTACCAACTAAAGCGTTGGTGGCGCCAACTGTACATTTTTGTAACACAAATATTTACCCAAGCCGAAACCGTTACAGGTTCCAAGGCGTGACGAGAGAAGTCGCACTGGCTATACTTTTTGAATATTTTTGTATGAAGTGATTCCACACTTATGGTATTTCTATGTTTTTAAAGCTTAAACAGGAAGACGAGTTAAAAACGGGTTTTTTTTTAAATCAAAGTTTTTTATATGACGTTTGTCAGTTTGTTCACAACGTTTGTTTGTTTATGTTCGCATGCGAGAGAGAACTGAATCCTCCAAGCCTGTGGTGTTTGTGTCGTGCTTACGTTGCTTAGTTTCCTTGCCTAACTTTCGTTACAATAGGCGTAAATTAAAGCAATTCCTTTCAAAATCTAAATTGTTAAAGTCCCTTCAGATACGTGTTTCGTATTATTGACGAGGGATGAACGCACTTCCTGATTTACATAAGTCTAATAGCAGCACATTTTGAATTTTATCATGATGGGGATATGGTGCATATTGCTTGTTTTAACATTTGAATGGAGATGATATTAAATCAGTGGTCCAAGTATTACGAGTTTGGGAAAAAATAATCACATAACAATAACAACTACCTAGAGCTAGACATAATAATAAATGTACATACTCCAATTAACTTTTCAGATTTCAATATAACTAACTGACTTAACTATAATATAAAAACTAAAAAAGGACAGAAATAAAAAGATGTATTTTTTATAAAAACTATAGTGCAATGCAATCAATGTGAATATTACCAACGGTTCCCAAACTTTCGTTGCTTGAGGCTGTCGTCGTAGTAAAATCAACACGTTTTCATATCAACTCTTATAAGTATGCGTAGGTATTTATAAAGTGAATACTATGGATAGGACTTCTCTAAATCGAAATCTCTAAATGCTTGAAGCTTACACCATATGTCACAGACAGCCCCAAAGCTAGGGGCGACATGTCTATCGCCAGGCGATAATTTGAGTCACCGCGCACTCCGCGTAAAGATATTACGATAGGGTCCAGAATGCCGCGAGCCGATATCTCGCGCATTTTAACATTTTTGTGTGTATTAATATTAATACAATCACTAAATATAATTAATGAAAAATCCATAATTATTACTGAAAATGTAAAACATGGAGATTTTGGGTAATTTCTAATAATGTAGTTAGTAGCTATCATAACATTACAAATATTTTATAGAAATTCATGTTATAATATTTAAGAAGATTAAAAAATCTGTTTTATTTTTCGAGTACTGTAATAAACACAAAATAATTCAGAAATTATTTAATAACATTTTGTAATACTGTAATAAATACTGCATGTGTACACTAAATACACAAAATCTATGAAAACGTACAAATGTGCGAGCTAGATAGCTGCATCAAGGCTATATTGCCCTTGTAATGCTAGAGCTCTTGTAAAGTGGCATGACGAATCATACGTAGAGGGGAAAATATATGAGGGACTTTAAATCATAGACATGAGGAGCTCCTCTTACGAGTACCTACAATCCTACATGATAATATTTTGTTTTAGATTACTGCTTTAATGGTAAAGCTTGAAAATTTGCATTTATATGTATTTTCTAGAACTCTTAATCAAGTATTTACACTGATAGAAATCAACTTACATTATTCCTAATTTTAATGACAAAAAATGAGGTATCTGCGCCGGTAAATTAGACCCTAAACTCTACAGTTTTTTTTTATATAAGCGGCAAAAAATCGCTTTTAATAACTGACATGAGTATATTTTACTACGTTTATTGTGTCAAAAAATTTTTCGTATGACATGACTTTTATGAAGTTTGTTTCCGGCTCGTATGCACCTACTTATCAGGTTTCTGATCAAAATGTACGAGTGTTTATCACATCAATAAACATTTTAATTAACTAGATATAAATCTAAAACTCAAATCTTCAATTGTCAAACTCAACTGTAATTTATAGCGTGATCAGATATTCGATCGTTATCTAAACAACTCAATTGTGAGGCCGGGTGTGGGATATTAATAAATACAAACAGATCAGTTAGTGCTGTAGATAAATTTAAAGTTCATCTGGGTGAACCACCCTGCAGTAAACAAAAGCTTCAATGTTTGTTAAACTATGGCGAAGTCCCTCAATGTTTCAGATGAAATTGCTGTTTTCTTAACTACTTGTATTTTTATGGTTTTATTATTTTGCAAGAACAACAATCAAGGACTTCACATTCAGGACTTCACTATTATGACACCTACTTATTATCGTGCGAGTTGGTGTTTCAACGTAAAAATATATTTCGTTTTAACATTAAATATAAAGGCATTTATGATTATTTGTGAAAATACAAATATTCAGCAAAAAACAGCAATACAAACTGCAATGATGTGTATCTTGCAAATACATATTTTTGTAGTGTAGGTAACTAGGCAATAACATTAATATTATCTTTCCTATGCCAGTTTTTTTCATCGTTGCCAGTATTTTGCTAAACACACAATAAAACGCTCTACCAAGTTGCAGCGCCCTACCGCCGTCTTTAATCTGTACGTGATGGAAGTCAAATAAACTGGCGCTCCCCCCGGACGCCTTGTTTGAACAACGTGCTCTCCTGCCCTGCGAGACTAACTTATGAATATCTACGTTTGACTGTCAAAGAGAAAGGTCAATGTCTTTTTTCAAACATCTTTTAAACGTTTTATTTTGACTCTTTTAGAAGTATACATTTTATATTATGCATTATATGTTATATGTGGAACATTGCACTCGAAGGCCATAAAGTCACAAAAGGGTTAGAAGTACCAAAAACCCTAATTACAAAGCACGAGTCGTGAACGACAAATATTATGGTAAGTCGTAACGGCAGCATGCCGTGGCCAAAGCCCATATGTTAGCTAATGTATTTACATTTATAGCCGTGGAATACCTAATGCAAATATCGTAAATTATAATTAACATAGACGATAACGCGTTTACGAAACTGCTCCCATTCCCTAGTATTTGGATCACCAAGTTGTAAACAAAGAATGATGGCATATTTGAATTGAACATACACTTAGCCTAGGCTTGGCAATATAATGTAACGTATTAGGCCTGTAATAAATTACCTGAGGAATTACGGTTATGATGTCACATATGACCAGGATCACTCAGTTAAATTTCAATTTGGTATATTGCTTACAATGGTGCTTATGAACATGAAAAACATCCATATAAAGCTGTTCACGATAATTTTACATTTTAAACGTCTTAATTAACGTCCATTATCAATTTTTTCCAGTACATTGATACTGTTGATCAGTAATAGCAACCGACAAGTATGGGTACTCTAAATCATTGAACCGCGAAATTGGTTTGACACGCTCTATTAGTTATAAGTACACGCTGATTCACCTTGAATTCGCATATCATTATCAGATTATTTACATGCTACGCTGTAGAAATTAACATACAAGTATAGAAATATACGAGTCTAATGCAATGATGCGAGTGGTATATCTGCTGTTCATGTTATAAGTACTTAGTTAGCGTATGATTAGCAACGTCTGGGCTGTTATGTGGCAATTTTCATGTTGTTTGCATATAACTCGTCGTTTAGTTAAATTTGCGCCATTCGAGTAGTTTGTTATTAACATACTCAATCTGTGATAAGTTCATAACATAACCTCCTCCGATGATCCTTCAAACTTGCTTCAAACATTTGACAGCCTGATAGCTCAGTTGGTAGCATGTCTGCCTTCAGAGCTGTAGGGCGTGGGTTCGAACCCCACCCAGGACAAAAATGTTTGTGACGTACATCGATCTTTGTTCTGTGTCAGGGTGTAGTTAGTATGTATTATAAGTATGTATTTACGAAAAAAAAAATGTATATAAGTATTCTACCAGCTATCTGGTTTCCATAATACAAGCTTTGCTTAGTATGGGGCTAGATGGCGCTGTGTGATTTAAATGTCCAAAAAAAATAAAAAAACATTAATTATTTTATTATACAGAAACTTCTTTCTATTGTTAATATTACTAGTTTTGTTTTCTCTTTACCTACTTGCAACCTAGTTTGGTACAGTTTTTCTTTTAACCAAGAGAAAAAGGCACCATCTCCTAGAATTTCAGTGGTATGTGGGACCTACCGTTCCCGCATAATAATGTGTATAATAACAGCCAGAAGGGAATTTGTGTGTACGTGACATGTGTGTCCAAGCGCGAAGGTGGCAGTGCCTTGTGTGCCACTAATGTCACATTTCACACTTGACAGATGGAGATAGGCGGTTTGAAGCCACGATTTCTATGCGAGTGATTTTTACGTGGTGTAGATCTCATCTTTGGTCGTGTTTAGTATTTTTGAGAGTGCTTCAAATATGACTATATGTTACAGCAAAAAATTTTTCTAGAAAACAACGAAAGTTACTAAGCATTTTGAATTTTAAACTGTATGAAAGAATCTCAAAACGCGGGATGTACTTTCGTGCGTATGTACTTTCAATACTTGAAGCTGGCAAACGTACAAGCTAGTTTAGCTTGTATGTGCAGTTACAGTATTAAAATTCTTCAACCCTAGATTCGTTTACTTGCTTGCAACGAATATAAATTGGCGCTCTACCAAGCCAATTTTAATAAATTTAATTTCGACCTTATTTTGGTTAAGCTGGAGTTAATATTGCAGTAATAACAATCGACTTTCATTTTACGATCCATATCATGCACTTACTTTCAAGAAAACCGAAAGCTTACGTACCAACTACCAACAGATGAGTCGTAAAACCCGGCACATTACCAAAACCCTTTCACAAATGAACGAACATAACTGCTATTCTTCCCAATCCTGTAATTAAAGCCGGTCGATCTCGCGGCGATCAATCTTCGTTCGCGAATATACACGGCCGACCCTCTTCTCGCCAGATATGGCCAATTTCCCCGGAATGTCTTATCCGACCGGATTGTCTAATTATAAAAGAATTCGCGGGTGCGTCATCGTTTATTTATCTGACTGGAATCTCGATCCGGGCAACGTGAAGTAAAAAACGAACAAACGGGTCCAGTTATTATTGAATGCACTCACCCGAGAGCTCACGCTCGCCTTCCCGAATAGGCCGCGGACTTACGGTTACGGTGCGAAATAAGGAAGCATTGACTATTGGGGAGTCTTTAATGGCTTCTCAAATTGTGCAGATATTATTTGATATGCGATATTTATGAGTAAAAATATTTTATGGGTGATATAAGTTGCAATTGGTCGTTTCTGAGATACTATAATGGTGAATCTACTTAGTTTTTTTTTTCATGTCGCAATGTAAAATTGCGTAATGACTGCAAAATCGTTTTAAATAATATATGGTGAGCTAATTTCTTAAAAATAGGTCTGTGGCGAGTGTACACATATTTTTTGTTTGTGGCGAATTTACTTTGTGGCGAGTTAACAAACCAATTTCAAAGTTTGACATTTACCCTTCGATATTTTTTAAACAGCGAAAGTATTAATAATCAATACTGGGACGTTCACCTGGTGCAGGAAGATCGTAACTTGAATTATGTGGAACATGCAGATCATAACCATATCGTAAATCTAGGTTTATGGTGCACTAAACGATTCAAATCTATAGTAAAATATCATTAGGCTATTTTTGCATAGGTACCACAAAATACAACTTCCAGAATCTAGCTTTATTGCTTTTAAAACCAGTGCTGATAATGACACGCAAAATGTATTTTATAGTAGACTAAAATAAGTATTCCTAGGCATAATAACTTGCATGGTAATGGTACAGATGTTTTTTATTTCAAATATTAAGCTGATTTCCAATGTTACCGTATATGTTTCGCTACATTCTATACGACCTGAATAACACAGTAGTGTATCGTATCAGGAATCAGGTAAATTAGCCAGCCTATAAATCAGTATCGTTGTCAAGCAGCCGCCTCATCGCGATTTACTGCCTACGCCGACGCGACGCTGTGATATCGGCGAGATAAAATAAATACTTACTAAATAAATATACTGGTCGTCGAGATTTCGATATTTTTTGCAACAGAATCCGGTTTCCATGATGTAATTTTTATATTAACTTTAATATTAAATCGCCACTTTTAATTTATTCACTTGACTTTACCTATTTAATAAACTTGATCGTGGTTTGGTTAGGTGCATTAAAGTCGTTGCCTAGTTGATGATTAAATTGCAAATCCACCAATCAAAATAACGAGCTAGTATTTATGGCTCATTGTAAACTCACCCCAAAGTTAATACGTCACACATTAAAAAACAATGTAAATTCGTCACAGTCCTATTTTTATATGGTTAATTCGCCACAATGATTTTCAACTATTGTAAACCTGCCACACTGGTATTTCCGTACAGACTGGAGTATACATGCTACATGTCAATGTATAATGCTCAAATATTAAGAAAATATACAATCTCACTGTACAAAATATCTCTCTAAATATATTATGATTGCCTAATTCCCATAAACACGATAGCTATACAAATTCCTTCTGTACTAAGTTCAAAACCCTTTAAATTACCCCTCATGGCAGACAACCAGTGTTGTACGCACCGGAAAACGATGCTATCCGGAACATAAGCGCGGTTACAGACGGACGCCTTTTCCGGGACTCTTGCAGCATTTCATTTTTCATTCTATAAGTATCGATTAAATCACCGTAATCGGAACACAAGTATCGAATAATTAACCGTATCTAGTGGTAATTTAAACAATATATATATTGAGAATTATACTATTTAGCAGGGTTTTGTTTTTACCAAGTTATTATGACTCGTCGTTTTTGTGAATAAAAGTAAGTTAAATATCGAATGCGGAACAGTAAACAAAAGTGAATAGTCCCGTAAACAAACATGTGTCAAAACCGTAAATAAAACAAAAAATAATACATATTATTTTTAGCTGAGATAGGTATAAGTAATTCCTACAACAATATAACCATAACACATATATAATTAATAATATGTATGTTTAAGTAATAAAGAGGACAGTGCAAGAGCTACGAAAGTCACCGATAGCTGTAATCATCCTTGCAGTGTCCACATTTCGACGATGACTACATTGCCTAGAATGGTATTGATTCGTGGTGTAAATGTAGTAAAACAATTTAAATTAGATTATTTTAAAGTAAATATACCTAACAAAACATTAGAACCACATCCAAATGGGTGTAGGTGTATAGACTATTAAATATAAGAAGGGCCAAGTGCATAAGGTTTGAGAGTCACTGACCGTGTTTAATGGTCCGTGCGGTGTCCACATTTCGATGATGACTTCATTGTGTAGATCGTTATAATTCGTGGCGTAGATTATTATATTCTCAACAAAAACTGTTCTATAATGGTCAGCTACGACGCGCGGGTGGTCTATGTAATTACGGACATCCATTACAAAGCTCTCTCACTCTTCCACGCTTTGGAATTAGATCCAACATTCGTTGTCGAACCGTATGAGTTCATCTTGACTCTCTATAAAGAACAGATTACTCTTTATACATATTATAACCCAATATAGTAAGTTCATTAAGATAAAATAAAAACGAAGGTTGGCACGTGTAAGTAGTTTATTTTTCTACCATATTACAACGGACATTTAATTTCTTTTAAAATGTTTTTCTAAATGCTATGTAGGCATGGATAATAATATTTATACATAATGTGGTGTAATTTATTGTGTGCGAAGCAGAACCCATAACCCATTCCCGTCGTACCCCGTCGTACCGTATTCACCATTGACTTGCACCATCAATGGTGCACATGCAAACGCACGCGCGCCGGGCTCTGTTTTCACTCCTTGAAAAAAGTCAACGCATTCGATCTAAACTATACTCGTAGTATGCGATTTAATTAAACGTGAGTAGCTATAATAAAACAAAAATATAATGTAATACCTATACGCTGGGCAATTTTATATTTAATAAAAATGTTAATATGCGAGTGAGACAAATCTAGACGTGACAAAGAGCATTATGAAGATCACTACTTCTTAAATAATGAGATGCTGATGCGAATGCTAAATGATAATAGATACACTCACCTAAACTTCAGTTAGAACTGATAACCGACGGGGGGAGAAAGGTTCTTGAGTGGCGACCGCGAACCGGAAGACGCATAGTAGGAAGGCTTCCCACTAGGTGGACCGACGACATTGTAAAAGCCGCGGGCAACCGGTGGATGCTAATGGCAGGCTGTCTTACAGTGTGGTGGTCTAAGGGGAGGCCTTCGTTCAGCAGTGGACGTCTCCGGGCTGATGATGAAACTTCAGTGAGTTTCACCATATTAGTCAAATACACTTTCTTATCCTATTAACTTAAGAACTTATACTTCCAGTGCCTATAAGTATCATAAGCTAAGCATGATAGTGTAGACACATTACTTCCTGAACATTTCTTACTGGTTGGACTTGGCGTTGACCCTTGGTTTGTACTTGCAATCGTGCCTAATGCACACCCATTTCAAGCTAATGTCTTAGTAGGTGGCCGGCTTCGAGTTGGGTTTATAATCGCTCCTCATTTTATATTTGTCTCAAATAAACAGACCAGTTTCAAACTAATTTTGAGTTTCAATTATCAGGCTACATCAGAAACTCATCAAGAAAAAACATCGTCATAAGAAAATAATATTTTAAAACCTTATTATCTTCAAAGAGTAGCTATTTAGAACCTTTTACGCCCTCTCGAAGTACAAGTTAATTCCTCAACGCAATTAAAATCACAAATGAATCTCTTGTAAATGTAAAGGTTCATACAGACGGGCGTTTGAATTGCGTTGTAAATTCGCTATTCGCCGAGGTGGCGCCACCGGCGCTCAAGGGGCGAGAATATTAACGCGCTCGAGACGCCAGCCGTGAAATGATTACCCCACTTAGAGCGATAAGAGCCTGTTTAGTCTCTACATCTGCGTAGAGATTATTAAATCATAAAGTTAAAAAAAAACATAATCTATACAATGGAGTTGCAAAACTACTTTGTACAGCCTTTCATAGACTTACATTATGCACCGGCGAAATTGCTTATTATTTCTGCTAAAAATTATTTTAATTATCGATTGCCATTATTTCTTTATAACTTAGTATTATGATAATTTGTCTTACGTACATTTGACTGCTATGCAATATTTGAAAGCATTACCAAACGTACCTATAACAAACAAGTATTTTGCATGTTCCAATAATCACGTCTAAACTGTTATGTAAAATATTGCGTGCATTTACTGAGTCAATTACATTGTTTTAAGTATTGTTTATCAATTTTTTTATACAATCAAGTGACGAGACGAGCAAGACGTTCACCTAATGGTAAGCGTCACGCCTGCCACTAACAGTAGTAGCAGTGCCAGAATTGTGAACTTGCAAACACAATCCGCGCCGCACTGCACTGCCCTCGTTACCCTGAGATATTAGATGTAAAATCTCTTCATACCCAGTAATTTCTCTGGTAACATTTCCCTTCAAACCGGAACACAGTAATGCTTGCACACTACTGCTTGGCGGTTGAATAACTGGCAAAGGTGTGGTACTTCCCCAGGGGACTCTGCAACCACTACAAGAAGGACCACTACAAGATTAAATATCTACTGAAAAAAAACCATTCGCACATTTGCTTGAAGAAGTAAGCTGTTTTATTAACTATTGATCTTGCAAATTATTTAGTGCAAAATTATGTATTATGCGAGAACGATTTGCCACAGTTGCTACTTTTGTTTACGTACTTTTTTACATAAAATATGTTATGTTTGTATTTAGCTCAAATCGTTTTCGTAGAAATGGTGCGTCACAATAAACCGAGTTGCGGTTCGGTTGTCTTTTTTAGCAGGTCTGTCGTCGTCGCCACATGTTTTATTTTAAACATGTTTATTTTTTGCGTTGCTTTGTAAGTGCCGCTAAAAAAACAATAAAAAGAGCTGTAAACTTTTTAGGAGCAGCAAAGATATTATCACTAAGACGTTTTGTGCCATTAATGATTCAGGCAGCTTCCCTGGTCCCTTTTAATTGAATTGAAATGTTTTATTGATTTGCTTATCAATACATTTTATTGAGCTGTTGAACTGCCGTATACAGAACTTATATTTATAACTTTATTCGATCCAACAAATGATTTAATGTTCCTTTAACGACCAATAAATGAATTAATAACTTCACATTGTTACTTTTTCCTCTCTATCTCTCTAATAGATATATATAATAAAATATAATGGATGGTCTTAAATAGATATAATAAAATATAATGGTAATAAAGTAACAACTCATTTAAAGTAGGTATAGCTAGACATTTGCCTAGCCATACCTACGTTAAGAGCCAAATTAATAAGGGCACTATAGCAAATAAAGTGGTTTAAATACTAGCAAACATGTAGTTCTTCAGAATTCACCTACTTACGTGATTATTCACAGTATAGCCAGGACATATATTTATAAAAACAGTTACCGTTTTCCAATAACTTTTTAGGAAGCTATATATATCTAAGTTTAGTTTACATAAAACCCTGCAATGTTGGCACAAAAACACAACCGTGAGCTAGTAACAGCATTACTGCAGCATTTTAAAAGTTCAAGCCAAGAAATACCGAGCGTTCACTTACATTGCAACGTAGGAATATTTTATTAGCCTTTGTTCAGCATTCCTCGGACGAGAAGTAATAAAACTAAGCTGTAATTTAACTTTTATACATCATAAACCTAGACTATTGGCAGGTATGTAATTAAATACATACATGATTTGTAAGCAAAATATTATTTGATTATATCAGCATAATGCGATGTCATAGATAATTATGTCAAATAATAAAATATGCAAAAAAAGTTTTAGAATCGCTGACTTTCCTTGAAAAATTCATTGCATTAGTAATCTTGCAAACGCAAGATTCTTCAAAGAATTTAATTAACATGTAATGAAATTAAAAAAAAATAGAAACGGATAAGAAAACATAACGTAGAATCGTAGAATAAAATGTGTCATGTCAGTTCAGTCATCATGGTCCATTCATGCGCGTTGCGTGTACAGAGCAACGTATAATAATGAATGATGGGAGCCACAATCGCGTTTGCTGAACAAAACTAATAGCCACATGTATACAATTTTAGTTCCATCATTGCACCACGTCTTCAGATAAGTTAGTCCGTCTGTAACGGAAACGTCAGTTCGCCAGATCATTCGCTCTCTTTTATGTAGCTACATGTTCACCTATTATTTAACGACTTTCTTCTACTTGCCTAGTATAACGTCATAAGTCTACTATTTTACTATATACTCATATCATTCATCTAAAAGCTTAGTATATTTTCCATACGGACCTGGTCTGGTGGTACACATCTCCCATAGGTACATCCTTGTATGAACTAGGCCAAAATGTCGCACGCCTTTAAATCCACCTTTGTCTGCTCTACTTCATCACAACATACTAAATAACAATCATACTACATCACAACTAACATCGGAGTACATGCTAATTAAAATGTACAACAAATTACCGAAAGAGATTAGAAACGAGTCTAAAGAATCACTTGTTCAAAAGTAAGGTTAAACATATCTGTTACTACAATGTTAAAAATTACCTCGACGAAAAAACGTTTCAAACTCACTAAATGTTGTGTTAATAATTAATATGTACCTCGTTACGTCCCGCCATCAGCCATAAAACGTCCACTGTTGGACGAAGGCCTCCCCCTTAATAGAGGGGTGTTGCCATAATCCCCACGCTTGGCAGGCGGCTTGGGGATCGCAGAATGCTCACCACCGTTAACTGAGAGGACGCTGCTGCCCGTCCTCCGGTGGGTCTGGACATATACCCAGGTCCAACAATCAATCAATATGTACCAATATGTATATGTACCTATACCTAGTTATGATTATATTTGTGCATTATTATGCCGTACAATATCATGCCGTACATTATCTGTGTCGTACATTATTGCCTCCCGTTTTGTTAGGTAAGTATTCAGTATTCAGCACCTATTCAGTAATTTTATTGCACCAAGTATCTTAGTCTAGTACAGCAATGCCAAGAACGAACGACACATAGACCCTGTAAGGGTGTGGCAAAATAAACAATGTAAATGTAATGTACATTATCGTGTCGGCAAATATCATGTTGTATATTATAGACACCGAACAAAACAACCTAATATATTTAAAAATAAACTTTTCACATAATTGTGAGGGAGAGATGGAGGCCACATCTTCTGAGAGTGGGCAATTTTCTCGAGTGTCTTTTTGTTTTCGTTAGACTTTCCTGCAATAAATTCAGAGTTTTCTGCCCTTCGTCATCTTGTCATGAGGCATTTTATCGATCGATTTTATGCAGAAAGAGAATTACAACGATACAATTTTTTTTTTTTGGTATTTGGTACTCCAAATCTATCAGGAAATTATCAGGATTAGTACAAATACAAATTTGTATTTGTATATAGGAACTTTCGTAAAAAGCTATTATAAGTAGAAATAGGAGACCGAATGAAAGTTGAACAAACCAAACCGTGGTGCCCTGCTTGCCCCCATCAATTTATACAATGTATAAAAAGGTTCAACGATACGTCAGCCATGTCAGAGGCCTTCGGGCGGCACATTAACTCTGACACTATGGCTGGCCACTCAGCCTATACGAACTTACTTACGATACGTAAGGGTAGGTATATATGTAATGTACTCATCATTAGGAACAACTTTTACTATGGGGCCAACCCTGAAATCGCGAAAAACAAATAAGCTGTTCCATACATTTTGGCCAACGTCAATGAAATTTTTGTATGGAACAGCTGGTTTTTTTTCGCGATTTCAAGGTTGGCCCCATAGTAAAAGTTGTTCATAATGATGAGTACATACATACCCTTCAGTACTGTTGAACCTTTTTGTTACACGTTGTATAATAAATTTGACTTGAAATGATATAGTGAAAAACAAGTAAAGGTACAGGTACAGGGTAAAAAATAAAGAAACTCACATACATACATACGTACCTACATACATGAACCCTGAAAACATAACACTCCTTTTTTTGGGCAGTCGTGTAATAAGCAACAACTGCAATGTAACCGCTCCCGAAAATGAAGACAGGTGTACCTACTAATCAAAGCGAATATACCTACGATGCAAATGCAACACAAAAAAATATATTGACACTAAAGGTCAATGAACGATTTCACGTTCGGTAACCTCTAGCATCCGCTAATAATTTTTATAAAGTATGTACGAAGCGAATTAAAAAAAATTAAGGAAATAAAAATAGGAAGTAATTATTGTTTGCAATAACCGAGTCTTTAAAACTGCTATTCTCGTTTTAGTGACAACAACACTAAACACAAACAAAAACAACAAACAAAAAAACAAAATTATTAAAAATAAAAATACTTTATCCATTTTGTCGTACAGAGGTAGGTAGGTATAGTATTAGTATAGTATTCATTAATCACTGTAAATCCACCGTCTTCGCTTTAGACCCGGTAGGTTCTAGAACTGTAAGGAATAAGGGGGGTGAATGTTAATGCCTGCCGTAGCGTAGGTAGGTATACAGAATCTTACAGTGAAACCTGGAAATTACTTCTCTGATAAGAGTAAGGCTTTTAAATATGAAATATATATACTAGCATAGCCAAACTAAAGCGTAAACTTAAAACCCACATCCTAAGCAAATTTTAACTTATGAAACACGAAGATCTATATAATGGCGTAGCGAAAGGTGACAACACGTAAATTAGAATAGTTCAGTAAAGCATTATCACTGTCGCTGCATAAAGCAAGTTCGACGATGGAAAGCATTCTGCTCCAAGTTTACGATTCCGACATTCTTGTTTGACCGGGAATGACAATGAGGCCGGAGGAATGCTGATTGCAGTTTAAGGAGCTTGTCTGCAGCTTGCTTGTGGCCTTTTTCTTGTAACGAGCACTGGGAATTTTGCAGTAGATAAAATACATCTAAATACATAAAATATCACATTTTGTAGTGATAGGACTCTGTTGCAGAGTCCGCCTGGAGAAGTACCACAACTAAGCCAGCTATTCAATTGCCAAGCAGTAGTGTGCAAGCTTTACTGTGTTTCGGTTTGAAGGGCAATGTTACCAGAGAAATTACTAGGCACATGATATTGTAGCACTGTTAACAAAAAACTGTATCTTCTAATTTTTTTAATCTCTTGGCTCCAAAAAATTTTAAAATACACCGCTTTGTTTCTTTCCTTGTAAAAACAGGCAAGGCTTCTAACTCTAACCAACAAAATGTCATCCCGGGAGATGGCTATCCAGACATCTGGGTGAAGAGGCCCTAGACACGGCATTGTTCACTACCACCTACTATCTCCACGTTCCTACAAAGTAAATAGGTCACCTCACCATCAAGGTAAGTTAACTAGTACATAAGTACTTACATATAGAAGTTAAATTTCATTAGTACACAACTGAATTACAACTCTTTTCAACCTACTTCAAAAAAGGAGGTTCTCAATTCGACAATGTTTTATTTATGTTTGTTACGCGATTGCTCCGCCAATTATGAATTGATTTTGATGATTATTTTTTGTTTGGTTAGGTCCATACTTCAGAGGTGGTCCCACATATACATTTTATCGATATCGGTTCAGTAATTTGAATTTTTATATCAAATAACTGGAAAAAATAAGTCGGCCAGGTAATCGAAATTGAAGTCAGTACTTGTTATTAAAACACACACAAAAAACGTACAGTCGAATTGAGAACCCCTTTTTTTGAAGTCGCCCTTTGTGATACGGTCTATCCACTGAAGACTAGGGTTTGTATATTGGGATGGCTATATCGGGGAGGAAGTGACTTTTATAGTATCTTTAAGTAACTTGGAGGCAAAAATTATATATTTTTTCTGACGATACAATGATTGAATACGTCTTGATGCTATGTAATGAAAATAGACATAGAATACTTGAATACGCCCAAAAATGCGAAGACACACTGCTAGCGCATCTACCATTATACCTAGTTCAAGTAATAGGTCAAAACAGTCCAGATTTTCAGTTTATCTGATTTTGATGTTATTGTCTGTCTTACATGAGTGTACTCGTAAAACAACGAGTGTCGAAAGATCGTATCGCGTCGAGAATGACACTGTTAGACGGTACGGAGATAATGAAATTAGGATTCCTATCGGACCTCACAAGTTGTAGGCTAGTATAGTATTTTATTATTATCTTTGTTGTAGGTGATAAAGAGACAAGCAGCCACTATCAAAGTGAGGAACTAGACAAATTATATTACGCTTTTAAAAAAAAAAACATCCGACTTCAACTTCGAATACCTGGATGACATCTTTATATTTTCTAGTAATATTGATTTAAAAACTAAAGAACTGAACAGATTTCGATTAAATGTATATGGGACCACCTCTGAAGTATTACCTCCCAAACAAACAAAAGAATCATCAAAATTAGTTAATAATTGGCGGAGTAATCGCGTAACATAGGTACATGAAAAAAAAAACAAAAAAACTTACAGCCGAATTGAGAATCTTCTTTTTTGAAGTCGGTTGATAAAACACATATCATACACGACACGACTGCCCTACCAAAAAATATATATAGCCCGTTCCACTTGCAGGATGATGTAAGGGTTCTAACGATACATCCAAATACCTATGTTCAGGCATTTAGAAGTTATGGTGGAATAAATAAACTTACATACCTACATCATGTACGTATGTATGTGCATTTTTTATTTCACTGTGAAAACATTACACTCCTTTTTGGGCAGTCGTGTAAAAATGTGGTTACAACTGTTACAAGCAAATATCTGGTCTAGTCTGCCGTTCCAATTCCAACCGTATAATCTAAGCAGTTAGGCTCTTCAGTAAAGAAGGGTACCTAGTACCTAACTAAGTATATGAATCTTACATCTGTTTCTGCAGTGATTATTTTGCCAGCATTGCACGCTCTTACACTGTAGATGTACCTAACTCTCTACATATATTGTAGAGACCGCTCTCTAGTTCTCTACACTGTAGACTCTAATATCTACATTATTGTAGAGTTCACGTACGTACATTGTACATACAGTGTAATCGAATGGTACTCGTAGTTGGTACGCATCCGTCGACGCTGCCCATCTGTTTACATTAGGGCGTTTGTTATCTTGGGCCGTACGCACTCGTGTAAATAAATAGCGGCAAAAATAATAATGGCCTCTTCAGACTACGCTATGAAATAATCACATGACAGGTTCGTTGGCACTTTGGCACTCGCCATACAAATATCGAATTCTGACCCGCGATAGCAAACTTCACCTACTCATAACTATGTCGTTGTTGTTGCTAGCTTGCAGAGTCGCACTACTGGGGTCTGGTCCACTACATAATAATCATAATAAAAAATATTACGGATATCACTAATTTATTTAAAAAAAACAGCTGATTCTTACAACAATTGTTTTCGAACATCTTGTAGTATGCAAACCGTACTTATGCCCCAATAGCAAATTAAACGCGACTTAGAACGTTCTTTATAATAATTTTATCGAATCTTTATAGAAAGAGTGACAGAACAGCCGCTGCTAACACAGAAGAAAATGTTATAATAGTACTCTGCTAACCCATAATAGTACATTATGATACAAGTGTGCTATGTTGGTCATTACACTAGAGGCGGAATTATGCGCGCGAGCCGCAGGCGAGCGCGATAAGGAAGCCGAGAGCGTAATGACTAATAGCACAAGAGTTCCATACGACTGTTTTCGTCACACTTGCGAGGAAAAAAACAATTTTTTTTGATAATAATCAACCACACAGCGAAAACGTCAACAAACATTTGCGGAAAATGGCGCCCAAATCAGTAATGCGCGCGCAGGTTGACATTTACTTCAGTGGCATAATAACTCTTTGTTGGTATTACAAAAAAACTGTAAGTACTACCCGAATATATTAAGAGTGCTTCTTATACGTACTCTCGGCTTCCTTATCTTCCTGATTATTATTAAAAAAAAAATGTTTTTTCCTCGCAAGTGTGAAAAACAGTCGTATGGAACTCTTGTGCTATTAGTCATTACGCTCTCGGCTTCCTTATCGCGCGAGCCGCAGGCGAGCGCGATAATACCGCCTCTAATAGCATAATACCGCCTCTAGTGTAATGACCAACATAGCACACTCGTATCATACTCGTAATGTACTATTATCATATGTTTAAAGACTCCCTTTTTAAAAATGTTCCAAATTGTGTAACTTTGCGAAAGAACTTCGTAAGATTGATTACCTACAAAATATTCCAGGTTTAGCAAATCTGTATAGTAGCGTTGTCTGAGAGGGGTCCATATTACGTCGGTAGAGCGTGTTATGGGTCATCGGATTATTGTCCGGTGGAAAGGGCTCGGAGGAAACGAACTGTGCAATTTTTTTGGGAAACATTCACTTGTACAGGTCAATGCTCATTTTCACACCTATTTGGGATGATAAGCTGTTTTCCGCGTTTTTGGAGTCATTTTTCCCGTAAGCACCTAAAACTAGGGTGGTTAGGAAATGATATTACCCAGTAACCATGTTGGGGGGGGGGGGGGGGCAACAGAGAAATCTTCTTTATCAGGTATAAAAATTTGAGAGGGCGCAGCCCCCGCTGTTTGTTTTTAGGGGGGGGGGGATTTGGCCCCCTCTGCCCTCCACTTCCGCGGCCGCTGCCAGTAACAATCCCTTGTTTTATTTTTATGCATGGCCTGTATGCAGTATTTAGTATTTGAACTTCATTGATGAAGCAAGGAGTAAGTACACCTACACAATTTCGCTTGAAACTAAAAGTTTGTATGATTTGTTAGTTAAAATTTAACGACATATATTTTATTAGCTGCGTCCCGCGGCTTCACCCGTGTGCTGATGAACGGTGATGACAATGATGATAAAAAGCAACCAACATAAGGAGCTATTGCGGGAAATAATCTATCTCCGTTCCAAGTTTTATATAAATCCGTATAGCCGTTTTGGCGTGAAGAGGTAACAAAAAACACGCACCGACAAACTTCCGCATTTATAATAATATTTAGTGTGATTTTTAATTAGTAAGAACAACTCATCCTGGCCCGGGTCACAGAAGAAATAATACTCGTAGTACTACCCGGGTGCAATTTACTAAAGAGTTAACTAGGAATTTTTCTTTCAGACAACCCTTGTCCTAACAACAACAAAACATGCCCATCATGCCCATGCATGATCTTTCTTCAATGCGGCAATAGATTTTAATGATTTATTGATCTTATTCTATATGACGTTGGAAACCGATATTTTTTACTGAAATAACTCGTGAATGCACTGAACTGAACTGCATCTATGTTATGTAGGTACGGACCACCGTCCTCATTTAGAACTAATTTGAAAGTACATATTTCAATCCACCTAAAGATCAGTATTTAAATCCACCTTATCCACCGCGCAGGTTCGTTTACCGTTATTTTGTAGGATCCGTGCATTCCATTCCGCGATGCAGTCTGCAATATCTCATTGAGTTTTTTGCCAGAACTCAGCACGTTTTGAAGTTTTATAAACTCAACAGTGTATAAAGATCTTATCTGGGTTTTTATTCCTCCGCTGACGTCCCAATCTTACCTGCAAATAAAGAAAACTATTTTAAGTAAGTACACGTTGAAAAAACGCTAGTCGAGTGTATTGAATCTATTCACACGGCCATGCAAAATCACTTAGCTATTTATCTGCATAGGCGAAGGATTAGGACCGGCCAATAAGCAGTCACATTGCGAGATTTCAATGGATATTTAAAGGTGCCTACCTACTTTATCTATTGAGCCGTTAAATCGTCAAGAGTATGCGTTTTGCTTTATTAATTTAAAAGAGCGTCAAGCAAGCAGACGTTCTGCGTTCTGCCTGTGGTTCTGCCTAAAAGTTAATAAATCGTAGCCTTTTTAGTCATGCTGTGATGCCAAGTTAGTGATGCTGTTGATGCATTGCCAGATTTGTCAGCCCGGGGAGATATGTACTTATAAAGATTATCGTATTATGAAAGTGGTAACTTAGCCCAGGAAAGTTAGGGGTTGACCTAGAATAAAATAAAAATAGCCTTTTGTTTTCTACGTATTACTACCGAGTACTATTATTTATTCTGTGGTATTACAACGTAACTTATTTCTCGTATAAAAACTCTAAAATTACGCAAAATGCGTTTCTGAAACAGTTCAAAATTTTAAATTTAACTTTTATTGAAATAAATAAGAATGATCAGACACAGATTTTCAGTTTTTCGTATTCTCTATTAAAAATAATAAAATCGTGTGAAAAATATTTCGTTACGCCAATTTGTTTCCGAGGTACATAATTTTCAAAATAAGCGCTCGCACTAATTTCCGCAGGCTGGCCCTCGCCGCGAATGAAGTCATCGTACAATTCGCCCAATTTGTCGCACGCCGGCCGTGTACGGTTCACTAGTTACCTTCGACCGTGATTCACTACTACTTCGCGTTTCAATATTCCAGTCATATTTGCATAATTTTTTTTTCAACTTGTGATCACCAAATAAAGCCAATCAATCATAGCTGAATATTTATATTTTTTTAATTCGCAAGAACCACCATACTAAGTACTCGTAAATTGACTGGGCTAACTCTGTGGTAAGATATTTGGAGGAAACGTTCCACGCCTTGTAAGTGGAAGGAATAAAAGCTAATGCAGTAAGCTGTGGAATGAGTTTCGCAAGCTTTCAAGAAAGCTTTAGGCTTTTGAGAGGTTTTTTTTGTCAGATGGTGCTGAATATTTTGCACAGATATTGTTTCGGATGCTTCTATAAAAAAATGTAGGTATGAAAAAATATTCAATAGGTAATTTTTGTTTAAATTGGCAGCTCGGCTTTTGCGTCAACTAATCCCGATCCAAACCGAGTCCTCGGCGTGTATAAAAACGTATAAATAACTACTTAAATATAGGTACAGCTGTAAGCTTGAGGTGTACTTAGCCGAAAGGGGCATAGTATAGGTAGGTATACTCCAAGCTTTTAACTATGTATGGGCATACAAGTAATTAAATATACAACAATGTGTAGCTTTATCCAACCATGTCACCACAACAGCTTGTCTGCTTTTCACCATCACCAGCTCCACCTCCATCTAACGCACTGGAGCTAGTATGCCAGCGGCCCAGAACCTCGCTCCGGTACTTCAAGGAGCTGGGATTGGCTCGGGTAGACGCTGGCGGGATAAAGGCACAATAACACCCCAAGCGCGATCGACGTCGGTACAGGAATATCCCCCCCACATCGAATAAGTAAAACATTGTGTAGTTTCACCATCAGCAGAATCCGTAATAATGAAATAGTAGATTACTCACCCAGGGAGAGTAAAGAATGTCTCAGATCTCAGCCGAGGCCCAAATAGCATTTTACTCCATTTAAGAGTACACACTTAGTTCCCAGGTGTACTTGAAGCATTATTACAGTTCACTCGTGATGTATATGCTGCATTATTGCGATTAATAACACCTATACCTGTCTAAGGGACTTATAGGAGTGTAGAGTTATACTTTTATACGATTGTTTGTGTTATAATACTCTAACAACTATCCTTTAGTCAGCCGTCTGACTAAGAGCATTATAGGAGGGTAGAGATACGGCAATCGCTGTTTAACGGCCTACTTGTACGATGATATAGAGCTAGCATTTTAATAGAACACACGTGGTCATTTATAAAGCCAAAAGCTGTTATGTTTACTTGTTTTAGACTGTTATACAGCTAGTAGCTGTAGTGTGACTTGTTTGTGATCATTAAAATAACCTTTTTTTACTATCTGTACAGAAGTGTTTAAATGGTTCGCATGTGCACTGTAGGCTGTTAAAAGGACTATATGTGTTGTCCATTAACATCAATAGCAGTTTATTTGTCCACAAGTACTACTCTTATTTGCTGTAAGCTGAACATGAATGTGAATGTGATATTCTATTACACTTATCCCACAAGCTGGTGTTTATTATACGTCGCGTGCAAAAATTTGTGAAAATGAATAAAAAATCTTGGAAAATAAGAGCTATAAGAGAGATAATTTAATGAAAGAATTAAACGATTTTATACAATTGACCTGAACTACATCTTAAAGCTGTACATAAGTTCACATTAGAATAAATTTATAGACATTGGCTCTGTAGTGGTACAAATGTGGGACTTCATATAGATAACAGCATTCTAACAGAACACATGTGAACCTATATATATGCTCACTGCATTAAATGAGTTATAATGGAGTTATAACAGTTCACATAGCTGTATATTTCATTTCCACCATTTTGTTCTACGTAACCTAAAATATTTACCAAATAAATCTCCAAATTTATCATGCAGATTTATCACAAAATACGCAGATAGAGCGATTGAGTTTTGGTTTCATGTTATAATTAATTACCGTAGTTATAATGCCAATATAATGTCAAAAACTGAAAATTGTAGATTTCCTCTCAGCCAGTTTTAAATATTTTAAAATGAATATCGCTTTTTTACAGAGGCGCGTGAATATTTTAGCTGTAAATATGTATACATTTCACGATTAAGTTGCATTCCCATAGGCTTTAACATTATTAAGTATTTAAAACAGGTACTTATACCGCGTGTTATCATACATTTTTATCCAATTGATATCCGCTTTCTGGCATACACAAAACCTATGATGAGGAATACTTAATAAAATAAGAAATAATTTAGGACACACGTGAATTTTAGGTAGCACTAGAGTACTTTTGTCGGATTTTTATATATTAAATTAACTGTGAAGGCTGTGTATTTAGCCACTTGTTACTCTTTATTACACTCATGTACGTTGTATGGTTCACACTGCGTCCCATATAGTGCCGTAAGTCAGCCTTAAGTCCGATGTTACTACTTAAACTGCTATTATAATGCTATTATACTGCTAATGTACAGCCATAGTGAACTTAAGGCTGTCTAATTTGTGCCCAAACTGGTTCTATAAGAGCATTATAGCAAGCTATACAGTTCTTATACAGCTGACTTACACAGCTTGTGGAGTACATGTGAACGACTAGACATCTTATATAGAACCCCGAATGCCACTTGGGGGGTGACAAACATGAGATCTGAGGCTTCTTTACTTGCTCCCGTGGTGTGTATACGGTTTAACGTCCTGCTTCGGGGAGGAAATGGTACCTTTCGCTCCGCGTAGCGAGGCTAAAGTAGACACTTTAGCCCCGAAGACACGTAAATATTAATTGTGATAATGTCCTTTCTATGCCAGACATAGCAGGTACTATTAGTTTTTCTGTGGTCAGGGCAAGGCTGATCCTGGCCCGGAAGAAAGAGCTTATTCATTATAATTTGAAACCGCAGTGCTCCCAAATCCATATAAATTGATGTTAGTACCTACCTACTCATTTTACAATATGTATTTTATTTGATACACTGTATTTCGCATGTAATCTGAGAACATTGCTGTTTGGTGTTTGTCATAAAGGAAACTCGTAAATCAGATACTTATTATTCGTAATACGCCTGTTATAAAAAAACTTCGAGTTGCTAGCTAACGTGTATTTAACAAAAAATTAATTTGATATTATCAAATTAATACAACTACCGTTTTCCAAACATGTGGAGCCATTTACGTACTGGCAATAAAAATACAAATACGTGAATAACTTATAAGAGATATAGTGTTTTTACATACTACTTACCTGAGACCTGAGACTAGCTTTATGCAAATCCAACTAATTACTGAGCCGTAGACAAAATCATACCATTCTAAGTAGGTACCTAATTAGAAAACACAGTGAAAAGCAGCATGAAAGGTGAAAGCTCTACATTTTATTCGTAACTACAACAAAAGCTGAAAATAGCTCATTACAGCATTCGTAACGAAATGCATCGCACAGAACCGACAGAGTGCTCGTACACAAACTTATTAATAAAAATGTTAACGGCGTGCACTGGGCGAGGATGACGAGCACCATGCTTTAATGAAACATTAAACTACACGAATTACATTGAAAAATTTATACATCTTTAGTCGGATGAGTGTATTTATTATATTCTGTAAATGTTTTATCCGGCTACCAATAAAGATATAAGACCACGCAGGACAAGCAGAAAGACGGCGCCGGCGGAGTGTAATAGGGTCTAGCAACGTTGGACTCTATTCAGATAATAATTATGGTACCTTAAGATTAAATTAAAAGCAGTAAAAACATTGAGACTGCGCAATTATTTATTATTATTAAATATTTTGCTGCTATATTGTTTTAATTTGGTGCATCTCTAAGCTTTTCCCGAGTAAATCGAGGCAACCCGAGGATTCATGAGGTAGATTCGGAATAAGCATCCCTGAGGGTCTAGACCACAGGGCCTTCGCTTTTCTGTGGTCTAGACAAGAACCACTTTCTGTTAGCGTTAACGCCTGCGGAAAGATATTATTTTATGAAAATGACATTAGCTTGAGAAATGTCACGTGACTGCTAATGTCATTTTCATACAATTTTATCTTTCCGCAGGCGTTAACGCTAACAGAAAGTGGTTCTTGTCTAGACCCCCAGGGTAGCTCACGCGACGCGCTATCTTTAGTCAGCCCTGAATGTGGAAAGTAAATAAAAATCCCGCTCCATCGCTATACTATACGGTCAACAATCAATATCCTACAGCAAGCAATGAGAAGAGAGAAACCTAGATCCTCCAAGAATTAGAATCTTGGCTAATCTTTTTTCTCCTGAGAAGATTATGGCGTTGCAAATTGTGGATTTTACAGAATAAAACTTTTTAATTTTTTTAGTTGTTATATTCGTCGTCAGCCATAAAAACGTCCACTGCTAGACGAAGGCCTCCCCTTTTAGGGGTGTTGCCATAATCCCCACGCTTGGCAGGCGGCTTGGGGATCGCAGAATGATCACCACCGTTAACCAAGAGGACGCTGCTGCCCGTCCTCCGGTGGGTCTGGTTGCAGTTTAAGGACATACCCAGGTCAATTGTTATATTAATTATTAATAAATTATTAAAAATGTGCAGATGGCGCCATCAACGCTTTAGTAAAGTTGATTAATTAATTCGCTATACAGTTTGAGAATTATATGGCAGAGACTTCTGTAGCATAAATATAGTAAAGCAGTCGGGACATAAACTCGGGGATTGCTCGTATGCAGGTTCAAGTGCTGCAAAACGTCTTAATTTTTCTTACTGTTTATGCATTAATAAAATAGAAATATAAACACTTCATATCAATTCAATATTCATATATCAATAGTATGGTATACTATATTTTTCATCACACTTGCTCGTAAAGTGGATCTTATTGCATCGGTTTTAGGCTCATAATCTAAGCTATTACACACGCGTGCTTTTTACTTTACATTACGGCACTTGTACTATAATAGGTATAACCCGGTAAAGTCAAGTTTGTACGTGACTGCAATTAGACGTATGTATACGAAGGACTCTTAATATAGCCGGGTAATACTTACAGTTTTTTTGTAATACCAACAAAGAGTTCTTATGCCGCTGAAGTAAATGTCAACATGCGCGCGCATTGCTGGTTTGGGCGCCATTTTCCGCAAATGTTAGTTGATGTTTTCGCTGTGTGGTTGATTATTATTAAAAAAAAAATGTTTTTTCCTCGCAAGTGTGAAAAACAGTCGTATGGAACTCTTGTGCTATTAGTCATTACGCTCTCGGCTTCCTTATCGCGCGAGCCGCAGGCGAGCGCGATAATACCGCCTCTAATAGCATAATACCGCCTCTAGTGTAATGACCAACATAGCACACTCGTATCATAATGTACTATTTTTAAATCATAAATAGATCTACTTTTGGCCACCAAGTCGCATGCTGTAAACCTATACTAACTATTTGATTGTTCAGAGTAACCGTTTAGAGATCATGTTATACATACGTAAAGCATTAAACACTTGTCAGTGCTATAAAAATCAACACCTCATACATTTATAGGTGAGTTATGCGACTGTGGCGCTGCATCCACGTCTAAGCTATTAGGGAATTAATTGAAAACCTCTAAGGTAACTCTCTGCCGGGAATTTTGTAATGAACAGAAGCCGATGAGACAGCCCGCCGACCCCATTCTACAGATAAGCAGAATTTACAAAGGGATTTCATTATTTGTTGAAGGCTTAAACGGTGTTACTTAATCTTTGAGAACCTGTGTAATCAAACTTTTAAGGTGCCGACAGAAGGCTCTATAGTTGGGAAATATGCACCCACCTGCTTTGTTTACTTGTGAAGATAGTCTACTCTATCCAATGATTTCTACTATGTATACCTATGAATCTATCTATAAAAATGTCGAAGACCTATAATGGATTATTATCAGCGTATAATTATTATTTATTATTATATATATATTATACTCGACCCTTATAATGCTGTTTCATACATTTCGTCGCAGCTGATATCTTTTCTTGATATCAGAGTTGGCGCCTTAGGAAAAGTTATTCACAACGATTAGTAAAATGACCTCAATTTTCAAACGACTTCAAAAAAGGAGGGTCTCAATGAGACTTTTTTTTTTGTATGTTTGTTATGCGATTACTCCGTTTTTTGGTAGGATACTATAGGTCCCATATACATTTAACATTTTATCGATATCGGTTCAGTAGTTTGGTTTTTAAATCAAAATAACTGGAAAAGAATATGTCATCTAGGTAATCGAAACGAAATTGAAGACTGTTGTTTTTTTTTTCAAAGTGTTTGTTAGTACTGCCGTCCCGCGTAACCTCGTATTTTCACAGACACGACGTGCGACGCCGCTGTATCGTTGCTACGCCGCATAGAGTCCGTGAGCCGACTGCAGATTTCCCTACGTACGTTCGATTGCAAAAGACCTTATGCTACAGAAGTGTAGTCCGTCTGTGATGTCTGCTTACATTCCATTCCACCATTGGAAACCATTACGTAAATGCATGACTTTTCTATGTGCAATTTTTCGTCGTTATTGGCATCGCACTTCGTGCATTCTCCCAGTGTCAAATATAAGTTTTAAGTTTTTAAAGCATCAAATTACTCATAAAATCATACAAAATTAGTCTAAGTCAAATTAGTCAGTCGCACAAAATTTGTGACAGTCAAGTCAAGGATGCCCTAGTAAAGTTGTGGCGACTTTGCTCATGAATGATCGATTGCTTAATAAAATGAATACAACACTGTAATAGCAAAAAACATAAAACAATATGAAAATTTAATTGGGCAATTTTTTTTGCGATTTCCATATAAGTTGTTCCTAACGATGAGTACAATGACCCCGTTTCGGGTTAGTAATACCCTACCCTGTATATTTAAAACAATTGCTTATAATTTGGAATGCTTTGTACTCTGCAGGCAGCTGAGTTGACTTTGATCAATGTATAAAGTAAGTGTGGCTATATTTTGGTCGACTTAGATATGGACACTTGTTCAAACAAATTAGTAGGTTATTCATAGTATTACCATAACTGCAAGTTTAGGTGTCTACTGTCTAGTCAACTATAACTGCCTTGCCTTATCTATAGACAGTGTATTTTCAAGGAATGTGGTAGCTCTAACACAATAGGCTAGATGACTGGTTTTTTTTATTGTCCTATTAAAATGTGGGCCATAAATACAGCTGACTAATGAAAAGAAAATTAAAATCTGATCAAAAATAAGCAACTTATAAGCATTTTAATATCACGCTAGACAGAGAGGCGAAACAGCAAATCGTGACGTCACTTCTCTGTACGCCATATAAATTATATTCTGACAAGTAAGGCGTGACGTCATTTTTTGTTTTGTGGGAAAGGGACAGAGTTGTCTCTAATAAAAACTTTAAACGCTCATTTATCAGAACATTACGAACCGATTTAAATTATTTTTTCAATAAACATACTATATTTGCTTAAATTCTTCATTAAAGCTATTGGTTTCAACGATATAAACATCAGTCATCTACTTACAATTAGGTACTAATGAAAAGTCTGAAATGATATAGAAGATCTAATTTAAAAAATGTAGCGAATCAGGACGCGGCCGCTCGCATCCAGGGCTCTTGAAAAAGGTCAGCGGATGTGTTCGAAACTATAGTGGAGAATCCGATTTTAAAGTAAGCAATCCCGTTTACATAAAATAGTAATGTGTCAACAGTCAAAACTAGATTAGATTTAAGGTAAAAAAAAATGTTTCCATAAAAGGATTATGGCGCCGCACTTTGTGCTTTTGCCAGTTTCAAGTATTGTAATTCCAGTTGTTATACATTTTTCTCGATTAACTCAAAGATGTTTTTGTCAGTAGATTGCCAGTATAGGTGTTGCCAGACTGATCATATTACCTTTGACCGCAAGTTTATACCTAGGTAGGAAGGTATAATCTACGTCATTGGGTATAATAGAATGCTCTAGGCGAGTCTAGGTGTCTGTTGCGGTCGGGCAAGTGATATTATGATATGGATACCTACGTATATATATAACAAAATACACTCTATAGGCACTCACAACGAGTAACTGCCAGTAGGGCCTAGAATAAGAGTGTACATATTCTACCTGACAGGCACGGTGTGGGTTGGCGAAATCACAATATTCACATACACCATTAAATCCCCCCACCCCCCTCAGGGAGGGGAGGCCTTCGTCCTGCAGTGGACGTCTTCTGGCTGATGACGATGACCATTAAATTAAATTTCACTTTTCCAAACTTATGTCCCTTGGAGGATCTAGCTCTCTCTCTTATGTCCGGACTCCGGATAATGATTCGAGCATCTATCAAAATTTTGATACGAAGGGAGTAATGCAGATTTCCTCTTCGATTCAAAATTTAATACTATGGAACATCTTTTCCTTCAGCAAAAAGCTAATGAGTTAGGTATTTGAAATTTTTGTGTAAGTTGGATGGTTCGGTCCTGGAATCTAACCAGAAAATCAGGAATGGAGGACCGCCTTTCCCAACTGGGTTACCCAAACAACAACAACTCTTCAAAACTAGATACACTTAAATAACTTCAGGAGTATATTGCAGTGTCTAAATCGTTTTTTTTTTTTATTAATAATAAATTATATAATATAATAAATAAAATAATATTTTTTTTTATAAAAGAAAAAGTGTTAAACATTTTACCTATGATCCCATACCATCAATAGAAGCCGACATAGTAGGTACGCAAAGGGAAACAAAATCGAAATTTATTTTTTTGTTCCCATGATAGGTAAAAATTTTGAATTGTGCTATTTTCATGGGTGCTCGCGAAATTGGTGCTCAAACGGGAATAGGTACCCTAAAAGATCGACTCCAAACATTGAGCTTAGATACTAGTTTTCTAACTGACGTGTACAGGTACACGCTATAGAGTCGCTAAACAATTGAAGTCGTCAAATGGGGGAGTCTCTATCGTATTTCCTGTACAAAACTGACAACCATCGATGAAATGAAACAGTTCCATCATTCGGCAACCGGTACATACACGTAGGTCGGTATTGGTCATAAGGGTGAGTCATCCTACCTGACCTGATGTGCTCAGCTACCAACAAAAAACTCCGAAAATAACAAAAGGTCTACCGCACACCTTCTGGTGAATATTGGTGACAACGATTGATGGCTTATTTTCTAATAATATTTAATTTTATCTAATACTTATCAACAATTTTATTAAATATTAAATCCTATCCTAAACTTATATTATTATCCTCCTTGACTGACTTCAAAAATATCCATTTTAATTTATGAGTGTAGTAGGCTCATTGTAAATTCACCACACTTTTTTAAATTCCATACATTGAAAGTAAAGTAAACTATGCCTAGTCCTGCAGAAAATACTTGAAATTAATGCTAGGGGACTGAAAACCGTTTACAGGCTTAAAGCCATCCACACACGATGAAGATGCTATAATATTTCATGTTATCTTAGAACATATTACAATAACGCTACTCATACAAAACAAATGACGAACAAGTGACGAAGATAATATTTATATATCTCAAAATTGTATGGCGAGCTATGTTTTATCTTAACATGAAATGTTAAAGCGTCTCCGTCGTCTGTGACGGCCTTTATTAATTCGATTGATACAACTCTGACACTGGCTGGTCACTCCGCCTATACGAACTTGTAATAAAACTTGTATCCGGGTCCCTACTGATTTGAAGTCGGTTTATTTAAAAGTTAAAAATTGTATTATTTAATATTCACGTAAGAACGCCAACGGTTTCCGGTGATTCAGATATGTTAATAACAAATAGGTATCTAGAATACAAGAATATTGAATGAATGATCTAAGCACGTCCTCTGCCGAATTTTAATCAAAACCTGTAGTTGCATAAAACCGGCGGCGGCGCGGCGGCGTCTAAATTATTATTAATAAAAACATTTTAGAAGTGTCGACACGTGTAACTTTATTTGTTGTCCGCATCATAAAATCTAGAGTTAATTTGTTCAACTACTTAGTATATTATGAGACTCAACATTATCACAGAATAAATAATAGTACTTCATTATTAAGAATCATTTAAAATGTAGATTGGTGAATTCGATCAGCGACAATGATAAGATGAATGGACGGGAAATATAGCGCACGGATTTTGAAGACTACATGTTGAGCGCCGGCTCTCCGCTCACTTCAGTCATACTCTGCCTTTGCGACATGCGAGCCGTACGATACGACAATACAAACTTCTAATACATGTACATGTGTTATCTTTTTGTCATGCAGTAACTGGATTCGCCATCTCTATTTTCTGGCAAATGTAATATGCATACTTTTAGCTAGGTATGCTTGATTGTGTTGACTTGTTAATTTTCAACGATTTGCAAGCGCTGGGCCCGTCTATTCCATTATCACTGTCGCTGTATTCGATCACATACCATGATGCGATTCGAGTCTGATCTAAAGATTTTCCGATCCAGAAACACATAAGTACTTTAATGGTCACAGACCGTACACTCATCACAAGAGCAGATAAATATCGTGTGCATGGTTCAATGTTTGTCATTACCTAGCTAAGGGATGATGGGGCAGTTACGAGTACGGCCAATTTTGAAAAATTAAATTTTAATTAATGAAAGACCATCATTAGCCAGAAGACGTCCAGTGCTGGACTAATGCCTCCCCCTTAATAGGGGGAGAAGGGTTCCCATAATCTCCACGGTTGGCAGGCGGATCAATGAATGATATTTTTTTAAAGTTTATAACTCCTATGCAAATAATAATAATAATAATAAAAAAACGTCAACCGCTGACAACTAAAAGACGTCCTTTTTTTCTGTTGTGTAATTTTTAATGGTTTTATTGCATTTTTAAGCTTGTTTTGTATTCATTTACCACACAAATTGAAAGAAAAACTTTACCAGACAACAGAACCTATATTTTAACATTGAAAAACATTTAATTGCAAATAATACGAAAAAATATGAAACCTGACAGCCAAATGTCAACACAAACCAAAGAAAATTTTGTGAAAAGTGAAAAAATGAAAACTTTATAATGATTACACGGTCTAAGAAGAGGAATGCAGCGGTCCAACACGCACGACCAACACCTCCGCCCGTCCAGTCATCGTCTCCAAGCTCATCGTCGCCGTCAGAAGAAGAGTTCCACACCTGCGGCACGAGCTCGTCGAGCGAGGACGTGAGCGGGCCGCGGACACCGACGCCGCCAATACCTGTACGTCGGGGACGTCCGCCGCTGCCGGCACGCCTAGGGCCTGCGGGGCAACCTGCCTCGCGTCCGGCTCTCGCTGCCGGTGGTGTAGTGCGTCGCATGCGATGGTCTCAGACCAATAATGAGAACTGCATGCGCGCCTATTATGGGGCTACAGAGGGGGGAACTAACCTGACGGCGTACCGTGTTAGGATGCTGTCTTTGTTCCAGACCCTTGAACCTACCGTCACCGTTTCCGCTCAGCGAATATCGGATCAAGTGCGGGCTATCCAGCGGCTCAACCTACTGGATCAGCCCTTGCTTGATCGGCTCCGCCTGGAGGTGCAGTCTGCTCGTCCTACGCCTGCGTCGACGCGGGACTTGGATGTCGCGTCGTCAGCCCCGACACTGGCTTCAGTGCCAACGTCGGCGGCGACACTAGCGACATCTGCCGATCCCGTACTCGATGAAGGCGACTGTACGGGTATGAGTGTGTCTACCCAGGTGAGTGAGCAATTGAGGAGGGCTTTGGAGGACGCGATTGGCCAATATAGGTTCGCACTCAACTCTAGGCCGCGACTACCGCGTTTGCCTACTCATAGACGTAACTTAGCGCTTATGGGAGCCCTGAACGCGTTGCTAGCCCCGTACTTGCGGGCTAGCGAAGACCTAACTGATACCCACTCGATTTTGTACTGCGGTGCTATCGCGGCGTGTCGTGTTGCACGTGTTAAGTTTCCGGACACTAACCGTGCACCGCGACCCGCCGGAGATGTACCCGCGTGGCAACTACGAATCGAGCGGCGTATCAGCACGTTCAGGACTCTCATAGCAAAGCTGATCTGCTTCAGCCGGGGGAATAATCGCCCCCGAGTCATGCGTTTCGTGACTCAGGCCTTTGCGGGGACTGGTATTCGGCCCCAGCAATATATGGCTAGTGTGACGGAACGCATTGACTATCTGAAGCAGAAAGTCTATGCGTGGGCAAACCGTATCCGCCGCTATAGAGAGCGTGTGGATAGATATTGGCAAAATCGCCTCTTCCAAAGCGATCAAAGGAAGGTGTACCGAAACTGGGAAGGAACCGAGCAACGTGTGAGTGACGGACAGCTACCAGATGCTAGCGCCATGACTAATTTCTGGCGCGGCATCTGGTCGGTGCCCGTTGAGCACACCGAGGGTGATTGGATGCGTGTTGTCGAACGGGAATGTGAGTCCATCGAACCCATGGGGTCTATTTTAATAGACCCCGTAGACGTTAGTTGTGCGATTCGTACGGCACAGAACTGGAAAAGTCCTGGGCCGGACGGGTTGCATAACTTTTGGATTAAATGGTTTCGGTGCTCACATGACCGTTTAGCGACACAATTCCAAGAAGCTCTCGAGCTCGGTTCCCTCCCTAGTTTCATGACAACCGGTGTCACCTTCCTGCTCCATAAGTCCGGTAGTACCACGGAACCCAAAAATTACAGACCCATCACCTGCTTGCCTACCATCTACAAGCTCCTTACATCTATTCTGAGCACTAAAATTAACGCGCACATTGTTGCGAACAATGTTTTGGCCCCCGCTCAGAATGGATGTAGGGTTGGGTCCCGTGGTACTAAGGAGCTCCTCCTCATCGACATGGCCATTAGCCAACAAGTTCGGCGGAACAAAGGAGCCCTTTCCGCTGCCTGGATCGACTATAAGAAGGCCTATGATTCAGTGCCTCATTCATGGCTGGAGAGGATTTTAGAGTTGTATCAAATTGATACAACTGTTAAATCATTCTTAGGCGCATGCATGAGGCAGTGGACCACAGTTCTTCGTCAGCCAGGTGGTGGAAATGGCTCCTCTGATTCGCAGGACTTGATAAGGATTGAGCGAGGCATCTTCCAGGGTGACAGTCTGAGTCCATCGTGGTTTTGCCTAGCACTGAACCCTCTCAGCACATTGCTGAAGGATTCAGGACTAGGCTATCGGCTTCGAAGGGGGGGTGAAATCATTTCTCACCTTCTGTACATGGATGATCTTAAGCTGTTTGCACCAAAACACCAAGACTTGTTGGAGTTGCTAAAAACCACACAGGTTTTTAGCAGCGCCATCAGGATGGAATTTGGTGTTGACAAGTGTGCGGTCATGCGTGTGCAGCGGGGGAAAGTTGTAAATTCTCCGGATTTACAACTTTCTGAGATAATGACTCTCAGATCTCTCTCTGAGGCCGAGACCTACAAGTATCTAGGTATGTCAGAGTCGTTGGGTATATCAGTAGTGGACATCAAAAAATCAGTGAAGGAGCGCTTCTTTTGTCGGCTGACAAAAGTACTCAACAGTCTTTTGTCTGGCGGCAACAAGGCGCGCGCCTTCAATGGTTGGGTGATGCCTCTACTGATATACTCCTTTGGCATACTTAGGTGGACTCAGACTGAGCTGGACGCCCTGGATAGAAGAGTCCGTCAACTGCTCACTGCGCATCGCATGTTACACCCACGCTCATCTGTTATGAGACTGTACATTCCACGGAAGTGGGCGGGTCGTGGCTTTTTAAACGCCAAGAACCTCCATAATCGTGAAGTGTGCAGTCTTAGGGATTATTTCCTTAACAATGAGTGTGGGATGCATCGCGATGTAGTGACAGTTGACAAGGGGCTCACGCCGCTCTCCTTGGCAAACGAGAACTGGCGCAGACCATCGGTGATAAGCACCGACGACCGCAAGGAAGTATGGAAGAGCAAGGAGCTGCACGGGCGGTTCTATCGGGCCTTAACGGGCCCCGATGTGGACTTGCTCGCGTCGGTGAACTGGTTGCGCTTCGGGGACCTCTTTGGGGAAACCGAGGGGTTTGCCTGTGCAATTGCGGATGAAGTTATCAAGACGAACAATTACCGGAAATATATCATGAAGGACGGTACGGTCGACATCTGTCGGGCATGCCACCGTCCCGGGGAATCTCTCCGACATATTATTTCCGGTTGTTCGCATCTTGCTAACGGCGAGTATTTGCACAGGCATAACCAAGTGGCCAGGATCATCCACCAGCAACTTGCTCTTCAATACGGCCTTGTCGAGTCGGAGGTGCCGTACTATAAGTACGCACCAGCTCCAGTTCTCGAGAATGGTCGTGCTTTGCTCTACTGGGACCGCTCCATCATCACGGACAGGACTATTGTCGCCAATAAGCCTGATATCGTGATGGTGGATCGGTCCCAGCGCCGGGCAGTGCTCGTCGACGTCACCATCCCACATGACGAGAATCTCGTAAAGGCCGAGAAGGACAAACTCAGCAAGTACCTTGACTTAGCCTTCGAGATAACCGCCATGTGGGATGTTGACTCGACGATTATTGTCCCGATAGTCGTTTCGGCGAACGGTCTCATAGCGAAGAGCCTCGACCAATACCTCAAGAGGCTCTCGCTAGACGGTTGGGTCAAGGGTCAGATACAAAAGGCAGTGGTACTTGACACGGCACGCATTGTCAGGAGGTTCCTCACTCTGCAGCCCTAACCACCGGCAGCTTGAGCCCTGCCCCGCTGCCGGCGGCACTCTAGGTTTAGGTTTTTTATAATATTTATGTTTTTAAATTTATATTGTAAAAAACTTAGATTTAAGAAAGTAAATAAATAATGTGAATAATAATAATAAACCATTTATTGACACACAAAAAAATGGCATACAATATTGAACACAGTGCATACATGTTATATTGCCTAATTAAAAGTAGATACTTATTGAGATATATAATAAACACGTATATATTAAAATTAGAAGGTAACGCCGAAATGATTATGAAGGTAGTGTTAGCACCCGAACAAGAAAATTCTGTATCTCAGGTGCTAAAAGTATACCTTACACAAATAAGTATCCCTTACGTAAATATAGATAAATAAATACGTTTCAGTGAAAATAAATTAAGATACCTACTAGCTACATATATTTCGATGGCTCATTATAGTATGTGTTTTGATAGAGCGTACTTAGGTATTGTATATCTAGGTAGCTAAGAAAAGTAATTCCAATAATCAGAGTTATTATTAGAAAAGTTTACCTATAGATCAATAAGTGGCTCTATTAGAAACCAATTACGAGAGGGCAATCAGTCAGAATTGCAAAACAATTGCTACAATTAATCATGGGAATATTACGATGGAATACATAAAGGAAAATAAACTTTGATGAATGAAAGGTCAGGTGCCAGAGCTGTACAAGTATAAAATAAAATAATAGAAAACGTTACTTTACAATTTATAATGTGTAACAAAAAGGTTCAACAATACTGAAGGGTATGTGTACTCATTATAATGAACAACTTTTACTAGAGGGCCAACATTGAAATCGCGTAATAAAATCTGCTGTTCCACACAAAAAGTTAATTGACCTTGAACAAAATGTATGGAACAGCTTATTTTTTTTCGCGATTTCAGGGTTTGCCCTATAGTAAAGGTTGTTCATAATGATGAGTACATACATACCCTTTAGTATTGTTGAACCTTTTTGTTACTCGTTGTAAACAAAAGGATTATGGTGTATGCCATTCCTTATTGTGAGATTGAAACCATCCTCAGTGACAAAGAAATCCGCTGTTAAGGCCTAAGTCCAAATATCGTAATAATGTGAGAAGCGAAACAAGTATACCTAATTATAATAAAATTACTAATCTTAAACTGGCATAAATTATATTTTGTATCCGACTATATCTTTACAAACAGTAGTATCAATATCAACACAGGTTATACAATAATAAACTATGATAGATATCAGTCACATGGCTACTAAGAAGGTTATATTGTACGTATCGTGGTTGAAATAGTACATAAATAATATCTATGCCATTGATTAACTGTTATCTTATCTTTCAAAATTAGATATTATATCGATCACAAGAAAATTATTCTTGTTTTGTTATTGGTGTTTTATATTTTTGGTGTTTACTGGCTCTACTAATTTTACTGAAGGCATTTAACCAAGACAATCTTTCAATTTACTAAGCACATTTAAGTGATCATTTTCCTATTCTAATAACAAGTTTATTTTAAATTATTACCCTACAGTTGTTTTACGCCATTGCGGTTTTATTGAGGAAGAAAAAGAAAGTTATTAAAGGAACATTATACTTATAAGTATACATATTTAATTCATTTCAGGAAATAGCTTTACACACAACGACGCCCACCTTTCATCGCAGCCGGACAATTTCCAAGAACATTGAAGTTGTTAACAATAATATTATTATAAGACATCCTATCTGCAGTTTAAGTGGGTACTTAGCACTTATTAAACCAAATATGATAAGAACCTAGAGAGTTAAAGTATTGCGACTTAATTTAAAGGTCATATACTTGTAATCTAGAGTAAATAATATTTTATGTACAGTCAAAGTCAAATCTATGATACAATATCACGATAATGAGTAATTATGCTTGCAATTTTGTTTTCGGTATTATTGCTGGAACTTGATTTAAAATACAATTATAATATTTTATTCCGCTTCCGGCGTAAGCATTTTACATCGGAATCGGAAAATGTTAGTATAAGATACAAACTTACCTACTACAAAAATAAGTCTGATTATTAAGAAGTATTCAATACCATATTATTTACTCAAACCCGATTAATTATCAGCGTGGTAATGGTTATTTATTTTATATTTGGTGTTAATAAAAATAGCCTACATAACATTTGACGCACGCGCGACGTAAACCATTTTTATGGCACCGGCAGCGGTTAGAAGATGCGGCACCCCAGATGTATCTGACAGGGGTATGACCGATGATTGCCCCACTTTGGTGTGCGAAACACTCACCGAAAACGTGCTGAAATAAGATAAATATACCGTAATAAAGTCTCCACTTCATTTCACGTAACAAATAAGGTAGAGTAGTGTCATATAATCTTTAAATTATATTATTACTTTATTTTATTAGCTCCCATTTTGCAAATTGGCGCACAGGATGGCTTGTGCTTTGCTCCATAAAATATATCAGAAACCAACATAAAATGTTGGTGTGAAATTAATTATCAAAATTGTATTTAAATAACAAATTAGGATTTTTTAAGCATTTATTTTGGAATTGTAAACTAGTAATAAAATTAGTTTCAAATTTAGAATCTATCGGATAGCTTTATACAAAATATTTGGTTATCTGTTGGAAGCCGTATTACGACATGACGTCATATACGCTGACTCGCTCGCACTCGAAGAATTCTTCCATAAGCGAGAAAGAGAAGCTAGATCGAGGAGACCATTTTGAAAAATAGACATTCACGTCGGAGCCGCCGTTGCGCGTGTTACGGGGTGAATCACCTTTTGGATTTTTTTACATCTTTTTGAGAAGAGAATGACCTGAGGGAGCCAACGCCGATCCCGCAGGGGACACCAGGTCCATATTTCCGTCTGAGATGACGTAAAACTCCAACTTTCAAGAATTATTTTGTGACGCGCCATGCGGTCACCAAACTAAGGAACTCGAGCGAAATTCTCATTTGAAGCTTTGAAGACAAGGCAATGTCATTTCACTGGAGGAGCTCCATGAAGCGTTCGAGAATCGGATGATCCTGCAGAAGACACCATCAGCAAAGGATCCATCAGATAACCTCCTTTCATTTATTTTATTTTCCCAATTTTTCTCGTTGCCGTCATCCATTGGACTATCGCCATCAGCGTTTTAATATTAATATTGTATTAGGACTTATCAAAATAGTAAACGCATTGTAACCTCAAATAATCTTTTGTTCTTTTTTCTCCCATATATCTTTAGCACAAGATAGATAGGTAAATTATAAATCATCAATTTCATTTTCAACAAGAGGCCCCCTGTACTCCAGAGGTCTGATGTTTCGTGACTGATACGTATCCAGGAACCCTAACTTTTTGTTTTATTTTTTTTGTTATTTGTTTTGTCTTTCTTTGTCAAATCACAATTTTCTTATGACAGTAGATCTCCGATTTCAATGAAGCAAATTCTCAAAAAACTTGTCATCATTTCATAAACTACGTACAGTCTTATACTCAAGCAATGCAAAACAAAACTGTTGAATCGTTACACACGTATATACATTTCTCTATGGTGTCAGTGACATTCTAGCTCTTCCTCTACTTTCAACCAAATTTGATGCTGAAAAGGGAATTTAATAACCAAGCGCTGGTTTTCCCGAACCTCTTCCATGCCATTGTTGTACAATACTGCCAGGAAACTTTCTGGATCTAACAGTTATGACGGGTTTGAATAGAAAAAAATAATTCAATCTGTTCGTTTTTTAAATAGTGCTATTTGTCAGTGTTTTATTATACTGCATGCCTATGCCTAATGCCTGCGTGGCGAGTGTTGCTGGCTGAAAATAGAGTTCCTATGTGGGTCAGCTAGACTGACTAGAAGATATGACATCACAGCACTGGCGCCATTACTGTATAGTGTACCAGTTAAACCCATTATTAACTCAGTTAAAATTTAGCCATTAATGAGGTGTTTGTCTGCACTAATGAAACTGTCGGTTAAAGATCGATTAAACTAATTCCGTTCTTATCTGATACAAAGTAAAGTTGTGAATGGCTTGATGACGGTTTCAAAAGATTAAAATCTCATAAGGTATCAACATGGTATCAACAGCGAGGTACACGGTACTATATAATATATTTAGTGTGTAGTTTAAGAAATGCATAAAAAAGTTATAGATCAAAGATTTAAGATGTAGGTAAAGATAAATTATAGGGCCGCCCAATTTAAGAATTTCATCGTCATTTATTTGTTGATTTGTATTTACTCAATTCATTCATCATCAGCCAGAAAACATCCACTGTTGGACGACGGCCTCCCCCTCAATAAAAAGGAGGGGTTGCCATAATCCCCAAACTTGGCAGGCGACTTGGGGATCGCAGAATGCTCACCACCGTTAGTTAACCAAGAGGACGCTGCTGCCCGTCCTCCGGTGGTTCTGGATAGTTTTAGGACACACCGAGGTTCAATTCATTACTCAGTATTTAATTTCGAAGTTAAAGTACAGTAGCTCGAAATAGCAGAACTTAATACAAGTCTTAGATAAATACGCGCCTGCTGCAAATATAAGCCAATATACTTGGTAGACGTAATGTTGTAAGATAAACATAATGAGTCAGAACGGAAAGGATCGGACAATATCAAAGCTAATTTCCTTCGTTCTATCTCGAGGCATCTTTTAAACTCCCATACGTTTTCTCTTCAAACATTTCTTTCAATAGCAATAACCTCTAAACGTGGCCGCGTCGTTTATTTATGTTAACCACAACCCGTTCTCTCATTTATCTACCTAAGTTTAACATCACAGTTAATTGATACAAAGCCCGCATTCCCGATCTTTATTGGCCCCATCTCAGCTCGAAGGACCAAAGCAATTCCAAAAGAATTTTTATAACTTACAACGTGTCTACTAAGCTAAACGCTTGTTTGGAACTCCATATACGTCTAATTTGACCACATTAATATCCGTAACTTAGAGGAATGTTTTAATTTAAATATTGTTCTTGTTTTAGGTCTATTTTTAATTTATTTTAAACCGTGAGAGTTGTTTCCTTGTATTCAAATCTTTGTTTATCAACACGATAAGTACATCTGTATTGCTCATCTGCGAGCACTTTCATTGCAGTAAAGCCCGCCGTTTATGAAGTTTATGACCAATGTTTATTCGTAACAATGACAAAAGGTTACAATCTAACACAAAAGTGTTGTAATTCCACACCGTTATGCGTTTATTGGTTCTGGGGTAATGTGGCCTTTATTGTTAGGGGAATAAAGTGTATAATGGCTGTATAATGGTGTCGGCGGCTCCTTTGACCGAACAGATAACATCTACATCGCGCAGGTAGGCTTTATTGCCCGTCCCCTGCACCGGCCCTCGTTCGTATTGCCCCGGCAACGGATATCTGTTGCGTGTTATTTTTCACACGAGATATGACAAATCGAAGTAGTTTCATGTTTTCTAAAATCTTTAAAATATGGAAAATCTAGTGGGATAGAGCAAGTTCCGCCAAGGATTTGAGGACTAAGATAATTTTTTTTTTTTCATTTTTATTTCATTTTAGTTAGGATTTCATTTTTGACTTTTCTTAGAAGAGCGTCTGAACTATACAAAATAACGCATTTATATGTTTGAAACTTTGTAGAACTAAATAGAGATTTTAATCTTTTTATCACTTCTCATCTAGATTCAGGACGGTATTCGCTTTCAGAAGTTACCAACAATACATTTCTTTAACGAGTTTTTTGAGATTTTTTATGCACAAAGTCTACTCGAATGCAAGGAAATTTTAAAACTGAAAATCAAAGCCAGCTAATCAAAGCAATCGCATTCAACGTTTACGATTGACTTTCCCCGTCTTATCTCATAGATATTTATATGAATTCGCAGCCGGTAGCCCAACTGAATGCACAATCAGAGAATTTCTCCTTTTATCTTGGAACGAGCGTTCTACTAAGTAGCGTAAGTGCTGCTTCTATAAAGGCTATAAACACGCATTACTAATGCCTCGACCGGAGGCCGCTGAGGTTGGTACGTGCGCTGCCACCAGATCGAATGGCTCTGCAGCGGGTTCAGGTGCGCAAGCGCCGCCGGGGAGATGAACAGCTTGCCGCCGCATTCCGCCGCCCTCTTTGTCATGTTAACCAAACAGCGCGCTCATTATTCTGTTATTTTAACGAACCGTAGCGCCACATATCGTTGTGTAGATTAAATTATGTTGAAGACAGTCGCACAGGTCGAGTAACTCGGCTCACTCGGCCCTCGCCGCGCTATTGTATCGGGTCGAGACGTTTTTTATACGCGAGCGCATCGGCATCGCCCACTCGAGTTTTTGGAATTCCGATACCCCTCCTCCCGCGCGGTGGCGCCGCCGGGGGTCCGGTTCATTCATAACGCGGCGTGATGCCAACTCTCCCCACTATCCTCTATCGTCTAGTATTTAGAGTATCACATGTGTTCGCCGGAAACGTAACGCAAACAAAGTAGAATTGTTTTACTTATTGTGCCGTTTGATTTATCTCGGCTGAAAAAAACAAACCACCAACGTTGTCTTCATTTCTGGATAAACGATGAAACTTTTAGATGATTAAACTAATCTTACAACAGAAACAACTAAGCACAATTTTTTTCTTCAATGTTTTTCATAAACAGCAGTTGACTTTTATGCTACTACATTTACTTAAGTATACCTATATTATTACAATTGATAAAAAGCAATTTTATTTTATTTTTAGACTCATTAGAAGTTTTATTAATATCTACCTACCTCAGAATTCAGATAAAGAAACGTATGGTTGTTTCCCCGATATCAGGTATCTAATCTACTATCAATATCAAGGCATAAAAGATGACGTAATTGCGTAAGTATACTTTAAAATATTTGAACTTTGTAATCGAACTAATAGCTTGATAATAAATAGAAAGGCGGACCATTAGCTCAGTTAGCCTGTGTGTTCAGTGGTGTGGGTGTTTTATATGGTTAGTATAATGTAGGTCACAGATTGCTGCGGTTTCTGCGCGCGAGCACAACTTCAATGTGACCCACAATATCTTTACAAATAAGCAGGAGAATACAGATTTTAATAAGTATTGTTATATGCAGAATACCTAGATTTACATCATCACCATCTGGGCCTTCCACCACCTCTATCTTTGCGTGGTGAGTGTTGGCCTCGGGGACTGTTCCCCTTTATTGCGTTTGACCACACCCTGCCTGATGGTAAGCCACGGTGCGATCTAGGATGAAGGACGCTTACCAATAGAAGGAACTTATGTTTATGCTAATACTCAATTCCCTAGATATATTTAGAGAAAAATAAAAAAAACTAACTAGGTATTTGTAGTTTAATGCTATGAATATCATGGCATTTTTTTTCAGGCAAGCTTGGTATATTGTATGCGCACCTGTTAAAGTGAAGCTATAGGTGTCTTTCTAACACAGCCTGCCTAAATTTGTTATGTTCCTAGGTGTTGTCTCTCTAGCTCCGTACTTTGTGTTTTTCTATTTGAAATCTAGAGAAACGATAACGGAAACCATAACAGATCTAGATTATGCACATACTTTTTAATTAAAATAATTATTTAGGAATTCCCATGCAGTGTGCAGCGGTCAGCGAAGGAGTGTGCAGCAAGCATGGCAACATTTCAGCGGTATGGTCAGGGGTGATCGTCCGTCGTCCGTGCATTCTCACGGCGCGGCGCAATAATTACGGGGCTGCGCACAGCGTGCCATAATGTTGCCAGATTTTAGGACCCAAGCAACTTCGTAAAACAAGTATCTCTATATCTAATTCAATACAACAAACAAATTATTACTAACCCATTTAGATATTCTCAATTAGTTTTGTTTTTAATTTAAAAAAAATCTTTCTATTTCTATGCTAAGTATAATCTAGGTACTAAGGCTTAGAACATTTCCCACACGTAGGTGGTCTACTGGAACAAATTTTTCATAACTCCTTGTATGAACGAGGCCAAAATGTCACAAGCAACTACTGTTGCAAAATCTATCTGGACTTCTAATAAAATATGCTAATCTATGACAATTAAAACATTGTATGGGCGAATTTCACTCTGTGAGTAGCGTAATCAGCGAAAGATCGGCTCGTGTGGCAGCCCCGCAGGCTAATAGGCCGGGTGGCGCGGGCGCGGGCGCAGGCTGCGCAGCCCCCGCCTCCGCCCCGCCCCGCTTCACTCCGGACCGCATTCCGCTCCCATGCGACCAGCTCCTGCCGCATCCTCCTCGGGACCTCTCCAAAATGTCATGCTCTTATTAATGAATTTTTGCTTACTTGATAAACTTCGCTCTCATTAATATGTCTAGGAGTAGTGGTCACTATTTATCTGGGCTTTGACAAAATATACTACAAAGTAAAAAAAAATTTGAAAGAGTCCGTCATTTAATTTTATCCCACAAGAATAGTGGTCTAGTGGTACTTTCAAATCTTTTTAGCAAGTAAGACAAAGATGTCCTATGCCTTTTTGACATTTTAGACAGAATGATACCTTCCTATAAAGTAAGACAAAGATGTCCTATGCCTTTTTGACATTTTAGACAGAATGATACCTTCCTATAAAGTAAGACAAAGATGTCCTATGCCTTTTTGACATTTTAGACAGAATGATACCTTCCTATAAAGTAAGACAAAGATGTCCTATGCCTTTTTGACATTTTAGACAGAATGATACCTTCCTATAAAGTAAGACAAAGATGTCCTATGCCTTTTTGCTCTGCCTTTTTGTGGGATAAAATTTAGTCCAATGTAGCCCAGAGGTGAAGTAAAGTTCTCTTTTATTCCATTTTCTCTATGATTTCATTCGTAACAGGAATGTAAGTAACTACTACCTAAGTAGGTAGGTAAGTTTTTACGGTATTCCTACACTGTATTGATTATATTAATTTGTTCCTAGTTAGGTAAGGTAGGTACTAGAACCTTCGACCTCCTGCCCATCTACCAACGCATTAGATCATAAACATTGATCATATCGTTTCAAATTCCATTTTTATGATGCAATACAGTTTGGACTGACGATTGACGTAGGTACGAGTTTTAGAATAATCCAACCGTGAGTTTTAAACGAAAGCTTTCAGAGATATAACCTTTTTGCCTAGCCAAATCGGCGACTTTCGAGATCCGAACTAGTTCATTAGTCTACTTTTAGTCTAAGAGGTTTATTTTCCTTTCCTTGTCAAAGACAAACTACTAAACAACTAAGTACTACTAAGTTTATTGTACTAAATGTGTCTGAGAATAAATAAATAAAATAAGATCACTCAAATCATCTAAATAGATAAATAATCGAAAATGAATATAAAAAATACAAGTTCAATTAACTAGTTCTACAGGGACGCTATTCTGTTTGAGATCAAAAGTCATCAAGTCCGATTCACACGGCTATTGGCTATTCCATTAACTAAATCAGAGGATGACGAATCGAGCACTAAATCGAGATTATAATCATTATACGTCGGATCACATTCTTACAGAAGAATCCGTGAAGCGTCGGAATGCACGGAATCGATTCTAACTCGTTTTGTTTTCGCCACGTCATAACTCGAACTAGGAATCTCGATCGACTCGGCCCTGTCTGTTCACGATTTAACCATCCCCACACTAAATGGTAACAGATTTGGGAAGCAAAACCTCTTTGACCGAGAAGTATTTTTAGGATTCCGTACTCGAAGGCTGTCCAACGGGACTTTATTACCATAGATCAGACAATAGTTACCTGCCTGTTCTCTTTACTTTAGGTTATACCATGGTATAATAATATACTCCTCCCAGGTATGACACTCCCGAGCGACACAGTTCACGTGGGTGACACAAGCCTATGTCATCGACGTGAAATGACCATTAGCGTGAAATCATAACTCCCCGTTCTCCGTATATTACCTGTTCCAATCCCATAAAACTATGTGATTTTGGTTGAAACTATGTTAATTCGTGTTTAACTTGAATCATTTCGCTTGAGCAGACACGAAATGACAATTGAAATGATTTTTATATCTTATAATTAATACATTATTATCAGAATGATTCCCAATTTTGTTGCCTAAAGTGGCAACTGGAGTGACGTAAGCAAGTGTCACTCCCGGAGTAGCAGACCTTGTTTTATTGGATCATGGGCAATACATTGCTATTCAACGGGCAATACTACCAGCGCGCAGCGTCAAGGGAGTTTTGGCAGGAACGCGAGAAAATCATGTCGCTGCATTGTATTATTTTCTAAAACTTGTGTTTTTTCGAGTGTTAATGCATAAAAATGGTGGCGTTTTATTCATTAAGTGCTGATTTACGAGCAAGAGTGTGGGCAAGTGATATAATGTAGTGAAACGTGTCTTTTCGGGTTGTTTCCAAAACTCCGAAGAAGCTTGTAGTAAAGTTGCCACGACTTTACTAGGGTATGATTGGACTTGACTGTGACTTACTGTGTGTGACTTGGACTGTGACTACGACTCATTTAACTGCAGAAAAACAACAAAAAAAAAACGCAGCGTCAAGGAAACTACGTGGAAACTCTACCGCTTAGTGGCGATCTACACGGCGCGGCGTGTTTATATAGCACAGAGCTAAAATGTATCTAAACTATGTTATATAGTTACTTAGTTACATATTTTTTTGATAAGTTTATTTATTTATGTACGTACTTATTGTTTATATTATATAGAGTACCTAGGTGTTTATTTTAAGTTTAGTATAAGATTTTACTCTACCGGCTGTTAGTTTGAACACCGTTATCCTTCTAGGATTTCATTGTACTCATAATTGTAAAATTAGACAAACTTACCTTAAGTGAAAGTCTAATTATAATTTTATGAACAGTGATCTGAAATAGAATTGTTAACAGTGTAGTATCCTCTTCGGTATTCGATGGTATCGCGATTCAGAGCTAAAAAAAAAGAAGATATTTATGCTCTGTGGTTATGATGATGGCAACCCTGATTTGACACTTTTTAGAGATAGCAAGCAACTTTGGGTTCAAGCTCCATAAGTACCTAGATAGATTGAACCAAAGTATTGGTTGTTTCACCTGCCTATTACCCGGGATGATAACAATCATGTTATCGGGTTGGGAGGGTAATTCTATTTCAGATCACTGTTCATAAAATTATAATTAGACTTTCACTTAAGGTAAGTTTGTCTAATTTTACAATTTTATTTCACAGGATCTGAAATAGAATTGTTAACAGTGTAGATGTTTAGAGGTATGTAATAGGCAGTTAGGTTTTTGCAATCATAATCAAGATACTTATAACATTAATTTATATTAAGTCTATGACAGGCAATCACAAAACAGACATATGTCTTAATAACGACTAACGACTTAGCTTAATACCTAAGTATTAGAATCAATTACATAGTAGTAATGAAAATCTAAGATCAAGATATAATCCAAATTAAACCTCTTGAATGTTGAAAATGTAATAAACATCTTGTTAGCAGATAATTATGAAAACAATTATTATAATTATATAAAAACCATTTTAAAATTGTAACTAAACTATTCGAATCTTGTTTACAGATACTAATAAAACAATAAATAATAACAATAATTGTTGTACGCTTCTCATTATCATCATCATTATCATGTACACTTCCATCTAACCCACTGGAGTTACTATGCCTGCGGCCCAGAGTCTTGCTCTGTTACTTCAAGAAGCTGGGTTGGCTCGGGTAGGCACTGGCGGGGAAAATGCACACCCCAAGCGGGGCGTCAGTTCAGGACTTATCGCCCCCACATTGAATAAGAACAATCATTGTTATAATAGTTATTATATACACATTTATATAGTTATTATTTGTAACTTTGGCCTTCGTTCAGCAGTGGACGTCTCCGGGATGATGATGATGATGTAATAATGATGTATCAATTATTAAGTAAGTAATAAATCAGTCTTAACACCATTAGTTTAAATGGTAACTAAGTTAACCTTAAGTTTTAATCAGTTGCAGTTAGATTTAATACTGCTTGGGTATAAGTGCTATCCAAAGTGTTATCACTAATTGGTAGGTATGCCATAAAATCTGGCGAACATCAAAGAATCAGATGTCCATTCTGATGTTTTCCTAATGTTAAACTTATGTTAATGCTTAACTTTTACAGCCAATGACAAGACATGGCATACATAAACTATAATGGTAAAAAAAATAAAAATCCAATCCACCTACTAAATTGACTGTTGGTTGGCTTTCATTATTGGGTTTTTTAAATGTTGGTTGGAGGTATGTTTCATTATTTTGAATGAGAGTTGATGCCTAAATATAGCTTTCAAGTGTTACAGCAGGACATCATTAAGGCTATTGCATAAAGAATGGCAGTTTGGAAGCTAAATTAATAGGTAAGATGTTTTCTAATGCTGACAGAAATTTGTACAAGGTCAGAAATAGCAATGGTAATATTTCCATTGGTTGGTAGCACACAAGTTTTTTGGTGAGCTTTTCTAGCCTTAGACCTATGTTGTCAGGCCAAGTTCTTATGACATTAACAACTCTAGGTGAATTCCAGGTTCCCATATATCTAGGTCTTGCAGGTTTACATATACGAAGGGCCTTTAATCCTATTTTCTCTCTTCTGAGCAAAGATAGTGTGGAGCTTACCGTGTCCAAAGTGCTGTTTTGAGCACCTGCTTCAAATATATCTGTTAAAAGTTATATTATAAGGTATGGATCCCTGAAACATATCTAAACAGCATGTCTTGCAAAATGTCCACTAGATTGTATATGTTGTTATGTACTTTCAGTGATTGATGCTAGCATTATATATCTAATGACTTATGTGGCCAAACATCTGAATGCATCCCGCACATGAGGCTGCAGCCACTGCAGCCAGGGAAGTTGGTTCCATAGCGAGTGTTCTGTTGTGAATGGTGACATTATTAATTTATTATTAGGTTCAAATATTTATGGTTCCTCTTTAATCAATTGTTTAGCAAGGGGAAAACATGGCTGTGAGTTCCACAGAGAGAAATTTAAGATAACCTAGGCCTGGTTATTTCTTACTTTATGTATTTGTTTAGTAATTAATGCAAATGGTGGAAAAGTATAGAAAAATAAAATAAAAACTCTACCACTTTATTGTAATGCATGTATCTTATATGCATAGGGATCTTTTTCCCAAGATAGGTACATATTATCCGCATTTTGCATTAAATCTGCTTGTAAACAAGTCAATAGTTGGTTCTCCAAGTTTTTTATATATTTATCGTTACATAATTCGTTTCTATTCAAGTTCTATGTTTTCTAGATAAGTAGATTTTTGATTTAATGTATGATGCTGTTTGCTGTTATATCTGTAAAAATCTATAGGCTATTATACTTCTTAGAGAAACATGTTTTCTTAGTGTACATAATGTTATCAGATGACCACTGGAGATCTGGCAGGATGCTTCTAGGAACTTGCATGTTTACACCATAGTTATCATCTGATATTAAAGTACCAAATATTTCTCTTTCCATGAATGTTGTGTGTATTATTCCATAATGGGACTGCAGGGCATGTACGATTTTTGCATGTTTTCTTATCTTGCAACATTTTAGTATTCTAGACTTTTGTTAACTAAGCTCATAATACTTATATGTTTTCCAAATGGTAGCTCTAGGCACAGATCTTATGAACATATTAAAAATTTTATTAAATAAAACAAAACAAAAAATACAATGTGTTGTGGGTACCAAATTACCTACATGTTCACCCAATTTATAATAATCCTAAGCTATGGAATATATTTAACACAGCATTCATGTTTTCCAAACAATTCAGTTTCAAACAATCGGTGTGTACAACCTATACATAAATATACCATGTAAATAAATGGTAGACATGTGCCATAAGCTTCTCCGGTATTATTCAGGTAGCTATATTACTGGTTTCAGTAATTTTCTAAAAACACTAAGTGCTGTACCTAAGGCAGAGCTGTAAATTCATACAATTGGTTGTTAAATATAAAGCAGAGGTCATATAGATGGGTCCGAGCTATATTAATAAATATGATTCTTTAAAATCAATGGTATGATTGTAGTTTACTAATACAGTGGCTGTTATTATATCTTCCATTTGGGAAAGTTCTAATTTTACTGAGGTTTCAGATTTAGTTGAACCTTATTTTTCCATTAGGCTTTGGTAACAGACTAATTTTGGAAATAAACTGACCCTTTATGTAGTTGTATGATAATATAGCTCCCAGTTTCAATAAATCATAAATAATTTCTTGAATATTAATGACCAGAAAAAACTGCACCATGGTAATAGTTGTTTGAATTGGTTCACAAATGAGTGGGATTTTATACCCATTCTAGTATTTGAGGGTCATTTGTTAAAGATATCCAACACTGTAAGTAATTGCTAAAATTACCTGCAGTTACCTGTTTAGTCTCTAGCGCCTGGGTAAGCACCTCGCTGGGTACCTTGCTGTATGCGCTGGGCGACATTGCTGATATGATGGCTGTCCACGGCCTCTGGGCTCGCCCCAAGCCATCGCTCATGGTGGTTGATGCTGCGGGTTCTGACGAGGTGGACCATTTTTGTTTTACACAGGTCTGGTCTTTACATTTGACCATGAGGTTGGTTTCAGGCAGGCATTTAAAACTGAATTAATTGTTGCATCTGTTTGTTTGTTTTTATTAACTCTGTTAAGTTTCCGCCATACAAGTACTGGTCTGTTTATTTTTCAGTCATTTTGAATGATGCTTTTACTTCGATGGGGAGAGATAAGAACTCCTTTGTTTTAGTGTACTGCCAGATCATTTCATAACTTTGTAACATCATTTTTGTTGTATGGGAACAGTCACATTTAATTAAATCGGATACTCAGACTAATCCACTTCAGTTTTTATAATAAATTTGTAGCTACACTTAGGGATTTGAACATTTTTAAAATCACTGTTTTATTATTATCTTAGACATACCCTCTCCAATTATATCTGTTGCTAGGCCCAATTGCTGCTGTAGATACTCCATGGAATTTGTCCGTGTTTAGAGTTTTCCTGTAGAAAAGTACTTAATACTTGAAGTAAGCTACAGTTTCCAAGTATTTTGTATGTCTTTAATCTTTTCCTTTGATTTTTGCTATAATATTGCAAGCAATTTTTCAATATCTTCAAGAATAACACCTTTGAATTATTTTTGTTCTTAGTAATTCACTGCTCTAGAAGGTCATCATCCCTGTCTTGTGTTGGTGCCTTGACAGTAGGTGTTATGTTGTTTGAAATGCAAATGATTTGCAGTACATCACCTGAGTGCAACTGTGTCTTGTACAGATAAACAATCATAAAGGTACTACGCACCTTGTCTGATTGAGCACACTATCTAATGATATATTAACATCAGTTTTTCATTATAGTACCTCGCCTGAGTGCAACTGCGTTTCGCACAGAAAACAATCATAAAGGTACTACGCACCTTGTCTGATTGAGCACAATATCTAATGATATATTAACATCAGTTTTCCATTATAGTACATCGCCTGAGTGCAACTGTGTCTTGAACAGATAAAACAATCATAAAGTTACTACGCACCTTGTCTGATTGAGCACAATATCTAATGATATATTAACATCAGTTTTTCATTATAGTACATCGCCTGAGTGCAACTGTGTCGCGCACAGAAAACAATCATAAAGGTACTACGCACCTTGTCTGATTGAGCACAATATCATTAGGATGATATTAACATCAAAGGTTACATCTCGTATAACAATTGATCTTCGTATTAAAGTATCACGTACCCATACGGAAAAGGCGGAATAAGGAAGATGTGTAGGTAACTAACATGTCAACTATGTTCTTCTTCCTGTATTATAATAGTTAGCGATTATAATCTTCAATAATTGTTTATTTGTGAAGGCGAATCAATTCAATAGGACAGTCATAATAAGTTCTCAAGGGCTTTGATTTTTAGTGAGTTGTGACGTTGTTTGCATCGTTTTAGACGTTCCTGATATTTGTTTATCTTTTCTTCCATATTTTCACAGTTTTTCACACACATTCTGTTTATTGAGCTAAAAAACCGAAAAATACACGATACCGCGCGAAATCGCGAAAAAGAAGTGTCTAATCAGGGTTGCCATCATCATAACCACAGAGCATAAATATCTTCTTTTTTTTTAGCTCTGAATCGCGATACCATCGAATACCGAAGAGGATACTACACTGTTAACAATTCTATTTCAGATCCTGTGAAATAAAATTATGAAAAAAATACTATGGGGCCAACCATGAAATAGCAACAAATAAACCTGCTACTCCATACATTTTGTTCAAGTTCAATAAAAAAATTGTATGGAACAACTGATTTCTTTTCGCTATTTCACGATTGGCCCTATAGTAAAAGTTCATAATGATGAGTACAATGATATCCTAGACGGATAACGGTGTTCAAACTAACAGCCTACCTATAACGCCGCCAGTCCGATGACATGAAGAGATACCTACCACATGGGATCCGTTTTATTTAGAATTATTTTTTTATGCCGGTCTGATCCCACATTTTGTCGAAATTAAACATTTATACTTACTAAAATATTCAATAAGATAGTTACGTAGGTAAGTAACCCGTAATCGCCAGGCATACGCTGTTTTAGGTCGGGTTGCATCCGTTATCACAAGTAGGATCAACAAAACGAATGATCACAAATTATTACAGGAGACATTTTAATTGCCACGACTCATTTGGTTCCGAAAATTGTATCAAAAGGAAACCAAATGTGAATAAGATGCAATGAACATGCGATAACTGTTCGTATGCAACTGATATGCACATTAGCATACAAATGGGTGTTGACTTGCGGATACCGCGCTCGATGTTCTGCTAATGACGCCTCGTCTGATACGTAGTCGTCTCGTGATAGCTTATTGACTTCTGAGTCTTGAGAATCCGATGAAGTGATGTTTAAGTATTTTATTTACTGGCATTGACGCTTTAAGTACCTAACACTTATAGTTATCACTTCCTTTCGAAGACCGAACGTTAAACCCTTCCCTTCGGTTGGAAGAATTTGCGGAAAGAGAACTTACGTTTTAAATTTTCCGGATAATATTATTTCTGATATTCTATACGTAGGTAGTGACCAAAGATTACGAAGGATGCGCCATCGCGTAACCACGTTTGAAAATGACCCCCGCGCCGTCATGCTTACGACTTGCGCTGGAGTGTGAAACATGATAGCACTTTTATGAGAGCAAAAAGGATAGCGCGCTTCTCGCTTAGTGAGCGCAGACAGGCGAGACAGTCCTTAGGGCCGTCTTCACGGGGCCATTTTAGGGCGCGATATGACATATCTCCCTCCTTATATACAACGTGTAACAAAAAGGTTCAACAATACTGAAGGGTATGTATGTACTCATCATTATGAACAACTTTTACTATGAGACCAACCTTGAAATTGTGAAAAAAATATCAGCTGTTCCATACAAAAAGTTCATTGACCTTGGACATAATGTATGGAACAGCTGACTTTTAATTCGCGATTTCAGGTTTGGCCCCATACATAAAGTTGTTCATAATGATGAGTACATACATACCTTTCAGTATTGTTGAACCTTTTTGTTACATGTTGTATATAATATCATTGGTAGTGACCTAGTGACCAAGCAGTTAAGCCATATTTTTGTTTTATTCATACGGGAATACTCACGTTTAATTAAATCGGATACTCCGACTATAGTTTCGATCACATCCGGTGACCTTTTTCAATGTGTCAAAACCACGTCAGTTTTCATAATAAAACAGTTAAGCCATCTTAAGCTTATACTGATATTTGTCCCTGGTTCTGTAGGACTTTTAATATTATCAGTTGGCATTAGCAGGCAGGAAACTACCTATCGTGTTCTCTAGAATAAACTTATCATCATCAAACACATTCAACCTATATGGATTGCTTTGGGTCTATCTATGGATCTTTGATTGGACAACAAAAAAAAAGTTTGTTATTTATTATTAGGTAGGTACCAATGATATTATATATATTATAGGAGGTTAGGTACCTATACCTGAGAGAGGAGCTAAATCCTCCAAGGAAGGATAAATTCTGTAGAAATTATTTAATAAAGGCCTGTCTTATAATTAGTCCTGTTCTTTTATCAAAATGTTTTTGAAATTAAGCCACTGTGCCATAACATACCTAATATAATGGCCGGTCGTAAACGATCAAACGGACCGACAAGAAGTTTTATTTAGATAACCCCATGGATAGGTATTGCGAAGTGGCCAGATAGCGTAATTAAGATAAATACCTAACTCAATAATTTATTCCGCGGAACGGCTTTTTGCATAAATTACCTATGCGCCCACAGCTGTCAGTTGCGCAATTTCAAGCTAAATAAATATAACATAAAACATGAGCCCTGGCATATCTATTCATAACTTGCTAATTATAAGTTATTAGTATTGTTAGTGTACAAAGAAAATGTAGTATAGTATATATGTCAAGTTAAATACAATGTCCACAATGTTATACCTAATGTCTTTATTAGTTAGTCAATGTTAGTAGTTATTTAAATCCCTTAAAAGTATTGTTTGTCATTATTTATCTAAAAAATGTAAGAAAAACGTGAGGCCCTATGCCTTAGAAAATTGTTTTTTTTTAATCCATCGAGCTTATAGCGTTTTCCCTATTTTTTAAGCAAATTTTTAAATTGTCCCGTCGCGTCGATACATGTACTCAGCGACATTGATAAAATGAATGTACGGGAAATAGCGCACGGATTTTGAAGACTATATAATGTTGAGCGCCAACTCTCCTCTCGCGTCAGTCATACTCTGTCTTTGCGACATGCGAGCGTACGATACGGCAATACAAACTTCTAATACATGTACATGTGTTCTCTTTTTGTCATGCAGTAATTAGATTCGCTATCTCTATTTTCTGGCAACTAATATGCATACTTTTAGCTAGGTATGCTCGATTGTGTTGACTTGTTAATTTTGAACAATTTGCAAGCGCTGGGCCCGTCCATTCCATTATAACTGTCGCTGTATGTACTTATATGTCCCGCATTATTTATATTTTTCCATAAGACAAAACAATCAAAAACTAATTATATCAGCAATATTAGGGTTTTATCGTCCCCTTTGACCTCGAGAACGCGAAATACGAAACATACATACTTTAGGTACCTAAAACATACGTACTTACATATTATAGACTGTTATCCCGTCCCGCGTTAAAAAGCTTTGATTTTTTTATTGAATATACTTAAGTAGGTAGTCCCGAGCTCCCGTGTCTCGTGAAAGGAAAGACAAAAGACGAAATATTTTTTCCCGTTAATACCTAGACCGAGGTAAAGTCTAGCTTTATGTTGTGAAGTTATACCTACAAAGTAATAAACTGGCTATAAATAATTGTAAAATTAGACAAACTTACCTTAAGTGAAAGTCTAATTATAATTTTATGAACAGTGATCTGAAATAGAATTGTTAACAGTGTAGTATCCTCTTCGGTATTCGATGGTATCGCGATTCAGAGCTAAAAAAAAGAAGATATTTATGCTCTGTGGTTATGATGATGGCAACCCTGATTTGACACTTTTTAGAGATAGCAAGCAACTTTGGGTTCAAGCTCCATAAGTACCTAGATAGATTGAACCAAAGTATTGGTTGTTTCACCTGCCTATTACCCGGGATGATAACAATCATGTTATCGGGTTGGGAGGGTAATTCTATTTCAGATCACTGTTCATAAAATTATAATTAGACTTTCACTTAAGGTAAGTTTGTCTAATTTTACAATTTTATTTCACAGGATCTGAAATAGAATTGTTAACAGTGTAGATGTTTAGAGGTATGTAATAGGCAGTTAGGTTTTTGCAATCATAATCAAGATACTTATAACATTAATTTATATTAAGTCTATGACAGGCAATCACAAAACAGACATATGTCTTAATAACGACTAACGACTTAGCTTAATACCTAAGTATTAGAATCAATTACATAGTAGTAATGAAAATCTAAGATCAAGATATAATCCAAATTAAACCTCTTGAATGTTGAAAATGTAATAAACATCTTGTTAGCAGATAATTATGAAAACAATTATTATAATTATATAAAAACCATTTTAAAATTGTAACTAAACTATTCGAATCTTGTTTACAGATACTAATAAAACAATAAATAATAACAATAATTGTTGTACGCTTCTCATTATCATCATCATTATCATGTACACTTCCATCTAACCCACTGGAGTTACTATGCCTGCGGCCCAGAGTCTTGCTCTGTTACTTCAAGGAGCTGGGTTGGCTCGGGTAGGCACTGGCGGGGAAAATGCACACCCCAAGCGGGGCGTCAGTTCAGGACTTATCGCCCCCACATTGAATAAGAACAATAATTGTTATAATAGTTATTATATACACATTTATATAGTTATTATTTGTAACTTTGGCCTTCGTTCAGCAGTGGACGTCTCCGGGATGATGATGATGATGTAATAATGATGTATCAATTATTAAGTAAGTAATAAATCAGTCTTAACACCATTAGTTTAAATGGTAACTAAGTTAACCTTAAGTTTTAATCAGTTGCAGTTAGATTTAATACTGCTTGGGTATAAGTGCTATCCAAAGTGTTATCACTAATTGGTAGGTATGCCATAAAATCTGGCGAACATCAAAGAATCAGATGTCCATTCTGATGTTTTCCTAATGTTAAACTTATGTTAATGCTTAACTTTTACAGCCAATGACAAGACATGGCATACATAAACTATAATGGTAAAAAAAAGAAAAATCCAATCCACCTATTAAATTGACTGTTGGTTGGCTTTCATTATTGGGTTTTTTAAATGTTGGTTGGAGGTATGTTTCATTATTTTGAATGAGAGTTGATGCCTAAATATAGCTTTCAAGTGTTACAGCAGGACATCATTAAGGCTATTGCATAAAGAATGGCAGTTTGGAAGCTAAATTAATAGGTAAGATGTTTTCTAATGCTGACAGAAATTTGTATAAGGTCAGAAATAGCAATGGTAATATTTCCATTGGTTGGTAGCACACAAGTTTTTTGGTGAGCTTTTCTAGCCTTAGACCTATGTTGTCAGGCCAAGTTCTTATGACATTAACAACTCTAGGTGAATTCCAGGTTCCCATATATCTAGGTCTTGCAGGTTTACAGATACGAAGGGCATTTAATCCTATTTTCTCTCTTCTGAGCAAAGATAGTGTGGAGCTTACCGTGTCCAAAGTGCTGTTTTGAGCACCTGCTTCAAATATATCTGTTAAAAGTTATATTATAAGGTATGGATCCCTGAAACATATCTAAACAGCATGTCTTGCAAAATGTCCACTAGATTGTATATGTTGTTATGTACTTTCAGTGATTGATGCTAGCATTATATATCTAATGACTTATGTGGCCAAACATCTGAATGCATCCCGCACATGAGGCTGCAGCCACTGCAGCCAGGGAAGTTGGTTCTATAGCGAGTGTTCTGTTGTGAATGGTGACATTATTAATTTATTATTAGGTTCAAATATTTATGGTTCCTCTTTAATCAATTGTTTAGCAAGGGGAAAACATGGCTGTGAGTTCCACAGAGAGAAATTTAAGATAACCTAGGCCTGGTTATTTCTTACTTTATGTATTTGTTTAGTAATTAATGCAAATGGTGGAAAAGTATAGAAATATAAAATAAAAACTCTACCACTTTATTGTAATGCATGTATCTTATATGCATAGGGATCTTTTTCCCAAGATAGGTACATATTATCCACATTTTGCATTAAATCTGCTTGAAAACAAGTCAATAGTTGGTTCTCCAAGTTTTTTATATATTTATCGTTACATAATTCGTTTCTATTCAAGTTCTATGTTTTCTAGATAAGTAGATTTTTGATTTAATGTATGATGCTGTTTGCTGTTATATCTGTAAAAATCTATAGGCTATTATACTTCTTAGAGAAACATGTTTTCTTAGTGTACATAATGTTATCAGATGACCACTGGAGATCTGGCAGGATGCTTCTAGGAACTTGCATGTTTACACCATAGTTATCATCTGATATTAAAGTACCAAATATTTCTCTTTCCATGAATGTTGTGTGTATTATTCCATAATGGGACTGCAGGGCATGTACGATTTTTGCATGTTTTCTTATCTTGCAACATTTTAGTATTCTAGACTTTTGTTAACTAAGCTCATAATACTTATATGTTTTCCAAATGGTAGCTCTAGGCACAGATCTTATGAACATATTAAAAATTTTATTAAATAAAACAAAACAAAAAATACAATGTGTTGTGGGTACCAAATTACCTACATGTTCACCCAATTTATAATAATCCTAAGCTATGGAATATATTTAACACAGCATTCATGTTTTTCAAACAATTCAGTTTCAAACAATCGGTGTGTACAACCTATACATAAATATACCATGTAAATAAATGGTAGACATGTGCCATAAGCTTCTCAGGTATTATTCAGGTAGCTATATTACTGGTTTCAGTAATTTTCTAAAAACACTAAATTGAGCTGTAAATTCATACAATTGGTTGTTAAATATAAAGCAGAGGTCATATAGATGGGTCCGAGCTATATTAATAAATATGATTCTTTAAAATCAATGGTATGATTGTAGTTTACTAATACAGTGGCTGTTATTATATCTTCCATTTGGGAAAGTTCTAATTTTACTGAGGTTTCAGATTTAGTTGAACCTTATTTTTCCATTAGGCTTTGGTAACAGACTAATTTTGGAAATAAACTGACCCTTTGTGTAGTTGTATGATAATATAGCTCCCAGTTTCAATAAATCATAAATAATTTCTTGAATATTAATGACCAGAAAAAACTGCACCATGGTAATAGTTGTTTGAATTGGTTCACAAATGAGTGGGATTTTATACCCATTCTAGTATTTGAGGGTCATTTGTTAAAGATATCCAACACTGTAAGTAATTGCTAAAATTACCTGCAGTTACCTGTTTAGTCTCTAGCGCCTGGGTACGCACCTCGCTGGGTACCTTGCTGTATGCGCTGGGCGACATTGCTGATATGATGGCTGTCCACGGCCTCTGGGCTCGCCCCAAGCCATCGCTCATGGTGGTTGATGCTGCGGGTTCTGACGAGGTGGACCATTTTTGTTTTACACAGGTCTGGTCTTTACATTTGACCATGAGGTTGGTTTCAGGCAGGCATTTAAAACTGAATTAATTGTTGCATCTGTTTGTTTGTTTTTATTAACTCTGTTAAGTTTCCGCCATACAAGTACTGGTCTGTTTATTTTTCAGTCATTTTGAATGATGCTTTTACTTCGATGGGGAGAGATAAGAACTCCTTTGTTTTAGTGTACTGCCAGATCATTTCATAACTTTGTAACATCATTTTTGTTGTATGGGAACAGTCACATTTAATTAAATCGGATACTCCGACTAATCCACTTCAGTTTTTATAATAAATTTGTAGCTACACTTAGGGATTTGAACATTTTTAAAATCACTGTTTTATTATTATCTTAGACATACCCTCTCCAATTATATCTGTTGCTAGGCCCAATTGCTGCTGTAGATACTCCATGGAATTTGTCCGTGTTTAGAGTTTTCCTGTAGAAAGTACTTAATACTTGAAGTAAGCTACAGTTTCCAAGTATTTTGTATGTCTTTAATCTTTTCCTTTGATTTTTGCTATAATATTGCAAGCAATTTTTCAATATCTTCAAGAATAACACCTTTGAATTATTTTTGTTCTTAGTAATTCACTGCTCTAGAAGGTCATCATCCCTGTCTTGTGTTGGTGCCTTGACAGTAGGTGTTATGTTGTTTGAAATGCAAATGATTTGCAGTACATCACCTGAGTGCAACTGTGTCTTGTACAGATAAACAATCATAAAGGTACTACGCACCTTGTCTGATTGAGCACACTATCTAATGATATATTAACATCAGTTTTTCATTATAGTACCTCGCCTGAGTGCAACTGCGTTTCGCACAGAAAACAATCATAAAGGTACTACGCACCTTGTCTGATTGAGCACAATATCTAATGATATATTAACATCAGTTTTCCATTATAGTACATCGCCTGAGTGCAACTGTGTCTTGAACAGATAAAACAATCATAAAGTTACTACGCACCTTGTCTGATTGAGCACAATATCTAATGATATATTAACATCAGTTTTTCATTATAGTACATCGCCTGAGTGCAACTGTGTCGCGCACAGAAAACAATCATAAAGGTACTACGCACCTTGTCTGATTGAGCACAATATCATTAGGATGATATTAACATCAAAGGTTACATCTCGTATAACAATTGATCTTCGTATTAAAGTATCACGTACCCATACGGAAAAAGGCGGAATAAGGAAGATGTGTAGGTAACTAACATGTCAACTATGTTCTTCTTCCTGTATTATAATAGTTAGCGATTATAATCTTCAATAATTGTTTATTTGTGAAGGCGAATCAATTCAATAGGACAGTCATAATAAGTTCTCAAGGGCTTTGATTTTTAGTGAGTTGTGACGTTGTTTGCATCGTTTTAGACGTTCCTGATATTTGTTTATCTTTTCTTCCATATTTTCACAGTTTTTCACACACATTCTGTTTATTGAGCTAAAAAACCGAAAAATACACGATACCGCGCGAAATCGCGAAAAAGAAGTGTCAAATCAGGGTTGCCATCATCATAACCACAGAGCATAAATATCTTCTTTTTTTTAGCTCTGAATCGCGATACCATCGAATACCGAAGAGGATACTACACTGTTAACAATTCTATTTCAGATCCTGTGAAATAAAATTCTTATTAAACTCATCATAGGTATAATACATGGCGCTAACAGGTTAAAACCTGTACGTGTACGTGTGCGTACCTGTACCTGACACAAGTCAGAAATATTTATTAAACAAGAAAAAAAAACTGTCTAAAGCCGAGCAAAATAAAAAAATAAGTATTGTATATTTTACATTGGCAACACTGGTTTTTAAATATCGAATGCATTTTTTTTGTTGTGGCCAATGCCTCATGGAATGGAATAGCTTGGAACTCGCGGACCGGTCGGCGACAGGTCGCCACCTGCCTCGATTGTTGTAGGTATGTCCGGTTGCAAATTAAAAGCCTTTTAACGTGACAATGTGGTTTTTCGGAATAATTTTTCTTGTAAAAGTTTTTAATCAAGTTGCATTATTGATTTCTTTATTAATGTGAAGCTTCGTTAATTACAGGTGAATACACAAAAGGCTCCTTTTTAATTCAGGTACAATTTGATCACACTGTGCCGGTAAGTTCTTTGATCAATTAATTACAGTGAGTTGAAATAAATAGAGTAGTTATAGTCGAACAAAACTGCTTTAAAAACTGACTAGACGTTGCCTATATAAATATACTTACGCATATTACTGTGCACTTTGTGAAGAAAAGAAAAGAATATGACCGACTTTATACGCCACACCTGTTGTTAGAAAGAGACAAATATCTAATTTCTCTTACGGCGTAATAAGCTACACAAGTTGATTGGCCAGAGCGAGCGCCTTCGCCTCGCCGGTGTGGGTCTCTTTCACTCTCTCACACAAGACGATCTATCTATCTCGGCCATCCATTTCAAAGTGACAACAGTCGCCTTAGATAAAATAAATTTCATTTTTTCCCATTGCAATAAAAATACAGTACTTACGCGTGAAATGAATTTTTTTTTGTCTCTCACAGTGCCTGTGTAGATTGTGCAGTGTCTAAATACACAGAAAGGCATTATATCACCATCTTTTTGCTAGAAAACATACGATTAGCGGCAGCGTATTACCGGACATTCGGAAGTGAAAGACTGGTAGCGATCACGGCAATTACCTTATACCTTGATTTCGTCTAGTAAATATGGCGGAGGGGACAACTCATCTACAGGTAAAAACATCTTAGATTAATTATTACTACTTAAACTTAAAATTACAGTTAGTTAATTAAAATTAATAATATTTATTTAGACCATCGAATAATAATAAACTTCATTTTGAATTGAGTAGGTAGGTTAGGTAAGTACCTAATACAGTTTTTTTTATAATAAAAAAAAATGCAAAGGACAAAGCACCCAGTGTTTTTTTTTCTTTTAATCCTAAACCAAATCTATTGTCAAAATATCAATGTTACCGTATTTTTGGTTTAGGTACCTAAGTAGGTACATAGTAAAATTATTTTCTTGTTTTTTTTAATACAGTTAGGAAATTAAAATAATTATATCGTGCTAGCGCTAATAATAAAAATAATGAGAACGTAATATATATATATATATATATATATATATATATATGTCGCAGCCTGATTGTATAATTAGCCGTTTTATATAACTGCTAGCCATTTTAAAAAACGGTGGCGTTTTATAATATGGCGGGCTAGCTGTTTTGTTAAACGGCTAATTATACTATTTGGCTGCGACAGATATATATATGCTATATTATATTATATATTTTAATAGGTAAGGGGGCGTCCATAAATTACGTGAGGTGTTTTTTTTAATTTTCTGCCCCCCCCTTTTTAACCCCCTCTCCCATCCCCCAATCTCACGTGAGATTTTTCAAAATGTGGGTTTCTTACGTAAACGCGTTGGATTGTTATTGTAAAAAGAAAAACAAATTTTGCCAAAATAGTATAAGTTTATTTTGTTTCAACAGAAAAAAAAAATGCGTGATATTTGCTGAGACCCCCCCTCTCTCCAACGTAAGATTAGATGAGATTTGACTCGACCCCCTCCCCCCCTTAAACATCTCACGTATTTTATGGACGCCCCCTAAGTACCTATTTTACATTTTCTACTTAGTTCCTAAGATCATCACAGTCGAAATAACGCGTCGGAAGTCGATGTCGGGCCAAGTTTACGTCACTTCTAACCTCGGTTATTGTGCTCCGGACAATCATAAGCCGATATTAACGACCTATAATCTATTCATATGTTTACGACGCCGGTATTGATTGCTGTTCTGTGGGTGTTCGGTCAGTATGTTCAATAAAAGTTTATAGTTCGTCTTGTGGATTCGTTAGAACAGTTGACAAATTGGTACGTAGTGAGTGAGTTCCGTTGTTGCACTCATTCCAGCGGAGGTGGCAGTATTTAAGTAGGTAGGTAGGTACGTACTTGTTCAGAGTGGTCGCACATTGATTCGGCACGGCACCCGACAGGCGCCGGACCGACCGAAACACACTGCGCACAATTAACTGGTGCGAGCGAGACAGGCGTCTCGAGAAATTTCTTACGGTGTGCGGGACCTAGTACAAAATGTATGCACGGAACGCCTTCGGGCGCGACCGCACGGTTTTTCTATCGGGTTTATCTCGTCGTATGCGGCCGGTCTTACCGAGCGAGCGGTATTATGAACGTATAGCTAGATTGGAATAAGTATGCCTAAGTACTTAAGTAGGTACTGCTTGTGCAGCGCTCTGGCTTTGAGTTGAGGCCAACCAAAGGCCATTGAGCCGTTGACACAACTTCATAGGTATTATTAGACTTGCGAATTTGTTACCTACCGTTGATCACGGTGAACGCGAACCCAATGAAAGAGAAAGATGTCGCTTGGAAATGAGGAAGAGTCTTACAATCTCAGTAAAAAAAAACAGGGAAAGATTTTTTTCATGTCTCATTGCTGGGTAAAGTTCTCCAGGCAATTTCAATCAGGTACATTAATTAAAACGGCTGGTTTATTGTTATTAAATAGGCACCTAACAAAAAAAAAGTACCTACGTAACACACATCCTGTGCCTCGGATTCCATGAGTCTAATTACAGAATAAGGTCCATAGCCTGTCCCGAATCTATTCTGTGGATCTGCGACCGACAGACCATTCAGCTAATTCAATTGAAGACCCCTTCAATTATGTCTGCCTGCATTATGTACATATACCCACCTATATGCCCACCCCCAATGACATGCTTCAGATAACTTTCGCTAATTCACGCGAGGAAGGTTTTTTTAATACACCTACGTCCTACGTGCTTAGCAAAAATATTCCTGAATTTGCTAATTCCTAGCTAGATCCTCAATTCCTTTACGGTTTAAGTTCGAGAATGTTTACACTAAAATCATAGACATACATAGTAGAAATCATTAACTAAAATATTATAGTTCGATCCTGGCAATATTTAGTTTTTTTTTGTCATTGATACGTATTTATAGAATGAATAATAATTAATTAATTAGGTATTCTAGCTCACCAGAGGTGATATCTTCTGTGACAGAGGCTCGATTTCCTAGTCATATGCCGCATAGGTAGGTACGAACGATACGAACGCACTGTAGAAGCAATGTCGTTAGTTGCCGATACAAATCGCGTAACTCCAAATATTTAATTATTGTTTATTATATGGTAAGAGCGTATAAGTACACATATTTACATGAACATCATTACTAGCGGTCGAAGGAGTTGAAACTTTACCTACAGGTTGTGGCGTAATGAGTGGACAACCTTATATTTACAGATAAGGTAAACGTCGTGCTGGTTCAGAAAAAAATGTTTTAATGAATGAACATAATTTTAGAGTATAAACGAGCTAAATATTATATCTTAAACAAAACATATACTCGCTACACAACACAAAGATGGCAGTGTAATTTCGATAGCACCTCTAACCAAGACTAGTAACCAAAAAAACAGATGGAGAAAATTTCTTGATATTATGTAACCTTACTCGAATAACTCGAAATGTCAAATAACTCGAAAACTAGGCGACTTTTACTGAACGCAATTTTTGATTTTCTTAACCACCATTGTCGTTGGTAGGTATATAAAGTTGTCCACACATCACGCCACATTCTGTATATCATTGTTTTTTCAGATTCAGATTTGTACTAACAACTAATACACAGTTCTACAACAAATAAAATACAGTAGGTAAGTACAGTCTTCATACTTAAATATTTATGAAGACTGTGTGTTTCGATCAATGTGGTGGTTCTAATTTTCTAAAATAACAGAAATAACATCAATAACGTGCAAGAACTGATAAATTAGTAATCACTAGTACTGCAATCAATAACACCAAGTGGCGATGCCCAACAGGGTTGTCGACCTTACCTCGTGTTTACTCAATACTCACTCCTCACTCGTCTTGTCAACCAGTCCACCCACTGGTCGATTTTCTATGTCATTCCAAACATTTTAATAAAGGTGAGAGTTCTCCGGTAGCTTTGAGATAACTAATGTTTTAAAATAGTATGATAGAAGATGCATTTTTACATTATATATATTTAACCATATATTGGTAAAACTGCTGAGATAAGATAGATAGAAGGCGTAACATTTTTTTAAAGAAAAAACTGGTTTTAGAAATTAATAATCTGTAAGTGGAGTGTATTTAATTGATTTCGTTTTAACATGCACACCTTTGATCATATTTGCCAGGAGCAAACGTGATGAAACGAGTTATGTTTGCAGCATTTAAAAAGTTTATGTTTTCCTTTGGCTCAAACCTAGCGGTAACTAGTTATTCTGGTTCCCGCAGCAAGTGCTCGTTATCTATGATATTGTAACTCCCTATGACAGTTTTGATAGATTGTTTAGTTTAGGAGCGCCTTCTTAACCAAACAGGATATTTCTGAGATAAGAAAATAACGTCTTTAGCTGCGACAATTTTAAAGTTTGGGATGATCTCTCAATAAAACTACAGGCATCTGACCTACCTCAGTGCTTATAATAAATTACGTGTAAAAAAAATATCGTCAATATCATCAAATTTCAATTTATTTTCCGTATGTTCATGATCAAACATAAAATTTAATTTATTATTTTGTCCAGTGCACAAGAACGTCGGTCATGCACAGATGCCGGTAGTCATCGCGACCATTCCTCCGTTAGGAGTATCAACGATCGAGTATTGCATGCAAATAAGTCGAAAGGTATGCAAAATGCTCTGTGAACCTGATACTACGACGACGCCGCGCGGCCAGTGCCTGTTGAACTATCAGATGTTTTACCTTATACGGAATCAGCTGCAACCTGCAGGGCTAACATGCGCACCGCGAGAAAATTTTGTAGTGTCTTTATGTCGTGCGAAAACGAGACAAACTTATACAGATTCGTAGCCTTGTCCTGTTTTTAAGAATCGAGAATTTATTTTCGCGGTGCACATGTTAGCCCTGCTGCGCTTTTAACTCTGGTACTATATATATCTTTAATAATAAACCGGCATCGATTTGATCTCCCTAAGTCCCCCACTACTATTGAATTACTATTGGTGAATGGCGACGCATAAAATTTTCATATTAATTATATACCTGTGCAAGGGAACGCGTCCTAGAAGTGTAATTTTTAATGATTTTGCACAGTATAAACTGTTTGATATCAAAGTAACTAGCTATTACTGTTAAGGTTTATAGAACCCCGGCGCAGTGGGAAATAATAATGTATTATTTTAGTATAGTGTAGGGAAGATTGTATAGATTAAAAAAGTATATGCAAGGCTGATATGTTAAGGCTTCGAATTAATATTTTAAAGTCCTCTGACAACGAGCCATAATTATTTTACTTTGACAGTTAGGTAAATTCAAAATGTGACATCTTAAAAAACTTCGCAGTAACAAGCAATTCATGCATAATTTGTAAAGGAAATATTGCATTGCACGATTAAGCCTTCTTTAACGTACCTACCTACGTATCATTATCTTTTAAGATGCTATGTTTAGATGTTATGACGATGTGTTCAAGTACTTACGTATAGTAAGTAAGCATAAGCATTCGCAATTCCGAGGTCAATCCAGTTGTATGAGAGTATTTGAGCAATATCAAATACATGCATGGTCGTTAACTCAATGAGTCGTTTTGATCGTTTATTTTATTTTAAAATATACATCTGTGTAGGTGAAAAAAAGATCCTACATAAACCTACCAATAAAGATTTCGAAGGAATAACAATAGGAATCAACGAGAAGGTTCCGGTTATTACTGTTTTTGTTTGTGTGCTATATACCTACCTGTCCAGACTTGTTTCATCTTCAGGTACTAAAATGTCTCTTAGTTATTTCGTAATTTGTTTAAATTGCCTGTTGATATTTATAATAGCTTGCAGTTTACAACTTTTTGATCTTTGTAGAAGGTACTTATAAAAATAATTAATGTATATATTTTAGATTTGGTTTCGATACCTATTCATCATTAATCAGCCCGGAGACGTCCACTGCTGAACGAAGCCCTCCTCCTTAGACCGCCACACTACGACAACCTGCCATTTGCATCCACCGGTTGCCCGCGACTTTTACAATGTCGTCGGTCCACCTAGTGGGAGGCCTTCCTACGCTGCGTCTTCCGGTTCGCGGTCGCCACTCAAGAACCTTTCTTCCCCATCGGTTGTCAGTTCTTCGAGCGATGTTGCCTGCCCATTGCCACTTCAACTTGCAAACCTTGCGAGCTATGTCGGTAACTTTGGTTCTTTGGCGAATATCATCGTTCCGGATTCTATCGCGCAAAGTAAATCCGAGCATAGCTCTCTCCATTGCCCGTTGCGTGACTCTGAGTTTCTCCAAAAGGCCAGCAGATCCCTATTAGTTCTGGACGAAGACCTCTCTCATAAAGGGAGGTGTTGCCATAATCCCCACAAAAAAAAATTATAAGTTTATGATGAACTAATGATAGATGTAAGGTTACGTCGTTTTGTAAATTTGATACATTATATTTTAAGTAGATAATAATTATGGTTACATTTATATAGGCTATATATACACCGTCTTAGACTAACTTATTTAGCAAAGGAATAAGTAGTATAACAGTTTCATGAATCCCTACACTAGTTTCATTTCTGTTATGAGGCAATAAAATCTTTGTAGCGGTGAAAATATATTGATTATAGGTCCAATTGTAGCAGAGCGAGGTAAATGCAAGCATATATAATTCTATACATGTTTTTTCAAAGTACGGTAAAAAAGCAACAAACGTACAAGCATTATCATTGATCATTATCATGCAGTATATCTATTGTATGTATGTAGGTATATAGCATGATTCTCACCTGAGTTTGGTTGAGTTTGGATGTCAACAGACGACAACATTCCTTTCTTTTCAAAAATGCTTCTCACATTAGTACACGTTTGAGTGTCGGCAGCAGAAGTCACCGCCAATAGACACGCACCTACCAGTAAACACAATATTTGGGTATACATTCTGAATCCAAAAATCGATTTTTTGTTAGGCAACTGTTTAGCACAACACCACTTTTTCACAGCCATGTTCGTGGCAACCGATTCAGCAACGTAAATAATCTACACTTAAAAAAACAAGCTTAAAAAGTATATAAGAAGTATTTAAGTTTTGAATGAAAATGCGGTATTTTGAGCCATATGCACAAAAACACGACGATTCAACTGCGATCCATGATGGTCGCAGCCTGACTGAACGCTGAAGTGAGGCGAAAGCCCATCATCAGTCTCGATTTGTATTACCAGTTCTTATTAATTTGTACCTTAAACACAAATATATATTTTTTTATAAGGAAATCAACACAAGATAACTTATGATTAGTTCTCATAATTATACAAAAAATAAATTTACGCATTGTGTATTTTGTTCTATGTCCTGTCGATATATCGATGTATAACAACCAAGCATACTGGCAAGAAAAGGAAAGTCCTAAAAAATATTTGCCTTTTTTCCTTTGTATAGTGTTCTGGCTTCGTAAAATTTGTATTTGCCAGTGTCAATTATATAATACGACCTAAGAACCGAGTCGTAGTGGACGTGACGAACATGTAGCGTTAGCAAACAAATCAAAGTCAAGCATAAAGCCCGTCACACACGTAGCTTTAACATAATATATTATTATAAATCATAGCATGGCATATTACGATATATTTTTTAGACAAACTTTCGACTGCCCGCTCACGCAGCTTTATTAAGTATTTATATTTTTGTACAGAAAATATATCATAATATGCTATGATATTATATATTATAGCTACGCGTGTGACGGGAAAAGAAAGTTATGTGAAGCGATGCGTCTCAGTCGTGGACAACAATAAACTCGTAATAAAAGTATATTATATTACTTATTGACTTATTTGAAATATTGAAATATAATCTAATAGTGAAAGAATTTTTGAAATCGTTCCAGTAGTTTTTAAGTTTATTCGTTACAAATATACAAAAATTAAAAAATACAAAAATACAAATCTTTCCTCTTCATTATATTGGTGTAGATTATCAAGCCAAATATATGAAAATGAGTTTTGAAAACAACACTAAAAGACATGTTTCACCACATTATATCACTTGTCCCACTCGTGCATGTAATTCAACACCCAATGAATAAAACACCACAATTTTTTATCATTATATCGCGAAAAAACATAAGTAGAAAATAATAGAATGCAGCGACATGATTTTTCAGGGTTCCCGCCAAAACTCAACAAAAAAAAAAGACGACATGACCGTCATGACCACATCATGACAGACGTCCGACAGAAGTGCTGCCAAGTTAGCCACTTCCGGCCTTACCTAAAATAATCTCGATTATCTTAGTCACTGCTTAAACTCTGTCCTTTTCTAGCACGTGCAACTTCACGTTAGAGAGAAGATGGCAGAACATCTTAAGCAGTGACTAACGGTTGAAAAGTTTTTTTAGGTAAGGCCGTTCTTGGCTAGATCTGTCAATTTAAACGTTACCGCCTAAGGTAACGTTTAAACATATAAAAAATATTGGTAGCAAAAAATTTTAGCTACCATTTTAGCAACTTTCTGCTATTAACATGACAAATCACAATAAGCTCGCTGTCATAGACTAAGGAACAGACGTCGCACACACAACGCGATTATCTAACTAAGCTCGAAATATTTATCTTTTCAAAAAGTGCTCAAAAGTAGTGAGGAAAATCCTTTAAAACTGCTGAATGCAGTCATATTGACATCGATTATATTATCAACTGACTACACATAATTATAAAAAACTAGCTGCGACCCGCTGTTTTGCCCGCGTGATGATGAAAAACGGCGTGGATGATATTAATGACAAAAGTAACCTAACATCATCAGCCAGAAGACGTCCACTGCTGAACGATGGCCTTCCCTTAGTACTTAACCTATAATCGGAATTAGGAACAAAGAAAGGATAATAATGTTTGAAATATTGAAATTTAACATAATTTTATAGATGATTATTCAAATGTAAAGAAATTATGTTACCTTTTTCTCCGTACCTGATTAAAGGTACTATTATTATTATTTTTTGGCCACTTTTATAGCAACTTCCGTAGGTATGAAATTGTAAGCATTCTGGCAACTTTTTGAAAATGTTGAACCACTTCTTGTCTTACCGACTTGGCAACACTGGTTTTCGCTGTTATTGCAAGTTACCAAGTTGTCGGTGTATCTAACAATTTTAAACATTTAATAAAAACAAAAGAAAGAGGAAAGTTCATATTTCCAGCAAACAAACCGACTCAAGTTTTTCGAGTGTGCCATAGTATTTTTTTATACAACCGGTGACATCATGAGGATTTATTTACTAAAATCTGTCTCCCGAGCTGTTGGATCCCGGTTTTATTCGACGAAAAACTTTAAAAAGGTTACGCATTGTATTTTTGACATGGATGGCCTCCTTTTGGGTAAGTTTCAAGGGTTTCCAGCTCGCTCGAACTCTAAAATTGTAGCCAATGTTCATGAAATACAAGGTTATTTACCTAAGTACCTACTCCTTTTACATAACCGATTTATTTAACACTAGCTGTTACCCGCGACTTCGTTCGCATGGACATAATATCGCGTTAAATCACCACTTAACTCTTAACGACGCGAGCCACAGTCTCAGCTGCTATTCGCGATGTGTGACGGCGCTCAGGTCGCTCAGCCTATTAAATTTGCCAGTTCTTAGTCTTCTCCGAAGTCTCGGGTGCATGGTGTTCGGTATCTAAAGTTTCTGCTCTACAGTCACGGCTGCGATACGGGATGCGTGACGCTCAGCGTCTAATATAAACTCTAAAGCGCACAATGGTACGGGCTTGGGTTTAAACCCGCGACCTCACGATTTTAAGTCGAGCGGATCCCTATTAGGCCTCCTAAGTCCGAAGTCAGATGCTCTCAAAAATGCATGGTGTTCGGCATCTGAAGTTTGGCGAGCTTGAGTCTGCTCTTCAGTCTTGGCTGCGATACGGGATGCGTGACGCTCAGCGTCCAATAACCGCCGGTTCTACGGCTGCTCTGAAGTACGAAGTCAGCTGCTCATATTTTATTTTTTGTTATTTCGCCCTTCGGGCAAGCTAAAGCCGTAAAGCGTACTGCCTCGTCATACGTTAATACAATTTCTTCGCGAGGAGATATAAAAACGATGTCCTAAGTTAAAATTCAATAATAAAAGTATATGTATGTGAATAAGTTGAGGCATTCATAAGCAGCTCCTTAATACAATGAGGGACCAATTCAGAATCTCTGTAGAGTTGCAAAAGTCCATCTATCAGCATAAGGCGCTGAATGCCGAATGCCGCACATTCAAAAAAGACATGATGAAGGTTGAAAACCTTCATCACCTCCTGTGCTAGGCAATATTTTTCCAATTTATTTTTAAAACAATAGATTACACTGCCGAACATAAACTGTACGAAAAAGTATAGTTATAATTATGCAAAGAGGTAATAACATTACATATCCCAATAATTTCAACCCATATAATCGACTCTTTTTTCTCTGTCAGCGTGTATTTCCATATAAAACTGCCTAACTACTTACTATACTATTTTGTTTAAATTTGCCTACAGTAAAATAAGATCAGCTTTTTATTAGACACACAAGAGTTCTGTTTCTTGCAAATTATAAAAACATGAATTACACACTAATATTATTTTTTAAAATTTTGCAGACACAGAGCAAGTGTACAAGAAGATGATAACGCAGCTTTGTGCAAATTATGGCCACAAATACACGGATGAGCTGATGATGAAAGTGCTTGGTGGCACAGAACAGCGTCTTTCAGAGATCCTATGCAAAGAGCTCAAACTGCCCGTCTCTCCGAAGGAGTTCAGAGATCAGTTGCTGGTATTGGGCGATACCATGCTGGCTGGAACTCCACTTTTAGATGGTATTTTTTCAAATTTTTCATTATACTATTGCAGGAATCATTTAATAACTAAATAGGACCTTAATAACCTCTCCCTAGATAGTTGAGTTAAACCCAAAAGGCAGTAAACCTTGACATGGCACACATTGTCAGGATATTCCTTACCCTCTTCCTTGAGTCACAAACTTTGAGCACTGCCCTGCTGCCAAAGGCACTATATAAGTTTTTTTGTATTTATAAATTTAATATAAAAAAAAATATTAATATAAAAGATAGAATATAATTTAGCTCATTCTCTAAATGATGATGATGAAATGAATTGATTTTTCTAGCATAAAAAGTAGCAAGCAAACAGTTCTATTATATATTGTTTATGATATTAGTAGGAATATTAATTATGAACATGAAGGAATACTTAATGAACAACCACCTATACTACTGTATCCTCAACCATCGGAGGATGTGCGGCAGCATCCTTTTGGTTAATGCGGGGATTATGGCAACCCAACCCTATAGGGAATATGCATGTGTTTAAATTAATCAAAATAATAGGATAAATGGAGAGTTTAACTGAATCCGATGCTTACGTAAAAAAAAAGGCTGGTAATGTTCTGAAATATAAGCGTTCAAAGTTTTGGGATTTGGGAGGGAGTCATCTGTCCATTTCTAACAAAACACGTGTATAGTATAGATTTGTTTGGAATCGTGAACTTTGACGTCATAAACCTAGTATAGTGCCCGCTGTCTCACATGAAACTAAAATGTTTGTAACTTCATTATTTGTGCACATATTAAAATATTACTTTTGATGATTTGTTTTGAGTCAATAAAAAAAATACACGTGCATATTCCCTATTAAGGGGCAGGCCTTTGTCTAACAGTGGACGTCTTCTGGCTGCTGATGAACCATTTATATCTCGGCTAATAATTTGAGCCAAAGTTATATTAAAAATTAAAATTTGTGTTGTTGTATTGATGTCATTTATGGCAGATATCCAAAACATTTTCATTGAGAAGCCCTATCAATAGTCCTCTATCAGTTATCTTGATCTGGTTCCAACTGTTATTATTATTTATAATATCCGACTTGATGTTGGATATCAATGCACATCATAAGCTTTAACTCTTTATCAGCTAGGTGCAATTGATCAAATATGCAGTGATAAGATGTTTCAAAAGAATTATGCAAAAAATATTTTAGATTAGCATCAGAAGGCAAGTGACTTTAAGTCGGCATAGCTACCTAACTATGCGGCATAGTTGCCTAACCAAGTGGCATAGTTGCCTAACCAAGCGGCACAGTTGCCTAACCAAGCGGCATAGTTGCCTAACCAAGCGGCATAGTTGCCTAACCAAGCGGCATAGTTGCCTAACCAAGCGGCATAGTTGCCTAACCAAGCGGCATAGTTGGCTAACTAAGCGGAATAGTTTAGCAGTTTAGTAAGCGGCAAATTTTTCAGGTGCAGAGAGATTAATACGTCACCTCCACAAGACCAAAGTACCATTTGCACTTGCAACATCCTCTAGTCAACGTTCAGTCCAGACCAAAGAGGCAGCTCAAAAGGAACTGTTTAGTTTATTCCATCACAAAGTCATGGGCAGCACAGATAAAGAAGTGAAGTTTGGTAAACCTCACCCGGACATATTCCTCGTTGCTGCATCGAGGTTCCCAGATAAACCTGATCCATCCAAGGTAAGAAGATAATAAAATAAAATTTTATGACAGTATTAATCTTGTGGTATCAGTTTAAATTAAAACCAAATGTCCTTGAAGTAACTCTGCAAGTTCCTTTTTTAAATGAAACAAATAAATACAAATACAATACATTTTATTGAACATCATGTTGTGAAAGGTATTTACGGAATTTTCGGTAATGGTAAAACAGAATTTATGAGATGGTTTCGATGAAGTTATTCCTTGGAGGATGTGGAGTGATTCTAAGTTTGAACTAAAATTTACGTAATAATAATAAAGACACAGTAAAGGGTCTAAAAAGAAATATAAGTTATGTGTTTAATAAGGAATTTAAAAAAACATGAGTTTTTTTTAAGTAGTCTACAAACCAACACAATAGCTTGAAAAAAATACATTTTAAAAACATTGAAAGTCAAGTGAAGAACTTGTCGCGTCAACTGTACTGAAATAATCAAACTTTAAGGAATGCAATCTAGAACAAATTATTTGTAACCTATACAATGCAAATGTAAAGACTGTATTCTGTTTTGTGTATCAAATAAATAAATAAATAAACTTTACCTACAGAAAAAACTTGGCCCTAATGTGGAGCTGAAAAGTGGGACGAAATGTTTTTTTTTAAATTAAAATATATTTAGGGCCGAACACGGCATACAAAGCGGGACGAAATCAGATTTTTTAAAGTGGGACGAACTTTCTCGGGACGAAAATGGTATAAATCAGTTTCTGTTGGTAGAAAGTAAGAATGTTGACATGTGTTGGTGTGTTGTTATTGGTAGCCTTGTTAAATGGGGAAATTCAAGCCGCAATACCAAATGATATATCTTTGTTGGTCCAGCGGTTCTGAAGCGTACAATGAGGTGACATTTCCTTGAAAATGTGAGGAATAATTATCTCACTTTTGGCAGCAAACTTGATAACAGTATTAGAAGCCCCTTCCGAGTTCTCGTTAAAACTCCTCTTTTTATTTCCAGTGCCTAGTATTCGAAGACTCCCCGCACGGCGTGACGGCAGGCCGCGACGCCGGCATGCAGGTGGTGATGGTCCCGGACCCGCACCTGGACAGGCGGCTCACTACTCACGCCACAGTAGTGCTGCCCTCGCTAGCCAAGTTCCAGCCTGAACAGTTCGGACTACCCGCGTTTTAATCATGTACATAACATATTGTCCAGATGCGAAGGAGAAATGAAGAGAGGAAGCGGACAATGAACAGCAGTGCATGTGACTTATAATGAGTGTGGATAGAGTCCAATGTGGCGCTGTTACTAATATAACAAAAACTTTATTGCATACATTGATGTGTTCTTGTTAAGAACAACCTCTACTTTGGTTCGTCAGTTACTATGCTTGTTTTTTTTTATGGTTTTGGTGGTGTAGGTTTGATCATTGCTGGTGTTAAGTGGCGTTGTGGTTGAGGACGGTAAACAGTTACTACTTATGCTTGGTAGACACTTGGAAAGGTAACTGATTCTCAAGAGAGACTGCCGAAACACTGTTCGTGCTTCTTGACAGTTTACTCACTTAAGGGTGATAACTAGTCTTCGAGTACTAGAACTCTCATCATCATCAGCCCGGAGACGTCCACTGCTGAACGAAGGCCTCCCCCTTAGACCGCCACACTGTACGACAACCTGCCATTTGCATCCACCGGTTGCCCGCGACTTTTACAATGTCGTCGGTCCACCTATATATATATATATATATATATATAGTGGGAGGCCGCGCCTACGCTGCGTCTTCCGGTTCGCATTCGCCACTCAAGAACCTTTCTTCCCCATCGGTTGTCAGTTCTTCGAGCGATGTGTCCTGCCCTGCGCCACTTCAACTTGCAAACCTTGCTAGATATGTCGGTAACTTTGGTTCTTTGGCGAATATCCTCGTTCCGGATAGAACTCTACGTCCATGCATTTCCTAATGTATTCCTTTACTGGCAGCTCAAACCCTTTCTAAGTTTTTAAATCCACAACGCCAAAAAAGGTCAATGTAGTACATTGTAATATTTTTGTAGTTGTGTTAGGCGTTGTACTGGTCCCAAATATTTGTATTATTTTAAAAAACACATAATTTTGGTTGAAACTAGAATAAATAAATATTGGGAAACATTTTACACACAGCGCCATCTAGCCCTTTACTAAGCAAAGCTTGTATTATGGAAACAAGATAGCTGATAGAATACTTATATACATATTTTTTCGTAAATACATACTTATACTTTATTTGTCTATGGTATGTCACATAATTTTTTGTCCTGGGTGGGGGATCGAACCCACGCCCTACAGCTCTGAAGGCAGGACACAGAACAAACATCTATGCACGTCACATAGAGATATAGGTCTATGGTATGTCACATAATTTTTTGTCCTGGGTCGGATCGGACCCACGTCCTACAGCCACAAAATAGATAGGTAGAGAAGTCAATCACATGTATGTACTTCACTTTTCATACCTACGCTCGGCGGTCGCGCTAAGGTTGTCAACTTGCGACGGGCACGGCGGTCCACCTAGTGGGAGGCCTACCTACTCTGCGTCTTCCGGTTCGAGGTCGCCACTCAAGAACCTTTCTTCCCCATCGGTTAAAAGTTCTTCGAGCGTACCTACGCTCAGGATCATAAAGGTTCCAGAGTTATAATTTAAAACTGTTTTTGACAACTTTGCCATACCAATTCTGTCAAAATGACTTACTGGTAAATCGCCATTACGTTAAACGTGCATAGGTACAGTGTGACAACTACTAGTATAGTATTATAAATATTATCTTTGGTGACATCGTTTTTTTACTCGACTGTCCAAGTTGTGATAATGTACATTTCTACAGGGTTAAGTGACACAAATAGTAACCACTCTGCCTCAAATTTTTGAATTATTTATTAGATCATTTGTACTAAATGCTTTCAATTATGTACAAAGTACATAAGCCATTATAAATGTGTGGAAGTCAATTATATTGCATTGTGCAATAGAAATAGTGTCCCAGTGTCTTACAGGCCTTACAAGTGGCATGATCCGAAGTCTGATCTAGACAAGGACACAAGTGAACAGGGATAACCAGACAGGAATTTAAAAAAAACATAAATAAAAAGGTTTTTTCTTTCTGCCCAAGGGTTTTTTCGGTTTGTCGCGACGAATTGAAAGCGCCATCTGGCGGTCGCTATTGCGATGAACGTCTGTTCTTATTGCTTAAACAAAAGGTCTATGCTTAAACGGCTAGACCGATTTCGACCAACCCATACGAGAAGACGTTAAATTAGTCTTCTCTGGAATGTCATTTTGCCCTTTTCTTATGTAACTATTGTAGTAACGAAATGACATTTATTTCTACCATCCTGTAACAAGATACCGAATTGGGAATCGGATCATGCCGCATGTAGTCCTTTACTCTTTAGTCAATAATAGTATTGTGTTGTTTACATGTCTGGTAGTTTTAGATTAAGCATAATAAATTATTTTCGGTACAATTTCTTTCATTTAATTATTCCCACAAATATTTAATTTTGTAAAGTACCTTAAATCCAGACAGATGGGATTGACGTCCCGTGACCTTTCTCAAGGAGTAGAACGAAAGCAAGTCGCACGCGCGGCCTTTTTCTTGAGTCATCATCATCAGCCCGGAGACATCCACTTCTGAACGAAGGCCTCCCCCTTAGACCGCCACACTACGACAACCTGCCATTTGCATCCACCGGTTGCCCGCGACTTTTACAATGTCGTCGGTCCACCTAGTGGGAGGCCTTCCTACGCTGCGTCTCCCGGTTCGCGATCGCCACTCAAGAACCTTTCTTCCCCATCGGTTGTCAGTTCTTCGAGCGATGTGGCCTGCCTATTGCCACTTCAACTTGCAAACCTTGCGAGCTATGTCGGTAACTTTGGTTCTTTGGCGAATATCCTCGTTTCTCGTTTCGTTTTTTGAGTAATCTCATATAAATAAAAAATGTGTTGTTAATGTTAAATGGTTTCCCCAGCAACCCAGTATGTATTGAAATGAATGAAACTACCAAGCTTATATTATCATTTACAGCTAAAAAATAAAAGACAAAGTTAGCTAACTATTGTAATAACGTAACAAATAAATATACAGAACCAATACATTCACTTGACCAGTTGCTTGATAGCATTAGTAACATCAGCGGAGCTCAGGTTGGTGAGGGGAGAGCTATTTTCTGCACCTTTTTCTGAAAATACATGAAAACAGTAATGAGTAATTCAGCAGAATCATCTTTAAAAATATAATTCTTCATATGTGTATACGTCACTCGCTGAACTCCTCATAATTAATTTAAATATGTTTGTGTAATAAGTATGGATTTTTCTGTGATAAATTTTATTTTTGTTATTATTTTAAGCAGTTGGAGCAACTCTATGCTGGTGGCCTGGATGGATTAGACCCACAACTGGACCTGGTGGTGCTGTGGTTAGTTTCCAGGATTTTTATAAATTGTCCACTATAAGGGTTAAAAATAAAATAAGGCAATCTGTATCCTATATAGTGGTGATGTCCTGCTATCAGACAAGAGATGAACTATAAAATCATACATTTCAAATAAAACAAAGTAAGATTATAAACTAGTTGCCATTTGGTGATTACTGTACTAAAACCTAAGTTTATTTTTATACACCAAACATTTATACTCGTATTCATAATCAAACAGACTAAACTGACAGATTGAAATTGTCACTTTTCGAAATAATGCTGCCTGCTAAAAAACCGTAGTGATGGATATTGTTAAGTTCATATTGTGCAAAAGAATTATTGAATAATTATTAAGTGCCGTTAAACATTTAAAGTGCTACCAGTGTAAGTGCAGGTAGAAAAGGGAAAACATATTGCGTTAAAAAGTTGTTCTGTAAATCGCTACACGGAAATGTAACATTATTTTCATGATTTATATATACCCTTGGAAAGATTGAAATCGTACATTATCAGGAACTACACCTTTTACAAAGACTATTATAAATATATCTAAGTAGTTAATTGGTGTTAGATCATTAAGTTTGTTAATATAACTTCATAAGTTAATTAAAAGATTAAGTTTCTTAACATATGTTAATAAACTTAATATTTTTATCCCAGCACTATTTAAATTATGCCAAAAAGTAGCAACACTCGAAATGTCAGTTTAGTCTATTTAATTACGAATCCGAGTATAAGTATTCAATTTCATATTGATGCAAAGGCAAGCAAGAGGTACTCTGCCAAGGTTGGTTCTGTTTAGCTTTTGATATGAAACCAAGCTTCCACTTCTCACTTCCAACTTACAATCTCATAATTTGCTATTGCTATGTAAAAGTAATACAATCAATGATATTATATATATAAGGAGGGAGATATGGCATATCGCGCCCTCAAATGGCCCCAAGGACTGTCTCGCCTGCCTGCGCTCACTAAGCGAGACGCGTAACTCTTTTGCTCATAAAAGTGCTATCTTCTTTCGCACTCTGGCGCAACTTGTAAACATGACGGCACGGGGGTCATTTTCAATCGTAAAACAACGTTTTGCGCGATGGTGCATCATTCGTAATCTTTGAAAACAATTAATATCAACTAATATTGAATATTAAGGTGTCTACTGCCACTGAAACCTCTTATTTACTGGATAGATTCTTGCAATTTTTTATGTTTGTAGTTTTATGATGGTTACAACACTAAGTCAAAATACAATGAAGAGCAGCAACTTCCTACTCGTAATGTAATTTAAAGCCATAGGGATAAATAAATAATAATTACAACATTGATTGGCAAGTTTGCCAACAATAGCATTGACATCAAAACTTGACTTGTTTGAAAGATCTTCACACACTTCCTTGCCTCTCTCTGCAAATGTGATTTATAGAAAAATTAAAATCTCTTTACTAATAAAAAAACCATATTGCATATAGATGCAAACTACAAACTAAAGTTTTACAAAAAATAATGTTTTTTAAGAGTTATGGAGAGAAAAAAATTGGGAGTTTATCTGACGCTAAGATAAACATAACAATAAAATATAAAGTGCCTACAGGACATTATGGCCAAAAGCTGATAGATACCTTAGTTGTACCAACATAAAAAGATAAACTGAGAAGGGTTATGTTATGAACTTACCAAAGCGAGCCCAGACGCGGGGCTGGATGCCATTGCATTCGCGGATCAAAATCGGAAAATTAGGATAGTCTTTCTTTAAAGCCACGTAATTGCTTTGGATCCATTCTCTGAAATTAGAAAAAGATTATGAATAATTTTGAGGTTAAGATATTATTTATGTAATCATTTAACTTACCTGACCCCTTGTGATGACTTGCTAGTCTGGCACAAGTGAATCCTAAGTTCTTTTATCGCACCAACAAGGCGTATAGCCATTTTTTTTGATTATATTTTGAATTTTCTAAACAATTTTCCAATTTTATTTATTTTCTAGAATAGACCCTTTTTTTGTTGTAGCGCTTTAATGAGCGGTCCAAAAAACTCACGTTGTCAAAAACGCTAATGAAAAGCAACCCAGAACAATAGAAAAAGTACTAGAGTAGCCTTGGTTATCTACTCATGTCGTGGTATTCTAAGATTTATAAGCCTATTTCGGACTCTCTTTTTACAATTTTATTTGACTTTGAAAACGTCAAAGTTTTTTTTTGGCTTGTCACATACAAGCATATTATGCTTGTGCCACAGAGTACTTTGTAATGGGCTTGTGCTACGTTATCCTGTACTTTTTATAATAGTTTACGCTTGAAGATTAAACATATATAGTACTAAATTATGTTATGTAATTATACATGAGAAAAATATACAGCCTATTAATCAGACCGGGGATGAGTAGATAAACAGGCGATGTACCTAGTTAACAGGGTTTTGTTGGACACCTTTCGGGTACGTAACCCTAAAGACCCTGCTTTACGTGAGCATAAGATGTTTTTTGGGCTTCCAAAATACCAGAAGGATTGTTATTTTCATGGAGGAAAAACATATTTTTATTATTACAATGTGGCGACCTCTTTGCAGGTCTCGTTTTATCTCCTGTCGAGAGAGCGCTAAAGTTAAATTATCCCAACTCTTGAGCATTGCCATTCAACGTGTAAATGCCTCCAGCACGCCTGGTACGCTGCCGACTAATAGTGAGCCATTAGTGAGCTTGAGCCCTAGTGTCAGAGTTAGTGTGCCGCCACACTAGCTCTGACACTAGGGCTGGCCACTCAGCCTATACGAACTTACTTACTTACTTTATAGAGCAGGGGTCCGCAAGTAGGTAGTTTTATGTGGGGTCTGGATACAGTGTGAAAATTTTAACGAGATCCAGAAAAAAACAACTGATAATAATTAAGTTCTACCTATTTATTGTATGGTTTCAAATAAAATTCTGAATTATAAAACACAAGACCTAAAATTAATATGAGAAACTGCACCAACGGTCTCGTATTAATGTATACTTGGTATACAATACAATACATTACAATACTTGGCGGTCCGAGGTTCGACCTTTCTCGGTCCGCGGTCCGCCTGTTGCTGACCGCTGATATAGAGCTTACAAAACACTATAGCGGATTTTAGCATCTTTATTCTGGTTCTACAATCGCTTAGTTAATGTGGCACCACAGAGATTCAGTTCAGCATAGTAGGTATGTAGCATCATAATAAAAAGTGTTGATCCAAATACACCAATCCACACCAGTCTACCCATACTAGTATTAACCAATTTAACCATCTTAGGTACCTACCGGGTATCTTACCTACCTATTTATGTAAAGGAAACCAAATTGCTATTTTATCAACAATTTAATGTAATTAATACTCAATACATCAATTTCATCTTTTGTACAGTATGACCTAAGTACCAAACAGGTTAAATTTGATTTTTATGTTATTCTAGAAGCAATATCACTCTGTCTAGAAATTATGGAAGCTACTGCTTAAACAGCATAATGTTGGATGACGAGAAAAGAAAAACATATTGTAGGTTTTCCTATATAACTTTTTGTAGGCTCTGGAGAAATTTGAGACAGTACGTGGCCAGCGGTTGTATTGAATTTCTCTTTGCGAATTCCACCAAAATCGGTTCAGCCGTTTTAAAGAGAAACCACAGGAAATACAGAGTTATTTACGTTTGAAGAATTTCAGCCCTGTCATTAGTTCTCGTATCATATGACTAGGTACAGGTCAATCTAAAATCCGATTCGAAGTTATTAAACTCATCACTGCAAAAAAAACTATGGATTAATTCTGAGGAAAAAAAACTGATGTGCCATAGAAAATGTATTCTGAAACAGCGATTTTTTATTCGCGATATCAGAGTTGGCCACATAGTCAGTAGCCAGTTGTTCATAATGATGAGTTCAATGAACTCCTTTCGGCTTAGTGCTACCGTTTCGAGTACCCCGTATATTTGATCTCTGCTCTGTGCTAACATTTTTTGCGCACCGCCTCGCGCCAAACTTCACAGCCGTCATCAAGTTAAAACTGGCTTTTACTACCTACTCGGGTTGCCAAGAACGGCCGGGCACATTGCAATACCCAGTGCAATATGCGTTAATGTTTCATTAGTAATTGTCATACATTGAGCTAATATCTATATAGAGTCACAAACGTGCAAAAAAATAGGTCCGCGCAAAAACTTTTTGAACGACTTAAACTACGATAAGACACAAGCGCTCAAGCATACACTGAAGACTATACAACCGACATAAGATCTAAATTAGATTATTGTGAACTATATAATGCACGTATAAGTATTTACATCGGCACTCGGACGTTTTTTGACTGTTTTCACTTAGGGATTATGACTCTTTAGATATTGGCGCAATGTTGTCATAGGATTATTGTGAATACCGATATGTTCGAGAAAATTAACATGCAGCCTTGGCAAAAATTACGCTTGACGTAAATTTCAGAGTTATGAGTCGCGTTTTTGCATCGCGTAATTTACGCTGCATTCGGTTTCATACAAGTCACGTTTATGCCACTCGACGATGATATAAAATCGGAATATGACTCGACTATTACGAGACACAAATAACGCGCCTCACAAAAGCTAACAAAATTAAGCTCGCTTGGCCAGGTGCACTCCCTTATAAAACGCGTCTAATCGATATACCTATAATTACAACAATACCATATTCAGTGCAAGCTAATTCATACCTTATTTGCATATAGAAGTGAATCGATGGTAGTGGCTCGTTGACGTCACGCGGCACCCTACTCTCGCCGGTTGTGCGCGAGCCTCAAGCACTACAGTGGAAAATCGACACTGGTCTATACACATAGTGTTAGAAAATTAGCTTGCAGTGAATACGACATTATTGTAGTTATAAATATATAACTACAATACAATCGGTAGTTGACGATTATAGTTTTAATTTTATGTCCTAGTCATAGGTGGCATACAATCGGACGGGTTGCCTGATAGTAAAGAATCTCTGTCGCCTATGGAGATTTGCAATACTATGCACCAGAAACAGGTTGCCGAACTTTAAAGACTCCGTTAACACTCCTTTTGAAGAACTCAATGTTATAGCTATATTAGGATTTTATGAGAAAAAAAATAAACGTATCGATGTTTACACAGCTTTTGTTTTACATAAACGGGAAGCGAAAACGCGCACGCGCCACACCTGTAACACTCCTTGACAAAAATCACCGAGTGATACCATTTATATAAAACAAAATTATATAAAAAAACCATGTCAGTTTCCACAGAAGAAATATTTACAAGTTGAATGCATTATTAATGTATTAAGTTAACAACAGTCCTCAAGCTAAATTACATGTTATGCAAGAAATATTGCACATTTATCCATGTCAAAATTGCACTTTGTCCATAAATATAAACTTAAAAAAAAAGCTTTATGTGCCAATTTTAACAATAAATAAACGAGCATAACCATTTCCATTTGTCTTGTTAAAGGAATCCTGAGAGCATAAATTGTGACGGATATAGGCGTACTACATATGGAGCGATGTTTGAAACTGTGGCCATAAGCTGGGAACATCCGAACGTAATTTTGGTCGCGTTTTTTGCGTTACGCAAAAATAGAGTCGAATTAGCACACAACTCGTATTGCGTCGTCGTGTGGCACAACCCTGACTTTTGTATGAAACCGAATGAAGCGTAAATTACGCGACTCAAAACATAGTAAACATAATAATACTACGTACAGAAGACTCACTCTCATACAAAACGCAATAATTGAACTACAATGTATCTATACTATACAATACAATGGGGCTTCAGGATCGCAGAACGCTCACCACTATTAACCAAAAGTACTCTGCTGGCCGTCCTCCGGTTCTTGATACAGTTTTATGATATACGTATAATGTGTAACATGTCCATAACTATATCATGTCATATTCAATAACTACAATCATGTCATATCTGTGCAAGCTAATTTGTATTCACTGTAGTGAGAGATATTTCACTGTAGAGCTGAGGGAGCCACGTGACCTTAGCAAGCACTACAGTGGAAAATCGAATCATTATTATTGAAATAAAGTACAAATTAGCTTGCATTGAATATGACATCCTGGAGGACCTGGGTATGTCCTAAAACTGCATCCAGAACCACCGGAGGACGGGCAGCAGCGTCCTCTGAGTTAACGGTGGTAACCATTCTGCGATCCCCAAGCCACCTGCCAAGCGTGGGGATTATGGCAACGCCTCCCTTTAAGGGAGAGGCCTTCGTCCAGCAGTGGACGTCTTCCGGCTGTTGATGTGATGTGAATATGACATCGGATCTAAGTATATATCCTAAGCTGCATCCATAACCACTGGAGGACGGGCAGCGGCGTCTTCTCGGTTAATGGTGTTAAACATTCTGCAATTTCCAAGTGTGGGGATTATGGCAACACACTCCCTATTAATGGGGAGGCCTTCATTGTTGTAGTTATAGATACATCACCTTTTCTATAGAGAGACTGCCTTGCTTATAACTCACAAAATATTAGTTGGCTGCCAACTCGACTCGCAAAAGACGCACGTACGTCTGGCTCCAGCCTAATTAATGAGTCTGCCACTCGCTATCACCGAGCCAGCTTTTGTGCAACACAGCAAGCGAGTGACTCCCAAAAGAATGCTACTGGTTTTCGCAAGCACAAAACTTGTTTGGTTAATTAGTTTACTGCTCTGGTAGCCATGAGACCTGAGGCGTCAGTATTTATTTTGTTTTCATAAATAACTTATAGTCATTTTTGTTTTATTTATACGGGAATACTCACGTTTAATTAAATCGGATACTCCCGACTATATTGCTAAGCAGGACGCAGCTGCACGCGCGTCGGGCTCTGTTTTCACTCTTTGAAAAGGTCAAAGGATGTGATCGGAACTATAGTCGGAGTATCCGATTTAATTAAACGTGAGTATTCCCGTATAAATAAAACATAAATGTGTCAAAACCACGTCAGTTTTCATTATAACTTATAGTCATTATAAAACACATCGCACCATATGCAGAATTCCAAAGAAGTATACAATCAAAAATTAAAACCAAAAGAATCTAAGCTTCGACAATAAAAAAAATGTATAATATCATTAATGTGTATATACATATTTACATCTTAATTTTAAAAGGTTTCACGGCGTTGTCCTATTCTAAGAAGAATCTTGTTATTTTTTTTTAATGGTATTTTTAAAATATGCTTCAGAGGAAATTATGTTCAATGTTATACCTAAACAGGTAATCAACAAGAGTCTAAAATAACAACTAGCGGACGATCAATAGTTCTACAGCTCTATACAAGTGAGTGAATAGCTGAGAACTATAAGGCACGATTCCAACACCGGCGGCACTAACAGTTGCGACTCGCGTTTGTCGCGTGACAAGCAACATTGCCACCATGTCTACAACATTCCTCAACTTGATTACTATGATAAATTTTAATAGTTTCCCATCACTAACAATTAAATATATTATTCATCTTTCCACCCCAACTCATCGTCAGAAACAAAGAGGTCTTTTCACAATGCAAATATACATTCTAATGTGATGTAATTCTGATTCATTTTGTGCCCATATTCACAGGCACACATAGAAATCTGTAGCATGTATAATTGTAAGTTGTATACAACATAGCCTGTCACACTACATATGCGTTTAGTCCCGTCGTCTGTTTCTGTCATAGTCGCCGTTATTGGAATTGCACCTTAAGTCTACCATTCACTTAAACACACGAATGTTTGTTTTGGTAATCACTGCCACAGTTAGCTACACAACTCGAAGACTACGAGGATCGCTACCCACTCAACGGTGCAAAGTTCCAAGCCATACAGCATACACCGAGATAGTAAAACTACCATGTATGTGAGAGCCTTTCTATAGCTCCTCTCGTGAGTTCTCCTGTCTACTTCCTCTATTTCTTCCTGCTGTAGCTCCGCATGCTGGTGGCAGCTGGGAAGTAGCAGCTAGCCGGACGCTGGCTCTGTGGCATTCTCCGCAGTGAGGCCTTGCTTTTGGCACCATTCTACGAAGTCATCTATAAGGACAGGCCAAGCGCCTTCTGCATCGTAGTTGCTCATGCCGTCGTCGATATGTGTGGCAAAGTCGAGCAAGAGGTTCCATGTGTCTTTCGGTATTGATCTTTTGTGGTGCTCCTGAAAAAAATTTCATTTTATGTAAATATTTTTTTTTATGCATAAATTATGCATCTCACATCAAAAGCTTAAATAAAGAATAGATCTATGATGGTTTGGAATGACTTTTTGTTATAAATGAAAATTTATTCAAAGAAAAGACTAAAAAATCAGTATCAAACAGGTAAGAAAAAGATATTTAAAATCTAAATATTCTGGATAAGACATGTTTTTTGTTTATATATATTAAACTCCAAACTGTAATCAAGGCTTTTGTCTTGGAGCTTTAGTTCGAAGCTGCCTTGTCTGTAGTTAAGGATTGTGTAGAATGTGGAACTAACATGAATGAAGGAGTTATAAGCAACATGCAGCTTCCTCCTTATCACAGGAAACATAATAACTTTTGCTCTGTCTGACTAAACAAAAATCTAAAATATAGACTCTAACAAAAAAAAAACTCGGACAGGTGAGGTATGTGTAAACACTTGAGTGATCAACTTTGAAAATGAGTTAGATTTTTCAGTCAGAGTTTGAGAGTATCGTATTTTCCAATTGTCAATGGTATATTTATCAACTAAACCAGCGGTCTGCAGCATTTTGGCAGGCAAGGGCCACACAGTGGCAAAATGATAGGAGAACCGCACTTGTCCATAATTTTGATAATACAGGTAATTTAAGTGATATTAAACATGCAAAATTGTTTTAATATATGTGATTGATTCAGGCGTTACTTTGCGGAAGTCCATTGTTACCAAAATTTGTTTTAATTTCTAGTGTTTTTCTGCTGTAATATCGTTTCGAGTGATGAAGGGACACACTAAAACCTACTGTACAGTAGGTACACTAAAACCTACTGTACAGTAGGTTAAGTGTGTCCCTTCATCCTATAAGTACTCGAAACGATATTACAGCAGAAAAACACTAGAAATTAAAACAAATTTTGGTAAAATTGTTTTACTTAAATTTGATGTAGATTAGTTTTCATGTTTGAAGTTGAAATTCTTAGAATGGCTTAATGGATACAGAATAAGACTTTCATTAACAAAACAGTAATGACCGCAAGGAGCGCTACAGGCTGCGTGTTGCCGTCCTCTGAACTAAACCATTAACATTAAACATTACAAATGTCTTCAAATGCAAGAATTACAAATGCACAAAGTATTCAACTCAGTGATAAGTTTATTAGCAAATTAAGTTTAGTGTATCAGTCAAGGTGACAAGAGTCAAGGTCCAACACCAAACAAAGCATTGTACAAGGTTTTCAACTCAATTTGAACTATCTGTAATTAAATTAAGACTTCAAGCAATACTTTATCAGAATTATCTAAGCTCCGGAAATAGGCATGTTCAGGATTAATAGCCCAGCTCTGTTTGTATACTGTCAGCCTTTTAATTTAATAGAAACCTGCTGAGTTTCTTTATTTTATTTTATTAATATTTTAAACAATAAAAATTTTTATACATACAGCCTTTTGACCCTAAAAACATTATAAAGTAATCACTCATTGCAAAGGCAGTATGTACCTAGTTAAGTTAATACTGGGTATAAGTTACCTTCATAACTTTTGAGCGAGAAATTAAATGTAAGCAAGGAGTCTACACAACATACCGTGAGAAATTTACACCATGCGTCTAGGAACTTAAATCGCCCACGGAGCACAATATTCCAGTATGCTATCGCCATATCGAGATCTAGGCCTTTCTGACCCACATTCTTGGCATAATTGAAGGTAAAATGGTAGAAATCTTTGAATTTATTGATATCCTTGATCTCCGATTCAAGCGTTGGTAATTTAGCTTTTAATTTGTCTATACTATCAGCTCCAAGATCCACAAATCCCATCGTGAACTCATCTTTCGAGAATTCGCATTGTATAGCCGCTTTACACTTCCATGCAATGATTAAAACTAAAATAGATTCAGGACTAAGGTTTAAATCTTCTAAGAACTTCATAACACCGTCTACTGTGATTTTGTCATTTTCTTGCGTATCTCTGTACTTGTTGAAAAGCTGTTCGATCTTTTTTCTATCCACTGAGGTCTTTGCAGGATCTTTAAAATAGGCATCAGGGTTTTGAAAGTAGTTATCACTTGCGAGATCCAGTTTCCAGTCGTTTTGGGACAAGCAGAATATCGCCGTACTCTCGCTCGTCTGTGTGAACGCGACGAACCTCTTCACTTTGTCTCTCTGTGACGATTTTAGTTTATTCTGAAAATAAGTACGAACGTCATATCATAACCTCCGTTTCGCTGTCTTAAGATGGGTTAAATAGTATTTTGGGTAATTATTATAAAGTGATTAATTAAGAAAGGGATTCTAGAAAGAGTATACGCAAGATTACTCACCATTTTGCTAGGATTATTGTTATTTTTAATGACTTTCACTGTTATTTCGACATCGGAACCGAAGTGAAATAACATTTGACCATAGATAAGATAGATGTAGCATAGACAATCTCAGTATTTTAATGTCTCAAAATCTATTTACCCGATAATGTCGTAAATCGAAATATATTTGCAGCACAAAGAAGTTACATGGTAATTTATTTAGGTATTACATGGATATTACGATACGAATATTGCCACTTTTTTCAAGTGAAATCTCTTGTACTAGGATTAAGAGATATCATTCATTAGTTATACCTAGTTCAGTGAACTGTCTCGAACCTGGACCTTTGTCCATCAGTGGACGTCTTCTGGCCGATGAAAAATTAATAGGTGAAACCTAGTGAGCTATGAGTTCATGACATGTAATGCAATGAAATATTGAGAGGTCATTTCACAATATAATTACGATAAACCCGTAAATTATCATATAAATGAAGTGAGCGATCCTTGCAGGCTAGTATAGTAGCCGCCAAACAAGTTGTCGAATTGTCGGGATGGAAAAGGTGAGCCTACGCAGGTACGTCATGTACACCACTGAAGAAAGAAAAGGTAGGGCCTTCGCTTTTCTGTGGTGTACACTTCCGTGCAGTATGTTTGGCAAGTTTGATGACAAGTATTTTTTTTTATTTCTGCGTGCCCCCACTTTTTGACAACTTGCGTGGCGATTACTATACACTTCGGTATACTGAAATCACCACTGCAAGCTTCACAAACTAAAAATTAAACAAGATATTAAAATAACGAAAAAAAACAGACACGTACTTACTTTAAATAGTGTTTTTTTTTGTTACTGGGAGCTCAATATAAACTATATTTTGTCAATTTCATTATCTGAGAACGATCGCAATCATATATATTTTTACTAGGGTTCAAGGGAAAAATTCAGATTCTGGCAGCTTTCAAAATGTCAATGAAAAAATACCATAGCCATGACATTTTGTTCGGAAAATGAGCTAATATTATTAAAAAACTAAACTAGTTTTAGAACGAAAACTTCATTGTATTGGATCAGCTGTCAGTGTCAGTTTATTCACGGCGCTATCAGTCGATCAAAAACCAGAACAGCTGATCAGAAAAACAACAGAAAAGTTTAACAATTTTATCGTAATAATTGCAATATTCTTGGCCTTGTAAACTTAGTAGTATGATAAGTTCAAGTCAAGTAAACCGAAGGTGTAATTAACACGAAAAAAATGCGCTGCGTTTACAAAACATCTTTTGCATTATCCAAACATAACCTTTCTCGCTCTATTAAAACCGATGCCCCAAGAGTAAGATTCGCTCCTAGCCCTACTGGATATCTGCATTTAGGAGGTTTGAGAACTGCTTTGTACAATTATCTCTTTGCCAAGTCTCGTGGAGGTACATTTATCCTGAGGATAGAGGATACGGATCAGACAAGAAAAGTAGAAGGTGCAGTGGATGCTCTGATTAGAGACTTAAAATGGTCTGGTATAGAAATAGGAGAGGGTCCTGGAGTTTCGGGTGATTATAGACCATATGTACAAAGTGAGAGATTGGATTACTATCGGTGAGTATTTTATTCTAGCCATTATTTTATTGTGTTCATACAAAGGTACCTGGTATTATTGTAAAACCAGCTGCATTTGCTTTTTACATTATTTTCGAGATAATAATACATTGTTTTAAATTATCCTGGTTGTTTACTATACTTAGTTCTATTATTATTTACGGGATATTTACCGTGATTATGTTGTGAAATAAGCTCTCGATGTATAAAGGTTAATATCCCTTAAATAGTAATAAAACTGTACAGGTATCTTATTTATCTTCATGATACACTGTGGTTCCTTGTCATATTACGACATGATTGGTTCAGTAATTTAGTCTTGAACAAACAGATGCGACCTAGTTGCCTAGAGTTACTTATATTTCAATGATCTAATGAGACTTATCACTTATGTTATGAAAAGGTGAATACCCCAGAAAACACACCCGAGAAGCTCTTTTGTTACCATCTTACTTGAATTTAGCTGTTAGATTTTTTATATTATTTTTAGAGAGCATATTACAAAACTGGAAGAAAATGGTTCAGCATACAAATGCTTCTGCACTGAACGTAGACTCAATATTCTCCGGAGAGATGCTGTGAGATCCCATCAGATACCTAAATATGATAACCGGTGTAGGAATCTATCACAGCAAGATGTGAAGGAGAAGATAGAAGCTGGGATTCCTTATTGCATTCGATTTAAGGTGAGTTTTGATACATGATGGTTAATAAATGTAAGTTGGGACAAGGCTCTCCAGTCTTGCAGGACTGTACAAAAAAGTTTTTCTTTATAGCCACTTTTGGTAACCGTAACTACGTCATGGTGGGTTTGAAACTGATATATTCGGGAAACATGTTTTGTTCAGCTTTGGTCATTATTACCACATTTCAAGAAAAAATCGGGACAGCTCAACACAGTACGTTGTAGTTTCAAAGTTGCTGTGTTGTTACATTGTTCCCAGTCCACTAGTGTGGGTGTTAAATTTATGTAACTTGTTCAAGTTATTTTTAATAAACATTAACTGAACCAATCACACACATAGAATCCTGGAGCACATTTTAATGAGAAATAAGTAATAATTTACTTAGTATAAAGTGTGCTCCTTTATCCAATGTTTTATGCTAAGTAATAATTTACTTAGTATAAAGTGCGCTCTTATATCCAGCATTTTATACTAAGTAATAATTTACTTGGTGTAAAGTGTGCTCCTATATCCAGCATTTTATACTAAGTAATAATTTACTTAGTGTAAAGTGTGCTCCTATATCCAGCATTTTATACTAAGTAATAATTTACTTAGTGTAAAGTGTGCTCCTATATCCAGCATTTTATACTAAGTAATAATTTACTTAGTATAAAGTGTGCTCCTGTATCCAGTTTAATAAAGTATTTTTTTATGGCATTGCGAGACGAGGCGAGCGTGACGGCCGCCTGGTGGTATGCGTCGCGCTTGGCCATAACAGAGTAGTGCCAGAATTGTGAACTATAACTATCATTGTGAAAATCATTATTATAATATTTTTTTTAATCATATGGTTTAATTTCTTGTTAAAAAAAACTATAATTTCCCATCCACAGCTAACATCTGACATTCTATCGTTTGACGACCTGATATTCGGCGGGATAGCTTATGACGTGACCCAAAACGAAGGCGACCCTGTGCTGATGAAGACAGATGGCTTCCCGACGTACCACTTCGCGAACGTAGTGGACGACTACCTCATGCGAGTCACGCACGTACTGCGGGGCGTCGAGTGGCAGATATCCACTACCAAGCATTTGCTTATTTATAGGTACGTATGAGCATTTTTAATTATATGGACCAAACCTTCGAGCTGATACCATTGGAGATGTACCACTTTCAAGTAAACCTACACACCAATAAAACACATTCCTGTTCGTACGGACGCACACTAATACAAACTCCCAACACACAAAAAGGGTATATAGTTACTAACCATACATCTTTTGCCAGAGAGAGAAGGCAGACGCCTTGAATTGCTACCTCCAACAGTATATACTCGAAGGACTGAACTGACCACAGATCATACAGCCTGTTGATGGCTCGTGAACATAATTTCTCCTACAAATTCGACTGACTGTTGCGGGCAGGGGGCGAGGTAACGTTTTATGCTTGCGATTGGCCAATCACTGGGATGACGCAATCTGAGTCCTGAAATACAATGAGATTCTGACGTACTCGCAGTGGATAGCAGTGGTTTTTAAACTACTAATTTTTGTATGAGTGGAAGTCGGACGAGCAGTCAACAGGATTTATAGTCTTTGGAACTGACAGATTGAAATTAAATGTCACTTTTTAAAATAATGCTGCCAGTTGAATTACAAAGTCCAAAAATTTGTTATCAACTAATAATTAGTGCTGTAGGTACCGCTGTACCAGAAAGAACAGAAATTAAATAAAATGAAACTAAAAGTTTTCATTACAAAATATTATTCAGTGTTGCCAAATTATACGTTATTTTGAAGAGTTTGCATAGAAAATAGCGCCCCCATTTTTTTGTACGCTTTCTGGTACAGCTATAAGTGGAAGTACAAGAAGAAAGGGAAAATATATTATGTTAGTTAAAAACTTATTCTGTAAAATGTTACAGGGAATTTGTCATGATTAGCATGATTTATAACTTCAAAAGACTGAAAGCGCACATTAGACAGGAACTACACTACCTTTTTTATAAGCCGATATTATAGGTATTATGCTGAGATAACTATTTAGAGGCATTTGTTATAAACTAAAGTACCGTTTAACAATATTTGCTTAAGGGGATTCCTCTTACTGCAGTTCTCCCGCTCGCACGACGCTCATTTTCATATTATTGAAGATATCGTTGTTGCCATTATACTCTGGCAAATCAAGTCATATTAAAACCAAATTTTTCATTATTTTGTAACAGTATGTTACTTTTTGTTTTATTTATATGGAAATACTCACGTTTAATTAAATCGGATACTCCGACTATAGTTTCACTGTTAGTCACTAGTTTCACTGTCACTTATAGTTTCGCTGGTGCTAAGCAGGTCGCAGCCGCACGCGCGTCGGGCTCTGTTTTCACTCTTTGAAAAAGGTCACCGGATGTGATCGAAACTATAGTCGGAGTATCCGATTTAATTAAACGTGAGTAAGTATTCCCGTATAAATAAAACATAAATGTGTAAAAACCAGGTCAGTTTTCAAAATAAAAGTATATTACGTTTTGGAAATTATAAATTGTTGATTTTTATATCTTTAATAATATAATAATGTGCGTGCGAAGAACTGCAATCTTCTTAACTCAATTCTTACTATCCACCATCGGCTCGCGAAATCGCGACGCTGTTGTTACTTTCGCAAAGCGTCACGAAATGTTTCATATCCGTGCTTATAGATCCTAATTCAACATTGTTATTTGTTTTTATTACAGAGCTCTCGGCTGGACGCCTCCGCAGTTCGGCCACTTACCCTTAATAGTCAACTCGGACGGTACTAAGCTGAGCAAACGGCAGAGTGACGTCAAAGTTGAAGACTATAAGAATAAAGGTGACATTCTAAGCTATCATCAACTGACAGAAGTCGTCCACTGTTAGACGAAGGCCTCCCCTTAATTAGGGGGGGGGGGGTTCAAGTCGCTGCTGCCCGTCCTCCGTACCAAGTGATAATGCCTGTCTTACCTCTTGCTCATCTAGATGACAGCGACGGAGAATGTGAATCCGACTGTCCCGGACCTACGATTTTTTTTTCAAACCGGGACAGAAACTTGATAGTGGCACCCCCTCTCCAGCGTATGAGATAAATTACGTAAAAAAAATTACTTACAAATATACAATGGTTGGCTTTTTTCGTGAACGGGACTATAAGAATAAGAACCCTTTAATAAATTTGCTAATCAAGACATTTACAATCTTTGGGTCTCAGCTAATTTTTTGCTAGGCGCTTTGTGGAGCAAGTTTTTTATTTTCAACCATATATTATGATTTTGGCGCCCCCTGAAACTACCGCCTCGGTTCCCCGGTTTTTTACTGGTTCAGAACAACAATTTCACTGAACCGCTTGGCTCGATGACGTCACACGGCCGATGATGATTCTGTGTAAATATCAAAAAGGCAATCCTAACGTTAGACGCGCCGCGTCAGGAGAGATAGAGCTACGTGATAGAAAGAGAGAGGTTATCTAAGTGAATATGGCAAGCGGTATCTAGCGCTGTGCGGGTTGAATTGCTACTTTATTGCCTCGTAGATAGAGTCCTTATTTATTTAAATTTCGTTTGCGGAGTGAACTTTCTGTGCGTAGGACTATTATTTCTTCTGTGCTATAACTAATCAACAGTTCTGGAGTGATGTAAACAATGGCCTCAACTCAGCATAATGCTTTTTATCAAACAGCTCGGGTCTTCCGTTGAGGCCGATTAATTGGTTTCACGAAAGGCATTTATCCTTTTTTTTTAATTTAATAATTCCAGGGGTGTTCCCGCTGGCGTTGGTGAATTTCATTACATTAGCGGGCGGCGGGTTCGACCACGAGCCGGGCGCCGGCGTTCGATTAAAAACCATGGACGAACTGGCGCAAGAGGTAGGAAAAACTCTGTCGAAAAGATAGGAAATTCTTTGTTTTTCACACTTGAAGTGTAAACGCCGAAGCAATGACTGGCGCGCTCAAAGGGTCTTTTTTTTAAATATATATACTCGCATTTGACCGCTATATCGCCTGATAAGAAGGGGGATAGTCACTGACCTCTATTATACAAGTACGCTAGACTAAATATTCTTTATAAAATGACAGCTTTATATATTTATATTAAAAAAATACATTTTATAAATGTAAGTATGTGTCGAAATTGTACCTAGCTAATAATGTAAATGTTTTGACTATGTTATGTATTGTGTATCAATAAATAAAATAAATAATGTATAAATTATAATGTTATTTTTTTTAAATTTATTCAGTACAATTTGTACATACATTATTACATCATAAGTAGTACTGAAAAACTACCATGGTTTGTCTCGGCACCAATCACATCGCGCTGTCAAATAAATACAAATAAAAAAAAAGTATTAGCGTGATATAATCAACATTATCGCGAATGATAATAATCCCACAACCATCTGTATCTTTTTTTTCTTTGTCCTTTGACTGCTGGCTAATAAGGCCCTCTTTCTGCGCCCTTTTTTTAAGATATCACTTTGTACCAATTATTTTGATTTTAATAAATTATTAATTATCTAATTCCAGTTCAAAGTCAAAAGAATCTCTTACCACCCGAGTCGGCTCAACCAAGACTTATTAGAAGAGTGCAACCGACTCGAAATCAAGCGGCAACTGCACGACGACCAGCTGTCTCCCTCACTTGTCACCAAACTCCAGAACCTCATCTCGGAGACGTATCCCAACCACAACACGAACATCTCCACAGAACATGTTACAAACGTCCTCAAATGGGCGACCACGCGAGTGACAAGGATAGAAGACTTAGTCTCAAACAAGTTTGGTTTCCTTTGGATATTGCCCTCGAACCGGAGCGAGGTCGACAAGGAGTTGATAGAAAAATTAGTTCAGAGATTGGAGAGTTTTGAACCGTTCGAGGAAGGAAAGATAAAGGAGAGTTTGAGGGTGTTTTCAAAGGAAAATAATGTGAAGTTTCCCGTACTGATGAAGACTTTAAGGGCCGTGCTGAGTGGTCTGGAAGAAGGTCCCGGTGTGGCGGAAATGATGAACTTGCTGGGGAAAAGTCAGTCGTTGAAAAGAATAAAGTGGGCTCTGAGGTGATTGTAATGTTATGTTTTATTATTTATTTTTATTTCAATAACTAACTTTACATCTAAGTAACGTACGCTACCTGGGTATGTCCTAAAACTGCATCGAGAACCACCGGAAGGCGGGCAACAGCGTCCTCTTGGTTAACGGTGGTAACACTCTGCGATCTCTAAGCCGCCTGCCAAGCGTGGGGATTATGGCAACCCCTCCCTATTAAGGGACGTCTTATGGCTGACGATGAACGGAGGCTAAAGGAGTTCGACCATCATCTTCGTGGTATTTTCACAGACTCGACGGCTCCACTCCGACTCGACTCACAGTAAAACATTGAAATGTGAGCTTTATATCGTGTTCCTTTTATTTTTTATTTTTTGTACAAAAAAATAGAAGGTGAGATAATAATATGATCTACTAGAATTTTAAAACATTTACATTATAGAGTGCCCATATTTATATTACATATAAATATATATATATATAATTTTATTAACATCTAATATCACAGGGTGACGAGCGCAGTGCAGTGCGGCGCAGGATTGTGTTCGCAAGTTCACGAAGAATCGTAACAGTAGCAGTGCCAGAAGGCACTGCTACTGTTAGGGGCAGGCGTGAGGCTTACCACCAGGCCAACGCTTTGCTCGTGTCGTATTAAAAAAAAGTATATATATTTATTATGTACAACCAGAGTATCATTATATTGTCACTAAGCAGGTGCAAACATGGCTGTGTTCCGGTTTGCAGGATAGTGTAGCTATAAATTGCAATGCTCGTCGGATCCTTTGACATTTTGTTTAATTACTCAAGTTCTTAATACCATTGCATGATGACATTGTCATTACAAAAGGAGACGCCATTGGCGATTGGCATCATTGTTTGCGGGGGACGAGGTAATCACGCATGGCACACACTCAAGCAAATTTTCACTCAAATGAAACAAACTTGTGTTCGTAAGAACGCAAACTAAAACAAACTCACAATACATACAAAGGGTCACTGACCATATTGGCACAGGGGTTTGTCCCACCTCCATTGATAGTAGGTACCTCCATGTCATATTCAGGTTATTCAGTCGGTTAGTTCGGATAGTTCCTGGCCATGGATTCTAGTCCTTCAGCCGAATACATATTTCTTCATCGATCCTTCTTTCTGCAGTTAAATGAGTCGTAGTCACAGTCCATGTGACTACGACTCATTTGACTCACGAGTCACGCACAGTAAGTCACAGTCAAGTCCAATCATGCCCTAGTAAAGTCGTGGCAACTTAACTACAAGCTTCTTCGGAGTTTTGGAAACAACACGAAAAGACACGTTTCACTACATTATATCACTTGCCCACAAGCTCTTGCTCGTAAATCAGCACTTAATGATAAAACGCCACCATTTTTATGCATTAACGCTCGAAAAAACACAAGTTTTGGAAAATAATACAATGCAGCGACATGATTTTCTCGCGTTCTCGCCATAGCTCTCGATGTGTGTGTGTGTATCATAGTATTGCCAGTGGAGGGACTTACAGGAAAGGTGGCGCTGGTTCTGCTGCTCCTGATATCCTCATCCAAGGTGGTGGTGGAGAGGGTCGTGATCACACGCGACAGATGGTAAAAGCGCGGCGAATAGGTACCTCTGGCCGACCAGGATCACGACGGTCGCTTGTTTTAATTGCGGAGCGACACGCGACTTTCTTTTGCGGAGGTCGAATGCGAAGTAAGGTCTCGAGGCGTGTAGGAGGGGGTTAAAAAGGATCGTACTTTTGGATTGACAGTTGATTTCATAGATAGTGTAAAATAACACAAACTGATGTTGTTTGGCGTAGACAGCCAGGAGAGAAAAAGTTTCTGATTCACGATATTTTTTCTAAGCTATACCTACCTACACGGTTAGACATATAAATATAAACAGACGTGTAAATAAAACAATGCAAGTATGAGTAACAGTATAATTTATTGAATTCCCAAATATAAATACCAAGAGAAAATATCAAGTACAATATCCGAGTTATAATTTATAATAGCGACCCCGATACTTAAAAATATCTTTATTACTTATGAGATTTACTAAAATACACAACATACTAAAAAAGTTGCAAATACCAATTTAGTACAGAATTAACGCAGAGCTAAAGATAGATGTGATACAAGACTGTAAAGACGAATAAATAAAACAGAAGATGCCCGTAACTACAAGAATAGGCGTGTGATGAATATAACTAAATACATTACACATACTGAAAACATAAATTGTATTGGCTGATAAATCTCTGAGATATGAGCGTTTAAAGTTTTAGGTGGGGATAGAGACCCCTCTCTATCCCTTTCTCGCAAAGCACGTGTTGGTATAGCATTTGTATGCCGCTCCTGAGGCTTGACGTCATAGCTCAGTATAGCGCGCTCTCTGTCTAGCTTGAAATTAAAATTCTTAGAACTTATTTATTTTAGAATTATTAATCATTTTGTTTCCGTTGATAGGCTCTATTGATGATCAGCTTTTTTATGAGGTAATAAAAAAATTGTAGTCATCATGCCTATTGGCATACATCACAGTTTACAGTTTATGCAATCGACTTTTTAACTGACTTAAAAAAATAAGGAGGTTATTTATGTTCGACTGTGTGTTTTTATCACCGGGACTTAATCGCGCACAAAACAAATATTTATTTTATTTACAATGAATTAATTTATTTGTCTTTATGGCCGGGCGCATACGACGAGAAAACCCGATCGAAAAACCGTCCGGTTTCACCCGAAGGCGCTCCGTGCATGCATTTTGTACTAGGTCCCGCACACCGTAAGAAATTTCTCGAGACACCCGTCTCGCTCGCACTAGTTAATTGTGCCGTTTCCTAGAAAAATATCATTTGTCCTTCACAAAATGTGCGGAACAGCTGTTTTTTCGGAAATCAGGATTGGCCTCTATTGTACAATTCACAATGATGCGTACAGTGAACTAAGGTGGACTGATGATTAATGTTTTTTTATGAAATTTCGATTCTGGTTTTCAGCTAATCGCAATGCGATTATGATTATTGTTATTTTCAGCCCATATTTTCCTACAGCTGGGCAAAAGCTTCCCACCCTTCTTACAGACTGAGAAAATTAAAGAAAAAAATAAAATTATTAATTTTAATTTATATATATTATTTAATTAATTAAAAAACAAAAAAAAAACGGTTGTAAAGAGAAATACAGCGGAACTTTTTTGTTTTTATCAGGCCTGATATACCTTAATCTATGGGCCTGGTGTTCAACCACAGTTCACCTGGTGTTAAGAGAAGTATATTGATACACCCAGCCGTCTTGGGAACTGGCTCTCAAGTGAGGCTGCTAGAACACATCGTTAAATGCTTGGTAGATTTTTATCTTGAGGGTGGTCGCTAGGCATAGCCGGGTAAGAACCAGAAAGTATTCCCACCATGTTCCCTTTCATCTGCAGCTCGAGCTCATTGTTGGGATATGAACCCACGGCATGCCATCCTAACGCGCTACAACTTACCTAAGTACCATCGCAAAACTTTGCATTAGTCTTCTGTTTTATTTATTCTTGGAATTGAAATGAAAGATTTTTCCAAAACGACTCCAGGTGGCAGCACCACTATAACCATTAAGCATTTCAACTTTAACTTTTCTTTACGGCTTTGTTCAAGCTATACAGGGTTACACATATTTGTATTAGGTACTGAGCCGAAAGGAGGTCATTGTAGGTATCATTGTAAACAACCTTTACTAATAATATATAATATTTATAACGGCCAACATTCGCAAAAAGATCTGCTGTTTCATTAAAAAATGTCATTCACCCTCGAAAAATGTGTGAAACAACGGTCTTTTTTCACTAATTCAGGGTTGGCCCCATAATAAAAGTTTTCACAATATTGAGTACAACGACCTCCTGTCCACTTTATAATACCGATACGTGTAACCCTGTAGATTACTTACTTAAAACACCAAATGAGAATAAACTAAAAATTAATTGAGCATTTAAAACTAAAATTATAAGACAATTAGCGGCTCATTAAATTAGCCTTTATAAATTAAATATTAACTATTACAAATAAAATGGCAATAGATTACAATATAATGAATAATTACAATTTCTCTTATGTATTTGGTCTTGCATTACTCAATACCTATCGTATACTTTCCAAGACAAAAAGACACGTTGATTTATTTAAGCATGGATTTTACAAACTTTAATTTCGTTAATATAACAGATATAACAATATACACCATACCAAAAATACATATAGGTAAGTAAGTAAGTAAGTTCGTATAGGCTGAGTGGCCAGCCCTACTGTCAGAGTTAATGTGCCGCCCGAAGGCCTCTGACATGGCTGACGGCTGTTGTCATAGAAACTAGAACAAACAACCGGGACCAACAATTTAACGTGTCATCCGACCCACGGTAGCGCTCAGAAATAAATTGCCACTCACGGTCACCCATCCGAAGACTGACCGGACCGTCCGTTGCTTAACATCGGTGATCGTTTAGAATCACCTAGACAAGCTACGCCACGAGCGCATATAGGTACAAATTATTCAAGTTTTGATTATGAGTTTAGTTGTAAATAATATACAACGTGTAACAACAAGGTACCTAACCTAACTACTACTAGGTACCTACTGTGAAGGCTATGTATACTCATAATCATAAACAACTTTTATGTTGAGATCAACCATGAAATCGAGGAGAGAAATTGGAATTCCATTCCATACATTTTGACCAAGGTCAATGAACTTTTTGAGTGGAACAGATGTTTTATTTTTTATTTCAGGTTTGGCCCCGTAGTCGTCGTCAGCCATAAGACGTCCACTGCTGGACGAAGGCCTCCCAATAGAGGGGTGACCACAAAAAGTAGTAAAAGATGTTAATAATGATGTATTATATATATATATATATATATATATATCATTTATTCAGGCATACATCATCATCATTTATTCTTTTTTTTTTTTTTTCATTTATTTAGGTTTTCGGGGTATTGTTATCTATCAGTATTTTCACACCTTTTTGTTACACGTTGTATATTTTCAGACGTTCATTCATACTACACAGCCAATATTGAAGGCTTTAGTAGACAGATTTAAACTTATAACAAATGATGCATTCTTTATCTAATAGACTGTAAAGAAAAATAAATATAAATAAATAAATACTGGCGCTAACTAGCCCCAAACTCAGCAAATCTTGTACTAATGCGAACCGCTGATAACTGATAGAATAATATTTAGGTAATAGTCAACATTATACGTTGAAATGACTAAAATTATACAATTAATTAATCTCACAACTTCCATCAGGAACATACTGTCAATATTGACTAGATATTTTTTTATACGTGGTTACGTTACGCGTGAAGTATTAAATCCGAAAAGAACCCTGAAGCGCGAACAAAAAATCGGCTTTTCCATATATTTTGTCGAGTGTTAATGATATTTTTCTATGGAACAGCTGAAATTTATCGCAATTTCTATGTTAGATCCCTAATAAAATTTGTTCACAATGAGCTCCTTTCGGCCTAACAATACAGTACCGCGTAACCTCGTATAATACAACATCTTCAGTTGAGCCAACTATAGCTAAACGGTAAATTAATATAAGTAATCATAATATTCAGATGATGTACACAATTATAAATTAAGTTAATTAATCTCACAGTACAGTACAGTTAGAGTGTATTGAAATGTAGGTAGGTATACCACATTTCAATCCAAACAATGGCAAACAATCCTAATTTATATTAAAATACGAATTGACTAAAACTTATTCCTTACACTTAAACAAATTTCTTTGATTTACATTTGATTTAATGGTTTTGTAGATACAATTTATTATCAAAACGACACAGAATTAATAATAATAAAAAATATTTAAATATTTATATATAGTCACCAAATGGATAATCAATCAAACACGACATTCAAATATAGCTTATAATAAAATTTTTGTGAAATATCGGTGCTTATTGCCTTACTCGAATCGTAAAATATTTCACAAAGTATTGTTATTACAAGAACATTATTAAAACCGACTTAAAATATTGATATGATTACATTTACAAAGGAAATAATTAACAATTATTAAATTTATTGAATATTATCTAAGCAACACTTGAAATATTATTATGAATGAACATTAAGAATTTGGTTTTACGTAATAATAATGACTGAAAATGAGTTTTTTTAATAGTTTTAATTCAAAATTCGGAGTTGATGTTGTATGTTACCATTTGTTTGTATTTCCCCGTTTTTTTTTGTATTTTATAGAACCATAATCATATCAAAAGTATTCTTCGTAAAACATTTTTAACCAAGATTACTGATGAATATATATATATTTATTTAGTAATATATAATCATTATTTAGAGAAAAATATAAGAATATATACAAGTGTTTAAAATTTTAAAATATGATTTATAGTTTTTCTACATTGTAAGTACAGGTTCTAAGGCATTAAAACCGCGAGTTGCGGCAGAAATATATAGAATATATAATAATTTATATTTATATTATTCTAAATAACGTTAAAGTTCAAACGTACACAATTTACAAAACTAATGTAAATATAGGTATTGTACCTTAGATGTGAAGTCCAATATGATGACCAAAATAAAGCCGAGGGAAAATAAATGTCGATATCTAGCAAACCCATATTGGGGTTAACTTAGTTGTTACACGTTGATATTATAGGTATTTCCTATATACCATCATAATTATTTGGTAAAAAAATATATGTTGTTACCTTATTATATTTTTTTAGTAATCTTATTACATTTTTACTATATTTTTTATAATATAATAATTCTATGTATGTGTCTGAACTCCTCCTTAACGGCTGGACCGATTTTAATGGTTTTTTTTATTGTGTGCGTTGGAGTGGTTGGATGGTTTAGATTAACAGGTGGACCTGGCTGGTGGCAGTCGCAACCGGGTTTTAGGTTTTTTTATTTTCAGGGCAGGACGACGTCTGCTAGGTCCGCTAGTTTATTAAAATAAAATAACAAAATATTATATGTACAATTTTATCATCATATTGAACTACATCTCAATGGCTAACAGCCATAAGTACAGACAAATAGGTACACAAGATTACTCCTGTTAGATACACACATTATAAAAACACTTATAAGGCAGATCGATAAGAAAGTGCAACTGCGTTCGGCACCAAAAGTACCTAATTTATTTACACAAAATAATATTACAAATACAATAAAATAAACATAAATAATATTTATTATTATTATCGTTTTAGTCATGATTTTCCCCTGCAAGAAAATATCAAATGACTGTATCAATGAATACAAAATAGTATACCTACTTACTTTATATATATTGAGATATACCTACATATATATTCCTAATAATCAAAAAAGTTGCGTTCACTTATTTGTATTTATAACTTTAGGCATTATTAAAAGTTATATCAATTAAATAATAATATTTATTATTATTTTGGTATCGAACGCAGTCATCGATTTATATAGAAAAAAAGAAAAAGAAATGTATAAGTGATCACAATAGGTATCTAGTCTTCCGACATCAAAGTAGGTAGGTATATCTGCCACACGCACGTTACAACGACACGATAACGACACCCGATGACATTGCTTCTTTTCCTTTTACAATATTGATTATTTTTAATGTTATTAAGTCTAACTTTCACGATTCTTACGTTATTTATTACCAAAATCAATTTTTCTAAATGTTTTGTTTGTTCTGTTACTTTCAAGGCGAATAGGACTTTTTCCGGGATAAAAAGCCTTTATCAGCGCCCTTTTAGTACCTTTGCAAAAACTTACGAGGATTATGTCGCGCTGTTGTTGCGAGACAGAGGGTCAAACATAATATTGACCAACAAATAAACTTTGGAGTCATATTACGGTTAAAAAGAAAAGACGTTGAAAGAGGGTTGTAAACTTTATTTTAAAAAAATATTTTAGATTCGTTCCGAATTAGAAGTATTTTTCTCAGTATTAAGTATTGCTAAATTACTGGTTAGTGATATTACTGACACTAATCTATTTATCGAAATAAAACTAATTTATTTTATGGTAACTACGAATCTCAACTACGTACTGGCTATCAATTTCAATCATTTGTATGTTATCATATTATGTATAGTTTCTTAACTTATACCTAGTAGATAGATAATGAAGGAAACAAATTACTAAGATGTTAATTTGTATACTGTATCTGATACTTCATTATTATTATGCTGTTACATTATTGCTATTTAATATTTCGCACAACCAATCACAGTAGAATAGTGTTAAATCTAAAATATCAAGACTACGTAAAATACTAAATGAATATAATAATCATACGAGTTATTTGGTTACTATTGTCTAAAAGTCTATGGTTTGTGCACATAAGCTTGGAATAAATTAGTGCATTAAGTACTATTGAATATTTTTTACGCAGCTTTTATGTTTTTTTTATAATGAATTATTATTGAATATTACTTCTAACCTCTACTGATTTCCGATTTAACAACAAAAGTCTTCATTAAAACATTTTTCTATTCAACGATCTATATGGTCTGGTAAGATAATTTTTCTAGCAAATTCTCTAAGTGCCTGATAGGTAATTAAGTATACCTATAAAAAAACGATTGGATAATTTTATAGGAATATTTATATTACCTATTTAAGTAGGATTAGTGACATTCACAAATTCGTTGTTTTAAAATATATTTTTATGTCGTTATTTAGGTACTATTTATATATATAATCTGTGTGGATCATGATTTCAGAAGGCATTTTTGGCAGCTCCATGGGACATCATCAATTTAAACAACAAAAAAAAAAAAAAAGCCTGCATAATGTATATAATAACTAAAAAATGTCCAGTAAATGAAGGATATACCTATAACTGGGTATAGGTCATATCATGTCCTGCCAGGTGCATGATAAAAAAAATATTATTAAAAAGTCACCTAAAATTTCAACAATAAACGCTGTTGTCTTTTACTCATGAATATTTGAGTCATCTAAAGCAATGTTATTTATTTTTCTTGAAATATTACGATGAATTCCTCTTTAAAATTCTTATGTAACTTTAATTCAAACGGTTAACTTTATAATAATAATATAATAGTCTTTATTCAACAGTGGTACATACTTCTGTATAAAACTTTCATTTGACACCGAAATTGAGAGTGTCTTACTTTGCAGCGTAGACCTCACCCAGAGCTTTCCACGTTTCACGAATGTGGGGTTTCCTCAAGGGCATAATCCAGGGGGGATCATGACCCCTATTCCCCCCCCCCCCCTCTGGGAAGGGTGTAGGTCGAATACTGATACTTTTTCTAGCTGTAATGGAATTGGAGCCTGATTGCTAACTAGTGTAGGTCGAATACTGATACTTTTTCTAGCTGTAATGGAATTGGAGCCTGATTGCTAACTAGACCTCGACTCGACTATCCCTGTATGACCCCTCCCCCCCCCCGATTTAAAAGCTGGATCCGCCTTTGGGTTTCCTCTTACAAGTAACATATGCTATTTTCCGAATATCGTCTTCCCATCTCCGACACTGCCTTCCTTTCCTTTTTGTCTTGGACACCATTCTTTTACGTCCCTAGCCCATTAAGTATCTTTATTGCTCCTCATCATACGACCTGCTTTTTATCATAATTACTGTTAACTTTAATATCTCGAAAATGATGAGACTTTTACCGAAATAATATTTTGCCATATAGTAGACATGATGTAACCTATCTCCAGTTACAAAGATATTCTTCAATCACTGGCATCCTGCATATATGACTTAAAATATATTATATAGTATAGGTATTAGATACAGATTCTCTTTAAACATTGTTTTCTTCCTAATAAATTCGCGCAGTCTGTTCCCAATATAGATTCGTATTAACAGGTATATAAGTATAACTTCATCATTTCCAGATTGAAATCGCAAGTGAAAAATATCTCGTCAGTTTTCATAATAAAATCTCTTTTATTATAAAAATTGACGAGATATTTATTGGTTTTGACGCATTTTTGTTTTATTAAACGAGTATCCTCGTATAAATAAAACAAAAATGTATCTCGTACTCAATATTAATTATATATTATTAATATGCTTTTATTATACTAAATGTTTAAGAGTTGTTGTTTAATGTTTTATTATACTAAAGGGTCGAGGCAGCATTTACATTCACTAACACCAATCAACTTTTAATAATATTTTAATTGGTATTAGTAGTTGTTTTAAAGAACAGGACTTTAGATATACTACATGTTTATGTTGATATAACTTTATATACGGTATATATATACAATATACATGTAACTGTATATATTCGATGTGAGTAATTTGTCATACTAATATATAATATATTTGTAGAAACGTATAGGTGTAGAAGTTTATAGAATTCTTGTTTTGAAGAGGTATATAGTAGAATTCGTTAATTGCTGCGCAAATCGGATAAGATTAAGATAAGATGAGGTTTCTAGCATCCACTCTTCATAAGATATAAGTAGCATCGGAAGAAATACTCGTTACACACATAAGTACATATCCATAAGAATATATTCATAAGAATATATTCATAAGAATATATTCATAAGAATATATTCATAAGAATATATTCATAAGAATATATTCATAAGAATATATTCATAAGAATATAATCATAAGAATATATTCATAAGAATATATTCATAAGAATATATTCATAAGAATATATTCATAAGACTATATTCAAAAGAATATAAGAATATATCCATAATAGAAGGTTTAAATGAGTAGGTATTTTTAGTATTGATCTGATAATTTATTTGGCAAAAGATTTAATTCGTTACGTTAAGACAGTTCAATGTGCTATATTTTAATTTATTAAGGAGAATAATTTACACGGGGAATATTATTGTTTCTTGTATTTTTTATTTCTTTGGCGTTTTTTTTAGGTGTTATAGCATAGTTGTTTTCTTTTCGTTGCTGATGATAATAATCCAGTCAATATTTTAAAAGTTATAAATAAATGTATAAGTAGATTTACATCGTAAGTCTTAAGTATTGGATTTTGGGTTTTAGGCATTTATAAGACTAGCTTTTGTTCCTTGAATGTCATCTCACACTCTTACATTCTGATACTCTGATTTTACTTATTTTAATCAGTTTTTGATTTTATGTTTATTCTTTAATTAATAAGGTTCCTGATTAATCAAAATATCTTGATTATTAAGTGGTTTCAAATAAGTGATTTACAAAAAATACAATTCTATTTTTTTACAAAAGGCCATACAATGGGAAAATTGGAGTCTTATTTAATATCGCTTCTGTTTAAATGACGGTAATTAATATTGTGCACTCCATTTTTATATTGCGCAGAAGTGACGTTAGTTAATTTAATCAGCGTTGTTTAAGTAGGTTCCTAAGAATTCCAATCAAGATAAAATTCACTTTAAAGTCTTAGGATCTCACCGGTCTAGTAACACACATTCGCACATTGTAAAGCTTGTGTGAATTGTTATACAACTGTATGTTGCATGTACACTACACTGCGTAAGTGTATGCTGAATGTACACTAAATTGCGCAGGTGTATGTTGAATGTACACTAAACTGCGCAAGTGTATGTTGAATTTACACTAAATTGCGCAGGTGTATGTTGAATGTACACTAAACTGCGCAAGTGTATGTTGAATGTATACTAAACTGCGCAAGTGTATGTTGAATTTACACTAAACTGCGCAAGTGTATGTTGAATTTACACTAAACTTCGCAAATGTATGTTGAATGCACACTAAACCGCGCAAGTGTACGTTAAATGTGCACTAAGGTGTGCACATGTGTTTATGTTTATTGCAATGTTGTTGTTTTCTTGATATATTTACAGCGGCAGCGGAGGAGATTATAAAATTATCTTCTTTAATCTTCCTTGCCAAATTAAAAGATAATTTTGTTACTTCAATAGTCTAACTAATGTGTGCCTGTAAACTGTATTGCGGCGTAAAGCCTCCTTGTCGGCGCAGCGCCGCTTTCTTTGGTTGGCAGGCTCCGGCAAGAAGAGAAAGAGATAACCAATACTCTTCATTCGAAAATTACTCGAAAATTAATTTTGATTCTTTTAAGTTGTAAGAAATATTTTTACTATTTTCCTCTTTGTAAATATTATTAATCTTACTAAATAGTCGACATCAAGTTTCATTGGCCCCCACAAACTTTATATTCGACCAAAGGCCTTAAAAGACATAACTAAGGCCTGAAGCGATAAATAAGAAAATTGTAATTCGAAAAGCTGATAAAATTGGAGAAATTGTTACAGTAGACCCAATATAACATTTTAAAATTGACTGTAAGTAAAATCAGAGTATTCCCGACACAGTTATCCGTGGCCATCTCCCTCGGAGCGGCCCCGCCTTCGTCACTGCAGCTCCTTCACTGCATGCAGGATCCTCTTCACGTGGCCCACCTTCGTCACTCCAAGGTCCTTCAGGTCTCTCCTAGCCAGAGACAGGAGTTCCTTCCCCGTGACGTCATGCTTCGAAAACGCGTCGCTGTACTCGCCAAGCTGTAGACTCTCCAGCCAGGTTTGCACTTCCTTCACGCCCCAGGACTTGACCTGCGCTGCCGTGGAGCCGGGGCCCTCGGACACGCTGCGCCGGCTGCGCAGCCACCGCCCCGCGCCGCCCTTCTTTGGGATCTGGGTTTGGGTTGATATTTGCTCATGGTCAGGGACGAAAGTAAAGGGGTAATTGTACCGTTAGAGGAGAGAGTTCTGTATGAATTTAAGTCCTCCTTTTGAGCTACGGATGCAAGGATAAGGATCAAGAAGCTACTCAAGATGCAGGTTGCGTTGTTGGCTTCAAAGGAAACGGTGAAATTGTTACAACAAACAGGCAAAAATTTGAGTTTTGTGTTCGCCAAGAAGCATCATTACCTATGTATGCTCATATCTCTTACAAAAAAACAAAATTCTTTTTGAAAAAATATTACGGAACTATATCAAGCTAAGCAAATGCGTACAGTCAAGATTTAAACATTATGTGAGTAAAGAGAGGAGTTGACTTATTTATAACATGAACAAGGAGTTTAATAATGATCACATTTGCGTTTCGTTTGAGCCAAAGCCAGGTTGTTAAGTACACTTCAGAATAGGGTGGCTAGATAGATTTACCTTATTAGATTCTACCTATAGAGTTCCAAGTTATGAGCTACTGTAAATGAACTACTGTATGCATAAAGGGTCTCTGCTTCTTTATGGTCTAGAAGTACGAGTAGAGTCTGATGCCGTCTAGAGACATCCTACGGAACGGTCGCGGGATTCTTCTAACCAAAGACTACGGGTGTTGAAGGTTGACAAAATGGAATAAAATTTGGTTAGTTATTATGGTCATTCAATAAGCAGCAGGATGCTGAATTTTATTAAAATTCTCATATTTAAAACGTATTGAAATTTTTTTTCCTCGACTTTATACGGGGTAGATACGCAAATACTACCACCACGATAGCAATAGAAAGAGAGAGAGAGAGAGAGATAGAGATTTGTTTATACTTTTCAACTCGAGAGATTTTTTATATAATTCAGCGGCCTTATTGCAGGTATAATTTTATAGACTGGTAATTGTAATCGGCTTAAATTTTACTCAGGTGAAAAGGTATAAGAATACGATTAAGATTTCCAGTCCATCATAAACAAAGGTTGAGATCAGGAAAGAAGCACTAGCGTGCAAAACCACGACAAAAATAATGTTGTTTAACTTTTCTGGTCTCGTGTTTGCACCAGAAAAAGTAGGTAAAAATATACGTCGTACTTTGCATTCTAGCTAACGGTGGGTTCAGACTTTTCTTCTCTTGTTTATTTCTGTCGAATCGACACTGATTTAAATACCTATGATCGATGATTGGATTTCAAGATTCCGCATCATTAACGCGGGTGAACATCCATTCTGAAATCATCTGATCTCACCTTTTTTAAGTAATAAACTTTTTAGAACTGTTTTTTTTGATAAAAGTCTTCTTTTTGTAAATAAAATAATCTATGAATCAATCAAGCAAGAGTGATGTGAATGCGTTACCTCGTCGGTCTGCAGGTAGGCGTGTCCGTCGTGCAGCTCGCAGCGCGCGAGGTGCGCGCGCAGCGAGGCCGCGGCCGCTGCGCCCGCGCCCGCCGCGCCGCTCTCCACCAGCTCGTGGCACGACTCCACCTGCAGGCAGGCTGGGATTAGAGCTACACTTCATCATCAGTCAGAAGACGTTCACTGTTCGACGAATGCCTCCCCCTTCATAGGTTGCCATAATCCCCAAGCTTGGCAGGCGGTCTGGAGATCGCAGAAGACTCGCCACCGTTAACCCAGAGGGTGCTCCTGCTAGTTCTCCGGTGGTTCTGGACGCAGTTTTAGGGCATAACCAGGTCCATACATACCTGGGTATGCCTTAAAAATGAATTCAGAACCACCGGAGGACGGGCAGCAGCGTCCTCTCGGTTAACGTTGGTCGTTCTGCGATCCCCAAGCCGCCTGCCAAGCGTGGCAACCGTTGTTAAGGGGAGGCCTTCGTCCAGAACTGGACGTCTTTATAATGAATAACGGAACCAGTTTTTTTTGTCAGGAAACGACATGTCAGGGCTGTCAGGCTGGCACACCAAGACCTAGGGAGGCCAAGACTAATATTCCGCCTGTGGGCGCAGCACGATACTCTTGCCAGCCGGTACAGCAACCGTCATCAAGCGCGCGACTGGGAGCAGCCTGCACTGCAAATCAGGACGTGACCTTGCGCGCATTGTTCTCTATTTCACCTTTTGTAAAAGATCATCGGATATGATCGAAACTACAGTCGGTGCAGTACCATGGTAGCGAGCAGGCGGCGCAGAACGGGCGCGGGCAGCAGGCGGCCGTCCGCGTCCTGCAGCGCGTCCGCCTGCGCCGCCACGCGCCGCGCCGTCGCCACCGCGTGCGGCACGCCGCTGCTGCTCGACGCGCTGCTCTCGCTGATACACGACAGCTTCACCTGCAGGCCCACAAAACAGTCGTAGTTACCCTGGACAGTCATATAGAGCACGACTGACAAGGTCCAAGCGGAGCATTTGACGTGTGAGACGAGAGCAGGACAGATCGTACTTTCAACTCGCTAAATCAAGTAAAATGATTGAAAGAAAATTAAAAAGATACGGGTACTTAACTATATGGAAATAAAAAGCCATCAAAAGTCTCAAATACACACACACACATTCACAAAAAAAAACCCCAAAAAATACCAAAATAAAAAAAACCAAGCAAATCCTGAAATCCCAGAGCCAGGTTTTGGCTTTCATTTCTTCCACGCAGTTGCACAATGTGGAGTATCCTAGCTTTTTTAATACCATCATCGAAAGTTAAAAAAAAAACAACATCCATCCAAGTTATCAAAGCATCGGCAACACCACTAATATTGCAGGTGTCCATAGGCGGCAGTTTGCTTACCACCAGGCAGTCCGCATGATTGTTTGCCGCTCTTTTTATATATATATGTATATATATTTTTTATAAAAAATACTACGAATATAAATCCAAACGCTCACATGCTTGACGAGAGTGTTGACGTCATCCAGTAAGGCGAGCAGCTGTGCGCTCTCGGCTCCCGACAACGCTGTTCGTCCTCCCGTCCCATGCGAGTGTGCCTTCAGCTGTTGCTTCTCATCCCACGTTCTGTAAAACATGTTCACTATTATATAACGTTCAGTTGTCTGTGTCTCTAGTCTTCGAATCTGCAAATCTCTAGTCTTCCAATTTCTTTTCATGTTCAAAAAGGATTTCAATTGATGAATGATTGTAATAGACTTGGGTATGTCCTAAAACTGCGAACCACCTCAGGACGGGCAGAACCGTTCTCTACATTAATGGTGGTGACCATTCTGCTATCCCGAAGCCGCCTGCCAAGCGTGGGGATTATGGCAACCCAATTAAGGGGGAGACCTTCGTCCAACATTGGACGTCTTCTGGCTGATGATGAAAGGGTTTTAAAATGGAACTGAACTATTGTCTCTTCCTACACTTTTTTTTTTTAGTAATAACGGAGGGCAGAGAGCGACAAATGTTACCAGATCAGCCGTATTTGCAAAAAAATATTCGTTATTAACCTGAGACTCGTCTCCAGAGCTCGCGACCGACACAGCATCTGCGCCCGGTTCTTGTGTATGATGCGCACGCACCCCGGCGGCTGCAGCCACGCCTCCCCGTCCACTTGCACCGGCACGCACTCTTCTCCTAGGATGTTGATCTGCACGGCTCTGCACTGCGCTATTCGGTGCTTCTGTAGGTTGATCAGGCGGGAGGCGGCCATCTGGGCGGAGCCGAACACTGCCACCACCTAGAAAACACAGTCAGTGTTATGGCTCTTTACTTACTACTTGGAAAATTTGCAAGAGCATGATCTTTTTACTTTCAAACTTGCTAGGAATATTTCACAATCACGACACGTAAAATCAAATCAATAATAAAATCAACTATTCAACCGCAAACTGATAAAAAAAGTAACAGAATAGCTCAAATTCCGCATTCAATTTACATGGAACCAACATCGCCTCACGAGGTAATTAAAGTCATATCAACCCTAAAAGACACAAATAGTGTAGGCTACGATGAAATATCGACAAAGGTAATAAAACACTGCAGAAAAGAGTTAGCAGCCCCATTATCTTACCTGATTAACCTTTCAATAGAACAAGGGAAGTTTCCCGATCTTCTTAAAATCACTGTAGTAAAGCCCCTCTTCAAAAAAGGTGACAAAGAACTATGTGAAAACTATCGACCGATTGCGTTAACACCCGTAATTTCAAAAATATACGAGAAAATAATTTACAGCAGATTGTATAAATATCTTGAAAAATATAACATCCTAACAAACGTACAATACGGATTCAGGAAAAATAGATCTACGTCCCGAGCCGTGTATGAAATGATGAAGACCATAAGCGAATGTCTTAATCATAGAATACCGGTAACGTCAATATTCATGGATATGTCAAAAGCATTCGACTTCGTATGTCATAAAAAGTTACTGGCAAAGCTAGAATCGTACGGCATCCGAGGAGTAGCATACAACCTGCTAGAATCGTATCTAAGTGGTCGTCAACAATACACTGAGATTACTCAAATCCAGGGAAACGAGGAAGTAGTTTTCAAGTCTAGCTTGAGACGCATAGAATACGGGGTTCCACAAGGAAGTATCCTGGGCCCTTTGCTCTTTCTCGTGTATATAAATGACTTGCCAAGCGCAGTAGACCACGAAATGGTTATTTTTGCAGATGATTCTACACTAATAATAAAAGGTGACAATAAATTACAGTATGAAAACACTATCAACAACTCACTTAAGAGTATTATGAACTGGTTTGAAATTAATAATTTATTAGTGAATATAGGGAAAACAAAGGCCATGCAATTCTATTTTCCTCAATCTAGACCGAAAAATATTACAATCAAATATAAAAACACAATCATAGATCAAGTTAAAGAGATAAGTTTTCTAGGTTTAGTGGTTGACTGTAACGGTAATTGGAAGAGTCACACTGACCATGTTAGCAAAAAAGTAAGTAGATTTGTTTATGCTTTAAAAAGACTAACGAAGGTAGCATCACAGAGAGCAGCAATTTGTGCTTATCACGGGTATGTAGCTTCCAATTTACGTTACGGTTTGTTGCTTTGGGGAAACTCTGTAAATTCCAAAAAAGTATTTAAGATGCAAAAGAAATGTATAAGAGCGTTAACTGGAGCTAGACAAAGTTGCGTACCAATATTAAAAAAAAAAAATTACTTCCGCTAGCGTCATTGTACATTTTAGAGGCATGTCTATTTGTAAAACAAAATATGAACAGCTTCGATATTAAAATTACTCGCAGACCAAGTAAAACTAGAAAAGGCTACTATGTATTACCCCCACAGGGCTCGAAAACGAAATATTATGATGACAGTATTTATGTAGTTTGCACCAAATTGTTTAATCACTTACCTGATGAAATGAAAGATATGACATTTAGAAAATTCAAATATAATTTAATTAAGATATTACTACATAAATGCTATTATAACATTGACAAATTCTTAAATGATAAAATAATAATTGACACTAATTAATAATACTTTGACATTCTATATTTTGTATCCTTATGTAAATCCAATGTAATCTAATATTACATTATATTGTACTATTGTATGCCCAAAAGGGTAGCTGCTGATTCCTATTGTGATGACTCCAACTTATAATACGCAGCTGACAATAAATGATTTTGAATTTTGAATTTTGTAAATTCATTGCGTGTTTCAACACCTTAAAGGAGTAAGAGTCAACATTCGAAACTTTTTGACACCAGATAAATAATTGTGGTCATCCTTCATTCAAGTCATTTGTATTTTTTTTGTTATCCTAGAAAAAAAACGAAGAATTTATCAAAGCAAAGATAAACAAAACTTACTTCAAGTATTCGGTCGTCAAAGGAAGGCGCCAGAAAAAGATCGTCGCCTCGTGTGCCGCCCCAGAAGTTGGTGCCGCCCATGAACGATGAGATGTTCAGTACCACGATCCCTTGCAGCTCTGGTAGCGGTATCCTCTGGCCATCGCACTCTAACTGCACTCGCTGACCCAGGTGTCTAAACGGGAGAGATATAGTAATTACCTAGTTGTTTTGAGAGAGTGTGCCCCAAATTGCATAGCTTGATTTCACCGTTATTTATTTATTTGAATGACTAGGCATCCGAGACGTTCGCCTGGTTGTAAGCATCACGCCTACCCATATCAGTAACAGTATCAAAATTTAAAAATACCCTGTGCCGCACTGCTCTGCGCTGGACTCCCTGAGATATTAGATATCAAATCACTTCATGTTCAGTAATTTCTTGGGGAACTTTTCCCTTTAAACTAAAACACAGTAATGCTTGCACACTACTGCTTAGCAGTTGAATAACGCACAAAGGTGTAGTACTTCCCCAGGCGGACTCTGCAATAGAGTCCTACCACTACAATTATTATTTGCCTGTTTCTATTATCAAGCAGTCAGAAAACCAAGGAATTCCCCACGTACGAACTAACCGTATTGACATCTTTATACATCCATCTATATGGCAACAATTGCGTCTACCCATTTTTACAAATTCGTTTTAAAAAGCCTTTTCTTACCTGTACGTCCTGTTGACCCACTCCTTCGAGCCCAGCACACCATACCACATGTAGTTTCTCGCTCTCGATCTGCATTTCTCAGGATGTTCCTCTCTCTTATTGTGAAAATCTAGTGTTATCTTCGCGTCTATCCCAATCCCGAAGTAATTGTTCATCACAGCTCTCTCATAGAATCCTTCTAGTAAGGTCTCATCGGGGTCCATTAAAGGACTCACTGCAGCACATAGGGCATCAGCGTTTGCTAAGAGACATTGTGATATAAATCCCTGCGTTACATGAGGCCAGGCTGGCAACTGCACTAGAGGGTTGATGATTGGGAGCTTTTTGGCTTTCTCGTTTACTTCCGATTTGGATCCTGAAACGTTGACTGTGGAACCTCCTTCTCCCCAAATCGACGATACTGATGTGGACAGCCTGCTTTAGATAAAACAACCGGTTTATTATAACGCGCATACAAACGTTTCAGCGGAAACAAAAGTAGGCACCTACTTACAATCGACATTAGGAATGAATTTTTCTTGTTATCGGGCTACGTAATTTTATCGTGTTTTATTAAGAAGAGAAAGTGAAAAAAAATCAATGGCTTTAAAAAATCTCTGTTAATAGTATTCCTAAGAAAATGTTAAGCGACAAACGAGCAGAACTTGTCCGGTTCGAATAATATAAGCAAAAACAACATGATTTCAAATTCAATTCCAAAGTATTTGTTTTGAAGACAGTGGCTTGTGGACAAATTTTGGCCTAACTATATACAGTTATGTTAATGTAGCCGCTACATTAACTTGATTGTTTTGGTAAAAATACCTTAAATAAATTTATTTTCATTCGTAATATCGATCGTACCTTTTGAAAAGAAACTTTTTGGTATGGTGTTGAACAATAACGAAAGGCCAAAAAAACAGTTTCAACTTACTTGTCGGGTTCTCCCGGCTTGAACAGACTTCCACATGATATCCTTCTCGTAGCCGCTGGGGAACAGCTTAAAAACTTGCCGTACTCAGGATCTGATCCCAACAGCTTAGGGTTGTCAGACTGTCTTCTCTCTCTCGTGGTCCCTATACTAGGTTCTGGGGAGTTCACGCTCAACGTGTCGGTCCCTTGGTCAAATATATCGCTTAATACAGATGCCATCCTACTGCCCTTTACACTCTTCTTCTCATCGCTGTGTGACGGTGATGGCGGTTCCACAACCACGCTGACTTGAGGAAAAGTTAGCGTCTGATCTCTGTCGTGTAAGTTATTCTTCTTAGGGGAATCTATCTCATTGCGAATATCCAATGAGTTAGGCTTAAGAGTATCATCAAGTCTCAACGACTCTTCAGTGGTCCTTTGTAAAATAGTCTTCAAACTGTTTTCGTCAGGAATGCGCTTCTTTAAGCTTTTCCGGAACTGTCTCTTAAAAGATTTCCTAGCTATATCACTACCTTCTTCGAATTGCGCTAAACTACAATATTTGATTTGTTCTTCTACTTTCGTTGCGTTTTCGATGTAAAAAACTCTATTTTCGAACCCGAATTTCTCAACTTTCTCCGCTTCTTCTTTCTGTTTTTTCATTTTCGATATGTATTTTTTCGTGACTTCGTTGTTTTTCTGTAAGCTCGGGTTCCGGCTATCCATGGTGATATCAGAAGCCGTATCTGATGTGAACAGCGTCGTGTCATCCGTATAAGTCTCGTTTTCTCCATTTTTTCCCATCATAGCCATTAGCACTTCCTGACCTAGCATAGAACTGATATCGTCCATGATAGATTCTCCGTGTAACGTTTCCGAGTTGACATAAGTGTCATCGGGTGAGTCTATATGGCCGATGACGTTCACTTCTTCCATATCTCCGGGTTTACCGTCGATAATCTCCGATATTAAACTATAATCGCTAATATTGGACCCTTCTGAACTACTAGCGTCTATTTCCAAATCTACACTAGATAGGCGGCGGTCGGGCGTGCAGTCGCCGCTGGCGGGTGTGTCTCGTGAGCTCAGCTCCTGATAATGCGCTTCATCCGTATACGGTTTGTCGATGTCTATAATGGTTAATTGGTCCGATTCGTAGGTGTCTCCCTGTAAGACCGAGTCTCGTCTGTCACTGTCGTCGGACACTACTAGGTTGGGAATAGTGAGGCTGCTACTGTAAGTTTCTCTATCCGTGTCCGGTCGTAAAAGGTTTCTACACGAGCTGGTGTCACACGATGAGAGGTTGGACAGTGACAGCCGGTCCTGCGGTGAGGCAGAGCTGGTTTTGCTTCGCTCATTTCGGTCCACGTCTAATGTGAACTGGTCTGATGGAGTTGAGTTTATTAATTTAACTATGTCTTCATCTACGTCTGGAATGCTGTGGATACAAATACATGATAATTAGACAACATTGATAACAAAGGACTAGCCTTCCACTAGGTGGACCGACGACATTGGAAAAGTATTTCAATATGCAAATATTTCGTACGTCGGTTACGTATGTCGGTTGTCGTACAGTGTGGTGGTCTAAGGGTAGACCTTCGTTAAGTAGTGGACATCGCCGGGCTGATGATGATGATAACGAAGGTTGTATCTTAAGAGATGAGATGGAAACTGATAAAAGCGACTAATTCTCTCGACGTTATGATACTAAAACGAGTTTACGATTGACTTTTAATATCGGTGAGCCTTTGACTGATTGTGAACCTATATCTGCCGTGTTAGATGTTGTTGTAAAGGTCAGTGGGCGCTTACTTTTCTGGATGCATGGAGGCGGCTGAGACGGCGGAAGCGGCGGAGGAGCGGCGGCTGTCAGCGAAGGCGCGCGGCGCCGGCAGCGAGAGCTCTGCCATGGCCGGGGCCTGCTCCACCGCGGCCGCAGCTCCCTCGGCTTCCGCGTCGGTCGCAGTCGTCGTATCACAGGATTCTGTCTCTTGAGATACACCCTAAAATACAGCGAGATTTATTAAAAGTACCCTGGTTGAATGGGCATTCCAGATAGTAAACTTCTCAGGGACGACAGATTTTTATCGTGAACAGAGTATCGTAAACTCGGTTGGGATTGAATTGAATTTCAAAAAAAGTTTAATAGGTGTTGTTGTGCGGAGCTTGGTCATGTTTACACATGACCAAGCTTAGATTCAATTTCTGTAAAACAAGAAAGATATTTCAATCAAGATAATATTTGCTGTAGGCGCCTGAAACAAGACACACACGTTTCTCAAAACGTATGTGATTGGAAGACGCGAGAGGTTTATCATTGTGATGATGTTGAAAATAGATGTAATAAAACGCCACAGAGAGAACGAAACGCTTAGATAATTTCTCATACGCACCGTACTTATACGCAATGAGCTAGTGGTAAAATGTTCACACATACGTATTTGTGGCCTACTTGGCCAAAGTGCTTGGTTCGTACCTGCGGGTATATGAGGCTGAGCGTCCGCACGAGCGAGCGGAGCGCGCGGCGCACGCTGTCGGCGCGCCCCGCCAGAGCGCACCCGCGCGCCGCCCAGTTCAGCTGCTCCTGGAAGTCAGCCTTAGTAAGCCTGGCACCACAGCTCTGGAGCAGGAACTATGGGAATTTGTCTCGTGCTCTTACTGGTGACGTTACACATAGAGAAAGCAGCTGTAAGGGTGCCTACAGATTTGCTCTATTCTTGACTGTCTTTATTGTCGATGGAGATGGTCAATAACATCCGTCAGGGTCAGCTACTAACAAATTTGCTCGATTTTTATGATCATAACTGTGTCTCGATTTATGCTGTTTTGTCTATCAGTTACGCCTATTTAACAAACGTCCTAATTTATAATGATCGTTTTTGTTTCTCGACAAAATATTACAAGATCTCTCCAATGCTGTTAAAAATGTTGGATCTCACTCACGCGTCGAACGACACAATTGCAATAAACTGTTTACTTATTGATTCATTGATCGATCGTCTGTTGCCTACAAATTTGATCGATTTTTGACGATCAACGCGTCAAAAATTGAAACAAAATCGAATAAATTATTTGTAGGCAGCTTAAGGTATGCCAGCTCTTTTTTTATACAAGCAGGGTATTGTCATCTGATATTTAAGTGATCATGCTTAATATCACTAACCATTATACGTGCTTATACCTGACGATACACCTACGAACAGTTGTAACAAGAGGTGCGTTGCCAAATCTTCGGAGTAAGAAAAAATATTTATAGAATTTTTATTTCGGCATTTGAGCCAGAATATGTTTACTAGCTGCAGTTTCTACAATTTGATAATCTTCCCAACCATACTTTTCTTCGACCTTCCAAGTACCGACTCTTGGAGAGTCTCTCCATCTCTGTGCGAAAAATTTTGGTTGTTCCATTGACCAATTTTTCCAACAATTCCTTTGCGTTTATGTTTGGGGAATGTTTATCCATGCAAATGTATTCCATTGTTTTCTCCCTGGATAATGCCATTACACAATTTTTTTGTTTCTAGGATTTCCTCTTAACATTTGAAAGGATAAGAATGTAAGGATAAGGAAGTAGGGATACGCAGCTCTCTTTAACGGGATACTTTACCTTTTCAGTCTTTTCGATACTGCCTTTCTCGGCAGCGGGTTGAGATTCAGGCTCACTATCACTCGTCGTCTCTAGCGGCTCCCACGACCTGGAGAAATCAAGTCCACATTGAAGTCGGGTTTTGGATAACATGCTAACCAAAAAAAAAATTCAACACCTTTTATTGTTGACAGGCTCGTGTTTGATCACACAATACCTTTTGTTTTTGATTGTGCGATATTTTTATTTTGTCTGAAATCGCAAAAAAATAAATTCCGCTCTACCATACATTTTGTTAAGAGTCAATTAATTTTCTTCTTCAATCTAAACAGCTGATTATTTGCGCGGATTTCAGAACTCCATAGTAAAAGTTATCGAAGGCTTCCACCGCTCACCACAGTTAACCAAGAAACGCTGCTGCCCGTCCTCCAGTGGTTCTGGATGCAGTTTGAGGACATACCCAGATCATGGTTGCACTTGGTACGTATAGGTACACTCACTTGCAGCGTGCATGGTCGTGCGCGAGGTGTGCGCGCGCATGCAGCAGCAGCGAGAGCGCCCGGCGCAGGCGGTGCGCGGCGCGCGCGGCGCCTCCCCCGGCGCGCTCGCCCACCGCCGCGAGCCGCAGGCAGCCCGCGCGCAGCGAGGACCCCGCGGCGCCGCCCCCCTCGTCCGCCTGCATCACCGCTTGCAGGCTGCGCAGCAGCGCGCTCTCCTCACACAGGTCGGGCGGCGCGGGCGGCGGCGGCGGCGCAGACATCGACCGCTCGAACGTCATTATCGACCACCTGGACACGAAACAACACTTAACTTCCTCTTTCTTCTTATCTTTCCAGCTAGTGAATGTTCTTGCCAAAAATATCTTCTTTTTATTAATTAAACGGTTTTATTTGCTTGCCCTGTTTGTTGTTGTTAGTTTGTTGTTTAGTTTTTTTCTTTTGTTGTTTTTAGGGTCGAAATGTATTATCCCCTTCCTGTTGACAGGTTGATCTGATATTTGGTAAGAGCACACCTTTAGTTCTGATGACAAATCCGTTTAACTTAAGAACATTTATTAAGAGTTACCATTTTATTCTTTGGGTGTCTCGCTGCTAGTGATGATTGCCAGTAACCTCTGAATATTTTATCTTAGGCGCATAAAGTAGGTAACACCAAGGGTAACAAGGGTAAGTACGACGGTCTATACGTAAGTAGGTATGTATAAAACGGTGGGTTGGCGAAGGTATTTCGGGAGGGTTTGGACCACCAAACTCCCCCCCCCCTGCCTACAGCCCTGGGTAACACGTGTAGAAAGAGAACTTGTTGGCAAAAAATTTACAATCGCAACGATTTTTAAATAGTATCCCACTCCATCTTTCTGGCGAATGCCATCAGGCTAGATGGCAGTAAAAAGCAAACCATTAAAATAAATACTTAAACAAAGTCTGGTAACTTGCACAGCAACGCTTCAAATCCCGAAAGACCGAGAGGAGAGAAGTTGTTCTGCAGAAACAAAAAAAAAACAATTTGCCACTTGCCCAGGCCATGCAGCTATTGCTCTAAGCAGGTGTACCTGTCCAGCATCTTGGTGGACGCGCGCTCGTACCGCTCGATGAGCTGCTGCAGGTTGGCTGCGTCGTCGCAGGAGGCGCCCCAGCCCAGCACGCGCGCCAGGTCGTTCCCCGTGCCCAGCGGGAGCACTGCTGTCTGCACGTGACGCTGCACACCAAAAAGGATATTATCACTGACGTTATAAGAGTCAGAACTTCATTACAAGCCGTTTTTGCAAGTAATAAGTGCGTACGTTCGCCAACTTCGCCAGGAAATTAAATAGCTCGACCAAAGTAAAAAATTTTTTGAGGCTACTAGGTACAGCGTTAATGTAGGTAACATATTTAAATTTAGTGGGGTACTATGTTATTGTCATAGAGTAGACTTAATAGTAATTGTCTGAATGTTAGTACAAAATACGGTACGTATTGCCATAAACCTCGCGCTTGGGAAGCGGCTTGGGGATCGTAGAATGTTAACCGAGAGGCTGCTGCCCGTCCGGTGGTTCTGGATGCAGTTTAGGACATACCCCGGTCCACCCACGGTAGCGCTCAGATGTGAATGCCAGCACGGTCACCCATCTGAAGAATGACCGTACCGCCCGTTGCTTAACATCGGGAGTAAAGTAATGAGTAAATTACGCACATGCATGTCCAGCTTGTCGACCTCTTGCAGCACCCAGCCCACGGAGCCGTCCCCGGAGCAGACCAGCACGCGGATGGGTGCGAAGTGGCGGAACAAGCGCAGCCCCAGCCGCGGGCCTGCGCCGCTCAGCTCGAACACCTGCGCCGGGTTCAGCAGTTGCCGGAACCGCCGGAGGAACTTCACGCCCTGGTTGTCACCTGGAAACAATACACATAATAGTATTTCATCACTAAATAGTATAAAACATGACGTTGCGTCGCGCGTCATTTGCTGACTTGTAGCGCTCTTAGAAGAAAGTCTTGCAATAAAAAATTACAAGACATCTAATTAATTTGTTTGAGTTGGTATCTAAAATGTGCAATTACAGTTACAAAATTTCACATGCCTTTAGCTAGTAAGATCATATTTATCAACAAATTATGATTATTTCTTATCATATTTATTTTATTATTTTATCTTCACATTAATTAAACAAGAATCAAAGATTTAAACTTAACTTAGTCTGTTTCTTTCTTTGTTCCACTAGTATTATTTAATCAGTGGGAACATCCTTTCTATGTTCGCGGCATTGATGCACTATGTTTCACATCTCAATGGTTTGCGGTATGTGCGCTTATAAAAAATAAATAAAAGCATAGGACAGGAGAAGATGGATATAATAGGTAAGGGAAGACGGGAGGACAATATAAGGAAATGGAGGACATGTCCTCCATTTGGATACTATCTGGAAATCATACGTGCGATATATTGTTTCTTAAATCGATGTGTGTATGTCACATTTTCCTACTTCGATACCGATGCGTCTTTGTGTTTACATTTAGACCAGACAGATTATCGATACCTCTCAAGTAGGCCTCCGAGCATTCGAAATAAGGTTAAATATTTTTATCATTAAACAGCAAGAACATAATTTGTAGCTGGCGACCCCAGCCCAGGTGACCTACAACAATACTATCATCATTAGCCCGGAGACGTCCACTGCTGAACGAAGGCCTCCCCCTTAGACCGCCACACTGTACGACAACCTGCCATTTGCATCCACCGGTAGCCCGCGACTTTTACAATGTCGTCGGTTCACCTAGTGGGAGGCCTTCCTACGCTGCGTCTTCCGGTTCGCGGTCGCCACTCAAGAACCTTTCTTCCCATCGGTTGTCAGTTCTTCGAGCGATTTGGCCTGCCTATTGCCATTTCAACTTGCAAACCATGCGAGCTATGTCAGTGACTTTGGTTCATTGGAAAATATCCTCGTTCCGGATTTTATCGCGCAAAGTAACTCCGAGCATAGCTCTCTCCATTGCCCGTTGCGTGACTCTGAGTTTCTCCAAAATGCTAGCAGTTTAAGACCACGTTTCAGTTGTATATGTCATCACTGGCAAAACACACTGGTTAAAGACCTCCTTGGTCTTCTTCTAATCAACAATACTATAGCCTTCATTAATGACATTGAAACTTTGTTAAAGCCGAACTGACTACCCACCCTTTCTTGGTTTAATGGAAGTTTGGGAAAGGTAACACAAACGGTTTCGCATAAGCATCAGATGAACTTCACCTGATGGATTGATCTCGTGTTTGTTCAATCACTTTGAGGTCGTTCGGGCGTTTAATTTCTAAGAGTGCTTCGAATGAATGTTAAGAAGGGTTCAGACACAGTGAGTCTACGTGAATAAAACATCAGTGAAGGTTATCATTTATTTATCAATCAAACAAAATTGAATCTCTAGCATAAAATTTGTGTAAAAATATCGGTTATTTTGAGACCATTGACCTATTTTAGCTACTTGTATAAAATACCTTCTTTTCTACGCGCTTCATTTCGCTTTCCCTGGATAAACTTTGTTCACGTTAGCTTTAGAATTGGTTGCAATCAGCGCGCTCTGCAGGCTGCAATGTCTGTCTCTCCGAGACAATACGACCTCATTAGAACTAGTTACGTGCTTAATGCGGTCGGAACGTTTCTCCTGCGAATTTACTAGGTACTAGGTAAGGTACATGGTAAGGGTATACCGAAGCGCAGACGAACGAGAATCGTCCAATCACGGAATCGTTTTTTTTTGTGATTGGTTGGTTCTTGCACGGCTTCGCTCAGCTCCGCCTCAGTGGAAACGCAGCCTACTACGTGGATTGTGTCAATTCTGAAGAACTTAACGGAAGACCGTTCTAATTGATGCCAATGATGAAAACATGGGGACGCAGGTTCAAATCCCAGGCCGTACCAATGAGTCCTTTGGAGGTTATGTGCGGATTTTCATACCACAGAAATTTCGGTGACGGAAAGTGGGGCTTTTAAAAAGTAACTAAGTGATTTCTAATGAAAATCCCTTTTTCGAACTAGAAACTCTAGTGCCCACGAAGAAGTCTGCGACTTAGAAGTCTTCTTAGAATAATTCCTAAAATAATACGCTTTTAAAAATAAAATACAACCGACTTCAACTTCGAATACCTGGATGTCATCTTCATATTTTCTAGTAATTTTGATTTAAAAACGAAACTACTAAACCGAATTTCGATAAAATTTGTATGGGACCACCTCTGAAGTTACCTACCAAACAAAAATTCGTCCATTTCTGTTCATAATTGGCGGAATTATCGAATAACATACATACAAAAATATATATTGAATAAGTATAAAATAGAAATGTCGCCAGTGACGCGAGCAGTGATCCGGTTAACGACCTGAGTGCAATTTGCAAACTATAACGATTTACTGATGCGTTTCTGAAATCGCTATTATAACAGTACAACGATCTCCCCTCGGCTTAATACTACCTTTCACGTAACCTTATGTAGCTGCTCTTCAAACAAATTACGTTGTCAAACCTAAAACCGGTCGATGTAGCTGTGGCGTGAAATGCGTTTGCACAATATAGCTGGAAATAGATGTAATGAGATTAGCAGTACAATACAACACTGCCGGAAATAGATGTTACAACAAATATTGTTTGAAAATAAGGGTAATAGGTATGGCTATTGACGCAGGAGTTATAACCAGTTGTTTAGCAACACATGCCAAATGTATATTGTAAAAACACATTTGTATAAAAATGACTACATTTAGAAAATACCACTTTTAGAAAAGACCACCCTAGAAAAGACAAATTCTTGAAAATACCACTTCTTGAAAATATCTTCTTGAAATATGTACCTGATCTGGAGTTGACGAAGACGATGAGCGGCGAAGCGTTGGGCGGGCGGTCGGGCACCCAGGCGTCGTCGGGCCCGACGGAGTGCAGCCGCGTGGGCGGGACCACCGAAGCGCGCGCCGCACCCAGCGAGCACGCCGCGCGCCACCCCGGCTTGCACGCCGCGTGCACGCAGCGCCGGCACCACACGCATCGGAAGTCTTGCAACCTACAAACACACAAACAATCATTCATAAATATTGGTGGACATTTCACACAGCTTCATCTAGACCCAAACTAAGCAAACCTTGTAGATATAGACGAACATTATAATTATTTAGCTTCCATTGGGGTTCCATGCCAAGGCGAAACTATACCTTTTGGCAGAGGGGTTAGGATATGGTCAGTGATCATTTGCCCTTTGTTCAAGTTGTGAATTTGTTTTAGTGCGAGTTCATAGGAACAGGAATTTGTTTCTTTATGTTTATTAAAATTTTACTTGAAAGTGTGCCGTGTATATTATAACCAAAAATAGCCCTCGAATATTGTGTAATTCAATATATTATGTGTCTATGAAAACTTCAAAACGCTACAAACTGTTAGCGATAACCAAACCTTTGAATATCAAAAAGCAGACGTTTTTACATAACTCACATCAAACGGCTCACTAACAAACGAGCTTGTAATTACCGTTTCAAACTTTAAAGCATTGTAAGTAATTAAAGCGTGCCTACGCGTAATCCAACTCTCGCGTCGTAATCAAAAGATTAGTTTGGAAACGTTAACAAAGCAACATTAGACATGTATCTCAGCCCTGACTAACCCTTGCAGAGTGAAGGAGCCCTTGACAGTTGTCAGCCAAGTGAAGGAAGGCCAGATTCAGGACTGGAAGAAAGGGTACAACCAAAACTAAAGCTGGAAAATTACAAAAGCGTATGTGGAGACTTCACGTTGTTTGATCCGATTTTATTTTACAGGCGAACAACTCATTAAACAGAAGGTTTTATATTAAGAGAGTTTTCTGAAGCTTTATGCATTATAAACGATTACTCGTGCACGTTTTTATGTGCGAACTTAAAGTAAATCCTTGAGTAATTAGTTTATCACTAACTAGATGTCACGGTATGGCGTTAAAACGCACAAACGTTGCGATCGTTCCAGAACCGTATCATGTTTGTTAATCAGCATCCACCTACATTCATAGAGGTATTTTTGACAAATCATCTAATCATCTCATTGCAGTTGCAATATTCTAATATAATAATAACTAGAGGCCCCGCGACTTCGTCCGCGTGCGGAAGAAATTCGGACCGCTCTCAAAATTCTCAACTGTAAATCATTCCGAGCAAACTCTACCAACTCTACCGACTCTACCGACTTCTCCGACTCTACCGACTTCTCCGACTCTACCGACTCTACCGACTCTACCAACTCTACCGACTCGACCGACTCGACCGACTTTGAAAAACAAAGAACTTTCCATACAACATTCCCCCCCCCTTTCCCCCCCCTTAAATCGAACGAGTCAAAAAAAAAACAGCGTTTTTTATTTTAAATGAACTATCCAAATCCAAATTTTCGTGACTAAAAGTCAAAGAAATCCCCAGAAAGAAAAATCCTATCTACAAAGAAAGGATTTTTCTCACCCCTCCGTATCGAGACGAATACACCCTCCAAATTTCAAGTCTGTACGACCAGTGGTTTGGGCTGTGCGACAACGCAGTCAGTCAGTCACTCAGGATAGTCATTTATTATATTAGATTAATTTTAATATTTTATACCTACATATTGTAAAAAACCTAATAACTAAGAATGAACATAAATATGTGAATAATAATTTGTACTATTATGGATCTCTGTGTCTGAAAATAAATGTATTTTGTTTTTTTTATTAATTTGTTTCTGGGAATCATAAACGATAGCGACACACACAGTTGATGTCATATCATTATATCACCTGTCAAAGCTGGTCACATTTTTATGTTTTTTTTTTTTTTTTTTTTTTTGTTTTTTTTGTCTTAGGGAATTAATTACATAGCTCAATTTATAACTCTGCCAAACTGCATAGCAGTTTGTAGGCAGACATCGACTCTCATATTCATTACTATTTACTACGAGTATGTAGGAGTAGGTATTGACATTTTAGCGATAAATAAACTTATAACTCAATATAATATGTTAACTTATAGGTACACGGGTTATTTACATAGATATTCTATTTAACAGTAGTTTTTTCAAGGCTAATTTAAATGTAGATTTGTTTATTCCAGCTGCTCCTCGCGTTTCCCCTGCCACATTCACATTTTTTTATCCTCTCCTTCCTCCTTAAAATGTGACGTAATTTATGCATGGCCTTTTTCTTACTAAAGTTAGCGGGCCGACTATGGACTACCCTTTTGCATTCCCTCTTTGCAACGGCCCTGGCGCAGCGTGTCATAAAGTTTCGCGAGTCACAGAACGGGTTTCAAAGGAAAAGTTAAAGGGAGTTAGTTCGGGACGGCGTGAAATGTACGCCCCGGTGAATTTTGTATGTCTTGTATCGTTATCAAATGGTTTGTGGCATGACACTATAATTTATATTACGTCTACTTGGTCCACATGTCACTGTGACGTACTTAGCATAATCAGCCTTTAGTGGTTTCGTATCTACCTATTTTTCGGTAATTCTACCGATTTTAGGCCCCTACCGATAATTGACCGATTTTCTACGGACTTTTGAAAATACCTAAATAGGAAAAAAGTACTGTACTTATTTAATTTGGAAAAATTACAAACCTACGTTTTTAATTTTATCAGGTTTAAAAAAAAACAACCGACTTCAACTTCGAATACTTGGATGACATCTTCATAAATTCTAGTTGAAAAAAAATGAAGTTTGTATGAAAGTCCTTTGTTTTTGGCCTTTTAGTCACGAAAATTAGTAATATATAGTTCATAAACACTAGTAGATAGTTCACTTAAAATAAAAAATACTGATTTCAATTTTTTTTACAGGGACGATTTAAGGGGGGTGGAATGTTGTTTGGAAAGTTCTTTGTTATTGAAGTTATAGTGATGAAAATTGATATTTGGGTAGTTCATTCAAAGGAGGGGAAGTTTGAGGGGTTTGGTTGTTCGTTAGAGTCGGTCGAGTCGGTCGAGTCGGTCGAGTCGGTAGAGTCGGTAGAGTTTGCTCGGAATGATTTAAAGTGGAGAATTTTGGGGGCGGTCAGAATTTCTTCCGCACGCGGACGAAATCGCGGGTAATAATACACAATATGGTATGGGTATTGCGGTAATATTACATGTGGATGTAGCTGTTACCTTTTCACGACTAAAGATAGAGTTTATGTGTATTTGTGTGTATTGTAATTTGTTTTAGTGATTTATGCTTCGTGTGCAGGAATTTGTTTTATTAGTGTGAAACTTTACTTGAAAGTGTGCCATCCGTGTTTACCTCTTCCCCCGCAAAACGTGACAGAAAATTTTGTAGGTAGGTTATCGCCATTGTCATTTCCTATATGCTCTCCTAAATGTCATTTGGTATATGCTCGAGGAGAGCGTCTCGTCCGTCCCTGTCATTGCTAGATACAATAATAATAAAAAACAAGAAAGAAGATTCACGTGGTTTATACAGCGGGTTTTAATCGATAGAAGATATAAAAGGATTTGGAGAACCGATCCAGCTGCAGACTCAAAGGCTTTGCCACTGAAAGCGGGATGTATTTTTTTGGAAGAAAGCAGCGGATCAGTAAATGGAAGCACCTTTTCTGATTTCAGAGTGTCTATAATCACGAAGAGCGACAGAGAATACATTTCTCAATTGAGAAACGAAAAGTGTGAAAAATTCTTTTTAAACTGAAAATGGTTTTCAAATAGAAGTGTCGAGTGAAAGAGAATAAGTCCGTCGTCGTTGGGCCCCGGGGAAATCGGAAACGAGTAACGATAGTCCGGCTTCGAGCGTTTCGCTCGTGTAAGGCCGTTTGTTCACCGCCGCCGTCACCGTCCGTTACGGCGCTCGGGTGACGGACGTGTGGTGGACACGCGGCTAGTATTCTGTGTACCGCTACTTCGGCAACGTCATCTCGTTCTCGTTGACGTCTCGGTGACGGCTGCGGTGGACAAACGGCCTAACTGTTTACCAGTTTTCTCTTTGACCCGGTTTCTCTTTAAACAGTGCTTTCAATAAAAAAAATGTAAAGATAACGAATAATACTTTTTTTAAAAACCGACTTTCATTTCGATTACCTGGATGACATCATTTTTCCAGTAATTTTGATTTAAAAACCAAACTACTGAACCGATTCCGATAAAATGTATATTATGGTACCTACCATTTCTGAAGTGTGACCTACTTAGCCTCGATGATGACATTCAGGTTCTAAAATAGAATTTGCTAGAAAGAATCCATTTCCATAACATTCAGATGTAGACGCGAAAGTTCTGCCCTCTCAAGTCTACAGTGCACAGCGCAGCGGGCTGCGCTGAAGTAGACAGCATCAGTTCCTATTGACATTTCACGGAATAGAACTTCTATTTTTAAATAGAAATGGACAGGCATTTAAAAGGTTTCATTTTTATTTCGATTAATAATATCTATACGTACACATAGGTACATTCATGCCTTTTCCCCGTTGGGATTGGCAGAGAATCTCTAGACCTTAGCCATTGGATGCCATAGGAAGTCCTGACTCACTCTTTTGCTTTTCTTATATAAATTGTTGACCGAGCGAAGCGAAGGTCTCTGAGTGTACTGGGGCAAATCGGCTGTTGTATGTGAAATGAAATGAAATGAAAATATCTTTATTACAGCATAGACTTATTAAAATAACAGCAACAATAGTATTGCTGCGTGTCATTTCTAGATTATAGTTATAGGTACAAGTTTATGCAGAGTTTCTTTCTATTAATCATAATGGTATTTCTAATGATCCTCACACTAGGCTAAGCCTGTATCGTGAGGATCTGGATACGATTTAAACAGAATGTTCGTAATAAGCCTCAGCTGACAAGGTATAAGATAATAGTAATTTAGGTAACTTAAATGATAACGTTAGTTTTATTAATTTTGAAAAGTTATAAACTTATAAGTATTTATATATATACATATATGTATTTATTATTAATGTTAAGTTTATAATTACTTATTATTATATAATAGGTCTATATATAAGTATACACTATATGTTATGTGTGTTGGGAATGTAGGAATGTATGTTTGTATAATGTATATTTATTCAACGATAACTTGCGAACCGTATATTAGATCTTCTACGTAAGTAAATAGTAGTAGTAGTACCTAGTGTGTAATAGTTGATGTCAATTTTTATGTTCGAATATCAGCCTATTCTTCCGAAGAATGGGGAATATATAGGGTTTAAAGCAATATACCTGTACAGAGGGCAATGCTGAAAATTCCAATTTTATTGTTGGAGAAAATCATAGAGTTCGTAAATAATGCACAGTAAACAGAATCAAATACCCTGGACCTGGGTATGTCCTTTAACTGCAACCAGACCTATCGGAGGACCGGCAGCAGCGTTCTTTTGGCTAACGGTGGTGAGCATTCTGCGATCCCCAAGCCGCCTGCCTAGCGTGGGGATTATGGCAACACCCCTGTATTGGGAGGCCTTCGTCCAGCAGTGGACGTCTTATGGCTGACGACGAAACATAATCAAATAGGAACACGTTTTTTTTGGGAATGCAGTGTCAATAATAATGTCGCTTGCACTGTATTATTTTCGAAAATATTTTAATCCGAGCGCTGCTTAAAACCAGTGACGTTTTGTTCGTTATGCGCTGAATTACGCGCTAGTGTAGTAATGTGGTGAAAATCCTTTTTATAGTTGTTTATATTTTCAATACTTCATTGAAGCATCTAGTAAATTCGCCAACATTAATAGGGCATGACATAAGTTTGACCGTGACACGCTGACTGTGGCTAACACTTATATTATGATATATTATTATGTACGAGTAAAGTTTTCATAATAGCAAAGCAAGCAAAGTCAGACTTTTTATTGTTATTGTCCACAAATGGCCATATTCACCGCGATGGCCCAGTTGCAGGTTGGTGAATTCACATACGCCAAAGACGGACGCTCTACTTCTCTGGACGTATGCAGGTTCCCTTACAATGTTTTCCTTCACCGAAAAGTCAGTGGTTTCAGTATCCGTACATAAAATCCAAAGAGCTCATTGGTACGCACCTGGGTTTGATCCCGCGACCTCACGATTACAAGTCAAGCCATGTCCTGATTAGACTATCAATCACGGCTTATGTACTTTTTTTTGGGCATAAGCCTTAACTAAAGATACTACTTAAATTGTACTACTATACTAAAACTTTTGAATTTAAATACTCACTTAAAAATCAACAACTCAAAATCGTAAATGAGATACGTGATCTAGGCGTTATTCACGATTCTAAGCTTACATACGATAAACATATTGATAACATCGCTAAGAGGGCTAACAAATCCATGGGATTTATCAAGAGATCTTGTTCCCAATTCTCTAGTATTAAAATTATTAAAATACTGTACTGTACATATGTTCGGAGCTTACTCGAGTATGGTTCACAAATCTGGAACCCCCAGTACGACATATATATCAATAGACTGGAATCAATCCAACGTAACTTTGTTAGATATCTCCAGTTCAAGTGCAAGAAATACGACAACGATTATGAGGCGAGGTGTAGAAGACATCACATGTTACCTCTTCACGAGCGACGCAGAATGGGTGATATTGTACTTTTAACAAAAATTGCTCAATGTCAAGTTGACTCTTCACACCTCCTCTCTAACATAAACTTGCACGTCCCTAGAATACTCGCAAGACATCCTAAATGCTTACACATCCCTCAGTGTGTGACTAATTATAGACAGAACTCCTTCTTTCTACGAGCATCTAACTATATAAATAAACTGGAAGACTATCCCGAATTTGACTTATTTAATTCATCCGCGAACTCGATAAAACTCAATATTACCAAAAACTGGTTTGGTGTGTCTCCTTGACTTATACTTAGTATACCTACATATTATTTATTTAATTTCATTTAAGTAATTGCAGACAAGTGTCTAATTAGTCTCAATATGCGGAAACTCTTAAATGGCTCATAGTTTCTATATGTTTGGTAATTATGTTTTTTTGTCGAAGTTAGTTTCCCGAATAAAATAAAATAAAATAAAATAAAATACACAAAAAAACAATGCAAGTCTAGAGACAATCCAAATGTTCAAACCCACTACCAGTCGGCAGCGTACCCAGCATGCTGGCGGCATTGCCTCGTTGAATAGCAATGCTTATGCGCTGGGGCAAATAAACGACAGCATTTTGATCACGCGTCGCGTCGATCAGGCGCTCGGATAACTTTCTTATGTACTTTCTTAATTTTTTGTTATGCTATGCTATGTATAATGTTTATGTAATACCCAATAACCCAATATACGCAACTATCCAGCTCTTCAGAAATATTTATTTAATATTGGAGAAAATAGCACAATATCATTTTTCTACTGCATTCGCTGCACGTTTCTCGATTTCCGTTCCACACAACTCTATTGGCTCACATTCTCACATTTCCAGTAGGTAGGACACGTCCGAGGCAACGTGTTCAAAAGGAATAAATTGGGTCTCTTTACTGTTCAAATAATCTATGTAAGAATGCCGAAGTGGCCTCAATCGCTTTGATTACAATATTATTATACTTAGTTTTCGGGGAACACTGACTATAACAGAGTTCTAAATGTGTACCTACATGGTAGTAGTATTTGCGTTAAAATTAACCTTAGCGACAATATACTGTGATTTTAGCTCCAAATGGATTCAACCCCTTCATACATAGCTTTAATTTAACCCATTTCTTCCTCATTTAACGATAGTCGAAACGATAAAAAAATAAAGTCTGGTGCATTGGTGTTGTGTTTTTACATTTTGGCTAAACACAATTTTCTAATATTTGCAATGGATATTTCAAAAAAATATTTGCGTAATCTTGTAGTGAACAGTATACGGCCGGCGCGTAACAAACTGTGCGAAGGCGAACTGTTGTAGTGTGACGTCACACGCGGCGAGGGCCGGCCGGGGAATTTAACGTCGGGTGTTCATTTTTAAAATCATGTATCTCGAATACTATTTGACGTATCGAAATATTTTTTCACACGATTTTTTTGTTTTTCGCGTAGAATACGAAAAGCTAAAAATCTAGATGTGTGAACATTTTTCATTATTGATCTCACCTAAATAAGGTAAAAAAAATTTTTTTTAAATACACTTATTTAATAAATAAAATAGGTACTTAGTGTTATTTTATTATAATTATGTATAAACTTAGCTAAGATGTAATTTCGCATGCCATTAAGGGTAAGATTGTGCTGTACTGAGAGAGAGAGCTAGTTCCTCCGAGGCTGTACTATTGAAATATTTAAGACCTGAAATGTTACCACATCTAGAGCGAATAAATGACTTGAACTTGAACTTAAACCGCATGTTTATTATTATATATATTATATATTACCATTAGTTACTTATATCATAATCAGCCTGTCAATGGTGTATACAGGCCCTTGAAGGGCGATTTGGCTTTAACCACCTCATTATATTTGCCTCCTTAAGCCATCTCCATCACCATGATTTTATCGGTGTTTTTGTGTGTCTGTGGTCCTAATTTAATTTTAAGGTTTCACTCCTGTAACTCGACTTGCCTCATATAACTTTTTTTATGAAAGAATGGTTTGGCATTTAACCACATCTCGTCTGATGGTATTGATCTAACGTGGAGCATGCTTGCCAATGAGATGCCGTAGTCAATAATCTGGAAACGTAGGTACTCGTATGGGCATATACAAGTGTTTTGGCATAGAGGGTCCGGACCCCCCCTCCAGCCTCCAGCCATAAGCTATTTAAATATATAATATATATGTGATTGATTCAGGCGTTACTTTGCGGAAGTCCATTGTTACCAAAATTTGTTTTAATTTCTAGTGTTTTTCCGCAAAAACAAAAAACACAGCGGAAAAACACTAGAAATTAAAACAAATTTTGGTATATAATATATATCGTGTTCTTGATTACCACCTTGCGTTGTTAACAACCAAACTTGTCTTATCATAGTAAATTTTCTTTGAGCACTTATACGGTAATTTAACAGTATATTTTATTTACCTTGAACTTGCTTAGCCAGAAAAATAGATTTCTACCAAAAACCTAACATTATTCTTAAATTGATATATTTACTTATCTTATATATTTTTGGATACCAACATTAATATTGACAGAAACAACATATTTCTTTAGACCAACCCACACTAACACTTCTAGGATATTTATCTAATTATTGTAGCTATACGTGATTAGATATGAAAATGGACAAGGAAAACACTCTTCAGTAGTTTCTAGATTATTCCTAAAATACAGAATATTTATAGGCATCGATAGAATATATTTCGGCAGAACTGTCTCTCTCGAGACGTCGACATCTCAGGTAGGTAAGGTCCAATTTACAAAATCATGATTGAATGTGATGAAGGTTTCACATTTATTTGATATAGTTTCTGTCAATAAGCTTTATAAACTCTCAACTCAACCAACCGACTCTTTATCCCCAGGGAAGAAAATGCCAGCAAAGGTTGGAACCAAAATTAAGATCAGCCTTTAATTTGCGAAATTCAAACATTACGACGGTCACGATAAATTTTGGTATTCCCATGGCTGTTTTAACAAAAATTACACGTTTTTCTCAATCGTAAATGTATAATTAAAATTAAAACTGGTCAAATGCGAGTCGGATTCGCGCACCAAGGGTTCTGTACAATTAAACGAAATATATACAATGTGTAACAAAAAGGTTCAACAATACGGAAGGGTATGTGTGTACTCATTATGAAAAACTTTTACTATGGGGCCAAAATTGAAATCGGAATCAAATAACAACTGTGCCATACATTTTGTCCAAGGTCAATTAACTTTTGTATGGAACAGCTGATATTTTTTCACGATTTCGAGGTTGGCCCTATAGTAAAAGTTGTTCATAATTATGAATACATACATACCCTTCAGTATTGTTGAACCTTTTTGTTACACATTGTATGTCATGGTTACCAAAAGATTTCAAAAACATAAAAAGATATCGTATTAGATTCCTTAGATTCAGGTAACCTGACCAGAGTAACGTGTATTCTATAAAAATTACAACCAGCTGTTCAGTATAATGAGCTAAGCTAATAGTTGGACAAGGCCTATTCTTAAAGGGCGATTGGGCAACACAGGCCCTTTTGCAGGTCAGCGCATTAACATATTACGCCATTGAACTTCTTTTCCTTCTTCTCTTTCTGTCGGTACTTTAGTAAAAGTTCTTCACATTGATAACTTTCCCTTAGTACTGCAGTTCAGCGTAACCCTGAAGTTATATCTAGTCTATCTATAAAGGCTACACTGTTTCATCAATAATATAGCAAAACTCTTTCGAAATGGTTTTCCACATTCGTCCAAACTGCTAAACAGAGTGGAATGCGTTTCCCTAGTGGGTGTTTCCCAATAGTTACAATATGGGTGTCTTCAAGTAGCGAGTGAATCAGTTTCTTCTAGACAAGCGTGCTCCATCGTTGACTGCATCTTCGCTTAATATCAAGCGAAACGGTAGGCAAAGGCAAACCTATACAATACATAAAAAGGCACATCAATACAATACAATATTTTTTGATAACACCAAAGTTACACCACAGGTTACATGTCGAATTTCATTAAGTACTTAAGTGACAAAACATATAATCACTTAAGTGATTGAATCAGGCGTTACATTGCGGAAGTTCGTTTTAATCCAAGAGTTGTAAACCATGAAATACACTAAATTATACAGTTTACAACAGTTGGGATATAATCACTTAATAAAATGAAATGGTTACAAAAATACATTAAAAACCTCTTATTTTAATATAAACATCGAGTGCACCATGCAGGCAGTCATAAAATCATGTAACCAAATCCCCTAAGCGCATAATAACCCACTATATATTACTATTTACATCATACAAATCTAGCGTGGCAGTTTAGCGCAGAACCTTTAGGCCTTTCAGCTGCGACGGCCCATTTAAATTAGAAGCTGCAATTCTAAACGACCTACTTTCAGGACCGACCTCAGGACGACCTACTACCTTTGGAGCATTGCAAATCGTTTTCAATGAAACGAGGCTTTTAAGCGATTAAAACGATGTACTAAAACTGGTATTAGCATATATGGGACTTTTAATTAACGAATCTAGTTTAAATACAAGAAGTAGTTTATGAGCCCTGACCACGGGTCCCATATATAAACCACAGACACATTTTGTAGTGGTAGGACTCTACTGCAGAGTCCGCCTGGGGAAGTACCACACCTTTGCCAGTTATTCAATCGCCAAGCAGTAGAATGCAAGCATTACTGTGTCCCGGTATGTCCTAAAACTGCATCCAGAATCACCGGTGGATGGGCAGCAGCATCCTCTCAGTTGACGGTGGTAACACTGCGATCCCCAAGCCGCCTGCCAAGCGTGGGGATTATGGCAACCCTCCCTATTAAGGGAGAGGCCTTTGTCCAGTAGTGGACGTCTTCTGACTGATAATGGACTGTGTCCCGGTTTGAAGGGCAATGTTGCCGGAGAAATTACTGGATATGAAGAGATTTAACATCTAATATCTCAGGGTGACAAGCGCATTGCAGTGCGGCGCAGGATTATGTTTGCAAGTTCACAAGTTTGGCACTGCTACTGTTAGTGGCAGGCGTGACGTCTTGCTCGTCTCTTCACTTGAAAGCATAAAAAAACACACAGTCACAAGGATTAAGAGCCCCCTTACAGGTTCACTCCGTTGTCCTCTGCCTGTCTTCTGTCTGCCTGTCTTTCTATCTGACTGACTGTAGCTCTGTCAAGACCCTTTTTCTCAAGAACGCGTAGAGGTATTATACAAAATTATTATCAAATACTTAAGTTTATTAAGTTATATACTTATATTATTCATTGGAGCAGTAAAAAAATATAAGATTGTCAAAAAAAAAACTGAGTGAAAATCATCCAATTATTTTCCTGTAAAGTACCACAGGGTTGCTAGTGTTTTGAACTATTTGCGATAGTGGCACCCCTATATAATATTGATTATTATTCTCTTTTGCCAAACTATATAACTTCCATGTGACAGTATTATCGAAGTGACAAACCATTTATAAGTAGTAGGTATTACCTATACCTATTGCTTGAAAGGAAGCTCGTTATTTTCTTTTTCAGTTCTAAAATAAGTTCTATTCAATTGCATCCTCCGATCTAATCTCTTTATATCGATTCCAGTGAAGCAGAAATACGAGAGCAAAATAAGAGCGAATATCTCATTTCAAAAGCCGATGAAGAGTTAAGTACACGTAGACTTAGTAGGGTGTTATAGCACCCGAGGATATGTGTGTTTGAGATATTTTAAGGAATGCTATTATGCAATGTTAAGCGAATTTATTTTAGTAGCTGTGTAACAACCGTAGTGAAAATATAGGTTAGGGACTAAAAACACCATAGAGATGTCCTACTAGTAAGTTGGATAGCTCGCAGTGGTTGGAAGACTGATTGTGATGATGAAGACCGAAATATCCTATCTCGTTCAAAGAATCCATTTTTTTCATGTTTTCCGTTCATAAATAACAAGTGAACTTAAAAAAATTGTAATCCCCGACACCCGTTGTAACTAGAAATACTTTCGATCTAGTCACCCTTCCTACAAAAGAAAACTAAATCCAAATCCGTTCATCTGTTCGATGCCACAGACAGATACGTTACAGACGTTAAACTTATTAGGTACATCCCTGTTTGCATTGGGGGTTTTAAAAAAATAGGGACCGAACTATCGTCATAGACAATAGCCTAACCATCTTATTCATAAAATACTAAAAAATATAGTCGAGGCAAAGAAATAGTACATTTCTCTGAGTCGACGGCTTACCATAGTCTCGAGTTTGTAAAAACCAACTTACCGCACTAGTATCATAAATAACTATTAAACCTATTTTAGTAAGTATTTAATCAATTAAAAAGACACATTGCCAGTTACATTAATATCAACATAAAACTTACACAGAAGTCAACATTTTAAATTAACATCAAATTATCATAGTATTATTGTTATTATGTCACTAAACAGATGTTAGACTTAAACAGATCCTTAAATCAATTTCGTAATATTAACTCCCGCGCGTAGCACCCGGCCCAAACGTACCCAACACACTTGCCGCGTTACCGCGCTGTATAGCGATGGAGACCCGCTGAGCCAAGAACCAGCCAGAACGGGGGTCCTGCCCTCTCTCCCTTAAACGGCGGCCAAGGTCGCGAACTAGTTGCTTGGCGTCAGAGCTCCACGGGCCCGACGTCTCCACGGCAAACGGGACAAAGTCGTACACTGGTTCCAAACTGGCATATTTGTAGCGTTTGCCTCGGGCGGCTGCCTCTGCTCCCGCACCAGCGGACTGTTGAGTAGCGGGGAGGTGGCAGGACGCAAACGTACTGACGCATGTTGCGTCCCACACAAGACAGCGCCCCTTCTGCCACGGAACCAGTGTTAGACCATCCGGCCGCTTGCGTCGGAACGCGATAGACCCGGGGGCTCCAAGACACAAGGAACCTCGGCCGACACAAAGGCACGCTTAAGGATGTCTTTGATGGCGTGGTGCCGCGGTCTTCTGCCTGCGCACCTAGTGCAGCTTAGGCCGTGGTGCCCGTCTGCCTCAACCCTCGCCCCGCAGATGCAGGTGTGAGGTTCGCACACGGAACAACCGAGCCGAAGAGCAGCAGCCACCCTCAATGAGTCATCATCCAAAAGCGTGCCCATGTGCGGGGAAGGAAGAGCATGAAGCCAAGCGCCGGACTCGGGTGTTGTCACCGCATTTAAACGGGCGAGGTCGACTCCCGTGCATTCCGATCGCCACTTCGTTATAAGCCGCTTACCTAGCAGGTTGTCCCAGCTTCTCTGCCATTCCGGTTTTTCTGGCGGGTTGGCATCTGGACACATAGCTGACCACCTTACGAAAGCCTCCTCGGCATATGGGATACGAACAATGTCACCATTATGTAGGATGCGAGTGACAAGGTCCGCGACTCCATGAGACGAGGCGAGGAAGGCGATGGGGCCAGTTTCGTGCAGCCGGCGCACGCCCAAACCACCGAACCGTATCGGCAAGCTAGCTTGACTCCACTGCGATTCATTGAGGCACACATTCAGCGTCTCCTCAACCATCTGCTTGAGTGCGTTGTCAAAACAAGAAACTTCTTCTGGGAACTTCCAACTCGGGGCCGTCCGAATAACGTAAGTTATCTTAGGCATCGCGAAGCAAGTCCCCAGAAGCGTCAACGCAACGTGAGCCGGGAGGTGCTGGAAGTGAGCCGACAGCGATGTCAAGGTAGCCGTTTTCGAACGCAGGCTATCAGGCACTCCATCCACGAAAATAGGAGCCCCCAACAAACAGAGTGCATCCCTATTCATTATCCTAAGTCCCGGAATGAGGGACTCGAACGTGGACCTTGATTCCGCGGCTACAGGGCTGCAGGGGTATAACTCACACTTTGCAGTGTTGACCTCTAAGCCCAAATCTTTCAGAGCCGGGAAGAGCACTCTGATATCCCTCGCCACAATATCCGGGTGTCCGCCTATTGTTCCATCGTCAAGGTACCAAATATTAAGAGGGGCCTTTATGGCCCTTATGGCTTTTTGAATTGCCATGCTGAAGATGAGAGGCCCCAGTGGGTCACCTTGCTGTACACCGACCTGGGACAAGATGCGGTTTCCGTCGTAGGACAGGTAGCTTGGTGCAGCGTAGCACTGCAGGAGAAAGCGAAAAATGGACGGCGTTAAATCCTTGACCTCCTCCAGCATCGACACCCTATCAATGCTATTAAAAGCATTTCGGATATCCAGTTTAACAAGCACGTCGTCGCTTCCCTCCCGCAGCACGAAAGACCTAGTAGCGTGAATAGCCGCCTCGCAGCCCAGTGATGTACCAAATCCCACCTGATGGGGCTGCAAATAAGGAGTCATGCCACTTCTCACAGCCTGGCAACACAACTTAGCCACTAACCGCCGGAGAGAACTGCCCACAGCTATTGGTCTAACGCCACCATCCTTCTTCTGGAGTGCGCAAAGTGACCCACCGTAGAGGAAAGGGCAGACTTCAGCGCAGAGGTTTCCTTCGAGCAAAAAATTACAAAGTTTTGTAATCGCCTCCAGCAACCTTTGCCCCCAATCACCGGCAGATGAAGAAGTCAGCTCCTTAAGATGGTCGGGACGTAACCCATCCATGCCCGCAGCAGAACCGCGATGAAATGTCTGGAGCGCAGCCGACACATTCTCCACCGTCACGACGAGACACGGTGCCGAGCTGTCAGGGAGCGGAGGTATACGAGGGGCGCCTGAGGGTGCAGGGTGTTTCTCTCTGAGGGAAGCTAATGTCTCCTCACCAGGAGGAGCAAAAGAGCAGTCCGACGTAAGCAAGCGTGCCGCACCCCTCAGGTCCCCCTCGAAGACCTTCGCCTGAACCGATTTATACAGGGAGGGCGACCCACTGGAACCGACTTCAGTCGGCAGTTCGAGATGAGCTTTTTCCACATTGTACTTCACCTTTGCGGTCAATGTCTTTTTGTCTCCCTGGTCTGGCACTTTCAACGCAGTATACGAGAACGTCAGGACCTCCAACCAGTCACTGCTGCTATTAGACCCTAGGGCGTTATTAATTAGGGTAGCCAATTTACTAGCCGCCAGGCATCTCGCACCCCTGGGTATGTGCCTTAGTACCCGTACCCTTGCCCGAAGAGTGGGCAAGTCTTCCAGGCAGAATGAAGGCAAGTCCCGAGTAGGCGGCGGTGGCTGCGATGCAAGCGGTTGCAGTCCAACAGGTACGGCAGATTTGGAGCCCAGCGTCGCGGGCAGAGCAATGTCCTTATGTTTACGGCCGATGTGCACACGCAAGCCGTGGGGTATGGAGAACAGCTTCACTGAATCAGGGCAGTAAGGACATGGAGCACGCGCAGGACTAGTCATCTTAATTAATTACAAAAAATAAACCAGAGATTATACAAATAAAATATTCTGCAAAATACCTGTACCAGGTAGACAGTTAAGTACGTTTGGAACGCCTACCAAAAGATATCGCAACGAAAAATCTTATAATGTCAAAAATAGCATTTAAAAATAAATAAATTGTATAAAATGTCAATTAATAAAATTCTGATAATGACTATATTCAGTCTATGATGTAAAATATAGGTACTTGGAAAAAAACCTGAAATACCTATCTAATTATATAAAATATGAACGACAGCTAAACAGTAGTCATGATTGAAATAAAATAAAATCAAGCTAGGTAATAAAGTTAGGTAATAAAAACCCGTCAATGAATAAAATATAAAAGTTAAAATATAATATTTTAGTTAAAAAGTGTTTTTCTTCTTTTTTCAAACTCAATTCGTAACTCGAAAGAAATTGACAAATTACTTTTTTTAAACTAAATTAGGTTTATATGAGTTTTTAGTTTTATGCATACGACGGTCTGGCACAAGTATAAAACTCCGGAGATTTCCACAGTTTTCCACAAGAGGATTCACGACACCGTAAATTACGGTGACGATTCAGAGCACCATACAATCCTTTAGGTACACCGTTATCTCACGGCACTGCACGACACACGTTTTTGGACGATTTTTCGCTATATCGTTGGTGTCGTTGAAACTGACGTTTTTTTGTTACTGTCACGATATTTTATAGCGGCTGCAGGAACAAGCATGAACGTGCTCACGGTGTCGTGCATGACAACGACAACGACACTTCATTCGGCACTTGTTGTTTGTTGGTACGGAACCGTAAAATCCTGTGTGCCTCCGAAATAGTTCGGAGACCACAACAACAACAGCAGCAACACAACAACAGTTTTTTTTCGCGATATCAAGCGGCAACAGCGCATAGTTCGTTAATAGTAAAAGTAGTGTAGTTTCAGAACGAACCTCAGCACAGAGCCGCAGGTCTTGTCGCACACGTCGCACTTGGCAGCTACGGGCAGGTTCCCTTCCAACCACTGATGCGGCATTATAATGTTCTGAAACAGATGCACCAAGTTCAAAACTCATTACAAACTTGTCTATGTATTCTACCACATAAATTAAGCGACCACGACGTACTTTTTGAAACAAGCTTTCATTGTTGGCGTTTAAGTACTTTTGTTTACTAAATTAATGAGACCAAACTTATTTAACAGAGTAGGTAGGTATACTATCATTTGCTGTTAGGAGGCACGGAGGTATTTATATGGTCCATCTTTCCATTATCAGCCCGAAGGAGATAACCCATAGGTAACCCCACCGCACCGTCTTGTCAAGTCGCAGAGATCAATATATCATCATCAGCAAGAAGACGTAAACTGCTGATCGAAAACCTGCCATTTGCATCCTCCGATTGCCCGCGACTTACACAATGTCGTCGGTCCACCTAGGCCTTAGGTTCTAGGGGGAGGCCTTTCTAAGCTGCACTTCCGGGTGTGGCCTGGCCATTGCAACTTCAACTTGCAAACCCTGAGAGCTACGTCGGTGACTGTGACGGTTCTTTGGGGAATATCCTCGTTCCGGATTTTATCGCGCAAAGAACCACCGGCTTTTGCAGCTCTCTTTTGTATTTGGTATTAAACATTAAATCGATCTTTCTTCTCTTATTTCCTTCAAATTGATCTTCTGCTATACAGACCATCTGATAGTTGGACGTTTTGCTAAATGGAAATTTTGCTAATTAGGCTTACTGCTCATTAGTCGTTTCGCGCTGTTGGACATTTTGTTACGTAGACCTTCCGATCAGGAGGGCTTTCGGCTTAGTGCTGCCGCGTAACATCGCATGTATACTTTTTTATACTTTAAAGGGGCGAGACGAGCAAAGCGTTCACCTGGTGGTAAGGGTCACCATCAGGTGGTGTTAGAGGGCCTGCCTCTAACAGTAGTAGCAGTGACTGAGCAAGAATTGTGAACTTGCGAACACAATCCTGCGCCGCACTGCACTGCACTCGTCACCCTGAGATATTAGATCCTAAATCTCTTCATACCCTTAATTTCCCTGGTAACATTGCGCCTCAAACCAGAACAGTAATGCTTGCACACTACTGCTTGGCGGTTGAATAACTGGCAAAGGTGTGGTACGTCCCCAGGCGGACTCTGCAGTAGAGTCCTACCACTACATTTTTTTAAAGTTTTTTTTGTGAAAAATGTATTTCGATGAATAAGTACATGAAAATCACATGATGATGAATTTAATTTAGGGAGGTAGGTACTTACAATTAAAATATCGCAAGTGGAACGATGGCCAATGTCTTTTAACTGAGGATGGGAACTAATCTCTAAATTGTAAGGGTGAGAAATAAAAGAGTTTTACTGAACAACTGGAAAACAATCTGCTAATGCGATCGGGTCTTTAGCCTTTACAGTCAGCAGATAGGGAATCTCTCCGTAATCGCTTGCTATACGAGATATTGCAAAAACGGAATGTTCTAAAGACTATATTGTTTTGGAAGAAGTTCGGACCGCTCTCAAAATTCTCAACTTTAAATCATTCCGAGCAAACTCTACCAACTCTACCGACTTCTCCAACTCTACCGACTTCTCCGACTCTACCGACTCTACCGACTCTATCGACTCTACCAACTCTACCGACTCTACCAACTCCCCCCCCCCCCCCCCCCCCCCCAACTTACCCGCTTTGAATGAACTACCCAAATATCAATTTTCATCACTATAACTTAAAAAACAAAGAACTTTCCATACAATATTCCACCCCCCTTTTCCACCCATTAAATCGCCCGTGTCAAAAAAAAATGAAAACAGCATTTTTTATTTTAAATGAACTATACAATTCCAAATTTTCGTGACTAAAAGTCCAAAAACAAAGGACTTTCATACAAACTTCCCCCCGTTCCCCCCCCCCTCCCCCCCCCCGCTTGGCGCGGTCGAATTTCGAAAAATCCTTTCTTAGTACACCCCTCCGCGTCGAGACGAATACACCCTCCAAATTTCAAGTCTGTACGACAAGCGGTTTGGGCTGTGCGTTGTCTGTCAGTCAGTCAGTCAGTCAGGACAGAGCCTTTTATTATATTAGATTTCAGTTGTAAAACGTTTTATTATCAAATAAATCTCAAATGTTTTATATAAATCGCTTTATTGTTTGTTTTATACAAAAAACATGCGACACTAGCTCATAAGGTTCTATTGTAAACTGAACTATTTTATCGTTGAAAAGAATTTGAAACAAGGTTTCTGTGATAATTATTTGCATCTATGAGGTAATGAGATTTTGTTAGTTAGTAGTTTATAGGATTGACGACGTGTAGGAACAACGTAACCTATCTAACTTAGCCGAAATTCCTCAAAGTTGTTGACTAAAAACTATTAGCCTTCATGTAAACTTACTTAATCTAAGTTTAAGTTTAATCGACTCAAAGCAGTACTTAAGCGGCTTACTGACAAGATTCTTGCTGCAATAGTTCTTTTGGAATTTAGGAATTTATTGCAGAGATTCGTAGAAGTTTCTAGACTAGTTTGGAGCATGTATTTATTACTAACGGTCCACGACTTCCAGTCGCTAAGCGAGCCATGGAAAGAGCTAGGCATTTATCTATGGGATCGTAGGACAAAACTTACAGCCATAGTTCAGCGTATTAGTAAGCTGAAGTAGCAGGACTGGTCATATTTGTCGCAGAACCTACCTACCTTTGTGGTAGACAGACGTGTTCTTGATTGACCACTATTAGATTGACCACTAATAGGATAGATGACTGATGTTTATATCGTTGAAACCAATAGCTTTGATGAAGAATTTAAGTAAATATAATGTTTATTGAAAAAATAATTTATGTCGGTTATTAATGTTCTGATATATGTACAATGTTATTTTTAGTATAGTGCAAACCTAAAAGTAGTTTGTTCAGATTCAATAGGAGAATCGATCGGTATAGTTTTTACACCACGTTACATTTTGTCCCAAAAATGTTTAAAAAACAGTGCAATTTGGATACAGTTATTAGCAACGCAAATCAATAGATCGCCGCTGCGGCGGCAACCCTTTGATGCTGCGGCGGCGCATCCCCGCCGTGCGTAAACATACAGCTTGCGTTACGGTGACCATGATTTTGTGGGAACAACAGGCCAACTTAGAAATAGCGTAACTTTGCGAGCTTTAGCGAGCTTTTAATACTTTTGACTTATTTTTTTATATTATTTTTCATTGAAATATAAACTTTTTGGGGTGTTTCGGCTTTTCTCTATACTAATAATAACGTTGTATACGCGTTTAAAGTTTTTGGTAGAGAAAACTCTGTCGCTTTCCCACTAAACCAAAAATGACGTCACGCCTCTGTGCGCCATACTTGTCAGAATAGAATTTATATGGCGTACAGAGAAGTGACGTCATAATCTCCTCTCTGTGTAGCATGATATTAAATTTTTGATTTTTTGATCAGATTTTCATTTTGTTTTCAGTAATCAGCTATGTTTATGGACCACATTTTAATAGGTCAATTAAAAAAAAAACAAACATCTAGCTTATTATTAAAAGACGCATTAGACGCTTCGAGGAGTGACGATTTACGTAAGACAGCTGGCAGTGGCTGGAACCAAAAAGCCAACAATCGGCAGTGTAGCCTTGGGAGCGGTCAATGCTCAGCACAGTAAAATATGATAAGAGTACAGGTGATGATGATGAAGATTTATTACTAGAAGACGCTACAGGTGGAAGATATTACATCCAGCGGTGATGACAGGCCTTTGACGGAATGGTGGCTACGCCAGGTTAGCAGTTACTACGAGGTATGAGATCTGGAAAAAGTCAGATTGAACAGACAGAAGGGGACAACAATAAAATAAAATGGAAATCGACCCCCCCCCCCAGTAAATACAAACGTAATACAAACGCCGATCTGCCCCGGTAGACTGGGAGACCTTCGCGTCGTTCGGTCAACTATATTCCTTACAGCTACGGCTCGTAACAAGATATAGGGGCTCATTTTTTAATACTTTGTAGTGACAAGTCGTGCGAGACGTCACGCCTGTCTGTAACAGTAGCAGTACCAGAATTGTGAACTTGCGAATAAAATCCTGCGCAGTACTGCACTCGGCTTGTTACCCTGAGCCCTGAGATATTAGGTAGATCTAGGTCACGCGTAGGTATACGATTCAAAAACGCTTTAACTTCTTTTCAGTCTGTATTTTTCTTCTGTATCGAGACCCGATGTTATGTGAATCAGTCTTAAAACTCTATTTTGATGGAAATTCTATTTACTTTTATTTGACGGCCGAAGAGTTCCACAAGAACCCAATTAACGTTTGATGAAATGATTTGAGACGACAACGTTGGAATCGAAAGATCGCTCGAGTGCGGAACTGTGCATTAACCGTGGAAATGGCCTATTCTTCGTTCGAAGTCGCCGTTTTTCCTCTAAAATTCCCTAAAAAATACCGTTAAAATCTTGGATCGTAAGTATTCCAATGTTTCCTGTGTTAAACTTTGTAATAATAAATCAAAACAGTCAGTGGTCATTATTGAATAAATAAATAGGTATACTCTTGGTAGTTCCCACTTAAAATTACATAAAATAGAGATGCTGGCTTAAAAGCTACTGTGGGCCTTATCGCTAAAAGCGACCTCTTCTAAGCAATGAAGTAAAGAAGATGAAAAGAAGAAGTAATAAGAAGAGCAACGGGGGGATTACATAATTATAATATGATTATAATGTCGAAATATTTTTGTTTTATTTAATGTAAAAAAAAACAGTTAATGTTTTATGTAATGTGTGTGTTGGTGATTACATAAATATAATATAGAAATATTTGTATTTTATTAAATGTAAAAAAAAAGTGTGTATAAATGTTTTTTGTAATGTGTTGATGTCGAAATACATAACAATATCGTCAGTGTTATTCAAAAATTTCATTCAGTACAGAGAATGTAATTTTTGTATGGAATAGCTGATATATTTTTTAAACTATAGGTTGGCCCCATAGTAAACTTAATAACCTTCCGGCTTAGTAATACTGATACTCATAACCCTTTACAATCTTCGTTACCCCTTTCCCTCAGCTGAATGTTCCCTGTCATCTCTAACCAATCAGAACTCTTGTTCTGATTTCTGATTAATAATAACATTCTACATTTAGCTCTACCTCTCTAAATACATTGTCAAACATAAGCTGTCGCTTTTGCGTTCAAGCCTACTTAAATATGAGTCATTTCATCTCCCTAATGGCTGCTATTAATATGTGTGAATTTTGTATGAACTTGTGGTTTGAGCTTTATCTCTCTCATTAATTTCATGATAATATGTATTATCTTTTGTGCCATTTGTTTTTTTTTATCAATCAGCTATTGTTTGATATTTCATACACCATTTTAACATATAGATGTTTTTCAAATCAAACGTTATTAGAATGCATTACACGTGCAATTTAAGTTGCTCTATCCTGGGCTATAAACATACGAGTAACATCTTCGATCAAAGTAACATAAAAATACTACGCGTTATATCATCGTTATATTTTAACGTAGTTTCATTCAAAATACTATCAATACATTATTATGGTCATAGCAGAAAGTACAAATATTAAGATAACTTTCTTAGTGTGGATCTTACCACCGTAAACTAGAAAACAAAAGAGAGGGAAAAACATTATCTCTTCCTATCCTTATCTTTTTAATTTATTTTTTACTTACTTTTCTTTTCTTTTCTTTCTTTGCTTTCGTTGATTTGACGGGTCTGTGTCTGACCAGAGGATCTGCCAAAGTCGCCTCAAATCAAATCCAAAGCTCTGTTAATGCTATACTTTAGTAAACTCTACTCTGATTTAACGGCTTACGAGATATTAGTGGTACAACTCTATTGCAGAGTCCGCCTGGGGGAGTACCAAACATTTGCTAGATAATTTACCTGTGTTTCGATTTGAATTTGAAGGGCAATGCTACCAGAGAAATTACTGGGCATGAAGAGATTTGAAATCTAATATTTTAGGGTGACGAGCGCAGTGCAGTGCTGCACAGGATTTTGTTCGTAAGTTTACAATTCTGGAACTGCTAAGTTTAGGGGCAGGAGTGATTCTTACCTCCAGGCAAAGGTCTCGCTCGCCTCGTCACTCCATTTCATAAAAAAAAGATAAGCAAGAATACAAAAGGCATTCAGCAAAAATTAAGGTTTTTCCGTAGAGTCGCGGGACAGTAGGTTCGATTTGTTATTTTACGGACGCCTGTTTCGCGCCGTCTTCTGTGTCCACGACGAGCGCCTCAATGAATTCACTAGAGTAGACCGACGTAACTTCAGCAAAACAGAAGTTATATTTCTTGAATACAACAGTTAAATGAATTAATCAACTAATCTAAAGTACAGTACTACAAAAGGTACAATTTGATCTTACGACCGCAAAGTAAATAAAGCTTTCTGGATTTTCATCAACTTAGAAAATTAAATCTTAATCTGAATAAGAGATGAGATTTGAATGAAAGTAAGTATAACGAAAATACCTTTCTAACTGGTGTTTTCTTACCGAACTTCTGTTTCAAAGCCTGCTCAAATACTTGAATGTAAAAGTTTCTGGATGTTTTAAGTTCTTTTTGTGTGAAATGTAATTAAATGAGGTATTCGTAGCAGTGCTTCGTGGTTTCGCTAGTGGTTTTTTTAAATGCTATAGTGGAACTAGCCAGTCGAGACGTTCGCCTGCAGGTGCTACGAGTAAAGCCTGCCCATAACAGTAGCAGTACCAGAATTGTGAACTTGCGAAAAAGATCCTGCGCCGCACTGAGCAGCGCTCGTCACAAAAACCAAAAAAACCTTCATGCCCAGTAACTATCACAGCTTTCTTCTCAAATTTTGCAATCTCGTGTAAAAGTAAATTTTCCAAACATGAATTAAAAAAATACTATTCGTGCTAGTCAAAAACAGCATAATATTTTTTTAATGTGGTAATAAAATAAAAAACTTGACAATGACAGCCACGTCTGGTCTGCGCAAAGTCAGAGCCATCTACAATGAGCTTCTTATTTTGATTTTTATTGACTGTTAAAAAATCTCCCGTAGATCAACGTTGGTACACCTGCCTGAGACAACCTGTATTCTTCGACCATAAACAAATATAATATAAAAAACGGTGGACATTTCACACAGCGCCATCTAGACCCAAACTAATCAAAGCTTGTACTATGGAAGCCAGATAGCTGATAGAATACTTATATTTTTTTTGTAAATACATACTACACCCAGACACAGAACAAACATCTATGTTCGTCACATAAGTTTTTGTCCTGGGTGTGGATCAAACCCACGCCCTACAGCTCTCAAGGCAGACATGCTACCAACTGAGCTTATAAGGCAGTTAAAATATTTCATTGGTGATGCCAATGGTGATAATCTATCTAAGTACATAATTTTCTCCCACTTTTTACAGGAGACGAAAGTTATCACGCACAAAGTTACAAAGCACACTTTTTCAAGTTCTCTTTCAAACTAATAATAAACAATCCTATTCGTATGAACGCACATTAAACAATCTCACCCCCAACACTGCCAAAAGGCATGTGGTTGGTAACTATACCTTACCATAAAGGCTTCGAGCATATACCACCTCCAATGATCGCTATAGAAGCCTTTATCATGACTGATTATGTCTAAAAGATTACAAAACAATTACACTTCTTCGAGATAAATAGATAGAGTGAACTCGGGGGAATAATAAGGGCAAATAATACCCGCTATTACTACGTCCACTTAGCTGCGACGCAGCTGCACGCGCGTCGGGCTCTGTTTTCACTCTTTGAAAAAGGTCACCGGATGTGATCGAAACTATAGTCGGAGTATCCGATTTAATTAAACGTGAGTATTCCCGTATAAATAAAACAAAAATGTGTCAAAACCACGTCAGTTTTCATAATAAAATACTACGTACTACTCTTACGCTAGTATTTCTATTTATTCTATGACCTTACCGAAGTAAGGTGAACAAGCCTGCATATTTTAGGATGCCATCCTAAATTCCAAGACGCCACGGCCCGCGACATTGGGACGTGACCGGTAATTCACGGCATTTATTTATTCGTAATCCGAAAATTGGGAGCACTTAATCATTGACCTGAGGCTTCGAGCGCATACCATTGCAGATGGCAAAGCCAAGCCCTTTGCTAAAGGTATTTGGTAAAGAGACCATAGAATAGAATATAGATTCAGTGGCTGGTTGCATTATTTCATTAAAATCGGTTCGGTAGTTTGGTTATTAAATCAAAATAATTGGAAAAACGATGTCATCCAGGTAATCGAAAGTGATGACGGTAGATTGAAAAAAAAATCCTTGGTTTTAATACGTCTTTTCTGTTTAAACAAATCTTAAATCCTAGTACAAAGCTATAGTTATAAACACATTTCTTATATTTTATCGGAAAATCTACTTCATTTAACTTTGCGAACGGAAAATATTCTATTTGAAAAGTAATATTATGTTTCTATAACTTGATTTCAAGCGTTAACATCTGTCTAAGAAAATATAGGCAATTTATTTATTTATAGAATCAACACGGATACAGGTATAAACGCCGAAGGTTGTTTGTGTTCGACGATAACTATATCTTCATGAAATGTTGTACGTAAATAGTTGATGCCCATACAATTTTTAAATTCGAATATGAGCTAATTAGCTTCCCAGTATTTATGGCAAAGTACTGGGAAGATAACCCCTTATCCATTTTTAAAAACTAAACATCGCGAGGTCGACGTACGGGCAAACTACTAAGCGCCTGACATCGTGAGCTTAGTACTAAAGTACTACCACTACTATATTTTCTAATATCGATGTTAGTTCTTTGGGATTGGGGGCCGGAGAGTTCGGTGTAATGTGAACCAAGCTTTATTCTAACCCGTTCTCGTTAACCCTGAATAATGTGTTAAAGATTCATGTACAAGTCAATTACTTTGATTAGGCCCAGCGACTCAATTGCTCTGAGGGCAGATTGATATTAAATTATTCGGTTTTGTCCCAAGAGGATGCGACTGTTCACTGAATGCTTCGACATTGACCTTTTTTTGGAGTCGGTAAATATCGTTTAATTTCTTTTCGGGTTTGGTTTGGGATAGAAGGAACATTAATTTTATTGGCATATATTTGAACATATATTGTGCACTATAGATAACTAAACGTATCCTTATTGTTTCTTATATTTGCCATACAGAACAAGAAGTGCGATATTGTGTTCTGTATTTTAACGATCGATGAGCGAAAGCATGTAGAGAACAACAAGCGTTTTGAAACTTGTTTTAACATTATAAACGAACAAAGTAAAGCATTCGAGTGAGGTAAGCTGAGCGAAGCGAGAGTATTCTATACGGGAAGCTCGGCGCTTTGTGACGCATAATTGCTCGTACGTTTTAAACTAACATAACTTAGAAGCGAAATGTAACAAAGCGAAAATATCCAACATGATTATGGTGTTACAATGAATATAGTTATCTATGTGAAGCCTAAATAAATAAATATTCATGAATTTACGATGTGTAGACTTGCTTTATGTCTACACATCATGCTGGTAGTAAGCGCAACACACAATTTTTGTCCGCTCTAAACTTACACAGCTTAGAAGCTGAAACGACGAAAATTCTTTGAGTAATTATGAATTTAACACCTCCTTCAACATACCCCCCCGAGCGAAGCGAGCATGTTCCACTTGCAACAGGGCCGCAAGTGACGCGCTTAGAACTTACATTTAGACTAAACCACTAAAAATCTCCTACCATAAATTGCGACGTCCCCAGCAATGGACGAGACTAGAATAGGACCAGAAAAGATGGCGCGCTTAGGAGGAGACCTATTAATACGCAGCAGTGGGTAGAAAATGGTTGATGATAAGCTATGAATTTACCAACCCCTTCAGCATCTTCGACGAGGTGCGGCCCGAGCGAAGCGAGCGTGCTCCACTTGCAAGATGGCGGCGCGCGCGACGCGCATCGCTTGTGCGCCTTGAACTTGCAGAGCTCGCAAGCGAGCGCGTGCGCCGTGCCGAGCGCGCCGAGTGGCTCGCGGCAAACGTTGCAGAACGTCGGCCGAGCGTGGGTGGCCGCATACCTGTGGAGAAACGTTCCGGTCAGCTTTGTACTCGGTAAGCCCGGATGAATTCGTAAAATGAAATGGAAAAATTGGGATGTGATTGCGTTGTATGCGTGGGTTTTGATATTTTCACGACCTGTATGTGCTTTGATGTATTTTTTTTGCAATGCGTGTAATTGTAAGTATATAGGTATAAATAGAACCACCTACTCAACAAATCTTTCTATGGTGGGACTGTGTAGGACTTCGAGTTCTCAGATATTTTAATTTGAACCACACTTTTTACATTGGGTGGGTTGTTCCCAAGTAGGTGCTCCATTCATTTGTTCCAAAAAGATATGAATCCTATACAAATATCGCAAACTTCTCCAAATAATTGTAAATGAAGTAAAATTATTTCATTTACAACACATTCAATTTGCTCGAAAAATGCATTTACGAAGCCTGTATATATCGTTCGAAAGTTGAACATTACGCACCATACAACGGAACGTGCGGTAAAAAAGGTACTCTCAGCTAAGTACCTATTTTACCGCATGCTCCCTTGTATAGCGCCGTGCGTAAACTTAACGGTATTATTTTAATTTCCATAATAATGATTTAAAAACTCCACCAAAGAGTTTCACATTACGAGAATAACTAAGCTGAATGATCTAACCTCCTTGGAAGCGCTTTTACCCAATACGTTTGTCTCACTTTAATACTAAACAGAAAATAAGACGAAAGATGTAGTTCTAATTTTCACCACGCGCACGTAGCGCCATTTGTTAATTCGCGCCATTACAGCTTTCCTCCTAGGAGGATTATGGCGTCACACTTTGTGCATTTGCCAGTGTCAAGTATATTTATTTGTATCAAATTTTTGATAATTTTCTAGTCGAAAGTCAAGTCCAGTCATGCTCTAGTAAAGTTGTGGCAACTTTACTACAAGCTTCTTCGGAGTTTTGGAAACAACACGAAAAGACACTCATATTAGAAACATTTTTTAACGAAAACGAACTTTAGGACAAAGTTTTTTTTTCTTCTTTCCTCCTAGGAGGATTATGGCATCGCACTTTGTGCATTTGCCAGTGTCAGGTATTTAGTTGCTACTTTCCGACAGACAGTTATAAACAAAATAATAAAGTTTGCCTCATTATCTGTTGAAAGTACTTCTGTTATCTGTTTTCGCACAAATGTGTTGTAAAACGTTGTATGGCACTTGTGCGGTATTGGTGCGGCTCGTGACTATGGCTTACATTCGTCTACTCGTTTGTAAAAACAAACTTACCGCACTAGTATCATAAATAACTATTGGGATTATTCTCCAGTAAACGATAGCATTCGTTTATATTGTTTTTGTTACTTACAAGTGAAATACTTTAAATCTAATAGACTATACGGCTAATAGTAGATTATGCACCAAGGAGATAAACAGTGTCTTATGTCACGGGCGGCATACTGGACCCTGAGTGTAACGAGGGACTAGAGTTACAACACCCAGAAATAGAACAAGTACAATTTGTCCTGGGTAGGAACTAGGATTCGAACCTACGCCTCACAGCTCTCAAGGCGGACGTATTACCAACTGAGCTACAAGGCAGTCATATAGCTACGCCGACGCGACACCCTGAATGTGTGTAGAGTAATAAGTACTTTATTCCTTTACCTTGAACGAAGTGTACCAAAATTACTAACAAACCCAGTGTCTGTTTTCTTTCCAAGAACAATGCAGACAACACAATAAGAACAAGGCGAGTAACACAACACAGATATAAGGTATATCTATGACATCAGGGAAAACATCATTGGACGCTTATTCGGAGTCTGGTTCGTATCGCAGCTAGAGTTAATTATTTTTCTTATGGATGAAAGCATATTAAACGTTTACTGTCTTGAAGAGCAGGAAATCACTATAATAGTCTAAACAATAAAACAACTAAATAATGTACTACGACTTACGAAGTTAATAATAAAACTTCTTCACACATCATGGTTTCTTAACAGTGAGTTCAAATCTCGAAATTATAAGTCTCACCTTACCATCATACCGTGTCTTACCATATTTTTTCATCTAGGTAATAAATAAATAAAAAAAATATCGGTGGACATTTTTCACACAGCGCCATCTAGCCCCAAACTAAGCAAAGCTTGTAATATGGAAACTATAAAGCTGATAGAATACTTATATACTTTTTTTTTTGTAAATACATACTTATAATACATACTACACCCAGACACAGAACATACATCCAAACAGTGGAATGCGCTGCCCGAGTGGGTGTTTCCCGATAATTATAATCTGGGTGTCTTCAAGTCGCGAGTGAATTGGTTTCTTCTAGGCAAGCGTGCTCCATCGTAGTCTGCATCTTCGTTTAACATCAGACGAGATGGCAGTCAAAAGCCTATAAAGTAATAAAAAATAAAAATAAAATATCTATGTTCGTTACATAAATGTTTGCCCTGGGTGGGGATCGAACCCACGCCCTACAGCTCTGAAGGCAGACACGCTACCAACTGAGATATAAGGCAGTCGAAGGTAGGTATATTTATTATCCAAGATATTTGTTTATATTTTTTCTGTAAAACCTAGTTAAATTTCGGGAGCGAATTAAAGATTTTTTAAAAACTAAAATTAAACTAGTTTAAAACTAAAATAAAACTAGTGTTGCCGATTCAGAGGCTCTATTAATAATGATGTTAATTCATTCAAAGCTTATAATGAAACCTACTCTACAAAGGTGGCCTTATTTCTAGAAACGCTTAGTCAGGTCTAGACTTGCCTGATAAGGTCCGGCACTGCGGTGGCCGTTACGCAGAACTGGCCGCTAACTGCAGTGTCAGCTACTTTACGCTAGAGCGGAGGCTTGTGGAGGATACATAACTCCTCCCTCCCTAAGTGAAAAATTATCGGGGCGTTCGATTTGAGAAAGACCTCGATAATTTTGTATACACGGAATAACTTTTATGTATAAAACGTATAAAATAACTAAAACTATACATAGTGATACGAGTCCTAATGCTATAACACTGATTTTAGAGTATTTTTCTCTGTTAATCACTTTATCAAACACTTCACTATTTTTCAGGGCGAAAGCCATATATTTCACTTCGTCTAGTCTAACCTCGTGCATGTTAAGTGCGCGTGCACCGGATAAGTCCTCGGTCGCGCTCAGTTTCGGTAGGTTGATGATGGGTAGCGGCTTTACTGCATCTGTCTCGGTGTAGACGCGGTGGTGGCGGATGGTGATCCCTTTAACCTTGACGTCACAGGGCTTGTTCAACGTCACGACGTATGTACCTGATATAGGCTGTTTAGAGACTTCATCCCCACATGTTTCCGTAAGGGTTGTTTCTGTTTTGGTGAAAAGTATCCAATTGTCGTTGTTAACCTTCTGCAGCTTTACGTCTTCCACATAGATAGGGTGCTGCCTGCAGCTGGTATTGTTATCTTCGTACACCATGAGTTTCTCTTCACAAGAGGGTCCGCTGTAAACGGCTAGATTGTCGTCGTCGCAAAGGAACTCGTCTCCAGCAGCGAGTGGGCGGCACGGCTTTACGATCGGCTGGTACTTCAACCCCTTCGCCAATAGGTAAGGGTATTTAGGAAATATGGCTACGGTTTGGTTTGTGGATTTGAGGAAAATAGGTAAAGTGTACATTTTGAAATAGTTATACGTGTAGTCATCGGTTAGTGGAATTTCCAAGACAAAAATGATTTGGTCTCTTTTAATATAAGATTTCACAGTAATTGTTTCCTCTATCTTGACTAAATTTAATTCGGTGGGTACATACACCAAATTTCCTGAATTCGCTATTATTTTTAAATGATATAATAGTTCGGTAGAGTTAACTATAGACTGATGTAATATAGAGCTTTTGCTTAGAGCTAGTGCGGTTTCAATTTCACTTAACCTAATGAATACAGTTCTAAAGCTACTTATAAACAAAGTATATAATCCTAACACATAAGAGGATACAAGTAAATTATTTTCTTGTGTCATTGTCTCCTTAAGGATAGTTTCAACCCTTTTCAATCGGTTGTCTACTATTAGCGAGTTTTGATAAATTAACTCTGTTGCATTTATGAGGCTATCTAACATTTTTGAGACTATAGTGATTTTCTTAGAAAGAATAGTTTGGTCGTGACTTAGTTCAGAGGTCAATTGATCATATTTGATTGCGTCATCATGGTCTAGGTTACCGGTTACTATTTTAATTATGGACCCTAGTGGGTTAATTAAACCTCGCTTGAAGCGTTGTGGAATCAGCTGGCGATATTTATCTATAGTTATATCGCGCATATACTCTGCATGCATAAATATTCCAATAAATTCGTGAGGAAACGTTTTGTTAAATGAAAGCCATTGCTGGAATTGATTGAATTTTGAACTGATAAGGTTTAAGTCAGTCCAGATATTATTTAATTTAATAGTTTTTAGAATTGTCCAGTTGTCGGTTTGTACGTAGGCTCTACCTTCCTTTACAGGTAGGAGTCCCGGGTTTCCTTCAAGTGTTTGAAGATGAAGGGCGACTGCCGACGTCGCTATCATCAGGCTGCACCTGCGGAGGGCGTTTGATGTTTTTAATAGGGGCTTTCGTGTTTTTCTTTTCGGTTTCTACCTTAATTGGGACAACGTTTTTATCGGTCACGCCTATTATTTTTGCTTTTCTGTACTTTGGTTTTTCTTTGCTTATTCTTTTATTTATGTCCTTTACGAAGACTGTCTCCGGAAGTTCTATGTTAGTTTCGCCGCCTTGTTTTTCTCTTACCTTTTCCTTTCCGGCTTTTAACTTCTCGGCTATGTGTGCGTATAGGAATTGCGTTCGTTTCTTATGATCTTTAATCAGTTGTTGAGTGTACAGTTTTTCAAGTTCTACGTCAAATGGGTTATCAGTGTCGGTGTGTCCAAAGACAACTTCAAAGGGTGTTAAGCATGTCGCTGTGTGTATTGTATGATTGTAAGCCATGACAGAGTACGTCATGACGGACGCGGCATCGGTGCATTTTCGTTCATACTTAGCTAACCTATATATCTCTATTATGGTTGAATGAAACCTTTCAACAAGTCCCATGGAGTTCGGGTTATTTACTGTGCCTATGTGTCTTTCTATGTTGTGTAGACTGAGAAATTCTTTCATGAGTTCGTTATTAAATTCGGTACCGGGGTCTGAGCTAATTTTCTTAGGTATACCGTAAAATGAAAAATATTTTAGTAGTGCTCGTACAACTTCGGGGGTAGATTTGTTTGTAATTTCAATGGCCTGTCCTAACTTGCTAAAGGCATCAATTAGGGTGAGGTAATATTTTCCTTCGATGGTGAAAAGGTCTATGAAAATTTCTTGAAACGGGGCGTTTTGCGTTTGCGTCAATTGTAGCACGGGTTTTAGTGGTTTTCGCTCATATTTTGTTTTTTTACAGGCATCGCAATTATTTATTATAGCTGAAACAATTTCGTCCATTTTATTCCAATAATAATTTCTACGGAGTCTGACTAATGTTTCCTTAATACCGCGATGACACGTTTTACCTTCGTGGTATTTTAATACTATTGCCTTTTGTTCGCTTTCGTTATCTACACATACTACTCTTTCGGTACATTCAAATAGGTTTATCGTTCCTTTCCTGAAAATTTCTATTACAACATTGCTGAATTGTTTACGGTGTTCTTCGTTTTCGAAGTATATAAAATATTTAATTTTTGGTCTAATATATTCTTTGAGGAAATTCTTGACTAATTCTATGTTGTTAAGAGGAAGGAAAACTTCCAGAATTTTGTGTTTTTCGAATGACAGACTTTTCACATGAAGTTCGTTTTTAAGCCAGGAATATACTAGGATTTGGTTTGGTTTTGTATCTATGGCTTCGTTTAAAATCGGTATGCCGCTTGAGTCTAAGTCTTCCATAGAGTGTATAGTCTGTGATCTAGTGCTCCCAGATGGGGATGGTATAACCGGTTTCTCTATCTCTATCTCTGGTAACTTTACCGTGGCTTCCGATGAGTCGGATATGCTTACTATAGATAGTGTGTCGCTTATGTCTGATACTGTCACAGTTGTTGAGTCTCGTCGTTCTTTTTCTATGTTAACTTTCATTGAATTAGCGTCTTCGTCAGTCAGGGCGTTGATTTTGATTCTACTTAAGGCATCCGCGTTCGTATTTTGTTTTCCTTTTTTATATATTATCTCGAAGTCGAAATCCTGAAGGCGTAATCTCCATCGAGTCAGTTTACTGTTCGGGTCTTTTAGAGAGTTTAGCCAAGCTAGGGGTCTATGGTCTGTGTAGATGAAAAACTTCCGTCCATACAAATAGGGGCGAAAATGTTTCGTTGCCCAGATGATGGCGAGCAACTCTCGCTCTATGGTGCTATAGCGCGTCTCTGTGTCGCTTAACGTACGGCTCGCGTATGCGACTGGTTTGTCGCTGCCAACTTGTCCTTGGGAAAGGACAGCTCCTAGAGCTAAATTTGAGGCATCCGTTGTCAGGATAAAGGGCTTGTCATAGTCAGGATACTGTAAGAGTGGGGCATGAGTCAAAAGTTCTTTACATTTATTAAAGGCGTCGATATAATTTTGGTCAATGATAATTCTGTTGCGTTTTTTCAAGCATGACGTCAGTGGTTGGGTTACTTTAGCGAAATTGGGTATAAAGCGTCTGTAGTAGCCTACGAGTCCAAGAAAACTTTTAATTTCTGTTGTAGTCTTTGGAATGGGAAAATTCATTACTGCTTTTATTTTGTCGTTATTCGGTTTTAGTCCGTCTTTAGTGATGGTGTGTCCGAGATATAATACCTCTTTACGTAAGAATTCAGATTTATCTAATTGTACCTTTAAGTTTGTCTGTCGCAATCTGTCGAAAACTAGTCTTAATTTTTGTATGTGCTCTTCTAGGCTGGATGAAAAAATGATGACGTCATCAAGGTACACCATACAGTGTAATCCTTGAAGGCCTCGAAGGACATGGTCCATTGTACGCTGAAAGATTGCGGGGGCCGTTTTCAGGCCGAACGGCATTCGTAAAAACTGGAAGTGACCATTTTGTGTGCTGAAGGCAGTTTTTTGTCTGTCTCGCTCTACAACCTCTATCTGATGGTAACCGCTTGCTAAATCGATCGTGCTGAAGTAAGTACTTTTTCCTAATTTGTCAAACAGGTCGCTTATATTGGGGAGTGGGTATTTGTCGTCTGTGGTTATTTCATTGAGTCGTCTGTAGTCAATTACCATGCGAAATTTTTGTTCTCCTGATGCATCGATCTTTTTAGGCACCAAGTGCACTGGGGCATTCCATGGAGAGTGTGATTCCTGAACTACGTTGTCTTGTAACATTTTTTCTACTTGCTTATTTATTTCCTCTGCTTGTGCAGGGGCCTGTCTATACGGTTTCACGTAAATAGGGTCTTCATTTTTCGTACGAATTTCATGTTTCACTTGGTTGGTGAAAGTTAGGGGTAGTTTGTCGCAATGGAAAATGTCTTTGTATTCTGTACAGAGTCTGAAAATTTTCTCGCGTTCCTCAGAGTTGGTATGATCTAATCTTATCTTGTTCAAATTTTCAGTCAGCATTTTGTCTATTTGTATGTCTGTAGCTTTAGTAGCGTTAGTCGCATTAAGGTCACACTTGTTAGTCGCGTGCTTAGTTACTTGCAAGGGTCGTTTAACTGTAAGAGTTACTATTTCATCCGAAACGTTTTGTATAACTGTGGTCGCGTATCCGTTAATACAGTTAACTAGAGCACTGGGCATTCGTACTCCCGGGCCAAACTTTCTATAGTCTAGTATAGCTTCACCTGAGTGTTGGTCTATCGGAACCTTGACTCGTTGTTCCGATCGGGGTTGCAGTTGAATTTCATAATCCAAATTCGTATTGATTATAGGGATGCTTGTGGTTTTTGTTATTAAAACAGAGTTTTTCAGGTCTATTATAGCGCTGAGCTGTCTCAGTAAATCATTTCCTATTAGTCCGTCGTATCGTGAGTCAACGTTGTATAAGTAAAATTTGTGAGTGTCATTAGTTTGGAATGTCGGTAAAAGCGGAATCTCTATTACTTCGTTGTGTCGACTAGACGCGTGTGTGCTAACTACTTCGAATGGTTCGTTTCTAACGTTCTGATAGAAAAACTCATATGCTTTTTGAGGGCTCAAAAATGATCTAGTACTACCCGTATCTATCATAAACTTCGCGTCAATTTCAGGGATGTGAATATGGGGAAGTTTCAGTGTAGGGTCGCAGTTCAGTTCTATTATTTCTTTTCCTCTATGGAGGCTGGTGTCATAAAATTTTCAGTCCGTTGTTCCTGAAGGGAATGTGTCTGTTGAGTGTCATATATCATCTCGTAATTTTCAGCTTCATTCATGTACTCGTATTGTCCGTCGTACACGTCATAGTCATTGTTATAGTCGTTGTCATGGTAGTAATAGTCTTGGTACTGTTCGTCATCTAAACCTATTAACTCGTTAAGCTTAAAGCCTTGCGGTGCGGGACGGGCTGTCCTCATGGACACGTCTGTCGCTTGTAGGTGCGGAGGGTTGACTTGAGGTGGTTTGTACCCTATCTGTGGGGGTTTGTAACCAAACTGTGGTGGTTTATACCCTAATTGTTGCGGTGGTCGGTAACCACTCTGAGCAGGGGCTTGATTTCCAAACGGCCTATAGCCTAACTGAGGAGTAGTTCCGAATTGAGGGCGGAATCCCTGTTGTGGTACTGAATTAAATTGCGGACGGTACCCGAATTGAGGCACAGGTCCTAACTGGGGGCGGTAGCCAAAATTTAACGATTGCGCTTGGGGTAGTTTTGTTGCTGCAGGTTGTATACCAAAATTGAATTTAGGCGCGGTATTTACTGGAGGTGTCTGGAATTTAAATCCACTCGAGGTGTGTGCGGGCGCAAAGGTTGGCCTTGGCGCGGCGTTGTTATAGACGTACATACGTTTCCTCGCGTTATATTGATCTAAGAAGTTCACTTCTTCTAAAACTATGCTTAGGGCGTTCTCTAAGCTCGTCGGTGCTTTTAATCGGACTATGCGCACCATATCTTCGGATAGGTTGTATAGGAAAACGTTGAGTGCCGTATTGTTATAGATTACTATCTTAGCGCGTCGTAAATTGATATCCTCTATCATGTTGACCTTGGAAATAAGCGTGGATCTAACACTTTGGATGCGATTGCAAAAGTCTAAATAACTTTCACCGGATTTAATTCTTAGCGTCTCTAACTCAATACCTATGCAGTATTCACTTCGCGGGTCCCCAAAATGTTGTTTAAGTACCTCCTTGAGGCTGGACCAAGTGTTTATGTCTTCCCGTTCTGACAAGAGCGAAGCCGCTTTGTCACTGAGTCTACTTGTAACCGCATTGAACACGTATAAATCTTGAGCTGCGTCACCTCTATATCTGCTTATTACATACTCGCATTTTCGCAGGTACAAATTTAGTTGCCCTTTGTCACCTCCGAAAATGGGGATGAGATTCAATATTTCTCTAGGAATGGCCTTGAACTCTGCTTGGGCCATTGTTTTAGCGTATAATGAGCAGGTATAGACAATTTAAATACACACAAATGTATAATATAAAAAGCTTAACTTATTTTCCCTATTTATTAAAATTTAAGCCTATTTTGAGGCAGATATCGAATATTTAATCTACTTAATTACACTATTTTAACAAAATTCCGATCGATTTGAGACCAAAATTCACTAAGTTATTCTAATTACACAATTCTAACCGATGACTAAGGTCTGAATATACTAATACACAATTCGAGGAGAGTCTCGGGATAGGCAAGGATGGCGAAGAGTCTACTCACCAACCGACCAGCATCATTTTCTCAGCGTCCACTATTTAACACATTTATTTGTTCGAAGGATTCACTCGCAATTTCGCTCCGCGGCAGGTAATATTGAACCTTGAACGATCGCTTTTAACGAGCAAATCCTACCGGCTGCGCCAGTTAAATTTCGGGAGCGAATTAAAGATTTTTTAAAAACTAAAATTAAACTAGTTTAAAACTAAAATAAAACTAGTGTTGCCGATTCAGAGGCTCTATTAATAATGATGTTAATTCATTCAAAGCTTATAATGAAACCTACTCTACAAAGGTGGCCTTATTTCTAGAAACGCTTAGTCAGGTCTAGACTTGCCTGATAAGGTCCGGCACTGCGGTGGCCGTTACGCAGAACTGGCCGCTAACTGCAGTGTCAGCTACTTTACGCTAGAGCGGAGGCTTGTGGAGGATACATAACTACCTACTTATGTCAGAAAAACAAATACAAACATCGAAACTACTTTTTAGTATACCCGTACTTAGCAAATGGCCTATTTTATTTTATTACAAAGACTTATTTATCTATTACAACTACTTAGTAGAAATTTCAGATATCTTGTATCTATTAACTTCCTCTTTCTCTTATGTATTAAGTATTGTCTTTTTCTCTCATGTTCTTTATAACTAAGTTTTCGTGATCAAACCTACAATAGTACCTAGATTTACCTACAAACCTCCAAAATCTATCGGAAGCTTCGTTGGATTTCCGAGAATTTCGATACAGCTACGATAATCGAAACCCTTTTCAGTCAAGGAGCGAGTAGGTATTCTGATATGTCTTCGAGCACCGGAGTACCTAAGTATTTATACATAGAGTTATCAAGTGTTGGCATATCCGCTGTAACTGGATACTTAACTTGCGTAGCAACGTCTTCCGTTTTATATCATTATATGTAAATTGTTTATTGACTGAGAGATGCGAAGGTGTTAAACAAATCTGCGTTTGTATAACATACAGGGCTACTTGTAACTCGGCTTATTCTCCGCGGGATAAGATAGGGGGCTAACAAAACAAATAAAATATTTATAAAAAAACTATTAAAAAATATATATAGGAAAATAATTTCAAAAGCAATAATATATTCAAAAATACTTATAATGTGATAAGCGTGACTTCTTTTTCTTTTTTTGTATTTTTTGTTGTTGTAAATTTTACGATTAATGCTACAACAAAAATAGTTTAATTTTAAATATCTCGAAAACTATAAACTTTCGCCTATGCATTGGTGGGCTTAAATTTGTACGTGTTTGTCCTGCCGGGAGTACGTCGAGTTACCAGTAGCCCTGTATGTTTCTGTGTATATTTGTTTGATTTGATCATCGTAAAATTTTGTGGGTAGTTCATGCAATGAAAGCAATTTAATAAATTTATAAGTTAGAATATAAGCAAAATAGGTCACGGGATGATAGATCTATGAGGTTACAGCTCGGGTCGAACTACTACTAGTATTTTATTTTTAGGAACTTCCACATGTAACATAAAAAATCCCTCTCTCCTAAATTCTTCTTCGCTTCCTTCGCTGTTACTATCTTATAACAAACGAGTGTAATTTTGAATGACTATGTTTATGAGCAATGATTAGGTATACCTTATAACATATTTTTTCTGTGAGGTTTATGACTTAGTTAATTCACTGAAAAACAGTCTTAAAAAATATCTTAAATATATTTAGCTAAGCCTTGCATTCTCAGATATCTACAAAATAAAAGAAAAAAGGAGGCAAAAAAGATGAAGAGAAAGAAAGCAAAGCAAACTAAGAAAAGGGATCCTGACGTAAAGAGGAAGTCGGTAAAGTAAAATAATAATAAAATGTGATTGCTGATAAACGTAATTAATTTATTTATTTTCACAGGAAAACCTACAGCTATGTACACAGTTAGATAGAGTTATTAAGAATAGAAGGCCAATTAAAAGTTTTCACAGATAAGAAGAAGAATAGAAAAAAAATTTAAAAAGACGGACTCGCACATAATTATACAATAAAAACACTAAATAGAGAATAGGAAGTTAAGTTTACTAAAAACATATAGGAAAAAATAATAATAATAGAGAATAGAGGACAGATTGGAACATGTTTACAAGAAATAGTTTGAGTTCAGAAGCTGCTTCAATTTGAATGCAGAAGTATTAAAAAGATCTACATCAAGTAATTGTGGTGTACCTCAAGTTCATTTATCAGGCAGGGGTTCCGTTTTTTCAGACTGTAGCCAGTCAAAAATCCAACGAATTTCTATAATACTACCACAACATAACACAATGAACATACAAAATTATGAATAAATATCTCACCTAATTACCTACAGTAGATATTTCCATTACACAAGTCACATAAAAGCTGTAAATCGAATCTCATTAATATAATGGAAACGAAATCGTGCTAATATACAGTTAAATGCCATTATTGTGAGACTCGGAAGCATCTTTTGTTAAGATATTAAATTAATTTTCATTTTTACTTCGACGTCACTCCTGTCGGCGAACGAAAATAAAGGTACGTAGAAATTTTGTTGGGCTTTCCTTTGAAAATTCATGCCGACAGCTTTGGATTAACTGCTAGGAACGTCTTTTAGAACTGTAGGTATACTTCTTCGAGATAGCTAAATATGACTGGTTAATCTATAAAATCCGTCGACTTACCTCCGTTACAGTATTTTTTAAATTCTAATTTATACATCTAAGACAGCTGAATTAACTATCTCTGCTCCGTGGAGAGGACACGTGAATATTATTATGATCTGTAGCGTTGCCATACATCACGCTCAAATACAAATAACACACAGCACTTGCGATTTAGTTTCCTTATAATACAAAGCATGATTATCAAGTTTATATCTTTAAATACTTATTTCCAAAAGTATAAACAGCTGTTAAGTGCTTACATTTTGATTTGACATTACTTCTGTCACCTTGTCGACACAGACAGTGACAGATGTGACACTGACATACGTAATCACGTCCGGCAGCGATTAGCACTGTAATTAAATCGACAGATTTTTAGCTATGGTTCTCATTAAGGATTTTTAACTGTGATTTTTTATGTCAGGATTTTAGTAAAACGAAACGTATTTAATAATGTTTATATTTTCTTGTAAACAATTCGTGTTTGTTGACATAAATAATCAGTGTGATTTAGTGTAGACAGGTTTATTCATTTTTACAAACGTAATTATAAAATTTCAACGTAAGTAAACATTTAGTGAGTTTGGTGACATTTTTTATCATCTGCGTGAGTTGATTCGTGACAAATAAATAGTAGAATTTTAGGACAGGGGTTGGGGTAAAATTGCCACGACTTGAAATTCGTGGAAGCAAGATGAACGGACGACGAACTTTTAATTCTTTTTCGGAAGACGTTGGCGCAGGACGATGGGACGGCGCTTTTCTGAACGCCATCTCCACATTTTATAAAACCCGTAAAAAGGTGAGCTATCATTAGATTTACCACTTCACCGGCATCTTTTTATCTTCTAAAACGTATGTTAGGCGCATGTTCCAAAGATGACCAGCAACTTTATCTGACGCTGTGATTTGTTTTTCACAGCGGGTTTTCCCCTCTGGGTTAAAACTGCGATCCACACCGACCTGAAGACGGCGATTGGCTTCCCCACGATTGGCTTCTCCGCGATTGCAAAGCGACTTGTCGCTTTCGCCACGCACGCCATAAATGTATGGTAACTTTTTTTACATTATAACTGCGACCGTAGCTTCTTAATACCGGCGTAGTATCATTCTCGCCAATATCAGAAATTCCTTGCTGTTTAGCACTTCAAAATTCTGAAGACTGAGTGAAAATTTCTAGAACTTTCTTCGAGTCTTTTTGTTCGAGTTTTATGTGTAAAAGCATCAAACGATGCTAGATTAGAATATAGTTTTGTTATTATTGTAGGACAGATTGTCTAGCTAGCAATCTGCTCCTTTCTTTATATGTAATTTGCAAAATTGGTTTAACTTCAATAGATTAATATGGTAAGGTCACTCGCTACAGTGACACAATATGTGAAACTCTAACTGGAGTCCGCTATTACCTTAGGCTTACTTTTAGTGTTTTTTTATATAAGATATGAGTACTCGCAGAGTACTTCTTGCTAAAACTATAGCAGTATTTAGGATTTAAGAAAATTAATTTGCATTCTGCAAATTAATTCTGTTGGAATGTTGAAATATTTTTTTAGGATGTAATTTTCTCCAAATACATCATTAATATTATAGAACCTACTTTTAGTGTTTCTTTTCGCCCTCCTGAAGCAACTCCCATCATACAATCACAACGGTACGGTCCTTGAACCAAAAATCTATACTTTGCTGATTGAAACTTATCCGAGTAAACTTTATTTATTATTTTATGTAAAATATATGTAACAGGTGTTAGGTATACCTTCAAAGGTAGGTTTAGGGTCGCAGCGACGCGGACTACACGTCGGAACCGTCAGGGGCGATTCGCACCACATGGGGAGATTCGCACCACAATTGGCGATTCGCACCAAGCTTCACCCTTGACCGCCTTTTTATTAAGATTCAACTTCAAAATAAATTTTTTTTTTATTTCCACCACGTTACAGATCACGATCATATGATCAACAATGTCATGATCTCCATTATCATAATCAAATGTTCACGTAGTTGGTGCAAAAAATATGTCACGTCCCACTCCTTCAACTATCTCTATGCCAAAAATAACTCATCGTTGTGTTGATTAATCTTTCTGCAAGAAAATAGAACAATCAAAGGCAATTTTACATTTTACCTCGTAACATTACTTCTAAGCTTAGGTACTTATCGCTAAAATGTACCTACACCTATATACTCGTAGTAAATAGTAATGAATATGAGAGTCGATGTCTGCCTACAAACTGCTATGCAGTATGGCAGAGTTATAAATTGAGCTATGTAATTAATTCTCTAAGACAAAATCAACAAAAAAAAAGTATTTTCATAAGACTGAAAGGTAAATTCATCAAATAAGATGATAGAACTATTTCATTTTATGGAGACAAAGTTTTAATAGTGAGAAGCGAGCAATTCTCCTTGTTCACGCTTTTATACCGTGTTGTTGACAGGCATTTGCATAACTTGTGTTGACGCTTCACAATAATAAAACATTATAAACTTAGCTTCTTCGCGTTGACCACATCATCATCTTCAGCCTGGAGACGTCCACTGCTGAACGAAGGCCTCCCCCTTAGACCGCCACACTGTACGATAACCTGCCATTTACATCCACCGGTTGCCCGCAACTTTCACAATGTCGTCAGCGCAGGAAGGCGTTCCACCTAATGAAAAGCCTTCCTACGCTGCGTCTTCTGGTACGTGGTTGCCACTGAAGAATCTTTCATTCCCATCGGCTATCAGTTCTTTACTGCCACTTCAACTTGCAAACCCTGAGAGGTTCGGTGACTTTGGTTCTTTGGCGAATATCCTCGTTCCGGATTTAAAAAATACCACATAGGTATTATTATTTTGAAACTCACTGCAGCCAAACATGAACTCTGTATAAGTTTATGCGCTTTTGATGTAACGAGGTTCACAAAACTTACGAACTTGCGGGTTCAGTCAAGCAAACGGACAGCTTGGTCGATATGGTCCATTCGTCTTTAAGGTAGAGGATAGACGTCCATCAATAGACTATTAAAAGGTTGATGATTATACACAAACCAAATGTGACTCAGGGTACCAGCTTATTCCTTACGATTTTCAACAGTTTGTATTCTATGCGATAGAAAACGCCTTGATTTTCTTGCCTTTGTGGTGAGATCGCTAGCGTTGTGTCTTGTCTTTGTCGTGGTGTTCCACTTGTCGTATGAATGTCAGGGCCTTTCTTGTTCCCACCTCTATCTCTTCAAGCCTCTTCCCCAGCAGTAGGTACCCAGCGGCAGCTGTGTTTATTGTTTTATGCCAGGAAGAGACGAGACGAACAAGACGTTCGCCTGGTGCTAAGTATCCCGCCCGATCATAACAGTACCATTGTACTTCTGTAGTGGTCACTCACCAGTGGTGGTCTCCGGAAGATAGCCTGGCGACCAGGTCGGCGACGTCGCCGCCGCGGTGCAGCGCGCCGCGCAGCGCCCCCGCCCACCCCTCCATCTCCCCCCGGCTCTCCGCACACAGCACCAGGCACCGGCTTGCTGTGATCACCTGAGAACAACAGGACAACGTCAAATTCATTTCTAAAAGAAATAAAATTGGCCAAATGCGTGTTCGACTTGCGCACTGAGAGCTTTGTACAACTACACTTGTAACTAATCGTGTTACTATTGGCAACCTGTTGCAGTTCGCAAGATACAGGTCATATTTCTAAAAAGCACGATTACCGTTCTGTATGTTGCTAATTTGACGTGTCGGTTTAGCTGATTTCTTTGACAAATTTAAGATTTTTTTATCGAATTTTATTGATATAAATGTCAAATTTATCGATTGTTAGGAACGGTACTCGCACAGAAGGTCCGATAGACGGTCGGACGGACAGATATACTAACAGATGCCCGACGTAGGCTTTATAATGGTCCCGTCGGAAACTCTAAAAAGGTACCCTAAAAGGGAGACAAGAAAGGAATAGAGTTCTGGCAAAGATACTGGCTGAAATAGACCCCAAGCAGGACATCAATGTAGGACTTCGAATAAGAATAACAGTCAATACTTAATTAGATACAAAAAAACACTGTCGAAATGAGAACCTCCTTTTTTGAAGTCTGTTGAAAAGCCCCCTCAATGACAGGAGATCGATATCTATTATCCGAACAAGGTTAGCCCCCACGCATTTCAATGCAAATTGTAGGCCATAAACCAGCCTTATTTGGCCTATTAGTTAATGAAAAGGTCTGGTATTATGAAACTTTTACAAAGAATTACAAAGTTAAGTTTGCCGTATCTGTCGGAAGGACGGAAATTCTAATCCCGATTTAAAAGTTCTTGGATAAATTACGAGTTTTGGTATAGACAGTAAACTTTACTCTGCTTTTAAAAGGTGACCAAACCTTACTCTTAACTTCATGCTAGCTTAATGTTGAAATTTTTTCGGCTTCACTTTTTTTTAATCATTTGCACGAATCCTTGTAAAACATTTAATGTATTATACATAGAGGTAGGAACTTCAGAGGGAAGGCACCGGAACACGAGACCGAATGCGGTCGGCTAGCGTTGTTTGCGTGACCACACAAGGTCGCGCACCTCTTACGCTGTAGGAACACGCGCGTCTATGTGAGTGTAATGTTGCCAGCATAGTAAAAAGTCCCACTATTTTCACTATAATGGTTATGTAAAGCAAATTACATTATTTGAATAATAAGACGTTTTTAGTAACATTGTGCGATTAATACTATGTGTTATTTCTTTGTAATCATGGAATTTCGGATACTTAGGATTTCGTATTACCTATCGCATTACGCTAAGTTGGATCGGTTTCGTGACAAAGAATATAGGTGCTCACTATTTAGTTATTATTTAAATTTCTTTCTTTTGTATGAACTTTTGTGTGTGTATCATTTTTTTTTGTTTCGAATAAAAAAAAAACTACTTTCTTTCTTTCTTTATTGATTAAACAGAATCTTACGAGGAACAGTGACTTATAAAGGAGTTACTCCATCCTTAGTCTATAAATTTAGGTTAGTAAAAAAAACTTAATTAGGCTGTAAGTAGGTAAGTTTTTTTGACTATTATAACTATTTATTTTATTAAAATTAGGCTGTAATAACTATTTATTTCCTAGTAGGTCGCAGCAAACTGAGATCTAGCGACCCCCACATTTTTCAAACCCCTTGACCAATTTACCCGTATTTGAACTTGTTAATTGTATTTGCATGAACTATATCGATACATAGAAACACTTTATTACTAGGTACTTGCTTGCAAAAAAAAAGATAATCATGTCTCGTCAGCGCCACCTATCCTTTGACTGTAGAACTGCGTTTTGATAGCCGTCAGAAAACTTCCCATACCATCAAAATTAGTGTAATTCTATAGTGCTTTAATTTTAAGTAGGTCCAAATCAGTGCACCAACCCAACTCGCACTTGACCGGTTTTTATTACGATAAAGCAAAAATGTAAACATATCGTCCAATCCAGCTTTTACATACCGTAAATTAATTTCTAACTTATTTTAATTATGTTTATAAACGTAATTAAAATAAGTAGGTAATAATAGAAATATCAGCTAAAGGCATGTGACATTTTGGCCTACATCATACAAATAGGTACGGGCAATTTGTACCACTAGGCCACCTACGTATGGGAAAAGTCCTAAGTCTTTATGAACACCATCTACCAACCACACCCTTACTTAATATCACGTGGGCAGCTGTGGTTCAGCAACTAGCCTGGTTAGTGTGTTGAATGGGCATTACGGCTGGTCACTCAAAACTCCCACAGATACCTTACCTGCTATCATAAAATTCACCCGTAATTTGGGGAAAAAAAAACAATGCATACTTGCCACACTGTCCCGATTATTGGAGGTTTTGTGTTCCAATTTGTAAACAAATAGAAAATTAACGAATTTATCAAAAGAATGAAAGTTACCTGTGAAAAGATAATTCACCGGGACGTTTTGGTTTACTTGAGCTGTTGTTGCAGCCTTTATACACACAATACGGCATGTCGAAAGCAATTTAGTGTCAAGTGTTGCGGGACGTGTACTCTGCTCATCGCTTCGTCGCATACTGACCGCGAAAGCGTAGCACTTTTGTATTTAGGCTTACAACGGCGGTTTTCAATCTCGTGTTCAGTGCCCTCCCTCTGTACTTCATACCTCTATGGTATTATATTAATTAAAAAATATATATATAGTATTCCTTTTGTAAAGTAGTTATATCTATATGTAAGTACTTATTAATAATAATATAACAGTTTGACAAAAGCAACGGACCCCGAAGTCGTGGTGCTTAGCAACACATAAAAAAAGGGTCCCGAATGTTTTGGTCCATATTGCACGTTCAGATTATGAATTTAATTACATCAGTTTTATTTTAGTATTTCTTCAGACTTTTTTGGGTGCTGACCTGAAAATTATAAGTTTGAAATGTTTTTAAGTTTTGAAACTTTGCTTCTAAAAGAAAATGTCAACCATAATTATAAGCAAACGTGGCTATAATAATTATGCTATATATGTTAAATATTCAAGCTAAAACTTATTGCAAGTGGGCAATAAAATTGCGACAAGTACTTGCTAATCTAACCCTCACTTAAGACAGAGTTGAACCATCTCATAAAATAATTAAATACCCTCTTTGTATTCAACTTAGTACAAGCGTAGAAATTTCCACTCGATTTACTGAAATAATTTCTCGTAGCTTTAAGTACTAAGTTACTAACTTATCTGTAGAGTTGGCCAAATGACGGAACTAAAATTTTCTAGGAATGACTTGCAGTTTTGTTATGTAAATACGATAGTGGCTCCAATAACGAACTCTCCAGTAATATTGGTCTCTCCGTAAAAGGCGAAGGTTCTTAGAGCTTAGGCTTAAAGGGTGGCAAGATGGCAACCCTTATTTTACAATGCAGTGTACTTATTACAAAAGGAAAGATCCATGTGATTCAATCTGTTCCCACTATGTTGAAATTGGTGAATTACTAACACTTTGGAAAAAAAAATTGCTTTCTTTTTATGGCTACAAGGCTTTGCGTCGTCGTTTAATTAATCCGATGCCAGAGATGTACAGAGCTGCAGAATCTAATGATAATATCTCTGGTTTATCGAGGCTCACAATAGAGCAACTGTACAATAATAATTTGTAAACTTGTGAATGTGCATTAAAACCGCGTTCGCGGTTAATGCCACGATAAGGCTGGGTAGTTATTGGGCCGTCGCGCGTCGTATCGCACTTTTGTAGATAGCTCGGCTCTGTAGTGTGCCGTTGGCAAGTTGCGCTGTGTAGATAAACCCTTAACTACCCTCATTTTGTTCTGTTACGTTATGGAAAGTGAGTCGCTTGTTTTAATTTTTATTTGAAATGTTTCTGTACAGACTTGGAGCCCCAGAGGCTCTGAAAGGCTAGTCCACACGACATGATGACAAAGTCCAAAAAATTTGCAACACGTCAACTAGATGGCCCTAAATAGGAAATATTGGTTAAAAGAGGCTCATGTCTTGCAATGGGCAGAAGCTGCTAATGACTAGCAGGGAGATTTGGAGAGAACCCGCGACAATGATAAGATGAATGGACAAGAAATAAGCGCACGGATTTTGAAGATTATATATTGAGCGCCGGCTCTCCACTCGCTTCAGTCATACTCTGCCTTTGCGACATGCGAGCCGTACGATACGACAATACAAACTTCTAATACATGTACATGTGTTCTCTTTTTGTCATGCAGTAATTAGATTCGCTGTTTCTATTTTCCGGCAAATGTAATTTATGCATACTTTTAGCTAGGCATGCTTGATTGTGTTGTCTTGTTAATTTTGATCGATTTGCAAGCGCTCGGCCCGTCCATTCCATTATTACCGTCGCTGGCGGGAAGACAGAAAAATCATGTCGCTGCATTCTATTATTTTCTTAAACATCTGATTTTTCGCAAATTAATGATTAAAAATAGTTATGTTTTATTCATTGAGTGTTGAATTACATGCACGAGTGAGGGCAAGTGCTGTAATGTGGTGAAACATGCCTTTTCGTGTTGTTTTCAAAACTTCGTAAACGCCCATAGTAAAGTCGCCATAAACTTTACTAGGGCATGACTCGACTGTGACTAATTTCGTGTGACTGACTGTGATTTGATAACATCTATATTTAAATTGTTATTTTATCAACTTAAAAAGGCATGATACTTGAAACTGGCTGAATGCACAAAGTGCGAAGCCAAAAACTAACAAAAAAGAATTCACTAGCAGTTCAGCGAACAGACATTGTCAGTTTTTGTTCGTTTTCGAAACTCTTGTTTTTTTTTTTTTTCCTTAGTTATTGGCATCGCACGTTGTGCATTCTGCCAGTGTCAAGTTGATGAATTTGTAAGTTTTTATATTCAAATCAAGTCAAATATGTCATAAATCACATTTAGTCACACGAAATTAGTCAAAGTCGAGTCCAAGTCATGCCCTAGTAAAGTTATGGCGACTTTACTATGAGCTTCTACGGAGTTATGAAAACAACACGAAAAGACACGTTTCACCACATTATATCACTTGCCCACACTCGTGCATGTAATTCAACACTCAATGAATAAAACACCACCATTTTTAATCATTAATTCGCGAAATAACACAAGTTTAAGAAAATAATAGAATGCATCGACATGATTTTTCCGCGTTCCCGCCAAAACTCCGAAACTCTTGTTTAGAACTGAGTAAGTAGCGAACGCTTCTGCCAAATATATTATTATTATTTAATTCTTTATTGCACACATAAATACATTAATGTACAAAAGGAGGACTTAATGCTAAAGCATTTTCTACCAGTCATCCCCGCGGAAAAAAAAAAACAAAAAAAAAAAAAAAAAAAAAAAAAAAAAAAAAAAAAAAAAAAAACCGCGCCAAATATTTTCAAAAAAAGCCGGTAAATGGCGTCGCAGCTATAACTTCCTCCCTTTTTTGGAGGAAATAACCCTCTCTTCGAAAATCGCCGACGACAAACAAACATTAAATTGTACAACCTGTATACCAAGTTTCATCAAGATTTGTTGAAAAATACGACCTGGGGCCTTATTATTGAATCGTACGCAAAAGTTGCGCATGCGAGCGGAGCCGACTTCCAAACGATATTGTTTGGAATAAGGTTCAAAATCGTTTGAAAGTCGGCTTCGCTCGCATACGCAACTCTTGTGTACGATTCGAAAATAAGGACCCTGTACGCAAGTACCAAGATCCATACATCAGGACAGATGAAAGCAAATTGCAAGCAAGGTCAATGATGAAAGGACAAAAAATTGTTTGATATTATCTGAGCATTTAGTTGTGAATGCCACTTGCGGTCATTGTCCAAAGATGAACTGCACTATCCGATGCTGAAATAAAGCGCATTTTTCAAGTTGTCACCACAGGATTCATAAAAACACTTAAGCATGTGTGAAATAATAGTAAGATTTTTAAACCTTTTCAAAATCATTCAAAAATCCCTGAGCAAACGGATCTATAACATAAAGCACCAAAGCACGTGTTTCATGTTCCACACAACAGTGAACGTGTTCTAGCCACCACAATCCAGTGGCCGTACAAATCCGCTGCACTCGTGACCAAAGAGATCTAGAGCTAAAACAAAACCATGTTTGTGACCAGTGAGCCGGCTAATAATACAAACTTGTTGCTTCTCGGTTTTGTGATGTAAACTAGAGATGTACCTACGATTAAATTTATTTATTTATTTGATACACAAAACAGAAAACACTCTTTACTTTTGCATTGTTTAGGTTACAATTATTTTGTTTTAAATTGGTGTCGATTCTGTTGCACCGCTCACTAAACTAAACTTAATTTGACAGGACGAAACCTGTTGACATCCTTTTCTAACATATTGAAATAAAATGAGACGCGTATAATTTTAGTCCTGTCAGATTCGTTTAGTTTAGTTTTTTTTTAGTTTAGTGAGCGGTGCAACAGAATCGACACCATTGTCTTTCATATCTTATTTTACTAATAATTTTAATGTCATCATAATCAAACGCCTGACAAACTAACGCAAAGATCTTACAGCGCCCTGCGTAACGTGTTCAGGATGTTGGTGGGGCTCCCCCGCTACTGCAGTTCGTCGGCAATGTTCGCGTGCGCACGTGTGGATTGTTTCTACACCACAATGCGCAAGCGAGCAACGCCACTGGTGCGGCGCGTGCGGCGGCGCCACAACAGCATGCTGGCCGTGTTAGCAGGTAGGCTAGATTGCCCATACATTAATCATTGTTGCGGCCTGCACACTACACACTGTAGAAGCTTAAATCCAGTGGAGGTAGGTTTAATTTTCATTTTATTAATCTGTTTATTCCTTTGACATAATTAATACAATTGAATTGTATTTTTTTATAATTTGATTATTTTAATAGCAATTTTAATTTCAAGTTCTATTTTATTTTCTAACTTAATTTCAATTGTGTTTATGTAAGTTATTAATGTGACTGCTACTGCTATATATTTTTTTTTAATATTATTATAATGAACGACTTTAAAAAAAAAAAACAGAAAAAAAAACAATCGGTCTTTTAATTATCACAGATAAAGAGTTTTTTTTTTGCATCTTTTTCTCACAAACATTGAAATGAAAAGAGATGCTAATTTTATTATGGGAGCAGTGCAACAGAAACGAAACCATTTTGTGTCGATACAATATGTTTGATTAAATATACAAATTAACACAAATTTAGTTTAGTGTTATATTATATAGGTAATAATGCAAGAAATTGGAAAATCGCGGAATAAAAACAATAATGCGTGATAAGTAATGCTTTTATTGTATAAGAAACTCGCAGAAAAAAACATGTATTCACATTTTCATTTTCACACTTTATAGACACGTTTATAGACAGTCTCTTTGATTAACATGTATGTAACTAGTTTAACAACCGTTTAATGTAATCGTGTAATGATAATTTAAATAATTTAAAAAAATTAAAGTTTCCTACGAAGCAATTCTTGTTGCGAGAGCCTGGCTTTTGATCTGTGGCCTCGAAAAACGTGTTTTATTCAGTTCTCAATTAAAAATACAATGTAGCTTTAGTACAGTTCTTCACGAGAAACGATGTCGGAGTTACGGCGTGCTTGTACCTAAATTTTCTACATTTCTTTCAGTTGCAAAGTAATAATTTAAAACAATGCTTTTAGAATAGGTTGCAAATAGCGGCCAACTGAAGGCTATCGTGTGTCGTATGACTCGGTAAATTGTCGGTCCCTGTTGTTTGTACTATGAAACCTAACCGTCCCAATTTTCCCATGGCCTATACTTATAATAAACTATTTTTCTCAGGAACTCGTGGAAGTATCATATTGAAATTAACAACTATACAGTTCGTATTCTATAACATCGAAAGTAATTCACTTGCGATTTAGTATATTTCTGTCGGCAATGGCGGATCTAGCGGTGCAGCACAGAGGCACTTGACCCCCCCACAACCCAACGGTTCAAATATAACAAAGAACTGGGAGGTTTATAAGATACAGCTTTAATAACATTTGTTTATTTTGTCATAATAAACAGGTAATTTCTTATTATTTAATCTTTATTAAAAGTATTTTTCATAGTTATTCTTGTATGTCATTGAACAAGAATCGATCCCAGAGACAGCATAGGATTATACTATGTGATAATACTGGGGAACTTGGCCTATGGTCCATGTGCCCCTCCCAGAAATAAATCCTGGATCCGCCCTTGTCTGCGTCGTGAGATATACTTATCCACTCAAATAGCAAATACTACCTGCTAAATAGGTATATCTAGTGGCTAACCGCATCACTCGTACCACATCACGGATATATGGAGGCCCGCTACCAAGTTTTACCACGAACGAATATACTAGATAGCAAAATATTCTATCTACTATCTTTAAGGTCAAAATATTTAACGACAATGTACAGAATACACAATGCTGCGCTTTATATCAGTTTTATGTCTCATTAACTGGATAATTTCCTGGCAACATTGTGATCCGTCGACCGGAACACATTTCCTGCTTGCATTTTCTTTTACTGGAAACTTCTAGCAACATTAAATTGGAAGCACCCATGCAGCTCTGGATACCTCTTGTAAAGTTATATATCCACGGTGCTACAAGCTCTACAAGGCGTAGCGAAAGCGTAATTCATTCTCTATGGCGTAGACTTGCTACGCTTGTATCAGATAATATGCATTATTGTCATTGAGCTAATATCTAAAGAGTCACAATCTCTAAGTGAAAACAGTCAAAAAACGTCCGAGTGTGGTTGTACATACCTATACGTGCATTATATTTTCCCGTCGCTTGCATATCGCACAATTTATGCTTGGGCGCTTGTGTGATTTCGTAGTTCAAGTTGTTCAAAAAGTCGGCGTGCGTAGCGTGCGCCGAGTTTTGTTGCAGACATATTTTTTTGCACGTTTGTGACTCTATAGATATTAGCTCAGGACCTGGGTGGGTGGGTTAGGGCCTGGGTATGTCCTAAAACTGCATCCAGAACCACCAGAGGACGAGCAGCAGCGTCCTCTTGGTTAACGGTGGTAACACTCTGCGATCCCCAAGCCGCCTGCTAAGCGTGGGGATTATCGCAACCCCTCCCTATTAACGGGGGAGGCCTTCGTCCAGTAGTGGACATCTTATGGCTGTCAATGATGATGATGAGATATTAGCTCAATGACTCGAATCTCAATGATTAGAATAAAATCAATCAAACTTTAGTGACATTGTAAGAATTTTCAAATCAAGAACCTTCATGATGAATTGCGATTCAAATTTAGCACACTTATCATATTTCTGGATCGACCTTATTACGACCTTGACGACTGTACGACTAGAGAAAACGCCTGCAATTGCCAAAATACGCTTTAAAAAAACAACCGTCTTCAACTTCGAATACTTGGATGACATCTTCATATTTTCTAGTAATTTTGATTTAAAAACCAAACTACTGAACCAATTTCGATAAAATGTTAATGAGAGCATTTCTGATGTATTGTATTTTGTATTTACCTACAAAAAAAACATCAAAAAAAATTTCTATCATAATAAAACATACAGTCGAATTGAGAACCTCCTTTTTTGAAGTCGGTTGAAAATAGAAATCATTGTTTTCCGATTATGTCCATTCTCTTGATTAGTAGTTTGGTCTTAGGAAAAATATTTTTTGCCAGAAAGCAAATTGCTCGTGCAATACGATGACCGCAGTAACATCCCATATTAGTGGCAGTACAGTCCGGTACAAGCTCTGTGGCCGCTCAGACTTCACAAAATATAAGTAGCGACATCACAACAGCTTTTAGGTGTCACAGGTACGTTAAATTAGTTGTACCTACAAAAATGCGTTCTCAATACGCGTGTAATATGTTTTTACAAGGCCTAATCGGGAGGCTGCTCGACTTGATATCGTGAGGTCGTAGTGATTTAAAATTTTAGGTGTTAGCGGCAAGGAGAGCTCAACGAGACAGTGTTAATTTACTGTTACATTTCAGAACGGTCATAAAGTTCGGCGTTGACTTTGTACAATGTTAATGTTGGGTATACATTGTTAGAGTCCCTAAGGAGAGATAACTACCGACTAGTGTGTACACTGGCTTAGTTAATATTTATACTCTGTTTTACTTATTGTGATAACGGAGCACGCAAGGTCATTTGGAGCTCTTAGTTTTGTTACTCACACGCAAATGGACCATAGATTAAGTAAATTTATGTTGTATCACAGTAATATTATTATAATGTAAAAAAAAAGTTTGTGTGCTAGTATTACAACTCAACTCCACGAACCATGAAGGGTGAATGCTCTTGGTTTCTTTTTTAATAGTGGACAGCTAGCCGTTTGTCCAAAGCTCACCTGATATGATGTAACGATGTGCAAGCGCATATTCGTATCGTTTAATAAAAAATAGGCGTCTTAGCTTTTCAGGTCACCAAGATACAGGCTCTGCGTAGTGTGGGACCTACTACTTAGTACCTACAAAAATGTAACCGTGTTTCTTTAATTAAGCTTTATATTTTTACCAGTGTTGCTAATACATTTAAGTGTATTTGAAATTTTTCTTTTGGAAATAAACATTATACTCTACATTATCTTATCTTTTATCACAGAATAAATAATAGTACTACGTACAGAAAGTTAACTCCGCAAAGGAATTGAAATAAATAAGGACTCTATCTACTAGGCATTAAGTAGCAATTCAACTCGCACAGCGCTGGATACCGCTCGCTATATTCACCTAGATATACCGCTCTCTTTCTATCACGTATGCTTAGTTACGTGCGACGAGGCTAGCGTGCGGGCGGCCATTGATTTCTGCCTTGCATTGTCCACCCGGACGGAGCGCCGGCCGAACATACCTAAACTGCGGAGTGACACCCCCGAGTGCTTTTATCCCGAAAAAAACGAATTACTCTAGTAGAGTACCAGGTAAACCCGAGAGATGAGACAGGAAATTTCGTAAGCAAGTAGTAGTACAAATACATTTATCTAGTGCGAATATGAGCCAAATTGGTTAAGGAGCGATTGGATGATAAGGAGGTCGCGAGGTTTCAATTCGAAGAGAACTACTAGTATAATATATTTTTGATTTATTAATACGGTAGAACTCACGTTTAATTAAGTGCGATTCTCCGCCTATAGTTTCAACCACATCCGGTGACCTTTTTCAAGGAGTGAAAACAGAGCCCGGAATATTCGACGTATTGAAGGGTTTTTGTACAACTGTTCGGTTATACAATTATTTATTGCACACATAAATACATGAACGTACCAAAAGGAGGACTTAATGCTAAAGCTTTTCTTACCAGTCATATAGCAGTTACAGTTGTACAAAAGTTCAGTTTGCACAAAAACCCCTCAATAAACCACTAGCAGTAATAAATATTGATATCTATCAGACCTGTAGAGGACAATTAAGGTTCCCGAAGTGGTGAAATAAAGATGTCTCGGCGGACCACCCTCTACACCCGAGATTCGACTTTACACAGCTTTTACACCACGATTTAGCGCTTAAATAGGGTTGTCTGTTTTACTTGTGAAAATATTCAATTTAAATTTTCTATTGATGTCAATTGATTTAATATTCAATTGTATTTGTAAGTATAGTATAGGTAAAGTTAAATGTATTTTACTTCTTTAACTAAAGATTAATTTATAGATACCGCTCGTGTCATAATGCATGTCGTCGGTGCATATATAAATGTAGTTAAATAAATAGATCTATGCACCGAAGGAATATGCATGTGTTTTTTTTATTGACTTATATATAGGGTTTGGGAAGTCTCGACATTCTCAAAGTCCCGGGATACGAGACCACCCACGACCAAAGTCCCGTGACGTCTCAGGACTTCGAGACTTCTCGAAATAGAATTAGAATCGAGTTAATTTTTGGCGAGGTGTATCAATAAATAGCAATTTGAGTAAAAATAAAAATAATAAATAAATAAATATTGGGGGACATTTATTACACACAGCGCCATCTAGCCCCAGACTAAGCAAAGCTTGCATTATGGAAACCAGATAGCTGATAGAATACTTATATACAATTTTTTTTCGTAAATATATACTTATAATACATAACATATTTAACATGTAACGTTAAAGAGAGCGTCGCAATAGCAAGTTCGCAAAACAAACATCACATAAATGCAAAAAATGCATCAATGTATGTTCTGCATTCACCTCATTAAATGGAAATAGACGACTGACTGATAGACTGGGAGGGCACTGTCGGTAACCCTACCTCATCGAGTACCAGCTTGGAACAGGCATTGTAACAAAACTTACAAAAACTTATGTGAGCAGTAAGTAGTGTGACTGAGTTAGTCACAAATATCATAACTCACGATCTTTACAAATCTCACAAAACAACAATATGTAGGTCATTGGTCGTGAACACATTTAGGAGTATTGTGTAGTAATTATTTATTAAACGAATAGATGGCGTTTTCAATGACAAGCTAATAAAGTTTATTATGACCTTTTAAAAATGACATTTCTTACAATTTCTACAACTGTGTCTCGGCTCTAGTCTCTAGTCCCGGGTCCCGAGACAACTAAATTTCCAAAAAGTCCCGGGACTTCGAGACACGAGACGTTATTTATTTATTTATTCATTTATTAAGAACACCAACATGATGTACGTCATTTCCCACATCTGATACAAGGTATGGAAGTTACTAGCTAAACGTCACCACAATTAAAGGGAATTGGTTTTTAGTTTCATGTTAGACAGGTACGGGCAGGGAGGGCACTGTACTAGGTTTATGACGTCAAAGTTCAACGACACGTTCAAAGACATTCCAAACAAATTCTATACTATGCACGTGTTTTGCTAGAAAGGGACTTATGACTCTCTCCGAAATACTTTGAATATTATATTTCAGAACTTTACTAGCCGATTTCAATTATTTTTTTCGACGTAAACATCAGATTCAGTTAAACCCTCCATTTATCCTATTATTTTTAATAATTGGAACACATGCATATTCCCTATTAGAGGTCGCCCGCGACTTCGTCCGCGTACGGAAAATATTCGGCCCGCTCCCAAAATTCACCACTTTTGTTACCCCCAATAAATAAATAAACCGATTTAAAAAGTAATCATGTAAATAGTCCCTAATAAGGAGGAGGCCTTCGTTCAGCAGTGGAGGTCTTCTGGCTGATGATGAACGTAAAAAGTAGGTAATTTGCGTCTTACAGCACATTATTCATGAATAACTACTATGACTATCTGCGTACCTATATGACGATATTCGTGTTGACAAACTGTGAGTAAGACGAAATGCGTATTGGAGCAAGTGATATTAGATTGTATGAAAGTTGACGTCTGCCTACTTGTAGAGTGAGCTATGTATTAAACATCTATTAGACCAAATAATTAAAAAAAAAATAGTTTCCTGATAGCTACGTTTTCTTATTGGTAAATTATGTCTGTGGCACATTTGTATTTTCACAAAACTAAATATAAGCAATTAGGTATTTTCATTCGATAATAATTCTACACATAAGACCTCTAAAATCCGATCTTGTTTAACATCTGCTTTGGAAAAAGTTAAGAATGAGCAGCCCTAACGAACCCAATTTGCCGGCAACTTGCTCCGCGAGAGACAAGTGCTCTCGGCACACTTAGAAAAGCGTAATTGTTTCTGAGAACATAAAAGTCGACAAAAAACGGCCATTCGGCTTGAATGCAAACTTCTCTCTGGATGAATAGTAATGGCGACGGGTGTTTTAAATTATTCTGCCTTTTTAATAGTAAATCTAGTATTTACTATTAAAAAGACTCCGAGAATTTAAAAAGTTACTAGTATCCTTAGTACGGTTTACATACTATTTAATTCTTCATTTCAGTTGGGCATACATATAACATATATGTAGCCAGCGACAATGATAAGATGAATGGACGGAAAATAAGCGCACGGATTTAGAAGACTATATGTTGAGCGCCGGCTCTCCACACGCTTCAGTCATACTCTGCCTTTGCGACATGCGAGCCGTACGATATAATGATAATACAAACTTCTAATACATGTACATGTGTTCAATAAATGATCTTTTTTTGTCATGCAGTAATTAGATTCGCTATCTCTATTTTCCGGCAAATATAATATGCATACTTTTAGCTAGGTATGCTTGATTTTGTTGTCTTGTTAATTTTGATCGATTTGCAAGCGCTGGGCCCGTCCATTCCATTATCACCGTCGCTGTATGTAGCAATACACTTAAATAATAGCAAAAGCCTTATAATAGTCCAATGCTAGTCATGTAAGTACCCTCGAAGGGCAATTGGGCCATAATATCCACCGCGCTGGCCCAGATCAAGGGCGGATCCAGCGGGGGGTCATAAGGGTCATGACCGCCCCCTGGGCTGCGGGTCTTGCCCGACTACTGATATTTTGTCTAGTCTCAGAGAAATAAAATAAATACTTTAAATACTTTGTGTATGATGGCAAACACATGCGCGAATGACACGCATAATAACAAAGTGCTGTTATTACAATTTGTATATGATGCATCCAGTGCCGTAAATAGCCTTTTATGCGCCCGATGCGGCGCCCTTGAAAAGAAAAATATTCAAAACTTGGTCCTGGTTTGGTCATTTTTGCGCCCCTCCAGGACCAGCGCCTGCAAGCCTGGCCACCGCTGGCACCGTCCTATTTACGGGACTAGATGCATCAGATCATAATCAGTTCATTGTGTATAAATTGTTCGCTCGATTCTAATTTTGCTGCGCAGCGCAAGCGATAGCGATATAGCTAGATCCATTATTGTTATAGAATTGGAGCCTGTCCTAACTATACCTCGACTCGACTATATGACGCCCCCTGACTTAAGCTGGATCCGCCCTTAGCCTAGATGCGGATTGCGGGCTGGTAGATTCACATACGTCATTTAACTTCTTCTCCAAATGCAGGTTTCTTCGTGAACTTTTCCTTCACCGAAAACCAGTAAGAAAATTTAAACATACCCAATTTTAATAAAAATACAACCGACTTCAACTTCGAATATCTGGATGATATCTTCATATTTTCTAGTAATTTTGATTTAAAAAACAAACTACTAAGCCAATTCGAGAAAATGTATATGGGACCACTTCTGAAGTACCAAACAAGTAAATAATCATCAAAATTATTTTATATTTGGCGGAGAAATCGCGTAACATACATACAAAATAAATAAATTACATACAGTCGAATTTAGAACCTCGTTTTTTGAAGTCGGTTGAAAATTCAATAAATTCATTATAATGCGTAATGGTAAAAAGCATTAATCGATAATGATCGAATCGGTAAAAGAAAATTAGGCATTAAAGTGTTGCCAAGGTACGTAGTGTAAAGCTACTGTAAACTTGGTTGAAAATTAAAAAAATATAATCCATACTACAATAATATAACTTGAAAAAGAGCTGAGTCAACAATATCTTTAAGATTTCGTTTTGGCTATGACATTGTGCTTAGCTCGTTAAACACAATTTGGTTGAGTAGATATAATATAAGGTTAGACAAGGTCAATATGTAAAAACTGCATTTGGAGTATTAACACAATTTGTGTCGCACTAAAAGCAACCAGCCAAGACTACTTAAGTGCCAACGACTAAATTGGATAAGTTGACAATATAGCATCGTTCATTATTTATATGGCATTCATATAGTAGTAGGTTTTTAAAGGTCATGACTGCGTGCATGGGTAATTTATTCAAAAATAATTTTATAACTCTAGGTTTTTTACAGATTCCTTCAGTAGACGCTAGGAAAAACTGTTCATGTTATTGATCATCATCAGCCCGGAGACGTCCACTGCTGAACGAAGGCCTCCCCCTTAGACCGCCACACTGTACGACAACCTGCCATTTGCATCCACCGGTTGCCCGCGACTTTTACAATATCGTCGGTCCACCTAGTGGGAGGTCTTCCTACGCTGCGTCTTTCGGTTCGCGGTCGCCACTCAAGAACCTTTCTTCCCCATCGGTTATCAGTTCTTCGAGCGATGTGGCCTGCCCTGCGCAACTTCAACTTGCAAATCCTGCGAGCTATGTCGGTGACATGTTATTGATGCTGGTCAAAAATGTACTGAACTAAAGATAATTGAGTCGTGACTTGAATCATATTTTTGCGTCGAACAATTTACGCTGCTTTTGATTTCATATAAAAGTCTAGTTTGTGTCACACGACGACACAGTATAAGTTGCGTCTGCCGCCTTCACTTGACTATGATGCGACGTAAAAAACGCAACTTTACTCACATTTTTTTCGCTTTTTACGCAACTCACAAAATTATTTTTTTGTAGTGGTAGGACTTTTCTGCAGAGTCCACCTGGGGAAGTACCGCACCTTTGCCAGTTATTCAACCGCCAAGCAGTAGTGTGCAAGCGTTACTGTGTTCCGGTTTGAAGGGCAATGTTACCAGATAAATTACTGGGTACGAAGAGATTTAACATCTAATATCGACTTCCGCCTAGTATAATAGGGTAGATGACTGATGTTTAAATCTTTGAAACCAATAGCTTTGATGAAGAATTTAAGTAAATATAGTATGTTTATAGAACAAAATATTTAAATCGGTTAATAATGTTCTGATATATGAGCGTTTAAAGTTTTTGTTAGAGACAACTCTGTCCCTTTCCCACAAAACAAAAAATGACGTCTCGCCGTACTTGTCAGAACAGAGTTTATATGGCGTACAGAGAAGTGACGTCACGATTTGCTGTTTCGCCTCTCTGTCTAGCATGATATTAAAATGCTTATAAGTTACTTGTTTTTGATCAGAATTTCATTTTCTTTTCATTAATCAGCTATATTTCTGGGCCACATTTTAATAGAACAATAAAAAAAAAACAGTCATCTAGCCTATTCGATTAAAAAAAACAAATATCGGTACTCATCAGCCAGAAGACGTCCACTGCTGGACGAAGGCCTCCCCCTTATAGGGAGGGGTTGCCATAATCCCCACGCTTGGCCGGCGGTAAATGGGCAAAATGGGTAAATATCGGTAAATGGGCGTAAAATAACTGGTCAAAATAAATTAAATGTATGATGCAAGAGAAAATTATTAAAGTATATTGGTATGAATACAAAATTGCTGTACATTACTAAACCCTATAAAGACAAGTAAGGTTACGTGGCATTTTCATACTAGAAATGACCTTCGCTTTATCGTATTTTGAAGGAGAGAGGATAATTATTTCGATATCGTGGAAGGAAACGTGGTTAAACTTGCATGGCTAATCCTGTTCGAAGGCGAGGTCTCGGATATTACTCGAGTAACGACTTACAGAGCTTAGCGCGTCCTAGCGGGATGCGATCCGGTGAGCAGCGTTCATTAGTCAGTGCACAGTAAGCTAACGGTAGAGGGATCTCACATTTTAGCTTGAAAGATTTTTCACATAAAACAATAATACGCTATAAAAAAAAATACAACCGACTTCAACTTGGAATACCTGGATGACATCTTCATATTTTCTAGTAATTTTGATTTAAAAACTAAACTACTGAACCGATTTCGATAATATTTATATGGGACCACCAAAAAAATATTACCTATCAAACTAAAAAAGAATCAGCAAAATCAATTCATAATTGGCGGAGTAATCGCGTAACATACATACAAAAAAAACACAGTCGCATTGCGAACCTCCTTTTTTGAAGTCGGTTGAAAAGACTTCTAGATTGGATTGCATGGAAATCATCGGCACACGACCGATGCCTTTAGCTAACGAGATGCCGTTTGCCAGTGGGATGAAGACTGCTGCGGATGACAATGGTAGAGTCGATGATTTAGAGACTCTATGCTAACATTAAACACATAAACTATAGCTCTACTATGTAACTTAAACTCTATGCTGACGATTATGATGACTGTTATAAGTGTTTATAGCATCTCCCGTCTATATTCATGTATATATTCTTAGTTATGGTTGCCTGGAATAGCTTCTAGCCTTATCGCTTTTAGCGATAGACCGCCAATTGTGGCACTACCTCATAAGGCTGTTGTATCTGTTGTGTATTTTTTGGTGTGCACAATAAAGAGTTTCTATCTATGTGTATGTGTTGTTTTTGTTTCTATGTTTGTTCTATGTTTGGATGTAGTATGTATTATAAATATGTATGTACGGATGTATATAAGTATTCTATCAGCTATCTGGTTTCCATAAAACAAGCTTTGCTTTGTATGGGGCTAGATGGCGCTGTGTGTAAAGTGTCCCCCAATATTTATTTTATTTATTTTTATCTATCTATTATGTTTCACCGGTTGCCCGCGACTTTTACAATGTCGTGGGTCCACCTAGTGGGAGGCCTTCCTACGCTGCGTCTTGTAATGAAGTGCAGTTTTAAAATAAAAGAAAGTATAGGTTATAAGAATTTTAATCTCTCTCTTGTTGTAAAATAGATGTCCTACCTAGTGTTTTAAAGAATTTGCCTATACTGATAATTTCCTATATGGAAGTGGTAACCTTACGGATCCCTAATATCGAAAGTCAAAAGAAGAATATTTTATTAGAGAAATCTAGCCACCATGAAGACTTCCGCAGTGGAGATTGCTTGAAGCTTCCAGAAGCCGACACGTTCACTGGAGAGCTTCTGTACCAGATGCAGACACAACCATGGGACACCAGATTTGCTTGTAGTTCTCGCAACCAGAAGTAGGCACGACATAGGACACCAGGGTTGCTCGGAGCTTCAGCTCCCCGAAGCAGGAATACGGGTCTTGAGGCAGAGTCACGACATAGGACACCAGGGTTGCTCGGAGTTTCAGCTCCCCGAAGCAGGAATACGGGTCTTGGGGCAGAGTTCCCCAAGAACTGGAGCTGGCAACCGTCTAGGGAATCTGAAATAATTTGTGGTGAGAAAAGAAAAAGGAACAATGAAGGGCCTAAGGTTTGCCCAGTAAGAGATCAAATCGGACCAACTCGTCCAAAATTAAGACTGGGTTAAATTTAATCACAATAACCCTTAGGGCATAAGTATCATTGATCTCAGTAGTAGTTGTAGAATCAGAATCCAAAAACAGAATCCCGCACCAGGGATGGAAGTCTCCCTTATATACGGATTTTGAAAGTATTCTAGAGCCATTTCTAAAATTCTCTGCAGCCTGAAATTTTGTTCACAGAGCGGAGAGGTCCTATTAATAATATAAAAGACCTTACCCAAAAATACTCCATGTAGTCGAGATTTCCAGGCAAACCTCTTTTCACGAAACTACATGGAGACTACAGACGGTCAAATTTGACAACTGTCAAGATTGACAGCGCTTTGTTTACCTAATTTTAAACCAATATTCAAGTAAAACCAATAAGTTATTTCACAATCTAACTACACCAGATGAACCACAAAAATTCGCTCTCCAATCGATGTAAGTTTCATGCAGATCGAAGAGGTACCAGGAAAATTTATTATTTCCAAAATTAATCCGAAAACGTCGATCCCGGCACCAGAAGAGCATGAAAGATTCAGCATGCGGACCCAAAGAACGCCCGTATGCCGACAAACCAGGAAAACATTGGTTCCTAGCAGGAGAAATCGTGTGAACACGAAAGAAGGAAAATTATAACAACTTGCCCTAAACATACAAGGTAAAAGAAGGCACCTAACTTTCTACAAGGGCCTAATCTAAGACGAACATCATGCCTCAAAAACGAGATGTGAGAAACATTATCCAAATAAAGAAAAGTAATACATAAAAGTGTGTTATTCAAGCATGTTCAGCTATTAGGAAGCTAAACACAGGAATTACCTATAAAATAGTAAGTCAATAGGTACCCGTAGGGAAGCATATCCCTACATTTCCCCAAAAACCCCGGTAAAAAAAATATTAAAATATCTAAGTATTTTTTTTTTTTTTTTTAAACCGCTTTTGAGAAGTTAGGCACGCAACGATAAAGCGAGAAAACCGAAGAGAAAATCCTAAATTAAGTTACTAAGATATTCAAAGAACCAATTGAATCACTAGTCAGAATAGTCAAAAACATGTTTTTAGTTCATGCAAACAAGTTTTGGAAACGAACAATCGATATGACATGTTAATAGCACAATGCAGGCATTCTTCCATGAAAAACCTATCATTCCTATAATTTAAAAATATTAATATATATTTACTATATCTTTCATACTTCCACACTCATACGGTACCCCAACAGGAAGGCTATAAAGTTAAAACTTTAACCCCCAATCATGCTAAAACCATTTTGCATAATCCAATAGTCGATATCCATGACAATTTGTAAGATAAGATAAGATTACAAGTAAGTAAGTATTGAAGATAAGCAGACAAGCAGATAAGCAAGAATAATAAAACCTAACACCTATCCTAATATTAACAATAATAATACAATTAATATCTACCACTAAATCTAAGTCTTAAGGTATAATTAAATTAACATTAATAAGAAAAGAAATTCATCCTTCATTATTTACAACTAATTAACTAATTATATTACAACTTAAAGTCTTTGACATGCCATTTACCTCTGCCACCCTTGTTGTCTTCTAAGACATACACCAGAGGCGATAATTTCTCCAAAACTTTACATTTTATAAATTTAGGCGCTAATTTAGCGCTAAAATAGTTCCCCGCATTACTAAGAACATAGTTTTTCCTCCAAACTATATCACCGACATTAAATTCCTTGAACGGATGCCTAGTGTCATAACGAGAAGCATTCTTCATATGAGCATTATAAATAGCAACTTGAACCTTGTCGTAAATTGATGACATAAGTCCTAAATTACCCGCGTAAATATCCCTTGGTAGAAAACATATTTCATCAATGTTATCCACCTGTGTGTACAACGATCCACATGTAATGATCTCACGACCATAAACCAGAAAAGACGGAGTGAATCCCGTAACCACATTTATAGAGTTATTCATGACGGATTGTATTTTTTGAAGATGTAAATCCCAAGATCTGTGATCTTCCCCCACTAATGAAGCTAGGCTCGTAACAATTGTCTTGTTGTATCTTTCAGTAGGATTAACTTGAGGACAATAATGAGGCGTAAATGACCTAAAAGGTATTTTATATTTATCTAGCAATGAATGAAATTCCCGGCTCTGAAACTGGGAGCCATTATCCATTATAACTGTCTGAGGAATACCGTGAACCAGAAATACTTCATTCTCTAAGATTTTAATTATATTTGCGGCAATAGCCCGCTTGAGAGGGAAAATTAAGCAATACTTCGTAAAACAGCAATTCACAACTAAAATGAACTGGTTTCGTTGTCGAGTCATAGGAAGAGGGCCCATAAGATCAAGAGAAATGCATTGAAAAGGCCTTGAACAAATCTTGGGCTTACCCATAGGACCATAAGGTGCATGATTAGAATGTTTATATGATAAACACGTTTCACATTTATTAATGAATTTAGCAACATCTTTGAACATCCCAGACCAAAAATAGCGTAGAGACAAGTTTTTATACGTTTTATAAATTCCCGTGTGAGGAGACACAGACGAACCATGGAATTCCGCAATTAAACTTTCCCTCACATCAGAAGTAGGAATCTCTTTCCAAACGAAATCATCAACAATAGAATCCTTTGATTTCATGTAACGAAACAATTTATTATTCACGATCTTATAATCCGGAACAGAGTCAGGATTATTCTGGCAAGCAGAAAACAATTCTACATATCGATTGTTAACTTCAGCAATAGGATTAGCTTGTAACATATCCGACTTAGGAGTTACTGCTTTTGATCTAGAAAGTAGATCAGGAACTACATTATCTTTACCCTTTTTGTGCTTCAAAACGAAATTAAAGCAAGACAAACGAATTGACCACCGAGCCAACCTACCAGAAGGATTAGACAAATTCAGAAACCATTTCAAGGCAGCATGATCTGTATAAACCATAAATTCTTTACCGTTATCCAAGTAACAACGCCAATGCTCTAATGCTGTAATTACAGCCAGAGTTTCTCTTTCTGTCGTTGAATAATTCTGCTCATGCTTATTAAGAGATTTACTCATATATGCAATGACAGACTCACCACCATCATTATCCTGAGTAAGCATAGCACCAATGCCAAAATTAGAAGCATCGCAATGTACTGAGAAAGAACGACTGAAATTGGGGCAGGCCAAAACCGGCGCGGAAGATAAAACTTTTTTAAGTTTCGTGAATGCAAAATCCGCTGCACTATTCCACAAAAACCTTGGTGCTTTCTTACCAGAACTTGTTAATTTGTTCAAAGGAGCTGCTATTGAACTAAAGTTAGATATAAACCTACGAAACCAACTGCAAGTACCAATGAATCTTCTAACCTCCTTAGCACAAGATGGAATTGGATAATCAATAATAGCCTGAACCTTATCAGGATCAGCACGTAAACCACTCTTGTCAACAATATAGCCCAAATATTTCAGCTCTTTTCTAAAGAATTGACTCTTATCAAAGTTTATAGTCAAATTAGCAGCTGTTAACTTGTCAAGAACCTTGTTCAGAAGCAAAATATGCTCATTAAAAGACTCACTTATGATAATAATATCATCCAAATAACAGAAAACCTTATTTTCAAATTCAGGTGCTGGAGTAAACAACAAGTCCATTAATCTTTGTTGAGTTGCTGGAGCATTCGTCAACCCAAAAGGCATTACAACAAATTGGAACATTCCCCTTCCCGGAACGTGAAAAGCTGTTTTGCATCTATCAGAAATGTTTAGTGGAATTTCCCAAAAAGCCTTAGCAATATCAATACTAGAAAGAAAATGAGCATTCCTAAGTTGATCAAGTATTCCATTAATCAATGGCAAGCTATAAGCATCGCGACGAGTTACTGAATTCAGTTTTCTGCTATCGACACAAAAACGCCATTCTCCGTTCTTTTTAGGAGTAATCAAAACTGGGGACAGCCAAGGACTCTCACACTCCTCAATAACCCCCCATTCCAGCATTAAAAAATTTACGGCCCCACGTTGGGCGCCAAAAACTGTAATGAAGTGCAGTTTTAAAATAAAAGAAAGTATAGGTTATAAGAATTTTAATCTCTCTCTTGTTGTAAAATAGATGTCCTACCTAGTGTTTTAAAGAATTTGCCTATACTGATAATTTCCTATATGGAAGTGGTAACCTTACGGATCCCTAATATCGAAAGTCAAAAGAAGAATATTTTATTAGAGAAATCTAGCCACCATGAAGACTTCCGCAGTGGAGATTGCTTGAAGCTTCCAGAAGCCGACACGTTCACTGGAGAGCTTCTGTACCAGATGCAGACACAACCATGGGACACCAGATTTGCTTGTAGTTCTCGCAACCAGAAGTAGGCACGACATAGGACACCAGGGTTGCTCGGAGTTTCAGCTCCCCGAAGCAGGAATACGGGTCTTGAGGCAGAGTCACGACATAGGACACCAGGGTTGCTCGGAGTTTCAGCTCCCCGAAGCAGGAATACGGGTCTTGGGGCAGAGTTCCCCAAGAACTGGAGCTGGCAACCGTCTAGGGAATCTGAAATAATTTGTGGTGAGAAAAGAAAAAGGAACAATGAAGGGCCTAAGGTTTGCCCAGTAAGAGATCAAATCGGACCAACTCGTCCAAAATTAAGACTGGGTTAAATTTAATCACAATAACCCTTAGGGCATAAGTTTCATTGATCTCAGTAGTAGTTGTAGAATCAGAATCCAAAAACAGAATCCCGCACCAGGGATGGAAGTCTCCCTTATATACGGATTTTGAAAGTATTCTAGAGCCATTTCTAAAATTCTCTGCAGCCTGAAATTTTGTTCACAGAGCGGAGAGGTCCTATTAATAATATAAAAGACCTTACCCAAAAATACTCCATGTAGTCGAGATTTCCAGGCAAACCTCTTTTCACGAAACTACATGGAGACTACAGACGGTCAAATTTGACAACTGTCAAGATTGACAGCGCTTTGTTTACCTAATTTTAAACCAATATTCAAGTAAAACCAATAAGTTATTTCACAATCTAACTACACCAGATGAACCACAAAAATTCGCTCTCCAATCGATGTAAGTTTCATGCAGATCGAAGAGGTACCAGGAAAATTTATTATTTCCAAAATTAATCCGAAAACGTCGATCCCGGCACCAGAAGAGCATGAAAGATTCAGCATGCGGACCCAAAGAACGCCCGTATGCCGACAAACCAGGAAAACATTGGTTCCTAGCAGGAGAAATCGTGTGAACACGAAAGAAGGAAAATTATAACAACTTGCCCTAAACATACAAGGTAAAAGAAGGCACCTAACTTTCTACAAGGGCCTAATCTAAGACGAACATCATGCCTCAAAAACGAGATGTGAGAAACATTATCCAAATAAAGAAAAGTAATACATAAAAGTGTGTTATTCAAGCATGTTCAGCTATTAGGAAGCTAAACACAGGAATTACCTATAAAATAGTAAGTCAATAGGTACCCGTAGGGAAGCATATCCCTACATTCTTCCGGTTCGCCGCGGTTTACCGGTGGATGCATATGGCAGGTTGTCGTACAGTGTGGCGGTCTAAGGGGGAGGCCTTCGTTCAGCAGGGGACGTCTCCGGGCTGATGATGATGATGATGATGATTATGTTTCAGCGTTTTGTACATGTTTAAGGTTTTGGCTTTTCACGGTTTATACATACATACGCCCAGCGCAGCGTTGAGAACAAAATATCTGCAAAGTAATTGAATGTTATTTGCTTGCTCAAGTTTGAAAAGTGAGAATACTTAGAGAATATGCCTAGATTTAGTGAAATTACTTATAGTGTGTGCCTACCAGGTCGTGAATAAGAACACGTGCGTTTAGCTTGAACGATGCATTTATTCTAATTAATACCTAATACAATAATGCTAACTTAAGTAATATGAACTTACACACTACACCATCCCCCTAAAAGTAAAAAAAAAAACTACATATTTTTATTTTTTTTGTACTGAATACAGTGAGTTGAAATAAATAGAGTAGTTATAGTCGAACAAAACTGCTTTAAAAACTGACTAGAAGTTGCCTATATAAATATACTTACGCATATTACTATGCACTTTGTGAAGAAAAGGAAAGAATATGACCGACTTTATACGCCACACCTGTTGTTAGAAAGAGACAAATATCTAATTTCTCTTACGGCGTAATAAGCTACACTAGTTGATTGGCCAGAGCGAGCGCCCTCGCCGCGCCGGTGTGGCTCTCTTTCACTCTCTCACACAAGACGATCTATCTATCTCGGCCATCCATTTCAAAGTGACAACAGTCGCCTTAGATAAAATAAATTTCATTTTTTCCCATTGCAATAAAAATACAGTACTTACGCGTGAAATGAATATTTTTTTGTCTCTCATAGTACCTGTGTAGATTGTGCAGTGTCTAAATACACAGAAAGGCATTATATCACCATCTTTTTGCTAGAAAACATACGATTAGCGGCAGCGTATTACCGGACATTCGGAAGTGAACGACTGGTAGCGATCACGGCAATTACCTTGATTTCGTCTAGTAAATATGGCGGGGGGGACAACTCATCTACAGGTAAAAACATCTTAGACTGAATACAATTCTTTTTTTCACAAATTATTTCTTATTCTACTAAAAATGCTTAACTAAAAACATTTGTATTCCTCATACAACTTAATTATATGTTTCTGGACTACTTAATTTTTAAGGTTACAACCTAAATCTTCTATGATTACATAGGGTCCTTTTTATATTGGTTCTAGCTTGAACAAATTTTGTTAATTCACATTGTATGTTCAACATGTAGCAATTATCATCGTCATCTCTTTCTAGAGGGGCTACTACATCTAAGAATAGCTTTTCAAAAGATGAAGAAGCCGTTGTAGTTATTGTCATCGGCTCTTTAGTGTAGCGAGAATACTGTTTTTTCTGGCATTTTGTACACTTACTTATAAATTCCTGAAGGTTTTTTTTGTATACTTGGCCAATCTTCTCTTAATAGCGTTTACCGTTCTGCGTATTCCAGCGTGACCGCTAGATGGCAGTAAGTGGAAGTCATTTATTATTATTCGTTTTCATCATCATTAGTTATTCTTTTTATTCCTCTCAATATGCATATTCATGGAACAGTCCATTTTTCTAGTGATTTTATTTCACCGCATATTATTTTAAATAAAATCTACATTTTCTTTTTCTTTTATTATACAAACTTCTTCATGCGCATTCTATTACAATAAATACTTAATACTTGCACAAATTCGACTCGCGTAAAATGCGCCTTGTAATCAAGATTTATACATAATGTCTTTTTACTTGGTATAAACGCAATACATTCATATTCTTCGCCTATCATTTGGCTAGCCATTTCATATTTTATTTTTATTTTGACGCGTCTATATAATTACTACTATCTCTTCTATTTTTTAACCTTTTGCATAATATTGCCATTTCTTTCAATAAATCGTCTCGCGAATGTACTGTCAGGGGGTGCCGAAGGCGCCCCTTGACCCTTGACGGCGAGTACTCTAAGGGCGCCGCAGAGCGTTTTTGGTGACGGTGTAGGGGGCGCCAAAATCTCGCTCCAACCTAAATATGGCTTCGGTCCGGCACTGCTGGCACTGCTACTGATATAGACAGCCGTGACGCTTACCGTTAGGCAAACCTCTCGCTCGTCTCGTCACTCCATTGCATAATAAAACTTAAAATATAAAAGTAGTTTTTCAAGAAACATAGTTGGATAGTATTCTTTTATCAGTGTTTATGGTTAGATACGGTTTATTTGATTATTAATTAATTGTGGATATAAGTAGTTACTTTTTAAGAGATAAAAAGTTCCTACATAGAAAATAAAACCTAAAATATTAAAGTTATCAACTTTGATTATATTAAGAGATATAAAGAAGACTGGCTTGCAAATATAATATTTTTACGTCCACAATAACATACTTACGTTCTTACTCCTTGATATCATAAATTCTTACTCCTTGATATTATGATGTCTTGTCCTTGATTTATTGTTCTGCGTAGATATATATATCGTCCTCCTTGACGTGTCCGTCAATGGCGAACCTTGCTAGCTCTTGTGGCGAGCACGCAGGTGGCTGGCAAAACCAAATTTACTTTTAAAGGTCCTACTGCAAGGCGCACAGTGCAGTTGACCGTCTTTATTGTACGTGTAAATATAGAAAGGCTTCGGACGGGTCTTAATGATAAGGCGCTTCGCGTCGAGGTCTTGCAATCGACGCTCTTCAAAGTTCATAACTGCCTTATAAACAGAGCTGCGCCAATCTCGTCTCTGTTGTGCGAGGTCTTCCCAACCTTCGCGCGGGATGTTACAAGCAGTAAGATGGCGTTTTAGGACATCCTTGTAGCGTAAGTACTGACCTCCAGGTCTGCGCTTTCCCTCCTTCAGCTGTGAATAGAAGACAGCTTTAGGCAGCCTGGAGTCATCCATACGTACAATATGTCCGCACCATCTCAGTTGACCCTTTATGAGCAAGGCCTCTATGCCATGCAGCTCTGTTCTCCTCAATATTTCAGAGTTTGGAACTCGATCCTGCCACCTTATACGAAGAATTGATCGTAAGCACTTCATGTGAAATGTGTCGAGACGCTTAATGTCACCCTTGTAAAGACACCAAGTCTCGGTGGCATACAGCAGAATTGGTAGAATAATTGCCTTATACACAGTAATCTTTGTGCGCAGCCGAAGATCATGGGAGTCCCAAACTCTTTTACGAAGCATTCCGAAAGATGCCGCAGCTTTTGCAATCCGTGAAGAAATTTCGGTCTCGAGGCGGTTGTCATTACGAACAAAACTTCCAAGGTACCGAAATGACGTTACTTCTTCGAGCGCTTTACAATTACTTCTGCGTAGATACAAGTCCGGTAAAATAACTAACTCTACGATTCAAAAAAATTTTTTTTTTTAGTACTTCTAGAATTTTAGGGTGATCAGTCCTATCATTACAAGAAGACTCATTAGTCTTATTCCTGTTTTCACTAGAAGCACTGCTAGAAGACTCAACTAATTTCCTCGCTTGTGCTCTAGTCATTACACACACCATTATTTTATTCATCTCTTTAAATCATCTGACATTATAATAATCCTAGATGAGGCATCCGCTACTACAATCTCTTTTCCCTTGACATACTCATACATAATAGTTAAATCTAAAAATTCATACTTAATCGCTGAGAAGAAAGCTCCCGTATCTATCAATAATTCTAAATCTAAATTATCAAAACTAAAACTTACTCAATTAATATTATCGCAAGCTAAAACGTCATTAGGGACAATAAAAAACTCTCCTAAATTATATTCCTCTAAACCAAAATTCAACCCATAATTTTTGTCATCGTCATTGGTCCGCGTGAATTTATTTGATTGACTATATTTAGAATGACCTCGAAATCCACGATACACATACCTTGAACTCTGCATTGCTGCATCAGCACCTCGTGTTCGCTCCGCTCCGTTACTTGATGCACCTCGCGCATTGTTTCCATGCCAGGTGCCGCTCGGTGTAAGTTATCGTGATTGCGTCATCGGCCGACATGAATTTCTACTTGAATTTCGACCTTGATACGAGTACCTACTGTAATTAAAATTATTGTTATATCTACCCCTACGGTTGAATGCTAATAATCTGTTGGCTCGAAAACGATTTAGTTTCATCTCATCTCTTCTTTCTTCAACTCTGATGGCATCTTTTAATTCGGTGATATTACGAGCCGCAATAATAGTACTTATCCTCTAGCTTTTTAAATATATGTCGATTGCATCAATAAGTTCCTTCGTAACCTTTTCATCAACACTCATTTTAGGCAAGAGACTTGCAGCCGTTTTCAGACAAAACTTATCACCCGACATATTTTCCGATTTTATACTAATATCTAAAAATATTAAATTTTCCTTCTTATCAAATGATAATATTTTATAATAATATCCATCTACTGAAACACATAATGAAATTAATTTACAAGATGCATCTTTCGGTTAACAACTTAGTAACTCGCTTTTTTTTAAACATATTTTTTGCATCTCAAAGCTGTATCTCAAAATTGCTTCCTACTCTTCTTTTGGAACCTAATTTAATGCTAACTTTAAATACCTCTAAAATATCCTGCAATAATATTTCTAACTAGCTTTTGCCCGCGGCTTTGCCCGCGTAGTAATGTTGAATACTGGAATTCGGTTAAATCGGGGCCCAACTCAATTGAATCACTAAAATACGTATATTATTGCATTTTTTCCAAGCCGCTTGCAAGTCTTTAAGTTTTCTTGAGGATGACCAAATTTGGCATGTCGCGTTTGCAATACTTACTTCAAAACAAAGCCGTCTTGTTGAATTTTAAACAGACAGATAGATGGACATGACAAACTTATAAGAATTCCTCGTAGTACTACGGGACCCTAAAAATGTCTGCTAATGACGCTATAGTTGCCGGGGCCTTTGACCCGAAAGATTACAATATTTAATTGTAGACAACGTTTTTGATTTTTTTGTTGGAAGGTGCTAAAATAGCCAGGCTTTCAGGGGAGCTAACTCGCGAGCAAGCCACATAGAACTGACCATGCGAAAAACAGTCCTGCCTTAAATCAATACCAGCGTATTTTAAAGTTTGACCCTGAGCCTTATTGATGGTCATGGCAAAACAAACTTTTAGAGGAAATTGAAGCCTTTTGGAGTCATAAGGTAAGTCACTGGGAATCATGGGAATACGCGGCACAAACACTGTTTCGCCATGGGCACACCCAGTCAAAATGATGGCCTCAACCAGATTACGATGCAGCATTTTTACTTGTAACCTGGTTCCATTACACAATTTGGGTGGTCTTAAATTCCGAAGGAGCATGACGGGTGTACCTTTCTTCAGGATAAGCCTCTGATATGGTAGCCCCGCTGGTCTTAATGAATTTAAAAACTCAACTGGATAGTTTACAGCATCATCATTATTGCATGCCGTATCAACAGAGTCAATGAAATGAAATAAGCTTAAGCAGAAAAAGTATGATAACAAAGAACGTAAAAAGATTACCAAAATATCGCAAGAATTACGAAACTTCGATAAAATACAGTGCTGCACTGATCGCTTAGGTAGACTCGGTGTGGGATGGAGTGGGGCGCGCTCGAGGTACAGCGCGTCATACTCGGGTTTTAACGTATCTGAGCCGACGCGGGATGGACGTTTCGAAAGCGCTGTGCTTGGTGCGTGCACCGGATCAAGTACATGTGTTTAAAATATTTATCTTCTTACGCATAAACACTCGATTAGCTAATCTATAAATATAACATTTTTTTTCAAATGAAAAACTGACCCGTGGCCTTCCAGTTTTGAAATTGTTTGAAAATTCTGAAACATGTTTATGTTTATTTTATCTTATCTCTTAAGTCAAAAAACTTAACAGCCTTAAATGAATGGTTTCGGCAAAATGGTATTTTAATGATACATTGAACCCCTTGCGAATTTTTCAAAATCGTTGCTGAGTGTGCGTTTCTCTGCATCAGCCCTTAACACTAATGGTATATCGGCCTACCCTGATTGGGCCATATTCACTACGCTGGCCCAGTGCAGGTTGGCGGATTCACATACACTATCGTATTTCTTCTCCCTGAAATATGAAGGTTTCCCTCATGATGTTTTCCTTCACCGAAAAGCCAGTGGTATTATCCATGCGTAAGTTTCAAAGAACTAATTGGAACGGGCTCGCCCGGGTTCGAACCTGCGACCCCAAGAATGTGAGTCGAGCTTGATCTCACTGAAGCTACCACAGCTTGAGCCGAGTGTAAGTTTACACCACTCAAAATTTTGTTTAGGCATTTAAAAGTAAGTTAATTTAATATTAAAAATTAATTTAGCAGCTTAGGCTGTACAGTATCTATAATAATTATGTCCGTCAAACAGTCGTCTGCGTGGACCTACAAAAAAATAGCCTATGTCCGTTTCCGAACCTTATGCTATAACTACCTATCCAAAAATGCAGCTCCATCTGTTCAGCCGACCAATAAATACGCCCATCCCCGTCCCCATTCCCAGCCTCATCCCTATAAGCGCCCCCTTCCCCATCCCCATCCCGATACCAAATGTCATTTTAATATGAACACGCCCATCCCCGTCCATATCCCCGTTCCTTCTCTCATCCCCATCCCGAACCCCATCCCATCCCCACCCCCATCCCGATCTCAACTTTCATCTTAATATGGACACGGCCATCCCCGTTCCCAGCCTCATCCACATCCGCATCCCATCCCCACCTGTCCCCACCAAATCCCCACCCATCCCCATCCCCATCCCGATACCAATTGTAATCTTAATATTAACATGCCGATCTCCGTCCCGTCTCCGTTCCCAGTATCATCCCCACCCCCACCCCCATCCCCACATCTATCCCCATCCCTATACCAAATTTCATTTTAATATGTACAGCCGTTACAAAGTTAAGGAGAAACAAACGTACTATCACTAAAACTTAGTTTTTTTTTATACTAACGGGAGCTGATTTTAAAAAAACTGTGATACCCGTATCTTCTTATTTTTATAGTAGAATATGTATACCAAGTTTTGTATCAATCGAACCAGAGAATAAAAAGTTTCATACAAACTTCAACACCCCATTTCACCGCCTTCGGGGTTGATTTTCGAAAAATCCTTTCTTAGTGGGCGTTTAAACCTCTCCAAAAACATACCCTCCAAATTTCAAGTCTCTACGTTTAGCGGTTTGGGCTGTACGTTGTCTATATGTCAGTCAGTCAGTCAGTCAGTCAGGAGATAGCCTTTTATAGTTATAGATTAAAGATTAATATAAACACGCCCATCCCCGTCCATATCCCCGTTCCCTCCCTCATCCCCATCCCGAACCCCATCCCATCCCCACCCCCATCCCGATTTCAACTTTCATCTTAATATGGACACGCCCATCCCCGTTCCCAGCCTCATCCACATCCACATCCCATCCCCACCAAATCCCCACCCCATCCCCACCCCATCCCCACCCATCCCCACCCCATCCCCATCCCCATCCCGATACCAATTGTAATCTTAATATTAACATGCCTATCTCTGTCCCGTCTCCGTTCCCAGTATCATCGCCACCCCCACCCCCACCCCCATCCCCACATCTATCCCCATCCCTATACCAAATTTCATTTTAATATGTACAGCCGTTACAAAGTTAAGGAGAAACAAACGTACTATCACTAAAAGTAATTTTTTTTTTCATACTAACGGGAGCTGATTTTGAAAAAACTGTGACACCCGTATCTTCTTATTTTTATAGTAGAATACGTATACCAAGTTTTGTATCAATCGAACCAGAGAATAAAAAGTTTCATACAAACTTTAACACCCCATTTAACCCCCTTCGGGGTTGATTTTCGAAAAATCCTTTCTTAGTGGGCGTTTACACCTCTCCAAAAACATACCCTCCAAATTTCAAGTCTCTACGTTTAGCGGTTTGGGCTGTACGTTGTCTATATGTCAGTCAGTCAGTCAGTCAGTCAGTCAGTCAGGACAAAGCCTTTTATAGTTATAGATGACATAATCCATACTATGGAAAGTAAATATTAAAACTAAGTATTTAATAACTAGTAAATAATACGTTTTTTGATAGCTTTCTGCAGGGGAAATTTCACTCGATTTTCACTTTTAAAATATTGTCACCATTTAGAATTTTATTGTCACTTTTTACCTTTTTGACACTTATGTACTTGAAAAATCCCATGGCTCAGCGGCGGCGGCGCGGCGCAGGCTCAACTTGGCTGCAGGCGCGTCGCTCGTGGCACGTCGAGTGGGCCGGGCTATACCCTGGACTCCGTGGGCCGGGCATGGTCCCTGGACACCGCTGCTTCCGAGCCGGGCATGGTCCCTGGCTCCTCCAATACTCTTTTCTTCGCTGAAGATGAACTTCATCTTGTGTTTTTTTTTTCTTCTTTTTCTTCATGGCTTTTACCGTGTTTGTACTTGAGAAAAGTTGGTTATAATAGTATGGTGTGAGTAGTCGTTAAGGTATGAGTTCTTCCTTAGATACTGTTCATTTCGAAGTTTTTTGTCGTTAATAAATTTTCTTGTTTCTTCGATAATGTTTTCTCTGCTTAGCTGGTAGCTGGTGGCCTGGCAGGGTCGCCATATAGTGTGTGCCTACCAGGTCGTGAATAAGAACACGTGCGTTTAGCTTGAACGATGCATTTATTCTAATTAATACCTAATACAATAATGCTAACTTAAGTAATATGAACTTACACACTACATACTTATTAACCACTTGCGAAAAGCAAACAATATTTCTTAATCTTTACCTTATTTGTTTCTTGTAAATAGCTAAAGATACTCAAGCATAAATATAAATAGTCAGCAAGTTTATAAAAAGGATAAAGAGAATCATCTTGAATTAAAACTTAAACAAATTATATAGGCAATATTATAAGTAACCGTTAGAGCTTGTCTATCACTGTAATAAGACAATAGACAATAATTTAAGTAGGTATAAGAGAACCGAGTATAGCCAAGCATTACTGCGTTTCGGTTTGAAGGGCACTGTTACCATTGAAGAAATAATAGTACTACGTACAGAGAAATTACTGGGTATGAACAGATTTGACATCTAGTTTTTTTTAACACGTACTAGTGACGAGACGAGCACAATGTTAGTCTGGTGGTAAGCGTCCCGCCTGCCACTAACAGTAGCAGTGCCAGAATCGTGAACTTGAGAACACAATCCTGCGCCGCACTGCACTGCGCTCCTCACCCTGAGATATTAGATGTTAAATCTCTTCATACCCAGTCATTACTCTGATAACATTGCCCTTCAAACCGGAACACAGTAATGCTTGCACACAACTGCTTGGCGATTGAATAACTGGCAAAGGTGTGGTACTTCCCCAAGCGGACTCTGCAGTAGAGTCCTACCACTACAAAAAAAGGTTTATTTCAGGGTGACGAGCGCAGTGCAGTGCGGCGCTGGATTTTGTTCGCAAGGTCACAATTCTCGCACTACTGTTATGTGCAGGCGTGACGCTTAGCACCAGGTGAACGTCTCGCTCGTCACGAGTTGTTTTTTAATGAGAAATTGTAGAATGAATATATTTAAATATATTTTCTACTGTTTCTCAACTGCACTGTGAGCCTGAATAGCTTTAAACTAAGTATCTCTCGGCGGCAAGATTACCTAGTTCCGCTTATCGACTGATCGTTTCCTCTGCAAAGATCGCGCGATTTGCCAGCGACTCGGAAATCGGAGTTATTCTAGCTTAGTAATAGTTAACCAAACCTCGCTACTTTTTATCCGACTTCAAAGAAGGAGGTTCTCAATTTTTTTATGTATGTTAGGCGATTACTCCGCCAATTATGAACAGATTTTAATGGTTCAGAGGTGTACCCATATAAATTTTATCGAAATCTTATCGAAAAAATATGAAGATGTCATCCAGGTATTCGAAGTTGAAGTCGGTTGTAAAGTTTTTTTTAAAAGCGTATTATCAGTTTCTCGCTTCCCTCTATAAAATATTGTGTAAATTAATTGTATTTACAACCGGTAATACAAGGGACAGCAATACTTATGATTGCTGGCGCTGGTGGGCTTTATCGCTAAATATGTTCTTCCAGGAATTAAATACTTATATCCGAGAACTTTATTTCTTTGCTATATATAATATTATAATAATAAAGTGATAGCCTGTTAATTCTAACCGTGTTATGCATAAAAAACTTAAAAAAGAATTTAATAAGACCATAAATCATCATCGTCTTCCTGCCCTTATCCCACTACGTGGGGTCGGCACAGCATGTTTCCTTTCTCTACTTCACTCTATCATTTGTCATCTCTGCATTTACTCCCTTTACACGCATATCATCTTTTACACAGCTCATCCATTCCTTTTTAGGGCGCCCCCTTTCTGGTTTTACCGCTTACCGTCATTTCCAACGCCAACGTGGGAGTTTTGGCGGGAACACGGAAAAATCATGTCGTTGCATTCTATTATTTTCTTAAACTAGTATTTTTTCGCGAGTTAATGATTAAAAATGGTGGTGTTTTATTCATTGAGTGTTGAATTACATGCACGAGTGTGGGCAAGTGATATAATGTGGTGAAACATGTCTTTTCGTGTTGTTTTTAAAACTCCATAGAAGCTCATAGTAAAGTCGCCAAAACTTTACTAGGGTATGACTTGGACTCGACTATGACTAATTTCGTGTGACTTACTTTGATTTCATGACTTGATGATAACAAATAAATGTGAAAATTCATAAACTTGACACTGGCAGAATGCACAACGGGCAATGCCAAAAATTAAGAAAAAAATAATGCCAACGTGACATGTTCATACCACGCTAGTCTTCCGCTTCTTAATTTTTCGGTCACTGGCGCTACTTTTAGATTTCCTCTTACATACTCATTTCTAATCTTGTCCATTCTTGTCACTCCACACATCCATCTCAGCATTCGCATCTCCGCTGCGTGCCATTTCCTTTCATTCTCATCTTTGGTCGCCCAACACTCTGATCCATACAAAACGACAGGTCTTATGACTGTTTGTTGTTGTGTGTGTAGATTTTCCCCTTTAGTTTAAGGGGCATTCACGAGGCGCAATTTGTTCCCGAGACCTGTCACCACTTCATCCAACCTACGTTTATCCGGCTTGTAACGTCTCGGTCAATATTACCGTCGTTTTGGATGACGGAGCCTAGGTATCGGAAATCGGAGCAAACTGGGAGGGACACACCATCTATGGCAATTGGGGTAAAACTGGATGGACCCTTAGGTATTTTGTCAAAATAACATCTTTCTAACCGCGCTGTCTTCTAACCTATAGCTTTTTTAAAAACCTTTAATTTATGAAAGCTTAATTTGCTTTATTAAGGATAATTTAAAATATCTAAGTTTAAGTACGTTTGTACGGTGCTAACATACTACTACGAATAATTTCAACTAAAGAACATCAATCCTAATCAATAGCTAGTTATAGAAAAACTCGTATTTTTCCGCGAATAAATGGGAATAAATCTTAATTTAGCTACTGATAAAGCGAAAAGAATAATCGTAGACTTGCTGGAACGACGCCAATACGTCCTGGAAGACAGATGGCGAAAGGGCAGTGACATCGAGGGCATTCATAACAATACATAAACATATAATAAATCGAGTACAATAAATCAAGTCACCGCTTTACAGACTTACGTAGTCACTGATGTAATTTCGATATGAAATTTATACATTTCTACCTTTCGATCAAAGAAACAGAAGATTCCACACTATGCTCACAGCCGCGAATGGCCTAAAAGTACACCAAATTGTCCCAGTGCAGTAATTTGCATTCAGTTTTAAGTAATTGGTTCGACCATGTTCGGATATAGTTCAGTTCGCAGTCACTTTGTATTATTAGCATTAATAACCACCTCACCTTAGGCTGCTATCAAACTAGCGATATGCGAACGTGTTTCGCGCGAGGCAATTCGTAAACGTGGTCTCAGCGTGTTCGTTGCGAGCGCGCGGCGTTTCGTAAGCGTGGTCTCAGTGTGTTCGTTGCGAGCGCGTGGCGATTCGTAAGCGTGGTCTCAGCGTGTTCGTTGCGAGCGCGCGGCGATTCGTAAACGTGGTCTCAGCGTGTTCGTTGCGAGCGCGCGGCGATGACGCCGCGGGCGGTGCGTGACGAACTCACGTTATTCAGCGTTTTTAACATTCATCACCAGTCAGTAGTAACACAATAGATTCAGACGAGGAAATTCTGTTGCTGGCATTGTTACTTCAAATACGTCGTCGTAATAATGTGGATAATTCAGGCAACTTTATTTATGTATAATCAACTTTTTAAATTATCGTTTAGTCACTGAAAATGAAAAAATGAAAATGAAAATAATGACAAGTTACTTATCTAACAAACAACAATATATCTGTTGGTTGCCTTACTAGGCAAAGCCTGTATCAAGGCAACCTGTTTTCCTGATTACAGTAAACACATTGAACCTCAGTAGCAAGACAGTATATTTGATTTAAATCAAATATACATTATTAATTATTTATCTATAAATTCTAGACTGTTATATATATTATTTATCTATAAATTCTAGACTGTTATGTATACATTTAATATTGTTGACTTTGTATTGTATATATATGGTTATAAAACTATTACAACTTATATTTTAAAATCTGTTAAAAGTAAACCAATTAATCTAGATAAGCGTGATATTTATTATATCTTTCTCAAAATATCTTCAGTTTCATCATATGATAGCGATTTTAGCATTTAACTATAATTGGTTTAGCCTCATTTACTTTTTTATGTTTAATATTACAGAACCTTACGACTATTTTATAGACTGAAACATTGACAAAGTCACCAAAGCGCTGAGCAAAGCTTGTTTTAATGACTGGAAATGGAATTCGATACACACGACGGTTTGCAATCACATCGTAGTCAGGGGAAGATACCACTGCCTGTGCGTCTTTAGTGCAGTTTGTAGAATGAAGAGCTGACGCACATTTAATACACCAGCCTCTTCATACACGCTTGTTGTTGGTTAAATGTAAGGCTTTCGGAGCATTACCTTTAGGACAGATCTTTGTGCTCTTTCGGCCTGTTTTATATGTTTTACCAGCACTGCCCTAGCAAATGATGCAGTATGTTATGAGGGATTGGCAAAGTGCATAATACACCCCAGTTAGAGTATCTTTGCATGCCGCATCACGCAGATTTCGCATAATATTTATGATTTTTCTTACACTAATCCAAAACTTATACTCGGATAAATGTGTTTGATAATTAAACACGACAGGTCAACATTAACACACACAGGTTAAAATTAAGACACCACCAAACCACAAAAAATTGCATCTTGAGCGCAGCGCACGCGATTGTACAAAACATATACACTCGAATTGAGAACCTCCTCCTTCTTTGAAGTCGGTAAAAAATGGCGTCCATGTCACAGTGTCACGACAAGTTTAGTGCACTGCGCATTCGCGGCGATTAATTGCCTCGCTCAAAAAGTCGAAACTCGTTCGGTAATCTCTAGTGTGATAGCAGTCTTAATTTTAACAGCAAAAATATTTTGCCATTGCATGTACGGCGTGTGATATCTCCCTTTTTTATCGAAGGTACCATTTGGATAACTGTACGATGAGTCGGTAGCTTTGAGCAATATACCTACTGACATCTTGTTATAACAAAGTCCTTCAACTGATGGTAAGACCCTCCTGGCTAATAAATGCAAGCGCTATTTGGAATTTTGAGAAAGTACATAATTTTTTCGTTCCGTACCCTTTAAAGGAAAAAGGAACCATTATAGTATAGGATCATTTCTATATCTCACAAAAGGTTAGAAAAATATATACATACGGCTTATGACAAAAGCCCGCCGAAGGTGTGCTCGTCCCCTTGACGTGTAATTTAAAATACAAGGAAAGGCTTTTAAGGTATCCACATTCCCCTTGAACTCCACCTAGATATGAGAATAATAAAGTAATCTCGAGAGCTATAACAGACTGATGGTCGCGCTCATTACAGTCGGCGGATTTTCGCGATATGTCATAATTTTATAACATTATAACCCATAAGCCGTATCGTTAAAGTCGGCGATGGCTTGATGGCCGGATGATGGCGATGACGGACGACATTTTGGAGATCCGTAAGTTATATTGCTTGATAATGGAGATCAGTATTTCATTACCGTAAAGGAACTTTTACGGCATTCTATCTAATAAAGAATTAATAAAAAGCTCAGATTAAGATTCTGCCAAACCACTTAACAGTATTTTTTATATTTGTATTTTTTTATATGATATAGGCAATTGACTGCCATTTCGTCTGATGATAAACGAAGATGCAGTCTACGATGGAGCACGCTTGCCTAGAAGAAACCGATTCGCTCGCGACTTGAAGACACCCAGATTATAATTATCGGGAAACACCCACTCGGGTAGCGCATTCCACTGTTTAGCAGTTCGAATAAAGAAAGTGGAATCAAACCGTTTCGTACGAGTTTTTGGTATAACAACCATGAAGCTGTGTCGCTTTGTCGGTGTAGTTTGTAGGCATATAGCAACTGTCATATACCTAATAGGTATACATGATTAAATAAGCTACTAAACGTATTCTTGTTTCATTTCGCGTTCCTGTTTGTGTGCTTTGTTCTTCCTCGGATTCGGCTTTCACTAACGTTTAAAGAATATCATCCGAAAGTTTCACAGGTATATTATAGGTATAGCTATAGATATAATATTGCATTTGCATAAAAGATTCTGTATGTAAAATAGCTACAGAACCTCACTGTAAAAGATCATCTCCCCAGTTTCGCGCTTAGTGTTAAGAGGTCGCGACCTAGTTAACGTTGACAAATGGTGTTTTTGTTAACAGCACGCTCAGTTAGGACGAGTAGGTACTTGATACCTGAAACATGGCTGCCGACCCCATTTGGAGCCTGGGAGGTGATGAAGTACTCGTAGCTTTTTATTGTTACGATGTTAGGTCGATATGTTGCCGAGGAGTGACGTGACAATCGCTCGGAAAACTCGCCGATGAATGGTGTCACCATAGACCTACGGAATATTGTCAATTAACTTTTACCAACCTGGACCTGGACCTGGGTATGTCCTAAAACTGCATCCGAAACCATCGGAGGACGGGCAGCAGCGTCTTCTCAGTTAACGGTGGTAAGCATTCTGCGATCCCCAAGCCGCCTGCCAAGCGTGGGGATTATGGCAACCCCTCCCTTTCAAGGGGGAGCCAGACAAGCTAGCCTTCGTCTAGCTGTTGACGTCTTTGGGGCTGTTGTTACTTTTACCAAATCCTGGACTAAAAAAGAAAATATATTTGGAAAAAAAATTGCTTCCCTCAATATTGCCAATTTGAATACACAACTTACTAGGTACTACGTTTCATCGAAATCAGACGTGAATTTTCCGAAAATAATAAGAAATTGATTAGATATCCCAAGCGCTGTTTAGTACGCCGGTAGTTCATTAAATACAATAGTTTTAACATAAATCATAAAATGCCTGAAATCAGTAGAGTGGGTATACTCAAGAATCTTCTATTTTGAATTTGAAACCGAGTAAGGCACTCCATACTCGATTTCAAATCGACCGAAATACGAGAGAAATAAAATTAGACGACACTTTGATTTTGAGGCTATTGTTTACTTGTAGCAAACACAGGGTAACATACAAGTACTAAGTTAAGGATAACGCTCACGGCCTGTGCTGATCATAGCTAACGATTATGACTTGGCGGAATTTAAACAAACCCTACTATAATGATACAACAAAACCGCTCGCACTCGTAAATGGATGTAATAAAAAAAAAACAATCTTAACATGTAAATGTCTGAGCAAATATACTAACTGCACACTAAGATATTTTACAGCAACTGCACTGAATCAAACTACTAGGCATAAACTAGGATGCCAGGTAGGGTAATTGGGTCATTCAAATCAAAATCAAAACCAAATCAAAAAATCTTCATTTGAGCAGAAAAAATATTTCAGAATTTGAACCCTGGATCCCACACTATAGGACACATCCTGTGTCGTGGGACACAGTGCCTTTTATGAAACTATTTTCACAAATATGAAAACGCAAGTAATAATACTCCCAAGAAATGTCCCAATATACGGACAAAGATCAAACAATGTGCTAATCATAATCATAATAATCACGAGGATATTACATGTCCTCATGCAGTGACGGTGATAATGGAATGGACGGGCCCAGCGCTTGCAAATCGATCAAAATTTATAAGACAACACAATTAAGCATACCTAGCTAAAAGTATGCGTATTACATTTGCCGGAAAATAGAGATACCGAATCTAATTACTGCATGACAAAAAGAGAACACATGTACATGTATTAGAAGTTTGTATTGTCGTATCGTACGGCTCGCATGTCGCAAAGGCAGAGTATGACTGAAGCGAGTGGAGAGCCGGCGCTCAACATAAAGTCTTCAAAATCCGTGCGCTTATTTCCCGTCCATTCATCTTATCATTGTCATACTGTAACATCATAATATATATTACGAAAGAGGTTTTTCCTTCCTCCTATATATACTTATATAAATATCGATATAAATACTTTTATGCGTGTTGACTGAATAATTTTGCAGAATAGTCAGAGAAGTACTAAGTTGAGGCTCTTGACAGTTTGACATCAAATAAAGAAATATTACTTACTATTTATTCAATAATAATTTACGGATGAAATCGTTTATATTAAAAGAAAAGGGGGGCCATATTGTTGTTGAACGGCCTCCAGTATTACGAACAAAGTACTAACTACAAAAATTCTAAGCCTTATTTTATTCCGTTTTTTTTGCCTTATTTGTTTTTGCTATCCGATTTAGATGCACACGTCAACGTACCTACCTCTATTAAAAGACAACTAGACTCGGAATCATGAAGTCGGTCAAATCTCGGGCCCATACCAATGACCCCTAGAGTTTATGTTCAGATGTTTCATGCCACTAGCTTTTCTGTGGAGGAAAACATCGCGAGGAAACTTGTATATGTCCCAAGAACATTTTCCACCAGAATCCACCAACCCGTAACTAGGCCAGCGTGGTGGCTACAACCCAATCGTAATAGAGGTTAGGCCTATGTCAAGCAGCGGGCTATTAAAAGCCTGATTATGCATAAACATAAACTGCATTACATGTGCATGTAAATATTTATAATAACAAATTCAACTCTCACGCGTCTCATTTGGTTCAATCTCGTCAAGCTATGTAGGCCGTAACATTATATAAAGGAGAACATCCTTTATGATTAGGATTTAAGAGAGACAGGTTATTTGCTTGAGTTGAGATTACTTTGCGCTACCGAATCTCATTCGGGTCATGGTTTTAGCAAAGTATCTACACTAAGCTTTATACACGTACATACATTATCGTTATGACTTAAACTTAGTGCTACTACTAATTTAGGCTACAACCTATGTGTGAAAGAGTAAAAAATACTTTCTGGGAGCCTGGAAATATAGTACTGAGGTCACAGTTCGACGCAAACCAACTAAGTATTATGTGTGATGTATTCCATGTGAAGATATAATGATCTATGTTCAAACGATAGTTAGGGCGCGATAAGTTCACAGAGCTTCACCCGCTTTGAGAAAGCTAGATCCTCCAAGAGACCCCGCGATGATTTTAAAAAGTTATACTTAGTGCTATTTTTCAAATTTCGAATTTGAAAGTTTTGGTATATATTTTTTTCCCGTTTTTTGAACAGTTTTTACTAGGAAAACAAATCGGCGTAACTACGAGTATTATATTTATCCCTCACCAAATAGCGAGATGTGCCCTAAAACCTGTGATTCTCGTCACGTTTCCTCCGGCGATAAAGCGGTGGCTATAAAACGCGATGACTGCGCCCTTTCCCACCAAAGTAACCATTTACCTACCGATAATTGTGCTCGAAGCTTTTGTCGCACTGAAAACAGAACGAGAGCAGATCGAGTGATCAAAGGTTCTGTAAAACAACCGCTCATTAAACAGGGTTACACGTATCGCTGTAACTAAGCGGAAAGGAGGTCATTTTACTCTTAATGGCGAACCACGTTTAGTATGGGGCCCACAGTTAAATCATGAAAAAATATCAGATGTTCTATACATTTCGTCGACGGTGAAATTTTTCGCGGTTATACTGGGTTGGCTCCACCTTGAAAGTTGTTCACAATGATGAGTATATCCTTTCGGATTAGTAATATCAAATTCGAATTCATTTATTTTTTTATTTATTAGGAAACAAAAATACAAATACACCACTTTACCCACCCCGAGGATCACCCGAGAATTTTTTTACCCCCCCCCCCCCCCCCCCCCCTTAAGTGAGTTTGTATGAAACTCCTTTGTTTTTGGACATTTAGTCACGAAAATTTGGATTTGGTTAGTTCATTTAAAATAAAAAATACTGTATTAAAAAAAAACAGGGCGATATAAAGAGGGGGAAAGGGGGGTCGAGTGTTGTATGGAAAGTTCTTTGTTTTTGAAGTTATAGTGATGAAAATTGATATTTGGGTAGTTCATTCAAAGGAAGGGATATTGTAGTTGGTAGGGTCGGTAGAGTTGGTAGAGCTGGTAGAGTCGGTAGAGTTCGCTCGGAATGATTTAAAGTGGAGAATTTTGGGAGCGGTCCGTATTTCCTCGGAGACCTCTAGTGGTATATATAATAATACCATTGGTTTGATCCGAAAGGAGGTTCAACGGGAAATATTGTAGCATTGAAAGAGGTCTCTACAAATTTTGGATGATCATAAAACTGATAAAAATCATAAAACTGATAAAACATGTAAACAAAAACGCACTTGCTACGTCACAACCCGGTTGGGAGATTATAAGGGTCAAACTTGTTTTAAATCTACGTCTGCCAGCGACCTTCCAAAATAGATCCTGCAGCGGTCCCCAGAATATTGAATTGAGTCTAAGTGGTAACCCTAATCACAAACTTAATTGGTTGTGGGATTTGGATAGGTTACATTACTAAGAAATCAAGGTTCAACGGTAAGGTAATATGGACTTTACATCCGAAACAGAAGTATTAATTGCCTACCAGGACAAATTAAAAAATAAACCGGATCGAGGATATTCGCCAAAGAACTAAAGCCATCGACATAGATCTCAGTGTTTGCAAGTGGAAGTGGCAACGGGCAGGCCACATCGCCCGAAGTACTGATTAACCGATGGGGAAGGAAGGTTTTGAGTGAATACTTCGAACCGGAAGGCGCAGCGTAGGTATCTCCCACTAGATGGACCACTGAAGAGAGAAGTGAATAGAATGGACATGTGACGGGCCCCGCTAGCCGGCATTATTAAGTCTATTTAGACTTAATGACAATTCTTCCAATATACATATTTTAAAACTGAGAATACTCTAAAAAGATAATTTAAACAGACGCGTAGGAAACCAAACCACATTGCATCGTAATTAGATTAATTTTAATCTGTTGCAAAATGGCATTTCGACCGTTTTACTTCAAATGCGCGACCAATGATTGGCATTGTTTCGTCGTAGTTTCTATGCAATTTTGTGTGAAACAGGCGACAGCGGTTTTCCATACAATTGCTTAACAATATTGTTTTGACAGCCGTTCTACCTAAGAAGTACGGCTTTCGCTTTCTGTGAGGTGGACCGACGACAATATAAAAGTGGCAGACAACTGTCGGATGCAAATGACAGGTTGTTGTACAGTGTGGCCGTCTAAGGGGCAGGCTTTGTTTAGCAGTGCGGAACTTACGTTAAGAGAAACCACTTCATTGTTCTCCGAGATGGAAAAACGATAAAGGTCTATTAAAATAGTTTTAATTCGAATGAAACATCCGAATCCGATAAATAATGTAAAAACGTGATTCAACCCTAGAATCTATCACGACTGAGTTAATTATGCTTAAACAAAATTTACAAATTCTTAGAGCATAATATATAGATGTAGAGTAAGATAAAGTTATGTTCGTTTATTTGCTACGACCGATGTGCCCTATCAATCCATCATATACAATCTGTAACAAAAAGGTTCCATACAATGTTCCATACAAAAAGTTCATTGACCTTGGACAAAATGTATGGAACAGCTGATATTTTTTCGTGATTTCATGTTTGGCCCCATAGTAAAGTTTGTTCATATTGATGAGTACATACATAGGATATATGGGATATAGGATATCCGGACCCCTTACCTTCCCATATACACCCATGATTGTTTTTCTCAACTGCAAAGACTAACCTGAAAGCTGTTGTTTGCGTTGTTGATGCTGCACTCGGCAAAGGTGGCGTCCTCTAGTTCAAACTCGTCCCACAGCTGGCTCTGGAACAACAGAACAAAAATTGAAATCTCTAAATATTCAAATACGTTTAATATTTTCCTCAAACATCTTTGCCTGGTAATTACGTTTAATAACGTAATTCACGTTTATTCACCTTTGATCTATCACATCACATCAACAGCCTGAAGACATATACTACTGGAGGAATTGGCTATATAGGGTGGGGTTGCCATAATCCCGACGCATAGCAGGCGGCTTGGGGATCGCAGAATGTTCACCACCGTTAACCGAGAGGGCGCTGCTGCCCGTCTTCCAGTGGTTCTGGATGCAGTTTTAGGACGTACTCAGGTCTCCCTTAGATCTATATACCTACGTGCAAAAATCACGCCTATCGCTCAATAGCTGCGCGAAAGAGGAACAAACATACCTACATACTTTTGCACAAACTATATTAGTCGCTATAATAATAGTTTTCGTCTAAATTTGATCTGAATTAGAAAGGTCAGTGTCAGTGATAAGGAGAGTGTGCTTTATCGACATTTATGAGTAGCGATTAAGTACGAATGCCAAAATGCAAAGAAATGTCCGCAATGTATGTTACCAACTCAGTGATATAAATAATCTGTAACAAAAAGGTTCAACATTACTGAAGGGTATGTATGCAATCATTATTATGAACAACTTTTCCTACGGGGCCAACCCCGAAATCGCGAAAAAAATATCAGCTGTTCCATACATTATGTCCAAGATCAATTAACTTTTTGCATGGAACAGCTGATATTTTTTTCTCGATTTCAAGGTTGGCTCCATAGTAAAAGTTATTCATAATGATGAGTACAAACATACCCTTCAGTATTGTTGAACCTTTTTGTTACACTTTGTGGTCAATTCTGAAGGTTTAAGTTGACAGAACTAAACTAACTAAAGTATTGCTGTCCTTAGCTGACATGCCTAGCTTTTTTACTAAAAGTGACAGCAATATTTTAATTAGTTTAGAACTGTCAACTAAAACCGTCAGAATTGACCACATTGTATAATATTTGGGGGGGGGGGGGGGGGGGAGGACATTTATTACACACAGCGCCATCTAGCCCCATACTAAGCAAAGCTTGTATCAGTGATAATCAGTGATGTATGTACAGTTGTACATACCTATAATGTATACATCGCTGAGTTGGTGCTCAGTACGAACTTAGTCGCATTCCAACTCTTTGGTGAGTGGTCAACGTACCAACTAGAAAACAGTGGGGCGTAGTTAGTATAAAAGTAGTAGTCGTGTTAGTATCTGTTAATTTATCAATGGTTGTATTATTATTTTGTACTGATGTCACAGAACAAATTTTTATTTTCTTTCTTTCTTTTCTTTTAAAACGATTTTCGTATGAATCTCTTAAACCTTCGCAATTTGAAAACTGTACCTAATAATGTTTATCACCGGACCAAATCGTGCACAATAGTCATGGTCTTTTCCTTCTTCTATCATTACCTCTCCATTAAAGACGATTCGCGGTCAGCTTCTTAAATAATTCTCTGTGCAGCGCGAGTCTGAGCAGTGTTCATTAGATGAATTATTCTGCCGATGATAAACTTAATACCTATTGCTACGTTTTTTTAAATCTTGACCTAAAACAAACTATTTTTATACATTTAATTGAAATTAGAGAACCGATTGGATAGCGCAACCAAACCTACAGTCGTCCTACAGAATTCTATCGCGATATTTGTCTTTCCACTTGGGCACGTCTTCCGAACTCATTGTCCCTCTCGAGTGCTTGGCGGTCTTGCGTTGTGAGAGATGCTTTGTGACCCACTTGAGACTAAATGACGTGAAGCTGGAATTGGCACGCTTACTTTTTTTATTTCTTTCCTCTTGACAGAAAATAACTAGTCAATATTTCAAGAAGGCAGACTTACTACCTACGTTCCTTTTCACGATAAATACCAAAATGTGTATTATGCAATATTATAGTAAACCCTTGAAAACCGTAAGAAAAACAGATTATAGTTCTTATTTTATTACTTGCTGCTTACTGATTAAAAGAGAAAGAAACCCTTACTTACAAACACGCTTTCACTGCCCATGACGCGTCTTTGGGTGTTTGTGGTATTGGCGTAGTACCTGTGACCATGCCGTGTGTGCGCGGCCGTTACGCAGTTCCATTTGTTCGTTCCTATTTTTAGTACGCGATTGCACTACCAATATTTTTAACCGGATAAAGTTACCAAAACTTTGCTTTTTAGGGTTCCGTACCTCAAAAGGAAAAAAGGAACCCTTATAGGATCACTCCGTTGTCCGTCTGTCTGTCTGTCAAGACCCTTTTTCTCTGGAACGCGTGAAGGTATGAAGTTGAAATTAATATCAAATATGTAAGTCAACAGTTCCTTAGAGCTGTAAAAAAATCAAGCTTCTAAGTCAACGCAATTAAAAATTATGGCCATTTTTGCGAGTTTTTTAGAGTGAACTAAATCAAAATTAATAGGATACTTCCCGTTGACCTAGGATCATGAAATTTAGCACGAAGCAAGGTCATAAAACAGTAGTTATGAAAAAAACAAAAAATTGATAATTTGTAGATATATCGTAATTTCTCAAGCCAAACATTTAATAGTTATATTGTTCGTTCTTTTAGTTCCTAAAAAAATTACTACATGGCGCTCTACACTACTGAAACGCGCAAGCGTTTCGTTGGTTGTTTTTAGAGGATTTCGATCGCAGCTGCTGCTCATAGAGTAAGTAAATACTACGTGCTGCTGCTTATAACAATCTGACTAACTTATCTCTACAGATGAGCGAGGGAGCCACCATCGTAGGTTTTGAAGAAAACTGACAGCTGCCTACTGAATATTTTTATTTCTTCCATTTGACCTACATTAGTTTTACACACACACAAGTTAAACAAAAACACTTTTTTAGGCCAATTTGGTGGGTGGCACCTACCAACGAGAATGTAAACACTACATTCTAGGAAATTTTAGCCTTTTCATAAGTACATCGCTGCCTTTTGCGTTTTATTTCTTTCTTAATTTTTGGCATCGCACTTTGCGTATTCTGCCAGTTTCAAGTATAAGCATATTACAAGTTTTTGATAGTATCAGGTCTATTTGATGGACCTGATACTATAAAAACTCACGTCACGATCAGTCATAAAATAAAATCACGGACATGCCCTTAAATTTTGGTGACTTTACTAGGAGCTTTTTCAGAGTATTAGAAACGACAAGAAAAGACATATTTCACCACATTATGAAATGAAAATATTACAATGGAGCGAGAGAAAAAAATCCGCCAAAACTCCGCCGCGAGAAACGTCTCGCTGGTTTCAATAATGTTTAGGGTTGCGTGCTCAAAGAGAATGCAACTGTACCCTATTAATAAGTCGCTTACTAGGTTTATCTGTGCCCATCCGTCTGTCCGACCTTTACCTATATCTGGCGAACCACGGCATTTTTTTTAATTAAAAACAGTATTTTTTTATTTTAAATGAACTATCCAAATCCAAGTTTTCGTGACTAAAAGTCCAAAAACAAAGGACTTTCATACAAACTTCCCCCCCTTGGGGGTCGAATTTCGAAATATCCTTTCTTATTACACCCCTCCGCATCGAGACGAATACACCCTCCAAATTTCAAGTCTGTACGACCAGCGGCTTGGGCTGTGCGTTGTCTGTCAGTCAGTCAGTCAGGACTCAGGACAAGAAAAGGCTCTGCTTTTATTCTTTTAGGTAATAGATAATTGCAAGATTCCGGTTAGACTTTAACGTTAATATATTTACAATTTTAAAAACAAATGCCATGCTTTTTTTGGGCATAATTTTATTGTAAAATGTTAGTTTTTGGTGGCCTACAAAAAACTGTCTTCTTTATATTCAATAGGTAGGTAGACTTGAAGCTTCACAAATATTTGGAGTGTCAAGGGAAATTGATCGCTATTTCCTGTACCGATGTCAATATAAATTGAAGTAGCGATGTGAGTGTCATAGCTAAATGTACTTTGAAAAGACACGACCGACGACGCGTCAAGCTTGACTTGACAAGAAAGTTAGAGGTGGAACAAACTGCTGCTGTACTGTTTAATGAATTTTGTTGGATTGGGTTGACGATACTTTTAGATTTTTTACACAATTACTTATTTCTTTTAATGGCAAATAACATAAATGACGACCAAATAACATAAGTGGCGACCGCGAACCGTAGGACGTAGCGTAGGAAGGCCTCCCACTAGGTGGACCGACGACATTGTAAAAGTCGCGGGCAACCGGTGTATGCAAATGGCAGGTTGTCATACAGTGTGGCGGTCTAAGTGGGAGGCCTTCGTTCAGCAGTTGACGTCTCCGGGCTGATGGTGATGATGAACATAAATGATAACTATTGCAAACATATTATGATGATTATATTATAAAAGTATAACCTAGAAAAAAAACAGTTTACATTGAGTTTGATTTACTCATTTGTAATTTGACATAATCTTCTAGATTCGATTTAAATTGACTTTTATATTGACTATATTATATACTATTATTAAATTGACATGTTGTATAATAAATTATAATTAGTGAAAATTAAATCGAAATGTTTGTAAATTAAAAAAGAAACTTTAATATAACTAAAACTGTAACATACCAGTTACATTAATTAAAACAGATTGTGTGTCTGATTACAAGGTTAGGTTAGGTAAGTACGATTTCCCCCCCGGGGATACCCGCCTTGTCGGGCGAGGGGGCTTAGTACCCGTGGGCAGTGTTCCCACGGTGAAGCTAAGAGGTACCCGAGGTGGGGCCGCGGAAGCGGCCACAGTGGTGGGCTAGGCCACTGAACGGGGAGGGATGTAGACAGGGCAGAGGAGCCAGAGCTTTCCATTCCCAAGGGCCACGGCAGGGGTTGGGCCCGTGGGTGTGGACCTAGTCCGGACATGAGGGCTCTCCGCGTGTCACTCTGATCAGCAGAGGGCACAGTGGAGAGCGAGGAGTAACGGCCGGGTGGTGGCCTCATCAAGGGCTTTCCTTGAGGGGGCACCCACCGGGTGTGTCGTGGTGGGGCTGCGGGATGGGGACAGGCCAGAGGGGCCAGAGCTCCACATCCCCAGCGGCCGAAGTGGCAGGCGGCGGGGCCACTCATCTAACCCGCCGCATGGAGGCCAGGGCGTTCGGACGTAGGGCCGTCCGGCGCCCATCACGCTGGCATGGTCTCCGAGGTGGAGGATGCACGATGTGGCTGGTGTTCCAATACATCGTGCATCGGTGTGGGGGGAGCTCCGGCTCGCCGTGGTAGGTAATCGAAATTGAAGTCGGTTGTTATTAATTTTTTAAATTTAGACTAATCATACGTCAATGTTTTAAAGTATCATACATAATTATAATAAGTACTCCGTTTATTTTTCATATAGTTCCGTATTCCGTATAAGCATAACCTTTATTTAAACACTGGACTAACATAAACCTTTTAACAATCTACTTCTGGACATAGAGGACGATTCGGCCATATCCACCACGTTGTTCAAGTTGCGGGTTGGTGTATTCACATAAGTAATTGAATTTCTTCTCCGGACGTATGCAGATTTTCTCATGATGTTTTCCTTCACAAAAAAGCCAGTGGTATGAAAGTCCGAACCTACATAAACTCCTAAGAACTCCTTGGTACGGGCCCGGGACTGGAACCAACATCATTTCGAGTCGAGCGGTCTCCCACGGCACTACCGCGGCTTAAACATTAATAAAGTTGTTAAATATTAGAACATTTATACAAAGCTAAATTTTTCGGAATACTTAAACTGACTGAAAAAACACAAAGAAGAATGAAGTCGTTGAGACGTTAATTTACGCGTGTATTTTTACAAAAGGCTTTGTGTTTTTATTCTTAGGACAAGACGAACTTGCTCCAAACAAAGGCGAATTCCAGTTATTTCATAGAATCTTTAAAATCAGACTTGAAATATTATTCGGCAATTTTGACGCAGCGTAAGCCTTTCACACTGAATACAAGCATTGATTGGCATGACTATATTAATAACTAGCTGTTGGCCGCGGCTTCGCCCGCCTGGTCATATTACAGGTAGATACGAAGTTTTGAATGAATCGAACCAGAATAAACATTTCCATACAAACTTTAGAACTCTCTTACACCAACCCTTGGGGTAGTTTTGAAAAAAAACGGATTTCATTATTTATTTAATATTTTTAATTTATATATTTATTTAAGGAATAAAAAACATCCATATAAACTTTACCACCCTGTTTAACCACTGAGGGGTTGGTTTTTGAAAATAAGGCTACGCTATGTCTTATTCCAGAACCTAAAGTATCCACATTGAAATTTTTATTAAAATCGGCTGAAGTTATTGAAGTACCTAGTAACAAACATTCACACACACAAACTTTCTTTTCAGATTACCGCAATAATGTGGTGAAACATATCTTTTCTTGTTGTTTCTAAGATTTTGTAAAAGATCCTAGTAAAGCCGCCAAAATTTTAGGCATGACTTGGGTTTGAGCGTGATTTTATTTTATGACTGATCGTAACGTGAGTTTTTATAGTATCAGGCCTATAATATGCTTATACTTGAAACTGGCAGAATACACAAAGTGCGACCCAAAATAAATAAAGAAAAATAAAAAACGCAATAGGCAGCGATATACTTATGAAAAGGCAAAGCAAAGCAAAAAAAAAGGCAAAGGGAAAGGCTTTTAAGAAAAATACCTTTCTTCGTATTAGAGTGAAAATTTAATTAAGTACGCAGTAGGTAATAAAACGTAGTGTTATATTCTCTTTGGTAGGTGCGACCCACCAAATTGGCCTAAGAAAAGGTTTTAATTTGTGTGTAAAACTCCTTTCTACATAACTCTTCTAAACCCTACAAACTTATTTGTACTTTTGGTCAAATGGAAGAACTACATAAGAAGAATAGGAAGAACAGAACATACATACATACATAGGAAGAACAGAACATACATACCGTCGAACATAGAACCTCCTCCTTTTTTGAAGTCGGTTAAAATATTCAGTATACAGCCGTCAGTTTTCGTCAAAACCTACGATGGTGGCTCCCTCGCTCATTTGTAGAGATAAATTAGTCAGATATAAAAAAAATCCTCTAAAAAAATTACGATCGAAACGCTTGCACGTTTTAGTAGTGTAGAGCGCCATCAAGTAATTTTTTTGGAACTTAAGGAACGAACAATATAACTATTCAAGGTTTGGCTTGAGAAATTATGATATATCTACAAATTATCAATTTTCAGATTTTTCCCATAACTACTGTTTTATGACCTTGCTTCTTGCCAAATTTCATGATCCTAGTTCAACGGGAAGTACCCTATGAATTTTGATTTAATTCCCTCTAAAAAACTCGCATAAATAGCCATAATTTTTAATTGCGTTGACTTAGAAGCTTGATTTTTTACAGATCCAAGGGACCGTTGACATACATATTTGATATTAATTTCAACTTGATACCTCCACGCGTTCCAGAGAAAAAGGGTCTTGACAGACAGACAGACAGACAACGGAGTGATCCTATAAGGGTTTATTTTTTTTCCTTTTGAAGTACGGAACCCTAAAAACGGCAACATGCAAATCAGGTTCCGATTTATCCTGCTTGGTTTTTTTAATTTCGTACAAGATAAATTCGGCGGGAAGGTAGCAACAAAAGCAAAATTAAAGAGAAGCCTGAATACCTTATCAAAACTAGATTCTTTTATACATGGGTCAAATTACAAGAAGCAGCTACTTATTACTATATTACTTTTCTATAGTATTCTATATCTATACACAAAACTTTGTCCATGTTTACGTAATGCCGCTTCAAAATTCAAAAGTGGTATAACATGACCTAACTTTCCCAATCCACTGAATTCCAAAGTTGTAACTAAAGTAACAACCTCCACTTTATAATATACAAAGCCTACATGTCTATATATAATATATCTATAAGTCTAAGTATCTATAGTCTATAAGTCTACTGCATACTAGCATTATAAGTCACTGAATAAAAAAACGAAAAACGAATGGGTACAAAAGGTAAAATTTACTTTTTTAAGTACAATTTACATAGGTTCCATAGGTATTCGGCGATTTATTTACCTTTTTTTAAACTTGTTGCAATCACACAGCAAAAATATCAACAAATATTTGCGGAAAATGCCGCGCGCGGATTATATTTCATTAGCCTCATAAAAACCTTTGTTGGTATTTAAAAAAAAACTGTATGTGTTACCCGGCTATATTAAAGAATGCTGCGTACACATATAACTTGTAGTGAGGTACAAACTTAACCGGGTTATATAAAATAAATAAATAAATATTGGGGGACACTTTACACACAGCGCCATCTAGCCCCATACTAAGCAAAGCTTGTATTATGGAAACCAGATAGCTGATAGAATACTTATAATATACTTTTTTTAACGCTAGTGCTAGTGCTGTAATGTAAAGTAAAAAGCACGCGTGTATAATTAACTTGGATTATGAACATAAAACCGATGTAATAAAATCTACTTTATGAGCAAATGTGATGAAAAAGCATTTTTTTTGTTGATTTTAAATTTATAGTCAAAATTGTTAATTATGTTGTACAGTAGCATATGGACCGAAGAGGTTGTTAAGTAGTTAGTAATCATCTATATATATATAAAAGCAAGTCCCTTTTTCTTAGCAATCATCGCCCAGGCTACACCGCTTATTGTAGAGATGTGAAATTTGGACCTAATATTCCTCAAACGGTCTAGGTGTACAATAAGAACCTCTAAGGGGGTGAAATTGAACCCTTGAACTTTGTATAGAAATAAAAATAAAATGCGAGCTACGTCGTTCAGACTCGTTTTGTATATTTAACATCAAAAATAAAGAAAGGCATATCTAAGGATTTTTCGAAATTCGTCCCCTAAGGAATTGGGGACGAAAGGTCAAAATGATTTTAAAAAAGATCAGTGGCACGGCGCTGAATTTTGTGAGTGTTCTGAGCAAATATAACTAAATAATATATAATTTGTGTTTTTTTTAAATCATCCTTTAATGGGTATTATTAGGGGGTTGTTTTTTTTACACCTACGTTGATGAAATTTGGTAAATATACTAAATTAAAGAAACCAAGAAACTTATTTTCACGGTTTATTGAAATTCATCCCCTAACGAGGAGAAAAGGGATGTTAAAGTTAAAGATTTTTTCTAAAAGCTAAAGTGACTAAGCTTCGTAATTCTTAAAGCTAGAATAATAAAACTTAGTATATAAGTATAAGAGTAAGTATATTAGGCTACCACAGCTTAGGCGGTAGCCTATAATAAGCTTAAAGCCACGGTGTGATCATATACCGAATTCCTGCAAAATACACAGTCCACGCGGGCGAAGCCGCGTGCAACAGCTAGTAGAAAATAAAATTAAGTATTTCACTTGTGAGCGACTGAGACTCGGTGAGCTCCCACCGAGTCACGCTGACTGTGTCTGTACTGACTTAATTCTACACACATTATCCACGCTGTTTTTTCATTGTATTATCTTGTAAATAATAAAAATCTGCACTCCACTTTTGTCGCTGACTGTACCCAACAGTGAACAGTGATACCGGAAGTTAAATATGCACAGAGCCATTACAGCCTTTCAACGAGATGGACGAGTTAAAGTTTTACAGGAAGGAACGGTGTCAGGTCAGGAGACATCGTCGCGCCCGCGCCAGCTGAATGGAAATTCTGCTTAAACTATAATTAGGTACGTGTCTTTAAAGGTACAGCCATAAGGCAAACAGTTTACCTACTTCTACTTCAACTTTAAAATAACTAATTAAAGCTAATATTTTTTAATATTTATTTATTATTTTTTATTGGTTTGCGTGTGACCACATCCTGTCTGATGTTAAGCAACGATGTGGTCTAGGATGGAGCACGCTTACCTAAAAGGAACCCGTTCATACTCTGGATTTCTCATTAACCGTCAGCCATGTCAGAGGCCTTCGGGCGGCACATTAACTCTGACACTAGGGCTGGCCACTCAGCCTATACGAACTTACTTACTCTGGATTTGAAGGCACCCAAGTTGTACATTTCGGGAAATACTGACTTCGGCAGAGAGTTCTACAAACTCCCCAAAAAAAAAGCTGTGCGCTCCCTGCCTTTGTCACAACATACAAATATTATTTCAATAACGTACGGTACATAATGATGCATGAAGAATATATTCATTACAAACTGATAGATATGATAGAAAATAGTACCTACACTGTAATGTTGCGCAATAAATGGTTGAAGCTTCCTTGGTGCTACAAACATTCACTTTTCATACGCGAACTAAACGCACACAAATACTTAAAATACGCCAAGTCACACAAAACTTCAATATATTTAAACTACTAACCAAAGCACTCAAAAATTTCAAAAAAACATTCAATTATAACTCTACATTTTTCTAAATAAATCGTGTCAATCCAAAGCTAAAAAGATAATAAAATACCTATAAAACATCTTACATCTAATATCTCAGGGTAACGAGCGCAGTACAGTGCGGCGCAGGATTGTATTCGTAAGTTCACAATTCTAGCACTGCTACTGTTATGGGCAGGCGTGGCGCTTACCACGAGGCGAACGTCTCGCTTAACTCGTTACATGAAAGTATTAAAAAAAAATTGCGAAATAATATTTATTATAATAAAGAAACTGAATAAAATAAACACGGCCACACCTTTCCATTTCGTTTTATTATAATCCGTCCAAGCCACAGTTAATCCTTCTACTTTGCAAGCTAGAAAGCTCTCAACAAAATATATATCTTTTCATTTGTATTCGTTGACTACAGGCATAGTGTTAATATACTTAATCTATGCTACAGGCGCTCTACGGTAGTAGAGCGCTTAGTAGGTATACTACCGTTCCTCTTATAAGTATATCTTACTGTATTTTATTCTTTAGAGACCTCAGACATTAAAACTAAGACTGCTATCACACTAGCGGTTTGCGAGCGTTTTCAAAGCGGAGTGGGCGCGCCGCGAATACGTGGCGGAAACGCAACGAGCACGCCGCGAATGCGCAACGAATACGTCGCGGTCGTGCGACGAGCTCGCCGCGAACGGCATAGTTTCGTGCTTGAATGCTTTCGTTTTCTGTGTCTTCGAAGTAACAAAGCCAACAGATGTGTTTCCTCGTCGGAATCTATATCAGTGTATTGTACGTAGTGAACTCGCCGTGAACAGGTGTCGAAAACGTTGCGTAATCGCCACGTCTCCGCGAAGTCTTCGCTGTGCAGCCTCGGAGTGTTCGCGCCGTATTCGCTGCGTGCCCGCTTCGCTTTGAAGTCGCTCGCAAACCGTGTGACAGTGTGATAAGGCCCTTAGACATGCAAGTACGACGTTTACGAAGAAGTATCGCAATTGACACTCCCTTCGTTGTATCTAGGTATTCGATATGTATAAGTTTGGTCAGGTTAACCAACAACATACCTCTACTCTCTTATCTCGAAAAATAATCTTGTACTCGTAGTAGCATTTAAGATAATTAAAAAGAAATGATCAAACGCTAAAGAATAAAATATCGATATTTTTTTCGTCTTACATTAAAATAACGTCAGCCACAGAACGTCCACTGCTGGACGAAGGCCTCCCAATAAAGGGGTATTGCCGTAATCCCCACGCTTGGCAGGCGGCTTGGGGATCGCAGGATGCTCACCACCGTTAACTAAGAGGACGCTGCTGCCCGTCCTCCGGTGGGTCTGGTTGCAGTTTAAGGACATACCCAGGTACCAAATTTCTAGTAAGTACTGCTATTTTGACTAAATATCGATATTTTTTTCGTCTTACATTAAAATAACATTTATAAATTAAATAGGTAGGCATAGTTTTACCTTCAATATAAAATCTACATTAATAAAGAATTATTGAAAAATGTAAAAATTTCATAAAAATAAATAACTTATCTATTCCAACTTATATTGAAGCCTGGTATACCTGCTTACTTTTTTGTAGGCCAGTGTCAAATAATCGAAGCTCAAACGTTTAATGTTGAAATGAAATACTGTTCCATTTTCTAAATAAACGTGAGGTTTAACAGACCCCGATTTATGTTGATGATAACACTTAGTAGAATGATTTATTCATCGTTTATTCATTCGAGATAATAATTCTTTCGTGTCACCGAATGCCCATTCCAGAAATATTAGGATTCATGAAAAGGGCGACCGGTATGATTTTTATCGGCGTTCTTTTGTAGGCATCAAAAATGGGGTAAGCGACAATGTCGTTTGTAACGTTTTGCGCAGCGTCTGTCGCAATGCGATACATATTTCATTAAAAATAATTAACAATACGTTTCACTATTTACAATCACACTAAATATATATAATATAATATAAATAGATATAAATACGAAAGTTGGTCGGTGTGTGTGTGTCGGTATATTAGGTATCACTTCACGCCACAACGGCTGAACGGATTTGGGTGAAACTCGGAATAGAGATAGCATATTTCCCGGACTGACATAAAGCCTACATTTTATCAACATCAAGAGAGAACTGAACTAAACTGGGGGACTATAATGGTCGCGTTTAGCAATTCTGCATTATGATCCTATGATGATTCATTTCGCAAATTGTAAAGCGCCAATTCATACTATGATTTTGCAAATGATTCTATTACGGAATTCATTAGTTTGACAGTTTTCTATAGAAAGTCGTAAAATGGTTGACGAAAGATGAATTGCATAAAGTCAACTAGCAAATATACTCGAGAGCAACTTTTTACAATTCATTCTGCTAAGAATTCATAAGATGAACTGCTTTTAGGGGAATTGTTTAATGCGGCCAATTTAGACCCCCTGCTTGTCTCTGAAGTATCTGTGGTAGTGGCTCGGGACCTTGCTAATGGAGTGTCTCAGGTAGATGCTGGCGGGGGAAAAGTTTGAGTATTGTGACTTGTGACACCCCACGGTTCAGTGCAGGACATATCTCCCCAATCGTATATGAACGAGATTGAAAACTAACAAACACCAAAGCCATTCATAGCAGAATATTAGTTGGTAATTGGGTTTATTATATGACTAAAACATAGCATGTGATTTTCCAAGAACATTACCAGTTAATTAGATAAGTAGCTGTAAAAACTATTAATCAATCGTGCGTGATGATAAATTTAGACACCACTGAATAAATAAACTACTTAGGGAAATTAGTTTACTGAGGTCATAAACACACATTCATTCCCAAAAGGTGCTAACCTAACTCTTAGTAATAGCTTAGTGTTAGTGGTAGTGCACTGATTGGTCAGCCGAACCTACTTATATGTTCATAAAAAAGCGTCCATCTTTTTAATTATCTTTTGAACCGTAAAAGTTCAAATTAACTATTCTCCGGACAGGTTTCTCCACGATGTTTTCCTTCAGCGAAAACCCAGTGGATTGATTCTAAGTACCTTTACGAGTTATTAGTTAACGGGAACCAGTTATTTAATAAACGACATCAAAGTGCGGTGCAGGAAAGTAGCCCGCGCCACAATTAATAAACCTGTTTGTGCCTGAAATAAAATGTAATAAACGACGCTCCAGGCATTGTTGCTGGCTCTTTGACGCTGTTCGCTGGAAAGCGTACTTTAGCTCTACAATGAGTAAACAGGTTTCCTTGAAACAGTCAACGAATCTGATTTCGTACATAGCAGCACAAAAGGGTAGGTAGGCGAAGCGGAACTAACCCGGCACGGCTGCGCTAGGTTTCCAATTGTTAAAGTTCTAAACTCTATTTCTATTTGAGTTTTACCCGTTGTATTATACTACTTTAACCCACTGGTCGGGTGGTCGGTCCATGGGTATTTTTTCCCCCGTAGTCTCACTGTACTAGATTGGGATCACGGGCTATTTCAATTATATACTCGTAGTCCTACTGAATTAGTGTTGAGTTAGTTTCTGCCAAAGATAGTATAATCTATACTAGTATCTAGGTAACCGTACAGCCAACCGTAGTTCCACTCAAAATAGGATGGAATCATTATATTTCACAATAAAATTAAAGCTCGCTTATAACTCTGTCTAGGTTCGTAACGCATAGACAGCATTCGATTGCTAATGTTGCAGTTGTCTATAGGCGGCGATGAACTTACCATCAGGCAAGCCATCTGTTTCTTTGCCGCCTTGTCTCTAAAAGATAACTATTGCTAATCTCTTTGTTATAAAATTTCAGTGTGTATGTTGTATATATTATGTCGCAGCCGAATTGTAGTATACGGCGTTTCACATAATGGCTGGCCATTTTACAAAACCGAGCCGTTTTATAATACGGCGGCTCAACGTTTAGCCAGATTGTCACTGTGATACGTTCTACAATACGGCGGCCTATGCTGAGCCAAATTGTAATAAAGCTGCCTACAATACAAAATGCTTACCATATTACCAAATTAATATGGTATTCATTAAAAAATATAATTTAATGTTTAAGAAGGACACTTGGTAAGTCAGTAGTAGCCATACAAAATATTTAAACCAAATAAAAAGTGACATTTAGGTTATCAAAGCGTCAAAGCGCCGCTGGTGTCCAAAATTTGAACTAAAGATTGCCAAAGCGGCGGATCATGACGCGCTCAATTACATTATGGCTAGCCGTGTTGTAGAGCGAGAAGCACGCATACAATGCGGCGGCCTTACTTCCAGCTGTAATACAATCTGGCTAAACGTTGATACGTCGCTTTATGAAACGGCCCTGCTTTTTAAACTGGCTAGCCGTTATGGAATACGGCGTATTCTACAATTTGGATGCACAAATATATTTTAAATATTTTTTATTGTTTTTTTTGGGGGCTTTACTCGCTATGCGATTATGCTAGCCCCGTTTTGCAATGCATGTCACATATAAACAGAGACTGTCGTCTTTACGCTGAGCTAGTATGTCCGAGACACTGGCATACAAGTCCTTCGCTGTCTCACATATGTGTAGGTATATATTTTTTTTTATTCCTTTACGTGGCGAGACGAACAAGTCGTTCGCCTGGTGGTAAGCGTCACGCTTGCCTCTTAAACAGTAGCAGTGCGACGTACTTGCGAACACAATCCTGCGCCGCACTGCACTGCGCTCGTCACCCTGAGATATTAGATGTTAAATCTCTTCATACCCAGTAATTTCTCTGGTAACATTACCCTTCAAACCGGAACACAGTAATGCTTGCACACTACTGCTTGGCGGTTGAATAACTGAGAAAGGTGTGCTACTTCCCCAGTCGGACTCTGCAGTGGAGTCCTACCACTGCAACAAAGCTATAATACAAGGTATTTGTTTTTGTCATAAAAAAAAACGTTTACGTAATGTATTGTTGTATTGTCTAAGCCTGTTAAGGCTAAACTTGTCGTTTACCACCAGTTTATTAATTTAGGTTGCTAAATTTATACACAAATATTTTTATAAAACCAATTTACTTGCATCAAATTAAAACTGAAAATGAAAAAAATGTAAATAAATTTATTTACATAAACATAAACCTATATAACAAATAAAACTAATAATTAGATATTCGGTAAGTAGTAGTAGGCTTATGTATATGACAGAAAATAGTATGCGGCTTTATGGCGATTCCCGCACTAGGCTACGCCTGTATCGCGGGAACCAGGAAAGATTTCCTTAAGTACGTGTATTGCGCGTCTGGTAACTTGTACCTACATATATTTTATGCCTTGAAAAGGTGCTTATTATTATATATAAAATTATATATAACTCATAAGTATCTTTGTTCTAAAAGTTAAAATGTAGAATAAGGCCAATTAGCTCGTTACACTGAAGAACGCGAACCCACAACGTCGTGTACCCCTCGGGCTAATCTGGGGAACATAGCTATTGTAGAATTACTTTACGGTTTGCACGTGTTGTGTTGCGTTGGAAGAAAAATAAACTAAAATACGCTACAATATTCGTTTTTCTATTTCAGACATTCTCCTGGTGGTAAGCGTCACGCCTGCTCATAACAGTAGCACTGCTAGAATTGTGAACTTGCGAACAAAATCCTTCGCCGCACTGCACTGCGATCGTCACCCTTAGATAATAGATGTGTAATCTCTTTGTGCCCAGTAATTTCTCGGGTAACATTGCCCTTCAAACCGAGACACAGTACTGCTTGGATACTATTGCTTGGCGCTTGAATAACAGGCAAAGGGGCTTCCTCAGGCGGACTCTGCAATAGAATCCTATCACTACAATGCAAGCTTTCTGTAAAATACCGTTTTAATACCAGTAGAGGCAACTACGTGACTTGGCTAACAACAATGAAACTAAAATAAACTTATAACACAGAAATTCTCTGCAAACTTGGCTCATGCGAAAATGCAGTTTATTAGACGTGCTTGTGTTATGTTTGTTCATTTGTCAAGAAAGACGCGAAAGTACCTGACATGACTGCCTTTGGATGAGACAATTTCTTTTTTATTTGTTTCTTAGCTGTGCGCCTTGAACTGTGACCTCGATTTTTAAGAGAGAATCTGATGAGCGATTCTCCATACAAAAGTTTTCCCCGTATTTTTTTCTTGAATTATTGTCTCTAGAGCAATTTTTTTTATTTATAAAGTCTAGGTCTACTGTGGACGTGTCTCTGTCATTTCCTTTATTTCAGAAACTAATAGGTAAAAAAAAATACAACGCTTTAAATATCTTCATAGTTATTTATGGAGTTTTATATTTTCCTTAGCAATAAGTTAAAAATGGAAATAACAGGTCTACAGTAGGCCTAGACTTTATAAAAAACATGATCGCTCTAGACTAGAGGCCTTAAAAATATTCTGCATAAATAATATTTGCCATTTTATTTATTTGCATTTTACCTATTTAGTATCTGCTAGAGGCGTTAATAATATTTTATACTAAAACTATTCTGATTTTTATAATATTGGTTTATTTATTTAGATTTATTTTAGAATTATAATTTTTAAGGGATTTCTATATTGTTTGTCTAATTATCCCCTTCGCCACTCAAATGGGACGCTAAGAGGATTTTTGGGCAAAAATTCGTAAAATCCCCTGCGAAGGGATACTGCTTGTGTATAGGGGATTTCTATACCAAGCCCTTTATATTTACAAAAAAACCCTTGACTGATTAGGCTGAAATTATTAAAGAATTAGCTGACCCGTCCCGGCTTTGCACGGGGCCGAAAAACCCATTTTAAACCGACTTCAAAAAAAGGGAGGTTATCAATGTTGCCTGCGATTTCGTGCCTACTGAAAAATGCTTGCGAGTGGAACACCGATTTATGCCATTTCTTACTACCCTATATGGCTACGACATTAACCCATAGGAACAAACAGCTCAAATAGACCATATGAAATGTACCTAAAGAAAACAGATATTAGGATACCACAAAATTAAAGAAATACGGGTTTTTTTTTCAATTAAAGAATGGGCGTTTCTCTTTAGCTCACCTGATGGTAAGAGACAATGTGTGATACCTCAAAAACTATCTGATTTGGTTAGGTCGTGGTAACGTCAAACCTTTAAAGCGTAACTTCAGTAAGCTGTGTGTTTGTGTGTTATTTCGAAGCTTAAACTTTATTTGGTGTTTTAAATAAATTTCACGGATACTATAAAAAAAGCAGGATTCTGATTCTGATCCTTGTTCATAAAGATATACCCTTCAGTATTATTAAATCTTTTTGTTACAAATTATATAATAATTAAATATTGACTATTGTGACTTACTGACGATCAGTACAACAGGATTCAGGGTTTTTTATTTTGTCACGATATCCTAAAATAGTAGAAATTACGACCAAATCATTTGCAGAATTAAATGAGGGAGCTGCCATCGTATTTTTTGTGCATAAATGTCAGCTATTTGTTGAACATGTTTAGTTCCATCAACAGGCCACGTTGTTTTTGTGTCAGTTGTCATCCAAAGATAATTTAACACTACGTTTATCATCGACAACTATTGTCCTCGATAAGATCTAGGAATTCACGTGAAGGGTAAATAAAACGCCTTGTTACGTATCCTTAGAAGGTTATATTATTGTAAATCAACCTATGAATTGGATTTCGATGGCACGGCGACAAACACTTGCGCGAGTTAATTTTGTTACTGGCGCCATCTAGTTTCAATTAATCGAACTACACACGCGATGGTGCCAGCTATTGAATCATAACAAGTATGCATCTAGAACAACAAAAAAGAGAAAAGAGTTCCTGAAAAGAGCCTAGATGGCGCTTATTTAAATTTAATTTTTTGCCGACATGAGATCTATATTTTCAGCAATTGCTATACCCTATGTGTTGACCAGACCTTTTCTACGTATATTTATAGAAACCGCGTAAAGATCTGCTCAGTAGTTTTCTAGTTTATACCGGACAGACAGACAGACAGTAAACAAAATAAAAAACGGGACAAACGACTGTTTCACCAGATGGCGCATAAAAAAATGCGTATTATGTAGAAAATAGTAAAATTGCTAAAACTTTACTAAATGTACAGCTGAAAACGTCACAAATATTTCATGGTTACTACAATAATGATAGAGTTGATAAAAAATAGTGCAAAAATAAAAAAGTTGTGCTATTTAAGGTTTATAAGACAGTTTACCTAAATCGCGCAAGCAACATTTTTAATTCTTGATTCACCAATACCAGATTTTACTTCCACGTTAGGTAGGAATCTTACACTGCAGTCCTCGATCTCCACTTTTATTATATGTAGATATATTAAAAAAGAGATTAGGTTGAAAGTGTTTGCACGAAATATTTGCCTGAATAATGTATGAAAATCGGTTTAAAGGTATGCAAGTTATAGACAAACAAATATACATACATACATATAAACATCTATAACTATAAAAGGCTTTGTCCTGACTGACTGACTGACTGACATATAGACAACGTACAGCCCAAACCGCTAAACGTAGAGACTTGAAATTTGGAGGGTATGTTTTTACATACATATAAACATCTATAACTATAAAAGGCTTTGTCCTGACTGACTGACTGACTGACATATAGACAACGTACAGCCCAAACCGCTAAACGTAGAGACTTGAAATTTGGAGGGTATGTTTTTGGAGAGGTGTGAACGCCCACTAAGAAAGGATTTTTCGAAAATCAACCCCGAAAGGGGTTAAATGGGGTGTTAAAGTTTGTATGAAACTTTTTATTCTCTGGTTCGATTGATACAAAACTTGGTATACATATATTCTACTATAAAAATAAGAAGATACGGGTGTCACAGTTTTTTCAAAATCAGCTCCCGTTAGTATTAAAAAAAAAACTAAGTTTTAGTGATAGTACGTTTGTTTCTCCTTAACTTTGTAACGGCTGTACATATTAAAATGAAATTTGGTATAGGGATGGGGATAGATGTGGGGATGGGGGTGGGGATGAGGGTGGGGGTGGGGGTGGCGATGATACTGGGAACGGAGACGGGACGGAGATAGGCATGTTAATATTAAGATTACAATTGGTATCGGGATGGGGATGGGGATGGGGTGGCGATGGGGATAGGGTGGGGATGGGGATGGGTGGGGATTTGGTGGGGACAGGTGGGGATGGGATGTGGATGTGGACGAGGCTGGGAACGGGGATGGGCGTGTCCATATTAAGATGAAAGTTGAAATTGGGATGGGGGTTGGTATGGGATGGGGTGAGGATGGGGTTCAGGATGGGGATGAGGGAGGGAACGGGGATGGGGACGTGGATGGGCGTGTTCATATTAAAATGACATTTGGTATCGGGATGGGGATGGGGAAGGGGCCGCTTATAGGGATGAGGCTGGGAATGGGGACGGGGATGGGCGCATTTATTGGTCGGCTGAACAGATGGAGCTGCATTTTTGGATAGGTAGTTATAGCATAAGGTTCGGAAACGGACATAGGCTATTTTTTTGTAGGTCCACGCAGACGACTGTTTGACGGACATAATTATTATAGATACTGTACAGCCTAAGCTGCTCAATTAATTTTTAATATTAAATTTGGTCATCCTCAAGCAAACTTAAAGACTTGCAAGCGGTTTGGAAAAAATGCATTAATATACGTATTTTAGTGATTCAATTGAGTTGGGCCCCGATTTAACCGAATTCCAGTATTCAACATTACTACGCGGGCAAAGCCGCGGGCAAAAGCTAGTCATACATAAGTACATGTGACGAATTGCCCAAGTAGATTAGAAGACCTTTGCTACGCTCGTTCAAAACGACTAATATTTGATTTTGTTTTTCATATATTTTGAGAATTAATATTTTAAGGATATTTATTTATTTATTCATAATAATAATAATAATAATTAACAATATATTAAATTATGCGTTGGACTCCGGACAAGGAAACCCATTTCCCGGTGTGACTGGGATTGTGTGTGGGATTGTGACTGGTATATAATTTATTCAATCACATCAAATCAAAACAAATCAAATCAAACTAAATAAAACATAATATTCTATTTAACACAAATAATTATATTGTTTGTTGATATGGAACCCTCACGAGAGTCCGATTCACACTTGATCTGTTTTTGTTTCCGTGAATTAAATAAAAACTTCAGCAAGTAATTCATAGATGTCTTATAAAAATTTAAAGCAATACAGCAAAACACAAATCATAACCAAATTGTGAAAGCCAAATTGAACAATAACATCTCACACCAAAGCAACCATAAAATAGACCACACTTACACACTCAAAGTTCCCTGTGCCCCCGTGCATAACTTCAAGACACAACTTACCTCAGTAGGCGAAAAAAGCAAAACATTGAAAAACTCCTTAATCGTAAAGAAGTAGTCAGAGCGTAAAAGAGTATTGTAACGCCAGGCACGTTGATACAAGTTCACGCCGAATAGTAGCCTTGGCATTGGTGGGCGTGTTAGAGCCTTGAAGTGTGTGGTGTGGTACAGGGGACGGGCGCAGTGAGTTCGATGGCAAACGAAAGCGATTAGGCCTGAATTCTTCTGACGCTGATGCTGAGTGAGTGGTGCTGTGTGTGATTGAGCTAATATCTAAAGAGTCACAATCTCCAAGTGAAAACAGTCAAAAAACGTCCGAGTGCCGTTGTACATATCTATACGTGCATTATATAGTTAGCAATTGTTCGAATTTGGACGTTATGCCGCTTGTATAAGCTTGAGCGCTTGTGTCTTATCGTATTTCAAGTCTTTAAAAAAAGTCGGCGCACTGCATAGCGTGCGCCGATTTTTGGCGCGTAGGTACATTTGTTTTTGCACGTTTGTATAGATATTAGCTCAATGTGAGTCGGTCGTATACAATCGGTCACTAATATAAAATATACACACACTGCGACTCGCATAAATTTTCCTACATTCATTTATGCGCGGCCCTGAGCAATGTCGAGAATACGGCACCACGTTATCTTTAACTAAACATTTTGAAGATATAAATCTCTGAACATTGTTATAAAAATTGCAATGTTATAAAAACCGCTATCTGTGAAATTATTAAGAAGAAACAATTAATTAAATTCAATAAAAATGTGATATTTCGAGAAAAAAATCAACGTTCATGAAATGTCATAATCAAAAATTTACCTAATTGTACCAAATCGCGAATATCTTATGACTTGTGTTCAAATATGTCGATTTTCATTGCAGGCAATAATGGCAAGAATTCTCCGCCTGAAACGAGCCGTGTGTTTCTCGACAAATTTCTTTGATGTAACCTAATCTTGTCTATGAAGTGGTTTTGTTAATCAGGAATTGTTTGGAACTAAAGACGTGCTAAATTAATTTGGCCTTGCAGCTTCACAATGAGCTATAATAGAGCAAGCCAAATAGAAAAATTTGAAACATCAATGACTATTGTTTGAACATGACGTCAGTGTAAATACAAATTAATTTAGATATATAGATAGATAGAACTTTGCAGTAAATAGCATATCAGAGCAGCGTCCTTCCGATTTAAAGTGATGAGCATTCTGCGATTCCCAAGCCGCCTGTCAAGCGCGGGGATTATGGCAACCCCACCCTATTTAGGGGCAGGCCTTCGTCCAGCTGTGGACATCTTCGGCTGATGATGATGAGATAGAATAAATACAACCAAAGCGAGTCGTGGATTCGCCCTCTCGCTCGCGCATTCGACGTTATTAAAGATACCCAAGTAGAGTATCAAAGCTGACTCACCGCACTATCCGGGAGTTAATTTAACAATTTTTACGCTGTCCCGCCCGCTGTCACTCCTGGCCACAATAAATCACGCAGCCCGTCAGTTACCACGCACTTCCCTAATGTTAGTTTCGTCACAGAATAATTTGTCACTTACAGCAGTCCATCTTATCTGTCAGATGGCCTGGTTTTTCTGTTACATGGGTCATGGGACACCGTGAACAGATGTGAAGGCATTGGTTTTTTAGTAATATTTGAACGAAAATACTTAGGCATCCTAAAGGCTAGCGCAAACCGGCGGCAGACGAAAAAAATTGGTATAAGTATACCTAATTAAGCGCCAAGAGGCCTTCGTCCAGCAGTGGACGTCTTCCGGCTGTTGATGTGTGTGTGTGATAAGTATAATTAATAATCATCATCAGCCGGAACCGTCCACTACTAAAGCCACCACATGGTGTAGTGGTAGGACTCCACTGCAGAGTCCGACTGGGGAAGTACCACACCTTTGTCTGTTATTCAACCGCCAAGTAGTAGTGTGCAAGCATTACTGTGTTCCGGTTTGAATGGCAAAGTTACCAGATAAATTACTGGGTATGATGAGATTTAACATCTAATATCTCAGGGTGACGAGCGCAGTGCAGTGCGGCGCAGGATTGTGTTCGCAAGTTCACAATCCTGGCACTGCTACTGTTCGTGGAAGGCGTGACGCTTACAACCAGGCGAACGTCTTATTCGTCTCGAAACATGAAAGTAAAAAAAAACACCCTACCACACTAAAGCTCGGTGACAGATCCGACTCCGGTTATGTGAGAAGTTAATGAAGCGTAGCGGAGTTACCAAGGCGAAGAGGTAGCTTTCTCGTTAGTTTTTTTTTATTTCAACCCACAATTCCTCACTATTTCTTTCACTTTAGCCTTCCCACCGAAACCACAAAACTGTACCTATCTGTTTTGTGCCTAAACCACAGAATAAATAATAGTACTACGTACAGAAAGTTAACTCCGCAAACGAATTGAAATAAATAAGGACTCTATCTACTAGGCAATAAAGTAGCAATTCAACTCGCACAGCGCTGGATACCGCTCGCTATATTCACCTAGATATACCGCTCTCTTTCTATCACGTATGCTTAGTTCCGTGCGACGAGGCTAGCGTGCGGGCGGCCACTGACTTCTGCCTTGCATTGTCCTCCCGGACGGAGCGTCGGCCGAACATACCTAAACTGCGGAGTGACACCCCCCTGCCTAAACTATCCGAATCGGACCAGTCTCTGATCTTTTGTACAGAGTGTTCATTTGAACGACGGACATAATATTAAATGGAACTTTTAAACTTTCGCGATTTGAACACACAATTACCGACTATAGTTTCGATCACATCCGGTGACCTTTTTCAAAGAGTGAAAACAGAGCCCGACGTGCGTGCAGCTGACGCAGCTAAGCAGGACACAGCTGCACGCGCATAGGGCTCTGTTTTCACTCTTTGAAAAAGGTCACCGGATGTGATCGAAACTATAGTCGGAGTATCCGATTTAATTAAACGTGAGTATTCCCGTATAAATAAAACAAAAACTTTTACTATGAGTAGGTACAGAGTTGCACGAGACGAGTTTTTGTTCAACAACATATCAAAAAATCGTAGATACATGCGCGTTTGCGATGTTTGCCATTTTTGTGTCGATATTGACTGGCCTACTGGCAATGCTCAATAAACTTTTTTATGAAACAAAAATCCGTTCTTTTTTAGTTTTCAGGGTTGGCCCTATGATAAAAATTGTTCACAATGATGAGTACAATGACCCCCTTTCAGCCTAGTACATCCCAAGCTTATAGTAAGTACGTGCAAGTAAATACGTGAGCGCCTGGTCGACTGTACCTGTGTCTCCGGTTGACACCGATGAACGCGCCATCTGTTTCAGAATATTCCAGAACACTCCAAATATTAGCATTTAGATTAAAATTCGGTGCAGACAGAATATGAGGACTAAACACAGACCCTCGGTTATTGATTGTGGGCCACATTCGGCGCTCGATGAAACTGGTTTTAATTACCTTTATGTGAACTATGTGACCTATGGAACTTTTATGTGGAACCTTTATGTGGCTATGAGAGTAGACTTCTGGCTAGAAAGTGAACTAACGTGACAATTTTAAAAATAATCAACTCTCATCTCTATGTGTAAAGCCACACCGGAGGCTTTCAAGGAGCTTCTTTACTCTGACAATAGGGCCTCACTGTCCATGCGAACTTACTTTTAAATATTATAGTAGGTAGTTTATATAATATGGTAGGTTCCACCAATGATATTATATATATAAGGAGGGAGATATGTCATATCGCGCCCTCAAATGGCCCCGTGAAAACGGCCCCAGGGACTGTCTCGCCTGTCTGCGCTCACTAAGCGATACGTGCGCTATCCCTTTTGCTCTAATAAAACTGCTATCGTCTTTCGCACTCCGGCGGAACTCGTAAGCATGATGGCACGGGGGTAATTTTCAAACGTTGTTTTATTACGCGATGGCGCATCTCTCGTAATCTTTGGGTTCCATTGTCGAACTAGAAGTAATATTAAATGTCTGCCCGTCTTATGCTAATCGTCAGACATATCTAGAGCATTCTCTTCTCATAAATATATCCAATCAAACTTATATGGCAGGACTAATCTAAAAGTACGGCTTTGCCTTTCAATGGACATTTCTTTTGAAATTATTTTCTCTCGGAAACCGGGCCAAGTTATATAAGTCAATCGCCAACCTAATTCTGAACCGAGAAATACAACAACCGCATAAACTTAATTATAACTTTTCTAAAGCGTCTGCAGTACTGATTATATTAGGTTTCCGTCTGTTTGGTCAGTTTTGTGTACCATTGGGCCGTTTGTCCACCGACGCCGTCATTGAGATGTCAACGAGAACGAGATGACGTCGCCATAGTAGCGATACATAGATTACTATAGCCACGTGTCCACCGCACGTCCTTCACCCGAGCGCCGCCGTGACACGCGACTATAGTAATCTATGTATCACTACATCGGCGACGTCATCTCGTTGGCGTTGCCGTCTCTCTCGGTGACGGCGTCGGTGGACAAACGGCCTTAGGTTGAATTTCTCCTACGCTAACGTCTGTTGATAATTTTTATACTTTATAATTTTTTGTCGCGGTGCGCGGTGGTCAGATCGCAGTATTATACTGGTCTGCTGGTATTCATGATAAATTATTAATTGACAATAGACATAGACAATAGTTTATTTGTGGCCAAAAAAAATTTATGAATGAATGCATGAATGATGATGTTTGGGATGCTTCCCGAAATAGCCAAGAAACTCATCAAAAAATTAAATTTGACCCATCACAAAAAGTTTACTACCTGAAAACGAGATTGAGGTTTTCCCTAGATTAATGAAAACTACTTACCTTTATATTTGTTTTAAATTTCTTCTCGGAACATCTCGGACTGTTTAAATTAAACTTGTACATTTTTAAGACTTAACTAAACCGTCAACGACCCTTTAGTACTCTTTCATGATAAAACAAAAATTGAGTATTCATATTAGTTTAATAAAATAATATCCCCAAAGACCAAAATATAAAATCTTGCTATTGTTATTCTGACTAATAAAATCGCTTGAAACTTGAAACTATGAAATAAGTACAAAACTTTAGTAATTTTCATATCAAAAACTTGAACTGCTAACTAATAAAAAGCTTTATTTAAAATTAAAACGTAATATAATATAATGTAGTGTTATAATTGGACTGGGCTAGTATTTATGATTCTGTAATTAAACGCAATGTTATGAATTACGAAAATGAAAACATACATACGTACATACGTACATGGCCTAATCAATATGTTTATTATTTTGTGACCCGCCCCGGCTTCGCACGGGGGCTAAAACCAAATTTAAAAAAAGGGAGGTTACCAATTCGACACTATTATGTTATACGAGTTTCATTATTTACTATAAAGTTTACAAAATTTGTTTTAATTTCTAGTGTTTTTCCGCTGTAATATCGTTTCGAGTACTTATAGGATGAAGGATGGATAACACGTGTCGACAACCGAGTACTTCTAAAGGATAAAGGGTGATATAATTATTTTTGTTTTATTACTTATTGATCATATTATTTTTGTATGTTAATAATTATTATCAATTTACAGGTTGATCATCATTATTTTGTTTCAGGAAAATATTACATTGAAACAGCTTAAAATCATTATTTGTTTTCAGAATTTATTAATAAATTGCTTTCAGGTTTAATTGACATTTTGTTTCAGGTTTAATTAATTTTTTGTTTCAGGTTAGGTTCAATTTCAATTAAGGTTGATAGTTACAGTAGGTTTTAGTGTGTCCCTTCATCCTATAAGTACTCGAAACGATATTACAGCGGAAAAACACTAGAAATTAAAACAAATTTTGTTAACAATGGACTTCCGCAAAGTAACGCCTGAATCAATCACATATTCTATAAAGTTTATTTGTACCAAGTTTTTGAGTGAAAAAAAACCATACAAACTGTAGAACAAAAAAATTAAGTTAAGCTCAGATCAGATGGATTTGTGTTATTTGTCAATTTGTTTTAATTGTACCTACATTCATTAATTAATTTGATTTGTTCAATACAAATACCTATTATGTGTTATAAATGTATATTAGCTGGACCTTGCGACAATGAACTACATAAAAATATTATAGCAGTGTTCTCATGGAAGTGATGTAATGTCTTATATGAGAATAAATATCTTTAAACCTAGAACTCCCTTGCAAATCCCCTAGGGGTAGATTGGAAAAAATAAAAAAATACGTTTCATTATTATTTACTTTAAAGTTTATTTATATCAAGCTTTGAGTGAATCGAATCAGAATTAAAAAAAACATATAAACTTTAGAACTCCCTTGCACCCCCGTAAGGGAAGTCTTAAAAAATTAAATACGTGTTTCATTATTATTTTATTCTAAAGTTTATTTGTGCCGAGTTTTGAGTCAATCAAACCAAGGAATAAAAAACATCCATAGTTACTTTACCACCCTGTTCAACCCCCTTAGGGGAAGATTTTCGAAAACAAGGCTACGCTATGTCTTATTCCAGAGCCTAAACAATCCATATTCAAAATTTTCTTGAAATCGGATTATTTATTAATCGGATTAATCGGTTATGGAGGTACGTGGTACTTAACAAACATTCACACACACAAACTTTCGCATTTATAATATTAGTAGGAAGTATATGAGAGTTTACTTGTTTTTGTTTACATACAAAAACTTTGTAGTATTTAACTCTGCTATTTTACTAAGTCGTGCTAGCCCATTTGGGTTCGAACCCAGGCCTGTACCAATGAGTTCTTTTTAAATGGAGTACAGATTAAAAAAACATACCACTGGCTTTTCGTTGAAGGAAAACATCGCAAAGAAACATGCATACATAAAAAGAAGAAATCGGGAGAAGAAATTCAACAGCGTAAGTGAACTAAATCGTAGCGGGCAAGCGCGGTGGAGTATCACACAAGCGTGGTGGAGTATCACCACAGAATAAATAATAGTACTACGTACAGAAAGTTAACTCCGCAAAGGAGTTGAATAAGGACTCTATCTAGTAGGCAATAAAGTAGCAATTCAACTCGCACAGCGCTGGATACCGTTCGCTATATTCACCTAGATATACCGCTATCTTTATATTACGTATGCTTAGTTACATGCGATGAGGCTGGTATCACACAAGCGAGGTGGAGTATCACACAATCGCCCTTTGAAAGTAGGTATATACCTAGCAGTGCAGTATCTGTGGCTGATGCAGCTGCATATAATAAAAAAGTTAGAAGTCATGTCACTAGGGAAGGCCTCCTATGGTATAATGCTCTCCGCATTCCGCAATCCACAGGTACGTGGCAGAAACGAACTGAACATGACTGCAACCATGGAGGATAAGGAGTTGCGATGAGCGACTTGCAGCCGCAGATTCTATTTTGCGGACGGAGTGTGTGACGTCATACTTATTTGGTCAGTCTGCTAACGTCCGCCACGCGTAACGGTCATTCGAACTTGCATATTAGACGTACGATTTTTAATGTTTTTACAGTAACAGTAAAAATGAAATAAGTTGCTCTGTTTATTTATGTAAAAATGACCGAGGGAAAAATTCAGATGACATGATTGGCATCTAATTTCATTCGTAAGTAATTTTATTTCTATATTTAGTGATCCGTTCTATAAAATTTAAAAACGCGACATCTAGAGTGACATTAAGAAATTAAGTGTTAATTCAGCTAAGTGTTAGTTCAATAGTTCGATTCTCAAAAACTTTTCCTGAAAACTGCTAGATGGCAGTACAATTTGCCACTCCTCCCGCGAACCTACACCTCCCCGCACAGTTACGCGTCTTTCTAAGGAAAAATCCTTTGATTACATCTCTGCTTCTATTACTCTGTGACTGCAACGTATATATATCTACAATAAGCTGTGCTCCTTTTTAGAGCGCATCAAGGGAATTGGCGATCAAACGCAATTATTATTAAATAAAAAATCTATATCGGTCAGGGACGTTTATAAACTCGATACGTATACATCCATATTTCACTCACGGCAGTGAATCCGACAGTTTTGATAGATTACCGTCCTCAGAGATTTCCCGTGATAACTGGTTTAATTTCCGTTTGAAAATGTTAAAGATTTTTACATAAGCTCGAACGCCTGACGCCGCCGTTGTCCTCGATAAAAAAAACTTCTAATAAATCTAGAGAGATATTGAGAATAGATTGGATTATTTTATGCTCTTTTTAGCTCCATAATTTTTTTGCTGTGTTCAAAAAGTTATCTTAGAAAACTTCTAAAAAGAAGACAAGTACCTTTAAAAAAAACGACGAGGTCAAATTGAAATACCTGGTATTAATGTACCTAATTGGTGGGTTTCGGCAACACCACTGAGAGCCTGTTTCCATTCCAGAGTGCGGTCTTTTTATTATTTATTTTTTATACTAGCCTGTTTTGTCCCATTGCTGGGCAAAGGCCTCTCTTCCCTCTTTCCATTTTTCTCTATTTAGTGCTATGGTGGGCCACTCCTTTTTATGGGCATCGAGTTCGTCTTTCCACCTCCTTCTAGGCCGCCCTTGTGGCCGTTTAACCGCCGGGACCCAGTCAGTGGTGGATTTCGCCCATAGCTCTTCTGGCATTCGGCAGACGTGTCCAGCCCAGTCCCACTTTAACATGGCAGCCTTTTGAGTTACGTCAATGATCTGTGTTTTGGAGCGCAGTATTGAGTTCCTAATGCGATCTAGCAGCTTTACACCCAGTATGCTGCGCTCCATAGATCGTTGGCAAACCGCGAGAGTGGACTTTTGCTCGATTGTCAAAGACCAAGTCGGAGCGCCGTATGTGAGGATGGGGAGAATGCACATGTCCATGAGTTTACGTTTCAGGCGCATAGGCAAGTTGCCTTTCATTAAGTCCTTCATGGCCCAATAACTCTTCCAGGCGTTTTCGGTGCGTCGAGCAACTTCTTTCTCTTGTCTCGCCTGGAAGGAGACTATTTGGCCAAGATACACGTACTCTTGGACATATTCAATATCCACATCCTCGATGCATATTTTTCGCTTGGTGATGTTTTACGGTCTAGGTTGGTAAAAACATATATATACCATCCTCGACCGCACCCTCAATCAGCACTAGATTTGTGGCCAAACACCTAGCCTAACAGTTTATAAAAAAAAAACAGGCCGCTCACAAATCAATAAGTCGATTTGCGACCATCCCACCACCGCATTAAATGGTTTAGCCCGATGCTTTTATAAACTCATTCCGAAGTCTGTATGCGACAATCACGTGCAAATACGTGTCTCGCTCTATTGGGGATAGTTTAAAGGGAGGGGATCAAATAGTCGATAAATAGATTGTAGTAGATATTTTGAAGATGTTGCTTCAGTATTTACTCATTATACTTACTAAGAATATATAATCTGATGAGTCAGGTAATATGCGTACGTTTTGGAAAGCACCTATAGACATTGTAGCGTGCTACGTTTCTACGGTACGATGTTCTCCAAAAGGCGTAGTCTTGTGGCAACACTCCTCTGTTGTTATTTTTCTCCGAGATAAAATTTAGAATGACAGCCTAGTGAGCCTAACGTAGTGACTATTTAATCAAATAGCAACACTAAGCTAATAAATTGAGGCTAAAAATGCAATGTATCATGACACAAACGAAAGCCGAACATGTCCGAATGAACTGAATGCAAACAGCTGTACCGGCTAGTTTTTGGCAGAGTGTAGGTCAAGGGTGATGCGAAACCATCGCTGTTGTTTTATAGAGGGGTACGTCGGTATCTAAAACACCAAAAATAAATGGCACAAAAATGTATTATGCAAAACTGGATTCGAAAAAAACCGTTTAATCATCTCAGCCATCGATATCAACAAAAAACCACAAAGCATTACCCCAACACTACCCATTGTTGTTTTACGGCTAGGCGAGCTAACTGAATACGTTGGACGCAACCGCGAAATTACTCTGCCACGTATTCTGCCACAAAAGACTACTCGAAACACTAGGACTTTTGCTTTTCTGTGTTTCGAAAGGACATTGTGGCCGAATGACTCTTTAGTTGCTCAAAATCTGACGGAAATAAACTGAAAAAAGGATTTATGCCATATTCGTCCCGAGTTTTTGGCCAACGACATTAAAAAATATTGATTCATCCCTCATGATAATGTTTGTTTTTAATCAACATCCCGCATACCTAACGAATGGTTTTGTCAAAAACACGATAGTAGCTCCCTCGTTTAACTCTGCTTATCGTATCGTACTATACAGTAAACGCACGTGCCAAACAACCAGTTGGTTTGCCTATGTTTAGATTTAAGGACAGCGTTAAACATGCCTCAATACTGAGGCTGGGAAGAAGTCGCAGAGAGGACGGTGTACGATGATGCCTGGCACGCTGATGGTGGTTTAATGACTGCCTTGTAGCTCAGTTGGTAGCATGTCTGCCTTCAGAGCTGTAGGGCGTGGGTTCGACCCCTACCCAGGGCAAACATTTATGTGACGAACATAGAAGTTTGTTCTGTGTCTGGGTGTAGTATGTATAATAAGTATGTATTTACAACAAAAAAAGTATTTAAGTATTCTATCAGCTATCTGGTTTCCATATTACAAGCTTTGCTTAGTTTGGGGCTAGATGGCGCTGTGTGAAAAATGACCACCGATATTTATTTATTTATAACACACAAGCTGGCCAAGAGATACCTCCGTACTGACAGTTGACTGCCACCCTTTTGGTAACACATCTGCAAAAAATATGACCGCGTCTGTGGCTCCAGGATAGGCTTAGGTATTTAGCCACGAGCGCAGATGTACTCCGGACGCTACATAAATCATTTCTTGTAGATGGAAAAGGGCTTATGATATATTTATGTAGTTTTGTATTTGGAGGACTACTTAGTATATTAGAGGAATCAAGATGGCTAAAACATTATGTTTTATGTTCGGGTTGATATAACAACGTGAGACGATGAGGCTCCTGCGAGATATTATTAAAATGAAAAGAAATAATGAGTAAAGTACATAATGTAATAGCACAGAATAAATAGTACTACGTATAAAAGCCAAAAGGAGATCACTGTATTCATAACTGTGAACAACTTTCACTAAGGGACCAATACTGAAATAACGCCAAAAAATCTGCCGTTCCATATTTTTTGCAGACATTTTCTATGTAGCTTAGAAACCAGTATTTTCAAATGTTGCTATGAAACAGCAAAATTTTTCGCGATTTCAGGACTGTCCCGTAGTAAAAATTGTCCACAGTGATGAGTACAAAGGCCTTCTTATTTTTTTTTGTACTACTGCTAGGTACTCGTTATCACACTAATATTTTAAATGCGTAAGTATTTCGGTATGTATGTGTGTTTGTATGCTTGTTACCTCTTTAAGCCTACACGGCTGAACTGAGTAAAATGAAACTCGGAATGGAGATAGATTATTTCCCGGAATACTAAGTCTACTTTTTATCATCGTCATCTTCGCCGTTACGCTTTTTGCCCGTGGTACGGTTCAGTTGTCCGGTCAACTGGACTTTATCACGCGGCTGAAACCGTGGGGCTCAGCTAGTCCCGTAGATATGCAGGGTTAGTTCTTATCAGTTAGCATCCTTTTAAGGGCATATTCTGTACATAAAAACAAACAACTTTTACTATGGGGCCAACATTTAAATCGCAAAAAAAACAGCTGTTCCATACTTTTATCCAAGGTCGATGAACTTTTTGTATGGAACAGCTGATAATTTTTTCGCTATTTCAATGTGGGCTTGGCCCCATACTAAAAGTTGTTTGTTTTGATGTAAGTACAGAATATGCCCATAGAGGTAGGAACAGCAGAGGGAGTGCGCCGGGCACGAGACTGAATGCGGTCGGCTAGCGTTGTGTGCGTGACCACACAAGGTCGCGCACCTCTTACGCTGTAGGAACACGTCCGTCTATGTGAGTAATGTTGCCAGCATAGTAAAAAGTCCCACTATTTCCACAATAATGGTTATATTACAGATTTACAGGATTACAGGCAAATTACATTATTTGAATAATAAGACGTTCTTAGTAACATTGTGCGATGAATACTATGTGTTACTTTTTTGTAATCATGGAATTTCGGATACTTAGGATTTCGTATTACCTATTGATTCGATCAAAATTAGTGTAATTATATTGCAATTGTATAGTGCTTTAATTTTGAGTAGGTCCAAATCCGTGCACCAGCCTAACTCGCACTTGACCGGTTTTTATTACGATAAAGCAAAAATGTAAAGATATCGTCCAAAACAGCTTTTACATACCGTAAACTCATTTTTTTTATTTTGTTCATATACGTAATTAAAATACTAAGTAGGTAATAATAGAAATATCAGCTAAAGGCATGTGACGTTTTGGCCTACTTCATACAAAGAGGTATGGGGAATTTGTACCACTAGGCCACCTACGTATGGGAAAAGTCCTAAGTCTGTACAAACACCATCTACTAACCACACCATTACTAAATATCACGTGGGCAGCTGTGGTTAAGCACCTAGCCTGATTAGTGTGAGTTGAATGGGCAATGCCATTCAACTCAGCTGGTCACTCAAAACTCCCGCAGATACCTTACCTGCTATCATAACATTCACCCGTAATTTGGGGGAGAAAAAAACAATGCATACTTGCCACACTGACCCGATTATTGGAGGTATTGTGTTCCAAGTTGTAAACAAATAGGAAATTAACGATATTTGTCAAAAGAATGAAAGTTACATGTGAAAAGATAATTCACTGGGACTTTAGGTTTACTTGAGCTGTTGTTGCAGCCTTTCTACACACAATACGGCATGTCGAAAGCAATTTAGTGTCAAGTGTCGCGGGACGTGTACTCTGCTCATCGCTTCGTCGCATACTGACCGCGAAAGCGTAGCACTTTCGTATTTAGGCTTACTTCGGCTATATTCAATCTCGTGTTCGGTGCGCTCCCTCTGTGGTTCCTACCTCTATGAATATGCCCTTAAAAGGATGCTAACTGATTAGAACTAACCTTGTATATTGTACACAAAATAGAAGCGTTCAGCTTATAATGCTGCTCACTCTCTTTGTATTCTAAAAGTTTTATTGAATACCTAACTTGCAAGTGCGCGATACGCGCGCTCCAGCTAAGTGATTCAATAAATAACCGGCGCGCATGAACCTTGTCTCTTATTATAATAACAGACTTAAATGTATACAGAAAATGTGGCAGCTGGTAGAATTTTGAAAGGAAAAATAATACTTTGGAGCCCTTTGGCTTCGGCTGACTTGGGTAAAAAACTGGTCAAATGCGTGTTGAGTTTGCGCGCCGGGTGTTACGCGCATACACCACTCAACCTATATTGTGTTATGTTAAAAATACTAATATCTTCATTCCAACGAACAATGGAATTCTATGTCCGAGTGTGTGTACTGTGTATAGATAGATTCGGTTTCTTCTAGACAAGCTTGCTCCTTGGTAGAGCACATCTTTGCATCAAACGAGATGGTAGTCAAAAGCAAGCCTTCCAATTCTTTAAAAAAACCATTGTCCCATTTATCACGTAAGCCTAAAAATATAACCATCAGACGATTGCGCAGAGCATAAATGACAGTCTCTAAAATGTGTCTAAAGTTACGATTTAGGTAGGTACTTAACCTATATTCGAGATAACCGTAAAGTATCAAGTTCATTTTCCGAGTATTTTCCATCAGAGGTCGTTGACACGCGTTTTATAATGTCCGTCCGTGTTCAAAGTTAGTGCGCCATAAATATACGAAATGGCTAATAAATCTCGCAATAGAACTATGACAATAATATTGAAGGTACGTTTTATGGCACCCACTTTATACTGAGTGTACTAGATTGTATTGAGAGGTACTGAATTGTGTTTTTAGAGATATTGAGGGTCACCGCGCACTGTTTAGAGTAATCGACCACCACACCAGACAATTTAAAATACTTTGTACAATTTCAAAATTAAGTATCCGGTAGGATCCTAATCAGCTAGGCCATTTACCTGGCGGACCGATGTTCTGAATAGGTTTTATACAAATAACAGCCGATTTAAAGGTACCTATGTTTTGAAACACTTCAGTGTATTAAAAATACATAATATTACTAGCTGTTGCCCGCAGCTTCTCCACGGGTACAGGATGGAAGCTAGAAGAGATATAAAAATTCAAATAGTGGTAAGTAATAGCGACGTGACAGCTTCAATAATAGCACTTTCGAGAATATGTTAATTTCCTCGTTTTACGTTAACTTCACTCACGGGTAAATCAGTCAACTCTCAATTGTGTACAAATTATACCATTGATTGTCTTCGTTATTAATTTTAATAATAGAAATTACGAAAACTCGATTTATTTTGGTTGGTTTCATGGACCAACGGGTCTTAATTCAAACATTGCACGGTTACCCGAAAACACTTACATATACGTGACGAAGATTGTTGAGTAGCTCTCATTAATTATTGTTTATCGTAGATGATTTATTATGTTTGCTGTGTTTATTTAGTGCCCAGTAAAAGTATGAGAAGGTCCAGAGTCATATCTCAGGGAAATAAATTACTGCTAGGAGCGCAAAGTTAAATACATACCTATAAGTAAATAGTTTAAAATTCTTAGTATATATATAAATAGAATAAACATAGTTATAATTACCATGTTTTTAAAGCTTAAACAGGAAGAAAAATTATGACCTCCGGCAGGACATAATTAGTAAGTAAGTAAGTTCGTATAGGCTGAGTGACCAGCCCTAGTGTCAGAGTTAATGTGCCGCCCGTAGGCCTCTGACATGGCTGACGGTTGTTGTTATAGAAACTAGAACAAACAACCGGGACCAACAATTTAACGTGTCATCCGATCCACGGTAGCGCTCAGAAATAAATGCCAATCACGGTCACCCATCCGATGACTGACCGGACCGTCCGTTGTTTAACATCGGTGATCGTTTAGAATCACCTAGACAAGCTACGCCACAAGCGCTACTTAGTTATAATTGGGTAGATGACTGATGTTTAAATCGTTGAAACCAATAGCTTCGATGAAGAATGAAGCTATATAGTTTGTTTATTGAAAAAAAAAAAAAAACGGTTATTTATGTTTTGATATATAAGCGCTTAAAGTTTTTTGGTAGAGACAAACTCTGTCCCTTCCCACAAAACAAAAAATGACGTCACGCCTTACTTGTCAGAATAGAATTTATATGGCGTACAGAGAAGTGACGTCACGATTTGCTGTTACGCCTCTCTGCCTAGCATGATATTAAAATGCTTACAAGTTGCTTAGTTTTGATCAGATTTTCATTTTCTTTTCATTAATCAGCCATATTTATGGCCCACATTTTAATAGGACAATAAAAAAGCCAGTCATCTAGCCTATTAGGCTAAATAACGTATAATATAGGAAGACACTTATGTCTAGCGATACCTGCAAGTTAATGCCAAGTTAAGGCAAATAATGCTTTACAACATTTGTAATACCTACTTAGGTACACAATACACACATGGCTTGGTGGAAGGTAGTTCACAGGCCCTAATGTCCTATCCTCTCATTTTTTATTGAAACTACACGGGTCTACAAACATGTCGCATCGGTTATCGCTTTACCTATAAGTACAGTGTTCCAGAGAGTTTCTGACGCGATTTTAACAATAAAGTACACAATACTTTCATAGTAGGTCGCGATATTGAGTAGGAGCTTATAATGGGCTGTGACATTTTGTAACATTCTATTTTAACTTAACCTCGTAACGGTTTTGCCGGTTTTTTTTTGTTGACATTTAGTAAATTAATGCCGTTTCATCCGGTCGAAATAATGGGTTATTCACCAAGTGGACACGAGGGGCTGGACACGCGTGTGTCCAGCTAGCGAAACTCAAAAATGGTATCAGTTGTTATTTCGCTATCTGGACACAACTTTAGGAATTTTCATGCGTGTCCAGATAGTGAATAACATAGTAAACTATGGATCATCAGCTGAGTGACAGACAAGCTTTAAGTCTTTGATAAATTATATGTCTAGATAGACTGATGGATCCTAAACGCGTCGAAAAAATAGCGGTTAACTGTTAGCCTCTTATGCACGCACACTATAACAACGAGAATGGTGCAACGCGGGTGTAAGACATGGCTGTCACGCACACTAGTATAATAATGTTGGCCTGTCATTTTTCGTTCATTAACAGTACGGGACTCTATCTAGACATATTATTTATCAAAGCTTTAAGCTAATCTATTATACATTGATGTCAAGCCGAGCTATTTACTGATTTTTGCAGTAATATTCCCCAGCGACCGAGTAAATTTTTCTTTCTAAGATGATTATGTTTAAAATAAATCATTTTTAAATCCAACATTCCAGTCTAAAGTAAAGCAAAGCAAGTGACGTATTACTACAAGTCAAGCTTCAAGTGGTGTGGACTCAAAAATAAAATAAACCTATTTATTAGATCATCGAATAAATTCAGGGCGCGAGGAAGCGAGTGCTTTACTTGTCATTGATCGGAAGAATAGGCTAGATGACTGGTTTTTTTTTATTGTCTTATTAAAATGTGGCCCATAAATATAGCTGATTAATGAAAAGAAAATGAAAATCTGATCCAAAATAAGCAACTTATAAGCATTTTAATATCATGCTAGACAGAGTGGCAAAACAGGAAATCGTGACGTCACTTGCCTGTACGCCATATAAATTATATTCTGACAAGTAAGGCGTGAAGTCATTTTTTGTTTTGTGGGAGAGCCGGACAGAGTTGACTCTAACAAAAACTTTAAACGCTCATATATCAAAACATTATTAACCGATTTAAATAGTTTTTTCAATAAACATACTATATTTACTTAAATTCTTCATCAAAGCTATTGGTTTCAACGATATAAACATCAGTCATCTACCCTATTCTGTGAATGGCGTAAGGCTCTGTCACTAAAAGCACCCGCGCGGAGTTGCTCGAGCATGGACTAATATACTTATACCATGCTTACTTTTGGCGTGAAGGGGTATAGGTGTAATAATTATCAGTCTACAATACTACTGTACGGGCAATGGAGAGAGCTATGCTCGGAGTTACTTTGCGTGATAAAATCCGGAACGAGGATATTCGCGAAAGGACCAAAGTCACCGACATAGCTCGCAGGGTTTGCAAGTTGAAGTGGCGCAGGGCAGGCCACATCGCTCGAAGAACTGATAACCGATGGGGAAGAAAGGTTCTTGAGTGGCGACCGCGAACCGGAAGACGCAGCGTAGGAAGGCCTCCCACTAGGTGGACCGACGACATTGTAAAAGTCGCGGGCAACCGGTGGATGCAAATGGCAGGTTGTCGTACAGTGTGGCGGTCTAAGGGGGAGGCCTTCGTTTATCAGTGGACGTCTGCGGGCTGATGATGATGAATACTACTGTATTTTTTTGAATTGGCAATCTGTAAACCCGACGCAACCAGGTCTCCAAGATACAGGCTTTGACTGGTTTGGGAGCGCAAACAAACAAAAAACCTATCTTAATGTACAGACTAGCACTGCGATTTACATTCTTTAAGAAAAACAGTGATAGAGATGATGTGTTCAACTTTCTACTACTCACGTAAATATGGCAGGCAAAAGTAGCAAGGAGCCTGAAAACAGGTCCAGTCACGTGTACGGCCATTAAAAACGCGCCATCAAACTGACGCCTGTCCGTTTTGCGGTCAGGTAATAGGGCCACGACGCTGCGGTCGTTTTACGTATCAATTAATAGGGTATTTGCTTACCTTGCCCTAAATGGGGTCAGCCGCGATCAACTTATGACCCACCTACACGTAAGTAATACAATCGCTTACAAAATTTTGCTGATTTGACATCATATTTCGTTCGATGTTGTTGAAAAAATCACAATGAATGATTCATGTATGCATTCAGTTTATTTATTTTGTCTGATGTCCAAGTTAATTTACATGGCAGTCACACAATCAGTGATGATTTTATACAATCGAGAGGAAATTCAAAGCTGTCATTAATCGAGAGACGTCATATTTGAAAAGGCATACTTACATTTAAAATAACAGACTGAACTACTTAAAGAAAGATTTTATACAATGTGTAACAAAAAGGTTCAACAATACTGAAGGATGAGTATATATAGTAGTAGTGTGTAGTATATAGTATATGTATATACTATACAGTGTGTAGTATACCTAGTAGTGAACCTTTTTGTATATTTTTGTATATAGTATATACATATACTATATATACTCATCATTATGAACAACTTTTACTAAAATTATTCGCGTCTCATTTCATTTCAATATGTTAGAAAAGGATGTCAGCAGGTTTCGTCCTTTCAAACTAAGTTTAGTTTAGTGAGCGGTGCAACAGAATCGACACCACTGTGTTGTTATTTCTCGTGCGAATAGCAACTTTAACAAACCTAAAGAAAACAAGCCCAACACTAGTTTAGACTTTTGTTTTCGGATATACCGACTATTATAAAATAACGGGGTTGCTTTTATATTTTTATGGCTCATACATTACGTGATTGACGGTTTGGGGCACCAAAGAGAGAAGTGAATAGAACGGAAAAGTTACGCGTTGCGCTAGCCGGACATACGTGGAAATGCACGTATGTGATTTGTAATATAATATTTTAAAAAGAGAATTCAAATACAAACCACATTGCATCGTAATTAGATATTATTTAGTGACAATACGATTATGTGTGAAACTGGCGAGAGCGGTTTTCCGTATACAATTGCATTAAAACATTGTATTGACAGCCGTTCTAACCTAAGAAATAGGGCTTTCGCTTTTCTGTGGTTTGGGGTTATAGTACCTTATTACTTTCGAAACCCAATATTGTATGCTGTAGATCGGCATCCGCCATTTTGTACGCATTTTACGTACAAGGAAAATTTGTTGTACAAGCATAATAGGTTAGGAGTTCAATGTCAAATAAGTACCTATACCTAATCTACGGCGGTAAGTTGCGGACATGGAAATAGAAAAAGCTATGCTGTTACTGATATTTAGCATGCAGTATACTCGTAGCTATATTTCGAAAGTAATATCGTGTGCGGATGTTCATGATAAATCTTAATCCTGCGTGGAAAGGCGAAAGGGTAGCGCAAATGGTATTTCATGATCCTGTTTATCTCGAAGGTTGTGTACACTGCGTCCCTTTTTGTTTTGAATGGTATACTAAATCTACCTTTCATACTAAATTTAGGTAAGAAAAACAATGATTAAATAAGTATTACACTTTAAAAAAAAAATGAATAAGTACAAATATATTTTTTTAGGTAGCATTAATTTCCTTAGTTCAAATACTTAAAAACCAAACGCCGCTGGTTCCCAACTTATCTCATTAGAGATAATATAAATGTATTTTATAATTATGCATAAGCATGCTCATTACAATCCTAAGGTTGTGGGTCAGATACCGGGCCCGTGGAAAAGGGTTTATTATTACTATTACTATTATATTATTTTATTATGGGATGAGAGACGGCACCTGCCTTATCCTATTATTATTATTATTATTATAAGGATGGTATCCACCGGGAGCACTTATTTCACAAACGAGCGTTTGTTGTGCAAACTTGCTCGTGTCGCAAACTCGAGCACATTATGCGCGAACCAAACATTTGGTGAGTACATAAGTTGAAACGAATATCAGAAGATATCGTTCCTAACATAAAGTTATGTTCATCACATCGAATGCGCCAGGTTTTTATCTATTTTGGAATATATCCGCATACCAATAGCATTTTATTCCCATTCTTTTACGGAAATAAATGTTTCGCATTATAATAAACGCGGCAGCAGCGCACACAATAGCCTAGTAGACAACACTTTTGCAATAAATGATGTACGATTTTTTAATGCAATGGAGCGCGACGTTCACCTGGTTGGTAAGCGTCACTCCTGCCCGTAACAGTAGTACTAGAATTAAAACTTGCGAACACAATTCTGCGCCGCACTGCACTGCGTTCGTCACCCTGAGATATTAGATGTCAAATCTCTTCATGCCCAGTAATTACTCTGGAAAGATTACCCTTTAAGCCGAAAAACAGTTATGTTTGCACACTACTGCTTATTAGTTGAATAACTGCCAAAGGTGTGGTATTTCCCCAGGCGGACTCTGCAATAGAGTCCTACCACTACAAACTCTAGAACTTTTACTTCTTGGTTTTTCTGAAACAAATGTTTGTATCGCAATAATATGCTCGCGTGGTGAACGCCCATACACCTAATACTAGCTTTTCAAACTCCACATAGCAAATGCTCTCGGTGAGTAAAATACCATCTTTTATGAATGCGTGACACGATACGCCGCCGCACGCGTCCATGTTCCCCAGTCTCTTTAAAACCGCTCAAACGTCATGAAATATCGAACACAAGCGCGGCATACAAATGTAAATTAAATCCTACGCACGCTGTCAACGAACAAAATTATGCAATTTAATTTTATCGGCTCCAACGTCCAATCAGATCAGTGAGATTGTTATATTAGAGAGGTTTGCAGTAACTAATAAACTAATGAATAAAAAAGTAAGGAATGGGAAAAGGGTGGTTAACAAAAAAATGTTTATGTAGGTAGGTTTATTGCGATATCAAGTATGTTATTTTTAGTAAACTTCCGAACTCTAACAACACAATCATGCAAATATTATTACGCCATCAGTTATAAATAATAATAATAATAGTCACCCTTTTTTTAATGTCCACTGTTGGAGTTAAGGGGGTGATAAATGCCAAAAGTAAATAAAAGGTGTATTTTTAAACACATCGTTTAATGATTAAGAACGTAAATATTTAGATTTAAAAAAATACTACAAGTAGGAGAAACCCCTATAGAAGCCGAGTAACCGAATAGAATTTTGGAAAATAATCTGGTTTAGTAATAAAAAATATTACAAATACTAACCAAAAAATACTGTTTTAATTCAAATGCTCTAAATTATCAGCGACAACACCACATTTTTTTTACGAATTACACAGCCAGGCTAATGTTTTAGCAGAGTAACCGTTTTTTTTTTAATTTCATGCCAATATTTTGAATGATTAAATAAAATCTCACCTAAATTGCTCAAATCCATTTTCCTCATCAATTATATCATGCAATTTTCGACTCTAAACTAATGCAAGACGCGCGGGTGAAATCTGATATTTTTTGGCATTAGGCGCTCTCTTAAGCCTACTCTCAAAGGGCGAGTGGGCCATATTCACCACGCTGGCCCAGTTGCGGGTTGGTGTATTCACATACGCCATTGAAATTCTTCTCCGGACATATATGCAGGTGTCCTCACGATGTTTTCCTTCACCGAAAAGCCAGTGGTTTGAGTATCCGTACATAAACTCCAAATTGCTCATTGGTACGGACCTGGGTTTGAACCCGCGACCTCACGATTACAATTCAAGCGGTCTCCCGATTCGGCTACCACGGCCATCAGTGTTGCAGGTAAGGAATCTTAGGACAGCCTAAACACACCGATAGCGTAATATACTATACCGGCCGCTCAGCCGCAAGCGAGCAATCCAAAACTTTGTCAAGAATTTGTGAACCCTAAAGATTGTGAATACCCTTGAGTTCATGGGTGATTCTTCTGGAAGTGATTCCAACTATTTGTGGCTGTGAAACTTGGGAGCGAGCTAATATTCGAATTGGGGGAGCGAAAGTTGTCGAAACTGCGAGGCGTATCGATCTCGGAAACCAGGTCACTAGACTCAGGTGCAACTCCGACGACCCGGGAGTGACTGGACAACACGGAGGCTTATTATATCAGTTTATTATAAAGAAGTAATGCGGTAAATAAGACGTTGGTGTATTCCCGTTGTCCCCATTGAAGCTGTCCCCGTTCAATGGGGAAAACGGAACTCGATATAAATAATTAAAATTTATTCCTGTTGTCCCCACTGACGTGTACCAATTAATGGGAACAGCGGCACTCAATAAAAATAGTAAAATGTTATTCCTGTTATCCCCATTGACGGTGTCCCTGTTAACGGGGACAAGCGAAACTTAAGGGGGAATACGGCGAGCACTTCCCCATACAAACGTAGGTATTCCCCTATTTCCTTCCTAATATGCAAGGCCTCATAACAGTAGTTATGGGAAAAATCTGAAAACTGATAATTTGTAGATATATCGTCACTTCTCAAGCCAAAATTTAAATGGTTATTTTGTTTCTTCCTTCACATAAAACTATGAGACAAGACCTGCTGCTAACCTTACCAGTGACATTGGCCCACATTACTTTGATTGCTGAAATGACGGTATTTTAATATATTTTTTTATTAGTTAGATGACACATATGTAGATTTTACTAATAATATTCCAACAATAAAATTAAGATCTATATACGAAACAAAATAATAAAATTAAATACCTATCCTGAACTAACCAAAACTATAAACTGCAGGTAAAAAACTGCATTAAGGTCACTGTCTTCTGGTAGGGTACCTAAAAAACTAGCGACATTACCATTATTATAAACATTATTACATTATTTTAAACTGATATACCAACTTTTTTTTTGTATAAAAAAATATTTTTGTATTTTTCTTTTGGTAATTATTTCAGGTTGCGAATGTATAAATTCAAAATTACCAAGTTTTGTCAACGATTATCTTACATATTAACTGGGAGAAGCCATAGGTTCCTAAAACACAGTTTTTACTAGTTTTGGAGCCTTTGTGTTCATTTTGTTATTGTATCACTGATTTATGCGCAAAATAAACCACTACTTATAGGGCTAAGGCATAAATTAAGGCTGGGTATGTCCTAAAACTGCATCCAGACCAGACCGGTGGTGGTGAGCATTCTGCTATCTCCCCTTCATTAAGGGAGAGGCATTCTTCCAGCAGATGACGTGATGATAGAACTTCTTCCGGGTACGGAACCTAAATACGAGTAGTTCCGCGAACAATATACTTCACGAACTTACATTCTAGACAGCATCTTAAACGAATAAGCTCATATTCAAAGTTCTTGTTTAGAATTGAGTATGTGCCAAAACCGGCCGGTAAATGGCGCCACAGCGAATTTTCTACCTTTTTAGGCAAAAAAAAACTAAACAAAAATCGCCGACGACAAAAAAATCTATGATATTGCAGAATCTGTATACCAATACCAAGATTCGTCAAGATAAGTTGAAAAGTACGACCTGTACGCGAGTACCAACATCCGGAGAAAATAAATAAAAGATTGTGGTCGATCCGCTCGTTCGATAAATTCATGATAAGAAAACAAATGAAAGAAAGCCAACTCGAAGGATCAGTCCGGTAACCAAATTCATGGACAATTATTATTTGGCCAAAATACACTTGTCCAACAAACTAAACCCGAATATTCAAAACAATGCTAACAAATAGTTTGAGCATAAGTTCCGAATAACTATTAACAATTAAATAGCAGACCTTAGTTTCCAGACTACAAGACGCAGCGCCAACAATCATACCAAAACTCGGACAAAGTCGGAAACTAAAAGTTTCGAGCTGAAAGCTTTTGTTTCTGAGAACATAGAATAAATCTACTTAGACGTAAACGAAGTGTAAACATCGCAAATTACTCATTCGGAATGCAATCGTGGCGCCACCAGCCATGCGTGAAACTGTAATATAAACAAAATAAATGTCTATCTGTTTGTGAAGTCAGTATGGGAGTTTTGGCGAAAAAAACATGACATAGTATTATTATCCAAATTTGTATTTTTTTCTAGTGTTGATGCATAGAAATGGTGGCGTTTTATTCATGTGGTGATTTACGCGCATGTATACACATGCGGCAAGTTATTGAATATTTTGGAGGGATGTCTGTTCGTGTTGTTTTCAAAAATGCAATGAAGCTTGAAATAAAGTTGCTACGACTTTACTAGGGCCTGACGAGACTTGACTGTGACTTACTATGTGTGACTTTGAGGTCCATTCCTCTATGATCACCTGGGTAATCATAGGCGAGGCACTCTTTAGTGTCCTTTGATCACCCGTGAATGTAGTCATAGTCGACTCCATTGATTAATTCAGTATGCTTAATCACATGTAAAAGTTCGAATACACAACGTCAATTATGTAGGCACGGTCCGTTTATTACTTACAGAATTGATAATTATGCGTTTTCTCATACTGAAATAGTAAATTTTACAAATACCTTGTATTATCACGGTTGTTCATTACAGTGCTATGATTATTTACGGGATATTTACCGTGATTGTGTTGTGAAACGAGTTCTCTGTTGTTTGAATCGAAAGCGCCAGCCCTTACTGTTACAACAATGTCAAACGTCTATCCTAATAATAAATTCTTATTGAAGGTCTATGCCCTGAGTAACACTGGGAGTGCTGTTTGACGTTAGTAGAACATTTGGCCACCTACCGCCAAAGTAAACAGTGTATGGAACGGACTGGGTTCCGGACACACGGAGGAAGTCGCTTTAGAAACTAGGGCTCGTCTCGGGTTACACGGGAACAAACAACACGAGTAAGCTCTTTATCGTGTTTTGAATCGTTTTATGGCTACATCGACAATAAACATCGTGAGGAAACTATCATAATGTTCATCAGGTGAATTGCGGATAGATACCTAGTCTGTCTACTTAGGTAGAAATTACCAGCAACAAGTTTTGCCAGCGTGCTGGTGGGTTGGCCCAAACATCTAAAGAGTAGGCATATGCCCTGCAGAGGGGTACTTAAGGCCGATGTTGTCTGTGGGTTAAAATAAATAGAATAACAATTACAAAACAGGTTTTATAACAGGTACCTATTTGAAATAAAAAAAAGATAAATGTGAGAGCGTTACAATGCAAGGCACATTGTTCAATCATCATCAGCCAGAAGACGTCCACTGCTGAACGAAGGACCGCGATACTGTACGAAAACCTGCCATTTGCATCCACCGGTTGCCCGCGTCTTTCCTAATGTCGTCAATTCACCTAGTGCGGCCTTTCTACGCTGCATCTTCCGGTTCGTGGTCGCCACACTAGAACCTTTCTTCCCCATCGGTTATCAGTTCAGCGATGTGGCCTGCCTATTGCCACTTCAACTTGCAATCCCTGAGAGCTATGTCGGTGAGTTTGGTTCTTTAGAGCTTATCCTCGTTCCGGATTTCTGGCGCATGTTAACTAAACGGTTTTAGCTGGAATTTAGTGAGAAGATTGACTGCTATATAAACAAGATCATTTAATTAACTCAACTAGATTTCAATTACAACGGATAGTAAAGTATACCTACCCGTCTGCGAATTATGAAACTACAGAAATACAGCAAAAATTTGAAACCGATAGCACCCCTTGTTTTTCAACGTCAAATGCCAGGAATTAAATAAGATTTATGCCATATATCGGAGCGAATACCTGAGAAAGGTCAGCCCACATACAAAAAAATGCTTTCGTTCTGCATTTTACGCCGTATTCGGCCCAAAATATATTTTTATTCAAAAATTCTTATTTCGTTCTACATTTCAACTCCACATTTGGCTCAAGATATTTCTAAATGTAAAATATGATTATTTCAGTACATTTGAAGCATCAGCATCTCTGCAGTGAATTAACATTTATGACCCCGATTCTATAACCCCTGATGCATATTTAGTAGAAGACGCAACTTCGAGTCTAAAAGATTGGCCTATTAAATTGAATACTCGCGCCAATCACCCTACCCATCTTTACAACATTGGTTTCACGATCATAAATAATAACTAGGACTAGAAGCATAAACTTTCAAAACAGAAAATCGGCAATGTTTCTAAAAGCAAGACAAGCACAAATCAAATAATCGATTATTTGCTTTGCGTGCTACCGAGAAGTGGTCTCTTAAATTATCTACCTATATTTATTGCTACTCAAAATTTTACTTGTACGAAAGATAACAAACAACGAATTTTGAGAGCCAGACGCAGGTAAATAAATGCTTTTGTTCGTTTGAGCTTACAATCGACCACTTACGCCACTATGGAGCACCAAACCCTAGAAAGAACCAAATTTCATTGTTTGTTTTCTTGGACTTTTATTCCAATAGTAGATACTTAAACGCTTTCACTGGCAAATTTAGTGCAAAATATTTAAAATCTTGGTTAATAAAGGCTAAAATATAACCCCGATTACGTTAAATTACTTGTACCCAATACATATTCGTAGTACGTTGCGGCTTAATCAAATTCAGCATTATTTAGCTCCATGTCTCGGGACCAAATTTAATTCAGTCGGTGTAATAATATAATCAGTTCGTGGCCTCTGGTTAATATCATCCTATCCACAGAATATTACAGATAACGATCTCTACAACGCTAATCGTAATTTACCGAAACCTCTTGGAGGCATTTTCGCTAGGTATATTATGCGTAACAAATTTTGATACATGACTTTCTTTACACAAAACATAACACTACACGGACAAAAATGCTTTGTGTATTGTAGGTGCAAGAGTCAGCTTATAAGCTTTGCCTAGACCCCGTGTATATCTCATTTGGTTTTACGTCAAAAACCTGTCATTGAAACATCTATAAATACCAACTTTCAATTTATAGCATGTACAGATATTCGCCAAAATGGTGTAAGTGAAGGGTTAGTTTAAATTAGTTAGCATCCTTTTAAGGGCATACTTCAAAATAAACAACTTTTACTAAAAGGCCAACATTGAAATCGTGAAAAAAAAATCAGCTATTCCATAGAAAATGTTCATCGACCTTGGGCAAAATGTATGGAATAGCTAGTTTTTTAGCGATTTCAATGTTGGCACCATAGTAAAAGTTGTCCGTTTTGATGTACAGAAAACAGAAAAGGATGCTAACTGATTAGAACTAACCCTGTAGACTGATTTAAACTTAACGGCGGCTGTGAAGTGCGCTGCAAGCGAGACTGCGATTGCATGCACACCGTACGCCTAATTTGTGCTACTGCGCAGCGTTTGCGCCTAAGTTCTCAGCCGCCATTAAGTTTCAATCAGCCTGTACGCTTCAAGTCAATCGTTTTTTTTTTGAGTTTGATGAATAGCAGTTACTTAGCAGCATTCTGCTAATGGATGTCTACTAGAAGCCTCGCTAGTTTTTCAGCTGGTTTTTGAATGTACTTTTTGTTCATAACTATCCACGTCTAGAAGCTTTTGAAGTAATATGGCCGATTTTGCAATCTCTTCAGAGTTGTATATCTGTTTTTCTCTATTTTATAGTCGCAGTTATCTGTAACGCAATTGAATTGTTGCCACAAACGTCTTTAGCTTCAGGACGGTTCTCTAGACCTATTTGCTTTTTAGTAAATAAGATAGTAAATTGTATTTCAGATTGAAATATTAACATTTGACTCGTTGACCTTTATCATTTTCCATTTATAGCTTAGAATAATATAATTATTTAAAATTATTATATTGCTTTATTATGCAAAACTGATGTGGTTTTGACACTTTTGCGTTTTATTTAGGTAGGTACTCAATTCTGATTAAAACGTGAGTAATCCCGTAAAAATACAACAAAAAATATTTATTTCATTTATTTTATGCCGCTAATGAAACATGACATTTTCTTTAGCTGCATAAAAACACTTTGTTGGTATCATAAAAACGCGTGCTTTATATTTACATTACAGCTGGTGCTGTAATGTAAAGTGTAAGGTGCTGTGTTGTGTGTTTTATAAAAGTTATAACCCGGTTAAGTTAAGTGTGTAAGTGACTGCAAGTTATAATGTATGTTCAAGAAGCATTCTTAATATAGCCGGGTAATACAGGTTTTTATAATACTAACAACGAGTTTTTATGCTGTTAAAGAAAATGGCACCTGCACATGCATCGCTTTTTGTTTGCGCGCCATTTCCCGCAAATATTTTGTTGACATTTTTGCTGTGTGGTTGATTATGAGCCTAAAACCGGTGTGATACGTTCCACTTTACGAGCAAGTGTGATGAAATCAAACCTGATTATATTATACTCCACTTGCGGATAAAATTAGCATAGGAGCGGAATGGGTGGCGCACAAGCATAATAGTAATAATCTGTACCCGTAGCCACATAATTTTAGAATTATGTCAAAGATAATCAGCTTTTCTACACACATCAATACTCTTAGATTACTCTATAATCTATAATAGGCCAGTCACCTAAGACATCTACGGCCTTACCTAAAATAATCTCGATTCTCTTAGTCACTGCTTAAACTTCTCCGTCCTTTTCTAGCACGTGCAACTTCACGTCAGAGAGAAGATGGCAGAGCATCTAAGCAGTGACTAATGGTTGAAAAGTTTTTTTAGGTAAGGCCGCTAATGTCGCAAATAATTGCACCGTACTGATTTTTTGGGATGTTGTTTGAATAGATACCAGTAGTGTAAAACTAAGTTCACAGCTTTGAAAGACCTGTGCTAACAGCATGGCGTTCAAAAAACATCGAATTTATCGGACTTTTTTTCAGATCTCGGCTTATAACTTCTAAAATAAAAAATGCATCCCACGGAAAAGCCACCCAGCCCACTTATAAAGTATACTAAATTCTCTACAAGTTGAATGCATCAATGACTCTCTAAGTCTAATAGGAACCGACATAACTACATCACTTCAAACATTAGCCATTTTTCCAAAAAATTTAGAAATCGTAGGTGTGGCCGCCTTCTGAGTAGAATATTGTCTTAATACTTATTCTACCCTCCCTATTAAGGGAGAGGCCTACGTCCAGCAGTGGACGTCTTCCGGCTGTTGATGACTTATTCTACGAGGAAAGACATTGGAAAGGAACTTGTAGGGCAATTATTTAGCTTTAATTTAAGTAAAGCGGAACCCTGTAGAAGTAATGGTTCCCTTTGTTATCAAGAAAATGACTGGCCTATAACGTTATGTGTTCCCCGTAAAGTACAAAATGGGTTTCTTCAAATCACACTAATAATAAATAATAAATTAATGCGAAAGTTTATCTATATATATAATGTGTGACTGTGTGCTGTGTCTTGCTGTGTTACACATAGCAAGATATATACGTTTATTTGTGTTCTCTTCACGTCAAAACGGCTATGATTGTAATGAAACTCTGAATTCAGCTTTCAGCTTATTATTTAGCAGCAATAGCTTATTTCCCGGAATAACATTATAGGCAATTTTTATCATCATTATCATCACCGGTTTCATCATCACACTCTCTCGTCTAGAATAAACAGGTTTATAGTAGGTAAGCGAGCTCTATATTAGACTGCATCATCAGGTAGGATGTGATCAAGCACAAACGTACTATTTACGTTTTTTTTACAATTGTTAGCGCTTGGGGTTTGACCCACTATCTTACAGGAAATGCATACAATTAATTTGTCGGAACAACAGTATGTGCTAATCCAGGGTATATAACCTATCATCTAGTCAAATTTTACTCAAATCCGTTGAGCCGTAACCGCGTGAAGACTAACATTTGTCAATGTGTAAACACGCACACACGCACACTAACACAAAATTTCGCATGTTAAATATTTGTTGGACTGTACCAGCGACTGTGATATCTTATCATTGTCGCTGGACTGTACCCATTGGCTAATAGATTTTTTTCACTTTTAATTGTTATAAAATCTTGTTCACTAAAGTTCAAGTGATTGCATTTTGTCATCTATTTTGTCAAACTCTACCTATCTATAATCATGCAATGAGTTGTCTTTTTTTGTCCTCTTCCAAGTCTTTCCACTCTCTCACGAGATATGAAAACCTACTTAAATATTCATAAAATACGTCTGAATACATGAAGTCATTTTCCACTGAAAAGGGTTAACGTAATCACGTTCAGCTCGACAGATGTTACATAATACAATGTTACGAATACGTCATAATTTATTTGTCCAAGATGCAAACTAGAGGTTTTCTAGATTTATGGGATATGTCAGATACGATTACGAGATATCGACTCTGCGGGTCATACTATTCGAAATGTTACGTATTCATTCGATTGTTGAAACTTCACAGGAAAGTTGGGAACTGGGTTGATCCTTTATGAGGGTAGATTTACTTTTTTGATGATGTTAAGTGCGTTTATATTGGACGTCACCCAAGACAGAAAGATAACTGTATGCCGAAATTATGGTTGTCCTTTAATGTTTAATGTGTATTTAGCCATCAGTAGTTTTAGCGTAATATCTATTTCGCATTTAGTACCACACGATTAGATTAGATAGATTGATTAACTATTTATTCACACACCAAAAGAAATGATTAAAGTAATGATGATCACAACGGAAAAATCAACATAGAACTAGTGTAACAATTGGCGGCCTTATCTCTAAAAGCGATCTCTACATGGCAACCTTTCGATGGAAAGATTAGAAAGACATAAATAAATCGGGGTGAGCAATATTAAATAACTACAAGAACGAGAAGATCATCACATAGAATTTAACTTACAATTTGAAAATTTAAATACAAATACTTACATTACCTAATCTTATAATAATACACATTAGTTTGGATTTTGCCCCATTAACCAACCAGGAAGGGAAACTATAAATGAACCCTCTCTTTTTTCGACCCGTGTGAGACATAATCAAGTTTAATCTCTACTCACCGCCGATAGATGGGGCATTCAAAAGTACAACAAACAAAACAATAATATTTTATGGTTCCCTAGTAAATACAGTGGTACAAAGTCCAGGCATAACTTTATTGGCGCTTATTATATTTTTTTTTTATGGTGAGACTCATTCGTTCTGTAATTTTAAGTGTCAACTCGCTATCTAATGTCTCAAAATACTGAGCAGCGATGTAGCAAGAATTTTGTTTTGTTACTCTCAGTGTTGGGTTCTGCTGCAATAGAGTCCGTCTTGTTAGCTCTATAAGGGAGTATAATAGAGCTAACTTAGACGTGTAGTCTAAAAGTTCCTACTAATAAAAGATTGAAAAATCTCTTACCATCACTCAGCCTTTGCTCGTCTCATTACTTGTTACTCGAACAAAATATCCATGCTAAAATATAAATCTGTCTATCTCGTGTACCCAAGATTGGAATCATGATGTAAACGTGAATTAGAACAAGCTTTATTGTTTTGAATGCCGATTACGACAGAGTAAACAATAAGTCATTTCAAATACAGAAATAAGATAAAAAGTTCGCGCCTCCTCTAACAGTCGGCAATAACGCAGTAATAAGGTAAACAGGTTAACGTTCAGCTACAATCAACAGAATGATAAAACTCGCATTTTATGAGCAGTGTAAAGTTTACCATACGGTCTCATTGAAACTAGGGGTCTATTCTAACATTATAGAGGTCAGCTCGGCGATGTGTCTTGATATTTGTGACTAAATAAATAAATAAATGATAAAAAAATATATATATAAATATTGGTGGACATTTCACACAGCGCCATCTAGCACCAAACTAAGCAAAGTTTGTACTATTAAACCAGGTAGCTGATAGAATACTTTTTTCCCTCTTAGTTATTGGCATCGCACTTAGTGCATTCTGCCAGCGTCAAGTTTATATAGGATCATGAAGTCAAATAAGTCATGAAATCACAGTCACGAAATTAGGCATAGTCGAGTCCAAGTCATGCCCTAGTAAAGATGTCAAAATTCTAAATTATTTATTTCCACAAAAGACGCGTTTCACCACATTATATCACTTGCCCACACTGGTGCATGTATTTCAATACTCAATGAATTAAACTATTTTAACATTAATTTGCGAAAAAACACTAGTTTAAGAAAATAATAAAATGCAGCGACATGATTTTTCCGTGTTCCCGCCAAAACTGCGATAGAATACTTATTACATACTTTTTGTTTTGCCTGCCGAGCGTGGGGGTTAAGGCGGAGGCCCTCGTCCAGCAATAGATTTCTTTTGGCTGATGATGATGAAGTTATTTTTTCTAATACATACTTATAATACATGGAACATCCAGACACAGAACAAACATCTAGGTCCTTCACATACATGTTTGTCCTGGGTGGGAATAGAACCCACTCACTACAGAGCGCTCAAAGCAGATATTCAACCCTCTGAGCTATTTCATCTAAATGGATCCTTGCTCCGTTTTGCACACAAGAATGAAATTCTAAGTTTTGGTGTCGGACCCGCAAGATCAGCCAATGAAGGAAACATTAAGATTGTTTCAGAAAGTAAATAAGATCATTTATTGTGACATTTTGATTCTAGAGGCTGTCACATACAAAAGATACAATTTTAAGTTTTAGATATATTTTAATTTAAACTAGTTTTGGTTTTTACAGATAAAATAAGTTTTTTGGCACTAATCGCATTCTAAGTATTTTTGAATATTGTATTACTTTTTAACTTATTTTATCATTATTTTATTAATATTAAATAAAAGTTTTACTATTTTAATAGCCCCCGTCTGATCCAATCGGGACAACGGCGCGGCAAGTTACCAGTAAGCCTGTACATTTCAAAATTGTATGGCGAGCGATATTTTATTTCAACATGAAATATTTTAGCATCTTCGTCGCCTGTGACGACTTTTAGTTAAAATAAGTCGCCTTCTTGTATGAGATTCATCAAAGTTCTCGCCCGTCATCCGGCTCATTTCCTACTACATAGAAATCGAATCACGAAAGTGGGACAGACTCGAAGAGTTCCTAAAATCGAATGGATGCCGTTGATTTATCTCAGTTACTGACTTTTCATAGCCACTGACGCAGCACGTCATAACGTTGCGATGTGATATTGAGTTATGACTGGATTACAATACAATACAACTTTATTGCGCACCAGTAATATAGTACAAGTTATAACTAATCAGGGTACATTATTCGGCAGTAGAAGAGGCCTTATTACTTTTAGCGATTTCTTTCAGGCAGTCGTTACACGGGGCTTCGTAGCTCATGCATAGATTACACAGGCTTCATACTTCTCATTAGTACTAATCGGTTAATATAAATATGACACTTGTAGCTTAGTAAATAGGATCAGATTCTATTCACTTGCACTGTCGCGTACTAATACTAAGCACTAATTAGTGCGTTACGTTAGTTAATAAGCATGTACATCTCCTGTATCTCGGATTATATTAGACCTATAGAGCTGTGGGTGAGCTCAAATTGTAGCAAACTTTGTCTACTATAAAATTGAGCCAAATTACTTTTTCATGTTTTACGTGGGAGCTGAAAAACGCCCGTAAATTTCGATGTTTTTCGACGAGGCCTGGGCCTAGACCTGTGTATGTCCTTAAACTGCAACCAGAAGCAGTGGAGGACGGGCAGCAGCATCCTCTTGGTTAACGGTGGTGAGCATTCTGCGATCGTGGATTTCATTCTGCATTCATTCAGCCACCTGCCAAGCGTGGGGATTATGGCAACACCCCTCTATTAAGGGGGAGGCCTTCGTCCACTAGTAGACGTCTTCTGCCGTTCTTCTGACGTTTTTTTACGCAGTAGCACAGGTCTTTCGATGCCGCAAACTGCCGCGATCAAGCCCGTTTTTTTTTGTCTAAGGTTTTTTTTTGTTTTATGGAATTGAGGGACGAGACGAGCGAGACGGTCGCAGCGGTGGTACATGTGAAATCTCTTTATACCCAGAAATTTCTCTGGTAACATTGCCCTTCAAACCGCAACACAGTAATACACACACAGACACGCTTGCACACTACTGCATGGCGGTTGAATAACTGACAAAGATGTGGTACTTCCTCAGGCGGAACCTGCAATAAATAAATGTGGGATTATTGCGTGAACCCATCTACATACGTCACCAATCCAATCTGTTTTCTGTTGACCGAATTTTCTATTTATCCAAAGCCCCAAGAAAACACACGGCCCTAGTGGTGATCCGTGAACAGTGACGTCACCACCGTAAAACCGTTTACGGCCTATCGGAGACTTAGCAGACTTTAACGTTCACCTAATTACGGAATGTGGTGTGATTAAATTATGTCAGCATTTAATGAGGCATTAGCTTGGATGCGGCACGCGTAAACCATGGATTCACTTGTGATTTAATTAGTGTAATGAGTTTTGGGTATGACGGATATAGTTATTGAGTTTCGTGTAGAATATTATGTTGGGTGACAGCAAATACTAGAAACCATTGAATATTTGAGTGTTTCCACAGTTTAGGTATTTCTGTTTTTAATGCAGTATGCCTGGACCTGGACCTGGGTCTGTCCTTAAACGGACCTGGGTATGTCCTTAAACTGCAACCAGACCAACCGGAGGACGGGCAGCAGCGTCCTCTCAGTTAACGGTGGTGAGCATTCTGCGATTCCCAAGCCGCCTGCCAAGCGTGGGAATTATGGCCACACCCCTCTATTAAGGGGGAGGCCTTCGTCCAGCAGTGGACGTCTTATGGCTGACGACGACGACGAGACAGTAAGAAAAATTATGACCTCTGGCAGGACTTGTCTTGACAGGTGATATCACCAATCATAATCACCAATTATGATGTCTGTAATCATAGGCAACACTTTAGTGTCCTTTGGTCACCCGTGCATGTAATCATCACCTAGGTGATCATAGTCGACTCTATTCAAATTGTCAATACATCGCCTGTAAAGGACCATTACTTTTGAAGTTTTTTTTATAGATTGGTAAAAATACGTATCATCATCAGCCCGGAGACGTCCACTGCTGAACGAAGGCCTCGCCTTAGACCGCCACACTGTACGACCACACTGTGCATCCACCAGTTGCCCGCGACTTTTACAATGTCGTCGGTCCACCTAGTGGGAGGCCTTCCTACGCTGTGTCTTCCGGTTCGCGGTCGCCACTCAAGAACCTTTCTTTCCCATCGGTGGTCAGTTCTTCGAGCGATGTGGCCTGCCCATTGCCAACTCAACTTGCAAACCTTGCGAGCTATGTCGGTAACTTTGGTTCTTTGGCGAATATCCTCGTTTCGGATTCTATCGCGCAAAGTAACTACGAGCATAGCTCTCTCCATTGCCCGTTACGTGACTTTGAGTTTCTCCAAAAGGCCAGCAGTTAAAGACCACGTTTCAATTCCATATGTCATCACTGGCAACACACACTGGTCGTAGACCGTTGTCTTCAGACACTGCGGGATTTTGGACGACAAGATATTACGCAATTTCCCGAACGCTGCCCATCCAAGTTGGATTCTTCGAGCGACATCTTTGTCGAAGTCTGACCTACCTAACTGAACCGTCTGTCCAAGGTAGTTGTAGTGCTCAACAACTTCGAGAGTATCGTTCCCAACGACAACCGGTACGGGCACATTGGACATGATCTTTGTCTTGTCCATGTTCATTTTAAGACCCACCTGTTAGGAAACATTACTGAGGTCGCTGAGCATAGTATTGAGGTTCTTCGGCGACTCTGCCATGATGACTATATCATCAGCAAAGCGAAGGTGAGTGATGTATTCACCATTAATGTTGATGCCGAATCCGTTCCAGCCCAAGAGCTTGAAAACGTCCTCCAATGCGTTCGTGAACAGTTTCGGAGAAATAACGTCTCCCTGTCTTATTTTATTATGAAAACTGACGTGTTTTGACACATTTTTGTGAGTATTCCCGTATAAATAAAACAAAAATGTCTCCCTATCTCACGCCTTTCTGCAATTGGATTGGTTAACAAACGATACAACGACGATAACGTAAAAATACGTATACAGGTTGTTATTGAATTAATTAGCAATATCTTAGGGGGTCATTAAACTCATCATAATTGCCGAAATATAATAAGCTATTGTATAAAAAAGAAAAAGACGATGATAATTGGGAAAAATGATAACCGATTAGTTAGAGGCGAACCCTCACCAACCTCGAACGTTCTCTTTGTAGCAGAAATCTACAATTTTTATCTCGTACTCATAAAATACAATTTTCATAAAGAAATAAAACATTGGTATTTTCGATAATCCTCACGATCAAAGGGCTCATTTTCGTTGTAAATTCAATAAAAGAATATAAAAATGTCACGTCTCTGAAATTAGAGAGAATTGTACGAATTTGGACGTGGATGATACATAGACGGTGCTCGTAGACGAAGAGCTACGGTCTGATTAACTTATATGTACAAATAGGCAACTCTCATAATGGGGAAGCAAAAACCTGCGTTTTTACGAGAAGTAAAAAATACAACAATGTTTCCCATTGGCCTTTCCACAGAGTCCCTGGGTTGGGAATGCCTTTAGGCCTGGAGAGACCATCAATTATTATTGACAATGGTTACCTACATCATTGTCCATTGCAATGAGAAATTTTCCAAAAATGTTTTAAATAAAAGTAGTCCTCATCGACTCGATAAATGGCGCTGAATATACTTGCCAGTATATAACAGCATAATATTTTTGTTCTGTGGCACATAAAACATTTTTTAAGTGTGCTGTAAAATCCCCCATTGGTCGAACCCAACCAATGTTAATAGCTTTTTAAAATAATAAGCTGTTCCATTTAATAACTGTCATTTACGGTTTACGAAATATACGAAAACGCTAATTTTAGTCGGGAATTGCGAGTGAGTTCCATTGTAAAACTTGTTCATAATAACGAGCATAATGACCTCCTCTCGGCTTAGTAGGTAATACCGTTACGCGTATACCTCTGTATAAGGCTACAATTTGATTTCATCTCTTTTGCTCTCACAGTCTAGGTGCCGTCTCTCAAAACTGCTGATCACAGAGCTCATGTTAATTCCAATGCAAATTAAATTACGCGTGAATTTTTCTATTAGGCGAGTTGCCGGCGAAATTTCGGGCCAAGTTCTGACGTTTGCCGTTGAATTCTTGAGCGGATCTCGGCTTGAGATAGGCTCATAAAACATTCAAGCCGTCTATTTACGATGTTTGTTGTTTGAGACGTCTCCAAATTGTTTGCTTTTTTGATTTTATATACTCAACAATTAGTAACTTACTAGTATATTTATAGCTAATTAGTGAACTGATTGTTACAACATAATCTTTATTATAACATCGTAGTGCAAATTCTAACCAATGCGCAATTGAGTTGTAACCTCGCAATACAGGTTATCCTAGTATGAAGGACAGGGATTCACGAAGGTCCACAGGTAGCCGATTGAAATTTTCACAGAATATTCGTTACTATCGCTGATTATCTAGTACTAGTGGTAATACGGAACCCGCGTTGTCCGAATCGCAAATCCAGCTCGTACTTGACGGCTTTATTTTATGATATTATGCTGCTCTATCTGCTATAATTTTGATTTATTTATTTCTCTCAAACGATTTCTGTCACAAGTAGGTTTATAAAATGCGGAGTCAAAACTGTGTGTGCACGTAGGAAGTCCACTTTTGACGCTTTGATACAGCGGCAGGAATCTCAGAAAATCCAAATACCATATTAATTTCTCTTTAATCAGTGGTAGACAAGATAATATTATTATAGGCTGAAACCCTACAAACTCACTACTTCCTTATGCTACGCCAAATTTTATAATTAAGTATAAAACACAACTGGGTTTCTATAAAATGTCGGTTATAAAATCAGGTATATCGCGTAGTCGGATAGGCAACTCAGTTTATTGGGTTTACTTTGACATCGTGTACCCTAATAGCTGCTCGCCACTAGCCCGCCTGATGATAATGATGACTATAAAAAATTGCTTATTACTTTGAGAAATGATCTATCTCCGTTCCGAGTTTCATCCAAATCTGTTCAGCCGTTTTGACGTGAAGAAGCAACGAACATACACACACGACAAACTTTCGCAATTACAATATTAGTGTGATTATTTAGATAAATGTACCAGATAAATGTTTTAGGTAAAATTATGATTAGTATGAGTAGTTGACGACAAAAAAATTAAAGGACAACCAACGCCTGTTAAAACTACGGGGTGTTAGTTTGAATACCGTTATCCTTCTAAGATATCATTTTACTCATCATTATGAACAACCTTTACTATGGGGCCAACCCTGAAATCACGAAAAAAAACTGCTGTTCCATACAAAAAGGTTCATCGATCTTGGACAAAATGTATGGAACAGCAGATATTTTTTCCTCGATTTCAAGGTTGGCCCCATAGTAAAAGTTGTTCATAGTGATGATTACAATGAAATCCTAGAAGGATAACGGTGTTCAAACTAACAGCCTGTATAACCCTTATTTAATAATAATTCCAATTATTAGTAGGCGAGTAAAAATAACCGTAATACATGCAGGTGTTACTCGCTTCCAGCAGCTAGCATGTTCCGGAATAGGATCGAGCATATTAGGCCGGGCCGCAGCGGGGCGGAGCGAATTGCATAACTCCGCCTAGATCGCTTTATATAGATTTAGGTTCACACAATTTATATAGGTTTAGCTTTAGAGATTGTTATTATGAACAAATACTGATTGTTGATTGTTGGACCTGGGCGTGTCCTTAAACTGCAACCAGACCCACCGGAGGACGGGCAGCAGCGTCTTCTTGGTTAACGGTGGTGACCATTCTGCGATCTCCAAGCCGCCTGCCAAGCGTGGGAATTATGGCAACACCCCTCTATTGGGAGGCCTTCGTCCAGCAGTGGACGTCTTATGGCTGACGTCGTACTGATTGTCACTTACGTGATAACATTATTTAACAAACAAAAATATATAGCGTTCGTCGTCGCATAGGTACACGAAAACAAATAAAATCCATAAATAGGAACTATCACACTCTATGCCGGGCCGCAGTGGGGCGGATTATTGCGCGACGGAATCCGCGAGTGCGATGCGGCCCACCCCGCCCCGCTGCGATCCGTCACCAGTGTGCTATGGATGGCTATGACAAGCGGCAGTATACTGTACTCATAATACGCTAATACGCATTTTAAAGAAAAAATACAACCGACTTCAACTTCGAATACCTGGATGACATCTTCATATTTTCTAGTAATTTTTATTTAAAACCCAAACATTTGAACCGATTTCGATAATATTTGTATGGGACCACCTCTGAAGTATTACCTACCAAAAAAAAAAACATCTAAATCAATTCATAATTGGCGGAGTAATCGCGTAACATATATACAAAAAAAAACATATAGTCGAATTGAGAACCTCCTTTTTTGAAGTCGGTTAATAATCAGTCAATACTCTGCGGCCCGCCACGTCAAAGCATTTTTCGTTGCGATGCGGCCAGCTCCGCCTCGCTGCGGCCCGTCGTAATGTGCTCGATCCTTTACGTGGCAGCGCTGCAGGTACAGATGTGGGTCACGCCCCGCGCTGCGCTACCTTTCAACCACAGCTTTTGAATCCAAAATTACTTTTCCGACAACTCATGCATTTTTCACGAATGGCTGCTACCCTGGCTAAATGTGTTCCAAATTGAGCCTACGATGATTATAAACTACGTATATTATTAGTATACGTAGTTTATAAATTAAAATAGTAGTATATTATTTTAATTTATTATGTGCTATAATTATTATGCTTTTGTATTCTACTCATTTATTAGTTGTCAACCTTAAATTTATTAATATGAAATTTTTGATGTTTTGATTGAATTAAATTACAAATAATATTATTCGAATTAGATAATAAAATAACTATAAGTTCTATTTTTGGTAATGAAATAAATTATTATTATTATTATTACGTAAGTATACAATTAAATATACGTACAACGTGTTACAAAAAGTTGTAGTAATACTGAAGGGTATGTATGTGCTCTTCATTATGAACAACTTTCAACATAGAAACAACATAGAAATCACAAAAAGATCAATGACCTTGGACAAAATATATGGAACAGTAACTTTTTTCGTCATTTCAAGGTTGTCCCTACAGCAAACGTTGTTCATAATGACATAATAACAGCACTGGCATAATGACATACATACCCTTCAGTATTACTACACCTTTTTGTAATACGTTGTATACTCGTGACACTGCAATGCAGTTAAATTACTTTTTCATCACACTTGCTCGTAAAGTGGATCTTATTGCATCGGTTTTAGGCTCATAATCCAAGCTATTACGCACGTGTGCTTTTTACTTTACATTACGACACTTGTGCTATAATAGGTATAACGCGGTAAAGTCCAGTTTGTACGTGACTGCAATTAGACGTATGTATACGAAGCACTCTTAATATAGCCGAGTAATACTTACAGTTTTTTTGTAATACCAACAAAGAGTTCTTATGCCGCTGAAGTAAATGTCAACCTGCGCGCGCATTGCTGGTTTGGGCGCCGTTTTCCGCAAATGTTTGTTGACGTTTTCTCTTTGTGGTTGATTATTATCAAAAAAGTTTGTTTTTTCCTCGCAAGTATGATGAAAACAGCCGTATGAAACTCTTGTGCTATGTTTCAATACACTCTCGGCTTCCTTATAATATTATATCCATAATACCGCCTCTAGTGTAATGACCAACATAGCACACTCGTATCATAATGTACTAATCACTGATTGTTTAAACATCGGTTTACTTTAAAGTCGAATTACAATTATAATTACGGAAAGAATTTTCAATTTATCATCTCATTTAATCTGATTAACTCATACCGTCTCATTATTCATTATCTTCTCAGCGGAAGATCAGCGTGATTAGATAAACAGCTTTACGGTTCAGACCATATGACATCTTATTCTATAGGTAATTTTTATTTTATTTGGGTACAAGATATGTTTTCTTTGCAAAAATCCAGAGGAGTAATAAATTGTAGTGAGAAAAAAATTACGTTCGAATTTTCATTTCTTATTGGATTCAATATCGGACGAGGCAATTCAAAAACGTTTTTAATTTAATAATTTTATTTTAATCGGTTTTATCATAGATAATTGTTAAAGCTTAAAAAAGGAAAGCAAGGTGAAATAGTTGTATTAATTTGAATGGTGCAAACGGTACGTCGGGCATTTTTGTGACATCACTCAAAATTTGTTGATTAGTTATGGGTAGATAAACTTATTATCTTTTAATGTTACAAAAAATACATTTCATCTTTCTCTTCCTTGTTCAAGTTTATCTTCTTCTCTTTTCTTAACTTCATTTAAATTATCCAACATAGTAAACTGACGTGATTAGTACTAACTAACGACATTTAACTTGAACCGGAGTTTTAAGTAAGGCCCTAATCCTATCTAATGTTTATGGTTGCTAAGATTTGACCACAAGTTATACAAAAAGGTATACGCGCTTAGTATATACTTATTTATTTATTACGATCACCAACAAACCAACATGATGTACGTCATTGCATACCAACTGAAACATGGTAGGTACTTAGTTACTAGCCAAACGTCACCACAAATATAGGTGTAGACTACAATTTTACACGCTTGATTGATGAAGTTGGTTTTAACCATTATTGCACTTTCTAATTTCGCGCGCTATGTCCTCCTGCCCGTTGGACCAATCACAAACAGCTGTCAGAAAGGGGGTTTTTTGGCGGTCATCGTTGGAGCGACTGCCAGTTTAAAAATATAAGGTCGGTTAAGAACTTGTGGCAGCGGGAGCGATTACCTTCGGGATTTCGGTGAGTACAATATTGATTATAACTAATTTTATTATTCATGTGTGTATATGCATAGGTTTCATACAAAACTACAGTCCACTAGCTTCGCGGTAACAACAATGAATGAATGGTTTGAAGGTTTTAGTTGACAGAACTAAACTAACTAAAGTATTGCTGTCCTTAGCTAACATGCTTTTTAAAAAAGTGACAGCAATATTTTTATTTGTTGAGAACTGTCAACTAAAGCTTTCAAAATTAACCACAATAGCAAGTCAAAATAAGATTGCTAGTGAATAAAGTAAAGAAAATGAGTACACCCAAATTGGCTTCATTCGCGTTAATGTTTTGGCAAATGTACAAATTCAAAAGCAATGAAAAAAAAATTATGTAAATCTAGATCATATTTCCTAGTTGGCTATTGTTTAAAAAAAAACACGTTAGCGAATAATTTTCTCGATAGAAAAATCGTAAAGTAACCTCTAAAAATGAATTTCTATATCAATTTTTCTTTGAATTTTTGTATGAAGACACATAACCAAAATTAGTAAAGGTTACGAGTAATACTTTAAACTATCTTACTATTTAACTAGTTTTTTTTCTTACGCAATAACTTTATTGCAGTTAATTATTTCCAACAAAATTACTGCATGAAACGTTGCGGAAGCGCGCCGGCTTTTCTTTTTTACCTATGTAATTAGACAGAGACCACAGACGCGCGGAGGATAAGCTATTGTCAGCGTCTTAACATAGTGAATTAAGCGTAGTACATTGGCTTTTAAAGAAAACAAGTCGCGGTACATAACAAACGTCAATTTAAAACGACTTGATAAAATGTTGCGGTCAAATACATTGTTTTAAACATCGTCTTCATTCTCAATACAATAACTAAAAGAAAAACACGGCTTTTATCTCAGTTCTCTATCTTAATCCTTGTGCCTACCTATGTCCTTAGCACTGTTATCGCCCAGCCATGACTCGACCTGGACCGGGCTCAGGGAAAGGTCGACGGTTTCATCCGCAGAACAAGGGGCGAAGGGCTTAAATAAAGGGTAGACTTCAGAAAGCGCCGTCGAATGAAATCTCATCAAACATTGAAAGTTACGGGACCGTACTTTTGGCTTTTGGCTGGAAGAGATAGGCGGTGAGTGACAGGTTATAACGAAAAGCGAGAGGTAACTTTTAAATATTTAAATGTGAAAATAATGTATAGTAAACATTCTAAAATAATTTATCTAGTAACTTAATTGCATAGTGTGAGCACGAGTACCTACACCTAGTTCTCTTTTAACGAGAACTTATTGAATTAGTAATTTAGGTACCACTATTTTAAGGATTCCGTGCCTACTCATCACTATTGGCCTTGTTAATAAACATAGAAAAGCTTCAGCGTTTGTCTCTATCCACTGAGTTACACATTCCGACGAAAGGAAAAGACAAAAGGCGCATTAATTATATCGCAGCTTCTCCACGTTTATAATAATAAGACCCTATAAGTCTACGCTGTCCATCTATCCGTCCTACTGTGTAACTTTGAAGGTATAATCGTTCAAATTTCAAATTTGGTTAGACAGCCTACCAGCTGGTTAATATTTTCACAGAATAAGTGTAATTATACCGAATTTCATAACAAGTTAAGCAAATATTTTACTAAAAGTGTTAAAGATGTTCCAGAACTTGGACTTGTTCTTAAACACTTTAAAAATGTTCATCGACATATTCGTACATTTTCAATGTTCGTGCGAAATCACAATATATAAAAAAAAATACTTTCAATATGTCACAAATGTACAGTTAGTGCAGATCCGTTCTACGAATTTTTGCTGGAAAACTAACTTCATGATGGTGAGGATGAAATAAAATGTGCAGCCCGGATTAATTGTAATAAACATCGACATAATAATAAAACCAAAATAAATATTTTGCTATACATATACATTTATTTAATTTTCGTTTTTAAGCTTCATGCTCTTAGAGTAAGTGTACGTGTTTTAAATGTAGAGAATATACATAAATTTTTATTTTTTTTATTTTTTTATTGTTTTATTATTTAAATATTTGTGTTTAATAATTTTTGTAGGATCTGCATGATGTGAAATATGTTTTCTCGTTCAAAGTCAGTAATTACAAGTGAATAACTGACTTCGACATAAATAAATATACCTATAAATGACAATGATTTATTTCAGAATAAATTAATTAACTTTTACAGGCTTAATTTTATTCGGTTAATTAAACAAATTTATTCATTTATATTATAAATATGTCCTTAAATGATATTACAGAGTCAAATAGAAATAAAGCTGAACTCCGCAGAGTTCATTGTCAATAATTATGACAATTAAATCTATAGTTACGTTTATTACAACGAATATACGTATAGAGCTATATAAAATAAGTGTAATTATAGCTATATAACTATACAAGTAGCTATATTTAGATAGTTTCAATGGATATGCTATCAGGTGGCACCACTTTCATAGCAATGTCGTTGGATGACAAAATGAGGCGCAGAAGGGCTCTCTCTTCCCCTTATATTATATTACTCTATAGAATAGACACACACGAATTGTTGTGTGGTGGTACTGAACCTTTACAGCCTTACCTAAAATAATCTCGATTCTCTTAGTCACTGCTTAAACTTCTCTGTCCTTTTCTAGCACGTGCAACTTCACGTCAGAGAGAAGATGGCAGAGCATCTTAAGCAGTGACTAACGGTTGAAAAGTTTTTTTAAGTAAGGCCGTTAGTGCTTGAGTCGAACTCACACTCTGGTTGTGTTTTCTTAAACATGAAAATGTTGTTTTTAATCATGTCAGATATATCTGATTCAACAATTTTCAATAGAAAACTAGCCATCGATATTACCGCATCAATAATTCGATTGTGTGTGACTGCGGAGAGCGGTGTTCAGCGACAAATTGGCTTCGCTAGAAATTCGATTTTACTCGTCAATTGCTCAAAATAGATAAGTTACAGATTTGTAGGCACATATTGTAGGTAACATATTTTGAACTAGTTCAAAATGTTCACCTTCAAAATATGTTTTTTTACCAAAATTATTATAGTAGTAAAATAATTGTCAATTTTTATTTTATTTTTATTCATTACGATAACGTCACGGAAACATCAAGACATCTCTTATCTTTATGGTAACAGACAAGTAATAAGATTGATCAAGACGCGATTGTAGGTCAGATGATATTAGAAATTATTAGTCCTACTAATTGTCCTATAAGGGCAACCGTCAAGCCGTGTCAGAGGTTCATGTGGCAAAGTTATTTTGGCATTAGTGCTGGTCACTCGGATTATTCAACTTACCACCACCTCCCCTACTTCCTGAGAACCGCATGGCCTTTTCAAGGATTGAGTTAATAGATTACTTTAAAATTAAAACTTACCGTCCCCGGCCACAACGTCGTCGGTTTCCATCAAGCGAGTTGACGGCCAAACAAGCAGATCTATTTCCGATAAAAATAAAACTTACTTACTTTTTCTATGTAAATATTCTACTAATATTATAAATGCGAAAGTATGTCGGTGTTTGGGGGTGTGTGCGTGTGTGTATGTATGTATGTTTGTAACCCCTTCAAGCTGAAACGGTTCAATGGATTTGGATGAAATTTGAAGTAGAAGTATAGGTTGCGTCATGTAAAAAGAACGCTGGCGGTTAAGCTGCGCAGTAGGTGATTTAGGCGATATCTAATATATTTTGCCATGTACCTAGCAATAACCAATAATCGAAGCTGCGAGCAAAAGTCTAATTAATAATTATTTAAAACAATTGGCCTAGTTTTTTTGTGCGCAAGTGTACACATGCGCATACACACCCCCTCTACTTTCTTCCAGCGTTATTTTTACATGACGCGACCTGTAAGTAACTTATACCTTTGAATAAAACACAGGCAACTTTTCATCCCAATAATCGCGGGTAAAGCTCGCCGCAGGGCTCAGCTAGTATTTTATAGTCTTAACTAGTGTGATGATTACAAAAGCTTTTACATCAAACGCTCCCAATAACCTGTTGGGGCTCCACTACACTACTGCCGGAGAAAAGGGACATTTTGCGAAAGGGACATATTGCGAAAGCGATATTGTGCGAAAAGGACATTTTGCGAAAGGGACTTTGTGAGAAAGGGACATTTTGCGAAAGGGACATGTGAGAAAGGGACATTTTGCGAAAAGGACATTGTGAGAAAGGGACATTTTGCGAAACGTCCATTTTGCGAAAGGGACGTTTTGCGTGCAGTAGACATTTTAGGAAAGAGACATTCTGCGACGGAGCCCATCCAAATATCTCTAATATTTACACCTAGTAAATTATCTCACTAAATTCTCGATATAATTTCTGACAGGCGCAGAGTGTCCCCGACATTTCCAGTTTATATTCCGTTTAATCTCTCGGTAAAGACGACAAGTGACAAGTTATGGTAAGCTGACAAGCCGATCTCCGCATACATATAGAGCTGGCAGCTAGGTAGATAGGCTGATAGGTTTCAGATTCATCGCTTGTATACTGATTACTAATAGATTAACGTGCATGCGAAATTGAAACATGCACATTGCACACAGCTGTCACAGAATAAATCATAGTAAACAGATTCTGGGTTCATTATATCTGAGTAGTGGTCAATGATTGAATGATTATTAAGAAAGAAGTTATAATAGACAATCATGGAATCGAAGAGTTTTAAGATTTCCTATGACGATGTCACGACGAAGGATGCTTCAGCGTAGCGGCTACGGCGTAGCACTTGGTTACGGCGTAGTATATTGCTACGGCGTAGAGACTATGTAGCAGATATACTTTTTTTATACGTTCAAGTGACGTGACGAGCAAGGCGTTCGCCTGGTGATAAGCGTCACGCCTGCCACTAACAGTAGCAGTGCCAGAATTGTGTACTTGCGAGCCAAATCCTGCGCCGCACTGCACTGCGCTCGTCACCCTGAGATATTAGATGTTAAATCTCTTCATACACAGTAATTTCTCTGGTAACATTACCTGTTGGCGAGCGAAGCATATTTTACATAGGTACATCTGCGCGATTGTAGCCAAAGGATGCCGTTATTGCCAGTAAAGACATTACTTTAGAAATCGGCAGTTTTAGGAAGACTCACTATTAATATTTTGTACTGCAATAAAGCAAATGGATTTCGGCTACAGGATAAGTCATAATTGCATTGTTTAAAGATATTAGAAAGCGGCATAGGCTGTAGTTAAGGCCAGTACAAAGATCCAGTAATTTTAGCTTTGTTCGTAGCCTGAGCCGAAAAGACAGCTGCGTTTTATTGCCCTACAACTGTAACCGTGGGACTGGAAACGTACCAGGTAGGAACACGCTGTCTACTAGGTAAATTAGGTACGATAATATGATGCATTCGTATGATACGATGTATTTATGTGCTTTGTGCCTCATATACTCTTTAGGTACATTGATTCTGTATAAGTGTCTCCTGCATATTGTTAGTATACCTACGTTATATAGGATAACGTATGTAGAGGTGGATTCATTTATATAACTTGCATGTAGACTCTATGTCACCTAGGGTGTTAGGATTTAGATGGAGCCGGTAGAATAGGACATGCTATTGTTAAGTCTTAGATTAGAATAACGAATGGTCCTAACGTTGTGTACGTTGTATTCTAGGTACTTAGAACTAGTTGCTAGTTAGGTACTCTAGGTTAGTTAGGACAATAATGTAAGGCTAGACAATAAGGTATAATGAATAAGATACTGTAATTTCGTTAATGTATGGTATTTTTGTGTACATTAATATTATGCTACCGTGCCGCCATCTGGAGTGCGCAGGTAGAAAGTAGAAAAGAAGGGTTTGCATAAAAGCACCCTCTCCGGGGTGCCCCTTGGTAGTCGTTGTTACACATCCGTGCTACACGCATGTAGTCGTTGTTACACATCCGTGCTACACGCACGTAGTCGTTGTTACACATCCGTGCTACACGCACGTAGTCGTTGATACACATCCGTGCTACACGCACGTAGTATACGTAGTCCGTCAGTTGATTTAAGCGCTTACGCATCGTGCGTATAGCTATCCGTAGTTCCGTGTATCGTATTAATTAATTTTTCTGATTGTTCTGTACTCAGTCATTTTTATGTTAAACTGTTTGTGTATGTATGTGAAGAAATTAAAATAATTTAGTGTTTTTCTCATACTGTCGGTTTTATATTATACGTTCGCGTGCTCCGTATCCAAAAACCCTTGCGCCTAAAACGCACCCAGTTAGTTTACAACATTACCCTTCAAACCGGAACACAGTAATGCTTGCACACTACTTGACGGTTGAATAACTGGCAAAGGTGTGGTATTAATGGTAATGTTTCTTTAACTACAACATATATTTTTATCTGATTAAATCAATGAACTTTTGGATGTTTACAATTGAATCAAAAACCCACTGATTTCAAATACACAAGCCTTAAATAACCTTGCATGACTATACGGCGCCGTTAAAACCACTTAAACTCTGAGCACCGAAACCGATAAAATGATTTACACAAAAAGAATAAAAATATCAACCAAAAACTTCTAAAAGTTAACGGAACAATAATTGCCTACAAAAAAAGCAAAAAAGGAAAAAATGTTGCAGTGAGTATAGCTCATTAGCAACGTTCGCCCCAGGAAATTACACGTCAAGTAAAGAAATCGGGCATCTGACAAGAAATTACGACCTTAATTATGTGTATGTTATTATTATTGTAAACGATCGTTTAGCCGAGCTAGGGTTGTGGTAATTCGCAACTAAATATATCACAAGTATTGCCATTCAACGTGCTGGGTACGCTGCCGACTGGTAGTGGGTTTGAGCATTTGGATTTTCTCTAGACTTTCATCGGTCATCCTTTTGTTTTTTTGTGTAGCAGGCTATGTAGTATAATTAAGTAGTGTTTGTATTTTATTACAAAAAAATAACATCATTACAGTATATAAATATGATTACCCAGTTGGGTATTATCTTTGATCGTGTTATAAAACGAAAATATCGAGCCTAATATTTCAATGCAGTTCTTGTATTATGTTTATTTACTCTATAGAAAACAATCACGGTGCATTTAGAACAACCCTGATTCTGTGATTTTTATTTATTTATTTATTCATAAGTCCTAGGTTAACAAGCTGGTAGGTATTGGTACAAGTTGAGCTCTTACTGCTAGAGCTTGCCATTATAGGCAAGTATTTGTAAATAGGACTTTTTTAATAGTTTGACCGCTAATTCGCTTGATTTAAGTTAAGATTCGCTCTATGTTGAAACACGCTTGCCTAAGAGTCACCTACAGAAATTACTCTTCGCCTTGAACCAGATTGTGTCTTTCGGGAAAGACCCACACGGGAAGCGCACTGTTTAGTAGTACGCACTCACTTCACACACTTAAAGTGGAATCTAATAGTTTCGAGTGCATAGGTACCTCATGGGCAAACGTGTTTCATTTTAGATCACATCGTCACTTATCATCAGGTGAGCTGTGGTCAAACGCTAGCCCATTCTGTCATTAAAAAGGTTTCCTTCGTGTTGGAATACCAACATTGAAACGATATGTCGCTTTTTGAGTTTCTCACCATTCATCCGAATTTAAAACGATGGCTAAGTTTAGATTAAGTTTAGTTTAGATTAATTAAGTGTAAGATTGAAGCTTATCAGGGAAATAGGGCAAAGGCTCAATAAGACAGGTGACTCCCGCTCCGGTTCGTTCCTGGTGCAGAGGATGGCCATTGCCATTCAACGTGGGGACGCGGCGAGTGTGATGGGCACCTTTGCGGGAACGGTCAGGGGCGGGTTATTTGATTAGTTATTAGGTTATTTTTAAGGGTTTTGTATTGACAATATTGACATGTGTAATATTTAATTTGATAATGTATATGAGTCTATGATACTTGATGATTTAATAAGTATATGTTTATATTTGGGATTCCATTCTATTAAAGTTCTATATTAATAAGTGTATAATATTTGGAAAATGCATATAATTAAATAGGTATTATCGGTAGCCAACGTCGAAAACTTTATCGATCGTAAAATGTCGCATTCAAGAATTAATAAGTTCTGCGTAAACGACCCTGGTGAGTAAAATAAAAATACAGGTACTCTTTGTAGGTCAACGGATATTAATATCAACCCTACCCCCTGGGCCACGCCCCGTAGGCAGAGCCTCTACCACACAAGTAAACTGTTGAGCTATAGTCAAGGTAAAGTAAAAAATGACCATTATACTATTCCAACATTTATTATGTGGCATAATAATACGGTATATTATCGGAAACAATAACTATCTAAACTAAATAAATACCTACAAACACGTCTTTTTATGTTCTAAATATTTGTATCTAAAAGCTTAGGACATTTCTCATACGGTGGCCTAGTATACATTTTTTTTTGTTAATAGGCTTGCGTTTGTCTTCCATCTCGTCTGATGATAAACGAAGATGAAGTCTACGATGGAGCACGCTTGCCTAGAAGAAACCGATAGTGCCTAGTGGTACAAATTTATCTTACCTCCTTGTATGAACTAGGGCAAAATGTCACATGCCTTTAATACAAGTTTATAATAATCTAAGTAAGTTCGTATAGGCTGAGTGGCCAGCCCTAGTGTCAGAGTTAATGTGCCGCCCGAAGGCCTCTGACATGGCTGACGGTTGTTGTCATAGAAACTAGAACAACCAATAAAATAAAAAATAATAAAAGGGTTAGTTTTTGAAATAATAAAAATAGTATTTAAGTTAAAACTAATTTAAAATAAATCGGGTCAACTAGAAAAAATATTGGGTTTAACATCGAAGAATAACCTTTAGCATTGAGAATCTATCTGAATTTTCTGATATTATAATATTTTTTCAACTCTAGTGTATACAAAAAGTAGCGCCCTGCCCAACTGTCGGCAGTAAACTTTCACTATATTCATACCTTTTGTGTTGCTTTGGAATACAAAAGAAAAAACAAAGACCTACAAAAATAACTTACTTTTAAATAAGTAATAAAAACTCTTTAGCGGCAGGCCTATACTTAGTGTCGTTTTATCGATGCGATACATTACTCAACCGTCGTCTATCGATTTTGGTCGCCGTACCTATATTCAAGTTATTGCTTTTCCATTATAGAGGCAAACAAATGAAGGCAAATTACCCGAAAGCGGCCCGATCGCGGCGCAGTCACGCTCCTCATATTACACCCAATTACTTGCCAACTTAAACTGGGCAAGTGAAACAAGCAACTTTTTCAATTATAGCCACAAGTTGCTAATGTTTGTCTTGTTGCGATAGAATTCATCGAATTCAACAAGTACAACACAAACGCAAAGATAATTTTATTACTGTGTTCCAACTAGTATTTGTGTTGACGATCTTTTAACTACGTGTGCGGTAATGCAATTTTCACTTTATGATAGGCAATGAGCCACAAAACGTCCACTGCTAGACGAAGGCCTCCCCCTTAATAGGGAGGTGTTGCCATAATCCCCACGCTTGACAGGCGGCTTGGGGATCGCAGAATGTTCACCGCCGTTAACGGAGAGGACGCTGCTGCCCGTCCTCCGGTGGTTCTGGTTGCAGTTTTAGGACATACCCAGGTCCAATAGGTGGTCTAATAGGTCTAATGGTGATAGAGAAGCCATTTTTTTTAAATTCAATTAGACATTAGAATTACTTTGAACACAATAATAAAAAGCAACTAAATAAAAAAATTGCAAAGTCGGAGACTGTCGACGAGACGACCAAGATGGTGCACCGTCACGATTTTACTAACCACCGTGCTGGTCCCCTACCCATCAAAGCTCGTTAGTCTTGTTAACTCTTGTCAATCCAAATTTATCGCTCTTGTATCTGCATCAGATTTTTTACATTCCTCTTCCGGGTATATGCCTCCACACCAAGAAGAGCGATAAGCCAATTCTCCACAACGCTCGCCCGGTGCGGGTTGGTTGATTCACAAACGCCATTGAATTTCAGCTCCGGTCATGTGCAGGTTACCTGTGCAACAATGTTATCCTTCACTAAAAAGGCAGTGGTATACTTTTAACTCATTTAAATTCAAAATAATTAATTGGTACGCGCCAGGAATCAATCCCACGACTTCACGATTCCTAAACAAGTTTTCTCCCAATGGGCTATCACAACTGTCACTCGACTGAGCTCTTTTCTATCATACCTACTATTTGCATTTGGACAGACGATATTCGCAAAAGAACCAAAGTCTTGTCACATTGTGGTACTTATTTATTCTCATCTTAATAAACACTCCTGATATTATGATACAAAACAGCAAAGGAACACCAGCACTTTCATAATGTAATTTGTTTGCGCTGAGAGAAGGGTAATTTCAAAATTGCGGCTATGTTTTGCAGCATTTACGTTTTACATGTGGCTAGAGGTCACAGTACACTATGTCGGCTCTACACCAGATCGACTAAAATATTTCCGTCAATGCCGCGATACAAAGTCAAAATAACTGTACTAGAAATATGTATGACAAGTACTAAACAGTTTATTATACGCTGGCCATCTATTTTGCTGTTCGTCATTTTAAAGTCTTCTGTACATGACACAATTAATAAGGCCCCGTATCAAACTAAGGAAATCCTATAGTTTTTAAATAATACCTTAACTTGTCACGATGCGAAAATGCCGTAGTAAACATACTTACTTAAACGAATGAAAACCTATAGTTTTTTTGCTTGGTTCCAGGGCTGGCTCCAGCTTTGGCTCCGGGCGTCTTTTGTCAAAAGTTTTTTTTTTGTCAACATATCATGCGACTCTCTTTATGATTTCCAAAATAAAACGAAACTGTGACACATAATACAGTAATTCGCTCTTAGTCGATCTAATGTCGAGTGTGAGTAATGTGCTATGACCCTAGAATTGGATTGCTGCTGAATACACGTAGGCAGCCATCAAATTATTCCGGTTGAAATATTAAACCGGTAAAAGAGATTAAGTTATATTTTTTTCGCCAATCTCATGTCATATTATCATACTCGGTGGGTTGTTTCTCTGTAGCTAAGCTTTATCTTAACTTTCACTGCTTGATGTTTAACTTAAACTACATATTACATAGGTAAGTACTATTCTGATGCCTCGTTTTATTTTTTTAAACCATTATCTTGCTGCAATAAAGATAATCGAAAGTCCTTAGGTACTATACCGATGCCTCCGTCTTTTATTTTTAAAAACTGTATGGGTTAAACAAGTGGTGTGTCTGATGGTAAGCCATCACCGTCGCCTATAGATATCTTCAACACCAGGGGACCACATCAACTTTTATACTAACTACTGGGTACTTTCTCTCTGGTACGCTGAACGCTATATAAAGCTAAAAATAATTTGTACAAACTTAAACAAAAACCTTAGTATTGCGTTTTGTGAAGTCGTACAATAAAAGCTGTTAATTACGACGTACGAAAGCTGGCTTCCAGATGTTGTTAGATAATTAACAATAGCCTTGTACAAATCAAAGCAGTAAGCAGAAATGCATTTATAATAACATTCAGTATTGTAGTTAACTGAGAAGCAATTCAACCAACGCGGTACGGTTTATAACAACACCCCAGTAACCAGGGTTCGATGGACACGTGCTGCAAGAATAGAATAGATCTAATTACTTCGTTATTCCGCTAGAAAGCGAGACTAATTGCAATTCACCGACATCCTGGAAGGGTTGCCTTGGAATCTGATGCGGAGACGTCGGAATGGGCTATTTTTGAAAGATAACCTAACGCGTTCTCTATGACGTGTTGGTGTTGTGTCTTTGGAACAATATCACAAACGAAATACGAAATACTTTGATACGTGACATTGAAATACCTCACTTAACATAATGTCATACTGACTAGCCGATTTTGGCCACAGCGACTAAACTTTTGCATATTCGTGTAATAAAAATTATCCATTTTCATATATCATCATCATCAGCCCGTAGACGTCCACTGTTGAACGAAGGCCTCCCCCTTAGACCGCCACACTGTACGACAACCTGCCATTAACATCCACCTGTTGCCCGCGACTGTTACAATGTCGTCGGTCCACCTAGTGGGAGGCCTTCCTACGCTGCGTCTTCCGGTTCACGGTCGCCACTCAAGAACCTTTCTTCCCCATCGGTTATCAGTTCTTCGAGCAGTTCTTTTCATATATCAATCACTATTAAATACTTATTGTAACTAACATAGTTATGCACACGGCTAGATTCAGTATCGGAACATTGACCTTAAAGGCAATTTCGTATTCTTTAAATTGTAACTGTGTAATGCAATCCATTATCTACGGACCAAAATCCTGAAATGTACAAAATGGGTGTCTTAAATGCAGAGTTATACCAGAAGAGGCCTTAAGCATAATATTATGCTCTATTAGAGACTTCATCAGGGCACTAGGACGCCATAATTATTTATTGGTACTTAAGTACCCAAAAAGTAAAAAAGATGTATAATCACTTGTTATTGTTATTAGGAATAAATAACTCGAGACAAAAATATTTAAAATTAAGAATTTTAGGGTTAGTATGAATTCACGAAAAAAGTGATATAAAATTATTTTAAAAAAATTTAATTAAAAAAAGTACTTATAAAAAAAACTAATTTAAAGATTATTAAATAGTATGCGTGTTTAACAGTATCTCATTTAGCTACTACAAAATGTAGTCTCATAATAAAACTTTGATAAATCGTTATTAAATGACACGAAAACAGGTATTACAGTTTTAGCCTAATTTTGGTTCTGGCATGTTTAAACTCACACTAATCAATTGTTCTAAAATTAAATATTTTTACCTCACGATAAGATGATTTTCAATTTGTATTAAAAATAATTACTTAACAAAAACACGTATAACGCAAGAGTTGGCTACGTTGGCTTGCTCTTATTTTAATTATTTAATTTAAATAAAACCTGTGCTAAGCTTAACAATGCTCAAGTTTCTCCAAAACCCTTTGTGGGAATAAATTACACGTAATTTCTTTAAAAATTCTTAGAAATGAACATTCCTGTACATAGCCCTTGTGCGGATCAAAGCGATTTCGTTTTTAGACTAAAAGGGCGCGAACAGGCGCCCTGTTGAGTTAATTATTGTGAAAATTAGAACAGAACATGACTCTACGGAAAGGGCATTTGTTACAGTAAAACTTTACATCCAGGGCCACAGCGCAGATAAAGCAATTGGGCTTACTGACAGTCTGATTTAGTGAAAGTACAATACAATAGCTTATTGATAACACCAAAGTTACAAATCAAATACAATCTTGTCAAAAAAACATACCTATTTTAGTAATCATCGACGTCATAAAAGGCCCTTAGGATTAGTTTTGAAGCACGCGGCGGAAGGTGCCATCCTTGATCGCGAGCCCCAAAATATATGTTTGTATGTGAGTTTCTTTGTTCCGCCGTAACTTCGAAATTTCTGAACAGATTTAAATGTATAGAATGTGTTTGTGTGTGTTGTGTGTGTGTGTGATGTGTTTAGTTTAAATGTTTGATGTGTGATGTGTGTGTTTTAGATGTTTTGATTAGATGTTTTGATGTGTGTTTTGTGTGGTTTTGTTAGAATCCTTACATCATCCCGAGTGACAGGCTGTAATGTAAAACAACAATATGGTGGCTATGCGGCGCCATTATTAAATGTGAAAAAATATTTCATCAATTCTATTACATTTTAGTTCGTTTTTTGGCGAGGCGACTACCCCGTGTTTTTTTTTAAATATATTTGTTTGCACTCTCTTGTTGGTAAAAGCTGAAACGCGTGCCCATTGCCCATGGCCATTGCATTGGCAACTGATCGTATTCTACTAAAATATGCATGCCAAACTTTCAGCCGAACCAAAATGTAAACCAGAGTGTCTAGTGCCAGTTTTTCCAAGAGCGTTACGTATTCGTTCACGTTAACGTAAACTACAACTTGTATGAAATAAGAGCAGCGCCACCTAGTGTCAAACATGTTTGATATGTTAGACACTCTGTGCTAGGTTGTCATTTTAGTTCGCGAGTTTTTAGCGATCCGATAAAAATTTACCATCAAGACAAGGTGAATGAATGACCTTCATGAAATTCAGAAGTATTCTATGTACAAGAGAGAAAGTATAAAGAGGGATTAGAGAAAGTACTGAGAACACATAAAACATTATCTTTGAATCAACGTTCACAAATATTTAATGATTTTTGAGAACGCCTTCAAATGCATCAATTTTGTACTACAATACGATAAAAAAATACATAACGTTATTAGAATTTGGATACAAAAATAAATATTTAACTCTAGCCACGAGAAGCAATTTTTTATTTTATTTAGCATAACTTCCCAAACCCGCAAAATTTAATAAACATACAAGTATTTCAAACTTTGCCAGACACAACAAATAACTTTACAAAATTCAAATTTTATGTTATAAATCTGACGAGCAAGTTACCCAGTGGCCAAAATTTGTCGGAAAACTTCCTCTGGAACCCATGAGTTACCAAAAATTGAGCTCGCTCCAGAATAAATTGAAAACTTTGAATATTCACCGCATAAAATCGAAGAACAAACGCCACTAACAAGAGGACATTTTCAACTTAGAAAATGAAATTTCAAATTATTTTAAACTTAAAGCTGAAAACTGATTGAATGACAGAGAAAAAGGCACGTAATTTAAGGACTTAAAATGTACTTATTTCCTTTACAAAGGTGTATAATTTTAGACTTATTTCTATCTGATAAAAGTTATGATTTTAGACTTGATAAAAGTTATAAAAAACCAGGCGTAGATTCTACGCCTACATACTTAATAAAAAAAAACGTTTTCATGTTTTTTACGGATCGAATATCACAATAAAAGTACAAAGTTTATTACATTCAAATGTGACTAGTATTACTTTACTTTTTACACGACTACCTAAACAAAGAGTATCTAATGTTTTCAGGTTTCTTGTATGTTTCTTTATTAAACCATAACTCTTTAATGCCTGAACTGATTTGGGTGTATATATCGTTAGAACTCCTTACATCATCCAGAGTCAGTAGAGTTTTTTTTAATTTTACCGTATTATGACGTGTTACCAAAGATTAATATATAATATCATTGCGTGTTCTTCATTGTGTAAACATACTTTAAGAGCCAAAAAAGGTGTAAGTAAAGGAAACAAGAGCTTGGCTTATGTATTCCACAAAAAGGAAAGAATATCAATAAAAAATCTGTACGAAAATTACGTGAGTCAGTTTCTTATCTTTGATCTACAACAAACTAATATATCTTGTTACGTTTCTTTGCTATAATCAAAAATTCAGCGCTTGGAGTTCACCTCGCAAAAAGACCTTCAGTAAATCCAAACGAACGTTTGCGCTCGCTTCTTTAATTATTCAGGGAGCTCTCTATACGCGATCTGTCGAGGATGAACCATGGGACTTTCGCTATAGGGTTATTAGGATATTAGGGTTGCCAAAAAAAACTTCTTTGGCAGCATCTATGTAACTCGGCAAGAAAGAGCGGAAATTAATAGATCAAATAACCATCGAAAATAGATTTAAATACTTGCAATCCTTTGGATGACAATGATGGGATAAATTTAGTGACTGGTGTGATTTCCAACAGTATTGCCAGGAGAGAAAAAAAGATTCCGTTTTAAGACTCTTCGCCAAGCTATAACGATAACAAGCGTTTATCATTGGCAGCTTGTTCACACTACTTGCAAGGCATGCTCCTCCTCCTTCTTCCGCCGATCAATGGTCACAAAACATGGTACATGCTTATTATATCGTAAACGATATTAACTGTGCCTTTTAACTCGTGCTTTTAGTATCGTATTTTCCGCAATGAAAAGTATCAGGTCTCCACATCCTCATTATGTATTCGCAACATTTCATCAAGGCCTCCGGGTGTCCTGTCATTGTCTATAGGTACGTATGTTCAAGCGTAAAAGTGTCATTATTTTAATCGTATTTCAACATCGATTACTGATTACTTTCACTTATGTTTTACTCCCCGTCCCTTTAGGTCAACCCTAATTTTTGTTTGATGATAATGATTGCATCTATAAAGTGCAATGTCCTTAGTTTCCAAGATCGTTGTATTTCAAGCGCAGCCCTACTTTAAGCACACCTATAGCAGCGATAAAGCTTCAACAAAGATAAGACATTGTCAAAGCTCCTTTAGATATGCTTCTGTATCTCTTAGTAAAAGGAACAATAGGCAACCCTATCCATCCCAGAGTAATATTACATTCCATTTTGATGGTTCGCTTCGGTTTCGTCCGTGATTCCAAATTCTGTCTGGGCCAAACTTAGGTAACAGTACCCATACATTTACCTATTCTATGATGGAAGTTATCGGAGTCTTCCGTGCACGAAAACTATCAGTGTTAGATTTTTGTGAACATCTTGTATCAAGTAGGTAGATATAGTTTTTAGAAAGATTGATTACCGTACCGTACGTTAATGTACCTACCCTGATTATTTGTAAGTTGTTCTACATTTCTGGTGTGCAATAAAGATATATTGTATTGTATTGTATTGTATTTTGGATATTTCTTAGTAAGTTAGTTTTGTATTTGATTGAACATCTAGGTTTTAAAATTAAGTTAAGTATACCGGATCACGTTATTATAAATTTACAAAACGTAAATAATTTCATTGCCTGTTTAAGTAATGAAAAAAATTCAAGGGGGCAGTGAACATTGCATAATAAATAAAAATAAATATTATTGTTATGAACGTCGAAAGACTCATGAATTGAATAAAGAGATCGAACACACAATAATATCATGAAAAAAATTTTTTCTTTTTTGAGACTTTATTTTAATGCTATAAAAATTATCTCTAACAACTCGATTGATGGTAAGAGACTACGAGACGACGCGGTCGAAGTAGACGCACGCAGACTTATTCACTTTTATCTTTTCAGGGTTCTTATTGTATCTCTAATGCGAAAAATTGAAAAATGTGATTTCAATGACCTACACTATCAATAGTAGATCGGCATTATAGCTACAATCCTTCGGCGTTCGTCGGAATCTATTGGGAGTCTTCACGATGTAATCCAGACGTGAATCGGGCTCATAAGGTGCCTATAGTCATTTTACGAGTACCTTCCACGCGAACGCGTTTAGTTACACATTTTCCTTTCTTTGTGGGAGATTTCTGGACTTTCGTGATAATCTCGAGCATGTGTCTGAGGTAAATTTCCTTCATAAAATTTTATAAAAAATGTATAATTGAAGTATAATAATTAAAATAAAATCATGTTAGGGCTCTCTTGAGTTGTAATTAAGAACTCAAATAAACACACATCTGTTGTGTCAGCTCCAGCTTAGCTCTAAAACGAAAATATTTTATGGTGTTTAAATTTAAAGTTTAAAAATCCCTAACTTAGCCCCGGGTTGTAGAAAAAAGGACCTATCGGAATATGGAGAGATCTATTGCCCGTTGTAGGACTCGAGCCATAACTATGGTCGTCAAATAAAGAATTCTAAGCAAACGTCCCCTGCGTTAAACGAAAATATTGATGTGGCTGGAACGGACGAAGAGCCAGAAGCAATAAGTACGTTCGCAGTACGACGAACGAAAGGACTACGCAGTAATTGTAAGATAACTTTCCCGGGATACCTTTCAAGGAATAATATACTAAAACAACACATAGCAACGGTTCGCGAATAATAAAGAAAAAATATTACCGAGCCGTAATATTTTGATAAAGAAATGAACTGAGATTTAATCAAAACAATTTCGGTCATGCGTCTTTATTCGCTGTAACTAAACCGCCGAAACGAAAGGTTTATTTTTCTAACACAATTTTAGGACTTTATTAACCTCCTTCTTTTCAAGTCGGTTTCTCAATTCGGTTATATTTTGTTTAAATGTTTATTACCTCAGAACTTAGCCATTTATAAACCATTTATAAAACTAAATCATTGATTATTGAAAAAAAAAGGATACCCTCAGATTGGCCCCATAAACATTTCATCAAAACCGGTTCAGTAGTTTGGTTATAAACCAAATACTCAAAATAACTGTAAAAATAATATGTCATTCAAGTAAACGAAATTGAAGTCGGTTGTTTTTTCTTAAAGCATTTGTTTTGACTAAACTTGTCGCAGTGCACTTCGTGATTTTTTTCAGTCTGCTACACAGAACCCATAACATTTTCTGAGGTTATGGTAAAACAATTATTATATTTACACGTATTAAAGGATTAAGATATTTTTCACACCACCTGCTCAACAATTTCCAATTAAATATCATGCAACCTCAACGTAAAGTAAAGCATTATTATCTCTTAAGGGATATAAAGTTGTATGAAATTCCCTAAGGAATAAAGTGATTTGATTTCGGAACGTCAAATTCGTGTGGAAACTCATGCAAATCTCTAAGAAAAAAACGCCCATATGGCATTGTAAAGAGGTTTGTTCGAAAATCGAACTGGCCACCATAAGCAGAACTAAAAAAAAAGGAGCGCTTGAAAGAAAGAAAGTGAAACAAATGACGGTGTTTGGTCCGGTGATTGTTAGTTAATTTTAATTTATGGAGCCCTGGCTTTTTATTGTCTCGCAGAAGGTGTGAAAAGTAGAGTATGCTCCTCTGGAATAAAGGCTGTCTTCGTCTTGGGCAGCTTGAACCCCTCGCTTCACTCAGGACTCTATATAACTGTAGACACCCTCGTTACGCTCAGGGTTCAATATGCCGCCCGCGACGTAAGACACTGCTTTATTCCCTTAGTGCATAACTACTATTGTAACTAACAAAATAAGTCGTAAGCATTGCCGAGAGCCCGCTCTCGGCCAATTCATTGGCGAAGAAATTGAATCCTTCTGTATCTACAGTGGGCATAACTTTTTGGTAAGAGTGGCCAAATGAAGGAACTAAAGATTTTCGAAGAAAGGCTGTCAGTTTAGTTTAGAAAACACGACGGTGTCTCCCCTCCCCGCTTAGCTCTAAAAACCATTTAGTTTCATTTTGCCTTGTCTTGCGATTGTCGTTTTGGAAAGAGATTTATTTAGACAGCTCCATTTTAAACCGTATTTTTGTGTTGATTTTACTCGGGGCAAAGTAAATAACTACTTACAGCTTTAATGAGATAGACTATGATACGTATGGACTATGATAGCTAGGCTGCCTGGAAGTGATCGCTTTTAGCGATAGTTCTACGTTCATTTTTTATATCATTTGTTATCATTTCTTTTGGTTTGTACAATAAGGGTTAATCTATTTATCTATCCATATATGGCTTTTTAGAGTATTTGCACCTATACTTGTCAACAGCCTTATAGCTCAGTTGGTAGCATATCTGCCTTCAGAGCTGTAGGGCGTGGGTTCGAACCCCACCCAGGACAAAAAATTATGTGACGTACATCGATGTTTGTTCTGTGTCTGGGTGTAGTATGTATTATAAGTATGTATTTACGAAAAAAATATATATAAGTATTCTATCAGCTATCTGGTTTCCATAATACAAGCTTTGCTTAGTATGGGGCTAGATGGCGCTGTGTGTAATAAAAATGTCCCCCTAATATTTATATACAGATTAAAATATGAAAATCCAAAAGATGGAGAAAGCAAATTTCAATAACCGTAACAGATTATTAGAGGAGAGTTAATATTGTTAGATATTTATCATGCTCCTACTTAGGTTCGACGTCTGGATTAAGTCTAAATTTTTAATTTTCGCACATACCGAAGAATCGTGCTGGAATCAAGTAGAAACCAAAGTCATATCTATAAAACAAGCTACCCGCGCCTTACCAAATCCTGGAAATGTCTCATCATCCTGACGCTAAATTCCAACCGAGCCTACGCGTATCAAATCCGCGTGAATCACTACTCGTCACTCCTTACAGCCTTTATCACGTGGAGTTAAGGGTTGGGTTGCCACGTTCAGGATTTGGTAATGGGTTGGTAATAATGGTCGTGACCCCGCTGTGAGTGACGTCACAAAGTTGATTGCTAATACGTGTCGCAGGTATCGCGTACGGTGCGATGGGGTGGGTGGAGCTGGTTTGATATTGTGCGTAAATAATCAGGAATTGTGATGGATTGGATTTGGAAGCGAAGCGTGGTTTAGCCACAGTATAGGTACATAGTTAAAGGTAGGTAATTCGGTTTTTCACACCACCTGCTCGACAATGTCCAATTACATATCATGCAATCTCAACGTAAAGTAAAGCATTATCTCTTAACGGATGTAACCTATCAGCCAGAATTATGTTGCTTCGAGACGTTCCTTACCCCCCCCCCCCCCCCCCTTAGTATCCGACGAAAATAATAATAATGGGTGTCATACTATGACATCCTGTCGGAACGAAGAGCCGTAATACCTATTCGAAAAATATAATTAAATATTCATATATTCACCCCCCCCCCCCCCGCGCGAACTAGCTACGCATGTGACTGCCATGTTACTGTTTCTATTATGTTCTCGTCGTCAGCCATAAAACATCCACTGTTGGACGAAGGCCTCCCTCTTTATAGAGGGGTGTTGCCATAATCCCCACGCTTGGCAGGCGGCTTGGGGATCGCAGAATGGTTACCACCGTTAACCAAGAGGACGCTGCTGCCCGTCCTCCGGTGGGTCTGGTTGCAGTATAAGGACATATCCAGGTCCATTGTTGTGGTCTATTGTGTTCTATTCATCTATATTTTCAATTTCTCTCACATTCAGGATTTGAAAATATTTGAAAAGCTCTATATTGAAATGGTGGGTTGATTGGAATTTTCTAGCAATGTAATTTTAGAGTTTATTGTACGTTTTCCTAAAACTTTCGTGTGATGACTTTTTCTAGTGGGGACGATGAACCAGCCCTACCCTTCAAGACCTACCCTTCGATGATGACGCCCTTTTAGATGGCGCTGTGTGTAAAATGTCCCCCAATATTTATTTATTTTTATTTTATTTTATTTATTCGAGGGTATGATACTTTTGATCCAACTTTTTAAAATGTCAAACAAAGGTCAAACAAATGTTGGCTTATTATTTTACATTCCGAGGACAACTCCTAATATATCCAATTATCAAAAAACTCAATTTCCTCATTCAATTTCATTTCCTTTATGGTCCAAATAGTTTTTACGCCAAAAAAAGTAGTACTCGTGGCGTAGCTTGTCTAGGTGATTCTAAACGATCACCGATGTTAAGCAACGGACGGTCCGGTCAGTCTTCGGATGGGTGACTGTGAGTGGCATTTATTTCTGAACGCTACCGTGGGTCGGATGACACGTTAAATTGTTGCTCCTGCTTGTTTGTCCTAGTTTCTATAACAACAACCGTCAGCCATGTCAGAAGAGGCCTACGGGCGGCACATTAACTCTGACACTAGGGCTGGCCACTTAGTCTATATAAAACTTACTTACCCTAAAAAAAGTTCAAAAAGCATCCACTAGGACCAGCCTATTACCATTTTAATCCCCGGAGTTAACCCAACTCCACACAAATAAGTACTTACTGCTAGAACACGAAAAACAAGGAAACAAGTTACTAATGTAATTTGCGTTTAATTTCGCGTTTTAATTATTGCTTTATGTCCAGAGGCGGTTTTCAGTTTTGCTTTTAAATGTGTTTGTTTGATAAATATAAAGGCATTACAATTCTATTTTAAATTGTCAAGGCTGTCTTCAATCAACACCGCCACTGCTGGATTTGTACTCGAAGGCATAATAGAAGCTCGTATAATCTGGGGATCTTCAAACGAAGATCGAATAGGAATCTTCTGGGCAAGCGTGCTCCAACTTAGATCTTGTCTAAGCTTCGGCGGGGCCAGGTCAAACGCGAACCCATTAATATAAAAAATATATATAAAAAAATAAGGTCGATTGGGCCATAACTAAGTATCCACCTCGCTGGCCCAGTAGGGGGTTGGTGGATTCGCATACGCCATTGAATTTCTTCTCCAGACGTTTGTACGTAGGTTTAACATGATGTTTACCGTCACCGAAAAGCCAGTGATATAAAAATCCGTATATACGTAACCTCTAAGAGCTTTTATTGTGAAGACGGACGTGGTTTTGACACATTTTTGTTTTATTTATACAGGAATACTCACGTTTAATTAAATCGGATACTCCGACTATAGTTTCGATCACATCCGGTGACCTTTTTTTTTTGAGTGCTAAGCAGGACGCTGCTGCACGCGCGTCGGGCTCTGTTTTCACTCTTTGAAAAAGGTCACCGGATGTGATCGAAACTATAGTCGGAGTATCCGATTTAATTAAACTTGAGTATTCCCGCATAAATAAAACAAAAATGTCTCGAAGGAGCTCATTGGTACGGTTTTGAGTATGAACTCGCGTCCTCACGATTTCAAGTCGATTGGTCACCTGATTAGGCTGCCACGGCCTATGAGCTACCACGGCCTTGCTACATGCTAATGTTAAAACAATATAACACGAAAGGTAAGGTTGATTAAAATTCATTATTCATTTTGTAAAAATTACCTGGGTATGTTATATGACTGCATCCAGAACCACCGGAGGACGGGCAGCAGCGTCCTCTTGGTTAACTGTGGTGAGAATAGGCTAGATGACTAGTTTTTTTTTTGTCCTATTAAAATGTCGCGCATAAATATAGCTGATTAATGAAAAGAAAATGAAAATCTGATCAAAAATAAGCAACTTATAAGCATTTTAATATCATGCTAGACAGAGAGGCGAAACAGCAAATCGTGACGTCACCTCCTTGTACTCCATACATATTCTATTCTGACAAGTAAGGCGTGACGTCATTTTTTGTTTTGTGGGAAAGGGACAGAGTTGACTCTAACAAAACCATTAAACGCTCAAATATCAGAACATTATTAACCGATTTAAATTATTTTTTCAATAGAATAGAATAGAATAGTTTTTATTACCAACCACATAGATAAGTACATATTTGCTTAAATTAGGTACATACTTAAAAATACAGTTATTTTTTTATCAAGGTAATTAACGGTGAGCCCCAAACTAGGCTCGAGGCCTGTATCTTGGGGCTCAAGTGCAATGTTACCATTCAGAATTATGTTCGGTTACGTAAATAAAATGCTTAAAATATAGGAACCCCAGTGGGTAGGTATAAGGTAGTAGGTATATTGAAAACAACTGAAAGCTAAAATTTCCACTTATTTACATTTACATTAGTACAATAAACATACTATATTTACTTAAATTCTTCATCAAAGCTATTGGTTTCAACGATATAAACATCTACCCTGTTCTGCGAGCCACCGCCAACCTGCCAAGCGTGGGATTATGGCCACCCGAATATGGTCGATATTAAGGAGTCCTGCAGCGGACGTCTTCTATGCTGTTGATCTGTTTGATTCATTTTGTAAAAAGAAGTGAATTGCAGGCAGGTTTCATATAATTATTACTACAAATCTAGAATCATTAAAGTAGATCAATTTTGATGTGAATAAACTACGCCGTATTTACAAATACAGGTACTCGGTCCCCATAAAAGCTAAGTATCGTGTTATTTTTAACGTTGCTCCGTATCGCAGGTGCACGCGCCCAGTCCCGGGGGCAAATGGTCCAAGGTTTCACGATATTGTGGAATACTAAACACACTTCGTTACGTTCAATTGCTGCAATAATCATCATTCTAGTGCTTTGGGACAGTTACCTTGCATGTAGGATACTATTGCGATGTTGATGATACGACCGATTACTAAGAGAGAAATTGATGTTTTTGTAAGTTTGGATATTTATTAGTAACAAACTATGTTTGTTTGTTCTTATTATGATCTACTATGGAGCCACAATACTGTACTGTATACTGTGTGTTATTATTTAACAAGTTATTTACATGTTAAATACTTTTTATACGATTGTCGAGAATTTGTTGTCTAGACCAATGTTTTTCAATTTTTTTGGTTTCGCGACCCCTTTACAATGTACAAAGAAATAATTAAATTAGAAGAAAATGATTTGATTATTAACATTTCAAAAATAGCACCACGATTTAACAAACTTTTGAAAAATAAACAAGCTCATCCTTCTCACTATCATTATGTTTTTATTGTAGTGTAGAACCTTGCCTTTTCTTTTTGCCCGCGACCCCCCGATCAAGGCTTTGCGACCCCCCTAGGGGTCGCGACCCACAGATTGAAAAACACTGGTCTAGGCAAACCTGAAGTAGGTTTTTAGACAATGTATAAAATTATTGTTTTAAAAGATATTAAAAATATTATAAGAAAAAAAATTGCTCTAACTGATTGACGGATTATGTAGTGCGAGTTGTAGATCCGTTTTTTTGCAAGAATGACGCTGCCATTTAAGGATTCATAAGATATGTAACTCATATTAATATAAAAATATAATCTTTGTTGATGGCTAAATGAATGAGATAAGTATCTGTTGTACTTATAGTGCAATTTACAACGGTCTATAGGGTGTATGCAAGGACTACTTAGAAGTATTTCGTGTACTTTACATCTTTCGACTACATAAGCGAAGTCGCTGGCAGAAGAGAATTAAAAAAAAATTATATCAATTTATAATAAATATAAATATAAAATATCCTTAATATTTTATTTAAAATATTAATTCGTTCATAATTTCATGTTAGAGCGTTACTTTGAGAATAGTTCCAAAGTTTGAGAATAGTTTCCTACCCGTGGAGTAGGATGAAACAAATTTTTAAGTAGGTATATAATTTTTATTAATAATTCTTTGGAGTAGTATGAGAATGAATGTATGGGATTCTTACCTTTTTAGAACAAAAGGATGAGTACTTTGGAAATAACTATTCGCAAAGATGCGTAGACCGTGGCAATACACACCATGCACCAAGGTGATAAAGCAGGGTCATATATCACGGGCGTATATTGGATTCAGAGTGTAACAAGGAATTCTAGAGTTATGTAGAGTCCTGAGTGAAGCGAGTGACTCAAGCTGCCCAAGACGATGGCAGGCTTTATCCCAGAGGTGAATATTCTTCTTTTCATACCTTGTGCAAGACAATAAAACTGCGGTCACGCGCTTTTTTTGTGTTCTGCCTAATGTTGGCCAGTTCGGTTTTCGAATAATTTACAATGCCGTATCTATGCTAGAATTTTCATACTTACGAATTTTAACGTTCCAAATTCAAATCACATTATACCCCTTGCGTTTGACTGCCATCTCGTCTGATGATAAACGAAGATGCAGTCTACGATGGAGCACGCTTGCCTAGAAGAAACCGATTCACTCGTGACTTGAAGACACCCAGATTATAATTATCGGGAAACACCCACTCGGGCAGCGCATTCCACTGTTTAGCAGTTCGAATAAAGAAAGTGGAATCAAACCGTTTCGTACGAGTTTTAGATAAACGATAGATAAATAACAAATTTAGATAAACGCACCTGACGTAACGTAGGGAGGTAACTGTATGCCTTTAAATATGCAATGTAATTATAGTAGATAGGTATATGTTGTGGAAAAGAGAACTATAAACTAAAATATAAAGGTAAATATTATATTATGATGTACATTTCTTTGTCCTCTGCTCCACAACAAAGTAGAGCTGAGCCGTGGCTTTGTGGCAAATGCACTTCAGTATACAACTGAATGCACTTAAATGTGATACTTACAACTACCTAATGTATAGGACGTTCTAAACATATAACTTTTATGAGACACGAGATCTGCGAATGTATTAACTGCCCAAAAAAAGTAGTGTAAAGTTTTCAGGGTTCATGTATAAAAATAAAAAAATAAAAAAAATGTGGGGACATTTATTACACACAGCGCCATCTAGCCCCATACTAAGCAAAGCTTGTATTATGGAAACCAGATAGCTGATAGACTACTTATATACAATGTTTTTTCGTAAATAGATACTTATAATACATACGACACCCAGACACAGAACAAACATCGATGTACGTCACAAACATTTTTGTCCTGGGTGGGGATCGAACCCACGCCCTACAGCTCTGAAGGCAGACATGCTACCAACTGAGCTATCAGGCTGTATGTGTGTGTATGTATATATTATGTAGGTACTTATCTATTGTTTGTATGTTAGTTTCATTCTTCCACCATACTTTCTAAATGCCTGAACAGATTTGGATTTATGGGGTATCGTTAGAATCCTTACATAATCCCGATCCCAAGTGATACAACAAATTATTATTTTTTAATTTACTTTTGTCATTTCTCTTAGGCTTTTAAATTTTAACTTTAACTTCGACATATAACTATCACAGAAAGCAAAGGAATTTAATAGACAAAGAATACATGATTAAAATTGATATTAATAAGAAAATAATAAACATAAATAAACTACTACCAACTACTAATTATTATTTTAAACACAAATGAATTTGCACGATATCAAGAGCAAGATGAATGCTAGCGAGTTGCCCTACCCCGCACAACCCGGCCCCACTAACATCTAGAGTACCTCGTCCCGTTAACGTCTGTCGCCACGCAGCCAGGTCGCGCACGAATTTGCCACAACTAGAGTAGAAAGAATGTTGTAACAACCCAACATGAACGACACTAAAGGAACCAGAAACTACAACAACACTTTAAAATAACAACCAACAAACTGATATAGTTGCGTGAACCTAGTAATTTTATCCTATTTCTGGAAAGCTCGATAAAGCTATCCACATTCGCATATATAACCCCTAGGTATCTATGAATCACATGCAATCACGCCTCAACAGCATCATGGGTACCCAATTAAGTACAGTAGTGTTACTGTAGAGGCCGTCTGAGGCCAACAATACAAAATCTTTGCTACATACTCATTGGGCACACACATCAACAGCCGGAAGGCGTCCACTGCTGGACGAAGGCATCTCCCTTAAAGGGAGGCGTTGCCATAATCCCCATGCTTGGCAGGCGGCTTGGGATCGCAGAATGGTTACCACCGTTAACTGAGAGGACGCTGCTGCCCGTCCTCCGGTGGTTCTGGATGCAGCTTTAGGACATACCCAGGTCCATTGGGCCCACAGCAAGCAGCAAACATACATGAAGAAAAACACGGCATTATTCAACGGCAATTAATCATTATTCGATAATACATTTACAGGTAATTGTTGTGCAGAATTTTGTTCTATTTAAAAGTTCGTTTCTTTAGAACGATAAAAACTGAACTAGGTATATTCTAGCCGTAGTGATGGATAATCCTATATCCATCACTACAGTTTTTTAGTTGACAGCATTTATTTCGGACAGCAATAGGTTTTTTGAAAAGTGACGTTTTAAATCTGTCTGTTTAATCCGTCTGTTCAAAGAAAATCTATAACACTATATTAGTCTGATTAAAAATCCTACAATAATCAATAGCAGCTCACTGCTATAAATACTTCCATTGTTTTTCAACGTAAACATTAATGTTAAAGCTGTGAAAATCGTTAACAGTGTTAACAGTCTACTGTTAAAACTGTTATAATCATAAAACGAGTCAATAACTGCACTGGATGCGATACCCGCAACGATTGAGGCCGCTCGTAAAACATTTATTAGAATAGTTTGAAAGATTTAAAGTATTTTATAGGCGAGGTTAGTTTTTCGTTCAGCGCCATTCGTCAGCTTAGTTGCTGATGGATGTACTACCTTAGCTAAAAAATATTTATTTTGCATTTTAGATTAACTCCATAAAATGTTTTTGCTATAATTCTGCTAATGCTAGTAATGATTAGATCCAAGGAGAAAAACGCAGGATAATAATTCAAAGAAATTAGGTTTACGTGCTTGCGGGGCTAAAGTGGCTACTTTAGCTCCGCTACGCGTAGCCAAAGGAACCACACCTCGGAGCAACTAAAGAAGCCAATATACATGAGATCTTTACTTTTACTCCCTAGCTGAGTAATCTAATGTTTTTTTCAAGCTGTTGTAGTCGCAAGACCACTTTTACCCACAAAGATTGTCCCGCTAGAGGACCGTAAGGATATTCCTCACAATGATATCACCTATTGCGTAGCAGCATTTTCATAATAATAAGGCCAAAAACCTGAACAGTTTCCTCGCAGTATTTTTTTTGGCTTTGACGGCGACAACCCAGTGCGTGGGAAAACACCTAATAACTCTCTAGGTACGGTCACCACAGTCCTATTTATTGTGATAATTTTAGTTTATGCCCATCATTAAAAAGGTTTATTGGCTTATGGCCCATTCGCAAATTGTCCTAACACAAACAACTAAAACAATGAAACAAATAAACTGTTCTATGTAAAGCCTGTATTCAATCAAAAAAGCACTTGCAAAATTTGCTATCCTCAGGATCCACAATGATACGTAATATAGAATCTACTTTATGCCATAAGAGTACCAAAATTATGATCATGGTTAAAGATTAGAACGTAATCTTTGTTCGTGTTTACGATTTATGATGTAACAGTTATTATTAGTTATTGCTTTGAAAATAATGCGAAGTGCGCACGTTTGCGTTTCAATATTCAACATGTTGTATTAGGTGTAGGTACGTTTGAGTTATTTTTAAATGTTAAACGTTTGAGCTTTACAGGCATACTCATAATTAATTTCAGCTATTTGAGAAGCCACAGAACTTTTGGATGTCCGAACATCTCCCCGGATGATCACAGAACATCCGGAAGTTCTATGAAAAAAAAAAACGTTGACAAGTTTGGCGTTGAACAGGGAAGATTGGCGAATGAATAAGGAGGCTTAGACTCTACATTACCTGGGTATGTCCTTAAACTGCAACCAGACCCGCCGGAGGACGGGCAGCAGCGTCCTCTTGGTTAAGAGTGCGACTAATGCCAGAAAAATAACAGATTTCACCCGCGCGTCTTGCATTAGTTTAGAGTCGAAAATCGCATGATACAATTGATGATGATGATGGCTTTGAGCAATTTAGGTGGGGTTTTATTAAATTATTCAAAATTTAGGCATGAAATAAAAAAAAATAACGGCATGAAATAAAAATAAATAATATATTTATTGTGCTAAAACATTAGTTTGGCTATGTAATTCGTAATAAATAATGTGGTGCTGTCGCTGATAATTTAGAGCATTTGAATTAAAACAGTTTGTTTTTTTTAAATAAAAGAGATTATTTTCCAAAATTATATTCGGTTACTCGGCTTCTTTAGGTGTTTCCCCTATCTGTAGTATTTTTTTAATCTGAGTATTTACGTTCTTTATCATTAAACTATGTGTTTAAAAATACACCTTTTACTTACTTTTGGCATTAGTCGCCCCCTTAACGGTGGTGAGCATTCTGCGATCCCCAAGCCGCCTGCCAAGCGTGGGTATTATGGCAATACTCCTCTATTGAGAGGCCTTCGTCCAGCAGTGGACGTCTTATGGCTGACGACTAGACCCTACGCTGGTCTGAGATAAGCCTGCAATTATGATATTGGTTCACGAATCAGACCAATAGCTGCTTTTCTCAATAATGAGAGCTAACTACAGAAAGAGACCATTCACCATATTATTATCATTCATATTTTTTTGTAAGTTTTAATTAAGTAATTTAGATAGTTAGATTTTATGTTTATTTTTTAATTTATTTGATAAACATTTCCAAAGTTTAGAAAAAAAACATTGTTATTAATTGTTATGTGCGTTAAATTATTGCGATGCCTTATTATTAAAAAAAAAAAAAAAATTGTTTTCCTTCCTCCTTTTTTATTTGTAATTAACTTTACTTAGTTATATTAGTAATGATGTTACAAAATAAATCATTTTTCTTTCTTTCTTTCTTTTCTTTCAACTATGAATTTCGCTCTATATTTTAACGCATCTCGAGATACTACTACCTTTTTCAATGGCAATGACGTCCACTGCTGGACGAAGGCCTCCCCCTTAATATGGCGGGGGTTGTTATAATCCCCACGCTTGGCAGGCGGCTTGGGGATCGCACAATACTCACCATCGTTAACTAAGAGGACGCTGCTGTCCGTTCTCCGGTGGTTCTGGATGCAGTTTTAGGACATACCCAGGTCCACCTACTTACTTAATTTATATTATGTAATTGTAATATCTCCCAAGTAGCATAATTATAGTTAGAATTAGTCATTAAATACACGTAAATAGTACGTGTACTATAATAAACAAATCATTATTACAAACTCAAGAATAGGCTACACATAGTTCGTGCTTTAAATACGATGCCAGATTTTGACAAATACTTTGGGATTATTAAGGCCAGCGCAAACAAAACGAAGCGCAACGCAGCGTGGTTTACATTTCTAAAATCGCACTGACATTGATGGTAAGATTAGTCTGCATGAAGAATAAGAAAAGTTAGTAACTTAAATGAGTCACACCAATATCACAAGGTATATACTCTGCGAGTCACACTACAATCATAAATGCGAACGTTTGTAAGTGGCGAGTGTGTCTATTTGCTTGATACTTCATCACGCTGCGCTGTAACATTTCAGCGGATTTCAGTATATTTTGAACAAGAAATAACATATATCGTGGATAAAGACACAGGGACAAAGCTATGAAATATGTTTTCTCGTTTTACACCCGTTGGTTGCGGTAGACGTGTTTTTTGTTTACGTCGACTCGCAATAGTCATCGTATATAATGCGTCAGTGTCCTCATGGTGGTGAACATCCTACAATCCCCAAGTCACCTGCCAAGCGTGGGGATTATGGCAACCCCTCCTGTGCAACGCACGACGCAACTCCCCTCAATAGGGCCAAAAGACGTCCAATGCAGGACGGAGGCCCATCTAGCCCCATACTAAGCAAAGGTTGTATTATGAAACCAGATAGCTGATAGAATACATATATACATATTTTTTTCGGAAATACATACTTATAATACATACTACACCCAGTAATAAAGTGACGTCCTACAGTGGACGTCTTCGTCCTGCAGTGAACGTCTTCGTCCTGCAGTGAACGTCTTCGTCCTGCAGTGGACGTCTTCGTCCTGCAGTGGACGTCTTCTGGCTGATGATGAATGCGTCTCACCATGTTAGGCCATGCCTTTATCGTATTACCGCATCAGAATTGCTAAGATTTGTTCTGTATGCAGTCCTTGACCTAGTTTACATTATTTTGTGACGCAGCAAGCTGCGATTTGGATGCAGTTGTGTTTACCAGGTTAAAAGAGGGCGTACATTTGTTTTGCAAAGTCAGACATTCTGATATACACATTTCTGGCAGCTCGAGATGATTGTTTGTTTGTACGTCATATCGGGATGGATTAGGATGTGTTGCGTAAAGTATATTTAGTAGATTTCACTGTTGTTAACACAATACCTACTATATACCTACAACTAAATACGACTATAACTACTTTTTTAACATTGTTTTATCTATAGTACAGAACTATAGTTCTGTATGAAGGCTATCAACAGGACCCTATTGCTAAAACTGCCGTGCTTGTCGGTCCACATCATCCGAAACGTGATAAGTTGAAATATTACGTGACGACGTTTGACGTGTAACTTTGGTGTTATCAATAAATTATTTGTATTTGTATTTGTATTATTTTATATGTAGAATGTGCTTGTGCGTTGTTACTATGGTGGATTACCTGAGCATAGAATGAACATAAGTATAATCAGCCTTTTTAATAGTCAGGTGCTAGACTTAGGCCTACCGTTGAAGGGTGAATGGGTGAAGGGTGAATGCGGGTTGGATACACATACGCTATTTAATTTCGTCTCTGGATGTATGTAGGTTCCCGCACAATGTTTTACTTCACTGATAATACTTTTTAAAAAAACAAGCGATTCAATTTCGATTAAGTACCTAGATGACACCTTTTTTTGCAGTTATTTTGATTTAAAAACTAACTACTAAACTGATTTCGATAAAATGTATAGTTCTATATAGTTCAACTCATTAGTTCAGGCCCGGGATTTGAAACCGAGACCTCACGACTTCAAGTCGTGAGCTCTCTCCAATGTGCCACTTTGCTTACGTAAGAAATAATAAAAAAAGTAATTTCATACATGTAAGAAACATAATAAAGAATTTATTATAAGCTTAGGACAATGTTAATTTTTTATTGTATCATAAATATGATAATAATCAGAAACTTATTACGAGTACGATCTGCGCTGTGATCACAACCAGCCAAGTGCGAGTCGCATTCGCAGTTTCGGTAACAACAATATTTTTTCTATAAATATTAATTTAGTCATAAATGTACTTTAAAAGCACGATCTATTGTGGAATTTTGAGTCTTCCGTCAGCTGGACCCGCTCACCAGTGGACCAGCGGGTCCAATTGACCACATACTATTTTCCTGTATTTTTATTGAATAACTGGACCCACATTCAATCTTTAAAAAAACATTTATTGTTTAAAGCTACCAGTGGGTACAGTCGAGCGCAAAATTGGTTAATCAAAATATAATAATTTGCCAAATCTTCATTATCAAATAGGTACGTACGTAATGAAAATTTTATATGCGTATTTTCAAATGCGTCTTATTTCATACATTTTATTTGTTTATTTTGCTACTTTGTAGTACTTAGGTATTTTGCTAAAGGTTGGAATAATTATAACGATTCATTGAAAATAAAAAACGAGAAAAGTAAAATATGTAAATGATTTTGTAATACACTTTCTGCTTTCGTTATTTCAGGCTCGCATAGAATAGTAAAGCCTCCGGCATAGCTGAATGAAAGGGATGATGTACAAAACAGAAATACGTATCCGTGCAAAAAAAATATCGTACGAAAATACCAACATTCATTATTGTTTCTTTACCTTAATTTTGTTCGAAACTTCGTTATCTTTGGTAATTTAAAATGAATAATGAGTTTCTAGATTACTTTGGTTATCCTCATCAAAATTATTAATTAGATTTTTAATGAACGGACCAATTACGAAAGACTATGGGGAGGAATTAAAGCGAGCCCATCATAAATCTGTTATAACAATAAAATGCGAAAGTTTTGATGTTACCGGTTACCGTAGAATAATATTAGTTGGTTGGAATAACTGAAAAGATTTCTACAAAGGGTGACAATCAGTACATCTTGAATTTTGATGTGATCCTTTCTTCTGTGGTCTTTTCTACCTCTTGGTTATTTTTATTAGCTCTTCAATCAGGAGATAAATCGTTCCCAATAGTTCTGCTAAACAGTTCTACGGTATAACTAGTGGTATTTCAACCGACTTCAAAAATAGAGTTCTCAATAATTCAACTGTACCTATATTGTTTTTGCTTGTTTGTTTGTTATGTGATTCCTCCGCCAATTACGAATTGATTTTGATGATTATTCTTTTATTTGGTAGGTCATACTACAGAGGTGGTCTCATTCCCCTGGTGGTCCCAGGGCAAACATTTATGTGACGAACATAGATGTTTGTTCTGTGTCTTTAAGTATTCTATCAGCTATTCTGGTTTCCATAATACAAGCTTTGCTTAGTATGGGGCTAGATGTGTGTAAAATGTCCCCCAATATTAAATTATTTTATTTTATTATAAATTTTATCGAAATCGGTTCATCAGTGGTTTGGATTATAAAACAAGATAACTGGAAAAATATGTCATCCAGGTAAACGATATTGATCTAGGTTTTTTAAAATAAAATAAGTTATTTTCTACTAAAGCTACGTACGATTACGTTCTTTACAGAATAGTAGACCTAATGGGACTTTTCATTCTCACTAGTTCTATTACGGTTCAACGGTAGTATAGTTATAGTGGGTTCATTTTCCACTAGCCCTGCGATTTTGGTATTTACAGAATAGTAGAAATAATCGCGGCTGACTAACCTTCACACTTCTCTGTCACATTAGTGTTAAGGATAGGAACTCGCTTTACTCTTTAAAACACAAGATAAAACCAGGGCAAATTCAGTCCACTTTACTCTCACTTCAGGCTTTATTTGTATCACTCAGTGAGTTGGTTTGTCACTGTAGAGATTGGCTCGATGACGTCACGCAGAACCAGCGGCTGCGCGCGCGTACAGCAACACAGTAGAATATCGACGCTGTTTATACGAATAGAGTACAAATTAGCTTGCACTGAATGTGATGTAATTGTCGTTGTAGATATATTGTGGTTAGACTATGTTAAGACGCGTTTTCTATGGATGTGAACCTTCTGTACATAGTAGAGATACTAATTATGTATTCTGTGATAGAACTAGTGAGATTTTTCAACCCACCAAGTAGTTCTGAGTCTATAAGATACGATAAACCTAAGACAACAAGAAATACATAATCTGTTGTCGTAATCTGTTGCTTTTTTTTATGGAGAGAGCTGTGCTCGGAGTTAGATTGCGCGATAAAATAATTATACAATAATTGTTACTAACAAATATGGATTCTATCTGAAATAAATTATTATCATTATAATTATTCGGAACAAGAATATTCACGAAAAAACCAAAGTCACCGACATAGCTCGGGGGGTTTGCAAGTTGTAGTGGCAATGGGCAGGCCACATCATAACCGATGGGAAAGGTTCTTGACTGGTGACCACGAATCTGTTTAGATTTGACTACAAAACGATATAAAACTAGTACTAAGTACTCAATTTTATAACTTTTTAACAATAAAAAATTATATACGTACTTTTAAAATAACAACCGACTTCAATTTCGAATACACACCATGACATCTTCATACTTTCCAGTTATTTTGATTTATTCCAGTAAGTTTGATCTCAAAGAACTAAATACATAGAAACACACGTAATACAAAATAAAATACAGTCCAATTGAGAACCTCCTTCTTTGAAGTCGGTTGAAAATACAAAGAGAGTTACACAAGAAATATAAACTAACTAAACATAACTATTAACTAGGACTTTATTCAATGTGGACATCCCAGCTCCCAAGTCCAGTTCGAGGCACCATTACTCGAAATAACCTTTTGGAAGATTAGGAGGTTACGTGGAAACCACTAATCGGCTTAGGGCGCATTGTGGATTATAATCGGACTGTCGTAACTAAGTTCCCTCTAAACTAGTCGGTAAGTCAACTGTGTAGATGTAGGCTTACAAAGACGCCACAAATTATGGAAACAGCCGGCAATTAGGGCTTGGATTTCCTAGTTCGGCTAATATTGAGAAGTGGTGAACATAATATAAACCCGACTAGGGAAACATGAGGATAGATATATCTTTCTCTGTATGTATGCTCATATGTTAGATTGTACTTATATCATAAAACTTTAAAAAAAAACTAGTTCAATTTCAACTACCTGGATGATATCTTCATTTCTTCCAGTTTACCCCAGTCGGATTAGTTATTTTGATTTAAAACCCAAACTACTAAACAGATCTTAATAAAATGTGTATGGGAGTAACTCAGATGTATGACTTACCAAACAAAAAAATTATCATCAAAAACAATCAATAATGGGAAGTTTTCTGACAGCTGTTAGAACGTAGTTCAACAGCCATAGGATAACCGCGCTGGCGGAGTTTTGGCGGGAACACGGAAAAATCATGTCGTTGCATTCTATTATTTTCTCAAACTTGTGTTTTTTCGCGAATTAATGTTTAAAAATGGTGGTGTTTTATTCATTGAGTGTTGAATTACATGAACGAGTGTGGGCAAGTGATATAATGTGGTGAAACATGTCCTTTCGTGTTGTTTTCAAAACTCCATAGAAGCTCATAGTAAAGTCGCCACAACTTTACTAGGGTATGACTTGGACTCGACTATGACTAATTTCGAGTGACTTACTGTGATTTCATGACTTATTTGACTTGATGATAACAAATAAATGTGAAAATTCATAAACGTGACACTGGCAGAATGCACAACGTGCGATGCCAAAAACTAAGAAAAAAAAACCGCGCTGGCGAGACATGGCCCACTTTTTTTTGCATTTTTCTTGTGAAAAAGCAGTTCACTCACCTTCATTGCTTCACTTCACAGTTCGCGTTCTTTGATGAAGTGCCTTTCAAAGTTTTCTTGTGTCATTTTATTTAAATTCTGATAAATTGTCATTGTTACGTTACGATATTGTTATTATTTTTTGTTGTTAGTTATTGTTATTTTTATTGATAGTAATTAATTAATTAATTGGCAAGGCGCACTCACTTATTTTCGTGGAATAACGAAAGCTTAAGAAATACTATGGGCAAGTACATTGATAGACAAACAAAAACCACAAAAAACGCATGACAGATCTGATATAAGGTTACTTTTTATTTTTTTACAACACATTTGCTCAAAAAGTGCATTTACGAAGCCTGTTAAAAAATTATAAACATTACGCACCATACAACGGAGCGTGCGGAAAAGGCTTTACCGCACACTCCCTTGTATAGCGCCGTGCGTAAACTTTACGGATTTTTTTTTATTTCTATAATTATTATTTAAGAACTCCACCAAAGAGTTTCACATTACGAGAATAAATAAGCTGAATGATCGAACCTCCTTGGAAGCGCTTTTGCTCAATACGTTTGTCTTACTTTAATATTAAACAGAAAATGTAACGATATAAATTCTCACGACTACTTTACTTTTTTTTTTCTTAGTTTCACCACGCGCATTTGTTAGTTCGCGCCATTTCATCTTACCTCCTAGGAAGATTATGCCGTCGCACTTTGTGCATTTGCCAGTGTCAAGTATTTATTTGTATCAAGTTTTTGATAATTTTCATGTCGAATGAGTCTATGTCACACTTAGTAAGTCATGCCCGTCATGGCAACTTTACTATAAGCTTCTTTGGAGTTTTGGAAACAACACGAAAAGACTCTCATATTAGAAACGTTTTAACGAACACGAACTTTAGAACGAAGTCTTGAACGAATTGTTTTTCTTTCCTCCTAGGAGGATTATGGCATCGCACTTTGAGTATTTGCCAGTGTCAAGTAGGTATTTGGTTGCGACTTTCCGTCCGGTAAAATAAAAAAAATAAAAGTTTGGCTCGTTATATGTTGTTCTTCTGTTATCTGTTTTCTCGCAAATGTGTTGTAAAACGTTGTATGGCACTCGTGCGGTATTGATTTTTACAAACTCGTGACTATGGTAAGCATACATTCGTCTACTCGTTTGTAAATACCAACTTACCGCACTAGTATCATAAATAACTATGACCTTTTTACTTTGCTTTAATCGATCAAAATCTTCAGAACAGAGACTAGATAGTGAAACTATTCAGGGCCATGTCTCTTCATCGCCGTCTAACGGATTTTATGAACTATATATATTTTTTATTGGCTGTCAGAAAAGCGCCCATTGGCGGAGTAATCGCGTAAAACAAAAAAAAACGTACTAACTCAATCAAATTGCGAACCTCCTTTCTTGAAGTCGGTTGATTAATTAACGGTTTATAGTGAGGCATCTTATATTACAGGCCACTGTGAGCTCAACTACCACTTGCACAAAATTGGAGCTACCGACAGCTCTTCCTGCAGGGGGTGTGTACAAGAAAACGAAACCGTGGAGCATGTGCTATTGCACTGCGAGGCCACATAAAGCATACGAATAAAATCGGGACTCCGCAAGGAATCTCAACATGAAGCCTGTACCACAACACCTAGCGAAATAGGGGTGGAACAATTATAATGCCAGCGAACCTAGGCTGTACAGTACTATTATTTATTCTATGGCTGTAAAATACCGATTTTAAAGAGCTCGGCTGCTTCGGGTAGGCTGGTAGGATGTATGCACAATACACCCCAAGCGGGACGTCAAACGTCACACCAGTGTGGAAAGAACAGTGTGAAGGTTAGACGGCCGTGGACCCATCACCCCCATTCAGAATTAGAATTAGAGACATCTTATACAGGGCTACGCGAAAAGGCAGAATTAAGCCGAAAGGAGGTCATTGTGCTCATCATTGTGAACCACTCTTACTATGAGGACAATCCTAGAATCGGGAAAAAGGCCGCTGTTTTCGTTGAGGTTGAATAACATTTTTCTATGGAATAGCTGATTAGAGACTTGCCTACACATCATCAGCCAGAAGACGTCCATTGCTGGACGAAGGCCTCCCCCTTAATGAGTGCAGGGGGGGCATAAACCTACGCTTAGGTGACTGTCTCGTGTCTCCCCTGATGTCCCCCCTTGGGGTAGACAACAGGACTTTTCAGTCCTGGTGTCTCCCCCAGGCCGGGGAGATATAAGAACGTACATTTAAAATAATATTTTGAGTACTCCAGGGGCCGTACCGTGAACCGCTTATAGCAAGACCGAATAGGTACAACTGTCCGCACGACCGCGAACAGGCGGCTTGGGGATCGCAGAATGCTCAACACCTTTAACCGAGAGGACGTTGCTGCCCGTCCTCCAGTGGTACTGTATGCAGTTTTAGGACGTACCCAGGCCCAGTTCTATCCATCAGTTGCCACCATATGCTCGAAGTTATGTTCAAGCCTTTTTAATTCTCTTCGTTTCGATACGTACAACATTATGATTATAATTCCTATCTCTAAAATTACCAACACACCTTTTCCAAATAATTGGAATAACTACGAGTAAGCTAACAGGAAATTATAACGCGATGCTTTGTTCAATATCAAAGCTCTGCCTCCAGGCAAAATAGCTAACAAGCCTTGCGCATCAAACAAAGTTACTAAATAGTTGCGAACTCATTCATAAAACATTGTTCTAAACTATCGCGGTTATTCATTTTATCGTTTAGGTATGTCACGCCTAGGGTTTCTGCTTGGCTTTATGTGAGACGAGAAAAAAATTACCGCAACCCGAGAATTCTTGAGTTATCAATTTGAATTGCGCGCTACAAGCGCCCGCGTTCCTTTCTCGTTCATTTTATTTGTTTACTGATTGATTCTTCTTCTTCCTTGCACTTTGCCCCGTTTTATATTCGGGGTACCTACACTTTGGCACTATGCCGGCTAGTCCGGCCCGTCACATTTCCGTTCTATTCACTTCTCTTTTCAGTGGGGATAGCTGATATCTTAGACGAATAAGTTTTTTTTAGATTTGGTTTCTTTTTTGTATTTTTGGTTTCGTGACAAAGAATATAGGTGCTCACTATTTATTTATTATTTAATTATTATTTTTTTGTATGAACTTTTGTGTGTGTATCTATTTTTTGTCTCGATTAAAAAAAAAACTTTCTTTCTTTCTTTTCTTTATAATACACACACACGCACCTACACACCCCCACACGATCACACAAAATTACTCTCATAACAACTTAATATATATATTTTTTATTTATTTCGAAATATATATTTTTTTTTTTAAATAATATACGTTTAAAATTGTTTAGTGGCACATTATATTACTGTAATATTTATAAGTTCTTATTAATATAATGTAAATCCGTTATTGCCCATAAGCTACTTTATAAGATACTGTTTATATATTATAATTAAGGGCTGTGGATTTTGTTTGACAAATAAAATAAAAATAAAATAAAATACCTATTTTATCGAATTTTACCGATTTAAATGTCACATTTATCGACCGTTAGGAACGGTACTCGCGCTGCTGTACTTACCAATAATGTCTTTGGTGGTTATATACTCGTATGTCCGGATTTTCATACTGACTTTTCGGTGGAGGAAAATATCGCAAGGTAACATACAAAAGTCCGGTGAAGAGCTTCGATTGTGTATGTGAATCCACCAACCAGCGTGGTGGATATGGCCCAATCGCCCTTCGAGGTTAGGACTATGTCTGGCAGTGGACTATTTTAAGGCCGATTTTAGGCAGTTTTACCGCAGTGCCTAGTTATAAAATTGAATTGTATCTTTTTTTTCCCAGCGATTAAATTACCAGTCAGGTCATTAATCGTTACATACAGCTATTTCTAAAATGTTGAACATAATTGGTAACCTGAGGAGACGTGCAGTTTTCATGAAACGATGTGGATTGAACCTGGATAATGAACGCACGAATTAGACTTCGTTTAGGATAATATACACTAATTAAATACGTTACGTGGTTTTACCAGCGTGGACAATCAAAAAAGAGTCGAAACTTAAAGTTCTGATGGCACTTACAATACAATAGTTTTTACGTGCCTGTGCTGCGGGGTAAAGTGGCTACTTTAGCCCCGCTACGCAGAGGGAAAGGAATACCTTTCCTCCCCGCAGCGGCACGTAAAATCGTGTACACACCACGGGAGCAAGTAAAGAAGCCTCAGATCTCACGTTTCTCATGGTTCAGCTTCGCCACTGGAGACAATATACATGAGATCTGAAACATTCTTTACTTTTAGCTCCCTAGGCGAGTAGTCTACTAATTGATAACACTACTGAACCGATTTCGATAAAATTTATATGGGATACCTCTGAAGTATTATCACCTACCAAACAAAAAATAATGGTCAAAATCAGGTCATAATTGGCGGAGTAATCGCGTAACATACCTACTAACATGCAAAAAAAAACATACAGCCGAATTGGAACTTCCTTTTTTGAAGTCAGTTGAAAATAATCACCTCCCATTATCTTATACTCTTCGGGTTTCCAAGTATCTATCTCAATGCAAAAAATCACTTAGTTCCATGTAGGTTTATTGATTTATTGCTAAGTAAAAGTTAAACAAACAAACTGAAAAACATAGGTAAGTACATCTTTAAAATATTTACAGCTCTGTGAATATTTTACGAGATATTTACCGTGATTATGTTGTGAAACGGGCTGCCGATATTTAGGCGCAGTTGCATGCACCATTCCCACAACATAATCACTTTAACTCTATCCCGTAAATACTTAATCACAAAACCATTTAAATAACCACTACCATATGACCATGTTTCTCAGTTTCGCGCCAAGTGGCTCCCCATTCGCCTTCGCAGAAATGCTCACATTCTGTCACTTCTCTACAACGTTCTGTTCAATCCTACTACCCCTAGCTATCTCAAGGAACATTTTAAAAAAATTCACGAAACTTCTCAGTCTCGTTCTTTGAGGCAGTCGACCGCCCTTACGCTCATTACGCCGAAATATTCTACCACCTTCTACGAAGATGCTTTCACTGTGAAAGCCATCCGTTTATGGAATTCGCTACCGGTCACCATCAGACAATCTCAGTCTTTAAATGTCTTTAAGAACAGAGTGAAAGTGCATTACCTGTCGCAGTGCTAGGGTTTGTCGGCTGTGCTAGAACAGTTACTGGTGATCACACCTGATTGTACTATATTACCGTTTGTTGGATGCTGCTAGGTTCAAATCAGTTTTCATGGATTACGTGTATATTAAATATATATTATATTTATATATAGTATTTATTGTCATGTGTATATATATTATTATTGTTCAGTTATGTATCTTGTATTTAATAGTATTATTTTAAAGTATTTATTAATAAGTGGTATGCATCCCCCGTCTGTTTTAGCTTTAATTTATTTCAAATCTGTGGTTGCCTGGAAGAGATCGCTGTTAGCGATAAGGCTGCCACTTGTGGCACTAGTTCTTAAGGTTCTTTCTTTTATTGTAATGTTGTTTTTGGTGTGCACAATAAAGTGTTTCTATCTATCTATCTATCATATCTTTTTTTTACGTACCTACAACTCGTAATTGTGTGAATCTAAAATACCGTTATAGAGTCGGAAAAGTTTCAATATCCAACTTTAACTAGTGGGTCCGAATTATTGATGTCACATGTCCCATGGGACTACTGGGTTAAAATAGTGGCAGTTGTCCCATCGCGGGACAACACGATGGGACTAGTGCGAACTTGGCATAGAAACTCGATAATTTCCATTAGTTGATATAGGTAGTCAAACGTAAAAGTTGAGTTAAACTTTATTAATATTTTAAAGTAGACAAATTAACTCTTCGCCGTTCCATTGTTAGGACACTACCTGTAGAGTGTTCGGTGTTGATCTTCGTTAACCGCAATCGAACCCAATTTATGGTTCAAATGCTCGGAACTATCTATCACAACAACATTTTTCACAGACAGACTTCAAAAGCAGCCATAAATCCAAAAATGGTTAGGAATTTCTGAAACTTATTCCTGAATTTCTAGGTTCTACGTACTGTAATATAAAACTAAACATGAATACTTACATCGGAAGCTCGGTAGCACAGCACGTAATGCACAACGAAAAATTGTGCAACAGTTTCAAAATAAAAACCAGGTCAGAACAGTTCAAATGAAGACAACATACAAAGTTAACGTACACATACAGTCTCGCGTACACTACACATAGAACAGTTACTAAGGCATAGATTATTGCGTCGAAGAACTTTTAGACGTATTTTCATTAATGATTTTTAGTTGAATGATCGCACGGTTGTTGGTTTTACGCTAGATAGATCAGGCGTCCGAAACATACGGCGCCCGCCGCGCGACTGAAGCGGGCTCTCCTGAAATTCAGCACAAGCGGGCGGCCGCCGCGGCGCCCAGCGGTCTCGCAGGGCAGGTATGAGGCCGTTATTATACAGATAGAGCAGCACCTCAGATAACGCCGATCAAACATCTCCGTCTCGCTCTTTTGCAGCGCTATTCGCGCCTATGCCTCCATCGAGCAAACGAGACGGAGCGCCGGTTTTAGATAATGCAGTCTATCCTTATCTCATTTTACTATCTACAGCTTGTACTGGCTAATATGGACGGTTCCCGCCACCTACGAGGGTCCGTTGCTTTTAAATATTCACAACTCTCTCATTTAAGGCTCTTGAAGTCTACGTATGGAGAGTTTCGTTGCCGGGTCATTATTTATAGACCGTATTGACTTTATAAGTTCAAACGTCTGTCGCTTAGAACGCTTAGGGAGTAAATAGAACTTCAAAGAGGGTTCGAAGTAAAGAGTTGTGTCCGAGTTAGGAAACTGTAGAGTCCCTTGTTGAGATCAAAGGTTTTAACAGTCATGTTTATGAGCGTATAGGGTGCTTCAGACGTTTAGTGATATGATCCTTGCGAAGTCAGACAAAATAAATGAATACATACAAAGTTTATGCAGGTATTTTTTTTTAAACAATCATGTGTTAATGTTCATAATACGCTTTTAAAAAAAATACAACCGACTTCCGACTTCAACTTCGAATACCTGGATGACATCTTCATATTTTCTAGTATTTTTGATTTAAAAACCAAACTACTGAACCGATTTCGATAAAATGTATACGGGGCCACCTCTGAAACCTACCAAACAAAAAATAATCATCAAAATCAGTTCATAATCACGTAACATAGATACAAAAAAAAACACAAAAAAAACATACAGTCGAATTGAGAACCTCCATTTTGAAGTCGGTCGAAAAGAAGGGCTCAATGAACACATTTCAAACATAATTACGTCATTTAATTTCTCTTCCTGACGTGTGCAGATTTTTCCCGATGTTTTCCTTCAAAGAAAAGCTAGTGACATGGAAATACGTCCATAAACTCCAAACAGCTCATTGTACAGGTTTGGGTTTGAGCCCGCGACCATAGGATTACAAATCAAGCTGTCTCCCGATTCTCGACGACCTCTGTTATGTTACTTCATATCTTGAACTAAACACATATGTGACATTTTGGCCTAGTTCATACCACTTTCAAAACTTTGACATTGACTTTGACATTTGTACCACTATGCCACCTGCGTATGGGAAATGTCTCAAGTTTTTAATGTTCCTACTTAACACTGTTTTAAACTATCACGTTTGTTTAATATAGTTCTATTATTATTTATGGGATATTTACCGTGATTATGTTGTGTTGTGTTATAATCACGGTAATATCCCGTAAATAATAATAGAAATTTTGTTCCTACATAGTATTGCAAGTAACTAGTTTAATCAAATTATGTTTTTTTAAATAACATTACACTAATATTATAAGCGCGAAAGTCTGTCAGTGTGTGTGTGTGTGTTAGTTACGGCTTCACGCTGAAACGACTGAAAGGATTTGGATGAAGGTCGGTATAAACAAATCGACTTAAACAAACACATATATTTATTAATTCATAATAATAATAAAAATTAATGTAATACTAACATAGGTCCTAAGAAATAATTGTTACTAACAAATATGGATTCGATCTGAAATAAATAATAACAATAATAATAATAGGTGTAGCTTATACCTGGAATAAAACAACGGTTACTTTTTATTCGAGGAATCGCGGGTGAAACCACGGGACGCAGCTAGTGGTATATACATTTGATAATTACAGATTTTCTTTTGTCTTAACAACATAACAAAACTCATTATTTTCTGCATCAAACATAATAAGAAGCCTATTAATTAGAATTCATAATTAATTACGTGGATTAAAATTTTCTGTAGATACATTCGTCCGTCCAATAAATTTCTTGATTCGGAATACTTACCTACAATTTGTAATGGTTGTCAGAGCAGGCGTTTTATCTGAGCTTAGTAATAATTACTAGAGGTCGCCCGCGATTTCGTCCGCGTACGGAAGAAATTCGGCCCGCTCTCAAATACAACAACCAGCAGGCTAATCATGTTACTGTTCGGGATCACGATTTGTCATAATTGTCACTTGTCACTGTCACAGCTTCACGGTATCACGGAGGGATTTCTCTCGCTATCGTTATCGAACGAATGCATTGATTTCCTTAATTATGTTAAGCAAATCCGTCGGCGTTTCGTCCTGCCCTGCAGGGTCAAATGAGTTTTGGCAGTGACAGTGACAAGTATCAATTTTTGACAACTCGTATCCGAATCGCGATCCCGAAAAGATAGCCCCGCTGATACCGAACACATATCTATATTCGTCACATAAATGTTTGCACTAGGTGGAAATCGAAAGAATTATTTTTAATTAAAAATCAACTTTTTTATCCCACGCCCTACAGCTCTAAAAGCAGAGATACGACCAACTGATACGACAGTCAAAATTATATTTTCAACTTGAAGTTAGTGGCTAGTTACGTGGATATTAAAGTGCTCTAACACCAATACTTCTACGTAGTGTAGTGATACGGTTTCCACAAGATTAAATCCCTTCATCGGTAACCCAAATTCTTTGTTATTAATTTATGTACCTACTACACTCTATTCGAATTTAGATAAAATTTGGGTGTTTTCAAATCCAGACTGAACACCATCACGCGGAGCATCTGGTCGTTCACCGCTCTTTCTATGAATAAAAAGTATACAATGCATTCAGTTCATCATAACACAGTTGAAGATAAATATCGTTATCAAATGCACATCTCTCAGGACAGCGTAAAATCATATTCCAGTCACAATATCTCATACATCTCCTGCATTCTAAGACCGTAATGAAATCCGGGATCCCTCGAGCCACAGCATATATTATAGTTCTCAACTAGCTCACCGATGTGAGGGTATGAGTATCATTATATTCTGCCGTAGTGTACTAAGGGCACGTATACGTACCCACAGAAAAACGAAAGCCCTACTTCTTAGGTCTCGTACCTACACCATCTACAGGGGCCTTTGACTTTTTCATTTTTGGTACAATGTACGAGTAAAGAAAACTTTTATTAGGTAGAATGTGATTTTTGGCCGACCTTAAAAACGATGATGGTTCTCAATTTGTCTTGTATTTTCATTTGTAGATAATATCATGTCCGATTAATTAAATATTTGGTGGAACGACTTTCGTGAGTCTGTTCACTATATTGGGTTAGCTCGCGAGTACCTCCTTTTATAAAATTAATGTGTTTGTGATGTGTGTGTAGTGGTTTATGTGTAGTTTTTTTTAAACAAGCCTTAACAATAATTATGAATGATTTTATTTCGGATAGTTAGGCGCTATTGTAGCCTGTTTATTAATTTTTTAAGGAGATATAATATGTATATTATATGTAATTTAAGAACTCACCAATTTTAATTTAGATTTTGAGTAAAATAATTTAATGACTGAGAATTAATAAATCATAAAACCTGAATCTCAAAAGTCATTATAAAAATGTTACTAATTATTTACTAAATAAAGTAGGTACCTAGTAAACTGTCTGATATAAAGAAGTAGATAAAATAAAAACACTTAGGTAAAGGTATTGGGGCCTCAAAATCTACCGGTGTGTGCCCTCGGCGCCACTCTGCCGCCGAATCTGGTTCGATTCGGAGTCCGCGTTCCGGATCCCGGTTGACAGTTTAATTTTCTCGATTGACGCAAGTGGGACGCTGGTGCGACACGACTTTTCATGTTTCAGGGTACGATCGCACTCGAATGCGATGCAATACATCACGACACTGGGTCCGTACCAATGAGTTCTTCGGCATTCGGAATTTATATACGAGTTTTAATATTCACTACTGGCGTATCGGTAAAACAAAACATGTATGTATCCAGAGAAAATAAATATTCAATGGTGTGAATCGAATAATTACGGTTAAATGGCCTTCGAGGGTAGGCTTACCCTCTCCCAGCAGAAGGGTATAAAAAAAATTGATTAGATATCTGGTAAACATCCATGAATGGTATCTATCTCAGTGTTTTTATGCAACCCTGCATAAATGGCAAACAAAGACGTGTTTCTTGATGGTAAGCAGTTACCGTCGCCTATGGGTATCTGAAATACCAGGGGCCATGGGCGCCGGCAGCAGGGTGCAAGGGGGTGCGCTTGCACCCCCTGTCAGGAAAAAATACATAGAAAAAAAGCATTTTTTTAATTTTATTCACAGTTTGAATAAAAACTGATGGCGTCTAAGTTGCTGTCCAAAATTCGTCTCCTTGTCAATAAATATAGACTACAGAGATTAAGGTATTCGATAAGTGAAATATTTATTTATGCACCCCCCTGAAAGTCATCCTGGCGGCGCCCATGCCAGGGCACAAATATGTCGCCAATCTTTTAAGACTCTGTTAACACGCATTTTGAAGAACCTAATGGCCCAACGGGAAAACCGTTGAAGGAAGTTCATTCCACATTTAGCAGATGTAAGGCAAGAAGGGTCACATGAAGGCACAGTGTGCGATTTCCATAGATCGATTATATGTGCTTGAGCATGTTCGGGGTTTTAATACGATCGTAAATATTATGTAAAGAGTAGCACTGTGCGTTTTAGCCTTAGAGTTTTCAAACCAACAGCGACACGACGACGGCACGAAATCTTTTGAATAAATTTTCAAACTGCTCGAAACTTCTTATCGTTTTAAAAGTGTTACGTCTCAAGTATGCTGCGAACTTCTTGGTATTACGGATGAGTCACTGCAAGTTACAAGCCGGTGACAAGTCGATGACACAAGTAGGAGGCAGATTTAAGCGATTACATAAAAACCTAATAAAAAAAGCAAACTCAACATCGTTTGCCATCATCACTTACAGCTGAACATGACTTTCCATCTTGAACGATACTCATCCTAGTTCTGTGATTCTTGTCTTTGAGATACTAGCAGCATCACATAATTCTATAAATAAATATAATTCGATTTATCAATTACGACTACCTAAGTTCTGTGATTACTGTCTTGGAGATACTAGAGCATCACAGATTTCTTCCCAGTATATTTATAATTTACGAATATTTAAGAACGTAACTTTTACTTTCATATATTAATTAGGAGTGCTTAGATAATTAGTAGAAATAGCTTTTACGCAATTCAAAAAGAGAATATATTAATAGAAGAGTTGGAATATTGAACGCTGATTGGATCCGCTAAAAGTTGCGATACTGGCATGCCATTGGTTAGTAAATTGTTTTAGGATTTTTAGGTACAATTAATGCTAAAAATGTGCAAACTGAACCTCCTTTACCTATTAGGGATGTAGAGATATTATTTAAAAACCCCACCTAAAATAGAATGGCCTTAGTTAATATTACGAGCTTCGTGGCTGTATTGTGGCTGTAAAAATGATGTCTTTTTTTACGTTTTTGAGTGACGAGACTATGAACTTGCAGTTTAAATCCTGCGCCGCACTGCACTGCACTCGTCACCCTGAGATAGATGTCAAATCTCTTCATGCCCAGTAATTTATCTGCTAAAATTTGCCTAGAACGTTATATAGATATATAATAATAATAATAATAACGTTTATTTGAACAGTTTACAAGGTTATTACAAGGTATATACATTATGTATGTACCGTAGAGTTTTACTATAGGGCTACATGCATACAGGACATGTCCTAAGATATCTACGCTGTTACAGTGGTAGGAATGGAAATTTAAAGATGATTTTAAAGGGTCAGTACTCACATCTTTTTCCTTCGCATAGTAGAGCGTGCGGCCGCGCAGCCTGAAGTACCGCCGCTGCCATCGCTGGAAGCTGCGCGTCTGCTTCATCAGGTAACCCTCCTTGACCACGGGCTGTCACAGAAATGTTAAGCTATAAAAACAACGCAATAATGTGTCAAGCAAAAAAACGATGAAGACGGAGAATATGGCACATCGAAGGGGCACAAATTAGCTAGCTAAATAACAAGCTACTCAAATTAATTGCATTTCTAAGCTAAGATGTTCGTGACTGTTTGCAAACTGTTGCACCGACAAGTTTTGGCTGAGTGTTAGGTGGGACGCGGTCGGGCTGGTGGTGTGGAAGTGGTTATGCCACGGAGTAAAAACAGCTTTTTCGGTAAACACATCTAAGACATAATAGAGATAGAGACGAGCCACGCATAACGATAACACAGAATAAAGAATAGGTACTACATGTACGTACACATACGCACAAGAGAAATACCAAGCTGATCTTTCGACCTGTTCATTCTCATTAAAAAGCAAACGAATAAAAACCTGGCTTTAGGTTGCCAAAGTTATGTCTTTACCTCTAACTTATTTGCGATACATTACAACATTCATTACATTACACATTACATTGCACAAGCCATAAAAAATCTATAAAAAATCTAATTAGAAAATTCATTTATTTTTCTATTCATGTCACAGCCATCTTTAGATGAGCTTAACTGGATGTACGATTCAAATCCCGGACCCCCAGAATAAGCTCTTTAAAGGGTATGTACCTAAGCAATTTCATACCAGGCTTTTCGGTGAAGTAAAACATCATGCATTCGCCCGGTGAAGAAATTCAATGGCGTAAGTATATGAATCCACCAATCCACAACTGGGCCAGCGTGATTGGGTTTAGCCCAATCATCCTTCTAGGATAGATATACCTATGTCAAGCAGTGAACTATTGAAATGCTGATTACGCAACATCTGTGAACTAAGTAAGTAAACGACTTCCCACAAAAATTAGAAAGGGCACTGGGTCTGGATTATTGGCTTAAAAAATACCTATATATATGTGGTGTATCTGGCCACGCGCCATCAAAGAGGTTTTAAGTTTTATTTTAGAAGAATGCCGATTGTCTTTTGTTTTAATATGTTTTGTCAGTTTATGCTTAGCATAGAGTAAGTAAATACTACGTTACGAGATAAATAGTATTTGTAAATACGAAAATGCGTATTATTGAGGCAGAAACTCATTAATATAAGACATAACTTATGATTGATTAAGTGATTATGGAAACACCCCTCTATAAAGAGGGAGGCCTTCGTCCAGCAGTGGACGTTTTATGGCTGACTACGATAAGACATAACGGTTGTGCCGCCATCTAGCGAGACATCCAGATCTAATCCTTTTTAAATCGTCACTCTGAAAAGTTCTTGCCTTAAAAAGTTTTGAACATAATTCTTATACTAAACAAATCGAAAAAAGCAACGCCCTGTCACTGTCACCGGCGGCGGCCTGAGAGTAAGTAATTAAGGTGCGCTTCAGAACACAAGGTCGCTTTTTATTTACTGCGCTTTTATCTCACTACAAAGGGAGGCAGATAATAATGCGGAACGTTGACAAATGTACAATTTAAGAAGCTCCGAGTTCAATGGATTTACGAGATCAAGGTAAGTAGAAAATTCATCATTTTTAACATCGTTTTAGCGAACATGTCCGTTTAATTCTCTTCATGACTCTATTTATTTTTTAAACGAAATATACAGGGTTAGTTTTAATCAGTTAGCATCCTTTTAAGGGCATATTCTGTACATCAAAACATAAAACTTTTACTATGGGCCAACATTAAAATCGCGAAAAAAATATCAGCCATACAAAAAGTTCATCGACCTTGGGCAAAACGCATGTATTTTTTTCGCGATTTCAATGTTGGCCCCATAGTAAAACTTGTTTGTTTTGATGTACAGAATATGTCCTTAAAAGGATGCTAACTGATTAGAACTAACCCTGTATAAGCCGCCAATTCGCCTGGTGGTAAGCAACGCTATGGTCGAGGATATAACACGAAATCTATTTACTCTAGCCTTAGACAAGGCCAGGCTTGAATTCTTTTCTTATTTTACGATCACATTGACAAATTTTACTTAAATTTGAAGTTGTTAAATCGACGATATAAGATAAATAATTACACAATTTATAGCCAAAAAATATATAGCCAATTGTTATATCATGCACACAATAAATAATACAAACAAATTTATGGACAAACACCCGTATAATAAATGTTCATGAAGACATTAAAAACATTAATATATACTTCATAATATGATTTAATATATTTTATTAGTTAAATAAATAAATAAATGAGAGAGAGAGCTAGATCCTCCAAGAAATAAATAAATATCGGTGGTGTAGTTAGTTAGTTATGTTTTATTAACTAAGACCTTGGCAACGCTCAATTGGGTTGGCCTTAGGTCCTATAGCTGTCTGTACCTGTAGTAAATGCTTTCCTATTATTGGAGCTATTTAAAAAAAAACTTAAAACTAACTTACTAAACAAATACCGCAGTAAAAATAATAGGATCAAATCGATATAAGTACCAAAAACACATACGAAACGGTTTGATTCTTTTTTTATTAGAACCAATGATATTATATATATAAGGGGGAGATATGCCATATCGCGCCCTAAAATGACCCCGGGAAAACGGCCCTAAGGACTGTCTCGCCTGTCTGCGCTCAATAAGCGAGACGCGCGCTAGCCCTTTTGCTCTTATAAAAGTGCATCTGCGTGTATCTTCTTTCGCACTCCGGCGCAACTCGTAAACATGACGGCACGGGGGTCATTTTCAAACGTAATTTTATTACGCTATGGCGCATCTTTCGTAATATTTGATTCGAACTGCTAAACTGTGGGTAGCGCTGCCCGAGTGGTTGTTTCCCGATAATTATAATCTGGGTGTCTTCAAGTCGCGAGTGAATCGGTTTCTTCTAGGCAAGAGTGCTCCATCGTAGACTGCATCTTCATTTAACATCAAACGAGTTGGCAGTCAAACGCAAGCTCATTCATAATTTAAAAAAAATATATATTGAAAAACTTTTTAAGACGGTCATAACTTAGGAGACGGTAGATACGATTTTACTATGAAAACTGATTATTTTGACAAATTACTAATAATTCGGGAAGCAGGACGGAGCTACACGCGCGTATGGCATTTACTCCCCAAAAAAGTCACCGGATGTGATCGTAACAATAACCGGAGTATCCGACTTAATCAAACGTGAATGATCCTGTTATAATTAAACAAAACTGCTAGATAATATTTTAAACAATCGCAAAGAACATTTGGTACCTCAATAGACAGTACAGACAATGCCTTTTATTAGATATATCGATCCGAAACCTTATTCTCAGCAATCAGTTTGCTATTTATAACTTAAGCCGGGAATTCATTAGACAACATTTATTTATAAACATAAACACTGTTTATAAACAAATGACACGAACGTTTTGATAGTGTTTTTTTCACGGTGTTTCATCATCTCTTCAAATAGTTTCGAAATAGTTTATAAACATTGTTTTGTTCAGATATATGTTGCCGTGCCCCATTGTGAATAGAGAGCAATGCGAAACATCTAGTATCCTTGCAAACGTTGACAGGTGTGGACGCTGCGGGAGTTTATAAACATGGAGTGTGGTCTAACGACCATGTTTCGAAGCTCATAGAGCTTTATCAACAGCATAATATACTTTGGGGTGCTTCAAACAAGTATTATAAGAATAAATTTAAAACAAATGATGCTCAGGCCGACATTGCTGCAGAAATGAAAGTGTCACAAAGGAACACAACAACACTACCTCCTCGGGCGACATCCTAGCAACAACTGACAACGCGTGGCTGTGGATGGCCAAGTTTCAGAAACAGCGTTCATAAACTTGTTTATAAACACAATGATTACGTTTATAAACAAATATTGCCTAATGAGTACCCGCTTTTACGTACGCAGCGCGCGAAACATGCATTAGCAATAATAGCAATAACAAAGCCACTTTTAACGAAAGCCTATTAACTGGCAGTCGAGTGCAACCCTCCGTAATGGACGCGAAGCAAGAGTCGTATTACAAGGGGTCTGTGTCACAAAACTTACAAGTCTTCAGTCCACAAGTTTACAACATTTCCATGATTATTACGTGATATTTACCGTGATAATTTTGTGAAATGTGCTCCTAATACAATTAACTGGCATGCAACTGGGCCAAAAGAAGAGCTTGATTCGCAACATAACCTTGGATAACTTTGGGGCGAGTTTACAATGAGCCGTCTAAAACAATACAAGTCCGGGATGACCGTACAGATTACAAAAGCAGTACTTTTTTTTGAAAGATGTTAAGGCTGTATAAATAAACCCACGCTTTTTTCTTAATCATCTTCCTCTTTAAATTATTTGGTACCTAAGTATGTTAACGTACGTCATCCTACAGGACCTAGGATCCTACTGTAGGACCTACACCATTCTATTAACTGCAAGCACGGGGGCAATATTCGCCTAAGCGCTATATTCATATGACGTTATGAAAACGTCAGTTTTACGCTAAGGCTGAAATCAAACCCATTTATATAACGTAAGAAGAGATATGTCTAGATATTATAATAATATAAACAAACGACGAGTGGCAGCCGGGGTAAACTTGCCAAACCAACTATGTTTCGTCACAAAGGTACAATAGAAATAGATGGATTAGGCACATACGTCCTATCGCCATCTGTGTCATCATGATCATCAGCCCGGAGACGTCCACTGCTGAACGAAGGCCTCCCCCTTAGACCGCCACACTGTACGACAACCTGCCATATGCATACACCGGTTGCCCGCGACTTTTACAATGTCGTCGGTCCACCTAGTGGGAGGCCTTCCTACGCTGCGTCTTCCGGTTCGCGGTCGCCAAAGATCAATTTTCATCTGTGTCAACCTGTACCCAATTACGTGCCATATTTTGTAGAGCTTACCTTACAATGGAGAGACAGAAACGCAAGCCATGTGAAAAAGTTGCGCGAGCAACGCGCGCAATATTTGGTTCCTATATACTCACAGCCAGCGACAATGATAAAATGAATGGACGGGAAATAAGCGCACGGATTTTGAAGACTATGTATATTGAGCGCCAGCTCTCCACTCGCGTTAGTACTCTGTCTTTGCGACATGCGAGCCGTACGATACGACAATATAAATATTTTCTAATTATGCTTTCGTGTACATTCCCCAATATTATTAGTGTTAGAACACTACTAATATTCGAAAAAAATATTGAGAATCACATGTGTGCGTACTCCTGGCGGAAAAGTATCGAAAATCTAATTTTGGTTCTAGCAAATAATTAGGTCATGACGTCGTGTAAATGTTTGTGGTAATTTTGAAATTTGTTCATCCAGCCATTTTTGAGATCTTTGCAAAATAGAGATTCCGCCAGGGGTACGTTCCCACAGCGGCACTTTTTTCTAAAGAAAGGACTTTCGAGAAATAAAAGTATGCCACGGATTAGATCAAATTTGTTCATAAATGTTTGTGCTAGAATGGAATAAACGTACCCCTGGCGGAATCACTATTTTGCAAATATCTAGGAAATGGCTGGATGAACAAATTTCAAATTACTACAAACATTTACACGACGTCATGATCTAATTATTTGCCAGAACCAAAATTAGATTTACTTTTATACTTTCCGCCGATACTTTTCCGCCAGGACACGGATCACATTCCATAAGTAAATACACATTAATTTATTTATTTATTTTTATTTATTTAAATGTTACACCAACAAAGCAACCACCAATACAAATTCATCAACTTAGATAAGCACACAATTCACATGATAAGTGCCGCTTCAATAGGCGTGTGGCCTAATGTTTAATTTATGACAAATAACGGGCTTAGTGATGAATATAACTAAATACATTACACATACTGAAAGAATAAATTGTATTGGCTAATAAATCTCTGAGATATGAACGTTTAAAGTTTTAAGTGGGGATAGAGAGGGGATGCTCTATCCCTTTCTCGCAAAGCACGTGTTAGTATAGCATTTGTATGCCGCACCTGAGGCTTGACGTCATAGCTCAGTATAGCGCGCTCTCTGTCTAGCTTGAAATCAAAATAATTAGAACTTATTTATTTTTGAATTATTTAAAATGTTGTTTTCGTTGATAGGCTCTATTGATCATCAGCTTTTTTATGAGGTAAAATAAAAAAATAAAAAAATTGTAGTCATCATGCCTATTATAGGTATAAACCTCATGCTAGATAGACAACAGCAAACTTATTGATAAAATAAAATATTCACCCTAAATTAATTAACAGTTATTCGACAATATAATTATGATGCAATTAAAAATTAGAATAGAAATATTTAGTTAGTTATTAGTTAGTTAGATACTTATAACAAAATAATCAGACACATTTAATGCAAGATGTAAGATGTAAAGAATGTAAGGATATCATGTATCAGTAAGAATCAGTCCAAGGCTTGATTTAAAATCATGAATGCGGCTTGAAAAAACATCAATCTCGTGTTGTTTTTTCAAACCGCATTTGTCAACTATATCTATTTTGACATTGTGGATTACATTGTAACAGCTTATAATCCTGTTTAAAGGAGAATAATGACCCAAATTGGAACGGGCAGAGTTAATGGCAAAAGGCTTGTATTTTTTACACTGTCTAGTCTGGCTTCTAGGTACAATGATGTTTAATTTAGAGAGTAGATAAGGGGCGTCTGTTAAATTGTTAATTAACTTAAAAAGAAACATGCCGTTCAACAGTTTTCTGCGAGAATTAAGTGATTTCAAACCGTAATATTGCAGTCGATCGATATACGATGGCAGTTTTTTGGCTAAATTACAGCTGTAAGACAAATGCCAGAGGAACCGTTTCTGTACGCTCTCCAAACGTTTATTATATACATCGTAGTAGGGGTTCCACACCACACTACAGTATTCTAAAGTGCTACGAACTAGGGCACTGTAAATTGCGATCTTTGTAGCGGGTTTCTTAAAAGCTTTGCAATTACGCAACACAAATCCCAAAGTCCTGAAGCTTTTCTTAACAACATTATCAATATGTAAATTGAATCTTAATTTACTATCAATGATGACTCCCAGGTCACGAACGTGATCCACTTCGGCTAAAGGCTTTGCATTAATAGAGTATATTCTAGGAGTCTTATTTTTTTTCCTACTAAATCGAATCACGTGACATTTATCTATATTTAAACTCATGCCATTAAATGACACCACAACGCTAACCTGTCTAAGTCACATTGAAGTAATTTCGCCTCATCAGTTGAATCAACCTTCCTAAAGAATTTTAGGTCGTCAGCAAACATATAAAACTCAGAATTTTCAAAGCATTTATAAATGTCATTAATGAACAAGTTGAAAAACAAAGGCCCCAGATGAGAACCTTGAGGAACTCCTGAAAGGGTAGGAAAAGGCTCAGATGAATAACCTCCCACAACAACTCTGGATTTCCTGTTTGTTAAATAAGATTCGCACCACTTCAAAAAAACGCCATCCATCCCGGACAAGAAAAGCTTGTGAATAAGTAGTTTATGATTTACTTTATCGAAGGCCTTACTGAAGTCTGTATAAATTGCGTCTAATGAATGACCACAATCAACTTCCTCGGCAAGGTCTCCGACAAAGGACATCAGGTTGGTAGCTGTGGATCTTGCCCTAATAAATCCGTGATGTTCTGTTGATATGATATGTCTTAAATGCCATGCTAGGATTGGGCAAACCAACATTTCAAAAACCTTTGCAAATACGGGAATAAGCGATATCGGCCTGTAATTCTTCACAATGCTGGGATCGCCACTCTTAAGCAGGGGTAAAACAAGAGATTCTTTCCAAATCTCTGGGAAAATACCAGAGTGCAGTGATTTATTTATTATCAATGATAGAGGCAATGCTAATGCACTGGCACATCTGACAACAAATATTGATGGAATCCCATCCGGCCCAGCTCCTTTTGTAGCATCAAGTCTCTTTAACACTCTATAAACCTGAGTTGTTGTTACAGAAAATGTCGTTAGAGTATTAGCAACAGAAGGTACCTGTGAACCCCTTGGGACCGAAATTTTATCTGTATTATAAACTGAAGAAAACTGTGAAGCAAAAAGTTCACAAATATCCGGTCCATTATCCACAACTTTATGCACAGACGACATCTGGGCGGGATAGTTGGAACTATTGCCTCTTTTCTGTTTAACATAACTCCATATAAGTTTAGGATTAGACTTCAAAGAAGACTCTAAACTTTCCAGATAATTGTTGTAATTTAAATTATGCAATGAGGCGCATCGGTCTCTCAACATTTCAAAAGTGAGACAGTCGCGAGGGTTACCATATTTACGGTATTTCATCCTGTACTTATATTTTGACCTCAGATTACTAATCAATGCAGCCGAGAACCAAACGGGGTACTTATTTGTATTACGAGGTTTATACTTGGGTACATGCTTAGCGATCAACGATCTCAAATTGACATATAATACTCTAACCATGTCGTCAACAGTCATACACTCTGCAAATTCCTCTGTCCACTTGACACTATTTAGGGCGCCTAAAATTTTCTCGTAATCTGCTCTATAGAAATGGAATCTGGCGTCTTGATTTGGTGATAAATTTTCAGAGCATTTTCAGTTTTAATCACTGTATTTTGTCACAACTGTAATTAATTTCCATAAATATGTTAGGGTAATCGCCATGTTGAGGCGATCGTAATGTTACGAGACTGGGAGACTTCGGGAATCCTTCGTCAATGCTCGTGAATGTTCGAGATTCGAGAGCAATAGACAAATACCTGTGTTCTCTTTTTCATGCGGTAATTAGATTCGCTATCTGTATTTTCCGGCAAATGTAATAAGTATGCATACTTTTAGCTAGGTATGACTGATTGTGTTGACTTGTTAATTTTGAACGATTTGCAAGCGCTGGGCCCGTCCATTCCATTATCACCGTCACTGCTTACAACAAAAGTCGCATTCGCTTTGGTCACTAGGCCCGCTTAAGTCAAGGACTTGTAACATCGGAAACACTAGCTCACTTGTAGGATGCGTGAAACAGTGCCTCTAACCACGACGGTGTGACAACATTTAATTAGAGTGACATCGACACCGGATCGGTAATAGGCGGAGAGTGGCTTTTAGCGGCTGCAAGTCGCAGTGAGGCTCTCAAACATATTATAGAACTCAGGTGGAAAGCTTATAAATAGAATGATAGGTATAGAATTTAACAAGTCTATATATAAAGTAAGTAAGTAAGTAAGTTCGTATAGCCTGAGTGGCCAGCCCTAGTGTCAGAGTTAATGTGCCACCCGAAGGCCTCTGACATGGCTGACGGTTGTTTTTATAGAAACTAGAACAAACAACCGGGACCAACAATTTAACGTGTCATCCGACCCACGGTAGCGCTCAGAAATAATTGCCACATACGGTCACCCATCCGAAGACTGACCGGACCGTCCGTTGCTTAACATCGGTGATCGTTAAGAATCACCGAGACAAGCTACGCCACGAGCGCTACAAGTCTATATATGAAATTAAATCTAAAACCCCAACGGCAATGGTTAATGCAACCCCTCCCTATTAAGGGAGCGTTTCGCCTTTGTCCAGTAGTGGACGTTTCCGGGCTGTAGGTGATGATGATGATGATATGAAAGCTATAATATTGGTGTATGAAAACTTTAGAAAGATTTTAATGTAAGAGGCAGCAGATAGGTTATATCCTGCTAGCGCAGTTGGAAGAAGATATGCCTAACATTCCTAAGGGCATCTTCAATCTGCCCGGTTCATCACGGGCTCGTACTAATGGGTTCTGCAGAATTTGTGTACTAAGTATACAGTTTCTTTAGAATTATAACTGGCTCTCTGGCGAACAAAAACGTTATAGGGAAACCTGCATAATAATGCCGTTCTACAAAAATAACGTATCGTCAACCTGGCAGTGGCAGAATATAGCCAAATTCCCCTCTGAGATTTGGCATATACCAAGCAGTCGGCTACTTTTTGTTTTATTTCATCATCATCATCAGACGTCCACTCAACGAAGGCCTTCTCTTGGACCGCCACCCGACAACCTTGTTACCCGCTACTTTCTGCCGGGGACTGGGGAACCGTGGGTTATTTTTGGTCATATTGTGTTGTTTTATCACGTTTAATTAAGTTGGATACTCTGACTATAGTTTTGATCACATCCGGTGACCTTTTTCAAGGAGTGAAAACAGGATCCGACGTGCGTGCGGCCCCATCCTGCTACGCACTAAACGTGAGTAGTCCCGTATAAGTAAAACAAAAATGTGTCAAAACAACTTCAGTTTTAACAGCGGGATAATAGCACAGTCGGGCTGTCCCCTAAAGGCTGGTGAAATCATAGACCTTTATATATATATATATATATGGACCTATACATATAGTATATACGGAAGACCAGCGCTGGCTGTTCGCAACCAGCATTATGCCGAGTTGGAACCGTTTTGTAGCGAAAAACTATTTTGTACTGTTTACATTTGTTATGCGTTTCTATTGTCTTGTCTTGTGTACAAAATGTGTTATTTTTTCTACAAATAAAATATTGTCTATTGTCTATATATCTTTATGGGTGAAATATTTTGGCCTAGACCAAAATATTTCACCCATAGAGATATAGAGACATGTTTTCGGGGTTAAATGCTAACCAACCCTATCGTCTAATAACTAATGTCAAGATAATAAGTAAGATGCAATACTACGTCAACAATGTGTCGGGTGAATGTTGCAAGTCCCGAGACTCTTGCCCAATCCGTACAGTGATTGTAGGAAGGCCAGTCAGTGTTTGACAGGCTTTTGCATCCATTGAACAGAAGCCAAATGAAGACTTCACGAGCCTAATTATACAAGCGGAATCAAAACTAACTCATCAGACGTAAACAAATTGAATCTGAATCCGCTTGACGTTGAACAAGACGTCGTCATTGAGAGCGCGTGAGTTGATGACTGCAGGTAAATCAATTACTGTCGCTGTTGCTTCGACTGGGGAAGAACAGACGTATAACTCTTACAGAGGAGAGCTATATTTAAGTAACTATGGGGCACGAAGGCAGATAGACCGAATTTATTATATAAATTTAAAATTGGATTAAACTCAACCAGAATCCGCATTTTTTATGAACGCATGTAGGTACAATATATCCGATCAAACTATACAAATGTCGATTATTATCAACAGACTATGTGACGACTCCACTCTTTTATCTTCACAACCCTTCAAATTCACTCAACTCATATTAAAAACTAGCTGCTGCCCGCGGATTCGCCCGCGTGGGTGGGTTGTAAGATATATCGTACCTATAGCTATAACAGGTAGGTACGATATTAGAATTTGGTCTATAACCACGCCGTGGCTTTCAACTGTTAAGGCTACCACCTGAGCCCCGGTAGCTAATTGGTAGACCGCTCGACGTCGACTCGAAACCGTGAAGTCGCGGTTTCAAATTCTGGGTCCATACCAATGAGTTCTTTGGATATTATTATGTAGGTACGGATTCTCATACGACTGGCACTTCGGTGATGGACACATCGTGAGGTCATCCATACTTCTGGAGAAGAAATTCAATGCCATACGTGATTCCACCAACCCGCAACTGAGCCAGCGTGGCTCTGCCTTTCCAGGGTAGGCCTATGTCAGGAGTGGAATGGAAAATGCTGATTATGCAGCTTATGCTACGCTATAACCACACAGAGTTGTATGCTTCATTGTATTATCGTTTTTACAATTTAGACCTGTTTAAATTCTTTTATTTTTCAACCCACTGCTGAGTCTTCTTTAGCTTGAACTTCTTTAGCGCGTCATCACTTCCGGTTCTGTGCCAGTCTAGTTTACTGCTTTCCTGCCGCCTTAACAATGTCGCCCGACCCCGTGAGCTGGCCTGCTCGGTAGCCACTTTCCGTTCCGCGGCCACCATCCCTTGAATGCTTTGGTCTGCCGCCCATCTTCCCTTACGGCCAGTATCCTGCTCATCTTCACTTGAGTCTCGCTATCTATTTATCCACCTATGAGATATAGATATACTGTCTATGAGAGTGATGGCTAACATTCCATTGCACTTTGGGCCACACGGATTTTATACGTGGTCATTAGTGACCACGCGAGCGGTATCCAGCGCTGTGCGAGTTGAATTGCTACTTTATTGCCTAGTAGATAGAGTCCGTATTTATTTCAATTCCTTTGCGGAGTGAACTTTCTGTACGTAGTACTATTATTTATTCTGTGCTCTAGGTAGGTATTTGAAGACAAGCTTAGTTGAAGATCTGTCTGCTCTGTATATTCTGCGTGCATGCTCTGGCGCTGAGCCAGCTCCGAACCCGACCAGCCACACTCAATTCGCAAGTGCGTTGAACTGGGATCGTTTATCAAAGAAATCTTGTTTTACGTATTATTTGTAATAAGAGCAATCTCAAATTCTGCCTGTCATTTTATTTATACTGAAAAGCAAGTGGTGTGAAAACCCGTACATAAACTCTAAAGAGCTCATTGATTTGCGCCCGAGATTTGAGCCCACGACCTCACTATTTTCAATCAGGCGATGTCCCGCTTCCCACCAGTCTACCACAGCTTTTTCTTTATCTACACTATACTTCGGTGCGCGAGTCACACTTTTTCTAGCCTGTGTTCAATGAAGCTGGCGTAATTATGAGACATCGCAATACGACGCAATCTCTTCCAGTATATACGTAATGGCGTATGCAGTGACGGCGATAATGGAATGGACGGGCCCAGCGCTAGCAAATCGATGAAAATTAACAAGTCAACACAACCAAGCATATCTAGCTAATAGTATGCATATAACATTTGGCGGAAATTAGAGATAGCGAATGTAATTACTGCATGACAAAAAGAGAACACATGTACAAATATTAGAAGTTTGTATTGTCGTATCGTACGGCTCGCATATCGCAAAGGCAGAGTATGACTGAAGCGAGTAGAGAGCCGGCGCTCAACATATAGTCTTCAAAATCCGTGCGCTTATTTCCCATCCATTCATCTTATCATTGTCGCTGGGCGTATGCACATTCCAATTCAAAGTACATTCAAGTAGCAGAACTAGAAATAACTGATCCTGATATTTTATCGGAGAACTGTTTGAATAAGACCGAAACAGAACTGCTATTAAAAAGTAAGTATCTATTTTACCTTAAGTACCTATCTATTTTATTAACTACCGCTGAAACTCCAAGTTTGATAAGTCTTGTTCAATTTAATTGGATACAAGTTGTATTAAACTCAAACTTGTATTACTTAATTAACTCACCTGTAGTTTGTAACTTGTACCATTTTGATTAGAGCTTCCAGTACTTACCACAAATCTGTTTCTGTTCTGTTTACTTATAAATTTGAATAATGATTTGTATGTTTGTGACTCAATCACATCATAAACAACGAGAGTTCGAATTCGAATTACGAGACGAGCGAGACGTTCATCTGGTGGACGACTGGCGTTCATCACGCCTGCCCAAATAACAATAGCAGTGCTAAAATTTACAAAAAATAATTATATTATATTATATTATTATTATTTTTTATCCTGCGCCGCACTGCACTGCGCTCGTCACCCTGAGATATTAGAATGTCAAATCTCTTCATGCCCAGTAATTTATCTGATAACGTTGCTCTTCAAACCGAACAGTAATGCGCAACTACCAAGCACTAGTTTTTGCACACTACTGCTTGGTAGTTGAAAAACTGGCAATGGGCTCTACAATAGAGTCCTCCCAACACAAACGTATGAACTCGCGATTCTTACATCTGTGCAATGCAACCCTGAACCGACTATCTTTAAACTCGAACTTAAAAATTGTGATGGAATCGACTCAGTAACTTGTTAACTTGTCTACTTCCAAATCAAATGGTATTGTGACTAGCAAAGTTGCAGGTTTAATAACTGCCGAATCGTATGATACCAAATGCAGTATGAGCGCTAATGCAGAGATGCCCTGTTTTCTTTTGTAAGTTAATAGTTCTGGTAACCACTGCAATGATCAGGGGCAGGCGTTATATTTTAAGCGTTTTTTTTAATGTTCGTTAGGTACTTTTCATACCTGAAAGCTAGAAAATTTTAGTGCAAAAAGCATTTCAAATACTTTGTTAAGATAGCTTGAGAGCATTACTAAACATTGTATAGGTAAGCTCTTTCTTACCTACTGGAACAGTGAGAAAACTTGTAAAGTTTTTCAAAAATGTACATCATAAAATTATTCGTTATTAATATAAAGAGTATTCTTTTTTGATATCTTCTTATGCATAAAACACAAAAAAGTATTTCAAACCTATTTTTGTGAAAAAGTGTTTTGTCGTCTTTATATGATATAGGCTTGTGTTTGACTGCCATCTCGTCTGATGATAAACGAAGATGCAGTCCACGGTGGAGCACGCAACCAACCCTTTTTGTTCCAACTCAAATCGTAATTCTAAAGAAATTTGACAAAACACTTTTTACCTAAAATAGGTTTGAAATACGTTTTAGCGTTTTATGCATAAATGACGGTTAAAATCTACTTATTTGTTAAGTTAAGGATACACCTGCATGCGAAGTTTGTTATTAAAACACGAATTTGATAATTGGGTAGCTTATTTCTGCGTGGGCCGTTGTTTTTACGGGACATGATTTTGTTTATATATCTTTTGTCAACATTTCCACGGACGTTTCCATTACGACTTTTTCAGAATTTAATTTAATTTAGGGCGCAACGAGCAAAAATAGCTTCATGAAGCGAGCGCAGGAAAGGTCTCCGAGTCTACTTGTCCACTGTAAAGATTTGTTATAATTAGGAATTGTGAAACGGCCTGTATTTAGAAAAGAAAATTTGATAATTATTTTTTTGGAACTAAATAAACAATACTAAATACTAATACGGGATAATTACCGTGATTATGTCGTGAAATGAGCTCCCGGATGGTATGGATATGGATGCCCTAACCACTGGAATGAACTTGATAACCCGAAAATCCTGCCCACCCAGCGCCACTATAATATACCTAGGCTGGTGAAGGAAGCCATCGAGATCACGAAATGCAAGAATTGCAATCGAGGTGACGGTTTTCAATTCGCCAGTTCGTGGAATCCAGTGTTAGGTTGCCTTAAAAAAATTTATAATACAGGTTGTTTATTATCGGTTTCTTCTAGGCAAATGCACCTTCGCTGTGTTGGAGGACTTAAAGGTCAAACGCAAGCGCGTTAAACAATAAAACAAAAGATCTTAAAATAACATGCTATAACTGACAACTAACTTAAGCCTAAAAAAAACTAAACTGTTTAAAATAGTATAAAACCATAAAATTAAACAATTCCTCAATCAGTCAATGATTGATTGAATCGATTATAATAGGGTGTCTGTGTTGCCACAAATATCGGGACACATTTGCAGATAAACGTAAGAGTATTTTATCTACTTAGCCACAAACTACTCTTATTCCTAATGCAATAGAGCTTTATTTGGAATGGCAATAGAGCAAGAGGATACGCTGGATAAAAAGATTTGCATGATTTATTAGACAGCTTACATAGCGGCTTAAAAAGAAACTTTGTACTCATAGATTTACTAACACACGGATTTCGGATCTAGTAGGTAAAAAATAAGTACTTAACAGATAAAACCTGGAACCTGGGTATGTCCTTAAACTGCAACCAGAACCACCGGAGGACGGGTAGCAGCGTCCTCTTGGTTAACGGTGGTGAGCATTTTGCGATCCCCAAGCCACCTGCCAAGCGTGATTATGGCAACACCACTCTATTAAGAGGGAGGCCTTCGTCCAGCAGTGGGCGTTTTATGGCTGATGACGAACAGATAAAAATGGGCAGTCCAACCTGGATAAGATTATTTCGTGCTATCCCGAGATCGAGAGAAGAGACGAGTGATCTAAAAGATAGGCTTATATTTAGTTAGTGGTCGATTACGGGCTGGAAATGATGATGATGGTGAGGTATAAAATTGTGGTAGCCCAATTAAAAGACTACTTTCATTAAGAGCAAAATTACTAATGAAAGTTCTTTCTTGAAATCTTCGGAAAATAATAAAATTATAATATAGGCCTTTCGGTGAACAAAAATTTCGGGACGAAACCTGGCCTAGTAGCGTAACGGTGGTGAGCATTCTGCGATCCCCAAGCCGCCTGCCAAGCGTGGGGATTATGGCAACACCCCTCTATTAAGGGGGAGGCCTTGGTCCAGCAGTGGACGTTTTATGGCTGATGACGTGACGTGACTTTGAGATAAGAATAAGAATAAGAATATATTTATTGCCAAAAACACGAGGAAAACACTAAAAATAAAACATAACAGTCGTTGTTCGGCAAGATGTCAATTGTCAACGGCTTATGTAGTGACAGTTTCACGAGTACCGACTTTAATTGTACCGAGTTATTTGTATATGATACTAGGTATTATAGAGTATAATCTTTGCTTAGTTTGGGGCTAGATGGCGCTGTATAATATGCCCACAAAGAAATATAAACATTATAATCATTGATAAACTTTATCTTTTGTCGCCACATGCCAAATTTATATTACAACGTTTTTTAGTATAATTTAAGCGTTTTAGAACAGATTGCATGATAGTTATCACAAATTTATGATTTTCACCTACCATAGCTCCAGAAATTCGAAATCTATGTTTTTGCATACCTGTGTTTGCACTGTAATGGAGCGGGAGAGTTTCAAAACTCGCGCAAAACACATTAGTTCTCATCAAAAATGTAGCAGGAACTTAATAGTAGAAAAAAAGTTGTTTATTATATCCTTTGCAGATTTTACGCTTCTAAGAGGATCGGCTGGTTAACTTATTCACGAGGGACGGAACTTTCTACTAGTCTTCGGTTGTTGAAAGAAAGGCGTTTTGTTTCGTTTCGTTTCAACTCAAATTACATCACACACATTATGTACTTATAGCTAGTATTTCGATTAAAATTGTGCGCTTTTGCGATTTTCTTGTTTCGAGATACTTAGAGAACGAGATAGACAAGACGTACCCCTCTCCCAAAAGTTTCGCAAGTTGCACTTGGACATTTTTTACCACGACCCACGTGTTAGTACCGTCACTGAATAAATAATAGTACTACGTACAGAAAGTTAACTCCGCAAAGGAATTGAAATAATTAAGGACTCTATCTAGTAGGCAATAAAGTAGCAATTCAACTCGCACAGCGCTGGATACCGCTCGCTATATTCACCTAGATATACCGCTCTCTTTCTATCACGTATGTTTAGTTACGTGCGACGAGGCTAGCGTGCGAGCGGCCACTGACTTCTGCCTTGGATTGTCCTTCCAGACGGAGCGCCGGCCGAACATACGTAAACTGTGGAGTGACACCCCCATGGTACCGTTTGCGAAGTATGACCGGCTAAAACTGACCCATAGGTCGCCCGGACCCGACCAAATTGCATTTGCCTCCTTTAGTCCAGTCCATCCAAAGGTTGCCTGGAAGAAATCGCTTAAGGTGATAAGGCCGCCCCTTGTACTGCCAAATAATGTACCTATCCTGATTATTTGTAAGTTGTTCTATATTTCTGGTGTGCAATAAAGATATATTGTATTGTATTGTATAGTGTTGCATTGCAAAAACCTTATCATGTTTTTTGTTGCAAACCTTTGTTTTGTGTTCTTCGACGATCAGACGTATCCTGTGGGTTTTCTCCCATCAGTCGAAGGGGTTCTTCAGGCAAAGAAGTAAGAGAATCTAGAAACATTTTTGTTGTCATTTGCTTCGTATCTTCAGGAGTCCTTCCTCACTGAAGAACGCCGGTGGAACATAATAACTTGTTAAATATGTTGTGGCTTATCATTTTGTGTGGGATATCACAATATTTTACACATCTTTTTATAAAACCTTCGTTTTAGAATCCTTTATGATTTTGTTTACATATCGCTTGACAGTATGACGTTTGAGATGTTGACCATAGAGTAAGTAACGTAATAATGTTGACATTGACATTTCGTAGATTCCTGTAATTTTTTCATTGAGAACAGAATTCATTAGTGTCTTTCCACACGTTGCAACGCGGACAGCGAGTAAACAGCCCTTTATTGATTTATCGATTCAGAAAGAAAAGTTTTTGTTTGTTTTTACGCCGGCAAGTCCTGGCAACATCCTTTTTAACTTTGGTTTTTGATGGAGTAAGCGGGCGAATAATCCGCTCCTGTGAATTAAATACCACACCGCAGAATAGTAAGTTATTTTACTTGGTTTTCAACCTGATTCGTTGCCCGCTGGAGATTGAAGCGAGGATTATCATTTTCACTGATTTCCACAGTACTTGGGATGATTGCCGTGCAGATGATGATCGCATGGCGGCCAACAATTCCATGAGGTCCAAAGCGGTGGATTGGTAAGAAACCCATCTCGTCTTGTTTCCAAATCCACGTACCTAAATTATAGTAGAATTAGAAATAACGTCGTTGTCTCATTTGTTGCAGATTCCGCCGCTCTTTTGTTTTGATTTAGTGTTTGTTCTTGTAAAGCGTCCATGTCTGCGAAATGACTCGTAGCCTACCATTTTGATTTCGACGTGAATACGTCGCAATAACATTTAGAAGCAGAAATATGTCTTGGTGGAGCCCAATTAATCAATATTAATGCCACGCGCATTTGGTATGTCAATTTTCTCTTAATTTTCTCACGTCAGTCAAGTGTCTACAACGAAGAAAGAACCTAGAATGTTTTTGGACTTTAACTAGAAATTATGTGATCAAGAATTGTAAATTTAACTTCAACGAGCAGAACTGGCCCTTCTGTCTCAATCCTTTGGTGTAACTTTAAAACTTAGAACTACAATATTAAAGGTTTAACTTATCTATACTTAACCTAGTACCTAAGTACTTAATTTTACATTGTTTAACAAATGTACTAACATAATAGAAATATCTTAAAGAATGTACCTATAACTAACAGAACCGTCATTGATGTACAATGGTAAGAAATTGAAGAACATATTTTACAATACATAAGATTTGGACGCTAATTCCTTGTCTCATTTCCCAGCATTATCGTGCTGGTGGCGCCCTTGTTAGAATTAGTTATCTCGGATAGGTAGGTCTAACCCCATCTCACCCGCCAGAGGCAGGCCCGCAGAGCGCACACAGAACCCACTACCCCTCGAGCTAGCCGTTCACCACACCGGTGACCCGGTAAGGTAGCAATAGGTCAGTTTAATTTTTTTACATGTCTTTAATCTTACTCATCATCATCATCAGCCCGGAGACGTCCACTGCTGAACGAAGGCCTCCCCCTTAGACCGCCACACTGTACGACAACCTGCCATTTGCATCCACCGGTTGCCCGCGACTTTTACAATGTCGTCGGTCCACCTAGTGGGAGGCCGCGCCTACGCTGCATATTCCGGTTTCTTTAATTTTACTATTATAATAATCAAAGTTTTTTATATTTGTGTGTGTTCAGTGTTTGGATGTGCTTTACTCAGTCACGCAAAAATGGCTGAACGTATTTGGACGAAATTTGGTAAAGAGTAGCTTTTACCTTAGAATAACAGAAAGGCCACTTTTTATCCCACGATTCGCGGGTGAAACCATGGGACACTGCTAGTGGACTATACTATAGAGTTGTCTTCAAGTTTACGTTATAGTTATAGTCTAACCGTCATAAACAGTCTTAATTTTTTTTATTTTGATTTAAAAAATTCTTACATGTTGACTTGGTAGTTTTAATTTTGACGATGCTTTTGCTGATCTAAATTATTATAATTCTTATTTTTATCTATTACATAATCAATTTCAAAGTAAACTATTAAGATTGTATAATTGACTTTTGATTATATACCTTTGATTATATACCCAGCGAGAGCTAGATCCTCCAAGTTATATACCCAGCCTAGATCCTTCAAGATAATTGACGTTTCTAAAATAATAAAATGAATTTAAATTGAATTGAATTGTCATAAGCATAAAACACTAAAGCACTCTACGCACCATCGTGCTTGCTGTACAGCCCGCCAAGGCCATGCACGATGCACGATGCAAAACGACAGTGAATAGTCTTGACGTACAGCAAATTGAATGAATGAATGTCGCTTGCATTGTCACTGGACGCGTTTTGCATCCAGCGAGTGCCCCCACCACCGCGAACGAACATGACCATTTCCGGTGCGCAGTGCGGGCTGTACAGCAGAACGGTCGTGTATAATCTTGCTGTACAGCAGATTCTATTTTTTTGTTTTTTTGTACTGTCCTCTTTGCCTCATTGCTTCAAGCTCTAAGCTTGTATCGCGAGGCAACATCACGTCAAAATGGACTGCGAAACGCCTTCAAAATTCATTGAAAGATACAAGTTCCACTTGTCTGTGGAATGCCTCAAGTACGGACTACATAAACAAACAAAAACGGATCGTTGACGTATGACCAGGCGGTATGGCCTTACGGCTTAAGCCCGCCCTGTGGGCAAAATAGCAATAAATTGTACTCGTTCACAGCGGCCAGCGCGGGCTGTACAGCATGCAAGATGGTGCGTAGAGTGCTTAACACGTATTTCAATCGAAATCAAATCGAAATTCGAAAGAAATTAACAAAACACTTTTTAACTAAAATAGGTTTTAGTGTTTTATGCGTAAGACCAGCGACAATGTTACATTAACATTGTCGATGCAGAAGACAGTAACTATCTAGTAAAAGATACAAGCAATCGTTTCGAAATGCCCAAAAAATTATTCAACGTGTGCCCGTATACCGTAAGTAAACTAAGGAAAATAATAATTTTCAAAATCCCAACGTAACTTTCCCCGTCAACTCCCGATTAATCGAGGAAAATTGGCTTCAACTTATGGCTAACACAGTAAGTACACAAAGATGTAACTTGATTGAAACTTTTGGTCGTTCTAATTTCTTGACATCGAGCGAGCGCAAAACTTTTGGGGCGTCTGTCTTCGCCCATTTCAATTTACAAACATAAGGGTTGGGGTTCAGAGATAGCGTGCGGTGTAGATTGAAAACGCTTCCGGACGCTCAGAATTTATAGGTGTACTAACGGCGTCTTTCGGCTTTGACTGTAATTTAAACTAATTCTTACTTTACCTTGTATATAACCTAACCTAATCATCTAGTGTATATTATGTAAAATACTTTCATTATTAATGCAGCTAGGCATACATAGTTTTAGAATGTAGTACATCTATAAAATATAACTTATAAGATACTTAGCCTTAATTTACTGCATTCTGTTTTTGTATATTTATTTAATAAATAAATTTGCTTGGTACATTGGCCTGGACCTACCAAGGTATCCCTACCGGTAGGAATAGGTGAAAAAAAATCCAATTAGATCTATCGGTAGCATTAAGTGTAATTAAAAGTAATTAAAAATTCGAGTCCACTTATCCCTACTAAATAAATTTAGTGAATAAAACACCACCATTAGACCTTTGCCCAGCAGTGGGACACACAACATAGGTTAAATAACAAACAATTTATTTTTTTACGTTTTTGCCAATCAAGAACTACGAATAGAACTAGTGACTGTCACTACCAAAAATCACATACTGATTATTATTATTATTTTAGTACTGATTATTTGCAGACCCACGGACAAAACAATTGACATTCGAAAAACAAAAGACAGTCGAAAAAGAGTCCATTAACGATTACAATTCGAAAATTAGGTTTATACGATTTTCGAAAACACTTTTTAGTATTAAGTATTAGGTACACGTGTAACACGTTGTATATGCACGTCCGTCCTAATTTGTATGCGAGTACGAGTACGAGTACCGCGTACCACTAAGCAGGCTAACGAGCAAAATATAGGGAATTTGTATTTTTCTTCTTTCGTCGGTCATAAGTCTGCCGAATTCGTATATCAAATAATACAAAATACAAAAAATACAACCAACTTCACCTTTGAATACATGGATGACATCTTATTATATAGTATACTTTCTTTTATTCTACTTACTCATATTTTATAGTACTTTTGATTTATAAACCAATCTACTGAACTGGTTTCGATAAAATTTATATAGGACCACCTCTGAAGTATTACCTACCAAACAAAAAAAGAATCATCAAAATCAGTTCATAATTGGCGAAGTAATCGCGTAACAAAAATACAAAAAAAAAACATACAGTCGAATTGAGTCGAATTAAACCTCCTTTTTTTGAAGTCGGTTGAAAATAAATGTTGGCTTTATAACTTCGAAAAGAAAAGCCTTAACGATCACACTCAAAATATTTATTTATTTATTATTATTTTTTTGGGAAACCAACAGCGACAAAATAACATAATTACTAAACATTTAGAAACTTTTTAATACCTATGCAATTTTCTAATTTAAATACCTAACTAAAAGCATGTAATAGTAGTTTTTTTAATTTTGGTTACTGGCTTGCGCCGAAGATGCGGTCTATGATGGAGCACGATTGCCTAGAAGAACCCAATTTACTCGCGACTTGAAGACACCCAGGTTATAAACATCTGGAAAGACCCACTCGGAAAGCGAATTCCACTAGTTAGCAGTTAGCACAATAAAAGTGTAATCAAACCATTTTGGTATGTCAACCAAGGAACGATGTCGCTGACGATGTGTGTTCCATGATTTAAAAAAAAATTGGGTTACAACAAAATGTAGGTATGGCGTAGCGCAGTGTAGTACTTAGTCGGAGTTTTGACTTTCAACCTAAACCTTATTTTACAGTAAAATTCGATGCGGATTCCTCGAATCGTGAGAAATGTTTAACTTCCGAGAAGTATTTACAGGTTTCCTTAGTATACATTTCAAGCAAACGTATTGAATAAGTTCAATAAGTTTGTAAGTTGTAGAGATCCATACTAATAAAATAAAAAACAGAAAAAAAAACTCGAGAGTTTTACTCTACAAACGGTCCGGTAGTTTTTTGATATCTGGCCTCTATTTACTGGATCATAAGTAACCAAACGAAATATAGGTAACCAAGTCGCACTTGTACAAGAAAAAGCTGCCTCTCGCGAGAGCGAGCTAATGACTTATCTTGACGCTCGCTACTCCATCAATTTGAGAGCTAATTTTTACATCGCAATGGGCCCGACCTCTAATGGAACAGTAGTGAGTCCACAAAGACACATGAAACTGGGACATGAGGGGACCAGTCAAAAGATTGACAGACGCCGGACATCCTTTCAAAGCGCACATACAATACCGTAGGGTGACAACAATACGCTTCAAAGAACAGGACGGCTGACAAGTACATGACGTGTTTATGTTGTTTCGAGATATTTTCGTCGAGTGCTGTGTTTGGACGGGTAACAAGGTGTTTGTGAACTGGAGGAGTTGTTGATAATATGATAATGTTGATGTTTGAAACTTTGGAAATGCCGTATGACGGTAGCATCGATTCAAAGTGCGATCAAATTAAATACTTAACTATTGACAGTAATAAGCGAACCATACTTAATTTTATGGACGCAAAAATGACTGTTTGTTGTTCCGTTTCTTCCTCTTTCAGGCAAAGAAATTAACAACGGATTGGCGTTATTTTTAGCAAAGATATAAATAATTATAGATCGGAGAACGACATGTGATGTTACATTTATATATACTGAAACTCAAACTAGGATAGTGAGTAAATCCGCTGGGAGCTGCTAGTATAATATTAAGCGTGGTCGTGAATTCGTCGTGATTGAACAGAACAAAACAAATAATTATAGCACTATTTATTTTGTTGTATTTTTATTATATTGCAATTTCATTCCGAGAGAATTTAGATACCTACATGGAGGAAAATGCTGAAAGAATTATTTCCATTTACAAAGATAACATTTTTCCGTAGAGCTTCGGGCTTTGAAACAAAAAAGTTTGAACATTACTTACGTTTCCCATCTTTTTCTGTCTACATTTTTTAAATCCTTTTTACTTTGATCTATTATTCAATTTTGTCGCTTTTTGGAAGAATCCAGCTATAAAACTTTGAAGGATTTTTGTCGTACTGTAATATCAACGGTATTTTGTACAGGTAAAGGTCGTTAATATGAAAAGTTCTTGATGCAGTGCCCATTTTACAGGACATAAATTTCGCCAAACACTGCCAGAACATTCAGTTCATTCAGTAAACAAGGTTAGCCATGATTCGCCAGGTGAGTTCGAATCAAGGTTCAGTGTCCATTTAATTTCTGCGGATTTTCTGTTTTTAGAATTGTTAGGTTTGTTCAATCCTGGAATTGTGTCATACATTAAACAAACAAATTTCAACGAAAGTAGGTTTTTTTGTTACTTTCTATTTTAAATACTAACCATAATATTAATTTATTTTATATTTTTTTATTAATACACAATAACCTTTTATTGTGCCATTTTTTGCTAGCAGGCTTCATTTGAAAGTAACAGTGAGTTACCTGGTTTAAAAATGTTCGAGCAATAATGAAAGCAAAACTAAAAAGTTTTATGTGTAGGTACCTACTCCTACAATACGAAGCGTGGTAGAGTAGATAGATATACCTATCTAAAGACATCACTAGATAAGCTCAGAAACATTTTTATTTTAATAAAGTTTATGTTACCTACTTAGGAACTTTTGTAAATAAGATCGATAAACAAAACTCGTATCCCGCTCAAAACATGCTCACCTCAGGCATTCTCCCTTCGGGATCCAGTTTCACAGTGAAATAGGTCAAACGCTCTTCGTATCCCATCTCTTGTGCACACAAATTATCATCACTGCTTATACAAACATAAATATCGGTAAAAAATTGATCTTTGTGAAATTTGCCCCCGGCGGCCCGGGCACATGGCCCACCCCCTCCCCTGCCGCCGTTTGACAGCTGTCTGGCACGCCCAGGCTAAGCTCCTTAATTCGACGTAAATATACAAAAGTATGAGAGAACTCACCAGTCTACCGACGCACTTGCTGGTGGAAATCCTCCGCAGGAGACGTTTTCTCTCAGTATCATTGTCACTGTCGGTGCTGTCCTCGCAATAACTCGGTTTTTTCTCATCTCCGGGCGCATTCCCTCCGGCCACTGACATCACTCCGCGAGCTTTCGCACACCACACACACGGCACACATTAAATACAACTACATCATACAGGATAAACTATAAATTACATTGTATACGGGGGTCGCTACCTCACTGACATTTCTAGCGAACGCCATGACAATAGTGACAATACGGCGCGACTGAAAACAAAACAAGCCTGAAAGCAACCTAGAGCCATCTCGCGGAGGCGGCGTGAATTTGCTGAGATTCTAAGCTACCGAATGTTGCTGGTTTTCTCAAAACGACTTGTCCGAAAAATAACGTAAATTATATGCTCATCGTAGTTCTACAAGTTGTCGTTAGGTAGCGCAACCATTGTAAAAACATAGTATGTCTTCTCGGAATTATTTTTATTTACAATTTTTCTAAAATGAATTAATAAAAAATATTTTTCTACTAAACAAATTCTCCAAAAAGAATCTAGCAAAACTGTATACCTGGCACAAAAGAAAACCGATTGAATTCTCTGAAGCGTTCTAGAATTTCATTTCAAAATTCAAGCTGCTCTTCTTTCATTTCCAAAAATCATTTTTCTAAAATCCGAGGTATCATGCACACAGTGTGATTTTCGCGAGATTTTTTTTATAATATTTTTTTACTTAGTTTTAAGTAAATGATAAGCATCAATTTTATGAACAAGTTTTGATTATTTTCGGAAAATTTACAAGTATCTGTAGCGAGAATCGATAAATTTTCAAGATGAGGGAGATCATTAATCTACAGGTTGGTTCCTGCGGGAATCAGATTGGTGGTAAGGTGAGCATTCCTTCAACATTTGAGTCTTCTCATATTGATTCCATCTCTGTCCCGTCCGTGCTTACCTTTTTACGGTAGTAAAGAGGTAAAGAGGTAAGCACGGTTGGAAATATCATGTGAAGCTCTACCGAGCTACTCTACATGATTTTTGTTCTTGTCTTCAGTTCTGGGAGGTGATATCAGACGAGCACGGCATCGACCCATGCGGATGCTACCACGGCGACTCCGACCTTCAACTGGAGCGCATCAATGTGTACTACAACGAGGCGTCCGGGGGCAAGTACGTCCCGCGGACCGTGCTGATCGACCTCAAGCCCGCCACTATGGACGCGGTGCGCTCCGGGCCTTTCGGCTGCCTCTACCGACCCGACAATTTCGTATACGGACAGGGAGGCGCCGCCAATAACTGGTCCCGGGGGCATTACACCGAGGGCGTTGAAATCCTCGAGTCCTGCCTCGACGTGATTAGGAGAGAAGCTGAGGGCTGCGACTGCCTGCAAGGCTTCCAAATGTCACACTCGCTCGGCGGCGGCACCGGCTCCGGCCTCGGCACGCTGCTCGTCAACAGAATCCGAGAGGAATACCCCGACAGAATCATACTAACCTTCTCAGTTTTCCCGAGCGCGAGGGTATCAGACTGCGTGGTGGAGCCGTACAACACTACGCTCGCAGTCAACCAGCTGGTGGAGAATACGGACCACACGTTCTGTCTGGACAACGAAGCGCTCTACGACATCTGCTTCAGGACGCTGAAGCTGACGACGCCGACGTATGGCGATTTAAATCACCTGGTCTGCGCCACGATGTCTGGCATCACGACGTGCCTGCGGTTTCCGGGGCAGCTGAACGCAGACCTACGAAAGCTGGCCGTCAACATGGTGCCTTTCCCCAGACTACACTTCTACACCCCTGGCTTTGCGCCACTGACGTCGCGAGGAGCACAGCAGTACAGAGCTCTGACGGTTCCAGAGTTGACACTACAGATGTTCGACGCAAAGAACATGATGGTGGCCTGCGACCCGCGTCACGGGCGCTACTTGACTGTAGCCACTATATTCAGAGGCCGAATGTCAATGAAAGAAGTGGACGAACAACTGGTCAATATCCAGAACAAAAACAGCACATACTTCGTCGAATGGATCCCTCATAATGTGAAGATCGCAGTGTGCGATATTCCGCCCCGAGGATTGAAGATGGCTTCTACTTTTATTGGGAACACTACTGCCATCCAGAGTATATTCAAGCGGGTATCGGAGCAATTCGTGGCGATGTTCAGAAGGAAAGCATTTCTGCACTGGTACACAGGCGAAGGTATGGACGAGATGGAGTTCACAGAAGCTGAAAGCAACATGAACGACCTGATCTCAGAGTACCAGCAGTACCAGGATGCGACTGCCGATGATGAGGGGGAATTTGATGAGGAGGCGGAAGGAGAGGGGATGGAATAGTTTTTTGGTATTGCATTTGTGTATGTCCTTGTGTTGTCTGAAATAAATTGTAATTACCATACACATTTTTTTAGTATTCTGGGTCAAGGGATCTTTTGGTATCTGAATTTGAATCTCTGAATTTTGGTAGGGTAGGTTAGGATGCATACAGGTCGCACACCATTGGGTCGCACCGTCACCACAAATAATATTCGCTAAACATCATAATAGCAAGATATTATATTCGTAACTATTATTCTCAAAATATCATAATTTGCAAAACATATTCTCAAGAAATCATATTTGCTTTCTTGTGGAGTTGTGAAGCAGGTCAAAATCAAAGAATTCTTTAGGAGGAACGAACTAGTTTTTGAAATCTATTAGCGTCCTGAAATGTGCGCTGTGATGCATTCTGCGACGGAGCCTGTCATGCATCTATATTCATCGTAATAAACATTTTAGGAAAGCGACATTCTGCGACGGAGCATATTACCTCGTGGTACTTTGTCCAACCAGTTGGACTACGGGCCTTCCCTAGGGGTATAGTGGTTCAACGATGCATAAGGTGAGTCACCAATGAGCAGCGGCGAGTGGAGGGGGACGCTACAGGCCCTACTCTCCCGAAAAAATACTTTATAGTAAAGTGGATTGATTTGACTAAATCGTGTACTCAGGTAATCGACTTTTGCTATTCAGAAATCCAAAGAAATTTATTTCTCTGCAGAATTCAGACAAATAATGACACATTTCGTAACAAAATAGCTCTGCTCGACTAATAACGCAGTTACATACGCACAGCGTTAGTAATTAAGTCGAGTAGTTCGCTACTCGACTAAAGTGGGTGGGTGGTGTAGCGAGGGGGAAAGGTGGTAAAGGGACATACTGCGACGGAGCCGTATCAGATTAGCGATGGTCACATTAGCGATGTAATACTCCCTGGCAGGACCACTTTCATTTTACTAGGTTGTTACTAGGTAGTAATTACACTATCTCGACGATAAACGATAATAGAATAGAATAGAAAATACTTTATTTGTGACAAAAACAAAATAAATTCAGACAATTAAACATTACATAATGGTTGGTCAGTTCTACGTGTATATCGTATCACTGTGCGAAGCTTCGTCACCACAGACGCAGTGACGCAGGTGCGACCCCTGTATAAGCGCGAGCCAAGAAAGACGCTTCTCTGCGTGCCCGCATCTGTTCGAGCCATAGAAAAGCGAAGGCCCCTACTCTTAGGTTCTCTTTTCAGTGGTTCGAGCTAACACAAAGGAATGAGCGGGTACACAAGCGTTCGGTTTATTGATACGCGAAATGTAGCGCGCATGTAAGCTTGTATGTCAAAACGCGTAGAAAATACGGTAATCTGAAACCGACATAGCTTACGTCGCATCGCGGCGGATGGACGGACGGAGAAAGACGCGTCGTTTTTCTTCGTCCGTCTGACCTTTGACGACAACTTAGAGGATTAAGCTCCTCTCTCCACGACAATGATGTAATAAATGTTGATAATCAATGGCATAATGATGGACGTATGAACGGATGAAAAATAAAGACTCATAACGGAAAAAATATTGAATAAAAAAATACGGAAAACGCAATTTAGTATTATGATTGTTTATGAATGTCGTTTAGAGGTACGGAATCCTCGGTGCACGAGTCGAACTCCTTCTTGACCGATTTTATTTTATAACCGGCACTAGTTTTTACTTGACGTTTTTAGTTATGGCTGCAGTAGTTCAAACTGTTCCAGTTCAGTAACGTCAATCGCAATGCTGTCAACTAGAATAATTAGTAGGTATCTATAGTAAGTAGGTATGTACCTCATGACATTACCATTTCGCCATAGACATGTTTATATAAATATAAAATAGCCTTTATTTTACTACTGGTGGGTTCAGGTTCTCTACCTAGGGCGACCTCTATTTATTAAATAACTCGAAAACCATAAAATTTCGATGAATGAATATATCACTTAAAATATAGTCTAAGACCTCTAGTATGCCCTGAAAGGAAACGGTCTACAAAACCATTATCATCAGCCCGGAGGGAGACGTCCACTGCTGAATGAAGGCCGCCCCCTTAGACCGCCACACTGTACGACAACCTCGCATTTGTATCCACTGGTTGCCCGCGACTTTTTCAATGTCGTCGGTATACCTACAAAATCATCACATGTATATTTACATGATGATCAACAATAATACCAGACAAAGTCCTCTCTCAGAATGTCTTTTTCTCGAAATGAGGCATAATGTTCTTTTCTCGAAATGTCCTTTTCTCGAAATTAAAAATTATTTTATTTTCTCAGAATTCCCTTTCTCAAAACGTCCTTTTCTCAAAATTTCCTGTCTTAGAACGTCTTTTCTCAATATATCCCTATCTCAATATGTTCCTTTCTCCGTCTCACCGCATTATATTTCTTTTTCTCAAAAAAAGAAGATTCTGAGAAAGGGCATTTCACGAGAATTATGTTTTCAGGAAGGATATTCAGAAAAGTACAATGCGCTGGGACGATATTGAGAAAGGCGCGTAGTGAGAAAGGGACATTTTGAGAAAAGGACATTCTGAGACAGAAAGTTTCGAGAAAACGAAATTCTGAGATGACAGGAAAATTCGACAAAAGGGTCATTTTGTGAAAGAACTTTTTGATCTGCGTATCCAAGGGGCACCCAGTATTTAAGTCTCATCATCATCATCATCAGCCCAGAGACGTCCACTGCTGAACGAAGGCCTCCGCCTTAGACCGCCACGCTGTATTAACACCACACACACACACACACACATTGTATTTAAGTCTAACCTAACTAAATAATGACATAGCTGAGTCCAAATAATTTACGGATTGAGCAGCTGAGATATTAACTGCCAGCTATTACACCAGCAACACCAGCAGGGCTAGCATGCGCACCGCGAGAAAATTTTGTTTGTCTAGTGCTGCCATCTTTGTGTCATCAGCTATGAGTTATTCACAATCCAAATCAGTCTACTAACTCGATAAATGCAAACTAACCTTTATGTAATGTACGAAAAAAGTTTCCAGCAGAAGTCAAAAGCTGGCAGCATAGACACAATGTTATCAAAGTAGTCATTTAAAAATCGAATCATTTTTCTACACTGACAAAAAACAAAGAAAAACAATCACAATTCATGAAAATTTCGTGTGCGATGCACAGACTTTAATTTTTGTTGGCAGTTTTTTTTTTACATTTTTATGTTAAATTAATTAAAGTAAATTTTTTATACACTTTTAAGGTCCAAATTTCCAGTGAAATTAGTAAATATGAGGGAAATCGTCCACATCCAAGCCGGGCAATGCGGAAACCAGATCGGCGCCAAGGTAACATACACAACATACCTTCTTTTCCACTCGCACAATACTTATACCTATTCCAAAACCACGAATATTACAATAAATTCCAGTGTCATTGTCTGTCAGTATAGTATCGAAAGAAAGAGAATAAGCCATACTAGTCGGTAATGCCGTTTTTCCATTTCAGTTCTGGGAGGTGATATCCGATGAACACGGTATCGACGCCACCGGAGCATACAACGGCGACTCCGATCTTCAACTAGAACGTATCAACGTTTACTACAATGAGGCGACTGGCGGCAAGTACGTCCCTCGCGCCGTCCTCGTCGACCTCGAGCCCGGCACCATGGATTCTGTCCGCTCTGGCCCCTTCGGACAGATCTTCCGCCCTGACAACTTTGTGTTCGGCCAGTCCGGCGCCGGCAACAACTGGGCCAAGGGACACTACACAGAAGGCGCTGAGCTGGTAGACTCTGTCTTAGACGTAGTCAGAAAGGAAGCAGAGGGCTGCGACTGTCTCCAAGGCTTCCAGTTGACACATTCTCTCGGCGGAGGCACTGGCTCCGGCATGGGAACGTTGCTCATATCAAAGATTAGGGAAGAGTATCCTGACCGTATCATGAACACGTTCTCTGTAGTCCCAAGTCCAAAAGTATCTGACACTGTCGTGGAACCATATAACGCGACACTGTCTGTACACCAGCTGGTGGAAAACACTGATGAGACGTATTGCATCGACAATGAGGCTCTGTACGACATCTGCTTCCGTACACTGAAGTTAACTACGCCGACGTATGGAGATCTCAATCATTTGGTGTCGGCAACAATGTCTGGAGTAACTACGTGCTTAAGATTCCCAGGGCAGTTAAATGCAGATTTGAGGAAGCTGGCAGTGAACATGGTTCCTTTCCCAAGACTTCATTTCTTCATGCCAGGCTTTGCGCCGCTCACTGCACGAGGCAGCCAGCAATACAGAGCGTTGACGGTTCCAGAGTTGACTCAACAGATGTTTGACGCCAAAAACATGATGGCAGCTTGCGACCCTCGGCACGGGCGGTACCTCACTGTTGCAGCAGTCTTTCGCGGACGGATGTCCATGAAGGAAGTGGACGAGCAAATGCTTAACATCCAGAACAAGAATAGCAGCTATTTCGTCGAATGGATCCCGAATAACGTCAAGACAGCCGTGTGCGATATACCTCCGCGTGGACTGAAGATGTCTGCCACCTTCATTGGTAACACAACCGCTATACAAGAGTTGTTCAAGCGAATTTCGGAGCAATTCACGGCTATGTTTAGGAGGAAAGCTTTCCTCCATTGGTACACAGGTGAAGGTATGGATGAGATGGAGTTCACGGAAGCGGAGAGCAACATGAATGACCTGGTATCGGAGTACCAGCAGTACCAAGACGCCACGGCTGACGACGAGGGAGATTTCGATGAAGAGGTGGAGGAGTAAATGTTTTGTCCCGTCCAATGTTTTGTCTTGGTGTCTGTAAATGTTATTGTTAGTGTTAGGCGTAACCTGTTTCGTTTTTGATGTTTTTACGATAAACAATAAAAAATATTGTAACTTGTCTAGATTTTATTGTTTTTTCTCAATGATTGGCATTAAGAACACAATACGAGGAAAATTGAGGTAATAGGCAGGTATACCCATACCACGGCAGGTTTTTTTTAGGGATCTCGCTATACTATACGTAGACTTAAGCCGCGTTGACACGATTCGTGTCAGCTCGGTCCGATCCCACTCTGATACCTACTCGGACGCCACTTGTATTGTGGCAACCGAGAATCCGAGCGCACTCGGATGTTGACCGTTCTGAGTAGACTCGGACCGCGCTCTACTTTTCCGAGCTAGCTCGTATACGAGTAGTGAAATAAAATGGCGGATAATAGAAAACCATAACTAGATTTGACTGTGAGCAACAACGAAAATAATGAAGAAAACGATCCGAGTGCACTATGTAATGTCAACAGCAATCCTAGTACACTCATATGAAGCTTATTCGTACGAGTGCGATCGGACCGAGCTGACTCCGATCGTATCAACGCGGCTTTAGCATGCTGCAGCCGTTACTACTACTATGTAGTATTTACTTACTCTATGGCTGGCACAGCCATAGAGTAAGCCACAGCGGTGTCGCAGCTGTTCCATCCATGTCAGTCTTTAAATGCTTCTATAGCAGCGAAATGTTCTAGAGGGAAATCCTTCCTCCGAGCTTCTATAGCGTAAACAGAATACTGCGACGCGCTATGACGTTGCCGCTCCGACGTCCGACGCTTTCACCCTCCCCGATTCGTCTCCCTGCTCTCCTTGTCCGATACGCGTGCGGATAGTTGTCGTACGACGTCGCAGCGCACCGTTTAGCATACCATGGATATTTGTATGAATACGACGGAGCTTCAACGCTCAGTCATCGCAACGCATTGGCAACGAATCAGTGTGGCGTCGCTCTAAGGCTCTACGCAAACGAGCCACCAGCAAATATTGTGGTACTCCCTAGCAGAACCACTTCCACTTTATTAGGTAAAAATTATATCATAAAAAATGTATATTTTTGTATACTTATTTAAAAAAAATTATATCGCCAGCTTCCAAGAAAATATCAATTCAAAATGGTCCTGCTGGGGAGCATACTCTCTGGCAGGACCACATTGTTCGGGGCCGAACTACTTATTTTTACTAGATAAAAATTTTACCATAAAAATTTAGAGAAAATGTATATTTTTGACGAGTTATTTAAAAAAGAAATTGTCAGTTTCCTAGAAAATATCAGTTGAAAATGGTCCTGCTGGGGAGCATACTCTCTGGCAGGAAGCAGCCACCAGTGGTGGTCACGCGCCAACTTTGGTACAAATGAGCTGCACAGCCCCCAATATTCAATGAATGCCACACGCGATCGGTGGCCGCGCAAGAATGGTTTGTGTAATACAAGCTTGAACGCGGAATGTTGGTCTCGTACTGCCAGCAAAGTTGTTTAGTTTGCGACATTCTGAAGCCGCCGGCACTTACCTGGCGGTTTGTGCCATTGGCTGCTTTGTTGTGTAGAGGCTCTTTAAAAACAGGGCCAGTCCTTTAACGTAAGCGCTGATTTTCACAAACCTCGGACGAGGCAGCTCTACAAACAAAAATATGATTTACAACCAATTTAAAGTTGACCGGGGACTGCCAGCAGCAGTACTGTCACAATTACCTACCTTCACAAGACTGTATGGATCTATGAAGACAATTCCGGAAGAACCTTCTCCCTTTATTTGTTAATTGTTAACTAGGAGCTAAATCCTCCAAGTTGTTAACCATCTAACAATGTCTACGGCTCGTTGCTGGATCCTACAAAATAGTAGTCAAATGGGTATCGACTCAAAGACAACGACGACACAATTTTATCAACATTTTCATTTTGTATTTTTTACCTAGTAAAATGAAAGTGGACCTATGCCAGCATACCACATCACTAAAGTAAGTCAGCCATTAACGGTCCACATATGAGAATACCTGAATTGATCATAGTGAAATAAACAGTGCAAAAATAACGCAACAAGAGACAAGAATAAATAATTTTTATTTATGCAACACATTTACTTATTCTTCAGCAGCTTGGCATTCTTCGCCTTCGAAATCCCCATCCGCGGTCGCGTCCTGATACTGTTGATACTCCGATATCAGATCACTCATGTTATTATCCGCTTCTGTAAAGTCACTCTCATCCATGCCTTCACCTGTGTACCAATGAAGAAACGCCCTTCTTCTAAACATCAAAGCAAACTGTTCGCCAATCCTCTTGAAAAGCTCCTGAATAGCCGTCGTGTTGCCTATAAACGTCGCAGACATTTTCAAACCTCTAGGAGGGATGTCGCAGACTGCAGTTTTGACGTTACTAGGGATCCATTCAACAAAGTATTCTTTATTTTTTTTCTGAATATTAAGCATTTGCTCGTCGACTTCCTTCATTGACATGCGACCACGGAAAATAGCTGCGACCGTGAGGTACCGCCCGTGGCGTGGGTCGCAAGCCGCCATCATGTTCTTTGAATCAAACATCTGTTGCGTTAACTCTGGAACTGTCAAAGCTCTATATTTCTGGACTCCTCGAGACGTGAGCGGCGCAAATCCAGGCGTAAAGAAATGCAGTCTTGGAAATGGGACCATGTTGACCGCTAGCTTCCTCAAATCAGCGTTTAGCTGTCCCGGGAATCGGAGACAGGTCGTCACTCCAGACATCGTTGAGGATACTAAATGGTTCAAGTCTCCATACGTTGGAGTCTTCAGCTTTAGTGTTCGGAAGCAAATGTCGTACAGAGCTTCATTGTCGATGCAGTAGGATTGTATGGAGTGCTCAATTAGCTGGTTGATGGACAGAGTTGCGTTGTAAGGTTCCACAACAGTGTCGGAAACCTTCGGACTTGGTACAACAGAGTATGTGACCGATATCCTATCAGGGTACTCTTCGCTTAAATTCGAAAGCAGCAAAGTTCCTAAACCAGATCCAGTGCCGCCTCCGATCGAATGTACTAATTGAAATCCTTGAAGACAGTCGCAGCCTTCCGCTTCTTTGCGAACCACGTCGAGGATAGATTCAAGCAAATCTGCTCCTTCTGTGAAGTATCCTTTAGCCCAGTTATTGCCTGCGCCCGTTGCTCCGTACACCATATTGTCCGGCCGGAAGAGGCATCCGAAAGCGCTTCCTCGGATGACGTCCATGGCCCCGGGCTCGAGGTCTACTAAGACCGCTCGAGGGACGAACTTTAAGCCTGCAGTTTGAGAACCTTCGTTGTAGTAAACGTTGATGCGTTCGAGTTGTAGGTCGGAGTCTCCGTGGTAGCACCCGTCTGGATCTATTCCGTGTTCGTCGGATATCACCTCCCAGAACTGTAATGGATATTTTTCTTTATTAATTATAGATTTAAGGTGTAAAATAAAACTCTTTTCGACTTTATAATGGTATAGTAACCGTCTGGTAATTTATTCGGGCAGGCAAAGATAAATAGATGGAATCATGTTTTTTTTACTAAAACGGTTATGCAAGATTACCGTACAATTATTTATTAGACACAAAATTCAGATAGGCGATTTAATAATACCGAAATATATAATTTGAAAGGAATTGACTGTGGTCACGTAGGTGATTGTATTCACGGGTGATCCAAGAACGCTAAAGTGTTCCCTATAATCACCCAGATGATACCACCATAAGTTGGTGGTATCATCTGGGTGATTATAGTGACATAGGTCGGAGAATTCTGCGAATATGGATAATTGATAAGTAAGTTATACGAATAGACGAATAGTCATTGAGCTAATATCTATACAGTCACTAACGTGCAAAAAAAATGTCCGCGCCAAAACTCGGCGCACACTATGCAGTGCGCCCACTTTTTAAACGACTTGACCTACGATAAGACACAAGCGTTCAAGCATTATTAAACACTATACAAGCGACATAACGTCTAAATTCGAACAATCGTGAACTATATAATACACGTAAAGGTATGTATATCGGCACTCGGGACGTTTTTTGGTTGTTTTCACTTAGATTGTGACTCTTTAGATATTAGCTCAATGCGAATAGTGCTTACCTTTGATCCAATTTGATTGCCACACCTCCCGACTTGAATGTGCACTATTTCTCTCATTTTCACAAACAATTTCCCAAAAAGCAAATATAAAAATCAAATGATCTTAAAAATTATAGACAAAAATAAAAACGTCTACATCTACTTAAACTTACTTACATAATGAGACAAATTTGTTTCACGGCTTTGTAGATTTTTATTTATTTTCTTTTAAATCACATAGGTCACGATATTTTACAGATATCTTTAAAAAAAGACAGTTAAATTTGATATATTATTACATTCAGTTTACCCTTTTCGTATCTTATATGAAAAATAAACCATTAAAAGGCATATTTTCAGGAATCAAAATGCCGTGGTATAAAATTAGAATAAAGATTCAATATCTAATAAAAAAAATGCAACAATATCTTGTTAGTGACACGACAACGATTGTAATATAAAATATTATAAATAAACTCTTAAAGTAAATAGGAGACATTGCAACTGTTTTCATGACTAGCCTCATTGTTAATTAACCCTTTGACCGCCAAGTTTTCGTATTTCTAGGATATACAATGTGTAACAAAAAGGTTCAACAACACTGAAGGGTATGTATGTACTCATCACTATGAACAAATTTTACTTTGGGCCCAAACCCAAAATCGCGAAATATTTTTTTCGCGTGTTCGGGGTTGGCCCCGTAATGAAAGTTGTTCATAATGATGAGTACATACATACCCTTCAGTATTGTTGAACCTTTTTGTTACACGTTGTATATTTATGAGCATTACTTAAAAACTCTTCTTATAGTGAACTGCACAGTGCACACTTAATATATGTACTGCGCAGAACTCATATCAAGTATCAAAAGAAGAGATCATAAGTAAGACCAGCACCCTTATCATGGACGTTCGCGATTCCGATTGCGATAGCATGCCATCCTGCTCGTACCAAGCCACTCGCGCCATGCGCCCTCATGCTCGCGCACGCTCGCAATCAGAATCACGGACGTCCATGATAAGGGTGCGTAATCCCCTTACTAATAGATATGAGTAGTCTTGGAATAGTTGATCTATTTTTCATCCTTATCCACAGAATTACAAAATTTGAATTAAAGGAAAATACTAAAGATAAATTATTCCAAAGTCACGTTTGTTTACGAGGGTTACTATGCCTTAAGTTAATTTTGACCGTAGTACCTAAAGAACCAATTGTAGCAAATATGTACTAGCTGCAGCATGTAGTGTAAGCGTACGAGGGCGGCACTGAAAATTTCGGGAATCAAGGAAGTGACACAACATTACTATTTAAAAATATATTTATTGCTTTTCGAAGTATTCTCCGCGACATTTGACACATTTTGCCATACGATGGAACCAATCATTGAAGCAACCATTCCATTCGGAAGTTGGGGTCTCCAAAATGGCCGTTTTGTAGGCGTCCACAGCTTCTTCAGGTGATGAAAATCTCTGTCCAAGCAATTTATTCTTTATTTTAGGGAAAGTATAGAAATCATTAGGGCTTAGGTCGGGGCTGTACGGCGGATGGTCTAATAATTCTATGTTTTCTTGCTCTAAAAACTCTTTTGTTCTGTGCGCGGTGTGAGAACTCGCATTATCGTGATGGAGGATGATGCGGCGGTTGCAGTTCTCTTTACGGAGTTCAGAAACGACCTGTGGCAAACAAATGCTAGCATACCATTCTGCATTAACCGTTCTTTGTCCCTCAAGAGGAATAGTCGTAACATGGCCGGTTTTGGAGACAAACGTGGCCACCATTTTTTTTGCAACACTCCGTGAACGAACAATTTTTGTTGGCTTTAACTAATTTTCGAACACCCAAACTCGTGACTGGTTTTTTGTTTCGGGTTCGTACGCGTATATCCAGGATTCGTCACCTGATACGATGTTGTATACAGCATTTGAAGATCCTGCGTGGAATCTTTCGAGAGTTCTGACGCACCAAGTAACGCGAGCCGGTTTTTGCTCTTCACAGAGCGAATGCGGTATCCATCGGGAAAACAACTTTTTTACACCTAATTGTTCATGCAAGATTATTTGTATTTGACTCATGCCAATGTCTAAAGTTGCCTGAATTTCGCGGTATGTCACATGTCGATCTTCCTCAATCAGCTTACGCACAGCATCAACGTTTTCTTGGGTGACTGCAGTTTTTGGACGACCTTGACGGGGATCATCACTGAGCTTGACACGTCCACGTTGAAATTCAGCAAACCAGCGATAAATTGTGGTTTTGGATGGGGTTTCATCACCAAATGCAGAAATCATCCGGTCAACACACTGTTTTTGTGTTAAACCACTTCGAAAGTCATAATAAATCATCGCTCTTGAAATTTCTCGAGTCAATTCCATTTTCTCAACGACTAAACAAGTTTGACAAAACCTTGTGACAAGACCGAGAATCTTTTTTTATATAAATAAATGGTATTCGATTTTAAAAACCAAGGAGTTTTCAATTAAAAAGATTTTAATATAACAGAAACAGTGGAAATATTCCATTCCCGATACTTTTAGTGCAGCCCTCGTAGTAAGATTTATATAAGGATATTTAATTTTCATAACCAACCCTTTTATAACTTTCCACTCACCGATCTGTTACCATCATGAGAGCGCTTCGTTCATCGTTATTGTAACCATAAAAAAAAATAAGGTAATTTCTTGTTCAAGATGCTAAAATAAATGTTGAGGTAAAATCTTGTTCATGCTAAAGTGCAATGTTAAAGTTAACTTTTTTAGTGGCATATAAAATGCGATGTAAATCATTTATTTTACAACACATTTGCTCGAAAAATGGATTTACGAAGCCTGTACACATCGTTCGAAAGCTGAACATTACGCACCATACAAAGGAACGTGCGGTAAAATAGGTACTCTAAGTACCTATTTTACCGCACCCTCCCTTGTATAGCACCGTGCGTAAACTTTACATATTTTTTTTAATTTCCATAATAATAATTTAAGAACTCCACCAGAGAGTTTCACATTACGAGAATAAATAAGCTAAAAGATCGAACCTCCTTGGAAGCGCTTTTGCTAAATACGTTTGTCTTACTTTAATACTAAACAGAAAATATGACGAAAGAAATTCTCACCACAATTTTCGCGCTATTTCATCTTTCCTCCTAGGAAGATTATGGCGTCGCACTTTGTGCATTTGCCAGTGTCAAGTATTTATTTGTATCAAGTTTTTGATAATTTTGAAGTCGAAAGAGTCTTAAGTTACAGGCAGAGTGATGTCACATTTAGTAAGTCACAGGCGACTCCAGTTATGCTCTAGTAAAGTCGTGGCAACTTTACTACAAGCTTCTTCGGAGTTTTGGAAACAAAACACGAAAAGACACTCATATTAGAAACGTTATAACGAAGACGAACTTTAAAACGAAGTCTTTTTTTATTTATTTCTTCCTAGGAGGATTATGGCATCGCACTTAGAGCATTTGCCAGTGCAAGTATTTAGTTGCGACTTTCCGTCCGATATAATAAAAACGAAATAATAAAGTTTGCCTCATTGCGAAAAAACAGATAAGAGAGAAATAATTCTGTTATCTGTTTTCACGCAAATGTGTTGTAAAACGTTGTATGGTACTCGTGCGGTATTGGTTTTTACAAACTCGTGAGTATGGTAAGTCCTCGACTTCCTCTCGGGCTTACATTCGTCTACTCGTTTGTAAAAACCAACTTACCGCACTAGTATCATAAATAACTATTACGGTAAAGCCTTGAGTACAATCATTAAGTATTATATTACATTACGCGTTTACTAAGCAAGATCATATTTGCTACAACCAGTCCAATACAAAGGCAATTCACACTAGAGTTCATATACTTCAACATAATTCTTTAGTGTGTGTATCACACGCACACATGCTACGAAACATTAGGAAATCCTACATTACTTATCCGCAATTTTGGTGACACAGAAACGTCTAGACCAAGAAAAGTCTTGACATGATTATCTTAAAAACCGACTTCAAATTAGTAGGCAATCGCACAAAACTAATCATATAATTAGGGCTGGCCGACAGCTCAGTGGTTAGCGTCTTCAGTTTGCACGCCGCAGGGCGTGGGTTCCAATACCAAGCATGAGCTTAAGCTGTTGGTGAAGGAAAACTTTAAGAGGAAACTATAGCATGTTTGTAGGATACTTTTTGCCAGTCAATAGGGTAGATGACTGATGTTAATATCGTTGAAACCAATAGCTTTGATGAAGAATTTAAGTAAATATAGTATGTTTATTGAAAAAAATATTTTAATCGGTTAATAATGTTCTGATATATGAGCGTTTAAAGTTTTTGTTAGAGACAACTCTGTCCCTATCCCACAAAACAAAAAATGACGTCACGCCTTACTTGTCAGAATAGAATTTATATGGCGTACAGAGAAGTGACGTCACGATTTGCTGTTTCGCCTCTCTGTCTAGCATGATATTAAAATGCTTACAAGTTGCTTATTTTTGATCAGGTTTTCATTTTCTTTTCATTAATCAGCTATATTTATGGGCCACATTTTAATAAGTCAATAAAAGAAAACCAGTCATCTAGCCTATTGGCTAGCTACCACCATCAACTAGAAAATTTACCACCAAGCGCTTAACAGTGTATTCCGGCAACTGCACATTATACCAGGCTAGGTGTTTGTACCGTCTCTACCACACCGTCACGTAACATCAGCTGAGCTGTGGTCAAATCTTATATCTCAGGGTGACAAGCGCAGTGCAGCGCGGTACAGGATATTGTTCGCATGTTCATGTTTCTAGCACTGCTAATATACTGCAAGCGTTATGAACTTCTTGCTCGTCTCGTCACTGCATTGCACAAAAAATAGAAAAAAAAACCTAGCCCGATTAAAAAAATAATTTTGTTTCGGTCTTTTTTGAAGTCGGATAACATTACTAGACACATATTTTTACATCCACATTAAAACATTATTCACTGTCTATGCCCCGCGTGTTTTCTATTAAGAGTAACCAAGCAGGTCACTTCTCCATAGAAACAGGGAAGTAATATTACTCCACTATGTAATGTTGTAGCAGGGGGGTGTCACTCCGCAGTATAGGTATGTACGGGCGGTGCTCCATCCGGGAGGACAATGCAAGGCAGAAGTCAGTGGCCGCCAGCACGCTAGCCTCGTCGCACGTAACTAAGCATACGTGATAGAAAGAGAGCGGTATATGTACGTGAATATAACGAGCGGTATCGAGCGCTGTGCGAGTTGAATTGCTACTTTATTGTCTTGTAGATAGAGTCCTTATTTATTTCAATTCCTTTGCGGAATTTACTTTCTGTGCGTAGTACTATTATTTATTCTGTGGTTGTAGGTCCAAGACTTATATCGATTTGTCTCTTAATTATCTAGGATTGTAAATTGATAAGAAAGTAAAAAGTTAATAAACATGAAAGTTATGAGCCAGGAAACATCATGTATTTTAGCTCAATTTTAACGCCACTTTGGACGTAAATAAATAACATCCGGACCACAATAACTCTAAAATAATGTATTTAGCGGCATAGTTTAGTCCATCAAAATAATTTCAAAAAACTAGTTGGAATATATTAATTCAGTAGTCTATTCATCACACACCTGCAGCCAAAGGTCGAGAAAAAAATATTTAGCATACATTTCTCTTTCTTTCTCCCTTTCCCGCACTTTGTTTGTTGAAGGGAGCATTCTTTTTAACCACGCCCACCGATGAGTTCGAGCCGTCGGGCGGTGCAGTCTTAAAAAGTCGTGAGAGACAGTCGACAGAAGTAATATAGCCAGAAAATCAATCGGCCAACAGCGTAATATTTTGACTATCTCTTTTGATATGAAAGGACAAACAAACACTTTCACATTCACACTATTAGTAAATAGGTATACTTGCGCAGAAAGAGTACTGCCGTGTGATTTGAGGATGCTGATTTGAGGATGCTGATTTGAGGTTTACCTATTTGTTTAGGTAATGTAAACAATCTAATGCAAAGCAATGTTGACAAACAGCTGACCCAGACATTTGTCTGAAGGAATAGGGTTGCCACAAAGTCGTAACGTTAGTTCACTTTTTGGCCCAGTTTTCTTTCTGTGAAAAATATATCAAAATGGCTTTAAAATACAAATTACACATCAAATTGTCTAGTCAGTCGATCATAGAAAAGACATTGTACCACCCGCGCACCGTGTAAAAGAGTAAAAAGATACTTGAGCAGACAATGATTGCGAAATTGAGCTTTAACCACGGAAGAATAAGATACATTAGCACTGATTCACATAAGCTCTTACGATAGTGCCACAAGACGAATAAAACGATAGAAACAGAAAAGCGCATAGCAAGACGCCTTTGCCAGACAAATATCGCCATTACAAATATCGATACCAAGTTGTAATTGCCATAGCAAAACGAAGAATTGACAATAATTTGATTTGATCTTACCGTATCTACATTTTCCAATTAATTGATATAGGTTTTTAGGCCTAGAATTAAGAGAGCCTGATCACTAAAGCGGACGAGAGTTTTGTGTCAATTTAACCAATAAGTGCCTGGTCCAAAAAGGGAACTTTTTGATCAATTAATCGACATCTTATATTCTTCACAAAAAACACGACTTTGTTATATTATCTACTTAGTTTATCATGTTTAAATTATGATCGAACATTTATTCGACGACGATAAATCTCGATAAAGTTTTATTGACAACTTCGACAAAATATTAAGTCCGCATAAATGTTTTGGCAAATATCTACAGCTTCTATAGTGCAGTGTAATGTTCAATAACATTCGATGTACGATGTTCGATTTTGTACTTACATTTATCAGAAATTTAAAAAATTTGCGCGTGCTCGAAGAAATATCATTAGTGACTAGGTATAATTATTCGAATTGTATTAGAAAGAAGAAAATAGAATGCCTCCAAAGTATTTGTCTCCGTATATCTTTGTTTCGATTAGTAACCAAACACATTAAAAAAATAAAACACTATTTGTCTCCGTCATTTTTAATGCTGAAGACGGAAATGGTGAGAGGAGTATTCGAATCGAATCCAATTCGATTGGGTTTGGAATACGGTGGATGGTCACACCATCCCATGGTCTCCACAAAACGGGAGCCTTGAGCCCAGTGTGGATCCGCAACAATGTTGTAAATTATTTAATTAAAAAACATTTTTTTTTTTTTTTTGTAATTAATTAATTTTTATTTGTAATGTTATGTCTGAGAACCAAATACATTAGAAATTATTCGATTAGAAAAGTCGATTTTTTTTCGTGTAGATAAAATATCGTGAAGAAAAATGGTATTGCGATTATCAGTTTTGCAAATCAATATCATCAAAACCAACGCGACACAACATACACACACTATAATTTCTACACTCTCCCTACACTCCGCTTTAGATACCCGCTCCCGTCAGGCTCACTCAACCCACACAAACACACTTAACTAAATAAACCTATTCTTCAACAGATACAGTGTCCCAAATTTAGTGTTCCTCTCAGAAAAGATCGGTACATAGAAGGCTCTGAAGATTTTGTGCGATTTATCTGAATCCAGCAAGGGTACGTGCGCCGTGACCTCCCATACTGACGTGTCTCTGTAGTAAGCGGGTTCCAGCGTGGATGGTAAGCCGATGTCGCTGTCTATCATGAAGTGGCACTGAGACGGCTTGATGTAGGTGCGGTCGTCGCCTTTGTTTCTGTCGTTGAAGTAAGGGTGGATGAGCCGGCTCGCTGCGGAGGAGAAAGATATAATTTTTATTAAAGGCTCTGTTTTAAAAAATCACGTGCAGTTATAGCAGTTTTATGACGGAGTTATTTTTCCAAAAAATATATTTGTGTCTATAAGATGTGAGAAGCGAACTAACGCTTTTATAATCGTCCTAAAAGATTTAGATAAGAAAAAAATATAACAAAACACCTCCATTTATACACATTACAGCAGTTTTAATCATCCAATTTTTACAAGTTTAGCACGAAAATGTACACACTCGTAAATAATATAGTTTGTCACGAACTAACGCTCTTAGTTTTGAAAAAATAATTTATTATATGCTTGCAGTAAATTAATAATGGGTCTGAAACCTAATAAATCGAATCTGCGTAACTGCCATATTTTTGCTCCGCTAAACGTGGCCCTATCTCATTCAGCTTTAGAATAATGACTGATCGCAGTAAAAAATGTGCTTGAAACATGGATGTGCGCGGCCTTAAATGGGGTTATAAATTAGAGGTGTACTCAGGACCTGGGTATGCCCTAAAGCTGCATCCAGAGCCGGCAGCGGGCGGACAGCAGCGTCCTCTCGGGTGAGAATTCTACGATCCCCAAGCCGCCTGCCTAGCGCGGGCGTTATCAACGAACGTCTTCTGGCTAATCCCAAAGCCAAAAGAGGACCACTGCACTTCTGATTATAAGCCAACCCTAAAATCGTTAAAATACCCAGTTTTTTCAAAGTTCATTGACTCTTGACAAAATGTATACTGCAATTATTTTTGGTTATTGCGCTATAACTATCGAGAATTGGAACAACTCTTTTGCAATTTTTAACAACGCAACGAATAATACGTATAAAAAAACCGACTTCAATTTCGACTACCTGGATGACAACTTCATATTTTCCAGTTATTATGATTTGTTCCAATAATTTTGATTTAAAAACCAAACTACTGAACCGATTTCTATTATTATTTTATTGTTTGATCGGTTCTTAGTTAACCGACTGAGCCAATTTTAATGTAGCTTTTACATTTTTTACCGACTTCAAAAAAAGAGGAGGTTCTATGTTCGACTGTACGTATGTTTTTTTTAATGGTTACACTCTCGATGTGGTCCCATATTAATTTGAAGTCGGTTGTTTCTTTTAAAGTTACTTGTGTTCTGTTTCAGAAAATCTGACAGGGTTTTTTTTTACTAGTTCTTACCATTCCTAGTATCCGCGTAAGGCGCGGGCATCTGTCCGTTGAACTCCGTCTGTATGAACCGGACCCGGTACCCGTCGGGCAGCAGGAAGCTGGACGGCCAGCGGTACCACTCCTTGCCCAGGCACACCGTGAGCTGCGGGCCCGGCGCCGCCGGCAGCTGCGCGAGGACCCTCATGGGCCCCTGGTAGCTGTTGTACAGCGAGGTTATACGCGATACGCCTGCAATTTAATTGCAACGTATTGTACTGGACCTGAGCATGTCCTAAAACTGCATCCAGAAGCGCCGGAGGACGGGCACCAGCGTCCTCTCGGTTAACGGTGGTGAGCATTCTGCAATCTGCCAAGCGTGGGGAACAGCGTCGGACTTACTGAAGAGAGAAGTGAATAGAACGGAAGAAGTTGGGCTTTCGCTTTTCTGTGGTCGGACTGGACATAGAGTTGAGGTGGTGTTTGCCAGCTGGACCCTATCCTACGCGGGCCCCCACGGGCCTGGCTTGCGAGGCTTGCCGCAAGCCAGCCTGTAGGTACGGTTGAGGGCCCGGCTCATGCGACCTACATGTAAAGTAGATAGTTTTACATAGTTAGAAAGAGATAAAGCAGAAAAAAACGAAAAGTCGTTGACTATAAGCAGAGGCTATCCCTGAAACTTGTTTTGGAAATTTCTGAATGGCGCCAATTTTAACATGTATACAAGACATTTTTTTTAGGGTTTGCATTCGCATTTGTAACATTAGTGTGATTATTTTCCAATAGTATCCCATCTTCCATTATACCGTCCCGGGCCCCAGGCTAGTGAGCCACCCGGGCCCTACCGGCCCAGTCCGACCCTGGTAGGGAATGTGAAAATCCTATTAAGGGGAAGACTTCTTCCAGCAGTGGACGTCTTCTAGCTGATGATGTGTGATGTAAAACGTATTGTACGTAACGTATTTACTTTGACACATAATATTTGAGAGGCCCAATGGCTCTGAAATACAGTGCACACTAACGCCGCGTTCCGAATTGAGTCAAAATCGCTGTTGGCGCTGTGAGCGCGATAAAAACCCATTCCGAATTGGCGAATTAGCGCGTCTACGATAGCAGTCTCGACGTCATGGATGACGTCATTACTGGCGCCATCTTGCGTTCACAGTGATATTGCTTCCCGGCGTTAGCACTGTGAGCGCTGTCAAATCTGACGTTACACTCGTACAAGATAAGAATGGAAATTAAAAGGCGAGTTGTTTGTAAATACATAAGAAGAAGAAAAACTGTTATAGAAGAGAAATAATGTTGGTCGTGGTGAATGATGAGACTGATGATAACCAAATCCGGTTATATGTAAGTGCAGACCAGTTCGAAAGAGGTTCGTTTATTAGTTTCCCATGTTCAACCATTTCGAAATGATATCGCGCTGATAGCGCTGTCAGCCCAATAATCAAAACGGAACGACATTTATCGCTCACAGCGCCAACAGCGATTATGACTCAATTCGGAACGCGGCGTAAGTTAGGAGTCATTAGCTCTTTAGCAATTTTATTTTGTACTTATTTTTGTCAAATAATGAATGTCAAAAGCAGATAATTATCCGACTACAGTTTCGGTCACATACGGTGCCCTTATTCGAGAGTGAAAACAGAGCCCGAAATCATGAAACGAACGAAATGAACGAATGGTTGAAGTGAAAATAGATCCCAAACCCAGGAAAAACAAACAGGGGGGCTAAAATGGTCGCGTTTAGTAATTCTGCATAATATGATCCTATGATGATTCATTTCGTAAATCGTAAAACGGTACTATGATTTTGCAAATGATTATATTACGGAATTCATTAGTTTGACAGTTTTCTATAGAAAGTCGTAAAATGGTCAATGAAAGATGAATTGTCAAGTAGCAGATTCGTTAGAAGTTACTCGAGAGCAAATTTTTACTATTAATTCACCTAAGAATTCATAAAATGAACTGCATTTAGGGGTATTGCTTAATACGGCCATTTTAGACCTCCAGATCGAATTAAACGAAACGACCTAACGAACGAATTGTGAAACGTGTCAAAACAACGTAAATTTTTACAAAAATATACATCAAAGTAATTTAGAGAATCATTACAGACTAATTCACTCACCCAATAATCCTGCAGTGACAGTGAACAGCACCATAAGCGGCATGGTGTAGGACAAGTAGTGCTTAGTTCCGTTGAATCTAGCCGATTTGAATACCTCTGCGCCTAAGGTATACGCCATCTTTTGTATGCAATCCACTGAGATCGCGCCCGCTAAGATTATCATGCTGTACACTGGGTATAGGAACCTGGAAAATATAAAAGTAGATAATTTAAGGGCCAGAATACGGCACATTGCAATTTCGCTTGCAGATTTTAATATTTTTTAAACTATAAATTACTGAATATATTATAAGAGAAATCTTAATCAGTGATATAAATGTAAAATAACATTACAAAGGTTATGATGATCGTATATTGACCTCATTTTAGCTTAGTATACAGGGGCCGTACCATGAACGCTTATTCAGGGACGGAATACGCTCAGCTGCCGACGCTGTGCGACTGTGAATTTTATCGCCTCGCAATAAGGTTCGCGGTCGCGCAGTGAACCTATGAGGTCCGCTATAAGCTGTTCACGGTACGGCCCCAGTACCCCGCCCTAGCCCATAAGGTAGAATAATTATGACGTGGCACATGATCTGACAAGTTTTCTCGGATCGTGACCGGCGGCGACTCGACACGCGTTTGTAATAATACACTTATATAGATTTGCCAGATTTCGGGCCTAACACATTGTCATATCGCTGGTCTCTCTAGTCTCTATTAACAGTTTCTTTAGAATAAAGAAAATTGACAAATTCGTGTGCGATTGTTGGCAAACCCAGGCAAATTTTCTAGCTTTCCTAATTCAACAGCCAATGTGTTAGGCCCGAAATCCATCAAAGTAACGTGACGCGTTGGCAAATGCCAACCATCATACTCACATGATCATAATATTAATACAAATACAAATAGTTTATTGATAACACCAAAGTTACACGTCAAATTTCATTAAGTATGTCACAAAAAATAATCACTTACTAAAATGAAATAATAATTACAAAAATAAGTTAATAATCTCTTATTTTAAAATAAGCTTCAATGTCATAAAACAAATTCTCTTGTAACCACGCTCTGAGCTTGGTTTTGAAGCACCCGGTGGAAGGAGCATCCCGAATGGAAGCTGGTATACGGTTGTAGATCGCGGCCCCCAAAATATACACTGACCTCTCCGACTTGACGAGACGGTGCCTCGGGGTTATCAGCTCGTCTTTTTTTTTTTCTTTCTTTTAACTTTTTTTGTAATTCCTTTAATATACGTATTGCTTGATGCTTGTATACCCAAAGCAAAAACTGTTATGTCTTGACAAACGGAACGGACTCCGGAGTCCGTGGCGCTAAGCTACAAATAATAAGAAGACACACAGACTGACCTCTCTTCCTTGTGCGGCTGAGCCATAAACACGAGGAGCCAGAGCGTGAGCGGCAGCAGGTTGAGCCAGTAGGGCGAGCAGAACGGCGCGCGGGCCGTGGAGCGCGGCGCCGTCACGTAACACAAGTACAGGGCTAGCGGGCAGTACAGCGCCAGCAGCTGTATCACACATACATAGCCAACATCAGCCAGAAGACATCCACTGCTGGATGACGACCTCCCCTTGAATAGGGAGGGTTTGCCATAATCCCCACGCTGGAGTTTTGGCGGGAACACGGAAAAATCATGTCGCTGCATTCTATTATTTTCTTAAAACTAGTGCTTTTTCGAGAATTAATGATTAAAAATGGTGGTGTTTTATTCAATGAGTGTTGAATTACATGCACGAGTGTGGGCAGAATGTTCACCGCTGTTAACCGAGAGGACGCTGCTGCCCGCCCTCCGTGGTTCTGGATGCAATTTTAGGACATACCCAGGTCCCACCAGGTACGCCGTTTTATGTACACATTGTGGTCGATTCTGGCGGTTTTAGTTGACAGTTCTAAACTAACTAAAATATTACTGTCACTTTTTTACTAGGCATGTTAGCTAAGGACAGCAATACTTTAGTTAGTTTAGAACTGTCAACTAAAACCGCCAGAATCGACCACAGTTCTACAATAAATTATTTACGTGTCTGTTTCCTAAGTAATTTTATATATATTTTTCTTGGCTTGTTATAGAAAAAAATCTGCTTTGACACGTTAGATTTACCAAGTCAACAATTATGAGAAAAAAAACAACAGTCTTCAAGCAATTATGGTACCAAAGAAAGAAGAATTTTCAAAATCGGTCCTCAATTAACGGAGAAATAATATTATTGTATATACCTTGTATAATTGCCATACAGACATCGAAAAAACACTTGATACACAAAAAAGCAATGAATACAGGACTAAAATAGTTGAATCTATTACTAGAATTTCTGCTGATCAATTTATCATGTAAACAGTCAGAATGGTAAAAATTGAGTCACCGACTCCTTTATCTAGCACCTATCATCAAAGCTCAAGCATGCCGACGATCTGCAAACATCGTCATTTACCCTGGTAGTCTTTCTGATACGGAGCCGTTTGTCATCTTTACGAAGCAAGTAGTTTACTCACCCAAACAATATTGAAGTTCAGAAATCCGTTCACAAAGTAATACGTCCAAGGTTCGGTGCCGTATAAATCAGGTCCGTGTTCCGTAAAGATATTGTAAGCCACTATGTTCCACGGCGCTATCACAAACTTGCCATAATGCCAGGAATCCACTATAATCGTAGGTACAAGTATGACCACCAAAGAAATCAACGAGTATTTGATGAAGTCTGTGTACTCCCGCTTGACGATGACCATGTCTATTGCTATGGGTAGCCCGATTAGGGCTGTGAATGGCCAACCTGGAAAGAAACGGATATAAATATATTTTGTTTTCGATGAGGAACTTTAAGGTATTTTTAACAGTACCTTTCAGGGCAGGGGTGATGATCGCGAAAAATACATGTTTGTAAAAATATTTCCTTAAATAGGCAAGATAACTGAATTTTTGCATTCAAACATTGGCCCTGTGTTTGCAAAACAAGTCAAACACTAGCAAAAAGTCCAACAGAATACACTTTTAAACATAAGCTGTTCACAACACAACTCAACAATCAGGCAAACGCTTACAACCAGACGAACGCCTCGCTAGACTTGTCACCTCATTGCATAAAAATCTATATACATAAAAGGCTCTGTCTGACTCTCTCTATAATATAAAATAAACTTTACATCACACATTTGCTAAACTCACAGAGCAAACTGTTTTTAAGCCTTTCGTGAACTCACTAATCGGCTTCAACGGAAGACCAGCGCTGTTTTTTAAACAGCAATATGAGTCGAGACTATTTTTGTGAAATCACTCAAGAATCAGGTAATTACTCATCGATAGGTACCAAAATTGTTTTAATTTCTAGTGTTTTTCCGCTGTAATATCGTTTCGAGTACTTATAGGATTAAGGGACACACTAAAACAACACACAACACACAATGGACTTCCGCAAAGTAACGCCTGAATCAATCACATAAATTACTCATCGTTTTATTATTATTTTGTACTGATGTTACAGAACAAATTATTTTCTTTCTTTCTTTTAAGCATGCTTGGGTGTTTACAATAATAGGCCTGTATACTAACTGAGTAGCGCGGTGGCTGCAGTGAAAGCGATGGCGAGCGGGTAGCGGCGGCGCCACCAGCACGCTAGGGCCGCGCTGCACAGGGCGGAGCTCCACGCGGACGGCAGCAGGGCCGAGCTGCTCGCGAACGAGCCGGCGGCGCAGAGCGCGAACGCGAACCACACTCGACCCACGTGCACGCCAAACTCGTGGCATACAGCCCTGGGGAATTGTATACAAGACTTAATAAAGGCCGTTTATATGAGTCTTCACCTGCGCGGTACAGGAGCACAGGGGTAGCTGTCAAAGGGAACCGAGGGAGGAGCGGGCGGCGAGAACTGTTTTAAATGTCTCCCTTATAGCTGCGTGGTGCGGTTCTTTTTCACAATTTTACTATTTTCGCCAGGCTTCTACGTAAAGGCGCATTTTTGGTCTATTTTTGACAGGCTGTGGCCTTTTAATTTATTTGCATCACACTTGCTCGTAAAGTGGATCTTATTACATCGGTTTTAGGCTCATAATCCAAGCTATTACGCACGCGTGCTTTTTACTTTACATTACGGCACTTGTGCTATAATAGGTATAACCCGGTGAAGTCAAGTTTGTACGTGACTGCAATTAGACGTATGTAAACGAAGCACTCTTAATATAGCCGGGTAATACTTACAGTTTTTTTGTAATACCAACAAAGAGTTATTATTCCGCTGAAGTAAATGTCAACCTGCGCGCGCATAGCTGGTTTCGGGCGCAATTTTCCGCAAATGTTTGTTGACGTTTTCGCTGTGTGGTTGATTATTATCAAAAAAAGTTTGTTTTTCCCTCGCAAGTGTGATGAAAACAGTCGTATGGAACTCTTGTGCTATGTTAGTCATTACGCTCTCGGCTTCCTTATCCATAATACCGCCTCTAGTGTAATGACCAACATAGCACACTTGTATCATAATGTACTATTACAGCAGCTGCAATTATTATTTTTGCGTACATATTAAATTATAAACACAAGATGGTGAAATTCTTGGCAAAGCATTTGTTTATTTACTTATCATTATCAAAAACAGTATTAATAATAAAATAATAAATTCAACTACAACATGGCATTCCAATGAAATGGTTAAGAGATAACACAACCAGTAAACGTAAAGATAGTTAAAATGTTATCAGTAAAAAATATTCCTATTATTTACTGTATTAAAATAAAATGAACATTTATATACTAGCACCAGCCTACGGTTTTACTTGCTGTCCTTCAGGTACCATAAAAAACAGGTTTAAAAGTAGCCTGTGTACAGTATAAATAAAAACCAAGATATCATTTTCAGTCATTTCTGTTAGATTATTACAGTGTGAAAAAGTACCAAAAATACATCTCATAAACTTTCATCATGTTATACAATGTGTTAAAGAAAGGTATAGTGATACTGAAGGGTACTATGTATGTATTCAGCATTATGAACAACTTTTACTGCAGGTGGCTCCATAGTAAAAATTGTCCATGATGATGTGTACATACATACCTTCAGTTATACTAAACCTTTTTTTAACACCTTGTATAATATTATATCATTGTGATGTGCATTGTGATAGTGATCTGTGATAAAAGTATGCTGACTTGTCTTGTATACTCACTTATAAAACGCAAGTTCACCCCAAGCTGTCAGCACTCCAAGCACTGCTTTTAGTGTATAGAACACAGACACTGGTTTCATGACATAAGATAGCAGCTTGGCGGGGATAGCGAAGAACCATAGAGGCATGTATGAGCGGATGGCGTAGATAGGACTGTATTCCCATGTTTGTAGACCACTCCCGTATACTGCAATTGAGAAGAAATATTATTCATTTAGAAACCAAGAATCCACTTGCATGTAACTATACTAAAATTATAGAAGCAGCCAGTTCAGTACGTGAACTTGAACTACTTTGCATAATATAATCCTTTATATTTCTTGGGATTTAACTAAAAACCAAAATCAATTGTTTATTCCGGGAATAGAGGCCTTTTTTATACTTTCATGTGACGAGACGAGCAAGACTTTCACCTGGTGATAAGCGTCACGACTGCCACTAGCAGTAGCAGTGCAAGAATTGTGAACTTGCGAACACAAACCTGCGCCGCACTGCACTGCATTCGTCACTCTGAGATATTAGATGTTAAATCTCTACATACCCAGTAATTTCTCTGGCAACATTTCCCTTCAAACCGGAACATAGTAATGCTTGCACACTACTGCTTGGCGGTTGAATAGCTGGCAAAGGTGTGGTACTTCCCCATGCGGACTCTGCAGTAGAGTCCTACCACTACAAAAAACTTACTAAGGTAGTATTCTAAGGTACCTTTTTTATGAGTAATAGGCTTGCGTTTGACTGCCATGTCGCATGATGTTAAGCATATGCAGTCTATGATGGAGCTCACTTGTCTAGGAAAATCACGGCTTAAGTTCACTCACGGCTTAAGTTTGAATATCTGTGCATGTCTAGTAGTCTATGTTATTAGTTACTAGCTGTTGCCCGCAGCTTAGCCCGCGTGGGCGATATTACAGGTAGATACGATATTACAATTTGGCCTAAAACCATACCTTGCGTGGTAAATTTAAAACTCCCTAGGAAGTTAAAAAAAATATATATTAACAAAATGTTTCATAATTTATTTTAAAGGTTATTTGTGCCGAGTTTTGAATGAATCAAACCAAGGAATAAAAAACATCCATAGAAACTTTACCACCCTGTTTAACCCCTTTAGGGGTTGATTTTCGAAAATTAGGCTACGCTATGTATTCCAGAACTTAAAGTATCCACATATAAAATTTCACTGAAATCAGCTTAGTAGTTACAGAGGTACGTAGTAACAAACATTTATTAGAGTTATGTATGGAAGCCAATGAAAGACGCATTCACGATTTCATAACATACTCGTTTATTAACTTGAATTAATAGCAGGAGAGGTGTGAGTGCTCTCTACTGTACCGGGTCGCAGGGACACCATAGGGCAACTACTAGCTTTATAAGCTCACGAAACCAAGGCCTTAAGAACAAAGGTCTCTTGTTAATAATTGTAAATAAAACATATGAAAGAGAGAGCATTACTTCATCCAGGTCAAAGTGAGACAGATTGATTTTTGCTCTATCCAACAACATTCACACACACAAACTTTTGCATTTATAATATTAATAGGATTATAAAGCTTACCTAAGTAGTGCAAGGGCTCCCAGTAGTTATATGTTTCATCGCAGTCACTAATATGTCCGTAGAATGCAGCCAATAGTCGAGCAGTGATCAGCAAGCCTAGTGCAGCAGCACCGCCCGGGTAGCCAATGTTACGCAGATCTGACGGAGCGCTGGTAATTATGATGTCACTAGAATATTTATTATAGGTATTAGGCTTATTAGAAATGTAGCTGACTGGGCAAAATGAAGGTCTTGGAATTCATTTGTTTCAGTTTTTTTATTATAATTATATGATATTTATTTTCGTTAATGACTTGTTAACAGTTTAATTAAACTTAACAAATGTTTATTCAAAACCAAATTTAAAATTATAAAAGATTACACTATTTGGAGGACGGGCAGCAGCTTCCTCTCTGTTAACGATGGTGAGCATCCTGCAACCTCTAAGCCGCCTGCCTAGTGTGGGGATTAAGGCAAACCCCTCCGTATTAAGGGGGAGACCTTCGTCCATAATTGGACGTATTCTGGCTGATGATGTGATATGATTGTGAACATAATCCACATTACAATTTCAAAGTCCAAATTTTGATTTTGTTAATGAACAAAATTGGTCATCAGGTTTTAAAGATTTTTAAAAGGATTATGAGGTAACAAAGGGTAAAGAAGTAGGATATTTGATAGTTACAAGTTAGTAGGTATAGCAAACAGCCAGTGGCACTTGTAAGTTTTTTATTCTAGTCATATTTTAGGATTATGTACATTGTAAAAGCCTGAATTTAAGGAATAAAATATGTACTGAGATAGTGATCTATCATAATAATTTATGTATCATTATATAAACTAAATAAGGACACCCAAAATGGACAAAGGGCATTAACAAGCAAAACCATAATCATGCTATGATGCTATTTCTAAAAAGTAAACTCAGAAGAAAGGAAGGAAAGTCTAGGGAGACACTGAGATTTAAATTATATTGATGATGTTTTTCATGTCAGTTGGTAACAAACAGATTTGTTATTTCATGGATCATCAACTGTCTGTTTTTACCTTTGAACAAGCTGTTACATCTGGATCGCGGCCAAACTGTAGTTCACGGAACGAAATTACAATAAGTACCTATATTGCGATAATACATTCATTATAAATAGAAAAGCTCTACTATATAGATAAAATGTTTACTGCAGACGAAATGGTGAGATTTAAGTATAGCTTTTAACTGAATTATTTAGGTGTTATATGACAAAGCAACAATACAATAAAGTGGGAAATTACCCCTCGCTAGGTTTCCGCTTTCCTTTATTAAAACTAGCGCGTTTAGAATTGTTTTTGTTGTGAATACTTCGTTGTCGTGACGTTAGTGCCATGGCAAAACCACAAGGTTCACGAATCACAAAATATTCATTGGTTTTCTCTGAAAACCCTGTTTTTCGTGAGTACTGGATCAGGTAAACCAATATTACGAAAAAGAAAATCCTGAAAATTTGTGAAAATGCAGTGCGCAGAGTACACAACACACGAAACGAAACACAGCTGAGCTGACAGAACATGACAGTTGTTGTTTTTAATAGTTCCTGGCCATGGATGCTAGTCCTTCAGCCGAATACATATTTCTTCATCGATCCTTCTTTCTGCAGTTAAATGAGTCGTAGTCACAGTCCAAGTCACACACAGTAAGTCACAGTCAAGTCCAATCATGCCCTAGTAAAGTCGTGGCAACTTTACTACAAGCTTCTTCGGAGTTTTGGAAACAACACGAAAAGACACGCTTCACTACATTATATCACTTGCCCACACTCTTGCTCGTAAATCAGCACTCAATGAATAAAACGCCACCATTTTTATGCATTAAAACTCGAATAAACACAAGTTTTGGAAAATAATACAATGCAGCCTAAGATGTTTTTACCTGCACCCTTATCATGGACGTTCGTGATTCTGATTGCGAGCGTGCGCGAGCAGGAGGGCGCATGGCGCGAGTGGGTTGGTACGAGCAGGATGGCATGCTATCGCAATCGGAATCGCGAACGTCCATGATAAGGGTGCTGTAGATGAGTTGTCCCCCCCGCCATATTTACTAGACGAAATCAAGGTAATTGCCATGATCGCTACCAGTCGTTCACTTCCGAATGTCCGGTAATACGCTGCCGCTAATCGTATGTTTTCTAGCAAAAAGATGGTGATATAATGCCTTTCTGTGAATTTAGATACTGCACAATCTACACAGGCACTGTGAGAGACAAAAAAAACATTTCACGCGTAAGTACTGTATTTTTATTGCAATGGGAAAAAATGAAATTTATTTTATCTAAGGCGACTGTTGTCACTTTGAAATGGATGGCCGAGATAGATAGATCGTCTTGTGTGAGAGAGTGAAAGAGAGCCACACCGGCGCGGCGAGGGCGCTCGCTCTGGCCAATCAACTTGTGTAGCTTATTACGCCGTAAGAGAAATTAGATATTTGTCTCTTTCTAACAACAGGTGTGGCGTATAAAGTCGGTCATATTCTTTCCTTTTCTTCACAAAGTGCATAGTAACATGCGTAAGTATATTTATATAGGCAACTTCTAGTCAGTTTTTAAAGCAGTTTTGTTCGACTATAACTACTCTATTTATTTCAACTCACTGAATGCAGCGATATGATTTTCTCGCGTTCCCGCCAAAACTCATCCATAATAGCCGTGTGTCGTTCTTGAATGAATCCTTCAATTGAAGTAATTCAGCTGTGTCCGTCCTTCATTCACTACTTCAGGTAAAATGTAGCTACTTCTTAGTTCAGCTGTCTAGTTCACTCGATGTCGCGAAGTCGCGAACGATGAGACACGAACGAGCCCAGTGAGGAAGGATATTACTTTGGGAAGGATAGATAATGCTATCACGCTCTGTTTTAGGTACTGAAGTAATTGTCTATTTCACTCAATCTTTGGCTCGTTGCGTTCGGTCCTCTGGTTACCTATTACGATAGTTCGAGAAAGATTTTAGGAGTCCTCTAACTTTTATCGTACATTGCTTGTTATACAAAATAGCTAATATTGAACTAGGAAGGGAAAGGGCAATGTACAATTTACAAACACGTTTGTACGAGCTTAGATATAAAATGAAGCAATCATAGTAAGCGCACTGTTTTCGTTCGTTAACGTATCTTCTTTGTAGTTAGGTATCGAATGGCGACATCATTTCAAATGAGCAACTGGACTAGTGAACTAGATGAGTGAAGTACTTCTTTTAATGAAAAGTTACGTATATATATCTTTTCATTTTAGTGACACATTCTGCGCAAGCCTAATCCATAATATGACAGTAGGCCCAGTGTTTCCACTTTCAATTTTGGTTTTTTCTCTAGTTAATTTTCATATTATCTCTAAAATTCCCTAAACAAATATTTAAACTCCTTGGTTTAGGGAGCATGACCATAATCAAGAAAAAAAAAACCCTAATTTGAAGCCGAAGCTCTACTTTTACAGTTTTTCGCAGCACTTAACATTGGATACGTAATCACCACTCTCCCTCGATACGACTTAGGTCGCCTGTAACTACGGTCATAGCACAATTAATAAGTCAGTTTGACACCAAAACAACAAACAAAAGGATTACCACAATAAGTTAGATTTTCCCTAAAACTCCCTAAATCCCTGTCGAAATGAAAATGTCCCTAAGCCGTACATAATATTGGTAATTTTCTCTAAATAAGGGCGAAATCCCTAAAAGTGGAAACACTGAGTAGGCCAGTGCTGCCAACTGTACCATGATCTTTAACGGCCTTACCTAAAATAATTTCGATTCTCTTAGTCACTGTTTAAACTTCTCTGTCCTTTTCTAGCACGTGCAACTTCACGTCAGAGAGTAGATGGCAGAACACCTTAAGCAGTGACTAACGGTTGAAAAGTTTTTTTAGGTAAGGCCGTAGATGTTTTGCAGAAAGTAGCCCGTATCCGTCCCTGTCATCTACATTCAGGATGACAGAGATGGAGAGTGAAAAAAATATGTATGGCTGACAGTGATAAAAAACGTAGTTTTGACATTAAACTGTTGGGGGACATATTTTTTTTTGGCTTTACCCTCCTTATTCTCTAACAGTCTTACTTAAAAAAAACTTCTCAATCGTTAGTCACTGCTTAAACTTCTCTGTCATTTTCTAGCACGTGCAACTTCACGTCAGAGAGTAGATGGCAGAACACCTTAAGCAGTGACTAACGGTTGAGAAGATTTTTTAAGTATGGCCGTAAGTCTCTACGCTACAAATATAATATTACTGGCATTAGTTAAATAGCCTCCTACTGATACATAGATATTAATCCTGCTCATGTCATCAAAAATAAACAGAATTAAAACACTGGTTCTAATCAAAAAAGCCTTCGGTCTTCCCCCACTCACCCTACATCGAAAGACCCTGAAAGGAAACGGTGTACAGCACCATTACGTACATCATAGAAATCACTTGGTACCTACATATAAAAATACCTAATAGGTAGGTAAGGTACCTACATAGATTAATTATTATTATAAACATTTCATTTTCATGTCAAATATTTAATTCAATTAGCTTTATGTTTATAATATATTATAATATAATTGACGTGTAACTTAATGTTATGTAAATGTAATGTATTGTTTTGTATTTTTACCGATTTAAATTATGTTTTCAATAAACATATTATATTAAGTATATAATTTACTTAATAATAATATATATTTAGTGTAGCATCGATTTGGGTGAACTGTTAAGGTATTACAACTGTTTTTAGTAAATTATCAATATGAATTATGTTAATAATTGTGTTAATTAATTATTTTGTTTTGTATATAGTTTATAAACATTGAGCTACTATCTACTACTAGAAAGTCGTCGTCAGGCATAAAACGTCCACTGCTGGACGAAGGCCCTGGCCCTGGCCCTTTATAGAGGGGTGTTGCCATAATCCCCACGCTTGGCAGGCGGCTTGGGGATCGCAGAATGGTCACCACCGTCAGGCAAGAGGACGCTGCTGCCCGTCCTCCGGTGGGTCTGGTTGCAGTTTAAGGACATACCCAGGTCCAGTACTCCTACTAGAAAGTACCACTACTAGAAAGTAGCTCAATGATTTCATATAAGTAAACGATATACCTAGGTAATAAATAGGTAGATTAAAAAGATGCTTGTGAAGATGATTAAAAAGGGCCTTTACCGGTAAAACCGGTTTTATACCGGATGGGTGCCAAAACAAAACCCTTTCAGTAGTAGGTAGAGCTACATTTTAGGATTCGGAAGTCTTCGGATTCGGAGTACTTCTAGCAGGAACGCCAAACCAGCGAAATATTTCATGAAATGAATTAAAACAGTGATATATTATTCAATACATAACATTTATTATTTGAATATCTAGGTCAGACATAAAATAACTGATGAATAAAAGTAGGTACCTAGATCTTGGTAAATATGTTTTTTTTAGTAAGTACCTATTTAAGAATCGGTTTCTATGAAATTATTACTTTAAAAAACTTCAAAGTCCTTGTTCAAAATCCGAGGTGAGGATTCTGGCGTGAAGGACAAATGCAAAGGGGTGCGTTTCTTTATTAATCACTAATAAGCCGTCTAGATACACAAGCAACTAGTGGACCTCGGAGAGATATCTTACAATAGAACATTGAACAAATATTTTTGCAATAGCAATAGATATAATTTCACAAAAAAAAAATACTGACACTATAAGCTATAAATTATTGCGGGCGAGCTAGTGACTATGCTACCCTGACGTTTGCCTTAGAGATCTAGATATGACAATATATTCATGTGTAGCATTGGAGGATCTAGCTCTCTCTCTCGTATATAATCAAAGTGTGTAGCATAATAAATAAAAGAAGATAATTGGATACAATTCTCACACTGACGTGGTATTGACACATTTTTGTTTTTGTTTGTGCTAAGCAGGACGCAGCTGCACGCGCGTCGGGCTCTGTTTTCACTCTTTGAAAAAGGTCACCGGATGTGATCGAAACTATAGTCGGAGTATCTGATTTAACTAAAAGGAGTATTCCCGTATAAATAAAACAAAAATTCTCACAATAATGTGTCTTCCACATTATTCTGACAATAATGTGGATGACACATTAGAGACAAAATAAGTTTCCATTTCAAGACGTTTTTGCCAAGCTGTATCTGTTCTACATTCTGGTCTTGATTGAAATAATAACCTTGCGCACAATATATCTGTCATTATGAACCTGAAATAGGGTAGATGACTAATGTTGATTTTGTTGAAACTAATAGCTTTGGTGAAGAATTCAGGTAAATATAGTAAATTTATTGAAAAAAAGAATTTAAAGCGGTTAATAATGTTCTGATATATGAGCGTTTAAAGTTTTTGTTAGAGACAACTCTGTCCCTTTACCCTCAAAACAAAAAATTACGTCAAGCCTTACTTGTCAGAATAGAATTTATATGGCGTACAGAGAAGTGACGTCACGATTTGCTGTTTCGCCTCCCTGTCTAGCACGATATTAAAATGCTTATAAATTGCTTATTTTTGATCAGATTTTCATTTTCTTTTCATTAATCAGCTATATGTATGGGCCACATTTTAATAGGACAATTTAAAAAAAACAGAAATCTAGCCTATTCTAATGCCTTATTTGTCTTAACTAGAAAATAAATTGTCCTGTGCCCTGTCCATGAAACAGGTGCTGCCGTTGGATATATTTTTTAAGCTTTCGTGATTTGTATACATGATTTATGTAAATGTATATTGCAATAAAGGCCATCACTGCCTTGGTGCTCATTACTTTGATACATTTAACGGCGACTTAATCTTAATTCAGGGCTTAACCGCGCATTTAATGTACATAAATCATGCCCTGTGTGTCATTTTACATGTGTAACAAAAAGGTTCAACAATACTGAAGGGCATGTATGTACTCATCATTATGAACTTTTACTCTGGGGTTAGCCCACAGGAAGGATTTTTCCTTAGAAAGACGTGAGACTGTGCGGGGAGGTGTAGGTTCGCGGGAGGAGTGGCAAATTGTATGCCATCTAGTGGTTTACAGGATAAGTTTTTGAGAATCGAACTAAGTGAACGAAAACTTATCTGAATTAACACTTAATTTCTTAATATCACGCTAGATGTCGCGTTTTTTAATTATATAGAAAGGATCACTAAATATAGCAATAAAATTACTTACAAATGAAATTAGATGCCAATCATGTCATCTGAATTTTACCCTCAGTCATTTTTACATAAAGATACAGAGCAACTTATTTCATTTTTACTGTTACTGGGTAAAAACATTAAAAATCGTACGTCTAATATATGTATGTTTGAATAACCGAGGCGGACGTTAGCAGACTGAGCAAATAAGTATGACGTCACACACTCCGTCCGCAAAATAGAATCTGCGGCTGCAAGTCGCTCATCGCAACTCCTTATCCTCCATGGGTTAACCACTGAAGAGAGAAGAGTAGGGCCTTCGCTTTTCTGTGGCGTTAACCTAGATATCACCAAAAAAAAACAGCTGTTCCATAAATTTTGTCCCAGGTCATTGAACTTTTTGTATGGAACAGCTGTTTTTTTTTTTGGCGATTTTAGGGTTGGCCCCATAGTAAAAATTGTTCATAATAATGACTACATGCATTCCCTTCAGTATTGTTGAACATTTTTGGTACAGATTGTATAAAACATGTAATGTATTACTTTTAACAATCTCTTAAAATATATATAAATTAAACCTTAAAAATAGTGACTACACCACTTATTTCTTCCTTCTAGTTCGGACAACTGTCCATCCTGGCTCAACATCTTCGTCCATGGGTTCAGCGTCATTTGACGATGAAGGCATGTTGTGTCCGTTAAATTGACTGTCTTCCATCATGTCATTGTCTGGGTCATCTTCACCACTGCTGCTTGTTGTGTCGTCATCTGGGTTACCGTGACACTGAAATAGGTGAATTTAAACAAACCTTGAGCATTTCTGTAATGTTTCGGTACATACTAATATTTTAAAGGAAAAGTCAACTGTAAAGTCACTGTATGTTTAACTTTTGAACTGATAGACAATAATGAAATTGATGTAAGTTAAAAAAAAGAAAAATTACATTATTTTGTGTATTGATTTATTAATCAATAGGCTGATAAGATTATTATTTTAATTCTAATAATGAATAGGATGATATGAAAGAGTAAAGTTTTAAAGATAGATAGATAGATAGATAGATTAATTTTAAGATTAAACTTTAAATTATGTAACATGGTGGCAGAAAATTAATGGGACAAAATAAAGTTATATTAATCATGTCACTATAACTAAACTAAAGTTTTGTAAGCTTAGGTAGATGTAATATTTTTGAATTTTTGTTATGTGTAATTCATTAATTCATTTGTTAGTTGTGGTTAGTTTGTATTTATCTATTCCTATAATGCACAGAGACTTTTATAAATCACGATATTATGATAATTGTTGACAAATGCATAATTTTTTTGACTGCAATCTTGTGAATCTTTTATTAATTTATTGATTGATTACAGGCGAGCAGCATTATGCTTATGTGGCTGTTTATTTTGTATTTTAGTATTTATTTTGTAACCAGTTTACATTATAAAAACTAACAAGACAACTAATACTAATTAACTATTTTGAATTTACTATTTTTGTTTACAATTTTTTTAATTTAATTTCGTTTATTTGAATGCCTGATGATGTTCGGCAGTGGCATCCATACAGCAACGTAAAATCAAGTCTTTTTGCACATAATATGTACGGAACATACAACCAATATTTAAAAAGTGGGATTGAAGCTTAATACATGGCTGGTAGTGAGGAATGCACATTTCATTGCGGAAGATGGACGACTGCAGTATTTTTTGCTCACATTCAGAGTTATAGTTTAGAGGTCAGCAATCATTTAACAATGAACTACGCTAAATGTATAGTTACCCATGTTAGTAAAGCCGTAACCGTGTTATTTATTTAAATGTTCATTTTGTTTCTTACATCACTTACTTGAGGCGGTACAGACTGGTGTACCGGCTGACTTAACCACTTTTGACATTTAGGCATTGCTTCTATAGTTGTTCGCAACTCATCATGCCTGCCTTCCTTCAGCATTGTTAAAAATGTTAGAAGGCATGTTGCTATTTCTGTAACATACAAAGTTACATGTTTTATGTTAAATAGGCTAGCGACGCTGTCTTATTCCAGAACAAACTTTCCATATTAAAAATTCGGTGGTAAGGTACGTGGCAACAAACACTCGCACACACAAACTTACGCATTTATAATATTAGTCGATGGCCATTCCTTCAGATAGGTCTTGTTAGAAAAATGCCTTATCGTGTTGGATAAGGCTTAACGGATAAGACGCCCGTTGATATTATAATAACTTAATTAAAAAAGCATCTTACATCTGTTAATACTACTTTGATTTTAATTATTTGCAAATAATGCCAACCAGTCATCCAGTTCTGAACGAAATCTCTTTACAAGGCGATAGTATATTAAATAACCTGATTGAGAAAACTCATAGAAGTAAATATTAAGAATTAAAACAAACAATTAAACAAGGCATAGTTTACAAAAACAGCAACAACGTTCAGAGCGCGTTTCCCTGCAGCGGAACATAAGACAGAGTACAGCAAAACTGGATGTGAGTGGTTATTAAGTTATGTTATGTTTCTAAGGCACATAGTAAAAAAATATAATAGATAGTTTTTAGGTATGATTGCGAAGTTCTGTAAAATGTGTTTAAGTACTTTCATATAGATTTAATATCAGTAAACTTGTACCCAATTTCATAAGAAAACATTTCTCAAATGCTTGACTGTGAGTAGTGCATTACCCTCCCTGCCTAAGCAAGTACTGCTTACTTGTAGGAAACTTTGGGAATCATCATGCACACACTCTCGTCAGCCATAAGACGTCCACTGCTGGACGAAGGCCTCTCACTTAATAAGCTTGCACACTATGCTTACATATTATTTTTGAGGTATTTTTGGTATAAATCCTAATAAAAGAAGAGTTTAAAGGTATTTAGCAAATCAGTCCACATACATGTTTGGTTTCTTCTTACCTTTAGGTGAATTATCATGGCAAACAGTATCAAATTCCTCATCCATCAAATCTTCAAGAACTTCTGTAAGATCGTCTATGCAAACTACATTCTCTACGCAATATCTTGCTACATACACCGACATTAACTGTGCCGTCTGAAATGAAGGATAGTACACTTATTAAACATTAATGGTACAGGGAACTTCACTTTCAATTGAAAAAATAAATTAAAAAAATATTAGGCTACCAGAGATTAATAAATAATTTGAAAAACTTTTGAGAAAAAACGTAACCTATATAGGTAATTAGTAGGACTTAGAACATGGTGATGTAGAAATTATTCTACGGCAGCCTCAGTATCCTTGGTTACTGTGAAACACTGCTCGGAGATGAGCTGTATTAAAGTAGTATGTAATGTACTAAATATTAGAGTAATGTTAAATGTAAAAACATCAGCTTATTTTCATCTTCGACGAACAAAAAATTATTGTGTTTAGAACGGGCTGTTTGAATCACACGTTATATTATTCTACAAAACCTTTTCTCCACCAGGTGCTCCCATGCCATGTTCAACAGCGAGCTGCAACGCAGTCCAGTTATTCAGCACTAAATCTACTATGGGTTTGAAGTCATCGTATAACATGTTGGCAAAGAGCAAGGATTAAGCAATCAATTAATATCTCAAAGAAACGCACATATTTTCAATTTCTAACCCCAATTTTTGCAACTTTTAGATATTTTGCAAAACAAACCAACCAGTGTTGCCAGTAGTGATCATATTTACTTACTCTATGGTAGTGATTGGATAGAACGCCAGGATGTCTAAAAAGGAGCAAAATTCGAGGTAAAGGAACGCAAATCAAAAATCATCGTCATCATCAGCACGGAACGCTTCCACTGTTGGAACTGCTCGAACGAAGGCCTCCCCCTTAGACCGCCACACCCATCGGCCAGAAAAGACGACGTACTGTACGACAAACTGCCATTTGCATCCACCGGTTGTCCGTGACTTTCACATGTCGTCGGTCCAGACGCCTTCTGACGCTGCGTCTACTGGTACGTGGTTGCCACTCAAGAACTTTTCTCCGCCATCGACTATCAGTTCTTCAAACGATATGGCCTGCCTATTGCCACTTCAACTTGTAAACTCTGAAGGCTATGCCGGTGACTTTGGTTCTTTGACGAATATCCTCGTTCCGGATTTTATCAGGCAAAGTAACTCCGAGAGTAGATCTCTCCATTGCCCGTTGTGTGAATCTGTGTTTCTCCATGTATTCTATAGGATGGTAGCGGAATAAATGGGGGGGGGTTATTACACTTCTCTATGGTTATTACTCATAGAGAAAAGAAGAAGATAGAGAAATTAAGCACTATGTTGAGGCATAGACAAAGGATCCCACTATGATGTTGAGGTAATTGGCCCAGGGCTGGTAGATTGGGTTTTTTTCGCAATTGTGGGGAATAATTTTATCTTTAGGGAATTTTTGGGGAAATGTTTGGGGAAAGTAAAATAAGTAAGGGGCATTTTGGAATTAATTTTCTCTCGTCAAAGAATTCTGATTTAACGCGTGCTCCATTTGCTAATTTATTCATGTTCTGATGAGTATTCATGTTATGATGTCGCGCGTAAACGAAAATACAGATAAAACAGTATTATTGACCAAGTATTAATAGTACGCCAACTGCCAATGCCATCTAAGCATTAATTGAGAATAGACGAAAAACATTATTTTAATCTTTAGAGTAAAGTCTAGAATAAATCGGATCCACCACTATACGGGAAAAACAAATTAACAGGTGGCTGCGCCGCCCAGCCAGCAGCCGTCGTCAGCGACGCAGTCAGACGCTTAAGTGTGCCACCTAAACAGTGCGCACAAGTTTTTCCTGTGACAAGCCTTTCATGCTTACCTACTGTAGAAAATAAATAAATAGATACATTCTACACAAAACTATTTACTATACATAATATTATGTATTATACAACATTAATTTGTAACAAAAAGGTTCAACAATACTAAAGGGTATTTATGTACTCATCATTATTATGAACAACTTTTAATATGGGCCAACATTGAAAACGCGATAAAAATACAGCTATTCCATACAAAAAGTTCAGACCTTGGACAGAATGTGTTGATGAATGTGAAGTTGTTCATAATGATGAGTACATACATCCCCTTCAGTTGTTTACAAGTTTTGTTACATATTTTATACTAAATCATTTAATTTGTTTTATTACGTTTTTGGAAAATATGGGAAAATAAGTTGCAAAACGTATCATTTTGGGGAAAAGATTACTTCAATATGGGGAAATTTTAGAAACTCGATTTAGCAACTCTGTATATAGGCCGCCAAAAAATAAAATTTTTGCTAAACAAAGCAAAACATTGTTGATTTTTTCCTATAAAAGCTGTAATTAGACTGTTTAAAATGAACGAGGATATTAAAGTAACGTTTATAATACCCAAACATTGTCGAGATGAAAATGAATGTTCCGAGGAGATGCAGTTGGCTTTTACCGTAAGCAATATTTAAATTCATAGGATCCAGAATAAGAAAAATAAACACATGTCCACACTTACTTTCAACTATATCTCTATAACAACTTCGACGATCTAAGATATCTTTATTTCGACTTTTTGTATTTTATCTTAGACTTGTGAGCAGCACAGCGGAGGAGGCCTACAAACTATTTGGGTGCATGAAAGCCAGTGGAAACAGTTCGACGGCCTCTCAAAGAAAGACGTGTTTGTCTTGACGGAATTTGAGGGAGAACTGTATGTCAAATTAAGAGCTACCAAGTGCTTGTAAGTATTTTTCTATTCTGTACCTATATAGATACATATCAATTTAGATAATTGGCCTACTCATTACGTCTTATTGCTATCGCCTTCACAAGAAAACTGACTGAGAACACAGTTAATTATATATAATAACTTAATTAAATACCGAATGTGGAGTCATGTAACTAATTAAGAAGTTAATTAGTCAAGCCACAACACAGACAGTTTAGGAAAACAGCTTCACACACACCTTGTGTTTTTTTAATACAATCAAGTGACGAGACGAACAAGCCATTCGCCTGGTGGTAAGCGTCACGCTTGCCACTAACAGTAGCAGTGCCAGAATTGTGAACTTGCAAATACAATCCTGCACCACACTGCGCTTGTCACATTGATATTACATGTTAAATCTCATCATACCCAGTAATTCTTTCAGTCGAGTAATTCTTACAGTCGATGTCTTTCTGAAAATATACAAAACTTATATAAGGCCTCTGTTAGAGTATGGCTTCCAAGTTTGGAGTCCATATTTCAGGAAGGATATTGATCTGCTCGAAAGCGTCTAAAGGAAAGCCACCAAAATAACATTTGCTCTTCGTCGCAAATCTTACGAAGACAGATTAAAGGCTCTGCGGGTCACGACTCTGGAAGAAAGACTGCTGCGTGGTGACTTAATTGAGACTTTTAAAATCCTGAACAGGTTCTACAATCTTCCTGACATTCATAGCATCTACTCACTTAAAGACTACACTAGAGAAAGTAGACGGCATAAAATTCTTCTGCAGCCAGCTCCATCACAGACCAACACTGCACTCGGCAATAGCGTCGTTTATAATTGGAACAGGTTGCCTGAGGATATAATTTCATCCAAATCCTTAAACGCATTTAAGAACAGTCTGGATAAATGGATAAAAAAGGAGAAGATAGACTTAACAGACAAATACTGAATTTCAACACTGTTTGATATAGGCACATCAGCATAATGCTGCTCGCCTATCATTAAATAAATAAATAAATAAATAATTTCTCTGGTAACATTGCCCTTCAAACCGGAACACAGTAATGCTTTCACACTACTGCTTGGCGGTTGAATAACTGGCAAAGGTCTGGTACTTCATCAGCCGGACTCTGCAGTAGAGACCTATCACTACAAAATCACCAATAAGTGATAACTAAAGCACAGAATAAATAATAGTACTACATATTGAAAGTTCACTCCGCAAAAGAATTGAAATAAATAAGGACTCTATCTACTAGGCCAGTGTTTTTCAATCTTTTTGATTTCACAACCCCTTTACAGGTTGAAAAACTCTGGCGACCCCCTTACAATGTACAAATAAATAATTAAATTATAACACTATATGCGTTACAAATTTTACATATTTTGATACATTTATTCATTATTAGGACCTTACACTTTGCAAGAAGCCGTGAGTTTTGAAAGAAAGTACGAGGTAAGTTGGTCAAGATTACCAGCGACTTTGCTTTGGATGCCTTTTTCTTATTGCCGCGACCCCCCGATCAAGGCTTTGCATCCCCCCTAGGGGTCATGACCCACAGATTGAAAAACACTGTACTAGGCAATAAAGTAGCAATTCAACTAGCACAGCACTGGATACTGCTCGCTATATTCACCTAGATATACCGCTCTCTTTCTATCACGTATGCTTAGTTACGTGCGACGAGGCTAGCGTGCGGGCAGCCACTGATCTCAGCCTTGCATTTTCCTCTCGGAGCGGAGCGCCGGCCCAACATACCTAAACTGTGGAGTGACCCCCTGACTAAAGTACCAAATTATTTATACTTGACATTATTACCGTGAAGAAATAATTAGGGTATGGTGTATGTTAGATACCGAAGTGATACATGAAAGTACTTGTGGCATGCTGTAAAGTACCAAAAAGTTTAATGCTCTGACAAGCACTTGACGGCTTGACATACACAATCTGTAACTAATAAAGTAATAATAATATAATATGTAATAATAATATAATATGTAATAATAATATAATGTGTAATAATAATATAATATGTAATAATAATATAATATGTAATAATAATATAATATGTAATAATAATATAATATGTAATAATAATATAATATGTAATAATAATATAATATGTAATAATAATATAATATGTAATAATAAATAATAACCTGTAACAAAAAAGTTCAACAACTGAAGGGTATGTGTATGTACTTATCATTATGAACAACTTTTACTATGGGTCCAACCCTGAAATCGCGAAAAAAATATCAGGTGTGCCATACATTTTGCCCGAGTTCAATTAACTTTTTGTATGCAACAGCTGTTTATTCGCGATTTCAAGTTTGGCCCCATAGTAAAAGTTGATCATAATGATGAGTACATACATTCCCTTCAGTATTGTTGAACCTTTTTGCTACATATTCTAAAGTACTTATGCACGTCTCTTGCTGCTGCAGTGGCAGTATTTTTTGAGTTTCATTTATTTATTTAACTTCCTAAAGTTAATTTATAAACGTTTTAGTACACAATATTGACTAATAAATTAATAGTGACCGTGGGTATAAAAGTCAAGATATGTAAAAAAAATATGTGCCATTAGCTTCTATTTCATGTACGTGTAGCACAACTTTCCCTTATTTAAAAAAAAAGCACCCATTACCTTAAAGGCAGAATTTTCATAGTAAATTTTCATGTAAAATAAAACCCTCTACCTGCTCATCAGATAAGATGGCCAAATCTTTGAGTATATTATATCAACATGCTAAAACCATGCCTTGATAATTATAGTTCATAAAATGCTCAACAATCTTGATCACAATTTCAGGATTTAGAAAATGATGATTTAAAATTAATTTGTTTTTACAGAATAGTTGGGCCAAGATGCCTATCTTGCTGTATGACAGAGGGTGCTCCGATACCATCTGGTCCGGAGCCAGTCTTCACCGTGGCCATGAGAGGACTTATAGTTACTGCTAGTGGCCTCAGTAAACTGCAGAAGGTTTGTACTCATCATTTATGGTGAGTAATAATAGAGCGATTGCATCATACCAGCCGCTCAATGCATAGAACAATACAATAACAATACATATTTTTTTATTCGAGACAAAAAAAATATTTACACACAAAATTCAATACAAAAGAAATAAGTTTAAATAATAAATAGTGAGCACCTATATTTTTTGTCACGAAACCGATCCCAACTCGGCGTAATGCTAGTTCGAATGTTTGTTCGTTCGTAAGTATGTTAGAGTCAACTAGTGAGCTATAGCTAGCTATATTGATATCTTTGCGACAAACAGGGATGGACTCAACATGATGTTTGGGCTGTAACTATGAATGAGCTTTTGTAAGTGAACATTGCTTAAAATAATATCCATTTTATGCATAAAACACTAAAGCCTATTTTAAACCTATTTTAATTAAAAAGTGTTAATTTACCTTACTAGTTCTGACATTGACATCCATTTTCCTATTGCAATTTGAAAAACCCCAGCTGCATCCTATTATTATACTGATATCTTTCAATATGAATTGCATAAACTGTGTTTTTATGAATCTCTAATTTATTCAAGAGTTAGATAGCTATTTCTTATTAGAGTTATAGAGTTTCCACAGTCAACACACAATAGCCATTCTAATAGCTATGCTATGATGCTGTGTATTGTTTTTTTTTCATTTTATGCAATCATGTGACGAGAAGCAAGACGTTCGCCTGTTGGTAAGCGTCACGCCTGGCACTAACAGCAGCAGTGCCGAATTGGGAACTTGCAAACACAATCGTGCGCCGCACTGCACTGCGCTTGTCACCCTGAGATATTAGATCTCTTCATACCCAGTAATTTCTCTGGTAACATTGCCCTTCAAACCGGAACAGTAATACTTGCACACTACTGCTTGGCGGTTGAATAACTGGCAAAGGTGTGGTACTTCTCCAGGCGGACTATGTAGTAGAGTCCTACCACTACATAAAAATAACTAACAGGTACTGGAAAGAAAGATTCTATATTGCATTCTTTAGATTGTTGTCGACACGTCCTAGCTATAAAAACATTGCTCCCATACATGCAGTAAAACAATACAGTTAAGTATGCAGCAGATCTGTGACTTCGATAAATACCCATGGATGTAGACTTAGCAAAATTTTTTACTTACTAACTATAATTAGACTTTTATATAACTTTTTTGATTCTCAGGAAAAAGTCAAAAAGAAAGTTCATTGGATGGGAGGCATCTACAGTAATGCGTTGACTGATGATACCACTCATTTAGTATCAAATACTGTTATATCTGACAAATATGTGGTGAGTACACTTTTGTCCCAGATTAGCATTGAATTTCAAAAGTTCAAACATGGAGATGGGGAATTTGTACCACTAGGTCACCTGCATATGGGAAATGTCCTTTAAGCTTCCTACTAATATTATAAATGCGAAAGTTTGTGTGTGTGAATGTTTGTTACCACGTACCTCCGTAACTATCCGATTTTAATGAAATTTTAAATGTGGATAGTTTAGTCTCTGGAATAAGACACAGCGTAGCCTAATTTTCGAGAATCGTTGAGAATGGGTTGAATAAGGTGGTAAAGTTTCTATGGAATGATTTTTATTCCTTGGTTTGATTGACTCAAACCTCGGCACAAATATACTTTAGAATAAATAATGAAACAAGTATTTTAGTTTTTTTTCACAATAACCCCTATGAGAGGTGCAAGGGAGATCTAAAGTATAATTGTTTTTTTTTTCTGCTTAGATTCACTCAAAACTTGATATAAATAAACTTTAAAGTAAATAATGAAACTCGTATGACATAATAGTGTCGAATTGGTAACCTCCCTTTTTTGAAGTCTGTTAAAATTTGTTTTGCCCCTGTGGGAGTCAGGGAGGGTCAGCTAGTAGTTAATATAAAATTTGCTTTTTTTATTTAATTTAGTATAATAAAGAACTCAGTTTTCAATGTGCCAAATACTTCAAATATATGAGTTGAATAGACAACTCGCTTGAGTCGTCTATTCAACTCATCAACACTGTATTAAACCACTCTTGAAATTTACAGAAATCTGTAGAGAAAGGCATTCCAATAATGTCTCTAACTTGGGTCGTAGCTGTCTCAAATTTAGTATAATAAAGAACTCAGTTTTCAATGTGCCAAATACTTCAAATATATGAGTTGAATAGACAACTCGCTTGAGTCGTCTATTCAACTCATCAGCACTGTATTAAACCACTCTTGAAATTTACAGAAATCTGTAGAGAAAGGCATTCCAATAATGTCTCTAACTTGGGTCGTAGCAGTCTGGGAAGCCTCACTGCGTGTCAATATCAGCGGGACATCGTCACAGTTTGATTCACACAAGCTGCCGCCATTTGCCAACTTACAAGTGACGACGTCAGGCATCTCCAAGAAGGACAAACAGATGATTATAAAGCTAGTTAATGAGCATGGAGGAGTGTTCTCTGGAGCATTTCAGAGTGAAATGACAGATATTGTTGTGCTGAACAAGTGAGTTTAATTGGGTGATGTTTTTTTTTATATTTGACAGCATAGACCTAACCAGACTGAAGTGTATATAGGCTAGATGACTGGTTTTTTTTTATTGTCCTATTAAAATGTGGCCCATAAATATAGCTGATTAATGAAAGGAAAATTAAAATCTGATCAAAAATAAGCAACTTATAAGCATTTTAATATCATGCTAGACAGAGAGGGGAAACAGCAAATCGTTACGTCACTTCTCTGTACGCCATATAAATTATATTCTGACAAGTAAGGCGTGACGTAATTTTTTGTTTTGTGGGAAAGGGACAGAGTTGTCTCTAACAAAAACTTTAAACGCTCATATATCAGAACATTATTAGCCGATTTAAATTATTTTTTCAATAAACATACTATATTTACTTAAATTCTTCATCAAAGCTATTGGTTTCAACGATATAAACATCAGTCATCTACCCTATTGTAAGACGACCTACCTTGCGTGGCACTTTTCGTTTCTTATATCGTGTATTTTATTAAAAGTTGGGTACTAATTTGCTAAAAGAAATTTGCATTGTAGTTGGTGGTCTTTAGTTGACAGGCTATAAATGTTTTCCACAACCTTGTACAGAAACTATTGAATAGTAATACCTCATGTATAAAATGTATGAAAAAGTAATTTCTGTTTACATCTAATAAGGAATATGCATGTGTTTTTTTTATTGACTCACAAAAAAGCTGACTGGCAACAAAACAAATGATCAATAGTAAAATTTTAATATGTGCATAAATAACGAAGTTATAAACATTTTAGTTTCATGCTAGACAGGGAGGGCACTATACTAGGTTTATGACGTCAAAGTTCACGATTTCAAACAAATTCTATACTATGCACGTGTTTTGCTAGAAAGGGACAGATGACTCCCCCCCCCCCCCCAAATACTTCGAATGCTTATATTTCAGAACTTTACCAGCCAAATTCAATTATTTTTTCTACGCATCAGATTCAGTTAAACTCTCCATTTATCCTATTATTTTTAATAATTGAAACACATGCATATTCTCTATTGAAACACTGATTCAGTTTTAATACATCTTGTATTGATATACTTGTACTACGTACTTTTCGATGCCGTGACGAAGCCACGTGGTAGCCTGAAGCCATGATAGGCTAAGGCTAAGGAATAGGCTAGATGACTGGTTTTTTTATTGTCCTATTAAAATGTGGCCCATAAATATAGCTGATTAATGAAAAGAAAATGAAAATCTGATCAAAAATACGCAACTTATAAGCATTTTAATATCATGCTAGACAGAGAGGCGAAACAGCAAATCGTGACGTCACGTCTCTGTACGCCATATAAATTATATTCTGACAAGTAAGGCGTGACGTCAATTTTTGTTTTGTGGGAAAGGGCCAGAGATGGCACTACCAAAAACTTTAAACGCTTATATATATCAGAACATTAATAACCGATAAAAAATATTTTTTCAATAAACATACTATATTTACTTAAATTCTTCATCAAAGCTATTGGTTACAACGATTTAAACATCAGTCATCTACCCTATTGGGAGACTGCAAGCTCTTTGGAGTGTAATGTACCGATTTTTATACCACTGGCATTTCGTTAAAGGAAAACATGGTGAGGAGGTTTCCATAGTGCATACGTCCGAAGAACAAATTCATGTGAAGTGATTCACTTCATTACCGCTCGACTACGAACAGTGGAATGTGTGTAGAACGTTATTTGTTGTTTCAGGGACGGCGTAGGCAGTGAGAAATACAAGGCAGCGTTAGAATATGGCAAGGCGTGCGTTCTGCCTGCCTGGGTGAAGGATTCTGCCGCTCGGGGCGCGGCACTGCCGCTGGCGCGGTACCGGGTCGCGGGTGCGCTCACATCCTCGCCTCTGAGCGCCACTCGAGTGCCGGATATGAGTAATTAAACTTTCCGTTACATCTACACTTCTACAGATATATTACATTATAAAAAATTATACTACCACAGGGCTTGCGGTTTCACCTGCTATACTTTGCGCGCGTTCCACTTGAATCCCCCATTTCGGTCCCCCAGGGGATCGAAGAGCACTCGCCTATTCCACCACGATCCCGCAAGTTGGGGTATTAAACAGTACAGAAAATGACATTTCCACTAGGATCCCCTCTTGAACAAATGAAGTACATGAAGGCCCAAGGCCGTAGGTCGACCCCCAAATTCCTTCGCCAACCCACCGTTTTATACATACGTACGTATGTATAGATCGTCGTCGTCTTAAAGTTGTTACTTATTGTCTCTGGTCCAGAGCTAGACCCCCCCTCCGAAATGAGCTCGACCCCAGCCCAACCTCCCGAAATGAATTCCTGGCTACGGCCTTGTGAAGGCCTTTTACATACATACATACATGTATCATAAAACTATAAAATGTTAATAACTTAAACCCAACTGTGACATAAAAAAGCTATTTAAAAAAACAACCGACTTCAAACAGCAAATACGCAGTTTATTTTAATTTGGGAACCATATAGTTTTCGGGATAGTAATTAATTATCCCCCTATGTGTTAGTCTAGAAATAAACTATCATCAGAGCTGTTCCATACAAAAAGTTCATTGACCTTGGATAAAATGTATAGAACAGTTTTTTATTTTATTTTCGTGTTTTCAAGGTTGGCCCCATTGTAAAGTTGTTCATAATGATAAGTACACACATATCCTTCAGTATTGTTCGCCTTTTTGTTACACATTGTATAACTATAATTTTATTTACTGTTATTTTGCAGGTCTTAATTTTTCTCGAATAACAAACGTGAGAGCTCCGAATCATGTTGATGAGACTAGAGCGACGGACTTAACTACAATGTCTGGTAAAATAAAGGTATATCACCACTAATATTATAAATGCTAATAAAGTTAGTCGGTATGTTTGTTGCCTTTTCACGTCAAACGGCTGTACGGATTTGGATAAAACTCGGAATGGGGATAGCTTATTTCCCGGGTTAACATTAACATATAGGCTACTTTTCCTCATCACCATTATGAGCGTTTTTCATCCAACATGGATGAAACGGGTGCATCTAGTCTGTCATATCTGTAGAATTGGCCAAATTTTAGAAAAAACGTTGGTGGATTAATTTTATAGTCATTCAGTTATTCATAAGTTTTAGGTTACAAGTTTGTAGATACAAAATTGCGCGTCTACTTCTTTAACTTGCGTTACAGACATATTAATAATATATAGGAGGTTTGTAGCTATACCATACAGGGTTAGTTCTAATAAGATTACATCCTTTTAAGGGCATGGTCGATTCTGACGGTTTTAGTTGACAGTTCTAAACTAATTAAAATATTGCTGTCACTTTTTTATTAGGCATGTTAGCTAAGGACAGCAATACTTTAGTTAGTTTAGTTCTGTCAACTTCAACCTTCAGAATAGGCTAGATGACTGTTTTTTTTTATTGTCCTATTTAAATGTGGACCATAAATATAGCAGATTAATGAAAAGAAAATGAAAATCTGATCAAAAATAAGCAACTTATAATCATTTTAATATCATGCTAGACAGAGGCGAAACAGCAAAGCGTGACGTCACTTCTCTGTATGCCATATACATTCTATTCTGACAAGTAAGGCGTCATTTTTTGTTTTGTGGGAAAGGGACAGAGTAGACTCTAACAAAAACTTTAAACGCTCATATATCAGAACATTATTAAGCGATTCAAATTATTTTTTCAATAAACATACTATATTTACTTAAATTCTTCATCAAATCTATTGGTTTCTACGATATAAACATCAGTCATCTACCCTATTGACCACATTGTGTACATTAAAACAAACAACTTTTTACTATGGGGCCATCATTGAAATCGCGAAAAAATATTAGCTGTCAAATATCAAAACGTTCATCGACCTTAGGCACGATGTATGGAACAGCTGTTTTTTGTTTTGCAATTCAATGTTCGCCCCATAGTAAAAGTTGTTTGTTCTGATGTACAGAATATGCCCTTAAAAGAATGCTAACTGATTAGATATAACCCTGTATACGTTCATTGAACAACAAGAATATTTTACTATGAAATGAACTTCATTCCATAGTAAAATATTCTAATTCAACAATTTTTTTTCAGCTATCTCAAGACTTGAAAAGGACAACTGAGACATCTTTTGATAAAGAAATCGTGGCAGCATTTGAAAGCTTCGACATGAGCTCTGTGAAGAAGGCTGGACCTATCTTCGACGGGTTCTGTGTAAGTCAATGCTATTTTGAATCATACTCTAAAACCGTGTCCAGAATAAAATTAAATCTGTGTTAATTCATATCAAAATTCACCATTACGAAATAACAAGCTCTCTCTTTCTCAAAGACATCTCTATCTCTCTCTCTCTCATACACACATACCCTCTCTGTCACACACATTTCCTCATCCTAAATATTTTTTTTGTTGTTGTTAATATACGGTAGGCAGCAGTGATCTCTTACCATCAGGAAGCCCGCTTGCCAATTTCGCTCTCTTCTCTCTTTTCAACCGACTTCAATTAGGGAGGTTCTCAATTCGACTGTTTTTTATTTATTATTTATTAATTATTTTACGCGATTACCTACTCTCTCCTCTATTACCTCCGGGTTCTGTATAATAACGCGTTCCGGATTGTGGTGGGGCTGCCCCGGTTCTGCAGCGCTTCGGGCATGTTCGCGGAGGCGCGCGTCGCCTGCTTTTACACGACTATGCGCATAGTAGCGCGTAGCGCCTCCCTGGTGTGCAGAGTACGGGCCAGCTCCAACACAATCCTGGCAATGATTGCCGACAGGCTCGACTGCCCCTACATGCGGCATTGCTGTAACAGGCATGTTCCAGTAGTGCCGTTTGTACAGGGATATTGACCTTTGTTAAATGTTTTGTTTGTGTAGCTTCTGATGTGTTAAATTGTGTTTTTATTTTATTTTAAATTAAAATTATATAATACTTGATGACATTTTAATACTAATAATGACATTTTAGGACAGTTTTTGTAAAATATTTTGAATTTTTATGTTTGCTACATAATATATTATGGGTCTCGTACCTGAAATAAATGAATTTGAAGTACTCCGCCAATTATGAATTGATTTTGACGATTCTTTATTTGTTTGGTAGGCGATACTTCAGAGGCGGTCCCATATAAATTTTAGCGTATTCGGTTCAGTAGTTTAGATTTTAAATCAAAATTACTGGAATAAATCAACTGGTTAATATAAAGATGTCATCCAGGTAGTCGAAATTGAAATATGTTTTTTTTAGTTTGTATTATTTCAAAGAAATTACCCATGGAGGTAGTACTACTGATGGAGGTCACAAGCCAACAACTGTACAAAAGTATAATTGTACAAGTGTGTAAAAGTACAACTGTACCCATCTGGCAAAAGGTATATTTATATATATGGTCAGAGACCATTATACCCTTTGTGAGTTTGTGTCCAGGAATTTGATTTATTAGTGTGAAGGAGAAGGGGTGAGAACTCACAAGGGTGCGCCATGTGTGTTTACCTCGTCCCCCGCAAAAGTGGCAGATAATGGTATAGGGAGGCTATAGCCATTGCCGTCTCCATTAGTAGTACCTCCATGAAATTAGGATTCTATTATTCTTAGATCTGGGTAACTGGGTTGGAAGGCACGAGCCGCGAGCGCGCACAGGCGGTAGTGTCCCGCGCGGGCGGCGTGCGCTACGACGCGGCGCACGAGCGCGTGACGCACGTGGCGTGCGGCGACAGTGGCGCCGCCGCGCGCGCCGCCGCCGCACTACCCGCCGTGCCCGTGCTCAGCGCGCTGTGGCTGCTCCGGAGCGTGGAGGCGGGCCGCCCGCTCAACGAGGCTGACGTGAGTGAATATGAGTGTGTAACGAGAAAGTAAGCTAACCCTAACGTTACCGACATAGCTCGCAAGGTTTGCAAGAAAGGTTCTTGAGTGGCGACCGCGAACCGGAAGACGCAGCGTAGGAAGGCCTCGCACTAGGTGGACCGACGACATTGTAAAAGTCGCGGGCAACAGGTGGATGCAAATGGCAGGTTGTCGTACAGTGTGGCGGGCTAAGGGGGAGGCCTTCGTTCAGCAGTGGACGTCTCCGGGCTGATGATGATGAAGCGAACCTTGAGCCGGGGAATTATGTCACGATATCGAGTAGCGACAGGGCCGTAGCTAGACCTGAATTTAAGGTATTTCGCTTATTTATGGTAGGGCATTGGTATTTTAAGGCAGGGCATTGCCCCTCAATGGCGAAGGTACTGTGTAACCTAGACTGAGACAAAATATTATGTCAATGTAATGTAAGCTGAACAGCTGACAACATCCATACGAATAGTATCGATAGAAATGTCGAACTGTCAAAGTTGGTTTCGCAACTTGAGTGCCGACCTTGAAAAAACCGGCACGCTGTGAGGGACAAAAATGGTATTGCTGTGTCTCTCTCTGTTACATTTCTTCCGTGTATAGGTGTCTCTTTACTGTGCGAGTGAGGCAGAAATATGTCACTTCCTCTATTGGTTTCTCTCTCTATGTCTCCCTAAATAAGTTGGAATCTGCATCCCAACTTATTTAGGGCGACCATCGAGGGGATTTTTCTTAGGAGATCGTCTATAACCTGGCTGTTCATTTCAGTTCGTAATAGACACGAAGCCCGGCACGCCAGCCAAGTCGGGCCGCAAGGCGCGCGTGGAGGCCGCGTCTCCCATGAGCAAGCGCAACCTGCAGCTGCTCCGCCGCGGGCCCCTCGACCTGCCGCCGCCCAGGGAAGAACCGGAGCCGGCGCAGGACGAACTCGTCAACCACTATCTTAGCCGTGAGTGATGACGTTTGTTTTTTCCTTCTAGGAGGATTATGGCGTCGCACTTTGTGCATTTGCCAGTGTAGTATCTAAATATTTATCAAGTTCAGTGAAATTCATCTAAGAATTTCAAGTCACGTTCGTCACAGTCAAAGTCACACTTAGTAAGTCACAGTTAAATCCAGTCATGCCCTAGTAAAGTCGTGGCAACTTTACTACAAGCTTCTTCGGAGTTTTGGAAACAACACTAAAAGACACGTTTCACTTCTTCATAATATCACTTGCCCACACTCGTGCGCGTACTCGTATATCAGCACTTAATGATAAAACGCCACCATTTTTATGCATTAACAGTTGAAAAAACACAAGTTTTGGAAAATAATACAATGCAGCGACATGTTTGTTCGCGTTCCCGCCAAAACTCCGTGAACAACGTTATACGTGCTTACATTTTGTTTAATGGTCACCCAGACAAAGGACCGAATCGAGTTTGAGGCCTATTCTTGTTAGTGCTTTACTGATAGAATCGATCCCCCAAATCTGTGGAAAAATATTAGACGGGGTTTGATCCTAATCGTAACTTCCTAATACTTCTCTGTTTATTTGTTAATCATTCATGATTAAACGGCTCGGCCAATCGTAATGAAACTTAATTTAGTTGTCATCATCATCATCATCACACTTTTCATCAAAAAGCTCAGGGCGAAACAAGTTGTCAGTAAATGGATAATATAATATTTTATTCTGCATTTTCCCCTACTAAAATTTTCATTACATATCATTTTTTATTGGCAAGGCTTGCTGAAAACCTTTTCTATTTTCAACCGTCTTCAAAAAGAGTTTCTCATTTCGACAGTATGTTTTTTTTTATAAATACATTCCTTCTGTTCAAGTATTGACGTCGTTGGAGTACAGAGTACGTTGGCGTGCCGCTATCACCTTGTCAAGTATAAACGATTGGCGATTGTAGTAATCATCAACAGGCCAGAGACGTCCACTGCTGAACAAAGGCCCCCCTCTTAGCCTCCATACTACGCCAACCTGCCATCTGCATCCTCCGGTGGCCCGTGAATTACACATTGTCGTCTGCCCATAAAAAAAGCTTGTAATGCGTGATATTTATTTCAGAAAATGTGGCCGAAGATCGTCCTCAAGAGACAAGTCCCGAGCCAGCCGCGCGTCACGTGTCCAGGGCCGAGCACCCCGACATCACGGAAGACTGCGATGAACCCACTGAAGAAATCGAACAAATATTTACAGGTCGGTCTACAAATATGGTGAACACGGCGTGGGAAACATGGAAGCTGTAGTAGGCTAATCGTGGCGTAGCTTGTCTCGGTGATTCTAAACGATCACCGATGTTAAGCAACGGACGGTCCGGTCAGTCTTCGGATGGGTGACCGTGAGTGGCAATTGATTTCTGAACGCTACCGTGGGTCGGGTGACACGTTAAATTGTTGGTCCCGGTTGTTTGTTCTAGTTTCTATGACAACAACCGTCAGCCATGTCAGAGGCCTTCGGGCGGCACATTAACTCTGACACTAGGGCTGGCCACTCAGCCTATACGAACTTGCTTGCTAATATATATGCATGTGTTTCAATTATTAAAAATAATAGGATAAGTGGAAAGTTTAACAGATAAAGTGTAAAAAGGTGAATCAGATGGTTAAATCGAAAAAATAATTGAATTTGGCTGGTAAACTTCTGAAATATAAGCGTTCAAAGTATTTGGAAGGGAATCATTTGTCCCTTTCTAGCAAAACACGTGCATAGAACAGTATTCGTTTGGAATCGTTAACTTTGACGTCATAAACCTAGTAAAGTGCCCTCCCTTTCTAACATGAAACTAAAATGTTTATAACTTCGTTATTTGTGCACATATTAAAATTTTACTTTCGATGATTTGTTTTTTTTTTATACAATCAAGTGACGAGACGAGCAAGACGTTCGCCTGGTGGTAAGCGTCACGCCTGCCACTGTAGCGCTCGTGGCGTATTATATATGTATATATATATATATATATATATATGCATATTAGATGTAAAATCTCTTCATACCCAGTAATTTATCTGGTAACATTGCCCTTCAAACCGGAACACAGTAATGCTTGCACACTACTGCTTGGCGGTTGAATAACTGGTAAAGGTGTGGTACTTCCCCAGGCGGACTCTGCAGTAGAGTCCTACCACTACAAAAACACTTTTGTAGTGGTAGGACTCTATGTTTTGATGCCAGTCAGCTTTTTTGTGAGTCATTAAAAAAAAACACGTGCATGCATTACATCACCACTGAATAGAGCTTACTATCTCCAGGTATAAAGATAGAAGTGCAAGGTCTAGACGAGGAAGCTGTGTGCGAGCTGGGCGCGGAGCTCGCGGCCGCGGGCGGCGCGCTGGCGGCGGCCGGCGCGGGCGGCTCGCACGCGCTCGTGCCCCTGGACTTCCACACGGACGACCTGCTCACGGAGGGCGCCGAGCCGGTCACCGTCTTCTGGGTGGTGAGCATATAAAACGACAGCCCTACCTCTTAGGTAGAACAGCTGTCAAAACAATTTTGTTAAGTTATTGTATGGAAAACAGCTGTCGCCAGTTTCACACGAAATTGTATAGAAACTACTTGGAGGATCTAGCTCTCTCTCTCTCTGGAGTGGTAATACTGGGCCTACCCCGCTCGCCAAAGGTTCAGGACAGAAGTTTGCCCATGGGCAAACATCTTTCATTGTCGTTATATAAAACTAGTTGACGCGCGTCACGTGTCATTTGCTGACCGGTAGCGCTCTTGGAAAAAGGTCTTGTTAAAATGCCCAAATGCAGTGTATATTGGTAAAATAAAATATCGGAAAAATCCTACGACATAAAAGATGATATAACTTTGCTCCTCTCAGTATATTTTTTTAATAAATGTTATCAAAAATACAAAAAAAGAACAAAAGAACATAATATCTATTTAGCTCCAAAGTGTTGCCACAATTTTCTACAATCGCTCATTTAGCAAATATTTTAATGATCTATATTACTAAACTGCTACATTCTTGATCTATAAAGTGATAGATTTCCAGACCCAAAATATTGTAAAATATGTTGAATCAAAGTTATTGGTAAATATGTATTATCACATACACACATACCGACAAACTTTCGCATTTCTATTATTAGTTTGGTAACACATTGCTTCGGGAGAGGCCATGTCCAGCATTGGACTTGGACGGGCTGGTATTTATGACTAGCTTTTGCCCGCGGCTTTGCCCGCGTAGTAATGTTGAATACTGGAATTCGGTTAAATCGGGGCCCAACTCAATTGAATCACTAAAATACGTATATTAATGCATTTTTTCCAAACCGCTTGCAAGTCTTTAAGTTTGCTTGAGGATGACCAAATTTAATATTAAAAATTAATTTAGCAGCTTAGGCTGTACAGTATCTATAATAATTATGTCCGTCAAACAGTCGTCTGCGTGGACCTACAAAAAAATAGCCTATGTCCGTTTCCGAACCTTATGCTATAACTACCTATCCAAAAATGCAGCTCCATCTGTTCAGCCGACCAATAAATACGCCCATCCCCGTCCCCATTCCCAGCCTCATCCCTATAAGCGGCCCCTTCCCCATCCCGATACCAAATGTCATTTTAATATGAACACGCCCATCCCCGTCCCCATCCCCGTTCCCTCCCTCATCCCCATCCCGAACCCCATCCTCACCCCATCCCATCCCCACCCCATCCCGATTTCAACTTTCATCTTAATATGGACACGCCCATCCCCGTTCCCAGCCTCGTCCACATCCACATCCCATCCCCACCTGTCCCCACCAAATCCCCACCCATCCCCACCCAATCCCCATCCCATCCCCATCCCGATACCAATTGTAATCTTAATATTAACATGCCTATCTCCGTCCCGTCTCCGTTCCCAGTATCATCGCCACCCCCACCCCCACCCCATCCCCACATCTATCCCCATCCCTATACCAAACTTCATTTTAATATGTACAGCCGTTACAAAGTTAAGGAGAAACAAACGTACTATCACTAAAACTTAGTTTTTTTTTATACTAACGGGAGTTGATTTTGAAAAAACTGTGACACCCGTATCTTCTTATTTTTATAGTAGAATATGTATACCAAGTTTTTTATCAATCGAACCAGAGAATAAAAAGTTTCATACAAACTTTAACACCCCATTTAACCCCCTTCGGGGTTGATTTTCGAAAAATCCTTTCTTAGTGGGCGTTTACACCTCTCCGAAAACATACCCTCCAAATTTCAAGTCTCTACGTTTAGCGGTTTGGGCTGTACGTTGTCTATATGTCAGTCAGTCAGTCAGTCAGTCAGTCAGTCAGTCAGTCAGTCAGTCAGTCAGTCAGTCAGTCAGTCAGTCAGTCAGTCAGTCAGTCAGTCAGTCAGTCAGTCAGTCAGGACAAAGCCTTTTATAGTTATAGATTAAAAAATAATTTAGCAGCTTAGGCTGTACAGTATCTATAATAATTATGTCCGTCAAACAGTCGTCTGCGTGGACCTACAAAAAAATAGCCTATGTCCGTTTCCAAACCTAATGCTATAACTACCTATCCAAAAATGCAGCTCCATCTGTTCAGCCGACCAATAAATACGCCCATCCCCGTCCCCATTCCCAGCCTCATCCCTATAAGCGGCCCCTTCCCCATCCCCATCCCGATACCAAATGTCATTTTAATATGAACACGCCCATCCACGTCCCCATCCCCGTTCCCTCCCTCATCCCCATCCCGAACCCCATCCTCACCCCATCCCATCCCCACCCCATCCCGATTTCAACTTTCATCTTAATATGGACACGCCCATCCCCGTTCCCAGCCTCGTCCACATCCACATCCCATCCCCACCTGTCCCCACCAAATCCCCACCCATCCCCACCCAATCCCCATCCCCACCCCATCCCATCCCCATCCCGATACCAATTGTAATCTTAATATTAACATGCCTATCTCCGTCCCGTCTCCGTTCCCAGTATCATCGCCACCCCCACCCCCACCCCCATCCCCACATCTATCCCCATCCCTATACCAAATTTCATTTTAATATGTACAGCCGTTACAAAGTTAAGGAGAAACAAACGTACTATCACTAAAACTTAGTTGTTTTTTTTTTATACTAACGGGAGCTGATTTTGAAAAAACTGTGACACCCGTATCTTCTTATTTTTATAGTAGAATATGTATACCAAGTTTTGTATCAATCGAACCAGAGAATAAAAAGTTTCATACAAACTTTAACACCCCATTTAACCCCTTTCGGGGTTGATTTTCGAAAAATCCTTTCTTAGTGGGCGTTCACACCTCTCCAAAAACATACCCTCCAAATTTCAAGTCTCTACGTTTAGCGGTTTGGGCTGTACGTTGTCTATATGTCAGTCAGTCAGTCAGTCAGTCAGTCAGTCAGGACAAAGCCTTTTATAGATATAGATGGTTTATAGAAAACCGGAGTTACGTATTTTACAAGATATTTTTATTATTATTTAAACCTTGTTTATTTGATCTTATTGATAATACCAGTACAACAGATACAAGACTAATGATAGTAATATTAAATATCTTAAAAAACTCTCTCTAGATGGTTGTGTCAAGAACCAGACCGAAAACTCGGTGACCTTTGATACCGCACGCATTGTCGGGACGTTCTTGGCTCTGCTGCAGTAACCACCGACGGCTTGAGCCTTGCCCTACTGCCGGCGGCACCCTATTTTTAAGTTTTTTTGACATTTGTATGCCTACAAAATGATAAACTAATAAATAAAATAAATGAGTAATTAAATTGGTATAGGTTTGTAGTATTTAAACCATAAAGTTAACGTAATAACAACGTTAATACTTAATGCATTCGAGAGCCACGAGCCAGGGAGCTTTCTTGCATAATTATGTTTCATAACAAATGACTGCTGCTTAGCCACTATTGGCTACTCTCAGATTAGTTTAGTTTAGTGAGCGTTGCAACAGAATCGACACCATTATGTCACCTCGTTTCTTTTGCAGAAAGACTGTCTCTTCCAACAAGAGATTCTGCCCATACAGTACTACCACCGGCCGGTGAGCTTGCCCCCGCTGGACTCTGACAACTTGCCATTAAAAGGAGTGGTCGCTAGCCTGAGCACGTACAGCGGCTTCGAGAGATCGTTTCTGGACGAGCTAGCCAAACTTTTGGGCGCTACGTGAGTAAACAAGTACATAGTTGGTTTAGTTTTTCACACTAACAAGATGTAGGTACATTATGGACAATTTTGAAGGCTTTAGTTGACAGTTCTAAACTAATTAAAATATTGCTGTCACTCTTTCACTAGGCATGTTAGCAACAGCAATACTTTAGTTAGTTTAGATGTGTCAACTAAAACCTTCAAAATTGACCATATTATCTGTTTTGATAAACACTAGCCTATCTATAAAAAAAATCTTAAAAAGTTAGTCGTTTTGATGTGCCCAATGTGCCGAAGACAGGTTTGACCTAATGCACAAGATATGTGATTGTTTAATAGTATTTTGATCGTAAACTTCAAGTGGTTATTTCTCTTTATAATTACTCTAGAAAGAGAAATTACTGGGTAAGAAGAGATTTGACTTCTAATATCTGGGGGTGACGAGCGCAGTGCAGTGCGGCGCAGGATTGTGTCACAATTCTGGCACTGCTACTGTTAGTGGCAGTCGTGACGCTTACCACCAGGCGAACGTCTTCCTCGTCTCGTCACTAGCTGGTATAAAAAAAAAGTTTATTTCTACTCTAACTATCCAACTGTTTATAGCGTCTTTTTTATTTTATCATGTATAGCTGTAGCTGTACAGTCTTTATTATTACTATTTTTTAAAGCGGAGCCTTTTAATGCTTTTTTTTTGTGTTCTATCTAAGACCGCGAGATTTGCAAAAATTATAAAAAAAAATAGGTTCACTTACAAGATATGGATTCATACTCAGTTTTGATAAATCGCTAAACCATCATCGTCCACTTCCAGCACCCAGCTCCGTTTCTGTCGTCGCAACACCGCCAACGCGGTCGCGTCGACGCACCTCGTCTGCCCGACCCCCGCGGGGGACAAGTACCTGGGCGCCGTGAAGTGGGGCCTGCCCGCCGTCAAGGCCGAGTGGCTCATGGCTTGCGCGTCTGGAGGGGCGAGGGTTAGCGAGAGGGAATACCTAGTTGGAGATACTAAAGGTACCTAGGATTAAGACTAAGGATTTGCGGCCATACTAAAAAACGCCGCTTAAACTTAAATTTCGATATTCAAAATTAAAAAATTCTAAATTATTTATAAAAGTAAAAAAAAAAGTAAGTATATATAGGCTGAGTGGCCAGCCCTGTCAGAGTTAATTTGCCGCCCGGAGGCCTCTCACATGGCTGACTGTTGTTGTTACAGAAACTAGAACAAACAACCGGGACCAACAATTTAACGTGTTATCCGACCCACGGTAGCGTCCAGAAATAAATGCCACTCACGGTCACCCATCCGAAGACTGACCGGACCGTCCGTTGCTTAACAACGGTGATCGTTTAGAATCACCTAGACAAGAACCTGTGTGTCCGACTTTAAATAGTACAGGCTTTTTTCAGTCGGCTTGGTCTATATTAGCACGTCTTTATAATTTGAATACTGTCAAAGTTAAATGAAGCAAGTCACTGTCAAGTTCTAATCATGATACCAAGTTGCATAAAGACAAGGAAAAAAAAATGCCCTGAGATCGCTCTCCGATACAATGGCGCTACCAACTCTGGAAGCTGAAAATGGTGACTTTTTTACGTAGGCTTACAAACAAAACGTCATAAATAAATAAATAAAAAACATTTTCCCAGGTCCGCCATCGCCACAGAAACCGACCACACCGTCGAAGCCAGAGAGCCCACTCCGTACGGACGCCGCCAGCACCACGGACAAAGAGAATGCGATGCTACCGCCCGCGGCCGCCGCGGTGCCTAACCGAAACTCCGTGCCGAGTCGGGAACAAACGCCTAAAGCAACTAATGGTACGCTTTCAATTTCTACTGTGTATCATGCGGTTAACTTACAACTTGGTTAAAAATTACAAATTAATAGGGGCGCCACTATCGCAAATAGTTTTAAATACTAGCAATCTTGTAGTACGTCTCGACCGTAGATGTAAATATCCACAGCAGCGTCACAATTGAAGAAGTTTACGCTTCAACACTTGCCAAGATATAGAAGTATCAGAAGGTCTGTCAGGGAAGTAGAGAGCTTTTAGAGAGCAGGATTTTGTTCACAAACTCACAGTTCTGGCATTTCTACTGTTATGGGCAGGCGTGATAAAAAAAAAACTTAGTTATTGGCATCGCACGATGTGCGTTCTGCCATTGTCAAGTTTATTAATTTTCAAGTTTTTTTATTTAAATCAAATCAAATATATCATGAGTCACAGTCAGTCACACGAAATTAGTCATAGTCGAGTCCAAGTCATGCCCTAGTAAAGTTGTGGCGACTTTGCTATGATAGCTTCTACGGAGTTTTGAAAACAACACGAAAAGACATGTTTCACCACATTATATCACTTGCCCACACTCGTGCATGTAATTCAACACTCAATGTATAAAACACCACCAATTTTAATCATTAATTCGCGAAACAACACTAGTTTAAGAAAATAATAGAATGCAATTCCGTGTTCCCGCCAAAACTGTTCTTGTGTGCAGCTGATGACATGTCCCCCGCGTCGCGCTACATCGCGATGGCGCGGCAGGGCTTGCTCGGCTGCGACTCGCAGGACACTCCCAGGCGAGTCGCGGCTCTCAAGGACGAAGGAAAACAAGGTACGTAACAAAACAGGGGGGGGGGGGGGGGGGAGCGGGGGTCATAGAGTCGAGTCGAGGTCTAGTAAGGACAGTCTCTAATTCGATTACAACTAGAAAAAATATCAGTGATCGAACTACACCCAGCCCAGGGGGGGGGGGGGGGGCAGGGTCATGGATCCTGGATCCCCTGGATCCGCCCTTGCATGTGGACTCGGAGCAAAACGGACGGTTAGTAAAAAAATCTAAAAAACATTTATTTCAAGTAACGTGACTCATATACCGCACAAAAGATAATTTCAGTAGGTACATCAATAAAAGATAGTCAAAAATTGTCGACTGCGATTAATACTATGAAATTTTACAACCTGTATATCAAGTTTCGTCAATATTTCATTCGTATAATAGTTGATAAATACCGCTCCGTATCAGAAGGGCTATCAGGGTAAATGACGGTGTTTGCAGAACGTCGGCATGGTAAAACGTCTGCGACCTCCAGGCTAATCATGTAACTGTTCGGGATCGCGATTTGTCATAAATGTCACTTGTCACTGTCCCGCCAAAACTCATTTGACCCTGCAGGGGCAGGACGAAACGACAAAAGACCGACGGATTTTTTTTACTCGCATGTGTTTAAACACCTTTCGCACCTTTTACTTATTTTTGGGCCAAGAGGGTGCTCTTGGTCGCCCTCTTAAAAGGCTAATCCAGGCTGCATGCCGGCTTTGCGACGGCATATCTAAAATTAAGTTGGTAATTGGACGATCTCTTTCAAAGAGTATATTGCTGCTACCAAGTGATTATTATTGTTGTTATTTTGTTGTATGGTTGACAAGGCGACGCACTCCGCACGCCCCCGCTAGAGGACGCGCTCTCCACGCCCAACCTGGCGGCGCTGAGCCCCCGCACGCGGCGCCGGCTGCAGGCCGTGCGCCGGGGGGAGATGCCCTCCGACCCCATACGCACGCCGCAAGACCCCTGTGAGTAAACCTATTAACAGACGTACTACAATACAATACAATACAATACAAAAAAGTTTATTCATTACAAAAACACAGATACACACAAAAACAAACAAAAAATAACACAGATATTTATACACAAAAAACCAATTTAAAAAAATAAACTAATATAAAAATAAAATACAAAATTGACCTAATCACAGCTACAAGATATGTAATACTTATATAAATACGAGTATATAAGCACATACAAAATGATGTAATATCTACATAAATGATGGAGTATCTATAATTTTTGTCATGAACCCGGTCCCAACTCAGCGTGATGCTGGTTGTAAACAACCAGCGCTGGTTTTCTGTTGGCACCGGCAAGTGACATCACGCCCACTAATAAACAATTTAATGAACAAGAAGAGAAGCTCAAAACAAAAACAAAACACGTGCCAGGTTGATGATAGGCCGCAGTAACAAATGTGGATGTAAAAACAAGCATATCATCAAACAATACAATACACACTGAGCAACAAAGTATAAAACAAACTTACATCTAGACGCAGTAACATGCACGTTATAAAATATTTCACCGGAAATAGGACAACTTATGACAAGAATGCATAATGTTATGGCATTAAAACACTCAGTACCTACAAGCATAATGAACAAAGGCAGACACACCAGTATACCGGGCTAGCATGCGCCTCGCGACAAACCTATTGTCGTGTCTTTATATCGTGCGACAATGAGACGGACTTACACAGAGTCGTAACCTAGACCTGCCGTTAAAAATCGAGAAAAAAAACTGTCACGTTCCGCCTGCCTGTAGGTAAGACACCACTAATTTGACCTTAAAATTAATAAACAAAACCAACACAACTTCTAAAGTAATATTAAAACTTATATTAAAAATTTATATTGCACTGGTGTCGTTTTTAAACAGTTCCTCACTTTTTTGATGAAGATACACAAAAAATTTAAGTTTTTTTCTAAAAGTGTAAATATTCTGCAGGTCCCTTATAGGTGGCGGAATGTTGTTCCAACATTTGGTCGCAGCATAACGAAAACTGCCTCTAAAGGCTGCTGAGTTATGTCGCTCCGTCCTGAGCTGCGACAACTTTGAACATACACGGACTAAGTGAGGGTTACTACTCGACTTCCATGATAATTTATCGTACAGATACCTCGGAGTTTTGTATTTTACCACACCAAACAGAAGACATGCTAAATGTAACTTACGACGATTCATCATTTTTAGCAGGCAATTCTTATTCAGAAAAGGAGTCACATGCGACCTGTACGGAATGTCAAAACAATAACGTGCACACGCATTTTGAACTCTTTGTATCAGTTTTTTTGTTTTAGCTAGAAGCCGTGGACCATAAACCACATCCATATAATTTAATTTTGATAAAATTAATGATTCCGTTAGTTGGATCCTTAACTCCTCTTTTATATACGGTCTCATACGATATAACACTTTAAGCTTATAAAAACAATTTTTAACACAGTTTACTACATGTTGTTCGTATCTCAGATCACAGTCCATGTGTAAACCTAAATTACGTGCTTCAAAAACACGCTCCATCGGTTCACCCATAAGCGAAACGCTTGCAGAAGGATTGAGGTTAGCTAGTTGATGCCTACTACCAAAAATAAGGTATTTAGTTTTAAGTGGATTAAGCAGCAGGCAGTTATGTGTAGCCCACGCAGCAATTCTATCAAGATCCTCATTTAGTTTCATGATGGCAGTTTCAATATCGGACGGTTTACATGAAATATATACTTGAGTATCATCCGCGTATATATGATATTTACAATGCTTAATCTGAGTTATAATATCAGCGGAATACAAGGGAAACAGTATAGACCCAGCAATGGATCCCTGCGGCACCCCTCTGTTAACAGGTAGCTTGTCAGATAGCACTGACGAAGACCCATCCTCACGAATAATCTTAACAGATTGAGATCGATCTGTAAGGTAACTATCAAACCAGCATATAGCCTGATCGTCGAAACCATAAAAACTACACTTAGATAGGAGAAGGTTAGTATTTAAAGAGTCATATGCTCTGGAAAAATCCAATAGCACCAATATTGTACACATTCCATTGTCTTGTGCACTAAGTATGTTGTCCGTGACATCAAGCATGGCTGTTGTAGTACTACGGCCCTTCCTAAAACCGTACTGAACTTCAGGCAAAATACTATTATTTTCGAGGAACTCTGTTAACTGTATGCATACCGCCTATATTCCAATATCTTAGATAAACATGGCAATATGCTTATTGGCCTCAGATCTTTTAAATCGGTAGGATTTGAATTTTTTGGCAAAGGTCGAACAATTGCATGCTTCCAACCATCCGGAAACGTACTATTCTCAATGGACTTATTTATAAGTGCCTGTATAGTGTCTATTGTCATTGGCGTTGAGGCATGTTCGGCCGGCGCTCCGTCCGGGAGGACAATGCAGGGCTGAGGTCAGTGGCCGCCCGCACGCTAGCCTCGTCGCACGTAACTAAGCATACGTGATAGAAAGAGAGCGGTATATCTAGGTGCATATAGCGAGCGGTATCCAGCGCTGTGCGAGTTGAATTGCTACTTTATTGCCTAGTAGATAGAGTCCTTATTTATTTCAATTCCTTTGCGGAGTGAACTTTCTGTACGTAGTACTATTATTTATTCTGTGGTTGAGGTAAACGTAGTGTAGGACACTGCGGCCTGGTGGAGCGACGATCAGAGTAAACCCGTGGGAAAATAATACGCTTTAAAAAAAAATACAACCGTATTCAACTGGACCTGGATGTTATCTTCATATTTTCTAGTAATTTTGATTTATAAACCAAACGACTGAATCGATTTCGATAAAATGTATATGGGACCACCTCTGAAGTATTACCTACCAAACAAAAAAAATATCATCAAAATCAGTTCATAATCGGCGGAGTAATAACGTAACATACAAAAAAAAACATACATTCGAATTGAGAACCTCCTTTTTTGAAGTCGGTTGAACACTGGACGCAGAGAGTTGTCGACCAAGCTCCGCTTGTTCATCAGCTGCCTTTTATAGTCCAACCACGAATTCAATTCAGCTGTTCCATACATTTTGTCCAAGGTCAATTAACTTTTTGTATGGAACAGCTGTTTTTTTCGTAATATCAAGGTTGGCCCCGTAGCAAAAGTTGTTCATATACATACGTATTACATACCCTTTATTATTACAACACCTTTTTAACACGTTGTATACACGAAAAATCCCCAAGCCGCCTGGGGGGGCCAAGCGTGGGGATTATGGCAACCTCTCCCTATTAAGGGGGAGGCCTTCGTCCAGCAGTGGACGTTTTCCGGCTGTTGAAGATACACGAAAAATATATGTTTCTAAAATGTTTGTCGGCAGTCGACAACAATCCCCCGACGCCAGACAGCGCGTTCGGCGCGGCGCTCCGGCCCGACACGGGGCGACTGTCACCCGAAGCACGGAAGCGCTTGTGGCGGGTGGTCCAGGACCTGCCGGGGAAACCACCCAACGCAGTAGAGGACAAGCATACGGTAACCTACCACACACATACATCTCCACTAGGTTGTTACTAGGTGGACTGCGTCAGCCTTAAAAAATACAATGTGTACCAAAAAGGTTCAACAATACGGAAGGATGTATGTACTCATCATTATGAACAACTTTCACTATGGGGCAAACAGTGAACTCGCGAAAAAAAACAGCTGCTCCATACAAAAGTTAATTGACCTTGGATTAAATGTATGGAACCGCTGATTTTTTTTTTCACGATTTCAGGGTTGTCCTCATAGTGAAAGTTGTTCATAACGATGAGTACATAATTACACCCTTCCGTATTGTAGAACCTTTTTGTTACACATTGTATATCCTTGAAGAGCCATTGCGCGATACTCCCACAGGATGGCCCGATGCAGGTTGGCATATTCACATACGCCATTGATTTCCTTCTTTTTCGCTTTTTTCTTCTACGCCGTAGACTTCCTCACGATGTTTCCCTTCACCGAAAAATTATTGGTTTGTTTTTTCAACCGACTTCAAAGGAGGTTCTCAATTTGACAGTTTTTTTTGGTGTTTTATTTTTCACGGTTACTCCGCCAATTATTAATTTATTTGTTGATTATTTTTTTGTTTAGTAGGCGATACTTTAGAGTTGAGAGGTTTTCCCATATAAATCTTATCGAAGCGTTCAGTAGTTTGGTTTTAAAACCAAAATTACTGGAATAAATCATAATAACTGGAAATTATGAATATGCCATCCTAGGTACTTAGTCGAAATTGAAATAGGTTGCTATTTTTTTTAAAACGATATTAAAAATAAAAATAAATGTAGTGTGGTGGAAGGAACCAGTTAGGTTTTAGTTTAAAAAAAACGTTTTACAAACCCAACTGCTGCCAAGGCGCATGGAGCCACGTCACATTTTAGCAAAATATGTTGTACCTATAATCTCGTTTATTTTCAGCCGCTATCAGAGATCCGCAACAGATTCTTGGCCCAATTCAACAACAACGATGCGCCGACGCCGCCCTCAGATCATCATGTGGCGCCAAGAAAACTACAGCTACAGGTATTTTTTATAATAAAAAACGATCAAGTACGAGTTTTGGCGGGAACACGAAAAAATCATGTCGCTGCATTTTGTTATTTTCCAAAACTTGTGTTTTTTCGAGTGTTCATGCATAAAAAAGGTATTTAATTAATTAAGTGCTGATTTACGCGCAAGAGTGTGGGCAAGTGATATAATGTAGTGAAACGTGTTGTTTCCAAAACTCCGAAGAAGCTTGTAATAAAGTTGCCACGACTTTACTAAGGCATGAAAGGACTTGACTGTGACTTACTAAGTGTGACTAACTTGACTTGAAAATAAAAACACTTGACACTGGCAAATGCACAAAGTGCGATGCCATAATCCTCCTAGAAGGAAAGAAGAAAAAAAAAAACCAAGTGCGAGTCCGACTCGCGCACCGAGGGTTCCGCACCTCTAATGCAATTTATGCTTTCTCTTGAAAATTAGAAGAAGGGCTAGTGCTTTGTGCACAAGGTCACGCGCAGTTTCAGCACTACCTTGTTATTGTATGGTTTTACGCTGCTACTTATTACGGTTCTGAAAGTGAAGATGATACAGAGTGTTATTGAATTATGAGCAATTTCTTAAGGGGTCATTAAACTCATCAAACCTTATTATATAACCAAAATTACCTGCTAAAAGTTTTATTAAAAGCAAAAACTGCTTGTAAAACATATTTTTTTAAGTTATTGAGGTAATTTCTAGGATATAATTAACACTAGAAATGTACAATTGTTTACTTTTATTTTATAAATAAAGATATTTTAAAACTAAAACTAACTAAATTCATCAAAATTAACAAATTTCACTATGAAACAAACACTGATCACGAGAAAAAAATTGGCTGTACTACACAAAAAAAACAATAACGCACGACTAAATGTATGGAGGAGCTGTTACTTTTTCACGATTTCCGCTTTGATTTTATAGTAAAAGTTGTTCATTATGATGAGTTTAATGACCCTCTAAGATATTGCTCATGAGTTCAATAACACCCTGTAGTTCCGATGTTCTGTAACTTACCAAATCGCTGGTCCTTATTTTTGTAGAGGTACCTAGGCACTCCTTGTTTATTGCAGGACCAAGCTGATACTCCACCACCAGCCAAGATGCCGAAAGTGTCTGATAACCAGGTAAGACATTTGAAAAACTTCCAATATTATTTCAATCCTATTTTCCCTGCACTTAGCATAATCAGTCTTTTTAACCCCTTACGCAACATAGAAATAAAGGAGGGGGGGGGGGGGGGGGTCCATGTTCCGAGGTCAAGATGTCAATGGGCAACGTAGTCTCAGTGTCAAAATGTCCTTATGCCCAAATGTTAAGATACCTCAACTGCATCATAGGTATATTATTTTTTAGTGACCAAAAATGATTATTAGTTTGACTTACGTATCTGTGTGTCTGTATGTGGGTGGCATCGTAGCTCCCAAACGGCTGAACCGATATTGATGTTTTTATTTTAATTTGCTGTTTAAAAAAAAACCGTGGTTTAAAAAAAAAAAACAATTATTGTCCTCTGCTCGATATAGAGCCTACCTTTGAAGGAAAATTGGGCCATATGAACCACACTGGCTCAGGTGAGGGTTGGTAGATTCGCATACGCCATTCGGACCTAAGCGAACATAAACCCCAAAAAACTAATTGGTACGGGTTCGACATTTGAACCTACGACCTCACAAATTCCATTAGAGCTTTCCTTTCCTTTCTTTCTCGCACTACACTACGAGGGCGGCACTGAAAATTTCGGGAATCAAGGAAGTGACACAACATTACTATTTAAAAATATATTTATTGCTTTTCGAAGTATTCTCCGCGAAATTTGACACATTTTTCCATACGATGGAACCAATCATTGAAGCAACCATTCCATTCGGAAGTTGGGGTCTCCAAAATGGCCGTTTTGTAGGCGTCCACAGGTTCTTCAGGTGATGAAAATCTCTGTCCACGCAATTTATTCTTTATTTTAGGGAAAGTATAGAAATCATTAGGGCTTAGGTCGGGGCTGTACGGCGGATGGTCCAATAATTCTATGTTTTCTTGCTCTAAAAACTCTTTTGTTCTGTGCGCGGTGTGAGAACTCGCATTGTCGTGATGGAGGATGATGCGGCGGTTGCAGTTCTCTTTACGGAGTTCAGAAACGACCTGTGGCAAACAAATGCTAGCATACCATTCTGCATTAACCGTTCTTTGTCCCTCAAGAGAAATAGTCGTAACATGGCCGGTTTTGGAGACAAACGTGGCCACCATTTTTTTTGCAACACTCCGTGAACGAACAATTTTTGTTGGCTTTAACTCATTTTCGAACACCCAAACTCGTGACTGGTTTTTTGTTTCGGGTTCGTACGCGTATATCCAGGATTCGTCACCTGATACGATGTTGTATACAGCATTTGAGGATCCTGCGTGGAATCTTTCGAGAGTTCTGACGCACCAAGTAACGCGAGCCGCTTTTTGCTCTTCACAGAGCGAATGCGGTATCCATCGGGAAAACAACTTTTTTACACCTAATTTTTCATGCAAGATTATTTGTATTTGACTCATGCCAATGTCTAAAGTTGCCTGAATTTCGCGGTATGTCACATGTCGATCTTCCTCAATCAGCTTACGCACAGCATCAACGTTTTCTTGGGTGACTGCAGTTTTTGGACGACCTTGACGGGGATCATCACTGAGCTTGACACGTCCACGTTGAAATTCAGCAAACCAGCGATAAATTGTGGTTTTGGATGGGGCTTTATCACCAAATGCAGAAATCATCCGGTCAACACACTGTTTTTGTGTTAAACCACTTCGAAAGTCATAATAAATCATCGCTCTTGAATTTTCTCGAGTCAATTCCATTTTCTCAACGACTAAACAAGTTTGACAAAACCTTGTGACAAGACCGAGAATATTTTTTTAAATAAATAAATGGTATTCGATTTTTAAAACCAAGGAGTTTTCAATTAAAAAGATTTTAATATGACAGAAACAGTGGAAATATTCCATTCCCGATACTTTTAGTGTAGCCCTCGTACCAGGGTACTTGTCTGCTCTTATTGCTAATATCTTTTTCACTCCTCTTGCTCAAAAAGTCCGTCATTATAGCGCAGCAGAGCGGGGCTAAAACAGCATAACAAGCTCCAGGGGCTATAGTAAAATTTTGCTCAAGGGGCTAAAGTAAACAATCAACTTTTTATTCTAGCATAGTCCAGGTGCAGCGTTGAGGAAACTCGGATCACCGGAATCATACGATCCAAAGCCGCTTGAAGCGGAAGAAGGAACCGATAAAAGCGCTTCAAGCAGCCTGCAGTCAGTAGTGAACGCTCAGCTGTTGAAATTGAACGAAGTATTGAGCAATCGCCTCAGCTCTCAGCGTGCAAAGAGAACTAGGCAGTCGTCTAACGCTCCACAGATACGTAAGATACGACGTTTTCTTATTAAACATTTTTACTCTCAATTCTACATACTATTATTTCTTATTGGGTAAAATTTTGGTGTAAGCAGAGACAAATGTGGAACAAGTTTTTTTGTACTTGTATAATTATTTTTGTTTGTTTTATGGCTTTTTTTAGCTAAGGAATTTTTTTTATCCTAGGTAACCGTAGGTATAGTATAGGGATATTACAAAAAAGTATAGGTAGCCCCAATAGTATAGGAACATAAAAAAAATAATAGCATAACATATTTTAATTAATGGTATAGGCCCTATACCATTAATAAAAAGTTCAGCTCCTATAAAGTAGAGTGGATAACAGACGTACACAGACACACATCCTCGTCCATATCTTCACACTTTCATGCAGTACTTGCACACAAATGTTGCATTTAAAACTTTAGTCTCTACTGATTTCGGAAAGCAACTTGATGCGAAAGAAACTTTAAAAAGACCGTTCTTAGATTGATATTGTATTGCCTCCGTCATCTAAAGTGAACAAAGAAGTCGGGTAAAAAAGGCAATTATCCAAAAAATCTGCTGGTCCATAAAAATGCTTATTCACTTTCGGCAAAATAAACAGCGGTATGTTTTTTCTTAATTCATAACACAGGCGAACGTCTCGTTAACTCCATTACATGAAAAAATATTAAGTCATAGGCATTGAGCTAATATAGAGTTTCACAAACGTGCCAAAAAAATGTCCGCGCTAAAACCCAGCGCACGCTGCGTATTGCGCCGACTTTTTGAACAACTTGAACTACGATAACACACAAGCTCCCAAACATACATTGAACACTATACATATAAAAGCGGCATAACGTCTAAATTCGAACAATTGTGTACTATATAATGCACGTATAGGTATGTACACGTTTTTGGACTGTTTTCACTTAGATATTGTGACTTTAGATATTAGCTCAATGGTCATAGACCAAAAGCTGTGTTTTATGCCATTATAATAGGGTAGATGACTGATGTTTAAATCGTTGAAACCAATAGCTTCGATGAAGAATTTAAGTAAATATAGTATGTTTATTGAAAACATAATTTAAATCGGTTATTTATGTTCTGATATATAAGCGTTTAAAGTTTTTGGTAGAGACAACTCTGTCCCTTTCCCACAAAACAAAAAATGACGTCACGCCTTACTTGTCAGAATAGAATTTATATGGCGTACAGAGAAGTGACGTCACGATTTGCTGTTTCGCCTCTCTGTCTAGCATGATATTAAAATACTTATAAGTTGCTTATTTTTGATCAGATTTTCATTTTCTTTTCATTAATCAGCTATATTTATGGGCCACAATTGAATAGGACAATAAAAAAAACCCAGTCAGCCTATTGCATAAATTACAAAAAAAAAAAAATTACATTACATTTGCCTGAATAACATTTTTTGTACAGTGCCAGAATCGGAGCCGTGTCCGGATTCCCAGCCCAACACAGTCGGGTGGGACGACAGCCGGCCGGCCGCCGCGCCCACGCCGCCACTCCTCAAGCGGTTCATGCTCTCTTCCAACGTCGATGTAAGTTTAATTATCTACCTCAAGATTCACGATTCAAGAGCCCTCTGCCAAAAGTTTGTTTTAATTTGCTTTAACACCAACCGGAACTTGTTTTATTAGTGTAAAAGTTTACTTGAAAATGTGCCATGTGTGTTTACATTGCCCCCTTGCAAAAAGTGGCCGTTTTTTTTTAGCGAATTCAGTACTGACCCCTTAGTTGAACATTTTAACACAATGGCCTCCTTTCGGCATAGTAATATCCTGTTGCCATTTACATAATTGTATGCACTGTGCCCGCACATTTACTGCCAAAATTAGCCACATTAGCCATATTCGAGCACACGAGTGAAGCTCTAAGTCTGATTAAGTCGTAGAAGTGGTCGCCGTAGCCGAGACCGGCATGGATGATTATTAATATCCTGTTACGCGTATCGATGTATATTTGAACTGTTGCTTAGTATATACAAATCTATATAATGTCAAATTCTATTACATAGGGTAATAGAATTTGACATTGATGTATGTAATTAGGTATATGTATATTTGAACTGTTGCTTAAGATATACAAATCTATATAATGTCAAATTCTATTACATAGGGTAATAGAATTTGACATTGGTGGATGTAATTAGGTATATGTATATTTGAACTGTTGCTTAGGATATACAAATCTATATAATGTCAAATTCTATTACATAGGGTAAAAAATCAAATTCTATTACATAGGGTAATAGAATTTGACATTCGTGGATGTAATTAGGTCAAGTTTGGTTTGTAGTTCGGGAAAGAATAAAACTGACGTGATGTCTATTGCAAGTTGTATTGACGACTGAGAGTAAGAGCGGGATGCATGAAATGTAATAATAGAAACACCATACCGCCCACCAAAAGGACTATAAACCTTTTAAATGACTTAAAAATGCAACAGTTCAACTTAAATAACTTGTTAACATTATCAGTAAAAAAAAATGTAGTCTAAAAATATGTAAGGTAGATCGTAAAAACATCGACATAAAATCGTATTAAGCTTGCAACTTGGTTGTGGATTCATATGAAAAAGTTTGCATCTGCAAAATCTAAATTTATAACTTTACAATGTCTACCAAAATGAATAAGAAAATGCAAAAAAATATATGAATATTTTGAAATTACTTTAGTACTTGTTGGAAACAATTTTAAATATTTTACACACATACACATTTCTTACACTTATTACATACACACTCAAAAATTCTTGACATATATTTGTTAGTTTTACATTTTTTGAAATATATTTAACGTAAGTAATGAAAACTTTCGGATTGGAAAGACTTAAAACGTTGGAACCTTTAAATACCAACTAGTAAACTACATTTAGTAACTTAAAAATTACGAAATTTTACAAATAATAACTTAAAAAGGTTACACATTCACTGCACTAATTGATGATTAAACGAACTATTACTTACCAGTAAGTGAAGTTCTATCATAATTATGTGAAGTGTTGAGTTTGAAGAGATAGTAATATACACTAGTAGTAGCACCTACAATGTCGCCTTGTCTATGCACTCAGTTTAGAGACTAAAAAAATAAAAATCAAAAAATCATGTAGGTAGACCTATATTCCTTCGACATTTCGTGCGGTAGACTGGTTCGTCATTTAGTTCAGAGCCAACTCAAATCGGTATTTCACAATTCAAGGGCGCTAAGAAATAATGTTTAGGGAGGGCGGAATGCTATCTCTTCAAACTCAACACTTCACATAATTATGATAGAACTTCACTTACTGGTAAGTAATAGTTCGTTTAATCATCAATTATGTTTCAGTATTGAGTTTGAAGAGATAGTAATATACACTAGTAGATGTTGAGAGAAGGTTGTGAAATATCCGACTTAGTGTGATAACATACGTAATTACGTAGGTACAGAGCATAATTAAATCAACGTCGTTAAGTTTAGACTATAATACTATAATATGTAGTCCAAAAAACCTGCATTATTGATAAAACTGAGCTACTAAGAGCTCTTTCTTTGTACTGGAAAATACTATTCAGTGTACTAACTGTAACACCGATACAAAAATGATTAAAAACTCTAATTTGTTCAAATTATACTTCTAGCGAAGCCGTGGTTATGAAAATCATTTAATTATAATATAGGCCTATTGTAAAACCTGGCAAATATTGTTGAATTTCGCGGATCAACGGCAGTCTTTCGAATTAAATCTATATAGATCGATGCCAAGCTTATGAACTTTTGATGTACTTGCATAATTATCTGGTACTATGAGTATTGACTGATACCTATACCAAACCCCAAAGGTACACTATCCATCTGCTAAGTGTTTGAACAGAAACACTAATATGCGGCTTTTTATAGAAATAAAAATATAGTTGCGATTATTACTGAATTGGTAATTTCTAAATAATCTTACAATAATTTTGCCGGACATATTTCAGGTCGGTCTCGGTAAAATGAAAGCACCAGCACTAGCTGATTCGAATTAACCCGTAGGTTTTAATCATGACCGATATCTTAATATAAATTTAATTCTGGGAAATATTAATATTTTCAAAGTTACTCAAAGAAAGTGTTTGCGCTCTGTGTGCCGTAACAAGTGCAGGTAGGGTACCTCACTAACTTTATCGTGATTTTTCCCATAGAAAGATTCTATAGAAATCCAAAGGGCTAGAGTTTCAATTACTGCTGAGGTATCCCGAGTGATATCATACTTAGGCAAGGGTGGACGAAGCCTAAACAATCCCTTAAAAAAGCTCTTCTTACAGTCATCCTCCTATTATCAATGAAAGTGCAGACCTATTTAGCTGTAACTGCTTAGCGTGCCGTATTGAGCACCGGATTCAAACAAATCAGTTAAAAATTAAATAATAACTGGAAAGGAAGATACAAATCAAATATAATTGTGTAAACAATGTAGGTATCATATTTTCTAGCGTCGTATTATTTTATAGAGTTGTCCGATAGCGACGCTATCATTATATTTATGTATAGATGCGGGAGGGACTTTTCTTCTCAGTAACGACTACTACACAAGCGTGAGGATTATGGCAACCCCTTCCTACAAGGGGGAGGCCCTCGTCCAGCAGTGGACGTCTTCTGGCTGATGATGATGATGAACGACTCCCGCATAATATTCCTGCAAATGGGGTAATACGGCGCTGAATTTGGCGGGTGCTGGAATAAGAGATAATCAAGTTCCCAGAAGCGTGAATATAAAGGCCTTACAGTTTAAGGCTTAGACTTTAACAGCTGTATGAACAGGAGATACCGCGGTTGTGCTGTAGATACGCTGGAACCACCAGTATCTATTTAACTCTATCACTAATAATCTTCCTCAATATCTTTAAAATAATTGAGAAGGGGGGATAGCCATAAAAACTGTTACCTGTTGAAATGCAAAATTAGATGTTTTTCATTCAATATCAGGGTGAACACGCCTTGCTGCGGTATCCGCAATAGTGTTCTCGATTGACATATTGTATAGTGCCGAAATAAACAGCTTTCGGATTTTATACCACTGCCATTATGTCTTTAGTCAGTGTCGTGAAATGAGGAAGGAAATTGTATTCCTCCCATACGGTTTATTTATGAAATAGCAGTAGTATTCTCTATTCGTAAAATTATTTGACAATCGGTTAAATCTTTAGCAAAAATCTTTAACCTGTTGAAATGCGCCAGTAGGTATAGTACATAATAGTTTATGTGTAGATTTCTCTCCTCTTGACTTCAAATACCGCTCGCTGTCCTTCCCGCACAGGCTTCTCCCCATCCCCCATAGTAGAATCATAAAATATTTCTAAACTATATTGATTAAATTATATACTAATATCTGTATTTCACCAATCAATCAAAAATCATTCAAATCAATCTGATTGTAATGTCGAAGATAATCTCATAACATAACATAACATCATAACATTCATCTCCTTTTAATTTCAAATATTTTTATCTTTTAAATTCTTCATTCACCCAACTTCCCTCAAAAGCCGAACAAACAGAAGTTAAAAGACCTACCAATCGCGTAAGTTGTCTGATTGTACATATTGCATAATCATATACATATTTACATTTTTAAATTATTTCATTCTGTTTTAACACTTCGGCGCTTTTCTATAGGTGTAAGCTATTTTCATTGTTTCTGAATTTACAAATCCCAAAAAATTGCATGAAGTGCTCGGTACCACCCAACTTTTTGATTCATTTATAATGAAACCTCACGAGCAAAGAACTTTCTTAGTTATCAACACAATCGCTATAAATATGTGATATTTCATCTGAATAAATTATTAATATTTATCAACTATTTAGCACAACGTAACATCTTAACAACTGGTTTCATTATTTTAATAAACACATAAGGTGCAGTATTGAGGCCAAATGGCCTCAAAGTTTTCTAGTTTAAAATGTTTAAACTTTTTTTTTTTTTTTTTTTTTCAAATTTAGAATGAAGCGTGTTTTGCTGTTTGGTTTTGAGATCAAGAATATATCGGATAGGATATAAGTTGGTCATTATTGGTCATTGAGAAATAGCGCCTATGGATACTAGGTTATTTATGTTTAGGTTAAATTGACTTGTTTCTGAGTAAGAGTAACTTCGGGGTTGCGCTCAAATATATTGATAAGGAGTTTTCCTAGACGGAATTTCATAGCCACGTATCCATGACAAATTAACTTTATCATTGGTTATTTGTGATAGAAAAATATATATATAATATAATATAATAATTATTATTTTACTAACAATAATATATTCATTATTAGTAATATTCAGATAGTCTGCCGGCGTAACAAACCGCATTGTTTAGCAGCGGCCGGGACTGAAGCTCTGTTGCGATGTTTTCGATAATGGTGCGAGCTGCTGCCTCGGAGGTGCAGACTCCTTCATCTTCGAGGGCCCCGGCGGCGGCTGACTGCAGTCCTGAGCCGGAGCTTTCTAATTATTCTTGTTAGCGGACGGGGGCGGGCGGGCGTTTAGTTTTGGCGCAGAGTTCTTGTTGGGTATGGCGGGCTTGAGATCGGCGCCTGACTTGATCCGAAAAGAAGACCATCGATCTTCGTGAGTAGCCTCTGCTGACCTTTTAGATCTTTCTTTAGTACAACCAGTATAAAATTTCGCCTGGTAATTGATTCAGTGTGCTGAGAATCGCAAATGATGCGGCCAGTGTCGACAACAACAATCTTAAATTGTTGGATTTTTTATTCTTATCTAAAAAGATAAATTAATGGCTTCGCTGAGACAGGCATATTTGTTTGTTTTATTTGTTTTTGTTTAACTTATATTGCTTTATCACATTTGAACACCTGTTCGGTGACGGCTGCTTTTGTCTCGGGGTTTAGAGCTGGCGCAGCTATCATTCTGCAGTTGTCTGGTGTCAGATGAGCATCTAGAAGTTATTTACAGAGCTCCTTAGTCAAGCCGGTAGTAGCAATGAAGTTAAAGCGAATGGATAAATCTTTTTGGATCTGTCTTCCGAAGGTAGCCTATAGCTGAAATATCCTTTCCTAATAACTCCAATATGAAGTCATCCAGATCTGGCTGTAGAACTTCCACACCACCAGAAACCACTTCAGTCATCGGTGCTGGAGGCGGTACCTCCGGCGCTGTCACGTCGGCATTGGTTACCTCTGGCAAATGGTGGGAAATCGCACGCGAACCGCTAGCCGACGGCCTGGTTGATCTTTGGTTTAATTTTTGAACGTTCACAGGTTCATTATTGTCAGAATTAGGATCAGTACTACACTGATGTACTAGATCCAAATATATAATTAAAAGTATGCATTAGTAACTAAATAGTTACCAACAAAACTTATTGGTAACGTATTACCTAATTAGTTATTACGTGCGGTTGTATACTTTATCAAAATCCTACGTAGGTATGTATGTGTGTGGGCCAGAATAAATCACACACACTGTAGCTATACGTAGGTATGACTGACTACGGATACTGCGAGTAAGATGAACTCATGGCGTTGCATCGTGAACTCGAGTGATAGTAAGGATAAGTAACAACTCGATCGTTGGAACGTTAATCCTCGTAAGTAGATAGTTGTCGGTAAGTAGCAACTCAAATCGTTGAAACGTGAACCGAACACAATACTTACATATCAGTAAAGTAGTAAATTTATTACCTTTCGGGTCATTTGACAATTGCACGGAATCTCTGGATGAAGAAAATTTCTTGCTTCGCTTGAACAGCTTGCGCTCCAGTTTTTTCATCTTCTTAATGTGAATAAGGTACTCCCAATCAGCACCTTTCATCATCATACCTTTCAGCATAATTAGTGCTTGACACAAAAAATATATATATATCGAACCGATTTTTGAGTGCGACGCGGCGGAGCACTGCAGCGTGAATGACGAACCAGTCTACCGCACGAAATGTCGAAGGAATATAGGTCTACCTACATGATTTTTTGATTTTTATTTTTTTAGTCTCTAAACTGAGTGCATAGACAAGGCGACATTGTAGGTGCTACTACTAGTGTATATTACTATCTCTTCAAACTCAATACTGAAACATAATGTTTATTTTGAGTCAATGGGTAGTGCACATAGTTTAGTAATAGTTATTTTTGTTACTGAATCACCAGTTTTAACATTATACACTCGCGTTAAACCGTCCGATCCGGGATGTTTGTCGAGGATTCGACCAAGCGACCATTTTCCGGGTGGCAAGTTGTCTGTTTTGATCAGTACTATGTCTCCAATCTTAAACTCTTTCTCTTTCTTCAACCATTTAGGACGTTGTTAGAGTCTCGAAAGGTATTCATCGTCGCCAGAAGTCGTTAAGAAGTTTTTGCGTGTGTAGCCATCGGGAAAGGTTGGCATTTTAACATCTTTTAAATCAGGTGACGGAACAACTGTAGGTGCTTCACCAATTAAAAAGTGTCCCGGTGTAAGTGGATCAGTATCGTCGACTGGACATAATGGACGTGAATACCACCATCATAACAATTATGTTTTCCTCCAGAATCGCGAGGAGATAATCGAAGCGATCCAATACCTGGGCGGCGAAGTGTGCGACGGAGCGGAGCTGGACCCCGAAGCGACGCACTTGCTCTGCGCCGCGCCGGGACGCAGCGAGAAAATGTTGGGCTCCATCGCGGCGGGCCGGTGGGTGCTGCACCCCGCGTATGTCGCCAGGAGCCGCGTCGCGGGGGCTTTTCTACCCGTGAGTATACGACATAGGGTAAAAATATACCCAACCAATAGGCTAGATGACTGATGTTTAAATCGTTGAAACCAATAGCTTTAATGAAGAATTTAAGTGAATATAGTATGGTAATTGAAAACATTATTTAAATCGGTTAATAATGTTCTGATATATGAGCGTTTAAAGTTTTTGTTAGTGACAACTCTGTCCCTATCCCATAAAACAAAAAATGACGTCACGCCTTACTTGTCAGAATAGAATTTATATGGCGTCCTGACAAGTGACGTCACGATTTGCTGTTTCGCCTCTCTGTTTAGCATGATATTAAAATGCTTATAAGTTGCTTAATTTTGATCAGATTTTAATTTTCTTTTCATTAATCAGCTATATTTATGAGCAACAATTGAATAGGACAATAAAAAAAAACCAGTCATCTAGCCTATTGAATGTGTGTTTTAATAGGTCAGAGCTAGAAAATGTAAGCTTCTGCCGTTCAATCGCAAGAGAAAAAAAAGTGGCACGTTGTCTGTAACGTGATCTTGACATTGTGACTTAGTTGATAAAAGCAAACGTTAATTTAACCAGGAGACCGCGTGCATATTCTCATATGCATCATAGCTTTAATTTATTTGTATCAATTGTAGGAAGAAGAATACGAGTGGGGCAACCCCTCGGCCACTTCCCTGCCCGCGCTCTCCGGCGCCGAGGACGTGCTAGCGCGCGCCGCGTGCCGCTGGCGACAGGCAAGTGGTTTAATATTGATACTTTTCATATACAAACAAAACCACACACGTATACACATTCACACACACACATTTTCTCATTTATAATTTTGTTGTAAACTGTGATTTTGAAGTTCTGCTACAGTAACCGGCAAACAACTTGAGCCAATGACCTTGGCTGCGCAGTAACGATTTTACGGTATCTTTGGCGGATCGAAGGGTGCGCGGGGGGAGTTCGACGCCACGCGTCCACGCGATTGGCCCAGCAGCCGGCCGGAAGCAGGCCCGCGGCTCCCGCGCTGCACTCACGCCCCGCTAGCATCTGACTACACTTGCGTGACAGTGTTATTAGCCAATTTCGAATTACGTTTTGTTTTTCTTCTTTATTATTGTTTTTTTTTTGTTAAAATCTTGTTATTGTTTTGTTGTATTTAATCAAAATTTTGTTATATTACTAAATATGTTTTGGAAAATCCCGCGCAAAAGTAACATAGTTCTACAGAGACAAGCGAGAAAATCAGTGTATGATGTGTACTGTTATATGAAGCAGGGATCTACAAAAAAAGACGGAAATTATAAAAAAGACCGCAGATGCAACAAAAGCGACTGTCTGTCATAAAACAAAACAAAACACAAACGCATCATAAAACAAAGCAAAGACTCCGAGATACTTACCGTATTTAAGACACCAGGTAAAAAAGACGTAGAGCTACTAAAAAGGTTTTTACAATAAACGATTTAAAAATTTCGACGTCTACAGTGACCATTATTATGCCTAGAAGTGTACATGCGCAAACTTACCCCCACTACGTCGCTTTTGGCTCAAGATATTTGCCGGGCACTGTACCACGACTTACTTTGGCCTGGCAAGAGGCTGCAGCAATGTTGTAAATTTAAATTCTATGTCTGAGAAATAAACGATTTTGAATTTGAGTTGATCCTTTCCTCCTGGGCTAGGCCACTCCATCGGAGAAACAACATTGTTGTGACTGCAGAACAACAACTCCCTGTGACTTGAGTCGAGGCTATATAGGCTCAAGTCCCCGATTGTGGAGACCAGGGACCTGAAAATCAATAGAAATAAATAGGTACATCATCATCATCAGCCAGAAGACATCCACTGCTTGACGAAAGCTGTGTTTTTTATTTTTATTTCTTTATTTTTTTATTCATCGCAGAATTCTCGTTGCTGCCCGTCCTCCGGTGAACAGGCCCAAATAAATACTTCGGAAGCATCCTATTTTCTTCTCTTTCTTGACTTTGTTCTTGACTCGCTTGATTTGTTGTTTATTTAAACCGGTTATATATACAGGCGCGCGCGAACGGCCGAGTGGGCCCCTTCCACGGCGTGCGCGCGCTGCTGCACGTGCCGGCCTCGCGCAGGAAGCTGCTCGCGCGGCTCGTGGAGGTGGGCGGGGGCGCCGCGCCGCACGACGAGTACGTATCCTACTGCCGGTGTATACAGGCGGAGTGGGCCCCTCCCACGACGCGCGCGCGCTGCTGCACGTGCCGGCCTCGCGCAGGAAGCTGCTCGCGCGGCTCGTGGAGGTGGGCGGGGGCGCCGCGCCGCACGACGAGTACGTATCCTACTGCCGGTGTATACAGGCGGAGTGGGCCCCTCCCACGACGCGCGCGCGCTGCTGCACGTGCCGGCCTCGCGCAGGAAGCTGCTCGCGCGGCTCGTGGAGGTGGGCGGGGGCGCCGCGCCGCACGACGAGTACGTATCCTACTGCCGGTGTATACAGGCGGAGCGGCCGAGTGGGCCCCTCCCACGGCCATCATCGTTATCATCAGCCAGGAGACTTCCTGGACGAAGGCCTCCCCTTAATAGGGAGGTGTTCCCATAATCCCCACGCTTGGGGATCGCAGAGTGTTCACCACCGTTAATCGAGAGGACGCTGCTGCGCGTCCTCCGGCGGTTCTGGATGCAGTTTTAGGACATACCCATGTCCAAGTGAGTACGCATCTTACTACCGGTGTATACAGGCGGAGCTGACGAGACGAGTTTTTTTTTGTTGGTTTCTCGGTCGTGACTGTAACTGACGACAGATTATGGCAAAAAAAGTTTTAAATTATATACTCTCGGGGGTCCACTAAACGTTTAAACTCGGTTGGTTTTTTTAAATGTTTGTGTACTTATTTAGTTTGGCAAAATTGTTTCTACGAGCATCTCCTATGTAACATTAAAATTCGTTGGAATACTACTACTACAATTATCTTTTTTAGAAGATAATTGATCCTTCCTACTTATCTTAACGTCCTAACCTACACACTCTTTTGTCAGTTTTCACTAAACGAAATTTTCTGGTCGTTTCTTAAAAATAATTATTAGTCAAACACTTTTAAACTATCACGTTTGTTTACTAAAGGAGCTAATTTCACAACATAAACAAGTATTTGCCAAGGATTTATGATTCGCTTTTTTTTAGTATTTATTATTTTTAACGTTTCATTTAATATCACGTTAAATATCTCGTTAATAATAATATAACTTTATTATAATTATTAGTGTTTCCGTTCTTCCGTTCTAGACCGCCATACAACAACGAGAGCATCACCGTGTGCTTCGCGGACGTGAAGCGCTACCCGCTGTCGGCCCGCGACGCCGCGTGGCTGCGCGCGCGCGCCGTGCCCGTGTGCGCGCCCGTGCTGCTCAGCGCCTACCTCACCGAGCAGACCACGCCCGACCCCGTGGCGCACTGCCTGCCTGACTTTAGACCTACAACGTAAAAGTTAAGAGCTACAGTGTATAACTTTAGACCTACAGAGTAAAAGTTTAAACCTACAGTGTAAAAGTTTAGACTAACATCGTAAAAGTTTAGACCTACAGTGTAAAAGTTTAGACTAACATCGTAAAAGTTTAGACCTACAGTGTAAAAGTTTAGACCTACAGTGTAAAAGTTTAGACCTACAGTGTAAAAGTTTAGACTAACATCGTAAAAGTTTAGACCTACAGTGTAAAAGTTTAGACCTACAGTGTAAAAGTTTAGACCTACAGTGTAAAAGTTTAGACTAACATCGTAAAAGTTTAGACCTACAGTGTAAAAGTTTACACCTACATTGTAAAAGTTTAGAATAACATCGTAAAAGTTTAGACCTACAGTGTAAAAGTTTAGACCTACAGTGTAAAAGTTTAGACCTACAGTGTAAAAGTTTAGACCTACAGTGTAAAAGTTTAGACCTACAGTTGTAAGATTATATTGTGTTTCGCGGACGTCAAACGTGCCGCCAGACGCAAGCCAAGGTAGCCTAGTAAACTAATAAGTAATGTTCCCAACGGTGGGTAGACAGGGGCTAGGTTCGATCTAATTAAATAGTTACAAACATGCATATTGAGAATGGTGCCATAGAAAACATGATAGTACTAAGTATAAGATACACTACGTATAAAAATGTCATCATCATCATCAGCCAGAAGACGTCCACTGGGACGTCGTTAACAGGGAGGGGTTGCCATAATCCCCACGCTTGGCAGCCGGCTTGGGGATCGAGCATGCTCACCGTCGTTAACTAAGAGGACGTTGCTGCCCGTCCTCCGGTGGTCCTGGATGCAGTTTAGGACATACCCAGGTCCCAAGGCGTGTTTATGTATTTACAAAAAAGTTTATTAAGTATTCTAGTAAGTTAGTATTCTATCAGTTTTATGGTTCACATAGTACAAGCTTTGTTCAGTTTGGGGCTAGATGGCGCTGTGCGAAATGTCCACCGATATCATCCCACCAATATCAAGAATAATTTCTTTTATTTATTGACTGGATCACGATACCCAAATAGAGTTGGACAGGACATGCTGCCTGCAATGTCATGGCAAATGGACTACACCGTTGATAGATTGGTGGTCGCGAACACTGAAGAGCAGTAAATAGAACGGAAATGTGACGGGCCGCGCTAGCCGGCAATAAGTGTAAATGCGCTTAATGACAATTCTACCAATATACATGTTTTTAAACTGAGAATACTCAAAAAGACAATTTAAATAGACGCGTAGGAAACCAAACCACATTGCATCGTAATTTGATCAATTTTAATCTGTTGCAAAATGGCATTTCGAGCATGGCATTTTTTACTTCAAATGTGCGACCAATGATTGTCATTTTTTCGTCGTAGTGACTATACAATTATGTGTGAAACTGGCGACAGCTGTTTTCCATACAATTGCTTTACAGCATTGTTGTGACAGCCGTGCTACCTAAGAAGTAGGGCTTTCGCTTTTCTGTGGACGCGAAACAGTTACGTAGCATACCCTGATTAGTTCTAAGTCGTTCTATATTTTTGGTGTGCAATGAAGACGTATTGTATTGTAGCGTCGGACATCCACCAGCTCGTTGATATTATGATAGAGAGCCGCGCGCTTCCGCGCGAGACGCTGTGTTCGACATGCAAGACTTGTGAGACAGAACAGATCGCAAGGCAACCCAGCGCCCACCGGCTTGCCGCGCATAGTAACTAATACTTATTCTGTGAAATTGCTGTGGTACTCACTGTAATGTATTCTGTGGCTCGCATCGGATTGCGCGCATAGTAATTTAAACTTATTCTGTGGCGAATGCGTAGCTCGACGCGGAGCGGCTTACCGCGCTAGTAACTAATACTTATTCTGTGAAATTGCTGTGGTACTCACTGTAATGTATTCTGTGGCTCGCATCGGGTTGCGCGCATAGTAGTTATTACTTATTCTGTGGCGAATGCGTAGCTCGACGCGGAGCGGGTTACTGCGCAAGTAAGTAATATTTATTCTGTGACATTGCTGTGGTACTCACTGTAATGTATTCTGTGGCTCGCATCGGATTGCGCGCATAGTAATTATTACTTATTCTGTGGCGAATGCGTAGCTCGACGCGGAGCGGGTTACCGCGCAAGTAAGTAATACTTATTCTGTGACATTGCTGTGGTACTCACTGTAATGTATTCTGTGGCTCGCATCGGATTGCGCGCATAGTAATTATTACGTATTCTGTGGCGAATGCGTAGCTCGACGCGGGGCGGGTTACCGCGCAAGTAAGTAATATTTATTCTGTGACATTGCAAATGGCATTGTTCCCATAGTACAAGCTTTGCTTAGTTTGGGGTTAGAAGGCGCTGTGTGAAATGTCCATCGACAATAGCAATTGTTATTAATTATTTAATTGCCTCTATAGTCCTGTTCTTCTTGGCTTCTGCGACTAGTGACACAATTCTGTGAATGTCCAATTTTAGATAGTTTCGCAAACTGAAAAAATTCGACGGTCGTATATATATATTTTATTAATTTTAATTTATAAAAAAAAAACTACGGTCGTATAGTTTTTACCGTTTTTAAAAAGCTCGTTGGTTTTATTTAAGGCGAAATAATTATATTTTATGCTTGGTGCTGTCTCTATAGTCTTCTCGAGGCGTCACAATAATGAATAATGCACATGAAACAAAGCATAACTAGATGTCATGAGGCTAATACTAACACGTGTGTATACCAATGTACAAAAAGATAAACAATAGATAATTATTATTATTGTCACTTGCAATAGCTTGTGGGTTCGATCCCCACCAAGGGCAAACATTTATGTTTGTTCTGTGTCTGGGTGTAGTATGTATTATAAGGATGTATTTGCAAAATATATATATGTATAAGTATTCTATCAGCTATTTAGTTTCCATATTACAAGCTATGCTTAGTTTGGGGCTAGATGGCGCTGTGTGAAAAATGTCCTCTGATATTAATTTATTTTTTTATTTAATGAACGTGCACCTTAATCCGCTAGTAATAAATAGCTACACGAGTTACAATCACTGCGTCATTATTATCTCCTGCGTAATAATATATACAGGGTTAGTTATAATAAGTAAACAACTTTTACTATGGGGCCAACATTGAAATCGCGTAAAAATTATCAGCTGTTCCATACAAAAAGTTCGTCGACCTTGGGCAAAATGTTTTTTTTTTTTGCGATTTCAATGTTGGTTGTAGTAAACGATGTTTGTTTTGATGTACAGATTATGCCCTTAAAAGGATGCTAACTGATTAGAACTAACCCTGTATAAACATGTTAAGTTTCCTGCGCTAAGATGAGTTTGTTAGTTAGTATTATTTTGTTATGATTATCGTATAATTAACGGTGCGGTTACTAGAACTGAAAGGATATTGTACTCATTACAGTTGTATGTTTTTTTTATGGGATATTTACCGTGATTATGTTGTGAAACGAGCTCCCAGTGTCTCTGTGAACATGGTGCATGCAACTGCGCCGAAATAACGTAATAAAGCAAAAATAAAAGAATATTGGAGTCTAAGGTGGAGGCCTTCGTTCAGCAGTGGACGTCTCTGGGCTGATGATGATGAAAAGAATATTGAATATCGGGCGCTCATTTCACAACATAATCACGGTAATTATCCCGTAAAAATCATAGAACTGTAATACCCTGTAATATGTAATAGTGTGTAGTGGTAGGGCTCTATTGCAGAGTCCGCCCGGGGAAGTATCGCACCTTTGCCAGTAATTCAAGCGCCAAGCAGCAGTGTGCAAGCATTACTGTGTTTCGGTTTGAATGCAATGTTACCAGAAAAAATACTGGGTATCTAATATCTCAGAGTGACGAACGAAGTACAGTGCGGCGCAGGATTTCGTTCGAAAGTCACAATTCTGGCACTGCTACTGGTATGTACAGACGGGATGCTTACCACCAGACGGACGTCTCGCTCGTCTCGTCATTCAATAGGGAATACGCATGTGTTTTGATTATTAAAAATAATAGGATAAGTGGAGAGTTTAACTAAATCTGACGGTTCTATCGAAAAATAATTGAAATCGGCTGGTAGAGACCTGAAATATAAGCGTTCAAATTATTTGGGAGGGAGTCATCTGTCCCTTTCTAGCAAAACACGTGCTAGTGTGGAATTTGTTTGGAATCGTAGAGTTTGACGTCATTTGCTAGTTTAGTGCTAACATGAAACTAATATGTTTATAACTTCATTATTTGTGCACTAATTATTACTATATTGTTAGGTATAAAAAAAAAGATGTGTTGTTTTGTTGCAAGTCTGCTCTTTTATGAGTCAATAAACAACAACGGAGTGAACCTATAAGGGTTCCTTTTTTTCCTTTTGAGGTACGGAACCCTAAAAACCTTGTATTTTCCCTATTGCATAAAACATTGTACTCATCATTGTGAATAACTTTTCCTATGGTATGGTCTGTGTAAAAATGTGTCTGTTCCATAAAAAACATTTTCACCGAAATCGTAATGTAAGGAACATGTGTTTTTTTCGCGAATTTATAGTCATTATCAGCCAGGAGACGTCCACTGCTGAACGAAGGCCTCCCCCTTAGACCGCCACACTGTACGACAACATGCCATTTGCGCATGATTTTTGCCATAATCCCCACGCTTGGCAGGCGGCTTGGGATCGCAGATTGCTGACCACTGTTAACCGAGAGGACGCTGATGTCCTCCGATGATTTTAGATGCAGTTATAGGTCATGCCCAGATCCTGGCGTTTTTGTTCGCAAGTGCATAATCCTGGCAATACTACTGTTATGGACAGGCGTTACCATCAGGCGAACCTTTCGCTCGTCTCGTCACTAACGTGTATAAATAGTAGATACTCACCTAGGGAGCAAAAGTGAAGAATGTCTCGGATCTCATGTATTTTGTCTCCCGGTGACAAACATGAGATTCGCGGCTTCTTTACTTGCTCCCGTGGTGTGTATACGATTTTACGTGCCGCTGCGGGGAGGAAGTTTAGTGGTTCCTTTCGTTCCGCGTAGCGGGGCTAAAGTCAGCCACTTTCGCCCCGCAGGCACTTAAAACTTACCTCCTATGCGCTAAGTACTAACTTTCCGCGTAACCTATAATATAATGTACTAATCACTGACCTCTATTATACAAGTACGCTGGACTGGCTAAATATTGTCTAGGAAATGACAGTTTTTTTGTGCCGATTAGAAGCGCCCCTTTCGAGCATCTCCGGTACTAAAATTAACATTTGTTAATAACTTTAGTGAAAAACTGTCGTATATTTAGATAGAATCAGTTTATTGAACGGAGCTAATATTTAGTACGCAGACATTACGTTTTGCAAGAAGGAAGTAAGCTAGCGGATATGTGAGAGTGCATAAACAATACTTGTCATAGATAATAAATAATTAGGGCGGAGACAGCATATCCGAATTACACTAATCGACTAAAAGGTTTTGTTTTTTAAATACTACAACACTCTCACCAAAATTAAACCTTTCTAACAATACAATATTCATATATTAATACATAATAATATCACTCTCACCTAAACAAAGCTATATTAACAAATATACATACAATTATTATAGTTACAGTACCTTTGAAACTATTATTTCCTACAATTTAAACTCATAATACATAATATATACTGAGACTACAAAATAAATAGGTATAAGCATGTATTCTATTTCAAATTAACTACGCCAATTTTCATTCTTAGGTACTGAAACTGTTGCTTAGATAGAGCCTTAGTAAAAATATCAGCATATTGCTCTTTAGTACACACATATTTTAGTTCAATTTGTTTTTCCACATGTTTCTCTTTTATAAAATTATATCTAACATCTATATGTTTGCAACGCTTGTGATAGTCTATATTCTTAATTAAACATATAGCACTTTGATTGTCAATATTTAAACACACTGAATTTTGATTGAATTCACCAATGTCTAACAATAGTCTTTTAACCCAAATAGCTTCTTTTGTACACAAACAAGCTGACATGAACTCGGCCTCAGTTGTAGATAATGAGACACTTTGTTGTCTTTGTGTAGCCCATGTTACGGCTGCACCATTTTTGATGAACACATATCCAGATAAAGAGCGTCTGGTGCTTATATCTTTCGCATAATCTGCATCACAGTAAGCTTCTAGCTTGTTCTGCTGTGATGGTGTGTAGCATAAGCCATAGTTTTTAGTTTCCTTTAGGTATCTCATTATTTTCTTGACAACATTCCAATGTGTGTGATCATAACAATTTAAAAATCGACTTACCAGACTCACGCCATACATGATGTCTGGTCTACTCACGATTGCCAGGTGCATTAGCGATCCAACTGCTTCTCTGTAGGGTAGACTGGTATCAGGTTCTGTGTCACTCTTTTCTATTGCTGTCTGAGGATCCACTGGAATGTGTGTGCCATTGGCATTAGACATATTAAATTTCATTAACAAATGCTCAATATACTTTGACTGGTGAATGAATATATGTTGGTGTGTTCTTTCTATTTCCATGCCAACAAATACTTTTCGCGGGTTAAGAACCAATACCGTCTATCTCAATTTAGTGAACTTTACACCAGAAGAAAAAAACATTTCACTGCCACAAATAAAAATTATACTGAAAGTGATTTGCTAAAATGAAGCATATGAAATACCTAAAATACGATAGTGTCAGTGATACTACCCTAATAATAGCCTAAATAGAGATAGAATGAGTTAGATGGTATTGGTTTAGTATACATTTAATTAGTCATTGAATATCAAGTAGATAGTCGTTTTTGAAGTACAACAGCAATAATAATTATTTTTATAGGAAATAACAACCAAAATGACATTGACAATCATTTATTTATTAAAAGTACAAGTGTAGTATGTGATAAAAATACCTGAAGAAAAATAAGAAAATTCAAACTGTGCCTGTAATGGTTAAGAGGTATAATAAATCCTTTGGATATTTTTATTTGTTTAATCACAAATGTGGCAATGTGTCATAAAAGTTATGACACTCACTTGGAAGAACTTGTTTCAGCTCTTGTAGGTGTTGGTATTTCGAGGCAGATATCGGAATCATAGTGGTACGTAAAGGAGAATAGGACACATCAGGGTTAAATGGCTTAATAAGTCTTTGGGGCAAGTCGAACCAATCTTGGTCGAAATGCAGTTTCACTTTTATAGTATCTTGGCTTTTGTCGTACAGAATGCCTCGTATGTCCGTAACAGTTGGATCGCCGACTTTACGTCCAGGTCTTATAGACTTGTAAAGCCAATTAGATGAGTCAGCATAATTTTTTACAAAATTATGGTCAATCTGAACCACTTCATAAGGACATGACGCTCTTGCTTCCTTGGTTGCTGAAACATAGTCACACGGCAAATGAATAACACGATTACTGAGCTTTCTTTCTATTGCGCTGTGCACAGAATCGCACTCCATTTGTGTATGACCACGTTCCAGGAATTTCTGAATGATGGTGTGTTGTGTTTCTTGCAGAAATTCATAAGCGCATTTGCCAATATAACGTTCCTGTTCTGATAAGTACAGCCGTCAGAATAAATGATAATTGGCCTTTTCAATGGTAAACAATGTCGCTCCAAATAGTCTGTCACAAATGTAGCGAAAGTGCTTGCAGTAAGATCCGCGGCCGTTTCAGTGAACCAATAGCATGTACAATGGCGCGAAGTCAAATCATATAAAGTGAAGTTGTGGCACGTCAATTTCGTTTTAAAATATAACGCGCTTGCTGTCGAGTAAGGGCAAACTTTGACGGCTTCTAGGTCCATTGTCAGTAAAGTACAATTTCCCAAAGCTGCATCTTTCTTATCTCTCTCTTTCTCTTCTCTGGCTCTATTTTTCTTAATAAGGTGTTCTTGATAAGCATGTCCATCTATGTTACCTTCCTCGTGGCCAACACAAACATCACACATATCTTTCTTCAATGTAAATAGTGATAAGTTTTGGCTGTTAAAAACTTTATCAAATGTGTATCGAGATACAGAAGGACTTGTTGTGGAACTGCAATATTGTTTATATGCATTAAAAACATCAGATACAGAGCGATAATTAGGCTCCAAATACAACTTTCTAGTGTCCTTGCGCGCATAATGTGACGGCATCTTTGGAAGATTTTTTAAAAAGTTTTCCAAAACCACGATCTTTGGGTTACGCTTTATTTCACCTTCCTGACTATGATCTTGGTTAGCTTTATCATGGTCATAACCAGCATTATTGGCCCATGTCTGCACAGTAGTCGATTTCAGTGATAAAGTGTTCAGAAACATCTGTTTACACACTTGAATTCTACCACCATCTTTTTTTTGAGGTAAGAAATAATTTAATGTTCCCAGTCGCCGAGACTCCTGACCTTTAGTTTTATGAGTAGTCGTAGTTCGGTTTACAAGACTTGCCACGTATACTTTTTTTTGGCCCCAATCAAGCTGTTCCCATAAATAAGCATGAATAGATGTTCGTGTATCTTCGTCTAATTCCTGGCAACCTCTGAATTTACTCTTACGACAGAATTGGGAAACGCAAGCATCACCTATTTGCCGTGATACTCGTGGGCGATTTTGACGCATCTTTTCATTTCTAGGCTTTGTGTACCCTAGGTATTCCTCGCCACGCATTCTTTTATTTTGAGCTTTATTTTTTTTCCATTCTTATTTTCTTGACACGTGACGACGTTTTCTTCCTTCACTCATGTTTCCATACTCATCATTGCTAGTTTCACAATCAGTTCTACTTTCATCAATGGCTTGAGCCTCAGAATACTCATAACCATCACTAACGTTACTAAAATAAGCCTCTCGAAACAAAGGACCCACTTGTTCGTAAAGGCCTGATATTTCATAAGCAGAAGGCGCAGATCGAGACCTTTTAGTGCATTTTATTAGTTTATCCTGAGTGTCCATAGTTAGGTCACTCAATGATAAAGATTTAATTTTTTTGTATACATTAGTATAACTTAATTGATCTTCTAGGAGAACACGCTCGTGGGTATCTATTTCAATCTTCTTAGTACATATCAGCGGTGTCAAATTTAATGATCCAGACTCCGAAGTAACTGGTGGATAATCTGTAATGAAGAAGATACATTGAAACTTGTTAGTAGTGGTAACGATCGTCATTATCTCTATTTCAAAGTCAGAAGTTAAAACATTTTTTAACCTATAATGTAGTAAACTCACCATTCAAACTGATAGGCTCTGGGGGATCTCGTTCTTCAAGTAGACATAAAATCTTGTTTGATCGAAATCCCTGGCTGTATCGTTTAGACATTTTTACTGAAACAAAAATGAGATAAGTAAAATTACCATAATGAACCATTCAAATTATTTCTGGAAATAACATCTATCTCTAAAACTTCACTATAAATTGACAAAAAAACTGTAATAAATTGCGTAATTTTATGCTTAAAGTGATACTTACACAACACAAAACACAGTGGTAACAATAAAATCACAAAATTAAACCGTAATAATCACTTTTGCAAATGTTTGAGAAAGAAACAAATTTACCAACCGTTGAAACATGTATTTGAATCCAAACTGACTGACCTGCGCGTCACCGACGCGTCCCTCGGCGCCATTCACGACGGCACGACATTCCCGTCTCTTTCTAACAACGGCGTTTATTTAAGCTTCATTTTGCGAGCACTGGGCGACAATATTGGTCTGAGATAGACAGTATTGGCAGAAAAATAAACGAGTGGTCCTTATATAGATGGTATTGGCAGAGACATGGTTTTAAGATAGGCGATATTGTCAGAAAAATAAAAGCACGGTCTTTAGATAGCTAGTATTGTCAGAAAAATAAACGCAGCTTTTAGATAGATGGTATTTCTATAGCTAATAAAATACACATTTTTGGGAATTTTAACATAACCGATAGAGCAGACTATTCGAATTTGGACTTTAAGTCTATTGCAATAAAAATCTCAAATTCGCAAAAATTGAGATAGATGGTATTGGTTCTTAACCCGCGTTTTGCTTCAAATGATTTAATTTCAAAATTATTCTTCAATTCAGAGATAATTTTAAGTAGGGTATCCTTTTATTTAGAAATTAAAATTCCATCATCCACATACAATAGTAAATAGACTTTCTCATTGTTTACATTACCAATATAAACACATCTGTCTGCATGGCTACTCTTGAAACCAAATTTCTTCAAAGTTGCATCAAACTTATTGTTCCAGCACCTCGGTGCTTGCTTCAGGCCATAGAGTGAACGATTAAGTTTACATACCTGGTTTGGTTCTACATTTAAACCTTCCGGTGGAGTCATATAGATTTCCTCGCTGATGTCTCCATACAGGAACGCTGTTTTGACATCGAATTGGACCATTTGGAGATCATGCTGTATAACTTCTGAAAGCAATATCCGTACAGAGTCATATCTTACTGTTGGTGCAAATGTTTCAGTATAATCTAGGCCTTGTCTTTGCCCACACCCTTTAGCGCACAATCTTGATTTGTATAGAGGGCCAGAAGGATCAGTCTTTATACGAAATACCCATTTGCATCCAATTAACTTAACTCCAGGGTGCTTTTCAACTATTTTCCAGGTTTGATTTATAGCGTGTGACTTCAACTCTTCTTCTATAGACTGTCTCCAGCTTTCAGCATCAACACAGTTTGGCGATATAGCTTCACTGTAAGTTTCTGGAATCTCTTTTATTATATTATTTGAATTTTGTGCTGAAAGGTAAGTTTTTACTACATTACTCGATTTAGTTTTAGATCTTGTCACCATGACATTTTTAGCTTTAGGAAGATCTAAGGTCTCATCTGGTATATATTCAGACTTTTCAGGTGACTGGAAAGATTCATCGCTTGTCTCGATTTCTATGCACTCGTCTTGAGAAGAATCTACATTTTCATTTGCGTTTTCTGAAGTATCTGCTGATAATGGTAATAAGGCATAATTTCTTTTTACTGAGTTTTCCATAAAGATTACATCTCTACTAATCAATATTTTTCTTGTCTTTGGATCAAATAGTTTGTATCCTTTTGTATTTTCACAGTATCCAACAAATATTAGTTTAGTTGCTTTAAGATCAAACTTCTTTGTTTTTTTTTTCTTTGGAATATGCATCATTGCTTGGCAACCAAATATTTTCATATGAGAAATGTTTGATTTCTTACCCGTCCATTTCTCCTCTGGTGCAGAGTAGTCTATTGCTCGTGTCGGACATCTGTTTGTTATTTATGCTGCAGCTGCGACAGCTTCTGCCCAATACTGCTTCTGTAACTCGATTGGACCACAGACATCAGAGTGGATTATTTCAAGTTTGGACTGCGCCCGGGAACCATCCACAGGAAAGGGATTTCTTGTCTGCTTTCCTTCAGAGCATGTTACACACACCATCTTCTCTTTATTTTCTATTTTCACTCCAGCACTTTCAGAAAGTTTGCTCAAATCTTCAAAATTTCAATGTGCCATTCTCTGGTGCCACAGGAAGGCATCATTTTTGTTCGCTTCAGACATGTATGCTGTATGTTGTTGAGTATTCAGCCGGTACATGTTGTTAGCCAGGTTTGCCTCTGCCACTTGTTCTTTATTTTTGTTGAAAATTTTACAGCCTTGATTATCAAACTGTACATGGCATCCACTTCTAATCATCTGACTAACTGATAGCAAATTAGTAGCTATTTCTGGTACATACAGGACATTTTGAACTTGTATAACATCTGTTTCACCATTTTTGTTCAAAACTGTTAAATTTATCTTTCCGCAGGCTTTCACAGGGAGTTTCTTATCGTCGGCTACCCTTATTGTAGTAATCGGAGGTGAGATTTCATCATAGAGCCAGTCTCGGTGCATAGTCAAATGCATAGATGCTCCGGAGTCAATATACCAGCCACCATCATTACTTGTAGATGCGGAGAACACAGCCACATATCCTGTATCATCTTTTTGCTTTTCTTTGTTCTTCTTGTTTCTGCAGTATTTACTTATATGACCATATTTATTACAAACATAACATCTTGGACCTTTCTTTTCTTTGTAATTACTGTTGTTGTACTGTTTGTTCTGTGTCTGCGACTTACTGTTGCCTTTGTTCACAAATAATGCTGTAGATTAGAGAAGTTTAGTTTTCACCGAATCAGCTGTGACTGCTACACCTGAACTTTCTAGGGCCATTATCATAGGCTGATACACATTGGGCAACCCTGCCAACAATAGAGTGCCCAACCACTCATCATCTACGATGAATCCAATATTTCGAAGTTTATGTGCTGTCATCATTATTTTGTTCACGTACTCTTCAATATTTTGGCAACTTTCTAACTTGGTGTTTGTCAAATCTTTTAATAACCCAACTTTTCTGGTCAAACCCTTGTCGTCAAACGCTTTGGACAAGTTTTCCCATACTTCTTTTGGCGTTTTAGCTTCTTGAATATGTATGTAATTTATAGGTTCGACTAATAATATCAATTTCGACTTAGCTTTTGTGTTGAGTTTGGTATCTTTTTCGATTCCTTCCACACATGACCACAGATCTTCGTGTTCTAAATATGACTGGACGGCAAATCTCCACGTAGAATAGTTTTCCCGGCCAGTTAATTTCTCAATTAAGGTCATTGCATGGTGTGAACCCATTTTCACAAAGATTTTTGCCGTGTCGGTGAAACGAACACGTGCATTCGAGGTTAAACACTTTTCAATCACTGCAACTACGACAATGTTTGTTTTATTTTTAGCACTACTTTCAATATAGGCGGGTCTGGGCCCATAACCTAATAACTTTAATGAAAAACTGTCGTATATTTAGATAGAATCAGTTTATTGAACGGAGCTAATATTTAGTACGCAGACATTACGTTTTGCAAGAAGGAAGTAAGCTAGCGGATATGTGAGAGTGCATAAACAATACTTGTCATAGATAATAAATAATTAGGGCGGAGACAGCATATCCGAATTACACTAATCGACTAAAAGGTTTTGTTTTTTAAATACTACAACATTTGTGTATTACGAAATATTAGTTACATGGACGCTCACACTGCTATCCGTTGGCAATCTGCGCCAAAATGGCGAAAATCAAATGGCTTCAATTTGATATCGACAATATGAAGTCCAGCGTACTTGTATAAGAGAGGGCAGTGGTACTAATAATGTATCCTGTAGTACTTAATTGTACATTGGATATTATAATAACGTGAAAAAACTTGATATTGAGATTCCGTATTTGCTGTCTCAACTGAAACCTTCGAAATCTACATATTTGTCTAACTAGACTATAATTATCTAAATTTGGTCTATAAATAAACGTAATGTATTTAGTATTACTTGTTTATAACCTTCTAGCAAGTTGTTGCAATTTTGACCTTGAATAAAGATCTTTATTTCATTGCTAATGTTCTCTGCGAGATACAGTAAGAATTACGTAAGCTAGTTATATAATAAAAGACTGTTATTCTTGTACCATGCCTTTTTATTGTGCAGGAAAAAAGCGTTCCAAAGTTTTTTTTTACCTTATACAGGTTTAGTTCTAATCAGTTAGCACCCTTTTAAGGGCATACTCTGGACATCAGAATAAACAACTACAATCGGGTCAACTTTGAAATGGCAAAAAAAATACAGATGTTCCATACATTTTGCCCAAAGTCGATGTGCTTTTTGTATGGAACAGCTGATATTGTTTTCGCGATTTCAATGTTGGCCCCATAGTAAAAGTTGTTTGTTGTGTAATTACTGCGAAAGTTTGTTGTTACATATACACACACAAACTCATTGTAATTTGGATGAATCTCTTTTTTTTTTATACCGTGAAGTTACGAGACGAGCTAGACGTTCGCCTGGTGGTAAGCGTCGCGTCTGCCACTAACAGTAGCAGTGGCAGAATTGTGAAATTGCGAACACAATCCTGCGCCGCACTGAACTGCGCTCGTCACCCTGAGATATTAATGTTAAATCTCTTCTTACCCAGTAATTTCTCTGGTAACATTGCCCTTCAAACCGGAACACAGTAATGCTTGCTTGCACACTACTGCTTGGCGGTTGAATAGCTGGCAAAGGTGTGGTACTTCCCCAGGCGGACTCTGCAGTAAGTAAGTAAGTAAGTAAGAGTCCTACCACTAGGACTACCTACCACTACTCTCTGAGTGGAGGTAGCTTATTTCCAGGAATAACAGGCGAATTTTGTCATCGTCATCACCGTTTTTCATGATAAAACGGCGGGGAGCAGTTAGTAAATAAATAAAACAAGATTCTAAATAAAAATACGTTTTGTATTATTTTACAACAATAATACTGAATATCACATTTTTTTTACATTGGAATAGCGGTAACAGCATAGATATTTAAAACAATAGATTCAACATTGCCAATAAAATTACTTAAATAGTGGGCCAATATTCACATTAATTATAAATTTATAATAACTTTTTTTTATTGTATTGAGTGACGAGCGTGACGATCGCCTGGTGGTAAGCGTCACGCCTGCCCATAACAGTAGCAGTGCATTCTTGGTGTGAACAATAAATTGCCAGAATTGTTAAACAGCGAACAAAATCCTGCGCCCCACTGCACAGCGCTCGTCACTCTAAGGTATTAGATGTCAAATTCCTTCATGCCTACTAATTTATCTGGTAACATTGTATTTTTTCACTTCACCAGAAAAAGAAAAAAATATCGTACCCAATAATGTGGGTAAAATTAGTATAAATACTTCTTAGCCATATACTTGATGGATCTGTTATCGTCCCTTGGATAAGGCAAACCCGCGTCAGTTAGTTCTTTAATGGGTATTTCTACGAGGGTCTGGAAGCCACAATGCGCTGCCAACTTCTGTGATGCTATGCCGGTGAACACTGTTGCCGTGCCTTTGATGCCTTGGGTCTTGCAGAGAGCCTCCCTGAAATAAATGTGGTCAATTAGCTAGAAACCCGACTGCGGTCGAACTAAATTATACAATGTGTAACAAAAAGTTTCAACAATACTTAAGGGTATGTATGTACTCATCATTATGAACAACTTTTACTATGGGGCCAAACCTGAAAAGGCAAAAAAATAACTTCTGTTCCATACAAAAAGTTCATTGATCTTGGAAAAATGTATGGAACAGCAGATATTATTTTAGCGATTTCAGGGTTGGCCCTAGGTATATACTAAAAGTTGTTAATGTTAAAGTAATGTTACTAAAAATATAGAAAGCACCATTATTTGTCTTAGATGAACTACTCAAATACCAATTCCAATCACTAGCTTCTATAACTTCAACAACAAAGAATTTTCCATTCAAAGTTTCATCCCCAATTTCACCCCCTTAAGTCATCCCTGTCAAAAAATATTAAAAACAGTATTTTTTGTACTATCCAAATACCAATTTACATCACTATAACTTCAAAAACAAAGAACCTTCCATACGAAATTTTATTTTAATTTCACCAGCTGACAAGGGTCTTGCCTTAAGGAGTGAGGTTTTTTTACGCAGTGATTTAGGCTGTCTGTCAGGCAGTACTTTGATTCTTGTATTAATAGATTATTTGCGTGGGCTACGCGTAAATTACTGAAAACCTGATTCTAAACGATTTATGAAAGCCTCTTTTGAAAATGTAAATTTGGATTTTTCGCTTCTTCAAGGCTTCTTTTATTTAGTTCGTCTAGACGCAGCCTTCAAGCTATAATAATTAACAAAACAGCTCAAAAGGCTAGACAAGCAAGACTAATGTTTTATGGACAAGACCTTGAACAAACGTGACTGTTATTTTCTTTCATAAGGAAAAGCATCATTGTAATTATTTGTAGGTACGCACCTACGTCAGGTAAAGGTACCCATTTGACTAGCTTAGTAATTTTTCAAACTGATGAACAGGTGACAATATACCTCTAGTTTTAACTACACTGACAGCAATGGTAAGTCGTGTACAGGGTGTACACGAGTATATTCCTCTCCAGTATGAACTCACTCGCACTCCGATTTCGTTAGTGATCGGTCTTTGTGATCGGTCGTCGGTTTTGACAGTTTTGAGAAAGAACGACAAGATTTGAAATATGTTGCAAACTTTTTCTAGTAGTAGGTAGTAGTCTTATTGGGTCGTAAACTAAGATTAGATGTCGCAAATCATTCGATCGCATATTATATCTTAACATTTATGGCCTTTATTCATAACAGTATATACCAACAACAACAACACACAACAACAACAGTACCAACAGCTAATTAGGTATAGCGAATGAACGCACGGATGGCAAAATTTCATAAAGATCTTGACGTGGTTTCTGTGCGGTTTAACCCTACAACTAACATTCTACGGTTGAATGAATAAAATAATACTTATATAAATACAGAATTTGAGAGAAGATACTAAATTGGTGCTTGTTTAGTTACAGACTCTGCGGTTAGCCAAATTATCTACTAATTATTAATGAGGACCTCGTTAGTAAACGGTTTCTGGAAATTTTGAGATTTATCTTGAAACATCTTCGAGCATAATGTCTTTGTGAAAATACACTGCCACGCTCGTTAATTATAATGTGTAGTACCTAGGTATAGTCACCATCCCTCTACATCTCTTCGGTGAAGGAAAAAATACCGTGAGAAGAAATTCAAAGGCGTGTAGGTACTTAAGTGAATTCACCAACCCGGAATCTCGCTTCGCTTGGCAGGTGGCTTGGGGATCGCAAAATGCTCACCACCCTTAACCGAGAGGACGCTGCTGCCCATCCTCTGGTGGTTCTAGATGCAGTATTAGGAGTTTTATGGATGTGAGTCTTCTGTAATGCGAAGGCGTAGTAGTTACCTGGCTGCTAGCAATCTCTTCCCCAGCTTGGCGCCCCTGAAGTCCCTTCTGACGACCAGCCCCATCGCGTGTAAAATCACCTCCAGGCCCATGTACTCGAAAGCGTCCACTTTATCTTCTGCGTACATTAACGCGTCGTACACTGCCTTCCATTTCTCGCCTTTGATCTGGCGAAGAAATCGGGGTTATGAAGAGGTCGAGGCGAAGCTTTGCGCTATATTTTTAGCATGGGACTCGTTTTTATTATCTTAGCTTTTTATCCTAATTTGTTGAATTGAGCTATTTGGTGCAGTATCGTATCTAGCCTTTCATGCGCCCGGTGCGAGCTTCTATAACTGCGCCCTTGCATAACCCTAAACTTGGTCCCGCAGAGGTATTTACAACTCAATCGGAAAAGTTTCCGTTCGAACCCACATTCGCCGTCTCTGTCATCCTGAATGTAGACTGACTGTATGACTGAGTGTATGACTAGGACGGAGAATGTGGATTCGAACGGAAACCTGTCCGATTGAGTTATGAATTGCCTTGCTCGTCTGGTAATTTCTGCGCCCTGTGCGTTGCCACCGCTATATTTACGGCATTGCTTGGTGGTAGGAGAGCATTGAAATTTGCCTCAAGTACTCCTTGGTTAAAGTAGCATAGTCTTCACTAAAACTTGGAAGTCAGTAGGTACCTATGATCCAAAGAGATTTACTAGCAATGATCCAATAAAACAAGGTCTGCTACTACGGGAGTGACACTTGCTTACGTCACGCCAGTTGCCACTTTATGGCAACAAAATGGGAAAATTGGGAATCAAATCTGTTAATAAATTATTAATTATAAAATACACAAATCATTTAAATTGACATTTCGTGTACGCTCAAGCGAAATTATTCAAGTTACACGAGTGACGAGAACATATAGTTTCAACCAAAATCACATAGTTTTATGGGGTTCCCACAGGTAGGTAATATACGGAGAACGGGGAGTTATGATTTCACGCTACTGGTCATTTCACGTCGATGACGTAGGCTTGTGTCACCCACGTGACCCTTTGTCAGTCGGAAGTGTCATACCTGGCGGAGTATATTATTATACCATGTACCTAGGTACCTATTACCTAGGTACTTTTATAAATATTCTAATATTCTAACCTACCCAGCATCTGCTGCGCCGGGATTTCGATAATGCTGGCGTTATTTTCCTCACCTCTTCATCGTGGTCTTCATCAGCAGCAGTCGCTACGCACACATTCAAAGCAGCCAGCGTCCTCTGTCCGTTCTGCAGCCTGTAGCAGCCGAGACTCATCCGCTGCTGCAACACTTCGCGCCAGAACTCGCCGATGTGGTACACACTGGCTGGATCTTCTACTAATTCTGTGGAATGGAAAGGTTCATCATGAAACTCATTATTAGTAGGAGCATCACTTCAGTACTTATTAAGGCCAAGATATTCCACGTTTCAAGCACATTTTTTAATAATCGATAATTAGTCTAAAGTTTTATCAGGTAGAGTCACATTTAGCGCAGAAAAAAATATGGCGGTTACGCAGATTCGTGCATGCCAAGCTTCTATTTTTGAAGTTTTTCTCATATTACTCGAAAAGTATCGAAATTAGTAATTTTTCAACTAAAGAAAATTCTCCAAAATTCTACTATCTAGGACATTCTTTCTATCGAAGAAAGTATAATTAAACGTGTTTTCAACCAAAGAAATAACTAAGACGGATGTTCGTCTATAACGTTATATATTTTTTGGCATTAATTATAGCAATTTGACTAGATAACAGTGATTAATCAAAGGGCCAACTTTGGAATAAGTATAGAACTCTTAAGTACCTACTGCATGTATGTCCTAACACTGCATCCAGAACCACCAGATGACGGGCAGCAGTGTCCTCTATGGATAATGGTGGTGAGCATTTCTGCGACTGTGACTTATAGCAGACAAGATGAAAATACATTGGTAAATCCAATGATTAAAAAAAACTGTTCTGGCATTTAAAAGTTTTGGTGGAATAAACAAACTCACATACAAACATTACACTCCTTTTTTTGGGCAGTCATGTAACAAGCTATAATTTAAACAAAAAAACAAGACTGCACCCGCCAATAAAAAAAACATAAAAAAACACGATAGCCAGTGTCACCCGTGATGATATAAGGATTCTAACGATATCCTGTACATCCAAATCTGTTTAGGCATTTAGAAATTATGGTAGAATAAAAAAACTCAAATAAAATACATGAACCCTGAAAATATTACCTACACTACTTTTTTGGGCAGTCATGTAATAAACGGTTTCCTACCAAACAATAATAAAATACTACCTAAAAAGTGTTCCTTACTTAGGTATAATTAGGTAGGTTTTATTGTTATCTAAATAAGATGTCTAGCTCGATAAGTGTATGCGTGTATTTACCTCAAATTACCAAATGACAAGCTTAGCTTACTAACAATAGATAACAAGCTGTAACCAACCGCTGACTTCTCCAAAGATAATACGCGAATAGTAACTAAGTATGTTACACTCAGCGTCAAAAAGGTACTCGTAGGTAGACTAAGCCAGCAGCGTTCAGATGGGTCCAGGAGTACCTTGTCAAAACAATCGAAAAGGAATAGGTACTTATATTTTAGGTACTTCTCTATAAGTACTAGCTGACCCGACAAACGTCCTTTGGAACTTTAATAAAGCCAAGGAAAAAAGCACTTTTAACCGAATTTTCCAATTTGTCAAACAATTTTTGCAATTTTCCTTTCCGTTAGCCTTGTTCAGAATCTTACGAACAATTACATAAGTGCCTTAACAGTCCAGCCTTCATAATGATGTGCTTACCAAAGAAGAGATATATTTTTATTGATAATATTTAGATAGATTGTACCATCATCAGCCCGGAGACGTCCGCTACTGAACGAAGGTTTCCCCGCCGCGCTCTAAGACCGCCACACTGTACGACAACCTACGATTTGCATCCTCCGGCTGCCAGCGATTTTCACAGTGTCGTCGATACACCTCGTGGGGGCCTACCTACGCTGCGCCTTCCGCTTCGTGGTCTCCACTCAAGAACCTTTCTTCCTCATCGGTTACCAGTTTTTTGTAGAACTCACTCTGAATCTGACACAGAGTTTCATCCGTGCACAGGTGATCGATGAGGACCTTGATGGCTTCATCGTCGTCTTCAGGCCGTAGATCCTGGATTACCCAGGTGCAGTCTTCAGTCGTCCATGTCTCGTACACGTTAGGGTATGAGGCATCAATGATCCTCTTGAAGTGCATGGTTCAACTAGAAATGGAATATTGTCTTGTATTTATCGTCATAATTTACTTGTAACGATTAACAATCGTTGCAAAGCGTATATTAGTAGGCAAGTAATTAGCAAGGCTTTGAACCATCTGCAATTTACTTACCTACGGAGATGGGTATCTCTTAAAGTCGTCCTAAGCCTTGGCCTAGAGCGGCCAAATATTAGGGACGGTCAAACGGGGAACGTCAACGTTGACAAGAGACTACAAGAAGGGCGGGTGGGTCCTACACGACCTAGGGCGGACAAGACTGCTAGTCCGCCTCTGCTTGCCTAGCTACCTAAGTACGTAACCTAAAAACGAATGTACAAGGTTATTAATTGTTACATAACAACCTATTTATGAAAAGGTACTTAAACAAATCTAAACCATCGAGAAGAATCAGAACAAAAAACTTGAAGTTAAACTTTTTATAATTCTTAGCTAGCTAAGTAGATACATAGTTTTGTTAATAAAAGTTGATAAATAAGAAGTTGCATGCAACAAATTGTTAGCTAATTACAATAACCCAGTAAGGAATACAAATGCAACCAAATGTTACTTTAGAAATCCAAATGCTTAAAAATATTCTGCTAATGTTATGACCTCAAAAAAGTGACTTACCTCGCATTGTGTTTCATCTAGCCTAGACTGCATACAAATCACTTATACATAGGTACAGGTAACTGTATAAATAAATGTCGTGCAACGAACGCAAATAAGTACCCACTAATCCGCGACGATGATAAAATGAATTCCATTATCACCGTCGCTGCCACTGACTATGTAGGTAATTAGATCTACTTTATGGAACAAATAATAGGTTGGTTGAATATAAGTATGATACCTATCATACTAATTTATCATTTATCTAAAATCTTATGTGATACACCCTGGCAGGACCACTTTCGTTTTATTAAGTAGAAATTATATAATATACTACCATTTTAGCTTATTTTATTTTTTAAATTTTCATTGTTTTATTTTTAATCTTATGTAAGTACCTAATATACCAATATGCTTAGAAAATATTCTCACTGACTCAGTTTTGCTTGTTATTTTCCCTCCGGCAACTTAGATCTACCACCAGGCTCCACCGGTGGAGCCAGAGGCGGATTAAATTAAATGTCGACGGCGCTCTAGGCTAGTAGGTACCTCACCGGCGCTCCTCTAGAACCTGGCGTCCCTCTGGAATCTGGCGCCCCTCTAGACTCTAGGGCCCATACACTGTCTTGCAAGTTAAAGTAAAACAGATGTGATTTTATGTAGGTATGTGTAGTTATTGGTAAAAACATCATAAAAAATTTGCAAATGTTTGATTTTCGTAAACTTCCGTGCGCGCCCCTTTGTAACCTCGCGCCCTTAGGCACGTGTCTGGTTTTTCTTACGAATAATCCGTCACTGGGTGGAGCCAAAGCAATTTTTTTTCATACATACAAAATTACATATTTTGCTTCTTTAATAACCGAATTCAAAAAAAGAAGGAGGTTCTCAATTCGGGGTTTTTATGTTGTTACCTCTAAATTCCGTCACTTAGTATCCGATTCAGAAAAAAATGGTCCCATAATTGATTAAAGTCGGTTGTTTTTTTTTAATAGCATTATGATGTAGATTCACATTCTGCGATCCCCAAGCCGAGCGTGGGGATTATGGCACACCCCTTCCTGTTTATATGATACGGCCAAAAGGACCAGAATCCAGGCCAGTGAAACAAAACAAAAAAAAAAAAAAAAAAAGAGAGAGGCCTTCGTCTTGTACCTAGTGGACATCTTTTGCTGAATGATCTACACTAATCACATTACACATGTGATTAGTGTAGATTATACAAGTGTGTTAAAATAAATTAAAAAGTGATGTATGGCGTAGTTAAGTAACTACATAAAAACTTACGTTTTTTACGCAGTGTAATCTGCCACACGTCTTTTTCGTTAAGAGCTCGTACTAATAATAAATCTAATAGCTTCCTATGAACACAGTATATATGTACATAGAAGTAGATAATTGCTAAGTTCACACTTCACCCTAGAGACGTGTGCTCACTGTAGTTGTGCTAGCTCAATGTATTCTGCTTGCCTAGACGCCTTCTCAAGTTGAAGGTGAACTTGTGAAAGAGGAACTCAGTTATTTTATATTGCTTATAAAATAACTGCTTAGATAAATAATTTTATGTTACCTAGTATTTAGAAACTAGTAAATAATTCAGTATGTAGTGCCAGTCGTGTAGTTCTGGTACCAATGGAACAATATTTCAGTTCCGGTTTATTTTCTTCAGTGAATTAGATTGTCTCTCTTTTTAACCGACATCAAAAAAGGAGGAAGTTCTTAAACCGGAAATACCTACATTAAAAAAACTGTTTGTTACTTCAGAACCCCGTCATAAATATATAAACCGATTTGTTTTTTTTAAAGGGTTTACTTCCAGATTGGTCCCATGGAAATAATCAAATTGGGTTCAGTAGTTTGGTGTTTAAATCAAAATAACTGGAAAAATATATCTATGTAAGCGAAATTGCGTATTTTGCTTTGAAGACTGTCATTTTTTTAACAGCTTGTTTTGTTATCAATATTTATAATATGTACTTATATGTATTGTGGTTACAATATATCTATTAATGGTAATTGTCTTATTTTTGTGCAGCAGACCAAGTTAGAGTATATAGATAAGGATCATATAGCTGCGGACAAAGTAGAGTTCGTAGGTGTTTTTATGAAAGTTTATTGTTTTATACGCCCTCTACACTACTCGCGAAGTTACCTCGACGAAAACGAAGTGCTTGTCAAAGGCGATCGCAGTCTGACTTACGTGACAACACGACTAGTGCAACTTCGTGAGGGGCTACACTATTCGTATGCGTTCAAATATCAGCTGCTGTTGCAATGTGCACTCTCGAGTATTAAAGCCGCTGGCCCACTGCGGCGCACGCTGTGCACGGCCACGCGGCGCATTTTGGCTGCGTGGGTTCGTTTGTTTGATAACGTGGGTCTACGTTTCCACAGCAGCACACACTTTAAATACATTTAATTTATTTATATATTTGTAACAATAACTTACAACTATCCTTGCAGGCGTGCCTAATGCGATAGTGAAGTACAATATTAGTCATCTATTGATATTGAGGTGAATATTAATCTACGGCTATTACAACTATAGCACTGCAGTGAAGCTACGCACGCTTCCGTGTACCGCGTGCTAGCGTTGACAACGTTGAGCTGCGTGGCCACCATATTCGAGAAAGCTACACGCGTGGCTCGATGCAATGATGTCATTAATCTATTCTTGCGTGTTCGTGGGTTGCAGTGGACGTTATCATATTTATTTTCTTGCAAAGCGGAACTCGACACATGTGCCTAGTCTCTCCGTGTGCAGCAGTGGGCCAACGGCTTTATTTAATTTTAATTTTTCGTTCATACCAAATAGAAGTACGCCGATAGTGCGGTCAGGCGCTTCGGGATACCTCGTGTTGTCCTTTATACGCTTTTAAAATAAAAACATATCCGACTTCAATTTCAAACTAAGTATACCTTGATTACATTTTCATAATATAATTTTTCAGTTATTTTAATTAATTCTAGTATCTAATTTTGATTTAAAAACCAAACTACTGAACTGATTTCAATAAAATTTATATGGGACCACCTCTGAAGTATTACTTACCAAGCAAAAAAAAAGAATCTTCTAAATCAATTCATAATTGGCGGAGCAATCGCTTATGAAACATTTAAAAAACGAAAGTCGAATTGAGAACCTCCCCTTTTGAAGTCAAAGCAAAACACGCTATTTCGTTTACTTGAAACACATATATTTGTTTTAAAAACCAAACTATGCAGTTAACAACAACAACCTATCATTACAAATAAAAAAATAAAATTCCAAATCATTTAATAAATAATGGAGTTCTGAGATCAAAATTAAAAAAAATAACTGAACTGAGGACCTCATGCTTTTCAGAAGTCTTTTAAAAATCAGCAAATCAACAGCGATCGAGCCTGAAGCGAGGTTGCACAAAGCGAATCATTATAGTGCTACGCGCCTTGCCCAACTTCGACTGACTTTGCGCGTAACGTGTGGAGCGCGTTTTAGTAAATTCATTTGCTACTTCTAACTAAGATGAGAAGCTTGCTCTTTTTGTCCCCTCTCTAGGATGGGATTAACGTTTTTTCCTCCTGGAGAATAACAAGTCATATTTCTTGTTTTTTTTTTGACGTTTTTTGCCTACCTCTTTACAAGGTCACGACGTCAGTTGATAAAACTATTTTGTTATGTACCTGTGGCGAGTTTACTTTGTGGCGAGTTTACAATGAGGCCCTTGTAAAGAGGTAATGCTAGAACAAAGGTTTTTATTTGTATTGGAACAATTTTCTAAACGCTTTTACAAAGTTATGTCGTCAGCTTTCAATGAGCGAAAAAAACGATGAACATAATGGACAGAGCATAGAGGTAGGAACTATACCTCTATGGGACAGAGTATAAAAAATCCGTGTTATATTATTCGCACGCACAAACAACAAATACAAGTTTTAGACTCTTGAAACGTTATAAATAAATAAGTAGTAGTGAATTGTTTATATAGTATTATGTCATAGGTTTGTAAGTAGGTATAAGCAGGTTATTTTAATCTATTCGCGGTTTTGAGCATGGTACTAAGATTCACGATGTAAGTAGTTGATCATAAATTATGAGTCTTGTTTTTGCAGTGTTTTTGCTATGATTAAGTAGTATACCGTATAAAAAGTTCAGTAGGTACAATCAGATTTTTCTTCGATCACATACCATTGGAGGTGGCAAGCCAAGGCGTACCAAAACGTTAGTGACCATATACACTGTGTCCGTTTGTTTTAGTGTGCTTTCATACGAACAGGAATTTGTCTGTCAAGCGGGTCTACCTCATCGCGCAAAACGTGGCAGAAAGTGATGTCCTTTATACATATTATTACAGAATAATAATCACGGGCAATCAGTGGATGCAAATGGCAGGTTGTCGTACAGTGTGGCGGTCTAAGGGGGAGGCCTTTGTTCAGCAGTGGACGTCTCTGGGCTGATGATGATGATAAATCACCATTGGCATCTCCAATGGTAGGTATATTTATGCTCGAAAGGTTTTTCAATGTATATTGTCAGAGTTCGTTACTTAACTAAGTAGGAACTTTAGATTATTTATGACATATTTATAAGTAAGAATCTAAGGTAGGAATTTGGTAAGTAGGTACATAATATTTGTTTTAATGATTGAGAGGTAAAGGCATAAGGTTTACAAAAACGCAGGGGGCCTAGTGATTAAAAAAAACATACTTCCTTGTATGAAATAGGACAAAATGTCACATAACTTTACTTATTAATCGTTAAAACGCGTTAAAAGCCCTCTGTTATACCTACTTTGTGTTCAAATACTTACTCTTGGTTAGCGGCTCTGGCACAATAGCAGGCCGCAGCGCATCGCGTTGCTAGAAGAAAATCGCGATGCCGCGCCGCCTGCCTGTAGAGTGCGATGTTTCTATAAAATTCTATTGAGAACCAATTCCCATTCCAGGTAGGAGGTGTGTCTACCATATTCAACCATACCGTCACTAAATATCAGCTGAGTTGAGGTCATACACCTAGCATGCTAAGCATTAAAAAATCTACTAAAGTGATATAAGAAGATTTTTGCAATGATTTACGTTACATCAAGGCCTACCCTAATTAAATGTGTGTTTTTAATATAACTTAAAAATTCTACGACTACGCGCAGGTACATAGTATTTTTTTGTTATTACGACTCAAGAATGTTAGTGAATTATTAATCTCTTTTACTTAAAAAAAAACAACCGACTCAAAGCAAAGTAGGTACGCAATTTAATTTACTTGATTGATTTTATTTCCCCAGTTATTTTGATTTAAATGCCTATCGATTTTGATGAAGTATCGAGTTTAAACATTTGGATCGTCTCTTGACTTTCATCGGTCTGGATACAATCCTTGATTTTGTGTAGTAGGCTAGTAGACTAACGCATTAGTTGATTGTTTAAACACTTTGAAAATGATGACGGGTAAGAGAGAGAGAAAGGAGAGAGAGTTCTGTAGCTTAATTGTTAAAGCAGTTGGGGCGCAAACCCAGAGATTGCTGGTATGCAGGTTCAAGTTCTGCCAGAGATCATCATTTTTCTTACTGTCAAGATGTAGAAACATAGAAATACCCAAACTGTGGAAACATTAATTCAACCAAATTACACATTTACACATAAGCCTTTATTAACTACAACAAACTACAAAGACTACTAAGCCTACTACACAACAAAAAACAAAAGGATTGTATCCAGACCGATGAAAGTCTAGAGACAATCCAAATGCCCAAACCCACTACCAGTCGGCAGCGTACATATTTACATACATTATTTACATTGTACGTTTTACACATTTTTTATTGTAATACCAACAAAGAGTTTTGATCTAGCTGAGAGTACCTACTTTACCGCACGCTCCGTTGTATGGCGCATAATGTTTAACTTTCGAACGATGTATACAGGCTGCGTTAGTGCACTTTTTAAGCACGTTGTAAAAATATTTATATTATTATAAATTATCCATAATTAAAATTGCAGTGCAAAGTTGTAACATTACGGAAATTATCCTAAGTAACTGCACTAGCTCATAACATATCAAAAATATGCTTTGATTAGAAAGAGAGCTAGATCTTATAGGCATGATGACTACTATTTTTTTATTACCTCATAAAAAAGCTGATTATCAATAGAGCCTACCAATGTAAACAAAATTAAAAATAATTCAGAAATAAATAAGTTCTAAGTATTTTAATTTCAAGCTAGACAGAGAGCGCGCTATACTGAGCTATGACGTCAAGCCTCAGACGCGGCATACAAAGGCTATTCTAACACGTGCTTTGCGAGAAAGGGATAGGGCATCCCCTCTCTATCCCCACCTAAAACTTTAAACGCTCATATCTCAGAGATTTATCAGCCAATACAATTTATTCTTTCAGTATGTGTAATGTATTTAGTTATATTCATCACTAAGCCTGTTATTTGTCATAAATTCAACATTAGACCACACGCCTAATATGTCACCGAACGCTATTCAAAACAACCGACAAACACAGCAGCTTCAATGGGACGTTATACAAACAGGATACCTAAAACCTAAACCTGTTGATACTCGCAAATGTGCGCAAGTGCGGTAATGCTCCACATGAGCGATACCAAGCGTGGTGTCAATCGTGCTGTGGACACTTAGAGAAAAAGGTTTAATTAAGTTCGAAATCAGCAATTTTATCTCAGTAATTTTTTTTTCAGTTGGAATCATGAAATGTTTAATTGTTTTCGGCGTGTTTTGCCAAATTTGTTGTGAGTTCTATAATTTTAATTTACTTTAATTTTATGCTACAAACTTAGGACACATGACTTGGTCCTGACCAGAATAATTCTTTAAATTTTTTCGAAAATACTATTTTTGAATTTCAAATAAATTTTATAGGTACTACCAAACTACTGCAATGCAAATTTTTGAACACTATTTTCTAGTTCAGATTTTCTATAATGTCAAAAAATTTGCTATACACACACAACGAGCTATTTTATCCTTTGTGTGGACATTTTGACGTGAACAATGAAAATCTATCAAATACTTTTCAATACTTCGAAATTAATTCGCTTTAAGGCCCGTATTCCAAAACTACGCTCAGTCATGAATCTCGACTTAAAACTAGTTTTAAGAAGAGATTTTATTCTAGAACTATACTTGAGTCAAGATTCTATGATCGTAGTTCACCTGATTACCGTTATATTCTAAAACGTCACTCAGTTGATAATCGCCACTCAAGTTGGCAGTTGATCTGTGATCACGTAAGTGACGTCTATAGATTTCATTTTGATTTCATTGTGTAGTTGGTTGTAATTTGCTTTGCACCATGGATATCTTTGAAGATATCGATTATTTTGATCATATTTTCCCAGTGAATAGACAAGCCTCTGTTAGCATTCCAAGGCGACACTTGATAGATGCTGAAGATCCGTATGCAATGGATACAAATAATTTTAAAATGCGCTATCGGTTTTCTCAAGATGTGGTCAAAAATATAATTTTGCCAATGATTGCGAGTGGGCAACCTGAGCCAGACCAATGAGGATTGCCGATAGCCTTGGAACTTCAAATATTAGTGTGTTTGTGTTTTGAAAAATACCTGAAGATGAGGAACATAATCTTCCTGAGGAGGAGGAAACCTACCAAAATCTGTCAGGAACATCTGATGCGTTTGCAGTTAGAGCTTCCATTATTAGCAGTTTTAACTGAGTGCATGTTTTGAATATAAAAATTAAACAAAATGATTTATAAAGTCAGTCTTTTAATCACAATTATTTTAATTACTAGGAACAGCTACGAAAATAATTTAAAAGTTGACAATATAGATACTAACAACAACGTAGAACATATATATATAGGTACTAAAGTTACATTCACTATGTCCTCCTTTCCCACTTTTTAGGAGCTCAAGCACAGAATACGTAATAAAAGTTCACTGCGCAAAGAAATTGAAATAAATAAGGGCTCTATCTATGAGGCAATAAAGTAGTGATACAACTCGCACAGCTCTGGATTCCGCCTCCTATATTCACCTAAAGAGACGCTCTTTCTTTAGCCGAGCTATTATATTTTTCTGCTATTTTGGTCTAGGCTTCTTTTTCGATTGCAGCACTTGCAAACTTTTAATTATTTCCAGCAGGAGACATCTCTCCTGCAAGACAAAGTTCCTGTTTTTTCTAGTCGACATTTTTCTTTCCAAACTGAAGAAACGTAACAATTTCCAAATATAGGCAGGATAGATTACTATTTCGTAGCGCAGGTACATCCTTAACTTAAATTTTATTATATTTTCAAAGAAAATCGTTATAAAAACAAACAAGACAAATCATGTGAAATCTCACTTTACAATGACATTGGCATTATTAACGTTCCGTATAATCCGTATTACATATTTTTTCTTAAAATTGTTTGACGAAATTTGTTTGTGTAGATTCTAGGGTTTTAAGCATAAAAACAAACAAAACTTTGTTATGAAATAGTTTTGAATCAGTAAATACTTAATAATTGAAAACTATATTACTGTATTTTTAAATAAATGGAATGTTTGTAACTTTTTAATTATGCGTTAAACGGAACGATATTGTTAGACTAAAATTAAAATGTAAACGAAAACAGACCGATTCATAGACAAAAATAATATCTGCTCGAGACTCGATTTAAATCTAGATTCAGCAGAGTTGAGTTTTAGGGCAGTTTTGGAATAAGAACAATACTTAAGCAACGATTCTAGGCTCAAGTAATGATCAGGTGATCAGAGATCAAACGATACTTGAGTCTTGTTATAGAATACGGGCCTTAAAACAGTGAATTGCAACTTTTTAGATTCTCTCCGAAAAAAAAGAAGATATTAACCTATCAGCGATGTTTTTATTTAAAAAATATTGGAATAAGTAAAACTTATAGATCTGTTAGAAAAGGTGAGTTATTATGTTAGAAGACACAACTATTATATTTATTTTGTGCCTTAACTGAAGGTTTATCTGGCTCTTTTACATTCTTCTTCTTTGTTATTGGCATCGCACGTTGTGCATTCTGCCAGAGTCAAGTATATGTCGTTCAAGTTTATGTAGTAGTATCAAGTCAAATATGTCATGAAATCACAGTCACACGAACTTAGTCAAAGTCGAGTCCAAGTCATGCCCTAGTAAAGTTGTGGCGAATTTACTATGAGCTTTTATAGAGTTTTGAAAACAACACAAAAACAATGTTTCACCACATTATATCACTTGCCCACACTCTTGCATGTAATTCAACACTCAATGAATAAAACACCACCATTTTTAATCATTAATTCGGGAAAAAAACACTAGTTTAAGAAAATAATAGAATGCAGTGACATGATTTTTCCGTGTTCCCGCCAAAACTCGTCTTTTACATTTTTTTTTCTTAGTTCTTGGCATCGCACGTTGTGCATTCTGCCAGTGTCAAGTTTATGATTTACAAGTATTTATATTAAAATCAAGTCAAATATGTCATGATATCACAGTCAGTCACACAAAATTAGTCATAGTCGAGTCCAAGTCATGCCCTAGTAAAGTTGTGGCGACTTTACTATGAGCTTCTACGGAGTTTTGAAAACAACACAAAAATACATGTTTCACCACATTATATCACTTGCCTATACTCGTGCATGTAATTCAACACTCAATGAATAAAACACCACCATTTTTAATCATTAATTCGCGAAAAAACACAAGTTTACGAAAATAATAGAATGCAACGACATGATTTTTCCGTGTTCCCGCCAAAAAACAGTCTTTTACATTTCCAGACTCTACGAGTACCTCTGACTTCACGTCTGTGACTCGCATGCAACCTATAGTCCCTTGCGAGAAACCAAACAAGAACGGTCTGATAGAGCACTTCTTCAATATTATCTTCACTGAGTTTTATACCTCGCCACCCGTCTGTGTATGTGTTCAAATGTGTGTGGGACAGTCCACCTACTGCTATCCAAACGGATGCCTTAAATCTGCCGCCAATCGGGAAAATGAAGGCAATAAAGATACGACACAGTATCCAATTATGCAAAAGAATAAAAACAATTTTATGCTCTTAAGAGGTGAACACGACTTCATGACAGAATTCTTGGAGCGAAATTACGTGGATGAGTCAAAAGGTAAATTCTTATTAAAATTGTGACTTTCTTTGTTATTCGTAACTTTAGTCGTAACATAATATCAATTTGTTAAATTAAATTATATAGATCTTGGATGAGTCGGCTATCTATTACTTACTAGAGGTCGCCCGCGACTTCGTCCGCGTACGGAAGAAATTCGGCCCGCTCCCAAAATTCCCCACTTTAAATCATTCCGAGCAAACTCTACCACCTCTACCAACTCTACCGACGCTACTTACGCTACCGACTCTACCGACACGACCAACACGACCGACTCGACCGACACGACCGACTTGACCGACTCTACCGACTCGACCGACTTGACCGACTCTACCGACTCGACCGACTTGACCGACTCTACGGACTCGACCGACTCTACCGATTCCTCCCCCCCCCCCACTTCCCCCTTTGAATGAACTACCCAAATATCAATTTTCATCACTATAACTTCAAAAACTAAGAACTTTCCAAACAACCCCCGTTCCCCCCCTTAAATTGGCACTGTCAAAAAATTTTTTAAACAGCAATTTTTGTTTTAAATGAACTAACCAAATCCAAATTTTCGGGACTAAAAGTCCAAAAACAAAGGACTTTCTTACAAACTTCCCCCATTTTTCCCCCCTTGGGGGTCGAATTTCGTAAAATCCTTTCTTAGTACACCCCTCCGCATCGAGACAAATACACCCTCCAAATTTCAAGGCTGTACGACCAGCGGTTTGGGCTGTGCATTGTCTGTCAGTCAGTCAGAACAGAGCCTTTTATTATATTAGATTTTATAGACTGTAAGGATGAAGTAAGTACGGATGACTAAGTGTTAAAAACTTACTTGTAGAACGTTGCTAGTAATGTTTGAGTTACGTATAAATACATTCAGATTGAGCATTGATTCATTTTCAGAGCCATCACCACCTCACAATCCAGTAGAGGATTTGCAACCAGATGTTTTCAAAAAGAAATATAGTTTTGTTGGAAAATATAAGACAGGACCTAACGTGAACTTGAGGCAAAACATACATGACAAAGTAAAAAAAGATGTAACTAAAATTGAAGGAGGAGTTGACTGGACTAAAACTAGATGGCCATTGAATACACAGAATTGGAGAAGTGGACGTTGGCCGTTTTCAAATATTGGAAAGCCGTTAAAAACTCAAGGTACTTATTTTGCGGCGATGCTGCATGACAATGAAGTTGCAGAATACCCTCCGAAATATTTCAAGAGGGAACTCGCAAAGACTGTAGATGATGAAGAAGGAAACATCAAGACATTTTATCGTTTAGAAAATTCACTAAACGTAACAGATAGTAAAAGTTTTTCTCTCGAGACGTTAATCGATAATTTAATTAGAAGTAGCTTTGGGACAAATATAGAAACAACAACGACAAATATTGCCATCTCTAAAAAGGATGATTTGGAAATTGAAACCCAAGTGCCAATAGAAAAGACCCTTACCCTAAATTCGACAAGCCTCGCTAATGAGACTACGAGCGTCATTTCAATGAATTTCACTAATGAAACTGTTGATATGAACAAGTATATAGATACTTCAGAAATGAAAAAGACAGCCAATTTGAACGAGATGATCACCGTTTTGGCTAATCGTATTGAACTTGAGAATAACACTAGTATGGAAATAGCTAGAAGGACTATACAAAATTTCAACGAAGAGGCATTGAAAATAATCGATGACGAAACAACACTTTTGAACTCAACTGTAGAATTAACCGAACAACTACCAAGTTCGGTTATAAGTCAAACAAACGAGACCACTTTTGATCAAAACTTAACAATTGAAGCCACTGTTACACTAACAACACCCGAATCGGAACCTGAAACAACATCTTTACACGAACTTAAAGTTACAAAAAAAAATAGACAAAAAGTGGTGAAGAAAGCAAGCAGTAAAATGTATAACCCTGATATTAATCTAAAATCCTGAGTTCACAGATTAAACTAATAGCTGAAAATTATATCAAATCGTTGTGTAAATTACTGGAACTCCTTAGTTATTTTAGCCGAATAAAACAGCTTATTAAGTATAGCCGAGTAGAATCAATTAATTAACAGAAAATAAAGCCTAATGGAAGTTGTGACTAATCTAACATTTTTATCCGAGATATCGGAATTTCCTGGCAGAAAATGGGTTGTTTGAAAATATTCCAAATTTCACAATAAACAAAATTTGTTGCTATTTTTGTTAAAAGGGCAATAATTAAAAAGTGTAATAGGTAATAAGAGAATATTGTAAAACAGGTTGTCGTACAGTGTGGCGGTCTAAGGGGGAGGTCTTCGTTCAGCAGTGGACGTCTCCGGGGTGATGATGATGATGATGAATAAGAGAACTGAATCCCCCATGTAATTACGAATGCTCAAATGTATTGATTCCTATAGTTTGTTGTTATTATAATTAATAGGGGCCACCACTTTCGCAAATAATTTGAAATATCAACCCTTTGGTGGTCACAGCAATATTATATTTATGATAGAGAATAATTACATATCTCTGGACCAAACTACCACTTGCACATTTCTGCTTGTCACGTGGGTTTTCCACATGAATCCCCCATTTCGATCCCCCGAGGGATTGTATTTTTGCTAAAATAAAGTTAAGTTAAATATTTTTTTATCACATCTATTCAAAAATACCTACTTTGTTCCTCGCAAACAGGGCAGAAATGAGCTTTTTTCTGCCCTAGGGAGGAAAAGTTAGAAAAACGAAAAAATAAAAAATGTAGTTTGTGTAAAACACAAAAACGCGCGAAATGCGTTCTGCATTCGTTCGTAATAGGGTAGGTGACTGATGTTTATATCGTTGAAACCAATAGCTTTGATGAAGAATTTAAGTAAAAATAGTATGTTTATTGAAAAAATAATTTCAATCGGTTAATAATGTTCTGATATATGAGCGTTTAAAGTTTTTGTTAGAGACAGCTCTGTCCCTTTCCCACAAAACAAAAACGACGTCACGCCTTACTTGTCAGAATAGAATTTATATGGCGTACAGAGAAGTGACATCACGATTTGCTGTTTCGCCTCTCTGTCTAGCATGATATTAAAAAGCTTAGAAGTTGCTTATTTTTGATCAGATTTTCATTTTCTTTTCATTAATCAGCTATATTTATGGGACACATTTTAATAGGACAATAAAAAAAAAACAGTTATCTAACCTATTGTTTACTCATATTCGGATTTAACTTTGTTTTATTTTAACTCAGTGTATCTTCCTCAATAAAAAGTGAGAAGTGAGAGTGAGTAGTGAGAATAAAATAAGCGTAGGTACCTACTATTCTTATATATAAGCTGCACTTACTTATTTTCTCATAGACGATGATAAAAAGCAGTGTTCACCTCGGGATCAACTCTATTTTTAAGCTCGAGTACTTTGAATTCCTTTGCTGCGCTCAGTATTCTACTTTAGAATCCTTCGCTACGCTCTGGATTCAAAGAAACACTCTCGCTTTAAAAATTGTTGTTTCCTCCCTTGGTAAACAATCTACTATTTCTAACAATGTAAATAAACTACAGATAGAGCCCGCGGGCTGAAGGGGCTGCGTCCTGAGTATTATTATCAACAATTAGGTACATTAAGAGCATCTTACTTTAATTAATCTTGTTTTAATAAGGGACTTTTCCATTTATACGAGTTTACTAGTTTACCACCACGATGTTTCGGGGTGTCGCGAAACATCGTGGTGGTAAAGTAGATTATTGTATTTATCCACAGATATACTTACCTAAAGACAGCACGTAAATCAACTGTATTTTCATAATGGCAATACATAATATTTGTGTGCAAAATCCCCACAGTCGCAATTTATCTGCGGTAAACGTGTAAACGCAAACGCGTACATACACGCGTACTTACACTATATAACATACATAACATTATATAGTAATATTTACTTTAAAAAACAAACAACCGACTTCAATTTCTATTACCTGTTACATTTTGTTCCCAATTATGTTGATTAAAATCTAAATTATTGAACCGATTTCGATAAAATGTATGTGGAAACACCTCTGAAGTTATGACCTACCAAACAAAAAAACATCAAAATAAAATTCATAATTGGCGTAATTGCCTAATAAACACACAAAAACAAACGTACAGTCGAATTGAGAACCTCCTTTTTTGAAGTCGGTTGAAAATGTCAACGTTCTTCGGTACTTATGTATAAAAATAAATGGTTAAAATTAGTAGTACATTCCGTACCTAATTATTTGGGGACACCTAAATGTAAAGCTAAACTTTGTTCAGTAGGGGAGAGCAGGTAGCATTCGTACAGCGGGAGCATTCGTACAGTAGTCATATCTACAATACTAAACACGTCGTAGGGTTCGTATTTGTGTCCGTCGAGTCCTACCCATACGTGAAGGCAAACCACGAAGTGCGGGGCAGTGCGGCTGCTGGCTTCGCCGGAACAGACCGTAATGTATTTTCGCTCTATGTAAGTAATTTTTGGGTTCATATTATAATGAGTTTTGACGTAGTTCGTTTTGCTCTAAATTGAAAATACGTTTAATTAAATTATATTGTATTAAATGTCTAAATTTGTCAGGAAACATCTATTTTGGGCGAATTTTAACTGCTTTTTTTACATATTAAATTAATTTGTTGATTATTTGTATTGGGTTAGGTTCGTACAGTTGTGAGTGGGGTACATTCGTACAGTGCAAATGTGGCTTTATTAAGATTTTAAACAAAGATTATTATTAATTTATTAATTTACTTCACATAGATATGAGTTATGACGGTTTTTATCTAGGTATCTTATGAATTACTACATTAGGTACTTTTTCAGAACCATGCCGCTAATATATTATGTGTAAAAGGGGAATAGAACGGGGCTAGTAGATGAATATGCACTAGCAAGAACAGCTAATGTTTATAGCTTTGAAAAAGATCTTTCTATATACAATGTGCAGTGATAGATTAACTATCCGTGTAAGATGACCCTAGGATTATTTTTATGATGTTGATTATAAGAAGATTTAGTCAAAAGTACTGAATTTTTGTAATAAATTATTAGTTCAATGTATAGTTTTGTTAATTTTATTATTTTGGTCTAATGCTAAGGCTATTTGATCTCATCGTCGTCAGCCATAAAACGTCCACTGCTGGACGAAGGCCTCCCCCTTTATAGAGGGGTGTTGCCATAATCCCCACGCTTGGCAGGTGGCTTGGGGATCGCAGAATGGTCACCACCGTTAGGCAAGAGGACGCTGCTGCCCGTCCTCCAGTGGGTCTGGTTGCAGTTTAAGGACATACCCAGGTCCCAGGTCCCAGGTTAATCTCATAAAAGATATATATATTATAATAATTGTATAGTATACGAAGGCTCCCCACTATGCATAAATGTGCCCGCACTATGTACGAAGCTACCCCGCGTGTGGGGTGCTTTCGTACATTTTCCGTTTTTTGGAAAAGCTCGCATAGCTTGACCATGTTGATTTGTATTAACCCTGAACAATACCTTTGTTTAAGCTAGATGTATAGGTATTATAGTAGCATTATTACAATTTTGAAATACCTATTAGTTTTAATTTTATGAGACTTGAAGTAAAAACTGTACGAATGTCTCTCCTGCTCTGCGCTACTGCGATTAAATTTTTTTAATTTTTGTATTTCGAGATAGAAAACAAGATAAACAAATATTGACAACATAATTACCGAGGCGCATAACTTTAATCACAATACTTGTACTTGAAGTGGCTTCATTAGGACTGAATCAGTCACAGAGACATAGGGCATCTCTCTATAACGTAATATCTATGACTGTATAAATTTATCATTATAGTACCTACCTACCTACTCACTACTTACTCATAGATATAATTTTCATAACAAATCATAATTATTATATTACTTAAATCTGTTAAAGTAAAATCTTTTCGAATTTCCAAGGTTTCAAAGGTAAATCATATTTCAAAGTTACTTGAGCGCACCTGTCCCGTCATTAGTGAAAATTGTTTGATATTAGGAAAATTAAAATTGGCCAACCTTTACAAAAGGTTGAATTAGGAAAATCTGAGTAACAGACAGATTTCAAATTATCGCCCACCATCATGAACAACTCTTGCCAACATTTGGAATTCAGTAAAGAAATCTAATAAAGAAAAATGGCTAGAAAGCGTTGCCTATCACATATGACTTGGCTAGATTCAGATTCAGATTATTTATTCACCTTATAACAATGTTGCGTTATATTAGGTAGGTCAAATGGATACAATAATAAAGATTTGAATGCAATAATACAGTTAAGAGTAGACAAGTTGGTCACTTCTCCATAGAAACGCGGTAGTATTACTACTCCACTATGTAATTTTGTAGGTCCAAGACTAAGTATTATATCGATTAATCTCTTCATAATCTAGGATTGTTATTATTACGAAAGTCAAAAGTTAATAAACATGAAAGTTATGAGCCAGGAAACATCTTGTATTTTAGCTCAATTTTAACGCCACATTGGACGTAAATAAATAACATAAGGAATACGAAAACTCTAAATTAATTTATCAAGCGGCATAGTTTAGTCCATAACAATTTCAAATAACTTAAGTTGGAATAAATTAACTCAGAGTTTATTCAACCACATTACTGCAGCCAAAGGTCGATAAAAAAAAATTTGCGCGCTCATTTATCTTTCTTTCTCCCTTTCCCACAGTTTGTTTGATAAAGAGAGCATGCTTTTTAGGCGCGCCCACCGATGAGTTCGAGCCGTCAACTTGTCGATCCTTAAGGTAAAATATTAAAAATAAAGTAAAAATTTAAATGACAATTAAAATATCATTAACAGTCTTACTTAAAAAAACTTTTCAACCGTTAGTCACTGCTTAAGATGCTCTGCCATCTTCTCTCTGACGTGAAGTGTAACATGCAAGAACAAGACAGAGAAGCTTAAGCAGTGACTAAGAGAATCGAGATTATTTTAGGTAAGGCTGTTAATGTATAAAATGTTAAACAGTCAAATGGTCAATTTAAAAAATAATAGTATTATTCATTGTCACAGTCAGAGTATGTAAAGCAATGTTCGCTTAAGATAATTTTCATAAAGTCATTAAACTTATAAAATGCGTTTTGAATAAAGAAGGGTTTAATATTTCGTTTGAAATCAAGAATAGGTAAGTTTCTTATAGCAACTGGCAACTTTTTATACATTATTAATTTATTAAAAACTCCTTGCTTTTGTGCTATGAGACTTAGACTCCTCTAGAATATCAGCTTCTTTCTGCTTTTAAACATGGGGGCTCGCTAGGTGGCCTATATCAATATTGATGGATATCAGCGCCACCTAGTCTCAAGCTAAGCATGTTCTAAGAGAACCGGGTATAACCCAAAAAAAAGATCTTGCAATATATTAGGTATGGACCGCTCCATCATCACGGACAGGACTATTGTTGCCAATAAGCCTGATATCGTGATGGTGGATCGGTCCCAGCGCCGGGCAGTGCTCGTCGACGTCACCATCCCACATGACGAGAATCTCGTAAAGGCCGAGAAGGACAAACTCAGCAAGTACCTTGACTTGGCCTTCGAGATAACCGCCATGTGGGATGTTGACTCGACGATCATTGTCCCGATAGTCGTTTCGGCGAATGGTCTCATAGCGAAGAGCCTCGACCAATACCTCAAGAGGCTACAATCTATATATAATCTATAGGCTATAATCTACATACGGTACCGAAATACACGTAAAGAAGCAACAAGAATTGCGAAAGCACTATATTATAAAGCTCGGATTAGCGAAAATCTAAATAATCCACGTACATGTTGGCAGCTCCTTAATGAATATACAGGAGGTCCTAGACCTACCGAAGATAAAAATATTATTAAACTTCTTTCTAAACTCAATAAATCAAGCTTCTCTGAGGGACTACAAAAAATTAATTTATATTTTCAAAATATAGGTAATGAGCTAGCAAAAAATTTGCTAAAACGCACAAATAAAACTTTAGACGACCTCTCTCATACCATTAGAAGTGACTATAAAAATAATGAATACTGTGATTCTTTCTTTTTCTCCCCAACCGATCATACAGAGGTTGATAAAATTATATTGGGACTTAAATCTAACTGCTCTCCAGGTGAAGATCAGATAACTGGAAAGATCTTAAAGAACTGTAGAAATACTCTAGTTACACCCATTACTTTCCTTTGTAATTTGAGTATGTCTATTGGTGTGTTTCCAACCCTGCTGAAGCGAGCCATCATAGTGCCAATATTTAAAGGAGGTGATGCCAATGAGCTTACTAACTTTAGACCCATATCACTGTTGAGTGTTGTTTCTAAAGTCCTAGAAAAAATTGTGAAGAAAAGGATTACGGCTTACTTAAATAAATTTGATATTCTTAGTAAATACCAATACGGTTTCAGGCAACACATGAATACGGAAGATGCTTTAGTCAAAGCTGTTAGTGTGATCAGCGAACAGCTAGATCATGCGCGCAAATGTATAGGGGTCTTTCTAGACTTGTCAAAAGCGTTCGACACCGTTTCATCAAATATCCTGCTGGCGGAATTAGAACTAATTGGAATAAGAGGATCTGCTTTGGATTGGTTTGGGAGTTATCTTTTAGGAAGAACACAAAAGGTTGTGCTTAGAAAATCAGAGCTCGAATCAAGCTCTGTATCAATGGAATGTGGTGTCCCCCAAGGCAGTGTCTTGGGCCCAATCCTGTTTCTTATCTACGTCAACAAACTGCTGCGTATGAAACTAAGAAACTGTACACCTGTAGCATTTGCTGATGACACTCTGTTGTTGTTTCATGGAGCAAACTGGGAGGAAGCCTTTAAGAATAGTCAAGTTGGCCTGGAAAAAACTCTAAAATGGATGGATTCTCGTGTGCTGACTGTTAATAAAAGCAAGACAAAGTACATTACTTTCTCTATTAATGCAAGTGGACAGCCACCAGAAAAACTACAACTAATAGCACACCAGGACGGGACATGCAGATTTAATGCCATGGGTGGTTTATTATGCCAATGCCCTATTCTGGACCGTGTAACAAGCATAAAATATTTAGGAGTAATCGTCGACCAATATTTAAACTGGAAGGAACAAATAATAAAAATTCGTCAACGACTTAGAAGCCTTTCGCATTTCTTCTGGCAAGTGCGGAATGTTGTGGATGGTAAACTTTTATGGGGTGTTTATTTTGCAATGGCACATTCTGTTTTATCTTATGGTATATTAGCATGGGGAGGAGCTGCTAAATCTAATCTATTAATTGCACAACCGGCTCAAAACAATATACTTAAGATAATAATGAGAAAGCCCTCTACTTACGATACAGAAGCACTCTATTCGAAATCCGGAATATTAAATTTAAGACAGACGTATGCCTACAAAGTAGCTTTATATTACATAAAGAATGAGCATTTGCATGATAAACACAACACTAAGCACAGCGTTCGCCATAAAAATGTTGGCAAGATTAAATTGAAAAAAGCAACACGAACAGTTTTCGCTACACGCTTTGTATCGTGGGTTGGACCCCGCGTTTATAACAATCTGCCTGTGAACGTTAGAGGATCACTACCTGATTACAAACGAAAAAAGTTAATCAAAGCATGGCTTGTAGAACTAGGTTTTATTAAACTAGAAGATAAAGTCTTTTCGTTATTGGGGTAAGATCAGAAAATAAGCCAATACAATAAATGGTTTGGTATTGGTTTATAGAGTATAATTTTATTAATTAATATTTAAAAAAGAAACCAATTAGAATATAGCATTTCGAAAAATAAATTGTTAAAATCGATAGCATATTTATAAAATATTATTAATCACACACAATAATGCATTTTGTAAATATGATAAGAGACAGTACATAAATTTATAAGATATTTAGATGACAATATATATATATATATATTTATATATTATATAATATACACGACGATATAATGCGTAAATTTTAATCTTTGTATTGTTAATATATATAATCAAAGCCTCAAAGGAAATGTATAAGTATTATATATTTATTTATAATATATATTTATATATAGAAACATATATATCTACTTTTTTATTTTATTTTATGTTTTTTATTATAATCTTAATTTTGGTGCGAGTGTTTGCTCGGCTATGGAGCGAGATAGCGGACTGCAGTAGTCCTCGACACGGGTGTTCCTAGTGAGGACTGCTACACAAAGTTTACTAATTGTCCCGTTTTAGTTAGTGTATGATTATAGATTACCATGCTAGTAATAAGTTATATATTTAAGACCTGTTTTTATTTTTTGTTAAGCGTGTGTAATAAATAAATAAAAAAAAAAAAAAAAAAAAAAAAGGCTCTCGCTAGACGGTTGGGTCAAGGGTCAGATACAAAAGGCAGTGGTACTTGACACGGCACGCATTGTCAGGAGGTTCCTCACTCTGCAGCCCTAACCACCGGCAGCTTGAGCCCTGCCCCGCTGCCGGCGGCACTCTAGGTTTAGGTTTTTTATAATATTTATGTTTTTAAATTTATATTGTAAAAAACTTAGATTTAAGAAAGTAAATACATAATGTGAATAATAATAATAATAATAAATTTTATTCCAGAATTAAAATTCCATATCAAATCATATCAAATTATCAATATTAAATAAGTTAACATAACATAAATTACTTAAGCAAAATAATGACCTCCCCCTTAATAGGGGGGCTGGTGGTAGCCATTATCCCCACGTTTGGCAGGCGGCTTGGGGATCGCAGAATGGTCACCACCGTTAACCGAGAGGACGCTGCTACCCGTCCTCCGGTGGGTCTGGTTGCAGTGTTTTTTTTTCAGTATTTCATGAAAAAGGCAAATATTTTTTTTTAATCAATAAAGCGGAATTTTATTACTTTGTAATTAATTTGCTTATAAATATTGGTTTCCACGTATTCAGAATGAGCGCAACACAATTGCTGCGGTGCTAAGTAAGTTCATATAGGTTGCGAGGTCATACCTATATAAGAATGGAGTAGAAAGCCATTGGCACGAACAAAAACTGTCCCATTTGCCAGTTATGATTATGCTCCGGAGTTGAACTTGGCAAGTTAGTGGAATACGAACACAAACAGTGGAATCCCGAGTGAGATTTTAATACCTTTTTAAAAATAATGAGCAGCAAACTGACAGGCGATGATGGTAAGCTCACCACCGCCTGGACACCAGACACACTGGCAATATTATATAGCAATGTTATTGATGTCAATGTTGTCGAAACGGGTTAGCGGTCAAAAATAAGCCTATAATATTGAAATACAAAAAATAAACAGATCTTATTAATACAATCTTTATTAAAGTAGTAATCATCATCATCATCAGCCCAGAGACGTCCACTGCTGAACGAAGGCCGCCTCACTGTACGATAACTTGCCATTTGCATCCACCGGTTGCCCGCGACTTTTACAATTTCGTCGGTCCACCTAGTTGGAGACCTTCCTACGCTGCGTCTTCCGGTTCGCGGTCGCCACTCAAGAACCTTTCTTCCTCATCAGGATATCAGTTCGTCGAGCGATGTGGCCTGCCCATTGCCACTTCAACTTGCAAACCCTGTGAGCTATGTCGGTGACCGTGGTTCTTTGGCGAATATCCTCGTTCCGGATTCTATCGCGCAAAGTAACTCCGAGCATAGCTCTCTCCATTGCCCGTTGCGTGACTCTGAGTTTCTCCAAAAAAAAGTAGTAGTTGTAGGTCAAAGTTTGTATGTTCTTTGGCGGTAATCTTCGTAACTATATAGCTAGCCGGTTATTATTTAACGTTAAAACCTGTTTCTATGTTCACAATCTTAATACATTGAAACAAAAGGAGCGAAAAAAGTACAATTTGTACCGGAAACAAAGCGGAGCCTCTTGAAGAGTTTTTTCATTCAGTCGTGGGAAGTTTTCCATTCGACCATTAAGTGGTCGCGATTGCACTAATGATACGTTTTATGGGACATTACAGGAAATTACTTTCCACTAAGCATTACACTGACTACATAGGATGACATTGCATTTCCATGATAATTATTAGTTGTGTTGTTTTATAACAATAAAGATCCTATAATATCTGTAAAAACGAAAGAGTACATAACACGTAGGTACTCGTCCGTACTGGGTATGCCCTTTTTTATACTGTCAAGTGACGAGACGAGCAAGACTATTGCCTGGTGGTAAGCGTCACGCCTGCCACTAACAGTAGCAGTGCCAGAATTGGGAAAATGCGAACACAATTCTGCGCTACACTGCACTGCGCTCGTTACCCTGAGATATTAGATGTTAAATCTCTTCATACTCAGTAATTTCTCTGGTAACATTGCCCTTCAAACCGGAATACAATGTTTGCACACTACTGCGTGGCGGTTGAATAACTGGCAAAGGTGTGGTACTTCCCCAGGCGGACTCTGCAGTAGAGTCCTACCACTACAAAAACCCTAAAACGAACGGGTTGCATCCTATGGGTTAACGGTGGCGTGCATTCTGCGATCCTTAAGCTGCCTGTCAAGTATGGGGATTAGGTATATATTATCGATTTGAGTTCGAGTAATAAACGTAACTTTACGTATAATGATGTCCAAGTTATTTTTAAATATAATCATAAACTTCAAATTATTCAGCAGACTGGCAGCATTTTGGTTGGATTTGTAATAAATATAAGATCGTCTAAGTATATCAGATATACTGCATCAGATATTCTGCAGCCAAGTAGTAGGTATCGCGAATGATTCACCACCCAAAAAGCGGCAATGCAGCTTGCTGCAGGCTTCGCTTGCAGACCGTGGCAAAATCTTCTCTACCTGTCGTTTTTTCATGTCAATAATGTCATCCAAAAACAGGACAAGGCTACGACTCTATACAAGCCTTGTCTTGTTTTTGCATGACATAAAGACACGACCATGGCTTGCTGGACTTTCTGTCCCAAAGTACCGCAATGGCCATGGGCACATTACTTCTTATCATCACAAGAGCGTCTTATTACGTGTACTTGTTACAGACTGATTTAAACTTAATGACGGCTGTGAAGTGTGTTGCAAGCGAGACTTTGTGATTGCGTTGTGATTGGTTTGACTTTGCGTGTACACCGCTCGCCTAATTTTTGCTACTTGGCAGCGTCTCGCGCCTAAGTTCAGCCGCCATTAAGTGTGAATCAGCCTGAACAGTAAAAAGTCACCCTTTAATACTCTACTAGCTTTAACTTTTTGAGCCCAGAGCCATTAACGCCCAAAGTTTCTCATCTGGAATTCGCCTCAACATCTTGATAACTCTTTTTGGTCCCGAAGACATGATTTAGAATTGTTGGAGGTTTCTTTTTGTACGATAAAGCATGTATCTCGGAGGGCATTTGTTAAAATGTCCGGTTTTTTTCGCGGGAAAAGTTTGCCAAGATTCGATGGCGGTAGACTCACTTAGGTCTTTGTAATGGAGCGTTGTAATAATTTAATGGAAAGTAGGCAATTTACGTTTTTTTTATAAGAGATTTTTTTGTGACGCCACGCTACATTCTTTCAGTCCATTCTCGACAGTGTTTAAAATTCAAATAATTTATTTTTAGGCTTAGTCCATAATAAAAAGATTCACATTAAGATAACATTATAAAAATATAATATAGGTCCAAATGTCATTAAGTCAAAATAATAATAATAATAATCCGCAGAGCATGTCCGGAATAAATTTCTTCAAATAATACTTATCTCTAAATCAAAATTTTTTTCAAAAAAATAGCAATAATTAAAAAAATATAAATATAAATAAACCACGCAGATATCAAGCAGGATAAACGAGTGAGCACCTCGCAAGGTATGTTACTGTCTGAACCCACATCCGATGTGAAGCACCTAATCGATTGATTTTAACGCGATCCCAGACGGATGAGCGAATTTATTCGATTACGTGTAACGTGATTCGATACTTAAGTTACGTGGGTGTAGCGATTGATGAACATGTACTTCACAAACGCGTAATGAAAGGAGAAAATAAATATCTGATTTGGGACGGTGGTGACAAATTTTGTTACGTGTCGGTTAAAATCACTAAAAGTACTTATTATCATAAAATATAGCATAAATCAGAATATTATTACCGGAATCTATCAACGGAATTAAAAATAATACGTTGTGTACCTACAGAATATTCACTCTCATACAAAACGAGTGTAAACATATTTGGACCACATTATATCATATCTATAATCTATACAGGGTTTTCATTTGAACGAAGGACCTATTCTACGATATTATAGTACCCGTCGTTATGAACTATTAATAGTTGTTGATAATAATGAGTATGTACTATTATATCTTAGAATAATATATCCGTCATTCAAATTAATACCCTGTATAACTACGATCGTGTCATATTCAGTGCAAGCTATTTGTACTTTTTTTTTAATTCAATCAAGACGAGACAAGCATGACGTTCGCCTGGTGGTAAGCGTCACGCCTGCCACTAACAGTAGCAGTGCTAGAATTGTGAAGTTGCGAATACAATCCTGGGCCGCACTGCACTGCGCCCACCCTGAGATATCAGATGTTAAATCTCTTCATACCCATTCATTTCTCTGGTAACATTGCCCTTCAAACCGGAACACAGTAATGCTTGCACACAACTGCTTGGCGGTTGAATAACTGGCAAAGGTGTGTGGTACTTCCCTAGGCAGACTCTCTACCACTACAGAACTCTATTTGCATAGAACAGTATCGATATTCGACTTTGATTTCTTTTTCAGTGCTGAGGAGCGCGCACAGCCGGCGAGAGCTGCATTATGTCAACGATCTAATCGCTACAATGGAAAATCAACACACTATCTTATATATAAAGTACAAATTAGCTTGCACTGAATATGACATTGTTGGAGATAAAGGGATATATATACACGTAAGACCTACGGTGATTCTTGCCCTACTTGTAGGTACTAACTGAGGAAAAACTGAAAAACTGTGAAACTGAGACTCTGCTTACTTTCGTACATAAATCGTCGATAGGTCAAGAGGTGTATCAATAGAGATCAATTAGGTTTTTCACGGCCCTCCAGTTCAGTAAATATTGGATTACATTTAGATTAGATTTTGCGTAACGAGATCTCAAAGCGAGACGCTGTGATAGGTTCATGAGGTCAATGTAAAGGTCGTTCCAATTATAAAGAGGACAAAAATAGTGACAAAGCGAATACTCAATATAAATACATATTATACTTACCACCTAACATTCAAATTTTACTGCTTTAAATATTCAATTAAGTTCTATGTATTTAATACTTAACTCTCAATACTTTTCTACTTTCTTTCCTTTCTTTCTTTCTTTTTTACTTTTCTTTCTTTTCTTCTTTTTTACATTTCTTTTCTTTTCTTTTTTCTTTTCTTTTCTTTTTTTTTACTTTTCTTTTCGTTTTTTTTCTTTTCTTTTCTTTTCTTTTTTCTTTTCCATTCTTTTTTTTTTCATTTCTTTTCTTTTTTTTTCTTTGTGACGTTATTCACATTCCATTAGAAAAGTAGAAAGATTAGTTGCTCAAAAGTTATTGTGAATTGGAAGAATATGCTCCTCTGAATATTATGTGTCAAAATTTGGCTATTATACCATGTTTCATCCGATTATTTGTTTCTCGTGCAGATTATGGCAACCCCGCCCTAATAAGAGAGAGGCTTCGTTCAGCAGTGAACGTCTTCTGGCTAAAATGACGTGATCTAAGGACGTGACGTTAGACGTGACGTTAGATATGTACGTAGTAGTTATTTCGCTATTTTGTATACTTTCTGGCCTCATTATTGGCACATTCAGTATAATAATAATTATAATATACTTAATATAATATAAAAAATGTAACGCATAGGAATAAACCTGTAAGCTGCATTTTCCATGAATAAATTGAATTTAATTGACCATGTTTCATCCATGTTACCTAGGCTACTAGGTACTTGGAACATTTGCGTCGTCTGCAAATCTAACTAATCACTTCACATAGTTTTCTACAAATGCATCCCATTACTTTCAAGTCTAACAAACATCCATCAACGAAGTTTTAGTAAAGTAAAAAAGTAAAAGTTCATGTTGAATGCTAGCATTCCCATTAAAAATAAAACTTAACTTGAACCAATATACAACCATAATAATCTTAATTTGAAATTCAACGCCAGCTGGAAACGCGTTACGGATAGCGCTATAGTAGCACCATTTGGACGTTAATAATAAGGCTGGAAGCGCTTTACAGCGCAGCCGAGCTAGCGGCTATTAAAGCCCTGTAATATTCCCAATTATTGTCCTGTCGGAACTAACAGAGCCCGCAGCGGAGTCAGTGTCCTTTTAAAATTTCTTTAAGATATTTAATTGCAAAAAAATATTTTTATTACAAGTTTGTATTACTTTACGAGATTGCATTTATTTGTATTGTACTCATCAATTTTGTTTACGATATTAGGATGACTTTCACTGGTCTGAATCACACAATGATTTTAAAGTTCTAATAACACACATCATCAGGTCTGTCATAATCCCCACGCTTGGCAGGTGGCTTGGGGATCGCACAATGCTCAACACCGTTAACTGAGAGGACACTGCTGCTTGTCCTCTGGTGGTTCGGGATGCGGGTTAAAAAAATACCCAGTTCTCAAATAGGTAAAGTTCTAATAATACGAAACGGTTTGATCTACTCACTTACTCTTTCTTTATTCGAACTTCTGAACAGTGGAATGCGCTGCCCTAGTGGGTTTTCTCCGATAATTATAATCTGGGTGTCTTCAAGTCGCGAGTGAATCGGTTTCTTCTATAAAGGAGTTTTTTTTCTTATATTTCTTTTTTCTTTCTTCTTTCTTCCGATTCTTCTTTTTTGTTTTATTTTCTTCTTTCTTATATTTCTTCTTCTTCTTTATTCTATTTCTTTTTTCTTTTTCTTTCTATTAGGCAAGCGTGCTCCATCGTAGGCTGCATCTTCGTTTAACATCAGACAAGATGGCAGTCAAACGCAAGCCTATAAATAGAAATTTATATATATATATATGTATTTTATAAGGAGTTTAATAATATAAATGATATGTGTATATATATATATATATATATATATATATATATATATATATATTGAAAATTAAATAGTGGGCATCTACCATTAACATGATCTGATGTTGGAATAGAAAGGTGGATACTATTAGCACAAGTTTAGTAGGATAGACAATAACACGGTATTACCGATACTTCGTGTGACGTTGTACACAAAGCATCTGCACCACTGATGGTGCAAGTCAGTGGTGCAAACGGTACAGGGTGTAAACTTTAGTTGCGTTTGCACCATTAATGGTGCAAACGATACAAAGCAGTTGCATCTCCACCACTGATGGGGCAAATCAGTGGTGCAAACGGTACGTCGGGCAAATCATTCGACATAAAGACAAAAAACATATATGGGAATCCGGTGCATCCGCTTCCTAGCACAGCTACGGCAAGAACATTACCAGCGTAGCTATTCTGAGTTAACGCGTAAGAACGAGAGAGCTGTGCAGAACGTAGCTCATTCCAGCCATTAAAGAGAGAACCTAAGAAGTAGGGCTTTCGCTTTTCTGTGATTCCAGCTCATACCATTAATACCTTTACTCTAAAATCAATGAAATCAAAATCATTTAATGCACATAATAAATACATTCATGAAATGTGACGGCCCTAGCTACCAACCTGAGCGTAAGCCCGTACCTTGGTAGATAGTTCCTTCCCAGTTGAATAGCTCGACATTTTGTACATTATATTTGTCATATATTTTTGTATAAACGTTTTAAATTTTCATTTCTCGTTATAATAATTACTAGTTAGCATTTGAAATGATTATTATACAATTTAATCAAAAGTCTAGAGTACTGATTTCTGTCTTCTATCTAGTAGTTCAACTAGTATGACCACCATGCGTTGTTAGTTTACTGGCACACTTTTACTAGTTTAACGCTCGCCGGTCTAACCACACCCTTATTATTTGTTTTTAATACAAAACCACAATAACACAACGTGAAAGTCATTGTACTTAAACGTGAAAGTCATTTGTAATTCAGTCATCATTAAAAGTAAGTTTCTTATCACTGTAAACAATGTTATGCCTATGGGTAATTAATCTTGTCCTCCAATAATATTACGGCCTTTTGATCATCACCATCACCATCAGCCAGAATTTCGGCCATTTTTGCCAAATTTCGTCTCCAGTTCATAAGATTCAGAAATCACTAGTGGACAATACTCAACAAAATATAGTGGGCTTACGTAATTATCTTTTCATTTGAGTATTTTACTATGTACCTAGAGTATTATATTATCTTTGGTATGTAGCTATGATTTATCCACCTCTAACGATAGATTTTGCTGATGTTTAGTTTTAATAACTCACCCTAAGGTGGATTGGTAGCGCAAATACGTACTTAAATGAACGGTTAAATTATCTAGACTAGACACAGGATTCATATTTAATTACTAGGTGCTAAAGCTATTACTTTGATACGAGAGTTATGAGACTATATTTCTTCGAAAATTACTAGTTTAGGTTCATAGTGTGGTATTACGTATAATGGCGATATTTTATAGTATCAATGAAACCCTGGTTTATTATTATCATAAAAAAAATAAGTAGGTTTTTACACAAGTTCCATTTTCCAGAAAAATCGGGACCGTGCCAAAAAAATAAATTGTTTTTGTACGTTTTATATTAATGGGTTCACTAAAGAGTGTGGAAGCCACGGCATTAAAAAAATAAAAATAAAAATAAAAATATTGGGTGACATTTTACACACAGCGCCGTCTAGCCTCATTGCATAAGCAAAGCTTGTATTATGGAAACCAGATAGCTAATAGAATACTTATATACTTTTTTTTGTAAATACATACTTATAATACATACTACACCCATACACAGAACAAACATCTATGTTCGTCACATACATTTTTGCCCTGGGTGGGGATCGAACCCACGCCCTACAGCTCTGAAGGCAGACATGCTACCAACTAAGCTATAAAGCTGTCATTGTATACATTTCTCACTATTATTTATAGCCGAACCTATACTATCTGAATGTTTGTTTGTATGATAGTATAACAACATTTCATGCTACTGATCTGATTTATTTAAGAATTTTGTTAAATTGTACAGTTACATTACGAAAGCGCTGAAGAATACTGGTAAGTACCTAATCATATTGAGTTTGAGCTGTTTCGATTACATTGAATATATCTAATAAGTTTTAATTTAATTTTGTTAGCTTTTATTGCAAAGCTTTTCTTTTACTCACACTTTTGATCTTACGTACCAGTATTTTAATCCTTTGCTAACTTGTGTTCCTTATTCTGTTTCTTATTGGCTAAAAACGAACAAAGACAAAGACCAAAGAAACAAAATCTACCATTGGTTAACTACTACTGGTCTGGATTAACGTTGGCAAGAATAAATGTCTTTTGGCACACAAATTAATTATTTATCGAAATGATTATTATAGTCTATTACATATCGAAATTTTTAACAGCGTTTCTCTTTGTGGTCCAGAAAAAGACCCACCAAATGTAGATAGACGTAGAGTAATTTAAAAGTAGAAAGGTTTAACATGTTCACTAAGTCGATTCTCAAATCTTAGTTTCGAACCCTTTTAGTAAACTTTTTGAATCAATCAGACGCCGCGCCAAGCCTTTAAATCAGATGAAATTGATTTATCACTGGTTTTTCTTTTATACGTTTCTTTGAAGGAGTTGCGAGTTTCAATTTTTGCTCAGTTGGACCGATAGTTGGTCTACACGAGGAAACGGTAAAAACATTTGTTCTCGCGTTGCTGCATTTTATGTTCAACAATTTTATGAGAGTGAACTCAGTTTATGTTCCTAGTTAATTTCATGGCGATGTTCATATACTTCTTACAGCAATAATAATCTTATCTTGGTTTGTAGGTACAAATAATGGCTAGGGAATATAATTGTTTAGAAAATGTTGATGTTGATTGTTGTTGATCATAAAGTCACCGAAATCGTGAGGTTCTCGGACCTAAACCAATGAGTTCTTTAGAGATAATACGCTTTAATAAAAATAAAAAACAACCGACTAAAATATTGTCTACCTCTATGACATCTTCATATTTTCCAATTATTTTGATTTATTCCAGTTTTTTTTAAATCAAACTATTGAATCAATTGCGATACAATTTATATGGAACTACATCTAAAGTATCACCTAAAAAATAAAAAAAATACAACAAAATCAATTCATATTTTGGGGATGTAATAGCATAATATACATACAGTCGAATTGAGAACCTCCTTTTTAGAAGGCGGTTGTAAAGCCAATAGTATGAAAAAGTAGGAAAAATGCAAATGTTCGCAGAAGGCATTCAACGGTGAATGTGAATCCATCAACTTACAATATTAATAAATATTTATTGCAACCATTTGGATATAATGGAATTTCAATCGTCCTTCGAGGGTAGACCTAACTATGTCCAGCAGACTATCATGAGCTGATTTAGCTTAATATTACACTAATTGAAGATTAATACATTATAAATTCAATAAGTTGCAAAGACGTAAATTTTCAGTTATTTACCCTAAGTAAAAGCCTCCATTTAAATTTCCTGTAATGCGATCATCTGATAACGGAAAAACTTTAGTCTTCGGTCAAAAAACATACTATATTCAACGTAAATATTAAACTAATTAGCAGGCCACCAGCGCGGGGCGCGTCTGAGAGCACAGCTGGCTCTAATGTCTATATTCTAGCCGATTATCTACAGCTAATTTATAGCAGATTCGAGCCTTGAGAGTTGAGAGGATGCGCATTCGAATCTGTGAGAAATTCTAAATACTTGTAGTAGGTAAGTGCATAATCATTTAAATTGTCAGATAACCACAGACATGTACAAGCAAGACAGAGACAAATACAGGGTTAGTTCTAATCAGTTAGCATCCTTTTAAGGGCATATTCTGTACATCAAAACAAACAACTTTTACTATGGGACAACAAAGAAAACGTGAAAGAAAATAATTATGCATAGAAAATTATTGTACCCTAGCACTGTAACAAGTGAGCTTGGTAAAAAGTAATAAATTGAGGCAATTCTCTAAAATAAAAACACGAGACCTATCAATAATTTTAAGAAAAGTATTATTATTTGAAACTCTTTACGGTCGTTAGATAAAAACTTTCTGCCCTGAATACTGTATTTAAAAAAAAGCATTCTAGATCTGTATTCTCTCTACGTCATCTACGTTCAGAATAATAGAGACGTAAAGAGCGTAGTTTTAGGTTCGAAATCGATTGAGCTCGGAAACAAAATATTTGGTTGAATTTTTTTCTTACGTAAGTAGTACATTTTGTCAGACATTGTACAAGAAAGTATTTATAGCTCTATTGTTCAGCTTGGCGATGGTGAGGCGGAAAAAACATTTTAATTGAAAAACTTTACCGACGCAAAGAGGCTTACAGATTCCTATAGAAAACGTAAAAAAAAACAGGATTACAAGTAATGGTATTACTAAGCCCGCTTTATAGTCATCATTGTAAACAATAACTTTTACCATAGGGCTAATACTGAATTCACGACACAAAACTGCTACTACATAGAACATTTTTTCACCCTCTACAAAATGTATGGGACAGCTGGTTTTTATTCGAGCAATTAGGGTTGGTTATTATAGTCTATTACATATCGAACATACATTACATATGAATATAAGGCCTTTGGGCTCAGTTACCGCGTTCCGCGTAACCTGAGAGAAAAATAACTGATGTTGTATGTTTATTCTGAGCGTGTAGTAACCCTGTCTAAATACCTACTGTATGAGATTAAAGTAAAATAATTAATAATAAAAAATAAAAACTATCAGACTATCATGAGCTGATTTAGCTTAATATTACACTAAGTGAAGATTAATACATTATAAATTCAATAAGTTGATAGAATGCTTAAAAGTGTTTAAGTAATCTATCAGCTATCTGGTTTCAATAGGACAAGCTTTGCTTAGTTTGGGGCTAGGTGGCGCTGTTTGAAATGTCCACCGATATTTATTTATTTAGATTGGCGATATTTAAATGCAATTTCCAATTAGTATTATAACTCAACATTTCTGAAACTCCCGATTAAATAAGTCGGTAACAATAAAAAAATATGGAATGCAATGGAATTTAATAAAGCAATTGTTCGCTGTCAATTCTGAATAACATTCCCATTCATTGTGAAGTTAAACTACGGACATAGTGTTATCTGGTTCCCACAGCCACTTTGCTTAGTTTGGCGCTGTGTGTTCAACGCTGATCAAATATTTTTTGTATGTTTTTCTTTTTGTATATTTTTTATGTAGTATAGTCATTGAGCTAATATCTAGAGTCACAATCTCTAAGTGAAAACAGTCAAAAGACGTCCGTGTGTCGTTGTACACACCTATACGTGCATAATATAGTTCACAATTGTTCGAATTTAGACGTTATGTCGCTTGTATAGTGTTCAATGTATGCCAGAGCTCTTGTGTCTTATCGTAGTTCAAGTAGTTCAAAAAGTCGGCCGAGTTTCAGCGCGGACATTTTTTTTGCACGTTTGTGTATCTATAGATATTAGCTGAATGAGTCTAAAGCTACCTGCGATGGTGTATCTGTTCACGAGGCTGCCTTGTTTGATGGGTTAGCACATAAGCGCGCGATAAGACACCTTAGCGCCGACAGCCAACTGCCACTCTCTTCGTAATATATCTGCGTAAAATGTGACCGCATCAGTCGCTCCAGATAGGCCTATGCAAATGTACTTTGGACGCTACATAAATTATCTCTTGTAGGTGGAAAAGGGCAAACGATGATGATGAGTCTAACACTTACTCTCTGACCAAAATCAATAAAATAATCAGAAGAAATCGGTGAACATAATATATTTGAACATATCAAGGTGAACACAAATACTTGAGCCGAACATAGACCTTCTCCTTTTTGTAATCGGTTAAATAACACCTTAGATCCTAAGACGAACTAAACTACCGACAAACTGCGAGAACGGACGACAAAGAAACACCTATGCATTTAGAATACTAGGATTGCATGTAGTACATTACCTGTACTTAACTTGTCTAAAATTTGCATACTACCTCTAAGATGTAGGCCACCTAGGCTAAAGGAGGTCTAGAAACTTGGCCCCAGCACGTGCATTGTTCCAAACTACTTATTGCAGAGTTCGCGGCAGTCGACTGGGGGATCAACTATTCATGTTGTTAGTTAACTCTAAGATATGCATAGATAGAGTTTAAGTCAATCTATTGCACTTGCACTATAAGACTTTGTATTTTCTGCGTGGATGAAAGTTATGTCGCTATTTACTTGTAGGTATACCTTTTTTCTTCTTTCCTCCTAAGAGGATTATGGTGTCACACTTTGTGCATTTGCCAGTGTCTAGTATTTTAATATTTTCAAGCTTTTGCAGTATTACAGTCAAATAAGTCTTAGCAGAGAAATTTACTAGAGTCTTAGTCACAGCCAAAGTCACGGTCAACTCCAAAAAAAAATATTAAAGAAAAAGTTCCGACAAACATTAAAATACATGTTTCACCACATTATATTACTTGCCCACATTCATGCGTGTAGATCGGCACTTGATAAATAAAATGCTTCCATTTCTGTACGTTAAACAAGTTTAAGAAAGTATTAAATTGCCGTGACATGTTTTTTTTTCGCGTTCAAAACTCACGATTTTTTTTCCGCTTAGGTACTACATTAAATTATACATTATAATACCTTACTAGTAATATTGCACAACTGGTATATTGGCGATAACTAAAAGCACTTTTTGGCAGCAGATTTATCAATTGATTTATTTGATACTTATATGTCTATCAATCTCTTTCAATCCATTTAAAAGAAACACATTGACTTCAAGTACATTTTGGGATAAGTGCTTGTTTATTGTAGTGAAACGAAGAAAAATTGTTTCGGTAATGAGACAAGCATTGGAATCAGAAATAATCAGACAATCTGAACATCATAACTAAATACGAAACTTCTTCAATTCTTAAGAAATTTATAGTCTCAATGTATTTAAATCAATCTATCAATCCTCTGAATCATGATGATTGGTTGTATTAACAGCCAGAAAACGTCCACTGTTGGACGATTGTTGTTGATTGGTTGTACAGAGGCGTAAACGGTATACATATACGCAGAGAAATTTACTAGCATATACGGAAAGAATAGGAAGCAGATTTTACCTGTCAAGCATTTTTTTTGCTATTTAAAATCGGCCATGTAGAAAAAAAGAAAATGATATTTAAAAGTAAACAAAAAATAATTATCTCCATTTTTCCTTTAAAGAGGATATTATGGCCTCGCACTTTGTATTTTTGCCATTGTCAAGTATTTTAATATTTATAATTTTTGATGAATTCCTATCAAACGAGCTTTGTAACTGTCAAAGACCCACACAATAGTCTTGGACAAGTCCAAGTATTGTTCTCATCCATTTTCATCATTTAGTCATCATAACCTCAAATATTATTTTAATTATAACTTTTTTTCCTCATAATGAAACTGATTAATATTTACACAGTTGGGTCTAGAAGTACTAACAGCTTTTTTCACGTACATATAATTACTATGCATCCACTTGGTAAGAAATCGAATGACAGGTAAGCGCATGTATGGAACGTAGGCATCCTTCTTTCCATGCGGAATTCCACCTTATACTGACGACGCGGTGTGCGGCAGCGACCGTGGTGGCTTCCGCGAATTATTTAGCTACTGTAGGACGTGCTTGTATTGCATAGGTTGCTCTGTTTGCTACCGCGATTGCAACTACTAGCTACGGGGTGTAAGCAGCCCCTTTTTTGTTGTCGAGGAATAAAGTTTTCGGCAGATGCTCGTCAGATTTTGAGGGCCATTGAATTATGGAATTGCACCAAAAACCCCTCGGTGGCCGCCTAGTTATGGAGGGAGGCCTAGCTTGATGGGGGGTTCCAGGTTATCCGCGAGTTTAGCCGGCCACTTTAATAGCCACTATCACAGGCTGTGATATGTCTGCGCGGTTTTTTATCATACATTATGCACGTCTCTGGTCTGACGCGACGAGAAATCAGTGGACGAGGCTGGCACAGGATCAGAAAAGGTGGTGTGCTGAAGAGGAAACCTATACTTAGCAGTAGGTGGTTGATAATGACGATGAAATGCATCTAGTAAACGTTTGCTTGCATCATCATCAGGCAGAAGACGTCCACTGATTAACGAAAGCCCCCTAGGAGGGGGGTTTCCACAATCCCCCCAATTGGCAAACGGCTTGGAGACTATTAACTGAGAGGTCGCAGCTGCCCGTCCTTTGGTGATTCTGGATGCAGTTTTAGGACATGTGCCTAGATCCAAACGTCTGAATGACAAAGTTTTGTAAAAAAGGCAAAGATATAAAGAGTACTTAATTATCTCGATACTTTTACCTATAGTAGGGCTACCAGAGATAGTGCCACACAAAATTGTAGGAGCTTGCGCCTGTGTGAGTAGTTTTAGCAGCGCTAGTTGGAAGCAGTCGTCGCCACGAACAATCCTCATTAGCCCCGGGTCACGCGCCGACCAGATTGTCTTAATGTCTTCCAGACGTGATCTTTTTGAGTTACGACCTTCGATTTCCGGAGGTGAGCCGCGCTTTCAATGTAAGATAACTAGGATATAGGTTTAGGTTTAATTTGTTAGGACGTGGCTGGCGTCAGCTGCCAGATATTAGAAATAGTTTCCTTGGTATATATACAGGGTGTTAGTTTGAACACCGTTATCCTTCTAGGATATCATTGTACTTATCATTATGAACAACTTTTACTATGGGGTAAACCATGAAATCACGAAAAAAAAAACAGCTGTTCCATACAAAAAGGTTCATCGATCTTGGACAAAATGTATGGAACAGCTGTTATTTTTTTCGTGATTTCAGGGTTTGCCCCATAGTAAAAGTTGTTCATAATGATGAGTACAATGACTCCTTTTCGGCTTATTACACCCATAACGAATATTCGCTCTGGTCTAGTTGTGGATAAAAACATGGGCAATTTACAATCACCAATTCGGTCATTTAGGATAGTTTACTCTCAGACCTGGGTAAGTCCTTAAACTGCAACCAGACCCACCGGAGGACGGGCAGCAGCGTCCTCTTGGTTAACGGTGGTGACCATTCTGCGATCCCCAAGCCGCCTGCCAAGCGTGGGGATTATGGTAACCTCCCTCTATTAAGATGGAGGCCTTCGTCCAGCAGTGGACGTTTTATGGCTGACGACGACTCTCAGCTTGGTTTTGAAGCATGCGGTGGAGGGTGCATCCCTTATGT